>CM062937.1:25477500-35477500 GCA_031878705.1 Tapirus indicus | reverse complement strand
GGCGACTCCTTTATGGTGATGTTTATCTGGAGATAAAGCCCAGGGGCAGCTATATCCATTAATGATAGGGTTATTATCTTGCTACAGCAAGGACATCGCACAGCACTGAAACCAAGAAGTGCCTCACCGAAAACCAGAGATGTAGTAATTATGGGATCCATGGAGGGGTTGAATTTAGGTAAAATCTAAATTATTTAGTAGTTTTCAGAGGCTGAACGCAAAACAAGCCTGTGTATAAAAGGGTTACCACCAAACCTGGCCAGAAAGGTATACTCACGATGCTGTTTCTAAAGAACAATAAATGCTTTGTCTCCAAATCCCTTTTACCAGTTACTGAGTAGGATACTGAGCCAGTGTCTCTGTGGCAAAGTGACTCAGTTCCCCAGACAAGAGTAGGTTGCCATATTCCCATATATACTCTTTTGAACAGCAAAGTCATTCACATCTACAACTTTACAAAACAAGGTTTCTCAGCACAGAGGCCTCAGTGTTAATTAACAAAAGCAGTTTTTACTGGTTCCCATCCCTTGTGGCCAGGGCTGTGTTCACAGGTGGTGACCGTCACCCAGGGACCTGCTCTTAGAAAGGTGGACTGCTTGGTTTAATTCTCTGATGCCACCACTGATATTCTTAATTTTTTCTTTGAATTCACGTTTTGTGAGTAAAGTCCAGTGGAACAATGGAGCCTGCATCTGGGCAGAGTAGATATGCTCAGGGTGCGTGAGCTCAGGCCCACAGACACGAAGGGCAGTGTGTGTGGGTTGAGCTGGCCCAGCTGCCTAGAGGACACACATCTCTAGGGCAGATTGGGCACCTTGGGCCTTAGGGGGTGGGGTGGGACCCAGATTGGCAGAGATGATGGCGGCCACAGAAGCAGTGGCATTGGGAGATGGATGGTCTCTGTGTGGAGGCAACACTGAGACATTGGTGCCGCTCCATTCTCAGAGCCATTCCTGGCGCATCTGCACAGATAGCATCTCCCAGCCTGTTACATCCAGATAGCAACTGTAGGCACTCTGGCAGTAAACTGTCATCAGTCAAGTTTCTCAAAATAAGAATGTGCACGAGGACATTGCAAGAGAGCATACCAAGGAGTTTTTAGGTATCTTCCAAGAGTTGAGAATTCTTTAAGGAATTCTTAAAAATAGAAATTTTTAAGAATCCTCAAAAACAGAAATTAAACTGATGAAGATAGTCACACTCAACAGGGAACAGCATTCTTTTCATCCGAAGCTTCAGATGTATCATTGATCAACGAGGAAGACAGCTCTTCAATTAATCCTTCCTTGCGATTGAAGACACAGCCATAGAACGCATAAACAGGAGTTTTTAATTAAATACAAACCATGAAGCCACTTTCAGTTTCTTGTAGGCCTCCCCAAGTTCCAGGAAATGTCAGAGGAAAGGTCCAAATCCTATTGTATGAATTTACCTTTAAAAGTAAATTCAAACTTACCTGAAACTCATTTCTGTAAAGATTTAGAACTTTTTATAAAAATTGTCTCACAAGAATCACCAGCTCTATAGACTTCAATAAATAATTTAAAAGTTAAAAAAAAACAGCTCTGGATATACCAAAATTTATATTTCAAAATAATTTATGCCAATGTTGTCATCGTTGCAAAACACTCAACTCCAGGAACAGTTGCACCAGCAGTTTCTTCTCAAAATGAACATGAAGTTGCTCAAAGTGTACATGTTCATGATCTGAAATGAATTTACAGAAAAGCAGGCCAGAAAAACTTTATGACCAATCAACATATCCTATTTGTAAAGTGTTATAATTTATTCTATTAAAATTATGATACCAAAAATATCTTTTTGTGATTTGTAAGTGTAGCTTATTCCCATATAACTACTATTCCTATTACATTTTTGTAAGTAATAAAATGTTTTCAAAGAAAAGTGGTTTCTATCTCAGTGCCTTTTCACAACACTTTTCTTTTTCTGCTCTTTGAAGAAGGTGCCTCACATTTTATTTTCCACTGAGCTATGTTCAGTAGCTGGCCCTGCTTGTGGCCACTTTCATACAAGTTATCTCACTTAATTCCCCCCAAGAGGCCCGGCAGACATTATCCAGTTTTACAGAAGATGATCCTGGGCCCAGACAGGGTAAAGGTCGTGTCCAAAGCCACAAGTCAACAAGTGGCACAGATGGAACTTGGAACAAAATCAGCGTCTGTTCAAAGTTCATGCTCCTATCTACCCCTGGGGTGTTCTAACAACGTCCCCAGACCTTCTCCTACAGTCCCTAACCTAGACTAATGCTCTGTCAACAGCAGCCTCCTGTGCTGCTACTGTCATCCTCTCAACCTTAGGAGGTGTGGGGAGCAGGAAAGGAACACGACTGTCCCAGTTTGTGCAGTGTTGCTGCGCAAAAACTCTTCAGTCTCAGGTAGTCCCAGTTCTTTATCTTAGATTTTGTAGCTTGTGCTTTTGGCATTAAATTAAAAAATATCACTGCCAAGACTAACGTCAAAGAGCTTTTCTCCTGTGCTTTCTTCTAGGAATTTCATGGTTTTGAATCTTATGTTTAAGGCTTTAATGCTTTTTGAGTTGATTTTTGTGTATGATACATGATTCGGGTCTCATTTCATTCTTCAGGATGTGTGGATCCAGTTTTCACAACACCATTGCTAGAAGAAGCCATTTTTTCCCCATAGTGTATTCTTGGCAGCCTCGTTGAAGATCAGTTGACCATATATGTGTGGGTTTATTTCTGGGATCTCAGTTCTGTTCCATTGATCTATGTGTCTTCTTTTATGCCAGATTCATACTGTTTTTATTATAGCTTTGCAATATAATTTGAAATCAGGACGTGTGATGCCTCCAGTTTTGTTCTTCTTGCTCCCAATTTCTTGAGCTATTTGGGATCTTTCAAGGTTGCATATAAATTTTAGGATTCACTTTTCTATATCTGTGAAAAATGCCAGTAGATAATATTGAGATTGTACTTTAGAGTTTAATGTATATTTTTCATCAGAAAATGATTAATAATTTAGTTTGACCCAACGAAAATGTTCACTAAGATGTCTTTATAGAATTGGAAATAAAACTGAATTTAATTTGATTATAAAGGCACCCGTAAATACTTCAAAACATATTTTTCACTAAGCTTGGAATCTGCATTTATTAACACCATCTCTTGGTTCTAAAATCTATTTGTTATTTTTTTAAAATAAAAATTGTATGTATTTAAAGTGTACAAAATGATGGTTTGATATCCCTATCCAAAGTGAAATGATTACCACAGTCAAGCTAATTAACATGTCTTCTCCTTATATAGTTACCAGCTTTTCTGTATGTGGTGGAAGTACCTGAAATCTACTTTCTTAGCAAATTTCCAGTATTCAGTACAGTATTGTTAACTATAGTCAGCATGCTATACTTTAGTCTCTATACTTATTCATCCTACATAATCACAACTTTGAACCCTTTAAATAGTATCTCCCCATTTCCCCACCTCCCCACACCTGCAAACTACATTTTACGTTGTGCCTATTTGTAATAGACTCTTTTATATTTCACATATAAGTGACAACACGCAGTTTTCTTCCATTCTATGTGTGTGCTATTTCTCTCAGCATAATGTCCTCCAGGTGCATCCACGTTGTAGCAAATCGCGGGATCTCGTTTTTTAAATCTGAATAATATTCCATTTTATAGATATACATTTTCTTTATACATTCATCCATCACTGGACACAAGTTGCTTCTGTATCTCTGTTACTGTGCATAATACTGCAATGAACATGGGAGTGTAATATCTCTTTGACAAACTGGTTTCATTTCCTTTGGGTATATACTCAGAAGTGGGGTTGCAGGATCACATGGTGTTTCTATGGATAGTTTTTGAGGAAGATACACACTGTTTACCCTAATGGCTGGATCATTCTCCTTAACAGTGTGCAAGGATTCCCTTTTCTCCACATCCTTGTAAAAACCCGTTAAATTTTATTTTTTAGATAGCCATACTAACTGGTGTGAAGTAATATCTCCTTGTGGTTCTCATTTGCATTTCTCTGATAATTAGGGATCTTGAGCATCTTTTGTATACCTATTGACCATGAACAGCAAAGGAAACAACAAAATGAAGTGTCATGAAATTAGGGATACACTTCCCTTCACATGCTCTTCATAAAAGCTTCCTAAAGTGTCTTCCTCTTTCTCAAAAGGGCAAAATGTTTCAAATATGTACCACAAAGTAGACAAGAAGTATTGGACTGAGGATTCCTTCCTGAATCCTGTGCCTCCTATACCCCATGCAATGAGAGCTGTTTCATAAATGGTGATATTTTAAATGTCACAGCCATGGCAAATAGTGAGCACCTATCTTCTCATGCTTCTGTGACTTAAGCAGGAAAGAAAATGATAAGAGATTATGAAGCTTGACTATAGCAACTCAGAAAGCAACATGAGAGTAGAGGGAACCTGAATAATGTCTGAATTCAAGACAGCAACGGAGAGAACGACAAACAGCCATGAGGAAACAATGAATAAGAAGAGTTTCCATGAGAGCTGATGGCTTGTAAAGGCACTAAATTCTGATGGAAAGCACACTTAACCAAGAATTAAGAGACGTGCTTCTAACTCCTGCTGCATCACAATTATAGTTTTCCTTTGGGAGCTGCAGATTGTCCAGACTTTTCACAAGAAGGCAAGGTAAAACTAGTGATATATGTAATACATATATGTTTACATTCATCGTTTGTATTCCTTCTCTACATATGCATCTATATCTATATTCGTATCATTAACCACATCCACGTCTACATCCATCTCCGTCTGTCTGTCTATCTTCATTAGGCTGGTCACCAACTAGGTTTGGTTCTGTGTTTTCCTGAAACAAAGTAGGATTTACCTTTGTTTGATGGGGTGGGGTCATAAGATTAGCTCGGTTAAGGAATTTCGAGCGGAAGTGACCTGCCATTTCAGGGCTAAAGTCCTTAACGGCCAATGTGAGACTCAGACCTCTTTCCTTTGACGCAGGGACCAGCAAACTTCAGGGTGGTGGCTCCTCTGTCTGCTGGGTCTGAGCAGCTGTGGTGAGCAGAGCACCGAATGTCCATTTACTTTTAGAAATGTAGAGCTACTTAGCTCGTGCTTGCTTTATCTCTCTTTTACAGATATACACAGGTATCTTGCCTTTCCAGACCAAAATAGACATTAAAATGGTTTCTTAAGTAAAAGAGCAGTTTCTCCCTGAATGAGGTTTGCCATCCTTCTAGAACTCAGGAATGAGAGACATTGTTACCATCTCAATCAGTACCTCATTTACTATGCTAACTTCACCTCATCAATACAGTCAAAGACATGTTTGCACCACGGTCGCTGTGTTCCATGCTATACTGCCTTCATTTAATCCTGCTTTCAACAAGAATTTGTTTCCCTACAGCACCTGCTTACATCATATTATGTCCACATGGAGAGAAACGTTAAATCCAACTCCACTTTGCCATCCAACTGATAGTAATTTATGAAGCAATGTCCGCCCTTGATGATCAGAACATAAGTGAATACGACAGACTCCACAGCCATAGAGGTCTTACAGCCCCACAGAGAAGGAGAAGTTTACCCCCATGCGCACAGGGCAGGGCTGAGGAAGAAGCCCAAACCACAGGAGGTGAGGAAGTGGGGAGCCTAGAGGAGGAGGACCTGCTTCCCGTGGGGATCAGTCATGGTTTCCTGAAGGAAGGAGGTGGTTTTCCAGTGGGCACTGGAAGACTGAGGTGCACACTTGAGGGGTGATGGGGGACAGGTGAGGGCAGGAATAACAAAGCACAAATTACAGGACAGCACAGGCAGTGATTGGGGAAAGTCGGGTGATCATAACCCTGAGGAGCACAGGAGGGTCCCACCCTGGTGGTCCCGATGGTCACCATGGGGAGTCTAAAGGGGCGTCCTCAAGGATTTTGGAGATCAGCCTGTGTGATCAAACACCGCACAATAAACACAATGACCAGAAGGCAAGATTCTCTGACTTTGAACAAAGCAGTTTAATCTCGTTTAAATTTTCCAGGTCTTTGCGAAGGGAGCACTTTCAGACTCCTCATCTGTCACAGCAGGTTCTCCGCTTTCCTATTACATTCTTCTGCAGCATGTCGTCCCGGGAAATCCACAGGTGCCGACCGGCAGTGCACTTGGAGGGCAGCCACCCCGCTCGCATATGTATCCATTTATTAGGCAGCTAATAGGATCATCTAAGTCTTTAGCAAAACCTAAAAGGAAAATAAAACAGACAAAATAATGTCAACATTCAAAGCACCGATTCAGAAAGACTCACTGTGTCCCCTCTAGCGAATCCTCAGGACTGTCCTTCCCAGGCTGAGATTATTCTGTCAGATATGAGACGTGCAGGTTTCAGACAGAGACGGGCACCGCAGAGGTTCCAGTGGGGCCTCGTGTTTCTAGAACCAGGATGCTGTGCTCCGTGGCCCAGTGACTGGAATTCGCGGAGGACTCAGTGCAAGTCCAGTTCACCCATGGGGGAGACTCTCCTCCACCCTGTGAGAAGTTGGTTCTCACACACAGGCCAGTGGTTTCAGAATCAGAAACAGCCAAAGGATCTATTTTTAACTTTTGTTTTCCAAATCGTTTAGTCGATTAAGAATCTCAGCTGAGATTGGAGAGTAAAATGCAGCTTAAAGGGTAGGAATTTTTTAAGAACTTAATCTCAAAGTAAATTAGAGTGGAACATAAAATAACAATGGTGAAAAAGCCTTTTGTAACACTGTTTCTAACATTGGAGAATTAATTATCTCAGATGTGGGCTGGGTCTCACACGTCCTTCATCCCCCTCTTCATTACTTCCTTCTGTCATGTCTGCCTTCTCACCTTTCTTGTATTCCTGTGTTCTTATCTAGTTTTCCCTCCTTCTTTCCTCTCTCTCTCTGCTACCGTTCTAAGTGTTGGAATATAACTGTAAGCAAAATTGGTAAAAAGATTTTCATTATAATTTGTAATTGACAGCTATCTCAGGACTCAGACTCACATTTTATCTCTCCCTCATCTCTCCATCCCTCTTTCCATCTCTCCCTTCCTCTATCCTTCCTTCCTTCCTTTTATGCTAGTTCTATCATTCCTAAGGTGAAATAACAATTAGGCATCCAGTTGTAAAATCAGCTTTGGATGGACTGTCCCCGTCCAGTCGGTGTGAACCAAGACTAGGGCTCTCAGGGGTGTGTCCTTGAGGACCTCCCAGCTGCAAAGACAGAGGCACAGGGGTGCTCCCCAAGGGCAGATCTCAGCGTGCAGGCGGGCTTCGTTATTTCCTGAAATTCTCCATTACCCAGAGACTCCACCCTTTCACTATAAAGATACATAAACTGACATTCTGCATGCACATCTGTCCTTGGACCAAATCAAATTTCTTGCTTTTATGAAATGAGAAACTCACGTAACAGAGGTGTCCTCTGTTATGGAGCAGTTTTAACATGAAGAGCAGTGAGGAGATCAGATTTACAAGCTATCTGGCTCCTTCAGTTTGGCTAGGAAAATGTTGTGACCTGTGCAATAAGGTTCTTTAAGTCCTTCCATGTTGAAGGGCATGGTGCTTGGTTCTCAGAAGCAAACCATACAATCTATTTGGTCTAAGCATGTGTGTAAATAGAGAAGATGGAGAGGGGAGAGAGAGAAAGAGAGAGAGAGAGACTCCTTCCTATTCTTTCCATTTGCTCAGCCCCCTGTCCCCCTAGCCCACCTTACCTGGAACAGGCAACAGGAAGACAAGGAACACCGCAAAGAGGAGATAAAGGATCCTCATGCTGATGGCGGGTGAGCTTAAGAGCAAGCTGAGCCTGGAGAGGAAGCTGAGGCTGGAGAGGAAGCTGCACTTTGCACTTTATAAAGGTTGCTGGTTACGTTACTGGAGACTATAGTATTGGCTGCAACTTTGGTAATGACAGTAATTAAATTGAACATCTTACCAGGTGTGTCACGGGATTAGCGTTTAGAGCACAAAGCACACCTGGTCACCCTCAAGCAATTTATTAGGGGGAAAATTCCAGACAAAACTCTCCTGCCTTTGAATCCAGAAGCTTTTTCCAGTCTGCTCAGTTGGGGTGTGGCATGGATGCGGTGAGGGACCAGGCCTGTCTTCATGTGGACATAGACTTGGTGGCACACATTCGTGTGCCGTGTGAAACTTTCAATCTGCTAACTGTGTTTTCCTGAGTCTCAGGACAGTCTGAGTCCAGTCTAGGAACTAGTTTGTCTAATTCCATACCCCCTGGGAGTATTCCTCTCAGCGGATGAATCAGGCTTGCTCAAAGTCAGGGACCCTAGAGAAAGTCGAGGTTTTTCCCAACAAACGAGGGGGTTTGGGCACTAAGGGAAGATGGACGTGTTGGGGCTGACCCTCCTTGAATTATCACCAGATCGCAACATTCACGTGAAAAGTCTCCAAAAATTGAATATCTTCCTGATGTGACAGACTATGAGGCAGATAGGTTCTCTGTTTCGCTTCATGGGAGACAGAATGGGAGGATGAACCTGTGAGTAGACGCATCTCCTCAGAGTCTAGGAAACACAGAGCTAGGACGACACTTGGAGCCTCAGTTGACTCAGTAACTCAGGGAACATTCAGCGCTACCTGACTCCCACGCTTGAGCGCCGGGGGGGTTATTTGCTTTTCAGTGATGTCAGAGCAAAGGATCTAACCCGCCATTTGGATGTTTTGGTGAAGCTCTGAGTGGACCTCCTGGTTCTCCAAGATCTCTCCCTGCATCAGTGGGTCCCAGTACTGAGGGAGCCCACAGAGCTGCTCGCTTGTGCAAGGTCTCCCTCTGTCACTCAGACCCTCACCTTTCCTCTGAGACCCAGCAAAGCACACAGTGGTCACTGGGAAATGACAGAACCCTGTGCCCAGTGCTCAGGGGGAGGGAATTTCTGACGGAGAATAAATTGCAGTAATCTTCGTTCCTTCCTTTTTAGCTCTAAATGAATTTTGAGGAGACAAACGTCTATTTATATTTATTATAAATATCCATAGATAAAAGATTTAGTTATCTACGTACTTTGTAGTAAAAAATCTATTATAGTGAGTCAGTTGTGATAAGTGCTATAATACAACATTAGAGAAAGAGGTCGAATATACCCATGGTCTACTGTATCTCTTCGTTTAAAATGTCACATTTTCAAGACCCATGGTTTGCAGCAGGGCAGAGATGTTCTTCAAAGGGAGCTGTTGATGTTATTGTGTAGGCAAGAGCAGCGATGACTTTCTTCAGGAGGAAGTTTCTGATAGGGTGTGAGGACGAGGGCTGTGCCAGGGTAATGAGAGAGGTTCTAAAGGAGTCCCCGTCCAGGCTCCAGGTGTGTCACCAGTGGGTCACGTTCCTTGTCCTGACTGTATCCCTGTGTTGAGCAGGCTTGTGCTGAGGAAAAGGTTCATCAGTCCCGACCCTAAAACTGTTTCGTTCCAGGGGAAGGAAGGATAGGGAAACACTGAGTGTGAGGGAGAGCCTCGACAGTCGTCCCTTGGTATCCACCGGGAATTAGTTCCAGAACCCTCTGCAGACACCAAAATCCAATCTTGCTCGAGTTGACCCACCATATCCTCAGTTCCACATCTGTAGATTCACAGGGCCGGCTGTACAGGTTTTGCCTAAACTAAAATCATTTGAAAATAAAGACATATATGTGTGTATTTATATATTCTATCATTCCTTCATATTTTAAAGGAAGAGGAAAATATAATGGTCGTTCACCCTAATTATCTCAGAGTGCATCTCTTAGGAATATTAAATTTCCATACAAGTCACAATACCATTTACATGCATTAAAAAAGTTACAATAATTCCTTAATATCATTTTGTATCTGGTCAATATGCACGTTTCCCCAAAGGTTCCACAAACGTGTTTTGGAGCTGTTGATTTTAATCCTAGTTTGTTTTCAATCTAGAGTCACACACTGATTTAGTTTGTTATATCTCTTTATTATTTTGAGTAAGCATTCTTAAAGAAATACCGTACTTTGGGGAGGAATTGAATTAAGTTGAAGTAAGTCAGTGGTTTCCATCCTTTCCATGTTTGATATCAATCCCAACTCTTACTGGTGAAAATCATTGTTATAACAGCAATACATTGTCATTTAAAAGTTCATCCACAGGAGAGGGTGAATTTTCCTGCATCATTTTCCTACTGCAGAGAACCACCAATAGCATTTCATTTGAAATAATTTACAGATAAAGTTCTGTTCGTTTACGTTGTACGATATAAGCATTCCATTTTAGTATATATTGTGAAATAATCACCATAATAAGTCTAGTTAACATCCATCACCACACAAGTACAAATTTTTTCTAGCGATGAGAACTTTTAAGACCTACTCCCTTAGCAACTTTCAGTTATTCAGTTCAGTATTATTAACTACAGTGACCATGCTTCACGTTTTGTCCCATGACTTATTTATTTTACAACTGGAAGTGCGTTGCTTTTGAGCCTCTTCAGCCATTTATCCCACACGCCCATATCTGGAAACCATCAGTCTGTTCTCTGTACCTATGAGTTCAAGTTATGAGTTTCATTTTTGTTTTAGATTCCACCTATAAGTGAGGTAGTAGGATATACGTCATTTTCTGTTTGACTTATTTCACTAGAATAACACCCTCAAGGTCTATCCGTCTTGTTACAAATGGCAATCTTTTCTACCTTTTCCTAGCTGAGTAGTATTGCATTGTGTATATACACAACATCGTCTTTATCCATTCATCCCTCAATGGACACTTAGACTGTTTCCATATGTTGGCTCTTGTGAATAATGCTGCAATGAACATGGGGGTGCAAGCATCCTTTTGAGCGAGTGTTTTCATTTCCTTTGTGTTATAGCCTTTTTTTCTGTGTACTTTTTGCTCTGTCCAAATCACAGTGCATTTGTGAAGGCCCGTTAGATGAGGATGCAAAATAGGCCAGAATTCTGAAAATCACTGTGAAATGTATGACCCAGTGTCCCTGGGGAAGTCTACTCGAAGGAGTAGGTATCATCAGCGTGGTTGCCTGAGGGCAACGGGCTGAGTGTTCCTCACAGGAATTTCTATGATTGCAGGGTCTTCTTTTCCATTGGCATGGTCTATGGGTGACTCCTTTATGGTGATGTTTATCTGGAGATAAAGCCCAGGGGCACCTATATCCACTAATGATAGGATTATTATCTTGCTACAGCAAGGACATCGCACACCAGTGAAACCACAAAGTGCCTCACTGAAATCCAGAGATGTAGTAATTATGGGATCCATGGAGGGGTTGAATTTAGGTAAAATCTAAATTATTTAGTAGTTTTCAGGGGCTGAACGGAAAACAAGCCTGTGTATAAAATGGTTACCATCAAACCTGGCCTGAGAGGTATATTCACGATGCTGTTCATAAAGAACAATAAATGCTTTGTCTCCAAATCCCTTTTACCAGTTACTGAGTAGGATATTGAGGCAGTGCCTCTGTGGCAAAATGTCTCAGTTCCCCAGAAAAGAGTAGGTTGCCACATTCCCATACATACGCTTTTGAACAGTGAAGTCGTCCACTTCTACAACTTTACAAAACAAGGTTTCTCAGCACAGAGGCCTCAATGTTAATTAACAAAAGCAGTTGTTACTGGTTCCCATCCCTTGTGGCCAGGGCCGGATTCACAGGTTGTGACAGTCACAGAGGGACCCGCTCTTAGAAGGACCCACAGCTTGATTTAATTCTCTGACGCCACCACTGATATTCTTAATGTTCTTCTTGTGAATTCATGTTTTGTGAGTAAAGTCCAGTGGAATAATGGAGCCTGCATCTGGGCAGAGAAGATATGTTCAGGGTGCGTGAGCTCAGGCCCACAGACGTGAAGGGCAGTGTGTGTGGGTCGAGCTGGCCCAGCTGCCTAGAGGACACACATCTCTAGGGCAGATTGGGCACCTTGGGCCTTAGGGGGTGGGGTGGGACCCGGATTGGAAGAGACAATGGCAGCCCCAGCATTAGTGGCCAGGGCATTGGGGAAAGGATGGTCTCCGTGTGGAGGCAACACTGAGACATTGCTCCATTCTCAGAGCAATTCCTGGCGCATCTGCACAGATAGCATCTCCTGGCCTGTTTAATTGAGATAGCAACTATAGGCACTCTGGCAGTAAACTGTCATTGTCAATTTTCGCAAAATAAGAATGTGCACGAGGACATTGCAATAAAGCATACCATTCCCCAAGTTCCAGGAAATGTCAGAGGAAAGGTCAAAATCCTATTGCATAAATTTACATTTAAAAGTAAATTCAAACTTACCTGAAACTCATTTCTGTAAAGAGCAAAAACTTTTTATAAAAATTGTCTCACAATATTCACCGGCTCTGTAGACTTCAATAAATAATTTCAAAAGTTTAAAAAAGTCACCACCTCTTTATATGCCAAAATTTGTATTTCAAAATAATTTATGTCAATTAGTCATAATGTAGTCATAGTTTGCAAAGCACTCAACTCCAGGAACAGCTGCACCAGCAGTTTCTTCTCAACATGAAAAATGAAGGTGCTCAAAGTGTACATTTTGATGATCTGAAATGAATTTACAGAAAACCAGGCCAGAAATATTTTATGATCAATCAAAATATCCTATTTGCATAGTATTGTCAATTATTCTATTAAAATTGTGACACCAAAAATATCTTTTTGTAATTTGTAAGTGTAGGTTATTCCCATATAACTACTATTCCTATTATATTTTTGTAAGTAATAAAATGTTTTCAAAGAAAAGTGGTTTCTATCTCAGTGCCTTTTCACAACACTTTTCTTTTTCTGCTCTTTGAAGAAGGTGTCTCACATTTTATTTTCCACTGAGCTATGTTCAGTAGCTGGCCCTGCTTGTGGCCACTTTCATGCGAGTTATCTCACTTAATTCTCACAAACAAAGAGTCCCGGCAGGCATTATCCAGTTTTACAGAAGATGATCCTGGGCCCAGACAGGGTAAAGTTCGTGTCCAAAGCCACAAGTCAACAAGTGGCACAGATGGAACTTGGAACGAAATCAGCGTCTGTTCAAAGTCCATGCTCCTAACTACCCCTGGGGTGTTCTAACAATGTCCCAGACCTTCTCCTACAGCCCCTAAGCTAGACCAGTGCTCTGTCAACAGCAGCCTCCTGTGCTGCTACTGTCATCCTCTCAACCTTAGGAGGTGTGGGGAGCAGGAAAGGAACAGGACCGTCCCAGTTAGTTCAGTGTTTGCTGCGCAAGAACTCTTCCGTCTCAGGTAGTCCCGGTTCTTTATCTTAGATTTTGTAGCTTCTGCTTTTGGCATTAAATTCAAAAATATCACTGCCAAGACTAATGTCAAAGAGCTTTTCTCCTGTGCTTTCTTCTAGGAATTTCATGGTTTTGAGTCTTATGTTTAAGGCTTTAATGCTTTTTGAGTTGAGTTTTGCGTATGGTGTAACATAGGGGTCCAGTTTCATTCTTCAGGATGTGTAGATCCAGTTTTCACAACACCATTTCTTGAAGAGGTGATCTGTTCCTCAGGGTGTATTCTGGGCCCCTTGTTGCAGATCACTTGACCATATATGTGTGGGTTTATTTCCGGGCTCTCAATTCTGTTACATTGGTCCCTGTGTCGGGTTTTATGCCAGTGCCATGCTTTTTTGATTATACCTTTGCAATATAACTTGAAATCCGGACTGTGATGCCTCAAGTTTTGTCCTTTTTGCTCAAAAGTTCTTGAGCTATTCAGGATGTTTCACGGTCCATACATATTTTAGGATTCACTTTTCTATATCTGTGAAAAATACCAGTAGATATTTTTTACACGATTGTTTTGAGTTTAATATATGTTTTTCCTCGGAAAATGAGTGATAATTTAGTTGGACCCAGTTAAAATCTTCACTATGGTGACTTGATAAAATTGGAAATCCAACTGAATTTAATTTGATTATAAAGGCACCTGTAAACACTTCAGAACATATTTTTCAATAAGCTTGGATTCTGTGTTTATAAACATCATTTCATGGTTCTCAAATCTATTTGTAGTGCTTTGGTTTGTTTACAGAAATTGTATCTATTTAATATGTACAAAATGATGATTTGTTATCCCTATCCATAGTGAAATGATTACCACAGTCACGCTTATTAACATATCTTCTCCTTATACAGTTACCGGCTTTTGCCTATGTGGTGGGAGTAGCTGAAATCTACGCACTTAGCAAATTTCCAGCATTCAATTCAGTATTCTTAACTATAGTCACATGCTATACATTAGGCTCTATACTTATTCATCCTACATAATCACAACTTTGAACCCCTTAAATAATGTCTCCCCATTTCCCCACCTCCCCACACCCGGAAACCACTGTTTTGCACTGTGCCTCTTTGTATTAGACTCTTTTATATTTCACATATACGTGACAACATGGAGTTTTTTTCCTTTCTCTGTGTGTGTTATTTCACTTAGCATAATGTCCTCCAGGTGCATCCATGTTGTTGCAAATGGAGGGATCTCATTTTTTAAATGTGAATAATAATCCATTTGATAGATATATATTTTCTTTATACATTCATCCATTAGTGGACACAAGTCATTTCCATGTCTTGGCTATTGTGGATAATACTGCAATGAACATGGGGGTGTAGATATCTCTTTGACATACGGGTTTCATTTCCTTTGGGTATATACTCAGAGGTGGGATTGCTAGATCACATGGTGTTTCTGTTTTTAGTTTTGGAGGAACCTGCATACTGTTTTCCCTAATGACTGGATCATTCTCATTAACAGTGTGCAAGGATTCCCTTTCCTCCACATCCTTGTAAACATCTGTTAAATTTTATTTTTTTTAAAATAGCCACGCTAAGAGGTGTGAAGTAACATCTCCTTGTGGTTCTGATTTGCGTTTCTCTGAGGATTAGGGATCGTGAGCATCTTTCATATCCCTGTTGACCATGCACAGCAAAGGAAACCACAAAATGAAGTGCCATGAGATTAGAGATATGCTTCCCTGCACGTGCTCTTCATAAAACCTTCCTAAGGTGACTTCCTCTTTTCCAAAAGGGGGAAATCTTTAAATATGTGCTACAAAGTAGACAACAAGTATTGGACTGAGGATTCTTTCCTGAATCCTGTGCCTCCTATACCCCATGCAATGAGAGTTGTTTCATAAATGGTGATATTTTAAATGTCACAGCCACGGCAAATAGTGAGCACCTATCTTCTCATGCTTCTGTGACTTAAGCAGGAAAGAAAATGATAAGAGATTATGAAGCTTGACTATAGCACCTCAGAAAGCAACATGAGAGTAGAGGGAACCTGAATAATGTCTGAATTCAAGACAGCAACGGAGAGAACGACAAACAGCCATGAGGAAACAATGAATAAGAAGAGTTTCCATGAGAGCTGATGGCTTGTAAAGGCACTAAGTTCTGATGGAAAGCACACTTAACCAAGAATTAAGAGACGTGCTTCTAACTCCTGCTGCATCACAATTATAGTTTTCCTTTGGGAGCTGCAGATTGTCCAGACTTTTCACAAGAAGGCAAGG
Organism: Tapirus indicus; assembly: GCA_031878705.1. Lineage (NCBI taxonomy): Eukaryota > Metazoa > Chordata > Mammalia > Perissodactyla > Tapiridae > Tapirus > Tapirus indicus. Next base: position 35,462,024 of record CM062937.1, on the reverse strand, counting down.
TAAAACTAGTGATATATGTAATTCATATATGTTTATATTCATCGTTTGTATTCCTTCTCTACATATGCATCTATATCTATATTCGTATCATTAACCACATCCACGTCTACATCCATCTCCGTCTGTCTGTCTATCTTCATTAGGCTGGTCACCAACTAGGTTTGGTTCTGTGTTTTCCTGAAACAAAGTAGGATTTACCTTTGTTTGATGGGATGGGGTCATAAGATTAGCTCGGTTAAGGAATTTCGAGCAGAAGTGACCTGCCATTTCAGGGCTAAAGTCCTTAATGGCCAATGTGAGACTCAGACCTCTTTCCTTTGACACAGGGACCAGCAAACTTCAGGGTGGTGGCTCCTCTGTCTGCTGGGTCTGAGCAGCTGTGGTGAGCAGAGCACTGAATGTCCATTTATTTTTAGAAATGTAGAGCTACTTAGCTCGTGCTTGCTTTATCTCTCTTTTACAGATATACACAGGTATCTTGCCTTTCCAGACCGAAATAGACATTAAAATGGTTTCTTAAGTAAAAGAGCAGTTTCTCCCTGAATGAGGTTTGCCATCCTTCTAGAACTCAGGAATGAGAGACATTGTTACCATCTCAATCAGTACCTCATTTACTATGCTAACTTCACCTCATCAATGCAGTCAAAGACATGTTTGGTCCACGGTCGCTGTGTTCCATGCTATACTGCCTTCATTTAATCCTGCTTTCAACAAGAATTTGTTTCCCTACAGCACCTGCTTACATCATATTATGTCCACATGGAGAGAAACGTTAAATCCAACTCCACTTTGCCATCCAACTGATAGTAATTTATGAAGCAATGTCCGCCCTTGATGATCAGAACATAAGTGAATACGACAGACTCCACAGCCATAGAGGTCTTACAGCCCCACAGAGAAGGAGAAGTTTACCCCCATGCGCACAGGGCAGGGCTGAGGAAGAAGCCCAAACCACAGGAGGTGAGGAAGTGGGGAGCCTAGAGGAGGAGGACCTGCTTCCTGTGGGGATCAGTCATGGTTTCCTGAAGGAAGGAGGTGGTTTTCCAGTGGGCACTGGAAGACTGAGGTGCACACTTGAGGGGTGATGGGGGACAGGTGAGGGCAGGAATAACAAAGCACAAATTACAGGACAGCACAGGCAGTGATTGGGGAAGGTCGGGTGATCATAACCCTGAGGAGCACAGGAGGGTCCCACCCTGGTGGTCCCGATGGTCACCATGGGGAGTCTAAAGGGGCGTCCTCAAGGATTTTGGAGATCAGCCTGTGTGATCAAACACCGCACAATAAACACAATGACCAGAAGGCAAGATTCTCTGACTTTGAACAAAGCAGTTTAATCTCGTTTAAATTTTCCAGGTCTTTGCGAAGGGAGCACTTTCAGACTCCTCATCTGTCACAGCAGGTTCTCCGCTTTCCTATTACATTCTTCTGCAGCATGTCGTCCCGGGAAATCCACAGGTGCCGACCGGCAGTGCACTTGGAGGGCAGCCACCCCGCTCGCATATGTATCCATTTATTAGGCAGCTAATAGGATCATCTAAGTCTTTAGCAAAACCTAAAAAGAAAATAAAACAGACAAAATAGTGTCAACATTCAAAGCACCGATTCAGAAAGACTCACTGTGTCCCCTCTAGCGAATCCTCAGGACTGTCCTTCCCAGGCTGAGATTATTCTGTCAGATATGAGACGTGCAGGTTTCAGACAGAGACGGGCACCGCAGAGGTTCCAGTGGGGCCCCGTGTTTCTAGAACCAGGATGCTGTGCTCCGTGGCCCAGTGACTGGAATTCGCGGAGGACTCAGTGCAAGTCCAGTTCACCCATGGGGGAGACTCTCCTCCACCCTGTGAGAAGTTGGTTCTCACACACAGGCCAGTGGTTTCAGAATCAGAAACAGCCAAAGGATCTATTTTTAATGTTTTGCTTTCCAAATGGTTTAGTGGATTAACTATCTCAGCTGCGATGGGAGAATAAAATGCAGCTTAAAGGTTATGTATTGTTTAAGAATTAATACCTTAGTAACTTACACTGCAACATAAAATAACAATGGTGAAAAAGCCTTTTGTAACATTGTTTCTAGTATCTGAGAACTAATTATCTCAGATGTGGGCTGGGTCTCACACGTCCTTCATCCCCCTCTTCATTACTTCCTTCTGTCATGTCTGCCTTCTCACCTTTCTTGTATTCATCTGTTCTTATCTAGTTTTCCCTCCTTCTTTCCTCTCTCTCTGCTACTGTTCTAAGTGTTGGAATATAACTGTAAGCAAAATTGATAAAACTATTTTCAGTATAATTTCTAACTGCCAGCTATCTCAGGACTCAGACTCACATTTTCTCTCTCCCTCATCTCTCCGTCCCTCTTTCCATCTCTCCCTTCCTCTCTCTTTCCTTACTTCCTTCCTTTATTCTATTTCCATCATTCCTAAATTGAAATAAAAATTAGGCGTGTGGTTTTAAAATCAGCTTTCGATGGACTGTCCCTGTCCCCTCGGTGTGAACCAAGAGTAGGGCTCTCAGGGGTGTGTCCTTGAGGACCTCCCAGCAGCAAAGAAAGAGGCACAGGGGTGCTCCCCCAGGACAGATCCTAGAGTGCAGGCTGGGTGTCATTATTCCCTGGGTTTCTCCATTACCCAGAGACTCCACCCTTTAACTATAAAGAGTTATAAAGTGACATTCTGTATGCACATCAGTCCTTGGAGAAAATCAAATTTCTTGATTTTATGAAAAGCGAAAGTCACCTAACAGAGGCGCCCTATTATGAAGCAGGTGTAGCATGAAGAGCAGTGAGGAGATCAGATTTACATGCTATCTGCCTCGTTCAGTTTGGCTAAAAAAATGTTGTGAGCTGTGCAGTAAGGTTCTTTTAGTCCTTCCATGTTGAAGGACATGGTGCTTGGTTCTCAGAAGCAATGCGTAGAATCTACTTGTTCCAGGAATGTGTGTAAAGAGAAGAGGGAGAAGAGGGAGAGAAACAGAGAGAGACTCCTTCCTATTCTTTCCATTTGCTCAGCCCCCCTGTGCCCCTGGCCCACCTTACCTGGAACAGACAACAGGAAGACAAGGAACACCGCAAAGAGGAGATAAAGGATCCTCATGATGATGGCGGGTGAGCTTAAGAGCAAGCTGAGCCTGGAGAGTGAGTTGAGGCTGGAGAGGAAGCTGCGTTTTGCACCTTATAAAGGTTCCAGGTTACTGGAGACTATAGTATTGGGTGCAACTTTGGTAATTACAGTAATTAAATTGAACATCTCACCAGGTGTGTCACAGGATTAGCTTTTAGAGCACAAAGCACACCTGGTCACCCTCAAGCAAATTATTAGGTGAAAAATTCCAGGCAACACTCTCCTGCCTTTGAGTCCAGAAACTTCTTCCAGTCTGCTTGGTTGGGGTGTGGCATTGATGGGATTAGTGGGCAGAGCTGTCTTCATGTGGACATAGACTTGGTGGCACACATTCGTCTGCCGTGTGAAGCTTTCAATCTGCTAACTTTGTTTTCCTTTGTCTCAGGACAGTCTGAGTCCAAACTAGGAGCTAGTTTGTCTCATTCCACCCCCGGGCATATTTCTCTCAGGGCATGAAGCAGGCTTGCTCAAAGGCAGGGTCCCTAGAGAAAGTCAATGTTTTTCTCAGCAAACGTAGAGCTTTGGGCACTAAGGAAAGATGGACATGGTGGGGCTGACCCTCTCTGAATTATCACCAGATGGTAACATTGACATGAAATGTCTCCAAAAATTGAATATCATCCTGATGTGACAGACAATGAGGCAGATAGGTGCTCCGTTTCTCTTCATGGGAGACAGAATGGGAGGATGAACCTGTGACTAGACGCATCTCCCCAGAGTCTAGGAAACACAGAGCAAGGACGCCACTTGGAGTCTCAGTTGACTCAGTAACTCAGGGAACATTCACCGCTACATGACTCCCACGCTTGAGAGCTGAGGGTTTATTTGCTTTTCAGTGTTGTCAGAGCGAAGGATCTAACCTGCCATTTGGATCCTGTGGTGAAGCTCTGAGTGGACCTCCAAGTCCTCCAAGATCTCTCCCTGTGTCAGTGGGTCCCAGTTCTGAAGGAGCCCACAGAACTGCAGGCTTCTGCGAGGTCTCCCACTGTCACTCGGACCCTCGCCATTCCTCTGAGACCCAGCAAACCACACAGTGGTCACCGGGAAATGATAGAGCCCTGTGCCCAGTGCTCAGGGGGAGTGATTTTCTGAAGGAAAATAAATTGCAGTAATCTTGGTTCCTTCCTTTTAGCTCGAAATGAAGTTTGAGAGAGAGAACATCTATTTATATTTATTATAAATATCCGCAGATAAAAGATTTAGTTATTTACATACTTTGTAGGAAAAATCTATTATACTGAGGCAGTGTGATAAGTGCTATAATACAACACTGGAGAAAGAGGTCAAATATAGTCACGGTCTCCTGTATCTCGTCGTTTAAAATGTCGTTTTCAAGATCCGTGGTTTGCAGCAGGGCAGAGATGTTCTTCAAAGGCAGCTGTTGATGCTATTGATAAGATCAGCGATGACTTTCCTCAACAGGAATTTCTGATGGGGTGTGAAGACGAGGGCTGTGCCGAGGTGCTGAGGGAAGTTTTAAAGGAGTCCCTGTCCAGGCTCCAGGTGTGTCACCAGTGGGTCACGTCCCTTGTCCTGACTGTTTCCCTGTGTGGCTTGCATGAAGCGCAAGTTCATCAGTCCTGACCCTAAAACTGTTTCTTCCGGGGGAAGGAAGCATAGGGAAACACAGAGTGTGAGGAATTACATGAACAGTTGGACCACGGTATCCACGGGGGACTAGTTCCAGAACCTTCTGCAGATACCAAAATCCATGGGTGCTTGAGTCCCTTGGGGGACCCTCCATACCCCCAGTTCCACGTCTGTAGATTCACACGGCTGACTGTGTATGTTTTGCCAAAACTTTAATCATTAAAATAATATATATATGCCATATTTCCTTCATCTTTTAAAGGAAGAGGAAAATATAATGGTAGTTCACCTTAATTATCTCAGAGTGAGTCTCTTAAGAAGAAGATTAAATTCCCACATAAGTCACAATACCATTTATGTACATTAAAAAATGACAATAATTCATTAATATCATTTTGTATCTGTCAATATTCACATTTCCCCAATTGTTCCACAAACGTGTTTTAGAGCTGTTGAATTTAATCCTAGTTTGTTTTCAATCTAGATTCACATGTTGAATTAGTTTGTTATGTCTCTTTATTTTTTTGAGTAAGCATCCTTAAGGAAATACCATAGTTTGGTGAGGAATTGAATTAAGTTGAAGTAAGTTAGTGGTTTCCAGCCTCTCTATGTTTGATATCAATCCCAACTCTTACCGGTTAAATTATTGTTATAACAGCAATACATTGTCATTTAAAAGTTCATCCTTAGGAGAAGGTGAATTTTCCTGCATAATTTTCCTACTGCAGAGAACCATCAATAGCATTTTTATTGATATAATTTACAGATAAAGTTCTGTTCGTTTCAGTTGTACGATATAATCATTCAATTTTAGTATATATTGTGAAATAATCACCACAATAAGTCTAGTTAACATCCATCACCACACAGGTACAATCTTTTTCTTGTGATGAGAAGTTTTAAGACCTACACCCTTAGCAACTTTCAATTCTTCAATTCAGTATTTTTAACTACAGTGACCATGCTGTACATTATGTCCCTGTGACTTATTTATTTCATAACTGAAAGTTTGTAACTTTTGACTCTCTTCAATCATTTCTTCCACCCCCACTCCTCTGGCAAGCATGAATCTATTCTCTGTATCCATGAGTTCAATTTGTGATTTTAATTTTATTTTAGATTACACATATACGTGACCTACTACAATATGCGTTGTTCTCTGTCTAACTTATTTCACTTAGAGTACTGCCATCAACTTCCATCCATGTTGTCACAAATGGCAAGATCTTCTTTTTCATGGCTGAGTAGCATTTCCTTGTGTGTATATAACATATGTTCTTTATCTATTCATCCGTCAATGCACACTTTGGTTGTTTCCATATGTTGGCTACAGTGAATAGTGCTGCAATGAACATGGGGGTGCAGATATCCTTTTGAGTTAGTGTTTTCATTTTGTTTGTATTATAGCATTTTTTTCTGTGTGGTTTTTGCTCTGTCCAAATCCCAGTTCATTTGTGAAGGCCCTGTTAGATGAGAATGCACAATTGGCCAGAATACTGAAGATCACTGTGAAATGTATGACCCAGTGTCCCTGGGGAAGTCTAGTTGAAGGAGTAGGTATTATCAGCGTGGTTGCCTAAGGACAATGGGCTGAGTGCCGCCCCCCCCAGGAATTTTTCTGATTGCACGTACTTCTTTTCCATTGGCCTGGCCTAAGGGTGACTCCTTTATGGCTATGTTTATCTGGACATAAAGCCTAGGGGCACCTATGTCCATCAATAATAGGGTAAATATGCTGCTACAGCAAGGACATTTCATGCCAGTGAAACCATGAAGTGCCTCACTGAAAACCAGAGATGTAGTTATTGTGGGATTCAGGGAGGGGTGGAATTTAGGTAAAATCTAAATTATTTAGTAGTTTTCAGAGGCTGAAAGCAAAACAAGCCTGTGTATAAAATGGTTACCATCAAACCCAGGCTGATAGGTAGACTCGTGATCCTGTCCCCTAAAGAATGATAAATGCTTGTCTCCAAACCATTTTACCTGTAACTGAGTAGGAAATTGAGGCAGCATCTCTACGGCAAAGTGTCTCAGTTCCCCAGAAAAGGGCAGGGTGTCCCATTCCTATAGATACACTTTGGAACAGTGAATTCTTTCTCATCTACAGCTTTACAAAACAAGGTTTCTCAGCATGGCCACCTTGACATTAATTACTGAAAGCAGTTTTTACTGGTTCCCATCTCTTGTTGCCAGGGCTGGTTTCATGGGTTGTGACAGTCACACAGGGATCAGCTATTAGAAGGGCCCAGTGCTTGGTTAAATTCTCTGCTGCCACCAGTGACATTCTTAATATTTTTTTTCTTTGAATTCATGTTTTGTGAGTGAAGACTAGTGGGATAATGGAGCCTCAATCTGGGCAGAGCCGATACGCTCAGGGCCGACAGATGCAGAAGGCAGTGTGTGTGGGTCCAGCTGGTCCAGCTGCCTAGAGCACACACATCTGTGGAGCAGATTGGGCACCGTGGGCCTGAGGGGATGGGGTAGTACCTGGATTGGTAGAGATGATGGCAGCCACAGCATCATTGGCCTGGGCACTGGGAGAAAGGGTGGTCTCCGTGTGGAGGTAACACTGAGACATCAGTGCCGCTCTATTCTCAGAGCAATTCCTGGCGCATCTGCACAGATAGCATCTCCCGACCTGTTACATCGAGATAGCAACTGTAGGCACTCTGGCAGTAAACTGTCATCAGTCAATTCACGCAAAATAAGAATGTGCACGAGAACGTTGCAAGAGAGCATACCAAGGAGTTTTTAGATATCTTCCAAGCGTATAGAATTCTTTAAGGCATTAGGCTTAGAAACAGAAATTAAACTTATGAAGACAGTCACATTTCCCAGAGGAGAGCATTCTTTTCATACGACGCTTTGGATGTATCAATGATCAACAAGGAAGACAATTCTTAAATTAATCCTTCCTTGTTATTGAAGACACAATGATAAAACACATAAACTGGAGTTCTTAATTAAATACAAATCATGAAACCACTTTCAGTTTGTTGCGGGCCTCCATCAGGTATACGAGATGACAGAAGAAACATCAAAATCCCATTGTATAAATTTCATTTAAAATTAAATTCAAACTTACCTGAAACTGATTGCTGTAAAGAGTTAAATCTTTTATAAAAATTATCTCATAAAAGTCACCATCTCTATAGACTTCAATAAGTTTAAAAGTAAATAAAAAATCACCAGTTCTAGATGTACCAAAATTTGTGTTTCAAAATAATTTATGCCAGTGTTGTTGTAGTTTAGAAAGCACTCAACTCCAGGAACAGTTGCACCAGCAGTTTCTTCTAAAATGAAAAGTGAAGTTGCTCAAAGTATAAATTTTGATGATCTAAAATTAATATGCAGAAATCAGGCCAGAACAATTTTATGATCAATCATGATATCCTACTTGTAAAGTATTATAATTTATTCTACTAAAATTATGACACCAAAAATACCTTTCTGTGATTTGTAAGTATACATTATTTCTCTATAACTATTATTCCTATTACATTTTTTAAGTAACAAAATATTTTAAAGAAAAGTGGTTTATATCTCAGTGCATTTAACAACACTTTTCTTTTCCTGACCTTTGAACAAGGTGTCCCACATTTTTATTTTCACTGTGCCATGCTCAGCAGCTGGCCCTGCTTATGGCCACTTTCATACAAGTTAACTCATTTAATTCTCATAAACAAACTGGCCCGGCAGGTGTTATCCAATTTTAAAGAAGATGATCCTGGGGACTAGACAGGTTAAAGGTCATCTCCAAAGCCACAAGCCACCAAGGGGCAGAGACATAATTTGGAACAAAATCAAACTCTCTTCAAAGCCCATGCTCCTAACTACCCCACACAGTCATCAGGGTGTTCAGAGAACGTCCCCAGACTTTCTCCTACAGCCCCAGATCTACACTAATGCTCTGTCTAAGGGCAGCCTCCTGTGATCCTACTGTCGTCCTCTCAGCCTTGGGAGATGATTGGAGCAGTAAAGGAGCATGAGCTTTCCAGGTTGTTCAGTGTTTGCTGTGCAGAAAGAGTTCAGTCTTTGGTAGTCCCACTTGTTTATTTTTCATTTTGTTGCTTGTGGTTTTGGCATTAAATTCAAAAGCATCATTGCCAAGATCAACGTCAAAGAGCTTTTCTCCTGTGTTTTCTTCTAGGATTTTCATGGTTTGGGGTCTCATGTTTAAGGCTTTAATCCTTTGTGAGTTGATTTTTTTGTGTGTGGTGTAATATATGGGTCCAGTTGCATTCTTCAGCATGTGGAGATCCAGTTTTCCCAACACTATTTCTTGAAGAGGCTGTCTTTTCCCATAGTGTATTCTTGGCACCCTTGTTGAAGATCAGTTGACCAAGTATGCATGGGTTTATTTTTGGTCTCTCGATTCTGTTTCATTGGTCTATGTGTCTGTCTTTATGCCAGAGCCATACTGTTTGTTTATAGCTTTGTAGTATAATTTGGAATCAGGACGTGTGATACTTCCAGTTATGTTCTTCTTGCTCAAGATTGCTTTAGCTAGTCAGGATCTTTCAAGGTCCATACATATTTTAGGATTCTCTTTTCTATATCTGTGAAAAATGTGATTAGATGTTTTTCAGACGATCGTTTTGAGTTTAATATATAGTTTTCATTGGAAAATTAATAATAATTTATTTGGAGTCAACTAAAGTCTTCATTAACACTGACTTGATAAAATTGGAAATAAAACTGAATATTAATTTGATCATAAAAGCACCACTAAACACTTCAGAACATATTTTTCAGTAAGCTTGGAATTCGGTATTTATTAACACCATTTCTTGGTTCTCGTATCTATTTTATTTTTTAAATAAATATTGTATGTATTTAAAGTGTACCAAATGATGATTTGTTGTACCTATCCATAGTGAAATGATTACCACAGGGAAGCTAATTAACATATCTTCTGCTTCCATAGTTTCCGTCTTTTCTCTGTGCAGTGAGAGTACCTGAAATCTACTCCCTTAGCAAATATCCACTGTTCAATACAGTATTATTAACTATAGTCATCATGCTATACATTAGTCTATATGCTTATTCCTCCTACACACTACAACTTTGAACCCTTTAACCAACATTTTGCAATTTCCCCACCTCCCTACCCCTGGTAACCACCATTCTACTCTCTGCCTCTATGTATTCACCTCTTTTAGATTCCACATATAAGTGACAGCATGCAGTTTTTTTTTCTTTCTTATTTCTTTTCTTATTTTCTTTCTTTTTCTTATTTCACTTAACATAATGTCCTCCAGGTGCATCCATGTTGTCACAAATGGCAGGATCTCATTTTTTAAGGCTGAATAATATTGCATTCTATAGTTATGTGTGTTCTTTATGCATTCATCCATTGATGGGCACTTAGGTTGTTTCCATACCTTGGCTATTGTGAATAATACTGCAATGAACATGGGAGTACAGATATCTTTTTGAGATCCTGGTTTCATTTCCTTTGGGTATATACTCAGAGGTGAGATTGCTAGATCACTTTTTGTTTCTATTTTCACTTTTTTGAGGAAACTGCAAACTGTTTTCCATAATGACTGGATCAATTTACATTCTCATTAACAGTGTGCAAGGATTCCCGTTTCTCCAGATTCTTGCGCACATCTGTTATAATTTATTTTTTATAATAGCCGTCCTAACAGGTGTGAAGTGATAGCACATTGTGGTTTTGATTTGCATTTCCCTGATGATTAGGGATCTTGAGTATCTTCCATATTCCTGTTGACCATGCACAGCAAAGGAAATGACAAAATGAAGCATGATGAGATTAGGGATATACTTCACTTCACGTGCTCTTCACAAAAACTTCCTAAAGTGCCTTCCTCTTTTTCAAAAGGGCAAAGCTTACAAGTATGTACCAGAGAGTAGACAATAAGTATTTGACTGAGGATTCTTTCCTGAATCCTGTGCCTCCTACATCGCATGCAATGAGAGTTGTTTAATAAATTGTGATATTTTAAATGCCACATCCATGGCACCTAGTGAGCGCCTATCTTCCCATGCTCCTGTGAGTTAAGCTGGAAAGACAGTGATAAGAGAAAAAGAAGGTTGACTACAGCAACTCAGAAACCAACATGAGAGTAGACAGAACCTGAATAATGTCTAAAGTCAAGAGAGCAAGAGAGATAATGACAAACACCCACGAGGAAACATGAATAAGAAGAGTTTCCATCAGAGTTGATGGCTTGTAAAGGCAGTATGTTGTGATGGAGAGCACACTTAACCAGGAATTAGGAGACGTGGCTTCTACTTCCTGCTCCATCAAAACTATAGTTTTCCTTTGGGAACCACAGATTCTTCTAATTTTCCATAGGAAGGCAAGGTAAGAATAGTTACATATGTAATTCATATATATTTACATTCATGTCATGAATGTAATATTCATGTCATATCGACATATACGTCTTAACTATATTCGTACCCATAACCACATCCACGTCTATGTCTATGTCTCTCTGTCTGTCTAATTCCATTAGGCTGTTTATCAAACAGATCTGGACTCTCTGTTTGCTTGAAACAAAGTGTGATTTATCTCTTGCAAGACTTGCTTGGTTAATGAATTTTGAGCAGAACTGATGTGTCCTTTCAGGGCTGACTCCCTTTGATGCCAACATGAGACTCCTCAGAGCTCTTTCCTTTGACACAGTGACCAGCAACATTCATGGTGGTGGCTGTTCCATCTGCTGCATCTGAGCAGCTGTGGTGAGCACAGCACCCCTGTGACCCTGATAGATTGGTGTCACTTGAGCAAGAATTATACCTTTGCTCTTTTAAAATGCAAAGATTCAGGTGTGGTTGTCAACAGAAGACAACCTGGCACGTGCTGACATGTGCATAGGGTTGCCAGGTAAAATGCAGGACACTCAGTTAAATTTGAATTTTAGATAAAGAACATATAATCTTTTAGCATAAGTATGTTTCAAGTATTTCATGGATCATACTCATATAAAAATATTCATTGTTTGCATATAATTCAAAGACTAAATTTATTTTCTGGGATTGTTAACTGTTTAATAAAAGCATAGTTTTCGGATCCAGACCCACCCGGGCCTGAGTCAAATGCTTCACTATATACAATCAGCCTGATTTTGCACAAGGTACTTCTTTTCTTAGCTTCATCTGTAAGATGGGGCTAAAAATACATACCCCATAATTATTGTTATGAAGAATATGTATGGGATGGTACATTAAAAGGTTTTTTGTGGTGTTGTTAAAAAGAAAGTGGTTGATATTATTTCCTATTATGCTTAGCATTGTTGTTCACATGGAAATGATTTGTAAAGTGAAAGCCCCTGTAAATATTGTCTTTTACCATTACTGATTATGGGTTTACTACCAAATAGTTAAGGTCAATCCTGGGAAAAACTTTTTTTCTTTAAGCTTCTCTTCTTATTTTTCAAAAGGAGAATGTTGACATGTTATGCTACTTCCAGCTATGTTATTATTGTTGCTACATATTTCACTGGATATGAATCCATTTGGCCCTACGCCAGGGTCCAAGGTCACCCACAATGTCATCTTCCCAGTTAGATCCACAACTTACCTGATGCCATCTGGATAAGACATATGAGGAGGAGAAAGAGAAGAAAGAGTGAGCTTTTGAAGAGAAGCATTCTCAGGATTATGGGAAGAACTGGCAGCGTCTGACAGTGGCTCTTTCTTCAGCACACATCGTTGGGGGCAGGTGATCTTGGAAAGAATTTGAAAAGTTCAGCTAGAGAGGAAAAAACTTCTATTCTTAATGAAGCCATTCAGTTAGGGTCCAGGTGTCATTGAAGTGTTTCATCTGTGACACATAGTTACAGATCCAAGTTTCCAACAGTCAAAAAGGAAGAATTTTATAGTAAGTCAGCATTTTCTAATTGATTCGCACTTCTGCTTATGACTCTGAGGTTTGGTGCTTTTTTTTGAGAAAAAAAATAATAAAAAATTTAAATTTTTCCAGCAAATCATCTATTTATTCATTTACCTCTATTGCATGTCCCTGCATCTGTCAGCTGCTCCTTTAGGAATACAAAGAAATCCCTCCTTTTTAGAAGTTAAAAAAAGGGAAGGAATTTTGTAAAAAGAAATGATCTTCTCTCCTTTCTCTTACTCTCAATTATTATTTTTTTCTGCCAATTTAAAAGAGAGAGTTGATCCAGTCTAGGCAAACTCTTGCATAGATCAAAACCAGGTGAAACTTTGGGGGCCAGAGGATCTGCCAATGTCTAGTCAGTTAGGATGGCATATAAAAGGGAAAAAGAAGCCCCTCCTCCTAATGCAAGATAAAGGAAATCAGACTTTTCTGGAGAAGCCTGGAAAGAAACGAGATCACAAAGAGAAGTTCTAGCACCATTTCAGGAAGACTTGAAACATGAGTCATTATCCTTCTTTGTAAGTCCTTGGAGCAAGAGCTCCTTTTCCAAGGATAGGAATACATGATCCCAATGATTTAGACATGGGATTATGATTTCTTGTAGATGATTTTCTGACAAGGGGACTGGATACTTGTTCTTGAAGAAGCAGATTGCTAAATCTTCTGATTTGTGTGAGACTGACTTGGGCCACTAGGTGGGTTCAGGTAGAAGCTGGTGGAGGGTTTCCTGTAAATCTGTCCTCACTGCAGGACAGTCAGTTAGAGGCAGCTGAAAGTCAGCAGTTGCCACACACAGGTCAGCAGATCTCAGTGCAGAAAAGGCAAACAGGAGTCCATTGCTTGTTTCTCTTTTTCCTAAATCATCTGGTTAATTGAGTTTGAGTATAGGTGGGAAGAAAGCTAACTGTTTTACAAACATTTAATCATCTGTGTGTTGTCATGCGAACTTAGTAATACAATCACAGGAGCAAGAAATTTACAACAATATTTCTTACTTATGCAGTTTTCTCAAGTTCCTTCTCTCTCTTCTTCCCTCCCACCACTTCCCCCCTTCCTTTTTCTTTATCTCTTTTTCAGTTTGCTCCTCTTTTTTCTTTTTCTTTTTACTTCAGTGACTGTAAATGCCAGGACAAAATAAAGGAAGGCAACCAAATAAATGAAGCTCAAGGTCATCTGCAAACCCAAGAGAGAACAGTATATTGTAGATGATTTCCAATGTGAAGAGACTACAAGGGACTTGCATGACAATGGTTTCCAAAATGTAGGATGAGAGCCTAGTCATGTTTTTATTTTCTCTAGGTGGCCATAGACTACACCATTTAATTATAAAATGATATACTTATAAAAGTAAAGTCTGAATTGCTATTCTTGGCATAAAATTAATTCTCATATTTCTATTTGGAAAGGCACTTAACTTATGCTTAAGCATAAATATTGCAGTTTGTTGCCATGAAAAAGCAGTAGGATTTTAACAGTTCAGTTATTATGTCGTGTTAAGAAAAAACAAAAGTCTGAAAAGTCCTTTAATGTCTTATGCACTTTCCATGTTAAAGAAAGGTGCTTAGTTTTAACCAGCAGTTTAAATAATCTATTTAGTCTAGAGAAAGAATAAGATACTTCAGCTTATCCTCAAATTATTTCAAGCCTCTTTTTCTCAGATCCATTCTACCTGGAGCAGGCAACAGGAATAAAAATGGCAATGTGAAGAAAAGATAATTGAGCCTCATAGCTGACTGCTTACAAACTCAGGGACCAGGTGAGGATGAAGAGAAAGGTGATTTTTTTTTCAGTTGTATGAAGATTAAGACAATATGGTTACTTGCAGAAGTAATGTTTGCAATTCCAGTAAAAAGATACAATGGTAAAAACCTAGCATCTTTCCTCCTGGCTCACAAGACTTTCTCTTAGAACATTTAATGCTGAGTTTAGGGGCATATGCCTCAGAAATTGATTCTGCTTCCATTTGGGATAGAGAAAGATTGTCCACAAGTGGATTCCTTCTGGTAGTAGATATGGATGGGGTCTCCATTTGGCAGTAATCTTAAACATGTGGCCTAGTTTTTCTCTCTTCCCATTATGGTAATTTTATGCTCCCAATTTCTTGTCTTCCCCTAAGAGACAGGAGACAGAATTAAGCCAAAATGATTTTCAATTCAGTATGCCTGGGACATATTCAAACACATGAATTAGGACTTGGTCAGACCAAGACTCTCCATAGGTGCTCTTGGTGTTTTGATAGGACAAAGTAGGTTAAGTTTTGGTGATGATAGAAGAGAGAAAAGGTGGGCTACCTTCAACAGGCAAATGACCCCATTACACTTGAATTTTTATGTAATATTAAAATTCCTGTGAAAGCTTCTTAATTTTACCATTAATTAAATACTATAAAGATGATGAGATAGGATGATATGTCATTTATTGTCTTCAGAGAAAGAGAATGTTGGACTTAATTAACTGAATGGATTGTCACCCTCTTAGAGTCCATGAAACTTCCAGGATTTTAGAAATGTACCTGCATGACATCAGGTTATTTATGGTTTATGATCATTCATATCCAGAACTCAGGTGACACTTGAAGACATTGAAGTCAACTCAATGTTTTGTGTGGTTGCAGTTTGCTTTGTTTTTCTTAAGATATTCCTTAGGGGATATATGACGGAGGAATAGGGAAATAAACCTTGAAATGTAAGAATAAACATTAAATAGTATAAATTTATTCCCTGTTAATTCTATGAAGAAATTTTTTTGGGGGGAGGTGTCTTCCTGGAGTCGTGTAATCACAGGACACAGACAGCAAGTCCTGCAATTCCACCCAAGGCTGGACCTGTTCAAAATAAACCCAAACTACAAATCTGAAATAAATGGGTCCTTCTTGTAATAGTGAGCTTGGGGTCCCTGCTAAAGGAGGGAATGTTATCATGTGAACCATGTGCATTTCTATGAAAAAAGATATGTTAAATTGAGTAAAATGTTGACAGTTTTTATCATTTTTTTCTCCATTAAACAATGCAGGTTTGCATCTCTTCTGCTGCTTTTATGCTCAGTGCATGATTTTAAACTACTAGCATGTTAGTGTCCTGTTGCTTCTGTAACAAATTGCCACAAGCTCGGTGGCTTCAAACAAGACACATTTATCATCTTGCAGTTCTGAGAATCAAAAGTCCAAAAGGGGTCTCACTAGGCTAATATCGATGTATTGGCAGGACTGTGTTCCCTCTGGAAGATCTGAGGGTGGATCTGCCTTTCTCCCTTTTCAAGGTTTAGAAGCTGCCCACATTCCTTGGCTTCTGGCCTCTTCCTCCATCTTCAAAGCCAGCAGTGGCGGTTGAGTCTGTCTCACAACACATCACTCTGATACTGGCAGTTCTGCCTCCCTCTTCCACATTTAAAATCCTTGTGATTACATTGGGCCCATTCAGATATCTTCCTATTTTAAGGTCAACTGAGGTGGTCTGGTGGCTGGAAATTCCAAGATCAATACACTTACAGATCAGGTGTCTGGTGAGAGTCTGCTTCCTCATGTACTGCCATCTTTTCACTGTAACCCCACATGACAGAAGGGACAAGCTAGCTTTCTAGGGTCCTTTTTATAAGGGCACCAATCTCATTCATGAGGGTTCCATCCTCATGACCTAATCACCTCTCTAAGGCACCAACTCCTAACACCATCATATTGGGCATGAAGTTTTTATCCTATTAATTTCACTGGGAGAGGGATATAAACATTTAGTCTATTGCAATATGTAAGATAACATATTGACAGGTTCTAGAGATTAGAACATGGGCTATTGCAGAGACCATTATTCTGCCTACCACACCTAGCAAAAATAAAAACTTAATTGAGTAATAAGTAAATACTTTGGTCGAAACATTGTCTTTAAGGAGAAACATTTCAATGATTTACAAGGTTGTCAGAGAAAATAGAGAATGTCTAGTGAAATTTAAATTTCAGATACACCATAAATAATCTTTTAGAATATGTATGTCCCAAATATTCTATGGGATATATTAAGCCAAAAAAAAAATAGTGATTGTTTATCAGAAATTCACATTGAACCGGGTGTCTTGGGCTCTTACTTACTAATTCTGTCAACCCTAGTGATTTGGCATTAATAAAAACAGTTACATCTTTTTTCTAAGTTGTCCATCTATGAGAGCAAAAATAAGAAAACAACATTTAAGGTTACATCACAGGTCTCTTTCTAAAAGAAGTGCTAAGGATCATTGATGTGTCACCACCCAAATTGCCCTATAGTTAGATCTTTTCAGTATTTCTTCAGTGGTTTTTGTTATATTTCTTTGATCAAGTGCTTCACTTGAAATTATTCTCTTTAAAGCAACTACTCCTCCATCTTAGATTCATGAAGGGGAAGGTGTTAGGAAGAAAAATTCTATAATACAAAGAGGGCTGGGTGATCTGCAAAATAGCTGACAACGTCCATTTTTTTAAAGGTCCTCTTGTGGAATAAAAAAATACTAAATGGTAATTCTAGAACTTAAAATACAATATCTGAAATAAAAATCACGGTGGATGGGTTTAACAGCACATTGGCCAGACAAGAAGATGTTCCGAGGATTAGAATACAGCTCCATGGAAAATTTCCAGATCAAAGCACTGAGAGATAAAATAATGGAAAATACAGAAAATAGCATAAAATACATGTGAGGGTGTGGTGAAGAGGTGTCATATATATGCCATTCTATTCCCAGGAGGAGAGGAGCCAGAGCACAGTCGGCAGGCTGACTTGAAGGGATAATGGCTGGAGAAGTTCTAAAACCAGTGAAAGATATTAGCCCATAT
The DNA here is from genome assembly GCA_031878705.1 of Tapirus indicus. Classification (NCBI taxonomy): domain Eukaryota; kingdom Metazoa; phylum Chordata; class Mammalia; order Perissodactyla; family Tapiridae; genus Tapirus; species Tapirus indicus. The sequence continues at coordinate 35,444,644 of CM062937.1, read as the reverse complement.
GTTGAAAAAGATCTGGAAAATACCAACAGAATATAGACAAAGCAAACTATACCTAGACTTATCACAGAAAAACACTGTTGCTTGCAGAATCTCCTCATTTGGTTTAGACATAGTGGAGAAAAAGATTATGTGCTCATTTTCTAAGAGTTAGCCAGGTGATCTCAATAAAAGTAATAAACTAGCTGCAGTGTTGAACGTAATGTCTCTTTTTTTTTTCCTTCTCATGATACTTCAGCACAATAGGATAGGTATGATTTTCTTCTTTTAAGTCACAAGTTAGCTGGTTTAAATAGAATGAGATGCAAGTTGCCTTGGTTGGAAACCAGTCTTCCAATGCCCCAAATTCCAAGGTTATCCTGTTTATTTTAAACATCCAAATTAAACAACTTCAGCTTCCATCCCTTATAAATTCAGGGAAATATTTAGATGTTTCTCAGGATTCCCAGTTGGTGCTCATGCTCACAACATTTTGTGCAAACACCTACTGCCATCTCTTCCACAACCTTCTCTGTCCAGTTCCACCTCATTTCCTGTGGCAGCTGCCCTCTTCCTTCTTAGCTTTGCATCAAGTATGACTGAGACTCTCCCCCATTTCCCAAGGTTTCACAATCACAAAGCCACTGAGTGAAATAAGCTTTTGTGAAAATCTGCAGGTAATGTGATATGGTTACTACACAGAAGTGTCAAAAAATAAAAATGGAAATGAGAATGCACTTGTGAAACAGAATAAAAGAAACCTCATTTAAAATGAAATTGGGGGATGGCAACTAACCATTGGGTGGTGAATATGATGCAGTCTATACCGAAGTCAAAATATAATGATGTATACCTGAAATTTTTATAATGTTATAAACCAATGTGACCTCAAAAGAAAAAAAAAATGAGGTTGGGGGCCAGAAGGGGGAGCTCTCACACATACTGCTCAACCTCAATTACAGGAAGAACTGTCATTTACAGACTTCACCAGGAAGAGATGTATGTTGCACCCCAACAAGAAATGGGCTACCCCAGCAACTCAGCCAATGAGAACTGTCTCTACCATAAACTCTCGCTTTCCACCGGTGGACTTTTCTTCAAACAATCCCTCACAACTCCCACTTTTTTCTCTATAAAGTAACATTTCTTTCCTTTGTTTTCTGGACTTGCCTATGGCTTTTGCTCTAGTTTCCTTATCCCGAATTATAATTCTTCAGCTATTCCCAAATAAACCCATTTTGCTCATTAAATACCTGGCTGCTTTATTTGCTTAGGCCAACACACTCTTGTTAAAGATTTCCAGCCATTCTTAGTTATGAATCACTCCAGGCCATGTCTTATCATATTATAGATACAGCGTTCCTTTTGGAACCAAGAATTCCATTCATTTCATCTGATTCCAGGTGGGAAACCAAAATGTCCTTTTAGTTTTAGAAACGTAGAGCTACTTAGCTCTTATTTGCTTTCATCTGTTTTACAGATGTGAACAGATATCTTGCCTTTCAACATCAAAATAACTATTAAAGTGTTTTCTTAAATAAAAGAGCAGTTTTTCCCTGAACAAATTTTACCATTTCCCTAAAACCCAGGAATGTGTGACATTATTATGTTGCCACTCAGTAATGCATTTACTGTGTTAAACTTCATCTCATCTACACAGTTAAAGATGAATATTCCCAGTCACCAAGAGAGTGATACAACTATCATACATAAAAATGCCATAAATGATTAAAATGAAATGATAAAATCAAGACAGGACTGAGGTTAGGATGAGGCCAGTGAACTGGAGTTGTGCAATTACAGGATCAGATCCAGTCCTTATTTAAAATTTTGATGATTTGTTGATTATGGGTTTTTCACATTAATATAGATTTTAAAATGTTGCATTATGTTATTTATCTTGATTACAGAATTTGGGGGCAGCCCTTTAATTTTTGCACCCACGGCAAGTGTTTGCTCTCCTCACCCTAGGCTTTACCCCATTATCAGGTGTCTCTATCTGGATAAAATTATTTTTATTTGAACAAGGTTTGATTTCTCTTTTCAATCTGGAGTCTCTAGGAAATGCAAGGAATTATTTTGGAGTTAAAGAGCATTTACCCAGAGGTAAATGATAGGTATGTTGAGTGAAGAGTTAATGTAAAGAGACAGAGAACTGCCTAAACATTCTGGCTACCCCAACCAAACTCTAGATTTAACTACCAAACCCTCCCAAGGGAGATACAGTAGTGTGAGGGCAGCATCCCCATTGTTACCTGGCCGCCTATGATCTCTTTCTCTTGGTGTTCAGTCCCCTCTCCCCGTGTTCCATGCTATATTGTCTTCATTTAATCATGCTTTCAACAAGGACTCATTTTCCCACAGCAGGTACTTGCATCATATTATGTCCACATGGAGAGAAACACTTTATCCAACTCAGCCTGCCATTCAACTCATAGTAATTTATGAAGCAGTGTCTCCCATTGACGACCAGCACATAAATGAATAAGACACACTCCACACCCATAGACATCCTACAGCTGTACAGAGAATGTAAAGTTTACCCCATGTGCACAGGGCAGAGCTGAGGAAGAAACCCAAACCACAGGAAGTGAGGAAGTGGGGATCATAGGGGAGGAGGGGCTGCTTCCTGTGGGGATCAGTTATGGTTTCCTGAAGGAAGGAGGTGGTGTTCCAGTGGGGACTGGAAGAATGAGGTGCATGTTTGAGAGGGGGTGGGGGCAGGTGAGTGCAGAAAGAACAATGTGCATGTTACAGGACTCACAGGCAGTGATGGGGAAGGTTGGGTGACCATAACCCTGAAGAGCACAGGAGGGTCCACCATGGTAGCCCTGATGGTCAGTATGGGGAGCTTAAAGGGGTGTCCTCAAGGATTGTGGAGATCAGCCTGTGTGATCAAACACCACACAATAAACACAGTGACCAGAAGGCAAGATTCTCTGACTTTGAACAAAGCAGTTTAATCTGGTTTAAATTTTCCAGGTCTTTGCGAAAGGAGCACTTTCATACTCCACATCTGTCACAGCAGTTTCTCCCGTCTTTCTTTTCTTTTTTTTTTGAGTAAGATTGCCCCTGTGCAAACATCTGTTTCCAATCGTCCTCTTTTTTTTTCTCCCCAAAGCCCCAGTACATAGTTGAGTATCATAGTTGTAGAGTTGTAGCTCTTCTATATGGTAGCCTGCCTCAGTATGGCTTGATGAGCAGTGAGTATGTCCACGCCCAGGATCTGCCAAGCCAGCAAACTCCGGGCTGGCAAGACAGAATGCAGGAACTTTAACTGCTATGCCTTTAGGCCAGCCCCTCATCCCTTTCTTATTATTCTCTTTTGCAGCTTATTGCCCTTCAGAAGCCACAGATGCCAATGCGTTTCATCCCTGGAAAGCACCTAGCCAGCAAGGAGACACCTCTGCTCCTAAGGCACCTACCACGATTTCCTATGCCTTTAGTATAACCTAACAAGAAAATAAAAAAGACAAAAGAGTGTCAGAAACCAAAGCACCGAGTCAGAAGACGCACTGAGTCCCCTCGAGCGTATCCTCAGGGTTGTCCTTTCCAGGTCTGCAGTTATTCTGTCAGACAGTGAGACGTGCAGGTTTCAGACAGAGACGGGCACCGCGGAGGTTCCAGTGGGGCCTCGCGTTTCCAGAACCAGGACACTGTGCTCCGTGGCCCAGTGACTGGGGTTCACGGAGGACTCTGTGCAAGTTCAGCTCCCCGGGGTTGGGGGGGAGACTCTCCTCCACACTGTGCGGAGTCAGTTCTCACACACAGACCAGTGGTTTCAGAATCAGAAACAACCAGCCAGTGCCTATTTTTATTGTTTTGTTTTCCAAATCATTTAGTCAATTAAGTATCTCAGCTCATAAGAGAAAAAATGCAGCTTAAAGGGTAAGAGTTGTTTAAGGAGAACTTAATATCGAAGTAACTTACAATGGAAAATAACAATTGTTAAAAAAACCTTTGGAACATTGTTTCTAACATCTGAGAATGATCTTAGTTGTGGTCTGAGTCTCATACATCCATCACCCTCCCTCACTGTTTCCTTCCATCATTTCTCCCCTCTCACCTTCCTTGTATTTCTGTCATCCTTACTCGTTTTCCCTCCTCCTTCCCTCTGTCCCCGCTACTGTTCAAAGTGTTGGAATATAGCTGTAAACAAAAGTGATAAAATGAAGTTTTTTCAATATAATTTCCAACTGACGGCTATCTCAGGTCCTAGCTTCACGTTTTTTCTCTCCCTTCATCTCTCCATCCCTCTTTCTGCCTCTCCGTTCATCTCTCCTTCCTCCCTCCATCCCTTTTACTCTCAAATATCTTACCAGGTTTGTTTCATGTCCTGAGGGCTTGGCTTAATAAATGTCAGGTTGGAGTTCCCAAAATACTATCAGACAAAATGTTGTTGCACCCCATTTTGTGATCAGAGATAGTCAGACAGAAACGTGGGTTGTAATCCTTTCACAGCTAAGCGTTCTGCTAACCTGCCTCCAGACCCAGGGTAATTAGATTCACCTTTAAAAGGAACATTCTGATTAGATAAGATCATTTAACAAAGTGTATGTAGAAGCAAAAACTTCAAAATTGCAAAATTACCTCGTTGAAAATTTTGTTGCAAAATAGCTAATGAAAATTAAGTTATGAAAGGTACTTAAAGGAAAATATATTAGGCCATGACAGAAAACCCCATAATCTACTCCTAGAGTTAATGAGACTCTGAGAGATTTTCTGGGAAACTGCTACATGATAGATTACTGGAACTGTCCAATACCCCCAGGTATTGTTTGTCCAGGACTGTTTGTCCTGGCTGAAACCTGACAAGCTATTTGAAAGGATTTGGCAACTTATGAACAGAAATTCAGCCAATCTGGAAGCTGATAGTCAGAGCCTGATAGAATTTTCTCTCCAGGCCTTCTTCCCTAAGTTAAAATAAAACTAAGCACCCAGAGGGAAAGAAGCAAATTAGGGTGATGTAGTTGGACAGGTGGAACAACTGTCCTCAACCTACAAACCCTTGTAAGACCAGAAAAACAGCTCTAGGGGCAGATCACATTCTACCCAGCTCCGTTATCTCAAAAAGGATTATGGCTAGCCTCTCTGGGAACTGTTATCTAGCCCATCAACAATTCCTGACAGGGGGAAAAAAGCCCAGAAAAATGGCCATGAGAGTGTCTCTGCCAAAAATCTAGCATCTTGAGTGTCTTCTCCACAAATATTAGTAAAAAAAACAAAAAGCTTAAAACAAAGTTTGGATTCATAACTAGGAAGCCTCCTATTAGTGTACCTTATTCATGGCAGTAATTTTAAAACAATATCTGTGGAGTCTCTATGTATGTGTGTCTGTATGAATGTTATATATGGGTGATATTCTTACCTTCAGATGTTATAGTTTCTGAAGAGTTTTGTAGAATTGGCTTAAAGTAAGTACATACATAAATTATTTCTAAATGTAATAGCAACTAACCCAAATGTCTTTCAAGATAACATGATATGAAGTAATCTTTGCTAAATGAAAACTTGTTTAAATTTGCTGGTTTGAATGAAATAAGCATGTCCTCAGAGTTATCGGCGTTGGATATGATGCAGACATGCAGCCTTTATTCTGTATTCATTGGTCAAAAAAGCTGGTGTTACCTCTATTACAAAACTGGTAAGAAAAAAACAGTAACATAAAATGATGTCTAATTTTGCCTACTATCTCATGAAGTTTTGTAGGCAATCTAAATAATCATTGGGAATAAGTAATAAAATAGATGTGAAAGAGATGAGAGTGTTGGGTGAAATTTTTAACAATAATTATATTTTATAGTGTATGTACTTAAAATATTTCAAAACTTTTTGGTAACTTGAAACCTTAGAGTTTTGCTAATTGAATTAAATGATAAAATTTATTGAGTATCTAGGTCATTTCCATATAAGATAAAATATTAGGTAATAATTACTAAAATACTGAAGTTTACCTATTTTTGGCTTCTTCTTATAGAGAAACCAATAGATGTTTGGATCTGTTAGTAAACATGTTTTGTATTTTATTAAAAGATTCTACTATGAAATAGCATGTTTTTAGAAATTATAAAAGTTATTTACAAATTTCCCAAGCCACAGAAAGCTAATATAAGAGACAGTTTATAATTACTTAGTTTTTAGTTTTCACTAAAATTTAAGGTATATAAGGGTTAAAAATTCTAATCAATAAGGGTGATTTAAACTACTAAAAATTAATAAGGAAAGCATCTTTGTATTTAAGAAAATTAAGGTGTTTTTTTTCAGTAAAGAAGGTATAAAGAATGGAAATATTTTTGTTTCTTTTGTTAAGAAAGATAAATTCATCCTAAAGGACTAGAAGGGAACAAGGAAGGCTTAGGAACAATTCTGAATGTAAAAAGAAGGTTGCAGAAAGTTGATGGAAGTAAAACTCTAAGGAGTTTTGAACGTGGTCATGTTGGCTAAGATTAAAATCAATTTGATTAAGTTGATAAGTTTTAATATCAAGAGTAATCTGGGACAAAAATTAGATTTTGCCTTTCTTTTTTATTTATTTTTATTTTTATTTATTTTTTGTGTGTGTGTGGGGAAGACCAGCCCTGAGCTAACATCTGTTGCCAATCCTCCCCTTTTTGTTGAGGAAGACTGGCCCTGGGCTAACATCCGTGCCCATCTTCCTCCACTTTATATGGGACGCCACCACGGCATGGCTGACAGGCAGTGCGTCTGCGGGCGCCCGGGATCCGAACTTGCGAACCCCGGGCTGCCAAGTGCGGACTAAACCGCTGCACCACCGGGCGGCCCCTGCCTTTCTTTTTTAAAAGGGATAATTTTCTTAAACTCTTAGTGTGCTCTTAATAAAGAGGTTATAAAAGGTTTTTTTTTTTTTTTAACCTTTGAGTAAGTCTACCTAAAAGACAGAAAATCTGTTTTGTTAAAATAATTTCCTATGTTCAAATGACTGAGGTCTCTCTCTTAAGGTTTTTTGACGGTTTCTGTTATCACTTTGATTGAACAGATAACTAAGCCTTTTTTCACAGTGACCCTTGTTTCCTGGTGACAAGATCAACAACCCCTTGATCTTGTTTGATCAAATGATTTAAAACGTTTTGATATTTTTGACAAGCTCCCCAAAATTCAGATCCTAAATGAATCAGATCCTAAGTCTTTCTTTGGACTTAGGAAAAAAAAAGAAAAATTTCTCTGAGAATTTTCAGAAAGCCCCTGGGACTTCTCAAAGAAATTTGTTCTCTCTTCCTATAAAGAGGGGAATATTAATTAGGCTTATTTGGTATGCTAAATTGCATGGGCAGTATTGTCAAGTAAATTACGCTAAACCTTTATAGGTTATATTGTGTAGGTAAATATTATTCACTATTTTAACCTGCTAACTTGCTTCCAGTACTACAAGAGGAAAAGACCACAAATGCATTCTATTATCTATTTAGGTTTACAGATGGGTCTTACTTAAATGGTAAGCAAGACATTATCAAGCTGGATAGATTGTACAGCCTCGAGAATGCCTGCTACTTTCCATTAACTCTGCTAACCCAGCAAAGGATTTCCTTCTTTAGGCTCAAGAAATCACCATGGAAGAAAAGAAACAAAGGTTGCTACAAAAAGGGGGAAAACAATACTTTTGGAAACTTTTTCCCACAGTGGATCATAAACCCTATACTCAGGCCAAATGCCCAAAATATAATCTAGGGAAACTATTGCATGAATCATAAGGCCACTTTCCCCTTCCTAAAGGGCCCTTTGAGGCATGGAGATTGGACCTTGTCCAAATGCCACCATCTCAAGGATACAAATATATCTTGGTGACGATCTGTACCTTCTCACATTGTGTTGAGGCCTTTCCTTGCAGAATAGCAATCACTTTAGGTAAATTATCATTGTAAAGGATAATTCCTGTTTGGGAAATTCCTGCTGAGTTACACAGTGGCCGAGGAACTCATTTCAGCAGACAAATAATTAAATCTATTTGTGACATTTGGCCAGTAATACAACAGTTTAACTAATGGCACTATCAAAACACAGTTGGCAAAGCTTTCAGAAGCATTTAATCTCTCATGGCCAAAAGCTCTTCTACTAGACTTCCTCAATCTTAGATCTATACACTTTGGTAATCATTGGCTGTCCCCTTTTGAGGTAATAACTGGACCACCTATGCAATTACATGAAGGAATGTATGAACAAACTTTGCTTAAAGGAGATATCTTGATTATTGTCAAGGTCTCATTGAGACATTTAAAAGAAATGAGAGGTTGGTAGCTGGTTCTTTTCACAGTGAGATCCTGGGAGATAAAGACCTTAAGAATCACGGACTATAACCTGAGAATTTATTTATCGGAAGAGGCATCAAATAAAAGCCTCTGTGCCGCCCTGTTGGAAAGGACCATACCAGGTACTTTTAACAAACTCATGTGCTGCAGCATCAAAAGCCATAGACCTATGAATTTACATTTCTCATTTTAAAATAAAGAAAAGCCTCTTGACTCGAGTGGGTTTCGGCTCCTGTTTATGATGCCCACCTTCAAGTGACCAATGCAAATATCTCCAAACCAGGATGAGAAGAAGATGGCATCTGTTGTAGACAGCTGTCCCCAGACTCTGGAGCGGGCCTGTATTTGCAATCTTATATGTCCTCATTTAAATCTTCATAATGCTTAAAATGTATACCTTTTTTACAATTGTTCCATTTAAGGTTTTCAGAATATTATTATATTTAAAGAAAGTAAATCATTTGGGACAGACCTGTCTTGAAGGCCAGACATTTGAGTGGTTCCTAGTGGAACTCACTGGTTATGTGGAACAAATCCCTGGCCTTAGCTACTGCCTTGATGGCTAAAACACTGCACCCTGAGCTTCCCTTGGATAAAGGGAAACATTCACCCTGAGCTAACACCTGTTGCCAATCTTCCTCTTTTTAATGCCAGATGGGCTCATTCAGTGTTCCACTGGTATGGCCACTGAGCAGCTATATTCGTTCCTTCTTTGGGGCTGGAGGATGTCATAACACATATAGAAGCCCTGACTAAATTTATTCAACAAGCCTTTAATGATGGTCAAGAAGGAATAGCCTTATTAAATACTAAAATGTCTTTAATTAAAAATGCTGTCCTTCAAAATAAAATGGCCTTAGATAGTTTACTTGCATTTGCTAAAGCATGTGAAAAAGCAGGTGAATGTCTTAAATGAATCTTTTATAATTGGAAACAATGTCAGCATGAGGAGTCAGGTAAAAGCGCATGTAGAATGTTTGTGCAACAACCTAAAATTATATAACATGTGAAGTGCTTCCTCTGTTAAAATGTACCTCTATGGTTGTCTGACTATTTCCCCCAACATGGATAACTGGGCAAACAAATGAGATAAAAGCCTAACACAGACAGATATGGTGGACCCAGGGCAGGCAGCAACCACCCTGATGTCAAGGGACAATATCCTGATCATCAATGCTTTCTATCAAAAGGTTATAGATCAAAAGGGGAAAAATGATAAATGAAAAAAATATGATATATTGGAGTATATGAGGAAGCCATTTGGTTAAAACTAGTTTGTCCTGACCTTGTTTTTTCACAAGGGCCTGAGGTAGCCTGTTGTGCTTGCATTGTGCATCTGCTTTAACTATTTACTACGTCCCAAAGGCAAGAAAGATGCCTTTGAAGATTGGGATGTAACTTCCCCCATATCAGCATCTCCTTAAGGATAATCATCTCTTCTTGGGAATGAAAGATTAATTACTGATCAGCTGTGCTCACCTTGTAACAACTGACCTCCTGACCACTGACCTGCTCCAGCTAAGCATCTCATGACTGTAGTAAAAAAGATATTGCTATCGTATGTGATGTATGCTCTTTGTTCCAAGATGGTAGACAACCTCTCTGTACAACCTGCCTCTTGGGTGCCCTTCCTTCCTTGGGGAAGGAGGGCCCTGAGCTAGTCCTCATATTTGGCTCATAATAAACTCACTGAAATTTTGATTTATAGATTTATTATGGATTATTTGCATTGACAGCCTCACACCTCCTTCACCCCCAATTCATTGCTTCCTTCCATCATTTCTGCCTTCTTACCTTCCTCATAGTCTTGTCATCTTAACTCATTTTCCCTCCTCTTTCTCTCTCCCTCTGCTACTGTTCTAAGTGTTGGAATGTAGCTGTAAACAAAATTGATAAAATGAAGGTTTTTCAATATTATTTCTAATTAACAGCTATCTCAGGTCCCAGCCTCACATTTTGTCTCTTCCTTCATCTCTCCATGCTGCTATCCATCTTTCCCTTCCACTTTCAAACTTCCTTCATCCCTTTTCTATTTCCATAATGACAATGATAAAACAAAACTTAGGTATGCAATTTTAAAAACAGCTGTGGACGAACTGTCTCCCAGCTGTGAACCAAGAGTAGGGCTCTCAGGGGTGTGTCCTCGAGGACCTCCCAGCTGCAAAGGCAGAGGCACAGGGGCACTCCTCAAGGGCAGATCTCAGTGTGCAGGCTGGGATTCATTATTCTCTGGGAACCTCCAACCCTTGAGTCAAGTCATTAACTATAAAGATTTATAAAGTGACATCCTGCACTTCTGTCCTTGGACAAAATCAAATTTCTTGCTTTTATGAAAAAGGAAAAGTCACCTAATAAAGGTGTCGTCTGTTATGCAGCAGTTTTAGCATGAAGAGCAGTGAGGAGATGAGACTTACAAGCTATCTGGTTCCTTCAGACTGGCTGAGAAAATGTTGTGAGCTGTGCAGTAAGGTTCTTAAAGTCCTTCCAAATTGAAGGACATGGTGCCTAGTTCTCATAAGCAAACCACACAGTCTATTTGACATAAGAATGTGGGTAAAAGAGAGAAGAAGGATAGAGAGAGAAGTAGAGAGAGAGAGAGAGACTCCGTCATATTCTTTCCATTTGCTGTGCCCCCTGTTCCCCTGGTCCCCCTTACCTGGAACATGCGACAGGAAGACAAGGAACACCGCAAGGGGGAGATAAAGGAACCTCATGCTGATGGCGGGTGAGCTTAACCGCAAGCTGAGCCTGGAGAGGAAGCTGAACTTTGCACCTTATAAAGGTTCTAAGATACTGGTAGACTGTAGTATTGGCTGCAACTTTGATATTACAGGGATTAAATTGAACATCTTACCTGGTGTGTCATGGGAACAACCTCTAGAGCAAAAAGCACATCTAGTCATCCTTACAAAAATTAGGACATGGAAAACACAGAAAAACCTCTCCTGCCTTTTGGACCAGAAACTTCTTCCTGTCTTTCTCAGCTCTGGTGGGACATGGATGTGGTGAGGGGCCAGGCCTGTCTCCATGTGGGAACAGACTTCCTAGCACTCAGCTGCCTTTGCAAATGGAACTTTTAATCTGAGGACTTTGTTTTCCTGAATCTGGGGACAGTTTCAGGCCAAACTAGGAACTAGTTTTTCTAATTCCATCACTCCTAGACATATTCTGTTCCTGGGGATGAAGCAGGGCTTGCTCAAACCCAGCATCCCTAGAGGTTGTCATGGTTTTTCTCAGCACAAGGAGGGCTTTGGGCACTAAGGGAAGATGGACATGGTGGGCCTGACCCTTCCTAGCTTATCATGAGATGGCAACATTCATGTGAAATGTCTCCTAAAATTTACCATCATACCGATGTGACAGACGATGAGGCAGATAGGTGCTCCCCTTCTCTTCACCAGAGAAAGAATAGGAGGATGAACTTGTGACTAGATGCATCTCCTCAGAGTCTAGGAATCACGAAGCAAGGACGACACTTGGAGCCTCAGTTGACTCAGTAAGTCAGGGAACATTCAGCGCTACATGACTCCCACGCTTGAGAGCCGGGGTTGTATTTGCTTTTCAGAGATGTCAAAGCTAAGGATCTAACCTGCCATTTGGATCCTGTGGTGAAGCTTTGAGTGGACCTCCAAGTCCTTCAAAGATCTCTCTCTGAGTCAGTGGGTCCCAGTTCTGAAGGACCCACATTGCTGCAGGCTTGTGCGAGGTGTCCCTGTGTCACTGGGAGCCTCACCATTCCTCTGAGACCCAGCAATGCACATGGTGGTCACTGGGAAATGACAGTACCCTGTGCCCAGTTCTCAGGGGGAGGGTTTCTCTGAGGGAACATAAGTTGCTTCAATCACAGTTCCTTCCTCATTAGCACTAAGTTAAGTTTGAAAGAGACGTACACATTTACATATTTTATAATTACCTATAGGCAACAGATTTACTTCTTTACGGACTTTATAGGAAAAAAAACCTATAATGCTGGGTCAGTTTTGATAAGTGCTGTGATACAATACTGGAGAAACAGGTAGAAAATAGTCATGGTCTACCGGATGTCTTCATTAAAATGTCATGTTTACAACATCCGTGGTTTGCAGCAGGGCAGGGATGTCCTTCAAAGGCAGCTGTTGATGCTGTTGTGTAGGCAAGACCAGCGATAACTTTCCTCAGGAGGAAGTTTCTGATGGGGTGTGGGGACGAGGGCTCAGCCAGGGTGCTGAGGGAATTCCTAAAGGAGTCACCGTCCAGGTTCCAGGTGTGTCACCGGTGCGTCACGTCCCTTGTCCTGACTGTATCCCTGTGTGCTGAGCAGGCTTACACTGAGGAACGAGTTCATCAGTCCTAACCCTAAAACTGTTTCTTCGAGGGAAGTGAGCACCGGGAAAACTGAATGTGAAAGGTAGCCTTGACAGTCGTCCCTCGGTATCCACAGGGGAGTAGCTGCAGAACCCTCTGTGGTTACCAAAATCCATGGATGATGGAGCCCCTTAGTAGGCTCTCCATATCCATGGTTCCTGCATCCAGGGATACATGGGGTCAACAGTACATGCTCTAGCTAAATTATAATATTTTTTTAAGAAGGTATATAAATATATTTGCTATATTTCTTTCATCTTTTAGAGGCAGAGAAGAACATTATCGCACTTAACTCCAATTATCTCAGCATGCATCTCTTAAGAAGAAGGAAAAATTTCCACATAAGTCACAATACCGGTTACATACATTAAAACATGACAATAATTCCTTAATATCATTCAGTACTAGTCATTAGTCACATTTCCTCAATTGTTCCATGAATGAACTTTATAGCTGTTGATTTCATTCCTCGTTCACTTTTGATCTAGATTCACACATTGAGTTGGGTTGTTATGTCTCTTTAGAGTGAGCACTCTTAAGGAAATACCACACTTTGGTAAGGCGCTTTGAAGAAGTTGAAGGTAGTGGTTTCCATCTTTTTCTATGTTTGATATCGATCCCGACTCTTACTGGTTAAAATTATTTTTATAAAAGTAACGCATTGTCATTTAAAAGTTCACCCACACAAGAGGTTGATTTGTCCTGCAATCATTTTCCACCTTCAGAGTACCACCAATACCATTATTTTAAACGTAATTGACAGATAAAGTACTGTTCGTTTCAGGTGTACAATAAAATGATTCAACCTTTTTATATTGTATATTGTTGTGAAGTGATCACAACAATAAATCTAGTTAACATTCATTGCCACACAGTTGCGTATTTGTTTTCTTGTGATGAGACTTTTAAGACCTACTCTCTTAGCAACTTTCAAATACACCACTTAGTGCCATTAACTACTGTCACCATGCTGTATGTTACGTCCCTGTGACTTGTTTATTTTATAAGCAAAGTTTGTACCTTTGACCCTCTTCAACCACTTCTCCCACCCCAACCTCTGCCCACCATCAATCTGTTCTCTGTATCTATGAGTCCAGTTTTTGATTTTTGTTTTTGTATTAGATTCCACATATAAGTGAGAAAATATGGTATTTGTCATTCTCTGTCTGATTTATTTCACTTAGATTATTGCAATCAAGCTCCATCCATGTTGTCACAGATGGCAAGGCTTCCTTCTTTTTCATGGCTGAGTAGTGTTCCATTGTGTACATACACTGCATCTCCCTTTCCATTCATTCGTTGATGGATACTCAGGTTGTTTCAGTATCTTGGCGACTGTGAACAATGCTGCCATGAACATACGGGTCCAGATATCTTTTTGAGTTAGTGTTTTGATTTCCTTTTGATAATGGCAATTTTTTTCTGTGTACTTTTTGCCTTGTCCAGATCCAAGTGTATTTATGGAGACCCTGTTACACGAGAATGTAAAGTTGCCCAGAAATCTGAAAATCACTGTGAAATGTATGACCCATGTGTCACTGGGGAAGTCTAGTCAAAGGAGTAGGTAGCATCAGCGTGGTTGACTAAGGACAACGGGCTGAGTGTTCCCACAGGAATTCCCATGATTGCAGCTGTTCTTTCCCAGGGGCATGGTCTAAGGGTGATTCCTTTGTGGCTACATTTATGCCAGACACAAAGCCTAGGGGCACCTTGGTCCATCAAATTTAGGGTTATGATCTTGCTTCAGCAAGACCACACCTCAGTGAAACTATAGGGTGCCTCAGTGAAAACCAGATATGTAGTTATTGTAGGATTCAGGGAAGCAATAAGTTTGTGTAAAATCTAAATGAATTAGTAGTTTTCACAGGCTCCAAGCAGAGCAAGACATTCTATAAAATGGTTACCATCAAGCCTGGGCTGATGGGTAGACTCATGCTCCTGTTCCTTAAAGAGATAAACGCTGTGTCCCCAAACCCCTTTTACCTGTAACTGAGTAAGAAATTGAGGCAGTGTCTTTGTGGCAAGGTGGCTGAGTTCCCCAGAAAAGAGTGGGGTGTCCCATTCCCATTGATACATTTATTTTATTTTATTTTTTAATTTTGTGTGTGTGAGGAAGACCAGCCCTGCGCTAACAGCCCTGTTGGTAATCCTCCTCTTATTGCTGAGGAAGACTGGTCCTGGGTGAACATCCGTGCCCATCTTCCTCTACTTTATATGGGACGCTGCCACAGCATGGCTGACAAGCAGTGCATCGGCAGGTTCCCAGAATCCAAACCCGCGAAACCAGGGCTGCCAAGTGCGAACTAAACCGCTGCGCCACTGGGCCGGCCCCCCATAGATACATTTGAGAATACTGATTCCTTTCTCATCTGCAACTTTCTAAAATAAGGTTTCAGCACAGAGTCCTCAATGTTAATTAACAAAAGCAGTTTTTACTGGTTCCCAGCTCTTATGGCCTGGGCCAGCTTCACAGTTTGTGACAGTCATACAGGGACCTGCTCTCAGAAGGGCCCTGTGCTTGGTTTAATGCTCTGCTGACGACACTGACATACTTAGTAGTTGTTTCCTTGAACTCACATTTTCTGAATGAATTCCAGTGGAAATAACAGAGACTGCACCTGGGCAGAGCAGGTATGCTCAAGGCGCCTGCATTCAGGCCCACGGACACTGACAGCACTGTGCCTGGGGACAGTTGTCCCAGCTGCCCTGAGCACCCACATCCCTGTAGCAGCCTGGGTATCTTGGGGCTGAGGGGGCAGGGTGGGACCAGTACTGGCAGAGGTGATGGAAGCCACAGCAGCAGTGGCCTGGGAACTGGGAGAAAGGATGGTCTCCATGTGGAGGCAACACTGCAACCTCTGTGCCCACCCGTCCTCGGTGTCATTTCTGGTGCATCTGCATGGAGATTCCCTACTGGCCTGGTGCTCTTGGACAGGAATCATGGGCACTCAGGCACTAAAATGTCCTCTGTAAAATCTTGCAAAATAAAAATGTGCACATGGACATTGCAAGAAAGCATATCAGGGAGTTTTTAGATATCTTCCCAAGGTTTAGAATTCTTTAAGGAGTTATCAGTGTGACAAATAGGATTTAAAGCTAGGAAGAAAGTCACATTCAACGAGGAAGAGCACTCTTTACATATGAGGCTTCAGATGAATCAATGATCGACAAGGAAAACAAATTTTTGAATTTATTCCTCCTGGTTATTGAAGACACAGGAATCAAATGCATAAAGAGGAGTTCTTAATTAAATACAAATCATGAAGCCACTCTCAGTTTCTTGTGGGCCTCCCCAAGTTACAGGAAATGTCAGAAGAAACATCAAAATCCCACTGTACAAATTTACATTTAAAATTAAACTTACCCACAAGTGATTGCCATAAAGAGTTAAATCTTTTTATAATAATTGTCTCACAAGGGGGCCGGCCCAGTGACATAGCGTTTAAGTGGTTAATTTCACATGCTCCCCTTCTGTAGCCCAGGGTTCCCAGGTTCAGATTCTGGGTGCAGATGGACGCACTGCTTGTCAAGTCATGCTGTGGCAGAATTCCATATAAATGAGAGGATGATGGGCATGGATGTTAGCCTAGGGCTAGCCTTCCTCACCACACACACAAAAAGATGTCTCAGAACAGTTACCAGCTCTATAGATTTCAATAAAATGTTTAAAAATAAAAAAGTAATCACCAGCTCTGGATTTACCAAAATTAATATTTCAAAATATTTTATACCAATGTTGACATAGTTTACAGAACACTAAACTCCAGTAACTGTTGCATCAGCAGATTCTTCTAAAAATAAAAATAAAGTTGCATAAAGTATGAATTTTGATGATGTAAAGCAAATTTGCAGAAAAGTGAGCCAGAAAAAATTTATGATCCATCAAGATATCCCATTTGTAAAGTATTGTTATTTATTCTGTTAAAATTATGACATTGAAAATTTCTTTGTGATTTGGAAGCATATTTTATTCCTGTGTAACTATTAAATCTATTCCATTTTGTAAGTAATAAAATATTTTTAAAGAAAAAAGCTTTATATCTCAGTGCCTTTGACAACACTTTTCTTTCCCGCCTTTTGAACAAAGCCTCCCACATTTCTATTTTGCACTGAGCCGTGCTCAGCAGCTGACAATGCTTGTGGCCACTTTTATACAAGTTATGTCATTTAATTCTCATAAAAACTGGCCAGGTGGGCATTATCCAATTTTACAGAAGATGATCCTGGGGCCTAGAAGGGTTAAAAGTCCTGTCCAAAGCCATAAGCCACCAAGGGTCAGAGATGGAACTTGGAACAAAATCAGCCTGTCTTCCAAGTCCATGCTCCTAACTACCTTCACACAGTCCCACGGGGTCCAGAGAACATCCCCAGACCTTCTCCTACAGCCCCAGATCTACACTAACGCTCTGCCTAAGGGCAGCCTCCTGTGCTGCTACTTTCATCCGCTCAGCCTTGGGAGATGATTGGAGCAGTAAAGGAGAAAGACCATTCCAGTTTGTTCAGAGTTTACTGTGCAGAAAGGTTTCAGACTTTGGTAGTCCCACTTGTTTATCTTTGATTTTGTTGTTTGTTCTTTTGACATTAAATTCAAAAACGTCAATGCCAAAACCAATGTCAAAGTGTTTTCTCCTGTGTTTTCTTTTAGGAGTTTCATGGTTTGGGATCTTATGTTTAAATCTTTAATCCTTTTTGAGTTGATTTTTGTGTATGGTGTAAGAGAGGGTTCCAATTTCATTCTTCAGCATGTAAAGATCCAGTTTTCCCAACACTATTTGTTGAAGAAGTGATCTTTTCCCATAGGGCATTCTTGACACCCTTGATGAAGATCAATAAACCATACATGCATGGTCTTATTTCTGGGCTCTTGATTCTGTTCTGTTGGCCTATGTGTTTATTTTTATGCCAGAGCCATAATTTTTTGTTTATAGCTTTGTAATATAATTTGAATTCAGGAAGTGTGATATCTCCAGTTTTATTCTTATTGCTCAAGAATTCCTTTACTGTTCAGGGTCTTTTAAAGTGCCCTACACATTTTCAGACTTTTTTCTATATCTGTGAAAAATGCCTTTGTACTGTTTTAGATTATCATTTTAATTTTAATTGACATTTTTCACAGGAAAAGGAATAATAACCCAGACCCACTAAATTCCTCACTAACATTCACTTGATACAGCTGGAAATAAAACTGAATATTAATTTGAGCATAAAAGCACCACTTAATGCTTCAGAACATATTTTTCAGTAAGTTCAGAAATCTGCATTTGTTAACACTGTTTCATAGTTCTCAAATCTATTTCTTTTACTCTATTATTCTAATAAAAATTGTATATATTTAAAGTGTACAAAATGATGATCTACGTTTCTATACATGGTGAAATGATTACTACAGGAAAGCTTATTAAATATCTTTTCCTTTCATAGTTGCCCCATTTTGTTTGTCTTAGCAATAGGTGAATCTACTCTCTTAGTAAATTTCCAGTATTCAATAAAGTGTTATTAACTCTAGTCATAAAGCTACATTAGACCTCTAACTTCTCCATTCTACATCACTACAAATTTGTACCCTTTAACCAATATTTCCCAATTCCCCCACCTCCCTGCCCCCGGTAACCATGGTTCCACTCTCTGCTTCTATGTATTTGCCTCTTTTAGATTCCACATAGAAGTGACAGCAAGCAGTTGTTTTTCTTTGTGTGTGTGTCTTATTTCACTTAGCATAATGTCCTCCAGGTGCATTCACACTGTCACAAATGGCAGGATCTCATTTTTTAAGGTTAAATAATATTCCATTGTCTAGATATACATTTTCTTTATACATTCATTCATAAAAGAACACGTAGGTTGCTTCCATACCTTGGCTATTGTGAATAATACTGCAATGAGCATGGGAGTGTAGATATCTCCTTGAGATTCTGCTTTCATTTCCTTTGGGTATATACTCAGAAGAGAGATTGCTGGATCACATGGTGCTTCTATTTTTACTTTTTTGAGGAAACTACACATGGTTTTCCATAATGACTGTATCAGTTCACATTCTCAAAGAGTTTGCAAGGATTCCCTTTTCTCCACATCCTTGCAACATCTGTTACGATTTTTTTAAATAGCCGTCCTAACAGGAATGAAGCGATATCTCACTGTGGTTTTGATTTGCATTTCCCTGATAATTAGTGATGCTGAGCATCTTTTGTATACCCATTGATGATGCACGGCAAAGGAAACAACAAAACGAAGTGCTGTGAGATTAGGGATATACTTCCCTTCACGTGCTCTTCACAAAAGCTTCCTAAAGTGTCTTCCTCTTTTCTTAAAGGGCAAATCTTAAAAGTATGGAGCACAAAGTATACAATAAGTATTAGAATAAGGATGACTTCCTGAATCCTGTGTTACCTATATCCCATGTAATGAGAGTTGTTTCACAAATTGTGACATTATAAATGCCACAGCCATGGTACCTAGTAAGCACCAATTCTACTGAGATAAGCTGGAAAGAAAAGGATGAGAGATTAAGAATGTTGACTATAGCAATTCAGAAAGCAACATGAGAGTAGAGAGAAACGGAATCATGTGTAAAGTCAAGAGAGAGAATGACAAACAGCCATGAGGAAGCAATGAATAAGAAGAGTTTCTGGCAGAGTTGACTTGTGATGGCACTATGCTCTGGCAGAAAACACATGCAACCAGGAATTAAGAGATTTGGCTTCTAATTCCTGCTCCACCACAACTATAGTTTTCTTTTGGGAGTTGCAGATTCTACTAATTTTTCATAAGAAGGCAAGATAAAAATACTTACATTTGTAATGCATACGTATTTACACTTATATTTTCTATTCCATAGCTACATGTATATCTATATCTATATCCATATCCATGTATACATCTACGTCTACATCTGTCTGTCTGTCTGTCTTCATTAGACTGTTCAATAAATAGGTCTGCTCTCTGTTTTCTTAAAACAAAGGAGGATTTACTTTTTGTATGATTGAGTTGTGCATATGACTGACTTGGTGAATGAATTTTGAGCAGAAGTGATGTGTCATTTCAGGGCTGGGACCCTTACTTGCCAATGTCACTCTCCTCAGAGCTTTTTCCTTGGACACAGAGACCAGCAACATGTACTGTGGTGGCTGCGCCATCTGCTGGGTCCGAGCAGCTGTGGTGAGCAGCGCCCCCCTGTGGCCTTGATGGGTTTGTTTCTTTTGAGCAAGAAGTAAATGTTTGCTCTTTTAAGATGCCACGATTCTGATGTGGTTGTCACCACAGCACAACCCGGCAAGTGCTGACATGTGCACAGGGTTGCCAGGTAAAACTCAGGAGACTCTGTTAAATTTGAATTTCAGATAAACAACATATAATCTTTTAGCATAAGTTTGTTCCCTGTATTGCATAGATCATACTTATATAAAAATATTCATTGTCTATATATAATTCAAGTGAATTTATTTTCTGGGATTGTTAAATATTTAATAAAAGCATGGTCCTTGGATCAAAACCCTTTTGGGCTTGAGTCAGAGGTTCACAGTATACAATCTGCCTGACTTTAAACAAGTTCCTTATGTTTTTAGCCTCCTCCGTAAGACACAGCTAAAAATACCTACCCAATAAATATTGTTATGAAGAGTAAGTGTGGGATAGAACATTCAAAATTTTGTTGTGGTGTTTGGTAAAGAGGAAGTGGTCAATATTAATTTCTACTTTTATTAGTGTTGTTGTTTGCATGGAAATGATTTGTAAACTGTAAATCCCCCTATAAATGTTATCTATCACCATTACTAATTATGGGCTTGCTACCAACTAGTCAAAGTCAGTCTTGCGAAAATCTTGTAAATTTCTTTAAGCTTCTCTTTTCTTATCTGTAAAGTGGAGTATGTTGTACCTGCTATGCTTCATTCAGCTATGATATTATTCAGTTGTTACATATTTCAGTGAATCATTGGATAGGAATCCATTTGGCCCTACTCTACACTCCAAGGACATCCACCATGTCATCCTACCAGTTGGATCCACAGCTTACCTGATGCTGTCTGCATAAGACATACGAGGAGGAGAAAGAGAAGGAACAGTAGCCTCGTGATGGGAAATGAATTCGCAGGATTATGGGAAGAACTGGCAGTGTCTGATGGTGGCTCTTTCTTCAGTGCACGTCAGTGTGGCCAGGGTTTCTGGGGAAGATTTGAACAGTGCACCCAGAGAGAAAAAGCTTCCATTTCTAATAAAGATGTTCACTAGGGCCTGGGTGTCATTTGAGAGTGTTTCATCTGTGACACATGGTTACAGATCCAAGTTTCCACCAGTCAAAAAGGAAGAGCTTTACAGAAAGTCGGCATGTAAATGAGCCTGAATCTAAGAGAGAATGAATGAGGAGTTGGGTATTAAAAGTATTCTAAATTAACCTTTGCTATCCAAGAGGGAAAGGATGTGGGATAAATCATGTGAGTAAAGCCTGGTGCTCCCTGAACGAGTAGACCAAATCATTTACCAGATAGACTGTGATAATTTTTACAATGTAAGGGACTTATTACTAATAGTTATGCTGGAACAACACACATAAACTGGGACTATCTCACACAATCTGAGATAGGGTCATCCTGTCCACGAGGAAACCTCCTCCTTAACAAGCACAAATTTCGTGGCTGAAGGTCAGGCAAAGCCTTGAAGTTGATCATTCTCTCTCCAATCCTCTCTCCACTGCCACTCTGGAAACGGTCAATGGCCCTCGGACTGAACACAGGAGACTGCTAGGTCATGGAAATTATCAATGGCAATGGTTTATCTTTCCAACTCATCCTTTGCCCATTTTGCTCTCTCACCCCAGAGGTTATGGCAGGATGGGACTGGGAAAGATAGCACAACCTTCTTCCATTTGGATGTGTCATCAACTTAATTAGTAAACACTGCTGATTTTGTGCTAAAGATAAACACACTCTTTCTTCTAACCATGTACCATTCATAAGGCTATACTACTATAGATAGCATTATCACAGATTTGTGAATCAGGGAGGAAACCCAAGAGAGCTTTCCTGCTTTCCATTCTTGATGGTACAAGTTGATCCACCAACTCTTAGAATATCCTCATCACTCTAAGATAACAGGAAATCATATTTGGAACAAGCAGGAGGAATCAATGCATAACTTCTTTCATATTTTGACCCAGCCATGATATGCTGGGTTTTGAAGGTCAGGTGGGAACCCATTAAATGCTTTATCCTAGAATGTTCTCTGTGAGCACATACACCCATGCACCCCTCCCCACTCTCAGTCTGTCATGGACCTTGCCGTGCCCCAAACCTCTCTTCCATCTTAAATGAACTAAAGATGTTTCTGATATTTTCTCTCTGTGCAGACACAACTTATCAATAAAGTGGATCTGTTTTTAAACTTAGGGTCAGCACTGGAATCTTTCACTAAGTACGTTTCTATTTTAGTTTAGTGATATGGAAGTAAAAATAGAGTAAGCACTTGTAGTAATCTGTTTAAATAAACAACACTTAATTCTACATAGTAGCTGTGAGGGTTTTACTTCCATGTCTGAGTGACAGTATCTTTAATAATGATAAAAATAATAACAACATATAATAATAATAATAGAAAAGAAAGTGTAGACGGAAACCATGGTCCACATTCCTATCTCCTATACTTATATACTGAAAGCAATCTTCTTTACTGGCTCGCTAAAAATTGTGCACATTTGCCACCCATTCTTCAAACACAGGTGGCTCTCTCACGAAATCTGTCTTGTGGATGGCTCCTCCACCTTAACAGGTTGTCCTTTCAGACAGGGATGCCTGAGGGCAGTGGCTCATTGCTACTTCATTAGGAGTCAGACCAACAATGGGCAGAGAGAGGGCTGAGTGGGGTGATTCAGGATGCATTATGATCCCCGATGGACAGGAGGCACTTGGGGAGAGGTGGGAGACAAGCCAGATTTGAATGGTTCAGCCCCTGAGAGAAGGATGAGAGGAAGTGGGGACTGTGTTGACATTCCTTACAAACGGTTTTGCTGAAAAACTAAGTGAAGAAAAGAAGTATTTCTTGATCAACCATACAGTGTCAGGAAGAGGTGTTTGTCTTTAATTTTTCTAGATTCGGTGGAGGGGGTAAGAGGTAGAGCAGGTGAGTGTGTTGCCATGAGTCAGCTAGAAAGAGGAGACTGAGGAACCAAGTGGAGAGGGTGACGTTAGACCAGAGCATGAGCCCAGTGGGTCAGGAATCACTTAGAGACGCCACCTCCCTTTTGCTACTGAAATCAGGAAGTTGTTCCTCCCATATGGGACTCATAATAAGACACTTAGGAGTGTTTTGTCAATAAATCATTAACAGATTTTATAGAATATAACTTAAAATTTTAGAAAACAATTAAAAATTGAAATCCCAATAAAGAAGATGATAAAGTCTAGTAAACACTAGAACTACATCACTTTTAAAAAGTTTCAGTGATAATAAAAAAAATAAAAATAAGAACAAAAGGGATGGAAGAGATAAGAGGTATTAGATTAAGATAAAGAATACAACCAACGAGGTGAAAAGAAAAGGTTGTTGTTAATGAAAAGAAATTCAGAAATAGGAGCCAAAATCAAAAACTTAAACTAGAAGTAGGATAAAGATTTTGGAACTCAAGGAAAAGCTTGAATGTTGGCAAATAGATCAAAATCTTGCTTTAATTCCTGGGCCAAGGAAAACTATCACAGGGTGTTAAGAAAAGTACCATTTGAAAATATGAACTACAAGATCTTTTTCAAACTGTCACACAATATTTTTCTGTGGATAAGGAAGATACTCGTAAAACTTAATGTGATCCCTTGAGACAATGAAGCCTTGGGCAACAGGAATAAAATTCCAATGGGAAGATTTTACTCCCTTTCAAACGTGTTGGGAGGTGCATTTTTGGGCACATGTCTTCCTGGGACCCGTGAAACCACAGCACAGGGATGGCAGGCCCTGCACCTCAGCCTCAGGGCAGACCTCTGCCAAATAAAGCCCAAAGTGCAATCTTGAAATGAGAGATTTCCACATCACATTGAACCCAGGCACCCTCTGAGGGGGCAGAACCTGGCAGATTCACCATGGGATTTGGTGTGAATAAATACAAAAATATGTACAATCTTCAACAATGTCAACAGTTTTTCATTATTTTGTCTGCGGATCACGAAACCATTCTAAGTTTTGGATCTTTGGTACTGTACCCTTTATTCGCAAAGCATGTAATTTTTAAGTAGTGAAATAAGACTGCAGAGTTGAAGAGATAAATACCTTAGCAACACCAAAAGCCCAACAGAAGGCCATAAGGCAACATCAGACTGATTTAGCTTTGAGAATCAAAACCATTTATTCTAGGAAACCCTTCTCCAAATAGGGAAAGTATGGTGCTGCTTAAGTATACATCCTTAAGGCCACAATGCAGGCTTTTCTCTATAACAGCATTACATTTCCATTTTCTTTACACTATGCCTATTCTGCCTCACTGTTTTGTCTCATTGGGGGAATACTGCAATGAGACCAGTGGGACCAATCTGCCCATAGGACTTTCTGCAAGGATGGAGATGTTCTGCATCTGTCATGTCCCATATGGCAGCCCTTTGCCACCTGTGGCTATTGAGCACTCGAAATGTGGCTGGTGTGACTAGGGATCTAAATTTTAAATTCTATTTCCTTTTCAGCATTTTTTTTCCTTTTGACCCATTATAGAGCCAATAATTCCATATTACATGTGAGAAAGTAAATTTTAGAATCAAATGTTTATCTGAGTTCACAGAGTACACAAGGGACACTAAGGCAAATCTCTCTGATGATAAAAAGTAATTCTCTCATTTTCTGGGCTGTATTTTCTCTGAACTGACAGTCAAGTACACTTGTTACCTAGGCACCAGGAGAGCAACAGTTTGATTACATATGTCCACCTACAAAGCCATTTCTAATCTAATGATGTCAGAATATATTATATTACATTGTATTCTAGTATATATGGAATATTTACTTTAAACAGCTGTATAAAATATATAGCCAAACACATAAAAATTGCATAGATGTGGACCTTGTTATGATTAAAAGTCCCTCAACTGAGAGACAGCAATGGCCATTCTCTTATCTCTTTCCTCTTGACCTCTGTTGCCCTCTTCCTGAGTCCCTTGGGGTATATTTATTTACCTGTGTCTTCATTACCATGTTTCCTCTCAATATTTATTTGAGTTATACTATATCCATATTCAGAAAACATTTAAGCAATTATACTGTAATGTGTCCAATTCAATTTTATGTAATTCCATGGAAATTCCCTGAAATAAGAAAGGTTTTTGTCTACACACTGTTCCGGGTAAATGGAACATCTAAAACAAACACAGGAACACAATCCACACTGAGTGAGAGGCATCCACCAAGAGGAGCAGAATGATGTGCAGTTCAGAGGGCACAGAAAATGTCTTCATGGTGGGTTGGGGATAATGGTACGAAGGGCACCAGATCTGAATGAGGTCTTGAGGGATGGGTCAAATCTGTAGTGATCTAGTTGCCTCTAGGAGGTGGCATGCTAAGCAGCTGGAATAGTAAGGACAGTGCATAGATGATAGGAAAAGAGGGCATGTATGGGAAGACAAGGGTCCAATTTGTCTGGAGTTGAAGGGTAACCCCTGCAAAGTCAGTGCTGGTGCACTGTGGACTACTGGATGCTAGCGTGACGAGAGTTTAACTCAGCGATCAATGAGGACTCATTTGGGATGTGACTGCCCTGAGTGAAACACCACACAACAACCAGAATTACAAGAGTTCATGCTCTCTGATTTGGAACCAAGTGATTTAATTGCGTTTATATTTTATAAATATATTTTATGGGAACTGTCTCTCCCTCTATTGTGGTATCTGTATCTGGCTTTCTTTGTTCCTATTTCCCTCTTCTGCAGCATTTTTGTGTGGGTAGGAGACACCTGCTGATCTCTTCTCCAACAGGAGGCCATCTGAATGGAGAACAAAAGCCCCTGCTCCCAATGCAAGATAAAGGAAATAGGACTCTTCTGGAGAAGGCTAGAAAGAAAGGAGAGCACAAGAGAAGTTCCAGAACCATTTCAGGAAGACACAAATCATGACTCATTATCCTTCTTAGTAAATCCTTGGGAGAGGAGCTCCTTTTCCAAGGATGGGGCTACATAATTGCGATGATTTTGACATGGGAGCATGATTTCTTGCAGATATTCTTCTGGCAAAGAGACTGTACACTTGTCCTTGAAGAAACAGATTGCTAAATCTTCTGGTTTGCGTCCGACTGACTTGGGCCACTAGGTGGGTTCAGGTAGAAGCTTGTGGAGGGTTTCCTACTAATCTGTCCTCACTGCAGGACGGTCAACAAGAGGCTGCTGAAAGTCAGCAGTTACCACACAGGTAGCAGATCTCAGTGCAGAAAAGGCTAACGGGAGTCCCTTTGTTTGTGTTACTATTTCCCAAACATCTGGTGAGTTGAGTCTGAGTTTAGGCGGGAAGAAACACTAACTGTTGTGTAAACATTTAATCACATGAGTGCTAACATGGGAACTCCATAATACAGTTATAGGAAGAAGAGATTTATTATAATATTTCTTATTTATGCATTTTTCTCAAGTTCGTTCTGTGTCTTCTTCCTTTTCTTTCGCTTTTTCAGTTCCTCTCCTTTTTTTCTTTTTATTTAACTTCAATTACTGTAAATGCTGGACAAAATAGTGGAAGGCAAACAAATGATTGAATATCAAGGTCACCTGCAGAGCCAGGAGAGAGCAATACAGTCCTGGTGATTTCCAATTTGAAGAGACTATATGAGGACACATATAGCAAAAGTTTCCAAAATGTAGGATGGGAGCCCTACACATATTTGGAGTTTCTCTAGGTGGCCAAAGACTCCACTCTTTAATTATGAAAGGATATACTTATGAAAGGACAGCCTGAATTTTTATTTTTGACATAAATTTAGCTCTCCTATTTTTATTTTGAATGGCTCTTCACTTATGCCTCAAGCACAGATATTGCAGTTTCTTGCCATGAAAACACAGTAGGATTTTAACAGTTCTTTTGTTAGGTTGGGTTAGGAAAAACAAAACTCTGAAAAATCCTTTACTATCTTATGCACCTTCAATTTTAAAGAGAGGGTGCTTAGTTTTAATGAGTAGTTCAATAGTTTATTTAATCTAGACAAAAATGAGTAAGAAACTTCAGTTTATTCTCAAATCATTTCAAGTCTCTTAATTTTCAACTCCATCACACCTGGAACAAGAACAAGAATAAAAATGGCAATGTAAAGGAAAGATAATGGACCTGAATTGATGATGCTTACAAACTCAGGGAAGCCAAGGATGAAGAGCAAGGTGATTTTTCTTTCAGTTGTTATTAAGATTAAGGCACCATGGCTACTTGCAGCAGCCACGTTTGCAATTCTAGTAAAATTACACGATGATGAAAGTGTAGCATCTTTCCTTCAGGCTCTCATGACTTGTTAGAACATATCACACTAAACTTAGGGGCACATGTCTTATAAAATGAATCCTGTTTCCCATCTGAGATAGAGGAAGCTTATCCACAATTGGATTCCTTCTTGTAGTGGATACGGATGGGGTGGAGATAGGTTGGGTTTCTGTCAAGTTGGTAGCTATCTTATAACATGCATGCTGGGTGTAACCTGTTCCGCTTGTGGTACTTTGAGGCTCCCAATTTCTTGCATTCCCTTAAGATACAGGAGACAGAATGAGGCCAAAATATTTTTCAGTTCTGTGCCTGGGGCATATTCAAGCCTGGCTATGAATCAGGACTTGGTCAGACCAAGACTCTCCATAGGTGCTCTTGGTGTTTTGATAGGACAGAAAAGGTTAAGTTTTGGTGCCGAGAGAAGAGAGAAAAGGTGGGTTACCTTCAACAGGGAAATCACACCATGACACTTGCATTTTCAAGTAATATTAAAATCCATGTGAACAGCCTCTTAAATTTACCGTTAACTAAATATTATAGAGATGATTAGTTACGATGATGTCTCATTTCTTGTCTTCAGAGAAAGAGAATGTTGGACTGAAGTAACTGAATGGTTGTTACACTCTCAGAGTCCATTACATTTCCAGGATTCTGGGAACGTACCTTCATGACATCAGGTTATTCATGGTTTATGATCATTCATGTCTAGAACTCAGGTGACACTCAGGCTGGGAATTCAACATCAAGACACTGGCAGGTCAGGTGTCTGGTGAGAGTCTGCTTCCTCATGGAATGTGTCTTCTCACTGTAATCCCTCAGGGCAGAAGGGAGAAGCTTGATTCCTGGGTTGTTCTTAGAAGGCACCAATCTCATTCTTGAGGGCTCCACTCTCATGAGCTAATCATCTCCCAAAAGCACCATCTCCTAGCTCCATCACACTGGGCCACAGGTTTTCAACATAGCAATTTCATAGGTGGAAGGATAAAACATTTCGTCCATTGCACCGTGTAAGATAACACATTCACAGGTTCACATTGTATGGGATATCTTAAGCCAAATAATTAGTGATTGCTTATCAGAAATTCACATTACCTAGGTGTCCTGCACTCTTATCCACTAAGTCTATCAACCCTATTGATTTAGCATTAATAAAAATAGATACTCATCTATTCTAATTTGTCCCTCTGTGAGAGCAAAAATAAGAAACAGCATTTCTGGTTACACCATAGATCTCTTTTTCAAAGAAGTGCTAAGGTTCCTTGATGTGTCACCACCCAGAATAGCCCTATTGTTATCTTTTCAGTGTTTCTTCAATGGGTTGTCATTATCTTTCTTTGATCAAGTGCTTCACTTGAAATTATTCTCTTTAAAGCAACTATTCATCCATCTTAGATTCATTAAGGGACAGGTGTTAGGAGGAAAAATCCTATAATGCCAAGAGGGCTGGGAGATCTGCAAAATAGCTGACAATATCCATTTTTGTATAGGCCCTCTTGAAGAATTAGCAAATATCAAATGGTGACTCTAGAACTTAAACAATATCTGAAGTAAAGATCCCAATGAGTGGATTTAACAGCAGATTGGCTAAACCAGCAGGAGATCTGAGGATCAGAATACAGATGAATGGAAAATTTCCAGATCAAGGCACAGAGAGATAAGATGATGGAAAATACAGTATATAGCATAAAGACACGTGAGGTCATGTTGAAAATATGTCATAGATACACAATTCTATTCCTAGGAGGAGAGGAGCCAGAGGACAGACAGCAGCAATTCTTGAAGGGATCCTGGGAGGAGATGATCTAAATTCAATGGAACATATTAGCCCATATATTCAAAAAGCTCTGCAAATACAAACAGAATATAGAAAGCGAAAACTATACCTAGACATCAGGAAAAAAAAAAACACCCTGCTTCTTGGAAAAGTCTCCTCATTAAGTTTAGGTAGAGTCAGGAAAAAATCATGTGCTAAGTTTGTTAGAGTTAGACCAATGAACCCAATGGAAGTAGTGAAGTAGCTGCAGGGGTTAAGATGCTTCATCTCTCCTGTCTTTTTTTCTCATGATACTTCACCACAATAGGACAGGTGTGATTTTCTTCTTTTAAGTCATAAGTTAGCAGGTTTGAAGAGTTACAGTGAGATGTAAGTTGACTTCGTTGGAAAGCAGTATGTCAATGTCTCAAATTCTCAGGTTATCCTGTTTCGTTCACATACAAATTAAACAACTCCAGCTCCCATCCCTTATGAATTGAGGTAACTATTCATATGTTTCTCAAGATTCCCAGTTGGTGCTTATCTCACAATGTATAGTCTAAAGCCCTACTTGTAGCTTTTCCATAGCCTTCTCTGTCCAATTCCATCACTCTTACTGTGGCATCTGCCCTCTTGCTTCACCCACTTTGCAACAAATATGACAGATTCTCTCCCCAATGTCTCAAGATTTCACAGTCACAAAGGCATTGAGTGGCACAGGGTTTTGTGAAAATTTGAAGCAATGATAAATGGTTGCTACACAGAAGTGTCAAAAAATACAATTGGAAAACAGAATGCACTTGTGAAACAGAATAAAGGCAAATTCATTTAAAATGAGGTTGGGGGATGGCAACTAGATTTTTGGTGGTGAATATGATGCAGTCTTTACAGAAGTCAAAATATAATGATGTGCATCTCAAATTTCTATAATGTTAGAAACCCATGTGACCTCAAGAAAAAAGAAAAAAATGAGATTGGGGGCCAGAATGGAGAGGTCTCAAACATTATTGCTCAAGCTCAGTTAGAGGAAGAACTGTCAGTTACAGAGGTACATTGCACCCCAAGAAGAAATGGGCTACCCCAGAAACTCAGCCAATGAGAACCATCACCACTCTGAACTCTCTTTCCACCAGTGGACTTTTGTTCAAAACAGCCCCTCTTCACTTCCTTCCTGTTTTCTATAAAGAAATATGACTCTCAATCATTTGCTGGACTTGCCTGTGTCTTTTTCTCTAGCTTGCTTATCCTGAATTCCAATTCTTCTGCTCTTCCTAAATAAGTCCATTCTACTGGTGAAATAACTGGCTGTTTTATCTGTTTAGGTCAATGCATTCTTCGAAAAGATTTCTAGCCATTCTTAATTATTCTTCTCTCCAGGCCATGTCTTCTTATATTGTAGACACAAACGTTCCTTTGAAACCAAAAATTCCTTTCATTTTTAATCTCTGACTCCAGGTGGGAAACCAAAACATTCTTTTGTTTTTAGAAATGTAGAGCTACTTCACTCTTACTTGCTTTCACCTCTGTTTTACACATGTACAGAGGTATCTTGTATGCAAGACCAAAAAGCCATTAAAGGATTTTCTTACATAAAAGAGCAGTTTCTCCCTACACGAATTTTGCCATTCCCCTAGAATACAGGAATGAGTGACACTGATACGATGTCACTCAGAAACATATTTCTTGTGTTAAACTTCATCTCATCTACACAGTCAAAGATGAATACTTCCAGGCACCAAGAGAGTGACAGATCTATCATGAATAAAAAAGCCATAAATTATTAAAAATAAATGATTAAATCAAGATAGGACTGAGGTTAGGGTGAGTCCAGTGAATTGGAGTTGTGAAATCACAGGATCAGATCCTGTCCTTAATTTAAAAGTTGATTCTTTGTTGATTATGGGATTTCTTGCATGAACTTCAATTTAAAAATATTGCATTATGGTTTATCATGATTAGAGAATTTTTCACAGCCCCTTTAAATATTGCGCCCATGGCACGTGCTTCACTCTCCTCATCCTAGTCTTGACCCGGTTATCAGGTATCTATCTGGATAAAAAGGTTTTATTCGAACAAATCTTGATTCTCCTTCAATGTGGACTCTCAAGGAAATGCAAGAGATTGTTTTGGAGCTGGAGAGCATTTACCCACAAGTAAATTATAGGTAAGCTGAGTTATTAGTTAATGTAAAGAGACAGACAGCTCCTTACATATACTGGCTACACCAAAGGAACTCTAGACTTAACTACCAAACCCTCCCAAGGAAGAGCCTGCAGGGCAAAAGCATCCCCGTGTTCCTTGGCTGCCTATGGTCTATTTCTTTTGGTGCTCTGTCCCCTCTCTCCGTCTTCCATTCTGTATAGACTTCATTTAATAAGGCTTTCATATGACTTGTTTTTTCACAGAACATACTTGAAGAGTATTATGTCCACATGTTGAGAAATGCTTCATCCAACTCAGTGCTGCCATCCAACTAATGGTAATTTAGGAAGGAATGTCTCCCGTGATGATCAGCACATAAATGAATATGACAGAGTCCACACCCATAGAGATCATACAGCCCCAGAGAGAATGAGAAGTTTACCCCATATGCAGAGGACAGGGCTGAGGAAGAAGCCCAAACCACAGGAGGTGAGGCAGTGGGGTGCACAAAGGAGGGAGGGGCTGCTTCCTGTGGGGATCAGTTATGGTTTCCTGAAGGAAGGAGGTGGTGTACCAGTGGGGACTGGAAGAATGAGGCACACGTTTGAGGGGTGATGGGGGCTGCTGACGGTGGAAAGAACAAAGAGCCCATTACAGGACAGCACAGGCGGTAACTGGGGAATGTCAGGTGACCGTAACCCTGAGGACCACAGGAGGGTCCACTGTGGTTGCCCCCCTGATCGGTATGGGGAGCATAAAGGGGCCTCCTCAAGGATTGTGGAGATCAGCCTGTGTGATCAAACACCACACAACAACCACAAGGACGAGAAGGCAAGATTCTTCATTTTTGAACAAAGCAGTTTAATCTGGTTTAGATTTTACTGTGTTTGCCAAGTCAGCAATTTCTGACTCCCCATCTATCACAGCAGTTTCTCTGCTTTCTTCTTAATTTCATAAGCAGCATGTTAACCCTCTCAAGCCACACATGCCGATGAATCTACTCCCTTGAGGACACGGAGGATCAGTGCATCTGCCTTTACTGTTATAGCATTGGGCAGGAGTTGATACACATTGAGTAAAACCTAGAAAGAAAATAAAAAGGACAAAAGAGTGTCAGAAACCAAAGCAGTAGTCAGAAAGACACACTGCTTCCGTTTGAGCGAATCCTCAGGGCTGTCCTTCCCAGGGCTGTGGTTATTCTGTCAGAGAGTGAGACGTGCAATTTGCAGACAGCGACGGGCACCGCGGAGGTTCCAGTGTTGCCTCGCGTTTCCAGAACCAGGACGCTGTGCTCCGTGGCCCAGTGACTGGGGTTCACGGAGGACTCTGTGCAAGTTCAGCTCCCCGGGGTTGGGGGGGAGACTCTACTCCACGCTGTGTGAAGTCTGTTCTCACACACAGACCAGTGGTTTCAGAATCAGAAACCGCCAGCCAATGTCTATTTTCTTGTTTTGTTTTCTCAAGCATTTAGTGGATTAAGTATCTCAGCTGAGATGGGAGAAAAATATACAGTTT
Organism: Tapirus indicus; assembly: GCA_031878705.1. NCBI lineage: Eukaryota > Metazoa > Chordata > Mammalia > Perissodactyla > Tapiridae > Tapirus > Tapirus indicus. The sequence continues at coordinate 35,412,235 of CM062937.1, read as the reverse complement.
AGAGGATAGGAATTGTTTACTGAGAACTTAATATCTAAGTAAGCTATAATGAAAAATAACAAATGTTAAAAACAACATTTGTAATATTGTTTCTAATATCTGAGAATTACCTCAGATGTGGGCTGGGTCTCTTGCATCCTTCACTCCCCTTTATTGCTTCCTTTCATGCTTTCTGCCTTCGCATCTTCCCTGTATTTCTGTCTTAACTCATTTTCCCTCCTCCTCCCCTTACTCCCTGCTTGTGTTCTAAGTGCTGGATTATACTTGTAAACAAAATTCATACAAAAGGGTTTTTTTGCCAGTATAATTTCTGATTAACAGCTATCTTGGGTCCCAGTCTCACATTTTCTCTCTCTCTCCACCTCGCCGTCCCTCTCTCAATGTCTCTCTTCTCTCTCCTTCCTTCCTTCCTTCTATTGTATTTCCATAATGCCAAAGACTAAATAAAAGGTAGGTATCAAGTTTGAAAAAACAGCGTTGGACCGAATGTCTCCCAGTGTGAACTGAGAGTAGGGCTCTCACGTGTGTGTCCTTGAGGATCAGCAGCTGCAAAGACAGAGGCACAGGGTCCTCCCTAAGGGCAGATCCCAAAGTGGAGGCTGTGCTTTCTTATTCTCTAGGATTCTTCATTACCCAGAAACTCCACCCCTTAAATATAAAGATTTTTAAAGTGACATTCAGCACTTCTGACCTTGGACAAGTATAAATTTCTGGCTTTTATGAAAAAAGAAAGTCACCAAACAGAGGCGCCCTCTGTTATGCACCAGTTTTAGCATGAGGAGCAGTGATGAGATGAGATTTACAAGCTATCTGGCTCCTCCAGATTCGCTGAGGAAAGGTTGTGAGCTGTGCAATAAGGTTCTTAAAGGCCTTCCATGTTGAAGGATATGATGTTTACTTCTCAGAAGCAATCCATACAACCTATTTGTTCTAAGAATGTGTGTAAAAGAGAGAAGAATGAGAAGGGAAAGAGAGAAGTAGAGAGAGAGTCAGACGCTGTCATATTCTTTCCATTTGCTGTGCCCCCTGTCCCCCTGGACCCCTTTACCTGGAACAGGCAACAGGAAGACAAGGAACACCGCAAGGAGAAGATAAAGGAACCTCATGCTGATGGCGAGTGAGCTTAAGCGCAAGCTGAGACTGGAGAGAGAGCTGTTCTTTGCACCTTATAAAGGTTCCAGGATACCAGGAGAATTTGTAATCACTGCAACTTTGGCAATGAGGAAGAGAAAAATATTATCACACTTAATGCCAATTATCTCAGCATGCATCTCTTAAGAAGGAAAAATTTCCACATAAGTCACAATACCAGTTACACACATTAAAAATTGACAATAATTCCTTAATATCATTCAGTATTAGTCATTAGTCACATTTCCTCAATTGTTCCATGAATGAACTTTATGGCTGTTGATTTCATTCCTAGTTTATTTTTGATCTAGATTCACACATTGAGTTGGGTTGTTATGTCTCTTTAGAGTGAGCACTCTTAAGGAAATACCACACTTTGGTAAGGCGCTTTGAAGAAGTTGAAGGTAGTGGTTTCCATCTTTTTCAATGTTTGATATCGATCCCGACTCTTATTAGTTAAAATTATTTTTATAAAAGTAACACATTGTCATTTACAGTTCACCCACACAAGAGGGTGATTTGTCCTGCAATCATTTTCCACCTCCCGAGTACCACCAATAACATTTTTTAAACATAATTGACAGATAAAGTTCTGTTCGTTTCAGGTGTACAATAAAATGAATCAACCTCTGTATATATAGTGAAGGGATCACAACAATAAGTCTAGTTAACATTCATTGCCACACAGTTATGTATTTTTTTCTTCTGATGAGACTTTCAAGACCTACTCTCTTAGCAACTTTCAAATACACAACTTAGTACCATTAACTACTGTCACCATCCTGTGTTACGTCCCTGTGACTTGTTTATTTCATAAGTGAAGTTTGTACATTTGACCCTCTTCAACCATTACTCCCACCCTTATGAATGGAGGTAAATATTCAGATGTTTCTCAGGATTCCCAGTTGGTGCTTATCTCACAATATCTAGTCTAAACGCCTACTTGTAGCTTTTCCATAGCCTTCTCTGTCCAATTCCATCTCTCTTACTGTGGGAACCGCCCTCTTGCTTCACCCTCTTTGCAGCAAGTATGACACATTCTCTCCCCAATGTCTCAAGATTTCACAATCACAAAGACATTGAGAGAAACAGGGTTTTGTGAAAATTTGAAGTAATGATAAGTGGTTACTACACAGAAGTGTCAAAAAATGAAGTTGGGAAACAGAATGCACCTGTGAAACAGAATAAAGGGAACTTCACTTAAAATGAGGTTGGGGGATGGCAACTAGATTTTTGGTGGTGAATATGATGCAGTCTTTACAGAAGTCAAAATACAATGATGTGTATCTCAAATTTCTATAATGTTAGAAACCCATGTGACCTCAAGACAAAAGAAAAAAATGAGGTTGGGGGCCAGAATGGAGAGCTCTCAAACACTATTGCTCAAGCTCAATTAGAGGAACAACTGTCAGTTAGAGTGGAACATTGCCCCCCTAGAAGAAATGGGCTATCCAGAAACTCAGCCAATGAGAACCATCACCACCCTGAACTCTCTTTCCTCCAGTGGACTTTTGTTCAAAATGGCCCCTCTTGACTTCCTTCTTTTTCTCTATAAACAGATATTTTTCTCCTTCTTTTGCTGGACTTGCCTGTGGTTTTTTTCTCTACCTTGCTTATGCTGAATTCCAATTCTTCTGCCCCTCCTAAATAATCCCATTTGGCTGGTGAAATAACTGGCTGTTTTGTCTGTTTAGTTCAATTTATTCTTCCAAAAGATTTCCAGCCATTCTCAATTGTGATTCTCTCCAGGTCATGCCTTCTTATATTATAGACACAAACGATCCTTTGAAACCAAAAATTCCTTTCATTTTTAATCTCTGACTCCGGGTCGGAAACCAAAACATTCTTTTGTTTTTAGAAATGTAGAGCTACTTCACTCTTACTTGCTTTCATCTCTGTTTTACACATATACAGAGGTATCTTGTATGGAAGACTAAAAAGCCATTAAAGTGTTTTCTTACGTAAAGGAGCAGTTTCTCCCTAAACGAATTTTGTCATTCCCTTATAATTCAGGAATGAGTGACATTGATACGATGTCACTCAGAAATGTATTTCCTGTGTTAAACTTCATCTCATCTATACTGTCAAAGATAAATACTTCCAGGCACCAAGAGAGTGACAGATCTATCATGAATGAAAAAAGCCATAAATTATTAAAAATAAATGATTAAGAGTGACATCAGCATCATGGCAGAATGAGATTCCCTCTATGAATTTCTGCCCCCTAACACACAATGAAAACATCATTCACATTCCAACAGAGGTCAATCAAACACTACAAAGGACTTCCAAGAAACCCCTGCTGCCATACATTGGACTGTGGAGGCAAGGGAAGTCCCAAAGGACGTGAGGAGAGGTAAGAAGTTGTACACCCCCTACCCAATTGATTGGCAAAGACAGCGTGGCTCACAGACAGGGGGAGGAGGGGTGGCCCACTGCGGGGGAAAACTATGGCCCTCCAGATGCTCTCACAGACTCTCAAGAGATCCCCACCGGGAAGCGATGAGGGACTGTTTTGGGGCTGTAGCAAACACCCTAAGAGAGCCAGAAAGGAAACCCCCTGGTTTGACCAGGAGAAAGAGAGAACCCCTCTCCCCACACACCCCATGTTTCAACATAATCCCTCCAGGGGTTGCAGTGGGCTCAGAACATACTGCTCACGATCGCCATCCAGTGGCACCAGGTGGAAACTGCAGGACAAACTTCAACATGAGAGGAAAAAGTAAAGCTGTGGGATCCATGCAAAGGTTTGTTATGTCTACAGACCAAAAGGAAAGTGACAAACACCCAGAAACCAACCCTGAAGGCACAGAATTCAATCACCTGAATAACAGAGAATACAAAATAGCTATCAGAAACAAACTCAAGGAGATACAAGAGAACACACAGAAACAAATCACCAAATTCAGTGATTTCATCACAAAAAAGATTGAAAACATAAAGAAAATCCAGTCAGAATTATTGGAGATGAAAAACATAATGAACGAGTTAGTGGAAAAAATGGAGTCTTTAAACAGCAGAACTGACAATCTGGAGGAACTAATTAGCATTATTGAGCATAGCCATGCAGAAACACTCCGGATAGAGGAGGAGAGAGAGCTAAGACTAAAAAGAAATGAAGAAATTCTTCGAGAAATATCAGACTCAATGAGGAAAAGCAACATATGGATAATAGGTATTCTAGAAGGAGAAGAAAGAGAAAAAGGAGCAGAGAGTTTGTTCAAAGAAATAATAGCTGAGCATTTCCCCAACCTAGGGAATGAGAGGGAAATAACAGTGAATGAAATCAATAGATCACCTAAATATATAAACAGGCATAAAATATCATCAGGATTCATGGTAGCAAACTTGAAAAATATCCGTGACAAGGAAATAATATTAAGGGCAGCTAAACAAAAAAACAAAATAACATACAAGGGAAACCCCATCAGGCTCTCATTTGATTTCTCGACAGAAACTCTACAGGCTAGGAGAGACTGGAATGATATACTCAAAATCATGAAAGACAAAAACCTTCAGCCAAGAGTACTTTATGCAGCAAAAATATCCTTCAAATATGATGGAGAAATAATAACTCTCCTTGATAAACAAAAGCTAAGAGAGGTCGTCACTACAAGACCCCCCAATACAAGAAATGCTCAAGAAGGCCCATAGGCCTGAAAAAAAATGAAAAGGGGGATACAAAGTTTTCAGGAAAGGGAAAAGCTAGGAGACTAAACAAGAACAAACTACAGTTGGATAACATCAAAAATTAATTCAAGCGCATCACTGTAAACACACACTCATGACACAAGATGGAATAAATAGAGATAACAAATAAGGAGGGGAAGAGGGATGGGATTGAATCAACTCAGCCTCAGGAAATAGGAGGCATCTGAAAATGTACTATCTAATCCAGGAGATCGCTTATATAAACCTCACGGTAACCACTAAATAAATAAACAGAAGAGAACCACAGATGACTAACAAAGAGAAAACTAAAGAGAATGAGCATGCAGAAATACCAAATTGAACTTGCAGTCTGAAACACAAGTGACAAGAAATGAAGGAAATGCAAAGAACAAGAAAATGAAGAGTAAAATAGCAACATTAAACCCTCATATATCAATAATCACTCTAAATGTAAATGGATTGAATTCTCCAATCAAAAGACACAGAGTGGAAGGATGGGTTAAAAACCAAGATCCAACAATCTGCTGCCTCCAGGAAACACATCTCAGCTCTAAAGACAAACACAGACTCAAAATAAAAGGATGGAAAACAATATTCCAAGCTAATGGCAAACAAAAGAAAGCAGGAGTTGCCATACTTATATCAGACATAGTAGACTTCAAGATAAAAAAGGTAATGAGAGACAAAGAAGGGCCATATATAATGATAAAAGGGACACTTCACCAAGAAGACATAACAATCATAAATATCTATGCCCCCAGCACAGGAGCACCAAAGTACATAAAACAACTGCTCAAAAACCTAAAAGGAGATATTAACAATAACACAATACTAGTAGGGGATCTTAACACCCCCCATTACATCAATGGATAGACCATCCAGACAAAAAGTCAATAAGGAAATAATGGACTTAAACAAAAAACCAGACATGATGGACTTAATAGATATAAACAGAGCACTCCACCCAAAAAAAATCAGAGTACACATTCTTCTCAAGTGCACATGGAACATTCTCAGGGATAGACCATATATTAGGAAACAAGGCAAACCTCTATATGTTTAAGAAGATTCAAATCATTACAAGCATCTTTTCTGATCATAACACTGTGAAACTAGAAATCAACTGCAAGGAAAATACTAGGAAAGGGACAAAGATGTGGAGACTAAACAACATGCTACTGAACAACAAATGGGTTCTGATGAAATTAAAGGAGAAATCAAAAGCTATCTGGAGACAAATGAAAAAGAAAATACAACATACCAAATCATATGGGATACAGCAAAAGTGCCTCTGAGAGGGAAATTCATAGCAATACAATCACATCTTAACAAACAAGAAAAATCCCAAATAAATGACCTTAAATTGCACCTAACCGAATTAGAAAAAGAAGAACAAAGCCCTGAATCAGCAGAAGGAGGGAAATAATAAAAATCAGAGCAGAAATAAATGAAATTTCAACCAAAATAATTGTAGAAAGGATCAATGAAACAAAGAGCTGGTTCTTTGAGAAGATAAATAAAATTGACAAGCCCGTAGCCAGACTCAGTAAGAAAAAAACGGAAAAGACTTAAATAAATAAAATTAGAAATGAAAGAGGAGAGATTATAACAGATACCACAAGAATGCAAGGGATTATTAGGGAATACTACAAAAAATGTTATGCCAACAAATTGGACAACCTAAAGGAAATGGACACATTCTTGGATGTGTACAACCTCCCAAACCTGAATCAAGAAGAAATAGAGAATCTGAACAGAACAATCACATTAAAGAGATTGAAACAGTAATCAAAAACATCCCAAAATATAAAAGTCCAGGACCAGATGACTTCCCTGGAGAATTTTACCAAACATTCAAAGAAGATTTAGCACCTATCCTTCTCAAACTATTCCAAAAAATGGAGGAAGATGGAATACTTTCCCACACATACTATGAGGCCAATATCATCATGATACCAAAGCCAGACAAGGACAATACAAGGAAGGAAAACTACAGGCCAATATCACTGATGAACATAGACACAAAAATCCTCAACAAAATATTGGCAAACCTAATACAGAAAGACATAAAAAAGATCATACATCATGATCAAGTGGGATTTATACCAGGGACACAGGGATGGTTCAACATCCGCAAATCAATCCACATAATACACCATATTAACAAAATGAAGAATAAAAACCACATGATCATCTCAATCGATTCAGAGAAGGCATTCGACAAGATCCAACATCCATTTATGATAAAAACTCTCAACAAAATGGTTATAGAAGGAAAGTACCTCAACATAATAAGGGCCAAATATGACAAACCTACAGCAAACATCCTACTCAACGGGGAAAAACTGAAAGCCATTCCTTTGAGGACAGGGACAAGACAAGGGTGCCCACTCTTGCCGCTCTTATTCAACATAGTACTGGAAGCTCTGGCCAGAGCAATTAGGCAAGACGAAGCAATAAAAGGACTCCAAATAGGCAATGAAGAAGTGAAACGCAACGCTCACTATTTGCAGACGACATGATCTTATACATAGAAAACTCAAAAAATTCCATCGGAAAACTACTAGAAATAATCAACAACTACAGTAAAGTGGCAGGGTATAAAATCAGCTTACAAAAATCAATTGCATTTCTATACACTAACGATGAACTAACAGAAAGAGAACTCAAAAAGACAATCCCATTTACAATTGCAACAAAAAGAATAAAAGATCTGGGAATAAATTTAGTCAAGGAGGTAAAAGACCTATACAATGAAAACTATAAGACACTATTGAAAGAAATGGAGGAAGACATAAAGAAATGGAAAAAAATTCCATGCACATGGATTGGAACAATAAATATAGTTAAAATGTCCATTCTACCTAAAGCAATCTACAAATTCAACGCAATTCCAATGTCGTTCTTCACGGTGATAGAACAAAAGCTACTGAAATTCGTATGGGGCAACCAAAGACCCCGAATAGCTAAAGCAAATCTGAAAAAAAGAACAAAGCTGGAGGCATCACAATCCCTGATTTCACAGTATACTATAAAGCTATAGTAATCAAAACAGCATGGTACTGGTACAAAAATAGACACACAGATCAATGGAACAGAATTGAAAGCTCAGAAATAAAACCACCCACCTATGGACAGCTAATCTTTGACAAAGGAGCAAAGAACATACAATGGAGAGTGGGAAGTCTCTTCAAGAAATGATGCTTGGAAAATTGGACAGCAACATGCAAAAGAATGAAAGTAGACCATCTCCTATCGCCATATACAAAAATGAATTCAAAATAGAGCAAGGACCTGAAAGTGAGACCTGAAACTATAAAACTCCTGGAAGAAAATATAGGCAGTACACTAATTGAGACTGGACATAAAGGAATCCTTTCAGATTCCATGTCTACTTGGACAAGCGGAACAAAAGAAAAAATAATCCAGTAGGGCCTCATCAGACTAAAGAGCTTCTACAAGGCAAATGCAACCAGGATCAAAATGAATAGACAACCCACCCGCTGGGAGAAAATATTCGCAAATCGTTTGTCCAACAAGGGATTAATCTCTGTAATATAGAAAGATCTCATACAACTGAGCAACAAAAAAACAAACAACCCGATCAAAAAATGGGCAGAGGATATGAACAGACATTTTTCCAAGGAAGAGATACAGATGGCCAATAGACACATGAAAAGATGTTCAACATCACTAATCATCAGGGAAATGCAAATCAAAACTACACTAAGATATCACCTTACACCCGTTAGAATGGCTATAATCACAAAGACAAATAACAACAAATGCTGGAGAGGTTGTGGAGAAACGGGGACCCTCATTCACTGCTGGTGGGAATGCAAACTGGTGCAGCCTCTATGGAAAACAGTATGAAGAGTCCTCAAAAATTTAAAAATAGAAATACCTTATGATCCAGCAATCCCACTCTTGGGCATCTACCCAATGGACATGAAATCAACCATCACGAGAGGCTTATGCACCCCTATGTTCATTGCAGCATTATTCACTATAGCCAAGAAGTGGAAGCAACCCAAGTGTCCCCCCACCCATGATTGGTTAAAGAAGATGTGGTATATACATACAATGAAATACTACTCAGCCATAAGAAAAGACACAATTGTCCCATTTGCAACAACATGGATGGACCTAGAGGGTATTAGGTTAAGTGCACTAAGCCAGAGAGAAAAGGACAGACACTGTATGAACTTACTCATATATGGAATATAAATGAACACACGGGCAGGGAGAACTAATTGGTGGTTACCAAGGGGAAGGGGGTCAGGGTTGGGCACAAGGGGTGAAGGAATACATCCTCATGGTGAAGGACAAACAATAATGTACAACTAAAACCCCACAGTGTTATAAACTATTAAGATATCCAAAAAAAATAAATGAATAAATAAATAAAAATTAAAAAATAAATGATTAAATCAAGATATGACTGAGTTTAGGGTGAGCCCAGTGAATTGGAGTTGTGCAATCACAGGATCAGATCCTGTCCTTAATTTTCAAAATTGATTACTTGTTGATTATGGGGTTTCTTGCATGAATTTCAATTTAAAAATATTGCATTATGGTTTATCCTTATTAGAGATCTTTTTGCAGCCCCTTTAAGTTTTGCGCCCATGACACGTGCTTCACTCTCCTCATCCTAGTCTTGACCATGTTATCAGGCAGCTATCTGGATAAAAATATTTTTTTTCAAACAAGGCCTGATTCTCCTTCAATGTGGACTCTGAAGGAAATGCAAGAGATTATTTTGGAGCTAGAGAGCGTTTCCCCACAAGTAAGTTATAGCTAAGTTGAGTGATTAGTTAATGTAAAGAGACAGACAGCTCCCTACATATACTGGCCACACCAAAGGAACTCCAGACTTAACTACCAAAACCTTCCAAGGAAGAGCCTGCAGGGCAAAAGCATCCCCGTGTTCCTTGGCTGCCTATGGTCTATTTCTTTTGGTGCTCTGTCCCCTCTCTCCGTCTTCCATGCTGTATAGACTTCATGTAATTAGGATTTCATAGGACTTGTTTTTTCACAGCACGTACTTGAAGAGTATTATGTCCACATGCTCAGAAATGCTTCATCCATCTCTGCCCTGCCATCCAATCGATGGTAATTTAGGAAGGAATGTCTCCCATGATGATCAGCACATAAATGAATATGACAGAGTCCACTCCCATAGAGATCATACAGCCCCACAGAGACTGAGAAGTTTACACCATATGCAGAGGGCAGGGCTGAGGAAGAAGCCCAAGGCACAGGAGGTGAGGAAGTGGGGCACACAAAGGAGGGAGGGGCTGCTTCCTGTGGGGATCAGTTATGGTTTCCTGAAGGAAGGAGGTGGTGTTCCAGTGGGGACTGGAAGAATGAGGCACACGTTTGAGGGGTGATGGGGGCAGCTGAGGGTGGGAAGAACAAAGGGCCCATTATAGGACAGCACAGGTAATAACAGGGGAAGGTCAGGTGACTGTAACCCTGAGGATCACAGGAGGGCCCACTGTGGTTGGCCCTCTGATCGGTATGGGGAGCTTAAAGGGACATCCTCAAGGATTGTGGAGATCAGCCTGTGTTATCAAACACCACACAGCAACCACAAGGAAGAGAAGGCAAGATTCTTCATCTTTGAACAAAGCAGTTTAATTTTGTTTAGATTTTACTGTGTGTGCAAAGTCAGCAATTTCTGACTCCACATCTATGACAGCAGTTTCTCTGCTTTCTTATTAATTTCATCTGCAGCATATTAACCCTATCATGCTACAGTTGCCGATGAACCCCCTCCCTGTAGGACACCGAAGAAGAACGCATCTGCCTCCACGTCTAATGCATTGGAGAAGATTTGAGACGCCTTGAGTAAAACCTATAAAGAAAATAAAAAAGACAAAAGAGTGTCAGAAACCAAAGCACTGAGTCGGAAAGACACACTGCTTCCCCTTGAGCGAATCCTCAAGACTGTCCTTCCCAGGGCTGTGGTTATTCTGTCAGACAGTGAGATGTGCAGGTTTGAGATAGAGACGGGCACCGCGGAGGTTCCAGTGTTGCCTCGCGTTTCCAGAACCAGGACGCTGTGCTCCGTGGCCCAGTGACTGGGGTTCACAGGGGACTCTGTGCAAGTTCAGCTCTTCGGGGTTCGGGGGGAGACTCTACTCCACGCTGTGAGAAGTCTGTTCTCACACACAGACCAGTGGTTTCAGAATCCGAAACTGCCAGCCAATGTCTATTTTTGTTGTTTTCTTTTCCACATCATTTATGGATTAAGTATCTCAGTTGAATGGGAGAAAAATATGCAGCTTAAAGGGTAGGAATTGTTTACTGAGAACTTAATATCTAAGTAACCTACAATGGAAAATAACAATTGTTAAAAACAACGTTTGTAATACTGTTTCTAATATCTGAAAATTAGCTGAGATGTGGGCTGTGTCTCATGCATCCTTCACTCCCCTTTATTGCTTCCTTTCGTGATTTCTGCCTTCTCATCTTCCCTGTATTTCTGTCTTAACTCATTTTCCCTCCTCCTTCCCTTACTCCCTGTTTGTGTTCTAAGTGTTGGATTATACTTATAAACAAATTCATAAAAAGGAGTTATTTTGTCAATATAATTTCTGATTAACAGCTATCTTGGTTCCCAGCCTCACATTTTCTCTTTCCCTCCACCTCTCCGTCCCTCTCTCAATGTCTCTCTTCTCTCTCTTTCCTTTCTTCCTTATATTGTATTTCCATAATGCCAAAGACTAAATAAAAGGTAGGTATCAAGTTTGAAAAAACAGCGTTGGACCGAATGTCTCCCAGTGTGAACTGAGAGTAGGGCTCTCACGTGTGTGTCCTTGAGGATCAGCAGCTGCAAAGACAGAGGCACAGGGTCCTCCCCAAGGGCAGATCCCAAAGTGGAGGCTGTGCTTTCTTATTCTCTAGGATTCTTCATTACCCAGAAACTCCACCCCTTAAGTATAAAGATTTTTAAAGTGACATGCAGCACTTCTGTCCTTGGAGAAAAATAAATTTCTGGCTTTTATGAAAAAAGAAAGTCATCTGACAGAGGCGTCCTCTGTTATGCAGCAGTTTTAGCAAGAGGAGGAGCGAGGAGATGAGGTTTAGAAGCTATCTGGCTCCTGCAGTTTGGCTGAGGAAAGGTTGTGAGCTGTGCAATAAGGTTCTTAAAGGCATTCCACGCTGAAGGACATGATGTTTGCTTCTCAGAAGCAATCCATACAGTCTATTTGGTGTAAGAATGTGTGTAAAAGAGAGAAGAATGAGAAGGGAAAGAGAGAAGTAGAGAGAGAGAGAGACTCTGTCATACTCTTTCCATTTGCTGAGCCCTCTGTTCCCCTGGCCCACTTTACCTGGAACATGCAACAGGAAGACAAGGAACACCGCAAGGAGGAGATAAAGGAACCTCATGCTGATGGCGGGTGATCTTAACAGCAAGCTGAGACTGGAGAGGAAGCTGTGTTTTGCAACTTATACATGTTCCAGGTTACCAGGAGAATTTGTAATCGCTGCAACTTTGGCAACCACAGGGATTAATGTGAACATCAAACCTGTTGTGTCATGGGAATGTGGTTTAGTGTACAAGGCACACAAGCCACCTTATGTAAATTAGGAAGTGCAAATCCCAGAAAAAAAACTCTTTTGACCTTGGAATCTGAAAATTCTTCCCGTCTTGCTCAGGTCAGGTGGGGCATGGACAAGGTGAGGATGCAGCCCTGTCTCCATAATAGAATAGTCTTGTGGCATTCATTTGCTTGCCTTATGAAACTGTCAGTCTGCCAACTTTCTTTTTCCTGAGTGTGGGGACAGTCTCAGGCTAAACTAGGAACTAGTTCATCCAATTCCATCACCCCTGCTCAAATTCCACACCAGGGGATGAACCCGGCTTGCTCAAACACAGAATCCCTAGAGCTTGTTGTGATTTTTCACAGTGTGAGCAGTGCTATGGGCACTAAGAGAAGATGCACATGGTGAGCATGACCGTCCCTAGGTTATCAAGAGATGGTAACATTCATCTGAAACGTCTCCTAAAATTTACCATTGTCCTGATGTGTCAGACGGTGAGGGAGGTGCTCCCCTTCTCTTCGTCAGAGACAGAATGGGAGGATGAACCTGTGACTAGACGCATCTCCTCAGAGTCTAGGAAACACAGAGCAAGGACGACACTTGGAGCCTCAGTTGACTCAGTAACTCAGGGAACATTCAGCGCTAAATGACTCCCACGCTGGAGAGCTGGGGGTTTATTTGCTTTTCAGTGATGTCAGAGCGAAGGATCTAACCTGCCATTTGGATCTTGTGGTGAAGCTCCGAGTGGACCTCCAAGTCCTCCACACTCTCTCCCTGCATCAGTGGGTCCCAGTTCTGAAGGAGCCCACATTGCTGCAGGCTTGTGCGAGGTCTCCCTGTGTCACTGGGAGCCTCACCATTCCTCTGAGACCCAGCAAAGCACATCATAGTCACTGGGAAATGACAGTACCCTGTGCCCAGTGCTCAGGGGGAGGATTTCTCTAAGGGAAAATAAGTTGCTTCAATCATAGTTCCTTCCTCATTAACACTAAGTTAAGTTTGAGAGAGATGTACACATTTATATAATTTATAATTACCTATAGGTAATAGATTTACTTATTTACAGACTTTATCTGAAAAAACCTACAATACTGGGTCAGTTTTGATAAGTGCTATGATACAATCCTGGAGAAACAGGAAGAATATAATCACAGACTACTGTAGGTCTTCATTAAAATGTCATGTTTACAAGGTCTGTGGTTTGCAGCAGGGCAGAGATCTCCTTCAAAGGCAGCTGTTGATGCTGTTGTGTAGGCAAGACCAGTGATGACTTTCCTCAGGAGGAAGTTTCTGATGGGGTGTGAGGACGAGGGCTGGGCCAGGGTGCTGAGGGAAGTTCTAAAGGAGTCCTCGTCCTGGCTCCAGGTGTGTCACCAGTGCATCACGTCCCTTGTCCTGACTGTATCCTTATGTGGTGAGTAGGACTGCATTTGGGAGCAAGTTCATCAGTTCTGACCCTAAAACTGTTTCCTCCAGGGAAGTGAGCCCTGGGAAAACTGAATGTGAAAGGTAGCCTCCACAGTCGTCCCTCGGTATCCACAGGGGAGTAGCTGCAGAACCCTCTGTGGATACCAAAATCCATGGATGATGGAGCCCCTTGGTAGGCTCTCCATATCCATGGTTCCTGCATCCATGGATACTTGGGGCCAAGTGTATATGCTCTGCCTAAATTATAATCTTTTATTTAAAAAAGGTATATGTGTGTGTATATATATATATATATATATATATATATATTTGCTATAATTCTTTCATCGTTTAGAGGAAGAGAAAACCTTATGTCACTTAACTCTAATTATCTCAGAATGCATCTCTTAAGAAGAAGGAAAAATTTCCACATAAGTCACAATACCGGTTACATACATTAAAAATTGACAATAATTCCTTAATATCATTCAGTACTAGTCATTAGTCACATTTCCTCAATTTTTCCATGAATGCAATTTATAGCTGTTGCTTTCATTCCTCATTCACTTTTTATCTAGATTCACACATTGAGTTGGGTTGTTATGTCTCTTTAGAGTAAGCACTCTTAAGGAAATACCACACTTTGGTAAGGCGCTTTGAAGAAGTTGAAGGTAGTGGTTTCCATCTTTTTCTATGTTTGATATCGATCCCGACTCTTACTGGTTAAAATTATTTTTATAAAAGTAACACATTGTCATTTAAAAGTTCACCCACACAAGAGGGTGATTTGTCCTGCAATCATTTTCCACCTCCCGAGTACCACAAATAGCATTTTTTAAACATAATTGACAGATAAAGTTCTGTTTGTTTCAGGTGTACAATGAAATGATTCAACCTCTGTATATATTGTGTAGTGATCACAACAATAAGTCTGGTTAACATTTATTGCCACACAGTTCCGTATTTTTTTTTCTTGTGATAAGACTTTTAAGAACTACTCTCTTAGCAACTTTCAAATACACCACTTAGTGCCATTAACTACTGTCACCATCTTGTTTATGCTATAAGCGAAGTTTGTACCTTTGACCCTCTTCAACCATTTCTCCCACCCCAACCTCTGCCCACCATCAATCTGTTCTCTGTATCTATGAGTCCAGTTTTTGATTTTTGTTTTTGTATTAGATTTCACATATAAGTGAGAAAATATGGTATTTGTCATTCTCTGTCTGATTTATTTCACTTAGATTATTGCAATCAAACTCCATCCATGTTGTCACAAATGGCAAGGTTTCCTTCTTTTTCATGGCTGAGTAGTGTTCCATTGTGTACATACACTGCATCTCCCTTCCATTCATCCGTTGATGGATACTCAGGTTGTCTCAGTATCTTGGCGACTATGAATAATGCTGCCATGAACATACGGGTGCAGATATCTTTTTGAGATAGTGTTTTGGTTTCCTTTTGACAATGACATTTTTTTTCTGTGTACTTTTTGCCTTGTCCAGATCCAAGTGTATTTATGGAGACCCTGTTGCACGAAAATGTAAAATTGCCCAGAAATCTGAAAATCACTGTGAAATGTATGACCCATGTGTCAATGGGGAAGTCTAGTCAAAGGAGTAGGTAACATCAGCGTGGTTGACTAAGGACAATGGGCTGAGTGTTCCCACAGGAATTCCCATGATTGCAGCTGTTCTTTCCCAGGGGCAGGGTCTAAGGGTGATTCCTTTGTGGCTACATTTATCTCAGAGACAATGCCTAGGGGCACCTTGGTCCATCAAATTTAGGGTTATGATCTTGCTTCAGCAAGAGCACACCTCAGTGAAACTATAGGGTGCCTCAGTGAAAACCAGAAATGTAGTTATTGTAGGATTCAGGGAAGCAATAAGTTTATGTAAAATCTAAGTGAATTAGTAGTTTTCACAGGCTCCAAGCAAAGCAAGACTTCGTATAAAATGGTTACCATCAAGCCTGGGCTGATGGGTAGACTCATGCTCTTGTTCCTTAAGGAGATAAACGCTGTGTCCCCAAACCCCTTTTACCTGTAACTGAGTAAGAAATTGAGGCAGTGTCTTTGTGGCAAAGTGGCTCAGTCCCCCAGAAAAGAGTGGGGTGTCCCATTCCCATAGATACTTTTATGTTATTTTATTGTATTTTTAAATTTTATGTGTGTGAGGAAGACCAGCCCTGAGCTAACAGCCCTGTTGGTAATCCTCCTCTTATTCCTGAGGAAGACTGGTCCTGGGTGAACATCCGTGCCCATCTTCCTCTACTTTATATGGGATGCTGCCACAGCGTGGCTGACAAGCAGTGTGTCGGCGGGCACCCGGGATCCGAATCCGCGAACCCCGGGCGGCCAAGCGTGAAATAACCGCTGCGCCACCAGGCCGCACCCCCATAGATACATTTTTGAATACTGATTCCTTTCTCATCTACAACTTTCCAAAACAAGGTTTCAGAACAGAGTCCTCAATGTTAATTAATAAAAGCAATTTTTACTGGTTCCCCGCTCTTATGGCCTGGGCCAGCTTCACAGTTTGTGACAGTCATACAGGGACCTGCTCTCAGAAGGGCCCTGTGCTTGATTTAATGCTCTGCTGCCACCACTGACATACTTAGTAGTTGTTTCCTTGAACTCACATTTTGTGAATGAATTCCAGTGGAAATAACAGAGACTGCACCTGGGCAGAGCAGGTATGCTCAAGGCGCCTGCACTCAGGCCCACAGACACTGAGAGCAGTGTGCCTGGGGACAGTTGGCCCAGCTGCCCTGAGCACCCACATCCCTGTAGCAGCCTGGGTATCTTGGGGCTGAGGGTACAGGGTGGGCCCAGTACTGGCAGAGGTGATGGAAGCCACAGCAGCATTGGCCTGGGAACTGGGAGAAAGGATGGTCTCCATGTGGAGGCAACACTGCAACCTCTGTGCCCACCCATCCTCAGTGTCATTTCCGGTGCATCTGCACGGAGATTACCTACTGGCCTGGTGCTCTTGGACAGGAATCATGGGCACTCAGGCACTAAACCGTCCTCCGTAAATTCTTGCAAAATAAAAATGTGCACGTGGACATTGCAAGAAAGCTTATCAGGGAGTTTTTAGATATCTTCCAACGGTTTAGAATTCTTTAAGGAGTTATCAGTGTGACAAATAGGATTTAAACCTAGGAAGAAATCACATTCAATGGGGAAGTGCACTCTTTACATATGAGGCTTCAGATGCATCAATGATCGACAAGGAAAACAAATTTTTGAATTTGTTCCTCTTGGTTATTGAAGACACAGGAATCAAATGCATAAACAGGAGATCTTAATTAAATACAAATCATGAAGACACTCTCAGTTTCTTGTGAGCCTCCCCAAGTTACAGGAAATGTCAGAAGAAACATCAAAATCCCATTGTATAAATGTACATTTAAATTAATCTTACCCACAACTGATTGCCATGAAGAGTTACATCATTTTATAAAAATTGTCTCACTAGTGGGCCAGCCCGGTGGCATAGCGTTTAAGTTGTTAAGTTCACATGCTCCCCTTCTGCCGCCCAGGGTTCCCAGGTTCAGGTCCTGGATGCAGATGGATGCTCTGCTTGTGAAGTCATGCTGTGGCAGCATTCCATATAAAGGAGAGGAAGATGGGCATGCATGTTAGCCCAGGGCTAGCCTTCCTCACCACACACACAAAAAGATGTCTCAGAACAGTTACCAGCTCTATAGATTTCAAAAAAATGTTTAAAAATAAACAAGGAATCACCAGTTCTGGATTTACCAAAATTAATATTTCAAAATATTTTATACCAATGTTGTCATAGTTTACAGAACACTAAACTCCAGTAACTGTTGCATCAGCAGATTCTTCTAAAAATAAAAATAAAGTTGCATAAAGTATGAATTTTGATGATGTAAAGCAAATTTGCAGAAAAGTGAGCCAGAAAAAATTTATGATCCATCAAGATATCCCATTTGTAAAGTATTGTTATTTATTCTGTTATAATTAAGACATTGAAAATTTTGGGGGGATTTGTAAGCATATTTTATTCCTGTATAACTATTATTCCTATTCCATTTTTAAGTAAGAAAATATTTTTAAGGAAAAAAGCTTTATATCTCAGTGCCTTTGACAACACTTTGCTTTTCCTGCCTTTTGAACAAAGCCTTCCACATTTCTATTTTGCACTGAGCCGTGCTCAGCAGCTGACAATGCTTGTGGCCACTTTTATACAAGTTATGTCATTTAATTCTCATAAAAAACTGGCCAGGCAGGCATTATCCAATTTTACAGAAGATGATCCTGGGGCCTAGAAGGGTTAAAAGTCCTGTTCCAAGCCACAGGCCACCAAGTGGCAGAGGTGCAACTTGGAACAAAATCTGCCTCTCTTCCAAGTCCATGCTCCTAACTAGCTCCACACGGTCCCATGGGGTCCAGAGAACCTCCCCAGACCTTCTCCTACAGCCCCAGATCTACACTAACGCTCTGCCTAATGGGAGCCTCCTGTGCTGCTACTGTCGTCCTCTCAGCCTGGGGAGATGATTGGAGCAGTAAAGGAGAATGACCATTCCAGTTTGTTCAGAGTTTACTGTGCAGAAAGCTTTCAGACTTTGGTAGTCCCACTTGTTTATCTTTGATTTTGTTGTTTGTACTTTTGACATTAAATTCAAAAACGTCATTGCCAAAACCAATGTCAAAGTGTTTTCTCCTGTGTTTTCTTTTAGGAGTTTCATGGTTTGGGGTCTTATGTTTAAATCTTTAATCCTTTTTGAGTTGATTTTTGTGTATGGTGTAAGAGAGGGTTCCAATTTCATTCTTCAGCATGTAAAGATCCAGTTTTCCCAACACTATTTGTTGAAGAAGTGATCTTTTCCCATAGGGCATTCTTGACACCCTTGATGAAGATCAATAAACCATATATGCATGGTCTTATTTCTGGGCTCTTGATTCTGTTCCATTGGCCTATGTGTTTGTTTTTATGCCAGAGCCATAATTTTTTGTTTATAGCTTTGTAATATAATTTGAATTCAGGAAGTGTGATATCTCCAGTTTGGTTCTTATTGCTCAAGATTTCTTTTGCTGTTCAGGGTCTTTTAAAGTTACCTACACATTTTCAGACTTTTTTCTATATCTGTGAAAAATGCCCTTGTATTGTTTTAGACTATCATTTTAATTTTAATTGACATTTTTCACAGGAAAAGGAATAATAACCCAGACCCACTAAATTCCCCACTAACATTCACTTGACAAAGCTGGTAATAGAACTGAATATTAAGTTGATCATAAAAGCACCACTTAACGCTTCAGAACATATTTTTCAGTAAGTTCAGAAATCTGCATTTGTTAACACTGTTTCATAGTTCTCAAATCTATTCATTTTATTCTATTTTTCTAATAAAAATTGTATATATTTAAAGTGTACAAAATGATCATCTGACGTATCTATACGTGGTGAAATGAGTACTACAGGAAATCTTATTAAATATCTTTTCCTTTCATAGTTACGACATTTTGTGTGTGGTAGCACTAGGTGAAATCTACTCTCTTAGTAAATTTCCAGTATTCAATGAAGTGTTATTAATTCTAGTCATATGCTACATTAGACCTCTAACTTCTTCATTCTACATAACTACAAATTTGTACCCTTTAACCAATATTTCCCAATTCCGCCACCTCCCTGTCCCCGAGAACCATGGTTCTACTCTCTGCTTCTATGTCTTTGCCTCTTTTAGATTCCACATATAAGTGACAGCAAGAAGTTGTTTTCCTTTGTGTGTGTGTCTTATTTCACTTAGCATAATGTCCTCCAGGTGCAGTCACACTGTCACAAATGGCAGGATCTCACTTTTTAAGGTTAAATAATATTCCATTGTCTAGATATACATCTTCTTTATACATTCATTCATCAAAGAACACTTAGGTAGTTTCCATATCTCGGCTATTATGAGTAATACTGCAATGAACATGGGAGTGTAGATATCTCCTTGAGATTCTGATTTCATTTCCTTTGGGTATATATTCAGAAGAGGGATGCTGCATCACATGGTGTTTCTATTTTTACTTTTTTGAGGAAACTACACATGGTTTTCCATAATGACTGTATCAGTTCACATTCTCAAAGAGTTTGCAAGGATTCCCTTTTCTCCACATCCTTGCAACATCTGTTATGATTTTTTTTTAATAGCACTCCTAACAGGAATGAACTGGTATCACACTGTGGTTTTGATTTGCATTTCCCTGATAATTATTGATGTTGAGCATCTTTCGTATACCTGTTCACGATGCACAGCAAAGGAGAAAACAAAGTGAATTGCTGTGAGATTAGGGATATACTTCCCTTCACATGCTCTTCACAAAAGCTTCCTAAAGTGCCTTCCTCTTTTTCAAAAGGGTGAACCATAAAAGTATGGATCACAATGTATACAATAAGTAGTAGAATGAGGGTGACTTCCTGAATCCTGTGCCACCTATATCCCATGTAATGAGAGTTGTTTCACAAATTGTGATATTATAAATGCCACAGCCCTGGTACCTAGTAAGCACCAATTCTAGTGAGATAAGCTGGAAAGAAAATGATGAGAGATTAAGAAGGTTGACTATAGCAATTCAGAAAGCAACATGAGAGTAGAGAGAAACGTAATCATGTGTAAAGACAAGAGAGAGAAGGACAAACAGCCATGAGGAAGCAATGAATAAGAAGAGTTTCCGGCAGAGTTGATGACTTGTAATGGCACTATGCTCTGATGGAAAACACAAGCAACCAGGAATTAGGAGACTTGGCTTCTAATTCCTGCTCCACCACAACTATAGTTTTCTTTTGGGAGTTGCAGATTCTACTAATTTTTCATAAGAAGGCAAGATAAAAATACTTACATTTGTAATGCATATATATTTATATTTATATTTTCTATTCCATAGCTACATATATAACTATATCCATATCCATGTATACATCTATGTCTACATAGATCTGTCTGTCTGTCTATCTTCATTAGACTATTCAACAAATAGGTCTGGCTCTCTGTTTTCTTAAAACAAAGGAGGATTTACTTTTTGTATGATTGAGTGGTGCATATGACGGACTTTGTGAATGAATTTTGAGCAGAAGTTACGTGTCATTTCAGGGCTGGAACCCTTACTTGCCAATGTCACGCTCCTCAGAGCTTTTTCCTTTGACATAGGGACCAACAACATTCACTGTGGTACACCTACCCCCATGAACCCCTCCCCACTCTCAGTCTGCCATTGATCTAGCCTTCGCCCACCACCTCTCTTCCATCTTAAATGAACTAAATATGTTTCTGATATTTTCACTGTGGTGGCTGCGCCATCTGCTGGGTCGGAGCAGCTGTGGTGAGCAGCACCCCCACTGTGGCCATGATGGGTTTGTGCCTTTTGAGCAAGAAGTAAACCTTGCTCTTTGAAGTTGCCAAGATTCTGATGTGGTTGTCACCACAGTACAAGCCAGCAAGTTCTGACATGTGCATAGGGTTGCCAGGTAAAACTCAGGACACTCTGTTAAATTTGAATTTCAGATAAACAACATATAATCTTTTAGCCTAAGTATGTTCCAAGTATTGCATAGATCATACTTACACAAAAATGTTCATTGTCTATATATAATTCAAGTAAATTTATTTTTGGGATTGCTAAATATTTAATAAAAGCATGGTCTTTGGATCAAAACCTATTTGGGCTTGAGTGAAAAGGTCGTGGTATACAATCTGCCTGACTTTAAACAAGTTCCTTAAGTTTTTAGCCTCATCTGTAAGACATAGCTAAAAATTCCTACCCCATAAATATTGTTATGAGGAGTAAGTGTGGGATAAACGTTCAAAGTTTTGTTGTGGTGTTTGGTAAGGAGGAAGTGGTCGATATTATTTTCTACTTTTATTAGTGTTGTTGTTTGCATGGAAATGATTTGTAAACTGTAAATCTCCCTATAAATGTTATCTATCACCATTACTAATTATGGGTTTGCTACCAACTAGTCAAGGTCAATCTTGCGAAAATCTTTTAAATTTCTTTAAGCTTCTCTTTTCTTATCTGTAAAGTGGAGTATGTTGCACCTGCTATGCTTCTTTCAGCTGTGATATTATTCAGTTGTTACGTATTTCAGTGAGTCATTGGATAGGAATCCATTTGGCCCTACTCTACACTCCAAGGACATCCACCATGTCATCTTACCCTTTGGATCCACAGCTTACCTGATACCAACTGGATAAGAAATACGAGGACCAGAAAGAGAAGGAACAGTAGGCTTGTGATGGGAAATGAATTTGTAGGATTATGGGAAGAACTGGAAGTGTCTGCTGGTGGTTCTTTCTTCAGTGCACGTCAGTGGGGCCAGGGCATCTGGGGAAGATTTGAACAGTTCAGCCAGAGAGAAAAAGCTTTTATTGCTAATGAAGATTTTCAATTAAGGCCCGGGTGTCATTTGAGAGTGTTTCATCTATGACACACGGCTACAGATCCAAGTTTCCACCAGTCAAAAAGGAAGAGGTTTACAGTAAGTTGGCATGTAAGGGAGCCAGAGTCTAGGGGAGAGAATGAATGAGGAGTTGGGTATTAAAAGTATTCGAAATTATCCTTTGCTATCAAAGAGGGAAAGGATGTGGGATAAATCATGTGAGTAAAGCCTGGTGCTCCCTGAGCAAGTTGACCAAATCATTTACCATCCAGACTGGGATAATTTTTACAATGTAAGGGACTAATTATTAACAGTTATGCTGGAACAACACACATAAACTGGGACTGTCTCAGACAATCTGAGATATTGTCATCCTGTCCCTAAGGAAACCTCCTCCTTAACAAGCACAAGTTTCGTGGCTGAAGGTTACGCAAAGCCTTGAAGTTAATCATTCTTTCTCCAATCCTCTCCCCTGCCACTCTGGAAAAGGTCAATGGCCCACAGACCGAACACAGGGTCTCCTAGGATGTGGAGATTATCAATGGCACTGGTTTATCTTTCCACCTTATGCTTTGCCCATTTTCCTCTCTCACCCCAGAGGTTATGGCAGGATGGGACTGGGAAAGATACTACGACCTTCTTACATTTGGATTTCTCGTCAACTTAATTGGTATGCACTGCTGATTTTGTGCTAAGGATAAACACACTCTTTCTTCTAACCATGTACTACTCACAAGGCTATACTAGTATAGATGGCAATTTCACAGATTTGTAAATCAGGGAGGAAACCCGAGACAGCTTTCCTGCTTTCCATTCTTGGTGGTACAAACTGATCCAGCAACTCTTAGACTATGCTCCTCACTCTAAGATAACATGAAATCAGATTTGGAACAGGCTTGAGGGATCAATGAATAACTTCTTTCATATTTTGGCACAGCCATGATATTCTGGGTTTTGAAGGTCTGGTGGGAACCCATTAACTTGCTTTATCCTAGAATTTTCTCTGTGAGCACCTACACCCATGCATCCCCCCAACCTCAGTCTGCCATTGACCTTGCCTTCCCCTAACACCTCTCTTCCATCTAAAATGAACTAAAGATGTTTGTGATATTTTCTGTCTGTCCAGACACAACTTATCAATAAAGTGGATCTGTTTTTAAACGTAGCGTCAGCACTGTAATATTTCACTAAGTAGTTATCTATTTTAGTTGAGTGATATGGAAATAAAAATAGAGTAAGCACTTGTAGTAATCTGTTTGAATAAACAACATTTAATTCTACATAGTAGCTGTGAGGGTTTTCCTTCCCTCGCTGAGTAACAGCATCTCTAATAATAATAATAATAATAATAATAATAATAATAATAACATATACTAATAATAATAGAAAATAAATTGGAGACGGAAAGCATGGTCCACATTCACATCTCCTATACTTATATACTGAAATCAATCTTCTTTACTGGCTCCCTAAAAATTGTGCACATTTGCCACCCATTCTTCAAACACAGGTGGCTCTCTCATGAAATCTATCTTGCAGATGGCTCCTCCAGCTTAACAGGTTGTCTACTACCTGTCCTTTCACACAGGGATGTCTGAGGGCAGTGGCTCATTGCTACATCATTAGGAGTCAGACCAACAATGGGCAGAGGGAGGGCTGAGTGGGGTGATTCAGGATGCATTATGATCCCCGATGGACAGGAGTCACTTGGGGAGAGATGGGAGACAAGCCAGACATGAATGGTTCAGCACGTGAGAAAAGGATGAGAGGAAGTAAGGACTGTGTCAACATTCCTTACAAATGGTTTTGCTGAAAAACTAAGTGAAGAAAAGAAGTATTTCTTGATCAACCATATAGTGTCAGGAAGAGGTGTTTGTTTTTAATTTTTATAGATTCGGTGGAGGGGGTAAGAGGTAGAGCAGGTGAGTGTGTTGCCATGAGTCAGCTAGAAAGAGGAGACTGAGGAAC
This sequence comes from Tapirus indicus, assembly GCA_031878705.1. NCBI lineage: Eukaryota > Metazoa > Chordata > Mammalia > Perissodactyla > Tapiridae > Tapirus > Tapirus indicus. The sequence goes on along the minus strand of CM062937.1, from coordinate 35,388,113 downwards.
CAAGTGGAGAGGGTGACGTTAGACAAGAGCATGAGCCCAGTGGGTCAGGAATCACTTAGAGAAGCCACCTCCCTTTTGCTACTGAAATCAGGAAGTTGTTCCTCCCCTACGGGACTCATAATAAGACACTTAGGAGTGTTTTGTCAATAAAACATTAACAGATTTTATAGAATAATACTTAAAATTTTAGAAAACAATTAAAAATTGAAATCCCAATAAAGAAGATGATAAAGTCTAGTAAACACTAGAACTAAAGCCATTTTAAAAAGTTTCAGTGATAATAAAATAAAATAAAAATAAAGAATAAAAGGGATGGAAGAGAGAAGAGGTATTAGATTAAGATAAAGAATACAACCAACGAGGTGAAAAGAGAAGGTTGTTGTTAATGAAAACATATTCAGAAATAGGAGCAAAAATGAAAAACTTGAACTAGAAGTAGAATAAGGATTTTGTAACTCAAGGAAAAGCTTGAATGTTGGCAAATAGATCAAAATCTTGCTTTACTTCCTGGGCCAAGGAAAACTATCGCAGGGTGTTAAGAAAAGTACCATTTGAAAATATGAACTACAAGATATTTTTCAAGCTATCACAAAATATTTTTTGTGTGGATGAGGAAGACATTGGTAAAACTTAATGCGATCCCTTGAGACAATGAAGCCTTGGGCAACAGGAATAAAATTCCAATGGTGAGATTTTACTCCCTTTCAAATGTGTTCAGAGGTGCATTTTTTTGGGCACATGTCTTCCTGGGACCCGTGAAACCACAGAACAGGGATGGCAGGCCCTGCACCTCAGCCTCAGGGCAGACCTCTGCCAAATAAAGCCCAAAGTGCAATCTTGAAATGAGAGATTTCCACATCACATTGAAGCCAGGCACCCTCTGAGGGGGCAGAACCTGGCAGATTCACCATGGGATTTGGTGTGAATAAATACAGAAATATGTACAATCTTCAACAATGTCGGCAGTTTTTCATTATTTTGTCTGCAGATCACAAAACCATTCTAGGTTTTGGATCTTTGGTACTGTACCCTTTATTCGCACAGCATGTAATTTTTAAGTAGTGAAATAAGACTGCAGAGTTGAAGAGATAAATACCTTAGCAACACCGAAAATCCAACAGAGGCCGATAGGGCAACATCAGAGTGATTTAGCTTTGAGAATCAAAACCATTTATTCTAGGAAACTCTTCTCCAAATAGGGAAAGTATGGTGCTCCTTAAGTATACATACTTAAGGCCACAATGCAGGGTTTTCTCTATAACAGGATAACATCTCCATTTTTTTTTACACTATGAAATACTGCCTCACTGTTTTGTCTCATTGGGGGAATACTGCAATGAGACCAGTGGGACCAATCTGCCCATAGGACTTTCTGCAATTATGGAAATGTTCTGCATCTGTGATGTCCCATCTGGCAGCCCTTGGCCACATGTGGCTCTCGAGCACTTGAAATGTGGCTGGTGTGACTGGGGATCTAAATTTTAAATTCTATTTCCTTTTCAGCTTTTTTTTCCTTTTGAACCATTATAGAGCCATTTATTCCATATTTCATGTGAGAAAGTAAATTTTAGAATCAAATGTTTATCTGAGTTCACAGAGTGCACAAGGGACACTAAGGCAAATCTCTCTGATGATAAAAAGTAATTCTCTCATTTTCTGGGCTGTATTTTCTCTGAACTGACAGTCAAGTACACTTGTTACCTAGGCACCAGGAGAGCAACTGTTTGATTACATATGTCCACCTACAAAGCCATTTCTAATCTAATGATGTCAGAATATATTATATTACATTGTATTCTAGTATATATGGAATATATACTTTAAACAGCTCTATAATAATATATAGCCAAATGCATAAAAATTGCATAGATGTGAATCTTGTTAAGATTAAAGGTCCATCAACTGAGAAACAGCAATGGCCATTCTCTTATCTCTTTGCTCTTGACCTCTGTTGACCTCTTCCTGAGTCCCTTGGCCTATATTTATTTACCTGTGTCTTCATTAGCATGTTTCCTCTCAATGTTTACTTGATTTATACTATATTCATATTCAGAAAACATTTAAACAATTATACTGTAATGTGTCCAATTCAATTTTATGTAATTCCATGGAAATTCTTTGAAATAAGAAAGGTTTTTGTCTACACACTGTTCCAGGTAAATGGAACATCTAAAACAAACACAGGAACACAATCCACACTGAGTGAGAGGCATCCACCAAGAGGAGCAGAATGATATGCAGTTCAGAGGGCAGAGAAAATGTCTTCATGGTGGGTTGGGGATAATGGCACGAAGGGCACCAGATCTGAGTGAGGTCTTGAGGGATGGGTCAAATCTGTAGTGATCTAGTTGCCTCTAGGAGGTGGCATGCTAAGCAGCTGGAATAGTAAGGACAGTGCATAGATGATAGGAAAAGAGGGCATGTATGGGAAGACAAGGGTCCAATTTGTCTGGAGTTGAAGGGTAACCCCTGCAAAGTCAGTGCTGGTGCACTGTGGACTACTGGATGCTAGCGTGACGAGAGTTTAACTCAGCGATCAATGAGGACTCATTTGGGATGTGACTGCCCTGAGTGAAACACCACACAACAACCAGAATTACAAGAGTTCATGTTCTCTGATTTGGAACCAAGTGATTTAATTGCGTTTATATTTTATAAATATATTTTATGGGAACAGTTTTTCCCTCTATTGTGGTATCTGTATCTGGCTTTCTTTGTTCCTATTTCCCTCTTCTGCAGCATTTTTGTGTGGGTAGGAGACATCTGCTGATCTCTTCTCCAACAGGAGGCCATCTGAATGGAGAACAAAAGCCCCTGCTCCCAATGCAAGATAAATGAAATAGGACTCTTCTGGAGAAGGCTAGAAAGAAAGGAGAGCACAAGAGAAGTTCCAGAACCATTTCAGGAAGACCCAAAACGTGAGTCATTATCCTTCTTAGTAAATCCTTGGGAGAGGAGCTCCTTTTCCAAGGATGGGGCTACATAATTGCGATGATTTTGACATGGGAGCATGATTTCTTGTCGATAATCTTCTGACAAAGAGACTGTACACTTGTCCTTGAAGAAGCAGATTACTAAATCTTCTGGTTTGCGTCCGACTGACTTGGGCCACTAGGTGGGTTCAGGTAGAAGCTTGTGGAGGGTTTCCTACTAATCTGTCCTCACTGCAGGACGGTCAACAAGAGGCTGCTGAAAGTCAGCAGTTACCACACAGGTAGCAGATCTCAGTGCAGAAAAGGCTAACGGGAGTCCCTTTGTTTGTGTTACTATTTCCCAAACATCTGGTCAATTGAGTCTGAGTTTAGGCGGGAAGAAACACTAACTGTTGTGTAAACATTTAATCACATGAGTGCTAACATGGGAACTCAATAATACAGTTATAGGAAGAAGAGATTTATTATAATATTTCTTATTTATGCATTTTTCTCAAGTTCCTTCTCTCCCTTCTTCCTTCCCGCACCTTCTCTCCTCCATTCCATTTTCTTTCGCTTTTTAAATTCCTCTCCTTTTTTCCCTTCTATTTAACTCCAATTGCTGTAAATGCTTGACAAAATAAAGGAAGGCAATCAAATAAATGAATATCAAGGTCAACTACAGACCGACGAGGGAACGATATCCTCCTGATGATTTCCGATGTGAAGAGACTATATGAGGACAAAAGTTTCCATATATAGCAAAAGTTTCCAAAATGTAGAATGGGAGCCCTACACATATTTTGAGTTTCTCTAGGTGGCCAATGTCTCCACTTTTTAATTATGAAAGGATATACTTATGAAAGGACAGCCTGAATTTTTATTTTTGACATAAATTTAGCTCTCCTATTTTTATTTTGAATGGCTCTTCACTTATGCCTCAAGCATAGATATTGCAGTTTCTTGCCATGAAAACACAGCAGGATTTTAACAGTTCTTTTGTTAAGTTGCATTAGGAAAGACAAAACTCTGAAAAATCCTTTGCTATCTTATGCACCTTCAATTTTAAAGAGAGGGTGCTTAGTTTTAATGAGTAGTTCAATAGTCTATTTAGTCTAGACAAAAATGAGTAAGAAACCTCAGTTTATTCTCAAATCATTTCAAGCCTCTTATTTTTCAAGTTCATCACATCTGGATCAAGAACGAGAATAAAAATGGCAACGTTAAGGAAAGATCATGGAGCCGCATCCATGATGCTTAGAAACTCAGGGAAGCCAAGGATGAAGAGCAAGGTGAGTTTTCCTCAGTTGTTATTAAGATTAAGGCACCAGGGTTACTTGCAGCAGTGATGTTTGCAATTCTATTAAAATTACACGATGATGAAAGTGTAGCATCTTTCCTCCAGGCTCTCATGACTTGTTCTTAGAACATATGATACTAAACTTAGGGGCGCATGACTCATAAAATGAATCCTGCTTCTCATCTGAGATAGAGAAAGCTTATCCACAACTGGATTCCTTCTGGTAGTGGATATGGATGGGGTGGAGATAGGTTGGGTTTTTGTCAAATTGGTAGCTATCTTATAACATGCATGCTGGGTTTAATCTGTTCTGCTTGTGGTACTTTGAGGCTCCCAATTTCTTGCATTCCCTTAAATTACGGGAGACAGAATGAAGCCAAAATGTTTTTCAGTTTTGTGCCTGGGGCATATTCAAGCCTGGACATGAATCAGGTCTTGGTCAGAACAAGACTCTCCGTAGGTGCTCTTGGTGTTTTGATAGGATAGAAAAGGTTAAGTTTTGGTGCTGAGAGAAGAGAGAAAATGTGGGTTACCTTCAACAGGGAAATCACACCATGACACTTGCATTTTCATGTAATATTAAAATCCATGTGAACGGCCTCTTAAATTTACCCTTAACTAAATACTATAGAGATGATGAGTTAGGATGATACCTCATTTCTTGTCTTCAGAGAAATAGAATGATGGATTGAGGTTACTGAATGGATGTCACCCAGGTAGAGTCCATTACACTTCCAGGATTCTAGGAATGTACCTTCATGACATAGGTTATTCATGGTTTATGATCATTCATGTCCAGAACTCAGGTGACACTTGAAGGCATTGAAAGAAAAGCAGTGTTTTGTGTTTCTGCAGATTGCTTTGTTTGTCTTAAGTTATCCCTTCTAGGATACATGATGGATTAATAAAGACATAAACCTTGAAGCTAAGAATATAACTTCACTGGTATAAATGTATTCCTTGTCAATTCCATGAGGAAATGCTTTTGGGCATAGGGATCTTCCTGGACATGTGAAATTACAGAACACAGACAGCAAGCACTCTACCTCCACTGAAGGCTGGACCTGTTGACAATAAATCCAAAGTACAAATCTGAAATAAAAGGGTCCTTCTTGTCATAGTGAGCTGGGGACCCCACTAAGGGAGGGAGAGTTGGCACGTGAACCATGGGCAGTTCAATGAGAAAAGATATGGAAAGTTGATTAGAATGTTACAGTTGTTACCATTTTCTTCTCCATTAAACAATGAAGTTTTACATCTCTTCTGCTGCCAATGTTATGCTCAGAGCATGATTAGAAACTGCTAATATATTAGTTTGCTATTGCTGCTGCTCTAACAAATTGCCACAAGCTTAGTGTCTTAAAGCAACACACGTTTATCATCTTGAAGTTGGTGGGGAAAGGCCCAAAATGAGTCTCACTGGGCTAATATCAAGGTGTTGGTAGGAGTGTGATCCTTCTGGAATATCTAAGGGTGGATCTGTCTTTTTCTCTTTTCAAGCTTTAGAAGCTGCCCACATTCCTTGGCTTCTGGCCTCTTCCTCCATCTTCAAAGCCAGCAGTGGCGGTTGAGTCTGTCTCACATCACATCACTCAGACACTGACTGTTCGGGCTCCTTCTTCCACGTTACAGTTCCTTGTGATTACATTGGGCCAATCTGGATAATCTTCCTACTTTAAGGTCAGCTGAGTAGGTCTGGAGGCTGGGAATTCAAATCAAGACACTGGCAGGTCAGGTGTCTGGTGAGAGTCTGCTTCCTCATGGAATGTGTCTTCTCAATGTAATCCCTCAGGGCAGAAGGGAGAAGCTTGATTCCTGGGTTGTTCTTAGAAGGCACCAATCTCATTCTTGAGGGCTCCACTCTCATGAGCTAATCATCTCCCAAAAGCACCATCTCCTAGCTCCATCACACTGGGCCACAGGTTTTCAACATAGCAATTTCATAGGTGGAAGGATAAAACATTTCGTCCATTGCACCGTGTAAGATAACACATTCACAGGTTCACATTGTATGGGATACCTTAAGCCAAATAATTAGTGATTGCTTATCAGAAATTCACATTACCTAGGTGTCGTGCACTCTTACCCACTAAGTCTATCAACCCTATTGATTTAGCATTAATAAAAATAGATACTCGTCTATTCTAATTTGTCCCTCTGTGAGAGCAAAAATAAGAAACAGCATTTCTGGTTACACCATAGATCTCTTTTTCAAAGAAGTGCTAAGGTTCCTTGATGTGTCACCACCCAGAATAGCCCTATTGTTATCTTTTCAGTGTTTCTTCAATGGATTGTCATTATCTTTCTTTGATCAAGTGCTTCACTTGAAATTATTCTCTTTAAAGCAACTATTCATCCATCCTAAATTCATTAAAGGACAGGTGTTAGGAGGAAAAATCCTAAAATGCCAAGAGGGCTGGGAGATCTGCAAAATAGCTGACAATATCCATTTTTGTATAGGCCCTCTTGAAGAATTAGCAAATATCAAATGGTGACTCTAGAACTTAAACAATATCTGAAGTAAAGATCCCAATGAATGGATTTTACAGCAGATTGGCTAAACCAGCAGATCTGAGGATTAGAATACAGATGAATGGAAAATTTCCAGATCAAGGCACAGAGAGATAAAATGATGGAAAATACAGTATATAGCATAAAGACACGTGAGGTCATGTTGAAAATATGTCATAGATACACAATTCTATTCCTAGGAGGAGAGGAGCCAGAGGACAGACAGCAGGAATTCTTGAAGGGATCGTGGGTGGCGATGTTCTAAATTCAATGGAACATATTAGCCCATATATTCAAAAATCTCTGCAAATACAAACAGGATATAGACAGTGAAAACTATACCTAGACTTATCAGAGAAAAACCCTGTCTCTTGGAAAAGTCTCCTATTAAGTTTAGATAGAGTCGGGAAAAAGATCATGTCCTAAGTTTGTTAGAGTTAGCCCGATGAAACCAATGGAAATAGTGAACTAGCTGCAGGGTTTAAGATACTTTGTCATTTCTTTCTTTTTTTCTCATGATACTTCACTAAAATAGGGTAGTTGTGATTTTCTTCTTTTAAGTCACAAGTTAGCAGGTTTGAAGAGTTAGAGGGAGATGTAAGTTGACTTCGTTGGAAAGCAGTATGCCAATGTCTCAACTTCTGAGGTTATCCTGTTTCTTTCACATTGAAATTAAACAACTCCCACTCCCATCCCTTAAGAATTGAGGTAACTATTCATATGTTTCTCAGGATTCCCAGTTGGTGCTTATCTCACAATATATAGCCTAAACGCCTACTGGCAGCTTTTCCATAGCCTTCTCTGTCCAATTGCATCCCTCTTACTGTGGCAACTGCCTTCATGCTTCACCCTCTTTGCATCAAGTATGACTGATACTCTCCCCAATGTCTCAAGATTTCACAATCACAAAGACATTGAGTGAAACAGGGTTTTGGGAAAATTTGAAGTAATGATTAATGGTTACTACACAGAAGTGTCAAAAAATACAATTGGGAAACAGAATGCACTTGTGAAACAGAATAAAGGCAAGTTCATTTAAAATGAGGTTGGGGGATGGCAACTAGATTTTTGGTGGTGAATATGATGCAGTCTTTACAGAAATCAAAATATACTGATGTGCATCTCAAATATCTATAATGATGGAAGCCCATGTGACCTCAATACAAAAGAAAAAAAAATGAGGTTGGGGGCCAGAATGGAGACCTCTCGAACACTATTGCTCAACCTCAATTAGAGGAAGAACTGTCAGTTACAGAGGTACATTGCACCCCAAGAAGAAATGATCTACCCCAGAAACTCAGCCAATGAGAACCATCACCACTCTGAACTCTCTTTCCACCAGTGGACTTTTGTTCAAAACGGCCCTTCTTGACTTCCTTCTTTTTCTCTATGAAGAAATATTTCTCTCCTTCATTTGCTGGACTCACCTATGGCTTATCTCTAGCTTGCTTGTCCTGAATTCCAATTCTGAGGCTCTTCCTAAATAAACCGATTCTGCTGGTGAAATAACTGGCTGTTTTATCTGTTTAGGTCAATGCATTCTTCCAAAAGATTTCCAGCCATTCTCAATTATTATTCCCTCCAGGCCATGCCTTCTTATGTTATAGACACAAACGTTCCTTTGAAACCAAAAATTCCTTTCATTTTTAATCTCTGATTCCAGGTGGGAAACCAAAACATTCTTTTGTTTTTAGAAATGTGGAGCTACTTCACTCTCACATGCTTCCACCTCTCTTTTACACATGTACACAGGTATCTTGTATGCAAGACCAAAAAGCCATTAAAGGATTTTCTTACATAAAAGAGCAGTTTCTCTCTACACGACTTTTGCCATTCCCCTAGAATACAGGAATGAGTGACATTGATACAATGTCACTCAGAAACATATTTCTTGTGTTAAACTTCCTCTCATTTCTACGGTCAAAGATGAATACTTCCAGGCACCAAGAGAGTGACAGATCTATCATGAATAAAAAAGCAATAATTATTAAAAATAAATGATTAATACAAGATAGGACTGAGGTTAGGGTGAGCCCAGTGAATTGGAGTTGTGCAATCACAGAATCAGATCCTGTCCTTAATTTAAAAGTTGATTCTTTGTTGATTATGGGATTTCTTGCATTAGTTTTAATTTAAAAATATTGCATTATGGTTTATACTGATTAGAGAATTTTTCGCAGCCCCTTTAAGTTTTGCGCCCACGGCACATGCTTCACTCTCCTCATCCTAGTCTTGACCCGGTCATCAGGTCTCTATCTGGAAAAAATATTTTTATTTGAACAAAGCCTGATGTCTCCTTCAATTTGGAGTCTCAAAGAAATCAAGAGATTATTTTGGAACTGGAGAGTGTTTACCAATAAGTAAATTATAGGTAAGTTGAGTGATTAGCAAATTTAAAGAGACAGACAGCTCCTTACATATACTGGCCATACCAAAGGAACTCCAGACTTAACTACCAAACCCTCACAAGGAAGAGTCTGCAGGTCAAAAGCATCCCAGTGTTCCTTGGCTGCCTATGGTCTATTTCATTTGGTGCTCTGTCCCCTCTCTCCGTCTTCCATGCTGTATAGTCTTCATTTAATTAGGCTTTCATAGGACTTGTTTTTTCACAGCACATACTTGAAGAGTGTCATGTCCACATGTTGAGAAATGCTTCATCCAACTCCGCCCTGCCATCCTATTGATGGTAATTTAGGAAGGAAAGTTTCCCGTGATGTTCAGTGCATAAATGAATATGACAGAGTCCACACCCATAGAGTTCATACAGCCCCAGAGAGAATGAGAAGTTTACCCCATGTGCAGAAGGCAGGGCTGAGGAAGAAGCCCAAACCACAGGAAGAGAGGAAGTGAGGCGTACAAAGGAGGGAGGGGCTGCTTCCTGTGGGGATCAGTTATGGTTTCCTGAAGGAAGGAGGAGGTGTTCCAGTGGGGACTGGAAGAATGAGGCACACGTTTGAGAGGTAATGGGGGCAGCTGAGGGTGGGAAGAACAAAGGGCCCATTATAGGACAGCACAGGCAATAACAGGGGAAGGTCAGGTGACCGTAACCCTGAGGAACACACGAGGGTCCACTGTGGTTGCCCCTCTGATTGGTATCTGGAGATTAAAGGGGCATCCTCAAGGATTGTGGAGATCAGCCTGTGTGATCAAACACTGCACAACAACCACAAGGAGGAGAAGGCAATATTCTTCGTTTTTGAACAAAGCAGTTTAATCTGGTTTATATTTTACTGTGTTTGCAAAGTCAGCAATTTGTGACTCCACATCTATCACAGCAGTTTCTCTGCTTTCTTATTAATTTCATATGCAGCATCTTCTCCCTCTCGAGCCACAGTTGCCGATGTCTCTCCACCCTTGCAGACACCGTAAAGAAAAGCATCTGCCTCCACTTCTAAAGCATTGGGTAGGACTTGATACGCCTTGAGTAAAACCTAGAAAGAAAAGAAAAAGGACAAAAGAGTGTCAGAAACCAAAGGACTGATTCAGAAAGACACACGGCTTCCCCTTGAGTGAATCCTCAGGGCTGTCCTTCCCAGGGATGTGGTTATTCTGTCAGATATGAGATGTGCAGTTTGCAGACAGAGCTGGGCACCGCGGAGGTTCCAGTGTTGCCTCCCATTTCCAGAACCAGGACACTGTGCTCCGTGGCCCAGTGACTGGGGTTCATGGAGGACTCTGTGCAAGTTCAGCTCCCCGGGGTTCAGGGGGAGACTCTCCTACACACTGTGTGAAGTTGGTTCTCACACACAGACCAGTGGTTTCAGAATCAGAAACAGCCAGCCAATGTCTATTTTCTTGTTTTGTTTTCTAAATCATTTAGTGGATTAAGTATCTCAGGTGAGATGGGAGAAAAACATACAGTTTAGAGGATAGGAATTGTTTACTGAGAAATTAATATCTAAGTACCTACCATGGAAAATAACAATTGTTAAAAACAACGTTTCAAATATTGTTTCTAATATCTGAGAATTCGCTCAGATGTGGACTGGGTCTCATGCATCCTTCACTCCCCTTCATTGCTTCATTTCATGATTTCTGCCTTCTCATCCTCCTTGTATTTCTGTCAACTCATTTTCCCTCCTCCTTCCCTTACTTGTTGCTCCTGTTTGAAGTGTTGCATTATAATTGTACACAAAATTCATACAAAAGGATTTTTTGTCACTATAATTTCTAATTCACAGCTATCTTGGGTCCCAGCCTCACACTTTCTCTCTCCCTCCAACTCTCCATCCCCGTCTCTATCTCCCTCCTCTCTCCCCATCCTGCCTTGCTTCTATTCTATTTCCATAATGCCAAAGGCTAAATAAAAGGTATGCATCTTTTGAAAAAAGAGCTTTGGAAGGACAGTCTCCCAGTGTGAACCGAGAGTAGGGCTCTCTGTGGTGTGTCCTTGAGGACCACCAACTCCCAAGACCTAGGCACAGAGTGCACCCCAAGGGCAGATCCCAATGTGCAGGCTGCACTGTCTTAGTCTATGGGATTCTCCATAACTCAGAGACTCCATCCCTTAAGTATAAAGATTTTTAAAGTGACATTCAGCACTTCTGTCCTTGGAGAAAAATAAATTTCTGGCTTTTATGAATAAAGAAAGTCACCTAACAGAGGTGTCCTCTGTTATGCAGCAGTTTTAGCATGAGGAGGAGCGAGGAGGTGAGATTAACAAGCTATCTGGCTCCTGCAGTTTGGCTGAGGAAAGGTTGTGAGCTGTGCAATAAGGTTCTTAAAGGCCTTCCACGTTGAAGGACATGATGTTTGCTTCTCAGAAGCAATCCATACAGTCTGTTTGGCCTAAGAATGTGTGTAAAAGAGAAAAGAAGGAGAAGGGAGAGAGAGAAGTAGAAAGAGAGAGAGACTCTGTCATACTCTTTCCATTTGCTGTGCCCCCTGTTCCCCTGGTCCACCTTACCTGGAACATGCAACAGGAAGACAAGAAGCACCGCAAGGAGGAGATAAAGGAACCTCATGCTGATGGCGGGTGAGCTTAACTGCAAACTGAGACTGGAGAGGGAGCTGTGTTTTGCACCTTATAAAGGTTCCAGGTTGCCAGGAGAATTTGTAATCGCTGCCACTTTGGCAACCACAGGGATTAATGTGACCATCAAACCGGTTGTGTCATGGGAACGTGGTTTAGTGTACAGGCACACCAGCCACCTTATGCAAATTAGGATGAGAAAATCCCAGAAAAAAACTCTTTTGACCTTGGAGTCTGAAAATTCTTCCCATCTTGCTCAGTTCGGGTGGGGGATGGACAAGGTGAGGATGCAGCCCTGTCTCCATAATAGAATACTCTTGTGTCATTCATTTGCCAGCCTTATGAAACTGTCAGTCTCCCACCTTTTTTTTGCCTGAGTCTGGGGACAGTCTCAGGCCAAACGAGGAACTAGTTCATCCAATTCCATCACCACTGCTCAAATTCCACACCAGGGGATGAAGCAAGGCTTGCTCAAACACAGAGTCCCTAGAAGTTGTTGTGGTTTTTCACAGCACGCGGAGTGCTATTGGCACTCATGGAAGATGAATATGGTGAGTATGACCGTCCCTAGGTTATCAAGAGATGGTAACATTCATCTGAAAATTCTCTGAAAATTTACCATCATCCCAATGTGACAGACGATGAGGCAGATAGGTGCTTTCCTTCTCATTGTCAGAGACAGAATGGGAGGATGAACCTGTGACTAGACGCATCTCCTCAGAGTCTAGGAAACACAGAGCAAGGATGACACTTGGAGCCTCAGTTGACTCAGTAACTCAGGCACTGTTCACCGCTACATGACTCCCATGCTTGAGAGCCAGGATTTATGTGCTTTTCAGTGATGTCAGAGCTAAGGATCTAACCTGCCACTTGGATCCTGTGGTGAAGCTTTGAGTAGACCTCCAAGTTCTCCAAGATCTCTCCCTGCATCAGTTGGTCCCAGTTCTGAAGGAGCCCAAATTGTTGCTGGCTTGTGCGAGGTCTCCCTGTGTCACTGGGAGCTTCACCATTCCTCTGAGACCCAGGAAAGCACATGGTGGTCACTGGGAAATGACAGTAACCTGTGCCTGGTTCTCACGGGGAGGGTTTTGTGAGGGAAAATAAGTTGCTTCAAGCATAGTTCCTTCCTCTTTAGCACTAAGTTAAATTTGAGAGAGATATACACATTTACGTATTTTATAATTAACTATAGGCAATGGATATATTTATTTACAGACTTTATAGGAAAAAAAAACCTATAATACTGGGTAAGTTTTGATAAGTGCAGTGGTACAATACTGGAGAAAGAGTTCGAATATAATCACAGTCTACTGGATGTCTTCACTAAAATGTCATGTTTACCAGATCTGTGGTTTGCAGCAGGACAGAGATGTGCTTCAAAGGCAGCTGTTGATGCTATTGTGTAGCCAACAGCAGTGATTACGTTCCTCAGGAGGAAGTTTCTGGTGGGGTGGGAGGAAGAGGTCTGGCCCAGGGTGCAGAGGGAAGTCCTAAAGGATTCCCCATCCAGGATTCAGGTGTGTCACCAGTGCATCACATCCCATGTAGTGACTGTATCCCTGTGTGGTGAGCAGGCTTACACTGAGGAACGAGTTCATCAGTCCTCACCCTAAAACTGTTTCTTCCAGGGAAGTGAGCACCGGGAAAACTGAATGTGAAAGGTAGACTCCAAAGTCATCCCTTTGTATCCACAGGGGACTGCAGAACCCTCTTGGATACCAAAATCTATGGATGATGGAGCCCCTTGGTAGGCTCTCCATATCCATGGTTTCTGCATCCATGGATACTTTGGGGCAACTGTACATGCTCTGCTTAAATTATACTCTTTTCTAAAAAGCACATATACATATATATTTGCTATATTTCTTTCATCTTTCAGAGGCAGAGAAAAACATGGCACTTAACTCCAATTATCTCAGCATGCATCTCTTAAGAAGGAAAAATTTCCACATAAGTCACAGTACCATTTACATACATTAAAAAATGACAATAATTCCTTATTATCATTTAGTACTAGTCATTCATCACATTTCCTCAATTGTTCCATGAATGAAATTTATAGCTGTTGATTTCATTCCTAGTTCATTTTTTCATCTAGATTCACACCTTGTGTTGGGTTGTTATGTCTCTTTAGAGTAAGCACTGTTAGGGAAATACAACACTTTGGTAAGATGCTTTGAAGAACTTGAAGGTAGTGGTTTCCATCTTTTTCTATGTTTGATATTGATCCTGACTCTTACTGGTTAAAATTATTTTTATAAAAGTAACACATTGTCAGTTAAAAGTTCACCCACACAAGAGGGTGATTTTTCCTGCAATCATTTTCCACCTCCCGAGTACCACCAATAGCATTATTTTAAACATAATTGACAGATAAAGTTCTGTTCGTTTCAGGTGTACAATAAAATGAATCAACCTCTGTATATATAGTGAAGGGATCACAACAATAAGTCTAGTTAACATTCATTGCCACACAGTTATGTATTTTTTTCTTCTGATGAGACTTTCAAGACCTACTCTCTTAGCAACTTTCAAATACACAACTTAGTACAATTAACTACTGTCACCATGCTGTGATATGTCCCTGTGACTTGTTTATTCTATAAGCGAAATTTGTACCTTTGACCCTTTCAACCATTACTCCCACCCTTATGAATGGAGGTGAATATTCAGATGTTTCTCAGGATTCCCGGTTGCTGCTTATCTCACAATATATAGTCTAAACGCCTATTGGCAGCTTTTCCATAGGCTTCTCCATCCAATTCAATCTTTCTTACTGTGGCAACCACCCTCTTGCTTCACCCTCTTTGCACCAAGTATGACAGATTCTCTCCCCAATGTCTCAAGATTTCACAATCACAAAGACATTGAGTGAAACAGGGTTTTGTGAAAATTTGAAGTAATGATTAATGGTTACTACACAGAAGTGTCAAAAAATACAATTGGGAAACAGAATGCACGTGTGAAACAGAATAAAGGCAACTTCATTTAAAATGAGGTTGGGGGATGGCAACTAGATTTTTGGTGGTGAATATGATGCAGTCTTTACATGAGTCAAAATATACTGATGTGCATCTCAAATTTCTATAATGTTAGAAACCCATGTGACCTCATGACAAAAGAAAAAAATGAGGTTGGGGGCCAGAATGGAGAGCTCTCAAACACTATTGCTCAACCTCAATTAGAGGAAGAACTGTCAGTTACAGAGATACATTGCACCCCAAGAAGAAATGAGCTACCCCAGAAACTCAGCCAATGAGAATCATCACCACCCTGAACTCTCTTTCCACCAGTGGACTTTTGTTCAAAACGGCCCCTCTTGACTTCCTTCTTTTTCTCTATGAAGAAATATATCTCTCCTCCTTTTGCTGCACTTGCCTATCTCTTTTTCTCTAGCTTGCTTGTCCTGAATTCCAATTCTGTGGCTCTTCCTAAATAAACCCATTCTGCTTTTGCAATAACTGGCTGTATTATCTCTTTAGGTCAATGCACTCTTGTGAAAGATTTCCAGCAACAGGCCATGTATTCTTATATTATAGACACAAACGTTCCTTTGAAAACAAAAATTCCTTTCATTTTTAATCTCTGATTCCAGGTGGGAAACCAAAATGTTCTTTTCTTGTTAGAAATGTAGAGCTACTTTGCTCTTCCTTGCTTTTGTCCCTGTCTTACCAATGTAGAGGTATCTTGAATGCTAGATCAAAAAGCCATTAAACTGTTTTCTTACATAAAAGAGCAGTTTGCCCTAAACGAATTTTGCCATACCCTTAGAATACAGGATTGAGTGACATTGATAGGATGTCACTCAGAAATGTACTTCTTGTGTTAACTTCATCTCATCTGTACAGTCAAAGATGAATAATTCCAGGTACCAAGAGAGTGACAGATCCATCATGACTGAAAAAAAGCCATAAATTATTAAAAATAAATGATTAACAGTGACATCAGCATCATGGCAGAGTGAGAGTCCCTCTTTGAATCTCTGCCCCCTAAGACACAATTCAAACATCATTCACATTCCAACAGAGGTCAATCAAACACTACAAAGGACTTCCAAGAAACCCCTGCTGCCATACATTGGACTGTGGAGGCACGTGAAGCCCCAAAGGATGTGAGGAGAGGTAAGAAGTTGCACACCCCTTATGCAATAGATTGGCAAAGACAGCACGGCTCACCAACAGACGGGGGAGGGTGGCCCCTCTACGGGACAACTATCACCATCCAGGTGCTCTCACAGACTGTCGAGAGATCCCCACCGGGAAGCAATGATGGACTGTATTGGGGGTGTAAAGAACACCCTAAGATAGCCAGAAAGGGAAGCCCCCAGTGGAGCAGGAGAAAGAGAAAACCCCTACCCCCACACACTCCACGTTTCAGCATAATCCCTCTTGGGACTGCAGCAGGCTCAGAGCATACTGCTCACGATCTCCATCCAGTGGCAGCAGGTGGAAACTGCAGGACCAACTTCAACATGAGAGGAAAAAGTAAAGCCGTCGGATCCATGCAAAGGTTTGTTATGACTACAGACCAAAAGGAAAATGACAAACACCCAGAAAACAAAGCTGAAGGCACAGCATTTAATAAGCTGAATAACAGAGAATTCAAAATAGCTATTAGAAACAAACTCAATGAAATACAAGAGAACACACAGAAACAAATCAACGAATTCAGGTATTCCGTCACAAAAGAGACTGAACGCATAAAGAAAAACCAATCAGAATTATTGGAGATGAAAACCAAAATGAACAAGATAGTGGAAAAATTGGAGCCTTTAAACAGCAGAACTGACAATCTGGAGGAATGAATTAGCATTATCAAGGCTAGCCATGCAGAAACGCTCCAGATAGAGGAGTAGAGAGAGCTAAGACTAAAAAGAAATGAAGAAATTCTTCGAGAAATATCAGACTCAATGTGGAAAAGCAACATACGGATGAAAGCTATTCCAGAAGCAAAAGAAAGAGAAAAAGCAGCAGAGAGTTTGTTCAAAGAAATAATAGATGGGCAGTTCCTGAACCTAGGGAATGAGAGGGAAACAACAGTGAATGAAATCAATAGATCACCTAAATATATAAACAGGAATAAAAAATCATCATGCCACATAGTAGCAAACTGGAAAAATATCCATGACAAGGAAATAATATTAAGGGCAGCTGAACAAAAAAACAAAATAACATACAAGGGAAACCCTATCAGGCTCTCAGCTGATTTCTTGACAGAAACTCTACAGGCTAGGAGAAACTGGAATGATATACTCAAAATCATGAAAGACAAAAACCTTCAGCCAAGAATACTTTATGCAGCAAAAATATCCTTCAAATATGATGGAGAAATAATAACTCTCCCTGATAAACAAAAGCTAAGAGTGTTCATAACCACAAGACCCCCACTACAAGAAATGCTCAAGAAGGCCCTTAGGCCTGAAAAATAAATGAGAATGGGGATACAAAGATTTCAGCAAGGAGAAAAGCAAGGAGACTAAACCAGAACAAACTACAGTTGGATAACATCAACAATTAATTCAAGCTCATCACTGTAAACACACACTCACGACACAAGAAGAAATAAATAGAGATAACAAATGAGGGGAAGAGGAAAGGGATTGAATCAACTCAGCCTCAGGAAATAGGAGGCATCTGAAAATGTACTATCTTATCCAGGAGATCGCATATATAAACCTCATGGTAACCACTAAACAAACAACCAGAAGAGAACCACACATGACTAACAAAGAGAAGACTAAGAGAATGAGCATGCAGAAATACCAAAGTGAACTTGCAGTCTGAAACACAAGTGACAAGAAATGAAGGAATTGCAAAAGAACCAGAAAATGAACAGTAAAATAGCAACATTAAACCCTCATATATCAATAATCACTCTAAATATAAATGGATTGAATTCTCCAATCAAAAGACACAGAGTGTCGAGATGGATTAAAAACCAAGATCCACTATTCTGCGGCCTCCAGGAAACACATCTCAGCTCTAAAGACAAACACAGACTCAAAATAAAAGGATGGAAAACAATATTCCAAGCTAATTGCAAACAAATAGACCAGGAGTTGCCATACTTATATTAGACAAAGTAGACTTCAAGATAGTAAAGGTAATGAGAGACAAAGAAGGGCAATATATAATGATAAAAGGGACACTTCACCAAGAAGACATAACAATCATAAATATCTATGCCCCCAACACAGGAGCACCAAAGTACATAAAACAACTGCTCAAAAACCTAAAAGGATAACAATAACACAATACTAGTAGGGGATCTTAACACCCCCCTTACATCAATGGATAGACCATCCAGACAAAAAGTCAATAAGGAAATAATGGACTTAAACGAAAAACTAGACACAATGGACTTAATAGATATATACAGAGCACTGCAACCAAAAAAAGCAGAGTACACCTTCTTCTCAAGTGCACATGGAATATTCTCAAGGATAGACCATATATTAGGAAACAAGGCAAACCTCTATAAATTTAAGAAGATTGAAATCATTACAAGCGTCTTTTCTGATCATAACACTGTGAAACTAGAAATCAAATGCAAGGAAAAACTAGGAAAGGGACAAAGATGTGGAGACTAAACAACATGATACTGACCAACCAATGGGTTGCTGATGAAATTAAAGTAGAAATCAAAAGCTATCTGGAGACAAATGAAAAAGAAAATACACCATACCAACTCATATGAGATGCAGCAAAAGCGGCCCTGAGAGGGAAATTCATAGCAATACAAGCACACCTTAACAAACAAGAAAAATCCCAAATAAATAACCTTAAATTGCACCTAACAGAATTAGAAAAAGAAGAACAAAGCCCTGAATCAGCAGAAGGAGGGAAATAATAAAAAGAGCAGAAATAAATGAAATTGCAACCAAAAAAATTGTAGAAAGGATCAAGGAAACAAAGAGCTGGTTCTTTGAGAAGATAAATAAAATTGACAACTCCTTGGCCAGACTCACTAAGAAAAAAAGGGAGAAGACTCAAATAAATGAAATTAGAAATTAAAGAGGAGAGATTATAACAGATACCACAAATACAAGGGATTATTAGGGAATACTATGAAAAACTTTATGCCAACAAATTGGACAACCTAAAGGAAATAGACAAATTCTTGGATGTGTGCAACCTCCCAAAACTGAATGAAGAAGAAATAGAGAATCTGAACAGACCAATCAAAGTAAAGAGATTGAAACAGTAATCAAAAACCTCCCAAAATATAACAGTCCAGGAACAGATGGCTTCCCTGGAGAATTTTACCAAACATTCAAAGAAGAGTTAGCACCTATTCTTCTCAAACTATTCCAAAAATTAGAGGAAGCTGGACTACTTCCCAACACATTCTATGAGGCCACATCATCGTGATACCAAAGCCAGACAAGGACAGTGCAAGGAAGCAAAACTACAGGCCAATATCACTGATGAACATAGACACAAAGATCCTCAACAAAATATTGGCAAGCCGAATACAGATATATATCAAAAAGATCATACACCACGATCAAGTGGGATTTATACCAGGGACACAGGGATGGTTCAACATCCACAAATCAATCCACATAATACACCATATTAACAAAATGAAGAATAAAAACCACATGATCATCTCAATCAATTCCGAGAAGGCATTCAACAAGATCCAACATCCATTTATGATAATAAACTCTCAACAAATTGGGTATAGAAGGAAGGTACCTCAACATAATGAGGGCCATATATGACAAACATACAGCAAACATCCTACTCAACGGGGAAAAACTGAAAGCCATTCCTTTGAGGACAGGGACAAGACAAGTGTGCCCACTCTCGTTGTTCTTATTCAACATAGTACTGGAAGTTCTGGCCAGATCAATTAGGCAAGCAAAAGGAATAAAAGGACTCCAAATAGGCAATGAAGAAGTGAAACTCCCAGTATTTGCAGACGACATCATCTTATACATAGAAAACTCAAAAAATTCCATTGGAAAACTACTAGAAATAATCAACAACTACAGTAAAGTGGCAGGGTATAACATCACCTTATAGAAAAATCAATTGCATTTAGATACACTAATGATGAACTAACAGAAAGAGAACTCAAAAAGACAATCCCATTTACAATTGCAACAAAAAGAATAAAATATCTGGGAATAAATTTAATCAAGGAGGTAAAAGACCTATACAATGAAAACTATAAGACACTATTGAAAGAAATTGAGGAAGACATAAAGAAATGGAAAAAAATTCCACGCACATGGATTGGAAGAATAAATATAGTTAAAATGTCCATTCTACCTAAAGCAATCTACAAATTCAATGCAATCCCAATCAGAATCCCAGTGTCATTCTTCACGGTAATAGAACAAAAACTACTGAAATTTCTAAGGGGCAACAAAAGACCCCAAATAGCTAAAGCAATTCTGAAAAAAAAGAACAAAGCTGGAGGCATCACAATCCCTGATTTCAAAATATACTATAAAGCTATAGTAATCAAAACAGCATGGTACTGGGACAAAAAAAGACACATGGATGAATGGAACAGAATTGAAAGCTCAGAAATAAAAGCACACACCTATGGACAGCTAATCTTCAACAGAGTAGCAAAGAACATACAAT
This sequence comes from Tapirus indicus, assembly GCA_031878705.1. NCBI lineage: Eukaryota > Metazoa > Chordata > Mammalia > Perissodactyla > Tapiridae > Tapirus > Tapirus indicus. Next base: position 35,367,818 of record CM062937.1, on the reverse strand, counting down.
GGAGAGAGGGAAGTCTCTTCAACAAATGGTGCTGGGAAAATTGGACAGCAACATGCAAAAGAATGAAAGTAGACCATCACCTATCGCCATATACAAAAATGAATTCAAAATGGAGCAAGGACATGAAAGTGAAACCTGAAACTATAAAACTCCTGCAAGAAAATACAGGCTGTACACTAATTGAGACTGGACATAAAGGGATCCTTTCAGATTCCATGTCTACTTGGACAAGGGGAACAAAAGAAAAAATAAACCAGTAGGGCCTCATCAGACTAAAGAGCTTCTACAAGGCAAATGAAACCAGGATCAAAATGAATAGATAACCCACCCACTGGGAAAAATATTCGCAAATCGTTTGTCCTACAAGGGATTAATCTCTGTAATATAGAAAGATCTCATACAACTGAGCAACAAAAAAACAAACAACCCGATCAAAAAATGGGCAGAGGATATGAACAGACATTTTTCCAAGGAAGAGATACAGATGGCCAATAGACACATGAAAAGATGTTCAACATCACTAATCATCAGGGAAATGCAAATCAAAACTACACTAAGATATCACCTTACACCCGTTAGAATGGCTATAATCACAAAGACAAATAACAACAAATGCTGGAGAGGTTGTGGAGAAACGGGGACCCTCATTCACTGCTGGTGGGAATGCAAACTGGTGCAGCCTCTATGGAAAAAAGTATGAAGAGTCCTCAAACAATTAAAAATAGAAATACCGTATGATCCAGCAATCCCACTCTTGGGCATCTACCCAATGGACATGAAATCAACCATCACAAGAGGCGTATGCACCGCTATGTTCATTGCAGCATTTTTCACTATAGCCAAGAAGTGGAAGCAATGCAAGTGTCCCCCCACCCATGATTGGTTAAAGAAGATGTGGTATATACATACAATGAAATACTACTCAGCCATAAGAAAGGACACAATTGTCCCATTTGCAACAACATGGATGGACCTAGAGGGTATTAGGTTAAGTGCAATAAGCCAGAGAGAAAAGGACAGACACTGCATGAACTCACTCATATATGGAATATAAATGAACACACGGACAGAGAGAAGTAATTGGTGGTTACCAAGGGGAAGGGTGGTGGGGGTTGGGCACAAGGGCTGAAGGGATACATCCTCATGGTGAAGGACAAATAATAATGTACAACTAAAACCCCACAGTGTTATAAACTGTTAAGACATCAAAAAAATAAATGAATAAATAAATAAAAATAAAAAATTCAATGATTAAATCAAGATATGACTGAGGTTAGGGTGAGCCCAGTGAATTGGAGTTGTGCAATCACAGGATCAGATCCTGTCCTTAATTTTAAAAATTGATTATTTGTTGATTATGTGATTTCTTGCATGAATTTTAAAATAAATATTGCATTATGGTTTATCCTTATTAGAGAATTTTTCGCAGCCCCTCTAAGTTTTGCACCCATGACACGTGCTTCACTCTCCTCATCCTAGTCTTGACCATGTTATCAGGTATCTATCTCGATAAAAATATTTTTATTTGAACAAGGCCTGATTCTCCTTCAATGTGGACTCTGAAGGAAATGCAAGAGATTAGTTTGGAGCTGGGGAGCATTTACCCACAAGTAAGTTATAGGTAAGTTGAGTGATTAGTTAATGTAAAGAGACAGACAACTCCTTCCATATACTGGCCACACCAAAGGAACTCCAGACTTAACTACCAAACCCTCCCAAGGAAGAGCCTGCAGGGCAAAAGCATCCCACTGTTCCTTGGCTGCCTATGGTCTATTTCTTTTGGTGCTCTGTCCCCTCTCTCCATCTTCCATGCTGCATAGACTTCATTTAATTAGGCTTTCATAGGACTTGTTTTTTCACAGCACATACTTGAAGAGTATGATGTCCACATGTTCAGAAATGCTTCATCCAACTCAGCGCTGCCATCCAACTAATGGTAATTTATGAATGAATGTCTCCCTTGATGATCAGTACATAAATGAACATGACAGAGTCCACTCCCATAGAGATCATACAGCCCCATGGAGAATTAGAAGTTTACACCATGTTCAGAGGGCAGGGCTGAGGAAGAAGCCCAAACCACAGGAGGTGAGGAAGTGGGGCACACAAAGGAGGGAGGGCCTGCTTCCTGTGGTGAAGTTATGGTTTCCTGAAGGAAGGAGGTGGTGTTCCAGTGGGGACTGGAAGAATGAGGCACACGTTTGTGGGGTGTGGGGGGCTGCTGAGGTTGGGAAGAACAAAGGCCCCATTATAGGACAGCATAGGCAGTAACAGGGGAGGGTCAGGTGACTGTAACCCTGAGGATCACAGGAGGGTCCACTGTGGTTACCCCCCTGATCGGTATGGGGAGCTTAAAGGGGCCTCCTCAAGGATTGTGCAGATCAGCCTGTGTGATCAAATACCGCACACCAACCACAAGGAAGAGAAGGCAAGATTCTTCACCTTTGAACAAAGAAGTTTAATCTGGTTTAGATTTTACTGTGTGTGCAAAGTCAGCAATTTCTGACTCCACATCTATGACAGCATTTTCTCTGCTTTCTTCTTAATTTCATCTGCAGCATCTTGTGCCTCTCAAGCCACAGTAGCCAATGACTGCACTCCCTCGAGGACACCGAAGAAGAACACATCTGCCTCCACTTCTAAAGCATTGGATAGGATTTGATACGCCTTGAGTAAAACCTAGAAAGAATATAAAAAAGACATGAGCGTCAGAAACCAAAGCACTGATTCAGAAAGACACACTGCCTCCGTTTGAGCGAATCCTCAGGGCTGTCCTTCCCAGGGCTGTGGTTATTCTGTCAGATATGAGATGTGCAGGTTGCAGACAGAGACGGGTGCCTCGGAGGTTCCAGTGTTGCCTCGCGTTTCCAGAACCAGGATGCTGTGCTCCGTGGCCCAGTGACTGGGGTTCACGGAGGACTCTGTGCAAGTTCAGCTCCCCGGGGTTGGGGGGGAGACTCTCCTCCACGCTGTGAGAAGTCTGTTCTCACACACAGACCAGTGGTTTCAGAATCAGAAACAGCCAGCCAATGTCTATTTTCTTGTTTTGTTTTCTAAATCATTTAGTGGATTAAGTATCTCAGCTGAGATGGGAGAAAAACATACAGTTTAGAGGATAGGAATTCTTTACCGAGAACTTAATATCTAAGTAACCTACAATGGACAATAACAATTGTTAAAAACAACGTTTGTAATATTGTTTCTAATATCTGAGAATTCGCTCAGATGTGGACTGGGTCTCATGCATCCTTCACTCCCCTTCATTGCTTCATTTCATGATTTCTGCCTTCTCATCTTCCTTGTATTTCTGTCTTAACTCATTTTCCCTCCTCCTCCCCTTACTGCTTGCTCCTGTTCAAAGTGTTAGATTATACTTGTAAACAAAATTCATACAAAAGGATTTTTTGTCACTATAATTTCTAATTCACAACTATCTGGGGTCCCAGCCTCACACTTTCTCTCTCCCTCCACCTCTCCGTCCCTATCTCTATCTCCCTCCTCTCTCCCCATCCTGCCTTGCTTCTATTCTATTTCCATAATGCCAATGGCTAAATAAAAGGTAGGCATCTTTTGAAAAAACAGCTTTGAATGGACAGTCTCCCAGTGTGAACCGAGAGTAGGGCTCTCTGTGGTGTGTCCTTGAGGACCACCAGCTGCCAAGACGCAGGCACAGGGTGCACCCCAAGGGCAGGTCCCAAAGTGCAGGCTTCACTTTCATATTCTATGGGATTCTCCATAACTCAGAGACTCAATCCCTTGAGTATAAAGATTTTTAACGTGACATTCAACACTTCAGTCCTTGGACAAATATAAATTTCTGGCTTTTATGAAAAAGAAAGTCACCTAACAGAGGCGTCCTCTGTTATGCAGCAGTTTTAGCATGAGGAGGAGCGAGGAGGTGAGATTAACAAGCTATCTGGCTCCTGCAGTTTGGCTGAGGAAAGGTTGTGAGCTGTGCAATAAGGTTCTTAAAGGCCTTCCACGTTGAAGGACATGATGTTTGCTTCTCAGAAGCAATCCATACAGTCTGTTTGGCCTAAGAATATGTGTAAAGGAGAGAAGAAGGAGAAGGGAGAGACAGAGTAGAGAGAGAGAGAGAGAGACTCTGTCATACTCTTTCCATTTGCTGTGCCCCCTGTTCCCCTGGTCCACCTTACCTGGAACATGCAACAGGAAGACAAGAAGCACCGCAAGGAGAAGATAAAGGAACCTCATGCTGATGGCGGGTGAGCTTAACCGCAAGCTGAGACTGGAGAGAGAGCTGTTCTTTGCACCTTATAAAGGTTCCAGGTTACCAGGAGAATTTGTAATCGCTGCCACTTTGGCAATCACAGGGATTAATGTGAACATCTTACCTGTTGTGTCATGGGAACATGGTTTAGTGTACAGGCACACCAGCCACCTTATGCAAATTAGGATGTGAAAATCCCAGAAAAAAACTCTTTTGACCATGGAGTCTGAAAATTCTTCCTGTCTTGCTTAGGTCGGGTGGGGCATGGACAATGTGAGGAAACAGCCCTGTCTCCATAATAGAATAGTCTTGTGGCATTCATTTGCTTGCCACATAAAACTGTCAGTCTCCCACCTCTTTTTTCCTAAGACTGGGGACAGTGTCAGGCCAAACGATGAACAAGTTCATCCAATTCCATCACCCCTGCTCAAATTCCACGCCAGGGGATGAAGCTGGTCTTGCTTAAACACAGAGTCCCTAGAGGTTGTTGTGGTTTTTCACAGTGTGAGGAGTGCTATGGGCACTAAGGGAAGATGAACATGGTGAGTATGACCGTTGCTAGGTTATCAAGAGATGGTAACATTCATCTGAAAAGTGTCCTAAAATTTACCATCATCCCAATGTGACAGATGATGAGGCAGATAGGTGCTCCGCTACTCGTCGTCAGAGACAGAATAGGAGGGTGAACTTGTGACTGGACGCATCTCCTTAGAGTCTAGAAATCATGAAGCAAGGAAAACACTTTGAGCCTCAGTTGACTCAGTAACTCAGGCACCACCCAGCACTACATGACTCCCACGCTTGAGAGCTGGGGGTGCATTTGCTTTTCAGTGATGTGAGAGCTAAGGATCTCACCTGCCACTTGGATCCTGTGGTGAAGCTCTGAGTGGCCCTCCAAGTCCTCCAAGATCTCTCCCTGCATCAGTGGGTCCCAGTTCTGAAGGTGCCCACATTGTTGCTGGCTTGTGCGAGGTCTCCCTGTGTCACTGGGAGCTTCACCATTCCTCTGAGACCCAGCAAAGCACATGGTGGTCACTGGGTAATGACAGTACCCTGTGCTCAGTTCTCAGGGGCAGGGTTTTGTGAGGGAAAATAAGTTGCTTCAATCATAGTTCCTTCCTTGTTAGCACTAAGTTAAGTTTGAGAGAGGTGTACACATTTACATATTTTATAATTACCTCTAGGCAATAGATTTATTTATATACAGAGTTTATAGTAAAATAATCTATAATACTGGGTCAGATTTGATAAGTGCGGTGATACAATACTGGAGAAAGAGGTCGAATATAATCACAGTCTACTGGATGTCTTCATTAAAATGTCATGTTTACCAGATCTGTGGTTTGCAGCAGGGCAGAGATGTCCTTCAAAGGCAGCTGTTGATACTGTTGTGTAGGCAAGAGCAGCGATGACTTTCCTGGGGAGGAAGTTTCTGATGGGTTGTGAGGACGAGGGCTGGGCCAGGGTGCTGAGGGAAGTCCTAAAGGATTCCCCATCCAGGCTCCAGGTGTGTCACCAGTGCATCACGTCCCTTGTCCTGACTGTATCCCTGTGTGGTGAGCAGGCTTACACTGAGGAACGAGTTCATCAGTCCTGACCCTAAAACTCTTTCTTCCAGGGAAGTGAGCACTGGGAAAACTGAAAGTGAAAGGTAGCCTCCACAGTCGTCCCTCGGTATCCACAGGGGAGTAGCTGCAGAACCCTCTGTGGATACCAAAATCCATGGATGATGGAGCCCCTTGGTAGGCTCTCCATATCCATGGTTTCTGCATCCATGGTTACTTTGTGGCAACTGTACATGCTCTGCCTCAATTGTAATCTTTTTTAAAAAGTGCATATACATATATATTTGCTATATTTCTTTCATCTTTCAGAGGCAGAGAAAAACATGGCACTTAACTCCAATTATCTCAGCATGAATCTCTCAAGAAGGAAAAATTTCCCCATAAGTCACAGTACCATTTACATACATTAAAAAATGACAATAATTCCTTAATATCATTCAGTACTAGTCATTAGTCACATTTCCTCAATTCTTCCATGAATGAAATTTATAGCTGTTGATTTCATTCCTAGTTCATTTTTCATCTAGATTCACACCTTGTGTTGGGTTGTTATGTCTCTTTAGAGTAAGCACTGTTAGGGAAATACAACACTTTGGTAAGGTGCTTTGAAGAACTTGAAGGAAGTGGTTTCCATCTTTTTCTATGTTTGATATTGATCCCGACTCTTACTGGTTAAAATTATTTTATTAAAAGTAACAGATTGTAATTAAAAGTTCACCCACAGAAGAGGGTGATTTGCCCTGCAATCATTTTCCAACTCCCGAGTACCACCAATAGCATTATTTTAAACATAATTGACAGATAAAGTTCTGTTCGTTTCAGGTGTACAATGAAATGATTCAACCTCTGTATATATTGTGAAGTGATCACAACAAGTCTGGTTAACATTCATTGCCACACAGTTACGTATTTTTTTTCTTCTGATGAGACTTTTAAGACCTACTCTCTTAGCAACTTTCAAATACACAACTTAGTACCATTAACTACTGTCACCATGCTGTGATATGTCCCTGTGACTTGTTTATTCTATAAGCGAAATTTGTACCTTTGACCCTTTCAACCATTACTCCCACCCTTATGAATGGAGGTGAATATTCAGATGTTTCTCAGGATTCCCGGTTGCTGCTTATCTCACAATATATAGTCTAAACGCCTACTGGCAGCTTTTCCATAGGCTTCTCTATCCAATTCCATCTCTCTTACTGTGGCAACCACCCTCTTGCTTCACCCTCTTTGCACCAAGTATGACAGATTCTCTCCCCAATGTCTCAAGATTTCACAATCACAAAGACATTGAGTGAAACAGGGTTTTGTGAAAATTTGAAGTAATGATTAATGGTTACTACACAGAAGTGTCAAAAAATACAATTGGGAAACAGAATGCACGTGTGAAACAGAATAAAGGCAACTTCATTTAAAATGAGGTTGGGGGATGGAAACTAGATTTTTGTTGGTGAATATGATGCAGTCATTACAGAAGTCAAAGTATAATGATGCGCATCTCAAATTTCTATTATGTTAGAAACCCATGTGACCTCATGACAAAAGAAAAAAATGAGGTTGGGGGCCAGAATGGAGAGCTCTCAAACACTGTTGCTGAAGCTCAGTTAGAGGAAGAACTGTCAGTTACAGAGGTACATTGCACCCCAAGAAGAAATGAGCTACCCCAGAAACTCAGCCAATGAGAATCATCACCACCCTGAACTCTCTTTCCACCAGCGGACTTTTGTTCAAAACGGCCCCTCTTGACTTCCTTATTTTCTCTATGAAGAAATATTTCTCTCCGTCTTTTGCTGCATTTGCCTATCTCTTTTTCAATAGCTTGCTTGTCCTGAATTCCAATTCTGAGGCTCTTGCTAAATAAACCCATTCTGCTTTTGCAATAACTGGCTGTATTATCTCTTTAGGTCAATGCACTCTTGTGAAAGATTTCCAGCCACAGGCCACGTCTTCTTATATTATAGACACAAACGTTCCTTTGAAACCAAAAATTCCTTTCATTTTTAATCTCTGATTCCAGGTGGGAAACCAAAATGTTCTTTTCTTGTTAGAAATGTAGAGCTACTTCACTCTTCCTTGCTTTCATCCCCATCTTACCGATGTACAGAGGTATCTTGTATGCTAGATCAAAAAGCCATTAAACTGTTTTCTTACATAAAAGAGCAGTTTGCCCTAAACGAATTTTGCATTACCCTTAGAATACAGGAATGAGTGACATTGATACGATGTCACTCAGAAATGTACTTCCTGTGTTAAACTTTATCTCATCTGTACAGTCAAAGATGAATAATTCCAGGCACCAAGAGAGTGACAGATCTATCATGAGTGAAAAAAAGCCATAAATTATTAAAAATAAATGATTAACAGTGACCTCAGCATCATGGTGGAGTGAGATTCCCTCTTTGAATCTCTACCCCCTAAGACACAATGAAAACATCATTTGCATTCCAACAGAGATCAATGAAACACTATAAAGGACTTCCAAGAAACCCCTGCTGCCATAGATTGGACCGTGGAGGCACGGGAAGCCCCAAAGTATGTGAGGAGAGGTAAGAAGTTGTACACCCCCTACCCAATCGATCAGCAAAGACAGCATGGCTCACAGACAGAGGGGGGAAGTGTGGCCCACTGTGGGGGAAAACTATCACCATCCAGGTGCTCTCACAGACTGTCAAGAGATCCCCACCGGGTAGCAATGACGGACTGTTCTGGGGGTGTAGCAAACACCCTAATATAGGTAGAAAGGGAAACCCCAGGTTGAGCAGGAGAAAGAGAGGACCCCTCCCCACACACACTCCACATTTCAGCATAATCCCTCTTGGGACTGCAGCGGGCTCAGGGCATACTTCTCACAATCTCCATCCAGTGGCAGCAGGTGGAAACTGCAGGACCAACTTCAACATGAGAGGAAAATATGGAGCCATCGGATCCATGCAAAGGTTTATTCTGTCTACAGACCAAAAGGAAAATGACAAACACCCAGAAACCAACCCTGAAGGCATAGAATTCAATAACCTGAATGATAGAGAATTCAAAAGAGCTATTAGAAACAAAGTCAATGAAATACAAGAGAACACACAGAAACAAATCAACGAATTCAGGTATTTCGTCACAAAAGAGATGGAAACCATAAAGAAAAATGAGTCAGAATTATTGGAGATGAAAAACCAAATGAACGAGATAGTGGAAAAAATGGAGTCTTTAAAGAGCAGAACTGACAATATGGAGGAACGAATTAGCATTATGGAGGATAGCCACGCAGAAACGCTCCAGATAGAGGAGGAGAGAGAGCTAAGACTAAAAAGAAATGAAGACATTCTTCGAGAAATATCAGACTCAGTGAGGAAAAACAACATATGAATAACAGGTATTCCATAAGGAGAAGAAAGAGGAAAAGGAGCAGAGAGTTTACTCAAAGAAATAATAGCTGAGCACCTCCCCAACCTGGGTGATGAGAGGGAAATAACGGTGAATGAAATCAATAGATCACCTAAATATATAAATAGGAATAAAAAATCATCACGGCACATAATAGCAAACTGGAAAAATATCGGTGACAAGGAAATAATATTAAGGGCAGCTAAACAAAAAAACAAAATAACATACAAGGGAAACCCCATCAGGCTCTCAGCTGATTTCTTGACAGAAACTCTACAGCCTAGGGAGAGTGGAATGACATATTCAAAATCATGACAGACAAAAACCATCAGCCAAGATTACTTTATCCAGCAAAAATATCCTTCAAATATGATGGAGAAATAATAACTCTCCCTGATAAACAAAAGCTAAGAGAGTTCGTCACCACAAGACCCCCACTACAAGAAATGCTCAAGAAGGCCCTTAGACCTGAAAAAACAAACAAATGAGAAAGTGGATACAAAGATTTCAGCAAGGAGAAAAGCAAGGAGACTAAACCAGAACAAACTACAGTTGGATAACATCAACAATTAATTCAAGCTCATCACTGTAAACACACACACTCACACACACACACACATGACACAAGATGGAATAAATAGAGACAACAAATAAGGAGGGGAAGAGGTAAGGGATTGAATCGGCTCAGCCTCAGGAAAAAGGAGGCATCTGAAAATGTACTCTCTTATCCAGGAGATCACTTACATAAACCTCACGGTAACCACTAAACAAATAACCAGAAGAGAACAACACATGACTAACAAAGAGAAGACTAAGAGAATGAGCATGCAGAAATACCAAATTGAACTTGCAGTCCGAAACACAAGTGACAAGAAACGAAGGAAATGCAAAAGAACCAGAAAATGAACAGTAAAATAGCAACATTAAACCCTCATATATCAATAATCACTCTAAGTGTAAATGGATTGAATTCTCCAATTAAAAGACACAGAGTGGCAGGATGGATTAAAAACCAAGATCCAACAATCTGCTGCCTCCAGGAAACATATCTCAGATCTAAAGACAAACACAGACTCAAAATAAAAGGATGGAAAACAATATTCCAAGTTAATGGCAAACAAAAGAAAGTAGGAGATGCCATACTTATATCAAAGTAGACTTCAAGATAAAAAGGTAATGAGAGACAAAGAAGGGCAATATATAATGATAAAAGGGACACTTCACCAAGAAGACATAACAATCATAAATATCTATGCAACCAACAGAGAAGCACCAAACTACATAAAACAACTGCTCAAAAACCTAAAAGGAGATATTAACAATAACACAATAATAGTAGGGGATCTTAACACCCCCCTTACGTCAATGGATAGACCATCCAGACAAAAAGTCAATAAGGAAATAATGGACTTAAACAAAAAACTAGACACGATGGACTTAATAGATATATACAGAGCACTGCAACCAAAAAATGCAGAGTACACCTTCTTCTCAAGTGCACATGGAACATTCTCAGGGATAGACCATATATTAGGAAACAAGGCAAACCTCTATATGTTTAAGAAGATTGAAATCATTACAAGCATCTTTTCTGATCATAACACTGTGAAACTAGAAATCAACTGCAAGGAAAAAACTAGGAAAGGGACAAAGATGTGGAGACTAAACCACATGCTACTGAACAACCAATGGGTCACTGATGAAATTAAAGGAGAAATCAAAAGTTATCTGGAGACAATTGAAAAAGAAAATACACCATACCAACTCATATGGGATGCAGCAAAAGTGGCCCTGCGAGGGAAATTCATAGCAATACAAGCACATCTTAACAAACAAGAAAAATCCCAAGTAAATAACATTAAGTTGCACCTAACAGAATTAGAAAAAGAAGAACAAAGCCCCGAATCAGCAGAAGGAGGGAAATAATAAAAATCAGAGCAGAAATAAATGAAATTGAGGCCAAACAAACTGTAGAAAGGATCAATGAAACAAAGAGCTGGTTCTTTGAGAAGATAAATAAAATTGACAAGCCCTTACCAGACTCACCGAGAAAAAAAGGGAGAAGACTCAAATAAATAAAATTAGAAATGAAAGAGGAGAGATTATAACAGATACCACAGAAATACAAGGGATTATTAGGGAATCCTATGAAAAACTTTATGCCTACAAATTGGACAACCTAAAGGAAATGGACAAAGTCTTGGATGACAACCTCCCAAAACGTAATCGAGAAGAAATAGAGAATCTGAACAGACCAATCACAAGTAAAGCGATTGAAACAGTAATCAAAAACCTCCCAAAATATAAAAGTACAGGACCAGATGGCTTCCCTGGAGAATTTTACCAAATATTTAAAGAAGATTTAGCACCTATCCTTCTCAAACTATTCCAAAGAATAGAGGAAGATGGAATACTTCCCAACACATTCTATGAGGCCAACATCGTCATGCTACCAAAGCCAAACAAGGACAATACAAGGAAGGAAAACTACAGGCCAATATCACTAATGAACATAGACACAAAAATCCTCAACAAAATATTGGCAAGCCGAATACAGAAATACATCAAAAAGATCATACACCACGATCAAGTGGGATTTATACCAGGGACACAGTGATGGTTCCACATCCACAATTCAATAAACGTAATACACCACAAAAACAAAATGAAGAATAAAACCACATGATCATCTCAATCAATTCAGAGAAGGCATTTGACAAGATCCAACATCCATTTATGATAAAAATGCTCAACAAAATGGGTATAGAAGGAAGGTACCTCAACATAATAAGGGCCATATATGACAAACCTACAGCAAACATCCTGCTCAACCGGGAAAAACTGAAAGCCATTCCTTTGAGGACAGGGACAAGACAAGGGTGCCCACTCTCGCCGCTCTTATTCAACATAGTACTGGAAGTTGTGGCCAGAGCCATTAGGCAAGCAAAAGGAGTAAAAGGACTCCAAATAGGCAATGAAGAAGTGAAACTCTCACTATTTGCAGACGACATGATCTTATACATAGAAAACCCAAAAAATTCCATCGGAAAACTACTAGAAATAATCAACAACTACAGTAAAGTGGCAGGGTATAACATCAACTTAGAAAAATCAATTGCATTTCTATACACTAATGATGAACTAACAGAAAGAGAACTCAGAAAGACAATCCCATTTACAATTGCAACAAAAAGAATAAAATATCTGGGAATAAATTTAATCAAGGAGGTAAAAGTCCTATAGAATGAAAACTATAAGACACTATTGAAAGAAATTGAGGAAGACATAAAGAAATGGAAAAAAATTCCACGCACATGGATTGGAAGAATAAATATAGTTAAAATGTCCATTCTACCTAAAGCAATCTACAAATTCAATGCAATCCCAATCAGAATCCCAATGTCATTCTTCACGGTGATAGAAGAAAAACTACTGAAATTCATTTGGGGCAACAAAAGATCCCGAATAGCTAAAGCAATTCTGAAAAAAAAGAACAAAGCTGGAGGCATCACAATCCCTGATTTCAAAATATACTATAAAGCTATAGTAATCAAAACAGCATGGTACTGGTACAAAAATAGACCCACAGATCAATGGAACAGAATTCAAAGCTCAGAAACAAAAGCATACACCTAGGGACAGCTAATCTTCGACAGAGTAGCAAAGATCATACAATGGAGAGAGTGAAATCTCTTCAATAAATGATGCTGGGAAAATTGGACAGCAACATGCAAAAGAATGAAAGTAGACCATCTCCTATCGCCATATACAAAAATCAATTCAAAATGGAGCAAGGACATGAAAGTGAGACCTGAAACTATAAAACTCCTGGAAGAAAATATAGGCAGTACACTAATTGAGATTGGACATAAAGAAATCCTTTCAGATTCCATGTCTACTCGGACAAGGGAACAAAAGAAAAAATAAACCAGTAGGGCCTCATCAGACTAAAGAGCTTCTACAAGGCCAATGAAACCAGGATCAAAATGAATAGACAACCCACCCGCTGGGAAAAATATTTGCAAATCGTTTGTCCGACAAGGGATTAATCTCTGTAATATAGAAAGATCTCATACAACTGAGCAACAAATAAACAAACAACCCGATCAATAAATGGGCAGAGGATGTGAACAGACATTTTTCCAAGGAAGAGATACAGATGGCCAATAGACACATGAAAAGATGTTCAACATCACTAATCATCAGGGAAATGCAAATCAAAACTACACTAAGATATCACCTTACACCCGTTAGAATGGCTATAATCACAAAGACAAATAACAACAAATGCTGGAGAGGTTGTGGAGAAACGGGGACCCTCATTCACTGCTGGTGGGAATGCAAACTGGTGCAGCCTCTATGGAAAAAAGTATGAAGAGTCCTCAAACAATTAAAAATAGAAATACCGTATGATCCAGCAATCCCACTCTTGGGCATCTACCCAATGGACATGAAATCAACCATCACAAGAGGCGTATGCACCGCTATGTTCATTGCAGCATTTTTCACTATAGCCAAGAAGTGGAAGCAATGCAAGTGTCCCCCCACCCATGATTGGTTAAAGAAGATGTGGTATATACATACAATGAAATACTACTCAGCCATAAGAAAGGACACAATTGTCCCATTTGCAACAACATGGATGGACCTAGAGGGTATTAGGTTAAGTGCAATAAGCCAGAGAGAAAAGGACAGACACTGCATGAACTCACTCATATATGGAATATAAATGAACACACGGACAGAGAGAAGTAATTGGTGGTTACCAAGGGGAAGGGTGGTGGGGGTTGGGCACAAGGGCTGAAGGGATACATCCTCATGGTGAAGGACAAATAATAATGTACAACTAAAACCCCACAGTGTTATAAACTATTAAGACATCAAAAAATAAATGAATAAATAAATAAAAATAAAAAATTCAATGATTAAATCAAGATATGACTGAGGTTAGGGTGAGCCCAGTGCATTGGAGTTGTGCAATCACAGGATCAGATCCTGTCCTTAATTTTAAAAATTGATTATTTGTTGATTATGTGATTTCTTGCATGAATTTTAAAACAAATATTGCATTATGGTTTATCCTTATTAGAGAATTTTTCGCAGCCCCTCTAAGTTTTGCACCCATGGCACATGTTTCACTCTCATCATTCTAGTCTTGACCATGTTATCAGGTATCTATCTCGATAAAAATATTTTTATTTGAACAAGGCCTGATTCTCCTTCAATGTGGACTCTGAAGGAAATGCAAGAGATTAGTTTGGAGCTGGAGAGCATTTACCCACAAGTAAGTTATAGGTAAGTTGAGTGATTAGTTAATGTAAAGAGACAGACAACTCCTTCCATATACTGGCCACACCAAAGGAACTCCAGACTTAACTACCAAACCCTCCCAAGGAAGAGCCTGCAGGGCAAAAGCATCCCACTGTTCCTTGGCTGCCTATGGTCTATTACGTTTGGTGCTCTGTCCCCTCTCTCCATCTTCCATGCTGCATAGACTTCATTTAATTGGGCTTTCATAGGACTTGTTTTTTCACAGCACATACTTGAAGAGTATGATGTCCACATGTTCAGAAATGCTTCATCCAACTCAGCGCTGCCATCCAACTAATGGTAATTTATGAATGAATGTCTCCCTTGATGATCAGTACATAAATGAACATGACAGAGTCCACTCCCATAGAGATCATACAGCCCCATGGAGAATTAGAAGTTTACACCATGTTCAGAGGGCAGGGCTGAGGAAGAAGCCCAAACCACAGGAGGTGAGGAAGTGGGGCACACAAAGGAGGGAGGGCCTGCTTCCTGTGGTGAAGTTATGGTTTCCTGAAAGAAAGAGGTGGTGTTCCAGTGGGGACTGGAAGAATGAGGCACACGTTTGAGGGGTGATGGGGGCAGCTGAGGTTGGGAAGTACAAAGGCCCCATTATAGGACAGCATAGGCAGTAACAGGGGAGGGTCAGGTGACTGTAACCCTGAGGATCACAGGAGGGTCCACTGTGGTTACCCCCCTGATCGGTATGGGGAGCTTAAAGGGGCCTCCTCAAGGATTGTGCAGATCAGCCTGTGTGATCAAATACCCCACACCAACCACAAGGAAGAGAAGGCAAGATTCTTCACCTTTGAACAAAGAAGTTTAATCTGGTTTAGATTTTACTGTGTGTGCAAAGTCAGCAATTTCTGACTCCACATCTATGACAGCATTTTCTCTGCTTTCTTCTTAATTTCATCTGCAGCATCTTGTGCCTCTCAAGCCACAGTAGCCAATGACTGCACTCCCTCCAGGACACCGAAGAAGAGCGCATCTGCCTCCACTTCTAAAGCATTGGATAGGATTTGATACGCCTTGAGTAAAACCTAGAAAGAATATAAAAAAGACATGAGTGTGAGAAACCAAAGCACTGATTCAGAAAGACACACTGCATCCGTTTGAGCGAATCCTCAGGGCTGTCCTTCCCAGGGCTGTGGTTATTCTGTCAGATATGAGATGTGCAGGTTGCAGACAGAGACGGGTGCCGTGGAGGTTCCAGTGTTGCCTCGCGTTTCCAGAACCAGGACGCTGTGCTCCATAGCCCAGTGACTGGGGTTCACGGAGGACTCTGTGCAAGTTCAGCTCCTCGGGGTTCGGGGGGAGACTCTACTCCACGCTGTGTGAAGTCTGTTCTCACACACAGACCAGTGGTTTCAGTATCAGAAACAGCCAGCCAATGTCTATTTTCTTGTTTTGTTTTCTAAATCATTTAGTGGATTAAGTATCTCAGCTGAGATGGGAGAAAAACATACAGTTTAGAGGATAGGAATTCTTTACCGAGAATTTAATATCTAAGTAACCTACAATGGACAATAACAATTGTTAAAAACAACGTTTGTAATATTGTTTCTAATATCTGAGAATTCGCTCAGATGTGGGCTAGGTCTCATGCATCCTTCACTCCCATTCATTGCTTCATTTCATGATTTCTGCCTTCTCATCTTCCTTGTATTTCTGTCTTAACTCATTTTCCCTCCTCCTCCCCTTACTGCTTGCTCCTGTTCAAAGTGTTAGATTATACTTGTAAACAAAATTCATACAAAAGGATTTTTTGTCACTATAATTTCTAATTCACAGCTATCTTGGGTCCCAGCTCACACTTTCTCTCTCCCTCCACCTCTCCGTCCCTGTCTCTATCTCCCTCCTCTCTCCCCACCCTTCCTTCCTTCTATTCTATTTCCATAATGCCAATGGCTAAATAAAAGGTAGGCATCTTTTGAAAAAACAGCTTTGGACGGACAATCTCCCAGTGTGAACCGAGTGTAGGGCTCTCTGTGGTGTGTCCTTGAGGACCACCAGCTGCCAAGACGGAGGCACAGGGTGCACCCCAAGGGCAAGTCCCAAAGTGCAGGCTTCACTTTCATATTCTATGGAATTCTCCATAACTCAGAGAATCAATCCCTTGAGTATAAAGATTTTTAACGTGACATTCAACACTTCAGCCCTTGGACAAATATAAATTTCTGGCTTTTATGAAAAAGAAAGTCACCTAACAGAGGCGTCCTCTGTTATGCAGCAGTTTTAGCATGAGGAGGAGCGAGGAGGTGAGATTAACAAGCTATCTGGCTCCTGCAGTTTGGCTGAGGAAAGGTTGTGAGCTGTGCAATAAGGTTCTTAAAGGCCTTCCACGTTGAAGGACATGATGTTTGCTTCTCAGAAGCAATCCATACAGTCTGTTTGGCCTAGGAATGTGTGTAAAGGAGAGAAGAAGGAGAGGGGAGACACAGAGTAGAGAGAGAGAGAGAGAGACTCTGTCATACTCTTTCCATTTGCTGTGCTCCCTGTTCCCCTGGTCCACCTTACCTGGAACATGCAACAGGAAGACAAGAAGCACCGCAAGGAGAAGATAAAGGAACCTCATGCTGATGGCGGGTGAGCTTAACCGCAAGCTGAGACTGGAGAGAGAGCTGTTCTTTGCACCTTATAAAGGTTCCAGGTTACCAGGAGAATTTGTAATCGCTGCCACTTTGGCAATCACAGGGATTAATGTGAACATCTTACCTGTTGTGTCATGGGAACATGGTTTAGTGTACAGGCACACCAGCCACCTTATGCAAATTAGGATGTGAAAATCCCAGAAAAAAACTCTTTTGACCATGGAGTCTGAAAATTCTTCCTGTCTTGCTTAGGTCGGGTGGGGCATGGACAATGTGAGGAAACAGCCCTGTCTCCATAATAGAATAGTCTTGTGGCATTCATTTGCTTGCCACATAAAACTGTCAGTCTCCCACCTCTTTTTTCCTAAGACTGGGGACAGTGTCAGGCCCAACGAGGAACTAGTTCATCCAATTCCATCACCCCTGCTCAAATTCCACGCCAGGGGATGAAGCTGGTCTTGCTTAAACACAGAGTCCCTAGAGGTTGTTGTGGTTTTTCACAGTGTGAGGAGTGCTATGGGCACTAAGGGAAGATGAACATGGTGAGTATGACCGTTGCTAGGTTATCAAGAGATGGTAACATTCATCTGAAAAGTGTCCTAAAATTTACCATCATCCCAATGTGACAGATGATGAGGCAGATAGGTGCTCCGCTACTCGTCGTCAGAGACAGAATAGGAGGGTGATCTTGTGACTAGACGCATCTCCTTAGAGTCTAGAAATCATGAATCAAGGACGACACTTTGAGCCTCAGTTGACTCAGTAACTCAGGCACCACCCAGCGCTACATGACTCCCACGCTTGAGAGCTGGGGGTGCATTTGCTTTTCAGTGATGTGAGAGCTAAGGATCTCACCTGCCACTTGGATCCTGTGGTGAAGCTCTGAGTGGCCCTCCAAGTCCTCCAAGATCTCTCCCTGCATCAGTGGGTCCCAGTTCTGAAGGTGCCCACATTGTTGCTGGCTTGTGCGAGGTCTCCCTGTGTCACTGGGAGCTTCACCATTCCTCTGAGACCCAGCAAAGCACATGGTGGTCACTGGGTAATGACAGTACCCTGTGCTCAGTTCTCAGGGGCAGGGTTTTGTGAGGGAAAATAAGTTGCTTCAATCATAGTTCCTTCCTTGTTAGCACTAAGTTAAGTTTGAGAGAGGTGTACACATTTACATATTTTATAATTACCTCTAGGCAATAGATTTATTTATATACAGAGTTTATAGTAAAATAATCTATAATACTGGGTCAGATTTGATAAGTGCGGTGATACAATACTGGAGAAAGAGGTCGAATATAATCACAGTCTACTGGATGTCTTCATTAAAATGTCATGTTTACCAGATCTGTGGTTTGCAGCAGGGCAGAGATGTCCTTCAAAGGCAGCTGTTGATACTGTTGTGTAGGCAAGAGCAGCGATGACTTTCCTGGGGAGGAAGTTTCTGATGGGTTGTGAGGACGAGGGCTGGGCCAGGGTGCTGAGGGAAGTCCTAAAGGATTCCCCATCCAGGCTCCAGGTGTGTCACCAGTGCATCACGTCCCTTGTCCTGACTGTATCCCTGTGTGGTGAGCAGGCTTACACTGAGGAACGAGTTCATCAGTCCTGACCCTAAAACTCTTTCTTCCAGGGAAGTGAGCACTGGGAAAACTGAAAGTGAAAGGTAGCCTCCACAGTCGTCCCTCGGTATCCACAGGGGAGTAGCTGCAGAACCCTCTGTGGATACCAAAATCCATGGATGATGGAGCCCCTTGGTAGGCTCTCCATATCCATGGTTTCTGCATCCATGGTTACTTTGTGGCAACTGTACATGCTCTGCCTCAATTGTAATCTTTTTTAAAAAGTGCATATACATATATATTTGCTATATTTCTTTCATCTTTCAGAGGCAGAGAAAAACATGGCACTTAACTCCAATTATCTCAGCATGAATCTCTCAAGAAGGAAAAATTTCCCCATAAGTCACAGTACCATTTACATACATTAAAAAATGACAATAATTCCTTAATATCATTCAGTACTAGTCATTAGTCACATTTCCTCAATTCTTCCATGAATGAAATTTATAGCTGTTGATTTCATTCCTAGTTCATTTTTCATCTAGATTCACACCTTGTGTTGGGTTGTTATGTCTCTTTAGAGTAAGCACTGTTAGGGAAATACAACACTTTGGTAAGGTGCTTTGAAGAACTTGAAGGAAGTGGTTTCCATCTTTTTCTATGTTTGATATTGATCCCGACTCTTACTGGTTAAAATTATTTTATTAAAAGTAACAGATTGTAATTAAAAGTTCACCCACAGAAGAGGGTGATTTGCCCTGCAATCATTTTCCAACTCCCGAGTACCACCAATAGCATTATTTTAAACATAATTGACAGATAAAGTTCTGTTCGTTTCAGGTGTACAATGAAATGATTCAACCTCTGTATATATTGTGAAGTGATCACAACAAGTCTGGTTAACATTCATTGCCACACAGTTACGTATTTTTTTTCTTCTGATGAGACTTTTAAGACCTACTCTCTTAGCAACTTTCAAATACACAACTTAGTACCATTAACTACTGTCACCATGCTGTGATATGTCCCTGTGACTTGTTTATTCTATAAGCGAAATTTGTACCTTTGACCCTTTCAACCATTACTCCCACCCTTATGAATGGAGGTGAATATTCAGATGTTTCTCAGGATTCCCGGTTGCTGCTTATCTCACAATATATAGTCTAAACGCCTACTGGCAGCTTTTCCATAGGCTTCTCTATCCAATTCCATCTCTCTTACTGTGGCAACCACCCTCTTGCTTCACCCTCTTTGCACCAAGTATGACAGATTCTCTCCCCAATGTCTCAAGATTTCACAATCACAAAGACATTGAGTGAAACAGGGTTTTGTGAAAATTTGAAGTAATGATTAATGGTTACTACACAGAAGTGTCAAAAAATACAATTGGGAAACAGAATGCACGTGTGAAACAGAATAAAGGCAACTTCATTTAAAATGAGGTTGGGGGATGGAAACTAGATTTTTGTTGGTGAATATGATGCAGTCATTACAGAAGTCAAAGTATAATGATGCGCATCTCAAATTTCTATTATGTTAGAAACCCATGTGACCTCATGACAAAAGAAAAAAATGAGGTTGGGGGCCAGAATGGAGAGCTCTCAAACACTGTTGCTGAAGCTCAGTTAGAGGAAGAACTGTCAGTTACAGAGGTACATTGCACCCCAAGAAGAAATGAGCTACCCCAGAAACTCAGCCAATGAGAATCATCACCACCCTGAACTCTCTTTCCACCAGCGGACTTTTGTTCAAAACGGCCCCTCTTGACTTCCTTATTTTCTCTATGAAGAAATATTTCTCTCCGTCTTTTGCTGCATTTGCCTATCTCTTTTTCAATAGCTTGCTTGTCCTGAATTCCAATTCTGAGGCTCTTGCTAAATAAACCCATTCTGCTTTTGCAATAACTGGCTGTATTATCTCTTTAGGTCAATGCACTCTTGTGAAAGATTTCCAGCCACAGGCCACGTCTTCTTATATTATAGACACAAACGTTCCTTTGAAACCAAAAATTCCTTTCATTTTTAATCTCTGATTCCAGGTGGGAAACCAAAATGTTCTTTTCTTGTTAGAAATGTAGAGCTACTTCACTCTTCCTTGCTTTCATCCCCATCTTACCAATGTACAGAGGTATCTTGTATGCTAGATCAAAAAGCCATTAAACTGTTTTCTTACATAAAAGAGCAGTTTGCCCTAAACGAATTTTGCATTACCCTTAGAATACAGGAATGAGTGACATTGATACGATGTCACTCAGAAATGTACTTCCTGTGTTAAACTTTATCTCATCTGTACAGTCAAAGATGAATAATTCCAGGCACCAAGAGAGTGACAGATCTATCATGAGTGAAAAAAAGCCATAAATTATTAAAAATAAATGATTAACAGTGACCTCAGCATCATGGTGGAGTGAGATTCCCTCTTTGAATCTCTACCCCCTAAGACACAATGAAAACATCATTTGCATTCCAACAGAGATCAATGAAACACTATAAAGGACTTCCAAGAAACCCCTGCTGCCATAGATTGGACCGTGGAGGCACGGGAAGCCCCAAAGTATGTGAGGAGAGGTAAGAAGTTGTACACCCCCTACCCAATCGATCAGCAAAGACAGCATGGCTCACAGACAGAGGGGGGAAGTGTGGCCCACTGTGGGGGAAAACTATCACCATCCAGGTGCTCTCACAGACTGTCAAGAGATCCCCACCGGGTAGCAATGACGGACTGTTCTGGGGGTGTAGCAAACACCCTAATATAGGTAGAAAGGGAAACCCCAGGTTGAGCAGGAGAAAGAGAGGACCCCTCCCCACACACACTCCACATTTCAGCATAATCCCTCTTGGGACTGCAGCGGGCTCAGGGCATACTTCTCACAATCTCCATCCAGTGGCAGCAGGTGGAAACTGCAGGACCAACTTCAACATGAGAGGAAAATATGGAGCCATCGGATCCATGCAAAGGTTTATTCTGTCTACAGACCAAAAGGAAAATGACAAACACCCAGAAACCAACCCTGAAGGCATAGAATTCAATAACCTGAATGATAGAGAATTCAAAAGAGCTATTAGAAACAAAGTCAATGAAATACAAGAGAACACACAGAAACAAATCAACGAATTCAGGTATTTCGTCACAAAAGAGATGGAAACCATAAAGAAAAATGAGTCAGAATTATTGGAGATGAAAAACCAAATGAACGAGATAGTGGAAAAAATGGAGTCTTTAAAGAGCAGAACTGACAATATGGAGGAACGAATTAGCATTATGGAGGATAGCCACGCAGAAACGCTCCAGATAGAGGAGGAGAGAGAGCTAAGACTAAAAAGAAATGAAGACATTCTTCGAGAAATATCAGACTCAGTGAGGAAAAACAACATATGAATAACAGGTATTCCATAAGGAGAAGAAAGAGGAAAAGGAGCAGAGAGTTTACTCAAAGAAATAATAGCTGAGCACCTCCCCAACCTGGGTGATGAGAGGGAAATAACGGTGAATGAAATCAATAGATCACCTAAATATATAAATAGGAATAAAAAATCATCACGGCACATAATAGCAAACTGGAAAAATATCGGTGACAAGGAAATAATATTAAGGGCAGCTAAACAAAAAAACAAAATAACATACAAGGGAAACCCCATCAGGCTCTCAGCTGATTTCTTGACAGAAACTCTACAGCCTAGGGAGAGTGGAATGACATATTCAAAATCATGACAGACAAAAACCATCAGCCAAGATTACTTTATCCAGCAAAAATATCCTTCAAATATGATGGAGAAATAATAACTCTCCCTGATAAACAAAAGCTAAGAGAGTTCGTCACCACAAGACCCCCACTACAAGAAATGCTCAAGAAGGCCCTTAGACCTGAAAAAACAAACAAATGAGAAAGTGGATACAAAGATTTCAGCAAGGAGAAAAGCAAGGAGACTAAACCAGAACAAACTACAGTTGGATAACATCAACAATTAATTCAAGCTCATCACTGTAAACACACACACTCACACACACACACACATGACACAAGATGGAATAAATAGAGACAACAAATAAGGAGGGGAAGAGGTAAGGGATTGAATCAACTCAGCCTCAGGAAATAGGAGACATCTGAAAATGTACTCTCTTATCCAGGAGATCACTTACATAAACCTCACGGTAACCACTAAACAAGTAACCAGAAGAGAACCACACATGACTAACAAAGAGAAGACTAAGAGAATGAGCATGCAGAAATACCAAATTGAACTTGCAGTCCGAAACACAAGTGACAAGAAACGAAGGAAATGCAAAAGAACCAGAAAATGAACAGTAAAATAGCAACATTAAACCCTCATATATCAATAATCACTCTAAATGTAAATGGATTGAATTCTCCAATCAAAAGACACAGAGTGGAAGGATGGATTAAAAACCAAGATCCAACAATCTGCTGCCTCCAGGAAACACATCTCAGCTCTAAAGACAAACACAGACTCAAAATAAAAGGATGGAAAACAATATTCCAAGTTAATGGCAAACAAAAGAAAGTAGGAGATGCCATACTTATTTCAAAGTAGACTTCAAGATAAAAAGGTAATGAGGGACAAAGAAGGGCAATAAATAATGATAAAAGGGACACTTCACCAAGAAGACATAACAATCATAAATATCTATGCCCCCAGCACAGGAGCACCAAAGTACATAAAACAACTGCTCAAAAACCTAAAAGGAGATATTAACAATAACACAATAATAGTAGGGGATCTTAAAACCCCCCTTACATCAATGGATAGACCATCCAGACAAAAAGTCAACAAGGAAATAATGGACTTAAACGAAAAACTACACACGATGGACTTAATAGATATATACAGAGCACTGCAACCAAAAAAGCAGAGTACACCTTCTTCTCAAGTGCACATGGAACATTCTCAGGGATAGACCATATATTAGGAAACAAGGCAAACCTCTATATGTTTAAGAAGATTGAAATCATTACAAGCATCTTTTCTGATCATAACACTGTGATACTAGAAATCAACTGCAAGGAAAAAACTAGGAAAGGGACAAAGATGTGGAGACTAAACAACATGCTACTGAACAACAAATGGGTCGCTGATGAAATTGAAGGACAAATCAAAAGTTATCTGGAGACAATTGAAAAAGAAAATACACCATACCAACTCATATGGGATGCAGCAAAAGTGGCCCTGCGAGGGAAATTCATAGCAATACAAGCACATCTTAACAAACAAGAAAAATCCCAAGTAAATAACATTAAGTTGCACCTAACAGAATTAGAAAAAGAAGAACAAAGCCCCGAATCAGCAGAAGGAGGGAAATAATAAAAATCAGAGCAGAAATAAATGAAATTGAAGCCAAACAAACTGTAGAAAGGATCAATGAAACAAAGAGCTGGTTCTTTGAGAAGATAAATAAAATTAACAAGCCCTTAGCCAGACTCACCAAGAAAAAAAGGGAGAAGACTCAAATAAATAAAATTAGAAATGAAAGAGGAGAGATTATAACAGATACCACAGAAATACAAGGGATTATTAGGGAATCCTATGAAAAACTTTATGCCTACAAATTGGACAACCTAAAGGAAATGGACAAAGTCTTGGATGACAACCTCCCAAAACGTAATCGAGAAGAAATAGAGAATCTGAACAGACCAATCACAAGTAAAGCGATTGAAACAGTAATCAAAAACCTCCCAAAATATAAAAGTACAGGACCAGATGGCTTCCCTGGAGAATTTTACCAAATATTTAAAGAAGATTTAGCACCTATCCTTCTCAAACTATTCCAAAGAATAGAGGAAGATGGAATACTTCCCAACACATTCTATGAGGCCAACATCGTCATGCTACCAAAGCCAAACAAGGACAATACAAGGAAGGAAAACTACAGGCCAATATCACTAATGAACATAGACACAAAAATCCTCAACAAAATATTGGCAAGCCGAATACAGAAATACATCAAAAAGATCATACACCACGATCAAGTGGGATTTATACCAGGGACACAGTGATGGTTCCACATCCACAATTCAATAAACGTAATACACCACAAAAACAAAATGAAGAATAAAACCACATGATCATCTCAATCAATTCAGAGAAGGCATTTGACAAGATCCAACATCCATTTATGATAAAAACGCTCAACAAAATGGGTATAGAAGGAAGGTACCTCAACATAATAAGGGCCATATATGACAAACCTACAGCAAACATCCTGCTCAACCAGGAAAAACTGAAAGCCATTCCTTTGAGGACAGGGACAAGACAAGGGTGCCCACTCTCGCCACTCTTATTCAACATAGTACTGGAAGTTCTGGCCAGAGCAATTAGGCAAGCAAAAGGAATAAAAGGACTCCAAATAGGCAATGAAGAAGTGAAACTCTCACTATTTGCAGACGACATGATCTTATACATAGAAAACCCAAAAAATTCCATCGGAAAACTACTAGAAATAATCAACAACTACAGTAAAGTGGCAGGGTATAACATCAACTTAGAAAAATCAATTGCATTTCTATACACTAACGATGAACTAACAGAAAGAGAACTCAGAAAGACAATCCCATTTACAATTGTAACAAAAAGAATAAAATATCTGGGAATAAATTTAATCAAGGAGGTAAAAGTCCTATAGAATGAAAACTATAAGACACTATTGAAAGAAATGGAGGAAGACATAAAGAAATGGAAAAAAATTCCATGCACATGGATTGGAACAATAAATATAGTTAAAATGTCCATTCTACCTAAAGCAATCTACAAATTCAATGCAATCCCAATCAGAATCCCAATGTCATTCTTCACGGTAATAGAACAAAAACTACTGAAATATCTAAGGGGCAACAAAAGACCCCAAATAGCTAAAGCAATTCTGAAAAAAAAGAACAAAGCTGGAGGCATCACAATCCCTGATTTCAAAATATACTATAAAGCTATAGTAATCAAAACAGCATGGTACTGGGACAAAAAAAGACACATGGATGA
Source organism: Tapirus indicus (assembly GCA_031878705.1). Taxonomy (NCBI): domain Eukaryota; kingdom Metazoa; phylum Chordata; class Mammalia; order Perissodactyla; family Tapiridae; genus Tapirus; species Tapirus indicus. Next base: position 35,342,204 of record CM062937.1, on the reverse strand, counting down.
ATGGAACAGAATTGAAAGCTCAGAAATAAAAGCACACACCTATGGACAGCTAATCTTCAACAGAGTAGCAAAGAACATACAATGGAGAGAGGGAAGTCTCTTCAACAAATGGTGCTGGGAAAATTGGACAGCAACATGCAAAAGAATGAAAGTAGACCATCTCCTATCGCCATATACCAAAGTCAATTCAAAATGGAGCAAGGACATGAAAGTGAAACCTGAAACTATAAAACTCCTGGAAGAAAATATAGGCAGTACACTAATTGAGATTGGGTATAAAGGAATCCTTTCAGATTCCATGTCTACTTGGACAAGGGAACAAAAGAAAAAATAAACCAGTAGGGCCTCATCAGACTAAAGAGCTTCTACAAGGCCAATGAAACCAGGATCAAAATGAATAGACAACCCACCCGCTGGGAAAAATATTTGCAAATCGTTTGTCCGACAAGGGATTAATCTCTGTAATATAGAAAGATCTCATACAACTGAGCAACAAAAAAACAAACAACCCGATCAAAAAATGGGCAGAGGATGTGAACAGACATTTTTCCAAGGAAGAGATACAGATGGCCAATAGACACATGAAAAGATGTTCAACATCACTAATCATCAGGGAAATGCAAATCAAAACTACACTAAGATATCACCTTACACCCGTTAGAATGGCTATAATCACAAAGACAAATAACAACAAATGCTGGAGAGGTTGTGGAGAAATGGGGACCCTCATTCACTGCTGGTGGGAATGCAAACTGGTGCAGCCTCTATGGAAAAAAGTATGAAGAGTCCTCAAACAATTAAAAATAGAAATACCGTATGATCCAGCAATCCCACTCTTGGGCATCTACCCAATGGACATGAAATTAACAATCACAAGAGGCTTATGCACCGCTATGTTCATTGCAGCATTTTTCACTATAGCCAAGAAGTGGAAGCAACCCAAGTGTCCCTCCACTGATGATTGGTTAAAGAAGATGTGGTATATACATACAATGAAATACTACTCAGCCATAAGAAAAGACACAATTGTCCCATTTGCAACAACATGGATGGACCTAGAGGGTATTAGGTTAAGTGCAATAAGCCAGAGAGAAAAGGACAGACACTGTATGAACTCACTCATATATGGAATATAAATGAACACACGGACGGAGAGAAGTAATTGGTGGTTACCAAGGGGAAGGGTGGTGGGGGTTGGGCACAAGGGCTGAAGGGATATATCCTCATGGTGAAGGACAAACAATAATGTAGAACTAAAACTCCACAGTGTTATAAACTATTAAGACATCAAAAAAATAAATGAATAAATAAATAAAAATAAAAAATTCAATGATTAAATCAAGATATGACTGAGGTTAGGGTGAGCCCAGTGAATTGGAGTTGTGCAATCACAGGATCAGATCCTGCCCTTAATTTAAAAAATTGATTATTTGTTGATTATGGGTGTTCTTGCATGAACTTCAATTTAAAAATATTGCATTATGGTTTATCCTTATTAGAGATCTTTTTGCAGCCCCTTTAAGTTTTGCGCCCATGACACGTGCTTCACTCTCATTATCCTAGTCTTCACCATGTTATCAGGCATCTATCTGGATAAAAATATTTTTATTTGAACAAGGCCTGATTCTCCTTCAATGTGGACTCTGAAGGAAATGCAAGAGATTATTTTGGAGCTAGAGAGCGTTTCCCCACAAGTAAGTTATAGCTAAGTTGAGTGATTAGTTAATGTAAAGAGACAGCTCCTTTCATATACTGGCCACACCAAAGGAACTCCAGACTTAACTACCAAACCCTCACAAGGAAGAGTCTGCAGGGCAAAAGCATCCCCGTGTTCCTTGGCTGCCTATGGTCTATTTCGTTTGGTGCTCTGTCCCCTCTCTCCATCTTCCAAACTGTACAGTCTTCATTTAATTAGGCTTTCATAGGACTTGTTTTTTCACAGCACATACTTGAAGAGTATGATGTCCACATGTTCTGAAATGCTTCATCCAACTCAGCCCTGCCATCCTATTGACGTTAATTTAGGAAGGAATGTCTCCCTTGATGATCAGCACATAAATGAATATGACAGAATCCACACCCATAGAGTTCATACAGCCCCAGAGAGAATGAGAAGTTTACCCCATATGCAGAGGGCAGGGCTGAGGAAGAAGCCCAAACCACAGGAGGTGAGGAAGTGGGGCGCACAAAGGAAGGAGGGGCTGCTTCCTGTGGGGATCAGTTATGGTTTCCTGAAGGAAGGAGGTGGTGTTCCAGTGGGGACTGGAAGAATGAGGCACATGTTTGAGGGGTGATGGGGGCAGCTGAGGGTGGGAAGAACAAATGGCCCATTACAGGAGATCTCAGGCGATAAATGGGGAAGCTCAGGTGACCGTAACCCTGAGGATCACAGGAGGGTCCACTGTGGTTGCCCCCCTGATTGGTATCGGGAGATTAAAGGGGCCTCCTCAAGGATTGTGGAGATCAGCCTGTGTGATCAAACACCACACACCAACCACAAGGAAGAGAAGGCAAGATTCTTAATCTTTGAACAAAGCAGTTTAATCTGGTTTATATTTTACTGTGTTTGCAAAGTCAGCAATTTCTGACTCCACATCTATCACAGCAGTTTCTCTGCTTTCTTCTTAATTTTGTCTGCAGCATGTTAAGCCTATCATGCCACAATTGCCGATGACTCTCCTCCCTGGAAGACATGGAAGAAGAACGCATCTGCCTCCACGTCCAAAGCAATCGATAGGATTTGATACGCCTTGAGTAAAACCTATAAAGAAAATAAAAAAGACATGAGCGTCAGAAACCAAAGCACTGATTCAGAAAGACACACGGCTTCCCCTCGAGCGAATCCTCAGGGCTGTCCTTCCCAGGGCTGTGGTTATTCTGTCAGATATGAGATGTGCAGGTTGCAGACAGAGACGGGCACCGCCGAGGTTCCAGTGTTGCCTCGCGTTTCCAGAACCAGGACGCTACGCTCCGTGGCCCAGTGACTGGGGTTCACCGAGGACTCTGTGCAAGTTCAGCTCCCCCAGGGGGGAACCTCTCCTCCACGCTGTGAGAAGTCTGTTCTCACACACAGACCAGTGGTTTCAGAATCAGAAACAGCCAGCCAATGTCTATTTTTGTTGTTTTCTTTTCCACATCATTTATGGATTAAGTATCTCAGTTGAATGGGAGAAAAATATGCAGCTTAAAGGGTAGGAATTTTTTACTGAGAACTTAATATCTAAGACCTACAATGGAAAATAACAATTGTTAAAAACAACGTTTGTAATATTGTTTCTAATACCTGAGAATTAGCTCAGATGTGGGCTGGGTCTCATGCATCCTTCACTCCCCTTCCTTGCTTCCTTTCATGCTTTCTGCCTTCTCATCTTCCCTGTATTTCTGTCTTAACTCGTTTTCCCTCCTCCTTCCCTTACTCCCTGCTCGTGTTCTAAGTGTTGGATTATACTTATAAACAAAATTCATAAAAAAGGGTTTTTTTTTTGTGAATATAATTTCTGATTAACAGCTATCTTGGGTCCCAGCCTCACACTTTCTCTCTCCCTCCACCTCTGCATCCCTCTCTCGATGTCTCTCTTCTCTCTCCTTCCTTCCTTCCTTCTATTGTATTTCCATAATGCCAAATACTAAATAAAAGATAGGCATCTAATTTGAAAAAACAGCTTTGTATGGACTGTCTCCCAGTGTGAACCGAGAATCGGGCTCTCAGGCGTGTGTCCTTGAGGATCAGCAGCTGCAAAGTCAGAGGCACAGGGTGCTCCCCAAGGGCAGATCCCAAATTGCAGGCTGCACTTTCTTATTCTATGGGATTCTCCACCCCTTTTATAGTGACATTCAGCACTTCTGTCCTTGGACAAATATAAATTTCTGGATTTTATGAAAAAGAAAGTCACCTGAGAGAGGCGTCCTCTGTTATGCAGCAGTTTTAGCATGAAGAGCAGCCAGGAGGTGAGATTAACAAGCTATCTGGCTCCTGCAGTTTGGCTGAGGAAAGGTTGTGAGCTGTGCAATAAGGTTCTTACAGGCCTTCCACGTTGAAGGACATGATGTTTGCTTCTCAGAAGCAATCCATACAGTCTGTTTGGCCTAAGAATGTGTGTAAAAGAGAGAAGAAGGAGAAGGGAGAGACAGAGTAGAGAGAGAGAGAGACTCTGTCATACTCTTTCCATTTGCTGTGCCCCCTGTTCCCCTGGTCCACCTTACCTGGAACATGCAACAGGAAGACAAGAAGCACCGCAAGGAGAAGATAAAGGAACCTCATGCTGATGGCGGGTGAGCTTAACCGCAAGCTGAGACTGGAGAGAGAGCTGTTCTTTGCACCTTATAAAGGTTCCAGGTTACCAGGAGATTTTGTAATCGCTGCAACTTGGCAACCACAGGGATTAACGTGAAAATCTTACCTGTTGTGTCATGGGAACATGGTTTAGTGTACAGGAGCACCCGCCACCTTATGCAAATTAGGATGTGAAAATCCCAGAAAAGTCTCTTTTGACCTTGGAGACTGAAAATTCTTCCCATCTTGCTCAGGTCAGGTGGGGCATGGACAAGGTGAGGAAGCAGCACTGTCTCCATAATAGAATAGTCTTGTGGCATTCATTTGCCTGCCTTATGAATCTGTCAGTCTGCCAAATTTTGTTTTCCTGAGTGTGGGGACAGTCTCAGCCCAAACTCAGAACTAGATCATCGGATTCCATCACACCTGCTCAAATTCCATGCTGGGGGATGAAGACGGGCTTGCTCTAGAGGTAGTTTTGGTTTCTCACAGCACAAGGAGGGCTATGGGCAGTAAGGGAAGATATACATGGTGGGCTTGACCCTCCCTAGGTTATCAAGAGATGGTAATGTTTGTGTGAAATGTCTCCTAAAGTTTATCATCATCTCGATGTGACAGATGATGAGGCAGGTATGTGCTCCGTTTCTCTTCATGGGAGACAGAATGGGAGGATGAACCTGTGACTAGACGCATCTCCTCAGAGTCTAGGAAACACAGAGCAAGGACGCCACTTGGAGCCTCAGTTGACTCAGTAACTCAGGGAACATTCAGCGCTACATGACTCTCATGCTTGAGAGCTGTGGGGTTATTTGCTTTTCAGAGATGTCAGAGCTAAGGATCTAACCTGCCATTTGGATCCTGTGGTGAAGCTCTGAGTGGACCTCCAAGTCCTCCACACTCTTTCCCTGCATCAGTGGGTCACTGAAGGAGCCCACATTGCTGCTGGCTTGTTCAAGGTCTCCCGGTGTCAATCGGACCCTCGCCATTCCTGTGACACTCAGCAAACAACACAGTGCTCACCGGGAAATGACAGAGCCCTGTGCCCAGTGCCTAGTGGGGAGGCTTTTTCTGAGGGAAAATTAATTGCATTCATCTTGGATACTTCCTGTTTACATCTAAATGACGTTGTGAGAAGGTAACATCTATTTAAACACATTATAGTTATCTATAGATTGTGTATTTAGTTATGCATGGACTTTGTAGGAAAATAATCTACACTAGAGGGTCAGTTTTGGTAATTGCCATAATACAACACTGGAGAAAGGAGTATAATTTCATCATAGTTTACTTTATTTCTTCATTTAGAATGTAACTTTTTCAAGATCCATGGCTTGCAGCAAAGCAGCATGTTTTTAAAATGCAGCTGTTGATGCTATTGTGTTCACGAGACCAACGATTACTTTCCTCAGGAGGAAGTTTGTGATGGGGTGTAAGGATGAGGGCTGGGCCAGGTTGCTGAGGGAAGTTCTAAATGTGTTCCCATCCAAGGCTCCAGGTGTATCACCAGTGGGTCACGTCCTTCTCCTGACTGTTTCCCTGTGTGGTGAGCAGGCTTTCACTGAGGAGCAAGTTCATCAGTCCTGATTCTAAACCTGTTTCTTGCAGAAGTAAGCACAGGAAAAAACTGAATGTGAAAGATTGACAAACAGTCCACCCTCTGTATCCACTGGGGATTGGGTCCAGAACCTTCCACAGATACCAAAATCCATGGATGTTTGATTCCCTTTGTTGGCCCTCTTTTTTCCATGTTTTTGCATCTGCAGATACACAGGGGTGACTGTACATGCTCTGCCTGAATTGAACTCTTTTTAAAGAAAAAAATATATATATATTTGCTATATTTCTTTCATCATTCAAATGAAGAGGGAAATGCCACCACAATTCATCCTAATTATCTCAGCACGTCTCTCTTAAGAAGAAGGAAAAAATCCCACATAAATCACAATACCATTTATATATGTCAACACATGACAATAATTCCTTAATATCATTTAGTACCTAGTCAATATTCACATTTCCCCCGTTGTTACACAAACGTGCTTTATAGCTGTTGATTTTATTACTAGTTCATGTTTGATCTAAATTCAAGCAGATTAGATTGTTGTGTCTCTTTGTTTACTAGACTAAGCATTCTTAAAGAAATACAACACTTTGAAGAAGTTGAAGTAAGGTAGTGGCTTTCATTCTTTTCTATGTTTGATATCAATCCCAACTCTTACTAGTTAAAATTATTGTTACAAAGGAATACACTGTCATTTAAATGGTCACCTATAGAATAGAATGAATTTTCCTGCAATCTCTTTCCAAGTCCAGAGTATCACAAATAGCATTATTTCATTGACATAATTGACAAAGTTGTATTACTTTCAGGTGTACAGCATAATGATTCTATATTTATATATGTTTTGGAATGATCACCACAATAAGTCTAATTAGTATCTATCATCACAGATTTACAATATTTTTCTTGGGATGGGAACTTTTAAGACCTACTCTCTTAGCAACTTTCAAATATATAATTCAGTATTATTAAGTATGGTGGCCATGCTGTACATATGACCCTGTGACTTATTTATTTTCTAACTGGAAGTTTGTACCTTTGACCCTCTTTAGCCATTTCTCCCAACCCTCACCTCTGGGAAGCATCAGTGTGTTCTCTGTATCTATAAGTTCAGGTTTTGATTTTTCTTTTTTGGTTTAGACTCCACACATAACTGAGATCATATGGTATTTCCCATTCTGTGTCTGATTGATTTCACTTAGAATAATGCCCTCAAGGTTCATCCATGTTGTCAAAAATGTCAAGATTTCCATCTTTTTTATGTCTTAGTAGTATTACATTGTGTATATATATCACATCTTCTTATCCATCCATCCATCGATGGACACTCAGGTTATTTCCATCTCTTGGCACTGTGAATAGTGCTGCAACAATCAAGTGGGTACAGATATCATTTTGAAGTAGTATTTTCATTTCATTTGGACAATAGCATTTTTTCTGCATACTTTTTCCATGCACAGATCTGGGTGCATTTGTGAAGGCCCTCTTAGATGAGAATGTAAAATGGGCCAGAAATCTGAAAATCACTGTGAAATGTATGACCCATGTGTCACTGGGGAAGACCACCCAGAGGAGTAGGTAGCATCAGCATGTTTGCCTAAGGACACTGGGCTGAGTGTTCCCACCCGGAATTCCAAGGATTGCAGCTGCTTCTTTTCCACTGGCATGGCCTAAGGGTGACTGCTTTGTGGCTATGTTCATTCAGGAGACAAATCCTAGGGGCACCTTTATCCATGAAAGGTAGGGTTATTATCTTCCTTCAGCAAGGAGACCACCAGTGAAACCAAGGGGTGCCTCACCAAGAACCAGAGATGTAGCTATTATAGGATTCAGGGAAGGGTTGAGTTCAGGTAAAATTGAAACAAATTGGTAGTTTTCATGGGCTAAAAGCCTAACAAGGCTGGGTATAAAATAGTTACCAATAGCCTGGGCTGATCAGTATACTAATGGCCCTGTTCCTTAAAGAAAGATAAATGCTGTGTCCCCAAACCCCTTTTACCTGCAACTGAGTAGGAAATTGAGGCAGTGTCTCTGTGACAAACAGGCTCAGTTCCCCAGAAAATAGTGGGATGTTCCATTCCTATAGATACACTTTTGAACAGTGAAGCCTCTCACATCTGCAACTTTTCAGGACAAGGTTTCTCAGCACAGAGTCCTTGATGGCAATTTAAAAAGTTAGTTTTTACTGGTTCCCATCTCTTGTGGCCAGGGCCACCTTCATGGGTTGTGACAGTCACACTGGGGCCTGCTCTCAGAAGTGTGCTGTGCTTGATGTGATGCTCTGCTGCCACCACTGACAGTCTTCATAGTATTTTCTTTGAAATCATATGGTGTCAGGCTGAGGGGGCAGGACCAGGATTGGCAGTGATGATGGCAGCCACAGAAGCAGTGGCCAGGTCACTGGGGGAAAGGATGGTGTCCGTGTGGAAGCAACCCCGAGTCCTCTGTGCCCATCCATCCTCAGAGTCGTTCCTGGCTCATCTACACAGATGTTCCCTCCTGGCCTGGAGCACCTGGACAGCAACCGTAGGCAATCAGGCAGTCAGCTATTGCCAATAAATTATTGCAGAATAAGTATGTGTAAAGGGACATTGCACGAAAGCAGACCAGGGAGGTGTTAGACATCTTCCCAGAGTTTAGAATTCTTGAAGGAGTTATCAGGCGAGAAACAGAAATCAATCTATGAAAATAGTCACATTCAACAGAGAAGAGCAATAATTTCATACAAAGCATACATGAATCAGTGATCAATAAGGAAGACAATTTTTGAATTAATTTTTCCTTGTTGTTGAAGACACAGCAATTGATTGCATAGACAGAAGTTCGTAACTAAACACAAATCATGAAGACACTCTCAGTTTCTTGTGGGCCTCCTGAAGTTAGAGGAAATGTCAGAAGAAATGTCAAAATCCCATTGTAGAAATTTACATTTAAAATTGAACTCAAACTTATCTGAAACTGATTTCTGTAAAGAGTTCAATCTTTTACTGAAACTTGTCTCACAAAAATCACCAGATCTATAACTTCAATAAAAAGTTAAAAAATATAAAAAGAATCACCAGCTCTGCATGTAAGAAAATTTACATTTCAAAATAATTCATCCCAGTGTTGTCATAGTTTACAAAACACTGAACTCCAGGAGCAGTTGCATCAGAAGATTCTTCTGTAAATGAAAAAGTAACTTGCTTGAAATATAAATGTTGATATCCTAAATGAATTTTCAGAAAAGTTGGCCAGAAAAATTTTTGGATCTATCAAGATATCCTATTTGTCAAGTATTACAATTTATTTTACTAGAGATATGACATTAAAAAAATATATTTTTTGTGGTTTGTAAGTGTGTGTTATTTCTATCTATTATTCCTGTTAACTTTTTTGTATAATAAAATACTTTTAAGTAAAAAAAGCTTTATATCTCACTGCCTTTTAAGAACACTTTCCTTTTCTTGCTCTTTGTACAAGATGTCCCACATTTTTATTTTAAACTGAGCTGTGCTCAGCATCTGCCCTGCTTATGGCCAATTTGATACAAGTTATCTCATTTAATTCTCAGAAACACACTGACCAAACAGGCATTATACAATTTTATCATCCAAGGTGATCTCGGAGCCTAGATGGGTTAAAGGTTGTGTCCAAAGCCACAAGCCACCAACAGGCAGAGATGTATCTTGGAACAAAATCAGCCTCTCTTCAAAGCCCATACTCCTTCTACCCCAACAGTCTCCATGCTGTTCTGAGAACATCCCCAGACCTTCTCCTACAGCCCCTAAGCTAGACCGATGCTCTGTCAACAGCAGCCTACTGTCATCCTCTCAGCTGCAGGAGATGGTTGGAGCAGTAGAGAAGCGTGGTCTTTCCGGTTTGTTCATGGTATCCTTTGCTCTGCAGAAACGTTTCAGACTCAGCTAGTCCCTTTTGTTGATCTTTGATTTTGTGGCTTCTGTTTTTGGCATGAAATTAAAAAACATCATTGTTGGGACCAAGGTCAAGGAGCTTTTCTCCTGTGTTTTCTTCTAGGAGTTTCATGGGTTTGGGTCTTATGTTTAAGTCTTTAAAGTTTTGGGGGTTGATTTTTGTGTGTGGTGTAAGATAGGGGTCCAGTTTTATTCTTGAGCATGTGGAGATCCAGTTTTCACAACACAATTTGATGAACAGGCTATCTGTTCCTCATCATGTATTCTTGGCGCCCTTGTTGAAGATCAGTTGACCGTATATGCATGAGTTTATTTCTGGGCTCTCAATTCTGATCCGTTGGTCTATGCATCTGTTTTTATGAAAGAACCATACTGTTTTGTTTATACTTTGTAATATCATTTGAAATCAGGAATTGTGATGTCTCCAGTTTTGTTTTTCTTGCTCTATTGCCTTGGCTACTGACAGTTCTTTAAAGATTCCATACACATTTTAAGATTATTTTTCTATATTTGTGAAAACTGTCATTGTATTCTTTTAAAATATCATTTTCTGTTTAATTCATCTTTTTCATAGGAAAAAGAATAATAGCCTGGAACCTACTAAATTCCTCACTGATATTCACTTGACCAAGTTGCAAATGAAACAGAAAATTAATTTGACCATAAAACCACCCCTTAATGCTTCAGAATGTCTTTTACTGTAAGCTCAGAAATATGCATTTCTTAAAACTATTTCAGAGTTCAAATCTATTTATTTTTTCTATCTTTTAATAAAAATTATATATTTAGAGTGTACAAAATTATGATTTGACATCCCTATCCATAGTGAAATTTTAGTACAGTCAAGCTCATTAAATATTTCCTCCTTATATAGTTACCAGCTTTTGTGTGTGAGGTGGGAGTAGCCGAAACCTACTCTCTTAGCAAATTTCCAACATTTGGTACAGTATTCTTGATTATAGTCATCTTGCTATACATTAAACATCTACACTTATTCATCCTGTATAGCTACCACTTTGTACCTTTGCCCAATATCACCCCATGTCCCCCACTTCCCCGTCCCTGGCAACCACCATTCTACTCTCCGCTGCTATGTATCCACCTCTTTTAGATTCCCTACATAAGTGACTGGAGTATTTTTCCTTCCTGTGTGAGTCTTATTTCACTTAACATAATGTCCTCCAGGTGCAATCATGTTGTCACAAATGGAAGACTCTCATCTTTTAAGGCTAATACTCAAGTGTATAGATATATATTTTCTTTATATATTCATCCATTGATGGAAACTTAGTTTCCATATCTTGGCTATTTTAAATAATACTGCATGAACATAGGAGTGCAAGTATCTCTATGAGATCCTAATTTTGGTTCCTTTGGGTACCTACACAGAAGAGGGATTGCTGGGTCACATAGTGTTTCTATTTCTAGTTTTTGAGGAAGCTGCACACAGTTTTCCATAATGACTGTATCAATTTACATTCTCAAACAGTGTACAAGAATTCCCTTTTCTCCACATCCTTGCAAACATTTGTTATATTCTATAACAGCCCTCCTAACAGGTGTGAAGAAATATCTCATTGTGGTTTTGATTTGCATTTCCCTTTTGATTAGGGATGTTGAACATCTTCCACATTTCTGTTCACCATGCACAACAAAGGAAACAACAAAATGAGTGCTGTGAAATTAATGATATACTTCACTTCACATGCTTTCACAAAAGCCTCCTAAAATGCCTTCCTCTTTTTCAAAAGGGCAAATCTTACAAGGATGTAGCAGAAAGTAGGGAATATAATTGAACTGAGGATTCTTTCTTAAATCCTGTGCCTCCTACATCACATGCAATGAGAGTTGTTTCATAATTTGTGATATTTTAAATGCCACAGCCATGGCACCTAGTCAGCACCAATCTTCTCATGCTCCTGTGAGTTAAGCTGGAAAGAAAGTGATAAGAGGTAAAGAAGCTTGATTATAGCCATCCAGAAAGCAACATTAGAGTAGAGAGAACATGCATAATGTGTAAAGTCAAGAGAGCAAGAAAGAGAACAAAAAGCCAGGAGGAGACAATGAATGAGAAGAGTTTCCATCAAAGTTCATGGCTTGTAAAGGCACTATGGTGTGATGGAGAGCACACTTAACTAGGAATTAGGAGACTTGGCTTCTCACCTCTGTTGCACGACAACTATAGTTTTCCTTAGTGAGCCACAGAGTCTCCTAATTTTTCATAAGAAGGCAAGGTAGAAATAATTATATATGTAATTCATATGTATTTACATTTACATTTTCTATTCGGTATCTACGTATACATCTATATGTATCTGTCTATCTCCATTAGGCTGTTCACCAAGTAGGTCTGGCTCTCTGCTTTCTTGAATCAAAGTAGAACTTATCTTTTGTGTTATTATTGGGGACATAAGACTTGCTTTGTTAATTTTGAGCCGAAGTGATGCATCTTTTCAGGGCTGGAGCCCTTAATTGCCAACGTGAGACTCCTCAGACCTCTTTCCTTTGACACAGGAGCAACATTCACTGTGGTGGCTGCTCCATCTGCTGGGTCTGAGCAGCTGTGGTGAGCAGCGCCCCCCTGTGGCCACGATGTGCTTGTGTCCTTTGCGCCTTTCCTCTTTTAAGATGCCAAGATTCGGACGTGGTTGTCACCACAGTACAACGTGGCACGTGCTGACGTGTGAGTAGGGCTGCCACGTAAAATGCGAGACACTTAAGTAAATTTGAATTTCAGATAAACAATATATAATATTTAGCATAAGTATGTTCCAAGTATTGTATGCATCCTGCTCATATAAATAATATTCACTGTTCATATTTAATTCCATTAGTATATTTATTTTCTGGGATTGTTACACATTTAATGAAGGCATGGTCTTTGGATCCAAACCCACTGGGGCTTGAGTCAAAGGCCTCACAATGTACAATCCACCTGACTTTGAACAAATTACTGCATTTCTTAGCCTCATATGTAAGATAAGGCTAAAAATACCTACCCCATATACATCGTTATATAGGGTGTGGAATAGCATGTTAAAAATTTTTTAGTGGTGTTTGGTAAAGAGGAAGTCATTGATATTATTTGCTATTATTTGTGGTGTTGTTGTTTTTCACAGGGAAATGATTTGTAAACTGTGAAGTGCCCTGTAAATGTTATCTATCACCATTACTAATTGTGGGTTTACAACAAACTAGTTAAGATCAATTTTGGGAAAACCTTTTAAAATTCTTTAAGCTCCTCTTTTCTTGTTTGTAAAATGGAGTGTGTTGTATATGCTATGCTGAGATGCAGACATCAAAGAAATTATCTAAGCCCTGAAGTAAGCTGCGATCTTTGGGGGAGGAATTGCACTCAATAATTTAAAAACTTTGGAGTCAGATAGACCTTGGTTCAAAGGCTTTGCTCTGTCACTCATTAGCTGAGTGAACTTTTAAAGCTCCAGTTTCTCCTTCTGTGCATTTGGTGAGGGATAGAGTACCCATCTCCTATGCGCTGTCTCAGTAAACTGGACTTGAGAGGAGTGAGTGGCTGACCAAGGTGTCTCTATGCAGAGAGTGGGTTTTCATCAGGATCACTGCTAGGGATTTCACCGGCAACTGTGGGAAGGATTTCTAGGCAATTTCTAGGCCCCAGAAATCTCACAAGAGGTTAGTTTCTTCTATCAAGGCTGATGGCTCAGAAAAGCACTGCAATTCAAAACTCAAATGGGCTCAAAATGTGCTTTTCTGAGTCCACAGAACTAGAGGCTGAAAGAAAGATGGTCTTAAAAGAGAACCTAGAATTGTACATATGTATACGCAATTCCCAATTGAATTTCACTTGTTAAGTGCAACCACAGTTTAATCAATTTCCATAATTTAATTCAATAATATTGAGCCTCCTTTAGCCTTCACTGCAGTGACAGGGACTGGGGCAGATTTTTCTTGATCACATATTATATGCCAAGAATCTTAAAAATGATATCTTAGTTCACACACTTGCCATGTGAGCTAGGTATTTTCATTCTTTAAGCAAGTTAATCCAGTTGTACAACTAGTGGTAGAGCCTGGATTTGAACTCTGTCCATGCATTGTCTCCCTTTTACTCATTTTAAAGCCATACCTGCTGAGAAAAGAAAGATAGCTTTCACTGGGTGAAGGAATATAGCTACAGTGAGGTAAAGATTTGTGTCTGTGAGTGTGTCTATGTGTGTGCATATTTGAGAGCCAGAGAGTGAGAGTGTGAGAATGAGTGGGGACTTGTGCATTAAAAGTATGCTAAATCACCCTTTCTTATCAAGGAGGGAAAGGATGTGCCATAAATCACGTGAGTAATGGATGGTGCTCCTTGAGCAAGTTCACCAAATAATTGCTCATCCAAAGTGGGACACTTTTTAGAATGTAGGGGACTTATTAATAGTTATGCTGGAAGAACAGACATAAACTGGGTCTGTCTCAAACAATCTGAGAGATAGTGCCTTCCCGTCATTAGGAAAACCTCCTCCTTAACAAGTACAAATTTCTTTGCTGAAGGTTAGGCAAAGCCTTGGAGTTGATCATTCTCTCTCCAATCCTCTCTCCACTGGCACTCTGGAAATGGTCAACAGCACATTGACTGAACACAAGGGTCTCCTAGGACACTGTGATTATCACTGGCATTGACTTATCTTCCCAACTCATGCTTTGCCCATTTGCCACTCTCAGCCCAGAGATTATGGCAGGATGGGACTGGGAAAGATAGCTCTACCTTCTTACGTTTGGAAGTCTCGTCAACTTAATTAGTACACACTGCTGATTTTATACTAAGGGAAAACACACATTTTCTTCTAACCATATACCATCCACAAGGCTATGCTAATATACATAGCATTATCACTGACTTATGAATCTGGGAGGAAACCTGAGAGGGCTTTCCTGTTTCCCATTCTTGGTGGTACAAACTGATCCATGAACTCTTAGAAAATCCTCATCACACTAAGATAACATCAAATCATCTTTGGAACAAAGTTGGGCTGTCAACAAATGACTTCTTTAATATTTAAACCCAGGCATGATATTCTGGGTTTTGAGCATCTGGTGAGAACCCATCAAATTTCTTTATCCTAGAGTGTTCTCTCTGAGCACCTACACCCACTCACACCTCCCTTCAATCAGTCTGTCATTGACCTTGCCTTCCCCTACCTACCTCTCACTCATCTAAAATGAGCTAAGTATGTTTCTGATATTTTCTCTGTCCAGACACAATTTATCAACAAAATGGATCTGTGTTTGAATCTTAGGATCAGCGTTTGAATCTTTTGCTAAATAGATATCTATTTTAGTGTAGTGTTATTGATGCAAAAATAGAGTAAGCAATTGTAGTATTCTGTTTCAATAAACCACATTTAATTATACATAGTAACTGTGAGTGTTTTAATTCCTTGTCCCAGTAAAAGTCCCTTTGACAATAATAAAATTAATAATAATAATAGAAAAGAAAGTCTAGACTGAAAGCTTTGGTCCACACTGTTATCTCCTATACTTCCAATCAGAAAGCTATCCTCTTTACTGACTCCCTAGACATTGTGCATATATTCTCACCCCTTATTCAAGCACAGATAACTCTCTCCTGATAACCTACCTTGCAGTTGGCTCCTCCATGTTAATAGGCTGTCTGCTCCCTGTCCTTTCAAGCAGGGATGCCTGAGAGCAGCTGCTCTTTGCCACATAATTTGGGGTTAGATCAACAATGGGCAGAGGGAGGACTGAGTGGAGGATGTGGGATGCATTACGATCTCATATTGACGGGAATCATTTTGGAGAGAGATGAGGGAAAAGCCAGATTTGAATGGTGTCAATCCCCTGGGAGAAGGATGAGAGGGAGTGGAGGCTGTGTAGACATTCCTTCCAAAGGATTTTTCTGACAAACTAAGTGAAGACAAGAACTATTAGCTGATCAGTGCTATAGTGCCAGAGGAGGTGTTTGTTTGCTTTTAGTTTTTATGGATTCAGTGGAAGGAAGTAAGAGGTAGAGTAGGTGAGTCTCCCTCATGAGTAAACTAGAGAAAGGAGATGCAGGACTCAAGTGAAAAGGTTGGCCTTAGACCAGAGAGTGAGCCCATGAGTTCATGATTCACTTAGAAAAGCTACCTCTTCTTTCTACTGAAATCAGAAAGGTATGTTTCCCATGTGAGAGTCATAATAAAACACTTAGGAATATTTTGACAATAAAACATCAACAGATTTTGTAGGGTAGAACTTGAAATTTTAGAAAAACTTTAAAAATTTGAAACCCAGTAAGAAAATGATAAACGTCTAGTAAACAGTAGAACCACATCACATTTAAAAAGTTTGAGTGAAAGTAAAATAAGCTGAAAATAATGAATAAAAGCAATGGAAGATATATTAAGCATCAGGTTAACATGAAGAATACAACCAATGAGATGAAAAGGAGAAAAAGTTTGTTGATAATAAAGTGAAATTCAGAACTGGAAGCAAAACCAAAAAACATTAAAATAGAAGAAGTGGAATAAGGATTTTGGAAGTCAAGGAAAAGCTTGGATGTTGACAAGAGATGAAAGTTTTGGTTTAATTCCTGGGCTAAGGAAAACTATTGAAGGGATATAAGAAAATTGACATTTGCAAATGTGAACTGTAAGATTTCTTTCAAGCTATCACAAAATAATTTTTTCTTGGATAAGGAAGATATTAGTAAAAATTAACGTGGCCCCATCAGACAATGAAGCCTTGGGCGACAGGAATAATATTCCAAGGATGAGATTTTACTCCCTTTCAAATGTGTTGGGAGGTGCATTTTGGAGTAGGTGTCTTCGTGGAACCCGTGGAATGACAGAACAGGGACAGTAGGCCCTGCACCTCAGCCTAAGGGCAGACATCTGCCAAATAAACCCCAAGGTACAGTCTTGAAATGAGAGGCTTTCACATGATATCGAGCCCAGGGAACCTCTGACGGGTTGGGAGATGGCAGATGCATCATGAGCTTTTCTGTGAATAAATATAAAAATGCATACAATCTTCAACAATGTCGGCAGTTTTTCATTATTTTGTCTATGACTCATTAAAGAAATCTAGGTTTTGGATCTGTGGTGCTGTACCCTTTATGCGCACAGCATTTAATTTTTAAGTAATAAAATAAGAGTGCAGAGTTTAAGAAATTAATAACTTGACATCAACAACTAAAAAAACCCAGAAGGCCATAACGAAACATCAGAGTGATTTAGCTTTGAGAATAAAACCATTTATTCCAGGAAACTCTTCTCCAAATAGGGAAAGTAAGATGCAGCTTAAATATAAGTGTTTAGGCCCACAAGACGGGCCTTTCTCTAAAACAGAACTAAGGTTCCATTTTCTTTACGTTATGTAACTCTGCCTCACTATCTTGGTTCATTGGGGGAATATTGCACTGAGGCTAATGGGACCAATACTGTTCTATATGACCTTCTGAAATGATGGAAATGTTCTACATCTGTGATGTCCAACATGGAAGCCCTTGGCCACATGTGGCTATTGAGCACTTGGAATGTGGCTGGTTTGACCGAGGATCTGAATTTTTAATTTTATTTATTTTTCAGCATTTTTTCCCTTTTGACCCATTTTAGAGCCACCATTATTCCATATTACATAAAGACATCAATTTTAGAGACAAATCTTTATTAAAATTCATTGAGTACGTGAGTGACTTCTAAGGCAAATTTCTCTGATGGTAAAAAGTAATTCTCTCCTTTTCTGTGCTGTGTTTTCTCTCAGCTGCCCAAGCAAGGACGTTTGCTGTCTGGGCAGCAGGAGAGCAACAATTTGATTACATACATCCACCTAGACAAGGCATTTCTAGTCTAATTGTGTCAGAATATATGATATGATGTGATATGATACGATATTATGATACTATATTATATAATTAATATATATATTAAAGTGCTATGTAAAAATACACAGCCAAATACATAAAAGTCACATTGAGGTGGATGTTTTCACTAATAAATTCCCTCAACTGAGAGAGCAACAGCCATTCTCTTGTCTCTTTCCTCTTGATCTCTGTTGCCCTCTTCCTGGAACCAGCTGGAATAGTAAGAGCATAGGCAATAGGAAAAGAGGGCATATGTGAGATGTCAAGGGTCCAGTTTGCCTGGAGCTTAAATGGTAACCATGCACAGTAAGTTCGAGCCACCGTGGAGCTGCTGACTGCTATCGTCAAGAGTATTAACTCGGAGGTAAATGAGGAATCATTAGGGATCTCTTGGCCCTGCATGAAACACCACACAATAACCAGAAGTACAAGAGGTCAGGTTCTCTGATTTGGAACCAAGTGATTTAACTGGGTTTATATTTTATAAATGTATCATAGGGGAACAGTTTCTCTCTCCACAATGGCCTTGGTAGCTGGATTTCTAGTTCCTATTTCCCTATTTTGCAGCATTTTTGTGTGGGTAGGCGACACCTGCTGGTCTCTTCCCACTTATGAAGGCATCTGAAGGGAAAAAAAAGCCCCTGCTCCCAATGCAAGATAAAGGAAATAGGACTCTTCTGGCGAAGCCTGGAAAGAAAGGAGAGCACAAGAGACATCCAGCACCATTTCGGGAAGACTCAAAACATGAGTCATTATCCCTCTTCTTAAATCCTGAGGAAGAAAGCACCTTTTCCAAGAATGTGACCACATGATCCCGATGATTTATACAGGGATTATGATTTCTTGTAGATAATTTTCTGACAAACAGACTGCAGACTTGTTCTTGAAGAAACAGACTGCTAAATCTTCTCGTTTGTGGTTGACTGACCTCGGCAAGCCACTAGCAGGTGCAGGTAGAAGCTGGTGGAGGGTCTCCTGCAAATCTGTCGCCACCACAAGAAAATGATCTGGAGGCTGCTGAGAGTCAGCAGTTACCACACAGCTCAGTAGATCTCAATTCTGAAAAGGCAAAGAAGAGTCCGTTGTTTTGGTCTTTCTTTTCCCCAAATCATCTGGTTTATTGAGTATTTGAGCTTCGGTGGGAAGAAATCCTAATTTATTTATAAACACTTTGTCATCTGAGTGCTATCACGTGAACCTACTAGTACAGTTTTAGGAACAAGAGATTTACAATAACATTTCTTATTCATGCTGTTTTCTCAACTACCTTCTCTCTCTCTCTTCTCCCCACCCCCACTTCCGTCCCTTCCTTCCTTCCTACATTTTCCCCCCTTCATCCCCTTTCCTTTGTCTCGTCTTCAGTTCCTCTCCTTTTTTTTTTTTTTTAACTTCAGTTATGGTAAATGCCAGGGTAAAATGAAGTAAGGCAGCCAAGTAAATGAAGGTCAAGCTCACATGCAAACCCAAGAGAGAACAATATTCTATAGATGATTTCCAATGTGAAGAGATGACATGGGGCAAACACGGCATAGGTTCCCAGAATATAAGATCGGAGCCCTAGTCATATTACAAGTATCTATAGGTGGCCAAAGATTCCATGATTTAATTATAAAATTATATACTTACAAGCAAACAAGCAACTCCATCAAAACATGGGCAGAGGATATGAATAGACATTTTTCCAAGAAGATATACACATGGCAAATAGGTACATGAAAAGATGATTAACATCACTAATCATCAGGGAAATGCAAATCAAAACTACATTGCGATATCACCTTACACCTGTTAGAATGGCTATAATCACCAAGACAACAAATAACGAGAGTTGGAGAGGCTGTGGAGGAAAGGACACCCTCATACTCTGCTGGTGGGACTGCAAACTAGTGCAGCCACTATGGAAAACAGTATGGAGATTTCTCAAAAAATTACAAATAGAAATACTGTACAACCCAGCTCTCCCACTACTGGATATTTATCCAAAGAACTTGAAATCAACAATTCAAAGAGATTTTTGCAACCCTATCCTCACTGCAGCATTATTCACAAAGTCAAGTTATTGAAACAACCCTAGTGCCCAGTGACTGATGAATGGAGAAAGAAGATGAATTATATATATATATATATATATATATATATGTATATATATATATACACAATGCAATGCAATACTACTTAGCCATGAAAAGGACAAAACCATTCCATTTGCAACATTTCATGTAATGTTAAATATCATGTGATTACCCTCTTAAATTTTCCATTAACTAAACATTTAGAGATAATGATTTAGGAAATGTTCTTGATTCTTGTGTTCAGAGAGAGAGAATGCTGGGCAAAAGTAACTGAATGGATTGTAACCCTCTTAGAGTCTATGACACTTAATATGCAAAAGAGGATTCTAGTAATAAACTTTTGTGACATTAGGCTATTCCTGGTTTATGATAATTCAAGTGCAGGACTCAGGTGACACTTGAAGGCACTGAAGGCAGCTCAAAATTTTGTGTGGCTGTAGTTTGCTTTGTTTTTCTAAGAAAGCCCTTATAGGGTACGTGGTGGATTAATAAAGACTTAAACCATGAATAGGAGGAAGAAAACTTTAATAATATTGATGTATTCCTTGTCAAGTCCATGAGGATATGCTTTTTAGGGTAGGGATCTTCCTGGAGAGGTGAAATCACAGAGCACAGACAGCAAGCTCTCCACCTCCACCCAAGGCTGGACCTGTTCACAGTCAATCCAAGGTACAAATCTGAAATAAATGGGTCTTTCTTGATACAGTGAGCCCAGGATCCCCAATAATG
Source organism: Tapirus indicus (assembly GCA_031878705.1). NCBI lineage: Eukaryota > Metazoa > Chordata > Mammalia > Perissodactyla > Tapiridae > Tapirus > Tapirus indicus. The sequence goes on along the minus strand of CM062937.1, from coordinate 35,321,827 downwards.
GAGGGAAAGTTGGCATATGAACCATGGGCTTTTCTAAGAAAAATGTTATTTAAAGTTGTGTCCAATGTTGACAGTTTTCATCATGTTTTTCTCCATTAAACTATGCAAATTTGTATCTCTTGTGCTGCTAATTTTATACCAGTATATAATTTTAGGTTACTAGCATATTAGTTTCCTGTTGCTACTGTAACAAATTGCCACAGGCTCAGCGTCTTAAACAACACATATTTATTATCTTGTAATTTTGGAAATCAAAAGTCCAAAATGAGTCTCACTGGGCTAATATCAAGGTGTTGGCAGGACTGTGTTCCTTCTGGAAGATCTAAGGCAGGATCTGTCTTTTTCTCTTTTCAAGCTTTAGAAGCGGCCCACATTCCTTGGCTTCTGTCCCCTTCCTCCGTCATCAAAGCCAGCAGTGGTGGTTGAGTCTGTCTCACATGACATCACTCTGACACTGGCAGTTCTCCTCCTCTCCCACATTCAAGGTTCCTTGTGATAACACTGGGCCTCCCTGGATAGTCTCCCTACTTAAAGGTCAGCTGAGTAGCCACCTTGTTCCATCTGGGACTTTAATTCTCATCTGAGCTGTGTCTTTGTCCATTGAGGCTGCTGTAACATAAACCATAGACTAGGTGGCTGATAAATGACAGAAATTCATTTCTCATAGTTCTGGAGGCTGAAAGGTCCAGACATTGGCAGGACAGGTGTCTGGAGAGAGTCTGCTTCCTCATGGACTGTGTCTTCTCACTGTAACCCCTCAGGGCAGAAGGGAAAAGCTAGCTTTCTAGGGTCCTTTTTACAAGGGCGCTAATCCCATTTAGGAGGGACCCACACTCATGGCCTAATCACCTCTCAAGGCACCACCTCCTACACCATCACACTGGGCATTAAGTTTTCAACATACGAATTTCACAGGGAAATGGACATAAACATTTAGTCCATTAAACCACATAAGAAAACATATTCACAAGTTCTGGGGATTAGGACATGGACATATTTGGGAGACCATGATTCTGCTACCATGTCCAGTAAAAATAAAACTCAAGTGTGTAATAAATGAGTACTTTGGTCAAAATACTGTCTCCAAGGAGGAACATGTCAATGATTTACAGAGTTCTCAGATAAAATACAGAATGTCTACTTCAATTCAAATTTCAGATAAACCATGAATAATCGTTTAGAATATGTATGTCCCAAACATTGTACAGCATACATTATGTCAACAATTACTGATTGTTTATCCAAAATTCACATTTAACTGTGTGTCCTGTATTTTTACTTACTAAAGTCTGTCCACACTAGTGATTGAGCATTAATAAAAAGTTCTACATATTTATTCTAAATTGTCCCTCTGTGAGAGCATAAGTAAGAAAGTGACATTTAAAGTTGTATCACAGGTTTCTTTTTAAAAGAAGTGCTAAGGTCCCTTGATGTGTTGCCACCCCAAATTGCCCTGCAGTTAGATCTTTTCAGCATTTCTTCAGTGCTTGTCATTATCTTTCTTTGATCAAGTGCTTCACTAGAAATTATTCTCTCTAAGCAACTACTCCTCCATCTCAGATTCATTAAGGGGCAGGTGTTAGGAGAAAAACTCCCATAATCCCAAGAGGGCTGGGAGATCTCCAAAATAGCTGACAATATCCAGTTTTGTAGAGGTTCTCTTGAGGAATTAAAAAACATTAGACTGTAATTCTAGAACATAAAAAAAGTCTGAAATAAAAATCACAATGGATGGGTTTAACAGCAGGTTGGCTACGGCAGGAGGAGATCTGAGGATTAGAATACAGATCAATGGAAAATTTCTGGATCAAAGCATAGAGAAAGAAAGCAATGGAAAATACAAAAATAGCCTGAAATACATATGAGAGCACAGTGAGAGGTTAATATATATGCAATTCTATTCCTGGGGGGGAGGAGACAGAGGACAGACAGCAGGAACGCTGGAGGGAGACGTGCTGCAGATGTTCTAAATCCAATGAGAGATATTAACCCGTATATTCAAAAAGCTCTGCAAAACACAAACAGCATATAGAGACAGAAAACTGTACCACGACTTACCACAGAAAAACCCTGTTCCTTGGAGAGTTTGCTCATTTGGTTTAGGCATACTTGGACAAAAGATGATGTGCTAATTTTGTTAGAGTTAGCCGGATGAATTCACTAAAGACGGTGAAAGAGCTGCAGTGTTTAACATACTACCTGTATTTTTTTCCTCATGATACTTCAGCACAATATGAGAGACATGATTTTCTTCTTTTAAGCCATAATGTAACAGGTTTAGAGTCAGAGTAAGATGCACATTGACTTGGTTGGAAAGCAGCCTGCCAATACCCCAGATTCTGACGTTATCCTCCAGCTCCCACCCCTCATAAATCCAGGCAATTATTCAGATGTTTCTGCAGATTCGCAGTTGATGCTCATGCTCACAAAATTTTGTCCAAAAGACCATTTCCACCTCTTCCAGAGCCTTCTCGGTCCAGCTCCATCTCACTTCCTGTGGCAGCTGCCCTCTTCCTTCACAGCTTCGCACCGAGCATGACCGAGGCTGTCCCCCATTTCCCAAGAGTCCACAAAGACATTGAATGAAACAAGAGTTTAGGAGAACTTGAAGTTGATGATATGTGGTTACTACACAGAAGTGTCAAAAAGTAAAATTGGGAATCAGAATGCACTTGAGAAACAGAGGAAAGGAAACCTCATTTAAAATGCAGTTGAGGGATGGCAACTGGTCTGTTGGTGGTGAACGTGATGCCGTCTACACAGCAGTCAAAATATAGCAATGTTTACCTGAAATGTTTATAATTTTATAAACAAATGTGACCTTAAGAAGAAGAAAAAAATAAGTAAATAAATGAGCTTGTGGGGCCAGAAGGGGGAGCTGTCACACACTGCTCAACCTCAATTACAGGAATAACTGCCAGATACAGACCCCAGCAGGAAGAAATGCACATTGCACCCCAACAAGAAATGGGCCACCGCAGCAACTCACCCAGTGAGAACTGTCTCTACCCTGAATTCTCGCTTTCAACAGTGCATAATGTTCAAAACAACCCCTCTTGCCTTCCTCCTTTTCTCTGTAAAGTAACACTTCTCTCCTTTATTTGCTGGACTTACCTATCACTTTTGCATAGCTTGCTTATCCTGATTCACAGTTCTTCTGCCGTTCCCAAATAAACCCATTATACTTGGGAAATAACTGGCTGTTATATTTGTTTAGGTCAACACACTCTTGCTAAAGATTTCAGCCATGCTGTGTTATTAACCACTCCAGGCCATGTCTTGTCATATTACAGACACACACGTTCCTTTTGGAATGAAAAAATCCTTTCATTTTTGATATCTGATTCCAGGTGGGAAACCAAAAATCCTTTTACGTTGACAAATGTAGGGCTTGTTAGCTCTTACTTGCTTTCATCTCTGTTTTATGGATGTACACAGGTAGCTTGCCTTTCAACAGCAAAATAGCCCTTTGGTGTTTTCTTATGCAAATGAGTAGTTTCTCCGTAAATGAATTTTATCGTCCTCATAGAAGAGGAATGAGTGACATCGTTCCAATGTCACTCAGTAATGAATTTACTGTGTTAAACTTCATCTCATCCATACAGTCAAAGACATAGACTTCCAGGCACTATGGAATAAAATGCCATGAATTATTTTATTAAAAAATAATTTATTTTATTAAATAAAAATGCCATAAATTATTAAAAGCAGATAACTAAATCAAGATAGAACTGAGGTTAGAGTGAGGCCAGTGAATTGGAGTTGTCCAATTACAGGATCAGATCCTGTCCTTATTTAAAATCATGATGTTTTGTTGATTATGGATTTTTGCAATATTAATTTTAAAAGATTGCATTGTATTATTTCTATTGATTAAATAATTTGGGGGGACGCCCTTAAGTATTGACCCCATGGCAAGTGTTTCACTCTCCTCACCCTAGTCTTGGCTCCATTATCAGGTGTCTCTATGTGGATAAAAATATATTTTTTCAAACAGGTCTGATTTCTCTTTTTTTTTTTATTTTTATTTTTTTTTGGTGAGGAAGACCAGCCCTGAGCTAACATCCGTTGCTAATCCTCCTCTTTTTGCTGAGGAAGACTGGCCCTGGGCTAACATCGTGCCCATCTTCCTCTACTTTATATGGGACGCCGCCACGGCATGGCTGACAGGCAGTGCGTCGGCGGGCGCCCGGGATCTGAACCAGCGAACCCTGGGCTGCCAAGCGCGGACTAAACCGCTGTGCCACCGGGCCGGCCCCTCTGATTTCTCTTTTTAACCTGGAGTCTAGGAAACGCAAGAGATTAATTGGAGCTAAAGAGCATTTACCCAGATGTAAGTATAGGCATGTGGAGTGAAGAGTTCATGTAAAGATACTGAGAGCTGCTTACACACCCAGGCTACTGCAGCGGAACTCTAGACTTAACTACCAAACCCTCCATGGAAGAGATGCCAGGGCGAGAGCAGCATACCCATTGTCCCCTGGCTGCCTATGGTCTCTTTCTTTTGGTGTTTGGTCCACTTTCCTCATGTTCCTGGCTATATTGTCTTCATTTTATCACACTTTCAACAAGGACTTGTTTTCCCACAGCAGGTACTTGCATCCTATGATGTCCACATGCAGAGAAACGCTTCATCCAACTCAGCTTTGCCATCCAACTGATAGTAATTATGAAGCAATGTCTCCCCTCGAAGACCAGCAGGTAAATGAGTAAGACAGAGTAGACACTTGTAGAGATCACACAGCCCCACATATAGAGAATGAGAAGTTTGGCCCCATACGCACAGGGCAGGGCTGAGGAAGAAGCCCAAAGCACAGGAGGTGAGGAAGTGGGAAGCCTAGAGGAGGAGGGGCTGCTTCCTGTGGGGATCAGTTATGGTTTCCTGAAGGAAGGAGGTTCTGTTCCAGTGGGGACTGGATGAATGAGGTGCACGCACGAGGGGTATGGGGGATGGTGAGTGTAGGAAGAGCAAAACGCATGTTACAGGACTCATGGGCACTAACTCGGGAAAGCCAGGTGACCATAACCCTTAGAAGCACAGCAGCCTCCCACCCTGTTGGCCTTGATGGTCAGTATGAGGAGCTTAAAGGGGAGTCCTCAAGGATTTGGGTGATCCACAATGACCAGAAGGCAAGAGTCTTTGTCTTTGAACAAAGCGGTTTAATCTGGCTTAAATTTTACATGTTTTTGCAAAGGGAGCAGTTTCTGACTCCACATCTGTCACTGCAGTTTCTCTGCTTCTTCTTAGTTTCTTTTGCAACATTTTGTCCCAGGGAAGCCACAGGTGCCAATCTGTCTCCACCCTGGAAAGCACACCAATGGGAAGCATGTGCCTCCATGCTTGGCGCAGCTAGCAGAATTTTTTATGCCTTGACTAAAACCTAAAACAAACAAACAAACAAAAAAAGAGTGTCAGAAATCAAACCACTGAGTCAGAAAGACACACTGAGTCCCCTTGTGCGAATCCTCAGGGCTGTCCTTCCCAGGTCTGTGGTTATTCTGTCAGACAGTGAGACTTGCAGGTTTCAGACAGAGACGGGCACCGCGGAGGTTCCAGTGGGGCCTCGTGTTTCCAGCAGCAGGACGCTGTGCTCCGTGGCTCAGTGAGTGGGGTTCACAGAGGACTCTGTGCAAGTTCAGCTCCCCAGGGACGTTGGGGCGAGACCCTCCACACTGTGTGAAGTCAGTTCTCACACACAGGCCAGTGGTTTCAGAGTCAGAAACAGCCAGCCAATGTATATTTTCATTGTTTTCTTTTACAAATGATTTAGTGGATTAAGTATCTCAGCTGAGATGGGAGAAAAATATGTGTTTAAAGGGTAGGAATTGTTTACTGAGAGTTTAATATCTAAGTAACCTACAATGGAAAATAACAATTGTTAAAAACAACGTTTGTAATATTGTTTGTAACATCTGAGAATTAGCTCAGATGTGGGCTGTGTCTCTTGCATCCTTCACTCCCCTTTATTGCTTCCTTTCATGATTTCCGCCTTCTCATCTTCCTTGTATTTCTGTCTTAACTCGTTTTCCCTCCTCCTTCCCTTACTCCCTGCTCGTGTTCTAAGTGTTGGATTATACTTGTAAACAAAAGTCATACAAAAGGGTTTTTTTGTCAATATAATTTCTAATTAACAGCTATCTTGGGTCCCAGGCTCACATTTTTTCTCTGCCTCCCTCTCTCTATGTCTCTCTTCTCTCTCCTTCCTTCCTTCCTTCTATTGTATTTCCATAATGCCAAAGACTAAATAAAATGTAGGCATCTAATTTGAAAAAATAGCTTTGGACAAACTGTCTCCCAGGGTGAACCGAGAGTGGGGCTCTCAGGCGTGTGTCCTTGAGGACCATCAGCTGCAAAGACAGAGGCACAGGGTGCTCCCCAAGGGCAGATCCCAAAGTGCAGGCTGCGCTTTCTTATTCTCTGGGATTCTCCATTACCCAGAAACTCCACGCCTCAGGTACAAAGATTTTTAAAGTGACATTCAGCAGTTCTGTCCGTGGACAAATTAATTTCTTGTCTTTATGAAAAAAGAAAGTCACCTGACAGAGGAGCCCTCTGTTATGCAGCAGTTTTAGCATGAAGAGTAGCGAGGAGGTGAGATTAACAAGCTATGTGGCTCCTTCAGTTTGGCTGAGGAAAGGTTGTGAGCTGTGTAGTAAGGTTCTTAAAGGCCTTCCACGTTGAAGGATATGATGTTTGCTTCTCAGCAGCAATCCATACAATCTATTTGGTGTAAGAATGTGTGTAATAGAGAGAAGAAGGAGAAGGGAGAGAGAGAAGTAGAGAGAGAGAGAGACTCCATCATATTCTTCCATTTGCTCAGCCCCCTGTTCCCCTGGCCCACTTTACCTGGAACAGGCAACAGGAAGACAAGAAGCACCGCAAGGAGGAGATAAAGGAACCTCATGCTGTTGGTGGGTGGTCTTAACAGCAAACTGAGACTGGAGAGGGAGCTGTGTTTTGCACCTTATAAAGGTTCCAGGTTACCAGGAGAATTTGCAATCGCTGCAACTTTGGTAATTACAGGGATTAATATGTCCATCTTACCTGTCGCATCATGGAAACGTGTTTTAGTGTACAAAGCACACCCAGCCACCTTATGCAAATTAGGACATGGAAATCCCAGAAAAAACTCTTATGACCTTGGAGACTGAAAATTCTTCATGTCTTGCTCAGGTCGGGTGGGGCATGCACAAGGTTAGGAAGCAACACTGTCTCCATCATAGAATAGTCTTGTGGCATTCATTTGCCAGCCTTATGAAACTGTCAATCTGCCAACTTTTTTTCCTTGAGTCTGGAGACAGTCTCAGGCCAAACTGGGAACTAGATCATCGAATTCCATCACCCCTGCTCAAATTGCACTCCAGGGGATGAAGCCAGGCTTGCTCAAACACAGAGTCTCTAGAGGTAATTGTGCTTTCTCACAGCACAAGGAGGACTTTGGGGACCAAGGGAAGATGGATATGGTGGGCCTGACCCTCCCTAGGTTATCAAGAGATGGTAACATTCATGTGAAAAGTCTCCTAAAATTTACCACCATCCCAATGTGACAGACAATGAGGCAGATAGGTGCTCCCTTTCGCTTCATCAGCAAAAGAATGGGAGGATGAACCTGTGACTAGACGCATCTCCTCAGAGTCTAGGAATCACGAAGCAAGGACGACACTTGGAGCCTCAGTTGACTCAGTAACTCAGGGAACATTCAGCGCTACATGACTCCCACACTTGAGAGCTGGGGGTTTATTTGCTTTTCAGAGATGTCAAAGCTAAGCATCTCACCTGCCATTTGGATCTTGTGGTGAAGCTCCGAGTGGACCTCCCAGTCCTCCACACTCTCTCCCTGCATCAGTGGGTCCCAGTTCTGAACGACCCACAGAGCTGCTGGCTTGTGTGAGGTGTCCCGGTGTCACTCGGGCCCTCGCCATTCCTGTGACACTCAGCAAAGAACAAAGTGGTCACCAGGAAATGACAGAGCCCTGTGCCCAGTGCCTAGTGGGGAGGGTTTTTCTGAGGGAAAATTAATTGCATTCATCTTGGATACTTCCTCTTTACATCTAAATGATGTTTGTGAGAAAAAAACTTCTATTTAAAAACATTATAATTATCTATAGATTGTGTATTTAGTTATGCATGGACTTTGTAGGAAAATAATCTATACTACAGGGTCAGTTTTGATAAGTGCCATAATACAACACTGGAGAAAGGAGTATAATTTCATCATAGTTTACTTTATCTCTTCATTTAGAATGTAACTTTTTCAAGATCTGTGGTTTGCAGCAGAGCAGGGTGTTTTTAAAAGGCAGCTGTTGATGCTATTGTGTTGACAACACCACCGATGACTTTCCTCAGGAGGAAGTTTCTGATGGGGGGTGAGGACAAGGGCTGGCCCACGATGCTGAGGGAAGTTCTAAAGGATTCCCCGTCCAGGCTCCAGTTGTGTCACCACTGGGTCACGTCCCTTGTCCTAACTGTTTCCCTCTGTGGTGAGCAGGCTTGCATTGAGGAACAAGTTCATCATTCCTGACCCTAAATTTGTTTCTTCCAGGGGAAGGGAACACCAAGAAAACTGAATGTGAAAGGTAGCCTGAACAGTCATCCCTCGCTATCCACAGGGGATTGGTTCCAGAACCTTCCAGAGATATCAAAATCCATGAGTGCTCAATTCCCTTAGCATGCCTTCCATATTCATGGTTCTGCATGCATGGATACACAAGACTGACTGTATATGCTCTGCCTAAATTGAACTCTTTTTTAAGAATACATATATGCTTATATATTTGCGATACTTCTTTCATCATTGAAAGAAAGAGGGAAACACTATGGGACTTCACCCTAATTACTCAGCGTACATCTCTTAAGAAGAAGAAGAAATTCACACATATCCCAATGCTGTTTACATATGTTAACAAATGACGATAATTCCTTAATATCATTTAGTACCTAGGCAATATTCACATTTCCCCAATTGTTCCATGAAGGTGCTTTATAGCTGTTGATTGCATTCCTAGTTCATTTTCAATCTAAATTCATCCATCAAATTAGACTGTTACCTCTCTTTATCTTTCAGACTAAGCATTCTTAAAGACCTACCACACTTTGGTAAAGCACTATTATGAAGTTGAAGTAAGGTAGTTGTTTCCATCCTTTACTATCTTTGATATCAATCCCAACTCCTACTAGTTAAAATTATAGTTATAAAAGTAATACGTTGTCATTTAAAAGGTCACCTATAGAAGAGGCTGAATTTTCCTGCAATCATTTCCCAAGTCCAGAATATCACAAATAGCATTATTTTATTGATATAATTGACGGATAAAGTTCTATTAGTTTCAGGGGTACTATATAATGATTTGATCTTTGTATATGTTGTGAATGATCACCACAATATGTAATTAGCATCTATCATCACATAGTTCAATTTTTTTTCTTGGGATGAGAACTTTTAAGACCTACTCTCTTAGCAACTTTCAAATATATAATTCAGTATGATTAACTATAGTTGCCATGCTGTACATTATGACCCTGTGACTTATTTATTTTCTATCTTGAAGTTTGTATGTTTGACCCTCTTCAACCATTTCCCCCAACCCTCACCTCTGGGAAGCATCAGTGTGTTCTCCGTATCTATAAGTTCAGGTTTCTATTTTTATTTTTTTTGGTTTAGATTCCACACATAACTGAGACATGTGATACTTGTCATTCTCTGCCTGAATTATTTCAATTAGAATAATGCTCTCAAGGTCCATCTGTGTTGTCAAAAATGGCAAGATTTCCCTCTTTATAATGTCTGAGTAGTATTCCATTGTGTATATATACCACATCTTCTTATCCATTCATCCATCCATGGACATTTAGGTTATCTCCATATCTTTGCAATGTGAATAGTGCTGCAAGGATCAAGTGGGTGCAGATATCATTTTGAAGTAGTGTTTTCATTTCACATGGATGATAGAATTTTTCTGTGTATTTTTCCCTGCACAGATCCAAGTGCATTTATGAAGGCCCTCTTAGATGAGAATGTAAAATTTTCCAGAAATCTGAAAATCACTGTGAAATGTGTGACCCATGTGTCACTGGGGAAGACCACCCGGAGGAGTAGGTAGCATCAGCGTGTTTGCCTAAGGACACTGGGCTGAGTGTTCCCACCCGGCATTCCAAGGATTGCAGCTGCTTCTTTTCCACTGGCATGGTCTAATTCTGATTGCTGTGTGACTGTGCTCATCCTGGAGACAAAGCCTAGGGGCACCAATTTCCATCATAGTAGGGTCATTATATACCTTCAGCAAGGAGACCACCAGTGAAACCAAGGGGTGCCTCACCAAGAACCAGAGATGTAGCTATTATAGGATTCAGGGAAGGGTTGAGTTCAGGTAAAATTGAAACAAATTGGTAGTTTTCATGGGCTAAAAGCCTAACAGGGCTGGGTATAAAATAGTTACCATATAGCCTGGGCTGATCAGTATACTAATGGCCCTGTTCCTTAAAGAAAGATAAATGCTGTGTCCCCAAACCCCTTTTACCTGCAACTGAGTAGGAAATTGAGGCAGTGTCTCTATGACAAAGAGACTCAGTTCCCCAGAAAATAGTGGGGTGTCCAATTCCTATCGATATGCTTTACAGTGAAGACTTTCTCATCTACAACTTTTAAATAGAAGGTTGGTCAGCATGGAGTCCTAGATGGTAATTAAACAAATTCATTTTTACTGGTTCCCACCTCTTGTGGCCAGGGACAGCTTCGTGGCTTGCGACAGTCACACCGGGACCTGCTCTCAGAAGTGTGCTGTGCTTGATGTAATGCTCTGCTGCCACCACTGACAGTCTTCATAGGTTTTCCTTTGAACTCCTGTGTTGTCAGTGATGTCCAGTGGAATAATGGAGCCTTCACCTGGCAGAGCAGATATGCTCAGGGTGTGTGGTGAGCTCAGGACCTCAGATATCGAGGCAGTGTGTGTGGGGCTGGTGGCCCAGCTGTCCAGAGAACCTACATCCCAGGAGCATCCCGAGCACATTTGGGCTGAGGGGGCAGGACCAGGATTGGCAGTGATGATGGCAGCCACAGCAGCAGTGGCCAGGTCACTGGGGGGAAGGGTGGTGTCCGTGTGGAAGCAACCCCGAGTCCTCTGTGCCCGTCCATCCTCAGAGTCATTCCTGGCTCATCTACACAGATGTTCTCTCCTGGCCTGGAGCACCTGGGCAGGAACCAAAGGCAATAAAGCAGTCAGCTATTGCCAATAAATTATTGCAGAATAAGTATGTGCACAAGGACATTGCAAGAATATTGCCAATAAATTATTGCAGAATAAGTATGTGTAAAGGGACATTGCAAGAAAGCAGACCAGGGAGTGGTTAGACATGTTCCCAGAGTTTAGAAATCTTGAAGGAGTTGTCAGGCTGAGAAACAGAAATTAGACTATGAAGATAGTCACATTCAACAGAGAAGAGCAGTAATTTCATACAAAGCTTCACATGAATCAGTGATCAACAAGGAAGACAATTTTTGAATTAGTTTTTCCTTGTTGTTGAATACATGTTGCCAGGCAACCAGGACCTTGTCACCATAGCCGAATTAATGAACAAAATGACAAGGGATTGATGAAGAGAGAAAAGTTTAATTTTGCTAGCAAAATGAGGCTGCAGTGGGCTCGTGCCACAAAGTTCACAGTCTTCCTGAGGCCCCAGGAGCTGGGGTTTTTAAAAGAAAATCTGTGGGAAGGTGTGGGCTATCTATGTGGCTGTAACCATCAGTGAGAGACAATTTACGAGGGTCCCAGATATTCTGGCACAGAGCCAACCTCCTACAGTAGGAGGTTTAGGGCTCCAGTGATATTCTTCCTGGACCACCTGAAACTGGGCCAGGGAGAGGAAAGAAACTGCCACCAATTAACAGTTACAGAGTTTACAAGGTTTTAGATGGGGAAGGGTGAGCTGTGGCTTTGTAGTTGGGCATCCTCCTGTCAGCCTGTGTTTCACGGGGATAAGGGAAGCTGCAGGTGTCATCATCCGTGGTGAATGGTGGGCTGTGGCACCAGCAAGCCAAGGATTTGGGAAACTTCAGCCTCTTGATATTCTCTGGACATCAATTTCCCTGTAAGATTTCAAAGGATCCACAATGAACCAAACTCCAATGTGAGCCCCCCACATTGGGGCTCCTGGGCTGCAACAATTTGGTACTTGTATATGCCTTGTGAATTTCAGCGATACAAAGGTTTAAAACAACCATGTCTACATGTGAAAGCAACCTAGTGGAGCTGGGAAAGGGAGTGAGTGCTTTTGGTTTTAACCCCATATATGCCGGGTTCAACATAGTGGAATTGATATCTGGGACAGCATCAGACACAGCAATTGATTGCATAAACAGGAGTTCTTAGTTAAACACAAACCATGAAGACACTCTCAGTTTCTTGTGGGCCTCCACAAGTTACAGGGAATGTCAGAAGAAATGTCCAAATTCCATTGTAGAAATTTACATTTAAAATTAAATTCAGACGGACCTGAAACTGATTTCTGTAAAGCGTTAAATATTTTACTAAAACTTGTGTCACAAAAATCACCAGATCGATAACTTTAATAAAAAGTTTAAAAATTAAAAAAAAAAAATCGCCAGCTCTGAATGTACCAAAATTTACACTTCAAAATATTTCATCCCCATGCTGTCATAGTTTACACAACACTCAACTCCAGGAAAAGTTGGCTCAGAAGTTTCTTCTCAAAAAATAAAAAATAAATACATTGCTGAAAATATAAATTTTAATGATCTAAAATGAGTTTGTAGAAAAGTTGGCCAGAAAAATTTTATGATCAATCAAGATATCCTATTTGTCAAGTATTATAATTTATTTTACTAAAGGTATGACATTGAAAATATTTTTTGTGATTTGTAAGTGTATGTTCTTTCTGTATAACTATTATCCCTATTAACTTTTGTGCATAATAAAACACTTTTTAAAGAAAATAGCTTTCTATCTCAGTTGCTTTAACAACACTTTTCTTTTCCTGCCCTTTGAATGAGGTGTCTCACATTTGTTTTGTTTGTTTGTTTGTTTTTACACTGAGCTGTGCTCAGCAGCTGGCACTGCTTATGGCCACTTTGATACAAGTTATCTCATTTAATTCTCAGAAACAAAATGGCCAAACAGGCATTATCCAGTTTTACAGAAGATGCTCCTGGGGCCTAGACCGGTTGAAGGTCATGTCCAAAGCCACAAGCCACCAAGGGGCAGAGATGTATCTTGGAACAAAATCAGCCTCTCTTCAAAGTCCATGCTCCTTCTACCCACACAGTCTCCATGCTGTTCTGAGAACATCCCCAGACCTTCTCCTACAGCCCCTAAGCTAGACTGATGCTCTGTCAACAGCAGCCTCCTGTGCTGCTACTGTCATCCTCTCAGCTGCAGGAGATGGTTGGAGCAGTAGAGAAGCGTGATCTTTCCAGTCTGTTCATGGTGTCCTTTGCTCTGCAGAAACATTTCAGACTCATCTAGCCCCTTTTTGTATCTTGGATTTTGTGGCTTTTGCTTTTGTCATGAAATTCAAAAACATCATTGCCAGGACCAACGTCAAGGAACTCTTCTCCTATGTTTTCTTCTAGGAATTTCATGGGTTTGGGTCTTATGTTTAAGTCTTTAAAATTTTGGGGGTTTATTTTTGTGTGTGGTGTAAGATAGGGGTCCAATTTTGTTCCTTAGCATGTGGAGATCCAGTTTTCCCAACACAATTGGTTGAACAGGCTATCTGTTCCTCATCATGTATTCTTGGCAACTTTGTTGAGGATCAGTTGACCGTATATGCATGAGTTTATTTCTGGGCTCTCAATTCTGGTCCGTTGCTCTATGTATCTGTTTTTATGAAAGAACCATACTGTTTTGCTTATAATTTGTAATATCATTTGAAATCAGGAATTGTGATGTCTCCAGTTTTGTTTTTCTTGCTCAGTTGGTTTGGCTATTGAGAGTTCTTGCAAGGTTTCCACACACATTTTAAGATTCTTTTTATATATTTGTGAAAACTGTCGTTGTATTGTTTTAAACTATCATTTTAAGTTTAATTCATCTTTTTCACAGGAAAAAGAATAATAGCCTGGAACCTACTAAATTCCTCACTAATATTCACTTGACAAAGTTGGAAATGAAACAATGTTAATTTGACCATAAAACCACCCCTGAATTCTTCAGAATGTATTTTTCTGTAAGCTCAGAAATATGCATTTCTTAAAACTCTTTCAGAGTAAAAATCTATTTTATAAAAAATGGTATATATTTAAAATGTACAAAATTATGATTTGATATACTTATCCATGCTGAAATTTTACTACAGTCAAGCTAATTAAATATCTCCTCCTTACATAGTTACCAGCTTTTGTGTGTGAGGTGGCAGTAGCTGAAACCTACTCTCTTAGCAAATTTCCAACATTCAATACAGTATTATTAATTATAGTCATCTTGCTATACATTAGACATCCAGACTTCTTCATCCTATATACGTACCGCTTTGTACCTTTAACCAGTATCACCCCATTTCCCCCACCTCCTCATCCCTGGCAACCACCATTCTACTCTCCGCTGCTATGTGTCCACCTCTTTTAGATTCCCTACATAAGTGACTGAATAGAGTATTTTTCCTTCCTGTGTGAGTCTTATTTCACTTAACATAATGTCCTCCAGGTGCAATCATGTTGTCACAAATGGAAGACTCTCATCTTTTAAGGCTAATACTCAAGTGTATACATATATATTTTCTTTTACATTCATCCATTGATGGAAACTTAGTTTCCATATCTTGGCTATTTTAAATAATACTGCATGAACATAGGAGTGCAAGTATCTCTATGAGATCCTAATTTTGGTTCCTTTGGGTACCTACACAGAAGAGGGATTGCTGGGTCACATGGTGTTTCTATTTCTAGTTTTTGAGGAAGCTGCACACAGTTTTCCATAATGACTGTATCAATTTACATTCTCAAACAGTGTACAAGAATTCCCTTTTCTCCACATCCTTGCAAACATTTGTTATATTCTATAACAGCCCTCCTAACAGGTGTGAAGAAATATCTCATTGTGGTTTTGATTTGCATTTCCCTGTTGATTAGGGATGTTGAACATCTTCCACATTTCTGTTCACCATGCACAACAAAGGAAACAACAAAATGAGTGCTGTGAAATTAATGATATACTTCACTTCACATGCTTTCACAAAAACCTCCTAAAATGCCTTCCTCTTTTTCAAAAGGACTAATCTTACAAGGATGTAGCAGAAAGTAGGCAATATAATAGATCTGAGGATTCTTTCCTGAATCTACTTTTAAGTAATAAAATGAGTGCAGAGTTTAAGAAATTAATACCTTGACATCAACAACTAAAAAATCCCAGAATGGTATAAGGAAACATCAGCGTGATTTAGCTTTGAGAAAAATCCATTTATTCCAGGAAACTCTTCTCCAAATAGGGAAAGTAAGATGCAGCTTAAATATAAGTGTTTAGGCCCACAAGACGGGCCTTTCTCTAAAACAGCACTGAGGTTCCATTTTCTTTACGTTATGTAACTCTGCCTCACTATCTTGGTTCATTGGGGGAATATTGCACTGAGGCTAATGGGACCAATACTGTTCTATATGACCTTCTGAAATGATGGAAATGTTCTACATCTGTGATGTCCAATATGGAAGCCCTTGGCCACATGTGGCTATTGAGCACTTGGAATGTGGCTGGTTTGACCGAGGATCTGAATTTTTAATTTTATTTATTTTTCAGCATTTTTTCCCTTTTGACCCATTTTAGAGCCACCATTATTCCATATTACATAAAGACATCAATTTTAGAGACAAATCTTTATTAAAATTCATTGAGTACGTGAGTGACTTCTAAGGCAAATTTCTCTGATGGTAAAAAGTAATTCTCTCCTTTTCTGTGCTGTGTTTTCTCTCAGCTGCCCAAGCAAGGACGTTTGCTGTCTGGGCAGCAGGAGAGCAACAATTTCATTACATACATCCACCTAGACAAGGCAGTTCTAGTCTAATTGTGTCAGAATATATGATAAGATGTGATATGATACAATATTATACTATACTATCTACTTAATAGATATATTAATGTGCTATGTAATAATACACAGCCAAATACATAAAAGTCGCATTGAGGTGGATCTTTTCACTAATAAATTCCCTCAACTGAGAGAGCAATGGCCATTCTCTTGTCTCTTTCCTCTTGATCTCTCTTGCCCTCTTCCTGGAACCAGCTGGAACAGTAAGAGCATAGGCAATAGGAAAAGAGGGCGTATGTGAGATGTCAAGGTTCCAGTTTGCCTGGAGCTTAAATGGTAACCATGCACAGTAAGTTCCAGCACACCGTGGAGCTGCTGACTGCTATTGTCAAGAGTATTAACTCGGAGGTAAATGAAGAATCATTAGGGATCTCTTGGCCCTGCATGAAACACCACACAATAACCAGAAGTACAAGAGGTCAGGTTCTCTGATTTGGAACCAAGTGATTTAATTGGGTTTATAGTTTATAAATGTATCAGAGGGGAACAGTTTCTCTCTCCACAATGGCCTTGGTAGCTGGATTTCTTGTTCCTATTTCCTTATTTTGCAGCATTTTTGTGTGGGTAGGCGACACCTGCTGATCTCTTCCCACTTATGAAGGCATCTGAAGGGAAAAAAAAGCCCCTGCTCCCAATGCAAGATAGAGGAAATAGGACTCTTCTGGCGAAGCCTGGAAAGAAAGGAGAGCACAAGAGAAGTTCCAGCACCATTTCGGGAAGACTCAAAACATGAGTCATTGTCCCTCTTCTTAAATCCTGAGGAAGAAAGCACCTTTTCCAAGAATGTGACCACATGATCCCGATGATTTATACAGGGATTATGATTTCTTGTAGATAATTTTCTGACAAACAGACTGCAGACTTGTTCTTGAAGAAACAGACTGCTAAATCTTCTCGTTTGTGGTTGACTGACCTCGGCAAGCCACTAGCAGGTGCAGGTAGAAGCTTGTGGAGGGTCTCCTGCAAATCTGTCCCCACCACAAGAAAATGATCTGGAGGCTGCTGAGAGTCAGCAGTTACCACACAGCTCAGTTGATCTCAATTCTGAAAAGGCAAAGAAGAGTCCGTTGTTTTGGTCTTTCTTTTCCCCAAATCATCTGGTTTATTGAGTATTTGAGCTTCGGTGGGAAGAAATCCTAATTTATTTATAAACACTTTGTCATCTGAGTGCTATCACGTGAACCTACTAGTACAGTTTTAGGAACAAGAGATTTACAATAACATTTCTTATTTATGCTGTTTTCTCAACTACCTTCTCTCTCTCTCTTCTCCCCACCCCCACTTCCGTCCCTTCCTTCCTTCCTACCTTTTCCCCCCTTCATCCCCTTTCCTTTATCTCCTCTTCAGTTCCTCTCCTTTTTTTTTTTAACTTCAGTTATGGTAAATGCCAGGGTAAAATGAAGTAAGGCAGCCAAGTAAATGAAGATCAAGCTCCCATGCAAACCCAAGAGAGAACAATATTCTATAGATGATTTCCAATGTGAAGAGATGACATGGGGCAAACACGGCATAGGTTCCCAGAATATAAGATCGGAGCCCTAGTCATATTACAAGTATCTATAGGTGGCCAAAGATTCCATGATTTAATTATAAAATTATATACTTACAAGCAAACAAGCAACTCCATCAAAACATGGGCAGAGGATATGAATAGACATTTTTCCAAGAAGATATACACATGGCAAATAGGTACATGAAAAGGTGTTCAACATCACTAATCATCAGGGAAATGCAAATCAAAACTACATTGTGATATCACTTTGCACCTGTTACAATGGCTATAATCACCAAGACAACAAATAACAAGAGTTGGAGAGGATGTGGAGGAAAGGACATGCTCATACTCTGCTGGTGGGAGTGCAAACTAGTGCAGCCACTGTGGAAGACAGTATAGAGATTTCTCAAATAACTACAAATAGAAATACTGTACAACCCAGCTCTCCCACTACTGGATATTTATCCAAAGAACTTGAAATCAACAATTCAAAGAGATTTTTGCAGCCCTGTGCTCATTGCAGCATTATTCACCATAGTCATGTTATGGAAGCAACCCAAGTGCCCAGTGACTGATGAATGGAGAAAGAAGATGTGGTATATATATATGCAATGGAATACTACTTAGCCATCTAAAGGGAAAAAGCATTCCATTTGCAACATTTTCATGTAATATTAAATATCATGTGAATAGCCTCTTAAATGTTCCATTAACTAAATAGTGTAGAGATGATGATTTAGGAAATGTTGTTCATTCTTGTGTTCAGAGAGAGAGAATGCTGGGCAAAAGTAACTGAATGGATTGTAACCCTCTTAGAGTCTATGACACTTAATATGCAAAAGAGGATTCTAGGAATAAAGTTTTGTGACATTAGGCTATTCCTGGTTTATGATAATTCAAGTGCAGGACTCAGGTGACACTTGAAGGCACTGAAGGCAGCTCAAAGTTTTGTGTGGCTGTAGGTTGCTTTGTTTTTCTTAAGATAGCCCTTATAGGGTACGTGGTGGATTAATAAAGACTTAACCATGAATCGGAAGAAGAACCCTTTAATAATATTGATGTATTCCTTGCCAAGTCTATGAGGAAATGCTTTTTAGGGTAGGGATCTTCCTGGAGAGGTGAAATCACAGAGCACAGACAGCAAGCTCTCCACCTCCACCCAAGGCTGGACCTGTTCACAATCAATCCAAAGTACAAATCTGAAATAAATGGGTCCTTCTTGAAACAGGGAGCCCAGGATCCCCAATAATGGAGGGAAAGTTGGCATATGAACCATGGGCTTTTCTAAGAAAAATGTTATTTAAAGTGGAGTCCAACCTTGATAGTTTTCATCATGTTTTTCTCCATTAAACAATGCATGTTTGCATCTCTCATGCTGCTAATTTTACAGCCGTGTATGATTTTAGGCTACTAGCATATTAGTTTCCTGTTGCTACTGTAACAAATTGCCACAGGCTCAGTGGCTTAAAACAACACACATTTATTATCTTGTAGTTTTGGGAATCAAACGTCCAAAATGGGTCTGACTGGGCTAATATCAAGGTGTTGGTAGGAGTGTGTTCTTTCTGGAAGATCTAAGGGTGGATCTGTCTTTTTCCCTTTTCAAGCTTTAGAAGCGGCCCACATTCCTTGGCTTCAGCCCCCTCTCTCCATCTTCAAAGCCAGCAGTGGCAGTTGAGTCTGTCTCACACGACATCACTCTGACACTGGCAGTTCTGCCTCCCTCTTCCACATTTTAGTTTCCTCGTGATGACATTGGGACCAACTCGATAATCTCTGTACTTGAAGGTCAGCTGAGTAGCAACCTTGTTACATCCGCTACTTTAATTCTCATCTGAGATGTGTCTTAGTCCATTCAGGCTACTGTAACATAAATATCATAGACTAGGTGGCTGATAAATGACAGAAATTCATTTCTCATATTTTTGGAGGCTGAGAGGTCCAGACACTGGTAGGTCAGGTGTCTAGTGAGATTCTGCTTCCTCATGGACTTTGTCTGCTCCCTGTAACCCCTCAGGGCAGAAGGGACAAGCTAGCTTTCTAGAGTCCTTTTTTTATGGGCACTAATCCCATTCATGAGGGACCCACCCTCATGGCCTATCACCTCCCAAAGGGACCACATCGTACACCATCACACTGGGCATTAGGTTTTCAGCATATGAATTTCATGGGGAGAGGGACATAAACATTTAGTCCATTGCACCATGTAAGATAACATATTCACAGGTTCTAGGAATTAGGACATGGACATATTTGGGAGACCCTGATTCTGCTACCATGTCCAGTAAAAATAAAACTCAAGTGTGTAATAAATGAGTACTTTGGTCAAAATACTGTCTCCAAGGAGGAACATGTCAATGATTTACAGAGTTCTCAGATAAAATACAGAATGTCTACTTCAATTCAAATTTCAGATAAACCATGAATAATCGTTTAGAATATGTATGTCCCAAACATTGTACAGCATACATTAGGTCAATTACTAATTGTTTATCCGAAATTCACATTTAACTGTGTGTCCTGTATTTTTACTTACTAAAGTCTGTCCACACTAGTGATTGAGCATTAATAAAAAGTTCTACATATTTATTCTAAATTGTCCCTCTGTGAGAGCAAAAATAAGAAAATGACATTTAAAGTTGTATCACAGTTTTCTTTTTAAAAGAAGTGCTAAGGTCCCTTGATGTGTTGCCACCCCAAATTGCCCTGCAGTTAGATCTTTTCAGCATTTCTTCAGTGCTTGTCATTATCTTTCTTTGATCAAGTGCTTCACTAGAAATTATTCTCTCTAAGCAACTACTCCTCCATCTCAGATTCATTAAGGGGCAGGTGTTAGGAGAAAAACTCCCATAATCCCAAGAGGGCTGGGAGATCTCCAAAATAGCTGACAATATCCAGTTTTGTAGAGGTTCTCTTGAGGAATTAAAAAACATTAGACTGTAATTCTAGAACATAAAAAAAGTCTGAAATAAAAATCACAATGGATGGGTTTAACAGCAGGTTGGCTACGGCAGGAGGAGATCTGAGGATTAGAATACAGATCAATGGAAAATTTCTGGATCAAAGCATAGAGAAAGAAAGCAATGGAAAGTACAAAAATAGCCTGAAATACATATGAGAGCACAGTGAGAGGTTAATATATATGCAATTCTATTCCTAGGGGGGGAGGAGACAGAGGACAGACAGCAGGAACGCTGGAAGGGAGATGTGCTGCAGATGTTTAAATCCAATGAGAGATATTAACCCATATATTCAAAAAGCTCTGCAAAACACAAACAGCATATAGAGACAGAAAACTGTACCACGACTTACCACAGAAAAACCCTGTTCCTTGGAGAGTTTGCTCATTTGGTTTAGGCATACTTGGACAAAAGATGATGTGCTAATTTTGTTAGAGTTAGCCAGATGAATTCACTAAAGACAGTGAAAGAGCTGCAGTGTTTAACATACTACCTGTATTTTTTTCCTCATGATACTTCAGCACAATATGAGAGACATGATTTTCTTCTTTTAAGCCATAATGTAACAGGTTTAAAGAGTCAGTAAGACGCACATTGACTTGGTTGGAAAGCAGCCTGCCAATACCCCAGATTCTGACGTTATCCTCCAGCTCCCACCCCTCATAAATCCAGGCAATTATTCAGATGTTTCTGCAGATTCGCAGTTGATGCTCATGCTCACAATATTTTGTCCAAAAGACCATTTCCACCTCTTCCAGAGCCTTCTCGGTCCAGCTCCATCTCACATCCTGTGGCAGCTGCCCTCTTCCTTCATAGCTTCGCGCCGAGCATGACCGAGGCTGTCCCCCATTTCCCAAGAGTCCACAAAGACATTGAATGAAACAAGAGTTTAGGAGAACTTGAAGTTGATGATATGTGGTTACTACACAGAAGTGTCAAAAAGTAAAATTGGGAATCAGAATGCACTTGAGAAACAGAGGAAAGGAAACCTCATTTAAAATGAAGACGAGGGATGGCAACTGGTCTGTTGGTGGTGAACGTGATACCGTCTACACAGCAGTCAAAATATAGCAATGTTTACCTGAAATGTTTCTAATTTTATAAACAAATGTGACCTTAAGAAGAAGAAAATAGATAAATAAGTAAATAAATGAGCTTGTGGGGCCAGAAGGGGGAGCTGTCACACACTGCTCAACCTCAATTACAGGAAGAACTGTCAGATACGGACCCCAGCAGGAAGAAATGCACATTGCACCCCAACAAGAAATGGGCCACCCCAGCAACTCAGCCAATGAGAACTGTCTCTACCCTGAATTCTCGCTTTCAGCAGTGCATAGTGTTCAAAACAACCCCTCTTGCCTTCCTCCTTTTCTCTGTAAAGTAACACTTCTCTCCTTTGTTTGCTGGACTTACCTATCACTTTTGCTATAGCTTGCTTATCCTGATTCACAGTTCTGCTGCTGTTCCCAAATAAACTGGCTGTTTTATTTGTTTAGGTCAACACACTCTTGCTAAAGATTTCCAGCCATGCTGAGTTATTAACCACTCCAGGCCATGTCTTGTCATATTACAGACACACACGTTCCTTTTGGAATGAAAAATTCCTTTCATTTTTAATCTCTGATTCCAGGTGGGAAACAAAAATCCTTTTACGTTGAGAAATGTAGAGCTTGTTAGCTCTTACTTGCTTTCATCTCTGTTTTACAGATGTACACAGGTACCTTGCCTTTCAACACCAAAATAGCCCTTTGGCGTTTTCTTATATAAAAGAGTAGTTTCACCCTAAATGAATTTCATGGTCCCCGCAGAACAGAGGAATGAGTGACATCGTTCTGATGTCAGTCAGTAACGCATTTACTGTGTTAAACTTCATCTCATCTATACAGTCAAAGATGAACACTTCTGGGCACAAAGAGAGTGACACATCTATCATAAATAAAAATGCCATAAATTATTAAAAGCAAATAACTAAATCAAGACAGGACTGAGGTTAGGGTGAGGCCAGTGAATTGGAATTGTGCAATTACAGGATCAGATCCTGTCCTTATTTAAAACATTGATTGGCTGATTATGGGTTTTTTGGAATATTAACGTAAAAAGATTGCATTATATTATTTCTATTGATTAAATAATTTGGGGGGAGGCCCTTATGTATTGACCCCATGGCAAGTGTTTCACTCTCCTCACGCTAGCCTTGGCTCCATTATCAGGTGTCTCTATGTGGATAAAAATATATTTTTTCAAGCAGGTCTGATTTCTCTTTTTAATCTGGAGTCTAGGAAACACAAGAGATTAATTGGAGCTAAAGAGCATTTACCCAGATGTAAGTATAGGCATGTGGAGTGAAGAGTTCATGTAAAGATACTGAGAGCTGCTTACACACCCAGGCTACTGCAGCAGAACTCTAGACTTAACTACCAAACCCTCCATGGAAGAGATGCCAGGGCGAGAGCAGCATACCCATTGTCCCCTGGCCGCCTATGGTCTCTTTCTTTTGGTGTTTGGTCCCCTTTCCCCATGTTCCTGGCTATATTGTCTTCATTTTATCACACTTTCAACAAGGACTTGTTTTCCCACAGCAGGTACTTGCATCCTGTGATGTCCACATGCAGAGAAACGCTTCATCCAACTCAGCTTTGCCATCCAACTGATAGTAATTATGAAGCAATGTCGCCCCTTGAAGACTAGCAGATAAATTAATAAGACAGAGTCCACACCCATAGAGATCATACAGCCCCCTGTATAGACAAAGAGACGTTTAGCCCCATACGCACAGGGCCGGGCAGAGGAAGAAGTGCAACCACAGGAGGTGCGGAAGTGGGGAGCCTAGAGGAGGAGGGGCTGCTTCCTGTGGGTATCAGTTATGGTTTCCTGAAGGAAGGAGGTGGTGTTCCAGTGGGGACTGGATGAATGAGGTGCACGCATGAGGGGTATGGGGGATGGTGAGTGTAGGAAGAGCAAAACGCATGTTACAGGACTCACGGGCAGTAACTGGAGAAAGCCAGGTGACCATAACCCTTAGAAGCACAGCAGCCTCCCACCCTGTTGGCCTTGATGGTCAGTATGAGGAGCTTAAAGGGGAGTCCTCAAGGATTTTGGTGATCCACAATGACCAGAAGGCAAGAGTCTTTGTCTTTGAACAAAGCAGTTTAATCTGGCTTAAATTTTACATGTTTTTGCAAAGGGAGATGTTTCTGACTCCACATCTGTCACAGCAGTTTCTCTGCTTCTTCTTAGTTTCTTTTGCAACATTTCGACTCAGGGAAGCCACAGGTACCAATCTGTCTCCACCCTGGAAGGCACAGCAACGGGGAGCATTTGCCTCCATGCTTAATGCAGCTAGCTGAATTTTTTATGCCTTGACTAAAACCTAAAACAAACAAACAAACAAGAAAAGAGTGTCAGAAATCAAACCACTGAGTCAGAAAGACGCACTGAGTCCCCTTGAGCGAATCCTCAGGGCTGTCCTTCCCAGGTCTGCAATTATTCTGTCAGACAGTGAGACGTGCTGGTTTCAGACAGAGATGGGCACCGCGGAGGTTCCAGTGGGGACTCGCGTTTCCAGAACCAGGCCGCTGTGCTCGTGGCCCAGTGACTGGGGTTCACGGGGTACTTTTGGGCAAGTTCAGCTCCCCGGGGTTGTGGGGGAGACTCTCCTCCATGCTGTGTGAGGTCGGTTCTCACACACAGACCAGTGGTTTCAGAATCAGAAACAGCCAGCTGGGGTCTACTTTTATTGTTTTGTTTCCAAATCATTCATATGATTAAGTATTTCAGGTGAGATGGAAAGAAATATGCAGATTAAAGGTAGGAATTGTTTAACAAGAACTTAATATCTAAGTAACCTGTAATAGAAAATAACAATGGCTAAAAAAACCTTTTGGAACATTGTTTCTCACATCTGAGAATTATCTCAGATCTGGGCTGGGTCTCACTCGTCCTTCACCCTCCTTCATTGCTTCCTTCTGTCATTTCTGCCTTCTCACCTTCCTTGTATTCTTGTTGTCCTAACTCATTTTCCCTCTTCCTTGTCCTCATCCCTGCTACTGTTCTGTCTTGCAATAATAGTTGTAAACAAAATTGATAAAATCAGGATGTTTCAATATAATTTCTAATTAAAAGTAATCTCAGGTCCAAGCCTCACATGTTTTCTCTCCCTCTCTTCATCTCTCCTTTCCTCTCTCCTTCCTTCCTTCATCCTTTTTATTCTATTTCCACAATGTCAAGGATAAAATAAAAGTTAATCATCCATTTTTAACTACTGCTTTGGACGGACTGTCTCCCGGTGTGAACCAAGAGTAGGGGTGTGTCCTTGAGGACCACCAGCTGCAAAGACAGAGACACAGGGCTGCCCCCCAAGGGCAGATCCCAAAGTGCAGGGTGGGCTTCATTATTCTCTGGGATTCTCCATTGACCAGAGACTCCACCCTTTAACTATCAATACTTATAAAGTGACATTCTGTACTTCTGTCCTTGGAAACAATCAAATTTCTTGCTTTTATGAAAAAAGAAAACTCACCTAACAGAGGCATTTTCTGTTATGCCCTAGTTTTAGCATGAAGAGCAGTGAGGAGATTGATTTATAAGCTTTCTGGCTCCTTCAGTTTGGCTGAGAAAAGGTTGTGAACCGTTCAGTAAGGTTCTTTATGTCCTTCATGGAAGGACATGGCACCTGGTTCTCATAAGTCATCCATACAATCTATTTGGCCTAAGAATGTATGTAAAAGAGGGAGGAAGGAGAAGGGAGAGAAAGGTGGAGAAAAAGAGAGAGAGGAAGAGAGAGAAGGAAAGGGAGAGAGAAGGAGAAAGAGAAGGAGAGGGAGAGAAAAGGAGGAAAGGGAAAGAGAGATGGAGAGAGAGAAGGACAGAAGAAGAATCTGTCTTACTCTTTCCATTTGCTCAGTCCCCTGGCCCCCTGGCCCACCTTACCTGGAACAGGCAACAGGAAGACAAGGAACACCGCAAAGAGGAGATAAAGGAACCTCATGCTGATGGCGGGTGAGCTACACAGCAAGCTGAGCCTGGAGAGGAAGCTGAACTTTGCACCTTATAAATGATCCAGGCTGGTAGAATTTAGTATTGGTTGCAAATTTGGTAATTACAGGGATTAAAGTGAACATCTTACCTGTGTGTCATGGGAACAGCCTTTAGAGCACAAAACACACCCAGCCACCATTGTGTAAATTAGGTGTGGAAAAACACAGGTAAACGTTTCTTGCCTTTGGAGCCAGAAAATTCTTCCTTTCTGGCCCAATTCAGGTGGGCCATGATGGGGTTGGGGACAGGCCTGTCTCAATGTGGGAACAGACTTCCTGGTGCTCATTTGCCTGCCCTGTGAAACTTTCAATCTGCCAACTTTGTTTTTCCTGAGTCTGGGGACTGTCTTGCTCTAACCCAGTGTCCTTAGAGGTAATCATGGCTTTACACAGCATGAGGAGGACTTTGGGCACTGAGGGAAGATGGACATGGTGGGCCTGACCCTCCCTGAGTTCTCACGATATGGTAACATTCATGTGAAAAGTCTTCTAAAATTTAACTTCATCCCAATGTAACAGACTATGAGACAGATAGGTGCTCCGTTTCTCTTCATGGGAGACAGAATGGGAGGATGAACTTGTGACTAGACGCATCTCCTCAGAGTCTAGGAAACACAGAGCAAGGACGACACTTGGAGCCTCAGTTGACTCAGTAACTCAGGGAACATTCAGCGCTACATGACTCCCACGCTTGAGAGCTGAGGGTTTATTTGCTTTTCAGCGATGTCAGAGCGAAGGATCTAACCTGCCATTTGGATCTTGTGGTGAAGCTCTGAGAGGACCTCCAAGTCCTCCACACTCTCTCCCTGCATCAGTGGGTCCCAGTTCTGAACGACCCACAGAACTGCAGGCTTGTGCGAGGTCTCCCTGTGTCACTGGGATCCTCACCATTTCTCTGAGACCCAGCAAAGCACACGGTGGTCACCGGAAATAGACAGAGCCCTGTGCCCAGTGCTCAGGAGGGAGGGTTTTTATGAGGGAAAGTAAATTGAATTAATCATCATTCCTTCTCTTCAGCTCTAAATGATGTTTGAGAGAGACAAACGTGTTTAAATATATTATAATCTATAGATAATATATTTAGTTATTTACAAACTTTTGTGGGAAAAAGCCTATAATACAAGGTCAGTTTTGAACAGGGCTATAATACAACATTGGAGAAAGTGGTAGAATATGGCCATGGTCTACTGTATCTCTTCATTTAAAATGTCATGTCTTCAAGATCTGTGGTTTGCAGCAGGGCAGAGATGTTCTTCAAAGGCAGCTGTTGATGCTATTGTGTAGGCAAGACCAGCAATAACTTTCCTCAGGAGGAAGTTTCTGATGCAGTCTGAGGACAAGGGATGGGCCAGCATGCTGAGGGAAGTTCTAAAGAAGTCCCTGTCCAAGGCTGCAGGTGTGTCACCAGTGGGTCACGTCCCGTGTCATGACTGTTTCCCTCTGTGGTGAGCAGGCTTTCATTAAGGAGCAAGTTCATCGGTCCTGACCCTAAAACTCTTTCTTCCATGGGAAGTAAGCACAGGGAAAACTGAATGTGAAAGATAGCCTCAACAGTTGTCTCTCGGTATCTATGGGGGACTGGTTCCAGAACCATCCATGGATACCAAAGTCCATGGGAGCTCGAGTCCCTTAGTGGGCCTTCCATATCCACGGTTCCCCATCCGTGGATACAAAGGGCAGACTGTATGTGCTCTGGCTAAATTAAACTCTTTTAAAAATATATGTGTATATACATATATTTGCTATATTTCTTTCACCTTTTAAAGGAAGAGGGAAACATCATGGCAGTTCACCCTGATTATCTCAGCAAGCATCTCTTAAGAAGAAGGAAAAATTCTCACATAAGTCACAATACCATTTACATACATAAGCAAAAGACAATAATTCCTTAATATCATTTAGTGTCTAGTCAATATTCACATTTTCCCAATTGTCCCATGAACGTGCTTTATAGTTTTTGATTTTATTCCTAGTTCCTTTTCGATCTAGATTCACACATCAAGTTAGGTTGTTATCTCTGCATATTTTTTAGAGTAAGCACTCTTAAAGAAATACCACACTTTGGTAAAGCACTTTGAAGAAGTTGAAGTAAGTTAGTGGTTTCCATCCTTTTCTATGTTTGATATCAATCCCAACTCTTTCTGGTTAAAATTATTGTTATAAAAGTAATACATTTTCATTTGAATATTTACCCAAAGAAAAGGGTGAATTTTCATGCATTTTCCAACCCCAAAGAACCACCAATAGCATTTTATTATTGATGTAATTGACATAAAAAATTCTATTAATTTCAGTTGTACAACATAATGATTCGATATTTGTGTATGTCGTGAAATGATCACCACAGTAAGTCTAGTTAACATCCATCACCACACAGCTACAATTTTTTTCTTGTGATGAAAACTTTTAAGATCGACTCTCTTGGCAACTTTCAAATATACAATTCATTATTTTTAACTACAGTCACCATGCTGTACATTGCATCTCTGTGACTTATTTATTTTACAACTGGAAGTTTGTTCCCTTTGACACTTTTCAACTGTTTCTCCCACTCGCCCCACCTCTGGCAACAATCAGTCTTTTCTCTGTATCTATGAGTTCAGTTGTTGATATTTGTTTTTCTTTTAGATTCCACATATAAGTGAGATTGTATGGTATCTGTCATCTTCTGTCTGATTTACTTCACTTAGAATAATGCCCTCAAGGTCCATCCATGTTGTCACAAATGGCAAGATTTCCTTCTTTTTATGGCTGAGTAGTATTCCAGTGTGTATATATTCCACATTTTCTCTATCCTTTCATCCATTGACAGACACTTAGGTTATTTCTGCATCTTGGCTACTGTGAATAATGCTACGATGAACATGGCAATGCAGGCATTTTCTTGAGTGAGTGTTTTCATTCCTCCGGATAATAGCATTTTTTCTGTATAACTTTTCCCTGCCCAGATCCTACTGCATTTGCGAAGACCCTGTTAGATGAGAATGTAAAATTGGGCAGAAATCTGAAAATCGCTGTGGAAGGTATCATCCATGTGTCACTGGGGAAGACTACTTGAAGGAGTAGGTAGCATCAGCATGGTTGCCTAAGGACATTGGGCTGAGTGTTCCCATCAAGAATTCCTACTGTTGAAGCTGCTTCTTTTCCTTTTGTGGCTGTGCTTATCCTGGAGACAAAGCCAAGGTGCACATTTGTCCGTCAAAGGTAGGGTTATTATCTTGCTTCAGCAAGGAGACCACCAGTGAAGCCATGGGGTGCCTCAACAAGAACCAGAGATGTAGTTATTATGGGATTCAGGGAAGGATTGGGTATAGGTAAAATCTAAATGAATTTGTAGTTTTCACAGGCTCAAAGCAAAACAAGGCTGTGTATAAAATGGTTTCCATCAAGCCTGGGCTGATGGGTAGACTCATGCTCCTGTTCCTTAAAGAAAGTTAAATGCTGTGTCCCCAAACCCCTTTTACCTGTAACTGAGTAGGAAATTGAGGCAAAGTCTCTGTGGCAAAGAGGCTCAGCTCCCCAGAGAAGAGTGTGGTGTCCCTTCCTATAGATTCACTTTTGAACGGTGAAGTCTTTCACATCTACAACTTTACAAAAAAAGGTTTCTCAGCACAGAGTCCTTGATGTTAATTAACTAAAGCAGTTTTTACTGTTTCCTGTCTCTTGTGGCCAGGGCCAGCTTCACGGATTGTGACAGTCACACAGGGACCTGCTCTCAGAAGGACCCACTGCTTGGTTTAATGCTCTGCTGCCATCACTGACATTGTTCATAGTTCTTTCTTTGAACTTGTGTTTTGAGAGTGAAACCAGTGGAATAATGGAGCCTGCACCTGGGCAGAGCGGATACACTCAGTGCGTGGTGGGCTCAAGCCATCAGACACAGAGGACTGTGTGTGGGGGGGACAGTTGGCTCAGCTGCCAGAGTACCCACATCCCTGAAGCAGCCTGAGCACCTTAGGGCTGAGGGGGTAGGGTGGGACCTGGATTGGCAGTGATGACGGCAGCCACAGCAGCAGTGGCCTGGGCACTGGGAGAAAGGATGGTCTCCGTGTGGAGGCAACAGCAAGACCTCTGTGCCTTTCCATCCTCAGAGCCATTCCTGGTGCATCTGCACAGATAGTTACTCCCAGCCTGGTGCACCAAGACTGGAATCGTGGACTCTCGGGCAGTAACTGTCCTCCATAAATTATTGCAAAATAAGAATGTGCACATGGACATTGCAAGAGAGCATACCAAGGAGTTTTTAGACATCTTCCAACAGTTTAGAATTCTTTAAGGAGTTATCAGGCTTAGAAATAGAAATTAAACTTATGAAGATAGTCCCATTCAACAGAGAAGAGCACTCTTTTCATATGAGGCTTCAGATGAATCAGTGATCAACAGGACAATTTTTGAATCAATTCTTCCTTGTTATTTGAAGACGCAGCAGTAGAGCTCATAAACAAGAGATCTTAATTAAATACAAATCATGAAGCCACTTTGAATCTCTTGTGGGCCTCCTCAAGAATCATTAAAACCCCATTCTATAAATTACATTTATTACATTTAAAATAAAATTCAAACTTACCCAAAACTCATTGCTGTACAGAGTTAAAGCTTTACATAAACATTGTCTCACAAGAATCACCAGCTCTACAGACTTCAATAAAAAGTTTAAAAATAAGAAAAGAATCACCAGCTCTGCATGTAACAAAACTTATATTTCAAAACAATTTCTACCAATGTTGTCATAGTTTACAAAACACTCAACTGCAGTAACAGTTGCATCAGCAGATTCTTCTCAGAATAAAAATGAAGTTGCTTAAAGTATAAATTTTGATGATCTAAAATGAGTTTACAAAAATATTGGCCAGGAAAATTTTATGATCATCAAGATTTCCCATTTGTGAGGCATTATTATTTATTGTACTGAAAATATTATTTTGTGATTTGTAAGCATATGTTGCTCTTGTATAAGTATTATTACTATTACATTTTTGTAACTAACAAAATATTTTTAAAGAAAAAATGGTTTATATCTCAGTGCCCTTTAACAACACTTTTCTTTTCCTGCCCTTTGAACAAAGCATCCCACATTTTTGATTTGCACTGAGCCGTGCTTGGTAGCTGGCCCTGCTTTTGGCCAATTTTACATGTTATCTCATTTAATTCTCCTAAACAAACTAGCCAGGCAGGCATTATCCAATTTTACAGAAGATGGTTTTGGGGTCTAGACGGGTTGAAGGTCATGTCCAAAGCCAGAGCCACCAAGGGGCAGAGATATCTTGGAACAAAAGCAGCCTCTCTTCAGTCCATGCTCCTTCTACCCCCACAGTCATGAGGGTGTTCAGAGAATGTCCCCAGGCCTTCTCCTGCAGCTCCAAGGCTAGACTAATGCTCTGTGAAGGGCAGCCTCCCGTGGTGCTACTGTCATCCTCTTAGCTGCAGGAGATGGTTGGAGCAGTAAAGGAACACGATCTTTCCAGTTTGTTCAGTGTTTTCTTTGCTGGGCAGAAACATTTCCATCTGAAGCAGTCCTACTTGTTTATCTTTGATTTTGTTGCTTGTGCTTTTGGCATCAAATCCAAAAACACCATTGCCAAGATCAACGTCAAGGAGGTTTTGTCCTATGTTTTCTTCTAGGAGTTTTATGGTTTGGGGTCTTATGTTTAAGTCTTTAATCCTTTTTGAGTTGATATTTGTGTGTGATGTATGATAGGGGTCCAATTTCATTCTTCAGCAGGTGGAGATCCAGTGTTCCCAACACCATTTCTTGAAGAGGCGATCTTTTCCCATAGTGTATTCTTGGCACCCTTGTCAAGATTCAGGTGACCATATATGCATGGGTTTATATCTGGGCTCTCAGTTCTGTTCCATTGATCTAAGTGTTTGCTTTTATGCCAGTACCATACTGTTTTGATTATAGCTTTGTAATATAATTTGAAATCAGGACGTGTGATGTTTCCAGTTTTGTGCCTGTTTCTCAAGATTGCTTTGGCTATTCAGGGTCTTTCAACGTTCCAGACACATTTTATGATTTTTTTTTTTTACCTGTGAAAAATGCCATTGGAGTTTTTTAGACTATTATTTTAAGCTTAATTATATTTTTCATAGGAAAAGGAATAATAACTTCGTTGGAGCCAACTAAATTCCTCACTCACATTCACTTTATAAAACTGGAAATAAAACTGAATATTAATTTGATCCTAAAAGCGCCCCTAATGCTTCAGAATGTATTTTTCAGTAAGCTTGGAAATCTGCATTTATTAACACCATTTAATATTTCTCAAATCTATTTATTTTATTCTATTTTTAATAAAAATTGTACATATTTAAAGTGTACAAAATGATGATTTGATAACCCTGTACATAGTGAAATGATTACAATAGTCAAGCTAATTAACATATCTTCTCCTTACCTAGTTACCAGCTTTTGTGTGTGTGGTGAGAGCACCTGAAATCTACTCTCTTAGCAAATTTCCAGTATTCAATACAGTATTATTAACTATAGTCACATGCTATGCATTATATCTCTAGGCTTATTCATCCTACATAACTACAACTTTGTACCATTTAACCAACATCTCCCCATTTCCTCTACCTCCCCGACCCTGGTAACCACCGTCTACTCTCTACTTCTATGTATTTGCCGCTTTTAGATTCCACATATAAGTGACAGCATGCAGGTTTTTTTTTTTTCTCTTTGTGTGTGTCTTATTTCACTTAGCATAATTTCCTGCAGGTGAATCCATGTTGTCACAAAGGGAAGGACCTCATTTTTTAAGGCATTGTGTAGATATACATTTTCTTTATACATTCCTCTGTTGATGGACACTTAGGTTGTTTCCATATTGTGGCTATTGTGGATAATACTGCAATGAACTTGAGAGTGCAGACATCTCTTTGAAATCCTGGTTTTATTTCCTTTGTGTATATATTCAGAAGTGGGATTGCTAGAGCACACGGTATTTCTATTTTTAGTTTTTGAGGAAACTGCATACTATTTGCCATAACGACTGTATCAATTTACGTTTCCTTTTACAGTGTATAAGGATTCCCTTTTCTCCACATCCTGGCCAACATCTGTTCTATTTTATTTCTTTATAATAGCCATCCTAACACGTATGATGTGATATCTCACTGTCGTTTTGATTTCCATTTCCCTATGATTACTGATGTTTAGCATCTTTTCCTATACCTGTTGGCCATGCATTGCAAAGGACACAAAAAAATGAAAAGGCAACCTATGAATTGTGAGAAAATATTTACAAACGATATATACCATAAGGAGTTAATATCCATAAAATATAAGAAACTCATACAACTCAATAGCAAAGCCGCATACAACCTGATTCAAAAATGGGCAAAGGACCCAGATAAACATTTTGCTAAAGAAGACATACAAATGGCCATTGGAATTTTGACAGTCATTATATTGAACCTGTAGTTGCTGTTGGTACTGCACCTTAAATTAAAGGGGGAAAAAATGAGCATGGCCTGACCCTGCAGGAGTTAATGAACTAGGGTGTGAATTACTGACGTCTTGTGGCATCTCTTTCTACATCACCCGAAGATGCAGAACTGCTCTCATTTTCTTGCTTGCCTGGAGGGTGGGTGTTTACTTGAGGCATCTTGTAATTTTTTTTCCTTAATGAATCCAGTGAGAGCTCTAGCAATTTTATTGATCCTCTCAAAGAATCATCTTTTTTTTTTTAATTTTCTCTACAGTTTGCCCACTTTCTTTTAATCCACTTTTACCCTTTTTGCTTTGGGTTACCTCCTTTTGTTCCAGCGTCTTATGGTAGAAATTTCATTGTTAATTCATAAGTTTTTCTCATTTCTATTATAAAAGGATTTGATGTTATAAATTTCTCTCTAAGCACTGTTTTAGCTGCATTTCCATAAATTCTGCTATGTTGTATTTTCATTTTTAATCAGTTTAAACTATTTTCTAATTTCTCATGTGATTTCCCTTTGACCCATTAGGTGAATGTTAATTAATTTCCACATAGTTGGGGATTTTTCTAGATATCTTTCTGTTTGTTCAAATCTTCTATGTCTTTACTGATATTGTGTCTGCTTTTTCTTTTCATTACAAACAGGAGAAGTGTTGAAGTGTCCAATTCTAAATGTTAGTTTGTCTATTCCTCCCCTTATTTCTATCAGTTTTTTCTTTAAGAATTTTTGAAATACTGTTATTAGGTACATTTTGGTTTAGTATTAATATATGTTCTTGGTGAATTAACCATTTTATCATTAGGAAAAATGTGCCTCTTTGTCTCTGATAACACTCCTTGTCCTAAAATTTACTTGATTTATAGTCAATTAGCCAACTCTCTTTTCCTCAGATTAATGTTTCCATAGCATATCTGTTTCCATCCTTCTGTTTTTAGTCTTTCTTGGCCTTTATATTTGATATCTCAGGTGGATTTTTTTATAGACAGCATGTATTTGAGTCTTATTTTTTACTGAACTGACAATTTCTCCCCTTGGGATAGTGGTCAGAATATTAGCGGCACCTTCGTTCCATCATGTAGAGCCAAATTTTCATCTGGTATCATTTTCCTTCTGCCTGAAGAAATTCTTCTTTCTTCTTTATAGGGCAGGTTTGCTGCAGGGGAATTTTCTTAGATTTTTCTTGTTGTATTTCAAAAAGTTTACCTTTTTTAAGGAAAAAATAGACTATTTTTTAGAGCAGTTTCAGGTTCATAACAAAATTGAAGGAAAGGTAGAGATTTCCATATACCCCCTGCCCCCACATATGTGCAGCCCCCCATTATCAACATTCACCACCAGATGGGACATTTGTTACAACTGATGAAGCTACCTGGGCATATCATTATCACCCAGAGTCGACTCTACCTTCATTTTTCAAATATATTTTGCTGCTATGGAATCCTAGGTTGACATTTTTTTTCCTTTCGGTATTTATAGGTATTGCTCCACTTTATTCTGGCTCATATAGATTCTGGTTAAAAGTTTGCTGTATTTCCTCTTTTTATTCCTCTGTATTTAATGTGTCTTTTCTCTCAGGTTGCTTTTATGATTGTCCCTCTATCACTGGTTAAAATAATTTGATTATGATGTGCTTAGTGTGGTTTTCTTTATGTTTATTCTGCTTAGATTGCTTTAAGTACTAAAAGTACGGGTTTATAGTCTCATCAAATTTGAAAAAAAACAGGCGGTTATTTCCTCAACTATATAGCAAAAGGATTATTTCAGGAAGAGCAAGGAGTCCAATTTCACTGGGTGTAAAATTTACAACAGAGGAATAAAATCTGAAAACCCTGGGGAAATCAGTTTAAGTCCCTTGTGGATTCCTAAAGATTATATTTTTTAAAATTAAAGATGAGTCTTTAACACTTTCTAAGTTGCCGGTTTGGTAACACCTTGTACAATAACCAGAATTTAAACAAAAAACAATCAAGCTTCTAATTTTTTTAAAAACATATTTAATTTGATTTTGCTTCTATAAACTTCAATGAGGCATTTTTCGCACTTTCCAGCATCCTTGTCATGTTTCTGGAATTTTTATTTCTTTTTTCGGCAGCACTTTCGGCCTCCCAGAGAACAGCGGCCTATCTGTTCCTCCTTTGGAAGGCAGCCAAACACAGCACACCGGCCATTTCTTATTTTGCAATAATATTTTTGTAATGCGCTTATGATTACTCCATTTCCTGCAATAAAGAAACAGAGCACACAAGGAAGTTTTAGGAAACACTAATCTAATAAAATGGATGCCTGTACTTCTGTTCTCAGATTAAATCAATTTGTCCTGTTGCCTTTAAAGTTTTTACATCACTTTCTTCATGTCTCATTAACAAGTATAACAGTCTTTCCATGAAGAGGTGGCTTTTGTGAGCGGTTTAGTCGCTTCAGAGTGGATCAGAAAAGATTGGGAAACCTTCTTTAAGGTCTTTGACGATACTTGTCAGAAAAAAAAAATGTTGTCTATTTACCATAATGACAAATCGACTTGGTCTAAAGTTCTCTGAAAAATGGAGAGGGACTGACTCTGAATTGTAATTTCTCAATTATTTCAACCCTCTCCTTTCCCCACCCATCTTACCTGGAACAGGCATCAAGAACAAGAAGAGCAATGCAAAGAGAAGATAATGGATCTTCATGACTGACAGGCTCCGCAGCACACTGAGACTGGATGGAGAAACATGCTTGTTCTCTTTATAAATGTTCCATCCATTGGTAGAAGTAAGCAATGGCTGCAATTCCTGTAATATTACAGTGATGACAATATGACATGTTTCCTGATGCTTCAGGATGATGTCTCCTACCACACCCACTCACCCAGGGGTTAGTGACAAACCTCATGAGTGAAGCACAGTATGATATAAGCATAAGGTTATGCTGATGGCTTCTAGGCTCCAGGAGCTTGTCCAGGTCTGCATCAGATCTGGTTGTAGACATAGGTAGCAAAGATCCGCCTCCTTTTGGAAGCAGTCCTAGAGCATGTAGCTTGAAGCTGACTTGCCCCCACTGTGGTACCTCTAAGCTTTCTGCCTACTTTCCAAAGTCCTGGGAGAGCGTGAGGCCCACCTGAGAACCACATCAGTCCAGCCATGGGCATACTCAGAATCTAGGTGTGAACTCAGGCTGGGTCACACCCTAAACCTGCACACATACGCCTGAAATTGAGACAAACAGGGTGGTCTTTTAGGTGGTAAGAAAAGGGAGGAAGAATGGGCTGTATTGCAGAGCCCCTGACCCCATGCCCTTTGGCCGTGATGGGAGCAACAACTTGGGTGAAATGTAGCTTATGCTTCATCATTGTCTGAAAACTGTAAAATCCGTGAGTCAAGAAGGCATCTCATTTTCCGTCGTCAGAGAAAGAGAATGCCAGGATGATCTATTTTAGGACTAATATTTCTTCCTTGTTGATGACGCTCCTTATACAAATGAGGGGCTTAAGAAGATACATATAAGATCTCTGGCTACTCATAGCTCATGAGCATTCAAGGAAGTCCAGGGATCAGGTGATTTCCCATGGATATAGATTCAATGGTTAGAGGGCCAACTGCTTGTTTTCTTTTTAATTATTAGACTTAAATATTAAGAAATCCAAATGGGTTATATTTCTCAATAGACTATTTACATGGGAGTTGAATTCACATGGCATTGCCTGGCTGTTCCATTGTGTGTATGCAGTTATAACAGATCTACTGAGGTTCCGAGGTGTGTTAGTTCCAGGAGCATGTCTTCAGGATCCTGTTGCATCTACCAGATTCCATAAGCAAACTCTGAACACCTCCCATAGATAGCGACAAGTGCCATGTGCCTGGGTATAGGTCGGGGGATAGAAGGGGGTGAGATACAAAGAGGGGCCAATGCAAGTTCTTTCTCTCAATGAGCTCAGTGTAATTAAACGCAGGTGGATATACAATGAAATAAACCATGGGGAGTGGATTTTGCTGAGTGTCATAATAAGGGTTCAAGCACAGGGCTATGGAAACGCAGAAGAAAGGTAATTCAAGCCGAGGGTGAATTTAGATAGCAGATTAAAAAATTATTTTATTGAGGTCATATTGGCTTATAATTTTGTGTAAATTTCAAGTGTGTATCATTATATTTCAGTTTCTATGTAGACTGCATCATGTTCACCACCAATAGTCTAGTTTTTTTTGAGGAAGATTCACCCTGAGCTAACCTACATTGCCAATATTTCTCTGTTTTGTGTGTGAGCCACTGCCATGACACGGCCACTGACAGACAAGTGGTGTATGTTCTTGTCCAGGAAACAAACCCAGGCCACCAAAGTGGAACATGTGGAACTTAACCACCAGGCCAGCAGGGCTGGCCCCAATAGTCTAGTTTTTATCCATCACCATACAAATATGCCCCTTTACCCCTTTCACTTTCTCCCAACCCCCTTTCTTTCTGGTAACCTCTAATCTGTGCTCCTTATCCACCTGTTTGTCCGTATATCTTCCACATATGAGTGAAATCATACAGGGTATTTGTCTTTCTCTGTCTGACTTACATCGCTTAACATAAGACCCTCAAGGTCCATCCATGTAGTTGCAAATGGTGCATTTTTTCTTTTTCAAAAAAAGAATTTGTAGTTGTAGACACCTCATCTTTTTAAAATCCAACTTTCCTCTAGAGTTCAGGATTTGAGAAAAAACAGATATTATTAAATGGGAAGGAAGTGAGTGTGGGGTGGGATGGGTACTCACTGTGCAGAGAGTCTTAGTATAAAAGAGAGAGGGAGGGGTGGACGTTGTAGGGAATTATAACCAGCCCTTAGTCCAGGGGCAGGGCTGGAGTCATCAGTCCATCAGGTCACTGGTGAGGATCCACTTTTCCACGTGGAGAACAGACCCACAGTAAAGACCTCCACCCCTTCACAGACTGGGAGGCATTTCTAGGGCAACACCACTCTTTCATAAGAGGTTCTTTGGGAATAAGAGCCACTTTTTCTTGTCAGCTAATTTAGAAGCTGGGGATTGAGGATTAGGCTATGGCATGGGCACCCTGAGTTTTGAGGAGGATTTCTGTATTTAAAAACATTATAAAATTATGCATGTTTGTGGTAAAAATTCAAACAATAGAAGAGTGAGACAGTGTTCATCATGTTTCCTCTCCTAGGGGAACTACTGGTGAGTGTGGTTTTCCTTCTTTTTGGCTTAATACATTTTTTTTTAAATGACAAAGTACTTTTAGCCCCTCAAGTAACAGCAGTTATGCATTTACTGTCTAATGATAAAGTTGTGACTGTAGAGGCTGTGGACACTAAGAGAGCTGCTGTCACTCCCTGGCCCAGGGCTTTGAGGCACCAGGTTTCGCAATGCAGACCCTGCAAACCACTGTACACACTCGGTTTCCTCCCAGCTCTAAGAGGCAGTGTTTTTTTCAATGTTTGTTAGGTCAAGAGAGGAGAGACTAAAGTTATTTAACGTTTTTGTTCACGTCAGTCTTTCCTCTATTTTTTTCTAATTCTGTTTTTAAAATATGGAGCTGAGATTTGATTGATCCAAGTTGTTGGTTGAGGGGCAGCTCTACGTGGAGAGCAGAACACTAGGTTTGTAGTTACCAGTTTCTCTCTGCCCTCTCATTTGTTATTTGCGCTTACTTGATAAATTCCTTAAGCTCTTTGAGCATCTGTACCTCAGCAATAAAGCACACAGAGTAATACGTGTCCTGTTTAGACCACAGTGAAAGCATGTGAGTTAATGATGTGAAATTGGCTTGTAAACTGCGAATGACCATGTGACCCATGTATCACTCATGTGGCCCTGGGGAAGAATAACCAGTGAGGGGTGGTGAGCAATATCAAGGCAGAGCACAGATTGTGATGTGGGCTCCCAGCAAGAGAATCCAGGATTTCAACTCTTTTCTTTCTCTTGACATAGTCTAGGGTGGCTCAGCCATTCTCCTTTGCCGCTATTTCACTCTTGTCATGACCACCATTGTTTGAGATCTCTAGACATTGTTTCAGTTTGACAGCTGAGGAAACTGACGCTTAGAGAGGCTGAGTGACTTCCCTAGGCCACCCAGCTAGTAGACGGCAGTGCTCTGAACTATAGGTGACTGTCTACATTTCCCAGGCCCCCCTGCCCTTCAGGCACCATATAGATTGGTCAAAGGGATGCATTACCAGAAAATGGGAGGGCAGGAATTGGTGAGAAGCCGGGATATTTCTTTTCCTGTATTTCAGGAGGCATCTCCTCTGTGCCTCCAATTCCTACCAGAAAGCCACTTCATCCATGGTCCCAGCTTCCACCAGGCAGGTCTGCTAAGACCCCAGCTTCTGTTGGGTGGTCCATATCTTAGGCTTTGGGAATATTACCTGCTTCTTCCCTTTGTCCCTCTAGGCCTAGGGATAGTAGTGTCTTTTTGCTTTGCAAATTGTGAAGTGACTCGCCATGGGGGTCTCACAGGGGTCTCACACTGAGAGTCACTGAGCTCTGTATCACGCAAATACTAAAATCATCCTACATCTCCATTTCCAGTCCTCATTTCTTTACATGCAAAATAAACTAATTTGAAGAAATGATGCTTAAGATCCCCTTTGGCTAAATCAATAAGGCTGCTTTTCAAGGTTCTCCACACCCACCATGTCATAGCTTCATACAGTCATTCTCCAGTCTTCTAAAAGTGGACCACATTAATCCAGCCAGACTCATCGACCCCCCCATCACTGCCAGTGAGGATGGACTATCCCTCACAATGTTACTCATGGGTCTAGCAGATACAGAGATACTTCTTAGCTTTTGGAGAGGGAGAATAATTGACAAAGGGATTCCCATGTCCATATTCTGTTCCAGCTCTACACAGAGAGCTCTTCCCAGTCCCTACTCATGTCACAAGTTCAAATCTTCCAAATCCACCCCTTTTAACCATATACTATTGTTTTACCATATACTATTATACTCTTTCTCTCTTGCTTTCTCTTTTGCCACTGGCTGCTTCATTATGGTCCACAGTTGCACTCAATTCTTTCTTTAAAAATAACCTGTCCTTGACCCTTCTTTTCTCCTCAAACCACTACCTCATTCTCTTTTTTAATTCATTATCAAGTTATCCTATTCCCTCAACCCACTGCTCCTCAATTTATTGCTTCCTGGCATTCATCTCAAGAAATTCATTTTTCTCCAGATTCAACAAGGACTTTTACATCTCGAATCCAATGGCTTCTTTGTCCGTAATCACCTGATGTGACCTCTTTGCAACATGTGACTTGTTGGGTCACTTTCAATCTTACAACCTGTCCCATTATATCAATTCAGAATCCAGAAAACTTTGTGGATATCTGCTCCATATTAGGACTTTAGGATCTGATTCTGTAAAGGGTACAAAAGTAAGCACTATTTAGTCTCTGGGCTCTGTGCCCTTCACTATTCCCAGTCTAATGGTGGAAAAGACACAGACACTGACATGGGAACACATAATATCAAAGATATACACTTTCCATTTTGTCCTCCTATCTTTCTGATTGTTCCCTTTGATTCATCCTGGAATTTTTTGTCTTTCTCCTTTCCCCTTAGCCCCTAAAAGGGGACATCTTCAAGAATTTAACAGTATCATAACAATGATAATAATGATGATGATCATCATGACAGCTGACATTTGTTGAGCACATACCAGACACTGTGCCACACACTGAAAGCAATTTAAAATTGTATAGATACAAATTGTATAAGCAATTTACATGCATTTACTTCATTTGAATCATGCATAATTCAATAAGCTTGATACAATTATCTGCACTTAAAATCAAGACTTAAAGAGGCTAGATAACATATCTCATGATCTTCATTATATACTAAATTCTTACTCCTGGTCCTCTTATTACCACCCATGATCTTGCAGATGTGGGTTATCTATGCCTCTATGAAGATGACTTCCATCTTTATCACTAACCTGGGCCACTTTTGCAACTTTCCTGACTGATCTTTACATTATTTGAAGATCACTACCGTCTGACAATGTCCAGCACCTTACCCTCACCTCAGCTTTTAATTCTTTCCGCTTTTTGTAAATATCACCTTCGCTTTCTAACTGCTTGGTAATAGAGGCTGGAAACTAGATTCTTTCTGATTCTTCTCTGTTTTCACTTGCTCAAATGCAATCACTCACTGCATATAGCCAATTCTTTCTACACAATGGTTTGCATAATCTACAGAGCCCAGCCCGAGTACCAACTTCTCACGATCCTGATCACCCTGTTGAAAGTGATTGTTCCTGACTCTACCTTTGTGCAGAGCATATTTTGTACCACATTGGAGCTATTGCTAAACTCTACAATGAATGACAAGTGCTATCACTGTTTCTGAACATTTCTTATCACCTTTAATAGATGGTGTCTTTTCATTTGTGTCTTTGTGTTAAAGAGAAAGTAGATACTCAAGTCCTATATTGTTTTCATCCTTTAAATAATTGCAGATATTTTCAAACTAAAAAACTTAGGAACAAATATCATAAAGGAGAAATAATCCCAGAAGACTTAGGAAATATAGAGAGAACATAGCAGGTAATGCAGTCAACAAAGGATTTACAACAGGAGAACAATCTAACACATTTATGTTTTAGCCGATAATTCAGGGTAAATATAATATGGACGATGGATTAGAGGTTTAGGAGGTTAAATGCCAGGAGATTCAGAGTTGAACTAAGCAATTAAGGGCTGTTACATTCTCAGTGACAATGGGATAAAGACACAGATAGACTTTAGAGCTAGAGCCACCTAGAAGGTAGAATCAAAAGTTGATATTATTGAGCAAGACAGAAGGAATTAAGAGTGTGAGAAAGTAGGCCAGGAAGACTGCCAGTGTTCTGTTCTGGCAGGGGACAGGGTAAATGGTGTTGCCATTAATGAGGAGAGAGAATTAAGATGGTGTCACCCAGCAGCATCTGGAAGGAGATGTGCTCTCGATACAGAGCCACGCTGAAGCTATGACACCTTTTGACAGTCTCTGACTAGTTCAGGAATCTGAAGGCTTAGCAGGGATGTGGTGCTGTGTGCCTTTCCCAGAGTCTAAAATCACAGCCGACAAGGTGGGGGCTGATTCTTCTCACTTCTGAGGTCAAAATTGAGAAGGGAATAAGTGCATAAAAATTCATATAAGTCTACCCAAGTAGAATGAATTGCTCATGAAGTCTTACTTTCTGTTTATACTTTTATACTCTAATCAGATCATTGGGCTGCATTTCACGCTTAGCCCCAGTAAAAACTCATCATACAGCAACTCCTGCCACCAGCCTACACAGTCTGCTGGCTGCTTCCTTGGGCAGGAGTTTTAGGCTGTATGTGGCTCTTACAAAACAATCATGAAGTCAGTTCATCAATGGGCTGGGGGCTGGAGTGGAGGAACTGATGTCTCCAAAGGCAAGAGGTGGGACCTCAGGGAAAAAATTTTAAAACATAGGACTTCTGCCGCTATTGCTTAATCAGTCTAATACTTGGAATCAACCTATTGGCTATTGTTGCAATAGGCAATGGGAAACCACCAAATGTTTTATACATGATGACTGGCCTCTATCAAGCTGTATTTGTGTACCTAGCACTGTAATTGGTGCTTACTGCATTTTTTGCATTGACCCCAAAAAGCTATGTCGTCAATATTATATTCTGGATTTTAAGGATAAGGAAATTGAAGCTAAGGGGAATGAAATAACTTGACAAAATTCAAGTTTGGAGTCCAGGTGCACCAGGCTCACAGATTATGCTAACTATCCACTTTGCTACTTGAGGTCATTATAACTATGTTTAATCCATATGTAAATCCATAGTTTGCCAAAGGTTTGGGGAGTGGGTTTCCCAGTGGCAGGGTGAATGGCCATATGCCGTGGAGAATGAATAGGAGAGAACTCAGGGAATTGAAGCCATACCTCACCCACTCGACCCAGACCCCAGAGTTGCTACTGCTTTGAGAATTCTCAGATAAATGTCTTTTGGAATTGTCAACCATGACATTTATGATGCCAGAGCACCAAGAGAAATTCAATCAAACAATGAATTTGGCATCTCTGTCTCAATCTCCTCTTCCATAGTTTAAAAAATATTTTATGACTGCATACATCAGAGACCAGAAAACCTTTTCCGTAATGGGCTAGGTAATAAATATTTTTAGGCTTTACTGGTCATACAGTTTCTGTTGAAACTACTCAGCTCTGCAGGTGTCATGCAGAAGCAGTCATAAACAATATGTCAACACTAGGCATAGCGTTGTTCCAATAAAACTTTATTTATGAAAACAGGCAGCAGCTGGATTTAGCCAGTGGGTCATAGCTGCTGACCCCTGGCATACATTCGTAAGACAGTGAGTGTATAGGTGCCTCTAAGATGGCCTCTGATGACCTCTACCTACTAGTACCCACGCTCTTGTATAGTCCCCTCCTCTTGCTTGTGGATCGGCCTCACTGACTCATTTCAAACAGACAGAATGTGGCAGAAATGATGGATGCCACTTTTGAGATTAGGTCATAAAAAGAGTGTGGATTCTTTTTGGGTGCCCTCTTACACTCTCACTTGTTGACTCTGAAGGAAGCCAGCTGCCATGTTTAAAGCAGCTATGGAGAGGCCCAGGTAGCAAGGAACTGAGGGAGACTTTCGGGCAACTGCCAGTGAGGAAGCAAGACCCTTAATCTAACAGCCTGCAAGGAACCAACTCCCACTGACAACTGCAGGAATGAGCTTGGAGAAGTGGATTATTCTTCCCTGTTGAGCTTTCAGAAGAAACTGCAGCCCTGGATGAAAGGCTCACTGCAATTACATGAGTTCCTTGATCCAGAAGCACTCAGCCAAGCCA
The DNA here is from genome assembly GCA_031878705.1 of Tapirus indicus. Taxonomy (NCBI): domain Eukaryota; kingdom Metazoa; phylum Chordata; class Mammalia; order Perissodactyla; family Tapiridae; genus Tapirus; species Tapirus indicus. Next base: position 35,278,058 of record CM062937.1, on the reverse strand, counting down.
AGCGTGGTTTTCACAACCCACAGAAACTTCAAGATAATCAATATTTGTTGTTTTCAACCACTATGTTTTGGGGTTATTTGTTATGCACCAATGGATAACTATTATAGTGAGGTATATCACAAACAATACTCTTCAAGAGATTTGGAGACCTGTGTTCTGGTCACAGTGTTTTGACAAATTATTGTGTGAATTTAGGTTAGCTGCTGACCCATTCAGTGCCCTCCATTTACTTATCTGCCTGCCAAAGGGACAAGAATCATGAATTTCCAAATTATTGCAGGTTTAAATATTCATAGTTTATTGAATTGATTCAAACTGACTCCTGCATCTAAACTAGAATTGGAAACCAATGGGTAAAACATAACCCACCAATTTATTTTTATATTAATTGCCAACATTTAAAAGAGTAAAGATTCTGCATAAAAATCCAGATTTCTGACTTATTGAGAAAAAAATTGATGATTTAACCACCAGGCCCCACTTTCTGACATGGTGCCATCAAGGTGTATCCAAAGATCTCTTTCCCTTTTACACAGAATGTGAGCCCCCTAACGCACTACAGTGCCCCCACTCACTATCTTTTGCTCGCATCTCACTTCTTCATAAGGCCTGGCTCTGAAGGGCTTTAGAGGGGCACTTAAATGATGCTTGATCTTGCTTTCAGATCTTCCCTAAAACAGAGCAAAAGTGTTCTCTTACTTTCTCGTTATGACTTGAGTCCAGGACATTGGCCAGTTTTGGGCTCAATCTGCTCTTTGTGAAATGGCAGCTGTGTCATAAGATCTAAACCTGTGAGTCCTGCCCCACGGACCTCAGGGAAACCCAGCTGAGAGCCTGGGTGGGATGTACGTCTGGTTTGCTACAGCTCCTATGCTCTTCCCTCTCCTGCCACGCATCTAGAAGACTTCTCATCCCTGCCTCCCCCTGTACAGGAAAACACACACTCACTTCTGCACTCACACACATGCATACACACACATACACACAGAATTACAGAATTCACTCCAGCTCAGATAGAACCTACATTTGTCTTATATTTTCTCTGTTCCTGATATACAAGAGCCCTGGAAAAATCCCCCTTTTTGCACCTCTTGCAGGTCATCACTGCTGCTCTTACCTGATGCCGTTACCCTCGAACACAATTTCTATGAACCCTTTTCTCTTTCTCATTCTTTTTCCTTCCATTTCCTTCTTCTTCACCCCCCCAACCTTACAATCATGTTGGACACATTTTTTTCTATTTGTTTATGTTATTGTCCTTTGTATTTTAATTCTTTTGAGTGCTGAGAATTATCAGCTCATGAAAAAATACAATCCATATAATACATGCATAATATATGTATATATATGTACATGTGTACTTAAATTACCATGACTTAAAGTTTATTTTGTGTGCAGGGTATATTTGTGTTTCATTGTAAGTATTCACAGGACATGCTTTAGGAAACACTCTGGGCAGGTGCCAGATCTCGGCTTTGGCACTCTAGTTATGTGCACGTATGCATAACTTGCAACACCTGCTCAGAGCTGCACACCCAGCTGTGGAATGAGTCGGTCTGATGACAACCTATAAAAAATGGGGGAAAATCAACAAAATATCTAAGTGCTTTCAAACACAGTGCATATTTTAGAACAATCATTTTGGTAATGGCCTGGATTTTAATTCTCCTGGAGGTTGATATTTTGGGATCACCTGCCTGTCATGTTCATGTTGTTATGAACATCACAGGTCACTGAACAGGAGAGACCCTGAGATGGCTAGGATGGAGCACGCTGCTTTCCAAAGGGGTGTGATTCACCTCTGTCCAGGCAGTTCCCTATAGCCTCTCCAAAACTGGATTTTCATCAAGATTATGGTGCTAAGTGTCACAGGATGCTGGAATTTTCTATTACAAGTCTCACTTCATGGGCTTTTTTGATATGTGCTCCTTCCCTGGAAGAAGCAGCAGCTCCATATATCAGCCTGCAGACCCTTTGCAAAACCACACCCATTAGCTCAGCAAAGAAAAACGATAACATATCCACGTATTTTTCTTCATTTCAGTGTCTCTTGCATGGTTTATCTCTTTCTATTACCACCCCCTCACAACTGTATCTTTTCCAATATCTCTCCCCTGTCTTCACAGATCCAGCTCAGGCCTTCTCTCTGTCTTGCTCTTGCTTTCTTCCTGCCTCTATTTTCATCTCTGTATTCTTGTGTGTGTCATTATCTGTCCCCCACTGTGTTGTCTCTGTTTACCACTGTTCGTGTGTGTGTCCGTGCATGTGTGAGTTCTGCCTGGTGGTCTCTCTACCTCTGCTTTTTAGGAGGAAGCAGTTGTCTCGGGGGTCTCTCCACATCAGAAGTCTCTTCCTGACAAGCTGCAGTGTTTCCAGCTCTTAGAAGCAGTCTCTCCAACTGCCAAGGGCATTTCCTGGCTGGGAACCCTTCCTCTTCCGGCCACACAGGTGTCTCCAGGTTATTCTAGGTGAGCAGAACACACAGCCTTGTTTCTGTCAACAAACCTTGTCACAAAGCGCTGCAGTGACGAGGGGTTCACGGGGTTCATGGGGAACAAGGTAACAGAGACATGAACGAACCCTTGTTTTCCATGGAGAGAAGAGTTCAGCAGGGCTCAGATCTTATCTAGGACCAAACATTCTCCAACCCCAATAAAACAGGCAAAGGGCAGGTGAGTGTGTCTTCTCTCCACAGGAGCAATTTTGACCAAACACTGAAATAGCCAAAGCCATGTTTTCTAGGGGAGTTTGTTCACTTTTTTTAAATGACTATTTTCTAGCTCTGCTATTTATGGCAGTAGAATCTCAAGATTTAAAGGGATCTTCAAGTAATAAAATGACTTATGTGATTGTTGAATCCTGCCTCTTTTTTAACACTTCTAGTGTTGGGGAACTCACTGTTTCCAAAGATCCCATTCCATTTTCAGCTGCAATGATTATTTTACTTTTCCCCATACTGAGCCAAAAATTGCTTCCCTAAAGCTTGTCTCATCGTCCCTGTCTTGATTCCTGGTTCTCAAAAAACCTCCCTTCCTTCTTTCTTCCATTCTTTTAATTAATTAGACTATGTTCTATATTTTATTTATTTTTTATTTCATTTTTTTCAGCTTATTGAGGTTTAGCTGACAAATAAAATTGTAAGGTGTTTAAAGTGCTTGTGATGATTCAATATACACGTACATTGTGAAAGGATTCCATCCGTCTAGCTAATTAACACATCCATCACTTCATATCTTTATCGTTTTTATTTGCATTAAGAATCTTCTTCCTTTTATTTTCTCTATCTTTGAACACAAATTTCAAACTTGTTTAGAGTGGCAGTGACCCAGGACCTGCTGCTCAGATCGTGGTGATTCTGGGGAGAAGTGAAATAGTCAGCTGTCCCTCCTTTCACTCCTCAAGAATTTTCACCTTCAGCAGAATATTTATTTTGAATCCAGGTTAAGGCCCTTTATTGTTTCCTTGAAATCTTCTGGAGGAGACTAGAGACACAAGCCAGTAACTGGGGTTAACCGAGGTCTTGGGCAATCTACAGGAAGAGTGTTCCAGTCATTCGGACTCCCTGGCAGACAGGAATGCACATTTGAGCAAATTGGTCTGCGTCCATGTTCAGACATGAAGTGCTAACACTTAGTCAATGTCCCACCCATTAGCAGGAGACTAATTACCTGAAATAAATAGAGGGGAGATTTCTTGGGCCATGTTTCCAAGCCGGGGTCTTGCACTAGATACTAGTGCCTGTTCTCACTCTTCTTGCCTCCACAGAGGCCATCAAATATAAAATGCATTTTTTAATGCATTAACAGAAAGGTTAATTAAACTATGAACAAAGTCTTTATCATATGGAAATTTATATTAATTGAATGAGCTCTTTGAGACTTATTTAGACACAATTGCTTATTATATTTTATGCTTTTGTATAAGTGAAAAGGTTACAGAAAGTTTCCACATCAAAAGCATTGTTAATAAAGCAATTCTTACAAGAGGGCTTAACTTGACTTTGTTCAAGGACATTGACTCCCACTATACAAATTTTAATGATGATCTTTTCTTGATCTTAAAACAAGGTGTCAACAGAAAGTTTCCAGTCAAAAGCCAGAGCTTGTTCCTCCTTTCCCAAATGGCCCTTATATGGTTGTTGGATGGAGCATTGAAGAGCTGCTGGTTTTTAGCCATGCCGCCTGGTATAATAGCTGAGTTCATAGATGGACAGGAGGTAATAAATATTACAACTGCTGTCTGGCCGACAATGCCTGTAAGATGCCTACCTATTTCAAAAATATGAAAATGAGGAAAAGTGCACATCTGAGAATCCATGAAACACGGTGGCCCAACTCCTGGGAAAGTAGTCCCAGGAGGGACTCGTGCAGGACATGCAGTGGGTGCAGAGCAGGTCACCCAGGCTGCTGGGTGGGAACCAAAGCCAGGACATGCTGGAGACCACAGGCAGAGCACGTCCACAACATCCACCCCTCTTCCCCGCATTTGCATGCTTGTGTTTTTCCATCTGTTTTCCCAATAAATAAAAATATATAAAAAATATTTTTTCCTTACTGTGGATACTGGATTCTTTGAAAAGTCAATAAAAACTTCGAGTGCAGGCTATGTGGTACTTTATGTTCTTATATTGGTTTCTAAACTTGAAATATGCCATCTATTAGGGAAATCATGGGAAAAATGATATTCATTTTGCAGAGTAGAAAAATTAAGAAAATGACTAGTTACTTTACATGTTTAGCCTCTGAGTAGTAGACATTCAAGAAGCACTGCCTCATTTCTTTACATCCTTTCTTATCCTTTTGACCTCTCCTATCTCCCTTCTAGAACTGAGATTCTGCTAGAACAAATTATTTGATTTTTATTTGTAAATAATGATAAGCCTGATTCTCATCTTTGAGGGGGGACATATACACATGATCATGTGCACAGAAAAAGAAATCTGCTTGTTAAATTTTCTAAAGATAATGCAATATTTTTTTTCTTTTTTCTGCGGTTCAGATCTCAGAGTATAGTTAAGAGTATCAGCACCATCAAATAGTTGCTCATTAATTCAACCTCAAATTTGGGCATCTTCTTTAAGTCAAGCTATTAGCCAAAAATGTGTTTCATTTTTTTCACCCAAAAGATGTTGGAATCTCTTCATCTGTTTTTTGGAGGTGGAAGGTCGTGGGAGTGGAAATCAATATCCCCCTCCCTCCCTTTCAATCTCTATTCATCTTCCACAAGCAAGAGCACAGAGGTGGTTACTGGCATTTCTCCATCCTTTGGGGACAGTCTCTTAAAAAGGGAAAAGCCCTTTTCTCTAGTGTGAGAGATCTATTTTTATTCCTGTACAGACAAATAAATAAGACGGATGTGCATTTTTCTACCCCGTATTTTATTTGCTCTTCTTTGAAGGTCCCAACTTCCCTGCCCACCCTCCTCACCTTCTCCAGGAAGACAGCATCATTTGACTGAATCCTAACTAGAAGAATCCAGCTTCAGCCACTCCTGGGATCAAAGGGAGGTGAGGTGCTCCTGAATGATCCCAGCGAGCATCGAGGTGGAGCAGGAAAGAAACCAAATGCTACTTTGCTGAACAATGGGCTCCTACCTCTCAGAGAAGTGAGAAACATCTTAGCAATGAGGGAAATATTTCCTTCCTCACTATGATTTAAGACTGCACAGTCCTCAAAACTTGATGTCTGCCCTGGGGGACTGTACAGGTGTTCCATCTAACAGGTTCAGGAGCTACAGAGATGAGCTTGTACGTGCTCACTCTGCTAAGCATGCGCAAAGGAAGTCTTCATGAGGGGTTGGACCCATGCCCATCCTAGACAAGGGCGCCTTGGAGAGCTCAGCCCCTTCCAGTGTGGTGTTCTCTGGACCTGGAGTGTCTCCAAACACCCTGGATTGTCCTGCTGTCGTAGGTGGATGCTTCACCCTTCCGTTGAATGGGAAGCGATGGTGGGTCAGTAGAGTGACACTCGTCACTACAGCTAGGATTGGGGAGAGCTGGATGGTGAGTTGAAGGAGGAGGTCAACTGGGGGCAGGAGACTGAGGCAGGAACAGGAAGAACATGCTGCGGAAAGACCAGCGAAGGGACTTTCCTTCTGGAATCTGGGCAAAGCATTAATATGCCAGACTTTAATTCTTTATCCTTCTCCGTTAAATTTTCCAGAAACTTCAGTAAAACATTCTATTTGTACCTGAAAGGTCTGGTGCAGGAGTGAGGGGGAGAAGTGGAGGTCCTCAAGGTCTGCTGCCACCCCTCTCTGTGTGCTTCTGGAGAGAGGACACCCCCTACTGCATGGAGGTGACAGCAGCAGGAGGCCACGGCCCACAGCAGAGCTGCGGTAATGGGAAAAGCTCAAGGCACTGCTGGAAAGGGCTCAGCAGGAGCCAGGAGCCTCTACCTGAGGCAGCGGTTCTCAGCTCTGGACACAGAACTGCTTCACTCAGGTACCTTTACAAAAACAGCTAAAGATCCACTGCAGACAAGTCAGTCAGATCCCTACAGGCGGTGCCCTGGATGGGCATAATATGTAATTCTTAAAAGCTGCCAGGATGGCACTGAGAACCACAGGCAAAGAGGAAGACGAATTCTCACAGGTGAGGACAGTCACCTGGCTTAGAGACATAAACCTTTCCCGATAACTGCTCACCATCTGTGCTCTTCCAGGTTCCTCCCTGTAGCAACACAGTGACAATATTAAAGTGAAATGTGCAGCTTTTCCAGTTCCTTCTGTCATGCTCACCTGTGACGTGCACCACACCTAGCGTCAAACATCACACTTGAACATCCAGTTCCATGAGTCACCATGACTCCGGTCGGGCAGATGTAAATTCCAGGGGGCCCCAGCCTGGCTCATCCAGTGGCCTCTGTCTGCTGGGAAAGGACCCGCCCCTGGTCTGGCTCATTGTGTGAATTTTCATCTCTGGCACCTCTGTTCTCCTCCAGCCTTTTCTCCTGGTCATTCAGGCATCTGCAGTGCTTTGCTCATGTGGAGGGAGGACACCATGAGTCTTGTGAATGGAATTGGATATAGAGACAGCCCGTCATTCCAGGAAGAGGATGGAGAAGCACAGTAACGACAGAAAGGCTTCCTGCATCCAGGTGCTAACGCCAACCCTGGACCACCACATGGAGAGTCAGAAAGTCTTACTGGCGGCCGGTCCTGCTGTCTCCTGCTGCCCCCTCCCTGACCACATAGTTGGTGCTTCCCTCCACAGGCCTCCACCCCTGCTCTGGGCACTGAGCCAGTGGGGATTCAGGGAAAGGACAGAGTCCCTTGAGCCCCACCCCCCATCCTGGTAGGTGCTGGTCTCAGCCACCCTTCCAGACTCTTAACTTCCTTCCTTCATTTCTTCCTTCCTTCCTCCTTTTTCCCTCCCTCCCTCTCTCCCTTCCTTCCACAGATATACAGTAGACATGGAACTAAATGTTCAAAAAACAGACATAGGCCCTGGGTTGTCAAGGAGGCAGGTGGGGGTAACAGAAAAGGGGATGGCGGTTGCAGGGCAGGTGATACACAGGCGGCTAGGGGAGCACAGGAGGGGCAGCCAGTCCACACATGGGGACTCCCACCAGCCTCCCTGAGACAGTGCAACCTCAGCTGTGACCTGAAGGGTGAATGCAGTGTCCAGGCCTAGGAAACAGATGTGCAAGATCCAGGAACTAAAAGGACAAAGTGAACTGAAGAATTTAAGAGCTCTGGCTGGTTGGAGCTTAACCAGGAGACAGGTGCAGCCTAGGAGCTCATCAGGGGGTTCATGCGAGGGATCTTCGGGGCCACGGCAGGGAGTTCAGGTTCCCCATGTGGACAGGGAGCAGCCATGGGTGAGTCTTGGGCAGTCAGTGCTGGTCAGTGCTTCAGAACGTCCAGTCAGGCTGCAGCGGCGAGGATGGGAACTCCTGCCCCCCCACCCCGCAGGGGAGCTGGCCTAGGTCCCGGCTTCTCTGTCTCACTCTAATACCCAAGCCTGTTGCTGAGTCCATGCTCAGGGGCTGGCTTGGCTCTGTTCACTCTAGACCCCCTGTGCTCCCCGAGCGAGCACTCACTCTTTCTCAGTCATTTCCTATCACTTGTCCTACCAGCTTTGGGAACCAGCTGGATGAAGCCTCACTCCCCCAGGGCCCAGAGCCATCAACCTGCTACAACAAGCTGGATTTTCCCTCTTCCACCTTCCGGCGCCGTGCAGATGTGCAGACCCACGCTGTGGCCCGGCGAGCAGCTGTTCTGCCTTGTCTGCCCAAGGGGACGGTTCTCTGCTTGAGCCTTACCTTCTCCCTTCGCTGCCCTCTGTTGCAGTGGGAGACTGACCCCAGAGGAGTCCCAACATATGAGAAGGCCACAACCAAGGCCTCTATAGCTGGCTTAAGCCAGAGTTTCTGCATCTCCAAGTCCTTTCAGGTTTTCAGATAGAGAAATGCAAGTGACAGATTCAAACCTCTCTTTGGACATTCCAGTGGAAGGGGATGAAGCCTGCTCATGCTAACATGGGACAGAGGGATGGAGATTTTTAAATGTAAAGTCTATTCACCAGAAGCTCCCAACACCCAAGGTTCTGGCAGAAGTGGATCTCCCCACTTTCCCAGGACCATTTTGTCAGATCCCGTCTGCCTCCTTCTTCCAAGGTAGGGCAATGGTCCTTCATCTCCTAGGGACCTCTTAGTCTTGGGGTGAGCTCTTTAATACCTTGAGGTGATTCTCCTCCAGGGCACTGTAGCAGCATAAAGCCCATAACTCATTTCCTTCCTGGCCCAAACCTAGGAATGCAGGAGGCTTGGCAGAAATCCTAAACTCCTTTTACCTATTCCCACCAAAGAGCAGGAGAAGAAAGTGCAAACTGCAGCCATGTCATTAGCTGTGTGGTCTTCGGCAGGTTTCTTTACTTGGGTAAGTTTCACTTTACTTGTATCCAAAATCTGAATATTAATACACACCTCACTGCAGATCAAGTGCATGACATGAAGAATATGAAAAGCAATTCATAATTTGTGGTCTTCTACTACCATTACTATGACCACACTGATTGTCACATCATTATTTATTAAGAAAGACTAGAAGTTACATACGCTAGAAGTAACATTGCATGTGAACACTGCTTCCTCTATGTTTTATAGGATGGGGGAATGCAGAATAGGGGACATGGGCCAGACCGGGGTCCTATCTGGGTCCACACTTGACATGATGCGTGGCCTCAGGCAAGCCTCTGAAACCCTAAAATAGGCATAGTAAAAAATCTCTGCTGGCTCCCTGGAAGATTTGAACAGACCTTCCTCCCTTAGAATCTGTGTGGCTCTGGGTAAGTAGCTTCACATCTCTGAGTCTTAGATGTCTCATCTGTGTTATGGGCATACTCACACCTGCTACAAAGATTAACTGAGATAAATGTGTGTGAGGTGCTTGGCACAGAAGCTGGAGCAGAGGAAGCATTCAGTAAGCACCAAGTAGCTGGTAGAGGTGGTATTTCCAGGTGTATCTTGAGAATGTACCTAGGCCCCTAGGTGTTTAGCACCTGGATGCCCATGGTGACCACCAAGCCCTCGCTGGCCTGTTAAGGGGCAGGCCACTGCCCTGTGTGAATTCTCAGACTTAGCCGGGGCAGGCCCATGTTTCCCTGCAGGTGGGAAATGAGACTGCCTCCAGTGTAGTCACCTGTGGAATAACATACCTGTGGAAACCCAGGTTGCCTCCCTGGAGAGCACAGCTTCCTCTGGCTTCCAGCATCCTGAGGATGGTCGGGATTGTAGATATCCCATTCTCGTCTTCTAAGTCTGGAGAATGCTTACTTCTCCCTCGAGTGAGGGATGTAGCCAGGACCCAGGATCATGGGTGGATTTCTGAACTTCCAGGGGCCTCGGCTGCCAAACACGTGGTGGTGCTAAAGCAGCTTCTTTCTGAGAAGACGGCATCAGTTGTGTTTCATGGAGGAGGGCTCCAAAGGAGGAATTTTAGTAGATTGAGCTATTGCAACATGACTGTTAAAGTATGTGGCCTAGGGTCTCCCAAAAGGACTATTCTGAAGGATTTTCTTGTTTGTTTTGTGAAAAACCCACCTCATCCCTTTACTGCTGCAGTGTCTCCACGGAGACTATGATTTTTAGATGGTAGATAATCGCTCCAGGAGGGCTACTATGGGGCGACTACGCCCTGTGCAAGGACATAGGGTTTGGCCTGGAGGGATTTTTAACGATATTAGCATTCTCACCTCCCCAGCACGGTATTGTCATGGGGTGGGATCTTCAGAGGCAGGTGATGCGACATGTATCTCACTTTTCTCTGCAGCTTATCTGCACTCAAAGATCCCAAGACATGGGGAGGGCAGGTGCCTTTGTCTGAAGAGTCCAGATGAACTCCAAAAGATTATAGATATCGGACTTATGTGAGGGACTGTTTGACCCATGGGTGGTTTAAAAACCCATTCAGGCTATAATTGTGTAGGGAAAGACCTTGTGCAAATGTGCACACGCCACGTGCATGTGTGGATTTTGATCACTCAATCACTCCACCCATAAGTATTCAAATGTGATGTGTACTATTTCCACATTGATAACCAATCTCAAATCACTTTTGCTACGTCTCATTTGAATCAAGAAGATTCCAACATTAGATAAAATTAATCACCCACATAGTCCCAATACTCTATCATTCACAAAGAATTTCATGGATGCTTTGTCATTTGAAACCAGCGAATACAAAACTTATGCCCAAATTACAAATGAGGAGTGTGGGGCTCAGTGAGGCTGACCAGGGTGACTGACTTAGGACTAGAACTCAGGAGTTCTGATTCCCCCTTGGAGTTTTTCTGTGACAACGTGCTGCCTGTCAGAGGGGATGGTTTTGTTAAAGGATCTCTTGGGTCCCTTTTTTGTGTAAGATTTTGTGACTGAGGGTCAGGGGACAGCAGGCAAATGCTCGCTGTGGAGACTCAGGGTCCAGGGCGACTCCTCATGGCTTCTCCAACCCCTGCTCCTTTACTTCTGCTGCCCATGGTTGTCGAGGAGAGGCCATTAACTCCCCTGAAAATGAGTGAAATGCAGGCTCAGTTGTGAGGCAGAGTGGAGTGCCCGGAGTTCCCCGGTGGCCCCACGTTCTGCCCTTGGATTAGAAAGGGTGGCAGTGCTGGACTGAAGATGATCTGTGTTTGAGGCCTGCATTAATTTATTTATTCCTTCACCTAATTCATATTGTTTGTGCTTGGCTGTCACTAAATGTATAAACATGAGTGACAGCGAGGACTGCCTTGAGGATTTTGAAGTCCATCAGGAGAAACAGCCACATGAGTGAACAGTGGCATCCCAGGGACAGTCCTATAATAGGGAGGCACCAGAGTATCTGAGGGGCACAGAGCTACAGCAGTTGATTTGCTGGGCAGGGCACAGGGGAGAGGGGCAGGGAAGTTACAAGTGGAGGAGATATCTGAGCCCATTTGAATTTAGAGAGGGAACACCTGTCATTCCTAGTTACTTACTGAGTCATTTCAGAAGAGGAAGTTCTGAGAGTTACAGTGGGGATAATTATACTTGTCTCAGAAAAAAGAGAGACGGGGGAGTGTAAATACTTGCCAAGTAGAAATTACTGGACCTTTGTTGGACCCAGCCTGGTCCCTCTGCTCCCGTTGGCTCACCGGGGCCTCAAACCACCACCAGCCCCTCCTCCAGTCAGTGGAGAGTTCATGCTCCCAGGGCCAATTCCACCAAGAGAAGAGGCTGACCCAAGTCCTGGGTCTGCCTGCTCCTCCTCCCAGCTGCTGCTGACCGTGTGCTGGAGGCATCTCATAGCAAGGAAAGGGCAGGTAAGCCCCCAAGTCGAAAACACATCTGGGATCCAGGGCAGGATGGAGTGAACGCAGCCACTGCTTTCTATTTGCAGGCACACTTGCAATCCTATCTGAGTCTCTCGTGTAAGCCCCTGGGGGAGGCAGTCCACGGAGCACAGCCGAGTGGCATACCCGGGTTGGAACCCACGGATCCTCCTCCGGGCCTGCTGCGTTTCTGCAGCCCGGAGCCGCCTCCTGACAGCTGAGGGTGCTCGGCGCTGGGCCACTCTTGGCGTCCAGACTCCAGAAGACAGGCAGCAGCAGGAAGCAGGAAGGTTCTGCTTTCATTACCCAGGGCTCTGCTGCGGGCCCCGCCCTTCCCCCAAAGAAGAAGAGAGGCACACGGATGCTTGAATAAACGTGCTGGTCGACTCTGTCTGGATTGAATTCAGTCCATTTCCACAAACTTACAGTAGTACTCTGTGCAGGGCGGAGATGAACGAGACGCTATGATTTAATCAGTGCCAAGAAAGGCAGGCTAGAAGTGTCGGCAATTCAGGCTCCTTTTGTCCTCCGCCCGGCTGTCTCTCCAGACCGCTGCTCACAATCCTTTACGAAAACCGAGTTTGCAAGCATTGGAGGTGGCGGCGCGCCCTCTGGTGGTAAGTTTTGGTATCGGCAGCTGCCTGCCTTGCCAAGGTCGTTTCCGGCTTTGAGAAATGGTCAGCATTTGGGGCTGCACATCCTCTGAGAGCCGTACCGAGGCTTTTTAGGACCAGGTTCGACCAGATAATTTTAAAAATGGGGAAATGGATACTGTGGAGATGAAGTAAGTTGCCCAATATTTCAGAGAGGCAGAGCAAGAACCCGAATCCAGGTCCATGGGTGCATTCAGGTCTCTGCAGGGCCCAGTCTGCTCTCCCTCCCCATGCCTCACAGAGGGGGTTTTCATAGGGTGCGATAAAGGATCAGATCAACTTCAATGCTGGCCACTGAAGACACCCTGGACTTCCCTCCCCCATGCCCCCAACACTTCCTGGACACCCCCCCCCCTCACTTCCTCTCCATTCCCATCATAGTTGCCTCCCTCAGCCTTAGCAGACACTGTGGAGCCTGTTCTGTGCCAAACAACACTGTGAGTGCCTCTTTTCTACCTTATTGACTGGGGTATGCAAATACTCCTTTCAGAGAAATTTCCCATTTTCCACAATGAAGGCCAGACTAGGCCCAATTTCCAGTAGAAGATGTTTCGATTAGAAAAATATTAACGGTGTAGTTTAGGGCCTTGTACATATGCCCTGCTGGCTGGCCCTGTACTCCGCTGTGGGTTCCTAACAGGCTCTCGCCTGACAATTCTAGGGAGGAAGGAGGCGGGACAGGTTCTGTCTCCTTGCTTCACCTGATGGAGACTAGGATTACTGATGAAGTACTGATTCTACCCCAACATGGTGGGCTGCGATGGGGTCTCGGAGGTCTAGACCAGCAACCTCATTTTAGTTTTGAGGAAAATGAGGCCAACAGAGGGACTGGTTGGCTGATGACACATGCTCAGTGGAAGAGGTGGAAAGAGACTGCAGTTCCCCAGAGTTCCAGGCGCTGGCCCATTCCTTCATGTCTGGTGGACAGATGTATTGGACAAAAAGTGATGATATTCCTGGCAGAGTATGTGTCCCCCTGTCCTGAGGCATGAAGATTTGTTGTGTTTCACCCAGGAGCAAAAATAACCCCGAGGCCAACCCCCTTCCCAGGCAGACATGCACACCAGGTCTGGACAGGTCCTCCGCCCTCTGAGGGGATGAGAGAGGCTCCATAGAGATGCCTGCACTTAAGAGAGGCTCCACTCCATAACTCCCACAGGTCTGTTGGATTATATTTAGAAAATAAAAAAAACAAGAGTGAGTTTAGAAGAGCCTGGGGAAAGGCTCAAGGCATTACTCCAAATGTTCATTGAAACTTGAGCTGGGAATGGAGACAAGAACACAGAAGGATACTTTCTTGGTGACTCTTAAAGTAAGTTGAACTTATTAATGAGAAAACTGAATTCAGACAGCAAAGAGAAATACTGAAACAAGGTATCTTATCAAGATATCAGTCTAGAAAAAGCTCGGCACATGGTCTCATACATTAGCACATTTTCTTTTGTTATCTTTTTACATTACTTCCTTGTAATTAATATTCACTACTCTTGGGATGATTGGCTCAAAGATATCGTATAGACAACACATTTGAACAGGATCCCAAGAAAAGCAAGGAGCAGAGGGTTGTAAGCTCAAGGAATCTTCATGAACAGGAGCCTCACCTTGCTGTAGTCACTCAGAAATATGTTTTTTAGAAGTGAAGGAGAAGGAGTACTTGACTGATTAGGCACGCCAAGACACCCCCTATGGATTGCTAACCTGAGGCAGTTTGCTTAACCTTCTGATTTTCATTTTCCCTCCATCCCTAAAGTGGAACTGCTTATACCTTATTACATAATCCATGAGATAGTTGGGCGAGATAACATAAGAGTAAATGTCTGAAAAGAATCAAATCCTATTTACATGTGACCTACTGTGATTATTCCTTGAGAAGGTCAGGGCAGGGGACAAGGATCCTTATGGCCTGGGCGTAAGTAGGATGAGGCTGGTGTTAGGTTTGATGAGAAGAAAGACGTCATTCGGTGGAAAAGAGGCCAGCAGATTGGCTGCATTTCTGTCCCTCTCAGATGAGAACAGTTTGAAGCCTGGTTTCTGGTCCACCACCATCTGTGGGCAGGTAAAAAATACTCCCTGGAACAGGGAGAGGAGGTGGACTATTACAAAATTCTGAGACTCTTTAAAAAAACAGAAAAGGTAAAGCAAATAATCTTTTAGGAAAATTCTTTCATCAGACTTTCACCCTTGGTGCTGGATTCATTCAACAAGTGTTTATTAAGCACCTGCTATAAGCCACACATTCTTCTAAGCCCTTGGGACACTTCTGGAAGTTTACATTTTAGGTCCCAGATTCACCATTCATCCCTGGTTTATCTTTTCTCTCTTCCTTTGCATTGGGTACGCAGCACCTATTCCAAGGATCGGAGCAGATTTCACTCTTTTTCTCACCAGAATGACAGAAGAAAAGTCTGCAGGTTCCATGTTGCATAAGGCAGATGATATTTCTAATTCCAGGTGGAATATCCCCTATTGATACAATAGAGTAGAGTTGATATTTAATTCATATAGTACGAGGTATAAAGGATGACCCAAGCCCATAGCCCAGCTCCAAATATTTACTATACTCTTACGAACTTGTCTTTGGTCAAGTTCCAGTATAACTGACCATCAGTTTCTTAGCTTTAAAATGGAAGCAATAATCTCCACCTCAAAATGTTGCCGGGAGGATACATGTTTTATTCTACATTACTTTATTTTAATGGGGTCCTCAAGCTTCCTCATGATAGATGAGAGTTAATGAACTAAGGAAAGTGAAGAGAGTTTTGGAGAACAGAGTGGAATGATGGAGGGGTCCTTGTCCCTAGGCAAATTGGAAAGAATTCTGATTCTCAGCTTGTGGCCCAATTTTCAGTTTTATATCCTACAATGAAAAGAAGAAAATGAAACCTTTCTCCTCACCATGACTTGTGGACTTGTACGTCAAGCCCAACCACCTAATTATCCCATAAGGAAAGCATTTTCTATTTGTCACAAGAAAAAAAAAGTTGTAACTATATGTGGTGATGGATGGCAACTAGACTTATTGTGGTGATCATTTTGTAATATGTACAAATATGGGATCATTATGTTGTACAGCTGAAACTAATATAATATTATATGTCAGTTGTATCTCAATAAAAAAAGGAAGTGTTTTCTATTTTGGAATGAGATGGTTGAAAGAAAGGTTATATGTCAAGACTGCAAATGCCATTTATCATGACTGAAAAAAACAAAAGAAACACAACGCACCCACAGTGTTGGTCTTGCATGATTGAAAAAACAACCTTGCACAATATCTCAGCAGTGAATGGGGCCTACTCTATGACCCTGGATCATTTCAGTTCTGTTGTGGTTTGGAGAGGACAGCAAAGTGAAGAGATGGGATCCCCATCTAATGCAGGTAGAGGAACCACAAACCTAGGGATCTGGAGACCTGGGTTCTAGTTTTACTTCTTCCAAGAACTATTTCTCCTCGGACAATTCACTTAACTGGCTATGCCTCAGTTTCTCATCTGTAACACATAAGCCATGTGTGAAAGCTGAAGGAATACTATGATAAGTGTGGGTAGCTGCTATGACTGTAATTGTTAATTGCACAGCAATACATTATCATTTCTCAGGAGATGGGCTTCCTCTCCCTGTAGAGTGCAGGGCTGCCATAGAAGATCACTAGTTCCCTTCCAGCTCTGACATTCGCATGACTGTCGTTTCCTTCTGAAAACTTTTCTCAGGCTGCAGTGAATGCTTCCTATTTGTATCAGAGAGAAGATGCCCCTCTGTCTTGTATTATGACCCTGATAACTCATATTTAGCTTTTAAAACACTCCTCATGGGGAAGATCAAAATGGCCCAGAGCTGAGCCCCAGAGCTGAGCCCACCTGCACCCACTAACAGCCCACAGACACACCACCAGCCCCCACACATGGACACACACAACAATGGAATTCCTGCACTACCTTCCCCAGTCTCTCACAGTTCATCTCAACTGGCTGCGGGCAACTTTCTGCACTGGCCAGGAGACATTTACCTGAGCTGATTTGGACCAAACAGAAGAGAACAGCGGAAAGAAAGAGAACCTTCATGTTTCCAGGTTCCCTCGGATCTCCCAGCCCTCCTGTGCTGAAAAGCAATTCTGATCAAAGAGTGAAGTGGAGTGGAGAGGAGGGGGAGCAAAAATGGGACATTTATAGGTTTTTGGGAACACTAATCAGAGATGAGCACATTTATCTGGTCTACTGAGTAAGGCTGTGGGCAGAAGGTACTGGGTACTCTTCCTTGCTGCCTAAAAATAGACAGGCTTCTTGGTATTCAGACAAGCAGGGCTTGACCAATAACTCAGCATATCAAGGATGAAGTGGAAAAAAGAGATCCAATAGTGATGAATGGATACTTAGCATCAAGTGCTGTGCTAGGTGATAGAGATTGAGACGTCCAAAGATGTGCTCTCTGCCTTTGAAAAGCTTTTGGTTTGGCAGTATCTACCAGTTGAACACATGCGTACACACCCAGGTGTATACCCAACAGACATAGGCCCATGTGCACCAAGAGACCTGTACAAGAATGTCCATCGTAGCATCGTTCATTACCGCTGGGAATACAACACAACCCAAACAGTGTATTACAACATAGTAATGAAAGAAAAAATGTATTCCCCCACAGCAGTGAAAACGACGACAAAAAAACAACTGCAGATGCATGCGACATGGATGCACCTCACAAACATGCTGGAGGGAAAAAAAGCTGGATACAACGTACAGTATTATATTAAAAATTTGGCAAGTCTAAACTGTGTATTAAAAGTCAGAGAGTTGTCTACTTTGGGGGAAGAGGGACTCTTCCCTCACTTGACAAAATTTTGTTGAGTTGAGGAGATGGCAGTCCAGTGGAGACACAGGGAACCCCTACCAGAGGGCTGAGGGAGGAGAGCTCTGTAGGGTGCTGTGGGTGCAGGATGGAGAACTGCCTAGGGGAGGACACAAGGCAAGTCTTTCTAAGAGGGTGGCACTAGAGCAGCATGTGGAAGGACAGCTTCCCATGTAGGTTTATACAATGGCTAGGCTAGAATGCCCAGTGGATGCAGCTACACATTTTGCCGCTGCTTGATTTTAGTCCCAGCATCACTAGATTTATTTCTTCTAAAATTCACTTTGAAGTGAAGAGCAGATCTTCTTTCCATCCTGTCCCCCAGGCCTTTATGACAGCCTGCAAGTTTTTTATCAGTCCTTCCAGAGGTTTTCTATGTATCCATGAGTATATAGGAATTTATGCTCCCCTTTTTGGATAAATAATAACAGACTGTGCATCTTATTCTCGACTTGCCTTTTTTTTTATGATATACTTTAGAGGTTTTGTGTGTGTGTAAGAAAGATTGGTCCTGAGCTAACATCTATTGCCAGTCTTCCTCTTTTTGCTTGAGGAAGATTATCACTGAGCTAACATCTGTGCCAGTCTTCCTCTATTTTTTATGTGGGATGCTGCCACAGCATGGTTTGACAAGTAGTGTGTAGGTCCATGCCTAGGATCTGAACCTGCAAGCCCCAGGCCGCCAAAGTGGAGTGTGCAAACTTAACCACTACACTACCAGGCCGGCCCCTTGGAGATTTTTTGTGTGTAGGTGAGGAAGATTAGCTCTGAGCTAACATCTGTCGCCAATCCTCCTCTTTTTGCTGAGGAAGATTGGCCCTGGGCTAACATCCATGCCCATCTTCCTCTACTTCACATGGGATGCCACTACAGCATGGCTTGACAAGCATCAGTCCATGCCCAGGATCCAAACTTGTGAACCCTGGGCCGCTGAAGCAGAGCACCTGAACTTAACTGCTATGCCACCACGCTGGCCCCCTTGGAGATTTTTTAAGTAGGTGCATGGAGAGCTTCCTCATTCTTTATAACAGCTGCATAATATTTCTTGTAGGGGGTCTCCTGCCTTATTTAACCGGTCTGCAACAAACATATTTGACCATGAGTGTTACCTAGAAAATGGATTTTGACAAAGAGAAGTCAGGTGGTGGCCCCAGACTTCTTGAGGTAAGTGAGGGCCCAGGGGAGCAATGTGGGCATCCAGAAGAGGGGATGGCCAGGTGTTCATTTTGGAGATTCCAGATCTTGAAAGATTAAGCAGGCAGTGATTCCTAAGAAAAGATACCCTGATTCACTGGCCTTTCTTTACCTTCTAAAACACTTATGAAAATAGGACTTTGGGAGAAATTATTTGGGGATTAAAAGCTGCTTTTCTCTCTTTGCCAACAAAAAGGTCACCGTACACATAACCGTGAACTAAGTAATTATAAAATAGATACAAAGATGTGTGTGTATGTGTGAGGGTGAAACAGTAAATAATAAATCTGTTAAAATGGAAATTCTTTGTCTATGAAGCACTTCTTCTGAACACATCTCTGAAATCTCCCATTGGAAATAAAAGCATAACGAGTTTGATTTGACCTTTGAGAAAACTGACTTCCACACCAAGAACACATCCTAAGATCAAGGGTCCTATTGAATAGTTATAATTCTGAATGCACTTCTGTGAATGGAGAAAGTGTCACTATAAGATACTAGAATTATTGTTTGATAAAAACACTACAGTGTATGTATCCAAATGTATGTGCCATTTTTTAAAAGTCACCTTGGTAGATAAGACAATAAAAAAGTGTGTTTTATACTTTGTGTTCATTTATACTGTCATCTATACTGACCTGATTTAGAAAGGGTTTAAGGTAGAAGTGAATGGTATATTTTTTCTAGCAGTACAGCCACTGATCAATAGTTGTGAAATTAAAGTTTGGAATTTTTTTTCTGCATAGTTTGGAAATTTTATGAACTATGTTGGAAAATAAGTTCATTTCGGGGGGAAATAAATTAATAGTATCAGGATTTATCACCCACCTTTTCCTCTACCTGAATCTATTTCCAAGTCACAGACTCAGAACATAACTGCAAAGGAAGAATTTTATAAATAGTTCTGGAGAATCAGGCATGCCATTCCAAAGGAAGACCAACTAGAAAATCAAGCCCAATGAATAATCTCATCAATCTGGCCGTAGGTTCATAGGTTTGTATACTTACAGTGTTGAAAGGACCTAAAGCCCAGTTTGTCCCAATACAGAAGATAATTATTCTGTTCTGCATTATACTTACGAAAAGAAGTATTAGGAGAGACAAAAGATACCCTTGGGTTTGCAAACACTTGATAGTAGCAAAACATTTTAATATATTAAAAGAAAACTTTGATATGATTCAACAATAATTAGACAATCCCATTAAAAAATGGGCAAAGGACTTGAATTTCTTCTAAAGAAGAAATACAAGTGGCCAACAAGCACATGAAAAGATCCTCCATCATTAGCCATCAGGGAAATGCAATTAAAACTGCAGAGAGATATCACTTCTCATGCACTAGGATGCCCATAAAAAAAAAAAACAAAACAACAGCAACAAAATGGAAAATAGCAAGTGTTGGTAAGGATGTGGAGAAATTGGAGCCCTCATGCATCGCTGTGGGAATGTCAAGTGGTGCAGCCATGGTAGAAAAGTTTGGTGGTTGTCAATAAGTTAAATGACTTATCACATGACCTAGCAAATATATATTTTATTTATTCAAATAAAAACTTGTACATGAATGTTCATAGCGTTACTATTCACAATAGCCAAAAAGTGGAAATAACCCAAATGTCCATCAGCTGGTGAATGGGTAAAGAAATTGTGGTATAGCCGTATAATGAAGTATCACTTAGTTATAAAAAGGAATGAAGTACTGATACATTCTATCACATGAATGAACCTTGAAAACAATTCTACTAAGTGAAATAAGCAGGACACCAAGGGTCACATATTGTATGACTCCATTATAAGAAAAGTACAGAATTGGCAAATCCAAAGGGACAGAAAGTAGATTAATGGTTGCCAGGGGGCAGGAAGAAGGGGGATGGGGAGTGTCTGCTTAATGGATGGTTCCTTTTGGAGTGATGAAAAAGTTCTGGAACTAGGTAGTGGTGATGCTTGCACAACATTGTGAATCTACTTCATGCCGCTGAATTGGACACTTAAAAAGGGTTAAAATGGTAAATTTTGTGTGATGTGTATTTTGCTACAGTGAAAAAGAAAATCTTGAAGACTTTTGAAATCATATATCAGTACAAAAAGGAACTATTAAGGATTGTGTTGTTAAAATCTCCCTCGTTTCAGAGAAATTGACTCAGCTGAGGACAAAGGGATGGTTAATTACAGTTCCAGGAACCAGATCTTTGATCAGCCAGAAGGTGTTTCTACCAATGTGATGAGTGCTGACGCTAAGCACACGTACACACAAACTTCTCTACCCCCACCATATAAAATAGAACACACGCTGATTTTGTTTGTGGAATCTGAGATGAAACTCTTTCAGTTCCACCTTTAAGCCTGTAGGCGGCAGTACGTGATTCTTATCAGACTTGGGACAAAGGCCTATCTGAGATAATTTTTTAGAAATCCACAAAGAGAAAAAGACTGGGTTCAGCCACAACATTTTCAAACAAAATGAAAAATATTTCACTAATCTTATAAAATCGAGAACGTATCATCACGAGTGAAATAATCTCTAAAATCTTAATAAACTTCTATAGGCTCTGAGGCCAGGTCCTTCGTCTCTCTCTAGGGGTTTGATCCTTCTATCTGTAGAGTGAAGCATTGTGATTTTAAGTACCATAGAGTCTGAAAGTTATGCAATTCTTTGATTCTACCTCTAGAATTCATTAATAATAATGAATAATAGTGAATAATAATGAAAGTGACCTATGATTTAGCTGCCAGAAAAATTCCTTTTGGAAAAAGACCATCATAATAACATCATGCTGTGGACCCCAAAATGATACATATTTCCATATTTTTGCACTTCTTATTTGGCCTATATGAAGCAATAGAACTTAGAAATTAGATGATGATGACGAAATAGAAACGTCTTTATTTCTTATTTTATAGAATTATTTAATCATACTATCTTGCTTTTGTGCATTTTTTACAGTTAAAATTTGACTTTCACAGGGCTTTTCTCTTCTTCAGCAATTTGATAATCTAGACAGGCCATTTATCATGATTCCAGTTTTAATAGTTAAGAAAATGGAAGCTGACAGAGGTATAAAGTTACAAGGATTGTACAACTCTGACTTGTAGCATGGGGATTTTTTGGTTGCTGATGCAATGTTCTTTGTCTCCACACATTTGGTCACAATTTTAAATCTACCTTTATTTATAAATATTAATCATGCATTCTCATACTATTGTTATCTTAGGCAGTCACTTAACTCACACATCCTTAGTGCTGGTAGCCAAGCATTGGGGAACTCCTTGGCAAGAGAAGCTATGTCATTAGTTGGTTGATATCAATATTCTATACTTCATTAAGGATGTGGCCCACAATCACCATAAAAGACTATACAAAGGGCAAACCCCCTCGCTGCCCCTTTTTGATAAGCTTAACTCAGTTCTCTTTCTATTACTTTAGAGCCTGTAAGGAGAATTCTCAATCACTAAAACACCAAGCATTACTTTCGCCATTGATTTTTGCCTTGTTTTCTGTATCTGGGTAAGAGAAACAATGAGTTGTCTCAAGGGATTAATTGGGGACTATAAATAAGGGAAGTAAAATTCTGAGCACCATGTTTGCAATCAGGTGTATTTGGTAAATGACAGCCGTCTACTGGAGACAGTTTGGTGAAGTGGAACCCCACTCCAGTCTCCTGGAAGATGTTGTTATTCTTCTGATAATCACAGACACAACATCAGTGGAGCCCCCGGGTGCCAAAACTAGGCATCATTCTGTGGTGTAAGGAGGAAGAATGTCTTTGTCATCTTCCATTGGGGTCTGCTGACGGAATCCCAAGGATGTGCTGTTGCTGCCCAATGTTTTATAAGTTTTTATTTCCAATTTCAGTCTATTTCACTAAACGAGTGACAGGGTGCAGTTAGAACTGGGCTGGGAATCCCCCCAACCTGCTGTCCAGGTGATTCCAAGATAGGTTTCTACTGCTCTTTAATAAATGGTGAGTGAAGCTGTTTACTCTTTCCACTCATTTGTTTATCCCAACATTGTATCAATAGTCAACAATACTTAAAATTTCTTAAGAGGGTAGATATGCTGTGTTCTTACATTATAATTAAATTAAAAAAACACAAATAATGTTAAAATACAATTTTAAAATCATTTATGAATTAGAAAATAATCAAAATAAGCCAGTAAATAGGCTTTCTAGATTTCAGATAAAACCCATAAAATGAGAATTGCAGCTAAACATGTCTTAATGAAATGTTTGAAGCATAAACAAAAAGATAAAAGAAACTTATAAAAATCAGGCATCCCTGGGGCCAAGCTGGTGGCTTAGTGGTTAAGTTTGTGTGTTCTGCTTCAGCGGCCCAGGGTTCGCAGGCTCAGATCCCAGGTGCAGACCTACACACCGCTCATCAAGCCATGCTTTGCTAGTTAGTGTCCCGCATACAAAACATAGAGGAAGACTGGCACAGATGTTAGCTCAGGGACAATCTTCCTCAAACAAAAAGAAGAAGATTGGCAACACATATTAGCTCAGGACCCATCTTCCTCACACACACACGCACAAATTGGGCATCCTATGAAAAAAGAAAAGTAGACCTGCCTTCTGCATCTCTTACACTACATTAAATGCTATATGAGGAATGGCACCTTTGAGATTTTAACAGGAAAATTGTGTTGCAAGGATTTGATTCCATGGCTTATTATCTTTTTGTGGGTTAAAGAGAAAATCCTTCTGAAATATTCAAGGAATCAAAAAAATTTCATTCAAATGTCATTATTAAGAATATCATAAAATTTACTTTTTCTTATGTTACATTGCCTTTTTTTGATAAAAGGAATGCCAGATGCTAATTTCTTCCTATAAATTGGCTATGTTCAAACCCATTTTCGTGTGTCCTCGTTACAAAGGATACTCATCATTTGGGGACAGAAAGCATGACTTTTCTTCAGCATTAAAACTCTATGGCTTTGCCATTCTGTTGGTTCCGGAAGTTACATCTACCAGTGAAAAGCATCTGGTGGTTGGCTGAATTCATCTTTCCTCTCTCAAAATCATACTTACATTTCCTCAGTCCAAACTGGCTCTTCATCTTTACATTTCTTACCTCACCATATGTCCATTTCATGGTATACAGAATTTCATGTCCTACTTTTCATTCCTGGAGAAATAACCAGAATTTTTCAGCCTTCACTATCCCAATGGAATTATCTCACATTTTCCTGAAAACCACAGAGTGTCTTGATTGTCTATAAGACAAATTTCTCTACTCAGAAGCTTACATCAAGTGCTTGGTTGCCGGTCACTTGAATCAACACAGACCTTGGGTTTAGACAAAATGAGATAATAAACTGGGTTCCCACCACCCGACTCTGGCTGGAGGCAGTCCTTATTATTCTTTGGCTAAGGATTCTTACCACAATATCATCTTGAAATGATCTTCCCACTGATTTCCTTTCATCCTAGAATCCACATGGTTTCTTTCTCCAGTGTCTTTCATTTGGTTTTATTCCTGTAGCTTCAAATAAAGACAAAAAGTGACTAATCAGCATAACCAACTTTTTTTCCTTGTAGCCCTGGAAACTCCTTTGGGGCTTTCTTCCCACTATCCTAACTCAATTCTTTAGTTACTTCCTATAATCCTCCATATTACACACCCCTGTCCAGCTAACAATCATTCACCAGAAACTCAACAAAGCCAGGGAGAAGTAGAGGCAATTATTTATCATTTTCCAATAGTTCTACACCAAATTCTTGTCTTGTTTCTCTCACAGGTCTTCTTTCTTCTCTAGGCTCAACAAAATTCACCACAGGAGAGCAGGCCCAGCTACTACAATCACATCTCTTTTGTCTGCTTAGGTTCTTGGATAACATATGGAAATAGGTCTCTCGGATAGACTTCTGTTTAATTTGTCTTCCAGTAGCTGTGATTGTGCTAGTTATTTCCGAGGATGAGTTCCTCCTTCTTACAAATACAACTCATTGATTGTCACAAAGAGCTTAGAAGGACATTTCTGCCATTGCGTTCATCAGGAGTCACACAAAGGATCAACACAGTTATTACTGGAGTTGGGACCAGAACCCAGTATCCCACATTCCCAGTAAGGGCTCTTTCCTCCACTCACACGCTCACTTACATAGTCATCTGGGACTCACAGAGCAGGGAGAGCACCTTTCTCTGAAGCTTGTGGAGGAGCTTGATATCCTCATCCCAGCCAGTGCCTACCTCTCTGAGATTGCAGCCAGGAAACATTCTGAGGAACAAATGTGTGTTTTCTTACAAAGGTCTATGGCGTGTTAGACAAAAAAGGCCACACTCTCAGTCTTCTGGCTTGAAGTGAGCTGGGTTATGGTCCTGGATATGTTGCCTGATTACCACCTGATCTAGGTTGGATCACTTAATTCTGCCCTTAATCTTACAATGAAATAGAAATAATAACTAGCCCATTACAGAGGCCTTGGATGGACAGGTAGGAGGTAGTGATGAATTCTCTAAGGGAGTTCTCAGCACTCTCAGTGAAAGGAGCAGGAGAGTGGAGGCAAATCAGAGAAGGAGTCCATTGGAAGCAGACGGAAGAGAGAGAACAGATTCTCTGATGCTTCCCTGCTCTCCTAAAAGCATAAAAGGACTGGCCACATGCTTCTCCAAAGCACCCACTGATGCATTTAGACCTAACAGGGCCATTTAATCAGAACCCTCTGAGGGAAGTGCCCTCTGCCTCATAATGGAGCTCCATGTTGATTTCCCCACAGCCAGGGTTGATTCTCATCTCCGTTGTCCTCACGGGTAATGATGATTTTACTCATCTGACTCCAGGGACTTTTTTTTTGGGGGGGGGGTCTATCAAAAAAGGGGCAGACACTGTGTCAATGAACTCAATTTTCATTCATTTGGACATGTTAATTTTAATTTTTGTTCTTATTTATAAGGGACTCCTTGGGTCCAATAAAGTCATTTTCTATGACCCAAGAGATAACGGTAAGCTGAATCAGAGCAGGCCAAGCCTACAGGGCTATGGTGACCACCACATGTGTGGACAGAAAGAAAAGATTAGGTGAGGCCATTATTAAAGTCAGAGGAAGACAAATGGGGATATGATTGACTGAGCCTGCCCACCACTCCTCCCTGCTCCAGCAGACCTTGGTATTGAGGAAATAGACTTCTTGATGACAGGGAACCTCTGGGGGATGGATGAGTCAGAGAGATCAAAGCTCACAGGCTTCTAGGGGTGCAGTGGGAGGGCAGGACACTGTGTGTGAATGGTGGGCATGGAGAGCAGTCAGGTGTGCTATGACTGGCTCCTTAATGACCTGAAGCAACCTGCTGGCTAAAGGATCTCGTCCCACCAGGGGCACAGCTGGTGTCCATTAAGCCTCCTCGTCACTCAGGGTCCGAACTAAGCAGGCTTCTGTGAAAACAAGTACACAAGTATAATTAATAGAGTTGCTGGCTCACAACTGACCTCAAGAGGCCATCAGCTCCTTCCCTTGTCTCCAAGCAGAACTGCAAAAATTACCATAGAGTGGCAGAAAAAAATCAGGTTTTACCTTTTCTTATGAATCCCTGAGTAGATTGCAGAAGCTCTCTGGGTAACATGCTTTAATGTTTTGTGGTCGTAATGCCCAGGAAGTTCTTTCTTATGTTAAATTTATGACTTCTTGGAGGCAACTTAAGGCTACTATAGAATGTCTTTCCCTAGGATGGAAGTATGTCTCTGTTTGTATATGCATATATATTTATCCTTAGGCACATCAATTTTGTCTTTTTAAAGACATATCTAAAACCTGAGTAATACAACAACTTGACAGGGTATTTTTAAAGATTAAATAGTTTAAAAATCACCAGTAATCTTAACATTGGAACATAAAATATTTTCTTTTTTCCTTTTGGACATATTTTTCACAATTAATTTTACATCAAATATAGGAAAATTTCTCCTGTAATTTCAAAGATAGAAAAATTTTTGGAATTTTTATATCATGCATTTTTATGATTTACATTTGCTTTTATGTTTATTACACCTAAGGGATATGGTGCATCCCTTTAGATGTACCATAGTTTGCTAAGGTGTTGCTCCATTTTGAACACTGAGATTTTTTTGAAAAAGTTCCTCCAAATATTTTTATTTCCTGAGGATAATTTTACTTTTAATTTAATTTTGCTTTTAATTCTTACAAACTGAGGATAATTTTATTTTCCAGAGGATAATTTGTTTTTTCATTTTTCTTTTCAGTTAAAATAAGGTAAGAACATTTAACATGAGTTTTCCCCTCTTAACAAATTTTTAAACGCACATTACAGTATCGTTAGCTACAGGCACAAGGTTGTATAGCAGATCTCTAGAACCTATTCATGTTGTATAACTGGAACTTTATACCCATTGAAGAGTATTTTCTGAGAAGCAGAATAACTGAGTCAATGAATGAAAGTATTTTGTGTCTTATACACATATTTAAAAATTGCTTCACAAAGAGGTTATGTGAATTGGCAATGCTTCTGGTTTTGTATCTAAGTACTAGTATCATCATACGTTCACTATCGCTGGGTATCAGCCACATGTGAGTGTGCTATGTGTGAATTAAGTATGGAACACATTTATTCAGAAAGAAGACTGAAAAGGCAGCATTCTGGAAAGAGGTCTATGTACCTAGTTTTGTCACTCTGAGCTCTGAAATCCTGATTTTAACCCAGACACCCATACATAACAATATCAGAAAGGATTTTTTTTTTTTTTTTTAGATTCATAGAATCTCCTTTCTTTTATTTTTCTGGTTTTATTGAGATATAATTGACATCAGACAGGATTCTCTTTTTTTTTCTATTTCGCAGTTTTATGGAGATAAAATTGACATGCAGCACTGTGTAAGTTTAAGGCATACAGCATAATGAATTGATAAATAAATGGCAAGAAATAGGATATACTGGAGTGTATGAGGAAGCCACTTGATGTAAAACTAATTCAGCCTGACCAAGACATTTGGTGTAAAACTAATTTGGCCTGACCTTGTTTTTCCAAAAGGGCCTGACGTGACCATTGAGCGTGCACTGTATATCTGCTTCAAGTATTTACTGTCGCAAAGACAAGAACAAAGCCCTTTAACATAAAGAAAAATGTAACTTCTCCCACATCTGCCTTTCCTTAAGGATACGCATTTCTCTCTAGGCTAGGGATTGATTGCTGACCCCCTGTGACCACCCAGCTTGAGATCATAGACCTGCTACGTGCTGCGTTCATCAACTTCTGTGTGAAATCCTGTGCCAGCTAAGCATCTTCTGACAGTTGTAAAAGGGACATTCCTATCATATGTAAAGTATGATCTTTGTTCCAAGACAGCATATAACCCACTCTGCCCCACCACTCTTCTTTGGTGCCCTTTCTTCCTTGAGAAGGAAGGCCCTGAGCTATATGGTCCTCAAATATGGCTTATAATAAATTCATCCCAATTTTGATTTACAGATTTGTTATGGATTAATTGACTTATGTATATTATGAAATAATTACCACAATAAGTTTAGTTAGCATCCATCATCTCATATAGATACAAAAAAAGGAAATAGAAAAAAAATGGTTTATTCCTTGTGATGAGTAGAAAGGATTCTTAACTCGTGAGAGCTAATGAAAGATACAAAGAGAATGATGGGCTCAAAATTTTGTAACATGAATTACAAACAGTTCACTAATAATTAACTTGAGCCTAAAAATAATCACCACTTGTAAATATTTCACAGCAATTTTATGCAAATTCCACTATTTCCTCACTATGGATCTATTAAGATGTCGCTGAAACTTCTTTTGAGTATAGACACTCGACATAAAATTATAAGGTAAACAACAGATGGGTTCTGTCCCTGGAACACACTCATCCTTTCCCATTAGCACTTGCTTACCTATCCCACAAGACTACCTCCCTAACTGGGCTGCATGAGAAAGTAGTGGTTAGCAGTCAGTATAAACTTCCTAGAAGTTTAAGAGGAATCAACACTTTATAAAGGTAGGAGAGACTAAACTGAACTGGAATAGGTGCCATTTCAATGAAGAAAACACAGAGAATTTTTTGAAGTTAATGTGTACTTATTCTTAATGAGATTTGAGAAGATACAGTTTGGTCAATAAATTAGAACTGGATCACATGAGAAAGGTATACTTTGAGGAAGAGAAAGACTATTTGCAAAAATAGGAATATTTAAAAAGAAATAAAAATCTAATATCTGAACTTGAAAATCCAAAAATAGTGAAAAATAGAAGAGCCCTACCAAAGGAGAAATTGGTGGTCTAAAAGAAAAAAAATATGAAAAGCAGAGATCAAAAAGGGAAAGGTGTAGAAATTACAGGTGAAAGATCATAGACAGGAAGACTATTCCCAGGATAACTAGAGTTTAAACAGTAGGCATTCCAGAAAGAGGGTAGAGAATCAATGAAGGAAACACTCTGTAAGGTGAAATGTCCCATATAGAAGAAGAGCACGTATACATAGATAAGAATGAAGTTGTAACCCAACAAAGTTATTAAAGCTTACAGAAGGGAACAAATGATCAATAAACGAAAAAATGCTCAACTACAGTGATCAAGGATATGCTCATTCTAGAAACGAGTTACCATTTTTCACCCAACAGAGTAAAAAGAGATACTTAGCTTTTAATAATATTAGAGGTTGAAAAGGGTGTGGAGAAACAGATATTTTAATATACTGCTGATAGGAGTATAAATAGGTATCCTCTCTGTATAGGCTAGGATTTAAAATACACATCCACTCTTACTTAATAATGCCCTTTCTCAGTATCTTATACATTTTCTTAAAGACGATTGAACCAAAATGCTTATTGCGTTGTTTGTAATGTCAAAGAAATAGTAGCATCTTGTTTATCAAAAGGGGAGTGATAAAATAAGTATGGTACATCCATACAGTAAAATATTATACAGCCATTAAAACAAAAAGGGTGAAACTATGTACACTTGGTTATGGAGATCTCATAGATGTCATTTTAAGTGAAAAATGAAAGTTACAGTGAAAATGCCATTTTCCTGGTGACTACTGTACATAATTTCCTTAAATTTGGTTTTTGTTCCTTGGAATATAAATAGCGGAAATTAAGTGTGATCAAGTTTGGGTAATGGAAGAATAAATTCTGAAACAAAGGCACAATGAAGCAATGGGTGATATCTAGCCCATCCTTTTCCTCTCCAGGCCATCTTCCTTGCTCTATTTCTCATGTCTCGGGAGGTTTGGGGTAGCTGGTTAGTAAAGAATAGACAGGTGATTGGTTACTCATTTGAGAAGAGGGGCAGACTGGAGGGGCCCTCACTGTCCATGGTCCCATTGCTTATTATGTCCATCAAAGAAACTCCATTCCAAAAGTTGTACCATCAGCCTCTCTTCCCAATGCCCCAGAAGAGGGAATTCCATGTTCCACAGAGTTTAGGATCACATCCATTGACAGAACCCAGATTGCCCTGCCATCAAGTCCGACCTCCTTCAGGATCACTGTCTTAGTGATGAGGAGTAGAGTATTCTATACTGTCATTTGGGGTAAATATCTCTATTTGCATATGGAGGCCATCCTCCCATTACCTCATAGTTTCTAATATTCTATACAAGAACAGGAGAATCTGGGGCCTGCCTAGCCTTGTTACCGCCCAAAAGAGGGGGTCCGTCTGCCCACCACAAGACATGCCAATAGTCAAGAGGCAAGGTGGTAGGAGAGAAAAGACTTTTTATTACAGCTTGCCAGCAACAGGGAACATGGCTGACTCATGTCCAAAAGAACCATCTTACGGGCCACTTATATAGTGGCTGGTCTCCAAGTGGGGCATCCATCTGACCTCCAGGTGGGGCAGACATCTGGTCTTAGTTCCTGACAGTCTTTTGTTTTACTGGATATGCATCAGAGACCAGAGCAACACCCTACACCCTGACCTTTTGGTTGTCATTGATAATGGCTATCAGCATAGACTCTCTGCCTGGGGGTCATCACATTCCTGAGAAACTCAAGAGAACAAAATTATTGACTTATAGTAGCTGGGAGCGGCCATAAAACCCACACAGCATGTCTGGGCTAGTTCATCAGAGGTCATTCAAAGTTACAATAGGGCTTCTTTTCTACAATATGGCTTCCCTTATGTCACCCTTGTCTTGAGCCCGTATCACCCAGATTTATTTTTGTTGGAGGGTTACCTTTGTAAAGCAGATGTTGCTGGGGATGCTCCCTGTCCTTCAATACCTGAGTAAAATTGGGATAGATTATAAGATCATTAGCTATAGGATAGATGGGAAAGTAAGGCTTATCTAGTTGCCCCTTATTACAAAGTGTGACTTTGTCTGTGCTTTTTACTCCTAACATCCTTGGGATGGTTACTACAGCCTTCCTGATCTTTCCATTACAGCCACAGAAAGTGCTCCTATTGAAGTCCTGCCCAGGACAGCATTAGAAATACACAGGCAAAGTGTGGTACTGAGACTTGGAAGTGGCAGGATATGTTAATATGGCATCTAACTTCTCTTGATGAGAAAAAAAAAATCCCTCAGTTGTATTAGCCAAGTTAGGAGCACTCATGAGGAACATAGACAGGGAGTCAGGCCAGCCTGTGGGGAGAGTGACACAGGACGGGGACAGTCCTGAAGACCCCTCCTCTAGTTCCCTCTGCCCCAGCAACTCTTTTATCTCTGTCTCTTCACTCTCTCACAAATACTCATTGAATGAGTATGGTGCATGAGATGTATGGGTACTGCAATATGGCAGAGAAGGGTACAGATGTACTTCCTGCGCTCCTGAAGTCATCTTGTGGTTGGGGCGGGGTAGATATTTGACAATCCTGCCTTACTTAACTGTGGTTTCACAAGGACATTTATCCTCCCTCTGAAGGTGAATAGGTCAAATGAAGGGGCATGGCAGCGTAGAAGGAATTCAGAGCAAAAGGTCAGCTTGTGCCAAGGAATGTCAGGGACAAGGGTCGAATGGCACTTGAGGAATGAAAACCCATCCTGCCTAAGACAGAGGGAGTCAGGAGGACAGCGGGTTTCAGAATACATTAGGCTTTAGAAGCCATGCTGTGGATCTGAGGCTTTGTGCTGGGAGCCCGTGTCATCCTTGACTCGCCTCCTGCTCTCACACCCCCTGTTCAATATGTTAGCAAATCTAGTTGACTCCTATCTTACCTGACTCAGAACTTAACCCCTTATCACCCCCATGGCCAGGCCACTCTCAACTCTCTCCTGGCTTATTGCAGTAACCCCCTCATGAATCTTCAAGTTATCCTCATGACTCCACAGCAGGACCTGACTGTGGAGGCAGTGAAGGGGGTACAGTGGGAAGAAGAGATGAATACCATGGGGTGTGGTTCTACAATGGCCCTGAGAGTTGGCTGAAGGTCTGAACTAAGAGGGGCACTTGTGCGATTGGGTGGATGGGGGCATTAACCGCAGTCAGGAACCCAGGGAGGGGCAAATGCAACTGAGGGTGAGGCTGAGGATTTTGAAGTTCAGTTGTCTGTGTGGGCTCCCACAAGAAACTGTTCAGGAGATGATTAGAAATACTCAAATGGAGTTCCAGTGAGGGACTAAACATAAAGAATGGGTGTGGAAGTTGCTGATGATACAGTGCTCACATGAAAATTTAGAATTGTCATAATAAACATACTTCTAAGTCACCAGCAGTGGTTACAGGCTTACATTGGCAATCAGTCACATGACAAAATAGGCCTTTACCCAGGGTGACTTTTTTTTCTTTTTGGTGAGGAAGATTAGTCCTGAGCTAACATCCATTGCCGATCCTCCACTTTTTGGCGAGGAAGCTTGGCCCTGGGCTAACACCTGTGCCCATAGTCCTCTACTTTATATGGGACTCCACCACAGCATGGCTTGAAAAGCTGTGCATTGGTCCACACCTGGGATCCAAACCTGCGAAACCTGGGCCGCCCAAGTGGAGCATGCAAACTTAACGGCTAAGCCACCGGGCCGGCCCTCTCCAGTGTGACTTTTACTCGGCTTCAAGGGACAGAAAATATGGTATGCACAGTGTTTTCATCTCACAAACCTGAGGAGAGTTGCAAGATCATTTCCCCAGGAAGGCCTAGGTCTGATGTTGACCCTTTACTCCCAGTAGTGCTAATAAAATTCTCTTTATGAATACAGGAAAACAAGAAACAAGCAAAGTCCAAATGGCTTCTTATCTTCCTCAAAGTGAAAGTCCACATCTCACTCTGGCCTCTGAGTTCTTTACTTGACCCTGCTACCCCTCTGGCCTCATATCTGACCCTACACCTAGTTCCCTCCACTGCAGCCACACTGTCCTCCTCTTGCTGGTTCTCAATTACACCAAGCAGGTGCCTTCCTGAGGCACTGGCATTTGTCATTTCCTCCACTTGGAATGCACACCATCCACCAAAACAGCATGTGAAGGGGCCACTCCCTCCCCTCCTTTACGTCTTTACTCAGCGAGGCCTTCTCTAACTCCTGCACCCAAAATGCAATCCCCTGCCTGACAATTTGTATTCCTTTCCAGGTTTTTCTTATTTCATATCATTTATCACTTTTTACTGTATGACCTATGTTACTGGCGTATCTTGCTTATTGACTGCCTCCCCAGTTAGAAGGTGAGCTACAAGAAGATGGGAGATTTTTTTCATTACTGGATCTCCTGTATCTGGCACCAAACCTGGGGCACTGTGGATGCTTACTGAATATTTGTTGAATGCATGAAGAGAGAGCAGGGACACCATTAGAGTTTTAAGGAGAATCGTGACAAATTTAAGTGTGCCTTTCTGCAGGGATGTCTTCTAGTTTTCTCCATCTCCTTCTCAGTCATCTTAACTTTAGACTTCCTTTAAAAACTTCTCCTCACATATGTTCCACCCACTTCAGTCTCATATTTAATCACTATTTTAACTCTCACACCAAAAACAAACAAAAAGCTTCCTTGAGTAAATTTTGTTCTCATCACTTACAAGGAGACACTGACATCCTAAGGCTAAATATCCCAGGCTGTATTGCTAACAGGACTCGATCTAGGACCCATGTGCCCTGATGCCCAATCCCTCAGCTAGATGTAGCTGAGAAAACGTGGAGACAGATGGCATCCTTCACATTTTTCCAGTATCTCCTCCTGTTGTCTCAGGCTCCACTTATGTTCATGGGCTACCTTCCTTTCTGCCAAACTTCCTCCTTCCTCATCTTTTAGATCCCTCGTCATCTCCCTCAGTGACTCCTCTTTTCCCATGCCTCACTTAAACATTGGCATTCTTCAGCATTATCCCTCTGCTCCCCTAAAAATCTGTGCCTATGTGATAGATTATAAGACTTCTTCAAGATTTCAGTTACCACCTCAAGCAAATGACTTCTACTCTTGTTTCTTGTCTCCTCTTCTCTCCTGGAATCCAGGTAAGTCAATTCAGATCCCCACTGGACATCCTGGATACCTCAGGGCTTCAAATCCAGTGTGTCCAAAGCCAATCTACTCCTCTCTGTGCTCCCCCTGCTCCTCCTCTTTCTGCATGTGTTGCCTTAGTTAACGGGATTCCTTCCTTCCTTTCTTCTCCATCACCAACCCTGTAAACTCGGCCTCTTTAGAACTCCTTTAAGTTGTCCCCTCTTCATATCCATCATCTCCACCTTAGTCACTGAATGGGTGTCCTTGGACTTCCCCCACTGTGATCATCTCTTACCTGGCGTTCCTGCCTCTAGTCTCACACACTTCCAGTCCATCCCCAATTCTTTTGTTAGAATAAATATCCTAAAATTGAAAGTGCAATTATGTCACTCCCCTGGAACACCTGAGAAGCTTCTCTTGTTTACCAGTCTAAGGCATTTAGCACAATATTTGTTTTTTTGACAATTTCCCACCATTTTCCGACACCAGCGTCTTTTGATACTTGTAATTAGTCTCTTTTATAGTTATGTTGAACTTCTCCCTGTGTACTTAGCAAACCATTCTTTCATGTCCCCCTGCCTTTCTATAAAGTGTACCCTTTGCCTGGAAATCTCTGCTCTCGCTTTCATTTAACGAACTCCTAGTCATCCTCCAAAACCCTGTTCAAACTTCCCCAGGAATCCCTTCTTAATTCTTTTGTATTTACCTTCACTATATATTGCCTTGGATATACCCACATCATAGAATATATAGCATTTTATTCTTGTTATTTATTTTGATATCTGTCTCCCCACATATTCATGTTTCCAATTCATTACATTTCTCAGTGCCTAGAACAAAAGTAGCTACTCAAAAATATTTTTAAAATAAAAGAACAAATTACTTGAATGTTTTCTTATTAACGTTTATTACATCCACTTCCATCAGCAAAAATCATGAGATTTTGAAGATTTTGTACATCTAAAGCTTAGTCATTTTCTCTAAGATCATGTCTATAAGATGATGTGTTGACAGTCTTTTCTTTGGCTACAATAAAATTTTTAGAATTTCTGGCATAGATGGCAATACCTGAGCTCCTCTCTGCTTGGCCCCTTCTCCAAAAAACAAACAAATAAACAAACAAACAAACCTGCATCTGAATTGACAACATGGCCCAAAAGAACAGGCAGGTTGACAAAGCTGTGGCTCCTATGTCAGCAACCTCAGTTTGGATGTAAACAGCAGGCATCCTTTTTCTTAGAGCAGTAGCCTACTTGTACCTCCATATAATTACAATATTCTTGACAGTAGCCTTCACTCCTTTTGCAGTTAACAATTTTGAAATCTGGTTCAGGTTCTATAAAAGAAATATGCAACATTATCCTTTCAAGATCATCTCGAGAGTTAAACAGAGGTCATTTTACCTGAAGGACTGTGGTGGGGGACGGCAATGGATAGGAAACAGGTTTCTGTTGTATGCGATCTCTCATGTTTCCATGCAACCATCTGAGAGTATAAAAACCAGATCCTTGATTCTGACTCAAAAGTCACCTTCACATTCCCTGAAAAATGAACTGTTAATTTAGAGCCAATTGGGAAGAGAAATGGTGATGGGTGTGTTATAACACAAATGTTACACTTAAAATAATTTAGAACGTTGTGTAAGGAGACAAATAAGCATTCTCTGAGGCAAACTTGGAAGTGATGTGGCCCCAGCCAACATGTACTGAAGTGCAGTCGTCCTCTGAGGCAGTGGATTGAGCCATCGCTGGAGGGGAGTTCCCTCTCCGAGCCAGGCCAGGTGAACAGCGGGAGCAGAAGGTAGACTTCGAAAGAGTTAAAAAGATATCTTTGTTTCCCTCTCATTATGAAGGAGTGCCTGGAGGACTATTTGGTACCTTAACGTGTGCCAAGTTACTTGAATAATGTGAAATTGCTATCTCACTCCAGAATTCAAGTACTGAAATTGTTAAACAGTAATTTTTCTCTTAAACAGTA
The DNA here is from genome assembly GCA_031878705.1 of Tapirus indicus. Classification (NCBI taxonomy): domain Eukaryota; kingdom Metazoa; phylum Chordata; class Mammalia; order Perissodactyla; family Tapiridae; genus Tapirus; species Tapirus indicus. The sequence goes on along the minus strand of CM062937.1, from coordinate 35,242,274 downwards.
CATTGTGAAGACAATTGATAGAAAGGGGAGAGGAGCAAGTGTTAAGAAAAGAAAAAAAAAATAGATGAACACAATGCAAGCAGAGGCATGATCTCAGAGAGTTAGCAATAAGTGTCTGGCTGGGGAGACTTCCAATGGACACCATGCCAGGGTGCTCTGATTATCACAGGCTTTGTCAGCAACTCGAGATTTGATCTTCAGACAAATTAAATGTGAAGACATATTGCCCTCTTCCTGTCCTAATTTTACTCACCAGCATGCATTACAATTATTTGTCTGAATCAATGAATCAATTAAAATTATTTTCTTTTCACTTCATTTTCTGAGCAATAGTCTTCATTTTTTATATGCGAAAGCCTAATGTATACCATTTGAGGAGTTTGGACACATGCATACCCCCACGATACCATCACCACAGTCAACGTAATAAACATATCCATCACCTCCAACAGTTTCCTTGTGTCTCTTTTTTGTTTTTTTTTCTGCTTTGTTTTGTTTTTGTTTTTCTTGTGGTAAGAATGCTCAACATAAGATCTACTCACTTAACAAATTTTTAAATGCTCAGTACCGCATAGTTAACTATAGGCACCACATGGTACAGATCTCCAGAATTTATTCATCTAGCATAACTGAAACTTTATACCTACCAAACAACAACTCCTCATTTATTTCTCTCACCCCTTATCCCCTAGAAAAACCATTCTATTGTCTACTTCTATACCTTTGATTATTTTAGACGTCTCATAGTTCATAGTTTCAAGTTTGAAACTATAAAATCAACTCCAGATATATTTGCTTCTTCCAAGAGGGATATTGTCTATTCAGACCTATTATCTGTCTAGTTCAAACCCCAAAACAATGCAGGAATTATTTCCTTTATGCCATCTCTGGTAGATGAACCTAGAAACGTCTAAACACTCCTGAGATCTTTCACGTTTTTCTGTGTCATCCTGTGTCAAAGTTGTAAAACATTCATTGTTAAGAATCTTTTTCTTGTTGGGATTCAAAACTCCTTCTCTAAAAACTCTCTGGTTTTGTTTGGTCTTCTAGATCTACTCAAAATAATCCTGTCTGTCAGCTAAAGAATGGCTCTTAAATATTTTGAGGGAGTTATGTGTCACCTGAAGTATTCTAGTCTCATGGTGACATATTTCACTTGTTATCAAGTTATTTTATTTTATTTACTTATTTTTTTGTGAGAAAAACTAGCCCTGAGTTAACATCTGTTGCCAATCCTCCTCTTTTTTGCTGAGGAAGACTGGCCCTTGGCTAACATCCGTACCCATCTTCCTCTCCTCTTTATGGGACACCGCCACAGTGTGGCTTGACAAGTGGTGTGTCTGTCTGAGCCCAGGATTCGAACCTGCGAACCCCGGGCCACCAAAGTGGAGTGCGCGAACTTAACAGCTACACCACTGGGCTGGCCCCTTCAAGTTATTTTAAAACAGACTTTCGTAACTTTCTGGTTTCCTATCTAGGCCTCTTCCAGTGGGAAACAGAGATGGACATATACTTTTCACCAGTAAGAGGAGACCATTCTTATCATATCTACACACAGTCCAAAAGAGCATTTGCCCCCCAGCCCCTGTTCAATCTGCATCTTTAGTCACCAAAATTAATTCTACAAAATTAATAAAACTAGAATCCTGAATTGAAACAAGAGGTGGTAATATTATAGGCTCTAGAGGAAGGGAGTTCTGAATCTACACTTTTCTGCTATTTAGGTGGTTTGTGATTTTGAGAAGGCTGCTCTTCAAGGAGCTGCAATTTCCTCAGTTGTCAAGTGGAGATGATAAAACCCATGCTCTACGTTTGTACAAGGTCAGGCAAAGTACCTGCACACAGTAGGTGCTTATTATATGCAAGTCATTATTATAATAGTTAAATTTGTTGGGACATACTTTGGTCCTAGAAGTTTCTGGCCCTAGAATCTTCTAGCAAGTCAGTAAGAGAAATAAGAGGAAAGACTGTAGAGGCTTTGGAGACCATTTGGCTGGCCCAGATGCAGACTAGCTCTGTCATCACCTGGAGAAAGTCCATGAGCCTTGTTCTTCCTTAGTTTACTCATCTGCAAAGTGGGGATAATAATGATACTTACTTACTAAGGCTATTGTGAGGATTAAATGAATTTATGGGAAGTGTTTAGACCAGACCAGCACAAAGTGAGTCGTGTATAAATACTATTATCATTATTATTGTTATTACTTGTGATAATGTCTTAGTCATATGGATTACCACAGTAACTCATAACACACAATGATCTAATGTTATGAACATCATGTGATGAAAAAAAACAAGTTTGTAACGCCTGATCATTCACTTAAGAAATCATTATTGAGGACCTGCAATGTGCTAAGTCTTGTTCTAGGTGTTAGACTTTGAACAGTGGAACTGGCAATTGACCCCTGCTCCCTTGGACCTTATTTTCTACCGAGGTTTACATTTCCCACCAGCTTTCATGCTAATGTGGAGACCTAGGCAAAGCATGAAGGACACACAGAAATTGTGTGGTCCAGAATCTCCAACAGGTGGGTCACAATCAATGGAACATCTTGACAGCATTCAAAGTCAATCTCCAAGCCTGTTGTCTCCGTGTCATGCCTGTCTTCCTGGCTCACATGCCTTCTCCCTTCCCTGTGCCCAGTGATTTTGCCAACAGCATCCTCCTATAGCACTAGCCTTGGTTCCTCCAGCATTCTCCCTCCTGCTGCTCCAGGAACCATCCCTGTTAACTAACCCCCGCCCCGAAACACCCATACATTCATACGTACATACAAACATATGTATATGAGAACAATTCAATCTCTCTTCCTTAGAGAAAAGTTACATTCTTGGTACTAGCTGACCCTTATGTTATAAAGACACAATGACACAGGTCCAGAAAGCCCAGACAACCTCCCTGAAATTCATTGCTCAGGGCTACTGCAGGCAGCACATGGGATGTGGTCAGGAATTGGCGTTTTTTCCTTAAAATTTCTACTCTTCTTCCCTCGCCTGGATTACTGAGGTTTTTGACACCTCTGAGGCTTGGAACAGAGGAGAGGAGGACAAGGAAGATGGAGAGCAGAGTTTCATGTTGATTTCTTCTATTATAAGCTGACTTTGTGCTTTGGAGTCAGCTGGCAGGAGACTGCATCTCCATTCCAGCTCATGGCTTACTCCGTCCTAGGACACTTGGTATCTGGTGACATCTAAAGCAAGTTGCCCCTGATGTCTCATGGCATCAGAAGTGTCCTTCCGTGTGTCTCCTGTGTGAGACCCAAATCTGGACCACAGAAAGTACGTATTTCCCCCCGACCCCAAATCCCTTGGAATGCAGGCCCTTTCTATAGCAACATCAGCCTCTCCTTTGCACCTTCCATTTTGGAAGACCCAGTTTAAGTCTTGACTCTGCCATTTACTAGCTGTATGACCTTGGGCAAATTGTTTCAAATCTCCTCAGTCCCTTCAGTAACCAAATAGGAATAATAATCCTGTCTCACAGATTTGCTGTTAGACTAAATGACGCTTCCTCGTATTGTTTGTATTTGTTGCACGATCATTGTATTTTCTTTTCTCCTTCCATTGGGGGGAAACCAAACTGGTGAGTCTCTTGGATCAAGGACCACTTCCCAAGGGACGGAAGAGAGGCTAGGATAATGCAGAGGTTCCAGTCGGCTGGACTGTAATTTCTGGCCTTCCTTTGCCAGCACTCTTGTTCTCCTTGCTCTTGCCCACCGAGCTTCCAGCCTCGTTTCCCCTGTTTCAGGGTCAGGAATGAGGTTGGGATTAAGGACACATTGGGAACTACTGTCTCCTGAAGGTCCTTATGGATTTGAAGCTGGCCTGGATAGGGGTTTAGGACTGACCATAAAAGAGGTTGTGGGTTCTTTGTCCTTTGTCATTTCCCATACTCCTCCTCATCCCAGTAGCCTGACATCTCAGTCCCTCTTCTGAGCACTCATCTTTCACCAGGCACTTAGCTGGTATTCAGTAAATTCCTGTACAGTGAATGAACTCCAAGGCTAAGGGAGAAGGGCTCAACCTGGCAGGAGGGGATGTCTTATTCAGTATCATCTCCTATGGCTATTGGGTTTGGGTGGAGTCAGAGAAGTGGCCTCCCATACTTTCACCTCTCAGCCTCCCAATGCCCCCATGTTTCATAAGAGCTTCAGTGATCCGGTTTCAGAGGAGACTGTAAGACCCCCACGACCTTTCTGACACGTAGGGCAGCCTGAGCCAGCCGCAAATTGTCTGTCCTGACTCTCGACCACTGCTCAGCCCCACCCACACCCACACAGTTACCTTCCCATCTATTCACTCACTAAGCATTTCCAGGATAGATGAACTCACCATGTGTTTTTGTACTTACCCTGGTAAGGGGGAGTGCGCGGTAAGGGGTAACGTTTTACTTGGTGGCGTAACAAGTGAGACCTGTTGCTTCCTTGTCCAGGGAACTCTTCCCTGGGTTCTCTGGGACCTTCAGTGCCTTGGTGGTTAACATGTCTGGCTCTGTATAGTCCTGGTTAAGAGCAAATGCACAGCAGAGTATTTTCAGAGCTGTCCATTCAGCAGACCCACAAGGATACGGTACATATAGTCTAGGGAGTAAGTCAACATGGAGGAGGAGGTGGTATGGAGAGTTGTTGCTTAGAGGGTGTAAAGTTTCAATCATGTAAGATGGGTATGTTCCAGAGACCTGCTGTACAGCACAGTGTCTGTAGTTCGCGATATGGTGTTGTGCACTTCAAGATTTGTTAAGAGGGGAGATGTTATGTTGAGTTCTTTCCACAAAGACACAAGGGCACTTGGGAGATGGATACATCTGTTCCCTTGGCTGTGGTGATGGTACCACAGATGTTTGTATGTGTCCAAACTCATCAAACTGTCCACATTAAGGATGTGCAGTTCTTTATATAATAATTATACCTCAACAAAGCTGAGAAAGTGGAGGGTGGGATGGAATGGGTTGGAAGGGGGCAAATGTTATTTGTATTTGTGTGCTTGTGTGTGTGTGGGTGGGTGGGGAGAGAGAGAGAGAGAGAGAGAGAGAGAGAGAGAGGTGAATGATATGTGAAAGGACAATGGAGCCTGAGTACCTCATGGAAGCCAAGCTGAACATTCTCCTAGGGTGTCACTAATACAGCTGTTGAGACGCCCTAAGATTTAAGGTCCTTTCTGACACAGACTGTCCTTCTCTGTAAGGGGAAGGGGAATGTTAAAAATATAAGAAAGTGGAGTCAAGGGAGGGACCCTCTCTCCTGGGAAGCCATGCCTTCAGCACATTCAAAGTGTCATATACAATCCCAGCCAGAGACTCCTGGCTAAACCCCACCAGGAACTGGGCTGCTAGGGCCCAGTATCTCACTGCCCAGCCTGGACTGCCATCCCAGAAGTGACCATTGGAGAGACCATGGCCCCAGGCCCAGGTCACATTTTTTACTTACCTGGAGACAGCAGGGCCAAGAGGAGAAGGGCAAATGAAGGAAGGAAAGTCTTCATGTCCTTGAGGGGACTGCAAGCTGGGAAGGTTGGAGTGGGTAGGCAGCAGGGCCTCCTTTATAGTGCTGAGCAGGGGAGTGAGCCTGAGGCCACGGAAGAGCTACATTCCAGAAGCATTTCTCAGTCACAAAGGACACACATAGGTGCATTATTTTCCCACTGTTAGCAGATCATTGAGCCATTTTTTTCAGGAAGTAAATAATATGCCTGAATGCCTTGGGTGGGTTTGGTTAATAAGAAAGAACAGAGAAAGAGAGAAATAGCAGAAAGAGGAAAGAGAGAGGCAAAATAAGTATGTAACCAAAATAAAATCAATTTCAAGTGCTTCTCATTAAAGCACTGCTATTTATTCAATGGTGACATAAATAATGATGTCATGTTGCTTCTATTTTGTCTTCTGAATGTATTTATTTTAGTGCAAAAAATCATGCAGAGGGACCAGCACAGTGGCATAGTGGTTAAGTTTGCGCTCTCCACTTTGGCATCCCGGGGTTCACAGGTTAAGATCCCAGGTGCAGACCTACGCACTGCTCATCAAGCCATGCTGTGGTGGCCTCCCATATACAAAACAGAGGAATATGGGACAGTGGTTAGCTCAGGGCTAATCTTCCTCAGCAAAAAGAGGAATTTTGGCAATGGACATTAGTGTCGGGCCAATCTTCTTCACCAAAAGAAAAAAAAATAATGCAGAAAAGCATTTCAGCTATGACCCGATTTTCAAAACTGTCATTTCCTGAAGTCATGTAGGTAGTTCCAAAGCCATTCCACATTCTCATTCTTGTTCTTTCTCCCCTGAGTCTGTCCCTGTTCGTTGGCCTCCTCCACCACTCCATCAGCTCCTTTTCCCCTCCACCTTTCAGTTTTCACTTATCTGACTCTCTTCATTTCTGTCCCTCCTTTCTATTCTCTTTTTCCCAGAAGCCTTACTGTTGATGTTATTGGGTCCAATTCTACTCAGCTTGAAAATGTTTTGCAATTGAGTTGGGTTTTCTCTTCTAGTAATAACTAAGCCAAAGGCTCCTCTTTCCCTTCTCCTTCCCCTTCTTCCTAGCAGGCATGAAGTTTTGTGTTGCTGCATCATCTCTGGCATGCCCAATCCAGGCAGCCTTCTCTGGACTCAACCAGAGAAGCACAGGCTCTGGGTCAAGAGCGTTATAACTATCTAACATCCAATATGACACAAGTGATGCTGGAAAGGGTAGTGCTTATTCCATGTGCCCCATTTGCATGCACATTTTGGTCCAAACAGAGAAAATATCTTAGATCATTTGTGTAAAGAAAATACTTGTACTCTACCTGGAAAAAAGTGAAAGTGGATGGAGAAAGAGGCAGCAACCACAACAGAGACTTGGACATCCAGGGAAGCAACGGTGAGGTAGAGAAGGTTTAGAGCTACAAACGTGTACAGAAGGTGTCCCAGCATCCTCACGCAGTAGTTGCTACTCTAGATCTTGGGACAGATTCAATATTAGGGAGCATGAAGGTGCTATTCAGAGATAGCTTTAGATCATTCACATCCTTTCATTTTTAGGCATTAGAAAATCTTCCACTTTAAAGATGACACTGAGGACACTGGCAGAGATGGAGGCAATTGGAACTTGATAAGGGCTGTTAATCACCACGGCCACCAGATTCTGACAAAAAGTAGAAGTTCAAGAAGTGAGGTGGAAAGTTGCTGTTACCTCAACTGTCAGTGAAGATTTCTCTTATCCCACCACCTACACAATCTTTTTTTCTTTTATACTGTAGTCAAGAAGCTCTTTCTTACAGGTGTGTTTATATTTATTAAGGTCTAGAATTTGGAGCTTTTAAAAAAATGACACAAATTTTAGAGTGTGTAGGGTACTTATTCCTACAGATTTTTGTCTTCTTCATGAAAAGGGAAAAACGGAAAGCCTATTTTGATATTTAGACATTAATAGTGACTAATCATGAATCAAAATGTAACAGTATTTTGATAACCACCACTCAGCTAAAGAATTGTTCTAATTCATTAAAATCATTTGATCTAATTAGACAAAGGAATTGAACTAAAAATAGGCACGTCTCACTTCCTCTGTCCAGATCTTAAGATAAAATAAGCTTCCCTAATACTTCTGAAAGAATAACCTTGAAAAGGAGAGACCAGTGAAAAGCTAATTCTCTTTTTTGGCTTTGTGCTTGTAAGTGTTGTTTGAACAGCCATATTGCAGGTGGGAAATCACGGTAGAAACCTTCCTGAGATTATCCGCTGAGGGGGAGAGCTGGGATTCGAGCACACCATGCTGTGACACTCTGTTGTGTGCTGGGATGTGGGGTCTATGCCTGGCCCTGCCTAATACCCTGACCAACTTTAGAAAAGCAGTCTGAGCCTTAATTTCCACACCTAAATGCTCTGGTTGATGCCATTTATCCTGCCTGTTTCAAAAGCTTACTGCGAGGATCAAAGAGATTATGTACGTGGAAGTACTTTGAAAAATGCAAAGTATGAGAATAATGAAGAGGGACACCAAAGCAGTATGAGAAACAACTCAAATTCAAGGTTATGTTGTCCTGTAGCATATTCCATAACCCATATTTGGGGTGTTGCATTTTGGGGACTGATTAACAGGTTCCTCTCTCCCCTGTAATTGCTATGGAAAGATCTAGAGGCTCATATAGTTTGCATTTGATTTTGATTTTTGGCACAGTATTTTATAGGAGAAACAGCAAGCATACAGCTCCATCCATACAAGAGGTCTTGTAACCTCTTGTTACAACCAAACCCAGTGTGTGGACCTTGCAGGATCCTGGTTCTAAGAAAGTGACTCTGACAAAAGTGCTCATGAAATTACCAGGGTCATTTGAACACTGATAAGCTATTAAATTATACTAAGGAATGAGTGTTGATTTTTTTCCAGGTGTGGTAATAGCATTGCGGTTACACTTTTTAAGAGTCCTTTCTCTGAGTTATGTATTCCAAAGTATCATTTGATGAAGTTTTATGGCATCTTGAGCATTCTTGGAAATAACAGTGGGGGGGTGCTTATCAAGGGATGAAACAAGGTTAACAACATGTTAAAGCTGAGCAATGGCTATCCAAAGGCTCACTGTACTGTTTTTGACAAAAAAGGACACAATCCAGCTTAACAGCTCCTAGGTGGCATTGTGTGCATCTATTAGAAGGCACATAACATGAGGTGGTTGTTCTTGTTTATTTTAGTGCCTGTTGACATTCATGGCTAAATCACTCTTTCCCCAGGTGTTTGCAAAATAGAGATATTCTCATTCTATCTCTCCTCCTTCATTTATTAACTGGACTGCTTTTATAGAGAGAAGCTTTTCCTCACAAACCGTTTGGTTTCCATGAAATATTATTTGGACAGGAAAGGCAGGTCAAATGTTTTATTGCTCACCTTTCTTTACCAGTTTTTAAGACAAATGAGTCTAGTACATCCACCCAACACCGCCCAGGGGCAGTGCCACTCTCTGCTGCCATCTGCTGGATGTGACCCTGCACAGACACCCACTTGGGTCAACTCTACCTTCTCATCATATAGCATCTCTTGTTTTTCTCCCCGGAGGTCTATGTTTTGAATTATAACGTATGCCAAACAAATTGCACTTAACATTAGTTTATAATCCATTTTAATTGACAAAATACATATATAACTGCTGAGCAGAATTTATGATTAGAAAGGAAAACCAATGTTAACAAGATTAATTGATATGATGCTCACTTACGTTTGAGGCTCATTAGATATATTTTTGGGTTCATCTTTTAAAGTGTTAAACTCTCACTTAAGCTGCATTGCTGTCCTCCCTTATCATGACCAGGGAAGGTCATCTGGGGCTCGGAAGGCTGAGGCCCTGTTTTCTGATGCAATCTCCTACATTGGTTCTGTATTGAGTGAAAGTTCAGCAAATCCTCACTTAAGAACTGGATTCGTGGCTGTCAGTGGGGATGTCCTCAAGATGGGAAGGTCCATCTGTTGGAGACTCTAGGGACCAGAGCTTCAGTATTGGAAAGGATTCTATAAGTTGGCATTCCATTTTTTCAAACAGCATGGATAGGTGTTGGGGCATCTTCCAATTTTGAATTCATCTTTTTTACAGTTTCTCCGGCAACGAGCAGTCCCATGACCACATATACTGTCTGCATTGAGGTCACTTCTCACTAAATAACAGAATAAGTCAGGGTGATTAATTGTGCCCGAGGACTGAGAGGCAAGACTTTGGCAGCAGGATTTGGGGGAATAATGAGTGAAGCTGAGTAAAGAAACATGGGGAGCAGACACATGGTGGTGGTTTCCCCAACACCCCTACCCTCCTCCACTTTCCCAGCTGATTGATGCCACCATCTGATTCTTTTCCAGCATGAATTTTAAAAACATTAATTGGTTCATGTCATACCTCTCCTTAAAATCCCTACAACAGTTTGCTATTACATTTTGATTAAATCCAACCAAGTCCCTTACCATGGTCTATAAAGTGATTATGCTCTGACCCTGGATCACCTCTTCAGACTCTTGCTCTTCCACGGGGCCTTCACTCTGCGCACCATGACCTCACTGCCCCCCCTTCAGTTCCTGAAGCCATCTTGGTGCCTTCACTCACAATGTTCCCTCTGCCTGGGTTACTTTTCTCCTGTTCCTGTGGATGATCTCTTTGAAACTTCAGCTCTCAACCTAAATGTCTCAATGTCAGGGATACTGGCCCCTGTCCTCCTCAGGTGATTAAGTGCTCTTGTCCTCCCTATGCAACTTTTAAAAATTCCCTAAAAACTTTAAAAAATTTAACTATTCCAAGTTGTAGCTGCACTTTTTTTTAGTAATTTGGTCTTCTCAGTTGAATTCTAATTTCCCTGGAGGAAGAGAATGTTTATGTCCCATATTCATAATTGTATGCTCACTCTGTACCAGGCACGTACATGTGCTCAATAGTTATCCGTTGATAACATGATTGGATAGACTGGACTAGACTAAGGAAGAGTAGGCTTGAGGATAGGTGATAGAATCCTGATCCTTTGGCCCTGGGCCCAGAGAACTAAGCAGAGATGTGGGGTTAGTTACTTGAAGTCTCAGGGAGTGCTCTCTGAGACTGAAAGTAGGTATTTAAACCTGCAGCCACCTCACATGTCAAACTGGTTGTATTTTTTGGCCAGGAGAGCCCAGAAGCATGGTAGATGGTGGAGGGGTAAGGTGGATGGTGGATCAAAAGACCCTCCCTGGAGAACTTTGTTTGAGGAGGTTCTGCAGTCAGGTGCCTCTTGCACTTGGAAGGAACCAGGTTTGGGGAAGGTGTCAGGAGAACTCAGGGAATGGAGGGTCTGATGTGCACAGTTAAGGTGCACATGGCCCCCTTTTTGGAGGTCCAGACTCAAGTACCTTATTGCACGTGAGCCTCAAGCCCTCTCCCTCCCCATGTGTCCTTTTTCCACAAAGCAGAAGGGACAGGACAACTCAAATGGGCTACTTATCCTTGGGCTGGGGTTTTATGGTTTTCCTCTGTCCTGCTGAAAAAAACCCTCACATTTCCAATGCCTACCTGTGAGGGTTCTTTGATCAGAGTGCAGGAGAGGATTAAAAGCATATTCACAAAACAATATACTTGGCAGAATACTGAAAAGTCTAATTGTTGGGATGTCATCAGTACTGCGACCTCCATTCAAAAGCAGGTCCAGTGGTCAGAGTCAAAGGCAATGAAGAAAAGAGTGAGATGAGCTGAAATGTTCATTATTCTGGGTGATTATGTGGAGACTGGTAAAAGGTATATGACTTGTGACATGTTTGGAGCCAGCTGCTTTACAGCCTGGTGTTAGAGGAAGAACACGGGGCCCTTATGTGAGCTCAAGGACAGTGAAGCATAGGGTAGAAGCAGAATGGACTAGAAAGAGAGTACAGACCCTAAAATGCTCGATTGTCAGTTTCAAGCAAGCCCTCATAGGCCATCTATTGAGAGATGGGAATTGAGGCCCAGAGAAGGGAAGTGACTGGCCTAAGATCACACAAGTAAGTGTGATCCAAACCCCCAGCTTTTCTGTCTTACAGTCTGAGTAAACAGAATGCAAAAGAGAGAACACGGGTTATGAAATTAATTTACTCACTGAGCAGTAAATGCATTCTAGGGTAGACCAAACTACACTGGGTTTCTTTCTTACATAACTGATTGCCCTCCTATGAATCTGTTCTCCAGCCTTGAGGGAATTTCAAGGGGCTGGAGGTGTGTAAAAGCAGAAGGAGGAGTAGCAGGAGATGAGGGGTGGGCAATCACTGTAGTTCATACTCACTTGCCTTCCCTTCTACTTTTCCTCTGTAACACCCTCCTCCTGAGCATCTTTCTCAGAACTGGATTATAGGGGCCAACTTGACCTGGCCCTCAGTAGCCAAGTGCAGGCAGTAGTGACTAGTTCTGCAAGAGCATCCCCCTGGTTTTGGAGGGACCTGGACCTGGCTTTCTATCTCAACAGGCTATTTGTGTTGTGATCAGAGGTTGAGGGGAAGCTGTTTTGTAATAAATAAATGACTATCATATTTTGACAGACCTGGAGTATGATGATAGCAGAATTTCAGAGAAGTGGCAGTGGAAAATACCCCAGGAAGAAAGAACAAGGTAAAAAGAGTTAAGCTAAACATGAATCTCTGAGAAAAAGAAATAACCCATCTGGATCACTGCAGGGACACACTCTAGAGGGTGACAACAAGGGCAGGCTGGACATCCCTCGGGGCCTAGGGAAACTACCGAGGAGCTTGGGGAGAGGATTGGGGGTTCTATGAGTCAGAGCAATTGATTTAGTCCAGCACAGCTAGACTTGAGTGGCTCTGGGAAAGATATTTTCCCTCACAGTTCTATAGAACATTTGACTTAGGCTTTAAAATGAGGGAGACTACATGATCTTTCATGTCCACTCCATATCTAATAGTATAAAATTGTATGCTTCTGGGTACATAGATTAACAGAGGAGTCAGCACACTGCTGACTTCTCCATCTAACTTCGAAATTTCCTCAGCAGACTCCAAAGGCATCTGCTACGTGCGTTACCGATAAATATCTTCTTTACCTACTGAAATCACTGTATTCCTCTTAATTCTCATCCTTTGACTTGATATGAAAAGGTGTCACACAATTTAGGAGGGTGAAAAGGGCCCCTTCTGTGCAGATCAAAGTTGTTAAGAGGGAGGCAGATGGGGGCCATCAAGGGGAGAAGGCTTCTATTTCCACAAAATCAAACTGAACAATTGCATATCCCTGCCATGTAATTAATATGGTTAGTAAAACCTCAAGGACATTAAAATCCCTATGGTTTTTGAGCTATGATGCCTTGCTGCAAGAAGTGTATGTAAGGACTACCTTTTATTGCATTTTACAGTATGGTATCAATCAGGGCAAAGAGATTAAAATGTTTGCTGAAACCCACAGGATGTTTATTCTTAGTCAAGTTTTTTCTTCACCTCCCATCCTCTGCAACTGTATATATTTCTAGCTAAGAGTCTCTTTTTACCTGGACGACCTTGGTAGAGTAGAAGAAAAATGGTAAAGAGCAGGACAAGAATCCTCATGGTGCAATGCTTGCTGAAGAGACACAGAGGCAGGTGTGCAGGAATTACAACCAGGCAGGAGAGGAGCAGCTCTATTTATGGACAGAGTACTGCTGCTGATCGCTGAAGCTTATCAAAAGTCAGCATGCATGGTGAGCACCCACCAGAGGCAGCACAAGGGGCAGGCATTACGGACATCAGAAGTATCAGCGAGACAGTGCTTAGGGTAGGGGTTGTATGGATTTATGGAAAGGACCCTTTAGGAGGACTTGTTTGTAATCTTGCCCAAATCACTTCATTTATTTCCCCTTCTGAAACAAGAGTTGGATTAGATGATCTCTGAGATCTTCTCTGATTTAAGTGAAGGGATTTTCAGTTCTGTTTCAGTTCAAGTGGCATTCAATTGCTCCGGGTAAATTTCAGTCTGAGCTTCTTATTGAACTAGTGGTGTAGGTAATTGGGGTAAAGCTCATCAGTCACGGGACCACTCTGAGGTAAAGACATGGAAAGAAATAAACATATCATGTCAAAGAGGAGAATGGTGTAGGACACGGGGAAGTCATGAATGCTAAGGGATCTCAGCATGTTTCTGGAACAGAAAGTCTGTGGGATGAGGACAATCAGTATCTCCAATGAGCAAATATCAAAGGAGTTAAAAGAAAAGACGTTTATTGTGGGAAATGCCTGTGGAAGATGAAGGGGGAAGGAGTGAGATTGGGCAGGGAAACTCTTCCAGCACCTTGTGGTCTGACACCTGAAAGAAGGTCGGGTGAAGGTGGGTTGGAAGAGCCTCAGACTGCAGTGAAGAACATCTCAGCATTGCCGATGGAGTCTCCAGAGCAAAGTTTTCCCTTTGGAGGAGTCCTACATCAAAGGACTCAGCCCAGCTCTGGGTCTGCTCTGTGCCTTTTCACTGACTGAAGACAGTGGGGAGAAAATGGCCTGGGAAAGTTGTTGTTTCCTCACAGCAGACGAAGCAGAGCATGGCGGTATATGATCCAAGGGCCCTTCTAGCCTGTCACAGGCTGGCTTTAGTCATCTTTGTTGAAGAACCTCACAGTAAATATAGCCTCTGTTCAAGGTTGTCTACATCATCAAGATTTTGAAGAAAACTGGCAAATTTGGATGATAATAAATAGAAAGCGTCTTTTCACACAAAAAAATATACAAAATGAATTCAAATGAAGGTGCTCAAAAACCAAACTTCAAAAAACAAAAATCCAATGTCTCCTTTGTGGGAGGAAAAAGAACAAAATATATATGACTTTGTTGGGTCCTTGAGAAGTATCTGAGATTTCTGGCTTCAGCTGCTGCATGCAGAACACCTGGGAGTCGCCCCTCCCGCCCTTAAAATCAGAAAAATACTGAAGGAACAAAAAAAAATCAATGATTTTTCTTGGATCCTTCAGAGAACTGAGATCACAGGGCAAACTGCCACCCCCAAATTTGGAGAGAGGCACAGGTGAGATATGGTAACCTGGAGCAGAAGCCGTCAATTGGTAGGTCCACTTGTGGTAATTTCGACAAATTGCCAGATGCTGAGTATGGAAAATTGAAAGTGAGGAAATACTGAGCACCACTGAGCCTCTAAGGGAAACCTCACACCTTCCTGGTTTTAACTCCAGGAAATCCAGCAGGTTATTTTGGTAAAGAGCCGAAATGGAAGCCCTAGTGGCACTGGAAAGGAGAAATGAAGAGTAATTATATGAAATATGTTCAGAGTATTCTCTATAATAAGAGCTTACTCTCTGGGGAAGATGACTATACTAGAGCCATGTCCTTTCTGGGGGAGGGGTGTTGTCCCTACTCCAGCCCCATCTAGCATTCTTGTCTTAACTGGGGGTGGGGGGGATTAGAGAAATTCTTGTGAAGGTCACACCACAGGGATACAGGCCAGGAAAAGACTGAGGTTTAATCCTAAGATTGTAGAATGTTTCCTTTCAGCCACACTTTACCAACATGACAACAGGGCTCCAACATAATAACGGGGTTACAGCTGGAAGGAGCTGCAAGCATAGACTCTATTTAAAAAAGAGATTTTCTAGGAGAACCCAAAGACAACAGGGGTGACGAAAACAAGGACATTAGAGGAAAGTGAAGCTTCTGACACCTACAGCTGCAGCAAACAGCCACACAGCCCAACTCCAAGCCAGATTAACATTAAACCTCACACTAGAGGCCTATGTATCTCAGTTCCTATTACTCCATACATCATGCCTGGATTTCAACAAAAAATTACAAAGTATGCTAAAGGCAAGAAAAAGCAAATTCTGAAGAGAAAAAGCAATATGAGTACTAGACTCACATATGGCAGAGGTTTTGGAATTATAAGACCCTGAATCTAAAATAACTATATTAGTATGCTAAGAGTTCTAAAGGGGTGAGTTGACAACATGCAAGAAGAGATGAGTAATGAAAGCAGAAAGAGACAGAAACTCTAAGAACGGATTAAAAAGCTGGGGGAGGGGATCATGGGAAGGTATTGTTTAATGGGTACAGAGTTGTAGTGTTGCAAGATGAAAAGAGATTTGGAGATGGATGGTAGTGATGGTTGCATAATGCCAATGTAAATTAATACCACTGAATTGTACACTTAAAAATGGTTCAGATACAAAATTTTATATGTGTATTTTACCACAATAAAAAATTGGGGGGGAAGCGGAAATGATAGAAATAAAAAACATTGTAACCAAAATAAAGGTGTTAATGGATTCATCAGTAAACAAAGAATCTGAGGAATCAGTGATCTTGAAGATATATCAATGGAAACTTCTAAAACTGAAATGCAAAGATTAAAAATACTAAAAAGAATGAAGTTTGAGAAATAATGCTACCTGATTTCAAGACTTACTATAAAGCTGCAGTAATGAAGACAGCGTGGCATTCGAAAATAATAGACAAATAGATCAAAAGAACAGACTAGAGAGCTTCGAAATAGAAGCAAACTAATGGAGTCAACTATTCTTTGTCAAAGGAGCAAAGGTAATATAATGGAGAAAGAACAGTCTTTTCAACAAATGATACTAGAACAATTATATGTTAATAAATAAATGAAGGGCAATAGGATATTTTGGATTATATGAGGAAGGTATTTGGTTTAAAATGAATTCAGCCTGATCTTGTTTTTCCAAAAAGGCCTAAAGTGACCTGTTGAGCATGCATTGAATATCTGCTTTAAATATTTACTATGTCCCAAAGACAAAAATAATGTCCCTAAAGATAGGGATGTGACTTCCCCCTTTATCAGGATTTCTTTAAGGATAAGCATCTCTTCCTTGGTACCAAGGATTAAATATGGACCTGCTGTGCTCACCTTGTGACCACTGACCTGCTGACCACTGATCTGCTGTGCCATCTAAGCATCTCATGACAATTGAAAATGGGACGTGCCTATTAAATGTGGTGTATGCTCTTTGTTCCAAGATGGTATGGAACTACTCTGTACACCCCACTTCCATGGTTTTCTTCCTTCCTTGGGGAAGGAAGGCCCTGGGCTAGTTCTCAGATCTGGCTCATAATAGACTTACCCCAATTTTGATTTACGGATTGATTATGGATTATTTGCATCAAAATTTCTTACCATAGTTATGGCAGGATTTCAGAGAAACCCACCAGAGACACCCTGGAATCTATACTGAACTGGCACTCGGTGCCAATATGTGCCAATTGAGCCCACCCAGATCACTGCATTCTTCAGGTGATCTGGTGACTTCTCCTGAAACCTGGACCTCCTTGTTTTAAGTCAATGGTCCAGAGTTTACATGAGCTCTTTCAAGTCTTAAGACTAGGTGTCTTAAGGGGGTAACAGTACATACACTAGGTAAGAGGAACCTAGTGGGGGAATTCCTAAGAAAGAGAAACCTAGAGGGAAATTCTTAGGCCAGGGGAACCTAGGGGGAATTTTGGAGTGAATGGGGAAAACTGACCTGCTAACTTGGCTTTAAATTGGAAAGAATTATGTTTATAAAGTCTGAACAAACTCCTTGATAGAGAAATGAGAGTCTGAACTTGTTTAGCTCTGAAGAGAAGAGATACCAGCTCCTTACACTGTCCCTAGAGATTGTTCAGACTTTATAGCAAAATGAAACTAGAAGAAAAAGGGGAAATTGAGCTTCGAAAAGCTGACCAGTTCCTGAATTCTCTTGGAATTCTGGCTGGCTTCATCGTGAAACTTGCAAGTGCTTAACAGAATAATGATAGCTCTAATGGTTGGCAAGATAACTTGGGAAAATTTAAAATTGTGGTGGCCACTGTTGGGCTCCTTTTTAAGGGCCAGATAACAGAGAAATTTTTAAAGAGTCCAGCTCACCAACTTCTGGCACAAGTGCTCAAACTAAAGGTTCTGGAAGCTGTAAATATCTACAAAGAACAGAAAAAAAAAAAAAAAACCCACAAAATCTTGCCAATCTTCTTTCATTTTATGTGGACTTGGCTTAATATTCATCAGGTTGAGGTTCCAAAATACTGTCAGACATAATGCAGTTGCAACCCACTTTGTGGTCAGAGATGGTCAGACAGAAAAGTGGGTTACAATCCATTTGTGGCTAAGGGTCCTACCAAATTGCTGCCAGCCCCAGTGGAATTACATTGGTCATTAGAAAGAACATTCTGATTAGTAAGATCATTTAAAAAGTGCACTTAAAAAGCAAAGACTCAAAAATTCCAAAACAACCTTGTTGAATGTTTTGTTACAAAAAGCTAATAAAAAAATCATTATAAAGGTACCTAAAGGAAAATATATTAGGCCATGACTTTATAGACACCCCCATAATCTACTCCCAGAGTTAAAATCTCTGAGAGATTTTCTGGGAAACTGCTATGTTAAAGATTACTGGAACTGTTCAATACCCCCAGGTAGTTACTGTTTGTCCTGGCTGAAATCTGACAAGATTTTTGAAAGGATTGAGCAACTTACAATCAGATATTCAGCCAACTGGAAGCTGATATTCAGAGCCTGATAAGAATTTTCTTTCTGGGCCTTCTTTCCTAAGTTAAAATAAAACTAAACACCTAGAGGGCAAAAAGCAAATTAGGGTGATGTAGTTGGACAGGTAGAACAATTGCCCTCAACCTACAAACACTTGCAAAGCTAAAAAGCAGCTCTAGAGGCAGTTCAGATTCCCCTCAGTTCCTTTACCTCAGACAGGATTATGACCTCACCTCTGTGGGAACTATTGTCTAGTCCATCACCAGTTCCTAAAACTGAAGGAAAAAAGGGAAGAAAATGGGTTTAAGAGCACCCTTGTCCAAAATCTATCATCTTGAGCATCTTCTCTACAAGTATTAGTAGAAGAGGCTTAAAACAAAATTTGGATTCATTACCAGGGAGCTTTTCATTACCGCACCTGATTTATGGCAGCAATTTTAAAACAAAAGCTGTGAAGTCTCTCTGTATGCATGTCTATATGTACATTATATATGTGTGAGATGTTTACCTCCGAGTGGTATAGTTCCTGAAGGGCTCTATTTATTGGCTTAAAATAAGTGCTCACATAAATTATTTCTATATGTAATACAAATTAACCCAAATGTCTTTCAAATTAATGTAACATGAAATAACCTTTGGTAGATAAAAGCTTACCTAAATATCTTGGTTTGATTAAAATGAACATGTTTTCAGAGTTATCAGCATTGAATATGATGCAGACATGCATCCTGTGTGCTAAATTTATTGGTAAAATAAGCTGGTGTTACCTTTATTACAAAACTGGTTAACAAATATAATAAAATGATGGCTAATTTTGACTTATATCTCATGTTTTGTAGGGAAGCAAATAATTATTGGCAATGAGTAAACTAAACAGGTGTGAAAAAAATAAAAGCATTGGGTGGACCTTTTTAAAATAATTGTGTGTTATGGCATGCATATTTAGGATAAACTCCAAAATCTCTCTTGAAACTTGAAACTTTGAGGTTTGCTAAGTGAAATTAAATGATAAAAATTCACTGCATGTCTACATCTTTTTCATCTAAGATAAATTACTGAAACATTATCATCAAATATGTATAAGTTTATCTACTTTGGGCTTCATATTACAGAGAAACTAAAAGATATTTGGATCTATTTAAACACATCTTGAATTTTATTAAAATTGTACTATAAAGTAGTATGTTTCTAGAAATTATAAAATGTATTTTTAAATTTGCCATGCCACAGAATGCTAATGTAAAAGACAGTTTATAATTACTTTTTAGCTTTTACTAAATATTAAGGTCTATCAGAGTTAAAAATTCTAATTAATATATGTGATTAAAGTTACTAAAATTAATAAGGAAAACTTCCTTGTATTCAAGGAAAGATATATGTTTTCAGTAAAGAAGTCATAAAAATGGAAATATTTTTGTTTGTTTTTCAGAAAGATACATTTGTCCCAAACTACTAGGAGGGGAAAAAATAGAAAGGCATTGGACAAAGTCTGAAAGTAAAAAGAAAGCTATAGGAGGTTTGTTGAAGAGGAACCCTGAGCAAAGAATTTTATGCATGTTCAAATTAGCTAAGACTAAAGTAAATTCAATTAAGTGAATAAGTTTTAATATCAGAAGTAAGCTGGTACAAAAACTAAATTTTGTTTTTATCTTTCTTAAAAGGATAATTTTCCTGGACTTTTAGTCTACTTTTGGTAAAGAGATTGCAAAAGGTTTTCTTTACTTTTGAGTGCATCTAACTTTGCTTAAATGGATGACTAAGCATTCTTTTACAGTGACTCTTGCCTCATGGTGCCAAGATCAACAAACCCTTGATCTTGTTTGACCAAATGTTTTAAGACCACTTGATATCCTTGACAAGCTCCCCCAAATTCATATCCTAAATAAAATTGTTCTTTTGAGTTTTTTCTATGAGAATTTTCAGAGGGCCCCTGGGACTTCTCAAAGAAATTTGTTCTCTCTTCCTGTAAAGAGGGAGATACCAATTAGTCTTGCTTGGTATGCTAAATTGCATGGGAAGCATTGTCAAGTAAAAGGTGATACACCTTCTTAGGTTTTTAAACCTAAGAAGTGAATAAGGTACATATTATTCACTATCTTAACACTGCTACATTGCTTACAGCACTCCAAGAGGAAAATACCATGCCACAACTGCATTCTATTATTTAATTTGGTTTACAGATTGATCTTAATTAAATGATAAGCAGTGACACTATCATGCTGGATAGGCTGTCCACCCTTGACAATGTCTGCTACTTTCTATTAGCTCTGCTAACCCAGTAAAAGATTTCCTTCTATAGGATCAAGAAATTGCCATGGAAGAAAAAAAGGAAAGATGGCAACAAAATGGGGAAAACAATACTTTTGGAAACTTTCTCCCACAGTGTCTCAGAAAGCCTATACTTGTTGTGCTAGATGTCCAAAATTTAATCTAAAGAAACTGCTTCATAATCACAAGGCCACGTTCCTCTTCCTAAGTGACCTTTTGAGGTATGGCAATTGGACTTTCTCCAAATGCCACCATCTCAAGAAAATATATCCTGGTAATGATCTGTACGTTCTTACATTGGATTGAGGCCTTTCCTTGCAGAAGAGCAATGGCTTTAGGTAAATTATTATTCAAAAGAATAATTCCTCTTTGAGGAATTCCTAGAGAGTTACACAGTGAATAGGGAACTCATTTCACCCCCAAAATAATTAAATCTGTTCGTGACATTTGGGCAATAATATAACATTATAACTAACGGCATGATTAAAACTCAATTGGCAAAGATTTCAGAAGCACTTAATCTCTCACGGCCAAAAGCTCTTCCACTAGTACTCCTCAATCTTAGATCTATTCTCATTGGTAAACATCGGCTGTCTCCTTTTGAGATAGTTATGGAACGGCCTATGCAATTAGATGAAGGGATGTATGAACCAGCTTTGCCTAAAGGAGATATCTTAATTATTGTCGAGATCTCTTTGACACACTTAAAAGAAATGAGAAGTTGGTAGCTGATTCTTTTCACAGTGAGCTCCTGGGAGACAAAGACCTTTTGGATCATGAACTACAACCTGGAGATTTTGCTTATTAGAAAAGACACCAGACAAAAGACTCTTTGCAGCCCTGTTGGAAAGGACCATACCAGGTACTTTCAACCAATGAATATGTTATAGAATCAGAAGGCATAGACTCATGGATTCATATTTCTGTCTTTTTGTGTGTGTGAGGAAGATTAGTCCTGAGCTAACATACATTGCCTCCTCCTCTTTTTAATGAGGAAGATTGGCCCTGGGCTAACATTCATGCTCATTTTCCTCTACTTTATATGGGATGCTGCCACAGCATGGCTTGATGAACAATGCATCAGTCCATGCCTGGGATCTGAACCTGCAAACCTTGGGTCACCAAAGCAGAGTGCATGAACTGAACTGCTATGCCACCGGGCTGGCCCCACATTTCTCATTTGTAATTAAAAAAAGAGGCTTCTCCACCTGAGTGGATTTCAGTTCCTATTCCTGATAGCTGACCTCAACTGACCAATGCAAATATCTCAAAACCAGGATGAGAAGAAAACATCTGTTGTAGAAATCTGTCCCAAGACACCAGACCAGGCCTGTATTGCCAACATTATATCTCCTCAGTTAAATCTTTGTAATGCTTGAACTATATAACTATTTAATAATTGTTCCATTTAAAGTTTTCAGAATATTACCATACTTAAAGAAAGTGATTGATTTCAAACAGACTGGTCTTGAAGGCCAGACATTTATCAGGTGGCTCCTAATGGAAATCAATGGTTATGTGGAACAAATCTCTGGCCCTGGCTCCTCCCTGGATGGCTAAAACACTGCACTCTGAGCCTCCCTTCAAAGCAGGGAATGGGGTGGGGGGGTCACACTAAGCTAACACCTGTTACCAATCTTATCTCTTTAAGGCCAAATGGGCTCATTCAATGTTCCACTGGTATGGCCACCTACCAGCTATATTTGTTCCTTCTTTGGGGCTGCAGGATGTCATAACACATATAGAAGCCCTGACTAAATTTACTCAACAAGCCCTTAATGATAGTCAAGCAGGAATAGCCTTATTAAATACTAAAATGTCTTTAATGAAAAAGGCTGTCCTTCAAAATAGAATGGCCTTAGATATTTTAACGGCATCTGCTAAAGCACATGAAAAAGCAGGTGAATGTCTTAAATCAATCTTTTATAATTGTAAACAATGTCAACATGAGGACTCACATAAAAGCAAATGTGTAATGTGTTTGCAACAACCTAAAATTATATAACCAATGAAATGTTTCCTCTGTTAATATATACCTCTATGCTTGTCTCTTTCCCCCTAACTTAGATAACTGGATAAATAAATGAGATACAAGTCTAGTACCAAGGAACATAATGGACCCAGGGCAGGCAGCAACCACCCTGATGCTGAGGGACATTATTTTGATCATCAATGCTTTTCATCAAAAGATTATGGATTGACAGGGGGAATTTGATAAATAAATAAAAAGCAATAGGGTATATTGGACTATAAGAGAAAGCCATTTGGTTTAAAACTAATTCAGCCTAACTTGTTTTTCCAAAAGAGCCTGACGTGTCCTGTTGAGAATGCATTGTCTATCTGCTTTAGATATTTACTATGCCCCAAAGACAAGAATGATGCCCCTAAAGTTAGGGTGGTAACTTCCCCCATATCTGTATTTCTTTAAGGATAAGCATCTCTTCCTGGGAACGAAGCTTTAATTACAGATCTGCTGTGCTAAACTTGTGACCACTGACCTACTAATCACTGTTCTGCTGTGCCAGGTAAGCATTTTGTGACAACTGTAAATGGGACATTCCTTATCACATATGAAGTATGCTCTTTGCTCCAAGATTGTATATAACCACTCTGTACCGCCCACTTCTTTGGTGTTCTTCCTTCCCTGGGGGAGGAAGGCCCCAGACTAGTCCTTAGATCTGGCTCATAATAAACTCACACCAATTTTGATTTATAGATTGATTATGGGTTATTTGCATCAACAATGTCCATATACAAAAAAATAACATATAGACACATACCTTATACCTTTCACAAAAATTAATTCAATATTGATCATAGATTTAATGTAAAACAAACAAACAAAAACTGCTGGGAGTATCTGAGAATGGAATCCATTTCATCAGTAATGCAGCTATGGATATTAGTGTAATATGTTACAAGCCAGGCCTTCCAACTTATGAGAGATACCTAAGGTGTTTAGATGTTTCTATTTTCAATTAGAATAAGAATTCTCCTATCAACTACCCAGCCACAAAGTGATCAGGAAAGTCTCAGTGTGTGGCATATCTCTCTCTATTTTTCACTATCCTTTGAAGGTCAGCCAATTGAGATTCACACCAATTTAGGCCATCATTTATGGATTAACAAAGTTGTTCTGTGTTTTGGGTACGTTAAAAAGTGAGAAAGTTAAGATAAGTTTATAGCTATAAGTAGAAAGCTTACACACACATATACATATATTTAAACATAAATACAAATATAAATATATATATAGGTCCATTCCACATTGTGGGGGGGGGGGGCAGGTAGAATGAATTATTGGATCTTTACTAGAACTCTGTTGTGATCAAATTTTACAAAAGACTCCTTCCCATCCTACCACCACCCTGACCACATAGAAATGAAGCTTCTCTCCAGCTTCCAGCTGCAGTGGTGTGTCAAGATTTGCACAACCCTCCCCGTGGTAATAAGGTAATGAGGACTTCTCTCCCTCCCCGTGGTGTCAGTAGAAACCACTTGTGGAGAAATTAACAAGGCATCCTTATCTCTAGCAGCCAGGATAGTTTTCAGGGCAGACCTAGTAGGGAGCTGGAACTCCACCCACCACCACCCATCACCCCTCCCACAGCAGTAGCAAGAATTGCATCACACCCACTACAACCCCATGGGGCTTCAACAGAGGTTGAATGGGGAACTTGAGCCTGAACTTCCATCCCACCTGGCAGTAACAAAGTGGCATTCCATCTTCACCTGCAGGAGCCACGTGAAACAGGAGGCTTCAATAAGATCCAGAGTCTTATAACATAGTAAGCAAAATGTCCAAGTTTCAATTGAAAATAATTCATCTACTGAGAGCCAGAAAAATCTCAAACTGAATGAAAAAACAGTAAATGGAGGCCAACATTAAAATGACAGAGATGAGAGAATTATCTTACAATGTTAAAACAGCCATCAGAAAAATTGTGAAGACATTTTTATGTGAGTTCTCATGTATCTGGTACCCAGTTTCCCCTGTTATTAGTATATGGTACGTTTGTGACAACTGATGAACTAATACATTATTGCTGAAGTCCATACTTTAATTTCCTACATTTTAATGTAATGTACTCTGTCTGTTATGGAATCCCATCCAGGACACCATATTACATTTAGTTGTCCTGTCACCTTAGGCTCCTCTGGACTGTGACAGTTTCTCAAGACTTTCCTTTTCTTTTCACGACCTTGACAGTTTTGAGGAGTACTGTTCAGGGATGAATGTCCCTCGACTGTGATTTGTTGGATGTTTTTCTCATGATTGTATTGGGATTATATGTTTGGGGAATGAAGACCATTGATGTAAAGTGCCATTCTTGTCGTATATTAAGGGCACATACTATCCACATGACTTACCACTATTGGTGTTGACCTTGATCACCTGATTGAGGTCATGTTTGTCAAGGTTATCCCTTGTAAAGTTACTCTTTTCCCCCCTTTCCAAACTGCACTCTTTGGAAGGAAGTCACTATGCACTAGACAATCTATTCAGATTTAAGGAGTGAGGATTATGCCCCACTTCTCTGAGGGCATAGTATCTACACAAATTATTTAGAATTATTCTGCATGGGAGAGCCGCCTCTTCATCTCCATTTATTTATTTATTCAATCACTTTTTTATATCAGTATGGAATCATGGTCATGGATATTTATTTTATACTTTGGATTATAATCCAATACAATTTAATATATATTTGCTTAAATTAATCCAGCTTTGGTCATTGGGAGCTCTTTCAGTTGACTTTTGTATCCCTTTGATCTACCCCCGTCATTTTTCATCTGTTTGTTTTGAGTACTTCCATAGATTCTGGCACTACAAGTTGTTCTGGGTTTATCTTGTATGTTTCCTGCTACAGTCCCAGAATTAGTCATTTCTCCAAGGGTCTTTGGTTCCTTTTTTTGGAGAATGAGATTAAAATCCAATATCTGGGTGCCAGGTGTGCTCATAGTTGCTGGAGTGTCATTGCTTTTAGACCCTCTCAGCCAATAGTGTAAGGAAATATATGTTTGTTTGATAACCCATATATACACACACATATCTATAAATATTTGTGTATGCAACCATCTGTATCTGTACTAAGCTAAACATTAGTTCACATTGATGTCTCCAATTCTAATCCATCCCTACATGAATCATTCCAAGTTTTCCTTGTTCCACTCCAATAGTCAGAAACACGGCTCCCACCATCTTCCATCCATTTACATTGTTGTTCAATTCCAGTATACATGTACGGCAGTGTCTGAATTGTTAAACTTATTTTACACAAGAAACAACATTTTCAACTAGAGTGCAATGCTTTTGTACACTTCCTTTAGTCTTTCGAGTTAGAGATGGCTCTCAATCTAAACGACACTTAGGTCAGCCCTTTTCCCTCATTGTCTTCAGTGAAGTTGGTTTGTACATTTATAATTCAGTTAGATTGTTTGGTCACATTCTTATTCCATCCTGGGATAGCTCTGACTTCCTTAATTATTTCTCTTAATTTTCAGAGTGAACCGTAGTTCACTCTTTGTGCTGCAAAGTTCTAAGGGTATGAATAAATGTGTCATCTCATACAGAATAGTTTCTCAGCCCTAACACATTCCCTGTTCTTAAACTCACCAACCCCTGGCAACCACTGATCTTTTTTACTGTCTTAATATATGTTCCCTTTCTAGTATGCCATGGAACTGGAATGATGCAGTATGTAACCTTTTCAGACCGGCTTCTTCAATGAGTCAATGGGATTATAAGATTCACACATGTCTTTTGTGGCTTAATAGTTCATTTCTTTTTATCGCTGAATAATATTTCACCAAATGGATGAACCACAATTTGTTATCAGCTCACCTATTGATGGACATCTTGGTTTTTTCCAGTTTAGGGTGATTGTGAATAAAGCGGCTATAAACATTTCAGGCAGGTGTTTTTGTGGAGATCAATTTTCAAATCAATTGAGTAAAACCTATGAACTGATGTTTGAGAAAGGTGCAAAAGTTAATAAAGAAAAGACAACTTTCTGAACAAATGCTGCTGGAGCAAATGGACATAGACAAAAAACAAAAACAAACAAACAAAAAACCTTAACCATCTCACAGGTTTTAGAAAAATTAACTCAAGATGATTCATGAATTTAAATATAAATATAAAACTTTGAAAAAAGAATATAGCAGAAAATCTTCAGCATCCAGGGATATGCAAATAGTTCTTAGACCTGACTCAAAATCATGATCCATAGAAACCTCACACAAGTAAAAATAAAATTGCTCTTCAAAAGATCCTGTTAAGAGGTTGAAAAGACAACCTGTGAACTGGGAGAAAAGATTTGGAAACCATATCCAACAAGTGACTAACATCAAGAATATGATAATTATTCTCAAAACTGAACAGTAAAAACAACAACAAAAAAGCCCCACCAATTATACAAGGAACATGAGGTAGACATTTCAACAGAGGAGATTTAAAAATGGCAAATGAGCAGGTGAAAAGATATTCAACATCATCAGCTTTTAGAGAAGTGCGAATTAAAATCACAATGAGCTGTTAATACACACTCACCAGAATGGCAAAAATAAGAAAAAATAGTGAAACTACTTTTAGCCAATGCTAACTAGAATGTGGATGAGCTGGATCATTCTTCCATTGGTGGTGGGAATATGAAGTGGTATGACCACTCTGCAAATCAGTTTTGCATTCTCTTACAAACACTAAACTTGCGACTATGATATGATCCAGCAATTGCACTCTAGGAGATTTATCTGAGAATAACGAAAGCTTATATTGGCTCAAAAATCTATATAAAAAAAGTTTATAATAGCTTTATTTGTAATAGCACCAAACTGGAAACAACACAGATGTCTTTCCTCGGGTGAATTGGTTAAAAAACAAAACAAAACTGTGGTATACCTATACCATGGAATACTAATCAGAAATAACAAGGAAAGAACTATTGATTCATGCAACCACCTTGAAGAATCTCCATGGAATTATGCTGAGTAAAAAGCCAATCCCCCAAAGTTACAAATTGTATTATTCCATTTATATGACATTCCTGAAAGGACAAAATTGTAAAAATCAAGAGCAAATTATTAATACCAGAAGTTAAGGAGGGGCTGGGGGCTGGAAGGAGAAGAGTGTGGCTCTAAAAGGGCAACATATGGGGTCTTGTGGTGATGGAAATATTCTGTAACAATGTCGATATTGCACTACAGTTTTGCAAGACGTTGCTATTGGGGAATATTGGGTGAAAGGTATAGGAGATATCTCTGCACTATTTTTTTACAACTGTATGTGACTCTACAGTTTTCTCAAAACAGAAAAAAAATGTCACAAAAGGGGTCATTGATTCTAATAGGAGTAAGTGTATTGACCTTGAGGAATTAAGAGGAAAGTAAGGCAAGATTTCTGACCCAGCAGGGAACCATGGCTGGATCTTAAGCTGAGGGACTATGACAGGGAATCCTTCCTTGAACTAGGTAACACAAGAGCTTAGAGTCAGAAGGTAATTTGGCTGTTAGCCAATTCCTAAGAAAATAGTAGAAAGTCAGTTTAGGACCAGGATCCAGGTAAAGTAGAGCTACTGAAAATTATGGAGAAATTTACAATCCCTCTGACCATCAGCTAATTTGACTCCAGACTTATGGATAGGGGACAAATCCATAGGGTGTATTTAACTGTCTCCAATTAAAGGCATGGAGTAAAGACGATTAATATAGACAGGTGTGTGACACGTGAAAGCCCTGATCAATAGATTATCTACCTATCCATTTACCATTACTAGAGCTTTCCATCTAGATACATGTTCATTTTTTTACCTATGCATCATCTGTCATGTGTGTATCTATGTATCTATCATCTATCTGTCCATCTATCTATCATACATCCATCATCTATCTATCTATCTATCTATCTATCTATCTATCTATCTACCTACCTCAACAGGTTGTTTGAGGCTGTCTGCCTGAGAGCAAGCTAGAGGTTTTTGATTATAGTTTCTTCTGCTCCCCTTTTAATAAATTTCAGTTGGCTTTGTAACAATTCCTTCACTAAACATTTACAAACAAATAAACCAGGAGTCAGGGACCATCAAGGTTAGCTACTCATGTTCCCCTTCTAAGTGAAGCACTTGATCAATGGATAAAAGACCATCATTTATTTTTATTGAAGTGTCTTCTTACTGAAGAGCCCATAATAAAAAGAACATGATGCTGGGGCATTCCTGTTGCTCTAGGAAGTCTGAGTCTTCCATCTTAATCATTTTTCTTTACTCGTGCCACATAGCTAGAGTGTCAGACAGCATTTCAGAGACTTCCCGCAGAGAACAAAAATTTCTTCATTTTTTGACAAGATTTCGTGCATCTCCCTTTAAGGTGATAGCATTTCTCACCAAAAAATGCACACTTGGCTATACAAGGGAAGGAGCCATCCAGATTAGTTCTCTTCTCGTCAGATATGTCTAATTTCCAGGTGCAGTCATGTAACTAGTTAGTGAAGATTTCTTTATGAGCTGTCATAGTGCCCTATCCTGCCAGTAGATGAGATGATGGGGGAAATATTTTCTCTCTAATTTTTCTGTCTTTTTGTCATAGAGGATAAAAGACCAGGCATAATAGATATCTATTCCAGAGTTTTGGATTAGGCTGTGTAGGGGATTGGGAAACAGAAGCTATTGTTCTTTTATCAAAATCTATCGAGGCAATTATCAACCTGTTTGTATAAACACCTCCACAATCAGTAACTTGCTCACTGAACTCCCAATGTACTTCTTGGTGAAGAAGAACAAGACCTGAGATTGGGGAGATGGCCTGAGACTGGAGTAGAAAAAAATAAATACTTAGAAAGAAAAAAGTTTACTGCAGTGGATAGTAAAGAGATTGCTTAGAAAGGCTCAATCTGATTTCACCTCCATATTCCATCAAATATGGTCAAGAGCAGGAAGAGGAAGGTGTTGGGAGTCACTCACCAAGACTTACCTTGTGTCATTCTGCATAAAATATGGGTTCTGGTCTTACTGCTTTATCAGTAGCAATGATAAGGTTAACCAGCTTCAACTTAAGGAGAGACAACATATTAGAATCAACATTTTAGAGTTGACAAATTTGGGTGTCAGTAATGAAAATGCCAGATGGACACAAACTGCAATTAATGTCGACAGATAAATGTGCCTAATTAACATATATGTAAAACCAAAACCAGATGGATTAGTGCCAAGAAGTGCACTGATTATATCTAGAATCACGACACAAGTACATAAGTATAAATACCCCAATATTTCAGAGCTCAGTGAACTGTGGCTCCCACTGCAGGGGTCTATACTCTCTCTGCCCTCCTAATATTGTAAGACTATCTCAGGCTGGAGACACTGGACCTAATTCTGACATCCTTGTATTGGATCCAATTCACAGCAATGGCCCAGAAAGAGAAAGTCTTTGGAAATAGAAAGAGCATTCATGCCTACAAGGCTTCTAACGGATAATCACAGAGACCCATCTAGAGGTTAGTGTAACTCTGGGTGTGTGCATGTGTGCATAAGGCATATTGACAGGTTAATATTAATAGGCGCATTTCATTTGGTTGTATTAGATGAATTTATATTATGTAACCTTGTATTGTATTCTAATTATATAAGAAGTATGAGTGTTCTGAAAGGGATGACTTGGTAAGTTTCCAATGTGTACATCAAAGCAGGTGGAACAAATGAATCCCTGTAGGTCCTAGATCCCCTTATACTCGACACAGAATCTACTCACACAGGCTTATTGCAAAACAGACCAGAGACATGCAATGCTGGTGTGAAAATTCTGAGCATCACAGGGGATGGCACAAATTTGGGCTCCCAGTGGGTTCTAGAAAGCCCTTTCTTCAGCTTCCTGCAAACTGAGATGAGTCTAGTCTAAGACTTTAATTTTGTGGGGGATCCAACTGGAACCACTGGAGGTGCCCAGGAGCAGGAGAGAGTAAGGAGAGTTCTGATACGGGAACAATATCTCTTCTCACTGTGGCAAGACAGAGTGGGGCTCCATTCTGGCTTCAATCCTGCTTCTCAGTATGACCGTGAGAAGCTGCTTAGCCCATCTGAGGCTCAGTTTCCGCATCTGTAAAATATACGTAAAAGGGGCCTTCCAAGCCAAAAGAGTTGTTCTGAATAACACTAAATTAGAGGTAGGACAGAGTTTCCCTTCAAGGCATTGGCATTGAAAAAAAAAGTAAATATACTTCATTATGTGGAGTTTTTGTCACGGCATCCAGCTTTATATTATAGGATTAAGGGAGGGCAGCTTACATTTTGCTATTTTGCCTAATGCCATGACTGGTGCGAATACATGGTGTCTCTAAGCTCCATTCCTTTTCTCGCCCATTTCTTCCTTTCTCTGTCTCTCTTCCTTACCTGTCTTAATCTCTATTACATATATATTTTAAAAGATCAGCTATCCCTGCTTCTAATTTTTTTCTGTTTTTTCTTTCTTTCGTGAGCATGAGACTGGGAACAAAAGGCCTCTTTCCTGGCATACCTTTATTTCTTCAAATCTGTAACACCCCATCCTAGATAATAACGAAAAATACAAAGGATTTACAGAAGAAGGATTAGAGGAAAGTTGCCTCCTGCAGCAAATGTTCCTCTGCAGGCCCACTGGCCAAGGACGCCTTTGCATTCTAGAGTTGATTGTATCCAGGTGCTCACTGAGGCAGACCCTCCCTCTGGGCCACCACCTCTAATAACCTTCCCTGCAAAGGAGGTCATTTACCTGGGGCCAGAAAGAAGAAAACAGCAAAGAGAAAGAGGAATGTCCTCATGCCTTACAGGATCTTGAGAGATCAGCACAGTGTCCATGAGAAAAGAGGAGCAAACACCCACAATTATATATTTCTCCAGACAAAATTGCATCTTGATCAGTGAGGCATGTCAGAAATGAGAAAGTCTCTGTGCTCTGCTGAGTAGAGCCCACACACCTCAGTGGGTGTCACTCAGTCTACAGCTCATCAGTTTTCTGATTCTAGAAAGTTCCCAAGAAGGAAAATGGAGATGAAGGGAGGATAGACTAGGGTGTATATTGATGACCAAGAGTAGACACATGAGTCAGCAAGAAGGAAAGGTCTGGAATCCTTTGGATTTGTATTCCTCACTATGCTTCTTAACAGCCTCAAGTTACTCAGTTTGCTCCAATGACAGACACAAGAACACAGAGATAGAAATAGAGGCAGAGAGAAAGCAAGAGCAATACAGAGAGAAGGACTGAGTTGGGTCTGTCAGGGGAGAGAGATTGGAAAAGATACAGATGTGAGATGGTGGTAATAGAAAGAGACAGACCACCCAGGAGAGACTGAAATGAAGAAAAATGTTTGAGTATACATTATAGTATTTGTTTGCTGAGCAAATGGGTGTGGTTTTGCAATGGGTCTGCAGGTTGATATCTGGAGCAGCCACATCTCCCAGGGAAGAGGCATATATCAAAAGAACCCATGAAGTGTGACTTATAATGGAAAATTCCAGCATCCTGTGACACTTAGCACCATAGTCTTGATGAAAATCCAGTTCTGGAGAGGCTACAGGGAACCACCTGGACAGAGGTGAATCACACCCCTTTGGAAGGCAGTGCCCCATCCTAGCCATCTAAGGGTCTCTCCTGTTCAGTGACTTGTGATGTTCATAACAACATGAACATGACAGGCAGGTGGTCCCAAAATATCAACCTCCAGGAGAATTGAAATCCAGGCCTTAACCAAAATTATTTTTTCTAAAATATTTACCGTGTTTGAAAATTTTTGCATATTTTTGTTGATTTTTCCACCAGTTTTTATAGGTTGTCATCAGGGAGACTAATTCCATACCTGGGTGTGCAGCTCTGAGCAGATGTTGCAAACTACGCATATGTGCACATAACTAGCGTGCTAAAGCCGAGATCTGGCACCAGGACAGAATGTATCCTAAAACATGCATGTCCTGTGAATACTTACAATGAAACACAAATATCTCCTCCACACAAAAGAAACTCTAAGTTATGGTAATTTAACTATACATGTACATATATACATGTATTACACTTTCATGAAATTATTATATGGGTCATATTTTTTCATGAGCTGATAATTCTCAGCACTCAAAAGAATTAAAATACAAAAGCCTATAACATAAATAAATAGAAAAAAAATCTGTCCAACATGATTGTGAAGGGAGATGAAGAGAAAGGAAGTGGAAGGAGAAAGAATGAGAAAGAGAAAAGGATTCTTAGAGATTGTGTTAGAGGGCAATGGCATCAGGTAGAGGGGCAGTGATGACCTGCAGGAGAAGGAGAAAGGGGGATTTTTCCAGGGCTCTTGTACATCAGGAACAGAGGAAATATAAGACAAATATAGGTCCTATCTGAGCTAGAGTGAATTCTGTAATACTGAGTGTGTGTGAGTGTGTGTGTATGCAGGCATGTGAGCACAGGAGTGTGTGATTTCCTGTAAAGGTGGAGGCAAGGATGAGAAGTCTTCTAGATGTGTGGCAGGAGAGGGAAGAGCATAGAAGCTGTAGCAAACCAGACATACATCCTTCCCAGGCTCTCAGCTGGGTTTCCCTGAGGTCCATGGGGCAGAACTCATGGGCACAGACATTATGACACAGCTGCCATTTCACAAAGGGCAGATTGAGCCCCAAACTGGCCAATGTCCTGGACTCATGACATAACCAGAGGGTAAGAGAACACCTTTCTTCAGTTTTAGGGAAGATCTCAAAGCAAGATCAAGCATCATTTAAGTGGCTGCCTAAAGCCCTTCAGAGCCAGGCCTTATGAAGAATTGAGACAGGCCAGGGAAAAGTAGTGAGTAGCGATGCTGTAGTGCATTAGGGGGCTTTCATTCTGTGTAAAGGGGCAAAAGATCTTTCGATACACTTGGAAGATACCATGTTGGAATGTGGGTCCTAGTGGTTAAATCATCAATTTTTTCTGAAGAAGCCAGAAATCTGGATTTTTATGCAGAATCTTTAGTCCTTTAAATGATGGCAATTAATGTAAAAATAAGTTGGTAGGCTGTATTTTACCAACGGGTTTCCAATTCATAATTCTGGTTTAGATGCATGAGTCAGTTTGACTCAATTCAAAAACTATGAAGATTTAGACTGGTAATAATTTGGAAATACACAATTCTTGTCTGTTTTGCAGACAGAAAGGAAACGGAGGGCCAAGAATGGGTCAGCAGCTAACCTAAATTCACACAGTAAATTTGTCTAAACACTGGGACCAGAAGACAAATCTCCAAATCTCTTGTAGAGTATTGTTCATAATATTCCTTACTATGGTATTTATCCATTGGTACCAAAATTTAGTGGCTGAAAACAACAAACATTGATTATCTTACAGATTCTGTGGGTTGTGGAAGTCACACTTGGCTTGGTTGGGTGATTCTGGATCAAGGCAATCATGCAATTGCAGTCAACCTGTCACTCAGGGCTGCAGTTTCATCTGAAAGCTCAACAGGGAAGGATCCATCTTTCTGAGATCACTCATGGAGTTGTTGACAAAAGTTGGTTCTTTACAGGCTGTTAGGTTAAGGGTCTTGGATCCTTATTGGCTGTTGGCCAAAAGTCTCCCTCAGTTCCTTATTACTTGGGCCTCTCCATAGGGCAGCTTGAAACATGGCAGCTGGCTTCTCTCAGAGTGAGCAAGCAAGAGGGCACCCAAAATTGAACACACAGTCTTTTTATAACCTAATCTCAAATGTGGCATCCATCACTTCTGCCACATTCTGGTTGTTAGAAGTGAGTCAGTAAGGCCAGTCCACAAGCAAAAGGAAGGGATTACACACGCAAGTGAGTACTAGTAGGTAGGGGTCATCTTAAAGGCAACTCCACAGTCACTGTCTTATGAATGTATGCCAGGGGGTCAGCAGTCATGGCCCACTGACTAAATCCAGCTG
Organism: Tapirus indicus; assembly: GCA_031878705.1. Taxonomy (NCBI): domain Eukaryota; kingdom Metazoa; phylum Chordata; class Mammalia; order Perissodactyla; family Tapiridae; genus Tapirus; species Tapirus indicus. Next base: position 35,208,208 of record CM062937.1, on the reverse strand, counting down.
CTCTCTGTTTTTGTAAACAAAGTTTTATTGGAACAAAGCCATGCCCATTGTTGACATATTGTTTATAATTGCTTTTGCACTAAACCTGTAGAGCTGAGTAGTTGCAACAGAAACTGTATGACCAGTAAATCCTAAAAGTCTTTACTGCCCAGCAGTTTACATGGAAGATCTTCTGGTTTCTGATGTATGCAGTCATAAAATATTTTTAAAACTATGAAAGAGGAGATTGAGATACAGATGCCAAATTCATCATTTGATTGAATTTCTCTTGGTGCTCTGTTGTCATAAATGTCATGGCCAGCAATTCCATAAGACATTTATCTGAGAATTCTCAAAACAGTAGCAGCTCTGGGGTCTGGGTTGAGTGGGTGAGGTATGGCTTCAATTCCCTGAGTTCTCTCCTATTCATTCTCCACGGCATATGGCCATTCAACTTGCCATTGGGCAACCCACTCCCCAAACCTTTGACAAAAAGATGAATATAACACATAATTATAATGACCTCAAGTAGCAAAATGGATATTTTGCATAATCTGGGAACCTGATTTACCTGGACTGCAAACTTGAATTTTACTAGGTTGTTTCGTTTCTCTTAGCTTCAATTTGCTTATCCTTAAAATCCAGATTGTATTACTGACCCCATGCCTTTTTGTCACAAAAATGCATTAAAGCACCAATTACAGTGCTAGGTACACCAGTACATCTCAGCAGATGCCAGTCATCATGTGTAAAACATTTGATGGTTTCCCACTGCCTGTTAAAAGGCATCATATCTTCAGTCTGGCTCTCTCTCCAGAGCATGTCTCCCTTCAGATCCTGCTAAGTGTCATCACCTTAATTATCTCTCCTCATCAATGTCACTGCCATTTACCCTGTCCCCTGTCTGAACTGAAGACTGACAGTCTTCCTAGGCTGCTTTATAACACTGCTAACTCCTTCTCTCTTGCTCTATCATATCAACGTTGATTCTACCTTCTAGACGGCATGATTGTTTTGAAGAACAACTTATACTGTGAAACTCCTGCCTATGGAAGCAGCCAGCAGATTGTGTAGGCTGGTGGCAGGAGTTGCTGTATGGTGAATTTTCACTGGAGATGAGCATGAAATGTGATGAAAGAATCTTAGAGTGTAAAAGTATAAGCAGAAAGTAAGGCATCATGAGCACTTCATTCTATTTGGAACTGAAAATGTTGCTGTCAGATGGGCTAGGAGGATAGTTGGGAGGATAGCCTTATATGAATGTTTCATGCACACGTTACCTTCTCAATTTTCCCCTCAGGAGTCAGGAGAGTCAGCCCACACCTTGTTGCATGTGATTTTAGACTCTGGGAAAGACACACAGCACCACATCCCTGCTAAGCCTTCAGATTCCTGAACTAGTCAGAGACTGTCAAAAGGTGTCATAGCTTCAGCGTGGCTCTGTATTAAGAGCATGTCTCCTTCCAGATGCTGCTGGGTGACACCACCTTAATTCTCTCTCCTCATTAATGGCAACACTATTTACCCTGTCCCCTGCCTGAACAGAACACTGGCAGTCTTCCTGGCCTACTTTCGCACACTCTTAATTCCTTCTCTCTTGCTCAGTCATATCAACTTTTGATTCTAAATTCTAGTGGCTCTGTCTGTGTCTTTATCCCATTGCCACTGAGGATGTAACAACCTAACAACTGATAAGGGGTTCAGCTCTTAATCTCCCAGCCTTGAACCTCATAATCCTCTAATACATCCTCCATATTATATCCATGGTGACTTTGCTGCTACAACATAAATTTATCTAGATTGTTCTCTTGGTAAATCCTTTGTTGAATGCATTACCTGCTATGTTCTCTCTCTATTTCCTAAATCTTCTGGAATTATTTCTCCTTTATTATATTTGTTCCTAAATTTCCTACTTTGAAAATATCTCCAATTATTCAAAGGATGAAAGCAGTATAGGAATTGAATATCTACTTTCTCATTAACACAAGGACATAAATGAAAAGACACCATCTATTAAAGGTGATAAGAAATCTTCACAAACACTGGCAGTATATGACATTCACTATGGAGTTAGGCAATAGCTCCATGTGTAGTAGAAAATATGCTCTGCACAAATGCAGAATCAGGAGCAATCACTTTCAACAGGGTGATCAGGATTGTGAAGAGTTGGTATTTGGGCTAGGCTCTGTAGATTGTGCAAACCATTGTGTAGAAAGAATTAACTGGATGCAGTAAGTCATTGCATTTGAGCACTTAAAACAAGACAAGAATCAGAAAGTATTTAGTTTCCAGCCTTTATTACCAAGCAATTAAAAAGTAAAGGTAATATTTACAAAAAACAGAAGAGTTGATTACAAGCTGAAGTGATGGTAAGGTGCTAGATATTTTCAAGATGGTAGTGTTCTTCAAATGGATATAAAGATCAGTCAGGGAAATTGGAAAAATGAACAAGATTACTGATAAAAATGGAAGCCATTTGCATAGAGGCATAGATAACCCGCATCTCAGGAATCATGTGCAGCAATGAGAGGACCTGTAGTAAGAATTTAGTATATAATTAAGATCATGAGATATATTATCAAGCCTCTCTAAGTCTTGATTTCCTCATCTGTGAAGTGCAGCTAATTGTATCAAGCTTATCGAATTATGCATCATTCAAATGAAATAAATGCATATAAATTGCTTATATGATTTGTATTTATATAATTTTAAGTTGATTTCAGTGTCTGGTACATGGTTTGGGCTCAAAAAATAGCAGCTCTCATGATGATGATCATCATTATTATTATTGTTATGATAATGTTAAATTCTTGAAGATGTTCTCTTTTAGGGCTTACAGAAAGGATAAAGATGAAAAATTCCAGGATGAATCAAAAGGAACAATCAGAAGGATAGGAGGGCAAAATGGAAAGTGTACACCTTTGATATTATGTGTTACTATGTCAGTGTCTGTGTTTTTTCCACCATTAGACTGGGAACAGTGAAGGGCACAGAGCCCAGAGACTACATAGTATTTATCATAGTACTCTTTACAGCATCAGGTCCTAAAGTACTAATATGGAGCAGACATCTACAAGTTTTCTGGATGTTGAATTAAAGTAGAGGGACAAGTTGTAAGATTGAAAATGACCCCACACATCGCATGTTGGAAAAAAGTCACGTTGGAAGATTACAGACAAAGAAGTCATTGCATTGGAGACGTAAAAGTCATTGTTGAACTTGAAGAGAGCTAAATGTCATAAGATGGATGCCAGGAGGAGCAATGGATTGAAGGAATAGGAGAAATTTGACAATAAATGAAAGAAGAGAATGAGGAATGGTTTGAGAGGAGAAGAAGGGTCAAGGACAAGTTATTTATTTATTTGGTGAGGGAGATTGGACCTGAGCTAACATCTGTTGCCAATCTTCTTCTTTTTGTTTGAGGAAGATTGTTGCTGAGCTAACATCTGTGCCAATATTCCTCTATTTTGTACGTGGGATGCCACAACAGCAAGGCTTGATGAGTGGTGTATAGTTCTGCACCTGGCATCTGAATCTGTGGACCCTGGGCCACACTACTGGCGTGACTGAATGTAACCTGTCTGCCACCAGACCAGCCCCAAGGAGAGATTATTTTTAAATAAAGAATTGAGTGCAATTGTAGACCATAATGAAAGAGCCAGTGGAGAAGAGAGAGTAAAAGAGAAAGAGCATAAGTAATAGAATACAGTTAAAAGAGGTGGATTTGAGATTTGAACTTGTGACCCGAGTAGGGACTGGGAAGAGCTCTCTGTGTAGAGCTGGAACAGAATATGGACATGGGAATCCCTTTGTCAATTATTCTCCCTCTCCAAAAGCTAAGAAGTATCTCTGTATCTGCTAGACCCATGAGTAACATTGTGAGGGATAGTCCATCCTCACTGGCAGTGATGGGGGGTCGATGAGTCTGGCTGGATTAATGTGGTCCACTTTTAGAAGACTGGAGAATGACTGTATGAAGCTATGACATGGTGGGTGTGGAGAACCTTGAAAAGCAGCCTTATTGATTTAGCCAAAGGGGATCTTAAGCATCATTTCTTCAAATTAGTTTATTTTGCATGTAAAGAAATGAGGACTAGAAATGGAGATGTAGGATGATTTTAGTATTTGCGTGATACAGAGCTCAGTGACTCTCAGTGTGAGACCCCTGAGAAGACATGCCCATCATCCTCCCCTACAGTCTTTGAATTGTCATTTTGGCCCAGTCCCTGGGCAGGGAAAGTGTCTCTACTGACAGCTTCTTCCCTCTGGACTGTCTAGTTGCTCTGAGAGCCACATTGCTGCTGAGATACAGAGGAGTAGGACAGAGTGGCTATGACCCAGTGAATGTCCCTGGGCATCAACAGCCTGTCTCACAGTGATCAAGCTCCCAGAGTCATCGACTGACATCACCTGCTGGCAGATTATGTAAATGGTCTTGAAAACACAAAGATTTTTTGAAAGAGTGACCACTAGGCTCATTGGTCCAATCTCATGTACAACTTTCTCATCCTTTATCTTCAGTTTTTATTGAAGGAGTTGTTGATGGTGTCAGCATGCTAGATAACTTAAATTTAGATGTAGTTTTCATGAATTCATGGCATGGTCCTCCTTTGTCTACCAAATCAAATGCAAACTTGTCCCCATGCTTGTCCACTAGACTTTGGCCACACTATACTATGCACTGTCCCTGAATTTGCTCTGTGCTTCCCCACCTTTGCACTCTGGCTCCTGCCGAGAATGGTTGTGTCTCTGACTGTGTCTCCTCCACCAGATAAACCAGCGCATGAGTCCTATGACTTCTGCTGAGCCAGGTGCCCCTCAGGCCCAATTTTTGACTCTTCTTTAATATTTCCTCTTTTCATTTTTTTTGTCTTTGTATAGTGGATGGAGCACAATATCAAATAAAGTGTTTACAAGTCAAGAGTATTTGCAGGAAGCTAAAGGGTCAACAATGACTGTTCATGCCTGGAAGATGCAAAAATGCCAAGGAAACTCGCTGACTAAAGATGATATTAAGTATTTGTCCACATCCAGCTAGTTTGGAGGAGACATACAACTCACTTAACCTGTGTTTCCTCTAGTCCATTTGCCCATGTTGAGAAGGCTCTCCAACTTGGGTTTGCAGGGAAGACAATATCTTCTAATGAAGGAATCAAAGCTCAGACACCTTCAGGAGACATTCCAGCATATAAATGCACAAAGCAGGGAAAATGGCATGAGGCACTAAGCTGACTTTTAAACCTCTGTGGAGGCCTAATACACTGAAAAACAAAATACTTCCATAGATGGTCCTAGACTAAAGGCACACAGTTTGCAATCCTTCCAGAAGAAAAGATCCTCTGTGGTTATAGTTGGTGAAATGTTGTTTCTCCCGTTTCCTTGTTTACATTCTTTTGGAGAGAAACAAGTAAGCTAAAATAACAGTGAGAATTTGGAAGGTTAGAAACTGCCTCGCATACACATCTGCAGTGGAAGCATGCATAATTGTGAGAACCTATAAACAAGGGGCCACACAAGTTGGTAGCTACTGGCAACTCCATACCATCATCTCAAAGATCCCACCCTACGCTGAATCTTGTGATGTTGGTGATGTACACAGGAGGGCACTGTGCAGCAAAGTATTACTCTAGCTGGTGACAATAAGGTAGTGTCACCACAAGGGGAAGAATGAACAGAACTTTAATATCAGGAGGGTTTAGAAAACAGATTTTGAAGACAAGGGAAACTGAAACAAATGTAAGGATCTTAAATGGTGGGAATTTAGTATAAGCAATTGGCTATAAATGTGATAGGAGAGCAGAGAAGCCAAAATGTATGGTGAGTCACCTCAGAATTTGCAATAACAGACAGACATTACTATCACTAGGCCTCAAGGGACAAAGGGAAGGAGGTAATCTTCCCATATTCTAGGATATGGATGACCCAACAGAAGCTGGGGTCTTGGCAGACCTGCTTGGTGGAAGCTGGGACCAGGGTTGAAGTGGATTTCTGGTAGGAATTAGAGGCACAGAGAAGATGCCTCCTAAAGTACAGAAAGAGAAATACCCTGGCTTCTCACTGATTCCTGCTCTCCTGTCGTCAGCCAATGCATCCCTTTGGCCAATCTATATGGTACCTGGAGAGTAGCGGTGTCTGCGAGATGTATATAATCACCTACAGTTCAGAGCACTGCTATCTACCACCTGGGTGGCCTAGGGCAAGTCACTCAGTCTCACTAAGCCTCAGTGTCCTCAGCTGTAAAACAGAGACAATGCCTAAAGAACTAATATAACAGCGGTCATGACAAGAGTGAAATAGTGGCAAAGGAGAATGGCTGAGCCACCCTTAGACTACATTAAGATAAAGAAAAGAGGTGAAATCCTTGATTCTCTTGCTGGGAGCCCACAGCACAATATTTATTCCGCCTTGGTATTGCTCACCACCTGTCATTGGTTATTCTTCCCAAGGGCCAACAGGTGATATGTGAGTCACATGGTCATTTGCATTTTACAAGTCACTTTCTCATCATTAACTCACACATTTTCACTGTGGGCTAAACAGAACATGTATTACTCTCTGTCCTTTATTGCTGAAGTACAGATGCTCAAGGAGCTTTGGGAATTTATCAAGTAAACCCAAATAACCAATCATAGGGCTGAGAGTTAAACTGGTAACCTCTTGCTCCAAACTTAGTGTTCTGCCCTCCACATAGAGCTGCCCCTCAACCAAAATCTTGTATCAACCAAATTTCTGCTCCATATTTTGTTTTTCTTTACTTAGGAAGATTCACTCTGAGCTAACATTTCCTGCCAATCTTCCTCTTTTTGCTTGAGGGAGATTAGCCCGAACTAACATCTGTACCAATCTTCCACTATTTTGTATGTGGGTCACCGGCAAAACATGGCTGAAGAGTGGTGTAGGGCCACACTCAGGATCCAAACTCATGAAGCTGGGACACCTAAACAGAGCATGCCAAACTTAACCACTAACCACGGGGCAGGCCCTCTGCTCTGTATTTGAAAAACAGAATTCAAGGGAAAATAGCAGAAACTAGAGGAAAGTCTGACATTAACAAAAATGTTAAATAACTTTGGTATCACTTTTCTCCACTTAATCAACATCTAGAAAAACACTGACTCTTAGAGCTGGGAGGAAATCTAGTGCACCTAGTACAATGGTTTGCAGGGTCTGCATTTCAAGGTCTGGAGACTCAAAGCCCTAGGCCAGGGAGTGACAGCAGCTGTCATTAGTGTCCTCAGACTCCATAGGCACAAATTTATCCTTAGACAGTAAATGTGGAACTGCTATTTTTGATGTTAAAAGAAGGAATAATACGCGAAAAAGAAGGAAAACCATACTTACCAGTGGTTCCCCAAGGAGAGAAGAAGTGAAGAACACAAGTTCATTCTTCTATTGATTTTTTACCACAAACATGCATAACTTTTACAAGCTTAGTAAAATACAGAAATCTTCCTCAAAACTCATTTTGGGAGTGGGGAGGTGCCCCTGCAATAGCCTAACAATACTCAATCCCCAGCTTCTAAATTATCTGACAAGAAAAAGTGGCTCTTATTCCCAAAGAACCTCTTATGAAACAGTGGTGTTGCCTTAGAAATGCCTCCCCATCATTGAAAGAGTGGGGGTCTTCACTGCGGGTCTGTTCTCCACGTGGAAAAGTGGATCCTCACCAGTGACCTGATGGACTGATGACTCCAGCCCTGCCCCTGGGCTGAGGGCTTGTTATAATTCTCTACAATGTCCACCCCTCCCTCTCCTTTATCCTAAGACAGAGTAAGATTCTCTGCATGGTGATCACCCATCCCACCCCACACTCACTTCCTTCCCATTTAAAAATATCTGTTTTGTCTCAAATCCTGAATTCTAGAGGAAAGTTGGATTTTAAAAAGATGAAGTGTCTACAAGTACAAATTTGTTTTAAAGCTGCTATCTAAGCATGCCCTCAGCATGAACTACCTTTCTTCTACATTTCCACAACTCTGTGCTTGAGCTCTTACTATGACACTTATCAAAATCCACACCCTATGGTTTATTTCACTGAATGTCCACCTGCCTTTACCTACATGGGAGCTCCTTGAAAGACAAAACCAGCATTGGCCCCTCTTTGTATCTCACCCCTTCCATCCCCCTACCTACTCCCAGGAACATGGTGCTTGTCTCTGTCTATAGCAGAGGTTCAGAGTTTGCTTACAGAATCTGATAGGTGCATCAGGATCCCGAACGCATACTCCTAGAACCGACACACCCCAGAACCTCAGTAGATTCATTATAATTGCATATACACAGTGGAACAGCCAGGCAACAATATGGCAAATTCAGCTCCCAATTAAATAGTCTATTGGCCAGTATAACCCACTGATTGGATTCATTAACATTTAAGTCTAATAATTAAAAAAAAAACACAGTTGGCCCTCTACACATTGAATCTACATCCATTGGAAATCACCTGATCCCAAGACTTCCCTGAATGCTCATGATCCATGCGTAGTTAGAGCTCTTAAATGTATCTTCTTAAGGCCCCCATTTGTATAGAGAGTGTCATCTGCAAGGAAGATATGCCTGTCAATCAAATAGATCATCCCGGCATTCTCTTTCTCTGATGAAGGAAAATTAAATACTTTCTTGACTCATGAATTTGGCAGTTTTCAGACAATGATGAAGTGTAAGCTGAGTTTCACCCAAGTTATAGCACCCGTCATGGCCAAGGGGCTTGGGGTCAGGGGCTCTGCAATGTAGTCCATTCTTCCTCTCTTTTTTTACCACCTAAAAGACAGTACTGTTTTATCTCAATTTCAGGCATATGTGTGCAGGCCCAGGGTGTGACCCAGCCTGAGTTCACATCTAGATTCTGAGTATGCCCATGGCTGGACTGATGTGGTTCTCAGGTGGGCCCCATGCTCTCCCAGGACTTTAGAAAGTAGGCAGAAAGCTTAGAAGTACCCCAGTGGGGGCAAGTCACCTTCAAGCTACATGCTGCAGGACTCCTTCAAAAAGGAGGCAGATTTTCCTACCTATGTCTACAACCAGATCTGATCTAGACATGGACAAGCTCCTGGAACCTAGAGGGCATCAGGCAAACCATATGTTCATATCACACTTTGCCTTACCCATTAGGTTTGTCTCTAAATCCTGGGTCTGTGGGGGTGGTCTGTGTGCTAATAGACATCAGCATGAAGCATCAAGAAACATGTCATATTGTCATCACTGTTATCTTACAGAAATTGCAGCCAATTCTTACTTCTACCAATGGCAGGAACCTTTTTAAAGTGAATTAGCATGTCTCTCAAACCTGTCTAAGGGTGTTGCAAAGCCTGTCAATAATGAGTATCAATTATCTTCTCTTTGCATTATTCTTCTTGTTCTTCATGCCTGTTCCAGGTAAGATGGTCAGGGAAATGAAAGGGTTGAAAGATTTGAGAAATTACAGTTCAGAATCTGTCCTTTTTAATTCTTCAGGAAACTTTAAATCAAGTGTATTTCCTTTAAGGGAAATAGACAACATTTTTTTTTTTTCTGACAAGGATCATCAAGGACCTTAAAGGTTGCACAATCTTTTCCCACCCACCCTGAAGAGACTAAATACAGCTCACAAAAGCCACCTCTTCATGGGAAGACTGTTATACCTATTAAGGAGACATAAAGAAATTGATGTAAAAACACTAATGCTAATAGGAAAGATTGATGCCAACTGAGAACAGAACAACAGACTTCCATATTATTATCGTAGTGGTACCTAAAACTTCCCTGTGTGTTCTATTTCTTTATGGTGGGGTATGGAGGAACCATAAATGCAGTACAAAAATATGATTGCAAAATAAGAGATGGGTGGAGTGCTATGCTTGGCTGCCTTCCAAAGGAGGAACACATAGGCGGCTGTTCTCTGAATAGCTGAAAAAAGAAATAAAAAACACAGAAACACAATGAGAATGTTGGAAAGTGTGAAAATGCCTCCTTGAAGTTTACAGAAGTGAAATCAAGTTAAATATTTTTTTCAAAAAAATTAGAAGCTTGATTTCTTGTTTTTTTAAATTCTGGTTATTGTGCTATCTGTTACTGAGTAGGCAATTTGGAACGTGTTAAAAACTCAACTTTAAAACAAATAAAGTATAATATTTAGAGGAATCAACAACAGACAAAAACTGATTTTCTAAGGATTATCAGATTTTATTCCTCTGTTGTAAATTTTACACCCAGTGAAATTGGACTCCTTCTTCTTCTTAAAATAATCCCTTTGCTATATAGTTGAAGAAATAATGGTCTGTTATTTTTCAAATTTGATGAGACTGTAAACCCACAGTTTTAGTACTCAAAGCAATCTGAGAAGAATAAACATAAAGAAAACCACACTAAGCAAATCATAATCAAATTATTTTAACCAATGATAGAGAGAAACTCTCAAAAATAACCTGAGAGAAAAGACACATTAAATATGGAGGAATAAAAAGAGGAATTACATCAAACTTTTCACCAGAATCTATGCGAGCCAGAATAAAATGGAGCAACACATATAGATATCAAAAGAAAAATTGTCAACCTAGAATTCCATACCAGCAAAAATATACTTCAAAAATGGAAGTAAAATGGACTCAGGGTGATAATGACATGTTAATGCAGGTTCATCAATTGTAACAAGCGTACCATCCAGTGGAGATGTTGATAATGGGGAGGCTGTGCATGGATAAGGCAGTGTATGGAAATCTCCTCTTTCATTACATTTTGTTGTAAACCTGAAACTGCTCTAAAAATATACTATTTTTAAGAAAAAAAAAAGGTAAGCACTTTCTAAACAACAATAAAGAAAGTTATGAAAATTCCTCCCCAGCAAATCTGCACTAAAAAAAATTTTAAATAGAATTTCTTCAGGCAGAAGGAAAATATTACCAATGAATATTTGGCTCTTCACTATGGAATGAGTGTGCTGCAAAATTCTGAACACTCTGTCTTAAAGGGAGATCTCTGCTCAGTAGAACGTAAGACCCAAATACATGCTGTCTATAAAAAAACTCACTTGAATTATTAAATATAAAGACCAAGATAGATTAAAAATAAAAGGATAGAAACTGATATGCTATGGAAGCATTAAAATTAAGCTGAAGAAAACGGAATTGACCATATTGGCTAATTGACTATAAGTCAAGAAGATTTTAGGACAAGGAGTGTTACCGCAGATAAAGAGGGGCATTTTTCCTAATGATAAAATGGTTAATTCACCAAGAACCCATATTAATACTGAATCAGAGCGCACTTAACAAGAGTATTTAAAATGCTTAAAGAAAAACTGATAGAAATGAGAAGAGGAAGAGATAAATTAACAATTACAATTGGATGTCTGAACATTTCTCTGCTTGTAACGAACAGAGAAAGCAGACAAATTTCAGTAAAGATATAGAAGACTTGAACAACAGTATCATCCAAAGGGATCTAATTGGAATTTATAGAACATTCCACCCAATAACAGCAAAATACAAAGGGTAAAACATTGTAGTTATGAAAGATGAATAAGTCTAGAGCTCTAATGTAGAGCGTGAAGACTATAGTTAATAATACTGTATTGAATACTGGAAATTTGCTAACAGAATAGATTTCAGGTGCTCTCACCACATACATAACAGATGGTAACTACGTAGGAGAAGATATGTTAATTAGCTTGAGAGTAGTAATCATTTCACTATGTATAGTTACATCAAATCATCATTTTGTACACTTTAAAATAAATTGATTTGGGAACTATAAAATGGTGTTAATAAATGCAGATTTCCCAGCTTACTAAAAATATGTTCTGAGTCATTAAGGGGTGCTTTTATAATCAAACTAATATTCAGTTTTACTTCCAAATTTATCAAGTGAGTTTTAGTGGGGAATTTTGTTGGCTCCAAGTTATTATTCCTTTTCCTATGAAAACAATGAATTAAACTTAAAATGATGCTCTAAAAGAACCCCAATGGCATTTATCACAGATACAGAAAACACAATCCTAAAATATGAACGGAACCTTGAAAGACTCTGAATAGCTAAAGCAATCTTGAGCAAAAAGAAAACAACTGGAAGCATGACATTTCCTGATTTCAAATTATATTACAAAGCTATAATCAAAACAGTATGGTACAGGCATAAAACCAGATACATAGGCCAATGGAACATAATCGAGAGCCCAGATATAAACCCACACATATATGGTCAACTGATCTTTGACAAGGCTGCCAAGAATACACTATGGGAAAAGATCACCTCTCCAACAAAGGGCATTGGGAAAAATGGATCTCCACATGCTGAAGAATGAAATTGGACCCCTATCTTACACCATGCACAAATATCAACTCAATAGGATTAAAGACTTAAACATAAGACCCCAAAACATAAAAGTCCTAGAAGGAAACACAAGAGAAAAGCTCCTTGACATTGGTCTTGGCAATGATGTTTTTGGATTTGATGCCAAAAGCACAATCAACAAAATCAAAGATAAACAAGTGGTAATACCTCAGCCTGAAATGATTCTTCCCAGCAAAGGAAACACTGAACAAACTGGAAAGGTCATGCTCCTTTAATGCTGCATCATCCCTGAGGCTGAGAGGATGACAGTACCATTACAGGAGGCTGTACTTAGACAGAACCTTAGTCTAGACTTGGAGTTGTAGGAGAAGGTCTAGGGATGTTCTCTGAACACCCTGGGACTGTGTGGGTGTAGTTAGGGTCATGGGCTTTGAAAAGAGGCTGATTTTGTTCTAAGTTACCTCTCTGCTCTTTGGTGGCTTGTGGCTTTAGACATGACCTTTAACCTGTCTAGGCCCCAGGATCATCTTCTGTAAAACTGGATAATGGTTGCCTGGCCAGTTTGTTTATGAGAATTAAATGAGATAACTTGTATAAAAGTGGCCATAACCAAGTCCAGCTACTGAACACAGCTCAGTGCAAAATAAAAATGTGGGACACCTTATTCAAAAAGCAGGAAAGGAAGTGTTGTTAAAAGGCACTGATATATAAAGCTTTTTGCTTTAAAAAGTATTTTATTACACACAAAATGTAATAGGAATAATAGCTATATAGGAATAACATACACTTACAAGTCACCAAAAATATTTTCAATGTCATAAGTTTAGTAGATTAAGTAAGAATACTTGACAAATGGGATGTCTTGATTGATCATAAATTTTTCTGGCCTACTTGTCTGCAAGTCATTTTAGATCATTAAAATTTATACATTAAGGAGCTTCATTTTTCATTTTGAGAAGAATCTGCTGATGCAACTGTTATTGGAGATGTTGAGTGTTTTGTAAACTATGACAACACTGGAATAAATTATTTCGAAATAAAAATTTTCTTACATCCAGAGCTGGTGATTCTTGTGAGCAATTATTATAAAAAAGATTTAACTCATAACCAAAGTCAGTTTCAAGTATGTTTGAATTTAAGTTTAAATGTAACTTCATACAATGGGATTTTGATGTTTCTTCTGACATTTCCTGTAAAATCATGGAGGCCTACAAGTAACTGAAAGTGGCGTCATGATTTGTGTTTAATGAAGAACTCTTTTCTATGCATTTTATTGCTGTGTCTTCACCAACAAGGAAGAATTGATTTGAAGATTGTCTTGTTGATTATTGATTCATCTGAAGCTTCGTATGAAAAGAGTGTTGTTCCCTGTTGAATGTGACTGTCTTCATGAGTTTAATGTCTGTGGCTAAGCCTGATAACTCCTTAAAGAATTCTAAACTCTTGGAAGATATCTATTCTTTCTTGCAATGTCCATGTGCACATACTTATTTTGCCATAATTTACTGAGGACAGTTTACTGCCTGAGTGCTCATGTTTCCTGTCCAGGTGCACCAGGCCAGGAGTTACTATCTACACAGATGTGCCAGGAATGGCTCTGAAGATGGACAGGCACAGAGGTCTGTGTGTTGGTCCCAGGCAGATATGATAATTTCTCCTAGTGTCCTGGCCACTTTTGCTGCAGCTGCCATTATCACTGCCAATTTGGGTCCCACACCACCCCCTCAGCCCCAAGGTGCCTGGGATGCTGCAGGGATATGGGTGCTCTGGCAGCTGAGTCAACTTTCCCTGTGCGCCCTGCCCTCAGTGTCTGTGGGCCTGAGCCCGAGCATCCTGAGTGCATGTATCTGCTCTGCCTAGTCGTAGTTTCCATTGTTCCACTGGACTTCTCTCACAAAACACAAGTTCAAAGAAAAAACTGTCAGGAGTGTCAGCGATGGCAGGAGAGCATTAAACCAAGCAGTGGGCCCTTCTGAGAGCAGGTCCTTATGTGACTGTAACAACCCGTGAAGCTGGCCATGGCCACAAGACATGGGAACTAGTAAAAACTGCTTTTGCTAATTAAGATCAAGGACTCTGTGCTGACAAACCTTATTTCATAAAGTTGTGGACGTGAAAGACTTTGCTGTTCAAAAGTGTATCTACAGGAGGGGACACCCTACTCTTTTCTGGGGAACTGAGCTACTTTGCCACAAAGACACTGCCTCAATTTCCTACTCAGTTACAGGTGAAAGGGGTTTGGGGACACAGCATTTACCTTCCTTTAAAGAACAGGACCATGAGTGTCCCTCTCATCCCAGGCTTGATGGAAACCATTTTATACACACCCTTATTTGATTTGAGCCTGTGAAAACTACTAGTTCATTCAGGTTTTACCTAAACTCAATCCTTCCCTGAATCACATAATTACTACATCTCTGGTTTTCGGTGAGGTATGCCATAGTTTCACTGGTGTGTGGTCTCCTTACTGAAGTAAGATAATAACCGTACCTTTGATGAATAAAGTTGCTTCTAGGATTTATCTCCAGGATGAGCACAGCCACAGATGAGTCACCCTTAGACCATGCCAATGGAAAAGAAACAGCTGTGATCCAAAGAATTCCTGATGGGAACACTCAGCCCAGTGTCCTTAGGCAACCATGCTGATGCTACCTATTTATTCAGGTAGTCATCCCCAGTGACCCATGGATGATACATTTCACAGTGATTTTTTTCAGATTTCTGGCCAATTTTGCATTCTGATATAACAGGGCCTTCACAAATGCACTGGGATCTGGATAAGGCAAAAGATGTACAGAAAAAAAAATGCTATTATCCAAAGGAAATGAAAACACTAACTGACAAAGCTATCTGTACTCCCATGTTCAGTGCAGCATTATTCACAATAGCCAACATATGGAAACAACCTGTGTCCACTGATGGATGAATGGATAAAGATGATGTGTGATATATACAAAATGGAGCACTGCTCAGCCATAAAATGACAGAAAACTTGCCATTTGAGACAACATGGATGGACCTTGTGGGTATTATTCTAAGTGAAATATATCAGACAGAGGATAACAAATATCATATCATCTCACTTATATGTGGAATCTGAATAAAAACAAAAATCGGAAACTGAACTCATAGATACAGAGAACCAATTGATGGTGGCCAGAGGTGGGGGATGAGAGAAATGATTGAAGGGAGTCAAAAGGTACAAACTTTCAGTTATAAAATAAGTCACGCGGATATAATATACATGTAATGTAGCATGGAGACAGTAGTTAATAATACTGAATTGTATATTTGAAAGTTGCTAAGAGAGTAAGTGTTAAAAGTTATCATCACAGGGCAAGCCCCAGTGGTCTATTGTTTAGGTTTGGGGCACTTGACTTTAACAGCTTGGGATAGGTTCCCAAGCACAGACCTATACTACTCATCTGTCAGTGGCCATGCTGTGGTGGTGGCTCACATAAAAAAAGAGGAAGTTTGGCAATGGACATTAAAAAAAGTTCTCATCACACACACACAAAATCTTGCAACTGTGTGGTGACGGATGTTAACTAGACTCATTGTGGTGATCATTTGACAACACATACAAATATCGAGTCATTATGTTGTACACCTGAAACTAATAGAACTTTATATGTCAATGATATCAATAATAAAATGCTATTGGTTGTTCCCTGGAGTTGGAAAATGATTGAAGAAAAATTCACCCTCTTCTGTGGGTCAACTTTTAACCCATGACAATGTATTACTTTTATAACATTAATTTTGACAAATAAGAATTGTGATAAATAAATGGCAAGCAATAGGATATATTGGAGTATATGAGGAAGCCATTTGGTGTAAAACTAATTTGGCCTGGCCTTGCTTTTCCAAAATGGCCTGACTGGCCTTTGAATATGCATTGTATATCTGCTCTAAGCATTTACCATTTCCCAGAGATAAGAACAAATGCCCTTAAGATAAGGATGCAACCTCCCCCACACTTCATTTCCTTAAGGATAAGCATGTCTCCCTAGGCTAGGATTTGATTGCTGTGCTCATCCTGTGATCACCCAACTCAAGACAGCAGACCTGCTACCTGCTGTGCCCACCAAGACAGCAAACCTGATACCTGCTGTGTCCATCAATCTCTGTGCCAACAGAACAATCTCGTGACTATTGTAAAAAGGACATTGCATTCATATGTGATATATGCTCTTTCATGGTATATAACCACTCTGTACACCCCACTTCTTTGGAGCATTCCATTTCTTTGTGAAAGGACTCTCCTGGGCTATAGGGTCCTCAAATTTGGCTCATAATAAACTCACCCCAATTTTGATTTATAGATTGGTTATGGATTATTTGCATTGACAGTTGGGATAGATATCAAATATAGAAAAGAATGGAAACCCTTAACTTACTTCTAATTCTTCAAAGCCCTATACCAAAGTATGGTATTTCTTTAAGAATGCTTACTCAAAGAAACAAAGGGACATAGCAACCTAACTCAGTGCGTGAATCTAGATTGAAACAAAGTAGGGATAAAATGAACAGCTATAAAGCACATTCATTGAACAATTGGGGAAATGTGAATATTGACTAGATACTAAATGATATTAGGGAATTATTGTCATTTGTTAATGTATGTCAATGGTATTGGGATTTATGTGGGAATTTTCCCTTCTTCTTAAGAGATGTGCGCTGAGATAATTAGGGTGAACTGCCATGATGTTTCCCTCTTTCTTTAAAAGATGAAAGAAATATAGCAAATATATATATATATTTTTTGAAAAGATGTTAATTTAGGCAGAACATACAGTCTGCCCTGTGTATCCATGGATGTGGAAATGTGGATATGGAGGGCCGACTAACAGACTCGATCGTCCATGGATTTTGGTATCCGTGGAAGATTCTGGAACCAATCCCCCATGGATACTGAGGGAAGACTGTTAAGACTATTCCTCACATTCAGTTTTCCTGGTGCTTATGTCCCCTGGAAGAAACAGTTTTAGGGTCAGGACTGATGAACCTGCTCCTCAATGTAAGCCTGCTCACCACACAGGGAAACAGTCAGGACAAGGGATGTGACCCACTGGTGACACATCTGGAGCCTGGATGGGGAATCCTTTAGAACCTCCCTCAGCACCCTGGCCCAGCCCTTGTCCTCACACCCCATTGGAACCTTCCTCCTGAGGAAAATCATTGCTGGTCTTGCCTACACAATAGCATCAACAGCCGCCTTTGAAAAACATGCTGCCCCGCTGCAAACCATGGGTGTTGACACGACATTTTAAATGAAGAGATACAGTAGACCATGACTAAATTCTATTTCTTTTCCCAGTGTTGTATTATAGCACTTATCAAAACTGAATTTTAGGTTATTTCCTACAAAGTCCATAAATAACTAAATATACTATCTATAGATAACTATAATATATTTCAATAGATGTTTGTCTCTCTCAAACTTCATTTAAAGATAAAGAGTATGGAACCAAGATTAATTCAATTTATTTTCCCCCAGAGAAACCATCCCTGCTGTTCACTGGACACAGGGCTCTGTCCATTCCCGGTGACCACTATGTGCTCTGCTGGGTCTCAGAGGAATGGTGAGGGTCCCAGTGACACTGAAAGACCTCACACAAGCCTGCATCTCTGTGGGTCCTTCAGAACTGGGACCCACTGATGCAGGGAGAGAGTGTGGAGGACTTGGAGGTCCACTCAGAGCTTCATCACAAGATCTAAATGGCAGGTTAGATCCTTAGCTTTGACATCATTGAAAAGCAAACAAACCCCCGCCTCTCAAGCATGGAAGTCATATAGTGCTGAATGGTGCCTGAGTTACTGAGTCAACTGAGGCTGCAAGTGTGGTCCTTGCTTCATGATTCCTAGACTCTGAGGAGAAGCATCTAGTTACAAGTTCACACTCCCATTCTCTCTCTGATGAAGAGAAAGGGAGCACCCGTCTGCCTCATCATCTTTCACAATGGGATGATGGTAAATTTTAGGAGACTTTTCACATGAATGTTACCATCTCTTGATAACCTAGGGAGGGTCAGGCCCACCATGTCCATCTTCCCTTAGTGCCCAAAGCCCTCCTCATGCTGTGAAATACCATGACTAGAGATGCTGGGTTTGAGCAAGCCCTGCTCCATCCCTGGAGCTAAATATGCCCCTGGGCAATGGAATTAGAGGAACTAGCTCCTAATTTGACCTGAGAATGTACCTGTACTTCAGGAAAAACAAAGTTGGTGGATGGAAAGTTTCATGGGGCAGGCAAATGAGCACTAGGAGATCTGTTCCATTATGGATATAGGCCTGGCCCCTCACCCCATCCATGCCCCACCTGAACTGAGCAAGACAGGAAGAAGTTCTTGCCCAAAAGGCAGGAGAGGTTTATCCAGGATTTTCCTAAATTGCATAAGGGTGCCTGGGTGTACTGTGTGCACTCAAGGCCATTCCCATGACACACCAGGGAAAACATTCAATTTAATCCCTGTAATTTCCCAAGTTGCAGCCAATACTAAACTCTGCCAATAACCTGGGACCTTTATAAGGTGCAAATCTCAGCTTCCTCTCCAGTCTCAGCTCACTCTCCAGCCTCAGCTTGCTCTTAAGCTCACCAGCCATCAGCATGAGGATCCTTTATCTCCTCCTTGCTGTGTTCCTTGTCTTCCTGTTGCCTGTTCCAGGTAAAGTGGGCCAGGGGAACAGAGGCCGAGCAAATGGAAAGAATAGGATGGACTCTCTCTCCTGCTCTCCCTTATCCCTCTTCTCTCTTTTACACACATTCTTAGACTAAATAGATTCTATGCATTGCTTATGAGAACCAAGCACCATGTCCTTCAATGTGGAAGGACTTTAAGAACCTTACTGCACAGCTCGCAACCTTTTCTCAGCCAGTTTGAAGGAGCCACGCAGCTTGTAAATCTCATCTCCTGGCTGCTCTTCATGCTAAAACTGCTGCATAACAGAGGATGCCTCTGTTAGGTGACTTTTCTTTTTTCATAAAAGAAAGAAAATTTATATTGTCCAAGGACAGAAGTGCAGTCACTTTATAATTTTTATACTTAAAGGCTGGAGTCTCTGAGTAAAGGAGAATCCCAGAGAATAACAAAGCCCAGCCTGCACTTTGGGATCTGCTCTTGGGGAGCACCCTGTGCCTCTGTCTTTGCAGCTGGTGCTCCTCAAGGACACACGCCTGAGAGCCCTGCTCTCGGTTCACACTGGGGGACAGTCCGTCCAAAGCAGTTTTTAAAACTGGATGACTAAGTTTTATTTTATCCTTGGCCTTACTGAAATAGAATAAAAGGAAAGAAGGAAGAAAGGAGAGAGGGAGGGAGAGATGAAGGGGTGAGAACATGTGAGGCTGGGACCTGAGGTAGCTGTTAATTAGAAATTATATTGAAAAACACTTGTTTTATCAATTTTGTTTACAGCTATATTCCAACACTTTGAACAGTAGTAGGGATGGAGGGAAGGAGGAGGGAAAACAAGTTAGGATGACAGGAATGCAAGGAAGGTGAGAATGCAGAAATGATGGAAGGAAGCAATGAAGGAGGGTGAAGGATGTGTGAGACCCAGCCCGCATCTGAGATAATTCTCAAGTATTAGAAACAATGTTACAAAAGGTTTTTTAACCATTCTGATTTTCCACTGTAAGTTACTTAGATATTAAGTTCTTAAACAATTCCTACCCTTGAAACTGCATTTTATTCTCTGCTCTCAGCTGAGATACTTAATCGACTAAACGATTTGGAAAACAAAACATTAAAAGTAGACCCTGCAGGCTGTTTCTGATTCTGAAACCACTGAGCTGTGTGCGAGAACCGACTTCGCACAGCCTGGAGGGTCTCCCCCCAGCCCCCTGGGGGGCTGAACTTGCACAGAGTCCTCCGTGAACCCCAGTCACAGGGCCACGGAGCACAGCATCCTGGGTCTGGAAATGCAAGGCAACACTGGAACCTCCGCGGTAGCCGTCTCTGTCTGAAACCTGCACATCTCACTCTGACAGAATAACCACAGACCTGGGAAGGACAGTCTTGAGGATTCACTCAAGGGGAAGCAGTGTGTCTTTCTGACTCGGGGCTTAGAATTCTGACACTTCTGTCTTTTTTTATTTTCTTTTTAGGTTTTACTAAAGACATAAGAAATCCTCTTACCTGCCTTAAGAAAGGAGGCATGTGCGTTCCAGCTGCCTGCTTTCTATGGTGGAGACGGATCGGCTCCTGTGGCTTGCCCGGGTTACAATGTTGCAAAAGAACGAAATAGGAAAGTGGAGAAACTGCTGTGACAGATGTGGAGTCTGAAACTACTCCCTTCGCAAAGACATGTGAAATTAAACTAGGTTAAACCGATTTGTTCAAAGACAAAGAATCTTGCCTTCTGGTCATTGTGATTGTTCTGTGATGTTTGATCACATGGGCTGACCTCCACAATCCTTGAGGATGCCCCTTTAAGCTCCCCATACTGACCATCAGGGCCACCACAGTGGGACCCTCCTATTCTCCTCAGGGTTATGGTCACCTGACCTTCCACAATTACTGCCTGTGCTGTCCTGTAATGTGCACATTGTTCTTCTCACCCTCACCTGCCCCCATCATCCCTCAAACATGTGCCTCAGTCAGCCAGTCCCCACTGGAACACCACCTCCTTCCTTCAGGAAACCATAGCTGATCCTCACAGGAGGAATTCCCTCCCTTCTCTATGTTCCCCACTTTGCCGCTTCCTTTGGTTGGGCTTCTTACTCAGCCCTGTCTTATGCACATGGGGGTAAACTTCTCATTCTCTATACATGGGGCTGTATGATCTCTATGGGTGTGGACTCTGTCTTATTCATTTATCTGCTGGTCTTCGAGGGGCGACATTACTTCATAATTACTATCAGTTGGATCTCAAAGCTGAGTTGGATAAAGCATTTCTCTCCATGTGGACATCATAGGATGCAAGTACCTGCTGTGGGAAAACAAGTCCTTGTTGAAAGTGTGATGAAATGAAGACAATATAGCCAGGAACATGGGGAGAGGGGACCAAACACCAAAAGAAAGAGACCATAGGTGGCCAGGGGACAATGGGGATGCTGCTCTCACCCTGGCATCTCTTCCTTGGAGGGTTTGGTAGTTAAGTCTAGAGTTCTGCTGCGGTAGCCTCGGTGTGTAAGCAGCTCTCTGTCTCTTTACATGAACTCTTCACTCCACGTGCCTATACTTACCTCTGGGTAAATGCTCTTTAGCTCCAAATTAATCCCTTGGTTTTCCTAGAGACTCTGGATTGAAAAGAGAAATCAGAACTTGTTCAAATAAAAATATCTTCATCCAGATGGAGACACCCGATAACAGGGTCAAGACTGGGGTGAGGAGAGTGAAGCAGTTGCCCTGGGTTCAAAACTTAAGGGGCTGCCTAAAATTCTTTAATTAACAAAAATAATGCAATACAATACTTTTTAATTAAAATTAATGTGAAATAGCCCATAACCAACAAATCTTCAGGATTTTAAATAAGGACAGGAACTGATTATGTAATTTCACAACTCCAGTTCACTGGGCTCACCCTAACCTCAGTCCTCTCTTGATTTAATCATTAACTTTTAATAATTTATGACATTTTTATTTATGATAGATGTATCACTCTCTTGGTGCCCAGAACTATATGTCTTTGTATAGATGAGATGAAGTTTAAGACAGTAAATGTGTTACTGCGTGACATTGTAACAATGTCTCTCATTCTTGTGTTCTAGGAGGATGGCCAAATTTGTTTAGGGAGAAACTGCTCTTTCATTTAAGAAACCATTTTAAAGGCTATTTTGGTCTTGAAAGGCAAGATACCTGTGTACATCTGTAAAACAGGGTGAAATCAAGTAAGAGTGAAGTAGCTCTACATTTCTAAAAATAAAAGGACTTTTTAGTTTCCCACCTGGAATCAGAGACTGAAAATGAAAGGAGTTTTTGGTTTCAAAAGGAAGGTGTGTGTCTATAATATGATAAGACATGGCATGGAGAGATTAATAACTAAGAATGGCTGGAAATCTTTAGTAAGAGTGTGTTGACCTAAAGGCAGTTATTACACCAGCAAAATGGGTTTATTTGGGAACAGCAGAGGAATTGTAATTTGAGATAAACAAGCTATAGCAAAAGCCATAGGCGAGTCCAACAAATAAAGAAGAGAAATGTTACTTTATAGAGAAAAAAAGGAATTCAAGAGGGATTGTTTTGAAAAAAAGTCCACTGGTGGAAAGTGAGAGTTCAGAGTAGAGACAGTTCTCATTGGCTGAGTTGCTGGGGTAGCCCATTTCCTGTCGGGGTGCAATGTACATCTCTTCCTGCTGGGGTCTGTAACTGACAGTTCTTCTGTAATTGAGGTTGAGCAGAATGTGTGAGAGCTCCCCCTTCTGGCCCCCCAACCTCATTTTCTTTTCCCTTTTTTCTTGAGGTCACATTGGTTTATAACATTACAGAAATTTCAAGTGTAGGATAAAATTAAATAACATAATAAAATAACATAATAAATAACAAATAAAATGCCAAGAATAAAATTATTATATTTCCACTTCTGTGTAGACTGCATCATGTTCACCACCAAAAGTCTAGTTGCCATCCCCGACCTCATTTTATTTTACTTATTTATTTATTTTTGTAAGGAAGACTAGCCCTGAGCTAACATCCATGCCCATCTTCCTCTGCTTATGTGGGACTCTGCCACAGCATGGCTTGACAAGCAGTACGTCTGTCCATGTCCAGGATCCGAACCTGCGAACCCTGGGCTGCCTAAGTGGAGCTTGAACTTAACTGCTAAGCCACCGAACTGGCCCCTATTTTATGGCTTAAAGCTTTGGTTTTTTTTTTTTTTTTTAGGAAGATTGGCCCTGAGCTAACATCTGTTGCCAATCGTCCTCATTTTCCTTTTTTCTCCCCAAATCCCCAGTGGATAGTTGTATATCCTAGATGTAGGTCCTTCTAATTCTTCTATGTGGGATGCCACCTCTTCATGGCTCAATGAGTGGTGAGTAGGTCTGGTGAACCCCAGGCCGCCTAAGCAGAATGTGCAAACTTAACTGCTGTGCCGCCAGGCCAGCCCCCCCCCAACCTCATTTTAAATGAAGTTTCCTTTATTCTGTTCACAAGTGCATTCTGATTTCCAACTTTATTTTTTGACACATCTGTGTAGTAACCATGTATCATTACTTTCAAATTTTCACAAAATCTTGTTTCACTCAATGGCTTTGTGATTGTGAAATCTTGGAAAATGGGGGACAGCCTCCGTCATACTTGATGCAAATCTCTGAATCAAGAGGGTGGTTGCTGCAGGAAGGGAGTTGGAATTGGCCAGAGAAGGCTACGGAAAAGCTGGAAGTAGGCATTTGGACAAAATATTGTGAGCATGAGCACCAGCTGGGAATCCTGAGAAACGTCTGAATATTTGCCTGAATTTATAAGGGATGGAAGCTGGAGTTGTTCAACTTAGATATTAAAAAAACAGGATATCCTCAGAATTTGGGGCATTGGGAGACTGATTTCCAACCAAGCCAACTTACATCTTACTCTCTTAAACATCCTAACTTGTGACTTAAAAGAAGAAATTCACATGTATCCCATTGTGCTGAAATATCACGTGAAAAAAAAAAGTATGTTAAACACTGCAGATAGTTCATTATTTTTACTGAGTTCATCTGGATAACTCTAACAAAATTAGCACATGGTCTTTTTTCCAAATATGTCTAAACCAAATGAGGAGATTCTTCAAGGAACCAGATTTTTCTGGGATAAGCCTAGGTATAGTTTTCTTTGTCTATATCCTGTTTGTGGTTTGCAGAGCTTTTTCAATAAATCGGTTAATATCCTTCATTGGTTTTAGAACATCTCCAGGCATTATCCCTTCAAGAATTCCAGCTGTCTGTCCTCTGTCTCCTCTCCTCCTGGGAATAGAATTGCTTATATATGACACTTTTTCACCTTGCTCTCTTATGTATTTTATGCTATTTTCTGTGTTTTCCATTGTTTTATTTCTCTGTGTTTTGATCCAGAAATTTTCCATTGACATGTATTCTAATGCTCAGATCTCCTTCTGGTATAGCCAATCTGCTGTTAAATCCATCCAATGTGATTCTTATTTCAGATATTGTATTTTAAGTTCTAGAATTACCAATTGATATTTTTTTAGTTCCTCAAGAGGTCCTATACATAAATGGATATTGTCAGCTATTTTGCAGATCTCCCAGCCCTCTTGGGATTGTAGGATTTCTCATCCTACTACCTGCCCCATAATGAATCTAAGGTGGAGGATTAGTTGCTTTAAAGAGAACAATTTCAAGTGAAGGACTTGATCAAAGAAAGACAAGACAAGCGACTGAAGAAATATGGAAAAGATCTAACTCTAGGGCAATTTGAGGGTGGTGACACATCAAGGAACATTAGAACTTCTTTTAAAAAGAGATCTGTGATACAACCTTAAATGTTGTTTCTTATTTTTGATCTCACAGATGGCTAACTTAGAATAAACATGTATCGGTTTTTATTAATGCTAAATCACTAGGGTTGACAGACATAGTAAGTAACACACCAGGACAGTTAAATGTGAATTTTTGATAAATGATCACTACTTTTTTTGGCATAATATATTCTGTACAATATTTGGGACACACATAATCTAAAATATTATTGGTGGTTTATCTGAAATTTAAATTTAACTAGGCATCCTGTAGTTTATCTGACAATCCTATAAATCATTGAAATGTTTCTCGTTAAAGATAATATTTTGAACAAAGAGTATGTTTATTACAGAATTGAGTTTTATTTTTACTAGGTGTGGTAGGCAGAATAATGGTCACCAAAATATGTACATGACCTAATCCCTAGAACCTGTGATTATGTTATCTTACCTGGTACAAAGGACCAAATGTTTATGTCCTTCTCTCCCCATGAAATTAATATGTTGAAAACCTAATGCCCAATGTGATGGTATTAGTAGGTGGTGCCTTTCAGAAGTGATTAGGCCATGAGGGTGGGACCCTTATGAATGGGATCAGTGCCCTTATAAAAATGAGATAGATAGATAGATAGCTGCTCCTTTCCACCCTGAGGGTTACAGTGAGAAGACACAGTCCACGAGGAAGCAGACTCTCTCCAGACACCTGACCTGCCAGTGTCTTGATCTTTGAATTCCCAGCCTCCAGACCTACTCACCTGACCTTAAAGTGGGAAGATTATCCAGATGGACCCAATGCAATCACAAGGTAAATTAAATGAGGAAGAAGGAGGCAGAACAGTCACTGTCAGAGTGATGTGATGTAAGACAGACTCAGCCAGCAACTGCTGGCTTGGAAGATGGAGGAAGAGGCCAGAAGCCAAGGAATGTGGGCAGCTTCTAAACCTTGAACAGAGAAGTAGACAATCTGCCCTTAGATCTTCCAGAAGGATCACACTACTACCAACACCTTGATATTAGCCCAGTGAGACCCATTTTGGGCTTTTGCCCACCAACTGCAAGATGATAAATGTGTGTTGTTTAAGCCACTAAGCTTGTGGCAATTTGTTACGGCAGCAGCAATAGCAAACTTTATGCTAGCAGTTTCAGATCATGCTCTGAGCATAACCTTGGCAGCCCTAGAGATGCAAACCCTCATTGTTTAAGGGGGGGAAATATAAAAGCTGTCAACATTTTCCTCAACGTTACATATCTTTGTTCATAGAAATGCCCATGGTTCACGTGCCAACTCTCCCTCCCTTAGTGGGGGCCCTGAGCTCACTATTACAACAAGAATGCCTTTATTTCAGGTTTGTACTTTGGATTTATTGTGAACAGGTCCAGCCTTGCTGTCTGTGTTCTGTGATTTCACCTCTCCAGGAAGATCCTACCCAAAAAAGCATTTCCTCATAGAAATGACGAGAAATACATTTATACCAATGAAGCTATATTCTCACATTTCAAGGTTTATGTCCTTATTAATCCATCATATATCCTAGAAGGGATAACAAGAAAAACAAAGCAAACTGCAGCCACACAAAACACTGCTTTTCCTTCAATGCCTTCAAGTGTCACCTGAGTCTGGAGATGAATGATCATAAACCATGAAAAACCTGATGTCATGAAGGTACGTTCCCAGAATCCTGGAAGTGTAATGGACTCTGAGAGTGTAACAACCATTCAGTTACTTCAGTCCGACATTATCTTTCTCTGAAGACAAGAAATGAGATATCATCCTAACTCATCATCTCTATAGTATTTAGTTGATGGTAAATTTAAGAGGCTGTTCACATGGGTTTCAATATTACATTCCTTTAGTTTGTAAATATCAGCTATGAGGCTCCATTTATTTTTTCTTCACATTGCCATTTTTATTCTCGTTCCAGCTCCAGATACGATGGATCTGAGAAATAACAGGCTGAAAATGATTTGAGGATAAACTGAAGTCGCTTACTCATCCTTTGTCTAGACTAAATAGATTATTTGAACTACTTCTTAAAACTAAGCACCCCCTCATTAACTTTGAAGGTGCGTAAGATATTAACCGACTTTTCATAGTTTTGTTTTTTCCTAACCCAACTTAACAAAAGAACTGTTAAAATCTTACTGCTTTTTCATGGCAAGAAACAGCAATATCTCTGCTTGAAGCATAAGTTAAGAACCCTTTTAAATACAAACGTGAGAACTAATTTTATGCCGAGAATAGAAATTCAGGCTATCTTTTCATAAGCATATCCCTTTATAATAAAATGGTGGAGTCTTTGGCCACCTAGAGAAACTCACAATGTGACTAGGGCTCCAATCCTACATTTTGGAAACTTTTGCTATATGTGTCCTCATATAGTCTCTTCACACTGGAAATCATCAGGAGTATATTTTTCTCTCTTGGGTTTGCAGGTGACCTTGAGCTTCATTTATTTGGTTGCCTTCCTTTACTTTATCCTGGAATTTACAGTAACTGAAGTAAAAAACAAAAGAAAAAAATGAGGGGAACGAAAGAGATAAAGAAAAAGGAAGGGAGGAAAGAACGGGTGGGAGTGAAGAAGAAAGAGAAGGAACTTGAGAAAACTGCATAAATAAGCAATATTATAATAAATCTCTTCTTCCTGTTGTTATATTATTGAGTTCCCATGTTAGAACTCAGATAATTAAATGTTTATAAAACAGTCAGTGTTTCTTCCCGCCTAAACTCAGACTCAATTCACCAGATGTTTGGGAAATAGTAACACAAACAAATGGACTCCCGTTAGCATTTTCTGAACTGAGATCTGCTACCTGTGTGTCGTAACTGCTGACTTTCAGCAGCCTCTTGTTGACCGTCCTGCAGTGAGGACAGATTAGTAGGAAACCCTCCACAAGCTTCTACCTGAACCCACCTAGTGGCCCAAGTCAGTCGGATGCAAACCAGAAGATTTAGCAATCTGTTTCTTCAAGGACAAGTGTACAGTCTCTTTGCCAGAAGAATATCTGCAAGAAATCATGCTCCCATGTCAAAATCATCGCAATTATGTAGCCCCATCCTTGGAAAAGAAGCTCTTCCCCCAAGGATTTACTAAGAAGGATAATGACTCATGTTTTGGGTCTTCCTGAAATGGTTCTGGAACTTCTCTTGTGCTCTCCTTTCTTTCTAGCCTTCTCCAGAAGAGTCCTATTTCCTTTATCTTGCATTGGGAGCAGGGGCTTTTGTTCTCCATTCAGATGGCCTCCTGTTGGAGAAGAGATCAGCAGGTGTCTCCTACCCACACAAAAATGCTGCAGAAGAGGGAAATAGGAACAAAGAAAGCCAGATACAGATACCACAATAGAGGGAGAAACAGTTCCCGTAAAATATATTTATAAAATATAAACGCAATTAAATCACTTGGTTCCAAATCAGAGAACATGAACTCTTGTAATTCTGGTTGTTGTGTGGTGTTTCACTCAGGGCAGTCACATCCCAAATGAGTCCTCATTGATCGCTGAGTTAAATACTCTTCCCACTAGCATTCAGTAGTCCACAGTGCACCAGCACTTACTTTGCAGGGGTTACCCTTCAACTCCAGACAAATTGGACCCTTGTCTTCCCATACATGCCCTCTTTTCCTATCATCTATGCACTGTCCTTACTATTCCAGCTGCTTAGCATGCCACCTCCTAGAGGCAACTAGATCACTACAGATTTGACCCATCCTTCAAGACCTCCTTATTCTACTTCTACTAGTTTACATTTTTCATTTTTCTTCCCAGTTCAGAATTTCTGTTCACTGACAACAACAACTGTTTCCTCCATTTCATCTCACTGGTTGTATTCTTTATCTTAAGTTAATAACTCTTATCTCTTCCATCTCTTTATCCTTTTTTCTTAGTTTATTTTATTATCGATGGAATGTGTTCAACATGATTTGGTTCTACTGTTTCCCAGACTTTTATCTTATTCTTTGTTGGGATTTCTATTTTTAATTTTTTTCTGAAATTTTGAGTTTTACCCTATAATATCTGCTAATGTTTTATTGTAAGAACATTCCTAAGTCTCTTATTGTGACTCTCCCGTGGGAGGAATATCTTTCTGATTTCCGTAGGAAAAGGGAGGTTGCGTTTCTAAGTGAATCATAAACTACTGGGCTAATGTTCCCTCTGGCCAACCTTTCTTATTGGGTCCTGGATCTCCTTTCTCTGGCTTACTCATGGCAAGACTCTCACCTGCTCTACCTCTTACCTGCCTCCACTTAATCTATAAAGACTAAAAACAAACAAACAGCTCTTCTCTGACACTATATCATTGATCAGCAAATACTGCTTGTCTTTGCTTAGTTTTTCCGCAAAACAATTTGGAAGGAGTGTCGACACAGCCCCCACTTCCTCTCATCCTCTTCTCAGATGTTGATACCATTCAAATCTGACTTGTCCCCAACATCTCCTCAAAATGATTCCCGTCAATATGGGAACATACCGCATCCTGCATCTCCCCACTCAACCCTCCCTCTGCCCATTGTGATCTGACCCCTAATTAGGTGGCATTGGGCAGTCAGTCTCAGGCAACTCTACCTGAAGGGACAGGGAGCAGATAGCCTGTTAAGTTACAGGAACCAACTGCAAGGTAGGTTTTCATAAGAGAGTCATCTGTGGTTGAAGAAGTGGGGGAATATAGGTATAAGATATAGGGAGTCAGTAAAGAGGTTTGCTTTCAGTGTAAAAGTATGGAAGATAAGAATGTGGAGCAAAGATTTCAGTCTATACTTTATTTTCTATTGTTATTATTATTATACATTATTATTATTAAAGGAACTGTTACTCAGCCAGGAAAGTAAAACCCTCAAAGCTACTGTGTAGAATTAAGTGTGGCTTATTTAAACAGATTACTACAAGTGCTTATCCTGTTTTTGCATCAATATCACTAAACTAAAATAGA
This sequence comes from Tapirus indicus, assembly GCA_031878705.1. Lineage (NCBI taxonomy): Eukaryota > Metazoa > Chordata > Mammalia > Perissodactyla > Tapiridae > Tapirus > Tapirus indicus. Next base: position 35,178,639 of record CM062937.1, on the reverse strand, counting down.
TGTCTACTTAGTGCAAGATTCCAAAGCTGTTCTTAAGATTCAAAAGCAGATCTACTTTATTGCTAAGTTGTGTCTGGTCAGAGAGAAAGTGTCAGAAACATATTTAGTTTATTTAATATGGAGGAGAGGCGGTTGGGGAAGGCCATATTGGTGACAGACTGAGATTGGGGAGGGTTGAGCGGGTGTAGGTGCCTATACAGAAACACTCTAGGATGAAGCATGTTAATGGGTTCTCACCAGACCCTAAAAACACAGACAATCTTCATCAAGGAAAAAGAGGAGGATTGGCAACAGATGTCAACTCAGGGCAAATCTTCCTCACCAAAAAAAAAAAAAAAAGAAAGAGGTGACAATCCATTCCGTTACTTTTGCCCAACATTCTATTTTCTGAAGACAAGAATTGAGACATTATCATAACTCATCATCTTTATAGCATTTAGTTAATGGTGAATTTAAGAGGCTGTTCACATGAATTTTAATATTACATGAAAATTCAAGTGTCATGGGGTCATTTACCTCTTTAAGTTAACCCACCTTTTCTCTCTTCTCTAAGCACCAAAACGTAACCTATTCTGTCCTATCCATACAGCAGGAGTCCCTGTGGAGCTTCTTGGTCTGAACAAGTGCTGATTTATGTCCAGGCTTGAATATGCCCCAGGCATACTGGATTGAAAACAATTTTGGCACCATTCTGTCTCTTGTCTCTTGGAGGAGGGCAGGAAATTGGTAGCATAAAAATACCACAATGGGGGGGCTGCCCGGTGGCGCAGCGGTTTAGTTCGCGCTTGGCAGCCCGGGGTTCACGGGTTCGGATCCCAGGCGCCCACCAACGCACTACTTGTCAGCCATGCTGTGGCGGCGTCCTATATAAAGTAGAGGAAGATGGGCACGGATGTTAGCCCAGGGCCAGTCTTCCTCAGCAAAAAGAGGATTAACAATGGATGTTAGCTCAGGGCTGGTCTTCCTCACAAAAAAAAAAAAAGTACCACAACGGGAACAAAAAGCCCTGTGGGCCAGCATTGGTCCCACTAGCCTCACTCCAATAGTCCCCCAAGAAGACAAAATAGTGAGGCAGGGTTACATAACATAAACAAGATGGAACCTTAGTGAAGTTTTAGAGGGAGACCTGCATTGTAGCCTTAAATATTTATACTTTAGCGTCATCTTCCTTTTCCTACTTGGACAAGAGTTTCCTGGAATAAGTGGTTTTGATTCTCAGAGCTAAGTCACGCTGATGTTTCCTTAAGGACTTCTGTTGGTTTTTTGTTGTTGTTAAACTATTTATTCTCAAATCTGCAATCTTATTTTACCATTTAAAAATTATATGCTGTGAGAGTAAAGGGGACAGCACCAAAGATCCAAAATCTAGGTTTGTTTGAGGAACCACAGACAAAATAACAAAAAACTGCCAACACCATTGAAGATTGTACACACTTTTATATTTATTCACACAAAACCCGTGGTGTATCTGCCAACTTTCCCTCCCTCAGAGGATCCCTGGGCTCAATGTCATGTAAAAAGCTCTCATTTCAAAATTGTACTTTGGGATTTATTTGTCAGAGGTCTGCCCTTAGGCTGAGGTGCAGGGCCTGCCATCCATGTTCTGTGGTTTCACGGGTCCCAGGAAGACACCTGCCCAAAAATACACCTCCCAACACATGTGAAAGAGAATAAAATCTCACCATTGGAATTTTATTCCTGTTGCCCAAGGATTCATTGTCTGATGGGGTCGCATAAAGTTTTACCAGTCTCTTCCTTACCCACACGAAAAATAGTTTTGAGAGAACTTGAAAGAGATCTTATAGTTGATATTTTCAAATGTTAATTTTCTTAAAACTCTTCAGTAGTTTTCCTTTGCCCAGGAATTAAACCAAAATTTTAATGTTTTCTTTGTTCTGTTTGCCAACATTCAAGCTTTTCCTTGACTTCCAAAATCCGTATTCCACTTCTTCCATTTTATTTTTTTAATTTTGTTTTTTCTTCCAATTCTGAATTCCAGTTCATTATCAACAAGTTTTTTCTCCTTTTCATCTCATTGGTTGTATTGTTTATGTTAATCTAATACTTCATATATCTTCCATTGCTTTTATTCATTATTTTTAACTTATTTTATTTTCACTCAGCCTTTTTAAATGTGATTTCGTTCTACTGTTTACTAGACGTTTATCATTTTCTTACTGGGTTTCAAATTTTTTCTAAAATTTTAAGTATTACCCTACAAAATCTGTTAATGTTTTATTCTCAAAACATTCCTAACTGTCTTATTATGACTGTCATAGGGGAGGCATACTTTTCTGATTTCAGTAGCAAGAAGAGGTGACTTTTCCAAGTGAATCATGAACACATGGGCTCATGCTCTGGTCTAAGGCCAACCTTTTCACTTGGCTCCTGGATCTCCTTTCTCTAGTTTACTCATGGGGGAGACTCACCTGCTCTACCTCTTACCTCCCTCCACTGAATCTATAAAAATAAACATCTCTTCTTTGACACTATGCCATTGATCAGCTAACGCTTCTTGTCTTTGCTTAGTTGTTCAGCAAAACCCTTTGGAAGGAGTGTCTACACAGCCCCCACTCCCTCTCATTCTTCTCTCAGGGGTTGATACCATTCAAATCTGGCTTTTCCCTCATCTCTCTCCAAAATGATTCCTGTCAATACCGGATCATATGGCATCCTGCATCACCCCACTCAGCCCTCCCCATGCCCTTTGTTGATCTCACCATTAATTATGAGGCCATGGGCAGCTGCCCTCAGGCACCCTGCTCCAGTGGACAGTCAGCAGCCAGCTTGTGAAGGGGAAGGAATCAACTGCAAGGTAGGCTATTAGGAGAGAGCCATCTGTGCTTGAAGAAGGGGTGGGGATAAATGCATAATACTTAAGGAGTCAGTAAAGATTACTTTCAGTGTACAAGTGTAGGAGATAGGAATCTGGACCAGAGCTTTCAGTCTATATTTTCTTTTCTACTATTATTATTTGTTATTATTATTATTATTATTAAATGCACTGTTACTGGGCCAGGGAAGTAAAACCCTCACAGCTATTATGTGGCATTAAGTGTGATTTATTTAAACAGATTACTACAAGTGCTTACTCTGTTTTTACGTCAATGTCACTAAACTAGATGTTTACTTAGTGAAATATTCAAATGCTGATAAAAAGATTCAAAAGGGATCAGTTTTATTGCTAAGTTGTGTCTGGACAGGTAGAAAATGTCAGAAACATATTTAGTTCATTTATGATGGAAGAAGGGTGGTCAGGGAAGGTGATATCAATAACAGACTGAGGGTGGGGAGGGGTGAGTTAGTGTAGGATTTCAGACAGAAACACTCTAGGATAAAGTTAATGGGTTCTCACCAGACTCTCAAAACCCAGAAGATCATGCCTGGGCCAAAATATTAAAGAAGTCATTTGTTGACACCTCAAGCTTGTTCCAAAAAAGATTTGATGTTATCTTAGTGTGATGAGGGTTTTCTAAGTGTTGGTGGATCAGTTTGTACCACCAAAAATGGGAAGCAGGAAAGCCGTCTCAAGTTTCCTTCCAGATTAATAATTATCTGTGAGAATGCTATCTATATTAGTACAGCCTTGTGAATGGTACATGGTTAGAAGTAAAAGTGTGTTTACCCTTAGCATAAAAACAGAAGTGCATACTAAAATCGACAAGACTTCCACATGTAAGAAGGTAATGCTATCTGTCCCAGTTGCATCCTGCATAATCTCTCGGCTGAGAGAGGAAAACGGGCAAAGGATGATTTGGAAAGTTAAACTAGTGCCATTGATATCACCTTGTCCTAGGAAACCCTTGTGTTCGGTCAATGGGCTGTTGACCATTTCGAGAGTGCCAGAGGAGAAAGGATTGGAGAGAGAATGATCAACTCCAGAGCTTTATCTAACCTTCAGCAAAGAAACTTGTGCTTGTTAAGGAGGAGATTTTCTTAGAGACAGAATGGCAATATCTCTAAGACTGTCTGAGACAGTCCCAGTTTATGCCTGGTGTTCCAGCATAACTATTGATAATAAGTCTCTTACATTCTAAAAACTGTCTCAGTTTGCATGATCAATGATTTGGCCAGCTTGCTCAGGGAGCACCAGCCTTTACTCATAATGGGGATGTTCTAGCTGTAAGGCCTCAGGAAGGGAAACCTCAGAGGTCAAGCTGTTGGAGACTCTTGGAACCAGGGTTTCAGTATTTCACAGGATTAGATAAGTTGGCATTCAATTTCTTCAAACAGCATGGATAGGTGTTGAGGCACCTTCCAATTTTGAATTCCTCTTTCACAATTCCTCTGGCAGTGAGCAGTCCCATGACCACATATCCTGTCTGCATTGAGGTCACTTCTCACTAAATAACAGAATAAGTCAGTGTGATTAATTGTGCCCAAGAACCAAGAGGCAAGACTTTGGCAGGTGGAATTTTGGGGGAATGTAGATACTGTTGAGAAAGCTGGAGAGTCCTGGTAGAGCAGGCACGTGTTGGTGGTTTCCCCAAACCCTCTCCCTTCTTCACTTTCCCAGCTGATTGATAACAACATCTGATTCTCTTCCAGCATGATTATCTTAAAAAACATTAATTGGTTCATGTCACACCTCTCCTTAAAATCCCAACAGCACTTTGCTATTACTTTATGATTAAATCCAAGAAAGCCCTCACCGTGGTCTACAAAGCTATCGTTCTGTGACCCTGGAGGATGTTTTCCAACTCATACTGTTCCACAGGGCCCTCACTCTCCCCACCACGACCTCACTGGTCCCCTCAGTTACTGAAGCTGTCTCGGTACCTTCACTTGCACTGTTCCCTCTGCCTGGGACACTTTTCTCCTCTTCCCATGAATGACCTTGTTGAACTTTCAGCTGTCGATCTAAGTGTCATAATGTCAGGGAAATTGGCTCCTGTCCTCCTCGTGTGGTTAATTGCACCAGAGCTCTTGTCCACCCTATGCAAGTTTTGTTTTATTTTTTTCATAACATCTATCCCAAGTAGTAGCCACACTTTCTTTTTAGTAATTTGGTCTTCTAGGTTGAATTCTAAGTTCCCCAAGAAGGAGGATAATGTTTACATCCCATGCTCACTATTACATGCTCATGCAGTAGCAAACACACATGTGGACTTGGTAATTAACTGTTGCATCCATGATTGGATAGACTGGGCTAGACTAAGGCAGAGTAGGCTTGAGGAGATGAGAGAGAGGGAGAGAGGATCCTAATCTTTCAGCACTTGGCCCAGAGCAGTACACAGAGATGTGGGTTGGATGCTCAACGTCTTGGGGCATGCTCTCTGAGGCTGAAAGTGGGTATTTAAACCTGCAGCTGCCTCACATGCAGACTGCTTGCATTTTTCAGACAGAAGAGCCCAGAAGCATGGTAGATAATGGAGGGGAAAGGTGGATGGTGGATCGGAAGATCCTCCCTGGAGAACTTCGCTTGAGGAGGTTCTGCAGCCAGGTGCCTCCTGCACTTGGCAGGAACCAGGTTTGGGGAAGGTGTCAGGAGAACTCAGGGAATGGAGGGCCTGATGTGCACAATCCAGGCTGCATGTGGCCCCCTTTGTGGCTGTCCAGGCCCAAGGCACCTGAGCTCCAACCCCTCTCCCTCCCGATCTGTCCATTGTCCACAGAGAAGAACGGTCAGGACAACTCAAACAGGCTGCTTATCCTTGGGCTGGGGTTTTATGGTTTTCCTCTGTCCTGGTAAAAAAAGCCTCCTATGTTCAATGCCTACCTGTGAGGGTTATTTGATCAATGTGCAGGTGAGGATTAAAAGCATATTCACAAAACAATATACTTGGCAGAATACTGAAAAGTTTAATTGTTGGGATGTCCTCACTACTGCAACCTCCATTCAAAAGCAGGCCCAGTGGTCAGAGTGAAAGGCAATGAAGAAAAGAGTGAAATGAGCTGAAATGTTCATTATTCTGGGTGATTGTGTGGAGCCTGGTAAGAGGTATACGACTTGTGACATGTTTGGAGCCAGCTGCTTTACAGCCTGGCATTAAAAGAAGAACAGGAAGCCCCTGTGTGAGCTCAGGGACAGTGAAGCATAGGGTAGAAGCAGAATGGACCAGAAAGAGAATACAGACCTTAAAATGCTGGATTGTCAGTTTCAAGCAAGCCCTCATAGGCCATCTATTGAGAGATGGGAATTGAGGCCCAGAGAAGGGAAATGACTCACCTGAGGTTACACAACAACACTGGGACCAAACTCCAGCTTTTCTGTCTTACAGTCTGAGTAAATAGAATGCAAAGGAGAAAACACAGGCTATGAAATCAATGTATTCACTGAGCAGTAAATGCACTCTAGGGTAGACTAAATTACACTGGGTCTCTTTCTTACATAAATGATTGCCCTCCTGTGCATATGTCCTCCGGCTTTGAGGGCATTTCAAGGGGCTGGAGATATGTAAAAGTCAAAGTTACCAGAAGAGGAGCAGCAGCAGATGAGGGGTGGGCAATCACTGTAGTTCACGCTCACCATCCTTCCCTTCCACCTTTCCTCCACATTACCCTCCTTCTGAGGGACTTTCTCAGACTATAGAGGCCAGTCTGACCCAGCCTTCAGCAGGCAAGTGCAGGAAATGGTAACCAGCTCTTCATGAGCATCCACCTGATTCTGGAGGGACCCAGACCTGGCTTTCTATCTCAACAGGTTCTTTGTCTTGTGACCAAAGGTTGAGAGGAACCTGTTTTGTGACAAATAAATTACTATAATACGTTGACTGACCTGGAATATGCTGATAGCAGAATTTCAGAGAAGTTCTGTGGGAAATGTTCTGGGAAGAGAGAACAAGGTAAAAAGAGTTAAGCTAAACATGAAACTCTGAGAAAAAGAAATAACCCAACTGGACCAATGCAGGGACACACTCTAGAAGAGTACAAGGAGGGCGGGCTGGGCATCCCTCAGAGTCTTGGAAAACTACTGAGGAGCTTGGGGAGAGGACGGGGGACTCTATGAGTTAGAACAATTGGTTTAATTCCAGCACAGATAGACGTGAGGGGCTCTTGGAAAAATATTTTCCTTCACTGTTCTGTAGAGCATCTGACAGCTTTTAAAATGAGGGAATTAGTCTAGATGATCTCTTATGTCCATGCCAAATCTAATAGTATAAAATTGTATGCTTCTGGATATGTAGATGAACACAGGAGTCAGCACACTGCTCACCTCTCCATCTAACCTTGAAATTTCCTCAGCAGACTGCAAAGGTATCTGCTATGTGTGTTGTCAATAAAATTGTTTTTTACCTACTGAAGTGATTGCATTGCTCTCAATTCTAATCCGCTGACTTGATATGAAAAGATGTTGTACATTTTAGGAGGGCGGATAAGCCCCACTTCTGTGCAGATCAAAGCTGTTGATAGGGAGGCAGGTGGGGGCCATCAAGGGGAGAAGGCTTCTATTTCCAAAAAATAAAAAATGAATAATTGCATATTCCTGCAATGCAATATGTATGGTTAGTGAAACCCCAATGACATTAAGATCCCTACAGTTTTTGAGATACGAAATCTTGCTGCAAGAGGTTTATGTGAGAATTGCCTTTTACTGCATTTTGCTCATGGTCTCAGTCAGGGCAAAGAGATTAAGAAGGTTGCTGAACCCTACAGGATTTTTATTCCTAGTTAAGTTTTTTCTTCACCTCCCATCCTCCGCAACTGTGTTTATTTCTATCAGTGAGTCTCTTTCTACATGAAGGACCTTGGCAGAGTAGAAGAAAAATGGACAAGAGCAGGACAAGGATCCTCATGGTGCAAGGATTACTGAAGAGACACAGAAGCAGGTGTGCAGGAATTACGACCAGGCAGGAGAGGAGCAGCTCTATTTATGGACAGAGTGCTGCTGCTGATCACTGAAGCTTATCAAAAGTCAGCATACATGGTGAGCACCCACCAGAGGCAGCACAAGGGTCAGGTGTTAGGGACATCAGAAGCGTCAGCGAGACAGTGCTTAGGGTAGGAAGATGGATTATTGTATTGAAAGGACCCTTTAGGAGGAGTTGTTTGTAACCTAGCACAGGTCACTTCATTTGTTTCCCCATCTGAAACAAAGATTGGATTAGATGATCTCTGAGATCTTCTCTGACTCAGGTGAAGGGACTTTCAGTTCTTTTTCAGTCCAAGTGGCGTTAAAGTGGCCAGGTAGAGTTCACTCTGAGCTTCTGTTTGAAATACTGATGTAGGCAATTGGTGTAAAGTTCATCACTCACAGGACCTTTCTGAAATAAAAACATGAAAAGAGATAAACATATCATGTCAAAGAGTAGAGTGGTGTAAGATGTGGGGAGGTCATGAAGGCCAAGGGATCACAGCATGTTTCTGGAATGGAAAGCCTGTGGGATGAGGAAGACAGGTATCTCCAAGGAGAAGATATCAAATGGAATTTATTGTGGAAAATGTCTGTGGAGGATGAAGGGGGAAGGAGGAAGATTAGGCAGGTAAAGTCTTCCACCACGTTTTGGGTCTGACACCTGTGAAAAGGTGGGGTGGTGATAGGTAGGAAGAACCTCAGACTACAGTCAGAACATTTCAACATTGCTGATGGGGACCCCAGAGCAAAGGTTGCCCTTTGGAGGAGTCCTTTATCAGAGAACTCAGCCCAGCTCTGGGACTGCTCTCTGCTTATTCACTGACTGGAGGCATCCGAGGAAAGAGTGGCCTGTGTGAGTGTTGTCTCCTCATAGCAGTCAAGCCAGAGTACCACAGTGCATGATCTGTGGGCTCCCCCAGCCTGTCACAGGCTGGCTTTAGTCATCTTTGTTGAATAACCTTATGGTAAAAACAGCCTATATTCAAGATTGTCTACATTATCAAGATTCTGAAGAAAATTGGCAACTTTTGATGATAATAAATCGAAAGTGGCTCTTCACAGAAATGAATTCCAATATAGATTCTGAAAAACCAAAATTTCTTCTTTCAAAAGAAATCCAATATCTTCTTACTGGAAAAAGGAAAAAAATATATATATGACTTTGCTGAGGGCTTAAGAAGTATCTGAGCCTTCTGGTTTCAGCTATTACATGCAGAAAACCTGGGAGTCACCCCTCCCACCCTTAAAATAAGAAAAAACTAAAAATCAATTATTTTTCTTGGACCCATCAGAGAACTGAGGTCACAGGGCAAACTGCCACCCCTAAATATGGAGAGAGCCACAGCTAATATGTGGTAACCTGGAGCAGAAGCCTCTGGAGCCATAAATTGGTAGGTACACTTGTGGTAATTTGGACAAATTTCCAGAGCTGAGTGTGGAAAAATGACAGTGAGAAACTACTGAGTGCCAAGGACTAAGGGAACCCCACACCTTTAACTCCAGGAAACCCACCAGGCTATCATGGTAAAGAGCCAAAAAGGAACTAATAGTGGCTCTGGCAAAGGAAAACAGAGTAATTACGTGAAATATGTTCAGAGAATTCTCTACAACAAGAGCTTACTCTCCCAGGAAAATGAATTTACCAGAGCCATGTCCTTCCTGGGGAAAGGGTGTTGCCCCTACTCTAGCCCCATCTAGCCTTCCTATCTCAACTGAGTAGAGGATGAAGCTAAGAAATCCTCTTGAAGGTCACACTGCAGGGACACAGGACAGGAAAAGACTGAGGTTTTATCTTAAGATTATAGAATGTTTTCTCTCCACCACACTTGACCACAATGCCAACAGGGCTCCAGTATAATAATAGCAAGTTACAGCTGAAACAGCTGCAAGCACAGGCTGTATTTAAAATGAACTTTTTTTTTTCTAATGAAGATTCACCATGAGCTAATATCTGTGCCAATCTTCCTCTATTTTATATGTGGGTACCTGGCTGACAAGTGGTGTAGTTCCACACCCGGGATCTGAACACGCGAACCCGGGTCACTAAAGTGGAGCATGCCAAACTTAACCACTAACCACTTAACCAGCCAGCCCCTAACATGAGCATTTTTAGGAGAACCCAAAGACAACAGGAGGCACAAAAGCAAGAACCTTAGAGGAAATCAAAGCTTCTGACAACTACAGCTACAGCAAACAGTACACACAGCCCAATTCCTAGCCAGATCAACATAAAACTTCACACTAGATGCCTATTTACCTCAGCTCCTATTACCCCACACAGCATGTCTGGCTTTCAATAAAAAATTACAAAATACGCGAAAGGCAAGAAAAAGAAAATTCTGAAAAAAAATAGACTAAGATATCTCAGATTTTTTTGAATTTTAACTGTGTATCTAAAATAACTATGATTAGTATGCTAACCATTCTAATGGGAAGAGTTGGCAACATATAAGAACAGATGGGTAATGTAAGCAGAAAGAGGGAAACTCTAAGAAAGAATCAAAAGGCTGGGTGTTATTGTTTAACATGTACAGAGTTTTAGTGTTGCAAGATGAAAAGAGTTCTTGAGATGGATGGTGATGATGGTTGCACAATATGAATGTAATTAATACCACTGTATTGTATACTTAAAAATGGTTAAGATACTAAATTTTATGTTATGTGTACTTTATAATAATAATAAAATTGCCAAAAAAGAAAATGCTAGAAATCAAAAACATTATAATAGAAATGAAGAATGTCTTTGATGGTTTCATCAGTAACAGGGACACAGCTGAGGAAAGATTCAGTGAGTTTGAAGATATGTCAGTAGAAACTTCCAAAACAAAAATGCAAAGATTACAAATACAAGAAAGAAAAGAAGAAAAGAAATAGAATATCCAGTATCCAAGATCCATGGGACAATTACAAAAGGTGTAGATATGCTTGATGGGAAAACCAGAAAGAGAAAAAATAGAGAAAGGAATAAAAGAAAAAAATTAAGTAATAATTGCTGAGAACTTTCCAAAAATGAATGAAAATACCACATCACAGATCTAGGAAGCTCTGAGAATGCTAAGCAGGATAAATAGCAAAAATATCTACACTTAGCCATGTCATATTCAAACTACAGAAAACCAAAGACAAAAAGAAAACCTTGAAAGAAACCAAAGGAAAATAAAACATCTTATTCATGGAAGAGCAAGGATAAGAATTAGAGTGGAATCAGAAGCCATGTGAGCAAAAAGACAGTGGAGTGGAATATTTAAAGCCATGAAAGAAGAAATTGCTAACTTAGAATTCTATGCCCAGAAAAACTATCCTTCAAAAGTGAAGGGGAAATAACATCTTTCTCAGACAAACAAAACTGAGGGAAGTTTTCACCAGTAGACAGGCCCTTCAAGAAATGTAGGAAAGAATGTCAGAAAGAAGAAAATTATATAGGTTAGAAACCCAGATCTACTTAAAGAAAGGAAGAGTGTACAGGAGAATGCATGAAGGTAAAATAAGAACTTTCATTTTTCACATTCTTAATTGGTCTAACACATAACAGTTTATTCAAAACAATAACAACAATAAATTGGGTCATTATATAACATAGACAAATGAAAAGGATGACAGCAATGCCATAAGGACTATAAGGAGGAATTGGGAATGCTCTGCTATAAGGTACTGACTACACGGGAAGCAGTATGATGTTATTTGAAGGTGGACTTACATTAGTTAAAAATGTATATTGCTAAATCTAAGTAACCACTAACAAATAGAAAAAAGAAGTACAATTGATTTGATAATAGAGGAGATAAAATGGAATCATGTAAAAGGTTCAATTAAAATAATAGAAAGCAGAAAAAGAGGGGGGAAGAAAGAAGACATGCAATGAATAGAAAACAGTAACAAATGTAGATATTAATCCATTTATACCAATAATCACTTTACCAACAATGGTTTAAATAACAAATTAAAAGACAAAGTCCATCAGGGTGGATCAAAAAACAAGACAACTCTACATTGTCTACAAGAAACCCAATTTAAATATAAAAGTAACATAGATTAAAAGTAAAGGGATAGTGAAAAATGTACAATCATATGCCACATGATGACATTTCAGTCAATGATGGACCGCATATATGATGGTGGTCCCGTAAGATTAGCACCATAGTCTAGGTGTGTAGTAGGCTTTACTGTCTAAGTTTGTGTAAGTGCACTCTGTGATGTTCCCACAATGATGAACTTCCCTAACGACACATTTCTCAGAACATATTCCCGTCATAAACTGACACATGACTGCATATGCTAACTCTAATCAAAAGAAAGCTGGAGTCACTTTATTAATTTCCAACAGAGCACACTTCATAGCAATAACAAGTACTATGGATAAAGAGGGACATCATATAATGATAAAGGGGTCAATTCTCCAAGAAGACATAACAATCCTTAATGTGTATGAACCTAAAAATAAAGTGTCAAAATACGTGACACAAAAGCTGATAGAATTGCAAAGAGAAATAGGCAAATCTCCTATTATATTTGGAGACTTAAACACCCCTCATTCAGTAACTGACAGATCCAACGGAAAGAAAATCAATAAGGATATAGCTGACCTGAATAGCTCTATAAAAAACTTGATCTAATTTACAAAATAGAATTCTTCATCCAACGATAGCACATTCTTTTGAAGCTCACATATAGCATTTACAAAAATAGACCTCATTTTGGTCATAAAACACATCTTAACAAATTTAAAAGAAAAGAAATCATGTAACATCTGCTATCAGACTACAAGGAATGAACCATATTGAACAGATAACTGGAAAATCACCAAATAATTGGATGATAAAGAACACAGTTCTAAATAACACCTAGGTCAAAGAAGAAGTCTCAGGAGGAATTAAAGCAATATTTTGAACTAAATGAAAATGAAAATTCAATTTACCATTATTTATGGGATGAAGCAAAAGCAGTGATTGGAGGGAAATTTATAGGATTAAATGCATATATTAAAAAGAAAAAAGACCTAAGATCAATAATATAAGTTTCCACTGTAGGAAATCAGAAATAAAAGACCACTTTAAGCTTAAAGGAATCAGAAGAAAAAGAGTAATAAAAATTAGAACAAAAATGAATCAAATTGAAATAGAAAAATAGAGATAATCAATGAAACCCAAAAGTGGTTCTTTGAGAAGATCAATAAAGTTGATAAACAAACATGTTTCATGACACTTTTAAAGACAATAAGGGAGATATTATGCAAGAAGGAATACTACAATAGGATTAGTAGTCCAGGAGAGTTTGGGATCAACTCAGACCACAATAAAGGACATGTGGGAATTTATAGCCAAGGAGCAGGGTGGGAGGTCAGCGGATGGAAAATAATTAAGAAGGAACACCAGGGCGAGGAGGGATCTGGCTAAACTGACATGACAGGATTCTGGGAAAAGGTAGCCCAGAGTAATCAGACATTGAAGGGAGTTGATGAGGAATTTGATCAGATCAAAATGCCAGCAGGCTATTTAGTAGATATTGACAAACTCCTTCTGGAATTTATATGGAAAGACAAAAGACCCAGACTAGTCAACATAATACTTAAAGAACAAAGTTGTAGGACTGACACTACCTGATTTCAAGACTTACTATAAACCTGCAGTAGTGAAGAGAGTGTGGCATTAGTGAAACAATAGACAAATGTATCAATAGAACAGAATAAAGAGCTTGTAAATAGACCAAAACAAATGGAGTCAACTGTTCTTTGTCAAAGTCTTTTCATCAAATGATACTGGAACAATTGGATGTCCATATACAAAAAAAACCCCAAAAAACAAAAACAACAAACTAGACACACAACTTACATCTTTCACAAAGATTAAATTAATATTGATCACAGATTAAATGTAAAAAATAAAACTATGAAACTTCATTTCTGAGAGTGGATTCGGTTTCATCAGTAATGCAGCTATGAATATTAGTGTAATATGTTACAAACAAGGCTTTCACAACTTATCAGAGATAGTTAAGATATTTTTCTTTTCAATTAGAATAAGAACTCTTCTCCCAACGACTATCCAGCCACCAAGCCATCTGTTAAGTCTTAGTGTGTGACATAACTCTGTCTATTTTTCACTATCCTTTGAAGGTCAGCCTATTGGGATTCAGGCCAATTTAGGCCATCAGTTATGGATATAACAGTTGCTGTGTGTTTTCACTACATTAAAAAGTGAGAGAGTTGGGATAAGTTTATAGTTATAAATAGAAAGCTTGCATATATATATGCATTTAAATATATATATATATATATGTACGTATGTATGTATGTATAGTTCCACTCCACATTATGGGGGAAAGAACAGGTAGAAATGAATTATTGAATCTTTACTAGAATAATTCTGGGGTGCCTGAATTTTAACAGACTCCACACACCCACCCTGCTCCACAGTAATGATGCTCCTTTTCAGCTCCCAGCTGCAGTGGTGTGTCAAGACTTGCACAACCACCTGGAGGTAATGAGGACTTCTCTGCCTCCCCATGGTGTCAGTATATGTCTCCTGTGGAGAAATAACAAGGCATTCTTACCCTTACCAGCCAGGGTTGTTATGAGTGGAGGCCTAGTAGGGAGCTGGAACTCTCACCTACCCCTAGCCCTTGCCCACCCACAGCAATAGCAAGAAGTGCATTCCACCCACCCCAACCCCATGGGGCGTCAACAGAGGCCAAATGGGGGAACCTGAACATGAACTTCCATTGCACCTGGCAATAAAAAAGTGGCACTCCCTCTTCACTTGCAGGAGCCACATGAAACAAGGAGGCTTAAACAAGATCCAGAGTCTTATAACATTATGAGAAAAATGTCCAAGTTTCAACTGAAAATAATTCATCTACCAAGAGCCAGAAAAATCTCAAACTGAATGAAAAAACAGTCAATAGATGCGAACATCAAAATAACAGAGGTGTGAGAATTATCTGACAAAGATGTTAAAACAGCCATCAGAAAAATTGTGAAGACATTTTTATGTGAGTTCTCTTATATCTGGTACCCAGTTTCCCTGTTATTAACATATAGTAAGTTTGTGACAACTGATGAACCAATACGTTCTTGCTAATTAAAGTCCATACTTTACTTAACTTCCATAGTTCTTACCTAATGTTCTCTGTCTGTTCTGGAATCCCATCCAGGACACCATATTACATTTAGTTGTCATGTCTCCTTAGGCTCCTCTGGACTGTGACAATTTCTCAAGAATTTCCTCTTTTTTCAGGGCTTTGACAGTTTTGAGGAGCACTGGTCAGGGATGAATGTCCCTCATTTACACTTTGTCTGATGTTTTTCTCATGGTTGTACTGGGATTATATGTTTGGGGAAGGAAGACCACTAAGGTGAAATGCCATTCTTGTCATATATTAAGGGCACATCCTGTCAACATGACTTAGCGCTCTTGGCGTTGACCTTGATCACCTGATTGAGGTCATGTTTGCCAGGTTTCTCCCCTTTAAAGTTAGTCCTTTTCCCCTCTGTCCATACTGCACTCTGTAAGGAGGTCACTATGCACTAGATAATCTTTTTAGACTTATCAGCGGGGAATTATGCTCCACTTTAAGAGTATAGTATCTACATAAATTATTTGGAACTATTCTGCATGGGAGAGCTGTGTCTTCTTCCCCATTTGTTTATGTATTCAATCACTTATTTATGTCACTATGGAATCATGGTCATGGTTATTTATTTTATACTTTGGGTTAGCATCCAATGCTACTTAATTGTTTTTTTTTTTCTTTTTTTTTTTTTTTTGCTTAAATTAATCCAGCTTTGGTCATTGGGAGCTCTTTCAGTTGACTCTTGTATCCCTTTGACCTACACCTGTCACTTTTTTACTGTTTGTTTTGAGTACCTCTCTATGTTCTGGCACTACAAATTGCTCAGGTTTTATCTTGTATATTTCCTGCTTTAGTCCTAGAATTAGCCATTTCTCCAAGGATCCTTAGCTCCTTTTACTGTAGAATGATATCAAAAACCAATATCTGGGTGCCAGGTCTGCTCATAGTTGCTGAAGTGTTGATTTTTCTAGGTTGTCTCAGCTAAGAAAGCAAGGAAATATGTTTGTTTAATAACCCATATATATGTACACACATATCTATAAATATTTGTATATGTAACCATCTGTATCTAAACTAAGCTAAACCTGAGTTCATATTGATGTCTCCAATGCTAATCCATCCCTACCATCATTCTAAAGTTTCCTCGCTTATCTGTAAACTCCCACTCCAGTAGTCAGAAATTTGGCTTCTACAATCTACCATCCATTTACTCAGTTGTTCAGTTTCGGTGTACGTGTATAGTGGTATCAGAATTGTTACACTTGTATTACTTAAGAAACAACATTTTCAAATAGGGTGCAATATTTTGTACAGTTCCTCTTGTCTTTAGACATAGAGATGGCTCTCATTTCCAAAGTTACTTAGGTCAACACTTTTCCCCCACTGCCTTCAGTGAAGTTGTTTTGTACATTTAGAATACAGTTAGATTGTTTCGTCACAATCTGCATTCCATCCTGGTGTAGCCCTGACTTCCTAAATTATTTCTCTTAATTTATGTAGTGAACCTTACTTCGTTCTTTGTACTGCAAAGTTCTAAGGGTTTTAACAAATGCGTAGTATCATAGAGAATAGTTTCATGGCCCTAACACATTCACTGTTCATTCCCTCGCCAAACCCCAACAACCACTGATCTTTTTCGTTTTCCAGAATGCCATAAAACTGGAATTGTGCAATATGTAACCTTTTCAGACTGGCTTCTTTCATATATCAATATGCAATTAGTATTCATACATGTCTCTTTGTGACTTGATATCTCATTTCTTCTTATCCGTGAATAATATTCCATTATATGGATGAACCACAATTTGTTATCAGCTAACCTATTGATGGGCATCTTGGTTACTTCCAGTTTGGAGTGATTGTGAATAAAGCCACTATGAACATTTCAGGCAGCAGTTTGTGTAGACATCAGTTTTCAAATCAGTTGAGTAAAATCCTACAAATTGATGTTTGAGAAAGGTTCAAAGTAATCTAATGGAGAAAAGACAGCCTGTTGAACAAATGCTGCAGGAGTAATAGAATATCCATAGGCAAAACAAAAACAAAGAAACCTTGACCATCTTACCGCTTTAAGGAAAATTAACTCAGGATGGTTCCTGGATTTAAATATAAATGTGAAAGTATAAAACCTTTAGAAAAGAACATAGGAGAAAATCTTAAGCATCCAGAGTTATGCAAAAAGTTCTTAGACTTGACTCAAAAATCATGATCCATACAAAGAAAATAAACTGGACTTCACACAAGTAATAAAATTTGCTCTGCAAATGATCCTGTTAAGAAGTTGAAAAGGCAAGCTGTGGACTGGGGGAAAAAATATTTGGAAGCAACATATCCAACAAATGACTAACATCAAGAATATGTTAAGGATTCTCAAAACTCAACAGTAAAAACAAAACAAAACAAAAACGAATCCAATCTGAAAAAGAACATGAGGCAGACACTTCACTGAAGGAGATGTAAAAATGGAAAATGAGCAGGGCCAGCCTAGTGGCGTAGTGATTAAGTTCTCATGCTCTACTTTAGTGGCCTGGAGTTCTTGGGTTCAGATCCTGGATGTGGACCTACACACCAGTCAACAAGCCATGCTGTGGTAGTGACTCACATACAAAGTAAAGTTAGATTGGGACAGATACTAGCTCAGGGCCAATCATCCTCAGCAAAAACAAACAAACAAAAGTGGCAACTGAGCATATGAAAAGATGTTAAACATTGTTAGCTTCTAGAGAAGTGAAAATTAAAATCAAAATGAGCTGTCAATACACACTTACCAAAATGGCAAACATAAAAAATTAGTGTTAACTATTTTTAGCCAATGCTGGCTAGAATGTGGATGAGCTAGATCACTCTTCCATTGTTGGTGGGAATGTGAAGTGGTACAGCCACTCTGAGAAACAGCTTGGCATTCTCTTACAAACACTAAACTCTCAACTACCACATGACCCAGCAATTGCACCCCGGGACATTTATCTCAGAGTAATGAAAACATATTTACTTGAAAATCTATAAACATAAATGTTTATAATAGCTTTATTTGTAACAGCACCAAACTGGAAACAACCCAGATGTCCTTCCTCAGGTGAATGGTTAAGCAAGCCCTGGTATATCTAAACCATGGAATACTATCAGAAATAAAAATGAAAGAACTATTGATACAGGCAACAACCTTGAAGAATCTCCAGGGAATTATGCTGAGTAAAAACCGAATCCTCTAAAGTTACAAACTGTATTATTCCATTTATATGACATTCCTGAAAGGACGAAATTGTAAAAATGGCGAACAAATTAGTTTTATCAGAAGTTCAGGATAAGGTGGGAGCAGGAAGGAGGAGGGTATGGCTCTAAAAGGGCAACATATGGGGTCTTTGTGGGGTAATGGAAATGTTCTGTATCAATGTCGATATTGCACTATCGTTTTGCAAGAAGCTGCTATTTGGGGAAATTGGATAAAAGGTATTGGAGATACCTTGATACTACTTTGTACAACTGTATGTGACTCTACAATTTTCTCAAAACAGAAAAATGTCGTGAAAAGGTCATTGATTCCAATAAGATTAAGTACATTGACCTTGAGGAATTAAGAGGAAAGTAAGGCAAGATTTCTGACCCAGCAGGGAACCAAGGTTGGATCTTAAGCTGAGGGAATATGACAGGGAATCCTTACTTGAAATAGGTAATATGAGAGCTTAGAGTCAGAAGGCAATTCGGCAGTTAACCAGTTCCTAGGAAAATAGTAGAAAGTCAATTTGGGACCAGGATCCAGGTCACTGGACCCACTCACAATTATAGAGATAGTTATAATCCTGCTGACCACCAGAAAATTGATTCTAGACTTATGGATAGAGGACAAATCAATGGGGAGTAATTAACTGTCTCCAATTAAAGGCATGGGGTCAAAATGATTAATTTAGACAGGTGTGTCACACATGAGAGTCCTTGATTAATAGATTATCTACCTGTCCATTTACCATTAATATAACTATCTCTCTAGACATATGTTCATTTCTTTACCTATCTATCATCTATTATCTATCTATCTATCTATCTATCTATCTATCTATCTATCTATCTATCTATCTATCTATCTATCCATTTATCTCAACAGGTTGGTTGGGGCTCCCTGCCTGAGAGTAAGCGAGAAGTTTGTTGATTATACTTTCTTCCAGTCTCCTTTTAGAATAAATATCACATGGCTTAGGGACAATTCCCTAACTAAAGATGTACAGAAAAATAAACCAGGAGGCTGTGTCCCTCAAGGTTAGCTACTCATGTTCCCCTTCTAATTGAAGCACTTGACAAATGGATAAAAGATCATCAGTTGTTTTTATTGAAGTGTCTTCGTACTGAAGAGGCCATAATAAAAAGAACACGAAGCTGGGCTGTTCATGTTTCTCTGGGAAGTCTAACTCTTCAGTCTTAATCATTTGTCTTTAGTTTTCCCACATGGCTGGAGTGTCAGACAGCATTTCAGAGACTTCCCGCAGAGAGCAACAAGTTCTTCATTTTTCTGACAAGATTTCAAGCATCTCCCTTTAAGGTGGTAGCATTTTTCATCAAAAAATGCACTCCTGGCTATACAAGGGAAGGAGTCACCCAGATTAATTCTCTTCTCATCAGATATGTCTAATTACCAGGTATAGTCATATAACTAGTTAATGGAGATTTCTTTATGAGCTGCCATAGTGCCTCATCCTGCCAGTAGATGAGATGACGGGGGAAATATTTTCTCTCTAATTTTTCTGTCTTTTTGTCATAGAGGACAAATGACCAGGCAGAACAGATTTGTCTTCCAGAGTTTTGGATTAGGCTGTGTAAGAGATTTGGGAAACAAAAGCCATTGTTCTTTTATCAAAATCTGTTAAAGTAATTATCAACTTGTTCCTATTAACACCTACAGAGTCAGTAACTTCCTCAATTCACTCTCAACGTGCTACTTGGTGAGAGAAGAACCAGACCTGAGATTGACGAGATGGCCTAAGACCGGAGTAAGAAAGAATAAATAGAAAGAAAAAAAGTCTACTGCAGTGGATAGTAAAGAGATTGCTTAGAAAGGCTCAATCTGATTTCTCCTCCACATTCCATCAAATGTGTTCAAGAGCAAGAAGGAGGAGTGTGTTGAGAGTGGTTCGCTAAGACTTCTCTTCTGTCATTCAGCACAGAATATGGGTTCAGGCCTTAGTATTTTATCAGTAGCAATCATAAGAGTAGCAGACTCAAGTTAAGGAGAAACAATACATCTTATCAGCATCAACATTTTAGAGTTGACTAATTTGGGTGTATATAGTGAAAGTGTCAGATGTACACAAGTTGCACTTAATGACAACATATAAAGGTGCCTAATTCACATATATGTAAAACTAAAACTAGATGGATTTGTGCTAGCAGGAGCAATAATCATATCTAGCATAACCATATAAGTTCATAAATATAAATACCCCAATATTTCAGAGCTCAATGAAGCATGGCTTCCATTACAGGGGTCTATAGTCTCTCTTATTATAGTCTCTTAATATTAAGGCCCTCTTAGGCTGGAGATACTAGACCTCACTCTGACAAGAGTCCTTGCATTGGATCCAATTCACAGTGATGGCCCAGAAACAGAAAGCTTCTGGAAAGAGAAAGACCATCCATGCCTACAAGGATTCTAATGGATCATTTCAGAGACCCACCTAGAGGTTATTGTAACTCTGGGCGTGTGTGTGTACATATGGCACATCAATGGGTTGGTTGCATTTTGTTTTATTAGATAAAGTTATATTATATAATATTCTATTGTGTTGACTAATTACAAAATGAGTATGAGTGATCTGAAAAGGACACCTTGGTTAGTGTCCAATGTATACATCAAATCCAGTGGAATGAATGGTTCCCATAGGTCCTAGCTCCCTATATACTTGGTGCAGAATCTATGCACACAGGCTTATTGCAAAACAGACCACAGGCATGCAGAGCTGGTGTGAAAATTCTAAGCATCACACAGTGGATACTACCAGCATCTGGCACAAATTTGGGCTCCTTGTGGGTTCTGGGAAGCCCTTTCTTCAGCTCCCTGGAACCTGAAATGAGTTTACTCTTGGACTTTAATTTTGTCGAGGATCCACCTGGAGTCATTGGAGGTTCCCAAGAGCAGGAAAGAGTGATAAGAGTTCTGATATGGGAAAGATATCTCTTCTCACTGTGTGGCAAGACAGAGTGGGGCTCCATTCTGGCTTCACTCCTGCTTCTCAGTATGACCGTGAGAAGCTGCTTAGCCCATCTGAGGCTCAATTTCTGCATCTGTAAAATATTTGTAAAAGGGGCCTTCCAAGCCAACAGTGTTGCTATGAATATCACTAAATTAGAGGTAAGACTCACTGCCTTCAAGGCATCGGCATTAGAGAACTAAATGTACTTCATTATGTGGAGTTTTTGTCAGAGCATCCAGCTTTATAGCATGGAATTAAGGAACAGAAGCTTAAGTTTTGCTGTTTACCTAATGCCATGGCTGGCATGAATCCACAGTGTCTCTAAGTAACATTTCTTTTCTCTTACATTTCTTCCTTTCTCCGTCTCTCTTCCTTGCCTGTCTTAATCTCTATCACACCTATTTTTTGAAATATAAGCTAGTATTGCTTTTATTTTTTTTTTCAAATTTTTGTTTGTTGGTGAGCATGAGACTGGGGACCAAAAGGAATCTTTCCTGGCATATCTTTATTTCTTCAAATCTGTAACACCCCATCCTAGATGATAATGAAAAAGACAAAGGATTTATGGAAGAGGTAGAGGAAAGTTGCCTCCTGCCACAAATGTTCCCCTGCAGGGATGCTGGTCAAGGGTGCTGTTGTATCCTAGAGTTGACCGCTTCTTGCTGCTCACTGAGGCAGACCCTCTTTCTGGGCTCCCCCCCCCATAACTTTCCCTGCAAAGGAGGTCATTTACCTGGGGCCAGAAAGAAGAAAACAGCAAAAAGAAAGAGGAATGTCCTCATGACTTGTAGGGTCTTGAGAAATCAGCACAGTGTCCATGAGAAAAGAGGAGCAAACACCCACATTTATATATTTCTCCAGACAAAATTGCACCTTGATCAGTGAGGCATGTCAGAAATGAGAAAGTCTCTGTGCTCTGCTGAGTAGAGCCCACACACCTCAGTGGGTGTCTGTAAGTCTACAGCTCATTGTTTTTCTGATTCTGGAAAGTTCCAAAGAAGGAAAATGCAGATGAAGGGAGGATAGACTAGGGTGTATGTTGATGACCAAGAGTAGACACATGAGTCAGCAAGAACAAAAGCTTTGGGATCTGTCAGTTTGGATTGTAATCCTGAATATGCTCCTTAACAGCCTCAGTTTATGCACATGTAAAATGAGAGTAATTACATAATACTATAGTACACAGGTTAAGAGCTGGTGCACTGCAGTCAGAGAGAGTCCAACATTCCAGCTCCAATATTTGAGCTGTGTGCACTTGGAAAATTGCTTGACTGAGGCATATATTTCACTATTTATTTTTAAAAATGTGAACTTTGCTGTATGCTACACACTTTAACTGCTACATACATCATCTTATTTAGCTCCTTGGATAGTTGTGAGCTTATTGAATATTTGATTAAGACCATATACAGATAGATATAGTATTATATATAACATTTTAATTGTTAAAGTATGTGTACACATATAAATATTCTTAGATATCTTTAACAAGAACAGTGACGTTAACAGTGTGACATTTTCCTCCAGGAAAAAAAGTACTTCAAATATAACAGGGTCTCATTAATTTAGCCAACTGTTTTTCCACATTTGGAGTAAATCAGTTAAGTGGGTGGAGAGAAAGACTTGAGTTATCCACTTTAATTCTTCCCTCTTGTGAGAGAGGGAGTAGGATGCCTCTCTTTAAGAAAACATGAAATTAGGGAGACGAGCATCCCCCCTCATCACCCTACTATTATCACTGCTACTAAAAGTTGAAATACTTTAGAAGCGTTTGTTAAAGCAATCATAAACCCCTGAAAAACATCAAATCATTATTGTGTTATGGAGAACATGGTTTTCATATATGATCTGGATAAGATCATCAATTTACTTCTTCATGCCATACTGATATCAATAAACGATTGACTACATGAATAGATGTGAGAAAAGGGACACATTTTTTTAACAGAAGAATCTCAAATAGTATATGGAGACACTCCCCCTCAGGAGGTGGATCTTGACTCCCTCAAC
Source organism: Tapirus indicus (assembly GCA_031878705.1). Taxonomy (NCBI): domain Eukaryota; kingdom Metazoa; phylum Chordata; class Mammalia; order Perissodactyla; family Tapiridae; genus Tapirus; species Tapirus indicus. Next base: position 35,155,584 of record CM062937.1, on the reverse strand, counting down.
CTAAGTGAAGTGATTTGCTTTCATAGACTAGAATATGGGGGGAAGACAGTCCCTCTAGAGGGGAGACCTGGAAGACACCACCTCGACCAGGGACCGGGGTCCCACCAAGAGTGATCAGTCATGGTTATATCATGTATCCCTGATGTGAGGTGGGGATGAGAAGGACACTTCACTCTGTGCTGTTCTTCTCCCAACCCAAACCCCAGTCTAATAGTGAGAAAACATCAGATAACCTGGAATTCTGTAGTTAGTGGTAATGCACCAAAGATAATTGCTCAGTTTTGACAAGTGTACCATGGTTATTAGTATGAATAACTGTTAACCTGGATGTTAATATTAAGGATAGCCAGGGGAAGGGCTTATTAGAACTCTCTATACTATCTTTGAAACTTTACAGTAAATCTAAAATTATTCCAAACTAACAAGTTTAAGAAAAGCTATTGAGGAATATCCCATCTATTCTTGGCCTCAGTTACCACGATATTATTGTTAGGTATTTTTGTGTGTGTGTGTATTGATTATATATTATGAATAATCCAGTTAAGAATAATAAATTGGAAATGCACATTTTCTCTATTCCCTTGCAAACCTCATTTAAAAAGATTTAAATCCACAAGAAAATACAAACTTCCATACATTTTCAGTTAAGCATGATCTCATTGATCTTATTATCTCATTTATTTTTGCTTCTTCAAGTGGGTCTGCTTGGTCAGCAAATGAAAGTTGTGAACATAAGAGACCCACAGTTGGGCCCTCTGAACCGAATGTTAATAAAGCAATGGAAACGCCACCTGGTGTTAGGGTTTCATGTGCCTTCCCATCTAAACTCAGGATGTACACTGTCTCAATCTGTTCGGGCTGCTGTAACAAAATACCATGAACTGGGTGGCTTATGAACAGCACTCATTTCTCACAGTTCTGGAGGCTGGAAATGCAAGATTGGGGTACCAGCATGGTCAGGTTCTAGGGAGGACACTCTTCTGATGGCAGATGGCCTGTTTCTCCCTGTGTCCTCACATAAGGAAAGGGGCGAGGGAGCTCTGTGGGGTCTCTTTTATAAGGGCACTAGTCCCATTCATGAGGGCTCCACCCTCATGATTTAATCACCTCCCAAAGCCCTCACCTCCTAACAGGATCACCTGGGGTGTTGGATTTTAACATACGCATTTTGAGAGGACACATTCAGACCACGGTACACAGTAATTTGTCTGAGCTCTCACAAATAGCCAACTAACTCTTCTGAGGAAATTGCAGCATTGTAAACTGCTGAAAGAGCAGTCCTCCTGTTCACAAGTCACTGTGGAGAGAGCAGATGCATTTGATTGTCTGCATTCTATGGACAGGAGTGTGGTGAGTTCCAGGGTTTGGGGGCTAATCAAGGAAGAGGCAGTAACACACAACAAGTGTTATTGGGCGGCACCTGGACAGGGTTGCACGAGGAGGGAGGGCCCTCCCAGAGACAGTGGCATGAGGCCTCCACCTCGAAGGGAACTCCCAGGGGAGAGGGGCATCAGAGAGGGGCTCATGTGTCTGGATGATGTTTCTCAGCAGCAAGTGGGGAGTCTCTGGGTCAGAGAGCTCAGAAAGGCTGCAGCAATTTGGAGTCTTTCACAACCACAGGGTTTGTCTTGTCCATGGTTAGCAGATGTCGGTGTGGTTTTGTGCGGTATGCAAAGCAGAAAGGCTCTAAATGGCTAAACAAATGCTTCTTTCCACTGTGCTCAAAGCAATTGAATGTGGAAGAATTTGAGTTTGGAGCCAGGGTGCTTTGAGCTAAAGAAGCAAACACCACAAGGACAAATGTTCTGAGGCCATCTTTGGCCCACTGATATAGCAAGTAGGCCTCGAGATTCCCATGATGAAGACAGTCTTTTAATTGAGGCAGTTTTAAGAGGCCAACAGTCATCTTACTTTTCTAAGACTGGAAGTTCACTCCAGGTCAGGACCAGCTACATAATTTGCTGGGCCTAGTGCAAAATGAAAATGCATGGTCCCATGTTCAAAAAGCAGGAAAATGGTGCCATTAAAGCCACCAAAATATAAAGCTTTTTCCTTTCTTCCCAGTTCTTTCGATCTCTCATAGTATTTTTAATTTGCTATTTAATGTTACACTTCCTCGGGCCAGGGACACTCGAGGGACAGTTACAGACCCTCATAGGTGCCTGACAATCCCCCATCTTGCCACTCTGCACATAAGCGTGTGTCCCACTGCCTGCTGGGTTGCCCCCTCCTGCCAGCTGCTGTTAGATCAGTGTGCCTTACCCCAGAGAGAGTCAAGCCAGGCATCTTTCCTTCCCATGGGCTCCACCATGGTGACTGGGTGACTCCAAAGGATATTGCAACATCTGTGCAGGTGTGCAGTAGGTCCTGATTTGGGGATGGGGGAGAGGCTAGCTCCAGTCAAGTTAACTGCCTACACCATGACACTGTTAGCCAAGGGTGGGGCTGATCAGCATCATGCCGTGTCCTGAGGTGCCCAGGGCTCAGGGACTCAACCCTAACCCTCTCACCTGGGGGTCCAAGGTTCATGAGGCAGGGGTAGGGGTCAGGAACCCTCCCAGAAGGGTAAGAGGAGAAGGAAGGAAGGAACATATGTGAGTTCCAAGGTCCCAGAGCATGCTTCTTGTCCCATCAGACTTCATTTACAAAGCACACATTCAAAGATAAAATTGCTAAGAATTATAATACAGTGACTGCTCAGGAACTCAACCCCAGCCTCTCAGGGTGGGAGAGGTGAGAGGAGTAACATGTTCCCAGTCCCTGGATTAGTAGGGCAGAGCTATATGTGGCCCCGGGGTCTTCCAACTCCTGGCCTGGTGTTCTTTCCACTAGTCTGGTCAGAATACCCAAAATATAAGGCTTTATAGAGGCCAAGGGTTATTATCCATCATGTCAGTCCTTGATCTTGGGAAATGGAGCATATAAATGTGCTTTCTTTATTGATTCACTTCACCGACCAAGAGCATATCCCATTACTTTCAAATATAAATGAGCCTCCTGTCCCCTCAGAGAAATCCCAAATCTCTGTTCTGAAGAATCTTCCCTCAGAGATGGCCCCAAACAGGAAGATGTTTTATTTTATCTTTGCCTTTTTCTTTGTTTTGGCTCAATTTCCATCAGGTAAATGAAAATGGATGGAATTTTGATGGGGCAGATCATAAAGCTTGACGATTCTTTGTGTCACCTTAAACAGTCAGCTTCCCACTGCACATCTTATGGGAATTTCTTGAACCTGCAGTGGCATTTTCTAAGAGCAAAGTGCTATTCCTTTTTTTTAATACCTTCTTCTTACCAGTTACCAGGTGTGCTAGCCTTCAGAAATAGAATAAAGATGCAAACTCTGTGGTCTGCTGTCTCTTGATAGATGTGTGGATTTGGGAATACTGTTTTACACAGTGTTGTTTCCTGCACTGATTTTAATATCCAAAATGTACTTTGTTTTGAATTTAGGGTGCCAGGCAGGACTCGAGTATTACCAGCCATTTCCAGGAGGTAGGTTAAATTCCTTGTGTATAATTTTTACTTTTAGGAACTCTGGCCTGTCAGCTATCTCTGACTTCTGAAGACAAGGAGATGATGGCGATAGTAGTGAAAATAGAATTGCCTGAAATCCTAGACCACCAGCTCTAGCTTCTTCTCTTCTTGTTTTCAGCATCATATCTGGATCTTCCATTTCACAGAGAAATCTCTTTGTTACTGGCCATAGAGATTTGCACCTGGTGGGTATTCTCCTTAGTTCATGGTACTAATTAAACCAAGGTCCCAGGATCAAGTTTGTACCAGCCCATTAGCACTGCTTCGATAACATGCTTATCCACCTCTTATGGGCTCTGCTCCTGAATCCAGGAAAGTGTGTCACAAATGTATTCTGTTAGTCTAAGAAGGATCAAATAAAAGAGTGAGGAAGGTCCAGTGAAAATTCATCACCATTATAGAAGAGCTGTTCATAAAGAATAACCCACTGGTCTATTTTTGTGGACTCATCTTATACAGGAAGAAATATTATAATCAGAACTGAAAGAAATATTCCTGGGTAGTTGCAAACAAAATTTACAAGTGTTTAGACATAATTCAGAGTGAGAAAGATTAAGGTTGCTACTTGTCACTGAGTGCTTACAATGCATCAGGCAGTCTATTAACAACTTCATGTGGATTATGTCATTTCTTCTTCAGAACATCCCTATGATGCAGGTATTGTTACAACCACCATTTTACAGAAGATGAAGCAGAGACACAGAGGAGATGTTAAATGAATTTGCCCAGGGGACACAAATAATACACAATAGAATAGGCTTCCAACTCAGGACACTAGAGTCATAAGTTTTAATTCTGTGGTCTCAGCCATGTAGAACACTGCCCAGCAACCCTCTTAAGCAGAGGTGGCATACAAAATCTTCAACAAACTGTGCAGCATTGAATGATCAGAACAGACACTACCTGAAAAGAGCATGTGCTATTGTAAACAATCATTTTCTTTGTTGGGTATCAGTGGGTACCAACTACATATAAGCCCCACAGATAAACATATCCAGAGAATGTTATCAGGGTGATGTGTGGGAGAATGGTTGTTTTAATTTGGCAGCAAATGGGCATCTAGAGAGAATCTCTGGCATTCCAAAATAGGTTAGATTAGAAATACAACATAATTCCACATCCTATTTGATTCTAAGGCTGAAGAAGCTGATTCTTCCCTGCCTCAGTAATGAAAGGCTCAGGGGATAGGACAAGCTGAGGGTCCAAAGCACAGCTGTTAGCAAATCCAGGTGAAGAGGGGTGGAGCTTACCTAAGCTGGGAAAACATGGTGGATGCTAATGCAGAAGATTCTAGGTGAGGAAGGAGGTTGGAACTCAGGAAGAGAAAATAATGAAATGAGGAACTAGTAGTGAACAAGAAGTTGAGGAGTTTGAGATTTAGCTATTGAGCTGAGGTGCCTTGGAGCCACAAAATTGTACTGTACAAGTCAGACCAACATGGCAGAGAAGGAAGACATTAGTCCATTATTTATGGATGTTGTCAAGAAGCTTTTGCTGTCCTCTGCTGCTAGCGGAAGGTCATCTTCAGTTGAACTTTAGCTTATGTCCTCCCTCACCTTCAGTTGAAGGGAGCTAGAATAAAAGTCACCAGGGACTTTGTTTCATAGTCAATCACAATATGTGTTGAGTGCACAGCATCAAGGAGAAGAGGAAGGCAATATGAACATGGGCTTACTAGAGCAAATGCTGAGGAATGGATTTGGCTCTAACAGTGCACTTCATAGAAGCAAGTGGCTAGCCAAGGCATTTCCCAATGACCATAGCAAGTTCCTGCACAGTGTAAGTGACATTTAGCATGAACAGAAACAATCTTGGGTTAGTATTCAGAAGTTATGTGGTCAATCTCAGAAGATCCAGTGGCAAGGCGGTAGAATGTAGCCCAAGGAACAGATCAACTCTTTCTGGGTATGTTACTGAGGAGTAGTGTGAGAGTGAGGGGCAGATGGTGAAGCAGGGAACACAAAGAACATGAAGACTGAAGTAACCACTGAGAATAGAAAAATAAGCTGTGTAGGAGCACAGTCAATGCTTGCAGGAGTGGCACCAACCTGTAAGGTTCAATGTTGTTCTGAGAGGGTGGTTGATAGGAAGGAGTACAAGGGGTTACAACATGAATGCTGCCCCTTGAGAGCCAGACCAGCAAATAAAGCATTCTTGGATGACAGAGTTTCTAACTATCTGGTCCATGAAAGTTATTCTGAAAAATGATTTGTGGTCACGTAAAAAACCTTCTGCTTAAAGTAAGAACAAAAATACCTAATAGAGTAAATAGTGTTTTGCAAAATATTCTAACATAAATTATTCCATTTGACCACCAAAAAAGTTTTTAAATGTAGACAAGTATTTCTAGAATGTCCTTTTGACAACTGAGAAAGCTGAGATTAAGCAGTTTGCTGAGGACTCTTGGCCATGTACGGGCCCAAACAAGAATTGAACCTAAGTCTTTCAACTCCTCTTTCAAGGATCTTCCAAAATCACAAGCTGTAGCTCCCATTTCCATCTTGTAACCTTTACAGTAGTATCAGGTATGTATTGTTATAGTTTTGTGACATATATGACACTTTGTCCATCTGGGCTTCCTTTTGCCACATGCAAGCTTATAAACACAGAGAAAATAGGGATAGTGCTTAATTCTTGCTTAAAACTTAACTCTCCCCAACTTCATTATGAGAAAAAGCAGAGCTCCTTGAAAACTCTGGGCTCGTTCTTGAAAACACTCTTTACAATAATAAATGCAAACTTCCCTTTTTTGTGGCCTTTGACCTTTCCCCATTTCTGGAGAGTCCAGGGAAAGGTATATCAGCAGGTCTTTCTCGGTGCAGGTGATTTTGCTGCTTGTGAGCCCTGCAGGCTCGGTCGGGGCAAATGCAGGAGGATGTGTGCTGAGAATGAGAAGATTGTTGGAAGTTGCAAGCCGAACTTTTTCTGTTGCCGACGGAGGATCCAATAAATCAGACCAGCACTCTTCTGGCCTCAGAAGCAGGACTGGATATTCAAGGAAGGTCAAGAGAAGTTATGGGGCTTACCTAAGTCATGTATGAGTGTCAGGGCCATTCTCATTTCTTCCTCCCTCTGTTTTGTTTCTCTGCTTATTTCTTAAGATAATCTTTTAAAAAATCTAGCCGTAAGTGGGTATTAGCTCAAAAACATGAGTGGATCCCTAATATCTATTTGCTCGATCAGATACTGTTATTATATATTTGTAGAGTACCTTATAATTTGTGAATCTTTTCCCCATACTTTTCTATTATGACTCAAGATCACCTTATGAGGTAGATTTCATTATCCCCATTGAGATTGAGACTCAGGGAGACTGTCATTTCCTCAAGCCATAGCTGGAACCCATAAAGGATGCAACACACCACTGTCATCTTCTGTGTGTCTATCTATATGTACTAATTCTCACAAAACAGATAATTGGAAATGACACCTGCATATAAGTTAATGAAATTATAATTCTATAGAATATGAGAAATTATTTTTATCTACATCATTCCTTGCTATATCAATAGATTGTCATTCATTTATTCTAGTACTTGTGGTACATTTTTAAAACCGCTCACATCCACTCAGTTAATGTCCATGGCACCCACTTTGCCTGTTTCTTCTTACCAGTGAATGAAAATGTTAGAGCTTAATTTAAAATGTTCATCATGGAATGTACATGAGTGATTGTATAACTTTTGCCTTATGAAGTAAAATTTGTAGCTTCACAAAATAAAGGTCAAAATTATTAGACCTATGAGCAGTGACTCAAACTTGATCGCTCAGTTTCAACATGTGAGAATGAACTCTAATTTGCTTAACATTTGAGTCTACCATTGTATCATCTGTCTCTTTGCTCAGCTCCATTCCCTGCCTTGCTCTGGATAATTGGCACTATTCTCTGCAAACTCCATTCTCCAAGCATCCTGGATTCTGGCTGGTTTCAGTCAATGCAAGGGCCTGGTAGGAGAATGGTAGATGGAGGAAGGGAGACCTCTGGGGTCTTCTCCCCCACTCTCTCTGCTCCAGCCCCTGCTGGAGTAAAGCCCCTGCTTCTACATCCTCACTTCTCACCTGGCAGTCCCACTGGAGGCGCAGCTCCTGCCAGCAAGTCCTTACTCCTGGGCTCACACCATAGCCTCCTGTTTTTCCTCCAACCATAGAGCAGTGGGGGATTCCAGCTGTGGCTAACATTTGGGTTGCCTCATTGCTCCCATTTTGCATGTTCAGTTTTTCCAACACTTTCTCACCAGCTGTTCATGGTAAATTCTCTCTATTGAACTACCTGGTGTGAGAAACTGTTTCATGCCTGGAGCCTGATTGATTCGGCCTTCAGGTTGGCTGTATTGTCAAATCTATTTACATTTGACCAATCATTCTCCAAAAGAGATGTGAGACATAACCCTTGTGAACCTTAGAGTGTTTTCTTCATTTTCACAGGAATTAACTCAGGGGGTGAGAAGTGGGGAACTGGTCTTAGAAATCTACAGTTGACGAATCCCCCTCTGGTAGATGCTGTTCCACCCCAGATCTCCACAGTTAGAGCAGATTACAGAGGATCGTGAAACCAGGATACTCCCTACTCATTCCAAATACCATATTGCTTGATTCCAACAAGTGAAAGTGCTCTGGGCCCTAATTGATGTCTCTTTTATAGAAAGATTCATGTGCATGTCTCAGAGTCATACAGAGTGGTGGACCATAGTTTGTGCCCTGATTTTACTTTACTAATTACCTTGAATAGCATCCAGAGTCAGGTGGTTTATGGTCACAGAGGGCACCTCCCATAGATGCTCATCTATTCACAAATTACCCCCTTCTCTCTTTCTCTTGTTCCCTTCTCTCTTCTGCACCTGGCTCCTTTCTAGAACTTTTCCATCCAATTACCCCTTCTTCCTTGAGACATCAAGTCCTTCCTATAGAATAATAAAGTATCAATCCATACTAATTACTTGAAAATTCAGTCCTTTCATGTGTCAAGTGGATGCCCATGAGATCCTCTGATAAGTTTCTGATGATTCCATAGTAACTTATGGAGATGTCAGATATCAGTTTCTGCAGGATCTTCTGAAGGGGAAGGCCTTCTAAGTGGTGGGTGTGTCAGAAGGAAATGGCAAGGCAGAAGAGACACTCGTGCAGCTGGATTTCTCCTGCAGTATCTCAAATCTAGTTAGTCCACATAATGCCCCTGTTTAGCATGATGTTAACTCTATTAATATTGAAATTTAGCTATTGTAAGTATCATTATGCTAATCACCTATTTCCCCTTCTTGGTCCTGAGTTCTACTTCAAAGCTCCATCACAAAGGGAATGGCACTGCTCATAGAGCAAGACGGATCAATTTGGACTGAATTCCCAAAAGGCAGAGGACAAAACACTAAGTACCATTAACTTCCACATTCCCAGTTGAGATTCTGGACCACAAATGTAGGAATAGCAAAGAAGTTGACCACAAAATGTACTGGAAGCACTTAGCTTCTACCTACTTGTGGGTATAAAAGAAAGCTAAAGAGGGCAAGAGACAGGACTTCTTTGGAAAATGAGTTAGTGTGCTGTGACTGTGACTTCACTCTGCCTATGGGGGCAGGGGCGTGGAGGGGAAAAACTTCACTTTCTCGCCGATCCTTATGAGTTTGGCTTCAAGAAGGCTACTAGGAGAACTCAACATGCCTCCCTATGGTGCTTATGCCTGACTCACACCTGAAATTGTCTACAGGTAATGAGATCTGGCTAGAGTTGCCCATGGTGGCAGAACAAGAAAAGAGCAGGAGTAGGGTAGCTACATTTGTGATATTAGGCAGGGAAAGGGATGTGAATCCCATCAACCAAGTGAATGCCATACAAGGTCACTGAGCTGAAAACATCCTGAAGGGAAAATCCCCTATAATGTGGCCTGTTAGGGTGAAGGGACCCATACTTTGTTTTAGGATACAGGCCTGGGAGGAGAGAGTTGTGATAAATGCATTAGTGATCAACCAGAAAGAATATTAACCATTCAGGAAACTGTGCAAAGCAGCAGGCCACACAGGAACGCTCAAAGAACACATAAATGCCCTTGTCAAAGAAAAAAAAGATTTACCTTGGGATGCGGCTGTATTTATTTATTTCCTTGTATAACAAAATATGACAGATGTGTCAGGTGAAAACAGAAAACATTCTCTCTCACTTCTGTAGACCAGAAGTCTAGACGCGGTTTAGGGAGAGGCTACTCAGGGCTTCACAACTGACATCATGGTGTTGGCTGGGACTTCGATGTCATCGGAGGCAAGAGATCCTCGTCCAGACCTGTGTAGCTCTTGGGAGAATTCATCACTTGCAATTGTAGGCCTGAGATGGCTGCTTTCCTGCAGGCTGTCAGTCAGTCAGGGGCTGTCCCAAGCAGGTAGAGGCTGCCTGGCATCCCCTGTCCTTTGGCTCTTTCCATAAAGTAGCAGCTCTCTCCTTCAAGGCCAGCAAGAGAACCTCTCATACATCAAACTCTCTAACTTCTTTTTAACAGCACAAATGAGGGGGGAGGAAACAAAGCTATGTGGAGCAAAGGTTTTATCTCCTATTGAAATGATGTCAGTATTATTAAAAATAGCTTTAAATTAAATTGTAAATCCCCATTATTTATAAAATATCACAAAATATATAGCAAAATAAATGAGAAATAAATAAAATAAAAGAGAATTAACATGTACACCACAAAATAGCTATTTAATACAAAAGAGTGTAATAATGGAGGAATAGAGGGACCAAAAGACATAACATTTAGAAAACAAAAGCAAAATGGCAAATGTAAACCTACCTTATCAACTATGACATTAAATGCAAATGAATTAAACACTCCAATTAAAGACTGGCAGAACGGATTTTTTTTAAAAAAGATTCAACTATATGCTGTGTACAAGATACAGAGTTTAGATTCAAGGAAACAAGGAAGTTGAAAGGAAAAGGATGGAAAAAGACATACCATACAAACAGTAACTAAAGGAAAGCTGTAGGGGTTATACCAACAGGAGGAAAAACAGACTTTAAGACACAATTGGTACTAAAGATAATGATAAAACAGTCAATCCATCAAGAAGATGTAATAATTATAAATATATATACACCTAACAACAGAACCCCAAAATATACAAAGTGACAGAACTGAAGGGAAAAATATTTAATTCAATAATAATATTAGGAGACCTCAATATCCCTCTTTCAATAATGGATAGAACAACTAGAAAGAAGACCATCAAGGAAATATAAGCTTTGAAAAACACAGTAAACCACTCAGACTTCACAGACAGCTATGGCACATGCCACCCAATGACAACAAAATACACATTCTTCTCAAGTTCATGTGAAATGTTCTCCAGCATAGTCCATGTTAGCCTATAAATCAAGTCTCGAAAGATTTAAAAGGATTGAAATCATACAAAGTATGTTCTCTGACCACAAGGGAATAACAGAAGGAAATTTGGGGAATTCACATATATGTGGAAATTAAACAACACACCTCTAAATAAATAGCGAGCCAAAGGAGAAATCACAAGAGATATCAGAAAACATTTCAAGGTGAATGAAACTTTTAAAAAAATACCAAAACTTATGGGATTCAGCTAAACCAATGTTTAGAGGTATATTTATAGTTGTAAACACCTATATTAAAAAAGAAGGAAGATCTCAAATCAATAAACTAATTTTCCATCTTAGAAAGCTAAAAATGAAGAGCCAAATAAAACCAAAGCAAGCAGAAGGAAGGAAATAATAAAGATTAGAATCGAAATAAATGAAATAGAGACTAAGAAAACCAATAGAGAAAATTAACAAAACGAAAAGTTTGTTATTTGATGATCAAGAGTGACAAACCTCTAGCTAGGCTGATCAAGAGAAAAAGAGAGAGAATACTCAAATTACTAAAATAAGGAAGGAAAGAGGGAGCATTACTACTGACCTTACAGAAACAAAAAGAATTATTAGGGAATACCAGGAACAATTGTATGGCAACCTTTTAGATAACCCAGATGAAATGGACATACTCCTAGAAAGACATAAACACCAAAACTGATTTGAGAATAAGTAGAAAATTTGAATAGATCTATAACAAGTAAATAGAATGAATTAGTAATTTTAAAAAATTCCACTCAACAAATCCCAGGACCAGATGGCTTCTCTGGTGAGATCTAAAGATGTCACTCCATTTTCTTCTGCCTTGCATATTGTTTTTGATAAGATGAGAAGTTTGCTGCAATTTTTCTCAGTGATCTTCCTCACTTTGAGAGGTCCAAAAGGCCCCAGATGTATGACTTTCCTTCCGCCAAGAGTAGAGGTGTTTGTTTTGTTTTCCTTTCCCCAGCGTCAATAGGTTTTTTGCAGTGCTCTGTGTTTGCACTGGTAAACAGTATTGCCCTTCCTATTGTTTTAAGCCTTTTTTTTTTTTTTTTGTCCATATGGGAAAAAGATTCTGGAAGGGTTTTGTGCCTTTCTCACAATGGCTACTGTTCCCCTCACCCTAGCCCCCCTACACCGTGGGGGATGTGTTCTCAAGACTGTCGTCTCAATGCTCATATTTTTTATGAGTACCTGGTGAGGTCCATGAAGAGGTACTTGGATATTGGTGTGAATGTCCCTTTTGCCTGTGGCCTGCAGGAGTTCTGTATTTTCTTCCTGGTTTACACTTTCTATTAGTAATTCTTCACAGACTTACCTGAATTCTTTTTACCAGTGTCTGGTGGGATCTGCCTCATATACGAGTGCTTATGTCCTGTCTTTTTTGGAAGTTTCTGTATTATCTTAGATTTAACAGCAGCTGGTTGCCTTGTAACCTCAACTTTCTGATGAGTCCAAGAAACTTTGAATATTTGCAGCTCACTTTGCATTTTGGTGTGTGTTTGGTTGGTGTGGGAAGGTGCTCTTTCCACCTTTCTACACGCTAAGTGGAAGTCACCCTTTTTTTAATTAAAGAAATTCAATTTCTTTAAGAGATATAGATATTTATATTTTCTGCTAGTTCTTGTGTTAATTTTTGTAAGTTGAACCTTTGATGGAATTCTTCCACTTTATGTAAGTTGTTGAATGTTTAGGCATTTGGTTGTTAATAATATTTTCTTACCTGATTTTTTATGTAGAAGGACAGTCTCATGTGTGAAGTCTTTGATCTCCAGTCAGCCACATAAGAATGGGCTTTGGGCTCAAACACTCCTTACCAAGAGATAAAGAGCTCATGCAGCCTACACAAGGCTTATCACTTTGTGTGGAAATATCTTTCCCTGTTTCAGGCCCAAAGAATGCTCCTTTTTCTTTGCTTGAAGCGTGTGCATCCTGTGGCACCTGGCCAACCCCACTATTATATCTGTCCTCCAGGAGGAGGGGAAGGGTCTCTCTACTATGGTACAAGAAGGATGCATGTAGGCAAACTGCCCTGCACTGGCCACCTGGAGAGACTCTCTGGCTCTGGGGGAACCACACCCACTATGGAAGCTGATCTCGCTGTCTCTTCTCTGTGTGAGTAAATCTTCATTCCACCAGTGCTTGACTGCATTGTGCTTCTCCTGCAGATTCAGTACAAAGATGCAATGGGCAGAGTGTTTAGAGTCCTCTCCTAGGATTGGCAACCAGTTCACAGCACTCTCTTCTCTTGGGGTTGATAACCAGTGCACAGTAATCTGCTCTGACAATCTTAACATCTGTAGGACCTGTAGTGATAACTCTCTTTCATTCTTTATATGTACTTGGGCTTATCTTACCCTTATGTTTTTATATCTTAAAGTGGAATTTTAAGTCACAGATCTAGACATTTCTACTTTTCTAAAATAAAACATTTAGACATAAATTTCTAAGTGATTTTTTGCTGAATCCCGCAAAATTTGACATATTGGTTTTTCTTTACCTTCAATTTGAAATATTTCCTAATTAGCCTCATTATTGGTTCTTTGTTTCATATACAATCTAGGATTATGTTGCTTTATTTCCAAATATTTGGAAATTTCCTAAATGGCTTATTATTATTGATTTTCAATATAATCCCTTTGTGGTTAGAAACACTTTGTAAAATTTGAATATTTTAAAGTACATCAATAATTGTTTTATGGCCTAGCATGAAATCTATTTTGGTGAATGTACCATATGTAAGTAAAAAGAATGTGTATTTTGCAGTTGTTTTATGCTATATTCTATAAATATTAATTTAATCAATGTGGTGATAGGGTTGTTTATATCATCTCATGTCTTTAGTAATTTTTGTCAGGTTATTCTATCAATTGCTGAGAGAGTGATGTAAAAATCTTCTACTATGACTATGGAATTGTCTATTTCTCCCTTCAATCAATCCATGTTAGTGATTTTTATGTTTTTTTTAAGGAATAAGCCCCATTTTCTTTATGCAACATTCCACTTTCTATCTGATAATACTCTATTTCATCTGAAACTAGTATTGCTACTCCAGCCTTCTTATTCTTAATATTTTCATAGTTTCTGTTTTTCTATCCATTTACTTTCCACTGTTCTGTCTAGTTAATTTTACTGTGCCAATTTACTTCCTAGCTTCGATAACTCAAAGTTATGGATGATGTCACCATTGGAGTAGGCTGAGTGATGGGTACAAAAGACCTCTCTGTACCATTTTTGCAACTTATTGTTAGTTTATAATTATTGCAAAAGAAAAAAAATGCTTGGAGAAATGCTTCCTTTACAAACAACACAGTTTTATCTGCCTGTTTAATCCATCTGACTATCTCAGCCTTTTAATGAGAATGTTTGGTCCATTAACATTTTTATACAATTAGTGGTGTGGTTAGATTTTAGTCTATCGGTTTATTATTTTTGGTATGTTTTCTGTCTCTGATTTTATTTCTCTGTTGCCCCTTTCTTATCTACTTCAGATTATTTGAATATTTGTGACAAGAATTCCATTATAAGTTATATATTCCTTTCACAGCTATCACCCTTTGCATTATAAATAGTAGCTTCACTGGGAATATCAATATACATTCTTAACTTTTTATACCTACTTAGAGTTGCTATTAATCTACTTTGTTTAAAATGTAGAAATCTTGTAACTGCATAGGTAAATATATTTCTCCACACTCTCATTGTCCTTTCTGCCCTGTTTTTGTATGTATTAAGTCTACCTACATTATAAACCCACAATGCAATGTTATAGTTTTTGCTTTAAAAAGTTGTGTAAATTTCAAATAAATTAAAATACAAAGTATTTTTTATATTTACTCAGATATTTATCATTTTTGATGTTTTTCATTCTACTTGAAAATCTGTTCTTTCTGGAATTTCCTTTCAGACTGAAAAATTTCCTTGAATAGTTCTTGTAGGGAATCTCTGCTGGATAAAATTCTCTTAGTTTTCATTTTTGAAGGATATGTTTCCCACATATTGAATTTTGGGCTGGCAGTTTTTTGTTTGATTTGCTGCTGTCATTGTTGTTTTCACTTGACACTTTAAAGGTGTTGTTCCACTGTCATCTGACCCTTTAGTTTCAGATGAGAAATCAATGGTGACTCAATTGTTGGTTCCCTGAACAGAATGTGTTACTTTTCTCTGGATGCTTTCAAGATTTCCTCCCTTTTTCGATTTCAGAAATTTGACTAAGATGGCCCTAAGCAAGGTGTTTATGCTCTTTATGGTTTGCTGAGCTTCCTAGTTTTGTAAATTTGTGCCTTTCACCAAATTTGGGAGTTTTCAGCCATTATTTTCTTGAATTACTTTTTACCCAATTATGTTTCACTCCTCCTCCCGGGACTCCAATTATCTCTCTACTACAGCTTTTGATACTATCCCACAGGCCCTAGAAGGCCCATTTTCAACCTTTTTTTCTCTCTGATCTTCAGATTGCATAATTTTTGTTGATTCACTCACTCTTTATCCTGTCATATTCACTGTTCTATCAAAACTATTCAGTTAAATTTTTTCAGATGTTGAATTTTTTAGTTTCAAAATTTCTTTACATTTCCTATTTTCTGACATAATTTTCCATTTTAAACATTTATTCCAAGTGTATTTCCTGTACCATTTGGAGCATGTTAAAATGGATTAAAGTCCTTGTCTGATCATTTCAACATCTAAGTTATGTCCTGGACACCTGAATATTACGTTGAGGAGAATCTTAATAGTCTTATGTTCTCTGAAGAATTTATCTTGTCCATGATGAGTAGCAGCTCAAATCTCAGTCCAATTTTTTTTCGTTTGGGGAGATTTTTATTTTCACCTTAAGTGGGCTGCCCTGTGCTTGCAGAGTTCAGTGGTAAGCAAGAGTCATGGCAGAGTTTGACATAGAACCTGGGCTCCTCTTCTCTGGCTCTTCCCTTTCCAGTATTTTCCAGCAGCTATGGCCACCCTTGGTTCTGCCTTTGTGTTCTAGGTCTAGCAAGATTGTAGATATATACACATTGGAAGTTAGCTTCTCCATGCCACATTACAATCACAGAGAACTCATTCTGTGCTTGTCCCTTTTCCAGGTTTTAACTTTTCTCCATAATATGCCTGTCTTTATGTCAACTTTCTTATTCTTCAGGTATTTTTTTTCCCCAGAGTTTTACTTGTTATCAATGGTAGGATTCATCTGTTAGGAGCTCACTTCACTTTATTAAGAAATGGAACTCCTCATTTGATTTTTTTATCTTTCAAATAACTCCCCTACTTAAAATCCTTCAATGACTTACCTTTGATTTTAGGATAAAATTCTGGTTTCTCAGTAACATATAAATACACATGGTAGTTGTCCAAAACATATTTGTTGAATGAATGCTATTCCCATCAAATATGAGATATGGTCACATTTAGTAATACTGTTATTATCCTTAAAATTAATTCCTTATGTTTGTATAAACTGTGAACATTTAATAGTAATTCCCATGTTAATTGCTTGAATATTCAGGAATTCCCCTAACTGGACAGCTATCAATTAATAAATCAAACAACACATATATTTTGAGTGACTTTTATTACAAAACACTGTCCTAAGGAATTAATAGAAAGACAAGGATGAGAGGAAAGTTGTTTTCTTCTATGGAGCTTCAAGTCTAATTGGAGTGATAAAATGTTTTCATTTAGTATAATTTTTAAAAATCAATTACACCAGGAATTAATGTATACCTGCTGAATGAAGAGAATAAGTTAAATGTAAAATCTTAGATGAGAAAACAGGAACGGTGATTATAGATCTTATAGAGGTGGTGGTACTTGAGATGGAGCTTGAAAGAGAAATAGAAGTCTAGGCAGAGATGTAGAATAGAGTGTTCCAGGCAGGAAGACAGGGTTCTCTGCCTTACTTTCCCATAAACGTGACTTGGCTAAAATATGATCCATCAGCCCACACATTATTCAATGGAGCATGGAAAATTGTTCATTATTAATGAACATTGCAAACCAAAATTGACCTCCAGCTTTTTCTGAGCTGTAGAACTTGTATTAATCAAATTTCCTTGATAAAAGAGCTGGAATCCAGCTCCTGCACCTCCTGCATCCTCTCTCCACTGCTGCCTGGAGCCATGAGAATCTTTTTCTTAATTTTTGCTGCCCTCATCCTTCTGGCTCAAATTTTCTCAGGTAAGAGATAAATCCTTTTATTTGTAAGAATGATAATCTGTTTGGTATATGCCTTTGAGAAGAAAGCTCAGCTTTTAGAAAAGTGTATGACTCATCCCTGTGTCCTAAAAAGGTCCCAAACAAACCAGTTACTGGAAATTTTTCCTGAGCTAAGACACAAAAATGGGACCACACTGATCCAGACCATCTAGAAGAGTATCTAGTTAAATTCCCCAAGAACTCTATCAAAGGATCCAGAATTCTCTTTACACTTAAATCTCTTTCCTTCTTCTGTAATCTTCACCCCAGCTTCAGCACATGCCAAAGTGATTGCTTTACAATAAGACAAAATGCCCAAGGCTAACTTCAAACACACTTGTTGATTTAGAGAAGTATAGCCTCTGTAGCCTAAATTAAACTAACCTTATGATAACAGGTTCTTAACAGTCTGTTTTTTCATGTCTCACTAGTTGGCCCAAATCTCCTAACCTTAGATTATTTTGGACTTTCTGGATACCACATACCGATGGAAAATTATATCATTTAAACCATTAACATATTAATTAGTTTGCTTTCAAGTCCTTGAGCCCTCCAAAATGATCTATCTCTGCTCAATACAGCCAAGACTCAATCCCTGAGAAATTTTTATATCCATCCCTCCTCAACTATCTTTCCTTCCTTGTGTTATGAAGCCTTTCATAATGGGGCTCTCCACGCATCATGAAGCACCATGCCTCTTTCTTCTTCATGGTTCCCAAATGTCTACACTTTTTTATTACACAATCTGGCCTCAGTAGGCCTATCAAACCAATAGATACAGAATGTGTGCTTACTGCTTATAAGAAATTGTTCTGGGCACAATAATAAATGGAGGTAAAATGGAAGTAAAAATATAATTAAAGCATGTCTTTGCCCTTAGTTTGCTTGAAGTTTATTAGTCTATTATTTCTGTGCTCTGGCCAAAAATAGGTTGCATGTAATTGTAAAGAGATATTCAATAAATTTAAAATATATAAAGCACATGGATGAGACAGGAAGATGCACCACTGCTGTAATACAAAACAGCTCTCATAAGTGCCATAAATGATGTAAAGTACAAAGAGAAGCTGTAGAACTAGAAGCTTGGTTCTAACTGGGGGATCCATACAGTCTTCCCAGAAGGTGATATTTGAATTACACCTTTGAAAACAGACAGGGCTATACATAAAGAATATAGCCCAGAACAATGTCCTCATGTTTCAGAGTCTCACTTGTAAAATCAGTTATTTAATTCCTGCCCTCAGTTTCTTTCCATAGTGCTCAGACCATGGATCCAGGCAAAAGAAAGAAATTGTAAGCTGTCCTCTCCATTTCCTTTCATCAGGAATTCGGTCCCCAAACTCAGCTCAGACACATTTGACTCTCAACAGTAAGCACAGCATGGGCACAAATTAGGACCAACCCCACCATGACAATCACATAGAATATCAGATTGGAAGGGAGTTTAGTGATCAATAGAAGAGGTAGTGAAGAGACCATTATGCCAAAATATTTGAGGTTGCATCTCAGTTCCAATCCTCATAAGCTGTATGAACTGTGTGCTTCAGTTTCCTTTCCTTGAATGGTACTAATGATGGGTTCATTTTGAAGATTAATTCACTTGTTATATTAATTAGATTAGAAGCTAACTTCCTGTAATAAAGAAACAAAAATATAGTGACTGAAAAAATTGTATTTCTTTCTCATGTAAAAGTCTGAAAATGGATAAGTTGACTAGGTCGGGTATAATGTTCTTCTCCGTCAAGTCATGTTGGGACTAGGTTGGAAGTCAACCTTGCCATCCTAAACATGTGACTATTTTATCTGCTTCTAAAGATGCTCTAACAGGAAGGGCTGAAAAGTAAGTAAAGGAGAGGATTAAAATATCATACAGAAGCAGCTCACATCATTCCACTCCTATTTCATTGGTCCACATTTATTCATGTGGCCTTACAGAAATAGAAACCCAGGAACTGACATCTTTAGCTAAGTATCCATGTGTACAGCTAAAATCCAGAGGTTCTACTACTAAAAGTCTGAAGGGAAAGATAACTGCTTGGGGGACAGTTTGACAATATTTCTATTGGTATGAACTGTTTAAACAGTGCCAGGCATATACTCTGTGCTGTGATAGAGTTAACTATTATTATTGTTCTTATGGTCTGCCTCAATTCAATATTTAAACACCTTATATATTTTCCATGTCAATTGATAGCCCAATGCCTGATAAATTTCAGTGATCTACAACTCACAATAACCCAAGTTCAACTTTGGACAATTTAAACATTTTCCCTCACTTTGAGCAGAAATCTAAGTCTTGGCTATTTCTTTCCATTACTCTGAGTCCTCACTTGGCATTAACAAGCCCAATATCTCTTCAGCATGGTAATATGTCAGATATAAAACCACTAATCTGTATTCTTCTTCCCCCAAAGTTGTTATCTCCTTTGAGAGTAACTGCCAGTTCTTTGACTATTTCTCCTGAGAACTAATCTCACCATTTTTTTCAATCATTCTCTCCTGAAGTAGTTTTACACTCTTCAGCTTAGCCACTTTGTTCTGAATAAACACACATTGTCTTTGCCACTCTAAATTTGCTTGCCAGAGGCAAAGACAATTTTCTGCTGATGTTCTTTACAGAACAGACTAGGACCATGTTTCTTTTATCTTTGTACCTAAAACTGTGAAACTCCATGATCATGTGCCAAGGCATATGGTTTATCATGGAATCTGCCTACAATGCAAATGGCACAGTCTTTACCTTTTGCTATATATGAAAGACCATTAATTTGGAGATGAAAAAAATCATTTACTGTAATGTATTGTTTATTGGAATTAGAAAGTATATTGTCTCCCTCCCAGGAAGAAACAGTCTGTTTCTATACATCCTGGAGGGAAGTCTTTTTTGTTTTTCCTAATCTAATAACAAGTAAGGACACTGCAGATACTGCACCAGAGAACTGAGCTCAGACAGAGCTGTTCAGGTAACACCTGCTTTTTCTGATCTCTAGATTTACACTTTGTGTCTCCAGGAGATTTCATAATGAGGGAATCTGAACTTGGCCCAGTGATGTAATTTTTCCTTCCATTAATTGATTACTGGGTAACTGAAGTCTAATTGCTCTCTTCACTCAGCCAGAGGAGGAGTCCACAGGCAACGACGTTGTCTGCAACTGGATGGTCGCTGTGAAGCCGAATGCCTTTCCTTTGAAGTTAAGATCGGGGGCTGCAGAGCTGAATTGACACCATTTTGCTGCAAAAAGAGAAAGAATCATTAAAAGCTAAGCAGCAGCTACAAAAATGAAAGAGGTGAAGATACTCTGGCTGTGATCTAGTGCAGCAAACCTCTCTGGACCTTCTCTCTTTGATCTCTAACCTGTGGATTCTCTGAAGCTGTCAGTCCAGTTCTGATGCTGCAGGGAAATACTCTATCTGGGCTGTGAGCTTCTGGAGGGAAGGCACCTATGTCTTGTGCACTTTTACGTTCCCAGTTCCGGGTATAGGGACTATAAGTTATTTTACTGATTGATGAAGTAAGTGAATAGGTAGATAAAAAGTAGAATGGAAAGGTTGGACTGTGACTCAGGTGAACCAAGTTCTAGAGTTAAAGGTCAGAGTTCAAACAGATGTGTGGCCTTGGGCCTTCTGTGGCAAGATTCTGACATCTGTAATATGAGGAGATTCAACTACATAGTAATGAGTTACCTACTGGACACTAGCTGTGGCTGCCTCAGCAGTACAAATCACACACTCCTCCTCTCTCCTGTATAGGTAGGGATTTGATTGTTTAGAATGTCTTCATTCCCTGTCTGACCTAGAACATCAAGTTCCCCAAAGAAGCTGGCCCATGTCAAAATTCAAGCTGCCCTTAGATTATCATCTTCATTCTGGCCACTTGCAGTGAGAATTCATCTAATATGGCTCATTTAAGCACAAAGTCCCCAAAGAGAATGTAATGCCACACCCTTGTTACACATGAGGAGGTCTGGGCCCAAGAAGCCCATCCGGTTACTGGTTTAGTTACACCGATGTTCAGATTTCTGGCTTTGTGATCTTGTGTTCTTAGCATGTCCTCAAAAAACTGTGCTGGATGAGGACAGAACAGCAAAGGCCAATACTAAAGATGGAACATTTTTTAGCAGCTCAAGTGAGTCGTTGGATGGAGGAAGAAATTAAAACCAGCTGCAAAAAAATTGGACACTTTCCACAATTCCTCCTGGGATCCTGGGATCTTTGCTCTTTCAGAGCAATGGTAATGGCAAGCTGAGGCTTGCCCTTCTCTTATTTGGTAAAATGTGGAGTCCCAGCTTTCAGGCAGAGCAAACTATATTTCATAGGCCGTTTTCATCATAGAATATTTACAGCACGGCTTTCCAGAACAGAAGAAACAAAATTCCTCAGCTCTTCCCTAGAGAATTTCCTTACCTATTCAATTAAGCTTGCTTCCTGTAGAGATGTAAATAAAAGAGACCAAAATAGAACCAAATGTCTGGAACAAGACAATTTGTGAAAGGCTTTAAAATAAGAAATAAAATGTGTTTTTAAAAACTGTGCAGATATTGCTCCTTATCTTTATGAGGCTAAACTTTTTATTCTGAAAAGGATGCAAGAGGACCATGGTTAGACAGAGTTACCTGTTGGTAACCAGAGGAATTTTCTCAGATTCTGTTCTTTTCCTGGAAATTCCGTATCAACCGTCTCTGGTAAAATGAACTGCCTTCGAGAATCTAAATGTATTTAGGCTTTCTGCCTTTCTCTTTTCTTCCTTTTTCTTTTCTCTCTTTCATTACCAAATGATTTAAAGTGTATATATTTTCTGTCTCCCCTGTTTTCATAATCTGTTTGCTTCTCAACCTTTAGAAATGTCTTCTGCCTTCTTCATATCACTGGAATTTCTCTTAGTAAAGAGACCAGTGACTTCTTAGACACTTGTTAGTCACTGTTCTCTTAATAAAGACACCAGGGCCAACCCCAATGATCAACGACCAGTATTCATCATCCTGGCCCTTTCTGAAACGTTTCACGTGATCCATCCCCCATTTCCTTTGTCTCACCTTGCCCATGAGCACTTGGGTCTCTGGCTGTTTTTCTTCCTCTTCTTCACTCATTCTTGGTTTCCTTTGTTCTCTCTTTGCTGGGATCACACTCACCATTGTTTCATCCATCTTCTTGTTACACATGTTATCTCTAAATAATACCACCCACTCCCCTGGTTTCAACTCTCACCAGTTGACATGAGACGACCTATTTTCTAGCTTTTCTGGGCTCTGAGCCCCACCCACTTCTTTACTCCGCTCTGTGACATTGTGCAGAGACTCTGCAAACTGCATTTGCAAAATTCCTTGGCCAGTTAGTTTCCTGTTAGTGCCTTTAATGAAAGGCATTTGCGGTAGATTGGAAAATAAGAAGAGGAGTGAAGGCACCTGTTCCCGTTCCCAGCTCTTGTCAGCAGGGCTCCAACTGAAGCAGGTGGTTAGCTCCAAGCTCCAGGCTCTAGCTTCTTCTGGCTTTCTCAGAAGCCTCACAAGGATCGCTCAAAGGAACCAGCAGCTTCCAGGCTCTATCCCCTTGGTAGTAAGAGGACCAGCTGAGCTATGGTCTCCTTTGCTGTGCACCCTGTCTACCCACACCCCTGTTTGGTCATGTCTCCACTTCAGAAGCCTGAACAGTGGATGCAGGTTGCCTCCACCTCATTTGTCTGAGCCAGTCATAGAGCACTCCTTCCTTAAAATTTTAAATGGATTTCCGATAGGTGCTTCAAAAGTAACTTCTCTTTATTGAAATTTATCACTTTCTTTCCAGGGCTAATCTTCATTTAATGTTCTGGATCTTAGTAAATATTGTTATCATTTACCCAGACACTCAGGATAAAAACAGTTTTCTCAGGAATGCTTATTTTCCCTCATAAACCTCACAATTCATTCACTATATAAACCTACATAAATTGCTCATAAATATTGTATTGTAATTTTTTCCTGTCTTCTCTCTGTTCACTAACATTATTCTAGTTTAGGGCCTCATTGTCTTTAGCCTCTACTGTTGCTCTATCAAACAAATTCGTTCTCGTTGCCAACAGTGAGAATGTTTACTAAGGTTTACTTTTAATTCTGGGATTGGACTTTGCATGGAGTAAGGAATAGTTCCACCTTTTCATGTTGCACATGTGTACATGTGTGCACACATGTATACACACATGTGCACACCCTATGTGAGTTGTTCAACCATAAAATCTAAGTATAAGATTCATACTCAGATTTATAAGAATGCTTTGTACACTAAAATATTGGAGCTAGAAATAGCCATGGAGATGATCTAAGTCAATGTTTCCAGAGGTAAATTGATTATACTCACCTGGAATATTTCTAAAAATAAATGCCCTGTGCCCCTCTCTAAGACTTGCATATTGGGAACTCCTAAGCTAGCAATCTGCATTTTTAAAACAAGTTTCCCCATCAAGTCTCCTGAACAGTTATGTTTGAGAACAATTGATCACTAAACAGAGGAGCATCTGAGATTCGAAGATGACCATTGTTTTGTGTCCAACACCTCCAGTTAGCAGCAGGGATCAAGATTCAGAACTCATCCAGTATCCTTGCCTTTTGGGTTCAGAGATGTTTCACTATCCTGCACTTTTCCATTTGAAAAGGAGGTGTTAAGAGGAAGGAAACAAATGACTCCCCTTCTTGCTCAACTCAAGGAACAGAAGCTTATACTTCAGTGGAGAAGACAGTGTCCAGCAAACTAACATACAAAATGGCCAGTTCTATGACCTGACTGGAGAGCTGTGGGAATTCAGAGCAGGAGTGGGGGTGATCGATTGTGACTGGAGTTACTGGAATCTGGAGAGAGTTCACAAAAAAAATGTTGTGTTGCTGTTTAAACCAGTTGGTTTATCAACCTCACCTAAATCACTGTAACTGAAACTGAAGGATGGTTGCTGATTAACTTCCATTCTGTTGCCAATATATTGGTACCTTATGTTCCCATTTGAGAAATTTTTGCATTCAAAACTGCCCACTTCCATTATATCAGGGAACTTATCCAAAATGACAAGGACTCTCTGTCCTCCTTTGAAGGCCATTCTGCACAAGGGACATTTCTGTCCTTGGATATCCTTAATTAGGTATTAAAATGTGCTCATTATCCAAAGACTCTCCACTGGCCCTAGTGAGCTGCTGACTGAAATGAAGCCATCTGCTGCCTGTCTTTATGGACACCTTCATCCATAGGAACTCTTGTCTTTCTCCTTCACCATTTTATTCTGTTTTGAACCAAGTCTCACCAGGTAACAAACAAATTTCATAAGCCTTGGTAAGGTTAGAGAATCTGAGAGCTTGAGAGAACCCTACACAGGAGACAAAATCTCCAGTACCTATATGCTGAGAAGGGACCCCAGGGGAAAGTCAATGATTGAGAGAATTGCAGTCACCTGACCCCTGAGTGATCTCTTCTGGTTTTTGTGAACCACACACCAGGTCAGGGAGGACTGACTTAGGTGAAGTGCAGTCAGAGGCTTTCTAGGGGTCTGGAACCATCCTGCTTCATCACTGAAACTGAACACATCCTGAGTAACAGGCAATGGGTCATTTTCCTAAGAATTCTTTGTCTCTAAATTTCCTCTGCCTATGTTCTGCAAGAGTTAGTGATTCTAAGACACTGGCAAGAGAGACCCATGACAAAGGTCTGTGAACCTTCAGAGGCCCTCTCTGTGGCCTTTTTCACCCCCTGCCTGTGCAGGAGACAGAGGATGCCTCACTCCCACAGCTCTAAGCCTTGATAGCCAATAGAGATATCTGGCCCTCCGGGGGTCTAATGTAAGGCATGGCAGAGGGGCAATAGGATGCTGCCCTCTGAGAGAATGCTGGTGGCTTCCTGTAGGTCACAGGCATGGATTCTGAACACTGGCTCCTGCCTTCTTTGCATGGCATCCAGACCTGACAGCCAGCTGCCAGCTTCTGAAATCTGATGGGCATCACGTGGTGGGCAGGTCCCAGATCAGGGTCCTTCCACCTCCATTCCTTAGGCCTCTCCTTCCGGGATGTGCACAGGAGCTCCCAAGTTCATGCCTGCCCTCCACCCAGTTGGTTTTCTGTGCCATCAGACTGCTTGGTTTTGCCTATGGAAT
This sequence comes from Tapirus indicus, assembly GCA_031878705.1. NCBI lineage: Eukaryota > Metazoa > Chordata > Mammalia > Perissodactyla > Tapiridae > Tapirus > Tapirus indicus. Next base: position 35,130,410 of record CM062937.1, on the reverse strand, counting down.
AATTTTCTTTATGAATATTTAGGACTCTTGAGTCTAAAATACCTCACAAGCCTACTATTGGTAACTTGTCACTTACTTTGGGGAATCTGTATTCTAATCCCTGATCTCCTTAGATTTGTTATTATCCTTAGTTTCAATGTCACTGTGATCATCATCCTATCATTACTGCTGCTGTTCAACATCATTTTTATTTTATGCTTCTTATGATGGATTATTTTGATAATTGTTATTATATAACATTGAATACAGTTTCTCTATTCAGGTTGAGGGTCCAATTTACTGGAGACCATTACTTATGGCTCCCCAAAAGTCCTACAAACATGCTGAGGCTGCAGTGCTCCTGTTTTACCACTGGGTCTCCTCTTGATGGATGAGAATCTTGAAAGGCACCAAGCCCCACTCCTGAGGCATGTGCCTACCCATGCTGGGAGGGAAGCCCAATGGAAGATGTCCTTAGGTTGACTGAGCCTCTACAAAAATGTACAAGATCCCTCCAGGAGATCACAGACCTGGAAGATCCAGGGAGGACTCCTTGGCTCACTAGAGCCAGCAAAAATTTTCTAATTCCACTTTGGTGCCCTGGAACTGCTCTTGCCATCCTGGAAAGACTGGAAAATGAGTTACCAGCTGCCTGAGCATCCTCAGAATTTTCTCCCATAGCTTGGAGCTTGGGACCCACCATTGCCAAAAATAGAGGAAGAGTGAAGGAGTCCTAGGCCCACTGTAAATATTTGTTATCCACTTATTGGCCCAAGAAACTCTACTGCTGCACTTCAAGGCATGGATATGAAGACCTGCTGGCAAGAGCAAATGCAGAATTTTCTAAGAGATGGAGACTTGCCAGCCTGAGCCACTGCAGAATTTTCTGTCTTTCAGAAAACCTATGGAATGTTGTGCAGGCCAGTATCACCTCTGCTGGTCTGGGAGCACCATGAAAGACTCCTCCTGCAACCTCTTCTCTGCAATGCAAACCCAAGTGTCTGGACTTCCACAAGTGTGGGTAGAAAAGATGGCAGAGGCTCAGCCAGGAGGTGCTGGCTACCATAATGCTGGGGGCTTGATGGATGTCATGTAATTCAAATCAAATTGTGTGTGTGTGTGTGTGTGTGTGTGTGTGTGTGTGTGTGTGTGAGCTAATGCAGATGTAAATACAGGAACAAAATGCTGAATACCAAAATTTCTACAGGACGACCTGTATTAATTGGATTTACTGTCCCTTTTTCCTTTATGGCTCATGTGTGTATACATTATTTGCATCTCACCTAAGATTCTGCTAAATTTAGAATTAAATGAGCAAGGAACTGATTCCATTTGAATAAATCATTTTGAAAAATAGAAAGATGTCATAAAGGACATCTTATTTAGAACATCTTACTGATTTCCTAAGGTTGCCATAACACATTACTACAAACTTGGTGGCTTAAAAGAAGAGAAATGTGTTCTCTTAGGATCTGGAGGCCAAAAATCCAAAATCAAGGTGCCAACAGTGCCACATTCCCTCTGAAGCCTCCAGGGGAGAATCCTTCCCTGCCTCCTCCAGCTTCTGGTAGCTCCTGGAATCCTTGGCTTAGGACAGCATAACTCCAGTCTCTTCCTCCAACTTCAAAAGGCCCACTTCCCTGTGTCTCTGCATCTCAAATCTCCACCTCCTTTCTCTAATGAGGGTCCCAGTCACTGGATTTAGGGCCCGCCCTCATTTCAGAGTGATCTCATCTTGAGATCTTTGATTTAATTATGTCTGCAAATAATCTATTTCCCAATAAGTTCATATTCATAGGTGCCTGGAGTTAGGGCTGAGCTTAACTTTTGGGGGGTCATAATTCACCTCAATCTAGATGTCATTTCAGTTTACCTTACGGGTGAATGTTATGTCTGAAAGCTGTCCAGGAGCAAAGTCAGAGATAAAGACGAGGCAAAGTGCTCATGTAGTTTCTGGCCTCTGTTTAGCACAGTGGAAAATGGACTTTAGTGTATTCTCTTACTAAGCCTTGTGCACTTTCGGAAATAATTTTTGTTTATTGCAAATTTAACAATGTTGCCAACATTACTCATTGCCTAATGTGGACGAATAATTGTATCAAGTATGAAGTAATTCTCTCATCCATTCAAAAATATTTCTGCAGAGACTTCATGTTCTGAAACTTGGTCAATAGATTCTGATATGCTAAAGCCACAGGCTAAATTTGGGTGCGTTCTTCACTTGGATTTCCAGATTCCAAACTGGCATTATGTATAAATGGCATACATGTGAAAGAAACACACTGAAACAAGAGAAATTAAATTCTATCTTGCTGCATAATTTCACAGAGGTAATGTTTAAAATTTGGCAAAATAGAACACTGAATTTTGGATATGTACTCATATTGGGGTGAGATTTTCAGAAAAAAAAGGTTTTACAAAGAAATGTGAAACCAGCCACAGGATTCCTATTGTTCTAGTTTCTGAGCCCACATGTAGGTAGACAAACATGTTTCTAATTATCTTCATGATCATTATACATATAAATCAAAATAGAGGGAGATCTGAAAGTTTAGAAGAAAAAACACTGGATAGTAATCTTTTAAAAAAAATTACGGTCCTACATAAACCCTGGCTTGTGGATAACAAATTCTGTCTACACGATACATGAGCTAACTTTGGATAATTATCATCCACATCACAGAAAACTGAATGCCCCACACTACTTGACTCACTCGATATTACTCTGGAAACAAAGTGGATATTCACAAACTATTTCCTTTTAAATTGAAAACCATTCAGAAAATCTGTCAGGAAAGAGTGCAGCAGAAATGAGGGAAATTGGGAACGCATTGAAATGTTTGTTGTTCCTTTGGCAGGGTGTCTTGAAAGGCAGAAATCTTTTTAACAGGTGTGTTATGAACTGAATTGCGTTCCTCCAAAATTAATATGATGAAGTTTTAACACCTAGTGTCACTGTATTTGGAGATGGGGGCTAATTAAGGTTAAATGAGATAAGTAATTAAGGTTAAATGAGGTCATATGCTGGGGTCCTGCCCTGATAGGATTAGTGTCCTTGTAGGGAGAGACACCAGAGAGCATGCTTCCTCTCTTTCTTTGCCTGTGCTCTCAAATAAGGAAAGGCCATGTGAGCACAGAGCAAGAAGGCAGCTCTCTGTAAGCCAGGAGGAGGGATCTTAGCAGAAACTGAAGATAATGATACCTTCATCTCAGCCATCTAGCTAGCCTCTAGAACTGCAAGAAAATAAACATCCGTGGCTTAAGTCACTCAGTCTGTGGATTTTGTTATGGCAGCCTGAGAAGATATACCAAGTACAAATGGTAATACCTCAGAAAATTTAGCACATTTCACATATGTATGCCTGGAAGAACCTATAAACACACACAGACACACACACACACACACACAGACACACACACACACACACACGACGTGTCCCAGTATTCTTTGTGTGTCCCAATATTCTCTTTTGCAAAGGCTAAGACAAATATATCCCCACCATCCTTATTCATTTACAGTCTCAACATATTTATACGTGATCCTAAGAATTAAACATGTTTCAAGTGTTCTATAAATAGAAGTCATTGAAAAACGTCCACTAGTCTCGCTAGGGGATGAGTGACCACACCCTAAACCCTTAATCCAATCAAGTGTTTGTAGTTCATTGGTGGATCTTATACCTGATTCAGTGGGTGGAGGGAGCTATAAAAGGGCTGAGGAGATGGGAAAACCTGTTATTTGGAGACAATCTCACAGAGGGAAGCATCCTTCTTCAACTTGAGGTCCCAGATGAGAAATCTTGTGACCGTCATTTCCAGGGACATGGAGGCGGCTTCTCTCCACTGGGGGAATGACTCTCAACTCAATGTCTTTCCAACACTCAAACCTTCTTGGTCAAATGCAAGTGGTGCTGAAGTCCACTGGAGACCCTCTCTACCTGAGAAGCCATCACCATCATCACAGACAGTTTGCAACCTGCACGATGGTTTGGCCCCTGTGTCAAGAGGGCTGGCTTCCACGAAGAATATTCCTCTGAGTCGGAAGAGACATTATGCAGTTGGGGCTGGACTTCAGAATATGGGGAACACCTGCTATGTGAATGCGGCACTGCAGTGTCTGACATACACACCACCCCTGGCCAGCTATATGCTGTCCCAGCAGCACTCAAAAATCTGTCAGAATCAGAGACTCTGCATGCTGTGCGCTATGCAAGCTCACATTACCCGGGCCCTCTGTCACCCTGAAGATGTTATCCAGCCCCTGCAAGAACTGTTTACTGGCTTCCACAGACACCAGCAGGAAGATGCCCATGAATTTCTGACGTTCACTGTGGATGCCATGCAGCGAGCATGCTTGCGTGAGAAGAAGCAGGTAGACCGTCACTCTGAGGACAACACCCTAATCCGTCAAACATTTGGAGGATACTGGAGATCTCAAATCCAGTGTCTCCACTGCCATGGCATTTCAAACACTTTTGACCCTTACCTGGACATTACCCTGGATATCAAGGCAGCTCAGAGTGTGAGCCAAGCCTTGGAACAATTGGTAAAGCCGGAAAAGCTGGATGGAGAAAATTCGTATCATTGTAGTGTGTGTCTAAAGAAGGTGCCTGCCTCCAAGACGTTGACTTTGCATACTTCCTCCAAGGTCCTTATCCTTGTATTGAAACGGTTCTCAAATTTCACAGGCAACAAAATGCCTAAGGAAGTGCAGTATCCCGAGTATCTTGACATGCAACGATACACATCTCAGCAGAACGGAGAACCTCTCCTTTATGTACTCTATGCCGTGCTGGTCCACACTGGGTGGAGTTGTCACAATGGACACTTCTTCTGTTACATAAAAGCTGGAAATGGCCAGTGGTATAAAATGGATGATGCTAAGGTCACCGCCTGTGAAGTTACTTCTGCCCTGAGCCAACACGCCTATGTCCTCTTTTACATCCAGAAGAGTGAATTAGAAAGAAACAGTGGGAGTGTGTCAATAGATGGGAAAGGAAGATCCCTCCTGGCCGACCAGGCAGCCATGATTACAGCCCAACGTGAGCCTGAAAGAATCTCCAGCATCATAGGTCCTGAGTCAGAGGAGCACATGGAAGAAACACCAGTCAGACAAATCACCTTAGACCAGTGGAGATTCCTCCAAGAACACAACCGACCTAAGCCCGAATTCAACCTTAGGAAAATAGATTCCGCCCTGCCTGCCCATGCAGTCGTGATTCACCAGTCGAAATATAGAGATGGGATGAAAAAGAATCATCCTGAACCAGAAAACTACCCCCTCAAAAACTCAGCCAGTGAGATCCCAGCTCAGGGGGTGATGAATATTGGCACAGTCCTTTGTCTTGGAGGGAGAGCCAGAGCTACCAAGAGGAAGAAGAAGAAGGGGCAGAGGTCTCCAGATTCATTCCAGTAGTCTCAGTACAAGCTTTGATACCCATGTCTGGGCACACACATACTCACTGACTCACAAACATATGCACATATACGACATATTTTGTGCTGTAGGTGTGAGTAACCTAGACATGTGGAGGGACTGTCTCTCTGGGTGTGCTTATGGGATGTGGCATTCAGTGTGAACTTGCGAATACTGACTTTGGGGTGTAGCTGTCCATAGTGATGCTATTGGAGAAGGCTGGGTTTATTACTGGGTCTGAAGACTTTCCAGTTGTGCTGTGTTTGAGAAGTCAGTTGATGGGGGATGGGATAGTTGAAGTTTTGCAGTGTGGGATACTTGTGAATCAATTTACTGACTCCAAGTAGTGAATTTGGAGTGCATTTGGGAGATATGGAGATTGAAGTTTATTTTCCCTCATATTTTTGATTATATGTATTTGGCAGATATTATATGTATTTGGAGGGTTATCAAAATAAGCCCAGCGGTATGTTATTGGTGAGTAATGGGCTGTGCAAGCTCCATAATTTTGGAGATGAGGCACCCTTTTTGCTTTGTATTGTTTTTTGTTATTATTATTATTATTTGGTTAGTGAAGATGAGTCAGTGTAGTAGATTTTGTGGTTTATACATGTGTGGGGTATATGGGGTAACTGTGCACATTTGAGAACACAGGTGTTTGTGCATATTGTCTGGCTTTAGACAGGCTGGGATGTCCTATCGGGAGTTTGTGTTTTAAGTGAATTTGGAGAGGAGAGGAGTGTGTGTTTGTGTTCTGTGTGAAGACAGTATTTGGATTCACAGAGTTTTGAAGTTAGTGTGTAGGAAAATCTTGATTTGGAAATTAGGGGCAAAAAAACTTTGCCTTAATGATGGAGGTTTTTACAGGGATGCAAATGTCTTAGGGATAAAATAATATAAAAGGAAACACCTCCAAAATATGTTTTTCCTGTGTTTTTGGCTACATAGTATTAATATCTTTTAAAGTTGCCCTAAGTGCCACCTCTGTCATCAAAAGTTATCTGACAGCTTTCCTTAGATAAGTATTGAAGGTCACACTGAGGGATTCCCCCAGACATGTGTAGGCACAGTCCCCCAGGGCTTCTACTGACAGGGTGTCCTGGGGAGGATCCCCTTACCTGTCTGAGGCTCTTAAAATTTACAAGCGGTCTCCAAGGACAAGAGACATCTTGTGCTGCCCTTGATGATGCAGGGAAGGCATCCTTACCCCACTAGAACCACCAAGATTCTCTGAGTATAATAGGGGGCACAGGAACTGCTCTCACTCCCTGAAAAGAGTGGAGAGAGTGAACACGCAGCCTGGAGGCTCCTCAGAAATGGCTACTCACCACCCACTCAAGTACAGTATCTTCCGAGTCCTTTAGGAAGTCCACACCCATCTCCAGCCTGCCAATGTCTCCCCCTGCTGGTCCAGCCAACTGAGCATGACCCCTCCACAAGATCAGCACTGCACAGAGGTGTCTGAACATTCCAGAGTCTGAGAAGATTAGATGGGAAATGGGCAACCAGGCTCTCAGGGAGGACACAATGCTGGGGACCTGGACTACGTGTGAAAATGCTCGAGATGCGTGAAAAATGTGAAATGATGCAATGATCCAGTCAGCCTCTTCCTTACTCTCTGTTCATATTCATAAGGACACTTGCCCATGGCTGCATTTCTATTAGAAGAGATGTGTTTGAAACTATACAAATGCCAACCAACAGGAGAAAGGGCAAAAAAAAAAAAATAATTCAGTTTGTCTACAAGGATAAACGGCAAACCACAGTGGTGGTGAATGAGCTAGAGCTACACGTGTCAGCAGAGACTATTCAGGAACAATTATGTGAGTCAAAAGGTAAGGTGAATGAAGAATGAAACAGTGTATTGACAAGTGCTCAGATGTTTACTTGCAGTAAATATATTTTTTCAAAAGTATACATATGTACATATATTAACATTTTTAATTGCCTGAAAATGGTCAACAAAAATTACTACATGTTTTCCAGGAGATGATCACATCAAATGTGATTGGATCATGTTGATTGCATCAGGTTGCCATTAAGGACCCCCTGCCCTTGAAGAGAAGCGGGAAAGGAAACTTCCCCACAGATGACTCCTCAGACATCCTGAGCTGCATCATGTCCAGCAGAGCTTCTCAGCATCCACCTCCTGAGAATCTACTGACGCAGGAGGGGACAGAAGGAAGTCAGGTTGGTTTCCACTACAATTTTGGTCCTTGGCTTCCACCTCTGAAAAATACTCTAATTGGAGAAATAGATATCAATGTGGCTTTGGATGTTGAAGTATGGATTCTTTAAGTTGTAATTACATTTCTTGGGAGAGAAACTGATAAGATATATCATTCAAATGCAAATTATTGCACGATGTTCAAATTCCCCTGATTTACGAGGGGCAATGCATGAGCAGTTATGGAATCTAGTGTTTTGCTGAGGGCATTTAAAGGCTAACTAATTTATTTTTCATTCTTCATAAAACACATACATTTCACACTTACTAGAAATGATTTTAAAAGTGGAGTGCTGAGGATAAAGCAGTGAATGAAAGAGTCCACACCTCAGCATGAGACTTCCAGGCTAATAGGGAGACAACTTCTGCCTATGTTAAATTGTAGCTGGGACTTGCCTCGTCTCATGTCAAATGTGATCATCTGAATTTAGAAGAGGATAGCATTTTGTATTCCAGATTTTTAAGTATCATGGCCGGAGGTTAGATGTAGCATTCTTATTTCGTTATTTTGTATGTCCAGGGTACTGTTGTGTTTCTCTAACCTACTATTGTCTAATGTGAAAACCTTCACAAAGTCTCAAAAATCGGTTGTTCTTGAGTGAAAATTGATCTTCAATAATTATACTTTTCTGCCTTGCCTGTGCAGGGTCCTATTCTGGGAAAGGGTAATCATGGCAGAGGATGGTAAATGTCTCCTCATGAGCCACCACTTTGTGAAAAGAAGAAAATGGTTGTTGTTTTGATTAGTGGTCATTGAGGCCCTATCTTCTCCACTTGTAGAGAAGGTGCATGAGGGGCATTTTTCTCTGTGCCTGTGTGACATATCTTTCCTTTTCATGTTAATCAGGATGTCTAAAAATTAATACCTGAGCAAGACTGACCTAAAGCTTCAAGGAGATGAGGCAGATAGCAAGTCAATACCAATAGCATCTGCCCCACAGGACCCTACAGGAGAGAACATGATGAAGGACGGAGGGTATCAGGGGGACAGGGGCTCCCCACAGGAGGAGGAGGATCCTGGGGTAAGTGGAGGCTTGAATCTCCCGAGATGAGGGGGCTCCACGGAATCCAGAAAATGGTTTGTGTGTGGAATGTTCTGCATGCATGACTCGAGGTTACCAGCCCCTACAACTAGTGTGGCTTTAGACCCCATCACCAGGCAGATTGGCCCATTTAGAGACTCTGAGGAGCAACCTCACTTCCTATTATTGTCATGTCCAGTCTGGTGTTTGTCAGATTTTGAAACATGTCTCATTACCTTCCAATCCTTCCTCCTCGTGTCCCACTCTAACATGTGCTCTGACAGGGCCATAATATCCTGGAACCTAGGGAGCCACATGTGTATGTCCTCTCTTCAAAACCAATGTTCAACTCTCAAGATATGTCCGTAAATTGCCTTTGAAAGCTGTGTGTGATTTCTGCTGATTCACTGGTCGCCCTTGTCTTCCACCACTCACAGATGCAGTGCAAGGACTGCAGAGCCTTTGGGCACACAACAGGAAGCATGAGCTGCCCCATGAAGCGCTGAGATGTGGCTCTATGTCCCTAGCCCTTGGGTCAGATAAATAGAAGAACCTGGAACCAAGGAGCCCTGGAAGCCCTCCAGCACAGGATCCTTTAATAAGACTGAAAGAGAGAAGGAACAAAGATAAAGGTAAGAATGTGGAAGGTTATAACCAATCGTAGGTTATTTTACCTAAAGATACTTTACTTCTCCACCTCCACACCATATGCACAGCCATCCCCAGCAAGGACCTCCAACCTAGAGACAAATAGACAGGAGCCCCATATCCTCCAGGGGTCCACACCAGGAAGGAGCTCATTCCACTCTTGAAGAGACACTAAGAGGGAGCGAACAGGGCACACGTGTGAACTTTGCACATCACAGACAGGAAAACAATAGTCTAAATTAATGGAGAAACCTGGCAGACTACCTGTAGCTGATGGGTGGGACTGAGATGAGGGAAGAGGCAGTCCTGGCAGAGTTCACAGGACTTCAGTACTTGCCTCACCCTAAAACACTGAGGAAGACTGGGCCCCAAGAATTTTTATTAGAGTTGTGGACAGGACAAAAAGAGAAGGTGAGAATTACAGCTGAGGTAGTGTTGCAGCTCAGAAATATCCAAGGAGACTCCAAGGGATACACCAACAAAATTGATGGAATGTGGTGAATATCTGAGAGTGAGGCTCTATTTCTCTTCTGGGTAACCTTGAATTGCTTCACTCCCATGCGTCTGGGTGAGGAATTTCTTAAAAATCCATTCTGTCCAATGCGACTCCTGTTTATTTGTGTATCTTCAGTAGTCCGTCCCTTTCCTTCAATCTTTGTTTTTGTACTGTTACCTGCATGGCTGTCAACAACATGCTAGAGAGGGCACATAGAAGTGATTTAATTAGATGCCTCCAAATGGTAGAATCCCATATGCAAGAATATCTTTTAAATTGCAATAAATATTCCCAAGTTGTCCATCACACATATTAACCATAAAACTGTCCTAAAAACAGCATTAGCTCTGACACTCCCAGAAGAGAAAAGGTTTGTTTCAACTTAGTTAAGAAGACACAATATTTTAAAACTTTTTTTTTCAGTCTGATGGAAAGTTTTAATGGGTTGATATTACAATTTATTTTCTCCTCATCACCACCGGGTTGCATTTTTTTATATTAAAATGACCATTTGTAATAATTGTACTGCTAAATTTGGTTCTATATGCTCTGTGTCTTTTAATGTGGTTGATTTCCATTTTACATCTATTGAGAGGAAATCCTCATATATGTTTTATGTATGGTGTCTTCTCTTACATCATCCAGGTAGACCAATGCCCCTCCAAGCTCCAAGAAGAAATCTGTCCTAGATCCTGTTCTCGCAGGTCAGCCACCTCACAAGAAAACTGCCATGAGATGCCCTGCAGCGTCTCCTATCAAAAGATCTGAACTAAACTTCGTTTTACCTCCCGGACAAAATGAGAGACAGGGAGTGGATGTCACAGAATCCCTCCAGCCTACATTCATGTTCTTTGGCCAGGAGCCTCCCCTCATTGTCGAGCTTATGGAAAACACACCTGATGTTGGCTCCAACGATGTTCCCCAGGCTTCCGCCAAAGTACTTGACCATGGCTCTGCCCTCAAACCCCAGATTTGAGCCCAGTATCCTGTTGTGAACTCAAAGCCAAACTTACAACCTCCCACACCTAGATTTTGCCAGGACTCCAAACTCCTCATCCTGGCACCAGACAAGAGAACTACCTGGGTCTCCTTGCAGCATTGTCCCTTTCAGACCACCAGAGAAGAACTCAGAGACACACAGCACCCTAAAAAACCTGTGACCCCATAGAACATACTCAATAAATGTTGTTTTAATGTAGGAATATGTTTCTTAAGGCTACCACGCTGTGACCTTATTACCTCCTCTATTCTCTCAATTTACCGAGGTTATGCAAATAATGCAAGATTTGGGGGAGACCATGAGTGATCTTCTTGAAACCCACTGTGTTTCTATTGAGAGATGATGGTTTCCTGACAAGTCTTGTGTGACTTCTGCTTGCTTTCCCAGGCTTACTGCTGCTGGAAGTAGGTTTAGAGGGATCGGCATCAGTGCCCCAGGGACCTTATTGAAAAGGAAAATTTATGGGTCTACCCTAAACTTTCAAAATCATAATTTCCTGGAGTTGAGTCCTGTATAGTCAAGAAATTTCTATGTGCATTAGAGTATGAGAAGGAATATTAGCTAAAGAATTCTCAACTCTGAGTTTCCATTGAAGTCCTCTAGGTAGATCTAGGGAAAACTGCCGTCTCAGAAAAGAAGTTGGGTTGTTTTGTGGTGGTCCCATATTTTTGTGAGGAAGACTAGCCCTAAGCTAATGTCCGTTGCCAATCCTTCTCTTTTTTGCTGAGGAAGATTGGCCCTGGGCTGACATCCATGCCCATCTTCCTCTATATGGGATGCCACCACAGCATGGCTTGACAACACTTGTGTCTGTCCACACCCGGGATCTCAACCTGTGAACCCTGGGCCTCCAAAGCAGAGTGCGCAAACCTAACCACTAAGCCACCTGACTGGCCCTTCAATGCTCTTTTAATAAAATCTTCATGCATTATGACCCACTGATCCCTGTATTTGGGATCAAATCATATTTAGCCCCACTTGAATCATTCAAATCCCAGATGACCATCTATGATCGACCCTTCTATTCTTTGACTCCAGTAATCCTCAGAGAATTCCAGAAGGTAGGAAATGTTTCAGTGCCTCATTTACCCTTATTTTCCATGACCTCATGTGCTCAATCTGGGTCTGCCCTATTTCTGAGGCACAGAATTCTGCAGAATGAAAGAAGCACTTGCCAATGGGTTCTGTGCCAGCCTGCTGTCAACACCACCACTTCTGATCATACTCCTTGAAATACCTGGGTTTTAGGCAACATTTTAAAAGACAGGGCCAAAATGTCTAGGTCAGGATTTGGAAAGAAAAAACAGGTTAACATACAACAAAAGACAGTGAAGTTCTGCCAAGTGTCTGATGAGGGTGCTCTTTGTCAGGGCCACCTCCCATCCAACTCCAAATGCATGAGCATCGTCCCTGCTTGACTGTGAGCCTGGCTTCCTTTCAAATGTTAAGATAGTCCAAGGACTCTCAGACTTGGTCTCAACTGGGGACCCTGGATGGGATTCAGGTGGTGGTTATCTTATTTCATAAGCACAAGATGGCTTCACTCACTTGTCTGGTGCCTTGGAAGAGATGATTGGGAGGCTGAACTCTACTGTTCCTGTCACCCTGGGTAATACCTCCACATGACCTTTCTATGGTGGAGGTCTCTGAATGTCAGATTTCTGTCATCATGTCTCAGGGTTCCCAACAAAGTTGTTCCAATAGATGGGAAGAGGAAGGCACCAGTGTCTTAAGTCCTGGGGCAGAAAAAGTGAGTCGTCCTCCTTCTTCTGTTGGTTCACAAGTCACCAAACCCACCCACTTTCAGGTAGATGGGCTATAACCCCACCTTTCCATAGGAGCACCGGCCACTGAGAAAAGCCTCAATTCATTCTGGGTCAAATTAACTCAAACAAGATCTCTATTTGCTCATCCAGGGCACCGTTTTATGATGAACTGGACCTCAATTGAGTTTAGGTCTAACTGGTCTTCTATTAATTTCCACGGCCAGTAAATTGTATCCTCAGACACAGGATGAGGCAGAGTCACCCAAACACCGGCTGTGCTTCCTGAAGTCACTCGGTGTGCCAATACATCTGGTGGGTGATCTGACCCCGACCTATAGGTTCACAAGTTTGGGTGTGAGTGTTCAGAAGGAACCTCACTGTCCCCTCACCCTCAGGCTGGTCTGGTTTAATCACCAAACAGGGGCATGTGGGAGGGATTGTGTTCTGGATGGCTAGTGCCCAAAGAGACGATTTAGGGCTTCCTCACAATCCTGATCGATCTGATCTCTACTTCTTCCTGAGGTAGCTGAGACCAGGATTTCCTTGTGTCTGTCCCTCCCTGACCACACAACACATCTCTTCAGGGGACTTTGGGCTGTGAATATTCAAAGAGGTTTGTCACCTCTTCGTTCTCCAGATTGATCACCTCCTCCCACAGAAACTCTCTACGTAAATCTTCTGCCAAGGCATTCGAGGATTTTAACACAGTCAGGCATTAACATCATGATTAAAGTTTCAAGTATCATTAGAGAATGGAATGGTTAATATATGTATCAACTTGAATGGGTCACTGAGCGCCAATCTATTTGGTCACATATTATTCTGGATGTTTGTGAGGTTGTTTGGGGATGACGTTAACATTTAAATGAATAGACTCTAATAAAGCAGTTTGCCCTCTCTAATGGTGGGGGGCGCATCCAATCATTTCAAGGCCTTGATAGAACAAAAAGCTTGACCCAACTCCAAGCAATGGAGAATTCCTCCTGCTTTACTGCTTTTGAACTGAAACATCTGATCTTCCTGGGTCTTGAGCTGCCAGCCCTCAGACTACAACTACACCATTGGTTCCACTGGTTCCCAGACCTTCAGACCTGGCCTGGAACTCTACATCAGGCTCTTCTGGGTTTTCAGTTTATGGACTACAGATCTTGGGACTTCTCAGCCTTCATAATCATGTGAGCCACTTACACACACACACACACCCCTACACACCTAGTGGTTCTGTTTCTGTAGAGAACCCTGACTAAAGAATGAATCAGAAATTTATTCTGTTTCCTCTCTTGGGCAGGCTCCTATCCAAATCCCAGACTAAAGGTGAACTAGGAAAACTGTTTCACTTTATCCTCCCCATATTGCCCTGGGAGTAAAGGTTTATGTTGTAAAAGGGATGTGGTGAGCCAGAGGACATGGAGTAAGAAAGCCATATAAACCTGGTTCCTTCGAGGTCATGGCTCAGGGTAGGGCGACAGCAGTTCCCACATCACTAATATCAGAGAATTTCCTGGATTGGCCAGGACTACTGTGTGACCACTGTCAGGTGTTCTCTCTTGTCCCTAGACACCCAGTAAGTGACAGAAAGCATCTCCAAATGCTATCAGAATGCTATCAGAATCCTACAAAAATTTATGCATGAGTATGTGCACAGAGTATTTATTCATAATCACCTAAACCTAAAAATAGCCCAGGTTTACATCTGTGGAATAAACAACCTCGATGATTCATTCAATTGTGATATCTCATTCAATTTAGTAATAAAAACAACAAATAACCCCACAGGGTACATGCTGTATGGTTTAACTATTATGAAGTTCTAGGACAGGCAAAATTGATCCATGGTCAATCAGAACAGTGGCTGTCTTTGTTGGTATACATATGGGAACTGGCTGGGAGGGGGCATAAGGGAACTTAGTGGAGGGAAAGATAATGGTCTATGTCTTGACAGGGGTTTGGGTTACATAGGTACGTGTGTTTTTAAACTTATCACTGAATATATGTGCAAATGTTATGTAAAATGTAAAATTTCAGGTAAAAATCTAAATGTTAAGTAAAATGAATAAGCTATAATACTATTGAACTCTAATAATATTACACTGAATTATTTAGGGAAAAGCTTACAGATATCTGTAATTTTCTGTGAATTGGATAAAAAAAATAAGATGGATTGATTGCGAGGAATATGGGGAGATGAGTAAATATGTACAAAGCAAGTACCCAAATGTTAATGATAGAATCAATGTTATTGGAATATAAGAGTTAAATGGGAGAGAAGTCAAGATGGCGGCATAGGTGGACACTGAACTCACCTGGATACAGGTGGACCCTCCCATGGATACAGCAGACTTATTACAACTATTCATGCAACAATTACCACTGAGAGAGAATTGAAAACTGGATAAAAGGAATCTCTGCAACCAATGACAGTCCTGACTGAGGTGGAAGAGGCAGAAATTCCCTTCTGGAGAGAAAAACCACCACCCTCATAAGCCACAGCAATTCACGGCTGCCTGGGAGCCATCCAAAGGTGCACAGCCTTCCCTGGAGAAGTGGGAGACCAGAGCCAGGGAGCATTGCTGCTATAAGCATCCTTTGGACCCAGCACAACCAAGATGAGTGTCATAACATCTGACTTTGCTGGCTGCTAATAACAAAGGGGAATACCCCCCAGAAAAACTGGAACATAAGGAAATTAAAGCAGGCTATTAAAGGGCTCATGCACAAAATCACCCATTTCAGAAAGCAAAGTAACATAAGCAGAAAGAAAGGTAAATATGCTGGTTCCACTCCATGAATAAAGGGTTCGTGTTGGACTCACGTTTATTCACGCTTTAGCAAGGAAAATGCACTATATAGGGTTGTCAGTGGTGAGCATGGCTTTCTCTCATCCTCTTGCAGATCCAGAATCTTTGATTATGTCTCCCATCAGGCCTCTGAGTTTTGTTCCAAACATTTGTCTACATTTTCCTCTCTGACAGGTGCTACATGCAGTTAGCGTGTGTTCCGCTACAGCTTTCTCAATTGTCCAGCCAGCCTGTGCCCTCCTGTACTCTTCTCTATTTGGGATGGAAAAACTGCATCTTTTTCAACACTAATAATTTCTAGAATGATGTGGTACCTGCTCTTTCTGAGGTTTTCCCTTTCTACTCTGCAGTTCTGCCCACAGATTCTCTCCACAGTGATCTCTTTCACACCCACACTTCCATTCCCCTTTTCAGCCCGAGATCCCAAGGCGTTCTGGGATTTCCCATAATTTCTATTAAGGTCATGGAGCCCAGGGGGTTGTCCATCCTTGTGGTGTGCTTCCTGTTTTCACTTGCCCTGAGCAAGTGGATTTTGGCATTTCCTTCCCGAACCCAAAGGGCCCAGCATGGTGTTTCTCTCCTTCTTCACCTGTCCCAGGGTGGAGAAGGAAGAGGCAGGAGGAAAGGTGAAGACTTGAGTCTGTGCTGAGACCCAGAGGAGGAGCCCAGGTCAGGGCAGCCTCCTCAGCTAGGTGGGCGTTGAAGGTGTTGGGAAATCAGGGGCAGCGTAAGGAGCAGGAGCCAGCACTTTCCTCCCCTCAGACTTGGTCCAGTGCCAGGCCCTGGGGCCTGGATGTCTATCCTGCCCCTCACTACCTGTCCAGTCAATCTGAGGCTGAGGTTCTGGGTGTGTCATAATGAGGCACCTGTGACATCCTGTGGGTCATCACCCACTTGACTTCATTGGCAATTCCTCCTCCAGTGGCCCTGCCTGCCTCCAGCTGAGGAGACCCAGCCTACTAGTCCTTCCTACTCTGTCCCCTTGACTATCTTCCTTGTCCAGTCTGGACATGTCTCCAGTTCACTGGTGAACTCATTTAGGCTCAAATGACCTTTCAAAGGTCACAATGCAAGCTGGCAAAGAAGATGCCCCAAACCTGTGTTTGAGCTCAGGGTTCAGAGAGCAGCAGGGGTCTCTGAAGCTTAGCGGGGGCTGTTAACCTGGTGGTGCTCTTGCCCTGTCCATGTCACCTGTATTTTAGACCTGCACCTCTGATGCCCTGTCCCATGCACAATGACTGGAGTTTCCAAGGTGACAGTATACAAGCCACTTCTTATTTTGTTAACTCATTCATTAATCCCTTTAATTTCTGCAAGTGTAGCACACGTTTTGACCTTTGTCGTCTTCATTACAGTGAGGTTTTCATTTGGTGGTTTTTCTACTCTTTGTCTTTGACCTTTATTTTAGCAGCAGATAATTATTTAGTCAAAAATAGGGTGATATTTATTAATAGAAAAGAAGAAGTCATGATCCACATAATTTTGAGCTGGGTCTGTTGTATCAAAAAAAAAAAAAAAAAAGGACTGTTGAGGAAAAATCTTCCTTGAACAGTCCCCTTTGAGGCCTATTTGCCCATAATTTTGGAGATAAATTGACATGGGAAAAGAATAAGAAGAAGTTCTGAGAATGAAGGAGGCAAGGCGAGGCACTATATGGCCACGTTCGACTCTTATGTCCTGGGTGGTACAAGTGAACATCGTCTCCACGGATTGAATTATTTTCCTAATTTATATTTTTAACTGTTCATTGTTAGGGTATAGAAATGCAACTGATTTTTGTGTCAACTTTGTATCTAGAAACTTTGAAAAACATTAGCTCTAGCAGCGTGTGCTTGTGTGTGTGAGTGTGTGTATGTGTGTTTAACCTGTAGGGTTTTGTATATATAAGGTCAGGTGACCTGTGAAGAGAAATAATTTTACTTCTTCCTTTCTGCTTTGGATGTCTGTTATTTCTTTTTCTTGCCTATTTGCTCAGGCTAGAACTTCCACTACTGTGTGGACTAGAAATGTTGAAATTCCACATCTTTCCCTTGAAAAATAAAGCTTCTAGTCTCTCAACACTGAGTCTAATACTAGCTGTGTGTTTTCCTATGTGACTTTATTATGTGGAGGAAGTTTCCCTCTATTACTAGTTTATTGTAGGCTTTTCTGAAGAAAAGGTGTTGATTCTTGTCAGATGCTTTTTCTGCATCAAGTGAGATCTTCACCAGAGAGCACCAAGGCAAATCATTTGAGATGATCAGTCACGGTTTATAGATGAGTCAGAGATGGTCCCAGTATATCAGGCCTATGCTATTTACTTCTTCACAGCAGACATGGCCCTTAGATCAAAGGCCTACTGGTGCCAAACTCAAATTTATACGCACTGAATTGTTTAAAAAGCAGCCCGAATTAGTCAATCTTAAGCCAGTTAAAGCCTGCCTACTGTGCATTCCCTGTGAGTATCACCCAAGATCTGCCAGCTTTAGACAAGATAAACCATGAACTATAAATGTCTCTGAGCTCCTGCTGTCCACCAGTAGTTCTCTGACTCAGGGATTCCCCTTATTGATGCTGAGAGACATCATCTTGACAAGTGGCCCTCTCTCCAATCCCTCTCCCCTTGGGAGTTTCTTAGCCATCCTATCTTTCTGGGTGATGGCCCCACACTTGCCACCGGAAGGTGTCATCCTGTAAAGGACTTCCCCAGTGAGTCAAGCTGTCAATGTGACACCCAAATAAATCTTATTGTGTGATTCTGCCACCCTGTGTTCACAATCGTATGTGATCAGCCCTGCAATCCCTTGGTCTCACCACAACTGCCCAGCATACATACATAGGTGAATGTAGAAAAATCCCACTGGGATGTCAGCTCCTCTGAGAAGGAGTGTGTACATTCATAGGGAGTCCCGGCACTAGCACAGGCCCTCACCCCAAGCAGGAACTAGGCCCTGCCTCCTCCCTCCTGGAGACATGTTAGGACACAGGTGGTGATTCTTGCAGAAGCCACCAGATGGGTCTCAGATAAAGTGGTCACACAGAATCACAGCAAAAGTCAACTACAGGGGGTAGAACATGTGTTGAGATAGTCAGACAAAAGAAGTGGTTGCTCATCATCCTCACTCATGACTTGACATTTTTCACCCTGACTATAGAGTAGAATCACCTGTTGACATTTTTTAAAGCAATGATGTATCAGTTTCTACCAAGGATGTGCTCATTTAATTGGACTCACTTAAGCCTATGGTTTTGAATTGTGCTAATTTGGCAAGAGCACACATCATCTCAGTGGATATTTTGGGAGCATTTCCCCTTGATATTTCGGTTGAATGTTGGTGTTTGTTGAAAGACTAACATTTTCAAGTCCTGTGGATAAAGGGGGAGATCCCCTTTGTGAGAATATTCATTTTGTTTGGGGAAAAGCACATTGCATTAATTATTTAAAAAGAGGGCTTGTGTGAAGGCTAGTAGGTTTGGGATCTTATCTTACTGAAGCTTTATTTTCTGGGCTGCTTTGTGGGGAGAGCACAGCAATGGTCCTATCTGGGGTGACCGGTGGGTGCATGAATCAGCAATCACCGAAATAAGATATAGATTATGGTCATGGAATTAACTCTTGCCCCCACTTAGCTCAATTCAGAGGTATTGGGACAAAACCCAAGGAGCTTTCTGCAGGCTGGGAGGGTGGAGCTGCCTGTCTCTCTGGCCCCAGGTTGTTCCCAGCAGCAGAGACATAGTCTGAGGGTCCACCAAAGACCTTAGACTCCATGACTTTAATACTACCTCCCTGAACTTGCCTGACCATGGTGACGGCATGATGAGAAACCCGGCAAGTTGGGCATAAGTTCACAGTTGTGCCACCACAAGGGCTTGAAGGGAGCCTGATCGTGTTGCAGGGATGATGGAAGGAGGGAGCCAAGGTGTGTGGAAAGAGCTGTTGGAGAAAGGAGACACCGAGGGAGGAGGTTGAATCTCTACCCACATACCAAGGAGGACGGACCTGAATCTATGTGTTTAGAACTGCATAAAGGAAATTAGAAGACCAAAATTTAGCATCCTTAGCAATACATTTTATTGTTTGAATATTTGCAAGTATTGATCTATTTAAAACATTCATTTTCTTACAAGATTCTACATTCAGTATTGCCAGATCACTTCACTTTCCATTTTATGCCACATTTTCATAAATATGTATTTTGTCAAAATCTTACTTATTTGCTGAATTGTCTTAAAGGATTCTATTAGAGGTTTCTCCACCACACATGTACAGACACACACACACACATGCACACACACACACTTTTTCTGATATGAAATCTACCTGTAGTTTTCTCCACCTTCATTTTAGGATTTCTATCTCCTCAGTGTGAGGACCCAAATGTTGACAAATAAATAACTGATCACTGACCGCTTCCCTTCATTCATGACATGGAGTGTTTGGTAGAGTCTGAATCTACACTATACCACAAGTATTCCTCTATGAATAAAGGATTTCTTATGATTTTATATTGAATAACTTCTCCACTAATAATTACATGTAAGAATTAGTTGGTATTCCTCAAGATATGTGGGCATTCCTCAAGAAACTTCATCTTATTCCCTGTTTTAGTGTTTATTCCTTCACTGAGTTTTCCTGTGCACACCAAGCCTGGTAGTGGGCTGAATGTTTGCTCACAGTGATTACAGACCTAGAAGTTATCCTATGTAGAGTTTGCTCATGTTTAACAATAAATATTTTAAAAGAACCAGGAGTTCTTCTCTGCACAAGTTCTCTAGTGTCTTTAAAGTTTAGAGCTGTTGCTGAAAACATCTATGCCATTATATTTAGTGTGAGTTCTGCCATATTATCTAAGGTGGACCAATGACTAAAGGCTTTTCCACAGTTATGTCATACATATGGATCCACTTCCATATGCACATGCATGTCTTGATTAAGTAGTATGATGACTGAAGCCTCTTCCATATTGATTACAGAGAATGTTTCTTTACTGTGTGAGTCCTTTGTTGTGTTTAAATGTTAAAGCGATGATTGATGCTTCTTCCACATTCATTATTTTATAATGCCATATCATCTCAGGTCAGGATATTTACTGAAGGCACTCATAATTTTCTCTTCAGTGTTGGGTCTCCTCATGTCGTCTAAGGGAAGAACGATGACTGAAGAATTTCCCACATAGCTGGCATTCATACGGTTGCTCTCCACTGTGGGTTCTCTCATGTCGTCTAAGATTAGAATATTGACTGAAGGCGTTCCCGCACTGCTGACACTCATATGGTTTCTCTCCTGTGTGTGTTCTGTTATGCCGTCTAAGTTCAGAACTTTGATAGAAGTCCTTCCCACATAGAAGACATATATGTGGTTTCTCTCCTGTGTGGATTCTCTTGTGCTGGCTGAGGCCAGAGCTTTGACTAAAGGCTTTCCCACACTGATGACATTCATAACGTTTCTCTCCAGGATGAACCCTCTCATGTTTTCTAAGGTAAGAACTTTGGCTGAAAGTTTTCTTACACACATGGCATTCATATGGCCTTTCTCCTGTATGAGTTTTCTCATGTTGTCTAAGGTAAGAACTTTGACTGAAGGCTTTCTGACACAGGTGACATTTATATGGTTTCTCTCCAGTGTGGGTTCGATTGTGGTTTCTAAGGTCAGAGCTTTGCACAAAGCCATTCCCACATACATGACACTTGTAGGGTTTCTCTCCAGTATGAATCATCTTGTGTCGTCTAAGGCTAAAGTGATTAATAAAGACTTTCCCACATAGATGACATTCACATGATACATCCCTAGTGTGAACTTGATTAAGGGGTGACTGATTATGAAGCAATTTTCTACACTGTTTGCCGACATGAGGTTTCCTTCTCATGTGGATTGACAAATGTTGAGTCAATGCAGATCTATGAGTAAATTCATCAACCACGTTAATACATTCAATGGAATCCACTTGAATGTGAGATACCTGCTTTGGAGAAGGAGAAGAAAGGCTGTTAATGGTTTGCCCACACAAATCCATACCTTCATCTCTTTACATATAAATCCCAGAATATATGTCAGTAAAAATCTCCTGTTAAAATATTTCTACTATTAATTACACACACATGTCTTACTCTCCTGGAGGCACAGATGTTTTGCCTTTTCTAGTATGACAAGGTCAGAGTTACACTAATTTTGAAGACTTCAGTATGTTTCAAAGACTAGGTAATGAGCAATGTTTGTGCAATTGTCTTTTTTTTTTTTGCCTGGAAAGAACTTAATCCCAACTCAATTACATTCAGATAATTGTGCTCAATTACTAACTCATCTCATTGCAAGATCTTTAATTGCGTTGACTAGAGTTCACACCCATGAAACTTACCATTGGCATGGTGGGAGAAATTTTCTTCTTGCTGTTACATTTCATTGATATCATTTCTTGTTTTCTAAGAGGACTTTCCCTGCCTAAAGTAATTGAAGAAAATATAATTTGTTAGAATGACGTTAGGGGAATGAAAATGTAGAAAAACACCAAGGTCCATTTCAGTAAGTTTCAAAAAATGGCACTTCGATGGGGAAAGGTGACAAATAAAGAAATACTCTAGATAGTAGAAAGATTTTAAAGGTCATTGTGAGTTACAAGAAAAAATTAGGATTGAAATATGAAAAATGGAAAGCAACTAAGAGATTTCGGGTCATCAAATCAAGGGAAAATCTTTAAAGAGGTAGATCAGGACAAGAATCACTATGTGAAAATTCAACTGCATTAAGTACACAAATATCCTTTCCCTACATGGAAAGAAAATGGCAGGAAGACATGACTTGTGATTGATATGTGCAAGGAATGATAAAACACGAGGAATTTTTCCCAATGTCATCACTGACATTTCAGAATATATCACTCACTTCACAACATCTTCAGAATGTATTTCCACGAATGTATGCACTCAGTGACCAGGACCCCTCTGCATTAAAGCACCTGTCCCTGATGCTTACCTGGACTCTGGCATTGGAGAAATCCACTTCTTTGACTCCACAGCTCTTTTCCTTGCTCCAACTGGAAAATCACATCTGATTTGCAGATCTGATGCCCTGTTTGTGGAAAAAAAGTATGTGCAGTGAGTAGAACAGAATAAGTATTTTAAAAATATTTAATCAGTTAGCTAAGCATTAAAAATGTCCACTGAATTCGCAGCTCTGTTCTGAGTGTTGGAGATTGAGTATCAAGAAAGACATTATTTTGTGGTCAAGACTACATTCTAGTGTAGAGATGAAAAAATAAAATGTAAAGAAACATCTTCTTTTAAATAATTATGAAGTCTATGACAGAATCAGAGCATGGATTGGAGTGGGATATAGAGAAACTGTTCTAGGCATTTGTTCAATGAGTGAATGAATGGACACATACACACATACATGTTGACAGACTCACCCATAGAGACCAGATGGTCGATACTTTCCAGCATCACATCTCTGTACAGCTTTCTCTGAGATGTGTCCAGGAGGACCCACTCTTCCTTGGTGAAGTCTATAGCTACATCTTCAAATGTCACTGATTCCTATAACATGAATACACTGGTTTAGACAGAGCAATCCCTACCAATGTCCAGGTCGGAGGGTTGAGGTCACAGCACAGAGGAAATAATGGGGAGCTGCATGCATAGAAAGATCAATCTGTGCTTGGGGTTCCATTCAGTCCACTGTCAGTGCTGAGCTGACTTTCAGATAAACTCACAAAGACCTACACACTCTGACATTATGATACTATATTACAAAGGAATATCACAAGAAGTGTTTTTGAAACAACGTGGAAGTGTTTTGAAAACCTGGTAATTAGGACTTTCAGACAGGTGATTATAAAATATTCTCTTGAAGAGTCATAACTAAACCTCTCTTCCCCATTAATTTCAAGCCTCTACAGATTCATCACAAGACAAACAATAACCATGTTGTGCTCCCTTTAAACCATTTGTTATTAAACCGTGACCATTAGTTTAAACTATGTCCCTAGATGAACTTCTGGTTCCTCATCTATGAACTGGGTTGATAACTTGTTATGAGTGTTGAAAGATCCAATGCAGAATATATGAAGTGTTTTCTGTCTGGCAAAGCTGCATTAAATACAAGACCTTACTCTATGAATCACTAAAATGTCAGAGGACCTTCAAGGAATTGCCATAATTCCTCAGAACTGACCAAGATTCATACAGAACTTGGTACATGTTGCCTCTCTTGCTATGGGACTTGGGTTCTCATAACAAACTATAAGGTCATATGGTTCAGGAGCACAAGCCAGGGACCTCTGCGATGACTGTACTGGAGGACAGTCCCAGCCTGACCATTCCCATTGTATGAGAACTCTCATTCTCAATATTCAAAGGGAACATAAACACCAGTTACCACTTCTTCTCTTGTATCTTTATCTTGTCTCCATGCTAAAGGATAAAAGAAGCCTCATTATCGGTTTTGGTCTATCCAGAGTTCTCCTTTATGTGAAGTATGATTAAGAAAACACTACTCCCTACACATGCCTTCCAGTTATCAAATATGAACAAAAGGTTAACTACTAAGAGGTAAAATGTGTGACTGGGGACAAGAATGATGATGATAATTTTAGTTACAATTTTTTAGGAATTTTCACAAGTGTAAATATATTCTAATGTTTGTAGGAGGATTCAAATTGGGACAAATTAGCGTGATTCTTCATTCTTGCTAAACCTCTCTCCCACTGCTCTCAATACTGAATAATGCTTACACCAGGTTTTGTAACACTGGATTGATTACACTCACCTGCTGAAACATCTGCCTCCCTAATAACTTTAATGTTTTGCTTCTCACTCAACTCCATCACTTGCAAGTACCACCTTCCTAAGCCCATCATATCCAGAAACAGGGTTAATGAGGCAATTATTTGCCACTGAGGCCACGGGGTGAATGAAGGAAATAAAACTTCTCTTATCTCTTCTGTAAATGCACAAGCTTAATGGAGGCTGTCAAAAATGTGTGTCATGTTACGAAGGAGATTAATTATTGATGAGTTACTGACTGAAGGCAACTATCCCAGAGTCCTGGGCAAACTTCATTGGAGTTCAGCTGCCTGAATGCCATCTGATTGCACTTAGAACATCCGTTGCAATAGGAAAAAAATGTTTATCTAATGGCAGGAGGGGTGTAATTTCTGTAGAAATAGTATTCTTTACTCACCAGTGGCTCCATTGTCAATAGCTCAGTTGCCAGGTGTCTTCCTCTGGCTTTTCACACACAGATAGTCCAAGCACTAAGCAGGCAAATCTGAGGATGGAAAAAGAAGCAATGAGACTCCAGTTGTGCACAACATGTCCAGTTCCACCTGTCACAAAGCCCTAAACCTTCCCCTGGGTATGACCCCCAGCCCAACAAACTGAAGCAAGTGGTGCACTCCAAGAATAATATGCAGAGGACTGTCATCTCCCAGGGTCATATGTAAGAAGGCTATAGTTCTGGTTGCTAATAAAGGTTAAAATACAGATATCTTACAAATAAGAGCATGATAAGCATTGTGTTTTGTATTTTAAATAGCCTATGACACCCAGAGTTATTCAATTCCCTCCCTGAATCCAAAGCATACCTATCCCTGACTCATTTCACATGTAGATTTTGGGTTCTACCTGGAGGTACACATTTTGAAACTTCTCAGATTTCATTATTTTTGCCTGGTATAGCAGCAATGGTCCTCCAACATCCATGGCAGCCCTCTGGAGCCTCACTCCTTTCCTGCTCTCCCTCAACCCTGACTTTTACATCTATCCCCCATGGACTTGGACATCAAGCATCTAAGAAACTCTTTTATGATGGAGTTAATCAATTTGAGGACTTCTTCCATTCAGAGGGATCAATGACACCCATCCTGCCACTCCAGTCCTTAATATCCCCTGCATCAGAAGGCAGGAGCACATGAGTCATAATGTTACTGTCATGTGCATCTCAACCTTCTAGGTCAATGATGCTCAGAGAATGAATGGCTGGAGTTTAGGAGGCAATCTAGTTGCTCCATCTGATAGTTTAGTCAAGTGGTAGCTGAAATCCTCCAAATCCTGTTTTACATTAATCTTCCTTAGCTGCAACTTCCCTTATTTTCATTAAATATACACATGTACGTATAGGTATATGTATATGTACATGTAAATATATATACATACACATGCCTGTGTGAGAGAGAGAAAGCATTTATCAAATGTAATTTCTCCATGAACATATCAATAATAATTAAATGTATTTAATGGACACATAATTATCCCATAAACAGAGGGATAATTAACTTACCCCTTTGTACCTGAGGTCCAGAAAAAAAATTTAATTTGTATTAAGTGTGAGTGTTTACTTCAGATTTACATATATTTGCTCATTTAATCCCCACAATAATCATGCTAACTATAGTTTATTTACCAACTTAACAAATGACATCAGCAAAGTTTCCAAAAACTTTAGTAATATGACAAAGCCACACAGCTAGAAAATGGAACAGCTGTCATTTAATTTTGCTCAGTCTGTCTCCTGTGCTCAAATTCCTTTAGGGTGAAACAGCACACCTACATGTTACCTGGAATAGTATCTCTAACATGAATAATCAGAAGCACCCTGTTATTACAATGTCCTTTTCTTCTTCCATTTTCGAAAAATCACTCCATCTAGCCAGGTTCTCTACATGGGAACCTCCAGTGTATTGACCCCACTTCACAAATATCATAATCTCTCTCCATTTTTATTGCCCTGTTTCATCTAAATTACTCATTTCAACACACATTTACCAGGACCAACCTGTGTTTTTTTCCCTGGGACAATTTGCCACATCAGCTCAAGACCCCATAGCAGCTGCCTGTTCCATGACTGCAGCTGACAGCACACGGCTAAGATGTGGATCCAAGTCTAAACCATAGTCACTACTCCAAGTGGCTTTCAATGATATCTGGTAATTATACTATGTTCTTCTAAAAAAAAAAAGTCATTCTTCCTGTACCAATGACTGGGTGGCTTAAATCACAGAAATTTATTTTCTCATCATTCTGGAGGCTACAAGCCTTAGACCAATGCATATGAAGGGTGTTTTTTTCTGAGGCCTCTCTCTTTGGCTTGTAGATGGCAGTCTTCTCCCTATATTCTCTCTGTGTCTGTGCCCTAATTTCCCCTTCTAGTAAGGGCAGCAGTCATATTAGATTAGGATCTTCACTTAATTACCTCTTTATAAATTACTTTCCCTCTAGAGAAGCTATCTCCAGATAAAGTTACATTCTGATGTCCTGGGGGTAAGTGCTACAACATATGAATTCAGAGTGAAATGGAACATTATTTTTTACCCTTAGAATTTTTCTCCTATAGCAAGAAAATGTAAATTCCTCTTTGACATCCAGGGAACCCCTATGCATGTGCATCAGGGCAGCCCTATGAGTAGAAAGAACGAATGTATCCAGGCATCCCTGTGCTGTGTCCATGCTTCCCAAGACTGGGTGCCAGAGGAGGTCACTGAGTAGATGATAACTTGTTCATAAAAACAGCCCCTCAAGAGCTGATCTTTCTCAGATTATGGAAAATCCTGACTGAAACTCTCAAACTCTTGGTACCTCTTCTGTTTAATAGCCATTAGTTTGAGACACAGACATTTCCTGCTACAGCACAACACCGTCATGTATTTATCTCCAAAATGTGTCAATGAATTTATGCTTTTTAAGGAGAATTAACCTGAATGATAATGACTTGAAAAAAAATAACCAATGCAATATCCATTAAAAAGGATTAAGTATAAGACAGGTTGGCATGAAAAAGTAATTGAAGATTGATATTCAAGGAATCTTTGCCTTTGCACAGAGGAACATCACTTAAATTATCCAACGAGTTTAGGAATGATTTGATTACAAATTATTAAAAACTTTTATTTAATAGACTTGAAATTAGAGTCACAAGAATGATAGTGAGGGATTTTTAGACAAAAGAATTATAGTAAGTGCTATGAAGACAAGAGGAGGAAGAAAAAGGACTTGGCACAGCTCCAAAATTCCAAGAGTAAAATGAAATCATTTAAAAGAAGAGGCCATACTGGGAGATGAAAGAAGGAAACAGACTCTGCTCAGATATCACTCAGATCTGTGGAAGACAGGCTTTAAAAGGAACAAAAAAAATTTAAGAAAAAACTTTTGAAAGGATTACAGATAAATTGAAAGCTATCACAGACAAGCCTGGAGCCCATAAAATCCATGTTTCTGCTAAATATAGCAAAGGAAATAATATAAACATAATTTTATGATTTAGTTCATTAAAGAGATGATAAAATATATGAAACATACATCTAGAGTTTCTTAAAATTCATTAAGTATTTGAAAAAATATATATGAAACTTTAAAAAATTAATAAATCTCCTGCATGGAGTCTATATTCAAAGGTGAATAATTATTTGAAGATCATTAAACAAACTCAAGAAAAATGTGGGACTATGTCACTCAACAAACTGAGATATTGGAGAGTGCCTACAAAGCCCTCAGGGAAACCAGCTCTAATCCTTAATCTTATAACCAAGGAAACTCTTCCTCAAATATCACAACTACAGATGGATTTAGAGAAGTCTTGTTTGTAAGGATAACTGATAGATGAAACAATAACTTAACTGGTCACAGAGATACTGTGCCAGGGACAGCAAAGGACACATTATGAGAAGGAAGTCAAAGCAAACCTATTTCACAATGGACTCCAGTGTGGAGTGATTAGAAATTCTCTCAGGAAATGGGGATTAAATGTGTTTCAAAAATCATAGCTAGACAAGCAATCTTTGGGAGCACTAACAAAATGTATCTAATGACTCTAAATTATTCATTATTTTATGCAAAATATATTCACCCACTTCTCACCAGAGCAGGAATAATGACTTAGGTCCCGTGACATCAGGATGGGTGATGGCCTAGCTTAGGCTCTTCCTCCAGCTCTCTTAAAGAGCTGCCTGGAAGGAGACACTCTTCCTCTTATATATCCTCTTAATATTAAGGGCATTGATAACCACTGAGAGGCAGAACTGATATTTTTCAGCCTTTCCACAGCTATTTGGACACACCTGCTTGTTTCTGGGATGGAACTTTAGGGACCTTTGTTTCCCCACACAAAAACCATGTTCTCAAACAGATCTGTCCATAAAAGTACCTGATATCTACATCCACCCACTTGCCTTTTCCTTTCCCTTCAATTCAGAACTACAATCTCAAAAGTGATGCCATCAAGTGAGCTCTCTCAGATTTCAACACTAATGGTTGGCTAGGCACCATTACAGGTGCTAAGGATATAGCAGTTGACATAACTGAAATAATTTTGCCTACTTGCCTCTTAATTCAAGAAATGAACAGGTAGGATAGCAAAGAACAAGCATAGAGTATAAGAAAATAGCTTTAAATATGAAGAAAGTATGAAACCAAAACAAATGTACATCACATTAATTAATACAGAGAGTAGAAAAAATATATCCCCTCAGATTGGATCACAAATCAAAGCTCAACTTTTTATGATTTTCAATGTCTGATATACCCAAATCAACTCAGGAATGGTGAAATTCTAATTAAGTTTACAATTACTCTAGAATTTTATATATGAAAGCACCATATCCTGAAACAGAAGAGCGATTTTTAAGGTGCATAATGGATCCTGCATGCAAATGGTTTGTGTACAAGGACAGAGGAAAATCTCTTATATTTTTAAAAAAGGAAGATGCAAAAGCCCTATAAACAATGAAATAAAACCAGAAAATAATAACAACCATAGAAGACAAAATCTGTCAACTGAAAGTTAATGGGAAAAATATCTTCTACGTACAGTTGGCACAAATGTTTTTAAAGTCCGTTACGAAAAATGATGACACTTGAATACAGTAACCTTATGTATAACCACAAATGGAACAAAGCTAAAATAATAGTCAAAGGGAATTATTTGCCTTAAATAGACACTAATTTTTAAATGAGTAAAATATATATGAGCATCTATCTCAAAATGTTTAAGAAATAAAATGAAGACAATCACTTGATGAAACCCATAAAAGAAAATTCATTCAGAGAAGCAGAAATTGAAGTATTTGCAACAGCAAAAAATAATAAAAACTTATGATGTAGATCAACATGCCAATGGGACTTTTCAAAACGAAGGAAATGCTCTATATCTGTATTTTACAATACATAAACTGCCAGACACATGTGGTCACAGAATACTTGAAATTTGATTAGCACTACTGAGTATCTGCAGTTTAGCTTTTTAATTTATGAATTTAATTTTTTAGTCACACGTGGCCAGTCATTACTCTATTGGACAGCTCAGATCTAGGATCTTAGAGTAGACAGTTAAAATAGTTAAATCCGAGACAAAACTGGAAAAATGACACAAATAGTCAAAAACAGGAAGTGAGAGTGGTGCAATAAATCTTGACACAACGAAATTTAAGGATTCTAAGAAGATACTTTGATATGACAAATGTCTAAAGATAGGGAGGACTTCTATAGTTTTAAGGGAATGAGGCCAGCTCACATCCCACTGTTTGAAGAACTCACCAGAACCCAAAACTGGAGGAGATGGTGAAGCCAAATAGATTCCGAGGCAAGTTCCACAGACAAGGAGCCAATTCCTCTTTCTCCAGAGTTGTGAACTTTGCAGTGTCTTCTACTCCGGGCAAATGCGTCCATCCTCTGTTTGACTTCCCTTTATATTGGGAAAAACAGTTAATAAACCTAATCAAGGCGACATTCCAGGGATGCACCCTGATTGGATAGATGCCAATCAGGGCTTCCGTGGGTGGGACACACCCTGTTCAATTTGATTAGATTTTCTAGACTAATACAAAATTATAACCATCACATCAAGTTCAAGAGCCAAGCACATTTTGAAGGGATATTAGCAAGATTCATTCATTCCTTTGTTCATTCATAAATAGTTTTTAGCGCATTCTGTGTTCCAGGAAACATTCTATGTCTTGGAAATAAAGCAGAACATCAGACATAATGGGATTCTATGGGCATGAAGTTGGAATTCCCTGGAAGAAAAATGGACTTAAAAATAAAATGAAAAATGCTGTGATGAACATACAGGCGCATATATCTTTTTGAATTAGTGATTTCATGTTATGACAAATGCCCAGTAGTGGAATAGCTGGATCATATGGTATTTATATTTTTAATTTTTTGAGAAATCGCCATAGTATTTTCCATAGTGGCTGCACCTGTTTGCATTCCCACCAGCAGTTTATGAAGTTTCCCTTTTGTCCACATCCTCTCCAACACTTGTTATTTCTTGTCTTGTTGATTATAGCCATTCTGACAGGGGTGAGGTGATATCTCATTGCAGTTTTGATTTGCATTTCCCTGATAATTAGTGATATTGAAGGTCTTTTCATGTGCCTGTTGCCCACCTGTGTATCTTTTTTTGAAAAATGTCTGTTCATATCCTCTCCCCAATATGTTCATTGCAGCATTATTCACAGTAGCCAAAACTTGGAAGCAACCCAAGTGTCCATCGATGAATGAAAGGATAAAGAAGATGTGGGGTGTGTGTGTGTGTATACACATGTATATGTGTATACACACACACACACACACACTAGAACACCATGCAGCCATAGAAAAAGACAAAATTTTGCCATTTGCAACATTAAGTATGGACTTTGAGGCTTTTATACTAAGCAAAATAATCAGACAGAAAGACAAATACCCTCCCCCTTTGCTCATATGTGGAATATAAACAACAAAACAAACACATAGATAATGTGAGAAGATCGGTGATTACCAGAGGGGAAGGTGATGGAGGGAGGGAGAAAGGGGTAAAGGGGAACCTATGTATGGTGATGGATGAAAATTAGACTTGGTGGTGAACAGAATGCAGTCTACACAGAAGTTAAAATGTAACAATGTGCACCTGAAATGTACACAGTGTTCTTAGCCAATATGACCTCAGTAAAATAATAAATTAAATTAAATTAAAGATGAAGAAACGTGAAAATTTTAAACCTAAATTGTGATTGACAACAATAAGATGTATTCCTGGGATTGAGTGCTTGATTGTTAGGGTACTGATCATATCCTATTGTCAATAACATGATAATAATTTATTAACTATCCAAAGAAAATGGAAAGGTGATTATGTGCTTTATTTCTTGGTTAGTGGTGAAGCAAATAAAAATATTAGTACATAGTAAAATATAGTAAATTATTTTATTTCCATGTCATTCACAGTTGATTTATACATTTGAGTAGAATTCTTGTGGTTATGGAAATACTCTCTTATGGCTTAAAATTCCTGTTGCCCAGAGAAAATAATTAAACTAGAGGAAATAGTAAGTATTCCCTTGTATCTGAGGACATTTTGGTTATTTTTCTAAAAATACCCGACAGTCCTGTTAGGTCATGGATGCCAATTCCTTCTCCCATGCTCATTAAAGAGTATTTCAAACCTTTGCTATTACCATTCAATCTCCACAGACTCATCTTTTCTCTCACATTTATCAGATGATTTGTAAACTATTTTGCAAATGAAATAGATGATTTTGGATGTAGATACTTTCAACTAGTAGATTAAAGTATTCCTGTAGGCTCATTCATTGTTTATGCCACCTCTCTCATAACAGGAAAAGACTTACCTTGAATCTCAGCTAGGTCATTTATCTCTACATTTGTCTTCTGTTTCCACTGTCTCCCGCTGTATCATGAATTATATGTTATAATTTAAAACTTATACACTTTATGTTAAACTACTCCCTCTAAATCTGATCCATTCTCTCAGCCTTTAAACATGTTATGTTATCACCCAACCGGAAATTTGAATTAAAAAAAACCCACACTTTTAACTCATTTTATTTCCAGTTTCCTGCTCTCCTCTCCTTTTTAATCCAAGTTGAGGGTAGAGTCCATTTATCAATATTTCTCCTCATGCCACAGTGAACCAATTTTTTATCCCATTAATTCATGGACCTCATTCTTGCTGACAATATTAATGATCTAATCAACAAAAAAAATCTCATGAGATGTCATCAGTGTCTATGTTGTTTTCAACCTCAGCAGAATTTGATTCCTACTGCTCATAAGCCCTATTTTCCCTGGAATCATTACACTGTTTTCACAGTCTCAGGTCCCAGAGAGCAGAACAGATGGAGTTTAGTGTGCTGGATGTTTATTAGGGAGTCATCTCGAGATGAACTTCTTTGGAAAGGATGGGGAGGAAGAAACACATGCAGAGAGAGAAGTCTGGCTGAAATGCAGCCTTACCATGTCATTCAATCTACAGGTTGCTGTAGAATTAGCATGGCCCATCATATTCGTCCTAAAGTGAACCAAAGTGTCCAGGTGTATATACTCCCTACCTGTATCAATCATTGCATGTCACCCACTCTGGGGAGGGTGTCACCTTGAGTCAGGTGGCTCTTTGCAGCTGAGTCAACCCCTGTGTGTACTGACAAAGTCCTCCAGGGAGCCCTAGCATGACTCTACCATCCCACGTCACCCCCTGCAGATTAGAGAGTAGGGAGGGTGATGTCCTAGAATAACTCTGACCCAGAGAGGCAAATCCAGATATCTGAACCCTGTGGGCCTGGTAAGCGCAGATGGCAGAAACACAGCCAGTCTATGACATGTGACATGATACTGGGATCTAAACGTTCACCCTAAGTAGTGCATCTGTCTACCAGGTGTGCATCGGGACATGTACGGGTCTTCCTTGCATGTAGCTGCACCCTGTCAGCCAGCGGTCCTCACTCCTGGAAGCTGGTGGATGTCTTGGGGGAGGGGTCCCTCCACCTTTGCCCATAGCCTCTCCTTTCATGGTTGGCACATGACTTCTCAAGTTCCTCTTGCCATCCATGGGTTGAATTTCTTTTCCTTCCTGCTAATGGGCTTTGCTTTCATGGAACATATTTCCCTGCTATATCCAGAATATTGACTCCAACCACCACACGAGAACTGATGTCATTACCTAGTCACTCACAGTGAGAAACCTGTCCTTTGTCCTCACATCTCTTTGGGTTTATCATTGTCATTAATATAATAATTATAATTCCATCATTATGAACATCATCATGATCACTGTTGTTGTTATTCATCATTATTTTCATTATCTCCTTTCTTATGAGTTATTTTAGTGGTTGTTGATATACAACATTGAGTATTATTTCTCTATAGAGAAGTGGTTTCTGCTGTACCACATGATATTTGTTCTTCTGAGGAACATCCTGAAATATTCTAAATCACCCTCCAGATGCAGGACAAGCCCTTGACCTCATGGGAGCCTCTGGGATGGTACCCTTTGCACTCATATGCCTCTGTTGAATTTTAAAATCCCCTGCATTTCTCATCGACTGCTTTTTCCAGATTAGAAGCCCAGGGAAGTTTTCCTTAGACCAACCAAACCACCACAAAATTATTTCAGTCTAATTGAGGAAGGAAATTGAGGCACATGCCACAACAGGGGTGAAACTGAAGGACATTCTAAGTGAAATAAGCCAGTCACAAAAGGACAAATACTGTATGATTCCTTATATAAGGTACATAGAGTAATCAAATTCATAGAGACAGAAAGTACAATGGTGGTTGCCAGGGGATGGGGGAGCGGGGACGGAGGGTTATTGTTTAATGTTTCAGTTGAGGAAAATGAAAAGAGTTCTGGAGATGGATGATGGTGATGGTTGCACAACAATGTGACTGTACTTAATACCACTGAACCATACACATAGAAATGGTTCGTATTGTTAATTTTATGGCACATGTATCTTACCACAATAAATAATGAAGAAAATCACAGGCCAGAATGCTTTCTGAGTGTTCTGCCTGAGACATAATTCATTCCTTAAATTTATCTATTGTTCCCAAGCAAAAGAGAACCTCAAATTACTTCACCATTTGCCCAGTGTTGCTAATATGTTTTTATCCTTTCCCTGCCTCTTGAAACGATGTCAACATGAATGCCTTTGGTCATTATCCTTAATTAATAGGAAGTTTATTACTTTGAGGGAGACTCGCAAAAGACACGTAGCTGGTTGTGATCCTAATTGTATTTTCAACATGAATAGCTATTTCCTGGCTTCTAACCCTCAAAGGTAGCACATTTCATGTTTCCATCTGAGGTGCATGAGGATACAATTTTTTAAAATATTTTTTCATAAAACTTTAGAAAGCTTTTCCTAAATTTAATATATGGATCTATTATTTTGGGAAGGAGGGATATTGTCAGTAATTCTTCTTCTAAATTATATTTTAATTGATGGAAACTATGCACAAATGCTACATTTTAGTAGTTTGATTTGGGAGTTTGATTATTTTTTTGAAAGCAGCTGTTCATTCAAAGAGGCTTTCTATGATTTTGCTAGGATGTGCTATGTAGACATCCCATTCACCAGCCAATATCAAGTAAGTTGAGGTTGTATCTGCAAGAATACACAATGCCACCATCATTTCTCAAGTGTCAGGGTCCTGGCAGTATGTGCAGTATAGTATGGAAAAGAGGCAAACACTATGGACTTGTTATATGTTTATCAGTTTTTTAAAGCATGAAGTTTGCCTGAGAGCATCATACTTGGTAGAAGAACACAGAGTGTTTCAGTCATGTGTTTTTCTCTTCATTTTTTTGGTCATCGTGGTGAACTTCATCAATACACAAAAGACTGGATCTCTGAATTTCATCATATTTCCCCTAGAAATTTATAATATTTTCCATTACAATGAGAAATTTTCTATTCTTATACCTGAAATTTTTAGACAGTAGATCATAAGTGCTGTCACCACACCACACACACAGAGGTGATGTGAGGCGAAGTGAGAAGAGGGATGAGTTACCTCACTCGCTTGTGGTGAGCATTTCCCCACATACATGTGTATCAAATCATCACATTCCACACCTCCAATGTATACAATTTTATTTGTCAATAATCATCTCAATAAAGCTGGAAAAGTATGTTGTCTAATTCTGGAAATATGACAGATAAAGGAATAAGGGACTAGATGAAGCATTCCTGATTGCTTATAAGTTATGTTCATGATGTTATTTTGCGACGACTGCTGTTTTCACTTTGGTGGAATAGTTAATGATTTGGTCCATACATTCCTAAGTGAGACTGGGTTATACATTTTCCCTCAGCTCCATCCACCTCTTCCAGATCCGTTTCAGAGTTTCATCCCTTTTTTTCCCAAAGGGGCAATTAAGTGACTGAAGTGTGCGCGCTGAGGAATGATTCTCAATTCTGAGAAGACTGTAATCTACACTTGATTATAAAAATCGAATTTCCCTGTGACTTTTTAAAGGATATTTGCAAAAGGAAGTTATCTTAAAAATGGGTTTATTTTGTACCAGTTGGATTAGCCTCTGTGATCCCTTTTTCTGAAGATCTTGGTGTACCCTCAATCCCAGGCCATGATGGAGGAAGACACAGGGACCTGGGCAGGGTCTTCAGTCCCACTGGTTAGGGACTGCTTCTGGGAAGGCAGGGCCTGAGGGCACCTTGGAGGTGCACTGAAGCTACTGAGACGTTAGAAATAAGGGGCATGTTTGTGAGGATGAAGCACTAAAGGCTCCTTGTGCAACTTGGAGAGGGGATGTCCTTGACTGAGAGGAAGGGAGTACGTAGGTACCAACAGGTGGGGCCAAAGCTTTAGAGGGGACCAACCATTGTAGGTGAAGTGGGGCAGGAGAGGGGGCTTTGACTTGTGCAGGCAACAGGAAGTGAGTCAGAGAAGGGCTGGAAATAGGATGGGAGTAGAGGAAGGAGTGGATGAGGGGCTTCCAAGGGGACCTGGGTCAGATCTGAGGTGAAGCCTTGGGAAGGAGGCAGGGCAGATGGGACCTGGGCCTGGGTGGGGAGGAGGGAAACTGTGTGTAATTGTTAGGAAGGTGGCCACCCCTGTTGCCCAGGGGAGATCTACATCCTGTGTTGGGGTGGGTAGGAGATGTGGAGGGAAGTGCGGGAAACAGGTACAGAGGAACTAAGGCCAGGGACATGGGTATGAAGAGGCTGAGGGAGCCAAATGTGACATCTTTATTTTCCCTCACTTTTCATGACCTTGTGCATTCAAACAGGGGCTGATCTGCTCCTGAGGCACAGAATTCTGCAGAATGAAAGAAGCACTGGCCAACATGTGTTCTATAGTGAGGAAGGAGCAGTCATTTTCTCCTCCTAAGGAAATGATCCCTACAGAGCTATGGGATTGTTCTTGATCCTAGTCAGAGCTTTTCCCAAATTAGAAAATGGAGACAGCCTGTGACTTAGATGATATCTTTTCTCACCACCTCCAGTGGTTCTCAAACTTTGCTGCCTGTTGGAATCATCTGGAGAGCTTTTAAACTCCCAGCGTCCAGGCTGCAAAAAAAAAACCGTCATAAGAGTATATCTTTTAGAGTGGGATTCAAGCATACTTATAATTCATCAAGGGAGTCCATTGAGGGTTAAAGTGAGGATATGTTTGCATGCATGCATATCTTATTTTAATCTGCCTAAGTTTCATGTGGGCACATTGTCAATATGCATGTATTGGTGCAGTGGTTCTGATTGTGCTTGAGAATCTGTATTTCTGTAAGCCATAGTTCCTACGAAACTTCCCTTTACCCAGTGAAATAAACTTGGATGAATAAAACTTATTTTTTAAATGATCTGCATGCTTAGAAATCAAAAGCATGTACAAAAAGTGATATTCAGGATAATTTTATTAATATTGAAAGAACAATTTACAGCACAACTTTCTGTTACATTTAAGAACTCAAAAGAGCAAAGCCGTGAGAATATTCCCCATGAGGAATTCCACTGAAATAATGCCACAGAGTCAAAAAATCTCATCCCAGGACAGGGAACTGTTTAAAATTTGTAGAGCACATCTTTAAGGCCTACCCATTTTCCTAAAATTCAGAAAATTTTGGACAAATACAGGTCATTTTCATAATTTCCTATGATCTTATAGTTTAAAACCTAATCCTACAATTTGACTCAATATGATAAAATGGATTTCAATATAAACAGCTCTACATTCCATGGGATATGTATCCTTTGAAATATATTGTCTGCTTACATAATCAAAGAGGGCAGTGTTGACTGTGTGTGTCCCCAAGTGTCATTTGAGTTTCTACCATTTGTACCCCCACCAGCACTGGGGAATGGCTGATTCCCCAGAAATAGCCTGCTCCTTGTGACTTCTCCTCCTTATTCAACACTCACCTCCAGGTCTCCTGGGGCTGGAGGACATATCTTCACTGCCAGGAGGTGTCTCATTCCCAGTTACTCTCTTCAGAGGAAGACTTCAGAGGTCATTATAGAGGACACTCAATGGGACAGGGGCACAGTGTCCCTCAGACTTCTCTAAGGTGAGAGGGCTCTCCCCAGGAGGGATTGGCTTATCAGAAGTAAGGAAGGATGGAGCTGTCGGGAACCTGGAGTTCCACCAGACTTTGTCTAATCTTTGGAAGACCATTCTGAGGGGCTGGTCTGGAATGTGGTTCAATGGTGGACAATGGGGCACAGTACAGGCCTGGATGGTATTCAGATAAGTTCTGTTGTGTGGATGCTGGAGGTCAATGCTTTGCCCCTGGACTTTCTGGTCACTGAGGGTGATGCTGTTGGTCAACGTCCAGTTGTACTTGGTGGGCTGGAGAGTCTGGAAAATACCCAGATGTGGTCTCCAAGGGCTCTTCTGGGGAGTATGCAAGGGACTGAGTCTCAGTTTCTTTGAGAGGTTCTGGAAAGTCTGAATGGGGGTCTGGGCAAATCTCTCACCTAGTGCCTTGATGCAGATTTTGGAGTCCTGGTCCAAAGTATGTTCAGCAGGCTGTTGGCAGCTATAGGAGTTGACATGCAGATACTTGGGTTATGCCAGGCTCTGAGGGAGTGGCCCTGGAAGATCCCCAAGCCTTATGTCTTGGAGGCAGCCTGGAGATCTTCCAGGGAGAAAGAAATGGGCTTCTTCTCTCTGAGTTGGACAATGAGGGTAGGATTCTGGGCAAAGAGTTTGGATGATGGGGAAGGGATGTCAGGGACAGGCAATTCCTGTCCATTCTTAAGTCCTAGAGGTGGGAAGATGCTCAGTTCAGGTCTTTGGATGGCAGACACTGTGGGGCAATTGGATCTCATGACAGGTGTCCTCACAGGTGGTCTACATATGAGACTGAGGCCCAGGCCAGATTTCCTCTTGGTTGTGTGGATGGGCACCGGCCTGTTTGCATCCGAGGAGACAACACGACCTACATAGACTACATGATAGAATTTCCTCACCATCAAAGACAAATTAAAATGAACCAACTAAAAGAAATTAAAAAAACAAGAACTTATAACATCAAATTGAACAGCAGGTGATGTACAAGTGTTCCATTTCTACATGTTGTGGGACTCAACCTCAGTGGTGTTCCAGAAAAAGTAAATTAGAATATCACCTTGACACGTTTTCACATCAGATAGGAAAGTACAAACATTCTTCATAAGGTCTCCTATTAATGAATTGGAAATAAGCTTTTTCATACACTCTTCTGAGCTCGTGCTCTTTTGGATGCAGTTTTATGACTAAGGAGTTTTGAGGAAGAATTTAGGGGTGGGTACCACCCCTGAAAATATACCTCTTCTTACATCATGGATTCTACCGTGTGGAGACATCTGATAAAGTCACTTCCACATCCCCACCAGCATACTGTTAGCAGACATGCAAGGAACCATGTCAAGCCAAAGAAAGCCAGAAAAATGACATCTGAAAAGTGCACTAACTGATCACATTGCTTGGCATAGAACTGAACAATTCTCTCTCACAGAAGGGGGTTTAGGCAGATGGGGATTACTCAGGAGGGGGTGCCAGGGGAGACTCACCCTCACGTAGTCACAGGCCTCTGTCAATTCCTTCCAATTCCGCTGCTGACTCCCTTGGGGTCTCCTGGGAAATCTCTGCAGTAGGGTCCTCCTCCCCCGCTCTTCTTGCCTGCATAACAAACCATGCTAAGTGGAGGTCACTCAGTTTCCTGTCCCCAGTTTTGACAGACATTTCTGTGGCCCAGTCCCCATCGCTATTCAGTTGAGAGACAGGTAGTGAAGCCCTGGGCCTTTTCCCCACCTCATATTCTTCCTCCAACTCCAGAGACCTCCGGGCTTTCTCACGACGTCCTTTCACTGAGACTCCACTGGTTTTCTGCCTATCACCTGCAAAATTCCAAAACGTTCCCCACCCCCTTAGAGATTTACTCGGAGTAGAATGAGCTCCTGAGTGTGGACCCTGGAGGATGGGGAGCTCCTTTTATTTTCTCTCCACATCCCTGTCCTTGTCTAGAGATGGCTGTGCACACACTGTGGAGGTGGAGAGGTCTACCTTAGTCTCCTTAAATTTCAGCCCAAAGGTTGGTTACAACCTTTCATGTTCCTCAACTTTGTCTTTTCTCCTTCTCTCCTTCCACTTTGTCAAAGACCCTTGTGTTCTACAGGACCTGCTGATTCCATGGTTCCAGGTTCTACTTCATCTTTTTGGAACCCAAAGGCTGGGGAATGGGCCCCTTGACAAAGCTCCATGGGGCACCTGATACTTCTTGAGTTGTGTCCACAGTCTCTGCAGCTCTTGAACTTCACCT
The DNA here is from genome assembly GCA_031878705.1 of Tapirus indicus. Classification (NCBI taxonomy): domain Eukaryota; kingdom Metazoa; phylum Chordata; class Mammalia; order Perissodactyla; family Tapiridae; genus Tapirus; species Tapirus indicus. The sequence goes on along the minus strand of CM062937.1, from coordinate 35,090,547 downwards.
GTGGGTGGAGGAGGAAGTGATCACTGAGTTAGCATAAATCACAGCCTTATTTCAAATCTGAATATGAGGACAGAGTCTGTGAGGTGAATATTGGTTTTGGAGAGGGGACAGAACATAGGGCACTAGGTGTCAGTATATTGAAGATATTGTGGTACCCCCCAAAGCATCTGTTAGGAAAGGATGCAAGAAGCACTGGAGGCCTCAGGGTAAATTGAATGCACCAGACGTAAAGATTTATACAAAAACTAAATGAGACATGACAGGAAATAGGAAGTGAGGTTGCTCCTTCCAGTGTCTGAATGGACCCCTGCACCTGGTGATGAGGTCCCAGGCAGGAGTTCCTTGAATGGGAAAGGACAACTGGGTTATGGACACAGAATTGTCCACGTAAAAACCCCGTACCTGGATTCCATGCAAATCCCTGGTTCCCCACAGATCTAAGCCTCCACTTACCCTGGGATCCTCCTCCTCTGGTTGGAGAGTACTTTTTGCTAATGGTCCCTTCAGTTGCTTCTTCCCTTTTTGGACTTGAAAGAGTCTGGAGGGACTGTGCTGTGTGGAATGACCCACCCTCTGCCTCACCTGCTTGAAGCCTCACCTCAGTCTTGATTTTGGGATTTCCTGGGTCAAATAAAAAAGAAAACTTTCAGATTCACACATAGACAAAAGTCCCTTGTGCACCTTCTTTTCTGAGTGGGGATGAAGAGACCTCATGACCACTCAGTCAAAACATTTCTCCCAAGGTGATCTCTCCTTCCCATATGTGTTATCATTCTCTCATGACTACCTTCCCCCAGAATGTGACTCTGATGAAGACAAGACACTGGTAGCATCCTTTGTGAATTTGCATTTGCGTCCTTGAAAGGCTGATTGTAGAGACGTTGGTTAGGTCTATCACAATGCACTATATTTGGTCAAAGAAAGGTAGTATTTCCCCAGGTGTAAACAATAATCCATGCTACATTTAATGCCTGGGAACTCATGTGTGAAAATAAAAAATAAAGTATACTTTCATCTCCATAATTTTAGTTTTCTCTTTGTCATAAGAGGAGATGATTTTTAAATTCAAATTCACAAAGAAAAACTGTTTTCACCACTACTGAACTGGAAGCTTCACAGGGTCAGCAGGTTCAGAACTGTTTTATTGTATTTTTATCCTCATGCCTCATTCTTAGCTAGTTTCAAACCAATGTGAAATTAATATTTTTGAACTAAGTATGAACAAATCAGTTATTTAGGCATATACCGCCCATAGGCAAAGCCAACAAGTTTTCGTAACCTCTCACTCACTGCCCCACACACATCAGGTGCTGGGGTCTATTTCCTCTGGAATTTGAACCTCATGTAATAATTATCATTGAAAATGATGTATCTTATCTGTTTCTGTTCCTAGAATTACTAGGAAAATTAAAGAACCCTTACCCCAGTGCCTAAGGACACATTATTCCCTATTTTTCCTACTGTCTTCTTTCTTAGAGGGAGAATCTAAGGACCCGTTTGTAGAGGAAACCAACCTGAAATCCAGCTGTGCTCCTCAGGTATGTCAGAAGATTCTGGAAAGGTGGGTGCAGGACCAACTATCCAGGAGGTGATGCAGTTTCCAAGGTGCCTGCAGAAGGGTCAGTGGGGGAGTTTCTTTCCCAGCGGGGTTTTATACTGTTTCAAGGTCACACTACCTGGTTAAGGGGATCTAAATCAATCTAATCTACCCACCCTTGATGTGAACGGCTCTTGAAGACTTGAACTATTCTGTGCTGTTTAGCATTTTCATGAATTTTAAAATTCCATGGACACATGTGCATACTTTCATGAATATATATTTTATGTCAGAAAAATAAACATTTTTGCATTGTCCTGTTCTTCTGTTTACATTTTTGTTATTCTGGTAACATAATATTGGCTATTTTAGTACACTGAAGCATACAGTTCTATGCATTGTGTACATTCTTGTTGTTGCGCAGCCATCATTGTCATCCATCTCCCGTGCTTTCAATTTTCTTCAACTGAAAGCCTGTATCTATAAGTCTTCATTCTGCCCTCGCTGTAGCCCCTTCTACCAGTTTATTGCTCTTTCCTACTAATGTCTTTTTGTTTTGTTAAAGAACCAAATTCAACTGGGTAATTTTGAAGATCTAATTGGCTTTAGTCAATGGTTCATGAATCACAAAGCACCCAATTTATCAAATAGAAGGGCACTCCCAGGGCCTGTACAAAATGGGAGCCTTTTATAGGCAGAGGGGCAGGACAAAGAAGCTATCAGCAATTTTTTCAGTCAAGGTCCCCTTCTCTTAGGGGTCAGGAAAGGCAGAGGGCTAATAGGCAGGTTACCTACCTAGTGTTGACCAGGAAATTCCAGACTGACTGGCTGAAGATTCCACAGCTACAAAAGACTTTAAAACTGCAATTAGGCTAGGTATTGAGTCTTGGTGTGCTGTTCTGGGGCTTAGCATAAGTGACTCTATTTGGGGCTTATTGTTTCTTTTATTAACAGTTAACAAATTTGTTAATTTGGTGCATTAGTTTTCTAGGCTTCCATAGCAAAACACCACTGACTGGGTGGCTTAGACAACAGAAATTTATTTTCTCACATTTTTAGAGCCTAGAAGTTCCAAGATCAAGGTGTTTGTAGGTTTGATTTCTGCTGATTCCTCTCTCCTTGGCTTGCCAATGGCTGCTTTCTTCATGTGTCCTCACGCGGCCTTTCCTCTCTGCTTTGGCCCCTGTGTTTCCTTCTCTTCTTATATGGCACTGATTGGATTAGATTAGGGCCATCCTAAGGATATCACTTTAACTTAATCACCACTTTAATTTTAACTGTCCTATCTCTGTTTATATTCGCCTTCCGATGTACTAAATGTTTGACCTTCAACATGAATTTGGGGTGGACACAATTCCATCCACGGCAGTGGGTTCATTCTTTTTCAAGCCCTCTCCTTTCAAATAAGCGTTTTTAAAGTTACACATTTCCTCAAAATAACAACTGTGGCCTTATCCCTTGATTTGATGACTTTCTTTCTTCATTGTGTTTGTGACTCTCCTTGGCAATGCTCCTTTGATTGTACTGTAACCCTAGTGTTTACACTTCCTCTTTGGATGTTTTAGTTCTGTTTGGACAACGTGGTTATTGTTTAGTTTCATCTTTATTTTACTGTGGGAAGCACCTGTGACCTATGCAATGTAATCTTATTTGCAATTAGCTGAAATTTTCTCTGTGGCTAACGAGACAGAGTCATATTTGATGAATGCAATGGATGTGCTGAAGAGGCATAAAAAGTCTACATTTAGGATAAAGGTTCCATTTGTTTTAACTTGTTTGTATATTTTATAAATGTTATTGTGTTATAGACATAATTATTTTAGAACACTTTGTTATTAAATCTCCAATTCAATTTTATGGATTTAGACACTTCTTTTTTAATTTCTATGTTTCTATTTACGGGTATTTACACCACAGATTTTTTATCTACATATGAATTTTGAATGTACTATTTTTGAGTGTAATTTTTGCTAGGAATACACAATATCCATTTTTCTTCTTTAAATGTTTTGTGGTTGTACATTTGGTACATACAGAATGTCACTGACCCCTTTCAATATTTTTGTAATGGAGATAAACTACCAATTTTATAGGGCTCGTTTTCAAGTGATAATATCTATGAAATGCTTGCTATCTTACCTGAGATATTATGAAAGGTCACAATCATGACAAAGAATTATATTTAAGTTTATGATGAGTGTTAGAAACTTTAAGACGATATGAATATCTTATTTAGCAGCATTCATTAGAAACAAATGCATTCTCATGAGGCTGTTGGCAGGTGACTGAATTGGTCTTTCCTTGCCATGCATGGTGTTTCCAGTACACTCAGGGGCTACATAGGAAGACAGGAGTGGTTCCTGGTTCTGGGACATACTTATAAACACTGCAAAGGCTCTAGAGGGCTCCTGAACTCACATGGACAATTTTGCAGAAGCTCTGCTGGAGGAGGACTGGTCCTTCTGCCATGAGCATTCCTGGGTCCCCAGAAGACTTAGAGAATCTTTCCATTTCTCTGACAGAAAGACCACTCTCTAGTGCCTTCCAGTACTGTCCCAGCCTATCCTGGGCACCCAAGGGACTTAGACGACATTCAAAGTCTCAGGCTGCCCTAGGAAGCCACCCTTCACCTCCGTTCTTAACTATGGTGGTTCCAGGGCTCTTAATTGGATAGAGGATACTCTTTGAATGTTTATGTGGGCAGAGACATAATCTCCCACCTTTCCAATAAGCGAAAAGTGGTTCTGGGGCCCCTGATTAGACTAAAATCATTTTGTGATGTTTCTGTTGGTCCAAAGACAACCTTTCTGGGCTTCTAAGCTGGCACAAGAGGCCAGTGAGCCCTGTAGGAGATTTTAAATTTTAACAGAAGCGTATGCGTGCAAAGTATACCCTCCCAGAGGCTTTCATAGTATTAAGGGCTGGTTTGGCTCCTGCAGGCCAATTTGGAATATTTAAGATGCTCCTCAGAGGAACAAATATAATGTGGTACAGCAGAAAACCCTTCCCTATAGAGAAACTCTAATCGATGTTGTATATCAACTACCACAAAAATCATTCATAATAAGAAAGATAGTAACAATGAATAAAAAGAATAGTGATCGTGATGATGATCATAACAAGGGAATTATAATTATATTAATGATAATAATAAACTTAAAGAGATGAGAGATCAGAGGACATGTTTCCTTGAGTGAGTGACAAGGTAATGACATGAGTTCTCCTGTGGTGGTTGGAGTTGGTGTTCTAGATTTAACAGGAAAATATGTTCCATTGGGGCAAAGCTATTAGCAGGAAGGAAAAGAAATCCAGCCTAGTGCAGGGCACAGGGAACTTGAAAACTCATGTTCCACCCATGGAAGGAGAGGCTACGGGCAAAGGTAGAGGGACCATCATAAACATCACCAGCTTCCAGGAGTGAGGACAACTGGCTGACAGGGTGCAGCTACATGCAAGGAAGGCAGCTACATGTCCTGATCCACACCTGGTGCATAGACGCACCACTTAGGGCAAACATTTAGCTCCCGGTATTATGTCACCTGTCACATACTGGCTGCATTTCTGCCAACTGCACTTACCAGGACCACGAGGTTCAGACACCTACATTTGCTCGTGGGCCAGAGTTATTGTAGGGCATCATCCTCCCTATTCTCTGACCTTCAGGAGTTCACATGGGAGGGTAGAGACACTAGGTATCCCTGGAGGACTTTGTCAGCACATGCAGGGGTTGACTCCTTCCCCAGAGTGGCTGACATGCAGTGATTGATAGAGGTAGGGAGTATATACATCAGGCCACTTTGGTTCACTTTAGGACAGATATGATGGGCCATGCTAATTCTACAGCAACCTGTGGGGTTGAGTGATGTTCTGAGGCTGCATTGCAGCTAGACTTCTCCCCCTGCATGTGTTTCTTCCTTCCTATCCTTTCCAAAGAAGTTCATCTTGAGATCAATCCCTAATAAGCATCCAGTGCACTAAACTCTGTTATTTCTGCTCTCTGAGACCTGAAACCGTGACAACATTAAAAAGATTCCAGGATAAATAGAGTTCATGAGCAAGAGGAAACAAGTTCCACTGAGGTTGAAAACAACATAGAGACTGGTGACGTCTCATGAGGGTTTTTTTGTTGATTAGATCATTGGTATTGTCAGCAGGAATGAGTTCCATGAATTAATGGGGCAAATATCAGATTGGTGTGGGATGAAGAGAAATGTCGATGCATGGACTCTACCCTCAATTGGATTAAAAAGGAGAGATGAAGGTGGAACCTGGAGATAAAAGGAGTTCAATATTTTTTTTTTAAATTCAGATTTCAGGTTGGGTGATACCATAACATATTTAAAGGCTGAGAGCATGGATCAGATTGAGAGGGAGTAGTTTATGATAAAGTGTATATGTTTTAAACTATAACATAAAATTCAGGGTGTGGCAGGAGAGAATAGACACTGAACACAAATGAAGTAATAAATGACCTAGCTGAGATTAAAGTTAATTCCTTTCCTGTTATGAGATAAGTAGTCATACTGAGCAATGGGCTTGCTCTGCTTACCAAGATCTGAGCCAATTAATCACAATGAGGTAGGGATCTAGAAAGGAAGTTTCAATTCAATTAGCTGGCATAGATGGCAGGCTAATGTCCCCAAGAAAACATCTTCAAGAATTACAGAATCTTGACGTAGTTACACAAGGGAATGGCTAGTAAGGATGGGGTTTAGAAATGTTGGTCCTGAGGTATGACAGACTCCAGAGTGTTTCATTGTTCTTTTCTTCTGTCCGTGATGAGGAATATCTTGTAGGTATGTTTCCTGCCTGTGGTCAGCCTGTTCCTGGAGAGAAACTCATAGGACAAAGTTTTAGTTTATCAAGTTATAGGGGAGTACATAAGCAGAGGCCATAAATCGGGAAAACAAATTATTTTAGAGTATGTGCAGAGCAATGAGTAGTCACACAGAGGAGGATCTAGAGTCATTTAGCACAACAAGATGGCTTCACTTATGTTCACTTACAGTAGCATAAACAGTGAATGAGAGTGCAGGAATACTTTAAATCTAGTGGTCGAAAGTATCTACATCCAAAATTATCTATTTCATTTGTGAAATAGTTTACAAACCATCTGATAGATGTAAGAGAAAAGATGAGTCTGTGGAGATTGGATGGTGATAGCAAAGATTTGAAATACTCTTTAATGAGTAGGGAGAAGGAATTGGCATGCATGACCTACTAGGATTTCCAGGCATTTTTAGACAAATAACCAAAATGTCCTCAAATACAACGGAACACTTACTGTGCCCCCTGGTTTAATTATTTTCTCCTCGGGACCAGGAATTTTAAGCAAGAAGAGCCTGTCTCCACAAACATAAGAATTCTACTCAAATGTATAAATCAACTGTGAAAGATATGGAAGTAAAATAATTTACTATGTAGTAATGTTTTTTTTTATTTATTTCACCACTAACCAAGAAATAAAGTATAGAATTATCTTCCCATTTTCTTTGGGTAGTTAATAAAATCTTAACGCGTTATTGAAAGTATGTCGTAGTCAGTACCCTAACCATCAAGATCTCCAACCTGTGAACGTATCTTATTTTGTCAATCATATGTTATATTTCAAATTTTCATATTTCTTCATCTTTCATTTTATTTTGTTTTCTATTTTATTGACATCATATTGGCTTATAACATTGTGTAAATTTCAGGTGTACATTACTATATTTTAACTTCTATATAGACTGCATTGTGCTCACCACCAATAGTCTAGTTTTTACTCATCACCATACATATATGCCCCTTGACCCCTTTCACTCTACCCCTAATCCCTTCCTCTCTAGTAATCACCAATCAGTTTTCCTTATCTATATGTTTGTTTATCTGCCCCATATGAGTGAAAAATATGGTATTTCTCTTTGTCTGATTTATTTTGCTTAGCATAAGACACTCAAAGTATTTGCATCCTTTTTCTACTTTTGTCTCAAATTTAATTATTTTAACTGTATACTCTAAGATCCTAGATCTGTGCTGTCCTATACAGTAACAGCCACATGTGGCTAAAAATATTAATTTAATAAAATTAAATAGCTAACCTTTGGATCCTCAGTAATGATAGCCGAATTTCAAGTATTCTGTAACCACATGTGTCAGGCAGTTACTGAATTGAACATTGCAGATATACAGCATTTCCTTCATTCTGGAAAGTTCTTTGCAATGTTTATCTACATCTTATGTTTTTATTATTTTTTTGTAAATGCTTCATTTTCTGCTTCTCTGAATTAATTTCCTTTTATGGCTTTCAAGTGATTTTCTTCATTTTCTTTCTTAAACATCTTGAGATAGTTGCTCAAATTTATTTTATTCATTTAAAAATTAGTATCTACTTAAGGCAAATAATTTCCTTGGACTGTTTTTTTAGCTTTGTTTCATTTGTACTTATACGTATTCAAGCGTCATCATTTTTCATAGTGTACTTTAAAAACATTTATGCCAACTGTACTTAAAAGATATTTTTTCCCTTTATTTTCAGTTGACCGATTGTGTCTTCTATGGTTGTCATTATTTTCTGGTTTTATTTCATTCTTTATAAGGCTGTTGCTTATTCCTTTTTTGAAAAATGTGAGCTTTTCCTCCATCCTGATACACAAACCATTTGCATGCAGGATCCATCATGCCCCTTAAAAACGGATCTTCTGTTTCATGGTATGGTGCTGTCATGTATAAAATTCTACAATAATTGTAAACTTAATTAGAATTTCACCATTCCTGAATTTCTTTGGATATATTGGATGTTGAAAATCATGAAAAGTTGAGTTTTGCTTTGTGATTCAACCTGAGGTGATAGATTTTTTCCTTTTTCAGTATAAATTTGATGTATATTTGTTTTGGTTTCATACTTTCTTCATACTCAGGGCTATTTTCTTGTAGTCTATGCTTGATCTTTGCTCTCCTGTCTGTACATTTCTAGAACTAGGAGGGAAGAAGGCAAAACTATTTCAGATATGTCAACTGCTGTATCCTTAGCACCTGGAATAGTGTCCAGCCAGCCATTCATGTTGAAATTTGAGAGAGCTCACTTACTAACATCACTTTTGCAGAGTTTAGTTCTGAACTGAAGGGAAAGGGCAGGTGAGTGGATATAGATATCAGGTATTTCTTATGGACAGATATGTTTAAAATCATGGTTTTTGTGTGGGCAAGCAAAGGTCCCTCAAACTGCACCCCAGAAACAAGTAGTTCTGTCCAAATAGCCCTGGAATGGCTGAAAAATACCAATTCTGCCTCGTAGTAGTTACCAATGCCCTTAATAGTAAGAGGATATTAAGGAAGCAGAGTGTCTCCTTCTAGGCAGCTCTTTGAGAGAGCTGAAGGAAGAGCCTAAGCTGTACAATCACCCATCCTGAGGTCACCAGAGACCTAAGTCACCATTACCGCTCCAGTGAGAAGTGGGTCAACATATTTTGCATAAATTAAGGAATAATTTAGAGCCATTGGATAGATTTTATTAGTTCTTCTAAAGATTGCTTGTCTAGCTACGATTTTTGAAACACATTTAGTCCCCATTTGCTGAGAGAGTTTCTAATCACTCCACCCTGGAGTCCATTGTGAAGTAGGTTTACCTTGACTTCCTTCTCATAATGTGTCCTTTTCTGTCCCTGGCACAATATCTCTGTGACCAGTTAAGTTATTGTTTCACTTATAATGTACCCTTACAAACAACACTTTTCTAAATCCATCTGTAGTTGTGATATTTGAAGAAGAGTTTCCTTGGTTATAAGATTAAGGATCAGAGCTGGTTTCCCTGAGGGCTTTGTAGGCACTCTCCAATATCTCAGTTTGTTAAGTGAAATAGTCCCATATTTTCCTTGAGTTTGTATAATGATCTTCAAATAATTCTTCACCTTTGAATATAGATTCTGTGGGAGACTTCTGTTAATTTTTATGGTTTCATATAATTTTTAAACACTTAATGGATTTTAACAAACTCTAAAATTATGTTTTCATATATTTTATTTCCTTAATGAATTACATCATAAAATTATTTATATATATTTTCCTGTGCTATATTTAGCAGCAACATGGATTTTATGGGCTCTAGGCTTGTCTTTCATAGCTTTCAATTTATCTGTCATCCTTTTAAAGTTTTTACTAATATTTTTTCTCCTTTTAAAGCCTGTCAAACACAGATATGAATGATATTTGAGCAGGATCTGCTTCCTTCTTTCATCTCCCAATATGGCGTCTTTTCGTAATATTTCACACTTGGAATTTTGGAGCTCTGCCAAGTCATTTTTCTTCCTCTTCCTATCATCATACCTCTTACTGTCATTCTTTAGTCCTAAAATATCTCACTTTCATTATTGTAACCAGGATTTCAAGTCTAATTAAGGTTTTTAATAATTTGTAATCAATGCAATCCTAAAATTATTGGATAATTTAAGTGATGTCCCTCTGCTCAAATGCAAAGGATTCTTTGAATATCAATCTTCAATTACTTTTTCACTCCTACTATTTTACATTTACCCTTTTTAATAGTTATTGCATTGGTTATTTTTTTTCAAGCCAGTATTATTCAGGCTAGTTCTCCTTAAGCAGCATAAATTCACTGTAATATTTTGGAGATAAATACATGTCCGTGTTGTGCTATAGCAGGAAACGTCTCTGTCTCAAAATAATAGCTCTTAAATACAGGATATACAGAGAGTTTGAGAGACCTGGTCAGGATTTTCCATAATCTAAGAAAGATAAGCTCCTGAGGGGCTGCTTTTAGGCACCAGTTCTCACCCACTCAGTGACCTCCTCTGGCACCTACTCTTGGGAAGTGGACACAGCACAAGGATGCCTGGGTACATTCTTTCTTTCTACTCATAGGGCTGCCCTGGTGCACATGCATAGGGGTTCCCTGGATGTCAAAGAGGAATTTACATTTTCCTAACTTGCTATAGAAGAAAAATTCTAAGAGTAAAAAATAATATCCCATTTCACTCTGAATTTGCCTTAAAGTCAAAACCAAACATAATCCCATGGCCAGTTCTTGATTAGTTTTCCTAGATCTTCCTTCCTCTTTGGATACCCCCATGTGCTCTGGATAATTCAATCACTAACCAGTATTCCTTGAGTGTCTCTTGGGTATTGTGAGTTCTCTTGGATACTGGATACATTTGTGCCATTACCAGATTCTTGCATAAATCCCAGGCTTCTCTTTTATGTCTCGTTGAAACTGATAACTGCACTTGCAGTTTGATTGTGAAGCAGGAGCTTGAGAAAAAATATCTTCAGATGAGATTTCTGTTTCAAGATAGAAAAGATATGATGAGGGGATTTATTGTGAATATGTGGAGAGATTTCTCTGAAAAGAGATTTAATTTATATCAGTAATATAGTTCCCAATAGAAAAGGAGAGAAAGGGATTGATTGTCAACATTGCCAGGGGTAGCATAACTTTTGAATTTAACAGGAGAAAAGAAGTAACCAATGCATATGAATGCAGGAATACTGGTAGATGTTATAGAGATAAACTGAGTTACTCTGTCATATTATGTAGTTCATCTGTGTCTTGGGCTGAATTGTGTGCCCCCCAAATTCATATGTTGTAATCCTTAACCCTAGTACATCAGAATGTAATTATTGGAGTCAGGTTTTTCAAATGGATAAGTAATTTAAAAAGAGTTAATTAAGGGAGAGCCCTAATCTAATATGACTGGTGTCCTCACTACAAGGGTAAATTAGGCATAGACACACATAGAAGGTAGGGAGAAGACTGCTGTCTACAGGCCAAGGAGAAAGGCCTCAGGAGAAACCAAACATGCATATACATTGAACTGAGGCTGTAGCCTCCAGAATGATGAGAAAAGAAAATTTCATTGTTTAAGCCACCCAGTTATGGGCACTGCAAAAACAATTGTTTTTCCACAGAACATAGTATAACTGCCAGGTATCATTGAAAGCCACTTGGAGTACTGATTATGTGTTTAGACTGAGATCAACATCTTAGCCATCTGCTGTCAGCTGCAGTCATGGAAGAGGCAGCTGCTATGGGGTCTTGAACTGATGACACAATAGTCCAAGGGATACAGAAACAGGTTGGTCTTGGTAAATGTGTGTTGAAATGCATATGTGTAGATTAAACAGGGCGATAAAAATGGAGAGAGATTATGATGTTTGGGAAGTGGCATCAATACACTGGAGGTTCCCAAGTGGTAGAGAACCTGGCTAGAAGAAGTCATTTTGTGCAAATGCAAGAAAGGAAAGACATCATAATAACATGGTGCTTCTGATTATTCATGTTAGAGGCACTATTCCTGGAAACATCTAGTTGTACTGTTTCACCCTAAAGAAATTTGAGCCCAGGAGACAGAATGAGCAAAAATTAAATGAGAGCTGTTCCATTTATAGATGTGTAACTTTGTCATATTTGTCCATAAAGCTTTTAGAACTTCTGCTTATGCCATTTGTTAAATTGGTAAATAAACTATAATTAACATGATTATTGTGGGGATTAGATGAGCAAATATATGTAAATCTATAAATACACAGTCACATTGAATAAATTTTTTTCCTGGATATCAGAGGCAATTGTGTGAGTTAATTATCCCTTTGTTTATAGTGCATTTCCATTATGTGTCCATGAAATACATTTAATTATTATTGATATGTTAGAAGAGAAATTCTAGTTGATAAATGCTTTCTCTCTCACACAGATATGTATAGGCATATACATATATATATATTTGCATGCATATGTACATATACATATGTGTATGTGTGTATATATAATTAAAATAAGGGACATTGGAGCTAGTGAAGATTAATATAGAATGGGATTTGGAGGATTTCAGCTACCACTTGATGAAACTGTCATAAGGAACAGCTAGGTTTTCTCCTAAACTCCAGCCATTCCACATTATCTGAGTGTCCTTGACCTAGAGGATTGGGGCACACATGACAGTAACATTATGACTCATGTACTCCTGCTACTTTATGATGCAGGAGATTTTAAAGACTGGACTGGCAAGATGGTGCCATTGATCCCTCCAAATGTAAGAAGCCCTTGAATTGATTAACTCCATCATAAAATAGATTCTTAGTTGCTTGATATCCAAGTCCATTGGGGACAGATCTAAAAGTCAGGGTTGAGGGAGAGCAGGAAAGGAGTGATGCTCCAGAGGGCTGCCATGGATGTTGGATGCCCATTGCTAGTGAATAAGGCAAGAATAATGAAATATGAGAAATTCCACTGTGTTTACCTACAGGTGGAAACTAAAATCTGCATGTGGTATGAGTCAGGGATCCTTATGCTTTGGAATCAGGGAGGGAATTGAATAACTCTGGAGACCATAGGCTTTTTAAAATACAAAACTCAATGCTTTTCATTTTATTTGTAAGATGTCTGTATTTTGGCCTTCTTTATTAGCAAGCACAGCTATAACCTTCTTACATTTGACTTTGGGAGAGAAGAGACCTCTGCACATTTTTCTTACAGTGCACCACTTGTTTCAGTTTCTTGGGCTGGGGGTCACACCCAGGTGAAGGTTTGGGGCTTCATGAGGGGTCAGTCTCCACATTGTGCACAGGACTAGAGTCTCATGGCTTCTTTCTCTATCCTCAGCTTTACCTGCTTAATTCTTGGACTGTCTGAGGGTGAAAACTCAGAGAAAGACAGCTGGCAATTGAGGTATTGACAATGCAGCCACTGGTGAGTAATAAATGCCTCTTCCTTCTCAAAGTACATCCCTAGTGCCATTAGATGAGCACATTTATCCTATTGGCAGGGATGTTCTAAGTGCAATCAGGAGGCATTCAGGGATCTGAGCTATAGTGAAAATTTCCCAGGATACTGGGTTTTTTGTAATGGGTCTGGAACTCCTCTGTAACTAATATCCTTCCTAACATCACACTGATTTAGCCTCCATTAAGGCTGTGTATTTAAAGAAGAGTTGAGAGAAGTTTTCTTTTTCTAATTTAGTCTATTGCCTCATTGGGAAATAATTTACTCATTAATCATGTTATTTGCCATAATGGTGTAAGGGTTGTGATGAATGCGGATGATGGAGATGTTCGAGGAGCAGAACATTACAGGCCAATAGGGAGGCAGTAGTTTCATCAGTGAGTTCAGTTAATCCAGTGTTACAGGTCCTGGGTGAGGGCTGTGATGTGTTGAAGGGATTATGAGAGAGGTTTAGGCCAAGGAATTTATGAGGAGTCATTCATTTATTTTTCCTATTCTAAATTTAATATTTTGATAGAATATATTTGCATTTTTAGAAACTTCTTAAAAGGATAACTAAAATTATTATTATTCTTATCCCCAATCACGCATTTTACTTTTTTGTAATTAACCTTGTTTTTTTTTTCATATTTCGTAACTACATTAAGGTATAGGGAGCATATTTTCCTTAATTGTGACTGCACATTCAGGGGAAGGAGTAAAGTAGAGTAAAATTTAATACCCTGTGGAGATTTTTGAAGATCTAGATAGACCAAACAATCAGGAGGCTTCTTTTATCCTTCAGTAGAGAAACAAGAAAGAGACAGGAGACTGTGGTAACGGGTGTTTCAGGTCCCAGAGAAAATAGAGAATGGGAGTCCTCACACCACTGTCCTTCAGCACAGCCATCCCAGAGGTCCCTGCCTTGTGCTGCTGAACCATCTGACCTTACAGTGTGTCATGAACACCTGAGTCCTGCAGAGTTGAGAGGGACTATTGATACCAAGTTCTGTATGAATCTCATTCACTTCTGAAGAATGCTGGAGATTGCTTCAAGGTTTTTGGACATTTTAATGAGTAATAGACTAATGGCTTGTATTTAATATGTGTGTACTTGATAGGATAAACTTCTTACATTAGTTCATCAGATATTTCAACACTCATAAATAGGTTATTAAACCATTTCATAGCAATCTGGGGTTTATATACATGAGTGATGTAACCATAGTCATGGGTTAAGAGTGGCAAATCATGGTTATTGTTTGCCTTATGATGAATCTGTAAAGTTACTTAACATTAATCAGAAAGAAAGTTTTAATTGTGAATTTTCAAGGGCAAATTTTAAAAGCGTGTGTCTGGAAGTCAAAATTACCAGTTTAGTGGAAAATTTCCAGGGTATATTACACCATACTTCATGGGATATTACTTTATAATAAAGCTTTAGTAATTCAGACTGTGTATACCTCTGTGATGTGTCTGAAAGGCAGATGCCAGCTCAGCTCTGAGAATGAACTGATGGAAACTCAAAACTCAGTTTGGTCTTTCTTTACATTCAGCTCCTCCACCCCCTTCCTCAGTGCTGTCATCTCGACCCTCCCATTCTGACATTGGTAGGGATTGAGCTGTCTAAACCAGAATATCCATGATCTTTTAGGAATGAGTGACATTGGAAGATGTAGCTATAGACTTCACCCAGGAAGAGTGGGCCCTGCTGGACACATCCCAGAGAAAGCTATTCAGAGATGTGATGCTGGAAAATATCAGTCTTCTGGTCTTCATGGGTGAGTCTGTCAACATTTATGTGTGTGTATAGGTAGCTATTCATTCATTCATTGAGTCAGTCAACAAGTATCTAGAACAGCTTCTCCATACCCACCACAATCTTCCCTGATTCTTTCATAGACATTATAACTACAAGAAGGAAAGTGGTTTCTTTACATTTTACTTATATCTAGTTTGTCACCCTACTAGAATGTAATCTTGATCACAATTTAATGTCTTTCTTGCTATTCAGTCTCTAACACTCAGAGCATAACTGGGAACTCAATGAATATTTTTGAATGCATGAGTAAATTGATTAAAATTTTTCTAAGTAATTATTCTGCTCTAGTCATTATGCTGAGGCTTGAGACCAGAGTAGTGAAAATAACAGAATTTTGATTATTCTTGTGGAGCTCATGGTTGGCATCTGTTTGAAAATAACATTCAACACACTGTGGAGACATTTAATTTCTCCGTTTTTGAAAAGCCTGTGGATTCTGCATTCTGTCTTTGAACTTGGGCGTGGACATGAGCATCCAGAGGTCCTCACTATTTTGGGCACACATTCCGCATTTCTTCCTGGTTTGGTGATGGACCCTGAATGTTTTCTCTGTTCAGAGTGTTGTTGTCTGAGCAGCACTCCAGTGTTCTCCTTATTCTTCTTCAGTAGCCTGTCCTGGACTTGAAGATAAAGCAGTTTATTAGCACAGAATTCAAAATCCACATACCTTTTTTCCATGAACAGGGTATCAGCATTGCAAATCAGAGGTGATTTTCCAGTTGGAGCAAGAAGAGCTGTGGAGTGAAGGAACAGGATTTCTCCAAGGCCAGAGTCCAGGTAAGGAGCAGGGAGTGTTTCCACTTCCTAAATTATTCCCCATTGAAGTGCCATATTTTGAAACATACTCACATGGGTCTTGGTGCTTTTCAACATATTTGTCCCCCTAATGACATTTTAAATATTTATTTTTTCATTTATTTCAGTCATAGAGAGTGACAATAAAGAAAAAAAATGATAGCCACACAACATATCAGCAGGAAGGACACATCTACAATCATGCCAATAGAAAGTTTCATGGGTGTTCACCCTGGTCATCCAAATTAAAGACCAGGCAATAAGATGTTACTAATTGAGCACAATAGCCTGATTTATGTTAAGCTGGGGTTCAGCTCTTTGTAAGCAAAATGTTTTGGATATTTTGAATTTAGTGAAGAAATTACCCTGAGCTCAAATCATAACTTAAGATCTTAGAAAAAAGGACAACTGCATAAACATTGCTCATATGCCTGGTCTTTGAAACATATTGAAGTTTTCAAAGTTAATCTATAAGCCCTGCAGTTGGGATGCTCCAAAGGAGAAAATCTTTGTGTATGCAGGAGAGTAACACATCATGTGTATGCAAGTAACTTTGGAAAGATTTGAATTGGAGACTATCACTGAACGATTAGTTTATAATTCATGTGTAGAGAAATGAATGTATGTGAAAAAACCATTAACAGCCTTTCATCTCCTTCCTCAAAGCAGAAATCTCACACTCCAGAGGATCCCTTTGAATGCAATGATTTGGCAGAAGATTGCACTCATAGCTCCACATTGACTCAGCATTACTTAACTCACATGGAAAAGAAACCCTATATCAGCAAACAGTGTCAAGAATCCCTTAGTGGTTGGTCATACATTAATCAACATAAGCAAATTCACTCTAGAGGTAAATCATCTGAGTGCCTTCTATGTGGGAAAGCCTTTAGTAATTGCTCTAGCATTAGATGACACGAGATGACTCACATTGGAGAGAAACCAGATGAATGCAGTTTCTGTGGGAATGCCTTTATTTAAAGCTCTGACCTTAGAAAACACAATCTAACTAACACTGGAGAGAAACTGTATGGGTGTCATCTATGTGGGAAAGCCTTCAGTAAACGTCCTATGTTTAGATGACATGAGAGAACTCACACTGTAGAGAAACCATGTGAATGTCAGCTGTGTGGGAAATCCTTCAGTCAATGTCCTGCCCTTAGATGACATGAGGGAACCCACAATGGAGAGAGAATCATAAATGCCTTCAGTAAATATTCTGAGCTGAGATGACATGGTATTATAATGGTAATGAATGTGGAGGAAACATCAATCATAGCTTTAATATTTAACCACACCAGAGGACTCACATATAAAAGAAACCCTGTAATCAATGTGGAAGATCCTTCAGTCATCCTTCTTGGACATACACAAATTTATATGGAAGAGAATCCATATGTGTGACACCTGTGTGGCAAAACCTTCAGTCAGTGGTCTGACCATAGATGACCTAAAAGAGCTCACACTGTAAATATAAGGAATGTAGATGTCTTTAGCAACAGCCCTAAACTTTAAACACACCAGAGGACTTGCACAGGGGAGGACCTCTAAGTCTGTAGTCAGTGTGGCAATGCTCTTATTTATAATTAATGGTGAAACAACTTGAGCAAACTCCACTTGGGAGAACCTCTAGATCTGTAATCACTGTTAACACATGCAGTCAAGTACCAGGCATAGTGTGCACAGGAAAACTCATAGTGAAGGAATAAATGCTAAAACAGGATGTGGGCAGATGAAGCCTCTTGAGGAAGACCAAATAATTCATGCTGGAGAAGTGATCCAATGAAAAATCATGAGAAACTGTTTGTTCATAGAGCAACTCTTGTGGCACATGTGAGGATTCAGACTGTACCACACACTCTCAGTGTCATGAAAGAAGGAAAATCAGAGATCACTCATTTCATAGTCAACAGTAAGATTCTACACTGCATTGATAGCAATCTTAAAATCAAAGTGGAGAAACTGTCAGCTGGATTTCACATCAGAAAACAAAGTCTAGGAACAAAAATAATAAAACCTCTAAAAGATCCTTTTAATATACAAATAATTCAGAATTTTGAGAAAAGAACTATTCATAGGAAAAATGTGGCACACAAATGCAAGATAGTAAAGTGATCTGGGAATGCTGAATGCAGAATTTTGTAATAAATTAACTTTTCAATAGATTATTACTTGTAAATATTTAAACAATAAACAGAGTTGATGAAAAATCTAGTATGTTGCTGAAGTTCTAGTTTTCTTTACGCAACTCTAAACACATAGATTTGGGTCTGCACTCTTTGACATGTAGGTTAGAGATTCAGCTCAACTCTGAGTCTCCCTTTTGTCCAACACCTCCTTCACACAGTTCAGCTCCACTGTTTCCAACTTCCCACCCACATCAGCTGTCTCCATCCTATGCCCTGGTGGTGACACAACAGGGACTTTCACCCCACTTGACAGGTTTCTCAGTGTACTATGACCCTAGCCCAGCAGTGTCATGGGGACAGTATCCTAGGCATGTAGTATAAACCATTGGGTTACCTCCAGCCCTGTCTCTGCTCCTGGGAAGCTACATGTGACCATAGAGACAGACAGCTCTTCCCTCTCAGGTCAAGAACACTCCTTGGAGTTTTTCCATGAAGCCTCTGAGTTGAACTAAGTGGGGGCAGGAGTTCATGCCATGATGCCATCCTGCACCTTATTCAGGTGAAGCCTGAGTTATGCACCTGCTTGTTCCCCAAACAGAGCCACTGCTGTGCTCTCCCCACAGCAGCCCTGTAAAGAAAACTCCAGCAAGATAAAAATCTTCTAACCCATCAGACACCACATAAGTCCCATCGTAAACATAATGTACTTTTCTCCAACAAAACGAAAGCCCTCACAAAGGAGGTCTCCCCCGCTTTGCATTCAGCCCCTTGAGATGAACTTCCCTTCGACAAACCTCCATACTGAACCTAAACCTCAAGGGGAAATGCTCTCAAGAGTGAACTCACCTGATCTGTGCTCTTCCCAAACTGGCACAATTCCAAAATCATAGCCGGAGGTCAATTAAATGAGTACATCTCTGGGTGAAACTGATCCATCAAAATTTTTTTAATATCCACAAGTGATTCTATTGTGCAGCAAAGATAGAAACAGTCAAGTCAGGTTTTAGGACGATGAGCAACCAAACTTCAACATCTTGGCAACCTGGCTGGAGAAGCAGGGGCTGTGATCCCACAGAGATACATGGAGGTGTGAACAATGGTTGAAGGGAGCAAGTCAGTGATTAGAGGTTCAGACCCTGGAGACAGACCCCAGGGTTCTGACTTCCACTCTTACAGCCCATGAGACCTGGTTACTTAACCTCTTTCTGTGACTCAGTTTCCTCAATTCTAACGTGAAAGGAGCTTAGTGCTTTTATCTTAGAGTACTAGTGAGTACTATTACTGAGTTGTTACTGTATACACCAAGTTGTTACTGCAGGTAGAAGGCACTTTGTGTTTGCAAATAAAGAATATCTTACCTATAAATTAACTTGAGATCTAGGTACACCACTCCTCCTTATCTCATTATAGGTTCATCCATGTTGTAGCATGCATCAGTACTCTATCCCCTTTTATTTCCTGAATAATATTTCATTGAATGTATATTTCCTGTGCCCCATGCACACTAAGCCAATCACTGTGACATCAGTGCTTGGAGATGGAGAAAGGTTTATTCAAATTGGCCAAAATGAGAAGGCAGGAAGATAGGTCTTCTCAAATTGACTTTAATAAGAGAAGAAAGCAGGGGGTTTTATAGAACTCAGGGGTTTGGCAGGAGGAGTTTTGGAGAAACAAAGGGGTAATCTGTGTTTCTTTCACTCAAGATAAGGCTTGGGCAATCTGACTTCTGGGCATCAATGACAGTTGGGAAAGAGTTATCTAGTGATTGTAACTTTCTTGTAGGCATTCTTTTTCTTCTGTAAAATAAGCTCATAAATCCTTGTGACCCTTGAGTCACTCCTCAGGTTAAACAAAAACAAACAGCAAATTGACAAGATTAACTCATTTTCCTCTGTGTTGGGAAGAAGGTCGAAAGGCAATCTTACTGAATATTTACAGTAACAGGTACCCGGTTTCACCCTCAAGGTTGTTGTAAAAATTGGAATAGGTCATTAAATAGCTAACACAGCACTGGTCTTGTCCTCAGCGCTGTACTTTGTCCCCACACTAATCTCAATTAGCTCTATGAGTCAGATCCCATTACCATCCTCTTTATATACAGATAATGAGAAGGAAACAGAGGAGGTTTGATGAAGACACACCCTAGACCCATGGATGAGGGCTAAAACAGGTGGGGTCTCAAACTCAGGCAGCCCAGATCCAAAGCAACTTGATTATATCTTATAGGGTGTGGACATGACATATTCCAGCTTATTTTGGTTCAAGATGACTTTAGATCATGGAGGGGAGGAGCTGGGTGGGTCTTGTTTGGGTCACCTATGGTGAGTGACACTGGCAGAAAGAAAACTGTTAGTGTTTCTGTTATCTCTTTTCAATTGATTTGAACTCTCCCCGTTACAGGCAGATTCCTTGATGGAAAGCCTTTCAGAATCTTAGTTCATTTCTCAGGGTAAACCATGCTTTACAATTCTCATTGTATCATTATTTACTCAATCCATGGAGACAATGTTTATTTGCAGGAGCTAGGACATAAGAGTGGAGCTCTGATTTGTATTGTCTCACCTCCTTCATTCTCAGAATTTCTTCTTGGTTTTTTCCTAAGTCAGTTCATCTCCACAATGATGGGCAACAAGTTTAAAGGGAAATATTAAAGGAACTGTTTTTCTCATCAATCTCTCTCTCTCTCTTTGATACAAAAGATCCAGTTAAAAATTCTCTGGAAAATACAAGAATCTGTGATGGGATCATAGCCTATTTTTTTGTTGTTGTTAATAAACATGGTGCCAAATTTCACTAAATAACTATCTACTGCCAAGTAAAAGTCCCCACCAAAAAAAATTGAAAAAAAAAAAAAAAGAATCCATACTATAATGAAGGCCGACAAAGGACAAACTGAGAAATGTTTGCTACACTTATGGAAAATAAAGAGATTAATGAACTAATGGAGGAAGTAAGGAATTAAGAACTGTTTTGTTTACTGTCGCCATGGACACCGCAGTCCGCGTGCAAGGGGCGGGGTTCTAGAGAGGCCTAGTGGGGCAGCTGCAGGGTAGGAGAGGGCAGGACCACCCCAGGGCTAAGCAGCCCCTGCCGGGATTCTGGGTCCCCTGCTGCTCTCAGCACCCTTGGCTTGGATCCCTGTGTTCAGGGCGTGTCCCATTCCAGCTGACAACATGACAGATCCAATAAATTCACCACAGAACTGGGGACACCTCCTGACTGGATGGGGCTGAAAGTGGGTTGGAGGAGGTAAGACTGGGTAGGCTGGGACTCCTCAGCTGGAGGTAGGCAGGCCCACCAGAGGAGGAAGTCCCAATGCAGTCACGTGGATGGAGACCCACATGACATCACAGAAGCCTCGTTGTGACGCACCCAGAGCCTCCACCAATCGGTGGGCAGCACGCAGCACGATAGATGCCAGGGCTCAAGGGCCTGATGCTGGATGGAGTCTCGGGGGAGGGAGGCTCTGGCCTTCTGCTCCCTCTGCTGCCCCTTCTTTCCTGACCTTGTCAGTGCCCATCCTGCTGAGGAGGGCGTCCAGACCCGTGCTCCTCCTCTGGATCTCAGCACAGACTCAAGTCCTCACCTTCCCACCTGTGTCTTCCTTCTCCACCCTGGGGCAGGTAGAAGAGGACAGAACACCACGCTGAGTGCTTTGGGTTCTGGAAGGAAATGCCAAAATCCATGTGCTCAGGAGAAGTGAAAACAGAAAGCACACTGCAAGGATGGGCAATATTGTGAGCTCTGTGACCCTAAAAACTGTTATGGGAAATCCCAGAAAGCCTGGGGAACTCGGGCTGTCAAGAGGAATGGACGTGTGGTGTGAAGAAGGGCACTGTGGGGAGAATCTGGGGGCAGAGCAGCAGAGTAGAAAGAGAAAACCTCGGAATGGGCACACCACATATTTTTTGGATAATTTTACAGTGTTGAAAAAGATGTAAAGCTTTTCCATCCCAAGTGAGAACAGATTTCTGGTGGGCACAAGCTGGATGAACAATGGGGAAAGCTGTAACAGAACAAGTGCTCACTGCATGTAGCACAAGTGAGAAAGTGTAGATGTAACCTTGGAACAGAACCAAGGGACCTAATGGGCACCATCAACAGAGGTTCTGGACCTGCACGAGGACGAGAGAAAGGCATGCTCACCACTTACAGCCTTATCTGGTGCATTTTCTCTGCTGCAGCAGAAGAATAAGCATGTCAGTCCACACTAATGGATTATTCACTAGGTGTCACCAGCACAAAGCCTGTCTCCTCCATGGTGGTGACAATCTCCCTGACCAGGCACACTCAGAGAGGAGTGTGTCCTTCACAGGGCCATGTCCCCCATCCTGGGCTCCCTGACTGTTCTCTGAGCTGAGTAAGGAAGGCCTCCCCTGTCCAGGCAGCTGGGAGGGAGGGAGCTCTGAGGGCAGAAAGTTTTCTGGCATTTCTGGAGGAATAAGGGGTCATGAGCAATGGTCCCTAACTGTTTGGCTTGTGCTTCTCACAGGCTTCTTCCCTCTGAACAGATCCTGTACCCTGAACAATCACATCCCTTTGCATTGGGTCCTCCAAAAAATATAAAAGTGGAAGGGTCTCATGAAGTTGTTTTTCTCCAACATTTAATTATGAAAATTTTCAAAAATAATGGAAATACGTAATAATTTTTTATTTAACTGTATATTCCCACAACGTTGCTTCTACTAGTAACATTTGAATGTACTTGTTTTACACATATCTGTCCATCTATTCGTACTCCTTCCAACTCATCTTAATTTTAATGCATTTCAAGGAAAGTTACAGACATCATTAACTTGTGCCCTAAATAGTTCATAATGCATAATACTAGAGTTCAATATTACCACAGTTTATTTTACCCAAAAACTGCATACTGTGAAATGTACATATCTTAAGCGATGAGTTTTAACAAACACAGGTATCTATGTAACCCCAGCCCCTTCAGGTTGTAGACCACCAACCTTCCCTCCACAAAGCTCCCTCAGGCCCTTACCAGTCAGCCACAAATCAAATCAACAAAGACAGCCACTGTTCTGATTTCACTTCCCCGTGGATACATTTCGCCTGTTCTAGATCTTCACATTAAATCACACAGTACGTACTCTGATGGGTAAGGTTTCTTTCACTCAGCATAAGGATGTCCTGTGTATCAGTTGTTCATTCTTTTCATCACTGAGTACTACCCAGCTGCATGAATTACCACAGACTGTTTATCCTATCGAAGGACCCTGGGCTGTTTTCAAGTTGGAGTTATTATGAATAAATATGCACATACTCGTGTTAACTTTTTCGTGTATGAAATTCTCATAGCCTTTTGAGATACTTCCCATCACTTACTGGGAGTCTAAGGACCATATGGGACAGTTGCCCATGGTCACACCCATGTCCAGCAGATCCAGGAAAGTCTCTGGCCTCTGTGATCTGGGAACTGCTCTGGTCTTAGCCTTGGCCATGACTTGGAGGGAGTCAAGTTTGTAGGACTTTCTTACCCATCTCCTCAGGTCACCATATCCTTTCCACAACACAGAGATTAAGTCCCAGGTCACTGTGGGGTGGAGAAAGGGGCCTGGTTTTTCTAGTTCACTATTAGCCTGGGCTTACTTATGAGCCAGCACAAGAGAGGAAAGAGCAAATTCCTGACTCACTGTGTGACACTGATGCATACATTCCTCTCCAATCCTCATCTTCCTCTTGTGCAAATAAAGGGGATTAAATTCCATTGTCTGGGCTCCTTTTGAGCCTGATGATCTCTGTCACAGGAACTGTACCCAGAGAGTCAGGCCTGTGATGGTCAAAATGAAATGGGGTTTCCACCCCCCTCTGCACTCTCCAGTCACCAGTGAGGATTCTTGAAGCCCAGAGTCACCCCTCCCTGCCAGCTGCAGATGGGATCCTGCATGTCCTTCCCACCAGTGCCCAACTCCAAAGAGCACACGGTTGGCAGGATGCCTAGGCAGGAGGCTCACTCACATTATGGCCTCCTTATGACACGGTTCTGAGTCCTGCTGCATATCACCATCTCACCAGCTCTTTGACAGAAATGGTCTCATGGGAAACAGTGCTAGGCTCCTGCCCCAGCTTGTCCCTTGTTCTTCAGAGAGAGAAAGACCAGCGTCTGTACAATTCACTGTGCGTGTGAGTGTGTGTGTTCTCAGATAATAGTTCTCCTTTACTGTATACCTACAATGTCCTAGACTTTGTGATCGGCCGTTTCACACAGCATGTGGTTAGTAATGACAGTGTCAGTACTCGTGTCTGATTCGGTCCAGTAGGCCTGGGAGCCCCTTCCATCCTGGCTGCCTCTTCCCTATTCCTCACCTGCTGGAGAGGCTGCAGGGAAGCTCCCAGGATGGGGGACACACAAAGCAGCCACTTGAGGCAAGTCATGTTGCCTAGACAGCAAGAAAAATCTTTCTTGTGTTAACTGGACCCACAGGATGGGGGGAGAGACAGCCAGGGTATTAACCTCTTGGCAGAGCTTAATTTAGAAGCCTCCAAATCTCTACCCCCCTTCCCAGGAGTTTGCTTCCAGTTTTAAGACAATTCAAGAGAATTGGTAGAGGGCCACCCCTGATGGCCTGCTGGTTAAAGTTCAGTGGTCACCGCTTTGGCGGCCCGGGTGTGTTTCCTGGCCACGGAACCACACCACCTCTCTGTCAGTTGCCATGCTGTGGCGGTGGCTCACATAGAAGAACTAGAAGGACTTACAACTAGGATATAGAACCATACACTGGGAGGCTTTGGGGAGAAAAATAAAAGAGGAATATTGGCAACAGATGTTAGCTCAGGGTGAATCCTTTCCTGCAAAAAAAAAAAAGAAAGAAAATTGGTAGAACATCTGCAGAGACCAGTCTTGAACTGTTGGCAGCTTTCTTGAAAACAATCACCTAGTTGGAGACCAAATCCAGGCTGCCGAAGCAAGAAGGAGACAGGGGCGGAGTAAACAACTCTTCTTGGACCATCTAGAGAGGGTCTGAGTAGGTGGAATTGTGGGGAGAAGATAGGAGCAGCGGCTGGAAGGCTGGAGACATTTAAATGTGTGCAAATGGCAGTACACGGCCTGGGTCAGAAGGATCCTAGAGGTTATATGTCACGTCATGGAGCGGCCCAGAAAGAACTTACTCCTGCAGGCAATAGGGAGTCAGTGCAGATGTGGGAGGAAGGGAGGAGCAGAGAGAAGAGTGAATTTAGAGATTCCTGGGAAATCTGTAGATTTGTTCCCTGCATTCCGGGTGAGTGAGCTGCCCCTGCCTGAACACCACTTCCTGCTGGTGGAGCTGCCTCCCCTGCCCTCAGACCTACCTCTGCTGCTTC
This sequence comes from Tapirus indicus, assembly GCA_031878705.1. Taxonomy (NCBI): domain Eukaryota; kingdom Metazoa; phylum Chordata; class Mammalia; order Perissodactyla; family Tapiridae; genus Tapirus; species Tapirus indicus. The sequence goes on along the minus strand of CM062937.1, from coordinate 35,065,255 downwards.
AGACAGAGATTCCGCTCCACCCTCCATGGCATAGAATGTCTACTGCTGCTGTCACGTTCACATTTGTTACTAGGTAGTTAGGACATGGGACATGGAATACAGATCTAGTTACTTAGAAACACTTTCTCTAGGCACAGTCCTCTAACTACGTTGCAATCACATCTGATTCCCACTGAGGGACTTTCTCACAGATTCATTTTAGAGCCTTTCTCACAGGAAAAGGAAAGAAAAGAGTAGAAAAAAGAAATCTGAATGTAACTTAAGTCCAGTTTCCAAAAGCCTTGCTGCAGAGACAGGGGTGGGGTGGGGTGGGGAGGGGAGGCCTGGGAGCGTGGTCCCAGCCGCTGACAATCATGGCCTGTCCTGGGGCTGCTGCTCTGGTCCATCCTGCCCAAGTGTCTGCACAGGGGGTCGGGTACAGCAGGTCCAGGAGTGGCCCGGTGCTGCAGGGGGGCTTCTCCTGCAGAGGGGTGGGAATACCAGTTCTCCGTGGGAGCTTTGGGGAGGTGGGAGGTGGGAGCACCAGTCACCATGGGACCCCCGGCAGTGGGCGAGGGGCCGCAGCCAGGAATGTGTCTAATGGGTGTCTGCTGGGGAGGGTTAGGCTGGGATCTGGAAGCTGCATTTTAGTCCTCAGGGAGGGGTTGGGGTTGGGGTTGTGCACTAGGGAATATCCGTGGTTTTCTTATTTCCTCCTCCAACTCTGAGTGATAATAGGGGAGTTTAGAGCCCCTCTTCCATACAAAGCCCTCACTCCAGAGGTCTCTGTGGCAGGACCTCGGGCTAAGCCATGGTGTCAGCCAATCCCACCCCCCTTTCCCAGGGCGCTCTCATGAAACTGGAGGGAGGGGGCAGTTGGGGCAGGAGTTGGTGGGCAACGGACTGGAGGGAAGGTGGGGCGCTTGAAAATGCGCCCTTGGAGGGGTCAGGGACCCCTGACAGCCTTTCTAAACTGCAGAGGGAGTGGCTGGGCTACACCATGTGCACTTTTCTTTACCTGGTGAGAAATGGAGTGGCCCAGGGCTCACCTTGTAGTCCTGTCCCCTTCCACATCCCTGGGAGCCGGATCTGCCTAGGAACATGCAATTCTTGGTTCCCAAGGGCTGGAGATAAACCTGTTTAATAATAGTGATCATTTTTCTTATTCCATTGAAGATTAACTATTGGCAAGCATTTAGTTCAGATGTAGTTTTTGTAAGGAATAATCAGTTTTTAAATTAATTATTTAATGATGAATATTTAAAACAACTATTAAGAAACTCATTATGAATTTAATAATTATAATAGTAATACCTAAAAAGCTCGAAATTACTTCATTTTTCCATGTGTTTTCTGTCACAAGATATTTCTGCAAAAATGACAGCCAGGCAAGCCAGCAATGAGAGTTTTCATGCTACTGTCTGAATGGATTCATAAATAGCAACAGTAATAATGCTAAATCCTCCCACGAATGCACTGGTCACTGTCTTCACATCTCCAAGGGGCTTTATAAAGTGTGAGGGATTCTTCCCCACATGAAGACTCCTCCTAGGGATCCATCCACACATGTTGGCTCCCCCATGCTGATGGTCATTAGAGTTAAACATGACCACCCGAAAGTCCTTGTACTCCTCATTAGGTGTTTTTGTTTGGAGACGTTTCAGTAACAAGTACTGTCATTTATAGTGGTATTCATTTTTTTTCTAAACAGCAAACTAACTTTTAAAAGAAGTAACCTTCCTGGGCCTTCTAAACAGCCCTGGCCTCTTAAATTGGGGGACACTGATGCCTCCTCTCCAGCCCACTTCTCTCCTTCAGGGGGGATGAAACGAGGCCCATCATAGGCCAGGAGCCATTGAGGGTCAGTTAACTCTAGGATATATTTACTTATCTAAACATTCACACCAATATAGACTTACACATACGTCTCTTTGGTTCATCTGTTATTATACATATTTATATATTATTTTATAAAGTGTACCTATTAAAGGTACATGGCATTTAAACTTTTTATTTTATCACTCTCTATCCTTTGTCAGCTGCTAAGATGCATTGGTTTAGGCCATTATTTTTATTGGGCCTTTGCAATTGATGACAAATCCTTTCCCCACTCTTCATCCTGATTTTTATCCTCCCCGCAGCCCATGAGCCCATGGGAAATGCTATTTTAGTTCAAAGAATCTGCTCCTTCTGTGTCTTTCCTCACTCACCCTCCCCTCCCCTGACTGTGGTGACTCCTTCACTGAGTGCCTGCAAGGGGCCAGCAGCTCCCATGTCCTCCTGTCCTCCGTAGAGTCCTGGTTCCTCTCAGACCCTCTGGTATTAGTGTCTGGTATCAACTTGGATCACTCCCTAGAGCCAAAACCACAGAGTCTTAACGCCACCTGGTGTTCATACGGGACACATCAGGTGTGTATGCTCCTCTGACCCTCCTAATAATGGTAATGATGGCAGTAGTAAAGCCAAACCACTTAAAATACTCCTAGATCTTGGAAAGTATTTTATATATAGGGATATCTGTAAAATGGAAAGCCATTTATGGAATTTGATTTATTTTTAAGAAATAAATAACTGTTATTATTTCACTCAAACCCATCCTCCCAAACTCTGGTTTGTGAGTGGACAAGCCTGGCTAGGATGGGGAGGGGCAGTGGGGTTCCCTCTGAACATTCACACCCACACAGACGTGGACCTGTAGGTCAGGGTCTGAACTGGGCCCAGATATTGGCATGTTTAGTGGCTGCAGGAATGACAACAAGTGTTTGGGTGACTCTGCCTGCTCCTGTGTCTGAGGTCACAGTTTCCTGAAAAAGAAATTAATCCAAATCCAGTTCAGCTTAAACTTAGTTGAGGCCCAGCTTGAGGCAAGTTAGTGCCCTGGCTGAGCACATAGGGACCTTGTCTGAGTCAACTTGGCCCAGAATGTTTTGAGGTCTTGTCTTAGTGTCCAGTCCTCCTGGGGAGAGGTGGGGTCATGTCCCCCCACTTGAAACTGGGTGAGGTCAGTGACTGCTGAGATCAACAGAAGAGGGAGGAAGACTCAGTGTGCTCCTTTCTGCCCCAGGACTTAAGGCACGGGTATCCTCCACTTCCCTCTCTTGGGACACTATTTTTGGGATCCCTGAGCCACCATGTAAGAAGTCTGACCACGCTGAGACCAGCATCATAGAGTGACCATGTGCAGGTCACCCAGGGGTGATGTGACCAGTAGAGCCCAGCCTCCCAGTCATCCCTTCCAAGTCACTAGACAAGTAAATGAAGCCATCCTGGGCTTATGAAACCAGCACAGACATCAACTGAATCCCATCCAGGGTCTCCAGTCTGGACCACATGGAGCAGAATCACCCAGGAGAGCCTTTCCAGTCCTATATGTACTCTTGGTGAGATGCATCATTGAACACATTCAATGTTACACATAATGCAAATCCAGGCATACTTGCAAATTATAATCTCTGATTATTTGTGTCAATTAAGCATTAGTTCCACTGAAACTTTAGTATTAAATGTAAATATCATTAAAAGATATGGAAGATGACTGAGGACCAAGGTCTTATATAGATCAATGTATATTTACATGAATACATGTGTGTATGTGTATGTACAATATATTATATATATATAATTTAATTAGAACATTTCAGTAAGTTTTCATGAGAAATTGTTTGCCAATGATCCTGTCTTAGAAGTTGGAATGAGAGGTCAATGGCATGAGGGAATTTTATTTGACTTCACATTCTTCTCATTGTATGTCCCTGACAAGCGAGCACCCTGTCCACATACCACCTAGAGCAGGATTTAGGGGAGATCCACGGAGGAAAGGAGTTCCTGGTGAGTCTGTCTTCCTCCCAATTGCCTACCATGCTCTATCAGAGATACAAATGGATCACCAAGGGCCCCTGCTTGAAGCAAGACCCAGAACCCCAGTCCCCTTGGTGAAATGCCTCGATTCCCATCTTGACATGACTATCGCACCATTAACTAAGGGACTAAATATAAGAAATTAATAATAATTTGCACTAATGTCTTCCCTACATCCCATGACAAAACCTCAGGACTAGCCCTCTTACACCTTATGTCTCTGTGTAGATCATTCACAGCCAGAAATCTGAGTATTCTTGGTCATTCATGGGCTTGTAGACTCATCTCCACAAAGCTCTTTACATCCCCTAAACTGACCCACCTCCCATCCCACCTGCCTCCCCAACCTTCCACTGTGCCTTCTTGTCTCCTCCACAAGCAATTACTGAAAGCTGCCAGGTTAGAGACGTGACAATTACTGTCCTTTTCTTTTTCAGTGCTAGCAAAACTCTCTAATCTCAAGGGTATCCACTGCAGTACCTCTGAGGCCACTCAAAGAAACTCAGTCCCATCGTCAAGAACATTGCTCTTAAACAGCGAGAAGCATGTTTCTCTTCACATGGGTGACTTTCAACAGGTCTCCTGCAATGAAGCACAGTTGCTCCTGGTCCTGGAGGAGAAAGGGCATCTTCCAGGAGAGCAGGCAGAGGGAGGAGGGCAGGTCAGGGTGGAAGGAGGGTCGTTCAGGAGAGAGCAGGGCATCCACTTCCCCAAGGCTGATTGTGACAGGGAGGCCCCTTAAATCCAAGACTTGTCATTGCCATTGTTTTGTCCTCCTCTAAGCCTGCCCTCACATTCACCAGTTGATGAGAATGGCTTGATCCTTTAAACTATTATCACTAATTATGATCCTTTTTTGCCAATTATTTTATTTTTGTCTCCTTTCATGGTAGCAAACTTAAGATGGTTCTGTCTAGGTTAAATTTTGTCTTTTTCTCTACGTTCCTCCTATTACATGATTCTATTTATACATTGTGTTATTTTTCTCTTTTGGTTACTTTGCAAATGTCATCATCCGTAGATGCACAGCTTCTCTGAGGCCTGAGGGAGGAATGGGTTTTCCACAGGAAAAACAGGAGGATGAGGGCAGATGAAGTTAAAATGTTGACAAAGAAGAGTTCAGTCAACAAAAGTCAGCACATATAAGTACAAAAAAGGCTTGAGCGTGTTTATCTGGAGAGTATCTTTAAGAGCAAAGTTTCTATCTTGCTTTCACAAATACATCCTGAACCCTCCCCTATTTTCCTGCTCATACCCAGTTTCTTACTCCTTTTAACTTCAGGCACCTTCATGCAGATGTCCCTAGGATGAGGAATCTTTGTTCCCATTTCTGCACAAGTCCATTTCTGGGAGCTTACTTTCTCTGTTCATTTGTTTTCTTGGCTTTGTTCTTCTATTGTTTTCTCAACTTTGCCTCATTTTCTCATTCAGTGTGTAATTTATATGGAGGAACACATATTTCACCGATTTAAAATAATCACACATATATACTTTTATTCGTCACCTCGACATTTTAAAAGATTTCATTGTTTTTTCATGTACGGTGCCAATTTTAGAAGATTTTCATTAGTAGAAGGCATTTTATAAATTTTCATGGAATTGATTCATGCACTTATACCTAAACTTCTGTACGGATTGCTGTATGGACCACTTCATCACGAGTTCTTCACTTAAAGGATGGTGTTTGTGGGTCCTGATGGATGAAAGGGCTTTTCTCAGAGACAGCAGATGTGAGACAGACATTCAGCCTTGTAGTTAGAAGAGAGAAGGCTGAGGACAGAAGGTGTGTGTACATCTCCTAAACTGGCTCTCATGAATGAAGAGAATAGAATATATAAGTACTTCTAGTAAAAAATAAAATATACACTAGTGAACACTTTAGCTCAGTGATAGATAGGTTCCTACATCTAATAACATTTATCTGTGGCATCCCTTTAAGACCAAAGATTCTATGTCTCCATGGTAATCTTGTATTCATTGGAATCCTATGTTGCCTTGGTTTTGCAATTTTTGAAGACTCCATCAGTGTCTCTGATCCCTGAGTTTCTTAGTTTCATTGACTCCCAGATATTTTCATGGATGTTTTGCTGTAGGGGGCCCTTTCCTCTCAGTTGTGGCAGGTCTTGTCTGAGTAGTTTCCCTCATCCTGTTCCATCTACTGGAGGCCGACATGCACTGACTTTGTTGAGGTGGTTCCCTTTGTGATTTTTGTCTCATTTTCTACCTCAGTGTGTAATTAGATTTGGAATACTAATGACAAAGTATACATTCCTTGATAAATATATTTTCATTAGAACAATAATCACTCCTATAGTCAACAAATTATAATTTATTAATTGGATCCATTAAATAAAATGGAAGATCATCAACTAAACTTTCCAAGCTGTTCTCAATGCTGTTACAAAAATATATCGCATCTGATTATGCATTGACTTAAAATTCATTTACAATTGACAAAAAAATATGTTTTTGGTAAGTCAGTGATGTTGACGAATGTGGCAGGTCTCTGTATTTGGGACAGATTTTGACAAATCTGTTTTCACAAATTGCTTGTAGACAATGTATTGTGTTCAGTAGTTAGAATGGAAGTGGCATTCTAGAGCCTGTGCAGATGCGGTACAAGATATTATGAGGACCACTTTTTAAAAGATAAATGAGGCACATTAAAAATTTTAAGGGGCCAGCCCGGTGATGTAGTGGTTAAGTTCATGTGCTCTGCTTCAGTGGCCCAGGGTTCACACATTTGAACCCTGGACGTGGACCCACGCACTGCTCATCAAGCCATGCTATGGTGGCGTCCCACATACCAAGTAGAGGATGATGGGCACAGAGGTTAGTTCAGGGCTAATCTTCCTCAGCAAAAAAAGGAGGACTGGTGACAGATGTCAGCTCAGGGCCAATCTTCCTCACAAAAATAATAATAATAATAATTTAAGAGTTTCTTTGAGCAGGAATCGATTTGAATTAGGCATTGCAAAACAGGAAGTGGTTAGGAGTGCTCCACCAGCAAGAGCTCGGGGAGAGACTTTCATAGAGAACAGGCAGAAGCAAGTACGGAGATTACTGATTAGCTAGAGCTTAAAGCCTGCTTGGCTGTTTGTGGTTGGTCATCCTTAGGTTTCATTTCGTAACTTTGGGGCATTTATAGGCTTAGATTTTGGTTTGCTTACACAGCCCCCCAGGGCATTAAAGTCACCTCAGTCTAACAGCCTCCTTTTCAAATTAATTTAAAAACGTCATTATTCTTGCTATCAAAATCACAACCTGCAAAAATCAATGTATGTGATTTCATTTTTCTGTTTTCATTGGCCTGAAGGACTCAGGTAGTGTCCTAACACCTTTTGAATCATGGAAGTTTGCTTATGGTTGTATTAAATTTCCCTTAAGTGTAGCTTAAAGTGATGTTTTTTCCATGTGCCAATTTTCCCCCAGGAAACTGGTTCCCACCAAATATATATACATTTGCAAGAAGACCCAGCTCTAGCCCCTTTTTGCATCATATTTAGTGCATGCATCTGGGAATAATTACTGAACCTCTCTCTGCTTTTGTTTCTTCTCCTGACAAGGAAGGGAAAAGGATGAGATCACTGGCCTTAAACTTATTTTTAAAAAGTGACCATGTTCTTTAAAGAAGAAGTTCAATTTCTCCATATATATATTTCTAGTTTGCCATCAGTAAATGTAATTGTCTAGATAACTGAGATACCTTCATGCTAAGCCTAAGTTGTGACTTCTTGTCTTTGTGACAGTGAAATAATAGGTACCATTTTCAAGGTATAGAGTGACATGTGGTATCTTTAAAGGTTACACTTCATTTAGAAGACTATTTGTAATAAAACAATCCATTTTAAACTGCTTTTATTTTTAAATTCCCTTTTATTCAAATAGTAACAGAAATTTCGAAGATTTTCGTGATTTGGAGGAGAAAGAAAGGATTAATCTAAAGAAGGTTAAAAATTAGAAGAATAAATTAGATTATAGATTTTTCTGTTTTTAATCATTCCTTCCCATAGGATTTTAAACATGTACTATAAATACAAAAGTAATAAAAATATTTGGTTGTTAATAGTGATCGTCAGTTTGTACTTTATTTTTTATTGTTTTTGTGAGAGAGATGAGCCCTTCATCTTGCTGATGTCACCCCTCAGTCTTTTCTTTCTAGAACTATTTTTTGTCATACCTCATAGATGGGGAACGTCATATAAACAGGTTAAACCAGTCATGTCATCTCCAGAACAAAAATATGGAAGAATTTTTAAGGAAGACATCTTTCTAACCTTGCCACATATCATCTTAAAACATTTTTAAAGGCAGTTGCTCATGTAAGCCCAATAGAACAAACTTGCTCCCACAGTGCCTGTCACAATGAACTTGGATGAGTTACCATGCTTCAGGGTTTCAGTGCATGTTACTGGGGAGGCCTTGGACTGTTGCTTTCCATATAGGAGATGAAAACCACTCTCAGTGTTTTTGATGCTTTGATATTTTGGTAAAATGTGGTTATTTTACCAGCAAAGGGTCCAAGCAGAGTGGAAAGTTTCAGAGTTGCAGCACCTTAGGGCCCTGATTGACAGGTCCGTGTGTCCTCTGCCCAGCAGTCAGTTCCATCTTCCCTTAGTGGTGGAGCAGAGGCCGTGGGAGGACAGGGGATGGGACACCCTTGACGACACTAGCTGATGTGTCAAGTCACCAGTGACAAGTTAAGACTATTGATCTAAGAGATCATCTGCATTCCTGTATAGCACTTTCATTACTGTGCATGTGACCATCCCTGTCACCTAGTTCTGTGTCCTCAGATGACACAGGGCAACCAGGTTTTCTACCCCTGGTGTATCCCATTACCTCATAGCATAGTCACACAGACAAATCCTCCCAAGTAAGGAGAGAAGTCCTCAAATCCTTTGCGAATTTCCTCTACAGGACACATGTAAGACCTGGATATTTGTAAATATATAAGTTGTTGAATGACAAGAGAACTGTCTCTAAACTGGTTCTAGTGTTGCCAACTCAGAGAGAAAGCCACTCACATATGTGAGTCTCCCATTATCCACTGCTAAGGGAGGCTCTTTATTACAGTACCCAGAGCCCAGTCAGAGTCCCAGAACTAAATCAGCCTGAACTACGGCAAGAACAATCACCCAGTGTCTAGTCTTTTCCATATGGGAAGGCAATGTCTGGGTGATAACTGTGCTGTATTTAGAAGATTAATATCACCATTACATTTTAAATTCTAAGGTATCTCTTACTTAGTTTATTAGTTCTTGAAGACAAATCGCACAGCTGGTCTTTGGTGACAACTGCAGCCAGGAGAAAGGTCACCGACTGGTGATTCATGATCACATGCATATGGAGGTGTTCTGTAAAGCATTCCTGAACTGAATGAGAACTCTCGTTAATCTGTACCAATTTTCATTGTATTTAATGAAGAGACTATTCTCAGGGATTTTCACATTAAAAATTGGTTTAATTAAAATATTGGAAATCGAATATGATTGAAGTGAAAACAAAGTTACATTTCTTCCTGCAGCACCAGGCAGTGAGATCCCTCAGATTTTAGAACAACAGGTTTCGATGACAGATCAACTGGAATCGAAAGGAAAACCTATGAAAAGATCCCAATAGAAATAAACTATGCTAAAACCTCTAATATTAAAATAGAAGGGTGACTTTAAATAACAATTACAATATTGATGATATAGTAATTAATGAAAATATTAACTTTAAATTATAATGGAATATTCCGATAGAAAACATTAATTACAATTTCACTAACATTGTTTATATAATCTGTGCCTATACTATTAATACTGACTTACGCAATAATTATTAAAAGTAATTGTACTTTATTAATATCAGCTATGAAGTACTATTAATACATTCTACTCTGTTACTAATATTATGTTAGAGCTTGATAAAAAGTAATGTCAATAAAATTTTAATGGAATGCTTTCTAAGTTTCTCAGTAATACTCATATAGAAATTATGTGAGGTACAGTATGGCCGACAAAGAAAGTGGTGTTTCTTAAAGGGTTAGCATTTTCTGGTTAACTTTTTGTTTAAGACTTTATTTTTTTAGAGCAGTTTTAGGTTTACCACAAAATTGAGAGGAAGGTACAGAGATTTCCCATATACCCCCTGCCCCCACACATTCATAGCCTCCCCCATTATCAACATCACTCACCACATTTCTTACTAAGGGTGAATGTACGCTGACACATCATAATCACCCCAAGTCCACAGTCTACCTTAGGGTTCACTCTTGGGGGTGTACATTCTATGGGTTTGGACGAATCGATAATGACATGTATCCACCATTATAATATCATACAGAGATTTTCACTGCCCCAAAATCCTCTGTGCTGATTAACTTTTAAAAAGTATATACTTGCAAAAGAATGAGTTATCTGAAGTTATATTTTAATGTCCTTTCATTTTCCACATAATAAAATCATTATTATTCACTTCATATTTATGAAGAGTTCCTAATATTGGTTAATGTTCTCATTTGAAATGTTAAGTGATTCACACTATGGCACACTTAATATGTCATTTATGGGTAAAGAGTACTTGACTGGAATATTCCAGTTGCTGTCAACTAGACTATTTTAAGCCACAACATTCAGCCTGGGCCAGAAAAGTATGTGTTTTGTTAATACTATTGACTTTCAATTTCATAATAATTGGTTACATTTCAATGTCCACTTTTCATTTTATATAATTTTTCTATTTCAGTTGTTTGAAAAAGTTTCCTCTGAACACTCATAGTTCTGTAGTGTGTGAATGAGCCCAGCATGAAAGGTTGCTAGATGACAGGCCCTACGATAGAGTTTAAAATAGACATTACTTTATTCTTTATATGCCTGGAACATAAGAATCCACATATTATCACGTGAATCAGCAATGGATATCATAAATAAATTAAGAAACACATTTATATTTTTCCACTAACCTGGTTCTCTAAAAAACAAGCTATGCTGTATTTCTAAAATCAATTTTAATATGTATTCTAAATATGATAATTAAGATATAGTGGCAACAACAAGTAGCATCACGTTCCGGTGCTCTGCTAGAGGGGTCATTCAATAGCATTTCGTAATTACTCATATCTTTCCTGGTTACTTTTCTCCTGAATCAAATTAAAAAGCTAGAGGAGTAAGTTTGGGAAATAGAATTAGGTTTGCCCTTCTGGAGGAGGAAATGACCATACATCCTGCAAAAGCAGGAATGAAAGTAGTTTCACAAAGATGAACTGTAAACGCCTGAGACCATTTTCTCTGGGGGATTCAGCCCACTGAGCTCCGGAGAGGGACTCACATGTCAACTCAGCACCCACAGTGTGTGAGGTGGACCTGCCCACCAGCACGTGCTCACACACCCTCTCCTGCTGGATCCAACGTGCACAGTGTCATTTCCTTCTGCTACACCCTGTGCAGTTTACACACTTATTTTCAGAGTAAAAGCCCGAATTTGTTTTTGTTTTTATTTCAACTACTTTTTCACTGCCATGAATGTTCCATATAAAATGATTTTCATGGTAGAAATTTCTATTTTGTATCAATTCACTTATTTTTTTATTGATATATAATTGACATGTAACATGACATTAGTTTCAGGTGTACCACATGATTTGATGTTTGTATATATTGCGAAATGATCACCACAATAAGCCTAGCTAACAACCGTCACCATACATAGAAACAATATTTTTTCTTGTGATGAGAAATTTTAACATCTACTCTTCTAGCAACTTTCAGATACACAATACAGGATTTTTAACTATAGTCACCATGTTGTATATTACAGCCCAGGACTTAGTTATTTTATAACTAGAAGTTTCACCTATTATTTGGAATGTTCTCACATGTGACAAAGGGCAGTCACTGTGGCACATGAATGTGGGGTCACTGCTCACCTCTCCAAGTTGGCTTCTGGCAGAGATGGAAGCTCAGCACTTACCAGCCCTAAATCCCACGGGGCTGCCATTTAACCAGTTTCTGGGGCTGAGCTGGTTGCAGTGGGTATGGGAGTGGGCTGGCAGCAGAGCTGGGAGGGTCAGAGCAAACTCACATCTGTTCCTGATGCAAGGGAAGGTGAGGAGCCAACGTCAGGAGGGACGGGGGGAGGGATCAGCCCTAAGGGAAATGGACCAGGGCTCACTGGCTGCCTGGACACCGGCTCGTCCCTTTCCTGAAGGTCTTTGTTACCACCAGCCCAGCTCCCTTCCTCCTTTGGTCAGGCTCACTGTGGCTGCATCACTTTCTATCAGGTTTTTCTTTCCTTCTGTTTCCACCTTTGACCTAGATTCCTGAGGTCACCCTGAATGCCCCGGCTCACCTCTGTCCCTGCTCCTCTTTGAATTTTATGAGAAAGAGTAAAGACCACAACCTGGTCTGGTACCCTCAGCTGGGTCATGGTTCTCCTGGTGAACATAACCAATTCCGCGGAACTTCAACACCACTCAAGGCCGTTACGTGAACATGAGGGATCAAGACAAAAACAATTCCACCCTGTTATCTGTCTGGACAGACAAAATGTGGGCATATCTAAGCCACAAAATACCAACCCTCCCCTTCTCACAGCCTATGCAAGTGACCGCTGCTTCCTTACAAATTGCAGCTGTAGTCTTGTTCTGTTCAGACCTCCCTAGAGAGATGATTTCATAGACCCCAGTCAGAGAATTGTCCCTGCTTTCTGACAGCAAACAATCTAGATGAGATCAAGCTCCTTTTAATCCACCCCCAAAAGCACTAACACAAGTGGAAATCCTATCAGGTCCTTCTAACACCTCCTTAGTGAAATGTCTAAAGTTTATTGAGAAACTTGTCTCTTGATGAGAAGAGTAATACACCCAATTTTTGTTCAGTTACAGGCCTGTTCCTGACAGTCTTTAGCTGGAGGTCACTGACATGTGTATATCAAATGTGAATGTAGTCGTGTGTATAAAGACATAGATATAATTTTATTCTATAAACCTGAATGTGTGTTCTCAATTTGCAACACAATTTCAGAAAACCAGATCAATAAGCTGTGCTGAAAGCCCCAATGAGGACTGTCCCATGGACTGACACATACATAGGATATGCTGGTTGGAGGGGACAGGTTATTGTGGGGCCAGGATACATTGGGGTGTACCTGTGTGTGAGTGGTAGGAAGGGTATGTGGACAGGGAAGAGAATATGTCATGGTTCCTTGCAACCCTGGAGTGACGGGAGCAAAGACAAGGGGTTGGTGGCTGCTGTCTGTCCTTAGCTCCCCGTCCACTGAGGCCATGGTCACTGAAGCAGTTGGAGAGGTATCAGAGTGCTTGGAGCTGTGGAGGAAACTGGGCTCTTCCGGGCTGTGGCCCCTGCTCAGGGGTCTTCACTCCCCATCCACAGTCCTCTGTTATGTTTTCTGCCTGATCTCAAGTCGGCAGCAATCCAACTGCCTCCATGGCATCTGGGATGGGGTTCTAATGCAGCCAAGAAAGGGAACCCTGAGGGAGAATCTCCTGGATGATGTGACAGATGGATCAGTGAGTCACATTTCTGTCAAACTGTTACACAGACTCTGCTGGTGTTCATATTATATTTCTGCAGATTCGGAAGTGCCTCTTTGACAAGAATGCAGCAATTAGGGATGTTGTGACTGTCCGTACACTTGGTAGCAAATCACATAAAAGATGCCAATGTTTTAAGTATTTTCCTCCAAAATCCCACTCATCATGACATCATGATCCTTCCTCTCTGCTGTCGTGTCCCATCTCTGGTCAAAATCCAAAGAAAACAGGCCAATGAAAGGGGTTCGGGGTTTCTCCTCTATTTCACTCATTCTTCTAATTTCTGAGGAGGAGCCTAACCACCTAGAGGAAAGTCAGAAATAATGGTTTCAAGAGTGAGAGCAGTCAATCCAGAGAGCTGCTTGAACACAGTCCTAAAATCAGGAGGCAAAGACTGGATGCAGAGGGTCCAAAACTGTTGCCTTGAAATTCTTGGGCCCCAAATCCATGGGGAACCTCAGGACTCCGCTGCTCATTTTTGCTGCCAAAGGGACTTTCTGAATCCTGTCTGACTCTCCCATCTGACTTCTCTTCCATAACCGGGCATTTCTCCACCCCCAGGCTTCTGGTTCTTTAGAGGGTGTCATCTTCTTTTCAATTATAATACAATTCACATGCCATAAATTTCACCTTTAAACTGTGAAATTCAGTGGTGTTTTTTAGTATGTCCATAGGCTGTGCAACCATCACCACTAATGCAGAACATTTTTCTCCCCCTCAGAATAATCACTGTATCCCTTAGCAGTCATTCCCTATTCCACCCTCCTCCCAGTCACTGACAACCACTAATTCATTTTCTGTCCCCGTAGACTTGCCTATTCTGGACATAGCATATAAACCGAATCACACAATATGTATTTTTGTGCCTGGCTTCTTTCACTCAGTATAATGCTTTCAAGGTTCATCAGTACAGAAGCATGTATTTAGCACTTTCTTCTTCTTTAATAGCTGAATAATAGTCCATTGTGTGTAAATGGCACACTTTGTCAATTCATTTATCAGTCAGTAGACATTTGAATTGTTTCCACTTCGTGGCTATTATAAAAAATGCTAAGAACACTCATGATATACATTTTTGCGTGAACACGCTTTCAATTATGAATACATCAGTAGAAATGGAGTTGATGATTGTATGGTAACGTGAGGTTCATCTTTTTGAGGGATTGCCAAGCTGCTTTCCAAAATAGCTGCAGCATTTTACAGTCCTACCTGCCGGGTATGAGAGTTCCAATTTTTCCACATTCTCTCAGACGCTTACCATCTGTCTTTATTACTGTCATCCCAGTGGCAGCGAATTGGTACCACACTGTAGTTTTGATTTGCATTTCCCTAATGAATAATGACTTTTTACTTTCATGAGGAACACTGGCCCTGCACTAACATCTGTTGCCAATCTTTCTCTTTTATCTTTTTTCTCCCCAAAGCCCCAGTATGTAGTTTTGTATCATAGTGGTAGAGCTGTAGCTCTTCTATATGGGACACACCCCAGCAGGGCTTGATGAGCGGTGAGTAGGTCTGCTCCCAGGATCCAAACCGGTGAACCTGGGGCTGCCAAAGCAGAATGCATGAACTCAACTGCTACGCCACCAGGCCAGCCCTTGAATAATGATTTTGAGCACCATTCTGTGCTCTTTTTGGTCATTGTTATTTCTTCCCTGAAGAAATATCTATTCAAAAAGTTTGCCCTTTTTTGACTTGGATTATTATTATTATTTTAAGTTGTAAGTTCTTTATGTATTCTGGATACTACACTCTCATCAGATATATGATTTGCAATTACTTTCTCCCATTGTGTGGGTTGTCTTGCAACTTATGAGTCTCCTTTGAAGCACAAATATTTTCAATTTGATGAAGTCCAATTAATCAATATTTTTCTTTGGTTGCTTGTGTTTTTAGTGTCATATCTAAGAAACCATTGCCTAGTCCAAAGACAAGAGTATTTATGTCTTCCTTTTCTTCTAAAAGTTTTGTAATGATAGCTCTTATATTTAGGTATATTATCCATTTGAGAGTTATTTTCTTGTACCTGATGTTAGGTAGGTGTAATGCTTCTTTCCTTTGCATGAGGATGCTCAGTTGCTCTAGTACCATTTTGTTGAAAAGACTACTATATCTCCCATTGAACGTCCTTGGCACCATTATAAATTGACCATAAAAATGACGGTTTATTTATGAACTCTCACTTCTATTCCATTGATCTATGTCTATTCCTTCGCCAGTACCACACAGTCTTGATTAATGTAGCTTTGTACTAAGATTTGAAACCAGAAAATGTGAGTACTCAACTTATTTTTCCTTTCAAGGTGGTTTTATTTATTCTGGGCCCTTGCATTTTCATGTGACTTTTACGGTCAGCTTGTCAATCTCCTCAAAAATGTCACCTGGGATTTTGATAAAGATTACATTGAATCTGTAGATCAATTTGAGAGCATTGCCATCTTAATATTAGGTCTTTAAATCCATAATCATTCTTTATTTAGGGCATTTAGGTATTCCTTTTTTAGGGCATCTTTCATTTCTCTGAAAATATTTTGTAGCTTTCAGTGTACAAATCTACCTAGTACATTAAATATATTCTAAAGTATTTCATTCTCTTTGGTGCTATTGTAAATGCTATTGTTTAGTTTCCCACTGTATAGGATCCAATTCTGGATCATACATTGCTTTTAGTTGTCATATCTTGCGAGTTTCCTGTGTTATAGAACAGTATTTGGTCTGTCATTCATGAAATTGTCATTTTTGTAGACTGTCACCCGGTTCTTTTCTGGAATTACCCCAAATGGTGTTTCTGTCTGTTTTCTTATGATGAGATTTAATTTACATGGTCCTGTTCCTTTCATTTTATTTTTTCAGGAATACTGCACGTGATGTTTGGACTTTCTCAGAGATTTACATTAGGAGCCACATGATGTCAATGTGTTTCATTACAGTGTCATCTTTTTTCACTGATGGTGAAAACTTGAATTACAAACTTAAAGTGGTGTTTGCCTAATGTCTCCACAGTTGACCTTTTTCACTATGGTAATTTCAAATGAATTTTTTCCCCGACAATTGTGCATTGTTTACTTGGCATTCTACTGTCAAGGAGTGTGTTTCATTTCCCTCCTCATATGAAGGCATGTATGCATGTGTGTATGAATATGATAATTTACTCACTGTATGATCTCTTGGATTATATTATTCAATGTGCTGAAATCCATTGCTGTCATTTTTCATTTTGATGATAAATTTGCTCCAAATGTGACCATGGGGGCCCTTTCAATCTGCCTTTTTTCTTTTCACCTCTCCACCCCCTTTTTTGTGTACTTCCTTACTTCCCAGCAAAAGATACCTTAGTCTCATCTTGTACTTTCCCTCCCCCAACACCAGTATTTTAAGTGCCTGCCTCAACCAACCCTTTCTCCAAGAACGCCGGGTTCCTATTATTGACAAATGAAATTTAGGAACCAAGATTTGAGTGGTATTTCCCACTGCAACTGAGGTGTCACAGCTTCTATGTCCTTTCACTGGAGAAGGTTAGGATTTAGATACATGCACATATGTGTACACACACACACACACACATGCACACATATCATGAATTCATGCTAATAAGTCTAATTCCAATCCAACACGCAAGACTTACCTTCTCCTTCCTCCTTAAGTATCTGTATCTCCTTTTTCCATTCTGGGGTAACTTAGGCTGAACAACCTAAATACATTTAATCATGAACTCAGACATACAATACAAAAAAAAATACTTCCAAAATTGTTACAACCACACCGGTGGCAGGGGGAGTCAAGAATAATCATGCAAATTATAATAATAATTTGCAGGGTCTTTTATCTTTCACTTGATTATATATATATACTAAACAGACTGTTAAAAATTACTTGAATTTGTTTTCTTTAATTTTACTTGTGTGATTATGGTAGTCATTTGATAGAAAATTAGGCTCATTTATTTTTTTTCCTTTTCCATATTTTTTGCCCATCCTTGTTGATTTAATTTCATGTTTGAGTACACAAAAGTACTAACAGCAAAACCATATAAGTAGGTGTCCTCAGAAGAGGCCTCCTCCTCATCTCACTTCCTCAATGCTCCTCTCCACCCAACAGGTCACTTCTTCTAGGAGTTGCTGGGTCTCCTTCCCTTTGATTTTCAAGGCAGCAGATGCCTTGGGTGTTGCATCTCTGACTCATGTTTCTGACCTGTGGTCCCTCTTTAAAAGGGCTCACGCAATTAGGTTATGCTCAATCAGGAAAAACTCCCTTGTGATTATCTTACAAACAGCTGACAGGGGACCATAATGACATCCGCCAACCCCTTCACCATTTCCATATAATGTAACCTCATTAGGAAAATGATATTTCATCACAACCAAAGGTCCAGAACAGAAGCAAAGGAAGGGAGTTATACGGGGGTGAAGCCCAGGGCACAGACTCTTGGGGGCAAACTCAGAACACTGCCTCGCAAAATTCCTGTCAGCCCCCTTCCTACTCGGTTGTAATTTATATGAAGAACTGCTTGGGGTTTAACACAAAACCCTGGGAGAGAAGAGGATGACCTAGACTCAGCCCAGACCCTCTATTCTTGTCCCAAACCCTCACCTCAAATATGGATTCCTTGGTATTCTGAGTGAACCCCATATTGCCTCATCCTGTCCTTGAAGCCACAGTAACCCTCCCTATTTGGACCCTCTTCCTGAGGCCTATGCACATACTGGAACCACCAGTTTCTGTCCCCAAACCCCACTTGTCCAGCAACTCAGCCTCTCCAAGACCTTGCACCTACCTCCCGAAGCCCCCTTCGGCAGCCTCACCAAGTGACTTGCCTCCTTACGCCTCTCCCTGCTTTCTGCTTTTGTGATCCCTAAGGTCACTGAACACTCCCTTCAACCTGTCCCTGCTCCAGGGACACCTTGTGCCTCAGGTGTCAGCCATGCACCTGGGCACCGCTGCCCCCTCACCCACTTGTACTCACTTCTCCCTCTGCTGTGTTTCTCCTATCCCAACTCTGCCCTGGTCTCCTTCCCTCCCATCCCCTCTGTCTCGTCTCCTCTGACCTGTTCAAGATAGGAATATGGCAGAGCAGGTAGGAAAATGGGGACAGGTATGACATTTTAAAAAGAAGTGTGTTATTTTAACATTGAACTTTATTTACAAACTACATATTTATTCTTCCATGCTTGTATTAAGTTTTACCATATACAGCAGTTTTAAACACTGCTATAATAGTTAAATCACATTATTTTTATTTATGATTTTTCAGTTTAGGTTATTTTATGATTGACCCAAGTCTTTGTAATTATGTATAAAGCTGCAAATATATATAAACTGAACATATTAGATCTTTGAGGAACAACTTTTACTGTACATATGATTACAAGTAGTAGCCTATTGAAACAATTTACTCTGTTTATTACTTATTACAAATTCTTGGTTAAACATTCACAGATCACAACAGAAACCTACATTTTCATCTTACATTGTTTGTAATATGTCATTTGGCAAAATTCTGAACACTTGAATAAAGTGTAGCTTAAAGGATGCTCCATAGAATTTTTTTTGTAGTCTCCACTGTACAGTTTGCTCGTGTTGCTTTCAAGGACAGATTATAAATGAAGGCATCTCCACATTGGTTGCAGACATACAATTTCTGCCGCGTGTGAGTTCACTGGTGTATATAAACATTAGAGGTGAGGATGAAGACAGTTTTACATTACATTTATAATGTGGGTTCTTTCACATCAACTAAGGTCAGAGAACTGACTGAAGGCTTTTCCATTCACTGTGATTGTTTTCCTTAAGTAAATGGCAAGACACACGCCTGGAATTTGGCCACATTCATTTCATATACAGGATTCCTCTCTAGTGTGAACTCCCTCCTGCTGTCTAAGGCCAGAGCTTTGACCAAAGGATTACTACGGTTTCTCTCCAGTGTGAATCCTCTTATGTTGACTAAAGGATGAAAGATAACAGAAAGCTTTTCCACATGTATTACAGACATAGGATTTCTCTCCCATGTGACTTCTTTTGTGTGAATGTAAGTTAGCATTTTGGCTGAAGTGTTTCCCACATTCATTACATTTATAGGGTTTCTCTCCAGTGTGTGTTCTTTGGTGTATACAAAGCTGAGTGCTCCGATGGAATTCTTTTCCACATTCCTGACACTTATAGGGTTTCTCTCCTGTGTGAGTTCTTTGGTGTGAACGTAAGTTAGTGCTCTGGCTGAAGCGTTTCCCACACTCATTACACTCATAAGGTTTCTCTCCAGTATGAGTTCTTTGATGTACGTAAAGCTGAGTGCTCCGACAGAATTCTTTCCCACATTCATTACATTTATAAGGTTTCTGTTCTGTGTGACTTCGTTGATGTGTATATAAGTTAGCATTTTGGCTGAAGCATTTCCCACATTTTTTACATTTATAGGGTTTTTCTCCAGTATGCGTCCTTTTGTGTATAGAAAGCTGAGTGCTCTTGTGAAATTGTTTCCCACACTCATTACATTTATAGGGTTTTTTTTGCATGTGATTTAACACACACTGAGTCACTGTGGATCTGTAAGTGAAAATTTCCCCATGCTCATTACATTCATAGGCATCGTCTCCAATGTGAAATCTCTGCTGTTTGAAGGAGATGAAAAACTGTTAAAGAATTTCTCACATAAGTTCATTTATTCTTTTCTCTACATGTGACATCTAATTTGATCATGCAGTGAATACCTCCCATTATAATCTTCCCCATGTTATTTAAATATGCAGTGCATGTTACTTTCTGCAATTCAAAGGTATTTCCTCTTTTGTAACATCTCAACTGCAGAGCTATCAGATTTATTTTAAAGATTTCATTAGTTTCAAACATGAGACGTATGAACTATGTTCATGCAACTGTCCTCTTATACAATCTCAGGTTATGGTCTGAGCTCACACTAATATTTTCTCTAAATTCAAACCACCCTAAACTGCCTGCTGGGGCAGGATTTACTTCCACATCTAATTACAGTTATGTGGGGGCCAGCCCCATGGCCTAGTGGTTAAGTTCAGCACATTGTGGCACAGCAGCCCAGTGTTTGTGGGTTCAAATCCCAGGTGTGGCCCTACACCACTCATCAGCCATACTGTGGTAGCGACCCACAGACAAAATAGAGCAAGACTGGCACAGATGTGAGCTCAGGTGAAACTTCCTCAGCAAATATACATATATTAAAATTTAAAAATATATATATAGTGACGGCATTATGCTGCATTCTCAGATCTTCCAGTTCCCGTGTCTTTAACGTAGAGTATGAGGGTTTCTTCCATTGAAACTTACCATTGACCTGCAATTAGATGGGTCCTTCCTGCAGGTATCTCGTACAGATTTTATTTCTTGTTGAATAGAGCCACTTTTCTTGTCTAAAATAACGTAAAACAAATAAATTGCTAGTGTGGCACGACAGGGAGAAAACTTTTGAACGCATGACGGCCTGAGTGGTTATGTTTCAAACCCTGACTCTTACACACGGAAAGGAAGTGAAAAGGAGGAAAACATCGGTGAGTAGAACACATCTCAGGTAACTGAAAATTTAGAAAGTACTTTCAGGATTGAAACAAGAGAAAAAATACAATCACGATTGGTTGTCATTAAGGTAAAGAGAAGAAAAATTGTCAAATGGAAGCAAACAGGATAAAGGACACAGGTGAAACTTTATCTCCAGGATGACATAGGCATCCCTTTCCTGAGGCCAACAGGAAGTACAGAAGAGAGGACAGGCTCCAGTGGCCTCTACCACTTTTCTAAAAATATAAAGCACTCGCGGAAATCTGCAGCTGATGTTTCCCAGATCCTGCTCTCCCAGGATCAGTATCTTCCTGGAACTGAGCACAGCAGCCTGGAGCTCACCTGGACTCAGGCCTTGGGGAAATCCTCTTCCTTCCCTCCACAGCTCCTCTCCTTGCTCCAACTGAGAAATCACATGGGATTTGAAGCGTTCATACTCTGTTTGAGGAGGAAAATGATCCATCAGTTTTGATTCTGTGCTGAGAACTATGCACGTTCTTTAGTTTTAGGGCAGAATATCAAGAAAGAACAAGGTGAACACTGAAGGACAACCCATTGGAGGGCACCTTGCACACGACCATATAGAAGGTCCTTCAACAGGGCAGGAAGAAGATCACTATATGTGACAACATGGGGAGATTTTCTTGGTGCTGATGTGCAGGCCCAAAGTCAAAGACAGAGTGAAGAATCTTCAGAGTTATACAAAGGATAAATTAAATGTTCCCACAGTAGGCTGAACTTCAGTTTTTAAGAAATCCAATATACAGAAGTTCCACCAAAACAATCTAACTTCTATTCGGAAATAGATAATTAGTACAATTTTCATGAATAAAATTTTAAACACCAGGTGAGTGTATGGAGAAGAACAGTTATGCAGTAAATATTTGCTACATTCAATCATTCATTTAAAAATATTCATTGAATTCCCAGCACAGTCCTGGATGTTAGAGATCAAGAAGCAAGAAAGACATGAATGAGTCATCAAGAAAACTGAAATTTTTGGGATTACAAAATAGGTGTAAATAAAGAAAGAAAGAAATGATCCTCAAGTAGGAGTATCTTCATGAAGGAATTTGAATGAGGCCTGGGAGGGGGATATGTGGAAGCTGTTCTGGATACTTGTTGAATAAATAAATCAATGTTGACAGACTCACCCACAGAGATCAGATGACTGACGTTCTCCAGCATGACATCTCTGTACAGCTTTCTCTGGGATGTGTCCAGCAGGGCCCACTCTTCCTGGGTGAAGTCTAGAGCTATATCCTTGAAGGTCACTGATTTCTAAAACATCGTGGACATTTTGTTTCAGCCAGTGCCTTCCCTAGCAAGGACCATGGACTATGCTGGACATGATAGTGCTGGGGACGGGTTGCTGCCTGCACGGAAAGCTCTAACCCTGTTTGGGGTTCCAGTCAATATTTCTCTGTGCTGACATGTCATGAGTCTTTCACACATGCTCACAGAAATATACACACACTTTGCAAACATAATGTCATTACAAACAATTATCTCAGAGGAGTGGTGGGAAATAACCTGTACATAGCAACACTCAACATTCTGCAGGACTGAACGGGCCTGCTGCAGAACTTGAACAATCAGGTGTGGCCTCTCTCACCTCTACATAACTCACATGTCCAGGATAAGCCATAGGACTTACAGTTCAGAAGCAAAACCCAGGGGCCCTAAGACTGCTGTACATAAGGAGTGTGCTAGCCTGACCCTCCTGGTAAGGCTTCGCATGTTGGTTTTCTCTGGGACCTCCAAGCATTGGTTGTCATTCCCTCTCCCGTATCATCATCCTGTCTACATGCTCACGGGTATTAGAAGCCTCTCAACTGAACCTGATCTTTCAGTCCTTCAAATATGATACAGGACTTTAAGTTTTATTCTATTGTAATGCTTCTTCTCAATGCACAGTCAAAATTAAGAAAGCAATACTCACCAGACATTACTTTCCATTTTCAAATATGAACAAAGTTTAATTACAAGGAGGGAAACTGGGTTGTTGGGGACAAGAGTGGTAAGGAGAAGTTTTTTCTTTTTAAGTTATTAAAATGTTCAAGTATATCCTATAACAACTTTAGTAAGTTTAAAATTGGGGAAAGTAAATAAATTATTCCTCATTGCTCTCTTGCTCTCCCACCCCCATCTCAACACTGCATGGCCCTCCTCTGCAGCATGTGAAACACCAGATGGACTGAACTCACCTGAAGAAACATCTGCCTCCCTACAGGACCATAAACTTCTGTACAGTCTTACTCATCCCTATGACCTGTATTCACCACATGCCTAAGTCCGCTGCAGACACGAACATGGATAATAAGTGAGTTATTTCCTAACTTAGGCCATGGGATGGATGAGAAGAAACAACTTTTCACCTTTTCTGCAAGGACATCCTTAAGGGGATGGGGATTGCAATAAAGTAGTGTAAATATGGGTAGGGGATTATTTCTTGATCTGTCTCTGACCTGCCATTAGCCTTCCAGACTCCTGATGAAATGTGACTGACACTAATACTTCACAGGGACCCACAGAAGATCCAGGCCAGGAAGAGAAATCTGCTCATCCCCTGGAAAAACAGGTATCAATTCAGGCGAAAGAGCAAGCCCTACTTACCTGTGGTTGCATTGTCTACAACTCAGTTGCTTCTGTCTTCCTGTGTATTCTTTCCCAGGGACAGTCCAATAAATAATCAGACAAAGCTGAGGAAAGAAAAAGAACCCACGAGACTCCAGTCTTTTCCAACATTCCTAGACATGCCTACCTTGAATCCACAAACCTTCACATGGTAGTGACTCCCCACTATAGTCCAACACACATGTACCTGCAGAGTGAATGAGGACAAATGGGGAAGGGGGCTCTCCTCTCTGAGCGTCAACAATCAGAAGTCTTTGGCTATTGATGCTCATAAAGAAGATATTAATATGTCCATTCTAGAGAAAACAAAAGTATCGAGCTCTGCAGGTTTAATTAGACCTGCTATTCAGAAGTATTATTTAATGCCATCCTTGGCACCAAATCCTAGGAGAACCTGACTCCTGTCACATGGAGCCTCTTGTACCCATAACCCAGGATACCATTGTAGAATTTCTGATTTCATAATTCGTGGATTATTTTCCAACACCCATCTCAGCTCATTATTGCCCCACATTCACTCTCCTGTAGCCTGTCCTAACCCTCATGATACACTTGGCCTCAGTCATCTTGGCTCCTCCACATGTGGGATTCAGGCAATGTCAGTGACTCAACCCTAGCTGTATACCTCATGGCCTTGCATATGTGGCCAAGCAACTTTAAACTCTTCTTAATGTTGGGCTGGACCAATTCAAAGACCCAACCCTCAAGTGTTCAGTGACTCATCATCAAGTCTAGCACATACAACCCCTTGCACAGGAAAGAAGCAGGACCGCATACATCATAATGCTACTGTTCTGATGCACGATCCCCATAAGACAGACAGGCTCATAAACTACCAAATGAGGGGGTTTAGTTTTGGAGGAAATTTATTGACTCCTTGGGATATCTTAGTGAAATGGTGTCTGGAGTTCTTGTTATTTTTATCAAGATTATCTCTCCCTTTCATAATTTATGTATATGAAAGAATCTGTCAACTCTAAAGTTCACTACCTAAAACAATGTTTACAACTAAATGTGCTGCATCAACAAACATGGGTAGTGTGTCAAGAACAGGATATTATTAAAACCCTTTGACCCTGAGGGCCTGGGAAGACAAAAACAATCTTCTAGTATTAATTGAGGCTATGTGAGTAGAAGTGACATATACAGGCTTACATACAGACATTGCATTGAGTACAATAATCCTGCCTTTATGGATTAACTACACATTTAACAAGTGATGTACACTAGATTCAGAAACCTTATTTATATGACAAAATTGCATGACTAGATACTGACAGAGCCAGAATTCAAAATGATTCTGCCTGTCTCTGTATGTCAAATCCCTAAACTTTTTCCTCATGAAGGTAGACACCAGAAGCAGATTTAACCTGTTCATGCACCTGTCAGATCCATGACCAGACTCCTCCCTCACACACCTTGTCCTGTTGGTCTGTTCACGGAATTACCCCCCATGCCCAGGTTCTCCTCCTATATCACAACCTCCAGTTCATTTACCTCATTTTCCAAAATCAGCCCCCACCTCTCCTCATTTTTATTGATTGGTGTAAGACACACTTACTCATTTCAACATATACACACCAAGGGCCACCCAGTGGCGCAGCGGTTTAGTCCGCGCTTGGCAGCCCGGGGTTCGCGAGTTCGGATACCGGGCGCCCGCAGACGTACTGCCTGTCAGCCATGCCGTGGCAGCGTCCCATATAAAGTGGAGGAAGACGGGCACGGATGTTAGCCCAGGGCCAGTCTTCCTCAGCAAAAAGGGGAGGATTGGCAACAGATGTTAGCACAGGGCTGGTCTTCCCCACAAAAAAAACCCAAAACATATACACACCAAGACCAAAAATTCTCATGCCCCTTAGAGCTTCCCTGCATCTGCTGATAGAGGCCCCAACCCCAGATGACTCTGCATCTGTCACAGCACAGGATCAGGTATAGATCTGGTCTAATGACAGTGACACAAATCTCTGAAGGCTTTTTCTAAATATCTGGCATTCTACTATGGCTTAATAATAAAATCATTTTCCCATGCTTCATAAATATTTCAATATTCCCTGTGCCCTTTGAATCTCACAAATTCTCACCTTTTTCCTCACTTTTCAAAAATGACTTCACTTCCTACTGCAGAGATTAATTAGATAATTTGAAGAGCTATTTCAGCTCACTGGCATGAAGTCTACAATTATTCCTGCATTCCAACCGATCAGTGTATCCTCTCTTGTAAAAACTGAAAAGTCATCTCTATTCGTGTCTAAATCCAACTTCTCCCATTGTATCCTGTTCTCTCCTATTACCTCAAATATTTTATATTATTGATTATAACTAAATTTCCTTTACCAGTAACCTCTTCTTCACTTCCCCATCCACCTCATTAAATTCATTTAATCTCTCCATTCTTGAAACAAATACCTCCTCTTACCAATTTTTATCTAGTTCCTGCCACATGACCTTTTGTTCCTTCAAAATGAACCTGAAAATACAGTACATATTTAGTTACAATTACCTCATATTCCCTTGCTCCTTGACTTACAAAAATAACTAATCATCCCCATGTTAATAAATCAGTTGTTCCATCATAATTAAATCCAATGAGTGTTCTCAACCTTTAACTGGGAACCAAAGCAGTATTGTAACATGAACTCCTTTGGGGACATTCTTTTTCCTAGCTTCTCTGCAGCTCAGATTCCTAACTGTCTTTAAAATATTCTAGTCCCTCCTTCCAGGAGTAATCCTCAAACAATAGTGTTGAAATGTCTCAAGGTTCAATCCTACTCCTTTTCTCTCTTTACAATATGCTATCTTGGAAATTTCATAATCTTCCTTCACTTGCTTCAATTTCTTCCATTGTTATCTCTAAACTCATACGTAAAGACTCATATCTAGATTCCATTTCTGAGCTATAATCTCCACCTTTATGTGTTGCAGGAATGTAAAATGAAATATATTTCGAAATGAAGCCATTAATTCTTTTGCAAATAAAAGTTCCTTCTCTTCTGGTCTGCAAAGTCAGACAATGGCTCCACTAGACACCCAAGGATCAACCTTTGATGCTACTTTTCAGAACCACACAACTGAGCCTTGCTGCTCTCTCTACACTGAGCATGACTATCATTCTTCATTTCTACCCCAATATACCCACATATGACCACTCCATACTCACTAGGTTTCAGTCTGAGATTAAATGCCATTTCTTCAGAGACTCCTTCTTTCAGTTACTACCTAAGTATGCCTTTCCTTCTCAACTAGTTGTCTTGAGTAGAATCCTACTTTTCCTTTAGGTAACTTAGCAACTTAGCTAATTTCACTCTATGCATTTATTTGTTTGTTCCTTTCTTCCTTTCCAAGACTAAGTAACTGCAGGAAAACACCTGCAGAATCATCAGGGAAACTTCTCCTTGGCTATGGTTTATGGATTATTAACAAACAGAAATTCCATGCACACAATCACCTAACCTGCACTCAAATGACTAATACAAATGGCCACAGTCAGAGTAAACAATCGTCTTCATACTTAAAGTTCATTGATAAAATCAAGGGTGTAGGACCCGACTGGGGAAAAGTTTCTCCAGTACTCACCAGAACCTAAGTAGATGAGAAAGCTGTGATATTGTGTGATTATTGAGTTTGCTGTCACCACACTTCTGAGTTCAGAGCTTCACTCTCTCTAGGAACAGACATGCATCTGTTTTTGGACTCCCTTTGCTACAGTTGATAATGTCATCAGATTTACAATGCAATGGACAGACCCTCTTTATCCAGAATGTCAATCAAGATATATCTAATCAAGGAATAACTAGATTTACAAAACATTTTAGCTCTAAGTAAATCATTTAGATATAATTATGAAAATGGAGTGATTCCTTAAATCCTGCTGGTGTTCTAACCATCCAGAAGCCGCAGTACTTAGTGGGTTTTGGCCCGTTCTGGCAAACAGGAAATTTGTAGCAAGATGATCAGTCTTTATTTTTAAGTGGGTCTAAGCTATTAAAATATTCTCAGGCTGTGGGCTTCAATGTGGCAATCCTACTTTGGGGACTTATCTGAAGGAACTGAAAACACTAACTTAAAAATATATATGCACCCCCATGTTCACTGCAGCATTATTTACAATAGCTAAGACATGGAAGCAACCTCATTGTCCATCAAGGGATAAATGGATAAAGAAATGTGATGAGATGTGTGTGTGTGTGTGTGTGTGTGTGTGTGTGTGTGTATTATTCAGCCATAGAACAGAGGGACATTCTGGCATTTTCAACAACATGGATGGACCTTGGGGTCATTATGCGAAATGAAGTAAGTCAGAAAGACAAATACCCTATGATCTCACTTAGAGATCTGTGGAATCTGAAAAAAGAAAATCAAACCTGAACTCATAGATACAAGGACGCATTGGTGGTTGCCAGGGGCAGGGGGTGGGGCAAATGGGTGAAGGGAGTCAAAAGGTACAAACTTCCAGTTATAAAATAAATTAAGTCATGGGGATGTAATGCACAGCATGATGACTCCAGTTAATAATACTGTACTGTATATTTGAAAGTTAAGAGAATAGATCTTAAAAGTTCTCATCACAAGAAAAATAAATATAACTGTGTGGTGCTGGATGTTAACTAGACTTATTGGGGTGATCATTTCACAATATATACAAATATCTAATCACTATACTATAAACCTGAAACTGATATATGTCAATTATATCTCAATAAAAAAGTTAATATACTACATTAATTTTTTTTAAAACGTCTGAGAGGAAGGCAATAAATGAGTTCTAGCCTTGGCTTATCTCTAACCAGTTATTCGGCCTTGGTTAAATTCCTAAATCCAGAGTGAATCCTTATTTTCCCTTTACAGGTCAGAAAAGGCCATTATTGCAAGCCTTTAAAGCGCCCTTTTCACCTGAAATCTCACACTGCAGACCCTTTCTTGCTTGTCATTGGCACCTGCGGACCAATTCCTCTCCATTCTCTGGGCTCAGGAGGGTGCATGCCTGATCCATTCACTGGTGTGAGAACTAAGCTAATTAAGTAAACTGCCCTTGACTAATACTGTCTTACCCTAATCCCCAACTAAGCCCACTCCACCTGAGGTTAAAAAGGGTAAGATGCACCTTTAAAAGTTGAAACAAAAATATTATCTTCATGTGGCAGCTCTGAGCAAATATGTCAGAACTTGTTTTGAACTTGACAAACCCATTTCAGATAGAAACACACTAATGACACTTGAAATTTAAAAAAAAATGTGGCACTAAAGGAGGAGAGATGTTTATTCTCTCATGTATGATATATTCAAAAATCCAAACATTTTGATGTTCTGGAGTGTGCCTATTTTTGTTTTTGTTTCTTTTGAGGAAGATTAGCCCTGAGCTAACGTCTGTTGCCCATCCTCCTCTTTTTTGCTGAGGAAGATTGGCCCTGGCCTAACATCTGTGCCCATACTCCTCTACTTTATATGGGTTGTCCCAAAAAAATGGCTTTGATAAGCCATGCATAGGTCTGTGCCCAGGATCTGAACCTACGAACCCCGGGCAGCCAAACCAGAGAGCGCGAACTTAACCACTACCCGACCAGGCTAGGCCCTGGAGCAGGCCGCCTTTAATACAAAGGAAGGGAAAGCCAATCCTGCTCGAGTCTCTCCACGGATATCTTGATATGTTCTAAGGACTGTAAATCACCACCACACAAAGTTTAAAAATATTACCCCTCTCAGAATAATTGTGCCTCAATTTATAACTGATTTAAGTGTAAGCAGGATGTGATTTAACCAACTTTCAAAGAAATAAAATTTAGACTTAGGTGTTTCAAGGTATCTCACAATAAAGAAGAAACGATTCTGAAGAGATGTTAAACAATATACTTTCATTTTGAGTACAAGCTTCTGTTTCACAATAAGCATCTTCCCTGCCTTGTCCTTTCAGAAAAAGTTTACAAATTTGGAAATGTCCTAGATTTATTTATTTAACAATACCTATCACTGCAAGGTCCTGCAAAAACCGTTTCAGAAAGCTTAAATTAATTTGAAATTATCTAAGATGGTCACTGGATCATGAGCAAATGTTAATCACGGTAATACTTCAATTTGAAAATAACACACGCCGAGGAGCATTATTTTAAATACAGTATATACAAGGCAACTTCCTTTAAAGCCAGGAAGGTGAACTTATAATAAGACGATTTGGATTTAAACAAAATGTTAATACTTACAATATTGCATATTTTAACAACCTACTTCTCAATTTCTCAGTATGTTCTCAATGACTCACTGTACGGGAGATTCACTCACTAAGAGTGGATACAGCGTGCAGGAGCTGCACACGTCCCTCCTGTCGCCCGGGGACTGGACGTGTCTTCACCGGCCCTTCCGTGTCCCCAGTCCAGGCCACTGAACGCGCGACACTGGGGCGTTCCTTTCCCGACTGTGCACGCGGCCCCTCTCTGACTGTGTGCCGGGATTTCCGCCCACAAACGACCGTGCATCCACAGAAACGCTCTGATCCGACCCAGCAAACCCGGGAACGGGGCTTCTGGACGAGATTGTTAAGATGCCAGAGGAGACGGTGGAGACAGACACGCGGACGGTCCGGAATAGAGAGGCTCCCGCTCCATCCTCAAGGAAAAAGTCCAGGAGCACCCGCAGCCACGCTCCCTCGTCAGCAGCCTGGCCCCAACCAGGCTTTTACTCACTGTGGACGCGCCTCCACCTCGCCCGAAGCGACCAGGTCCCCTGCTCCTGCCCACGCGGCCTCGAGGTCCAGGGCGGAATGCGCATGCGCTCCACGCTCGACTGAGGCGCGTCAGAAAAGGCGCGTTCCGGCGCCCTCTGCCGGTGGTCAGGGGCAGCGCAGGATCCTCAGAGCTCGCAGGTCCCTGATGGACGGGAGCCCCTTGCAGGCCCTCTCACAGCTGGAGCGGGAGGTAACAGACAAGCCAGGGGAGAAGGCTGGGATGATCCTGGTGGTAATGGACAATAGATGGAGACGTTGGTATGAACCATTAAGCTATATTTACCTTCATGCAAATGAGGATTATTCCTTACAGAAATGTGTCAATGTCTGTATCTATGTATTGATCAATGGATCGATTGATAGATACTACTTAGGTGTACATACCCAGGTTAGGATACACATAAATTTCCTCATATGATCAGCTGAGAAGACAAGAAACAAGCACTCCCTTGTAGCAATGAGCACATTCAGATCTATGTTTTTGATTTTTTAATCATATTCACCAATAAAAAGAAACAGTGCTCCTTCTAGATTCATTCTAGGTCTGAAGCAGGAAACATATGTGACAAACTCAGAGATTCTTGTATTTCCAGAAAATAAGGAAATGTTAAATCAACCGAAAAAACAACATCACACATGCACAGGTGGGATTATGTCAATAGAAAATAGGAGCCAACAGGAAGAGCTCCCAAAGGCCAAAGCTGGAATATTTTGGGTAAAAAATTAATTAAAGTAGTATTACATTATAACCCAGGGAAGATCATCAATATTGTCAACAGAGCCAAAAAGTCAAGAATTTATATTGATTTAAATAATTGACTATATAAATAAATTGGGGGAGGGTAGAAATCTCCCACAAAGACAAATTCCTGATGATTCCTGCACATATCAGCAACCAAGGAGATGCATTATGACTCTCCACTCCTTAATGTCTGAGCATTGTGAAATCCTTCTGGAATATAATACATTTTTGACATGAAGAAAAGAGTGACTTTACATTGGAGAAACCTGACAAATAGATAAATAACGTTAACATGCATGGTGATAAGTCATCTTCAGAGCATGTAGCCTTGAAATGAAATAATGAGAAGGGTACTTTACCTCCATGGGCTTTCTCAAAAAGTAAACAAATAAAATAAAAACCCAACAAATAAAAAACACATAAGCCATTCTAATTCCAAGAAAAAACATCTGACATATCCCAATTGGAGTACATTCCACAAAATTCCAGGGCTGCCTGGAGGACTTGGAAAATTCTGTGGTTGCTCAGGTGAGCTGGTTACTTTCTCCATGGTTTCCAAGTCCGAATCAACGCTTCCTCACCACCAGAGGTGACCCGGAAAGTTTTCATCAGCTCGAGTGGAGCTAGGAAGCTGACTCTGAGCTGCCATTTTGGCCACTGGTGGTTCCTGGGCTTTAAAACCGAAATAGAAAATTCTGAAGAAGGAACAGAGTTCCCTCAGCAGCCTTACTAGGGATGTTCCTGTGTTCCTGGGGTACCTGAGAAAAATTTCTGGAGTTTTCTGTTCACCATTCACTGGCCTTCTGTGTCACCAAGAGTCCTGCCTGGGCCCCTGCATTGAGGTGGAAAACTGTACAGTTTCTTTGGATGTCCAAGGATGCCCTCAGTCAGGGACTCCAGGTGGCTACAAGCAATTGCTGAGCCTCTTAGGGACTTGTAAATCTTTCTAGATGATCAGGGGTGCCTTGTACCTCCTCCTTGGTTCTCACCTTCCAGTGCGGGTGAATCCCTGCCTCAGGAGGGGGACAAGGAACATTTCAGGAGTGTCCCCAAACTAAAGGGTTCAATTCAGTATAGGAGCCTGGGAGCTGCAGTGTGTGTCCTTGTGTTGGGGACCCCCCCTAGACAGCTTCAGAAAGTCGGACACCCTTTGTGGATAGAGTCAGTTTATTGTTGTGTAAATACAAACAAAACATAATCCACAAGGACAATAGAACTATGCATAACAATAATGATAGTCAACAATAGCAATAATCATTACCATTCTTGTGATTAGTGATACGAATACTAATCATTATCATATTGAAAATAGTACTTAGCCTCTGAGGAGGGTAAACAGAGTGCAGATTCCCTTAAGTGAATGACAGGTGCAGATACTGGGCATCCTGGAAACAGTCTTCACTCAGAGTGCCAGGCTTACAAGATGAAATGTGTTCCCTGAAGGCGAAGACCAGGAACAGGAGGGTAAGAAACACAAGGCAGGCCTGTGCAATCACGGGACCCTTGCGTGAACTCCGGTCAGCGAGGAAAAAGTAAAGGGTCCCTGCTTCTGGTCATGCATGCCAACTACTAACATTCATCAGTTGTCAGGAGTTATGACCACTGGCGGATGGTGCAGGGCTCTCTGCAAGGAAGGAGGGGCCCAGATCCATGAAAGGCATGCAGAAACCCAGCCTCTGAGG
This sequence comes from Tapirus indicus, assembly GCA_031878705.1. NCBI lineage: Eukaryota > Metazoa > Chordata > Mammalia > Perissodactyla > Tapiridae > Tapirus > Tapirus indicus. The sequence continues at coordinate 35,032,583 of CM062937.1, read as the reverse complement.
AATAATAAGTCCCCAGGATTATGTCATTCCACAGCATTTAGCTGTCCCTTTGTCATCTGTTCTTCCAGACTCCCTGAGGCCAGACGTCTTGGTCACATATCTGAGTACAGAGTACTGTAGGGCCTCTGCTTGTGCTGGCCCCTTTCAACACATGCTGGCCGAGGAGCAATGAGGATGGCACCCTCCCACAGTCCTGGGAAGCTATATGGAATCCAGGAAGTCACAAATATGAGGGATCCTGGAAGATGAGATGTCAGAAGGGCTGCTGGGCTGTGAGGACTGAAGTGCCTGAGGCTTGATGTGAGCCGCAGGGGGAGGGGCAGATGTGGCTTCAGAGACTTTTCTTCATTGCAGGGAGCCCCGCTCAACCAGCCATCTGGCTGAACTATGGAATCTTGCTGAGTGTCCTTACGGAGGCCACAAACCATGGTCTCTCCACCTCCACCCAGGGCTCACAGACCCCTCATGTGATCGGTGCTCCTCTGTGGCTTGTGAAATTTTCCCCTCCTGCTGCTCATCTAAACTATCATGGAGCACATTCCACGGTGCAGTCCTGGGACTCTGACTCCAACCTGGCACATGAGATCCCATGCAGGTACACTGTCACACACTTTTGGGGAACCTGCAATGGTAGGAATTTCCTCCATCCAGCTCTTCTGCTTCGCAGACTGTTCCAAAGCTTGGTTCACACTCTGAGCTGCTATGATATCCAGCGTAATATCCAGGTAGGGGTCAAAAGTGTTTGAAACATCATGGCAGTGGAGACACGCAATTTGAATTCTCCAGTAACCTTCAAATATTTGACACATTAGGGTGGCATTCTCGGAGTGATGGTCTATCTACTTGCACCTACACAGACATGCTTGCATGTCATGCACAGTGAGCATCACAAATTCATGGGCATCTTGCTGTCTGTGCCTATGGGATCCGGTAGTCCATACATGGAAAGGCTGGATAACATTTCTGGGATGATGGAGGTGCCTGGGGAAAGAGAGCTTGCACAGACAGAATCTCTGATTCTGACAAGATTTAGAGTGCTGCTGGGTCGCTATATAGTTGATAAGGGCTGGTGTGTAAGTCTTCCATACCCCTTTCACATAGTGGGTGCCTCCCCACCATGTTCAGCTCCAATCCCAAAAGATCTCTTCCAAATCAGAGAAGGAATCTTCATGGGATCCAGCACTGTTGCCACAGTAGCCAAGACGTCAAGCAGGTTGAATCCTGTTTGTGATGACAGTGATGGGTTTTTCAGCTAGAAATGACCCCAGTGGACTTCGGCACCACCTGCATTTGACTGAAAAGTTTTGTGTTGGAAAGACATTGACCCAAGATTCATCTCCCAGTAGAGAGAAGCAGCCTCCATGTCTCTGGAGACAGTGATCACATGACTTCCCTGCTGGGACCTCAAGTTGCAAAATTGTGCTTCTTCTTCTGAGACAGTCTCCTGATGACAGGCATTGTTTGCCTTTTCTGGGCACCCGATGAGACCTACAACATTTCCAGAGGCTTAAGCATGTCAAGGAATTTGTCCCTGCAAATTAGGAACCTCCAAGCTCCTCTCCACGCACAGAAACAGCAAAAACCCACCCAAAACAACAATGACAAAACAGAAGCTGTGTGAATCAAGTCTGGGAGAGGTCTGGAAATCAGTTAGAGGTTTACAGGGACCAAGTAAACATCCATGAAGGAACAGCCTTCTTCACCATGGAAGGAAATTCTGCGAAGTTTCACTTTCACTTGCCTCCCCCCACTCCCCCCAGAGGCGCAGGGACTTGGTCTGGAGCAGTGGTGGCCCAGTTCCCAAATCCCTCCTGGAAGCAGAGGCAAAAGAGCAAACCTTCTTTGCAATTATTGTGGACGTGGTTTCTTACGTGTCTCAGGGCTCCCTGGGGGACCGAGTCCTGCCTTGTCTCCTGTTCCTCGGATTGCAGGAGGAACAAGAGGTGGGCACTGCTCACAGACCTACAAGGTTACTACAAACCCCAGGCACCCGGGCCCAGAAAGCACAGGTGTAAACAAACAACAGACCATCTAATGTCCCGAGAACCTAGGTTCAAAATCTTGGGGATATGAGGACTTTCAAAAGCAGCTCTGTCAACAGCAGGGTTTTGGAAAGCACACACACGTGCAGACAATAAGCACTCTCAGAGAAGTTCTGAGAAGGCCTGAACCTTTCACCGCTGGATGATCTCCTGGCTCAGAGCAAGCCTGCGAATCAGCAAGGACTGTCCCAGGACAGTGACAGTCTGCAAAGACTAGGAGAGGTCCATGCTCTCTCTTTTTTATTTGTTTTCGGTGTTGTTAATTTTTTAAAATTTATTTACTGTCTATTTCAGCTCCTGGTATTCAAGTAAATCTGTGTTATAACATTAGCTGAATGTGAGCCAAAGGAACAGAGTCTTCAGAGGGCACACATGGAAAGGAACGGTCTTTGCAAATAGTTTGGAAAATATCGAAACAAATGGATAACTACAGCCTCAATTCTCCCCCGCCAGCAGGGACGGTCACCTTTCAAATGATCACCCCCAGTTGCCCACTTCCCCACTCAGGCCCAGGTTCCATCTGCCCTTCCTCCTTCCCCTCCCCACAAATCACCTCGGGTCTGGCACAGCACCCCTGTAAGCTCCACATTCTTCTCTTCCTCCCCTCTCCTCCCATTTCCGCTCTTCCCTGACACACTTCCTGTGGCCTGCCCAGGTCATAGCTCCAGTTCACCTTCAATGGATTGGCTCCTCCAAAGCTTTGGCACCACCTGTAGGTACCTGCATGTTCCCTTCCTCTCAGTCAAGGACATCCCCCTCCCCAAGTTGCACTAGCAGCCTTTACTGCTTCACCCTCACAAACATGCCCCTCATTTCTGACCCTTCATCAACCTCTATGCCCCTCCCAGGCGCCCTCAGCCCCTGCCCTCCCAGGAGCAGTCATGGGTCTCCACCCCCTCCTATACCCCACCCAGGCTCACCTGCCCTGTCCTCACTGGGGCTCAGTCTCCTTCTGCCTGTGTGCCCTCCCCCATAGCCACAGATCCCCTTGGCCTAGACCACACTGGGTCATTACTCTTGTAGCCTCCCTCACTTAGGATGGCCCCATCTGCCTCACTCATGTTTCTGTGGTGCTGAGCCCTGGGTCACCTTCTCTACTCAGTACTCCCTCCACTGCTACTTGCCTTCGTTTACCCCAAATCTTTCTTCATTTCCTACATCCTCTCCATTCATACCAACATGCCCTCACTTAGAGACCCCAACAAGTCTCATCTTTACCCTCACCCCAGTTGTCCCCTTGGGCTCTGAGGGTTTCTTTTCACCTCTCCACCTGTCCCATGTCACTGCCTTTTCCCTACCCCTAAATTTGCCAACCTTCTCAAGTGCTCCCCTCTGCCTGCTAGTCCTCCATCACTCCCTACGTTGGCTGTTGCACTGCCCCTCCCAGACCCTCTTCTCCTTACCACTGGCCTTGGAGGCCTCATCCCTCTTCTCCTCCCCCCATTTCCTTATGGTTCTCAGCTGCTCAGCTCCTTTCTCAGTATGAGTCCCTCACATCTACCTTCTAATCTTTCTGTGATCTCTTGCTTCAATTTCCCACCATAGCCTGCCTTTCTTGAGCCAGACTTGGCTGGATTCTCCTGCCCTCATCCATCACCTCCCACCTGCCCACCCTGCCCTCTCCTGGGGACCTCAGCCCCATTCTCAAGGACTCGCCTGTGCTCAGCCACCCCACTTCCTCAGATTGCCCCTTCTTCCACATCTACCCCTGGCAGGCAGCTCCAGAGACCTGGACCAACTGACCAAAACTTTCGTTCTCAGGCCTAGTGTGCCATCCACCCTCTGCCCCTGTGCCAGCCTGATGTCTCTGCTTCACACCACGTCAATTCCCTCCAAAGGCATCATCCTCCCCCACTCCCAGGGGTGACCACTGGCCGCAAATTGTGCGCCCAAACTGCACAGCCCCCTGGACTAGAGACCAGCAGCAGCTCCCATCACCCTGATCTGAGCAAGCTTTCCCCGTCAACTCTTTCCTCCTCTGTCCTGGACTCTGACACTAGAAACAGAGGGACATTACATGACTGGCCACCCCCCAGGCACACAGAAACCTCAGTCCATCCGTGACCCATGTTTCTGGGCCATGTCTCCATCTAGGAAGTTCAATCAGTGCTGAGGGGGAACAAGAGGAATCTGACTCCAGGGGATCATTGCCGACGTTCTCATACCCCCTGAGGACCCTAAACCACTTGTGATCCCTTCTCCCAAGGAAACCCAGCCCATAGTCTTAGATCTGGCACCCCAAACCTCCCCTCTCCCTCCAGCCTCCGTGCAGACTTTCCAAGTACCTACCTCATGTTTGGGGGTGCCTCTGACTTGACTGCAATTGGAGGGTCTTCCCTTATTTTTCAAATATTTTTCCCTCCACATCTGTTTCTCCTTTTAAAGGAATCACAGTGGAAGGGGGACTAGTCAGTGGGAGGTTTGGATGGGGGGTCCAAGGGGGCTGGGATCTCCAAGTCCAAGTGAAAGAGCCCCTGATGTGTCCAGGGTAAGGATGGAGGGTGGCAGGATGCACCAGGAGGGAGCAGGGTGGCTCCCTCCGAGTCTACTGGCTGAAGATCCTCCTGACTCCTCACACCTCCTCAGAGGTCCACTCAGGCTGAGGTAAGGAAGGTTTGGGTTATGGTGACTGTGAGACTCACAGACAAGGTGACGCTTGTTCAGGGTTCTGTGGGGTGTCCAACACCAGCAGGCCAGGAGGGCAGAGGACTGGACCCTCCCTGATCTCCAGTTCTCTACCTAACCAGTAGGGGATAAGACCCTGCCCAGGTTCCTGCCTCTTCCTCCATCATGACCTGAGAGTGAGGGCTCTCCAAGGGCTCCAGAGAAAGGGATCTCAGAGGCTAATCCAAGTGACACAAACAAACACATTTTAAGAGAACTTCCTTTAGAAAATATCATCCTTAAAAAAGTCACAGGAATATTTGAGTTTTATAAGTATGTGTAGATTGTTATTCTTAGAATTAAGAACCATACCCCGGGCACATGCTTCCCTCATGCATTGCCCACTTGGGCAAAGTGGGAGGAGACTCTGAAATGGTTCTGGAACAGCTGGATGGTGCTGATGGAAAACATATAACCCAATCTAACTTACAGATGTGTGGATCAATTATGAATTGAATTAACCAAAATGAAACTAGCAGTGGATTTAAATAATTTACTGTAAACATAATTTCTAAGTATTGCAAAAAATACTTATATATTTCTCTATTTAATGATTTGAAACATTTCCAAAATTAGAGAAAATAAAATGAACCTCCAAGTATCCTTAAGACAGTTTCAAAAATTAGCAGCAATTAGTACTGTTGTACAACCAATTCAAATTCAGCTTAGTGGGTGGGTAGGAAGGAGGAGGAGGAAGATGAATTGTTTCATGCAAACCTGAAATCATGTTATTCTTCCTGCAAATACTTTATCTCTAATAAACAATTAAAATATAGGATTCATTTCTCCTAAATTATACATCACTAATTGACAAGACAGTAAAAAATTTTTAGGGGATTGTAACCAAAATTCAGAAAATTCTTTAGTATCTTCTAGTACCCATTTCTATTAATAATCTTCTAAGTAAGTGAAAATTGTATTTTTAACTGTCACTTTTGTGAACAACAATCTAAACAAGTCTCCCTCATTAAAATTACTTGCTATAAAATCATAAAAATGGAAAGTCTATTGCTGAAATTGACCTTATAAATTTAAAGAGGAAATTACAATGAAATGAAATTTTTCAAAGTTTTAACAACTGATGAAATTAAACATACTTACTCAAAAGAATAGACAAGCAGACTACTCGAGAACGGTAGCTTATACCAAAAAGGAATGCTTTAAGATGAACTTCAGTTCCTTTAAAGAGAGAGAAGTAGATAAGGGACACATGGCATTGGCTTTCTTTTCACTCTGTGCTGAACAGCCTCCCAGGGCCTTGACACATGGGAAGTGACTGCGTAGTACACTCTTGGGAAAAAAATCTCACCATTTATGGTGTTGGCTGGTGATAGGAGGGTATACTCAGATCACCCTGGCAAAATCATAGAAAAAGTCTTTGAATGAACAGCTTCTTTCAACAAAACACTACAGTGACCCAACTGAACTGCCAAAATCTGGAGCATACTTGTTTAATTGCAGTAAATTCAAACAGAGTGTAGAAGAAGGATTACTGACAAAACACATTCTCCCTCAAAGAAATAGATGCAAATATGGCTTCTAGCAAAATCCTCTGTAGAGTTTTAGAAAAAAAACAATAAAATTCCCCTACTTGCAAGAAATGCCATGTGAATGAGTGGCAGTCAACAAATAACATAGTTAGACAAAAATCACCAAATAAAAATTCCTTATAATCACTCAAAAATTCAAGGCAGATCCCAAGGAATGTTGTCTTCAAAGCTGAGTAGGCAATTGAAAATTTAAGAAGTCAAAGAACAGAACCAAAAGGTGTATATGAAAATTGGCAGAAATGCAGGAGTTAAAGGGATAACCTTTGTTTGTAGAAACTATTGTGTTTTTCTGCTTTGGGAGGGTGGTCCTGAGAGTGGCAGGTGCCACCCTAGTTGAGGAGAGGGAGGGACAAGGAGCAATTAAGCTCACTGGTGTGAGAATCAAGGGGGCACACCGTCCTTGGAAGGTGGGGAGGCCACCCTGAGGCCCAAGGCTGCTGTGGGAGATCAGGGCGAGGCTCCTGCTGCCCAGGGTGGAGGGCACGAGGCTGGGACCAGGCCTCGGCTGAAGGGCCATGGGCCTAGGCCATTTTGGCAGCTTCATCAATTATTCATGAAGCGCAACTGTCAAAGTCCACACAGTTGCAAATGGGTGCAAACCACAACCGGTGGAATTCCCCCTGAGTGCCAACAACATGCAACAATGGAGACACCTCCCCCACGTTCCCGGTGGTGGGACTTGTGGACCTGCTTTGGAGCTCAGGATTGTCGCCTGGACTCAAGGAGAAACTGCCCAGATGAGGTCATCGGGCATTTCCATTCCTAAATTGGAATGGAAATTGCTTCGGCCAAACACAGTCCCGTGCTGGACACTCGCCGTGGCCTGAGAGCGAGGGGAAGAGGAAAGGTGAAACGGACACAAATATCAAGCAATCAGAGAGGAGGCCGAGAAAAGTAAGTCATGGGACATTTACACATTACCGAGTCAAAAACTGTGAGACTCAGCAGCGTGGAGCTGCCTGGGTCCACATGGAGCCCTGTCGGGAACAATTCTTGGAGTCACAGGACAGAGTGCAAAGGAAGCCAGTCCCAGAAGGACAGACATCCTGGGAGGCTTTTCTCTGACTTCCGAGAGCCATGGATTTCATAGACGTGGACAGGAGGATGGTGGAAGAAGGGTCTGCAGGGAGGGAAGAATGAAGACTTTGTGTTGAATCGATCAGGACTTCCACCCGCAGCAAAGGAAAAGCTGGGGAGACGGATCACGGATCACGGTCATGGTTGCACAACAAGGTGAATGGACTCAACGCCATAAAGGTCTGCACGTCAATACTGCAAAGGATAAAGAGGACGTCACCGGTACTTTACCACAATACCAAAAATGCAAAGTGGGGAAATCAACAGGCATTGGCACAGGGCTTTCTTTTTCTTACGAAGGGCGGATATTCTTAAAACGATGCACAGGCGTGAACAGCATTTGGAAATGCCGGAAAATGCTAAAGAACACACGGGACGGGTCAGGGCTTCAAAACTTGATTATCTGGGGGGGTGGGGGTGGGAGGGGATCAGACAGTTTGGTGGAAATCCCCTTCACAGGGTCACGTGACCTTGAAACCCTAGAAAAGCCTGCAAGGAGAGGAAACTGCCCCTCTGACACTTCCCCAGCCCCCTTGGAAGCTGCATCACGTCCAGCGGAGCTGTTCCCGAACCCCCCTTTGGAGAATCGGACAAGCGCAGCACAGGTGGATTTCAGGTGGGTTTCCTTGACAGCTTTGCGCCTCAGGGCATCCCGTGGACAATGCGGACAGGAGGAAAACTAGGGAGAGATGTGGCTTTAGGCGGTGGGGTATAGATTCTTTACTGTTCCTAGCAATTCTGAGAAGACAACTAATCAAATACCTCCTAGTCAATGCTAATGATTTCGTGAGATTCCAATACCAAAGGAAAGAGACCCCAGCACCTGATGCGTGTGGGGCAGTGAGGCTATGGAAACTTGGTGGCTTTGGCTGCGGGCGTTTCAAGCCCCACTCGTGGGTTTGCTCACGCTTCGCTCAAACAGGTTCGGTTCACCGTCGTTGGAAACTGGTTAACCCTGGGGCACGCAGACATAACAAACCAAGTAAAAGCGATCTGACCCTGCTGACCCCACGAGGCTTGCGGTCTAGTAGAGGCGAAAACCTTTTTTTTTCTAGGTGAATTTGAATTGGAAAACTGTCTCCTCTTAGGGCAAAGAGGAAATTCAACCCGTCCAGAGGAAAGCTTCCATTCTTTTGGACTTTCCGAAACCTGTGCCTCAGCATGCATGGCGGCATTCCCGTGGCCTGCAATGTTGTGTCCCCCTGGGGAAATACTGTCTTTGCTTGTCCAGAGAGAGTGCACTGTGATAGACCTGACCAAAGTCTCTACAATCGCTCTTGCAAGGACACAAAGGCAATTCTCAGAGGATGCCCCCCGGGTCTGCTCTTTCTTTGGAGTCCTAGTCTTTGGGGAGGGGGTCAGGAGAGAAAGCTCCAATCTCTGGGAGGGAGAGATCACCTTGGGAGCAAGGTGTCAGTGGTCATGGGGTCCCTTCATCCCCACTTGGAGAAAAAGGTGCATGAGACTTTAGTCTCTGTGTGAATCTGAAACTTTTCTTCTTCTTTTGGTTTAGGCAAGCGGAAAAGCGACACTGCCGTGGCGCTCCAAGGAGGTGGGGCAGATGGCGGGCCTTTGCAGCCAGCGTGGGCACTCGGGACTCTGGAAGGCCCAGAAAGGGAAGAAGCCACCAAAGGGAGCAGTGGCCCAGAGAGTTCCCCCACCAGAGGAGGAGGATCCCAGGGTAAGTGGAGGCTTGGGTCTGTGGGCAACTCGGGATTTGCATGGAATCCAGAGACAGGCTTTGGACGTGGACAGTTCTGTGACCATCACTGCGTTGCCCTTGCCCGGGCAAGGAGCCCCTGCCTTGGCTCCTAATCCCCAAACACATGGGCCCACTGCGAGACTCAGGGGAACAGCCTCCCTTCCTATTGCCTGTCATGTCTCCCTTGGATTGTGTCTCAGTTTGAACATCTGGCTCATTCGATTCACCTTGAGACCTCCAATCCTTCCTCCCCTGTCCTTCCCTAGCACAGGCTTTGGACGGCACCATGATGTCCTCACTAAGCGGACAGCTCCTCCCCTAGGCCCTGCCCCCTCTCCAAACCCGATATTCACCTCTCAAACTCTGTCCTTCTGTTCCCCTTGGAAATCGGCCTGTGAGGTCTGCTGACTAAGTGACCCCCTCCCCCTGCACCCACAGGTGAAGTGCAAGGACTGTGGAGCCTTTGGGCACACCGCCAGAAGTGTGAGGTGCCCCATGAAGCGCTGGCAAGGGGCCATAGCCCCGCTGCCCTGGAGCTCCAGTAAGTGGAAGGGAAACCCGCAGCCAGGCAACCCGCAGCTCCCACCTACCCCACGGCGCTTCACCAAGGCGGAGAGAGAGAAGGAGCAAAGACACAGGTGAGGAACATGGGAGGTTGTAAGCAATCTTTGGGCTGAAATCCTGCGAGGCTCAGGTGTCACCCCACCTCCACACAGTGTGAACAGCCATCTCCAGGCCAGGCCAGGACAGGGGCATGGAGAGGGTGAGAGAGGAGCTCACCCTCCTCCAGGGGCCACACTCAGCTGCTCATACGACCCCAGCAGAGTCACTCGGGGGGCGGGGGTGGTGGCGAGGATTTGGGCATTTTGCCCACGCTAGGGAGCAAAGCAAGAGTCCAAATGGAAGGACTCCATGAGAAAACCTGCAGGGCTCTCTGGTCGTTGGGGGAAGCATGTGAGGTGGGGCGAAGGCCCAGGGCTTCACGACCTGTCTCCCAGCCCAAGCCCGAAGGGATCTGGGACACAGGCCTATCTGTCCCAACTGGGGACAGCAGATTGAGTTCCTTCCACATCCCATGGTTTCTCGGGCAGGCCACAGGAGCAGCGGAGGGAGGCTCTCCTGCCGAGATTTCCCAGGAGACCCCAAGGGAGTCCGCAGCCGAATGGGAAGGAATTGACAGAGGCCTGTGACTACGTGAGGGTGAGTCTCTCCTGGTGCCCCCTCTCCTTCTCTTCTGGGTAACCCTGGTCTGCCTCAACCCCCTTCTGAGAGAGGGAACTGTTCAATTCTATGCCAACCAATGTGACCACTTAGTGTCCCGTTCCCATCTCCTTGTCCGTGCGCTCTTGGATGGCACACGACTCCTTGCATGCCGGCCAACACTATGCAGCTGGGGGGTGGGGGAGGAGGAAGTGGTTTCCTCAGAGGCTTCCCCGAGGTGGAACCCTTGCTGTCAGAACAGACATCTTTTCCATGGGGGTACACACACCCACATTGTCCCTCAAAAACTCCTTAGTCCCCAAACTGCCTCGAAACCAGCGTGAGCTGTGCACATTCCCTAGAAGAGTCTAGGAACAAGCTGCTTTCCACTTCCTTCACCAGAGACACCAGGAAGACCCTGTGTCTTCTCCTGCCTGAAGCAAACATGTAGCCAGGCGGTAGTGCAGGTGAATTTTTCTGATCACCGCTGAGGTGGAGTCCCTCATCCTTTTTACATTGAACACCTGCCTAGCACACCCTATTCACGGGAATGTTCCAAGTTCTTGATTTTTATGTGTGTATCGGGTTAATTATCCTTTCTCTCTGATGGTGAGGAAGTTCTAACGTGCAGTCTCTGTGTGTCCTTTTCTCTTCCAGCACGCAAGTAGGCCGATGCCCGTCCACACAACCAAGAGGAAATCTGTCCTGGGCCTCAGTCTCACAGGTAGCCCGCCTGTGAGGACGCCTGACATGAGGTCCACTGGACCCGCGGTGTGTGCCATCCAGAGACCTGACCTGAGCCTCTTCTCACCCTGCACAGTGCAGAACGGACAGGAAGTGCCTTTCCCCGACATGCCTCCCCCAGCAGTCAAATGCTTTGCCCAGGATCCCAGCCTCATCGTCCAGCTGATTGCCAAGGAGCCCCATGGCTCCTCCCTGGAAGATCCCCAGGCTGCCTCTCAGACGCATGGTCCGGGACACACCCTTGACCCCCAGGCACAAGCCGAGCATCCTGATGTCCACTCCTCTGCCAGACAACAGCCTGCGCTACGTCCTTTGGACCAGGATGCCCAGAGCAGCCCCAAGGCACCAGGCAAGAGACCTGCACGCATCCCGATTCAGACTTCCCAGAACCTCCACAAGAAACCGAGACTCAGTCCCTCCCAGACGCCCCAGAAGAGCACTCAGAGCCCACAGCTGGGGCTTTTCCAGACTCCCCAGCGTCCAGCGTGGACAACTGGACCTGCACCAACAGCAGCATCCCAGGACACCCGAAAGATGCCTGCCCAGGGGCAAAACCTTGACCTCCAGCCTCCACACAACAGACCTCACCTGCATACCGTCCAGGCCTGCACGGTTGCCCGTCGTCCACCACTCAATAACGTTCCAGGCCAGCCCCTCAGAATGGTCTTCCGCAGATTAGACAAAGGCTGGTGGAGCTCCAGATTCCTCACTGCTCCCTCCTTGCTTCCTGCTGAGAAGCCAAGCCCTCCTGGGCAGAGCCCTGCCATCTTCGAGAAGTCTGAGGGACACTCTGCACCCGTTCTAGGGACTGTCCTCATTAATGGTGACTTCCCTGTTTCCTCTTCCTCTGAAGAGAGTGACTGGGAGGGAGACACCTCCTGGCAATGAAGACATGTCCTCCAGGCCCAGGAGACCTGGATGGAACTGCTGAGTGAGGAGGAGAAGTCACAAGGAGCAGGCTTCTTCTGGCCAATCAGCCATTCCCCAGCTCTGGTGGGCTACAAACGGTGGAAATGCAGATGATGCTTGGGGACACTGACAGGCAAACGCTGCCCTCTTTCCTCATGTAGGCAGAAGTGACATTTCTATGGGTACTCATCAACCTGGAATGTGAAGTTGGTTGACATGGAAATCCGTGTGATAGATGTTGAGTCCAACGGCAGGCATAAAGATTCGACTAGAAGCTCGTGGGAAACTAGGACATTGACCTGTATCTGTCCACCAATTTCCGAACTAGGGGCAAGGGGGTGGGAGAATGGCTCCAAGATGCCCCTTGCAAATTGTAAACAGTTCCCTGTCCCAGAATGAGATATTTGGACCCTGTGCACTAATTTCAGTGGAAATCCTGATGGGGGGTATTCTCACGGCTTTGTCCACTTGGGTTATGAAATGTTGTTGGAAAGTTGTGTTTTTACCTGTTCTTTAGATACGAATAAAATCCTCCCACACGTGAGCTGTTGTCCGTGAGTTTGACTTGTAAGCACGCGGACCTTTTGAAAACTTAGTTTGACTCGTCCAAGTCCATTTCACAGGGTAAAGCAAAGCTTGGTAGGACGTAGGTCTCACAGGAAACACAGATCCTCAGGCACACCCAGCCCCACAGCACCCATACCTCCATACTGACAATGTGCCCAAGTGAATCTGAGGCAGACGGAAGTGAGAGACGCATGCATGCAGACGTCTTCTCACTTTGGCCCACATCAGAGTCAGTGGGGGGCTTTTGAGAAATACCTGTGCCAGCATCCCACTCCAAGAGATAACCACTGAGGATGTCTTTCTTGGGGCCAGGGCACTGGGACGGTCAAAGCTCTCCTCAGGATCCCAGCGGGCAAGAAACTTGGAGACCCACTGCAGGGAGTGAGCAAAGCTGTCACCTACGTCACGTGTTCTCTCCATTTTTCGAAGTCTGGAAAAGCTCTGACAAGGATCAAGCAAACTCCCACAGCTCCTTAGGGAGCAGTTCCTAAGGAAGAGCCAATGACCGCTCCCCACTTCCTACTGGACAGCCGTTGGCGCTTGCCTCTTTCACTCTGCAGATGTCTGTGCCTCAGGAGCAGGGCAGCCCCTGGTGGAGTGCACGAGGTCATGAAAGCTGCGGGCAAAGTCTAGGTGACACATTTGGGCCATGGCCCGGCCTGCCATCACTCCTGAAACGGTCCCGTCTCCTTGGGACCCGGGTCAGAGTAGCCTCCTTTTGGCTCCTAGGCCCTGGTCTCGGGGCCTCCATCCTGCCCCAAAACTCACTGATAGATTCGGACAGCAGCATTCGCGCCGGGGCCCTCCCAGAACAACCACGCATCACTTCTGAGATGACAGCACTCCCGAAATCAACCGAGGGGATTTCGATGGGAACCCAGGGTGGGGAAAACTTCAGCTAATACTCCTTCTCACAATCTCGTGCATGTAGAAATTGCTTGGATGGACAGAGCTCAATGCTAGCAAATTAGGAGTTAGGAATGTGAGGAAGGACCCATCAGGTTCCACTAGTCACAGGTTCCTGAGGGACGCTGATGCTGATCACTGCAGGCCCTCTTCCAGCAGCACTAAGCCTGGGAAAGGAAACACAGGACACACAAGCCCTGACAGCCAACCATCATCTCTCACTACAGGCACGTTGGGTCTCAGTGACGATCACCCACGGTCTCCCAGAAAGCCTACGTGCTTCGATTACCCTCGGGACATTGAGAGAAGAAGGGGGGAGGCAATAGGCTCTCAGCAGGGCAGCCCTCAGGGGACAGCGTGCATTCCTATATGAAAAGAACCTTGCCTGAGCATCTCCTGTGTGTTCACGGGTCTCGTCGGCTGCCCTGGGTGGAAGGAATTGTGCGGGGAAGCTAAAGACATTCCCGGAAGGAACTCTCATCCACCTGGGTAGTTAGGACCGTACACCCCTTGCAAGGAAGGGAGACGGGGAGATGGCAGATGAGGGAGCATGGTCATTTCGGGGAGATGGGCGATTTGGTGGAGGAACGGTATTGTGATCTAGAAGCATTGGAGCAGCTCGGGCAGAGTGAGGAAGCCATCCTTGCACCATGATTTTGGCCCGTGGCAGTTCCTGGGCACTTGAACGGACATGGGAAGTTCTGCAGAGGGAGGAGAGTGTCCTCTGCAGCCTCTCCAGGCAGGCAGGAGCAGTTGCGGTGGCCCCCGGACAGCTTGGAAACAATGCTGGGGTCCCCTACCCACCATTCACTCGCCCTCAGCGTCACCCAGAGCCATCCTTGGGTCCCTGAGCTGAAGTCAAGACACCGGTGCTGGCCCCGGTGGCTCAGGACGCCCACACCAGGCTGTCTGGCATCTGCAAGCCACTGCTGGGCCTCTGAGGTAGTGCTCGCTTCATCCAGAGACTCAAGCGGCCAAGGACACACTTCCTGATTCTCTGCTTCCAGCACGCAATGGCCTCTGCCTCCCAGAGGGACAACAGATTCTTCAGGAATGTCATCAGGCCAAGAGGCTCTTGTCCATAGAGGGAGAGTCTGGGAGCTGCACTGTCTCGATCTGTCTCCTGGGGGACCTTCCCACACACCTGCACTCAATCAGACGCTCTTCAGAAAGAGAGAGCCTCTATTCATGGTGGAATCAAGATCGCCACGAATAGAAGCCATAGAGACAACAGGTCGAATCACGAAATTCATGCTGACTAGCAACAATCACGAGGATGCTCATCGACCCAATGATGCTAGTGCTGGTCATTACCATAGTGAAAATCACGCTCAACCTCAGAGGAGGGAAAATCAAGTACACAGCCCCATCCAGAATTGCACTTGACGGAAACACCCTACATCCTGATCCCCAACAGGATGCTTTCAGGTCCACGTCACGCCGGGAAAGAGCCAGAAACTGAAAAGGAGCCCACCGTCTTGGCCTCCTTTCCACACTGTGCTGCACGCCCTGCCAGGGCCCTGACACCTGAGAAATGACGGCGTTGTGCACTCTTGCAAACAAACCCTCGAGCTTTCTGGTGTTGGCTGCTGATAGGAGGGTATCGCCTGCACGTCCCAGCAAAAGCATAGAAAACGTCTCTGAATGAACAGCTGCTTTCAACAAAACGCTGCAGCTGCCCAACTGAGCTGCCCAAATCTGCAGCATTCTTGTCTCGTTGCAGTCCATTAAATCACAGTGTAGAAGAAGGATGACTGACAATGTCCCTCCTTCCCAAAAGAAATAGATCCCCATATGAGATCTGGCAAAATCCTCTGTAGAGTTTGACAAAAAACGATAAAACTCCCCTCCCTGAAAGAAACTGATGTATGAATTTGTGGCAGTTAATGCACATCCTAGTTTGAGAAAAATCAGCAAAAAAACACTTTCTCTTGTAATGACTCAACGGTTCCCTTCAAATCCCAAGGGATTTTCTCTTCCAACCTGAGAAGGCAATTGAAAACTTAGGAAGTCAAAGAATGGAACCAAATGTTGTGTATGCAAATTGGGATCATTGCAGGTGTGGAGGGGATAGCCTTTGTCTTTAGAAAGGATCCGGTCTCTTCTGCTTTGGGAGGGTGGTCCTGAGAGTGGCAGGTGCCACCCCAGTGGAGGGGAGGAGGGGCTGGGGGGCAATTAAGGCCAATGGTGTGAGCATCAAGGGGGCACACCGTCCTTGAAAGGTGGGGAGGCCACCCTGAGGCCCAAGGCTGCTGTGGGAGATCAGGGCGAGGCTCCTGCTGCCCAGGGTGGAGGGCACGAGGCTGGGACCAGGCCTCGGCTGAAGGGCCATGGGCCTAGGCCATTTGGGCAGCTTCATCAATTATTCATGAAGCGCAACTGTCAAAGTCCACACAGTTGCAAATGGGTGCAAACCACAACCGGTGGAATTCCCCCTGAGTGCCAACAACATGGAACAATGGACACACCTCCCCCACGTTCCCGGTGGTGGGATTTGTGCACCTGCTTTGGAGCTCAGGATTGTCGCCTGGACTCAAAGAGAAACTGCCCAGATGAGGTCATCGGGCATTTCCATTCCTAAATTGGAATGCAAATTGCTTCGGCCAAACGCAGTCCCGAGCTGGACACTCGCCGTGGCCTGAGAGCGAGGGGAAGAGGAAAGGTGAAACGGACACAAATATCAAGCAATCAGAGAGGAGGCCGAGAAAAGTAAGTCCCGGGACATCTACACATTACCGAGTCAAACACTATGAGACTCAGCAACGTGGAGCTGCCTGGGTCCACATGGAGCCCTGTCGGGAACAATTCTTGGAGTCACAGGACAGAGTGCAAAGGAGGCCAGTCCCAGAGGGACAGACATCCTGGGAGGCTTTTCTCTGACTTCCGAGAGCCGTGGATTTCATAGACGTGGACAGGAGAATGGTGGAAGAAGGGTCTGCAGGGAGGGAAGAATGAAGACTTTGTGTTGAATCGATCAGGACTTCCACCCGCAGCAAAGGAAAAGCTGGGGAGACGGATCACGGATCACGGTCATGGTTGCACAACAAGGTGAATGGACTCAACGCCATAAAGGTCTGCACGTCAATACTGCAAAGGATAAAGAGGACGTCACCGGTACTTTACCACAATACCAAAAATGCAAAGTGGGGAAATCAACAGGCATTGGCACAGGGCTTTCTTTTTCTCACGAAGGGTGGATATTCTTAAAACGATGCACAGGCGTGAACAGCGTTTGGAAATGCCTGAAAATGCTAAAGAACACACGGGACGGGTCAGGGCTTCAAAACTTGATTATCTGGGGGGGTGGGGGTGGGAGGGGATTAGACAGTTTGGTGGAAATCCCCTTCACGGGGTCACGTGACCTTGAAACCCTAGAAAAGCCTGCAAGGAGAGGAAACTGCCCCTCTGACACTTCCGCAGCCCCCTTGGAAGCTGCATCACGTCCAGCGGAGCTGTTCCCGAACCCCCCTTTGGAGAATCGGACAAGCGCAGCACAGGTGGATTTCAGGTGGGTTTCCTTGACAGCTTTGCGCCTCAGGGCATCCCGTGGACAATGCGGACAGTAGGAAAACTAGGGAGAGATGTGGCTTTAGGCGGTGGGGTATAGATTCTTTACTGTTCCTAGCAATTCTGAGAAGACGACTAATCAAATACCTCCTAGTCAATGCTAATGATTACGTGAGATTCCAATACCAAAGGAAAGAGACCCCAGCACTTGATGCGTGTGGGGCAGTGAGGCTATGGAAACTTGGTGGCTTTGGCTGCGGGTGTTTCAAGCCCCACTCGTGGGTTTGCTCACGCTTCGCTCAAACACGTTCGGTTCACCGTCATTGGAAACTGGTTAACCCGGGGGCACGAAGACATAACAAACCAAGTAAAAGCGATCTGACCCTGCTGACCCCACGAGGCTTGCAGTCTAGTAGAGGAGAAAACCTTTTTTTTCCTATGTGAATTTGAATTGGAAAACTGCCTCCTCTTAGGGCAAAGAGGAAATTCAACCCGTCCAGAGGAAAGCTTCCATTCTTTTGGACTTTCCGAAACCTGTGCCTCAGCATGCATGGCGGCATTCCCGTGGCCTGCAATGTTGTGTCCCCCTGGGGAAATACTGTCTTTGCTTGTCCAGAGAGAGTGCATTGTGATAGACCTGACCAAATTCTCTACAATCGCGCTTGCAAGGACACAAAGGCAATTCTCAGAGGATGCCCCCCGGGTCTGCTCTTTCTTTGGAGTCCTAGTCTTTGGGGAGGGGGTCAGGAGAGAAAGCTCCAATCTCTGGGAGGGAGAGATCACCTTGGGAGCAAGGTGTCAGGGGTCATGGGGTCCCTTCATCCCCACTTGGAGAAAAAGGTGCATGAGACGTTAGTCTCTGTGTGAATCTGAAACTTTTCTTCTTCTTTTGGTTCAGGCAAGCGGAAAAGCGACACTGCCGTGGCGCTCCATGGAGGTGAGGCAGATGGCGGGCCTTTGCAGCCAGCGTGGGCACTCCGGACTCTGGAAGGCCCAGAAAGGGAAGAAGCCACCAAAGGGAGCAGTGGCCCAGAGAGTTCCCCCACCAGAGGAGGAGGATCCCAGGGTAAGTGGAGGCTTGGGTCTGTGGGCAAGTCGGGATTTGCATGGAATCCAGAGACAGGCTTTGGACATGGACAGTTCTGTGACCATCACTGCGTTGCCCTTGCCCGGGCAAGGAACCCCTGCCTTGGCTCCTAATCCCCAAACACATGGGCCCACTGCGAGACTCAGGGGAACAGCCTCCCTTCCTATTGCCTGTCATGTCTCCCTTGGATTGTGTCTCAGTTTGAACATCTGGCTCATTCGATTCACCTTGAGACCTCCAATCCTTCCTCCCCTGTCCTTCCCTAGCATAGGCTTTGGACGGCACCATGATGTCCTCACTAAGCGGACAGCTCCTCCCCTATGCCCTGCCCCCTCTCCAAAACCGATATTCACCTCTCAAACTCTGTCCTTCTGTTCCCCTTGGAAATCGACCTGTGAGGTCTGCTGACTAAGTGACCCCCTCCCCCTGCACCCACAGGTGAAGTGCAAGGACTGTGGAGCCTTTGGGCACACCGCCAGAAGTGTGAGGTGCCCCATGAAGCGCTGGCAAGGGGCCATAGCCCCGCTGCCCTGGAGCTCCAGTAAGTGGAAGGGAAACCCGCAGCCAGGCAACCCGCGGCTCCCACCTACCCCAGGGCGCTTCACCAAGGCGGAGAGAGAGAAGGAGCAAAGACACAGGTGAGGAACATGGGAGGTTGTAAGCAATCTTTGGGCTGAAATCCTGGGAGGCTCAGGTGTCACCCCACCTCTACACAGTGTGCACAGCCATCTCCAGGCCAGGCCAGGCCAGGGGCATGGAGAGGGCGAGAGAGGAGCTCACCCTCCTCCAGGGGCCACACTCAGCTGCTCATACGACCCCAGCAGAGTCACTCGGGGGGGGGGGGTGGTGGCGAGGATTTGGTCATTTTGCCCACGCTAGGGAGCAAAGCAACGGAGTCCAAACGGAAGGACTCCGTGAGAAAACCTGCAGGGCTCTCTGGTGGTTGGGGGAAGCATGTGAGGTGGGGCGAAGGCCCAGGGCTTCGCGACCTGTCTCCCAGCCCAAGCCCGAAGGGATCTGGGACACAGGCCTATCTGTCCCCACTGGGGACAGCAGATTGAGTTCCTTCCACATCCCATGGTTTCTCGGGCAGGCCACAGGAGCAGCGGAGGGAGGCTCTCCTGCCGAGATTTCCCAGGAGACCCCAAGGGAGTCCGCAGCCGAATGGGAAGGAATTGACAGAGGCCTGTGACTACGTGAGGGTGAGTCTCTCCTGGTGCCCCCTCTCCTTCTCTTCTGGGTAACCCCGGTCTGCCTCAACCCCCTTCTGAGAGAGGGAACTGGTCAATTCTATGCCAACCAATGTGATCACTTAGTGTCCCGTTCCCATCTCCTTGTCCGTGCGCTCTTGGATGGCACACGACTCCTTGCATGCCGGCCAACACTATGCAGCTGGGGGGCGGGGGAGGAGGAAGTGGTTTCCTCAGAGGCTTCCCCGAGGTGGAACCCTTGCTGTCAGAACAGACATCTTTTCCATGGGGGTACATACACCCACATTGTTCCTCAAAAACTCCTTAGTCCCCAAACTGCCTCGAAACCAGCGTGAGCTGTGCACATTCCCTAGAAGAGTCTAGGAACAAGCTGCTTTCCACTTCCTTCACCAGAGACACCAGGAAGACCCTGTGTCTTCTCCTGCCTGAAGCAAACATGTAGCCAGGCGGTAGTGCAGGTGAATTTTTCTGATCACCGCTGAGGTGGAGTCCCTCATCCTTTTTACATTGAACACCTGCCTAGCACACCCTATTCACGGGAATGTTCCAAGTTCTTGATTTTTATGTGTGTATCGGGTTAATTATCCTTTCTCTCTGATGGTGAGGAAGTTCTAACGTGCAGTCTCTGTGTGTCCTTTTCTCTTCCAGCACGCAAGTAGGCCGATGCCCGTCCACACAACCAAGAGGAAATCTGTCCTGGGCCTCAGTCTCACAGGTAGCCCGCCTGTGAGGACGCCTGACATGAGGTCCACTGGACCCGCGGTGTGTGCCATCCAGAGACCTGACCTGAGCCTCTTCTCACCCTGCACAGTGCAGAACGGACAGGAAGTGCCTTTCCCCGACATGCCTCCCCCAGCAGTCAAATGCTTTGCCCAGGATCCCAGCCTCATCGTCCAGCTGATTGCCAAGGAGCCCCATGGCTCCTCCCTGGAAGATCCCCAGGCTGCCTCTCAGACGCATGGTCCGGGACACACCCTTGACCCCCAGGCACAAGCCGAGCATCCTGATGTCCACTCCTCTGCCAGACAACAGCCTGCGCTACGTCCTTTGGACCAGGATGCCCAGAGCAGCCCCAAGGCACCAGGCAAGAGACCTGCACGCATCCCGATTCAGACTTCCCAGAACCTCCACAAGAAACCGAGACTCAGTCCCTCCCAGACGCCCCAGAAGAGCACTCAGAGCCCACAGCTGGGGCTTTTCCAGACTCCTCAGCGTCCAGCGTGGACAACTGGACCTGCACCAACAGCAGCATCCCAGGACACCCGAAAGATGCCTGCCCAGGGGCAAAACCTTGACCTCCAGCCTCCACACAACAGACCTCACCTGCATACCGTCCAGGCCTGCACGGTTGCCCGTCGTCCACCACTCAATAACGTTCCAGGCCAGCCCCTCAGAATGGTCTTCCGCAGATTAGACAAAGGCTGGTGGAGCTCCAGATTCCTCACTGCTCCCTCCTTGCTTCCTGCTGAGAAGCCAAGCCCTCCTGGGCAGAGCCCTGCCATCTTCGAGAAGTCTGAGGGACACTCTGCACCCGTTCTAGGGACTGTCCTCATTAATGGTGACTTCCCTGTTTCCTCTTCCTCTGAAGAGAGTGACTGGGAGGGAGACACCTCCTGGCAATGAAGACATGTCCTCCAGGCCCAGGAGACCTGGATGGAACTGCTGAGTGAGGAGGAGAAGTCACAAGGAGCAGGCTTCTTCTGGCCAATCAGCCATTCCCCAGCTCTGGTGGGCTACAAACGGTGGAAATGCAGATGATGCTTGGGGACACTGACAGGCAAACGCTGCCCTCTTTCCTCATGTAGGCAGAAGTGACATTTCTATGGGTACTCATCAACCTGGAATGTGAAGTTGGTTGACGTGGAAATCCGTGTGATAGATGTTGAGTCCAACGGCAGGCATAAAGATTCGACTAGAAGCTCGTGGGAAACTAGGACATTGACCTGTATCTGTCCACCAATTTCCGAACTAGGGGCAAGGGGGTGGGAGAATGGCTCCAAGATGCCCCTTGCAAATTGTAAACAGTTCCCTGTCCCAGAATGAGATATTTGGACCCTGTGCACTAATTTCAGTGGAAATCCTGATGGGGGGTATTCTCACGGCTTTGTCCACTTGGGTTATGAAATGTTGTTGGAAAGTTGTGTTTTTACCTGTTCTTTAGATACGAATAAAATCCTCCCACACGTGAGCTGTTGTCCGTGAGTTTGACTTGTAAGCACGCGGACCTTTTGAAAACTTAGTTTGACTCGTCCAAGTCCATTTCACAGGGTAAAGCAAAGCTTGGTAGGACGTAGGTCTCACAGGAAACACAGATCCTCAGGCACACCCAGCCCCACAGCACCCATACCTCCATACTGACAATGTGCCCAAGTGAATCTGAGGCAGACGGAAGTGAGAGACGCATGCATGCAGACGTCTTCTCACTTTGGCCCACATCAGAGTCAGTGGGGGGCTTTTGAGAAATACCTGTGCCAGCATCCCACTCCAAGAGATAACCACTGAGGATGTCTTTCTTGGGGCCAGGGCACTGGGACGGTCAAAGCTCTCCTCAGGATCCCAGCGGGCAAGAAACTTGGAGACCCACTGCAGGGAGTGAGCAAAGCTGTCACCTACGTCACGTGTTCTCTCCATTTTTCGAAGTCTGGAAAAGCTCTGACAAGGATCAAGCAAACTCCCACAGCTCCTTAGGGAGCAGTTCCTAAGGAAGAGCCAATGACCGCTCCCCACTTCCTACTGGACAGCCGTTGGCGCTTGCCTCTTTCACTCTGCAGATGTCTGTGCCTCAGGAGCAGGGCAGCCCCTGGTGGAGTGCACGAGGTCATGAAAGCTGCGGGCAAAGTCTAGGTGACACATTTGGGCCATGGCCCGGCCTGCCATCACTCCTGAAACGGTCCCGTCTCCTTGGGACCCGGGTCAGAGTAGCCTCCTTTTGGCTCCTAGGCCCTGGTCTCGGGGCCTCCATCCTGCCCCAAAACTCACTGATAGATTCGGACAGCAGCATTCGCGCCGGGGCCCTCCCAGAACAACCACGCATCACTTCTGAGATGACAGCACTCCCGAAATCAACCGAGGGGATTTCGATGGGAACCCAGGGTGGGGAAAACTTCAGCTAATACTCCTTCTCACAATCTCGTGCATGTAGAAATTGCTTGGATGGACAGAGCTCAATGCTAGCAAATTAGGAGTTAGGAATGTGAGGAAGGACCCATCAGGTTCCACTAGTCACAGGTTCCTGAGGGACGCTGATGCTGATCACTGCAGGCCCTCTTCCAGCAGCACTAAGCCTGGGAAAGGAAACACAGGACACACAAGCCCTGACAGCCAACCATCATCTCTCACTACAGGCACGTTGGGTCTCAGTGACGATCACCCACGGTCTCCCAGAAAGCCTACGTGCTTCGATTACCCTCGGGACATTGAGAGAAGAAGGGGGGAGGCAATAGGCTCTCAGCAGGGCAGCCCTCAGGGGACAGCGTGCATTCCTATATGAAAAGAACCTTGCCTGAGCATCTCCTGTGTGTTCACGGGTCTCGTCGGCTGCCCTGGGTGGAAGGAATTGTGCGGGGAAGCTAAAGACATTCCCGGAAGGAACTCTCATCCACCTGGGTAGTTAGGACCGTACACCCCTTGCAAGGAAGGGAGACGGGGAGATGGCAGATGAGGGAGCATGGTCATTTCGGGGAGATGGGCGATTTGGTGGAGGAACGGTATTGTGATCTAGAAGCATTGGAGCAGCTCGGGCAGAGTGAGGAAGCCATCCTTGCACCATGATTTTGGCCCGTGGCAGTTCCTGGGCACTTGAACGGACATGGGAAGTTCTGCAGAGGGAGGAGAGTGTCCTCTGCAGCCTCTCCAGGCAGGCAGGAGCAGTTGCGGTGGCCCCCGGACAGCTTGGAAACAATGCTGGGGTCCCCTACCCACCATTCACTCGCCCTCAGCGTCACCCAGAGCCATCCTTGGGTCCCTGAGCTGAAGTCAAGACACCGGTGCTGGCCCCGGTGGCTCAGGACGCCCACACCAGGCTGTCCGGCATCTGCAAGCCACTGCTGGGCCTCTGAGGTAGTGCTCGCTTCGTCCAGAGACTCAAGCGGCCAAGGACACACTTCCTGATTCTCTGCTTCCAGCACGCAATGGCCTCTGCCTCCCAGAGGGACAACAGATTCTTCAGGAATGTCATCAGGCCAAGAGGCTCTTGTCCATAGAGGGAGAGTCTGGGAGCTGCACTGTCTCGATCTGTCTCCTGGGGGACCTTCCCACACACCTGCACTCAATCAGACGCTCTTCAGAAAGAGAGAGCCTCTATTCATGGTGGAATCAAGATCGCCACGAATAGAAGCCATAGAGACAACAGGTCGAATCACGAAATTCATGCTGACTAGCAACAATCACGAGGATGCTCATCGACCCAATGATGCTAGTGCTGGTCATTACCATAGTGAAAATCACGCTCAACCTCAGAGGAGGGAAAATCAAGTACACAGCCCCATCCAGAATTGCACTTGACGGAAACACCCTACATCCTGATCCCCAACAGGATGCTTTCAGGTCCACGTCACGCCGGGAAAGAGCCAGAAACTGAAAAGGAGCCCACCGTCTTGGCCTCCTTTCCACACTGTGCTGCACGCCCTGCCAGGGCCCTGACACCTGAGAAATGACGGCGTTGTGCACTCTTGCAAACAAACCCTCGAGCTTTCTGGTGTTGGCTGCTGATAGGAGGGTATCGCCTGCACGTCCCAGCAAAAGCATAGAAAACGTCTCTGAATGAACAGCTGCTTTCAACAAAACGCTGCAGCTGCCCAACTGAGCTGCCCAAATCTGCAGCATTCTTGTCTCGTTGCAGTCCATTAAATCACAGTGTAGAAGAAGGATGACTGACAATGTCCCTCCTTCCCAAAAGAAATAGATCCCCATATGAGATCTGGCAAAATCCTCTATAGAGTTTGACAAAAAACGATAAAACTCCCCTCCCTGAAAGAAACTGATGTATGAATTTGTGGCAGTTAATGCACATCCTAGTTTGAGAAAAATCAGCAAAAAAACACTTTCTCTTGTAATGACTCAACGGTTCCCTTCAAATCCCAAGGGATTTTCTCTTCCAACCTGAGAAGGCAATTGAAAACTTAGGAAGTCAAAGAATGGAACCAAATGTTGTGTATGCAAATCGGGATCATTGCAGGTGTGGAGGGGATAGCCTTTGTCTTTAGAAAGGATCCGGTCTCTTCTGCTTTGGGAGGGTGGTCCTGAGAGTGGCAGGTGCCACCCCAGTGGAGGGGAGGAGGGGCTGGGGGGCAATTAAGGCCAATGGTGTGAGCATCAAGGGGGCACACCGTCCTTGGAAGGTGGGGAGGCCACCCTGAGGCCCAAGGCTGCTGTGGGAGATCAGGGCGAGGCTCCTGCTGCCCAGGGTGGAGGGCACGAGGCTGGGACCAGGCCTCGGCTGAAGGGCCATGGGCCTAGGCCATTTGGGCAGCTTCATCAATTATTCATGAAGCGCAACTGTCAAAGTCCACACAGTTGCAAATGGGTGCAAACCACAACCGGTGGAATTCCCCCTGAGTGCCAACAACATGGAACAATGGACACACCTCCCCCACGTTCCCGGTGGTGGGATTTGTGCACCTGCTTTGGAGCTCAGGATTGTCGCCTGGACTCAAAGAGAAACTGCCCAGATGAGGTCATCGGGCATTTCCATTCCTAAATTGGAATGCAAATTGCTTCGGCCAAACGCAGTCCCGAGCTGGACACTCGCCGTGGCCTGAGAGCGAGGGGAAGAGGAAAGGTGAAACGGACACAAATATCAAGCAATCAGAGAGGAGGCCGAGAAAAGTAAGTCCCGGGACATCTACACATTACCGAGTCAAACACTATGAGACTCAGCAACGTGGAGCTGCCTGGGTCCACATGGAGCCCTGTCGGGAACAATTCTTGGAGTCACAGGACAGAGTGCAAAGGAGGCCAGTCCCAGAGGGACAGACATCCTGGGAGGCTTTTCTCTGACTTCCGAGAGCCGTGGATTTCATAGACGTGGACAGGAGAATGGTGGAAGAAGGGTCTGCAGGGAGGGAAGAATGAAGACTTTGTGTTGAATCGATCAGGACTTCCACCCGCAGCAAAGGAAAAGCTGGGGAGACGGATCACGGATCACGGTCATGGTTGCACAACAAGGTGAATGGACTCAACGCCATAAAGGTCTGCACGTCAATACTGCAAAGGATAAAGAGGACGTCACCGGTACTTTACCACAATACCAAAAATGCAAAGTGGGGAAATCAACAGGCATTGGCACAGGGCTTTCTTTTTCTCACGAAGGGTGGATATTCTTAAAACGATGCACAGGCGTGAACAGCGTTTGGAAATGCCTGAAAATGCTAAAGAACACACGGGACGGGTCAGGGCTTCAAAACTTGATTATCTGGGGGGGTGGGGGTGGGAGGGGATTAGACAGTTTGGTGGAAATCCCCTTCACGGGGTCACGTGACCTTGAAACCCTAGAAAAGCCTGCAAGGAGAGGAAACTGCCCCTCTGACACTTCCGCAGCCCCCTTGGAAGCTGCATCACGTCCAGCGGAGCTGTTCCCGAACCCCCCTTTGGAGAATCGGACAAGCGCAGCACAGGTGGATTTCAGGTGGGTTTCCTTGACAGCTTTGCGCCTCAGGGCATCCCGTGGACAATGCGGACAGGAGGAAAACTAGGGAGAGATGTGGCTTTAGGCGGTGGGGTATAGATTCTTTACTGTTCCTAGCAATTCTGAGAAGACGACTAATCAAATACCTCCTAGTCAATGCTAATGATTACGTGAGATTCCAATACCAAAGGAAAGAGACCCCAGCACTTGATGCGTGTGGGGCAGTGAGGCTATGGAAACTTGGTGGCTTTGGCTGCGGGTGTTTCAAGCCCCACTCGTGGGTTTGCTCACGCTTCGCTCAAACACGTTCGGTTCACCGTCATTGGAAACTGGTTAACCCGGGGGCACGAAGACATAACAAACCAAGTAAAAGCGATCTGACCCTGCTGACCCCACGAGGCTTGCAGTCTAGTAGAGGAGAAAACCTTTTTTTTCCTATGTGAATTTGAATTGGAAAACTGCCTCCTCTTAGGGCAAAGAGGAAATTCAACCCGGCCAGAGGAAAGCTTCCATTCTTTTGGACTTTCCGAAACCTGTGCCTCAGCATGCATGGCGGCATTCCCGTGGCCTGCAATGTTGTGTCCCCCTGGGGAAATACTGTCTTTGCTTGTCCAGAGAGAGTGCATTGTGATAGACCTGACCAAATTCTCTACAATCGCGCTTGCAAGGACACAAAGGCAATTCTCAGAGGATGCCCCCCGGGTCTGCTCTTTCTTTGGAGTCCTAGTCTTTGGGGAGGGGGTCAGGAGAGAAAGCTCCAATCTCTGGGAGGGAGAGATCACCTTGGGAGCAAGGTGTCAGGGGTCATGGGGTCCCTTCATCCCCACTTGGAGAAAAAGGTGCATGAGACGTTAGTCTCTGTGTGAATCTGAAACTTTTCTTCTTCTTTTGGTTCAGGCAAGCGGAAAAGCGACACTGCCGTGGCGCTCCATGGAGATGAGGCAGATGGCGGGCCTTTGCAGCCAGCGTGGGCACTCCGGACTCTGGAAGGCCCAGAAAGGGAAGAAGCCACCAAAGGGAGCAGTGGCCCAGAGAGTTCCCCCACCAGAGGAGGAGGATCCCAGGGTAAGTGGAGGCTTGGGTCTGTGGGCAAGTCGGGATTTGCATGGAATCCAGAGACAGGCTTTGGACATGGACAGTTCTGTGACCATCACTGCGTTGCCCTTGCCCGGGCAAGGAACCCCTGCCTTGGCTCCTAATCCCCAAACACATGGGCCCACTGCGAGACTCAGGGGAACAGCCTCCCTTCCTATTGCCTGTCATGTCTCCCTTGGATTGTGTCTCAGTTTGAACATCTGGCTCATTCGATTCACCTTGAGACCTCCAATCCTTCCTCCCCTGTCCTTCCCTAGCATAGGCTTTGGACGGCACCATGATGTCCTCACTAAGCGGACAGCTCCTCCCCTATGCCCTGCCCCCTCTCCAAAACCGATATTCACCTCTCAAACTCTGTCCTTCTGTTCCCCTTGGAAATCGACCTGTGAGGTCTGCTGACTAAGTGACCCCCTCCCCCTGCACCCACAGGTGAAGTGCAAGGACTGTGGAGCCTTTGGGCACACCGCCAGAAGTGTGAGGTGCCCCATGAAGCGCTGGCAAGGGGCCATAGCCCCGCTGCCCTGGAGCTCCAGTAAGTGGAAGGGAAACCCGCAGCCAGGCAACCCGCGGCTCCCACCTACCCCAGGGCGCTTCACCAAGGCGGAGAGAGAGAAGGAGCAAAGACACAGGTGAGGAACATGGGAGGTTGTAAGCAATCTTTGGGCTGAAATCCTGGGAGGCTCAGGTGTCACCCCACCTCTACACAGTGTGCACAGCCATCTCCAGGCCAGGCCAGGCCAGGGGCATGGAGAGGGCGAGAGAGGAGCTCACCCTCCTCCAGGGGCCACACTCAGCTGCTCATACGACCCCAGCAGAGTCACTCGGGGGGGGGGGTGGTGGCGAGGATTTGGTCATTTTGCCCACGCTAGGGAGCAAAGCAACGGAGTCCAAACGGAAGGACTCCGTGAGAAAACCTGCAGGGCTCTCTGGTGGTTGGGGGAAGCATGTGAGGTGGGGCGAAGGCCCAGGGCTTCGCGACCTGTCTCCCAGCCCAAGCCCGAAGGGATCTGGGACACAGGCCTATCTGTCCCCACTGGGGACAGCAGATTGAGTTCCTTCCACATCCCATGGTTTCTCGGGCAGGCCACAGGAGCAGCGGAGGGAGGCTCTCCTGCCGAGATTTCCCAGGAGACCCCAAGGGAGTCCGCAGCCGAATGGGAAGGAATTGACAGAGGCCTGTGACTACGTGAGGGTGAGTCTCTCCTGGTGCCCCCTCTCCTTCTCTTCTGGGTAACCCCGGTCTGCCTCAACCCCCTTCTGAGAGAGGGAACTGGTCAATTCTATGCCAACCAATGTGATCACTTAGTGTCCCGTTCCCATCTCCTTGTCCGTGCGCTCTTGGATGGCACACGACTCCTTGCATGCCGGCCAACACTATGCAGCTGGGGGGCGGGGGAGGAGGAAGTGGTTTCCTCAGAGGCTTCCCCGAGGTGGAACCCTTGCTGTCAGAACAGACATCTTTTCCATGGGGGTACATACACCCACATTGTTCCTCAAAAACTCCTTAGTCCCCAAACTGCCTCGAAACCAGCGTGAGCTGTGCACATTCCCTAGAAGAGTCTAGGAACAAGCTGCTTTCCACTTCCTTCACCAGAGACACCAGGAAGACCCTGTGTCTTCTCCTGCCTGAAGCAAACATGTAGCCAGGCGGTAGTGCAGGTGAATTTTTCTGATCACCGCTGAGGTGGAGTCCCTCATCCTTTTTACATTGAACACCTGCCTAGCACACCCTATTCACGGGAATGTTCCAAGTTCTTGATTTTTATGTGTGTATCGGGTTAATTATCCTTTCTCTCTGATGGTGAGGAAGTTCTAACGTGCAGTCTCTGTGTGTCCTTTTCTCTTCCAGCACGCAAGTAGGCCGATGCCCGTCCACACAACCAAGAGGAAATCTGTCCTGGGCCTCAGTCTCACAGGTAGCCCGCCTGTGAGGACGCCTGACATGAGGTCCACTGGACCCGCGGTGTGTGCCATCCAGAGACCTGACCTGAGCCTCTTCTCACCCTGCACAGTGCAGAACGGACAGGAAGTGCCTTTCCCCGACATGCCTCCCCCAGCAGTCAAATGCTTTGCCCAGGATCCCAGCCTCATCGTCCAGCTGATTGCCAAGGAGCCCCATGGCTCCTCCCTGGAAGATCCCCAGGCTGCCTCTCAGACGCATGGTCCGGGACACACCCTTGACCCCCAGGCACAAGCCGAGCATCCTGATGTCCACTCCTCTGCCAGACAACAGCCTGCGCTACGTCCTTTGGACCAGGATGCCCAGAGCAGCCCCAAGGCACCAGGCAAGAGACCTGCACGCATCCCGATTCAGACTTCCCAGAACCTCCACAAGAAACCGAGACTCAGTCCCTCCCAGACGCCCCAGAAGAGCACTCAGAGCCCACAGCTGGGGCTTTTCCAGACTCCCCAGCGTCCAGCGTGGACAACTGGACCTGCACCAACAGCAGCATCCCAGGACACCCGAAAGATGCCTGCCCAGGGGCAAAACCTTGACCTCCAGCCTCCACACAACAGACCTCACCTGCATACCGTCCAGGCCTGCACGGTTGCCCGTCGTCCACCACTCAATAACGTTCCAGGCCAGCCCCTCAGAATGGTCTTCCGCAGATTAGACAAAGGCTGGTGGAGCTCCAGATTCCTCACTGCTCCCTCCTTGCTTCCTGCTGAGAAGCCAAGCCCTCCTGGGCAGAGCCCTGCCATCTTCGAGAAGTCTGAGGGACACTCTGCACCCATTCTAGGGACTGTCCTCATTAATGGTGACTTCCCTGTTTCCTCTTCCTCTGAAGAGAGTGACTGGGAGGGAGACACCTCCTGGCAATGAAGACATGTCCTCCAGGCCCAGGAGACCTGGATGGAACTGCTGAGTGAGGAGGAGAAGTCACAAGGAGCAGGCTTCTTCTGGCCAATCAGCCATTCCCCAGCTCTGGTGGGCTACAAACGGTGGAAATGCAGATGATACTTGGGGACACTGACAGGCAAACGCTGCCCTCTTTCCTCATGTAGGCAGAAGTGACATTTCTATGGGTACTCATCAACCTGGAATGTGAAGTTGGTTGACATGGAAATCCGTGTGATAGATGTTGAGTCCAACGGCAGGCATAAAGATTCGACTAGAAGCTCGTGGGAAACTAGGACATTGACCTGTATCTGTCCACCAATTTCCGAACCAGGGGCAAGGGGGTGGGGGAATGGCTCCAAGATGCCCCTTGCAAATTGTAAACAGTTCCCTGTCCCAGAATGAGATATTTTGACCCTGTGCACTAATTTCAGTGGAAATCCTGATGGGGGGTATTCTCACGGCTTTGTCCACTTGGGTTATGAAATGTCGTTGGAAAGTTGTGTTTTTACCTGTTCTTTAGATACGAATAAAATCCTCCCACACGTGAGCTGTTGTCCGTGAGTTTGACTTGTAAGCACGCGGACCTTTTGAAAACTTAGTTTGACTCGTCCAAGTCCATTTCACAGGGTAAAGCAAAGCTTGGTAGGACGTAGGTCTCACAGGAAACACAGATCCTCAGGCACACCCAGCCCCACAGCACCCATACCTCCATACTGACAATGTGCCCAAGTGAATCTGAGGCAGACGGAAGTGAGAGACGCATGCATGCAGACGTCTTCTCACTTTGGCCCACATCAGAGTCAGTGGGGGGCTTTTGAGAAATACCTGTGCCAGCATCCCACTCCAAGAGATAACCACTGAGGATGTCTTTCTTGGGGCCAGGGCACTGGGACGGTCAAAGCTCTCCTCAGGATCCCAGCGGGCAAGAAACTTGGAGACCCACTGCAGGGAGTGAGCAAAGCTGTCACCTACGTCACGTGTTCTCTCCATTTTTCGAAGTCTGGAAAAGCTCTGACAAGGATCAAGCAAACTCCCACAGCTCCTTAGGGAGCAGTTCCTAAGGAAGAGCCAATGACCGCTCCCCACTTCCTACTGGACAGCCGTTGGCGCTTGCCTCTTTCACTCTGCAGATGTCTGTGCCTCAGGAGCAGGGCAGCCCCTGGTGGAGTGCACGAGGTCATGAAAGCTGCGGGCAAAGTCTAGGTGACACATTTGGGCCATGGCTGCATCACTCCTGAAACGGTCCCGTCTCCTTGGGACCCGGGTCAGAGTAGCCTCCTTTTGGCTCCTAGGCCCTGGTCTCGGGGCCTCCATCCTGCCCCAAAACTCACTGATAGATTCGGACAGCAGCATTCGCGCCGGGGCCCTCCCAGAACAACCACGCATCACTTCTGAGATGACAGCACTCCCGAAATCAACCGAGGGGATTTCGATGGGAACCCAGGGTGGGGAAAACTTCAGCTAATACTCCTTCTCACAATCTCGTGCATGTAGAAATTGCTTGGATGGACAGAGCTCAACGCTAGCAAATTAGGAGTTAGGAATGTGAGGAAGGACCCATCAGGTTCCACTAGTCACAGGTTCCTGAGGGACACTGATGCTGATCACTGCAGGCCCTCTTCCAGCAGCACTAAGCCTGGGAAAGGAAACACAGGACACACAAGCCCTGACAGCCAACCATCATCTCTCACTACAGGCACGTTGGGTCTCAGTGACGATCACCCACGGTCTCCCAGAAAGCCTACGTGCTTCGATTACCCTCGGGACATTGAGAGAAGAAGGGGGGAGGCAATAGGCTCTCAGCAGGGCAGCCCTCAGGGGACAGCGTGCATTCCTATATGAAAAGAACCTTGCCTGAGCATCTCCTGTGTGTTCACGGGTCTCGTCGGCTGCCCTGGGTGGAAGGAATTGTGCGGGGAAGCTAAAGACATTCCAGGAAGGAACTCTCATCCACCTGGGTAGTTAGGACCGTACACCCCTTGCAAGGAAGGGAGACGGGGAGATGGCAGATGAGGGAGCATGGTCATTTCGGGGAGATGGGCGATTTGGTGGAGGAACGGTATTGTGATCTAGAAGCATTGGAGCAGCTCGGGCAGAGTGAGGAAGCCATCCTTGCACCATGATTTTGGCCCGTGGCAGTTCCTGGGCACTTGAACGGACATGGGAAGTTCTGCAGAGGGAGGAGAGTGTCCTCTGCAGCCTCTCCAGGCAGGCAGGAGCAGTTGCGGTGGCCCCCGGACAGCTTGGAAACAATGCTGGGGTCCCCTACCCACCATTCACTCGCCCTCAGCGTCACCCAGAGCCATCCTTGGGTCCCTGAGCTGAAGTCAAGACACCGGTGCTGGCCCCGGTGGCTCAGGACGCCCACACCAGGCTGTCCGGCATCTGCAAGCCACTGCTGGGCCTCTGAGGTAGTGCTCGCTTCGTCCAGAGACTCAAGCGGCCAAGGACACACTTCCTGATTCTCTGCTTCCAGCACGCAATGGCCTCTGCCTCCCAGAGGGACAACAGATTCTTCAGGAATGTCATCAGGCCAAGAGGCTCTTGTCCATAGAGGGAGAGTCTGGGAGCTGCACTGTCTCGATCTGTCTCCTGGGGGACCTTCCCACACACCTGCACTCAATCAGACGCTCTTCAGAAAGAGAGAGCCTCTATTCATGGTGGAATCAAGATCGCCACGAATAGAAGCCATAGAGACAACAGGTCGAATCACGAAATTCATGCTGACTAGCAACAATCACGAGGATGCTCATCGACCCAATGATGCTAGTGCTGGTCATTACCATAGTGAAAATCACGCTCAACCTCAGAGGAGGGAAAATCAAGTACACAGCCCCATCCAGAATTGCACTTGACGGAAACACCCTACATCCTGATCCCCAACAGGATGCTTTCAGGTCCACGTCACGCCGGGAAAGAGCCAGAAACTGAAAAGGAGCCCACCGTCTTGGCCTCCTTTCCACACTGTGCTGCACGCCCTGCCAGGGCCCTGACACCTGAGAAATGACGGCGTTGTGCACTCTTGCAAACAAACCCTCGAGCTTTCTGGTGTTGGCTGCTGATAGGAGGGTATCGCCTGCACGTCCCAGCAAAAGCATAGAAAACGTCTCTGAATGAACAGCTGCTTTCAACAAAACGCTGCAGCTGCCCAACTGAGCTGCCCAAATCTGCAGCATTCTTGTCTCGTTGCAGTCCATTAAATCACAGTGTAGAAGAAGGATGACTGACAATGTCCCTCCTTCCCAAAAGAAATAGATCCCCATATGAGATCTGGCAAAATCCTCTGTAGAGTTTGACAAAAAACGATAAAACTCCCCTCCCTGAAAGAAACTGATGTATGAATTTGTGGCAGTTAATGCACATCCTAGTTTGAGAAAAATCAGCAAAAAAACACTTTCTCTTGTAATGACTCAACGGTTCCCTTCAAATCCCAAGGGATTTTCTCTTCCAACCTGAGAAGGCAATTGAAAACTTAGGAAGTCAAAGAATGGAACCAAATGTTGTGTATGCAAATTGGGATCATTGCAGGTGTGGAGGGGATAGCCTTTGTCTTTAGAAAGGATCCGGTCTCTTCTGCTTTGGGAGGGTGGTCCTGAGAGTGGCAGGTGCCACCCCAGTGGAGGGGAGGAGGGGCTGGGGGGCAATTAAGGCCAATGGTGTGAGCATCAAGGGGGCACACCGTCCTTGGAAGGTGGGGAGGCCACCCTGAGGCCCAAGGCTGCTGTGGGAGATCAGGGCGAGGCTCCTGCTGCCCAGGGTGGAGGGCACGAGGCTGGGACCAGGCCTCGGCTGAAGGGCCATGGGCCTAGGCCATTTGGGCAGCTT
The DNA here is from genome assembly GCA_031878705.1 of Tapirus indicus. Taxonomy (NCBI): domain Eukaryota; kingdom Metazoa; phylum Chordata; class Mammalia; order Perissodactyla; family Tapiridae; genus Tapirus; species Tapirus indicus. Next base: position 34,999,030 of record CM062937.1, on the reverse strand, counting down.
CATCAATTATTCATGAAGCGCAACTGTCAAAGTCCACACAGTTGCAAATGGGTGCAAACCACAACCGGTGGAATTCCCCCTGAGTGCCAACAACATGGAACAATGGACACACCTCCCCCACGTTCCCGGTGGTGGGATTTGTGCACCTGCTTTGGAGCTCAGGATTGTCGCCTGGACTCAAAGAGAAACTGCCCAGATGAGGTCATCGGGCATTTCCATTCCTAAATTGGAATGCAAATTGCTTCGGCCAAACGCAGTCCCGAGCTGGACACTCGCCGTGGCCTGAGAGCGAGGGGAAGAGGAAAGGTGAAACGGACACAAATATCAAGCAATCAGAGAGGAGGCCGAGAAAAGTAAGTCCCGGGACATCTACACATTACCGAGTCAAACACTATGAGACTCAGCAACGTGGAGCTGCCTGGGTCCACATGGAGCCCTGTCGGGAACAATTCTTGGAGTCACAGGACAGAGTGCAAAGGAGGCCAGTCCCAGAGGGACAGACATCCTGGGAGGCTTTTCTCTGACTTCCGAGAGCCGTGGATTTCATAGACGTGGACAGGAGAATGGTGGAAGAAGGGTCTGCAGGGAGGGAAGAATGAAGACTTTGTGTTGAATCGATCAGGACTTCCACCCGCAGCAAAGGAAAAGCTGGGGAGACGGATCACGGATCACGGTCATGGTTGCACAACAAGGTGAATGGACTCAACGCCATAAAGGTCTGCACGTCAATACTGCAAAGGATAAAGAGGACGTCACCGGTACTTTACCACAATACCAAAAATGCAAAGTGGGGAAATCAACAGGCATTGGCACAGGGCTTTCTTTTTCTCACGAAGGGTGGATATTCTTAAAACGATGCACAGGCGTGAACAGCGTTTGGAAATGCCTGAAAATGCTAAAGAACACACGGGACGGGTCAGGGCTTCAAAACTTGATTATCTGGGGGGGTGGGGGTGGGAGGGGATTAGACAGTTTGGTGGAAATCCCCTTCACGGGGTCACGTGACCTTGAAACCCTAGAAAAGCCTGCAAGGAGAGGAAACTGCCCCTCTGACACTTCCGCAGCCCCCTTGGAAGCTGCATCACGTCCAGCGGAGCTGTTCCCGAACCCCCCTTTGGAGAATCGGACAAGCGCAGCACAGGTGGATTTCAGGTGGGTTTCCTTGACAGCTTTGCGCCTCAGGGCATCCCGTGGACAATGCGGACAGGAGGAAAACTAGGGAGAGATGTGGCTTTAGGCGGTGGGGTATAGATTCTTTACTGTTCCTAGCAATTCTGAGAAGACGACTAATCAAATACCTCCTAGTCAATGCTAATGATTACGTGAGATTCCAATACCAAAGGAAAGAGACCCCAGCACTTGATGCGTGTGGGGCAGTGAGGCTATGGAAACTTGGTGGCTTTGGCTGCGGGTGTTTCAAGCCCCACTCGTGGGTTTGCTCACGCTTCGCTCAAACACGTTCGGTTCACCGTCATTGGAAACTGGTTAACCCGGGGGCACGAAGACATAACAAACCAAGTAAAAGCGATCTGACCCTGCTGACCCCACGAGGCTTGCAGTCTAGTAGAGGAGAAAACCTTTTTTTTCCTATGTGAATTTGAATTGGAAAACTGCCTCCTCTTAGGGCAAAGAGGAAATTCAACCCGGCCAGAGGAAAGCTTCCATTCTTTTGGACTTTCCGAAACCTGTGCCTCAGCATGCATGGCGGCATTCCCGTGGCCTGCAATGTTGTGTCCCCCTGGGGAAATACTGTCTTTGCTTGTCCAGAGAGAGTGCATTGTGATAGACCTGACCAAATTCTCTACAATCGCGCTTGCAAGGACACAAAGGCAATTCTCAGAGGATGCCCCCCGGGTCTGCTCTTTCTTTGGAGTCCTAGTCTTTGGGGAGGGGGTCAGGAGAGAAAGCTCCAATCTCTGGGAGGGAGAGATCACCTTGGGAGCAAGGTGTCAGGGGTCATGGGGTCCCTTCATCCCCACTTGGAGAAAAAGGTGCATGAGACGTTAGTCTCTGTGTGAATCTGAAACTTTTCTTCTTCTTTTGGTTCAGGCAAGCGGAAAAGCGACACTGCCGTGGCGCTCCATGGAGATGAGGCAGATGGCGGGCCTTTGCAGCCAGCGTGGGCACTCCGGACTCTGGAAGGCCCAGAAAGGGAAGAAGCCACCAAAGGGAGCAGTGGCCCAGAGAGTTCCCCCACCAGAGGAGGAGGATCCCAGGGTAAGTGGAGGCTTGGGTCTGTGGGCAAGTCGGGATTTGCATGGAATCCAGAGACAGGCTTTGGACATGGACAGTTCTGTGACCATCACTGCGTTGCCCTTGCCCGGGCAAGGAACCCCTGCCTTGGCTCCTAATCCCCAAACACATGGGCCCACTGCGAGACTCAGGGGAACAGCCTCCCTTCCTATTGCCTGTCATGTCTCCCTTGGATTGTGTCTCAGTTTGAACATCTGGCTCATTCGATTCACCTTGAGACCTCCAATCCTTCCTCCCCTGTCCTTCCCTAGCATAGGCTTTGGACGGCACCATGATGTCCTCACTAAGCGGACAGCTCCTCCCCTATGCCCTGCCCCCTCTCCAAAACCGATATTCACCTCTCAAACTCTGTCCTTCTGTTCCCCTTGGAAATCGACCTGTGAGGTCTGCTGACTAAGTGACCCCCTCCCCCTGCACCCACAGGTGAAGTGCAAGGACTGTGGAGCCTTTGGGCACACCGCCAGAAGTGTGAGGTGCCCCATGAAGCGCTGGCAAGGGGCCATAGCCCCGCTGCCCTGGAGCTCCAGTAAGTGGAAGGGAAACCCGCAGCCAGGCAACCCGCGGCTCCCACCTACCCCAGGGCGCTTCACCAAGGCGGAGAGAGAGAAGGAGCAAAGACACAGGTGAGGAACATGGGAGGTTGTAAGCAATCTTTGGGCTGAAATCCTGGGAGGCTCAGGTGTCACCCCACCTCTACACAGTGTGCACAGCCATCTCCAGGCCAGGCCAGGCCAGGGGCATGGAGAGGGCGAGAGAGGAGCTCACCCTCCTCCAGGGGCCACACTCAGCTGCTCATACGACCCCAGCAGAGTCACTCGGGGGGGGGGGGTGGTGGCGAGGATTTGGTCATTTTGCCCACGCTAGGGAGCAAAGCAACGGAGTCCAAACGGAAGGACTCCGTGAGAAAACCTGCAGGGCTCTCTGGTGGTTGGGGGAAGCATGTGAGGTGGGGCGAAGGCCCAGGGCTTCGCGACCTGTCTCCCAGCCCAAGCCCGAAGGGATCTGGGACACAGGCCTATCTGTCCCCACTGGGGACAGCAGATTGAGTTCCTTCCACATCCCATGGTTTCTCGGGCAGGCCACAGGAGCAGCGGAGGGAGGCTCTCCTGCCGAGATTTCCCAGGAGACCCCAAGGGAGTCCGCAGCCGAATGGGAAGGAATTGACAGAGGCCTGTGACTACGTGAGGGTGAGTCTCTCCTGGTGCCCCCTCTCCTTCTCTTCTGGGTAACCCCGGTCTGCCTCAACCCCCTTCTGAGAGAGGGAACTGGTCAATTCTATGCCAACCAATGTGATCACTTAGTGTCCCGTTCCCATCTCCTTGTCCGTGCGCTCTTGGATGGCACACGACTCCTTGCATGCCGGCCAACACTATGCAGCTGGGGGGCGGGGGAGGAGGAAGTGGTTTCCTCAGAGGCTTCCCCGAGGTGGAACCCTTGCTGTCAGAACAGACATCTTTTCCATGGGGGTACATACACCCACATTGTTCCTCAAAAACTCCTTAGTCCCCAAACTGCCTCGAAACCAGCGTGAGCTGTGCACATTCCCTAGAAGAGTCTAGGAACAAGCTGCTTTCCACTTCCTTCACCAGAGACACCAGGAAGACCCTGTGTCTTCTCCTGCCTGAAGCAAACATGTAGCCAGGCGGTAGTGCAGGTGAATTTTTCTGATCACCGCTGAGGTGGAGTCCCTCATCCTTTTTACATTGAACACCTGCCTAGCACACCCTATTCACGGGAATGTTCCAAGTTCTTGATTTTTATGTGTGTATCGGGTTAATTATCCTTTCTCTCTGATGGTGAGGAAGTTCTAACGTGCAGTCTCTGTGTGTCCTTTTCTCTTCCAGCACGCAAGTAGGCCGATGCCCGTCCACACAACCAAGAGGAAATCTGTCCTGGGCCTCAGTCTCACAGGTAGCCCGCCTGTGAGGACGCCTGACATGAGGTCCACTGGACCCGCGGTGTGTGCCATCCAGAGACCTGACCTGAGCCTCTTCTCACCCTGCACAGTGCAGAACGGACAGGAAGTGCCTTTCCCCGACATGCCTCCCCCAGCAGTCAAATGCTTTGCCCAGGATCCCAGCCTCATCGTCCAGCTGATTGCCAAGGAGCCCCATGGCTCCTCCCTGGAAGATCCCCAGGCTGCCTCTCAGACGCATGGTCCGGGACACACCCTTGACCCCCAGGCACAAGCCGAGCATCCTGATGTCCACTCCTCTGCCAGACAACAGCCTGCGCTACGTCCTTTGGACCAGGATGCCCAGAGCAGCCCCAAGGCACCAGGCAAGAGACCTGCATGCATCCCGATTCAGACTTCCCAGAACCTCCACAAGAAACCGAGACTCAGTCCCTCCCAGACGCCCCAGAAGAGCACTCAGAGCCCACAGCTGGGGCTTTTCCAGACTCCCCAGCGTCCAGCGTGGACAACTGGACCTGCACCAACAGCAGCATCCCAGGACACCCGAAAGATGCCTGCCCAGGGGCAAAACCTTGACCTCCAGCCTCCACACAACAGACCTCACCTGCATACCGTCCAGGCCTGCACGGTTGCCCGTCGTCCACCACTCAATAACGTTCCAGGCCAGCCCCTCAGAATGGTCTTCCGCAGATTAGACAAAGGCTGGTGGAGCTCCAGATTCCTCACTGCTCCCTCCTTGCTTCCTGCTGAGAAGCCAAGCCCTCCTGGGCAGAGCCCTGCCATCTTCGAGAAGTCTGAGGGACACTCTGCACCCGTTCTAGGGACTGTCCTCATTAATGGTGACTTCCCTGTTTCCTCTTCCTCTGAAGAGAGTGACTGGGAGGGAGACACCTCCTGGCAATGAAGACATGTCCTCCAGGCCCAGGAGACCTGGATGGAACTGCTGAGTGAGGAGGAGAAGTCACAAGGAGCAGGCTTCTTCTGGCCAATCAGCCATTCCCCAGCTCTGGTGGGCTACAAACGGTGGAAATGCAGATGATACTTGGGGACACTGACAGGCAAACGCTGCCCTCTTTCCTCATGTAGGCAGAAGTGACATTTCTATGGGTACTCATCAACCTGGAATGTGAAGTTGGTTGACATGGAAATCCGTGTGATAGATGTTGAGTCCAACGGCAGGCATAAAGATTCGACTAGAAGCTCGTGGGAAACTAGGACATTGACCTGTATCTGTCCACCAATTTCCGAACCAGGGGCAAGGGGGTGGGGGAATGGCTCCAAGATGCCCCTTGCAAATTGTAAACAGTTCCCTGTCCCAGAATGAGATATTTTGACCCTGTGCACTAATTTCAGTGGAAATCCTGATGGGGGGTATTCTCACGGCTTTGTCCACTTGGGTTATGAAATGTCGTTGGAAAGTTGTGTTTTTACCTGTTCTTTAGATACGAATAAAATTCTCCCACACGTGAGCTGTTGTCCGTGAGTTTGACTTGTAAGCACGCGGACCTTTTGAAAACTTAGTTTGACTCGTCCAAGTTCATTTCACAGGGTAAAGCAAAGCTTGGTAGGACGTAGGTCTCACAGGAAACACAGATCCTCAGGCACACCCAGCCCCACAGCATCCATACCTCCATACTGACAATGTGCCCAAGTGAATCTGAGGCAGACTGAAGTGAGAGACGCATGCATGCAGACGTCTTCTCACTTTGGCCCACATCAGAGTCAGTGGGGGGCTTTTGAGAAATACCTGTGCCAGCATCCCACTCCAAGAGATACCAACTGAGGATGTCTTTCTTTGGGCCAGGGCACGGGGACGGTCAAAGCTCTCCTCAGGCTCCCAGCGGGCAAGAAACTTGGAGACCCACTGCAGGGAGTGAGCAAAGCTGTCACCTACGTCACGTGTTCTCTCCATTTTTCCAAGTCTGGAAAAGCTCTGACAAGGATCAAGCAAACTCCCACAGCTCCTTAGGGAGCAGTTCCTAAGGAAGAGCCAATGACCGCTCCCCACTTCCTACTGGACAGCCGTTGGCGCTTGCCTCTTTCACTCTGCAGATGTCTGTGCCTCAGGAGCAGGGCAGCCCCTGGTGGAGTGCACGAGGTCATGAAAGCTGCGGGCAAAGTCTAGGTGACACATTTGGGCCATGGCCCGGCCTGCCATCACTCCTGAAACGGTCCCGTCTCCTTGGGACCCGGGTCAGAGTAGCCTCCTTTTGGCTCCTAGGCCCTGGTCTCGGGGCCTCCATCCTGCCCCAAAACTCACTGATAGATTCGGACAGCAGCATTCGCGCCGGGGCCCTCCCAGAACAACCACGCATCACTTCTGAGATGACAGCACTCCCGAAATCAACCGAGGGGATTTCGATGGGAACCCAGGGTGGGGAAAACTTCAGCTAATACTCCTTCTCACAATCTCGTGCATGTAGAAATTGCTTGGATGGACAGAGCTCAACGCTAGCAAATTAGGAGTTAGGAATGTGAGGAAGGACCCATCAGGTTCCACTAGTCACAGGTTCCTGAGGGACGCTGATGCTGATCACTGCAGGCCCTCTTCCAGCAGCACTAAGCCTGGGAAAGGAAACACAGGACACACAAGCCCTGACAGCCAACCATCATCTCTCACTACAGGCACGTTGGGTCTCAGTGACGATCACCCACGGTCTCCCAGAAAGCCTACGTGCTTCGATTACCCTCGGGACATTGAGAGAAGAAGGGGGGAGGCAATAGGCTCTCAGCAGGGCAGCCCTCAGGGGACAGCGTGCATTCCTATATGAAAAGAACCTTGCCTGAGCATCTCCTGTGTGTTCACGGGTCTCGTCGGCTGCCCTGGGTGGAAGGAATTGTGCGGGGAAGCTAAAGACATTCCAGGAAGGAACTCTCATCCACCTGGGTAGTTAGGACCGTACACCCCTTGCAAGGAAGGGAGACGGGGAGATGGCAGATGAGGGAGCATGGTCATTTCGGGGAGATGGGCGATTTGGTGGAGGAACGGTATTGTGATCTAGAAGCATTGGAGCAGCTCGGGCAGAGTGAGGAAGCCATCCTTGCACCATGATTTTGGCCCGTGGCAGTTCCTGGGCACTTGAACGGACATGGGAAGTTCTGCAGAGGGAGGAGAGTGTCCTCTGCAGCCTCTCCAGGCAGGCAGGAGCAGTTGCGGTGGCCCCCGGACAGCTTGGAAACAATGCTGGGGTCCCCTCCCCACCATTCACTCGCCCTCAGCGTCACCCAGAGCCATCCTTGGCTCCCTGAGCTGAAGTCAAGACATTGGTGCTGGCCCCGGTGGCTCAGGACGCCCACACCAGGCTGTCCGGCATCTGCAAGCCACTGCTGGGCCTCTGAGGTAGTGCTCGCTTCGTCCAGAGACTCAAGCGGCCAAGGACACACTTCCTGATTCTCTGCTTCCAGCACGCAATGGCCTCTGCCTCCCAGAGGGACAACAGATTCTTCAGGAATGTCATCAGGCCAAGAGGCTCTTGTCCATAGAGGGAGAGTCTGGGAGCTGCACTGTCTCGATCTGTCTCCTGGGGGACCTTCCCACACACCTGCACTCAATCAGACGCTCTTCAGAAAGAGAGAGCCTCTATTCATGGTGGAATCAAGATCGCCACGAATAGAAGCCACAGAGACAACAGGTCGAATCACGAAATTCATGCTGACTAGCAACAATCACAAGGATGCTCATCGACCCAATGATGCTAGTGCTGGTCATTACCATAGTGAAAATCACGCTCAACCTCAGAGGAGGGAAAATCAAGTACACAGCCCCATCCAGAATTGCACTTGACGGAAACACCCTACATCCTGATCCCCAACAGGATGCTTTCAGGTCCACGTCACGCCGGGAAAGAGCCAGAAACTGAAAAGGAGCCCACCGTCTTGGCCTCCTTTCCACACTGTGCTGCACGCCCTGCCAGGGCCCTGACACCTGAGAAATGACGGCGTTGTGCACTCTTGCAAACAAACCCTCGAGCTTTCTGGTGTTGGCTGCTGATAGGAGGGTATCGCCTGCACGTCCCAGCAAAAGCACAGAAAACGTCTGTGAATGAACAGCTGCTTTCAACAAAACGCTGCAGCTGCCCAGCTGAGCTGCCCAAATCTGCAGCATTCTTGTCTCGTTGCAGTCCATTAAATCACAGTGTAGAAGAAGGATGACTGACAATGTCCCTCCTTCCCAAAAGAAATAGATCCCCATATGAGATCTGGCAAAATCCTCTGTAGAGTTTGACAAAAAAGGATAAAACTCCCCTCCCTGAAAGAAACTGACGTATGAATTTGTGGCAGTCATCGCACATCCTAGTTTGAGAAAAATCAGCAAAAAAACACTTTCTCTTGTAATGACTCAACGGTTCCCTTCAAATCCCAAGGGATTTCTCTTCCAACCTGAGAAGGCAATTGAAAACTTAGGAAGTCAAAGAATGGAACCAAATGTTGTGTATGCAAATTGGGATCATTGCAGGTGTGGAGGGGATAGCCTTTGTCTTTAGAAAGGATCCGGTCTCTTCTGCTTTGGGAGGGTGGTCCTGAGAGTGGCAGGTGCCACCCCAGTGGAGGGGAGGAGGGGCTGGGGGGCAATTAAGGCCAATGGTGTGAGCATCAAGGGGGCACACCGTCCTTGGAAGGTGGGGAGGCCACCCTGAGGCCCAAGGCTGCTGTGGGAGATCAGGGCGAGGCTCCTGCTGCCCAGGGTGGAGGGCACGAGGCTGGGACCAGGCCTCGGCTGAAGGGCCATGGGCCTAGGCCATTTGGGCAGCTTCATCAATTATTCATGAAGCGCAACTGTCAAAGTCCACACAGTTGCAAATGGGTGCAAACCACAACCGGTGGAATTCCCCCTGAGTGCCAACAACATGGAACAATGGACACACCTCCCCCACGTTCCCGGTGGTGGGACTTGTGCACCTGCTTTGGAGCTCAGGATTGTCGCCTGGACTCAAGGAGAAACTGCCCAGATGAGGTCATCGGGCATTTCCATTCCTAAATTGGAATGGAAATTGCTTCGGCCAAACGCAGTCCGGTGCTGGACACTCGCCGTGGCCTGAGAGCGAGGGCAAGAGGAAAGGTGAAGCGGACACAAATATCAAGCAATCAGAGAGGAGGCCGAGAAAAGTAAGTCCCGGGACATCTACACATTACCGAGTCAAACACTATGAGACTCAGCCACGTGGAGCTGCCTGGGTCCACATGGAGCCCTGTCGGGAACAATTCTTGGAGTCACAGGACAGAGTGCAAAGGAGGCCAGTCCCAGAAGGACAGACGTCTTCTCACTTTGGCCCACATCAGAGTCAGTGGGGGGCTTTTGAGAAATACCTGTGCCAGCATCCCACTCCAAGAGATACCAACTGAGGATGTATTCTTTGGGCCAGGGCACTGGGACGGTCAAAGCTCTCCTCAGGTTCCCAGCGGGCAAGAAACTTGGAGACCCACTGCAGGGAGTGAGCAAAGCTGTCACCTAAGTCACGTGTTCTCTCCATTTTTCGAGGTCCGGAAAAGCCCAGACAAGGATCAAGCAAACTCCCACAGCTCCTTAGGGAGCATTTCCTAAGGAAGAGCCAATGACCGCTCCCCACTTCCTAATGGACAGCCGTTGGCACTTGCCTCTTTCACTCTGCAGATGTCTGTGCCTCATGAGCTGGGCAGCCCCTGGTGGAGTGCACGAGGTCATGAAAGATGCGGGTAAATTCAAGTTGACACATTTGGGCCATGCCCCAGCCTGCCATCACTTCTGAAATGGTCCCATCTCATTGGGACCTTGTCAGAGTTGCTTCCTTTTGGTTCCTTGGCCCCGGTCTCAGGGTCTCCATCCTCCCCCAAAAATTGCTTATAGATTCTGACAGCAGCGTTCCTGGCTGGGCCCCTTCAGAACAATGACGCATCATTTCTGTGATGATAGCACTCCTGCAATCAACCGAGGAGTTTCAGGTAGGATCCCAAGGTGGAGAATTCTTCAGCTAATACTCCTTCTCATAGTCTCATGCACGTAGAAACTGCTTGGATGGACCGGGCTCAATGCTAGGAAATTATGAGTTTGGAAGTTTAGGATGGATCCACCAGGTTCCATTAGTCACAGATTCCTAATTGATGCTTAAGCTGATCCCTGCAGGCCCTCTTCCAGAAGCACTAAGCCTGGGAAAGGAAGCACAGGACACACAAGCCCTGACAGCCAACCGTCATCTCTCAGTACAGGTGCGTTGGGTCTCAGTGACGGTCACCCTCGGTCTCCCAGAAAGCCTCAATTCTTCAATTACCCTCGGGACTTTGAGGGAAGAAGCAGGGAGGCAATATGCTCTCAGCAGGGCAGCCCTCAGGGGACAGCGTGCATTCCTATATGAAAAGAACCTTGCCTGACCATCTCCTCTGTGGTCACAGGTTTTGCAGGGTGCCCTAGGTGGAAGGAATTGTATGGGCAGACTAAATACATTCCAGGAGTTAACTCTGCTCTTCCTTGGTAGTAAGGGCTCTACATCCTGTGCAAGTAAGAAAGATGGGCAAATTGGAGATGAGGGAGCAAGGACATTTAGGGGAGATGGGTAAATAAGTGGAGGAACAGCATTGTGATTTAGAATAGTTTGAGCAGCTCGGGCAGAGTTAGGAAGCCATCCTTGCACTATGATTTTGGCCCATGGCAGTTCCTATGCACTTGAAGTGAAATAGGTAATCTGAAGAGGGGGGAGAATTTCCCCTGTTTCCAGAAAGGCAGGAGCAGTTCTGCTGCCTACAGGATATCTTGGTAAACATTCTGGAGTCTTCTGCCTACCATTCACTAGCTTTCTATGTCTTCAAGAGCCACACTTGTGTCCCTGAGTTGAGGTCAAAAATTTCACGTGGCTCTAGCTGGGTACGGTCACCAACTCTGGGCTTTCTGGCTTGTGAAACCCACTGCTGGGTCTCTGAGGTAGTTCTTGCTTTGTTCATAGACTCAAGCAGCCAAGGACACACTTCCTGATTGTCCGCTTCCAGTACACAATGGCCTCTGCCTCCCAGAGTTACAACAAATATTTCAGGATTGTCATCAGAGTAACAGGTCTGTTCCATAGAGGGAGAGTCTGGGAGCTGCAGCATCTATGTCAGCCTCTTGGGGAAACTTCATACAAATCTTTAGTAAATATGACACTCTTCTGACCTAGAGAAACCCTATTCTTTGTGGAATAAAGATAACCACAGATATATGATATAAAGACAACACATAGAATAAAAATATAACAGCGAATATCAATGATAACAGTGATGATCATCAACCCAATGATGTTAATCCTAATAATTGTAATATTGAAAATAAGGCTTAACCTATGAGATGGGCAAATAAATTACACATTCTCTTCAAGAATTACAGTCGATGGAAACAGTGCATTCTTACACGAAACATGATGCTTTCAGATCAACTTTATTCCTGTAAGCACAGAGACAGCAATAAGGAGCCTACAGTGTTTTCTTCCTTTCCACACTGTGCTGCACACACTGCCAGGGCCCTGACACCTGAGAAATGATGGCATCATGCACTCTTGGAAACAAACCCTCAACCTTTTTGCTACAGGCTGGTGATATGAGGATCTACGCAGCACACTGTATCAAAATCATAGAAAAACTCTTAGAGTTAACAGCTGCTTTCAACAAAACAATACAACTACCAAATCAAACTTCTAAGATCTCTAGCATTCATGTCTAACTGCTGTAAATTAAAACCCACATGTAGAAGATGGAATACTAACAATATCTCTCCTTCCCTACATAAATAGATCCAAATAGTAAATCTAGGACAACCTTTGTAGTGTTTCATTAAAAAATTTGAAGTACTCCTAACTGAAGTAAATTGACATATAAATTAGTGGTAGTTAACACATACCATATTTAGAAAAAAATCAGCAAAAAACAGTTTTCCTTCCAGTTTCTCATCAAGTTCATTCAAAATTCCAGGGGATTTTCTCTCCAAAGATGAGAAGACAATTGAAAAATTAAGAATTAAAAGAAGAGAACCAAAGAGAGTGTAAGCAAATGGGTATAATTAGAGCTGTAAAAGGGGTTCCTTTTTGTTTTCAGAAAACATCCAGTTTATTCTACCTTGCGAGGTTGTTACTGAGAGGGGAGGGTACCAGCCTGGTTTAACTGAGGGAGGGCCGAGAGGCATTTAGGGCCCGTGGTGGGACAATAAGGGCGGCATGCCATCCTTGGAAGGCAGGGAGGCCACCATGAGGCCGGAGGCTTCTGTAGGAGATAAGGGCAGGTCACCTGCTGCCGGATGGAGGGCATGAGGATGGGACCAATCCTTTGCTACAGGGCCATGAATGTAGGCCTTGTGGGCAGGTTCCTAAATAATTAATTAAATGCTAATTTAAAAGTCCATGCAATTACAAATGTATGCTAACCACAAACTGTGGAAACTCCCCAGAGTGCCAACAACTCCACCCATGTTAGTCACAGTGTTACTTGTTGATCTGCTTAGGAGGTCAAGGGGGTCCCCTGAACTCAATGGGATACTGCCTAGATGAGATGATTGGTCATTTCCATTCCTAACTGTCCCGTATTCAAATAAAGACACATGCCTAACACTCTCCTTGGCCTGACTGCTAGAGGAAGAGAAAGGGTGAAAGTAACATAAATATCAACCAATAAGAGTGAAGGCTAAAAAAGAAAGCCCCAGTTCCTTGACATCAGTGCATAGTAAAGGAGAATAAGACTAAATGAACTACAGCTACATTTGTCGACATGGAGACTTCTCAAGAACAATGATTTGAGTCACAAGAAAAAGGGCAGAGAAACCAGTCCCAGCAGGACAGATATTATATGATAACTTTTCAGTGAACTCATAGAGCTGTCCAATTCAGACATAGAAAGGAGAACGGTGGAAGAAGGGTCTGCAGGGAGGGAAGAAGGAATGGTTAGTGTTTCATAGATATGGACTTTTACTTGGAGAAAATGAAATGCTCCGGAGATGGATGACATTGAAGATTGCACAACAACGTGAATGTACTCAATGCCATAGAACTCAACATGTCGATGTCTTAAAATAGTAAATATTATGTTACACATACTTTACCACAATAACAGAATGCAAAGTGCAGAAACAGGCATAGGCACAAATGTTTCTTTTTCTTACAGAGAATAGATATTCTTAAAAGTATGCACGTGTGGCCATGGAATTTTAAAATTTCTGAAAAGACGAAACAACACAGGAGAGTTCATGGCTTCAAGACCTGCTTAGATGAAGTGTGGGTAGATTAGACTGATTGATTAAGATCTCCTTAGAAAGGTCATGTGACCTTCACACAGTATAAAAGCCTGCACGGAAAGGTAACTTCCTCACTAGCCCTTCTGCAGGCACCTTGGAAGCTGCATCATGTCCAGGATAGTTGGTCCTGCACCAACTAGAATCTAGAATCTAGAATTTCTAGAATCAACTGGCAGACCAGAGGAGCACAGCTGGATTTCAGGTTGGTTTCCTTTACAAAGTGTGTCCTTAGGTGATGCCTCTGAGAAAGAAGACAGTAGGAAAAATGGGGAATGATGTGGCTTTAGGCACTAGGGTAAGGATTCTCTAATTTTCATAGCAATTTTGAGAACTGAGACCAATAAAATACATCATTTTCAATGCTAATTATTACATGAACTTCAAATTCCTGAGGAAATTGACTCCAGCACCTGATATGTGCAGGCAGTGAGTAAGCAGATATGGAAAACAGGTGGGTTGGGCTATGGGCATTTAAAGCCCAAATAATTGATTTGTTCATAATTACGTCAAGCATATTCATTTCACACTGATTGGAAACTAGTTAAAAATGGGGCATGAAAGTAAAAAATAAAAAACAGTTCAGACCTTGCTGACCCTTTGAAGCTTCCAGTCTAGTAGAGGAGAAAGCATTTTTTCTACGTGAATTTGAATTCAAAAATTGCCATCTCTTATGTCAAAGAGGAAATTCAAATTTTCAAGAGGAAAGTATTCTTTAGTTTTGATTTTCAAATACAGTTCCCAGGCATGAAATGTAGCATGGAGTATTGTGCACACCTGGGGAAATACTGTCTTCCTTTGTCCAAATATGGTGCATTGTGATAGACCTAACCAAAGTCTCTAAAATCACTCTTTCAAGAATGCAAATCCAAAGTCACAATGGATGCCTCCCATGTCTTTTCTTGGTCAGTGTACTATTCCAGGGGGAAGTAGCTATGTGAGAATGGTAACACATCTGGGCGGGAGAAATTGCCTTGTGAGAAATGTGTTCTGACTCAGTGGTCATGAAATCCCTTCATCCCCACTGGAAGAAGAAGGAGCATGAGGGGATTTTGCATCAGTGTGGGTCTGGAAGTTTTCTTTTCCTTTTGACTCAGGAAATCCAAAAATAAAGTCCTGAGGAACAATGAAGTGATGATCCAAGGAGGTGAGGCAGATGGCTGGTCGTTCCACACAGCACAAGCCCTCTCAGTCTCTTTAATGCCCAGAAAGGGAAGAAGCAACAGAAGGAACCCGTGGTGCAGAGGGCTCCCACACCAGGGGAGGAGGATCCCATGGTAAGTGGACGAATGGTATTTTGACCTAGAAGAGTTTCAGCAGCTCAGGCAGAGTTAGGAAGCCATTTGTGCACCATCATTTTGGCCAATGGCAGGTCCTGAGCACTTGAACTGAAAGAGAAAATTTTGAAGAGGAGGAGAGTTTTCTCTGCAGCCTTTCCAGGCAGGTAGGAGCAGTTCTGGTGACCCCAGGATATTTTGGAAAAACTTCTGGAGTCTTCTGCCCACCATTCACTAGCCTTCTAAGTTATTCAAGAGCAATCCTTGGGTCCCTCAGTTGAAATTGAAAATTTTGCAGTTGCTCCAGCTACCCAAGGATGCCCACACTGGGCTTTCTGTCATTTGGACGATACTTCTAGGCTTTTGAATTATTTCTTGATTTTTTTCCAGGGATACAAGCATCCAAGGACACATTTCCGGGTTCTCTGCTCCCAGCATAGGATGGCCTCTGCCTCTGAGGTGGATAAAAAACTTTTCAAAAATGACATCAGATTAACAGGTTCTTTTCCATACAAGGAGAGTCTAGGAGCTGTATTGTCTATACCTATCTCTTGGGGAACCTTCATATACATCTTCAGTAAATCAGACACTCATCAGAAATAGAGAAACTCTATTTATTGTTGAATAAAGATAAGCACAAATATAAATCATAAAGACAACAGGTAGAATAATAAAATAATGGTGAATATCAACCAAAACAATGATGATCACCAAACCAATGATGCTAATCCTAATCATTTTAATATTGAAAATAATACTCAACCTATGAAGAGGGTAAAGAAAGTACAGAGTCCCATCATGAATGACAGGTACAGATCCTGGGTGTGATGGAGACAGTTTTGAGTCAGTGTGACAGGTTTATATGAGGCAACAAACTTGTTCCCTGAAGGCAAAGACCTAGAGCAGGAGGGGTGAGAAATGCAAATTAGACATAGGCATGTGCAAACATGGGGGCTCCTTCATGGACTCTGGGTGCCTTGGCCTTAGTTCCAAGAATAAGAGGATTCTGGCTCTGATCATGCATTCCAACAAACACCCATGAATTTTCAGTAGCTAGAACCACTGGTGGATGCTGTAGGGCTTATTGCCTGGAAGTCAGGCATCCAAATTCATTAATGGGGTGCACAAACCCAGCTGAATAGGAACAGTAAATACCTAGCATTAAGTTGCCTCAAAGCACCTGGCTGCCCTTCTGCCATCTGCTCTTCCTGGATCCCACAAGGATCAGACATCTTGGTCCCATAGATTGGAACAGAGCTATCGTAGGGCATCTGCTTTTCCTGGCCCCATTTTGACCCATTCTGGCTGGGGAGCAGGGAAGATGAAGCGTTCCCACACTCCTGGGTGGAGATGTGGAAACTAAGAAGCCCTGACCTTGAAGGATCCTGGAACACCACACATCAGAAGAGTTTCTGGACTCTGAGGGCTGATGTAGTGCCTGGAGCTTAATGTTCCATACTAGGAAGGCTTCTGAGTTCCAGGAGAGGTGTCCATTTGTGGCTTCAGATGCTTGTCTCTTTGCAGGGATCTCAGCTCAAGCAGCCACCTGGCTGATCTACAAAAAGATGTTGGGCATCCTGGGGGAGGGAGGGCTCCAGCCAGAGTCCCTCTTGCTCTGACAGCTGTTCCTCTTTAAAAAGGATTCATACTTGAGTTCCCAAGTGACCTCACCATCTCCTGCGGCTTCTTGAATTTTCCCTTCCTGACACTAGTATTTGTCTCATGGAATCATTCCATTGAGCAATACTAGATGCCAACTCCAACTTCCCCATGAAAATTCATCTGGGTACATTTTCACACATTTATGGGAATCTATACATTAATTTACATATTTTAGAATAGTATTATCATTATTATACTGATTAGTATTCATGTCCTTATGATGATCATATTGATCAATGTTATACATCATTATTTTTATTGTGATCATTCTTCTCATTGACGATTTTTGTGGGTTTTGGCATACAGAATCCTATAGAGTTTCTCTATTATGAAGGGTGTCTGATTCAATGACGACAAGGAGGAAGATTCACCTAAAGACACAAACACACAGCCAGTCCCTGAATGACGCTGCACCCCATGGTGTCCTCTTGGAAGTTTATCTTCTGATATTTCCATGTCCCCTATGGGGCAGGGACTGTCCCATGCTTGCTGCAGAGGCTTGAGGAAGGTGTCCGCTTCTTTCTTGAGAATACAGAAAAAGTTAGAAGCACTTGTATGGTCCTAGAAACCTTGTGTGCAGGCCTGTGAACCAAAGAAAGGGACTCCTAAGATGAACATATCCAATGTGAAGTTTTCTATGTCAACTCTGAGGCCCCCAAATTCCTCCACTTGGCCTGGAGTGATGATGCCCTCCAAGGGGCCTGGGAGGACGTGTGGGAAGTAAGAAGTGCGGCCAATCAGGAGACCAGCAGGACCAGATGGGAGAAGGGCAGCTCTTCAGTAAGGGCCGATGTGTTGCTGCGTGCTTAACGTACTGGGCAGGTGGACTTCTGAGCCGGGCGGGACGTTCTGCTCTCACTTTGGTGACCCTCCTGCCTTGAAGGGAGCCCTGCCCAACCAGCCATCTGGTCAAATGACTGAAACCTGTTGACTGTCCTGGGGATGGGAGGTCACAAACCATGGTGCCTCCATCACCACCCAGGGCTCCTCTCCAAGAAGTTTTGGCAGAACCCTCACGTGACTCATGCTTTCCTGGGGCTTGTGATATTTTCCCCTCCTGCTGTTCCTCTGAGCCATCATGAAGCACAACCACGGTGTAGTCCTGGGACTCTGACTCCAAACTAGCCCATGAGACTCTATCTCTGTACACTACCATATGTCATAAACTTAGGGGAATCTGTATGCTATCCCCATTTTTTTATTGTTAATTTTTTTTTCTGTTTATGCCATAATGGTCCCCATCATGACCTTTGTGGTTGTTCATTACCTTGTTATTATAAGATTTTTTTTTCTTTTTCATGAATCACATTTGGGTCTATTATTACACAACGCTGAAAAGATTTTTCTCCATTTCAGAAGTGTGTCCGATTTCCTGAGGATGATTAGGACGGTCCCCTACAGACAACATACACAGAGCAGGTCCAGGCCTGTCCCTGTACCATCTAGTGCCCATTCAAAGAAAGAGATTCCTAATAGATTCTCTGTCCCCTGAAGGTCAGGGATCAACTCCTCCCTGTGGAAAATATTGGGGAGGGTATTCTTGTCCCTACCCGATCCTGCAGAAAAAATGACAAGCACTCATGTGTTCCTAGGAACCATATGGGCAGCCCCACAAAGCCAAGGAGGGCCTCTAGAGGAACCAGATTCCTCCAAAAGATTTCCTATGTGAAAGCAGGGTCCCAGAAACCCCTGGGGTGGCTGTGGTCCTCCTGAGACTCCAGGATATTTCTAAATCATCTGGGGGACTGTGAGTCCACTCAGTCCTTCATTTAACAGCAGGAGAAGGATGCACCTCCGCCAGAGCCCCATAAGTTTTTTTCAGTCCAGTTAGTTGCCCAGAAACTGCCTACAAAGGATGTGCACGAAATGCTGGAAATTTAAAAGACCCTCCTGGTGTCCAGGGGAGGCTGGAGCTGTCCTGAAAGCATAGAGAGCACAGTTGGGCCCCAACAACCTGTGAAGGGCCACTTCCTCTAAGGAGACAGGAGCCATGGTGCCTCCTTCTTGCTGGGGCAGCCCATGGGAATCGAAGAGACCAGGTGTCTCCACATGGGAGTCAAGGAGACCAGATGCCCCTACCTGGGAGTCTGGGAGACCAGAGGGCAGGAGGGAAGCTGGGGTGGAAAGCTGATGGAGTTCTGGAGGAGCCCTGTCATTGCACTCCAGGATTCTGAGCCCCAGGGGGAGGCCCCAGTGTGGTTCTGGGGTCCTGCCTTCCAGTAGGGAACCCGCCCAGGCAGCCACCTGGCTGAACTGCTGAAAACTCTTGAGTGACCTATGGAAGGCAGGATGGGATCAGAGTCCCTGAACCTCTGCCCTCTAGACTCGGCTTAGGAATATTCACAGGATTAACCAGGTCACACATGTTCTCCTGGGCCTTGATAACCCCTCCTGCTGCTTCTCTGCCATCAGGGAACATATTTCATTGTGGGATCCTAGGACTCTGACTCCAAACTACCTAACAAGGCACGTTATTGGCCAGTTGTCATTCATTTAGTGGTTTTTCTAATCTAAATTCTATCTACTTCATTGCATATTAATATCATTATTAAAATTATTTATGTCATTATGGTCATTACTATGGTTACTCATATTTATTTTTATTATAACTGTTCCTAGGAATCATTTTTGTGGTTGTTATTACAAAACATTAAAGAAATTTCCTTTGTGAAAGAAGGGTGTGATGGTCTGGGGATGATTGAGGGTGGGGGTGACTGCAGGCAGACTGATACTCACTGGTCCCAGGCTGACATTGGACTGTCTACTGTCCTTTAGAAGCAGAAACTTGCCTCCAGGGGCCCTACTTTGCCTCAGTTATTCAGTGGGCCTCTCTCCTCTGGCCCAGCATCTCATCCTCTCTTCTCTCTCAGCTTCTTCACCCCCATGTCCCTGGCCTCATTTCCTCTGCACTGGTTTCCTGTGCTTCCCTCCTCATCTCCTGCCCCACCCAACGCTGGACTTAGATCTCCCCTGGGCAACAGGAATGGTCACCTTCTTAACAGGTATCTCCAGTTTCCCTCCTCCCCACCCAGGCCCAGGTCCCATTTGCCCTTTCACCTTCCCCTCCCCACCCTTCACCTCAGGTCTGACCCAGGTCCCTTGGGAAGCCCGGAATACACTCCTTCCTCCACTCCTCTCTCATTTCCCACCCTTCCCTGACACACTTCCTGTTGACTGCCCAGGTCATAGCCCCCTGGCTCCTGCCCCATTTCACCTACAAAGGGTTGGCCCCTGAAAAGCTTTGGCCTCACCTGTAGGTACCTGCATATTCCCTTCCTCTCAGTCAGGACATCCCTCTCCCCAAGTTGCACTAGCAACCTTTAGTACTTCATCCTCACAAACATGTCCCTTCTCTCTGACCCTTCAGGAGCCTCAGTGCACCTCCCAGGAGGAGTCCCTAACCAGTAGGTCTTAAGACCCTGCCCATGTTCCTGCCTCTTCCTCCATCATGACCAGAGAATGAGGGCTCTCCGAGGGCTCCAGAAAAACGGATCACAGCTATTCAACTGATACAAAACAAACCCATTTTAAGGGAACTTCCTTTAGAAAATACCAGCCCTAAAAACAGTCACAGGGAAATTTGACTTTTAAAAGTAAGTGTAGATGACAGTGTTCCCAGAATGGCGAAGCATTACTCACGGGGCATGCTTCAGTCACGTAATTGCCACTTTGAGAAAAGAGGGATGAAACTCTGAAATGGATATGGTAGACGTGGGTGG
Organism: Tapirus indicus; assembly: GCA_031878705.1. Classification (NCBI taxonomy): domain Eukaryota; kingdom Metazoa; phylum Chordata; class Mammalia; order Perissodactyla; family Tapiridae; genus Tapirus; species Tapirus indicus. The sequence continues at coordinate 34,978,984 of CM062937.1, read as the reverse complement.
AACTGCAGGAAAAACGTATAACCCAGTCTTACCTAGGAATGTATGGACCAAATCATTAACTATTCCATCAAAGCGAAAACAGCAGTGGATGCAAAATAACATTATCAATATAATTTATAAATTCATGCAAGAATGCCTTACAGTCCATACAATTTCAACCATTTATCTATTTAAGCCATGTGGCCATCAAGGGTATGGTTACATAATAATACATCATCATAAAATGGAGCTTATTCCAATCATGACAAGGTGATACAATACTGGAAACCTTTTTACTTTTATACAATAGTTTGAGCTTTTGAACATTTAAAAATGATGCCAAATGGTTGGGAGAGTGTTTTTAGTTAAGAAAATTTCAGGAAACATTGAGCAGTGAACAGTGGAAGAGTTTCTTCTAGAGGTAAGTCTGAGAAAGCACTGGAACCTTCTGTCCTCGGTTTTACCCTCTGTCTCCCCGGCTCTCCCTCCCTCTCCCTCCTCTTCACCCCCTCAGCTCCACCGTCACAGGAAGAGGGAAGTCGCCCCGCCCAGGAAGAGCAGCCCCCTGAGGGCACCGCCGCTGGGTCGGATTTGGGACACAGGGACCCCGAGAGAATCCCCCGCGCGCGGACACGGCCTCCCTGAGGGGACTGGAGGGCGGGCGTGGGGACCGCGGGGGAGGGAATGCCCCTCCCCGTGGGCACTCGCCCCGGGGCAGGCTGTAGAGGGGAGACACCGTGGAAAGTGGAGTCCAGAAGGAACCAGAAGAAGCCGCCTCGGACTCATTTTATGTCGGAAACTGACGCGGACCCCAGAACCGGAGCGGAACTACCGGCCGAGGGCGTCTCGTGGCCGCACGGACTTCCCCGCGGAAGACCGGTGTGCGCGGGGGTGGTTACGTCCTGGTGCCCCCGACTGCCGGTGTGGAGGAGGGGCCGTGAGTTTCTGCTGTGACACATCATGACACAGAAATGCCGAAACTCACATCCCAGAGGGTGACCTACGATTCCAGAAATATGCTTCTGGGTCTGTAGGAAACTGGGAGCTCTGGGAGGCGGGGCTTGGAGGGGGCGGGGCCTGTGAGGAGGGGCGGGGTCTGTGCGGAGGGGCGAGCGGAGGGGCGGGGCCTGCGCAGCCTCGTAGTGCTGTGGAGTCGTCTTGGTCTGTTTGTACTTCCGCCCACAGAACTGGAGCTTCCGCTTTTTTTTTGGCTGACAAAGTTTGGCGTGAAATACCAGCTTCCTTTTTTTCTTTTGTACATGAGCCCCAGCCACAGTATGGCCACTGATGGACAAGTGGTTTAGGTCCGCACCTGGGAACTGAACCTGGGCCTGTGCAATTTCACACTACAGACCACAGAATGTAGTTTCAGTTTCTGTTCTCCATTTACTTGGGAGGCAGAGACTCAACCCTGGGCTCAGTTCCAGGGGCTTCACTGGATGGGATCTGAGCAGATCTCTCCTCGTGTGCCATCGTGCTAAGTTTGTGGTGTTGGCCCAATCTGTGTAAGGCAGGATGTGAGCTGGGATGAAAGTTTGCATCAGGATCCTTGTGCTTGGGGGTTGAGAGCGTGGTTCAGACCATGTGTTTTGGAGACAGCCTGGGGAACATCATGGGAGCAAACATCAGATGTATTGCCTGTGAGCTTGAGAGTGAGGGTCAGTCCTGGCCAAGGTGCTGGGATGTTGGCTGAGAGGCGTCAGGGATAGCCTCTTCCTGTACTTTATTTTTCCATGATGTGAGGAGAAGCCCAGTTTAGGTTTATTGATGGGAGGCACTGCAGGGCATGTGGGTCTCATATTTGCTTTCCTGATAATTGGCTGACTTGAGGCAACAAGGTCAGGACAGATCTCTTCTTGGTTGTGTGGACAGGAATTGATTGGCCTGCTGGGATGCTGTAGGAGAAGACACCACACATAGAACACATATGAAGATTTTCTTCATCAAATGAAAATTTAAATCAGCCAAATAAAAAGACATGTAACACTAAATTTGACAGTTAAAGAATCATTAGCAGTAGGGTCGCCCGGTGGCGCAGCGGTTTAGTCCGCGCTTGGCAGCCCGGGGTTCGCGAGTTCGGATTCCGGGCGCCCGCTGACGTTACTGCCTGTCGGCCATGCCGTGGCGGCGTCCCATATAAAGTGGAGGAAGATGGGCACGGATGTTAACCCAGGGCCAGTCTTCCTCAGCAAAAAGGGGAGGATTGGTGACGGATGTTAGCTCAGGGCTGGTCTTCCCCACAAAAAAAAAAAAAAAAGAAAAAAAGAATCATTAGCAGTCATTTTAAATATGAAATTGTCAATGGTACTCAGGAGAAAATCAAACTTTCAAAGTGAAAAAAATTTTGCTTCATATTGCGTAATATGAATAGTATTAACATTGTCTCTAATTAAGTGGAAACAAGCTCTTTCATACAATCTTCTAGGCGTTAACACAGTTAATGATCTTTTGGAGGCAGGTTAATGGCTAATGAATTTTTATTGACAATTTCAGAGTAGTTATAGCAATTTAAAAGATGCACATAGGATTCTACCTTTTGGAGGCATCTGGTAAAATAAATTCCACGTCCTTACCAGCATGCTGGCAGATATGCAAGTAATAATACAAAAATATAGAAATGGAGAAAAATTGGCATCTGACACAGCCTGGAATCCCACTGGCCAGGATGCAATTTTAACAATTCCCTCTCACAGAAGGGGCATCATATTGAAGCAAATCAGGGTTACCCAGAAGAGAACAAAGCTGGAACCAGGGGAGACTCACCCACAGATAGTCATAGGATTCTATAAATTTCTTCCAATTTGGGGGTGTCCTGGGACATTTCTGGAGTTCAACCATCCTCTGCTGCTCTTCTTACCTGTAGAACAAACCATGTTAAATGGGTGTACCCCAATTTCCTGTCCCCTAATGGGAGAAAAATTACTGGGACCTAGTCCCATTCAGTGTTTCAGTGTGAGAAGGTAGTGAAGCCCTGGACAAGACTGCCCTTTCACTCATCTCAGATTCTTCCTCCATCCCCAGGAAGCCCTCCAGATTTTTCTGTTTTGTACCATCATTTAGATGTAGTTGCTTTTCTTCCTGTCATTTGCAAAGTTCCAAGATGTGCCCCCGTCCCTGCCCCTCATTAATTATCCAGGAATGGAATGAGCTCCTGAGTTTGGAAACTAGGAGAATATGGAACTCCTCTATTTCTGTCCAGGTTCATGTCTTTGCCCAGATATATCCTTGCACACAGTGTAAGAGGAAGAGATAACAGGCTTCATAGTTTCTAATGCCCAAAGATTGGTTAAACCTCCCACATTCCTCACATTTGTGATTGTGTCTTCTCTCTTTCAATTATGTTAAAAGGCCCAGGGTTCTTTGGCTCCTCAGGCATCCATGGTTTCAGGTTCTCCTTCACCTTATTTGATCCCAAGAACTGAGGACTAGGGCCCCATCCCAGCACTTCATAGGGTGCCTCCTGCTTCTTGCGTTGTGCCCAAAGGCTCTGCAGTCCTTGCACTACACTGGTGGGTGGAGAAGGAGGTGGTCACCAACTCAGCAGAAATCACAGGCAAATTTCAAAAGTGAATATAAGAACCAATTCTGAGAGGTGAATATTGGTTTTAGAAAGGAGACATAGTCATGTGACCCTTTGTGTGCCAACATGTTTAAAGCTATTGCCCTGCCCAAAGCCTGTGTTGAGGGAACCTAGGAGGATGGATTGGATGGTCTAAAGGTGAAGAAAATGAGCCAGATTTAAAGATTTGGACAAACTCCAGCCTGGACATAACACTAAGTAGGAGTGGAGTTGCTCCTCCGAGTCTGGTGACGACATCCCAAGGCAGGCAATCCTTGGATGGGAAAGGACAACGGCATTAAGGACCCAAAAGTGTCCATGCCCAAACCCTGTCTCTGGATTCCATGCACATCCCTGGTTCCCCCACAAATCCAAGCCTCCTGTTACCCTGGGATCCTCTTCCTCTGATGGGGGAGCCATCTGCTCTACTGGTCCCTTCAGTTGCTTCTTCCCTTTCTGGGCATTAAAGAGTCTCGAGTGCCCATGCTGCCTGTAACAAACTGCCATCTGCCTCGCCTCCTTGGAGCCTCACATCAAATTTTCCTCAGTTAACGATTCTGAGTTTTCCTGAGTCAATAGAAGAAGAAAACTTTCAGATTCACACAGAGACAAAAGTCACTCATGCACCTTCTCCAATTAGGGATGAGGAGGTATTATGGCCACTAAGTCACACACGTCTCACAAAGTGATGTATCATTCCCAGATGTTTTCCATCCTCTCTCATGATTACCTAGCCTCAGTATAGGACTCTGACTTAAACAAGACACATGACTTACAAATGGTGAATTTAGATCTGCACACTTGAATGACTGTTTTTGCAGACCTTGTTTACACCTATCACATTTCATTGTTTTAGGAAAAAGAAAGAAAATATTTGCTTAGAGTTACAAAATAATCAAGGTTATGGGAATGCTATATTTAATCCTGTGGCACACATATTCAAAAATTTAGAACAAAGTGTGTTTGCCTCTTGAAAATTCGAATGCCATATTTGACATGGGAGGAGGAAATCCCCAAATAAAAATTCCAAGGTAAATATAGAAAAATTATTTTCTACCCTACTAGACTGGGACCTTCACAACTGAGGGGCTGGGCTGTTTATTGATTCCTTTATCTTGAGTGCCTCAAATTTAGACTAAGTTCTAATAAATGTGCAATGAATATATTTCAACTAAGGATGAACAAATAAATTAGTCTTTCAATGCCCATAACCAAAATTGCCAAGTTTCTGTAATTGCTCACCCACTGTCTCAGACAGATCAGGATGAATATTGCCTTTGAAATTTGAACCTTCATGAAATAATCAGCATTTACAATGATGTATTTTTTCACTCTCTTTCCTAAGAAATACCATTAAAATGAAAGAATCCTTCCACAATCACGTAAAGCCTCATCACTATATACTTTTCCCACTGTACTATTTCTCTGAGGGATCATCTGAGGACTAACTCTGTAGATAAAGGCAACCTGAAATCGGGCTGTCCTTTACCCATCTGTCAGTAGATTCTCAGAAAGGTGGATGCTGGACAAACTCTACTAGACGTGATCCACTGTCTAGGATGCCTGTGGAGGGGTCAGAGAGGGAAGTTTGCTTTCCAGCCTGACTCTTATACTTCCAGTGTCTTCTGATTGTTCAGGCAATCTACTCCAACCAATGTAGTGAAGTCACATTTGGTCTGATCCTCTTTTGAAGCAATGCACCATAATTTGTTGTTTACCATTTCCATGCCTTTAAAAAATATATGTACACATATGCATAGCTTTAAGAACAAATATTTTTTTAAGATTAAAAACAATATTTGTGGGGGCCCACCCTTTGGTCTAGTAGTTAAGTTCAGAACGCTCTGCTTCGGCAAACCCAGGTTTGCAGGTTTGGATCCCGGGTGTCGACCTACACCACTTGTTAGCCATGCTGTGGTGGTGACCCACATATAAAGTAGAGGAAGATTGGCACAGATGTTATCTCAGGGCTAATCTTCCTCAAGCAACAAAAGAGGAAGATTGGAAACAGATGTCAGTTCAGGGTGAGTCTTCCTCAGCCAAAAAACAAATTTTTTTGTGTCTATGTCTGTTTCTTCACCTTGCATTTTTTGGTAAAATATAAATAAGATAAAATTCACCATTTTAACCATATTTATATGTACAGTTCTGTGGCATTAAGTACATTCACATTGTTGTGCAACCATCACCATCATCCATCTCCAGAGCTTTTCATTTTCTCCAACTGAAACCCTGTACTAATTAAACACTAATTCCTCCAATTCTCCTTCTGTGCAGCGCTGGCAACCACCATTTTATATTCTGTCTCAATTAATTTGACTGTTCTTGGAAACTCATACAAGAGGAAGTATATAATTGTTTGTCCTCCCGTGACTGGCTTATTTTGCACCCTGCCTGGTGACTCAAATAATTGTTCCTGAGAAACGTCCCTGTGTCAAAACGATGCTCTGTTTCATTCAATTTCATTGACCTTTACTATTTATTTGTTTAGCTGCACTGAGGCTTTCCTTTTTTCCCCCTCTCCTGTTGGTTGATATTTATGTTATTTTTACCATTTCTCTTCCACTGGCCATCTGGCCATGGATAGTTTTAAGTACATGTCTTTATTATATGAACAGATAGTAGGAATGGAAATGACAAACCACCACGATTGGCCATGTTTGAATTTAGCCAACTGACCATCTTGTTCTCCAAAACTGTTGAACAAATAACAGGCACACTAACCCTGGAGGAGAATCTCTAATTTTCCATGTTGTTGCCCCTTTTATGCAATGTGTTTTTTATGACTTGTTTATATTTCAAATTGTTTTGACTTGTTTATTTTCATTTCATTTATTATTTATCAATTAGTTTGTAACATATTATTCATCATATGAGGATGCTAATCTGTGAATTTGCTGGTCATGTTCCTTTCTTCCATATGTTATTGTTGTTTTCCTTTTTTGTGGATTAGTGGAAATTTTTTTATGCATTTGGATACAGTTACTTTCTAGACAATAGCATTGTAAATATGCACTCCAGTTCTCTGGGTGATCTTGACTTCTATTGTCATGTCATATTTAATAGTTTTCATGTAGATTTTTAATGTTTTCTCTTATAGTTTATAATTTATAATTTTTAAGTAAGTTTCTCCATACCCTGCATTCATGATATTTTTACTTTAAATTTTATAATAAACGCTTACATGTTTTCCAGTTGTATACCCAGTCCTTGATGCATCCCGCATTTATTCATGGAAATCATGAGTCGGGGAAATAATTAAATTTGTTTCCATCCACGATAAGTGTCTAATCCGTTATTTCCTTGCTGATGGGAAAAGCCACTGCTTACATTTCGGTATTTATTATACGTGAAGGTCTGTTAGGTATTCTTCTTCATGAATGTCTGGGTTTATGATTATTCCATCTCCACCTTCTCTCCATTACTATTTTATTGTGAAAGCTCTGGGTACCTGGTGGGGTGAATCCCTTCCACTGTTGTAATTATTCAAATTTGTATGCATTATTTTTGGCCCTGTGTTCTTAATTGTTAATTTTTCAATGGCCTCCTTCAGATAAAATTTGTCCAGGCTTTGATTAGAATTGATTGACTTACACATGAATTACATAAAAATATATGTTTTTGTGATTTTTGCAACTATGTGTTCATCTCCACTTATCTACATGTCAAATCACTTCAACCAGGGATATTTTCTATTTTTTTTTTCATAAAACTTTACACAAGCTTCATTACATTTAGTTTGTGGAAGTGTTTATTTGGAGTGGGCATTGTCAACAATCTCTCATCTGAATTATGTTTTATTTTATTGAAATTGTGTGTGAAAGTTAGTTATTTTGTTAGATTAGTCTTGACTCCAAGAATTTTGTTGAAAGTGGCTGTTAGTTGTAAGAGTTTTTCTATCATATTGCTGAGATTTGCTTGTGAACAATCATTTCATTTTCCAATAGCAAAAATGTTGAGGGTTTGTTTCCAAGAGTGCACGACGCCGTCATTTCTCAGGTGTCAGGGCCCTGGCAGTGTGTACAGCACAGTGTGGAAAGGAGGCCAACATGGTGGGCTCCTTATCTATTTATCTGTCTTTTCAGGCACTGATGTTTATCTTATGGCATCACATTTGGTATAAGAATCTACAGTTCCGCAGTAGTCTGTTTTTCTATTTTTGTAATAATTATGGTTAATTTCATCTATTGTTAAACACTTGCATATATTAATTTCATCATATTTTGCTCTATAAATTTATAAAGTCAATTTCGGTAATAGACTTTCTATTCTTAAGAGTTTATAGGAAGTAAATTTAATGAGGGAAACTTGTTTAGACTGTTGTTCAAAAAAGCAACAGTAAAAAATATAGTTTTGACTTATTTAGAAGATTGTGAATGGAAATGAATATTAGTTGATATTAAAGAAGTTTCTGAATTTTGGTTACAATGGCCTCAAAGATTTTTACTGGCATGCCAATTAGTGATGTATTATTTATGAGAAATGAATTCTTATATTTTAATTGTTTATTAGATATAAGTAATTTATGGGAAGAATAACATGATTCCAGGTTTGCATAAAAGAATCCAGCTTCCTCCCCCAACCTACTCACCTGCTAAGCTGAGTTTAGAATGGGTTGTACAACACTACTAATTGTTGCTAATTTTTGAAACTGTTTTTAGGGTACTTAGAGGTTCATTTTATTTTCTCTAATTTTGGAAATGTTTCAGAGAATTAAATAAAGAAATATATAAAGCATTTGTGCATTACTTGGAAATTATGTTTACAATAAATTATTTTCAATCCACTGCTGGTTTCATTTTGGTTAATTCAATTCATAATTGATCCACAAATCCATAAGTTAGATTGGGTTATATGTTTTCCATCAGCACCATCCAGCTGTTCCAGAACCATTTCAGAGTCTCCTCCCACTTTGCCCAAGTGGGCAATGACATGAGTGAAGTGTGCACCCTGAGTAATGGTTCTTAATTCTAAGAAGAACAATCCACACATACAAGTCAAATATTCCTGTGACTTTTTTAAGGATGATATTTTCTAAAGGAAGTTCTCTTAAAATGGGTTTGTTCTTGTCAGTTGGATTAGCCTCTGAGATCCATTTCTCTGGAGCCCTTGGAGAGCCCTCACTCTCAGGTCATGATGGAGGAAGAGGCAGGAACCTGGGCAGGGTCTTATGTCCTACTGGTTAGGTAGAGAACTGGAGATCAGGGAGGGTCCAGTCCTCTGCCCTCCTGGCCTGCTGGTGTTGGACACCCCTGAGAACGCTGCACAAGCATCACCTTGTCTGTGTCTGAGTCTCACAGTCACCATAACCCAAACCTTCCTTACCTCAGCCTGAGTGGACCTCTGAGGAGGTGTGAGGAGTCAGGAGGATCTTCAGCCAGTAGACTCGGAGGGAGCCACCCTGCTCCCTCCTGGTGCATCCTGCCACCCTCCATCCTTACCCTGGACACATCAGGGGCTCTTTCACTCGGACTTGGAGATCCCAGCCCCCTTGGACCCCCCATCTAAACCTCCCACTGACCAGTCCCCCTTCCACTGTGATTCCTTTAAAAGGAGAAACAGATGTGGAGGGAAAAATATTTGAAAAATAAGGGAAGACCCTCCAATCACAGTCAAGTCAGAAGCACCCCCAAACATGAGGTAGGTACTTGGAAAGTCTGCACGGAGGCTGGAGGGAGAGGGGAGGTTTGGGGTGCCAGATCTAAGACTGTGGGCTGGGTTTCCTTGGGAGAAGGGGTCACAAGTGGTTTAGGGTCCTCAGGGGGTATGAGAACGTCGGCAATGATCCCCTGGAGTCAGATTCCTCTTGTTCCCCCTCAGCACTGATTGAACTGCCTAGATGGAGACATGGCCCAGAAACATGGGTCAGGGATGGACTGGGGGTTCTGTGTGCCTGGAAGGTGGCCAGTCATGTAATGTCCCTCTGTTTCCAGTGTCAGAGTCCAGGGCAGAGGAGGAAAGAGTTGACGGGGAGAGTTTGCTCAGATCAGGGAGATGGGAGCTGCTGCTGCTCTCTAGTCCAGGGGGCTGTGCAGTTTGGGCCCACAACTTGTGGCCAGTGGTCACCCCTGAGAGTGGGGGAGGATGATGACTTTGGAGGGAGGTGACGTGGTGTGAAGCAGAGACATCAGGCCAGCACAGGGGCAGAGGGTGGATGGTACACTAGGCCTGAAGTTTCTGTCAGTTGGTCCAGGTCTCTGGAGCTGCCTGCCAGGGGTAGATGTGGAAGAAGGGGTAATCTGAGGAAGTGGGGTGGCTGAGCACAGGCGAGTCCTTGAGAATGGGGCTGAGGTCCCCAGGAGAGGGCAGGGTGGGCAATTGGGACGTGATGGATGAGGGCAGGAGAATCCAGCCAAGTCTGGCTCAAGAAAGGCAGGCTATGGTGGGAAACTGAAGCAAGAGATCACAGACAGATTGGAATGGAGCAGTAAGGGAATGGTGCTGAGAAAGCAGATGAGCACCTGGGAACCAAAAGTATATGGAGGAAGGAGAAGAGAGATGAGGCCTCCAAGGCCAGTGGTAAGGAGAAGAGGGGCTGGGAGGGCCAGTGCAAGGGCAAATGTAGCGAGTGATGGAGGGCTAGCAGGCAGAGGGGAGCACTTGGGAAGGTCAGCACATTTAGGGGGAGGGAACAGGAGGTGACATAGGGCAGGTGGAGAGGTGCAAAGAAACCCTCATATCCCAAGGGGACAACTGGGGCGAGGGTAAAGATGAGACTTGTTGGGGTCTCTAAGTGAGAGAATGTTGGCATGGATGGGGAAGAGAAGGAAATGAAGAAAGATTTTGGGTAAACCGAGGCAAGGAGCAGTGGAGGGAGCACCGAGTAGAGAAGGTGACCCAGGACTCAACATCACAGAAACATGAGTGAGGCAGATTGGGCCATCCTAAGTGAGGGAGGCTACAAGAGTAATGACCCAGCGTGGTCCAGGCCAAGGGGATCTGTGGCTATGGGGGAGGGCACACACGCAGAAGGAGACTGAGCCCCAGTGAGGACAGGGCAGGTGGGCCTAGGTGGGGTATGGGAGGGTGTGGAGACCCATGGCTGCTCCTGAGAGGGCAGGGGCTGAGGGGGCCTGGGAGGTACACTGAGGCTCCTGAAAGGTCAGACAGGAGGGGCCTGTTTGTGAGGGTGAAGTGGTAAAGGCTGCTAGTGCAACTTGGGGAGGGGGATGTCCTTGACTGAGAGGAAGGATATAAGCAGGTTCCTAGAGACACGGCTAAGCTTTGGAGAGGCCAACCCATTGAAGGTGAACTGGGGCTTTGACCTGGGCAGGCCACAGGAAGTGAGTCAGGGAAGGGCTGGAAAAGGGATGGGAGGGAAAGAAGGGAGGTTGCTGGGTTTCCAAGGGGACCTGGGTCAGAAGTGAGGTGAAGTGTGGGGAGGAGATGGAGGAAGGGCAGAGGGGACCTGAGCCTGGGTTGGGAGGAGGGAAACAGGGGGCAATTGTTAGAAAGGTGATCATCCCTGCTGCCCAGGGGAGGACTGACCCTGTAGTTACCCATTTGTTTTGTTTTGATATTTTCCAAACAATCTGCAAAGACTCCCCCCACCACCTTTTCTTTGCTGAAGAAGACTGGCCCTTACCTAACATCTGTGTCCACCTTCCTCTATTTGATATGTGCGACGCCTGCCACAGCACGGCTTGATAAGAAATTTATAGGTCCACACCTGGGATCTGAATCCGGGACCACCAAAGCAGAGTGTGCAAATCTAACCACTATGCCACTGGGGCATCCCCAGACTGTTCCTTTTCAAGTGTGCTCTGTGAAGTCTCTGTTCCTTTAGCTCACATTCAGCTAATGTTACAACAGAGATTTACTTGAATGCCAGGAGCTGAAACACACAATGAATCCATTTTTAAAAATTAAAAACATCAAAAACAAATAAAAAAGACAGAGCATGGACCTCTTCTAGTCTTTGCAGACTGTCAGGGTCCTGGGACAGTCCTTGCTGATTCGCAGGCTTGCTCTGAGCCAGGAGATCATCCAGCGGTGAAAGGTTCAGGCCTTCTCAGAACTTCTCTGAGCGTGCTTATTGTCTGCACGTGTGTGTGCTTTCCAAAACCCTGCTGTTGACAGAGCTGCTTTGGAAAGTCCTCATATCCCAAAGATTTTGAACCTAGGTTCTCGGGACATTAGATGGTCTGCTGTTTGTTTACACCTGTACGTTCCTGCCCCGGGTGCCTGGGGTTTGTAGTAACCTTGTAGCTCTGTGAGCAGTGCCCACCTCTTGTTCCTCCTGCAATCCGAGGACAGGAGACAAGGCAGGACTCGGTCCCCCAGGGAGCCCTGAGACACGTAAGAAACCACGTCCACAATAACTGCAAAGAAGGTTTGCTCTTTCGCCTCTGCTTCCAGGAGGGAATTGGGAACTGGGCCACCACTGCTCCAGACTAAGCCCCTGCACCTCTAGGGGGAGTTGGGGGGAGGCAAGTGAAAGTGAAACTTCACAGAATTTCCTTACATGGTGAAAAAGGCTGTTCCTTCATGGATGTTTACTCGGTCCCTGTAAACCTCTAACTGATTTCCAGACCTCTCACAGACTTGATTCACACAGCTTCTGTTTTGTCGTTGTTTTGAGTGGGTTTTTTGCTGTTTCTGTGGGTGGAGAGGAGCTCGGAGTTTCCTAATTTGCAGGGACAACTTCTTTGACATGCTTGAGCCTCTGGAAATGTTGTAAGTCTCATCTGATGCCCAGAAAAGGCAAACAATGCCTATCATCAGGAGACAATCTCAGAAGAGGAAGCATGATTTTGCAACATGAGGTTCCAGCAGGGAAGTCATGTGATCATCATCTCCAGAGACATGGAGGCTGCTTCTCTCTACTGGGAGATGAGTCTTGGGTCAATGTCTTTCCAACACAAACCTTTTCAGTCAAATGCAGGCAGTGCCGAAGTCCACTGGGGTCCTTTCTAGCTGAAAAATCCATCACCGTCATTGCAAACAGGATTCAACCTGCTTGATGGCTTGGCTACTGTGGCAACAGTGCTGGCTCCCATGAAGAATCCTTCTCTGAGTCGGAAGAGATCTTATGGGATTGGAGCTGAACATGGTGGGGAGGCACCCACTTTGTGAAAGGGGCACAGGAGACTTACACACCAGCCCTTATCAACTATATAGTGTCCCAGCAGCACTCCAAATCCTGTCAGAATCAGAGATTCTGTCTGTGCAAGCTCTCTTTTCCCAGGTGCCTCCATCATCCTGGAAATGTTATCCAGCCTTTCTATGCGTCGCCTGCTGGATCCCATAGGCACAGATAGCAAGATGCCCATGAATTTCTGATTCTCACTGTGGATGCCATGCAAGCAAGTCTGTGTAGGTGCAAGTAGATAGACCATCACTCCGAGAATGCCACCCTAATGTGTCAAATATTTGAAGGTTACTGGAGAACTCAAATCACGTGTCTTCACTGCCATGATGTTCCAAACACTTTTGGCCCCTACCTGGATATTACGCTGGATATCATAGCAGCTCAGAGTGTGAACCAAGCTTTGGAACAGTCTGCGAAGCAGAAGAGCTGGATGGAGGAAATTCCTACCATTGCAGGTTCCCCAAAAGTGTGTGACGGTGTACCTGCATGGGATCTCATGTGCCAGGTTGGAGTCAGAGTCCCAGGACTGCACCGTGGAATGTGCTCCATGATAGTTTAGATGAGCAGCAGGAGGGGAAAATTTCACAAGCCACAGAGGAGCACCAATCACATGAGGGGTCTGTGAGCCCTGGGTGGAGGTGGAGAGACCATGGTTTGTGGCCTCCGTAAGGACACTCAGCAAGATTCCATAGTTCAGCCAGATGGCTGGTTGAGCGGGGCTCCCTGCAATGAAGAAAAGTCTCTGAAGCCACATCTGCCCCTCCCCCTGCGGCTCACATCAAGCCTCAGGCACTTCAGTCCTCACAGCCCAGCAGCCCTTCTGACATCTCATCTTCCAGGATCCCTCATATTTGTGACTTCCTGGATTCCATATAGCTTCCCAGGACTGTGGGAGGGTGCCATCCTCATTGCTCCTCGGCCAGCATGTGTTGAAGGGGGCCAGCACAAGCAGAGGCCCTACAGTACTCTGTACTCAGATATGTGACCAAGACATCTGGCCTCAGGGAGTCTGGAAGAACAGATGACAAAGGGACAGCTAAATGCTGTGGAATGACATAATCCTGGGGACTTATTATTCCTCAGAGGCTGGGTTTCTGCATGCCTTTCATGGATCTGGGCCCCTCCTTCCTTGCAGAGAGCCCTGCACCATCCGCCAGTGGTCATAACTCCTGACAACTGATGAATGTTAGTAGTTGGCATGCATGACCAGAAGCAGGGACCCTTTACTTTTTCCTCGCCGACCGAAGTTCACGCAAGGGTCCCGTGATTGCACAGGCCTGCCTTGTGTTTCTTACCCTCCTGGTCCTGGTCTTCGCCTTCAGGGAACACATTTCATCTTGTAAGCCTGGCACTCTGAGTGAAGACTGTTTCCAGGACGCCCAGTATCTGCACCTGTCATTCACTTAAGGGAATCTGCACTCTGTTTACCCACGTCAGAGGCTAAGTACTATTTTCAATATGATAATGATTAGTATTCGTATCACTAATCACAAGAATGGTAATGATTATTGCTATTGTTGACTATCAATATTGTTATGCATAGTTCTATTGTCCTTGGGGATTATGTTTTGTTTGTATTTACACAACAATGAACTGACTCTCTCTATCCACAAAGGGTGTCCGACTTTCTGAAGCTGTCTACGGGGGGTCCCCAACACAAGGACACACACTGCAGCTCCCAGGCTCCTATACTGAATTGAACCCTTTAGTTTGGGGACACTCCTGAAATGTTCCTTGTCCCCCTCCTGAGGCAGGGATTCACCCGCACTGGAAGGTGAGAACCAAGGAGGAGGTACAAGGCACCCCTGATCATCTAGAAAGATTTACAAGTCCCTAAGAGGCCCAGCAATTGCTTGTAGCCACCTGGAGTCCCTGACTGAGGGCATCCTTGGACATCCAAAGAAACTGTACAGTTTTCCACCTCAATGCAGGGGCCCAGGCAGGACTCTTGGTGACACAGAAGGCCAGTGAATGGTGAACAGAAAACTCCAGAAATTTTTCTCAGGTACCCCAGGAACACAGGAACGTCCCTGGTAAGGCTGCTGAAGGAACTCTGTTCCCTCTTCAGAATTTTCTATTTTGGTTTTAAAGCCCAGGAACCACGAGTGGCCAAAATGGCAGCTCAGAGTCAGCTTCCTAGCTCCACTTGAGCTGATGAAAACTTTCCAGGTCACCTCTGGTGGTGAGGAAGCGTTGATTCGGACTTGGAAACCATGGAGAAAGTAACCAGCTCACCTGAGCAACCACAGAATTTTCCAAGTCCTCCAGGCAGCCCTGGAATTTTGTGGAATGTACTCCAATTGGGATATGTCAGATGTTTTTTCTTGGAATTAGAATGGCTTATGTGTTTTTTATTTGTTGGGTTTTTATTTTATTTGTTTACTTTTTGAGAAAGCCCACGGAGGTAAAGTACCCTTCTCATTATTTCATTTCAAGGCTACATGCTCTGAAGATGACTTATCACCATGCATGTTAACGTTATTTATCTATTTGTCAGGTTTTTCCAATGTAAAGTCACTCTTTTCTTCATGTCAAAAATGTATTATATTCCAGAAGGATTTCACAATGCTCAGACATTAAGGAGTGGAGAGTCATAATGCATCTCCTTGGTTGCTGATATCTGCAGGAATCATCAGGAATTTGTCTTCATGGGAGATTTCTACTCTCCCCCAATTTATTTATGTAGTCATTTATTTAAATCAGTATGAACTCTTGACTCTGTTGACAATATTGATGATCTTCCCTGGGTTATAATGTACTACTATTTTCACTAACTTTGCCCGAAATGTTCCAGCTTTGGCCTGTGGGAGCTCGTCGTGTTGGCTCCTATTTTCTATTGACATAATCCCATCTGTGCATGTGTGATGTTGTTTTCTTTGTTGATTTAACACTTCCTTATTTTCTGGAAATACAAGAATCTCTGAGTTTGTCACATATGTTTCCTGCTTCAGACCTAGAATGAATCTAGAAGGAGCACTGTTTCTTTTTATTGGTGAATATGATTAAAAAATCAAAAACATAGATCTGAATGTGCTCATTGCTACAAGGGAGTGCTTGTTTCTTGTCTTCTCAGCTGATCATATGAGGAAATTTATGTGTATCCTAACCTGGGTATGTACACCTAAGTAGTATCTATCAGTCGATCCATTGATCAATACATGGATACAGACATTGACACATTTCTGTAAGGAATAATCCTCATTTGCATGAAGGTAAATATAGCTTAATGGTTCATACCAACGTCTCCATCTATTGTCCATTACCACCAGGATCATCCCAGCCTTCTCCCCTGGCTTGTCTGTTACCTCCCGCTCCAGCTGTGAGAGGGCCTGCAAGGGGCTCCCGTCCATCAAGGACCTGCGAGCTCCGAGGATCCTGCGCTGCCCCTGACCACCGGCAGAGGGCGCCGGAACGCGCCTTTTCTGACGCGCTTCAGTCGAGCGTGGAGCGCATGCGCATTCCGCCCTGGACCTCGAGGCCGCGTGGGCAGGAGCAGGGGACCTGGTCGCTTCGGGCGAGGTGGAGCCGCGTCCACAGTGAGTAAAAGCCTGGTTGGGGCCAGGCTGCTGACGAGGGAGCGTGGCTGCGGCTGCTCCTGGACTTTTTCCTTGAGGATGGAGCGCAAGCCTCTCTATTCCGGACCGTCCGCGTGTCTGTCTCCACCGTCTCCTCTGGCGTCTTAACAATCTCGTCCAGAAGCCCCGTTCCCGGGTTTGCTGGGTCGGATCAGAGCGTTTCTGTGGATGCACGGTCGTTTGTGGGCGGAAATCCCGGCACGCAGTCAGAGAGGGGCTGCGTGCACAGTCGGGAAAGGAATGCCCCAGTGTCGAGCGTTCAGTGGCCTGGACTGGGGACACGGAAGGGCCGGTGAAGACACGTCCAGTCCCCGGGCGACAGGAGGGACGTGTGCAGCTCCTGCACGCTGTATCCACTCTTAGTGAGTGAATCTCCCGTACAGTGAGTCGTTGAGAACATACTGAGAAATTGAGAAGTAGGTTGTTAAAATATGCAATATTGTAAGTATTAACATTTTGTTTAAATCCAAATCGTCTTATTATAAGCTCACCTTCCTGGCTTTAAAGGAAGTTGCCTTGTATATACTGTATTTAAAATAATGCTCCTCGGCGTGTGTTATTTTCAAATTGAAGTATTACCGTGATTAACATTTGCTCATGATCCAGTGACCATCTTAGATAATTTCAAATTAATTTAAGCTTTCTGAAATGGTTTTTGCAGGACCTTGCAGTGATAGGTAGGACATTTCCAAATTTGTAAACTTTTTCTAAAAGGACAAGGCAGGGGAGATGCTTATTGTGAAACAAAAGCTTGTACTCAAAATGAAAGTATATTGTTTAACATCTGTTCAGAATTGTTTCTTCTTCTTTATTGCGAGATACCTTGAGACACCTAATTCTAAATTTTATTTTTTTGAAAGTCGGTTAAAGCACATTTTACTTACACTTAAATCTGTTATAAATTGTGGCTCAATTATTCTGATAGGGGTAATATTTTTAAACTTTGTAGTGGTGATTTACAGTCCTCAGGACATATCAAGTTATCTGTGGAGAGACTCAAGCAGGATTGGCTTTCCCCTCCTTTGCATTAAAATAGGCGTGCTCCAGGGCCTAGCCTGGGCGCGTAGTGGTTAAGTTGGCGTGCTCTGGTTCAGATTCGGATCAAAGGTGGATGTCTGCCCAGCTTATCAAAGCCATTTTGTGGGAGTGTCCCATATAAAGTAGAGGAGGATGGGCACTGATGTTAGTCCAGGGCCAATCTTCCTCAGCACAAAAGAGGACGATGGGCAACAGATGTTAGCTCAGGGCTAATCTTCCTCAAAAAAAAAAAATAGGCACTCTCCAGAACACTCAAAATGTTTGGATTCTTGAATATATCATATGTGGGAGAATAAACATCTCTCCTTCTCTAGTGCCACAATTTTTTTTTAAGTTTCAAGTGTCACCAGTGTGTTTGTATCTGAAACCTTTTTTTGACAAGTTCAAAATAAGCTCTGACCTATTGCCTCAGAGCTGCCACATAAAGATAATATTTTTGTTTTACTTTTAAAGGTGCATCTTACCCTGTTTAACCTCCCCAACCTAGTTGGGGATTAGGGTAGGAGAGTATTAGTCAAGAGCAGCTTACTTAATTAGCTCAGTTCTCACACCAGTGAATGGATCAGCCAGGCACCCTCCTGAGCCCAGAGAATGGGGAGGAATTGGTCCCCAGGTGGAATGACAACCAAGAAAGGGTCTTCAGTGTGGGTTTTCAGGTGAAAAGGGTCTTTAAAGGCTTTCAGTAATGGCCTTTTCTGACCTGTAAGGGGAATATAAGGATTCACTCTGGATTTAGGAATTTAACCAAGGCTGAAGAAGTAGTTAGAGATAAGCCAAGGCTAGACCTCATTTATTGCCTTCCTCTCAGACTTAAAAAAAATTAATATAGTAGATTAACTTTTTTATTGAGATATAATAGACATATATCAGTTTCAGGTGTACAACATAGTGATTAGATATTTGTATATATTGTGAAATGATCACCCAAATAACTCTAGTTAACATCCATCACCACACATAGTTATAAATTTTTTTCTTGGGATGAGAACTTTTAGGATCTACTCTCTTAACTCTCAAATATACAATACAGTATTATTAACTATAGTCATCGTGCTGTGCATTACATCCCCATGACTTAATTTATTTTATAACTGGAAGTTTGTACCTTTTGACTCCCTTCACCCATTTCCCCCACCCCTGCTTCTGGCAACCACTGATGCCTCCTTGTATCTATGAGTTCAAGTTTGATTTTTTTCAGATTTCACTTTTAAGTGAGATCATACGCTATTTGTCTTTCTCTGTCTGACTTACGTCACTTAGCATAACGCCCCCAAGGCCCATCCATGTTGTTGAAAATGGCAGAATGCCCCACTCTTTTATGGCTGAATAATGCTCTCATCATATTTCTTTATCCATTTATCCCTTGATGGACCATGAGGTTGCTTCCCTGTTTTAGCTATTGTAAATAATGCTGCAGTGAACATGGGGGTGCATATATATTTTTGAGTTAGTGTTTTCACTTCCTTCAGATAAGTCCCCAGAGTATGATTGCCACGTTGAAACCCACAGCCTGAGAATATTTTGACAGCTTAGACCCACTTAAAAATAAAGACTTATCATCTTGCTACAAATTCCCTGCAGAGTTTGCCAGAACAGGCCAAAACCCACTAAGTACTGAGGCTTCTGGATGGTTTAGAACACCAGCAGGATTTAAGGAATCACTCCATTTTCATAATTATATCTAAATGATTTACTCAGAGCTAAAATGTTTTGTAAATCTAGTTATTCCTTGATTAGATGTATCTTGATTGACATTCCGGGTAAACAGGGTCTGTCCATTGCATTGTAAATCTGATGACATTATCAACTGTAGCAATGGGAGTCCAAAATCAAATGTATGTCTGTTCCTAGAGAGAGTGAAGCTCTGAGCTCAGAAGTGTGGTGACAGCAAACTCAATAACCACAGAATATCACAACTTTTCCATCTACTTAGGTTCTGGTGAGTATTGAAGAAACTTTTCCCCAGTCAGATCCAACCTCCTTTATTTTGTCAGTGAACTTTAATTATGAAGATGATTGTTTACTCTGACTGTGGCCATTTGTATTAGTCATCTGAGGGCAGCTTAGGTGGTTGTGTGCATGGGATTTATTTATTAATAATCCATAAATCATAGTCAAAGAGAAATTTCCCTTATGATTCTGCAGGTGTTTTTCTGCAGTTAGTTTGGCAAGGAAGAAAGGAACAAACAAATAAATGCGTAGTGAGAAAGTAGGTGAGCAAACTAAAGGAAAAGTAGGATTCTACTCAAGACAACTAGTTGAGAAGGGAAGGCTTACTCAGGTAGTAATTGAAAGAAGGAGTCTCTGAAGAAATGGCCTTTAATCTCAGACTGAAACCTAGTGAGTATGGAGTGGTCATATGTGGGTATATTGGGGTAGAAATGAAGAATGATAGTCATGCTCAGTGTAGAGAGAGCAGCAAGGCTCAGTTGCGTAGTTCTGAAAAGGAGTGTCAAAGATTGATCCTTGGATGTCTAGTGGAGCCATTGTCTGACTTTGCAGACTAGAAGAGAAGGAATTTTTATTTGCAAAAGGGTTAATGGCTTCATTTTGAAATATATTTCATTTTACATGCCTGCAACACATGAAGGTGGAGCTTATAGCTCAGAAATGGAATCTAGATATGAGTTTTTAGATATGAGTTTAGAGATAACAATGGAAGAAATTGAAGCAAGTGAAGGAAGGTTATGAGATTTCCAAGATAGCATATTGTAAAGAGAGAAAAGGAGTAGGATTGAACGTTGAGACATTTCAACAGTATTGTTTGAGGATGACTCCTGGAAGGAGGGACTAGAATATTTAAACATAGTTAGGAATCTGAGCTGCAGAGAATCCTAGGAAAAAGAAAGTCCCTAAAAGGAGGTCATGTGACAATATTGCTTTGGTTCCAAGTGAAAGGCTGAGAACACTCATTGGATTTAATTATGGGGGAATAACTGTGATCTTATCAAGCTTTATTAACATGAAGATCATTAGTTATTTTTGTAAGTCAAAGAGCAAGGGAGTGTGAGGATATTGTAACCAAATATCTACTATTTTTTTCAGGTTAATTTTGAAGGGGAAAAGGTCGTGTGGCAGGAACTAGATATAAATTGGTAAGAGGAGGTATTTGTTTCAAGAATGGAGAGACTAAATGAGTTTAAGTAGTTGGATGGGGAAGTGAAGGAGAGGTTACTGGTAAAGGAAATTCAGTTATAATCAATAATATAAAATATTTGAGGGAATAGGAGAGAACAGGATACAAGGGGAGAAGTTGGATTTAGTCAGGAATAGAGATAACTTGGTTTTTACAAGAGAGGATACACTGATGGGTTGGAATGCAGGAATAATTGTAGACTTCATGCCAATGAGCTGAAATGGTTCTTCAAATTATCTAATTAATCTCTGCAGTAGGAAGCGAAGCCATTTTTGAAAAGTGAGGGAAAAGGTGAGAATTTGTGAGATTCAAAGGGCACAGGGAATATTGAAATATTTATGAAGCATGGCAAAATGATTTAATTATCAAGCCATAGTAGGATGCCAGATATTTAGAAAAAGCCTTCAGAGATTTGTGTCACTGTAATTAGACCAGATCATTACCTG
Organism: Tapirus indicus; assembly: GCA_031878705.1. Classification (NCBI taxonomy): domain Eukaryota; kingdom Metazoa; phylum Chordata; class Mammalia; order Perissodactyla; family Tapiridae; genus Tapirus; species Tapirus indicus. The sequence goes on along the minus strand of CM062937.1, from coordinate 34,958,160 downwards.
ATCTTGTGCTCTGACAGATGCAGAGTCATCTGGGGTTGGGGCTTTTATCAGCAGATGCGTGGAAGGTCTAAGGGGCATGAGAATTGCTGGTCGTGGTGTGTGTATGTTGAAATGAATAAGTGTGTGTTCCACTGATCAATAAAAATGAGGAGAGGTGGGGGCTGATTTTGGAAAATGAGGTCAATGAACTGGAGGTTCTGATGTAGGAGGAGAACCTGGGCGTGGGGGGTAATTCTGTAAACAGACCAAAAGGTGTGTGAGGGAGGAGTCTGGTCATGGATCTGACAGGTGCATGAACAGGTTAAATCTGCTTCTGGTGTCTACCTTCATGATGAGCAAGTTTAGGGATTTGGCATACAGAGACAGGCAGAATCATTTTGAATTCTAGCCCTGCCACTTTCGACTCATGCAATTTTGTCATATAAATAAGGTTTCTGAATCTAGTGTACATCACTTGTTAAATGTGTAATTAATCCATAAAGGCAGGATTATTGCACTCAATGCAATGTCTGTATGTAAGCCTGTATATGTCAGTTCTACTCACAGAGCCTCAATTAATACTAGCAGAAGATTTTTTCTCTTCCCAGGCCCTCAGGGTCAAAGGGTTTTAGTCATATCCTGTTCTTGACACATTATCCGTGTTTGTTGATGCAGTACATTTAGTTGTAAACATTGTTTTAGTTAGTGAACATATATGTAAATTATGAAAGGCAGAGATAATCTTGTTGATGAAAACAACTAGAATTCCAGACACTATTTCACAGAGATATCCCAAGGATTCAATAAATTTCCTGTAAAACTAAACCCCCTCATTCTGTATTTTATGAGCCTGTCTGTCTTATGGGTATTGTGTATCAGAACAGTAGCATTATGACATATGCACTCCTGCTTCTTTCCTGTGCAAGGGGTTGTGTGTGCTAGACTTGATGATGAATCACTGAACACTTGAGGGTTGGGTCTTTGAATTGTTCCAGCCCAATGTTAAAAATATTTCAGTGTTGCTTGGCCATGTGTGCAAGGCCGTGAGGTATACAGCTAGGGTTGAGTCACTGACATTGCTTGCATCCCACATGTGGAGGAGCCAAGATGACTGAGGACAAGTGTATCATGAGGGTGAGGACAGGGTACAGGAGAGTGAATGTGGGGCAATAATGAGCTGAGATGGGTGTTGGAAAATATTCCAAGAATTATAAAATCAGAAATTCCAGAATGATGCCCTGGATTATGGATATAAGAGGCTCCATGTGACAGGAGTCAGGTTCTGTGAGGATTTGGTGCCAAGGATGGCATTAAATAATACTTCTGAATAGCGGGTCTAATTAAACTGTAGAGCCTAATACTTTTGTTTTCTCTAGAATGGACATATTAATATCTTCTTTATGAGCATGAATAGCCAAAGACTTCTGATTGTTGACGCTCAGAGAGGAGAGCCTCCTTCCCCATTTGTCCTTGTTCACTCTGCAGGTACACGTCGGTTAGATTATGGGGGAGAGTCACTACCATGTGAAGGTTTGTGGGTTTAAGATGGGCATATCTAGGAATGTGGGAAAAGATTGGAGTCTCGTGGGTTCTTTCTCTTTCCTCAGCTTTGTCTGCTCATTTATTGGACTGTCCCTGGGTGAGAATACACAGGAAGACAGAAGTGACTGAGTTGTAGACAATGCTACCACAGGTGAGTAGGACTTGCTCTTTCGCCTGAATTGATACCTGTTTTTCCAGGGGATGAGTAGATTTCTCTTCCTGGCCTGGATCTTCTGTGGGTCCCTGTGAAGTATTAGTGTCAGTCACATTTCATCAGGAGTCTGGAAGGCTAATGGCAGGTCAGAGACGGGTCAAGAAATAATCCCCTACCCATATTTACACTACTTTATTGCAATCCCCATCCCCTTAAGGATGTCCTTGCAGAAAAGGTGAAAAGTTGTTTCTTCTCATCCATCCCATGGCCTAAGTTAGGAAATAACTCACTTATTATCCATGTTCGTGTCTGCAGCGGACTTAGGCATGTGGTGAATACAGGTCATAGACATGAGTAAGATTATACAGAAGTTTATGGTCCTGTAGGGAGGCACATGTTTCTTCAGGTGAGTTCAGTCCATGTGGTATTTCAGATGCTGCAGAGGTGGGCCATGCAGTGTTGAGATGGGGGTGGGGGAGCAAGAGAGCAATGAGGAATCATTTATTTACTTTCCACGATTTTAAACTTACTAAAGTTGTTATAGGATATACTTGAACATTTTAATAACTTAAAAAAGAAAAAAACTTCTCCTTACCACACTTGTCCCCAAAAACCCAGTTTCCCTCTTTGTAATTAAACTTTGTTCACATTTGAAAATGGAAAGAAACATCTGGTGAGTATTGTTTTCTTGATTTTGACTGTGCATTGAGAAGAAGCATTACAATAGAATAAAACCTAAGGTCCTGTATCAATATTTGAAGGACTGAAAGATCAGGTTCAGTTGAGAGGCTTCTATTACCCATGAGCACATAGACAGGATGATGATACGGGAGAGGTAATGACAACCAATGCTTGGAGGTCCCAGAGAAAACCAACGTGCAAAGCCTTAGCACAGGCGGGTCAGGCTAGCACATTCCTTATGTACAGCAGTCTTAGGGCCCCTGGGTTTTGCTTCTGAACTGTAAGTCCTATGGCTTATCCTGGACATGTGAGTTATGTAGAGGTGAGAGAGGCCACACCTGAGTGTCCAAGTTCTGCAGCAGGCCCGTTCAGTCCTGCAGAATGTTGAGTGTTGCTATGTCCAGGTTATTTCTCATGACACCTCATGAGATATTGTTTGTAATGACGTTATGTTTGCAGAGTGTGTGTATATTTCTGTGAGTGTGTGTGAAAGACACATGACATGTCAGCATAGAGAAACATTGACTGGAACCCCAAACAGGGTTAGAGCTTTCCATGCATGCAGCAACCCGTCCCCAGCACTATCATGTCCAGCATAGTCCATGGTCCTTGCTAGGGAAGGTGCTGGCTGAAACAAAATGTCCATGATGTTTTAGAAATCAGTGACCTTCAAGGATATAGCTCTAGACTTCACCCAGGAAGAGTGGGCCCTGCTGGACACATCCCAGAGAAAGCTGTACAGAGATGTCATGCTGGAGAACGTCAGTCATCTGATCTCTGTGGGTGAGTCTGTCAACATTGATTTATTTATTCAACAAGTATCCATAACAGCTTCCACATATCCCCCTCCCAGCCCTCATTCAAATTCCTTCATGAAGATACTCTTACTTGAAGATAATTTGTTTATTTATTTACTTACACCTATTTTGTCATCCCAAAAGATTGCAGGTTCCTGAACACTCTTTCATGTCTTTCTTGCTTCTTGATCTCTAACAGCCAGGAGTGTTCTGGGAATTCAATGGATATTTTTTTTTCTTTTTTTTTGTGAGGAAGACCAGCCCTGAGCTAACATCTGTTGCCAATCCTCCCCTTTTTGCTGAGGAAGACTGGCCCTGGGCTAACATTCGTGCCCATCTTCCTCTACTTTATATGGGACGCCACCACGGCATGGCTGACAAGCAGTGTGTTGGCGGGCGCCTGGGATCTGAACCGGCAAACCCAGGGCTGCCAAGCGTGAACTAAACTGCTGTGCCACCGGGCCGGCCCCGCAATGGATATTTTTAAATAAATGAATGAAAGTATTAAATATTTAGTAAATAACTATTCTGCTCTATACACTTACCTGGTGGTTAAAAATTTATTCATGGAAATTAACATGCTTATGTATTTCCAAATACAAAATATATTGTTTTGGTGGAACTTCAGTGTATTGGATTTTTTAAACAATGAAGTTCAGCCTATTGTGGGGAGATTTTATTCCTCATTTGTTCATAACCCTGAAGATTCTTCACTCTGTCTTTGACTTTGGGCCTGCACAAGAAAATCTCCCCATGTTGTCACATATCATGGTCTTCTTCCTGCCCTGGTGAAGGACCTTCTATATGGTCATTGTGCAAGGTGCTCTCCAATGGGTTGTCCTTCAGTGTTCACCTTGTTCTTTCTTGATATTCTGCCCTGAAACTAAAGAACATGCATGGTTCTCAGCACAGAATCAAAACTGATGGAACATTTTTCCCACCAAACAGGGTATAAACTATCCGAATCAGATGGGATTTTTCAGTTGGAGCAAGGAGAGGAGCTGTGGAGGAAAGGAAGAGGATTTCCCCAAGACCTGAGTCCAGGTGAGCTCCAGGCCGCTGTGCTCAGTACCGGGAAGATCCTGATCCTGGGAGAGCAGGACCTGGGAAACATCAGCTGCAGATTTCCGCGACTGCTTTATATTTTTAGAAAAGTGGTAGAGGCCACTGGGACCTGTCCTCTCTTCTGTACTTCCTCTTGGCCTCAGGAAAGGAAAGTTCATATCCTCTTGGAGATAAAGTTTCAGCTGTATCCTTTGTCTTGTTCACTTCCCTTTGACAATTTTTCTTCTCTTTACCTTAGCAATATCCAATCTTGATTGTGTTTTTTCTCTTATTTCAATCCTGAAAGTACTTTCTAAATTTTCAGTTTCCTGAGATGTGTTCTACTCACGGATGTTTTCCTCCTTTTCACATCCTTTCCCTATGTCAGGGTTTGAAACATACCCACACAAGCCTTCATGCTTTCAAAAGTTTTCTCCCTGTTGTGCCACACTAGCAATTTATTTGTTTTACATTACTTTAGACAAGAAAAGTGGCTCTATTCAACAAGAAATAAAATCCGTATGAGATACCTGCAGGAAGGACCCATCTAATTGCACGTCAGTGGTAAGTTTCAAGGGAAGAAACCCCCATACTCCACATTAAAGACATGGGAACTGAAAGATCTGAGAATGCAGCACAATCTCATCCCTATATATTCTTTTAATTTTTGTATTTTTTTTTTTGCTGAAGAAGGTTCACCCTGTGCTAACATCTGTGTCAGTCAGTCTTCATCTATTTTGTATGTGGGTCACCACCACAGCATGGCTGATGAGTGGAGTAGGTCCATGCCTGGGATCTGAACCCACAAACCCTGGGCTGCTAAAGCAGAGAGAGCTGAACTTAACCATTAGGCCACAGGGCCGGCCCCTGCATGACTAATTAGATATGGGAGTAAATTCTGCCCCAGCAGAAAGTTTTGGGTAGCTTGAATTTAGGAAAAATATTAGTGTGTGCTCAAACCATAACCTGAGTTCATATAAAAGGACAGTTGCATAAACATAATTCATACATCTAATGTTTAAAACTAATGAAATCTTTAAAATAAATCCAATAGCTCTGCACTTGAGATGTTATGAAAGAGGAAATACCTTTGCATGTAGAAAGTAACATGCACTGCATATGTAAATAACTTGGGGAAGATTATAACAGGAGGCATTCACTGCATGATCAAATTAGACGTCATGTGTAGAGAAAAGAATAAATGAACATATGTTAGAAATTCTTTAACAGTCTTTCATCTCCTTCAAACAGCAGAAATTTCACACTGGTGAGGATGCCTATGAATGTAATGAGCATGGGGAAGTTTTTCACTTACAGATCCACAGTGACTCAGTGTGTGTTAAATCACATGCAAAAAAAACCCTATAAATGTAATGAGTGTGGGAAACAATTTCACAAGAGCACTCAGCTTTCTATACACAAAAGGACACATACTGGAGAAAAACTCTATAAATGTAAAGAATGTGGGAAATGCTTCAGTCAAAATGCTAACTTATATTCACACCAACGAAGTCACACGGGAGAGAAACCTTATAAATGTAATGAATGTGGGAAAGAATTCCATCGGAGCGCTCAGCTTTGTATACACCAAAGAACACACACTGGAGAGAAACCCTATAAATGTAATGAATGTGGGAAACACTTCAGCCAAAATGCTAACTTACATTCACACAAAAGAAGTCACATGGGAGAGAAATCCTATGTCTGTAATACGTGTGGAAAAGCTTTCTGTTATCTTTCATCTTTAGTCAACATAAGAGGATCCACACTGGAGAGAAACCATAGGAATCCTTTGGTCAAAGCTCTGGCCTTAGACAGCAGGAGGTAGTTCACAATAGAGAGGAACCCTGTATATGAAATGAATGTCGCCAAATTCCAGGCATGTGTCTTGCCATTTACTTAAGGAAAACAATCACATTGAATGGGAAAGCCTTCAGTCAGTTCTCTGACCTTAGTTGATGTGAAAGAATCCACATTATAAATGTAATGAAAAACTGTCTTCATCCTCACCTCTAATGTTTATATATACACCAGAGAACTCACACGGGGCGTTTATATATACACCAGAGAACTCATTCTTTAATGAAGAATTTGTAACTAGTAAAAAATGACATTGAATTGTTTCAATAGGTTGCTACTTGTAATCATATGTACAGTAAAAAATTTTTTCTCAAAAATCTAATATGTTCAATTTATATTTGTATGGAGCTTTATACATAATTACAGAGACTTGGGTCAATCATAAAAGAACATAAATAAGCTGAAAAATCATAATATAAAATAATGTGATTTAACAATTATAGCAGTGTTTAAAAATGTTGTATGTGGTAAAAATTCATACAAACATGGAAGAATAAAGACATAGTTTGTGAATAAAGTTCACTGATAGTTTGTGAATAAAGTTCAGTGTTAAAATAACACTCCTCTTGGGGCTGGCCCGGGGGCATAGCAGTTAAGTTTGTGTGCTCCAGTTCCGCAGCCAGGCGTTCACTGATCAGATCCTGGGTGTGGACTGATTCACTGCACATCAAGCCATGCTGAGGCAGCATCCCACATAGAGCAACTTGCAGGATGCACAGCTATGACATACAACTATCTACTGGGGCTTTGGGAGAGAAAAAGGAGGAAGGTTACCAACAGATGTTAGCTCAGGGCCAATCTTCATCAAAAAAAAAATAACACTCCTTCCTCAAATAAAAAATAACACTCCTCTTTTTAAAATGTCATACCTGTCCCCATTTTCCTACCTGCTCTGCCATATTCCTATCTTGAACAGGTCAGAGGAGAAGAGACAGAGGGGGTGGAAGGGCAGGAGACCAGGGCGGAGTTGGGGTAGGAAAAACACAGCAGAGAGAGAAGTGAGTACAAGTGGGTGAGGGGGCAGCGGTGCCCAGGTGCATGGCTGACACCTGAGGCATAAGGTGTCCCTGGAGCAGGGATAGGTTTAATGGAGCATTCAGTGACCTTAGGGGTCACAAAAGCAGAAAGGAGGGAGAGGCATAAGAGGCAAGTCACTTGGTGAGGCTGCCGAAGGGGACATCAGGAGGTAGGTGCAAGGTCTTGGAGAGGCTAAGCCGCTGGAAGTAACCTGAGCAGGGGACAAGTGGGGTTTTGCGACAGAAACTGGTGGTCCCAGGATGTGCACAGGCCTCAGGAAGATGGTCCAGATAGGGAGGGTTACTCTGGGTTAAAAGACAGGATGGGGCAATATGGGGTGCACTCAGGGGACCTTGGAGTCCAGATGTGAGGTGAGGGTTTGGGACAAGAATAGAGGCTCTGGGCTGAGTCTAGGTCATCCTCTTCTCTCCCAGGGTTTTGTGTTAAACCCCAAGCAGTTCTTCATATAAATTACAACCGAGTAGGAAGGGGGCTGACAGGAATTTTGCGAGGCAGTGTTCTGAGTTTGCCCCCAAGATTCCATGCCCTGGGCTTCACCCCTGTGTAACTCCCTTCCTTTGCTTCTGTTCTGGACCTTTGGTTGTGATGAAATATCATTTTCCTAATGAGGTTACATTATATGGAAATGGTGAAGGGGTTCGCAGTTGTCATTATGGTCCCCTGTCAGCTGTTTGTAAGATAATCACAAGGGAGTTTTTCCTGATTGAGCATAACCTAATCGCATGAGCCCTTTTAAAGAGACAGGTCAGAAACAGGAGTCAGAGATGCGACACCCGAGGCATCTGCTGCCTTGAAAATCAAAGGGAAGGAGACCCAGCAACTCCTAGAAGAAGTGACCTGTCGGGTGGAGAGGAGCATTGAGGAAGTGATAGGAGGAGGAGGCCTCTTCTGAGGACACCTGCTTATATGGTTTCGCTGTTGGAACTTTTTGTGTACTCAGACATGAAATTAAATCATCAAGGATGGGGAAAAAATATTGAAAAGGAGAACAAATAAATGAGCGTAATTTTCTATCAAATGACTACCATAATCACACAAATAAAATTAGAAAAACAAATTCAAGTAATTTCTTAACCGTGTTTTTACTATATATACTCAAGTGAAAGATAAAAGTCCCTGCAAATTATTCTCATGGCTACTTGATTCCCGGCCCCCACACACTAGTGTGGGTGTACCAATTTTGGAAGTATTTTTTTATATTTTATGACTGAGTTCATGATTAATGTATTTAGGTTGTTCAGCCTAAGTTACCCAGTAATCGAAAAAGGAGATACAAATACTTAAGGAGGAAGGAGAAGATAAGTCTTGGGTTTTGGATTGGAATTAGACTTAGCGTGATTTCATGGTGTGTGTGTGTGTGTGTGTGTGTGTGTGTAGACATAGACTTAGCGTGATTTCATGGTGTGTGTGTGTGTGTGTGTGTGTGTGTGTGTGTGTAGACCTATGTGTATGTATCTTCTTCCTAACCCTGTCCACTGAAAGGGTCTCAAAGCCACGACACTCAATCGCAATGGGAAATACCACTCAAACCTTGGTTTCTAAATTTCATTCCTCAATAACAGGAATACAGCTTCCTTATAGAAAGGGTTGATTGAAGCAGGCACTTACAAGACTGGTGCCGGGGGAGGGAAAGTACATGAGACTAAGGTATCTTTTGCTGGAAAGTAAAGAAATACACAATAAAGGGGGTGGACAGGTGTTAAGGAAAAAGGTAGATTGAAGGGGCCCCCATGGCCACATTTGAGACAAATTTGTCATCAAAATGAAAAGTGACAATACTAGATTTCAGCACATTGAGTCATATAATCCAAGAGATCATACAGTGAGTAAATTATCATATTCATACACACATGCATACATGCCTTCATATGAGGAGGGAAGTGAAAAACACTCCTTGACAGTAGAATGCCAACTAAAAAAGTGCAAAGTGAATTGTTGGGAAAAAAATCACCATTTGAAACTAACATAGTGAAAAAGGTCAACAGTGGAGACATTAGGCAAACACCACTTTGTTTGTAATTCAAGTTTTCATCATCAGTGAAAAAAATGACACTGTAATGAAACACATTGACATCATGTGGCTCCTAATGTAAATCTCTGAGAAAGTCCAAACATCACTTGTGTAGTGTTCCTGAAGAAGGAAAACAAAAGGAACAGGACCACGTAAACTAAATCTCATCATAAGAAAACAGAAACACCATTTGGGGGAATTCCAGAAAACAACTGGATCACAGTCTACAAAAATGACAATTTCATGAAAGACAGACCAAAAACCATTCTATAACACAGGAAACTCACAAGATATGACAACTAAAAGCAATGTATCATCCAGGATTGGATCCTAGACAGTGGGAAACTAAACAAAGCATTTACAACAGCACCAAAGAGAATAAAATACTTTAGAATATATTTAATGTAATAGGTAGATTTGTATACTGAAAACTACAAAATATTTTCAGAGAAATGAAAGATGCCCTAAAAAAGGAATATCTAAATTCCATAACTAAAGAATGAGTATGGATTTAAAGACCTAATATTAAGATGGCAATACTCTCAAATTGATCTACAGATTCAATGTAATCTTTATCAAATACCCAGGTGACATTTTTGAGGAGATTGACAAGCTGACTGTAAAACTCACATGAAAATGCAAGGGACCAGAATAAATAAAACCACCTTGAAAGGAAAAATAAGTTGAGTACTCACATTTTCTGGTTTCAAATCTTACTACAAAGCTACATTAATCAAGACTGTGTGGTACTGGTGAAAGAATAGACATAGATCAATGGAATAGAAGTGAGAGTTCATAAATAAATTCTCATATTTGTGGTCAATTTATGATGGTGCCAAGAACATTCAATGAGAGATATAATAGTCTATTCAGCAAAATGGTACTAGAGCAACTGGGCATCCACATGCAAAGGAAAGAAGCTGTGCACCTACCTAACATCATATACAAAAAAAAATACTTCAAATGGATAAATTACTTAAATGTAAGAACTAACATTACAAAACTCTTAGAAGAAAATAAAGACGTAAATATCCATGTCCTTGGGTTGTGCAATGGTCTCTTAGATGTGACACTAAAAACCCAAGCAACCAAAGAAAAATATTGATATATTGGACTTCATCAAAATGAAAATATTTGTGCTTCGAAGGACACTCATAAGAAAGTTGCAAGACAACTCACACAATGGGAGAAAGTAATTGCAAATCATATATCTGAAGAGAGTGTAGTATCCAAAATAGGTAAAGAACTCTTACAACTTAAAAATTAAAAATAATAATAATAATCCAAGTTAAAAATAGGCAAAAATTTTGAATAGATATTTCTTCAAGGAAGATATAAAAATGACCAATAAGAACATAAAATGACGCTCAAAATTGTTAGTCAGGGCCTGGCCCAGTGGCGTAGTGGTGGAGTTCATATGTTCCACTTTGGTGGCCTGGGATTCACTGGTTCGGATCCTGGGCACAGACCTACTCACTGGTCATCAAGCCATGCTGGGGCGGCGTCCCTATAGAAGAGCTACAACTCTACAACTACGATACTCAGCTACATACTGGGGCTTTAGGGAGAAAAAAGAGGAAGATTGGAAAAGGATGTTAGTGCAGGGCCAATCTTCCTCAAAAGAAAAATTATTCATTAGGGAAATGCAAATCAAAACTACAGTGTGGTACAAATTCGCTGCCACTAGGATGACCGTAATAAAAACAGATGGTAAGTGTCTGAGAGAATGTGGAAAAAGTGGAACTCTCGTACCCTGCTGGTAGGACTGTAAAATGGTGCAGCTATTTTGGAAAGCAGCTTGGCATTCCCTCAAAAAGATGAACCTTATGTTACCATACAATCAACAACTCCACTTCTACTGACGTATTCATAATTGAAAATGTATGTTCATGCAAAACTGTATATACATGAGTGTTCTTAGCATTTTTCATAATAGCCACAAAGTGGAAACTGTTTAAATGTCCACTGATTGATGAATGAATTAACAAAATGTGCCATTTCCAAACAATGGAATATTATTCAGCTATTAAAGAAGAAGAAAGTGCTGAATATATGCTTCTGTACTGATGAACCTTGAAAGCATTATACTGAGTGAAAGAAGCCAGACACAAAAATACATATTGGTTGATTCGGTTTATATGGCATGTTCAGAATAGGCAAGTCTACAGGGACAGAAAATGAATTAGTGGTTGTCAGTGACTGGGAGGAGGGTGGAATAGGGAATGACTGATAAGGGATACAGCGGTTATTCTGAGGGGGAGAAAAATGTTCTGTATTAGTGGTGATGGTTGCACAGCCTATGGACATACTAAAAAACACCACTGAATTTCACAGTTTAAAGGTGAATTTTATGGCATGTGAATTGTATTATACTTGAAAAGAAGATGACATCCTTTAAAGAACCAGAAGCCTGGGGCTGGAGAAATACCTGGTTATGGAAGAGAAGTCAGAGATGGGAGAGTCAGACAGGATTCCACAAGTCCCTTTGGCAGCAAAAATGAGCAGCGGAGTCCTGAGGTTCCCCATGGATTTGGGGCCCAGGAATTTCAAGGCAACAGTATTGGACCCTCAACATCCAGTCTTTGCCTCCTGATTTTAAGACTGTGTTCAAGTAGGTCTCTGGAGAGTGACTGCTCTCATTCTTGAAACCATTATTTCTGACTTGCCTCTAGGTGGTTAGGGGCTCCTCCTCAGAAATTAGAAGAATGAGTGAAGTAGAGGAGAAACCCCGAACCCCTTTCATTGGCCTGTTTTCTTTGGATTTTGACCAGAGATGGGACACGACAGCAGAGAGGAAGGATCATGATGTGATGATGAGTGGGATTTTGGAGGAAAATACTTAAAGCCTTGGCATCTTTTATGTGATTTGCTACCAAGTGTAGGGATAGTCACAACATCCCTAATTGCTGCATTCTTGTCAAGGAGGCACTTCCGAATCTGCAGAAATATAATATGGACACCAGCAGAGTCTGTGTAACAGTTTGACAGAAATGTGACTCACTGATCCATCTGTAACATCATCCAGGAGCTTCTCCCTCAGGGTTGCCTTTCTTGGCTGCATTAGAACCCCATCCCAGACGCCATGGAGGCAGTTGGATTGCTGCCGACTTGAGATCAGGCAGAAAACATAACAGAGGACTGTGGATGGGGAGTGAAGACCCCTGAGCAGGGGCTACAGCCCGGAAGAGCCCAGTTTCCTCCACAGCTCCAAGCACTCTGATACCTCTCCAACTACTTCAGTGACCATGGCCTCAGTGGATGGGGAGCTAAGGACAGACAGCAGCCACCAAACTCCTCTCTTTGCTCCCGTCACTCCAGGGTTCCAAGGAACCATGACATATTCTCTTCCCTGTCCACATACCCTTCCTACCACTCACACACAGGTACACAACCTCCAGTGTATCCTGGCCCCACAATAACCTGTCCCCTCCAACCAGCATATCCTATGTATTTGTCAGTCCATGGGACAGTCCTCACTGGGGCTTTCAGCACAGCTTATTGATCTGGTTTTCTGAAATTGTGTTGCAAATTGAGAACACACATTCAGGTTTATAGAATAAAATTATATCTATGTCTTTATACACACGACTACATTCACATTTGATATACACATGTCAGTGACCTCCAGCTAAAGACTGTCAGGAACAGGCCTGTAACTGAACAAAAATTGGGTGTATTACTCTTCTCATCAAGAGACAAGTTTCTCAATAAACTTTAGACATTTCACTAAGGAGGTGTTAGAAGGACCTGATAGGATTTGCACTTGTGTTAGTGCTTTTGGGGGTGGATTAAAAGGAGCTTGATCTCATCTAGATTGTTTGCTGTCAGAAAGCAGGGACAATTCTCTGACTGGGGTCTATGAAATCATCTCTCTAGGGAGGTCTGAACAGAACAAGACTACAGCTGCAATTTGTAAGGAAGCAGCGGTCACTTGCATAGGCTGTGAGAAGGGGAGGGTTGGTATTTTGTGGCTTAGATATGCCCACATTTTGTCTGTCCAGACAGATAACAGGGTGGAATTGTTTTTGTCTTGATCCCTCATGTTCACGTAACGGCCTTGAGTGGTGTTGAAGTTCCGCGGAATTGGTTATGTTCACCAGGAGAACCATGACCCAGCTGAGGGTACCAGACCAGGTTGTGGTCTTTTCTCTTTCTCATAAAATTCAAAGAGAAGCAGGGACAGAGGTGAGCTGGAGCATTCAGGGTGACCTCTGGAATCTAGGTCAAAGGTGGAAACAGAAGGAAAGAAAAACCTGATAGAAAGTGATGCAGCCACAGTGAGCCTGACCAAAGGAGGAAGGGAGCTGGGCTGGTGGTAACAAAGACCTTCAGGAAAGGGACGAGCCAGTGTCCAGGCAGCCAGTGAGCCCTGGTCCATTTCCCTTAGGGCTGATCCCTCCCCCCCGTCCCTCCTGACGTTGGCTCCTCACCTTTCCTTGCATCAGGAACAGATGTGAGTTTGCTCTGACCCTCCCAGCTCTGCTGCCAGCACACTCCCATACCCACTGCAACCAGCTCAGCCCCAGAAACTGGTTAAATGGCAGCCCTGTAGGATTTAGGGCTGGTAAGTGCTGAGCTTCCATCTCTGCCAGAAGCCAACTTGGAGAAGTGAGCAGTGACCCCACATTCATGTGCCACAGTGACTGCCCTTTGTCACATTTGAGAAGATTCCAAATAATAGGTGAAACTTCTAGTTATAAAAGAACTAAGTCCTGGGCTGTAATATACAACATGGTGACTATAGTTAAAAATCCTGTATTGTGTATCTGAAAGTTGCTAGAAGAGTAGATGTTAAAATTTCTCATCACAAGAAAAAAACATTTTGTATGTATGGTGATGGATGTTAGCTAGACTTATTGTGGTGAACATTTCGCAATATATACAAATATCAAATCATGTGGTACACCTGAAACTAATGTCATGTTACATGTCAATTATATATCAATAAAAAAATAAGTGAATTGATACAAAATAGAAATTTCTACCATGAAAATCATTTTATATGGAAGATTCATGGCAGTGAAAAAGTAGTTGAAACAAAAACAAATTTGGGCTTCTATTCTGAAAATAAATGTGTAAACTGCACACGGTGTAGCAGAAGGAAATGACACTGCACACGTTGGATCCAGCAGGAGAGGGTGTGTGAGCACGTGCTGGTGGGCAGGTCCACCTCACACACTGTGGGTGCTGAGTCGACATGTGAGTCCCTCTCCGGAGCTCAGTGGGCTGAATCCCCCAGAGAAAATGGTCTCAGGCGTTTACAGTTCATCTTTGTGAAACTACTTTCATTCCTGCTTTTGCAGGATGTATGGTAATTTCCTCCTCCAGAAGGGCAAACCTAATTCTATTTCCCAAACTTACTCCTCTAGCTTTTTAATTTGATTCAGGAGAAAAATAATAAGGAAAGATAGGAGTAATTATGAAATGCTATTGAATGACCCCTCTAGCAGAGCACTGGAACGTGATGCTATTTTGTTGTTGCCACTATTAAATCTTAATTATCATATTTACAATACATATTAAAAGTCAATTTTAGAAATCTAGTATAGCTTGTGTTTTAGAGAACCAGGTTAATGGGAAAGTATAAATGTGTTTCTTAATTTATGTATGATATCCATTGCTGATTCATGTGATAACATGTGGATTCTTATGTTCCAGGCATATAAAGAATAAAGTAATGTCTATTTTAACCTCTATCATAGGGCTTGTCATCCAGCAACCTTTCATGCTGGGCTCATTCACACACTACAGAACTATGAGTGTTCAGAGGAAACTTTTTCAAACAACTGAAATAGAAAAATTATATAAAATGAAAAGTGGACATTGAAATGTAACCAATTATTATGAAATTGAAAGTCAATAGTATTAACAAAACACATACTTTTCTGGCCCAGGCTGAATGTTGTGGCTTAAAATAGTCTAGTTGACAGCAACTGGAATATTCCAGTCAAGTACTCTTTACCCATAAATGACATATTAAGTGTGCCATAGTGTGAATCACTTAACATTTCAAATGAGAACATTAACCAATATTAGGAACTCTTCATAGATATGAAGTGAATAATAATGATTTTATTATGTGGAAAATGAAAGGACATTAAAATATAACTTCAGATAACTCATTCTTTTGCAAATATATACTTTTTAAAAGTTAATCAGCACAGAGGATTTTGGGGCAGTGAAAATCCCTGTATGATATTATAATGGTGGATACATGTCATTATCGATTCATCCAAACCCATAGAATGTACACCCCCAAGAGTGAACCCTAAGGTAGACTGTGGACTTGGGTGATTATGATCTGTCAGCGTAGGTTCACCCTTAGTAAGAAATGTGGTGAGTGATGTTGATAATGGGGGAGTCTATGAATGTGTGGGGGCAGGGGGTATATGGGAAATCTCTGAACCTTCCTCTCAATTCTGTGGTAAAGCTAAAACTGCTCTAAAAAATAAAGTCGTAAAAAAAAGTTAACCAGAAAATGCCATCCCTTAAAGAAACATCAATTTCTTTTCGGCCAAACAATATGTCACATAACTTCTGTATAAGTATTACTGAGAAACTTAGAAAGCATTCTATTAAAATTTTATTGACATTTTTTATCAAGCTCTAACATAATATTAGTAACATAAAGTAGAATATATTAATAGTACTTTATTCATAATTATTGCATAAATCAGTATTAATAGTATAAGCACAGATTATATAAACAGTGTTAGTGAAATTGTAATTAATGTTTTCTGTTAGAATATTCCATTACAATTTAAAGTTAATATTTTCATTAATTACTCTATCAATATTGTAATTATTATATTATTATTTAAAGTCACCCTTCTATTTTAATATTAGAGGTTTTAGCATAGTTTGTTTCTATCACGATCTTCTCATTGGTTTTTCCTTTTGAATTCCAGATGTGATTTCGGTTGACCCGTCATCGAAACCTCCTGTTCTAAAATCTGAGGGATCTCACTGCCTGGTGCTGCAGGAAGAAATGTAACTTTGTTTTCACCTCAATCATATTTGATTTCTGATATTTTAATTAAAACAATTTTTAATGTGAAAGTCCCTGAGAATAGTCTCTTCAGTAACTACAATGGAAGTTGGTACAGATTAACGAGAGTTCTCATTCAATTCACGAATGCTTTACAGAACTCCTCCATATGCATGTGATCATGAATCACCAGTTGGTGACCTTTCTCTGGGCTGCAGTTTTCCCCAAAGAACAGCTGTGCTATTTGTCTTCAAGAACTAATAAACTGAGTAAGAGATACCTTAGAATTTAAAATGTATTGGTGATATTAATCTTCTAAATACAGCACAGTTATCACCCAGACATTGCCTTCCCATATGGAAAAGACTAGACGCTGGGTGATTGTTCTCCTTGCTGTAGTTCAGGCTGATTTAGTTCTGGGACTCTGACTGGGCTCTGGGTACTGTAATAAGGAGGCTCGCTGAGCAGTGGATAATGGGAGACTCACGTATGTGAGTGGCTTTCTCTCTGAGTTGGCAACACTAGAACCAGTTTAGAGACAGTTCTACTTGTCATTCAACATCTTATATATTTACGAATATCCAGGTCTTACACATGTCCTGTAGAGAAATTCTCAAAGGATTTGAGGACTTCTGTTCTTACTTGGGAGGATTTGTCTGTGTGTAACTGTACTGTGAGGTAATGGGACACACCAGGGGTAGAAAACCTGGTTGCCCTGTGTCATCTGAGGACACAGAACTAGCTGAAAGGCATGGTCACATGCACAGTAATGAAAGTGCTATACAGGAATGCAGATGATCTCTTAGATTAATAGTCTTAACTTGTCACTGGTGAGTTGACACATCAGCTAGTGTCTTCAAGGGTGTCCCATCCCCTGTCCTCCCACGGACTCTGCTGCAATGCTAAGGGAAGATGGAACTGATTGCTGGGCAGAGGACACAAGGACCTGTCAATCAGGGCCCTAAGGTGCTGCAACTCTGAAAGTATCCACTCTGCTTGGACCCTTTGCTGGTAAACTAACCACATTTTACAGAGATATTAAAGCAGCAACAACACTGATTGGTTTTCATCTCCTATGTGGAAAGCAACAGTCGGAGGCCTCCCCAGTAACATGCGCTGAAACCCTGAGACAAGGTACCTCATCCAAGTTCATTGTGACAGGCGCTGTGGGAGCAAGTTTGTTCTATTGCGCTTACATGAGCAACTGCCTTTAAAAATGTTTTAAGATGATATGTGGCAAGATCAGAAATATGTCTTCCTTTAAAATTCTTCCATATTTTTGTTATGGGGGTGAAACGACTGGATTAAACTGTTTATATGACCATTCCCATCTATGAGGTATGACAAAAAGTAGTTCTAGAAAGAAAAGACTGAGGGGTGACATCAGCAAGATGGAGAGCTCATCTCTCTCACAAAAACAATAAAAAATAAACTGCAAACTGAAAATCTCTATTAACAACCAAATATTTTTATTACTTTTGTATTTAGAGTACATTTTTTAAATCCTATGGGAAGGAATGATTAAAAACGGAAAAATCTATAATCTAATTTATTCTAATTTTTAACCTTCTTTATGTTAATTCTTTCTCCTCCAAATCATGAAAATCTTCAAAATTTCTGTTACTATTTGACTAAAAGGAAATTTTAAAAATAAAAGCATAGTTTAAAATGGATTGTTTTATTACAAATAATCTTCTGAATAAGGTGTAACCTTTAAAGATACCATATGTCACTCTATACCTTGAAAATGGTACCTATTATTTCACTGTCACAAAGACAAGAAGTCACAACTTAGGCTTAGCATGAAGGTATCTCAGTTATCTAGACAATTACTGATGGCAAACTGGAAATATATATATGGAGAAATTGAACTTCTTCTTTAAAGAACATGGTCACTTTTTAAAAATAAGTGTAAGGCCAGTGATCTCATCCTTTTCCCTTCCTTGTCAGGAGAAGAAACAAAAGCACAGAGAGGTTCAGTAATTATTCCCAGACGCATGCACTAAATATGATGCAAAAAGGGGCTAGAGCTGGGTCTTCTTGCAAATGTATATATATATTTGGTGGGAACCAGTTTCCTGGGGGAAAATTGGCGCATGGAAAAAACTACACTTAAGGGAAATCGAACACAACCATAAGCAAGTTTCCATGATTCAAAAGGTGTTAGGACACTACCTGAGTCCTTCAGGCCAGTGAAAACAGAAAAATTAAATCACATACATTGATTTTTGCAGGTTGTGATTTTGATAGCAAGAATAATGAAGTTTTTAAATTAATTTAAAAAGGAGGCCATTAGACTGAGGTGACTCTAATGCCCTGGGGGGCCTGTGTAAGCAAACCAAAATCTAAGCCTGTAAATGCCCCAAAGTTACGAAATGAAACCTAAGGACGACCAACCACAAACAGCCAAGCAGGCTTTAAGCTCTAGCTAATCAGTAATCTCTGTACTTGCTTCTGCCTGTTCTCTATGAAAGTCTCTCCCCGAGCTCTTCCTGGTGGAGCACTCCTAACCACTTCCGGTTTCGCACTGCCCAATTCAAATCGATGCCTGCTCAAAGAATCTCTTAAATTATTATTATTATTTTTGTGAGGAAGAATAGCCCTGAGCTAACCTCTGTGCCCATCGTCCTCTACTTGGTATGTGGGACACCACCATAGCATGGCTTGATGAGCAGCGCATGGGTCCACGTTCAAGGTTCAAATCTGTGAACCCTGGGCCACAGAAGCAGACCACATGAACTTAACCACTACATCACCGGGGTGGCCCCTTAAAATTTTTAATGTGCCTCATTTATCTTTTAAAAAGTGGTCCTCATAATATCTTGCTTCTACTCAGAGGTGTACCACATCTGCACAGGCTCTAGAATGCCACTTCCATTCCAACTACTGAACACAACACCTTGTCTACAAGCAATTTGTGAAAACAGATTTGTCAAAATCTGTCCCAAATACAGAGAACTGCCACATTCATCAACATCACTCACTTACCAAACATGTATTTTTTTGTCAATTGTAAATAAATTTTTGTCAATGCATAATTGGATGTGATATATTTTTGTAACAGCATTGAGGACAGCTTGGAAAGTTTAGTTGATAAGTTTCCATTTTATTTAATGGATCCAATTAATAAATTATAATTTGTTGACTATAGGAGTGATTTATTGTTCTAATGAAAATATATTTATCAAGGAATGTTTACTTTATCATTAGTATTCCAAATCTAATTACACACTGAGGTAGAAGATGAGACAGAAATCACAAAGGGAACCACCTCAACAAAATCAGCACATGTCAGCCTCCAGTAGATGGAACAGGATCAGGGAAACTACTCAGACAAGACCTGCCACAACTGAGAGGAAAGGGCCCCATATAGAAAAACATCCATGAAAATATCCAGGAGTTAATGAAACTAAGAAACTCAGTGATCAGAGACACTGATGGAGTCTTCAAAGAATATAAAACCAAGGCAACATAGGATTCCAATGAATACAAGATTACCATGGAGACATAGAATCTTTGGTCTTAAAGGGATGCCACAGATAAATGGTATTAGATGTAGAGAACCTATCTATCACTGAGCTAAAGTGTTCACTAGTGTATATTTTATTTTTTACTAGAAGTACTTATATATTCTATTCTCTTCATTCATGAGAGCCAGTTTAGGAGATGTACACACACCTTCTGTCCTCAGTCTTCTCTCTTCTAACTACAAGGCTGAATGTCTGTCTCACACCTGCTGTCTCTGAGAAAAGCCCTTTCATCCACGAGGACCCAAAAACACCATCCTTTAAGTGAAGAAGTTGTGATGCAGTGGTCCATACAGCAATCTGTACAGAAGTGTAGGAATAAGTGCATGAATCAATTCCATGGAAATTTATAAAATTTGTAAAATGGCCTCTACTAATGAAAACCTTCTAAAATTGGCACCGTACATGAAAAAACAATGAAATCTTTTAAAATTTCAAGGTGACAAATAAAAGTATATATGTGTGGTTATTTTAAATCAGTGAAATATGTGTTTCTCCATATAAATTACACACTGAATGAGAAAATGAGGCAAAATTGAGAAAACAATAGAAGAACAAAGCCAAGAAAACAAATGAACAGAGAAAGTAAGCTCCCAGAAATGGACTTGTGCAGAAATGGGAACAAAGATTCCTCATCCTAGGGACATCTGCATGAAGGTGCCTGAAGTTAAAAGGAGTAAGAAACCGGGTATGAGCAGGAAAATAGGGGAGGGTTCAGGATGTACTTGTGAAAGCAAGATAGAAACTTTGCTCTTAAAGATGCTCTCCAGATAAACACGCTCAAGCCTTTTTTGTACTTATATGTGCTGACTTTTGTTGACTGAACTCTTCTTTGTCAACATTTTAACTTCATCTGCCCTCATCCTCCTGTTTTTCCTGTGGAAAACCCATTCCTCCCTCAGGCCTCAGAGAAGCTGTGCATCTACGGATGATGACATTTGCAAAGTAACCCAAAGAGAAAAATAACACAATGTATAAATAGAATCATGAAATAGGAGGAACATAGAGAAAAAGACAAAATTTAACCTAGACAGAACCATCTTAAGTTTGCTACCATGAAAGGAGACAAAAATAAAATAATTGGCAAAAAATTATAATAATTAGTGATAATAGTTTAAAGGATCAAGCCATTCTGATCAACTGATGAATCTGAGGGCGAGCTTAGAGGAGGACAAAACAATGGCAATGACATGTCTTTGGATTTAAGGGGCCTCCCTGTCACAATCAGCCTTGGGGAAGTGGATGCCCTGCTCTCTCCTGAACGACCCTCCTTCCACCCTGACCTTCCCTCCTCCCTCTGCCTGCTCTCCTGGAAGATGCCCTTTCTCCTCCAGGACCAGGAGCAACTGTGCTTCATTGCAGGAGACCTGTTGAAAGTCACCCATGTGAAGAGAAACATGCTTCTCGCTGTTTAAGAGCAATGTTCTTGACGATGGGACCGAGTTTCCTTGAGTGGCCTCAGAGGTACTGCAGTGGATACCCTTGAGATTAGAGAGTTTTGCTAGCACTGAAAAAGAAAAGGACAGTAATTGTCACTTCTCTAACCTGGCAGCTTTCAGTAATTGCTTGTGGAGGAGACAAGGAGGCACAGTGGAAGGTTGGGGAGGCAGGTGGGATGGGAGGTGGGTCAGTTTAGGGGATGTAAAGAGCTTTGTGGAGATGAGTCTGAATGTCCATGAATGACCAAGAATACTCAGATTTCTGGCTTTGAATGATCTAAACAGAGACATAAGGTGTAAGAGGACTAGTCCTGAGGTTTTGTCATAGGATGTAGGGAAGATATTAATGCAAATTTTTACTTATTTCTTATATTTAGTCTCTTAGTTAATGGTGTAATAGTCATGTCAAGATGGGACTCGAGCCATTTCACCAAGGGGACTGGGGTTCTGGGTCTTGCTTCAAGCAGGTCCATTTGCCTCTCTGACAAAGCGTGGTGGACAGTCAGGACACTGCATTCCAGGAGAAGATGGACTGACCAGGGCCTCCTTTCCTCCATGGATCTTCCCTAAATCCTGCTCTAGGTGATATGTAGGACAGGGTGCTCGCTTGTCAGGGACATACAATGAAATGAATGTGAAGTAAAATAAAATTCCCTCATGCCATTGACCTCTCATTCCAACATCTAAGATAGGATCATTGGCAACCAATTTCTCATGAAAACTTACTGAAATGTTCTAATTAAATTATATATAATTTAATTATATATTATATATATATAATTTAATATATTATACACGCACACGTATATTCATGTAAACATACATTGATCTATATAGGGGCTTGGTCTTCGTTCATTTTCCATGTATTTTAATGATATTTACATTTAATACTAAAGTTTCGATGGAACTAATGCTTAATTGACACAAAGAATCAGAAATAATTTGCAAGTCTGCCTACAGATTCAGATTATGTGTAACATTGGCTGTGTTCAATAACCCATCTCACCAAGAGTATGTTAGGATCAGAAAGGCTCTCCTGTTCCATGTGGTCTCAGCTGGGAACCCTGGATGGGCTTCAGGTGATGTCTGTGCTGGTTTCATCAGCCCAGGATGGCTTCATTCACTTGTCTAGTGACTTGGAAGGGATGACTGGGAGGCTGGGCTCTACTGGTCCTGTCACCCTGGGTGACACCCACACATGGCCTCTCCCTGGTGCTGGTCTCAGGTGGTCAGACTTCTTACATGGTGGCTCAGGGATCCCAAAAATAGTGTCCCGAGAGGGAAGTGGAACACACCAGTGTCTTAAGTCCTGGGGCAGAAAGGAGCACACTGAGTTTCCCTCCATCTTCTATTGGTCTCAGCAGTCACTGACCTCACCCAGTTTCAAGTGGGGGGACATGACCCCACCTCTCTCCAGGAGGACTGGACACTGAAACAAGCCTCAATTCATCCTGGGCCAAATTGACTCAGACAAGGTCCCTATGTGCTCAGCCAGGGCACTAATTTGCCTCAAGCTGGGCCTCAACTAAGTTTAAGCTGAACTAGATTTGGATTAATTTCTTTTTCAGGAAATTGTGTCCTCAGACACAGGAGCAGGCAGAGTCCCCCTAACATGCGCTGTCATTCCTGCAGCCACTAAACGTGCCAATACAGGGGCCCATCTCTGACCCTGAGGTACAGGTCCACGTCTGTGTGGGCGTGAGTGTTCAGAAGGAACCCCACTGCCTCTCCCCATCTTAGCCAGGCTTGTCCACTCACAAACCAGAGTTTGGGAGGATGGGTTTGAGTGAAATAATGACATTTATTTCATTAAAAATATATCAAATTCCATAAATGGCTTTCCATTTTAGAGATATCCCTATATATAAAATACCTTCCAAGATCTAGGAGTATTTTAAGTGGTTTGGCTTTACTACTGCCATCATTACCATTATTAGGAGGGTCAGAGAAGCATACACACCTGATGTGTCCCCTGTGAACACCAGGTGGAGGTAAGACCCTGTGATTTTGGCTCTAGGGAGTGATCCAAGTTGATACCAGACACTAATACCTGAGGGTCTGAGAGGAACCAGGTCTCTGCAGAGGACACGAGGACATGGAAGCTGCTGGCCCCTCGCAGGCACTCAGTGAAGGAGTCACCACAGTCGGGGGCGGGGAGGGTGAGTGAGGAAAGGCACAGAAGGAGCAGATTCTTTGAACTAAAACAGCATTTCCCATGGGCTCATGGGCTGCAGGGAATGGGGGGAGGATAAATATCAGGAATGAAGAGTGGGGAAAGGATTTATCATTAATTGAAAAGCATATAAAAATAACAGCCTATATCAATGCATCTTAGCAGCTGACAAAAGATAGTGATTAAAAAAGTTTAAATGCCATGTACCTTTAACAGAACACTATATAAAATAATATACAAATATGTATAATGACATATGAACCAAAGAAACATATGTGTAAGTCTATATTGGTGTGAATGTTTAAATACGTAAATATATCCTAGAGTTAACTGACCCTCAATGGCTCCTGGCCTATGATGGGCCTTGTTTCATCCCCCTGAAGGAGAGAAGTGGGCTGGAGAGGAGGCATCAGTGTCATGACAGAGACATTTAGGTCTTTCCCCCAATTTAAGAGGCCAGGGCTGTTTAGGAGGCCCAGGCAGGTTACTTCTTTTAAACCCTAGTTTGCTGTTTAAAAAAATGAATACCACTATAAATGGCATCACTTGTTATAGAAATGTCTCCAAACAAACAAAACCACCTAATTAGGAATACAAGGACTTTTGGGTGGTCATGTTTAACTCTAATGGCCATCATCACTGGGAAGCCAACATGTGAGGATGGATCCCTAGGAGGAGTCTCCATGTGGGAAAGAATCCCTCACACTTTATAAAGTCCATTGGAGACATGAAGACAGTGACCAGTGCATTCGTGGGAGGATTTAGCATTATTATTGTTACTATTTACGAATCCATTCAGACACAGTAGTGTGCAAACTCTCAATGCTGGCTTTCCTATCTGTCCTTTTCACACAAATATCTTGCGACAGAAAACACATGGAAAAATGAAATAATTTCAAGGTTTTTAGGTATTACTATTATAATTATTAAATAAAAAAAGATATTCTTTATTTGCAAACACAACGTGCCTACTAACTGCAATAACAACTTGGTGTATACCTTATCAACCTGTTAAGAGTACTCACTACAATTCC
The DNA here is from genome assembly GCA_031878705.1 of Tapirus indicus. Taxonomy (NCBI): domain Eukaryota; kingdom Metazoa; phylum Chordata; class Mammalia; order Perissodactyla; family Tapiridae; genus Tapirus; species Tapirus indicus. The sequence continues at coordinate 34,933,893 of CM062937.1, read as the reverse complement.
AAGATAAAAGCACTAAGCTTAATTCCACCTTAGAAGTGAGTCACAGAAAGAGGTTCACTAACACGGTCTCATCGGCTGTGACAGTGGAAGTCAGAACCCTGGGGTGTCTCCATGGTCTTAACTTCTAATCCCTGACTTGTTCCCTGTAACCATGGTTCACACCTCCATGTATCTTGGCAGGATCATGGCCCCTGCCTCTCCAGCCAGAGTGCCAAGATGTTGAATATTGATTGCTCATTGTCCTCACACCTGACTTGACTGTTTTTACCCAGCTGCACTGTAGAATCACTTGTGATTTAAAAAAAAAAAAAAAATGATGGATCAGTTTCACCCAGAGATATGATCATTTAATTGGCCCCAGGCTATGATTTTGGAATTGTGCCAGTTTGGGAAGAGCACAGATCAAGTGAGATACCTCTTGAGAGTATTTCTCCTTGAGATTTAGGTTCAGTATGGAGGTTTGTTGAAGGGCAATTCATTTCCAGGTATGGGAGCACAGCAGGGGAGACCTCCTTTGTGAGAACTTTCATTTTGTTGGGGAAGAGTACATCGATGTGGTGGCTGATAGGTTAGGACATTTTATCTTGCTGGAGTTTCTTTTCAGGGCTGCTGTGGAGGGAGCACAGCAGTGGCTCTGTTTGGGGAACAAGTAGGTGCAAAACTCAGGATTCACCTGAATAAGATGGAGGATGGCATCATGGCATGAACTCCTGCCCCCACTTAGTTCAACTAGAGAGGCTTCATGGAAAAACTCCAAGGAGTGTTCTTGGCCTGGGAGGGAAGAGCTGCCTGTCTCTCTAGTCCCATGTAGCTGCCCAGGGGCAGAGACAGGGCTGGAGACAACTCAGTGGTTTATACTAGATGTACAGGATACTGTCCCCATGACCCTGGTAGGCCAGGTTCATAGCACAATGAGAAAGTTTCAAGTGGGGTGAAGGTCCCTATTGTGTCACCACCAGGGCATAGATAGAGACAGCTGATGTGGGTGGGAAGTTGGAAACAGTGGAGCTGAGCTGTGTGGAAGGAGCTGTTGGAGAAAAGGGAGACTCAGAATTGGGCTGAATCTCTAACCCCCATGGCAAGGAGTGCAGACCCAAATCTGTGTTTACAGCTGCCTAAAAAAATTACAATTCATCAAGGTATTAGATTTTTCAGCAACTCTGTTTATTGTTTAAAATATTTCCAAGTATAATCTTTTGAGAAGTTCAATTTCTTACAAAAGGCTGCATTCAGTATTCCCAGATCACTTTACTATCTTGTACTCATGCCACATTTTTCCTATGAACAGTTATTTTCTCAAAATTCTGAATTATTTGTACCATAAAAGGCTCTTTCAGAGATTTTTTTTCCTAGAATTTGTTTTCTGATGTGAAATCCAGGTGAAGGTTTCTCCAGTCTGATTTTAGGATTGTTATCACCTCAGTGGAGGACCTTACTGTTGACTATGAAATGAGTGATCTCTGAAGACTTTCCTTCTTTCATGACACTGAGAGTGTGTGGTACAGTCTGAATCCTCACCTGTGCCACAAGAGTTGCTCTATGAACAAACAGTTTCTCATGATTTTTCATTGAATCACTTCTCCAGCATGAATTATTTGGTCTTCCTCAAGAGGCATCATCCTCCCACATCCTGTTTTAGCATTTATTCCATCACTGAGTTTTCCTATGCACACTATGCCTGGTACTTGCCTGCATGTGTTGACAGTGATTACAGATCTAGAGGTTCTCCCAAATGGAGTTTGCTCATGTTGTTTAATGAGAGCATTTCCACATTGACTACAGACCTAGGGGTCCTCCCCTGTGTGAGTCCTGTTAAAGTTCAGAGCTGTTGCTAAAGATGTCTACATTCCTTGTATTTACAGTATGAGTTCTCTCAAGTCATCTATGGTCAGACCACTGACTGAACATTTTCCCACACAGATGTTACACATATGATTCTCATCCATATAAATATCTGCATATGTCAAAGAAAGATGACTGAAATATCTTCCACATTGATTACAACAGTGTTTCTTCAATGTATGAGTCCTCTGGTGTGGTTAAAATGTTAAAAGTAAGATGGATATTTCTTCTATATTAATTACAATTATAATCCCATGTCATCTTAGCTCAGAATATTTACTGAAGGCATTTATGATTCTCTCTCCATTGTGGGTTCCCTCATGTCGTCTAAGGGCAGAACATTGACTGAAGGATTTCCCACACAGCTGACATTCATATGGTTTCTCTCCAGTGTGAGTTCTCTCATGTCGTCTAAGAGCAGAACATTTACTGAAGGCTTTCCCACATAGATGACACTCATACGGCTGCTCTCCAGTGTGTGTTCTCTCATGTTGTCTGAGGTTAGAGGACTGACTGAAGGCTTTCCCACAGAGATGACATTCATACGGTTTCTCCCCAGTGTGAGTTAGATTGTGTTTTCTAAGGTCAGAGCTTTGAATAAAGGCATTCCCGCAGATACGGCATTCATATGGTTTCTCTCCAGTGTGAGTCATCTCATGTCGTCTAAGGCTAGAGCAATTACTAAAAGCTTTTCCACACATATGGCACTCAGATGATTTACCTCTAGAGTGAATCTGCTTCTGTTGATTAAAGTATGACTGGTCACTAAGAGACTTTTGACCCTGTTTGCTGATACAGGGTTTCTTTTCAGTGTGAGTTAAGGAATGCTGAGTCAGTGTGGCGCTATGAGTGCAATCTTCTCCCAAATCATTGCATTCAAAGGAATCCTCTGGAGTGTGAGACTTCTGCTTTGGGGAAGGAGATGAAAGGCTGTTAATGATTTGCTCACATACATTCATTCATTCACTTCTTTTCTTATGAATTCTAAACTAACCATTCAGTAATAGTTTCCAATTAAAATCTTTCCAATGTCACTTGCATACACATGATGTGCTACTCTCCTGAATACACGAAGATTTTCTCTTTGGTAGCATCCTAACTGTAGGGCTTATAGATTAATTTTGAAGACTTCAGTATGTTTCAAAGACCAGGCATAGGAGCAATGTTTATGTGGTTGTCCTGGTTTTGAAGATCTCAGGTTATGGTTTTGAGCTCAGGGAATTTCTTCACTAAATTCAAACTATCTAAAACTTTTTGCTGAGAAAGAGCTTAACCCCAACTTAACATAAATCAGGCTATTGCCCTCAATTACTAACATCCCATTGCCAGGTCTTTCATTTGGGTGACCAAGGTTAACACCCATGAAACTTACCACTGGCATGATTGTAGTTGTGTCCTTCCTGCTGATATGTTGTGTGGCTATTGTTTCTTGTTCTTTAAGGGCACTCTCTCTGCCTAAAATAATTGAAAAAAATAAAGATTTAGAACGTATTAGGGGAATGAAAACATTGAAAAGCATCAAGACCCATGTAAGTTCCAAAAATTGGCACTTCAATGGGGAATAATCTAGGCAATAGAAACACATTATAGGGCATTGACAATTAGTAAAAACTTTCGGGACTGAAATATGAAAAAAGTAAAATGGAGATGAGATGTTGGGTAGGTAAAGAGAGGGAAAACATTCAAAGGGGAAGATCAGGATGAGTTATTATGTAAAAGTTTAACTTCAATAAGCACATGAATATGCTTTTCTCTAAACCGAAGGACAATGGCAGGAGGACAATGAATTGTGACTGATATATGCAAGGAATAATGACAACACCTGAAGAATTCTGCCCCAATGTCTTTCACTTACATTTTAGAAAATATCACTCACTTGCCAAAATCTGCATTTGATATTTGTAAGGACATACTCAGTCACTGACTAGGCACCTCCTCGTACTGAAGCACAGCTCCCTGCTCCTCACCTGGACTCTGGCCTTGGAGAAATCCTCTTCCTTCACTCCACAGCTCTTCTTGCTCCAACTGGAAAATCACCTCTGATTTGCACTGCTGATACCCTGTTCATGGAAAAAAGGTATGTGGATTTTGAATTCTGTGCTAATAAACTGCTTTATCATCAAGTCCAGGACAGGCTACTGAAGAAGAATAAGGAGAACACTGGAGTGCTGCTCAGACAACGACACCCTGAACAGAGAAAACATTCAGGGTCCATCACCAGACCAGGAAGAAACGCAGATCGTGTGTAAAATAGTGAGCACCTCTGGATGCTCATGAACATGCCCAAGTTCAAAGACAGAATGCAGAATCCACAGGCTTTTCAAAAACGGAGAAATTAAATGTCCCTACAGTGTGTTGAATATTATTTTCAAACAGATGCCAACCATGAGCTCCACAAGAATAATCAAAATTCTGTTATTTTCACTACTCTGGTCTCAAGCTTCAGCATAATGACTAGAGCAGAATAATTACTTAGAAAAATTTTAATCAATTTACTCATGCATTCAAAAATATTCATTGAGTTCCCAGTTATGCTCTGAGTGTTAGAGACTGAATAGCAAGAAAGACATTAAATTGTGATCAAGATTACATTCTAGTAGGGTGACAAACTAGATGTAAGTAACATGTAAAGAAACCACTTTCCTTCACGTAGTTATAAGGTCTATGAAAGAATCAGGGCAGAGATTGGAGTGGGTATGGAGAAGCTGTTCTAGATACTTGTTGATTGAGTGAAGGAATGAATGAATAGCTACCTACACACACACATAAATGTTGACAGACTCACCCATGGAGACCAGAAGACTGATATTTTCCAGCATCACATCTCTGAATAGCTTTCTCTGGGATGTGTCCAGCAGGGCCCACTCTTCCTGGGTGAAGTCTATAGCTACATCTTCAAATGTCACTGATTCCTAAAACATCATGGATATTCTGGTTTAGACAGATCAACCCCTACCAATGTCGGAGTGGGGAGGTTGAAATGACAGCAATGAGGAAGGGGGTGGAGGAGCTGAATATAAAGAGAGATCAAACTGAGTTTGGGGTTCCCATCAGTTCATTTTCAGTGCTGAGCTGGCATCTGCCTTGCAGATACATCACAGAGGTATATACACAGTCTGAATTACTAAACCTTTATTATAAATATCCCATGAAGTATGGTGTAATATAACCTGGAAATTTTCCAATAAACTGGTAATTTATTTACCAGTCAAAGAATTACATAATATGACTTTCAGACATGTGATTATAAAATTTGCCTTTGAAAATTCGTAACTAAAATTTTCCTTTTGATTAATGTCAAGTAACTTTACAGACGACTCATAAGACAAACAATGATTTGCCACTTTTAAACCATGACTATGATTACATCATTCCCATTGATAAACCTCAGATTCCTCATCTATGAAATGATTTAATAACCAATTATGAGTGTTGAAAGATCGGATGAACTAATGTAAGAAGTTTATCCTATCAAGTACACACATATTAAATACAAGCCATTACTGTTACTCATTAAAATGTCCAAGAACCTTGAAGCAATCTCCAGCATTCTTCAGAACTGAACAAGATTCATACAGAACTTGGTATCAATAGTCCCTCTCAACTCTGCAGGACTCAGGTGGTCAAGACACACTGTAAGGTCAGACGGTTCAGCAGCACAAGGCAGGGACCTCTGGGATGGCTGTGCTGAAGGACAGTCCCTGCCTGACCATTCCTGTGGTGTGAGGAGTCTCATTATCAATTTTCTGTGGGACCTGAAACACCCGTTACCACAGTCTCCTGTCTCTGTCTTGTCTCTCTGCTGAAGGATAAAAGAAGCCTCGTGATTGTTTGGTCTATCTAGTTCTTCAAAAATCTCCACAGGGATTAAATTTTACTCTACTTTACTCCTTCCCCTGAATGTGCAGGCACAATTAAGGAAAAAATGCTCCCTATACCTTAATGCAGTTACAAAATATGAAAAAAAAAAAAACAAGGTTAATTACAAAAAAGTAAAATGCGTGATTGGGAATAAGAATAATAAAGAGAATTTTAGTTATCTTTTTAACAAGTTTCTAAAAATGCAAATAAATTCTATCAAAATATTAAATTTAGAATAGGAAAAAAATAAATGAATGACTCCTGATATTTCTCTGGCCTAAACTTCTCTTGTGCTCCCTTCAACACATCATGGCCCTCACCCAGGACCTGTAACACTGGATTAACTGAACTATGAAACCACTGCCTCCCTATTGGACTGTAATGTTCTGCTCCTCACTCATCTCCAACATCTGCATTCATCACGACCCTTAGACCATTATAGCCAACAGCATGATTAATGAGTAAATTATTTCCCAATGAGGTCATACACTGAATTAGAGAAAGTAAACTTCTCTCATCTCTTCTGTAAATACACAACCTTAATGGAGGGTAAATTAGTGTGAAGTTAGGAAGGATATTAGTTATTGACCCATTATAAACATCCCAGTATCCTCAGGAAATTTCACTAAAGCTCAGATCCCTGAATACCTCCTGATTGCACTCAGAACATCCTTCCCAATAGGAAAAATGTGCTCACCTAATGGCACTAGGGATATACTTTCAGAAGGAAGAGGCATTTGTTACTCACCAGTGGCTGCATTGTCAATAACTCAGTTGCCAGCTGTCTTTCTCTGGATTTTCACTCACAGACAGTCCAAGCATTAAGCAGGCAAAGCTGAGGATAGAGAAAGAAGCCATGAGACTCCAGTCCTGTGCGCAATGTCCAGGCCGACCTGCAAATGAAGGTGCAAATGTTTACCTGGGTGTGACCCCCAGCCAAACCAACAAACATGCAGTGCCCTCTACAAGAAATATACAGAGGACTCTCCTCCTCTCCCAGGGTCAAAAGTAAGAAGCCTATGACTACAGCTGCTAATAAAAACATAGAAATACAGCTATCTTATGGATAAGAACATTGAAAGCATTGAGTTTTGTGTGTTAATTAGCCTATGGCATCCAGAGTTACTCAATTCCCTCTGTGATTCTAAAGCATAGTGATCACTGACTCATACCACATGCAGATTTTAGTTTCCACCTGTAGGTAAACACTGTGGAATTTCTCAGATTTCATTATTCCTGCCTTATGCACTAGCAATGGTCTTCCAACATCCATGTCAGCCCTCTGGAGCCCCATTCCCTTCCTGCTCTCCCTCAATCCTGACTTTTAGATCTGTCCCCCATGGACTTGGATGTCAAGCAACTAAGAATCTCTTGTATGACAGAGTTAATCAATTCAAGGACTTATTCCATTTGGAGGGGTCAATGGCACCCATCCTGCCAGTCTAGTCCTTAAATTCCCTGCATCAGAAAGTAGCAGGAGTACACGAGTCATGTTACTCTCATGTGTGTCCCAATCCTCCAAGTCAAGGACACTGAGACAATACAGAATGGGGGATGTAGAAGAAAATCTAGATGCTCCATCTGAGAGTTTAGTCAAGTGGTAGCTGAAATCCTCCAAATCCTGTTCTATATTAATCTTCATTAGCTGCAATTTCCCTGCATTTCATTATACACAACCACACACACGTATGTGTGTATGCACATGCATATAAATGTATATATACACACACAGAGAAAGCATTTATAAACTGTAAATTCTCTCCTAAAATACCAGTACTAATTAAATGTATTTCATGGAAAAATGATGATAGTGTGTCATAAATAAAAGTAGGATTAACTCACCCATTTGTATCTGAGGTCCAGAAAAGGAAAAAAAAGATAAATTTGGATCAAATGTGACTCAGTGCTTAGATATTCACATATATGCACTTACTTAATCCTCACAATAAACCTGCTGATTATAGTTTACTTACCAATAACAAATGACATGAACAGAAGAGGTTCAAAAAACTTCAGTAAAGGAACAGTTACACAGTCAGAAAATGACACATCTATAATTTTAATTTAGCTCTGCCTGTCTTCCACATTCAAATTCTACACTTGTCAGGGGTTGGGGAAGTTTGGTGACTTGGAGTTTTCTCGAGTGCAACATGCAACTAGAGTTTAGTCAGGTGGGGCAATGGACTTCCTGAATTAAAGCTGGAATGATTTCAGAACCATTTCTGCCACAGATCAGGTAGCCTCTCACACTTGGTGACTCAGGTAGCCTTGATCGTATGTATCTCCAGAAGAGATGCCTTAGAACAGAGGCCTTTCCCTGCAACAGCCAAACACTCCATGATCAAGGGACTAAAATCAACCACCTTCAACTCAAATGAGGGAGTGGAATGACTGATGCTCAGGACCCTTGGACAGTATCAACTGAGCCATCATATATACCCCTTCCGCTGAGCCATCGTAAATACCCCTTCTGCTGAGCAATGATATACCCCCTCCACTGAGCCATTATATAAACCCCCTTCACTGAGCCATCATATATATCCCCTCCAAGGAGTCCAGGATGAGTTCTGAGTGAGAACTGCCATCCCAGACATACCAGAGACTCTCAAGTGTTTTCCCAAATGGAGTCCACACATACCCTGTAAGGTGTCAGGTACACATCTCCAAAGTGCAGAATGTTCAACTAGCATCTTCCAAAGCTTACAAACTCTGTAGAGGGAGAAAAATGACATTCATCTCCAAACTAAGGAGAGCCCAAGGTTTCACCTGATTCCTTGCTATCATCTTCCATGGCCACAAAGCCAGAAAGAGATTGGATGCTCTGCTCCAATTGCGCCCTAAGTTCTTATAACAATGTTTTCCCTTTTAGGGTGCTTGGACTGGGCCCTGTGCTCTATACCCCTCAAATACCTTCCTCTAACCTGAGCTTTGAGGTATCTGCTCTTCTCAGAATAGTGAGAACACCCTTCCCCCAGGACATCGGTCCATACCTAGAAATTGGAATCTTATCTGTAATGCACAGGAAGGAGAATGTCTTCAGCATCACAGAGGCAGGGAGTGCCAATGTGGTTACCAAGCTTTGCTCTCTGTCCGTTGTATGCATGTATTGTGATGAAGAGTTTGAACCTTTTGCCTTCTAGGGTAAGTTGAAGGGTCTGAGGAACTGGAAAGCTGTTTAAACGTCTGGGGGGGTGATAGCTGGATTCTGGGCACTGTTTCCTCTTCTTCTCCTCTGTGAGTCACCCAGCAGGGAGGACAGAGCTTTAAATCAGATCTGAAAGAGATGCCCCAGATTAATGCAAGCATCTGATAAGTGGGGAAAGGTAGCCAATATCCAGGACAGTTCACAATCCCCAAGAGATACTCCATAAATATGGTTTACTAGCAGAGTTATCCAGAGCATAGGAAAGCATCCAAGAAGAGGGAAGGAAGATCTAGGAAAACTAATATGGCATTGGCCATGGGATTATGTTACGTTTTGACTTCAGGGAAAACGCAGACTGAAATGGAAAATTATTTTTTTACCTTTAGAATTTTTCTTCTAAGGAAGTATAGGGATATCTGGGGAGACCCCAAGCATATGAAACAGGACAGCCCTATGAGTGGGAAGAAAGAATATATCTAGGTATTACTGTGCTTTGTCCATGCTTCCAAGTGGTAGGCATCAAACGTCATGAGTGGATGAGAACTGTAAATACAAAGCAGCCCCTCAGTAGCTCATCTTTCTTAGATTATGGAAACACCAACCAGGACCCCAAAACTTTCCAAATGTCCTGTGCTAAACAGTCATTATTTTGAGGCAGGAAGAGTTCCTGTCATAGCATAACCCTGACATGTATTTCTCTTCAAACTATCAGCATGAATTCATGTGATTTAATGAGAACACAACTCAATGAAAATGACCTGAAAAAAACAGCCAATGCATTAACTATTAAGAAGTGTAAAGTATAAAAGAGGTAGGAGTGAAAAAGTAACTGACAATTAATATTCAAGGAACCCTTTACCTTGGAACAGAAGATCATTTAAAAATTATCAAAAAATTTTAGTAATGGATAGATTACAAATTATTAAATACCTTAATTAATAGGACTTCAAAGCAGAATTACAAGAATGAAAGTAAGAGATTATAAAACAAGGGAAGAAGGAAAAGTGACTTGGCAGAGCTTCAAAACTTCTGCAAGTAAAATAAAACTATTTAAGAAAAGAGACCACATTGGGAGATAAGAGAAAGGGAAACAAACAATGCTAAAAAGTCATTGGATGACTGGTTCATGTGGATGATACGCTTTAACATGAAAAAAAGGAAAGAGGATTAAGTAAAAACTATTGAAAGGATTAGAGAGAAATTGAAAGCTGTGAAAGACAAGACCACAACCTATAAAGTCCATGTTACTGGTAAAGATAACAAAGGAAAGGATATGACAAAAATAATTTTATAACTTAATTCAACAAAGAAGTATTAAAACATATGAAAAAAGGAATTTGTGAAAACTCACTGCTTGGAAAAACATATGTAAAACAATAAAAATAAAAGTCCCTCATAGAGTCTACAGTTCAAAGATGAAGAATAATGTGAGGCTCATTATAAAAACTCAAGGGAAATATGAGACAGTCACTCAACAAAACGTGATAATGGAGAATGCCGACAAAATCTTCAGGTTTCTCTTAACTGCAACCCTTAATCTTATAACCAAGTAAACTCTTCCTCCAATATCACAAGAGATGGATTTAGAGAAGACAGGTGTGTAAGTATAACCCAGAGATGATGTAACAACTGGTCACACAGAGACTGTGCCAGGGAAGAAGGTCATCTATTATGAGAAGGCAGTCAAAGCAAACATTTCATAACAACTCTAGTGTGGAGTCAGCAGAAACTCTAGCTCATGAAATGGAGATTAAATGTATTTTTAATAACCTAGCTAAACAAGCACACTTTAGAACAAAACCTATTTAGTGGTTCTAAGTTATGCATTCCTTCACACAACACTATATTGAGCAACTGCTCACCAGAGCAGGAACAGTGACTTATGTCTTTGGTGACTTCAGGATGGGTGATGGCACAGCTTAGCCTCCCCTCCAGATCTCTTAAAGAGCTACCACGAAGAAGCCATGCTGCTTCTCCAATATTACTTTAATATTTTAAGGGCACTGCTAACTCTTAAGCTTTCCCAGCCCTTCCCAGACTATTTGGACACAGCTGCTTAGTTCTGAGGTGCAACATTAGGGACCTACATTTCCCCAAACCAAAACCATGTTCTCCAACAGATCTGTCAATAAAAATAACTGATATCTGTACTTATTCACCTGTCCTTCCTTTCTTTTCAGAACTGCAGTCTGGAAAAACTATGTTATTAAGTGAGCTCTCAAATGCCAAGACCAACGATGGGCTAGGCACCATTCCAGGTGCCAAGGATACAGCAGTTTACAAGTTGACATAACCAAAATAGGCTCGCCTTCTTGCCTCTTACATTCTAGCAGTACACAGACTGGAAAGCGAAGGCACAGAGTACAAGAAAAAAGCTTTAAATATGAGGAAAGTATAAAACCAAAACAAATGTATCTTTCAAATGAATACTATAAATGGAAAAACCTATAATCTCAGATTGGACCACAAATCAAAATCCACCCTTTCGTGATTTTCAACATCCTGTATATCCAAAGCAATTCAGAGAAGGTAAAAAGAGAATAAAGTGTACAATTATTCCAGAATTTTATATGTGAAAGCATCATACCCTGAAACAGAAGATCTACCTCTAAAGTGCATAATAGGTCCTGCATACAAATGGTTTGTGACAAGGATGGGGGAAAATCTCACATTTTTAAAACGGAATTTGCAACATCCCTATACACAATGAAGTAAGACCAAAAAAAAAAATGACAACCATAGAAGACACAATCTGCCAACTGAAAATTAAAGGGAAATATCTTTTTTAAATAACCTTGGCATAAATTATTTAAAATATACATTATGAAAAATAACAATACTTGAATATACTATGTAAAAGGAATGGAACAAATAGAACAAAGCTAAAACAATATTCATAGAAATTTTTTTGTCTTACATATATAAATTAAAGAAAGATTAAAATAAATGATATAAGCATCTACCTTAAGAAGTTAAAGAAACAAAACGAAAAAAAAATCACTTGAGGAAACCCATAAAAGGGAATATGGAGAAGCAGAAAATGAATTGTTTGTAAGCCAGAAAAAGTAGAATAAAGACATAAGATGTAGATCAGTGTGCTCAATGGTACTTTCTAAGATGAAGGAAATGCTCTATATCCTATTATCCAATACAGTAGCTGCCAGACAAATGTGGTTACAGAACACCTGAGAGAATCTGAAGTTTAGTTATTTAATTTTAATTAATCTAAATTTAACATCCACATGTGATTAGTGGTTACTCTACTGGACAGCGCAGATCTAGAATCTTGAAGGAGGCAGTTAAAATAATGAAATAGATTCAAAACAAAAATGGAAAAGGGATACAAATAGTCACAACTAGGACATGAGAATGGTAGAGTAAATGTAGACACAATAAAATTTACACATTGTAAGATGATGATTTGATATGACAAATATCTAAAGATAGATACAGCAGAAAACCAGACACACTGGGATTCCATGGACACAAAAATCAAATTCCTGGAGGAAATCTGGACTTAAAAATAAAATGGAAGATGAATAAATATGAAAATTTGCAATATGCATATGATATGACAAAAATAAACTAAGTTACTAGGATGGAGAAGGGGAGTGCTAGGGTACTGGCCACACTACTTTCAAGAACATGTTAAGAATTTATTAGCTATCTAATTGAAATGGGAAGTCAATTTTACTTTTTGGCTAGTAGGAAGATAAATAAAATGTTAATACATAGCACAATATGGTAAATAGTTTTATCACCATTTCATTCACAACTGAATTATACATTTAAGTGGAATTCTTATGCCTGCAGAGATAAAACCTTCTTGCTCAAAATTTCTGGTTCCCCTAACAAAATAATTCCACCAGGGGACACAGTAAATATGCCATCATATCTCAGGTCATTTTGGTCATTTCTCAAAAATGTCTTGCAATTCTATTAGGTCTTGCATGTCAATTCCAACTCCCATGCAAAATAAATAGTATTTCAAACCTTTGCTGTGACCAACGAATTTCCACAGACTGGTCTTTCCTCTTACATTCACCAGATGGTCTGTAACTTATTTCAAATGAACGAATAAAGTAGATAATTTTGGAGGTAGATGCTTTCAACCATCAAATTTTAAAGTATTCATATACTTGCATCCTTTGTTTATGCCATCTCCCCCATAACAGGTGAGGAATTACTTTTAATCTCAGCTAGGTTCTTTATCCCTAGCTTTATGTTTGGGTCCTACAATTTCCTTCCAAATCATGAATTTTATGTTATTACTTATAAAATATACACTTTATCTTAAACTACTCCCTCTCAGTTTGATCCATCCTCTTAGCAATCAAATATGTTACAGTACTTCCCAATCTGAAATTTGAATTAAAAAAATAAAACACTTCCTTTTATTTCCAGCTGCTGCCCTCTCATCACCTTTTTAATCCAAGGTGAGGGCAGAGTCTGTTCATCAGCATTTCTCCTCATCTCATACCACCTCATCCCAATCCAATCTTTTTTTTTTTTTGTCACCATTAATTCACGGGCATCATTCTTGCTGATATTAATTCACGGATGAGCCTCCTGAAATATTACAAGTCCCCCTCCAGAGGTATTGACAGGTCTGTGCTGATAGGGGAGAGAGACCCAGGGAGGATGTCCTAGGCCTGCCTGATCATCTAGAAAAAAATGTCTGTTTAAGATTTCTTTGACAAACAGTGTCTTTCAGTAGAGGTGGACTTATCCTTCTTTCCTCTCCAATTCATCCAGGCTAACAATTTGTTGTCATGTCTACAGGTAGACAGATCCAGTTATCACTCATTTTTCAAAACTTTCATACCTTTTAAACACTTCAATGAATATTATGTTTCTCAGTTAAAACCAGAGGCTAGAGATGAATGGATAAGCAAAATGTGGCATATTCATACAATGGAATATTATTCAGCCTAAAAAAGGAAGGAAATTCTGACACATGCTACAACATGAATGAATGTTGAGGATATTATGCTAAGTGAAATAAGCCAGTCACAGAAATACAAATACTGTATGATTCTGCTTATATGAAGTATCTAGAGTAGTCAAATTCATAGAGACAGAAAGTAGAATGGTGGGTGCCAGAAGATGGGGGGAGGAGAGAATGGGGAGTTATTGTTTAATGGATAGTTTCAGTTTTGCAAATGAAAAGTGTTCTGGAGATGGATGGTGATGATGGTTTTGGCATTCTTAATCAGTAATGAGTTTATCACTTTGAGGGAGAGTCACAGAAGGTACATTGCTAATTGTGGGCTCATGCGTATTTTCAAAGTGAATAGATAATTGCCTGGTTGCTAAACCCTAAATATAGCACACTTTCTGGTTCTATCTGTAACATATGAGGATACCCTTTTCTTTCATCATCATGTGAAGTAGGATTTTTCACTCTGGTTAATGTTACCTGCCAGAGGAGATTAAGCCAGGCATTTTTACATTATCACATCATTGTTTAAATGCTTTGCCTTTCCATGCCACATAGGAAGCTATTCTTCTACATCCATATCTATATATCTATGTACCTACACGTCTATAGAGATAAAACCATTTGTTTGGGCACCTCTGTGTGAGGAATATTCAGACGCTTTGCCTGGAGTTTTTGCAACAAAAAGTTAACAGGAATTTCCTGACTTACATCGTTTTCTCAAATATTATGGCATTTTTAAGAAGAGTTTCTGGCTCAACTTTATTTTCGTGCTGATGGATTGCCACATGTTACAGAACCACTCCTTAAATAAACAATTCTTCTATCATGCAGGATCTCATGGAATCCTTTATAAAGTCTATTTCCGGTAGAACAGAATCTTGATCTGGCTCTCAATTGTTAAGAGTGTCCATTGTTTATAACAATCCATGTGATTAAAAATCTTCCCCATCCCCTGCTTTGTTCATAATTATTGCCCCATTTTTCACTTGGGGTTTTATTTCTAGCCTTCCATGCACAGAATTTTCTAAGTTCTCCAGCACCTGCTCCTGCTGGCTGGTGTCTTCACTTACAAGCCAGAGGAATAGGGATGACCCCTTCCCAGGCAGAGACAGTGGAACAGAGATGTGCAGATATTGAAGGACCAGGGAAGGGCAGATGGCAGAAAGGTAGCTGGGGCTGAGGGCTGAGACAGTGATGGGACTTAATGTTCCTTGTAGGGAGGGAGGGAGTGGGTCAGCAGTCCGGCCTTCCTTCCTGGGAGACCCCCTACTCCTGCCAGATGTCCAGGCTCCAGGATGGGATGGGTGCAGAGCAGCAGGCAGGCCCTGGACCTGGCTCCTCTCTTTCCCCCCAGCCTCACCTATAGGATTCTAGGAATCGCTGCTTTCACCGGTGCCCCACTTCCACCATTTCTTTTTCTCTCCTGCTACTTGTCCTTCACCTTCAGGGAACATGTTTCAGGGAGCAGACCTACGACTCTGATTAAAACCACCCTGAGTCCTGATCTGGGTTTCTGGTCGTTCACTCACCAAAGTCTGAGTCTATTCTCCCATCTCCTTAGGTTTCTTGTCATTATTATTGCTCTCATCATAGAAACTATTATCATTATTGTTGTTAATCACCATGATTGTGATTATTATTGTGTAATAATTACACCAATTATGATTTATCATTATCGTGCTTGTCAGAAACACTGAATCAATGTTCTCTATCCAGGAAGGGTGTCTGGTTTGATAAGGAGACTACAGAGGGTTCCCCAAAATACATACAAACACACAAATGTTTTCAGGTAATTCCCACTGCCGTTTCCAGAAATGAGCATCCACAAATTTTCCAAGTTTCCTTCCAGTGTCTTGGTATGTCTGTTTTGACAGGGCAGGTTTGGTGAGGGCATCTTGGCCTGCCTGAGCCTCTGAAAATATTATAAGTCACCTTGGGAACCAGCAACCACTCGTGCCTGCCTGCAAGGCCCAAGGTGGGCATCCATGGGCCACCAGGCTCAATGAAAATTTTCCTAAGACCCTTCGGGGGCCCAGAATAGATGGAACAAGCATGGGAGGCTAGAGAGGAAGTCTCCGCCCCCTGGAGCCTCTGTAGTATTTCTAAGTATGCCCCGGAACCAGGGAGCTGCTCATGCCATTCTACAGACCTGCAAGCACAGAGAAGGGCAAGGAGGTACCTATTTAGTTGCCCACCAACATCTCCAGGCTCAGAAGCAGGATCCATGAGGAACATACCTGAAGGTGGCAGGGTGAAGCAGATGGCAGGAAGTGCAGCAAGACAGTCAAGGCTGAGAAAGTGCTGTAGCCTCAATGTTCAGAGCGGGGCTTTGGAAGGCTGGGAGACAGGGCATGGTCCCTGAGTCTGGCCTTCTTCCTGGGAGGCCAGATTGCCTGGAAGACACACATACACACAAACATATTTAAACGAACCAATCTCAGAGTTGTCTCTGAACAAGACTGTTTCCCAGGTGTATGCTTATGTCTCATCATTTTTTGCTCATTTGCACTTCAGCATTTTGGAACAATTAACAGATGTAAATAAAAGTCAATTTAATTTTTAAAAGAAAAAAGATCATAGTTTCTATGACATGAGTGTGGATTACACAGGAACTCAAAATGACCACTTATTCTAGAACATCATTTTTGCAGTAGGCAAAACTCACAGTCAACAAATAATGAGCTATTTTGAAAGCCATATAGCAATTAAACAAAATCCAGGCAAAAAAAGTTTTTACATTAACTTTGACAGTTTTAATAGATCACTCAGTCTTTTAACATGGACTAGGAGTTCAATGAGAGTTTCTGCTGCCCCAACTGTGTCTGTGCCTAATGGTTGCTGCTACAGAAAATACTAATATTGTCTAATATAGTTACTATGACTCATTTGACATTATGAACTTAAAAAAAAACTCTGCCATGACTGTTGATCTTTCATAGTATCTCAGATAAAACACTAAGCATTTCATAGATATCGTCTTTTGAAGAGAAGCTCTACAAAATCACATTTTTTGTGTGTGTGAGGAAGATTAGCCCTGAGCTAACATCTGTTGCCAATCCTCCCCTTTTTGCTGAGGAAGACTGGCCCTGGGCTAACATCCGTGCCCATCTTCCTCTACTTTATATGTGCGACGCCTGCCACAGCATGGCTTGATAAGTGGTCTGGAGGTCTGCGCCCAGGATCCGAACCTGCAAACGCCAGGCCGCAGAAGCAGAGCACGTGAACTTAACCACTATGCCACTGGACCCAAAATAACATTTTTATTTCCATTCAAAAATATTCCAACAAGTTCAGTAAGGTTAACTATGTACCAAGTGAAGAAACAAACAATAGAAGAAAAATGGATACTGTATATTCCTAGCAAAAATTAAGATAAAAATATGATATTCACAGATGTGTATGTAAGAATTTACATTAGAAATACACATAAATAGAAATATAGAGATTAAAGAGAAATTGCTAAATCCTTAAACTTTAAAGGGGAATTTAATAACAATATACTCTGAAATTATGTCTATAATGCAATAACATGAGTAAGCATATCGAAGATTTAATATATCTAAACAAGTAAATACAAACTGAGACTTCATCCAAAATGTAGAGACTTTCTATCTCCATTTATCCCAAAGTAAAGACTTCAGTACACCCATTGTATCCATCAAATATGACTTTGTAGTCAGCCACAGAGAAAATTTCAACTAATTGCAAAAGAGAGTATACCAAATAGGACACGTGTGCTTACCACAGTAAAATTAAAATGAAAATAAACCACCATCAGGTACTATGAACAGAACTAATGTAACAGTTTAAACAGGGTTACAATACAATCTAATGGCCATTGCCAAGGGGAGTCATCATCACCATGAAGAATGAATATTCTCAAAACCATGGAATAGGGCCAAAGTTATCTCAAAAAAATGTATAATTTCAAATACACATAGTAGACATAGGGCTTGAAAACGAATGAACCAATTGTTCAACTTTATAAACCAAGAGAAAGTAAAAAGAAACAAGAGTAGATCGGTGGGATGAGTAGGATGGAATCTGGGACACGGGGGGCCCACTACAGGGCTCGGGGCCTCTCCGAGGAGGTGACTGCAAAGGGGAGGCCTAGAGAGCAGCAGCCGGGGCCCCACACGGCAGGAGGATGCGGAGGACTCAGGGAGGACCGGGGTCTGCACGAACCCAGGGCAGGGAGACGGGGGCGACCCGCGCTGCCCTCCCGGGGCCAAGAGTCCACCTCCCGTGGGGACTTGACCCGACGCGGGGTGGGGAGAGGAGACGGCTATAAGGACGCGGGCAGAAAGGTCGGGGCGGGGACTGGGCTCCGAGCGATTTTACCGGAAACCGCCGCCGATCCGGACCCGGCAGCACAGCGTCTCCTGACTAGGCGGAGCTCCCCGCGATCGGGACGGGCTGATGCCGGGACTGTGGCGGCCGCGGGGTCCCGGACTCGGGGCGTGGAGGACGCGGCGTTGCGGGCATCAACGTCCGAGTTTGAACTAGAAACACTGAAACGCGCTCCAGGGACCGAGACCTTGGATCTAGGAAATCTGCTTCCGGGTCGGCAGGAAACTGCGAGCGCCGGTGGGGCGGGGCCTGGAAGGAGGGCGTGTGCGGGCGGAGCCTGGACGGAGGGCGAGTGTGGGCGGGGCCTGGAAGGAGGGCGTGTGTGGGCGTGGCCCGCGCGCTTCCGCCCCGCCCCGAGGCGTTTCCGGCGTTTCTGTCTGTACTTCCTCCCGCAGAACTGGCGTCTGCGCGTTTGCGTCCCTGTGAATGTGCAGGGTGGCCAATGGGGCCAGGCTGCGCCCGTCCCGCTTCAAATTACATGATTCAGATACTTCACAGTAAAAGCTTAGAAATAAGGGGCCACTCATACTGAATGCGGAGATGTTTCCTTCTCAAAAAATAAAAACCGATTTAAGTCAGAAACCCAGTTTGTGAACGCGTCCTGTGAGTCCCTCGGGCTCCAAGGGGCTGTGGGGACGCGGGGACTTCGGCAGTTGGATCAGGAACGTCTGAGGCTCCACCAATTAAAACTTTTGTCCTTTTTCTTTTTTCCAGGAAGGTAGAATGTGAACCCCAAACTCGCCGGTGCGAAATGTGAAATTTCACACTGACGACCACAGAAGGGAGTGTCCATGTCTCTCCTCTACTCCCCCGGCGCGGTGTCACGACGTCTCAGGCCAGGGGTCTGAGGCCTTGCTTTCAAAGAACAAAATTACTGCTCGTGTGCAATATATATATTTCCTTTCTCCTTCTTGACGTTTAATTGCTATTTCACACTTCTTGAGAAGGGTTATAAATTCACATACCTTTGAGACAAATGTGGATGCCATCCTAACAAGTTGCCTTGTCATTATTTTCTAAATACATTGTAATTTCACATTTCTTTTTCTTTACTCCCAAAGTTACCTAAAAAAGTATTTTTATCTTGAAAAATGAGATATTTTAATCTATGCTTTTGTTTTCTATTTCTGAATGTTTTGTGTCAACTATGGATAAGGAAGCTTCTAAAAAGTGTGCTCCTTAGGAGATAGGTGGATTTTGCTTTCAAACAATGTAGAATTAGTTTTTCATTATTTCTGGATACCTTTGATTGGAATGTCTGTTCTCCCACATGAACATTAAAGACCATAATAAAACTGTACTTTCAAATTTCAATACCTCGTTTACACCCTTAATAAATTTTAGTGTGAAATATGTGAGTTAAAATCTCTTCTATTTCCTTTGTAAATTCTGAAGTTAATGCTAGAGGGAGTTTGGCAAAACTAAATCCCAACTATTTATCCTGCAGAAATTTTTCCAAGATTATTTCCAGAAAAAGACCTTTCTGATTTTCCCATAACTGATAGAAGTTTCTCCAACTTTTAAGTTCGTTTTTTTAAATATTAAATATTTAGACTCAAATAGATTTAAATTCTGGAAGATAACGTTCTCTTAGGCAGGGAAACTATTAATAAACATCCAGAGGGGTAGGAGGGAGGTGCTGCCCATTGCTCCTCCAGGTCTCCGGGTCACTTAACCTGAGCTCACCTCACTCTTCTCAGATCTGTGGGGAACTGGACACAGATTAAGGAGCCAGGACTGAATGCGACTTGAGGTCAAGGAGTCCAGATATCTGAACCCCTCCCCCATTTAGTTTTTCCTCATCTTCCTATCTCTTCACATAGAATTCAAGCAATGTAGTTTTGCCTGTGTAAACCATCCAGCGTCCAACCCACCTTCTCCATCATATCTTCTGTGTTCTGGTCTATACATAGTGTGTGCTTGGGGAGGCTAAAGATAGACTGAAGTGATTCATCTTGGGTGCACATGGGGTGCATGTTGTTTGTAAGTTCCCTGTGAAAAGCTGACTCTATAAGATGGATGTCTCAGTAAACCTAGCTCTGCCCACCACGTCCCTGAATCTCTATTTTCCCTGGTTGGGAATTAGATCCAATGAAAGCTGAGGAGTGAAAACAAGTGAGAGTGTATTAAAGTATAATTTCTTCTATTTATGTTTTTATTATTATTAAATGAAAAAATATTTTCGAAGCATTCTTAGAAGATCTCCATCACCAAAGAGCTAGTCCCTTTTTCATGAGAAAACACAGCGCCATGTAAGCACAGTGGTTGTAGGATAGTAGTTGGATGAGGGTCACCCAGATGGCCTGATGGGTAGGTGGCTCCACTAAAATGGAATGCAGTGTGTGTAAGGGAACCTGTGTCTACATCATCCCTGGGATGATGATGCCCCCCCTCCTCAGTGTGCCCCTGAGCCTAGCATATACGACCATCAAGTGACCTGAGTGTCCTGACATCTGAGGGAGCCTCCAGCTGAGAGCAGAGATGTGCTGAGATCTCCATTGTGAGTCAAACTAGAGAACTCTTGTGGAATGAAGCAGTTTGTCTGTTTTGTTTAGGATAGTGGAATAAAGGAGCTTGAGTCTGTAGATTCTGATTCCCCTGCCTGGTGACCTGAGCACATGAGGAGGTGTTAAATGTGAAGTTTGGGAATGTGGTGTCTCCCAGTGTTGAAACAGTTCTTAGGCTTTTGTCCTTCTGAGATTCTGCTGAGATCCTCGGGACGGTCGTGCACCAACACTTGTCTCATTTTTTTTATGATGAAAACATGTTTATGTTTGGGTGTGTGTATTAGTACTCTAAATATCCCATGTTGGAAGTGAGGAGAACACAACAATCCAGAAGCAGAAAGTGGGGGATGAGGAACATAAACACAATGAGTCTGTGATGAAAATCCACTGGCTGATGACCCTCACATCCAGGCTCAGATCACACTTCAGAGGCCCCAGAGCTCTGCATCACAGGGGATCTCAAGTCATTCCCAGGACAGGCCCTCATGCACAGGGCAACACACACTCGCCCACAAACACCGGGTTGCTGTGGTCTCCAGCACCACATTTCTGTTCAGGGTCCTTGGAGAAGGAATCAGAATGTCCAAGTACTCCTGGGGGAAGTTCACAGTCAGTCTCTGAAGTTGACTCCTTCCTAAGAGCTTGCATTCCTGTTCAATCAGGAACCATTTCATTCCATTATTTGGAGAAAGAATGAGTTTGGCAGATGGAGTAAGGAATGCAAGTTGGCTTTGGAACTGTTAAGAGTGTCAGGATTCCAAAGAATGCAGTCAAGTTTTACAGATACCTACTGCAGTGTCCGTGTCAGTTCTCTTTTGGACAGGCAGCTCTGCAAACCCAAACACTGATATTACACTGCATTTTGTCATAAGATAGGTCCTCTGGTCAGGGTGGGCAATGAAGACTAGAGCCAGCATGGGTGGCAGTGGAGGAGTGGCTGAGGAACAAGCCCTAATGACTGAGTCTTCACCTGATTTGTGGACACTCAGTGATGCCTAGTGACATATGGCAGTGCATGAGCACAGGACACTAATTGGCCTATACTCCTCACAGAACCAAATTCTCCCCCCCACGGCACCTGTATGACTAGAGTTTACAGCTCAAATCCTGCATATATGTCCAGAGGTCTCCTCGGAGAGCCCCACCTCTCCCAGTTCCAGGATCTTCAGCAGTAACATGGTTTTTTCACTAACTCAGTCTCTCTAGACCACTTGAGCAGTGACAAGACGCTATGGACTAAATTGTGTCCCTCCCAACTTCACATATTGAAGCCCTACGCCCCCCATGTGATGGTGATTGGAGATGGGATCTCTGAGAGGTAATTAGGGTTAGATGAGGTCATGGCAGTGTTGAAGGAGGTCATTGAGAGGACTTGACCAATGATTGACCCATGAACTGGACCTGGGCAATCGGAGGCTCCTCACCCAGTTCCCTGTCCTTGGAATGTACGTTCCACCCACTATTCTGACACTAGGAGCCACTTCAAGGATGCGGACTTGAGAGAGGAGTGTGTTGTTGAGACCATATGGATGGTATACGTGACTGAACCCCGTTAAGGCCTCTACATAAACTTTTAAGATTCTGGCAGGTGAGTGGGGAGATCTACTCATGGCGCCTGAGACAAGCCTCATATGTAAGTTCCCTGGATTATTAAACCTCACACCTACTAATGTAGAGTGGTCTGCCTCTTTCTTTGGTTTCTCCCTGCCCTCCATGTATGGAGGCCAGTTTCAAATTTCACCCAGGGAACTCCCAGGGTTTCAGACCAACAGAGGGTGGGACCCTCATTTTGGGATTAGTGCCCCTATAAGAGGAAAAGAGATTGCTTGCTCTGTCTCTCTCTCCAGGCCTGAACAAAGAAGTCATGTGAGGACACAGCGTGACAGTGGCTCCCTGCAAGCCAAGAGAAGAGGCCTCAGAATGAAATATATCTTGCCAGCAACCTGATCTTGGATTTCCCAGCTTCCAGAACTGTGAGAAATAAATTTCTGTTGTTTAAGCCACCTAGTCTATGGTATTTTGTTATGGCAGCACAAACTGACTAAGACAGATTTTGGTAATGAATAAAGATTTGGATCATCCCACCAGGTAAGGAACCATGACCAGCTGAGGAGATTGCTGAAGGCAAAGGGAGTATAGAACTGGTAGTGGAAGAAGGTGGGTATAAATACCAGCTACCATGTGACCAGTTACAGAAACGAGGACAGTCATTGCTATGAGTATTTCCCCCTTATTTTGTTATGATATATGCAACATATATGTAGGGCAAATGTCTTTGTTTTCGTCATTCTCTTATGCCCTTATCATGTAATGTAAGATGTATTGACTTTGTGTCATAACATTTAAGTATTGCTAATTTTGCATAATATTATTTAAGTTACAGTATATCAAGGAGAAGAGTAAACATCACTTGTGGATTTTGCATCCTCTTCTGGGGAAGGAGTTTGTGCATTTTCAGTTGTATAAAGGGTAGTGCATCCCATTAAGCAGAATTATGACCTTGTTGTTGTCTTTATTTGGAGATCAAGTATGGCTTAAGGAGATGCATACGGGTGCCAAGTTGACAAGGGGTGAACTTATGATGGTTAATTTTATTCCTCGACTTGCTTGGGCCACAGGGTGCCCAGATATTTGGTTAAATATTATTCTGGGTATGTCTGTGGGGGTGTTTCCCAATGAGATTACATTTGCATTAGTAGACTGAGTAAAGCAGATTACCCTCCCCAATGGGTGGTCCTCATCAAATCCTTTGAAAGCCTGAATAGAACAAAAGGCAGAGCAAGAAAGAATTTGTTCTCTCTCTGCCTTTTGTCTTTAAGCTGGGACATCAGTGTTCTCCTGCCTTTGGATTTAGACTGGAATTTCCACTGTGGGAGAGCAGAACTTTCCATCCCCAAATGTGTCTCTTTGGCTTGATTATTTTTAATAACAAAAGCCTGGAAGAAACTTTGTCCTTTCCTCTAACTGCCTAAAAGAATTTAAGATAGAAGGCCTGTTCCAGGAAGGAGTTAATACCACAGATAACTATAGTATAATATAAACTAGGTGTGGTAGACAGGGAGGAACCTAACAAGGGCTTTTTAATCAAAGTCCTGTCCATCTCTCATTGTCTTTGCAAGGCATGGTCAACATTTGTTTATCAAACATTTGCTTTTCCATCGCCAGGTAAATTGCCTTCCTCCCCTTTGAAGTCCCAAACCACTACCCCCAACATCCTCCTTTGTCTTTAGCTGAAGATGGTATTTAAGGTGGTGGCTTCAGCCATTTGGTGAGTAACTCAGCTTTCCTGGGTTTCTCCCATGTATACATGTTATTAAACTTTTATTTTTTCCTGTTATTCTGTCTTATGTCAATTTAATTCTTAGACCAGCCAGAAGGACCTAGAGCATAAAGGAATAGTTCTTCCTCTTCTATACCACCATCGGCTCTCCGGACTTTGTAGCCTCCATAATCATGGGAGCCATTTTCGTATAATAAATTTAGATAGATAGATATTGATACAGATATTATAGATATAGATGTATAGAACCTGTTGGTTCTGTTTCTCTGGAGAATCCTGACTAAGATCAGATCACAGCCCTCTTCCAAGCATGAAACCATTATTCTGCCAATTCTGCCATGTGCTCTACATGTCTTTGCTTGCCCTCCCCCATCTACACCTCTCCTCTCCTTGCACGGGAGGCATATCATATTCATAACTGCCAGAGTGTATGAGAATGAAGTCACATAAAGTATGATGGTTTCCAGCACAGTGCCTTGTATACAGTGCATGCTAACAAATGTGTGAGCACACAGTAGATGCTCAATAAAATTTGCTTAAATGAATATGTGCATGTTGTTTCCCAAGTGCTGTCTTGCTCAGACACTATTGTCATCTCTTCTCCCAATTTACTAAAGGTCAGAAAACAATGTGATCTGTTGGGGAGATGATGGGTGGTCTTCACTGAAACCAAGTGTATTTGCATTGAGAGATGATGGTTGGGTATTGGGAGCTTGTGTGTGCTGATTGCCTTTCCTAGCTTAGTGCTACTGGGAGTGGAGTCTGGAGGAACCACCATAAACATCACCAGGGATCTTGTTAAATATGCAAATTCACAGGCTCACCCAGACTTTCAGAATCATAGTTTCCTAAATTCCAAGGGCCCAGGATCTCCAAGAGATTTGTATGTATATTACATTGAGAAGCAATATTTAGCTAAGTGGTTCTCAACCCTAGTTTCCCACTGGGATGACCTGGGCAATTTAAAGAAATACCATCACCCCAGAAATTATGTCACTTAATTGGGAGTGGGGCCTGGCAGCTCAACATTTGCTGCACAATGGAATCAGAATTATCTGGAGAATGTTTAACAACCCTAATGCCCAGGCCTCACTCAGGCCCCACTAAACTTGGATCCTCCTTCTTAAGTGTGTCTTCCCGGGGTTTGCACACAACATCCCAAGTTCACCAACTTCCTTCTAGTGGTTGGTTTTCTTTTACATCCTGCTCCGTGATTTTCCTTATGGAACTATTTTCTTTGTGCAGGTCTAGGACTCTGAGTCTGAACTACCCCAAGAGGCCTGATATTGGTAGCTTGTCATTTGCCTTGAGGAGACTGTACTCTGATCTCACATCTCCTTCGATTTTTTTTTATTATTATTGTTAGTAGTGCTAATATCACTGTGATCATCTCTATTGTTATTATTGTAATTCATTCTTATTTTTATTATTACATTTTTTATTATGGATTTCTTTTTCTGCTTGATGTTATACAACATTGATAGAGTTTCCCTGTTTAAGAAGAGTGTCTAATTTACTGGAAACCCTTATAGAGGGTTCCTCAAAAGACATACACACAGTGACGTCTTTGGAGTCCAGCTCTACCCCTTGGTCCCTTCTTGTAAGACAAAGCCTACTCTATCATTCCAAGGCCCCTCCAGAGGCACGTACCTGCCTGTGCTGTCAGTAGAGCCCCTTATAGGATGTCTTTAGCCTACTGAAGCCTCTAGAAAATTTCACAAGTCCCCTCAAGCACACAGCAAACACTTGTGTTATCCTGGAAGTCCCAAGGAGGGCGTCCTTGGCCCTCCAGAGCCATGTAAATTTTTTCTAAGTCTACTTGGAGGCCAATATTGCTCTTGGCTTTCTAGAAATCCTGGTGAAAGTGTCACCACCTCCTCCAGCATCCTCAGCATTTTCTACCTTAGCTCAGAGCCAGGGAGCCAACACTACTGAAAACTGAGGTGCCACAAGGACGTCCCAGGGTCACCTGAGCCTCTGTAAATATTCCAGCGACCTCATTAGCCCAAGAAATTCTGTTTCTGGGCCGGAAGCCTGCTGCCTGAGCCACTGCAGATTTTTCTAAGTCCTGCAGGAAGCCCTCAATGTTGTATAAATTGACCACAAAAATAATCCATAAGAAGAAAAAATGAAAAGTATTATTAATAAAATACTAATAAAAATAATGATAAACACTAATAATAATAACAAAAATGATGATCATCCTGATGATAAGAATAATACCACCACTGTAAATTATAATAAAAATAAATCTAAGATAATGGGAGATTAGGGTACAGATTCCTATATATGAATGACAAGGTACCAATTTCTGGCCTCATGGGACATTTTAGAGTCAGAGTCCCAGGTCTACACAAAGAAAAAGAAATTAAGGCAGAAAGTAGCAGCAGGGGAAAAGAGAAAACCAGGAAAGAGGAGGACATAGTGAACTTACAAACTCTTGCACAAGCCTTGAGGGGTGTCCTAAGGGACAGAGATAGAGGGACGTTGTCCTGAGCCTGTCCATCACTCCACACCCACCAGATTTCAGAAGTTCCACCCCCGGGATGATCTGGCTGGGCTCCATGCAAGGAATGCAGCACTCCAGATCCACACCCAGTGCACAGAAACCCCAAGTATACCTACATTAAGCCCCAGCATTACCTCAGCCCTCACTGCCTGGATGCCCTCTGCCAGCTGTTCCTCACAGAACCCTGAGGATCCAGACATCTTGCTTCTGCATGTCTCAGCAGTGTGCTACAGGAAGGTGTTATCCACAGTTGTTCCCTGACCAGCAGGGGGCAACGCAGGCCAACACAAGTGGTTCATGTTCTTACTGACGACTCAGAACATACTGCACTTGCTCAGGCTGGAGAGTCACCATCTCCGTCACTTCCAGCGCAGCGCCAGCACTTCCAGGACACCAGAAGGTACTCAGAATATTCCAGAGACTCAGGCAGGCCTTGGACACACTTATGGCTCATGTGCTGACAATGGCAGTTTCTGGGCTCTGAGCAGACATGGAAAATTGGAAGGAGGCACATGCTCGTGTAGACCCCCTGTCCATCCTCTCCAGGAGAGTAAGAGCAGTTCCTACGACCCTGAATAGAATTAGGAACTTTTGTGATGGATCTGGCAGCAGTCCAAGGACCCCCTCCCTGGGTCATCAAGGCCAGAACAGAGGTTACTGGCACCTTCAGGGGATTTGTAAATTTTTAGAAGCTCTGGCAGATCAAGGATGTCCTCCCTCTGGAATCCCTGATATCATGAGCCATTCCCTGCCTACAGAGTGGTCTCAGACACGCCATGGAGGTCATTCACTACTTGTCCATGCCTGCAGCAATGGACCCTGTGCCCCTGGGTTGACTTAGAAATTTCTGTGATGACTCTGATGAGCCAAGGGGACCCTCACTGGGGCTTGCAGGCCAGCAAAAGTAGTTGCTGGGTTCTCAAGGATACTGCTAAATTTGTCCAGAGGCTCTGACAATACAAGGACACCCAGGAGGTAGAGTGAGAACCTGGGAGCAGCTGTGAGCATGCATTTCTATAAACATCTTCAATAAATCAAACAGCCTTCATACATAGAGAAACTCTATGCAATGTCATATAACCACCACAAAAATGATCCCAGATAAGAATAGTAATAATCAAAATTAATGATGATAACAACCCGAACTATCATGATGATGCATAAATTAGCATAAATACTCATAATTTTAATAATTATAGTAATATTAAACTAAGGAGATAGAGATTATAGTACAGATTCCTCTAAGTGAATAACAAGGCACTGATATTGGGCTACATGGGGGTAGTTTGCAGTCAGAGTCCTGGGACTGCACCATGAAATGTGTTCCATGATTGCAAACTTGAGCCACAGGACGGAAAAGATAAACGATTCTCCGAAGGCCATGGGTGAGCATGGGTACTCACACACAAACCCCTGGAGGAGAGGAATATTGGGCAGAGGATGAAGGACTCTGGTCCTGCCCACTATAGGACACTCAGCAGCTTTCAGTAATTTGGCCGGATGGCTGGTTGGGCGGGACTCCCTGCAAGGAAGGCAGGAGCTCCAGAGCCACACCCATCCCACACTGCAGACACAAGCACTGCCTTCACGGAACTTTAAGCCCCAGCCTACCTCAGCCCTCACCACCTGCCTGCCCTTCTGCCATCTGATCTGCCCAGGCACCTATGGTAAGGACATCTAGGTTCCTTGTTTCTGCCTGGGTCTGCTGGAAGGCATGAGCTTCTATGCTTCTGGCCAGCAGGGGGCAACATGGGCCAGCAGCATTGGTTCCTCCAGGTCCCTGGAAGATTTAGAAAATTCTGCTGTTGCTCCCGCTGCCTGTCACCCTGTCTGTGCCTTTCGGTACAGCTAAAGCCTTCCCTGTACACTCAAGGGGACTTTGACCATTTGCAGGACCTCAGGCATTATAGGACACCCTCCACGTGCATCCTTTGTCAGCATTAGCAGCTCCCACAGTGCAAAACTGACTTAGCAAATTTTGAGGAAGCTCTGGTGGGGCTGGTTCACTCTCCCCTGACATTCCAAATAGGAACCCGTGGTCTGGCCCCCAGAGGTGATTTAGAAAAGTTCCCCGAGTCTCAGGAGGGTCACAGATGCTATCCACCATCGTCCATGCAGTCAGGAGCATTCCTGGGCCCCAGAGTTGACTTAGAAAGTTTTGTCATAGCTCTGGCAGGGCAGGGATGCCCTCACTTTGGCTTACAGGCCAGGATAAGTGGTTGCTGGACCCTCGAGGGTACTTCTAAATGTTTTCAGAGGCTGAGGCTGGACAGGGATGCTCTCCCCAAATCTCCTCTGCCAGCCTGAGCTGGTCCCCGCCTCCAGGGCGGACTTGAACATTTCAGGAAACTCATCAGTTTCAGGAGTTTTGTCAGAGAAAGCATGTTTCTAGGTCAACTCAGGGGCCAGGAGGCGGTCTTGCCCTCCTGGAAGTCTGGAGAGAGGTTCCTGCCCACCTGAGCCTTTGCAGAATTTTCTATCCTCAAGACCCGAGGACCTGATATTTCTGAAATAGATGTGCGTGGACAGCTTACAAAGCCCGCCTGAACTTCTGGAAATGGTCTATGTTTCCTTGGATACCAGAGAAATGCTGGTGCTGTACTGGAAGGCAAGGATATTGGGATCTGCCAGCCCTGGCTTGACTGGGTCTGGAGGATCTTCTTTCAAGATGGCTCACTCGTGTGGCTGTTAACAACAGGGCTTAGTTCCTCACCATGTGGACATTTCCATAGAATGCTTGAGTATCTTCATGAAGTGTAAGCTGATTTCACCCACAGTGGGGATTCCAAAAACACAGGACTGAAGCTGTAATATCTCTTAGGACCTATCCTCAGAACTCACAATCCGCCATTTCTGCAACATCCTATTGCTTACAAAGTCAGCCCTCATTGGTATGGAAGGAATCTGCACAAGGGTATGAATACTAGGATGGAGATCATTAAGAGCAATTTTGGAGGCTGGCTACCAGTTGACCTTCATTTACTATTCCTGATACTAGTAAATGTTGTTATCATTTAGTTAGGCACTCAGGTTAAAAATATTGGATATCTCAAATATGCTCACTTTCTTTATATATGTCACTATGCCCTGATAATTTGGATCTCAAACATTTTCCTCCCCTCTTTTCTTACACTCACATTGCTTTAGTTTGGAGTCTCACCTAGCCTCTGTTACTGCAATAGCATTCTTCCAAACAGATGGCTTTGTCAATTCACTTAATCACCCTGGCCACTTCCTGAGAATTCTTTATAAAATTGGAATCTAATTTTGCGTGGATTAAGGTGTATGCTTCATTCACCCTTATGTGATCCACACACACATGCATGTGTACACACTCACACACTCTATGTTGTTGTCAGTTATAACAGCCCAACATGAGATTTATACTAAGACAAGAGAACTTAGATACTCTAATATTAGAGCCAGAAGGAGAGCATAGCGATGATCTAAATCGATATTTTTCAATGTGTATTTCAGAATAGTTACCTGGGAAGCTTGCTAAAAATGTCAACTTCTAGGCTGCACTCCGCCCTACCAAACTAAAATTTCCTGGACTGGGTCTAAATGTCTGCATTTTAAAGCAACTTTCTCTATTGGCTTTATGCATAATAATGATTAAGAGTTCCCTGATCTAGATTCAATAGATCTAAATTTATATAGGTGCTGTTGAGATTTAAGAAAGAAAGTTTCCTGCCCATGTCCATGCCTCTAGTTCATAGCAGGATTGGGATTTATAACTTAAATCCAGACCTCATGCCTCCATGTTCAGTGGCATTTCACTGCTCGGCATTGTTCCACTTGACAAGAGGATTGGAGAGTAAATAACCAAATGATTCAACTTCCTCCTCAACTCAGAGGCGCAAAGCATGGTGCTAGCAAGAGAGAAGCTGACACATTAGTGGTGGAGGTAAAGGCATGTTAAACAAACTAACATACAGTGTGGTACGCATGACACCATGAGCAGAGCATTCAGGAGGTTCAGACCAGGAGGGAGTGGGGGGATTAATTATTAGTAGAGCTATAAAGCCTGAGAAATGTTCACTAACAAAATGTCTAGTCACTAACTAAACCGACCAGTTTCTCAGCATAGCCAGACTCATTGTGACTTAATACAGATAGCTTTTTGTTCATAAGCTTTAATCTGTTGCCAAAGTGTTTGTAGCTCATGTTCCCATTTAACAAGGTTTTCTGGTCAAAACCGAGTGCCTACATCCTCCTAATGAACTGAGTGTCCCACAAAACAAGGATTCTCGGTCTCCTTCTGAAGGCCATTCTGTATGCATAGAACAGCTCTGTCCATGAATATCCCTAATGAGGTACAGAAGGACATTACAGTCCAGACAAAGTGATTCCGCTGCTGCCAGAGAGCCCCAGACGGAAGTTTTCTCTGCCTCTTGGAAACGAAGCCAAGCTTTCTCCTCTCTTCAGCCATGAGGATTGCTGTCTTCTTCTTTACCATTCTCTTCTTTATGAGCCAAGTCCTCCCAGGTAACAAAATAAACTTCTCTGAAGCCTTGATAAGAGTAGAGTGCCTGAGACCTCACAGGGATCCAGTACTCAGAGCAAAATCACTGTCACTTATGCCCTGAGGAGGGGTCTCATAGGAAATCTGGAAGATCCTTTGGCTGAGAGACCTGCAGCCACCTGACTCATTTGTTCTCCATAGCAACCCTCAGTTAGAGGAAATGAAGGCAAGGGTGTTTTAAGTGCTTGAAACCCTCTTTGCTCCATCACTAAAGATGAATTTAATAAGGCATGTTTACTAGCGGTTTCTAGATCTAGCTAACAAAAAAATGGGGCATTATTCTACTAAATCTTGGTCTCTAAATGCCTCTACTTACTTTTAGCAAAAGTTAGTATCCTAATATACTGGCATAAGAGCTATGCTAAAGCTATAGGGTCCCAGGCAGAGGGATTGGTGAGGAGGCCTCCTTGAAATGCTTCCTCTGAATCTAAAAAATCTCTAACCTATTGCCCATTAATATTGTTGGTCCCCCAGTTAGATTCTGTCCCTTAAGATTCCATCCGAAACCCTGGCTTTTCCTCTTCCTTTTCAACATCTAGTCTTCTAAAGTAGAATTTAAACATTGGAATCAGAGAGGACACTGCAAAGGAGCATATCCTCCTGCATTCACATGCAAACATGGATAGCGGTGTAAGGCACCTGCACAGATGTAGCTGGGTGTGCTTCTTCTTGCTTTTACTAAGGAAGTGACCAGACACCCAAAATAGATCAGGAAATTCCCTAGAACTCCTGGACATGTAGATCCAAGGAAGAATGAGCAACTTATTCCTCCACATCAAGAAGAATAGCTTCTTATCTTTTCCTGAGAATTCAGGGCCTCAAGAGTTGGGAAGTCATAAATGTGTGAATGTGGACAATCCTCTTATATTATGAGGAACTCTTCATTGGTTGGTATTATGTGGTTTCCAAAAGGACACTTCCCAAAATCCAACAGAAAATATAGTGGGAGGCATGCCTATTCTTGGCAAGTTCAGACTTTCCTATCTAAATCTGTGTTTTAAAAGACTGCTTACTGCTAATGGGTAGATGATACTTCAGGTGTGGGTGCAGGGGCAGCTTCTGAGGCAATTCTAACTTTGCTTCAGGAGAACTAATCTGAAGGAAGTAGAAAGGAGAGAATGAAGTGGGGAGATACTGCAGGTGGGAAAACAGTTTGTCAGATATTTGTTAAGCACCTACTGTCTGTGAGGCCCTCACTAAGAAGTGGGCACGCAAAGAAAAAAGATGTGATGGCCCTTGGCTTCCAAGAAGTCATAGGCCAGTCATTTTGATCACTATGGAGTCCAGGGATGAGACAACCAGCCCCAAAATAGAGCACTGGCACAAGGATGAAGGAAAGGTTTCATAAGTGAGAGATACAAGTGAAATAAAACATGACCAAAATAAAGACAAAAGCCAAAAGTAACACAAGGTTTGAAAGCTTAGGGCAGTAAGCCTTAAAGTATCTGATTGTAGGAGCAGGCTCTGGAAGGAAAATCATGGGATCAGTTCATTACAAGAGTGTTTGAGGCTGTCAATGCAAGGTTTTCATCTGCATCTTTCCCTTAGTAATTGTGTGTGTGCGTGTGTGTGTGTGCCTTTGCATGGGTGTGAAGTGTATCTACTACCCCACACTCCCAAAGGGCTTTGGGATGAGTGACAGGCTGGTCTGGGGCTGTCCTCCCAGGCCTGGGGTTAAGTAAGCTACCCCGTCCCATTGTGAAGAGCTGATACGTAAGAGACTCATTAAACACTTACGAATTAACTTGAAAATGCTTTCTCTTTTTTTAAGGGAAGAATAAGTATTTTTTAAACAAATGCAAAAGTATTTTTTAACCAAACAAAAGAAAAGCTATCCTTGTTACAATTTGCAGAGGAGCTATAAAGCTGCAGATACTATAAAATCATTCATTGACAAGATTTGAAAAAGTTTTGATGATCCAGCCTATTTTTCTTATTTTATAGAGGAAAAATCAAGGCCCTGAAAAGTGAAGTGCCTCCTCCAAGGTGAAAGAGTGAGCTAAAGGCCAGTCAAGCCTTTTTCTTCACATCCCTACTTTCACTGTACATCCCACCCTAGGGTTCCATTGTGTTGCTTCCTTTGTATGACTCTCTAAAGACTGATTAAAGGTGGTGCCATATCCAATTACATTAACTCAGGAGCACACAAAGCTGGTGACCTCAACTTAAAAGATAATTGTCCATATGGCATTGCTAAAGACCCATCTGATTAATACTTACCAAGAAGTCAACCTCACTAAACATATGGGTTTGATGGAAAAAGTAGTTTAAAATGTTGTAAAATATATGTCTGGCATCCATATCTCCAGGAAATGAATGCTTTTAACAAAATTTTAAAACTTCCAAATTTTGAAGTCTAATTCATTTTTTTGCTTTCAATGTCATTCAACCAAAATAAATGAAAGTAGTGTGATGGTTAGAAAGCAGAGACAAAGCAATACTTATAGCCAAAATGGATGCACCAAGAGTAGAGAAGGAAAACTGGACATTATTGATGACAGCATAGTCTGCAGGGGAGTGGACTCTCTCCAGCTGTCCTTAGGTGGCCATGGGCAGCAGGACTGCAGGTTTTCTTTTGGAAGCCTGAATGAGAAGAGGAGGATACGGAAAGGCAAGAGGAGAAACAGAATGGAGTTGAGGACACACAAGCTTTACCTCCGTCCCTCTTCTCCCCCTCACTAAATCACTAGGTGACTCGATGACAAGTAGATTCCTTTCCCTCGATCTCATTTCTTCATCTGTAAAATAACAAGATCATTAGACAAGATCATCTATTATGTTCAGTGCAGCTTTAAATTTTGTTTCCCAAGCAAAATGTGAGAAATGACAGTGTCCTCACAATATGCAAAATACAAAATTCACTAGCAAAGAACTAATAAAAGCAAAAACATAAGAAAAATGTCCTTACTGTGACTTGGATTCTTATGCATGACTGACGGTATGTCACGTTTTTACAAAACTCCTTGATGATTTGGAAATTTAATGCTCAGTAGTCAACTGCAGCGACACTGCATGCATAATCCCAAGATATGTGCACTGAGAGTGACAACAAACTTCCATACAAACACGCTACAAGATGGAAAACAGCTCTATCTCAACCAATTATTCCATAATTAGTTACTGAATACCTATTATATGCCAAGACCTAAGCCAGATTCTGGGATATCTGTATAGAGAAGAATAAGACATGCTTCCTCCTCATGGAATTCATCAAGAAGTGAGGTCAGGTGGGGAAACAAAACCACAGTAGAATGCAAGAAGTACCAGAATAAAGGGATATTCATGAGTGATTTACCAGCTATCCCAAAACAGGTCAGTAGTTCACCTGTGTTATCTCAAATGACCATTCAAGTGGCAATAGGCCAGTTATAGCCCAAGGCAATTGGGGCCTGTATATACAGTAGCTGAGCTAGTTACAGATAAAAGGAAGGGATGTAAAGCCTGGGAAATGAAAACTCAAGATTTCAGCTGGATTCTACATAGTGTTCAACACTCAGAATGATCATTGATTTAAAAAATACCCTTACAATTGTTTCCCAATTCACATTTTAGGTAAAAAGATGATGTTGCATAGTTGATCTACATATCCATTAATGAATTGCTTTGTAAATCACAGAAGAGTTAAATTCAGTTCAATGCATTTGAATTTCAGCTCAGTTCAAATCAATAAGCATTTATTGAATGTATATAAATGCCCTGTACTGATCTGAAGATATTCTAGAATTGCCCTTTGTGTTCCAGAACAGAAAAACCTAGAAGTGCTGGTTTTGATACCTCTCTTACTGTCAGGAAAGGGCTTAAGAAGTTGTCATGGGAAAGGGCCACTTTGTTACACATGGAGACTACTCAGAATTAAACCACTTCTGAAACTGAGCACCTCATTGTGTGTGGGCCATCCCCAGAACAGTAATATATTAGGACATAAATCAAATATTATTCAATGTTTTTAACAAGTATATTTGTTCAGCCCTTAAGACGAACTCTGACTGTATGCAATGGTTTCTGTAGCAGGATTGCGTGCGACCTCAAAGACCAGTGCCAGAGAGGTAGGGAGTGAGTGAAGCCTGTGGATATAAGAAATACTGATGTGGACACTATTTGCATATTAAATACATAGGAAAGTTGTTCTCTTCCCCCAGAAAATATCTTCTCAAACAATTTCCTTGAAGTACATTATCTTTTAGATCTATGTTTCAGTTCCACTTTTGAAAGATATACACATACACACACTCACGCACACAAACACATACATATATCTAGAGAGAGAGAGATTTCCTTCTCTAAAAAGCTTCTTCTACTCTAGGAAATCAGCATTACAAAACTGATATTAAATAAAAACAGATCTCTGCCGGGGCGGCCCGGTGGTGCAGCGGCTTAGTTCACGCTTTGGCAGCCTGGGCTTCGCGGGTTCGGATCCGGGGCGCCTGCTGACGTACTGCTCGTCAGCCATGCTGTGGCAGCATCCCATATAAAGTAGAGGAAGATGGGCATGGATGTTAGCCCAGGGCCAGTCTTCCTCAGCAAAAAGAGGAGGATTAGCAATGGATGTTAGCTCAGGGCTGGTCTTCCTCACCATCGCCCCCGGCCCCCATCTCTGCCATTAGTGTTAGGAGACAACAAAGAGTAAGGAAAACTGGGAGAAGCTGGAGTGTGTATGCCCTAGAACTTCTAAAGGGGCCAGGGCTACCCAGGTTACTTAGGTGCACCCAATGTTGCCAGATTTTTCAAGAAAACCAAGAATCCAAATTTTTGCATGAAAGGAGATTTTTAAGTGTTGGCTTAAGAAATCAAATAACAGCAACAACAAAAATCCATGCAAGATTGTTTCCAGACACTCCCCCGTGTAATTCAATAAAAATTCAGGGAGACTAATAAACAGTTACAATAACCCTCTTCTCTGTGCAGCCAGAGGCAAATTCAAGGAGGTCTGTGAGCGTCCAAATGGCTCCTGCCAGGAATTTTGCATCGAATCAGAAATCCACGTTGGGAGATGTTTAAATGGCCGACCATGCTGCCTGCCCATGGGGCATCAACCAGGAATCGAACCTACTACACCAGCGGAGAGCTGAAGCCTTTCTGAAGCTTTTGTTTGTTTGGATGTTTTATTCTCTCTCTGTCTTTTTTTTCTCACAGGGATCTTATTGAGTCCTCAATAAATAATAAAGGAAAACTAGCAAACGCAAAACCTATTTAAAAAATTCATATTGTACATTTTCACTTGATTTCTGATTGGTTCCCATCTTTCTAGCTGATTGAGCTCCAGGTTGGGTGGGGGCACTTTATCATACCTATGACTTTTGCCTGGCACCGCAGCCCTCCACCCTCCATTTGGGGACACTACTTGCCTTTCCCCCTGGAAAAATTCTCTACCTCATTCCATGCAGCCTTGTGGGGTCTCCCTCCCTGACAAAGGGGCAGCACAGGAAAACTTGCAGACAGAAAACAATTTCTTCTACACCCTTTTCAAAGGCAGCACTCTGGGCCTGTCCATGGACTCCTGGCTGAGATCCATGGAATTTCTCTTGTTCTCACCTTTCACTGGGCATGATCATTCCACCCTGTAAACCACTGCATTAGCTTCCTATGCCTGCTGTAACAAATTACCAGAGATTTAGTGGTTTAAAGCAAAACACATTTTTATCTGACAGTTCTGAAAGTCAGAAGTCTGACATGGATCTCAATGGACTAAGATCAAGGTGTTGGCAGGGCTGAGTTCCTTTCTGGAGGTTGTATGGTTCCCTTCCTCCAAGTTTCAGACAGCAGTGGTGGCTGCTCCCATACATCATTAGCAACCATGTTTTGTCCATCTTTAAAGCCAGCAGTGGGCTTGAGTCCTTCTCATATTCTAATACTCAGAACTCATCTTCTGCCTCCCTCTCCCATTTTTTTTAGGATCTTTGTGATTACACTGGGCCCATCGGGATGATCCAGGATAATCTCCCTACTTTTAAGGTCAGCTGATTAGCAACCTAATTCCACCTTCCACAATCTCCTTTGCCATGCAAGGTGACATGTTCACAGTTTCCAGGGATTAGAGTATGGACACCTCTGGCAGAAGGAGGAGGGACATTATTTTGCCTATGACAAGCACTGAATTTTTTCCCCACACATTACCATTTTGTTCAACCTAGAGATGATGTTAGTTGCTTGTGCAAAAAAACTGTCATTGTTAGTGTTTTCTTTTGTGTGAAAAGTTGTAAAGTCCTCCCCTTGGTCTCTGGAAGAGTATAGAATCAAGGAATATTTTTCATCTTATCCATCTTCTAACTGAAAGTTTATGCCCTTTGACCAACATCTCCCTAATTCCCCCATGCTCCCAGTTCCTGGTAACCACCATCCTACTTTCTGTTACCATAAGTTCCACTTTTTTAGATTCTAGATATAAGTAAGATCACACTGTATTTGTCCTTCTGTGCCTGGATTATTTCACCTAGCATAATGTCTTCCAGGTTCATTCATGTTGTCACAAATGACAGGATTTCCTTCATTTTTTAAGGCTGAATAATATTCATATATTACATTATATATCATATACCTATATGTAATATACTTATATAAAATTGGTGAATAGTTGTATTTTTAATTTTTTGAGGAAGCTCCATACTGTTTTCCATATGGTTGTATCCATTTACATTCCCCAAAACAGTGTATAAGGATTCCCTTTCCTCCACATCCTCACCAACACTTATCTTCCATTTTTTTGATAATAGCCATCCTAACAGGTATAAGAGGATATCTCATTGTGGTTTTGATTTGCATTTGTCTGATGAATTGTGATGGTGAGCACCTTTTCATGTACCTTTTGGGCATGTGTACATCTTTGGGAAAATGTCTATTTAGGTCCTTTGCCCAATTTTTTTTTTCATGTACGTATTTATTGTGAAATGATTACCATGACAAGGTTATCTAACACACCCATCACCTCATATAGTTAGCATTTTTGTGTGTGTGTGTGTGCGTGTGTGTGTGTGTGGTGCAAACTTTTAGGATCTACTCTCTTAGCAACTTTCAAGTATACAATACAGTATTGTTAACTATAGACATCATGCTGTATATTACATCTCCAGAATTTATTCATTTTATAACTGGAAGTTTGTACTCTTTGACCACTTTCACCCATTCAACTACATCCCCTGGGAAACACCAATCTACTTGCTGTTCCTACGAGTTCAGTTTTCTGAGA
Organism: Tapirus indicus; assembly: GCA_031878705.1. NCBI lineage: Eukaryota > Metazoa > Chordata > Mammalia > Perissodactyla > Tapiridae > Tapirus > Tapirus indicus. Next base: position 34,895,749 of record CM062937.1, on the reverse strand, counting down.
TTCTTGTATAACTGAAATCATATGGTATTTGTCTTTCTCTGTCTGACTTATTCCACTTAGTATAATGCCCTCAAGTTTCATCCATGTTGTCGCAAATGGCTGGATTTCCTTCTTTTTATGCCTGAAAAATATTCCATTATATATATATATAATATTCCATTATATATATATAGTATATATATCAATCTCATATTTTCTTTATACATTCATCCATTGATGAACACAGAAATTGTTTCCATGTCTTGACAATTGTAAATAATGCTGCAATGAAGAAGGAGATGCAAATATCTCTTTGAGATGGTGATTTCATTTCCTTCAGATATATACCTGGAAGTGGAATTGCTGAATCATAAGGTAGTTCTATTTTAAAATTTTTTAGGAACTTCCATTCTGTTTTCAATAGTGGCTGAACCAATTTACATTCCTACCATCAGTGTACAGGGTTCCTTTTTCTCCATATCTTTTTCTTTGGAAAAATGTCTATTCAGGTTCTTTGCCCATTTTTAAATTATTTATTTTTTGCTATTGAGTTGTATGAGTTCCTTATACATTTAGGCTATTAACCTCTTATCAGATATATGCTTGCAAATATTTTCTCCCATTCTGTAGGTTGCCTTTTCATTTTGTTGATTTTTTCTTTTCCGGTACAGAGGTTTTTTTAGTTTGATGTAGCCCCACTTGTTGATTTTTGTTTTTGTTGCTTGTGGTTTTTTTTTTTTTTTTCTGGAGAAGACCAGCCCTGAACTAACATCCGTAGCCAATCCTCCCCTTTTTGCTGAGGAAGACTGGCCCTGGGCTAACATCCGTGCCCATCTTCCTCTACTTTATATGGGACGCCGCCACAGCATGGCTGACAGGCAGTGCGTCGGCGGGCGCCCGGGATCCGAACTGGCGAACCCCGGGCTCCCAAGCGCGGACTAAACCGCTGCGCCACTGGGCGGCCCCTTGTTGCTTGTGTTTTTGATGTCATGTCCAAAAAATTTTTGCCAAGATCAATGTCAAGGAGCTTTTCCCTATGTTTTCTTCTAGGACTTTAACAGTTTCAGGTCCTACATTTAAGTCTAATCAATGTTGAGTTGATTTTTGTGTTTAGTGTAATATAGGGTCCAATTTCATTCTTTTGTATGTGGATATCCAGTTTTCCCAACACCATTTATTGAAGAGACTATCCTTTCCCCATTGCGTATTCTTGGCTCCCTTGTCAAATATTAGTTGATCGAATATGTATGGATTCATTTCCGGGCTCTTGATTCTATTCTATGGGTCTATGTGTCTGCTTTATGCCAGTAACATACTGTTTTGATGACTATAGCTTTGTAATATAGTTTGAAACTAGGAAGTGTGATGCTCCAGCTTTGTTCTTCTTGCTTAAGATTGCTTTGCTTATTTGGGGTCTGTTGTGGTTTCATGCAAATTTTAGGATTGTTTTTCTATATCTCTGAAAAATGCCATTGGAATTTTGATAAGGATTGTATTAAATTTGCAGATTGCTTTGGGTAGCATGGATATTTTAACATGATTAATTCTTCTGCTGGGCTACCTTTCCATTTATTTTGTGTCTTCTTCAACTTCTTTCATCATTCTCTTGTAGTCTTCAGTGTATAGGTCTTTCACTTATTTGGTTAAATTTATTCCTAAGCATTTTATTATTTTTGATGCTATTGTAGATAGGATTGTTTTCTTAATTTTTCAGATAGTTCTCTTTTATCGTATAGAAATGCAACTAAGTTTTGTATGTTCATTTCGTATCCTGAAACTTTACTGAATCTGTTTATTAGTTGTGATAGTTGTTTGTGGAGTCTTTAGGGTTTTCTACATATAAGTCAAACAAAGAAAGACAAATACCTTATGAGCTCACTCACATGTGGATTCTAAAAACAAAAATACAAGCTCATAGATACAGGAAAGAGACTGGTGGTTGCCAGAGGTGGGAGGTGGGCAGAATGTGTGCAGGTAGTCAAAAGGTACAAACTTCCAGTTATAAAATAAATAAGTCTGGGGATGTCACATACAGCATAGTGACTATAGTTAATAATACTGTATCATATATTTGGAAGTTGCGAGGAGGGTAAATCTTAGAAGTTCTGATCACAAGGAAAAAATTTGTAACGATGTGTGGTGATGAATGTTAACTATATTGTGGTGATCACTTCACAATATATACATATATTGAATCATTATGTTGTACACCTGAAATTGATATAATGTTATATGTTAACTATATCTCAATCGAAAAACATTTGTTTTACAATAGTCAGTAAAATGGGAGGACAAAAATTCAGTAAGCACATGAAAGAGCTGAAAAATATCAACAACCAACTTAATCTAATAAATATTATTTAAAAACTTCACACGACAGGGTAGAAAAAAGATGGTGGTGTAGGCAGACTCTGAACTCACTTCCTCCCACAGACACAACAGAATTTTGGAAGAATTACTCTCAGAGAGAAGTGAAAACTGGACAAGAGGAATTCCTGCAACAAATGACAGTCCTAACTAAGGTGGAAGAGGCAGAAATTCCCTTATGGAGAGAAAAAATGCCACTGTCACAAGCCACAATGCTTCACAGCCACCTGGGAGCAATCCAAAGGTACTCAGCCTTCCCTGGAGGAGGGGGGGACCAGAGATGGGGAGCATTGCTGCTATAGGCATTTTTTGGACCCAGCACAACTGAGATCACTGTCATAATGTCTGGCTTTGCTGACTACTAACAACAGGGAATACCCCCAGAAAAGCTGGGACACAAAGAAATTAAAGCTGCTCTTAAAGGGCCTACACGCAAATTCACCCATTTTGGAAAGCTACCCAAAATCACCAGAAAGAAAGAAGCACAGTGCTTTGGTGAAAAGAGATTCACCTGATAGGCTCTGGGTGCATCTCAGTGAGAGGTGAGACCTCCTGAGGGATGGGGACATTGGTGGTGGCCACTGTTGTGACCTGGTGTGGGCATGCTGACACAGACACTGGCAGATGTCATTGGAGTTCTCCCTGTGGCCTGATAGCCCAGGGTCTGTATCACCCACTAGAGCACCAATTTAATCCAGCACAGCCAAGGAAAGCAGCCTGCCCTAGAGACTAGCCCCACCCAACAACAAGCCCTCAGGCAAGTTGTGGGCCTGCTTGAGAGAGCTGCCTGGATTCTCTGCAGCCTGGCAAATGGGTCCACCTCTGTGGGGCAGGGTGAGCCCAAGGAGCAAGTGGAGAGTGTGAGGCCCCTGCTTTGGAGAAACTGGGTCCACTTTAGGGGGTCAAGGCGCATGCACATGGCAGGACTATGTTGACTATGTATGAAGCCCCATGGGCAGTGAGGCTTCTCAGTTGCAGAAGACTTGTGCTTTTCAAACAGCCACATAGGGGATTGGCCCCACCCTTCAAAGCCTGAAACAATTGGGTGCTTCTGTGCCTGGGGCCAGCCCCACCCAGCTGCAACCCTCAGAGAGCTGGCAAGAGCCTAACAGGCCAGAGGCTTATAGCAATTTTAAGCCCCTGAGACTAACGACCAGCCATGCTGGGACCTTACTCATTTAATAGAAAAACTGCAACAGGAATGTGCTGTTAGGCCTTGCAGTCAACTGTGCTGGAGCTCCCCACACCTGATAAAGAGACTGAAGGGCCTATAACAGCCACACACTGCTGAGCATTACAACCAGCCAGCCAGGGGCACAGTTCAGCCTCCCTGGGCACCTACACCAAGAGTAACCCTGCCACAACAGGACACAAGTAGCCCACATAGGGGGCACTCCTGGAACACTTGGAACTGGTGATGAGAGGGAAGCACACTACTGGGCCTCATAAGGCATCACTTACATAAGGTCACCTGTCCAAGATCAGGAGACGTTGCTGACCTACCTAATACATAGACACGAGAACAGAGAAAGAGGGAAAATGAAGAGGCAAAGGAATATATTCCAAGTAAGGGAACAGGACAAAACCCCAGAAAAGGAAATAAATGAAAAAGAAATGAGAAATCTACCTACAGAGAGTTCAAACAAAGAGTCACAAATATGCTCACTGATCTAGGGTGAAGAATGGATGAACTCAGTGAGAATGTCAACAAAGAAATGGAAGATACAAAATGAACCAATCAGAAATGAAGAATACAATACTGGAAATGAAAAATTCACTAGAGGGACTTAAGAGCAGAATAGAGGATACAGAAGAATGGATCAGCAAGCTGGATGAAAGACTAGAGGAAGTCACCCAAGCTGAACAAATAAAATAAAAAAGAATTATAAAGAGTGAGGACACTCTAAGGGACCTCTGGGGCAACATCAAGTGCACTAACATCCATGTTATAGGGGTCCCAGAAGGAGAAGAGAGAGACAAAGGGGCAGAGAGTCTATTTGAATAAATAATAGCTGAAAAATTCCCTAACCTAAGGAAGGAAACAGACATCCAGATACTGGAAGCAATGAGGAGATAAACCAAAGGGGCCCACACCAAGACACGTCATAATTAAAATGTCCAGAATTAAAGATAAAGAGAGGATCCTAAAAGCTGCAAGAGAAAGACAAGTTACATACAAAGGAAACTCCATAAGGCTATGAGCTGACTTCTCTACAGAAACCTTACAGGCTAGAAAAGAGTGGCATGACATATTTAAAGTGCTAAAAGGAAAAAATCTACAGCCTAGAATACTCTACCCAGCAAGGTTATTATTCAGAATGGAAGGAGAGATAAAGAGTTTCCCAGACAAGCAAAAATTAAAGGAATTTATCACCAAAAAAACAGTCCTACAGGAAATGCTATAGGGACTTATGTAAGGGGTAAAGAGAAGACCACAAATATGAAAAAAAAAATCTATTTCCATGATAAGAGGGTAACAGATACAAATGCACAAAAATAGATAGATTTGATAGCAAAAACATATGTGGGAGGAGGGGAGTAAAAAGCAGTAGAGCTTTCAGACAGAGGTCAAACTAAAGAGACTATCAACTCCATATAGATGACTACATAAGTAGGTTATTATATATGAACCTCATGGTAATCAATAACCAGAAACCTATAATAAATATGCAAAATCTAAGCAAAGGGAACCCAAACATAATATCAAAGAAAGCCATCAAACCACAGGGAAAAAGAGCAAGAGAAGAAGAAAGGAACAGAGAAGAATTACTCGAACACCGAGGAAAAAGGAAAACTACAGCAGTAAGTACATACATATCAATAGCTACTTTAAATGTCATTCTTTGTAAGTGTTCACTTACCAATATAAACCATATTTTGGGCCACAAAATAAATCTTGATAAACATAAAATTATCCAAATAATACAAAGTATACTCTGTGAACTTAGAATTAAACTAGAAATCAATACTCAATATTTGGAAAATTCCCATATATTTGGAAATTAAACAACATACTTCTGAATAAAAATGTGTAAGCATTTTGAATTGAATAAAAGTGAAAACACAACATATCAAAATGTGTGGAATAAAGATAAGGTAGCATTTTGAAATAAATTTATAGTATTTGAATTCTTATATTGTGAAAGAAGAGCAAATTAAATCTAAAACAAGAAAAGGAGGAGATTAATAAAATAATAAGAGAAATTAAACAGGAAATCAATAGAGAACAAAAATGAAATCAAAAGCTGGTTCTTTGAAAAGATGAATGAATCTTACAAACCTCTGACCATGCTGACCTGAGAGAGTCAATGAGAAAGAGAACACAAATGACCAACGTCAGCAATGAGAGAAAGGACTTCAGATCCTACAGATATTAGATGGGTAACCAGGCATTATTAGGTACAACTTTATGTCCATAAATTCAACAACTTCAATGAAAATGGGAATATTCCTTGAAAGAAACAAACCACCAAAAATCACTTGAGAAGAGATAGATAAGAAAGAAGAAAAGACAAACTGTAGGGACAGAAAGATAAGTGGTTGTCAGGTGCTGGGACTGGGAGACATTGACTACAAAAGGAAGCAAGGGGAATTTTGGAGGTAATAGAGCTGTTCTGTGTATTGATTGTGGTGTTGACTATACAATGAATTGATTGTGGTATTGATTATACAACTATATGCATTTTTCAAATGCATAGAAATGTACACTAAATTTTAATGAATAAAATTTTACTGTGTAAGGTATATCTCGATAAATCTAACTTAAAATAAAAAAAAACAAATATCAACTCCATTCCTGTCTTCTGCTTTTGCTGTTCCCTTTATCTGACTTCTAATAGCTTGTACCTTCTTTTCTTCAATCTTGAATGTCATGATAGAATTCACTTATGAGAATTTGCTGTATTTCTCCACTCAGAACATGGACTTCCAGAGTAACCATAGCTTCCACCCCCATGACTTTCCTGTACCTTTGAGGCCTGGCACAACTACAGGGACAGATAAAAACCTGGAGAAGGTTCAGTCATGCAGAAAAACCTACATCATTCTCTTATAGTCTAAAGAATAAAACAATGTGCACTGATATTGGGTGACAGAAAAGAGTCTGTCTGGCTCTGCTCCTGATTCATTCATATAACCCAAACCCTTTCCTGGGTTCATTCGAGGTCAGCTGCAACCTGATAATCCTAGAGTCCAAACTAAGCCCTAAGGATTGGCCCAAATGGCTAGAAAAAAAACCTTGCATGAGGACTTAGATGCTGTAAACCAGTGTTCTCAATTGGAGATACTTTTGCCTCCAGCACATGATTGGCATTGTCTGGAGACACTTTGGGTTGTGACAACCAGAAAGGGGCTAGTGGCAACTAGTGGGTAGAGGCCAAGGATGCTACTAAACATCCTACAGTGGGCAGGAATGACCTTCAAGGCAAAGAATTATCCAGCCCAAAATGTCAATGGTGCTGAGGTTGAAAAACTCTGCTGCAGGCTTTGACACATTAAGAACCAGCAGAACGAGAAGAGGATTAACGTCTTGCCTTGAAAACATGTTGTAGCCTTCCAAGGAAAGCCCAAGTCTCACCTCTGAAAAGATGTGAGGCCTCCACCCACTCCCATATCTTATTCTTCAGAATGCTGTGTCTTCAATTCATGGACTTGCAGCATATGAAAGTAATTTTTGGACACTGCAGCATAATTGTTATCATTTTTTATTCTTAAATGTCGTTTCTCTCTTGTTTTTGCTTCTCCATCTTTTTCAGTGCCTAACAAACGCTGGACCAATTAGCATCAGATCTGATTACACAAACAAATTAGACTTAGCTCATTCCCAGTTCCATACTTATCTTTCTATTTTGCCATGGAACATTGTTTCCCTAGATTACTTAAAATCGGTCAAAGAAATTACAAATGAGTTTATAACATAATCACTTAAAACATCTGCATGTCAAAAATAGTTCAGACTATTCAAGAGGTAAAACCTTTCTTTCACTGTGACATCACTGTTCCCATTGCCACTTTGTTCCAATTTCCCTCTACTATACTATGCTCCTCATGATGCTGGGACTGGGACTGTGCAAATTACATTTCCCAGACTCTGTTGATGGTTGTCTTCCAATGAGATCATGCCAAATGATAGGCAACTAAAGAGGAATTTGGAGTTTGGAGAAGAGGGAAAGGACTTCCTCATTTTTGCTCCTGTCACCACTGTCACAGCAACAGTGGGCTCCATTGTCCACCTTCTCATGGTGCTCCAGAACAAATCTCATCACGTCCTCAAACAGATACCAGCAACAACTGGTTGATGCACCTTTTTCATCAGTCTGAGGACTGACTCTGAAAGGTCTTTCCTTAGCTCCAGAGGCAGTAACCACAGCTAGGCAGCATGCACCCTCCTCACAGGGCTGAGAGCCACAGGTGCCCTCCCCAGGCTTCTAGTTTCTTCCATTTTGTTTTCCCATTGAAGGTTGGGATTTGCTCCCTGCAGTAATCTCTGGGTTACCTCAGCATTCCATTTGAGCCCTTCAGTACTGGTATAACAAATCCTGATTTAAATCCACTTTGTTCACAATACCAGCATATTCTAATTGACTGGATCCTGGCTGGTATAACTTGTATCAACACTCCTATTAGGATTGCTTCTACTGTTGCTGCTGCTGTTACTACTACTGTATCATCCTATACATCTATAAGACATACGGGTCTAGTTACCTAACAGATAAATGGACAAAGAGTAAGGCAGACCATACTTCATCACTCACAATTGATAGACCAAGTAGGTGAAAAATACATTAAGACTATAGAGGATCTAAAACAAAAATTTGTAAGGTAAAATCTAGAAGACAAACGTTTAACTCTAAACATTGTAAAGGTGAGATATAATTCAATTTCTGTTTCTACAGAACATGAAGAAGAATTGACTACATAGTCCTCCCAAGATCCCCAATAATTCTAAGCGGAAACAGCACAGACAGGTATATTTGATCGTGATGCGATGTAACTGGGATTTAATAACAAAATTAAAATAAGAAGCCATAAAATAATTCAAAAACATTCTTAGTAACTAGAAAAGAAATGATAATGAAAATACTCCTTATACTGGTTTCCTGATCAGATAAGCTAACATTACTCCTATATAATATGTAGGGTTATTGGGTAAGACAATGTAAAATGTAAAATTTTATTCAAATAAATTGAATGATAATTCTGACAATGATTGTACTTTACAGGACATTCACTTAAAGATAGTGTCCATGTTTCCCTCTCCTCCACTAACAAAAGATCACCACCCCTCTCCACTCACAAATACAAGATTACACAATTTCAGGGAAAAGCATTAACAAAGAGACAGAAATCCAGAGAGTCTTTTAACAAGAAAAGACTGAGATATAAGATACATTTTCTATATACATATGAATAAATAATGTGTGAAGTTGCCTTACTGAAAACATCCCTTAAAACAACCATCAGCACAATGCATAATGATGAAATACAAGAAGCTAATATTAAAATAAGGATTTCACATTAGCTACTATGATTTAAAATTGTTCTGAAAATTCTAGTCCCCAAAATTAGTCAAAAGAAGGGAACGGCTATAAAAAAGAAAGTCAAAGTTAAAACATGAAGAATTTTTCAGTATTTGATAAAGATATATATACATACGATTTTGTTTGTTTTTGTTTGTGTGGCCCTGAGCTAACATCTGTTGCCAATCTTCCTCTATTTTGTACGTGTGATGCCACCACAGCATGGCTTGATGAGTGGTATGTAGGTCTGCGTCCGGGATCCAAACCCACGAACCCTGGGCCGCCAAAGTGGGGCATGTGAACTTAACCACTAGGCCACCAGACCGGCCCCAAAATGATCATGATGTTTTTTAACCAGGGAAAAATATCCGCAGAAAATCTATACAACCCATAGTGTGGCAGATTCTGATACAGTCCCTGCTATTCTTGCTCTGTGTAGTGCTCTCCCCTTGAGTGTGGGGTGGACCTAGCAGTTTGCTTCTAATGAATAGAATATGGCAAGAAGGATGGGAGATCACTAACCTGTGATTAAGTTTTAGAAGACTGATTTCGATTTTGCTCACACTCTCTCTTTTGCTCTTTTACTTGTTTGTTCTTACAAAGCCAGTTGCCATGTTGTGAGACGCTCTATCAAGAGACTCACATGGTAAGGAGCTGAGCGTGTCCAAGAGCCCGTGCAGAACTGAATCCTGCCAACAACCACACAAGTGAATTAGGAAGCAGATCCTTCAATGTCAAGCCGTGAGATGACTGCAGCCTCCAGTGCTCCAGGAGGAGCACTGACCTACAGAGACTCTAAGATAATAAAAGTTTTAAGCCACTATGTTCTGGGGTAATTTTGTTATGTAGCATTTGGTAACTAATATATAGACAGAATCAAGGAAGGTAATTAATTTAAAATAAGAATGAAAATCAAACAACCACCAGCCAGGACACATGATGCAAACTTGACCTGATTAAAAGAAGCAGGAGGAGGGAGGTGATGGTGGAGGGGAAAGGGAAATTTTTTCCAGAAAAATATTAAGTGAAAAAGTAAGAATTAATAACACATTGGAAAATACAGAAATTCTTCACTGTCAGAATATAACATGTTTTTAAAATTATGATTGAGGGGGCTGGCCCAGTGGTGTAGTGGCTAAGTTCGGCATGCTCTGCTTCAGCGGCCTGGGTTCATGGGTTCAGATCCTGGGTGTGGACCTACATCACTCATCAAGCCATGCTGTGGTGGTGACCCACATACAAAACAGAGGAAAGATTGGCACAGATGTTAGCTCTGGGCCAACCTTCCTCACCAACAAAAGACCCGATAGAAGGTATATTTTTAGATTACTGGAGCCTATATTTTACTTCTACAACTTGAGAAAATATTAATGAGTTACCAGATTATTCAAATAACCCTAACAAATTTCACCAAATGTCACTAAAATCCTTTTAGATATCTATTTAAATATCCACCAATGATTTTAGTATAATATCAAGCATTTAAAATGTCAATTTCTTGATTATCTAACATATAATATATTAGTAGGTACATATCTATAACAGTACACAACAAAATCTTACAGGGATTATATTTCTTTCTGTACTGCAATCAATATTGTTGGGGTGTAAATAAAGAATAAAATAGTATGGTAAAGATACAGAATAAATGAAAGCAACCTTTAACAAAATAAAATAAAAAATAAACAGGCAATATTTTTAAATGGCCAAACTCACCTGAGCGAGTTTTGATGGTGCAAAAAGGGACGTGAGGCAGCAGTCACTGTCGGGTTGGGGGAGGGAGGAGTTGAGCAAAAGTGAAATGGCAAAGTTGTGAGGGAATCAGAAAATGCACGAAATTTACCCATGTTCAAAGCCAAAGAACTGGTGGACAATCTTCTCTTTCTGGCTATCGTATCTCAGAATCAGATGGCCACAAACCACAATTCAAAGCTTTGGATGAAGCAATGAAATGAAAAAAAATAAACTTGCGAAAACTCTCAATGGCCATTTATTTGCTTTCTTCCATTGTGATTATTTAGGTCCTGATGACATGAGATGGGATTTGTAATTGAATGTTGTAATTGCTTCTGCTCACTTCCTCATTATGTTTATTACCAATAGCAATAATTTGGTGGTGGGGAGTCAGGATCTGAAATGTCCCTTACAGCTTTGTCATGGAGTATTCTTCCAACTATGAGCGTAAAGTTGGAAAAGAAACATCAAGTGTTTGTTTATCACAGGGAATACTCTTGATCCAATGATTGTTTCATGTTATTACTTTATTTTCTCTCCCTCTCTCTCTCTCCCACCCTCATTTCTTTGCCACTTACACACACACAAACTTAGACACATAATTGTATGCAAGTGCAAGGTAGATAGGATCATTTGCATGGTTATTTTAAATATTTTTATACATTTTATACTTTAACATATGGCTGGAAAAGACCTGAAATACATTTATGACACCTTCATCACCCTCCCATCTGAACTCATGCTTTGTAAAACATTTTGTCTAGAGGACAGATGCATACTTGTATTATTAGCTATCTATTGCTGCATAACATATTACCAAAAGTAAGCAGCTTAAAATAATAAACATTTACTATCTAAACAATTTACGTGGTGAGGTTTAGCTGTGTGCCTTTGGCTCAAGAGCTCTTATGAGCTTGCTGTCAAGTTTTTGGCCCCAGACTGGAGGTTCATCTGAAGGTTGGGCTGAGGATGGATGGGAGCAATCTGGTTCAAAACTCACTCATGTAGTTGTGGACAGGCCTTGGGTCTTCACCAGCTGATTGCTAGAGTCGTCAATCCCTTGACACATGGGTCTTTCCATAAGGCAGCTCAACATGGCAACTGGCTTTACTCAGAGTAACTGAGTAAGCCAGCAAGAGGATGAAAGAGGGGGCCCCAGATGGAAAAAAAATGGTCTTTTTGTAACCTCATCCAAGAGGTGACATGTCATCTTACCTGCTGCATTCCATTCATTAGTTCAGCCTACTCTCAAGGGAAGCAGATCACACAAGGGCATGAATACAAGGAGGCAGGAATCGTTGGGGACCATCAGAGAAGCTAATAATCATAATATTCAGTAGGGTAGATTTTTATCCAGATAGTCCAATTTAGGTTAAAACAAAGTACATTACAGTGACTATTCTGCCAAGATAGCAAAGGATACCCATACTGGGAAAAGTTTTCTAAATCTTTAGCTATGATTCAATTTCAGTAGTGGAATTTCAAGTAATTTTTTTCAACTTTTCTGTGTTTTCTACATCTTCTATAATGCCAGATTTAAATTGAAATATGATCATTGATAAAAATAATAAAAATCTATTTAAAAGGTCACAAAATCTAAAAAGACATTGAAATATGCTTTCAACATAACAGTATTGCTTTAAAGATAAAATACCAAACTCTTCTGAAGCATTTTCTATATCACCTTTTTTATGAAGCCTTTCCTGACATTCTCATTATCCTCTCCCTACTCCTGTCCCTTGGTAGAAATAACCACCCTCTCTTTGGGGTTATTATTTCCTTTACATATACTTTTGTATGCAGCCATTTAACTTTTCATTTACCATTATTTGATTGTGATCTATTTGATGTATCCCTAGTTTTTACCACACGGCCTGACACACAACAGGTGCATAAAGTGATCTTACATGCGTGTGCATATGGAAAATACTAAAGAGCACAGGTGACAGTGAGGATATCCTGAATCTGTGGGAAATGGATAGCATTAACTCCTGCTTTCTCATCCATTGAGTTACCACCACATTGTGTACTTTTGTCCCTGGAGATTTCCTGTGGGAGACTGAGTTACTCTCTTTTTGCTAGGCTCTACTAATCAAGAACAAACCACAGGCCCAGGGAGCATCATAAAAAGCCATGGACCATGCTTAGAAGCTCCAGGCTCCAACCATTTTGATGCCTCTTCTCTTCACGGGCCGTTCAGACATGAGACTCCACGTGCTTCTTTCCACTCTCCTCTTTTCGACTCTCTTGTCCCCAGGTAAGGTGGTGACTGATTATAGGGGTATGCAGTTCAGAAAGCTATTTGGCAGGTCAGACAGGACCCTGGAATCAGTCTTACAGATTCATAAACCTAATATCAACAGATTCACTAAGATTATAATGGGATAAAATAGGAAAGAGACCATTCTTTTGCGATTAGCCAAACTGTCTGATGAGGTCACATTCTGCTTTATCCTTACTTTGTATCTCGGGACACTTTGATCAGGCATTGCCATTTATTTGTAGGCAGGTATGTCTGAAAGGATTGGATTACAGCCACATCCATCATTATATCTACTCACCAGATCAAAGGGAGAGATGGACAGAATCCTATCAACAGGAGGTAGTGCTAAGAGCATGTCTTGGGGAACTCTGTCATATAGGTATTTGGCTCCTGAAGGGATTGAGAAATCAGCATAATGAGCACAACTTTAATTATGGGAGAGATATATCCATAATTGTAAAAGTAGGATGAGCATATACCTTTTGTTCCAAACTAGACACTTTTGGAAAGTAAAAAGAGTACTATTATAACTGTGTCATAACAACAGGCATAAACCAGAACTGTCCCAACCAAAATAGCCACAGGGTCACTCTATATAAATGGCACAGACCCAGAATAGGGTTTCAGAAAGAGGATTACAGTCCCCAGGGAGCGGTTACTGAGAAGATCAAGTGCTGGCCCACATTCTGGGAAGGGATTCTTATGTTAAATAACAGTCACACAGAATAGGTACCAAGGCATAAATCTAGTAAAATGAGGCAATGAGGAGGAATACACACTGTGAAATACTAACGCATGAATTATGTAGAAAGAAAATGATTGGGCCGGGAAATGGAGACAATAACACAAAAGATGATACTCTATGATCATAAATCCATAAATCCGATTTAGTGCTAAGATGATCATTAAAAGTTATCGGGTTCACTCACCATTTTCAGATGAGATGTCTGGGATCCATAGAAGTACTGCACATTCTGTAATTTAAGTATTCATACATGCATTGGAAACATGTCAGGGTTGCAGAGGGTGATAGTAAATTATGTAGAAACCGTTTAAATAGTTTGTAGATCATACGAGACTAACGGATACCAGTGGGACCAAGCATATTAAGAAGACACATGTTAGAGAAAACAATATTTATGTTTGCACTTGGAAATATTTTATTTTTGCACTAAAGAAGGATTTGTTTAGAATACACTGCCAGGCACTGCTCTAAATTTCATATTGGATACTATGATAACTGAGACCACCTAAGACTATGACTAAAATAGAGAAAAATTTCCTGCTTTAATTAGGTGTGTCCAGTGTTAACCTTTTATGTTTTTCACATGCTGCCATTTTTTATCCTCTGCTAAATTTTTTGACAACTCTAAGGATAGTCTGAATCAAGTAGCGTGGATTCATTTCCTCATTATTGAAGCAGTCATTAACAACAGCCAGACTTGGACGGGGGTTCGTCAGTCTACACACCCCTGACCAGGAAGGAGGTTTGAGACTCAAGGAATCCAGATGATACCTTCTTGCTTTTTCTCCTCTAGTGGGCCCAGTTCTCATGGTCTACCTATTCCTTTTCTTTGCTTCTATGTCCTCATCTTCCACTGTGATCCCTCCTTCTGGGTCCTCTGTTGAAGAGGCTGCCATTTTGTAGTTTTGTCCATAACTTCTCAAACACAGTCATTTAAAAATATCTGTTTATTCAGTTTTCAATAAAGTTATTGGTCAGCCATCTTATATCCAACATATACTATCTTCCAGGCACTTTTCTGAGTTTTAGATCTAAAACATAAGTAAGCCATATTACTACTCACAAGGATCTGAAAGTTTTATGAGAAAAGGCAAAAAGGAGCTTACATGAAGTGGAATGGACAACTCATCTGGATTTAGAAACATCTCTTTAGGCAATGAAGAAGATGGACAAGAAGGGGCAGCCTAAAAGGAAATGATCATTGGAATTTACCTGTGAGATAGTACAACTGGTCAATAACTGGGTGAAGAGAAGGTGACACATGAAAGGAGTATATAAGAGCTATAACTTATTATATTTAGTGAATAAATGAATGCATTGTAACAATAATTCTTGGGTTCCTGAATAACGCAAAAGGGCATTAGCCAAGAAAGGAAACACAATAAGGAGAATGTTTATTTTTGAGATTCAGACAGGAACAAAGTGAGGTCCGCTTGCAACATCTTGAGTTGTAGGAACCTATGAATCTTTCAGGTGGAAATGTGTAACATTAAAAATATGGGCCTGATATTCAGATGAGAAATTGCTGCAAGAGTCATATCATCATTCTATAAGTGTATAAATCTTCAGGAGTAAATGGGAATGCCTAGGGGAAGCAAGTAGCATGAAAAGAGAAAACAAAATAGAGCAGATGAGAAAATGGAAGTAAGGAGATGAGAGAATAAGAGGGAATCGGAGAAGAAAAAAGAAGAAAAGACCAATGATAGAATGATGAAAAATACCACATGTATTGAATGAATGGAGAAAAATTGCTAAGAACCTGTCAGAAAATAAAGAAAAACTTTGAATTGATTGACATCAAACCAAGTCAACTAATAGCAGCAAGACTTACAAGAAATCACATGCCACCCAAAGATTTGGTAAAATTGTAACTAAAATAAGCTCATAAGAGTTATTTGTACTAGTTTTTTTCCAGCTTTATTGAAATATGATTGACAAATAAAAATTGTGTATATTTAAGGTGTACAACATGATGATTTGACATACGTATATTTGCAACAACATGGATGAACCTAAAGGACATTATGCTAAGTGAAATAAGTTACACATACAAAGATAAATACCGCATGATCTCACTTACATGTGGAATCTAAAAAGGTTAAACTCATAGAAACATTGATTGGAATGGTGGTTACCAAAACTTGTGGGTGGGGAGGAAATGGGGTAGTCATAAGTCTCCATGGAAACTTACTGCTTTTACCATTTTCACTGCCCACAATCACAAGGCCTCTATGTGTGATAGTGTGCCAGTCTCCTTCCTTCCCTTTGGAGACCTTATAAGTAACCCAAAACCCATTATTTTGAGGATCCATTTTAATGGTGAGAAAAGGACTCATCTGGAAGAAAATGTGGTTCATGCTATCAGGCAATGACTTTCACCTCCACTCCAATGTTCAATCAGGAATGAGCCACAGAATGTCTGGTCAAATGTATATGCTCAATAAATAATTTGTAGCAAGAAGGAGAATGCAGATAACTCTTTTTTCCCTTTTAATTTGTGTCATTTCACATGAGGATAACTATGACTGATCTTGTCATTTCCAGTCTTTAAAGAGATGTGTTTGTGAAACTTTAGGAGAAGTAGAAGATAATCTGGAAACTGAAGATGGTATATTCTTCTAAGAATAAATATAAGGCCTTTTGGAGGTGCCTGAAAGACTGTAAAACAAATACTCCAATGAAAGGTGTCTACAAGAGGACTTTTAGCACTTCGCTCTTCTTTGATCAGAAGTCACCCAAAACCAATATGAGTGAGAAAAATAATTGAAAATGGCATCTTCAAGTAAACTAGGATATAGCAGGAATGTGCAAAAAAGAGGTACATGACTCCATAATTTAGGAGGTTCCAGCAAAGAACACTTCTAGAAGGTCAAGGGCACACCCTAAGTACAAACTCAAAACCACTCCTTTGCAACACAGGAACAGAATTCATGGGCTGTTAGTGGGAACATCCTTGGGCCAACAGTGGACCTGACAAATAGATAATTTGTCTATTTGTCTAGAACTAAATCAAGAATGGTGTAAACAAGTTATATATGCAATACACAGTCTGTAAGTGAATCTGGAAGGGAAAGAGAGACATTTTATTATGAATAGCTATATATCTGCTTACTTCTATTGTTTTGAATAAAAGTGAGAGTTAAAATAATTAATAAAGGGTATTGGTTATTAAAAATAATTCCTGGCACATATCCTACACTAAGCTTTTGGTCCAGGAAAAACTCATCTCATTCAAAAACAGGAGTAATGAAAAAGTTAACAGTACTGGATCTAAACAAACTTTCTTTTTTAATCATGAAAAATGATCAGACAACAACAAAATTTTAAATTCTTAGACCCAGCAATCCATTCCAATGAGAATGTATCCTACAGATGTATGTATATGCTCATGTATATGCTAAGTGACATATATATATATAATGTTAATCTTCACATTATCTGTAAGAGCAAAAGATTGGAGATCAGCTGATTTCCATCAATTAAAATAGCTAAGTAAATAATGTACTGTCTATATACAATGAAATTTGAATTATTATAAAATAGAATGATAATTCAATAAGACAAGAAAATGATTTAAGTATGAGAACTAGAAATGAAAAGCATTCGACTATTTTAATTTGTAGTTGATACAATAGTAATGATGCACTTAACTATTGTAATATTGATGGAAATTTCTTTTTTTTTTCTAGTTGTCAGGTATTATAATCTTGCTATAAAAATTCTTGCACACATATCTTGGTTTCCCTAGAGTGCCATCTTAGGGAGGGAAATGGATCATACAATGTGAATCCTCAGCTTTACTAGGTGAAAGTAAACTCTTCAAACTTGGATGAACCAATTTAGAAACCACCAACAGCGTTTGAAAGCAGCAGGGATTAAAATTAAAAATTAATTAAAATATTTGACAACAAAAGTAAATAACTAGGGAGAGTTAAATTGTGATTACAAATTTCTAAAGTCATTGTATTATGTGAGGGTAAATGTTTTGATTAATTTTAGATGTTGATATATTAAGAATAAATGTTCTAAATCTATGAGAACTACTGAAATAATAGGAACAAAAGGTTTAATTTTCCAACTAATAGAAAGAAAACAAGTGATATGATTAAAAACAATCCAACAGAAAAGAGAAAATGAGAGAGATAAAAAGCAGAGACCAGGCAAATAGAACAAATTAAGATGGTAGAATTAAACTGAAATATATTCATATATTAAGACACAAGTTAATTTTCTAATTCAAATCAAAGATAACACTTATTTTAAAAGTAAAACAAATAGATGCAACTATATGGTTCACAAAAACACACCTAAAATGTAAGCATTCAGAAAGATTAGAAGTAAAATAATGGTACTATGGACTGAATTTTGCCCTCCAAAAAACTTCCATGTTAAATCCCAAGCCTCAGTACCTCAGAATGTGACCACATCTGGAGACTGGGTCTTTGCAGAGGTAATTAAGTTAAAATGAGGCCATTAGGGTGGAACCTAATACAATATGACTGGTGTTCTATAAGAGGAGGAAATTTGGACTCAGACACACACAGAGAGAACACAATGTGAGGACACAAGAAGAAGGTGGCCATCTACAAACCAAGGAGATATGCTTCAAACTGATCCTTCTGTCAGTGTCTCTCAGAAAGAAGCTATTTTCTTGACATCTTGATCTCAGACTTCTAGCCTCCAGCACTGTGAGAAGTTAAATTTTTGTTGTTTAAGCCACCAGTATATGGTACTTTTTTATGGCGGTCCTAGAAAACTAAAACAGATTCAAAAAGATATTCCGTGGATGTACTAACTAGCAAAAAAGAATCTTTAAGTTGAATTCTTTCCTATAAATAAGAAGGTCATTTCATGTTATTCAAAGATTCAACTAAACAAGAAAATGTAATAAATTTAAGCTTATGTGCACCAAATAATAGAGTCTCGTAATATATAAAGCATAAAATGACAAAACTAGAAGAGAAATTGACAATCCACATCATCATAGTGAGGTATTTTAACATATTCCTCTCATTAATTAAAAGGGCAAGCAGTCAAATATCACTACGTATATAAAAGATTGAAACAACATGGTTAAAAACTTAGAACACCACCGCCAACAACCACAAATTGATTAACAAACATAAAGC
This sequence comes from Tapirus indicus, assembly GCA_031878705.1. Taxonomy (NCBI): domain Eukaryota; kingdom Metazoa; phylum Chordata; class Mammalia; order Perissodactyla; family Tapiridae; genus Tapirus; species Tapirus indicus. The sequence continues at coordinate 34,877,014 of CM062937.1, read as the reverse complement.
ACTAACAAAATACACAATTTTAAGTGCAGGCAAAGCATTTGTAGAAATAGCCATGTACTCAATCACAAAGCAGGTATAAAAATTTCAAAAGATTAAAATTATTCAGTGTATCAAATCAACATGTTGTACACTTTAAACTTGCACAAAACTGGAAAAAATAAAATTTTGCAAAATTGGAAAAAAAATCTCTTTGAATCTAATTCATTTAAGCTAAAATCATGAACAAAAATACAAATATGTGGAAACTAGGAAATATACTTCTACATTAGGCATGTGTCAAAAGAAATTTCAAAATGAAAATTAGAAAATGAATTATACTAAAATAAGTAAATGTCAAAACTTGTGTGATGAAGGTAAATTAGAATTTAGAGAAACAAATGTATAAAAGAATCAACAAAACAAAAAGTTGGTTTTATAAAGACTAATACACTTTATAATAATCTGGTGACATTGATCAAGAAAAAATGAGAACATACATAAAATAACCATCTCAAGAAGGAATAAGTTGACATTCCAATCAGTGTTTCAGAGATTCAAAGAAAATAAAAAAGGATATTATAAATTTGTGCATGATATTCCAACCCCCCTTGTGTACTTAGGAATTTCTCTGCAGCAGTTCTTCCCTTCACTATATCATCAATTTTCCTTTTACTGGATTAGTACCATTAGCATACAAATATGCTGTTGTTTCTCTCATCTTAAGAAATAAAATTTATTTGCTCTGCTTCCAATGCCAGCTATGATCCTTTTTCTTTGCTCCATTTTGCAGTAAAACATCCCAAAGGAGTTGTCCGTACTTTCGGTCTCCAATTCCTCTCCTGTCAGTCTTTCTTAAATATATCCTGATCGCATTCTTTTCATCCCTTCTACCCTGCTACTGAAACTGCTTTTGTCAAAGTCACCAATAATATCAACACTGCTAGATCCAGTGGTCATTTCTCAGTGTGATCTTTCTTGGCCCATCATCAACATTAGGCACAGATGGTCATTCTCTTCTTCCTAATATACTTTCTTCAATTGGCTTCCAGGATAGCGCATTCCTTTGATTTTCAGCCTACACCACTAGAGGTGCCTCCTCAGTTTCCTTTGCTGCTTCCTCCTCTTCTCCCATAACTCTTCATACTGGGGAGGCCCAGGGCTCAGTTCCCGGTCCTCTTTCCTTCTCTCTCTCCATCCACTCCTTGGAGTCAGTCCCATACTTTTAAATTCTCCTCCTGGACTTCTCCTCTGAACTCCTTGTAATGAATATTCAATGGTATAACTTATATCTCTATTTGGAAATTTAATTTCAAAAGTAAAAATCCAAAACTGAACTCTTGAATTTCCCCCCACAAATCTCCCCACATCTGCACTCTCTTACCCTCAGTAGGCCTCCATCTCTATACCTTAGGAGGTCTTTCTCAGGGCTCCTGTCCCATGACCAGCCTCAGAGGGCAGCTTCCCCATACTCAGTGAAAGGCAAGAGTGTCTACAGACTTTCTCTCTTTTATAGCTGAATAATATTCCATTGTTATATATGTGTACACTACAATTTATATGTTTAATATATATTTATATTTATATACACTACAGTTTCTTCAGCCATCATCTGTTGATAGACTCTTAGGTTGTTTCCGTGTCTTGGCTATTGTGAATAATGCTGCAGTGAACATGAGAATGCAGATATCTCTTTGAGATAGTGATTTCATGTCCTTCAGATGTATACCCAGAAGTGGGATTGCTGGATCATATGGTAGTTCTATTTTTAATTTTTTGAAGAATTTCCATAGTGACTGTAGCAGTTTACATTCCACCAACAGTGCACAAGGGTTTCCTTTTCTCCACATCCTCGCCAACACTTGCTATCTCTTGTCTTTTTGATAATAACCATTTTAACAGGTGTGAGGTGATACCTCATTCGGTTTTTGATTTTCATTTCCCTGAGGATTAGTGATATCAAGCACCTTTTCATGTACTTGTTGGCCATTTGTTAAGTCTTTTTGGAGAAAAGTCTATTCAAGCCCTCTGCCCATATATTAATTAGATTGTTTGGTTTTTTTGCTGTTGAATTGTATGGGTTCCTTATATATTTTGGATATTAACCCATTATCAGATTTATGGTTTGCAGATATCTGCTCCCATTCTGTAGGTTGCTTTTTCATTATGTTGGGATTATTTTTCTTTACTGTGAAGAAGCCTTTTGTTTGACGCAGACCCACTTATTTATTTTTGCTTTTGTGAGTTGCGCTTTTGTTATCATATCCAAAAAATCATTGCCAAGACTGATGTCAAGGAAGTTTTTTCCTATGATTTCTTCTAGGACTCTTACAGTGTCATATCCTGCACTGAAATCTTTAATCCACTTGAAGTTAATTTTTGTGAGTGGTGTAAGACAGGGTTCCAGTTTCATTCTTTTGCATGTAGATATCCAGTTTTGCCAACACCACGTATTGAAGAGACTATCCTTTCCCTATTGAGCATTCCTGGCTCCCTTGTCAAATACTAGCTGACCTTGTATTTGTGGGTTTATTTCTGGGCTCTCAATTCAGTTCCATTGGTCTATGTGTCTGTTTTTATGACATTACCATACTATATTGATCACTGTAGTTTTGTAATATAGTTTGATATCAGGAAGTGTGATTCCTCTAGCTTTGTTCTTCTTTCTCAATATTGCTTTGGCTAGTTGGGGTCTTTTGTGGTACCATATGAATTTTAGGATTGTTTTCTCTATTTCTGTGAAAATGGCATTGGAATTTCAATAAGAATTGCATTGAATCTGTGATGACATTGATTGTATGGACATTTTAACAATATTAATATTTCTGATCCATGAACATGCACATCTTTCTGTTTACTTGCATCTTCAATTTTTTTCATCAATGTCATATAGTTTTAACTGTATAGACTTGCACTGCCTTCGTTAAATTTATTCCTAAGTGTTTTATTGTTTTTTTATGCTATTGTAAGTGGGATTGTTTTCTTTATCTTTTTCAGTTGGTTTGTTGTTAGTGTATAGAGATAATACTGATTTCTGTATGTTAATTCTGTATCCTGCAACTTCACTCAATTTGATTAGATTCAACAGGTTTTTTGTGCAGTTGTTAGGATTTTTCTATATATAAAATCATATCATTTGAAAACAGAGAAAATTTTGCTTCTTCCTTTCTGATTTGGACATCTTTTATTTTTTTCTTGCCTAATTCCTCTAGCTATGACTTCCAGTACTATATTGAATAGAAGTAGTGACAGTAGAAACCCTTGCCTTTTTTCTGATCTAGAGGGAAATCTTTCAACTTTTCACTACTGAGTATGATGTTACTTGTGGGTTTGTCATATATGGCTTTTGTTATGTTCAAGTATGTTCCTTTTATACCCAACTTACTGAGTGCTTTACTTGAAAGACTATTGAATTTTGTCAAATACTTTTTCTGCATCTATTGAGATTATATTATTTTAATCTTTCATTCTGTTAATTGGATGTATCACATTTGTTGATTTGTGTATGTTGAACCATCTTTGCATCCCAGGGAAAAATTCTTGATCATGGTGTATGATCCTATTAATGTGCTGTTAAATTCAGTTTGCTAGTATTTTGTTGAGAATGTTTACATCTATATTCATCAGGTATATTGGCCTGTAGTTTTATTTTCTTATAGTGTCCTTATCTGGCTTTGTTAGTGTAATGCTGGCTTCATTAAATGAGTGTAGGAGTGTTCCTTCCTCTTCAATTTTTCAGAAGAGTTTGAGAATAATTAGTGGTAATTATTTCAATGTTTCATAGAATTCATCAGTGAATACATCTGGTACTGGGATTTTCTTTGTTGGGAGGTTTTTGATTACTGATTCAATCTCATTCTTTTTTATTGTAATTTCATTCCTTATTTGGATTTCCATTTCTTCATGATTCAAACTTAGTATGTTGTATGTTTCTAGGAATTTATCCATTTCTTCTAGTTTGTCCAAATTGTTGGCCTATAATTACTTGTAGTAGTCTTTTACGATCTTTCACTTTTCTATAGTATTACTTGTAATGTTTCCTATTTCAATTATAATTTTACTTATTTGAGTCCACTCTCTTTTTTTTTTGATAAATCTAGCTAAAAGTTTGTCAATTTTGTTTATATCTTCAAAAAACCAACTCTTAGTATTGTTGGTCTTTTCCATTATTTTCCTTTTTTCAACTTCATTTATTTCTATGACCTTCGATCTGGTGGTCCATCATGCCAAGCACAGGAGTGTGTGGCAGCTCTGGGTCTGAGGACATGTGGTGACTGGTTGGCTCAGGCCACTGGGGTCCACAGCAAATAATAGAGGAAATAATGTTCTAGACACAATGGCAAGTTTTCAGCTTCTAATACTCTCTGCTTTTTAGACACAATTGAAAAGATCATTTAGAATTTCCACAAACTTACCTTTTCTTCTAACTGGTTTACTCTATGACTAAGGTATCTTTGTTCATTGAGTGTAGATCATATCTAAATTTGGAACAAAAAAATAACTTCTGCTTCTCTATGAGCTGACTGAAACATGAAGAAATTAAAAGTTTATATTAGTTTAGAATAAGCTAGTACCACAACTGAGTACCCACGGTATCTTTTTCCTGAAACCTGCACCCTACCCCTTATCTAAATGAATAGGAGAAAAGAAGGAAGTGAATAAGGCAAATCAGCTAACATTTTAAAAGAAGAATAAGCATATACATTCTTAAGGGAGCAGAAGTGAGGCAATTACAGCATCAGATATACGAATCTGTAAGCTTATCATGGCCTACAAGCCATATGTGATCTTGATCCTGTCTTATCTCATCTCATTTCTTATCAAACTTATTTTTTTCCAATATACTCCATCCACACAGGTCTTTCTGCTCTTCAAATAAGCTAAGCAAGAGACCATGCTCTTGTTATTCTATATGCTTATAATGCTCTCACATAGTTATTTGCTTGTATTTTTCATTCTCATCATTCAGATCTCAGTTCAAATGCTGCATCTTTAGAAGGCCTTTCTCTATCCATTTTATCAACTCCATCCTCCATGGACTATATCTGGTCCATTATTATATTATTTTGTTCTAAACACTAATTTCTGAAATTATATTATCAATCTATTTTTGCATTGTCATATTTTCTTCTCTGAATATATGTCCTAGGAGAATAAGAAACATTTCTGCCATTTTCACTGTTCTATTATTAGTACGAAGAACAATACCTACTGAATAGAAAACACTCAGTAAATATTTATTGAAGATCCATGTGAAGGAGTAAAATGATGAAGAAATTGGTATACTTAGAACACGTTTTTTCCATCCCCTTGCTTTGACATTTGAACTTTGCCATTTACCAAAGTTCTTTTTGAAGCTTAAATTACCAATGCCAAGAACTTACAAGAAAAGGAAGGAGGGGTTTGTTAACACTTGTGCTGTTGGGTAAAAAGGAAAGACAGTGAACATGATGGAGCAATTAAATAGATCTTTTGTGCAGCTTCTTTTCTCCACATAGAAATGCTCATACAAGAACACTTATGTTCTCACACTTAAGAGTGTTTTTGGTTTTACAATCCATTCATGGACTAATTATCTCACTGACTCTCTTCTTCTGCAGTAAGAAGTGGTTTGGTTTCTGCTGAGAACCATTGTCTCAATTTGTCTGGCATTTGCAGAAGAGACATCTGCAAAAGGCTAGAAGACATGATTGGTGCCTGTCGAAGAAGGTGGAAATGCTGTAGAGTATGGTGGGTTCTTATGCCAGTTCCAACACCACTTGTCTACTCAGATTATCAAGAGCCCCTTAAGCCTAAATTGAAATGAAACTAGGAAAAGCATCAAAAGGAAAGTTCTTTGCATCTAAAAACATTAGAATATACATGTTAAACAATTTCAGGTTTATTATCAAATTTTATTATCCCTTGTCAATAAAAATAAATATTGATTTCAAATCTACCCAGATACTACTTCTTTGTGACTCATTTTCATATCTAAACAATCTCTTTAAAAGTGAGAACGTGCATTTATTTAACAAAGACTTTTTAAAATTTGTCACAGAATGACGAAAAGATTAACAAAAAGTTGCATAGATGAAGATATAATTATACAAAACATAACTAAATAGACATACAGAGAGTACAAAGAAAACACAAAGAGGAAATCCAGAAAATATCAGGGAGGGGAAGAGATATAGATAGAGAAAGGGGAGAAAATTGGAATAGAGCAAGAGGAAATAATTTGGTATAATACATAAAGATTGTAACTGTATGGCAGATAATTGGAAAGAGAAGAAAACAAGAAAGGAGAGAGAATGAGAGGCTGAAGATCAGCAGAAATGTGTATTAAAGGACAGTGTCAAGATGGTGGTGAAGGCAGACTCTGAACTCACCTCCTTCCATGGACACAATGAATTTGCAACTACTCTGGGAACAATTACCTCTAAAAGAGAACTGAAAACTGGATTAAAGAACCCCCACAACAAGAGACAGTGCTGACTGAGGTGGAGGAGGCAGAAATTCCTTTTTGGAGAGAAAAAGCAACCTTCTAGCTGTGACACTTCATGGCCAGCCAGGAGCAACCTGAAGGTATGAAGCCTTTCCTGAAGGAGCGGGGGATCTGAGCAGGGGAGCCTTACCACAATAAGCAACTTATGGACTCAGCACAGCTGAAACAAGTGTCAGAACTATTGGCTTTGCTGGTTATTAACTACAACAGAGAATACCCCCAGAAAAGCTATCAGACATAAGAGGAATAAAACCTGCTCTTAAAGGGTCCATGCACAAAATTACCCATTTCAGAAAGAAAATCAACATAAAGAAAGGTGCATAGAGACTTTTGGTGAAAAGAAACTCAGTTGGTAGGCTCTAGGTGCATCTCAGTGAGAGTTGAGACCTCTCCAGTGACTGAGACATTGGCAGCAGCCATTATTGTGACCTGGTACAGGTATTCTGTGACACAGACAGTGGCGGAGGCTATTGGAGTTCTTCCTCTGGCCTGTCAGCACGGGTGTCTGCCCCACCCACTAGAGCAGCAAGATATCCAGCTCAGCCAGCATAGGCAGCCCACCCTAGGGACTGGCTCCACCCAAGAACAAGCCCTTGGGCAACTTGTGGGCCCACATAGGCAGGTTGCCTGGAACCTCTGCAACCTGGTGAACAGGTCTGCCTCTGCAGGGCAGGGCATGTGCAAAGAGCAGGCCTGCATTGGTGGGATGTGTTGGGCCTCTGCAGTGGGGCAACTGGGACCACTTCAGTGGGTTGAGGCATGTGCATGGGGCATGACTGTGTTGATGAGGTGTGTGGCCCTATTGGCAGTGGGACCTGTGGGCTGCAGTAGACTTGTGCTTCTCAAACAGCCACAAAGGAGATCATCCCCACCTTCCAAAGCTTCAAATAATTGGGTGTTCCTATGCTTATGGCCAGCCCCACTCAGCTGCAACCCTGAGAGAGCTAGCAACAGCCTGGCAGGCCAGAGACCTATAACAATTGTAAGCCCCTAAGCCTAGCAATCAGCCACACTTGGGGCCTACTCACATAACAGAAAAACTGCAACAGGAATGTGCTATTAGACCTTGCAGCCAAATGTGCTGTGGCTCCCCATACCCAGTAAAGTGACTTAAATTTCCATAGCAGCCACATGCAGCTGAGAATTATGACCAGCTGGCCAGGGGAACAGCCTAGCCTCCCTGGGCACCAGCAGCAAGAGCAACCCTGCCATAACAGAAGGACACTCATAGCCCACACAGGAGTCACTCCAGGAACACTTAGAACTGGTGATGAGAGGGCAGCACACTGCGGTGCCTCATAAGGAATCTCCTACATAAGTACACCTCTCCAAGATCATGAGACATACCTGACCTACCTAATACATAGATACAAGCACAGAGAAAGAGGCCAAATGAGGAGACAAAGGAGTATGTTCCAACTAAAGGAACAAGACAAACCCCGAGAAAAAGAAATAAATGAAACAGAAACAAATAATCTACATGACAAAGAGTTCAAAGAAACAGTCATAAGGACATTCCCTGATCTTGGGAGAAGAATGGACGAACTCAGTGAGAACATCAACAAAGATTGGAAAATCTAAAAAGGAACCAATCAGAAATGAAGAATACAACACTGGAAGTGAAAAGTTCACTAGAGAGACTGAATAGCAGAGTAGATGATACAGAAGAATGAATCAGCAAGCTGGACAAAAGACTAGAAGAAATCACCCAAGCTGAATAGATAGAAAAAAAAGAATTAAAAAGAATGAGGACAGTCTAGGGACCTCTGGAACAACATCAAGCATACTAACTTCCATGTTATAGGTGTTCCAGCAGGAGAAGAGAGAGACAAAGCGGCAGAGAATCTATTTGAAGACATAATAGCTGAAAACTTTCCTAACCAAAGAAGGAAACAGACATCCAGATACAGGAAGCACAGAGAGCACCAAAGAAGATGAACCCCAAGAGGCCCAAACCAAGATGCATTATAATTAAAATGTCAACAGTTAAAGATAAAGAGAGAATCCTAAAAGCTGCAAGAGAAAGGCAACAAGTTACATACAAAGGAAACACCATAAGGCTATCAGCTGTCTTCTCAGCAGAAACCTTACAGGCAAGAAGGTAGTGCCATGATATATTTAACGTGCTGAAAGGGAAAAACCTACAGCCAAGAATACTCTATACAGGAAGGGTATCATTCAGAATGGAAGGAGAGATAAAGAGTTTCACAGACAAACAAAAATTAAAGGAGTTTATCACTAAGAAACAAGCTTTACAAGAAATGCTAAAGGGACATACTTAAGTAGAAAAGAGACGACCATGAATAGGAATAAAAAAATTTTTTTAAAAGCATTAAAATCACTAGTAAAGGAAAATATACAATAAAGTTAGCAGATCAACCACCTATAAAGCTAATTGAAGCTCAAAAGACAAAATTACTAAATTTATCTACTTCCATAAGAGGGTAATGAATATGCATGCACAAAAAAAGAGGTTAGATATGATATCAAAAACATAAAATGTTGGAGGAGTGGAGTAACAGAGTAGAGCTTTTAGCAAGAGGTCAAACTAAAGAGGTCATCAACTTAAGATAGATTGCCATATATGTATGTTATTATGCATGAAACTCATGGTAATCACAAATGAGAAATCTATGATAAATACACAAAAAACTAAGATAAAGTAACCCAAACATAATACTAATGAAAGCCATCAAACCACAAAAGAAGAGAGCAAGAGAAGAAGAAAGGAACAGAGAAGAACTAAAACACCCAGAAAAAAAATAAAATGGCAATACATGCATTCTTATCAATAGCGACTTTAAATGTCAATGGACTAAATGCTCCAATCAAGAGACATAGAGTGGCTGATTGGATAAAAAAACGAGACCCATATATATGGTGCATACAAGAGACACACTTCAGACCTAAGACGCTCACAAACTGAAAGTGAAATGATGGGAAAAGATAGTCCATGCAAATGGCAATGAAAAGAAAGCTGAGGTAGCAATACTTACATCAGACAAAATAGACTTTAAAACAAAAAGTGAAACAAGAGACAAAGAAGTGCACCATATAATGATAAAGGGAACAATCCAACAAAATGATATAACACTTGTAAATATCTATGCACCTAACATAGGAACACCTAACTATACAAAGCAATTATTAACAGACATAAAGGGAGAAGTAGATAGCAACACAATAATAGTAAGGGACTTCAACACTCCACTTACACCATTGGATAGATCATCCAAACAGAAGATCAACAAAGAAATATTAACCTTAAATGACACATTAGACCAGTTGGACTTAGTAGATATATTCAGAACATTCCATCCAAAAACTGCAGAATAAACATTCTTTTCAAATGCACGTGGAACATTCTCCAAGATAGATCACATATTAGGCCACAAAACAAGTCTCAATAAATTTAAGATTGAAATAATGCCACACATCTTTTCTGACCACAATGGTATGAAACTAAAAACCAACTACAGGAAGAAAATTGAAAAAGCCACAAATATGTAGAGATTAAACAAAATGCTACTAAACAACTATTGAGTCAATGAAGAAATCAAAGGAGAAATTAAAAAAATATATACGGGAACAAATGAAAATGAAAATGCAACATGCCAAAATTTATGGGATACAGCAAAAGCAGTACTAAGAGGAAAGTTTATAGTAATACAGGTCTACCAAAACATACAAGAAAAATCTCAAATAAACAGTCTAACAGTGCACCTAAAGAAACTGGAAAAAGAACAAAGCCCCAAATCAGTAGAAGGAAGGAAAAAACAAAAATCAGAGAAGAAATCAATGAAATAGTGACTAAAAAGTAATCAGAAAAAAATCAATGAAACTAAGAGTTGGTTCTTTGAAAAGATAACCAAAATTGGCAAACCATTAGCTAGACTCATCAAGAAAAAAAAGAGAAAAATCTCAATTAAATAAAATCAGAAATGAACGAGAAGAAATTATAATGGCCACCAGGAAAACAAAAGATTATAAGAGAATGCTAATAAAAGTGACACACCAACAAATTGGATAATCTAGAAGAAATGGATAAATTCGTAGAATCATACAACCTTCCAAAACTGAATCAAGAATAAATAGAGAATTTGAATAAACCAATCACCCACAGGGAGATTGAAACAGTAATCAAAAACTTCCCCCAAAATAAAAGTCCAGGACCAGACGGCTCCCCTTGTGAATTCTACCAAACATTCAAAGAAGGCTTAATACCTATCCTTCTCAAACTCTTCCAAAACATTAAAGAGGAAGCAAAGCTTCCTAACTCATTCTATGAAGTCCACATTACCCTAATACCAAAACCAGATGAGGACAACACAAAAAAAGAAAATTATAGGCCAATATCACAGATGAACATAGATGAAAAAATCCTCAACAAAACACTAGCAAATTGAATACAACAATATATTTAAAAAATTATACACCATGATCAAGTGGGATTTATTGCAGGGATGCAGGGATTGTTCAACACCCACAAATCAATCAACGTGACGCACCACATTAGCAAAATGAAGAATAAAAATCACGTGATCATCTCCATAGATACAGAGATAGCATTTGACGAGATACAGCAGCCATTTATGATAAAAACCCTGAATAATATGGGTATAGAAGGAAAGTACTTTAATATGATAAAGGCCATATATGACAAACCCATAGCTAATATCATTCTCAAAGGAGAAAAACTGAAAGCTATCCATCTAAGAACAGGAAACAGATAAGGATGCCCAATCTCACCACTCTTATTTAACATGGTATTGGAAGTCCTAGCCAGAGCAGTCAGGCAAGAAAAAGAAATAAATGTATCCAAATTGGAAAGGAAGAAGTGAAACTGCAACTATTTGCAGAAGACATGATTTTATACATAGATAACCCTAAAGAATCCACCAGAAAACTTCTAGGAATAATAAATGAATATGGCAAAATTTCAGGATACAAAATCAACATGCAAAAATCAGTTGCATTTCTATACATTAACAATAAAGAAGCAGAAAGAGAAATTAAGAATACAATTCCATTTATAATTGCAACAAAACGAATAAAATACCTAGGAATAAATTTAACCAAAGAGGTAAAAGACCTGTACACTGTAAAAAATAAAACATTGTGGAAAGAATTTGAAGATAACACAATGAAATGGAAATATATTCTGTGCTCATGGATTGGAAGAATTAACATAGTTAAACTGTCCATACTTCCTAAAGCAATCTATAGATTCAAGGCAATCCCTAACAATGTTCCAACAACATTTTTCACACAAACAGAACAAAGAATCCCGAAATTTATATGGAACAAAAGACCCAGAATAACCAAAGGAATTCTGAGAAAAAAGAACAAAGCTGGAGGAATCACACTCCCTGATTTCAAAATATACTACAAAGATATAGTAACCAAAAAAAACATGGTACTGGTGCAAAAACGGACACACAGATCAAAGGAAGAGAATCGAGAGCCCAGACAGAAACCCACACATCTATGGACAGTTAGTTTTCAACAAGGGAACCAAGAAAATACAATGGAGAAAGGACAGTCTCTTCAATGAATGGTGTTGCAGAAACTGGACAGCCACATGCAAAAAAATGAAAGTAGATCGTTATCTTAGACCACATACAAAAATTAACTCAAAATGGATTAAAGACTTGAATGTAAGACCTGAAACTATGAAACATCTAGAAGAAAACATAGGGAGAATGCTCTTTGACATTGGCCTTAGCAGCATATTTTCAAGTACCATGTCTGACTGGGCAAAGTAAACAATACAAAAAAATAGACAAATGGGACTACATGAAACTAAAGAGATTCTGTACAGGAAAGGAAACCATCAACGAAACAAAAAGACAATCTCACAATTGGGTGAAGATGTTTGTAAACCGTATATCTGATATATAAAGAACTCATACATCTCAACAACAAGAATACTAACAAAGCAATTAAAAAATGGGCAAAAGATCTGAACAGACATTTCTCCAAAGAAGATATACAGATGGCCAACAGGCACAAGAAAAGATGTTCAACAACAATAATTATCAGGGAAATGCAAATCAAAACTACAATGAGATATCACCTCAAGCTCATCAGAATGGCTATAATTGACAAGACAGGAAATAATAAGTTTTGGAGAGGATGTGGAGAGAAGGGAACTCTCATACACTGCTGGTGGGAGTGCAAACTGGTGCAGCCACTATGGAAAAGAGTATGAAGATTCCTTAAAAGTTAAGAATTGAACTACCATACAATCCAGGTATCCCACTGCTAGGTATTTATCCAAAGAACATGAAAACACAAATGCTTAAAGATATATGCACCCCTATGTTCATCGCAGCATTATTCACAATAGCCAAGACTTGGAAGTAACCTAGGTGCCCCATCAAGGGATGAATGAATAAAGAAGATGTGGTATATATACACAATGGAGTACCACTCAGCTATAAAAAAGGATGAAATCTGGCCATTTGTCACACTGTGGATGGACCTTGAGGGTATTATGCTAGGGGAAAGAAGACAGAAGGAGAAAGTCAAACACCGTAGGATCTCACTCATAACTAGAAGACAAAAACAACAACAAAAAAACACACAGAGACATAGATTGGATTAGTGATTACCAGAGGGGAAGGGGGGAGAGAGGAGAGTGAAAGGGGTGATTAGGCATATGTATGCGGTGATGGATAGTAAGTAGTCTTTGGGTGGTGAGCATGATGTAATCTACACAGAAATAAAAATATAATGGAGTACACATGAAATTTATATAACCTTATAAACCAATGTTACCACAATAAAAAAAAGCAATGTATATTAAGTACTTTAAAAGGTAAAACCTCAACTAACAAATTATGATGCTTTACTTCTATGAAGAAACATTGTGGTTTTAGAGATTCTCAAAATTTTACTCTCATGGAATAATAATTCCCTGTAATAAAACCTAAACATCTTACTTTAAAAATATAGTAACCTCTTTCAACAGTATGGTATCAACACCCCTTTTAAATAGACTTTTTGATGCTTCATAACTTCTGACAAGTTCATCTTCCTCTCTAGTGTTAAAAAGTCTCACTTTCCTTTCCTTAATGTCATAAGACTTCAGCTCAGCTACCTACCTGTGGAAATTAACAAACAGAAACCTCATTAAATTGGAGTTGAGAGGCACAAATGAGGAGCTTTCATGCCCTACAATGATTGCAGAGCCTAACAGGAAGAAGAAAGACTTACTCTTCCGGACTGGCAAGAAACTCAGCCAATGGGAGACTGTCACAACTCAGCCAATGAAAAGTCACTTCACTTTGAACCCTCAATTCCTCCAGTGGACTTTGTTTACAATAGCCCTCCAAACTTCCTCTTCACCTCTATAAAATTTTCTCCTCCCTTTGCTGCAGGAGTCTTCATGTGGCTTGCCATGGCTGCAGACCTTGAATTGCAATTATTTGCTGATGTCAAATAAACCCATTTTTGCTTAATAACTGGCTATTTGTTTAAGGTCACAAACTCAAAGTAGTTCTTAGAATTCTTAGTTTTCACTCATATGTAAAATTTTGGTGATTAAAGAAATGTGGTTTGGTAGTGAGGACTCTCCTTCTTTCTTCCTTTAATGCAATATTTATGAAGTCTTTATATATATATATTTTTAACTCTCAGAGTGTGGACATTTTCTACAATAATTTGGTGTGGTCTGGACTAGATTTATGGCAAAACTGACCTTAAAACACTGGAGATATACTGTAAGTCAGGAACCAAGTATGTAAATGGTGAGGGAGCTTGATGGTTTTCTTTCATTTGTTCCTTCTTGTTTCCTCTCCATTATCTGGAGGTAAAATAGATAAGCATCACACCTGAGTTTCATTCAGTTTGCAAAGACTAAGTCTTTTGGGGGTAGAGATGATAAACTGAGCCTCTCTAGCAAGTCAATCTAGTCCTATATTACTTATCTGTACCTGGACTCCACAAAATTGGGTGCACAGTATTTGTTCATCAAATAAACTAACTTCCTGTGAGTGCTCCTGAGTCTAAGAGTTCAGAAGACACCCTTAATCTGGCTTAGTTCATTTAAAATTTATGGCACATATTACCTATAATTTGGAATTGACATGCCCGAGATGACCCAAAACAGCTTGTTTTCCTGATTTATCCTGGAACCATGATGTCTTATATAACTAAGGAAAAAACCTGAAAAACTGTTACCCTAATGATATCATTCATCATTTGGGGAGGGAAAAAAGGATTAAAAGAGAAAGATAAAACTTTTACAGATACATAGGAAAGATTCCAAAACCTTTAAAGAGCAACAGCCTTGACCGCATCACAACCGCCATCAAAATAAGATGAGCAGATGCTCTGTAGTCCCCAGGAAAAGTAACCTAGTGGTGTGTTCAAAATGCTTCTGGACACACTGATGTATTCTTCAGTTTTTATCAGTTTTCTCTTGCTGACTATAGAATAATCTCTTTGCTCATGTCTGTCTCCCTGTCTCCCCATAAATATATTTTAGTTAGTCATGTACATTAATGAATTCTTTTGGCCTCTGGCATTTTTTCCTAATTTTTAATCAAAATGACCTTCTGATACTTAATATACACCAGTCATTCACACTCTGTCTAAATCTGTTGGACAGATTGTTGGACATGTCACAGTTGGCTTAGTAATTCAATATGTCGACTAATTTCCATGAGAGAGAATGTGTGCACAAGTGTGTGTTACAGGTTTCCAACACTTTTGTTCCACTCTAAATACTATAAATAGAATATCTGAACTAGAGAGGATCATTATCAATATTTCGGGAAACAAGATAGCAGCATAGGAGGTCCCAAACCTCATCTTCCCACAGAAATGCTGATTTACCAACCACCCATGGATGAACCCTTATAACCACCTTTATAAGCGCTCTGGAGTGCAGTTGGCAAGAAGTAGCACAATAGTGTAGCACAAAATCTGAGAACAGCCATATGGAAAAGGATAGAAAGAATAGTTTCATTTTACCAAAGTCATCTCTCCTCCAAGGTGGCATAGCTCAGCACCAAGAGAGAATCTCTTGGCCTTTGATTTCTCCCACTCTTTCCAACGAGTGAGTGAAGTGAGTGTCTGGATTCCCTAGGATTTAGGGGCTGCAGACCCCACTATCCAGCCCACCCAAGAAATCCAGCAGCTGGCCGCCCATAGACACAAGCAGCCAGCCTGAGTATGTCCACATAGATGGTCCCTGCATACCCCCAAAGACAGTACATGGATCTCAGCAGCTTGCTTGACATTGTTAGGATTGGTAAAAGGTGTATAAGTCAGAGACTTCTCCTTCAGAAGGGAGAAAGAGTAGTGGAGCTTGTGCCCAGCTTTCTGGCCTATCAGTACTGCTCTAGGAAAAGGAATGGGTGAGTCTCAGCACTTGGCACAGATCAGTGGGGTAAGCTTGAGAATAACCTTTGGCTCCAGACTCTGCCCTCCACACCTCAGAGCTCAAGTAGTAGCCTCATCCAAAAATAGACCATGATAGCACACCATACCTGCCCAGGGATGCTGCCGGCTGATACCTTCAGAAACCCAAGCTGAGCTGGCTGGTGAAGAACCATTTCTACCAAAGTGAGCCTGTAAAGCCTGGAAAAGGAGACCACTTACTCAAGTGCACAGATACCAATGTCAAGAATCAAAGATCATGAAAAATCAGGTAAACATGACACCACCAAAGGAAACAAATAAAGTTCCAATGACTGACCCTAAAGAAAATGGAGATCTATGAACTGTCAGACAAAAAATTCAGAATAATCCTCTTAAAGACGCTGGTAAACTACAAGAAAACACAGATAGATAACTAAACAAAATTAGGAAAACAATGCATGAACAAAGCAAGGTGTTCAATGAAGAAAGAGAAAGCATTACAAAAGACCAGAAACCCTATCATATACCACGATCAAGTGGGATTTATTCCAGGGAGGCAGGAATGGTTCAACATCTGCAAATCAATGTGATAAACCACATTAACAAAATGAGGAATAAAAATCACAAAATCATCTTAATAGATACAGAGAAAGCATTTGATAAGATACAGCATCCACTTATGATAAAAACTGAATAAAATGGGTATACGAGGAAAGAACTTCAACTTAATAAGGGCCATATATGATAAACCCACAGCCAACATCATACTCAATGGTGAAAACCTGAAAGCCATTCCTCTGAGAACAGGAACAAGACAAGGATGTCAACTCTCACCACTCTTATTCAACATGGTACTGGAAGTTTTAGCCAGACCAATTAGGCAAGAAAAAGAAATAAAAGGCATCCAAATTGGAAAGGAAGAAGTAAAACTCTCACTATTTACAGATGGCATGATTCTATGTATAGAAAACCCTAAAGAATGCACCAAAAAACTATTAGAAATCATTAACAAATACAGTAAAGTAGCAGGGTACTAAATTGACAAACAAAAATCAGTTACATTTCTATACACTAATAACTAGCAGAAAGAGAAGTCAAGAGTACAATCCTGGGGCTGGCCCAGTGGTGTAGTGGTTAAGTTCATGGCTCCACTTTGGTGGCCCGGGGTTCACAGATTCAGATCCTGGGTGCAGACCTACACACCACTCATCAAGCCATGCTGTGGTGGCATCCCACATACAAAATGGAGGTAGATGGGCAGAGATATTAGCTCAGGGCTGATCTTCCTCAGCAAAAAGAGGAAGATCAGCAATGGATGTTAGCTCAGGGCCAATATTCCTCACAAAAAAAATATAAATAAATGAATAATACAATCCCATTTACAATTGCAACAAAAAGAGTAAAATGTCTAGGAGTAAATTTAACCAAGGAGGTAAAAGATCTATACACAGATAACTATAAGACATTACTGAAAGAAACTGAAGAAGACATAAAGACATGGAAATATATTCCATGCTGATGGACAGGAAAAATAAACATAGTTAAAATGTCCATAATACTGAAAGCAATCTACAAATTCAATGCAATCCCAATCAGAATCCCAATGACATTTTTCAGAGAAATAGAATAAAGAATCCTAAAATTTATACACAACAACAAAAGACCCTGAATAGCCAAAACAATTCTTAGGAGAAACAACAAAGTTGGAGGTATCACACTCCCTGAATTCAAATTATACTACAAAACTATAGTAGTCAAAACAGCATGGTACTGGCCAAAAAACAGTCATACAGAATAATGGAACAGAATTGACACCACAGAAACAAAATCCCCATCTTTGGACAGCTAATCTTTGACAAAAGAGCCAAGAACATACAATGGAGAAAGGAACGTCTCTTCAATAAATGGTGTTTGGAAAACTGGACAGCTGCATGCAAAAAAAAAAAAATGAAAGTAGACCATTATCTTACACCATATGCCAAAATTAACTCAAAATAGATTAAAGACTTGAATGTAAGACCTGAAATCATAAAACTCTTAGAAGAAAATATACAGTACACTCTCTGACATCAGTCTTAGCAGTATCTTTTTGAATACCAAGTCTAATCAGGCAAAGGAAACAAAAGAAACAATATAAATAAA
The DNA here is from genome assembly GCA_031878705.1 of Tapirus indicus. Classification (NCBI taxonomy): domain Eukaryota; kingdom Metazoa; phylum Chordata; class Mammalia; order Perissodactyla; family Tapiridae; genus Tapirus; species Tapirus indicus. Next base: position 34,859,040 of record CM062937.1, on the reverse strand, counting down.
CGAGACTACATCAGACTAAAAACCTTCTGCAGAGCAAAGGAAGCAACCAGCAAAACAAAAAGACAACCCACTGACTGGGAGAAAATATTTGCAAATCATACATTCAACACCAAAATATATAAAGAACTCATTCAACTCAACAACAAAAAATGAAGAACCTGATCAAAAAATGGGCAGAGGTTATGAAGAGATATTTTTCCAAAGAAGATATACAAATGGCCAATAGGCACATGAAAAGACATTCAATGTCACTAATTATTAGGGAAATGCAAATCAAAACTTCAGTAAGACATCACCTCACACCACCATCAGAGTGGCTATAATTAACAAGACAAGAAATAAGTGTTGGAGAGGATGTGGAGTAAAGGGAACCCTCATACACTCCTGGTAGAAATGCAAACTGGTGCAGCCACTATGGAAAACAGTATGGAGATGTCTCAAAAAATTAAAAATAAAAATACCATATGACCCAGCTATCCCACTACTGGGTATTTATCTAAAGAACATGAAATCAGCAATTCAAAGAGATTTTTGCATCCCTATGTTCACTGCAGCATTATTCATAACATCAAAGATGTGGAAGCAAACTAAGTGCCCATCAACCAATGAATGAATAAAGAAGATGTGGTATATATTTACAAAAGAATACTACTCAACCATAAAAAGGACAAAATCATGCCATTTGCACCAACATGGATGAACCTTGAGTGTATTATGCTCAGCAAAATAACTCAGACAGAGAAAGACAAATACCATATGATTTCACTCATATGTGGAAGATAAACACATAGATGAGGAGAACAGATTAGTGATTACCAGAGGAGAAGGAGGTGAGGGGAGGGTGAAAGGGATAAAAGGACACATATGTATGGTGATGGATTAAAAACTAGACTATTGGTGGTGAACATGATGCAAAATATACAGAAACTGAAATATAATAATGTACACCTGAAATTCTCACAATGTTATAAGCCAATATGACCTCAATAAAATAATTTTTAAAACCCAGAAATCCTAGAGCCGAAGAATACAATAACAGCACTGAAGATTGTAATAGAAAGCATCAACAGCAGATCCAACCAAGTAGAAGAATCAATCAGTGAAGCAGGAGACAGGGCATTTGAAATTATCAAGTCAGAGAAGCAAAAGAAAAAAAGAATGAAATAAATTAAAGAAAGCCTACTGGACTTATGGGACATAATCAAAAGAAACAATATTCACATTATGGGAATTTCAGAAGGAGAAGAGGAACAGACAGCGGTAGAAAGTATATTTAAAGTAAAAATGGCTGAAAACTTCCCAAAACTGGGGAGAGAAATGGACTTCCAGATACATGACACCCAAAGGATCCCAAATCGGTTGAAGCCAAAAAGGGCTACATGGAGAAAAATTACAATGAAATTGTCAAATGTCAAAACAAAGAATTTTGAAAGCAGCAAGAGAAAGAAACAAAAATTACATATAAGGGAACACCAATAAAATTATGGGCAGAATTCTCAACAGAAACTTTTCAGGCCAAGAAAGAATAGGATGATATATTCAAAATATTGGGGGAGGAAAGTCAAGCAAGAATTGTATACCCTGAAGGGCTGTACTTCAGAAATGAAGAAGAAGTAAAGACTTTCCCAAACAAACAAAATCTGAGGGAGTTCATCATCACAAGACCTGTCTTATAAGAAATGTTAATGGGATTCCTCTGAGCAGAAGTAAAAGGACACTAGTTAACATCAAAAAATCATATGAAGGTAGCATACCATTCACTGGTTATGATAAATATACCATCAAAGTTAGATTCTGTAATACGGTAAAGGTGGGAAATTCACTTACAACTCCAGTTAAAAAGTTAAAAGATAAACATATTAAAAATAACCATAACTAGAATAATCCATTATTGGATACACAGAATAAAAAATATGTAAACTGTAATATCAATAACGGAAAATATGACAGGGAGAAGTAAAAGCGTAATGTTTAGGAATGCTATTGAAATTACACTGTATTAGTTTTAAATAGGGTGCTATACTTTTAGTATTTTTATATAAGCCTCATGGTAACCACAAGTGATAAACTCATAGTAATTACACAATAGAACATGGTAAAGATCTCAAAGCATACTGATACCATTAGACATCAAATCATAAAAAAGACAGTAAGATAACAAGCAAGGATTGATGGATCTACAAAACAATCAGAAAATTAACATAATGACAATATTAAGTCCTTACCTATCAATAATTATTTTTAATGAATATGGATTAAATTCTCCTAAATTTAAATTTGATTAAAATCAAAAGACATAGAATAGCTGAATGAATTTAAAAAAAAAGAATTTAAAAAAAACAGGATCTTATGATATGTTGACTACAAGAGTCTCACCTTAGCTTGAAAAACACACATAGTCTTTGTAGTGAAGGGATGGAAAATGATATTTTAAGTAAACGGTAACAACAAAAGGATCAGGAGTAGCTATTCTTATATCAGAAAAAATAGACTTTAAACTAAAAATGGTAAAAAGAGACTAAGGAAATCATTACATAATGATAAAGGGGTCAATCCATCAAAAAGATATAAAAATTATAAATATTTAAGCACTCAACATCAGAGCACCTAAATATATAAAGCAAAAACTATCAGAACTAAGAGGATAAATAAACAGCAATACAATAATAGTTTGAGGCTTTACTACCCACTCTCAACAATGTATAGATCATCCAGACAGAGAATCAATATGGAAACTGTGGATATGAACAACACTATAGACCAAAAGGACCTAATAGACATATACAGAACATTCTATCTGAAAACAGCAGAATACACATTCTTGTCAGGTGCACATGAAACATTATCTAGCATAGACCATATGTTAGGCCACAAAACAAGTCTTAGCAAGTTCAAGATGATTGAAATCATACCACATATTTTCTCTGACCACAATGGTATAAAACTAGAAATGAATAACAGAAGGAAGACTGGAAAACTCATGAATACATGGAAATTAAACAATACTCTTCTGAACAGCCAATGAATCAAAAAAGAGATTAAAGAGGAAATGAAATATTTGAGAGGAACAAAATGGAGACATAACATACTTAAATTTATGAGATGCAGCAAAAGCAGTTCTAATAGGGAAGTTCATAGCAATAGACGCCTATATTAAGAAACAAGAAAGAACTCAACTTCATGCCTCAAGGAATTAGAAAAAGAAGAAAAAACTAAGCCCAAAGCTAACAGAAGGAAGGAAATAATAAAGATTAGGGAATAAATAAATGAAACAGAGGACAGGAAAATGATAGAAAAGATTAACAAATCTAATAATTTGTTCTTTGAAAAGGTAAACAAACTTTACAGACACTTAGCTAGATTAAACAAGGAAAAATGAGACAGGACCTGTCAACATAATTGTAAATGAAAGAGGAGACATTACAACTGGAAAAACAGAAATGCAAAGGATCATAAAAGGCTACCAAGACAACTATATTCCAACAAACTGGACAACCTAGGAGAAATGGATAAGTTCTTAGAAACATACAGTCTACAAAGACTGAATCAGGCAGAAGTAGAAAATCTTAAGAGACCAATTACTAGTAAGGGCATTGAATCAGTAATCAAAAATCCCTCAACAAAGAAAATCCATGACCAGATGGCTTCACTGGTGAATCTCACAAAATATTTAATGAAGAATTAATGTCAGTTTTCCCAAACTCTTCCAAAAAATTGAAGAGGAGGCAATACTCGCAAACTCATTTTATGAGGTCAGCATTACCCCAATACCATAGCCAGAAAAGGACACTACAAGAAAATACAACTACAGACCAATATCCCTGATGAAGATAAATGCAAAAGTTCTCAATAAAATACTAGCAAATTGAATTCAGCAGCACATTAGAGGGATCATTCACCATGATCACATGGGACTTATCCCTAAGATGCAAGGGTGGTTCATAACATGTAAATCAACAAATGTGATACATCAAATTAATAGAACGAAAGATAAAAATCATATGATCACCTAAATAGATGCAGAAAAAACATTTGACAAAATTTAATATCCATTCATGATTTTAAAAAACCCTCAACAAATTAGGTATAGATGGAAAGTACCTACACATTATAAAGACCATATACGAGAAACCCACAGTCAGCATCATATTCAATAGTGAAAGGTTGCAAGCTTTATCTCTAAGATCACGAACAAGACAAGGGTGCCCACTCTCACCACTCCTATTCACCATAGTACTGGGAGTCCTAGCCAGAGAAATCAGGCAAGAAAAAGAAATAAAATCCTTTCAGAATTGGAAGAAACAAGGAAAAATATCTCTATTTGCAGATGACATGATTTTATACATAGAAAATCCTAAAGACTCCAATAAAAAACTGTTAGATCTAGTCAATGAATTCAGTAAAGTTGGAGGATACAAAATCAACATATAAAGATCAATATCATTTCTATACACCAACAAAGAACTGTCTGAAAAAGAAATAAAGAAAATGACTCTATTTAAAATATCATCAAAAACAATAAAATAATAAAATACTTTTGGCATGAAAATAGACACATAGACCAATGGAAGAAATAGAGAGTCCAGAAGTAAACCCCTATATATACAGTCAACTAATAGTTGACAAGGTAGTCAAGAACAATCCAAAGGGAAATGATAGTCTGTTCAACAAATGGTGTTGGGAAAACTGGATAACCACGTGCAAAACAATGAAATTGGACCTCTATCTTACACCACTCAAAAATTAACAGAGGGCTGGCCAGGTGGTGTAGTGATTAAATTCACATGCTCCATTTCGGTGGCCCAGGGTTTGTGGGCTTGCATCCCAGGCATGGACAAACACCACTCACCAATCCATGCTGTGGCAGTGACCCACATACAAACTAGAGGAAGACCAACACAGATGTTAGCTCAGGGCCAATTTTTCTCACACACACACACAGAAAAAGAACTCAAATGGATTAAAGACTTAAACACAAGACCAGATACTGTAGAACTCCTAAAAGAAAACATATTGAAAAAGCTCCTTGACATTTGTCTTACCAATTATTTTTTTGGATATGATGCCAAAAGCATAAGTAACAAAAGCAGAAATCAATAAGTGGGACCACATCAAACTACAAAGCTCTGAACAGCCAAAGAAAAAATTAAGGAAAGGAAAAGGCAACCTATGGAATGGAGAATATATTTGCAAACCATATATTGGATAAGTGCTTAATATATATCAATATACAAATATATAAAGAACTCATACAATTCAATAACAGATAAACAACAATCTAATTTAAAAATGAGCAGAGGAACTGAACATTTTCCCAAAGAAGGCATACAAATGGCCAACAGGTACATGGACAGATTCTCAACATCACTAATCATCAGGAAATGCAAATTAATATGCGACAATACCTCACACCTGTTACAATGGCTGTCTTCAAGAAGACAAGAGATAACAAGTGTTGGCAAAGGTGTGGAGAAAAGGGAACCATTGTGTACTGTTGGTGGAATGTAAAAATGGTTCAGCCACTATGGGAAACAGTATGGAGGGTCCTAAAAAATTTAAAAATAGAACTACCATATGATCCAGCAATTCCACTTTTAGGCATATATTGAAAGGAAATGAAAACAGGAGTTTGAAGAGATATCTGCACTCCCATGTTTATTGCAACAATATTCATAACAGCCAAGATATGGAAACCACCTAAGTGTCTGTCAACAGATGAATAGATAAAGAAGATGTAATATATACTGTAATACACACACACACACACACACACACACACACACACACACAAAATGGAACTTTATTCATCCACGAGAAAAAATGAAATCTTGGCATTTGCAACAACACAGATGGACCTTGAGGGCATCATGCTAAATGAAACGTCAGGCAGAGAAAGACAAATACTGTATGACATCACTTATAGTGGGATCTAAAAATCTAAACTTGTAAAAGCAGAGAGTAGAATAGTGGTTACCAGGGGCTGGGGGCAGGAGGAATTGAGAAGATGTTGTTTAAAGGTACAAACTTACAACTGGTAAATAAATTCTGGAGATCTAATGCACAGCATAATGATTATAGTCAATAATACTGTATTATATACTTCAAAGTGGCTAAGAGACTAGATTTTAATTGTTCTCACTACAACAAGGAAATGGTAATTGTGTGACTTGATAGGGGTGTTAGATAACTCTACAGTAGTAATCATATTGTAGTATATAAATGTATCAAATGAACCCACTGTACATTTTAAACTTACATATGTTATACACCAATTATATCTCAATTATTAGAAATAAATTAACTAAATAAATGAACACATTAGTTAACAAACATGAAAATGATTGAAAGTAGTCAAAATAAAAGACATACAAGTATACACAATTTTTCCAAAATAAAGCTAATATCACATATAAAAGTTTATAAATGAAACAATAAATGAATTTAGATAAATGTGTCATTAAGCCATTGATCAGTAGGTAAATTGTCTTTAGATGGATTGGTTTTAGGTCAATTGATTCTTGGCCAAAGGCATGTTCTTAGGCTTTCAATACTTTGTTTCTGTATGGTGGGAAGGGAGAGGGGTTAGGGAGTCTCTTTAAGCTGTAGGCATATAATCTTTTGACAACAGATGGCCATGGAGGAAATAGTGTGCTCTTTATGTTTGATCTTTTAACTCTCTTGATCTCATCATCCTTATCATGTGGGACAGTTACACAAAGGATTAATAACATGTGAGAAAATGTTAGTTTTCAATGTGAATTAAATGTATTTACCTTTCAGATGCTATTAAGAACACTGTGCATATGTGACACTAGCCTCTCTTTTAAGGAATAACATAAAAATACAGCTTCTCTTTTTAAAAAATGGTCCTCAGGCAATTCTCTTATAACTATTGTGGAAAAGAGCATATTGTGGAAGAGTTCCCTTGCAAGTCAGAGGACTTTCAGTAATAAGGACTTTGCACTCACATGACCTTACTTCTTGGCCCCCTTCAAAGGACAATTGGGAGGGATGTCAGCATCATGGCAGAGCGAGATCTTCCCTTAGACTCTCCCCATAAGATAAAATGAAAAGGACATTCATAAACCAACAAAGAACATTCACACAACACAACAGATGTCTGAGAGACCCATGCAGCCATACCTCTGAAGGAGGTGGTGGTGGACCCCCCAGGAGCAACTGGAAGGAGGTAAGGGGATCTCCTCTCCCACCCAGGCAGTGACACAGGGCATGAGAATACACACAGTTCTGAGAGGAGAGGAGGTAGGGGCAGCTATTCACAGAACAGCTTCACTCTCCAAGTTGCCTTCCAGTCATGGGAAAGCTCCACACAGAGGAGGCTAAGCAATTGCAGGGGTGTCTTCAGCAAGCCAACAACCCAGGAGAGAAGATAGTGAGGGTAAAGTGACAACACCCCCAGAATCATGCACAGGAAAGAAAGAGCCCCAACCCCTGCCCAGTGCACCAGCTCAGCTGGTCAGCCGGAGCACAGGAACCCCACCACAGTGCATATGCATATGTTTTTAAAGCAGCATGAGCAAGCAGGCAATCCAGGTGGACTTGGTCAGCATAGATTCAAAAGGACAGGCATGGATGCCAGGGATCACAGTGGGCTTGGAATACACAGCTCCTGCCCTCCACCCAGTGGCAGCAGGTGGGATCTGTGACCAGATACTACCACTATGTGAAGCACAAATTCACCCCATCAAATAGTATGAAGATGTATATTAATACTCCATACCAGAAGGAAAATGACAAGCACCCAGAAATCAATCATGAAGGCACAGAACATTACAATCTAAATGACAGAGAATTTGGAATGGCTATCATAAAAACACTCAACGAGTTACAAGCAAGTTCAGAAAGACAGTTCAATGAAATCAGGAGTAAAATTAATGAACACAGGGAATTCTTCACAAAAGAAATTGAAACTATAAAGAAAAATCAATTAGAAATGTTGGGGATTAAAAACACAATGAATGAGATAAATAAAAGTCTGAGGTCCTGAATATTATGGAGCTGATATTATGGAGGATGGAATTAGCAACTTGGGGGACAGAAATATAGAAATGCTTCAGATGGAGGAGTAGAGAGAACTAAGATTAAAAATAAATGTAGAAATTCTCCAAGAAATACCTGACTCAATTAGGAAATGCAACATAAGGATTATAGGTATTCCAGAGGGAGAAGAGAGAGAGAAAGGAAACAATAGCTGAGCACATCTCAAACTTGGGGAAGGAACTGGAATTACAAGTAAAAGAAGCTAATAGAACTCCTAATTACATTAATGTAAAAAGACCTTCTCCAAGGCATAAATTAGTAAAACTGGCAAAAATCAATGATAAAGAAAAAATATTAAGGGCAACAAGGCAGAAGAAAATAACTTACAAAGGAATCCCTATCAGGCTTTCAGTGGATTTCTCAGCAGAAACATTACAGACTAGGAGGGAGTGGAATGATATATTCAAAATTCTGAAAGACAGAAACTTCCAGCTAAGAATACTCTATCCAGTGACAATATCCTTCAGATATGATGGAGAAATAAAAACTTTCCCAGATAAACAAAAGCTAAGGGAGTTCATCACCACAAGACCCCCACTACAAGAAATGCTCAAGAAGGCCCTCATACCTGAAAAAAAAAAAGAGCTTTTACAAAGCCTTGAACAAGGAGATAAACAGGCAGCCAAAATCAGAAAATTGCAGCCTTCTATCAGAACAGGTTAGCAAACACTTAATTGTAACACAAGACAAAGGGAAGGACAATATAAAAAATAACTATAATCTCATCATTTTAACCACAAATTCACATCACAACATGGAATAAGTTGTGACAAGAATAACTTAGAAGGGGAAGAGGAAGGGAATGGAACCTACTTAGACTAAGGAAATAAGAGGCAATCAGAAAATGAACTATCTCATCAATGAGATTTTTTACACAAACCTCACAGTAAGCAATAAACAAATAATCAGAATAGAGACACAAATGACAAAGAGAAAACCATCATAGAGGACTACCAAAGTGAATTGGCAGTCTGAAATACATAGGACAAGAAACAAGGGAAAAACAGAACAACTGGAAAACAAGTGATAAAATGATAGCATTAGGTCCTCATATATCAATAATCTCTCTAAATGTAAATGGATTTAATTTTCCAATTAAAGACACAGAGTGGTGGGATGGATATAGAAACAAGACACAACAATATGCTGCCTCCAGGAAACACATCTCAGCTCTAAAGACAAACAAAGGCTCAGAGTGAATGGATGGCAGATGATACTCAAAGCTAATGGCAAAAAAAAGAAAAAAGAAAGAAAGAAAGCAGGTGTTGCCATACTTATATCAGACAAAGTAGTCTTCAAAATAAGAAAGGCAATGAGAGACAAAGAGGGGCAGTATATAATGATACAAGGGACACTCCACCAAGAGGACATAACACTTATAAATACTTATGCACCCAACATAGGAGCCCCAAAGTACATAAAGCAACTATTACTAAACCTAAAAGGAGAAATTAACAGCAACCCAACAGCAGTAGGGGACCTTAACATCCCACTTACATCAATGGATAGATCATCCAGAAAGTCAACAAGGAAATAGTGAAATTAAATGACAAACTAGAAAAGATGGACTTAATAGATATATAAAGTACAATCCATCCAAAAACTGCAGAATACATGTTCTTCTCAAGTGTACATGGAACGTTCTCAAATATTGGCCATATGTTGGGAAACAATGCAAGCCTCAATAAATTTAAGCAGATTGAAATCATATCAAGCATCTTTTCTGACCATAATGCTATGAAACTAGAAATCAACTGCAAGAAAAAAGCTGGGAAAGGGACAAAGATGTGGAGACTAAACAACAAGCTACTGAACAACCAATGGATCTTTGAAGAAATTAAAGGAGAAATCAAAAAATATCTGGAGATAAATGAAAATGAAAATACACCATACTGACTCACATGGGATGCAGCAAAAGCAGTCCTAAGAGGGAAATTCATAGCAAGACCAGCCCACCTTAACAAACAAGAAAAATCTCTGATAAACAATTTTAAACTACACCTAACAGAATTAGAAAAAAAGAAGAACAAACAAAGTCCAAAGTCAGCAGAAGGGGGAAGATAATAAAAATTAGGGCAGAAATAAATGAAATTGAAACAAACAAACAAACAAAAACAGTAGAAAGGATCAATGAAAGTAAAAGCTGGTTCTTTGAGAGGATAAACACAATTGACAAACCTTTACCAGACTCACCAAGAAAAAGAGACAGAAGTCTCAAATAAATAAAATTAGAAATGAAAGAGGGCATTACAACAAATACCACAGAAATACAAAGGATTATAAGAGAATACTATGAAAAACTATATGACAACAAATTTGACAATCTAGAAGAAATGGATAAATCCTTAGACACACACAACCTCCCAAAACTGAATCAAGAAGAAATAGAGAATCTGAATAGACCAATCACAAGTAAAGAGATTGAAACAGGAGTCAAAAAACTCCCCCAAAATAAAAATCCAAGACCAGATGGCTTCTCTGGAGAATTCTATCAAACATTCAAAGAAGATTTGACATCTATCCTTCTCAAACTATTTCAAAAAATTGAAGAAGATGGAACACTTCCTAGCACATTTTATGAGGCCAATATCACCCTGATCCCAAAGTCAGACAGAAGAACACAAAGAAGGAAAAATACAGGCCAATATGGCTGATGAACATAGATGCAAAAATCCTCAACAAAATATTGGCAAACTGAATACAACAACGTATGAAATGGATCATACACTATAATCAAGTGGGATTTATACCAAGGACACAAGGATGGCTCACCATATGCAAATCAATCAATGTGATACGCCATAGTTACAAAATGAGGAATAAAAACCACCTGATTATCTCAATAGATGCAGGGAAAGAATTTGACAAACTCCAACATTGATTTATGATTAAAAAAACCAAACTCTCAAAAAAGTGGGTATAGAAGGAAAGTACCTCAACATAATAAAGGCCATATATGACAAACCCACAGCCAACATCATACACAATGGGGAAAAACTGAAAGCCATCCCTCTGAGAACAGGAACAAGACAAGGGTGTCCACTCTCACCACTCTTACTCAACATAGTACCGGAGGTTCTGGACAGAGCAATTATGCAAGAAAAAGAAATGAAGGATATCTAAATTGGCAATGAAGAAGTGAAACTCTCACTGTTTGCAGATGGCATGATTTTATATATAGAAAACCCCAAAGAATCCATTGGAAAATTATTAGAAATAATCAATAACTACAGCAAAGTTGCAGGGTACAAAGTCAACTTACAAAAATCAGTTGCATTTCTATACTGTAATAATGAACTAACAGAAAGAAAACTCAAGAATACAATCCCATTTACAATCTCAACAAAAAGAATAAAATATCTAGGAATAAATTTAACCAAGGAGGTGAAAGACCTATACAATGAAAACTATAAGATGTTATTGAAAGAAATTGATGATGATATTAAAAAATGGAATAATATTCCATGCATGTGGATTGGAAGAATAAATATAGTTAAAATGTCCATACTACCTAAAGAAACCTACAGATTCAATGCAATCTCAATCAGAATCCCAATGATATTGTTCATGTAAATAGAACAAGGAATCCTAAAATTCATACGGGGCAACAAAAGACCTCAAATAACTAAAGCAATCCTGAGAAAAAAAGAATAAAGCTTGAGGCATCACAATCCTTGACTTCAAAATATACTACAAAGCTACAGTAATAAACAGCATGGCACTGGTACAAAAACAGACACACATATCAATGGAACAGAATTGAAAGCCCAGAAATAAAATCACACATCTACAGACAGCTTATCTTCTACAAAGGAACTCAGAACACACAATGGAGAAAGGAAAGTCTCTTCAATAAATGGTGTTGGGAAAACTGGACAGTCACATACAAAAGAATGAAAATAGGCCATTATCTGTCACCATACAGATTAAAGACTTGAAGCTAAGACATGAAACCATAAAACTCCTAGAAGAAAATATAGTCAGTATACTCTTTGACACTGGTGTTAGAAGGATCTTTTCGAATACCATGTCTACTTGGGCAAAGGAAATAAAAGAAAGAATAAACAAATGAAGCTTCATCAGATTAAACACCTTCTGCAAGGCAATGGAAACCAGGAATGAAACAAAAGACAACCCACCAACTGGGAGAAAATATTTGCAAATCATGTATCCAACAAGTGGTTAATCTCCAAAATATATAAAGAACTCACACAACTCAACAACAACAAAACAAGCAACCCAATCAAAAAATAGGCAGAGAATATGAACAGATATTTTTCCAAAGAAGATATACAGATGACCAATAGGCACCTGAAAAGATGTTCAGCATCACTAATCATCAGGGAAATACAAATCAAAACTACACAGAGATATCACTTTACACCCATTAGAATGGCTATAATCAACAAGACAAAAAATAACAAATATTGGAGAGGTTGTGGAGAAAAGGGAACCCTCATACACTGCTAGTAGGAATGCAAATTGGTGCAGCAACTATGTAAAACAGTATGGAGCTTTCTCAAAAAATTAAAAATAGAAATACCATATGACCAGCTATCCCTCTATTTATCCAAATAACTTACTTCAAAGAGACTTATGCACTCCTATGTTCATTGCAGCACTATTCACAACAGCCAAGATGTGGAAGCAACCCAAGTGCCCACGGACTGATGAATGGATAAAGATAATATGGAGATATATATATCAGCCATAAAAAAGATAAAATTGTCCCATTCACAACCACATGGACGGACCTTGAGGGTATTATGTTAAGTGAAATAATCCAGACAGAGAAAGACAAACACCATATAATTTCACTCATATGTGGAAGATAAACTAACACATGGACAAAGAGAACAGGTTAGTGGTTACCAGAGGGGAAGGGGGTTAGGGGTGGGCATAAGGGGTAAAGGGGGACCTTTATATGGTGACTGACAAACAATAGTGTACAACTGAAATTTCACAATATCATAAACTATTATGACCTCAATAAAACAAAACAAAACAAAACAACAATAAAAATTATGATTGACCAAAGATACTGACCTCTGGGTAATTTGAGAACCAATAGGAAAAGTAAAGGTTAGCCATCTGGTTTCCTATAATTAGGTTAATTTGTCACCAAATTTAGTGACTCCAGGGTTTGGAAATATTCCAACGGAAGCTGTTTTATTTTCTTACTTGTTAAGCTTCACTGACCAAAAGGAACCTCAGTCCTCCAGAAGTAAATAAAAGGCCCTGTGTTCTACTATCCCTGATCACTCCCCTCTCTATTGGGCATTCAACCATGAGACTCCATTCCCTTCTTTCTGTTCTCCTCTTCTTTGTGACTGTAATACCAAAAGGTAAGATTGTACATAATTGTAGAGGTAGGTTTTTTAGGAGGTCTACTGGGATGCTTACTTATACTATGGCCCTCTTAGCTCAAACCCTAATGCACATCCTTAGGAATTCAGAAGTCCAACATGATCATCTCCCTTAGAACTGATGAGGCCAAAATTGCAAAGCAGGACAAAGATTTCCATCTGCAGAAAACAAGACCCGAGAGCTCCAAGATTAGACAATGGGGCTCAATAGTGATAGAAGTGGAGACTTTGACATGTGACTGAAGGCTTAGCATACAAATCAGATAGTTTTTACTAGGGCCCCAATCTCCAAAAAGGAGAATGAAGATGGCAGCTATTGGTTAGACTTGGTTTGTGAAAGGAAATGATGCAGAGTCTATTGATGAGGAATATTTGTGAAGGGTAGAAGCTAGGCGCATAAGACAGAGCTCAACAAAAAAGGATTGCATCAAGTAATAAAAACAGTATAGGGGAGGGGAATTTGGAAGGAGCATAAACAGTGGAATGAAGCGTCAATGGCAACATTTTTAGCATAAGGCAAAATACAAAGGAAGCATTTAAGAATCTGAGTTATATCCTTAGGATCCATGATTCAGAAATTTGAATATTAGAACGTAGAATCAAAGGAAAAAGGGAGTGTGGTTTTCTTCAGGCTGCTTCATCCAGATCCTTGCACGAACTGATAAAATTGTTTTCTCCACCGTTAATGGCAGGATGTTCACGCCTCTCAAAATAATGTCCATGGTCATTGAACATAGAGTAAGACTGCATAACGCTCTCTTTCTTGGTTCATCTCTTAAGATTCTTTTAAAGACAAAGATACTTATTTGAGTGATCTTTGTCTAATCTATGAATATCTTGGGATATACCTGACATGTAGTTGTCTCCTCCTGAAGGAGTTTATGTAATTCTCATTTGGTTCTCAACTCTGTTAGAAGACACAGGTGTGGGGAGACACCCTTGTAACAACAGCTTATGTAATATTATATGATGCTAATGACTTAACATTAGAAGGCAATTTAATGGTTAATTCTTTAATTTTAAAGATAAGTGAATCCATGCCCACACAGAGAATATGATTTTACTAAGGTCACATAGGTAGTGGCAACACCGCAGCTAGAACCAAGCATCTTTAATCTGGGTCAGTGTTGTTTCCATCAATCTCTGTGTGTGAGTAGGCCCATAAAATGGTAACCCTGATTTCTGTCAGGCTTTTTACTTCAAAATCTCCTAATTGGATATTAAGCAACCTAAGGAGATTTTCAAGTTTCCCCTTTTGGAAGATACAATGTCTCTAACCATCTTACTTCACTTACCTCCAAATTCTTTTCCTTCAGTGTTTGAGCTAGGCATGTTGAATCACCTCAATGTTCTGGAATTATTCTTGGACTATTTATGCTACTCTTCATATTTTCCTGATCTGTGTTCCTTAAAGTCAGACAAATGGCTATAAAATATCAGACAGCTGGAAGTACTTGCCCCAAGATAATTATGTCTGCATGGTTGATGAGGGAATTTTTTTTTTTTGCTCATACTTTTCCTCCACCACCTAAGCTAAATTCAGCTCAACATAAAAGACTGTTTCCATTCAAACACAGCCTCGTCTTTTTTAAAAAAGGTTAAGGAGAGAGAGGTCTCCTGGAATTAAAAGTCTAGCCAGAACACGCCGTTGTAGTGGCCAAAGGGATAAGGCAGTGGTTCATTCTTAGGGTGGGAAGCAAATTGAGAATAAGGTTGTCCTAGAGCAAAGGCCAGAAATAACTGATAGGAAAATAGGATTCTAGGAAATCTAGGCTTAAGGTTTAGAGAAGCAAATATAGTAATAACCCGACTGGATACCCACAAATACAATAGTACATCCAAGAGTTGGGACCACATAGCCAAAAATAGGCTGAAATCAAGAGGTTTTAGAAGGAATAAGAGAGAGAAAATGTTTGTGGGGTCAAAGAATACTTAACTGCATTCAATGGTAACAAATATTTACTAAGCACCTGTTATTTTATGAGGGCTGTGTTAGATACTCAGGATACAATGGGAAACAAAAGGAGTGTCTTCCCACAACACAGAAGACAGACGTTAGTCAAATGGTTACACAAATTAATATATAATTTTAAATTTTAGTAAGTACAATGAAGAGGAGCAGAGTATTATGAGTGACTATAGCATGTGGTCATTGTCTATTTGCAATGCCAAAGACTTCCTTGAGGCATGGCTTTTGAGAACAGCAAGTGAAAGATAAGTGTTAGATAATGAATCCCTTGCAAGGAGCACTCTACACTCTTGGCAGAGAAGAAGCCAATGCAATGTCCTTGCTGCAGAAGACAGCACAGTGTGTTCAAGGAACTGCAAGAAGGCCACTGTATGAGAGCCCTAGTTTATACTAGAAAATGTGCCAAGCATTTCAGGGATTATGCCAAAGTAAAAGTTGTATGGCACCAATGCTAAGTCCATAGGGGGCACTTTAAGAACAAGGATGGCAAGACAATCTGACTTTACTCTATACGTGGAAAATAGTCACTACTGGTATCTAGATCAACCAGGGGTTTTTGGTTTATGCACACAAACTAGGATCATCTGTGTGTTCGAGGCAGCCTACAGGCCTGGCAAGTTTCCTTAACAGATCTTTCCCTTTCTCTCACTACTTCCACTGTTCTTTTTCAGTCTCTCTTCCTGGTTCCACCATAGAAGGAGTTTCAAGTTTACAGTAGCTTGCTTCTTTTCAAATCTTGAGATAATCATCCTTTGAGATAAACACATGGAATTAAGCCTGAGAAACCACCATCAACTGTGAAAAATAGAGGGTATAAATAACAATCATAAGGAATCAGGAAATCAAAATTCCAAACTTTATCTTGTGATGCAATATGAAGTGAGCATCTAAATTGTTTCTTTTCCCAGCGGCAATTATTAAATATCTACCCCTTCTCCCACTGCCATGTGATCTAACCATTATAACATATTAATATCATATAAATTCTGAAATTCATGAGGCCCAATCTCTTCTGTTGCTCTGTATATCTATTATTATGCCAATAAGTCTAAACATAAATGCCAATATCTAGGAAAAAATGCTCTTCCTCATGAACCAGGTAATTTAATATTATCTTCTTCACTTGAGCTAGTGCCTAAGCCTGAAGACATGTCACAGTAATTGTTGGAAGGGAGATTATAACTTTTTGGCTTGCTGTGCAGTTAAAACCTCCTTACGTTAAGCCTCATTTAGCAGAGAACACATCACTGGTAGAGAGAATGGTACTATCCTAGACCATGTACTGAATCAGGAAGCTGAACTTTCTAGTATAGTGGGTGACAAGATTATCCTGCTGAGGAGAGGTTAGGTCTCTCAGCTTCAGCTGCAGAATCACACATTCTACCTCGCACTGCATGAATGGCTCTAAGTTCATATACAGAGGACTCCTTGGTATCAGACTCTGCTTCTCACTATGTCTTGCCCAGTGCTAAGAACTCATGATTTTAGCTTCATTAGAAAACCTGAAAATCTCACCAGATGTTACATTAAGTGCGTGGATGAGGTTATCAGGGGAGAGACTGGTAACAGCTAGCAACAGGGTGAACAGGAAGCTATGCTGCTGAGCCTGTACTCTGTGTAGACAAGGCAGTTGAGCCAGTGCCTTCCAGCACTGGCTAGTGAGCACTTTAGCTCTCTTCCTCAAAGACATGTTATCTTCCAGAATTGGCAAAGCAGAGGTAGCACCACAATATACTTTCCAACTCCGTCATGGTGCCATTCTCTTGTTGCACAAGAGACCTGAGTTTATGGATGGTGAGCCTGAAAGCAGAGTGTACCACCAGGTTGTACCAGGCTGAATCTTCTAGCAAGGGCAGAGCACAGTCTTGCATAGGTTCTGAAAATTCAACTACAAAAGGCTGCACTGGTTTTTGGACTATGAGTGTTTTTCTACAGAATGGAAAAATAATCATGAGAGCCTAGTTGATCATTAATATTATTGTTATTTTTGGTGAGAAAGATTAGCCCTGAGCTAACATTCATTGCCAATCCTCCTCTTTTTCCTGAGAAAGATTGGCCCTGGGCTAATATGTGTGCCCATCTTCCTCTATTTCTTATGTGGGACTCCTGCTACAGCATGGCCTGATAAGCTGTGTGTAAGTCTGCGCCTGGGATCTGGATCTGCGAACCCCAGGCCACTGAAGCAGAGCGTGCAAACTTAACCACTACACCACCAGGCCAGCCTGAGGGCCTACTTTAAATACAAAAAAAAAAAAAAAAAGATTTGAGCCCAAAAGTGGTTAAACTGTTAGTTAGAATGTAGAAGACAGGGATCAAAGAAGCCAGTCAGTATTCGTATATTACAGGATGGTAAAGACAAAATGAGATACAGGTGGGTTAATAGGATGGTTCAGGAGCTAACTTCTATTAATGAATGTGAACGGAAGTGTCTCTGTTATGTAACAACCACCACTATCCACAGAGAAGAGAACGAACCTAGTTGTGCTAGAAAGGCTACAGGAAGGATTCTGAGACTGCAGAAAACTACTCTATCAGAGCACATGCTTAGTTATGTGCTTCTCAGCAGCCAAACGAATTAAGAAAACATATGAATATATTTAAGGAAAAATACTTTTCAGCTCTGAGAGAAATTCTCTCCGTATATATATATATATATATATATATATATATATATATATGGAACATTTTCTATATGGAGAGAATATATATATATATATATGAGGCATTGAACAACATAGAAAATGTTTCTTGCATAGTTCTGAAATGGGAAAATTAAGTAAGATTGAATCTGAAGGATTGCTAAACTTTCCATAAAAGGAGACAAGGATGAGAACACGTCACATGATTAAGATGTTGTAAGCACGGATGGGGAGGTAAGCACACACGGGAAAGTGGAATGATGGATGCTTCCTTTGAAACAGAGTTTCTTAGTGAAGGTATTGTTGGCATTCAGGGCAGGACAATTCACTGGCTGGGAAATTTAACAACCCTGTACCTTACCCACTAAACACCAAGGACACGTCCTGAGTCATGGGGACAACAAATCACCCAACACATTTCAAAATGTACTGCCCCAGACGAGGACAACTCTCTAAAGGCTTCTAGAAATCAGCCTTCCCTCTTCAAGATGTGCATAGTCCCACACTCTTAGCCCCTCATCCCCCAAAAAGGCACTTCTTTCGCCTAAGCATCTGATCCTTTCATAAAGGTAATATCATCTCTTCTATGCCAAAACCATCCTTCTGTAAGTTTATTGCTTTATGTGCATTATCAATTATTTGATGGTGAACTAAGGATGTCAAATCTCTTCCTATGCAGCAAGAACTGGCGTGATTCCTGGACAAAAACAATGTGTTCTTTTGAAAGGGGTGTGCAAAGAAGGAGGATGCACCACCACGGATGATACCATTGGTGTATGTAATGAAGAAAAAAAATGTTGTAGAAAGTGGTGGGTCCTTTTACCCTATCCAACGCCGGCTCCCAAAGCAAAATCTCCTTAAATGGGAGCAAACTGTAAGCCCTTTGAACTTCAAAACACGTGGATACATTTTGCAGACTCCTATCTAACTTGTTTTTCTCCCTTGACTGGAAATAAATGTCCTAATTTGATGTGTAGTTATCCCTGGGGAATTTCTTCTTGATGTACGTGCAAGCCCCTTAAGAACTACAAGACTAAACTAAATAATAGAGGAATATCATAACCTAAAGATATTTATACAAAATATGACTTTCTAAAAAAAAGATAACTTTAAATATGTAAAACAATCAGGGTATGAAATAGCAGTAGGTAGTGTTTGATTGCCTAAAGTGGAATATCAACCTTCTTCAGCATCTGATTCTGAACAAATATCCTTTTCATTACTAATGGAGACCCACTTGGGAGATTTGGGTTCAGGTCCATCAAACATGTGGTCTTGCTAAGACTGCACCTGAGCATTAAGCACACTCCCCACCCAGTCATGCCAACACTGAAGTGAGGCTGGTCTCCCCTCCACCTCACCCTGGCCCCCGAGGAGTGGGAGAGAAGGACTGCTCCTGCTCACCAGTAGGAAGTCATAGAGAGCTGAGGAGCTGAGAACTCAGCACCCCCTGGTAGTTCCTTCCAAAGTCACCATCAGATAATTCCACCTTCTGGTTGGAATAATTTCCACTAGAATAATAATTCTGGATGATTTACTTTATGGTTAAGAAAATTAAAGGGCAAGAAAAAGACCCGGAGTGTTACACGACATGGATTCCACAAAGATGGAAAGAATCTTTTCAATGAGACCAAATTACCACACAAACAAAATTCAGAGCTTTTCATTTCTTAACTATAAAGCCTATGGTCAATCAGTCAGAGGGAGCTGGGTTATCCCTGCTCCTGTAAACAGGAATTACATTTCTGTTGTATACGTGGATATCAGTTGTTCACAAGACCATAAATTTCTTGATTGCAAAAACCATGTTTATTCAAATCTGTATGTCCAGCCTATCACAGTTTCATAACACACTGTGTTCATGAGTGCAGGCTTTTGTGTCAGACATACTTAAATTAAAATAGTAGTTCCTTTGCTTACCAGTCATATGACTTTGAACTATTTACTTAACCTTCATCTGCTTTAAAATTCCTTTTTAATAAATGAGCAAACTAAAATATTTAACTTCTGGGCTTGTTGTAAGGATTAAATGAGATCATGTACACAAAACACTTGGTACACACAGGGTGAACTCAAGAAAAATCAGCTGCTGGTCTTTTTGCTGTACTCTTGTTGCTGAAATACCTTAGGGAAATAAATCACTGTACTTGGTCAGATAGTCTTTTTGTTATATGATGCATAGATTACCAATTAAAATAAATAAAATGCAACAAAATATATTAATATTGAAAGAATACACAGGGAAAACACTATTTCTTTGATATTTCAGAAGAAACCACAGCAACTTATGTTAAAAGTTTATACTTTTTATTATAAATACCACTATCTTCTGATACTTAGAGCTTTATTTTATTAATAAATAGCTCATGACCCAGAAAACTGGGATTAAATAAGCAAGTTACAAAAACAACTTAAAAAACTTTCATCATGATTCATAATGAAGCTTAAATACTGACATTTCCTTACCGTTAGACAATCCTTTCTAATGACAAAATAGATTGAAATAAGTAACAATATCAAGGAATGATTATTCCTTGATATTGTTACTTATTTTAGATGACAAAGGAAGTCAGAATTGTTATTTTATTAATGGTGTGATGGATGATTAGCATCTCTGAGAAATAATTTCTCCCAAAGCCTCAATTCTTCTCTGATCTTTCTGACCTTGAGACTGCATAAAGATTTCAAAGGTTTCCTTTCGGCTCTTTAATTTACTATTGCCTAAACTATTGCTAGGCATATACTCACCAAAACACATAATAACTCTTGGTTTCAAATCTGGAAACACATACAAAATACAGTTTGACATTATTAACCACAGAAAAATATATCTGCAATGAAATAAGACACAACTGAAGCCAGTATATTGTATCAACAATATATTAACTGGGACATTAATTATACTTCAAAGTATCTCTTCTATTTCAATTCAAAAACACTGACATAAGCAGCATATGCCCTTGTCTAGGTTAGACCTGGTTGGGGCATCACTTAGATCGTCTGATTGCCCAAATGGGCAGTACCTTAATGTCACAACTTGACCCCACTTACAGGCTTAGCCAGATGCACAAGAAGAGTAGGAAGCAATCTCCATTAGTTATTTGAGGGGTAAGATATTAAAATTTTTATTATAATTCAAATATGTTTTCTGGAAGAGGTAACATAATAGGTAATTATCCTCCACTTATATGTTCATGTATTTAAAGCTTGTAGTTAGCTAGTCCATTATTTAATATTGTTGGAAGGAGTAATAAAGAATATCAGTAAATTTAAATGAGAAAGTCTTGACTCTAGGTTCTAGAGCAACAATGTCCAATAGAATTTTCTATGATGAAGGAAATTCTCTATTTCTGCATTGCCAACGATGGTAGCTACATGTGGTTATTGAGCATTTGAAATGTGGCTAGTGTGACAGAAAATGAATTTTTACTTTATTTTATTTTAACTCATTTTAAACAGCCACATGTGACTAGTGACTCTCATAGCACAGCACAGCTTTAGAGCACTGCACTGTACAGAGTGACACAGTGATTACATATGTGGGCCTTGAACAAGACCACAAGTATTCAAGTCTCAACTGCATTCCTTAATGGAAAGTGAGGATAACAATAATGTTTGCTTCATTAATTATTACGAGGATTAAATGAATTTGCATGTAAAAAGCCCTTAGACAAGTGTTTGCATTTCTTATGAGGGTAGTGCTCAATCATCCTGGGTTCTTTGGGGGTGGTGAGGAAAGGGCATTGTGAGACCACTCGGTAAGTGCTAGTCACTTTCCAGTTTCATCCTAGAACTAGCCTTTCAATCCTGAAGCTGTTATATTATTTTTTATGAGTCTAGAGAGCTCTATGCAGAACAGGCACTGGGAATAACAATTTAGGACATAGTTTTCCACAACTAAAGTTTTACTGGATAAATATGTTATTACACATTGAGGAAAAGTTATAGAGTTAAAAGAATCACAAGCCAAAATTTGTCAGCTCCCCTGTGAATCATCTGGAGACATTTCATTTCTAAGCTGACCATATTATACTTGTCAGCAGAGAATGATGAGAGTAACTCTCAGGAGCTTACTTGAAACAATAAGGGAATGTGCAAAAGAAAAAAATCCTGTGTTGGCTACAAGGATACAATCTCAAGGGAAGATTCAACCCCATATGGGAGCAAGCTGCAAAATCTCTGGCAAAAAAAGAACTCCTCCTTTTAGGCTGGTATTCTCCACGAAGAATAAAATACTATAGATCAGAAATTCCACTGTGTCCACATGGTTCTGTTTTAAAATCTGAATAGCCTTGGGAGGATAAGAGGGCCTTTAAATCATTCCTCTTTTGCTGTGAATCAGTTTTATGATATTGTTTCCTTCTCAGCCTTACCTGCAATCAAGCCACTAAGAAGATGAAAATCTGAGTAGATGAAAATTTGTGGGACCAGTGAAGAGATTCCAAAATAATTTCAATAGGGGGTGTCTTCTAGAGGGATGAAGGCAGCTGTGTATCTTAGTGATGGTGCCTGGAGTTGTGAGACTGGCATCTGAGATAAGGGGAGAAAGGTGATTTGGGAAGGGTTAGCCATACTTGGACATGAAGCATCATATCAGAGGACAACCAAAACAGAAAATGATGCTTTAGTAAAGCCAACTAAAGGTTGAAAGTGAAATACAAGTTTAGTGAAATATTAGAATGACTGGCAATAACAATGTAATGAATTGCCTTTCTTACCACTCCTTGTTTTTCACCTGATAAAACCCCACACATCCCTTAAGAGATTGTTTAGTCATCATACCTCTATTAGCCTTCCCCTGATGCCCTCCAAACTCAACTCACAAGCCAAATCAGTCTATCTCTCCTTTGTGTTTCTTTACACACTTGCACATACCTCCAATGAAGGATTTACCAATTTTAATTTAGTTGAGAAGTTTCTCCATTCCTCGAGCCTTAATGACTCATAATTGTTTTGAGGGCATCCTAGGCCAAAAGAAATGCCTAATGGTTTTGGTTATTAAGTGAGTAGGTCCAAATAACTTAAAAAGTATCTATTCCCTAACAACATAGTACCCATCTAAAAAAACGCACACAAATGGAAAGATAAAGTAATATTTTAATTTAACTGTTAACCAAATTACTGACTAATGGTATGGGTATGCCTTTTGGGCACTGAACAACTTCTCAAATCTTGGAATCAGATTGGACACTGCTTCTCTCATTTCCTGCTCCATGTTGATTTCCTGTGCGGCTCTTGATTTTTATCACAGTATACAGTGAAATCCCAGCTGAGCAAGCTTGCCACACTGAGTTATTAAAAATTGTTGAATCAATGGATATGAGATGAGCAGAAACTGGCCATCACTTTTGGTTTTTACTGCTGCAAGAGGTGATCCATGAAAACTTACCTGTTGCACATCACTGATGACCCAGGTTGTCACGGATTTGGTGCAGAACAAGGAGGCTGGAAGCTGACACATTAGGAATGTGACCCAAGCCAGCAGAGGGAGTTTCCAAGTGACTGGCCAGAGGAGAAACAATGACCACTAGAGACAGAATCTGGCCACCTTCTACTGGGTTTGTTATTGTTAGTGCCGGCACGTGGCTCCTGACTCCTAATGACCCCGTGTACAGCAGAGTGGTCTCTCTGTGCCATCCTCTCCCCTCTGGCAATCAGACAATGCTGCACTGCTATTCAGAGGGTTTTCAGAGCCAATTTTTTTTGGAAGTAGGTGGCCAGGTCCTTCTTCCTAGTCTGTCTGAGTCCAGAAGCTCCACTGAAACCTGTCCACCAGGAGTGACCCTGCTGGTATTTGAAATACTGGTGGCATAGCTTTCAGCATCACAGCAACATGCAGCCATGACAGTATGACAATGGTAGATGGGTGGTGTGGTTCCCTGACAGGGAAACAAACCTGGACCGTGGTGGTGAGAGCCCCGGATCTTAACCACTAGACCACCAGGGCTGACTTCCTACCGGGTTTAGCCTGGACAAAAAGTATACTTTCTCTGTAACGATTGTGCACTCAGTGGCAGCGACACCACGTGTTTTACACAGAGTGATGTTCTCCTGCTGGGTGCTGGGATCCTTCAGTCCAGGGACCCTGGACGGCTCTCACCAATAAGTTTCTTGCTAGTTGCTGGGAGAGTTCTGGTGAATTATCTTCATTGTTTATCACTTGTAGTCTATTGTTTACATTACTAGTTATTGTTATAAACAGCATTCCCTATGTTATTTTCTGAGAAATATTATTGTTCTAGATGTTAATAAGTATGCCATGAAACACAGGCTATGGCTATAGTTGAGAACCACATGATACCCAAATCCAGCCCTTGGAGATTTACAATAAAAACCATTCTATTCAAAGCTCAGGATTGAATTGATTCAGGATTTCTCCAAGCTTTTGATATATTTCAATATACATAAAATATATATAATTATTATAATAAATTATTGAATGCCTACTAGGTGCCAGGCTTGGAAAATTTTTTTCTGTAAAAGGTCAGACAGTAAATGTTTTAGGCATTGCCAGCCACACACAGTCTCTGTTGAGTATCTTTGTTTGTCATTTGCTTGCTTGTCTGACTTATAGCCATTACAAATGTAAGAACCATTCTTAACTCTCAGGTTTAAAACAGTTTGTAGGTCCCTGAGGAAATTTGGCCAATTTTCTATTTTCTATTCATACAGAACTTACGTTCTTATGCTCTTGTGGGAGAGAAAGATATTAAATTAATGATCAACTATGCCAATAACATAAATATAAGTAATATAAAAATATATATTTATAAGTGCTATTTTTTTAAAAAGCTGCCTGAGGAGACAAGAGTGGTGTTATTTTATATACCGTGTCAGGGAAGGGGTTTCTGAGAAGCTATTCTTGGGTGGTGCACTGAACAAAGTGAAGGTTTGGGTCATGCAAATGTCTAGGGGAAGAACGAGAATGGCTTTAAGGTGTTTCCTTGTTTAAGGACTAAAAAGAAGTCAGTTTGGCTGCAACAGAGCCCGCCAGGGGCTGAGTGGGAAACACGATCAGAGAGATCATCAGAGGTGAGGTCAAGTCAGGCTTTGTAGAATACTGTAAGGGCTTTGTATTTTATTCTGAATCTAATGGGAAGCCCTTGGATGGATTTGAGCAATAGAATGACTCATCCAATACGTATTATAGAAAGATCACACTTGCTGCTGTGTGAAGAACAGACTGAGGGGTGTGGGGCAAGAAGAGAGACAATGGAAGCTAGTGATAGTGGAAAAGGTCTTGAAAATGGATTGGATTTAGTTTATATTTTGAAGCCATACGAACAAAATTTTCCAATTAATTGGAAGTGGATTGTAAGAGAAAGAGAATTGTGGAGGATTACTCTCAGGTCTGTTGGCCTAAGCAATCCAGTAGGGAGGATGGACATGACAGCTGAAATTGGCTTGCAGATCAGCAACTCAGTGTTAGATGAGTTAAGCTTGACATGCCTAGTGACATATGAGTGAAAAGGCTAGGTGGGTTAATATATATACACGTTCAGAACTGGGGTGAGGTCAGCATTGAGATATACATTCGGGAGGCAGCAGGCATTTAAAGATACGATACTGAGTAAGATTACTTAGAGAGTGAGTACGGACAGACTAGAAGTCTGTGGGCTGAATCCTGGGACACTACCCTATTTAAGGGTCAGGAGGAGAAAGAGGATTCAGTAAAGGTGACCAAGAAAAAAGAAAACTAGAGAGTGCTGGAAGCCAAGAAAGAAGTTTCAAGAAAGAGGCAGTGACTCCAGAATTTTTTTTTAATTTCCCTATGAAACACCTATTAACACCTAGTTCTCACCTGTATTAGTTTGCTAGGGCTGCTGTAACAAAGCACTACAAACTGGGTGGCCTAAACAACAGAAACCTATTGTCTCACAGTTCTGGAGACTAGAAATCTGAGACCAAGGTGTTGGCAAATCTGCTTCCTCCCGGCTGTAGGGGGGGAATCTGTTCCAGATCTCTTTCGTAGCTTCTGGAGGCTTGCTGGCATCTTTGGCATTCCTTGGCTTCTAGAAGCATCACCCTGATCTCTGCCTTTATCTTCACATGGTGTTCTCCCTGTGTGTGTCTGTGTCCAAATTTCCCCTCTTTATAAACACTCCAATCATATTAAATTAGGGGCCCGCCCTACTCTAGTATGACCTCATCTTAACTAGTTACATCTGCAATAACCCTGTTTCCAAATAAAATCACACTTTGAAGTCCTGGAGGTTAGGACATCAACATATGAATTTTGAGGAGATAGTATTCAATCCATAACACTACTTCTGCATGTAATATTATTTGGGAATAGCTGGTTTGGACATATTTAATGAAACCAATATTTGGCAAATGTAGGATTAAAAAATATATGCCATGATATTATAATTTATATATACCTATATAAATATAAGATATTAGACATTAATGTTCTATTTTCTTTGTTAATTAAGACAAAGATCATAAGCTGACTTTTGGCATTTGAAATGAATGTCCAATCTTTTTTAGATTTAGTTTAAATCAAGTTTGGTTTCATTCAGTTACACTGAAATTTCCTGAGATAAAACTATCAGATATTGATGTTTTAAGAATAAATTGTCTAGATCATTCTGGATTTTCTTATGAGTGTAAGTGTTTTGATAGAACTTTGATTATCTATAATTGTTAAGATGTCCTTCATAACTGAGGAGCTTCATGTCTATAATGCTGAGACTAGTTATGTTCTAGGACAACTAGAGGTAAATGTCAAAAGTTCAAAAGACACATTAGTTTTTATACAAATCTCTAGAAATAGCATTTTGAAATGAATCCTTCATTTCTGTATGGTTTGCTACAATCTCTCTCTTTCCCTTACAAATCTAACTCACTCAAAATAAAACAAGGATTCAATAAAGAACGAATTTGGTTAATGAAGGCCTTATTAGATTTGAATAATTCAAACCAAACTGTTCCTTTTAAGTTGTATTTAATTCATACTGTCATTTTACTAAATTAAAAAAAAACCCCAAAATTAAGAAAAAAAATCTTTTCAATATGGCACAATTTACCTCAGAAGAAGTTGTATTGTTATAGATACTTATGCTCATTGAACCCAGAATTGGCATACAATTTGGGAAATTGTATCAGATACGGAATAGGAAATAAGACTGTAGGAATAAATAACCTAAGTTATTGTAGCTGGGCTCAGCAAAATAGGTTCTGCTTCCTGATTCTACGAGCCTTGACAGAACTCAAGTCAGTCATAATTACTTCACTCTAGAAAGAACAAAGAATGACATTTTGGGGCTAAAAACCTTATTCCATTTTTAAGAATTTTGAGTTTTTCAAAAAGGCTAAGAAATTGTAACTTTTCTAGCAGGATACATAACAATAGATAAAAGAATTGGAAATATATAATAAAATTGAAAATGCAGGTTCAGGTTGAGAGATTTAAAAATAAAGCTGATTAAGATAGCTCTGGTTTCCTTTTCCTATAAAGCTAACATTTAATGTGATTCAAAACTAACCACCTAAAGTCAAATAATGAAAATAAATTAGAAATGGGTATTTTGAATTCTAGTAATGTATGTATAATTTAGTATAGATAAATATGGTAAATTGACAACCTCAAGAACCTCCAATAGCTTCATGACTCAGTTAATAGACATAATTAGCACAATGTCCATAAGTGAAGCAGCCAAAAAGAATAATTTCTTTGATCAACATTCAAAAACAACAAAAGAGGAGGAAAAAAATGTAATTGTTAACTTTACCTCAAACAGCTGCACCATTCTGTCATAAACACATATAAGCCCATTATATTCACTCAAAATACTAAGGAAACAGAAATGCTTATATTTCTCCCATGATCTCATGAGTTTCTCAACCTGGATTAGGGTATTTTTATATGGCAAATCATTATTTAGAAGACCTATTAAAAGCTATCATTTTCTTTTTTTTTTTATTGAGGTAACATTGGTTTATAACTTTATATAAATTTCAGATGTACGTCATTATAATTCAATTTCTATGTAGACTACCTCATGTTCACCACCCAAAGACTAACTATGATCCATCACCATACACATGTGCCCTTTTGCCTTGCTCCCTTCCCTCTTTCCCATGGGTAACCACCAATCTAATCTCTGTATCTATGTGTTTGTTTGTTGTTGTTTTTATCTTCCACTTATGAGTGAAATCATACAATATTTGACTTTCTCCATCTGACTTATTTCACTTAGCATAATAGCCTCAAGGTCCTTCCATGTTGCAGCAAATGGCAAGGTGTCGTCTTTTTTATGGCTAAGTAGTATTCCATTGTGTATAAATACCACATCTTCTTTATCCATTCATCCATTGATGGGCGCTTAGGTTGTTTCCAAGTCTTGGCTATTGTGAATAATGCTTCAATGAACATAGGGCTTCAAATACCTTTTTACATTCATGTTTTCATGTTCTTTGGATAAATACCCAGAAGTGGAAACGCTGGATCAAATGTTAGTTCTATTCTTAATTTTTTGAGGAATCTCTATACTGGTTTCCATAGTGGCTGTACCAGTTTACATTCCCATCCTCTCCAACACTTGTTATTTCTTGTCTTGTTAATTATAGCCATTCTGACAGACATGAGGTGATATCTCATTGTAGCTTTGATTTACATTTCCCTGATAATTAGTGATCTTGGACATCTCTCCATGTGCCTATTGGCCATCTGTATATCTTCTTTGGAGAAATGTCTGTTCAGATCCTTTGCCCATTTTTTAACTGGGTTGTTTGTTTTTTGTTGTTGAGTTGTATGAGTTCTTTATATATTCTGGATATTAACCCCTTATCATATATATAATTTGCAAATATATTCTGCCAATTGTCTTTTTGTTTTGTTGATGGTTTCCTTTGTTGTGCAGAAGCTTTTTGGTTTGATGTAGTCCCATTTGTTGATTTTTTTCTTCTGTTTCCCTTGCCTGGTAAGACATGATATTCAAAAAAGATACTGCTGAAACCAATGTTGAAGAGCATACTGCCCATGTTTTCTTCTAGAAATTTTGTGGTTTCATGTCCTACATTGAAGTCTTTAATCCATTTTGAGTTAATCTTTGCATAGGGATTAAGATAATGGTCTAATTTCATTCTTTTGCTTGTGGCTGTCCAGTTTTCTCAACACTATTTATTGAAGAGATTTTCCTTTTTCCATTGCATGTTCTTGGCTCCCTTGTTGAAAATTAGCTGTCCATATGTGTGTGGTTTACTTCCAGGCTCTTGAATCTAATCCATTGATCTGCATGTCTGTTTTTGTGCCAGTACCATGCTGTTTTGATTACTATAGCTTTGTAGTGTTTTTTGAATTCAGGGAGTGTGATACTTACAGCTTTATTCCTTCATCTCAGGATTCCTTTGGCTACTCAGCATCTTTTGTTGTTTCATAGAAATTGTAGGATTCTTTGTTCTATTTCTGTGAAAAATGTCATTGGGACTTGGACAGGGATTGCATTGAATCTGTAGATTGCTTTAGGAAGTAAGGACATTTTAACTATGTTAATCCTTCCAATCTACCAGCATAGAATATCTTTCCACTTCTCTGTGTATTCTTCAATCTCTTTCAACAATGTTTGATAGTTTTCAGTGTACAGGTCTTTCACCTCTTTGGTTAAGTTTATTCCTAGGTATTTTATTCTTTTTGTTGCAATTGTCAATGGGATTGTATTGTTAATTTCTCTTTCTCCTATTTCCTTGTTAAGTGTATAGAAACACAACTGATTTTTGTATGTTGATTTTGTATCCTGCAACTTTACTGTATTTGTTTACCATTTCTAATAGTTTTTTGGTAGATTCTTTAGGACTTTCTATACATAAACTTTCCATATACAAACTCATGTCATCTATCACACTTTTACTTCTTCTTTTCCATTTTGGATCATTTTTATTTCTTTTTCTTGCCTGATTGCTCTGGCTAAGACTTCAATACTACACTAAATAAGAGTGGCAAAAGTGGGCATCCTTGTCCTACTCCTGTTCTTAGAGGGAAAGATTTCAGTTTTTCACTGTTGAGTATGATGTTAGCTGTGGATTTGTCATATATGGACTTTATTGTGTAGAGGTACATTCCTTCTATACCCATTTTCTTCAGTTTTTTTTTTTAAATCACAAATTGATGCTCTATCTTGAAGGCTTTCTCTGCATCTATTGAGATGATCATGTGATTTTTTTCATTTTGTTAATGTGGTGTATCACATTGATTGATCTGCAGATGTTGAACCATCCCTGCATCCCTGGGGTAAATCCCACTTGATCATGGTGTATGGTCTTTTTAATGTATTGTTGTATTCAATTTTCTAGTATTTTGTTGAGGATTATTGCATCTATGTTCATCAGGGATATTGGCCTATATTTTTCTTTTTGTATGTGTTGTCCTTGTCTGGTTTTGGGATCAGGATAATGTTGGCTTCATAGAATGAGTTAGGAATCGTCCTGTCCTCTACAATTTTTTGGAAGAGTTTGAGAAGGATAGGTATAAAGTCTTTTTTGAATGTTTAGTAGAATTCACCATGGAAGTTGTCTGGTCCTGGACCTTTGTTTTTTGAGAGACTTTTGATTATTGTGTTGATCTCCTTACTTGTGATCAGTCTATTCAGATTCTCTATTTCTTCTTGATTCACTTTTGGAAGATTGTATGATTCTAAGAATTTATCCATTTTTTCTAGATTATCCAATTTATTGGCATATAGCTTTTCTAGTATTCTCTTATAATCTTTTGTATTTATGCAGTGTCCATTGTAATGTTTCCTCTTTCACTTCTGATTTTATTTATTTGAGCCTTTTCTCCTTTTTTCTTGGTGAGTCTAACAAAGTCTTATCAACTTTGTTTATCTTTTCAAAGAACCAGCTCAGCTTCATTGATATTTTTTCTCTTATTTTTTTAGTCTCTATTTCTTTTATTTCCACTCTGATTTTTATTATTTCCTTCCTTCTACTGACTTTGGACTTTCTTTGTTCTTTTTCCAGTTCCTGTAGGTGTACTGTTAGATTAATTATTTGAGATTTCTCTTATTTCTTAAGGTAGGCTTGTATTGCTATAAACTTCCCTCTTAGTACTGCTTTTGCTGTGTTTTATAAATTTTGGTATGTTGTATTTTCATTTTCATTTGTCTCCAGGTATTTTTTCACTTCTCTTTTGATTTCTTCATTGACCCATTTGTTGTTCAGTAGCATTTTGTTTAATCTCCACATATTTGTGGCTTTTCCAGTTTTCTTCTTGTAGTTGATTTCTAGTTTCATACCATTGTGGTCAGAAAAGATGCTCAGTATTATTTCAATCTTCTTAAATTTATTGAGACTTGGTTTTTGGTCTAATATGTGATCTATCCTGGAGAATGTTCCATGTGCATTCTGCAGTTTTGGACAGAATGTTCTGTATATATCTACTAAGTCCATCTGGTCTAATGTGTTATTTAAGGTCAATGCTGGTCTAATGTGTTATTTAAGGTCAATGTTTCCTTATTGATCTTCTGTTTGGATGATCTATCTATTGATGTAAGTGGAATGTTAAAGCCCCCTACTATTATTGTGTTACTGTCAATTTCCCCTTTTATGTCTGTTAATAATGACTTTATATATTTAGGTGCCCTTATGTTGGATGCATAGATATTTGCAAGTGTTGTCATTTTGTTGGATTGTTTCCTTTATCATTATATAGTGCCCTTATTTGTCTCTTGTTACAGTTTTTGTTTTAAAGCCTGTTTTGTCTGATATAAGTATTGCTACCCCCAAAAGCTATCATTTTCTTATAGGAAGCCTTAAAAGAAATAGGAAGTTTAAAAAAAATATGTATTGTATTTTACGGCTAAGAGTAACTGAGGGATAAATGAGAACGATGTTGCTTTCCCACACATACCTAGACCCAGTTTCCTGAGAATGCTTCAAGTTAAATTCACATGAATGCCTCCTAGGACCCCTGACTGAAAAAAATCCCCTCACCTCTTTTCTATTTGAAATTTTTGTTACTCCATTGTATCCATGATTTTACTGAAAACCACCTCAGATCATTGGTGGAGCAAACAGATTAGGAAAAAAAGACCATAATAAACAAAGGATGGGATGAGTAATTATAGCTCACCCCTATAGAAAAATTCCAGTGTGGAAGGCATGCTTTTCACATGATTTAACTTTTTTTCCCCTTTAAAAGACTGTGTGTAGATACTACCCTCATTTCACAGAGGAGAAACCTGAGGCACAGATTA
Organism: Tapirus indicus; assembly: GCA_031878705.1. Taxonomy (NCBI): domain Eukaryota; kingdom Metazoa; phylum Chordata; class Mammalia; order Perissodactyla; family Tapiridae; genus Tapirus; species Tapirus indicus. The sequence continues at coordinate 34,826,810 of CM062937.1, read as the reverse complement.
AGCGTCTTCACCAAAACTGCAGAGCTTCTAAGTGGCAGTGCTAAGATTCAAATCCAGGCAGTTTTCTAAAGACTGCTACCCTGACTGGAGAGCAGAGGGAAATGCCACTGGGTTCCCAACATGGAGACAGTTCAGAGACAGATGGCACTCATGGCTCAGAGAGGAAACCCTAGGCAATCCTCAGCACCTCTCAATCTCCACAGTTTTCCATGCAGCACAGCAACATGTATCTTTCTCAAGTATGCTAGGGATTCGATGAGCTATTTCTCCTAAGGCATTTGCCAGAAGATCACCACCCAATTGCTAATAAAATATTTGGTAAGATAAAGTATAATTAAATTGCATCAGTTCCAGTATTTCACTTGAAGCCTTTAAGCTCCTAGGGAACAACCAAGTTTGATACGGTTTGTTTCCCCACACATCATGACCATTCAACAAATAAACCCTTACCTCTGAGAAAGATCAAATAGAAAATCTCATCTGTAGTTTTTTTGGCATACCAGGATGTCTTTTATTGTTCCAAGGCATGTCACTAAATGTGCAGAATATCCCCTAAGGAACTTTCATTTAAATTGCTTGATTTTTTTTAAAACAAATATAATCCATCTAACCTTTGAAGGGGTCACAGATCCCACAAATTAGTGTATTTACTGGATGGAGTCTGAGGAATTTAGGATTAATGGAGCAGTTTGCAGGGTTTTGGGGGGGGGGGAGGTAAGAAGAGTGTTAAATTAAAAATAGAAAGGCTTAAAATATTTTCCAAAATTATTGAGCATAGGAATGTAGGATTTAGTACTATAACTAATGGGATTAAATGGCTTAACCAGTCGCTTGGAGATGGGTAAATTGGAACTTTTCACAGCAAAGTAGATATTTCTGATTCCATTTTCCTTCAGGGCAGAAAAGTTACATAAACTCATGTCTATCTCCAGAGCACTGACACAAAGTGGATTTTGTTTGTAGTAGTTAGAATAGGGAGAAACAATATTGGGCGGGGATCAAGCTGCAATAAAAATCACCAATGCTTGAAACACTCAAGTGTTACCCTGGGAATTGGCTTTTAATTCCCAATTTAAATTGAAAAACTGTCTATTAGTGAACAGATGAATGTGCTAACATGTTGTCAAGGGCCAGCATGAGGCTATATTGTGAAGTAAGTCAATTTCTTCCTCTATGGCTGTCACAAAGTCCTCAATTTCACCCTTAGTATGCATCCCACACCACACCTCAGTCTCCCTTTCACCACCCTAAATCTTGCTCTTCTTTCCCAAAGTTTCTCACAGTTACTCTAAGAAAAATCTGAAAGCTCACGATCACATCCCCCAGGCCTACAGAATTCGTTGTCGTCATTTTATTAATCCAAGTTCATGTTCTGAAGGTATTTAGTAATTGCTTACAGATCATATTCCTCTGCTTGAATGTTACACATGTTACTAACTCAAAGTGGCATCTTAGGTTCTGGAGGCCAGGGGGGTTTTGGAGTGGGGAAGAGATAAGATTGTCAGATCCAGCAAATAAAAATACAGGACACCCAGTTAAATTGGCTATTAGATAAACAATAAATATTTTTTTAGTATAAGAATGTCCCATGCATACTTGTGCCCCAGGCAATATTTAGGACACAGTTATATCAAAAATTATTCATTCTTTATCTGAAATTCAAATTTACCTGTGCATCTTGTATCTTATCTGGCAAAGAGGGAGTGTCCTCAGTGCTCTTCAGTTCCCCAAAAAGACACAGCTACCTGTTTTGACAGCTTTTGTTGCTGGGGTACAAGTCAGTGAAATGGTTTATTACAGGATTTTATGGCATACAAAACTCAGAATGCACATTTCTGTCTAAATAAAGATGGAACATCATAGTCATCAACAGAAAGGCACCTGTTTCAAATTGTTTATCTAGGATTACATTAAATCTGCATTTGTTCAAGTACGTGTTCTCATTGGGTTCTGTTTAGAATGTATGGCAAACATTTAAAGCTCAGTGATCAAATTCAAGATTCTTTATTGATATCATTTAAGAGCTATATTAGTTTTGTAGTAGTGCTATACCAAGTTACCACAAAGCTGGTAGCTTAAAACAACAAAATGTATAATCTTAGTGTTCTATAGGTTAGAAGACCAGTATGCATCCCATTGGGATAACAACAAGGTCTTGCCAAGGCTACATTTCTTCTGGAGGCTCAAGGGGAGAATATGTGTCCTTGCCTTTTCCAGCTTCTAGATAACACCTGCACTCCTTGGCTTGCGGCTCCTTTCTTACATCTTGAAGCCAGCAATGGAAGATCCAGTCCTCACACTGCATCATTCTGACCTTCCTCCATAGTTACATCTCCCTCTGACTCTCTTTTTCTACCACCTTCCATTTTCCACATAATAGAACCCTTGCCATTACATTGGGCCCATCAAAAAATCCAGGACCATCTTTCTATTTTTTAAAAAAATGCATCTCTCTACCTTTTTAACCTTTTTTTTGAGGAAGATTGGCCCTGCGCTAACATCTGTTGCCAATCTTCCTCTTTTTTCTCTCCAAAGCCCCAGTACCTATCTGTGTATCATAGTTGTAGAGTTACAATCTCTCCATTTTAAGGTCATCTGATTAGCAATCTTAATTTCATCTGTAACCTTAATTCTCCTTTCCATGTAAACGAACATATTCACAGTTTCCAGAGATTGGAACATCTCTGGACATTTTCAGAGATTGGGGCATCTTTTGGGGGCCATTATTATACCTACAATCAGAGCTTTGACTTACACCCTCATTTCACAGAGGAAATGGAGGTCCATTGTGGTTGTGCACTCTGACTACACATGTACTTAACACAAAGGCTCTTGATCTCTAACTCATTAATTAACATATCTTTATTGGCAATCTCCTATTGACCTCCTATTATGTAGGTGCTGTCAGAATATAAAATACTTGAATAAATCACAGTTGCTGACCTCAGAGGACTTACAAGCTATGTGTTCATGAAGCCAGGAAGGACTTCTAAGCCAAACAAAGAACATTTATTAAATCTTCACTTGGCAACCCAGTAGGAGAGAATAAAATTGTAATAAAAGAGCATAAGAGCAAACCAGCAAATTATGATTGTATAAATAAAGCACAATAATAAATTTTGGAGGCATGATTATGTAGTTATTAAGAACCTTCAATAGAGCTGTGTTTAAGCCTTCGATAGAGCTGATTTCAAATTTTGACTAAGACTTTGGATTCAAGTGTTTATAGAAGTCTCAGTTGCTTCTTCGTTAAAATGTAAACACTCTCTGTTTCAATGGGTTTTGCATGAAGAATATGTGTAGAGCTTAGAACATAATATGGCCCCTAGTGAGTGTTCATAATTGCAGTAGTCATCATTAAAAATTGTTATTTAATGAAGATGATATACAATAGAAACTTACCATTGAACTTACATCATAAAAAGAAAGTGTAAGAAAGAAATGAACCATTTAAAAAATGTCTTGATAACCTAAATTTACTTCTCTAAAGAGAACCTAGCTGAAAATTTCATTGCTTGGTATTTACACTAATTAGATTAAAGACTCTGGAAACAAAAGGGAATTCCTTTCTCCCCCAATGTCTATACTGTCTACAAAAGAAAATGATAAAAATCATTTTATCAATCAGAAGCAGATCTTTCCAGATGCTGATGGAGAATGTCCTGACATATGTAAAATGGCCTTACCTAGTAAATCATATTAATATAACAGAGTCCTAAGAATGGAATTTCTCCAACTAATTTCCCATTCAGACTGATAAACTCATATGTGACCCCAGAGTATGTATGTATATGTGTGTCTATCAAAAATAAGTTTTGTGATAAGTAATAAATCAATAGAAAATTCAAATTTTGTCCCCACTGTAACTTTAATTCTTTCTTCCTAAAGGGTCATATTTGTAGAATTGTTGCTTACATTTTATATACTAGTCCTCACAAAATTATGCAGTGCAAGGATTCCATAATTAAATGTTAAGAAAATGATGTTAAGAGAATGGAATTGCTCGGCATTGGTACATTTTTGTATAGCATTGCACTGCCTTCTTCTAACAACACTAGGGTAGAATGTTTGATATCTCAGTGGAATACAATGTGCATTTTTTACATCCTATTAGAACATGAATCTAACTAGCCAATTAAAAGAGCAGAATGGGAAGTCACCCGGGATAAGGAAGCTTTAAAATTGTTGCCTAATTCAACACAAATATGTTTTAAAGATTATGGTAGGCAGAATAATGCCTTCCCCTCAAAGATGTCCATGTCTTAAGCCCCAGAACCTGTGAAGATGTTAGGTTACATGGCAAAGGGGAATTAAGGTTGCAAATGGAATTAAGGTTGCTAGATCAGCTAAATTTAAAACAGAGAGATTAGCCTGGATTATCCAGGTGGGCCCAAAACAAGAGTCCACTGAAGTGGAAACAGGATGCAGAAGAGAATCAAAAGGAAATATGACTGTGGAAGAAGGTCAGAATGATCCAATGTGAGAAGGACTTGACCTGTCATTGCTAGCTTAGAAGACAAAGAAAGGGAGCCAGGAACCAAGGAATGTGGGTGGCCTGTGGAAGCTGGGAAAAAATAAGGAAACGGATTTTCCCTTAGAACCTCCAGAAGGAATGAAGCCCCGACAATACCTTGATTTTAGCCCACTGGAGCCCACTTCTAACATACAGAACTCTTAGATAATAATTTTGTGTTGCTGCTAAGCCGCTGCATTTGTGGTAATTTGTTATGGCAGCAACAGAAAACCAACACCAATCTTAACTGAGAGGCTTTGATCTACTGAGGTGAACCCTGGAGACAGGGAGACTCAGCCCAGTCTACCCAAGCCTTTCAGTGAATATTCATTTCTAATTAGGGTTGCCAGACAAAATACAGGATGCCCAGTTAAACATAAATTTCAGATAAACAATTAATATTTTTTAGTTTAAGAATGTGCAATATTTGGCACACACCTATACTAAAAATTAATTATATCTGAAATTCAAATTTAACTGAATGTCCTGTATTTTTATTTGCTAAATCTGGCAACCCTATTTCTAATCCACATATGTGGGAAATTCCAGGAATTACTTTGGCTCGACAAAACTGCTCCCTGCCAATCATGCTGAAACTCACTTCTTAATCATTCTCCCCCTATATTTTGGGTCTAATTTATCATGCATTGCCTGTCTTTCTCTAGGATAATAGGGTTGCCTGGTTTCCGTCTCTAGTCATGGTACTATGGCCATGAATTGCAAATAAAGGTCAGTGGAGTTTTGCTAAATGTGACAGTCCTATAATCATCTGGAGCCTCACATGCATTGTCCTCCTTGGATTTCACCCAATTTTCATTTATTCCCTGCCAAAATACTGTGGTCACCATCCAAGAACTACTGAGAGAACAATATTCAGGCTCTGACCCTGAGTCTAAATGTGCTCCCTCTGCTTGTTTTAAATAATCTCATTTCCACAGCAGCTGTTGATTCTGCTGAGCTCAACTGGTTCAGTAGATTGTGCAATAATGTCATTAAATTTGAGCAAATTTGCATGCCTTCTCCCACAGCACTTTCCTATGGCTGTTAACTTACATTTATGAAAATCCTGACTCATGCATAACTGTACATTAATAGTCTAATATTTTCCAAAAGAATTGCACAGTTCCTTTCAATGGGTTCTTACATTGCCAGTGAATGGGTAAGAATAGAACGTCTGTTTCTGTAAGTCAGAAAGTATATTGTGATTCATGCCCACTTATTACAAATTGGCAGGCTTCTATTCTCTTTGTATAGTAGCTATTGGTTGGAATAATTTGTTCCTCATTCAGCAGGAGACAATGAGGAAGATAGGGTGGTAATTCTAGGCAAGACTTAGGAGTATAATTGTACATTTATTTTAAAGTTACTTCTTTCCATCAATATACTTGGGATTTATTCCAAGAATTGTGAGTTTTTTGTTAATGATATGATTTTTAATATAGATTCTTCAAGTAGCCTTGTCATTTGTAATGTAATTATTTTTAAACAATACTTGTCTCCAACCATGACTAAAGTCCATTTCTGTTCATTGAACTTTTGAATGATACCAGTTTTACTGTCTTTTTAGAGATTTGGGAGAGAATCTAAACAAATCTAGACAAAATTTTCATTCAACGCAAGTATAATGCTTCATTATATTGCCCTCGTAAGAAGTATCATTATGCAGTATAATTAGAATCTTGACTATGTTTTCCTTTTGGCCAATGCTAAGGTAAATGGTGGCAGTTCTGATATTATTGTAAAAGATAAACCTCTTAAAAATATAGAACCTTCTAAATGTCATATTCCAGTTGAAGAAGCCAAGACCTGAGAAGATAAAGATCTTGCCTAAGGATTTATGGTGGCAGATAAGAATTTAAGGTGGATGATAAAATACAAAATAAAAATAGAAACAATGCAGATTGTACAGCAAGAGCAGGGTCAGAAAAGGTTGAGAAATGAGGGTAAAAACTGCATTACCAAAAAGATAAATATCTTGTCTGAAGTGGCCCACCACTTTGGCTATGTGCTTACCAGAAGCCAAATAACAAAGTAAAATGTTGCCCACATCAACTTTTCGCCTTTATCTAGCTCCCTTCCCTCCCCCGACCCCCATCTCCTCTGGTAACCCCCAATCTGTTCTCCTTGTCTATATATTTGTTTATCTTCCACACTTGAGTAAAATCATACTGTATTTTACTTTCTCTGTCTGACTTATTTCGCTTAGTATAATGCCTTCAAAATCCATCCATGTTGTCGCAAATGGCGCTGTTTTGTCTTTCCTTTATGGCCAGGTAGTATTCAGTAATTTCTTAGTGCACGTCAAGCACTCTGTCAGCCCCAACTATCACACCACTGGGTGACCTCATAATTGGTTCTTATGGGGACTTTGTTCCAGGGCTTTTGACAAATATTTACTACAAGCCAGTTTGGTTCCAGGTGATGTGCTGCACAGTCTGACATGTTTTATTAATTCATTCACTGTAATTATTGAGTGTCCAATGTACATCAGAGAAAGTTGAGCGTCCTTGGAATACATCAATATATAAAACAGACAAAATCCCTCCCTTCTTGGAGCTCATATTTTAGGAGGATGAGTTAGGAAATAATTAATAAAAATAAATGTGCCCATTTGTTATTAGGCAACAAGTGCTTTGGGGAGAAAGAAAATATTACAGCTGGATAAGAATTATTTGGAAATCTTGGACAGGGTTGCAATTTTAAGAAGGTAATCAGGAGAAGGCCTGATTGGAAAGGTGTCATCTGAGCAAAGACTTAAAGGAAGGAAGACAATTAACCATACAAATATCTACAGGAAAAGTATCTAAATAAGAGCCAGTTTGAAATCTCTAAGACAGAATAGGCCTGGCATGTTCCAGAAACAACAAGGCCAAAAAGTATGATACTATTTCATCAAAATAAGTGAAAAAAATGAGTAAAAAGAAATAACCACAGAAAAGCATAAACAGAAAAATAGGACACACTTCACTCAATGACCATGTTGAGACACATTTAGGAAAACAGAAAGAGAGAAAAAGCAAAACATTACATTCTATAGAAAGGTAGAATTATGAACATTTTGAGATGGATATAGAATGTTTAACCTGTTCAATCTACCAAATCTCTAAAACTGTCCAGACTTATTTAAAAACATGGTCTCAGTTTTATATATCTTACCACAATTTATATCACCATATTTATCCATTCCTATGCAGAATTTTCCTGAACCATCTCATTCACTTGGATAGTTTCACCTACTTTTTATATACAAGGACTATCAAATGTCTATTTTCAGAATTCCAGCCCTCACTCTGTGCTGTTAGCTCATGTATACAACTGTGGATTGACTATCTCCACTTAGACAACCAAAAGACAGTTCAAACTTTAGATGGCCTAAACTAAACTAATCTCATTCTCCCAAAACTGCTTTTCTTTCATATTTCTGAACAACACCATGACCTTCCCAGATATCAAAAACAGAAACCTGGCCTTCATTTAGCTTCCTTCTCTTTCTGCCTCTCCCAAGTCCAATAGGTCACCAAATACTGTTGACTCTGTGTCCACCCTCTCTCAGAATTCTTTATTTATTTTTTTACTGAGGTCACATTGGTTTATCACACTGTGTAAATTTCAGGTTCATTGTATAAATTTCATATTTCGGCTTCTGTATAGACTGCAGCCACTATGGAAAACAGTATGGATATTTCTCAAAAAATTAAAAATAGAAATACCATATGATCCAGCTATTCCACTTCTGGGTATTTATCCAGAGAACATGAAAACACTAATTTGAAAAGATTTATGCACCCCTACATTCACTGCAGCATTGTTCACAATAGCCAAGAGTTGGAAGCAACCCAAGTGCCCACCAGTGGATGACTGGATAAAGATGTGGTATACTTGAATGGAATAATGGACTACTACCCAGGGTTGGAAGGGAATACTACTCAGGTTGTTTAATTGCTACTTCTGCTGGCACTACATTATTTTCTCTCCTATCTGGAGTACTGAAACAGCTGTTGAATAGCCCTCCCTATTTGCAGAATTGACCAGTGCATTTCCTCCACCTTCCTTGGGATGGTCATATGCCCCTGCAAAAACATATCCCAGAGCCAGGGCCTCATTTGGATGGGAAGAGAGGGAGAGGAGTGAATCCTAATAAACTGGTCACAGATCATCATGATGGTCCCATACCTTGTGCCACTGGTGGTTTAGACATGAAACTGTTGCACAGTCTGATGGATAAGACCTGCATGGAAGCATGGTAAGGCCTTCTAATAATGGTTTTATTCAATGATAACGGGACACATATGATAAGAAATATTCTGATTATGTCACTTCCTATTGAAATATCAAAAAGTTGACACCCCCATACACTGCTGGTAGAAGTATAAATTGCTTCAATTTTCCAAATGAAAATTAAACAATACAATTAAAGAATGCTAATAATAATTTACATCATAAATACTATAATACTTAGAGCCAAATTTTATCTCTTACCATATATCAGGCACTATGCAATGTGTCTTACATTCATTGTCTCACTTAATCCTTAAAACAACCCTATGAATTAGATATTAGTCTCTTGAGAAAGGAAGAAAATGTGTCTTAAGGTAATTTAATGTTTTTCTCAATTTCACATAGGCAGTGCACTAGGAGAGGTCTTAAAATTCATAATAAAGTAATTATTCTACGGGAATGTTAACAATAGGCATAAAGGTACTTGCACAAAGATATGTACCAGTTGTGTGTTATAATGTGAAATTTTGAGCAAGAGAAAATTAAAAAACCCAGTAGCACTAAGGATCTGTTTAACTCAGTCAGGCTACATCTGAATAGAAGGCTGGGTAAAGGCACAGAAGCAAAGATACAAAATTATATACAGAGGAAGATACGTGGGAGGTACATTCTTCTTTCTGTCTTTTACCAACCCTCTCAGACCAGGGAGCTGTCACCCAGAGGGAGGCTGTCATGACAATGGGTCTCAGGAGAGTAGAGCTGGGGCAGGGCTCACCATCCCCACTCCTGGGTAAACAATTCAAAGCACTGTGCTCCTCCTGCCTGTCACCTACTGGTGCCACCTTCACATGCAACTTGCCATCGGTCCTATGGTTTCCTTTGGGGGATGTCAGCCTCCATCTCTCCTCTCCACTACTGTGGGCAGTGCTGAACCCCCAGCCTGAGACTCTTCAGAGGGCACTGCCCTCTCTCAACATGGATTGGCACTGGTATTTTGTGGCTGACCAAGAGGAAGTGAGTTGGCTACAGACCTCACTGCAATGGAGTGAGAGATCCAGGGAGAGCAGATAGGACAAACCAGTCCTTAAGCCCCCCTCACATGGAGCAGCCACAAGAGCACCCAGGCTGAGGGCTCAGGCCAACAAAGCTTCCACGGGCCCATTCCACACCAGTCCAGTGGAGTCTGGAGGCACACTCCACTGGGGCTCCTTTCAAAAAACTAACCTCCTGATGACACGCCTACACCATCCACAGAAGCCCAGCTGAGAGGGACAAAGGGAAGCAGAAAGGAAGGAGAAGAGTTTGTCAAACACCACAGAAGCTTCAGGAAGCACAGAGCCTTAATTATCTCCTTATTTAAATTTTGGCTCCTGAAATTTGATCAGCTGTTCCTGACAACCTCCTCACCTTTCCTGGGCCTCTTTTCCTTTAGCTGCCTGAAAACTCCAACTATCTGGAAAGGTTGAGCCCCCGGAGGCACTGGCCGAAGCTAAAGGTAAAATAGGCTTCTTGACTTGGAACACTTGAAAGTCCCAGCATGTGCACTAAATGCACAAGTGTTGGACCCACATATCCTTTCCCTGCTGTCATTGCTTCCTCCTCGGAGATGGGGAGCTGTGACCATCATGAGGGGAAGGGCAGACACGGCTGGGACAGCTGCAGGAGTAGAGACCGTGATGCCCTATCTGACGACTGACCTTTCACTTGAGGAGAAGCCTTTGCCCACACGTACCCAGCTCTCAGCAAGTCTACCAGTGGGAAGAACCAGCTCCATGGGTAATCCAGAATGGTGGGTAATCTCATCAAGCATTTAAATCTGGCCTTAGACCATAGGATAAAGAAATTGTTGTTTGCTTGTGTAGCATCAGGCTTACATCCTTAATCATGTTTTACTTAAGCTGAATTGTGCACGTTTCCTCAAAGCGCTGTAGTCCGATGTGAGGCAGGGCACCCAGACGGAGCTCCTCTAGGGGGAGAAGCATGCCAGGAACTGAACACCCATAGAGGGGACTCAGGAGTTGACCCCATTGGGCTTATGCTCAAGAGCAAGTGAAATGCCACAAGCAAGTACAGGTGGCTCATTTTAAGACACAAGTCTATGTATGGTCTTGACTTTCTGACCAGACCCCAACACAGCCGCTGGGGATGGAGGGGCAAGAAGGTCTGTGGACTGACAGAGTGTTGGGGCATCTTCACCTCGTGTCTGGGCCCAGGATCCTGCGGTTTCTTGAGCCATCACTGCTTTCAAGAGAATGGGGCTGAATCCGGAGATCCCAGGGGCTGGGGCAGGGGCGTTGGGGCTATTAGGTTGTCTGTGTGGACCTGCTTTGAAGGAAAGGGCCTGGCAAGAAGCTGTATATTGATAGGCTGCCAACTGTTCAAGGCCCTTCCACACTCTGCACCTGGGTTCTGGCGGGAACAAGATGAATAGGTAGAAACCCCATGAGATTTCCAGCCTTAATCAGAGATCTGTTTAACATTGGTGGCCCATTTTCTGCTTTAAACTTTGGAGTTACTTCTCTGAAACACCTACATAAAATTATAAGTCATACATGAATGGTATGAATAATTATATATGTATAATATATAATTATTTAAATTGATAAATACTGTATATAAAATATATAAACAATATAATTATAAAATATTTGTAATTATATAACATCTAAATAAAATATAAAATTTGATGTAAATATATCAAATATATAAATTTAATACTTATAAATATACAAAATAATGTAAAATTTTATATAAAATTATGTTTATTTTGGGGCCGGCCCGGTGGCGCAGCGGTTTAGTCCACGCTTGGCAGCCCAGGGTTCGCTGGTTCGGATCCCGGGCGCCCGCTGATGCACTGCCTGTCAGCCATGCCGTGGCGGCGTCCCATATAAAGTGGAGGAAGATGGGCACGGATGTTAGCCCAGGGCCAGTATTCCTCAGCAAAAAGAGGAGGATTAGCAACGGATGTTAGCTCAGGGCTGGTCTTCCTCACCAAAAAAAAAAAAAAAAAAATTATGTTTATTTTATAAAATTTATATATATAACATATGTATATATGTACATAAATCTATATGATAGTATATAAATGGCATATATAAATATATTTACATGCATAGTGAGGGATATTAGACTGATATTAAATATAAAATATATTAATGTGTATTATATATACACATTACACATTCTAATGTATATATATTGCACATTAATTTTAGAAATTATAAATTTATATATAATTTAATAATGTATTATGTATACACATAATTATATATTATATAATTTTACATGTGTGCATATATTTATGCATATTTATTTCATTATATATCACTATATATTTGATAGTTATATATAAAGTAATATATAATGTTTATGAGGTGTGCACATATTATAAGTGTATATTTACATATATGTATTCCATATATTGTGCCCAAATATATAGGACTTCAGGAATATTGTCATACACACATATATGGCACATGTTCCACGCATATACACGGCACGTATCCTGGACTATCTGCCTATCCGCCGAGGAGGCCCCGCCAGGCGTGCGGCCAGTCAGGGTGATCCTGGCAGCTGCGGGAAGACGTCACTGCAGAGGGTCTCAGAGGATAGGGCCTCCCGGAGAGCCGCACCCCGCGGTGTCTGAGGGGCTCACCGCTATCCGCAAATGCAGGGTAAACCAGTGCACCTCCCAGTCGGGTCACAGCAGAGAGCCAGCGCCCTGTCCTCTGCTCCCGCGTCACCAGCCCACACAGCTCCCACACCTTTAACCACGGTGCCCGGAGGTGAGTCACCGCTACAAAGGGGTGCCCATCATCCCCGCGGGCTGCAAGACTGACCTGCACAAGGACAGGTGGCTGGTGCAGAAGCTGTGGGAACACGGGCCGAGTCTGTGACCTCTCCCAGGGTCAGGGGAGGGCGAGGGCCGCGCACGCAGTGACCCACCTCGAGTGCCAAGCTCCGCGGAAACGCTCCCGTCATGCGTCCCCCAGGAGGCATCCAGGTGGCCTCAGCGGTCACAGTCGCAACATTTGGAGGCAGGTGACCCGGAGCTTTAGCGTGGTGACCTGCCAGATGGGCCCTCCCTGCCCCAACCATGCAGCAGGGAGGGAAGGAACTGGGCGCTGAACTTGGGCTGACCTTGGGCCGACCTTGGGCCAGACTGGCTGGGCTGGACCAGACCCCAGGCTGTGGCCGCCGCACTGCCCCTCAAACAGCCCCAGTTCCCGAGTCTGGTCTCCCTGGCCTGAGCTCAAACCCTGGCCTGAGGCCTAGAGACGGGCTTCTGGGCCCACCAGCCCTGCAGAGGTCTGGTCCTGCACACTCCTGGCATCGCTAAGACCCCAGCTCCCAGCCCGGCCACGCATCCTGGAACGGCCTGTGCAGCCTGGTGCCTCCTCGCGGCTGTTCCTGGGGCTGCACCTTCAGTGCCTGGCCTTCCCACGACCCTCCCACAAGAACTTCCACCTTGCCCCTTCCCCCTTCGCCCTACCCAACCCAGTGGTATCTGTAGCGAGCAAAACAATATCAACTGTGTGTATATATCTATATATACACTGGGTGCCTTAAAGAACAGACATTTATTTCTCACAGTTATAGAGGCTGGGAAGTCCAAGATCAAAGTGCCGGCAGATCCTGTGTGCTGTAAGGGCCCACTTCCTGGTTTGTAGATGGCCATCTTCTCATTGCATCCTAGCAAGCTCTCTGGCCTCTTCTTATAAGGGCACTAATCCCATTCATGAGGGCTCCACCCTCATGACATAAGTACCTCCCAAAGGCCTCACCTCTTAATATCCTTGCATTAAGGGTTAGATTTCAATACATGAATTTTGGGATGACCCAAACATTCGTGACCATACCAAGTCCATCACAATACCAAAGAAAGAATGTTGTGAAATGTCCGCATTTAGGCATCGGGAGGAAGAAGGAAAATGTCAGAGAAGTTATGGTGTAAGTCATAATTTGGTGTTATCACAGTGGATGAGGGAAGGAGTGCCGAAAATGGGTTGGGCAAAATGGGCAAGTCTTTGGAGTCAAGGAGGATGGCTTGCCATTGCATCTGAAAGCTAGGAGACTGTTGATGACTCTGAGGAGTGAAGAGTTCAGTTAGTATCTGAAGACAGGTTTCAAGATGTAATAAAAAGAAGTTTAAACTAGTTTCAGGACATTTTGTGGTAAGCAAATGCAGGAAACACAATGATGGATTGATCCTTGACTCCAAGAATATCTACAGAGATATTTTTAGGTCCTGTTGCATCCTCCAGATGAGCATTGAACCCCATGAGCTTTACAAATCCTGCCCCCATTTGTTTTCTCCTCCCTTGAAATCTGGCTTTTGCCTTCACCATACTAATGAAACTGTTCTGAGAGAGACATTTATTTCTGTGCCTGAGCTCTATGAAATCATTTGGACGATCTTTGTATCCCAGTAGTAAGAATCTCCACCATATTCATGTAAACTTTGTTTCTAAATAGAAGTATGCATAATCTGGCTAACAAATTCAACAGAAAGAAGCCTAAATTTATGTTGTACAAATGATTACTTAGTGATGATGCATGCAATCTTATGAATTCTTTGGGAGATCTGTGATATTCATGCCTGACAGATTTTTGATAAGGAAATAAACTATTTACCAGAGAATACCTTTGCTTGTCTGATGTGTTTGATGAGCATGCCTTTTATTACGTAAGCGTATATTTATATCTTGACTCCAATTATGACTTCTTAATTCTGACAGAAGTTAAGCATCTAAATAGGATGCTGCTGTCACTCTTAGAGATGTCACCATGAGAGAAAATTAGCTCTTAACTCTAGCTCTCAAAGTCGGCCATGCATTTAAAAGAGCAAAATAAATAAGACTGAATGACGCTCTGGCTTCTATGGATTAAAATCAGGCAAATTTTCCAGGCAGTATTTACTGGTATCCCATTTAACTAAGCCACATCTACCACTGACAGCAGAGTAACTATTTTCAGCATTTTTTATCTTGGTTTTGATTACATGCTAAAACTAGAGAAGCTCTGATAATGATAATGAAACTAATATTTTATGAAGAATATAGTCTACTTTTATCATTTGTTAGTTAAAATGGTAACTTTCGATGTGAAACCTACTATTTTAAATGGCAACAGAGGACGTAGAAAAGTATAGCAGGTTTTCTTAATTCATTTTGAGGAAAAAGATCTCTATTAATTTCTGCAATTCAATAGTTCTTTATTTTTGAAACCAGATTCATCAAGATTTAGAAAAGATGAATTCTATGATGATCACTATATTATGTTTTGTGAGTTAGTAATCCGATGGTGGTGATGAATGTTTTCACATTACCAGCATTGTGAGGGCACTCCAAAATTATCATATAGATATTAGGGTAGTTCTGGTTGAGCCATAACTTTGCAGTAATCACCAGTTTGAATCAAACCATCTAGTTTGTTCGGTAGATGTCCTGATATCCAGTTTCTCTCTAAGTCATCTGTCATGAAACTCTGTCTGGTGATAGAACATCCTCACAGCTAAATGACAAGTGTTAAATTAATGGTAGTTTAATCAGTTCAGTAGCTGTATTCCTAAAGCATCCACAGAATGCTGCAGTTTTCAAGGGAGCACACTTGCTCATGAACCAGCAGTCACACTGACGTTGTGCTCTGCTTTCCTGACAGCTCTGGCTCATGCATAGCTTTAACCATCTACCACAAGGAACTCCACTTGTCATCTGCTTCCCTTTAGCTGAATCATTGCTTTCCTGAAACAAACGGACTCTCTGTCAGCCTCTACATGTCAGGACGCTAGGCTATACACATATAATTGACTATAGGAAAATTCGTAAAATTGTATCCTTTTTTTGCATAATTGCACTGTAAAATTCCTCATATTGTATTCACTTGATCTTTGACCCTGCTGTACTCTCCTAGAATATCTGCACTTGTGAAGCATCTTATAACTTATAAATATAGCCGATTGAGGTAACATCCCTCCCCTCTATATGCATACATAGAAATCATGTAAAACATATAACACCTAAAATTTAATACATCATAGTTAAAAAGAAAAGGAAATTTCCTGAGTGTTAAAAGTGAAGAGAAACAGAATGTTAAATTTGGAAACTGAAGCTGTGTTATTAGGTGCATGCACATTTAACATTGCTATGTCTTCCTATTGAATTGATCCTTTTACTATTATAAAATATGCTTGTTTTTCCTTAGTAAAACTGTTTGCCTTTAAACCTACTTTGTCTGATATTTAAATAGTCACACCAGTTTTCTTTTATTTAGGTTTGTGTGGTGTATCTTGTTTGACCATTTTACTCTCAGTTTTATTTGTGTCCTTATATTTTAAGTATGTCTTCAAAAATAGTATATAGTTGGGTCTTGCTATCCTTATTTTTTTAAATCCAGCCTGGAAATGTATTCTTTTATATAGTATATACTCTCTCTATGTCTTCAATTTAATTACTGATATAATTGGATTTAACTCTACCACTTTCTTCCTTGTTCTCTGTGTGTCTCATCTATTCTTTGTCCTTTTTTTCCCCTTTCTTGTCTTCTTTTGGGTTACTCAAGTATTTTCTTTATTGTTCCATTTAATATGCTCTATTAGCTCTTTTATTATAACTTTTATATTATTATTCTAGTGATTATGCCTCCATGACTTATTAGAGTCTATCTTAAATTAGAATTTTATCACTTCCCATAAAATACAAAATCTTACCACAGTTTAACTTAATTTTTTTCCCTCCTTTTCTTTTATTGTTGTTATATATTTAACTCTACATCTTGTAAAAACACAAGCATTGTTTTTAACATAGTAATTATCCTTTCTGTAAGTGATTACTATTTTTTCCCTATTTTTCCACATATTTTTCCTTTCCAGCATTCTTCATTTTGCCTGAAGTTTTGTACTTCTGTTTGAAATCATTTAACATCTACCTAAGTAATTTACTTTAGTATTTCATACTGTGCAGTTTTAATGGAGACAAATCCTCTCAGTTTGTGTTTATCTGGAAAAATAATCTTCATTTACCCTTACTTTTGAAAGATATTTTGCTGAGTAAAGAATTCTAGGATGACCAGTTTTCCAAGCCTATTGTTTCCTAGTTTCCATTGTATCTGTGCAAAGCCAGCTGAAAGTATTATTGTTGCTCCTTTGACATTATTATGCCTCCGCACTCCAACCCTGGTTGATTTTAAAGTTTCCTCTTTATTTTTGGTTTTCAGCAGTTTGACTATGTATTGCCTGGATGTGTTTTCTTTGGTTTTATCCTACCAAGAGTATCTAATCATTTTGGGGAAATTATCTGGCCATCATTTTGGCCACTTATCTTTTCAATCTTGTTTCCGTAGCATTTTCTCTCTTCTCTCCTGCTGTCACTCCAATATCACAAAATTAGGCAGTGTGACTGTCCTACATGTCTTTTATGCTCTGCAGTACTTTAGAAGGAGGCAAATAACTGGCCAATTTTGATTCATATGTAAAATAAAGGATCCCTCTTATATAATGTAGTATTTTACAACATGGCATAGATTAGAAGACATTTCTGTCAATGAAGAAATATCATTTAAAAGTGCTATGTATTTTCAAAATTTCAATCCAACACTTATTAAGGCTGTTGGGAAGAATATTTCTACGAAGCAATACATTTAAAAATACAGTTTTCCTGTACAATTCCTTTATAGGCAAATATAAAGCAGATGTTTTTCTTGCCTAATGTTCTTATATTTAGTGTAATATGCACATTAGTGGACCAGTAGCGATAGGACCATATACCGTCATTGATGTTACAGCTGTGAAGTAGCTAGTTTTCTGGGTGTTTTTCTCCTCCATCCCACTAGCCCATCCTCATATCAGGGACAACCATTTTACTGTCACGTTTTGAACTCATTAAATGAGGCCACACACATCTGCAGATCTAGAAAGAATTCATTACTTAAGGCTCCAGAATCTCCATTTTTGTAACTTCTCCCTTTCCCATACTGTTATCATTAAGTTACTGCCCTCAGAGTCTCTAGTCCTTCTTCCCTCTGTCGGAGCCCACATGTAGGAAAATGATAAACTCTCACCCACTGTAGTTCTCAAACATTGGTCTCAGAACCTCATTGCACGCTTAAAAATTATTGAGGACCCCAAAGCGCTTTTGTTTATATGGGTTAAATATATGGGTACTCATCATATTAGAAATTAAAGCTGAGAGATTTGTTTAAAATATTTATTTATTAGTTAACTAAAAATAGTAATAATAAATCTATTGCACGTTAACATAAGTAACACTTTTATGAAAGACAGCTATATTTTCCAAAATTAGAAAAAGACTGACAGGAGTGGCACTGTTGTACATTTCAGCAAATCTCTTGAATGTCTGGCTTAATAGAAGAGAGTGGGATCCTCAGATCCTCTTCCACATTCAATCTCACGTGAGTTTACGTATCGTGTTACCTCTGGAAAACTTCCCCAAGAGAATGGGAATTTTAAAAGCCAGATAACGTCTTGGTATTATTAGGAAAATTGTTTTGACCTTATAGACCCCTGAAAGGGTCTCATCAATCCTTCAGAGGTCCCCAGAACATAGTTTGAAAACTGTCAATGTAGATATTAAGATTTGCATGGCTGGAAGGTATTTAATTAAATATACAGGCCAATGCCCTCACTTCAATGAAGAAACTGGGAATTAGGTGTTGAGAAGTTGTTTTAAGTTCCCTCAGCTACTTGGTGACAGAAGCAGAATGATGACTCCAATTGTTTTTCCCCTCTGGCATTCTTTAGAGGAAGTAAACTGAATGTTCTTGTAATGAGGATTAAAGTAAATTAGACGGAGGCAGAGAATGTCAGTGATGGGACCTCAGGCGTCGGATGAGAGACTGGGGGATATTTTAGGAGGAGCAGACCTCCTTAGCATCTCCAAAGTCATTCCAATTTAAGGGTCCTACACTTTGTGTCACTTGTAACTCCAATAACACTCTGCCTCATCTTCTATTGTGATATGAGCATGGAGCGATTCTGGGAGAAATAATAACAATGAAACAACTACAGAAAAGTCTCTTGATTGTCTATTATCAAAGACATAAAAAATGTAATAAGGACATGGGTATTCCTCCTACTGGTAGTGACACAGGTTGAAGGTCCTTAGCTTGGTCAGCTGTTACCGGTACAGCAGTGGCTAATCTGATCAGGTCTGATTGTCCTTCAGTACCCCAAGAGTTGATGGGCTATTTCACCACCAATGCCTTAGAAAATCCTCACCAAGAGTCAAGAGTGTGGTTCAGCAATAGGATCATAAGTGGCCCCAGCAGGAGGGGAAAACCACCATAGGGCACCTTCACTGAGTGGACATAAATGTTACAATGCAGCTTCCCTGTCATGTTACACAATAATGTACCAGTAACAGTATGCATCAGGGAGTCAGGCCACTTGAGTTTATATCTGGAGTCTACCTTTTGCAAATTGAGTATTAAAGAAACTTTAATTAAATGGTAACCTTAGACTACATTCTGGAAATTAAAATAAATAGCGGTCACTGAGAGGGAATTTAAGCTAGGTAGCACAAACATGTTTTGTAGAGAACCCAGAGTACAATACTGTGGTAATATACATTGGGAAAATTTGTTTGAAATGAACACAAACATGTATGATATAAATCATAATTCTTTTCTTCTAACACCAAAGATCTTGCCATCTCGCTCTTACTGTAAGAACTACTCCAGGTTCTTCCCAATGTTTCTTCACAATAGTTTGCAATTCCTTCATACTTAAGATGAAATTCATTCTGCAACCTCATAGACGATTATTTGGCTGTGGAAGCATTTGCCACAGAGAAGATTACCAGTTTTAGGCTTTAGTTTAAAATATCTTCAACTAGAAATTACAATTAATTTAATAATTAGGTTACTAATAAATAAGGTTCTGCTTCTTCAATAAATACGGTTGTCCTTAATAACATATATAGTGAAAACTATCTTTACACATTCCAGGAGGCTGATAAAAGTTATTACATAAATGAGTAACAAGGGTCAATAACTCCAGAATATGTGGCTGCACGGGCCTTCTTTTCTATAATGTTTCATCTTATTAAGTTGTTAGTGAACTTTTCTTGTTGATTATTAAATCTCAAAGCATTTTTCATTTCACGAAAAGACTTTTCTGTTTTTCTGGAAGTTAACACTTCTCCTCTTAAGGCTCCTCCCTTCCTATCCATAGCAAAATGGACACAAGATAAAAGCAGGATTCATGGAATAAGAATCCAAAAGGATCAATAAACACACAAAAAGTGTTCAATTTCTGCAGGGTCAAAATAACAAACAAAATTGACAAACTTTTAGCTAGACTCTCAAAGCAAAAATGAAAGGTCTCAAATAAATAAAATCAGAAATGAAAGATGATAAATTACAACAAACACCCCAAAAATACAAACGATTATAAGAGACTACTACAAAAAGCTATATGCCAATGAAGTGGATAATCTGGAAGAAATGGGTAAATATTTAGAAACATACAACCTTCCAAAACGAAACAAGAAGAAATAGAGAATCTGAATAGATTGACAACTAGTAAGAAGTTTGAAACAGTAATGAAAAATTACTCAAAAAACAAAAGTCCAGGGCCAGACAGCTTCCCCTGGTGAATTCTACCAAACATTCATAGAAGACTTAATACCTATTCTTCTCAAACTCTTCCAAAAAATTGAAGAGGAGGAGACACTTCCTAACATATTCTATGAGGCCACCATAACCCTGATGCCAAAACCAGACAAGGACAACACACAAAAAAGAAAATTACAGGCCAATATCACTGATGAACATAGATGCAAAAATCCTCAATAAAATAATAGCAAATTGAGGCCAGCCCAGTGGTACAGTGGTTAATTTCACGCACTCCACTTTGGTGGCCCAGGGTTCATCGGTTCGGATCCTGGGTGTGGACCTACTCACTGCTAATAAAGCCATGCTGTGGCAGGCATCCCACATAGATAGTAGAGGAAGATGGGTATGGATGTTAGCCCAGGGCCAATCTTCTTCAGCAAAAAGAGGAGGATTGGCAACAGATGTTAGCTGAGGGCTAATGTTCCACACTAAAAAAATAAATAAATACTAGCAAATTGAATACAACAATACATTAAAAAGATCATACACCATCATCAAGTGGGATTTATTCAAGGGATACAGAGATGATGCAACATCCACAGATCAGTCAACGTGATACACCACATTAAGAAAATGAAGGATAAAAATCACGTGATCATCTCAACAGAGGCAGAGAAAGCATTCAACAAGGTTCAGCATCAATTTATGATAAAAATTCTGAAAAAAGTGGGTATAGAAGCAAAGTACCTCAACATAATAAAGGCCATATATGACAAACCCACAGCTATCATCATACTTAGTGGTGAAATACTAAAAATTATTCCTTTAAGAACAGGAATAAGGCAAGGATATCTACTTTTGCCACTCATTTAATAAAGTATTGAAAGTCCCAGCCAGAGCAATCAGGCAAGAAGACAAAATAAAAGGGATCAAAATTGGAAAGGAAGAAGTAAAAATGTCACTATTTGCAGATGGCATGATTTTATATATAGAAAACCCTAAAGAATTTACCAAAAAACTATTAGAAATAATAAACAAATACATTAAAGTTGCTGGGTACAAAATCAACATACATCATTTCTGCTTCTATACACTAACAATGAAATAGCAGAAAGAGTAATTAAAGATACAATCCCATTTACAATTGCAACAAAAAGAATAAGATACCTAGGAATAAATTTAACCAAAGAAGTGAAAGACCTGTATACTGATAACTATAAAACATTGTTGAAAGAAATCAAAGAAGACATAAAGAAATGTAAAGATATTCTGTGCTCATAGATTTGAAGAATTAACACACTTAAAATGTCCATACTTCCTAAAGCAATCTATAGATTCAATGCAATCTCAATCAAAGTCTCAATGACATTCTTCACAGAAAGAGAACAAAGAAGCCCAAAATTTATATGGAACAACAAAAGACCCTGAATAGCCAAGGGAATTCTGAGAAAAAAGAACAAAGCTGGAGATATCACACTCCTTGATTTCAAAATATACCACAAAGCTATAGCAAACAAAATAGCATGTTTCAGGCACAAAAGCAGACACACAGATTAAAGGAACAGAATCAAGAGCTCAGAAATAAAACCACACATCTATGGACAGCTAATCTTCAACAAGGGAGCCAAGATGGAGAAAGGAAAGTCTCTTCATAAATGGTGTTGGGAAAATAGGACAGCAACATGCAAAAGAATGAAAGTAGACCATTATCTTACACTATACACAAAAATTAACTCAAAAAGGATTAAAGACCTAAATATAAGACCTGAAACCATAAACTTATAAAAGAAAACATAGGCAGTATGCTCTTCGACATCCATCTTAGCAGTATCTTTTTGAATAGCATGTCTCACCAGGAAAGGGAAACAAAAGAAAAAATAAACAGATGAGACTATATCAGACTAAAAATCTTCTGCACAGCAAAGGAAACTATCATCAAAATAAAAAGACAACCTAACAATTAGGAGAAGTTATTTGCAAATCATATATCTGATAAGGGGTTGATATCCAAAATATATAAAGAATTCATACATCTCAACAACAAAAACCAAATCTAATTTAAAGTGGGCAAAGGATCTGAACAGACATTTTTCCAAAGAAGGTATATGGATAGCCGACAGGCACATGAAAAGATGTTCATCACTAATTATTAAGGAAATTCAAATCAAAACTACAGTGAGATATCACCTCACACCTGTCAGAATGGCTATAATTAACAAGACAAGAAATAACAAGTGTTGGAGAGGATGTGGAGAAAAGGGAACCTCCGTACACTGCTGGTGGGAATGCAAACCGGTGCAGCCACTATGGAAAACTGTGCGGATTCCTCAGAAAATTAAGAATAGAAATACCATATGATTCAGCAATTCCATTTGTGGGTATTTATCCAAAGAACGTGAAAACATGAATGCAAAAAGATATTTGCAGCCCTATGTTCTTTGCAGCATTATTCACAATAGTCAAGACTTGGGAACAACCTAAGTGCCTAACATCCATCATTCAATGGATGAATGGATAAAGAAGACGTGGTATATATACATAATAGAACACTACTCAGCCATAAAAAATGATGACATCTTGCTATTTGGGACAACGTGGATGGATCTTGAGGGTATTATGCTAAGCGAAATAAGTCAAACACCTTTTGATTTCACTCATATGAGGAAGATAAAAACAACAATATGCAAACACACAGATACAGAGATTAGATTGGTGGTTACAAGAGATGAAAGAGGGAGGGAGGAGGGTGAAAGGGGTGACAGGGCACATGTGTACAGTGACAATGATAATTAGTCTTTGGGTGGTGAATAAGATGTAGTCTACACAGAAGTCAATATATAATGATGTACACCTGAAATTTATATAATGTTATGAACCAATGTTACCTCAATAAAAAAAAAAGACTTCCTGCACCTACAAAAAGAAAAAATCCACAGGGTTAGGGAAATATCAATTTAATTCATAATTAGATGCCATTTTACCTCTGTCAGATTGGCAAAAGTTAAGAACTCTGACAACCCAAGAATGTTAGGAAAAGATAATTCTCTTATTCTTGTATTGGGAATTTTAATCAATAAAATAACTAGTAAACTTGAATATTTTCACAGTCTGATGACAAAAAGAATACAGCTCTTGGCTCTGCATCTTAAAGTAACCATTGCACATGTGCACACAGAGAAATGTAAACTAATCTGCACTATAACATTGTTCATAAGAGAAAAATTTGGAAACCTAAACCCTTATTAATAAAAGAATGAATAAAAGAATGAATTAATAAAAGAATAACAATGGGGGAAATAGGTGAAGGGGGTCAAAAGGTAAATAAAATGGTCAAAGTTAAAAGTTTACCAAATTAACATGTAAAATGCAAATACATAAGTAATTTTTTCTTGTGGTTAAAGACTATCAATTGAGCGGAAGTGAAGAAAATAGTTGGAAGCTCCAGGGGTTATCTTTCAGTTTTCAAATAAATATATTCATATAAATATAAAGGGTAATAAATAGACTCCTTTGGCCAAAATATATATTGGCTTGAGTCAACGTGTTTCTGATAAAAAAAAGAATGGATAAATATATCATAATATACTTATACTTATGTATACTGCATATAGGTATTATATATAATATACTTTGCCCCACGGTATATTAGGCACCAATTAACAGGATGAACAAAAGCTCTATAATGACCTGGCTAAAAATATTTATGGTTAATTACATAAAGCTTTGTATCAACATGGCTATATCTTTAAAACAATGTTGAAAGAAAAAAGGAAACTGTATACACTTATGTACTGTGTTAAAAATACATGAAAATGTATCAAATATCTATGAAAATATGTAAGAATGATGTAATTCTACTCATGGTAGCTGTTAATTCTGAGGAGATAAAGAGGAGAGAGGGTTACTTCTGATACGGAGAAAACATAGAGATAGCCTCAACTAGTATTTTATTTTTCTAAAAAATGGTAAATATGGCACATCATGCTTTGACAAATCTGGATAATGAGGACTTGTGTGTTTAATATAGTTAATTATAATTTTCTTTATATTTTAATGTACATAGAAATAAACATGACATACGTAATGAAAATAATACATCTAAAAATTGAAATAATCTTACTCCCAGATAAAACTAAATTTGAGTTATTATCCAAACTAAATTGAGGAATGTGCATGAATGATGGTGGCACACCATTTTTCAGGCATCTTTCCAGTAGAGTTGGTAGCGCATTCATGAAGCCCATTTTGAGCTCCAGAAGGGTTGAGTAGAGGGTTGGTTTCTAGTAGCACCAGGTCCCTGGATTCGAAGAGAAGGGGGTGTGAGGGGTAGAGGAGGAAAAAGCAAGATGTGAGAGATAACAGCCCCTGGCCACCACACAGGTTGATCACTGCGCACGATCTACACACATTATGATATGCCATGGGGTGTCCCTGGAAAAGCCACAGCATTCAAGGCACCCAACAGAGAAATCCTTGACCGAGAAAGAGACAGAAACATGGCTGACATGTTTCTCATGTACTCAACCTTTTTGGCTTTCTAGAAGTACCTGTATTAATTGTTAAGAAGGAGACAATGACCTCTTCCCCAGTGAAGCTAGATTCCAAGCTTTTGGGTAAAATTCTGCATAACAAAAATTCAGACAAAACTGTCTCTTGATTTCTACTGGATTCTATACAAAGTCTATAAAAGCAAAAACAGTCTCACTGACAAAACAGAAACAGAATGAAGCAATTTTCTTTTAAAAAATAGCTTAAATCTAGTAAAAAGTATTTTGAAAATGATACAAAGGTACTCCAGCCTATGGAATCTTTAGGTAAAATTCAGTTGAAACAGTCTCCTAAAAGGCTTTGATAATTTTCAGGAAAATTTTGCCTTTAGAGGGTTCTAGCAAATCTGATCCCAGCTCCCTCAAACTACCAGGTTGTTCCGTCTCTGAGCTTCAGTTCAGGGATCAGAATAATGTTTTTTGGCCATATAACCAAATCAGCTTCCAGGGTATGTGCCTGAGTGTGGTGGTTGGCTGAATGCAGAGGCAGAGTGGATGTGCGGAGGAAGTGCAGCAGGAACGAGTAGAAGTGGCAGGAGAGGGACACAGTACTCGGAGTAGCTCTAGACTTCTCCTCCCCAGACGCTCTCTGACAGAATCGTAAACCCATTTCAGATAGCCAAGGAGCCTCTGAACCAATCCTTCAAGATCGTTACATGTTAAACAAAGAGGCAAACTCTTCTCTACCCACGGGAGCTACAAGCTATCCTTGTACTCTTTTTTCTTTTTTTTTCCCCTCTCATGTCTCTGGGTTTCTGACAGCTTAACTTGACAGAACCCATGAATAAGAACATGAAGCTGATTACTTTGCATTTTCCTGCCACGGAACTGTTGTCAGTGCAGTCTCTTGGAAAGAACATGAATGTAAATTCCCCAAAGGAGAAAATCTACGCTTAGGAAGCTCTTTGCAAACTCATTAAATTGATGGCTTTGGGAGAAAGATCAAGGAGAGAAGCCATGATTGAAAAAAACTTAACAAAGCATTCAATGTAATGTGAACCTGCTTTCCAGAATAAGGTTTTTACTACGTAAATTGATCAATGGAAAAAAAAATTAGACATGCCTTGGAGAAATGTACTAGCAATAAGTATCTAACTAAAATTGTAAGATACAGAAGAGGAAGGGAGGCAGGAAAGGAAGGAAGGTAAGAAGGAAGGAAGGAAACAGAAAGAAAGAGAAAGAAAAGAAAGAAAGAAAATCAAGTTAAAGTGCATTTGACAGAATAGCTACATACATAATATATATCCTTAAAAGTACAAACTCTATAATGTACATAAAATGCCAAATACATGAAGCAACAAGGTTATGAGAATGATTACAGGGCCACACTTTTGCATGTATAACATCAGCTGTTGTGGTAAAGCAGGGCAGAGATAGGAAATTTAGGGAAGCACTTAAACATGTCAAAAGAATTTAATTCACAAGCGGCTTATTTCAGATTACAAAAGATCTAAACCAGGAAGTGGTAAGGCTATTTATAAAGATGCTCTCCTACACTATAATAACAAAAGAAAGAAAGAAGGGGGCTTTATGCAGAATGTGGAGTAAAACTGATCACAAAACGTCCATTTCACTTCAGTTTTTCATTCTGTCTAAATATCAGCAAAACATTAACCTATAAAGGGCCACAAGAGGCCATATAAATAAGGTATATGCACACGTGCATGTGTGTGCGTTTGTACTTGGAGGCACAGGGCATGTAAATGAGAAGTATGTAGTGGTGTTAAAAGTGCTCCAGAGCGATGGCCACTAGATGTCAGCATCAGATAGTTCTCTGAGAAAGACTCACGTAGTTTTTATTTCTCCCTGCGACAGACTTTCTCTTCAGCCATTTTCTTCATCCGCAGAAAGAGGGAATGTGAAGTTGTATGCCATTTAAAATAATCATATCACATGTAAAAAGATCA
This sequence comes from Tapirus indicus, assembly GCA_031878705.1. Classification (NCBI taxonomy): domain Eukaryota; kingdom Metazoa; phylum Chordata; class Mammalia; order Perissodactyla; family Tapiridae; genus Tapirus; species Tapirus indicus. Next base: position 34,800,054 of record CM062937.1, on the reverse strand, counting down.
CCAATTCATTCGATGTATCGACTTTTCCCATCACAAGTTTCATGGTATGTCAAGCAGAGATACTAACAAAAATATCTTTATGTATATGTATATAGTGCACATTGCCATGGTATGAGAAGGAACTGCTGAAAATATAAATGCATTCTTACCTCATTAAGCTCTTCACAAGTGCCTCCTTCCTCTTTTCAAGAGAGAATTTCATCTGCTGCCTCATGAGGAAAAATGAAGACATCTGATGATTCCTGTTTTGATTCTATTGTAAATTTAGACCTTTCCACATTTTGTGTGGATATTTTTGGATATCTCAACACTTCTGCAGAACCATTATTTCCTCGAGGGCTAGAAGAGTCTCTTGCCCATCATGTGTGCAGGCTAAAATCAGTGAATTTGTGAACGAATTAATGTATAGATTAATTAATTCATCACAGGGAAATAATTTTAAGAGCAAGTCATGTCTCTTAAGCCAGACCATGAGTTCTGAAGAAGGCATATTGGAGAACACATATCATTAAATTTCCTTGGACTACAGATATTACAAATCTTCAAATAACAGCTAAGGAATTACAGTGTGCCTTTTGTCTTATATCACAACTCTCCTAATTTTGGGGAGAGGAGAATCAGAGAGAGAGGGAGTTTTGTTTTCATCCCAACTATGAAAGATACAGTCAAGTGAGACCTACAAAAGCCCTCTGCCTACAGTTGACAATGGAATATTATACAAAGTCTACGTATATGTAGGTGCCAGTTTTGGGGGAAAGAAGGGCATAAATGGAACTGGGGGATTTTAACACTCACAATGGTCCTAAAGATTAGTTACTCAATGGTTTCCTGTTGTGAACTGGCTATAACTTGGATGTATTTATCCTTCAGTTCACTGGGTGAGATCATTCTTTCAATCCTACTTCTAAAACAAGGTCTCTCCTTTTCTCTGAGAAACTATAACTATAGACAGAGATTGTAAAATCTATTCGTTTAGCAAATATCTATTCAGCCCAACACTCTGTGAGGCACTGTGCTAGGTTCTGTTGGAGGATACAAAGAGGTATTCAAAACAGTCCCTCTTCCAAGGAGCTTAAAATGAATCATCTAACTAAATTACAACATAGTGTAGTCTTAATGTTCCATAATTTATTAGTACTTGAAACTCATATAGCACAATAGGCAGAGGATATTGAATCATCTTGCAAAAAATTCTCATTAGTACGTTTAACATATAGAGAAATCAAATCTTACCAGCTGACTTTTCTAGATAAAATAAATGAAATTTTTTGAAGAAATGGCTTGCTCCAGGCTATGGAGTCAGCTGAGATTATATTACCGTTTTCACTAGCATGCTGCTGGTGGTCTGTTCTAACACCTATAAATCTTGATCGGAAACAATTTGTTAAGCAGTAGGTACAACAGAAAATGTGAATTCTTGAGTATTTCTACGTTCAGTACCACTGTTGTTATAATAGTGCTGTAGGATGGCTCCAGGCACCAAATATTTGGTGGAAGAGAATTTATTTCCTCTTATCTCAGAAGGATGTGTAGTACTTATTTCTCTTTTTATGTCAATCTATTAAACTGAAGCATTTCTCCACTTTTAGCCATTTCCTCTCTTAATGTATTCAGTTTTTAGTAAATACGTTTAAGGGATGGTGAAGAGCTTGGGTGTGTCCGTGTGCACCTGGACACATTTTCTCCCTCTTGCTGGTGAATGAGGTGCTGGCAGGAGCAGTTCTGTCACTCAGACGGAGGGAACAGATGGAGTAAGAACTTCCACATAGAGACAGCCCTGAGGAGCTGTGCCAAGAACAGATTCAACAGTCATCCAGCTCTCAATCTGCCTTCACGTTGCATTTATGATTTTTGTGAAAAATGTCTAGTTTCTTTAACTGAATGCTGAATTGAATTACCTCACAAGCTTTCATTCTAGTCAAACAATAACTCTTCGTGTATCATAAGAAAAAAATTCGCAGACTCCCAGGGCTCATACATGAAAGTCTAAAATAGACTTTTGTAGCTTGCATTTTATTCTTTATTTGTGCATCTTTTTCAACATTGTATTGACAAAATGTTGGAGAATACTCATTATTGTTAATATAATGATGTGTGTGTGTCCACTATTTAATAAAATAGAGATGAAAGACTGAAAAAAATAAACAAAAGAAAATATTTGGAAAAATAACCGGCTATTAATTTGAAGATAAAGCCAGTTAGTTACCAAGCAGGGCTAACCAACCATATTGAGCAGGTATTCATTTGAAGATGGTGGAGCCTGTGACACTAATTATTTTACCTAGGTCCTTCAAATATTCTTGGACAATTGGAAGAAAAGGCATTTATAGGAAAAACTGGTAACTTGTGTGTGTAGAAAAAATACTTTGCAATGTGTCGATAATACGATTTCTTAAGGTTGGTTATCCACTGAAAGTAAAAACATTTCATCCACCAGTTTAACTAACTCATGGACATCTAGTTTTATAGTCTCTGTATGTCCCCCACAGAACCAGGGCATGACAATTCAAAGGAATAAGCCAATGAATCTCCCAAACGTAATGAGTAACCACTATAAGGTTGATTCGTAGATGGGCTTTCCCAGAGAGTAAAACAAATAAATCAGCAAATAAAATTAAAAAAAATTATTTCCAAAGCTACTATATTTCGTCTTTATAATTTTCACCTAATGATCAGTGTGTTATGTCTAAAGGGAATTGTAGGGAAGGAGATGTGGAAGGGAAAGGAGGAAATTGCATCTGTGTTCATTGATGCTGTTTATTCCCTTTTTACAGGTAATTGTCTAGGCTATGCTTGTGGCAGCAGAGGAAGAGTGAAGGAACAGTGGTGGGTTGAATGGTGGTTCCCTCCTACAGACAAAATTGTGTCCACCCAAAATTCATATTTGAAGTCCTAACACCTCATAGGACTGTCGTGGCAATGAGGCTTGTAAAGAAGTAATTGAGGTTAAATGAGGTCGTTAGGGTGGAGCCCTGATACAACAGAACTGGTGCCCTTATAGGAAGAGAAGAGACACTGGCGCATCCTCTCTGACATGTGAGGACACCAGGATACGGTGGCCGTCTGCATAGCCAGAAAGAGCCACACTAGAATCTGACCATGCTGGGTCCCTGATCTCAGACTTCCAGCCTCAACAACTGCGAGAAAATAAAACTTTCTTAGAGATACTAATTAACTTGTTCTAAGTTCTATTAAATGGGTGCATATGGCTAAGTGAAAGAAGCCAATCTGAAAAAGCTACGTACTGTATGAGTCCAACTATATGACTTTCTGGAAAAGGCAAAACTATGGAGGCAGTAAAAAGATAGGTGCTTGCCAAGGATCGGGGGAAAGAGAAGGGATGAAGAGGCGGAGAGAAAGATTTTTAGTAACTCTATGTTTAACCTTTTCAGGAACTGCCAAACTGCTTTTCCAAGTGGCTGTGGTACATCTAGACAATGGAATATTATTTAGTGCTAGAAATAAATGAGCTATCAAGCCATGAAAAGCCATGGAAGGACTTTAAGTGCATATGACTAAGTGAAAGAAGCCAATCAGAAAAGGCTACATACTGTGTGATTCCAACTATATAACATTAGGAAAAAGGTAAAACTGTGGAGACAATAAAAACATCAGTGATTGCCAGCGGATAGGGGGTGGGAGAGGGTAGAATAGGCAGAGATAAGGATTTTTAGGGCAGTGAAACTACTCTGTATGATACTGTAATGATGGAGACATGGTCATTATATATTTGTCCGAACACATAGAATGTACAACACCAAGCGTGAACCCTAAGGTAAGCTGCAGACCGGGTGATGATGATGTGTCCATGTAGGTTCATCATTGTAACAGATGCACCCTATGGGGGGGGATGTTGATAGAGGGGTAGGCTGCGCATGTTTGGGAGAAAGAGGTATATGGGGAATCTCTGTATTTTCTTCTCAGTTTTGCTGTGAACCTAAAACTGCTCTAAAAAAAATTAAGTAAGGTACACTGGCTAGGACCTCCACTGAAATGTCAAAAAGAAATGGTGATCAAGGACATTCTTGTCTTTTCCTGATCTTTGGGGCAAAACATTTTCACTATTCACTATTAAGTGTGATCATTGCTTTAGGTTTTTTGTAAATTCTCTTTCTTAACTTGACAAAGTTCCCTTTCATTCTGTTTTCTGAGTGTTTTCATCATAAATGGGTGTTGCATTTTGTTAATTGCTTGTTCTCTATCAATTAAGATAATTATATGTTTCTTCTTTTTGTGTGTGTATTAATGTGGTAAATTGTCTGATTTTTCAAATGGGAAAGCTGGTATTCCTGGGATAAATCCGACTTGGTCATAATGTATTAATTATCCTTTTTATATGTTGGTGGATTCAATTTGCTAAAATTTTGTTAATTAGTTTTTCGTCTGTATTTCATGAGAGATGTTTACCTTTGTTTTGTTTTGTTTGTAATTGATTGGGTATCAGAGCAATGCTGGCCTCATCTCCTATTCACTGGAAAAGTTTGTGCAGAATTGGCATTACTTATTTCTTAAAGCAATCCCAATCTTCAGTTTTCTTTGTGGAACAGTTTTCAACCACAATTTTAATTGCTTCAGTTGACGTAGAGCTATTTAGGTTACCCATTTCTTCTTAAGTTGTTTCTTAATAGCTTCTTAGTAGCTGTGTCTGTCAAGGAATTTGCACATTTCCTCTTAGTTACCAAATTTATTGATGTATGGTTTTAAAAAATATTGTCCTTTTATCATTTTGTATATAGAATCTACCATATTGTCCTTATTTTCTTTCCTGATATTGGTAATTTATGTGTTTTCTCTTTTGGGGTTTTTCTGAATAAATGTTCATTAATTTTATTGATCTATTCAAAGAACCAACTTTGGAGTTCGTTGATTTTCCTTTGTTGTTTTTGTTTTCTATTTCATTGATTTCTGTGTTTATTGTTATTGCTCCCTTTTGCTTACTTAAGGTTTGATTTTTTCTTCTTTTTATAGTTTCTTAACATAGAAGATTAGATCTTTAAGACTTTCATGTCTTCTAATATGATCATTTAATGCTATAAATTTCTCTCTAAGCCCTGTTTCACTTGAATCCCACAAGTTTTGATATGCTGTATTTTCATTTGCATTCAGTTTCAAATAGGTTCAAGTGTGTTTTGATTTTTTTCTTTGACCTATGAGTTACATAGTACTGTGTTATTGCGTTTCCAAATTTTGAAAGATTTTGTCAGATATCTTTCTATTATTGACTCCTAGGTCAATTTTTGTGGTCACAGATCATATTTTGATTAATTTCACTCTTTTAAAATTTATAACAATGTGCTTTATGGCCCAGGATATCGTTTATCCTTGTGAATGATCTGCATGATCTTGATAAAATTAGTATGTTCTGTTTTTGGATCAGGGCTGCTGTTAAGCTTTGTTTAGGGTCAATTCAGAGCAGCCTTTGGTCTGGAGCTAAGTGGTGCCCACTACTGACTTGATGCTGTTCTGAGGACTCTACCCCAATGCTTGTTTATTGTAAAGTCCTTCTATTTTGGCAGGTGGAAGCACAAATCCAAACCCTGCAGGTGCTTCAGAAGTTTCCAGTGCTTCCCCATCTTCAGGTAGTGTCTTCTTACACATAGCAGATCAATGCTCAAAGACTTATGTGCCTCCCTCTGCAGATCTGTAGAGCTTTCCTCATGTGAAGCTCCGTTCTCTCAGAGAATCTGCCTCACAAATTGAAGCCACCCTGGTTGACTCAAATCTCTGTCTCCTCAACTGAGTAACTACTGCTTGGCTTTCCCCAATCTGTGCCATGGCTTCCAGACAGTTGGCTGAGGCAAATATATGGTTGACCTCATTTGCTTCCTTTATTTGAGGGATCACAGTACTCTGCTGCCTATGGTCAAATGTTGGAAAACTATCGTTCACGTTTTGTCTAGTTTTGTAATTGTTAAAGATAGGATGAAAATTCTAGTCTCATTTACTACATCATGGCCTTCGATCTATTTGTAGCCTTCTGTTTTTGAGTTGCACTTGTTTTGAATTCACATTTCTCATAGTTATGCCCAGTGTTTGAAAGAATGGTTATTAATTTTCCTATTTTACAGAGGAGAAAATAAAGTTTAGAGAGATCAATAAATGGGCTAGAGCATATTATTTTACTTTGATTAGGCTATGCCCTACTCTTCAGTCCTCCACTGATTTTCTTAAGCCACAGTTCTTATTAGGAATTTGGAATCAGACATTTGAATACAGTACCGTCATTTAATAGGACCTAGAACGAGTTAATTAATATCTCTAAGACTCATATGTAAAATGGAAATAATAATAAAAATATACTCTCAGCAGTGTCTTATAATGGTAAGCATCAATGTATATAGTTACAAGTTGGGATGATAAAGACGATGTTGGAAAACGTCAGAACTCCCGTAACTGGTCCCCATGTCAACACTGTATTCTGCATTGCTTCTCTCATGGTATTAAAATTAGTAAGTAAGGGGATGGATTCTGATGACTTCATTGCTCATCTAGAGCTCAATTTAATACATGCCTCATTTATGTTTTATCGCCAATTTCATTAGCAGTCCAATCATCTATCACATCAGTGTGTGTGTTTGACACTGAAATCTAGTGTAATGTCCTTGTAGTGTCCGTCTCACTGAACCTTATGTTGCCCTCTGAAATTCCTACCCTGTAAAGAAACTAAAGACAAGCATGAACCAAAGTAAAGAGTACACTTTACATTCCCAACAGTCAGGAAATATGACCTTTTTCCTACTTTCTTCCTTTTGAGCCTAGTGACATTTTGAGTCTAGTGACACAGGGGATGGTACCCATTGCTGGAAACTAGCATGATTCTTTATATGTCTTGAATATGAAGATAACGGGATAATTTTGAGAGAAGTGTAAAAATTACTTGATATATCCAGACTTCACAAGCTGCACAGCTTTTTTAAAGACCAGTGATCCAGTCAATGCATGCTGATGTCGTGAAGTGGAAAAGCAAGAGGCATGGTTCTGCACATCCAGTTTCCTGGGGGCATATTGTTCTTTTTCCACACAGAAATATGCAAATACTTGAACTGGATTTTCTTCCTCTTCTTCACATAGGGGTCCAGGTGAGATGAAACCACGTGTTTTTTTTTTGGCTTCTTAAAAATAACTCCACCTGCTCATATCCTGGCCTTCCTGTCTTATCTCTCTCCTACCCATCTCAGTCTAACACCAAGGCCTTCTTCAGAGTTATGATGATTCTTACGGTCTTAAAAGGAAACAGAATGGTTTTGAAGTCAGTATAAATAGTAGGGATCAAGGAAAGTATAAAACCAGATAACTCCTGAACCTCTGTTATTTTCCTCTGGTCTCTACCAACTTGATTTTTTTCTTCCTCTCATACAACAAAAACAAAAGAACCGAGGGAAGTCATCTGGATCTCACCTTCCTGGGATGAGATGATGGATGGAGCTAAATTACTTGTTGTCTTCTTTCTACCCCTTTGGTGTAATTAATAAACACCCAACTAAAAGAAACTTTAAAATTACAAAATTCAGCACACAACCTACAGTTTTAATATAATTCTCCTTATAGCCATAGAATTTCTCTATTACTTTGCTAAATTCTCAAGTGGAGGAAATACACCTTGTTGAAATTCCGCAGTAAATTGTCCTATAATATCTGTCACTTAGTTAAGTGTTCAATTAATGCTAGTTCAATAAGTAAAGGAATTAAAGAATACTATAATTTCCATTTAGCTTCCGTTAAGCTTGTTTGGCTAACATGAAACATAATATTAGAAAATAAGTAATTTTCTATGATTATGTTGTAAAATATTAGCATATAACATGGAATTAATAATCATATTTGAGGTCTACAAAATCACAATGCACTATTTCGGTTATATTTGTTATTTTCATTTTAGTCAAAAGGTGACAGTTTGGGGGTTTTTTGCATGCTATTTGCAGCTCCTCAAAACATAATATCATCATTTGCCTTTTATATGTTTATAAAATCAATAACTCTTAATTTTTATAAAGACATTGCTATTATCCCTGATCAACATCAATGTGTCTCACTAGCGTGATTAATGCAGAGCTGTACTCGTGGACCTTTATATGGAGGAGAGATAAACATAATATTTAGCTTCATCATGTCCATAAATAGTTTTCATTAATATCCATTCTTTGAACAATTAATGAAGATCCAGAGCGTGACAAAACATTCAACTTAAATTCAATTCCATAGATAATGAGTGAGGTATGGCTCAGACATGTGGCTCTCTGAAGACCTAAATCAATATACAAAACAACTTTTAAGAATCTAGAAAAATGGTAGGAGAATATATTCCTCAAACTAGTAATTCTTGGCCTTTAATGATTTATCTACATCAATCATTCTATAAAAGATCTCAGATTTTATTGTTATGAGTAAAGGAAATTTCTCTTGTTCTGAGAAGAATTTTCATGCTGTACAAGCATCCTCCTTATGTCTTAATAATTTTGCAACCAAATAGTTAATACTATTTTGCTTCACTGTTAATGAACATCACCATCAACTTTTGTATTCTTCCTTCGATCTTCTTAAAATATAATTGGCTTCAAATTAGGTCTTGCTTGTAGCTAGAAGATAAGTATTTTAGGTTACACCCTTGGATAAAGGCTGAAATATTCATTATTGTTCTTTTCTGTTAATTAAGGGGGATTTCATCACTTCAAAACTAAACTATATAGCATTTTTGACATAACGTTATTTAAGATAAGAAACCAAGTCAAGATTCTTGTGTGTATGTGGAACATTTAGCCTCCGCTCTTATGTAACCCAGAGCCAAAACCAAGATTTTCATTTTTTAAAAAAGGTTTGAACATTCAATCTGTTGTTAAATATTTGTGCCTATTTAATCCTTGTATAATCCTCGTATAATCCAATTTCTTGAGTTAATTTGTTGGTTTATAATGTTTTAATAGCCTTTAAAATTAATGTCGTTAAATGTAGTCCTAAAGTAAAAACAGCATCCTTCAAAAATGTAAAATACATTTTTGGTGAATGTATATTATTTCAAGGTTTTTCTAGTTTTAATGTGAACAGGCAGCATTCCAAACCACCCTACACAGAACTGGAACCAGGCTGAGACCTAAGTCTGTCCCATAGTGGTGTCTAAAATCGATGGCATGCTCCTTATGGTGAGACCTCCAACATGTGCAATTCGGGGATGAGCCTAGGTCACCAACAACTCCATGGGGTCACTTTCCTCAGATACTCCCTCCTGTTCTCTGTACAGTGCTTGCTATTTCCCCTGGGGCTCTCCTTCTTGGTCCTCTGGCCAGAAAGCTAAGGATTTCTTTATGCTCTCTGTCCCAAAGTTTTCTGTTATTCCATCTGCATCTGAGGCCAAGCAACAGAAGGACAGGGAATTGTTAAAAATGCAATAGATGATCATGTCATCCTCTTGAGACAACAGTTCCTTCACTCTGAAAAACTGATGCCACTGTGATGGTTGTCACTACCACCACCCTTATCACAGGCTTGCTAGGGAGCTGGGGAATGAGGAAACGGAGAAAAGAAAATAAACAGGATATTTCCCTCACTCTCTCTGAGTGTTAGAGATCCCTCTCCTGCTCCTCAAGCTGGAACTAGATGGCTCCTGCTGGAGCTTTCTCTCTGTGCATGCTGATGCACACTTCCAAATTTTGTGTTGCATTCAGCCAAGGCCGAGGATAATGAATGAAAAAAATAAAAAGTTAAAACCACCACCAATTTAGGGATACTCCAAATTCTGTTTACTCCCCTAATCAGCCTATTACTATTGACTTTTTAAAAATAGACTTTAATTTTTAGAGACGTTTTACGTTCATAACAGTATTGAACCCGAAGGTACAGAGACCTCTCATATGCCCCCACACACGCACAGCCTCTCCCATTATTAACATCCCCACCAGATAGTACATTTGTTACAATTGATGAACCTAGATTGACACATCATCATCACCCAGAGTCCATAGTTTACATTAAGGTTCACTCTTGGTGTTGTACATTCTATGGGTTTGGACAAATGTACAACAACATGTATCCATCATTATAATATTATACAGAGTAGTTTCACTACCCTAAGAATCCCCTGGGTTCAGCCTATTCATCCCTCCCTCCTCAACCCCTGGCAACCACTGATCTTTTTACTGTGTCCATAGTTTTGTCTTTTCTAGAATGTCGTGTAGTTGGAATCATGCAGTATGTAACCTTTTCAGATTGGCTTGTTTCACTTAATAATATGAATTGAAAGTTTCCCCACATTTTTTCATTGCTTGATAGCTCATTTCTTCTTTGCAATGAATAATATTCCATTGTTGGGATGGACCACAGTTTATCCTTTCACCTACTGAAGAATATCTTGGTCCTTCACCTATCTTGGTTGCTTCCAAGTTTTGGAAATTATGAGCAAAAGTTAAATATAAAGTCAACTTTGTCTTTTCTCTTTCTCTTTCAGACCCCTCCCGATTTTTCAGGAAATTCTCCTGGCTCTACCTTAGCAACACATCCAAAATGTGGCCACTTCACATTACCTCTATTGCTATTGCAATGGTCAGAGCTATCATCAACCCTTGACCAAATTAATCTAATTTGTATTTCTTCTAGAATTTAATCTACAAAAAGGCTAAAATCTTAGTGTTTTTTCTATAGTGATATAGACAACCCTTAAAACAGTACTTGGTACATAGAAAATGTTCAATAAATATTTTGTGAATGAATGAATAATAGTTAATACATAATTTTAATAGCTAAAATATGCTGTGCCCACAATGAGCCAAGTTCTAATTTAGATATATAGACAGATGGATGGATGGATGGATGGATGGATGGATGGATTGATAGACATATATATATATAGGTATAATAATAATAATAATAATAATAATAATCCTCACTAAAACTCTATGATATTGGTACTGTTATCATTCCCTGTTATAGATGAGGCAACATGGACAATAATCTCAGAATTTCTTTTCCTCTGCTTACCCCACCCCATATTGCTCACACAGTCGAACAAGATTGGTTAGCTGATCTTTATATTCAATCGTCTTGTACCTATTGAATACAAAATCATTGATGGCCTATCCTGGAGGTCTCAGAGACTCTTGTAATTTAAGAGGTTAACTGCTTTCCAGACACAGCTGTGTCTATTTTCATCATCACAATTAAAAATAAATGCAACTCTTGGGAGAAAATTTATAGAATTTTCATAGTATTATTTTACACTGCTAGATGGGCAATGTAAAGACGGACAATGTAAATATATAAGCCCTCTCTCTATAAATATAGGCCTATATCAGGGGAAACTCTCCTCTTCACAAAGATTTTCATTAACAACTAACATAATGAAAGCTGAAATTTGTCATTGAATTCTTCTAATTAGAGATGCTTCTCTAAAGTTACAAAACAAAAATGAAGATGTACCTAAACTGAACAATAGTTTTTATAGACCATGCTTCTTATTAAACAAGCAGACTGTTAACATATTTAAAAGCAAAATGGGAAAGCCAACATACTTTCAGAAAGCTAGTAGACAAATACTCCCTCATAGCTTATCATCCTTGGCCAAAACAAAGCTCTACCAAAGAGCAGACACATCCAAATATTTCTGTTGTGATGAACCATAGACCTAATCACTTTCTTAGGCAATTTATTTACTGTCTCCTGGGATAAATATTTTATATCAGATGGTGAGCTCTCCTTGACTGTATGACATTTGGATTGGTTCTCATCCTTCAAGTAGCTGCTGTAACATACACTAAAGAAAACCCACAAGCCACGGTAAACATTCTCTCAAGCACAATTTTAATTGAAAATAATGACACAAAAATAGAAATATAATAAAATAGTATATTATCCTGGTACCTAAGGTTCGCATTCTTAAATCAGCTACAAGACTATCCTAAGGCAGGTTCATTTAAAGTCACTGATGTCAGTTTCCTAGAATATAAATTCTACAAAATAATTACTCTACAGAAAAGTGATGAAAAATGTCTACCTTTGAAATGAAAAAGGTTAGAAAAGTATTACATATGATGATAATACAGACAAATACATATATTATTGAACACAGAGGTGGAACCACTGTGCTGAAATGACCAAGAAAGAGCACAAGTTTATTTCAAAGTTTGGAGTAGTTGTAGACCTACTCTGTCATTGGGTTCTGACGGTGACTCCTCAGTGGCATCTTAGAGTATGAAGAATATAAAAGGGTCAAAAAGACAAGCTTCTGTTTAAAATTAGCTTACATTCACATCAGATACATGTTAACTCATATATATTTTACATCACTCATCACTGGAATTCTTTGTTTGAGGCTTAAGTTATTTCATTATTATGAAAAATGTCAAATTATGAGACCACTAAGTACATAAGGGTTTTCAATCCAGGGCATAAGACTTTTCCAATGCCTTTAGGATGTTTTTGAAACTAAGGGCTAAAATACAATGTACTATTTATAAAAAATAAAAATAAAGATACTTCCTTTGGTATACAATCAGTTGTAGATTAATCAACCACAATTGGCTGTAATCATTTGTAAACTCCTTCACAGAATATTATTGTTGAAAGTACCACATAATGAAGGAATTCTTTTCTTCAAAAACTGACATTCTATTTTTTATGTAAAAAAATTGCCATTTTAAATATGACTAATTTTCAAACATTGATTTTACAAAAAAGACTACCATGCAAGGCCAACTGTTTTGCTTTTTAGCACAAGATTATAAATTATAAACACATAGATTCCCCTTTTTTCATTAACAAGATGGGAAAATGGTAAATTGCTAAAATTACCATTTGGGCAGATGTCTGTGAAAATAGTTATAGTATAAAATGAGCTGTCATCAGTTGAATATTTAGTTATATTGTGCCTTTAATTTTTTTTACAGAAGGCTTCATATTCACCATGAAACACTCAACCCAAAGTCCTATGGAAGTCACAGAAGCAAAGAAAAGATAGTATGATGTCACCCACTTCAGCCACCCCTCAACTCAGTCGAACCATAATGACAGAAAACCTGAAAAACAGCACAGGGTTGATAAATAAATTACTCTATATTCTTGGGAAATTCATTTAATGTCTGAGTTTATTTATGTATAAACGAGAAATTAAAAAATGATATCCATACTCCTTTTCAGTCCCCATATCCAATGATTATGCTAATATAATTAACTATTTAAGACATATAGTAATCTAATGATCTCACTGTCAGTCACTTCACACAGACTATCTTGCAAACTTTATGAAGTTTAGGTTCTATTTTATACCAATTTCAGTTTTATAGACATGGGAACTGAGACACCTTCCCCAAGACCATAACGGCAGAAACAAGATATGAACCCAGAGAGATGTTCTCAAGGGTCTGCAATTTTCTTCTTTTAATTTTAATTTTGTTGAATCTGATTTTTTAAATCAAGGTATAATCATTATATATAATGTACATAAAATGAAGTTCATAGATTTAAGTGTACAGGTTCATTCGTTTTGAGAAATGCGTACACTCATATAACCACCATCCCAATAAAGATGCAGAGTGCCTCATCACCTTGGGAAGTTCCCTTAACAGTTTGTGAGAAAGTGAGGTGTCAGCGCACAGCCCACAGAGAACTGAATCCTGCCAACAGCCATGTGAGTAAGCTATGAAGGAGGTCCTTCCCAGGCAAGGCTTGAGATGACTGCAGTCTTCCAAAAGATCCAAAGCCAGATAATCTGGATGGTCTAGATTAACTGTGCATGGATTACTGACCCACAGAAACAGATAATAAATGTTGTTTTAAGCCACTAAATTTGTAATAATTTGTTAGGCAGCAATAGACAACTCTACAGTGATAACAGGCTTGTCGTAGGATTTGCATTTGGTTTGGGAGATTTGGGACACTGTTCAAGGACACGTGCTCTGGATTGGATACTGTCAGGAAGTGGGGACAATTCTGTGGTTGAATAACTTAACAATTTTTATCTAAAATGCAAGAGGAATAAGGTAGCATTGAAAGTCAAGTGGCAAAGAAGCAGCAGTCATTGAAATTAGCACTGAGAGGGAGAAGTAGACTGACTCTTTGTTAGGTTGGTTTGGACCATTCTTGTTTTTAGCTGTGCCCAAACACAATTCTTGGTTTTGCCCTCCTCCTCCATTGTCACAGGTTGACTGTTTTTGATTTGGCGTTCTTTGAAATTGTTTATGTTCAACTGGAGAAAATCTCTAATAGCCAGACCAGCTACCTCCCAGTTGACAGCAGTCAGGGTTGTTTTTCTCTTTCTCAACACATAAATATGCTATGGACATTCTTGTACAAGTCTTCTTGTGGACCCAGGAGTTCATTTCTCTTGAATAATGTCTAGGAGTGGAATGTTCATAGTCTAGGCACGTATATAACTTCATGAGGAATTGCCAAACTGTTTTCTCTCCAGTAATGTATGAGAACTCCAGATGCTCCACATTTTCAACACACAGTATTGTCAGTTTCCTAATTTTAGCTATTTTAATGAGTGTAAAGTTGTACCTCATTTGGGTACAATTTGAATTCCCCTGATGGTTAATGACATTGAGCATCTTTTCAGGTGTCTATCGGCCATCTGTACATCTCCTTTGTCAAGTATCTTCTCAAGCCCTTTGTCCAATGTTATTGGATTTTCTTTTCCTTATTGATTTGTAGAACACATTCTGAATACATTTCCTTTGTCCTCTGTCAAATATATTCCTAATGAGTACTTTCTCCCAATCTGTGTTTTTTGTTTTCATTTTCTTGTCCTTTGATAAGCTGAAGTTTTTAATATTGATAAAGTCTAATACATCAATGGTTCCTTTTATAGTTTAGGCCTTTACAATCTGCCTAAAAAATTTGCCTATCCAAAAGTCATGAAGATATTCTTCTGTTTTTTCTTCTAGAAGCTTTATAATTTTAGCTTTTGTAATTAAATCTATGATCCAGTTCAGATTAATTTTTGTGCATGATTTTTTCCCATTGGGTTGCCTTGTCACTTTTGTTAGCAATCCTTTGACCATATATGTACACATTTGTTATTGGATCCTGAATTCCATTCCATTGTGATATTTGTCTGTTACCCCCAAATTACATTTTTATTTCCAGAGCTTTCAAAGAAGTCTTGAAATCAAGTGGTGTAAATGCTCCAACTTCATTTTTTGTTTTGGGTATATCGCCAATTATAGATCCATTGCATTTCCATATTAATTTTATAATTGGTTTTAAATTTCTGCTCAAAAACATGAAGAGAATTTGAATGAGTTGTTTTTGAATCTATAGGTCAATTTCGGAAAATCAACCTATTAAAAATATTGAGTCTTCTTGTCACTGAACGTGGCATATCTTTTCATTTATTTAGATCTTAAATTTCTCTCTACAATGTTTTGTAGCTTTTATTATAGAAGTAACACATATTTTTTATTGCATGTATTCCTAAGTATTTTATATTTCATGATGCTATGATATCATTATTTAAATTTCATTTCCAATGTTCATAGTAAGTATATCGAAATATAATTGATAATTGAATATTAGCTTTGTATCCTGTGACCTTGCTAAATTCACTTTTTAGTTGTAGTATGGCTTTTTTGTAGATTTCTAAGGATTTTCTATGTATTGTGTCATGCAGAAATAAAAATGTTTTATTTCTTCCTTTTTTTTTTTTCTTTTGTGGGGACGACCAGCCCTGAGCTAACATCTGTTGCCAATCCTCCCCTTTTTGCTGAGGAAGACTGGCCCTGGGCTAACATCCGTGCCCATCTTCCTCCACTTTATATGGGACGCCACCACGGCATGGCTGACAGGCAGTGCATCTGCGGGCACCCGGGATCCGAACTTGCGAACCCTGGGCTGCCAAGTGCAGACTAAACCGCTGCGCCACCGGGCGGCCCTATTTCTTCCTTTTTGACCTGTGTGTCTATTTCTTTTTCTTGCCATACTGAAACAGACTAGGAGTCTATCAAGTATAATATTGAATAGAATTAGTGAGAGAATACATCCTTAACTTGTTTCCAGCATACAGTCTATCTAGGAGAATGTTCCACAAGCATTTGAAAAGAATATGTATTGTGCAATAGTTTATGGTCATGTTTTAAAAATGTCAGTTAAGTCAGTTTGGTCAATAGTGTTGTAATCTTCCTTAGGCTCAATAATTTCTTTTACTTTATCAACTACTGAGAATGTGTTGTTATAATATCTGACTATCTTTGTGAATTTGCCTATTTTTCTCTTCAGTTCTATATATTTTGTTTCATGTATGTGAAGCTCTGTTATTAGATGCATACACATTTAGGGTTTTTGTGTTTTTAAAAAGTGATTTTCATCGTTATGAAGTATTTCCCTGTGTCTCTGGGAATTCTTCTGGATTTTAAGTCTGTTTCTCTGATTTTAATATAGTAGCATCAACTTTCTTATGTGTGATTTCTTTGTATATCTTTTCCCATTTTTCACTATTAACCTGCATTTTTAATTATATTAATGATTATCTCTTGTAAAGAGGATAAAATTGGGTTTTGCTATTCATCAGTCTAACAATCTCTGCTTTTTCATTGGAGTTGAGAAGCCATTTAGTTTTAATGTAATTATTGATCTGCTTGGATTTAAGTCTACCATCTTACAATGACATTTCTATGTCTTTTAGGTTCTTTGGTCTCATATTCCTTCTTTCTATTTGATCTTAGGATTTTTTAGTATTGTCTTCTACATTTATACAGACTTTTCAGCTATTCTTTGCATTCTTTCAGTTGCTCTGCCAATTACAATATGTATATTAATGTCTTACATTCTATCTTGAATTAACGTTATGCCACATTATATGCATATTGTAAGAACCTTACAAATCCAACACAGGTATTGTACATTTACACACCTTCCTTTCCTTAGCACTACTGTTGTCTTATATTTAAATACCTGTAGCCTCAATTGTTTTTCTGCACATTTTTTTTCATTTTGTAGGCTGTTTCTTGGTTTAATCCTTGGTTTTTGTACTTTTTACTTTCTTTTTTAAATTCTCCCCCATGCAATATATATATTCCGATAATACTGCTCTTTTCTTTCTCCCTTTTACTCAAAGAATAACAGCAGGATTATTTGGATCTATTCTTTTTCCTATTTTCTATTCCCCCACTGTTTGTTTATTTGTTCTATTTTTTTTGTTTGTTTTTATTTCCATCTACAGGAGGTTCCACAAGTTAGAAATAACAATGGTCAAGATACATTTTATTTCATTTTAATATTATTTTTGAATATTTTATATTTTATTTATTTCATTAATTCTTTTAATGATGAATTTAACAATTCAACTTATTTCATTTTTAAAGTTATTTTCAATTTTCATGCATAACGGATTTTTATGGAAAAGAGCAAAAACACCTAAAACGATCAAACAGGTAAAATTCACTTTTGCAAGAATAAATGCAAGGTCGTGGGCTTATTTAAGCCAGTAGAAAGATGTTTACATTTGAGCTAGCAGCATTTACACAGATTTGCCTCCACTGACTTCAAGTGATCTGCTATCTGAAACCTTGCAAACAACTTTAGTAGAGTGTTTAAGATATGATAATTTAACTCAAATTTCCTCATATTAAGCATATTTCAGCTATCAGGTTACTTAAATGAAAATACTTTAAAATATTATGTTTCTGTTTTGTCTAAAAGGCAAAAATAAAACAAATAGAACAAAAAGTCAAGTTTACATGATCTTTGAGTGAATAAATCAGAATCTACTTTTCTAAGTTTTAACATGAAGAAGTGAACTGATTACAACCAAGTCAGAGCTGGCCAACACACCTTTTACTCTCAACATGAGTAATCTCCTTAGTCTTAACATTAGCTTTACAATTCCCCAAAGAATTCTTTGTCAATTATATCTCAATAAAACTAGGGGGAAAAATTCCCAAAAGGATATTACTCACTTTAAACATAAGTGTGTATTTTTACACAGAGAAACGGACTTTGAAGTTTTCAAAAATTATGGTTATCTTATAATGATCAGTTTTTTGAAAAGCACATATGTTAAAGAATATCATGTTGATATTCTTTAACATACAATTCTTTCTTATCTTGTTTCTATGCTAAGAATTTCATAAACACTAGAAAGAATAAGAATTATCATTTAATAAGATTTAGATAGGAGATAATTTTCTTATTGTCTTAAAAGTGACTTTTTAAAAACATAAGACATTTTATCCAGATCCACTTATAATTACTGTAGATATGTGTAATCTAAGTCTATGAAATTTTCAAGTTGCCACTCATAATAATACATAAATAATTGAAGACTGATGCAATTCCTTAGGTCTTATGAAAATTAAGAATTTTAGACGAGCCAGCCCTGATGGCTTAAAGTTTGGCACACTCTGCTTCGATGGCCCAGGTTAGGTTCCCGGGTGCAGAGCCACACCACTCGTCTGTCGGTAGCCATGCTGTGGCAGCAGCTCACATAGAACTAGAAGGACTCACAACTGAAATATACAACTGTGTACTGGGGCTTTGGGGAGAAAGAAAAAACAAAGAGGAAGATGGCAACAGATATTAGCTCAGAGCAAATATTTCCTGGCAAAAAAAAAATTAAGATTTTTATTGATTACTAGTTTATTTTTAAATTGCTGTCACTTCTAGTTTGGCCAGAAGAAATTACATCCAAAACAAAGAAAAAAGTCTAGAAAATATTATTCATTTTATTGCTCTCACCTTGCTTTTTGAAGCCAACCAACAAATCATTTTTCTTTCTGAATTGCATTGGTCTTTTTTGTTTCCCTGTTACTTTACGAAGCACTAAAGAAAACATAAAACAATAAAAATTAGGCAAGGGAGTAGCATAAGTTGGGAATCATTATCATTTGCTAAATGGAATGACCTCCAAAGTCTTTCCTCCTTCACCCTCTCCCCAGCTCCCTAGCATTCTTATACTGTATGTTCAGGCACAGAATTTTAATTGAATTTTGAAGTGTTAGGTCAGCTCAATTGAGGTAATGAGCACCCTAAGGAGATAGCATCTATTGCATGTGGAAAGAATGCACACACATAGGAAAGAGGAATAAACAAAACAAGAAAAACAAAAACAAAAAAAAACACTGTAGAAACTAATAATAAGTACACAAAGTACACAAGTGTATTTATTACATTTTGCAAGCACTTTGTTCTACATTTCAAAAACGCCACCTTCAAGCTGTTGGCACATTTATGTACAAAACAGATTAATTGTAATGCCTGCTACAAAGCACTCTTTGTGAAAATACAAACTCTAATACCAGAAAAAAAAGCCCAAAGCATCAACATCACTACATAAGTTTAAAAGACAGGTTTAAAAATCATCACAAACTGTTAAGACACAGAACTAAAACACTATAATATAGAATTTAAAGAAGCCCGTTAATACTTTTGCTGAATATCTGTAATACTGCATATATCAGAAAAATGTTGAACCAGTAAGATTATCTAAGTATAAAAAAAAAGGAAGGGAAACCCCAAATTAATTAAATAATACTACAGAATGCATAATCATGCCACAGATAACCCTAGTAACATCCCCCTACCTACCATAAGAACTTGTAAAATTACGGATGATGCATGACTAGTCGTTGTACAAAGATTGTTTCACTCAATAAATTTTATTAGAAATGCACTTACACTGAGAAAAGATTTCACAATGGTCAAATCAGTGCACAATACTACCTAGTTTTTATACACTGACAAAAATGTCTTGTCAGGCTACATCATTTTAAAAGATACTTTACAGCATTCTTGTAGCATTAGAAATAATCAAAAGAAGAGTCAAGGTTAAAACAGACACCAAATTTGGTCCAATAATACTGATTGCTTTTTTTTTATTCCTTTGATCTAGGTACTTCTTATAAATGAATACAAATGGACATTTGGTTAAAATGACTTACTTGAAATAAAAACACGAACCTATCACTACACTTGAAAAGGATACATTCTATAGTGGCCTCTGACCACACTTTAAAAAACACTACAGGTAAACCAACATAGATTGGAAGGCTGCAAGCAAAGCTATTATATTAATGGAAGCCTTTTCAAATATATCACACACATTTGAGGGATAGTTTACAGAGGTGCAATCCATTAAAACTTTTTAAAGTAGGTAAAACAACTTCTGAGGGGTTAGTGTGCTTATTTTTAATATACCACCTTCGTAAAGGTAATTAATGTTCACATTAGCATATTAAAAGTTCCAATCCAGCCATTGCTTAAATCACAAAAAGATTATTCTCCAATAGACCACAGTAGTTATTTCCATTAAAATTGTCTCTATACTAAACTTTAAAAGGTAAGCCTGGTGTCACAATCTTAAAAAGGCAACTAGCCATGCATTAGCATCACTGTTCTACATGCTCACAATATAACCATGAGGAATCAGAGAGAAGAACCTTTTAAGTACATCAAGAAAAAATACAATGTTAACAAAGATAAGAAGCACTTTTTTTTTTAACCTACTCTTACAAATTTAGAAATTGCACCTTAGATTGATGAAAAGAGTAACCAGGGCCTATAGTAACATGGCCGCTGATCTTCAGACAAGATTTCCATGTTTCAAGACATCATGATAGCATCTCTGTCTATTGTTCATAATGTACAATGGTCCCTTTGAAGGTTACCTGTAGTTAAACTAGTTACCAAAATCAAAACTAAAAAGTATAAAAAGCTATTTTTCTTTTCAAAACATAAGAAAAATGCAAAAGGTGTTATGTATAACACATGGAAACTGGTTAAAAATCAAATAAATCTCTGCATTTGAGAATGTTAGTATCTTTGATCTCACAGAATTATTAAGTGAGTTTGAGAAATTTAAAAAAAGAAAAAGGCTGGATAGGAGCTTGTAGAAGAGATCTGATTACACCAATTTGACAAATTAGGAAATAAAGTGCTAAACAACAAAGAAGTGTATTCAGGTGATTCATAAGTCACCCTACACATCATTGATGAGAAGCACTTTCATCTTATTTTTCAAAAGGTTGGATGGTTGGATGGTCCTTAGTTAAACACCAATGCATTTGAATGGTAGAAAGGACAAGAAAGTTTCATTTATGTGTACGCATTGAGCCGCTCTTTGGAGCGAGTAGAGTGGATGTCATGAAGCTCTTGCTCCTCCTTCGACTTGATATCCTCATATTTCTGCATCCGGCAGGCATCCTTCACATAAGCCCAGTTGGCAGACAGAACCATAAGGTAGTGAACCTAAAAAAGACAAAAACAATTTATACTGCAAGTATGTTCAGTGTCTTCATGACACCTTGCTAGCAGGAAAGAAATATTCAAATTAAATGCTTATGTAGGATATGTTCATTACCAGAACGGAACCAAAATTTCTGTGGTAATAGGAATGACATAAATAAAATATATTCCTTCCTCACTCCTGCAACTCTACAGCACTGTCTTCTCGGCTCTCTTTCTTCATTATCTCTTCTTCTTTCTCAACACTGAAATATCGACAACTGATTCTTAATCTTTATGTGATGTTTCCTATCCATTCCACCCTCATTCACCCAAATCATAAGACTATACATTTCACGTTCGTGTATCTATGTTTTCTAAGCTATAATTGGAAATAGTCTCATATACACTTGGAGTCTAGTCAACTTGAATTAATGGGAGGATATATTGCCCACTGTGCAGTAGAAAGAGGGATCATGGAAACCACAAAATAAACCTGTGGATTTAAGTATCAAATTAATTTTCCACACAATGAATTTTGCAGTCTCCTTTAGATTACAAACTACAAGAGAGCAAGTATTGTGTCATATGGATTTTGTATATTTATATACATTCATAATGGCTGGACTACTGCCATGTTCAAAAAGGAAGTTCCTGATTTGCCTTGAATTGACTCAACAATGAGAACACTTGTTTGTCTTTCTTTCCCTTCCTCTTGGTCCGTAGAAGAGATAAAGCAATTTTCTAAATGAAGGATTTTGATGAATGAACAGGAAAGAGAAACTAAATTGTCAGTTATTTGTCTTCTCTGAGTTTTAAAGGGTGGGGAATACTTTTATCCATAATTTAGTAAAATGGAACACTAAAACTTTGATTAGTCAAGAGTACATTGAAAGGCAGGAGCTAGGCTGCTTCTAGAAAAGTACAGATGGACATAAAGAATGCAAAGTCAACTCTAAAGGGTGACAATTGTGGTATATTAAGGAAGTCAACAATAGAAAAGAATTAACACAATTTTGACACAATGATATAGGAAAAAGATGCATATCAACAAGAATGCCAATAAGAATTTTCAATGAAAGAAGAGAAATGACAACAAACACCACTGAAATACAAAGGACTATAAAAGAATACTACGAAAAGCTATACACCACAAATTGGATAACCTAGAAGAAATGGATTAATTCTTAGATCATACAACCTCCCAAAACTGAGTCAAGAAGAAATAGGAAATCTGAATAGACCAATCACAAGTAAAGAGATTGAAACAGTAATCAAAAACCTGCCCAAAAACAAAAGTCCAGGACCAAGCAGCTTCTTTGGTGAATTCTACCAAACATTCAAAGGAGATTTAATACCTGTCTTTCTCAAACTATTACAAAAAATGGAAAAAGGTGGGACACTTCCTAACTCATTTTACAATGCAACATTACCCTGATATCAAA
Organism: Tapirus indicus; assembly: GCA_031878705.1. NCBI lineage: Eukaryota > Metazoa > Chordata > Mammalia > Perissodactyla > Tapiridae > Tapirus > Tapirus indicus. The sequence continues at coordinate 34,777,468 of CM062937.1, read as the reverse complement.
ACAAGACAAGGACAACACAAAAAAGGAAAATTATAGGCCAATATTGCTGAGGAATATAGGTGCAAAAATCCTCAATAAAATATTAGCAAATTGAATATAATAATACATTAAAAGGATCATACATCATGACCAAGTAGGATTTATTCCAGGGATGCAGGGATGGTTTAATATCCACAAATCAATCATTGTGACACCACATTAGCAAAATGAAGAATCAAAATCATGATCATATCAATAAATGCATGGAAAGCATTTGACAAGATATGGCATCCATTTATGATAAAAACTCTGAATAAAACAGGTATAGAAGGAAAGTATCTCAACATAATAAAGGCCATAAATGAAAAACCCATAGCCAACATCATACTCAATAGTGAAAAACTGAAAGCTATTCCTCTGAGAATAGGAACAAGACAAAGATGACCACTCTCACCACTCTTATTCAACATAGTACTGGAAGTGTTAGCCAGAGCAGTGAGGCAAGAAAAGGAAGTAAAAGGCATCCAAATTGGAAAGGAAGAAGTAAAATTGTCACTATTTGTGGATGACGTGATTTTATGTATAGAAAACCCTAAAGAATCCACCAAAGAACTATTAGAAATAATCAATGAATACAGTAAAGTTGCAGGGTACAAAATCAACGTACAAAAATCAGTTGCATTTCTATACACTAATAATGGACTAGCAAAAAGAGAAGTCAAGAATACAATCCCATTTGCAATTGCAACAAAAATAATAAAATACATAGAAATAAATTTAATCAAGGAGGTGAAAGATCTATACACTGAAAACTATGTAAGACAGTGAAAGAAACAGAAGAAGACATAAAGAAATGGAAAAATATTCCATGCTCATGGATTGAAGAATAAAATAGTTAAAATATCTATATCACCTAAAGGAATTGATGGATTCAATGCAATCCCAATCAGAATCCCAATGACATTCTTCACAAAAATAGAACAAAGAATCCTAAAATTTATATGGATCAACAAAAGACCTTGAATAGCCAAAACAATACTGAGAAAAAAAGAGCAAAGTTGGAGGTATCACACTCCCTGAATTCAAAATATACTACAAAGCTATAATAATCAAAACAGCATGGTACTGGCAGAAAAAACAGACATACAGATCAGTGGAACAGAACTGAAAGCCCAGAAATAAAACCACACATCTGTGGATAGCTAATCTTCAACAAAGGAGCCAAGAACATAAAATTGAGAAAGGAAAGTCTCTTCAATAAATGGTATTGGGAAAACTGGACAGCCACATGCAAAAGAATGAAAGTAGACCATTATCTTATACCATACACAAAAATTAACTCAAAATGGATTAAAGACTTGAATGTAAAACCTGAAACCATAGGACTTTCAGAAGAAAACATAGGCACTACACTCTTTGACATCAGTCTGAGTAGTACCTTTTTGAATACCATATCTACTCAGGCAAGGGAAACAAAAGAAAAAATAAACAGATGGGACTACATCAGACTAAAATCTTCTGCACAGCAAAGGAAACTATCAACAAAAGGAAAAGACAACCCAACAACTGGGAGAAAATATTTGCAAATCATATATCCGACAAGGGATTTATTTCTCAAGTATATAAAGAACTCATACAACTCAATAACAACAAAAAATGAACAACCCGATCAAAAAATGGGCAGAGCATATGAACAGAAATTTTTCCAAAGAAGATATATAGATGGCCAACAGGCACATGAAAAGAAGTTCAACATCACTAATTATTAGAGAAATGCAAATCAAACCTATAATGAGATATCACCTCACATCCATCAGAATGGCTATAATTAACAAGGCAAGAAATAAGAAGTGTTGGAGAGGATGTGGAGAAAAGGGAACCCTCGTACACTGCTGGTGGGAATGCAAACTGGTGCAGCCACTATGGAAAACAGTACAGAGATTTCTCAAAAAACTAAAAATAGAAATACCATATGATCCAGTATTCCACTACTGGGTATGTATCCAAAGAGCATGAAGTCAATAATTCAAAGAGATTTATGCACCCCTATGTTCATGGCAGCATTATTCAATAGCCAAACTTGGAAGCAACCCAAGTGCCCAACAACAGATGAATGGATAAAGATGTGGTATATACATATATACAATGGAGTACTAGTCAGCCATAAAAAAGACAAAATCATGCCATTTGTGACACTGTAGATGGACCTTAAGGGTATTATGCTAAGCACAATAAGTCAGACAGAGAAAGACAAATATCTTATGATTTCACATTCTGAAAATTCTTTATGTGGAAGATAAACAAAAAAACACATATATAAGGAGAACAGATTAGTGGTTACCAGGGGAAATGGGGGTGGGAGGAGGGCAAAAGGCATAAAGGGGCACATGTATATGGTGATGGATAAAAACTAGACTATTGGTGGTAAACATGACACCGTCCATACAGAAACTGATATATAATAATGTATACCTGAAGTTGACACAATGTTATAATCCAGTATGACCTTGATAAAATAATTTTTTAAAAGGAATTTTCAGAATGTTCTATTTCCTCTGAAATTTTGCATTTTGTTTAGTGGAAATCGTAAGCCACACGCAAGCAGGAGCCGTGAGTTACATTCTTGTACTCCACAGCATTTTTGTAGTGAAAGCTGAACCACTATACATGTGTGGAGTGAATAAGGCTTACACACATAGCCAAATTTATGTGGTATTTTGTTGTTGCTGTTGCTATGAAAATGTCCAGTGCTATGGAGAGTGCTGAGCAAGTAGTAGGTACTCAAATTATTTTAGATCTTCAAAAACTTTCCTTTTAAAGTCTGAGAAAATACGACTTTTAAATTATTCTTAAATATACATGAGTGCAATACTAAAAAGAACTTTGATGGTCCTCTAGTTCAGAAATTGGTGATTCCCCGTAGGTCTTCAGACTTTTCATTGGGCCTTAGGGACACACACGCTGTCTGGCTTGTCACTACTGTCCCCTCACCAGGTGAGCAACCATCACTGGAACCTGGTACAATGCCAAGCTAATTTTGTCAGCATATAGAACTTCCTCACACCTCTAAAAAAGAATGGAGTAGGGCACATGTTCATTTTAGTACAAATTCTTGTCATCCTTGCCTTAAATTACATTGATGCTTTACCTATTTTGGTAGAGGAGAATTTATCTCCATTTTCTCACCTATAATATGGAAACCATGACGGTAACTACATTGTGAATGTTGAATGAGATCGTGATGAAGCTAACGACAGCTGCTGTATTAGAAACATTGAATGTGTTCATGTATACAAAGCATTTGATGGTGCTTTTAACAGGGTAAGTTTTAAAGAAATACTAGCTAATAGCAATGCTAAATTGGTAGTTGTATTAGTACCAGGAACAGCGGCAGTAGTTACATTATCCTCGTCTCCTAAGACTTAAACTATCGCCAGAGCTGATACAGTGGAAATATTGTCACCAGTGTTTAGATGGTATTTATTTCTTAAGGAATTTATGCTTTGTGTAGATTTATATAGCCAAAAGGATGCTTAGTACTTAAAAAAAAAGTCTTCTAAACTCTCACTGTTTGAAATAAAATTTATTTATAACAATATCTAAATCTATGCAAACCATAGATTCCTTAAGAAATATATAGCATCCAAGTTTCTATTACCTTAAAATCTTTTGATAATAGAATGATTTCAGAGTAAGCACTCTTAGGGACATTTAAATAACATTATTCATTCAGACAGATACTTTTCGCTAATATATGCCTGAAGGCATGCATTCTTACACAGAATTTTACAGGCACATATATGTTGCAAATGCAAACAAATGCTTTATTATACACCTCTCTCTATAAAGTACTTTGAAAGACTTCTTATACATGGGTATATATTGTTTGAACTTACAAATGCCCCTAAAAATGATTCATCGCACAGGAATGCATGTGAACAGAAGTGTACACAAGTTTCCTCTTATCTCACAGCCAGGCTGGGTGCTGGGAACATCACTGCCCAGAACATATTGATCCTTCCACAGGGTATACTGTAGCGTTGAATTTAGATTAGCATATAAGGGCTTTGCTTACTGTTTTATTGTGATCCCTTCAATTTATCAGAAAATGATCTTATTAAACATCTCATATTCTGAAATGAAATTCCTAAGTAGAGGTTTATACACTAAATCTAAAACGTTGAACAATAAACATGATATTAAATTAACAAAATATCTGAAAACTCACTTTAGCAGTGACATAGTAGTTTTTGTTAGATATTTTAAAAAACATTTTAATAAAACAATCAGATTTAACACAAAACTGTTTATGAAGTGACTAAAAATAACTGGTTTGAAACAGCTCATTAGCATTCTCTCATCATTCCTATATTTAGTCTTTGACAAGAAATAAAATACTCTTATGTTTTAACAAGTGTTTCTTTCACTAACACATTAGACAATGTATCGGCATCATAAGGAATAGAATTAAATAAATGCAAGTTAATTCATCATTTTTGCATATTGAATTAGCTGCTACATTTGTGAGGTTACTGGGGAACTTCTAGAGTTCTAGTCTACTTATATTCTAGAATACAAAAATAAGGACTGGAGACTTTTGCTGCAAAAGCTATTACTGGTGCTCAGAGTATTGGTTCATTGGTGACATCTGGCATTCCAGTGAGCAAACTGGAATTCATGGTGAGTTACAAAGGCAGAGAGAGGGTCTGGCACATTGAAGGTCCTCAAAACTCGGTAAAAGCCTGACCTTAAGGACTTGTTCTTAATAATTCTGAAAAAAAAAATAGATAATAGAAGACACGGCATGAAGCTACTGAGGTTTATATTAAGAAAAATAAATTAATCCTTTTTTCATAAGTGACTCAGTATGGCTTTTCTATGGTCTTATTTAAGGAGGGGAAAAGGATAATGTAAGTTAAGGAATTGATGAGATTACTTAGGATGTCACATTGATAATACATATATGCTACAGAAATAAATTTTTATGTTAATAGTAACCTAATATCTAAAATGCTAAGGGATTTACTTATTTTTGTTAATGTGGCCAATATTATTAAGTGTTTTAATCTTTACACTGATTACCAAATATTATCTCTATTGTAATGACAATATTTCTTTGAGTTAAGCTTCACTTTTCACTTACTTATTTGGCCATTGTCCCCCCTCCCTTTTTTTCACTGATATTAAAATAAATATAATTTGTATGGACTGCAGGCATTAGAGATAAATTATCATCTCTACAAGCAAATAGCTTTGTAATTCAAATTGAAGAACCAAGCCTCAGAGCTTTGAAGTCTTACCATAGCAATCACTGCTGCCCCGGCTCCAGCAAGTGCCACAATAAACAAGTGGAAGGTCATGTTCAGCTGCAAAGGAAAACACAGAGAACCAAAATATGTGTCAAGGTTACAAGCAGAAGAGGGATCAGGACTGCTGCTGTCTTAGGAATAAGAACTTTGTACACCTCTAACAGAAGCGAGCCTGGGATAAATCACTTACTCGATCGAACATTATTACAACATCTTTTCTCCTGCAAATTATTTAAATCTTTGCAACTGCATCATTTTGATGTAATTTCATTACAAAGATGAGATCGTGATTAATAATGATGGTTTTCAGTAACATTATAAAAGTATAAGGCTATGTTTTTAAATATAATTTTATGTTTTTCAACTTTTAGTAAAATGATAGTTTCCAGAAAAAATTAAAATATCTACTATAATTTTTTTTTTTGTGTGTGGGGAAGACCAGCCCTGAGCTAACATCTGTTGCCAATCCTCCCCTTTTTTTTTTGCTGAGGGACACTGGCCCTGAGCTAACATCCGTGCCCATCTTCCTCCACTTTATATGGGACGCCACCATGGCATGGCTGACAGGCAGTGCGTCGGCGGGTGCCCGGGATCCGAACTCGCGAACCCCGGGCTGCCAAGCGGGGACTAAACCGCTGCGCCACCGGGCGGCCCCTACTATAATTTTTATTGAAATAAGCAGAGCATCTCATTCATATTTATTCTCTAGTCTCCCTGCATAACATCACTACAAGTAAAATTGCCTCTGAAAGACAAAGGGGAAAATTCAATATAGGTTTAGTTATATATTTTTCAAATAACGATATGAAGCTAAAATTCTGACTAAATTAAAGGCTGTAAAATCACTCACCTCAGTGGATTCACACATCCTTAAGAAATTCTCAGAGACAGTGCAAATTTTCTTTTCCTCTCCAATTGTGACAATCCCTACAACAGGAGAAAATTACAGTTTAGCACTGTAAACATTTTCAAGAGCCCAAGAGAGAGAAAAAGAAACTTTTGCTGATAAAATCTAAACAAGTTCCATTTTATGTTATATTATAATGGAAAAATTCTTCCTTGGCTTTCATTACTAGATAATTATAAATAGAATTATGAATGGAAGATCAAAACTATTTAGCCCTCAAGCAGTTTAAAACATTTTCCATCTGATTTCAGCTGAGTCTAGCCACCAGAATCTTCGGATTCAATTGTAGCTAGTTCTTTGGTTTGGGCCATTAATGTAATGGTGTAGGCATCACAATTATTTTGATAACTATGCCCCAGACTGTTCTGAAGTCTGCATCTAAATTTATTCTGCTGATTCAAAGCTTCTGTTAGTCTATAAAAGCATATTGCCTAGGGGAGTAATTTTTCTCTGCTAATATTGAAAACAGTGCTATTAGTAAGGGGAAATAAAAAGCTCTGATTTCACTCATATTTACCCTTGCTTCAGTTGGTTTATGGACCAACCGCACCAGGATCTCCTGGGGAATTATCACAAATATCTATTTCTGAACTCCAATACAGAACTGTGAAATCACAATCCATGAATGTTTGCATTTTTAACAAACACATGTGTGATGCACTGCCACAGAGCTCATTTTAGAGAAGAGAAGTGATCAAGTTCATCCTACAATAGGTCTTTAATTCTGTCTGGAGAACTACTGAAGTGCTAAACCTGTATATATGTGAAAGAGAAAAACCCCACAAGTTCTGGATAAACTAAAACCTAAGCTTATAGCACTTGCTGGTCTTTATTTAGTTTTAGTGTGTGTATCATTCACACATTCTGAGCCTTGGGGTGCACCATCAGCTCTCCCTCTCTATGGAGCTGCTGCCATTCTGCTTTGCCAATAGTTTGTGCAATTATTTCAATTAAAAAAATAATCTCCTTGCAGAACATCAAATGCAGAAATCCTTCTCTGTGACCTTTCCTTTCTGCCAAGAGGCGGGGGAAGAAAGAACTCCCATAAGATTTGTCTAATAAACCATCATTATTGAGAAAGCTTCTTGGTAAAGGCCATCTTTCTCCATGCTGATCTATTAGACTTCATTCGTATGGAATACTGAGGCTGTACATACATTTCCTTACTCATTTCTTTATTCACATTTGCAGCAAAACTCCTAGAAAGCATTGCCTGTGCTCACCATCTGCAACTCCTTTCTTTTCATTTCCACTCAGACCCTTGCCAGTCAGATTTCGCCCCAACCCTCCATAGAAGTTTTTCTTATAAAGGTCACCAATGACCTCCACATGATTAAAACCAGACATGACATCTCAGTTCTCATGTTACTTGCCTGTCAGCAGCATTGGAGGCAGTCGATGGCTCCCTCTTCCTTCATGCTCTCTTCACTTGGTTTCCAAAATCTACAGTCTCCTGTTTTTGTCTTTCTATTCTCGCTGGCTGCTCCTTCTCAAAATTTTTGTCTGGCTCCTCTTCCTCTCCGGGACCTCTCTCATTGGAGCTCCCAGCCTTTAGTCCTCAGTCACCTTTCTCCCTTACTGATCTCATCCAGTCTCAGAGCTTTACATTTTAAATATTACCAATGACTCTTAAATCTACATAGCCAGCCCCATACCTATCTCACTCCTGAAATCAAGACTCTTATATCCAATTTCTTACTTGGCAACTCTATTTAGATTTCTAATAAGCATCCCAAAATAAATATCTTCAAAACTGAACTTCTGATCTTCTCCCTTGCCTGACCCACTCCGAAGCAAGTTCTTCTCTTAAGCTTTCCCATCTCATTTGATTGCAAATCAATCTTCCCAGCTGCTCAAACAAGAAATAAATTCCTCCTTGAATCCTCTTTTTATCTCCAACACAACATACAATCTAGCAGGAAATTCTGCTGCCCCTATCTTCAAAACACATCCAGAATCAGATCACTCCTCCCACCTCTCTTGCTACTATCCTGGTCCGAGCCACAGCATCTCACACTGGGATTACAACAAGAGTGTAACTGACATCCCGGCTTCTTCTCTTGCTATAGTCTCTTCTCCATACAGCTGCCAGAGTGTTCCTTCTATAACAAAAGTGAGACTTTGCTTCTCTTCTGTAAATATTGTCTACTTCCCTCAGAATAAGAGCCCCTAAACTGATAATGTCCTGGAATGCACTCATCATGATTGTATGTTCCATGAACTCTCAGATTTCATCAGTCTATTAGCCCTACTTTCTGATTCTACTTCGGCCACACTGGTCTCTCTGTGGTTGATTGAAGATGTCGGGCATGGTATTGCCTTAATCACTTAGCACTGAATCTTCCCTCTGCCAAGAATACTCCCAAGGACCCTCATTTCCTTCAAATGACAACTATTTGGTGAAGCCTTCCTCCACCACTCTTTTGAATATTGTAACCCAATCCTCCCACCCAGTACCCAGAACACTTGGTGTTATATATATATATTTATAAAATATATATAATGATAATATGTATTATATATTATATAATATAATAATAATATATCATATATATTATATATAATACAGTTTTTGTGATATAAATACCATATGCCATAAACATATATTGCAAATTAATTGTAGTTTGTACATCAATATTTGTATAGTATGAAGCTGTAACAATGAGCATGTGTATATAAGATGTGCTGCAGTACAAATCTGAAAAATTGATTATTTTGATTCATGTGTATCTGTCTATTAGTGGCCAAATTGGCCTAACCCCAAATTAGGTAAATGTACCAATTTTTCTAAATACTTAATACAGTTATATGTTTTACGTACTACAAGTAGAAAAGTTTTTAGCTAAAATACATGAAAGCAAGGGACAAGTTAGGATCGTACAAGAGAAACAGTAAGAAAACACTTCAAGGAGAGTAAGAAGAGAAAACAGTAGGAATTTGATAGGTTCGAGCTGTAGTCACAAGCTCTTTCACAAGTCACAAGTTTTTTTTTTAATATCATGTAAGCCGGCAGAACAGAAGCAATATATTTCTGATTTGTAAGAATTGGTTGTGGCTGAAATATGAACAACTTCAGAGAAAATTATGCATAGGGTGTGTGTACAGTTACTATTACTTTCATCACTAAGGCTATAAAAACCTCTTGGTGGTTTCTGGACAGTCAAAGCACCACTGCTGGGGGTGCAAATTCTTATCAGGGAAATTGTAAGCTAGAGTTGGAGGTGGACAGAATCAATAAATATTATGATACTATGATCCCTTACAGGGTGATAGGAAATTAACTCCCAACTAGGAAATATAAATACCTTCTTTTCAAATAATTGATCACTTACATGACTAGTTTTGAAGATGATAGAACCCCTGAAGTATTCTTTTCCAGCTTCTATGGGCTACCACATTCCTTGGTTCTTGGCCCCTTTGCTCTATCTTCAAAGACAGCAGCATTACATTTCTCTGTGCCTGTCTGCTGTAGTCCATCTCCCTCTGACTCTTCTCTTCTGCCTCTTCCACTTTTAAGGACCCTTGTGATGACATTGGGCCCACTGGGATCATCCAGGGTAATTACCCTATCTCTAGATCAGTTGATGAGCAACCTTAATTTCATCTGCATCTAATTCTCCTTTGACATATAACATAACATGGGAATACCCACACAGAGGAATAGCCTAGACAAGAAAAATATAGCCAAGATTTTACCAAATATACTCTTGATATTGAGCAGAAATGAATATAGTTCAGTAATTGGCAATGATACACAGCTAGACACACAAAAGATTTCCTATTAACTGTATATGTATCTAGTCTCTACACTAATGTAAAAAGTCTTTGTGAACAGAGTGGACTAAAGTCAATGTGCTGTTTATTTCTAGTTTCAACTCTGTCCTCTATTCTGTCTTGTGCAAATAATGAAATATTCCTTGATCACGGTTGCCTTCTCTAGAAAAACCAGGATGGGCGAGGTCCAGGATCTAAGTGTTTGTCAAACTTTGTTTTAATTTGTTTTTTTGTTATGGAGATTTTTTTTCTTTCAAAATTAAGCGCTGCTTGCACATAACAGGAGCTCAATAAGTATTTGTTGGAAAAATAAGTAAGTGAAATGAAATCCTACTGAGAGGGCCTTTATGGAAATCAGATAAAAGCAAGTTGCTCCTGCTAAAATGGGTGGCCTTGCTGGACAAGAGGTAGAGTTGGCTAAAAGGAGCCCCCCCTACTTTGGACCACTTTGGCCCTGAGGTACTTTCATCAAATCTCCAGGTTTTAACAGAGCACAGTTCTCAATCCTGGATCTAGATATTACGGGGACCAATCTTCATATTTGATGAAACAAATTTACTAGCATAAATTCCTAATGCATTCAATGTCATTAAATCACTCCAGATACAATTGAAGGACAGAAGAAATAATCATAAGTGCATTAAAAAGTTAAAACTGCAAGTAGAATTATTTCATGACTCATTTTGAAATACAGCAAACCCTAATACAATAAACCATCTTTAAATTACTCAACTGTATGAAGTAATGCCTCTGCTTCCCATTAGATGTGTTGAAATGTATATGTTTATTACGTGCATGGGCAGGAGTAGTGAGATGCACAGTAGAGAAGAAGCAGGCGTAATTGCCATTGCATGGTGACAGTTCCCATTATGTGGTTTAAAGACCTTGATCTCCTACGAGAAAAGATACCATCTAGACGCTAATGAGACAACTTTGCAAAATAAGGGGAATTGCTTTATAGTATGTTCTTATCTACTCAATTACTTTTTTGGTGAAATTAGTAAACATCTGTACTGATCATAATCCAAATTTTGGAGAGTGGTTCTTTTCTATTCTCATGCCCCTTGATAATAATGTGATTATATATGTACATTCAGGATTCTTATTAAGGAACATATTATCTCGGGGGCAAATAAATGCTATCCAGGCACTGATTCTGTGTTAAGGGCAAACAGAAAATCTTTATAGCTGATGTAAAAGGCTGCATGACATATGAAAAGTGCCTTCTCTTCCATGCCACAGAGACAAGTTAAATTTGAATAAATCTTAACAATTATGTTGTAAATAGTGCTAAGGTTCAAAGAGCAGCTTTAATCATAGTCATGCTTTATACTTACTATAGGTATGTCCCATTCAATATTTAGGACATACTATCCTAAAGAAAAATATTGCTTGTTTATCTGAAATTCAAATTTAACTTGGTGTCCTGCATTTTACCTGGGAACCCTCTCTGAGAGACTAGTCACATCTCCAATTTCAGTTTTTCGGATCAGCAGAATAAAAGGAAGACAGTGAGGGGGAGGGACTGAAGTCAGAGCAATGATTTTCCAGGCAGCTGTTCTCCAGTGACCTCCAGCAGCATCACTGAAGTTTCCTTTTCCTGTGTTTACATGGGACATAGCTCCAAGGTTAAAACCTCCCCAATGGAAACACTTCCATACTCCCTCTATTGTCTTCTTGCCAAGAACTTCATCCACAGAACAGATCATCCTGCTTTTCATTTGGATCAGACAAAGGGGCCTGAGAACACTGACAGGATGGTGGTGGGTGGGCCACAGTTTTGGAACACACACCTAGTAGACGATAGAATAGTTATAGTACCTACTATAGTTATGGTACCTACAATCTGTCTGTAGTATACTCAAAACGCGCACAGCCTGCAGATACCATCCTGTGAAATGTTTCCCACTTTCTTCAAGAATGAGGAAACCTCATTAGAGAAAAACATTCAGAGTTCCCAGATGTTAATACATTGGATTTTGTGTGTGTGTGTGTGTGTGTGTGTGTGTGTGTGTGTGTGAGGAAGGTTAACCCTGAGCTAACATCCATTGCCAATCCTTCTCTTTTTGCTGAGGAAGACTGGTCCTGGGCTAACATCCATGCCCATCTTCCTCTATTTTATATGGGATGCTCCCACAGCAGGGCTTGATCAGTGGTGGCATATGTCTGCTCCCGGGATCCGAACCTGCGAACCCAGGGCTGCCAAAGCAGAGTGTGCAAACTTAGCCACTATGCCACTGGGCTGGCCCCAATACGTTAGATTTTAGTAGCTATGCTGTGAAAAAAAATCCATTTGAACATGTGGATTTGCATATCTTTTATACATTCTGTACCTCCCATGTTTTTACAAATGATGGAAGAGAATTCCAAATAGGTTAGGTAAAATGAGACTCCTCTTTTCCACTCTCGTAGTTCAGTACTGGTTTCAACAGGAGAGGCAGTTGACTTATGGTGAAGAACACAGACTCTGAAGCTGGACCGCCTGTGTTTGAATCCTGGCTCTGCCACTTACTAGCTGTATGACCTTGGGCAAGTCACTTAACCTCCTTGTGCCTCAGTTTTGTCATTTATAAAGAGGAGAATAATAGTGTTCACTATACAAAATTGTTGTGAAAATTAAAGTCAACATACTTAAACCATTTAGAAGAGGGTCTACACATCATAAGCCCATATACACGCAAGAAACTATTATTATTACATGAGGTTTTAGCCCTAAATAAAAGTAACGAAAGAGAGCTGCTGATTTATTTTACAATCTTTGATTTTGTTATTATTAAATGCTATGTTTTCTGCCCTATTTCAGAAGACAATTAAGTACATATTTCTTAGGTGATCTCCATACTAGACTTCACAATTTGTACAGTTTATCACAGGAGAATGAAAGTAGGATGCAAACATCACATTGAGTCTGGAAAAGCGCAGAGGAATCAGGACAGGGAAATCATAATTATAACTCGCCAATACCAGAAAGTACCCCTGATGGGCCGTTCAAGTACATGTTGGTATGTTCATGTTGTGAGACCAACTTCCAATCACCCTTGAATTCCTACTTATTTCAATTTTAAAAGAATGTCTTGTAGGGGATACCCTAAACATTTCTCTCTTCGGTAGAAGAAGTAATGATGGTTGCAAAGTGATTTACAATATTTCAGAGGCTGTTATTTAGGTAAAACAATATGAAGCGTTGTTTTAAGTTAGAGATCCACCTACCAAACTGACGTAGGTCCAAGCAGAGATTCGCTCCCTCCACTAAGGTGGTGTTTCGGCAGATGGTCCACAGATTGAAGTACATGTACACTGGCAGGGAGGTGAAGGCTGTGACTCCCAGCCAGGCCAAGAGGAAGAGGTACGTCAGCATGATAAACTGCAACCGAGAAAAAGTCGAGAGAGAAAACATATAATCTACTGGAAAGGAAGAATGTTGAATCTGCAAAGCTCAATATTGAAGGTTTTAAAACCTTCTCTAGGACGTAGATCATTATGACAACACTGGTAGGGACCGCAGCACAGGAAGCTGAGAGATCGTGAATGGAATGGGTTATGTGAATAAACTTGCTGGAAAATCGCATCACGGTTCTGAAGCACAAAGGAAGAAATAATCCGTCTGCAACTTAATGCCTGTTTCATTCATGTATTTATCTTAAAATTATCACCACATATTTATTAAACTTTAGAAAACATTAACTGGTATATTTACAAGAGGATTCTGTAAAATGATTTAAAACGTTGTCAGTAAATATATATTACAGCTAAATGGGCACCATTTCATATCATACATATTTAGGTTACTTAATCATGTTTACATTTAACATTATAAATATGGTGATTCCCAAGTCATTTTACTATATAATGATAGTAGTGTGTACCTTTTCTAGTTTTTAATGATTTTTGTAAACTGTAAATCTAAGTCTTCTTTCATGCATATTAATTTTACTTTTGCTATAGAAACAATAAAATATGATTTTAAGTTTGAAAATAGATTTTTCTTTGTTTCAGAAATATTTTTAATATTTATAAAATGTAGTAAAAGTTGTTCACGTGTCCTACATATAGTTGAATAAGAGACCTAGTTTCAGCAATAAAAATTCATTAAATGGATTTTTAGTTCAAGCATTGCTTAGATTCTGGATAAAAAGACAGGTAGAGGCATGTATTGGTAGATGGATGAATAGCCAACAAAAGATGGGGAGATGTGTAATGCTGCTTCAAATGGCTTATCAGTTATTTAATCTAAGTTATCTACATATAAAATTGCCTACATAAATATACACCCTTAATTGTCTCAGCTAACACTGTATTCAGATGTAACTGAAAAAGAACAAGTGTAAGGCAAAATGCCCTGAGGTTTAAATGCAGCCTTGAATCCACACATTGATACAAATTGATTATATTTCCTAATGCAAGTTATGTGTCACCGGATTTCTTAGCATATTTCCCATGATCACAGGAGTAATTCACTACATGAAGTGTCCATGTAGGTACTGAAAAGTAGCCAAATGAGAAAAATCACTACTATAATAATTGTTCTGGCACTATATCGACATTTGGCTTTTCTTATCTGAATTGTAAAATTGCCTTTTTAGTCCCTTAAACATACTCTATTAACTTATACAGCAACAGAAATATATTTGAAAATGTCTGAAATGCAGCTCTTGCACACCGAAAGCTAAGTTTCCATAGATACTTGGTCCCCTTCTGAGTTTCAGAGGCACATTTCTAGAAGCCTTTTGAAGAGAAGCAGTAGCGTATTCTGGCTTACCTTTAACACCTCAGGCAGCCACATTTTCAAAATGACAATACAACATAAAATAAATATGCTGGATGGAACTAAATCTCTTCAACTCTATTAATTCCTTTGGTGATGAGTTACAGCTAGACTTTATTCCATGATTTCAGTGAAATCTCCAACAAGCGAAACTTATTCAATAACTCTCAGGATATATACTAAAAATAAAACTTTTGAAAAATGGTAACCTTGGTGTCAGTCATGTTACAGTTTATGCACATATATTAAAATCATATTGCAATTAACACAGACAGAGATTATTAGGATTAAGGATAGTAGAGAATTTACATAACAAATATGAAAAGAGCCAGGATAAAGCCCATGAGACTTAAGAACAAATCTGTCCCCTATAAATTGCCAAATGTCACAGTACTTCAGAAACCCAGAGCATAATTAAACATGTGCTTTCTAATAGTATTGTTTAACTCCTCTCACATCTGACTTCCTGTTAGTATCTACTATGAAGTACTAGTGGCTGGAGAGTTTGATGAGCCAACATCCATCCTAACGATGTCCTTAAACTATGATTTAATGGATGTATTTATACCTTTTATATCCAAGATGAAACAAAGCCTGGTCTAAAAATATTAGCAGATAAAATTTGTTGAATATTTAGTTACTTAAATCAGTGAAGGAACTGGAGTAAATGTCCTTCCATGGCTAGTTATTCTTTTAATAGAATTATTAAAGTTTATATCACTTGTAGAATTATTTCATCTTTCTCAACAAATCCTTGATAAGGGCCTAATATGTGCATTGGTACACAGTAGGATTTCAGTCACAGAAAGCAATCAACACTTTCTCCTTATTTTGCTCATCAAAAGAATAAAAATATTCCATGTGGAAATCTAGACAACATCTGGTCTTGAAACACACTTGATTGTCTATGGTAAACATTTTGTTTGACTCTACCCGAGAGAAAGGAAAATATTTCTTGGGTGGTCTTTACTCTTTCTCCTTTCTGGAATGTGAAATGAAGCAAATCAACAGATGAAGCTCACTGGGCAGTGTGGCTGCCTGCTCAGGAGTCCTCGTTTCTCATGGCCTTATGCACCCAGTCTAGGCGAGAAAGGTCTGCTAAGCCTCAAAGTATTGATAAGCACACTGCAAGTGTCAGTGCCCATTCATTCCTAACAGCATTAATCTGTATGATATTAGGCAAGTAATTTTCCATTCTTTGACATTGGATTCCATCTGTAAGGGGGTAGAGACTGATTAACTGATCAGGCACTGACACGCCACTCACTTACTGTATCCCTAACCTAGGTGTCACATTTATTTAGCAATAATGGGGATCTTATAGTATGTTGATTAAAGGCACAGCCTTTTGAGCTGGATGGAGCCCAGGCTGCTCTTTATGCTTTTGTATCTGCCTGTGTAAAATGAGAATAGCTCCTAAATTGATCTCACAGGATTGTAGTGAGGCTGGAAGGAGACAATACGTGAAAAGCACTTAGCATAGAACCTGGCACAGAAGAAGCACAGACAGAATATTAGCTATTTTTATTCTAGGTAGTATTACTGTGACTACTACTATTACCAAAATATATGTTTTCCCTGAATGATAGGACTATACAGAGTAAGGGAATAAGATTTCATTTCACATTTGGAGAAGATAAAAAGAATGAGAAGTTTTTGAGTCTGGGAAAGTTATTCAAAGAGAGCTCTCACTCAAGGAGTAAGGCTCTAGAAAATTTACAAAACCACTCCAAAACTGAAGAAACCTTGCTAATGGAATTCCTTTGAGGAAGAAGCCCTCTTTATTAGCATTTTCATTATTTGCAGTTGTAGATCTCAAGGCTAATTTATAGTCTCAAGAACAATGAACATGATACAGCCTGTAGCATGTTACTCTGGAGGGCTAAGAGTAACTCAAAAGCCCATAGGAGAGTAATCAGCCTCCTTTCGGCTACATCCTCTCTTGTTTTTCTTTCTGTCCCAGGGGACATTTCAAAAGCTTCTTTTGAAGGTGCTGTTCACTGTAGAAATGGGACTTGTGATTCAATAGGTTTAGATTCAAAGTGGATTGGAACCCTTTTAACTGTGTTGCTGCCACTACTGCACAAGGCAATGAAAGGTATGACTTGTGAAACCACAGTACTGAATCATATTCACTTTCCTCCAGAAGTTATCATATTATAGCCACTTAATAAAGCTGAATGTTACAGAGTAAATCATTACTGTGAGAAAATATTTTCACTTCTACTAATGCATAAGTTTTGTTCTAAGAAAGATACAAAAGACTATACTTCTGAATTTTGAGTGCAAACTCATATTTCAAGGAATAGCAGTTCATATTCACCAAAGTATCCAAATTAAACAGCTAAAAACATAATTCTATCTTCATGTTTTACCTTAGAATCTGATAGTTAAGATTGAAAAATTATTCAAATTGATCAAGTGTAATCCTAAATAAAAAAATCTCTCTATATAATAAAATATCTCATAATTATGTTTATTTCTAGTTTTCCATTGTTAGTAATATGACAGATATATATTTTGTCATCTAAGCATTAAATAAATAAATAAGCTACTCTTATTCTTACTAGAAATCTCTAAGAATTCAAAAATTTCTTCTGATTTTGAAAATCTTTCTTGTGTGTGCCTTTATTATCATCTATTTTTAGATGAAACACTGTCTGAAATTCAACTCCACAATACCTGTTTGGGAAGTACAGTGAAAACAAACAAACAAATAAATACTGGAAGAAATAAAAGCATAACCGGACTTGAAGTCAGAGGACTGTCACTGGTTGTGTGAGTTGGGTATATCGTTTAAACTCTGAGTCACCTCTTCATTCATAAACTGGAAATTAGCATACCTCTCTCACAGGCTATGAAATAAACACAAAAGAAGCTCCTATATGAAATCACTTAACAGTAAACATGGTCTACAATAAATCTTACTTTAAAAATAAACCCAAACAAAGGAAGTTGTTTGATTTAGCAAAAAATTAATTATTTTGTATTTCTAAAGTTTAGATATGGACAGAAATAATCTATTTATGTTGCGATTCCTGTTTATTGCCTGAACAACACTGAATTTTAATTTTTTAATAGCTCTGGCCCTGTTTACAGGAAGGAGGAAAGGGTGGCTCTTGTGGAAGTTAGGTGTATAAAGTGGCCTCACTGGCTCTTCTCACTTTAGCCATTGTTTAATATATCACTCACATATAGTAAAATGATGGCCATTTCTTCCTAATTCACAAAGAAAAAAATTTCTGTAAAATTTCATTGGCTTGGTTGAGATTAATTAACTTGTTGATCTTGGATAGTAAAAACTGCCATAAAATGACTGGGATTGGGTGCCAGATTCATAATTAATATACAGCACATCTCATTATCACATCATTATTTTAGTGCCATTTAATTAGAACACGCAAATTGACTGTCACAATAAGCATCTTCTTGTTATCATATTTCTTGTTTTGTTTTTATTTTCACTCAAAATACATTTGTTGAGGGCCTACTATGTGTTGGCATTAAATTCAACAAAATTGCTATGAATTATTTCTTAGTGGCTTGAAATTGAAAAAAACAACATGGAATTATTGTTTTGATCTAAATATGGATATTCTAATCATTGTTAGAAATTTAGTAGTGAGGTTGAAACAGAACTGCAAGAGACAAGGTTTTCATAATCTTTGGAAGAAGCCTAAAATCGATGATTCCTCCTTGATCCTGTAGCCGCTGAAATTACAGTGTATTTAATTGAGAAAAAGTAATTGGTTTTTCATCTGAACTCTTATGAACTTAGACTTGATGTCTAAGAAAATCACACTTTGTCGAGCTACAGACTTTCTCTGGAACTTAAGCAGATGCCCACCCATCGAGTTAAAAATAACATCTTAGAAATCAGCAGCACTGATGAAATGCAGCCAGCTGGCTGCCTCCACAAGTCTCTTGGTCTATGAACTACCTAAATGCTGAAAAATATGCCACATATTGAATGGGATGTTATGATATAATGAACAGATTCAGGCATAGGCAGACCCAAATTTTAGACCCAAATTTTTAGACCCAAATGAACAAAATGGATCTATTGATATATGCAAAGTCTCTTTGTAACCCAAAACATACTATCAGGTTTGCTCAAGTCATTGTCTATGAGGTCTCTTCTCATTAACTGTTTTGAGGCACAGGATATAAAGAGTTCACTAAATCTTAACTGAGAGCCCCATCATTTCACAATAATATGTTTTTAAATGACATTTCCTCATTTGGAATGCATTTAACGAGTATCAACTCAATCATATTTCCGCTTTAACAACAAAAGGAAACAGCTGTAGATTTCAACAAAGGCAGAATTAGCTCAGAGCTAAGAGATCCTGAGATCAAGGAGTCTCACCAGGTAGACATCAGCTGTGGGAGCACAGTCTCCAATAGTGGTTTTCAACCATGCCCACACATTAGGATCATTTGGCAAATGTGAGAGAGAAAGGGATGCCCAGGACTTGCCAATGCCAATCATATCTATATGCAAAATCTCTGTGGGTGATTTGAATGGGCATCCAGTGTTAAGAATTACTGCCCTAGTGGAATCAATAAAGCTCTCATTAATACACTTGATGTGAAGGTTTCTTTGATATTCATCATTTTTACACCTGAAGTAAAAAAAAAAAAAAAAGAGTTGCCAGAAATTCATGCCAGTGTCAGCAAAACAGCCAAATGTACAGATGAGTGAGGTGCAGGGCATGAACCAAATTTCTAAATCAGGGTTTCTTAAATTCAGCACTATTGAAATTTGGGGCCAGAAAATTCTTTGATATGGAGAATGTCCTGTGCATTGCAGCATGTTTAGCAACATCCTTTGCTTCTACCCACTAGATGCCAGTTGTGCAACCAAAATTTCTCAATTTTGGAAGGAAGGGAGGGAAAATAGCTCCTGGTTGAGAACCACAACTCGAACACGTGAAAATACCATGTCAAAGAAAAACAAATGAACACCTGCATATACTGTCACTACAAATGCAAAATGGGACACCATTAACAATATTGAACTCAGTAGGCTCTGGAAAATATACAGTGTAAAGTTCACTGCAGAAAAAAATTACTTGTTATTATGTAAGTTACTTGAAAATGTGAAATCATTATCATCTCCATTGTCATCATCATGGCTCAAAACTAGCTAAGCACAAGTAGTGTTCAGAAAATTGTTTAACAAAACTATTTGCTGTGTTTCCAGCAGCTTTATTCATAATTGCCAAAACTGAGAAGCAGCCACAATGTCCTTCAGTAGGTGAATGGATAAACTGTGGTATATCCAGACAATGGAGTATTATTCAGCACTAAAAAGAAATGTGCTAAGAAAAGACATGGAGGGAACCTTAAAAATATGTATGACTAAGTGAAAGAAGCCAATCTGAAAACAATACATAATGTATGATTCCAACTATATGACATTCTAGAAAAGAAAAAACTGGTGACAGTAAAAGAATGAGCGTTTGCCAAGGGTTAGAGGAGAGGGAAGGATGGATAGGTGGAGTACAGGGGACTGTTAATGCAGCGAAAGTACCCTGTATGATACTATAGTGGTGGATACATGTCATTATACATTTGTCCAAACCAATAGAATGTACAACACCTAGAGTGAACCCTAATATAAACTATGGACTTTGGATGATCATGATGTGTCAGTGTAGGTTCATTGATTGTAGCAAATGTACCACCTGGTGTAGGATTTTGATAGTGAGGGAGGATATACGCATGTGGGGGCATGTGCTATATAGGAAATCTCTGTACTTTCTGCTCAATTTTGCTGTGAACCTAAAACTGCACTAAAAAATAAAATCTATTTAAAAATATACTAATTGTGATGCTTTCTTCTTTA
The DNA here is from genome assembly GCA_031878705.1 of Tapirus indicus. Taxonomy (NCBI): domain Eukaryota; kingdom Metazoa; phylum Chordata; class Mammalia; order Perissodactyla; family Tapiridae; genus Tapirus; species Tapirus indicus. The sequence continues at coordinate 34,756,883 of CM062937.1, read as the reverse complement.
TTACCTTGCATTCGTCTCATTCATTCAACAAATCAAATTCAAACAGAGTGTAATACACGATCCATCAAGATTTTGCACCTGCCTAATCTAACACCCGGATAACTGCAGTATTCTAAGCATTTCATTCTAATTCACACTCTCTAGGTTACTCAAAGAACGTCTTTCTATCCTCCAAACCCCAGAGCAAGAGCTCCTTTACACACTAATTCATTAATAATTAAAATTTCCTGTGTGTTCACAACATGCACCATACGAGGCCTTGAGTATATACTGATCAACAAGGCTTCTCTGTCACAGACTTGAATTTCCTTCTTTCTGTGCAAACACCATAAGTTACCCATGTTCAGCAATATGCTCAGCATGTACGTGCTTATGTACAAGTATCTTGACTGTTCCAACTAGACTACGGGCTCCCCAGGGTCAGGGACGCTGTCTCGTTCCTTTTCACATCACCAGCGCACAGCATGGCCCCTCAATCTTTGTAACAGACTCTAAGAAAATTGAGCCAAAGAGACTTTACTTTTTCAAGTGAAAGCAGAATTCAAAAAAAATCAAATTATATTAAAAACAAAAGCATCACTGGCCTAGCAGAATACATTCTTTTCCAGCAAATATGACCATAGAGGAAACTTTTAGTGAATGCTATTTTAATATCAACTATATTGCAGGTGTCTGAGAAATGTTCTTTTGACCAAAATAATAATACTAGGCTTAACGATTCTTCAGTGAACTTTTAATTTTTATATCCATAATATACTTAGTTTCCCCATAAAGAATTTTAAAACATAAACTATAGCACTTAATCTCCAAATGAGAAATAAAGACAAATAGAGTTTCGAAAAAGTGGTGAAATAGGATGTTTTACATAATGCTACTGATTTAAAGCCAAAGTCAGAAAAATATATAGCTCTTGTTTTTTTTCTAAAAGCAAATATAAAAATAAATATCTTTTGCCTCAAGATTATTCCCAGCAGAGTAAGCATAAAGCTCCTGATTGGAAAAGAGAGATATCCATTAACCACACAGTATTTTAAAAGACCATTTGTAATCCATGATTTTTATTTCATCCCCAATCTAGTGGCCTATTTAAATTATAACGATTACATGTATGGAAATATTTGGCATATTAAAATCAATTGAACTAATTTTAAAAATTATATTTCTATTTGCAGTGTCACCTGAATGTGTAGGATTGAGGTTCTTCCCAGTAGCTGCAGTTACAACGAGTGAATGCATTCAGGACGTCACACTGGGATTCATAAAATCTATAAGTTTGAGAACATTTCCTATCCTTAAGATGAATTTCTACCTTTATTATAAAATTTGATTGAAAAACCTATACCTACAGATGACTTCATTTAAACTAAAGTATTTTTATAAGTAGCAGTTGAAAATTCATTAGTTATGGAGATATTCCCCCAGAAATTTCCAGTGGGCATTAGATTCTAAGATTTAATTTATGTTAATTAAATCAGAAACTGAAGGTTTTGAGTGTTCTGTGAAAGGAAAATGGAGGTCTATAGAGTATTATCTTGCTAGGTGCAGTTTATTTATGATAAAATATATTTTAACAGGATTTTTAAAGTAGAACTATTTTGTTTAGGAAAACAAGGATCAGATAATGTGCTATTTCATGTCTTTAGTTTTTCTTTTTCACTAGTAGTACTTTAGATATTCATGATACGATGTGACAAGAAAGACACTTTACCTCTGTAGTCTTCCCTATGGGGTAACCCCCCAAAGTCCAAAATCCCATGAGAAAAACATCAGACAAATTTCAATTGAGGTACGTTCTGCAAAACACCTAGCTAGTACTCCTGGAAACGGTCAAGGTCGCCAAAAACAAGGAAAGTCTTAGAATGCTACAGATCAGAGTAGCCTAAGGAGAGATGACTTAACCGTAATACGATATCCTGAATGGGATCTTGGAACAGAAAAGGAACATTTGGTAAAAACTAAGGAAATCTGAATAAAGCATGGACTTTAGTTAATAATAACATCTCTATATTCGTTCACTAATTGTGAGAAATGTGCCATCCTAATGTAAGATGTTAATACTAGGAAAGAGTGGGTTTGATAGATATGGAAAGGCTACCATCTTCACGTTTCTGTAAATCTAAAGTGAGTCTAAAATTAAAAAGTTATTTTTGAAAAAATACTTTAAGATTTTAAAATATAAAGTCATAAATGCTATGAAATTATATTCTAGGATGATCTAATACGTAGATAAATCTAATGAGAATTAAAATGCCACTGAATATACAAATTTTAAAAACAGGGTTTAGCTGAAGACTGTATTTCATGATTTGAGTAATCAAAAGAACAAACACACACCAAAAACAAAACCTTGGCTCAACATTTCGAGAAGTTATTTTTGTTTGGATTGAATTCCAATCGTGACTTATCTGAGAGGCATCGGCAGGATTCAAATATTTTTTTCAATTTTTCATTTCCAGGGGCTATAAGTCTCTTGAATTTAAAAATCTAACACTAGAAGCTTTACATCTTATAACGGATTTTTTCCATTTTGTCAATGTCATCTTATGAGGCTAACTGAAGTTTCCTACCAACTTTTATGCCCAAAGTCTGAAAAGAATGAGACCTGTGTTTTCTTTTTTCCCATAACTGATGTACCAGCATCTTTCATATCTTAACTATGACAGTGAGATTGGTCCACTGTCCCAGTATTTACAGTTCAGTTCTGAAACCGTGTGTGAGATCTACTTCAGATACTCCTGGCAAATGAAACCCTGGTTCCGTCTTCCACGATGCAACGCTTTTTGAAACACTTTTTCTAAATAGTACCACTATGCCTGAAGCACTTTATGTTCCCTCTTTCCTTTTTTTCCTCTACTGAGAAACCAGTGTTAAAGTGTATTGTTATAATCTAAAAAAAACGGTGCTTCCTTCTCCCAGTTAGATTTGGAGTATCCTAGACAGACACTAGGCTTTATTCTAGGAACTCTGTCTTGGCAGTCTTGGATTTAATGTCATTTTTTAAAATTTAATTTCAAAAGACACTATATTTTAGAGACAGGCTAGAATGCAGAGTCCCATGATGACAACTTCACTTAGAAAGTTACCTTAAGATGCTTTACAGTTAGTCATCAAAATAGAAAAGTATCTTGGACTACTGAGTTCTTTCATGTTCCACAGAGCATCCTTGTACTGTAAAAAAAGAGTCAATTCACAACTCTGAATAAAAGCAAAGGTTAAAATGAGAATATTTCTGCAATGAAGGAACTTTCCAGTTATCAAGGAAGGATCTCACCAAAATGTAAAGCAGAAAGTGGCTGGTGAATTACAAAAGACCCTCACAACCAGATAATTATCGTATTAAATTAGCCCAAATAAACCATAAAATGACGAGGCAAATCCTGATCATGGGGTTAGTGACAGGGACTTCGTGCAGAGGCTTGAATTCAAATCTGACCCCACCACCCACCATGTACCCTGGGTAAGTCACTCAACTTCTAGAGGTGATGGTTTCCTCATCTGTGAAATGACAGTAATACCCTATCTACTTCACACAGTTGTTTGGAGGATTAAATGCCCTCATGTTTTCTAAAGTGTATAGCATAGCTACTTGCATATATAAGGATCGAACAAACATTTCATATCATTATTATGGACTTACTATTAAAACTTGACTTTAAGCTATGAAAATGAACTGTGAGGTATGACATATTGAACAGATTTAAAGGTGATTACATAGAGTACATTTTATAAATACCAGTCTAATATGCTGTGGTCAACATCTATAAACACTGAGGCTAACAGGAAAGGTATTTAAAAATAAATAAATAGAATATGTTTCTTCATCTGTAAAATGGGGGTAACAATAGGATCTGCTCAATTTCATTGCTTTAAACGTGTGTGGCAAATTGTTGCTGTTAACAGGTGCACTGTTACGAGTTGAATTGTGTTCCTGCAAAATTCATAGGGTGAATTCCCAACCCCCAATACCTCAGAATGTGACCTTATTTGGAGATAAGGTTTTTGCAGACCTTTGCAAGTTAAAAATGAGATCATTAAGGTGGGCGCTAATCCGATATAACTGGTGTCCTTTAGGAAGGGATTCTGAGCACAGACGTGCACACAGAGAGAATGCCATGTGAAGATGAAGGCAGTTATCTGCACCATGCTTCTATAAGCTTGGAACACCAAAAATCACCAGCAACCCATCAGAGGCTAGAGGAACAGATTCGTCCTCACAGCCCTCAGAAGGAACCAACCTGCCAACACCTTGATCTTGAACTTCTAGCCTCCAGAAATGTGAGACCATAAGTTTCTGTTGTTTGAGCCACTCAGTTTGTGGAACTTTGTTATGGCAGCCCTAGCGAATGAATAGACATACTTTTGAAGTCTTCATTGTTTTATTCAACTCTTAGAGCTGGTAGATTTATGGAAAATGAATGTATTCATTTCCACAGAGAGCAGTACATTTAAGAACTCTATTGCTTCAAAACTATTGGGCTTAAAATTCTAAACTGTCAGAACAAGCATAGATAAATTATGAGATCCATATGGGTGTCATAATAGTAATGGGAAATTTTCAGAGATAAGACAACTCAGTGATGGACTCAACAAATATCCCTAGATTCCAAAACATGAGATATTGCATGCTTCTCAAGTGGCCATTGAATAAATAAATTATCTGGATTAAAATTTAATGGGGAAGAAATTCAAAGGCAATAAATATTTCTATATTCATTAAGCTTAATAAATTCATATTTAATAACATGTGTTTGACTTGTACTCGACTTGGTGCCATTTAATATTTAATTTAAATAAATTTTATTACTTAAAATATTTTATATAACTTTTCACACAGTGTCTTAATAAACTAGTTATTATTGGTTTTCACCCCCAAAGGTTAATACTGTGCTTTTGTGTTTTATGTGTCTCCTATTCAGGATTTCGAATGATAGCATTTAAAATTTTGACATGAACTTGAATTGGTCTTGATACTGCATGAGAGGAAACATAACGCAAATCAAGTTATGCTTTCAAGAGCATCCATTAAGAAAAGACAATGTTGATTAGCATCTTCTATACAGTGATATAATGCTGCTTTAACATTAATTGCATTAGTTAGTAACCATTTTATTTTTTATACAGCACAGAGAGATAGAATAACAGGTTTCTTTTAGTACTAATTCTGGATGCTTTTCATATAATACGATTTCGCCAAAAAAATTTATTCCATCTTTTTTTTTTTCGGTGAGGAAGACCAGCCCTGAGCTAACATCCGTTGCTAATCCTCCTCTTTTTGCTGAGGAAGACTGGCCCTGGGCTAACATCTGTGCCCATCTTCCTCCACTTTATATGGGACGCCGCCACGGCGTGGCTGACATGCAGTGCGTCGGCGGGCGCCCGGGATCCGAACCGGCGAACCCCGGGCTGCCAAGCGCGGACGAAACCGCTACGCCACCGGGCGGCTCCCTATTCCATCTTTTAATATTAGTGAGTATTCCGAACAGAAATGCATTGATCTAGCTTGAAAAGGACATTGTTAAAAGCTAAGGAAGACTGATGAAACGGGCTAATAGGTGAACTCATAGAACGTGAAGTAGACTGTAAGATACACTCTATCTACAAAACGGGGAAAAAAGAAGCAGAATGGAAATAGGAAAAAAGGGAAGATAAGTAGCACGAGACAGTGATTCATAAAACTTTCTTTTTCTCCCCCTCTGATTCCATGGAGCCACAAGTCCTGCATGATAAGCAGGCTGGGTGTGGTGGGGAGAGAGGGTCACGGGGTTCTGCAGTGCTGCAGCCAGCACTATTTTATTTCTGGGGCAGTGGAGCTAGTGTTGGAATGGCCACGACATGACTTGAGGCCTCACTGGCTGCCCTGCATTGCTGCTTCTGCTGAACGAATGCACACGAATGCAGCCCCTGCTTATGCCGGAGCTCTGCTCATCCCCGAGTGGCAGAGGGGGTGCTAAAGGAGTGGGTGGGGGCATCTTGGGGGGCTGGCTCCCTGCTGCGTCGCCTCTGGAGGAGCCCACGCAGCTGCTGCCACCCTTCTGGTCTGTTGAGTGGGATTGGTGACACAATTGTTACTATTATAGAAAAAAACGAGGCTCATGTTTTTGCTTTAAAAATACTTATTTGAGACATCTTTGAGAGGTTTGAATGGCAAGCAAGTAGTTATTAACTGCACGTAGACGTGCGTTTTCTTCTGTGATTTTTCCCTTCTGCACACAATCCTATGAAGTGATTTTGCAGTTCTCAGTGACACAACATAATCAGCTGTACTCTTCCTGGCAAAGGTTACTCCCCACTGGTAAAACTGTGCCTGGAGACCTTTGTTCTCTATCATTTCACTAGTGCTTTAGAATCATGGACTCTTTGAGCTGGAACGAGCTTTAGGGATGATCTAATGTCTTCATTTTGAAGTGAGTGAACTGTGATCCAGAGGAGTTAAGTGGCTCGCCAAGGCCCACAGGTGGTGTTATAATGACACTGTCCCAATTACAGGAAAAAGCCTATTGTTAATGGAATTCAATTCAATTATATACTCTATATATACTATAGTGATATACTATAGAGTATATCAACTATACTCTATTGGCAGAATATAAATGAATCTAAGATCAGAACTTGCCTTCTTAATAGACAAATCGTTTAGGTATCACTGACAATTGGCCCACTGAATATTTATATTTTATTTTTTAAATTAATCCAAGACCTTTAATTTAACTTCCCCCATATCTGTAATTTGACATTACTGATCCTAGAAACTTAGGTATTACAATGAGCATTGTCCCAAAAAGGAAATGTCTTACAAGAAATTATTCCAGAGAAGACTACAAATACCCACAACACGAGCAAACTATTTTATCAGATTATTATCACTACTGACACTGAGCAGCATAATAGAACTTGTTACAAGCTGGTAAACAAAATAATGTTTTGTGATTAACAGTTATTGTTGAACTTTTCTGTAAGATTTAAATAAATTATATCATTCCTTATTAGAGACATCTTACTTAATATTAAATATATGTTGTAATTAAATCCATGTTCTTATATAACATTAGAAAAACATGTTAGTTAAGGATGGAAGCTCCACTATTTCTTTTTAGGAAAATTATTCTGCATAAAAATGCAAAGTACTTTCAACAATATTACTCTTAATTTTCACCACTCTTGTGCTTTAATAGATAGAGATGCCTTGGTCTGCATTGTATTAGCTCTAGAGTGACTGTAAGTTTGATTTGCCATTAAATAGTATATCAATAAGGATTTAAAACCTAAATTAGTATAATAGTGTAATTCTTATCTTATATCAATATTAAACAGAAATTACATGACATAGTTCCCCCAAATTACAGTAAAATACAGAGACATGTATTTAAGGAGGAGAGACACATGTATTGTCTATAAATTGCAGACAGATTTTTCTGTTATTCTAAATATTGTATTGGAACCCCAAAGCCCTTTGGGAAAAAAATCATAAATCAATCAACAGTTTTGCTGCCTCTAGAAACAAAACTAGTTGTGTTGCATATAATTTGAGAATTTGAAACTGAATTTTCACATGACATAATCTTAATTTAGAAAGTAATATTATTAAGATTTAAGACAGCCATCACAGGAAGGAATGCTACTGTGTTAAAGAAATACTTTAATTCTTGGCAGATGAATACAAACACCTGTGCGCTATTGAAATAAACCCATATTAAACCCTGAACATAGACAAATAACATACCCAGGCGCTCACACATCTGCCACAAGTGGTGATTTTGAAATCCCCATAGAGATCTTTGATGGCACCAGTTGTGAAGAAACCTTCCACCATCAGCAAAATGCCGTACACAAAGAATGCAGCTGCGATGCCGTAGATCACATACTTGAAGATGTCAATCCTGGCAGAGAAGAGACAAAGTGATTTATTTCAATAACTCTTCATGGCGGATCCGCAACAATGGAATCTCCTATGCTCGTGGATCCTTTGGACCGAAAGCTATAGAATAGTTATGTCCATAATGGAGGTTGGATTTAAAAACATTTTTGCTTTATATGCCTAATGTTCATATGTACATTTTGTTCTGCCACTTCCAGTATTTATTGACAAGGGCTTTTCATGTTTGTAAGTTTCTTCCTCTTCTCTCCCAGTCTCCCCTCCCCCGGTTCACACCAAGGTAGTCTTGGATAAGCAGTGAATCATGTTTCTAAAGGAGTTTGCTGAAATTCATTTGATAAGTGGGATAATCATCATATAATTTCTCTAATGACAAAATATCAGATATGAAGATTTATTTATGTAACACTGAGTTTTTAAAACGTAAAAGAGGAAAAAGGCTGTATGGTTAATGATGCCTTCATTTTTGATAAAATGACTACCTCATTTTTGTTATTATAAATAGTCAATTGTAACTGTGTTTTGTTTCACGCTTACTGTAAAGCACTACTAATATTTTCTGCTGATGATAATGTCAATAACGAAAAAATTATGGTTTTACAGATAATTATAATTTAGACAATTAAGCCTTTTAGGCAGAATCACTAATGGATATTCCACGGAATTGAGCCTTAGCCAAGTTATAGCATAATTCCACAGAGGGACGGGAAGGTATTCTCTCTTTACTCACAGTTGAGTGCCTGTGTACTTAAGGGGAGCAGACACATGCATTGTCTATACATTGCAGTTGGGTTTTTCTGTTATTCTGAATATTATATGGGAATCCCAAAGCCCTTTGGAAAGAAAAAAAACATAAATTAATCAGTGTTGCTGCCTCCAGAAATAAAACTAGTTGTGTAGCCATGGTATATGGAGAGGTATACATATTAGCTCTAGTTCTGTGTTTGCAGTGCTGTTATCTACTTGCAAAAAAAATGTCTTTATTTCATGTTGTCAGGCTTGACTTTTACTCTTTCCTCTCATTCATTAGAGTGAGTGGAGTGGACAGGGTGGCAGCAAATAATAGAGAGATCCTGTTGACTTTAAACAAGGGGGGAAATGAGGGAACAGAAAGCTTGTTCATGCCGATGGAGATTTAGAAACTCTGGATGCTATGACAATATTTTTAAAATAATACACACAATTGCATAAGTGAATTTGTTGCATATAAAATGAATGAGAAGAGCTTGCTAATGATCAGTGTACCAGAGAAATTGTATAGTGGCTGATTTCCACCGTCCGAAAAATCTAAATGTTGCACAATTTTGTTTGTCAAGGGCAATGGGGCAGACAATGTGAATTGTGTAAGCCCATCATGCATGTGAAAGAATCCGAGGATTTCAACTCACAGATCTAATTTGACATCATAAACACTTTAAAGAGTTTGGTGATGGGCTTTTCCATAAAGTGTTTAGGTTAAAATGGCATATTTGTAAATATATTTTCATTTTTACTTGTAAATAATTTCAAATTTACAAAAAAAGTTGCAGGAAATGAATAGTACAAAGAAAAACTGTACATCCTTTATCTATTTTATAATATTTTACCTCATTTGCCTTACCGTTTTCTTGTGTTTTTCTCTCTGTCTGGATAATTATATATCAGCATAGAGAAATTCCCCACAGCACAGTTATCAACTTCAGGAAATAGAACATTGATATAATACTGTGTCAAATCATTATTTTTATTCCAATTTTATTTTTATTCAATTGGACTGACCCAATGATGAACTTTATGACTTCTCCCCACCCCATATGGGATTCAGGCTAGGGATTAGTATTGCATTTATTTGCCATGTCTCTTTAGTGTCCTTTAATCCAGAACATTTGCACAGCCTTTCTTTGTCTTTATGACATTAACTTTATTGAGGAATGCAATCCCACTCCCTCCTTGTTAAATAGAATGTTCTTCCTTTTGGGTGTGTCTGCTGTTTCCTAATGATTAGATTTGGATTATTCATTCCTGGCTACAATACTCTATAGGTGACATTCCGTCCATCTGCCCTTCAGTAGTGATGCTAGTTTCGATCATCTCATCAAGATGACTTCTCATTTCTGTACTGGCTTCTGAGTTTGTCTATCTCAAAACCCCCCTGGCCTCTCTCTCTTAAGGATACATGTGATTACATTTAGGGCCCACCTGAATATTCCAGGATAAGCTTCTCCTCTCAAGATCTTTAACTTAATCACAATTTACACTATTTAAGGTAAAATTCAGTCTTTGCCAAATAAGGTATTATTCACGTTTCAGGGATTAGGAAACGAATATATTTGGAAGGAAGCATTTTTTTAACCTACCATAGTAGGTTAAACAACTAAGGTTATTTTTTGCTCTTGCAACAATTGCTGCTTGTAAAAATTTTTCTAAGCATAAAATAATAGAAATTTTTAGAGGTACATGAACAAAGTAAATATGCCTGTATAGTTCCTTCTGAAGGCACTTCTGATCCCCTCCCTTTTCTGTGAGAAGAATCCAGATGAGCAAAAGCATCAGCTTGGAACATAAGAATACACGGAAGCCGAAAGGAAAAGCATATGTCCAAATTCAAAGAAGGGACTAGAGCCCATTTCCATTAGACCTAAAATAAATGTACACACACACACAATCTTTTACCAATTGTTTTTATTCCAATCTATGCCATGTTAGTAAAATTGCTATGTTTCCTAATAAACTCTTGAGAAATAAGAATAGATGGATGTTTTCATTTATATATAAATGTCACGACCCTAAAACCAAAATATTATTCAATAAGCCATTCCCACTAAAGTCAGGAACAAGGAAATCAAGGATTATCCTGCTTGTATTTAACATTACTCTGGATATATTTGCCAGTTCTATTAGATTATGGAAAATAATCAGGGACATAAGAATTGGAAAACAGGAAATAATACTACCTCTATTTGCAGATGACATGATGGTGTACTTGGAAAATCTTGGAGAATGAGTGATAAAGCTAATTCAAATAAGAGGCCGGCCCAGTGGCATAGTGGTTAAGTGTGCACGCTCCTCTTGGAGGCCCCAGGTTCGCTGGTTTGGATCCTGGGTGCAGACCAACGCATCGCTCATCAACCCTGCTGAGGCAGCATCCCACATAGAGCAACTAGAAGGATGCATAACTGTGACATACAACTATCTACTGGGGCTTTGGGGAGGAAAAATAAAGCAAAAAAGGAGGAAGACTGGCAACAGATGTTAGCTCAGGACCAATCTTCCTCCAAAAAAAAAAAAAAAACTAATTCAAATAAAAAGAGAACTCAGAAATGTAGCAGGATATAAAATTTACATGCAAAAAATCAATAGCATTTATATAGATAAATAACAACCGGTTAGAAGATGTACTAGGAAAATTTGATTTACAGTGGTCACAAAAGGTTAAGTAATAAACTTAACAAGAAATGCTTAAAATTTACATGAATTAAACTGCAAAGTATCCCTGAAAGACACAAAAGTCAACTTGAACAAATGAAAGGTATCTGAAATGTTAGTGCTCTCAAAATTAATACATACACTAAATGCACCTTAATCAAATTTCAGAAGAAAAGAAAATACTGTGAAGATGGAGGCAGAGATTGGAGTGATGTGGCCTCAAATCAAGGAATACCTGCAGCCACCAGAAGTGGAGGAGACAAGGAACAGAATCTACCCTAGAGTCTCAGGATTGGGTGCAGCCCTCTTTTCCTCTCTTGTTGTCTGCCTTTCTAATTTCATTGATTTTTCATAGTGACATGCTTTGATTCCTTTCTTCTTGTCTTTGTGTATCTTCTATAGGTATTTTCTTTGTGGTTATCATGGTGCTTACATAAAACATCTTGTAGTTAACAACCTATTTTAAGCTGACAACAACTTAACTTCCATCATATACAAATACGAGAACTTTTACTTTTCTCCCCCACACAATTTATGTTATTGATGTCACGAATTACACCTCTTTGTATTATGTATCCATTAACATATTTTTACAGTTATAGTTTTATAAAATATTTTTGTCTTTTAACTTCTATGCCAGAATTAAAGGTGATTTATGCACTACCATTACAGTGTTACACTATTCTGTATTTGTCTATATATTTACCTTTACCAGAGAGCTTTATACTTTCATAGACTTTTGCATTGCTATTTAAAGTCCTTTCATTTCAACTTGAAGGGCTCCCTTTAGCATTTCTTGTACAGCAAGTCTAGTGGTGATAAACTCCCTCAGCTTTTTTTAATCTGGGAAATTATTTCTCCTTCGTATTTGAAGGATAATTTTGGCAAATATAATATTCTTGGTTGGTAGTTTCTTTCTTTCACCAATTTGAAGATATCATCCCACTCCCTCTGGCCTGCAAGGTTTCTGCCAAGAAATCCATTTAAAGTCTTATGGGGTTTCCCTTGTAGGTGAAGAGTTGCTTTTCTCTTGCTGCTTTCAAAATTCTGTCTTTCACATTTGACAATTTGATTATATGTCTTGGTGTGCATTTCTTTGAATTTATCCTAGTTAGAGTTCACTGAGGCTCTCGAATCTAGATGCCCATTCCCTTACACAGATTTGGAAAGTTTTCTGTCATTATTTCTTTAAACAAGCTTTCTTCCCCTTTCTCACTTCTCCTTCAGTGACTCCCATAATGTATGTATCAGTCCACTTGATGGTGTCCCATAGTCCCTTTGGCTTTCTTCACTCTTTTTCATTCTTTTTTTCTTTTTGTTCCTCTGACTGGATAATTTCAAACGACCTGTCTTTGAGTTTGTGGATTCTTTCTTCTGCTTTGTCAACCTGCTTTTGAGCCCCTCTAGGGAATTTTCAGTTCATTTATTCAACTCCCAAATTTCTGTTTGGTTCTTTTTTATATTTTCTGCCTCTTTGTTGATATTCTCATTTTGTTCATGCATTGCTTTCTTGAGTTTATAGAGCATCTTTATGATGGTTATTTTGACCTCCATGTCATGTAACTCATATAGTTCCATTTCTTTAAGGTTGGTTTCTGGAGATTCATTTTGTTCCTTTTTTTGGGTGATGTTTCCCTGTTCCTTCAGGTGTCTTGTAACTTAGTGTTGGGGTCCATGCATTTGAAGAAACAACTACTTCTCTAGTCTTTAAGGAACCAGCTTTGTACAGAAGAAGACCTTCACTAATCAACCTGGCTAGACATTCTGGGGGCCTCTGAAACCTTTTGTGGGGGGACATGACTTCTAAAGGCCTGTGTGTGCAATTTTTCAAACTGAGAGCTGTGCTGGTCTGTTATTCAGGAGCTCATGATCTTACTCCTTCTGGTGACTGTCTGTGACACTACAGAGTTCTGGTTCTATGTCAGCAAGCTTCCCTGATCTCTCTTGTTCTCAGTTGCCACTGGGCATCCAAAGTATGCCAACTCCCCACCACCACCCTGAGTTAGAAAAGACAGATATCATCCCTCTGGTAGCCGGTACACTGGACACAACTCCACTCCTCTCCCTCCAAGGGAGAATCCTCAAGTTGTGTACTTGCTCCCAATCAGCTGAGCTGCGCTGCTGCAGCAAGCTGCTCCCTGCTCTTCTTTGTTCTCAGTGATCCCCAGACATCCAAAGACACTAGTTCTTCAGTGCGCCCAATGGGGCAAGACAGAAACCAGTTCCTTGAGCAGCCCTCGGAAAAGCCAGAACATTGGATGCATGCTCCACTTTTTCCCCCCAAAGGAGAAGTCACGAGCCAGGGCATCCTTGACTGGCACTGAGCTGTCCTGGCTTGCTGTAAGAAACTGATGCAGGTAAGGTGAAATTGGATTTCTTACTCATTTCAATGTGGCTGTTCTTGGCTTTGTGCTTCCCTGGGGTACTGCAACTTCTTAACTGGATTCTGGAAATAAAGGTATTTTGGTCCATATAATATCATAAAACCATTGATAAATTGGTGTTTCTCTGTGGGAACAAGCCTTGGAATTCCCATTTCACCATCTCACTGACATCGCTCCTCCCAAATTCATGTTTAATTTAGTTAGAATTCATGTGTACTTCAAGTCTGACATTTATACTAGATGCATAATTGCAAATTATTGAAGACAATTACATAGCCATCATAAATCCTTTGTTTTATCTTTTCAAAATTTAGCTCAAACACTGTGTAAGGATATCTGGTAGTGAATACTGAAATAAAGGGGTCTAGCTATGAATTAATTTCCTATGGCTGCTCCAACAGATAATCACAAACTTGGTGGTTTAAAACATCACACATGTATTTTCTTACAGTTCAGGAGGTCAGAAGTTTGAAATCAATTTCACCAAACTGAAATGGAGGTGTTGACAGAGCCTCACTTCCTCCAGAGACTCTACGGAAGAGTTTCCTTATACTTTTCAGCTTCTGGAGCTTCATTCTGTGCATTCCTTGGCTAGTAATACCCTCTCCATCTTCAAAGCCAGTAAGGAGCACCTTGTTTCCGTAGTCAAATTACCTTCCTCTCTGGTGAAATATCTCTTTGCTTCCCTCTTCTAAGGATACTTCTGTTTGGATTTAGGGCCCCTTAAGGCAATCCAGGAGAGTCACCCTGCCTCAAGATCCTTAACTTAATTTCAACTTCAAAATCTCTTTTGCATATAAAGTAAGTCTCATGTGCCAGCGATTAGGTTCTGGATATCTTTGAGGGTCATTACTCAGCCTTCGACGATCTATATACTTTATTGAAGCTGAATGTTAATTTCTTGACATTCAACTATTCTTACCTGAAGTGTTTCTCCAAACAATCTGAGTATGGACATTTCCTAATCTTACATTCCAAAATGCATTTCAAAATTTTAAATCATCAAAAAATTTCAATTATATTTGACATTATCTTACTGGCTTGAATCCCTCTACTTTATCACAAAAGTAATTTTTTATAAACACGCAATATATGAACTTAACAGAACAAAGAACTTCAAATATGATATTAGGAAAATTAAACTCTTGTTATCTATAAAAGTGAGTTTTCTGTCAACAAAATGCATTAATAATCCTCTGATCATGAAGTCACTGATTTTGTGCCCATGGTAAGGTCGAATATCAGAGAATCATTAAGAAGTCTGACCTTTTTGCACTACTTTCCCTTTACAAAGTAACACTCCACACTATCCTACTTTTTAAGGAATTAATGAAAGCACTTAAGCTCTTTTCTAAATGCAAAGTTTCAAATTTGGCAATGTTTCTGTAAACAACTGTTTTTACTGGTAGTAAAGTAATATATGTTCATTGTAGAAAAAATGAAAATAAACCAGAAAACACAGACTATTCTCTATCTTCCCAGTTTTTATATGAATTATAATTCCAAAAATTATGATTATTATATACTGCTTTGCAAAATTCATTTTTAGTCAATATATTATCAATATTTTAAACTATTACATAAGCTTATCAAGATATTTTTTAAAGATTATGGCACATTCTATAATCTGAAGGTGTCATGATATACTTCACCAATTCTCTACTTTTCTTCAGTGGTACGAGGAATAACAGCCCCTCACAGATTTTAATATCTAGTCTCCAGAACCTGCAAATATGTTACCTTGGTAAATGGGATTCGGCAAATATGATTAAATTAATGATTTTGAGATTGGGAGGTTATCCTGCGTTATCTGGGTGGGCCCAATATAATCACAAGGGTCCTGACAAGTGAAAGAGGGATGCAGGACAGTTAGGGTCAAATACAGAGAAGATCTGAAGATGCTACACTGCTGGCTTTGAAGAGGGAGGGGGCCCATGAGCCAGGGAATGCAGGTGGCCTCTGGAAACTGGAAGAAGTGAAAATATGGATTCTCCCTTAGAGCCTCCAGATGGAGTGCAATCCTGCCAATACCTTGATTTCAGCCCATTTCAATAAGCCCACTAAGACTCATTTCAGAATTCTGACCTCCAGAATGGTAAAAAAAAATAAATAAATTTATGGTTTCTTAACCAACTAAATTTGTTATAATTTGTTAAAGCAGCAACAGGAAATTAATGTATCACTCTTACAAACACCATGGTAATAGGGATTATTTTAGATAAATCTTTTTTTCATAGTGTAGGTTGTTTTGTGGCATAAATTCCTAGAAAATTTTAAGATATGTAGTGCCAAAATGGAGTCCAGGAAGTCTGTACCAAAGTGAAGATGCATTCGTAACAAGAAGAGAGACTGTTCTCTCTTTGTTTCCCAGTACCAGGTATTACCACTTAATTTTTCTGATAAATTGATAGCTAAAAAACAATGGCATTTTAATTAATGTTCTTAGTTTAGTCGTGTGGCTGAACATATATTTCCAAGCTATTAATTATTTGTATTCTTTAATGAAATATGGTTTTATATTTTGGCAATTTTTCTGCTGGAATAGGTGTCTTTTTGTTGTTGAAATAATTCCACATTTGTTAAAATTAAGAACTCTTGTCAAGTAAGGGTTATTTCTCTCAGTTTTTGCGTATCTTTTAATGTTTTTCTAATAATACTTTAAGAAGTAAAATGTAATTTATATTATGCCAAACCTATAAATCTTTTCCTTTGTGATTTCTTATATTACTTATATACTTCTTGCCCCAGAAAAAGCAAACTCTTAACCTATATTTTCTTTTGGCTTTTACAAATTAGTTCACTCTCATATTTTGACTTTCACTCCATCTGAAAGTTTTTTGGTAAAAATGTGAGTAGGGACATAATTTTATATGTACTTATAAGTACTTACATGTATGTCTGTGCCAATACCATATAGTATTAATTAGTGCAGCTTCTCCACACCCTCTAGTTCTCTAACCTGATGCATCCTAGAAATCAGCTCAAGTACTAACTACCATTCTCTGACTCACATCTGTTTAGTGTGATGTGGATGGCAATTTGCTAAAATAGCTTTCCTATGTCAAAAGGAAATTTGAGGAAGACTGGAGGAAAAGGAATTTGTCTTGTTCGACCTTGTATCCCTAAAGATTGGCACATAGTATAACGCTGTATTTTCTGCTGAATAAATGAATTCATTAAAAGAAAAACCACACAAAAGATAAGCCTGAAAAATGATAGCCACGTATTTGAAAACAAGAACATTACACAAGTATAATAAATTCACGGGGTTTTAAATATACTTCCATACTTGATACTCACATTCACTCAATTAGCAAAATAGGCACTAATACTAAGATAGCTGCTTTTGAATAAAAAGGACTAAGGTTTGGCAAGTGAATTACAGATCGTAAGCATCTCAGAATTGCAAGTTCCTTGCCAGCTTTGTCTCAATAACTTCACGGACAGGCAAATTGCTACATTCCAAGGCAGCCCAAGTACTCTTTAGAAAATTCTAACTTTCGGAAAGTTCTTTTATACTGAGCCAAAAACCTATCTCCCAATAAATTGGAATCCATTGGCCCAAATCTCTCTCTGTGAAGCACAAAGAGCAAAGCAAGTTTCCTTCTACCTGATAATCTTTAAAATACTATTTGAATGAAATCATCATGTTCTTATTTGTAAATATTTTTTTTCCTTAAGTTGCTGTATTCCTGGGTGTTAGAAAACAGAATAGAAATTAGATCTTTGAATTCTAATCCAGTCTGAAACCTACTCAGGTGCTTACCTTGGCTGAAATATATACTCTAGTCAAATAGTCATCAGTAGGAGTATTATAAGGTAAGTAGGGTGAGGACAGGGACAAACAGACTTTAGGAAGCATGACAGTGGGCATTAAAATTGTGCCACAGCTTCAAGGAAGATATCATTATCATTATCAACACCGTCATCACCGTCATTTTCATAAACAGATGTATAGTGCTTGTTATGTGACAGCTGTGTTATAATTGTTTTAAAAATGTCCATTCATTTTGTCCTTGAATAACCTTAGAAGTAGGCAGCATTAGCAGGTCCCTCTTACTGATGAGGGACTGAGGCAGACAGGCTAAGTAACTTGTCCAAGGTAAGGCAGGTGGAAAGGGGCAGAGACCACGGAGACCATGGAACAAACCCGAGGAGCTTGGCCCCAGGATCGGCAACCTTACCCACCACACTGTGTTGTCTCTCTTTCTAAATTCCTCATAGTTTATGAATTTGCTTTTGTTGTTGTTGTATTATATTAGTGGGTTTTTTATTTAAAGCACTCATTTGAGGACTGCTAGTCTGGCTGAAACATTGTCTAAGCAGATGCTTACTCTTTATTGCACCTAGACCTTAGGAATTCAGTATGGTTTTCTAACATAAGTTCTAGCTAGGACTGAAATTATTTTTGACTCTCCAAGACTAATCAATAATCTTACATCAATACTAACTTGTCTGACCTTCAAACTTCTTATAAGTAGAAGATTTCAGCAATCCGACTGGCTCGTCAACCCCCTAGGTCAGAACAGATGGTCTGCATACTTCTGTGATTTCTGTTAGCCTATGAAACTGGCTTTGTCTTGTCATGAATTCCTGCTTTCTTCTCCCTTCTCATTCCGCTCTATTAAGCTACTGATAACTGTTTCCTATTTCATTAACTTCCAAGGAATAAATATGAACTACAAACAGACTTAGAGATTTACACTCACATGAAGTTAGTTGAGAGCAAAACCAATATATCTATCTTATCTGAGCTCACTGCCTGCTTTTGTTTTAGACAATCAGGGACTAATTTTCATGTGTGCATTAACTATCAAAGAATTCATTATCTAGTAAATTCAGTTTTTGATGCATTGCCCTCAAGTCACAGTCATAAAATTTTGAAAATAAAATATATTCACTCTGGAAATCAATGGTACCAGATGCCGGACCCTCACTATAATTTGTCAAAATCCAAATACAGTCCCTGTCTAATACATTATAGGGAGGTATATTTGTGAATAAGGCTGTCCCTTGCTCAGTCCTCAGGAGAGTTATTCAAGAAGCCAAGTCACTTAGCAAAATTAGTGCTTTGGACTGTTTGATATCTAATTTTCTAACCAGTTTCCATATTTCATTGTCTTATATGAATCTACTTTGCTGAAGTAAAATACCCACTCTACTTCTTGCTCACTCAGTCAAATGAAACTTGCGGAACACAATAATAACACCTCGCCTAGGGGCTCTCAGATAACAAAGTCTGAATCCCAAATCGGAGCACAGATCTCATCACATAGCAGAAAGGGACAGAGCAGTGAGCTGTTTCCAGTGTTGAGGGGGCCTAAACGGCTATGCCAAATGAATAGAAGTTGTGGTTAGAATGTAGGAGTATCCCCCAATGGGAGCAGTGGGTTAATTTACACACTCATTGCCACAACAATTTGGAGTCAGCAAATGACCTGGAATAGAAGGACTAAACTGACAGATCAAGGGATGAAAAGCTTCAGGGAATCCGAGTAGATGAGGAGGGACAGAGTGATATTTAAAAATATATCAATGGGTCACAAAATCTGAGAAATTCACTCTTTTCTCTCTCTACAGGGTTCTCCACATGTCAAACGGAATATGACAAAATGATTTAATGGGCAACAACAGCCAGAGATGTAGGAGCTACACTTCAGATCACCTTCCATTGGTAAGAGCTGATGGTATTTAGAATTCTATGTCTAAAATATAGATTGCATGAGAATGGAGATTATTTGCAAACTTATTTATGAGAAGTAGGTTTTTCTGATAGACAGATGATTACTGATATGGAATAGTCATATTTCGGTGTGCTTGTCTTTCATATGTCTCCCTGTAGACTTGGAGATATTGACCCTGTTGAGATATATGTATGTGTTTAAGAGGAAGGAGACAGAGAGAAGCTGAGATAAAGAAAGGAGTAACTTCTCAGATCCTGAGAACCACAAGTGGAAGACTGGGGGCTTGGGCCATTGGTTTTATCATTCAGTTCACACATCCAGTAAACAAGCTTCTTTTCCTTTATAAGTATATGAGGTAGGAGTGTTTAATTTGGTTGAATCACACATGAGAACTATGGAGGAAAAAAATAGACTGCAAATTACTGAAATTGGTCGAGTCTTTTCTTCACAATCATTCTCTTACACATTCTTTTCCAAACTTGTCTTATTTTGAGGCAAGTTGTATTGCCTGCAAACACATCTCTTGCTCATCTGTGCTTTATATTTCCTTATTCCACCTCCTCTGTTTCTCCCTCACCTTATCTTTTCCTCTGACATCCCTGCAAGGCAGCCTGGCACAGGGTAATCTCCACCTCCTCTAAAGCTGTAAGTGGTCTTTGGGTGTACCAGTTTGCACTAATTGTACCCAGTAATTTATTCTGCTTATCTTCCCTCTGGGTTTTCATGAACTGTTTGCTGACAGGGAGAGAGTCTTAATTCATTTGGTAGCTCCACAGAGCCAATATAAGGAATTTTAGTTATTTGAAATATGAAATGAGAGATAATATGAGCTCTTGCTTTTATTCCAATCAAAATGGTATTCTTCCCATTCCAAAAATGCATTGTTGATTTCACATTTAATTTCCAGTATAGGAGACCAAAGGTAAAAGTATCAAATTAAGCATATGATCTCTGATGTCTCTCCTGAGCTACCGCACATACTACTCTTTCAGCGCGTTAGTAGAGCTCTGTGATATAGTAAAGTTTGCTGTCTAAACGTCAAATAAACATCTTGACAATAGGTTTCTGATAGATATATACAATCATCTCATGCCACTTATCAGACTTATGATTTCTTACAAACTTCTGTCCTATAACTAAAGTTAGCAATTTGCATGTAGTCTAAATATAGGGAATCTGTAGATTTTAAGGACATCTGTGGTAGCTTAAAATAATGCACAGTGAAAACATATTTTGTCCAGTGTAGGCTGTGATAAAACTAAAAAGAAAATGTCAGTTCTACCACATTAAAATATATCCATGCAATCATTCTCTCAAGGCTCTCTGCAAACTAACCTGCAATAATCCAAAGCATTTTCAGATAGTTTAATTATATTCCCAATGATGAATATCATTTATAAACTCTCAAGGATCAATTCATGCTGTATAGATAATTTAATGGAAATTGATCAACTGTCTACAACAGGCTTAAAGACTTGAATTTAATGGATAGTGCTAATTTTTCAGAACTAATTTTCAAAATAAAGCTACATTGGGAAATATAAGGAGAGCGATATAATTGCTTTGCCTTATTCAGGTCATGACATTTTAAATTTGCTATTAATTCTTCATTTCCATTTGTCAGTGACATTGATAAAGCTCTAAAATGATACTTCAGTGTTAGGGACTATGTTTTTAAATAATCTCACTCCTTAACTGAGTGGCTAATCAACTCCCTTCTCCTCTTAATCACTGCGTGTGTGGGGGGGGGGGTGGTTTCCCAGTCTCACACACTTGTTTTGTTATATTTCTTATTTTCTGCCCAATATTTCTCAAATTTTAAGTTTCAATATATTTTAGATAAACATAAATATTTCAACTTTCCTTTTCCTAAAAATTTTGCTATGTACTCTGTTCAAGGGTACATGCCCTCTACTCCCCAAAATAGGGAATTCTTGCTCTATTACTTGATGGAAATGTGCACTTCTTTTCTTTTTTCATTTTCACAGAATTCAGCAACTTTAATGAATAAAATAACAAACAAAATTTACGAGCAATACTTTGTTCAAGACAATCTGCCTGTGCCTGATAGATTGTTTTACAATTTAGCAATATGATACATTTTCTGATATTGGAGCCGGAAGAAAGTTGTCTTCTACCTAGAAAGTTGTCCGGGTTGACCAAATGTTGTCTTAGATTAGGGTCTTAGGTTATAATTACACCAGGTCAGCAGGAACTGCCCTGGGTAGATAAGAAATATAATTAACCTCTTTTTGATGGAGTCATAAGAGTAAAAACCAAAGTCATCCTAACCAGCCATATAACCACTAAGATTCGTAATTCTAAAAGCATCTTATTCCAGAAACAGTATATATAAATTAAGAGGGTTTGAATTTATTTAGAATGACAAAATAAAGCAGCGTGAAAAACATCATAATCATACAGTATCAAGAATCATGAAATAAATGCAAGAAGTTGTAGGGGCAATAAACGCTACAGTGGCTAATGCAATAAAAGTTTACCATCAGCTGGGATTATGAAATAAAGTATAATAAGTGAGTCATTTTTTGTTGTTGTTGGCATGAAATCACTGAATAAGTTATCTGAATTGGGAATTTATTTGGAAATAAATTCTTCTGTAATTCAATCCTCACCTTTTGTTCCCTGTAATATTAGGCAATAAGGGACTGAAACTTGAACAGCAAACTCTTTTTTACCTCCAGACCAAGTTTGAGTTACCTTTTTAAAAAATATTAACATCACCATAATCCAGGAGTTCCCAGGATCCCAGGAGTTTACGTTTCACGGGTAACGTACATTTTAAGCATAATTGGTGCTTGCAAAAGGGTGCTCAATATTTCTTATGATTTATTCTTTTACAGAAGTCAATAAGAACCTTTTGCAATATTTACTTAGGTAGTCACATCATTTCTGTGAGGAGGGAAAGGAAGATGATAGCACACCCATCGTTGAATTAACATTTTTAAAAAGGCAGGAGCACCCATAGACTTCTGGTGATTTTCCTAGAATTAGCAGCAGTGACTACATTTATACCTGTCTCTGTTCTCTGTTCTATTCTGTTAGACGAGGCTCTGCTCAAAGTAGAAGAGCAAGAGGAATGCAAGTATTCCACGTAACGGTAACTGAATTTTGGATAAAACTTTACAATCAAATTAAAACACAAATGAAGTCCAGATTAAGTTGACTTCTGATCTGCTCTGTGTCTGTATTCATGGTAAAGATCGCTTTCGTTTTGACTCATATATATAGTCTAAGAGAATGTTTTTCTTCATATATAACATTGCCTCGCTTAACTCTAAACCCCTATTCATTCAACACACAGCAGTGTGTGTGTACACTCTCAGAATAGGAAGCAACACTAGAATGACTTACATGGTAAAGACGTCCAGTGTATCTCCAGCGGTTCTTGCCATCTCAAAGTAAGTTTGCAGAATGTTGACGGTTCCAGAAAGCGCTTCATGACCGCAGCCACAGAAGAGGGCAACTCCAGCGTAGAGCAGGATGGTGGCAATCAGAGAGGCATAGGGAATGCCTCCCAGGCATTTAATACAGCACTCAAAACACCCTGCAGAAGGTCAACAGAAGAAAAGTTAGAAATTAATATTTTTTGTTAATCTAATTAATTTTTTTTCAAACTTCAGCGTTAAGGGCAAGTATATTTGCATTTATAGATGAAGTCAGGTCAACCATATAAATCAGGTCCGAGGCTGCCCTGGAGGGTATAAAAATCAAGTTTCTTAATATAAACCCATCCTCCACAGACGAGAGAATGCTTACTTCCGCTGATGGCTTCCTCTTCTACTCGAAAACCAACAGAAACCCTTCCTCCCCAACTCAGACTTCCTACAATAATCTTCACATACATGCATGTGCATCATTCTGTCTTCACTTTATTGATTTCAAATTTCACACACTTAAGTTTTTATTTCAATGACATTTATTCTTTTGAACTCCCTGTTCAGAAGAATCTGCATCTTTTAAATGGATACAGATTTTAAAAGAACTCCCTGTTTAAAAGAATCTGTATTTGTATCTTTTAAACAGTGAATCAAAATCTGTTAGTTGTGTGTGAACCCAATTTAGTGAACTTCTACCAGTAATTTTTAAAAATGAAAGAGAACACACTAGCCAATATCTGAGTGCACTGCACGTAGTAAGGCAAATCATTTTAGAATCTTTTGAATTCAGATATTTATGTACAGAATTTTTGTAGTGACTCATAATGCAAAATCTATTTCTTGCTGTGGTATGCATTAAAAAAATGAGAAAGATACTGTCACAGTAGAAAAGAGAGACCAGGCAGGTTAGAATCCTGACTCCACCACTGCGTGTTTTTTGGCAAATTTATCGTTTTGATTTCACCATTTGTAAAAAGCTGACAGTAAGAATTTCCCTCAATGGTTCTTGTGAGCATTAAGTGAGTTAATACATAAAATAGTGATGACATAGAGTAACTACTCAATAAATGTTACATCTACCATTATTAGACATAATTTTAACTATTATTAATATAACTATTATCCTGTTGTTGTTTATTGTACTTAAGTAGTAGGAAGATCTGTGTGCACTTGATCTAGAACGCATGCATGTTTATAGCAACATATGATACGTGCAATTATTGTAAAGTTCCTGTGTGAAGTAACTCTATATTCAGAGGGTGGGCTAGTAGGCTATTTTAATATTGATCATTGAACTGGCCTTCTTAAGAGAATTATAGCTCATCTCATCTCCCCCAGAGGAGGTGAAGAAAGAAGTCTGAACACTTCCCCACTTCCATAGCTCTTGCTTGTACAGGCAAAATCATTTCCTGAACATTCCTCCCCTGACACACACACACACACACACACACACACACACACACAACATGTGGAGAAGTAGAAAATGTTAGAACAGCTTGACACTTCATATAGGAAGAAATTTCAGCAGCAGATGGATGAGACCAGTAATATGTGAATGTCATTGAACACAATTTTGGGTGGAGATTAATAGGGTAGCAGAAAAGTTTTCAGACTGTCTCTGTGTCTCCATGTCATAAATTGTCATCTTACTGATTATTTCAAAATAAAGACAGAAAAAGAAACAAAAGTTAGTACTAACCCAAAGAAGAGTTACCCTTAATTTTGGCAAGTGCTCCAAACAGCCCCATGATCTCAAATTCCATTCCTTTGTGACTTCTCTCTCCTACCATCCTTGAAGAATTTGATACAGGTGTATGGGATTTCTAGTGCAGACGCTGAGGTGTCAAAACCAGATTAACATATTCAGCAAACTTCAAATTCATAGATAGGAACTACCTTTGCTAGGTCCTAGATCTAAAGCTCATAACAGAGTAAACATAAATTCAGAATGAGAATGGCTCAGGAGCAAATGAAGTGATAAGTCCACAGATGATCACCAGAACTGCCACCCAGGACTTCTGATTAATTCCATTACTAATTTCTAATCTACAGTTTCTACTTATTTCACGTTTTCTCCATTGTGGTTTAGGGGGACCAATACTAGCCTCTAGGCAAGCAAGCCTGGTTAACTAGACTATATATGCAAAAGGAGGGGAGCTATTACCGTCCTGGTCTCTAGCATTAATTATAGCCTTAATTGAGTAGTGTCTTTTAAATTGGGAAAAACATTAGGTAAATTTCAATGCTGGGTAAACCTAAATCAACAATCCTGAGTTAACAGGCATTCATTCTGGAACGAGAATGAGTTTAAGGTCTCTGAATTAAATGAAAATATTTCTTTTACTCCCTATTTAAATGCCTCAGAATTATATTACCCCTATCGACAAATACAAATTCCTCTAAACCTCCATTATTTCCAGGTCAGGCTAGAATCTTTCATTTGAAGTGTTGATCCTCTGCAAAACTTTACTCAAAGTGAGAAACCTGAAGTATCTCATCACACACATTTTGCACTTATAATGGGCTAGATCCTAATTACCCCGGCTCTTCCGCAGGGCCTGAGTTGCTGATTGGATTTAAAAGAAGATTCTCAGAACTCCCATCTGGGGAAGCAGCGCATCATTTCAATATTCTCTCCAGCTGCCAGAAGCCCATGTAGTTGCTGGCAAGGGAGCTTCTTTCCACCCACAGTGAGAAACAGCTTTGGCAGAGCAGAGTCACCATAGCAACCGTGCTCTGGGCCCAGGATATGCTCGCAACAACCGTCCTTTAAAGCTGAGGATTCTGCTGCCACCCATCACCACGTTTTGACTGCACCTCAAATGAGAAACCACTCTATTGAGTGAAAATCAGTGAAAGCATAGTAAGTGGCGTGCTGGCACTGGAGAAAGTACCGTTCTTGAGAAAATCTCTATCAAAATAATCAATAAAGATTACTTGGCACAGGAAACATTTTCAATGTTAGATGTTATGAGAACAGGGCCATTGATTCTCAAACAGAGCTGATGGTTCAAACACTGAACAAGAATTTACACGCTATAGACACTAGCTATACACACAAGGGAGCATTTCTCATATCCAATTCCTGGTTTTCTCAAATGAATTAACACTCTGCCTTTACTTTCACATAAAAAATATTAAAAGAATTATAAGACTGTCTTTTCAATACACTCTGAAACATTACCTTCTGTTCAGTGTTTATGGTGGGATAGATTGACTTGTCCTAATATTAAAATTTGAAAAAAAATAAAAGTTCTTGAGATACTCTCAATTTTTAAAAGGATGAAATACATGATACTTTACTTGCATTTAAAGATTGTGAGATGAACACAAGCCTTTGCCTTTGCTCACTCCACAAAGTGCACCAAAATAAAGGGAAAAGCACCTAAACCAACAAGAAAAAGAGCATCTGAGATAGACAACTGAGAAGAGAGGCCAAGACAATGGTGAGTTCTGGAAAAGAGGTTAACAAGCAAGATTGACAAGAGACTGACAGTTTATTCATTGATAAATTTTTCCTAGCACCATTTACCAATGAGTTGATTCTTCCTCTACAGACCAACAATAGCACTGTTAATACCAAATATCCAGAGAGGTGTGGGTCTGTTTGTGGGCTATCTATTCTGTTCCACGGGTCTATTGGTCTATCCCTGGGCCAATACCACACTGCCTTATAGTTTGTCTTGGTTTGTGGTGGAGAAAATTTCCCCAAGTTGTCCACCTTCCTCACACGTATCATGTTATCCATGGCCCTTCTACGTTACCATACAAATTTTAGAAACGGTTCGCCTGATTCCACAGTTTAACTCATTGGGATTCTGGTTGGTATTTTTATATTGATTTTGCATCTAGAAATTCTGCGAAATTCTTTTGTTGATCCTCTGAATTATTTTGATTCTATGAATTATTTACTTAATTGTTTATTTATTATTTTTTTTGGTGAGGAAGACTAGCCTTGAGCTAACATCCACTACCAATCTTCCTCTTTTTGCTGAGGAAGACTGGCCCTGGGCTAACATCCGTGCCCATCTTACTCTACTTTATATGGGACGCTGCCACAGCATGGCTTGACAAATAGTGTGTCTGTCTGCGCCTAGGATCCGAACCTGCGAACCCCAGGCCACCAAAGCGGAGCACGCGAACTTAACCACTATGCCACCGGGCCAGCCCCTATTCTGTGAATTATTTTGAGTTTGCTACGTTGATAATCATACCATCTGTGAAGATTTTCAGCTTACTTCCTTTCTTTGCATCATTTGTACCTATTATTTATCTTTCTGTTGATTTACTCTGTTGGGCAGAATGCAGTGAGAAGAGTAGCAATAAGGATTAATAAAAGCACCTTTTCTTGTTCTTGATATTAAAGAAAACACTTGTCAGGTTTTACCATTAAGTGTGATGTTTGCTGTTGGTTAATTGATTAAAGAAGGTCTCTTTAATTTTAAATCCCATAACATGCTTTTTTCCCATCTGTTCAAATAATTGTTTTTCCTTTTAACTACCATTTCAACAAATTTTTCTAATTTAAACTAAACTTGCATTCCTGAGAAAAATCCAACTGAGTCATGCTGTATTTTTTAATACAGTGCTGAATTTGTCATGCTAACATTTTGTTCAATACTTTTGTACTTATCAACTCATTCCATAAATAGTTGTTGAGGCCTCCCCAGGTACCAGTCACTATGCTAATTTGCAGGAGCTGTGGAAGTAAATAAAAAACAAAAATCTCAGCTCTCATTCTAGCAGTGGGAGACAGATCATAAACAAGATGTAGAAGTAATATTTGGAAGATTGTGAAAAGTGAAGAGAAGAAAACCAAAACAAGGAAGAGGATTAGGGAATATTGGAATAATGGCTTCACTTTTCCAGGAAAGGAATAGCTGAGATGACATTTTTTAAAAGACATGAAGGAGGGGCTGGCCCAGTAGCCTAGTGGTTAAGTTCACGCACTCCGCTTCGGCAGCCCAGGTTCACAGGTTCAGATCCCAGGGGCAGACCTACACACCACTCATCAAGCCATGCTGTGGTGGCGTCCCACATACAAAATAGAAGATTAGCACAGATGTCAGCTCAACAGCAATCTTCCTCAAGCAAAAAGAGGAAGATTGGCAACAGATATTAGCTCAGGGTGAATCTTCCTCACCAAAAAAAAGATGTGAAGGAGGTAAAGGAGCCATCTAAGAGGCTCTCTGGGAGAAGTGGGTTTCAAACAGAGGAAAAGTAAATGCTAAAGTTCTGAAGCAGGTGTGTGCCTAGTATTTGAGGAAAATCTAAGCCAGTGGTGGCAAAATAAACAAAGGAAGCCAAGATGAGATTAGAAATGTAACTGGGGGGCCGCCCGGTGGCGCAGCGGTTTATTCTGTGCTTGGCAGCCTGCGGTTCGCGGGTTTGGATCCTGGGCGCCCGCCGACGCACTGCCTGTCAGCCCTGCCATGGCGGCGTCCCATATAAAGTAGAGGAAGATGGGCACGGATGTTAGTGCAGGGCCAGTCTTCCTCAGCAAAAAGGGGAGGATTGGCAACAGATGTTAGCTCAGGGCTGGTCTTCCCACAAAAAAAAAAAAAAAAAAAGAAAGAAATGTAACTGGGGAGGAGAGGGATATCTAGGCTAACTAATGTGACTGACAGCTAATTTTTGCTTTCTTGTTTGGAATCAAGTTTATATTAGCCTTGTGAAGTGATCTCCGCTTTCTGTACCCTAGGGTTGTTTGCATAAGATTTGGCTGCACAATAAATATTTGGTAGAACCAGCCAGTAAAACCATCCAGGTCACCTGTGTACTTTATGGGAAGAATTTTAAGTACTGATCTATTTTCCTAATTGTTATAGAACTAATCAAATTTTTTATTTCTTCTGAAGTTTGTTTGCTAAGTTCAATTTTTATAGGCAATTGTAAACCTAATATAAAATTTAAAATTTATAGTGTAGTTGTACATAACTCTGTTTTATAGTATTTGGAATTTATTCATCAGCTGCACATATTTCCTTTTGTTTTCCCTGATGATTTCAATTACCCTCCCTCCCTTCCTTCCTTCCTTTCTTTCTTCCTTGCTTCCTTCCTCCCTCCCTCTCTTCCTCCCTCCATTCCTCCCTCCCTCTACCTCTCCATCCCTCCCTCCTGCCCCCCACCTGTCTCTCTTCTTTCTTTTTGTTCTTAAAGTGCATCAGTCAGGATAGCCTATGTTTCATATTCTATGTTTGCTACAAAAATTTAAAAAATTTTTCAATGACTTAAACCATCACATTTTATTTTTCCATCAGTCTATAATATTTCCATCCCATATTAGCAGTGGGGCTCTCTGCCCATTATAGCCCATTCGGAAAGTCAGGCTGACAAAGGGACATATCTTGAACATTGCCAGTCGGAACATTAGAATAAAAAACATCAGTAAAGTCTCATTTTGACAATTAAGTATTCTGGGCTGCAAGTGATACATGCCATTTCTACTCACAGTCTGAAGGCTAGGAAGAGTCACATGTCCCCCCTCAACCACACAGAACAAAAAGTGCAGTCCTACCGTGTTCCCACAAGACACATGGCCACAAGTACTTAGTTAACAGCACTAATGACTATCATAATAAGTAATGCTAATGGTTTTTCAATATTATTATTCTTTTCAAATAACCAATTTTGCATGATTATTTTATATTTCATTAATTTCTATTTTTAAGTTATTCCTTTATTTTTACTTTCTATGGGTGTACACATTTCATAATATCTTGAGATATATGCTGAACTCATTAACTTTTAGTCTTTCTTCTTTTCTAATATAAACATTTGAGAATGTAACGTTCCCTTCTAATTTTACTTGAGTGAATTCCACAAGTTCTAATATGTAATCTTTTCATTATTGTTCAGTTGTAAGAATTTTCTAAAACTTACTGTGATTTCTTTTCGACATGTAATTTATTTATATATTTGTTTTCTTCCTTTTTTTGTTTTAATTTCCAAATATATGAAATTTTTCTATTTTTCAGTTTGTTATTTGTTTGTATCTTAATTGCATTGTTAGAGAACGTAATTTATTAGATAGCAACCTTTTGGAATTTATGGTAATTACTTTTAAATTAAATCTTAGACTTGAGTTTTTCAGTCTCTAAAGGCAGCAGAAATTAAAGTCACAAGCTCACAGGACAACTCGCTTGTGGTATCAAATTCTGAGAAGACTTTTCCCCGCATCAACCCACCCAAGGTAAAAGACATGTAATTTTCTCTTCTGCCTTACACAGAATTTTCGTCATTATCGTTGTTCTGTTTATTTTTTGTTTTGTTTTATTTTGTTTTCTTGGTTCAGCCTTCACTGAAGCCTTTTAGAGTCCTGGTTTTTAGACTGTGTGTTCAAGTTGACTCCCCACCTAGGAACTCAGGCTGTCTCCTAACCTCTGCTACCAGGACATCAAACATAAACCAAGGAGACCAGGAACATGAAAATGACCGTGGAGCCTGCTGTTGGCTTCAAAGCTATCTTGCTGATCTCTCTGAACTCCTCCCTTGATTTTATTTTTGCCCTCTAAGGATTCTGCTTACTCTCTTGTTGGTACACCAATGTGTACATATATAAGTAAATATGTTTTAATTATATCTATATTTTAAATACATGTATTTTTTAAATACATACACATATTAATTCCATAATTTTAATTGTTTTGCCACAGCCAAGTTTTTCATGTTATTTAGTCTACCGTGCTGCTGGGAGTTCACTCTTAACTGCAAAGGGACAACAATAGATCACCAGGTATTTGGGGAATAGCTCCCACTTAAAAGAAGGAAACAAGTATAACACATAGAAAGAACTCAGAGAAATGAAAGACAAAGCAGGAAGCTGATGCAAGTTTAAAGAGGGTGCACACCACACACACGTACATATATTCCCCTAGGACATAATTAAATACGTCGCATTCTTGAAATAAGAGTAGATGCTGAAACTAGGTAACTGCAAAAAAAAAAAAAAAGTTAACAGCTCTTATTAAATAAAAATATGATACCAGAAGTTTAAATTTCAATGGAAGGGCTAAAAGACAGAGAAAAGGAAATCTATGGCAAGGTAGAACAAAAAAACGAAGATGGAAATTGGAGAGAAAAGATAACCCACTTAGAAAATCAGATGAGGAAGTCCAATATTGACATCCAAATAACGAGGTCCGTCGTGAAAAACAGAGACAATGAAGATTAGCAAATTATCAAACACTATAAGACGGTTTCCTAGAACTGAAGAGCTTGAGTCTCCAGATGGATAGGACTCTCCTTTTGGGGCTGATTCCCTTTCTGTAGTCCCTATTTCCCCCACTACCTATTGCTGCCCCCCAGCCACGTCAACATCAAAGAGGACGAGAGGTCTGATGGCGGGTTGTGTGGCCACCAGATCTCTTCCAGTGCCAGCAGTTGGGGCCACGGACAATAAGTGTCTTAGGCACAGTCATCATCAGACAAGGCAAATGTGAAATTATCAGCTCAAGTGAAAGCAAATAATTTTTCAGAGGACTATTTTTAAAATCTTGTAACAATTCAACTCAGCCTTAGAATTCTTAAGTGTCTGGAAATGTTAGTGTCATGGAGCCAACCTGATTTCTCTTATCCTATTATAGAAGGAAACATGTCCCTTGGATAGAAATGGTGTAGTCACCATTGAATCAAGACTTGACTGTACTAAATTTATTTCACACGCTCCCTCTTTTTCCTCTGCCTTGCCAGCAGCATGGACACTGAAGCTCTGCATTAATATTCACTGAATGTTTGTTGACCACCTGCTAGTTCTATACACTGAGTATGTAGGAATGACGAAAAAAAATATGGTCTCTATTCAAGCCTACATACTAGTGAGAAATAAAATTAGAAATTTCTAGCACCTTTTCAGAAACTTTTCCAAAAATGTCATATCTAAATATCTAGTTTTGTGATATCTGGAGCGTCCAGTCAGAGCGGCCAGGGTCACAGTATTCATCAACAAATCAGAGAGAGCAGCAGCGGGCTTGGAGTTCAAAATTATTCAGATAACAGTAGTAAAAAATGCCCTTGGTGTAAAGTATAGCATCCTAGAAAGATAAGCAATAAGGTAACAGTTCAAAATTGTGCTTATGGAGCATGCTTTACACTAGCATGTAAAGTTTATAGCAAACGGGTTTTCTAACAGTTAACCCTTTAATTAATGACATGATCATCTATATTTTTAAAGCATTCTAGAATATAGCCCAAATCATCCCCAAATATTAATAAAAATTTTAATAACATTTTATTTAAATATATTCCTGGCCTAAACAAAGTACAGACTTAGGGTAAACATTTGAATAATTTAGGACAAAGTGGCATTATCAAGATAACAGACCCAAATGGCAGGTTTTAATGTTAACTATTTTATTCATTGCTATAATAATGTGCTTAAACAAATCAGTTTTTAATTTTAAAAAGAACGTCTTTAAAATGGAAAAAAAAAATGCAGAGTTTGGAGATTTTCTTCATACCCTCCTGATTTTGTGGCTGGGAACCAAAATCACCAGGGATTATGTCAAAAATAGAGATCCCAGGATCCCCTCCGTTGAAAACTTTGTTTTTCTCAAGAGTTTCAGTTGATTCTGATGTACAGATGTCTCAGCATATGGAAACCATGCAGTATTATATAAATCATATTAAATGCCTGACATGCTTTCCAAAGAGATGATAGACTAAATATACATGTAATACAAGGATTAAAAAGGATTTACTCTAAGAATTTTGAACAAATTATTAGACAAAGTATGCAGTTTATAACTAAGTAACATCAATAAGAATTTTTTGAGCATTTCCAATGCATCAGAAATAGTGCCAAGACTTTTAATGCATTGACTGGTGTGATCTCCACAGCAGCCCTATGAGAGAGGTATAATTACATACAGGCAATTTCTTACATGATTATTGAGAGCTGATACTGAAAAGCATGTGAAAGCCCATGTATTGTGAATGTT
The DNA here is from genome assembly GCA_031878705.1 of Tapirus indicus. NCBI lineage: Eukaryota > Metazoa > Chordata > Mammalia > Perissodactyla > Tapiridae > Tapirus > Tapirus indicus. The sequence goes on along the minus strand of CM062937.1, from coordinate 34,724,201 downwards.
CCAGAAGAATGATGACACTTTTCTTTTAAAAATGTTTTTATTATGGAAATTTTTATAACATTAGTATTTTATGGTTCAGATAGTTTTTTCTTAATATATCACTAATTACAGAACATTCTGTACTGGTCAACATGACTTAGCAAGAATGTTTTGATAAATTAAACTTATTTCCCTAAGGCAGAAAAGGTAATTGTTTCAATAATGATTAGAAGCATACTCCTCTGACTGTGATATATGAGCCCCCAGGTGAGAAAATAATCGTGGAGACATGTTTCTGATGTGCAATCAGCGCAATCCCTGGAAGGACAAAAGTGGAGCGCCAAAACTGGTCGATGTTCCAGACACCTGTGAGGATTCTGTAGAACACATCTTGCTTGTTCAGATGATGCTTGGAGATCCAGTTAAAACCCTCATCTTCCTCTGTAATGAATGGACCAATGAACATCAACGTCAGCCTGACTGGTTTCCTCACAACATTCAGGCCTTTGTTCACAATGTTGCTTGGTTTTTGGATTATCAATTGCTGCCTAACAAGTCGTCCCCAAAATGGATTAGCTTAAAACATTATGGTTTCTCACATTTTCATGAGCTTACTGGACTCAAATGGACAGTTTCCACTTGGAATAATTCAAACAGTTTCAGCCAAAAGGTGAATGGGGCTGGAGTCATCTAAATGGCTGACTGAGCTCGGTGTCCAAGATGGTTTCTTCACCTGCATGGATGGTGCCCCAGCTGGCATGCCTGGAAGAGCTGAGGACTTCCTGGGAATATCTCATTTCAGGTGGCCTCTCCCAGCAGCTAGTTTAAGCTGACTCACAGCATGGTGAGACACAATGGATGGCTCCATCAAAGCAGGAGCTCCAAGAAAGAGCAAAAGTTTCCAGTCTTCTTAAAGGCTGAGCCCAGAAATGGCAGAGCATCATTTTTGCCACATTCTACCATCAAAGTAGTCACAGGCAGCCCAGATTCTTGGAATTTGAGAAATTGACTCCAACCCTGGATGGGAAGGGTTGTAAAGAGTTTGTACCATCTTGAATCTGCCACAAGGCACATGGTAGACCCTCAATTAATATTTGCTGAATAAATGAATTAATTGAAAAAATTGTCCTAACAACCAACTAGGACAAGTCAAAAAGAGGTCATTAGCCTCAAACCTTCCACCACAGCTACCCTGCAGACAAATGTCAGAATAATGAAAATTTCCTACTTTAGGACCAAGAAAGAGAAACTTGGGGAATGGTTACAACGTTATTTTTCCTCTTCTTTTTGTCCCATATCTCTCAAAAACAAATCAGTTTATTATTCTTCCTGAGTAACTGGTAGAGAGTGTTTATGCAGGTTTGCTGTGGAGATAATTCAAAAGCCTTCCTGTAATGTATTATCTTAATTTTGTAGAAGAAAAACTGGGATTCGGATACCCACCATGCGATCTCATATCGCTAAGTACCTGGCAATGCCTGGACTTACACTGATGATATTTGTCTCTAAAATTCTGCTTTGACAATTACACCATACTGAGGATTATCAATATGATTCTCCACCAAACAAGATAATAACACACATTTCTACACCAAAAACAACAGAGAAAGAGTCCACAGAAGATCCTGAGAGCTTCAGAGCTATTAAATTCCAAACACAAAAAGCTGATGAGATTGACAATAAAAGTAAAAATTATTGGCCTCTTAAGTAAGCTAATTTAGGAAAAGAGGAGAGTATTTTTGTTAAAGTAATTTTTTCATCACAATGTTATATAGTGTTCAATAAAATTTCACATGATTTTGAAAATCACTTGTTAAGTATTGCTCCAAAACAATGTGGTGCCTGGGATATGTTTTCTCTGAAACAGTTCTGCCTTCCTAGATGGGTCTATTCTTTGTCTTATGTCACATATCACTAATTCAAAATCCAGCGGAATTATTCCAAGACATAAATGGAAACATGTCATTCTCCTGCTTAAAATCTTTCCTTGACTTGCCATTACCTCTACCTGCCATTACACTCTCCATGATTTCCTGACACACGAGCATGCCGTTTGTGATCTCCTCAGCATCGTTTCTCACCACGTGCCACCTGGCTCACTCCAGACCAGCTGCACTGGCCACCTTTCAATTCCTTGAAGACAAGCTTTTGCACTCATGCTGTTCCCTCTGCCTTGACTTATCTGATGCTTTTCCTGTGCTAGGCTCCTTCCTCTTAGCAGTCTACATGTCTCTTCCTTAGAGAGAATCCCCTTTATCGTCCATGAAAGAGGATCCTATTTTCAATACTAAAAAGTCTACTGGAAATCGTGTGTTCATTGATGATAAGGTAGAATTCTCTTAATCATATGTTTGGGGTTTTTTTTACTGCTGGGAAAGATTCGTCTTGAGCCAACATCTGTTGCCAATCTTCCTCTCTCTCTCTTTTTTTTCCCTCCCCAAAGCCCCGGTACACAGTTGTATATTCTAGTTTAAGTCCTTCTAGTTCTTCTATCTGAGCCACCACCACAGCATGGCTACTGACAGACAAGTGGTGTGGTTCCACGCCTGGGAACCAAACCCGGGCTGCTGAAGTGGAGCATGCATAACATATCTTAAAGCTCATCATTTATTAACAGACCTTTATTTTTTAATTATGCATCTTTCTGCATCAGTACTTATCACTTGGTCACGAGTGAAGAGCTGTGCAGATTGCCAACACTTCCGCTTTAGTTGGAATTTTATATTAGAGTACAGTAGCACTGGTATAAATTGTCATTTCCACATATGTACATATAAATGAACAATAAAATAAAAACATTAATCATTAGTTAAGTCTCTTCAGATAGACAACTTTTTCAAGACAACTAGAAAGAAGGGAGAACCTGGTAATAAAATGGATCCTCTAGGAAAAATTGGGGATAGCTTGCTCGAAATGAAAATATTTCACACTTAACATGAATTACACAATTTAGCCTGCAGGTTTCATTCTTGGCTAATATGGTGAACCATGTATTATAAAAAAAATTTCAAATGTCTTCTGCACATCACAGAAGCCCTGCAATAATTGCCAAGAATTTTCAATGTAGTAAGGCATTCTGTGTTGTGAAATAAGCATTATGTGTCATATCATGAAGCAATACGGCATTATAAGGTTATTTAAAAATTTTAGACAGTATATAATGCTTCGGAAAATTGCGTCAATTAAGAATAGCAGTTTGGATTCCAGATCAAGTATCCTAAACTGGTGCTATATTTGAACCTCAAGACCAAGGCAATTTTAAGATGCTTTTTATCTTTATGATCACTGAGAAATTTTTTATAATCAAAATAACAATAGCAAAACCAGCAGTAGTTTATGTCATTATGCCAGATATTCTGTGGATTTTTAAAAAATAAAATTAGTGTCTGAATGGGGCTGGCCCTGAGGCATAGTGGTTAAGTTCAGCGTGCTTCACTTTGGTGGCCCTGGGTTCGAGGATTTGGATCCCGGGTGTGGACATACATCATTGGTCAGCCATACTATGTTGGCAACCCACACATAAAGTGGAGGAAGATTGGCACAGATGTTAGCTCATGGCTAATCTCCTTCAGCAAAAAAATAAATAAACAAAATAAATTTAGTGTTTGCATGCAATGTAGCAATGTATGTTTATTCTTATAATTAAATGGATTTATCAGGCTTTTAAAGGGAATATCTGAATTATTTATGAATACCAAACATATAATTTAACTCATCAACAAATACTATTTTGATCTCTATTTTATTATATTGTTACTTTAAAAACAAAAGAATCACTCTTGAAAAAAGAATAACATTTTTATCAAAATTAAATTGGTCAAAAAATTTAAAAAAATGGTCAATGTTTCAAACATATGACAATAAAAAAAGTATTGATCAAATTTTCTTTAAAACTGCAGTGAAAAAAGGCAAAGATGGATCATCGCTAGCATACTTCAGGTCTGTGATGAAATACATGCCATTTTAATGGAATTGGAGCATTTTTAAAACATAATTGAAGAATTTGAAGACATTCTTGAAAATAAATATATAACTTTAAGAGCTAGTCACTAAAATAACTGCAAAATAATTCCTAATTATGAATTAAAGTTGTAAAAGAAAAATTAGAAAATAAAAAAATACAAATTCTCTTTTAAAAGATAGCATGAATTACTTATAACAGCTTTATTTCTTTAATTTTAGTTCATGGAAATTCACTATACCATTGGAGATACAACCATATTTCTCTAAACATAATGAAGGCTTTTGAAGCAATCTAGCATTTTAGAATTTGCACATTTATCTAAATTTAAAGATCATTTTTTTTCAGAAAGGCAGATACTAAAAATTTCTATTTCCTAGTTACAATATACAAAAATTTGGCATGAGGCAAAATTTAAAGGCATATTCTGACACATCAAAATGATAAGAATATTTTAAAATACATTTCCTACATCAAAATGTTATTTCAAAATATATATGGAATAGAGAATATACAAATCATCTCCTGATAATCACATTATACTCTTTTACCATGAACATTAGCAGAATTTTCAAAATAGGTATACCACAGTATTTTTTTCACAATTAGTCACAAACAAATTGTCACAATTTGTTAGGAGGAAAACTCTCTTCTGTGGTCCTGAAGTACTGTGAAGAGCGTCTGAATTGTCTAATGTATATTTGGAAATAGGCAAAATGGCAGCATTTCAAAGTAGAAATGTCACTTCTGCAAGCACTCTCTTTTCTCAAACACCAGGGACTTTAAAAAGCTAACATATATTTTTAAATTAACAGAATAATATTCTTTTTTTTTTTTTCTCGCTGTCCCTGTCCCTGTTCCTCTCCTCCTCTCATTAGAGGAGTTACTGTCATATGCTCTGTTCCCTAAAGGCCAAGGAAGTATCAATTCAATGTCTCTAATAAATCTTTTTAAACATTGTCGAGGAAATGTTGATTTTATTTGAGCCAAGCATAAGCCTGTCATTTGGTTGCTTCTATTAGAATCCAAATGAGCACCAAGATCACAAAATACAGATGCACTGACTTTTTATTACTGCAATTTTCACTCTCTGCTAATTTGTCCCATACCCCAAACACTTAATGTCCTTTGCTTCTTTTGATCAGATCCCATATGACTCCTAGAGAGTGGCGGTTGCAAAATAAAGGCTTAGAGAGAGATAAGAAGACTACAAAGCAGCCTGTGAACATAACGAATGTGCCTTTTAGCTGTTTTCGCATTCTGCTCACCACAGGGCACATCTTTAAGAGAGCTCTGCGTATGAAAACCTGCACTTCACATACATCTTTGTATTTCATGTTACTAATCCCCAGAATTTTATGAATACACACAAAGCTCATTTTCTGCTCCTGCCAGTCACCTCTAGTGGCTGTGAAGTAAAAGTAAGGATGGCTGCAGAGGTAATAGAATGCCCACAGAAAACTGAAAAGGCAGGTATATTAAACAAAACATTCGATTTTTAGAATCTCTAGTACAGACACTACACTTGGGTATAGAGCTCCTGTGCTGTGGTCAGCACGTGATTTGATAATCGGCTTCTGAGATCAGGAACTAGGATTTATGTATCCTTCTACCTTCAGCATTTCATACAGAGTTTGGCTCATGAACACAACAAGCATGGAATAACTCCAAGGACTTATCTTCCATTCCTATTTCTGTTTGGTGTTGTTTTTCATTGTTTTCCTTACCTACGTACAGCAACGGTAAGTCAACTTCACTTCTCAAAACGTCTATCCTTCAATGTCAAAATGTCACCTCAAATTATACTGGAAAAAAATATATTGGAGTCTCAGCAATTGAATCAAAAGATGGAGCTAAGGGGCCGGCCCGGTGGCGCAGCGGTTTCGTCCGCGCTTGGCAGCCCGGGGTTCGCGGGTTCGGATCCCGGGCGCCCGCCGACGCGCTGCCTGTCAGCCATGCCGTGGCGGCGTCCCATATAAAGTGGAGGAAGATGGGCACAATGTTAGCCCAGGGCCAGTCTTCCTCAGCAGAAAGAGGAGGATTAGCAACGGATGTTAGCTCAGGGCTGGTCTTCCTCACCAAAAAAAAAAAAAAAAAGATGGAGCTAAACCCAAAGAAACCGTAGAAGTGTATTCACAATGTAAAGAAAAATAATCATTTCTGTCTTAGGCCGCAACTGGTCATTGCTGAGATATGATGAAAAGACCCCACAGAAAGTAGCAGCAGAACTGTTTTATTTCTGTTTTTTTCCATAACTAGCAGTTACTTAAACTTTTCTAGTGTTTGATTTTTTCTATTTTTAGAAAAGCAAAATCTAATTTAAAAAACTCCACTGCGGTGTTGGACAGGGTGTGGGATTGGCTTTATTATCCTTAAAGCTGCTGTATAGACTCGTTAGCTTAATGTTTTTCTCAAATCACTGGAAAGTCCTAGGTTAGATAATCCTTAAAGGCATTGCTTACCAAATAAATACATTGTTTGGAATTAAAACATGGAAGACAGTATTTCGTATTTATGAAAAAAATTGTTGACACTTTATGCAGCGTCAACAGGTATATATGATCAAATCTAGATAATTGAAAGAATTATTTTTACCCAACACATCTGACAATGTTCATGTTAAGACTGAATTTGCAAGTGAGAGAAAGTAATTGAAGTGAAAGACATTTAACTTTGTTTTAATTAATGACTGTGAAAAACGTATTCCAGTGGCATGGTAATTTTTACTGTCTTCTTTTAGTTCTCAAATGTGACCAAATTCCATGCAATTATTGATAAAATTATATGATGCACAAAGCAAAATATGTAAAAAAAATCTCTCTACTGTTAAAAATCGCAATATTTAAAAACATCCTATTATTATTTGTAGATAACATTCTGGGAGAAGAGGTTTACAGTAACTCCAATGGTTTCCTCCCATCATGTGATTCTAAATGAAATCTAGAATTTCCTGCTGTTTAATTACACAAAGATGATATATATGTCTAAGATTATTTTCCTTTCACTTAAGAAGCCACAAGACCTGAAGTATTTCATGACCAGGACTGAATGAGGAAAATTCAGGGGAAACACACTACACAAGTGACCTTGACCATCTCATAACCAGGAAGCAAATGTCCCGGAAGGATGTAAACTCTATTTGTTTGATCCCAGACGAATATTCAATGAAAGTAAAGTCATTGTCTGTTGGGATTTTCTTCCTCTTCTCTCGGCATTATCATGACATCCATTTCAACCATATATTTGATTTTTAAACTATGTAGATGTAGCTGACTAATCAGGAGGTCTATCAGTTTGAAAATTTAACAAATGCTGAAGTGTGAAAGCACAGGCAGAAAGGATATTTCTGGAGGAGTCTGGCTAGAATACTGTATTTTCTTCTGCTTTCTACATATTCACAGATGTAGACTCCAGATTCCTTTTACTCTGCTCTGCTTCTTCTTGTTTAATATTACATGTAACCTTCTAAGATAACACAAAACTTACTCATCTGTATTGTCTATTGCTTATCTCTCTCTTCCATCAGAATGTAAACTCAAAGATGGTTGGTGCTCAATTAACATTTGTTGAATGAATATTATCTTTCATACACATGAAAGCCTATGCTTATGACTGCCAAGTAAAAAGCTAGAATTCAGTCAACAAGCAAAATAACAAAAAGAAGTTGCTTAAAAGATGCAGAGTTTATATCCAATATCCTACATTCATGTGTATTTGGAAGTAATACGCTTCTTCAATTTAGCAATAAAAACTATACTCAATATATATTTCTAGTCAAAATATAAATTAAAATTTAAAAATCAAAATCAAATCTACAGCCACAAAGATAAATGATAACCTCGTATTAAAAACTGCACTATATATTCCACAATCACAAAAAAAGAGAATGCACAGCCATTTGACTGGATCCTGGTTTTCCACAATATCACAAGAATTCTTAAAAAATTCCTGGAAAGTAAAACTATAACACTATTTGGAGATTTAAAAAAAACTCAGCAATAGCGTCCATACATAAAGATTTCATTTTCCATTTACTTCAGCCACCAATCTACTCAATATGGCTGGTATTTTAATAAACATAAGTAGGCATAGGGTTTAGATATCATTCCATCTCAATTTGTGAAACATTTCTCCTAATAGCTGAAAAAACAAAGAAATGAATTTTAAAAAAAGTCTACTTGTAGCCATAAACATTGTACTGTTTATATAGAAAACAGTAAAAACATATTTACTACATAGAACAGCGAATTTTAAACATATGCTTTAAATTATTATATGGTAGGCAAAACAAGAGTCATTATTTAAGATTCAGTGGCAAAGAGCTTTGACCAGGGAGCCAGTGACCTGGCTGCTCAGCAAGTTCCAGTGCAGCTTTTACATCATAGGTCCAGTCTCTTAACCTTCTTTCATTATTAAATGATCCAATAAATTGAAAAACCTCTCGGGTCCCTTTCTGCTTATAAAACGTTTTTTTAAATCTTTTAAAACAATTCATTGGGTTTGATTTTCCTCCTCCAATGCGCGGTAGATCACTAACAATGTTTTCTGGACACAGGGAGAAAGGGAGTACTTTTATTACTCCAGAAAGCTTTAACCCAGTTATGACCGAGTATCAAGTGACAAGAATGAGTTTAGGAGGCCCTACAGCCATATTCAGGTGACACGGGGAAAAAATGCCTCTGGAGCACAGAATATTGGCCTACCCTTCAAGTCCACTCATTACCTCTCTTCAAGAAGCCCTCACGATTCGTTGAGTCGCCCTTTCTCTAGGAAGCTTAGGGAAGATGAAAGGTGTTGATGAGGTTGCCGCGGTTCATTTCTGCTACTTGTTCACCTACCAGATTCTATACAGGAAATGTGCAACATTATAGTAGAGTGTAATGTTTTGAATTTTAGAGGTCTTTCAAAGAGTAGGGTTTGAAATTATACTGTAAATTTTCTGAGTTTTCAAACATTTGATATTACATTTGAAAACAAGAAATAATTTTGTATATTATTTTAAAGTATAAAATGTGACATTATTTTATGTTATTTTATTTATTATTACTTTATTTTATTATTACTTGAACTTTACCTTCGTACATGTTCTGCCGCTTTGTAAGATTCACTCAGATTGTGATAATGAATATTGGTAATATAATATCCATTTTTATATATAATGCAATGAATTGTTACTGACAAAGAAATCCTACCATATTAGCAAAAACGAAGTAATTTTTTTCTTAATAGTCATTAAATAAAGATTTTCATTCAAATAGTTAAATCTTGGTTTCATCAAATGTTTAGTAATTCCTTTAAAATCTGGAAATTATTTTAAAGCAAAAAATGAGGTTGAAAATCATGAAACACTTATCAAGCCTGAGATTCTAAGGCCCACCTGCCTGGTAGGCAGTTTATCACTTGCTGTCTTCCTTATCTAAGGAGGTCTGGCTTTTTCCTTAATTTCTGAATCTGGCAGGAATGAAAAAAAAGTTTTAAAGAACAAAATGTATTCCTCTAATAATTCCACCCACTAATACTCCACACACAACGGTAGTGTGTCACTAGTGTGTGTTTCTGAATCTAATCATACTTAGGTAAATGCTTCCTTACATAATGGCTTGTGTGGTTTTCCACTAGTATGTTCTATGCAAATTCTCCCACTTCTCCCAACACAGCCAAAGTGGGAGCAGGCGTCATGAACATCATGGCTGAATTCAAGGGAGAAAGCAAAGTGAACGTTGAATATGACTGGAAGAAACATACTTTGTAAAGCTAAATGTGGAAGTCCATAATAAAAAATTTATGCTTCAAAGGGAAGAATAGTAGCATTAATAAAGCTAAAATTATAGAAAATATTAAATAATGTAGAAAAAAAGCATTAAGAGTCAAAGATTTTAATCCATCTCTCCCTGTCTGTGGTAGATTATATGATTTTGGTAGATTGAAGAGGCAAAAAAATAGATAAGTGTACAGAATACCTAAGCCACATAATGGTAAAAATAACACACACACACACACACACACATAACCTAAAAAAGAGATAATATACCTCCCTTTCAAGAACCTATGGAATAATTGCAAGATGAGTTATATTTTTCTAATATATCAATATTGAAAAATATAAGTGTAGGAGTTAGGGATGAATATGAGTTTGAGGGATGGGTGGAATCTGAGTCAATGAAGAAAATGACTGTAGGGATAATTCTGGGCAGAGGTAATATGATGAGCAAATGCAAACAGAAGTTACTGGGTAAAGAGTAGCGGGTAGAGAGTGAAGAAAATAACTGGATCGAGAAGCATGTACTTGTTAACATGGGTCAGGGAAGAAAGATTTGGCCAGGAGTGGAGCACACAATTTGTACATCGAGAAGTTTCCTGATTAAGGAATAGGCACTTGGGAGTCCTTCCAGGTTATTGGAATGACATAGTAAATGAGGTTAGTCATATAGTTTGTTGATGCAAAAGGTACTGGAGAAAAAAGAACTGAAGTAAAAATAAAAGTGTTGCCCATTATTACCAAATATATAAACTGTGAAATACATACTGCTGAGGAATGAAGACTGACTGGAAAGTGGTGGCAATAGGAGAATCAATGAAAGGGTGCGTTTAAGGGGAGAAATGAAGAAAAAATTGGAGGACATAATGTCGGGCTGAAAAATGAGGGAATCAAAGTTGACTCCCAGATTTCAATTGTGGGGAGATGGCAGCTTTGTTCTATGATGTAGAATGGAGTTATTATGTAAATTTATAGAAGAATGAAAGTTTTGGTGATTTATAAATAAAGTGCATAATCTGCTTAAATATTAAATATTATTTTACAATGCATTTGTTGTACCTTAAAAGGTTTGTTTTATGGGAGGGGCTTTAAAATTGTTATTTTATTTTGTTTTTTAATCTAGCCTTTAGTGATATAACACAGGCACCGTATTTAAAAGAGGATTTGGTATATAACAACTTAATACATATTAGCTCTTTTTATTATTATTAGCCTGAAAACACTGGTGCTATAATGTTTTTTAATATGCCATTGTCATTTTTTATTATCCAAATGAAGAGTGTTTTATTAGTATATTTTTGTTCCCTATCAATCACTTTTTTATTCAAATTTAAATGATACAACACATAATTCAGAAACAGTATAGAAGAGTATAGTACAATAAAAAGTAAATTTGCCTACTGTTTGTCATATCGGATAGTCCACAAAATAATTGATATGCTATTTTCCATCTTTATAATTTAATGAAATGAATGCTTCACAGTTCATTGGACTAGATGGAAGCCTCAAAATCCTATTTCAATTTGTCAACACGAAAGATATAATTAAAAACAATTAATTTTATAGTAAAATACTTCATAGGAATTTTGCCAAATTTATCTTCATGGACCATATCATGATTTACAAATATCCTGTTTTTTTCCCTAATGTAACTAGAGCACAGTTGAATTTTCAAAGCAATAGGGTATGCTCAATTGAATCATTTTATACATCTGTACCTATAGAAAAATGCTGCTGAAAATTGCTTATTAAAAGAGACTCTCCGGGCCAGCCTGGTGGTGTAGCGGTTAAGTTCATGAACTCTGCTTTGGAGGCCCGGGGTTCACAGGTTTGATCTGGGGCACAGACCTTGCACCGCTTGTCAGGCCATGCTGTGGTGGCGTCCCATATAAAGTAGGGGAAGATGGGCATGGATGTTAGCCCAGGGCCAGTCTTCCTCAGCAAAAAGAGGAGAATTGGCAACAGATGTTAGCTCAGGGCTAATCTTCCTCACCAAAAAGATAAATAAATAAATAAATAAATGTTTTTTAAAAATAAAATAAAATAAAAGAGACCCTCTTAGGAGTGAAAGAATTGTTTTTCCTCTTCCCAGAAGTGCTGTTCTCGTATTATAGCAAATACAATCTAAATGTATCCTAAAAAATATTTTTGTGTTTGTGTTGCGAGGCAGATTTTAAAAAGCATGCTGTGTCTAAATAGTGAATTTACTAGGTAACGATCTTAAAGCTTTACATTTTTTAATCCTCATTCTATGTTGGTTACCTGTATTCTAGAATTGACTTCAGAATTTTGTTCCTATGAGTGAAATTCTAAATCATTATTGTAATTGACAATGCAGAAGAGTAAGGCAGCACAAAAATAAAAATGCAAAAATGTTACCTTAATTTTCTGTAAGAGAAAAATAACTCCCTTACCTCCCAATTTTTAGTACCCAAAAAGAAAAAAATACTCAAATCAAAAATGGGCATATCGCAGAAATTCTATACTATTTTATGGAAGGAGATGAAAATAGTATTGAATGACATTATGCCATCAATATTACTGACAGATAGCTGGCTTGAAATCTGTAACACACACTTTCAAAGAATTACTTATTTACAAAACTGGAAGCAGTATTAGGCTTCAAAAAAGCAAACTAGCCAACATAACAACAAAATCCTGCCAGGGCAGTTAGTTTATTCATTTTGGGAAGTCTACAAAGTAAGGCAGGAGGAAGAGCAAATAATCTTCTAAAGTTGCAAATGAAAAAAATCATTACATTTGGTGGAGAAAGAAACACAGGGATAAACAAAGTAATCTGGTCTGTATTTTGTTTAATATCACAAATTTCTGGTGATAATCTATGACAGAGATAAGAAATAGGACAATTTCTGGTCTTTTTAATTAAATAACTCATTTGTCAGATTATTATGAGTAGGTCCATGGGGAAAATGCTAAACTAATGTGGCCTGGTTTACTATGGATTTGTGTTTAAGTTAATTGATTAGAACACCCATCACCCAGTGATATATGCCTGCATGTCACCAATTATCCAATCATTGTTCGTTAATGTCATTACACAATTACAAAACCTTCTAACCACGTGAGTCTGGGAAATATTTAAAATAATTTCAGATAATCTCACTTCTTACATAGTTCTCCTAACAATGGAGTAACTATGCACTCCTTTAATTGATTTATTATTATTAATCATCATAAATAAGATTATGATATCAAATGTTAGGTAGGTACTTAGAAATACTATAGGGTAGAGTTAAAACATAAAACATGTGAGTCTATGCAAATGGATTACCATCATTTTTCTGTGAAAACTGAAGAGAAAAATGAAACCTTTCCCACAAAAAACACAAATTAAAAGTGATCCGTCGCCAACCAACCACACCAAAAGTATTCAAAAACATCATTGAAAAGAACTCTGGCAGGTGATATTTGTTTGTCTGTTTGTTTTTTGTGAGGAAGATTGGCCCTTATCTAATGCCTGTTGCCAATCTTCCTCTTTTTTGCTTGAGGAAGAGTGGCCCTGAGCTAACATCTGTGCCAATCTTCCTCCATATTTTATTTGTGGGTCACTACCACAGCATGGCTTGATGAGTGGTGTGCTTGATCTCACCTGGGATCCGAACCTGTGAACCTGGACCATGAAAGCGGAGGGCGTGAACTTAAGACTCTTGTCACCAGGCCAGCCCCAGGCAGGTGCTATTTTGAATGGAACATAAAGCATCTGAAACCAGAGTCCATGATTTTGTTTTCCAGGCTTTTTATTTATTGTTCTTGGGACTTTGTATATTTCCCCTACCATGGTGACAGTTCCTAATTTGTCAAATGTAGATAAAGATGAAAAGAACCATCACCACTGCCATCTCAACCATCACAAGAATTTTCCTAGTTGTGGTGTGGAGACTTTTAACACCCACAAATAATCATGTTTCCTAACATCACTATTTATATCTCCTCTACGTGTTCATTCCTTCTAACTTCCCACTTATCTCCCAACCTTCAGGAGCTCACCTTGACTGCACTTCACTTTGGTTAGTATAACGATAGCTGTGCACTCTTCGTGTTGCGTGTCCCTCAGCCCTTTACTTAGCTGCATGACAGCTCATCTTTGCATTTCTTTCTCTGAAGGTGTCTTCAGTCCCACAAATGTTTTATCTGCCAACGAGGTGAGTGCAGGAAAATTAATGTCTACCTGAGAAGAACCCTCATCCAATGATTGACAAGAGGTCAGTATAAGTATCCCAGATTCTCCCCTAGGGTGAGATAACTCTAGAGGTGTGTGGCCTACAGTGGATCCCAGTGTTTCCCCAGCTGGATGAGGTCTCAACTGTTCAAAGGGATACCTGGCTTGATGATGCATACTTCACTGGTTTCCTTCTTTTCCCAAACTTTATTAGCTGCTTCAGTTTCCCACTCCCCTAGTGGTATTTCCTTCACGTTTCAAATAAAAATCCAAACCTCAAATCTCTGTACAGTTAGTTTCTGGGGGAACTCAAGACAGTGACCACAAGTGCCAGTTTGCAAAAACAATCCCAGCCTAACTATGAATAGTATCTACTTTCATTTCTCAAAGTGCCCTACTTTGGATGACATGTCACGTGGTCATCCCATTCTAGGGAATATAGAAACCATCAGATTAGAATTCTCTCTTCTTTCAGGTCAAAATCGTGCAGATCTGCCGAGTCCTTCACTCTTGACCCATTCTGATTTTCTTCTATTTCAGAAGTGAAAATCCTTCACTATTGACAAGTGAGAAGATCTCCCTACTTATTTAAAGCTAATTCCTCTCCTCCTGATATCTATGGATTCTTCTACAATCAATTTATTCTGTCTTTCATGCATACTCAACTTCTCCACTGGATTTTCCCATTGGCTTCCAAATATTCTTAAATATTTTTTTTAATTTAAAAGTATAACTTAAGAAAGCTCTCTCATTTCCACATGTCCTAGCAGCTAAAGTATGGCTACTGCCCCAGGCCACGTCTCCCTTTCATAGTCAAACTGCTTCTAATTGGTGCATGCATATTAGAAGAGAGAGAGATAGCATCTATCTATCTCACTCTACGAACCACCCCTCCAGTTTGGCTTCCTTATCATCACTACACTGAAGCCATTTCCATGGTTTCCTATGTTCCTATGATTCAATTAGCACCTAAGTTGACCACCGACTGCCCCTCCCTCCTTGACACTTCTTTTACTTGGTCTGCAAGATCCAACAGTTGTCTGGTTTCTCGGTTTTCTCCCTGCCTCTCTGGCATCTCTTCCTGTACTCCTTTGCCTCTATCTTCTTCTACCAAGGTTCTAAACTCTGACAGCCCCTCCTGCCATCCTCTCTCTTTTAGACGACTGAATGTGCCCTTCATGGGTCTTGCTGCACCCTCATTGGCACATCTCAATCAGAATAATTTGTTTGAATATAAAATTTATGCTCTTTCTCTGCTTTATAATACATTAATGACTTATATCCTAGGATAGCTTATAATGTTCTTGATCTTCGACTAAAGACAAACCCTAAGCCTAACCTTCAAAACTCTTCATTTTCTGGCCCTTACTGAGCGGGATCTTTATCTCCTGCTGCAGCTGACACTGGACTCTGAGTTCCTCTCTTTGTCATACTCAAAATTTCCTCTCCATATACTGACCCCAGCATCTGGAATGCACTCCCAAACACACACACACACACACACACAATGCACCTTCATTTTCACCTACCTAACTTTACACTTCTTATGATCTCTCCACCACAACTTTCCCTGCTCTTCCTGACAAGATCATTTCACTCTAGAATATGGTCTCAAGCATGTGTCTGACTCTTTAAGCAACGTTGCTCTGCACAAGGATAAGGTACAACAGGTTTTTGCTTAATGTTGTATATTTACTGCCCAGCACAAAGCCTGGCACAAACCTGATGTTCAATAAATATTTGTTGGAAGAACAATTAAAGAATCTGAAAAGCACTCTGTAAAGGGTCAGTATTAGCTATTATAACTTACATGTGTTCTCAAGAGAACAGCCTGAATGATTCCATTAAAAAGTTAGAGCACATGACCCTTCTTCTTAAAACCCTTCAATGGCTCTTCGGTAGACTCAGTAACAGCCGAAGTCCTAGTGAAGGTCAAAGCCCTCATAATTTCACTACCTGTTACCTCTCTGACCTTAACCTTGCCTGAGGTGATGCTCACTCACTCAGCTCCAGTCCCAATGATCTTGCTGCTCCTCAAACATGACAGCCCTGCTTTTGTCTCAAGATTTTTGCATTGGCTGTTCCTTATGCCTATAATGCTCTTCCCTCAGATATCTATATGGCTTGTTCCTTCACCTACTCAAGTCTCTGCTATTTTTACACTTGAGAGCCCATCTTCTTAAATCTTATCTAAAACTCTGATAGTCCCCATTCCTCAGTTTCTTTTTTCCTGTAGAAATTGTTGCCTTCAAGTATACCTCTAGTATACTACCTAAATTCCATATTTGTATGTTTGTAGCATGTATGATCGATAAGGACGTCTCGCTTGCTTTGTTCATTGCTGTATCTCCAGCACCTAGGACAGTGCCTGGCTATGGCAGATGCTCAATACATATCCCTGGATCAAATAAAAAAAATCATTACCATTGGATTAATCTCTTTTCTCTTAGCTACTAAAGTGAGACTAAAAATCTTTTTTGGGGGGAGGAAGATGGGCCCTGAGCTAACATTCATGCCAATCTTCCTCTATTTTGTATGTGGGTCACCACCACATCATGGCTGATGGATGGTGTAGGTCCACACCTGGGAGCCAAACCTGCGAACCCTGGGCCACCAAAGCAGAGCACATGAACTTAACTGCTATGCCACTGGGCCAGCCCCAAGAATAAAAGTCTTAACCAATAAATGCCATGCAGATGAAATATATATTCTTAGAAAATAATAACATTTATTTTTACTAATTGTCATTGTAAGCTGTCATTATACTATAGTTAATAAAATCAAATGTTTATCTGCCCTTCATAACAATAAGAAACAAAAATAAGAACCCAGAGAAAAGGAACTAAGACTTTACTGACATGTCGCACAGACTGGCATATGAGCATAAGAAAATACAGACATGAGAATCAATGGGCACATTTGTAGGACAATCAAAATACATGAAGCGCTAGAGCAGAGTGTGGTAAACTTTGAGATTTAATTTGGTACTCATCCATAATCTTTGCAAAGCATACAACATGCACCTCAAATTGCCTTAGTCTTATTTTCATATATAATAAAATATCATGCTGAATATTGGATGGGACTGAACTAGGCATAAGAAATTTTAAAGCAGAGTGGGAGTGGAAGCTGATAGGCCCAATTTAAAATTCCAGGCTAGCCACTTACTAGGGGTGTGGATTTAAACCAGCTACTTGCCCTTTCTGAGACTCAGTTATTTTTTTTATTACATAAAACACTCACCTCAGAGTTTTTTAATAAGGATGAAAGGCAAGTGACAATAAAATTTATCTTCTAATTCAGGATACTTTTGAGAATAAAAGAGAAGAAGGTGTTCTTAATAACTAAGCCTGCACAAGTAATAATTGAGATTGTTCTGGATAAACTGAGACTGTCCTGAGAAACTGGGATATATGGTCACACCAGTTAAAGGGACTATGCATCTGGAAAAATCTGATGTGGACCATGTGTTCAACAAATATTTGTTTTAAAAAAGACTCAAATTACATGCTACGACTGATGTAAACTGCCTAATTTTGAGTAGGTCACTTAATCTTCAAATGCTACACTGCCCATACCTTTAAAGAGAGAGAGACAGATTCTTCCATGAGCATATATGTGTGCGTGTGTACGTATATACATGCACTTTTTTTCATTAAACTTATCTATATAATCTGAAGTAGCAAGAGATTTTGGAGGATTATTTTAGTTTCAGTAAATGACACATTTATATTACAGCAGATAAGAAATATTCCATCCTGTACCTTAAAAACATACAAATACAGAGAATATTTTGACATGAAAATGTTACCCTTATATAACCGATTCAAGTACTTAATGGTGCAATTTAAGGTTGCCTTGCAGAAGCAGACACCAGGAAAGCTTATTGTAGTCTCTATAATATTCCTTCATAGAACTGAAGATTATCATTAACTTGTTTATCTCGAGAAATATTATGAACTAATACTAGGATTTACATTTATATAGGGGTTTGAATTTTGAAGAAATTTCCCATTTATTTAGGCCAACTATTATGCAAGAATTTCTATTACCCATATTTTATAACCTGAGGAAACTCAGCCATGGAGATATGAACTGATTTGCCTGAGGCCACACGGATTGCCGCAGCAGAGCTCAGATATAAGCCAGATCTACTGAGTGTCAGACCCATGCGAGGGACAGACAATAGAACGATGAGTGAAACTGACATGCTACTTCCCTCTTGAAGCTTCTAGCCCTGTGGCGAAATGGGTTTCTATTGTATAACATCACCTCTTTAAGAAAAAGATGCTGCTTGTAAAAGACATAAAAACATTGAGAAATCAAGCCATTTAAACAGTTCAAGCTATTTTTAAAAGTAAACTCAATTATCCTTTGTTGTTGCTGTTGTTTTACCACCCATGGGGAGAAATATCTCTTTAGTGGAGATTTGACTATCTTGATAACTTTTTTCCAGGAAGCGAATGTGTCTCAGAAGTCAGCATGTCCTCTGTACTTTACCCACCTGATAATTAACTCATTCATTCTATCTCTGAGAGACCATGAAAAGAATAGGAAACAAAGATCAAGGTTAAAGACTAAGTCTTGTTATCTGCATAGGTTTTTAGCCAGATTGTATTTAAGGATAGTGGGTACACAGCATGGACACCTAATTTTGCTTAAAGAGTAACCTTAAACGATCTGCAAAATGGCATTTTAATTCCAATTTGAGAATCAGCTTAATTTAGAAGAATAAAATGTTGTCATTCATTATCAAAATATTAATGACATTCCTATTTAATCTTTCATCCCAAACATCTAAATTCCTATAGAGTGTGCCAAGTTTGATGTTTTGTTATACTCAAAATTTCCCAGACTGAACTTTAACCATCTCCTTGAAGTTGACTTCCATTATCCCAAGCTAGAAAAATTAAAGTGTATTTTGACTGAAGCCCTCTCTTTTTGTTGCCTATATTCAATCTGAAGCCAGGTTGTTTTATTATTTTCTGCCATATCTTTTTTTCTAAAGAAAAAAACATCTCAACATCTCCCTGCCATTTCCAGTGCTGCCATTTTAACTTCTAATTCTTCAATTTTTATGTGGGTTTATGGCTCAGAATCACATTCTGTTCCCTTGCCTCTAGTTGTTTTATTTTCTAATACACATCCAAATAGTCATCAATTAATATGCTTCATCACCTTTTATTGGTCATTTCCCTATGCAAAAACGTGCAGTGGTCCTCTGTTTATTTGTGTTTGTCATTCTTTGTTAGTTTTCAAGGTTCCTCAACTTATGTTAAATTATTTCAAATGTAGTCAGTCCTTTACTTTAAAAAAACCCTGTAATATTTACATTAGGGAAATTATTTCTTATTCTGTTTTTGTATTTGGAATCTCAACTTTTGGTTTTTTTTGGTGAGAAAGGTTTGCCCTGAGCTAATATCCATTGGCAATCTTCCTTTTTTTTTTCCTTTGCTTGAGGAAGATTAGCCCTGAGCTAACATCTTTGCCAGTCTTCCCCTATTTTGTATGTGGGATGCCTCCACAGCATGGCTGACGAGTGGAGTAGGTCCACGCCCAGGATCTGAACCCATGAACCCGGGCCCTGAAATGGAGCACGTGGAACTTTAACCCCTCTGCCACGGGGTCAGCCCCTTGGAATCTCAACTTTTTGACAGCCAAAATCTAGAGCTAGATTATACTTTTGAGAATGATTTATTTGTAAGAACTTTTTCATCCTGCATATGCTTTCCAATAAGCAAATAAGCAATTATTGAATGTTTACTTTATAAATGTCACAAAACGACATTTATCTTTGTTCACAACAATGCCTTCTAGTCTATATTTTATATGGGTCACTTAGCAGAACTTATAATAAATTGTTTTTAAAGTACATCCTTCTGGATTCTTCCATTACTTTAGCATATTTTAAATTTCTAAAATCTAAAATTAATAGCAATGCTTATTTTTTTCTGGAAAAAATACCTTCCAAGTACTTACAGTGTGAAGAGTGAATCTAAGGGTTAAATAAGAAAACTATAAACAAATGGGCCTAGATTTTAGGAGTTTAATATCTTATAGGTCATATAAAGAGAAAATTGACTATGGTTGCATTCAGATTCAGTCCTAAATTCTGTCTAATTTGAGAAGCAAGAAGAAAGAGTTGTTATTCCTAATTGTTGTCATTAAGTGGTCCATTCTTGGTCTCCCAGAAGGACAAATCCACTAATCAAACTGTGAATGCAATGAATGCATATGTGACACCACTGTGAGTTTTTTCACAAATAAAAATCATTAACCAAAAGTAGAATGCACATGATGAGCCTATATTACAAATAACCATTGGAACTATTTATGAGTCTGAGAACACCAATGGGTCTGGGAGATAAACAGTGTGGCTACAGTCATTTAAAAATAGATCTGCACAAAAATATAAAGGCAATCACATCCCATTCTAAACACAATCTGGTGGATTTCACCCACAAGTTCCCTGAGACTAAAAGAATGTTGTCTTGTGGAAAGCACCCTTGGAAGAAGACATCTACAAAATGTGAATAAATACAATTTACAGTCCTGACAGAGGAGGCTTCATCCTGCTTATTTTCTTAAATGACCATCTTGCTACCAAATGATTGACTCCTGGTGACAATACCAAGCTTTAAAAAAAAAAAAATCTCCTTGAAATTAATTAAAATGCTCTAATAAGGAAAAGCATAATTTTTTTCTCTATAAAATCGGCTTTATGTTGTTGAAATAAATAAATCTTAACCAATATCCCAAAAGAGCTAAGTTTACCAAGTGAAAATTTCCAGCACAACAGAGCCTTCAGATTTATTTTAACAAGTATGTTTACTGGAATATTATATAAAATCATTTTTAAAAGACAGTTGACTAGTAGTAATAAGATGAAGAAAAGCCAAAATATGCAAATCATATTAATTACAAGATAAATTTGCATGTTGTTTTTGTTAGGAGAGACTTCTGACATTCATGGGTTTTAGAGTCAAAAAAAGTTATAGGTAGAATTTTCATAAAATGAAAATGCTTTTTCCTTAAAATAAAATTATCATAAAGTGCCTGGCTCTACGAAAAAAGTAGTTACAAATATCAATCAAAATGACTTTATCCAGAAACTGAAAAATTAAAATTTTTTACTACTATTATATTTACATGAAGGCATGTTAGTTCCTTTTGCATTTTTCTTATGAATGTGAAATATGGTTTTAAGGAGAATATTTTAATGACCAATGATATATGTGCTTGTTAAAGCCTTATTTATTGAAAGTGCTGTCTTGATTTTTAAATTTTCAGGCAAGAAAAGCATGGAAGAAAAGCTTTAGTCAATATTTAACAGTGCTTACTGAGTACCTGTCATATACTGGAACCCAGCTTTGTGTAAGACTTGATTCTATTTTCACAAGGTTCATAACCCAGCAAGACAGACATACACACAACAAACCATAATAACTTCTCCTACTGTTACGCTGACCTGCTCCCTCACTCACTCAGCTCCAGCCAACCTGACCCCCAACGCATCAGATTCCATCCCACCTCATGCCTCTTCACTTGGTGTTCCTCAGCCTGGAATGCAATACCCCAATTTCTACCTTCCAGTCCCTTCCATTCTTCAAGTACTTGTTCACATGTGACCTTCTCAGTGGGAGTGTCCCTGACACCGCCCCCCAATTAAAATTGTAAACCCCCTGACCCCTGGGAACAACCTATTCTCCTTCCATTCTTAACTATTTTTTAACTTTACAGTGATCTTTTTTTGTCTATTTCTTTTTCACTTGTGTGTCCCCTACCACCACAATGTACATGGAACAAAAAAGGGATTTGTGTCTCTTGCTCTCTGCTAACCCCTGGCAGTACTTGCCATACAAAACAGAACAGCAAAATCTAACAGATGTTGGGAGGCAATGGAGAGTTTTTTTTACAGAAGGTGATATTTTAACTGAGCCTCTGGGGAAACCCATCCTGGCAGTTAGCCTGAGATGATGTTCTCTAGGGAGGAAACAATGTGGGATTCAACCTCCTTTCCTATCCCTGCGACTGCCTGAAGCAACCTAGAAAACCCTTCTGTTGGCTATTTTTAACCACATCAACTAAATATTCTCAAGTCATCACTGACATTGCTTCCTGAAAAGTTTGAGTGTGGGATTCTGCTGCAAATGCCAAAAAAAAAAAAAATCGTTTTAATATTCTTTTACTCTAACAAATATTTATTAAGTGGCATTGTGCTAATCATTTGGATTTCATGGGTGGATATCACAAAGATCGTTGCCCTCGTGGATTTTACCTCCTGGAGTGTGACAAAAAAGACAATAAACAGTAACGAAGAAAATATAATTAAGAAAACTATGAAGAAGGTTAACATGTGACAGGAGCATTGACACAAATAGAAAGTACAGCAGGATAGGGATGGGATCCAAAATGCGAGGAGGGAGAAAGATGGGCAGGATGCAGAATTAAATCGGGTAGGCAGGCTTCATTGTGAAGGGGAGAGTGGAATAAAATCTTGACAGGGATGGGAGAGTGGGCTGTGTGAGTATATTGAGGGAAAGAATGTCCAAGGCAGAGGAAGCAGCCCCAGCAACACCTTAAGTAGATTACTCAAAGAAGAGCAAGACAGCCGCTGTTGCTGGACCAAGAGCATAAGAAGAGTAGTAAGAGATGAGGCCAGAGGAGTTATGAGGGTAGGTTGTAAGTGGCCTTGAAGCCATTATAAGAACAGTAGTATTTACGTTGCCCCAAGTGGGGAGAGAACGGAAGGTAGTGAGCAGAAGGATGACATAATGTGTCTTTCTAAAAGGATTGCTCTGGCTGCTCTGTTGAAATGAAGATGGGTCAGACCACGGTTGTAGCAATGGTGGTAGTGTGAAGAGGTCAAATCTGGATTTATTTTGAAGGTAGAGTTATAGGATTTCATTACGGAATGGATGAAAGAATGTAAGAGAAAAAGGAGATTCTGGGGCAAATCCTCAACCTCCAAGGACTTTAACCTGAACAAATACAAGGGCATTTGCACCCTTGTACCAGCTGAGGGGGGAGATCAATGGGTGGGACAGGTTTCAGAAAATAGTGAATTCCATTTTGGACATGTTTAAGTTTGTGTCATCTCTAAGACATCCAATGTGGAGATGTCAGTACGCCATTACACAGTCTAGAGTTCGGGAGAGAGAATCAGCTTGGAAAAATGTGGGAGGACGTGAAAAATGTGGGTGCTGGAGATACAAAGGTCAGATTTGCTTCCATCTTCAGTAACCTTACAGCCCCGCAAGAAGGCAGTGTTTTTACCACCACATTCCTAACTATGCCAATCTGTTAGAAACAACCAGTTTATAAGCCTCTGCCACTGGTAATCAGTGTTTGTTAAACTCTGCAATAACTGATGAGACTAGCTAGAAATAGGTTATCATTGATGATGGGGAAGATAGCATTCTTTCCCTACAAAATATAGATTAAAAATTTTTTTGGAGAAACATCCTATTTTGGTAGGCTTCAAAAATAATTGGAAAATTTGTCACTACAAAATCAATAATGACATTTTAGCCTGGATATACTCAAATGAAAAGATTCTTTCTGCCCCCTTAGAGGAGGAGGAAACATGGAACCACATAACTTACAAAGGCCTGGGTCAACCTTTGGACATACCTCAGCTTACCAAGCCTTTCCAATATTGGGTGTATGATGAAAGCTCACTCAATTTAGAAGTTGCTACGTGGGGGAATATCTTGATAAATGAAAGTCCATATCACTGAACCTGGCATATAGGAAATATTTGACAAATGGGATCATTATTTATGTTTTACAGAGTTCAGATGAGACTCACAGAAGTCCACGGCAGTAGGGAATGCTGTAAGGAACTCCATGACGGTTGACCGATAGCTTGAAAAGTATGTGCAAAACTGAAACAGAGCTCCTTTACGAAAACTTTCCATTTCCTATATAATATGGACTTCTAAATTCAGTTTTACATATGGATTTCAGTGATTTGTGTTTACCAGTATCATTTTAACCAAAGTAATGAATACAAACAAAGTATCATTTATTGGAGGGACCAGCTACCTTAATGGTTAGTTACTGTGAGTAACTAGTCTCTGAAAAATGTAACAATGAGAGGAAACAGAAAATAAGGTTGTGAGCCCAAATGATCACTTTCAATAGATAAATAAAATTTTAATTTTTAATACATTTGAAACTGTTTACTATATCATTTAAAATTATACTGAATTTCTATTGGATCACAAAGTAATGAACTCTCTAACTTCTACACAAGCAGCAATCAAGCTAATAAATTATACTACCTTTAATTATCACCTTAGCATTGTCTTATTTCTATTGACATTCCTGTGTCTTAAAGTACACTATAAATTCTGCATTTACAAGAGGGTTATTAGCTTATGATGAATATATTATACTGGCACTTGCCATCTTAATATAAAAAGCTAAAACTACATAAGAGCAAAAGATTGCACTCAACTAAACAGGCAACCAGCCTGTCACAAGGTGTACCAGCCAGAGAGAATTGACAATTGTCACTCACTGAAAAAATAACTAATTTATTCTTCTCTTTGGGCATTAATATTAATTTACTGAATTTGTATACTACCTTTGTTATTAATGCACATTACCTTGGAATTTGTGTAAGGCCATATGCAAACAAGGAATAGTTATTATCCCATCTGTATTTCTGTTCACAACTGTAAAGTGGCTGCTCAAAACCACTACTTTGGATCCAAGAGACAAGATACAAGAAACAAGAACTGTTCCATGGAAAACATGCCAAAACTATCTTCAGCTCTATCTTCAAGATAATTCAGTTATGGTTCCTAATAGCTATCTGATAATGAAGGTAGCTTGTGTGCACAGGCACAGAATCACATAGACATGCCACCTGCCCATTTACATGTACCCATTACCCATTTCAAAGTTAGTGAGGAGGGCTCATCAAAAATAGTGCTTATGAAAATCTATCACGAAATGTTAGAGAGTAAAACTGGTGCAGATTATCAATTTCAACTCCTGCTTCACCTACATCACCCTCATATTTTTTAGAGAAACAAATTAAAATGACCACAAGAAACTTAGGCAGCTTTTCCATGGTCTCAGAGCCCTGGAGTAAGGGGCAGAACACGGATTCGAGCCCATCCCCGTGCTGGCCTCTCATGCTCATGGAAACCAAACCACCTGAGGGCAACATCAGTCCTTCTTAAGTATTTTAAAATATTAAATATTTATGTAACATAAATATTTATATATTTACCTGAAATGTTTATTGAATGAATGAGAATGAAAATTTAATCTGAGCAAATTCTCAATATTTAAGCTCAAGTAAAATTCCACATATTTTATTTTAAAATAAATCAGTATTGTACCTCTTTGAGAAATGAAGCATTGATGTTTTGAGATAAATTACAGTTTCATGACATTCCATAATCAACTGAAAAATAATAGCAAGTAATCTTTTTTCAACCATTATGAATAATGTATAATAAATTAGTAAAATGTAATAAATGTATAATGTATACATAATAATGTATAATGTATAATAAATCAATAAAATGTAATAAATAAATAAAATGTATGAAGGCAAAGAGAATTTATCTATGGAAGAATGAGCACTAAAATCCAAATTCCAGATATTACATTATTTAGGAAATAAGTCCAAATATTTCTTCAATTACTTTTTTCTGGGGTGGAGGGAGGCAGTAGAAAATACTAAATAAATTCACTTTTAGTATCTAAGAGTCAAGTGGTGCCACTTCTAGAAAAATGTTAAAAATATGTCATCGATATCTATGTTTCTTAATAACTGGTTCAAGAAACTGATTGTTGAATATTTGGTATAAGGGAAACAATATTCTGTACTTGAATTTCAGTCACTATTCCACAAACTTCCAAACCTTTTATTTTAAAATCTTCTTAACAACTAACATGCTTTGTTTCTTTAGTGCCAGGTCTCTTGTTCTATGAAAATTCTGCTATATAACAGAAAAATTGGTTTTCAAATATGTTTAAGAAGTCAATCCTAGAGAATTCAAAAAGAGAAAATATTTAATGTAGGGCATTTTTAATTATATGTTAAAGGAATTTTAAAGCCAATTAAAATACAATAAAAGAATCTTAATAATAGTGCAAATATATGATTTGATGATTATGACCTCTCAGGGACAGCTGAGGTAACAGAAGATTGGCATTTCCGTTCCTCTTTAAAAGGAGATCGCCCATTAATCAAAAGATCTGGAACCATCCCTCTGATTTTGAAAGGACTCTCGGCCAGTAGCATTCATGGTAGAGCTCCCTTGGGCACCCAGCATGTGGGGAACATGGCGTGAGGTAGGACGCTGCTCTGGTGCTCTCAAATCCCAAAGCATCTCTTGGCCACCCAACCTAGAAATAAAGCGACTTTGTTCACTGCTTATCATTGGCGATCACTGACGGCTCTCCTGAAAATGTCAATATATTTTATTGCCAGTACTATCATCTTGCCTTTGTTGGTGGCACCAACTTGAGAAAATCTCCTCCCCATCTTTTATTGTTTCTCCACCCCAAACAAATGAAATACTGATACAGAAGCAGCAAGCAAAGGCCTCGGGTCTCCTGAATTCTGCAGTGTCTTTGAGGGTGTTCGGTAAGAAGGTAGCAAAAAGGGAAAAATGTGGCCTTTGATTAAAAAAAGAAAATGAGAAAATAGAGAGCTCAGAGATGGAATGTTCAGTAATCTGAGAATTTTGTTTAACTTTTTTCCACACTAGACAAGTCACCTTTGATAAATAAACACACTGCAAATATAATTTTTAAAAATGCAATTCTCAATTTAAAACAGAGCAATGTGTTCATATAGACATAAATTAATGTGCAGATAATTTGATTAAGTCAAATAAATTCCATGAATTTTCATTTCGGACGTATTCTATACTCCTACTCTCCCCACATACCATCTGCCATTTGTTTTAGATATATGAAGTTATAGGTAGAGTGGATATCAATTTTGAAAACCTTAATCTTAAAAACTCATGGCTTAATTTTGAAGCCCAGTAGCCTTTGCTTTCATGAAAAAACATTTAACTATAAAACTGACATAATTTGTGGAGGTGGTCATATCTTGTTCTAAGAAACTGAAAAGCATTTGGTCTAAGTCTAAAGCAAGCATTAAAAAAAACTATTGCTGCGGCTGACAAGGTGTTGAATAGAAGATATTTTATTTTGGTTTTCATTTGACAGCAAGAGTTCCTAATTATTCTCACTAAATTTTTTGCCTGAATTTAAAAATTGGCATATCAATTTTTCTATTTACCTCATCTTCTACCAAAATTTCATGTCATGTTATTTACTCATCTGGGGTATATATTTTTGCCCAGGAAATATACATTCAATTATAAATAATAATACATTAGATTCATTTTTTTCAAAAATCTGTGATAGAGGTTTCTTTCAAAAGGTCTCAGGCACAAAAATCTGCCATATTTTCTAAACATACACTCAAAAATATGGTCTATTCCTAGAAACAAATGTTCTCTCTAAGCTTCCATATCATTAATGCCTGTAGTTTAATTCTTGCAATTCCCAATTTAAGAACTACAATAATCAAGAATCAACTGTTATTGAAAGGTACTAACTATATGCGTTGGGGAAATTCTGTATATACGAAATGCAAAGATTGGTGGAATGGCTAAGCTGTTTTAAAAACATAAAGATATCTTTTTCTTAATTGATATCATTTATGATCACATTTTTTATAAGTAAATAACCGTATAATATTAAACTTCTAATTCTTAAAGTAGTAAGAAAGGGCATTTTTAAAATACTCTGATGAACCATTAGAAGCCTGGGTCATTTGGTTTCTCCAGTGTGTTAAGCCACCACAATTTCTTAAAGCTTTCCTTTTAACATGTTAATCCAGCTCTATACATGAAGAAGTAAACTTCTAGAAATTATCAAATTATTCATATTTTCCTTTCATAAAAATAAAGGTTTTGTTAATGATCATTTTATTTTGCAAACAAATCTGACAATTATGTAAAAATATGCCAGACAATAGAAGATATAAAGCAAAGAACTCCAAAAACAGTTTAAAAAATAGTAAGTAGCATTTGACCAATAGTTTGCTAACATAAATATATAGAAAATATTGTCTCTAAAACACAGGTGTTTTTTTCTGGTTAATTTAGTTAAATTTTAGGAAGTCAGGGAGGAACAGGTTAATAAATTTAGGTTACCATATCAAACATGTTTTGACACACCTGATCTACTCAAACACTCAAAAATTACAAAATGGCTACTGGAACCATATTCTGTTGAGTAATATATTTAATTTAAGGTAGAAATCCTACTAAAATTATTAGTTATATTATAAAAATAACAGAGATGAGTCTTAAGACACTGCCACTACACGTTTTTGGATGATGCCTTATATCTATTTAAATTTGTAAAGAATTGCCATTACACGCAAATTATGGATAGAATATAAATAACAACGTTTTTAGTCACAACCATTAAAAGGAATTTCCTTGTGGAACCTAGTGTTAAAGACCAGCAAGAGTCATTGTTAACCTCCTCAGCAGAAAAAAAAAACCTCTCATTTTCTGTTTTCTTGCAATATTTTTCCCATGAATGCCTCTACACAGAAAGAAAAACTAAATTAATATACCTCATTAGTGATACAGTTTGAGCCCTGGAAACATTTTGGAGGTGGATGAATTTTGCTTCATGTCTATATTTATGCAGAGAGATAAGCAGCTATTAGATTAGAAAAGATTTTTGTTTCATTTTTATTTTATCATAATTGATTTTACAGTTTTAGTTTTTAGAAGAGTTTATTTCATGTTATATTTCTTTCAAAAACTGTCAAATGTAAAGGGCTTCCAAAATAAGCTGAAAGTGTAGCATTTTAAGTAGCACTAAAGAAACCAATGAAAGGCATTTTAGAAGCAGGCCTCTAAATGTCACCAGCAAATATGAAAGTATGAAAGTGTGGGTAGATAAATGCATAAAGACCCTAATTGTCAGTTTATTCTAGTTGTAGTGTTTGGGAATGCAATTGCCTAATAAATATTATCGAAATATCACTCATTGCTTCTACCACCTTGCCTCCCCCAACCCTCAAATTTGACTCTACAATTTGAGGTCACCTGATCATTCCATTGAAATGACTCTCAATGAGGCCACTAACAGTCACTCACATTCCAGATCTAAATGAAGCTTCTCAGTTCTCTTCATTGAGGTTTTCCATAGGTTTACCTTTCTTAATTAACACCATTCCTTCCAGGTTCTCCTCCATTCTCCTCAACTTCTTCATCTCCCCTTCTGCCTTCCTTTCCTGTCCCAAATTATAAATGTTGCTGGTTCCCATGGCTCCATCATCTTCCCACGTTGCACCCTTTTCCTCCATGATCTCATCCATAATCACAACTTTGTATATTACCTGCTCATACTCCTCAAATTTCCGTCTGTAGTATAAGCTGTCTCCTAAGAACCAGAACTGTCTAATTGCTTCTCCAACATATCCACAGGAAGCTGAAACTCAACATCATCAAAAATAAATCATTTTTGCCTTACCTTGTAAAAGTTGATAGGGCTCAAAACTACTCAATTTAGAAAGACAAAACCACATGCTAGAAACATGAGGTTTCCTCTTTGTCTCTTTTATATCTCCTATCCCTAGAGTCACCAGGCTCTGTCTATTTGAATTCCCTAAATCGTTTTTAAAACAATGTCTATTCTGCCTCTTCATCACGATTATCTTAGTTCAGACTATTAAGAATCTTCTGCGTTACTTTAAAACATAAAACGGATGGTTCTCTTCCGACACATTTTCCATAGTGCCACCACTGTAGCTTTTGAAGTATGTATCTGAGGATGTAATTGCTAATTGAAGACATCCCTACCTTTCTCCACATGGAATACATAACCTTCATTATCAGCATATGACCAACAGCCTCAACTTCTACCAGGGTCCCATGGAACCTGCAGACATACCAACCCAATGCATTTATCACATTGTTACAATTTTGGGTTTGCTCTGCTAACGCCTAACCTAGGTTTCAGATTCTTTCAGTCTAGGATGTATGTCTTATTCATCTACTTATCCTCACTGCTCATCATGGTAACCAGCATTTAGTTGGCACTAATATATTCCACAATTTCTCAATTTCATAATGTAGTGTTTGTTTCACATGTTAATGTTTCTGGGATTTGTGTTACAATTATTGCATAATTCGAACCAAAATGTCTTCAATTTTTTCCCGGAAAAGTTGTCAGTAAATTAATGATGGGTCTGGGCAGTCAATGGTAACTTAGAATCAAGGCTATGGCATTTATGGAAGGAAGAGTAAGAACAAGAGAAAGTTAGAGGCAAGAAGTAAATTATTCTAACCAAAGTCATCATGTGTTCATGGAACCAACTGTTAACAAAATATTTTATAGTCATTATTTTATTAAAAATATTCTGGAAAGTTTTTCAAAATAAAATACGTGGGGCCAAAACATATATAAAACTTTTTTTCTCTGAACTAGATTAAACTGAAAAAAGTATTTACCCAAATAAGTACCCAAATACTCATAATATCCTTGTATTATACTTTACTCATTCTATGAAGTGGGGCAGAAAGTCTGTTCTGATGCTTGAGTCACGTACATTCACAATATAAAGTAATTCCCTCTATTCCTTCAGGGTGACTTGGTCCATTCCAGAGTGGTTGTGAATGTTCTATTATATCATGGATTAGATAAATCTGCACAACGTCTCACTTGCTTAAAATGTAAATTAAATACCCAGAAGCATTTATGAAACTGAGATGCAGATACACAGAATACATCAATAATACACGGGTTTATCAGTGACTTTTTAAGTATTTATTTCCAAAAACTGGATTATGCTGTCTACTTTTCTCTATATTATTTGATCCTCTTTGTACTGAACAGCTATGTTCGCAAAATCCATTATTGAGGAATGAATACAAAAGTAGACATTAGAAAACAGACATTTAAAATAATGTACATTTAAGATGGCGATATTGGATGTTCACTTCAAGTTACAAAAGCTGTTTCTCAGAATAATCTTCCTGCAGAAAACAATATGAAAGCTCAATCAATAAAAAAACTAAAACTAAAGCAGATATGTGAGTTTCTAAGAGTAATCAAAGCAGCCATGACGTGAGGGGCCAAGATCCAGGAGAAAACTGAATCGAGGAAAGCCGTAAGTTTGCTGATTTTACACCACGAATAACGGAAACCAGACATGACTTATTTAAAGAATTTAAGTCCTAAAAGAAAATATTTTTTTCAGTAACAAAAACATTAAAAAAGAGAACTAGAGGGTTTTTTTTCTTTTTAGAGACACAAAAACATAGAAGGAAAATGATGCCAGATAGAAGCAGGACAGATGGAGGGAAAGGAAAATCATCAGAAAGTCTAAATTTGTTGGAAATCTAAATGAATACTGACTGATTTTAAGAAAAGTATGTGACTCAAAGTATAAGTACACCTAACTTAAATGACAATAATAGTCCAAAAGGAGTAAAGTAAGTAGAATTAAAGTAGTTTATGTTATGGTGCAGTCTGAACACTTGTATATGTTTTGTTTAAGACAGACTCAAATAACTTAAGGATGCACTTTGTAGTCTCTAGGGGAACCACTGAAAGAATTTTAAAAGTAATGAATATAAAACTAATATGAAATTTTTTTATTAAAAACATCATTAATATAAAATAAGGTAAAAGGAGAAAAGAATGAACAAATAGAAGTAAAGACAAATAGAAACAAAAAGAAAAATGGTAGATTTGGACCCAAATATATTAGTAACTAAAATAAATGTAAATAGACTAAATACTTCAATTAAAAGGCAAAGGTCAGAAAAGAAACTGATACACTGTTTACAATTAAAAAAAACCTTTTCAACATAAGGACACAGAAACATGAAAAGTTAAAGGGCAGAAAAAGGTATGACAAGAAAATACTAAACAAAAGAAAGTTGTATGACAATTCTGATATCAGACAAAGTGAACATTAAGGCAACAGTTACCATTAGAGATAAATAGGGACACTTCACATGATAAAATATCCAATTCAAAGGGAACACAAAATAGTTCTAAATTTCTAGGCACCTAATTAGCATCAAACATGCAATGTAACAACTAAAAGGATTAAAAGGAGAAATAAATACAAAATCA
The DNA here is from genome assembly GCA_031878705.1 of Tapirus indicus. Classification (NCBI taxonomy): domain Eukaryota; kingdom Metazoa; phylum Chordata; class Mammalia; order Perissodactyla; family Tapiridae; genus Tapirus; species Tapirus indicus. The sequence continues at coordinate 34,692,170 of CM062937.1, read as the reverse complement.
TAGTTGAAGAGTTTAGCAGACTTATGTTAGTAACTGAATGAACAAAAAGGCAAAAAAGTCAAAAAAGGATATACAAGAGATAAACAAAATGATTAATAAATTGAGCAAACTGACACACATATATATATATTTGTGTGTGTGTGAGAGGAAGACTAGCCCTGAGCTAACATCCTTTGCGGATCTGCCTCTTTTTGCTGAGAAAGACTGGCCCTGGGCTAACATCCGTGCCCATCTTCCTCTACTTTGTTTGGGACGACACCACAGCATGGCTTGACAAGCGGTACATCTGTCTGCGCCCAGGATCCAAACCTGCAAACCCCGGGCAGCCTAAGCACAGCGTGCGAACTTAACTGCTATGCCACAGGTTGGCCCCAAATTGACATATATTTAATAGCACAACCACAAGCTGTAGGATAAACATTCTTATTAAATGCACATGGAACATTTGCCAAAATAGGCCACAGAGTACGCAATAAAGTAAGTTTCATCAAGTGTCAAAAAATTTTGAAATATAGCATGTTCTCCCACCAAAGTGGGATTAAGTTACATGTGAATTTTTTAAAAACTAGGGGAAAATTCCAAATATGTCATATTTAAGCAATATATTTCCAAATCACTCATGGGCCAAGCAGAAATCAAAAAGGGAATTAGAATATATTTTGAAATAGACAATAATGAAAACAGGGCATATCTCAAAACCTCTGGTATGCACTAAATCTCTGTTACAGAGAATTTATGGTCCTAAATACATAAACTTTAAAATAAGAAAGACTGCAAGTCCACGATCTAAGGATTCATCTCAAGAGGCTTAAAAACCAACAACAAGAAAGGAATGTTTAATTAAGCCCTAAGAAATTAGAAGGAAGAAAATAATAAAAATAAAAAGCACAATCAATGTAACAGAAAAATAAAAATGTAAAACTTTGAAAAGTCTAATACTATTAAAAAGCCCTTGACATTAGATTAGCTCTCTGAGCTTTGTCTTTCCTAGAAAATTGCACAATATCACTTACTTTGCTAGAGTTTAGCAAAGAAAAAAAAAAAAAAAAAAAAACAGGCAAAGACTTCAACAGTACCTAGCTCACACTATCTACTCGAAAGATAAAATCGTCTTTTCTCTAGAAGATAAAAATTGAAACTTTGAATGGAAGCTGTCCATAAACACAGTACACTTCAGGGGAAACATTCTTTTTCCTTGAAATTGAATATATATCCTGCTTCTGGGTCTAATGGTCTGGTCATATTTTTTTATTTGATCATGGGGTGATGGTGAGAGATGGGGGAATTGGGGGAGGATGGTGTATTTATATTTCAGAGAACTTTTGTTCAGCATAATGAAGAGAAAAAGACAGGAAAATAAGTGATTTTGCCAGGACCTCAATTCTCTTTTAACTATTCCTTTTCTCTGCAAGTAAAGCCCAAAGAGATTTTCCTTTCTGTCTGATCTACTCCCCAAGCTACAAAGGTGAAGAAACCCAGGGATGAGAGTATTTTGATGAAAAATCAGAGACGGTATGAAACACCAGATTCTTTATAACATACACAAAAAGTATTCGTGTGCTAAATGTGTTATCCAGGCATACATTAAGCGTCTGCCTTTTCAATAGCAAGACTTGAGACCACAGGAGATGGGTTCATTTTAGAGACGCAAGAGCTAATGAATTCCAGTGAAAAATTAAGCAGGTAAAGAGTCTTTTCTTGGGTTGATTCCTCCACATTTTGAGTCAGCTGCAGCTGCCATTGTACGGAGCATGCTTAATTTGCAAATTAGCAAACGACAAAGAGCAAAACCATGAGCTTTGTTTAATTCAGTCCAACAAACGTTTGTTGTCCACTAGGCACCAAGCACTGAGCTAGGTGCTAGAAGTACCACGGTGAATGAGAGCAGACCCTGTCTCAAGAGGCCTAGTGTCCTTGGCAGGGCGACTGCAGTCTTCCCTCTAAGATAATGTGACTGCGTAGTTCATGAAGTCTTCCTAAAGAGGGGATGCCGGCATTATTATCATTCCTATGATACAAAGGAATTATTCAAGTAAAGAAAGATGAGGTTGGCAGAGAGTACAGAATGACCAAACACACAAACTACTCAAGAAACATCACAGTAAGTGGAGAGAAATACCATCACCGCTGATATTACCAGGGTGGACATTGCAAATGAGGAAAGATGCAATCTGAGGCTGGAGAGGGGGATGGGAGGCAGTCAAGTCGGGGCAGGGATGGTTCTTCATCCTAACCAGTCTGAGTTTTACTTATTCAGAGAGTGACATAGTCAGATTTAGATTTTAGAGAGATCACACTGCTTGCAGTGTGGTTGATGGGTTTAAGCTGGGACAAGACCCGAGGCAAAGAAATCAGGTGTCAGTTTTAATAGCCTAAATAAGAGATGACTAGGGTTATGTTAGGACAGTAGAAACGGTAGCAAGCGTACATGTTGAGCAGTTCCTGAGAGACAGGCTAAAATTTCCAAATAATTAATATGAACATCAGCTTTCCTCAAAAAGTACTCCATTCAGGTGCAAAGTACAAGATATAGTCATAAAAGAGAGAAACTTAGTATTTGATGGGAGAACCACTATGAAAACCAAGGAAGAGGATCTAAACAGGACCATTATAGAATCACTTTCTGCAGCTAACCTTGACTAAGGGTTTTATTAATTCCTAAGTGAGAAAATATTAGAAATTATTTTGTTGATTTCCTATGTACATTCCTAAGCTGCCTGTACATTAGCCTGTATATAAGTTATACAATACTATGAATTCAATCACTGTCAACCAACTTTTTGTGTGGCCTCTTAAAAGACCAGACTTAAAGATCAAAATCAGAAGCAAATATAGCATTTTATATTCTTATAGGCAAGTTTCTGAAATGTGAAACCCATCATAATCAGAATCAAGCTTCCGAATCTCAAAATGGGCAGATCAGAAACATGATACCATTTAAAGAATAGACGCTTCATATACTCATTTTTTTTTCCAGGGACTTTGTTTTTATATTTCGAAACCTATACCAGATCATATTTGGTCTAAAAGGTAAAGAGTCTCCAAGATGCATAATTGATGGAACCACAGCTAGATAATGATTAAGAACATCTTTTGAAAACCTTAAATATCAGACATCAGGAGAGTTGAATCTTCACAAACCGATACAAAGCTATATCTACAGATTATCAATACATGAACTGAAACAAAAAACAGAAAGTCAACCTTACTGTTTTGTCTGATGCCAAGCAAACGATTCAGCAAACTGTAACCCATTAAAGTAGTCTGGATAATCTTGTCATGCAGACACTGCAATACTTAAACGTATTAAAATAAAACAAAAAAAGAAACCTAGAGCACAGTGCCTTTTTCATGCCTGTTATAATAAGCGTTAGACTGAATTCAATATTAAATCACTAAATGAGGGACTATGAAGTACAAAGGGGATCATTATTTTAAATGAATAGCTTTAAAATATATGGTAGTAGGTTCTTTAGTATCCTTTATATAATAACTTATATCTAGGTCAAAGTTTTCTTTCTTTGCTCAAATAATGAACATAGAGCAGAACATTATATCTTGACTCCCATAATAGCGCAGTTCTACACAGCACTACTTGTGATGAACAGAGTATAAGTAAAAATGAATGGGTATGTCACCAAATCACTCTTACCTTTGTTTTTTTGTACATTTAAGTAAAATTTCATGATCATCTGAGTGTGAGTTCCTCTTTTGAAGACATTCTTCCAAGAACCATTTGATGACAATTTTCTCACAACTAATAGGCCAGCATGAGTGGTCAGAGAGGAAAAGAGTTGCTCCAACATCATTTATGCCCTCTGCCTCCTTCTGGTCCAACTATTCTCTAGGACTCGCCATTTAGCACTTGACTGATGGGCAAAGTTCTCACAGCCTTAGCCATTTTTAGTATGTGCATAAAGGTCAGATCCCATAGCTAGACTCCTGTTAAAAATATCTACTGATTTTTATCCAAAAGCATGCCTATTTCTAAACCAAAGCATGGTCCTTGAAGTTTATGTGGGTTATGACTTCTAGAAGCCCAGACTTCTATGTGTACAGGAGCACTCTTAGATTGAAAGTGGCACTTCTGAGAAATGCTCCCAACAAAATCAACATGATAACATTCAGGAGGTTATAAAAAGTGTTTGCACACTAAGTCTGCATTTCTCTATTTCAGCTTCTTCTTAACTAAAGCTCTTTAAACAGTTCCAGATGAAATCTAGAGAGGACTATAATTATGATTATAATCTTCAGAGAAATTCATCTAAGATCCACAAACAAAGTAGACATATTGCATCCTCAGTAGTTGCAATGGTAGATTAAACTGTAGTAAATTGGAAATGTGAGACTTGAGATGATATGATTGGCGGGGGAAAAAAGAAAGATCTAATTCTACAGTCTTGTAAACAATTTCAATTCTAAATGCTAGAATACATTAACAAGAATTTAAATTGAGGGAATTAAGAAAACTTTTTGAAGAGTCAGAAAGATAAATATGAGGGTATGATAGTATTTAGCATCACAGGGAACACGGAAGATGTATTTTCATAAAATATTATTAAGATCATTATATTTTAGGAAATATGGAATGAGAGTCATATGAAAATTGTAGTCAATCAATAACATAAAGTTAACTTTTCAAATTTCTCCTTAAAACCTAGAAATGGCATTTTATTGCCCCAAGCATACTGCAGAAAGATGTCCTTCTGTTTCTTTTTAGTCACTAATCTTACTATACTCTAACTACACAAGCTAACTATTTTATACTGGATATAAACAGGTTTACCTTCAGCAATTTTCTTTAACTCTACAAAGTTAGGTGACACTGTCTGTAGTAAGAACATTTGTATTCATTGGGGTGGGGGGAGTGAGGTAGGAACTTTTTCCACCAGATTTGGCAGAAGTAGTTAAATCTATTTTGTATGTACTATAGGGCAGATCTTCATGGAGAAATTAGTTTGACATGATTTTACACGTGGTTATATCATGGACATAAACAGAGGGTGACCCAGGGTCACATAAGGCAATACGTTTATTTTTTACAATTCAGGGAAAATGGACTTATATTTTATAAAGGGAGAGAAGGAGAAAATTCGGAAACACTGGAGAAAGAAGGCAGAATTGAGGGAGCAAGTTCCTGTGAATGTCAGAAATAAACAGCATGAGTAAATATTACCCTTGGAAATGATGGTGGACAGCATTTTCCCTGAACTTAGAGGGTACTGTAAGAAGATGCAGGAGTCAATTTGACGCTAGCTCCCTTTTCTCTGGTACATTTTATTCTGGGTTCAGTCTTGTTTAATGGCACCAGGAAGTACTCAGTTGCTAAAACCTATGGAGTCTTCCTGTTGTTTTTCCTTTTCTTTCGACGCTCCCACATACCGCATGTCTATTCTATCTAGTAATACTTTCTCATTTGTCCTTGCCTCTCCAGCCCATTACCATTCATATAGATCATTTCTTGCTTAGGGAGATCATTTCTTTTCTCATTTCTTGTGTAGGTTGTTACCTCCTAACCAATACAGGATGATGGTTTAAAATGCAAATATTATCAAATTCCTGCCCTTTATGAAGTTCTTTAGTGTTCTTCTTGGCCTTTCCATTACCCCAAGGATAGACTCGAAACTCTTTAGTGGACAGAATACTGAACAGTTCCCCGATTTAGAAGAGCTTATTTACAATCCTGTGCCTTTGTACATGCCGTCCTCTCTACTGGACTTCTCCCATGTTTTCTGGATTAATGTCTATGTACTTGTCTTTCAAGCCCAGTCACACTCAGTCCTCTTGTCCTCCTCAAGCAGAATATGGTGATCCTTCCTCTGTGCTCTAATAAAGTCTGCTCCAAGAAGAAAAGATTGGTCCAAAGAAACAGCCCGGCAGAAGATATGTTTCCCAAGAATTTGAAGGTTGGTTTCAAACCCTCAACTGCTAGGAATATCCACTTTTGACACTTTATAATTAAGGAAAACAGCCCTTACTTCTAGCTGCCTCTATTTGTTTATATATACCCCAAAGGAAAATAAAGCCTAAAGGCAAAGATCTCTTCTTATTTTATAAATTGCACACTGAAGCATCTCCCTCTTAGTTATAATATTTCTTTTCTTAAAAGGGATTTGGGGGGGCCGCCCGGTGGCGTAGCGGTTTCGTCCGCGCTTGGCAGCCCGGGGTTCGCGGGTTCGGATCCCGGGCGCCCACCGACGCACTGCCTGTCAGCCATGCCGTGGCGGCGTCCCATATAAAGTAGAGGAAGATGGGCACGGATGTTAGCCCAGGGCCAGTCCTCCTCAGCAAAAAGAGGAGGATTAGCAACGGATGTTAGCTCAGGGCTGGTCTTCCTCACAAAAAAAAAAAAAAAACCATTAAAAAACAAAAGGGATTTGGGGACCTAATCTGGTCAGTGAGACAAGGAAACAGCTTACTTCATGAAGCTGTGTTAAGGTTCCATCTGTGTAGCATGAAAGCCGCCTGTCAGTCCAGTGGTTAGAAAGGTAAGCAGCATGCCTGGCAAGGTCCTAACAACTAAAGACAGACATTCTCCAGTTTTGGAAAGTGTCACTTAATCAATTCCATAGTGTTCCCATGACTCTATATTTCTCATATGGGACACAAAGTTAAAACCCACAGACATGAACTCATTTCCAGAGTTAGATCCACAACCTTATCCCTTTGTTATGCTAAATGAAACAACCCCAGAGATTTTCAACATCATTAATATTTGATGTTCCATGTTCAGCAGCCTTCAGTTACCCTTAACCATAAAAAAGGGATTAATGTTAACAGGAAATATGTATCTACCTATGCTAAAAATAATATCCAGCGATGTTTTACATTTATCAGGAGAAAGCTCACAAAATGATTAGAAAGCAATTATGAACAAAGCAACACAGTTGGGTTATTAAAATTCATATATAAACAGAGAAAATATATTTTTACCTCAGATTTCAAATGAAAAATATCAAAGTTAAGTAGAGTGGAGATAATTATGTTTCATAGATAAAAATAAGAATGCCATTTTCAAAGGAAATCTGACTAGTGAATAGGTTTACCTGAATTAATAAACCTTGAAACAATTAACAGTTTTTACCTTCATGAACTATTTTATTCAAGGCCCCAATTTTCCTACTGTCTTCACTAAATAAGAAATTTTACTCTTTGGTATTTAAATCCTAATTCTTCATTATCTTACAACAAACTCTTTGTGCCCTCGTATCTAAACTTTACAGCCTCCTAAATGGTCTCCCAAGCTGGTTTCTCTACTTTCTAACTCACTATGCATACAATTTTCAGACATATTTTTCTGAAAATTCTATTTTTTTTTCCTGAGGAAGACTCACCCTGAGCTAACATCTGCTGCCAATCTTCCTGTTTTTGTACGTGAGCCACCACCACAGCATGGCCACTGACAGATAAGCAGTGTGGGTCCACGCCTGGGAACCGAACCCAGGCCGCTGAGGCAGAGCATGCTGAACTTAACCACTAGGCCACCAGGGCTGGCCCTGAGAATTCTATTTCCATTTTTAGTGTATGATTCAACTAAAATACATATTACTTTGCAAGGACATATGTTATAGCCACAATTTGATCATGTTTTGCCTTCTGCATCAAGTATCATCACCAGCTTTTAGATACTCCATCATCTACTGTTCCTTTAGCTGTGCAATTGTGTCCTGACACATATCAAAATACCAGGTAGGTCCACCCTTCATAAGAGGGAAGCATATTTTCTCCTCAGTGTTTGTTACACCAATACTCCATCTAGAAGGTTCTATGCTCCACTCCATCAATCCATATGTTTCAATCTCCCTATTAAAAGTATTACCAATTCACTGTTTCTCAATGTATCCTAATAAGCAGATATGTCAACTACTTCTTTTAATCTTAATTCCTTTCCCACCCACTGGTAATTCAAAGTAGAACACTGGGTACACGGTAGTTGAATAATACTGCATATTGGCTAGATGCGTGAATATGTACCCGGTGGGCAGAATAAAAATCTCCTTGATGTGCTCAGCTTAGGTGGCTAAAATGACAATAATACCAACAAAAATTACAAGGTCCTTGGTTTAGAAGACACGGATTAAGGTACTGAAAGACAAAGGTTAGCCTCATGAAAAGCATCCCATGGTTAAGCACAATCCTTTCAATCACAAAAGTAATTTCTAAGCAAAAAAGATAAAGAAACATCTAAGGATAGCAAACATCCCCAAACTTCTGACTTTCTATATACCAGTGGGATAATCTTAAATTTGTATTTCTATGTCATAATTTAAACACATTTTGTTCAACTGCAAAGCAATAACGTAAGTAGAAACAGAAACAATCCTGAAATGCTCAATGTTAAACTTTAGGGCTCAGATTATTAAAGAACTACATTTTTTAATGTACTTTCCTTTAAGGTGTTTGTTATTTACCTCAAAGCACAGTAACAGTATTCAAGTTGAAGAAGAGCTTATACACAAGGCCAGAGTCTAGAAAGATGTTCACATTTGTTTTACTTACATATAGAACACATAATCCAGTGACCAAGACAAGGCAAGAATAGAGTTGTAAATTATTCATCGAATTAAAATAAAGAAAATATGCAGTTAATTATTCTGCCTTCACTTTCTGAACTATTTATTCCAGATATCAGTGTCCAAGAATTTTATTCCAGCAACAAAGTGAAATACCCATTGATTCTGTATTCCTGTTGCTCTAAACCAAAGAAACATATATTTCTTTGTATATATCACACACACCACACACATACATACATAAACACACACACACATATATACCCACACAAAAACACACACATTTTGTTTTTTCTTTCAGGCACTTTTCAATGGTGTCTCAAGAAACAGAGACATAGAAAGTCTTTTTAAAATTTTTTGTGTAATTTGAACATTATAATATTGTAAAGGCAAAATAAAACATTTAACATGTTTTAATTCAAAATTCCCTCTTGTATTATAACAACATAAAGACTCAGAGAGATATAATTTATTGTGGTTACAGGGGAAAAAAAGATAATGATACTGTAGAAAACAGTGTGGCATTTCTGGTTGGCAACATGATAAATGTACTGAACAATGTTTTAAACAAACAAAAAAAAAACGGATATGGCATTCTTAGCTATAGCTAAAATAATTATTATTGTCTTCTCCGTAATTACATGAATGCCACATAATCAAAATTTGGGGTTTCAAATGTAGTCAAGAAGATTAGACATAAAAGTTATCTTATAGCTTTCAAGAAGCAAAAGAGATTTTTTAGCTCTAAAATGAAACTTTGGAACTGTATAATTAATAATAACATTTTCATTTACGGAGGTTCAGGGTAACTGAAAAGGTTTAGTTCTTTTCTAATACTTTAATATGAAATAATCAAAACTAAGTCACATTTCCTTGAGTTCAATCTCATAGTAAAGAAACTATGAATTGCTTTTTTTCAAAATTGTCTATATAGTTGTTTTCCCATCAAATGTTAGTAGCATTTACTTCTCTGCAAGCCCAATAAACAATTTCTTGGAAATACCATCAACAAACAATCGATTGTATTGTAGGTAATTAAGTAGTGCTCCTGAATGAGTCAGAGTCTAGTAATTCATCTACTTAGGTCAAATGAATGAATTTCTGTTTCCATTCATTTGCATTTTACTGATGACTTCTGTGTATCAGTCACTATAATGAGCTCAGGAGAAATGGAAAGAATTAGTCATAATCCTTGACATCTTCAGGTTTGCAGGCTATCAGGAGAGAAAACTAAAGACAGGAAGGTGTCAGTTGTAAGGTGAGTTTAAGGAAAGCTGTCCTAGAAGAGGTAACCTTTGCACTGAGTCTTGAAAGATGAGTTGGTGTTCTGTAGGTGAGAGAGAGTATGAGGAGAAAAGGCTTCAGGGTTGAGTGTGTCACCACAGGAGCTAAGAGTCTGATGCATTAGGAATTCCAGGTTACTCAGATGATTAGGGGTAAGTACGTTCTGGAAGGTATAGGAGTTACATGTTGTGGTAAAGGGAGCAGTAAGAGATAAATAAAGAAGAAAGTGTAGAGTTATGTTGCAGGATAATGAGGAACCATTAAAGAATGCTCATCAAGAATTCTGAAGGATGAATTTGTGATTGAAAGATGGAAAGAAGGGTGAACATTTAGGAGATTAATGACATAGTCCAGTCAAGAGATGACAAGATTCAAATTATGGCCATAGCAATGTGGATGGGGGGCATATGGCAATCTCGAAAGGTATTAAGAAAGTAAACTCCGTAAAACATTGTGACTGGTTGAATGTTCTGTATGAAGAAAAGAACCTCAAGCAACTAACAACGTTTGGCTTGGGAGACTAGGATATGGTGGAACCATTCAGCAAATTTGACAGGACAGGATATGGAGTCAGCAGAAGGGAAAACACAGACAGACATAAATTTGAGTTGTCACTGGGATATAAAAGCACAGATATCTAATAGGCAATAGAATATGTAATCTAGAAAAAAATCTCAGAGCTAGATATGTGAATTTATGGAACATCTGTATACAGTGAAAGAAATACCCTAAATAATAATGCAATTGGTAATAGTCATGTACTGTTGAATTGGTATTGAAAAATACCCTGGATAATAAACAATAAGAGAACGAGTGAAATGAATTGCTCCTTTGATAAGATACTAGCCTCCCGAAGTAAACTGAGATTATAAGCAAAGACAGCAACTTTGAGGATAAAAAGAATATTATTTATTTTATGAAGAAACAATAGTAAAATAATAAAGGCAAATACAGGACAATTAACAGGTTTAGGAAAGTAAAATGGAGCCTTACTCTGGGATGTGTACTAGCCAGCTTCCAAGATGGCTCCCAATGATACTTCTGGTATTCATTCCCCTAAGTAGTCTCCTCCCACATTGCATTAGGTCTTATGTGTGTTACCAAAAGGGTACAACAGATGAGACAGTGTCACTTCTGAGGCTAGTTTATAAAGGGCATTGTAGCTTTAAACACTCCGAGAGAAGCCATCTGCCAAGCCACGAGGATGCACAAGCAGTCCTGTAGAAAAACACAGGTGGAGAGGAACTGAGCCTTCCCACCGACAGCCAGCACCCACTTGGCAGCCTCAGCCTGCAAGTGAATCATCTGGGAAGTGGATCTTCCACTCCTGTCAGACCTTCATATGACTACAGACCCCAACGACATTTGATTTCAGTCTCATAAAAGAACCTGATTCAGAACTGTCTAGCCAAGCCACCCCCAAATTCCTGGCCCACAGGAACTGTAGGATATGAAAAAAAAGTTTATTGTTTTATGCTACTAAAGTTTATTATTCAGCAGTAAATAACTAATATAGGGTGCCTACTGCAGATGAATTACACAAGTGGGGAATATGCATATTTCTAGGGCTTCTAGCAAGGGTAAGTTCCAAAATGAATGTTCATTATACCAAATCCTCAACATAAAGGGTATTTCTTAGCAGGGAAAGTAACAATCTGTCATGTACAATCAGAAATTGAGTAAATAGGTTTATATGCCTTAAAGTTCACGAAAAATAAATGTAATGAGAAAATTATCCAAGATAGCCACACAGACTCTTAGGAAAACATTACTACAGGAACAAGAAGGGGGGAGCAGCCCTGTATCCAAAAAGGAAGAATGATAACACTTGTTTGACTGAATCAAGAATCATCCATATAACCAAAATGAATATGAAAATCTACAGGTTAGAGATGTTTGAACAGATTAGCAAAGAATAGAATAAAGATAGATTAAAAGTCTAATATTATTATAAAATAAACAAAATAGTATAATTTCAATTATAAAACTGCAAATACATTATATAATCTTCCATTTCAAACCACAGCAAAAGAATGGGAAATGAACAGCGCAGTCTGTCAGGGGAAGGAGAGCCGTCCTCCTGGGAGGAAGGTCTCAGTCTGATTGCGGCCCCCTCGCTTCCCAGCCAGGGGAGTGACCTAAGGCAACACATCTTACCTCTTTAAGCCTCTGTTTCCTAAACTGTTAGCCAGGATAAGATCTGAGAGCTACTGTGAGGTTTCAAATATGTATTATTTATTTTAAAACATCCAGCACAGACCTGACACATAAAAACATATTGCTTAGCAAATAATATTTTCCAATGTTTACTGCACTTTTTAATTGGAAAAATTAACAAAAGACATAGGAAAACAGAGGCATGTTGCTTTCTTATCAGTAACATTTTTATGAAAATCAATAACTTCTAAGAAATCAATATGGAGTAGTAAATAATATGATCAAAGTCTAAATGTGGCTGGAATCAATCAAATTTGCGGGCTTCGCCATTTTAATTCCAAGCCTGTGAGTATATCTGTGAACCATCTTTCTAACTGTGTAGTACTGCGCAAGTGTTAAGTGTTCCTTAGGAGATATTGGCAGAGAGCATCAGCTGACTCACCAGGGAGTAAATAACAAATTAAATCTAAAAATGACCGTTTTTGTAAATGCTAAAAGGAACATTGAGAAAACTTCTTTAGATTTACAAAAACAGAGTGTTTTTCGATGATTGTTCCCGGGGCTGTAATAGGATGAAAGTCCTGGCACATAAAAATAAATCCAAGATAATGAGCACATCTCTCCTCTACTGGGGCACAGCGGGAAACACAGGCTCTGCAGGCAGGAAAGATGCCTTTACCTCCAGGGTGCACGAGGCAGTCGGCTTTCTATTTAGCCTCCTAAAAGCTGCCGGACATCAATGTTAATTGATGTTAAATCCATGTTAATTTATATAAGGCAGTCCATCTCTTCCATTTATAAGCAGATCAAAGTCACAAAAATCACTAGACTCTACACTCCTTGATGGTAGGGATTGGGTCTTGTTCCCAATGCCTGGCACACAACAGTTACACTATAAAAACAGTATTGTGCAAAATTAAATCTTTGGCTCGTACATTCAGTCACTCAAAAACCATCAAGCACCCATTAGGTGTCAGCACAGTCAGGGTGTGGATGACTCCAAAGGTACTTTAGGGCTTATTGTCTGAGGAAAACATCCCCTTATTTGATGATTTTCCATAGGTGGTTATCTGCTTCATGACGATGGTTTGCTTCAGAAAAGGAAGTAATTTTTGTGACTCTGAGACATGGAACCAACTAGAGAAGCTAAAGACAAGGAACCAAACTAACACGATGACAAGAAGTCAAGATAATGATTTTATTTACATGTAGACAATTCTTCAAGATAACTTAGCATTAAAGACAAAAGATGAAGATGATAAGAAGTTGAATCTTTTATAAAAAGTGTAAAATGCTCTCTTTCTGCATCCTCTTTCTCCCTTTTGAAGATAGCTGGCTAAATAATTTTTGTTGTGAATTTTGAGGGTCTTTTCTTCTTTCTTGAAGAAGACTTCCAAAACTATCCTGACAGTCTACCTGTGCAACTCAAAAAGAGAATTTAGCTTACTTACTGACAGATTATGAGCATAAACTGGCATCTTGTGTTTGAATTGAAAATTTATAGACATGAATAAATCTATTAATGATGATTATCCCAGAAATGAATCTTGGGGTTTGGGGAGGACTAAATGGGGCTGTTAATTTTTCTCTTACATCACTCTATAGCTTTTGATGTTTTACCACGATTGTATATCACTTTGTAATAAAAAAATTAGCATCTCTAAAATATGAGGAGTTTTATTTTAACAAAGTAAGATAATTTTCTTTTTCAGAAAGAAGGGATTTTATTCTTTGGAATATTACGAGGAAGAATATAAGAATACTCTAAGGCCAGCTCCAGGGGCCTAGTGGGTAAATTCAGTGAGCTCCGCTTTGGCGGCCTGGGTTTGGTTCCTGGGTGCAGACCTACACCACTGTTAGCAGCCATGCAGTGCTGGCAGCCCACGTACTAAAAAACAGAGGAAGATTGCCACAGATCTTAGCTCAGGGTGAATCTTCCTCAGGAAAAAAAAAGAATGCTCTATTTTTCACCTAAATTGAAACACTTTCTCTTCAAATCAAATTGACCCATGTATATATATTTTTGGATGCTTGATAGCTCCCAAGTAAGTCCCAGGGACAGGTTAGTGATACTGCATTGCAGGCTGATGATACTCAAAATATATAGATCTATAAGAAGGTATCTGAGAAAAGAGGCACAAATAAATAATACAACAGCCCTGGGGAATTATTTTTATCTCATATCTTTTCATCTTATAGAACTCTAGGTTACTTTACAAAAAAACATTCAAAAAACTCTGAGCTTGATGAAATATGTTAAAAGCTTTAAGATTAAATTCTAGATTCAAACGCAGATTATAAATTAGAGAAAAACTATAGGAAAAAGATAAATATTCTTCATATGAATTGAAAACTTAGGGAGTATTTATAAAACTATAGCTTCAACAGTAGCAAATTATTCAGTCATTAAACAAATGCAGAGAGAGAGAGAGAATGATAGATATCAAGATAGAGACATAAAGCAAGATCTTTCTGCTTGGGAATTAAATAAAACATAGAAAAAATAATAATTTTAGAATGGGAAATGCTCATCTGGGTATGTCTGAAATGTAAACAGTAGTGACAGAAGATCAAAAGACAACTACTTCAGAGTAACTGGGACATAGGAATAATCGTTATTATGAAAAGCTTATTTTATGCCAGGGCCCCATACAAGGCCTCTTATTTCCTTTAATCCTCATAAAAACTCCTCAAGAAGGTGCTATTGTTATCCTGAATTTGCTGACTCAGAATCTCATGCAGAGAAGTAAGGACTCGTTCTCAAGTCAACAGTTAGGTCCTACATGGACTAGAAACTCGGGCAGCCTTACTTTAGAGCCCACGATTTTAACCACCACACTGCTGCACACAGTTTGTTCTCAATAAATACGTGTTGAATGAATGAAATGGTGATTGATGTTACTACAACTTCACATTGCATTTCTGTTAAAATACAACAAGATCCTTCTAGCAATATTTCAGGTCAATATCTATTCACAAAAGCTATGCACTTTTATTCAATTTTTTATACCTATTTTGCCATAATTAAGTAGTTAGGTAACAGATTTCAAACCGTGGAATAAATAACCCAGAAATTTACAATTTAACCATTAATAACATACTGATAAAATTGTTTAAAGAATGAATAGAACTCACCTGAATAATATCTCTCCCTCCTCGCATAAAATTAAAGATAAAAATTATGAACTCTAAATTAATTTAACATTTGTGGTCTAAAAACATGATGAATGACATCAACGATTTCTTACCTGTCAAATAATAAGATTTCAATGTCTGAAAGAGATCATAGGTTCCTCAAGCTAAGCGTCCTCTCCATGTGTCTGAATTCCTTCATGCATCCTATGCTCACTTGATATCAAATATACATTTTATGAGATTTTGCTGCATTCTTAATTGAGTGCATAGATGCCACTTAATATTACAAACAGCTACAAAAGAAATGCAGCCATAAGCATCTATAGTTGGTATTAATAATATTTGTTATATTGCGCATCTATCATCAGTTTGCCTTATTTTTATTCACTCATTCATTTATCTTTCATTCACTCACTCAAAAATTTACACTACACTAACATTCACTATATGTCAAGTATTGAAGCTGCAGGGGTAAATTCACTATATCTAGTGCAAATTTGCTACTCTTTTATTGATTATTGCTGTATTTATTATGGAATATATTTAAACTCTGATTGAAATCAATATAGGACATTAGTCAGACTACTAATGTAATAAGGGATTTAAATGTCCAAATCTAAGTATACATTTCGAGGCAGATAAAATGTTATTCGGGTATACTACAAAAAGCTGATAGATTGAAAAAAAGAAAAAACCAGGATTGTAGGGAAGGAATTCCAGAAGGGGAAAACAAAACAAGAATATATGAGCATCCTTGCAGGTGGCCAGAAATAAATATGACTGTCTCAAGGACTAACGCGGATGATTGCTTTTTCTTTCCCACAACCTCCAGGATGAGACTTTAATTCAAAAACGAACACCACCAGAAATAAAAAAACAAAACGGATTACCACTTCACAACAGAGCTGCCCGTCCCCAGAGACAGGAAGTAGATTGATTAGTGATTGCCTAGGACTGGGAGAGTGGGACGATAGTGACTGCTGATGATGGGTGGGAGGTTCCTTTCTTGGGTAATGAAAAGGTACTAAAATTAGATTGTAGTAATGGTTTCAAAACTCTGCCTATATACTAAAAACCACTGAATTGTAAACTTTAAGTGGGTGCATATTATGACATGTGAAGTGTATCTCAATAAATCTGTTAAAAAAATAGATGCTGCCAGAATTTTTCAATATATTTTGCAATATTTTTGAAATTTATTTCAGAGCTGTCTCTAGTTCCAAAAATGTATTTTTTTAGAAAGTAATCTTTCCCTCTGCATGATCAGTTGACTCAAGTGAAATCAGTTTCCTTCCTGTGATTGCCACAAAGTAGTTTTTTTCTTTTAAAGGTAAGCTATTTTTAATAATCATATTATTTGACTAATATTACTAAAATTTTCAGGTCTTAAATACAGTTTGACTTAATGACCAATGAAAATTAATTTTACTTTCCACTTAGTGATGTGTCAAATTCTTAACATTTGCAATGAAACCTCATTAAATGTAGTTTATCTAGGGAATATAATGCAATGATGTACAGTAACCCCACACTATTTTATTATAAACTCTTTACTTAACAGTGTAAAAAAAGAACATTCTACATGTTTCGATGATAAACTTTAAGTAATAACATTGATTTCTTTTGGAAATAGATCTTCTATTATCAGCAAACAGGCAGATTTTTTTCTAAACAGTCTTCTACTTATCCAAACAAAATAATTTCCTTTGAGTTTGTTTTTCTTCACCAATAGAAAGTTTTCAATTTTAAAAACCCTAAGCTACGGCTGATTTTAATAGAATATAATCATATCTTTGTGAAGTTAGTGTTATTAGACTTATTTTTCAACAAACACTTTTCATGCAGCCTTATGGAACGTGATTTGGGAAATGCTGTTTTAGTCAATAAATATTTTATTTGATCCCTTTATTGTTGCAGTAAAAGTACATGAACGTAAAATTCACCATTTTAAATATTTTAGAATATACCATTGTATTTAATACATTCACAATGCTGTGGAACTATCACGACTATCCAGTTCCAGACATACTCATTGCCCCTGAGGGAAACTGTGTACCCATTGAGCAGTTGCTTCTCATTTCTCCCTTCCCCCCAGCACCTGGCAGTGACTCATCTGCTTTCTGTCTCATTTGCCCATTCTGGATATTTCATATATATATGTAGAATCTTATAATATGAGTCTTTCTGTGTCTGGCTTCTTTCACTTAGCCTACTTTTTTCAAGATTCATCCACGATGTACCATGTGTCAGTACTTCATTACTTTTTAAGGCTGCATATTACTCCATTGCATGGCAATACCACATTTGTTTGTTCATCATTCTACAGACATTTGGGTTGTTTCCACCTTTTGACTATTATTTCAGCAGTTCATTTTGCTTGCTTTTATAGAAAATATAGATGCCATGTGATGTCTTTCTTTCTGAAATACAAATTAAGAAGGCAAGGATATAAGATTTGGGAACAAGTTTTTTCTCTCTAAACAGGAAAAAAATTTTTTCCATTAAAGAGCTCACCCTTCACATACCAAAAATAAAATGAATATCTTCAATGAAGCAGGAAACTCACTGGATTTTAAGGATATAATAAAATACCAGGATTGATAGCCAAGACCCTATTTGATATATTAAGTAGGATATTTTATATATATTTCAAACTTAATATGTCTGAATTATTTATCTCCATCACCATATTAAATTCATCTTTGGTCTTCTCCATTTCTGTAAAATAGCAACTCTTTATCTAGTGACTCAAGCCCAAAGCCTGGTAGCCATTCTCAGCACAGTCCTCTCTCATTACCAAGGTAAATTCCATCTTCGAATCTTGTGCACTGGATGTGCAAAAAACTTGAACCCTTCCACTTTTATTTCCACGGCTGTTACATGAGACCAAGTCACCATCACCTTTTATTTGGACTGTTCCCTCTTGTCTTAACCATCTCAAATTTATTCTCCACCAAAGAGACTGGAAGGACTCTCTTAAGAATTTAAATAAATTACTTCACTCCCTGCATTAAACCCTTTGGAGGCTTTCTGTTACCCCTAAAATAAAATCCCAATTCTCAACACAACCTGTCAGTCTCTGTATTACCTGGTCTCTGACTTGCTCCACAAATTCATCTGACAGCACTCTCCCCGTCCTTCCTTATAATGCCCCATCAACACTGGCCTTTTGTCAGCACCCTCCCTGCACTGCACTGTTTCAGAACCTTTCCAAATGCTGTTTTAACTCTCTCACTGTCATCTAATAACTCTTCACTTAAACAACTTCCTAATCCTCTTCCAGGTCTCCACTCACGTCACGTTATCCAAACTACCTTCCAACTCCCGCAATCAAAATTAGGGTGTTTTCAAAGTACCTTCCTTTGAAATGAACTTAATTAATTGCGTTCTTAGAACTTAATGTAGTTTACTATTATATAGTTATTTGACTGTTGATTTGTTTAATCTCCCATTCCCACAGTAGACTGTAAGCTCACTGGGGCTTTTTATACAAAGAAACAAACACCCTTCTTTTAAGTAAAACAATCCTATATCAGTTCATTAAATGTTATTCTTTGGTTTATAAAATAGTTCATTTAATTAAGATGTTTCAAAAAATGTTACAATTTAGGGATAGTGTTTTCATTCACTTTATTTTACCCCTTGAATTTTATAGATGAAGAAAACAAAGCAGTGTCCAAGGTAATGGATGCTGGAGAGCAGCAGGTCAAATTTTGTTAGGGAAACAGTGCTCAGTGAAATAAGCCTCTCTCTGGGGAAAAAATTCTGAAAAGATGTCAATCCAAATTCCATGAGTGATTTCAATTAAAGCAATTTCAGTTTACACTAATCAGTTGAGTTTTGGTCACTAGCTTCATTTTTCTTCTTTTTTACCAACTCGGTTGCACTTGATTGTCTTTAATATACCAATGTGTAAGTTAAATAGATTCAAATTCATCTAATATACTATCTTTGATGCAGCTCTGACCACCCATCATGTTTCCAATGGTGTGTTAGGGTATCACTGTGTCCACTTACCCTTTACCTCTGCGTTTGCTCCTCTGCTCATAAGCTTTTTAAGCAGTTAATCAGCCAAACTAGTTGGCTTTCTGCCATTGCGTTTCAGGGCATGAAGAGAAAGGCAGTGAGAGGTGAAGACTGCTCTTCTCTCTTCTCTTTCTTTTTATAATTAATGAGTCTAACACAGTTTCTTGAAATAAAATCTATCAGAACTGTTTAAATATTCAGCAGGCACGTCAGTTCTCCTGAAGACACATACCATTCTTTTAAAAAAAGTTAGAGAATTTATAGAAAAGATCAAGGGCTACAGATGGAACAGTTTTTTGAAAGCCAAGATTCAAAATCTGCCCCTTTTTTGGCAGAATAGAGCTACATATGTTGTGGTGAGGTGACACTCCTGTGGGGGACAGGAAGATGCCTTCTCTATACATGAAAATTGCTTATCACCTGGCCAAAGAAAATGTGCTTGCACGACGTATAGTAAACCTTTGCCAAAAGCAGAAACCCCTGACCGGGCTGCTTCACCACTCAAACCTCAAACGATCCTTTACAAACTCACTGTCTAGTCTTACAAACCAGAAAAGAAACATGTTTTAGAAAATATGTTTTCTCAGAGTCAATATTTTCACATTTTATTTCTTTTTTATAGGAGTTTTCTCATAAAATCAACTGTATTTGTATTGTGTACCATCAAATCAAATATGTGGCTGTTGTCGAGGCTTTGGCCATTGAACAATATTTGAGGAGTTTTGTAATTTTCTGTCTATTTTGTTCATTACCTGGACTAGCTAGAAAGTTTGGGTTTGCTGAAATACATTTATCAGACACAGGCTTGGCTCTCATGAATTCGGACTTGTAATACTGCTATAGAGTAGATGGTTCACTCTAGAACATTCCAAGGCCTCCAGTGCTCTACCACTGGAAGAAAATGTAAACCCTTTATATAGAAGATGTCTAAGATGCCATATATTGCAGGTACAGGAAAAGCACGTAGCCTGATTAGGAGATTCAAGCAGATATCACATTTTTCAGGAGTTTAAGGGTTACAGCATTTAGTGTAGCCTTTTCCAAAATGGGCGGTATTTTTATATTCAACCCTCCAACCGAGATAAAAACCCAACTAAATCAAAACTTCCATTAAAAACAACAATATGCTTCATGTTTATCTAGAAAGTGGAAGAATTTCCATTTTAATTATCATCTGATTTTGAATTACTACTTGATTACAACTTGATGGTGCTCAGTTAGACAAGTATAATTCTAAGAAAGAGCTTTCAGCTGATTAAGATTGGGAACGATATGAAATGCTCAAAAGTGTCTTAAAAAGACTATTTTTAGACTGCGAATGTTGTATAAAAGAGTACAAAGTATTCTGGAAGGAAGTATCGCATCAGTTTTGTGTCACTGATTAGACAGATTGTGCCTTCCAGATTTCTTCCACTGGAAGAATATATATAAACTCTGTAGAAGATGCCTTAGACACCATATATTACAAATACAGGAAAAAGAGGTAGCCTATTGGGGAGATTCAAGTGGCTATTACATTTTCTAGGGGTTTAGGGGTTGCCACAGCAATCAGGAAAGAGAAAAGAAACGAAAAAATTTAGTTCTATACAGTGACTAAACTCCAAAAAGATGGAGGAGATATAGTGAGGGTAAAGTGAAAAAAGGAAAAAATGATCTATTGACTACAAACTTAATTTGTAACCCAATAAAAGCAGTTTGTGCATTTTAAATTTTTTATTGTAAAATACACTGTTCTTTACATTTATTACAAAAGTTGAGTCTAAATATCTGGGCACCATTTATCATTATGAACATAAATATTTAGAGGTAAATATAGACATTTATGTGTAACACAAAAGAGAGTAAGGGACTACTTCAAAGCTGGCTTTTAGAAATATCCATTATATTCCTAAATAATAGAATGTTAGTTGAAATGTAGTTTATTAATTGGTATTATGTACTATCTTATTTTCAAACAATCTTGGGTTTAAACCTGACTTTCCAATGAAACTGTTCAGATGAGTAGCCATGTGAATTTGAATAAACCACATAATCTTATTAAGCCTCATCTAGAAAATGGGGATAATTTTCCTTACCCTATGAAGTTAAATGAGATAATGCACAAAAATACTTCTTGGAATGTTTAATTGAATTAAATATAAAAAGGCCAGCCTGGGTTTAAAGTTGGGAGAGAACAATGAAACAGACCAGTAAATAAGTTGTGTAAAGGTAAAGATGAGTTTACAGTTACAAATGAATGGAAACTTCTCCCCAGGGCCTCTCTCTGCCTCCTGATAGTTCATTCCATGGTCGGTGATCCAAACAGCCCAGAGTAGATCTCGGCCAGGTCTGAGGAGTCCAGGGCTGCATCTTGGCCAATTCTGAGACCATCAGATGGTGAGAGGGGCCAGGACAGCACTTGAGGATCCACCACTCACCAAATAAATTATATATTCCCACACCTTACTTCTTAATTTGCCATTGGACCCAAAGAAGGCCTGGCCACGAACCATCACAGCTATAGCAATAGCTAAACTTGCCTGCCAACTGTTTTCATTCTGTTATATTTTCAGTTTTTCTTCCAGTGGAAAATTAACATCCAGAAAATATTAAACTTATATATTGAAAGTTAAGAAAAATTTTATATAGTCTCAATAGATTAGCAGTCTCATCAAATGACTGAATTTTATTTCTAAGTGACATTCTGCTAGAATATTCAAAAAGAAGAATAGCATGGTGAATGTTATTCTTTGAGCACCTTTAGCCTATTATCTTGACTTTTCCGTATTATGAAAGAGATATCCAGATCTTTTAACAGCCAGAATGGCTGCCAATCTGGCCTACCCTTAATCCCTTAGCTCTTAATCTCATCTCTCTGCAGCCAGAATGACATTCCCAAAATGCTAACTTTAACATATCACTTATGTTAATAAAACATTTTCTAGGCGGTTTTCCATGCCTTGTTTCAAGCTTCCTAGAATGGCTCATAAATTCCATTCTGTTTGGGCACTTGCTTAGCGGTCCTGCCTCATCCTCACACTTTCTTCTCTGCACTCTATGCTCTCGTGGTATTGAATTACTTTAAATTCACTTTCTTCAGGATTTTACATGTGCTCTATTTGTGCTAGGACAACTTCCCCCTTCAAAATTTTCCCTGTGGGTCCTGTCTCTGAAGACAGTTTTGACCTCCCTGCCAAGTCCCCCTCCTTCCCACTCATCTCTGACCTCACTCCACAATTCCCCCTACTGCATCTTTAATACCTCTCTTTCTACTAGTTCCTTAGCCATAATATCCTTACCTCTAAGGTATTACCTATGTAGATTGTTTTTCATCTCTTTACATGGTTTTCCCAAAAGTTATCACCGCTAATGACCTGATTTCTCCCAAAGTGACTTCATCCATGGCACATCCCTTATTCACCCTTGTTGAGAACTGCTTCCTGTACCTTCTGAAGAATGAAACGGGTGGCAAGGAAAGTCCAGAAAGTGTGAACATATCTAGATTTTTATCTGGATATATATCTAGAAGTTACCTCTCACAAATATGTGATGTCTCTTTGTTTGTCTTGGGAGTGTGTGTGTGTTAAGAACTGTTTTATCTATTCTAACGTTTATTGCTTTCATTATGGCTATAGTCCCCTAACTTCTGCTTCTTTTATTGCCAACCCCACAACCAATACAAGTAACCTTTGCAAATTCAAATAGGATTTTGTCACTCTCATTGCTTAAGGTCTTTCAGTGCCTAAAATGCTTTCACTTTTAGTTTTATGAATTTTCGTAAACACCATAGCTGATGTTTATAAGACATAAAGCAGAATGAAAGCATGGAAAAAGCAAATATAAATACAAATACAAATTCAAATAAAAAGTAAATACAATGCCTGTGATTACATTGCAACTGTACAGACAGATAAATCACTGATTTATTCATTAATTAAAAAATGTTTATTACTGCTTTTATGCACTAGTCATGGAGCTAGGAACTGGATGTACAATAGTAAACAGACAAGACAGACAAGATCTCTGCCCTTATTCTTTTGAATAAATGGGATGGTTTTACCTTGCCAAAATCTAATCAAGTTCACTGACTCAAAACCTCAGTGAAAATCTTACATTCCCTGCTTTAAATTTTTAAGTTAATTTTGTTTATTATCATTAATCTGAATTAATTTTTATTGACGTGAGAGACCACCAGACTGATTTTAGATTCTTGCTTCTGTCATGTTCTCCTGTGCCTTACTAGGAATTGCCTCTTCTATTATTCTTCGGTTCAGTACCCATTTGTTGATCTTCCCAGGTCAACCTCAAGAGGAAGGAAAAGGGCATGGTACTCATGAACATTTCCCACACATCTTCTTGGGGCTGTAGACTCACCCCCTTTCATATGGCATCAGCGTATCTGTCAATCACAACTTACCATCAGTGACTTCAAATAGGACACTGCTTCTGTACTTATCCTCAGTAAATGCCAGTTTTTAATGGGGAAGAGAGGGATGAATGTTGAGCAAAAGCCACTTTGAAAGAGGCTTTGGTTGGAATAAAAGCATCAGGAAAGGCTAAAGCCCCAGGGGGTTTAAAGGATGAAGAGCAATCTGAGAAAAGGATGTTGTGTGCTTAGAGTGGTGTATCACTGGCAAAGAGTTCTGTCATAGCCTGTGTCACTGATGTCTCATCCAGAAATGTCACCAGCAGATTGCAGAGGAAGAAACTTCAGCCTATCCCAATCCAAATCGCCCCTGTTGAGACTGGCCAACCCACCTTCCTATCATTGTGCTGAGTTTGAGCCTCAGATCCTCCTTATGGGCTTCTATCCACTCCCTCTGGTGCAAAGAGGAAAAAGGAAAACAAAAGTAAAGATAAAAGGAAGAGAAATCCCACAGAACAGACTCTAGTCTCACTTTCACATTCTCTTGGGTTAGCATCCATCTTCCTTTTCTCTATTTATTACACTCATCCATAGATTTCCAGAGTTTTCCTCTCTATCTATTTGTTATATATTGAAAAAAAAAAGACAAAGAGAGATAAAGAGAAGATATTCATCATATAGGAGAAAACATAATCATCCGGTATTCAGAAATCAAACGGAAGCAGGGAAAGTCAATTCATATAAAGTAATGTGTTCACAGACAGAGGCATCTTGAATTTCCTCTAAACCCCCTTGGTCAATAATTCATTCTAGGTCTTGAGCAGGGCACTGGAATACATCAGCATACTAAAAGCTCTTTATGGTTATTTAAATAACCAATACTCTTCCATTTGTGTATCTCCATACACCTCTATGGACAGTCTCCTCAGCTCATATAGCCAAATGTTTACCAGCTGTCTTATAGATTGAAAACAGTTGAATGCATTTTCAGGAGATCAGTTTTCTATGTCCAAGGCTTATCAATTGCCACCATCATTACGCCATGGTAAAGCATAAGATCATCATATGCCATTTAGGATTTAGTGGAAAAAAATCTCTATTCTCATATACTCAAAGCTTAAATAGAATAAATATCTTGCACTGAAATTATCACCAGATTCAATATTGCATCTTTACAGTAATTATAGAAAATGGAAAGTGTATTTGGCATAGATTGGTTGCAAATTGGAAAAGAAATAAAATCTCACCATTCAAATATAAAGAAATATTTTTATCTGATAAAGAAAAGGACAACTCTCAAGATAAATATTGATTTTGTATTTATCAAATTATCTTTAAAAATAATAGTAACACTAATACTAAATAACACTAATTTGATACAAAATGTCATATGCCTGTTATGACATTTGTGGGGATAATTAATGAAATTGTATTTGGATTCCTTACAGAACAACTGAAACCACAGTTATATATTAATGAATTCAATAGGGAAAGAAACTCTGATTGGCTTATCACTGTGCTTTGTTGGATAAGACCTCTGTACCTCAGAGTCCTGCAGTTTCCATAGAAACCCAGCAATAGCTAATGTAAAAGCTATAGTTGCCTCCAGACAAAGGCGTGCCTGAGCTTTCATTTCGGTACACTGAAATCTGAAGAACAAAATCTTTATCTTTAAAAATAGAAAGGAAAATTTTCAGTATGTGAAATGACAAAACCAAAATGATATACCATTTCACAAATGTCTTTAAAAATAAATCCCTCAAATTAATCGGAATGGAATAAATGAAATTCCCTTAATTATTTCTTTAATCCATATATCAAAGAAATGAAACCCAATTCTATCAAGTTTGTTGCCCAACACAGCTTGAAGTTCATCAGCAAAATTGAAAATCCCAGTGTTTAATGTCCATGAAGGACAATCCAGGTTTGGGGACCAAAGTTCTGTTAATATCACTGTTTTCAATTTAGATATCTGCTTGGTGAAAACATGATCCCATTAGTGTGTATGAAACCAATGAGGAGAAAATTTGAGTTTATCTTTTGTCTCTCTCTTCAACTGTGCCAAAAGTCCCTCAAAAGGTCAGCAATTAACTATTGAGATAATAACATAAAATCTAATATAATTTACTGTGGTAATGACTTTAAAGTATTAATAAGCTTATTCATTTTTTTCATATAAAATCTAAATCCTTCAAATAGTATATCATTAGATTCCCCTCCCTACCCAGTCTATAATACTAATACTGAAGTATGTGAAATATATGTTCACAAGATGGGGACATTAATACAGTCAAATAATAAAGCCAATCTAAATAACTTTAAAAATAATTGATATTTTATTTTGGCATAGAATCCAACAATAGAGAAGTTCCAGAGAGAAAATGAAAACAATCAGGCACTGAGCTTTTTAGATAAAACAATTTGAAGTAATGTGTGAAGTTCACAAATATTTTATACAATGAAGAATATCATAAATAATGCTAAGATCTTTGTAACAACCGAACAATAGGGCAAAGAATACATGTCAATGTCAACATCGGATCATTAAAATACAATCAATCAGTAAAAAAACCAAAAACTCATGTTACAATCATGACTGTCTAATAAAGGGCATTTTTGAGAGGAAATACTGACAAATCACTAAAAAAAAGATAGGTAAAACATAGTTATTTTCTATCTCTGAACTTATAAAACTGACGATATATTAAAAATACATTTTTTTACAAAGACCAAAACACTTAATAATAAATTAAATTTTGTTCATTTATTCATTGTTTTAATTAAGAATGTCCATAAAATAGTTTTGTTTTTAAGTTAACCTGGTGATCCCAAAATTGTGACCAGATCATATTTCAACATGGATGTAAAATAAAATCAGGCTCTAAGGTGAGCAGATTTATGTAGTGCTAACATTTTATTGTCTGCCTTGTATTTCTGCGTGTGTAAAATCTACCATGACTGAGAAGGCTCACACCTATGTCAATTTCAACGTTTGGCCAACAGCTTTGGAAGTATATATAGTTGCTCTAGAATTCTGCAAGGCCGTATAAAAGTAGTATTGTCAAAATATTTGCAGCTGAGAAATATCTCTGTGTCAAATAAACAATATCAACTTCACAAAATTTCACAAAGTTGAGGAATCTAGACTGAGTCAGGTATAAAACACACATCTGAGGAGGACCCCAGATGTTCTATAGCCAGTGAACGACACAAATGGGCAAAGGTAAAGTGTTTTCTCTGTTTCTAAGATTCCTGCTTAAAAAATCAATGTAAAACAAGGAACACTTCTATAATGGCGTTTCCCAAAGTCATGCCCCAAAAAGGAAAGTGAGGACACTGATGTTTAGCATATCTATTCAGGATTTTACTAAAATCTCCAGATTTTTCCATTAACCCAAATGTCATTTCAGCCTGCTAGTAATTTTTAATCCTCTGCTGTCCACTACAAAATATTTTGTATTTCAAAATCAAGTGGAAAAAATTTGACACACCAGAGGAATAAAATCACAGCTTCCTTCCCAAAGGCCTTGCTTTCATATTCCTTTTAAGAACATGTAAAAGACTATCTACTGAATTTCAAAACAAGAGAGAAACAGGAAAATTTCTGAGGATATAAAAAAGTGTACAAATTATTATAAAGCAAATCATGTGTGAAATATACTCCAAACCATAATCTACTATCTTCAGAAAAGCCAATTAAAAGTTTATGAAAACGGAGCCATTTTTTACTACCATCTTAGATCAACATGTTGTGAAAAAGCTAAGTTATAAATCTATATATCAGGCCATTGGGATGAAAGCGCACAAAGAGAGGTTATATTTTATTCCATATAGACTGACATTGGACCAGAACGCTAGAGGAAAGCTTGAGAAAAAAGTAAAAATGTCAAGATACACTAACCAAGTGACACTAAGCTCAAGGAAATCTTCAGGTTGTAAAAAGCCAAGGACACAATATGCCTGGCATCACTATTAATTTGTGGTGTGAGAATAACCATAAAAATTGGAAGAAGTTGAAACAAGAGAGTTTTTTTTAAGAACAGTAAAAGAGATAGCACTTTGATGAGAAAAGGCTTTTTCAAAAAGAGATCTATGGCAAGAACCTGAATAAAACTTTCTTAGATAAAATTTTCAATTCAATAATATACTAGGCATTATTCTAAGTGTTTCTCCTAAAAGTGTCCTGTTTTGAACTGACTTACCCGCTGTGTGAAGTCAATTTATATGTAAATTCTATGGAGAATTAGGTTAATGTGTCTTTTTCATGTAACTGACAGGAAGAGCAAATGTATCTTGCCACTTGGCTTCCAAACAAAGACTAAGCCAACCTTGATGTGAGGAAGGGAATCTGGAAGGAGTAACAGCAACTCAGACTCTGAAAGAGCAAACTGTGCTGATTCATGATGTCAAAACTTGAGCTGCTGCCAAAAAAGTCAGGTGTGTAAGGGACCTCTGAGCATCTTTTAACTTATTCATTCTCTAATGTATTCAAACATTGATCTTGGAAGCATGACAAGGGTTAGCAAGAAGCTGCCCTGGGAAATCAATTTCATGAACAGGCAGAGTAAGAACTGCCATCTGAATAATATTTAGTTTCATTGTATATTAATTTTCTAACAAAGTTTTCTTTTCCCTCCAAAGGTTACCATTCAATTTCATATTTACATATTATGTATCCATTCCTCACCATGAATTCTAAAACCTCCAATATATTTTAATATATACAAAGGAATAGGTGTGGAAAACAAGTGGAGGTCTGGAAAACAAAGAGAAAATAAGAATATATGCATTGAGATATTGGACGTCAGCATCATGGCAGAGTGAGATTCCCTCTTTGAATCTCTGCCCCCTACAACACAATGAAATCATCATTCACATTCCAACAGAGCTCAATCAAACACTACGAAGGACTTCTAAGAAACCCCTGCTGCCATACATCAGATGGTGGAGGCACGGGAAGCCCAAAAGGATGGGAGGAGAGGTAAGAAGTTGTACTCCCCCTCCCCAATCGATCGGCAAAGACAGCACGGTTCGCAGACAGAGGGGGGAGGGGCGGCCCACAGCGGGGAAAACTATCGCCATCCAGGTGCTCTCACAGACTGTCGCGAGATCCCCACGGGGAAGCGACGACAGACTGTTTAGGGGGTGTAGCAAACACCCTAAGAGAGCCAGAAAGGAAACCCCTGGGTCAAGCAGGAGAAAGAGAGGACCCCTCCCCCCACACACCTGGCGTTTCAGCATAATCCTTCCAGGGGCAGCAGCCGCCTCAGAGCAAACTGCTCGCGATCTCCATCTAGTGGCAGCAAGGGGAAACTGCAGGACCAAATTATCATGAGGGGAAAAAATAAGGATGTCCCCGTCGGATCCTTGCGACAATTTATCAGGGCTACAGACCAAAAGGAAAATGACAAACACCCAGAAACCAACCCTGAAGGCACAGAATTTGATAACCTGAATGAGAGAGAATTCAAAATAGCTATCATAAACAAGCTCAACGAAATACAAGAGAACACACAGAAACAAATCAACGAATTCAGGGATTATGTCACAAAAGAGATTGAAACCCTAAAGAAAAACCAATCAGAATTATTGGAGATGAAAAACAAAATCAACGAGATAGTGGAAAAAATGGAGTCTTTAAAGAGCAGAACTGACAATATGGAGGAACGAATTAGCACTATTGAGGATAGCCACGCAGAAATGCTCCTGGTAGAGGAGGAGAGAGAGCTAAGACTAAAAAGAAATGAAGAAATTCTTCGAGAAATATCAGACTCAATGAGGAAAAGCAACATAAGGATAATAGGTATTCCAGAAGGAGAAGAAAGAGAAAAAGGAGCAGAGAGTTTGTTCAAAGAAATAATAGCTGAGAACTTCCCCAACCTAGGGAACGAGAGGGAAATAACAGTGAATGAAATCAATATAAATATATAAACAGGAATAAAAAATCATCTCGCCACATAGTAGCAAACTTGAAGAATACCCATGACAAGGAAATAATATTGAAGGCAGCTAAACAAAAAAACCAAAATAACATACAAAGGAAACCCCATCAGGCTCTCAGCTGATTTCTCGACAGAAACTCTACAGGCTAGGAGAGACTGGAATGATATATTCAAAATCATGAAAGACAAAAACCTTCAGCCGAGAATACTTTATCCAGCAAAAATATCCTTCAAATACGATGGAGAAACAATAACTCTCCCTGATAAACAAAAGCTAAGAGAGTTTGTCACCACAAGACCCCCACCACAAGAAATGCTCAAGAAGGCCCTTAGGCCTGAAAAAAAACAAATGAGAAAGGGGATACAAAGATTTCAGCAAGGAGAAAAGCAAGGAGACTAAACCAGAACAAAATACAGTTGGAAAACATCAAAAATTAATTCAAGCTCATCACTGGAAACACAATTCATGACACAATCTGGAATAAAGAGATAACAAATAAGGAGGGGAAGAGGTAAGGGATTGAACTGACCCAGCCTCAGGAAAAAGGAGGCATCTGAAAATGTACTTTCTTATCCAGGAGATCGCTTATATAAACCGCACGGTAACCACTAAACAAACAACCAGAAGAGAACCACACATGACAAATAAAGAGAAAACCAAGAGAATGAGCATGCAGAAATACCAAATTGAATTTGCAGTCCGAAACACAAGGGACAAGAAACGAAGGAAATGCAAAAGAACCAGAAGATGAACAATAAAATAGCAACATTAAATCCTCATATATCAATAATCACTCTAAATGTAAATGGATTGAATTCTCCAATCAAAAGACACAGAGTGGCAGGATGGATTAAAAACCAAGATCCAACAATCTGCTGCCTCCAGGAAACACATCTCAGCTCTAAAGACAAACACAGACTCAAAATAAAAGGATGGAAAACAATACTCCAAGCTAATGGCAAACAAAAGAAAGCAGGAGTAGCCATACTTATATCAGACAAAGTAGACTTCAAGATAAAAAAGGTAATGAGAGACAAAGAAGGGCAATATATAATGATAAAAGGGATACTTCACCAAGAAGACATGACACTTATAAATATCTATGCACCCAACACAGGAGCACCAAAGTACATAAAACAACTGCTAAAAACCTTAAAGGAGATATTAACAATAACACAATAATAGTAGGGGATCTTAACACCCCCCTTACATCAATAGATAGATCATCCAGACAAAAAGTCAATAAGGAAATAATGGACTTAAATGAAAAACTAGACGCAATGGATTTAATAGATATATACAGAGCACTCCACCCACAAAAAGCAGAGTACACATTCTTCTCAAGTGCACATGGAACATTCTCAAGGATAGACCATATATTAGGAAACAAGGCAAACCTCTATAAATTTAAGAAGATTGAAATCATTACAAGCATCTTTTCTGATCATAATGCTGTGAAACTAGAAATCAACTGCAAGGAAAAAACTAGGAAAGGGACAAAGATGTGGAAACTAAACAACATGCTACTGAACAACCAATGGGTCATTGATGAAATTAAAGGAGAAATCAAAAGCTATCTGGAGACAAATGAAAAGGAAAATACACCATACCAACTCATATGGGATGCAGCAAAAGCAGTCCTGAGAGGGAAATTCATAGCAATACAAGCTCACCTTAACAAACAAGAAAAATCCCAAGTAAATAACCTTAAATTGCACCTAACAGAGTTGGAAAAAGAAGAACAGACAAAGCCCCGAATCAGCAGAAGGAGGGAAATAATAAAAATCAGAGCAGAAATAAATGAAATTGAAACCAAAAAAAACAGTAGAAAGGATCAATGAAACAAAGAGCTGGTTCTTTGAGAAGATAAATAAAATTGACAAACCCTTAGCCAGACTCACTAAGAAAAAAAGGGAGAAGACTCAAATAAATAAAATTAGAAATGAAAGAGGAGAAATTACAACAGACACCACAGAAATACAAGGGATTATTAGGGAATACTATGAAAAACTTTACGCCAACAAATTGGACAACCTAGAGGAAATAGACAAATTCTTGGACGCGTACAACCTCCCAAAACTGAATCAAGAAGAAATAGAGAATCTGAACAGACCAATCACAAGTAAAGAGATTGAAAGAGTAATCAAAAACCTCCCAAAAAATAAAAGCGCAGGACCAGATGGCTTCCCTGGAGAATTTTATCAAACGTTCAAAGAAGATTTAGCACCTATCCTTCTCAAACTATTCCAAAAAATAGAGGAAGATGGAATACTTCCCAACACATTCTATGAGGCCGACATCATGCTGATACCAAAGCCAGACAAGGACAATACAAAGAAGGAAAACTACAGGCCAATATCGCTGATGAACATAGACGCAAAAATCCTCAACAAAATATTGGCAAACCGAATACAGCAATACATCAAAAAGATCATACACCACGATCAAGTGGGATTTATACCAGGGACACAGGGATGGTTCAACATCTGCAAATCAATCAACGTGATACACCACATTAACAAAATGAAGAATAAAAACCACATGATCATCTCAATCGATGCAGAGAAGGCATTCGACAAGATCCAGCATCCATTTATGATAAAAACTCTCAAGAGTATATGCATTGAAATGATGAATCCAATAGTGATGTAAGTCTACAAACCACATGTTGTCAAGGCCTATGCACCCAGCTCAAATTCTAACAACAAGCCCTATTTGGAGAAATTTTAATCTTCTCCAAAAGCAAAGAAACAAAGACTATATATTTTTAATAACAACATTTATAAGTGCCCAACTTAATTTTAGACTTTCCAAATAACAATGGATGCATGGGTGGGGGAAGACAGAAGCAGAGAGGAGGGGAAGTAAATGAAATATAGTGAGGCCAGTTGTTGTTACGGAAATATCGTCTTTGGAGGTAGATAGGCTTGGGTTTGAATTCCAGTTCTGACGATTATTAGCTGTGAGACTAGATTCAATAACTGGCCTAATATATTAGCTAGAGATGATGAAGATCATAGGTTTATTTAATTGTCTTTATGAAAAATAGCACCCAATCTTTCAGAATCTTTGCAGACGGGTTCAATATTACCCAGTAGTGAATATAGAACAGGTAAAATTACATATCTTAGTCCCTATCATACAGTAGGCACTCAATAAATTATATAAGAAATATATTTTTTTTCGATTTACCCTAAACATTAAGTTATTTCTCTATGTAACATGCAATTATGAGAGGGAGCATTCTCTTCTTTATTAACTTAGTACAAAAAATTATATTATAAATTTTCTTTACAAGACCATATAAGTGAGTGTGTTATACCTACTTGTAAGTTGCTGAGTTAGACTTCATATTTTATAATTAGTAATACAATGGTTAATTAGAAAATATCAAAACATTGCAAATCCTAAATATAATTAGTTTTCTAACAGTATATTAAATTAACATAAAAGAATATGATAAACTATAATCTTAAGCCTTTGCTTCAATATTATTAGAATTCAATAATGTGCGCAATGTATTATCTACATATATATGATGAAGACAGTAGAAGTTATTCAATTTTCTTAGAGGAAAAAAAAGATCTCATTCTGAAGTAGGGAAATTGTGAAGAATAACTAATGAAACATTTAAGTTCTTCACATGATACCGTAACAATTATCTTTGCTTTATACGCTTTACATATCAACTAGAACTACCCCACAAAGGACAGTTTGACATTTAAAAGAATGTCTTTAATTAATCCATTCAGTATTTATTGAGCAGCAATCATGTAAACTACTGTCTTTAGCATGTACTTATTTTCTCTCATTTATTTTATTGCGTGAAGCAGCAAAGATCTGCAAAGGTCTAACCTGCTTACCTTTCATTACTCCACAACCTCAATGCTACTGGAACTCCAGCTCAGAAATGTCAGAGCATAACTGGAAGACTACTAGAACAGGCCCATCAGAATTCTGTGTTCTTATGGCATCAAAGTTTCCAGGCAGAAAAATTATCTTAAAGTAATGTGCAGCATTTAATCCAGGCTATAAATACTACACTGATCATAAGAGGCTTGGGGTAATACTTAAAATTCAAATTTGGTATCTGCCACTGACATTTATCCAATAGTCCAGGTCTACTGTGCTTCTCCAACTAAATATTTTAAATGGTGACAAAGAATACTCTGTAGAATAGGAGAAAACCAAACACGATAAAGATTTCCTTACTAAAGATTGCTCTATTTTTTTTCTACTTAATATGACATAGTTGACTATCGTTACCTAGTAATTCTTTCTCATTAATAACATACATATCCATTATACATATAAAATAAAACATAATTATTATATATAGTAAAAACATCATTTATTACATAATTATAATATATAAATACATCAATAATATTATATATTAATAGCATATAAATTACCATACAATTATACATAGATATTGTTACATTAATAATACAATTGGAATAAAATTCACTAATTCTTTATCTACAAATTTGCTATGTAACATTAGTCAGTAACTGAGGTAAAATCTGTCTTACAAAATGATATTCCAGCAAAAAAAAAAAGTTAATAGTAAGCTATCAATTTCTCGTAAATGTTGGTGAGAATGATGGGAGAGTGGTTTCACACTATCTGTATCTCTCTATCTGGATCCTCACCCTCTCTGCTTCTTTATCTGTCCCTGTGAACAGAGCTGCTTCTCATGATATTGCTGGTTACAGCTCACCGAGCTTGGTGTAATCACTGCTAACCATTTGATATTAATATTCCCTGGCCCATAAAAATATGTAAAAACCATGATGCATATGGAGAATGATTTCTATCTCATTTTGGTTTTATAATGTGTACTGCACATCCTCCCAAATCGCTCTACCCGAATCTACTGCATTCTTCTCAAAAGTACAGTATATTCCATTGAAGAGCTTAGGAATTTGGATAACCCTCTAGTGGTTCCCAGTTTAGCCGGTGGGTTTTATGTGGAGCAGCGTGAATGTGTGTTTGCCCTGAGGCACTGTTCTAACACAGCTTCTCAGGTTTCATGGCCCTCGGGAATATAAGCTCCCCTCACAAGCTAAATCAGGGGCATTCTGCTCCACACACCTCTAGAAGAAAACACCGAAGATCAATTAACAAGATTTAAAAGACTTTTCTATTAAACAGAATAAAAATGAACAACTCTGTGGGGTTATTTTCCCTTTGGCAGCAAATCCACAAATCTGGCACCAGCATGCTTATGTTACCTAACAGGCCAATACTACATATATTCTTAGTAAGGAAGTATACGGGTAAAATTGTTAAAAGGAAATAAGGGGAAAACTATGAGCTCAAAATTAATATGCTTTATGAAAAGAATGACTTCTTTTAAAAAAATACTTCTGTATTCATTTTGCAAAACAAAGAAGACTGTAATACCATGCAATAACTTAGAGGTGGCGGTATGCTCAGAGGAAAGAACATTCTGAATTCAGGAAAAACAGTATTTTAATCCATACTCTAACTTCTGATAGATTACAGATTGCCTGCATGAACTTCAGGTTCTTACCCTGCAAAAGGAAGCACATATGAACAAAAGCACAGCTTTCTGTCACCTTTGTTCATCCCCAGTGTCTGGCACAGAGTAAGTGCTCCACAAGTGTCTGTTGAATGAATGAATACCTATCACGCAGGTATGGTGAGAATTAAATAATGTAGTTTATACACAAATGTCAAATTAGCTCATGTTTTCTGAATAATACCTATAATATCTGGGTCCTACAAAGCTTTAGAGAGCAAGAAAACCAATTTCACAATCAGCCCCCAATCCCATTTACAATTATGTTATATTTGATTGGATGGCTATAAATACCGTTCTACGGAAGGACTAAGCCATAGCTTCAGTTCTAACTACTCAGACTAGTCAGGTTAAATGATAACACAAGTACAAAAGACCAGCCTGTGGTGGAGGAATTTAGGAACCTTAGAAAGTATATGCTCAATCAATTGGAAGGGCAAGATGTTCAGAGACACAGGAAATGAAATATAGAGTTCATCATCAGCAACACCAAATGACTCAGTTGTATAAAAACAGCCTATAAATGAAGCAAACAACCTCAGGCACAGGAATAAAAAAACAAAAATGACAACCATCACATTGATCTGTTTAGTTTTAATAACATCACTCAAATAACACCCACAGTGGGAAAATGAGACCATATAAGCACACAAATTTTTCTATCCGAGACCCAAGTGGCAACAAGAAATCCAAACGGTCTATTTGGATGCCCTGAAGAAATGAAGGGAAGGGATGGGAGCACAGGAGATCCATAGCTCCTCTCTCGTGTTGACAACAAATTATGAAGCCAGAACAGGAAACACAGTTCAGATATCGTTAATGACATCTTAAGTTCTGGATCTGAAATTACTTCAGTCTCAACCTCAACCATGTCAAGCTTCTTAAAACTCCTTCCTTTCTGAACTTCTACCTCACCGCACTAAGTAATCTTCAATATAATTTTCTGATACCTCTGCCATCTCTTTTCCGTCCTCTGTCTGCTAAATATGAGCATTCACTGAATTTGGTCCCTCCCTCAATCCCTTTCTTTTCATCTCTGATATCCTCCAACCCAAACCTTTAATTATTGTCTCTAACACCTTTGCATGGAAACATCCTGAAATCCCAACCGCAAGAATACTAAGAAAATTATACCAGTCTTGTAAGATAAAGTTCACATTTATGTCTCCCTCTCTTACTGAACCACGTGTTCTTTGGAGATGGAAATAATGCTTCATTTATCATTGTATTCTTGATGACCTTTGGCTAAACAACACAGCAAATTAATAAAACTCAAGTGCAGTTATACTCCCCAGTCTACATAAATTTATTACATTTGATTAACCAGAAGAAGAACAAGCCAAACGAGAAACAGCACTTTATTATCTGAGAATATTTGTAATTATGGAAATTATACATAAGTTGTATAAATTACCTTATTTAAGGAATAGAGCTGATTAATAAATAATTTTCAAAATTAAGTAGTGAAAATAATTATGTTATTCTCATTTCTTCTTTTACTATATACCTACTAAAATGCTATTTATATACAGAATGGATGGTTCAATGACTATCATTCTAAAATAAACATTTATTTTGTTCTGAATACATTGAGTAAAATCAATGCATAATTTGTAATGCAATGTCTCTAATATACATTCGAAAAAATATATTGTCCTAAATTATCAGCAACAATGAAAAAAAACTCAGAAAAAGTAATACTAATTCTAAAGTATTTTCAAAACTTTCCTAGTTTAAAAATAGCTTATTTAATTTGCTTCTGCCCTTGTTTTCCTTATTAAAATGAGAACTGCTTTGAATTAACTTTATTTCCTTACAAAGTAATGTTTTTGTTTCCTTCCTTTTCTATAATAGTAATGTAAAATATAAACACAAATCATCAAATAATCAGGCATTGCCTCAACATCCACATTTTCATTTGCAGAAACCTAACTCAAAAGTAGAGTTTGTTCAGATTAAGACATATTAATTACACCAGTGAAATTATTTTAAGAATTGATAAAGAAAATGAACAATT
The DNA here is from genome assembly GCA_031878705.1 of Tapirus indicus. NCBI lineage: Eukaryota > Metazoa > Chordata > Mammalia > Perissodactyla > Tapiridae > Tapirus > Tapirus indicus. The sequence goes on along the minus strand of CM062937.1, from coordinate 34,655,202 downwards.
GTGAATTATTCATACTAAGTGTTGTGTATTTCTCTACTTTCACTGGAAATTTTAATAATCTTTCTGACTTCAATATTCCATAAATTCTTTAAGAAAGTTGATATTTGTAGAAGACCAAATTTAATAATACAGAAAGAAAACTTAATTAATGGCTTAAAACAATGCATAATCTATCAAAGTACAATATTGAAGCCTAATATTTATTTGTGCCAAATTGTATGCTTTGATATAATTACATAATATGAACGCATATTTTGATTTGATTTATTATGGCAGAGCTAATCAATGGAATGTGGGTAGAGATAAAATCTTATAAACTATACATTTTAAGTATATTTTATACTTTGGTAAATAATTATATTAGGAATTATATAGGTTGATAAAGAATTATTTGCATTATATTCTGGTCCTCCATTTTGTTACATTATAGCATAGGATTTACAGGCAAAAATATTTAATAATTATCAAAATAAATTTTGTAATTAAAAGTTCACACCCGAGGAGAAAAATCAGGGTTAATCAGGAGAGGTTCCAATGCATTCTATGAGTGGCATCATATTTGCACAGTCTCAGAGGAAATATTTATTAATGGAGGTGGTGGTTTTAACATGTTCACAAACTTTTTGATAGCACTTCCTCCAGGAGATGGAGATTTAGTGGAGCTCCTTAAGGATAGGATGGACTTAATGACTGACTTCTAACCAATACAGTATGAAAAGGGAAAAACAGTAACTTTCCCGTGGGGCCACCTGGTAGACAGTACCTTAACCAAGTGACCAAGGGGAGCATCAGCTCTGTGGTACTCTTTCTCAACATCCACAACCCAGGCCAACATGAGAAAACATCAGACAAACACAAAATGAGGGAAATTCTTCAAAATACTTGACTAGTACTGCTCAAAGGTGTCAAGGTCACGTAAAACAAGGAAAGATGGAGAAACTGGCAGAGATTGGAGGAAACCGAGGAGAGATGACTACATGCAACCTAGTATCCCGGAAGGGATCCCAGAACATTAAATGACATTTGTGAATAACTTGAGAAAATCCAAATAAAGTCTGTAATGAATTAGATCGTACTGGATCAATGTTAATTTCTAAGTTTTGATAAATGTACTATGGTTATGTAAGCTGGGTGAAGTTACACTGGAACTTTCTGTACTATCTTTGCAAAGCTTCTGTAAATTTTAAATTATTTCAAAATTAAACTACTAAAGAAAAAATTCATTCCACACGTAAATAAAATGATCAACGTGAATTCTAATAAACTATGCAAAAACAGTGTATTATGTATTGATAGCCATTATCATCATTACCATCACGATCTCTAAAAATACTGAATGTGTGTGTGTGTGTACACATGTGTGTGTATAATCATAAATGAAAATGAGCAGTATTGCTGGAGGTGAGGCAGTAATAGATTGTGATAAAAAGCACAGACTGTGGGAGTAAATTCCCCGAGTTTACGTCCCAGGAGATTGCATTTATCAGCTATGAAACCAAGTTACCAACCTCTCCATGGATCCAATTCCTCATTTCTAAAATAAGAAAAATAAGAAAAATAATAGTACCTATGTGTAATAGATAGTCAAAGATGGCCACTCTTGATTCATTTCCTCTCTTTTTATGCATGCTGTCTCTTACATTAAAAAGTGGGATCTAATCACCCTCCCCTTGAATCTGGGCTAACTTTAGTGACTTGCCTTTACAAATGCAACGTGGTGGAGGAGAAATCCTCAGATTTCTGAGGCTAGATCATAAGAATCATTGCGACTGTTGCCTGGATCTCTAAGAGCACTTGCTCCTGAGATGCTCCCTCTCATAATCCAGCCACCAGGCCGTGAGATGTCCATGTCACCTGCAGAGGCCACACATACGTGTACTGGCACAGTCTTAGCTGAGCTCACAGCCAACAGCCAGCATCAACTGAGCCCTCTTGGACATTCCAGCCCAATCAAGATCCCAGATGACTGCAGATGTCCCAGTGTCTTACAGCCAATACCACACGGAGCAGAAGAATGAATCAGACAACACACACAACTGTGAGAGAAAAAATAAATACTGTCTTAACCCACTTACTCTGGGGGTAGTTTGTTATGCATCATACTTTCTATAGCTGTTGGGAGAATAAAATGAATTAAGTGCATTATGTGAATTTTAACTATTGCTATAGTTATTATTCTTATGTCTACCACAACTCCCTTAAAAATGTACCCAAACTGATTATTCATCTAATTCACCTTCTTTTATGCAGAACTAAGAAAGCAACTCTTTTTTTTAGCACTTGTATTCATTCTATTCATACATTGTCAACAGATTTCACATAGAACATTAAGATGACTCCACTAAAAGAAATATGCCAGAAATTAACTTAGAGTTTGAAAAATGCACACAGATAAATTAGAATTGTACATAAAGACTAATATGATTAACCTACTCATAATTTGGATTAATTCAACAACTAGTTATTGAACACCTGCCACAAGCCAGTCACTGTGCTGGGCAAAGGTGACACAATGATGAACAAGACAGACATGGTTCTCTCCTTGTGTGGTCTGCAGATTCAGCATGAAGGACAGAAAATCACAGAAGCAATTATGATAGAGTGTAGTATATGTTCTGATACAAAAATAAGAACAAGATATGAGAAAGCATAGTATTTAACCAATGGTTTCCAATGTGTGACCCAAGACACCTCGCAGTGCTGTGGCAAATTCACAGGATACCAATGAATATTTTTAAATTTTAAATTTTAAATTTTCAAAAGAAAACACAGTAACATCTATCAGAAACTATTGGACTACTATTATTAAGTTAGCTATTTAATAGATAAAAGTGCTAGGTATTTCTTTTGGCCCAGAGACACCACGTGTCTCATCAATTTTTCCTCACCATGTTCCCTTGAATCAACAGAATCCTTTCAACTTATAGCCTTTATCTTGGTCTGGCCTATGTCATCACCAATCTTTAGTCTCTTATCTTTGAGTCCATCCTGCACAAAACCCCAGACTAATTCCACTAGAGCTGTGCTTTCTCCAGTAGAAAATGTTGGAGACCAAACACACAAAAAATGAGACTTAGACAAATCTTCCTTCTTTGAGTTCTAGAAACAAATCTAAACTTTATTTTTTAAATTGGGATGGGAAAAAAATCTGTGGTCGTCTTTCAAAGTGTTTACTAACCTTTCCAGCTACTCTCTAGACTTCAGCACCTCCCACAACAGACCTCCCTCTATCAGTTTCCCATCAGCCTGTAATTTACAGAGTTTTTTTCTTTCATTTTCTATTTCTGTCACTATTCCGATTCTTTCCCCGTGACATAAATGCATAGTCAGATCCTTACCATATCAAAGATCAAGCAACACATGAAAAAAATAACAGCCCTCTTATAAGATGTGACATACCAGGCAATTAAAATATGTCTTAAAGCTTTAATAATATATTTAACGTGGTATGAGCTACAGAGAAATAGAGCAGAAAAGATTTACCCAGAGGTTTAACTGATACAACACTCACCAGAGTTACCCTTGACCTTGTCTTACTGGTGGTCATGAGAGTGTGATGCTGCTGTCCACTTCATCCTTTGTGACCTCTCTTCTGCCGTCATTCAAGGACACAACACATCCTTTCCGGTAACTGAACATTCTTTATCCTATTCTCAGCTTCTTTCTACAATGATTTCTTTAGCACACTATTCAGGGTCCCTTCTAAATCTACAAACACGTTTAGTTTGATTTAATCAACACCAATATCATCAATGATCACATACTTGTTGATAACTTACAAGCAAAGCATTCCAATGCAGATTTTTCTCCCAAATTCTGAACCCATGCATCACACTACTTACTTGACATCACTCATCACAGTCAAACAAATTTAATCTATGCAAGACATAATTTTCTCTGAAAAATCTTTTCCTTTTGCTCTTACTTCTGAAAGAAGGATATTCACAAACAATAGAAAACACCATTTTTAAACTAGGTTTTTATCCACTAGATTACAGGCTCCAGGAAGGCTACGAGCTTTTGTGGCATCGTTGGTGTGCATGTTTTTAAGTGCTATATCCCGAGCAACCCAACGAGAGCTGGCACAAAGTGGGCACTCAGTATATATTTACTAAGTGATGAAGGAATGAATCAATCAATCCAATAAAGAGTGAAAAAATATCTCATATAAGTATATGCTATGAAGTTTTTAACTTACAAAAATGGCATTCCTGTTCATGGTTTTATCCTTTTTCCCAATTTTTTCTATGCACACTCTTCTCATCTTTCATTTCAGCTTTTACTTTCCCAGCACATCTCTTCCCCATCTCACCCTCCTCCTCCACCCACTCTTTTTGTTCTTTTGTAGATTTTCATTAACGGGTGTTAATCTAGTCAAAGCAACTGGAAGAGGGGGAGAGAGGGTGTATCTGAATAGGAAAGAGCAAGACAGAAGAGACTTGAAAAAAAGGAAAATGAGAAAGGCTGAGGACAGATCAAAAAGAAGAAACGACAGAGAATGAAAACAAAGATTTTTAACTGACATGTCAGAAAAAACAAAAGGAAGGGCAAGAGGCGCGTGTTCCTGATTTTCAATCTTGAAATCAAGGAAAACAGGCAATTTTTTCTGAAGAAATATCTTTAAATTGGTAAGATGTATTCAGTTCATATTCATTAACTGAAATAACAGAAATATAAAATAGAAAGATACAGACACTGATATTTTTGAATGTCACACTTTTAAGTTCTAATATTTGAAAAGCTTTAACCAAAGCATCATGAGGATAATACAAGAAAGACAAAACCTTTGTCCTCAAAACTAGAAAATGTAGTGAAAGAGCCAGTTCTGAAACAAACTGAAGCTACATTTTATTATTGTTAATCATCATTTGCATAGTAATCAATGAAAATTTTACAGAAACCATGTATCTATAGTGTTACAGGGTAACTTCACAAGTTGCTTTTGTTTTTCACAGTTGATTTTTAAATGTCAGTCAGTGATGGGTAAATATTTAACCGCGTCCATCCTTCAATAATTCTTGCTGAACAAATCAGATATTTAAATATAGTGAAAATATTAGTATGGCTATCTCAAAATTAAATGAACAAAAATCAACACATAAAGTAATAAATTAGAGCCATCGTTCCAGACAGGAAACTGTGACAAAGAAAATGGGGAATGTCAAAATAAAACTCATCATATCAACAGTGTTGGTTTCATTTGCACTAAATGGACATCTCATGGAACTAGGAAGTTATCGTGTCTGACCACAATATGGATGGTGGTAGGATTAGAAGGCATCATGTTGCTATAAAAAGAGCCTGCATTTGAATGAGGCCAGTAGGGTTTTAGGCCTAGTTCTATCACTAATTAGTTCTTTAATCCTACACAGTTAATTTCCTTTTGTAGAACAAAGATGATCTGTAATATTTCTTCCTCTCAAAAATGTTATAATGGATACTGATTTTTTCAATTTATTTCAGCAATAGATTTTTGGAATGATCTTGGCCTATTTAAAATTATTTATTTTTATAGTCGATATCCATATTCTGTTCACGGATTAATGAAAACATCCATATTTGAATTTTCATAGAGGCATACTAATAAAGAATCCAATTAAAATATGTCACCTTCATATATCTCACATATTGGTTGTCTTGGCACCTAAACTGAGTTACAGAAACAGTAAATCTGGTATGTCCATTTTATCTTGTCTTTATTACTTCATTAACCAGACAAAAGCAAGCTAATTAAAAAAAAAAACTTGCTAGATAGTTGATTCCCTCTCCTCCTACCCCAAATATTGTCTGAGGTATTGGAAATACAAGAAAATGAATGGCAAAAAAATATGAATTGTGGTATGATTATAATAACTTGCTTTCATTTACTACCTCCTCATTTTGTCTTAGGTTAATAGTTATGTACCGGCCAAAGGAATGGAGTTGAAATATAGAAGAAAAAAGATATTTGTGAGCATTATTATCAGTCTTTCTCCAACGATCTCTTTCTCTTGTTAATGAGGTATCCTATTACCATCTTCCTGGCTCCTAAATCTGGCTATAGCAATACTGACCCACAAAGACAGTGCCTTTGTGCCAATATGCCAATCCATGCCATCTGCCATGTGCTTCACGGAATGGTTTAAAAAGGAAAGAACTAAATAGAAATTACCATGATAGCAATTATATTTGTTCCAAGTCATATTAGCATTTTCTCTAAAGGACTACTTAATATTTTAAGGCTATTTCAACCTTTTCTTATTAAAATTCACACAAAATCAAAAATATAGTTGGCAATCATCTAAGTGAATTTTTCAACATCTAGCTTTTTGTACATCTCGTGTTCCTCTTATTAATGCTACATAAATATGCAATAGCACATTCAAGGCAATTCTTAGACATTTCAGTCCATTTTGCCATTCTCTAGACAGTGTTCTATTCCCCATCTAGTTAACATCTTCTGAGACGCACAGCTTCTCAATTTCCGAGCATGTTTAATCGACCACTATGGTTGTCATGCCAACCAACACAGGGAATTCTGAGCTTACACGGGGCATTTCAATACAGTGACCCAATTACTATTCGTCAACAAATTCACCAGCAAAATAAAGGGACTGATACACTAATGAGATTTATTTCCTGAGACTGAACTATAGGGATGTTTGCAATAAGACAGTCATCAATTTTTTAAATAACCAGAATACTGTAAGTATCACAGGTATCATGCTTTTTAATCCCTGCCTTGATTATTGCCTTATGAGTTTAATTTCTATCAAAAATGCCTGAGGTCAATATATATTTAGCTTCACTTTTACTACAAAAGCAATGCCACTGGGGCACTTACTCATACAGATACCAGATTCTCCAAACTGGAAATCACCAAATAGCAAAAGTATCCCAATTTTATATTACAAAATGAAAATTTATGAAGGCATGGGTTAAGTTGTACAATCCTGTTAACTACTGTTTAAGGAAATCTTTAGTTCAAAGGCAAGAACAACAAATGCTATGGACTAGAGGACTTTGCAACATGATGAAGTCACCTATTAATTGCAAAAAAAGATATATTGTTCCTTATTGTTGAGGAAAAAAAGGCCAGCATAAATGCCAGCACTGGGCTGAAAGAAATATTTAGACTAATCCTTTAGATACATAATATACGAAATGTTTTACCTTCACTCGACCACTTCTTTCTTATATTTATGATACTTTGCTTTTATCATGTAAGAGAGAGAGAGTGTGTATGTGTGTGTGTCCCTCTAAGAGAGAGAGAGAAAGGGAGAGGGAATAAATGAGTAAAATATGAATGTCCCTATTTTCTGGTAAATACTTCTAAGTACTTTGAACTAGAGATTCCTTATAATAAAATCCAAATAATATAATTCCATATAATATAATCATTCTATGTGTAGGCTCTATCTACTACCTAACAGAATATTGATGCTCAAATGAATTTATTTTATAAATAACACCACATGACAGATGAGCTTATTTTATAAAAAATAAATAGAGGGGGCTGGCCCTGTGATCTAATAGTTAAGTTCAGCATGCTGCACTTCAGCGGCCCAGATTCGCGGGTTCAGATCCCAGGCACAGACCTACAGCACTCATCAGCCATGCTGTGGTGGCAACCCACATACAAAATAGAGGAAGATTGGCACAGATGTTAGCTCAGGGCCAATCTTTCTCACCAGAAAAAAATAAAATAAATAAGTAGAGATAAATAAAATGTATGAATAGAAGAGATGTTATAGTTCTAGTAAAGTGACAAGAATATAATAACGTTCTTACATTAACTTTGAAAATATTAGGCTTAAAGGGCATGTCTAAAATTAATAGAAGCATAGGTATGGATCTCTAAGTGCATTTCCTCAACATTACAAATAGGAAAATTAAGGTCCTAGAGGTTAAGTGACTTGCCATATGTCACCCAGCCAACTAGTGGCAGCCACAGAATTTGGAGCTCATTTCATTATTCCACATGAATTTGTTTAGTTCTTGGATGTGCTGTTATAAATGTTCTTACATATAAAGGAAGACTAATTTATAAAAGACTAATTTTACATGTTTAAAGTTGAACTCAGGAATAGATTGCAATCATCTTAATCTATGTAAGAGAGAAGAGCATCAATTATCTCTTAGCTAATAGAGACTATTCATAGAATGATTATATTAAAATCATTATGGAAGCACCAATCTAATACACAAAGGAAAAATATTTACCACAGAATAGGAACATTCATATTTTACTCACACACATACACATAATCCACAACAAGACCAGATTACTTTCCAAATATTTTGTGGTTTTTATGTTTCTGAAAATGGATATATTGCCCCCCCACACCTCCCAGAATATTTCCGTATATTAACATCTTTATGGAAAGCATATCTGTTAATTAAATTAATGCCTTCATACCATAGCCTGTGATCATATTTAATTATTGATTATATAACCTAAGGAGTCTTCACACAACCTAAGCAGTCATCAATAAAATTAGCATTGAAACAAAAGAATTTATTAAGGCAGGTAATAATGCTGCAAATCAATTATTGTATTTGTTTTGTTTATAGTATAACACTGACTCTGGATGAATAATTTGATCTTATTACAAACATGTATTTTAGTCTTTTTAATTTCCATTTAGAATTTCAAAGCTCATATGTGGACTTTCAATTCCTATGTTTACCAATAGTAACATATAGCATTATGTCTTCTGGTTTTGCATTGGATTAAAATTGCCAATGAAAAGCTAAGTCAAATTTACGGAAAACATTAAGCTCAGAGTGCAGGTTGTACCAAATTTTTTTTATTCTGGAATTTACCATGGGATATTTGGGATCCACTCTTAAAAGTTTGCTTAAAAACAGGGGCCGCCCGGTGGCGCAGCGGTTTAGTCCGTGCTTGGCAGCCTGGGGTTCGCGGGTTCGGATCCCGGGCGCCCGCCGACACACTGCCTGTCAGCCATGCCGTGGCGGTGTCCCATATAAAGTGGAGGAAGATGGGCACAGATGTTAGCCCAGGGCCAGTCTTCCTCGGCAAAAAGGGGAGGAGTGGCAACAGATGTTAGCTCAGGGCTGGTCCTCGCCACAAAAAAAAAAAAAAAGTTTGCTTAAAAACAAAAAAATTAGACTAAGAAATAATTAAAGGAAGAAAATAACCAAAAAGAAGAGGTAATCTTATATAGTCTTTTTTATTGCTCTTATAGTACATTTATTTTTATTGCACTTGGGAAATACACCTTTTCTTATTAAGATACTCTATAAAGTAGGAATGGTATTACCTTATAAAATAGAAACTGTTTACTTAGAGTTGATAATCAAAATTAATGAATATTAGTGAAATTTTGGGTATTAAATTCCATTTTCCTTAATTAATTTATGTTTTAAAACACAAGACTGTTTATCTTGGAATTTAACTTCTAATTGTTTAGTATCTAATAAAAATCTTTACCTACTTCAAGGGAAAAACTGAAATTGAAGACAAAAGTATATGTCATATTTCCATTTTATTGTATTGATGTCTTTACTTTTTAATTTTTAAATTATGAAACATTTCAAATATAAAGCAAATAATACAGTGAGCAATTATATATAAACAATATAATGTAGGTACTTACAAACAGTACTTTTGTGGGCTTTTAAATATGTTTTTCATTTAACATTATATTTTAGAAGTTATCCATGCTGATGTATTCTTTAACTTGTAAAGATTAGCCCATGATTGTGGATTTTGGGTAGCAGTCTCCCCAAAATATTAATAATTGTCATTCTGAAACATGTTCTATGGCTCCATACAATATGAATATTCTTTTTCTGACTACGATATCCAAGACCCTGTTGATAAAGATGTAGAAATGTCTTGAATGCCCACCTTTCCCACCTTGCAGTTAAGAATGTGCTGTAATGTTCTATAAAGTATCCATGAACTCCTCTGCATATCAGAAACTACTTACACTTTCTATTTATAGCACCAAATGCCTTGATGACTTTCAGAAAGGCATTTCCCATTGTTTATGGTAGTAGGAATTCTTTTCTTCCTTAAACTCCCTTAAGATACTAAAGTTTTTCCAAGGTTCTAATATCCTGAGATTTAGAGGGAAAAAAATTTGACAATACTTTTTTATGATAATATAAACACTGATCCTATTTGTTCACAATTTTCATCCATGTATCATAATTAATCTTTCATCTTTCGTTTTTTGTTTTGTTTTGTTTTTTTGGTGAGGAAGATTAACCTTGAGTTAAAATCTGTTGCCAATCTTCTTCTTTTTGCTGAGGAAGACTGGCCCTGAGCCAATCTTCCTCTATTTTATATGTGGGACACCTGCCCCAGCATGGTTTGATAAGCAGTGTGTAGGTCCGTGCCCAGGATCTGAACCTGTGAACTCCCGGCCGCCGAAGCAAAGCATGTGAACTTAACCCCTACACCACTGGACCGGCTCCTGTTTTGTTTTATTTTTTAACCTTATTCAATTTATGTTTTTTTAATTTGGGTACATCTTTGGAAACCACTTTCTTTCTGGAGTAAGAGTATTTGGAGGTACACTGCCATGGTTTAAGACCCACCTTCACCACTTACTAGCTGGGTGACCTTGGGAAAATTACTAAAAGAAGTCTCTGTGCCTTGATGTCCTTATCTGTAATGTGAGAATCATAAAAGTACCTAATTAATAGAATTGTTGTCAGGACTGGGTAAATCAATAAATGTACAGCACTTGAAACAGTGTCTAGCAAATAGTGTGGTCTTAACAAATGTTAAATATTATTATAATTTCTTTTAGACTTACATATGAAAGCCCCTAATAGGAACTAAAATCAAACATTGATTTTCATCGTAGCTCTCCTTTGGAACTTCTATAGTTCATATATTTTCCCTTATAAAATCCCATGCAATTATACACAATAAGTTAAATGAGGACTCATCTATTCACTCAATATTTACTGAGTATCAATCGTTGCCCCATTGTACTCAGAACTTTGAATTCAAAATTAACAATTCTTCGATTTTATTCTAAAAGGAAAGCCTAGAAAGAAAAAAACATAATTGTTAACTCAATGAGCTGAGTGATAGTATAGGAATTTACTGGACCCTAAAGAAGCTCATGGCTTATGAAGAATGTGGGAGTCTGGGAAAGCTTCCCTGATGAGGCATTGGTTGAGCTGTGGTTCAAATGATGAATGTGATTAACAGGTAGGAAAGAGGATAGAGAAGGGAATCAGGATGGGCCAGCACACCTAAGAGGGCATGCCACACTGAGAGCTTTATGCTTTGCCCGTATTGCTTTGGCATACTCTGTGCATATTGCCCATGTTGTAAAGGGCCTGGTGTGCCAAAATAAGGATAATGGATTTAGTCTTACAGGCAGTGAGACAATGGAAGTCTTTAAGCGACAGAATTCATGAACTGCACCAGCTTGAGGCAAGAATTGATTAAGCGTCTCGGGGCTACAACTGAACAGATGAGGATGAGAAGTCAGAATTAGGAGAATTTTCTGAGCTAAAAGCATATGAAGACCGATCAGATGTAGATGAAAATGCGGAAGGTATTTGTAGTGACCCCTATACTTTCACATCTGGACACAACATATATAAATGATGGGACAGAAGTGATGGAATCGAGAACAAAGGATGGAGAGTAGGTGCAGCAGTAAACTGATAAATTTCATTTTGAACATGTTGCATTTGAGGTACCTGTGGATATCTGGGGTAGGCAGCCTCGTAGATGGTACTCAATAATCCCTGCCTCAGAGCACCCATGTCTTTCTGAAATCTCCTCCACTTGAGTAAGGGCTACATTTACTGACTTGCTTCTAATGAATAGAATATGCAGAAGTGATGGAATGTCGTTTCCAAGATTACATTATAAAAGCTCTGTGGCTTTCTTGCATGCTCTCTCACAATCTCTCTTAGATCCTTTGCTCGGGAGAAGCCAGCTACCATGACACGAGGCAACCCTGTGGAGAGGCCTATGTGGTAAGAAATGGAGGCCTGCCAACAGGGTGGCATGTGAGTCAGCTACCGAGCAGATTCACTCCCTCGAGTCAAGCCTTCAGATGAGACTACAGCCACGGCCAACAGCTGGGATTGCAGTCCTGTCATTTTCTAACATATCACTCTGTTTTTTTCATAAGCATATCACTGATATTTTCTTATTTGTGGATGTTGTCTTAGTTGTAGTTTGTCTCCACTTCCACATCAAAAGCTCTATAATCTAGTCAGCCTTGTTCAGTGACACTTAGAAGAGTGGCTGGCACATAGTCATTCTAAAATAATTATCTATATATCATCACAAAAATTTACAGATCTGAGATGACTTTTAACATAGACAGGGAGGCAATACAACATAATGAATGAAGATAATAATATATTCTAAAAGATTTTTAAAAATCCATTTGGATCATCTATAATTTACCAAGCAGCACCAATCATTTAGATGATTTATAAACATTATCTCATTTAATAATATACCAATGCCAATATATAGGTCTTTTTTTCCTATTTTATGAATGATAAAATTAAGTCTCTCAATCAGAAGTTAAGTTACCTGACCAAAAACATGGCCAGTATATGGCAGAGTTGGACTCAAATCCATGTTTGAATGGTTCTGGTTATTTCCACTACCTTCCCTCTGGCAGTCTAAGGTTTTTCATTATGAATATGTAAACAGTAGAATACAAGCCATTTGCTTCATTCTATTGCATTAACAAACCTTTTACATTGTGTTTACCAAAAACAGGTCATAGTTTGGCAGTGATATTTACATCTGGGAATTCTGGAAGAAGCGGTGAGGTAGAATTCCTAGGAGTAGTGCTGAGGAGAAGACATAGTCTTCAAGCTGTTTCATCTATGCAAGCTGTTTGCTTGTTTGTTTTTGAGCTAATGAACATATAATAAGTTCCCATAGGCATTTCCTTCCCCAGAGCATATCGAATTCACTTTGAGAGTTGTTCTGATCCAAAACAATAACTTCAAGAATTTCTATAGAGCCCTGAACTGTGCTTTGTATGTGTCAAGCCTCTGTCTTTATTTTTCATAGTAGAACAATGACCATAGATTCTTAAGGGTTCTCTTCTCTAGAAAAAATAGTTAATTTGATGCCATATTCCATACCACTGTGAAAAACTGCCAGTTATTTTATTTATTCTTGATAATATATGTACGTTCTAACAGGGGAATGCCAAAAAAACCAAATAACTCTATAACACACGATAATAATTGGGATCTCAACAGTCGCATTTTTTACTTTCATTTTATTTTATTTGTGAATAAAAAATGCCTTGTGATCTTAGTCACAATATTGATAACCAACTATTGCAACTATGTTTATAGCTGGTCTTCATTAGATCTTTCATAATCTCTAACATAAAATTTCTTCATTTATGATGTTCATTAATTACCTTGTGAGATTGACAACAGTACTAATACCAGCAACAGTTTATGACAGTCAAGCATGATATGGAATCAGTTTATACCCTCCCCCCAAATAATTGAGCTCGCATGTATACTGAATACATGGTAACTGTTTTATTGTTACATGCATTAGCATTTTCGGTAACTGTAGGTTTCCCATCTCAATCAATTTCTCCCCATCATCTCATGATTATAATTTTCCCCTATATCTACCGAATAATCCACATGGAAGGCTATGTATTATTGCACATTTCACAGCACTTTTTGAAGTAATCAAGAGCTTATGCACATGCTCACAGATTTCAAAAATCCTCTTGATTTTCAAAAACTAAATTTATGAGTCATTATCCAGAAAGTTCTCATTTTAAATGACTGCATCTCTGACTACGTCTTCCTCTCAGGCTTTGGGATTTCAAATCCATAATATCTTTATTTTGATATAAGCATTATAAATCTCAGGTGGGCAATTCACCATGAGTTTTACCCAGTGGCAATAATCGACTAGACCAGTGGTTCCCTACGGTGGCCTCAGGATTAGCAACTACAGTATCTCTTGGGAAGGTGTTTGAAATGCAAATTCTTGGGCCCCACCCCAGACTGGCTGAATCAGAAACTTGAGTGGGGAGTGGAGGGGCAGCAATCTATGTTTCAATACACCCAAAAATAGATGATACTCAAGCAAAATTTGAGAACTACTCCATTCGACTATGGTACTGCTTCTCATGTTTAATTTACAAAGATACATAAATCCCAAAGGCACAAAAATAGCACATCCATTACAATGTACAGTTAATAATCATTCTTTTATAAGTTATTCATTTCTAACAATTTATGGCAAAATCATCACCTTACCTCTAGCAAAGCTTGCTCTTGTATCATTTAATAATCTTTAAAGAAGCTCAGTTATTTTAATTTGACATTAAGATTATCTTTAAACCAAACATCTTAATAGTGATCAATTCACCATTCTAAGGTGAATAAAACTCTGTTTATGACATTTATAACCTAGTTATGTAGGGTGGATAAATATCTCCTTTGTAGCCCTGCTGTATCTAACTAGCAAAACAGAAGCACCTGGTTTTGGAATGAAGAAAACTTGCAGAGCCCACCTTGGGCATAACAATTGGAAATGTGGAGTTTCTGTCACCTTCCTTGAAATTTACCAAACATCACCTTACCAAAAATATATCAAACAACACAAACGCTCTTTGTAACTATTTTTTGGTAGGGAGAGGGGAGGCAACTTAACTTTTATTGACAGTCACAGATAGGGAAGTCTGATTTTTGCTATTCTTCTCAATTGTGTCATTTCCATTAATGTCTTCAACTTGAGTCAATTCTTTTCAGAGCAAATGTAGCACAGAGTTGAAATGGAAGGATTTTTTTTTTCTTTGTGGGCTACATTTTCTCCTTAGAAAATACTGGATTTCCTCGGGTAAGCAATTTTACCAAGGGAAATATAAAATGCATTTTTTTACTCTGCTCCAAAAGAGGTTTTCAGTTTTTGTCTGGCAAATCCTCAGCTGTATTTCACATAAAAGAAAATGAAGCAAATTGGAAATCCTTGCCAGAGGCTAGGTATGAGCAGACAGTTCAAGGATTTCAGTGGCCTAATACATAGTAACATCTCCTTTTTTTTTTTTTTTCATTTTGCAAATGGGAAACATTATTCTTTCCCAATCATGCCCTCTAAACAGCTCTCAGTCTCGTTCCCTGCCCTTGGACATCCTAGGCAGAGCCCACACTTCTTGATCCTCAGTTACCCCAGGGAGCTCCAGCCAGCAATGTTTTCTAGAACATTGCTCTTATACGCACCAGCCCTCCTCTGAAATATAAACGATTTCTGTGTGGGCCAGAACATATATTCATTTCTTTAATTTTTGACTGAACCACTGTCATTTCTGGGCTGTGGCATTCACTGACCTCTTCCAAAATAACAGACATTGGGCTGATAGTCCTTCATGTCCCCTTCTAGAAATTTCCATGAAATCTAAGAATCAACCGGAAACACTTTTGAAACCTCGTGATAATAAAGACTGACATCAGCGAAACAAAGTAAAAGCATATAGAGAATATTGACATTTTTATATACAAAGTAAACATTTATATATTGTCATGAGGAGAGGGCTGAGGTACAACAGACACTTCCAAAAGACTTTTATTCGTCACCCTAGAATAAGACATATCTTCAAAAACAAACAAAAAATCCTTAGTCAAAAAGCATAATGCAAAAACCTTTTGATAAATATATAATTCAAATATATTTTCAGGTTTAGTTCTTTTTTCTTTTATTCGCTGAGGAAGATTTGCCCCAAGCTAACATCTGTTGCCAATCTTCCTCTATTTGGTATGTGGGTCACCACCACAGCATGGCTGCTGATGAGTGCTGTAGGTCTGCACCCAGGAACCGAGCCTGGGCCACAAAAGCCAAACATGCCAAACTTAACCACTAGGCCACCGGGCCAGCCCCAGGTTTAGTTCTTTTTTCATTCAACTTGTTAAGGTCTCTTTAAGTGAGATGGGTTTTTGAAAATAAGTTTTGAATAAATTTTTAAAATTTTCATTTCAAATAATATGATCCTGAGTGCAATTTTTTAAAACTATATGGATTTCTAAGTGGTCAGGAAGTCATTAAATAATTCCAATAACTGTGTAACTTGTGGTGGATGATTAAACATTGTCACAGAGATTGAAGAGGAATCTTATTTGAAATTTTACAAAATGGAAACATAAATAGCTAAAAAGAATACCTAAAAGAAAACCAGAATAAAATTATACATGTACCAAAATCTGGGTTAGAGAAATAAGTTGCTTTACTTAATCAATGTATGCTAACTATGTGTAATCAAGTCCGTTTTTCATAATATGAATGTTGTATTAATTGTACTGAATGGAAATCATCTAAATTAGGGATGGGACACTCCACTTTCTGGGCCAAAACTGGTCTAAAACAATTTAGTCCACCCTAGAACAAGATCAGGTGCATCTAGTTCTTTCCCAAACATTCCCCCTTTTTTCTCACACCCAACTTAAAAGTTAACAGGTAAAATTATATATCTACATAAAACAAAGTGCATTCCATTGTTCTCCAGTGCTGTCCTGCATTATCATCCACTCCAAAGTCTAAATTATTGCTTCATCATATTTCTAAGACATAGATCATAAGACCCTTTCAATGAAGGCTTCTGTTTCTTGCACAATAAAACTTCAAGATAATCAAATAGAGAATAATAATTCAAGTTAATGTCTGGGTTACATTCAGTAGTGAAATGGTATGTAATTCTCTGTTCCTCAAGGACCACGAACAGCAATGCAGATTTTTCTTAGATGATGTGAAACTGGACCACTCATGACAGAACGGTATTCTCAGCTTGTGGGAGCTGAGATTCCATTGAGTCATGCCACATACATGGAAAATGATTTGGGGAGTGTTATTTTATCCAAGGAAAAACAAAGCAGATATTTCACTCTCTAGATGAAAGGACGTGCTGTCTACTCTGAGACAGGCAAATTAAATCATAGACACTAATGTAGTACTATGTTTAACAAGCCCCAAAGTCCCAAATTCATATAACCTCAAAAATGAGAAAAATGTTAGCTTTGTCATTATATATGAATGCATCAAACAATAAAGTTTCCATACATTTTGCCAATTTTTTCTAAAAGTGAAAATAACACAACAAATTAATAAGCTCACAAAGATTTTGGAGAAAGAATGTTTGATAAGCTTACTATACTCCAAATAAATATAATATGCAAATCCGAATCATGCCATATCATATATTATTTTTCTGTTTTTTATATGGGAATGATGAAGACATTAAAATTTTTCACAAATGTAGCATGCCGATAGTATGGATATATTAAAGTGCCATTTTTGTAGATCAAAATTGTCTAGTATTAGCAATTCAACATGGTTCGACCTAATACATCTATAATATAGTCAAATTAGTCACAAATCACCCACTAGATATTTAAAATTAATTATTTTAATACCTAAAGGCTGAAGCAAAATGTACATATATCAATAAATAGAAGGAGATGTGCCAGGAATCTGTTACAGATGGAATGGAGTGGGCAGTGCATCTGATTTTATCTTTAATAGAGCATATTAGATGAAAATATACACTCTGTATTTTTTTTTTTTTTTTTTTTTTTTTTTTTTTGTGGGGAAGACCAGCCCTGAGCTAACATCCGTTGCCAATCCTTCCCTTTTTGCTGAGGAAGACTGGCCCTGGGCTAACATCTGTGCCCATCTTCCTCCACTTTATATGGGACGCCGCCACGGCATGGCTGACAGGCAGTGCGTCGGCGGGCGCCCGGGATCCGAACCCGCGAACCCTGGGCTGCCAAGCGCGGACGAAACCGCTGCGCCACCGGGCGGCCCCCTACACTCTGTATTTTTAATATTTTAAAAATTACACAATGTTCGTTGGCACAGAAGCATGGGGAATCCTGCTTCCTGAGGAGCCCTCAGCTCCTTTTGGTTATAACGATGTTCCTTTTGCATCACTGCAGAATTTGAAAGAAAATAAAGTAGAAGAAGAGTTGAGGCCAGATACTGTAATGATGATACAACTATGAATGTGATACAAACTTTCTTTTCAATTTACAAGAAACAAAGGGTAAAAATATTTTTAATATTCATATAAAAACAGTAGTCACACTTGATATACAGATGGTATTGCCAAACATCATTATGGAAGAAACTACATGTGATATATTAGCAGCTCCTTTCTCCCTTTTGTGGTGTGAATACCAAAGTCAGTAATGTGTTGTCCACCTCTTTGATGATTAAATTTTTATCGAGTGTTGCAACAAATCACTGTATAAAAATAACACATAGATAAATAATCTTTTCCCAAGATTATGCTTTTTGGCCTGGCCATAAAACTGGAGTATAAAACATGACACTGTTTTAGATGTTCAGGAAGAACTCACTCTGAATTTCAAATAATGGTATCACATGTTTATCCCAAAGCATAAATTAGTGATTAGTATATCAAAAAATTAGTACACTGGGGCTGGCCTGGTAGCATAGCAGTTATGTTCCTGCGCTCTGCTTCAGCGGCCCAGGGTTCCCAGGTTTGGATCCCAACGCGGACCGAAGCATCGCTTGTCAAGCCATGCTGTGGGGCATCCCATATAAAGTAGAGGAGGATGGGCAAGGATGTTAGCCCAGGGCCAGTCTTCCTCAGCAAAAAGAGGAGGATTAGCAGCGGATGTTAGCTCAGGGCTGGTCTTCCTCACACACACACACACAAATTAATACACCAAAACTGCAGGGAGGAAGAGATGACCATTCCAATGTCGTGTGGAAATACTCCTCACATACCACTGACTAGAGCTTAAATGCCCCATTTTCAGACTCTACCTTGTTCACAACCACAATATCAAGCAATTGTTAAAGGCTACATACTGACAAAAATATGAAAACTGAAAGCATAAAAGAAGGTAAAAGGCAATTTGTTACTCATTGACATGCTAGTCTTTGAATTTATGATCTTGCAAACTGACTGACTAGATACAGCCTCAGAAAAGCTTTATCTTATTAAATTGTCCTCAATAATTTTAAGCTGTTACTTCCTCTGCAAATTTGTTTTCTTTGATTAACACTTTCTAAATGGATACAATAAGCCTAGTGTCAGCAAATTTATAAACCACTATGTTACATTTTCTTTATCAGCATCTTATAAAATGTTTTAAGACATAACTTTCTAAGTTTCAATAACTATCTGCTGAATTTGACAATGTATTTCACTTAACTGCTAGAATTGTAATGTGAAAAATATGTGGACTCTTTAATAATGAAAACAAAAATCTATTCATTTTCATGAAGGCTGCTATGAAACTACTGAATGTGTTTTAGGTCAAAAAAAAGAGATAATTCCTTTAAATTCAAATCCAATAAAATGGTGTCATGGCAGCATTTTTCCAAGCTAAGTTTAGCTGCTCTGTAAGATCTGTCTTTACTTAGAAAAGGGTTTCATCCTTCCTTTAGCCTGAATGGTTGACCTCATGTTTTTCTTCTTCCTCTTTATCCTCCTCTTTCTTCCCCCTCCCTCTTCTTTCTTTTCCTCTCCTCCTGGTCGCCATCATAATCATCATTATCATCATCAGATATGAATTCAGAGCACTTTGCAGGTTGGGTTCAAGAACGAAAGATAAAATCCATACTCTTAAGAAATTTGCACTTTGAAAAGAGAAATGGGACATAACATATACATAAGAAGATAAACAGTAAGAGATTCCATTTATTAAATGCTGAATAATATATTTAGAAAATAACAGTTACAACAATCCAAAGAGTGATTAACCCTTTAGCATTCTTTAATTTTCATTTCTGACTCTCTGGCTCAAGAAAAGTTGCTTGGTTAGTTTTTAAATGTTCACAGTGGGTTATGATGAGGGGGAGGGAGACATGAGGAAGGAATCTGAATTTACCAAACTCCTACTATCTTGCCGATATTATGACGGGCACTTTCACCTGTTCATTGTTTCGTGTAACACTCACATTAAACTCACCAAACCCAAAGATAATGGTAGAGAAAACTAATTCTCAAAAAAATGGGTTTTGAGAAAACGAGGATTGAAAATACAGATTAAGTTATATAAAAAGTGAATTTCACTGGAGGGAAAAAGCCAGAGCTGTAATAGATGGATGTGGGAACTCTCAAGTTAACTGGCCACTCAGTATGATGGCTGACTACAAAAATTTCTGGCTTTTCTACACGTTTAAGTTTTATGGAGAGAATTTGAGTGTATGGTTTCTGAATTCTAGATCTTATGATTGAATTACCACTTTCTATTGTGGATGGTTGAATAAAGAGATTTAAAATATTTTAAGTTCAATTATTCTGAGTAACATTCAAAATCATCTTTTGCTGTAAAAGGATGAGGTTTTAAAAAATTTGATGAAAGACTATAATAAAACCTCTGAAGTATAACAAACCATTAAATGAATCTGGCTTTGGTAATATACGGGCACCATTTAAGACTGTTACAACTTCCTAAAATCTAAAGTTGGTTTTCATGGACAATCACAGACAAATCATATTCTGTGTCATATCTAAGACTTCCATTGCTCAAACAATGCTCAATCTTATATTTTTAAAATTAATTCTAGTTGCAAAATACTTAAAGGTGTTTTATCAAAAATAAATACAATTCTTTACCACCACTGAAAAAGAAATGTCCAGTCTAGAATTCCAAAATTTGTATTTGAATGTTATTATTACGGGGAAAAAATAATATTTCTAACTAGACACATTTTTTTCTTAGCACTGAAATGAAGACTATCTCATTTCATTAAGTTAAAATCTTCTTTGTTCTCTGGATATTTGTATGAGGTTTTCTTCTAGTTCCCTGTAGAGTTGAGTTTGAACTAAATAGTCATTGACTAAATAGTTTGCCCATAAAGTCAAAGAACATTTGAAATTGATACAAAATTATAATCAATATTCATTAATTAATGTTTATATATATACAGACACTAGATACTTGATATGAAATGCTTAGGACAGTGCCTAGATTACTAAATGTTAGCTATTATATTTACTATTTTTCCATGAAAAATGAATCTTCTTAGTAAAAGGCAATTAGCTATGTTTCAGATGTGCACTCACAAAATTGAAGTACAAAATTGATATAGTATAGACTATTAAAAAGGAAAACTAGACATACACTAACATAAGAAATATGGATAGGAGCCTCAGAAATTGAAAAAAATGGCTGCTAAGTTTTTGGGGAAAGGGATTTGACCATGTACTATTTCTTTATTTGAATTATTTACTAAAACTTTTTCTCATCAATAACATAATATAAAGAATTATAATGTTTTTCTTACACATTTTATTTTATTAAGAAACAACAGATAATTCATTCAAAGAATCCTTCTAATGGAGGAAATAAATTGCATTAAAAAAGTATTTGTCAAACCACTGAAATTTCTGTTATTAATTAGTGGAAAATAATAATTAGCAAAAATTTTTAATTGCCCCACTTTTACCTGGGAATAAAGAGAAAGCATGCACGCTCCATAACAATGTAAACAAGGCAACGTAAACAATATGTTTTATGTCCCCAGTGTCATTCTCAGGGATAGATTCCATCAAATTGTTCTCTTTTGTAGAGGCAGGTATACTAAAAGATAATCTTTTCTCATATGATAGAAATTTCAGTCCAAAAACATTAAGCAATTTAAACAATGTGCCAAAATATCTTTCTTTCTTTTGGAAATTATTCTGGTTATACACAGCAGTAATATTCCCACATGTTGATATACCTCAATACTTTAGGAGCACATATCATTTAAAAGCCAACAGTCATCCTTCCTTTTTCCTCTGATCTCAGCTTTGCTCATAGTATAACTTAATTCCCCAGGGAACCCTATAAACAGACCCCAATAAGCTACTGTCTTTCATCTGTGACCAAAGTTAAATTTCCCACTCACAATTTAAGAGAAACAAATTAGCTATCTTCTGTTTTTCTTTCCTTTTACTTTTACAGAGCAAAGAAGGAAGTTTCTTTCAGATTAAGACTATCTAAGACAATGGTCGCAACTTGAATAGAGAACACGTGGGAAAACATGAATTATTTTTATAACATTAGCTAATCCACAGCTGTGCCACCTGTTACTATGGATGCTATCCAAAAGGATTTTGAAAATAAGCCATGCAGTCTGCCTTCAATGTATGAAAAAGAAAATTGTCAAACATTTTGCAAGAAGGGAGGGATGTATGTGTCAAGGAAAATGGAGGCCAAAATTGACCAACTAGAAATTATTTCCCGTGTTCTGTGAATCCCACCTGAGCCACTGACTTTTGGATTAATTTAAAATAATTAATTTCTAAGAACCATTTTGAACTCATCACTCTAAGTACATTCTGTATCAATATCTCAGTCTATCAAACTATACTTCTCACTTGTTTCCTTAAATGTTTAAGATTAAGTTTCAGTTCAAGAAGGTAATGAAGTAGCTATATCAAGCACTTTTATCTTAAAAGGTGAATACACTCATTCTAATGATACTATAAAAAAAACTACACATATCCTTTATTCTAACAAGACGGTGGAACGTGTGTTATTGAGCATTTTGGATCTCTGAGACAAACAGCACCACAGCTATAAAAAACATGATTAGCAACTGATCCAATGAAAACATAAAATTACAAAATTCTAAAACATTATATCTATACCACAGAAGTCATAATAACCAGAGCAATGCAGAAGTTCTGGGAATATCTATTAAATATTATGAAAAATATACCTAATTTTCCCCACTGACAGGTGTCTTAGAACTACATTTGACAACAACATGGAGTTAATTTCTTAGACTCCAGCATTAAATGCCAGTAAAAGCACAGCTGTCAAATCATAGGACAGATTTCTCTTATACACTTTATAAAATCTGAATCTCTCTGTTTCTTCTAGCTTTGTTATTCAAATGCTGAGATGGCAGCTGACAATATTTGTTGAGATGAAATTTGTCTACTTGGAGCTAGAAAAACAAGACAAATTCTCTTTTTCATGGGTCTGCAAGTAGCCAATACCCAAGAAGCAAAAGGAGGCTAATTAATTCTTCCATTTCAATAATTGTTCAAAGATTTTTAATGTTGTTATTTTCCTAGCCACTGGCCTATGGATTTCAATGGCATGCTATTAAGGATTCTATCTCTGTTAATGAAGCTTTGACTCATTATGGTTCTTTAATTTCTTTGCAATGGTTCTCAAAATATTTTACTACCAATACTTACTTACTGGTAGGTTTTAGGGTGAACTAATCATTAGAATTATAAATATAAAAGATCGGTGATGGAAAAATTCAGAATCACCTAGAATGTGTTAAAGAGTAGTGTCAAGTTGAGATTTACGTGTACAATAAGCATACATTACGTTTCATATATACAATTTTATACATTTTGGTTCAGCGGCCAATTAGCAGGTTAAACTTGGGGAAAAGTTCTTAACATTAAGCCTCTTTATATAAGGCACCTAAAAGGATCTGGACATGTGTTTTATTTAGAAGTCTTTTGATTGCAAAGAACAGAGATTCACTCAGATTAGCTGGAGGATGGGCAGCATAGTCACTATAAAGATATATGGAGGGATAAGGAGACCCTCAGGGCACTCCAAGAACCATCTTTTCCCAATTCTCGAGAAAGGAGTCCCCAGTTCATCTTTTTGGAGTCAAGGCTTACAGGTCGTAGTTTGCTGGCACACCTAGGGATTGTATGTGCTTGGTGAGGCTGTCCACACTTGGCCCAAAAAGCCAGAGTTGGTGATAAAGAATATAGTCATAAATTAGAGAGCACGGCTGATTAGTGCAGCAGAAGTGTGTGGTTGAAGCAGAGTCACTCAGAAGGGGGTGTGGCAGGCAGGCCATTATTGACATCTAGTGCAGTGTAGGGTGTGGCTAAAAGTCAGACCCTGGCCTCAGACTGACTGTATCGAACCCCAGCTCTACTACTTGCTACTATGTGATTTTGGTCAAGTTCATTAACTTCATGGACTTTTAGCTTTCTCAACACTAGTATCACTTAAGGTCATCGTGAAGAGTCAACGAGTTAATTTAATAGGCCACTGTCTGGCATTGAAATCATTGGGCAATTTAGGTTGACCAAGACCATCTAGTCTCATGCAGCCAAACCTACCTCCCTTTTCATTTATTTTCATTTATTATAATGGTGTGTCTCCTCCAGGATGTCTGCCTAAGGAAGGGTTAGGCTCCAAAGTCATCTCTCAAGGCAAAAATAACCCTAGTCAAAAAAATGTTCAAAAACACTTTCAGTCAGCCATAAATACAGATATGCTTTTGTGCATAGACTCCTTTATACTGATACTGTGTATAAATGTACACTGTAAAATGTAAAGTATATAATTATGAGCAGAGATGTCAAATATAATCATACAGTCTGTATAATCATACAGAGATAGACAGATATTAAGATTGAATGGGAAAGAAAGAAAATAAACCTGTGCACTGTCCTTTCATCTAGATAGTCTTGCTGGTTTTAATAAGTTAAGGATATGCTGGCATGACACATATGTTAGTGGTGTTGGGCTAAGGATGAATGATGACCATTCAACAGTGGCCATATGGTGGATGTTGAAATGATGAAACTGCACCCTGTTCACATCGTTTGATCTTCTCCTTCCTCCAGTGATCCATCCTCAAGAGTCATCAAGGATTAATTCTCTTGAGGAGATGGTAGACCAGGCTTCAGCATTGGAGAGGAAGTCAGTGGCTGACTCTGTTCAGCTCGAGAAGCTGACAGCATAGATCCACAAGCTGCTGGTTAATTATACTAGAGAAACGAGGTGAGTACCACCATGGCTGTTATCTTTTGAACTGATCAAACATTTCCAGTACATTCAATGTAATTTTGAGGCTGTTTCATGCAATGTTCATCTTCAGAAATTAAACCAATCAGGTTTTTTGGCTGTTTGGAACAGTTCAGCCAATTTATGACGATGACAACTTGCCTGCTCTTCCTGTTCATTGCTGTTTTCTTTTTATCTCCATACAATTTTATCACTTCTTCTAATCACCGATTCAATAGCCTTCCTCTGTGACCTCCTCTTCATTCAGCAATGTGTTCATTCAGGTTATCTACCAAGTAATGATCACACACTTGCCTGGCCACCTGAACGTGCACTCACTAATTCACTAATGATCAGACACCCTTAAACCATTTATATCTTTTCCTACAGGACTGGGCAAAATGTTCCAGACATAGTTGCATGTCTACATGTAATAAATGCATACCTTTTAAATCTTTGTAAAAATCTCTTCATGCACTTTGCTCAACCCCTCTATATAACTGAAGCTTTTGTTGCCATGATTTGGTGACCATGGATCTCAATTTTTGATGACAGTGATGCTAGGTTTATTATGACTCTACCTAAAGGACAAGTTCAAACAGCCCCTTTTCTTTTTTTCTCCAATACGAGAACACTGTTGCTCTGGTTGAACACAAGATAAAATCATTGGCTTTCATTTAGAGGGTATGCTTTATAAAAAAAAATACATGCTTCTCAAAACACTAGACTTCCACTCAGCACAATGAGATACCTTTTGGGAGGGGAGCAGAAATGAATGGACCAACAGATTAATGACCCCCATTTCAGTTTCACACCAGTGCATAGGCTCACTAAGCAGAATGGCTGGGGAAGTCAGCTGCACATTTAAATTATCCTCTCTCCCAGGCTGAACACATATAGTTAAATTAGGGTAAATGTTAAGATTGCTTTCAATTGTCTTTTACAGATTCAGTGGGGAAGAGAGATCTCATTATGAAGAAAAATATATTTCTTACGGGAGATTTTTTTCAAGTCCTTAAGCATAAATTATATTATTTTTTGAATATGTTTATGAAACCACTGGTTTCCATTTTACATTCTAGTTGAATTTGGAAAGTGCCATGGTAAATATTGACATGAATTTCAGTCCTAATTTGTAACAGGGAAGAATAGATTTAAATTATAAGAAGGGATGGGAAAGCATCTTTCAAATGGAAGAGAATTCTGTGATATCTGAATTATTATTTAAGAAAATTCTACACAACTTGAGAAAAATAGGATAAGAATTAATGCAAAGTGTTGCTTTCCTTTAAAGTAGATGGATTATTAAATCTTTCTGCCTAAACTCTTGAAAAATCTCTAAAGATTTTATCTACTTGTCAAGTGGCTCCTCCAACTTAGACCCCATCAAATTGCACATTGTTACCCCACCCCCGCACATGTAGAGAGAGCATTTATATTCAAATATCACTTTCTAACAACAAACTTATATAGAAAAGGTGTCACAGGCATGTTTGAGAAGAGTAGAAGACCAGGAATGAAGAGAATTAAATCTTCTCTTTGTCAATTAAGAAAAAAAAGCTTAATCATAGATGTTTCAGTTATATATCTTTATATACTTATAGACCATTATACAACTTTACCTTCAAGTTTTAAAAAATTGTTTTCCACTGTTCTTCCTGATTTAAGCATGCACGTCTTAATAATAAAAAGAACCCACTGCGACAGCATCTTCCCCTCACATCACCGCTGCCCCCACCCCATGAAGGAAAGATTTTCAGTGTTATCTGAGAAAAAAACATGACAACTAATTACATCATTTTTCCTGGTTCCTGCATCTTACCAAAGCTTGCTCAGACATATTCAACCTGTTACCACAATCCATGATTTATCTCAAGGTTTTATTTAGTGTAATGAATATCATTTCTCTATTTAAAATTATCAGTTTTTCTTTCTTTAAGCAAGTTGACTGGCTAAGAAGCAATCTCTCATGTGCTGTACAAAAGATATTAAAATTAGATATTTTATTCCTAAATTAAAATAGTCAACTGAGATGCCTTTTAAGGATGGAAATTACCATGAAAATTTGCCATTTCAAATCACTGATGAACATGTAAGCTATTTATTCATATAATAAAGGTAGTTGAATTTTAAAAAATTTTAAACATAGATCACGTGATATCTGTGTAGATTATTGTGTTTCTATTACAGAACATCATTAACAAGTGTGCTAATGACTAAAATTTGGACATTAGCTTATCTATTAACTTCCTCTATTCCTTATCTAAAACCTTTATATATTTAATGTCAACAGTCTCTGGTTATGTGAGTGTGTGTGTGTATGCATGTGTGGTAAGAGACCCAGCAAAGCTGAATGGCTCAAACTAATGAAAAACCTGTACTATGCTTCCAAACTATCTATTTTATCATGTAAAATATAGTTTTCTAAAATAATGCATTTACATAACATTAGAAATCAAATTTGATAGCCAAAGCTTTTCAATACTACTCTTAAATACTACCTTTATGTAGTGTTACCTGTGTTACTGTTTCCACCCTAAGAACACAGGAGCATTTTCTATAACATTACATAAGCCCGAGAACAGACATGAGGGAAAACACTGCTGGTTCTGGGGTGAAAGCCACAGTTCCCTCCAAAGCGACCACTTGACACACACTCACACACAAATTCTAGAGTGTTTGAATAATTGGAAATTGCCAATATTTGGCCATTTTTAACCTATAAAAATGAGAACTTCACTTTAGCTTATATAGCCAGATATACCTACACAGGCTTAAAACATGCATCCTAAAATATCCTTGACATCTATTACTCAGAAGTTGATTACGGTCAACTCTATAGAAAGGAAAACCTGAACGTCACTATACATTCTGAGCACTTACGAACATTTGCTCCATCTACATTAAAAGTAAACCACATCCACGCAGAGAAAAAAAGATTTTTTAAAAAGGTGCACCCACCAAAATATAATAAATATACTCCCGGTCTTTGTTCTATCAAATGTGCATTCAAAGGTATCAATAATGGTTACATCATCAGATTTTTAACTACAACTAGCCCCAAACATTGCATTTGTGGCTCACGCCAGGAATCCCTTGACCCAGATGGACAAGCGTGAAAACATGAAATAAACGAAGGTTAACAAAGACTGGTCTAAGGGATAGTTCGCACCAATGCTGCAAAGCTATGATCACCAATATTCGACTGTGCATCTGGATGCTTATATCTGAAAGATTTGCAAATAATGACAACATTCATGCCGGACGTTACTGCAAGTGAGTAACAGACCAAAGGGGAAACAAAAATGCCTTCCAAGAGAGAAACATTCATTAGCCTTACTGGCAAGGGTCTAAAGCAAACAAGGAAACTGCGAAATAATTACTTAGTTACAAATAAACCCTTTTTAGCACAGTACCTTTTTGTGTCTGTCCCTCTTCCATATTCTCTTCCATGGCTACCTTTCTTCTGTAGAATCTGGTACACGGAATTAATCAAAAGCTCAATTAGATGTTGGAAAAACTGGTGATTTTTTTTTTCCCCTGGGAAGCTCCGACAGCAGTGGCTTGGGCAAGTCCTCGGAGCTTAGCTGGGGCTCCCTCACGCCTCTTGTTTGCTTGGAGACAGGCTGTCAAGTGTGATTTCATTCAAATTACTCTTCCATGAAGATTATCAATTTTTCTTCTCAAAGCTGCCCATTGTGTACCACTGTAAGCAGGTATTCAAGCAAAGAGCCTGAGAATTTTGGGGGGAAATTTGGTCTGAATCCCAGTAGCAGACTGTGATTCACAAGCCTTGCTTTGCATTTAAAATGGGGAAAAGAAATTGAGGTTTGTCCTGAAATCTGGGCTTTAAATTGGAAACAGGCTGAGCCGTGAACAGATGGAGGGGTGTCCCCCTAGCGTGAAGCAGACCACCAACCCATAATTCCCCCTCTTCACCACCAGAGTGGGAAAGCCCAGACTGCTGTCGGTTCTTTATGCTGCGGCAGTTGCTCACCCAGTCAGACACCTCACAAAAATGCGTTTTCCTTTTCTCTCCTCACTGAGTATCTAGTTAATTTGATTTAAAAGTGCCAAGAAGAGACACAGCTATACCATCAGCGTTTATCTGTAAAAGGTTATTATTAAGAGAGGACTTGTAAGCTCACAACTTTCAGATTTAAAAGAGACAGAAGTATGGTTTTCAAAAGAAGGAGCATAAACCTTTAAGCCTGAGAGATATGTTTTAAGTAATTATTTTACTTCAGTGCCTTAAGACCCTTAAAGGAAAGGGAGAAAAACACTGAAATTTAAAAAAAAAGAATCAGTTGATGTCTTTGTAATATATTGTTATGATTTTAGCCCACTCTTGAAAGAGAAATTTTTCAAGGGTCATCATTAGGGGATGAGTAGGATGATAAAAGAAAGGGACAAATTCTGGATAAGGGACAACGGGGTAAGCAATTTATAATAGGAATCTGCAGTCTGATTTGGAATGCAAATCACAACGCTGCAGTCTGGCAGTAAATTAGCATTTGTACTTCAGCCTTCTGAGTGACAGGGCACAATCCAAGAGTCTCAATACTTCACAAAAGGAATAGTAACAAAATAAACAGTGTCTCTTTCAAGGGAGCATAAACCTTTACTCGAGTATAAAGGAAGACAGATTCCCTGTCTCCATCTCCATCTCCAAATAACCAAGCACACAGAGAAACACACAACTGTAATTCCTTACCCTTAATGAAAAATAATTTACATCCTAATTATCCACAGTATAAGTTTCTCGCATAATAGCATGTTTCACATACATTTTTAAAAGTGGGTCAGAAGCATGGTACATATCACCCTCGAAATCATTACAAAAGCAACTATTTAGATGAAAGACAATTCTTGTACAACATTCTACTTTATTTCTCATAAAAGAATGTTTAGCCTTCTTCCTCCTATAATCATTTGCTATTTGCTTTCTCTACTCTAATGGATTTAACCCGAAGGTAAATATAATTCGAATAAATCGAAAACCCATCTCTTCTGAATATACTGAATCTGTATTCAGGGGTTTGTGAGAGAGCTGCTTGCTCAGGGCACAGATTGAAAGAAGAAACCGTAAGGGAAATCAGACAAATCATCGCAGCATCTCTGCTTCCAGGAACCCCTAGGCTGATGTAACCTGGCAGAGTCACAACAGGATGGAGCATCCCTCCTCATTTATATTCTTTACTCATTTTATACCACAGAAACCATCATCTTTAATAGTAATAGCAGTAGAACTAATAATGCCGCTTTAAATTTTTAGAGCACTTTACAACCTACAAAACGGGTTCACATGCATTAACCCATTTGGAGAACAAATAAGGAAGGTGTTATTTTTCTCCCATTTTATGTTGGAAAAAATGAGACTTGGGGAGACCCAGGGACTGGGCCAGTAAAGGACAAAGTAAGTCTTAGAACCCACGGCAGCAATTCCTTGTCTAATGCTCTGAACCTGAAAGCCACTTCTCCTGCTTGCTCTATTCCATTACGAGTATCTTCAGTATCTTCAGAAATCAGCCTCAGTTCTAGCTTTCTTCTTCACCATGCATATGAAGGGAAAGGAAAAAATGGTCATCGGGCAAAGGATGGAAAAGGATGGAATGGAAAAGGAAAAGGAACATGAATGGAAAAGGAACTATGACTTCTTTTCCTTCTGGAAACCTTTGCAGCAGAGCAACAAATTCTTATAATGATCAACTTTTTGTCTAAAATAGACTTATCCACACAAAAAATGTTACCAAAAGAAGGCAAAAGCAATTTATACTGATTTTTTGAATGAACAGAGAACCACCTCAGATCCACGCTAAATGGACTCTTATGAGAAGAAACTTGCACTCACACAGCTTCCGTATGGCAATCACCTGTCAGTGAGTGGAGGTTAATTTTTTTTATTGTGGTAAAATAGACACGACATAAAATGTACCATTTTAATCATATTTAAGTGTACAGTTCTGTGGCATTAAGTACATTCATATTGTTCTGCAAGCATCACCATCATCCATCACCAGAACTTTTCATCTTCCCAAATGTAAACTCTCTCCCCATCGAACACAAATTCCTCATTTCCTTCTCCCCGTTTGAGGGCAGTTGAGTTGCTGTGGCTGATTACTGTCTTCAGAATTGTTTTTTAAAGTCTTGATCTCACTTGAAGTAAAAATTTTTTGAACAACCAAGTATCTGAGAACTAGTTAGAAAAGAAAAACAGTTGACATTATCGTAGATTACCTTCATGAATTCTAAAATATACTATATGAACCTTAAGAACTGACAATGCTCTTTCTTCTAGACCTACTAAGACCTACAAGTTGAGACGACAAGCTGCCTCATCTCATATTCTTTCCATTATATCACATTGTACTTGCTCCACTCTACTTCTAAAATATATGAGTTCAATAGGTAGTTAAAAATGATAATAAATGTTAAATACTATTTTCCTTTCAAATATTGTCTAAGAAATATTTATAATAAATATTGCTTTTTTCCTTGTGTAAGCTAGAAGACACATTACTCACTAAAGCTAAAACGATAGTAAGTCCTCATTTCTCTTAATTCACCTTAATTTGGAGCTGCCTGTTTCTTTAACACTTCATCGTATCTTTATAAAACATTTGATTATATAAACCAAGAAAATATCTACATATTCCACTATTATATAATTCATCACCTTTCTGATACAATGTTCAAAATATAGGCAAGTAAGCAGAGTTACAGATTAAACAAGCTGAAGATTCCCAATACAGCATCAATGGTAAAAACTGGGAAAAAAACTCTCAAGGTGCTTGGGTCAGACATGTGGAAAAAAGGAGATGTGGAAACATGATTATAGGAAGCAAGTATAGTGCACAGGACACACAGGAACATTGTTTATAAACTGGGTTTTTTCCTCCAATGTTTCAGACACAGATCCAACACTATCTTGAGAACAAAATGTCTTTTTAGTGTGTGTGTGTGTGTGTGTGTGTGGGTGGGTGGGGGTGTGTGTGTGAGTAAGACCAGCCCTGAGCTAACATCTGCTGTCAATCCACCTCTTTTTTTTTTTTTTTTTGCTGAGGAAGACTGGCCCTGGGCTAACATCCGTGCCCATCTTCCTCCACTTTATATGGGACGCCGCCACGGCATGGCTGACAGGCAGTGCGTCGGCGGGCGCCCGGGATCTGAACCCGTGAACCCCGGGCTGCCAAGCGCGGACTAAACCGCTGCGCCACCGGGCCAGCCCCTCTATTATTCAGTTTTGATAGGAAAGTTTTCCTGCTTTCCTAGAAGGTACAGGTTGATCTGACCTGATACCAAAGGAGGTGATATTTGCCAGGAATAAGGTAGGGGGATGGTGTAGGGGAGAAAGAAAAGGTTTTCTAGGCAGTCAAGCTGAAGACTCAAAAGCTCATAAGGAGAGATGTTCCTCTGATTA
Organism: Tapirus indicus; assembly: GCA_031878705.1. Lineage (NCBI taxonomy): Eukaryota > Metazoa > Chordata > Mammalia > Perissodactyla > Tapiridae > Tapirus > Tapirus indicus. The sequence continues at coordinate 34,623,068 of CM062937.1, read as the reverse complement.
CAGGTGATGGACTAACGTCTGGCCACATGGGAGGAAAGCCCCTTCGACTGTTTATTAGGCGTCTCATCCCCAGGGTGTTCAGTAGTCCTGGGCTGGAAAATCCAGTTCTGGGTCTTGGCCCTTAGTTTCCCCACAGTTACTGAAGAGGCAGAGAGACACTCCAGAGATATGTCCTGTACCCTTAGAACACTGGAGTCTTAGAAGCGAGGAGATGAGAAACCTATTATTATTTATCCCAAGAAATTACCTTCATGTCTGTCACACTCCTTCACATCAAGAACGTTACTCTCGAATCAATTAATACTATATTTTCACTGAGTTAGCTGAGCCTGCTGCCATGACAGCGTCATGGCCCTGTTTACAACTGGTCAGTGGTTTGCCAGCGCCTTGGGATGAAGGTCAACCTCCTTAGATTGGTGGAAAGATGAGGCAGGACATGGCAGGAACCTGCCTCTCCTGCCTAACCTCCCCCTCTATTCTTCGCTCACTTATTCCCTTCTCATATCTCAAAATTGCCTATTTTTACATGTTACTCCTGCCTAAAACACTTTTCCCTCCACCCTTAGATACCTAGATCTACTCATTTATGAGACCTCACCTTAAATGTCTGGCAAAACTTCCCTGACTCACAGAATAGGCTTACTTTGGTACTGATAACACATGACCTTACAGAGTTATCCCCCTAAGTTTGCATTTGACATTATTTTCCCGACTGGCCTGCAGCCTGCAAGCCCCATAAGGTCAAGAACTCTCTCCAAGCTCTCGAGAGATATTTGTTGAATGCAGGAATGAATGAATGAAATAATAATGATGAATGAATGGATAAATTCAATGGCTTAAAATATACTTTCTCCTATGTTTAGCAGCTTCCACAAAGTATTTTGGAGTGTGACCCTCATTTACAATAATTCCAGGAGATACGTGTCATATTCATATGTAACAAATGCCATGCCTGAGGAGTTGATGACAGAATGCTAAAGAGATATTTCAAAAAGCAAAAGTAAGACAAAAAGGTGCCAGGAAGGCATTAATTGTGTGCCATGCTTCCCTGAAGAAGGGAAAGCTGTATTGTCAGAGCGTTGATGATAGTAAGGAGAGACGGAAAAATTCAAGAGTGATGCTCTTTAGACCAGATTTATCCTTTGAAAATAGGACGAATCAATTCTAAGTGTTTATTGTAAACCCCAAAGTCGATAAAAATTTTAAAACTTCCAAATAGTTTTTGTCTCTCTCCAAATTGCTACCAAACCAGAGAACCAAATTCCTTTTTGGTAATTACGTTTTCCCTAAAACGTGGCAGAAAGCATGGGGGTGGGAGGAGCATGCTTCCAAGAAGCAATGAGGTCACCACCAGTGGCCTGTGCTTAACAACTCAAAATCCAAACACTTCCACCAATTTAGAAAGAGATAATAATAATAATAATAATAATAATAATAATAATAATAATAATAATAAATGTCCCAAGCTTGTTCTTTATTTTCTCAAAAATGCTACTTAAATTGAGCTCACCAAAAAGTCACCTCTACATCTCACTCCCTCACTCAGCTTGTGTTGATTTAATGACTAGCATGTAGCAGAAGCTGGGCTATGTGGGCAGGACAGATGTGGTTCCCTGCTCTCAGAGAGCTAACAGCCCGGCCGAAAGGCAGAAGCACACAATTAAACAAGCAATTGCAACAAAGTATGATAGATGCAATTACGATAATAGTAACTAAAATTATACTCGGCACTTAGCGCGTGTGGGCCCTGTTCTAAGGCACTTACAGTATTCATCTCACTTAATCTCCACAAAAATTCTATCAGGTAGTTACTATTATCCTTATTTTTATAGATAAGGAGTGGGGCCCAGAAAGGTTAAATTCTTTGTATGAAATAATAGGATGTTGGAGCTAGGATTCAAATCTAGTCACTCTGACTCCAATGACCATTCTTCAAAACACCCCTTTATCTGCCTACACTTATATAAGTAATAGACCCAAAAGCTTCTAATATGGGCTTAGGCCCTTGTCACAAAGTCCTATTTCAACATAGATATAAAAAAAAATTTAACTTCTTACCACATGCCAAATATGTTGTCAGATGCTATAAGGGACACAAAAAAAGCTGAAGAAATGATTTTTGTATTCAAAGAACTTGCAATCAAGGCTAAAAATAATAACAATACTCATTTTAAGCAGCAATAAATCAACGAATAAACTAAAACTACTATAAGAAGTTGAAATAGAGGAAGTTTTTTAAGATGTTTCAATAGATTGAATTTAAAAATACAGCTACCATAAAAAAGAGAGTCCAGAAATAAAGCCATGCATATATGGTCAATTAATTTGTGACAAAGGAGCTGAGAATACACAATGGGGAAACTACAGTCTCTTCAATGAATGGTGTTGGGAAAACTGGGCAGCCACATGCAAAAGAACTGGTGCAGCCACTATGGAAAACAGTATGAAGGTTCCTCAAAAAATTAAAAATAGAAATACCATATGATCCAGCAATTCCACTTCTGGGTAATTTTATGCAAAGGAAAATGCATGAAGGGGGTCAAAAGGTACAAATTTCAGTTAAAAAATAAATAAGCCCTGGGATGTAATGTACAGCATGATGACTATAGTTAATAATAGTGTATTATATATTGGAAAGTTGCTAAGAGAGTAGATATTAAAAGTTCTCATCACAAGAAAAAAATCTGTTGACTGTGTGATGGATGTTAACTAGACTTATTGTAGTGATCATTTCACAATACATACAAATATCGAATCTTTGTGTTGTACCTCTGAAACTAATATAATGTTATATGTCAACTATATCTCAATAAAAAAAGACATCTATCATCACATTCAAAGTGGTTTAGCAGAAATATGGAGAGATTTACTTAATGGACATATTTCTGATCTAAAAATACTCAGTGCCACAATTTAGCAATTGGGACATTTTGGACAGTTCCTATTCCTTCTTTTTTTCAAATTAACTTTTCAGACATAATATTGTACCTAAATCATAAACACCTGTATACCTACCACCTGACATATAAAATAAAATATTGTAAGGACAACTGCGCCCCTTCATTAATTGCATTCCTCCCCTTACCTTTCCTCAATCCCACCTACTCGCTCCTGTTAACCATCTGTCAGCATCGGGTGTTTCATTCCTGTATACTGTCCTCATAACTCAATATAACAATTTTATAAACCTGACAGTGGTACGTTGGTTATCACTGTCATCTACCATGTTCTAGGTATTGGACTAGCAATTTACATAAATTATTTCTAATTCCCACAACAACTCTGCAAGCTAGGTGTCTGTCCTGTGAGAAAACTGAGGTTTTCAAAGGTTAAGTGACTTTCTCCAGGTAACACAGCTGATGAATGAAGGAATCGGGATTTTAATTTTGGTCTTTCTAATTCCAAACTCATCCCTCACAAAAAGATAAGTCATTTGGTCCTTAAGTAACCCAGTCATAAGGCACTTCGTGTTAGCATTTCTTCATTTTTGAGTAAAGTCTTATCGTCACATCAATGACAATGCACCTAAGTTATACCTTAGCTAAAGGATGAATTTGTTTTTTTTTTTCCTGCTCCATTCATTTGAACCAAACTTTAACAATTAGAAATCGGTTAAGCCTAACCTTACATATCACATTGGATATTGCAAATGACAAGCCTGGAAAAATAAATAAATAAATAAATAAGAACAGAGAGAGAGAGCAAGAGAGGGCAGGAGGCAAACACTATGTTATGCAAAGCTGCAGCTTGTCAGAAGTTCTGAGTGTTGAAATACTGATTTTAAATCTTGCTTTGAATGTTCCTGCAGACACAGATGATAGAAAAAAATCCTCTGAAAAAGCTGATTACACAACATGATGCCTAGAGAAATGATGAGGAAAAATAAGATTCAAGTCTTCTCAGCTTTATAATAAGCATTTTGGTCTTTTTTGCTTATACATGAGATTGCAAGTCCTTTTATGGATGAAAAAAATATATTAAAGTCTGCTCTGACATTTCCAGAGATCATCTCAGGCAACCTAAAAATTCTTCTTATCTCATAAAAGGAAACAACTCACAGATTGACAACTTTTCTCATTCTTCAAAATGCCCTCTACCAATACACCTGAACTAATGACTCAAAAGCAGGGAGTAATAATAGGCTTCTCCAAACAGCGGTCAAGATGAAAGGCCCTTCCTTTTCTACTTCTAAGAGGGATGTGTGACTTTATGCATTGTTCCTTTTTTGCGAGCTGGATATCTGAAGATATTTTGGGGGATTGTTAGTCTTGAGCAAGAGGCCTTTGGTTGTAATCTACTCTCCATTAATTAAGGGAAATACAAATATGCCCAAGTCCTCAAGTACCAGAACAGCCAGAAAACATTCTCCCGAGAAGTTTATTGGAATGATATGTGGTTTGTTTGGATGACAGACCATGGCTCCAAGATCGACATGCATGAGGCTCCAAGATCGACATGCATGAGGCTCCAAGATCGACATGCATGAGCCTTCAAACAACACAAACAATTTACATCCTAAAAGTTCCTTTGCTCTGTGTGTACACTGTTAGGTTCAAATGAACCCTGGAGAACACCACTTGGCTCCAATCTGGTTGAGCGGCAGCCACACAACGCAACAATTTGCAACTATTCTTTATGGTTTTCTGCAGTATGCTCAAGTCATCAATAAACACCCCACTGCAGTTGTCCCAGATAAAATGCAAAGCTGTTCTTAGAATTTGATATTGCAACTATTAAGGGAGAACTGATTTATTTCCTCTCTGCATCCCACTGCCTGAATTTCAACATCATTTGTCTCCAACTCATATTTGCCAAATATCATACTTTTTTTCATTTTTAATACTTCAACATGTATGACATATCAATATGTCTTTCCTCTGCCTATCACTGAAAGCAGAAACTATAAGCTGCACTTGTTTCTCTCTCACTGTTCATGAAACGAGACTGAAGACAAACCTATTTTGAGATGCCCAGCTTTCCAGGGACCAGGTTAAACTCTTCTTATTCAACAATATTTAACAAATATTTGTGTGTCATTCACAATATGCTAGGCACATTTTTTATCTCACTGATTATTATTATAATCCTGAGAATAAGTGGTATTCCCATTTTATAGGTGATCAGACTGAAATTTAGAAAAGCAAATAATCTGCACAAATTCCACAGCTATGAAGAAGCAAAATTTTAATATAAAATCTCTCCAAATTTCATTGTTTCCACTACATTAAATGACTCTAAAAGCAAAAAGTGAACAAGTGTTTACTAAATAATTCCTGTGAATAAGTGATACAAAAATTATTTAAAAGTTGTCCTTGTTTAACAGTCTTAAAATTTGTAGCTAAATGGGTAGGAGGCCAGTATAAATTTCTAAGTAATTTTCTAGGCATTTCTTATTTTATATCCTGTGTAGATCATACAGAATCATCAATATAAATTGCATTGTATATTTCAAATGAATTTAAATTTTTAAAAAAGTATTATCTTAAAATACAAGATGTCCAAGGAAATCTTGCTCAGGGATAGTCTTTCATTCATTAATTCATTCAACTATATATTGAGTGCTTACCTTCTTCCAGATACAAATCTAGCTTCTGAGGCAAGTTCAAAAGAAACATATACTAAGTTCCTATTCTCATGGCATTTACACTCTAGAAGAGGAAGGTAAGAGGCTAAATAAACAAATACACACAAAAGACAATATCAGGTTAAATAAATCAGGATAATACACTAAGGAGTGTTCGAGCGGCTCCTTTAGCTTGTGTTGTCAATATATGGGGCCCTTGAACATTATCCATAGCCATAATAATAAATGTATGTCTTACAGTCTCTAGAATGAAATGGTCACCAGTAGAATTTTATTATTTATTAGATAGGAAGGAAAACAATGAAAGAGAGGCTTTAGCAATCAGCAGTGGTCATAAATGTTATGTTCCCTGTCCAAATTGGATCTTCTGTAATTGTTTTGATGTACAATGTAACATTTTTAAGTGGAACATTTTCAAGTCAAGTTGAAATCAAAGTTGTATTAAAAAAAAGTGGCTTGTTGCATTCAATCTCAAAAACCATTTGCCATCAATCTATATCCTGAGGCTTCAAACACCCTGAAATATTACCTAATGCACAAATCCTTTCTCTGTGTGTGTGTGTGTCCTGCATTAGGATCAGGATTGAGACACAAGCCTGTGTGGCTCCAAACCTATCACACTTTTCATTATAAAACACTGCCTTTTAAATATACCTGTCAGGTGGCCATTCAGCATTTCTGAGTTGTTAATATAGTAGTTTCAACACTATGTTGACTTTTGATCACATTCACTAAAGGAGGTAAATATTGACATATGTAAAACCAAAATAGTAAACAACACTGGGTGGTAGAAGCAGGTGGGAACACACAGCCTTCTCTGGATGGTCTAGAGAGAAGAGAGTGCAAAAATGGACAACGTGTGCAGTGAAATCTAAAACACCTTTTGTCAACTTTCTTATGTCTCAACAAACAGAGCTTACTGAGTCTCTTATGAAGGAATTCATGTTGTCAAATTAATTTGTGTATGTCAAATCAGGCAGTACAATCAAATGGGGAGACCACTAGCCTTTAGGGAAAAAATGGCTTCTAATGGTAATTTACTTCTTTAGTAACAAGCATTCTGTTGGGTATTCTGCTAAGAGCCAAGGCGTACCACTAACCCATTATATGATTCTGGGCAAGGATATTCTTTCTTCATTTCCTCAAGTACAAGATGAACTTATTAACACTTGCCCTGCTGACTTTCCAAGCTGATTGCACCAAGAGCCAGACACTGTGCTAAATGTTTTATATACTCCGTCTCATTTTATCCCTCCAACGTCTTCATGAGATGGGCATCATTCATTAAAGCCATTTGGCAGGTGAGGGAAATAAGGCTCCAGATGGAAGTAGATGAAAAAGTTCTTTGAAAAATATAAAATGCTATACAAAAATGATGTAATTACAACCATTGTTATAATTATATGGGAAGAAGTAAATCATGCTGCATGAAGACTATCGTCCACTAGGGTACCCCTGGAAAATGCAAATCCGTAGAAGCACATTAGTCCACCTGGTACAATTCAGAACAATACAAAACACCCAGTTAGGGCTTATTATATGCCAGTAACAGTCCTTAGCATTTTTGTCCACACTTTTACACGGTAATCTCCAAAATAACCCTAGGGGGCACACAGTATTGTTATCCCCATTTTACAGATGTGGGAACAGGGAGAGGAAGAACAAGTGGCCTACTCCAGGAACCTGCTGGAAATGGCAGAGCGGGGATTAGAGAGCAGGCAGTCGGGTTCCTAAGCCTGTGCTTTTAATTAAAACACTAAACTACTTCTGTGAAGCAGGCTATAAAGGATGCAAACCAATTAGCTATTTATTCAACAGGCTTAAGGAACAAACAGCTGGATTATTTTTCCTCACGTAGGAGCCTTCCGGCCATTCTCTAGGCTGGGTTAGGTCAGCACGGTGTACTGGAAGGAGCCTGGTTTAGCAATCAGTTTCAAAGGGCAGCTCCACTGATCTGTACATCCTCCATGACCTCTTTAAGGTTCTGTTTCTCATTTGTAAACTAAGCAAAAGAAAGCCTATTCACCAGGGATTTTGCAGGATCAAGTGCATTCAGCGCAGATCTTGGCACAGGCGGGGCTGGCGCTCAGGAAATATTAGACTCCTTCCTTCTCCAACCTCAAATGTGACATCAGTTCAGATAATTCACTCTCCCAAAAATTGCTTAGGAAAAGATAAGATCAAGGCTTCAGGTCATGAAACGTTAGGGTTTAAATTAACTATACACTGTCTGGAGTCATAAGGTCATCTACTTTGTGAAAATAACGCTATCCTGAGTATCTATACATAGGACATTTTTTTCCTCCCTAAAACAGTGTGTATCGATTTTCTCAGGCGTCAGTATATTCGATTTGATAGAGCAGTGGACTGATCTGGTTGAGCGATTCCTGGGTCAGTCGTATCCTTGCCCACGCCATAGGTCTGCCTACACAAATTTGATCGCAAAGCAGAATTGTCTTGTACCTGTTATGAGGCAGGTGGGAAGCGTGAGATGTAGAGCCTGCTAATAACCGCACTGCATGTCAGGGAGTGTGTGAGCTTCTCACATGATAAACCGTGTCCTATGCTTAGTGAAGGGCATAATTTTGACGTGTCATGTGTTTGAACTTTGGAAGCTTCCATGACCTCATTTTAAAACTTCATTTTAAGAGTGACTGAAGTAGAAAAAAGAAGGCAGGGGATAATCTCACTAGGGTGTTTCAAGACAACAGTTATTCTTTGCAGAGTGGTTCTCCTGTTTACAAAGAAAATAAAATATCTATTTTTGTGAAGCAATTTTTCATATTATAAAGGCTCTTTAAGCTCCTCATGCTGAGTTTTAATTAATGTTAATAAAATTAGCTTAATTGCTACAAAATTTGTAGTTTTGTGGCCCTGTTACATTTCTAAATCCCAATCTGTGGGTGGTGTTAGAGGCAAATACATATATATATATACACCATGTTGAGTGTTTGAAATACACTAAGCCAGAAACAGCAAACACCATGATTATAAAAGGAATTGCAGAACCCATAGACCTTATGAATTATTGATATTAAAGATTTTAAGAAAATACTTTAAATTGTTCTTGTACAGTTGGTATTTGCAAGGTAAATTTCAATTGTATGAAACATTATCTTTTAACGAGGCAATATACAGTTTGTATATGTAGAAAGAATGCAAAATAATATTTGTTTAGTGCCAGCATTAAAAGCATTATTTAAAATTTTAAAAATTGTGAAGAATGTTAAACTTTTTCTACATCTAAAATACACTGAAAATGGATTTGATGTATTTCAGCAATAAAGCATAACCATATTAACAGAGAGAAAAGTTTCAAGTTGAAAGATTATTTAAAAATATCCTTTTAGACCAGAATATATGGTGAAAAACACTACTCCAATACGAACGATAATTTGTTAAAGAGGTTGTGCTGGGGAAATTGTAACAGACAATGGTAAAGCAAATTAGTGAAACAGCAAAGTCAGTGATATAACTGGATGCCAAGTGAAAAAGTGTTTTAAACTACTGTTTCATCGAGAGCTACTAGCTGAGGGGTTTTAGCAGTTCTCAGTTTTTTCAGTGTAGTGACTTCAATAATCTCATTTCAGAATTACCAGGATGGGCTCTTTATATAATAAATGCAAGATAAAAACCTACCCATTATTCTGGGGGGAGGGGGGCGGTATAAGAAGTTACTATAAGACTAAATGCAGATACCATGAACAAGGTAGATTTAGAAGGGACCGGACGGGGATGGTCCTGTAAATTGTTTACTTAAAACATATAAATTTAAACATTGGATACTAAATGATCAACTTCTAGTAATTGCCATGATCTGAGCAATGGAGGTCAGACTGAGCCCAGTGTCTGGGCATGGCAATTGGCCTTGCATGGATGTCCATTTTCTGGAGGTGAGTGGGTAGACTACCATTGATTTGGGGCAAGGAGAAAAGGACCAGGGAGAGACAGAGAGAGAATAATAGAGGTGAAGGCATGAGTGTCAAAAAGTTTTATAGTTGGTTTGTGAGAGTTGAGCTGGCCGTGTGAGTTTAGGACCCATGAGCTAGCAACAAAAATGAAATCACTCTATCTTTTATTTCTATTCGGCCTCAAACATTCAGTGAGATTGTGTTGAACACCAGAGTCTGATCTTGGCTGAACTTCAGAGAGTTAAAGGTGAACATGTTTGTCACATCACATTTGTTACATACATACACACACACAAACGTTTCACAACTTTTATTGACACATTATGTAGCCCATAGTGTATACAATAATAGCTGATGCTCATGTAAGCCCTTTTGATGTGCCAGGCACTGTTCTAAGAACATTATGTCTACTATCCCATCTAATCTTCACAACAATTCTATGAGGTAGGTACTATTATCCCCATTTTGTAGATATCGAAACTGAGGCACAAAGGATTTAAGTGATTTTACCCAGATCACGTGGTTAGTGAGTGGCAGAGTTGAGATTCAAAGCAGACAGAATGTCTCCAGAGTTCACACTCTCCATCCATTTTGAATAAGCAGTATATACATAAAGCAGAGGGTTTTTATTATATTTGCAATCCGTGCATGCCACCATTCTGTGCTTATTTTCCTTATTGTATTCATTCAGCTTTATATATAGTCTCCATTGTTTCTGATTAATTTATCCATTGATTCACTGACTTATATTTCCTGACTTATTTTTGTCTGTAGCCTCATATATGACCTAGGCCAACTGGGCTGATTAACCTTAGATTTAGTTTGGTGAATTTTACTCATCCCCTGAACTGGAAAAAGAATCCAAATTGCAGAACCCATTTGATTCATGTATCTCATTTATTTATCTATTTTTAAAAACTTACACAAGAATTTCTTTTTATTAGAAATAATATAGTATCTATTTCTACTTGCCCTTTTATTGTCAACTAGTAATTAAAGCTGGAGTTTTATCAAAACACAGAGTGGTTGAAAGAAATGCCCTTTATTTAATTACTGTGAATCCCTGTAGAGCTACACTCTGGATAAATTAAACTCACTGGATAGAAACAAAATGATATTTGAATCTAATAGATTACATATTTAAGCCTGAAGACACCAAGAAAGAACAATAAAAAATTATTAGTCAAAACTGGAGGTGACGGAATGGCTGCTCGGTTTATTGTAACATTATCTCTTTTGGCACAATTTTTTTAGACAAAAGCTCAAAAACACTAGGCTTACATTCCCAGAGTCTAAATTACTTTGTGACTGACTGTAGAGAGTAATTTATTTTGAACAGACCAATGCCCCAATGAATCAAATACTAATTCCTCAACATGCAATTGAAAATATTCCATTGATGGGCTCGATGTCAGAAACATAACATCTTCTTTCTCTGTTTTGCAAAGCAAATCCATGTCTTAATTAGATTAATTGACAGGCTTCTCCCACCCCTCTCCACCCTCTAGAAGGTCCCTTGCAATTTGATTTCCATTCACTTCATTTCTCTAATACTGCTCTCAAAAGTCATGAATGGGACTTTTGATTTCTGAACTTAAGGGCCAGTTTACCACCTTAATTCTAGATGACTCCTCAACACTGAAAGCACCTCACTGATTTCAGACATAGATTTGTCTAGATAGTGCCCCCTTGATCTTTTCTCTGATTGCCAATTCCCTGTCTCCTTTTTTGGTTTGTTTCTTAAAATTCTGACTCTCCAGTTTCTTTCTCAAAGAATTCAGCAACTCATTTAGTAACAAGCACATAAACAAATAAAAAACTATGATTCTTCGACTGATTGACTCCAAAAACATTTTTCAATCTTGACCTCTTAAAAGCATTTGAGATTCAGAATCTAACTCCAACTAAATAAGAAGATAGCAATTTTTCCCTTTTAAATGAACTATCTGACAGTAAAAGGGAAGCTTAATATTATTTTTTTCTTTATAAATACAAGGAGTATAAAACAAAATAGTGTAGTATATAATGTAATGGACTTCTAAAAACTATCCTGGCTATTCCAAGGATTTTGTTTCAGGATAATATGATATATTATAATTAATAATAGTAATATTACTTCAATTCAAAATTATTAGTATACAGTCATGCACCACATAATGACGTTTTGGTCAACAATGGACCGCATATACGACGGTGGTCTCATAAGAATAGTTCCATATAGCCTGGGTGTGTAGTACGCTACAGCATCTAGGTTTGTGTAAGCACACTCTATCATGTCCACACAACGACAAATTGCCTAACGACGCATTTCTCAGACCATATCCCCAACAGAAGTGACGCATGATTTGTAGTTCTTATTATGTATCAGAAATTGTGCTAGGTACTAACAACACAGAAATTAATAAAGCATATCTGCCTTCCACGAACTTAAAGTCTGCTTAGGATCTGGCGGAAGGAAGCAATGATAGCTGGAACAATAGGAAGGAATCATTAACCTGGGTATTATTTTATGTTCCCACAAAACTTTAGCATAGGTGACAGAAACTAGACTGGTATCAAAAAGAAACCATCAGAGACAGAAGAGGATGGAGTATACCAGCTCATCTGAGATAAGATCAAGAAAGAGGCAGCATTTGCAGTGGACGTCGAAATTCCTACCAACGCGTGAGTCACACTGACCTTCTCAACATCACACAGAAAACCTAGTAAATAGTAAATCCAGCACTGAAGCAAACAAGGCCAGAGTATACACAAGCCTAGTGTCATAGCCCATCATGGAGGTCAAAACCACAATTAGACACCCATTGGATTCCAGTCCTGGACAGCATATCGCTCGTGTTTCTTCTCCCCAGTCAATGGCTTAGCTCTGCCATCCTGGTGTTTTGGCTCTGAAGATGTGCAGTGTGAAAGAGAAATGCAGAGACTCAGTATAATGCTGGTTTGCTTGTTTTGTTTTATTTTTAAGTCTCGGTACCACATCTTTAATCCAGCTCATAAACCAATCTGCAATCCTCATGCTCATATCTTCCTAGCCAACAGATTTCCTTTTTGGAATAAGGCAAGGTATGAACATGCAAACAGATAAATATTTTTAGTCAAGTCTCATTCAGCTTCACGTTGTTCCCAAAAGAGAAATTAAAATATGTTATTTTCCCATTTAACAAATAAGGAAATTAAGGGACCAAGAATTTAAGCAGTATGCCCTGACAGTAGAATAAATCACAGCAGGAACTGATACACTGTGACCATCTAAACTTTTCTTCCTAACCACCAGCCTCAAAGTATTTTTGGTCCCGAGTGGGCACCTCAAGTCAGCAACACCAGTACATAAAACCAACAAACAGTTGCCAGGTCTGAGAGAGGAAAGAACAGAGAGAAAAGCAGCCTTACTAAGCCCTGACATGGGCCAGTAAGATTTAGGTGACCATTTCTTGAATTATAAAGGAAGAAACTGGGCTAGAATCCTTTCAGGTCCTTCTAGAGAAATGCTACAATGCCAAGTTTCTGAGCTAGTGTGTTTTGGAAAAGCCAGTTCCATTAGGTTCTCTGTAGCTACCATAGTCGGTAAATGAGAGACCAACATCCACCACAACTTCAAGAGGAAAGTGGACACTTAGTGCTGCCAGAGTGGTTGTTGACTACCCAACCGAGAGAGAGACGTGTCAAGACTTACTCAAATATTTATTTGTCAGGCCTTTAATCTGCAAATGATGGCCTGGCTTTCACAAAGCAAAGTGAAATCTGCCATAGAATGTCCCCAGGCCTCAATGCTGGCTTCCAGCCCAGCGTGGGGGAGGGGGAAGAATACGCTTCAGCAAAAAGACAAAAGACTCCACCATGCCTTAGAACTGTTCAACTGCTTTTTTCAGTTTGTTTTATTCTTGGCTTGGTTGTTTGCTTGGGTGGATACAAAATCTTTAAAAAGTGTGAAATGGTGCAGAATTCTCAGTCCTCCTACTCAAGGACGCAGTGGGCTAGCATATTCACAATTGAGATCTGCATCTCCGGCCTTCCCAGGCTGTTTCTCCCTTCTTTACGCCTTTTGTATTGAATGTGTCCTGTAAACACACACGGCTGCAGTATGTACACAATGTCTCCATTATATTTCTAATCCTGAATGGAATGGATTAAACTATCAGCATTCTCACCTGTGCACTTTTCCCTTTACAAGAATTTATTTCAAGAAGAAAAAAAAAACCTGTTTATAAGTTTACACTGACTTACACTGAGAGAGCCTGAATCACAAAAATAATAACTATAATAATATTAGAATTATTATTACCATCACTACTATTATAAAACAAAAGCACATTATTGAAGGTCTCATGAATCATTTGCATCATATATCTTCACAAAGAGAGGGAAGAATAAAGAAGCATAAAGGTCATTTGGTGGATTACTTGTCAATTTAATTCTTTTTGTCCCTGAATACTCCAAACTGGGTCAGGAGCCCCATGGCTGGGCCACATGGCACCTGCTCTCCCCTCTGTTCTGGCACTTACCATACGACTCTGTTCTTCCCTCCCTTTATCTATCTCTCTGGGTCTGCTTGCCCTCACCATAGGATCCCATTATGTGTTCATGTGTTGGCACTGAGAAGACAGTGCTGTAGATCTAAATATTATTTTCTTGGGTGATTGTTACAATATGCCAATTCCTGGGAGCTCAGGAATGCCCACTAGGACTACATCTCCCAGGTCCCTTTATGCTGGAAAACCACTGCCACAGTGTTTCTCCTTAGAAACCTATGAATATATAAAAAGCATATGAAAATATCATTGGCTAGAGCCCATTTAAGTGATTAGGAAACATAAATTTTATCACTTGATGGGAACTTATTTACTTTTGTTGACTTCAGTATAAGTTTCTCAGAAATAGCTTATTCCCTGCAAGAATATAGAGATCATTTTCTAAACCTGGCTTTATATCTGAATTACCTGAGAAGGCTTTAAGAAAGTATAGATCCTAGAACTTCCTCTATACATACTGAATCACAAAATTTGGGGATGAATCTCAGTATTGTTTCTGAAAGCAATATAATATATAAAGGATATTTAAAATTAATAATCTTCTATGTCCCTCTCCATTCCCAACCTCCACTATTCCTCCAAGAGGACGAATGTTAATGCCTGGTGTGTATGTCTCCACTCCTTTAGCATGCCCATATACACACACACACAGATATCTAAGAAAACCTAAAGGAGTTGTATTTGGGTGGGTTTTAAAAATAGGGGCTACACAACATTTACCAATTAGAAGAGTGCTGACATATAAAAATGTCATGAAATATAGTTACTATTTAACCTTATTCTTATAACAAAGAGAGAAAGACACGTGGATATGCAAGCTATTAACAGAAACTAGATATATATGATAGAATCATGAATTTATTTATCTTCCTTCTGATTATCTATGTTTTCCAATTTTTCTACAATTATCGATTTTGTTATAACAAAATTAACTTTCCAAAATTATTTAGTTACAACTAACTTGCCAAATTTATTTACCACTAGAACACCATGCCTACATTAATGTATATTACTTGTTGCATTACTCTCGTCATGGTAACAAATCAGTCCCTAAATGTAAACATGTAAAATGACTCAAAGATAATAGAACCTTATTTCTGGCTTGTTAACAGAAGTGGCTAGGTGAAATGTTTGGCAGAACCACCCTCCTACAAATAGTCATTCAGAGATTCAGGTTGACATTAGCTCTGCCATCTTTAACATGTGCCTTCTATTGTTTTCCTGGAAGTTGTCTCCTGTTCAAAAGGCCAAAAAGATATAATAGTTTAAAGGTTCAGAACATGGGAAGATTTTATGGGTCTGGCCTGGAAGGGATGCCCTTCAGTTCCCTGAAATCCATTGGCTACAACTCTCTCATATGCTATACCCAACTATAAGGGGGACTGGGAAGTGGAATTGCTAGTTGAGGAGCCAGTTCCCAGCAACGGCTCCATGTTTTAAAGGCGGAACGTGAATCTTTGAGGAATAGGTAATTTTCTTTGCCACATTATGCTCCAGTCACACGAGCTTTATTGATATTCCCTGAGCACTCCACGCCCCCTATGCCTTTACTCACTGTCATCTTTCAACCTGAAATACACTTCTCTACATACAACAAGCCTGCTTACTCTTCTAGCTTGGTTCCATTTTCTTCTGCTCCCTCAGCACCCATTTCTTTAGTCTATTCTTTCACTCAACTAACATCTTTTGAGGTCTACTACATGGCAGGAATTCTTTAGGCAATGGGGAGTGAAGAGTAAATAAAAAAGACAAAATCTCTACCCTCTTGGTATAGAGGTTAAGAGACAAACAAGAAAAAATTTAGTAAACAAACCATATTGTAGGATGCATATTAGCAAGTTCTAAGGAGATGAATAAAAAAAAATGGAAGAGAAATATAAAATTTTCAGGGGAATGTGTTGAATGTTTAGATAGGCAGGCCAGGGAAGGCAGCACTGAGAACATGAGTTTAAGTGAAGACTTAAAAGAAGTGCAAAAACTAGCCATGTCGCTATTTGGGAGGGTTCCAGACAGAGAAAAGAGACAGTACAAAGGTCTTAAGGCAGAAGGTACTTGCACATGCCCCATCGACAGCATGAATGACTGCATAACTTAAGCATAATGAATGAAAGGGAGAGCAGGTTATGATGTCAGAAAAACAACGGACAAGCCCTATCACATAGGATTTGCAAACCATTTAAGAATTTGGGCTTTTATTAAGAATGAGTTTAGGGCTACTCAACGGTTTTAAATGAGAAGTGACATGATCTTATTTACTTTAAACAAGATCACCAGGTGTAGTAAGAAGATGTTATTTCACATAACAAAAGGGATTTGGAAGATGTGATTAAGTTAAGGATCTTGAGATGGAGAGATTATCCCAGAATATCTGGGTGAGTCCAGTATAATCACAGGGGCTCTATAAAAGGAAGGCAGGAAGGTCAGAGTCAGAGAAGAAGATGTGACAACAGAAGCAGAGGTAAACAGAGACAAAGACACACGCACAGTGAGAGAGAAAGAGAGTGAAAGATGTTACACTGCTGGCTTTAAAGATGAAGGAAGTGGCCATGAGCCAAGGAACGCAGGTAACCTCTAGAAACTGGGAAAGGCAAAGGAATAGATTCTCTCCAAAAGTTTCCAGAAGGAACCACGCTGCTGACACCTTGATTTTAGCCCAGTGCAACCCATTTCAGACTCTGGCCACCAGAACTGTGAGATAATAAATTTGTGTTGTTTTAAGCTACAAAATTCATGGTAATTTGTTACAGCAGCAATAGGAGATGAATATACTAGGCTGCTGTGTTGGGAACAGACCACAGGGAGCAAGAGCAGAAGCAAGCAGTCCTATCAGAGGACCACTGAGGTAACCCAGGAGACAGAGAAGAGGATGGACCGAACCAATGGAGTGCCTGTGGGGTAGGTGAGAAATGGTCCAAGTCTGGAAATATTTTGAAGGTAACTCTGACAGAATTTTCTAAGAACTTGCTTGTGAGGTGTGTGAGAAAGAGGAGTGAAGAAGCACATGGAAGTTTCCAGCCTCGCGTTCCAAGGGAGTTGCTATCTATGAGATGGGGCCAGAGGAGCTGTTTGGGGAAGTAAGAATCAACCATCCCTCTTCTCTGTCACATATAGGACTTGATCATTTTCTTTAGCATTAATTATATAGTCATTTGTGTCCATGTCTGTCCTTGTGGCTACATGATAAGCACGGAAATCTCTACTAGGCATTTTCAACTTAAGAATTTTGCTAGATACAAAATTATACAAGAATAAAAAGGTAGCTCTTCAACCTATGAGCAACACAGGCTGATGGGGCAACTTCTGGAAACAAAACCTGCTCTTAAATAGAGGATTATCTGCACTTGAGACCAAAAGCCAGCTCCCTGCATTCTTTGATTCCACGAGGCACTAGCACAGCAGAAAAGACTAGCCATTCAGCTGATGTTGGTTCAACCGCATACACGCTCTTCTCATAACGACCTATGATTAAATCATCAGTTCTGCTTGTGTTTTCCAAGAAAAGGGGTTGAGCAAAATAAAAGTAAAGCAGTTCTTAACCTATTTATGAGAACTTATCATTCAATTTGAAATTATTCCATTTCTCCCATGGAAAAATAGAAATAAGCATCATATCATCATCCAAGCTTCAGACAGTAAGGTTGTTTGGACTTGAAATGTATCATGAATTGCAGATAAACGTTAATTTGTAACCCAGCCCAAAGCCCTCCATGCTTTGTGAAACCTGTCTCCCTTAGCATTTGAGGAAACAAGCCCCTCAAAGTCGATTCCTGGATCCAACTGTCTACCAGAGAGACCCAGTTAGCATTCTACAGGCATCTCAGTCTCAACCTTTCCAAAACTGAACTGTTTCTCCTCCCCCTTCACCTAAGTCCCTCATAAGAAATCTGCTCCTCTCATAATGGTCTTTATCTCTGGAGATGAAAACTCATATTTCCATTTGCTCAGGAAAAATACAAATAGAGATAAAAACACACTTGGTCACATGAGATGCTACTGCCCTAAATAAGGAAGCTGCCACTTTTCCTTGTGACTACTGAGTTGAATGCTAGTTCCCGGCAGCAGAATCAGCAATCCACTCCAGGAAGCAGTACTGATTATAAACAGGTACGATAAACTTTGCCACTACATCCCCATTCCCACTTAATCTATTACTCCCTCCTGGCCATCAGGAAAGGTCTGTCTTCACTTAAGGTTATTCAAGATAAAAATTAATAGATTCTTTAAAAGGCTGGACTTTGAAATAGATCGTACTGGTGCAAGATAGCATTTTGACAAAGAAATTCAATCCACACCTCACATCATACACTAGAATAAACTCCAGATGGATCAGAAGAAAACAAATAAGTAAGATCAAACAAGTGCTAAAAGCAAACACACATGAATTCCCTGGTAGTCCAGGCAAGGGGAACGGCATTTCTAACATTGATTAATACTCCAGAAGCAATAAAAAAGAAAAATATTCTACTACATTAAAATAAAAAGACTTTGCATGAAAAATAAGCAAAACAAAACACAAACAACAAACTGGAAGAAAACAATTTTGACTTCATCAGAAGTAAAAACATTTCTCTTTCAACAACACTGTTAAGAAGTAATGGCATCACAGACAGAGTAATGCTTGCATTATTTGATAACAAACGAGTGTGCTGAATAGATAAGGAACTCTTCCAACTGAAACTTAAGAAAACATACACAATGGTTAAAAAATAATAAAATAAATGGGCAGATATTTGAACAAAAACAGACACTTCACCAAAATAGTGGGTACAATCTAAACATTTTCACTGTAAGAACAGACCAGGCTTGGACACCAGTTTCCTAGTAAAACAGCTAATAGCTTGAAGCTATTAATCATTGCGGATTCTCATTTAGCTTGTCCATTTATTATAACTCCAAGGAGTTTCCTCATGTCTCTATTGCTATCAAATGATGTATGCCTTTATCTGAAGAAATCAGAGAGGACCAAAACCAACAATACTCTATCATGATATCTTTTAAGAATGTCACTTAAATTATAATTCCTAAAAAGAGAAAGCAATGTAAACCATGTCTAAATTAGAATCATCTCAATGAAATTTCTTATACAGGTAAACTAATAATATTCTTCAGGCTGATTCATCAAGAATAAATAAAGAGTCATCTCCCGCATGACAGGGAGGACATTTTGTTAGATTTGGTGATAGATGGTAGAAAAGAGCCATAGCTCCAGCTCGCTCCAGAGTATAAATGAGATTATTTCATAATTTACAATAAACCTAACCCATGACAAATTCTCCAAAACATCCGAAAATGCCTCGTTTGGAAATTTAAGAATCATTCCTATCCTTAAAATATCTACTTAGTGATTTAGGAAATGAGCAAACATCTGGTCAGTTTAAATGAATTTTCCCCATTATTCACTACTTCAATATACATACCCTTTTCCATGTGGAAGAATAGAGAGTAAACTAGAAATAAATATACAATTTCCAAGGTCTGTAAGTGGCAAGGAAGTAGCATCTCAGGTATCATGAGAGAGAACACGGGTGTCAATGGTAAATTCAAAGTCACGGGGCAGCAAAAGGTTTGAGGAAAGAACAGGAGAGTGGAAGATAATGACAGAAACAACATTAATTGAGCACTTATTTGGCTCAAATTACCATTCTAAGTACTTTACATATATTAAAACATTTAATTGTCACAAAAACTCCATTAGTATTCCCATTTTACAGATAAGGAAACCGAGAAAGAGATCATTGAAATAATTTGCCAAGGCTACACAGCTGGTTAGTAGCAAAACCTATATTCAAATTCAACAAATTTCTCACTAGTAATGAATTTTAGAGGTAAGTGGCTGCTGAATCATGAAAGAACACATAGGCCAAGTTAGGAATTTGGACAAACAACATGAGTAGTTACATGATTCTGCTCATGTTTCAAAATGTTTTCCTATGTAAATTGTACTTATACAACTAATAATAATGTGAGAGTGATATACATTTTAAAAGTTTGAAATTGGAATTGATCCTGTCTGTTAGTTTTCCATCATAATTCTTTTTTTAAAAATCCTGGTTTTTAGAGCCAGGAACTAAGTATTTATATAAAATGTACACTCCTGGAAAATCTAACATTCCCCACGCTAAGATTTTTAAGAAATCTTACAGTGAAAAACATTGAAAGATGGTAAAGTATAGATTGGTGTTTTTATTTCAAGGATGAGGATGCTTGTCCAAAACCAACTTAAAATGATACAGAATCTATAAAAAGCAAAGCACAGCAGATAAACCTACTTGAAAATCTTATTTCCATGACAACAGCAGCAGCATTAAAGGGCCAGCACACCTCTGCAATGCATCGTTGCCAACATATTCAATCATCGAAAATATTTTCAAGAAAAGGAATAATCTTTCATATACATGCTAAGTTATAACTAGATATGAACATATGAAAATATGCTAGTGCTTTTTAAAAACAGAGACAAAAAGCTCATGTTTTTAACAGTCATATACAGATTAGCAGGTTTTCTACTGACTCTGGAAAATGCAGAAATAAAATGCAAGATATAAACTGACATTGCATACAGAATATGAGTTTTGAGTTTCCATATTTATCACCCAATTTATCATTTTAAAAAACACCCAGTTAATCTGTAATTGTTTTAAGATAACATAGAGTGTGTTTGGTCCTGAATATACATGTAGCCAAAATAATTTTTTATTAAAAAAATGTTATTTTATAATATGAGGCATACAAAGTCATTCATAGTCAGTTCTTCTGGAAATTGGAATTTAATTCTTTTGGTTTGTATATATAAAACATTTGAGAAAATACTAGAAAAATAGCTTTGTTTCTCTAAGATAATAGCAATATTTTGTACAGAATTCCTTTTTGGGATAATGTTTCCAAGGCTTCCTAAATTTAAAAGATTCTCCAAAGGCAAATTTAGCATTAAATTATGTAAGAATTTTGACTATGCTACTTAAAATTATATATATATATATTATATATATATAATATATATATATTAGATTACAGATTTTAAAGGCAATTATGTGATTGAGTTTGGTCTTCACAGAACCCCAGTGGAAAGTGGTAAAGGCAGATACTGTTTCAACTTTTTTTCACTGGTGAGGTATTTGATGCTCACAAACATTACATGCTAAGTGGCCATAAAAAGAATAAAGATCATTCTTTGTATTTCTATGCTCAGCTTTTTTCTATCCCATGATGCTAGCTCCCACACTTAATTTACAAGATTAAGACTTGTCATCATAGTTCAATTTAATTATACTTTAGTAAGATTGTGAATTAATAGGAGCTGGCCCCATGGCTTAGTGGTTAAAGTTCAGCATGTTCTGCTTCGGTGGCCCAGGTTCACAGGTTCAGATCCTGGATGTGGACCTACACCAGCACCCATGCTGTGATGGTGACCCACATACAAAATAGAGGAAGAGTGGCACAGATGTTAGCTCAGGGCAAATCTTCCTCAGCAAAAAAAAAGAATGTGAATTAATAGTTTTATGCAAAAAAGAAAAAAAGAGAACAATCTTAATTCCCAATCTTCACTTACTTAATTATAATAAGTGATGCAAAATTTGTCTTTGATTTGAAGTTTATCAAAATTATTACCTATGTGCCTATTCTTTATACCACTGGCAGATATAAATCCTTTCAATCTCTAACTCTATATAATAAACTGGTCAATCTCTCTATACTCATGAATACTAGGACAAATGCCCCCTCTCCAGAGCAAAGGAGAATGAGTTGGAAAGCCCACTGGATCAGACCATTTCATGTGTAATCCTAACTCTATCACTGGAAAGCTGAGTGATCCTCACAAAGTTACTTAAACCTGCTGAGTCTGTTTCAACACACAATTTATTCAGGGCTTTGGCGGATAAGCGAGCCATAGACCCTACCCTCAAGAAGCTGGGACCCAAGTCAACTTCATGGATGGACAACCTGTGGAGTCATGGGGGCCCCATACTCAGAAGAACCCAGAGCTTGGTTTAATGCTCTGCTGTGTGTAGCTGCTTACAAATTCTTTTCTTTTTTTAATTGAAACTTTTTATTTTCAGACAATTGTAGATTTGCATACGGTTGTAAGAAATAACACAGAGAGTTCTTGTGTCTCCTTTAACCGGTTTCTCCCAATGGCAACATCTTGTAAAACTAGACTACAAATTCCAGATGGGGAGGATGCACTCTGGAGAAAAGGGAATAAGCTGGAGCTTATTTCTATTTTTGATATTTTAACAGTTTATTTTGAAGGTCATTTTAAAAACAAAGTTAAAGATGATCCGAGAAAAAAATTGCACGGAACACACTCATTAAACAAGTATGGTGATTAAATCAAAATAAGAGAATGTGTTTCTCTTCTGCAACTCCAGAAGTAAGTTCTGTTTTCCAGAAGGTTCTTATACTTCTGAAAAGGAGAAAAGTCATGGCAATTAAAACTGCCTCTTGATCATGTAAATCTACAGTAGCAACCAAATTTTTCTGTTCTTCCCAGTAAGTCAGTTTCGATGTTCAAAGTAAGCCTTTAAAAATTTTTTTTAAAGAGGTGATGCTGGAAATTCAACAGGATTTGGTGGTCTTTGCAAGTACAGCAAGTCCCGCTAATAGGACAGGCACAACTGTCTGAGCAGGTAGGCACAAGGTGGCAAAGACTGGAGATCTACCTTCTATTTTGATGACTTTTCCACATTAATCTTCCCATTTTCTGTGATTGTCTCGTAGAAAGGCACGATCCTCACATTATCTGTGAGGCAGTACTCAGAGCGAGGATTTTCTGCAACCCGTGTCTCGTCCTTCCAGCACATGCTCTGGCTCCATGGCGGATCCTGCAAGTCACAGTCCCTGGACACCAGTCCACGCACAAGCCAATAGCTCCTAAGAGCTCCACACCTCACCACCACATTTTCATTTTACACTGAGGCTCGAAAATTGCGTAGCCAGTCCTTGTTGGGACAATTGCTTAGAGGCAATTTCATCTGTAAAATAAGGCAACTGGATATGTTCATGACTGGCAAAGACTCTCGGTTGGATCAAACCTTAGACAGGCTCCTCTGAGCCCTCTTTTTTTTTATTGCAGGGGAAGATTCGCCCTAAGCTAATATCTGTTGCCAATCTTACTCTTTTTTTCCCTTATTTTTCCCCCACAAAGCCCCAGTATATAGTTGTGTATAGTTGTAAGTTCTTCTGGTTCTTCTATGTGAGCTGCCACCACAACATGGCAACTGACAGATGAGTGGTGTGGTTCTGTGCCCAGGAACAGAACCCAGACTGTTGAAGCAGAGCGAACCGAACTTCAACCACTAGGCCATCAGGGCTGGCTCCTCTGAGCCCTCTTTTCAACCAGGCTTTGAACTTGAGCCCTGTTCTTGACCTGCTTAGCCAAGTTTTAGGAAGAGTCCTGCTAAATCAGATTAGAGAGAATCCCTCATCCTTGGTATCTGATCACCCTTGGTAACTGATCAAGGTCCTCATCCCCCACCTTTGATGTATAAATCCTTGGCCAATTTAGCACAAATCCCTCTACCCTTATGTCCCCTCTTAGTAATTTTCCATCCATTGACCCTCCCACCCTGCTCCTTGGCTATAGATGCCCTGCTATCTTTGCTGTATTCGGAGTTGAGCCCAATCTCTCTCCTCTATTGCAACAGTCTTGACCCCCAGAACGATAGTCTTGAACAAGTGTCAGAATAATTTTTCTTTAACATGACAAATATAAAATTACTCTGTGAGTCTAAATATCTCTCCCTGAATAAAACTCTCCCCTCAAACACAGAGGTCTTGGGACTCCCAAGTTTGGTCGAGAAGACAGAGCAGTCTTTCAAATTCCTCCCACCATAAGGCTGAGCAATCTCAAACCCGCTTTACCCTCTGTCAACATTACTTCTATTTGAATGGCCACATTTTCCCTCTTCACTGTATAAAACCAAAAATGTGAGAAATCTTTCAACTTCAAAGTCTAATTTTGGTCTTGTCCTGATTCGTCCATTTTAGGATTCAACGACACAACAATTTTCTTTTCTCCACACAGACGGCAGATGTTCATTCTCACACAGAAACCGATTTCATGTTTGTTCTTCTAGACATCCTTTAGAATCCAATATTATTAAGTCAAGAAGATCTCAGTGATCATTGTCCACGATCATTCAGATCATGAAATGGTGGTTAAAGAAGTCTTGTAGCTTATACAAGAGCCAAGTTATCTCAAATTAACTAGGAATTCATTAAATTCCAATTAATTTTCTTTTAAAGACTTATGTCTGAATTTCTTATCACTGTCAAGATTTTGTAAGCGTCTCTTGGTCTCAGGGTTTATTTATTATTTTAATTTATTTTTAATATTTTAATTTAATATATATTTTTATTTGTCTCTGTACATTGCTCTTTCTTATGAAGAAAGGTATAGGTGAAAATTATCTTATGCTCTTTCACCTTTTCCAGATATAAGGGCTAAAGAAAAGGGTCTTGTTATATATTATATAATATTTGTATTTATTCTTGCTCTACACCAGCTTAAGTCAATACTCTTCTAATACCTGTAACAGTACTGGTATCTCGAATTATTCCTTTGTATTCAATAACACCACCAAAAAAGAAACAGACTTGTTGTAACAGAAGTCAATTAAGAACATTTTCTCAGTTAATTTCAGAAAACATGAGTGTATCCTTAAAGTGTTCTTTCTTCGTGGTGGGTCTATGCAAATGAGATATAGGATTATATTTTCAAGGACTTCTCAGCAAAGAGTTTATAATGACAATAAACAAAGAAACGTTCCTATTGTAGAGGAGAGTGTGCTCCACATTATTCATTTCTAATGTAAATATTTTACTTACAGGGATAGCATGATTTTCCCAGAGTTTACTTCAATGTTTTACCAGCAGACATGGAACCCCATATTAAATTATCTTAAATTCTTGAATAAATGATACAGTGATTAGTAACTTCTCATTCATAGTAAATGTTCACTTAACAATGTAAACATCTATATGTGCACAGAGTCCACATTCTGCTTGTGAACTCATATTCGCCACTTGTGAGTTAAACTACATTTAAATCCCCTCAAAACAACAACATGGAACTATACATGCAGGTTCCAGGTCAGGTTACTCTTTCCCTCGCCCTCACCCAGTCTGATGATAATTCCTTTTCTTGAAATTTCTATAATAACTTAGATCTTTCTACTCCCACAATTTCCACATTTAGTAATTCTTATCTGGATCATTACAATAACATTCCAATTAGTTTCTGTAGTTCAAAAGCTCCCCTTTCTAATACAGTCAGGACAATCTTCATAACAGGGATTTTATTACATTAATCCCACTCTGAAACACTTTCTCTCCACTATTTAAATGACTGAATTCATGAATCTGGCTCCAGGCTACCTGCTAAAATGCATATTGCACTGCACCCTTTCTTAAACTTCATAGGAGGGACAAATCAAATAATTTGCTGTTTCCAAAATATACCCCAAAAGGGCTCAAGCTCCTCTTTGCTTGGATTGCCCTTCCTTTCACTTCAGTTTTCCAACTATTAGCCAACCTCAAGTTCATAGCACCCGTTCTACTTGAAATATTTATTGAAGTGCTGCAATGGACTGAACATTTGTGTGTGTGTCCCCCACAAATTCATATGTTGAAACCTAACCCTCAGTGTGATGGTGTCTGGAAGTGGGGCCTTTGGGAGGTGATTAGGTCATGAGGGTGGAGCCCCCATGAATAGGATCAGCACCCTTATAAAAGAGACCCCAGACAGCTTTCTCACGCTCTCTCCACAATGCGAGAACACAGGGAGAAGATGGCCGTCTATGAACCAGGAAGCGGGCCCTCACCAGACACTAAATCTGCGGGGGCCATGATCTTGGACTTCCGGAACCATGAGAGATAAATGTTTGATGTTGAAGCCACCTAGCCTGTGGTCATTTGTTATGGCAGCCTAAACGGACTAAGACAAGTACGCTTTCAAATCTTAATATTCCATGACACTGTGTCTCTGTTCTCAATTTTGCTTTTAAGTCACTTATTCCAGTTTATCTTACATGTAACAACAAAAGAAAGAAACTACTATTTCAACGATTCCCAAGTTTTTGTGCATCATAGGCCATTTTTGATAACCTGATGAAAGCTTTGAACCTAACAATGAATATATGAAAACCTATGAAGTTTTGCGTACACTTTTGGTGTTTCAGGAAGCTCAATATGAAACCATGCTCTAAAGTCCTATAAACTTCAATTTAAAAAGCTTTGGAATATTGGAAAGAATATTCAAACACTGATTCCTCTCTCAAGAAACTTACAGGGAGCAATACCCAGAGGCAGTGTGGCTCATTTATCTATGTAACCCCAAGGCACTATGCCCTTGGCACATGTTATAGGGCCTTGAACCTGAGAGGCACTCAGGTTTAATTATATGCCAAGTATGTCATTTGTTTTTTAATTTCCAAACGAAAAATAACATATAGCAAAGAACTGGTTAATATAGTTACAACTTGTTGTGTGTGTGTGTGTGTATGAGGAAGATTAGCCCCGAGCTAACATCCGTTGCCAATCCTCCTTTTTTGCTGAGGAAGATTGGCCCTGGGCTAACATCCATGCCCATCTTCCTCTACTTTATATGGGACGCTGCCACAGCATGGCTTGACAAGTGGTGCGTCGGTCCGTGCCTGGGATCTGAACCTGCGAACCCCAGGCTGCGAGAAGCAGAGTGCATGAACTTAACTGATACGCCACTGGGGCAGCCCCATAGTTACAACTTTTAATGTTCAGAAAATATGATTTTTTTTTAGTGATTAAAGAAATGAATGTATTGAAGCATAAGGTCATCTACTCTGTTTGACTAATTCTGCCATATTGTATGACAATTCAAAAGCCTGTATAATAGGATATTATGCAAAGTATCAAGAAATAGAGGTATAGAATATTAAATTTAAATAATCTCATATAGGTAGCCATTATATTAAGTACTTTAATACAAACATCCAAAGCTTCTATGTGCTTATTCAATATCAAATCCATAAGATGTGTGCTTCAATGTGACAGCCTAAATATGAGGGAATGAAGGTGAGTTCAATGCATTTGTTTTACAGAGCTTCATTTTGAGCTCAAAAACAAACAATATTTTTGAAATACTTTTGTTGCCAATATAACCTGTATAAGTATGAGCCAGCAATCAATGACTTTTTCCTTTTTAGCTTAAAGCATACTAGAACATATAGAAAAAGACATAATGCAGATAGTTACTACACCAAAGTAGTAAGTCAGTGTAGAAGTAGAAGGCAGTTTGGCCTTATAGGGAAAAAGAAATAGAATACTCTGTCCAACATATATTCTAATAAATGAACTCAAGAACACTTCACTGCACTACAGATTTTCATTTGAAACTACCCACTGGATGGCTCACCTTTCTTTCAATCTAGAAACAAGGTTTCTACATGTACATATGCCCATTATGGCAAATTCCTGTCCTTTTTTAACCAACAACAGTATTCTGCAAATGAAATATTAAATTCTTCTATTCTCTCTCAAGATCGTATCTTCATTTCTCTTTCGCCTATCTCCTATCCCTAACTCTTTTTCCATTATTAGTTGTCAAGAAAGCTCACAGATCTCTTTCTTGAATAGTTGTCAAAACACCAAGGCTATAAGCTAGTGACTCGAGGCACCTTCACGTGGAAATAGTATTTTCTTGAACATTTGCAGGAATGTATCATCTTTAACGACAACATGTTTTGTAGTTAGCCGGCCTTCCTAGTTTCAAAGGTAGCAGTCCCTAATGAAAAGCCTTTTCTTACATGAATACATTTCCATTTTTACCTCTGAAAGTCAATGAATTAGAACTATTTGATGTGTTTTGGGACTCACTGGATGAATGTGCTCTTAATTGGAAGGCCTTAAATCTTCCTTCACATTTGACGTTTAAGTTCTAAAACTATCCAACTGTCTTACAGACTTTATGATCAAATACGTTACATACTATTCTGGAGGTTAAGAGACAAACTGAGTTATGACTGGGACTTTTAGTAGTCTACCTGAGAACACATTATAACTTAGAGTCTAGCATCAGACATAATTGGTATCAAATTCTAGCTTTACCTTGTTTTAACTGTAGTATTTTTGGAAAGTTATCATCCTATGGTAGCTTCAATTTCCTTTCATATAAAATGAGAACATTAATAACTTACCTACCAAAAAGAAGTGTTCTGGAAATTTCAGGAAATCATGTACACAATGCTCTTGGCACATGTTTCTAGCACACAGCAATAAACTGTTATTTATTAACTAACAAACATAAAACCTAATAAATATTATTATCGTTGTTACTATTATTAAGCTAAGGAGATATTACAACAATTTTGGAGCTTTATTGATCTGTGTGTAAGGAAAAAGAATAGCCGAGTAAGAAACTAATAAGACAATAAATATATACAGTTCAGATTCATATTAGAAAAGTGATAACCCTCTCAATTTTAATTTTAGATTTTTTGTTTTTCAACTGATTCAACAACAAGGAGATCATATTGAACTGTATGAAACATTGTTCTTTGATAATTGTTTCTATGTATAAAATTTACTATTTTGAAAATTGGTAATTAATTTTATAAATCTTTACAGTTTCATAGCATAAAGGATTTTCCTATTCAGATGTATGGGTAATTTTCCTATTCAGAAGTAAAGACTAACTCATCTGGTAAGGGAAGTGTGGTAAATGCTGCACCAAATATTCACATGCTCCCCAATTTTCTCAGTCCCTTTCAGTTGGATGGGACCTTGTGACTAATTCTGGCCAACTGACTGTGAGCAGAGAACATGTGTGTCACTTCTAAGCAAAAGCCTGGATAAGAGATATGAGAAATATGAATACACTTCTACTTTTTTGGTTCATGCAATATGATAGCTGTTGAGTCTCCATTGGCCCAGTTCCCTGAGTAACTATGTGGCACAGAGTTCCCTCTATGGTCCACATTGAAGCTATGGCATCCACAAAAAATAATCCATTGATGTTAAGCCACTAAGATTTGCTAGTTAATTTGTTACTGCACCATCATCTAGCCTTCTCTGTTTAATATAGAAACCATTTCACTGACAAAGAGATGAAAACAATAGTTGCATGGCATTAAGAATTATCCCTTGATAACTGCCTTTATCTTTGATATTTTCCAATTTCATAACTTATTTTTCACTTACTAAATAGATATTGGAACTTACATATAAGTACTTTTCCTACCCAAAGTAAGTCATTGTCTGGTGAGAAAGAGAAGACACAAACATTTATAATAAAATACAGAATCATAGTGATACAAGCACAGATAACATGTTAAACAAATTCTGAGAAAAGAAATATGAATCCTACTAGAAGATTTCTGGGAAGAGATGCCATATGGTCTAACTCTGGAAGAATGGGATGCATTTGGACATGTGTGGATGAGCAGAATGTGGTAACAGAGTCATGACTAGGACTCCAGAATGAGAGAACAGCACAAGCAAAATCATGAACAGAGATGAGTGACTGGTTGAGTCTAGAAGGAGGGAAGGATGAAAATAAATCAATAAAAAATTACCATCCACCCTCATGTACTTCTATAAGAGATAAATCTTATCTCTTACTATTTCATACATGCACACACACACACACACACACACACACACATATGTAAAATTAATATCCCCGCCAGGCAGGTGCTCTTTCTCTCCCTGTAATACTTTCAACATTTTTTGTTTACTAGAAACAGTCCTCCTGGGATGCAGTGTATTACTGCAGCCCATTTTCTCCTTTTTTCTGCCCCTTTGCTTTCTGAAGGCTGCTGTCTCCAACTGAATATACAAATGCTCTTGATGTGCAATGAGAGGGCATAATATTCAGGTTTCATTGAAGAGGGACGGGCATCTAGTCCTCTATCTGGTGTAAAACAGGGCTCATGGATACAGTGGCTTTGGAGTAAGGAGGGGAACATGTGACCCTGCTTTCAGACCCACACAGTTTGCTGCATCAACAGGTGGCAAAAGATGCAAACAAACTGTGACTTGCACGTCCAGTTTGCACACTGTGGAAGTATTATTCACATCCAAGGTTTTGTTTGGTATTCAGTTTAATAATGAATTTAAATAATTTTCTATCCTGTATTGAGCTATAATTTACTCCATTATCCCCAACAGACATGTGTCAGCAATGCCTTAACAAACAAAAAAAAAAGGGCAGTGGCCACATACGGGGTAGTGCTATGTGGGAAAAAAGGCAGCATCAGGAAGTGACTGGGAATTAAGAGATCAGTTAGAGCAGGAATTTAGAAGAAGAAATATATACAAGAAAGCAAGGTGCCAGCCCTGGCGGCTTAGTGGTTAACTTCAGCGCGCTTCATTTCGGCAGCCCAGGTTCAGTTCCTGGGCGCGGATCTACACCACTCATCAGTGGCCATGCTGTGGTGGCGTCCCACGTACAAAATAGAGGAAGATTGGCATAGATGTTAGCTCAGGGCGAATCTTCCTCAAGCAAAAAGAGAAGATTGGCAACGCATGTTAGCTCAAGATGAACCTTTCTCAGCAAAAAAGAAAAAAAAAAAGAAAGCTGTCAGAAGAGGGTGCTGAACCCTCCTTAATACTTAGAATGGGAGCTCTAGTTGTCTTATTAGATGTTAAACAAAAGGATGAGACCAGAAGGTAAAAATCTATATTCCTAGAATTTGTTATTATTCCTGAGACATAATAGATATTCAGTTTGGAACAAATACATAAATAAGTGGAAATGCATGAGAACCTGATGGAGAAAATATAATGGAAAAAAAAGCAACTTTTAAAGTAAACTTATATTATTAAAGGGTAATAATAAGAAAAGGATTGATAAGAAGCAAGGGATAGTTCAAGAGACAGGCAGACCACCACTGAGGAAGTCTTGTGGTGCAGAGGGCAAATGCAATCAGATCACATAAAGATTGGTTTTTAAAAATTTAAGTGTTCTTTCAGGGCACAGACTCATCTTCATTCTTGCTCTAATTTCCACTTTATTAGAGTTGACAAAGAAAAAGTTCAACATCCCCTTATTGTGTCACGTTATAGCTTCGTTGCAAACCCATTCAGTCTGAAAGTCCTAAGAGTTCATATTAATAATGAGTTTCTATGTCTACTTTTGAAAATACAATTAGACTTTTTTTTTAAGATTGTCCCTGAGCTAACATCTGCTGCCAATCTTCCTCCGTTCCTCCCCCCTTTTTCTTTTTCTCCCCAAAGCCCCAGTAAATAGTTGTATGTCACAGTTGTACCTCCTTCTAGTTGCTCTATGTGGGACACCACCTCACCATGGCTTGATAAGCGGTGCATAGGTCCGTGCCCAGGATCCGAACTGGTGAACCCCAGGCCACTGAAGCAGAGCATGCAAACAACTGCTACGCCACCGGGCCAGCCCCCTTATTTTTTTTTAACTTAAGGAATGTAGTGTGAAAAATCATTTCAGAGCACTAGTTATCTAACATTTAAGTTTCTCTCCTATTTATTAACATTCTGCTGCCTTTAAAATATAAAAAGGAAAGTCTCTTTGCTCCCAGAGAGAAAAAGAGTTTGACATTTAAATGAAAATGTGGAAATATTAATCAAATAAAATATCTCACATTGTTACAGCAAGGAGGAAATTAAAAAGGATGTATCACCTCGTGTTAAACAATTTATAGATTACATAAGATGTAGCAAATTGTCTGGAACAACACTTAATAACCATAGTTTCTCTTTCGTTAACATTGTACCCAAATGGGCCATGCAGTTATGCTGGCACGACATTTCTTTTCAGATCTAACATTCTTTTCTTTAGGGTACATGGTTCCTACAAAAGTTTGGTTATAGAAAACTCTGGAGATAATTGACTGCTACAGTTAACATGCCTTAGTTTTCCCCATTATTTACAATTTAAGGGAAAATTTTCAAACCACTTTAGTTCAAAGACATTAAAGCACTTTAAGAATAATTTACCACTTCTATCCTTAATAATTAATACATATTTACAGTGATTACTTCCACTCAACTCCCAAATATTATTGAAATGAGGCTTTTTTGGCACAATATCAAAAAGGATTATTTAATTAAAAAAATTCCCTGGAGCTAGGTTTACAAGAAAGTATTAGCAAAAGAAGCTTTTCTTTTTTTCCTTTTTACCTGATCTTACCGAAAAACTTAAGTTGAAGTTTATCACAATAGTAAGGAAGTATTAAATAATAGTGCAGTGCAGACCAGTTAATAATTGGGAAATCAAACAAGTTCTTTTTTTGGTGCTTTTCTTAGCTTTGCGAAGCCACAGAAACAATGAGATCAAGAAGTAAGAAAATCAGGAAATCTTTACTGCTCTTTACAAAGAAATAATAAGATTACCAGCAGAGTCATTCTCTGATTTTATGTAAGGGGTTCTGTTCTAAAGAATTTAGGGGAAAAAGGGAAAGGACAACACCCCACAAACAAGAGTTGTGGCAACTTGAGAACTCACATGACTGGCTGAGATTTTATTTCTCAGCAGTACTTTTGTAAGAAGATATTAATATCAGTCAGTTACCAAAAATAAAACCTTTAAGCCTTCTTAGCAAGTTCAAACAATCGTTGTGAGCCTAAATGTTCTTAACTATTTCATTATCAAAGAGTGAAATACAGTCTATAAAATACAATATATTTTATAACTGGTCCACATTAATTTAAGCTGTAGATACCCACTTTATCTCGAAATTAAATGCAAGTTGCCAATTGACACAAACATGCCAATGAATTACAAACCAAAGGGAATCTCATGAAAGGAGAAATAGGATAAATCACAGGAAAAGCACATTTCTGACCTGGTCGGTTAATTGAAAATGTTGCTGACCAAAGTTCTGAGGACCTGATTTTGATTATAAAAGAAGCACATATTTTGGAAATATGTTTGTGTCAGCACAAGTTAGCAGAAGATAAGTATCTTCAGGATAAAGACACTGAGATAATCAGTTTCTTAGAAAAAAATAAAAGGCAAACCAAAAAAGGAAACACAAAAAGGAAAGTAAGAAGGACATGAAGATAGAGTGGAGGTGTGCCATCCAGAAATTACATGAAGCCTCCTGAACGTAAAGATGAGTAAAGTCATAGCCCAAGTTTCATAAAGGACTATTTTTATCTGATACCAATGAGAGTTCAGATAGGTAAAAATCCTAGGACTTAAGAGACAGGAAAGTTCTAATGAAGGAGTAGTGGGTGGACTATTGCTTTGGGCCAAGATTGAGTAACTGGGATTGGATTTACTCTCACATCTGAAAGAACCAAAGATTGAACAAAATCTAGGAAACAGTGGCTTTTAAGACAAAGGACATCATGCAAAAGAAGATGGAGCTCCCTGAAAGATGGGCTACAAATGAGGTTGGTATGTTCATGATCTTGATTGTGGTTACAGTTTCATGAATGTTTAAATATGTCAAAACATCAAACTGTACACATTAAATATGTGCAGTTTTTCATATCGCAATTATATTTCAATAAATTGCAAAGAAAAAAACTTTTAAAATCTAAAGAAAATTAAGTTAAATCTTCAAAAATTTTAGGGATGGGACCCTCAAAGTTTGGGAACCAATGATGTGCCTATACACATAAGAGAGAGAGAACAAAAGGTAGAAGGAATTTAATCTTCTACATTAATGCTAAACTAATTAAGGAACATGAGACCAAATATGTGTTATTCACTTTTAGTTAAGTATAATTTGTTTCATGAAATTCCCTTCCACTAGGGAAAATATCTCCATACCCATGAACCCCAGGTGTGCTGTATAGCAGAAGAGCAGAAAGGTTCATGTCCTACAGAAAGAAGATCCCAGTGGACCCAGGGAAATAGTATTTAGGCGAGATTTTCTCCCCACTCCCCTCACTTGACTCACAGGTCCTTGTGAGATTCGGGATACAAAGTCCCAGGTGACAAGAATCCAGATGGAGTGCTCTCGGATATTCTTGGAGAATATCACAAAACATCAAATTGCTAGGGGCTTGATGCCTAGAAACAAAACCAGCCATGCTGTGTCTCCACGAATTCAAAACAACTATGAGTAATATCTTAAGAGCTTTACTGTAAAAAGAAGACAACATAAAGACAGCTGGAAAATCCCAAATATTTGGAAATTAAGCAACAGACTTCTAAATAACTCATGGGTGAAAGATGTTTCAAGAGAAATTTTAAAATATTTTGACATAAATGAAAATGAAAATATAACTTACAG
This sequence comes from Tapirus indicus, assembly GCA_031878705.1. Classification (NCBI taxonomy): domain Eukaryota; kingdom Metazoa; phylum Chordata; class Mammalia; order Perissodactyla; family Tapiridae; genus Tapirus; species Tapirus indicus. The sequence continues at coordinate 34,588,852 of CM062937.1, read as the reverse complement.
AAATTTCTAACTGAAAGCAGTATTTAGAGGGAAATTTATAACTTTAAATTCATATATTAATAAAGGAGAAAGATCTGAAATAAATAACCTAAGCTTCTATCTTAGGACACAAAAGAAAAAAAGATCAAATTAAGCCTAGAGCAAGAAGAAGAAAGAAGATAATAGCAATTAACTTTTAAAATCTAAAGAAAATTAAGTTAAATCTTCAAAAATTTTAGGGATGGGACCCTCAAAGTTTGGGAACCAATGATGTGCCTATACACATAAGAGAGAGAGAACAAAAGGTAGAAGGAATTTAATCTTCTACATTAATGCTAAACTAATTAAGGAACATGAGACCAAATATGTGTTATTCACTTTTAGTTAAGTATAATTTGTTTCATGAAATTCCCTTCCACTAGGGAAAATATCTCCATACCCATGAACCCCAGGTGTGCTGTATAGCAGAAGAGCAGAAAGGTTCATGTCCTACAGAAAGAAGATCCCAGTGGGTGTAAGCAACTTTCAATTAATTATGTGAAACTGTATATGTGTAAGCAATTTCATCAAGCATTAGGAAAAAAAGACTAGCTTTTGTTGGGTGAAATCTATAACTTTAGTCTTATTATTCTGATGGGGTCATAGGCAAACTAGCCTCACATCCTTCCAAATGGCTTTGTAAGGCTGCCATCCCCAGGCTGGCTATAAAACACCAATGACAGTGCTGTATCCCATTAAATAATTCCACAACCTAAGCCAAGAGAGTCCTGACATATTGTCCAAATTTTCATGTTCTTAGTCCTATTTCAATATATTCTACTAAATATATATATCTACTAAATAATTTACCTTGTTCTATGGAGTTTATATGCTTTAAATATTTATAGGATATTAAAGAGGCATTAGAATGTTTCCTGCTTTTTATGCTTTCCCTTAATTATCCACATTTTTCAGAATTTAAGAAATGAATCGTGTATTTTCTGTTTATAATTAATTTAAATACAGCCTACTCCAGACATCTATTTTCCAAGAAATTGTATGACATTAAAACAGTTTTCCCTAAAACTGCAAATAAGCACTTTTCCACTTATTAAGACATATGTGTGAAGCTCTGTGAAACAAAACAGTATCCTAGGGCTCACTTATTCTCACGCTAGTCTACTAGCTCGCATCGAATCTACGCCAAGGTTGTGATTTAAGATGATTCAGTTTGGGAGATGAGGGAGAAGTGGTGGTGTATATTCTAATGTTCTGACTCCTATGACCATGACATCTTCAAAGCACACACTTCTAAAATTAAAAAAAAAAAATCATTCCTGAAGACTCATGAGCACCACACAAATTTTTCATGTTTGATAGTCTACATTTCCAAATTTGATTCAATTGTTACTTTAATTCTTATAATAATCTGGAAAAAATCAGTAATCAGATATGGGAATATATGTGTTTTCTGTGGCTGGTATTTTCACTATTTTAGGTGTCTTTTGAAGAACAAACATTTTAATTTTGATTGAATCCGATTTATCATATTTTGTTTTATTGGCGTAACATTCACAGTATTCCTTTATTGTTGTCTTAATGTCTGTAGGGATATACGCTTTGTCATTCCTGATATTGATAATTTGTGTCTTCTCTCTTTTTTCATTTCATTTTCATTTTCATTTTTTCATTCACAGTTTGGCTAAAAGTTTACCAGTTTTATTGGTCTACTCAACCAGCTTTCAGTTTCATTGATTTTTGTCTATTAATTTCTTATATTCTATATCATTAATTTCTTCTCTTATCATTATTATTTCCTTCCTTTTACTTGTGTTGGGGTTACTTTGCTCTTCTTTCCCTAATTTCTTAACATGAAACTTGGGCCATTGATTTGGGATATTTCTTCTTCCTCCATTCTTCTTAATATATGCAGTTAATGCTATGAAGTTTCCTCTAAGCAGAGCTTTAGCTGCATCCCACAACTTTTGATGTTATGTTTTTCTTTTCATTCAATTCCAAATATTTTCTAATTTTTCTTGTGATTTTTTTCCCATAACGTACTGGGTATTCAGAAGTGTGTTGAATATTTTCCAAATTTTTAAGGATTTCTCACTTATTTTTCTGTTATTGACTGCTAAATGTAGTCATGACTAAATTTCAATAAGAACATAAAAATCCAAGTGCTAATTCCAGGCCTTAGACCTTACATAGTCACCAATGATTTACTTCAAAACATGACCATGCCTGACAGAAGCACAAATGACTAAACTTCACAGATTTTGAGTCACTCAATTTGTCAAAAAAAAAAAGAAATCTCAAACTTAACCCTATAAATGCCAATGATTTATTATACTTTCACATTATCTTTTTTCTATGCATTTTTGCACAGCTCTAATCATTGTTTTAAAATTAAATGAAATAAAGTATATGTTGCCTTTTTTTCTAATATATTAGCCTCCTCGCTAACTGCCAGGAACTTCAAAAGTCTCTTCTTTATGTGATTCTGTGTAGAAAACAGACAGAAAAGAAAAAGGTGGCAAATAAACCTAGACAGATTCTTTTAATCACTTACAAATATATCATATGTATTTATATTTTTTAAAGTACTAACGTAGCACTTACTATGTGCCAAGCATTATTCTAAACATTTCACAAATTCTAGTTCACTTAATCATACTAACTAAATCTATGATGTAAGTGCAATTGTCATCCCCATTGTAGCAGAAATTTAGGAATTTAGGAAATTAGAATTTTAGGAAATTTAGCAGAGAGACATTAAGAAGTTTACCTAAGGTCACACAGCTAAGAATTTGCAGCATTGGGATTTGAACCCAAGCTATCCGGTTCCAGGGTCTGTGCTCTGAATTATTGATCTACATGATAAGCATGTCATCACTTATTTTCTTTTACTCACAAATTGATTAACAAACTAAATTACAATACTAGTGTAATTAGGATGATTAGTGCTACTATTCCAAAGAATATACTTTTATGTATGTTATCTTTGTCTTCAGATATTTATTAGTGTTTCCTTGAACCAGAGTACAGCATTTAAACTTCACTTTAAAATACAAGATCTACTTCTCCTTGGAACAAGTCTTAACATTTTCTCAATTTTTTCAGTGAACTAACTCACCCCCTCAAATATCAAATGCCAATGCATCATAAAACAGTTCCTGTGAGGAAAAAAAGTTATGCTAATCCTTTTAATTCAGGTTCTCAAGCAACCTCATTGACATTGAACATTCAACTCTCAGGTTGCTTTTTGTCTCTTTATTCACTTTTTCAATAAAGTTTTATGAGGCACCTACTCTGTGACAGGCACTATGCTAAATATTGAGGAGAAAAAGAGAAAATGTACATAGATTTTTATTTATGCAACTTAAACTTTCCTAAGTTTTTACCTTACATTCTAAATCTCACAATTCTCCCTATGGACTGCTATAACACAGGGTTCTGTCTACAACTCTGAAAACTTCCTCTTCTAATACACTGGAGTCCTGTTTTCACTACATGATTTCTTTGCTCTTCTAACTTCTTTGTGCTCCCATATCTTTTTTCCTGATGAAAATGTGCTCTCTCAGAAGATATTCTCTCCTGTCTTCTGTCTACAGTGATCAAGAGCTCTACCTCCCATGTTAGACAGCTCAAGTGTGAACTAGTTTCTACCAGCCTGGATCCTGGACAAGCACCTTTGTCTTTCAAAGCCTGTTTCTTCATCTATAAAAAGAAGACTATAGGGGCCGGCCCGGTGGCGCAGCGGTTTAGTCCGCGCTTGGCAGCCAGGGGTTCGCGGGTTCGGATCCCGGGCGCCCGCCGACGCACTGCCTGTCAGCCATGCCGTGGCGGCGTCCCATATAAAGTGGAGGAAGATGGGCACAGATGTTAGCCCAGGGCCAGTCTTCCTCAGCAAAAAGAGGAGGATTAGCAACGGATGTTAGCTCAGGGCTGGTCTTCCTCACCAAAAAAAAAAAAGAAGACTATAGAATGCTTATTCTAAAGAGTTATAAGGATGAAATAAATGTAATCAAGGCATAAAACATTCATGACAAATAAGAAATGTTAAATAAATATGATTTGCTACTGTTATTTATTATCTTAATGATGTTAATATCACATTTTTAGAGCTTATTTACAACCATTCATCTTCTTTTTTCCATACTTCCTTCTTTATTTATCTGTACATCAGCCTTCTGGTGTTTCCCTAGTCTCTCATGATTTATTTTGATCACTTCACCTTTGCCTTGGAAAAGTTTTAACCAAAATATTGGAATTTTTATATTCCAAAGAAGAAAATCTTACTAGCAAAAGTAGATGCTTTTTTCCCCATCTCTGAATATTTCTCAAGCTCCTTTTTTATTCCGGTCATTATTTTTGTCTCTCGTCTCCTCATTACTTCTATTCGCAAGTAATGACACCTTTCCCTATGCCGATCCACACCATCATTTCTGGCTTATTCTGACCTCTTCCATGCCAGGATTGCCTGTCCTTATAATTCTCCTGTATAGAAACATTGCATGTGCAGGGTCTTTGTGTAAACTTTACAGCATTATGATGTCTCTCTAATTTTAGACCAATACAATCCCTAGTGACCATTCTGTATATAAATATCTGTGATCTACTCACAACTTTTGCTGCCGAAACAGATCAAAAGTTTTATTCTTTTTCTTCCTCCAGATAGTCCCAAAGAGATCATAGACTGTTTCATCACTAAAGCTCAACTAATTTGTCCCTGACGTATGCATTCAGAGAAAATATCTGATGCAGTCTACTGAGAATTTACAATCATGGTTTATAAAATATAACCTCTTTATGGGTTTTTTTTTTCTGAATTCCTTACAATAAAATGAACAATGTGACATCCTTTAATCTTTCTGTTGTTCTCTTACCCTCAGAGATACCACATATTCATTCATTTATCTCTACTGGCTTTTCCTTTTTCTCCTGGTCAATTAGGCAAACTAATATGTTAAATCAATATTAAAAGTAACTTTAAAAAACCTCTCCTCTCATTTTCACAGTTTACAGAAGGGCACATGCATCAGGTGTGGGTCTTTTGCCCTTCAGTTCCGTACATCTCTTCAGTGTCTCTGATCCCTATGCCACAGCACGAGGTCCCTGTTCCCTCTATCCCCGCCTCCTCCCCACTACTCCACTTCAGGCTTAAGCTCTCCTCTATTTCCAGGCACTGCCTGAAATTGCTTCAAGAGCTTCTTTGATTTCTTTCTTTCTTTCTGAGTCATCGGCCATCTTGGGTTTTGCCCAGGAAGCATTAAAATATTCCTTTAAAGTAGATATGGTGAATTGCCATGCAAATTAAAGTATATAAAACTGAGGCAAAGAAAGAGACTGAAATATTTCTAAAATTCACATAATAGAACTCTCTTTACTTGGCTTTCTTTGAGAATTTGAAGAAGCATTAAAAATTTCATCTGTTAAAGTGAAATATACTAGTAATATTCTTGTCTTTAAAGTTGCTTTATTATTTAGAGTGCATAGAGTAAAAGTTCTTCAATTCTATTTTGGAAATACAAGGGTTAATAAGTAAACAATGCCAAAATTTATGTGACAAAGGGTGAAAAAAGTTAATGGATCTGAAGCAATAAATTAACATGTAGACAGATGGTATAACCTTCCTGTGAAAATAAGATTCTAAAATTTACACTTCTGTGAAACCAAAATGTGATCATCAGAGTTCTCTCTAACAAGTCTTATTAGGATTGATTAAATTATATACCTCTGGGTTTAGAAATAATGCTAATTAACCCTCATAGAGAACTAAAAAGAAATGGCATTGTTTACTGGACAAATAGATATCTACTGATTTTATTTAAGGTATTTTGTGGAAGAAGAAGGATAAAATATTAAGGTGTATTTTTAAAATTTTTGTTTTTCTGAGTCTGTGTGTGTGTATGTATGTTTTACCTTTTTCAGTTGAATATATATATATATATTTATAAAATGTCAATTTTCAGATGAGTAATGAAGGGAAGTCTGTGTACCTTCCTCAACTTAAGGAGTAAACATCGGCAGGCGTTTTTTTTTTTAGAACAATCATTTATCTAGTACTCATAATTAAATGTCACATTAAGATATTCCATTATTAAATTAATTTCTCATTTATAATTTTATGTCTACTGAAAATTTATCTCTGCAAAGAAAATTACATAGTAAAGAAAAAAAAAAGGGTCACCATAAACATCTTGCATGCAATATTGTTTAAGTTACAATTAAGAACATAATCACATTTTCTGCTATAATAGGTGGCTGTTTACACTTTAAAATATATATAATCACTATTTGCTATTGTTACATTACTATAATTTGCACAAAAATGTGAAAATGTATTCTAACAAAATTAATGAAAAAATATATTCTAATAAAAACATGACCAAATTATGAAGCAATTAATTATAATAAATCAGAGATTTGAAGGGCCAACTCTGTTTTTTCTTATTGATGACTAACAGTAGTCAATGAATTAATTTCATTTTTCCAAAAGAAGGCATTTAATTGTTGTTAAAAATTTTATGTCTCCCATTATTTCCTATATAGTTCTAAAATGAGTTCTTAATTTTTAAGAGATAATAAAATATGACGTTATCTCCTAGTCTCTTTTCCATGACAGACTCTTAATATGAAAATAGACCCCAAAATTTGTAATTCAGAAAGCTCAGTAAACAATTGTGCTTACATTCATAAAACTTTAGTGTGCCCCAAATTATGTGTAATTATCTAACATTTGTTTCTATTGCACTCTGTTTTCCTACAGACTACTTCCATTGTATTATTTTATTAATTTAACAATTATTTACTGAGCACCTGTCATACAGTAAAAAGGTAGTGAAAGAGTCCCATAAACTACAGAAAACTATAAGCTATAGAAAACTAGAGCAAAATCCATGAATAGCTAGTCTAAAAAGTAAAAAACTGACATCTTTCATAAAAGAGATGTAATGAAGTAGAAGCAAAAAGTGGAGCTCCGCATTCCTAACAGAAGTGGACATCTGAGCCTCTCATCTCCTTGTTCGTACAGGTCAGTAAAGATCATGGAATAAAGAAACAGAAGTGAAGACAAGTCTAAGGATGTAACACTGATGAACACCCACACGTAATTTGTTAAGAGAAACAAAATGTTCCAGGAGAAAGACAGAAAATAAGAGGTCAGAGACGTTTTAAAAATAGAATGTAATGCTTTGAATCCAAAGAAAGAAAGATTTTTCAAGAAAAGACAAGTGGTCAACAGAGTTCAGAGAGCTAGCTCAGTGAGGGTGAGGATGGATAAAAGTCCATTGGCATCGGATCAGTTCTCAGGTGACTTGAGAAAACAGTTTGAGAATTGTGGTGTGGAGGGGAGAGAAAAGAATAGGTGCTGAAGGAGCAAAGCTCCTGGGTACGACCTATACTTTTCACATTTTCACTGAGAAACTGGAGAGATTCAACGGTACTTTAAGGCAAGAGAAATGTCAATGGCAAGGTTTGTTGTTTTTCTTTAATAATTTGGAAATAAGAAGGTGAATATCTTAAAGTCAAGAAGAAAGAGACAGTGATGATAAGATTAAATATGAGAAAGAAGTTACATGATAACAGAAATTTCCAGAAAAGGTAGATGCAATTGAAAATAAGAGATCCTTGTTTTGAAATAAATGGGAAATGGGAGAAGAGGAAAATTTATACAGCTCACTTCAATTGACATTAATCTTTTCAATTAATCCAGTACCATGGCCATCTGCAAAGAATGAGAAGGAAAGTACGCAGGATTACTGAACAAGTGTTGTTTTCTACACTGTATCCTTTCCCACTTCTTTATAGCGCTTCTATTTCCTTTTGTGGAATTACCTATGCCCCAATGTTTGTGGGTGTGCTTCAACATGAAATCCAGGTGTTTGCCTCCAGTTACAAAAGGTGAAGGGGCCCGATCTTGCTTTTCACAGCCCCATACAGCCAAGAGGCAGGCATGTGTCCTGGGACTTTGAATCTCGATGCAAGACTAGAGAAAGGTGGGAGGACATACTTGCCAGCAGTTGTGCCCCGACATGCTCCTGCCAAACAACCATTCCCATCGCTCCTCCTTTCTGGCTCCCCGAGCTGCCTTGGCCTTGTTCTCTTCAAGTCTGTTTCCTGAGCCTTCCTGCAATTCCATGAGCTTTTCATACCAACCCAGTAACTTTCCTTTGGCTTAAGTTATCCATATGTCCATAGGAATTTTATTTCTTACAACAACAACACCCTCCACCCCGAACATACACACACAAATGTAACTGGCACAGGAGCTGGAGATTGAAGGAGGAGAGAAAGCATTCGTAATTGTGATCATGGGATAAGTGACAGAGTCAACTAGCGGTGAAAGCCAATCACCAGTAGTAGTTAAAATAAAACCCAGTTAAAATTAAAGGGCACAAGCCTACAGTTTTACCTACATGGTAACTACTGTCCACAACTTACACTTTTTTATAACAAATCACGTGCTATATTCCAAAAGTCAGACAATCAAGATGCTGATTACAGGTGAAGGCACTGCCCATGGCTTCCCTAAAACCACTGCATTTGCTAAATAAAAATACAGAAATATCCAGATATAGCAAAAGGATTTATAACACATCAAATTTTTCCAAGCTCAGAAACCTGTAGAAAAGTAGTAGATGATCATTCAAGATCATTCCAAGATCCCCTAAATTCTTTTAAGAATGAATGCATTGGAAGCAGAAATATCACTTTGGTTCTCAAGGATGGACTACATAGAGGATCACTTATCTTCAAGAGATATAACTCTCCTCTGGTAGACTAGCCCTGGACATCTGGTAATGATAAAGCAAGCAGTAGGAAACCTACAACAAGTGTAAGAAAAGGAATACTAGATCTAACAGTAAGTGCTGGTTGTATTTTTAATCACCAGCTTGACTAGATAAGTCAGATACCTTTTTTCTCTTTATTTTCTTCATCTGTAAATTGAGATTTTTGTCAAAAATTTTCACCCAGCTGAAACCTTCCAGAATCTGTGCTGTGATTTCTCTATGGAGTTTAATTCCATATGGTACATAAATCTAAAAATAGTATTAATGTGGGAAGAAACCTAGGAGGAGTGTGCTGACAGTCCCATGAGTTTCAGATGAGCAGTTTCATGAAGTAGCTCCTGCTAGATTCCCAGAATATTGACTTCTTTGCCAGAATGAGCTATAGGAGTAATAATAGGACTCATGCTATGGCTAAAGTCATAATTACAATTCATTAAATAGATTAGATTTAAAGTAACAAGGAAGTTTTTAAAACCAAAATTACACTTTGCATTTTACTAACATACACTGTACTTTATGTCCTCAATTTCTGCAGAGAAAATATGCCACTCTATTTTCAGTTTTTACTTCTGTTTTGTGGAGGAGATGCACTTCTCGCTGAAAGCCATCTTCTGAGTACCATGGTAACCACATCCCTGCAGTTAAGTCTGTCCTGTCGGATGCGCAATTTAAGACATTTGCAAATGCCACCTAAGATCACACACTGAGCGGACCGGAAAGGGTATGCTTTAATATGAGTGTGGGAACAGTGCTTAGTGTTGGTCAAAATGAAATGCCAAGGATGGGGAAGAGGAATGGGAACCGACCAGTACAACAACTTCTGCCACTGCTCTGAACAATCCAGGAGTTTTTTCTTTTTTTTTCTGTGCATCCTCACCATCGAGTCAGCCTGGTATTTGCTCCTCATCTGGATCTCTGCACTGGGGTGAAGCCCACAGTTAGAAAAACACAGGGCAGAAATGGTAAAATCCCAGCTAAGAGGTAAGAAAGGCAACAGAGACGATGACACTGGCTCGATGGGATTGTGCACAAGCAAAGAGTGCCCCCAGGTCCAATTCTGGAGGTTCTAGCTGCATTCTCAGAAGGAATACACCTTGATGACCCCCTGCCATCAAGGAAATAAAAGTCAGCAGACGTCAAATAGCAAATCCAGCAGGAAGTGACATTTGCCCGGAGGTAAATGCAGCCAGCAGATTCATCTGCGGGCACGTGTGAGGCATGGGCCACTGTGATCTCCTCCAGAGACGTTTGATCTTGCTTCAGCTACAGGAGCAGATTGGGGACAGTAAATCAGAGTCATTTTAACATGGCAATCAAAATAAGTGACCCTCGATAGCAGGACAGCCATCTAACTAGAGTGTTCCATACTCTTAAAACAAAAAAGGACAGTTGAACAGGGGCCGGCCCAGTGGTGAGGTGGTTAAGTTCACATAATCTGCTTCAATGGCCCGGGGTTCACAGGTTCTGATCCCGGGTGCAGACCGATGCACTGCTCATCAAGCCGTGCTATGGTGGCGTCCCACATACAAAATAGAGGAGGATGAGCACAGATCTTAGCTCAGGGACAATCTTCTCAAAAAAAAAAAAAAAAAAAAAAAAGACAGCTGAACACCTTTATATAGAAACATCAAAATAGTGGGGGAAATGGCTTTCTTTCCTCTGCTAAATGTCATGTATAAGAAATTGATTTTATTTTTGATAAATATTTTTTGGTTAAAAAAGAATGCTGTTTATTATTGAATATTTGAGAAAATGGTCAAAATAATAATGATAATCATTAATAATATTGAAACAGGCTTTTCTAAACACCCACTATGTCAAGTAACAATCAATATAAAATTTGTAGTCAAAAAGATTTTTGAAAAATACTTAGGGGGCTGGCCTGGTGGCTTAGTGGTTAAGTTCACATGCTCCGCTTTGGAAGCTCAGGGTTTGCAGGTTCAGATCCCAGGTACGGGCCGACGCACCACTTGCCAAGTCACGCTGTGGCGGAGTCCCATATAAAGTAGAGGAAGATAGGCATGAATTTTAGCCCAGGGCCAATCTTCCTCAGCAAAACAGAGGAGGATTGGCAACAGATGTTAGCTCGGGGCTAGTCTTCCTCACACACACACACACACACACAAAATACTTAGGAGAGAAGTTGATTGAAATAATTCAGGAGAGAAGTTGAGTGAAATAATTCACAATTAATTTTTTAGATTAATAGTTTATTATACATTTATTTTTCTGTAGTTTATTATTATTATTTTAATCAATTAAAATTAGAAAACTTACAGCTCATTTCATCCATTTCTAGTTAATAGAAGGCAAGAGAGAACATACATTTTCCATTTTACCTGAGGTGGTTTGATTCTTTAATAATACCTATTATTATTTTTTAGTGACATAATTTTTCCTTAATATTTTCCATGAGGTCTGCAATGTACTTATCAAAATATTTAAAGGTAGCTAACACAGCTAGTAATTTAATGCAAGAGTGAGCACTGAAATTATTTTATGCTACTGGATGGTTAATAAAACTGTCAGTAAAAAATGATAAGGATTCAATATTAATATCTTGAATTTATATATTGCCTTACTTCATATTAAATAAAAAATGAAAGCTCATCTTTTTTCATATTATTTACCCTCAGAGTTTTGACAAAAATTTAAAATTATTCTTCCACAAAGTCAAGAAGATTGCCACAGAGACTCAGCCTACCATTTTTATAAACTTCGAAATTTGTATTTTTCCCTTTATCATTTCATCCTCTCTTTAAAATTAGGTGTTGTATGTTACGTTTTCCTCCTTCATGCATTTAAAAAAATATTAGTATACACACTACGAGCCAGGTGTTATGCCAAACACTCCGTAAGGAACATGTGAGGAAACTTAAAGAACAGGCTAAAAAGAATTCACCATCTATTAGGGAATAGATTCGTAAAACAAGACTATACGATGAAGGGTAATAACAGAGGTGTGAGGAAGACACAGTGGTTACACAGAGAAAGATTAATCTTTCATTGGGAAAAGTCAAGGAACTTATCAAATAGGGAAAATACAAGAGCAGAGTCTTGGAAAAATTAGAAGGAATTCACCAATCAGTCAGGTCATAAAGGGATTCTAAGCAGCAGGAACAATTTATGTAAATTTTCAAAGCTCCTGAAATTGCATGACATGATCAAAGACATTAAAAAGACTCATTTTTTAATGCATACTAAAGGGCAAGTGGGAGAAGAGGTCATGTTGCTGGAACAGGAGTCAGAGGCTAACCACGGAATCTGTACAATCCTAAAGAAGTGATATTACTTCCTAATGCCAATGGAAAACCAAGAGATCAAAACATGAGGTAATTAATCCAATTTGTTCTGCAGCATATGGGTTAGGGATTTCTTGTTCTGAAAATATGCACATCTAAGCTACAGCTCTAGATTATCACTTTACGGAGAAATATAATGTGAGCCACATATGTTAAATTTTCTAGTAGACACATTTTAAAAAATAAAAGAGGAAATTAATTTTAATAATATATTTTATCTAACCACATATCCAAAATATCCAAATATTATCATTGAAACATTTAATCAATATAAAAAATTATTAAAGAGGTATTTCACATTACTTTTTTTACTAAGTCTTCAAAATCTGCTATGTATTTTACACTTACAGTATATCTCAATTTGAATGCTAAATTTTCATCAGAAATACTTGACCTGTATTTATACTTCACAGAATTTAATGTAGGAAAAGTAGCTTCATACTTCCAAGTTATTCCAAATCTACTTAAAAGTTTCCTAATAACTGAATTGGAGATCAAAAAATCATTTTCCTTTGATTTCTGCAATAACACTGGCAAAACTGGTTCATGTTTTTTTAAATTTGATTTTAAAGCAAAAGCATATCAGTTTCAAAAATACATCAGTCCAAGATAAGTAAATTAACTAACTTCTGTTTCGACTCAGTATTAACACCAAATTCATAGAAATATTTGATGAATTGAAAAACAATGTTAAATTTATCAATAGCAAAAAAGTATTGTTCAAATTTTTGTTTTCACTTTTACAGCCAATTTACATAATGCTGTTAATTATAATTAAAATGTTCTATACATTGATTCATAATAGAAAAATGTTTCAAATCATTATTGATTTTTATTATGAAAAGTTTCCATTTCAAAATAAATTCTCCCTGCTATCTAGCTAAATGAAAACTAAGCTTTTCCTTTTCTTGAAGCTTTAAATTTAGCTTATTCATATGCAGTGTGATATCGATGACAAAATATAAATCACATTGCCGTTTTTATCCCTGATTATTGAATATTTGGCAAGCATTACTTTTGTTTCAAGAAATCTTGAATGGAGTTAACAGAACTGCAAATTTTGTAAAATTCTTCCATGACTCAACCAACAAGCATTGGCAAAGAACACAAGATCATTACATTCATTGTCTTCTACTTCTTTCAACATTTCCATATACTAGGATGATTCATATCATTTACATATATAGTCTGAACAGTTTTAACAACCACATCCATGGTTCTTTCATAGAGTCTGCTTTAGGAAACTGAGCACAAACATTTTCAAAATATATTACACAGTGAAACAGACAGAAGGCAAAGGTGAGTCTCTTGTTTTAAAATCCCAATAAATCCAATATTTGATCTAACAGACTGGAAGCACCACTTATTGTTAGAGAAATTATTTTTTCATACCTAGATGAAATGCTTCTTCAACATTAGTAAAAGATTCAAAAGTATCTACTGTTGAGTTCAGATGTCTTTGTAATTGGAAGTCCTTTGAGAGACAATGGTAAAATAAAAGAGACAGACAAAACTAAGCACCGATGGGGATACTGAGAAGCTGGAGCTCTCCTACACTGCTGGGAATAGTTTAAATTGGAAAACTTTTTGACACCAGCTTCTAAATCTGAACATATCTGAACTGTGTGACTCAGCAATTTCACTCCTCGGGAATAAATGTTTCAGAAATGTATATATGTATGTGTTGCATATATAGATTTATAAAAAGTATTCAAAGCAGCCCACTTCATAGTATCCAAAATCTGAAAACAACCCAAATATCCATTAATGTTTGAATGAAAAAAATAATTGTGGTATAATGATACAATGAAATACCACAAAGCAATGAGAATGAGTGAAATACTACTATATGCAACAAAATGGATGTCTCAGAAGAAGAATGTTAAGTGATAGAAGCCAGACACAGAAGAGTACATGCCTTATGATGACTCTAATACAAGTGACAAACCACTGGACAGTTTTATCAAGAACAAAAGAGAAAAGGTGAAGGCAGTTTTAGATGTAATAGGATATAATAATAAAATTTTTGAAAAAATAAGAAAACATTAAAAACAATGAAAGTATATTCAAAAATGTTAATACAATGGACATTTTACCTGTTTATTTCTTTATTTGTTTATTTTGGTGAGGAAGATTGGCCCTGAACTAACATCTGTGCCAGTCTTTCTCTATTTTGTATGTGGGTTGCCACCACAGCATGACTTGATGAATGGTGTAGGTCTGCACCGGGGATCCGAACCTACGAACCTGGGCTATGGAAGCAGAGCACGCTGAACTTAACCACTATGTCACCGGGCTAGCCCCTAAAATGGACATTTTAAATATTTCAAAGGGAAATAGCAAACTTGAATATCATAATAACAATTTAAATAATGAATCAGAAATGAATAGACAACCCACCAGCTGGGATAAAATATTCACAAATCGTATATCTGACAAGAGATTAATCTCTAATATATAAAGAACTCACACAACTGAACAACAAAAAAACAAACCATCTGATCAAAAAATGGGCAGAGGATATGAACAGACATTTTTCCAAGGAAGAGATACAGATGGCCAATAGACACATGAAAAGATGTTCAACATCACTAATCATCAGGGATATGCAAATCAAAACTACATTAAGATATCACCTTACACCCATTAGAATGGCTATAATCACCAAGACAAAAAAACAACAAATGTTGGAGAGGTTGTGGAGAAATGGGAACCCTCATTCACTGCTGGTGGGAATGCAAACTGGTACAGCCTCTATGGAAAACAGTATGGAGAGTCCTCAAAAAGTTAAAAATAGAAATATCTTATGATCCAGCAATCCCATTCTTGGGCATCTACCCAACAGACATGAAATCAACCACCACAAGAGGCTTATGCACCCCTATGTTCACTGCAGCATTATTCACTATAGCCAAGAAGTGGAAGCAACCCAAGTGTCCCTCAACTGATGATTGGATAAAGAAGATGTGGTATATATATATATATACAATGGAATACTACTCAGCCATAAAAAAGACAGAATTGTCCCATTTGCAACAACACGGATGGACCTAGAGGGTATTATGTTAAGTGAAATAAGCCAGAGAGAGAAGGACAAACACTGCATGATTTCACTCATATGTGGAATATAAACTAACACATGGACAGAGAGAACTGGTTGGTGGTTACCGGGGGAAAGGGGGGTGGGCACAAGGGGTGAAGGGATGCATCCACATGGTGATGGACAAATAATAATGTACAACTAAAACCGCACAATGTTATAAACTATTAAGACATCAGTAAAAATTTAAAATAAATAAATAAATAATGAATCAGTAGTTAAAAATTTACCCAGTGATGAATAACAAGGGCCAGGCAGTATTAAATAAAAGCCCCATGAAAACTTTAAGAAAAGATAATTCCTATTTTAAACAAATTGTTTTTAGACTAGTAAGAGAGCAAACTTTGCAATTAAATGTGATGATACCAGATAAATCTTGATGCTAAAGACAGATAAGGACATCATCAAAAAGGAAAATTTAAGGTTGATTTTATTTATGAACAGAAAATCATAAAATCCAATTCAAAACGTAAAAATAATACATAATAACTAAGTAGAATTCAAAGATGGCTTAATATCTGAATACACAGATGGTTTAACATTAGAAAATCTTAATATAATACACACAGGTATTATACCATGTTCACTAATAAAAAGTCTCAATATTTAAAGGATATTTACCCCATAATTTTATAAACCAATGCAATTCTCATTGAATTCCCAAAGGGTTCCTAAGGAACATAACATGGTGAATATGAAAGCAATATAGAAACATAAAGAGCCAAAAATAGGTAAAGTAAGCTTTGAAGAAATAGAAGAAGTAAAACATTGTGATATTTCCATTGACAAATTGAAGAATGTAAGAAAATATAGAGCCAAGATAGAGATCCACAGATATATGAAAACTAGACTCAGGAACAAGGAAACATCATAAATTAGAAGGAAAGATGTGCTGGACAATAGGCTAACCATATGGTTGGAAAAGAAAAATAGATACCAACCTCAAACTACACATGTGCGCACACACACACACACACACATCCACCCCAGGTGAACTAGAGACTTAATGTAAAAAAATGACACTTTAAAACTTTCAGAAGAAAATTAGAGAGACTAACTCTTTGTCATCAGGATAGAACAGGATTTCTTAAAAGAGATAAATAATACAAACCACAAAGGAAAAAGCTAATAAATTTGATCGCATTGAAATTAAAAACTTCTAGATAAGAAAATATCATAAAAAAGGGAAAAGATAAGTCACAGACTGTACAAATGATTAGTGTACAAAATATGTAAAAATATACTACAAACCAATAAGGAAAAGATGGAAAATTCAATGGGAAAGTGACCAAATAATATAAAAAAGTCATGCCCCAAATCAGAAAACCAAATGGCCAAAAGATACATGAAAATATGCAGTCTAATTAATTAGAGAAAAGCATATTAAAATAGCAAGGTGATTCTACTGCACACCCAGAAGAGTGGCAAAATTTAAGTTTGATAACAAGGTTGCTGAAAGACGTAGGGAAACAGAAACTCTGATACAGTTTAGGACAAAGTAAAAATGTGTAGAATTAATCTTTGGAGACCAATTTGAGAATACCTAGTAAATTTGAAATGGTCACTTTCTTTTAGAATAAACACGTTAGATAAACCCATATATGTGTATGTAACAGATATTTATACTTATGTTTTTGGCAGCACTACTGCAATAATTATACTGATAGCAAACTCACATAATTAAACTGACTGTCCACCTACAGATGATTCAATGTGGCTTATTCACACAATGGGACACCACACACACAGTTAAAAGCAGTAAACTGGATGCATCAAGAATGAGCATTTTAAAAAGAAAATTATTAAAGATCATGCATACAGCATGCTATTTGTATAAATTTTAAACAAAAAATCAAAATTATAAATGTTATATATATGCATATGTATACATACCCATATGCATATAGATATACAGATATATGTAAAAAGCAGCCCTTGACATCTGAGAGCAGATCTAGTACTATCAACTAGGAACTGGCCTGGAACTTATCTTAATGAGTTCATAACACATGGCCTTTACGTTCTTCTGCTGAACATAAATAATCTCATAGAACGTCAACATTGGACAAGCCGTTCTGTGACCACGATGGACCAAGGTAAAAAACAAGACCACTATGAATTCGTGTTGAGCAAAGGCAAACCAGGAATACTGATCAAACATCCCCTATCCTGGCTAATGAGTGACTGCCACTTCTTTACCAGTTACAGCTTTAGCCTCATCCTATTCTTCCCTCCTTTTAGGTAAGATTTATTAAGATACTCTATAAAATTACTCCTACTACCTAATAGTAAACAATTCAGAGCAAAGCCCCGCTTCCTTAAATCCTCCCCCAAATCACCTAACACAAGCTCAAATCAATAATGAGTCCTTTCTAACACCCTTTGAGATTCCCGACACTTCCCTATGATGTGCATTCTCCATCACTGAAATACACCCAACCTACTCAAATGCAAGAGTGGTCCTGGTGGCCTTTGGAGAACATTGACAAATGTAAGTAATTAATACAGAAACATACATAGAAAAAAAAATCACTCTTTTCAGGACAGTGGTTATTCCTTGGGAGAAAGTAAGGGAGAAGGGGAGATGGTAAGAACTTGAACTATAGCTTAAAATTTACTTTGCTGTTGCCTCTTTTTAAGAAATATAAAGTATTGAACCAAATTTAGACTGGGAATAGAGGAATCAGAGACTAGTCTGAAGCTTCAACTTGTAATTTCAATGCTCATTTCGATAATTACAGTACTAAATAAAGACTGAAATGAAAAGGCAAGGCTTGATTCATAACATCACAAACTGTGATGCTACAGTATTGCCAAGAGCAGAGATCAACACACGGGACTGAAAGCATCAGTGCGGCTCTCACCCATCATTATCTAGTATGTTGTGTGTATGTTGCCACCGAGACTGAAAGAAATCAGGATTGTTTGGGAAGCAGTCTACCGGTTTAAAACTGCTAAGCATGTCACTTTGCCACCTCTTGGTAACTGAAGCCAACTACAACTTCCACTCTCAAGAAGAACAAAATTAACAAAATGGCATTGTTAATATGAATCCTCCCCAGTGAGAGAGGCTGTCACAGGCAGCCAACATTCCTTAAACAGGAATTCAAGATATTCTCTGATCTCATTCCAATTTACTTTAGTAACCTTAAAAAAATTAGATCTAGAAAAAAATGTGCTACTCATTGTTCCTTATCCCTTTCCTATTTTTTCTCAGTTCTCGATCATAATTTACAGTCTCTTTCCACTGCTGTCATCCTTCCCTCTTCTCACAGGTTCCAAACTCTACCTTTCAATTTGTAATTCGTGTGCTATTTCATAAAACATTCTGGAACCACCCTATGGGAAGTAATGGGTCACTCCTGAGAAATGTTGTTGCACTTTATTTTTACTTCTCTTGTTTATTTGTGCATTCTTTCATTCACTTATTCAATAAATATTTTTACTCATTTTGTAAGAGACTCTGAAGAACTAAGAATTTTCCACAGTGACTCTTGTGTGTCCTTGATCCCCACAGCTGTGCCCTCTCCCCATCCTGTCTTGCACACGGCCTTCACCCTACCTGCCCCTTTCCACCCTCTTGACATCATCCGAATTGCCCAATGGCAGTGAATGCACAAGAACCATCTTTGACTGACTATTCCTGCCATTAGGTGAATATCAACTGAGCCCTTTTGCTAAACCTCAGTAAAAATTCCATCTTCCTTCTGAGTCTTCCTTGCCTGGCTTTTTTAAATAAAGGTTTTACTGATGTTCTGATTGATTTCCTCCCGCAATTTTGATGCTAAGATTCAGATTAGGACTGGGTATTCCGGTGCTCAGCCTGGGCACTTCAGCGTGGCAGACACCCTGTGGATGTCTTAGGAGTCCTAGTGACCGTTAGGTTGGGCTAGTCCTGCTCCTGACCAGTGCTCTGCTCCCTCTGCTTGGGAGCACCGCCTGAGCTTTTATTCTTCCCTCGTTATCATCCTGAGTATAAGCCTTTTGTTTTGCTTTGTTGCACTGCTTAGTGAGACAAGTGGGTAAGGGGAGGTTGAGGGGCAGCGATGGTAGACCCAGGATTCAAAGGGTCTGATTCTCAGATTCTCTTGTTTTCAACCAATTGCTTGGTCCTTCAATGAGCCTGTGGGTTACTGTCTAGCTTCTTAAACTCTAGGATTTTTACCATAGACAATTTTGAACTTTATTGACCACTTGGGGTATGAATAAAATAATCATTTTCTCAGACACCTTAGAAAAAAGGGGTTACAATGCTCAGTGAGCTGCATTTTTTTACTGTTATGAGGAGGCCTCTAAAACTTAAAATTGCTTCCCTTAAGAACTTCTCAGAAAAGGTAATAAAAATATGCAGTACCTAATATCCAAACTTTAACACTTCTCTCTCTCTCTCCTGATCTGATTCCTATCAGCCTCCTTCCTGGCCTCCTGCAAACTGACATCTTCCTCCTCCTTGGTCTGTTCTTTCTCCTGTTCTTCCAGCACTTTCCCGGTACCCTCCTTCCTTCTTAAACACACCCCTCTGAATGCATGATATTCCTTTCTAATGTCTTATGGTATCGGTGGAGATGATGACCAAACTCATTGGTTTTATAGCTTCAAATCTTGGTTTAGCTTGGACTTGCATGATTTTGTTAAGAAATTCCCCAACCCTACTAAGAAAAGACAGAAGTTCATTGAAGAATTTAAGTTTATCCTAGGAATTTATAGTCTAGCCTGATATCTATCAATTAACCCATCTCCTTGCAGGATATGGAGATGCTAAAACTCGGTAAGAAAAAACAGTATGAATTTATTTATTAACAAAATGATACCAAAGATGATAATCAAAATTTGACCCCATATAGCTCCATACTTCACACTATAAGATATTTCTGAGATCCTACCTGTCAAAATTGATTAGTCAAAAATCCAGTCTTAAAAATAGGGAAAGAATCAATCTCTGATTTCTGAGACAACTTAACTCCCACTTCCAAGAATACTCTGGTCTTAGCAAGAGTGATAATTTCATAAGTGTCTTCTTCACCTTCTTTGTTGATGATCTTAAAACTGAGGATAGTTTGATAGATCTAGTTGGAAAACAGAAGATAGGATGGCCGACTATCCCCATCTCTGAATTGCAAGACTTTTGTGAGTGTTTTGAAGATAACTTCACTCAGAAAAAAGGAAAAGTTACAGACCAAATTAAATGCTCTCAATTAAGTGAGTAGATAAACCCAAGAATGGGAAATCATCTATATCTAATCTAGACAAAGACATTTTTCTATACTGCAGAGAAAAGGACCTCCAGAAGAGCAATTGCTCTACCTTAGCTCAAAACATAGACTCCAAAATACAAGAGACTAACTTTGTGTGACAGAATGAGACCCTATGATCTGCTCCATTCTGCCCACAATTGCTTTTCACAAAAAGGGAAATATTTCCATGCAATTGTGAAAAGAGAATGTTCTATTTCTAGTTGATAATGGGGCTACCTTCACTACCATAAACCTTTCCACCTTTTCACCATTGTTTCTTCAGAACAACCTGCACAAACAACTAGATTTAACGATTTTCATGTTAGCAGTATTTTTACTAGAATATCAGAAACCACTCAAAACCATCAAGGGGAGAAAGCTTAAGTCATTTTAGCTAGATCTATCCTAAGGATACTCCACAGCAGTTAAAAAGGTTACATATGCATTAAACAATGTGTAAAGAACTCCAACATAAAATAAGAAAAAAAAAATGTAGCTCCAGAACAACGGTATCATTGAGGGGTAAATTCATGTACAAAAAAATATATAGGGAAGGATGCACAAACTATGACATATAACTATCTACTGGAGCTTTGGGGGAAAAAAAAAGGAGGAAGATTGGCAACAGATGTTAGCTCAGGGCCACCTTCCTCAAAAAAATAAATAAATAAATAAAATAAACTGGTTGCTCAGTAATACTTCAAAAAAATAACATACAGGGGGTATATGATCCTCTTTCTCATATGAGGAGTATTTGAAGTTCAGAGATGGGATATCATATTTAAGGTCATTCAGCTAATAAGCAGCAGATTCAAGTTTTAATGCCAGTCTCTGTTTCCAAAACCAAAGCCACTATTACTACAACACACTGCTGCCCAAGCCAGTAGAGTACTGACAAGACACAGTCTAATGGGTTCCTTGCTATCCATTTCACTGTGTTACTTAGTACTTCAGGGGGCCTAGAATTCAACAGAGTAGTAGACCATGTAGATCATCAGCTTAAGTACACTCAAACACGACTTCAGTACAAAAAATCTTATTTTCTTTAGAACAAGATCACCTTATGATCCAGAATGTCAACAGACACCTTGAGATACCACTGGTAAAGCCAACTTACTTTAAATATTCTCCCCATTTTTCTCTGTTTGGTAAGCTTTCCTAGGGGCTGGAATAAAGATCAAAGGACTCCATTTGGTCACTATAAAAAAATCGAAATTCTGCTTTTTTCTTCTCAGAATAAATTTAGGTTAATCTCAATAAAAGTAATTTTGATATAAAGTATGTATTCTGTTTCTTCAAAAAGTTAGTGAATAAATTAAACTTTCCTATTGCCAATTTGAAGTAACTAAGGACTTTGAAAATAACTCATATTTTATGATCATTTCAAAAGTGATAGATGTTCTTTGTAGAAAATATAGATGAGAAAAAAGGATATCGACATATATCACCAAGAAATAGTTACTAACAAATTTAAACAGACGGAAATACATTACCAACAGGTTAAAAATTCCAGGCCAGCCTATTAAGTAGTGCATAGGCATATTCTCAGCAATTGTTTCTGGTGCTTATTAATACAGAAAAGATTTGAAAAAACTAATATTTGTGGAGTTTGTAATATTTGCTAAACTCTGTGTTAAGTACATTGGCACTAATCTATCATATACAAGCATAACGGGTGGGGTTTTTTTGCAATTATTTCTTCAAATTAAAACATGTTTTAACAGCTTTCTAAATAAGTATTCATAATTATACCTTAGCATAAACTATTACCCCAAAATCTCTAATCTATCTTGCATTTGATTTTATCCTGTTTTGGCTTCTATTGATCCTGAATCTCCCCATTTGTGGCCTTTCCACAAAGGAGATTTATGAGCAAATTTGCTGTTGTCAGGGCAGGGAAAATCCCCCTTCTTCCCTTCTTGTGTTCTTGTGGCTGGACTAACAATAAAATTGACACAAGACCAGATTAACAGGAGAAAGACCCAGCTTAATACCTACATACTGGAGACCCTAATGAAATGATGCTCGGAGAGTGAACAAAAGAGGCAGTATACACATCTTTTACACAAAGAAACATAAATTTGTGAAAAATTGACAGGACAAAGAAACTTAGGTTTGGGGTATGTAATCAGTGAGGAATTTAAGCAGAGTTTAGGCTTGAGGTAGCAAGTTAGCAAGGTTTGTTTCTTCAGATTTCTCGGCCTTGAATTCCCCAGCTCTGGTGATAAGGATGCAGGGAGAGCACCTTTCACATGGGAGATGTATTTCCTGCTTTCAGGAGAACAGAGACAGGCGGGTCAGAAAGCCCTTTTTGCATTTTAAGTAACTTTAACTCAAAATAGTCAATCTGCCCTTGTGGACCATCTTGAGGCGGCCTGTCCTGGGCTCCAACTCTGTTAACATCTGGTAGTTAAAATATGATCTGCAGTAGCTTTGCAAATTAATGTGTGATCTAAATATGATTACTTTTGCAATGGGTATAAATCTGAGTTAGCAGATCCAGATATACATTTAGTATTACTTTTATTTATTTTGTTAAAGTCAACCTAACTGACTTCTAGCTTCCATCCTTCAAGAGTGGCAGGAAATTCAACTTCGATCTTAGGGAGCTCTGCATTCCAGGACGACAAAGGCTCAGGGCTTTTCTGGGACTCAGTGGCACCAAGGCAGATGGAAAGGCTCCACATGCGTCTGCTCTGGTAATGACCGTGACACTCAGTGTCCCCATCCACGTGGTTCCTCAGGTCAGAAAGCTCTGGAGTTTCTGCAGCAGCCTTAGGACACGGGACTCACAAGTACCTAGGACTATGCTGCTGATAAGCTTCTCTCATTGCCCAAATTCTACTCAGACTTTTCTGCGCTCTTTCAGCCTTCTGTGTTCATCTCTGCATTGTTCAATTTTACCAAGAATCCTGATAAGTCAATTTAGCCATCTGCAATATCTGATCGGGTTCCTCATCTCCCACCAACCCCCAAGTGATGTCTGACCACTTGGCCTGCCTTAAGAATCCAGCTAGGTCAGTTTATTCAGAATCCTCCCTTACCCCTGAGGTTTCCTCTTAGTGATTTTCCATCCACTGGCACCCATCCTGCTCCCTGGTTATAGATTCCCACTTGCCCATGCTTATTCAGAGATGAGCTCAATCTCTCTCTCCCAAGATCCTATCACAGCGGTCCCTACACATATTACGTTAGCCCACCTTGAATAAAGTCTGTCTCGTTGTGCTTTATCGAGTGTCATGAATTTTTTTCCCTTTAACAGTTAGAATATTATTTTTTCTTCAACACTTCCTAAATGCACCAGAAAATAATCCTCTGAGATCCTGCACCCTGCTCGGGGAGGTGCCCAGGAGCATGAGGTGAGTCCCAGCTACCTCTGAGACCCAGAGATCTCTGCCCCCTTTGGAGCCTGAGGGCTTTCCATAAGTCTGCAAAAGGCTTCTCACCCCAGCCCCTGTCCTCATTTCTACCCTAGTCATGCACTGGACATTAATGCTTAAAGAGTTGAATAGAATTCAAAGCAACATTGACTCCAGGAGCCCTCTACTTCTGCTTCCTGCCCTGCAAAAATCCCCCAGTTAGATAAGCACAAAGGGACCTGTCTGTCTTCTTGGGTTGAGGGACAGGCAGAGTGAAATTTGAAGAGAAATACAAAAAATAATATTTTGGTAAAGCAGCTTGCCACAGTAGTTATACTCAAGGCCAAATTCTGTATTTGTCAATGAAAAGAAGTTGAAGTTTGACAAGGTGTTTGGTTCTTTAGTTTGTTTTTATATCACCTAGAAATCCTCTTCTGCAGAGTGGCATCTTTCATTTGAACAATGTATCAGAGATAATGACTATATTTACTGAAAATGTTTAATTCAGGATGATTTAACTCAAGCCCTTAAAGAACTCACTTCCCTCGTGAATCAGTCAGGGTCCAACATGGAAAACCAAAATCACTCTGAGAATTTACATGACAGAAATCAATACAGGGAATGGGTTGTACAGGTGATGGAATCACTAAGACGCCAAAAAGAGGATAGTGAGCCATCGTAGGGGCCAGTAAGAGTAGGAGGCTGATATGGTCCCTAAGCTGGAGAGAGGATGTGGTATGCCTGCAGTCCAGGGTCGTGGAAGTAGCTGAACCCATAGTGGGCTTAAATGGCAGGAGCTGGAGTCACAGAAAGAAGATGATAGATACTCTGGTTTCTCATCTCCCACTTTCCAATCTCCCTCCAGTGCCTCCCACTGATGGAATCTGGAATCTGGCTGGAAGCCAGCTGACAGGGAGGCCCGCAGACTTCAGCATCTCCCATTCACTGAGCGTGAAAGGGGCGAGGACTGGACTTTCGAGTAAACAGTCCAGAGAGTGGCATATCTCAGAATTCCCAGTATAATGCAGGGCAGAGCTACACTCGTATACTGAACAAGATTTCTAGCTACCATTGGGTTCCTTTAATGAATTTGCGTCTTCCCTAAACTGGAAAAAATATTAGAACTATTCTTTGAAATATAAGATATCTAAGATCAGGGAGGCATACAATTGGGCAACCAAGAGAAAAGTGTAGGAGTGGACTCTGCATTTCCCTCCATGCTAGAATTCCTTCCCAAATCTCTAGAGCATCTCTAGAAAGGCGAGTCAACTGAACTACTTTGATTAAAGAACAAAATCAGCCTAGATTTCAGAATGGCAGAATCAGATCCTCTCCACAAGCTACTGAATCTGAAAAATGACTGTACTTAAATTGGAATCGATTTTCTCCTTGCTATATCAATGATGTCTGTTATATTTTACTGAAGTTGGCAAAGAACACAGTTCTAAGCATTTCTTTTCAATTTCGAATTGTGAATAATTAGAGATAGGTATAATAAAACTATCTTAAGCCAGAATCAGACCAGTTACTTTGATATTGTTAGTTAATTTTGACAAATAAAAGCCATCATTCTGAGTGGAAATTCTCCAGCTTCCTTAATCATTTCTCTCTTCAATTGATGCAACTGGTTTCTCCACATAAATCTCATCTTCTTTCAATCCATCTTTCACACAAATTTAGAAGTGGTCTATATAAAATATAAATCTGACCATGTCATCCCTCTGCCTATATCACTTCAGTAGTCCCTCATTAATGGCTAGATAAAACCCGAACTCTTCCATATATAATTATAAGTTCTCCAAGATCTGGCACCCAACTCTCTCTGACCACCTCTACCTCTATTTTTGACTTTGCACCTCTATAAATTCCAAAATGCTAGCTGTTGACTGCATGAGCACATACCCAATGCCGAGTCTCAGGGAGTGTCTGTGTTCATGCTGGATCTCTGCAGAAACATGTGCCTAACTTCCCTCTTTGGGCTGATACCTAGGGAGATCCAACTCAAATTAAGGGCATCCTAATGCCCAAAGACAGACTTGCAAACACATGCCCAGAGACTACATTCATCACTGTAATTACTGCACTATATAGTTGTCTGTTTCTGTTGCTACCTCCCCAACCATAGAGTGAGTCCCTGGAGAGCAGGGATCACACCTTTTCATCCTTAGTAAACCCACGCAGTATGTGAGGCACACATGGCCTTCAATGAAGATGTGCTGAATGAATGGCTAAATGCCACCAAAATATTCCAAACCTACTTCTTCTACTCTCTTCCTTCTGCCACGAATTATACAAATGGCCACCAAATTTAGCCTTCAAAATAAATGAGTGAGATCACGTTATTTCTCTGCTGTAACATTGCTCTTGGCATCCATGCATCTATAGGGTACAAGGAAGCAATGATTCATTTTTCCACATAAATCCATAGAACACCTACTAGTTTGCCAGGCACTGTGCTAGGTTCTGGACACCTACTAATAAATAAACAGAGGAGTCCCTGTGCTTATACAACTGACTTTCTATGCTCTCACACCTTTCCTTCCTTACATACACTATTATTCTCATGACTTAGCAAAACTCTAGTCACCTTCAAGCCATGCTCCTATGTTACATGTTTTCCAACACTCACAGCAGAATTACTTGCTACTTCCTCTCTCCACCATAGCTCATGCTGCTACTAAGCCACTTAAAACTGTATAATGTACTTTGATATTTATGTGCTTTCTCCTATAGTATTCTTCTAGTCCTCAAAAGAAGAGACTTGCATCAAGACCATATAAAATACTGCTACAACTCAATAATATAAAGATAGTTAATTTTAAAAATAAGCAAAAGAGCTTGAAGAGGTACTTCACAAAGAAAGATGTACAAATGGACAATAAACAGGTGAAAAGTGCTCAATATCATTAGCAATCAGGGGAATGCAAATAAAACTAGAAAAACTGAGATGGGGCTATATCCATTAGAATGGCTAGGATAAAAAGAATGGCAACACTGAATGTTAGCTAGAATATGGAGCTACCAGAACTGTCATACATTCTTGGTGGGAGTGTAAAATGGTACAACCATTTTAGGAAAAGCTTTGGCATTTTCTTAAAAAGTTTTTAAGGGGTCACCCCAGTGGTGTAGTGGTTAAGTTCACATGGTTCACTTCAGCGGCCCGGAGTTTGCAGATTCGGATCCCAGGTGTGGACCCACACACCACTCATCAAACCATGCTGTGGCAGCATCCCACATACAAAGTAGAGGAAGACTGGCACAGATGTTGCTCAGGGACAATCTTCCTCACCAAAAAAACACCCTTTTAAAAATCAAATATACTTCAACCCAACAACTCAACTTCTAGGTTTTTACCCAGCAGAAATGAAAATAAATGGCAACAGAAAGACTTAGACAAAAATGTGCATAACATCTTTGTGCATAGTAGTCCAAAACTAGAAACAACTCAAATGTCCATCAACAGGAGAATGGATAAAACATTTGAAATATGTTCATGTAAGAGTGCTTCTCTGGAATAAAAAAGAGTGATTTGCTGATATGTGGAATGACCTGAACACCTCTAATAAACGATATGCTGCGTGAAAGAAGCTGGACCCAGAAGAGTATGTAGTTATTATTCCATTTATACGAAGATCTAGAATAGTAACACCTAATATATGATAAATAGAGGAATATAGAAATAAATGTATATAAACATGCACACATATTTTCTAGAGAGAGTCTAGAAGCAATAACATGTCAATAACAATAAACACATCTATGATCCAGATCTTGTTTCTAAATACCAATCTCCCCTAAAAGGAACCTGCTTCATAAAGAAATGATTGATTCTGGGGCTGAGGAAGGAAAAATACAAAATGAGCTGGAATATCATAGACGTGTTTAAATAATGATGGAATCACATCCAGAAGACCCAGGAGCCAGCCTGAAGAGGCTCTCACTAGCCAAGTCCAGGTCATTTGAGCATCAAAATAAATAATTATAATAATGAACTATAACTTAGTGAATAAAATAAGAATCAATGAATAAATGAGTAAATATAGAAAAAGTCTCCCTTAAAGTGTAGTGCACACTAATAAATATAGAAGGAATAATGAAGTTTGAAAATCATCAATTGAAGCTAAAACTAGAGGATGAAAATTTCAAGAGGAACAAAATTTATATATAAGCTCAAAGTACTCCCCCATAAATTACTTATTAATTACAAAGGGAAAAAAGAATAACTTTACACTAGAGTACCTTAAATCAAGTGACCAAGGCTAATATCACCAATTCCAGGCCAAACAGACTCACGTGCTCCTCATGTGATGCCCTGGGAGCAACAGAACATGCTTCTATGGGATTCCTGCTAAAAATGCAAAGCCTGAATTTAATCTTGAGGAAGCATCAGACAATCCCAAATTGAGGGACATTCTATAAAATAATTGTCCTGTACTTTTCAAAAAAAATCTCAAAATTAAAAAAAAAGGCTGAGAAACACTTTCAGATTACAGCAAACTAGAGAAGCATGAGATCAAATGCAGTGGGGGATGTGGGGTAGGAGAGAAGTAACTATAAAGGGCATAATGTGGACAACTGACTGACTGTGCATATGGACTGTGGATAAGATGATACTATAGTATTGATGAATAAATGAAAGCAATAGGATATATTGGAGTATATGAGGAAGGCATTTGGTTTAAAACTAATTCAGCCTGACCCCGTTTTTCCAGAAAAGCCTGATGTAGCCTGTTGAGCATGCATTGTACATCTGCTTTAAACATTTACAATGTCCCAAAGACAGAAATGATACCCTTCAAGATAGGGATGTGGCTTCCCCAATATCAGCATTTCTTTAAGGATACGCATGTCTTCCCAGAAACTAAGGATTAATTACTGACCTGCTTTAACTCATCTTGTGACCACTGACCTCCTGACCACCGACTTGCTGTGCTCACCTCGTGACCAATGACCTGCTGTGCAGGCTAAGCATCTCGTGACAGTAGTAAAAGATATATTCCTGTCATATATGATGTATGCTCTTTGTTCCAAGATGAGACACAACCACTCTTTACATCCCACTTCTGCAGAGAGCTTCCTTCCTTGGTGGAAAAGTTCTTCTGGGCTATAGTCCTCAAGTGGGCTCATAATAAACTCACCCCAACTTTGATTTAGATTGATCATGGATTATTTGCATCAATAGTATCAATATCACCTAGCAAGATTTTGATCACTGCACTATGGTTACATCAAAGAATGTTCCTCTTCTGTGGAAATATACAGGGAAGAGAATATTTTTCTCAAAATAAACAATATGAGACAAGGAAAGATGTTTTCTACTCTATTTTGTGTATAAGGGGTAAAAGGAGGGAGTATAGACAAGTTGGAGAGTAGAAGCTATTATCTTAAATGTTTCCAGTGACATTCAAAAGTCAAACTCATGAGAAGATGACAGTCACATTTATGAGTAATCTTCAATATCATTTATAATAGAAACTCATTCTTTTTTAATTTTTCATGAAAGATACTATTCTTACAGAATAGTTTCACTATTAAGAAACCTAATTGTTTTAACTATTCTAATAGTTTCACTTAATAGTATAGTTTCACTATTAAGAAACGCTGCTTTCTTAATCTGCCCAAAATAACAAATGCATCTTTCAGTTTATGGCAGGCAATTGATAATGTCAGGAATTATCAACAAAACAAACAAAGAGAAAACGTCATATGAATATCTGCTTTCAGTAAAGTGTCCAGCTTTACTGGTTGAACTTTTTTTAGATACGTATATATATAAATACATTCAAACATATACATATATGTGTGTGTATATACATAAATAATACATATATTCATATATACACATGGATACATATACATATATGTACATATATTTATATATACACAAAACACAAGTTTAAAATAGATATTTTTTAAGACAAATTCCAAAGATGGCAAAAAAATGAATATTAAAGTATATACTCTTCTAATTTAGGTATGTTTTTCAACTGCAATTAAAAATGAATTTCAAAATCGTAAGCCTTCAGACCACCTTGAAAGGTCCACTCTGGCAGGAAATAAGACCTCCTGAGCAGTCACACAGAGATCACTACCCCTTGCCACTCAACACAGATCACCCAGAAACGGTGAACATTTAGTCTCCACAGCTTACTGCATTTGAGCATTAAAATTTAGTATATTTATAAAACATAAAACCCATTCCTGACAGCAAAGTTCCTGCAACTTATAAGAAAAAAATTTAATATTTTAACTTCATAATTCCTGTGTTTTTTCCCCAGTCTTGAGTTTTGTGCCAACGGTTAAGTATTTGCTGAAATTTCTGATTTTAAGATACACCAAAAGTAACCAAAGAAATTATTTTCAGCATCTTCAGGAGGCATATCAATGTTAAATTTTTGCATTTCCTAGTTCCTTTCTCTACAAGGAATGGACATTGTAGGAGAGAAAACACTTCTCCTCTATCCTCCTATGTTCAGTAAATGGGGCCCTGCAAATTAAACTGACAAAAGACTAACAGGAGAAATGGTTTATTCCATATACATACGGGGGCCCTCACAGAAAAATAGGTGAAGATGCAAAGAAGTGTTTAGTCTCAGCTGCTTATATACAATTTTAACAAAGAAAAATAAATTGTGGAGATGAGACAAAGGAAAGAAAGTTAAGGCCTTTAAGGGTGGTAAATTGTGGGAGGGTAAAAGGGAGAAACTAATGGAAGATGGAGTTGTCTAGTAAGGTTTATTATGCAGATTCCCCTCCTTGCAGTCTCTGGGCTCATATCATTCTGCCCTTCCTGGTACCAGGGGTGGGAATGGGGTTGGGCTCACCTTCACAAAGGGAAGCTTATACCGTCCTTTTAGGCAAATGGAGGAGGCTAGAGAACTTTTCTGTGTTTGTTGTTTCTCAATTGATTTCAGCTGAAAATAATCCTTATGCCAAAGTGGCATATTTTGGGGTGACGTACTCTGATCTCCTTCAATATATATATCCTCTAACATGAAGGAGTCATCTTCTCAAAGAACTGGTCTTCGTGTAATATAAGAATGCTAATGTTGGAAAAAAGTCATCTGTCACGCTTACATTAAATTGTGAAAATGCAATGCCCTTTTGTCCTTTCATCGTTAAGAAAAGAAGGACATTTTAGTGGAGTTTTACCAAACGTGAGCACTTCATTTCTGTCTAAATTGGACTGAAACAGCTGGTGTGGACTGCATTTCCTTGTATCTTTGCTTACAAGAACCATTTGGGAAGTAGAAAGAGTAACATTTCAACAGGGACTTCTTTGGGTAATGAAAATTGCAGAATGGTTTCAATAACAGTAAACATTTAAGACCCATTAAGTCATCTTTCTTATTGTGCTTAACACCATCAAATTCAATGAGTGAATCAATGGCCACAGCTGGATGCAAGAAGCATTGAAATTCAAGCAACTATGTCACTGCGGTGATGATAAGCCTAAGAAGGAGTGGGTGAACGATACAAAGTCATCACTGAATTGTGATTGTAGATCAGCAGTGAGATAGTGAGTGAGATTAGAGGATGACTTGATATTTCACAATGATTTGTTAAACATAAGATTCATGATATCTAGAGGAGGGAGAGAGAGCACAAACATTCTTGAATATTTAGCACTGAGCATTTAAAGAGAAATTTGCTTTTGGTTTTTTATTTAATCAAGATAATGCAAACCACAGGATCTTTTCATTTCGTCAGACACGTAGATAAAAACCAAGCTGAGGAAAAAAAATCTTCAAACTCCAGCGCTCTTATTTTTCTCTCCTCATTATTTTTATAGACCGTAACCATGGTGCTATTGAGAACCACGGCTCTGCTGCTTGCATAGCTTCTGAGCTCGCATATCTGCGCATCACCACCTCCTTGACAGCAGCCAGACTCAGACTCCTTTGAAATCCAGTTTTACCTTTCTTTTTTTCTTTCATTGCCTTGTAATTCTAATGAGTTCAAGTTTATGCTGCTGACTTGGGGAGACCATCAAACACATCTTTTCCTTAGCAGAGCTGTAAGCACAGATGCTGCAATCGACTTGGACAGAAATCTCCTCTGATGAGAACCAAATTAAGTTGGGAGATCTCAGTACAGACGTTAGGAACATTTTTAGCCATTGAAATAGATCAAAGCGAAGGGCATTTATAGCATCATCAAAAGTAAATATTGTCTTACAGATTCTGTCAATCTGTAAAATTACCTTTAGGGTCATAGCAGAACCACTACCCACTACAAGGACAAATGACCGGTGACCATTTCTGTTAAGCAGCTAGCATTTCTTCGTAAACCCCTACGGCACAACCTGCTTCTCAGTCACTACAGCTGCCAGGCCCAGCCAGTGCTTCAGGAGTGATCTGGCTTCTCTGGCTTATTGTAGCAGCTGCCTAGCTGTCATGTCACCTCCTCCTGGTCTGCCTTACAGAGCATTGCTGCCTCTGACCTCTGGTTTTCCTGAACTACATATCATTTGCTTCGGTCTGAATGTTTGTGTGTTCCCCCCAGTTCATATGTTGAAACCCTAACCCCCAATGTAATGGTATTAGGAGGTGGACCCTTAGGGAGGTGATGAGGTCATGAGGGTGGAGCCCTCATGAATGGGATTAGTGCCCTTATAAAAGAGACCACAGAGAGCTGGCTTGCCCCTTCTACCATGTGACCTGACAGTGAGATGATGGTTGTCAATGATGAAGGGGGCTCTTACCAGACACCCAATCTTCAGCACCTTGATCTTGGACTTTCCAGCCTCCAGAACTGTAGGAAATAAGTTCCTGTTGTTTTTAAGCCACCCAGTTTGTGATATTTTGTTATAGCAGCCCAAATGGACTAAAATACCATTCTTCCACCTCTAAACACACACGTGCACACACACACACACACACACACACACACACACACATGCCTGAGAGGACTACATAGTCCCAAAAGAATCCTCTAATTTCATTTTTGTTCTTCTCCAACCTCAATCCTGACTAAATCCTCTTTATTCTTTGCTTCTCCTTGCGTTTTAGTAAATTGCCTAATCTCAAAACCTCATCTGACTGAAGTAGCAGATCTTCTAGATATAGTTCGAATGGACCAGCATCTACACCCGTGTCCTCTGATATTCCATGAATCCTAAATCTATACAGTATCCATGCACAGTCAGCCTGAGCCCCAAAGTAAAAGATCCACACTGCCGAGTAGTAAAGCCTGTATGAGTATTAACTAAATAATTATTTGGCCATAACTGATTATGTTAATTAGTTATCACTATTTAATTTACGAAATCATAAGTCAAGACTCCATTTGATAAGTTTTTGAAAATGCAATCTCTTTAAATCAAACTAGAGAGTCTAAATAGTGTGTGCACACACTCCACTCCCCCTCCCACATACGAGTACCTCCCACACTAATGACCCCATGCCTATGGGTGGGACCATCCACTTCTAACCCCTCTGACTTGAACATGCCCAGGTTCTTAAGATCTCTGTGTCCTCCAAATCCTCAAAATGGAATTGGTTGGATGATTGCTAGGATCCTACTGAACTCAAAGGCTAATGTTAGCATTCCCATAGCCTTACTTTAGGCTCTGTGGACCACAAGGTCTCTGTAGCAACTACTCAACTCTGCCACTGCAGCCCAAAGCAGCCGTATACGATACATAAAATGAATGACTGTGGCTATATTCTAATTTTTTCCACAAGGCGGTGAGAGTTGGCCTGAGGCTGTAGCTTGCCTACCCCTGCTTCACAGCCTTGGGCAGCACATGTCATGACACCAGCTGGTTCCCCCTCACATGTGCCGCCAGCGAACACTCACACACCCTAATCCCTGATAAACCAGGAGGGCGAAATAACTCCCCAAACCCTGGGCCACTAGGCCAGCCGTTTGTCATTTAGATTTCTCAGGGGTCTTAGACATTGATCTACCATGTCCACCAAGCGGCAAGAGCGTGTATTAAGATATTTGAATGTTCTCCCTACAACCCTCCTTTTTTGACTTGAGCGGAAGGTTTAACACAAGTTTGGGGGGAGGTAAATGAGAAGGATGAGACATAGTAAAAAGCTACTCTTTAAAAAAAAATCCTGTCTCACTCTAAAATTCTAATTTTTTTAATGTCCTAAATGTTGGCAAGAGGTTTTTCCTCTCTTAATTTAAAAATACTACCTAAGGCTTCATACCTCCTCAGAATGTGTTAACTATTATCCCTTGCACATTAGCCCAAACTTCCATTTTAGCATCCCCTTGTAGAAGGTCTACCAGGAGTACTGGCACAGATCATATTAGGCCATCTATCCCAAACAAAGTGATTTTAACTCTGTTGATTAACAGTGAAGTATTTAAGGTTTCAGAGTTGATGAGTGATGTACGGAAACTATTGTTTAATAACCAGAAATTCAGTAATAAGTTGGATATATTGAAAATCAGGGGACATTCTGACAGCAGGGAAATCAATTACAAGATTCATACAGATAAAGTGATAATACAAACTAGGATTATATTCATGAAAATGACACCGAAAGAGAGAGTCTGTGAAAGAGATAAAAAATGTGAAGATGACTGATTACACCAAACAAAAGAGAAGTAAGTAAACTTTTCAAATTTAGATGTGAGAAACAATGACAGAGAGAAATAAACAAATCAAGAAGGGGATAAGATGGAGTGATGAGGGAGATGATTAATTCCACTCAGGGCAGGCATGGTTTGAGGTAACATTGACATACCAAACGAGGCTGCACAGGAGGCAGCGTCAGAGATGTAATGATAATTAATGCTGAGATGTGGCTAGATGTACAGGATTTTTGAAACCTAAACAAGTAGATGACATTAAGCAGAAACAGGATTAGTTCACACAGCAAAAGACTAGAGAGAGGGAAGAGAGGAGGGAAGGGAAGGTGAGGGGAGAGGACAGGAGGGAGAGGAGGAAAGGGGAAAGCTTTTGGAAATGCTCCCAGTCAAGGGCAGGAGGAAATAAACACAAACAGCAAAGAAACTGAGTGGGTTTGGGTTTTTTTTTTTTTATTAACTCCACATAGGAATTCTTGGGAAGAAGTAAATTCTCTAATTTGACAATGGCAAAAAAAACCCCTTAAAGTCAATTTTTAAAATAACGTATTTACATGGTTGTGTTCAGTACACAACTAAAGATGAGAAATATTGTTTTCTATAAAATAGTAACATTCGATTTATATACAACTTTAGAATATAAAGCCATGGTTTAAGCTTATAGGTCTTAGTACCACTTTCAAAGAACTGTATCACCCACTTGGCAATCCCCATCACCTCTCTGAGACTCATCTCCCCATTTTGACAACGTTGATATTGACGGCATCTATATCCTAGAGTGGCTGGCAGAATTAATTGAGGTAACGCATAAAAGGCAAAGAGCATGATGCCTACTACCTCATAAGTGCTCAATAAATGTTAGATACCATTATTATGATTACCATAAATTTATAAAATGAGATCAATGACACTTTGTTTCTCTCCTTACTGGAAAACATTTTTGCTTGTGGGTTGCTTGTTTGTGTGTCTTTTCCCCCACAAATTTACTTTTCTTTCTGTATTTGGCAAAATGATTCCAACAGAAACAAACTGCCAGAATTCTCTCCAGAAAATATAACAATTCCTGAATATGAATAAGATTATAGACATGCATTGTTGCAAATAAGAGGAAAAATATGTTGCTGAATTTCTTTTTATGCTGTTTTCCCAGTGTTATTTCCAATTGACTCTACATTTTACAATAACAATCTCAACTTCCAAGACAAGCATCTACTCCCTGCAAGCATTCACATGTAACAAAGAAATGATTTCTAACAAAAGAATCAGCCACTCATGTCCTTCAAGAAGTTTTTCTGTGCATATACATTCATGTATTTTTAATACCTAAATAGATACAGATAAAGAATACATCTGTGCATATATACTTTGTTACATACATGAGATTGCATTATACTTCTGCTCAGCAACTTGTTCCCTTTCTCCCTAAGGTCCTACCCAAAATGGTAGCCAGTAGTCCTTTTAAAATGTAAACCAGATCAGTCACTCCTGTCCTAACAATCCTGGAAAGATTCCCATTTTACTTAGAATAAAAGTCAAAGTCCTTAGAAAAGTCTTAGAACCAGCTCTCCATGATCTGATGCCCGTACTTCACCAGCCCCATTTCCTACCTCACCCCTTGTTCACTCCACTCTGGCCACACCAGCCTCTGTGCTGCTTCTAGACCAGGCCCGGCATGCTCCTGCCTCAGGACCATTGCACTGGCTATGGTATTTACTGGATACTCTTCCCCAAGGTCCATTCGCTCATCTCCTCCACATCTTTGCTTAAGTGTCACTTTCTTAACCACCCTATTTACAATTGTAAACACCTCCCCGACAGCACAGCACTCTTGAACCAACTTCCTCTGCTCTTCTTTCTTTCACCACAGTACCTATCACCTTGTAACACAGAATAAAAACCCTCTATTGGTAAAGTATATTTGTACTTTCCCTCTCCCCTTTTACATCATAAATTCCATGAGGCAGACCCCAAGGAATACACACCAAGAACCTAGAAAAGTGGCTGGCACAATGGACATGCCCAGTAAATATTTCTGAATAAATGTTAATTAATATTTTAATTAATATTGTTGAAAAACAGTGCCAAATTGGCCTCCTGAAAGTTTTTTTGATTCTTATTTTTTTCCCAAAGAGAAAGACAAATATGAAAAATAAAACCAGGGGCTGGCCCAGTGGTGTCACGGTTAAGTTCATGTGCTCCACTCTGGCAGCCTGGGGTTTACCAGGTTGGATCCTGGGCACGGACCTACTCACCGCTCATCAAGCCATGCTGAGGCAGCGTCCCACATAGAAGAACTAGAAGGACCTACAACTAGGATATGCAACTATGTACTGGGGCTTTGGGGAGAAAAAAAGAAAAAAGAGGAAGATTGGCAACAGATGTTAGCTTAGGGCCAATCTTCCTCAAACAAACAAAACGTAAGAGTATTGAGTGAAGAAAGACTTCAATGAAAACCAACTGCTGTAAAGAAAAAGTAAAACACTGACAAATGTAATCATATTACAATTTAAAATGTCTGTCTGAATCCAGTAGGTGAATGATAAACCGTGAAAAAATATTTGCAATATGTTTATCAGAGAAAAGGCTCTTCCTTAATTAAAACTGAGTGCATAGAAATCAACAAGAGAAAGATCAACAGCCATAGAGAAAAACTGTAAAGAAACAGGTACTTCACATACAAATAGTCAACAAAAATATAAGGAGCCAGTCTTACTCGTAATTAGATAAATGCAAATCAGTACAATATGTTATTTTTCATCTCCCACCTTGGCAAAGTCAAGGGTGTGGGACAAAGAAGAGTGCAGGGAAACAGACAATGTTGTCTAGGCAAGATGGTAGTCTTTCTGTGTTGTTCTTATTTGCTGTGGTTACTCGATGATTTTGTTGTTTATTGTTTTGCTTCGTTGTTCGTTCATCTCCAAATGAGAATGGAGCCACATGGACCTTACATCAATTAGCAGATCCCTTCCAGCCACCTCTATGCTCAAACTGCCCTGTGCTCTGTAGAAAGCACACCTCCCATCCCCCCCCCACACCGCACCATTTCCTCCCTATTTTGTCTTCTGTTATATAGTGGGTTATATGGGGAGTATGATTAAAAACCTCTCATCCCTGCTGTACAGATTGTTGTTGGCAGTAGTTGATTTCAACTCCTAGTGACCCTGAAGACAGCAGAGTGGAACTCTGCCTGGTCTTTTTGTGCCGTCCTCTCACCTGCCAGTGCTGTCCCAGACAATGCTCTGCTGCTATTCATAGGATTTTCATGGCCATTTTTCAAAAGTGGGTGGCCAGGTGCTTCTTCCCAGTCTGTCTTAGTCTGGAAGCTCCACTGAAACCTGTCCACCATGGGTGACCCTGCTGGCATTTGAAAGACCGGCGGCATAGCTTTCAGCATCACAGCAACACAGAGCCGCCACAGTATGGCAACCAACGGACGGGTGGTAAGGTTCCCCGACCC
The DNA here is from genome assembly GCA_031878705.1 of Tapirus indicus. Lineage (NCBI taxonomy): Eukaryota > Metazoa > Chordata > Mammalia > Perissodactyla > Tapiridae > Tapirus > Tapirus indicus. The sequence continues at coordinate 34,551,099 of CM062937.1, read as the reverse complement.
AGAACACAAACCCGGGCCTTGGCGCTCACCACCAAATCTTAACCACTAGACCACCACGGCTGGCCTCTGTACAGATACAGAAGTCTAATATTCTGCTTAGTGCACTCCCTGACTCATTTGACCGTGGAACAGACAGCGCAAGGGTGGCTCCAAAGATATAACACATACAGGCTAATTCCACCAGCTTTGGAGGTAAATTAATACTACCCCAAATTCTGGCAAAATTTTAGGCTTTTCTTTTAAATCATTGAGAATGTAGTCTTTGTTCTATGACTGCTGTTTCAGAGGGAAGTTATAAGAGCCTATAAAAGGAACTGCTAACTGTAGATCATATTAATCAGGATCCTTGAGCATCAACTCCTTGACTCCAGTGCTGATGTTGTATTTTATTTCCCCCATTCTATATCACACCAGGGGCAGCCCTGGAAGAGGAAATAACCCAGGAGGCTGGCCTAAAGGTTGTACCCATTGTAGGGGGAAAGATACTAATGTGAGCTAACCCACACTTACAAACTGTCAAATCAGACTCCATAAATCAGAGTTCTTATACAGTATCAAGTTTTACTAATAATTTCAAGGATAGGAACAAGCAAGGGGCTCAGAGAAAGAAGCTGGGACACCCCATGTGACTCCCAGGTCCCTCTTTCCTGCACTGGACGTTTTTCTCTGGCCCAGAGTAACAGATGAGTGCAGGAGAGCTTTTACAGGTTGTTACTCACATAGAAGAGTTTTAAATTAATGAAACATCTTCATTTTTACCCCCAAAGTGTTTTGTGGTTGACCGGCATTCTCTCACCTCATAAATGCATGGACTCAGGGTTTCCTGTAGCAATCCTTTAGCCAAGGACATCCTGCTAAAAGCACTCCTGCTGAAGAGGTAAAGTCTATTTCTCCTGGCAAATATCATTAGTCCACAGGAGTCCACTCAACAAAGAAATGAGAAGGGGTCACCTGACAATTTACCCTCCACCCCCCATCCCATCCCCAACACCCCCACCTCCCTCCCCGCCACCCCCACCACGTCAGGGGGCAGGGGCCAGTGAAGGCATCTCCCTGGTAAAACAAGAGAGTGAATCACAGGCAGCTTCTTACAGTCCGCCCTCCACACAATCGCATTTATCTTTAGGGGTCCTAAAATTTAAGATGCCCTCCTCATTTTAACCTCCCCTGAAAAAGCTACCTTCTTCCCTTGAAACTGTCCCTCACCTGCATTGTAGGGCCCTGCTAGAGGCTACCATTGATTGACTGTTGTAAGAAATGAAATATTAGCAATAAATAAGCAAAACAATGAAATATAAGGGCTTAAGATAGCAAAGGAACTCCTACCAATGAAAGGTAGCATATAATTCTAACAAGAACAAGGAAGTCCAAAAAAGGCTGACTAGATTTTATCTGTCCATGTACGTTATCATAGTAGGGCAGGCAGCTGTTAAAAATCCACAGAAGAGATGATTTTTTTTTCATTCATCCTCCTTGATACAAAAATTATAAAATGGGGGGAGGGGAGAAAGATCATAAAATAATTTGGCATGAACATGTTAAAAACTGAAATCTAATATGTGGGAGAAATGAGTTGGTGTAAAAAGTACAGAAAAGAAGGCAATGGAAAAATAATACCAAATGGTTCAATAAATCTCAACCCAAGGAGAGGAAGGCTTTCTGAGGAACACAACATAGAGAGACAGTAAAGGTAAGTTGCCTTATAATTGAGTAATGTGTAAGGAATTATACACTATTATTATAATTTTTTAAATAATTGGATCCTTTTTTCCTGGTTCTTTATTTAATGAAATTTAAAATAGTTATCCTGTTTGAAACACTAGTGGAAATAACTGCTTTAGTAATAAATCCCATCAGATAAAAAAGTAAATTGTTGGGCCCAGCCCAGTGGTGTAGTGGTTGTTTGCGCACTACGCTTCGCTGGCCCAGGGTTCGCAGGTTAGGATCCCGGGCGCGGACTGACACTCTACTTATCAAGCCACGCTGTGGCGGAATCCCATATAAAGTAGAGGAAGATGAGCACAGATGTTAGCCCAGGGCCAGTCTTCCTCAGCAAAAAGAGGAGGATTGGCAAAGGATGTTAGCTCAGGGCTGGTCTTCCTCACAAAAATAAATAAATAAATTGTCATAATTCCCTTTCTACCACATTGTATTCTCACAATGAAGAGTTTTTATGGTGCCATACTTCGCATACATAATTTAAGACACTGACGTTGAACACGGACAGCAGAACGAACGAAGCAGAGAAACTTAATAATGAAGAGAGATTTCAGACAAACTTGATGATAACTATATCTGCAAACTAAGAATTTTATTAAAATTCTTTGGCCAAACCACAAAGGTGGAAGCTGGGAATTTGTCAGTTATTGAGAGATGAAAGTTTTGTTTGGTAATGGAGCTGATTTTGGGAGTAACGGCTGCTGATCTACATGCGGAAGAAGCTTTAGAAAAAAATAGAATCAAGAAAAATTTCTAAATAAGGATAAGGAAGAGATACTCAATATTACATGGTCTCTGAAGAAATATTAGTATATAACGAGAAGGTACAGACATGACTCCTGTCTTTAACAAAAAAAAGGCTGATGTCAGACAAATACTTTCTGGAAAACATCTTAAATTATTTACATTTCCATAGGGAAGAAAGCTTAGCAGAATGACTAGAATGCTTGCAACTAAAGACAGCATTTCCTTAACATAAGAGTTTTGAGTAAAAGAATCTTAACTTGGTTTCTTGGAGTTTACTAAGAAAGCTGCATACCATCTTTCTGAATTTTTTTCAAAAAATATGTTATAGCGCAATATCTGTAATATACAGAAATGTATACATTTTCAACTATTTCAACTTGTAAAGCTATAGCACATCACTCTTGTTTATCTTGTATGTCTTTGAAAATTAATGAGAAAGAATTATTTTCTTGTTTATGCATACTCTTTTCTGAATTGTCTGTTTATAGTATCTGTCTTATTTCATAAAATATCTTTGAATAATAAAGATAAAGAAATTTTCATATTTGTTGATTTTATAGCCTTATATTTTGAAACAAAATTGAGCACACTAATAAATAAAACTGGGGAAGGTGGAAAGATTACCTTTTGTAGTTAGGATAGGATACTTTCAGTACATCTAAAAATAACTCTACAGTTAATTAAAATATCTGCTTAGGACTGTGCCCACCACTTATAAAAAAATCAACCCTTTGAGTGATCTGTCTTGTAAGAATGAGGTCTCTGGCAGTCTAATTAAATGTAATGACTTTCTGTTGAAGAACTTCTAAAAATTATGTGTATCATAAAAGTTATTTATCATATCTAAGTGGGCCTTGTTCCACCATCACCTCCTTAAATCCAGGATCTTACCTTTGGAATAGAGTAAAATCCACAGACCAAAAAAAAGATTGATGGGTCAGAATAAGTTTACTTAACAATTGACACTTTCACCCAAACATTTCTAACTTAAAAACAACAGGCATTTTTATTTTCCAGTCATCAACAAACTCACCCTTCATTAGAAGAATCAGTGAAGTTTGCCTAAGACTTTCCAGCGGCTACTACCTAACAGTATGCAAGGGCGAATAAAGAGGAATTAGACCAAAGTTTTCATCTTTGATAAAAAGATACAGTCAGTAGATGAGTCCATGACTGCTAACTATCCACCAAACATACATTCTCTCTCTTTCTCTCAAATTAAAAGAAGTCCTGTTTAGAATTGGGCACACTGCTAAAAGAACACATTTCCCAGCCTACCTTGCAGCTGGGTATGGTTACTGCCTAGGTTATAGACGATGAGCTGTTAACTATAGCTGATCAGGGATCCAGTTCAGTCTGGAACCTTACTGCTACCTCAGAACTTTCCTATAATGGATAGCTAAAGAGTTCCAGAAATTTCCTTATGTGTTTAGATTAAGGAGTGTCATCTATGTCAAAGAGCACACTCCATCTGCTTCTGTCTAGATCCCTGTGAAGGATGTAGTGAAGCAAAGAGGGTCTTACTTTGACAGGTTTTTCTTTTTGTCTTCTCACATCTGACCACCTTTGGTCATGAGTTAGTATCTTTAAAAGTAGAGTAGGAACCATCAACAAAATGAAAAGACAACCTAACAACTGGGAGAAGGTAATTGCAAACCATGTATCTGACAAGGGTTAATCTCCAAAATATACAAAGAACTCACACATCTCAACAACCAAATAACTAACAATACAATTTAAAAATGGGCAAAGACCTAAACAGACATTTCTCCAAAGAAGATATATGGATGTCCAACAGGCACATGAAAAGATGCTCAACATCATTAACTATCAGGGAAATGCAAATCAAACTACAATGAGATATCACCTCATGCCCTGTCAGAATGGCTATAATTAACAAGGCACAAAACAACAAGCGTTGGAGAAGATGTGGAGAGAAAGAAAGTCTCATACACTGCTGATGGGAGTGCAGACTGGTGCAGCCACTATGGAAAACAGTATGGGGATTCCTCAAAAAATTAAGAATAGAACTACCATACGATCCAGCTATTCCACTGCTGGGTATTTATCCAAAGAACATGAAAACACCAATACATAAAGATACGTGCACCCCTGTGTTCATTGCAGCATTGTTCACAATAGCCAAGACTTGGAAGCAACCTAGGTGCCCATCAAAGGACGAACAGATAAAGAAAATGTGGTATATATATACACAACGGAATACTACTCAGCCATAAGAAACAATGAAATCCAGACATTTGTGACAATGTGGATGGATGTTGAGGGTATTATGCTAAGCGAAATAAGTCAGAGGGAGAAGGTCAAAAACTGTATGATCTCACTTATAAGTAGAAGATAAAAATAACAACACACAAACACATAGAGACAGAGACTGGATTGGTGGTTACAGAGGGGAACATGAGGGAGGAGGGCAAAAGGGATGATTAGGCACATGTGTGTGGTGATGAATTGTGATTAGTATTTGGGTGGTAAGCATGATGTAATCTATGCCGAAATAGAAGTATAGTGATGTACACCTGAAATGTATACAATGTTATAAACCAGTGTTACTGCAATAAAAAAAATTAATTAAAAGTAGAGTGGGCTTTAACGGTGATAGAGCCTGGCCTATACTCACAGTACGTGCAAATCAGTAAATATATGAGGTGGTGGATGTGTTAACTCCACAGGGGAATCTTTCCACAATGTACACATGTATCAAGTCACTACAATGTACACTTTAAACATTTTACAATTTTGTCAACTATACCTCAACAAAGCTGGAAAAAATAAAATGAAAAAAAAAAGATGTGGAGACATCAAGAAAAAGAATAAAAAGGCTACAAATATATGTGTGACTTCTATCAATTATACACGCTTGAAAAAAAATTGTTCCATCAAATGACACAAAAAATAAAGAACATAGTACGGTCCCATGCACACAGCAAGCACTCAATAAATGTTAGCTACTAACATAATTGGTGTAGTCAATCTAGATGATGATATCATTTGGTAATTTAGTCACTTATGGAGTTCAAACTATGTTCAAAGAAATAATAGTACACTACTGTTTATAGGAATTATGCTTTAAATATACTCCAAAGGTCTCTGAAATACTATTATTCTTTATTAAGTTGAAATATTGGTATGAATGCTTAGTTGTAAATATTTTCTTACATCAGAATGCTGTCAAAGCGTAGACTTACACAGTAGATGAAAAAACATAATCGCAATATTAGTACTTTATTAAATAAGAGCATAATTTCTAAAATGAAGAACATTAGCAAGACTGTCATTTAACCAATCTATTTATATTTTAATGGGATATTTTACTTTCCCTGGAATTGAGATGGAAGGTGAAATCTTTATGATATTGACTTAATTATTACTCACTAACAACTTTTAGTAACAGAGGATTCAGAATCTCTGTTTTTATTTATCAAATTCAATTGTGATCTACTAGAAAAGACATATCCAGTCTTCAAGCATCTAATCTCAAAAACTCATATCCCACATCGAATCATTCAATCCCAAATTTATTTTAGTTTAGACATCAACATTTGGCTTTGCTTCTTGTAAACTCAATGTGCGTTTCTTCTTCAGTTCACTGGAGCGCTCGAAAAGGCGAATTTGTATTAGACGAGGGTAGTTAAACCCTGGTCCTTAGTTAGCCAAACTAAATTACTTTAAATCACTATCAGTAGAAATAGTAACGATTGCCAGGAGGAGTGATTAGGACAGTTTTGTCGTTATCATTTATTGCTAAAAGGCACAGCAGAAAAGTTTTAAAGAGGCATTAATTAATTCCAAAGGCAAAGAATCAAGGCATGAAGAGTTGAGAAAAGGAGTTTCTTCCAAGATTTCTGCTTTTCGGTATTAGGATCTTGGGTGTAGCTGTTTCAATGACGAGCTTCCAAACATGTTATTTGCATAAAATGGATGCAGGATGAATCAATCTAGTAAGTGCCTTTTATGCTTTAACAATTGGCTTTTCTTGTCAAACAAGTTTCCCTTCTGTAGTTCTTCACACTAATTCATGCTTAATTAAAATATAATATTAAGCTGCGCGGCATTACAATATTATTTCTGTCACACTTCTATAACAAAACAGCTTTGATAGTTTATCACAAAATGTCTAAAAATATTTCATAGATACTATATCAAAAATCATCACTATCCATAAATATCCTGAGGAAGGTCTTTCTTCAGGGCCAGCTGACTTGGGCAAAAACAGTAATATAGGGCAGTGATAAATTGGCAATTATTGGTAATTCTGCAGTGAGTACCTCTTTCCTAGTTGAGACTCACTAGTTGGTTTATGAGAAAATGATTCTGCAACATTGCTAAAGCAGAGTTGTAAAAGATAAGGAAACTACTCTGCAAATGCAATAAGAGAGCAAAACTAGGTATTAGAAAAAATCTTCAGATTAAACACAAACAGCAAATCATCTAAGATCTGCAGGCACTGATTTCATTCAGACTATGTGAACTTTATATCAATAAACATGGTTAAACTAAAACCATGCTTTAAAAAGAACACTTATAATACACAACCATGACTAATTTCTTTCCTTTAAAAAAAAAGAAGAGAGGCATGCCCGGAGAGATTATAAACTCATTTGGTTAATTAGGTAATGTAACAGGGACTTGAATCTTAGTTCCCTGGGTTCATGGATGCCCTCCAAAACCCGTGAACTGACTGAGGTTGAAAAAAAATTTTTGTTCATACATGGAGAGGAGGATTTCAACACTTTAATCAGATTCTCCACGGAAGCCCATACCCATTCCCACCAAAAAGTCAAGGACCATTGTTCCCAATGAAAAAATAGGATATAAAGAAAATTAAATATTCCATAACCTGTTAAATACCATGAAATCACTAAAGCATCAAGGAACTCCTAAGAAAGGTAGAATGTGGCCCTAATTTTGTGTATGGAAACACAGTTTTTTATGGAAGAATAGAATGGGATGGATTCTACACTACAAAAAGTATTCAAATTCAGACCATGATCTGTCATCTTGTTTGCTACACTAGGTTTCTTACCTTTTGTTTTGTTTTGTTTTTGGAGTGGGACTCTGCATTCACTTGTTGGAGTGGACCACATTTCTCAAAATAGCCAGCAAAAATGAGAACCCAAATTATAGAGGCCTGATGTAGCTGGTACAGGAGGTCTCTCCGGGTTGGCTATCCTTCTCCAGGGCTTGATTTCTCAGGAGGAATAATCCAAGAGCCCAGAAGGGGAATGAGGAGGAAATGGGCTTCTGAAGTGAACAGTGAAGAACCCAGACTCTGTAGGAACAGAACAGAAGCCTTAAAGGTCAAGAGAGCTGAGCCCAAATCACACTCTCCATCCTAAAATGCGTATGACACATAAAGTTGGGGTGAAAATATGTGAACTACAAAATAAAATACATATCTTCCACGGTTAACCTGAAGATTACAGGACACAGTATATGTGCAATATCCAACACGTGGCAGACATTCAATTCATGTTACTTTCCTTTCTAGGCTGACAGCAGTATTTGGGAATTTCCAGTAATATATGATGTCCACCAAGTGTGCAGTGTGCTCCACAACAGTTTCGTTGAGCACCCGAAATCAGCGCACTGTACTGGATTTTTACTTCCGCCATATCTTCATGCTAAAAGTTCCTTTTGGATTCTCTGGCCAGATATTGGTCCAGCTCTGTAATAGTCTCAGGGCCCCCAAAGATCCTGAGACATAGACCAGGGCTACCTTATCATTGTATGTTTAAGCCAGGCTGGAAAGAGTCCCCAAGTCTTCCAGCCTTACCTCTGCTCTGAAATCCACACCAAAGAGAAGAAATTTGATATTGGAGAAATAAAAATGTTTCCATAATGGTATAACAAAATGAAATTCAGCTAGCCCAATTTTAACATCTCTATATAGATGAAACCAGCTCAGTTGACTTCCCTTCTCCTGGCATCAAGTCTGAGTTCGGATAACGATCAGTTCATTTGGAGTTTACAATAATATTCGCATGATATAATTTTTATAAACCCTCAAGCAAAATCCCTAATTACTAGGAATTTTAAATCAACCTAACATAAAATCTAATTGAATATGAAAGTCTCAATTTTCTTGCACTGTATTTTCTTCATTTCTTTAACTGATGAAAAGGGATACTGTATTACCAGTTATAAATGGAAATACATCATCGTCCACCAAAATAATACTGTCCTATTATTTAATCAGTGCACTTTTCAGCTCACCTTTATCTCTGTATGGGTGAATTACTGTGCAATCCACACTTGTTATTTATCTAGGATATCATAATAATGACATGAGGTCATAGTGTTGTTATCCATATTACAATTGATTTACAAATATTTTTCTGCAGAAAAGGTGCTGAATCTCTAGTAATATCTAAATTAAACAGATTTTACACATGTTGTCAAAGGTAGTCTTTATAGTTACTGACATTTGGCAGTGTGGATGATTTATATACACCATACAACTGAAAAGAATAATAACTTGAGAATGTTGTTCCTAGAAGAGCATTTTACTCCAAAGGAAGAGAGCCATGGGAAGGCACAATGGGAAAAACACTGAACTTGGAGTCCAAGTTCTGGCCATGGTATGCCTGAGAAGGTAACACACATTAAACAGTGAGAAGCTGGCAGACACCTGCCTCATAAGCAGATGACGTGTGACCAGAAGTCTGGGGATGAGGAAGTTTCCAAAAAAGATATTTTGATACTTCCTTATCTCCTTCCACCAGTCCATGCTCACCTTGCTGTTTCTGAATTAAGTCCTTATGGCTGGTGCTGCAGCAGCCATTTTGATACCACAAGACAAGCATGAAGGGTCACAATCCCAATTGGCCTGGGGCCATCTAGGTTTGCCTGGAGTAGTCCTACTTAAGCTTTTGTCCTGGCTTTTTCCTTTTCAAATGAAGTGTTATTATTAATAACTGCAATCAAATAGGCCAAGACGGGTTTGGTAGCCCTCTGTTTCCTACTGCCTGCTTCTGGTGTAGCCATATCTAATAACTGTGAGAAATTCTGTGCAGCAAGCAGAGCTCTCATTTTAACACATGGTTACATCTAAAGAAGACGAGTAACGACCTGTCTCCATTGCTAACCCTCTCCAAATGAATTATTACCAAATCCTCCTTACAAAGACAGCATGCAGTGTGAGCAAAGATAAAAGGGAACATACGTGACACCAGTGGCTAGGGAGAGACTAGGTGGTAATGGGAGACATATTTGATGAAGCTACCATGTTGGCACGTGCTGAACTGGCCAGGTGTGCTGTGGCCCTTGCTAAAGACTGTGAGAGGAACAGAGCTGCCAGGCCCTCTAGCCAGAGGGATTGGTGAGGAATATGGGGAATCATAGGTTATGTGTACGAGAAATATGTGAGGGAAACAGAGACTGAGCAGTTTTGCTGAGCACAAATGAAGAGAAATCTCAACACTTGTGCAACAGTGGCTGTGTCATTAAATCTACGTTTATTTGTGTCACTTATTTTGGCAACGCTTTTCATTTTGCGATGAAACATCTCTCCACCAATTAGCTCTGAAGGTCATGTTTAATGAAAATATTAAGTACCAAATTTCCATTTGTCAAAGAAGTTGACGAGGACAGTGTAACTTTTCCAAATGTTTGTTGACTGAGTCATGGTAATAAAACCAGAAAACACAGATCTGCTCAGGAAGAATAACTTTTCAAACATGAGCAGTTACATTAAGAAACCTGTGCTTGAACACGATGATTTAAGATGTGAAGCTGCCGAAGGGGGTGATAGCACACCTTGAAGCAAGCCTGATTTCGAGATTAGTTTTGTGCATTATTTTATTCCAAGTTTTCTTGTGCACACAGGCAGAGCTATTAAGATGTTGCTTCCATTTAGCAAATAAACTTCACAAACAGTTAAATGATCCTGTGTCATAAATACTTCAAAGAGAAGCACGGAAATAAAAATCAGTTCAATTTAATTCCCAGAATGATTTGAATTTTAAAATCTAGCTTATATATTTGAAACAAAGCTTTTAGAAACTCATTCTGTTGAACCTGAAATACATAATATTATGATAAACACTATCATAATTGTAGTTAAAAAGTTCATCATTGACAAAAATATTATTTGCTTTTATGGTGATAATATGAATGCAAATTTTGCTGGAGCACAGCTTTGGAATAAAAATAATGTTTCTAAGGAATGTATTTGGTTGGAGTTGGTTGAGATGAATTATAATTCATAATTACATCCAAACTAGTTTCTAGTTTCAATATTGTACTAATCAAAATACACCTGTAGGTGTCAAAATTTATGTGTGCATATGTATATTTGTGTGCATTTATAAACAAATTCTCTAAATTCTGAATGTTTTTTTCAAAGTATTCAATAAACGGAGTGCCAAAAATGTTGGCTTTTGAAGTTTTGGGTCAACTGTAATTACTGAGAAAAGCTGGAACAGAAAAAAATAGACAAGTGCAAGGAAAAAAACTGAACAAATTAAACACTAAGAGATCAAATGGACTTCAAGATCTAATTTTTAAATTCTTTGTGTTTAAGAATAGCTTCACTTGTGGGAAGAATCTTTTAATAGAGCTCCTATTTTTTGTTGGATAATTTATACTCTGTATGAGAGTAAAATAAAATTCTGACTTACAATTACATGGTCTAAATTTGATAAAACATTCAAAAGAATCAACTTATTTGATAAATTCTATTTTATATATTTGTCCAGGAAAATGCCTCTGAATTGGGGCACGAAGACAGTATTTGGGAAAATATTTGACCTGAAATATTTATTATTTTTCAATATGAAAATATTAGAATTAAGAATATTTTTCATTTAGCAAAATTTCTCTGAGCTTATGAGACCCTCAGCATTTATAGAAAAAGGATATTGACAATTCAAAATACTATGGTTTACAGAGAAGCACCAATAGAAGGAGTACTAATTTTGAATTTAATAACTATATAATAAAATACACTAACCCTAAAATCAGACCTTCAAATCACTGTCTTAACCCATATCCATATATATAGGAGTTTAATTAGGCACACTGTTTGTAATAAAAGTATTATTATTTCAATAATATTTTAGTAAAACCAAATGGGTATCTATGCTGTTAACCAAATACTATTTAAAATATTGTTGATTTTATCTCGTTTCCCTAATTTTTATTTTTAAAATATTTTTATAATCTATATATTATATAAGTACAATGATGGATGCATAGAATTTCTAAGTGTACACCTGTTGGATTTACATATGGAAAATATTTTTACTGATAGGGTGCATAAAAGGTAAAATTTGGAGACCAACACAAGAAATGAAGCTACCTATTAGGACAGAAGAACATGGCTTTAAAGGGATGATTCTTTTTACTGAGAAACGTCCACTCATGTAGGAAAGCACCGTGCTGTTCACTGACCACAGTTCAAATACAGACAAGGAATGCAGTTTCCATGGTCTATGGGAGCTCTGCTCGCTGCAGACAGAAGCTCAGGCCTCATTAGCACGTGTTCAATAGTCTATCGGATTCATCTGGAAGAGGTGCATGAATCCCTGAGAGAGAAAACTGAGGCCTGTGCATCTGCCCAAGGTGACATAGTCAACGGCTGAACTAAATCCAGATCTTCCAATTCCTATTCTCGTGCTTTTTCACTAACTGTACCACATGTTTTGTTCACAGTCCTATTTAACAGAGTACTGATTAAGAATAAAAGTATAACTCATCTCATGCTAATGAAACTTCTTTATTTCTACCTATTTGTTTCCCTGAGGTTAACTAGTTTGTAGAGGGAGGGTCATCCCTGCTTAGGAAATTGTTGTCCTCCTTTTTTAGGGAGGACACGAAATGGCAGACATTGCTAGAGAGAAGACAGATTCAGAAAAAAGAATAGTTTCTTATTTTTTCATAAATTTACATTTTTCTTTATACAATGAGTGTCCTGAAGTGAGCAAATTTTTCCTTCTGAATCCTGAAGGCTCGAGAAGACTACATATAGCCAAGAAGTTCACAGTACGCCTTTCAATGATACAAACCCACTCATTAACACAATGGTGACTCGGGACAAAAAGGTTGGAGTAAATGGTAGGAAATACTACAGTTTTGAAGGCCTTATTCTAAAAAATACATATCTTGGAGAAGTCTTGCTCTACTGACATAAACCCTAACCTGGGAAAATTATCCCACCTTCTTTTCTTTAATTTACGTGTCCACACGGAGGGTCCCGACATAGGATTGCATAACAAGTGTTCCAAGTTTAAAAGACTGGGACATTGCTCCCCACTTCTATTATGACTTCCTCCACTCAAAAATTAAAATTAAAATTAAAAACTCATCCAGAAGAGCTTGGCACAACAGAGGGGTGTATTGACAAGTCATTTCAGAGGGAAGATGTGTGACCAGCCGAGTGGCCCTGCCATGGGCCTGGCTGGCATGCGGTGGGCAGAGAACTGAAAAGGCACCAAGAAAGCAGCCATGAAAACATCAGCTGTTTTTTTTCCTGTTTGCATTATCATGCACGAGAGTCAGAATGTAAATAAGCATATTTAACTCTAACTCACCACATTTTAATACACGCTTTTTAATAGTGTGGTTGAACCAAAGAACTCCAATTTATAATAGGAATTTCTGTTTGATATCAAACTCTCAAAATGAAAATAATGAAGTGCTAAAGGAAACACTCTAATTATTATTAATTGGGTACAGCCTTGATTAGTTTGCATGGATGGGGTGGTCTGAAAATACATTTTATTGCACGTTTCTACAATATATATTTCCGGGAACGCTGACTTGATTAGGCGGCTAATGCAGAAGGAAGTCACGGGTGAGGCAACCTCATGCTCAGGTCCCAGGCTCATGTGGAATAAATAAACACACATTAACTCTCAATAGTTTCAGGGCTGTGATTAAGTAAAAGAAATAAAATTTTAAAAGCGAGAGCCTTCCCAGAAATAGCCATGAAAATGAAAGATGACAGCCCTATGACGTGGAACACAATACAGGCTTCAATTTTAGAACACCAATGATTGTTTTTCGTATTTAGGACACTTTCATAAACAAAAAGGAACATCTTCCTATTCCTGAAACCACCTATCTCAGTCACAATATTTTGAAAGCTAAATCTCATGAGGAAACCTCACTAGCTCTTGCCTCAAGAAGCCGGAGTCCTTTAGAAGTAGAGAGTTTGTTGTAAGAGGCCTACTGCTCTGTCATTATTTTCTGAAGGGCATATTGCCATTGATAGGAGTCTGGGTTAAACAAAGATGAATTCAGTTATTAAAATACAAGTAAAATAACACTGTTCTGCCTTTGTAAAATCGTCCCAGAACATAGTAATTGGATGGCGCCTGTATACAACTTGCGATTGGCGTCTGAAGTCGGGGAGCAGTCTTGTGGGACTGAGCCCCTAACGTGCGGTATCTGACACTAACTCCTGATAGATGGTGCCAGAATTGCTTGGTGTGGGAGGAAAACCCCCACATCTGGAGTACAGAAGTGTTCCGGGAGTAAACATGCTGAGTTTTCTTCCTTTCAGCTATCATGACCCATTAATTCTCTAAGAAACGTGTACAGAGCCACAGGCATGTGTCAGCCACCATATCAGTTAGTGCAATAGACGTAAATATAAACAAAACCATAGTACTAACAACCCTAGGAATGGAGAGAAGTGTATAAACCAAGAACATAAAGAAGGATATACAGCAGAATGCAATAGATGCCTAGAGAGGTAGAAACACACAGAGTGAGAAGTATAATGTCCAATAATGGAGAGAACAATTCATAGTAGGAAAGAATACACTCTTCTATATATATCATGGCCTTGTACTTGTTTTGGGGCAACTGGAGCCAAACAGTGTTTTGAAATGAAGAGTTAGTCCGGTCTCACCCCTGTCCCCAAGGAACCTACATATTCCCTCTGGATAAAGTCAAACCTAAAAATCACTTAAACTCAACTTCCATTTCTCTGGTTCTTTCTGTTTTCAACACAAACAAGCATCAACAGCTGTTTTACTTTATTTGACGTGCTGGGCAAGCTCCAGAGATGAATAACATCACAGCCATGGACACCTAGACAACAGTGACTCTCAGTTGAGGCAATCTTCTTTTGTTAATAAAAACATCTTGTAAAAATTGTGGGGTTTTTGCCACTGCTTGAAAATAGCATCAGCAACTTCAAAATGAAAATACCAGAGCAATTTAGTTCATGGTGGAGATCAGTCCCATGTAAATATCCTTCTTTTTAAAGAGAAGGTTTCCAGACGAGGCCACAGCGTCAACAGAAAGTACATCATAAGCCTGAACTTTGGGGAAAAAAAATCTTCACGAACCTTTCTTCTGCTATTTTTGAAAATGCTTTCAACACGAACTCATCCAAGGAGCATTTTGGATATTATACAGCTTATTTTATGCACTTCACAAGTTAAATTTAGACAATTATACTCAACCCTGAATTAAATTTTAAGAGAATCTTTTTTTGCTTGGAGAGGTTCTTTCGAGTCTCAAATGCTGAACCTCGTATTAATGTCTTTGAGTCTTAAGAATAAAAACTATTCAAATAATTTGAAAACTTCTATCAAGAATCCTGGCACTTTTCCTGCAGATAAAATGGGCATTCCATTCCTCCCACATACCAAACAGTGAAGGCAACACAACTATTTCCTAAACATACACTTTTCCTTCTCAGTTAAGGTTACATAATTTTGGTACAATATGTTATTAAATAATTGATACTCTGATAAGTAACCATGTGGTACAATGTATCAGATTCAGACAATACCTAGCTAAATGGCCAATCAGATTCTTGAGACAGGAAATCATGTCTCATTTTAAAAACATAACAAAACAGTAACAAAAACAAACAGTGATAGTAGCCATCACGGTGTCTTGGTATGATAATCATTATTATGGTCATCAATGTCATAGCGACTATTTACCAGGCACTTAGATTAAGACAGGCATAATTCTAAGTACTTGTTTCTGTCTCAATCTACACAACCATCCTATTAGGTAATCACTATTATTGTGCCCATTTTACAGATGAGGAAAGTGAGGCAGAGAGAAATATGGAACAAATATTGGCTGACGTAACCACTACTGAAGCCTGAGCTAAGGGTGATGTGAGGGTTAAGATTGCTTCTATCCTTTCTCTGCTCGTGGATGGCAGTTAGGGATACCAGATAAAGTATGAGATGCCTAGGTAAATTTTAATTTTAGATAAATAACAAATGATTACTATAACCGTGTTCCATGCAATATTTGAGACATACTTATACTAAACAATTATTTGTTGTTTATCTGAAATTCAAATTTTATTTTTATTAGCTAAATCTGGGAACCCTAAATTAGACGTTTATAACCTCCTTCCATCTCCTAACCCAGATTCTATGCCTGAAGTTTCAATAACCAACGCATACAATATGTACATATGTGCGTCACTAGACAGACACACACACCTGCACAATAATGATTTTGAATATCCTATATTTTAGAGTGTTACAGTTCTGATAATAGTTTCTAAATCTTACTAAGCACTCCCAATGTGTGACACCTGTTCTAAGTGCTCGACATGTCTCACTGCATTAAATCCCCACCACAACCCTGTGATGCAGGCATCGTAATGCATCCCATTATTAAGATGAAGAAACTGAAGAAGGGGAAGTGCTGTGGTCTGAACGGCTGTGCACCCCCAAAGTTCATATGTTGAAACCCTACCCCCAAGGCGATGGTATTAGGAAGGGAGGCCTTTGGGAGGTGCTCAGGTCATGGGGGGGGGCCCTCGTGAATGGGACCAGTGCTTTTATAAAAGAGACCCCACAGAGCTCCTCAGACCCTTCTGCCACATGAGGACACAGCAAGAAGTCAGCAGGCTGTGACTCAGAAGACAACCTTCACCAGAACGCAGCCATGCTGGTGCCTGGAGCTGGGACTCCCCAGCCTCCAGAACTGTGAGAAATAAATTTCTGTGGCTTATGAACTACCCTGTCAGTGATATTTCGTTATAGCAGCCCAAACAGGCTAAGACAGAGAGGCTACAGACTTTGGTCAAAAGTACATGAGTGGTGGGATCTGAGCCCAGGCAATTGGCCACAGAGGTCTTGTTCTAAATCACAGTTCTATGTAGAATAGCGGCCAGGGAAATATATGCTGAACAATGAGCAGAGAGCTTTTTGAATTTCAACCAGCCATAGCAGACAATCTTTGTCGAGGGCTGAAGGCAAACAGCGGAGACCTTAGAAGGGTCCCGTCTGAGCACCAGGGCTGAACTAGTCCTACAGTAAAGACGACTGTAAACAAGCCTTAACAAATTTTAAAAACAAGCTTAGAAGTATCAGGCTGATCTGCAAGTAACTTTGCTTCCCGCTAAAACAGACGTCAGCATTCTTAATGAAAGACACAAAATCCAAACACTCACAACCTCGGACAGCCAATGAAATATTACTAAAAGTCAAACCAGAGGAAAATCATCAATAGCACAGACTCATATATTGCAAGCGTCAGAGATAATGGAATCAGCAAACAAGAACTTTAAAGTAGCTATTATAAATATGCTGAAGGATTTAAAAGAAACAAATGGAACTTCCAGAAATAAAGAGCATAATATCTGAAAAGAATGTGTGCCTTGGATGGACCTAATAGCACAACCTATTACGAAGACGTGAAAAGTTGAAAGCATAGCTACGGAAGCCATGAAAACCAAAGTACAGGGAGACAAAGGAAAAAAAGGACACCAGACTCCAGCGATTTCTGGGACTGTTTACTAAATGTGTATTTGGAGTCTGAGAAAGAAGAGAGAGAGGTAAGACAGAAAAAATCTTTTGAAGAAATAATGACTAAAATTTCCCCCAATTTAATAAAATCTCTAAATCCACTGATCCAAAAACCTTAAGTCTCAAGGTGTACAAACAAAGAAAATCACACCAAGACATACCATAATCAAATTACTGAAAACAGATGATAAAAAGAAAATGTTAAAAGCAGCCAAAGAGGAAAGACGCATTATGTGTAGATGAACAAAGATAAGATCTTCAAACTTCTCATCAGATACTACAAAAGCCGAAGGACAATGGAACATTATTTTTAAAGTGCTGGAAAAAAAAAAACTGTCAACCTCAAACTCTATGTCCAGGGAAACATATACTTCAAGAAGAAAGGTGAAATGAAGACTTTTTCTAATAAACAAAAGCTTAGAGAATCCATTTCTAGCAGAAGTGCTACAAAAAAAAATTGTAAAGGGAATTCTTCAGCAAAAAGAAAATGATACTAGATATAACTCAGGTATACAAAAAGGACTGAAGAGTTCCAGAAATGATAAACATGTAAATATATTTTAAAGGCATTTTGTCATTTTTACAACATTTCTTGGTAATTGTTCAAGATAAAAATAAGAGTGAAGTATTCTACATTAATAACACATATAGAAGTAAAACATATGACAACAATAATGCAAAGAAAGTAAGGTGGAAATAGTACATTGCTTTAAGGTTAATACCTTATACATGAAGATGTATATTATATGAAAGTAGACTGTAATAAGTTAAAATGCATATTGTGAATCCTAGAGCAACTACTAAAAAACTAAACATGAAATATAGTTGATAACAAAATAGAGGAGTAGTAAAAATAATTAACCCAAAAGAAGTCAGGAAAATATTAAATTATGAACAAAGAATAGATGGAAAATATAGAAAACAAATAATAAAAAAGACTCAAACCCACTCATACTGTCAATTACAATAATATTCATGGTATAAACACTTCAAATAAAATGTGGATTGTCGGATTGTATAAAAAAATCAATGTTCAACTATATGCTCTGTCTATAAGATATAAACTTTAAATAAAGAGAAAGAAGTAAGGTTAAAAGTAAAAGATTGGAAAAGATATAACATGCAAATACTGATCACAGGAAAACCAGCAACTCCATTAAAAATGGGCAAAGGAGGGCCAGCTCAGTAGCGCAGTGTTTAAATTTGCACATTCCGCTTCAGTGGCTTGGGGTTCCCCGGTTCGGATCCTGGGCACGGACCTACTCACTGCTCATCAAGCCATGCCAAGGCAGCATCCCACATAGAAGAATTAGAAGGACCTACAACTAGGATATACAACTATGTACTGGGGCTTTGGGGAGAAAAAAGAAAAAAGAGAAGATTGGCAACAGATGTTCACTCAGGGCCAATCTTCCTAAAAAAAAAATGGGCGAAGGAAAAGACACTTCCAAAAGTAACATATACAAGTGATCAATAAGCTCATGAAAAGATTCTTGACATCTCCAATCTTCGGAGAAATGCAAATTAAAACTATAATGAGATATCAATATGTACCTTCTAAATGACTAAAATAAAAAAGGTGACAGTATCTAGTATCAGTGAGGCTGTGGAGTAACACGAAGTCTCATGTACGGCTGGTGGGAATGTAAAATGGTACAACTGTGGAGAACAATTTGACAGCTTCTTACAAAGTTAAACATACACTTACCATATGACCCCACAATTACACTCCTTTACTTAGTGAAGAAAAATGAGAACATGTCCACACAAAGACTTGCACATTACGTTCTTAGAAGTTTTTTTTTTTTTTTTCCACAATAGCCCCAAACTGGAAACAACCCAGTTGTCTGTCAACAGATGAGGGGATAGACAAATTATAAATCCATACAATGGGATACCATTCAGCATGCAAAAGAAATGGACTATCAATACATACAACAAACGAATCTCAATGATTCAGAAACTCAAAAGCTTTATGCTAAGTGAAAGAGACTAGACACAAAAAGCTACATTCATTTATTTCAAATTCTAGAGCAGACAAAACTAACCTATAGCAGCAAAAGCAGATCAGTGATTGCCTGGGGGCGGGAAGGGGTGATGAGAAGCAAAGGGCACCAGTGGTCATTCTGAGGACCGATGGTGGTTATCTGCCAGAAGTCATTGAACTCTACACTTGCAATGGGTGATTTTATTACAGGCAAATTTTTCCTCCATAAGGTTGATTTTTTAAAACATTAATTTCACAGCATTTACTCTCTTTTGTAAACCAGTGATTCCCAAATTTTCATCAATTAACACCTGAGAGGAAAAGGGTTATATCCATGAATCTAGGAAACCATAGCCACACCAAATTTTGGCTACAGATCAAATTAATCAATAATTTACGGCTTAATAAAAACTAAATTGTTTACTGAAGTTGTTAATTTGAAGTTGTACTGACTGGAATGCTCTAAAATATCACCCAAATCTGAAGATGCAGGAGAAACTACATAGACTATACTCATCTCAATAAATGTCAGCACCATGATTTTCAAAAGCCACTGTTCAAACACTAAAATGTATATTGTCTGAGGGCATGTACCGGTGTTTTGCTTTTGGTTCTAAAATTTATAGGGTTTTGTTTGAAATTAACTAGCTCAATGAAAGGGAATATAAAAAAGGAAATTAACTTTCTATAAATGCTTTCAGATACTCTTTCACATAACAGCAAGGCAATAAAACCATCGCATTTAATTTATTTTCCTTCCATTTATAATTGTGAAGCCATCATTTATGCCTCCAGGCATATTTATAATTTGTATAACAAACTGCTTCATACTGACTACGTTAGTCATAAAGTGTAGTCCCATTTTTTAGATTATTGCCTAAACTAGCTAACCCTCTGTGTTTATCCTTAAAAACAACAATGGGGGGCCAGCCCGGTGGCGTAGCAGTTAAGATCACGCACTCCACTTTGGCGACCCAGGGTTCACAGGTTCGGATCCTGGGCGTGGACCGATGCATTGCTCATGAAGCCACGCTGTGGCGGCATCCCATATAAAGTAGAGGAAGATGGGCACAGATGTTAGCCCAAGGCCAATTTTCCTAAGGAAAAAGAGGAGGATTGGCAACGGATGTTAGCTCAGGGACAATCGTCCTCACAAAAAAAAAGAAAAAGATAATAATGATGATTAAATTATTGCTCAAATCCCCATCTCATGCTCAGAGGTCACAACCAAGCATAAAATTCCAAAGCAGATATTAAAAACTGTTTATTTAAAAAGGAATGATAATCTCTCAGTCCCATTTAATTCCACATGCATTTCTTGATTATTTGAATGATGACATGGCTCCTAAGATATCCTGTGTGAGGCATTGCGTTGAGCACTGACCCTGCAGATGCAGTAATGTGCTTTTATATTGAGTTCCAACAGCAAAGTCCGCTGTTTGGGCAGTGTGGCATTAATTCACTGTCCTAGATTTACCCAGTTGGCTGCATAAGAGCCTGCAGTTCACCTTCTCACCTCTACACCTCTGATCTCCTGGTGGCAAGTCCGTTGGATCCACTGACGTTGGTTGTTTATCACAGTTCTCAGGAATTACTCCCTCAAAGGTGAGTGAGTCCCCCTTCTCCTTGGGGAAGGAGAAGGAGGACACTGGTCTACGTAACTCACAGCATCCAGAGGTACAGACCCTCACTGTATGGAAAAGAAGTTACCCTCCACTATAAAGAAAGCCTGCCCAGTTGACATCGTCTACTTTCCCTCTGCCATCCCAAAGCCAGTAAAAGATCTAGATTTCTAAAACCACTGCCAGAGGAAAAGAAATACTCGCTTAGAGAAATTACAATTTTTTAAATCCCAAATTAAATACCAACAAATGAAAAAGAAATATATAAATGACTTATGAAGAAAAATATAAAATATGAAATATATTTAATACAGGGAATAAAATATGGCTAATAAATTCATATTCCTGAATTCAAGGGCTCATTAATATAAAAATCTCAGTTCTTCCCTAATTCATCTAGCAAATCAGTAAACCTCAGTAAAGTTTTTATAAAACATAACGAGCAAATCCAAAGTTGATGTTGGAGAGTGAATGTGCTAGACTCGTTAAAAAAAAATCAAAAAAGTACAATGATATTGATTTAGTAAAATTAAGTTCAGATACATGCTAATTCATTATAGTTACATCTTCAAGTTTTAATATCAGTAGACCATGAAGTACTATGCAATAAGTTGAACAGAAAATATTGGCTAAATATTTGGTAAAAAAATAACTATATTTCTATATCTCCAATAAAATAAAAATAAATCCCATGCATGCGTCTCCTTCACTACCTCAGTTTGTAATTGCCTTCGTTAAAGTGCTTATCTGATTAGTGTCCTCAGGACACTAAAGCCCATTGAGACCAGGGCTCGTGTTGGGTTAGCTCCACCGTGAATCCCAGCACAGGACACAGATCTCAGCAGCCAGCAGACACCCAAGGGTATTTTATGAATTAATAAATTATACAACTAAATGTTAAAATATATATAAGCAATCTAGGAAAATATATAAAAGAATATTTCAAAATCTGGGGATATGAAAGGATAACCCAATGAGACATAAAACCAGAAACAATATAGGAAAAAAATTTTAAGAACATAAAAATTTAAAACATTTATAAAGTACAATATCATAAAGTTAAAAGATAAGCACAAGACTGAGAGAAACTGCTTACCAAATTTATACTATCCACAATATATTTAGAACTATATAGCCACAATATATTTAGAGTTATAAGATCCATAGTATATTTAGAATTGTAAATAAATGATAAAGAGACAAGCCAGAAAACAGTAAAATAAGGTACAGAAAATAGATACAAATGCCTAGTAATACATGAAAAGATGGTCAATCAGACTCAGAAACAAAGAAATGTAAGAGGCTGGCCCCATGGCCTAGTGGTTAAGTTGGGCACACTCCTCTTTGGCTGCCTAGGTTTGGTTCCTGGGAGCAGACCTATACCACTCATCATACAGCCATGCTGTATGCTGTGGTGATGACCCACATACAAAATAGAGGAAGATTGGCACAGATGATAACTCAGGGCCAATCTTCCTCAGCAAAAAATAAATAAATAAATAAAAGGTATCTTTTATTATATACCTATAATTAAGACAGATGATTTCCAACACTGCCGAGAGTACAGGATAACAAAACCATCACCAACCTTTAGTGGAAAAGCTTTTAGGGGAAGCAATTTATCAAAATACCAAAATGATAAATGTGCATCTTCTTTGACTCAGCACTTCTACTTTTAGAAGCCAAATCTACAGAAATCCTGACTTATATGCACTCAAGGGCAAACTTTTCATTATAGCATTTTTTGTAAAGAATAAGTAAAAAGGAATTAACTCAAATGCCCCTCAATTAAATGCATTACTTTACATACCTAATACAAGTATATGCTGCCTTTAATGCAAATGAGTTGTATCTATATGTCTCTCTTTGGAAAAACTTACTGAAAATTAAAAATAAAAAAGAAGTTATAGAACAGCTTGCATAGTGGGACCCAATTCATGTTATAAAAATACACAAATGTGCCTTACACATACAAACAGACGTAACACTCTGAATGACACATAGTACTTACTTAATCAAACTTCATGTTTGATTAATACATGAACAAGTCATTGAATAAATAGGAAGAAAACTGAAAGTATCCAGCATGTTGATAATGGTGGTTACCTACGGATTGGAAACCAAAATGGGGGAGGGGAAATGCTGTGGGGACAGGTACCACATTTTATATTAGATGTTTACTTGAATTTTTAAAAGAAGTTATTTTTGAAATCTTGCATTTAAAATTACATTAAAATCTAAAGAAGGAAGTGATCTGGCTATTAGAAAATTGTTCACATAAAAGTACTAAGTGGAGAGCAAAGCCAGACGAACAGGCCAATTTTCACAATGAAAAACTACATCTAGAATGACAAGTGCCACTTACATCAAAATCGGAAATCAAATAACGCAATTGGTTTCGTCAATAAGGCGACTCTCAACCACACAATTTAATTTTAAAATTGTTGATCAATTACTTATATAGATGTGCCCCAAGTGAATGGATAACATAAGAGTTCAAGATACATCTTTTTATACCTCAGGCTTACTCTCAATCATTTTATTTTAAAAAATTAATAATTTGATAAGCACATTTTTGAGATTTGCTTACTAAAATTGTTTTGAAAGGCGCTTGTACTTAAAAATGCTAACTCCGTTTATGATTGTCAATTGGCCATATCTGCACAGAACTCTAAATTATGTCTGCCACACCTATGGATTAGCATTAGAGTTCAGAATGAATTCTGCAAAGACCCAATATTGTTCCAGCAAAGACAAATAATGGCACTTAGATGCTGCCGTGCCAGAGAAATAGCAAAGAATCCTGAAAAAAAATAGACAAGTTCATGTAGCAATTCTCATGTCTACAATTCCATTTCTAGAGTATTCAGAATTGTGAATGATTTAATAATCTGTATTCTTCCTGATGGAAAACCTGTTATCCACATTAAGAGACTTTTCTCTCTCTTAAATCAGTATAGCTACATTTAATAGAATTATGCTCTGGCAGCTGATTTACATTTGCTGCCAGGCAAGTTAAAAATACCAAATAAAAAGCCAATAAATATGTCTTCCCCAATTAAAGAGAGGCCACTCTTCACCAATTGAAATGGCAATTAAATAGTTCACTAATTTTAAAGCTATTTCAGTTAACAACACAATATACTCATTATATGTGTCCAATAACTATAAGTCTACCAGATGGAAAAAGTCAGAATAAAATTCAATTAGAAGTTAAAATTTATTTTGTAATAAACTACATATGAGAGGATACATATCTTGGCCTGGAAACAGAGAATGATGATTTTAAACAGAAGCAACAAGAAAAAGAATCAAGTCTCTGCAGCAGTAAGTTTTTCATGTTTTTGTTTTACATTTATCTGCTTCAGCTTAACAGGCAGGAAAACATTTATAGTTTGGCAGTCACAAGTTTTCCCATAAGCACAAATGCAATCGTAGGGCCTAGCTCCAGGCTACATACGTTATTTCTGAGAAAATGCACATGTGCCATAAAAATTCCATGCCAGGTCAGGTAGGAACACAGCAGCATAAGACTGCCAAACAAGGTCACATTAATGATGATGCCCCAGTCCATTTATTATCATATAATAGAATACACTTGGTATGATTGTGACCAGTACTATTGGTGAAATTGAAAATGCCTGGTGGACTAGCATTTATGAAATACATAAGAGATTTTAGAACCAGAGGGGTCATGAAACCACCAAATACTGATTGCTTTTGAAAATGCATATGTCAACCAATGTAAATATAATCCAAATATATTTGGGAGCATAATCACAACAATCTGTAATAAAAAGTACTTTGAGGGGCCAGCCCAGTGGCATAGCGGTTAAGTTCATGCGCCCAGCTTTGGTGGCCCAGGGTCTGCAGGTTCGGATCCTGGGCGCAGACCGACGCACAACTTGTCGAGCCATGCTGTGGCGGCGTCCCATATAATGTAGAGGAAGATGGGCACGGATGTTAGCCCAGGGCCAGTCTTCCTCAGCAAAAAGAGGAGGATTGGCAACGAATGCTAGCTCAGAGCTAATCTTCCCCACACACACACAAAAAAAGTACCTTGAACAATCTAACAGAAAATTTTTACCTAAAGGTTTGGGGAAAAATATATTGTAATTTTGTAAGAAAAAAGTAATGCCCTTTTGGCTTATCAAACATTTTACTAAGGCAGAAAGGAAGGGTAATACATTTTAATTAAGAAAAACAATAATAGCATTTTCACATTAGCAATAAAAATGTACATAAAGGTAATTATATTCTAAAATCTCTACTGGTAATAATTCACTGATGTTTTAAAACAGCTGCTCAGCTGCAAAATAACAATGAAAATGAATAGGAATGCCTATAACATTTTTTTGGTATCTGTTCTAACTAGAAAGATATAGTTAGGATTACTGAAATAGTAGCTAAGGAGCCAGATTTAATTCTGACTAGCTCTCCATCTCGCTGCATGCTGTTGGAAGAAATTACCCAGGGTTCCTGGTATATAAGTTTGACACACAATAAAAAACAATGGTTTGTACTAAGTCATCTCCAAGACCCTTTAAAGATTCAACAAAGGGAATTTTGATGTAGATTGTCCATATTTTAGAAAATAGGAATGCTCAAATATTGGTTTCTGGCTGAACTGCTTAGTCACGGCAATCTAATAATTTTGGTTTCTAAATGATGAACATCCTTTAGTAACATTTTCTGACAGGAAAAGAATGTTAAATGCATATAAATTTCTATTAATTAATATGTTAAGGGTAATACTAATGATATCTCACTTGTAATAAACCTTCATCTCTTAAAAACTTTTGGCATCACTTATTTTAACATCAATCCACTTTCGAGACTTATTTTCATTTTAATAACAAATAGCAGAAAATAACAGATTTAAAATTATGTACAAATATCTTTTTCAGAATATGTGGTAATAAAGTGCCAAAAAACAAGCTACAAGCTGTTGTGGCCTACGATGTGCTGAGAATTAAGTTTTGTACTGGCATATACTGTAATTAGAAATGGTTCTGTGCATCACGATTAAACCAGTAACTATGGTAACGAAAGCAGGAGAGCACAAGTGCAAAAGGAGAGAGCCCAAAGAAGCCAATGAGAGACTGGCATTTGGCTGTTTATTTCTGAAGTCTTTGTAATAAGCAGATCTATAAAATGCATACTAATTTTTATTCCAATTCCTATAATTCATTGGCAATAGATTAAACATAGTACTCCTTAAACACACACACACACACACACACAGTAGCAGCCAGAACAAGTTTGGATTATTATCACATTTAGAGAGCATACAGTTCTTTAAAAAAAATATATATATATATTTTTTTTGGTGAGGAAGATTGGCCCTGAGCTAACATCTGTGCCCATCTTCCTCTATTTTGTATGTGGGACGCCACCACAGCATGGTTTGATGAGCAATGTATAGGTCTGTGCCCGGGATCCAAACCTGTGAACCCCAGGCCTCCGAAGCAGACTGTGCGAACTTAACCGCTATGCCACCAGGCCAGGCCCCAGTTCTTTAAACATATTGTCAGGGAAACACTATTACAGTCTATGCCCCTCTCCCTTGTTTTCACAGAGCCACATGGAGACAACGACACAGCAGAGAATTCAAGTAAGAAATTCACAGTTCTGGGAGTCTTAGCCTTTTTGCCACAAATTTATAGTAAAACTACCTGTTTCTTATTTGCCTGAGGCAACAGGTTCACATTAGCAGGCAGCAAAGATGAACAGAAAGGAGAGAGGCAGCCACCAGGAACGCATTTCCTGATGACGTGTCCCGTGGGCTTCACCCGCTGCAGTCTGCTGGGAGACCTCAACACGGATGCCTCCGTCTCCCAGACCTGGAATCCTTGGGCTTTGGGGTACAGTTTTGGTCTCAAAACCATGAAGGAATATGAGGCATATTCAGAGCAGTTTCAAAGGAGAGCATCAATCAAAACTAATGAAAGGTATAAAAAGTAATAAGTAAGCGATGAAAAATAAGCCATTTGAGAAGTGGTTTTTTTTCATTTATAGAGGCTTTCTAGAAAAGACTCTGAGGAAGCCAAGTACGTGAGTGTGAACAGCAATTATCTCTTTGTGGAAAACAGAACACAACAGAATAACGTAAATTTCAGAAAAACAACTTTAATTTATGAAATAACTTATTGTACAGCTATAAGATACTGAATATATCACTAAATAAGCAGTACAATCAAATTGAATTTCATAAAAAAGACATAAAAACATCATGTTCTTATTTAGCACAACAAAAACTCATTAAACATTCCCCCCAAATGTTTAGATTTCATGATTCTATAATAGAGCTTCTGCCTAAAGAATCACAAACCTTTTACAAACTTTATTTCAATGTAAAGTAAATTAGGAAGTTAAATTATTTCAAAGGTGGAAAAATGAATCTCAACTAAGACAGGGCATCAAAGACTATTTAATGTTTCAGTAAAACTTTTAAACAATGGACATCAATGAGTTAATATCATTTTCCATTCATTTATTCATTGTATCAACCAGTATTACACATCTGCCATGTGTGAATCAGTTCTAGATTCTGGGACACAATTGTGAATAAGAGGAACAAATCTCGGGCCGGTCCAGTGGCATAGCAGTTACGTTCATGCACTCCGCTTCAGCACCCTGGGGTTCACAGGTTCGGATCCCGGGCACAGACCTACGCACCGCTTGTCAAACCTCACTGTGGCAGCGTCCCGTATAAAGTGGAGGAAGATGGGCACGGATGTTAGCCCAGGGCCAGTCTTCCTCAGCAAAAAGAGGAAGATTGGCAACAGATGTTAGCTCAGGGCTAGTCTTCCTCACCAAAAAAACAAGAGGAACAAATCTCCTGCCATGTGTAGCTTCCATTCTTGTGAGGGACACAGACAATGAATTAGTAAATAAATAGATTACATAGTCATTGAGACTATGATAAGGTCTCTGGAGTAAATAAATGGGTGATGTGACAAAGATTGCTTTGCTAGGTTGGTCAGGGAAGACCTTTTTGAGGTGGGTGAGGTTTGAGCCCACAGGAGCCAGCAGTGTGATGAAGAGCATGCCAAGAATAGGGAAGAGCAAGTCCAAATGTGCAGGGTCTCAGAGACATCAAGATGGCAGCACAGCCACAGCACTGTGAGCAAATGCAAGAAAGGACCATGCAAGGCTGCAGAGGTGGGCGGGCAGGGGAAACAATGGCAGACCCTGTGCTAGGGGTTGGATTTTTTAATTGTTTCAATCCTCCCAACAAATTAAAATGTTGCTTCCTTTTGGACTGATTTCTTAAAAGGTGCCTGTAAGAAAGATTAGATATGCTTACTCACCCAGAACTTCTGCTCAACTTCCTGTGAGGAAGCCGAGATGGGAGATTACTGCCGAACTGGAAGCAGATGAGGAAAGCAGGCAAATCACCACCTCAGAGCCTGTGTTTGAAAGTGCTTCACGCATATGATAAATGGAGAGTTCTCGCCTTCTCTCTTGCTTCTTCCAAGCCTAGGATGTCTTAACCATCATCTCCACTTAAATCAATTAGATACCATAAAAAGAGCAAATAATTTTCTTCCTCATTTTCAAATACTGAGTGTCATATAATTTTAAAAATCCAACTGGATAGTCTTAAAAAAAAAGCTAGCTAACATCTTCTCAATAATTTGGAGTATTTTTTTAATTCTTTTTAGTTTGATTCTTTTCTTTTCCATTTGAACATTTAGCATTAGAAACTTTTCATGTGATTTCCACAGCAACCACTAGAGGGAAAACTTCTACCGAAGAAAGTCATTTAAAAATATTATCTTCATTTGTTTCATAAATCTGAAGAACTCAAAAATAATGTCTCCAAGATGAAATATTATAAAAGCATCTCAAAATCCTGTCTGTATTTTCAAATTAGTCCTGATAATGATTAGCGTGTGTGCTATAATATATATTCTGCAAATGCTTTTACATTCATTAGCTCATTTGCTTCTCCAAACAAGTGGCTAGTAGAGCAGGCACTATGGCCACTAAGCTAAAACTAAAAAATGCAAATGATTTAACCAAAGACACCATGATTTTAACTGCACAATCAATAGTAGCTCTGAGTATTTTTTTCAAGTTCATTATATTGTTCCCCCACCACTTTTTTTAGGGAAACTGAAAATTTTATAGTCTCGGTTTTCTCATCATATTCTGGATTTTTGGCAAGATATTTGGAACACAGCAGACACTCAGATAATTACTGAATGTATGGATAAATTAACATATGAATAAACAATGAGTGAACCAATGAAGTGCCACTCCTTTTCTCGGCAACCTTACGTGCCAACATAGCACCTAGCAATAGGATAACTGTTGACTTTCCAACCACATCCCTTTTCAGAGTCAGCAACTGCAGAGGACACACGAGGATATTACTTGCAGCTTAATAAGCCCTGTGAAGGACAGGACTTTGTAATCCTTTCTCCAATATCATGGAACCCTCATGTTATGGACTGAATATTTGTGCCCCCCCAAATTCATATGTTGAAATCCTAACCCCCAAAGTGGTGGTAGTGGGAGGGGGTCCTTTGGGAGATGATTAGGTCATGAGGGTGGAGTCATCATGAATGGGGTTAGTGACCTTTTAAGAACAGACACCAGAGGGATGGTTTTTCTCTTTGCCACGTGAGGTTACAAGAAGACGGCCATCTGCAAATCACAAGAAGGGCCCTCACCAAGAACCTGACCATGCTGGCACCCTGATCTCAGACTTCCAGCCTCCAGAACTGTGAGAAATAAATATTTGTTCTTTAAGCCAATCAATCTACAGTATTTTGTCACAGCAGCCGGGAACAACTAATAGACCTCATCTTATTCCACTTTCTCTACACTGACTAGAAAATTTAGACTGGGAAATTCTGATTACTCCACTAAATCTCATATAAAGCATTATTATAACTCAAATATAGAAATAACTCACATGGGTTAATACAACTGCAGAGCAAATCAGAAACAACTAGAAAAGAGGAGAATTACAATTGTGACTCTATCCTTTCCTTTCACAGGAATCCTGAAGCATTTGCCACAAAGTTATGCTATGGGCCTATGTCCCACCCAGTAAAATGAAAATATTGGTACTATTACTACTAATAATAAAATAATTACCACCAACCAATTGTTACTAAAGTAAGAAAAGGGCAATTGTTGAAATCAACTAAATTTCCTTAAAAACAAGTGACAACTTTCTGAGAAAGACCAGTCTCTCTCCTGTTCTACCAAGCAGGATGCATTGGAGATACATGTGTCTGTGAGGATGGGGGCGGGGAGAGGAATGCAGCCACCTCTTCTCCCACAGCTAAACTCCTCTCCATACAGCTAAGGAGTCAAGAAACAGCTCCTGAAATCAACAGCTAATCCAAAATTTCATATAATCCCAACACACCATAAAACATTTTCAAAAGAAATTCTCAGAAATATTGAAAGTACAGTACTTATCAATGGGTGATGTGATTACAAGTGATACTGATGTTCTTTTTTATGCTTTTCTATAATTTATCATTTGTTTACAATGAAAAATGAATTACTCTCTTAATAAGGGGGAATTTTTTTTTAAAGTCAAGTAATATAAATTTCATGTCTGACCTTAAAATTATCTTAGCTATGCTTGGCATATATTTTGTGTAAAAAAAGGTTAAGTTGTTTTTTTTAATCTAAGAAGATAAATAGTCAAGGGCTATTAGCTTGAGTCGGTACCTAGTACTCCCTGTTTCTTCTTATCAAGAGCTGACCTTAGTAAAGATTCCTTGGAACCAGCAGAGAAGCAAGGGCGTCTTCTCTGGTGGATCCTTCCAGAGTCCTTCACCAGCCTGATTTCAAATGCATGAAGAAGATAAAGTTGAGCTAATAGTCTTCACAGCATCTGTTCATTCTGCACATAGAGTACATTCCTTGAATAGGTAGTATTGCAAACAGCTTGCTTAAAAATTATCTGATTATCTGCATCAAGGTTTTTGGATGACAATCCATGAAACTAAATAGAAAAAGCACTTGTAGCTTCGTTAAGTTCACATAGCATATTTCCAATGAACTTTTAAAACCCACGAGTGAAAGGAGATGAAGTTATTAGCAATCAAGTCATACACCAGCACCACCGAATGACAAATGATTTTGAAAAGAAAAAAAATGTAAGAACTCCCTCAGAAAATCTTAAAAACACACAGAGTTCACCATTAAGAAAAGTAATTCATTTCATAATGAATATCAGGGTGAAAAGATTCAGTACACTTTGACAGAGTTAACATATTTGCTTTCTACCATATTGTGATATTTTAAGAGGTCTATGGCCCATCCAAATACAGACACCTAATTATATCATTAGAAAAGAATAAATAAAATCATATGAGCTGTGGGTCTAATAGACCCCAAGTGAGACTGAATAAATATTTATATTTATTCAAATTTTTATTCACATCATTTTAATGACTTTATAAGTTAAATATAATTACAAGTGCCATTGGTTCCCAAGACAAAAATTTTCAAGCACATAACAATATTCCCTATATAACTAGGAGGTAATTTTGAAATATGAAAATAGGACTACAATACTTGAGGATTATTCCTGACTTGCAATAAAATGCAAATATTCCAGCTTCAACGACAAGTTTCAAGGAAAAGATTTGCAAAATAATTTCCAGTCATTGAAATGTGTTTCAGGAGTGAAAAATAGCTACTGGAGAACTTTAGACATAACTTTACTCTCAGAAAAACCTAGTGCAATCTGGTAAGTCAACAGATTGGGCAGTGCCTGCCAAACCATTTTTTGCTACGTCTAAGTGATTAAGTGTGGAGGGGGCCGCAGGGGTGGGGAAACAAGGGAACAAAGCCATCACCTTAATTTAAAGGAAAAATATTATTTTAATAAAATTATGTTTAAATGGCACACAATGCTTTTAAATGCTTTCATTTTTCCTGTCTTAAATGATTAACAGCAAGAATCCTATTATCACAGCAAAAATTACCAATCATAATTTCAACTTTGTTAATTTCCAAAGTATCAAAAATATTTAAGTGTAAAATGTTGATAAATGATAGGAAATCTTCATCTCTCATCCTGCCTACTGAACTCACCATACAGCAAAAAATGTCACCTTCTCAAGATGATTATGTCCAACCAACCCTTGCAACAAGCCATTTTCTTTATAAATAATGTATTTGCCTGGAATTTTCAGCAGGAAAAATGAGTGGAAGAACCATACAGCATGAATTTTTTCCTCGTGGATACAGTACTGAAGAGAGAGGCAAAACAGTAGAGATAGGTATTGATACCGATCATTTCCGTAGCATCAAGTCACGAACAGACAGAAAAGGAACGGGGCAGGAAAGAGCGATAAGAGCCCCGGTCCTTGCACCAGACACTTCTGGACTGAATCCTCACTCTCTACCACTGACTGGTCAAATCACCTCCTACAGCTTCAGTGTCCTTGACCAAAAACGAGAACACCATCTGCACTGGAAGATTATTGAAACTAGGAGAGATTAGGCATTTAAAGCAACAATATACACGGTTAATAGGTAGTAACTGATTACAAATATGAATGAATTGTAACAATTTTCTGAAAAAATAACAGGTTCCATCCCAGAAATATGTAGCTTTGTATAATTCAAGCCTTCTTCACATGTATGCTACTGTGATGGTATATCTTATTTGTCATCTTGGGGGATGCTTTTGGATGGCATTAACATTTAAGTCAGTGAACTCTGAGCAACCAAACTGCCCCCCATTATGTGGACAGGCCTCATCCAATTAGTTGAAGGCCTGAATGAACAAGACTAGCCTCCCCAAGCAAGCAGAAATTCTCCAGCAGACGGCCTTCAGACTCCATCTGCCCTACAGGCTCTCCTGAGTCTCCAGGCCGCCTGCACTGCAGATTTGGACTTGGCAGCCTCCATAATCACATGAGCTAATTCCCTATAATAAATCCCCTTCTAATACATATACTGACCATCGCCAACTTATTATGGTTCAGCTTATGATTTTTCAACTTTATGATCGTGCAAAAGCAATATGCAGTCAGTAGAAACCGTACTTTGAATTTTGCTCTTTTCCCAGGCTGGTGATATGCATGCGATACTCTCTTGTGACGCTGGGCAACAGCAGGGAGCCACAGCTCCCAGTCGGCCACACAATCACGTGAGTGAACAACCAGTACACTGACAACCATTTTATACCCATCCAACCATTCTGCTTTTCACTTTCAGTACAGCATTCAATCAATTACATGAGATATTCAACACTTCATTACAAAATAGGCTTTTGTTAAATGATTTTGCCCACTGTAGGCTAATGTCAGTGTTCTGAGCACGTTTAAGGTAGGCTAGGAGGCTAGGCTAAGCTATGATGTTTGGTAGGTTAGGTGTATTAAATGAATTTTCAACTTACAATATTTCTCAACTTATGATGGGTTTATTGGGACATAAGCCCATCGTGAGTCGAGGAAGATCTGTATATACATCCTATTGGTTCTGTTTCTCAGAGAACCCTGACTAATACAGGTTTGGTACTGAGAGAGGTTCTAGAGGAACAGAATCTTAAGAATGACTCTTTAGAATTGGTTCTGGGGTTTCTGGAATTGGCTTTCTAATCTGATTAAATTTAAAGACACTAATGACTATATTTCCACTAGATAGGATGACATGTTCTGTGAATACCAGTCAGCCTCTTTCCCCAGCCATCCCTCTCATCGCCCAATGGACTAATGAACACAGCGGGCATGGTGGCTGGGATGTAGGTTATGCCTGGGCTCAGCAACATGAACTTCCACTCACCAAGGCTGACCTGGCCACAACACTGCTAAGTGCCCAATCTACAGAAACCAATACTGAGTGCCCGATATGACATCATTCCCTGCGATGATAAACCAGCTCCCTTGTGACAGATTGATTACATTGGACTGCCCCCATCACAAAAGGGGCAGCATTTCATGACGTTCTTACTGGGATAGACATTTACTCTGGATATGGATTGACCTTCCTTGTGTGCAACACTTCTGCCAAAACTACCATCCATGGAGTTACAAAATGCCTTATTCACTGTCATGGCATTCCACACATCATGCTTCTGATAAAGGAACTCACTTCACAGCAAATGAAGTATACCAATGGACACATGCTCATGGAATTCACTGGTCTTACATGTTCCCCACCATCCTGAAGCAGCTGGCATGAGAGAACAGTGGAATGGACTTCTGAAGACACAGTTACAGGGCCAACTAGGTGGCAAAATTCTGCAGGGCTGGGGCAAGGTTCTCTAGGAGCCTGTATATGCTCTGAATCAGCGTCCAATATATGGTGCTGTTTCTCTCACAGCCAGGATTCGCTGATACAAGAATCAAGGGGTGGAAATGGAGTGGCACCGCTCACTATGACCCCTAGTGACCCACTAGCAAAATTTTTGCTTCCTGTCTCTGTGACCTTATGCTTTGATGGCCTAGAGGTCTTAGTTCCAAAGGGAGGAATACCAGGAGACACAAGGATTCCATTGAACTGGAAGTTAAAATTGGCACTCTGCCATTTTGGACTCCTTATGCCACAAATCAATAGGCAAAGAAGGGAGTTACCGTGCTGGCTGGAGTGATTGATCCTGACCGCCAGGGGGAAACTGGGCTGCTGCTCCACAATGGAGTAAGGAAGAGTAGGTCTGGAATACAGGAGATCTCCTAGGATGTCTTCTCTTATTACCATGCCCTGTGATTAAAGTCAAAGGAAAACTACAAGTACCCAATCCAGGCAGGACTACTAATGGCCCAGATCCTTCAGGAATGAAGGTTTGGGTCACATCACCAGGTGAAAAACCACCAGTTGAGGTGCTTACTTAAAGCAAAGTGAATACAGAATGAGTGGTAGAAGAAGATAGTTATAAATACCAGCTGTGACCACATGATCAGTTACAGAAAGAAGGATTGTAATTGTCAAGAATATTTCCTCATTATTTTGTTATGAATAAGTTTGTGTGTGTGTGTGCTTTGTATATATGGAGTGGACTCATGATGGTTAATTTTATGTGTCAACTTGGAGGGTATTTTTGGATGAAATTGACATTTAAATCAGTGAACGCTGAGTAAGCAGATTGCTCTTCCTAATGTGAGTGGGCCTCATTCAATCAGTTGAAGGCCTGAATAGAACAAAGAGACTGGTCTCCCTGATCAAGAGGAAATTCTCCAGCAGACTGTCTTTGAACTTTTATCTGCACCGTGGTCTCTCCTGGGTCTCCAGGCTGCCAGCCCGCACTGCAGATTTTGAACTCACCAGCCTCCATAATCATGTTAGCCAATTCCTTATAATGAATCTCCTTTTGTATATACACACATTCTATTTATTCCGTTTCTCTGGAGAACGCTGACTAATACAATTACATTAAAGGGCCCTGGAGAGCTAAGCAAATACCTCAGAGGGAAGTAACAAAAATGTGCCTTCTAAGAGTCAAAAACCTGTTAGTCTTTCTGAGAACATTCTTTTAGGTTTGAAATATTACAGTTAAAATATTGTGGAAAAATTTCTTTAAGATAAAATAAACTTACATTCTTCAAAGAGTCCTAGGAAAAAGTTTATTTCTGTGTATACTTCAAAAGCTAAATGCTGGGATACCGTAGTGGAATTCTGAGTTATGTAATGGAGTCCCATGATTTTGGTGAAAGGCAGTGATAACAAAGGGGTGCCCCAAAAGGAACTGAATTAAGGCATTATTCAATTATTTTCCCAGTTATCCATTATAACAAGGAGCAGAAGCGCCAGTAGCTCTGCTTTGTCAGGGTAAGGATTTTTCAAAGAAAAAATTTTAAATTCTTCTATTTAAGCAACATGAAATCAAGAATATTTAGAAAGCATTAATTCATATTCACCTATTCCACAAATATTTTTCAGTGCCTCTTTTGTGCAAAGTTTTGTATAAGTGTTCTCCCCGAGCCCATGAAACCATACAATAATGTGGATAATGACCCATCTTGTCCACTAATGAGTCCAGTCCTCCCGTCACACAATGCCCAAAGAAAATAGACATCCTCTCATCATGAGAATCAAATAGTGGGAAGGTTCTGCTTTGATCAAAGAATACAGCATGCATTCTAAAATAGCTACAATCCTAAATTTTATGAAATAAAAAAGGATATTAAGGTGCAGGGAAATTTTATTCTATATCAAACTGTTCCCACAATTCTATAGTTTTTGCAGCTGAAAGAAAAACCTATAAATATACTATGCTGGAACCTCTGCTGTATCATGACACTTTGCCACAGAGAAGTATTCTAAGACAATAATAATTTGTGCACTAGATGTGAAAAATGGCTCAGGAAATAGCATTTTCAGAAACCTAAATTATATCCATTTTAAGACTCACAGTACAAAGGGTTGGGAAAAAATAACTTTTTTGCCGCAATAGGAGCAGTCAAATGGCGGCCAAGTGGGATATGGCAGGAATTTAACTGATGTTCCCCTTAACTCTCATTATTCTTAGTTAATATAGTATTATCGTTTTCTTTATTATGACACACCACACAACTTTGATGGACACATGGCGGACATAGAGTGCATCATGGTGACTGTTAGAAGGGAGTTAATTGGGGCAGCCCTGTGGCCTAGGGGTTAAGTTCCACATGCTCTGCTTTGGTGACCTGGGTTCAGTTCCCAGGCCCGGACCTACACCACTTGTCAGTGACCATGCTGTGGTGGCAACTCACACACAAAATAGAGGAAGACTGGCACAGATGTTAGCTCAGGGCAAATATTCCTCAGCAAAAAAAAAAAAAAAAAAAGGGAGTTAATCATGCTAACCCAGTAGATGTAAAATCATTTGTTTTTACATTCATGATAAACACTGGCAACAATGCAAACTGGGTGATAGAAATTTGTACAGTTAAATTTTCTTAGCTCTTTTTCCCATCCTAGTATGTACCTTGACCACTCCTAGAGAGGCAGGATAGTCTAGAGCTACACTGTCCAATAAGGCAGACTCTAGTCACAAGTGGTTTTTTAAATTTAAATTTATTAAAATGAAATGAAATTAAAAATATATTCACTCAGTTCCGCTAGGCACATTTCAAATGCTCAATAGCCACTTGTGTGTAAGGCTTTCTGGTATTGGACCGCACAGATAGAACATTTTCATCATCTCAGAAAGTTCTACTGGACAGGTTTCTCCAGTGGCTACAAGCACAGTCCCTGCAGCCAGGTGCCCCAGTTCAAATCCTGATTCAAACACACAAGGGCTGTATAAGTTTAAGCAGGTGTCCTCATCTTTCTATGCCTCAGTTACCTCATCTGTAAAATGAGGATAATAATACGAATAGAGGTATAATAAAAATGTATGTAAAGTACTGAGAACTATGACTAGTATATATAAGCACCATGCTAAGTATACCTATCATTTTCCCACCTAAAGAGTCAAGGAAAGTCCTAGGAAGTCTAAAGATTAGTCAATCTGAGATGACGAGTCAGGTGGTCATCTCTTGAGAGTGATAGGAGTCATCATTTCTGTTCTTCCTTCAATCATTAAGGAAGGTGATACATTTCTATTTTCTGAGAGCAGGGTCAGCTCGAAAAGTAAGCCTATTAGGTATCTCTAACCAGAGGTGAACATGTAGTTCAGTCTTTACATTCCAACTATGGCCCTGTCGCTGTTGTTCACAGGGCCGCATATCACACTATTTCTTTGGGTCTTAAACATAATTTGGACTTTAGGCCTTTTCTACCTAACCAGGGTGGGGGTATCACCTTACATCCACCATCTGATAGCAAAGAGCAAGGTCTTGCAGTGACTGAAAAAGAGAGAGAGAAGCAGGAATTGAAGTAAATCACCAAGAGTACAGAGAAAGCAGTGCAGGGAGCTGGGAGGGCCTAATATTTAAGCCAAGAGGAACAGACAATAACCTCTAACACAGATAAAACATCCTCTGCCTTTTGGGAGTCCAAGACAAAACGGAATTTTTCTTAGAAGGAGTCCTAAGGAGAGACAAATCATCCAATGTCTGGAAGAAGAGTAGCTGGGCTTTTGCACACAGATGATCCAAGACCAGGCAAAGTCCACACTTGACATCTCTACTTTTCAGACTAAAGCTGGAGAGGAAGAGCAAGGGACAGCTTTTCCACTTGTACCAATAGGCTACAAACCATACCTATTTCTGGAATTCATAGGGGAGAGCAAAATCTAATGAGTTCATTTTAAAGAATATCTTAGTTAAATGTCTTGGGCCCTTTGCTTTATCCAAAAAATATTCAATAGCTAATAGAGACTATGTTTTAAGAAAGTAAAATATGGTAGACTTATGGAACCAGGTGACCTGGGGTCAAATCCCTACTGCACAACTCACCAGCTCTAACCTTGCAGTAAAAGGGATAATGATAATAACAGGACCCAACTCACAGGATTTGATGGTACTGAAGCCAGCTAATAAATGTAAAGCCGCAAAAACAATAACTGTGTCTTGCACAAAACACTCAGATATAACGTTAGCTATCGTACGTCTTGATCAGTCCAGAGATAAAGTAAAATCTTTTCAGGCAGAGGTCATCCTCAGGGTTCTCAGTTTTATTTATGGGCACACGGTCTACTTCTGGTTCACCTAATGGTGAAATTGTTTGGCTCTTCTCTTAACCAGTAATAAGGAATAACTTTATTCCAAGTAATTATTAAGAAGTTTAATTCAAAATC
Source organism: Tapirus indicus (assembly GCA_031878705.1). Taxonomy (NCBI): domain Eukaryota; kingdom Metazoa; phylum Chordata; class Mammalia; order Perissodactyla; family Tapiridae; genus Tapirus; species Tapirus indicus. The sequence goes on along the minus strand of CM062937.1, from coordinate 34,512,621 downwards.
ATAGCAACTGGATAGTAACAACAAAAACTGACTTTGTAAAAAAATGAAAAAATACTGGCGGAGCCTGTCTTGATCAGTGTGATGAATAAACTATCCATTCCTGAAAGTCTATATCGAGTTTGAGATAAAGTCAGGATTTCAGGAGAGCTGGTCACACAATGGTTTGCTGGGGCTGGCTGGTGCAGGCCCTAGAGAGCCAACTGCACACTTCCTTTTCCAACTCTGCCTTCAGTGACATTGAAATCAGAATTTGTAGAAATATTTACACCATGAAAATGGGCAATGCTTCAGATAAGGGCTTCCTCCCACCCTCACCAGAGAACCAGCTGTTAAACATTTACCAGGCTATACCAATGGGGCCACGCCAAATAGGCCCCACAGAACTGCACTGGAAGGAGTGCCATCAGACCGAGTGGACGTTAGTCACACAAAATCCAATGCCATACCATGTATATTAGAAGATCTTGTTGAGGACATTGGTCATCAGATTTTTAAAACTCCTGTTCTTTGAGAACCCATTGGCCAAATTTCTTCCTTATAAACCAGAAAAACACATGTTCTGGCTTGTTTTTATTCTATGGACAATGGGGTTCACATAAGTGCCAACATTTTGTCTTGGATGTTAGGAAAATTAGAGACAACTTATAGGCTACCCATAAATGAAATGTAGGACTTAATGATATATATTCTGTTTACGAATCTCACACCAGCTTCACTTCATTTTTCTAAATTAAATCCCCTTTGCCCTGATTCTTCTCACCATTTTCCATCTCACCTTTTTACTTCTTTGTTTATACCTAGGAATTTATATATCTCTGTAAGGTACTAACACTTTTTTTATAATGTTTAAAATAACTAATTAGGCTGTATAATTTGACTGTCAAATGCTAAATTATTTCTCATTCAAATAAAAATTTTGAAATATGTAGGCACAGACTTGATGAGATAGGAAGCTATCCACCAGTTAATCTGTACACAGAGGTGTTCAGTTGATTCAGCTTGACTGGAAGGTCCAAAAGAAAGTTGATCAGTTCATCCTCTGATTTTAATTTTTAAATTTGTTTAAATTTAAATTCATTTCAACTCAACACCATATTCCTAAGCAATGTAATGCAATTTGAATCCTAACCATATTTATGAAAACAAATTACATATTAAATGGAGGTGGGAGGGGGAATGAGGACCATTTGGTACAAGTAGTAATGTGATAGTATTTATCATTCTCTAATATAAATATGAGAATAAAACAAATCCTGTATTCTAGTGTACATATTGTCAGGGATTACTTCACAATATTTTAGTGGGGAAAGTATACAGAAATTACTCAATGGCCCAGACTAAAATAAAGCCTATCAAAATATATTTAATGATTGTTCATATAAACACAGGAAAAAGGGAAATGGAAAAAAAAATATTATCCGCCAGAAAAGTTGGCAAGAAAAAACTAGCTCTTAACAGAGCACACAGCTTTGAAACGTCCAGAACTGCACCATCAGGCTTTAAAGGAGGCTGACAAATGCAGATATAACACACTGAATAGATGCATTTTACCCATTACTAGACCCATTACTTGGGTCTCTCAGTGGGCTTCCATTAGTTTTCCTCCACCCTGGAGCCCCCACCCACACCACTTATTGAGCAAAAATTCTGTGCTTCTCACTAAGCCAAGTGCTAAGGTAGGTATCAAAAATATGTGACAGGGCACCTGCTCTCAAGGAACTTCATTAATTAATTTTCATTTTAATTGAACAAATCTAGAGATAAGCCCCACTTTATACCTATGAACCTGACATTCTACAAGATTCTGAAGGTGCTCAGGAAAAATACTTAATTCCCTGCCCATAAACAACCTATAGCCTGGTTGGAAATATAAATGAAATAATTTTTACAATAAACTGAAAATCGTGTGATATAGAGGGAACAAGAAGGCTGGCCAAGGTGACCAAACCACATTAGGATAGAGAGTAGAGGGAAGAAGGGCATAATGCTAATAATCATTCTGATAAAGTTACTCTATAATCATTTACTTTGGATCAGGCATGATCGTCACAGTTGTTTTATGCTGAATATTTAAGGACCCACAGGAATTGTCCAGTGGAAGAAAGAGGCAAGACAGACAGAGATATCTTTTGCAGAGTTCTACATGATTCAAACACCATAACAGTCATGAGAAAATGTGTGTGCATGTGTTGCGCATAGAATGTATTCAGAGAAGAGGGAAAACAAAGGACAGATTGTGAAAGGTCTCTGTAGCATACTACAGACCTTGAAGTCAATGAAGACATGGTGAAGGGTCTCAGCCAGGTGAAGGGTTGGTTAGTTTTTGCATTGATAGAAGAGCCATGCAGAAGGTGGACTGAAGAAAGCCAAGCCTGGAGGAGAAAAAAAAAGGCTAAAGCAAGATATCTTCATAGTCAAGGCAAGAAATGAATGAAGGAACTAAGGCTGTGTCAATCGAAATGAGAGATGATGAGGTTGGGCAGTTGAAGTTAAAGATCTAATGTTGCACGACTGGGAAGACAGTAAAATCATGGGATTCACTATGTCAGAAGGGGAACAACTCTGTGCACCGTCAATTGGATGATCAAGGGGACAACGCTTAAGAGGAGTGGCGATGAACGTCACTCATGGAGAATAAATCAATAGACATCAACAGTTGAATACAACATCCTCAATCTGAATAGTAGAGCCTCTCAGTATAATGGCAGGTCTTGACACAGAGAGGAAGGCCAAGCCAGGCACTCGAGAAACGAACAAGAAAGGAAAAAACCTAAGGTAGTAACTGATACAATGCTATGATACAGTGGGGATATGGTCAATATCTAAAAGGCAAGTTTTGACTTGAGAATTCTATCACGTGATGAAAAAGTGGTTACAATTAAGTTAAAAAAAGAGTGGAAAAAAGATGAATATAGGCTGGCACATTAAAAGCTGAGCTCACCTTGGAGATAGGTTACCCCAACCCAAATCATGACCATAATGTGTCATTTATACAAATACGTCAATGTGTTTTTGAGCAAATAAACTTCTTTGATTTTCAATTGTCCCCTCTATGAAATATTATCATCAAATATATATGAGAGTACTTTTAAACTGCAAAGTACTCTATAAATGAATTTGTAAGTATTATTATTCTAGGCAAAAGAAATCTCATGAGGTGAGACACAAAGGCGATGATGAAGAGAACACACTTGGGACAATGAGCAGACTGTCTTGAGAATCAATATGCACCATGTGTAAGAGAGAGCAGTGAGGAGTGAGAGAAGGTTACATGGGGATGCTGGGGCGTGATCTCTAAGATAGGGGCCAAGAAGAACTTCACCTTTTCTTCTCTTTTCTGATTCCTATGGATGAATATCAAAATATTTGTTATGCCTTTAAATGGCCATCAAATATAATAAATGTAAAGCCCTGATGGAAACAGTCTCCTAGCCGCTTCTGAATGCATATTGCTGCATTTTGGAAGTGCACATACAAAAGCAACATGGAATAAAGCATGGACCGCCTCTCTGAACTTGTCCAATAAGCCCAAATTCACATGCCAGACTTAGCATGGGACACTGTAAGCACAGCCTACAATCTTAGAAACACAAACACTGAAGTCTGTCACCAAAATCCATTAGGCAGCCAATTGCTTGATGAGACATGCTCTAGTAAAGAAGTAGACAACTTAGTCTAGAAGTTCAAAGGCCTTTAGGAGGATAGGAAGATGATATGACGCAAATACTGCGTGAAGTTCCAGATCAAAGTAGAGTTCGGTTTAGCAGGTCTGTTCTGTAATTCTTTTTATATGAAAAAAAATGTTATGAATATCATGAAATACAACAAAAATCACCAAAGGGGAGAAAAATCCCTATAGAGTTTCTACTGCACAGTTTCAAACAGAACAATATTTTGAACAAAATATTGAAGAAAGCTTGAATAAAAGTCCAGGATCCCTTTTGAATTAAGTCTTGGGGCAACCAGAAATGCAGGAGGCAGCTCATCATTTATAGTATCTATAATTAACCCAAAGCAAATTCCATGGTCAGAGTGCCATTTCCCTAACAGCCACATGAAAAATGAAATCGACATCAAATAGCACCCCCTCGAAAAATATAGAACAAAATCAAAAATAAAAATTTTACATCATGTTAAATAGATTTTCCAGATTTGTGAAATTTAAAGCAGTGGATTACAGTTATTCATTCTCTGCAAAGCCAAAGCAATTTATTTGCTCTGTGTTGACCTGTACTCAAATGAAATGAAATATAAAAACAACCTAATTTTGTTTGTGCCTCCATGATAATATTCCTGTAACCTGTGATCCTGGCACGGCACTGATTGTGAATGCTGGGGCATCGTGTATTTTTTTCATTTCCTGTAGCAAGTTCGCTGGGCCAAATAAGATACTTGAATGGCACCATTCATCTTCAAAGTACTTTTCAAATGGAGGCCACTTAAAGAAACAAATGCCACAAAGTATAGGAAACCCTTGTTCATTCAGAGCTAAGTTTGCTCTTCTACTACGCAGCACTGGTTTCAGGTGCCTAAACTGCAACTGTATTCGAAAGGTATTTTCAAAGCCACTGCCACTGAGAACTATAAAGCAGCTTTCTAATCCTGCTTCATTTACTAACTGATAGGGCAACAATGAAAAGTGGCCGAAACTGTAACCTAAACGAAGATGTTGGTCTTTTTTTTCCTGACCAGAAAGACAAGTTTCCACAGATGTCTGAAGAACGTTTGCCTCTGGTCACTCTGAGTATATATTAGCAGTCCATTAAGCTTGAATCTAGATCATATCTTAAAATGAACGATGGTATTATCTGCCTTCATCTGTGTTATCTACTTTGCCAGAGCACTAGAGTTTCCAAAAGGAGGCATGGTTTACACCAAAGGAACCCTTTCTGGTTTCACCCTACAAAGTTACAGTGGACCCTCTTACGGCTGCCTACAGTAGTCTTCACCTTCAATTTTTTAACGGAGTTGCCAAACTTGAGGTAAGCTTTCAAATAATTGGAATAAAATAAAATATAACATTTTAAAGCTAGAATAGAATTCTAGGCATAGAATTTAGCCATTCAGTGATGAGTCAGATATTGCTTTGAAATTTTTCAGGGTCTCAAGGTCAGCACTATAAATTCTACTGTATCATAATCCCCTAATCAAGTAAATAAGAACAAGATGACCTAAATCTGTTTTAGAACCATGACTAAAAGTCACATTTAAAAAGTCCTTAAGACAGGTCATGCCACATACTAGCTTTCTGACCTTAGACAAAACACTTAACTTTTATAGGTTTGATCTGTTCAATGTGAAAACAAACAAAAAAAATGATTTTAAAGATCCCTTCGAATTCTAAAATTCTGCAATGCCATGACTAATCTCAGAACGTTGTTACATTAGAATGCACAAGATTCATGTTACTTTTAACTACAAAGTTGTTTGAATAAAATGATAGTAAATTGCAAGACGTAGGTACTTTTCCATTGAGAATAGGGACAAAAGCAAATAATGTAATTTGACACACACATATTGTTTAACATGCAAGAATGTACACCCTATAAAAAAATAATATTACTGGCTTCTGCACTCCAAAGCCTAGGTAAACTAGTGTGCTAATTTCTGAAGCTTTATTACCTAAACATTCTTTAAACGTAGCTGATGCAATAAAACATATTTCAAGATGATGGACTATCAGTTGCAGACTCTATTATTTGGTCACTTCTCGAGTTAACGCAAACTTCTTTATTGGAAACTTATCATCCTCTTGAAATACATGAATTTTCAAAATGCTTGCAAAAATCACCATCTGACTACTTTGAAGGAAGAATGTTCATTCAACATAAACCAAAATACCATGAGATAGACTTCCTGTTTCTGGAAGTAGCTTAGAAGTTGCCACTCTGTTCTAACAACAAGAGCTTAAAAAACTGAAAATGAGCAAGACTTAGATCCATCAGAGAGCTGAGGTCCCCAGACAAACTTCTGCCCCCAAATTTGGAGAGACAGACAGGCAGACAGACAATCACAGCTTACAGGGGCAGAAACCTCTGCTGGAACCAGTGCCAGGGTAGGAATATGTGAACTGTAATTGATGGATTGCTGGAAGTCAGTATGGACAAGTTTGAGGGTTTAGAACTCCAGGGGGGCCCTGTCTTAGGGAGGTTTCTGCACTTCTGTGAGTTCCACCTCCAGAAGCCCTCCTAGGTTCTCACAAAGAAGATCAGAGAAAAGTCCCCTGAGCTTCCAGTGGAGGGTGGAGGTGGGATGTAGCCCTTTTGAAATGCACCCAGAGCATTGTGTTCTTCTTAACAAGATCTGCCCTCAAGGGAAAATATTTTACCTTAAGCCAAACTGACCTGGAAGAAGGCATATAAATACCCAACTCCAGGTTCCTCTAGCTTTCCACAGGCACAAAAGGAGATACTCAATTCCAGCCCACTCGAGATTTCCAGTCTCACCTAAGGGGGTGGTGTTGGAAACTGAGGCACTTGTGAAGGTAATATCTCAAGGGCATAGGCTCACTAAAGGACTAAGACCTAATCATAGGACTATAGAATGCTTCTCTTCCCCCTACCTCACCACCGCATCAACAGGACTCCTGTATACTAACAGGGAGTACAACTGAAAGAACTACAAGTCTCAGACCTTATTTAAGAAATTTCCCAGGAAACATTCATTGCTTGTGGGAATGCAAAATGATCGAGTCACTTTAGAAGACAATTTGACAGTTTCTTACAAAATAAAAATACTCTTACCATGCAATTTAGCAATCACACTCCTTAGTATTTACACAAGGAATTGAAAACTTATGCCCACACAAATGTTTATGGCAACTTCATTCATAGTTGAAAAACTTGGAAGCAACCAAGAAGTCCTTCCTTCAATAGGTGAATAGATAAATTGTGGGACATCCATACAACAGAATATTATATGGCAATAAAAAGTAACAAGTTATCAAGCCGTGAAAAGACAAGGAGAAACTCTGTCTTATATGTGTATTGCTAAGTTAAAGAAGCCAATCTGAAAAGGCTACATACTGTATGATTTCAATTATATAACATTCTGGAAAAGGCAAAACTGTGGAGACTGTAAAAAGATCCGTAGTTGCCAAGAGTCTGAGGGCATGGAGAGAAAGATGAATAGGTGAAACACAGGGGGTTTTTACTGTGTGAAACTATTCTGTATGATACGATAATGGTAGATACATGCCGTTATATATTTGACAAAATGCATAGAATGTACAACACAAAGAATGAACTCTAACGTAAACTATGGACTTTAGTTAATAATAATGTACCAATATTGGCTCATCAACTGTAACAAATGTACCACACTAATGCAAAATGTTAATAATACCAGAAACTCTGTGTATGAGGAGGGATGAAGGGCTAAGCAGGAACTCTGTACTTTCTGCTCAATCTTTCTGTAAACCTAAAATTGCTCTAAAAAAATAATGTCTATTAATTTTTTGAATAAATACCACAGAGTAGCACACAATGATTTTTTTTGAAGACGAGTAATCATTAAGCATGAAAAACAAAGCCATTAAATTATTTTTACTTTCAAGGCCAATTCAGCAATAGCTTTCAGATATTATTGTTTTTTAAAACACAATGATACTGAAATACTCCACTGCATCCTTCCTTTCTCTTTCATCAAAGAAATCTTTTCCTACCAAAAAATATTTGGCAAATAGTCTGGAAATAAAACTGTTTTGCCCATGCACTTCGCCACCTCTCAATAAACAAGTTTGTTTTCACCAGAAATCTGTTTTTTTGAAAACACCCCAGATGTGGCTTTATAACAGAGAAGGAAACCGAAGGTCGAAGGTCACATTCTCGCGGCAGCGAACACATGGGCCACTTGGCTGCCAGAGGCTCTGCAGTTTTCAGAGACACAGTAAGGAAAACTCCAGTGGAAAAGACAGAAATTAAGAAATTAGGGAAAATGAAGAAAAACTCCCGGTAAACAAACATAACAGACCCTGCAACGTAGTTCTTGGTTTGTTTGTACGTGTTTGTGTAGGTTTGTGTGTTTTCATACGCGTTTCCACTGCCAAATGTTGATTAAACAGGGAGCTATAAGGAATATATGCAAAAGGAGCTGGACATGGTTCTTTCCCTCTTTGAAAGAAAAAACAAATTTGTTCTAAGCTGATTTCTTTCCTTATTCAAATTAGACTTAAAGGGTCACATACAGGGTGGTGGAGCTTTAATACCATCACAAGTGAAAAAAAGGAAAAAGGAGAAAGGACTTGAAGAAAGCATCATCTTCAAAGCCACAACAAACTTCCTTGTGCTGAAATAAAAGGTCACATTAAAAGGCAGGAATAGCAACTGTAAAAAAAACCCAAGATTTTAGGTCCTTTGTCACTCCTTCTATTCAAATTGGTAAGCTGGCGGACGTTGGAATCTTCTGAATGTTCGGTCCACTGTGCTCACCCACTGTCAGCATCACCTGATACAGCCCATTTTCTTCCTGACTGAAGAGCAGACACCGCACTACAAAGCAGGAAGCCAGCACCTGCGGTCCGTCCCTCCAGGAACACCGCTGGGGAATTCAGCGAAAGTTGCAAATACAATACAGCCTCAGTGAGGAAAGGAAAGGATACAGGTCCAAGAAAAGAGTCCAATTGCTAGAAAAAACTTGCTTGTCTGAAGCATCAACTACCTTCAGGCATTTTTCATCAGCCCAATTTTATAATACAGACCATGTTTAGACTTGCTATAGTCCTAATATCTTAGTGACTTGGATCCAAATTGTAGACTGTGTGGCCCATCCCTGTTGCCAAGCTCCTCTGAAGCCTGTCCTTCGAGGCAGTATTGAGATATGCTTTGTCTTTATCTGCTATAAAAACAGAATCATTTAAAGGAGCCTGTATTTGCCTTTTGGTTTCTACCCATCAAAACCTAGATAAGCCTGTCCTCTGAGTCAAATTTATTTTCAAAGCTGAAATCAAATAAGGAAATAAAGTAGGTGCTTAATACGCCCAAATATTTTTTTAAAAATTTATCTCTTCCATATGAAAACGAGGACGAAACACATTCCTAAAGAATCACATCCCATAACTCCTCTCCCCAAATCTCTCCCCTCTCTCCTGTTTACACTTCTCTCCAACTCTATTATATTCCCCTCTTGGAGAGACAGTAAGAGAGGATTGAACTAACAAGAGAACCAAACAAAAAAGAGCAGAAGATGTGCAAGGTAATCAAAGAGATGGTACGGGAAAAATAGCAGTCTTGAAGTCCCTGACGGATTATGTCTTTCCATTTTAAAGTTTTTGAAATAAAGTATTTAGTATATTTTTTTCCAGAAAAATGAAAGTAGGATAGTGATGGTGTTGAAATCAACAATCCGGAATGGCTGGGATTTACAGAATGTGTAGCTTTTGGATTTCAGAATGAGAAACAAATACAGATAAAAATGACATCTTGTGAAAGTCAGTTAAGGGTTCTCTTGACTCCGGGCGGGTGGAAACAGAGTTACTAGCGTGACAAGTGCTGCCACACTGCTGGGGCATGCAGCTGAGTACATTGTTCTCTACTTGAAAAATATTTCCAGTCAGAAGAGAGTCACGTGCAGTGTAATTGACCTAATTCTCCCATGGTGCTATTATTCATTCTTCCCTTCCCCTCACATTATGATTCTCTGCATATACTTTATCCCTCATCAGTTCATTCAAAGTACCCTAGCTTAGCTCCAAAATGTGTGAAAAAGCAAAATGTTTTTAGATTTGTATCAGATGCAACTACTGAAAGTACTAGAATCTCTGTTTTGAATGTTCTTGTGCTGGAAATGTATTTAAGAACAGCACAATACTCCAGTGTATCAATAAAAATAATAACAAAATGGATAGATATTTTGCTCAAAAATCATTTCATTTGCATTAAAATGCAAAATCTTTGATGATTGTTAAATTCACGCCAGTAATTATTTCTAACAAGACTCATAGAATGAAATGACAAAAAAAAATCCTGAATGTGGAATTTTAAAATTGATCTTAAATACAAACATTTTCACTTGCAAATGGTATTACTTTACCATTAATCCTTTTAAATTTTCTTTGAAATCTTTATTACTGAAAACTCTTAGTTTATATACTTTTTAAAATGACACAGGATTTGCTGAAGATGAATTTGTAAAATATAATCCCTGAGCAGATAAAAGCAAATGAAAATAATATCCCTAGAACCTTCTATAATTTAAGATAGCAGAATTGGTATATATTGATATAGTCTAAGAAATGTGGCAATTGCACTGTAGCTACTCAGTATAACCCCTGCACAAATGCTGACCTGGTAGCTGTGAAAATGTAAGCCTCTTGGGTAGAACCGACTCCTCTGGTATTCCCCTGTGCTCCTCTGAAAGTGAGTGTACATGTTTCTTCACAGCCTTCCTTTATTTAGTAGAAATCAGCTGGGACCTGAATCTCCGACTCAAAACCTCTCTCGTGCTATAATTTTACTTCCCTCATAACACATTTTTGTCCACACTAGGAAAAAGTAGAACAGATCACCACTCTGCCAAAGAGCCTTCATCTTGAGCTGTGGGACTAAAATCATCTTTAGATGTCTAGAAACACTTCTCTGGAAACTCTAGATAGAAGCCTCTACTCAAAGTGATCTTCAGTGGCAAATATGAGGTGGATGGTGTTGAACACCAAGAACAAAACTGTGGCTAACATTAGCCCTGATGACATCCCCATTCTTCTAAGAGTTTACCTCAAAATTTCAGAATCTTTCCTAAGGATTTACAAACAAGAAACAGAAAATAAGGTATCAAAGATAATAGCACTCTTTGCTTCTCATGCTTTCCCAGGGGCTATCAGGCGGGTAGTTAGAGCAGCTGGCTGATCTTGCTCTGCCTTCCATCAGCCACACCACTTGGGGCGAGTCACTTCACTTTTCTGGGCCTCAGGCTGCACGCTATAAAATAAGTGGTTTTGGACTAGGATCTCCAAAGATAATTTACAGCCCTAAGAGCTCTAGGATCTACGTAGATAGTCTATCATCTAAAATTTAGAGAGAATGTTCCCTGATAATATAGGGAAAAATAGAAATGTAGGACATTTCCATTATCTTTGTTTCTGGACTATTTTTGCATATGCTAACACTTCTATTTGGCTTATTCTCACCTTTTGTGGTTTGACACACTTTTTTCCATTCTTCAAACCCTTATCCACAGTTTCCTTCCTTGATAATGAAGAGAAAATTAGTCACTCCCTTCCCTATGCTGTGGTAGAAGATAGCTCTGTTAATATTTATCATGAGCAGTTATATCTATAATCATTGTATATGGTCATCTTTGGGCCCACGGGGCAGTAAACAGTGCTGGGCACAACATGAGTGTGCATTAAGTGTTCATGGAATGAGTGGATGATCATATGACTACCACCTATGACTAAATGATACTACCACAATGCCGTGTCAATGAAAACAAGATGCGTGCATCACAGTTAATGTCCATCCCCAAAAGATGGTAAAACATGGAACCAGATGGTTAAAGAAATGACAGGGCGAAATTAAGAGGACTTACCTTTGTAGATACAATAGCTTCTAAAGTCAGGTCAAGGATTAGATAATATGGTGACTATTGAGCCTCTGGGCATTAGGTGTCCACTCTTGGTCTTCATACCGAAAGCAGTCCACTTCAATAGTTTACACAATAAGGAAAAGTTTATTCTTAAAAAAATAGTATGATCCAAGAAATGATTTAGGTTTTCATCTAATCCCCAAATGAACTTCACAGAACTTTAGAACATGGCTTTGGTGCTTGCGTTGACGTTGTTTTCAGTAGGGCGCTTCTGACTGAAGCTGTGAATACCTTGATGTGATCAAATTAAATATTTGCAAAAAGCTTAAAAACTATCACAGGCAAAATGAGGTAATGAAAAGGGTCAACTAAATAATTAAAATCACTTCTAACTCAATCATACATGCTAATGAGATCTTGGGACAGGATGAATAAATGAAATTTTCAGTTAATCCCAAAGCACACCGTGACTATTAATTGCAAATTAAAAAATTACTAAGCATTCTTCAGAACAGCTGTTCTGAAAGAACATTAGAAAGATCTGATTCAGCTCCTCTCTCCACCTTCTCGGTGGAGGTGCTAATGAGCAGTGAAATGGCTAAGAAGAGGCTAGAGAAATGAAGTAGCAAATGTCTTCCAACCTCTCCAGTCAAACTATTATTACCCCTGTTCTTACTCTTGTTGATTGCATCACCACTGCCTTCTATTATGAAAACAGCCTGTTGAGTAGATTCTTTATTCTATTTTGTCCCTTTCAGATCCACCCTGTACAATGCTTTCTAGATGACATGTAAAAAAAGAAATGCTGGAGCTGGCCCGGTGGTGTAGTGGTTGTTTGGCATGCTCCGCTTCAGTGGCCTGGAGTTTGCAGGTTTGGATCCTGGGCACGGACCTGCACCACTCATCAAGCTGTGCTGTGGCAGTGACCCACACACAAAATAAAGGAAGACTGGAACAGATGTTAGCCCAAGGCCAATCTTCCTCAAGCAAAAAAAGAGGACGATTGGCAACAGGTGTTAACTCAGAGCCAATCTTCCTCTAAAAAGCAATGTGACCATGTCAATTATCTGTTTAAAATTCCTCAATGGCTCCATGTTGCTCTTAGGATAAAACCAAAGCTGCTCACAAGGCCCTGTACCATAATAATCCTACTTATTTCCTCCAGGCGCCTCTCCTAACACTCTTCCTTTATACACCAATCTGAACCACACTAAATTCCCCAAAGTCCGTAATCTCTCATGTCTCCACTTTCAGCCTTCGTACATGTCTGTAATATACCAGTTCCTGCCTGTATTCTCTGCTGCTCCATGCCATTCATTATTAGACGGGCAGGGTCTGGGAGGCGGCCATTGGTACATGCTGCTTGTGTCAGGGCAAGTCTGTCCAACTCAGAGCTGAAGAACTAACAAGCCCTCTTAGAGAGACTAGCTAAAATCCCCTTCTCCAATATCTTTATCAATAGTAAAAGAGCTAACATTTTGAGTTCCATCTGCCAGAGCATTTGTCTTCAATCCAAACTTGGATGAGTAATAAGGGTTATTTATTTACTGGATCCTGTCAAATACCAATGCCTAAATTGCAATAATCTACTTGTCTTTCTACCCCATTAGTTTATGAAGATCTGTGATATCACTCACCATGTTTATCTTCATCACACTATATTTTCAGCACCTAGCAGAGTGGCTGGCACATAGTAGGTACATAGTGGGCATTCAATCAACATTTATTTAGTGAATAAATGAATGGAAAACCACCACCACAAAATTCAATCTTCTCAGCACTGCATTAATGTCTCTAGAGTGGCAGGTCTCACCAATTCCTGGCTAACTTTTTAGAAATATTTAAACACACCACATATTAAGACATTAATAATTCGTATTCAGTTAATTTAGTACTTGATCATTTGATCCATCATAGGTTAACATTTACTTTTATTCAACAGAAAAAATTTTTTAATCAAAGATAAAGTCATCAGAATCACAGAGTCTTAGGTTTGAAAAGTATTTCATTAGTTATCTATCTGGAAAACAAACTACACTAAAAATCACACTAAATTAATTTCTATATAGAAAGTGCTGACATAATTTAAAGTGATTCTTATCTATTCATTAAGTTACAAATAGAAGATTTTTCTTTCCAAAACCGTGGTAACAGTTGCTTTGAAGCCCTTATGTGTGCTAGGAATTAAAAACATGCTACGTGCATTTGAAAATTCAGTGATTTGGAATTTCTTCAAATTCAGATTTGTCTGACCAGTTTTCATAAATCATGTTATGATGCTTTACACAGGTTTTTCACCAGCTTTTTACTACTTCGCAGTTTTAAACTCACTGTGGTTTAAATATGTTGTCTCTCAAACCAGTTTCTTATGTTAAAACCATCCTTTTGGCTCACTATAGGCAATTGTCAAATAAACCAAATATGATGGTGTGACATTGGGATTCAGAACCAATGATATATACCAAGGTGTACTGATTGAGTGAAGGTTTACAACAAAGATGGCCAAGAACCATAGAGGCTTGACTCTGTGTAATGGGTACACAGATGAATGGTGATCTAATAGTAAGTTCCATCGATCAAATTCTGCCATGTTTCAGGGACTAAGGCAGTCACGTAGAACCCACTGCTTCTGATCATCTTTGTGACTCTACTAGTAAGGTAGAACTGTCCTTATAGAGAAGTTGTAACTCAGAGAATTCAAATATTCACCCAATATTGTTGTGCATAACTAACAAGCAGAACTGCCTAGATTTAAACAAAATAAGACAGAATTGAATGAATAAAACAAATAAAAAATACAGAATAAATTGAAAAAATTGAATAAATAAAAAAATAAAAGAAATATGAAATTCTGTATTCCCTAATATGGTTGAATATAAGAAGTGTAGGTGCCTTTACATAATTAAGCCACTGGAAACTATCTGGTTCTTTAAAATCATCTAGTCTGAAAACTAATAGATTAATATGCTAATATACTCACTGAAATCAGGTTGAAATACTAAAATCATATTTTATTCTTTGAATAAATGATTCATAGACAAATCAAAGAAACAGATTTTAGAATAGCTTGATAATTAGTGTGCAAAAGAAATCACATCTGAGACAGAAAAATTTCTCAAAGTTAGACTTTAGAATATGACATGACTACAAAATAATCAGACTGACTTTTGATGTGCTAATACTGGAAATTCCTATCATGAATCAAAAATCAATTTTCATATCTTTAATATTCCTACAGTAGTTAAAAATATCCATGTAGGATTGGCCTAGTGACATAGTGGTTAAGCTCATGTGCCCTGCCTCTGTGGCCCTGGGGTTCATGGGTTTGAATTCCAGGCGTGGACCTACGCACCACTCATCAAGCCATGCTGTGGCAGCATCCCACATACAAAATAGAGGGAGATGGGCACAAATGTTAGCTAGGGACAATCTTCCTCACCATAAATAAATAAATAAAGTGCCCTTTTAAAAAGATATAACGAAAAATATATATATCCATGTAAAACCAAATGTTTGCGTTATTTTATTTAGCACTCTCTATTGAGCAAGCTGTCAGATATTATTTAACTAAGCAATTTATTTCAATATCTTGAGTTTAGAATAAGTGAGAATAAAAGTCTTATTGCTCTTATAATAATATCTTGGAATGTAGGTTTTAATTTACCTTAATTTTTCATACCTATTAGAAGAACCTAGACATTCCTGGTGAATGGAACTATACAATATTCTTCTCATTATCTGAAAACAGCAATAAATTAACCCTATTTTAAGTAGAAGCTCCACAGAAAAAGCCTTATGATTCAAAATTTATATTTATAGAACACAATATTCATATAAAAAGTTAAAGGCAATCTCAGTAGTTTTCTCTTTCCCATATTGGCAGCCTTACAATGAGACAATCAACAACGGATTGAAAAGTAAAGTGCATGAAACCAAACTGAATATCTGTGTGATGAACCGACAATAATACAAAAATAAAAGCAGGGATTTCTGGTGCTCCTTAAAAGGTGATCTTTGATAATCAAAGGGTGGAACTTCTCCAAGCTTTCTGAATTCCTAAACATTCCATGTCAATACCCTCCCTTCCCGTGCACACTACACAACCTTCTCGATACTGACTATATGCTCCCCCTCACTGCTGTCAGTTTCAAGAGTCTTTAATTCAAATCCTATGACCATGTGAAAATATTTCAATGTTATTTCTTCAAGACTCTAAACAACAGTTTAAGGAATAAAGCAATTATTGATGAGCTATCATTTACTACTCTCTTAGAACAGCTCTGTGCTTGTTTTAACCAAAACCTGTTTTAGGTATCAGATTCAGAGACGGTGGTAGAGGTTGCCATGGACTCACAGAACCCGGTCTCCTTTCCTCCAGGGCACAAATTCAGACTAGAATTCAGACTTCCTTGAACTTCAGTGGAGACCTCAAGACTGAATCTAACTAATGCAGTGTGCCTGTAAGTATTTTTGCCAATTCAAGGCTGAAGAGAAAACCTCCCATTGATCCTCCCTGCCCTCTCTTCCCTCATTTACCATGTGGAAAATTCTGAGGCCTTTAGGGGATGATGGCACTGCTAGATAAAAGGGGACTGTCCCCTCCCCAATAGCCTCCACTCACCCTCCCCACACACACACTGGATGGTGACTTGAGGGAGAAATAAGTCTCTATTGTGTGAGCCGTTGAGATGGCGGTATTATTTTTTACAGCAATTAGTCTATCCCAAATAAATGAATAATATAGCAATAAAAAACCCTAGTGTCCAATTCAGGTGCTTGCAATCTTGGCTGCATATTGGATTCAAGTATTGAGCTCTTTAAAAACGCCAGTGTCTGGGTTATAATCTGAATCCACTGAAACTATATCTCTATGGGTGGGCCAAATATCACTGGTTTGTAAAAGCTCTCCAAGTGATTCTGATGTACACTAAGGGTTGGGAACCACTGCTAACCACAGAGCAAAACTTAATTCGTCATAGTAAAGGTGGTGTCTTAATCCAGCATTTTATCTATTTCATCATAGTTCATGTAAAGCCTAAAACTATCAATTTAAGACAAAGATTATACATTTTGAAAATCTGGAACTCTTATAGAAAAAAATCCAAGAAATATTTTACAATAAATTTGTTCTTCAATTTCAGGCAAATGTTAGCCTTCCCTCAATTAAAATGGATATCCATTTGGTCAGAACCAAATGTTTGAAGAAAAATTTAGTTTCCACCAAGAAACAATTGCCACAACAATGTAAAAACTAACTATAGGGGCTGGGCTGGTGGCACAGTGATTGTAAGCTCTGTTTTGGCGGCTGGGGGTTCACAGGTTCAGATCCCAGGCAGGGACCTGTGCACCACTCATCAAGCCATGCTGTGGCGGCATCCCACATACAAAATAGAGGAGGACGGGCACAGACGTTAGCTCAGCACCAATCTTCTTCACACACACACACACACACACACACAAAACTAACTATAGTTTCATGAGGTATGAGTTTGCAAACATTATAGGCTACCTCAATTCCAGTTCAGTTCCAAGAACTAATGGTTTGTTTTTCTAGCAGGCACCAATCTATACTGCTGAATATTTCATCACAACACTGCCTAAGAGGTTAGTTAAACACAACTTTTCCAGATGTTGTGGGATAAGCAAAAATTATCACATCAACTGAATGAATTATTCTGTTCTTAAGTTTAGCAGTCTAATTCTAAACCATAATCAAAAGCAAATATCAATCCTACAAAATCTTTATTTGTGGGGCTCCTGACTTTTTAAAGTCGGTCTCATCCATCTGGAACCACATCAGAAGTTCACGTGGAGGGACAGGGAAAAGAAAAGGAATTTTACCTAGCCTGTGCTGCTGAACACCATCAGAAAAGGGTAAGTTCCTTAATCTCCAGAAATGAGTATGCAATAAATAGCTTTCTTCTACTTGCATAATACTGATTCAAAAGTAAACTATAATAGTAATAACAACTGGTAGTAATAGTAATGCTAATATCACCATCTGCTTCTCACTCTGCAAGTTTCACAGCTGCTCCCATGCAGTCCAGTATATCACCTATTATGTGAGCCAACTGACCCTTTGTCCTAACTATAATAAGCAGCTTTATTTCACCCAATAATAAAATTTATAACAGCTGATTTTGAGCATCTACTAAGCCTGGGTACTGTATGAGATAATTTACATATCACAAGTAATAATATCATACCTTTACAAAATTTTTTTTTTTTTTTTTTTTTTGCTGAGGAAGACTTGCCCTGAGCTAACATCTACTGCCACTTTTCCTTTTTTCTATGTGAGCCACTGTTACAGCATGGCCACTGCCAGACGAGTGGTGTAGGTCCACCCCCAGGCACCAAACCCGGGCCGCCAAAGTGGAGAGCTCTGAAATGAACCACTAGGCCACTGGGGCTGACCCACAAAAAATTTTTTTAAGAAATCAGCTTTGAGCCCTCAGTAAGATTATTCAAATTGCCTAAAGTTGTTATGAATATATTAGCAGTAAGATTTGAACCCTAGACCCATGATAATTTATTTAGCTTGCTTTCTGAGACAGGCCTTATTACTATCATCTTCCATATGTGTAAGCTCAATTTCTACTAACTGGATTATCTAGTAAAAGTGTGACCACTCTTCCTAAATAAATTCAAGTTCTTAATATTTGCATTGAATTGGTTTGATGGACTATAATAATAACTACGTTTCCAAATTCTACTGGGTAAAAATCAAAACAGGTTTTTGAAAATGCACATTTTCAAACTTGAAATAATATATAAAATATTTACGTTGGCAATAATAACAGTGATGTTGCCTCTGAAAAGATTTATGAACATGTCACTTCTCAAGAGCTAAGGATCCTAAGCACACTGTTTGATTTTTGTGTGCTAGCCTCTTTTTTTTTTTGCTGAGGTGTTGAGGAAGATTTGCCCTAAGCTAACGCCTGTTGCAAATCTTCCTCTATTTTATTGTGGGTCACCGCCACAGCATGGCCATTGACCAGCAGTGTGGGTCTACACCTGGGAACTGAACCTGGGCTGCCAAAGCAAAGCATGCCAAACTTAACCACCAGGTCACTGGGGCTGGCCCTATTAGCATATTTTGCCACTTAAAATGTATTCAATTTTTGATACAAAGTAAAATGGAACATATTCTTAAATGCTTAATGATTGAATAAACTGAAAGATTTTAATTAGAGGTTGCTTAAGATAGTCTCACTTTTATTATAACACCTAAGATTTTGTACATTGTGTGAAACTGAAGGAAATGGGAGGAAAAAAGAAAAGAAAGATTAGATGATCAAAGGGAGATGAGATGAGCTTTTCTCATTGAAACATAAAAAATGAAATTTCAGATCTTTATCCATCTTTCCATTATAAAAAAATGTTACTTGGACATAACTATTTTTAAGACACTTTTAGATTATATCTTTCAGTCTTTGATATTTTTACCTCTATTCTTAAAAATTGTCTTTCTTATACTTTCCAATCTTTTTCTAATCTCCCACTTATATTTTTCATCTCCAATGCTGCCAGAATGATCTTAACAAAATAAAAATCTAAGTATCTTATTCCCCTACTGAACACCCAGCAGCCACTCCCCATGCTTAGTACACTAAAGACTAACTATTTAGGATGTCAACCAAGATGCCCTCATCTGCCTCTTGTTTACCTCTTCGGCCTTCTTCATCGATGCATACTTCCCACATCTCTTCGTTCAGGTCAACTGAGCTGCTTACAATTCATTGAACACCTCATGCTTTTGTCACGTCAATGCCTCATTCATACTACTCCTCTGGCTAGAATGCCTTTACCCTGATCCACGTGTCAGGCAAACCATTTTCAAGTTTTATGACTCAACCCTAGACTGCCTCTAGGAATCTTTTACTGATATTTTAGGAGGAATTTTAACTCCTCTCTTCTGCCAGCATACAACATACAAATTTCCACTGCAGCATCTGTATACCTTATAACTCCTCCGGCTTTATCACTACATTAGGTACCATATTTTATTCCTCTTTCTACTGGCAATATCCAGCACTAAGTATGCTGTCCAGCAAATAAAAAGTTTAAAAATTGCTTAATGAATGGATTGTGCAAATAGACTTCTCAATTCTGATTTTTAGGACCACTCCTAAACACTTTTTTGAGTAGTGTCTTGTTCTTAATTCTAGCTTATTCCTAATAATATTTTCTATTCATAAAGCCATAGCTAATCGGAAAACACATGACTACAGTATGTCTTGGTTTTGAAAGACAAGCACTGTTGATTGAAGGTTGTCTTAGACTCTCAAATCTAGAGTTTCCTATATGATAGATTTTAAAAGAAATTAAGACTAAAGACTTAATTTAGGCAAACTTACTTTCACAATCAATTGTGAATGTGTGTGTGAGAGTATGTGTGTGTGTTTATATGTATTGAGTACTATCTCTTGGTCGGACACTTTGTTAAATTGTTTTACGTATGTTCCCTCATTTATTCATCTCAACAACTCCAAGAGGTACATATCTTTATTAACATGCCTGGAAACAACAAATGAAATAACTGAAGCTTAAGGAAGTTAAATCATTTTTCCAAAGCAGTGAATCTAGGAATTGAAAATAGACTTTCCTAAATCAAAAAATGCCATGAATCTGCAGAGAAGGCTGACTGTTCAGGTGTGCTTAAAAATTAATGAATTGGAGAATACAAAATTCTACATTGATTTATAAAGTAAAATAATATAACCTTTTTTCCACCATTAACCTGTCTGGGAGAAGTCTAAACTTTCTAATTCTATGACTCCAAAGGAGTCTCTATGTAGAGAAATTACAATTATTTCTGACTTGCAAAAAGAGAAAAATATCCTTTTCTATTCATATTTTATATAGTAGTAGAATTTAATACAAAAACAAATTGATTACCTTTTCAAATCTACCTTTCTCTATAAAAATGAAATAACTATGCCTCCTATCAACACAATATTGTTGACAATAAAGTGTCCTGAGTCTTTGCTGAAAACAAAACTTAAGTGTTTGTAGCCATTATAGAAACTTCAACACACTTCTCCTTGCTGTCACTGGGTGTGTTTATCTTAGTAATGGAAGCAATGCACCCAACAACTTGGCAATTAATCATTTTAAAATTAAAAGATTAAGTCCATTGAAAGCCTAATTATGAAAACTGGAAAAAAAAAAGAAAGGGGTGCAAATAGTTTCTAGCTTAGTTCAGAAATGAACATTAGAAAAGAATGCTTAATTAACTCAACAAAATTGTTCTCCAATAAAAGAAGGTATTCATCTTCCCTAGGAGATCAAACATTTTTGTAGTTATATGTTCAAAGACTAAAGAAACTTCATTGAGATGCCTAAAAGACAGTAAGTAGGACTTGTTGCTATGACTTCAACAACCAGCATGTAGCTAATCAGCATGCATTGCAATCACTGAGAAGGAAATGGCTATTTTCATCCTTAGCTTTAGTTCTAAAGAGGTGGTGATCAAAACTGAAATTTGACCTAGAAGCTGTCATGGTTCTAAAGATACATGACAAAAGGTTTGGCAAGTGTTAATAAGAAGAGGAAAACAACCAACAAAGCAGCCAGATTTCTCAAACTTTCAGGACAGTAAAGTGCAGCAAACCAGCCAAGAATCTAAGAGCCAAGGATTATACCCAACGTACCGTGATGGGCAGGCACATTACTCTGATTTGTTGTCAGTGGTAAAGACTAGATGTTCTTTCATACTAAACAGCCAATAAATAAACAGTGAGCTACAGCCACAGGGACAGAAGAAGAAAGTGACAAAGAAAACAGAAGGACTCAACTTGAAGAGAGCAAACAGCTACTTGTACCTCAATTCTGTAGTCCTTGCAGGAACTGGAAGACGAGAGTCACGCCTACCAGGACTAGTTAGGAGCTGAGCACGGGGAGACAGTCCCTGAACACATTTGCATCTAGAAAGTCACCTGCATGTAGCACCACACATTAATTCAAGAAAGCTTCAGTGGAAAATGAAAAGACATATTTACAAGTATCCAATGAGTTTTTTAAAAGTCACCTATATAGAATGCTTTGTTTTAATTATGTACTGTTTTATTTTAATTCTGCTGTTTCTGGTCAGTTCTTTACGTAGAAGATGAGAAAGAACTGAATGAGTCTTTCAACCCTAAGGATAATAGCCTTCTTCAAACATTCACCATTTTGAACCTTAAAAGCCAAGAAAAAGCAAGAAAGGGAAAAAAATGGGGCAGCAAGAGAAGAAAGGAAATGGAAGAGAGCTCCAGAGTTAGGAAGACCCAAAAGTAAGGATGTGAAATTTAAGGTGTTAAGAAAAATGGATCTTTCTTCTTTGCCCTTCACCTCAATTAAATCATGCATATTAAGTATTAAAAATATGAAAAAAGGAAAAATTTTTCATAATGCTAATTAGTGATATTTAAAAAACTGTATCCTATCATTATCAACACTTAACTATATCACATTCTCAGATATCTAAAATTTGTAATTTTTTAACTTAGCTTGAACAGTATAATAGAGTGCATTAAGTTATAATCTATAATTAAATGTTAAATTAAATTATTTCACTTATAATTAAGTGGATGTCCTTACATCTTTGGGTCACATTTTATAAATTTCTGATTTTATCATGACAGTCAATGGGAAATTGGATCTTAAAAGCTTGTTTGGAGGTTCTATTTAGATAGGCAGTGAGGCCAATTGTATAGTCTTAATAAAATACTCTCTCATCCAGAAACTTCCTTGCACAGTTTCCAGGGAGGATCACATGAGGTAGCAGGAAATAACAGAACATTCCTCTGGACAAGTAGATCAACAAAGTAATCTTGAATCATGGGGTTGATAGAGGTCTTACCCGATCATCCTCCTATTTAATAACATGGGATTAGATATACAGAGTTTAATTAATTGGCAATTGCCTGAATTGTGAATATTTTCAGTTTGTTTTTGCTTGTTCTTAATGACTCCTTCTTCTCTTTCATCAGAATATCAACTTCTTCTGGTTGGTATTCTGACAGATAAAAAGATAGCTTTTCTTCTCATTATCTCTCATATTTCCTTCCTTTCTATTACATCTGTAACAAAATCTGCTAAGTTCCCTATCACTCCCTGTCTGAAATGTTACAATTGCTTGATCATGTAATAGAACCTTTTTCTCAATCCTTATATCAAGCTTTCCTCCCATCTACGCTGCAATAATCCAGACTCTTTGGGACAAAGGACCAAAGAAGTCAAGAATATTTGCAAAAGAGTGGTTGGAGCTCTAGGCCATGACTGAATAGAAAGGAAGTATGACTACATGACTACAGAACTACACAACTTTAAAAATGAAGACTTTGAAATTGTTAAGGGCTTTGTTTACCTTGGTTCAGTCATCAATTTAAATGGAGACTGCAGCCAAGAAATCAAAAAAAAAAGACTGAGACTGGAAGGCCAGTAATGAAAGAATTAGGAAAGATCATCAAGTGTAAGAAAGTGTCATGAGAGACCAAGGCCAAGATTATCCACACCCTCATATCCCCAATTACTATGTACAGGTGACAAAGCTGGACAGTGAAGAAGGCTGATAGGAAAAAAAATGGATTCATTTGAAATATGGTGTTGGAGGAGAGCTCTAGGGATACTCAGGACTGCCAGAAAGACAAACAGGTGGGTTCTATAGCAAATTAAGCCTGAACTATGGCTGGAGGCAAAATTATTAAACTGAGTATGTCCTACTTGGGACACATCATGAAAAAACAGGATTCTTTGGAAATGACAATAATGCTGGGAAAAGCAGAAGGAAGCAGAAAAAGAGGGAGACCAAATATGAGATGGATGGACTCCAGAAAGGAAGCCATAGGCATGAGTCTACAGAATCTGAGAAGGGCTATTGAGGACAGGACATTGTGGACATCACTCAGTCATAGGGTCACCAGGAATTGGAGCCAAGTTGATGGCAAGTAGCAACAATGACAGGCTGGAGCAGAAGGAAAGCAAATCATGCGAGGCTCTACGGGCTCTGTGAGGACAAAGGGAAGATTTAGAGTTCGAGAAACAGAGAGAGGGAAGAGAAGGATAAGATGCTGTGACTGGCAGAACCCCTACTTTGCTGACTACCAGGGTACCATTCACGTTGTGTTCTAAGTGATGGGGATCCCTTGGCACATATATAACACAATGTGAATCGTGGCCTCTGGTGTTGTGCAATGTTACTGGTGATGCGAGCATGAGTGGTTTAAATTTACATATTCAGAAAATCTGACTTAAGGACAAAAGCCAGGGGTGAGTTATGGCAGCCACAGTTGAGGGAAAGTAGTGGAGGTGGAAATAACTAATGATTAAAGGGTGGCCCATATGGGCTGAAAGTGTTTGTAGGACCTTGGGGAATACCGTAATAGAACAAAAGAGTGGAGGACATATTCTATAAATGAAAGGGAGTGAGCAGGAAGTCAGTCCATTGCAGAGGTCAATTAGAAAGTCGAGTAGACAAATATCCTGAACATCAAAGAAACAAAATTCTGTTAGGGTGGGACCCCATATCCCATTCCAGAGGTCATGGAGAGTGGAAAAATTAGGGGCCTTCATTTAAGAGAGCTGGAGGGGAAGCACATTCAGATGGGTCCCAGAGCATGCTCATCCCACCTCCACGGCTTTCTTCCTGTTCTTCTTGGGCTATGCCCACACCAATACCACTCTACTTTCTGATGAAGTCACAGACAATCCAACTTCTCTTCAAGGTTCCTCATCACAAAACTTCTCTTGATGACAGTAGCCTCTGCTGATCTCTTCCATTCTTGACCAACGGTTTTAGCAATCATTATATTTAATCTAGATATCCATTATCTAATCTTATAAAATTCTCAAATAGTTTTCTGTGTGAGAGTCTTATCTCCAAAACCACACAAGTCTTTTTAGAGCAGAAATTCTACTTACACTGTATCCTTCACTATGTCATTATGTGCAGAAGAAGAGTGGGCATGTTGTTGACCCTTAAGAAATACTTGTTCAGTCAAATCAATATTAAAATAAATTTGAGAGGTTGCTTTTGGGGGAGGAGTACACATTTTTAATTTAGTTTTTTATTTTCTTAAATTTTTTCAGCTTTATTGAGGTATAATTGACAATAAAGTTTGTCAGTTAAAGTACACCTCACCATGATATATGGATACATTGCGAAATGATTACCACAGTTACGTTAATTAACGTCTATCACATAGTTACCATTTTTAAATGGTGAGAATGCTTAAGATCTCCTCTCTTAGCATATTTCAAGTATATAATACAGAGTACTCTTTTACCATGGAAGTGTTGGGGGCCCTCAGTACAATGATTTTGCCACAACAGAGATTCTAATACGATGTAATAAGATACGCGAGTTATCACTGGCATTTCAAAATTTTTACCTCTTTTGAGTTGAGTATCACTTTACCTCTCAGTTTATTTAAACCAGGATGTATTTATCATGCTACGTAAAGGGAAGTCTATTAAAGTAATTGCTGTGAAATGAATGAAACTAATTAAAAACACTAATGTTTCTAGTGATCTCTACTTCATTTATACCTAAAGAACTAATTACTTACAAATTGTGCAGTTATATTAATAGCTGCTCTGACTTTTTTCTCCGTAGAGACTCGTCACTCTGAATTTACTTTCTCATATATAATTAACAAACAAAAGCGTATCCTTCTTTGTAAATCTTTCTTTGGAAGGGAAAGAATGTGTAAAACAGTGACAGTAATGGGTAACCTTGTCACACATGTCTCATATATCTGGTATCTCCTTGTCGTGAATTTTTTTCCTTTTTGTACTATTTAGTAGAAAAACTGAAATGGGAACTCAGAAAACTCCTTTAATATCCAATGTTTGTTTCTGTGCTTCAAATCTAGACAGAAGTAGGTAGTTGACATCTCAATTGTGGAAAATGTGTATTAAAGTAAATATATTACTCTGTATTTGGTCTTCAGAAGTTCTTGAAAACACAATTCCATCTCAGCACTTCTCTTTTACATATTTTACATGTTTTTTCTTTAATAAAAGAAATAGCAAACACAAAAATATTACACCCAGAAGGAATAAGCCAGCAGTGAGTTATATTTTATTTTTATATCTTATATCTTAAGATATCATCTCCTTCACTAAGCCCTGATATTTCTTTAAAAAAAAATATTGGGGATTTACAGACTAGGATTTGGTCCTGGTGGTATTTTTCACCAGCAGAGAACACTGCTGATAGTGAAAGAAAACACCTCTAAGACTTGCAAAATGATTCCTTTTGCATTATAACTACCTGACAGGGCACTATCTTGTACACACACACACAGAACAATTAAACAAATCAAACAAAATGCAGAAATAAGAACCAACCCTCTCCCAACCCCACCCCCCGCAGCCCACACACCCACACAGAGCAAAGTTCAAAAGTTTAGGATCCTACCAGCATAAGAAATACAAACCTACGTGTTAAAATAGGTCCCTCACTTATTAACAATATATTAATAATGATACACAATGAATTTTAAGTGAGCACCACAGCCTAATGGGCCTCAGATAACTCCTGGGAATACTGTATGTTTGAGTTTTGTTTTGCTTTGTTTCTTTATCCTTACTTGATAAGTATAAAAAATACATCTAAGGTTGTGAAGAAAGAAAAATACCAAAATCTTCTGGTTGAAGCCTTAAGAGTCTTCTCTGTTAGAAAGTCTGGGTTGAAACCACAAAGACATTACTAAGAAGGACAGATGTGTTTGCAGTTTTGAGAAACACTGCTATGAAACCATCTTGTTCAGTAATCTAACGAGGATGTGGGCATCAATGTGTTGTATTCATCTCTTTGCCTGTTTGTTTATTAGCTTATGGGTATTTAGAGCTGAATGGAATCTCACAGGCCACTTGATTCAAGTCCTTCATTTACACCTGAGGAAAAGTAACACAGAGCAATAACAGCCAAGCTGGGACAAGAACCATTATCTCCTGATTATTCAACCACAGTATGCTTTATTCTCTATTGATTCATTTAACTGTTGGAATATAGATCATGTATTTATATATATATATTCTTAGTATTAAAGGTACAAATATTCTCTGTAAATGAACGACAAGAAAAATAAACACAATATGCTTGTCAAAACAGAGAAGTTACAACATCTTTACTGGACATAGTATAACACAATTTAAATCAACCAAGAAACATAGTCTTTCATTTAAAAAAAAATCAAATGCCATCAAATATTTTTATAGACACAATAATATTTTTTTTTACTTTAGAAACTATGCTTAAGTAATATGAAATAAGTTCATATTACTAATAGTTGTATGACACGTTGCTCGGGGATTCTGTCATTCCATGGCCTTCTCAGTCTACGCAGCTCTCTAGATCATTCCCCTCCTTCCTAACACATGAAGCAATTCTTGCAGATCTTTCCTACCTGATAAGACTCTTCACTCGACCTTGGATCCATCCAAATTCTTTCTCTCTTCCTCTTCCCGTTTCCCCCTCCCCCAACCCTCCTTCCCTCTTTCCTCTTATTTTAGTCATTGAAATCTGCTCCACCAGAGCAGGCTTGTATCTTCACTCCTTTATTAAAAACGCTTTCATTTCAACAGGCTTACATCCATGAAAAAGCCATTAAAGCAAAAGAAATGTCATTGCTCTCTTCTTCTTTCTGTTGCACTGAACACGCAGGTCAGGCATTTCTCACAACGCTGTCCTCCTCGGACTCTCCTGAGCTGCACCAACCGTCTCATCTGTTTTTCAACGGATTCGTCTAGGTCCTTCTTGCCTGAATGTTGTCCATCTCACCAGGGCCTTTGGTCCAGTGTTGAATCCCTCCCACAGCCGCATCCCTAACCCTGTTCTGGACAAATACATTCATTCCACAGTTTTGCCCTCTTTCCTGTCTCCTGCCATGACTGATTCTAAATATATTTTACATAAATAAGAGTCAAATTTTATATTTCTGTAAGCTTCTACTAAGTGAGCAAGGTAGGCAGTATAAGACAAACAGCTTAATGGTAAGAGTATGTGTTGGTTTCTT
This sequence comes from Tapirus indicus, assembly GCA_031878705.1. Taxonomy (NCBI): domain Eukaryota; kingdom Metazoa; phylum Chordata; class Mammalia; order Perissodactyla; family Tapiridae; genus Tapirus; species Tapirus indicus. Next base: position 34,485,097 of record CM062937.1, on the reverse strand, counting down.
TGCCAATTATCTGGAAGTTCCTGCCTTCAGAGTCTAGACAGGACCTCAATCAATAGGTGACAAAATACAGATTCACAAATAAGTGTCATAACAGACGCAGAGGTAAGGCACTGGGAATGTACAGAAAAGGCAGACTTTCAACAAACACAGTGTTCACTAAGCTCCAAACGCCTGTGCACCATATTCATGGTTCCTACCATATTCTCCTAGCAGTGTGTAAAAATATCACAGTTTATTGAGCATTTACTATTTTCAAAAGTCTTTTCAAATATCCCTTTTTCTCTACAAACAGGCCTATAAGGTAGATATTGATGGTATTTTTTTCCATCAGTTATGCACTGAGGCCCAGAAGGCTAAGTGACAAAAGTGTCCAAGTTCCATGACTAATTAGTGGATAAATTAGGATAAGAATCTATTGAAATATTTGCCTTAACTGCTTCTACAGTACCAAATTGCCTCCCAGTGTATGGTTTGTCCCATATTTGACTACCATCATTACTCTTATTTACTTCATATTTTAAAACATAATTTATATTTTTGCCAAAATATATTTTAAATAAAACTTTACATCTCTACCACAAATACAAAATCAGTATTCCTTATCTTAAAAACTATGGTTACCAAAGCCTCAGAGTCTAGGGCCTGCCCTCTCTTTATTATAAAGGGAAATATCTGAAATATTATTGGTACCTTTTAATTATGTGACCTTTTTTTGACTTGGGCATCACTTTACCTCTCAGTTTATATAAACGAGGATGCATTTATCATGTTATGTAAAGGCAGATCTGTTAAGGTAATTGCTGTGAAATGAATAAAACTAATGACACTAAATTACCATTTCTTCCTGATTTAATCAAAAGAATTGAAAGAAAACTGAGATGAGGATAACTTTATCCCTGTAAGATTCAATTGTCTTTAATGCCATGTCCGTGAATCACCTAAAATAAGATCATTTCCCTCCTGAAATGGAAAGCCAGTATAACATAGCATGTGGGAGCACAGACTCTGCAGCCAGACTGCCTGAGTTCATATCCCCTCTCTGCCACTTACTAGTTTGATTACTTTGGGAAAATTATTTAAACCTCTCCGGGTAAAAATGAAGATGATAATATCAGTGCTTATCTCATAGGATTGTTATGAGGATTAAATTACTATGTACTTAAAGTGCTTAAAACAGTGCATGGCACATATTAAATACTGTAGAAGTATTCGTTAAATATATAAAATAAAAACACTTTGCATTTCACTAGTACATACCCCATGCTTGGAAAACACTAAGCTGGGCAAATCGTGGAACTTTTTCATGCAGGAACTATATTTAAGCTGAGCTAATAAAGGATCAATAGAGTTGCATTTCCATGGAGAAAGGGAAAGGGCACACCAAGGAGTAAAAACAAGTAGGATCAGATAGCTGGAAGTAAGAAAAGGGGAGTAGATGAAAGGAGTTTGCAGTTTCTTTGGTTAGGGCCTAAAATGCATGAGAAAGAACCACAGGAAATCAAGTTGGAGAGAACACGTGGCATGGTAAGAACTGTGCTTGAGTGGGGTGCTCTGCTCATCATGTGGGGATGATCTGGGAGGAGACTGGAAGAGGGGAAGTAACTTGCAGGGAAAGATCATTCAAGTCTAGGAAGGAGGAGGTGAGGAGATGAATGAAAGCTGCTGATGAATGATACATGGTAAACCAGTGTGGACGTTAAGAGATGTTATGACATTAGATCAACAAGACCAGGTATATGCCAGAATCATCAAGAAAAAGAAAGAGGGGGAAAGAGAGCAAGGGAAGGGAGGAGAGAGAACCACTTAGATCTGCAAAGGATGAATTTAGTTTTGAATAAACTGAGGTTGAAGGACTAGAGGGACAGCTGGGTAGAGATGGCTGACAGTCAAGCAGAGCGATACAGATTGGGAAGTTACATACATAAATAACATTTGAAACCATGAGACTGGGAATCATTAGTAATTTTCAGAGGAAGAATATCAGTAAACTGGAGAATATCTACCCCATCATAAGGTTAAAGAGTGACTGGTGAGGAACAAGAGACAGCAGCTAGAGAAGTTTAATAAGTAACAGTAAGGGGCCTGCCCGGTGGTGTAGTGGTTAAGTTTGCATGCTCTGCTTTGGTGGCCTGGGGTTCGCAGGTTCAGATCCCAGGCACGGACCTATACACTGCTTATCAAGCCATGCTGTGGCAGGCATCCTGCATATAAAGTAGAGGAAGATGAGCACGGATGTTAGCCCAGGGCCAATCTTCCTCAGCAAAAAAGAGGAGGGTTGGCAACAGATGTTAGCTCAGGGCTAATCTTCCTCCCAAAAAAAAATAATGTTAAGTAACAGTGAAACAAAACAGAAATGTAACAGCACTCCCACAATGTAGCTCTTGGTAACATTTTTTAGAGTTAGGAGCCAGATTAGAAATTTAAAGTAATATATTAGAGATACAAGTAAAGGAATAAGAGTTGTAATAAGTAGCCCAGATAACCTGATGAAGGAGAGAGACATTCTGGAATAGCTATTTCTCAAAGCATGCCCCAGACTTCCTGCCTCAAAACTGGTCGGATTGCATGTTACAATTACAGGTCCAGGGGCCAGCCCCATGGCATAGTGGTTGAGTTTGGCACACTCTGCTTTGGCAGCCAGGTTCATGGGCTCGGATCCTGGGCACAGACTTACAGACTTACACCACTCATTAGCCATGCTGTGGTGGCAACCCATATACAAAATAGAGGAAGATTGGCACAAATGTTCAGGGTGAATCTTCCTCAGCAAAAAAAAAAAAAAAAAAAACCAAAACAATTACAGGTCCAACTCTCAACCCTAGACCTTCTGAACCTGAATCTTGGCAGTGGGATCCAGGATTAGTATTTAACAATTCCCTAAGTTATTCTAATTAGACAATAAACTTAGAGGTTCTAAAACAAGAAGTTTTCTCGAAATAGCAAGAGAGATTTATTGCGCTATTGTCTAGTTTTGGTATATCTTATTTTAGAGACAGTAGTGAGTGACTATTTTGACAGGTTATCTTAACAAGCTAAAGAAGAATTTGTTTTAACTACACGTCATATTATTTTCTGGACTCTGCATGCATTATTCTGGTTATACTGGCTATGTAGGTCAAGCCTTTCTTTCTCGTTGAGATGTGGTTTTGTTTGTTTGCTATATCATCAGTGCTGTGCAGGGAGGACAGAACTTCACATTATTTATTCTCATTTCCTCATCTTTAGTCAAACAGTTGAAAATAGAATGACCTCAAATCAATCGAGTTGAAACAGAGTCTAATTCTTTTTTAAGGCCTCTAGGTTTCTAGGTTAAAACTAATTCTGTCCTTGAGTTTAAACCCATCTCATTTACCTGAACTTTGTTTTTCAATTGTCTACAAGAAAGACCTATATTTTTGTAATTATAAATGACAGCTCTGATCCTTTCCAGTTAAAAATAATAAAATGAGATTTACATTTAAAGTTTCGTTAAATTGAATCTTACATATTTAATTTAGAAACATATCTTGCCAAAAAAATAAGTATAATTAAACCTATACTTATTTTTAGTTGACACGATACCAACTCAAATATGTATTTTGAACAATTAACATGGTCTTGAAAAATAAAGCAAGCTTCTAAACAGTTCACTACAAAGCATTTCGTTTATTGTGACAAGAGGATATTGAATTAAGGATTTATGCTAATTGACCTACATTCCAATTTACAACAAACTCAATTCTAAGTAAACAAACAGTAATTTACAATAGTTTTAGAAACTTCAGATTTAAACTAAAATAGAAAGGATTATCCGATCTTATTTGAAATTATTCTGAGTTGAGTTTATTCAGGCATTCTACTAACGCATTTCCATCCAGGCATGAATTTCCACGCTCAAATGTTTTGCTGTGAAATTTTAGTGTGACTGCCTAGATTTCTTCATGTTTCTAATTAAAGATTCAGCCTTTTATCATATGTGTTTCAGAAAACTTACATCAAATTTTCAGTTGTAAACCTGATGGTGTCTATATTATGAACCTCTCTTATAAGACAGGTCTTTTAGGAATGAGATCAATTAGTTGGCTACTTCAATTCCTTCTCTCTTTGTATGAGCAGACTGCTCCTCGCATCAAGAGGAGGGGTCTAATGCCTCTCCCCTGGAATCTGACTGTCCTTGCTGACTTTTGTGACTGACCCATAGAATGCAGCAGAAGAGATGTCTGGGACTTAAGGTGTTCTAGGTCATAAGAATCTTTGCAGCTTCTGCCTGAGTTTCTTGAAACATTTGTTCTAGAGATGCTGCCTCTTGGAACCCAGTAACCATTTTGGGAAAAGCCCAAGCCACTTGGAGGCAGCCTCAAATGAACTCCCAGCCAGTAGCCAACAACAGTCGCCAGCTACATGCATGAGCTATCTTAGATGGCCAGCCCAGTCAAGTCTTCAGATGGCTGAATCCTCAGCAGATACTGCACTGCAAAGGCACAAGACCTCATATAAGATCTGCTCAGGAGTCAGACACAGAACCATAGGAGAGAATTATAAATCGTTGTTTTAATTCACTAGTTTGGGGGATAGCTGTTATGCAGCAAAAATAACCAGAACTTTAGTTTATCTTTCTCTGTTCAGGTTCAGACTATCAGACTTTTCTAATTTTCTAGGGAAAATAATTTACTAGGGGTCAAGTGACCCTTAAAAGTTTTACCTAGTAGTCTATCATCGTTATCTTCATTTGCTTAATGAAAATAACTCAACCTTATCTTCTTTACGTTTTTTCCTTTAATTGTTACTGAATCAAGATCTGAGCTACATAAATTTATAAAATCTTGCCCAACCCCCTCATAAAACAAAAGAGGAGACGGGATATCCAAGATTTACATGACCCACCCAAAAGCATAAGCAATTATCATTTGCTTTGCCTGTTTCAAGTCTTGGCTCTTTGTACCTTGTTCATAACTGCCTCTAGGGGGTCACATTTCTCCTGAAAAAAGTATGAACGCAAGAATATACCATGTCTCATTATTCTTTGCCTAAATTTGCAAACAATTTTACAGAGCCTTAACTAAGTCCATTTTTACTGAAATTGAATGAGAGCAAAATATTTCCATCTAATTTTCTTCTCTTGCCAAAATTTATGGACTCTTAGAAGTAACCCTGAATGTTAAAGATGTCTCATTTCACTGTTGCCATTTCAAGGCATTTAGTACATATTATGTGGTTGATGTTCCTCTTTCTGCAAACAGTTTTCGTCCTTTCTCTCCCCATCCCTCAACCAGCACTCCCCCTACTCTCACCTTCAAACAGATAATTCACTACATGGATTTACCACTCACTAAAGGTTGGTAACCCTCAAATCTTTATTGTCCTTCTTGTTCCTGTGCTCTGACTAAATTCTCATTATGTATTTGCCACCTCCTAAACATCTGTGTTTAGATGTCTTGCCATCACCTCTTAATGAACATTTCAAAAATGAAATTAATCTTCTGTCCAAAGCATCCAGAAACTAAACCATCTGATTTATCCGTTAAATATTCTATAAGGGACCCACTATTTTCCCAATCTTCAAGGTTTCAAATCTGCAGAGAATATCTGTTATTCATTCTCCTCTTTATTGCTCAATTGCCTAATTTTATAGATTTTTCATTAGAAACATCTTTCATCCATCTTTTTTCTCTCCATTTCCACCATTGCCATTATTCCACTATGACTGGTCTATACTGTCGTGTCATTCCAGTATTACTGGGACCACTGGGGCTATCCTCTCCAATTTATCCTTTATCTTAAACAATACTGTTTAATTTATCTACCTTAAACACTAATTTCGTTATAATTCTTCCCTGCTCAAAAACCTTCCATGACTCCCTATTTCCTATTGTGTCAATTCTAAATGCCTCTGATTGCTTTTGAAGGCTCTCCAGAATCAATCCCATCCTGTCAATCCAGTTCCATGTCTCCTTGCTCCCCCAAAATTCACTTCCTTCCTGCTTTGAGAAGGAGGTCCATTATTCTGTCTAGAACACCTCTTCCCTTCCCAAATCTTTCACATCCATCCAAATCAGGTTCAATAACACACCCTCCATGAAAGTTTCCATAATAATATCTGTGGAACTAATAATGTTCAACATCATTTTTTAAATAAAACAAAGAACAGTAAGTGATGTGGTTAGAGGAGAAATTTAAAATATTCCTGACCTCTCTCACTCTGGAGTCTGGCATTCCACAATTAGAGAGCTTGCAGTTTAAAGTTAACCTTGCATCTGAAATGGAAATACTCTTAGCAAAGACTTAGTCCTGCATTTCTTTGTATGAAATATTTCATCATATCCTTTCTAGAGAGCAAAACATCTGGGGGCAGAAGGAAAACCTTGTTGCATGCCTAAATAAGCTGAAGGCATCACTGAGGAAAGAAAATAAAATAAAAGGAGAGAGCACAGATGCCAAAATCTCAACTTGCCTACTTGGCAAATAACTTTTTTTTTGAGAATTAGCCTCGTGCATAATAGATATGATAACTATCAATTATTCAGAATATTTGATTAACCAATTAGTCTCATTCTTCCACAGTACTAGAGTACAGATACCTTCTGAGTCAAACAAGAATTGATTGCTATGATCACCCCCATAGCACCATCTTCCTTTCTTTAAATGATAAATTTCAGTTGTCATGACACCAGCAAAAGATGGATTCAGCTTGCTGGCATAGTCGGGCATTCTCCTACACTGTTTTTCCCCCTTATTCTAGCAATTTGGACTCCAGTGCTGAACCCTCACCCCCTACTACCACTAAATAAAAGAAGTTCTAAGTAATGAAATTCTGTGTTTTTCACAAATACATTAAAAGAAGAGGAGAAAGACGACCTTAAGTGACCAAGTGCTTTTTCTCTAGTTTCTGGACATATTTCCTTCCTTCTTTCTCTCTTTGGCCCCCCTCTGCTCTTTGGCTCTTCCTATTTCTGGACTGTGCATCTGGGTCAGTGTCCCGAGTCCTGGCTTCATGCTCTCACTCTCCGTTGCTACATACCTGCTCTTTCTCTACCTCCCTGATCTCCGGGTTCTCACCTGCTTCCTTTACCCACTCTCTCCTCCTAGCCGTTTTTAGTGACCTCAATTACAACAGGAAAAATGTAATCCATTCCTGGCAGAAGCAGAAAGAGACAAATTGTAGGTATCTGTCAGAATGCCGACAGGAACCAGAATCCTTAGGAGTTAGAGACCAAGGTCAGGATTATCATAGGAGCTCAGGTGTTAACGCCGCCTCCTCCCCACAATAAACCTTCCTATAATGTGGATCCTTTATCCAAGGACATTGATGTAAAATACAGGACCAACTCTTTTCATTACAGTTTGGAAATGCGAGCTAGGGAAATAATTAACTTCAAAATTATGAGTAGCTTACCCTGTCGTGGTCCTTTCAAGCTTAAGGTTACAAGGTAAACAATGTCATTCTCTCCAGAGATTTTATGTTGGATCCAAACAGCATTTTAATAGTTTTAGTAGAGTAAATGAATAGATTACAGTAAATCAATTATTTTGGCTTTCCGTGCATGAGAACTTTTTCCCTCCTTATGTTATTCTAATAAGAGTTTATATGTCCATATACGAGGAAAGAAAGAGAGACAGACAAACAGAGAGAAAGAGAGACAGACAAACAGAGAGAAAGTAAGCCTGAAATACATTCAGCCACACTTGGGAAAGTGTTTTCTCTTTCCTTCTCATCTTGAAAATATGCCTCTGTTTCAGAAAACTTTTAAAAACAGTCCTTTCTGCAGATCAGTTGCAACGCTGTTTTATTCAAAGGCCCTAAAAATGGGTCCTTCTATGACTCTTCCAGGGTCAGGCAAGAAGAGACTATGAATGTCTCGACCACAATCAACATTCATAGGCAAAAATGTCCTCAGCTTTCTCTTTTTTCCTTTCTTCTGAGTTGGCCAGTGTCTATAAACTCCACCGATTAGCAGTCAAAGCAGCCCCTAACCCTGGAGCCTGTGGGAACTTGTGGGAATTTCAACCGGACACGTCAATCCCAAAGGCCTCCTTTACTCTGGAAGAAATCCCTCACAACAAAGGACAAGGGAGGGCTGGGGGAGGGGCGCGTGATGGACTTGGAGAGAAGTGAGTGCCATAGTGGCGTTGAATAGTAAACGGGGACTGCTGGGGGATCGCTAATCAGTAACCGTGGAAAAGCAATACCCCGTCCACTCTGGATACACCGAGGAAACCACACCACATCTGGGACGGTGTGTCACTCCTTCTCTCCCGCCCCTCCCTTGCTCCTCTCCGAACTCTCCTGGGACCCCACCTCCTCGGGCTCTGTTTTGATCGATTCTTTCACACCCCGTTCTCCCACCCCTCCACCCCACCCGACCGCATTCCTGGGGCCGTTCCAAGCTGCCGCCGCTCAACTCCCAAGGAATGGACTCTGCAGAGCAACTTGAGCAGAGCCGGACTGCGCGAACTCCGCCGCCCGAGACCTGAGCCGGCTGGGGCGCCCTTTCCACCTCGCCATCTGCCCGCCTCTGGTTTAGGAAGAATCAGCCTTCAGTCTCAATGTCAAACCTGTCGTGCAAATGTGGCACTTAGTTGAGACAGGGACTAGAAAGTGTCCCCAATCTCGCCCTGCCCCAGCACCTTCCTGGACGCAAACCTATACGCAAGGAAGTTTTACAAAGTTTCCGTGTCTCCTGCCTCATCTCAACTTGCTCCCCGACCTGCACACTGAAACCTGGGAACACGTGGGAACGGCGACCTCCCGAGAATCCGCTCGCTCTCTCGAACCCCGGGTCTCTCAGTCTGTCTTTATTCCTCCCCCGCCGCCCCAAGCGCGGCGCCCCCCGGGCTGCGGTCCTGGCGCCCGGGCGCAGCCACCCACGACCCTCGCCTCCAGGTGCCACCTCACCCCCACCGCCTCCTCCCAGGAAAAGTCCAGACAAACCGGGGGAGGCGGGGATGGACGCAATCAGAGGCCGACCACGCATCCACTGTCTTTCCGTGGCTCTCCACCCATCCCCGAGGCCGAGGCCGGGGCGCCGCGTCCCCACCCCCGGCTATCGCGCCCGCCCACGCACTCACCCATGGCGCGACGTCCTGTTGCCCTGCGTCCCCGAGGAGCACGAGTGACCGGGCGCTGCGCGGGGCCAAGTTCCCCAGGCGGCTGCCCAGCTCCTCGCGCGGCAGCCAGTGACAGCCTCGCCCCTCCCAGCCGAGCGGGCTCTCGGGGCTCGGGGAAGCTCCGCCGGCGCGCAGACCCCTCCCTCTCCCACCTGCCGGCTCCGACCGATGGCTACCGCCCTCCCCTTCCCGGTCGCTCCCCTCTCCCTCGGCCCCACCCCGCCCCCTTTCACTTTCGGGCAAGCCACGTGCAAACGCACCCTCCCCCCCCGAAATACACATTACTTACACACGCACCGTCTCAGCGCCCCACGAATGACCCTGGAGCCAAGATAATCCCTAAAGCGGAGACTAGGGAAAGATTATTCTAGAACAAGAGACAGGTTTGACATGATGATTTTACATTCCCTAAAATCTCTTGTCTTCACTATACTCTTTTTTTCCCTTAATAATGATGTTAACAAAGACAAGAAGAAAAGAAAATTCTCCCTTATTTATGTTACGTATCTCTTTCTTCTGTGTTAAATATGTTTGTTTCTGTAACCTGGCAAGGCTGTAAAGTCCTAAAAGCCCCCCCCCCCCACACACACCATAATATACAGAAGTCACCTGGAAAATGACTCAATTCGAGAGGGAGCTGATGCTGCTGAAGGAGCAGTGGACTTGTCAGCGGAGAGTCAATGGTTGTGATCCTGGCTCTACCACGGATACACTGGGACTCTGTTTCCTAATTTGTAAAATGAAGGATCTGGAAAAAGTGATCTCTAAATTCCCTTCAAACTAAAAAAAAAATCATATAATTCTACAAGTTATTGGCCTAGTTCTTTCAGGATTCATACTGGAGAAGTTATTTCAGTCAGTCAGTCCCCAAAGTGTCTTAAGCATCTTTTTCATTCAGAGCACGCCCTAAAGTCTAGAAATGTATGCCATGAGCAAGTGGAAGAATAAAATAAAGTGGACATGATTACTAACTTTGAGGAAAATTGCTATCTCACGGAGAAGGTATGATATGAAAAATAATTAAGACTGTGTTTAGCAGAAATACATGAAGAAATGCAGACTATATTGTTAAAATGGCACAGAAACACTTGCAAAGCAATTTCTCAAGTAATGAAAGAGGTACGCTCCTGGAAGAGATGTTGTAAATGCATTTCAGTTATGGGAACAGAAAGTTATTCTTGTGGGAGGGGAAGGAAGTAGTCCATAAAAGATAAAAGTGTTCAACACACTATTCAAAAATGCATCGCCATTCTGGAAATTGACTAACATGAACTGTGATTGCAGCAAAGTATAACATTTATGCATGGATTCAATAAAGATAAATGATGAATGTTTGAAGATTAATTTGTAAGCACAGATTTGAGGTCATCACAGACAACTTATCACTTATTTCCTGAGGATCTATTTCAAAATATTATAATTCTAAAAATTAGAACCGTTCTTATTTTTTCCAGTGAAATTGTATCATGATTCTGAAATATAAAATAACTATAATAACAAATTAAGTGCAATTTACTAAGTGGCAGGCACTGTTCTAAGGGTTTTATATTAACTCACAAAATTCTCCCAAAAATCTTATAAGGAAGATACTGTTATTCTCACTTTACGGGTGAGGAAACTGAGCCACAAAGAAATCACTTGGTAATAAACAGGAAGGTGAGATTCAAACCCAAGCAGAAATGCCCCAGAACCCATGATTTCAATCAGTTCACCACACTGTCTCTTAGGATCTATGTGGACTGCCACAAGCTTGAGAAAGATGGCAGTATCTTCCAACATTGAGTATAATTCATAAATATTTTAGACACTCCCAGTGACTTATAAGAATTTTGAAATTACACTGACTTATAACTTATTATATACTGCAATCTAACAATGAAAATCAAATCTCTCTTTTGGCTGATTATAAGTGAATATATCAAAATTTTGATGTTTGAGTAATCTGTCTTAGAGGGCATCAATATAACAAATGGGCATCAACATCCTCGATCTCAGGTATAGAGAAGACATTATCTCATCTGAGATTTAACAAATTAAAAGATTGTACATGGGAATTCAATAAACATGTCAATTAATACATAGTGTAAATTAATATATTCTATTTATAATGCTAATTCTCCAGTATTTCTGCTTTCTTATTCCTCTCACCTAGTTGTCCATCAAGTCCTAAGATTCTGCCTCCAAACTATCTCCTCACTCATCCCTCATCTCCAGCCCCACTGCTGGGCCACCTCTTCACAAGTCTTGTGGGTATGTGATTAGCACTTCTTTTTTAGAATTTGGAGGTTCTTATCAATCATTGAACTCAAAATTGAGGCATTATCTAAATTCTGAGATGAGTGGAGAAGTTTTGTTACATATTCGTTTGCAAACTCAAAGGGTTCGATCCAGGCATAGAGTGACGGGAGGTCATTGGTTGAGCATTTTATGTCTCAGTCAGATATTCCAACATCACCAGTGGTTTGATTCATTTAGGGAGAATGTAGAATGAAAAGAAAAGAATGCCAACAGTGAGAAATTGGAACACACAGCACCTAATAACTGTGGGCAAGAGGAGTCCACGAATAGGAGTGCAATAGAGTCACCCTAGGCTGGGGAAGAATCCAGAGAAAGTCCCATGAGGAAAATTTCCAGAAGAAAGGAGTAGTCAACTAGGGGGCTAGATAAAGAATGTAGGATTAGATATCACAGAGCAAATGGGAAGAGAACTGAAAAGTTCCCTTTGGATTTGGCAGTTGTGAGGTCTCTGGTGAAGCATTGGTGTTGGTTCGCAACCTCGAGCATTCCTGGGTGAAATCTCAAACCAGTGCCCGGACACAGAGAGCAAAGAGAGACTGAAGAAAGAGGCAGACCACTCCACATGGGTAGGTGGCAGTTTTAATCAGGAAGGAAACCTACTTATGAGGCTTGTCTTAGGCACCAAAAGATGAGGAGATCTCTGCACCAGCCCACCAGAATCTTAAAGTTTATATAGGAGCCTTAATGGGGTTCAGTCGTGTTCATCACCCAGATGGTCTCAACAACACTTAGCTCCCTCAAGACTGTGTCCTTGAAGTGGCTTCTAGTACAGTGGGCCTATTTCAAAGACAGGAGAGGGATTAAAGAGCCTCTGATTGCCCAGGTACAGCTCTCCAGTCCACTGGTCCACCATTGGTCACATCCTCTCAGTGACGTCCTCCATCAATTGAGCAAGAGTATTGTCAAAGGTGAGGAGCAGACAAATTCAAAGGAGAATAAGTAATGAGGAAGTGGAGGGTAGGAAAAGAATATAAACAACCTATTTGTGGCTCATCAGGGAAGGAAAGTAGATAGGGCCTTATCTTGAAGGTGCAAGCGTCAAATTTATTTTGTAAATTATAAAAGAAATGTGAGCATGTTTAATGTTGGTGACTGTAGAGATGATGAAGTTAGAGATCTACTTGTTAGAGTAGAAGACAGAGATGTGATCTGAGACATAGGAGGAGGAGTAAGCTAGGGAGAAGAGGAAACATTCCCAATCCTCTGAGATAGAAAAAGAAGTTGTGAAACAGAGTGAAAGGAGGAAAGAAGTAAGATTTTATTTAAGTACGGAGCTTTGGCACAGAGGTGGACCGAAGAGAGGCTTGATAACTTTGATATTCTTTGGCACTAGGAAGGAGGTGCGCTGAGAAGGAAAAAATTAGGTCTGTGGTTCCACTTAAGGGAAGAAATGAAGCTTGGCAGAGCTGCCGGGATGTATAGGAGAGGGAGCTGACCATGAATCTAAAAGAAATTCCAAGTAGCACAGAGGGCCCAGCCAAGACTGAACACACAGAAAGAAACCAATCTGTATCTTGGTGATGACTTTAGCAGTGCTCGGTTACCTGCATATGGGAGAGGATAAACAGGTAGCTGGACTAATAAAGGCTGAGAGCTTTCATGGAGGTCTCAGCAAAGAAATAGGGAGAAAAGGGTGTTAAGGCTGCTGGAAAAAAAGTAGTCTCAATAATGTATCTTGGGTCTAAACTAGAACAGAAAGGAAGAGGACTACAGGAGAGTACCAATGGACTGGGTACCAAAAGGGGTCAAGCTATAAATGAAGTTTAATAGCAGATTTAGCTGGAATAAAGCTTGAAAGATGGGGACAGACAGAAGCTTATGTTCAAATATTGCTGAATTAGACCTTAAGATTTCAGAGGTTGGGAAATTCGGAGTGACACAAGGATCAGGGTAAGATCAAAGGAGTAGATTTGCAAAGTGCAGTGGAGGTGATGGTTCCAGGGGTTGAGGCGAGGGACATTGAGGGCAGGTTTAGGGAGGGTCATCATAGGGATTCTAAAGTCACTACAGTACTGTTAGCAGTTGGAAAGAAAGAAAAAAAAAATCTGAGTCAAACGTAAATGAGATAATGCATCTGAAAAGACTTTGAAAATGTTTAAGAGTTATACAAGTGTTAGTTGCAAATGTAAATATTAACGGAGAGAATGAATGGGGATAGTTTATAAATGGCCATAAAAGTCAATCGATATAACATATATGAAAAAGAATCTAGAGGAAGCCACGGGTCCTTGAGCAGGATAACAAATGACGAAGGGGACGTTTTAGGGAGATCAAGCTGGGTTTTCAGGGAGTGGAGGTTCCATCCACAAGACTCATATCGTTTTTGCTGTTGTTTTGTTTACTTTTGGTTTTCGTTTGTTTCTTTTAGACTTATAAATATTGGAATCATTGTTTCATAGTCATATTTATCATACAGAAGTGACCCTCAGGCCTTGTTTTCCCAGCAAGAAAAACCAGCACCACAGCTGCCAGATGTAGTTCCCTTTCCAATTCACTGACCTTTGCCTACTCTTAGGATGGTTTCATGCTTTGGTTTCCCTTGAGGGAAGGGTTTGGATTTTTTTGTTTTTGTTTTTGTTTCTCAGTTGGGTCACAAGAGATTCCAGGCCTTCCCTTGTAAAGTTACAGATAAGTGTCTTGTGACAGCTCTAGCAACAATGCAGGGTGTTGTTTGTTTGTTTTAACTATTGCATTTAAACAACACAATATATAAATTAGTATGTGTATGCATGTGTTTTGTGTTTATTTCTACAGAACCATCCCTCCTCCTCCACAATCGTAGCAGAAAAGGCAAAGAAGAGCAGAGGAGGAGAGAAGTGCCCCGAGGAAAAACAATCAGTCTCTGAAGTTTCACCCAGTGAAAGTGGAGGATGGGGCCTGCTTCTCAAGCCATGGCTTCTCCTCTTGTTCCCGGACTGCTCCAGGCAGTCTTTTGGAGTTATCTAGGAGAGAATGCTTTTGAAGGCTATGGAGGTGCTGGATACCCTCTCAATTTGAGCCTCATTGAGGGAACTCCAAGACAGTTTGCAGACCTCCATCCTCCCCTGCAGGAAGTCCTCTAGGCAGGTGTACAATGCACAGTCAGCATGTACTTCTTGCCAAGCTCCCACCCACAGCTGTTTTCATCCAGCACCTGGCTCATCTCCTGCACCATCTGTTGGGCTCCATGGAGTTTATGATCATGAAGCTCCGTGTAAAATGCAGGGAGCATAGCTTGACCTCCTGACATTCTTTCTTGATTTTATCATTGCCTCGCCTCCCTCCGCTGCCCACCGTGTGATGTCTGACTGACCTCAGTCTGTTTTCAACTTCATGCCGGTTTTTTCTGGCTAACTTGAAACACAGGTGTTTGGAGACGAGATATGAAGATGAAGAATCTCCCAGTGGCCCCTTGCTAACCCTGGCTGTTGCCTGAAGGAGGGCCTGGGGTCACACCATCAGGCAAATTCTACCAGTTCTGCACCTGTCCCAGCTACCCAGAGTGGAGGGAGTGTCTTTTCGAGGATATACCTTGGGGGAAGTTGGTTCTTTCTGGGGATACTACATGACTGCGGGTGTTGCGGGTGGAGGGCGAGGCCACAGGGCCACTCTGGGGGGCTGTGCTGTGTTTGGTGGCCTTCCTCCCCAGGCAGGTACAGGACTGGAAGGCCCCCTGGATGTGCTACTGGTCTCTTCCCTGACTTCTGGTTCTCATCAGCCACTGATTTCCTGTGTGTCTACTTTGACTAGTCTTAGAGTAAAAATTAAAGATGAGAACAGACTCATTGATACTCCTCTGCTTTGGTTATTGGTAGGATCAGTTGAAGGCAGGGGCTTCAGAGTGGTAGTGTAGCCCCCCAGCTCGGATCTTTTATAGGCTGGGAGCACATAGGTGGTCATCACTTTGCAGTATTTCTGGTTCATTAATGAGTCCTGGATCTCTTCCCATGACACCATTACTCAGTCTGTCGGGGGTCCTTGTAGTTAGGGAGTGGCTCACTGTAAGGCTTTAGTTCCCCCTCATGGCCCATGCTCATCCACTGATCCTTCATGATTTCCTCTAAAGTGCCTCTCTTGCTGGGGTTGAGGATAAGGAATTTCTTGAGCAGGTTTCATGCTCCATGAACTTGTACTCCAATGCTCAGTACCCACTCTCACAACTCCTACAGGTTCTGTCCATCAAAAGGCAGGAACCCACTGGCTGGGCTATGGAGGATGACTCCCAGGTTCTACACATCCACACGGGGCTATTGTACTTTTAGCCCTGGAAGAGTTCTGAGGCAGCATAAGGGGGACGCTCACAGACGATCTCCAGCTTGTTGCCAAAGGTGAATTCACTGGTGAAGCCAAAGTCTGCAATGTCAGCATCCAAAAGTAGGTTTTCTGCCTTTAGGTCCCTCTCTTCATCAGTTTGGGATACTGTAACAAAGTACCATAGACTGGGGGGCTTAAACAACAGACATTTATTTCTCACCGCTCTGGAGGCTGGAAGTCCAAAGTCAAGGTGCCAGCAGATTCGATTCCTGGTGAAAGCTCTCCTCCTGGCTTGCAGAAGGCTGCCTTCTTTCTGTGTCCTCCCACAGCAGAGAGAGCAAGCTCTGGTCTTTCTTCGTCTCCTTATAATCATGGGGGCCCCGTCCTCATGATCTCATCTAAACCTAATTACCTCCCAAGAGCCCCACCTCCAAATATCATCACATTGAGGGTTAGAGCAACAACACATGAATTCAAGGGGGACACAAACCATCAGTCCACAACAATCCCTATGGACAATACACTTCTGGTGACAGGACTGCACAGTAGACGCTATCTGGTGGAATTTGCCTCAGGACTCTTTCTCTTGCTGCCATGGGCCATGAGGTAATGGAACAGCTCCCCTCACTAGTTTACTGCATGACAAGGCTGAGTGTTTCCTCAGTCTCAATCATTTCAAATAATTTCACTGAGTTGGGGTGATTCGAGGCCTTCATGATTTGGACTCTGTGAGACAGTCTCTGGAGGCTGGGGGAGTTCTGCTAAATCTTGCTAATGATCCTCACAGCCACCTCTTTCCCAGTCAGGACGTGCAGGGCCAGCTATACCATGGTGAACTTACCCTTGCCGATGGTCTTGAGGAGATGGTAGCTGCCAACGTGGTCTCCTCCTGAGTAGAGATGGCCGACAGGCCCTGCCCTGTGCTGGACTTACTGCTGGGCTCCGAAGCAAAGTGTCCCAAGGTCAGTTTAAAATTGGGAAAAGCTGGTTAAAAGCTTGGTCCAAATCACCTCAAAAGAAAAGCAGGCTCCAAGTCCACGTGATGGTTAAATTTATGTGTCAACTTGACTGACCATGGAGTGCCCAGATTAAATATTGTTTCTGGGTGCATCCATGCGGGTGTTTCTGGTTGGGACTAGCACTGAATCAGTGGACTCAGTAAAGCAGATTGTCCTCCCCAGTGTGGGTGGGCATCATCCAACCCGCTGAGGGCCTGAATAGAACAAACGGTGGAAGAAGGAGGAATTCACCCCTTTTTTCGGTTTTGCTGCTTGAGCTGGACATGTCATCTCACCTTCTCCTGCCCTCAGATTGGGGTCTACACCATCAGCTCCCCTGGTTCTCGGGACTTTGGACTCAGACTGGACTGAACTACATAGATAACAGAAGTAAGTGTAAAAGGCAGAAGTTAGAAAGATTTGTGTGAGACCTGTAGATTCTGCATACAAAATAAGCTCTTTTAACAATACACCATTCGTTATGCGCCAAAGGATATGGGGAAAAGTTAAGAAACTTCACTTTCAATCTATTGTGAAATGTGGTCCAATTACCAGAAGCAGATGAGACATAATTTTTTCCACCAATAAAACAGTTTCAAACATTGTTCACTTCGCTTTAGATATTGTAAGGATGAAAATGATCTGATAATCCTAGAAAATAATGTTTGAAGACTTTCATGAATTCAAACATATTTGTAGTGTAATAAATTATTTCAGGACATCAGAAGCACAGTACTTAAAATGCCATTCAAATGAGATCTACACTTAATGTAGAAGCACCAGGCATCCCTTATCTATCGTGAGTCTGCCGTTCCTACTGTGAACTATACAAAGAAGAGGTTCATTGTGTGTGTAGCTGTGGAGCCAGCCTTCAAAGCCCCATTTAAGCCACATTGCTTCGGTCACACCTCATATATTTCTTTAATGAAGATAAGCACTTTCAAGTTTCTTTATTCATTTGCTTCTTTGGAGAGGCCTGGTATTATGTTTTTACTGCAACATTTGAGTTGTGACACTGTCTTTTGTGTGATAGAACTAAAAATGGTTATACTTTAGTTATTTTGATTCCATTTATATATCTACTCTAGGCAATGGGGGGACGGAGTTTCGCGAGAACACTCAAGTCTCATGAGGAAGGAGCTGCATGGAAGGTCATTTCAACTATAAATAATAATCATGTGTTGTATTCTAATGCCTACTGTGTACCAGGTCCTTTGCCTAAACATAACATACGTGGTTCTCCCAACAACACTAAATTCAGTATATTATTACTATTAATTTATAATTATACTGTTAATTTCTATACGTGGTGGCAGATTCTGAGGAGTTATCAAATAACAGAGTGAGGCTCAGATCCCGAAGTGACTCAGAGGTCTGCGTGAGAACAATTAGTGGCATCTTAGCAGAGCTCTGAGGACGTGATCCAAATACAATGGTGAAAGCTTAATAGTGAAGGGAGTGAGTTGCTCTGAGACCACCAAAGGGCTCTAGTGGTTTTTGACTCTGTAGACTGGAAGGGGGACTTCTGGACCAGAGTAGGAAGTGACAGCCTGGAAGTGACAACAGTCTCAGAGCAGGAATGGGTTGTCGGAAACCATCCGATTTACAACCTACAACAATTTCTTAATGGTGTCCGGGCCCGCCAACCCCCCACCCTCCCCATTTTATGATCTGTTCTGCAGCCAAATTTATCATCCTAAAAATGCAAATCTGGTTATATAATTTCCTGGCTTATCCTCCACCTAAACATTAAAATAAAACTCAAACATTTTAAATGTCCTATAAAGGACTTGTGCTGTGGTTGCCCTCCGTTTAGCTCTCTGGCCTCCTGTCATGTGGTTGTCACTCAGCCTCAATGCTGATGTTCAACCTGCACATTATCATCTAGGTTCCTGTAACTTGCCAGGCTTTCTCTCCACTCAGGCCTTTGAATATACTGTTCCTTTGGCTTAAAACAACTCTTTCCTCCACCAAATCTCCTTTCCCACTTTGCTCTGGCTTTATTTTCCAAGTCACATTCAGTGCTATCCATGATCTAGAGACCTGGATAGGCTCACTGTCTAAAACCTCCAAGCAGACCCTGTTTTCCTCCCATCACAGAGCTCATCCAACGGCACTGTGGTTCCATCTGTAACTGTCTGCATCTCTATTAAACTGTAGGTTTAGGGCAGGAATCAGGCTTTTTCTTCTCATCACTGTGATCCCAGTATCTAGCACAGTGCTCAACACATAGTAGAAGGTCAATACTTGAGTTGAAATTTCACACACATGCACACACACACACTCTCCAGGTATCATAGACATATAAGATATTTTTGATGTCATGATCCCTCATCCTTCAGCTTCTGTAGAGGAGAACATTGCTGTCCAGAAATCTTAAGTAATTCACCTTAGTTCGTATATTTTATTAGCACTTAAAAAGTATAAATCTCAGTCCGCAAAATCAGATTTAAGAAAAAAAATCATTGTTTTATTTTCTAGAAGTTAATTTAATATCAACTTAAATCTAAACTCCCCTGGAATGGCAGGGCACCTGAACTTGGCGGCCCCAAGATTTCTCCCTTAAAAAATATAGCCAAGTCCGTGGAGGCTTAATGGATTATTTTCAGATCATGTTTCAGGCTGTCATCATCCCATCCTCCAGAAGTCCTTCACGCTGGCCAGCTCTGCAGCTTCCAGGGCACACTTGGCTGTGGTTTCTTTGGAGAAGATGAGTGCCCTGGAGCTTAGGGTCCTGCCTCTTATAATGCACCACCCTGTCATCCCCTCTGAGGCCTGGTCACCTCCCTAGGGTCCTGCCATACAGACAATTTTAGCTTCTTACTCTTATTAGTTGGAACTCTTCTAGTCAAGCAAACAGACATTGATGGTTAGAATAAAGCCTCCATATTCTGATCCACAAATAGACCTAATCTGTGAAAACCACATATTGTAAACACCCGTCTCTGAACATAAAACTTAGTTCTAGTTAAGCTATAAGAAAAGCAGGTCAAGAATGGTTAGGGATTGAGGAAAGGAACAGGAATGGAGTGGATATGGAGGTGAGGTGGGATGGGATAGGATAATTATAAAGGTTATTGTAAAGTTATTAAAGAAGAGAGAGAGAAAAGTGTACATGATTTCTACCCTCTCAAAATTATTATTATTATCTTTGTCCTCTTTGCTACAAATTTTATTACTTCATTGCAGTGTCATCCAGTCTATCTGGATAAAAATGAATGCTAACATCCTTTCAATAAACTTATTTCCTCAACTTTTGCCAAGGCAAAGTAAGAAGAAACAACAACAAAAATAAGTAAGTTAAATTTGAATGATCAAAAACCGTGGAATGAATATGCTAAGGTACTATTAATGTGAACAAATATCCCAATGAGCAAATATACAGGACACGTTTAGGGTAACAACAAGTTATACATCCAAAAGTATAGGTCCAAAGGTGTTAAGCATTCATATAGGAATTCTTTGATGATAGTCTTGATAATAAAATGGCAGTTATACCTAATTATCAGAAAACCATCAATAAATGCCAAACCAGAGTTCCATGTGAGAATTTTTCCCAATTTTATTTCCCATTTTATCACAAAATAACTTCCAAGTTTTCTTTGTACTATCACCAATTTAGATCATTTTTAAAAGATGAAGATCTCCATTCTTCTTAACTGTGTCACTAAAATTTAGCAATTATGACATTTTACTATCCAGAGATAAAGTGTGTATAAATTTAGAGGTAATGTTCTTGGATTGGTAAACATTATCTTCATCCTTCATATCCCCATACTATG
This sequence comes from Tapirus indicus, assembly GCA_031878705.1. Classification (NCBI taxonomy): domain Eukaryota; kingdom Metazoa; phylum Chordata; class Mammalia; order Perissodactyla; family Tapiridae; genus Tapirus; species Tapirus indicus. The sequence continues at coordinate 34,464,702 of CM062937.1, read as the reverse complement.
TGTATATAGAGAGAAAAATCCCTAAACTAGGAGCAGAGTCTACTCTACTCTGGTGGGTAAATTTTAAAAATGCCATTGCAAAGACTGCCAATGATTTATAATTTTTAAAACTTTTTTGTCCAGAAGTGTTGTTACTAAAGTGGCATTTTCTTTAACTAAGAGTCATGATATAAAAGTGATAGAAAACTCTTTGCTGTATCATGTAATATTAACCACATGGTGTCATATAGTTTAAAAAAAAGAAATTAAAATGAATGCCACTTGTGATTAAAATTTTTCTTCAGCTCCTGCTCTCTGCTGCCAATATCTGAGTGTTGTCAACAAACGGACCCACACCTGGTAAATTTAAGCTTTAGTGACAGATGGAATCCAACCCCAAGCCAGTGAATGGAGAATCCATTTGTCTTAAGGACATCCCTTTACATATGAAAAAGTTACACTCTTCAAATAGCCAGCATCATTACTTTTAAAATTATTAAACTACTATGGCTAATGCAAACAATTACTTATTATAAGAAAGAAATGAACTATGAAATCAGTAGCTTTTTATGAAATGACCTAGGAGATTTTTATAGATCTCTTAGATAAAACTAGCAGTGGGAAAAAATGAGAACATAAAAATCCATTAAGAAAATAATTAAATTGTGAAAAGATAAAAACAATTATAGAATATATCTTATTTCTGATTAAAGCAGCACTATTATGAAATTAGACCATCACCATTGGCAACCCCACCACAGTAATAATTGATTCCAAAGAATCATCGGCAGATGCTAAAACTAGTGGATAAAAGTGAGTCTGATGAGTAACAGGAAACTCATAGTCCTTACTCCCAAATTATCTCCCAGAATATGCTTATTTATTGCAATGGGAAAAATCTGGCTTTACATGGCGAAAATGGGCAGACGTCACCTTAGTGAAGTAATCAAAGTAACTATCACTAGGAACAGGACAGAATGACGTCACATGCCTCCTAATATGATGCACAGGGAACACCACATACTTCTGCCATATTCCTGCCAAAATGCATGAACTGAGTCTAACCATGCGGCAGTGTCCCATAAAAGCAAATTTAAGGATATTCGACAAAACTGGCCTATATTCTTCAAAATTATCAAGGTTATGAAAACAAAGAAAAACTGAGGGCTGTTCCAGACCAAAAAGACCAAAGAGAGCAATGTGTGATCAGGATTTTCTTTTGCTATAAAGGATATTACTGGGAAAATTGGCAAAATTTGAATAATGCCTATAGATTATGTTGTAATATCAATATTAATTTTTTGATTGTGATAATTGTAATGATTTTGATAATTGTTTGATTTTGATTTTTATAATTTTGGTTAGTAAGATAATGTCTTTTTGTTTTTTGGAAATATTTGCTGAATTATTTAAGAGTAAAGGGGCATCATGTCTGCCACTTACTTTCAAAAAATGAAGAAAAAACATATACGAAGAGAAAAAATTATATTCTATGTGTCTGATGTAGATGAGAAAGAGAGCAATAAAGCAAAACAAAGGTGGTAAATGTTAACATTTGGGGAATTGGATAAAAGGTACACAGAAATTCTTTGAAATATTGTTGCAACTTTCCTACAAGTCTGAAATTATTGCAAAGGAAAAATTTGAAAAAAATTTAAAGCACTGTTTTTCATCATTTTTGTAAGCACTATGAGTGGTTATGACCTTCTTAGATGTATTTTCAGTCAAAAGTCCAAAATTTTATAACCAAGTCCTATTTAATCAAACAATATTAGCAAAAGAAATAGTTCTTATTCTCCGTCGAATACTGAAAATGTGTAGCATGAATTACTGCAAGTTCGGTTTGCATGTCCTCATATATAAGCACCAGGTAATTTTTTATATGCACAGTGGCAGGTTAGCTGAACTATCAAAAGGACAACATTAGTAATCTATATGAGGTAAACATATTTTGAAAGGCAAAGTATATAAGCCTAATAATATTTTAAGGTATTAAAAAGTTTTAATATTGATTTAGTGTCAATGGATAAGTGAACAAAGAATCTTTAACTTTGCTGAAACTGTCATGCAAGTTGATTTATAAGGGAAAAATAACAACAACAACAAAATCTCTGTTTTATGAACAAAGTTGCATTCAGAGACTTGGTAACAGTAGGAAAAAAGGAAGGGTCTTCATCATTGTTCTTTTTTGCATTAAAAGATTCACCCTGAGTTAACATCTGTCGCCAGTGTTCCTCTTTTCTTTTTTTCTCCCCAAAGCCCCAGTGCATGGTTGTAGATCCTAGTTGTAAGTCCATCTAGTTCTTCTATGTGAGCCCCTGCCACAGCATGGCAACTGACAGACAGGTGGTGTGGTTCCGTGACTGGGAAACAAACCCCAGGCTGCCGAAGCAGCGAGAGCACCAAACATTAACCACTAGGTCATCAGGGCTGGTTCTTCATCTTTGTTCTTAATGAACTTTCCAATTGAGTGAGGTAAAATGAACTTGTGAAACATAATAAGAAACACAAATCTGTATATAAATAATTAAGGAATAGTGTGAAACAAATAAATACTGCCTCATTTACACATCTTTATGAGAAAATGAGATTTTCTACGCAAGTTAATGTTCAAGGTAATTGATACTTGGTCCATCAAAATAGGTTTTAACAATTGTTGCTTAAAATATCTCCAGAGGGCATTGTTTGATTTAAGAATAGATTTGGGGCTGACCATGATTATTTCTTGTTCTCTGTAGTAATACAAAAGGTTTTGTTTCTGGGATTTTTCTTACCTTACGATGTCCAATTTACCAATTCTTCCAGCTTTCCCCATTTCTGAGTGCTTCAAACGAGCTAGGGTTTGATAATGTAAACAATTGTTAGAACTACTGATGCTGTAGAATTAGCATGCACAGAATGTTGGTCTGTAGTCTCCTGACTCAAAATAAAATTGTGCTAGCTTTAATGCTTATAATTTAGATAACAGAAGCATTTATAAAGTTATTTTCTGATTCTTGGCTAAAGTCTTAGCTATAGATAAGTTTTATGTTGCTTGATTAGCATAAAGAAATGATAAAATGTTGGTAGAATGAAAAGCAGTTTTCTTTGTGGGTATGGTGCTAATTAATCAACATAATTGGTGATGAGGATTATAGAAGACATTTCTATGAAGGGAACTTTCATCCAAATGGCAGTAAAGATTCCTGTAAATGATGAGGTAGGAAAAAATCTTCTAGTTACTTTTAATATGATGTTTTGATTTTGAATAAAGAGAATAAGAATAAAAAGAGAAAATATACATGGATTTCCTACCACCTTTAAGGAAGTTCAGTAAGAGATAGTAAAATTATAAAATCCTTATATTTCAAAGCATATCTGCTACTTTATTCAATTAATAAATGAAAGAAGAATCTAAGAATCTTGAAGTGCCCCAAAGTTGTGGGGTGACCATTTACTGCCATGCTAGTCTTTGATTTACCAACCATAATCTATTGAATAAGAGATAGTGGGATATACAGACATCAGAGAAGAAGGGAAGACCAAGTTAGCATTTGGAATGTTTAAAGGGGAGGTTTTATACAGAAGGTGCAGTGAGGAGCACAGGATGGATTACTATTTAAATTCGGATGTCACAACTAACCCCAATAATGCTCGATGCATGTGTTTGTACGTATCAACAAGATAGCTAACACTCACCAAGTAACTTGGATTACATGGATTATTTCATTTGTTTTATCCTGATTTCAAGGTGAGGAAAGTGAAGGCAAGCCTTAACTTGCCCACATTTACAAGGCTAGTAAATCCCCAAGCAAAACCTTAAACCTGTCGCCTCACAGAAGTGCTTACCTAATCTGTCCACACCAACGTGGAGCTTGGCCTTCTAACTGAGCACTTTCTAATCTTCCTGCCACTCACCTGCCATCCTTTTTGCCTGTTTACTTCTTTGATTCATCCAGTCACCCTGAAGCTTAATGTAGCTTTTCTAAGTCTGATCTCCTGGTTCCTTGCTCAACCGAGTTTACGTGCAGTTTGAGGCTACATGGGAGAACTCCTTGAGCACAGCCTGGCACGTGGGGTCCATCCCATCTTCACAGACAGCATTGTGCCAGGCTTTCCCAGGCTTGTGAGTGACACATGCTGTCATTACCACTCTATTTCCACTTTGTGAAATTAGGTAACTAGGATGTTTACTTGTGAGAGGACAATCTCCAGTGTGATTTCTTTCAACTAAAACTTTTTCTTTGCAAGGACTCATGTACTGTGTTTGGCTGCTAGCTGTCTTTCAGAGAGTTGGTATTGTGCTAATTAAAAATTGACCATTCATTCATGTAATGAATATACATTGTGTACCTACCCATACCTACTAGGCATCCTGTCCTGGATGCTATAGATATGAGAGTAAACAATATAGGCAAAGCCCCTGCCTTTTTCTAGTGGGAATAGCGGTGGATAAAAGATAGATAGATAAATAGATAGATAGATAGATAGATAGATAGATAGATAGATAGATGATAGATTAGATAGATAGATGATAGAGAGATAGATAGATGATAGAGAGATAGATAGATAGATAGATAGATAGATAATAGATAGATAGATAGATGATAGATAGATAGATAGGTAGATAGATAGATAGGTAGATAGATACCGAGAGAGAGAGATGAGGTAGAGAGATAGATGAGTAGATATCAGGTGTTGTTGACTAGTCTAAAGAGGACTAAAGCAGGCTAAGGATAATAGAAAGGATCAGGGATAGAGTTCCCATTTATATAATGCATTCAGGAAGGACTCTCAGATAAGGTAACATTGAAGAAGAGATCTGAAGGATGAGAAGGAGAAATAAACATGAAAATCTGCGAGAATCGTAGGTTCAGGCCAAAGGCACACCAGATGCAAAGATCAGCACTTAGAGACTCAATTTTAAATTAACTGTATTGTTATAGATTTCACAGTAAAGCAGATTCTCCCTACTGATACCTGATAAAACTTGGGTACCAACGGCACCAGTGAGTACGATTTTTCCCGCTCTGTGATTACATGGCATGGCCCCACAGGGTGATAAAGTACATCTACAGCATAATTACAGAGAACTTCCTCCATATGTTTGATACCAAAGGAAAAACTTTATGTGAAGCATATTTCATTCCTACTAGAAAAGGAAATAAAAAACCTCAAGGGAAAAATCCAATTCACTTGAACTATCCGCTCCCAAATGATTGTAGTTGGAAGCATATGTCCACCAGAGGTCAGCCCAACCGCAGGAATGCACTGTTGATCTTAGTAAACTGGTCTTGATTCTTTACAAAATATCATTTTCGTGAAATTGTGACTTAAATCTTTCTTTCTTTCTTGTTTTCCAAAAGCTTGACTGAAATGCTAAGGCTTTGCAAACACTGCGTTGTTTTTGTTATCATAGCTAGATCTTGGTGATAAATTCTGCTTGCAAGGTGACTGCCCGCCCTGGTTTGCCTGGGACTGCGGGAATTCTCACAACACTGGACTTGGGACTCTCGGTGCTAGAACCGGGAAAGTCCTGGGCAAACTGGGATGAGGTGGTCACCCTGCTGTAGTGACTCCTACACATTCGTGTTTAGCAAGGACCTTTCTTTTTTTTTAATTTAGAAGTCTGAGCAATACAGAGTTCGGATTCAGAAGGTCTAGGAAGCTAAATTTTTAACAATTTCTTGATGGTTTGGCTACAAGTAGACCTTGCCCTCAGAAACAGCAATTTTAAGATTTTGTACTTAAATTCTCTGAAAAGAGGGGTACGTGACGTTAGCTTAAGAATATAAACACACAGTGATTGAGCAGAACAATACATTACAATGACTTGATCTTCCCCTTCCCCCTCAAAAACTGCTTTTACCTGGCCATAAATAAATAATTTATCATGTATTCAACTGATTTATATATAAAGGTAAGTATTTTGTCTACCCATTAGAAATTAAGAACAGTAATTTAGAGTTTATATTACTATCTAAATTATAATCATAATAGTGATTATTTATTGATTGCTTACTATATGTTAGCAGAGTGTTAGCCACTTTTTCATCCTTTCCTCGTTTAATCCTTGAAATAACTCTGTAAGGTAGATACTATTTTTTACATAATCTAAACTCTCAAACGTGCTCATTTATTTGTTTCCATCGACGTAAGCCCAATTTTTATCACCTTTGAGATTTCAGCCTTGAAGTATAAATGATCACAGTACTGGGCCTGCAGAGAAAGAGTTGGGTCTAAGACTGGGCTGAGTTAGACCTAAGCCAGTTTTGGGTCATTATATAGATCTTGTCTAGTCAGGATGGGCCCTTCGGTTGAAGTTCCTCAGTATCACCAAGCAGGGGGTCGAAACTAGGTAGGTAAACGGCAATGCATGTCTGCCTGCAGTTTGTCCCCATATTTGCCCACTCCCAACTGATATCTCTTTTATTTATTTATTTTTCATTTTTATTGATGTCTTAATAGTTTATAACATTGTGGGGTTTTAGCTGTACACTATTTTTTGTCCATCACCATGTGGATGCATCCTTTCACCCCTTGTGCCCACCCCCGCCCCCCTTCCCCTTGGTAACCACCAACCAGTTCTCTCTGTCCGTGTGTTCATTTATATTCTGCATATGAGTGAAATCAAGCATCATGATATCTCTTATTCCTTTTTTTTGGTCAAAATTCTCCTTGCTCCCCACTTCTTATTTCGCTGCTATCCTCTCTGAGTTTGGCTTTAATCTACAGTCTGCCCACTGACTTGGGGCTCTACTCCACCCACTCTTGCAGGTGGAAATGTCCGTCAGTCTTGCGAGTTATGACATGGCTGGGAGCATCACCATATGCTGCAGAGTGTATGGGTGTATTTCAACTTGAGATGGAAATCTAGAGACGTGGTGTTTTATCTGTTTTAACCCTGTAACTCACCTCTGTAGCTACATTAAGACACTTCTTCAAACTCTCAGAGAAGAGCTAAAGAAGTAACACTTTGCAGCTCACCCCCACAAGGCACAGGAGGTGTGGGCCTGTTACACGTACTTCCCTCCTCCCTTGCTGTAGTCTGCTTTCCTCTTCTTCCTGTGGTTGTTCTTGTCATCATTCTGGCTAAAGAGTGGGAAGCAGTCGCTGCTGCCCCTCACTCTTTGAGAAGATCAGCCCACTGACCTTTTGGTAATAAGGGCTTTACTGCTAATTGATTCTTTTCACAGAGTACCTATTCCTTGAGGTCTTCCATTTGGAGAGGGTAAGAATTTTTTTTTTTTTTTTGGAAGACTGGCCCCGAGCTAACATCTGTTGCCAATCCTCCATTTTAGCTTTCCCCTACCCCACCCAAAGCCCCAGTAGATAGCTGTATGTCACAGCTGTGCATCCTTCTAGTTGCCCTATATCTTGATGAGCAGTGCATTGGTCTGCGCCCAGGATCCAAACCGGTGAGTCCCAGGTCGCTGAAGTGGAGCACGTGAACTTAACTGCTACACCACCAGGCTGGCCCCTGGAGAGGGTAGGAATATGATGGACCATTCTAGGATCCAGTGGAAGAGTTGGGTTGAGAGTGGCCTTGGGGGCAAGTCTACACAGTACGCCAGTGGTAATCAAAGTGTGACCCAGGAACCCCTGGGGTTCCTGATGATTTCCAAATTTTTCAGATGAAAATACCAAGGTATCATTTGCCTTTTTCTCTCTCATTCTTTTACAGGTTTTCCAGGGGCTCATGATGTGTGATATCACAATAGATTGAATGCAAAAGCAGATATGGGAAGGCTATAGTCATTTTCTATTAAGCCATTGACTAGAGAGACTTCCAAAATGTTAAACAATGCCACTCTTTCACTAAATTTTTTGTTTTGGCAAATATAGTTATTTTTCATAGAAAAGATACTATTTATGTTAACCTGCAATGGGTTTATTAGTGTTGTTGGTTTTAAATAAATTAATAAGTAAAAAATTTTAATTCTCAGTTTTAATTTCTAATACCATAAATATTGATAAATACAACCCTCATAAACACAAACTCTTTGGGGTCCTCAATAATTCTTAAGAATATAAAAGACCTTAAGACGAAGGCCATTAGGCCATGAGACCTGCTGCTACAGACCTTGAGGTCGAAGGTCACCTAAAAGAGAGCAAACAGGGAAAAACCGAGTCAAGAATTGAATTTCAGTCAAAGTATCGATCCAAGAATACCAGCCTGAAATAAAATAAGATTAGTCAGAAGTCAGCAACCAAAACAGGTTGAGCTAGTCAAAAATCAAACTCTACTTTCCCTGAAAATGGAACAGTCATGGGATGGCTGTGCTCTCACTGGTAGGTGGACAGGAAGCTACTGAGTTCTGGGAAACAATGTCTATAATTACCAATATGAAATGTCTACCCTAGAGAAGCTTACAGTCTTGTGGGGGAAACACTGCATTTAATTCTATGTGAGCTTTACAGTCATGAATTACAGTGAAACTAGTCAGTCTGGTTGTGTGTAATTTTTTTCCCAATGACATTCAAACTCTTAGGTGCAGGCAAAGAAAAGGCTGGGTTGAGGAGTGTCCAAGATGGAGAGAGGAAAAATAGAATTGAAGACATGTATACATCAGTTTGGGCTGCTCTAACAAAATACCATAGCCTGGGGGCTTACAAGCAGCAGACATTTATTTCCCAGAGTTCTGAAGACCAGGAAGTCTAAGATCAAGGCACCAGGAGATTTGGTGTCTGGTGAGGGCCTGCTTCCTGGTTCTTAAATGGCCATCTTCTCACTGTGTCCTCACATGGCAAAAGGGGCAAGGGAGCTCTGTGGGGTCTCTTTAATAAGGTCACTAATTTCATGACCTGTTCACCTCCCAGAGGCACCACCTCCAAACAGCATCACACTGGAGATTAACTTTCAATGTATGAATTTTGAGAGGTCACAATCATCAATCTATAGCAATAAAGGAGCAATGATAATGATGAAACGTTAAATTTAGGCTGAGTTAAAAGGGAGGTGAAGGTAGCAGATGGTGGGTTGAATAGTTAAAAAAAATAAAAAATAAAACAAACAATCAGAAAACCCTGTGAATTAGATGTCTTGAGGAAGGCAAGAATTGTTGGAGTCTGGGCACTAGAAGAAGTGAACTGGAAAACAGGAGCAGGTAGTCAGAAAGTGGGATACTTGATACAGAGATTCTGTAGGCATTGGTTGTTGGAAGACAATCTTGCCTGAATTTCTCCACATTCCTACAAGATCAAGATCTTCTGAGCGATGGAAATTGACATACTATAAAGATAGAGAATGCCTCCTCTCCCCCAGAGACAACTACTCACATTTTATGGATAATAAAGTTTAAAGACAGCTTTCTTGCTTCCCCTAGAGTCAATTGCCGACATTCCAGTGTAAAGACCTTCCCATCTTCCGCCAAGAGAGGATTTGTTTACATTCCAGAATAAAAGATGAAGTCTCTCTCTCCCTCTCTCCAGACGGGAGGATGGGAAGATTTGCTAGCAGTTTCAATGTAATCTCTGGATTTCATAATTTCAGAGTTTCTCTCTTGTGATGCAAACCCCTTCAGACACAGATACATTGGACTCTTGCCATGTCTCCCCGTGGGGAACTGGGGAACAGATGTTCTGTGAGTACGTAAAAGGTCTTTTCCCTGATCCCGAGGTTTCATGTTTCTGTACACACACAAACACACACACATTACGTCAGGGATCTCCAGAGAAACAAAACCAATGGGATATATAGAGAGATATACAGAAACAGATTTGTTATGAAGGATTGGTTCCCACGATTATGGAGGCTAAGCACTCCCATAATCTGCCTTCTGGAAGCTGAGGACCCAGGAAAACCAGTGGTGTGGTTCCGCTCCAAACCTGAAGGCCTGAGAATCAGAGGAGCTAAAGGTATGCATCCCAGTCAGAGTCCGAAGGCCCAAGAACGAGGACCGCTAACGTCCAAGGGCAGGAGAAGGTGAATGCCCCAGCTCAAGCAGAGAAAGCAAATTTGCCCTTCCTCCACTGTTCTGTTACATTAGGGCCTTCAGTGGATTGGACGATGCCCACCTACACTGGTGAGGGAGGATCTTCTTTACTCAGTCTACTGAATCAAACGCTAGTCTCTTCCCAAAACACCCTCACAGGCACACCCAGAAATAATATTTTACCAGCTCTCTGGGCATTCTTTAGCCCAGTCAAGTTGATACGGAATATGAACCATCACACATAGGTATATAAAACTGTGGCGGGATAGCTCGTTAGCTTGCAGATGGGGTCACGTCTTAGACTCTTCAGAATTCCAGTCTCAACAGTGATGATTCCAGGACTCATGGAATGCGAAGCTGGGGGTACTAGAGCAAAAGGTCGGAAGATGACGGCCCAAGAGGCCTGCCTGCTTGACCGATCATGCAGAAGGATGCTGACCTCACGGATTATAGAAGCAGGGTTAGAGAGGGAGACCTTGTGTCAGGAGCTAAAGTCTTCAACTAATTAGGGAACTGAGCAAAAGACTGACATAAACAAGCTAGACCCTCGTATACATAGAGGGCAAAAGCTTCAAAAACGCTGGCATTTTCATTCACATCACTTTCTCCTCTGAGAGAATCAATAAATTCAATATATTCATCTTTGTTTCTACAGCACTAAGATTCTCAGGATAGGGATGGGGAGAGGGAAAGAAAAAAGGAAGACACTCAGAGGTGAAGCTGGCAAGGGCTAATGTGAACCTGGGAGCATAGGGGTCAGTGGAGAACTTGTAATCCTTTTAATGACATGAAATAAATTAGTCCTACCTTTTGTTTATTTAAAAATCAGGAGTTAGAATGAAAGCATTTCATGCTTCATTTTATTCTTAGAAGCCCATTCATTCCATTAACACATATATACAAAATAATGAAATTTTTAGTATGGCCGTCATATTACACACATGGAAACCTGACTTCAGAGAGTGGCATTTAAATCTCAGGCAGTGAAAATGTTTGAAATATCTTGTTTCTTTTGCTGTGCTTGTTTGTTTACAACAGTAAATGAGCTCCTTTCATTTTATTTTTACTGTTCTGTGAACCGAGTTTTTTTTTTTTTTATGTTAAAGAAAACACAGGAGAAAAGGGACAGAGGGCCAATTCTTGAGTTGCAGATTCAAGGTTTATAAAAATGAATTTACAGGTGGAATTGTAAATTTCCAGTCAACATACATGTCCTTGACTCCAAACAGACAGTGGATTTTCACAAAGAGGAATGATCATATAGACAAAAGTCATTTTCATGAAAATCACTAGAATAAAAATTCAATTGTGAAAATAACATTTGTCTGGGAACTTAAAGTTTAGGAAGCTATAATTAAAATTACCTTCCTTTACATGTTCTGCAATTCTCCAGTGTCTTAGAGCTGCAGTCTCTGATCTCTTTGGGCTTACTCATTAATTCCCAAAAAAATCCTGCCCCAAGAAGAGAGAGTCTCTTGGTCCTACCTTCCCTTTCCCAGGGTTACTCTCCTCTCATCTTGGGGCTTTTCCAACAGAGTTCTCAACCTAGTTCTTCAGGATCTCTGTCCGAGGCTATAGGATTGATTTCCATCTTGGTTCACAGTCTAAGATTCTATTGCGGTGGACTCTAGATCTCTCAGTCTCCCCTGAGGACTAAGTTTATTCCCAATGGGCTGTAGCACTATATTCAGTCAGTTAGGGCCCTGCTACCTTTAAACAAATCTTCCATTCTTCATTTCCTTTTCGCATGCACACTTGGCACACCTGCTACTTTAGTTTGACACACCTGACACAACCATTCACTGAATGAGAACTGGAGATTTCCAAGCCCTCATTGACATACATTGTACACTGCTGACACCCTCAAATCACAGCTGAGTGTTAGCTTCCCCATCCTCTGACCCCTTCCTTCCTACCCCTTCACTGTCTCCTTGGAGGAACACTGCCTAAATTCACTGATGAATGATGTGCTATGACAGTGAAGCCTGAATCTTCAAGAGGCTGTATTTAGTTTTGCTCCTGTAAAATAAACAAAGTAAATTGAAGAAAAATAAATCCTGTGTCTTAGGATTCCTTCCATTGCTAATTATATATATCTGATTATATTAGCTTAAGCAAAAAGGTAATTTATTGGCTTATGGGATTTGGAGTCTATAAATGGGTCCAACTTTAGGCATGACTTGATCCAGAGCTCAAATAATGTCAACAGTCTTGGGTTTCTTGACTCTGGGTAAATCCTCTTGCTTCCATTCTTCATACAGGGATTTTCTTTTTCCTTTCATGTAAGTCAAGATGGCTCCTTCTCAACCCTGATTAATGCCCTCCTAATTAGCAACCCTATCAAAAGAAAGCCTCTCTCTTACAGTCTCCAAATATCCATCTCAGGGCTTATTTGGGTCCTCCTGACCCTGCTTGCACCAATCATTGTGAGCAGGAAATGAAGTGCTGTTATTAACAAGGCCTGAGTCCACTCATGGTAGTAGGAGAAGGTCAGGACATTCTGGTTGGACAGGTGAACTCTCGTGCCCATGCTGAGGTGGGGGGGAAATCACATACAAAAATCCAGGACGTAATTTCCATAATAAGAGGGAAGGGATGCTAGGCAACATTTCAGCATACCACTTCTGAAACATGGTTAATCCTGCCCTATGTCTGTGCTTCTCAAAGTCACATATGAGGTAACCAACCTTCCCAGTTTGTCCAGGAATGCTCTGGTTTTAGCACAGAAATTGCTCCATCCCAGGAAACCCTGCAGCTCCAGGCAAACCAGGATGGTTAGTCACCCTAGGTATACATTCAGGGCCCCAGAGAAAGGTGAGAATCATCTTTCTGAAACATCCATTTTAGCTAACAGTAAATATCTTATTAAAAATATGTTTTGGGGGGCCAGCCTGGTGGCATAATGGTTAAGTTCTTGCACTCTATTTCAGCGGCCCAGGGTTTGCTGGTCAGATCCTGGGCACGGACCTATACACTGCTCATCAAGCCATGCTGAAGTGGCATCCCACATAGAGCAACTAGAATGATGTACAACTATGACATACAACTATCTACTGGGGCTTTGGGGAGAAAAAAAGATAAAAGGAGGAAGAAGGGCAACAGATGTTAGCTCAGGGCCAATCTCCCTCAAAAAAAAAATTGGGGGGGGGGGCAGCCAGGTGGTGTAGTGGTTGATTTCGGCACACCCTGCTTTAGTAGTCCAGGTGCACAGGTTTGGATCCCAGGTGCAGACCTACACCACTCCTCAGCCATGCTGTGGCAGCAACTCACATAGGAAATAGAGGAAGATAAGCACAGATGTTAGCTCAGGGCAAATCTTCCTCAAGCAAGAGAAAAAAGAGGAAGGCTGGCAACAGATGTTCGCTCGGGGTGAATCTTCATCAGCAAAAAAAAATGTATTTTGTATTAAAAATATGGATATATTTTATGACAGAATGTGAAATTATCATGAATTTCTAATATAGTTTGAAACTTCCAAAAAATGTTATAGTCGCAGAATACCCTGGTTAAAAGTTCATGCTCCTTTTTTTTTTCAGGGAAAAACTTGGAAAGCACTGATCTAATCTATACTTTGGTTTCAAAGTTGCTTTAGCTATTATAAACCACTTGGATACTGTGAAAAAAAATGGTTGCATTAAAGCATGCACCACCTGAATACACATACACAAAGACTTGCAAGGAAATAATTTTTACATGATGTAAATTGATACAGTAGGTTTTAATTCAGTTTATAAATAGAACAGAAAACCAGCCGGGTGGTACAAAAACAGCTATCTATATTTTTAAATAGAACTAGAAGGAAATAATTAGACAATAGTAATCGTTTAGAAGTCACTAAAATATATAATTTAAATTAGCAAAATGCATCAAATGAATGGAGAAATCTGTATGACTCTTTGTTCAAAATGTAGATACTAGTTTTACAAAACAGGATTACTCTCACAGTCCCTGGCAATGTCTTGCTCTCCTAGTGTCATAACTTTGCCACTTTAACATTTTATTTCATAAACACATATAGCATTTGCCACATGCCTGGGTCTGAAATGCCCTTGAACCCTTGTCTGTTTGGTGAATTCCTAACCATTTTTGAGTAGTCTTTTCTCTATGAAGACATCCCTGACTCCCCAAGTCCCCCTCCATTTCTGAAACTCCACAGGCTGCTTCTATCATAACACTTACCACGTTGTGTTAGAATTGTTTTTGTCTTTCCATTAGACTATGACTTGCTGAAACCCAGAAAATTGGTCTTTCTGAGTTTGTTATCCCAGAACCATGCATGGGTTTGTATCACACAGAATGAGCAGTCAAGAGGCTCATGAAATAAGAATGAATATGGTTTCTGGCAGTATAAAGTCGGTATGGATTAAGAACCGCACGTTTTCAAAATAAGCAAGATGTTACTCTATAGTGTTTCCTACTGTATATTATATTATAATTATATTATTTTACAAAACCAGTTGCTCCAGGGGGCCAACCCAGTGGCCTAGCGGTTAAGTTCGCGCGCTCTGCTTCGGCTGCCCAGGGTTCACAGGTTCCAATCCCGGGCGCAGACAGACGCACTGCTTGTCAGCCATGCTGTGGCGGCGTCCCATATAAAGTAGAGGAAGATGGGCACGGATGTTAGCCCAGGGCCAGTCCTCCTCAGAAAACAAAAACAGGGGGATTGGCAATGGATGTTAGCTCAGGGCAGTCTTTCTCACACACACACACACAAAACCAGTTATTTTATTTTAAAGTTTCTACCAATTATTTCTGGAAGAACCTGGAGGTATCCCTAACCAGTTCCTTGAGATAGTGCTAAGAACAATCAACAAAGGAAATTTCTTTTATTTATTTTTTTGTTTCAATGTGAAAAGACAGCTGGTGGCTAAGGGAATGGTCAATCCTGACAGTGGCTGGAATCTTTAAAAGGCAGCAATGCCAATTCATTGACCGATCATTTCAAAGCTCATCATAGAAAACTGAAACATTTTCTGCTATCCTCTTCTTAAAGCACCTACACCAAATCCTCCTGATTATGCCTCTGCTTTGCCATCAACAAAGAAGAGAATTGGGGCAGTTTCTGTGGCCCATTCTTCAGAACAATCTCCTTCCTACATTCTATGACCTACCATCCCGCCAAAACCCAATGAGTTCTGATTATTATTCACTCCAAATTTCTTGAGGCCAAAACAATGTTATAAATCTTTTTGTTCTTCCAAATGTGAGATGAGACTAAACTTAGTGATACATAACTTCTGTTTTACTTGTATCTCTCTCTTCCTTGCAGTCTCCTTCCATGAGGGCAATAGACACTAAAATTAGTTAAAATGTCATAATTACAGCCATTCCTCCTCATTGTCATAGGGCTTGACTAGTAGGCCAAGGCTGTAGACTTGAACCTCCCTTAGAATGTTTCTTAATGATTCCTTCATGCAGTGCGCCAGTCTTGTAAAAGCCAGTTTATTTCTGAATCCAAGGGTAAGTAAAACTATAATAAACAACTTTGTAGATGAGAAGACTGATCTTTAAAAAGGCTGGCTGATTAATTTATTCAAGAGCACACAAACTTATTGCTGTATAACCTGAAGATAAAACTTCCCCTTTCACTTCTGCTCCCACATCCTCAGGATGTTCGTGCAGCTAAGGGAAGAGCCTTCTGAAATACTTTGCTAAGCTGTGGGCTCATATTTTTGTTTTAATGCAAAAAGACATCAGTAAAAGTCAAGTGATAAGTGGGAGGGAAAAGAGGTTCAAAGCTGGTGACTAAAGGGATGGTCGCTCCTAACAATGGCTGACATTTTTGCCAGACAACAATGCTGAGACATCAACCAATTATGTCAAAGCATCACATGGAAAGGGAAAGAGGTCCAGTTCGAAGGAATGAGAGAGGGAAGAATGAAGGAATAGACCCAATGGTGCTTTGCGAAATACACACTGTCAAGTACTAACTGTACTTTAGTTCAGGGTTTGCAAAACTACATACCTACAGTGGCCAGGCAAGTATTGTAAATAAGTTAAGGCAGTGTGTGTAAGAAGAAAGAGAGGATTAGTGACCAGCAGAGGAAACTGCCTCCTCTGGAGGGTCAGTGAGTACTCAGCTCCGGCGGATTGCTGTCATCTCGGATAAGGGCCCCATATTACCAGTGCTTCTGATTTGTGTAGAAAAGCTGGAATAATGAAGTTTTACAGTGAAATCTCCTGATTTTTAGATGTTGGTTCAGTTTTAAACAAATTGTGTAAGCCTTTAAGCCAAACACAACACATATGTTGGTCCTGACCAGTTTGCAACCTCTATTTACATTCTGCTGACTCTGCTAACTACTATTTGTCTTCAGAGGGGTATATGTACTCGCACATATGCATGTTGTGAGTCTGTGTTTAATCTCTCAGTGGCCCATTTGACGATCTGAAGAAACGAGCATGCCTTCAAATTACAATGCTGGAAGACCTTGAAGGGAACAGGCCTGGAGTGCTTACTTCTGCTGAATCATTGTGATGGACTTGCAATGCCAGAGATCTACACTGACACCCTGACTCTGCCACTGCAGCTCCCCCTCCCCGCTCACTTCTCCCCTCTGCCCTTACACTCCAAAGAAGTGTTATCCTAGAATGGCAACTTCTCACTTAGGGAAAATCTCTGTTAGCAGGAGGAGGATGGATCCTGGGATGAAAATAACCTCTGTGGGTAAGGAGTGGATTCTCTGAATTGTGGGTGGAGAGCCTAATGGCAGAATTTGGAAGAAGGAGGTAATTTTACGAAGTAGGCTTTACTGAGGGAGGAGTATCAAGGTCAGGAAATTCAGTGTGCCCATCAAGCAAAACCCTAACCCTGTACAAGTTGTATTTTAAGTTCTTGGGTGGTTTTCCTCCAAATGGTAAGAAAAGGCATATTTAGCATGTAGTTAGAAGTTGCTTCCTTTTACATTTTAGCTCCTTGGTTACACCAGTCCTTCCGGAAGTTTGATCTACCCTTCAGCATTGGGTGGTGCTGCTGTGCAGTACAAAGGGATAGAGAAGTCAAAGGAACTGTGGGTGCTCCATATTCACCCTCCGGCTGCTGGCTTCAGAGAAGGAGAGCATCCCATCAGGGGAACCATGCCTGTGCATCCCAGGCAGGGACCACAGCACAGTGGCAAGTGACAGGAGGACAACTGTCAGGTAGACAACTTAGCAGGGACACAGGTATGACCGACTGCTTTATAAATATCCACAGTGCCAAGCAGCTTGACCCCTGGAAGAGAGGAAGACTAATGCTTGGGTGTCATTGGTTTGGCTCCAAATAACTAGGGAGAATCATAGCTTTCAGAATCACTCTATCATTTCAGGGTTGGACAAGCAACAAGTTGTAACTGATAGTTGGTTTGAGTAAAGCTTCATGAATGAGCAAACAGAATCGGATGGAGGGCCTAGGAACCAAGCCTGGCCTGATGGAACTTGCATTTCCTTCTGGATCACAAGAGAAGAAAAAAATAAGTGCTAGATTTACTAAGGATGCAATAGTGTCATCTAGTGGAAACTGAAAATTGTCACTTAAAAATCAGAAAAATTAGGATTGTCCTATTATGACAATCTGTACTTTCAGATAATGTCAGAAACCTTGTTTCTAAACTCTATACTTTAACCAAGAAAAGAACCACCAGAGTTTTTTTATTATTAAGAAATTAATCCATTTCTCATTATATACAATCATAAGACACTTCACCTGTTCCCTCTCCAAAAAAACTCACCTATGAACCACTGTAAATTTGACAATATTTTGGAATAGCTGTGATGAATAAATGGACTAAAATCCTCTTTTAATGCCTTCATAGCTATTAGATAATTCTAGTTTACCATCATGCCAATATGCTATTTTAAGTTAAGCCTTAAATACTATTTCAGTCCTCTTATCCCCTGAGATTATCTATTTTTCCCCAAGCAAACCTACATGTGATGTTTGTTAGGAATCAATCAAGTAAATTAAATTGAAAGTCTACATATTTGTCACCTCGGTAAGTGTAGTATGTGGCCAAAGCTAGCTCCCGAGTGTCACCAACATGACCTGTTGAAATGACAGTGGAAATCTCTGCATTGACTATAGTCTATCCTCTGGCTGTCTGCGTCTAGCCCTGTCCATTGTCCGTGAGCTGTTTTGCACTTCTTTTTAAATTGTAGGTAACTGGTGGATATGCAAATTCTATCCCGTCTGGTATAGATTTAATTTACTTTCTCCTCCCTCTCCAAAACACAGTTTTTATCTCCATTTGAAATTAATTTCAATATTCCTTTACACACTATATAAATTTGTGAGATTTTGAATTTTTCTATGAACTGGTTGTTACATCTGCCTGGTTCCCTCCTACATAAGCAAAATGCTTATGACTGGGGAAATGGCATGCAATTGAACAACAAATTTCTGAAATTTGATCATGTTTCAAGGAACTGGAGGGAAAAGTCCTTTTGTATACCAAGAGCAACTTTACTAAAATGCATGGGCAATTACAGCATTAGAGAATACTTAAAAATTAATCCCTGAGGATCCTGCCTCCTGATCACCCTCTAAGTTTCAACTTAAAAATAAGGCATTAGTCAATGCAAAGGTTTGAAAAGCTAAATATAACCATCTCTTTAAGTATTAATTTATCAAATATAAAGTTAAAAATTTTAACATTCATTTAACAAAGCAATTTATGTAAGTGGCAAATATTAGACATTCACTGAATGACTTGCTTATCAACATTTATTTTACCCACACTCTCCTTCTGAGAAAAAAAATTCAATATTCACTTCTCCAGAAGAGAATTAGGATCAGTTGCTTTCTTATTTCTCTTTCATCCCTAAAAAACCCAAAACTATAATATAGTGGTGGGGTCAGGCTGGCATAGGGACAAGATAGTGTGGAAAAACAATATGCAAAAAATAAGACTTTTTAAATTAATTTAACCTATTGTGCTCCTTGAAAAAAATTCTAGGCCCTAAAATTAACCAATTTATCAGTTTGCCATTCAGAAGAACCCAATGTTAACAAATATTGTTTTCATATTTTGTAAAATATATATTCAGAACTTTTTCTTTTCTTTGTTTTTCTTTGATGGGGAGATGGCTATGATTGGGAATACAGTAACACAGAAGAAATCCTCTGAGATTTAATTTTACGACTGCTTTCAAAAAGTGTAGCCAAAGGAAATTTGGCCATGCACTGAACAAGATTTTATGAATGCTAGATTTTTACTTAGTATTGTTTATGACCTTAAGCATTCTAAACAAAGGTGAAAAATTATCAAGTGCCCTTCCACCTGGTGTCATTAAAAGATTAAAATTGTGGGTTAAAATAAGTGTTGGCAGTCATCCCTAGAAACTAAAAGCTTTGTCTTAGGGGCCCGAAGTCTTCTGAGATATCTGCAGCAAATTGCTTCATGTGGGACTCCCATTCGTAGCAACAACATCTTGTGTTTTCACGGAGAAACTGTCTAAGGCATATTTTCCAGAACCAGAAGTCTGAACTTTCCTTTATTTTTCCCGGGCTTAGTCTGTAGCTCTGTGTCAGTCTATTTTATATACTTCTTCAATGCTATTCATAAGACTTTGATAAATTTTACTTAAATACACGAACAGCAAAATATATATTACACACACACACACATACGAATTGAATGCCCATATTGGAAAGTTGTAGATTTAGGGAGTTATAATATTTATCTCAGAGAGAAAATGCCTGTATCTTATACTAAAATATATTTCTATTTGGGATATAATAAGCTGAAAATATTATTATTTAAGAGAAACATGGTAAAATTAAGAATATAAGCTCAGGTGGCTGCCCAAGTAAACAAGAATAATTTTGCCTTTGTTTCTATTAACTCTCAACATTCACTGCAAATATACATTCAAATAGCATCTTCTATCTTTTAAAAGAAATATATTCACATAATTTTCCTTCAATCTGATGGGTCAATGGTACGCTATTGGGACATCTTAATATTAACTGGGGACAATTAGTTATTTGCCAACATCGAACAGTACTTATTGAGATAAAATTTACCTACAGTGAAGTGTAGCTTTGGCAAGACATAGTGATGGTGGTGTCAGAGCACAGTAGCTGGGCCATCCATCCTTTATGTTCCCACAGCTGGAGATGAGTGGCACACTTTCAAGGCCATGATAGATAAATAGATAGACAAGTAGATGAATACATAGACAGATGGCTTTAGCAATACCAAGGTTCATAATGCACTCATGCATTATTCATCACATTTTTAGACACATTTAAGTATTTTCTGGTGGTGTGCTAATAAATGTTTAGCAACCAGCGCTCTGAAAAAAACAATGTGTACATAAATGTATGCACACAAATTTATTATAACTTTTACTGATATAAAAGGTGTGTTGCACACAATTCACACATAATAATACAATATGCAATATTCTTTATCTTCTATTCCATGTAGCTAGTTGATTTCCACAGAATTCTTTCATTAACTTTTGCCAAACTCTTGTATTTGTAGTCAACTCATGGCTGCTATTGATAAATGAATATAGGGTCACCTTTACTGTTAATTGATATTTCCATTTATGTTAATAAGTCAAAAGCAAAACAATGAAGGTTTGTTCATCATTGACCGGAGCAATCTCTTTGCAGCATTGGATAACAGTTTTGGAATACTGGAAGCATAGTTCCTCCATTTTTTTTGTGTTATTTACAGTGTAACAGCTATAGACACACCCCATTTTACAGTTCAATTCATTATTAATATTTTCTCCATCACTTTCTTAAATTTATATCAGGGATTGGCAAATAGCCTGTTGGTCAAATCCAGCTTGCCTCTTGTATCTGTAAATAAAGATTTCGGGGGGACACAGCCACACCCATTCATTTATAGATTGTCTGACTGGTTCTGAGCTATAACAGAAGAATTGAGTAGTTGAGATGGAAACCGTCTGGCTTGCAAAGTCTAAAATATTCACCACCCAGCTCTTTACAGAAAAAGTTTTCTGACCCCTGAAATAAACCAGCACTTGTCAACAGAACTTTCTGTGGTAATGAAAGTGTTCTTTATTTGCACTGTTTAATATGGTAGCCACTTAACCATGTGTGACAAGTGAGCACTTGAAATGTAGCTATTGTGACTAAGGAGTTAAATTTTTAATTCTATTTAATTTTAATTAATTTAAATTTATATAGCTACATTTTGCTAGTAGCTACTTTGTTAGAGTAGCTTTAGACGATCAAACAAAACCATAAATCATGCCCTAAACTGTAGCATTTGCTGATTTCCGGGGTGTAAATATACCTACTGTGGCCAATTTCAAGCCTCCAATGTCCCATCACCTAATGAGAAGTTGGGAAGAAATACACAATATTATATAGTATTTCCACCATACAGACATAGATATAAAGAGACAGAAGTAAATAACCTCAAGAGCAAAGATAAAGTAAAATACTAAGAAATAATTAGGAAGTGATGAATTTTGAGTATTTATTACTTATTTTTTAATAAAATTTATTTAATTATAAGTTTATGTCATTTAATTTTAATAATAGCTGTGTTTAATGAGTTGCAACAATCCTGAAAAATATAACAGCTATCTCTCTCAAGTCCATACAATGTGGGTTCAGCAGCCTACTGAGTGAACTCACCATATTCTTTGTTACTATATATAAGATAAATTGAACCAAGAAAAAGATTTTAAGGAACTAAGGTGAGTGAAAGAGAATATAAAAAGGGTACGTTCGTTTGAGACTCAGTCTGTGAAAGTGGATACACTGGCAAAGGCAAGGTGATTCTAGTTGTGCACAGAGAAATGTGTTACAGAAACATGGGACCAATGGAACAGGATTTGTAATCCAGGCTCAGTGGATCTTTGAAGTGAATTCAGAGGATGGACCCTCTAAATTTGCATGCAAATTTCATGAGAATGTACAAAAAACATTTTCCCAGAAGTAAGTCAGAATTTCAGGGAATTGGGAATTATGATTTTGAGAATTTGCATATTAAATGTTTATTGCAGTAGTCTCTGCATTTTCTGTTTAAATATTTTATAATTTAAAAAATTTTAAAGAATTCAATCAATATTATTCTAGAGATAAAAATTTCAAATTTTATTCAATTATTCATTAATTTATTTTAAGCCCCTTTGGTACCTCATGAAGTCCAAGGAGTAATGTTAGATAAGTAATATATTTCATAATAACAGAAGATCTAATTTTTCAATATACAGAATATATATATACACCTTAATAGCCAATAGTATGAAAATAGATTATATTTAAAATTTTTTTCAAGTTTTAAAAGTGTTTTTACATACAGTAAGTTTCTAAGTATTTAATTCTCTAAAAACTTACTGCATATCAGTTTGATCAGTGCTTTTGTCATGCTTGTTTCTGTCCTCCTACCATTTTACATCAAAAATAGTATGAGAGGGGGCTGGCCTGGTAGCGTAGGGGTTCAGTTTGCTCACTCCGCTTCGGCAGCCCAGGGGTTTGCAGGTTCGGATCCCAGGCATGGACCAACTCATCGCTTGTCAAGCCATGCTGTGATGGCATCCCATATAAAGTAGAGGAAGATGGGCAAGGATGTTAGTCCAGCAAAAAGAGGAGGATTGGCAATGGATATTAGCTCAGGGCTAACCTTCCTCTCAAAAAAAAAAAAAAAAATAGTGTGAGAGAGCTTTTCAGTTATGGAAATCTAAAGCCCTTTTGGCAAAATTTTAGGAAAATTTAAGTTTAAGAAGTTCTTCCTGATTGGTTTTTAATTTAGAATATCCACTAAAAAGGCACTTGCCTCATCAAATAACGTTGAATATCTTTTCAAAGCCACTGCTCTCACAGAGCGTGCCTCGGCTTGAAGATGAATGGACTAGCCATTCGGTTCCCCTAATCACTGTGCTTAAATTTAATCACGAAGAACTCTAAGTGTTAAGAACTAATGATTGCCCCGGAACTGTCAGTCAGCCTGAGTGACTCACAATTTCTTTTTGCTGTGAGATGAGAGCGTCACATTAAATATTTGTTGAATAAAAGAACGAAAATCAGAGTAAAGAGACCTTTTCCTTATAAATTAGAGTATATTGTTTCTCCGGGTTCTATATCTAACTATATTTGTGATTGTTTAAATCTCCCTTTCAGACTAATGAACCAAATCATGGTAAAAGGAGAAGAGGACTGAACTGGGAGTCTGGGATCATGATATCAATTCTGCTACTAATATAGCCACATGACCTTGACAAGTTCTTTAACTTTCTAGGTTTCAGTAACATCATCTTTAAATTGTGAATGCATAGCCAGATAATTTCTAATGTTTCATTTGGTTTTATGATTCTTAACTGGAGAGTTGGAGCAATTATGAACAAATTAGACAAAAAAGACTTTTCTATCCAACCAATGGACCAAACTAGACATTTTGTTTTTGACAACTTTTTCTCTTCATGTTTATCATCAATGATTTAGCACTGGACCTAGCAAATAGTAGTCATAAAACAAAACGCCAGTCTATTTTCCCAGAAATGTTTTTTGTGATCGTCCCTCTTCATCATTCTTATTTTCATTGTCTTAATTCAGGCCATCAGCATCTTTTCCATGAACTGTTGCATTTTTCTCTTAATCGATCATGCTTTTCATTTCTCTGCACACTTGTGCGCCTCCAACATTTCCAACGTATCTTTCTTCAGGAAAAAGCCCCCGTTTTAGAGGTTAAAGTCTAACCTAAACAGGGAATCCAACATCATTTTCAATGAGGTTTTCTTATTTTCCAGTTTAATCTCTTGTCAATTTCTTTCTCCCCTCATATCTTTAGATAAGCACCGTCACCTCTTCCAGAGAAGGCAAATAAGTCAAAAACAGTTAAATCAGTCAGGCATTTTCCCCACTTGGTGCTTCTGGCCAGACTGTCCCTGCTGCATGGTATGTTCCTTCCTCTTTTCCATCAGGTGAAATCTATTTATTTAGTAGATGTTCAAATGCCACTCTTATGGAAAGTTTCTCTGAATACAGTGGAAGAAAAATTTCTCTCTCCCGCATCTGAAATCATCTCATAGAACTTTTATTTAACCCAATTTTAGAACTTAATACATTGAACTACATTTAGTTGTTGCCCTGGTAGATTGTGAGCTAATTAATTTTTTTTATCCATCCATCTATCAAACATTTATTCAAAGTCTGCTACTCATCAGGCACTTTGTTAGAATGTAGAGAACAGAGTTATAAGAACTGGTTCTAGCTTTTAACAAGTTTATTGTCTATGCGGAGAGGCAACTTTTAAGCAAATTTTAATTTGCAAAATAGAATATCAAGTGCCATGTTAGGGAAGAGTCTACAGAGAATACTTTGGAAGAAAACAGTAGAAAAGTCTTTGGCATAGAAGGGTAAGAATTATGTCCAGGGAATTTCCCTGGTTGGGGCAGACGGTTAATTTATTAACTATTCAGATTCTGACATATAATTAAAGCTCAATAGATGTTATTAAATACACTTTATTCCAAGCATACGAAGCCTTATTTCCTCCAGTGTGTTTGATAAAGGCCCTAGGTAGTGAAGATATTTCAGAGGTATGAAGAAGGCGATATGAATGACAGTACCAAGCATTTCCATTCACCAGATTCCATAAGGAAAATGTCAGTTTTGTACACTTGGAAGGCAGGCATGTCAACTACATACAACTCCACTGACAGAGACAATTCCATCCATTGGGCTCTCCCAGAGCTACTTGAGTCCAATCAGACAATAAAGAAGCGCAGGGGAGACTTAGCATTCTGCACTCACTCACATTCCAGGCGATGGTTCAGGACTAGCGCAGCCTTGCCTCTGGAGGAGGTGCAACTCCCTCCTCCGGGCCCCTCAAGGAGACCGGGTGATTTATTTATTGTATATTTGACTTATTTTCCTAGAAAGTGCAGACTCGACCTATGGGAGGTGTTCAGTGGTGAGAAGGCTGGTGGTTCAGTTTTTCTCCACTTTCAGCATCGCTGTAAACTCTTTGGGAGCCTCGCCCAATGCCTGGGAACGACGTCTGCCGGGCAGACTCCCCGTTGCCAGGTCACCACCGCCCGCGCACACCGTCCCCAGGAGTCGCGAGCCGCTTCCGCCTCTCCCCAGGCGCTCCAATCAGCGGCCGGTTGCACGTCACGTGACCTCCGGGCGGGACCGGGAGGGCGGGGCCGCGGGCGCGCGGGTGGGGCCCGCCTCCCCGCCCCTCGGAGCGCGCCGCCCGGCCGCCCCGCCCCGGGAGCCCGCGGCGCGCGCGGGGCGGCCGGGGCGCGCCGGGTCCGCCCGGCAGAGCGCGCGCCCTCGCTGCGCGCGCTTCAGCACCTTCAGCTGTCCGCGCTGCCGTCGCCTCCTCCTGCAGGTAAGCAGCCGGCGGGGCCGCGGGGTCCGGGACCGGGGACAGGCGCAGGCTGCGAGAGAGCGATCTTTCCGGTGAGCGGGCCTCTGACCGCCCCTGCGACGATCGCAGACGGGTTTGGTGCGTCCTGCAGGGCTTTGCACACGGTGATGCTAATGGGTGAATCCCCTGACTTGTAGAGTCTTACACCTGATTAGTACAAGGCACAGCAAGCAGCCAACACGTATATCTCTGATCTACTACTGGAGTGTAAACTATGACCATTGCTAGAGACGTTTTATTTTTTAAGATTATGTATGTCTAAAGTCTAGATTGTTGTTGCCATCACTGTGCCCGCCAGGCACTTCGGTATAGACTACCTGTCCCTTTGAAGATGGTCTTAAGATTCAGGTTGTGCCAGGAAAGCTTGGAGTAAAAAGGAAATGTGTTCCAGAGAAAAGACAGTATTGAATGTGAGAGGCATAATGTGTGTTAAGTAAATCATAAAAATACAATCTTTCCTGTTTTTCCGGAAAAAAATAAACAAACCCAGACTGTTTTGCATACAGGTATCAAAAGGAGCAAAAATTTAAGCTGACTTTTTTACTATATTAATTGAAAGCAATTGATTTGAACGAAATTTAGTGGTAACTTTGATCATGTATCAAAAATAAGTCACACTTGTTTTTGTAACTTTCATGTATATATTTATGGGAGTCTTTAGCAAGGGTTTAAAGAGAAATGTTACATTTCTGAATCTTTCAGAAATACTCTTCAGAGAAACTCATTTCCCTACCAGTTTTTATAACCAAAGTTACACGTCCTTCTTGAACACTTTAAGTAGCCTCAACTAAGAAAAAGGTTTTCCTTTAGGTTTTGTTTCTCAACAGAGTAAATTCTTTGGGGAATTCCTGAAATTCTCTTCAGGTATCCATATCTAATTTCTTGTTCACTTTTCACCGAGGATAGTCTCATCAACAGTGAGAGAAAATCATGTGATTATCGTAGAACACAGTGTGATCTTGGATATTGCCACTACCCTGCTTGAGGGGAGCTGATGCTGGGCTTATGGTGGTTAAAACTCCTGTGGAAAAGGCACCCTATTACATCCTTTTGAGATTCTGCCACACTGGCCTAAGTGTGCAAGTTACATCTTATCTGTGTGCAGGCAGAGATCCGAGACAAGTAGACTGACCATCTTTCCTGTTCTATGATCTAAAATTAAATATAATTAAGTAATTAAGTGACTATAAAATGTTGTCAGTTAATTCAACAAAATCGGGAAACTTGCTTTAGTGGATTGTTTAGAGATTAATGTTACAAATGCTAGTTTTAGGTCATTGCATTAAGAGTTCTTGGGAAGTTTTCTAAATTGGAATAAACTAATGGCTTATTTCAAAGGGCATATGTGGGAAGAAAAATCATATGTTTCTTCAGTGAGCTCCACAAACTTACTCTATATTAAAATGGCTAGTTGAATTTTGTTATTTATATTGATCTGATTTTCTCTTGTGTTGATATTAATAGAAATAGTTAAAGAACTGTGGGTATCTCTGAAAAAAACATTAAATATATTTACTTGAAAGTTTTAAAATTCTTTTTTTTTTGGTGAGGAAGGTTGGCCCTGAGCTAATGTCTGTTGCCAATCTTCTTTTTGCTGAGGGCGATTGGCCCTGAGCTAACATCCGTGCCCATCCTCCTCTGTTTTGTATGTGGGAGGCTGCCACAGCATGGCTTATAAGCGGTGTGTAGGTCCATGCCCAGAATCCAAACCTGTGAACTCCGGGCCGCCAACACGGAGCTCGGGAACTTAACCACTATGCCACTGGGCTGACCCCAAAATTCTTCATTCTTTTTATTTTTGATAATTAAGTATTGGTGTACTAAAAATTTTTGTTATTCATTAGTCACATGAAAATTCCATATATTAGAAAACCCCAATTAATTTAGCTTAGAAAAAAATGTTTTTACATTCCTCTGGTTCCAGTAGAGTGACTACTAAGGCTGACGTGTTTTGTTTTCTGTGGACTCTATGTTGTAGCCCTTAGCCTGAAAATTGATGAGCCAGTGGCAGTTTTTAAATTAGAGAAGAGAAGGAACAGTTTTATTTTTGTTTGTTTATCCCTGATAGATACTAGAAGTCTAACATGAATGTTTAGGTTGTCACTATAAATAAAATATGTGCAAGTTCTCCAGACTCCCTAATTTTATTTGCCTAAACTCTGTAATAAAGACTAAAATGAAATTCAAACAGTTTTGAAGGATTCACATTTCCTTCCTGTATTCCAGGATTTATTTGAAATCTGACATGTGCAAGAAAGGTAACAGTTTATCAGGCTGTTGAATAACCGGTTTACCCAGCCATTCATGGTGATGACGTATATATGAGCATTACAACTACTTTCTACTACTTTCTGCTATTGCCAGATTATCTCATTTTATATTTTGTGTATCTATTCCATTTAGCAGATTGAAATATTAAAGTGAAGTCACTTCCAGTGTGTCTTCAGGAACAGAGATTTCATTGAGAGTATGTTAATCCATAAAAATTGTATTAGGAGATTGGGAGGGATTTCCTATTAACTCTGACTCTTTCGTTTCTTTTGTATCTGAAACATGTACTAAAGTAAGAGTTGGTTGGCACTTTTCACCATCCAAGACTGTGCTTTGTTCTGTGATAATCACATAGAGATTATTCTCTCACTGTTGGTGAGACCATTCCTTGGAGATTTCTGAGCAAGAAATTAGATATTCTAAAAGCTCTGAAGAGCATTTTAGAAGAGACACAAAACCTAAAGGAAAACCTTCTCACTTGAGATTATTTAAAATGTTCAAGAAGAACTTGTAACTTTGGTTATAAAATTTCTTTGGGAAATACTATAAAATGACCAGCTTTGATTTATGCCTTTGTATATTGAAAGAGAAAAAATCTCACCATGATTGATTAGACTTTAAAAGTTCTCAAGGTAATACATGGGCTGTCGCATTACGAGATGGGGTTCAGGTTGTTTTCCCTTAATTTCAGTGACTAGACAAATACAACTGAAGAGAAATTCAGGCATTTGAAATAGGCTAGACTGAAAAAAAGAAAGGCAACCTAAAATTGAAGCCACAGGTGGCACTTGTCATCCAGATGTCACATTATCAGCTACTTGAGTGAGATAATTTTTTTAAAATGATAAAAGTCTTACTTTTTATTACTTTGCATCTACTTACAAGTGTCATTTAGTAAAGCCTCATTTTCTACTAAAACTCTGGAATTCTACATTCTAATTTAAGAAATATATATATCGTAGAAGCAGACAGTAATATGTCTTCCACAGTAAGATCATACAGGAGATAATTCATCAGTGCTCTATGCTATTATAGGGATAATTGACAATTGTCATGTTCAGGAAAACTCTATCAAAAGATGTAAGAAATAATTTTCCATCCTTCGGTGAGGATGTTATAACATTCAGTATTTGGTTTATAGAATCAAATGCTCAGACATGGAGGACTCACAATAGAGGTCGTTAAGTAATTTTCCTTAGGTTCATTGTTTTCTTCCAAATCATTGACACGTTAGGTCGTGAGCATGTACCAGTATCCCAGGCAGTTGCAATTATGTATAAAAAGTTCAGTTTCATGTCTCATACCCAAAAAAGCTTACTTTCAAATTGGAAAGTAGAAAATAATTCTCATTACAGAGAGCACTCATGTTTGATGTGTTCTCGGAAAACTGTTTTCCAATATAAAACACCCCCACATGGAGTCTGGAAAACTGAATAGCTGGTTAATAAGAAATAGGTAATATTTTAATTAAGTCTGGTCTTTTAAGATAAAACACTGTGAATGGGTCTTAATGAAAAGAGTTATGCAACATTAAAGTAAACGTGGTAACAGGTTTGGAAGGAGTCATTTCAGAATTTAAGCTAGAAGGATCCTTAGAAACTAGTCAATCTAACACCATTATTTTGTGGATGAGGTCACTAAACACATAAAGATTATGTTGCTCAAAATTAGTTAACGGGAAAGCTGGTCTACAACTGCGGGCTCTGACAGTCAACATTGTGCTGCTCCCTAATGAGGTGCAAATATGTCACCAAGATCATTTTCTCTGTTATATTTTTTCGAGTGACTGATTCAAAGGTTTGAGTAGTTCAGATTTAGATCACTTTTGTATTGTTAAAATAATTATTGTACATAATGAACAAAGTGCATGCGTTTGGTCTCATCATATAGAAAGTTTACTTAAAATATTATTAACAAGCGTTTTCCCGTAATTGTACAATTTTTTGATTTTCTCATTAATACAATATAAATTTTGCTCCAAAGCCTTTTGTGATTTGGGGGGGGGATCCAATTATCTTAGATATTCTTTATCCTAATGCACCCAAGTGGTATGTAAGTGTACATAGCCATCACATCTACTATTGAATGTTACCAATACTAGAAATAAGCTTTTGGAAGCTACATCTGAAGCCTAGGTTATGGTTACCATTAGGTAACATTTGGAAGTTGGATACGTTTATTTCTAGACTTTCTTTGGTACCAGTAACTCTACAGCAGAGTTACTCAAAATGTACCTTGGACCAGCAGCATCAGCATCTCCTGGGAGCTTGTTAGAAATGAAATTCTCAGGCCACGCCCCTACCAAATCAGAACCTGTGTTTTAGTAAGTCTCAAGTGATTCTCTTGTGGCGTAGAGTTTGAGAAGTACTGATATAAGGTACGTTATGCCATTGGACATGGTCGCCTCTTGAGCTGGTAATGTTCATGTACAATTCTATTTTTGAAATTTTTCTTGAGAGTACCATGAACTACTAAATAAATGTGCTCATTTTTGAAAATATAATAGTGGGTACATTTCATGAACATCTACATTTCAGTAGTGGCTTTTTGGACATAATATCTCACTTTCATTATTAATTACATTAGTTCATCTTTAAGGGGAATTTTATGTTGGCTAAGGACATAGTTTTTTTTGGGTTTTTTTGTGGGGAAGACCAGCCCTGAGCTAACATCTGTCGCCAATCCTCCCCTTTTTGCTGAGGAAGACTGGCCCTGGGCTAACATCGTGCCCATCTTCCTCCACTTTATATGGGACGCCGCCATGGCATGGCTGACAGGCAGTGCGTCGGCGGGCGCCCGGGATCCGAACTCGCGAACCCCCGGCTGCCAAGCGCGGACTAAACCGCTGCGCCACCAGGCGCCCCCTAAGGACATAGTTTTTGACAAGTGGACTATCAAGTAGATTAGCCACCTATCTGATCTGTGCATTGGTCCTGCCTTAGCTGATACAACCCTTTACTTATCAAACTTTGGGAATTATTTCAGGTCTTCTATCAATATGTGGATACATATATTGAACAAATTTTCAAATTTAATGACTTTATGTGGGCTACCTCTTTTTTCATTTTAAAACTTTCAAGCTTTAAATCCATTTGATTTCCTGCTGGTTTTTCTCAATTGACTTGCCAAAATAATTTTTATCACTCTTCGCCCAGAACATGAAAATGCCAATCTAAGGGACTGTTTCTGCCAAATGGGAATCCTGATTTTCACAGACAGATAAAGGCCCACCCTACTTTAAAAACTCATATAAAAAATCCAACTCATGAAACAGATTAATTGGAAGGGGACTGGGGATCCTCAGGTTTACAGAATGATTCATGGCATAGCTTCTCAAATCTTCCTTCATGAGGAATGATCCTATTTATAAAAATAAAGCTACATATTTTTGCCATACCCTATTATAGAAATAATGCTATCTCTTTTTATGTCAAATATTTACATATTTACTTTCATAATGTCTCTCTCAGTGGAATATTTACTTCTAACTTGTTAGTTTATGGGTGAAAATATGTGATTTCACTCTTCTATTTTTCTTTGACTGGCGGTCTCAGAATGGTCACACTGAAGGTATGTGAACGATCCTGTTGTTCAAGAAAAGTGGATTACTTCTTCAAACACATTAAAACTCATTTCCATGTTTTTGCAGCTCAAGAGATCCTGTAATCCTCCAAGCGCCTGGAGAAATCTAATTCCGTAATTCAAATTCACAGTTTTCATTTTAGTGGTTAAAATGTAGGAAAGTATAAATATGTAGATGGATGATAGAATGTGTATGTAGACAGATGACGAAAAGCCCGCATGCATTTTGCCACGTCTTTGAATCAGTGTCTTGGTCTTCCATATAACTCCTGTGTTTTGCTGATCAAATTGAAATTCGTACTGGTACAAGTGGTCACTTTGTGAGTCCAAACTGGAACTAACATAAGGACCTTATTCTTTTCTATTTGCTACTTAATCTGGGATTTTAACGTAGGTTAATACTGTTCTTGTTGTGACCTATTTTATCACCTAAGCTTTTAAGAACATCATGATTTGAACTATGTTGGGAATGCTTAGATAAAATGCCCTGCCACGCACCAGAAAGTTTAACTTAGAAATGATAGAAATTTAAGAGATTAATCTTGGTCAGTAGAAGATTCCAGAGGCAGTTTTTCTGCTAAATTATCTTTACTATTGTTGGACTAAGTAAGTAGTTCTCAAGCTTTACTGTGCTTTTAAGTCACTTGGGAGTGATTTTCAAAAGCAGGTTTCCGGACTCCACCCCAAGATTCTGATCCACTAGCTTTGGGGTGTGATCCAGAAATCTGCATTTTCAGCAAGTTTCACAGTGAATTCTGATGCTAGAGACCTAAGAACCACACTTTCAGATGCCCCAATTTAGAGGTCTTTAAAATTGTAGTTATCCTTGAAAATCTATGGCTCTACATATCACAATGAGAATAGTGGTCGTTTAAAATTGTGGATGCTAGACAGTTCCTCTGAAGATCTCAAGTTAGTGGGCGAACGGCTGATTGAAAAAAAAATCTTTCCAATTTTTTGCCATTTCCAAATGTTTTCTAATAAGCACATATTGATTATATAATGAAAAATATTTTTGCAGAGCTCTGAACATATAGCATATTCAAATTTTAAACACTGATTTTCAACAAGATGTTTTTAGGGTTTGGTTTTTTTTTTTTTATTATTAATGTAGGCAACAGATTTTTACTGAAATATTTACAAAATTCTGAAGAATATAAAGGTGAGTTCAGGGGCTGGCCCGGTGGCATAGTGGTTGGGTTTGGGCGCTCTGCTTCCATGGCCCAGGGGTTGCAGGTTCGAATCCTGGGCATGGACCGATGCGCGGCTCATCAAGCCCTGGTGTGGTGGCGTCACACGTGCAAAGTAGAGGAAGATGGGCACAGATATTAGCTCAGGGCCAATCTTCCTCAGCAACCCCCGCCCCCCCAAAAACAGTGAGTTCAACAAAACTGCCTTGAATCTCTGCATCCTGATATGTCTCTGACCTTTGAACACCTTGAATACACATTTTTATACAATTCTCACAATTCTTACGATTTCTCAAACCTGCAAGGAACGCTTCAGTATCACTCGTTGCTTTTGCTGCTTTTTTGCTTAGCATGCTTCCCCACCGGATATCTTTATATTTTGCCTTCTCGTATCCTTCAAATCTTTGCTCAGCATCACCTCAGTGAGGCCTCCCTATACCATCTTCTAAAAAATTGCAGTGTCAGCTCTGTCTCCAGAACTCTTTATCCTCTTGTCCTGCATTATTTTTCTCCATGCTACAAATCATCTTGGAATATACATCATTTACTTACTTGTTTTGCTCATTTTCTTATTTCTTCCCACAAGAATAAAAGCTATGGAAAGGCAGGATTTTTTCTGTTTTGCATAGTGCTTTATCTTCAGTGCCCACCTGGCACATAGTTGGTGCTCAATAAATATTTGTTGAGTGAATGAATGAATGGAGAAGTGATTATGAACATTTTAGAAATATAAGTCAAAGGAATAATAAATTTCCAACTGTTAAATAGCTAAGACTTTACCTTGTGATATGTGTTCTTTTAGTTTTTAATGTGTGTATGTGTCCGTGTGTATACGTCTATATATCTATAAATTTTTAAATACAGAAATGTAACTGTTGATAAATACCTTTTAAGTTAACTGCAGAGGCTTTTTCAAATAATTGATACACCACTCTTTGCATATTAAGTAAGGTGTTTTATATATATTTGTATGTTTTTATTTAATTTTTTTTCTTTCAACCTTTTTTATGGTATATTTTAACAAAAATTTGTTTCACGATGATTGTTTTTTATTAATTTTCATTTTTATTGATGTCTTAATAGTTTATAACACTGTGGGGTTTTAGTTGTACATTATTATTTGTCTGTCACCATGTGGATGTATCCCTTCACCCCTTGTGCCCACCCCCCACCCCTCTTCCCCTTGGTAACCACCAACCAGTTCTCTCTGTCCATGTGTTAGTTTATATTCCACATATGAGTGAAATCATGCAGTGTCTGTCCTTCTCTCTCTGGCTTATTTCACTTAACATAATACCCCCGAGGTCCATCCATGTTGTGGCAAATGGGACAATTGTCTTTTCTTATGGCTGAGTAGTATTCCATTGTATGTATATACCACATCTTCTTTAACCAATCATCTGTCGAGGGACACTTGGGTTGCTTCCACTTCTTAGCTATAGTGAATAATGATGCAATGAACATAGGGGTGCATAAGTCTCTTGTGATGGTTGATTTCATGTCAGTTGGGTAGATGCCCAGGAGTGGGATTGCTGGATCATAAGGTATTTCTATTTTTAATTTTTTGAGGAATCTCCGTACTGTTTTCCATAGAGGCTGCACCAGTTTGCATTCCCACCAGCAGTGAATGAGGGTCCCCGTTTCTCCACAACCTCTCCAACATTTGTTGTTTTTTGTCTTGGTGATTATAGCCATTCTAATGGGTGTAAGATGATATCTTAATGTAGTTTTGATTTGCATTTCCCTGATGATTAGTGATGTTGAACAACTTTTCATGTGTCTATTGGCCAACTGTATCTCTTCCTTGGAAAAATGTCTGTTCATATCCTCTGCCCATTTTTTGATTGGGTTGTTTGGTTTTTTGTTGTTCAGTTGTGTGAGTTCTTTATATATTATGGAGATATTTTCTCCCAGCTGGTGGGTTGTGTATTCATTTTGATCCTGGTTTCATTTGCCTTGTAGAAGCTCTGTAGTCTGATGAAGACCCACTTGTTTATTTTTTCTTTTGTTTCCCTTGTCCGAGTAGACATGGAATCTGAAAGGATCCCTTTATGACTGATGTCAATTAGTGTACTGCCTATATTTTCTTCCAGGAGTTTTATAATTTCAGGTCTCAGTTTCAGGTCCTTAATCCATTTTGAGTTGATTTTTGTGTATGGCAATAGGAGATGGTCTACTTTCATTCTTTTGGATGTGGCTGTCCAGTTTTCCCAGCACCATTTATTGATCAGACTTCCCTTTCTCCATCATATGTTTTTCGCTCCTTTGTCGAAGATTAGCTGTCCATAGGTGTGTGGTTTTATTTCTGGGCTTTCAATTGTGTTCCATAGATCTGTGTGTCTATTTGTGTACCAGTACCATGCTGTTTTGATTACTATAGCTTTATAGTATATTGATGATTGTTTTTGAATTATAAAAATACTCAGTCAATTTCTCCCCAGATATCAAGAAATAAATTCTGCTATTGATTACCTTTGTAAAATTAGAAATTTAGCATACCTTTGTTTTCTTCACTTCTTTTCCTAAATCTCAGTACCTGGGAAAACAGTCTGAGATTTTTAGATTTTTATGGCTTTTGTATTATTGGTCTTCTCTTTCAATAATTACTCTTGACATTTGCATTTTAATAACCATATAACTTAGATATTCAGCCTTCTTTGCTTAATATATTTTTTAAATCACATGAACTTCCATATTTGAGTTGTTTGTTTTGATTCATTTTTCAAAAGCTTGTGATTTTAATTTAAGTAATTTTTAAAGGAAGATCACGTGGGTCAATTGCCTTCTAAACCCTCGCATTTACAAAAATGTCTTTCTGTTTGTTTGTTTTCCCTTCACACGTGGATGATGTTTTGGCTGTTTGTTGAACAGTGAGATCACAGTGGTTCAGTTTAACATAGTTATACCAGTGATTTCTGGAATTGAGTGCAGTGGTCAGATATGATGCCAATCTGCCTTTTCCTCATTTGTATATAACATTAAAAAATAATCCTCTACTTAGATGCTCTTAGGGTTATAAAAAATTAATTAACCACTGAATTTGCCTTAATATATCTAGGTATGGATCTTTTTATAAAATATATTTTGCTGGAAACAAGAGGAGTGCTTTCAGAATCTGCCTAATCAGGGTGTTTTTTCAATTCTAGAATTTTTTTTTGGCTACCTCTTGGATTGTTGCTTTTTATTTCTATTATTGTACTTGTGCTTTGGTTTTCTCTAAAAATGTTTATAATATGTAGTTTGGGTTTTCATCCCCTGTACACCATATATTTCACTTATCTCTAATTTTTTTTTAAATCTCTTTGTTTTCCCACAATGTTTTGGGGTTTTTTACTTGTTCTCTGAGTCGCTGAAATGATTTTTTTTGAAGTTTCAATTCTGCCCCTTATTGCTCTTTGATGTGGGTCTTTACTCTGCTGTTACCTTTTATTTTCTTCATGATCATTATTTAACCATCTGATCCTGCAACTGTTTCCTCTTAGCTGGTAGCATCCTCGTTTTTATTCTTGAATGAGAGGACACCTATATAGGCTACTGATAACCAAAAGGCGGAATATCCAGATTGCTGTGGGCCCCAAACTGTCTTCTTGGATACTGGATCAATTATATCACTATTTGATCAATATCAAATCTCCTTCTTATATCAACATTGATAGAAATCTTATGTCAATGTCCTAACCTAACTGCCATCATCTAGCAGGCTTTTTATTATCTTGTATAGTTCTGTTGTCCTGAGATGGAATTTTCTCTTCTCCACATTGACTAAATGGATGGAGAAAATACATGAAAAAATAAAAATTCCTTTTTGCTTTTTGCCTCTACTTGTAATAGATCGCTAAAGAGTTACACTTCCTAGAGTACTGTATTACTATCTTATCTCCCATTTGTCTCCCAATTTTTTTTCTAAGAATTGTAGTCACTGAGTAGATGTAGATAGAGGCCATGGGCTGAGGGAAGGACAGAGAAGAAGTGCATGAAGGGAATGAGAAAGAGACAACACTGTGGCTCCCATGACACAATGGAATTTTTCTGGTTGACATAGATCTTGTTTTTCTAAACTGGAACACCTAGTGAGGCAGTGACAATGTAAATTTATACATATTTCTTGGAAGAAAGGCTTTTTAGATTTCTAGCAGTATTGCGGACCGTCCACCTATGACACTCTGTGGTACCTTTCACATAGTACCTGTGGCAGCAGTTAAAATACCCTTGTATTCAGTGGGAATCCCTCACAGGAATGAGGCAGAGACCTTGTTTTGAGTGCTTCCATGATGTTTTTTTGGGTGTGTTTTCTCTGAGATCTTATAAGAGCCAATTAGAGCTCTTTCAGTTCTAGCAACATAAAATGCAACTTACATTACTCGTTCATTTAACTAAAAAAACTAAATGTAGAGTTGCACGAGTGGATGTATCAGTCATACTAACTTCAGTGCTCAGTCAGCATCACTGTACTCACCCCGTCTCTACTGTGCTGGCCTTTTCAAGTTCTAGGTGGCAGATCCCAGCAATTCTAGACATCTTCTTATGGTAGCAGGATGGTTATATTGGCTCTGATTCCAGACTGTCTATGGCTCAAGTCAACAGAAGACAGAGCCTCTTTTTCCAGTAGTTCTTATAAAAGTCCTAAGTTTCATGATTAGGCACATCTAAGCTATGTTCCCATCATTGAGCTATCAGAATGGCCAGGGAAATGAATAGCATCGATCAGCATCACCTGCTCTAGTTCAGGGACTGGCGTTCCTCCTAAACCTGGACGAGGCAGAGGAGGGGGGTCACCAAGTACAAATGTAGAGCTGTTTCTGGAAGAAGGGAATGGAGGTGAGGAGGAGGTGAACAACAGATGTTCGCTACTGTGTTTAATGGAAAGTTGTAAGAGACTCTATCAGGAGTGACTAGAAATGCTGTTTCAACCTAGAACACCTTTCATGCCTCTACAGCACACGTGACTGCAGGTAGATTCACTTATGAACAAAATAGGGCTTTTAACCTTGAAACTTGGGGAAACAGAACTCCTCAATTGGAATCTGAAAGTGTAACAAGTTTTAATTAAAATTATATTTAGCTCCTTTTGTCTCTCTAGTTCTGCTCATATTTTAATCTTTGTCGTGGGCTTTTAATATGTAAGTAATGAAATGTAAACTAATTAAGAAATTCATTAGCATAGGAAAAATGAAACCCAATAATGAATTGTTAGTAATGTAAATATTCTCTATGTCTTAACCCTTTTAAATTTTATAAATATAGTCTTTACTAAAACATCGACACACATACACACACTTCAACTAAATAACTTATATTTCAGTATCTCTATCATCAGAAGGTCCATATTGAGCCTAATTAAGGAAACACTAGTTATTCATTGTACCCAGTCATCAGTAGTTGCTATAGACAGATTGGTGCTTATTTACTGAATTAGAAAAAACAGGTAGGAACATATTTAATGGGGAATATCAGAAGTCTTGTTTTGAATAAGTTAAGTTTGAGGTTATATTTAATATCCAAATGGGGATGTTAAAACAGGAAATTACATCCGCAGAACTTATTTATCTTATAACTGGAAGTTCGTACCTTTGACCACCTTCACCCCTTCCCCCTACCTTCCATGCCACTTCTGGCAACCACCAATCTGATCTCTGTTTCTATGAGTTTGGTTTTTATTTAGATTCCACATATAAGAGCGATCATGCGGTATTTGTCTTTCTCTGTCTGACTTATTTCACTTAGCATAATCCTCTCAAATATAGGTGTAAGTTGCTAAGAGATTAGATCTTCAGAGTTCTTGTCACAAGGAGAAAAAAATTTTAACTATATGAGGCGATGGATGTTAACTCATCTTATTGTGGTAATCATTTTGCAAAATATACATATTGCAAGTCATTATGTTGTACTTGCTAAACTTAGACAACGTTAGATGTCAGTTTATTTCAGTGAGACTGGAGTAAAAATGGAAAAGTAGATATGTGAGTCTGGGCATCAGAGAGCCCTTCAGACTGGAGATATAAGTTTGGGAGTAATCAGTGTGTATATGGTATTTAAAGTCGTAAGACTGGATGAGCTCATCAAGAGGACAATTAAGAAGAAATCCAAGGACTGATCTCTCGGGCATTCTAAAGTGTAGAGTTCAGGGAGATTATGAGGAATCAAAGCAAAAAAACAAAAACAACACAGGAGTAGACACTGAAGGAGAGGGAGAACCAAAGGAGAACACTTTCCAGAAGGCAAGTGAGAAAGTGTGTTCAGAGGATGGATTCGACTGTGATCCAAAGTGGCTGTGGCTGCTGGGAACAAATCAAGTGAAGGGAGAACTGGTAACTGACCATTGGAGTTGTTATGGATTTGCTAATAACAACCTGCTTCTTAATCTCCAAATATAGGATGAATATTTGGTCTTAATCTTACTGTGTCTGTCTGAAATATTTGACCTGTTTGAAAATGTTCTCCTTTGACATCAAGCATATTCCTTCCCCAATAGTTTTATTTCTTGTGTCTCTTCTCTTGATCATCTTTCCATACCCCTTCTTCTCACCTCTCATTTCCTCTCCTTGTCTCTTAAACATTGGCGTTGCCCTAAATAGTATCAGAAATGTTTGTCCCTAGCTGGTCTTCATTTTTTGGTTCCTGACTCAGTGACTTTGAGCCATCTCCACCTGGATGTCCTACCCACACTCTGCAGTCAATGTGACCTAATAGAGCCTTACCCCAGACCTCTCCTGCTAAGGGCCCTCTTGCAGTGAACGATGCCAGGTCACGCAGTCAGGCAGCTGAGAAACCTAGAAGTCTTCCTGGAGTCCTCCCTCTCCCTTCCTGGAGTCTTCCTTCTCCCTTACTTCCCACTAGGTTATTAGTTCAACTGGTCATCATTTCTCATCTACTTCTTTATGTTTTGCCTTCTGTCCCCCATAAGCCTTCTCCTAAGAGTGCCAGGACATTTGTAAATCAGAAAATCTGATATCATTATTACTACACTTAAACTGTTTCAAAGACTCCCCATCATGTATAAAATTAAATCCACAATGCTTATCATTATCTACATGATTTTCCATCATTTTATCTGTGCCTATTTGTCCAGTAGACAAGTCACTCTTTGTCACTGTTTTTCCTTATCTACCATTATACTTTAGCATAGAAAAATAATTTTTGCCTAAAAGCTCAAATCCCACCTTTTTTTGTGTAGCCTTCTTGACTACTTAGAGCAGATTTGGACTCATTTGTCTTTCTGCTCTTCTAAGCTCTTGCTCATTCTCTATTATAGAAGCTACTGCAAATTGTTTCATAAATGTATTTGTGTCTATGAGAAATGAAGTCAAATGCAAATAACAAAACCAGTAACTAAAACAGGTACCATTTAAAAAAATATAGTAAATGACTGATGATAGTGCATCAATAATGTTAGAATTGCAACTTTTCTGCAGTTTTCTTGGCCTTTACTTCATGGACGCAAGAGAGCTGCTGCAGCAACAGCATCACATCAATGTCAAAGTCAGAAGAAGCAGGGGGAGAATGACATCAGAGATTTCCACTTATATGTCATTAGCTGAAACTGAGTCAGATACCCACACTTAGCCAATAATTGTTCAAGGGGGATGAAATTACTATGACTGGTTTGACCAGCCATCATTCATCTCCTAGGAATAGGAGAAAATCCTGTCCTCCCTGAGATCAATGTAATTCCACCTGTACCAGAATAATTTGGGGTTCTGTTGGCAGGAAAGGAGATAGGTGGGAATGTTGTTGGTTGGAAAAGAGATAGGTCTGTGCTGTGTCTAGATCTCCCAATGCTTTAAGCTTTTGGAAGCACTTTTTGTTTGTTTCTCGTTCGTTTTTGTATCTTTAGTAACTAGCAAAGTGCCTAGCCATCATATATAGTCACTAAATATTTGCTGAAATGAATAAAATGATACAGCAGATATACATGGATACATATTTTTTTCACTAAACAATATGTGATATTAATGAGGTAGATGCATAGGCAAATAATCTATTTGGTAAGGCAAAATACTTAGCACCAGCTCTGCTTATTGTATTATTGTAGACGATAATGACTGAATTCTAGTAATCACGTATGCCCATGGTGATGAAAGCATGATAGCTATGTTTAAGCACAAGGAATTAAGAAAGTTATAACTAATTGGCATCATTGGCTACTCGGCTAATTCTGCTTTCTAAAATATGACTTCAAATTACGCAATCTAAGAGCGTACCTGAGGTTTGGCTGCAAATAACAGAGAAATGCAAAGTAATAGTGACTCGAACAAAAGAGAAGTTTATTTCTCTCTCACATTAAAAATAAAGCTGGAGGTAGGAAGTCCAAGAAGTTTTCAGGGACCTAGGCTTCTTCCAGCTCACCGTTCTGCCATTCCTTGGGTGGTATCCTCATGCTTATGATCCAGGATGCTTACGAGGGCCTCAGCCTTCATCTCGTACTTCCAGGTGAGAGATAAAGGGTGAGCTGAAAAAGGGTATGCCCTTACTCTTAATGAAAATTATAACTCCTAATGCTTTTTATTGTCAAAAATTTGTGCAAATAGAGTGTTCAGTAATACACTTTCTTCTGTTTCTAAAATTATTTTCTCTAATGCTAGATTCGTCTGCATTTTACAAAATGTTTTCCAGAGGACATTTTGAATTCATTTATTCTAGGTCTTATGAAACAGCAAAGGCAAAGATGACTTTTATACAGAGAGGTACACCCTTAACTAAGACTACGAATATTTTTGAGTGGTTCATTATACTCTTTCTGCCTCCACTTCATAAAAAAAAAATCACTTTCATTAGAAAGTAAAATGTTTTTCTTTGAATTTTGAAAGAGACTGCATTTATATATCTTAGAAATATAGTATGTTTAAGAAACTACTCAAAACAGATTTTCTTAGAAAGTCAAATTATTAAATAGCAGGTAACTTGGAGCTCCATTAGATAGTCTAAAAAACTAAAGTTATTTTATGATGCACCATAACATGTGTTGGACATTTTGGACTTGTTAAATTACCTTAGCGCAAGTCGTTTTTCATTTTTAGGCTAGGTCAATTTAGAGATTCTAATTAAAGGAATTTTCAGGAGATGAGGGTTCAGTGAGGCATTTAAAAGAACTTATTGTGGGGCCGCCCGGTGGCGCAGCGATTTAGTCCGCGCTTGGCAGCCCGGGGTTCGCGGGTTCGGATCCCGGGCGCCTGCCGACACACTGCTCGTCAGCTATGCCGTGGCGGCGTCCCATATAAAGTGGAGGAACATGGGCACGGATGTTAGCCCAGGGCCACTCTTCCTCAGCAAAAGGAGGAAGATTAGCAACAGATGTTAGCTCAGGGCTGGTCTTCCTCACACACACACACAAAAAACTTACTGGCTCTGATGACTATGATACTTAACAAAGACATATATCATCCAGAGGCAATTCTTCTCTCAGATTTCTTTTTAAACATAAACAGAATATTATCAACACTCACTACCACCACCAAGGGTAACCACTATCCTGACTTCTTGCAGAATAGATTAATATTGCCTGTTTTTGTGCTTTATATAGATGGAGTAATATGATAATGTATTATCTTTGTGTCTGGCTTCTTTCAATCAGCATCTTTGTGAGATTCGTGTGTATGGTTGCATATAGTTGTTATTCATTCATTCTCATTATTGTAAACCATTCTATTATATGAATATATCATAATTATTTATCCATTCTACTGTAAACATATATTTGAGCAGTTCCCACTTTGGTGCTGTTATAGAGGTGCTATGAACATTGTGATGCATTTCTTTTGGTGAACATAAATACCCATAATACCCATTCTTGTCTGTACACTTAGGAGTGAAATGCTGGCTCATAGGGTTTGTGCTGGTTCGAGTTTAGAAGATCCTGCCAATGAGTCCTCCAAATTGGTTGTTCCAGGTTACATTGCCACGAGTGGTATAGGAGAGTTTCATTTACTCTACATCCTTGCCAACCTGTGATATTTTGCATTTTAGCCCTTCTGTTGGAAATATAGCAGTATCTCTTTGCAGTTTTAATTTGCAGTAATATTGAATAACTTTTCATATGTTTATTGGTCATTTGGATGGCCTTTTCTTGTGGTGGTGGAGATCTTTTGTCTTTTGTCCATTTCTCTATTGGCTTGCCAGTTTTTTTTTTTTTTTTTTTGTAGTAGACTAGTCCTTTGTTGAACATATGTATTATAAATATTTTCTCCCACTCTGTGGCTTGCTTTTCACTCTTAATGATGTCTTGATGAACAAAAGTTTGTTTATATACTCTAATATAGTCTAGTAAATCAATTTTTTTCCTTTGTTGTTGGCATTTTTTTGTGTCCTGTTTAGTAAAAATTTTTCTATTCCAAAGACAACATATTCTCATTAGTTTTCATTTAAAGTTTTAATATTTCACCTTATGTATTTAGATTTCCAGTCTCTCTGGTGTTGGTGCTTTTTTCTTTTTATATAACATTCTGTTCCATTAGTCAGTTTTTGTATCCTTGCATCAATACCACACTGTCTGAAGTCTTAATTACTATAGCTTTATAATAGCTATTGATAGCTAGTAGAGTAAATCTTAAGCTTTGTTCGTCTTCTTCAAGACTGCCTTGATTATTCTTGGCCCTTTACATTTCCATATGAAATTTAGAATTAGCCTTTCACTTTACACACACACATCCCCCCCCCCCCCACATTCACACATGTACACAACATGCTGGGATTTTGATTGTGACGGCATTGAATCTGTAGATTAATTTTGAGAGAATTTACATCTTTACAATATTAAATCTTCTAATCCATTAACATGTTATATCTCCACTCTTTTGTTTAGAATTGTTACATGTAGCTTATGAAAGGGATTGCTCTGTAATTTCCTTTCTTGTCTACAAGTCTTTTTCAAGTTTTGGCAGGATATAAAGAATTGATAAATGGATTCCTTTTACTATATTCTCAAAGAGTTTGTGTAAAATTTCTTTAAATATTTGTAAAAATTCACCAGTGAAACCATCTGGGCCTGGAAGGTTGTCTGTGGGAAAGTTTTAAATGTAGACTCATATTCATCTTTTAGATTTTCTCATTTTTTCATCAACTTTGGTAACTTCTAATTTTTATGAGGAATTTGTCCATTCATCTAAGTTATCTAATATATGGCTGCAAATGTGTTCATAATATTCTCTTATTCTTTTCTTGATG
Source organism: Tapirus indicus (assembly GCA_031878705.1). NCBI lineage: Eukaryota > Metazoa > Chordata > Mammalia > Perissodactyla > Tapiridae > Tapirus > Tapirus indicus. The sequence continues at coordinate 34,421,265 of CM062937.1, read as the reverse complement.
TCAGTAGGTTCTATAGTGATGTCTTTTTTTCATTCTTGATATTTGTACTTTTTCTGTTTTTCTCTTGATCAGTCTTCTACAAGTTGATTTAAAGGAACCAGCATTTGGTTTAGTTGATTTTCTCTATTATATGTTTGTAAAAATGAATATATTTTCTCCTCTTTTTGGAATGATTTCCTTTTTCTACATTTTTGTTAGATTTTATTTGCTTTTCCTTTTTAGCCTTTTGAGGTAGAAACTTAAATCTTTGATTTTCTCTTTTCTCTTTTTCTGTTAGAAAAAAATATATATATAATTAAGGCTATAACCCTCCACCTCCAAGCATTGCCTTAGCTGTAACCCACAAATTTCTGTTTCTTGGGGCTTTGCCATTGAGTGCTAAATATTTTCTAACTTCCATTTTTATTTCTTCTTTAATCCAAGGATTACTTAGAAGTGCATTGTTTAATTTCCAGACAGTTGTGGGTTTTCTAGTTATCTTTCTCTTACTGATCTCAGACTTAATTCCATTGTGATCAGAAAATATACTCTGAATGATTCCAATATTTTGGAGATCGGTGAATGTTTTCTTATGGCTCAGGACATGGTTTATTTTTATAAGTACTCCCTGTTCACTTGAACAGAATGTGAATTCGATCATCATTGGGTATAGTAGTCTATATACGTCAGTTGGGTCAATTTGGTTAAATATGTTGTTCAGATCTTTCATACTCCTATGGAATTTTCTCTATTTATTCTATCAGATATTGAGATTTGTTGCTTAAAGTCTTCCTTTGTGATTATGGATTTATATATTTCTCTTTTAATTCTGCCATTCTTGCTTTTTGAAAGTTATGTCATTTGGGTACAAACAGTTTTAGGACTGGTCACATCATTCAGTTGGATTCATCCCTCTGTCCTTCATTTCGATTGATCTTTGACTATATTGGGACCATTTTTAAGATTTTTCTTCATTGCCCATGGTTTCCAGCATCCTACTGTGATGTGCCTAGATAAGGTTTTATTTTAACTTATCCTGTTTAGAATTTGATCATCTTTAGGAACTTGATTTTTTAAAATCAATCTTGGAAATTTCTCACTCTTTGTCTCTTTGAATATTGGTTCTACTATATTTCCTCTCCTTCTTAGACTCCCATTACATCTATGTTTTACTTTTCAACATATCCTATTTATTTCTTATGCTCTGTTCTGTTTATTTCATTCTTCTTTGTCTCTATCCATTCTTTTTGGTATATACTATTTATTTATACTCCACTGCACTAATGCTGACTTCTGTATCCAATCTACCGATAAACTCATTTATTGAGATCTAAATTTCAGATACTATGTTTTTCAGTTTTAGAGTATTCATTTTATTTTTACTTTTTATATATTTTGATTCTAAGGTAAAAATACTTCATTTTCCAACTATTTTGTTTGTAACTACAAATTAAAAATATCATATGACCTAAGCTAAAGACAAGTGTACTGTGTACTTTGTCACTTTGTTACTAGTGATGAGAATTGCTAATAACTAGAGAGTGTTGTCAGCTGTATTGATTTGTTGTCGTTCAAGGGTGAGCTTTCAAGTTGTTCTTCGGATGTAGCTATCTGATACTTTGAAGGTTTGGTCAAAGCATGAAATGCTTGGTTGGGAACTATTTGTCTGTACAGATATTTTCACGCATTTAGGAGTGTGCTCATGGACATCTGCTCAGGTGCACATTCCCTGTGGAATAGTAGGAATTAAGAAGTTAGAGGATCTGTTATGGATGTGGCATTAACAGGCAGCCACTGTGGATGATCCTGGCAAAGTCATCAAATTCCCTGTTGGTATTCCTTTGGACCCCCAAACACGTATCTTTCATCTCGTCCATCTCAGCCTCCTACCAGCTCATTGAGGTAGCCTTCAGTTTTCATTCATTTCCTGTTGTGAGATTATTTATTCTTTGTGTCCATTTTCCTCATCTACTCGTCCCTGACGTTGCTCTAAAAATGCTTGTGGATTAAAGAAGGGTTAGTGCTACATCTCAGAGAGAGAATTAAGTTAATGTATTTGGAAATATGATGGCTGGGAGTGGTGAGTGGGGCAGGAAACTCTAAGGGGAAAATAAAAAGATAAATGAAATTGTCCAAGTAAAGTTAAAAAATATAATCCAGTTATACAATATCTATATGTGGGCAAGTTCATTTCGGGCTTTTTCCTTTCTTAATTTTGATAGTATTAGAAAGCACTGCTGTGGATTCTTAGTGTATAATTTCTTTTTATTTAGGTTATATACCTGACAGCAGAAATGTGCAATTTAGTGTTTTGTGGCAGCAAAATTTGCTCATTAGTGTAATTAGCATGAATGAAACATTGTATGCTTCCTAGACCTCCCCTTCATGGCTCCTTCCTGTCACTACTTCCTTCTCCCCCAAGAAAACTCTCTCGTAACTTCTGATAGCATAGAGTAATTTTCCTTGTTTAAACTTTTTATAAATGGAACCATATATATCTTTTAATGTTTGACTTTCAATCATCATTGCAAAGTGGAGTTCATGCATGTTGTTGTGTGTGGTTCATTTTAATTATTGTATGATTATACTACAATTTTATCTCCCAAATTGGGAGAATCTGGTTCACAGGAGAGATTTGTGTGTCTCTCCCTCCCCACTTTGTACCTGTGGTGGGGTGCTGAGTAGGAGAGAATCTTTTTGCACCTCATCAAACAGTGGCAGGTCTGTGCTTTATTTTTGGTGCAGGATGGGAGTCTAAGATGTCTTCCTGCCCAACCCCACAGGTGGACAGCTTTTGCTTTTTCTCTTCTCCCAGAAGTAGTGGATCTTTGCCTAGTTCCTGGGATCAAGAAGGAGGGTTTTCTCTCCCTCCCTAGAGGCAGATGAAGTTTGCTTTACCCCTTCCCCATTGTCCCTGGAGTGAGGGTGTTCATTTCCACTCTTCCAGTAGGTGAAGGATTTTGCTTCAAATGAGAGACGGTCTCAGGGAAGTATACAATGTTTCACATCTGTCAACTATCAGTAGCCATTGCTTCCTACCTGTCTGGGCCACTAAAGGGACTACCTCTAAGTACCCCCAGTCTTTCTCCTATGCACCCAGTTGAGGCCTGTGGAGAAGATCTTCCAAGTGAGTGCCGACTCAGCTTGCATCTGAGACCTCCCGTTATTCTACACTGATGCTCTAGCTCACGTTGGCTTTTAGGAATTAATTGCAATTTCATCTGATTTTTTTCTTACCCACTTTTATGTCAGTCACCTCTTTCTCCTGTTAAAGGTGAAACCATCAGTATGTCCCTTCTCTTAACAGATGAACTTGTTGCTCTTTGGAATTCCCTTAATTGCTTTGCATCCTGACAATTTGGTGTTTTCTTCCTCCAGAGAGAATATACTTTTGTTTTTGGAAAGTATCAGGGTAGGGAAGACCGCCTTAATCCAATCATCAAATGCATTTGTTTGACACTGAGCTTCAGTGTTTGTGAGGGATGGTCTATTTCTATTTCATCCTTGTTCTTAAGGTGTGGACCCAGATGGTTCTTGCTTAAAGGACACCATTATTAGATCACATTTTTCCTTGGCAGCATCTGAACTCCAATGTTTTTCCCTCCAGCCCTATGAGACTACCAGAAGCTCTCCATAGCTTCTCAGTATTTCAGCCGCTACTTCTGTATAGGCAAATCCTGTTCGGGAGAAAGTACACTCCCTCCCCAACCCCACACCAAAGAACAGTGTCTGCCTTGACTCTTTGGACTTCTCCTGGGGCTTCCCTTCTTAGTCTGATATTGTACATATTTTTTTCGAGCTCTTCTAGTTGTCCTCAGTGGGAGGATTGGAGATACATACTTGTCTGCCGTTGCTGGAAGCCAAGGTTTTATAAGTAACAATCTTTTAAAAGTTCAGAATCATTCTGACTATTCAGAGCATGCTGAGGAAACTGACTATCTGCTGTCTAACTCAGACTTCCTTCTGACATTTGTATGCAGGATTTTAATCTGGTGAGGATGGACAGCTCCCCCAAATTGTAGTGATATAGTGCTTTTGACATCTGCCTTCCACTGATTTTGATTCCTCAAGAGGAGTATCTGTTCATAGTAAGATTAGGCAGATGGGTGAGCCCAGATCTGTATCACCTTGTGCACCGTCTTCAGCATGAGGGACATTTACAGTCCTGAGTCTCTCTCACAGCTCCTGTCCTCTCCCCTAACCCACCCAACCATGATTCTAGACAGGACACACACAGATATATGAAGGAGAATGATTTTGAGAAATAATATGTATATTATAGTTGATTCTACCCTGTTTGATTGAACAAGCAATGGCCTGTGCTTATTTCACGTGTTCACCTAGTTTGTTAGGATGTTTTAAATAAGTATCATTGCTGTCTCATGAGACAGTGGAGGCAAGAGCTAACTCAGGGAGGATAAGAACTGCAGATAGTACAATAGGTGAGAAGATGCAACTTGGAGGGGAAGGATTTAGTAGGGGAAAGGAGAGCCTGCAAATACTAAAATTTCAGAAGATTAAGCCAATATCTTGGTCCGAACTATCTGGTAAAACTGAGTGGGAAAATCTAAATGTAGAATCAAAGCAGACATGACTGAGACCAAGGATTTTGAACAGGCAGGAGTAAATAAAAACATTATCAAGTTTAGGCAGAAGAGAGCAGAAATAAACATTTCAGGATCTGGTACAAATGGGTTCCCATAAAATCACAACCAGAGAACTTGTAGTACTTTCAATTCTAGGCCAGGAACTGCCTGCCTGTGTCTTGATTTTAATTCCATATTTATAGTAGGATATTGATAATGGCAGATATGACCAGCTTCTCAGAAATAGAGCAGGACCCTACTTTATTTGCTTAAAATTGCTACATCCACTAGATAGTCCTAACTGTCCTAACACAAAGAATTACAAAGCATTTATAACAAGGGCGAGGGATCACAAAATGGAAACATTGCAGGCGTATGAGTGGATCACACAATATATGCCAATTTATTTTCCTTTTATGAAAAGGAAGACTCATCTTAGCCAGTTTTCAATGATTAATTGTTAGAGACTGAAAAAAAAATGTAACTCAGATTCTTTATGTAAATAAATATTTCTTACTATATTTAGTTAATTTAAGAAAATCATGTCCTTTAAACCTGTTCTGCTATAAGACATAGATTATCATAACACTATACGTCTTGCTTATTTCCTACAGTCATTAGACCCCAATTTCCTAATGTAGGTGAGGTGAGAATGTTGATTTGATTAGCTAATCTCCATGGAGTGTGCATGTCTTCTTGTACTCAGGGATGCTGGTTCTCCCTGATGGCCTCGTGGTTCGGTGCTCTCACCACTTTGGCGGCCCGGGTTTGTTTCCCAGTCATGGAACCACACCACCCGTCAGTCAGTTGCCATGCTGTGGCGGTGGCTCACGTAGAAGAACTGGAAGGACTTACAACTAGGATATACAACCATGCACTGGGGCTTTGAGGAGGAAAAAAGAAAAAAAGAGGAAGACTGGCAACAGATGTTAGGTCAGGGTAAATATTTCCGTGAAAAATAAAAAATAAGAATACTGGTTCTCAGTACTACTAGGAGTAATGTATCAGTTAGCTATTGCCACAAAAATACTTTGTTGTAAGGCACTCCAAAACTGAGCAAAATGTAACAGTAAGAATTTATTGTGCTCACAAGTAATTATACTGGGGTTTTCCTAACAGGTTTAGCTTGGCTGAGTGGCTGTGCTTCTCACTGGGGGTCTGTGATTTGTCTGGGGCAGCTCTGCTCCTGTATCTCTTATCCTTCTTGGACCAGTGGAGTCCTTGGAATGTTCTTCTCATGTTGATGGCAGAGGCCCGAGGGTGGGATTGGAAGCAAGCCCAATAGTCAGAGCTTGGAACTGGATGGAACACTCTGACTTCTGCCCACTTATCATTGGGTGAAACAAGTCAGATGGCAAGTCCAAAGGCAACAGGCAGGGTTATATCATCTGCCCATGAGGAGGTTATGGTGAAGATGTAGATGCAGAGAGGGATATAAAAAGGCAGGACCAATAAACCAGACCACAGGATACTTGTGTGTTTGGATATTAATGCCTGAGGTAAGTTTTCTGACTTTGCAAAACATTTTACTTCATTATTCTTATTTACTTTAACATGATGACATTTAGCCTTTGATTATTGTCATTTCCTTCCATCACTAATCTTAATAGGGTAGTAAGAATTTTCTGACTATGAATTAAGTTAAATTTGTGATTTTAACAGTATATTAGTCAATTAGACCCATGGACTAATACACAGATGTAAAGATGTGAAATAAGTGTCACCAGGACTCTCTCCTTCCTGTCTCAGTTACTGCTAAGTGATCATGACACACGTCCCCTGTGAGGTCAGTTCAAGGTTTCAGCTCTGCACTCCAGACAGTCCTAACCAATCAAGGGATGTGAGAGTTGAAAACTATTTGTCATTCTTACACTAAATGAACCAGATTCTATTTACTCTCAGATCATTAAAATACCTGGAGGACAACCAAGAAATATGTCTTTTTATGTAAGATAATGTTTCATCTGAGGTTACATGATGTGAAATATTTTGCTTTTCTTAATTCTTGCAAATGTGGTAAATAGAGCTCATGGAACAATACCAGGAAATAAGACATATTGTGTGTCCTATAAACAAAGTATTAATTTTAACTACATTGGATTTACACTGGTATAATGAATACATCCTTGGTGCCTGGTGTCATTATAAAATAATTTTACCAATTCAAGTTTGCATTTTATTTTACTCTTTTAAAAAACAATTTCTTAAATGATTTGGTTAGCCATTTACTTACAAAGAATTGAATAGTAATCCCATTTCACTTGTTTGTGTGTATATTACCTGTCACTGGGATCCACTTCTATAGACCCTTCCCAAGTTTCAGTGAGATGTACCTTCAGTTCATGTGAACTGCCACTAATGGGCAAACTCTTCTAGCACTGCAGGTGTTGAGTCGCTCAACAAACATTTTGTATCTTCTGTACAGATATGAGTAAGGCATGGTCCTTTATGTTGGGGAACTCATAATTTATATCTACACAGTGGAAACAAATATAGATTTAAAGGAACACAGATGAGGGATTTAGTGCATTTGAGAAAGGCTTCCAAGAAGAGGGATATTTAGGTTGGGTCTTGAAAGACCCTCAGTATGAAAGAGCTCATTATTCACAGCAAAAGAGAAGGGGAAGGAACCTCAGGCAAAAGCATTTAAAAACTTCAAGGCATAAAGTCATGACTGTATGAAACATGTTTAGGAATTGCAGTGAAAATAGGGAGATTAATAAGTAAACTACTTCATTAGTTTATAGAAGACATGATGAGGGGTTTCACTCAAACAGTGGTGTCAGGGATGGAGAGAAGGGCCTTTTGAAGAGACATTTTAAGAGTAGTTTGATAAGACTTGGTGATCAAATGTAGTGGGAGGGGGAGGGGAAGGTGATGAAAGAATCAAAGATGGCGACTTTTTAATCTGGGGTTACTGTCCAGAGAATCATGATAGTCACTGGAATGGGGAATGCAGGAGAAAATAAAGAATGTTTGGGGGTGATAGAAAGGGGAAGCCTCACTTGAAAGAGACAAGCTGGGCCTTACACATGTTCGTGTTGAGATTAGCAGGTAGAAAGCTGAGGGATCTCAGTTCAGTGAGGAGTTTGAAACAGAGTTTAGGAGCTTGGCGTAGGTTGAGTGTGTTAGAAGAGAGACTGGAACCACTGAAATAGTGGCAGGGAAGTTAGAGTTGTTGGACAAGTGCTAGATGTAGGTTCAAGGTGGGGAAAAAAACTTAAGGCTGGACATAGACAGAGAACTGTAACTCAGAATAGGATAAGCCATAGACAAGAGAGACGACAATGGCCAGGGGACTGGGAGGGGGGTGGTGGCAGATCCAGAGGGTAGGACAGTGCAGAAGATTCATCTTCTAAACAGATGGGCAGGAGTAAAGGGCTCTGTGGGAACTCAAAGGACAGGGTGGAAAGCATGGTCCCGATTCAGGGACGTCATCAAGATGTAAACAAATGAAGCAAGAGATTGTACCAGTCCTGGAACTCCTGTGGAAACAAGAGCCTCTTTCCAAGCTTTTTGACCTGAGGCTTCAGGCGGATATTACTGAAAATATTTCTAGAGAAAAGGGGAGAAGAAGAATTCTGAAGAAGAGTGCATGTTGTTCCATTTGATAAAATTTTAGAGCAGAGAGAAGACTGTTCTCCATCAGCTACAATGACATTTATATATCCTACAAGTGTATCTTTCTATGCCAGAACGCAAGCTATCTTATATTTTGGATATGAAGAATGAAACACTCAAGCTACTCAAATTGTTTTCTTTTTCTTTCTGCCCCTCCCTCCCCCCCCCTGCCCCCCTTCCTTTCTTCTCCACCGAAGTGTAAGGGTTTGATGCGTTTGGTCAGGAAAAGATCGCTCAGAACCTGTTACGTGTTGGGCGAAGCACCTAAACTGTATAGAGGATATTCTGGAGTCCAAATATTCTCCAGTATACCAAGAAGTCTCTTTTTTAGTTTGGCTAGTAAATAATTTCTTCCAGAAGTGAGTAAAACTAAAATGAAATGAAATTCACGTGATTTTGATTCTCTGTTGAACATGTTAGACTCTATTAAGTGAGTTGCTGTCTTGGAACTTTTTGAGGCACTTAAGTAATTAACAGTCGGCTAAGTGTAAAATGATTTTACTCTCAAGAATGGAGCTGGAAGCAAACAGAAATACAGGACTGGCCTTGTCATTGTACACCTTTTTGTGTCCAACTCCTAAGGTTGAAAATGGAACTAATTCTCTGCTTCCTGTTTTGTTGTGGTTTTTCTGGATTCCTTATTTGTAACTTGGTAACTTTTAGAAATAATTTGCCTATTTCTTGGAGAAGTTAAATCTAAAATTTTTTAGAACAAAATCTGAAAGCCTTTGTTTATTTATCAAATAAAATATTTGATAAAGCATTCTCTGGTACTAACAACATTATTATTAATTATTTGATTTTTTTTCTTATTTGAATATAGGCTTACATTTTCTGGTTTAGCACTATTTTTACAGATACTGTTATTTGTAGATTGTTAAAACTGTTTCAGCTGAAATGTTTGTGCACTTCTAGCTTCTTGTACTGAACACGTTTCACAACACAGATTTTGGTAAAGCTGTTTGGTTGAAACACGTTGTTGTTACTTTAGGTGCTGACTTATTCTGATGCCGAGTTTCCAATTGCCTTGGTTAAAGTAGAAACATTCTATGGCTTGGATGACTTACATTTCAAATTGGTTTGAGCAAGATGATTGGTATGAAGGACTACAAAGAGTAAGATATGTTTATGTTGTAATTATGATTTTCTGGTTTTTTTTTTCTGCTTTACGTTTCACGCAGCTATATTTCTGTGTCATTTATATTGTGGACATATTTGCATTGCAAAATTCTGAGGGTAAATAAAATACTTATTTGATAGATTTAAAAGTAGAGGTAAGAAGGTAATATATAATGATAGTCATAATTATACATTGAAGAAAGGGCGTTTTTTTCCTATCCCGGTTTCAGATGAATTCTTAATGTTTTCATATTGTCTTTAGGCTTTAATTATAAGATAGAATTCTTTCTAATGAGATTAATGTACAAAATGAACAATAATTTCAACAGCCATTTTACATTTAATGTTACAAAAACATTTAATGAAATAGAAGATGTGTATGATGGTACTGTGTATTATAATTACATAATATAATTATATACATAATATAGTTAATAATATAATTATCATATTATAATGATATTGTAAATGAAATGCAAAAATTTTCTGCAGAAGAGTGCCATGCTCCATTTGATAGACTTTTAGGCAATTAATTACATTTGAAAAGGATTTTCACAGTTGCTATGGCAACTTTTGCATAGTATTTTGAAAACAGTTGTTCTGCTCTAGTATAGCAATAGTAGAATCCTGCTGTTTGAAAATGCACCTTATCGAAATGGATTTAGTTTAGAATAATATATGATTTCTCTTTGATTATTTTAAGCTTTTTAATGAGAGATTTCTTCACTATTTAAATGAAGACAATTTGTAGATTTTTCTTTTCATTAATGAGTGGAACAAAAGAGCCAGAATCTCTTTCTATAGTTCCACCAGCTTTTTCCCCATTGATGTTTAAGGGCATACGCCACTAAAGGTGTGCAGTACTGAATTTGTCTTCCTCCTTACTTCTTCAGGCTCCCATTCTAATCACATCACAGATATCTTCTCAGTATTTTATTTCTTTATAATTATCTTTTTAATTGTAAATCCTCAGCAGTTTAAAGCCTCTTGCCTCTTGGGCCTTTTTTCAGATTTTCTTTTCTTCAGCTGTGAAACAAGCTGGTAAAATCTCTGGAGCCAGTTAATATCTAACTCTGGAGAGTAATCCTCATCCTGGGAATCCTAAAGCATTCTTCAGGAAAGAGGTTGAGAATTAGTGGGTAGCTTTCCATCCTGAATTCACACCTTGTCTGTAAATGATGGGAGTATTTAGCCTTATGAGTTTAATAGTAGCACTTCACGTCCCACTAGACGCACACACACACACATACACACATGCACACACTACAATGCCAGTGTCTTGTTTGTGTTGTGTATGTGCATTTTAAATGTAATAGTCCATTTCTGATGTTGAAACAGAAGGCTTCTTTTCAAGTGTAGTCCATATATATCTCAATGGGGGGATAGGGATGGTAGTCTAATTTGGGAGAAGAGGGGTGACAGTATTTTTTTAAGAAAATACTTTTTTAAGAAAAGTGTTTAAGAAAAATACTTTTTACTAAAATTGCGTGTTCCTTTGTAGTGACTTTGGGACTGTTTGTGGAGATCATGAGGATTCAAAATTTTTCCCTCCACCATAACTCCAGGCTGTCCTTTAATACTACCATTAGCCTCTGTAGATGAATTGCTGGTTCTGAGATGTATTAAGAGTAGCTGTTATTATATATAGGTATAGTTCAACCCTAAAATTACCATATCATCTTCATGAACTTGAACTTTTTCTGGCTCAAATTTTGATGAGTTCTTGTACAGATTTGGATGAGAATAAAAGATCTGATGCTGAATAATGAAAATTGGCCATGAATATTGACTTTAACTTCTTTAAAAATCCAGCTATTATTTTTCAGATAATGTGTATATACATATATACCAAATATAATCAGCACTCAGCATAGCAAATTTTTCGATAGAGTGTTTTTTAAAAATGTTCACAGGAAGAGATAAGTTGGGTTTTTGAGTTAAAAATTATAGTGTAGAATGTAGTGTTTGAAAAATCACATACAAATGTGAGTTTAATCTTTAGGGCACTAAAATGGCCTTTATACTTTGGTATAATTAATATATATATTTCTGCAGATACACAGACACATACATATGAACTTAATTTTAACTTAGTTTTATAATTTTATTTTTGGCAGTGTTGTAACTCTATATAACTATATATTGTTTCATTATGATTATTTCATATAATACTCTTGCATATTAAAAAGTGAGCTTTTATTTAATACAAATCTAATGTAAATATACTTTTATCACTTTTTTTACATTTCGTGCACTTACTGTGTACAGCATCTTCACTGTAATTATAATGTGTGTGTGTTTTTTGTATAATATGAGATTGAAACCAAAAATTGAATTTAGATTAAAAAAATAAAAATAATATCTCTGCCAGGGTTGTAGTTGCTAGGATACTGACACTGTCAGTTGCATGTGGGGTGACACCTGCTCAGACGGTCTTCCTGAATCCTTTATAAATCTGCATTATTCTGTGAACTACAAGGTTTAGGACTTCATCTTTAAAGTGTGTACATTGTTTCTGGGTCAAAAAGATAATATTTTCTGAAGTAACAGATCTTTAGAATGGACATGGAAATTCTAAATCGTTCACAGAAAAATGAAACATATTCTAAAGTAAGGATAAAAAAGGGTACATAATATTTATCTGAAACATATAATTACCTATCACATATAGTTAAAATATATTTATTTACCTATATATGTGACATATTTTGTAGGATTTATATTTAAAATATAAATATATATTTTGAAATCGCTGTTTCATTATTTAGAATAGGATCTTGAGTTGAACATACTCTATTTTCAGTAATGCAGAATCATTAATTGTGTAACCATTCGTGCTGACTACCAAGATGACAAAAGCTTCTGGATGTTTCTTTTTATCTCCTTGGCAACTGTAGATATAAATGCCACATAGTATTATATACATTATATACATTTTATAATACTTTTGAAAAATAATCTAGATGTTTCAGCACTACCAGTTTAAATAGATAATTCAGATTTATAAATGCAGCAGTGTCCGTATGTTTAATGATGCATGATTTTTTTTGTATTTCATTGAAAATCATAGATTTTTAAAATAACCTGCCATTTTGTTTTGTCTATTTATTATTTTAGTGGCTGGTTTGGACAAGTTATTCAACGCCTAATTTGAAAAGGATTTAAGTTGTGGGACTGTAAGACTTATAAAAGCTGCTTAGGAACAAGGGCATACTAAATTGTATGACAATGTTGTAATGTTTATATATCTAAATTTGGAAACTAAAAAGTAGCAAATCAAGATATACTGATAGTTAAAGTAAAAAGGTATTGGCCTGGATTTCAAAGTAATTTGTCTTTAATAAATAAAGAGTTAGCAGAGGGATTCTAGTTTCCAGTCTGGGATGTAAGGAGCTTGAAAGTTTTCACTCTGGACTAAAACAATAAAAAGCTGAGTGAACTGAAAAATCAACAGCTCTTCTTAGATCCGTGGGAGACAAATGAGGTCAAAGGCAAACTGCTGCCCCCAGAATTGGAGAGACAGATGGGCAGATGCAGAGAATCGCAACATACTGGAGCAGAAACCTCTGTGGGAGCCAGAGCCGGAGAAGGAAAACCTGAGCTGTAACTGGTGAATTGCTGGGGGCTCATGTAGCAAGTCTGAGAGTGAAAACCTCCAGGGAGGCCCCCAAGCTTTTGTGAGTTTTACCTCCAGGACCTCTACCAGGTCATCACAGTGAATATCAGAGAAAATCCCTTCATGTTTCTGGCAGGAGTAGAGGAAAAGGAACCATTGTAAAATATGTCAGCACATAATGCTGCCCTCAGGAGAAACTATTTTACCAGGGCCTAACCTGCTGGGGTTATATCAGAGCCTAACCTATCTGGGGGAAGGGAAATACCCAACTCCATCCCCCTCTAGCCATCCCATCCTACCCAAGGGGGGAAAAAAAACCCAACAATCACTGGTGAAATTCTCATTCCACAGACACAGGCTCACCAAAAGACAGAGACCTAATTATAGGACTACAGAAGACTTCCTCTCCTCCCACAACTTAACACTACATCACTAAAGGTCTATTTACTGCAGTTCTTTTACCCAGTACATCATGTCCTCCTTTCAGCAAAAAATTACAAGGCATACTAAAAGGGACAAAACACAATTTAAAGAGATTAAACAAGCATCAGAACCAGATGCTGTGACATATGGCAGGAATGGTGGAATTATCAGACCAAGAATTTAAAGAAACTATGATTGATATGCTAGGGCTTTAATGGAAAAAGTAGACAACATGCAAGAATAGTTGGATAATTTAAGCAGAGATATGGAAATTCTAAGAAAAAGCCAAAAGAAGTGCTAGAGATAAGAAACACTGTAATAGAAAAAGAAGAATGCCTTTAGTGAGCTCATTAGTAGACTGGACATGGTTGAGGAAAGAGTCTTTGAGCTCGAAAATATGACAGTAGACACTTCCAAATCTGAAAAGCAAAGAGAAAAAAAAAAGTCAGAACAGAATATCCAAGAACTGTGGAAAAATTACAAAAGATATAGCATACACATAATGGAACTATCAGAAGAGAATAAAGAAAGGAACAGAAGCAACAATTGAAGCAACAATGACTTAGAATTTCTCCAAATTAATGTCAGACACCAAGCTACAGATCCAGGAAGCTTAGAGAACACCAAGCAGGATAAATGCCAAAAAACCCTACATCTGGGCAAATCATATTCAAACTACAGAAAATCAAAGACAAAGAAAAAATCTTGAAAGCAGCAGAGGAAATGCCTTACTTAAGAGGAGCAAGTATAAGAATTACATCTGATTTCTCAGAAACCATGCAAAGAAGAAGAGAATGGGGTGAAATATTTAAAGTGTTAAGAGAAATAAAAAACCAGCCTAGAAATCTGTACCTTATGAAATTATTCTTCAAAAGTGAAGAACAAAAAAGAGACTTTTTCATACAAACAAAAATTTGGGAATTTGTTGCCAGTAGACCTGCCTTGCAAGAAATGCTAAGAAGTTCTTCAGAAAGAAGGTAAATAATATAGGTCAGAAACTCAGATCTACATAAACAAAGGAAAAGCACTGGAGAATGAATAAGGGAAAATAAAATAAAAGCTTTCATTTTTCTTATTCTTAATTGATCTAACAAGAGTTTGTTCAAAATAAAAACAGCAACAATGTGTTTGATTATGTATGCTTATGTGTATGTATATATGTATATTACACACACATACAACACACCCATGTATACATATATATGTGTTATGTATGCTTATGTATAAGTGAAATGAATGACAGCAATGATACAAAAGATAGGAAGGAGGAATTAGGGATTTTTTGTTATTATAAGTTACACATACTACCTAAGAAGTGGTGAAGTGTTATTTGAAAGCAGACTTGGATTAGTTGTAAATATAGATTGCAAAGTCTACAACCACCACTAAAAATTTCTTAAAATGAGGTATAATTGATATGCTAAGAAAGGAGAAAAAAATTGAATTATATAAAGTGCTCAACTGAAACCACAAAAGGAAGAAAAATTGTAGAAGACAAAAACAGGAACAAAACAAGGGCAACAAATTGAAACAGTAAAAATATGACAGATATTAATCCAACTATATCAATAATTACCTTGAATGTCAATGGTCTAAGTGCACAAATTAAAGTCAGAGATTGTCAGAGTAGATTAGAAAAAGACTCAACTATATGTTGTCTACAAGAAACTTACCTTAAATATAAAGACACATAAAGATTAAGAGTAGAGGGAGGGAGAAAGATACAGTATCTGAACCCTAATCAAAAGAAATGGGTATAGCTATATTAATTTCAGACAACAGACTTCAGAGCAAGGAAAGTTATCAGGGGTAAAGAGGGACATTACATAATGATAAAGGGGTCAATACCTCAAGAAGACATAACAGTCCTTAATGTGTATGTACCTTAACAACAGAGTATCATAATACATGAGGCAAAAGCTGCTAGAAGTGCAAAGAGGAGTAGATGAACCCCCTGTTATAGTTGGAGACTTTAATACCCCTCTATCAGAACTGAGCAGATCTAGCAGGCAGAAAATCAGTAAGGACATGGTTGAACTCAACAGCACCTTCAGTCAACTGGGTATAATTGACAACTGTAGACAACTTCATCCAACAGTAACAGATTACACATTTTTCTCAGTCTCACATGAAGCATTCACCTAGATAGGCTATATTCTGAACCATGAAACACACCTTAACAAGTTTAGAAGTATAGGCATAATACAGTGTCTAATCTCAGATGACAATAGAATGAAACTAGAAATAAATAACAGGAGAGCTGGAAAATCCCCAAATATTTAAGAGATTAAACAACACTCTTCTAAATAACACATGGATCAAAGAACTCTCAAGAGAAATCAAAAGCTATTTTGAACTAGATGAAATTGAAAATACAACTTAACAAAATTTATGAGAGGCAGCAAATGCAGTGCTCAGAGGGAAATTTATAGCATTGAATACATATAGTTGAGTGGAAGGAAGATCTAAAATCAATCATCTAAGCTTCTGCCTTAGGAAACTAGAAAAAGAAGAGCAAATTAAATTCAAAGTAAGCAGAAAAAAAGAAATTATAAGGATTAGAGTTGGAAATCAATGAACTTGAAATGAGAAAATCAATAGAGAAAATCAACAAAACTAAAAGCTGCTTCATTGAAAAGATCAATAAAATCAACAAGCTTCTAGCCAGGCTAATTAAGAAGAAAAGAGAGAAAGAACATGTTACTAATATCAGTAATGAAAGAGGGGACATCACTACAGATCCTGTGGACATTAAAAGAATAAAGGAATACCGGAACAACTCTGGGCCCATAAATGTGACTGCCTAGATGAAGTGCACCGATTCTTTGAAGACACAATTTGGCAAAACTTACACAGTAAGAAATAGACAATCTGAATAGGCCTATAGCTATTAAAGAAATTGAATCAATAATTAATAACCTTCTGTGATATTGTGACTTGTGAGAAATGTATATTTGGTCATTCAGATGACCAAATATACATTTCTCATATATATTGGGTCTTTGTCCACAGTTCCTGGCTCATAGCTCCCAAAACCCTTGGCATTTCCTAAGTATTGAGATTGACAACGGTGTCTTTTGTTAGTTTAATAAGATGACTTTTGGAGAGCACCCAAGGCTGGAGACAGGTTGTCAGTGGAGCCCACCATGTGATTAGAGAGTTGAAACTTTCAGTCCCACTCGCTTACCACTGGGAAGGGGAGAGGGACTGGAGGTTGAATGATCACCAATGGCCAGTGATTTAATCAATCATGCCTATGTGATAAAGCCTCCACAAAACCCCAAAAGGACAGGGTTTGGAGAGCTTCCAGGTTGGTGAACATGTGGAGGTTGGGGTAGAGGGGCATGACTGGAGAGGGCATGGAAGCTCTGTGCCCCTTCCTACATACCTTGCCTTATGCATCTATTTCATCTGGCTGTTCCTGAGTTGTATCCTTTTATAATAAAGTGGGAATCTAGTAAATAAAATGTTTCTCTGAGTTCTGTGAGCCATTCTAGCAAATTAATTGAACCCAAGGAGGGTGTTGTGGGAACCTTTGATTTATAGCCAGCCACTCAGAAGTACAGGTAACAACCTGCATTTGCAATTGGCATCTTGAGTTGGCAGGGATCATTGGAATCTCCAGTTTGTAGCTGGTCAGTCAGAAGCACAGGTAACAGCTTGGTATTTGGTATTTGAAGTTGGCGGGGGGCAGTCTTGTAGGACTGAACCCTTAACCTGTGGAATTGATGCTATCTCCGGGTAGATAGTATCAGAACTGAGTTTAATTTTTGGACATCCAGCTGGTGTCCAGAGAATTGCTTGCTGTTTGTGGTGTAAGGGAACCACCCCCCTAGACAAACACACATTAGAATTGGTACCAGCACTGATTTACCTTTCAAAACAGCACCAGGCCCAGATGGGTTCGCTGGTGAATTCTACCATATGTTTAAGGAAAAAATTATACCAATTCTCTACAATTTCTTCCAGAAGATAGAAGTGAGGGAGTACTTTCTAACTCATTCTACAAGGCTAGCAATACCCTTATAGCAAAACCAGACAAAGACACTACAAGAGAAGAAAACTACAGACCAATATCTTTCATGAACGTACATGCCAAATTCCTCATCAAAATATTAGCAAATCAAATCCAACAAAGTATAAAAAGAATCATACACCACAAGTGAGTGGGATTTATCCCACATAGGCAAGGCTGGTTCAACATTCAAAATCAATTCATGTAATTCGTCACATCAACAGGCTAAGGATGAAAAAATGTCATGATCATATCAATAGATGCTGAAAAAGCATTTGTCAAAATCCAACACTTCTTCATGATGAAAACTTTCAGAAACTTAGGAACAGAGGGGAACTTCCTCAACTTGATAAAGAACATCTACAAAAAAACCTACAGCTATCATCCTTAATGGTGAGAAACTCACAGCTTTCCTGCTAGAATCAGGAATGAGGCAAGAATGTCTGCTCTCACCACTGCTTGTCAACATTGTACTAGAAGTCCTAACTAATGTAACTGGGCAAGAAAAGGAAATAGAAGGTATACAGATCAGCATGGAAGAAATCAAACTGTCTTTGTTCACAGATGACATTCGTGTCTGTGTAGAAAATCTGAAAGAATTGACAAAAAAAATTCCTTGTGCTAATAAGTGATTGTAACTCCTGTTCTCTGAAAGTATAAATTGAGGTCAATAGTCCTAGTAGAAAAATTTTTCAGGGCATAAAGTTAAGGATTGAGGAAGACAGATGTAAAATAATGAAGAGGAAGTGTAGTGAATAGTGCAAATGACTGATATTTCTCCACATTTGTTTTTCAAGGCAAGCATGTCCCAAGTAAGGCAGGTGGGACTGCTGGCTGCTGGATGTCAGCCATGGAACAAAGATGTGTGTGCTGCCAATGGAGACAGGTTTGCGTATTGTGCTACCCTGGCCATCTATGTTTATCAGGTAAAACAATAATGATTCTTTTTGATTTTTAATTGTATCAGGTAAAATTAATACTTAATTAATACTTCTTTTAAAATCTCTGTCACATTAAAAGCTTAATGTTATAATGGTGTTGATATATTTTATATTTTGTTGCTATTTATACTATATTGGTTTTACAAGTCAAGCTTTTAGGAAACACTTATACCATAGTATTAAATTATTAGCAAAATCTTAGTTAATTTCATAATCCTTTATGTGCTTTTCCTCAAAAAGAATTTCTTCAAGAATTAAAAGATCCCATTTTATAAATGATAGTCATTTAAAATTCTTGTAACTATATTCTCATAAAAATAAATGAATTCTGTTTTCATTTCAAACTTTGCTCAGTAATAATATTTGATATGATAAAATTGTCTTATCAGTTGAAAAATGTGGGGAGTGAATTAGAGATCATTATATTAAAAATAGTGCAGATATGGGCTGGCCCGGTGGCATAGCAGTTGAGTTCATGTGTTCTGCTTCTGGCAGCCCGGGGTTTGCAGGTTCGGATCCCGGGTGCGGACTGGCGCACTGCTTGTCAAGCCATGCTGAGGCGGCGTCCCATATAGAGTGGAGGAAGGTGGGCACAGATGTTGGCCTAGGGCCAGTCTTCCTCAGCAAAACAAAAGAGGAGGATTGGCAACGGATGTTGGCTCAGGGCTAGTCTTCCTCACACACACACACACACACACACAAATAGTGCAGATATAATATATTTTGAGATGTTCTTGGAATAAAAACCTTTATAACTACTTTTTTTCATGTCCTGGCTCCATCCAGACATCTCTTATCAGTTCCCAGTCTGTAGAGCCAGTGGCCTTCTGAATTTCTCCATATAGAGGTGCCATAATCATCTTAAATCCAAGTCCGGTCTTTCTCCTTAAACCCAGAGTCAGTATTTCAGTGTCACCAGCTAACCATTTATGTAAACCATGACATGAGAGTTGTCATTGACTTCATCTTCTACTCACATCCTATACCCTAGGTCAGCAGGAATGATTCTGGTATTTTGTATCTTTTACTATCTTCTCTATATCCTTCTCACCTGAACTATTACAATAGTCTCTTAAGATTCTTTTTGCCTCTGTTTTGACTCCCTCTAATATATCCTTCAGTGTAATCAATCATCTGTAATGCAAATCTAAAATATTAAATCTTCAATTGCTCCTCATTCCTTAGTATTAACATCCAAACTTCTTAGTATAACGTTCTTTTGCAGTCTTCCTGTGTCTGTCTCCCTCTCACCTTGTGCTCCAGACATACCAAGATAATTGCGTTTTCCAAAACCTCTCAGATTCTTTTATATCTTGCCTTTGCTTACACTCATTTTTCAGTTTGCTTACATTGCCTGTCCAGAGAACATTTTCTCATCTTTCAAATCTCAGCTCAAGCGTGTAAGCTCTTTTCTGTGTTCCGCGTTTTCCTCTTTCTTATTAGTGAAGAATCTTATCAAATGGACTGCCTCTACATGATTTCATTTACCAGCATGAGTCTTCTTCATCTTTGAATTCTCAAGTTATTGCACACTCTCTGCCACTTAGTCGACCCTCATTAAATGATTTTTGAATGATTTTTTTAAATCTTGAAACACCAACTCATTTCAGTTAAGAGTGAAAAAACTTATTGTGTTATTCTGGAATAATAATTCCTATGCATCACTAATAGTGTTGTAGTTTATTGAAAATTTAAGAAATAATAGCATTAATCTATAAACCAATTAATATTCCACCATACAGAGTAAGATTTTAGGTAGTCCATTCCTCAAGATTGTGGAAATATCCAGCAATCAAAATACAATTTCAATATAACTCACATTTTTTTACTTCCCATCCCCCCATACAGAAGATAGCAGCAAGCCTTCTAAAGATCTCCTGTCTACCTCCTTTATGCTCTGCATGTTCTCCCAAGCTTCTCACGCACAGATTCCTCCTACAAAATTTCTCCCTTAGTCTTAAGTCCCTGTCTTCTCGTCTTTTATTTCCTCCTAAAGAAGAATGTATCAGGCAAGGCAAACCATTCCTCTGGGGAGTAAGGAAGGTCAGAAAATGGAAGAAGGCAGAACTTAGCTTTTTTCATGTTTGCATATGTCTTAAGTTTTATGTTAACATTTATGACTTGAATATTTGAAAGAGTAAGCTAAAATTATTAATATAAAAAAACCTATGTAGAAAGTTTGCATGTCATTAAAGACTGAAACAAACTAAAAATTACCCTGATTTAGAAGTTAATACAAATAAACTCGGATGACAGTTCGTCAGAGAGTCCACTGTAAAACCTTGTTTCAAGGTATTCAGGTAGAAAATTACGTTATTAAATGGTGACATTAACATTAATTAAACTTTTATTAATAAATATTCCTTTAAACATGATCGTCTAATTTAAGGTGCTTTGAAAATTATGCTACATAAATATAGAATATAATTTTCAGAGGGAATATTTATTAAATAACACGTAGTGTCAATGTACAAAGTCTGATAGTCTGTAACACTCTGTATAATGACACTGATGTATTATCAGATTTTTGTGAACTATTAAATGATACTTGTAAATGCCTTAAGAATTTTTCTTTAACCACTGAATTGTAATGTACTAACCTATTGTGTTAACTATTCTAAAAATAGAGTAATTTATGGTCTAACTCAATGTAAGAGTACAGTCTCATAATACTGAATTGTAAATATAATAAGAATGTATTAATAAAGTAATCCCTACAAATAGTTTAAAATTTTATATCGTGCTTCAGATACTATATGGATAATTTGTATAGTAAAGTCAGTGAAGATCATTGATGTGCAACATAGCTTCTTCATACATTTATTGTATTTATAGACTCTTCCACTGAATTTCTAACTTATATAGCAGTTTTTTCTGTTAGCTACATTAGAAACATTCAAAATATCTACCATAGGTAACTTAAATCACTGAATAATTTAAAACTTACAAACCTGTTCATTTCTAAATGTACAGTAAATGCATTTATGTATTTAAACAGACCAATTTAAATTATTATAGCTGCAATACTAATCAGATGAAAACTCCATTGGTACGGGGGTATCTTTAATAATATTTTCATCTAAAGTCGTTCAGGAATAGCTGAAGTTAAAGTAGTAAGAGATACAGAAATTATACAAGGAAAGCCTTAAGGATAATTAGATGGTTAGTCAAAATTTTGTATACAGGGATGTTCACTGAAGCATTATTTGCGATACAAAAGTTAAAAGTTGCTTGAATTCTGAACGGTAGCACGATGGTTCTTTTTTTCAATAATATTAACTGAATCTCATCTATTGGCCCAGCATTATCAAGCAGTAGGAATGCAACTATGAGCAAACCAGGCAAATTCTTCTCATGGAATTCATATCCTTAGTAAGGACAGGGGACAGGGAGAGGTCATAAAATAAATAAGTAAACAGATAAGTAAATATGTCAGGAAGAAATGTGTTCTACAAAGGATATAAAAACAGGTAATGAGATAGTCACTGACACCAAAAACAAAGACAACAAAAATGAAAATAAACAAGTGGGGCTATATCAAACTAAAAAGCTTCTGCACAGCAAAGAAACCATCAACAAAATGAAAAGGCAGCTTACTGAATGAGAGAAAATATTTGCAAATCATATATCTGATAAGGGGTTAATATTCCAAAATAAAGAACTCATACCACTCAATAACAAAAACCAAACAATCTGATTAAAAAATAGGCAGATGATCTGAATAAACGTTTTTCCAAAGAAGACATCCATATGGCCCACATCTGCATGAAAAGGTGTTCAACATCATAGTCATCAGGGAAATGCAAATCAAAACCACAATGAGATATCACCTCACTCCTGTTAGAATCACTATTATAAAAAATACAAGAAATAACAAGTGTTGATGAGGATGTGGAGAAGAGGGAACCCTTGTGCACTGTTGGTGGGAATGTAAATTGGTGCAGCCACTATGGAAAACAGTATGGAGGTTCCTCAAAAAGTTAAAAGTAGAACTACCATATGATCCAGCAATTTCACTTCTGGGTGTATATCTGAAGGAAACGAAAACACTAACTCAAAAAGATATATGTACCCCCACGTTCATTGCAGCATTATTTACAATAGCCAAGACATGGAAGCAACCTAAGCATCCATCGATGGATGAATGGAAGATAAAGAAGATGTGCTATATAGACATACAGTGGAATATTATTCAGCCTTAAAAATGAGGGAAATCTTACCATTTACAATAATATGGAGGAACTTTGAGGGCATTATGCTAAGTGAAATAAGTCAGACAGAAAGACAAATGCTGTGTGATCTCACTTATATGTGGAATCTAAAACAAAACAAAAGCTGAACTCATAGATACAGAGAACAGATTGGTGGTTGCCAGAGGTGGGTGGAGAGGAAGCAGAATGGGTGAAGGTCAAAAGGTAAAAACTTCCAGTTATAAAATAAATAAGTCACGAGGGTGTAATATACAGCATGGTGGCTATAGTTAATAATACTGTATTGTGCATTTGAAAGTTGCTAAGAGAGTAGATCTGAAAAGTTCTCATCATAAGAAAAAATATATGTAACTATGTGTGGTGATGGATGTTAACTAGACTTATTGGGGTGATCATTTCACAATATATACAAATATCTAATCACTACATTGTACACCTAAAACTAACATATGTCAATTATACCTCAATTTAAAAAAAAGATAGTCATGGGACAGGTTTTGGGGAGGGTTATGAATTTATTTAGATACCATGGTCAGAAAGCACCTCTCTAAAAGAGGTGTTTTTGAACTGAGACCTGAATAGGAGAATGAATAACCATGAGTGAATCAGTGAGGCAAGCATTCGAGGCCAAGGGGACAACAAGCATAGGGCCCAAAGCAGCAATGATTTTACTGTATTAGTGAAAAAAGCTCAGAGTGAACAAGGAAGAACGTGATACCAAATGAGATTGGCAACATAGCGGAGGTTTATGACGTAGGGCATTGAAGGCCATGATAGCAGTTAGGATTCTACTGCAAGTATATAGTTAAAGGTTAAAAAAAGATTGGTGTAATAAATAGTTAATATAATAGTGATTTGAGAAACTCTTCAATAATGCTGTGAAAGGTTCATTATGTGTTTTTTCTTTATTTTTTTTATTGAGGTAACATTGGTTTATAACATTATGTAAATTTCAGGTGTACATCATTTTGACTTCTATATAGACTACATCATATTCACTACCAAAAGTCTAATTACCATCCATCACCATGCACATGTGCCCCTTTACCCCTTTTGCTTTCTCTCCACTCTCTTACCCTCTGGTAACTACCAATCTGTTCTCTGTATCTGTGTGGTATTTTTTTTTTTTTTTGGTGAGGAAGACTAGGCCTGAGCTAACATCCGCTGCCCATCCTCCTCTTTTTGCTGAGGAAGACTGGCCCTGGGCTAACATCCGTGCCCATCTTCCTCTACTTTATATGGGACGCAGCCACAGCATGGCTTGACAAGCAGTGCATCTGTCCATGCCCAGGATCCGAACCGGTGAACCCTGGGCTGCTGAAGCAGAGCACGCAAACCCAACCGCTACGCCACCGGGCCAGCCCCTGTATCTGTGTGTTATTTTTGTTGTCATTTTTTTATCTTCCACATATGAGTGAAATCATCCAGTTTGGCTTTCTCTGTCTGACTTCTTTCACTTAGTGTAATACCTGCAAGATCCATCCATGTTGTTGCAAATGGCAAGATTTCATCTTTTTATGGCTGAGTAGTATTCCATTGTGTATATATACCACCTCTTTATCCATTCATTCCTTGATGGGCACTTAGGTTGTTTCCAAGTCTTGGCTATTGTGAATATTGCCATTATGAGTTAAAGGGAAAAACCAGATACAGCAAATGAAATATACAGTATAATCCCAAACATGTTAAAAATGGTAGAAAGATTAATGAATCCATTAACCAGTGGCACATTTACAAAGGAAATAGGAAAATTAGGCTATTGCTTTTGTTCACTTACGTATAAGAATGCAACATAATGCCCCATCCAAAAAGCAATAACATAAAACTGGTCCAATGATACCATTGCTCTGCAAACTTTGGACATCTTAATAATGGGATAATGAGAGCAGTTTGTTTCTTTACCCTAAATTTTTTTTGATTCAAATGTAAATGAAAAATTTCAGAAAAAATATTCCAAAACCAAGGGTTTGTCCCCCTCATAGACAAGCTATAGAAAACATAATAAAGCTTTGAATTATTATGCATATTTAAACAGACATTTATTTTTACTTGCTTTTCAAATTAATATGTTTCATTCCAGTTCTCTCTTATGTTTTTTAAAATGGTTTCTTTCAGCTGACGGTAGACCAAGGCTTGAAATGTGTTATTCTTATTAGGTGTACTCATTTTCTTGTATGTAGCTTTTTCAAAATAATGTGATTATTAATGGAAAGTATATTATCTGAAAAGAAGCACTGAAATGTTTTATGTATATATTTTTTTTAGTTGGATCACCGTTATAATGAATTCAAACTTCACGCAATTATGTCTGAACATAAAAGAACTATCACAGCTCTTTCTTGGTGTCCACATAACCCTGATCTGTTTGCAAGTGGCAGTACCGATAACTTAGTGATCGTTTGGAATGTTGCAGAACAAAAAGTCATTGCTAAGCTCGACAATACAAAAGGTATATTTACAACTGGGATTTATTTTATTGCATGAAATATTTTTTATGTCAATAAACAAAATATTTTATTTCCATCAGCTCGGGTTTTAAAGTAGTGTCTTTCAAACTTTCTATTGTTATTCAATGTGAGAAACACATTTCACATCATGGCTCATTACTGTGTGGGTGACTGTGTATAAAACTGAAACAAAATTTCATGGAATAATGTTTAGTGTATTGATCAATGAAAAACATAGTCAATACCAAATAATTGTATTAATATTTAAATATAATGTAAATTTTCCAAAATAAATATAAAAATAATAATTAGATAACATTTTCTTAATGAGACAAATGGCCTTGCCTGTCCATTACTCTATTCCATTCTGAAGCACACAGGGACAGTATTATGCGTACAGTCAGTGCACTGCTGGGCTGGTTTCTTTCCTTTATTTTTAATTAGATCAAGGTGGAAAGTCCTAGTTCACACAAATAGGTCTTAGTGAATTGAATAAAATCTACACTGTTTCTCCTAGCATCTTACCCCATAATGATGATGAAATTAAGAAATCACTTTTTTGGTGTTAAATGTCACAATAATTCAATCTAATTTTGAGCACCAAATGTAGCTCAATTATTGCTTATGATTTCAAAAGCTACTACTGGATATGTTTTCCATATTCAGCTTCTTTTGTAAAAAATACTGATTATAACTTTGAGGTGGAAAACAGATGTGACACTCTCACTAACTTAATTTTGTTCAAAGTTTCTTTATAATATTTTTTCAGTATGTAGCAATAATACTAAGAATTCATAGGCAATTATATTTAAATCTTGCTTTTAAAATAATAATAATGCCTTTGGAACCTTTGGTTATGTTCAACATATTTAATATAGCTTTTTCTTTGTCTTTTCAAATTT
Source organism: Tapirus indicus (assembly GCA_031878705.1). Taxonomy (NCBI): domain Eukaryota; kingdom Metazoa; phylum Chordata; class Mammalia; order Perissodactyla; family Tapiridae; genus Tapirus; species Tapirus indicus. The sequence continues at coordinate 34,395,405 of CM062937.1, read as the reverse complement.
ATGTCATTAGGAATGCTGAAAATACCAGCAAAATACACCAATTTGTTACATAGCTTTTGTTTTAAAAAATATTTGCCAAGCAAAGTTAACTTTTCATCTAGAAAAATGTGAATCCCAGTCCCAAGTTTATATACCCTGCTTATTATTTTCATTTGCAACAACCAGTGAACTTTACTATTGGACAATGAGTAGGTGGCTCCAATCTCTGAGCTAAATATTTTTAAAAGTCAACTATTCAGTGAGCTTCCATTAATGTAAGTAACAGTTTTCCTTAAGGTTTTTAATACATCAGTGAGAAAAACCCAAATTCCTTTTGGATCGTGATGTATAAACATCAATTGATAGCCTCAATCAAATTGTTCATGTTTTTCTGGTCATGTCTGTTTCTCCACCAATCACAAATCCTACAAGTTGTTCCAGTATTGTTGATATTGAGCAACAGTGCATTTTCCCAATACTTTAAGTCTAGCTTTGTGTGAGATTAATTTTAAATAACATAATAAATACTCCTTAAAATTCTTTCCATATTTTGTGTGAAATGAACTAAAAATGTTACACAATGTCATTGTTCTATAAAGCTGTCACACAAAATCTATACGAGACTATAACTGTGTGAAAATGTATTTTCTAAATGTTATGCAAAAGTGCAGCTTAGACAACATATTGTTGTATTATCATCTAGTTTATCTGCTGATTTGTCATCAACACCATATGCGTCACATCCATTTGTGGTGGAAGATGTTTTTTCATCAGCTGTGTGTGCTCTAGCTTCCTTTGCTACTGAATATGCAATTAAATAAGCTTTTTTTCATTAATGTTTATAGAATGATTAAATAATTGTGGTAACAATTTTGATCAATTTTACATATTTTTCCTTTCTCTGAAAATTTTCAGACTTATCAATAAGTTCCTTGTGCTGTTAGCAAATATCTTCTTAATTTGAAGATTGAAAGCTTTGATATGTTATTTCAAGAAATATTGTGAATATTTTCAGTTATTTTCATTTTAAATAATCCTCTTTGAAATGCCTTAGGCTCAGTTTTTTCTTTTCAGAATCCAGCTTAAGCAAAGAAGCTTGCATTGTGAGCTTTTTTCTTTAATCAATATTAGAACTTCCACCTCCAGCAGTTGAACTGGAACTGCCTCTGTATTTTTTACTTCCTCATCCTTCTTTCCCCTCATAGTAAAAAAAATTCATTTAGAGGAAAATGATTATTAGTTGCTTTAAATGTAACATGTTAAAATTGTCACCAACTTGAAAAATGTCACACTTAATAATATCCTTTCAGAAAAAAAAAAAAACCTGTTAACAATGGATAATAATACTACCCACCTACCTCAGCATATTGTTGGGAGGATTAGATGCGTTATATTTGTAGAGCTCTTGGAAGTGCTTGCATACAATCAGCCCCTGTAGAAGTGTTTTCTGTTATACCTATACGACATTGTTTCTGGTCCCTTCTCTTCCTTGCTGCCTTTCTCGAAATATGCATTCAGAGAGCCAGCATTCTAGTGGCTTTCTTTAAGTGTGCTATGGTGGCTTGATCCATACAGATTATCTTATCCCTTATTGGGGAAATTCTGCTTCTGTTAATTTATCCTACAACGACATTAGCTTTTTATTGCCCTTATTCATGTATTTATTCATTCATTCGATAAATATATATGGAGTTCCCATTATATGTCAGGCCCTGAACTAGGCATCAGGCTTCCAGTTTCTGCCTCTTGGCGCATGATTGACTGTTGACACACGTTGAATTTACTGTCAATGAACAACTTTTGACTCGGTGTTTTTGTTCATATCATTTACTCTTCCCGGGAAATACTGCTCATCCTGTATATTTAAACTCTACTGCTCTTTCAGGTATAATCCAAATCCAGTTTCTTTCCAGGACAGTAGCCCAACAGTTCACAAACCCCTCTACACGACAAAATCATTTGGAGACCCTTGTGAGAAATAGATTCCTGGGCTGTAATTCCATATGATGTGATATCCATATTCAGTTTGCTGATTCTGATGCAATAGTTAATGTATCTGTGTTGGGAGATTCATAATCTCTTTCTTGAGTCATAAATTTACCATTAACACTTGTTTTATATATGATTTATCTGATCACAATGATTGTGGGGAGATTAACAATTAACTTTTGTATTTTGTCTTACAGTGTAAAAAGGAATTTTACATACATTTCCTTTTCTTCACATTCATGTGAAATAGGTGGTCAGCTATGTTTAGTTATATCTGTTTTATAGATGAGGAAATGGATGTTTAGAGAGGTAAAGTGGCTTGTTTAGTTCATCTGAGGCAAAGCTAACATTTGAATCTGAACTCCTAAGATATCGATTGTAGCATTAATTTTATTGTTATTCAATCCTTATGGTAGATTTAACTTTTCATACATTCAATCCTTACCTCCCCAATTTGTGTTTAAGATCCTTTAAAGCAAGAATTGTATCCCATACTAAACTGTGTACCTAGAAGTCCTAAAGCAGGTCTTATACTCAGAAACTCACTAAAAACTTATTGCTTTAATATACAGTTTTCTGAAAGAAAGAACTGTATAAATTTCATTTATTCATAGAATATATGAATCATCTAAGTAGTTTTAAACCTAACTAGGTACTTTTCCTTTCATCATAGAAATACCCTTCTTATGTTCCCTGTGGTCTTTGAGGTTAGTTTATAAATTCAATTCCCAAGTAAGAGGGTAATATATATATATTTTTTTTATTGAGGTCATAATAGTTTAGAACATTGTGAAATTTCAGTTGTACATTATTATTTGTCATACACCATATATATGTGTCCCTTTACCTCTTATGCCCACCCCCAACCCCCTTCCCCTCTGGTGACCACTAATCTGTTCTCTTTGTCCATGTATTTGTCTATCTTCCACATATGAGTGAAATCATATCGTGTTTGTCTTTGTCTGGCTTATTTCACTTAACATAATACGAGGGTAATATGTATTTTTGAATAACAAACATATTCTTATATTTTAAGTTGTTTTAGAAATGTAAAATGCAGATAATATTTAATGGTACAACCTTATGCCACATCTCTCTATTATGTGCCTACATTTAATTTATTCCAGGGATGCCAGCCTCTCTGAGCTGGTGCTGGAATGCAGACGATACGGTGGCATTTGCTTCCCACAGAGGCCCGCTGTTCATTTGGACCATCTCAGGACCAGAGAGTGGAGTGACTGTACATAGAGACGCTCATAGCTTCTTGTCTGACATCTGCATGTTCAGATGGCATGCCCAAAAAAGAGGGAAAGTCGTATTTGGTCATATTGATGGAAGTCTATCAATTTTTCAACCAGGTAAGATTTTAATGAGTTAGGTCTCTAATTTTTTTTTCTTAGCATGTATAATTTCTTATTTACACAGTGTAAAGCCAATGATAACAAAATTTTCATTTTAAATTAATAGTTGTGCAAATATTATCCAGCATTGTGCTGATTCCAAATAATCATTTGAAGTAAATGCTATTTCTAAGGCATTGTAATACATTGAACTCAGCTGTGTGGACTGTAATTTGAGTTAGCCCAAATCGGACGTTTGTGCCATATTTTTACTTTACTAAGTCAATTATTTATTTCTGCACGTTTACTAGGAAAATGGCCCGACTGAACAAGGACACACAGCTGGAGTACATGATGGCTTACTAATACACTCAATTCATTTTCCCACCTGCTCATAAAATACCACTCTGATTCCACAGCTCCTTAGGAAGGACTTTGAACCTGGGATAAAAAGGAACAGTAACTCTTTGGACCCCTACTTGTTAATTAATTGGCTGAATGAAAGGGTCTGAGAAATTAGTTTATTTCTAAAATTTAAACAATAACAAAATGTATAGTGAAAAAATTGAAAAATTACCTGAATAGCTTTCCACTCATAAATAAGTACTGCTGATATTTGAGAAATGTTAAAAAGCACAGTCCTGAAAGTGCTTTTTCAGGGTTAGGATGGCTACTTTCACAAAATGTATTACATTCAATTTATCTGAAGTTAGTAGAGGAACAAAGAAATTGAAATTGAACAGAAGAAATTGTGAAAATTCAAGTAAATCTTTCTTAGGGGAATGATCTTCCTAAAATTAAAAAGAGGGTAGATAAAATATCGACACATAGGGCCATTTTATCTTAACTACATTTTAAACAGGATCTATTGTTTACCTTTTAAAGAAAGATAAAAATAAATATGCATATACTTCTTTACCGGCTCCCCTCTCTGCGTTCCTTCTGGTTGTACTGATTTGACATGGGGACAGTTTCATTGTTTTAGATTAGAATGGGGAGGGATCAGTGATTGTTTCTTGCCTCAGTTGGATTTGTTGTCTCAAACTCTTCCACCAGTCGGTTCCATCCTCTGCAGTTTCTGTTTTAGAGTTGGTCATTAAGGCTCACAGTTAAGTGCGTAATTTACAGACCTTCTCTGTCTTAGTCTGGTGAATACCACGTCTCCCCTTGTGCTCTTCATCTCGGACAGTCTTCCTCAGTACCAGGGAGGTAATTTAGGGACAGTAAAGATAGCTGTGTGCTCTGTGGTTCCAGATCTGGGGTGTATATCCAGATCTTGTTAGTGACACTCCCCTCTTCTCCCCCTGGCTGGCCTGCTCCCAGAGATTTCGTAAGGATTGTGACACTTTCTTTTTGGGGAATCTATGTACTGCCTGAGCTCTGAGGAGGAATAATGAGGAGTGTGCTCTTATTTCGATCCAAATTTTATTCTACATACTTTTCATATTTTGTAATTTGTCATTGTAGGCATCTCCTTTTTCATTGACTAGGGCTTTCTTTTCTTGCTTTATTATCGTTATTAGGCATTTTGGAAGATTTTAAGCCATAAGACATGGAGACGTTGCATTATGTGTCTAAGATCTAAAACACTGAGCTATCGTATGGTTCTTTTGGCATGGAAGGGATGGGGAGGAATAAAGGCCTCTTTGGCTTCTCTCTTTCCTAGGTTTACATCAGGATAGAAAGAATAATATTTCAACAGTCTGACCTCTGTGACTTCCAGAAGAGGCCCTTGTTTTCCAATGACTCAATCTTCCAGTTGTGAAACAGAGTAATTTTTGCATCTGTATCCATGTCAGCAAGTGTTATTTTTCGGGATCCACCCATGTCTTAGTTTGCCAGGGCTGCCCTAATGAAGTACCACTAACTAGATGGCTTAGAACAACAGAAATTTATTGTTTCACAATTCTAGAGGCCAAAGTATGAAATCAAGGTGTTGGCAAGGCCCTCTGAAGGCACTGGGGCAGGATCTGTCCAAGCCTTTCTCTTAGCTTTTGGGAGTTCCTTAGCTTACTGCCAATCTTCGTATGGTATTCGCCCTCCGTGCGTGCATGTCTTCGTGTCCAAATTTCCCCCTTTTTAAAAGGACACAGTCATATTGGGTTAGGTTTCACTTTAGTGACCTCATCTTAACTTGATCATCTGCAAATACCCTATTTTCAAATAAAGTCATATTCACAGATACTGGAGGTAGGAGTTCAACATCCTTTTTGGAGACACAGTTCAACCCATAACAACCCAATACAGACTTCTTGACCTCATTTATTCCATAGGATTTTTATCAATGAATATGCCTGAAACATTATGGAAGCTGTAATCTTGCTACGTATTTTCCCTTTGCATATACATGAGCTAATGGGTCATGCAGGAAACACTACTTTTTAGTTCTGATACTACATTCTGTGTTGTGAGTTTGAAACTTTGAGACTGTTAGCGTTAATACCAGCATCGTTACCTTTTTTACTTTTCCCGAGGAGCGGTCACCCTTATCTTCTTAATGTCTCTGTCACAAGATAGATTTTCTGTCCTCTGGGTTCTTGCAGGAGACTGTGACCTCAACCTCTTGGCTCTCCAGTCTTTCTCTCTCTTGGAAGAGAAAAAAAATGTTGATGGAGGGCTGCCTACAATAATGCGGCTCATCCATCATTTTAAATGAATGATTTTTGAACTGTGCTTAGTGTGTTTGTATATTTATGTGTGTCTATTGGGGGTCATGGAAAGACTTAGTAGGTGCTCCAGCTGGGCTTTACGCCATCTGCTCCCTCTCAGTCTGAAAAGCACCACTCTATTCTGTATTATGTACTGGATTTTCATGTTAAAATTCTCATATGAACAAAGGATTGCAGGGCCAAAATGTCAGAAAACTACTACTTTGGCTATTTCATTACATTCTTGGACAAAGCCAGGTCATCAGAGAATTTTTTTTGATCTTCATAATAGAAATGTTTTCACTGAATTGACTTTAGTATTATCCCAGGGATGTGCATTAATCAAATTTGCATTGTTTTATTTTAGAGATGTTGTTGATGACATTGTCCCTCCGTCATCCTGTGTTCCTCTTTTGAAAACATACAGGAGGCGTTTACTTCTGGTCCCAGTTGTAGGAAAAGTTGGGCTTCTCCTGAGCACATTTTGTTTTGTTTTTCATTTTGTTTTATTTGCATCCTATGGACACTGTGGATTGTGTAACTTTTCATGATTTCTTTCCTCTTGGCTTTGGCCACCTGATCTCAAAATCAAAACTTGAACAGCTATATGGATTATACATTACCCTCATTATTTTATCTTTCAACCCCAGTTTTCCTTTGTCCCAGTTATTTTTTTCAAACAGAAATTGTTAACCTCATTTTCTAATTGACTTATTCATGTCATATGCTTTTGTCCTTATCTGACCACACAAGTTGCCTGATACTTGTATAATAAAATAGAACATAAACAATAATAATAAAATAAGTAACATATAAATAAAAATATTTTCAGCTGTTGTTCTAATGACTGGCTATAAAATTGTGTGGACTCAGTTTTTTTATCTTTTATAATAAAAATGTTGATACCAGATGGAACAGAAAACAATGACTATAATTCATTATCATTTTGACTGTAAGCATGGGGCTTTCAAGCAACATGATTTAGATATTGTGTTGCAAATTTTCCCATGTTTTGTGTTTCTGTTGTTTTTATTATTTTTCACATGCTGGAATAGTTGTTTATAAATCATAGATACTAACTGGGACATGCAAATACCTAAGAATTACTTAAGAAATAGTCAGTACGACTTAGTTTAATAAATCACTTTTCTACCTCTCTCTGCCTTGTAATGAGCAGCTATATTAATATGCATTACTCTTTGTTATATCAAATAGCAATTTAGCAGATTATTTTGGGAAAGAAGCAAACTTTTTTATTGCAAAAATTGATAAAACCACATTAAAGAAACCTCACAGGCACTTTCTATGACTATATATGCAGAAATTCTAAATAAAATGCTACGTATTTAAGAACAACATTATATTTAAAGAATAATATATTCTGACAAATTTAATCCCAAGCCAGAAACTCTAAGGTTTTCAATTCACTTTATAAATATCTTATATATCCAAGGGCATCTATTTTTTCTGCTTTTATAATCTGATATGTTGAAAAACATTAAGCACTGATGATATTACAGAAAGAGCTATGGTATCTTTTGATTGTGTTTTATTTTTTTGTAACTAAAAAATTTTTTTTGTTACTTTTTAACAAACACTTTTAAAGTTTATAATATTTAGGAATAATTGGTACTTTTGTTCAAGTTGTAGTCTCTAAACTTAGTTGTTTCCCTGCCTTTCTATTGCGATTGAGAGGGCTGGCTGATTGTAGTCCCATGTGGTACATCAACATTTGTTTCCCTATTGCTAGTTGTGTGTGTAATTTGGAAGGAATGAGAGGATTGTTTGATGATCCTTTGCTTCATTTAATTCCACTTGTTTTATCTGCTTATTTGTACTGGGAGTCAGGAGTGATTGATGATTATGACACGTGATATGATGAATGAGAAAGGAGTGACAGTAAATATTGGCATGCTGTTTATAATATGCCCCACTGTTCTAAGCACTGTAAGCAACTAACTCGTTTAATCTTTAAAACTATGAGATAAGTATTGTTATGTTCTCCATTACAAAAATTAAAACCTGAGCACACAGAGATTAAGTACTACACAAAGTAGTAAGCGATGGAGCTAGGATTTGGACCCAGACAGTCCGCTCTGAAGTCTAAGCTTTTAATCCCAACACGATGATCTTCCTTTCAATAAGCACTTCCCTATCCCTATGCTATTGTAACTCAGCGACGCTGTAGTTGTTGACAAGATCACGTGTATTATTTATCTGTCTTTTTCGTACAGCTTTTCAGTAACAAATAGGAAAGACATTCAGGGTGCTAGAGATTGCCAAAGCAAAGCAGTTCAGTCTGACTTTCATCCTTAGGAGAAACCCTATTTCCCCTGCATTCACAGGTCAATTATGACTTCTGCATAGAAATGCCAGATTTGTATTCCCAGTTCTCTCAGAGATCAGCAAGGAGAAAATTAATATGATCTCATTTATTGCTCTTTTTTGGAAAATTTTGTTTAAAATCATTATTTTATATTTTAATAGGTAATAAAAGTCAGAAACATGTTCTGAGACCTGAGTCTCTTGAAGGGACAGATGAAGAGGATCCAGTTACAGCCCTGGAATGGGACCCACTGTCTGTTGATTATCTGCTTGTGGCTAATTTGCATTATGGAATTCGCCTAGTAGATTCAGAATCACTTTATTGCATAACAACATTTAATTTTCCCAGTGCAGCAGCTTCTGTACAATGCCTGGCCTGGGTTCCCAGTGCTCCTGGGATGTTTGTAACTGGAGGTAAGTTTGCCCTGTTCCCCAGAGTTTTAAATATGTGTATATTCTTTAATTGAGTCAGGGAGATTATACACTTTTATTGGTTAATTTTGTATAAAACTTAATATCTCAAATATTATCATTTATTATAGTAAATGCCTAGTTTACTTTTATTTATACTGTATATCGTTAACACAGTGACAAGTAAAATTGAAATTCAGGCCCAGTTTTCTGGGTTCCTGGTAATAAATTGGAATATGTTATATATGTGCACACATGTGTGCATGTCCGTGTTTGTGTGTACAAAAGACAGTTCAATTTCAGGCATGGTGGGATGACGGTAGAAGTACTGACTAGAGGTAATGTATCTGGCTGGGAGCTCTCTTGGCCTCACTGATAATTTTGACAGTGACCACATATGCCTCAGTAGACCCAGGCACTTTCAGCCTAGGTTGAAAATGAAAATGGAATTTATCACCATGAGTTAAAATGATGCTCCTTCATGGTTTCCTAATCATGAGAGAATTAGCGAAGCTAAGAAGTGATGGGTGATGGGAAGATGGGGGAATTTAAAATAGTAATTAGAAATTAAAAAACTCTACTTTTACCATTTACTTAGGTTCAGAGAGAGGTCTCTGAAGAGACAGAGGACGTTCAGCTACTGTATAAATACTGTATAAATATAAATAAGTATTTGCTTAGTGTAAAATAAAAAACAAAGAGTTTTTATCAACAATTTTAAAGAAATTCTTTACTTCTTTACATTACACATGGAAGCAGATGGACTCTTATTTACATATATTAATTGCCTTTAATTTCACAAGACATAATTAATGATAGACATGGGATTTATTCATTTATTATTATTATTATTGAGATAAAATTCACATACCATAACACTGGCCATTTTAAAGTGGACAGTTCAGTGGTTTCTGTATTCACAAAGCTGTACAACCATTACCACTGTCTGATTCCAGAACATTTTGTCATCCCCCCAGTAAACCCCATACCCATTGACACTCTCCATTACCTCTCTCCACAGCCCCTAGTGCACACATGTGTGTGCATAAACTGCTAATCTACTTTCTGTCTCTTTGGATTTGCCTATTCTGGATGTTTCATAGAAATGGAATCATTCAATATGTGGCCTTTTATGCCTGGCTTCTTTGACTTAGCATAAAGTTTTCAAGGTTCATCCATGTTGTAGTATGTATGAGTACTTTGTTCCTTTTTATGGGTGAATAATATTCCATTGTATGGATATGCCAGATTTTGTCTATTCATTTATCAGTTGGTAGACATTTAACTTATTTACACTCTTTTGCTATTAAGAATAATGCTGCCATGAATATTTGTGTACAGATTTTTGTGTGGATGTATGTTTATAATTCTGTTGGATATATATGTGGGAGTGCAATTGCTGGGTCACATAGTAACTCTGTTAAATCGTTTGAGGAATTGCCAGACTGTTTTCCAAGTAGCTTCTATGAAGGTGGGATTTTGGAAAGGGAGGGGGCTAATTGGTCTTCAGGTATATTAGGCAGTCCTTGTTTGGCTGCAAGTGAGCAAGGGAGCAGTTTACGAACATTTCAAAAGAAGAAGCGTTATTTAATGTTAGGGGTGGAATGTTTCCTGTGACTGGCTTTCCTAGAGCAAGTGTGTCAATGGGGTGCTTTTTTGTGATCAAATTGTCGTAACGATCTTTGTTGGGGGAAGCTGCCAAAGCAGGCAGTCTCACCCTAGAAAAGGATTTGGAACAGAAAAAATCATAAAGCATGCCAAAAATTTAAAGGTTGAATAGCATTTCAGCTGTTGCTTTGTATTATTGTACAATATTACTGTTTGAAGAATGTCAATAAGTGGTGCTAAAAATTTTGCCAGTTGGAAGTTTTTGTTATTACTTTTATGTCTGGGCATTTTATGTTTCAAATAAAATTTGTTAACATAATGCTTTTTTCCTGATCTGACTAGATTCTCAAGTGGGTGTTTTGCGCATTTGGAATGTTTCAAGAACAACACCTATTGATAATTTTAAATTAAAGAAAACAGGGTTTCACTGCTTACATGTACTTAATTCTCCTCCAAGAAAAAAATGTAAGTAAAAATATCACCAAAATTTAATATTTTAAAAGATTGTATTTGCTGCCATCAAATAAAATGACTGACGTAATGATGTAAACATATCAAATACAGTATGCTACTGAAAAGCAAATTTTAAAAATAGTCTTTGACAAAATATGTGCTAAAGAAACCATCAAAGCCACACAGTATCTAATGTTACTAAATTGAAAATATTTAGAGCCAAGTTACATTTCTGAAATGCTGTTAAATAAGAATATTAAAATAATCTCAAATTATCTACATGGGGAAAATCAACAATGATATTGCTGAAAATAAGAAATATCAAGAGTGATGGGATTAAATAAAATTGGTCTGAACTAGGATACTTTATGTTTTAAACATGGCTCTTTTACAATCTGTATGGTTTGTAACAAAGTTAAAATAACCTAAATATTCAAAATATAGGATCTAGAACATATATTCCATGTTTGAATACCAGTTGTCGCTGGATTAGTAGTTAGTGTTATGGATGCTCTATGTCTTCTTCATTTATTTTTGTGTATTTTTTCTATTATTTTTCATTGCTTCAGTAGTTAAGAAAAAATAATAAAATACACAAGTTAGAAAAAATCTGGAATTTTGGGAGAGGGTTAGGATTCGAATTTTTCTTAAATGTGAGGGTAAAGAAATCGACTTCCTATTAAGTCAGTCGTGATTTATCTGTGTGGGTGGCAGTGTTTTCATTTTTGTGTGGATCATAAAAGATAAGCGTTATGGAATTTAGTGACTGAGCAATCTAGAGTTATGAGTCCTCCTTCCGCACTACTGTCTATCTTTATAATATACTAAATAATTAGTAAGGGCTATTCAAAGTAATGTTATTTTGATTAACAAATTTAATATTTAATGTAGTGGAAAATGGCAAGAACTAGAAAATCTCCAGCCTTTCCCAAATTTAAGCTTTTCTCTTCTAATACTTCTGAATCCTGCAAACTGGAGGGTCTCGAAACATTAGGACTGGAAAAGTAATACACTGGAACCTAGCATATTGTTTATGTAGCATGCATTTTTTTGGAGTTATTTGTTTCTGTTTTTAGTTACTATAAACATCCATATGATGGGATGACCGAAATATCACAGACTCTCTTCTTTCATATTTTCTTTTTCTTATTACAAAAGTAGTCCATGCCCGTTAGAGAAAAGTCAGAAAATGTAAAGAAGCACATACCAATCTTGTCATTTTTGAGTAATTCCTTTCATGTTACCTATTGTTAGATATCTAGTTTTTTCCCCTAAATTTTTTAATGTAACAGAAAGTGTGAAATAAGAAAAACTATGTGGAAATGAAAAATTTTAAGTGTAGTTATACTCACCAAATTCTAAAAAAAAAAGATGAATTATAGATATGTGCATAAAGGATGTCACAACCACCCATGATGTCAACAGATTAAGATATTAGAAAAACTAGTCATGGATCATATTAATTTTAACCAAACTGTCAGCAAATTTTATTGAACCAAATGTGTCTTTTGTTATTAGTAATTCATTCTAGTTTGGACTTCCTGTCATTCTCAGATTCTGAGAACTGAGTATTATCCAAATGAATGCAATAAGGGAGACTTTATTATATTTGAATCAAAAAGAGAATGTACTGGGAAATATTTATCTATATTCCAGTATGTAATTAACATGGATTGGCCTGATAATTTACAATGGTATCATTATTTTGAATTATATTTGCAAGAGAATATTCACATTCTAAGGAAAAGCTTGAAAGAAGATGAAATATGGGATAAAGAATATACAGAAAATAACTAAACAAGGGGATATTTATGTAATTCAAAGTTGGAGAAATGGAAGTCTATGGACAGTAAAAATAAAATTGAGGAAAAAGAAAGAAAAATAGAGACGCAAATGTATGTCAGACAGTTGTGATTCTTAATTTGTGCTAAATTGAAGTGAATTACAAATAATCTTAAAAATAATTATTTTCATTGGATTGGAAATTAATGGAAGAGAGTTATTAGCTTGAAAGGAAAAAAATTCAGAGCCAGCCCTGATGGCCTAGTGGTTAAAGTTTGGCAGCCTGGGTTAGGTTCCAGGGCTCAGAACCACACCACTCGTCTGTCAGTTGCCATGCTGTGGCTGTGGCTCACAGAGAAGAACTAGAAGGACTTGCAACTATAATATACACCTATGTACTGGGGCTTTGGAGAGGAAAAAAAAAGAGAGAGAGAGGAAGACTGGCAACAGATGTTAGCTCAGGGCAAATCTTCCCAGCCAAAAAAAAAAAAAAATTCACATGTGTGTGTGTTTGTGTGTGTAGAGGAGGGTGTAAGCTATTCTATCAGCATTTTGAAAGAACATTCAAATTCAAAAACAATCATACTATGTCTTAATTTATGGGGAGATAAGAAACCAAATATTTACAGCCTATTGTGATTTCTCACACACCACTTTTTATCCATTTTGCCCCACCTATACTTTTGTACACCACTTTTCAAAATAATATCCAGTTTTGTGTATATGTGTATTTTGGCAATGCTGGTACTCCTGTGGCAGAAAATGTAGTCATTGTCTAATGGTTCATGGATATAAATTCTGGATGAAAGAAAACAAAGGAGCAGCTTTATAAATTAAGCCCTGTGGTTTCATTGCAGTATATGGGAAGCTGTTGGTGTAAATATTTACTTGTTTATTTGTTTTTTTAGTTTCAATCCAGTCTCCAACCAAAAATCATTATACATCCTCAACAAGTGAAGCAGTTCCACCCCCAACTTTGACACAGAATCAAGCATTTTCTCTTCCTCCTGGTCACGCCGTGTGCTGTTTCTTGGATGGGGGAGTTGGCCTTTATGATATGGGAGCCAAGAAGTGGGATTTTCTTCGGGACTTGGTACGTCTGTGGTCACTACTTCTTTTATACACAACACTTATTTTGTGAAAGCTCATGATGTTTACTTTTACTTATATATTAATATTCTTAAAATTATTTTTGTAGAGAATCATATATTAGGACTTGATCTTGGTTAGCTGAAACATTTTAGAAAAATGTATAGAATGATGGCAAACTATTAAAATTCCTTAAATTTGAAACATTAAACTTCTTTAAATATTAATATCTACTTAGCTTATCATGATTAGTCTGCATTTGGTAGTGTTCCCATTTTTGTGTGAACCATGTTAATTCTTAGTATAGTATTGGAAAATTACATTGCCGTACTATATTTTGGAAGCAAAATGAGAAATAGAATATTCTTTCAGGAGGAAGGACAAGTGCATGTCTGTTAGTTACTCCAAGCTTTGTTTTTCTCATCTATGAAATGAGCAAGATTGGATTGTTTTCTAAGATTTATTTCTATTATCACATCATTGTAATGATTCTATGATTCTATGAACTTCTGTTCTAATGATCATTAAGCCTCTATATAAAACAGAATACAGCCTGGCTGAGGACTCACATTTTTGTCTGGTTTTGTTCTGTGCTTTATCCCCACTACCTAAAATAGTGCTTGGCACATAACAAGACTTTATTAAGTTTTGTTGAATGAATGATGGCATCTAATAATGTATAATGTGTTGTAATTAATATTTGTCAAGAATCATCTTCCTTAATTCTACCTAGTTCTGAGTTTATAAAAATGCCCCCTTTTTTTCTACAAGTTTGAATGAGACTGATCTAGACATTCAAGAAACTTTTAACTGTTAATTGTTTTTCTGTAGAAAAACTTAGAAAAGGAATCTAAAGCTAATTAGAAAAGGTCTTAGAAAAGGAATCTAGAGCCATAACTGCCCTTGTAGAAACAGAGAGGAATCAATAATACTGTATCATTTCAGGACTAATTTAATTTTGTCCTCAAATTAAAAAAATTGAACTATAGCAAGAATATTTTTGTAACAATGTGTAGCTTAGTCTAAAATATTCCTTTTGTAGATATTCTTTAGATTATTTAATTTTCTTTCCCAGTAAATTCTCTTTCCTAGTGTCGTAAACTTTTTCTACATGTCAAATTACCATTTACTTTTTTTTTTTTTTTTTTGTGGGGAAGACCAGCCCTGAGCTAACATCTGTTGCCAATCTTCCCCTTTTTGCTGAGGAAGACTGGCCCTGGGCTAACATCCGTGCCCATCTTCCTCCACTTTATATGGGACGCCGCCACAGCGTGACTGACAGGCAGTGCGTCGGCGGGCGCCCGGGATCCGAACCCGCGAACCCCGGGCTGCCAAGCGTGGACTAAACCGCTGCGCCACCGGGCGGCCCCACCATTTACTTTTAAAAACATCATGAAAGGGGAGGAAAATATAAGAATGCATTTAAATCTGTAAAAACTTATATTAGCAAAGGAGAGGTCATGCAATCTAAATTCAATAGGTTTTCTTTTTGTGTGTGTGTGAGGAAGATTAGTCCTTAAATAACATCTACTGCCAATCCCCCTCTTTTTTTGCTGAGGAAGACCAGCCCTGAGCTAACATCTGTGCTCATCTTCCTCTACTTTCTGTGGGATGCCTGCCACAGCATGGCTTGACAAGCGGTGCATATGTCCGTGCCCAGGATCCAAGCCGTGAACCCCAGGCTGCCACAGTGGAGTGCACGGACTTAACCACTACACCACCGGGCTGGCTCCAGTAGATTTTCTATTTGAGTGTATATCCTCATATTAAAATATGTTTTATTTCAAAAACATGTTAAATTTATAATTCTACTAAAAACTAAACTATTCTTTGATTATAAATTATTTCGGTGGCTCTTCTCACTTTAAAAATGTCTCCCAGTCAGAAGAGACAGAGATTTTTTTCCTTACAATTTCTCTCATCCTCAACACAGACTCAAATTTGAGATTTCTGGAAGTATTACCAGAAGAAACGTCTGACTCTGAGCTGTTGTATGCATAAAGCGTCTCCAAAGATTCCAAATTACATGGGATAAGAAAAATCTTATCCATGCACTTTCTAAAAGGTGTACTTCCACATGAACATTTGCTTGATTAAAATTAAGAAAAAATGCTTCAAAATTTTCCCTTCATCCCCACCTTCCTCCTGATAAGAAATCAAAGAAGAAATATTCACAATTTAGTTCTTACTCTATGATTTTTCAAATTTTAAAAATGAAATTTGAAGGCATAGCAGTGAATTAGCATTTAAAAATGCACATACAGGCAGTCCCTGCCCTAAGTATGTTTGTGGCTGTACCAGCCTCTCTTCCCTCTTGCGAACCCTTGAGAGTTTTCTCTCCTCTCCTTTCCACTTGAAGGAGAGACTTGCAGTACTTGTGCAGAATCCTAAAGGTGGTGGCTTCTGGTATCAGTGGAAGTGGAGAGAATGTTCAGGGCTCCCTCTGTACCTTTGCTACAGGAGCTGGGAATAGAAAGCCCTGTCCCCGGGCTTTAATTCTCTCCCTGGATTCAGCATGTTATAGTTTCTGCTGCTTGGAGTAGGAGTTTCAATTCCCATTTCCCAATGTTTGGGAGAAGACAAGTGGTAACTTACCATTTACATTAGATTCTTAACAGATTTTCCCATAGGCACATAGTAATTACGCTCCAATTTACAAGTGTATGTTTACATATGTTTGTATATACCACTTGACAGTTTCGTGGGATGTTGGGATCCAAATCGACATGTAACAGGCACAAGTATTTCGAGTTCCAAAGAATAAATTTGCTAGAAAATTTTGGAACAAGATTCATTAAAAATTGAGGCCATGCCGAATTCTTCTTATTTCTGCCAAAATTGTGACGTTCTTTTAGAGGTTGTCATTGATGTAAAAAGAGGAAAAATTGCGTTAAAAGACTTTTAGTTTCAGTTTTATCTTGGTCTTTTAGTTTACTACCAGAATGACATAGTAACTATTAATGGTTAATTGCTTTATACATTTCTAGCATAGTATCTCGTGTATGATAAATAATCAGAGAAGATATGTTTTGCGTTGAATTGAAGTTGAAAAGTGAGACTTTTGAACATCTTTGTATTTAGTTGCTGAATTGAGGAACTGTAGCTGAATAAAATCTAGGTCTGTACAAAATAGTACAGAACTAACAGCACAGAGAACATTCAGTCACAGTGGTGATTCCATTTTGTGTGTTTTTGCTTGCCTGTATATTTTTGCGTTAGTGTTAGGAAAAACCACAGCCACTTGATTATACATTATGGTTTGTTTATTAATAACATGAATTTTACTCAGTAACTATGACTTTTTTATGCTGCATTCCTAGGGACATGTGGAAACTATCTTTGACTGCAAATTCAAACCTGATGATCCCAATCTTTTAGCAACAGCTTCATTCGATGGCACTATAAAAGTCTGGGATATAAACACATTAACAGCAGTGTACACCTCCCCGGGTAATGAAGGGGTTATTTATTCTCTTTCATGGGCTCCAGGTAAGAAGTATTTTATTAAAATCAGGAATACAATTAAGTGAATTTCCTAACTTTTATTTTCATTCGAATTATCTTCTTCGTCTCTATGCTATCTTGCTACAGATGACTGTAGAGGCAAATTAGTACCAATGTACTCGTTGGTTCAGTTTTTGTGGGCACAGGCACTTTGATTTCTGGGCCCTTCTATATGACATTGTCATATAGAAAAGCCACAGTAAATCAGGATGATCTCGACCTGTCTAATTTTAGCTGCATTTGTATAGATGTGCCTTTAAAGGTATAGCACATTTTACATAATAGAAGTTTTCCTTAAAATTTTCCTGTGAATCAAATATATGAAAATTAAAAAATTATTTTCTAAAATTTGGGGCTGGCCCGGTGGTGTAACAGTTGGGTTCGCGCACACCGCTTTGGCGGCCCAGGATTTGCAGGTTCAGACCCCGGGTGCAGACAGATGCACCACTTGTCAAGCCATGCTGTGGCGGCGTCCCATATAAAGTAGAGGAAGATGGGCACAGATGTTAGCCCAGGGCCAATCTTCCTCAGCAAAAAGAGGAGGATTGGCAACAGATGTTAGCTCAGGGCTGGTCTTCCTCACCAAAAAAAAAAAAAGTGAGGTCCCAAAAGAACTAATTAGTTCTCTTACCTGCTCCCTTCTTCACATCCATCTCTATTTTACTTTTTGATTTTGATGGCCAACATTTATTAAAGAAGAGTCTGGTGTCAGAGAGGTTGAAAAACTTCCCCAACGTTATATATGTAGCAAGTAGTGGTGGAATCAAGATTTGAACAGCTGTGCGTTTGACTTTTAAGCCTGTGCTCTCCATCATTGCAATGTGCCTCTTCACAGTGGGTCCCCTGGCTAGCGATGCAGGAATTGGACCAGCCAGTGCAGTGACAGCACTGTAGCACTCTTAGTTGAACATTCTACCTCCTACAAAATGTATATATCTCAAACCTAAAACTCAAATAGAAATTGTGACTGTAAAAACCATTGTTTCAAGTCATAACACAGAAGGCCTAATCTTAAAGCATTATTTCATTCTGTACATTGAGAATTTGCCTCAAGAAAGTAAAAATGTTGGAAAATGGAAATTCAGTGATTTTTTTTTTTTTGAAATGTGAGTACTGTTGAATCACTATCTTGAGCTAAGCATGGATGAAATTTAAAAGATTAACGAAGGTTGGCATGGATGAAGTGGAGTAGGAATATAGATTTTGCCTAATTTCCTTTATTTTTAGAGTAGAAACCACAGGAAAAGAAAAAATCCTGCAAATAAATCTGGAAACTTCTCCCTAATAATTTAAGAACCCAAAAAGGGGAGCAGAATGAAAATACTAGAAATATGGCAAAGACTTCTTCTATTTTTGGTGTTTATACTCATTTACCACAAAGTAATTCCCCCGTATTTTTACTCCTGGGTGGCAGATGACAACTGTTCTTCCTTCTAATGGAGAAAGCCTCTTCTTTGACTGCCTTGCAAAAAGTACTTAAGTCCTTGACTACCTTACTAACTTAACAGCGGTTGCATTTTCACGTATTTTTAAATTTATTAAAAACACCGAGCACTGTTTATGCTTTTGATAGAGGAACTGAATTTTTTCATGTGTTCTGCTTACAGAAATACTTTCCTAACCATAAAAAAATTACTAGGTTCTCAGAAAAATGTAAAACTGACTGGATATGTGATAATATAGAGGAATTATTAATAATTTTGGTATTTGTGATTGTGATGATTTGGATTGTGATGGTCATGTTAATAAAAGAGTCCCTGTCTTTTAGACCTCCATACTGAAGTATTTATTGATTAAATGATGTAATGTCAGAGATTTGCTCCAAAAAAAATCCAGTAGGTGTTATAGACAAAACAAGACTGACCGTATTTTGATGATTGTTGAAGCTCTATGATGGATACATTCATTATACTATTCTCTCTATATTTGCCTACATTTGATAATTTCCATATAAAAATTCAAAAAGAACTACTTTGCAAATCTCAAGTCTTACTTTTTAAAAACTTACATTTTTGAAAAGAATTATATTTGTGGCAAACATTTCATATAACGTCTAACTGTTTCCTAAAGGTGATTTAAATTGTATTGCTGGAGCAACTTCCCGAAATGGTGCTTTTATTTGGGATGTTAAAAAGGGCAAAATGGTACAACGGTTTAATGAGGTAAGATGTACTGACTGCCAGCTGAATAACCTAATGTCTTATACTGCTTCATATATTTTAAATGCTCTTCTCTCATAATTTAATAATCACCAGGTGGCATTAGGTTCTCTCAATTAGAAGAAAATCCAAAAGGACATTCGCTGCTAAAATGAATTCTGAAAAATGTAGATGAATCTAAGATATAAAAATTCATGCATTAGACATTCAATGGAATTTTGAGTCACTCTACATAAAGTTATCCAGGCAAATATTCAGTAGTTGGAAGAAGACTAAACTTAGAACAAATCCCAAGTTACAGTCCCAATTCTGTTACTAATTAGCTCTTGCCATAGGGAAAATCATTTTATTGCTTTGAACCTGATTCTGCACCTGCAAGATGGTGAAGTTGGATCATATAATTTCTTAGATTCCTTCCTGTTCTCAAATTCTGTTGTTCCATGACAAGCCCTAGAACCTCCCTCTTCCTATTTGTATTGTCATAGATTGTTCTTTTACTTCTACTTGGTGTTAAATGGTCTTCCCATATTTTACTGAGTTCCATTAATATTTGGAAAATACATATGATCTCATTATAGTATGTTAGGTATGAATCGAGGGAAATATGACAGGATCTAGGATCGTCTGTCACTATCTTGAAATTTTATTTATTTCAAATGATTACTGTTGAAGTTTATGAAATATATAATGGATTTGAAAATTGTTTTATATTTGAGGCTTTAAGACCATTTATACAAAAGACTGTTATCCGTCTGAGGATCAAGTAGCCTTGGTCTTTTGGGAGGTACTGAAGTAATGTGGCAAATGCAGACTGTTAGGGAAACTTTACCAACCACCAGTAAGCAATTTTGCTCTCTAAAGAGGAAACTTTGACAAAGGATTGTCCAGTTACATCCTTCCCCTTCTCTCCATAACAATACTCCTTCAGTTCAGCAATGCCCCCAACCTGCCCTCTGCCCTCCCCATCACCAGAGCAATACATCCCATAATGAATAGTGACATACGAAGAAAAGAAGAAATGAACCCGAAAAAGAAAATTTCACTTAAATTCCAAAGTTTTGTCCTTGGGTGTCAGATCTGTTGATCTCTTCTTATGTCATCTTGGCACCTTGTGATCTAAAATATCTGCCCATTAGCACTAGAACAGTCCCAGCCTGATTCCAGCAACACAGCATCTTAGCATCAAGGACGTCTCTTATATCCATTCATGTCTTTCCCAGCATTCAATAAGATAGGTAAGACCAAAATCAAAATTGCTTAAATCTAGGGTAATAAACATGAGAAAAAAATAACAATGCCAGCTATAATTAACTAACTTACATATGCCTCACGAAAGGAAGTGCAGGATAGTAGAGAGCCACAAGTGCACTGCTCACAGGGATAAAGCTGACGGAAGGCCGCCACTCCTTCAACTAAATGCGTGTAGAGATTACTTCCACTTTTGTGTCCATCTTTATAAAACTACCCACCTTGACCCCCAAAGAGGTGAAAACAGCAACTAGAGAGTGCCTTAGTAAAACAGCCTTAAAACTCAGGATAAACAGTCACTTTGGCCTCCCCATAACAGTAGCCACAGTTTAAGTACCATATAAGATTGAAATGTTTTAAATAAAATTCGGAAATGGATTTATTGCAACTTTTATTCACCCACGACCCAGCTGATGAATGACATTCCAAGTATAATATATTCCTTCTATTTTTAAAAATTCTCATCATTGCAGCTGTGACTATATCCCTTTACCCTTCCCCAGTCCAAGAATGCAGAGGAACCCGTAAATATAGTGATGTTATAGGAATAATCATAAATCTGTTCTCCTTTGTTTTTATAAAAATGATACTTTGAAACTGAGAAAAATAACCAGTAATAATAATTGCTTGTAATATTTTCTAACACTGTAGTTGTAGTAGCACTGGGTTAGAAAGCAGATAGATAACTGTCTTATTTCCAGATTGATGTTTACAGGAAAAAGCACTAAGCAGAGCTTAATTCTACAGATGGTTGAAGCAGCTTCTGGGTCTCTACCAATGTTCACCAAAAAAAAAAAACTAGAGCCACTCAATTTATGTCTTAAAACAGTGGTTTTGTTTCTTAAGTGTGACAGCTTTACACATTCTTAAAGTATATACAGTCATGCATTGCATAACAACGTTTCAGTCAATGACGGACTACATGTAGGACGGTGATCCCATAAGATTAGTACCATATAGCCTAGGTGTGTAGTAGGCTCTCCCATCTAGGTTTGTGTAAGTACACTCTATGATATTCACACAACGATGAACGTGCGTTTCAGAGCATTTCTGGAAAAGCATTTCTCAGAATGTGTCCCTGTGATTAAGCCATGCATGACTGTATTCAGGTTTCTGCTACTGACAGTAATCTACAGCAAGTTCCTAACAGAAAAATGATACAATACTTAGAATAAGGAAATAAATAAGAGAAAAAAAGAGGTGAATTATTTCTTATTGATAGGTATTTTGCATTTTTTGAAGCACGGAAACAATGGAATATTCTGCATTGCCTGGAGTCATAAAGATTCCAAAAGAATAGCAACCTGCAGTGGTGACGGTTTCTGGTAAGTACTGTCTATGAAATTACATTGTTTGTAAAAGATATATTTGATAATACCCATTGTATCGCGTTAGCACATGGCACATTAAAATATTTGGTAAGATTCCATTTGTACACCTCTGCCAACTATCGTAAGTATTATTTATAAGCCCACATAGGTACATGTTACATTCCTATGATATGTAAGTAATAAATAGCATGCAATGATATTTAAAAATAAATAAATAAACCAGTAATTGCTTTCTAAAAGAAAATACTACCTGGATTATAACTAAAAGACTGTGAATTGCCTTCAAAAAAATTTCAAGGACTTTTCACAGAGTCTAAATAATTCTTATTACATTTTGGAGGGAGTGGTATTTCAGTTTTACAAGTGATTCAAGAGATATCACATGCTCTAGAAACTTGTTCACACTTTTGTAGATGCTATTATTTACAAAAGGATAAAGAGCCTTTGCAAGGAGGAATAAGGTAATGCATGTGGGAAATGCCTTTTTCTTAGAAACTGACTAACTTCTCTGACTCTGTGCTTTCTTAATTCTGTTAAGTCCCAGGAAAAAGTAGGTTTCTGAACAATATTTGCAAGGGAAGACTTGCCTTTGGGTTAAGAAATATTTTTAACCAAACGATGCTACCCTGTAGCTTATAGGTATTGTCATCTTTGACAGGTGGTGTAGACATTCATGGTTGTTGAGAATACAGTCATTTGTCTCTTGTTAGGTTTTGTTATACCCAACCCAATTTTCTCATCCTCACTTTTTAATTTCATTGGAAATGACAGTAGTTATGGAAAGCAAAGATCTTTACTAGGACGTTAGAATTTTCAGAAATAACAATATTAGTGATTTTTTTCCCTTGAAAAGAACTATTTGCTACTCGATACATACAAAAATACAGAAGTGTGCCTAAGAGTTTTTTGGCGCAGTGATAGCTTTACCGTGTACTTCAGGGCACTGCTTAGATAAACACCACGGTCAGTGACTGAACATTCATAATCATAGGTCACCACCCCTCCCCAGAAGTTTTTGTGGGCTTAATGATGTTTTAGAGGGTCTTCTCCAAACCCTATAATACGTTAATTTATACACAGCTTCTCTTTTTTTCTAATGGAATCAATAGCCTTTGCATTATGGTTATAATGTAGTAGGGATTGGAGCTTCTTTTATTTTTGCAGTTAAAGTGTATAGGACCCTTTTGGGGAGAAGGGGTCCTCCAAGTTTCTAGTTATATCATTCACAATATGCCATGGAAATGTTAGAACTTGAATGTCTTGGACTTGGTGTAATAGTACATGCAACCAGCATTATCAATCAGTTGTTTTAAATATAAATTTTTAACTGCTCAATTTTGAAGCTGAAAATCTAACGCTATGTTAGTTATATCATAATGTTTTAAAATATATGTATTAAACTATGTTTTCCTCAGTTAAAAAATATTCTATAAGAAGTAGTTTCTAAATCAAAATTTATCACCTTTCAGTTGATTTAAACGGATTCCCATAATTAAAACTGTGTGATGTAAATAGACTTACTCGTAATTGGTAATATGTGCACAGTACTTTAAATGTTCTTTGTGCGTTGCAGACAAGGTCTCTATCCTAAAATACTTATATTTGCATTATACAATTCTGGCCTTATTCCTTTGAATAATGTATTTAGAACATTGGTTTTTTTCCATTAACATATTATAATTACTTTCAGTATTATTCGAACTATTGATGGTAAAGTGCTACACAAATACAAACACCCAGCTGCCGTTTTTGGTTGTGATTGGAGCCAAAACAACAAGTAAGTATTTTTTTCCTGAAATCAGTAATAAGTACATATCAGAAATTTTAACTAATCATTAGGCTTAATGTTATTCCCACAGGTAATACTCATCACTCTTTTTAGGTAATCTTCCCCTTGCCTAGCCTTATGATTGCTTGTTTATTTTAGCTAATTTTATTCCATGAAGTTTCTACATGACTTAGAAATATTGATTTCCTGCTTTCAAAACAACTTTGTGATGCTTTAGGAAAAAGCGTACGACTAACTAATGAAAAATGGAAATCAGTCCAATCTGTGTGTGGCTTCTACCATAGAAATGTGGCCCTTTCTCTAAACCCTTTAGGAATCTGTGCAATGGTGTTGTTCCGCCATGACCTTCCATAATGATGATGCCTCCGCACTGGATGATTTCCCAAGATGTGGAACTTACGGGGATGGTTTTGAAAGGTCAACCTTTCAAGAGCCTAGTATTTCCCATGTAAAAATCAGCTTAGATTTAAAAATTAATCCAAATTAAATCTCCACTGAAATTGATCCTTCAAATCACTGCACTTCTAAGAATCTTCAAATCTGTTTCAAACCTCTCTGTGATGAGATATAAATTATATTTAAAAATTCAAACTTTCTTTAAATATTATGAAAGCAATGTGAATTATCTTATGGTTTTCCATATTACAGATGGAAAATATACATATTAAAATATTAAAACCTTATTATAGTTGTGATCTGAGTCAAGTCACATATTGTACAACATGATGGATCTATGTATTTCTCCCACTAAATATAGAAGAATTTATAACACACTGTTAGAGGTTATATGCAAAATGAGCTCCTCCCCGGGATTTTCCAGTCTCAGTGGCCTGATAATGCTAACAACAAAGCTGCTGAAGCCAGAATCCTTGGCCTCTTCTTTTATACTTTATCATCTCTCAATTTCCATTTACAGTCAGCCATCAATTTCTGTCATATCCTGCATCTAAATATTCTTCTTTTTCTAACCGTGCCACCTGCCACTAAACCAAAAATATTTGTTTGTTTTTGGACTTTTGCGAAAGTTCTAAATCAGTTCCAGACTTCACACCCTTTATCATCACTTCCGCTCTCCCGGCCCCACCTCCTCTATGTTGCAGTCAGAGTGAGCATTAAATACGCAGATCTGAGCATACTATTCTGCTGCTTCAATCCTTCAGTATCTTCCCATTGATGGTAGGATAAAGTGCACAATCTCAGCAGGCCCTACAAGGAAGTCCCTGTATAATCTGGTTCCTGTGCACTTTAGTAATCTCATTCCAAGCCTTGCTCCGCCTTGTTCTTTGCCTCCAGGCACACTGGCTTTCAGTCTCTTGATCTAGTGGCTCATTTTCACCCCAAGGCTTTCACTCATGATGTCCCCCTTTATTTGGGATTCCACTCCCCACCCCACCCCACACCACCCACCCAGGTTGACTATAGATAACCTCTCCCCATCCTTTAGTGCTCAGCTCAAAAACCACTTCCACGGAAAAGACTTCCCGCACCCACATATTAGGTGAATTTTCCCTACAATATGCCTTGGGAGCCCTTAACACAATAAAATTAAATTTTAGTTATGAAATTGGCTGTCTCACCCTCTAAAATGTAAGCTCCATGAGGTCAGCAACTGTGTTATCTATTTTTAGCAAATATGTTATGTTTGCTTATGTTCTTAGCAAAACACTGTGCCGCTAACCCTCACTGTGCCTTGAAAACAGATGTTGAATAAATATTTTAATAAATATTTGTTCAGAATACAAATGGATAGAATTTCCTTGCATCTGACCAAGAGAACAGTTCCACACTCTATTTCTCTATTTTATAGGGTTAATAACCGCTTGACCAGTTGAAATAAAAATTAACTATTAATGCAGTATGCTTTGTTGGTTCAGAAAGCTTTTCTGAAAAAGTCATTTATACTTAACTATTATGCTTACTGCCAAGCTTACCTAATAAATTTCATTTTTATTTTTAAAAAAATCTTTTAAAAATGTTCTAATTGCTATATTCATATTCCACTTGGCATCTTAAGTGATAAGTGAAAAACACCTTGAACTTACAAAAGTTTGTTCATAAGATATCTCTGAATTTATAATTTGGATGTCTGTATGTACATTCTTTGAATATTTATTGTTTCACTTCTATGATTTTATATTTATGTATCTGCCTGTACGTATATACAAAATATAATCATATATCCATGTAAATATTTGTATGATGCAAAATATATTTTCCCACATATAGAAACTGCCCCATTTATCAGTGGGCCTTGGACAGATGCAATCTGCACATTTACAGATTGGCATGCCAGTTTGCAAACTGGTGTATTTCTGCATATGGGCTTAAATAAATATAACTATTATAACCCATGTGACAAAATTCAACCATTTGAAGTTTGGGGAAGGTTTTGATGACAGTTGAGTCCAAAATGTGTAACTTCCCCTCTGTCCCTGTAGAGTGTGGAGACTGTTTATATAATTAATGTTTCTTAGGGAGACTGTGTTCTGGCAGGCACATGATTTCCTCAGGTCTGCCCAGTATGCATAATTCCTTTTGGCAGTATTCCAAGGATGACCACTAGGGTAGAAATAGTTGCTTAGCTGACTCTCACTCTCTTGAGAATAATGAGCCAAGATCATTAAAAGATCACATCCACATATTATATTTGCAGAGGATCCTTAGTTGGATCGTACAAGGTGATCCCCAACCTTGTATGGTGACCTCAAGGTGGGGAAGCCGCCAAAGAGAATTGGAAAACCAGGACTGTGAATTCCTGTCAGGTGAGACAACCCTGGTCTGAGGGGATCTTTTCCAGCATCTTTCTGAGGGAAACATTGCTATTTGTACCCATGCCACAAAAAATTTACTGGTGGTCAGGGCATGTAGTAATTAATAATGGGCTTACCAGCAAGGAAGCAAATCTCAGTCACTCACCATTGAGGACCCTTCCTGAGACCCAATAGTTGCAAAATATAAACTTCTGAGAAATATTCAAGAAGTTATGAATCTGGACATTCTGAAAAAGAACTTAGAGAAAAATAAATACCATTATCTGTGATCTAAGATAAATAAAATAAAAATTCAGCAGTTAAAAAGGGGACATTGAGAGAGAAACTCTTTCTGTACTAGGGCAGTTTCTGCAAATGATGTTTTAGGTAAATGTGTAGTCAAATTTCATTAAGGAAGCAAAAAATTCTAGTTTTAGAAATTAGAACTGTGTCCATTTAAAAATTACCAGTAAGAAATGATATCAAATTTTTAAATATTTTAATGTGCCATTGATGATATTTCAGAGACATGATAGCCACTGGCTGTGAAGACAAAAATGTTCGTGTCTACTATGTAGCCACCAGCTCTGAGCAACCATTGAAGGTATTCAGTGGGCATATGGCAAAAGTGTTCCATGTTAGATGGTCTCCTCTGAGGGAGGGAATTCTTTGCAGTGGTTCTGATGATGGGTATGTATTTTTGGATTCTAATTTTCTAGTCTTTAAAATTATAAGCTTATAATTTTCTAGAAATGTGCTTATTTATATGACTGAACTTGTATGTGGAAATATTCTAAATATGTACTTAACAAGTAGGCAGTTAACAGGACCCTAATTGCATTCAACCAAAAGTAAATTAAATTTTGTCATGCTTATATTATCATCATATTCATGATTTCTATTTCCTTACTTATTCTGCTGACTATGAATGCTTATTTCTATCTTACTAGCAACAAAGTTAACAGAAACAAAAATTTTAAAAGGATCTGTTGGGAAATGGAAAAAAGACCTGAAACAAATCTCTGTAAAATAAAGAGAAGAGTTTAATTTTAATAATGTTCTTATATTTGTTGTGGAAAACAGCTGTACTCTGTTTTCATTAAGAATGGAATAAAAGAATATAAGCATATATTTTAGCATGAAGAGGATAATTTAGAAATGAGAGTGATTTATGAAAGTCTGATCTGGTTTTGAGAAAGTTTCCAAAATCTTTTTGATATATCCATACAAGATAGATTTGCATAGTGGAATTTGGTCACTATTTGAGTATGAGATAAATTTAGGGAAGAAAAATCTTCCTTCATGCAAGTAAAAGTCATAGTATATAGTAACCATAGGTTTAATATTGAATAAGTATTTTCATCTTGAAATTTTGGCATAAATCCAAATTTAATAAGAAAAACAGTTGTGAGATTTTTGTGGGTTGTTGCTTGAAATGTTACTTTTTATAAGGTTATCAGGTGAAAGTGAATATGAATTCACTTATGAGATTCTTCTAATCTCTTAATATAGACTTTAGCGTCTAAATTCTATTCTTCAAGAAAACAGTATAATCTTCAGTCATTGTCTAAGAAATATTTGTCAGAAAGACAGCAGTAAGCGTTTTACTGACTTATGGTGATAAAGTTGAAAAGCCTTACTAAATTCTGGTAATTGGTCCCTTTGGCAGTCATATAGCTGAGTGTTAACTGATGTTATCTAGCACCTTTAAACAAAAGTCAAAATTGCACGGAAACCATTGCCAATGTACACGTTACAGAACTCACAGATACTATGCGCCAGCCTGGAAGCCTCAGGCCTCACTTATGTACAGTGGGGCCTGTAAAAGCTTTTCTTATGTTTGGCTAAAAAGTATACATTAGGACTTCAAAGCCTGATGTTTGCCTAATCTAACTTATGTCATAAAAGCAAGGACACCTGTTCAGTGCCACCTATGATAACATTAAAGTTTTTTGATACAAATCACTTAATATAGTCTTATTTATTAAAGTCTGATATCAACCAAAATAATTTAAATGCTAATATATATAAGAAATTAGCACCAAAAAAATTAGATTATGATATGCCTAGATACATTGTTCTGTCCTAGTGTAAGGGGAAAAAGAAGAAAGAAGTCTTTTTATATAAAGCAGAAAGAGATGTGCCTTACAGAAATAAAAATATACAGTGTGTCTGCTTTATAGTGTAATATAACCTTTGAAGTACAGTCATGCACCCAGTAATGACATTTCAGTCAATGGACTGTGAATATGACGGTGGTCCCATAAGATTAGTACCATAGAGCCTAGGTGTATAGAAAGCTACACCATCTATAGTATGGGTTTGTGTAGTAGGTTTGTGTAAGTACACTCTATAATGTTCACACAATGACAAAATTGTCTAACGATGCATTTCTCAAAACATATCCCTATTGTTAAGCGAGGCATGACTGAATTAATATTTTGTTATTGTCAGGTTTATATAAATCCATGACTAAAAGATTTTTATGAGTTGTCCAAGTAAAGTTGGCATTTGAAGGTCTTAAATTGATTTTGAGTTCAAATTTTATTTCAATAACATTTGTACTTTGCACAATCAGTAGATGCAGGTAATATCATGAATCATCCAGTTATATTTAAATTTTATCCGTGATCTGGGAGTGATTCCACATTGACTAAGCAACTTATTTTTCTGACAAATCATGAAGGAATGATTTACTGTATTGATAAAAGCATAGATATGAATTGATTTTTTAAATAATACTCATCATCATACATGCTATATCATCATGATTTACAAATAATTTGAATGCTCTTAAATTATTGTATCCATGTTATTAGTCATATTTTTTCTTTGGTTTTATCTGTTCTGGATATTTCATTTTAAGAAAGCAATTTTTTAAACACATAAATTGTGAAATAATATAATTTAGTATCAGTAGTAAATGACCAGTAAAGTAAGGGAAGGGGCCAATCCCGTGGCCAAGTGGTTCAAGATCAACACACTCCACTTTGGCAGCCCAGGTTCGCAGGTTTGGATCTCAGGTGTGGACCTACTCCACTCATCAGCCATGCTGTGGATGCATCCCACATACAGAATAGAGGAAGACTAGCATAGATGTTAGCTCAGGTCTAATCTTCCTCAAGCAAAATAAAGAGGAAGACTGGCAGAGGATGTTAGCTCAGGGCAAATCTTCCTCACCAAAAAAATAAAAAAGAAAGAAGTAAGGGGAAAAAATATTGGAATAGGCTAGCTCTAGGCTAACTAATCATTCATTTCCATCTGCTCTAAAGAAGAGAATCTTAACGTATCTTGGAGCACGAAAGCTTTTTTCAATACACTAAGAAATGATTGTTGTGCTCCATGAAGAATATGTTAATACTTCAGATAAATTACAAGTCTAATGGTATCATGTACACAAAATTCTGTTTTCAGTTCTGTGCGAATCTGGGATTATACTCAAGACGCTTGCATAAACGTTCTTAGTGGCCACACTGCACCTGTGAGGGGGTTGGTGTGGAATACAGAGATCCCCTATCTGCTGATATCCGGCAGCTGGGACTATACTATAAAAGTATGGGACACTCGAGAAGGAACTTGTTTGGATACTGTGTACGACCACGGTGCAGATGTATATGGTAAAGTGTTTTTCATGTACTTTTAAATTTTATTCTATTGATGATTAAAATTTCTGAGCAAAATAATATTTTTGAAGAAGCCTTTAAAATAAGTTTATTCAATAAATAATAAAAAGTTTCATTTAAAAATAACATTTTTCTCATTAGAAACTATACATGTTCATTACTGAAATATCAGAATATACAGAAGATAATAGAAAACATCATTAGAAATTATCAGAGGGTAACTGTTGTTAGCATTGTGGTGTCTTTCTGGCTATCTCTGCAGGTGTATTTGTGGGTCTGCATACACATACACAAGTGCACACACACACATGTGCATATTTACATGTATGGCTTGGATTTTTCTCCCTTCCCCTCTCATCACTTCAGAGGTAGGTTGTAAAACAGAAATCAATGATAAAGTAGATATAACTTATTGAGCCATTCCTCTACCTCTATTCTTGGATATTTAGGACAGTGTTTTGTTTTTTAATATAATTGAGCTGGCTATGGAAAATTAGATTTCTTATATTTTGCATGTCACTTTATTCTCATTTTAGCACCCAAATTTTGATGAGCACAAGTAGGTGAATTAAGAATACAAAAATGATTCCTTAGAGAAGGTAACCCTAATCTAGCCATTTGTACCTGTATGCTTTACCCGGATGGCTTTTTAATTGAGGCAGTGTGGACTGAGTGTGGGAGAGAATCCCATTTCCTGACATTCTAAATTGAACGGGCCCCAACTCTCTCTTCATCTTGTGACTAGAACATCCATCCATCCATCCTTTAACTCACAGATTACTGTGTACTCCATTGGTATTAGCCCACTTGCTTGCTGCTTAACCACCTGAAATATAGTTTCAACATTTTCATCCAGGACCATTTGCTTTTTTAAAATTATTCAATTTTGTATTCATATTTACAGAATATACTAAATAATTTATCACATTCTTGTATTATGTTCGGCCAAAGTAGAAATGTTATTTAAAACATTTCTTCATAACTTAGATTCAGTAGACATTTTATAAGGTACATATAAATAACAAATATTTTCCAATGTTTACTTGAGTTAAAATAGGTTTATTTCTTCCATCAGGTTTAACATGCCACCCAAGCCGCCCCTTCACCATGGCCTCTTGCTCCCGGGATTCTACAGTGAGACTCTGGTCATTGACACCTCTAATCACTCCTTTACAAATAAATATTCTGGCAGACAGATCTTGGGAAGAAATTATTGGGAACACTGGTATTGAAAATATGCATGTATTAGATTTTATTTTTAAATAATATTTTACAAGCAGTCTTTTCTCACTGAATTATGTCTGTTCTCCAGATTATGCTATAGAACAAGGCACTCCTCCTCTATTGTGTGGTAAAGTGTCGAGAGAGATTAAACAGGAAATAGAGAAACTAACTGGTAATCCTCGCATGAAAAAACTAAGATGGTTTTCAGAATGTTTATCGGTAAGTATTATAGGATTTAAATGTGAATATTTTCCCTTTAGCCAAAATGAATCATTCCCACTATTGTTAGTAAGTCGTCGCATATTTACATGTTATCATCCCAGTTCAGTGGGTCCCTCTGAACATAATCTGTACCATGTAAGACGAGCAGAAACCAGAAATAATAAATGAGATAAAGTTATTTTACTTTTCAGTTTAGATAGGCCTGCATTATATTTTGAAGCTGCAAAATGTTGTGGGGTTTTTAGTTCATTACTGTATCTTTAGTTATTCAACTTCTTAGCCTCCAGGTGGCAGTGACAACTTATGGAACTTGGTTGCTGTGATAAAAGGACAAGATGATAGCTTACTTCCTCAGAACTACTCTAAAGGAATAATGCATCTGAAACATGTGATTAAATTTAGAACGGTAAGTAAGGTATGTTAATATGACGTACTCCAGCAAAAATTACTTTTGCCTTTTCACTATT
The DNA here is from genome assembly GCA_031878705.1 of Tapirus indicus. Lineage (NCBI taxonomy): Eukaryota > Metazoa > Chordata > Mammalia > Perissodactyla > Tapiridae > Tapirus > Tapirus indicus. Next base: position 34,363,464 of record CM062937.1, on the reverse strand, counting down.
AAAATATAAAAATTATTATTGCCTTTTCACTGTTAAAATATAAAAATTATTTTTAAAAATGTGTATATTTAGAGTTGGTAGACTGAACTAAGCGAACATTGGGGGGATAAATCTTTAGGCAAAACCAGTCATAAGAGTATGAATTGTTTGAGAGCAGATTAAGGCAGCCGTGGTTTTCTTAAGTTGAATCTCATGAAATTCTTGGAAGGTCACTTGGAACTCCTTGAAACGCTTTATGCTTACCCTATGACCAGATGATCGTGACATATGGACTGTTCCAAGTTTAGTCTCAGAGACCTAATAGGCTGTATTCTGGGGTATGTTTTATTAAAACTGATCATATTATAGCTCTTAACGAATTTCAATACAAAATTATTAGTTACTTTTTACCTGGAGCACTATCCAGTACCAACAACAAACCAGTCCTGAGTCCAGAAAGAAGAAATAGCTTTAGAGTGAGCCAGTAACTTTTTGTTTGTATTAGGGGCCTTTATATATTTTTTCACCAGTTATAAATCACTATGCCACTCACTGCCTTTTGGCCTCTAGACTTCTATGTAACCACAACTCCTGATGAGTTTTAAGGACAATGGGATTTAGCTTCTCCTAGAGACACATGCAGTCTCTACTCCCCACCAACACCAAAATATTGTGGTTAAAAAGGTATCATAATTTATAGAGAAAAATATTTATTTTTAAAAATATTTAATTTCCAGTGCTATATGCTTTTAAAATATGTATTCATATAATGCTTTTAGATCATCTGCTATCACCAGCTCTTGTATAACAAAATTTAGAAAATTTTATTTTCTTTTTAACCAGTCTGAAGCCCAAGAACTAACCACAGTCAAGATGTCTAAATTTGGTGGTGGCATTGGTGTGCCTACCAAAGAGGAGAGGCTGAAGGAAGCTGCTGAGATACACTTGAGATTAGGACAAATTCAGAGATACTGTGAACTCATGGTTGAACTCGGAGAGGTAATGTGCTGTTAAAGCAAAATTCCTCAGTTTAACAAAGTATTCTAAGTGTTAGTTAAATACTAAATATTAAGCTTCTCTTTTTCCACATCTAAATCTCTGCCCATCTGATCCCAGGTGTATACTTTAGAACAGTAGTTATCAAAGTGAGATCCCAGGGCTAGCAGCTCCAGCATTACTTAGGAACCTATTAGAAATGTATTTCCCACTCTGAACCTGCAGAATCAGAAACTCCGGGATGGAGCCCAACAATCTGTGCTTTTATAGAACCACTGCCCTAGGCTGGACTCTTTGACTCCTAAACACTTCTATGATGGCTGATTTGCTCACGATGGATTCCACTTGCTAGTACTATTTGTCATAACTAAACCCCGCACTGGCCGGGAGAAGGGTTTCCACTGAGGATCATCTGGTGAAGGATGCTCCTAGGGCACATCCTGATTTTTATAGAGGACTGAAGCAATGAAACAGAGTTTTCAGAAGAGGTTAGGATGGATCTATCCTATTAAAACTCAGCATAATGGTTACCTTTGGGAGGTGGGGGTGACTACCATAGAGCAAAAGGGAGGAGGGGCTTCTGTTTCTTGATCTGGGGGCTGGTTACACGAGTGTAATCAGTTTGTAGAAATTTACTGAGCTTTTCATTTTTCTGCATGTGTATTTTAGTTCACCAAAAATCCTCCCACCCCTCCAAAAAAAGAAGATTAGAATGGCATGAACTCATTTCATTGTATATTGTTTTTGATAAGCTCTAGGTTAATTTTATAATTATACAGTGTGATATTAAGAATACTCATGAATAAAATAAAATAAAACTAAACAATAAAGTATTACATTAAAAGATATCAAAATTAAGTTTAACTCACCTTTTTATTTCCCCATACACTAGAGACAAACAATGAGTTATTGCTTGACCTAAAATAATACAATGTGCCATTTAAAACGTTATTGAAAAGGCATTGCAAACTAAAAAGTATTTAGTTTAGGAACATTGTAAAAATTTTACTTGTGAAGAAGTAAAGGTTTGACTTAGAAGTTACTTTTTTAAAAAAACACTACTAGAAAGAATATGTATCAAAAGTCAAGGAGAAAAGGAATAGATAAATTTTGGTAGAACAGTGTAATTCTTTATCTTTCTGATTCTATATTTGGGTATATATAATTTTAAACTATATTTAATTCAATTTTAATTAAAGTAAAGATACTTTAATCAGGCATCTACTTATGCAACTCAATAATTTTGTTGCACAATTACATCAATGAACTTAATGATCCAAAAAACTGTTCTTACAATCCTTTAGAAATATGAGTCTCCTTATAATTGTTCATTATCACCTCCTTATGAACAGTTTCTATTTCTGTAAGATTAATACTATCGGATTAGGAAAACATTTGATCTTTTCACTTACGAAACTTTTTTTTATTAAAAGAGCTTGATGAATTCGAAGTTAATATCTACATTTCAGCTTCTTTCTTCCATTTGCCCCTATTATAATAAAGACAAATTTCCCCTAAAAACGTATTTTGTTACCTTTTTAAAAAGATAACATGATTATAAATAACGTAGTACAGTGATGTGCCCCATAACGATGTTGCGTTTAACGACGGACCACATGTACAATGGTGGTCCCATAAGATTAGTACCATATAGCCTAGGTGAGTAGGAAGCTATACGTTGCAGGTTTGTGTAACTACACTCTGATATTCGCACAACAACAAAACAGCTTAACAACACATTTCTCAGAACATATCTCCGTTGCTAAGGAATGCATGACTGTATTAAATATTACCTACTTAAAATTTAACCTATTATTTTCAGGCTAATTACCAATTTTCTAGCCTTAACTGCAGTAGAACTCTACTATTTTGGAAAACTTAATTAAAATGAAGTTTTGATTCATCTAGTGTCTCCTCAGTTCTCTTCAGTGAAATCCATATTTTCCAATAACAGTCACAATCAGCCTTGACTGAACAATGAACTTATTTAATAGAAGTCTAAGTTTTAGCATGTGAAGACATGTATTATTAACTATAAAGGAAGAAATGAAAGTAAATAAAATTTATAAAAATGAGTAGGGAAAGAATAAAAATAGAAATAAATGTCATATTTGTTAAATATAAGTAAGAGTGAAATAAAAATTTCAGCGTGTATTATTTTGAACATAAAACATAGAATACCATAGAACAAATTACTCTGGTGTTGTGTTAGAAGATGAGTTAATATATTTTCAAACTATATACTTTACTTTCTATCCCTTCCCCCTATCCTCCTTCCCTTTTCTACCTTGGCTTGGGGTTTTCCCTGCTAAATAATAGACTTTACATATCTTATTTTAAAATATGATAATATTTTTACTCTATTATACTTTATTCATAGAATAAAAAAATTCCTGGAAATACAAACACTCTAAAAACACTCTAAAAGCTCATCTTATAAATATGAGTCCATAAAAAATAATCTGTTAAGAGTTAGACAGTGCAATCAAAATAGGTATGTTTCTGCTTTTCTTTTCTTCTATTCTAGTGGGACAAAGCCTTGTCAGTTGCACCAGGGGTCTCTGTGAAATACTGGAAGAAGTTGATGCAGAGGTAAGGCACAGAGTTTGTGTCCAAACAGACATTTTAAAATTTGTTAAATTAGAAGCAATATATAAATATGATAGTTGCTTTTGAGATTTTTTGACTCTTATGTTGTTTTAAATAATAACTGAATTTTATATCTGATGCAATAAATTAAATGAATCAGTTACAAGTCTTTTGGTGTTCTTATATTTGACCTGACATCTGATAGAGACAGTGGAAGGCAAATTTCCCCATGTCAATGGAGGAAATGACAGATCAGTAAACATACTGATTGGTTAATATATTGCTATTGAAATATAAGTGTTAAGATTTTCTGAAGGTTACCAAAAGTTCGTGGAATACTTATTCTATAAATAATCTCAAGAATTCTCTCTGTAGACACTAATTCCTACCATTTCCTCCCTGTGGATATAAGGGAGGTGCTGATGATAAAGAGTTTTACCACTGAGCAGGCCTAACTAAATGTCCTTGTTCTAGAATGCAATAAACAAACAAGATTTTTTCTGAGATGTATTAGTTTCATAGGGCTCCCATAACAAAGTACCATAAACTGGGTGGCTTAGAATGACAGAAGTTTATTCTCTCATAGATCTGGAGGCCAGAAGTTTGATATCAAGTTGTTGGCAGGGTTGGCTCCTGCCTAAGGCTCTGAGAAAGAATCAGTTGCATGCTTCTCTCCTAGCCTCTGGGGGTTACTGGCAATCCTTGACTTCCATTGGCTCATAGACACATCACTCCAGTCTCTGCCTTGTCTTCACATGGCATTATTCTCTGTGTGTCTCTGTGTCCAAATTTCCCTCTTTTTGTAAGGACACTAATCATATTGGATTTAGGGTCTACTCTAATCCTGTATAATTCTGTCTCAACCAATCACATTGGCAAAGACCCTATTTCCAAATAAGGTTACATTCACAGATACTGTGGGTTAGGGCTTCAGCATATCTTTTGGGGGACACATTTCAACCCACAACGTAATGCTATTCTCTATTTTATTCTATTCGTTCATTCATTCATTCAACAAATGTTTAATTAGCGCTCACTATGCTCCCATCACTGAGCTAGACCTGTAGAGTACTATTTAATGAGTAATTACTTGGCTTCTGGCATTAAAAATGAAGTTTTGATTTTTCTTTTATGGGACATGGTTTAGAAAAAAAAATCAACTGCAACTCATGTGTACAAATAAAAGTCAGTCAGAGGCTAAGCATGAAATCCAGAAGGATTAACACATTTGCCGTGGGAAAGCAGACTGTTCCCTCGCACCTACTTTTCCAGCTGTAAGTTAAGCAACAGGCTGGCTCCAGCCCTCCGACTGTAGGCTCCCTCTCCTAAGCTCTAAGAACCCCAAACAATTCTAAGTTCCTGTAGCCTCACTGCACAACTGTGAATGTTACTGCTGCCTCTGAAGCCTTAATCAAGTAAGTTAGCAGAGAATAGTTATTTCACAAAGCAATTTCGTTTCAGCCTCAGCAAAAACTCTATTCCATTGATCTTTGAAAACCAATACCTGATTTCCTCTGCTCCTAAGTTGATATGGTGGCCAGAAAATGGTCTCCCCACAACTCCAAAGTTTATGTTTTATAGATCAGAGAGATGGATTGGCAGTCTCTCAGTCCTAGTGCCAAACACCCAGGAGGGGAATATTGATTCTAAACAGCCATAACAAGGAAATCAGGGTCACACAGTAAAAACAGCTTTTGCGGAGAACCCTGGTGGCCCTATGAATTGGAGACCATTAACACTGAGCTGGGCAAAAACATAAAAATGTCTACTACACCCACACAAAGATTGGCAATTGAAATGTAGCTTAAGGCAAATGCCAGCATAAATGAAATATACCAGATTAATTGTCAACAAAACTGAGGTCAAACATTAAGAGTGGAATTAACTAGGTTGATCAATGAGAAAGTACCTGGGACTTCGATAGAAAAAAGAAACAGACAGACAGACAGATAGTGATGGATGCAGAGAGAAAGACAGACACACGTCTACCCTTCACAGACTCCAAGATCAGCATCCCCTCTCCCCTTCACATCTGGAACATGATTTTTCTTTCAACTACTTTGCTTGGGGCACTTACAATATTCTGAATTTTATTACAATATTTATGTTCTTGTATTATCCTTTTTAATGATTTTTAAGTTCCTTGCATTTAGAGGCTCTCTATTCATTGTTGTGCTCACTAAAACATTTAAAATTCTTCTGTCTTTATAATAAAGTGGACACCCACATATTTATTAATCCAATTGAGAGTAGATATCCCATCGCACATATCTGGTTTACAGCTTATTTTCAGAAAAACATATGGCTCATTTTAATAGATAAGCTATATTAATTTTAAGACGAAATGTTCAGTGCATTGAAAATATGAAAACATGTAGTGTTCTAAGGGAAAGCAAGTACCTGTAGTATTTATTATTTTAGAAAACTTTTGTGTATCTTCCATATAGATTTTGACTATAAAATTTATCTTTTTAAAAAGTGATATGCAAAAGGGCTTTTGGATATTTAGATATTTTGGATATTTAGATATTTCAGAAAATCTCAGTCCAGCTGAGAACCTCAAAATTAGTATATTGTCAAAAAAATTATTCTTCTTTTATTAGGAGAGCTGATCAGTTAATCCAGGAAGATAAGGATGATGTCATTCCATACTGCATAGCCATTGGTGATGTGAAAAAATTAGTCGATTTTTTTATGTCCAGAGGTCAGCTTAAAGAAGCTCTGCTTGTTGCACAGGTACAACCACATCATTACACAAGCTGCATGCACTGGTGGGTGGGCATGTGGAAGGGAGGAAATTGTGTTGACTGACTTGCCTTCACCTGACTGACAAGGTCATAGATGGCTTGGCTTCTCCCACCTCCTTTCTCACATTGCAATCACTCTGCCTTTGCTCCGGCCACACTGACCTTATTTTAGATCTTTTAATGTACAAGCATCTCTGAACTCTGACTTTTCTATGTGCTGAATGTTACATATGCTTGAGCAACTTTTCCTAGTAACCATTCACTTGAAGCCTCACGCAGATGCTCACAATGGAGTTTACATTTTTTTTTTTTTTTACAAATTCCAAGGGTATCTGCAAATTGTAGTATAAATCTCAAACATGATTTAAGTATACTTTGCTCAGAGAAATGTTCTGAAATTGGTCACTTATCAACAATTAGCTAAAGATTAATTAAAGATCTTGTTAAATTCCAGGCTGCTTGTGAAGGAAATACGCAAACCTTACATGTTTCTACACCTAAAGGGTCTTCATATTCTGATGCTATCTACAAGGAAGACTTTAATGAGTGAGCCATTTATTCTTTGGGGTCAATATATTTTATGGTTGGTTTCCCTTTAGGAGTTTTCAGGGGCCATGTAGTTCATCCTTCTTGGTATACAGAGGACTTGGCTGCTCATGTCCTCAAATGCATTTCTCACCACCATCTAATTCCACCACAGCATCCATTCCTGGGTGAATAGGGAAATGTCAGGCATGTAGATGCAGCCTACGCACATTGTTTATAGCTTCCAGAAAAGCAAAATGCATTTGAGTAGAGCGATGGCAAATAAAGCACCTAAATACTTAGACTGATCAATTAATGTTCCAGTGTAAAGTCAGTACAGATAATGTCACAGAAACATAGTTCATAATCCCAGGACCTGGCATTGGTGTCTAGAATAACATTTAGGCCTCTTAAAGAAGAAATCCAAATAGTAATGTTTTTAAAAGAAATGGAAATTAGAATTCTTCAGCCTTTTGACCTTTTTTAAACCTAATAATCTACCTTCCCCTGCCTCATCTACTGGCTCCTATTATTGCCCTAGAAAATAGGATATTTAAACTTTTAGAGCATTTATCAAGTAAAAAAAGGATGATAAAATGTTAAGCAAATGGTGTGTTAGAACTAACATATCTCTTCCTGGTCCTTTGCTGTTATTCTCTGCCATTTCTAAACAGGGCATTTTCAAGATCTAACATACGCTACCCACATTTTGGTCACCGCCTAAATTTTGAAAAGTGTCAGTTCAACCTCTAACTCTTGTAAGGTTAGCTGCCCCTATAGCTGAGTCATAAATTACACAGTGTAGGATGGTAAATTTTGAAAATTAGACTTTTCTTCTAACAGTTGTGTGGGGGAGGTTGATCAGCTCATCTATTAAGAAAAACTGCTTTCCTGATTTTTTTCCCCAAAATCAGGCTTTATACCTGAATCAAGGATATCAAATTAAATCCTATTTGATCCCTTAATCAGTTTGTTATGAAAGGGCATTAGTTCACTTTCATCATGCGATCTTTGTATTCGTACAGAATATATGTTCTTTTTCTCTCTAGACTCCTGCACAAAGTCAGTAAAGAACTGGCAGGATGGTACTTTCAGGACGGACGAGCAGTACTAGCTGCATGCTGCCAGCTTGCTGTAGATAATATTGAGGTAAACATTTCAAATTGCTTTATGTGGATGAAAACCTCTTAAGATGTGTCCTGGTGTTTGAGGGGAAAAACGTACAGTGGCTTCCCTTGTACAGTTCAGTTTTGCATGTTTTCCAAGCCTGAGTAATTACATGCCTAATAAGCACACATAAACGCCACAGACTATGAGTTCTTTTTTATTTGTTGATTTTTGTCACAAGATACACATTTGTAACTAGGTTACTTTAAGTATTTCATCATATATGAGAAGCAGTAGTGGTAAAGGGAAAAATCCCTGGACTTGATTCAGAATACCTGACTTTTGGGGCCGGCCCAGTGGCGTAGTGGTTAAGTTGGTGCACTCTACCTTGGCAGCCGCAGGTTTGCAGGTTCGGATCCCAGGTGTGGACCTACTCACTGCTTATCAAGCCATGCTGTGGTGGCATCCCACATAAAATGGAGGATGATGGGCACAGATGTTAGCTCAGGGCCAATCTTCCTCAGCAAAAAGAGGAGGATTGGCAACAGATGTTAGCTCAGGGCTAATCTTCCTCACCAAAAAAAAAAAAAAAACCCAGAATACTTGACTTTTGAAAGCACTTATTTTTACATATGCTTTAGCATATTCTTCACGAGTTATATTTTTAAGGTGTTTTCCATTTGACCCACTAATGTAATAAGGAAAATATTAAGTAAAGATATAGATTCTATTTTGCATGTATGGCTTTAGGGAATTATTGATAATCATTGTACACTATTGGATGAAGCTTTTAAGGGTTTACTTTTTTCAGATAGAGAGCCTGAAGGACATGAGGATGTTGCAGAGAGACTGTTGATCATTAATTGCAAATGCGAGCTAAGGTTCTAAACTCTTAAATTCTGACTTGATAAAATTTCCTATATGTCCCTTTATCAGCTTTCCCGTCTGAAAATTGCAGTTGCTCTTACACAAGTCCTTTGTAGAAATATTACATGCAATATTTTATAAGAATAATTGATTACAGACTATTTTATAAGAATAATTGATTATGGGTTAATACAGCTTTATCTACTTTATGAGCTTGGCGGGGAATGATGATCCTACCCAGTATCTATGAAACTGAAGACGTTATTTTCTTCTTGAGCAAGCTTGCTATGGCATACCTGATTCGTGGGAATGAGCTGGAGTTGGCCGCCTCTGTGGGCACAGTACTGGGAGAGTCTGCTGCACCCGCGACCCACTATACCCTAGAATTATTGGCAAGAAAATGCATGATGATTTCAACATGGTAAGAATTTTTTTAATTCAAAGAATAATTTTATAGATGGAATACATTTTTAAAATATTGTAAGCTGCATTTGGCGTGCATTGGGGAATATAGGGTCTCCTTTTTTAGTAAGTGATAAGATATTGGGAGGAGATGATGATGTGAGAATGAGGTAACAGTGAGAACTACCACGGTTCTATAATGAAATCCACTGTGACCCGTTCTGAAGTCGCCCCGTTGTAATTCCGTAATAAAGCATCATGAGACAATCAATATGCCCTTTATAGGATTATCAGGATCACATATTCTTGCATTTTAAATTCTGCATATCTACACTCATTCTTCTCAGATCTCTTAGTTTAAGGTTTGGAAAATAAAGTTACTTTCCTAATGGACAGTAATAAAAAAGATGGGTTGGCTGGAGACTTGGAACAGGCCATTTCCCCAGACTCAGGCAGTGCTCTAAGAGACAGACCCTGGAAAGTCCCTGAGTAGCCTGGAAACCAGGTCAAAGCAGGTCTCACTCTCATCTGCAGAGCCTTGTGCTTAGGGCAGACAGTCCTTCACTATGGAGGCACCTTCAGGGAAAATATGATGCTGTCACTCGATAGATGTTTGTTGACTGAAGATGATTTCAGACTTTTATCTTCTCTTTTCCCCAAATACTTAGAACCTCAGGAAGTTTCACCTCTCCCCACTGCACACCCCATGCGCACACACACCACTCTTAAGATGGAGCTATACAGACTCCACTACTGAACACTGCAGATAATGTAATAACAATGACACTAACTAACATTTCTGTACGGCTGTGTGCCAAGCACTGTTTTAAGCACTTTACATGTAATAACCCACCAGATACTCTGCAGTAGATGTTGATTTGCCTCAGGTCTCAGTAAGTGGTAGAGCCAAGATTCAGAGCTATATGAACTGGCTCCAAATGTGCCCTCCTAGCTACTGTCTTAGTTCAGGCTGCTATAAGGAAATGCCACAGACTGGGTGGCTTATAACTAACAGAAAGTATTTCTCATAGTTCTGGAGGCTGAGAAGTCCAAGATCAAGGCGCTGACAGATTCGGTGTCTGATGAGAGTCGCCTTCCTAGTTCATAATCGGCTGTCTTCTCACTGTGCTCACGTGGTGGAGAGGTTAGGGAGCTCTCTGTGGCCTCTTTTATCAGGGCACTAACCCCTCATGACCTAATCACCTCCCAAAGGCCCCACTTCCACATACCATCACACTGGAGATTAGGTTTCAACGTAGGAATTTGGGAGGATACAAACACTCGGTGTGTGGCAGCTGTCAGAATATACCGCCTCCTTATCTGGGACTAACTCAGAAAAAGAGCAGCACTGTCCATTCTCCTTTTCTGTCTGGATCTGGGGGCTTCATAGTGAATCAGGAATCTCAGAGTTATTCTAACTTTTATCCATCTTACAGTGATATAAGAGCTCCCTTCCCCCCACCAAAATGTAGTGGTACCCCACCCTGAGTCTTAGACTTAAATGTATTCAGTGCTGACCACTCTTTGAGAGTCCCCAAGTTTTCCCTCTGTCAAGCACTGTGGAAGTCAATTACACAGTTACCCTGACTTGCCCTAGACCCATCCCAAAGCATGAGGTCTAACGCAAATTATTCATTCACAAAGGTGACTGAGTCCATGCTAAAAGTCGTCATCTAATCTAAATAAAATGATTGTTTTTTTTAAAAAGTGAAGGTACAAAGTGGCAAAACAGAAGTAGATATAAAATTTAAAAGAGGTTTAAAAATCTTCCAACTGAAAATATGTCTTAGTTGCTTTCAATATAAAACAACTTCAATGTCTTTGTAACTCCCCCCAAGAATTTTCCTTTACGTCCATAGATATGTCTACCAGAGGCCAGGATAAAGTTCAAATTCTGAAATAAATCGTGCTGATCCGGTTTATTTCTAGGAGAAATCTGTAATCCTCATGGCTATTAGTAGAGCTCCACAAATTAAAAAAAAATAATTAAGATAGCTGCATAATTTCAAGAGAATGTTCATAATTTTATAAACCAAGAACACTTTCCATTTTCTCCATTTATTGGTAAGAGTTTGCCTCTTCTTGGTTCTCATTGCATATTCGTGGTATTCACAATCAAAATTATTTTCTTTTTAGCTTTCCGTCTGTTGGATACAGGTATAACGTAGTTTTATAAAGCTGTTTAATTTTGAAAATTCGTATATTATTCTATTTTTAGAATGCCAACTCTATATTAAGAAATGATCATTAGCTGGTTTTGCTTTATTGTTTTACAGAATGCCAATTAATTTATGTAATTTATAACATATAAAACCTAACTCCAAAGTAATGAGAACAGTTCCTATAACCTAGGTACAAAATCACTCACGATTTTGTACTTAAAGCTTGTGTAGTAAGTGGACTGTGGCTTTCTGCAGGACAAAATAACAGCTGACTCAGCTAAGCAAGTTACAAAGCCTGTTCCGATAGTGAAATTTAGGCGTTTAGATCATTTGGTTGGTCTATATCATTACATATATATACATTTTCCCCAATTGGTATACTGAATTTTCAATAAATAGTAGATTAGGCTAAAGAGTGAATAAAATTAGCTAGCATTGCTGTAAATTTCACTTTTCCAGGATTCAATTATATGGTAAGGAAGTCAGATTTTTGTCTGCAGTTCATAGAAGTTTGAATAGAGTTTTAGCGCAGCTATTTTACACACTGTAAAAGTAAATGGTGATTTCTATATTCTCATAGACATTATTGAAAACTGCTATTAAATGTTGGTATCAGAAAACAAAGTCATTTGTGCTTTTTAGCAGGAACAGATAAATTACTCAAATTTGGAACTTTGTGAAAAGACTCAAATACTTACCTGCCCAGTGATGATAGAAAATTTGACACACAAAAGTCATCTCTATTCCTGTTCTATACTCACTGTATTCTTGATTAAACATCTCTTAATGTTAAAAATAATTTATTTACATAAATGACCAATGTAGATTTTGCTGCAGTCTTCACAATAAAGTGAAGGAGGATTTTACTCCTAGAGGGCACAGCACGCCCTTCAGAAATTCGCATTCGAAATATTGCCTATTCTAAAGTCATGCTGCATGTGTATATATCAGTTTCTTGAAATTTGAATAACATCTTGAATCATTAAAAATTAGTGTTTCCTCAGTTATGATGCATTCAACCAAACACTCTTCACCTTATGATTCTTAAAAGGGATTTTATACACAACATTTTGAATGTAAAGCTGTTATGTCCAAACAATTTTTTAAATGCCTTATATATATAGGTTTTTTTTGGTGAGGAAGATTGTCCCCGAGCTAACATCTGTGCCAGTCTTCCTCTATTCTGTACATGGGACACTGCCACAGCATAGCTTGAAGAGTGGTGTGTAGGTCTGTGCCTGGGATCCAAACCCGCGAACCCTGGGCTGCCAAAGCGGAGCACACAAACTTAACCACTATGCCACCAGGCTGGCCCTACATACCTTATTTTTAAATTATTTATTCCATTGATTGAATATTTAAAAAGTAAATCAGAAAACTGCATTTCTATCTCTGATTTCCACCTGAAGTTTAAGAAATTTGCAGAATACCCGCAAAATATCTAAGTATGCTACTAGCTTTAATGAACGGGTTATTACAATTGTCCAGTGTTGACAAGCATAACAAAGCTGATGAGAATTAGCTTTCACACATTTGCTTTATAATTTGCTCCAAAGAACATATCTAATACTGTTTATTTGGTTAGAGAATTATTCTATAACAACAAAATTAATTGTTAATATGTAAAGACTCAGTGTAGATTTTTAAAAAATATTTAGGAATTTCTTAATTCATTTTTCCTTCATGCCTTTTGGTTTCTGTAGTCTACATTTAGAGGAGTTTCATAATTAAGCAGGAAATTTTTACTGTTTATGTAAATAGAAAAACAAGAGAGGTAATGAGTCTCCTTCCTTTGAAATTGTTCTAAATGCTATTTTTAGATTTTTTTCCGCATTGAAGTTTCCCCCATTTTATGTGAATAGGAATTTGGCAGCCGATCTTCTCCTGATGACTCCTGATAATGAACTACAGTTAGTAAAACTCTGTGCTTTCTACCCAGGGTGTACTGAAGAGACAAATGATCTTCATGAGAAGGTATGCTCACAACATTAAATATTCTAGTTCGGAGTGCAGTACTGTAATTTAACTAATTTTAGATTTCAGCAAATAGAAATACATGCAGAGAAACAATTATGTGGTCCCTTTAGGACCGTTATAAATACAACAAAAATGGTAACAATAAATAGTAACATTGAGCTTCTACTATATGCTTGGAACTGTTCTAAAATTTCACATGTATTTTACTCAATTCTCATGAAACCCTGAAAAGCGGGGGATATTGTTCTTATTTACAAAGAAAGTGAACTCGGGGAAGGTAAGGAATTTGCCTGAATTAGTTAATGGTGGAGCCAGTGAGAACTGCAACTTCAGCGTCTCTGACTCCCATCCCAAGCCCTTCTCCATGCACCACTTTGCATCTTAGGGCTCATGTTTGCTCACGGTTTAGAAGGAGACAATTTAGGATCTTTGAAAGAATGAATGAAGTGGGTTTTTTGTTGGTAAATCACTTGTTTGTTATGCTAATGTGCATACAGTTATTGCCATCCTTACAGAATGCCATGATGTAAAGGTGCTAATGGATGGAGCTCCTTACTGGGTCCCGCACTATGGGAGTAAGAAAGGTGTCGTGGGTGGAGGGAAGCTCTCCGGCCCAGGCGTCAGAAGAACCTGTTTCAGTTCTGATTCCTCTCTAACTCTCTGTTTAACCCTGGGCCCTCCTTTTAGCCGCTAGCCTTCAGTTTCTTCATCTCAGAAGCTGTTCTTCTTGATAGAAGAAATACCAGAGAGGCCAGCATTCATTGTTTTCTGTCTGAGGCTGGGGATAGTTTCTTTTTTGTGGGTTTTTTTTTTTTTTTTTTTTTTTTTTGCGTTCTGGAAGCTGGGAAGTCTAAGATTAGGCGCCAGCCGACTCATCATCTGGGAGGGTCTGCTTCCTAGACATCCATCTTTTTGCTGGAAACTTACCTCGCATGCATTACTCTAAAGTGCTTTAAAAACATACTCCTTTGCAGCATATAGGAAGTCATGTACCAAGATTTTATATAAAAACAACCAAATGTCCAACAACAGGGAGATTGTTTATGTAAATTGCAGTGCATTTCAATGCTATTAATCCATTAAGATGGTGAAGTTCTGTTTTTATTGACATCGGTAGGTGGCTATAAAACAGTTACATAAAAAGCAGATCATGAAACTATGCACACGCCATATGACTTTCATTTTGAAAATAACTGTGAACATATTTATTTTATTTATAGCATATTTAAGAAGATGCGTACAGTTCTTTTAAGAAAAAGATAAAACATTTTCTCATTTTTAACTCTCAGAATAACAAAGTTTTGTTTCACTTATATGAACTTTGATTTTTCCCCAGGGGGTGAGGCCCTTCTCATTCAACAACAGATGTGTACTGAGTATCGTGTTAATACAGATAGACCAAGAGTGTGTGTGCATGAGCGCACGTGCGCGTGTGTGCGCATGTGTGTATGTGTGTGTGTGTGTATGTGGGAGTGCATGTGGTTTCAGGGGAAATATTGTGAAAGGATAAATGTTCAACGTTACCAACGGGTTGTGAGATTATGGGTGATCTTAACTTCTTTATACACTTTATGTTCTATGAATCGTGTTTTATATAAGCTTTGCTTTTATAAACATGACAAATCAAAACGTTTTTGTGTTGGAATTAAAATGCACGTGGAAGGAAGCAGGAGTGGTTTTTTCACTTATACCTTACAGTCACGGGGTCGTGTTTCAATGTGCACTAACCCCTCCCCTGAGGCAGGAGGGGCAGGCGTTAGTGTGCAGGCTGAGTGTGTGTTTACACAACACACTCACCTCATCTTTTCATCACACACTCTGAAAGATATAATTAGACTCTCTGGTCAGACTTTATTAATAACTCTGTAGAAAGACTAGTTAGTATGTGTAAAGGTGTTAACAACACTGGGCAATTTCACAAGTAATCCTAAAAATGATATATTCAAATTTTAACTTATGTAACTTTTAGAATTTTAAGAAAGGATAAGAATTACAGGGATGATCGTCTTACTCTTATTGTATTCTATTTGAGAATGGAATTTCGATGGGAACCATTTTTTATTCCCTCTACTCTGAGCATATGTCAACGTAAAGAAACTTCCTCTATTCAGCCAGGCGCGGCACCCAGCACCTAGTACTCACTTGGTGAATAACTGGTATTTGGTGAACAACAATGGGGAAACAATGTGAAATGTCATATATGTGAGAACTCCTTGAATTAGTTTGTTGTAAATTTTTTTGAGAGAGAGAGAGAGACTGAGGGATCTAAAATGTTCGGTTTACCGAATTTTTAAATAACAGAAAATATGAAACTATTGAAAAATGCATTAATAAATAAATAAATTGACCAAGCCATCTTAGTAACTTAAAGGGATGTGAAAGAAAAGTGAGAGGGAAGAGGGTGGCAAATCTCAAAGGAGAGGAGATGGATGACCTTCCGGTAGATAAACCACGTCATCTGGAGTCACAACACAGAATATTTTTGCAGTGGAAGCTCAGTATCAGTGGTTGCCACAGACTGGAGACAAAGCATTGAAATATTTATAAGTGTGGCTTAGACACAAACCAACAAGCTTTAACACTCATACTTCAAAAATCATGAACATGCCAGAATTTGGTGTAAAAGATAACTTAATTCCTGCCTACATCATGGAAGCAGAAGAACTTACCTGAGGGAGGAGTGGACTCTCAATTTTAACAGAAAAAAAATTTTTTAAATGGAGAGTATTGCTTTTCATTTTACAGTAATGAGATTTCATAGGCTCAAAATCTCCACTTTGTGGCATTTCAAAATGTCAAAGCTAAAAACTTTTAGAGCTTGTACGTTTTTTGCCTTTCTGCTTGAAATAAAGTTGCTTTGTCTCGAAGGCCAAGTGAAATTAAACTACTGTGTAGAGGACATGTAGGGTGCACCTTTTATGATTTCTACATTTAAAGTAATTTTTGACACTGGTCGGTATATTTGTTCTAATATAACTAATCTCAGCATTTTTTGCCAAATTACATTTGCGAGTACTAATTCCAATATCACCATGAGGACAATTTACTTCCACTCTTTTATTAGGTATTTGTGTGATGAAAAACTACTGACTTATGAAGTAATACCCTATTTATTATTATTAGATATTAAAGATAGTTCCATAAATGTATGCTCTTAATACAAATTATTTTATTTACATCTATTTTGAGCAACTTTAATAAGAAAAACATACTAGGCATATTGGAAATATTTACTATGTATACTGTTGCTTTTATCCCTATAAATTATAGTAACTTTGTCATCAAACCAATTATTTTCTAGTGCAAGCTACCCCCAGTAGAGGAATGTATGCAGTTAGCTGAGACAGCCCATGCAGATGGCAATATATTTGAAACTATAAAGTATTACTTGTTAAGTCAAGAACCTGAAAAAGCCCTTCCTGTTGGTATTGACTTCATCAAAGGTAAGTTTCTAGTTGGTGGTATAATTTAGAATCTACTCATTTATTTGATCTTTTTATTCATACTGCTACTCGGCCTTCAAATCAAACACTAGCCATTCTAAACTCAAAAAGGAAAGAGATTTCTGATTGTATAGTGTGGGGACCTAAGAGAGGTAAATAGGCAAATACTTATGATCTAGAAAATAAAGAGGTAGATAGGATTGACCAAAAGATAATTAATTACATAACTTAAAAATTGGGTGAACAAGTTTTATTACTATTATTTAGAGAATCTTTTTTTTTGGTTTTATTTTGTCAGAATGCATGAAGAGTTCAGATTGGACTTTGGATACCATTTACCCTGTTCTTGATTTATTGAGTTATATTCGTACTGAAAGATTAGTCTTGCATACATGTACCGAGTGAGTACTTTTTTCCCCAAAATGCATAACTGAACCTATGTAATGTTTCAAAATGGCTATATTGTTTTTGGTGTTCAGATCAAGAAATAAGATCATCTTGGACAGGTAGACGCACTTGTAGAAAGATTACATTTTTATTTGTTATACTCTTAAGAAAAAATACAGAGGTCAATTTAAAACAGAAATGATAAATCTTAGTGGGCCCACTTACTAACTCCTAGTGTGTGTAGGTTTATATATGTGTATGCACACACATACACACATGGTTCAAATAGGGCTAATTCAAAGCTTTGGGGTGGTTTTGGACCTCAAGCCGTCAGGAATCTAGTGGGCATATATTAAACATCCTCTGTGTGCAAAGCGTACTAGGTTGGGGGAATGGAGAGAAAGTGCTACAAAGTAAAAAATAGACACTGTCCCTGAATTCAAGTATCACTTAAGGGCATTGTTATCCATACAACTAAAGTCCCCAGAGACTATGCATAATTTATAATAGAGGCTTTGGGCTGTTTCTGTTTTAATGTCCGCGTGGAAAAGATGATGCAACAGCTACGAAACTTTGGCACCTTTCCCCAGCAGGAAATGGAGTGGGTATTCTTTGCCCTTTCCTAGAGTCTACACCATATGCCAGGAGTTCCTAAATCTGAGCAAATGAGTTATTTAGGGAGAAATTAAATGAAGAAACAGCCAAGGAATAGAGAAAAACAAGAGGGCAAGAGTTAAATATTATGTAAAGACTTTAAATTACAATTTATGTCATAGCATAAATGTCTGAATAGAAGTTAACTGATTAATAAAACATCTGAAAGTTTAGAAAATTTTCTAAGCATATTTTGCTGTAAATGTCACCAATCAAAATACAATAACTATATTTGAGAGTAATGTCCTATACCTCAAATTATGGAATTTAAAAATGTATATATATATATTCTCTTTTAGAGCTCGAAATGAATTGCTCATATTATGTGGTTATATTGGTGCATTATTGGCTATCCGAAGACAGTACCAAAGCATTGTTCCAGCACTTTATGAGTACACAAGGTAAAAATAATTTCTCTTCTATTATGAAACTAGAGAGATCCTTTTCACTAAGATGGTTAGTCTCTAAGTGTATCATAGAAGGCAGCAAATAAATATTGTATGCATCCATTTATTCACTCAGCATGTACTTTATAACAAAGCAGCAGTGAACTATATGAATTAGAAGTGAATTCGGCTGTAAATAACAGAAATCCTAATTCTAGCTTAAACACATAGGGTTTATTGGTCTTATGTCAAGACACTTGAGGTGGGCATTCCAGGGCTGTTGCAGCTGCTATGGATTCCATCAAGGACCTGGATTCTTCCCTTCTCTTGACTCGGACATTCTTGGCTTCCTTCCTCTTGCTTGAGTTACCCGTGGTTAGCAGGTAGTTGCAACCCCTCTGTCTATTGCGTCTGCATCCTAAGCAGGATGAGAGGTAAGGGTGACCAGATGGAGACCACAGAGGGCAAGACCATCTGATCCCAGAGGAAAGTCCTCCATAGGGTTGTGAGCCTACATGCCACTGGCTGGAAGTGTGTAACCCTACCTTTGAAAGAAGATGAGAAGCTGGGCATCTTGGCTTTCCAATCTCTATAGCAAAGCACAGTGAGAGAGTTTGTGAGTAGCAGGTCTCTCACTATTTTATATTCAGGCAGAACCTGCCAAATTCATGTGTTTTCTGACAGCTCGCTGAACTTCAGCCATTATGCTTAAAACTTGTTTTACTCAACAGTAAAATCCACAGGGCCTTCCCTGAAAAACCATTTCCAAGTCTGCTAGTTTGCTAAATGGCAGAGTAGGTAACTCCTACAAATGCTGACCATCTCTGGGTGAGCAGTTTTTCTGAGTACCCTCTTTGTGGGGCAGAAGATTCTGAGAGAAACAAAGCTTTCTCTTTCCTAAC
This sequence comes from Tapirus indicus, assembly GCA_031878705.1. NCBI lineage: Eukaryota > Metazoa > Chordata > Mammalia > Perissodactyla > Tapiridae > Tapirus > Tapirus indicus. Next base: position 34,344,341 of record CM062937.1, on the reverse strand, counting down.
CTCTCCCTCTTGCCTGGGTGAAGATCTGGGGTAGGTGTAGGTCGGCCACCGAGAGCAGACCAAGGAATAGTAGGAATTAATACTATCAGGTCAGGGTGCTCAAGGAAAAATCTGTTTCTATGCAGGCAGCATAAACAAAATTCAAAGGCAAATTTTAAAAATATTAAAATATATTATGGGAACAACAGGATGTGTCACATGGGATGAAAATACTATTTAACAGAATATTTTCAGCTGTATGTGACTTTGGTAATGATGAAAGTAAAGAGAGAAAATGGTCACTTGAAATAATATGAAGAATTAAAAGAAGGCTTTTTATTTGTAAGGCAGGAGAGACTTGAGAGACCATGTCTAAGTTCAGGGAAACACGTTAGTTTATTAAGAGACACTTAAGACCACCCTAATTTTAAAGAACTAGTCTTACTTCTCCGACAGTTGTATCTTTGTTGTCTTGACTTGCTGTTTATATTGATTTCCCAACCTGCTTACACCGATTCCTCAAGGTTGTTCTCTCTCATTCTCTGCTGTGCTCCTTCCCTTTTTTCCGCTCCTCCAGCTCACTCTCCTCCCACATCTCCACTCCTCTTCTCATCTCTCTCATTCCTACACTCTGTCCTTCGCAAACCTCACCATTTTTCTAGCTTCAGCTGTCCCTTGTGACTTATGGAGATAACTCCCTCCTTTCTATTCAGGCCAAGCCTACTCTGAGTTCCTCTGTGTATATCCAGCAGCCCCCTCAAGTCCAGCCTTCAACTCAGCCTGCCTCATCATCCTCCTCCTTAGATCTCCTCCTTCTCCTGTGTTCTCTCTTTCTTTTGATGGTGTCATTACATGTCTGTCATCCAGAATTAAATGATCAGGGTCATGATTAAGTGTTTTCCCTCACTGTCAATATCCGATTATTTAGTCAATGCCCATATCCATCCTTTTCTCGTTTCTGTGCCACCATCGCTGTGTCTTCATTAGCTGTCACTGATGGTAGCCCTCACCTGCTCACCCTCTCTCCATCTTTCTCCTCCTGTCCCCCATCCCACATACCGCTATTGCATTAGCCCTCCTGAAGCACCCGCCCTTCCTTAGTACTTTCCAGATCTCCCCACTGTCTACAGATAATGTTCTAAATCCTTAGTCTTATGTTAAAGGTCCACAAAAATTGGGTTCCAACTTTGTCACCCACTGTATCCTTTTCTGTGTTCTCTGCTCTGGCCAATCTGAGTTACCTGTAATTTTTTGTACAAATGTAAGCTTTTCCCTGATATTTTTCACAGCGTTCTCTCCACCTATTTACCGTGGTTTTTCTCCTCGCTCTTTAACACTGCCTTACAGTCTATCATCAGAATCTACCGGGCAGATAAAGTGCTATCAAGTGCACAATTGTAGACAGGAAGGCAGATTATTTAAGGAATTCATTGTGGAGCTAGCCACATTGTCAATGAAAAATTTTATGTTCAATAATTTTGGGTTGAAAAAAATAAGCTCCTAACTGATTTGAGATAATATTACTGAAATGTTAGATATGTGTGTCGGGGGGTTGTTTATACCTTTTTTCTCACCCGCTGTTATCATGTCTCAGCAAAATGATGACAACTAGCAAGAGTAACCATAAAATGTAAATTACAGAAATGCTTACTTTTCCTTCATCTCTAAGGTCTTATGTGCTTTTTCTTTTTACTCCTAAATAGCTTTTACGTTAAAATTTCAATCAACTAGTTCCTTGAAAAACACACTGAGTTTGTAACTTATTATAGAAACTAAGACTAGTAGTTCCTCATCTAAAGCTTCATAATTAATAAGTTATATCTGTTTTCCAGTTTTTATACACAGGTGTGATGGATCACTGCTGCTGCTGTTTCACTGCTTTTTGTCACACTTCTCTGTCTCTAAAGAATTGAAATTAGTGTTTCCATTCCTTTCTGCTGGTTGACCTTCTTCACTCAGTGCTCTCCCACTTGCTTTCTCACTCCTAATATCCGTCTTTCATACAGACACGCTGTACCGTACAGTAGCCCGACATGGCCATTACTTGAGTCACTTGTCTTGTCTAACCTTTCTCCATACATTATAGTTCATTTATTCACCTGACTGCTCACTCAGACTGTCATTCAACCAATATTTATTGAGCATCTTTGATGTGCCAGGGACTTAAACGCTAAATATACAAGTGAGCACACACACACAGACATTCATGTATATGCATATATTTTTGAACAATAGTTGTTAAATCTAATATTGCAGTTATTTAAAGTTCATTTGCTTTTTTGATATCTTAGTCTTGAGTGTCAGGTGTTAATTTCTTTTTCACGTTTCAGTCAGCTATTGAAACGTCGGAAGGTGTCGGTGCCTTTAAAAATTGAGCACCTTTCTGAGGAACTGGATGCATGGAGAGCTTGCACAGAGTCCACCAGCCAGTGAGTAAAAATGTTGGAAAGATTGGATTACAGAAGGTGTTACTTAATATAAAAGACAAGCTTGTTGAAAATGTGGATTGTCTCCTTATTAATCTTGGCAGAATAATGAATCTTGGTTTGTTCAGCATCTCTCCAGTGATCATTTACAATGCTGTTCTTTCCTGCCTTTTTTAAGTCACTTGTTTTACTGTAAATTAAGTCTGAAGTTAATTTGGTGTCATCTAAAAAGGGGGACTGAATAATCATCAAGGACTTTTCTGATCTACACCTTAATAATTCTATGATTCTACAAAAATGAAAATGTCATGTCTCTTGAAAATGTAGATCATCAGAAGAATCTCCAAATACACCCCCTTCTGATTCACAAAGAATGGTTTATGCAGCTTTACTAAAGAGGGTAAAAGAAGAACCACTCAAAGGAATTATTGGACCAGATTATGTGACCGGATCAAATCTTCCCAGTCATTCTGATATTCACATCTCTTGTTTTACGGGATTAAAAATCCAGGTACAGCCTAATGTCAGACATAAATTGTGCATTTCCATAGTTTTTATTTGTTTTGTTATTTTTTGAAATGTGATCTTCAGATAAGCATAATCTGAATAAAAGTGGGTACCAATAAAGAGGCCTGAGGCCTAGTGAGAAAATATTGCCCTACTGCTTCCATAGTTAATTAGTATAAATGGTCTCTCTCTCCTTAAAATAAATTCACAGAGATGGTCATCATACCATTATCATAAAAGCAATGCATGTAATAGATATATTTAGTAACAAATGATATGTATACTTAGTAACAAATGTTCCAAAATACATACAGATCAAATCTTTAGGGAAATTAAATAAGGGAAATGAAGCAACAATCCACACAGTTACAAATTATTATGTCTCAGTAGACTAATTTTAATTTTATTGTCTCCATTTGTATTTTGTAAACACAAAGAAAGCAATTAAAAACTGAAGGATGTATAATATATTATTGATATGTTATGCATGTTCTTACACTGACTTACTGAACTTTTCAGCAATTAAAAATTATTGGGATCAATCGGGGGGATGGCGAATTCCCAAGGAGTGGTCCCTAATGTACAATCGAAGTAATGATGATGAATGATGCCAGAGCCTCACAGTGTGACCCAGGGGTGCATTATCTCCAGAAAATAGAGAAGCCTTCATCATCTCAGAGCCAGGACCAGTTGTAGGTGTCCCCATGAAGTAAACAAAGCTGAATCCCCATGAAATGCTAATTGAGGCTAGAGATTAGACTGAAAGAACTCCCCCTCCCAGTAATAGTCACACTGTACTAAGTTGATTCTTTTATTTCTTATGTAACTGGCTAATTACATTTCTAATACTGACATATCAGGCCATGGAGAAAGGTATTTTTTGGGATAACCATTCAAAATAAGTTAAATGGCTTGCTACTAATGTAAACCCTAACTATAGCTGGTCTTGACACTGCTAACTAATTAAGTCTTCAGAACACACCAATACATTCCAGCAAACAGACAGGACACAGTTGTGTATAGGCTTATTATCCACTTATGTTCAGAGATAAAAAACCAAAGTAGTAAATTCAATAACTTATAATTAAGAGCGAAAAACTGTGTGCAATTTTTAGAGTATATCCTGAGTGCCACTCACTGCCCTCTGTGCCATTTCTAGTACGTGATACCTTCGTGTTCCCCTCTCCCCTTCAGGTCCCTTTTCTCCATCGAGATAGGCAAGTGACCCAGTCAACAAGCTGTGTAACGTCTCTGCACCCAAGCCTCTCTTAGAAAAGGGTCTACTCATTATCTTAGATACACGAAGGCACAAATGACTAATTTAGATGGAGTGCTACCCTCCCAGGACATTTCTATTTCAACAGAAAATTAGTGTGTTCTGATTATAATTGTAAAATTTTCAAGCATCCCTGAATAGGAAGCTGTTACTTCACATGATGGATTTTTCAGTATCTAGAAATAATTTGCTAACAACAAGCTGTATCTTTTGAAATCATGATCAAAAACCTGATGAGTTTAGAACATAATTTAGAAGGTAAGATTTTATTCTATTTTGTGCTTTTTAAATCATGCTTTTCCTTGTAAGAGCTGGGAAATATAGATTGAAAGGTTTTTTTGCATTTAGTTCTTCAGAACTACCCTTGACATACAAAATAACTGATGAACTAAATTATAAATATGCTAGTAAATCGCGTGTCTGACATGATTTTAAATTATATATACACAGAAACAGCCATATATTTTTCATCTTCTGGAGAGCAGGTTCAGAGTTTCTGGCTTAAATAATTTCCCTCGCTGTATTGACATAGACTATATGATTAAAATAGTGCAGTATATTTAAGTCTATTACTAGCCATATATGCCTTTATAAAATGTTAACTTTGTAGTAATTAATAGATTAACAATAGCTATTGTCATTGGTAGCACTACTGTATTTAAAGAATTCAAATTATAAAACTAAATTCTATTTTGAAAGACATCAGGACATAATGTGAACATATTTTAAAATGTTTCTATATTTGGTGACAGTTCAGAAAATCTAATTTTTCTCATATTTTTACATTTCTTATCATTGCCTAAATATCGGGTTTTTTTATTAGAGTGATTCTGTTTCTGGAAGTTTGAAAACATGTTGCAAATTTATAATCTCGTCTTCTCTTTCCTCAACTCTCCCTCTATGCAGGGCCCTGTATTTTTCCTTGAAGATGGGAAGTCTGCTATCTCATTGAATGATGCTCTGATGTGGGCAAAGGTGAACCCATTCTCGCCTTTAGGGACTGGAATACGACTCAACCCATTCTGACAGAAGGTTCTTCTCCACGCTTCACTGTTTATTAAAGACCTTTTGTGGTTAGTATTACCTCAACCTTTGTTGTTCAAGAGTCAAAGGTTGGGAGGAGGGGGAGAGGAGGCGGAGAATAGCAGTTGATTTTATTCATTAACTTCAAAAAATAAAATATTTCTATAAATTTCAAAGAAAAATAGGTATCTCTTTTATAAAATATAATAGCCATATTGAGGAGGAAGGTCATATTTAAATGATAAAGGACTGAATAATATAAATGAGCATATACAAGTGTCACAAACTGTAAAAGGTAGCAAAATATTACATTGTTGAAACATTGAAATGTATAAAATAGTGCAACATCTAGAATAGTGCTTGACGTCCTGGAGGTCCTTAATGAATATTTGAATGACAGAGTATCTCGAAATATCGCAGTGTTCACGTGTGTGCAACTGATCTTCAAATTAACAAACACCTATATTGCCCTCTATAAAATGTATAGTAAACCACTAGTTTTAGCTTATATTTAATAAAAGTTTTGTTACAATTTTAATGTATATTAATAAATGGATACACAGTCAAAATACTTTTGAGTTTAATTTTTTCAAAAAGAAAACATTACACAGTTTTTTAATCTGAAATTCAAATGTTCAGTGATAAAGAAATAGGTTATATAAGCATGAAAAAAATTTGGGGGTGAAAAACACAAAATGCAAAATCTATATGAGAATTTGCATTTGATGATAGTTGACTATTTTAAAAGATATTTGGTATGTATGGATATTAGTTTTGATTAATTCATTTGATATTTATATAATCTCTAATCAATTTATATTAACTCTAAAACATAAATTCCGTGATGAAAATTAGTTTCAAATAAATTTCTTTAAGTAAATAGGATATAACTATTGAAATTATGAGTATATTATGTAAATTCAAGTTTTTACAATATTTATTAAAAGAGTATAGATTATTTTTTATAAAAGACTGAGGCATGAATGCAAGTATTTCTATTGTACTAGAATTCTGACTTTGAAATTTATGAAATTAATGCATACTAGGAAGAACAGTACTTTGATACTCAAGTTATTTTACAGGATTTATAATATAGATGCTTTTGTCTAAAGAGTGAGCTTATATAACTGAATAATTGTGTTTTTTTAATCTTTAAAATTGTTGCATTTAAAATATTTTAAAATTTTTCGTAAACAAGCTTCTTAAAACGGAAAACAATATATATTATGTACCTGTCTATCACATTGACCACTTCTAACTCCCCCAAAAGAAATTATAGGCTTAAATTCCATTTTATAAAAAAAATAATATTATAGAAGAGAATGTATGCATTAGAATGCAAGGCAACAGGTAAATCACCTGTGGCTGGTTAAGATATGCATTTGAATGGTATCCCTTACTCACTTTTTTTGGGTGAGGAGGATTATTAATTGGCAGTCTAAATCCTACAGCTCTTTAGCACATGAAGGCAATAGAGGAGTAACCCAATTTCTGTCTAAAATCTAAATTGGATTGATTCAAGTGCAATTCTATTATTCTTTGACATCTACAATGTTCTATACCTTAATACTAATTGTAACTATTAATTCTTCATAGAATTGTAAATGTCATTTGACTACGCTAATATGTATATATTATGCCTTAATATGAAAAACAAAGCAATTTTTAAATTTATGAAAGTATTTTTCACTGTTAGATTTCACATGCATGAAAACCCAAACCATAATATGAACTTATTTTACTATTTGAAGATGTCCATATTACTGATAATGTGGACAAGTTATGAAAGTAAGAAGTTTAAATATGCCTTGATGAAAGAAGTCTCATTCGACAATGATTTTAAAAGCACTGGAAAAATATCTTGCGTATAAAAATTACCAGGTGGTTCACAAAATTACAACATCAAAATGAGTTACATCTTGTGACAATATATGATTTTTATGTCAATCAAAATTAATGAAATATGTATAGTTTTTCATGAAATCATACAGACATGGATTTATAACATGGTTACATTAGAGCAATGATTGTATTTTGTTGTCCTTATAACAGGAAAATTGACACTTTTTTGGTCTTAAGTCAAAAGGCATTCTGAATATAGTAAAAGCCTCACAAATTATTTATAAAATGTATGGTTTCATATTTAGTGTACCAGTAATACAGAAGATACCTTGATAGTCAACTCTTAATAAGTGCTTATTGTACCATATCTTTGAAACATTTGTACCTAAATCATTGAAAAAAGTACTTGCAAGCTGAATTTAAATACCATGCAACTGTGCTATATTATATGGCATGTAGTTATCTAGATTTTTATGTATTATGTATGTATGCATTTCAGGTCCCCTAAATTTTAATAAATACTGCAGTTAAAGCCAAATACAACACAGTTAACTCCTAAGATGAGCGTCAGCCTTGTCCCTAAACCCACCATTGAGAGGACGCCATGTCTCCATAAATGCTGGGTCAGCATCATCAGAGGTGTGAAGGGCTGAGCTGTCCATCTGGGTTATTACGCTACTTGGACTTTTCAGGAGGATGATTCTCCACTTGTTAGAAACACTGACTATAAAAAAAAAAGGACAAAAGAAATCCTCCAAAATTAGTATAATAGGGAAAAAGTACTTACTAATTAATACAAACAGCATATCACAGAGGCTTCCATTCTCGTGATAAGCATTCTGCCAGTTGATTGAAAAGGTTCTGTTCCTATAGGGGCTGCTATAGCTCCTAGAAAAGCTCACTGCTTCCTTCTGTCAGAGATCCTTTGTGAAGTCAGTGGTCTTCCTAAGATGTGCCTGTAGTGTTGGCTTCCACTGACACAACTCAATCTCCAGAAGCTCTTGAAGTTACCTACTTGGACCATACCTGCCCCCTTCATTTACTTATTCACCGTGGAATGAAACTTGCAGACTAGTTCCTGTTTCCCACAGCTCCCTGCAGCTCCCACAGGAGTCTTGGGAACTTGCCGTAGTCAGGCCAGGAGTGATTAGCTTTTTCAGGAGATTGAACAGAGTCAGGAGAATAAAGAAACTTATTATTTGACTGTCTACCCAGATCTTATCCCTTTCTCTGGATCTTTTCCCCAGCTGACCTTCAGAAGACTTGTTTCTACAACCCTTTCCTAAGGAACTATATTTTATGGGTTAAAAATGATTCTCATAATTTTCTGCTTGAGATTTGTCCATTAGAATGCAAGGCAACAGGTAAATCACCTGTGGCTGGTTAAGATATGCATTTGAACGGTATCCCTCACTTCAGATAAAACTAGATTCTAAACACATTCTCAAGAGGTCATCTGTGTCATCATGGCCTCTTTTTAATTTCCTTTACTAAATACTATCTATCCAAAAATGTAAAATTAAACGAGGAAGTCTCTAGAGGTAGAAATTCTAATAAAACTGTCGAAGCCTTCAAAAATGCAGAAAAACTGATAGAGTTTAGTGGAAATTGACATGCATATCATGGGATTCAGCATGAGTAATATTCATCTTGGAAGTCAAATAAGACTGTTAATGAGATGGCATAAAAACATGAATAGTTCTGGTTGAAGAAAATTTTCCAAATACCAATATAAAATTACCAAGAATACGCGAAAGATGATCAGTTTCTCATTTCCCTTCAGTAAAAATATGGGGCATGGCAGTAACCGGTAGGAATTTTTAAGCTGAGCTAAATGGCTTGCTAAACACCAGGACCAAATTCCAAGTGAAGCGTGATTTTCCTTCCCCACAGCTCATATCAGCAAGACAGACACCTATGTTTAAAAAATGGTTTAAATCAGGCTATTGATGGAGGTGGGCAAGATTCTCTATGGGCCAATGTATAATAATCATCATTCAGAATAAATTTTTTATTAACGCACCTGATGTGTAAACATATAATATCAGGCCAAGTAGTGGCTCTTTTCATTTCTAATGAGGAAAATACATCACAAAGTAGAGTCACCATTCTGCAGAATTTATGAGGAAGAACTCACCCGTTATGGTGAATTATGTTTAACTGTACCTTTAAAAGTATTTTTGTTCATTCTGTGCTAATTAATTTGATTTTGTATTTTCAGCAGTACCTGGCACAGGAGTTGAATAAATGGTTGTTGAATTGAATTGAATTGAAAAAAATATGTTCTTCAGCCCAATTCTGGATAAGACACCACTTTAATTTACTTATTATTGAAATATATCCCAGACTGGGTGATTATATCCCCTTAGTATGGCAAGAGATGGGGGCACACTTCTTCAAAGCCATTAGCAGGTGCTTTACAAGATGACTTTTCCATGCTTCTGATAGATTTCATAACGGACTCAAAAGAATGTTTTCCAGCTTGCTTCACATGAATTTCTTTAGGTGGACTGCCACCATTACCTTTATTTGCTGGAATATTTAAATAAACAAAATTAAAATCAATTTGTGGTTATTAAATATTTACACAACCATTAATGTTTCTGACATATCAAACATATGCAGAATGATAGGCAACAGGCTGAACACAGGTAAATCTAAATGGCTGGTAAACAGAATATTTGAAGCATGCATTAAGGTAGTCGTAAATAAAAAGTCTGAATGTCACCCACCTCCAGAAGTCATCCGCAGTGCCTAAAAATATCCTGGGCTTATTTGGTGCATCTGATACTGAATATGACTCAACTATTTTTAGATGTTGCTTCAGAAAGCAGCTGAGGCAACCATACCACGATCTGAACGGTGCTCAGATTTGGCAAATATACACAATTAATAATTCAGTTTCTGGAACTCCAGCTGCGCTGAGGTGCCCAGGCTGGCCACCAGACTCTGGGTCACTCAGTTCTAATGTGAGGGGCCAGCGACAACTAAGAAATCTGTGTTCCCTTGGCCCAATATTTGGCTAGACACTAGATTTAGGTAAACAAATAGACGAACTTAAGTGTTAAAAAGGAAAAAAACAAACAATCTATCTCACAATTAGTCTCTGCCACCCTATTTGATCATTAGAAGCTTTTCAGGTGAACAGCCTGTGATTTTGGTGCCATTATGTGCAATCCTAGCTGGTGAAACAGGGTGAAGTTCCCACAGTGTAGTGTTCTGCCTCTCCTCCTTCCGTTAACTTGCAGATTATGTTAGCCGACCTGAACTAATCACTCTACTTTTTTATCAGAAACAACTGAAATGGAATCCCTTTAACAATTTGGAAATAAATAATTTAAAGCTTAGCAAAACAGCTCTCGTCCATATAATTACCAAAGTCAGATCCACATCATTCATTCATTCCCGTTATGCCTAGATTAAGAGAATCCACTTATCTGGAACAGGATTGAGAGAAGTAGAAAGATAAAAGCATGTTCCTCCCATCCTGTTCTGCCCTGTCCAGTGAAGGCTCCCATTAGCCCCATCAGCCATTTGGAAAAGGGGAGGAAAAAAAACCACTGAAGAGAAAGGGAATCATAAAAGAGAGCATTGAGAGAATAACATGGGGGAGCAGTTATTTATAGCAGTTCATACATTATTAAAATTGTAAAAGCAAGAATCCGTTCTACTTGGAGTCCTGATCTGAAATAATGATAGCATATGGTTTTTCTAAAAACTCATATGTGAACCTTGAAAATTTTCTGAAAAGATAACAGAAATGAGGAATACTCTTTAGCAATTCAAATATCAGTAGGCATCATTTTTTATATATGGTGCTTTGCATCTGTTTGTCATACAGAAAGGAAGCCCTGCTGTGACTCATAACTGCTTCTGCCTTTTCACTGCAGATCCCAAAGCATGGCCATGCCCTCTCCAGTCCCCAGTCAGGTCCGATTAGCCGTAAGGGGAAAGCGGCAAGCATGTGAACAAAAAGAACCCACGTGCCGTTTCCTCCCCTGCCTTGGCCTACTGCCCTGGCTTCTGCTCCCTCCTGCTGGCACTTTCACTGCCACTGCAGATATTCCCAAGGGAAGAGGGTCGAGGCAGGTTGAAGGAGAGGACCTGTTCCCAGAATCCGAAGGTGACACTATGGATACATTTTTTTTTTCGTAGAAACACATTGTTATTCACTTCTGTTGGGTTCTGTCATACTGAGTACTATGCTTCAGCGATGATGAGTTAAAGGGGTTTTGGTGGACTGGCCTAATGTCGAGATATTAAAAAGTGTGCTCTGAGGAACAGTAGTTCTACCAGGCCACTAGCAAAATAAAACTAAATAAAGTGATGTGCGATCAAATAGAGTTTAGAAAACACTTCATTATGAACCTCTCCTCTTTAATGTTTACAATGCATGTTAGCATATTAAAGGAGCTGAGAAGTCATAAATTTAAAAAAGGAATCTGTTGCCATTGCTTTCCCAGACCTTGTGAAAACAGGAATCTTTTTCCCCCATGAAATCCCTCTTAACCCTTTAGGAAGCATGCTCTGTAGCACAGGTCCACAAATATTTTCCAATCAGGGCCTGACAGTAAATATTTTAGGCTTCGTGATAGAGTTGTCAGGTAAAATATGGTACACTCAGTTACATTTGAATTTCAGATAAATAATGAACACTTTTTGGTAAAACTATGTCCTCCACATGTCCCAGAAATTATTGGTTGTATTACCCTGTATTTTTATTTGCTAAATCTGGAAACTTCCTTTGTGGGCCATTCAGCCTTTGGCAACTCCTCAGCTGCTGTCATAGTGCAGAAGCAGCCGCAGACCAGGCATCAAAGGAACAGGTGTGGCTATGTTCTGATACAACTTTATCTGTGAACATGGAAATCGGAATTTTGTATAATTTTCATGTGTCAGGAAATAGTTTTCTTTTGATATATTTTTTCAACCATTTAAAAAATGTAGAAGCCCTTTTTAACTTGTAGGCTATACAAAAACAGGTGGCCGACCGACCTTGGCCCCTGTAGTTTGCAGTGGTATTAATACTTTCTGAATAAAGAGGATTTAAACGAGTGGCTTCTTGTAATACAGCTGATTGGGAAGGGCAGGTACGCAAGCATCGCTATCTGCCTTAGGACTCACTCTTTATCCAACTGCTAGACAATTGAGTTTTGAGCTCTGTCAGCGAGATTCACCCATTTCAGACTCATCTATTTGAGGGCAGATCAGAACTGAAATGGCTTCTATAGTAGCTGGCGGGGCACCTGGTTTGGGAACCTCCCCTGAGGTGACTGGTACTTAGCAGACCACATGCCCCCTCCACCTATCAAAAAGCACAACAACACACCAACCTACCACACAGTTAACCCTAGGCCCCCGTGACCTAGGGTTAAGTTCAGTGCTCTCTGCTTCAGTGGCCCAACTTTGGTTCCTGAGTGTGGACCTACACCACTCATCAGCAGCCATGCTGTGGTGGCGACCCACATATAAAATAGAGGAAGATCGGCACAGATGTTAGTTCGGGGTGAATCTTCCTCAAATGAAAAGAGGAAGATTGGCAACAAGTGTTAGCTCAGGGTGAATCTTCCTCAGCAAAAACAAAAAAAAGCACAACCTACCAACCTACCACACAGTTTTAAACTGAATGCCTAGACCAACATTTTAACTATTTTTAAAAATTTAAGTGAACAAGGTAAAACAAAAAAAATGCATTTAACAGATAAAAAGTTAAAAAAATAAATAAATAAAAACTTACCTAAAACAGGAGTGACCCTTTCCTTTGAAATCCCTGAATTATATTTGCACCGAGAGGCTTTGGCAGGAAGATGATCAAGAGTCAATTCTCCCACAGTTGGTTTGACCTCAAACCATTCTACAAAATATAAACCCCCAAATTTTTTCTTAAAAATTCACTATGGCCATTGTCAATATAAGACACCATAATTTAAAAATTAAGCAAATTATTTAGACATCTGTTTTATCCTATTCCTAAGAGTGGTGTGAATACATAGGTTAATAACCCTCTTGCCACATTGTTCACATCTTTGATGCACAAAATAGTTGCCTTAAAAAGTTACTTTAAAGCAATATCTTTATATTCCTATTAATTTTTTTGGTAAGTTTTTATTCAATAATAATATGTATACAGAAAAGTGAACAAATCATATGTTTACAGCTTGATGAATTTTCAGAGTGAATACACCTGGGGTCCCATCACCCAGAGCAAGAAATAATATATTGCTAGCACTCCAAAATCCCCCTTCTGCCTCTCCTATACAGTACCCTAAAAAGAAAACACTATTGTGACTTCTACCATTATAGGTTAGTTTTACCTATTTTTATATTTTATATAAGTAAAATCATATAGTATCTATTTCATTTTGAGAACATTTTTATACCATAAAAATAGTGACAAAATTATTTCCCTTTCCCATATTTCTTATTAATTCATTCTATAAACTGCCACCCTTGGGCATCAATCTCCCAGTGCTTCTAAACATCACTTACTCCTCGCAGCTCACCCTGCACTGAGGCTGGAAAAAGTGTTTAAGGTAATTTCTACTCATCAGCTATGCTGTTAATACTAAATATAGCTCTGGTCAGTAACATTCCCAGAACTTATCACAATTAATTACTTTGGCTGCTTAAAATCATCGGTCTCAAAAATCAAGATCGGTGATAATAGAATACTGTTCAAGAATCTGAAGGGTTGAGGTGATCTCACGGCTAAAGAGGAATTGTGTTCAAAAGAAGAAGAGAGATACCAGTTAGCTTTGCACAAAGATGGACTTTTAAACAGAAGATTAAATAGAATAGTTGTGTTCTGTTCTAGAAATTCCAACTAGAACCAATGAGTAGAAGTAGTAGTGAGATAGATTAAATGTAAGCAAACATTATGTATAAAAAATAATGATATCTGGGGCCAGCCCAGTGGTGCAGTGGTTTAGTTCGCGCTTGGTAGCCCAGGGTTCGCTGGTTTGGATCCCGGGCACCCGCCAATGCACTGCTTGTCAGCCATGCTGTGGTGGCATCCCGTATAAAGTAGAGGAAGATGGGCATGGATGTTAGCCCAGGGCCAGTCTTCCTCAGCAAAAAGGGGAAGATTGGCAACAGATGTTAGCTCAGGGCTGGTCTTCCTCACACACACACACAAAAATAATAATAATGATATCTGATTTGTGGTGTTAAAAAATAACTTGACAAAACTAAAATGTTGGACAGCAACTGAAGTGGGGTAGGGGGCTGGCAGGGAGTAGTCAGTGTCATAGTTTCCAAGGTCCTTATAGTTTAAGGAAGAGAGTAAAGATATTAATTTTAGACTAAGATAAATATGCATGTTAAAATTTCTAGGGTAGCACTAAAAAGAGTTGAAATTCGAAATTTTCCAAATTAGTAGGAGGAAAAAAATCTTTGGAAAAAAAAATTCAGTCCAAAAGAAGAAAAGATAGATGAAACAAAAACAAGAAACAGAAAAAGAGAACAAATCAAAAGCACAAAATGCTGTAATATGAAAGAGACGAATGCATATACAACAATAAGCAGTCTTACTGAATTCATGACAATAGAAGTCACAGTCAATGACATAACACAGGTCCATGCAACAGGGTACTTCATAGAAGAACAACATGCAGGACTCGGTTTACCAAGTATCAACCCTGATTATAAAGCAACAGTAAGAAAGACAGTATGGGTGTAGAAGCAGCACACATGTTGACTAGAGCTCAGAAACAGACCCGTATTTACACAGAAACTCGAAACATTTGAAACACGAGGGTGTTACAAACCAGTGGGAAAAGAACAAACTAGTCAAAACATGGTGCTGAGCCAACTGGTTCTCCATTTCAACTGCAGACCAATTGCGACCTTAACAGTGAAAGGCTAACCCCTTATCGGATGTATGATTGGCAAATATTTTCTCCCATTCCATAGGTTCCCTTTTCACTCTCTTGATTATTTCTTTTGCTTTGTAGAAGCTTTGTAGTTTGATGCAATCCCACTTGTCTGTTTTTGCTTTTGTTGCCTGTGCTTTTGAAGTCATACCCAAAAAATCATTGCTAATACCATTGTCAAGAAGCTTTTTGTCTATGTTTTCTTCTAGTTTCAGGTCTTGAGTTTGTCTTTAATCCATTTGGGGTTGATTTTCATATATGATGTGAGATAAGGTTCCACTTTTATACTTCTGCATGTGGATATCCACTTTTCTCAACACCATTTATTGAAGAGATAGCCTTTCCCTGTTGTGTGTTCTCGGCTCCTTTGTTGAAGATCAGTTGACTGTAAATGTCGAGATTTATTTCTGGGCTTGCTATTCTGTTCCATTGGTCTATATGTTTTTATGCCAGTACCATACTGTTTTAATTACTATAGCTTTGTAGTATATTTTGAAATCAGGAAGTGTGATGCCTCCAGCTTTGTTCTTCCTTCTCAGGATTGCTTTGGCTATTCAGGATCTTTTCAGGCTCCATATGAATTCAAGACTTTTCTTATTCTATAAAGACTGCCATTGGAATTTTGAGAGATTTCATTGAATCTATAGATCACTTGGGGTTGTATGGGCATTTTAACAATATTAATTCTTCTATTCCAGTGACATGGAATGTCTTTCCATTTGTGTCTTCTTTAATTTCTTTCATGAGTGTTTTATAATTTACTATGTACAAGGGATTAATATCCAAAATATATAAGGTACTCATATAACTCAATAAGCAAACAAAATAAATAACCTGATTAAAATTGAGCAAATAACCTGAATAGACATTTCTCAAAAGAAGCCATACAAATGGCCACAGGTATATGAAAGGTGCTCAGCATCACTAATCATGATCACTAATCAGGGACATGCAAATCAAAGCTACAATGAGATATCATCACACACCGTTAGAATGGCTATCTTCAAAAAGACGAAAGATAAAAAGTTTTGATGAGGAAGTGGAGAAAAGGGAACACTTGTGCACTGTTTCTGGGAATGTAAATTGGTGTAGACACTATGAAAAACACTATGGAGGTTCCTCAAAAAATTAAAAACAGAACTACCATATGATCCATCTATTCCACTTCTGGGTATATAGCCAAAGGATACAAAATCAGTATCTCATGTTAATTTGCACCATTATTCACAATAACCAAGATATGGAAATAACCTAAATGTCCAAAAATGGATGAATGTATAAAGAAAATGAGGTGTGTATATGTGTGTATGGAATATTAATCAGTCTTAAAAAAGAAGGAAATCCTACCATTTGTGACAACATGAATGAAACTGGAGAACACCATGCTAAGTGAATAAGCCAGACACAGAAAGACTGCATGGTCTCACTTCTAGATTCTAGTGGAATCTAAAATAGACTCATAGAAGCAGAGAGTAGAATGGGGGTTACCAGAGATGGGGGGAGGGGGACATGTGAAGATGTAGGTCAAAGAATACAAAGTTTCGGTTATATAAGATGAGTACCTTCTGAAGGTCTAATGTACAGCATGGTGACTATAGTTAACAATAGTGTATTGTAAACTTGAAATTTGCTGAGAGGGTAGATCTTAAGCATTCTCACCGCACAAGAAAAGAAAGAAAGAAAGAAAATGGTAACTATGTGACAGGATGGATATGTTTGATTGTGGTGATCATTTCACAATGTATATGTATATCAAAACATCAAGTTGTCCACCTTAAATATATACAGTTTCTATTTGTCAATTATGTCACAATAAAGCTGCAAAAATTGCAAGTGAACGGCTAAACTTTAGTAAATTTAAATATAGGAGAGTATATTTATAACCTCATGATGCAAACAGTATTAACTATAAATTTATATTCATTTTTCATTTCTGCCATAAAAATTTACCATAAATTTAGTGACAAAAACAACAGCCATTTTTATCTCCCAGTACAGAAGTCTGAGTCTTCTATCTAGTGTCTCACAGGTGGAAATCAAGGTGTTGGCAGGGCTCCTTTCTGGAAGCTCTGGGGATGAATCCTCTTCCAAGCTCATTCATTGTTGGCAGAATCTGGCTCCTTGCATTTGTAGACCCAAAGTCCCTGTTTCCCTGCTGGCTGTCAGCGGAGGCAGGGTGGCTGTTTGCTCCTGGAGGTGGCACCAGCTACCTTCTCCTGCTTTCCGTGTGGCCCCTGCAGCAATGGCAAGTTGAGACTCTCTCACACTTCTAATCTCTTACTTCTCCTTCTGCTGCACGTCTCTGATTCCACTTGGAGAAAGACGTCTGCTTTAAAGCGCTCATGTGATTAGACTGGACCCACTGGAATAATCCAGCATAAACTCCCTATTTTGAGGCCTGAGACTTTAATTACACTTGGAAAGTCTCTTTTGTCATGTAATGTAACATATTCACAGGTTCCGGGGATCAGAGCACGAGCAACGTGGGGTCCATTCTGCCTACTACGAAGTTTGATAAAATCAACTGAATTAAAGTTGACATATATATGAATGAAATTAAGAATAACATAAATAGTATGCATAAACTATTTTTTAAAATCAAGGAAATTGTTTACAAAAGGTAGCAGGATCATGGTTACTCTTGGAAGAGAGTGTGGAGAACGCAGTCAGAGAAGGACACAAAGACAATGTAAAGGTATGGGTGATGTTCATTTCTTAAACTGCAAAAGGATACACAAGTGTTTATTCATTGTTGTTAGTATTCTTTAAATTGTACGTATATATTACATGCATGCATGATACATTTCATAGCAAAATTTTAATGTTTAAAAACAATTATAAAATACAAAATTAAATATAAAATTCTACGGCAGGATTAATAACTTGAATTCTTTCTCTACTCACAAATTCATAAGTAGAACCAGAAATGAGAATAAATCAAAGAAGAGAAATAAAAAGTGACAGAAGATGGAAGAATGGACAGAGTAAAGAAGGACAAAAATCAGAATATCTATCTCACAATTTGGGGAGGGAGTTAAAGTAGCTGCTCTCCTTCCAGAGACTAGAGAGGAAAATGGCTCTTTTCTTCAGAAAATTGGGTTTGAAAGAGAGAGAAATCCTAATGACGTCCATCTGCCTCATTCCTGAATGGTTTGGCAACCACAGCAATGAGGAGGTCTCTAAATGTCTGGAATCAAGGGAGACGAGATTCCAAGACATGAGTGGTGTCCTGAATAAGTGTTAGAAAAGCGAAAAAGAGAAAGATCGCTTACTTTTTGTTTGCGTCTGCTAGGACTCTGATGGCAAATGCTTTGGATGCTTTGAGAATTATTTCAGTCATACTTACGGAAAGCTGCCATGGGTTGCCCCAATCTGCCTTCCCATCTAAATACCAACAAGGCTACTACGGAAAGGATGACACTGACCACACTGTAGAGAACATCTTGAGTGAATCATGGTGATCCAGGCTTTTCCCAAAGTACTTGTACCCTGATGAACCCTTAAGCATGCCCATCCTCTTTAGTAACTTGAGTTGATATGTGAACTTATTCCCCACAAAATTTTATGTGAACAGGTTTGCTGACATTTTTCTAAAAACTGTTTATACACTATGTTAACTTATGCTTTCATCAAAAAGAATGAATGATAACGTAAACCACTCCAATGATAATAATTCATTCCACTGCTAGCATGAGAGAAGCATTTTCCCTTTACACCAGTGACAGAAGAGAGCAGAAATGGGACAGTGGCAGGCTCTCCTTTCATCTGTGCTCAAGAATAGCTTCATTAAGCTTGGAGGAACTCAGTTGACTATTTCCAAAGAAAACTTACTTGGATTCAATTTTCTGCTTAATTTTCTTTGCAACATTTGTAAAAGGAAGAGGAACTCTACTTTGAGTTCATTGCTGAGCATGTTGGGGTTACTTATTAATTCTGATAACCTAATGTTATCTTTAATAGACTTTGATGCTGTAGACCTGGGAACCAGGGGCAAATGCATCTGGTAACTATAGTCTGTGAAATTCACGAGGTCATCCTGGATACTTTTAATTCTGGAAATAAAAAATAAAATATTGTTGACAAGCCACATTTTAGTAATGAGATTTATATTATCAAAAGTTTCATATTAAATTATATTACTAGAAAATTCCAAATAACTCACTCTCGATGTGTTAACAAGGTGTAAACCTCTTGTATCAGTATTTCAGGTACTCCGGCTTTACAATGAATTGTTCCATGGATTAGTTCTTTAGGTAGTTTAAATTTTTTTTTTGCCAGAAACTTTAATAGTAGAGAGAAAATATTTTCATCATAAGAAGTACTATAAAAATCTCCAATTACTATGAATTCACTTGAATCCCCCTTTTATCTCTCAACTAATTTTCTGGTGTTTAATGTGCTAATGATTAAAAGATATTATTATTTAGCAAGAAAACCCACCATTATATCCCACTCTAATCTGAAATGTGTATGCTCAGTTTCATAGGTGACTTGTGACATAAACTTTAATAACCCTCTTTCCAATACAAGGAAACAAGCTGCCAACTCAGCAATATTTTATCCCAGCACACAGCACCCCCCACACATATAGAGATATCCAAGACATTAGTAGTACACCTTTTAAAACATTAACTTCTTAACAGTCAAAAAGTATCAATGATTGCTAATTTACCTTTTCCACCTGTGCCCAGTTATCCAACTTGACTTTTAAAGAAGTTCCATTTTCAAAGGATGACAATTTAAGTTCCCAGGGGTAATATATAGTGAATATTTCTGCTATCAGGAAGCCATTTGAAAAATCCCTGATCCATAGCAATAAGGAAATGAAATAAAATGTAGTTACTTACGCAGTTTGTATTATTTTATAGTTAGCTAACACCAATCTAATAGTCAATACTGACAGCAAGTAACTTATAAAATTAGAGTTTTGTTGGATCATTGCTCTGAGGACAACCTGCTTTGGAATAGCATACGGATAAGATGAGATACACACCAAAGCCTTTGCTGTGCTTTCTATGAACCCAAACTATTAATTTGTGTTGAATCTGCAATTTAACAAGATCCCAGGTGATTCTTAGGCACACTGAAAATTTCAGGCGCGTCTTTATTAAGGAATAAAGAGATTAGTAAACCAGAGTCCTTGTCTGCAAAAAAGTCATCATCTTCATTTTTATGGAATTTGGTTTCCATTTCCAGAGCAAATATTAACTTCTAGTTACTTTCAGGGTGGCTGCAGTTAAGCAGCGACTTTTTTCAACCCCCGATAACCCTCAAACTACGTGCCATCCCTAACGGAGGGTAAACAGATGCCCACTGGTATTAACGTCCAGTGCCCCTAAAGAAAGAGCTTGACTGTTTTAATATTTTTGTAGTCACCAAAGCATTGCATGTTAGCTCAAGTCTAAAATGTAATGATTGAATGAATGAATGAGCGAATGAAATGCTTCATCACATTTTTTCAGGCCCGCTCCTTAAGGGGGCAAAAATGTGTGCGTGTTTGGAGTGCGGTAAGTGGGCGGGGTCTGGATCTGAAACCTAAGCCGGGCGGGGGTGGGCGATCCGGGGCGGCGGCCCGAGCGGCGGCGGGACCCCGAGACGGCCCGGCCCGCTCGCCCTGGCACCTGTTGATGTTCCTGGGGAAGAAGCTCAGGTCCAGGCCCTGGAGCCAGCGCAGGACCGAGCGAGACAGGCGCGAGCTCTTCGGGGGATGCGGGTAGAGCAGGCACTTCTTAGGCCTCCCTCGGATGGGAGCTGCTTGCTGTGGCGAAAGTGGCGGTGACTTGGGGACGGCTGCCGCTGGCTGTGTCACAAACCGTGGTCCTTGGCCGGCGGCGGCCATGCCGCTCTCTGGGTTTCCATGGCAGCGTAGGGGCGGGGCCTCTCGGGGCGGGGCCTCGTGGGGCGAGGCCTCCGCGCGTGCGCCCTGGGCCTCGAGGGTCCCCCAGTTTGGGGACCCAACACTCAGACAGGCGAACGCGCATCCCTGACTCCCATTCGGCGTGGACGCCGTCTGGGAAACTTAAGCCTCGGGTGGAGCTGTCAATCTCAGTTTCGCTGGCCTCGTTTGTAGACAATTTAGAGCTCCCCCCTCAACTCCTTTAGAAGTTTACATTTTCAATATTGTGGTTTCTGCCCCGCTGAAGGCCTATTTTAAGTCAAGCATTTCGAGGAGGATGTGAGGAGGCTCTGGAGGACAAGGACAATTTTTGTATGGAAACTGGAAACTATAGGGTTTTTCTCCAAAATGCAAATGAAAAGAATCTTCAAAATTAAAATGAATGTTTAATGTCTACAAAATGTGACATACCCATTTTCTTGATTATTACATTGTGTTCATAAAAATTACATAATATTTGAAAGCAATTTGTAAGTTAGATTTTCACACTTCACAGGTGCCCCATTATATGTGGTTCATTCATTCATTCAACAAACATTTATTAGGTTCCTACCATGTGCTGGGCACTAATCTAGTCACTTGGGATTTATCAGCTAACAATGCAGAGAAAAAAATTATTGCAAAGCAGGCACAGACCATTATAAATTAAATATTTGCACAACAAAGTTACCAAAATCCTTTTAAAACTTTTACAGCAAAAAAGAAAATCATTTAATGTGGCATGTAGATATGTATTATTATGCAAGATAAAATACTGGCTACATCTTGATAGTGGAGCTATATAATATTTTGTTGAATTTTTATTCATATACATGTTTATTAATAAAGTAGACCCATGTGAGTGTGTATATGATTAAAAAGAAAAACAAAAATGAAGCTGTAAAAGTGTATTGTCTTTGCCCAATGAAGTTTTTCATGAGAGATTCATTCATTCAATAAACTTTTTTTGAGAAACTATTTTTCTGTGCTATGCTATGCACTAGATCTTCACTATCCAATATGGGAGCCACCAGCCACGGTGACTATTTAGATTTAAATAAATTTAAATCAAATAAAATGAGTAACACTGGGTACCTTTCAACTGCTTGATAGCCATGTGGCTAGTGGCTGCCATACTGTATGCACAGACGCAGCACTATCATTGCAGGAAGTTCTCTTGGACAGCTGTGCATAGATTATTTATAGAAGGTACGGAGATATAAATACCTGTAAAAAGATCATGGACACTGGAAAGCTCTGCCATGGTAAAAATATATTAGTATCAGGGAGAAAGCAAATAATTTGGCCTGAGGGAGTCTAGGAGTCCTCTCAGAGGAGGTGACCTTTGATTTGGATCTCGTAAGGCAGTATTTTGCATTGGTTACGGCACAGGCTTGGAGGGCCAGCTCTACTTTTAGTTATATGACTTTAGGCAAGTTATTTAACCATTTTTATTTGTAAAAGGTGGAAATAAATAGGATAAATACCTCATAGGCTTGTGTTGAGAATTAAATGAACAAGTTAAATATGCAAAGAGCCTAGAACAGTGTGTACCCCATAATCAGTGCTCAGTAAGTATAAATTATTGTTTTGTGGGTTTTTTTGCTGAGGAAGACTCACCCTAAGCTAACATCCATTGCCAATCTTCCTCTTTTTTTGCTTGAGGAAGATTGTCGCTGAGCTAACATCTGTGCCCATCCTCCTCTATTTCATATGCGGGATGCTGCCACAGTGTGGCTTGATGTGTGGTGTAGGTCTGTGCCCGGGATCTGAACCCGTGAACCTGGGCTGCCAAAGCAGAGTGTGCAGAACTTTAACCACTTGGCCACAGGGCTGGCCCCATAAATTATTGTTTTTAAGATGATCATGAAAATCTGTGGGATGGGGAGGGGAGGGGACAATTCCACACAGAAGGACTAATGTGAGCAGAAGCATATACGATATGATCTATGATGTGGGAGTTTTTTTATAAGTTTTAGGAAATAACAAATAACCCATTAGGGTTGGAGAAAGTGTTTAGGCTTTTGCATGAGGGCTGATCAGGATTTAGGTGGTAATGGCTGGAGAGGTAGATTAGGCCTGTATGCAGACTGGGGCTTCACTGAGAACAGTCTTGCTAAGGAGTTGGCATTTCTCCTGTAATAAATGTGCCAATTGTTAAGCAAATACGTCACTGTTTCAAACACATCCTTCTACATTGTGCCCTGTGGAGTTGGAACCCAACAACGGGATTCCTCCTTTGCTAAGAGTTTTATTAAATTCTACCAATAGGGGGAACTAGAGAGAGACCAGGGGGCCAGAGGAAGGGAGAAGGGATTTACGGTTTCCCCTTTGCTTGTTCATGTGGATGTCACCACGACAAAGCTTCACCCGGCAGTGGCAGTGGCAGTGGGTTCCAGTCTCTGCCTTTTATAGCACTGCTGGAGCAGTTTCCCTCACACTCCCTCGGAGGTTTTAGCAACCACTGAGAAGTGGCCTTCAGAATTCCCAGTTCCAGATTTTTCTCTAGGTCCGCTCCTCTGAGCTCCTGAAGAATCAGCACCAGCTGTGTCCTCTCCCCCTTCAGAAGTCAGTCCATAGGGCTTTTGCTTCAAGTTCTACGTTCTTAGAACCCCAGCTTCTTCCCTTTGTTCTCTAGCACTAGAGGTGGCGACTGCTTCCTGAATCTTCTATCTCTGTTAATTTGATGGTCCCATTTTAGTTTTTTGGTTCTTCAGCATCTGTTTAACCATTTTCTTATATTAAACTCTTGTTGTCAAATTCATGGAGTGACTTCTGTGTTCCTGACTGGATGCTTCCCACCTGGAGTGAGTGAGGTTTCCCGCTACACTAGCTCACCGACATCTTACTAAGGCATCTAACAAACTTGCTATTTCCTGTTCATCCGGCCACCCAGCCAGCAGCTGTCATCGATAGAGTGAACCGGTGTGATGTTCTGTAGGATGCTAAGACACTCAAAACCCTCTGCTGATCTTGGGGCAGAGAGCAAGAAAATTGATTTGACTTACAGCAAGATCAGGAATGTGCGTTATTGGTCCTGCTGGATAAAAGCAAACTGCTTTTGGTGGTTCTTGCAGGCTGTTAAAGAGGGAAAACATACTTTCCAGATCAACAGCAGCATAACAGTTGCTAGGGACTGCGGCAACTTATCCCAGTAAAGATACTTCAAATGGAAAAGCAGTGTCACAGGAATTACCTCCTGATTAAGTTGACAGTAATCCATAGTCATCCTCTAAGATCCATCCAACTTCTGCATAAGCCGAATAGCCATCAAAGTCATCATTTTGACCTATCGCCCGACAAAAGAAAATCCAGAGAGCTTTATTTGATATGAGTATTTTGTTGAGTGAGAAACAAACTGTTCTCAAACAAGGAGACTTCCAACTGAAAGAGGTTAGAAGCTGGCTTGCAGCGTTGATAAAGCGTGAATGCATAAGTGCCTTGTTTTCTATTGTGACTGGTGACTGGAAATTTGCGCTCCTTTTCATTGCATAAGCTCCTTGTTTGTAGCCGGTTAGCTAGGAAGCTGTGAGGTCACAATGACATAAAGTAAGCTTGAAATTTTGTTTAAGGTCGGAGTCAGCATTTTGGGAAAATCAGGACAGTTCACATTTTAGTTACATGACTGGGGGTGTTTGGTGTAGGGGTATACTCACACTGTGGCCTCGGTTCTGATTTCTCTTCAGCACACCTTAGCTCCGCCTTTCTTCCACTTCAGAGTTTGCTGGATGCAGACAGCAAGCATATCCTGTGTTCAGCTCAACCAGAGGCTGCTGTGCAGCTCTAGAGGGACCTGCCCCAGTCGACTTCCACCCCCGGGAAGGGGGTCGGTCTTCCTGATTCTGGAGTTCAGGTGCAAGTTTCACTTGGCCCTCCTCCTGAGCTGTATCCTCCAACTTACACTACGTCCATATCGAGGTGATATTTTGCTTCCATCAATGCACCTTTATTTTATTCTTCAATTTGGTCAGAATTTGGCCAGGAAGGAGAAGTACTAATTATTGCGTCCCTCCAGATTGCCAATATATACATATATATATATATATATATTTTTTTTTTTTTTGGTGAGGAAGACTGTCCCTGAGCTAACATCCCTGCCAGTCTTCCTCTGCTTTGTATATGGGACTCCACCACAGCATGGCTTGATGAGCAATGTGTAGGTCTGTGCCCAGGATCTGAACCTGTGAACCCTGGAGCCACTGAAGCAGAGTGCATAAACTTAGTCACTTTGCAGCCAGGCCAGCCCCAAGATCCCAATCTTTTTAAAGATAAAAAGAATGTATACAACAAGGAAGCGATGAAGAAAATGCAGAGTAAAATATGCACATTTCTTGTAATATGTAAGCCTGATGCTTATCAGAAATATTGGTATTTTTCTTTCGATATTCATCTTAGATATTAGAATATAGGATTTTTATAAATTGTAAATACTCATTGAATTTTGACCTAAGTATTTTATGTCTTTTTTGTGATGTATAAATCAATAGTACATGCATCAAATTTCCCTAAAATTTGAGGCTTCTATGTGATTGTTTTTAAAAATGGTATTTTGTACTCCACCATAATCATAATTTAAAATTCATTAAGATTTGCTAGTTTCATCAATTGGCTGAAGGTAAAGTTTTACTAGCAAGAGTTTTGGTCATTAAAAGTATGCAATATGATATTAATTTGAAAGTACCTGGAGTTTAATAGACAGTTAGAGAAATAGAGGACTTCAGAGGTGTTCTAGTCTAGTTGTTCCTCTTCTAGAATCGCTGGTCACTAGGACACTTGAAGTAATATTGGCTGGTTGGTGACGTTTGTCCTTAACCTATTCTCGCTGTTTCAAAATACAAAGATGTATAGTTGTCGCAAGGGTCACAGTGATGGTACTGAATGTGTCTGCTAAAGATAAAGGATACAAGAACTTCACAGCCTAAAGAAAGGATGCAGATTAACCAAAGATGTGCAGCACTAATGCCAGAGAGAGAGAGACCACCTTCCTGGTCCCAGGTCCCTTGGACAGGTACACACCAAACTGTCTGACAATTGTCTGGTTAGGATGAGGAGCCCATCACACTTTCAAGACGTTCCATCTGGCATCCCACAAAAGTTTTTAAACCATCCTGACCTCTTTCAATCTTCTAGACTTTGGAAATGTACTTTCTGTCCTCAAGGCGCGGGTAATTGCTATGAAGAGCTGCGCTGTCCCTGATGCTTACTGGGAATGGATGAATTGAAGGTCTATCCTACTACGATCATAAAGGATTTTACTTAATAACTACTGCTAGTTGATACATCTCTCAAAATATGGACTCGATAGGGGAGAATAATAAAAGAGGTTGATAATGAAAAGTTGAGAGTCACTGGCCAAAAGAAAGAGAGTGAGCTCCAGAGAGAGAGCCCAGCTTATAATTGCCAGAATCAGGTCTGGAAGCTTGATATACTGAATTTTACTTCCATTATTATGGTGATGTGTACTTCTCGCCATATAAAGATATATGGACTATTAGATCACACATGGCTTTTAATGTATTAAAAGCTTTACCATCTATTTATATGTTGACTGCTAGTGTGCACTAGGTACTCATTAAGTCTGTTGAAATAGTGATTAATGTGGGTTACACTCGGCCACAGATGTATAGAATAAACTGTAGTAACAGAGATAGAAGTCTATATATTTGTCACAATTACGTGGTAGGTGAAGGTTAGGATTTGGATAACTTTCACTGAGAATAATTTACTTGCCTATTATACAGAAAGTTGAAGGGACAACACTGTCAAGAAATGTGATGAGCATGAGATCTTCCCTACTTGCAAACTAACAAGTCAGTCTGCCACCGTTTCATGGAGGTTGGCGGAAGACTCAAGACTCCCGGGTGGTGATAAACTCACAGCATAGGAAGCACGGCTCCAAGCTTCTGCTGGTTCTCTTTGCCCCTCAAGTCCCACAAGGTGCAGTGAAGCACATCATCCAAGTGGAAGCTTAGCACAAAGTGAGTTCCATGAATTTAGTAAATCTCAACCTTTTATAATGGTCTGCAAGAAAACCTGCCCAAACTTGTCCTGGAAGGAGACATTATCTTCATTGCACTGGTCAGTAAACAAACCTGCAGTCTGCTCAGGGGGAAGACACAACACCTGTTTCCCAATGCTGTTCACTACATAAGCACCTTTGAAAATATCATTGTGAACAAAAGCTGTCAGTGCCTCTGCTCACAAGATGTTCAGAAACACAAGAGACCCATAACAGATGGGCCTACCAACAAGCACCACCAAAGACATGCCCGTTTTCTGGTCTCCACCATCCATTTTGGCTGCAGCGTTGGCCAGCCTTTGTCTTCGGCTGTATCTAAGACTAGCTTCTTGGATCCTCACCCTAGAACCATATTTTATTTCATAATTGTCACTGGACTGTGGATTTTCAGAGGTGGCTATACTGAAAGAGTGTAATCCAGTTTCTAAGGTGCTCATGATGAAGAAATAACTTTTAACACCGCCTCCTAATCATCTTTCTAAGTTGAAGGGCATAACCATGAGAATGCAATAAACTAAACAGATGAATTGGAAATGTTATTTACATTTAAACAAACTGAACTGTAAACTTAAGTAAGAATACATCTACTACCTAAATTACTGTTTAAGTGTTTTCTGTTCCAAAGCCAGAGTCAACTTCTTAAAAGTGTCTGCAAGAGTTAATCATTTAAATATTTTAATATCTCAGAAGCTAAAATTAGTTTCAACTAATTTTGAATCAGAGAGTCTTGTTTGTTTATCTTCCCTGAGGGCGATCCACTCTCTCATATTCAGGCCAGATGCAATTAGAAACATTTTCCTCAATAATGTATTAAAAGTCTATTTGGCCATTTCATGTCTGCATCCATATAGGTGAAACTGTGGATCATGTTCACCCTGTAATTGTAATTACAGCTCATGGTCAAGTCAGTTACAATCAATAATAGCTATAATGAACTATAACCATCATATAACAGATGAAAACTCCAATAGGAACAGGTATCTTTCTCCCTTCATGAATACAGGAAGACTTAAAATTAAGCCTTTCTGGAGTTGGCCCCATGGTGTAGTGGTTGAGTTTAGCATGCTTCCCTTCAGCAGCCTGGGTTCACGGGTTCAAATCCTGGGTGTGGACCTACACCACTCATCAGCCGTGCTGTGGGGGTGACCCACATACAAAATAGAGGAAGATTAGCACAGATGTTAGCTCAGGGCGAATTTTTCTCAAGTGAAAAGAAAGAGGAAGATTGGCAATAGATGTCAGCTCAGGGCGAATCTTCCTCACGAAGGGAAAAACAATTAAACCTTTCTAACAACATACACTGAGAGTTTGTGTGGGAATGAAGAGCTACAAAGTGAGGGGCAAATGTGTGTGGCCGTTGGATCTTATACTCTGATTGCTGAAGGTTAAATATATGAAAGTTAATATATCAGTCAAGTAATCATTACTACAAGTAATCATTACTACAAGCACACACATTCAAAAATCTCAGTGGCTTAGCACATCAAAGGTTTATTTCTTGCTGACATTGCATGTCCACTGTGGGTCTGTGGGGTGAGGGGTGGTTTCTACATGCAGGGATCCAGGTAGGTACAGAATGCGCCCCCTGGAACACGTGGCCTCTGAGGTTGCTGTCGCAAAGGGAGAGAGAGACAGAGGATGCACACAGGCTCTTCAGTCTCCCAGCCTGCAAGTGATACATGTGATTTCTGCTAATGTCCATCATGTCGTCTCACCCCACCTGCAAGGGAGTGCTAGGAAAGCAGGGTAGCCCGTGGACTCTTTAGTGAGCACTAGTCATCTCTTCTGTGATTAGAAACCTCTTCCTGGAAGGGGTCCGGTACTCTTTTTGTTGTGCAGTGTTTGTGGACATGAGAGAAGAAATGCCTTCTGTGGCTTTTCCTTGAAAATTCAACCATGACTCAATTTCGGGGATTCTAGATAGGAAATGGTCTCAAAGGTTTTATCTGTCAGTAGCCATATTTCTTTACATGTTTTTTTCCTGGTTAACTCGGAATTTTGACCTTATGTACCTGGAAGAATGGAGGCGTTAAACAGGAAAAATTTCCTGCTAGTGGGAAAACAGCACTCTTACCTTTCAGTCAATATCACCAATAGCGACTTCTGTATCCCACACGGAACTGCAGGGGGTCCCTCCCAATTCCTTACAAGATAAAGAAAAGTGGGAACCGAGAATTGAGGAGAAGAAATAAGATGGAAACTCTCATAACACCCTGGTAGGAAGTGTCTATTTCTTACCGGCTTATCTATTGCTGTGTAACAAAATCATCCCCAAACTTAGTGGCCTGAATTATTTAACAATAATTGATTTTCTCGCAATGATGTGGGGTGGCATCTGGACTAGGCTCAGCCAGTGGTTCTTCCTGCCTGGCGCCACTCAGGTGGCTGCAATTCTCTGGCTGCTCGGCCCAGGCTGGAGGTCTACAAGGCCCTCACTCACACACTGGGCAGTGGTTGGTGCTGGCTGTTGGCTGAGCTTCTCTCCACGTGGTTTCTCAGCCCTCAGGAGGCCCGCCCAGGCTCTTTCACTTGGTGGGTTCAGGCTTCCAAAAGGATGAAAGCAGAAGCTGCAAGGTCTCTAGAGGCCTCGGCTCCAAAGTAACCCAACATCTCTTCCACCATGTTTTTCAGTCACAGCAAGAAACAGGACCAGTCCAAATTCAAGAGATGGGCAAAAAGCCTCCAGCTCTTGATGGAAGAAGACGGCAAGTCATACTGCAAAGGAGTGTGCACAGGGACAGAAGGAATTATTGGGGACATTTTGTAAACAGTCTACTTCAGTTCCCCCACGCCCTTCAGGTCTTAAACTTAATTTAGTTTCGTGCAGGATTCAAGAGAATAGAGGGAGAAGTTACATTCACAAGGAGAAAAGTTAATGCTGCTTTTTGCCATATGAGTGTAGCCTTTCCCTCTAGGTCTTTTAAGTCCCAGAAGGGGACAAAGGAGTTACCTGAGAAAGTTCCGTCTCACTTACGTAAAGAGGAAGACTACCTTCCAGATGGATGTTATTTACTGGTGTGTTAATAACATCACAGCAGAATGGGAGCAGGTACATAATTTGCAGGGCACAGTGCAAAATAAAAATGTGGGGCCCATTGTTCAAAAATTAAGAATTTCAAGGCGACGACAGCAGACCATTAAACCAAGCATGGGGCCCTCTAAGTGTGGGCCCTGGAGCAGAGTCCAGCTCCATGTTACTTAAGCATATATGGGGGTATCGATGATGTAATTTTTCCTCCTCATACACAACTCAAGAAGAAAGCTTGTGAGATTTTTTTCAATACCTTCAATTTTTTTTTTCCTAAGGAGAATGTAACTGAACGTATGAAATTGCTGCCTTCCATTCCCCCAGACTGAGACCATTTGGCTGAGAATTAAATTGCCTCTTTCCTTACAAGGAGTAAATTCTCACCCAAGGCAATATGTCTTTGTGCACATAATGGATATGGATCTGCATAATACTTTGAAACATAGTAACGTAACTTCACTTTGAGAGAGATCCCTCAGAAATTATGAGGTAGTTAGGAAAATATTTCTTTTCCCTGTTATGTATTTGAATTGTAGTGTCCCTGAGAATTAATATTTGTCCTTGGGTAGTGTAGAAATTAGTGTGTGTTTAATTTACTTTCTGGGCAATAGAGAGAATTTAAAAGGATGTCTGCCCCTCACACTGACAGGGAGAGTCCAAGCCAGAACACATTTTGAAAGCCTAAATCCACCCAGACTCTGCTGCAGGGCTGCTGGCTTCATGGGCGTGTAAACTGTGTAATGGCATGAGGCCCCACACTTAAAGGGGCTCCGTCATTGCGACTGGTAAATTATGTAGTATTCCTGTTTTATTGTGATACTGTGAATCCAAACACCCCTTAACACCCTCCACACCCACCCCAAATATGTCTTCAGGCGTTTGCCTGTCAGAGGAATTATGCCTGTTCTAATGAAGTCACTGAGGGGTGACTTCGGTGCTTCTCCGAGGGGACATTTGGCAATGTCTGGAGACATTTTGGTTACCCCAACTGGGGTGGGGGTGAGGGGTGGTATGCTGACACGGGTTGAGTGGGTTGAGCCCAGAGATGCTGCTAAACATGTTACAATGCGCAAGACAGCCCAGCAGGACAAGAATTGTCTGGCCCCGGATGTCCATAATGTTGACAAACCCAGTTCTAGATGAATTCAAACCCGCAAAACAGTAGTGCTGAGGGGGGGCATAGGTTCTGAGGTAAGTACGGTGCTCTGGGTAGATAGCATGAATTCTTGAAAAGCAGTGTGAGGATAACACAACGAATGAAAGGCAGCTGCCTTCCCAGACCTGAGGACAGAAGGAGGGGGCGGGCAACATTAGAACTACATCCTACGCACACTTGTCTGGCCAGGAGAAATGGAGAAAGGAGAACAGCATATGTATTTATGAAGAGTGAGAACTGTAATGAGAAACAGAAGTTATAATTGTGCTCTTGTCTTTGCAGATTTTATTTCCTAGTGTTCCTAAACATTGTTGCTGCAAGATAAAGTAGATAATGAAAAGCTGGCTCCTGCTTATGATTTATGGGCCTTGGGAGTAAGCTACTTTGTTGATCTGTAAAAGGGGTCAAAAACCCTCTTCCTTCCCCTCCTGAATTCTGAAACAATTCTGAAATCAGACAGAAGACTGAGGCAGATGGAAAAGATCCAATCTATTATGGATGAAGTTTTTATCTGAGAATGTGGCTTGTGTCTATGGGCCAGGGTCTTCCTAACACTGAGCTCCAGGGTTAGACTGGAGTGTCTGCCCAGTCTTGGGGCTCAGTACCGGGCAGAATCGACAGCTGCAAACTATATGGCCTGGAGAAGCAGAGCAGAGGCTGGCTGCCCCTGTGGGTAGCTCAGTTCGGGTTGGGAGAGGAAGGGGCTGTGCATGCTCAGTTTCTCCCTTCAGCTTAGCCAGTCCCATTCAGTAGCCCCTTCCCTTGGGAGGTGGGAAAGGTGGAGGATGGGGCCCGGGGAGAGTGAGGACAGAACCCAGGAGTGGGTTCTCCCTCCACATGGGAGAACACAAGAGAAATGGGAGAAAGACACCATCCTGCTCAGGTTGCAAACATTACCAATGTGTGGACTGACTGCCCTTGGGGAAAGGGGACCAATGATGATCAAGCCTCTCCTTCTTATAATGAGAAGGGTGGAGGATGGGATTGAGAGGGGCAACTATAAGAAGATTGAGTCCTTGCTGCAGATGGAACTGCCATCAATACCTCTAGCTCCTCTCTTGAATAAGCAACTGAAGTTAGGGGTGTGAAAGATGACATCATGTCCAAAACGCTAGCTTCCTCCATGTTGAGGAGGGAATAAACTAAGAATCCTGCCTTGGGCACAAGAATGATACACAGAGGGATAGAGTCACTAGTTCTTTCTTTGTCCACAGCACTCCATCCCCATAAAAAAACCCAAACTTCCCGTGATGGGAGTTGTTCTGACATTGAATATCTTGACTCATCACTTCTCCTACACTGAATCACGTGATAGATTTTAAATCCTCTCCTGGGTCACATCAAGTCATATGCCCCCAAGTACCCTAGCCTTTTCTTCCTCGTGTCTTTGGGAATCTTCATTGTTCAGTGACTCACCAGCATGCTCTGTTAGTGTTCTGGCACAGAAACACTGCAGTCTCATATTTCTAGCAACTGGACTTAACCTGTTTTTGCTTGTATGATGCAGAGTGAATGTATCCACTCAGAACAGCAATTCCAATAGATGTTTGTTTTATATATTTAGGTCATCTATATTCCCAAGAGTGCACCCCTTCCATTGCGGAAAATCCTTTCCTGGATAATTATCTTTCTGGGGGGAGGCGTGGAATGTCAAAGGCAAAGATCTTGATATATTAGCTTAAAAAAAATAAATTGTAATATTATTAGCCTGCAGGCAACAGGGGTTTTAGAGCTCCACCCTCACCACATTCAAGATTTTAATGGCCTTATCTCTGGAGCTATTAAAGATAATGATTGTTGGCAGTAAGAGTCGCTGTGTCACCTTCATGTGTATCCATTACTGCCTAGCTCCCTTGCAAGAGGATGCAATTCCCATCAATGCTTACATTCTCCAGCAAGGCACATTTTGGCTGCTTGGATTTACAAAACAGTTTTAAAGATTTAAATATTTTAACTACTTAATGGAAATTAGTGTACATAATCCATGACAAGGACCTCAGTGTCAGAGCTGGTTAAACAGAGCTAATGGGTCCCTAACTAGACTGTTTGAACAATGGAAGGATGGCTTCCCTCTGGGCTATTCCTCTAGATATTCATGAATTTGCCTTCACTTCATAGGACCACGTGGGATTAGTACAAGAGAAAAATATTTAATTACCTTCCTAAGAGAAAGAGTTCCATAGTAGATTATATCATATTTTTATCCCATCTTGAGTATGGGTATTTTGGATGTGGACATTTGTATATTACCTTTTTTGTGTGTGTTTGAGGAAGACCAGCCCTGAGCTAACATCCATTGCCAATCCTCCTCTTTTCGCTGAGGAAGACTGGCCCTGGGCTAACATCTGTGCCCATCTTCCTCTACTTTATACGGGACGCCACCACAGCATGGCTGATGAACAGTGCATCCGGCACCTGGAATCACGAACCCCTGAACCCCGGGCTGCCAGAGCACAAACTAAACCGCTGTGCCACCGGGCCGGCCCTGTATATTACCCTTTTATTTTAACTTTTAGTTATCTCTTTTTGTTTCAAGGAAAGAGACTAACGTTACCTCAGATAATTAGAGGGAACAGGATATGATCAGCAGTGCCAAAGAGCTCATGTTCAGTGCTCACCTATTATAGTGTCTTGCCAACTCTGAAAGTTCTGGGATTCTCCTTATTTATGGCTGTTGTGGTGGTGGCCCTCGGGTTGGGCTGCCTCAGACATGTGGGCTGCAGGCAAGCAAGGAGGGAAGGTCCATGAAAAATCTTCTCAGAGTTCATGGTTCTGCTTTCTGTGCAGAAGCCCACCATCAGTATAAATCTCTGGCTCTCTGGCTCTCTCTCTTATGCCCTTGCAATCTTATTCTCATGGCATTTCTACCTCATATCATTTGGGACGTCTCACATCCCTTTGTTAGTTGCTTTATGGCATATTTATTTTTCCAACATCTTACATCAATCAGAGAATCTCATTGGCCCAACTCATCTTTTCATGCCATACTACACCACAAGTCACCTGCCTGACTACTGTCTGCTCTTGGGGAAAGTGCCCAATCAGCTATGAAGACGGGGTGGCACATGACTCATATTGCATGTGCCTGACTTGGCAGTAGCTGTAGGTGTGACAAATTTTCAAGGCCTATGCTGTTTGGTAAAGATGAATAACTTGGGTGGATTTATTTATTTTTTAATAGTGTTCTTGAGAAAGCTATCCCAGTCTGATTGCATTTTGCCCCAGAATTTAGGTTGTATTCCAACCCTAAGTCCTGGAGTTCAGTCATCTTGGGAGGGATTGTCATCTAACATCCTTGTAAGAGAGAACTCAGTGGTAACTGCTCCAAAGGGCCCAGGGTCAGAGATCCTGACTCCTCGAATGTCTCCACTCCACGTGATAGAGTCACTCTCTTTACCAAGGAAGTCCTTTTCTTCAGTCTTTGTAATAGGGAGAAGGATTAAGAAAGCAGTGGAATTAACTCGACATCTCCTTTCTCTTGTTCCCACTCTAGGAGAGAGGATGCTATATTTTCACACACATTCCTAGTGGGCAGGGAAGGAAAGAGCTTTTGTGTTTCAAGCTAAGTGAAGAGACAAGCCATGGTCCTTAGGGGGAAGGAGAGGTAGACAGTCTTTGGCTGATGAGGAGGCAGGTGTGAATATGACATAGTCCTGCCTGCAATGAACCTATGGTCTACGGAGAAGACAGACAAGTAAACAAAATTCACTCTATAGCATTATGAGTGTGATTAGAGGTCTTCACAGGTTCCCAAAAGGAATACACAGCTGGACACATAACCCACACTGGGGGTGGGGGTCAGGAGGGTCTCTTGGAAGAATAATTTCTTGGCTTATTGAAGGTGGAAGTATAGCAATTACAAGGTAGCAGATGGAGTAGGGTGTGTTCCAGGCAGAGGGAACAACACTTGCAAAGTCAAGGAGGCAAGATGAGTTTGGGGAGAATCAAGTCTGTTTTCTGACTTTCACATGATGAGCTTCCTCGTAAAGGCCCTTGGTGATCTGTTACTAGTCACTGCCTCATGCGTCTGACTGACACTCACTCTCCTGATGCATGGGAGTCTCCCAGAGGACAGACACTGGCAGATGCACACTCCACTGAAAAGTGGATTTCCCAGAAGTCTTCTGGAACTGAGACGCCACCCCAGGAAGTAACGGAGTGGGAGGGCAGAGGCTCGAATTAACCGAGTTCATCTGAAAAGTTTACCTGAAGAGACAGAAATCACTGAGTTGACTGAGTTCACCCAAAAGTGGCCACATTTCACAGGGTGAAAGGGAAGCTTGGGATCAAAACCAAGTTCTGTTAGAAAAATTAAGTTGACTTTTGTACATTTGCATACATGGTTTCTAAAGTTTGTACCCACAATATAAGCCTTTTACAGACCAAAAATGTTAAAAAAATATATTTGAACCCCAAAAGTTACTTATTAAAAGACTCATTGAATTTGAACACACTACTGAAAATGGGAAGAAACCTATCATTTAAAAAATGAGAAAACTGAGACCTACAGGGCTGAAGTGACATGTTTAGAATCCTAGAGCAGATGGAGAGGTAATAACTTGCCTATATTTTCTGAAGAAATTTTCTTCCATCAATTCTGAAAAAGTCTGAGAATCAGTTTTTAAAAGAGAAAACAAGCCTTAAACTAATTCTAAATGATATCAAGAATAAGAAAGTAGAGAAAGCAGAGTAAAAAAGTAACAATAATCCAAGGGAGAGGATAACTTTCTAAGTTCTTTTGTGAATGGATAACCACAATTAGTTAGGTTCAGCACCATTATTCAACAATGAAAACAGAAAAGGTACATTTAGACCTTCTTTTCCGAAAAGGCCATCCTTTCACACTGTGTTTCTGTTTACTTCCTCAGAAACATCAAATATACTCTGTGGTTACAACAATAATAAAAACTGAATACTTTTTCCTACAAATAAATGTTTCCATAGTGCCTTACTACAGTCATCCTATCACTATATTTCTTAATTTCATGTCAAATAGTATTTTTTTTTGGTCTTTACCTTTGTGGAATTTTGTCCTTGGACAGTTATACATATATAATATATATACAATAAGATTTGGTTTAGAAGACCTTGGAGGTATCTATTTTCAATCCCCACAACTCTACTCTTAATGCGGTTTGAAAACTGGTGGCGAAAAAAATGACTGCAACTGAATAGTATTCTCCATTACCTTCCATTATAAAATCAAATGCTAATTAGAACAGAAAAAAAGTTTTATTCCAGGAATATTAATCACACTTTAATATATTAACAAACATATGATCTATTTCAATTAGAACACTTCTCTGATAAGACAATAGTATGCAAGCTAAGATACAGGTACCAGCATACTAAAATTTAAAGGGTCCATTTTAATTTTAATATTTGATATTTACTTCTCTTACTGGCACAAGACCAATAAAGAGGGATGTGCTGTATTACTCTCACACTCTAAGACTTTAAATCTAACTCAGGGAAAATAACTAGTAGAAAACTTTTTAATTAAAAAGCAGTTTTAACATCTAATTATATTTAACGAGATTATTCTATAATAAAAAAATTATATTATTATTCATGAAGACATTACAAATTTGTTAAATTGAGATATTCAGTAAAACAGACATATTTAAAAGTCATAGCCACATAAAGACAGTTTTTAACAAACATACTACAGCCTACTTCTATTTTTGAAAATCTGAACAAATGATTTTTTAAAAAATGTAATCTTAGTGACTTGGGGGTTACGTAAAATAATAGCTTATTTTCCCATGGGTCTCTGGGAACCAGCCAAGAATTAAGAAGAAAGGAAAATAGGCCCCTGGCTTATTAAAATAGTGGTCAAAATATTTTATCAAAATTTGATAAATTTATAAAGCTCATCAGAATATTTTCTTCTACGTTACACAGAATTGTATCTTGATTATTTTATTTCTAAATCCACAATAGACTCAATCTAGTCTAAATTAGAAAGGAGTCACAACATTTTTTTTATCATGTTTTATATTGCATTTAAGTACAGTTAAAGCACAAGAGAATAAACAGCATTAACCATTGCAGAAGGCACTACTTTTGTACTATCTTCTTTATACAACACTCCCTTGCTAATACAGTCTATGCTGAACCCTTGCTTTATGTAGGAAGAATTAGAAACACCACTCTTAAGGTCTACCTATAGGGTAAATTTTGAAAAGTCTCTAAGAAGTTTACTAAGTGGCACCCCCTTTTTCTTTTCTTTGAAAAGCCCCACAATTTAAGGAGCTTTTAATCTTCCATTTTCTACAGCATTGGACTGCCTGATCCCTGGAGTGTGACCCAGGGCCTCTTTATCAATTAGAACACGAAGTTCATTTTCTTCAGCCCAGGGATCCCCAGCTATTGACGATTTCTGAAATGGAAGAAGGCTGGAGTGATACGTACAAGAGGACTGAAGAGAGACCATAAGAGGCTACCCTTGGAAGGAGGAGGTCTTAAAATAGCCCTAGTAGGTGAGAGGTTGGCAGTAATAACGTTCAGTCCTGCCAGTTTCTGGAATAGGTCCATTATGGTGGTGAAGCGACTAGTGAGAAATTTGCTGGGAGGGAGCAACTGATCTTTTCTTTATGAGTGATTCTTGATCATTGTAACAAGTGCACATTCAACTTTGTGGATTTCCTGAATGAGAGTCATCTTTATTTCAAAAAGGATATAGCTGCTCTCTTCTAAACCATACTCATATTTTGCATTAATATTAAAAATACAGAGATAATCAACGACAGGGGTCAAAATTAAAAAGTTAACACATTATTAGAAGAATATAGACATTTTAAAATATAACGTGACTAATTTTAGTAAGAGTTCACATTTTTCTTTTTCACTCTAAAAAACATAAAATGGAGAATTTCTCATTTTTTTTCTAAATCAACAAAAGGGTATATAGGAATAGCTAATAAGATATAGATACTTTAAATATGCGATAGTCCAAAAACTATTAAAATGCATAAAACAATAGTACTCACTAGTACACTTAAAATTAAAATTGACATTCCATTCTTGTCTTCCCTGGGTGGTCTCATACTTTTATCCTATCTTTAGCATATTTTAATATGAAATATACGCTATGCTGATGAAATAGAAATTTTTGACTTTCAAATATTTTGAATTATTTTACTGCTTTATCGGTACTGTAAGAAATTCTGCAATAATGTCGGCAACTGGAGCTGTGGGATCAGGTGCAATCTTGATCTTCCTATGTAGTTTCTGATGCAGAGTCGGCAAAGCTGGCAAAGAGAGCTGGGGGTAGCTACAAAAACCATGAAAGTATTTGTTAATTAAGATCAAAATGGATTTTTATATGTTGTAAGATAATGTGAAATAAAACCATAAAAAACTACAATGCTTTGTAGTAAACCAGGACAGTCTGACTACTAGTATGCTAGGGAAAGTTATATAAGCATTTATATTGCTTTTATTTGTAAGATCTTATTATAATTGAGGTATATTCCATAAATGTTCTTTAAAAATTATAATCTTCAGGCTTATGAAATTATTGTTGCATTTAAAGCCTCAGAAACAAATTCTGCTTTTCAAAGGAGATATAAATCAAAAGCCCCAAAGTGTTATGCACTAAAGGAGGAAATTTTAAAATTATATATTTTTCTCAAATTAGGTTTACTATTTAAGCCAAAGCAAATCTCATTATAGTGTCTGGACCAGGCTTAAGAAATTCTGCTGTAGAACAAAAGCCTTAAGTGTGAAAATATTTCCTGATGATGTTTCTACAACACGTTATAGAAGGTGCATGCCCTTACAAAATGGCGCATGTTTCCAGATATTTGTCGGCAGATATCAAACAGAATTACACATTATGTATTGTCAAAACAAACTGAATACATTTAACCTAACCACAGGAATATAAAGTTTAGGTAAGATGAAAAGAGAAAAGATCATTGTGATGTCTTCTATATAGATAGAACCTAAATTAAAAAATTACCTACTTTCACAAAAAATATTCCAAATGTTATGCCATTATTATTTTACTTGCCAATAAAGGGTCTTTAAATTTCATCTATTTCGTGCTAATGTATTTTTGTGATTTTAAATGCCCACATGCATTCCTCTTACCTTCACGTTGAAGCAGCAGTCTTTCCACCAAACTGCTGGAAGTAGCTATGTCTACAGGTCGCAGAAGCTCTGTGTTTTTGGCATTGATATCTGCTCCAAACTCAAGCAGCAAGTTGACAATTTCCATACTGGACTGCTGAGCAGCAGCATGCAGTGGAGTATCCCAGTATTTGCCTTTTTGTACATCAGCACCTACGTGTAAAGAAGGAATGACGAAATACACAAACAAAAATTGTTAAGACGAGTCGCTTCCATCAGCAAGGGGAGGAAGGTGTGACACAGAGAGGGCCTCGAGTCTATCCGTAATGACTTATTCCTTTATATACATATAAAATATTATGTATAGTACATATATTTAATAGAATATATTTTACTTATATTTTTATTTTAAAAATAAGTATATTTATTATTCTATATTAATATATAGAATATATATTTATTACAATATAATGTATATATAATATAATATATAATATACATTATATTATAATATATTTATATATTATATATTATATATTTTTTACATATGTGTGTGTATATATATATACACACACAAAATCTTAAAACCTGTTAAATCTGGATGGAGAGTGCACATGTATTCTCTAATATTCTCTATGCTTGAAAGATCTCATAATAAAAATTAAAAAAAAATTTTTAAACAGTTCCCAAAGTAATCCTATTAACTATTATTATAAACAGTGCACAGTTAGGTTCACTCATGTCTATATTCATCATGATTGACAGCTCTTAGGATTATTCAAGAGCTTCTTGCTGTTATTCGTTTCAGTTATTTTAAGGCAATAGAGCTCTTTTGTTTCTTGGAAAACTCATGAATCTAGGTATGTGAGCTATTTAGGTAAAATGTATATAGATTTTCCTGTCACTTCTCATTCATGTAGTTTAAATCAATAAATATATAGAGGCACTGAGCCTCTTAAATGGAAAGTCACATTATATTTTTGTGTGCAAAGTAAATTAAAAAACAATGCTTACATTAAAAAAAAAAACCCTTACAAATTGAACTACCTATTGCATAGTTATTTTATCTTAGTGCAAGCCGTGGCACATGGTGGTTATTCAACGCATGAGCAACGAATAAATGCTGTTAAATATTGTAAAGAATAATAACCCCATTTTCCAGGACATAAATGGTTACAACACCAAGGAATGTCTATCAATAAAAATGCTTATGTCCTTTTCAACTCTGTTTTCTGATACTATCAATAAAACTAATGATGTTTATATGAAGCAGTACATTTTAAGAGTCCCTTTATGGCCCTCCTGTTACTTTCAAGTTTCAATAAATATAATCGTTCTCAATATTTTTTAACCAAATATAAAATGTTTAGTGGGAAAATTATATTCCATGACAAAATCTCCATAGATAAAGCATAAACTCTGTTGGTTATATCAGTTTTATGGGAGAATAGAGCCTGAGAATAACAATCAATCCACAATTACTAACAGCACTTTTTCAATATTGCTTTTACCCAATATAAAATATTTGGTGAAAAGAATAATATTCCTAGCAAAATAAAGAAAGGCAATAAAGAATAAGCCCTTCTGGTTATACAAATTTATGGGAGAACATAGCCAGAAAATAACAATGTCAACAATTATTAGTAGAATTCATGGTTAAGACTCTTGCCAAATGTAAACGGAATGAAATAGTACATGCAGACACTGCTTGCAAGAAGTTTATAATTTAGCTAAGACAATGTGAGTAACACATAAAAGGATTACTAAAAATATATGTCAGTATATATCAGAGACCAAATGATCATCATAAACAATAAAAAGCATAGAAATGCA
Organism: Tapirus indicus; assembly: GCA_031878705.1. Taxonomy (NCBI): domain Eukaryota; kingdom Metazoa; phylum Chordata; class Mammalia; order Perissodactyla; family Tapiridae; genus Tapirus; species Tapirus indicus. Next base: position 34,303,430 of record CM062937.1, on the reverse strand, counting down.
TTTACTCACTTTATATACATTTTAAGCACCTACCACATGAGAGGCACTGTGCTAGAGAAAAGAGATGATGGGGAAAAAGACATAACCCATATCCTAAAAGAGCTCCCAGTCCTATAGTGGAGAGACCACTGTGGTCTCAAAAGATTAGGAAAAGTTTCTCAGGGGGCTAACCATGAGGATCTTAATTTTATGACCTTTTATCAGTAGGATTTTGGAGCTTTGAAATGAAGTGGAGTTATCAAGAATGAGGTTCTTTTTTATAGCTTATATACTTACACGTGAGAATGCTTAGAATAAGAACATTTTTAGCAAGGAGACATAGTTTTTAAAGAAGCTTATTTAGAGAAATAAATAGGGACCTGAACAATTGCTTGTGCGTATGGACACAATGGAAGATGTTTTAACGAAAATTACCCGCGTAAAGAAGCTTCCGAACGCAATGGAATTGCTGTGACATACAAGCTACATACAGAGGAGTCCCCAAATGAGGAATGTCTTGGTCAACGTCTATGCCCCAGGATATCAGTATTTCCAGACATTCATGGTGACCTGCCAACACAAAGTAGAGATGAGTTTACTTTTCCTTAATGCCCATCCCACCCCCATGCACCTCACCCCGTGCTTCTGCCTGCAATGTTATTCACTGACAGATAAATGCAACACTGCATGTTGCTGAAGGAACTTTCTCCCCTTGTCACTTAATCCCATAACCGTTACCTTTACTGGCGGCCTCATGTGTGGGAGAAGGAAGACATGACTCCAGCTGGGGTTTGGCACCATATTCCAAAAGAAGTTCTGTACAGCTTGTACTGCCTTGTGAGCAGGCGTTGAATAATGGAGTCACACCGTCTATTGTGATGGCATTTACCTAAACCAAACCAAAAATCTAAGAATGAGATTCACAAAATATACATGATTGACTGTTAGGCATTTTTAAAAGTTATGTGATCTGCTAACAGAAATCATTGGGAAAATGTGTGCAGTAAATATGACAAAGCATATTAAGCTCATACACATCAATAAGCAAAGCTCTCAAACTTTAAGAGAAATAGAAATATGACGTGGTAGATGATTGACAGGAGTGGGCATGCAACTGGTAAAAATTATGAAAAAAATACATAAGAATCAAATATAGAAAAACGAATTCAATGACTAGGTACTTTTCAATTAGGAAAAAAAGTCAACAAATGTAATGGTGATGGGATTTGTGACGAAGCCACTTTGTTGGTGGCAATTTAAATCAGAAATTCTGTTTCTGAGAATTTTTTCAAAGAAATCGTCCAAAAGATGGGGGAACATTACAGGCATAAAAATGTTCATCTAGTAGTATTTAGAATCGGGAAAGCAGGAAATAGTCTAAAGAATATTCTATGTGATACAGCGTGTGACCCTTTTTGCAATGACCGGAAATCCTTCTTAGAGTGCAATGAGAAGGCAGAGGCCATTTGAAAGCTTTAGTTTTATTCTGCCCATTTTGAAAACTACTAAGAAGGAAAGAAAAGCAAAATCAGAACTTTGCTTGATTCTCTTGGTTGGTAGATGTGAAATTGTTAATGCTTTAAAAAAGGCACTTACATTAGCTCCAGCTTCCAGAAGAGTTCTGGCACAGGCCACGTGATCTCCAAGGCAGGCTTCATGCAATGGGGTGACATGGTCTATGGTTACTGCATTTACGTTATAACCCTAAATATGAAATGAATAATATTGAAAGGTGAGCAAAAAGTTATATAAAATCGTCTCTACAACTGTCATTAGAGAGTGATGTAAAAGATCAGAGAATCTCAGGCAAATCAGGTTTCAGTTTAGCAGGAACAGCCAGTTCAAATGCCATAGAGTCAATCAGTTGCCAAAACTCCTGAGCCCTGTTATGGTAATACTGTCACATCTAAACTCAATACTGCCTTAAGCATTTTGTTCAATAGATTCTGAGTGTTTTCTTTAAATTTTACTTTTTTTGGTCTTTATGAATTATTTTGGTTGTTATGGTTATTTTGGTTTTTATTTTGTAGCACTAAAGACTGTTTGTAGGCTGGATCATTTGTTTTGATTGGGGCTATAAAATTATAGGTCAGCCCGGAATGAGGGAGAAAACCTCTAAATTGTGGTAAACTGCTTTGTGAATTTTTGTCTCTAAATAGGTCCGACTGGGTTCTATGCTGGTGGTTAAGAGCTCTGAATGTGAAGTCAGTTAGACTTGCGTTTGACCTTGCTCCATAATACAGTAATTGTTTTAATCTGGACAAGTATAATAACTTCTAAATTTTAGAGTTATCATGAAGATGAAAGGAGATGATGCTGGTAAAACAATTATTATAGTGCCCAGAATACAGAACTATTCCATTTTATTTTATTATTCAATCAAAACTAAGTAAACACTTTAAAAAATGTTATTCCAATTAAACTAAGGATATCAGACAAAAATAATTAAATATTGTTAGGATATGAGATTCTTTGCCTTCTTGCTATTTTTGGTAATTCATTGTCTATTTACAATCATATTAAGCACTATAATAGGAAGAATTTCTTTGTCAAATCCTCATAGCATATTACAGATTACCATGATCTGCAACACCAGAATGGACACAAAGAATCTTAAAATGAAGGCAAGATAATAAATAATCACTCCAAATCTTTGTCACTAGCAAGGGGCAATTTTTCAGATCCCTTAAATTATCCTTTCAAAGATTTCGAATTGGCTGGCCAGCAGTCAGACTTGGAGAGCAAATTCCGAACTGCCCTTCACTGGAGTGACCAGATGACAGAAGCATCTGTGAAGGTCAAGATTCCCTTTCCTACAAGGGCTTTGGGGACAGCCTTCCACTCTTCTTTCTGGGATGTCAGTGGATATGAGACACATGTTGAGAAATATCCTAAGACTGGTCTTCTCTCAAAGAATTAACCGCATGACCGTTTCAGTGGGGAGTAGCCTTTAGAGATTACTGACCTTTGGCAGCATAGTCACATGGTTATCACGGAACTGGAAGGCCCTACGGGAGCATCTTGTCCTACATCTTTACTTTACAGATGAGAAAATGGAGGGTCAGAGAGCTTGTGGTTCACCTCCAGTGCCAGCCTGGAATTAGGTCCTCGGAGTCCCAGGGCACCGCTGTTTACATTGGACGACACTACCCTTCCTTCCCCCACAGCCAGCTAAGAAAATTCCTTTCTCCTTGATCCTGGAAGCAGTGGAGCAATGACTTCCAGATCTGGATGTGCATTTGAATTACGCTGGAAATTTTAAAAAATGCACAGGCCAAGCCAGAGCACTTTCTATTTCAATAAAGAATCTATGTTTTTCATTTTTCCTCTGGTAAGTCTGATGATCAGGCAGGTGTAGAAATGATTGTTCTACAGCTTTCAGATGCAATTCCCCATTACAAATTACAGATTCCATAATGAAAAGAGACTGTTTAGGCATCTGGTCTGATTACCCCTTTTTGGATATTTTATAACTGAACTAAGTCTCTATACATTGTACAGAGTTAAGCATACTTATACTGCTTAATGAATAATACATGCATCCAATTACTTCTTGCTTAAATATGTCTATCAATGAGCAAATATACTGCATGGGAAATCTGAAATACTAAGACATAAGATTATACCAAAATATTTATAAAGAAGTTTCCCAGATAAATGAGAAACTGTGAACTTGACTGATATATGAGTTAAAATAAAACTAGTAAAATTTATTAAGTGGTTTTATGATTTTGAATTGATTGCTTTTGACAATTAATGTTCTATGCTTATGGGGCAGGGCACACTTTAGGCTACATGTAATATTTCACCTGTGATAATAATGTTCTCAGAGCAAGAAGGCGACCTTGACTTGCCGCTTCATGTAGTGGTGATCGATCTGCCCAGGAACCTGTCAGAAAAGAAAACAAAAATCTGTGAGTCAAAGTAAACCCTGATAGATACAATCAATTCCTGTGACATATTGACTATTCAGATTCAGTGTGCAATAAGGTGACCAAGACACTTATACCACATACCGGGAAATCTGATTCTTATCTGAAGGATCCAGATTGGCAGTTTCCAAATCCAGAGGGTTACAATGCACGTTCTGGAAGTGACCTACCCCAGATGTACTGTACCTTTTGAATGATCCTCCAAAGAAGAGGAGGATTAAGGTCACTAGATCTGCCACATATACCAAAGAAACTGTTTTATGGTTTCTCAGACAGAACCCAGAAAAACAATTTTTCTGCACATTTAGCAGGGATATCAGCTGGAACACCCGACTCTCCATACTCCCTGCTCACCCTACTGTTCCCCTGCTCCCTGCACTCCCTGATGCCCTGCCCTGAGGCATTAAGGGGGTTGTACATGTTGTCAAGGAGGCTGAGTAGTTGATCTCCAAGTCCTGAAATGTGGAATAAGCTGGGTGGGCCCTAGAAAGGGGGCATCACAGGGTAGGAGGGGCAGACTATCATCAGTGTTTGCAATGGTGCTGAGAGTGCCATGGGCTCACTCAGGGGCACTGATTCTCCATGTACCAATGGTCAGCGGATGGTGGCACCAAAGCCCTCCAACCCTATGTCCTGATGGAAAAAGCACTGACCTGACTGCCCTGTCATGCCCCCTGCTCCTGGACATGCCTCTTCTGCTCCTCCTATGAGAGGTGGCCCTTCCAGCCACCTCCCCGAGATACAGCCTCCCCTCCCGTCTTGCCCATCCTTATGGCCCACCCAGTGGCTTTATAAGATACTGGGTTGATGCACAGTGATTCTCTTGTAATGTAAACAGAACCAGCATTGTTGCTTCTAGTTAACAGACATGAGAGATCATGTTGGAAGGTTTAAAGTGATTAAATATGTAAATCAGGAAAGCATTCATTTAAAGGGTATCATTGGCTGATAAATTAACGTAATGCTGACTAGAGAGAAAAATCTTCGCAACATAACGCGATAGCGTTTGCTAATATCTATCTCCTTGTCTCCACCTCTTCCTGCTATTCTAGATCCATAGGATGCTATAAATAAAAATAATTTTTTTAACAAAACTGCTCATCAGTCCTAGTGCAGTTGAAATAAAGTCACTTAGTTGTTAGAAACATAAATTTTGTGAAAAACATGTCTGAAGCTTGTTTAATTAGGTCAGGAAAAATATTGGAAACACAGTAGGGTGTGGTACTTTAGAAACCACCTCATTAGTCCTACATTTCATACCCTTGGAAAATTTGCACATACACCTATGCTTCTGTGTTGAGGTTTTACAGTAGAACTTTGCCACAAGACCACAAGTGAGGTACAAGTGATTACATTGAATAAAATGTGGGACACACATCATAAGGTTAGTGAAATGACCAAGTAAACCTGGTTTAGAGGACAGAAATCAACTGCCAATCATCAGTCTTTTATGACCAATGATTTTATTGAAAATCCAAATCCTACGAGAAAGAGGGCAGAGTCTCTCTTCTCCTCACTGCTGATTTACCAGCAATGGTAATAATGGCTAACATGGAATAGTGTTCACCATGCGCCTGATCCTAGTCTACACACTGTGTGCAATATCTCATTTAGTTCTCACAACTCTTTGAGGTGCAGACAATGATCATTTTTGTCTTAAAGTTGAGGAAGTGAGAGCTGGCAGAAATGGAACCTTTCAAAGGGAGCCACACAGTCTAACCTAAGGCTGATACTCTTGGTTACAAGACTGCACTGTTGTCTTTGTTTTGCCCTTCCTTCTAGCATTATTTCTTGCATATCCAAAAAAAATTAGCAACCCTGACATCCAATTCTTTGAGTTTTCAACTGAAAGAAGAGTTACTGTTATTAACTTCTGTGTATTATTTCTTTTAAGTATGCAACACTCCTATTACATATTAAAAGCAGAAGAGAAATAATGCACACCAATAAATATTTGTTGCTAGGACAAAATTTGATGGCAAAATAATAACATAAGAAATTGGAACATTATGTTCTTACTAAATAAAATATTTATTTTAATAAATAAAAATATAAACAACTTGATTGCAGAGTGAAACTCTGAGGACTTCAGAACCTAGATCAATTTCATTACAAATATTTAAATTAGAAAATTATAACATAACCTTTCCAAACAGACTGCATATGTGAAGCTACTATGTTCAGTTTAATCTGCTCTGTGTAGTAAATTAATAAGGTTTTAAGTAATCAATGCCTAAATATAGGTTTAAATTTAAATAATCATTTATAGTGATTATGTGTTCCTTCCTGTATAATGGCTTAAAAAATTTCATTATCCTTACTTTATCTCTAAAAGCTGTATGCAGAATTCTATGATGCTGATTCATTATGCTGCCTGTTCTTCCATTGTCACTAGTTAACATGGCAATTAACCAGATGCTGGGATTGAGAAAAGCCTAGAGAAATGGCCTTTTGGGTTCATTTTGGACTCATTTCTTTCTAGTATTTTATGATGACCTGTAAGGGGCAGCAAAGCTAACAATATTTGCAGCTGAGGGGAATGTGATATTCCTTTATTGCAAACTAATGTGTTTGGCCATTAAAAAGATTGTTATCAGTCTTCTGAACAATTTCGTCATTGCTTTGGGTGTTCCCCAAAGAAAGAGAGAGAAAAAGGAAAAGGGTCATTTAGAAAACAGCCCATATAGGGGCCAAAATAAAGACCTGTAAGTATTCGAATTTACCGCCCGTATCCCAAGCCCCACTTATCCCCCAGACTGTCACGTAGCTTTCTGCCCTCACTATCATTTTCTGTATCACTTAAGTCCCTTATTGTGGGGAGGAAAAAAGCTGAAGCCAGATTTTGTGTATGTGCATTTGCTATTATTTCTATTAATATGACCTCCATTGGCTTGAAAAAGGGGTAAAATGTCACGGTAATCTGCAGTAAAGTGTGGGTGGGTAGTCATTGACAAAACCACTGACAATAGACAGTGTTGGGTGAAGGGTCCCTCAGCCCATCAGGCAGGGACAAAGGCTTGTAAGAGAGCAGTGCCCTGTTATTTCCTTGGATGAACTCAGCTCTGCTCACCTGCAGGGGACCCCAGCTGTCTGTCACTATTTCTTAAAGGAGGAGGGGGGGGAGCAGGAGGAGGAGGAGGAGAAGGGAGTGGAGACCATGAGGAAGTGAGAAAGGAAATGGGGTCTAGAGCCCAGAAGTTCATGAGGAAAAAGACTGAGGGGCCAAACTGGCCTGGATTTGCCTCCCAGTTTAGGACAGTGGCCTCCATGAAGTCATCTAACCTTTCTGAGTGTCACTGTCCTCCTAAAATGGGAAAAGCACTACCTGTGAGGCAGGATTGTGGGAAGATTAAAAATGAGCATCGAAGTGCCTGCTATAAAAATGGACAATAAATAACACCCAGTATTCTTTGCTAAACATAAACTGATAAACAGGGGAGATTTTAATATGAATTTTTGGGAATCCTGTTCCTTCAAACCAGGGAAACTCAAGCCACAAATAGTAGCATCTATTGACTAAAATGATTTTCAGTACCATGAGCTTAATTAAACAAACTATATAAAAGCAATTGAATGATTTATGAATGTATGTAAGTTGACAATCAACACTGCTGCTACATTTTTCTTTCCTAAGTAGGCTATAAGAAATAAAGATATATTAATCTACTAAAGGAGTGATTTATAGTACATGCATGCTATCCGATGAAAAACATGTTTTGTTTGTTTTGAATTCTGCATACTTAACTCCCAAGGAACTCCACTTCATTAGGGTCCTTGTAATTCCTTAGGAGAATTTCTATAATTAATCTGGTAACATGTGAGAATCAAAAGATTTATCATGTTCCACTTTCTGTTTTGAACTAAGTCTTCACTCCTTCCTATTTCTCCCCTTCAAAATCTGAAATATAACAGCTGTAAATTTCTATTCAAATGTGTTCAATATTAAATATCTTACTTTTCAGTACAGATATGCTTTACATTGGAAAGATTTCTATAAACTTTCCCAAGACCAAACAAAATACAAATATCTTCATATACAGCAATTCAGTAACTTTACAATCTTGTTAGACTTTAATTGGGAATCTAAGATTAAAAGAATGTTCATCTTAACTCTTTAGGATAAATTATTCAGCATGAAAATCGTTTTACGAAATGTCTGTAACTTTCACCGTGCAAATCAAATGCCTACTGGTATGGTCTGTGCAGCTACACAGGAGGTGACTGACTATATTTAGAAACAACTCAAGCTCCCAGACATCTGCTATATAATTTACAGGGAGAGAGCCTGCCCTGTTCTGTAAACATCACATTGTCAGAGCAAAAACACTCACATTCTTAGACATTACAGTTTGGGAAGGGTCTATACCATACCTAAGTCACCATCTCCCCAAGGCACTTCAAGCCAGCCACTGTTGTGGTAAATCCGACTCATGTCTTTTTTTATCAGCATAAAAAAAAAAATCGCTTGTCATTTATTAATTCTGTTCGGCCATTTTAAGGAGCCCTAAGCTCCTTGTAATGTGACCTTTCACCTTCAGAAAGAAAAACAGCTTTTGAAAAGCTGATTTATTTTCAAAATTGCCTTTTCTTAACTGATCACTCCTCTTTATTTGAGAAATTGCTGATCCTAACTTATTTTTTCTCCTTACAGTATGTGCCCTGCAATGAAATTAAAGTGTTACAATTAGATTTCTGCCCATGGCTTTGATGAAACCATTTTATTTTTCAGAAAGTCTTTGCCTTCTCCCCATGTTAGTCCCCTTGGCAGAGTGGGATGTAGACTCCTTCGAGAGCTAACCCAGAAGAGGGGCAGGTGGCTTTCTGAGTTTGGGTCACACCAACTTTGCCTCAGTGGTCTCAAACTAGGAAAGGCACTTTATTTCTCTTGAACAGGGAATTATAAGGAGGGTGAGAAGCCATGACATTTTCATACATGAATCCGAGCGCAAAATGTTAATACATTTTATAGCTTCCATCGCCATAAAATATCAAATCAACAATCTCTTCACAATGGAGGTGGCTTTACCATAGAGCCAATGAAACTTAAGTTCAGGAGCTCCAATTTTGCGATACTTTCTAAGACTCTGTATCTAATTTCATGTCATTATTCTTAAAGAAGATCCCAAAATGTGGATAAGCTTCAGGCTCAACAACAGCTAGCCCATCTCTATTCATAAGTTGACAAAATAATTCAAATCACCAGGCTTGTACTAACCTTTATTGTATACTTTTCTGTTTGCCAGATTAATAGAGCCACATAAATCCTTGAGGACATGGTTGATAAAGAGAGAAGTCATGTGTTGGCAAAACCAGTATCTTCAAAGATTGAGACTGTCTTCAAAGATTAAGACTTTCCATTCTTATCACCTCTCTGAAAATTTCCCCAGAATAATGCTACTCCAAATCTGAAACCACCAGATCTGCCCATACCTTGGGACTTCAGGTGTGTATACTGAACTGCATGGATGTGCAACGTACTCTAATCGATTCCTTGTTCACTCTCTAGAGCCCTCAATTATCTCATAAGAAGACAGTGTATGGGGCTGAATAGAAAAATAACAGCAGACAAATGAAAATACAGCTGTGGTTTACCTCAAGAAAAAAGATTAAATTTTCGGCAAAGTGAAGGTAGTGGTTTCCCCCCATGAACATCTAAAACCAAGAGAGAAAGAGTTTTTAAGACCCTTTTCAGAAAATAGTGCTGCTCTTGGGAGAGATTGCTCAGTCATTCCAATGAACCATTCCTGATCGTTGGTGCCGTGGACAGAACATGCTGGACATCTTCATGTAGACCTGAGTTCAAATTCCACCACAGACACTAGTTATGTGACCTTGAGTAGTTATTTAACCTCTTGAACCTCAACTGGAAAGGGAAGGATAATTCTATGTACATCATAGAGTTGTGGTGAATGTGGCGTACTTTCGAATACTACTAAACACATTGGAAATATGACAATACAATCCAAATTCCAACTTAAACAATTACTTCCATATATCCACCCCATGAGCTTTTTACTACATCTTCTAAACAAAGAATAGAATAACAACTTTTTAAGATTATGAAGTTTTAGCTCATCTTATTTCTCTTGCCTATATATCTGTGGGAGATATAATTAGATAGGGAATGGTCAAAATTTAGGGACAATTATCACATCCATATGGATAACTCTCCAATCTATATCTCTTACCTGGCCTCTCCCATGAAATTTAATGCCACATTTTAAAATTTACTTCTGGACATTCACTTAGATATTTTACTAGCATCTCAGTACATTTCTGAAAATAACTGATCATCATTCTCTCAAAACCAGCTATTTCTTTTTGCTTCTCTATTGCTTTAAACTCCTTCTGTCACCTGGCACTAACATTACAGCCTGAATTTAAGCACAATAATTTTCACGGAAGCTTCACATATATTGACTATTTCATGGCCTTCTTTGCAAGGAGGCAGTTATTATTGGCCTAGGTATTTCTTTATAGTTTTATTTTTCGTGGATCTTCATCACCCCACGCTCAGTCCTTGCATCTATCTATACTCACTCTTGGGGGATCTCTTCTGGTCCCATCAATATAAATATTATCCACATGTTGATTACCCTAAATTTATACCCAGACCAGCTCTCTCCTCTAAATTCAAGACTTGTATTTCCAGCTGGCTCTTCAGCTTCTCCACTTGGATATGTAAATAGGCAATTCAACTTAACATGTCCCAAACTGAACTCTTGCTGTGATCCTTCTAAACCTCCTCCCTATCAGTACATGGCAACTCCACTCGGTCAGGTCCTCCAAGGCCAAAAACCTTTGTGTAATCCTTAATTTCTCTCTATTTCTCATACCCCACAGGCAAACACTGGGAAGTCCTTTGCTTCTACCATTCATATGTAATCCAGACCTGGACTGTTATCTCACAACTTCCACTGTTGCTAGCCTCATCCAAGCCACCATTACGCTCGCCTGACTTATTGCAAAAGCCTCCTACGGTCTGTGTGTTTCCACCCACGTCCTTCCAACAGTCTGTCCTAAACACAGGAGCCAGAATGATCCTTTTAAAGTCAGAAAGAATCCAGTGGCTTCCCTTCTCAGCCAGAGTAAGATCCAAAGTCCTTGTCATGACCTGCAAGGTCTCCGGGCTCCTCTCTGACCTCAGGTTCTACCTCTGTCCTCCTCCATCATCCTAGTTCAGCCTCACTGGCTCTTCCTCACGCGCACCATATACACTTCTGTTCACTCCGCCTGTAGTGCTTCTTTCTGAGATCTTCATATGGTTTGCTCTCTGATTTCCATTCCCCCCTGAAATATCACCTTATCAGAGAGCCTTTCCTTGACTATCTTATATGAAAAAATCCTCCCTGTCCCTCCCCCATCATTCATTCGATCTCATTACCCTGCTCTGCTTTTCTTCTGGCACTCATTACATCAATGATATTCATTGCTGATGTTGTAGAGACACTTTAGAGCTTGGGTGCTCTGACTCCTAAATTCATTGGTTCTTAAATTGTGCCAAGCCTCTTGCCTTCCCCATCAATGAGACCTGAGAGCATTTCCTTAAGCAATAATCTTGTGCCTCACATTGATCCACTATTTATTCACTCAGTAAACATTTACGGTGATCTACTAGGTAATTTTCACCCTTCTAGATACCAGAGCGACACAGAGATGAATTAAGTCTGGTCTACTTCGATTTGAATGCAATTTGGACCACACCCTCCTAAATGGTTTTTCTGACACCGGTGTCTATCTAACCATCCTTGCCTGAATACCGCCACTGAATTAAACTTCCAAAAGCACCTAGAGTTCAGCTAGCCCATGCAGTGCCTTTTGGAACGTTAGAAAAGGCACCTTTTTCCTCAGGCAGCCAAGCCCTATGCTGGGCACACATGCCCAGTCTGCACAACAGCCTGGGGCTGCCCGGAAAACACCTCTGGGATCCTGTTGCTCAAAAATTTTAATGGCTCCCCACTGAGTATAGTCTAACATTCTTATCCTGGAATTAAAGGTCATCTACAATATGGATTATCTTCCTTTTTTGTTTTATTTTCTGCTTCTTACCTTCACATACCCACTGCTTAAGCTAAACTGGACTGTTATACATATTCCCCAAAACAGTCTTTTTCTTTCTTTTTTCATAACATCTTCCCTCTGCTTAATTCTCTTTCTCGTGTTGCAGAGTAGTTTATTGAGGTGTATTTGTGTTATGGTACTTGTTATTCCTGCTCAGCTTGCGGGAGCCTAGGAAGTCCAAACAGCAGAAGTGGCTTGAAGATTGCTTCTCTTAAATGAGGAGATAGGCTCCCAGTGGGGGAAGGTACATTGGTGGGTAAGAAGGAGAGAAAGAAGAATAAAACGATGGGAGGGAAGTGTGAGAGAGGAGGAGCAAAAGGAACAGAGAGCAGGAGAGGCAGAGAGCAGGAGAGGGAGTTCTTGCATGCTGGTTCTGAGTAACAGTAGGAACTCTATGGCCATGTCCCTGAGAGGAGAGAAAACCGGAGTAACAAGATGGGCCCTAAGCCCCTGTGTTCCCACCTTCAGGATGGGGTTACACGCTTTAAGTCTGGCATGGAGGCAACAGGTTTGCTGGACTTTTTTCAAAGGATAGTCCATGGATCCCCCAGCAGGAAGCCTGTGGACTGAAGGCTCGCTGTGCCTCCCTAATGCCCTGGCATTCAGTTCTGACCTTTGCACAACATCTAAGGGAGAAGACGGGAGGAGACATTCTTAAAAAGATGAAATTCCCAGGCAGCCTGGGGGATGGGAGTTTGAGACCAGATTTAATTTGGAAACTAAAGAAGGTTGCCATTTTCGACCATGTCAGTTTGTGGAGTAAGATTCTTTCTCACCAGACTAGAATGGTTTCTCCCTGATCTCCATCCTGTGCCTCTTGCAAAGCTCAGCTCACAAGCTTCCTCCTCTAAGAAATGCTCAGATAACTCCAAAAAAAGTGCTCCTTCTCCTCCTGTACTCCTCAGCTCCTTTATGTGTGAGCATTTCTGTCATGTCACCTTCGGGCTGCCAGCACACAGTCTACAAACTCGGATTTTCTTAAATCTGAGTCTCACTCACTGGTATTCTGCAGTGGGCTTTTTCTGCTTTCTCAGACATGATCAAGTCGATCTTCACAAGAACCTTGTCTGAGAGGTTATGTGGAGCTGGGTAGGGGGGTTAAAAACAGGCTGTGGAGGAAGGCAAATCTGGATTGGTCATCTGACTATCACATATTTGCTATTGCAACTCAGTAAGTTCCTTTAAATGGCTAAGTCTCAGTTTCCTCATCTATAAAATGGGGATCTAATTTTCTAGTTGTTGTAAGGGTTACATGGGTCCTGTAAGAAGTGTTTGACACAAAGTATGTCTTTAATAAAACCACAATTATTATTTCCATTGTATTGAGATTCAGAGTGCTATGGACTGAATTGTGTCCCTCTAAAATTCCTGTGTCGAAGTCCTAATGCCTAATGTGATGGTATTAGGAGATGGGTCTTTGGGAGGTGTTTAAGCCATGAGGGTGGAGCTCTCCTCAATGGGATTAGTGCCTTATACAAGTGGTTCCCTAGCCCCTCCACTCTGCGAGGACACTGTGAGAAGGTACCAGCAATGAACTAGGAAGAGAGCCTTCACGAGAATGTGATCATGCTGGCCCCTTGATCTTGGACTTCCCGGCCTCCAGAACTGTGAGAAATAAATTTCTGCTGTTTAAGCCCTCGAGTCTGTGATATTTCATTATGGCAGCCCAAGCAGACTAAGACAGAAATTAAATGATGTGCCTCAAGTTATAATCAGTAAAACTGACAAAGCCAAGAAGCAAACTCAGTTCTTTTGAATGTTCAGTGAAATTTTATGATACAGTATTGTCTCTTCAACCCCAGAACTCAGGATGCACTCAGTGGGCTGTTAATTTATAATGTGTCCATAACAAATATTATAACTAACGGACTGACTAACTAATTAAACAAGTGAAGAGTTACTCCTAAAAATGAAAAGAACTGTGGAATTCTGTTTTCTACATTTTGATATAATAATATGCATATTTGAGATAGTAGCAACTGTACAGCAATACAGCAACAATAGCTGTATTGTCTGACCCGATTATAAAAGTGGTACATTAAATAGGACAATAAATAAATTGTAAAACACACAAGAAACCATAATGCTATTTTCCAAATATAACCACTACAAACATTTTGCTGTATATCTTTCCCAATTTTTTTCTAACTACACATTTTTTAACCAACCATACTGTTTGTATTGCTTTTGACCTTTTGTTTTCATTTATGGATATCACATGGCCATTGGTCCATGTCACAAAATATAATTCTATAAGATTTTAAATGACTACTTTATAATATATATGCCATTGTATAGGTATACCATTATTGATATTTAGTTAATCTCCTATTAAATGACGTTTAGGTGGCTTTTAGTTTGGGGGAACCAACATTATTTCTTATATTTGTGAATGTGTGTTATTATCTGCTTAGGGTAAATTCCTAAAATTTTGACATGTGTCATCAAATTACCTCCAGCAAGACTGGGTCTATTTACATTCTCATTAAAAGTGCTGGAAAAATTTGAAGCTAAATCTAATGAAAGTTTGCTAACACTTGTTCTTTTTTTATTGAAGCATAGGACATTTCTCCTATTATATTTTCAATATTTTTAAACTATGTCAAAGAAGATTGTGTAAAACTGTATTTTCTTTACACAAAATTAGATTTTTAGCACAATTTCATGGTTCATTTTCAACTTCCTCTGCAGTCTATCTTCATTGAGGATGTGTGAGACTCATCCAGGTGAATTAATTTACTACTTTTCAAATTTTTTGCCACTTCGTCCAACCCTGTTGTGTTGCTCATACCTGTGGCCAAGTGCGTATTAAGGTAATTTACTCTTCACTTAAGAAATAAAAGAATGCTCTTTATTCTACACTAACTGCCTGCATTTCCCCTGGACTTTAGGGACCACGAGACTATTACTGCTTCCCAGCATCTAGACAATGCCTCGCAGATAGCAAGCACTAAATAAACACTTGCTGAATTAAGTTGTCTTCTCTGTAGCTAACCGTTTATGATCTATGCTAATTTGTTCTTAATCTTGATTGAGAATTGTATTATTAACAACTAATTAAAAGGAAATGTGTGTTGGGATGAGGGGGAAAGAAGCAGGTTGCTTTCTCAATCTTTTAAAGAAATGATAATATTTTATCCTATTTCAAAATATGCTTTGTACATTTTTAAAATTTATAAAAATTTATAAACCATATTCTCAGACTCCAACTATTACATAGTAAATACATCTCTGGGTGTTTTGGGAGAGGGGGTCATTTTTATCTCTGAATCTGCATTTCCAACCTTTAAGTCTATCATGGACCATGTTGGTGTTCTGCTAAAATCTATGCTTAGATTATTCTTTTTAAGGATAATCTCCTCACGGGTCTGGCCTTGTGGCCTAGTTCAGCACGCTCCGCTTCGGCAGCCCAGGTTCAGTTCCTGGGCGCAGACCTACACCACTTGTCGGCAGCCATTCTGTGGCAGTGATCCACATACAAAATAGAGGAAGACTGGCACAGATGTCAGCTCAGGGGGAATCTTCCTTAAGCAAAAAGAGGAAGATTGGAACAAATGTTAGCTCAGGGCAAATCTTCCTCAGCAAAAAAAAATAATAATAATAGTTTCCTCACATAGCTTCTTTTTGGTACTGTGCTCATTCTCCTTTACACCTTTTATTTTTTCTATTATTAAAAGTAATAACTTTGTGTCAGAGCACTTTAAGGAAGTTGTTTTATTCATTTTCTTGCCTACATCACCCTCCTACTTGCTGATCCAAATTAAGTGATTCAAAATTTCCATCATATTTAATTGCTTGTAAACAGTCTTTTCCTGCTTCATAGCATCTTTCCTTGTTTCCACACCAACTTAGCAACACCTGCTGAACCAGAGAAGTAAGCAACCCAGAGACTATGAGTTTACCAAGGTGCTTAATACACAGTCATAAAAGTGAGTCCGCAGATGCATTTTCCATACACCAAAAAAGTGAAACTACAGTGCAGTCCTTTGCCATGCCATACATTTCATTTCAGAATCCGCATTCTGGAAAGCACCCACAGTTTAAAGTTAGTATTTGCAAAAACAGGTCAAATCGTTTATTTCAGGACACCAACAGATTTGCAACAGCTGCTCTACTAACCTTGACTGGTCAGAATACCCCAGCTAGCTTTTCTTTTAGAAGAACATTCTTCTATACTCGCTAGCCTTCTTTTCGTGAGAATCTGCTTAATGCAGTTCCCTTCAACAGCAATATCTGCGGGCATGGTGTGGTGGACGTTTCTGCCTGCGACAACCAAGTGTCATAAATGCAAGTGGTCTAGCCAGAAGAAACGTCAGAGACTGGATTTCTAACTACCTTGTCCTTCCCTTCAGACTTTCACAAAGATTCCTGTGTGCTAACTGGAGGATGGTTTCGACACTGAACTCTTTACAGAAACACTGGGACTGGGGCTGGTAGGTGCGGTGTGGGGGATGGGCCAGAAACGCAGTAGCGTTTTCTATTTTTAAAGCAGAGACTCGGCTGCAGCCGGAAGTATTTAACTACTTGTGTTAAGCAAGTAAAAATGTGTAAAATTGCTGTTCCTAGCTGGAAACAGAGTACAAAGAGCTCTGCCTTTAAAATTGGAAAGTCTGTTTGAATTAGTTACAAATCTATGCAACATAAAACTGCCCTTATAATAGCTACAGATAGAACGTCACAGCCAGAAAGCTCAGTAGTGATCAGTGACTAGTTAGCCTTTCTCCTTCATCCTCAGAAATAAATAGCATATGTGCATTAGGGTCAGCTGGTAGAGAGCTCATGTTTTCATCTGGTAAGGATCCAAGTTTAGAACTGGCTTCCGTACAAAATCACAGTCCTCTTATTTATATAGGCACAGCTCACTATTGTGATTTTTCCGGAGGTCATTTCGAGACCAAAAGATGTCAGCAGTCAATTTAAGTACAGCTGAGATTTTTCACCCTAAAAGGCAGAGGGAAGAGTAGCTGGAGAGATGAGAGGAAAAACTCAGCCGGTGCCTGGTATTTTTTGCTGGCAGGGAGCACTGAACAAGGTGCCTGGGCCACGACTGTGTCAAGAGCAGCGACTGCCCCCGGATAGGACTCCAGGGATTTGCTGAGTTGGTGATCATGTTACACGGTGTTAACACATTGAGATCTGTCTTGATGAAAAACGGTCACAGATTCTATTATTTACCCTTATTTTCCACTATTTTTTAGGCTCTACTTTCTATTGCTAGATACAGAAAAAAAAAAAAAAAACAATTATTGGGTTATTGCCTTCACATAACAAGCTGGATAAATGAAGAAACATTTCATGAGTAAAATGATTTCCCACGCACTGCCATATTACATTGCCAATATTTACCTCAACATTCTCACTAATGAATATCAAGAATATCTTTTCCTTATCTTGAATTCAGTTCTAATCCCACAAACTATGTGACCCGGGCAAGGAGTTGAATGATACCTCAGTTTCCTTTTCTATAAAATGAGGAGCTAGGATAAGATCGCTCTTTCTGGCTCTAACATTTTTTGATTCAGATTCTGTGACTAACATACAAAGGGCAGGTGGTATATGAGCTCTAGGCATATTAAATTACCACAGAGGAGTCCAAACATTCCCAATAAAAATGGAGCATGGGGCCAGCTCAGCGGAGGCTATTTGTGTGTGGGGCACATTCTTAGGTGGTTGGAAGAGTCTGAAATGTGGCCAGTGAGGGGCCGATTCAATCCAGTGTTTCTACATATGCCAGTTGTCACTAACCACTGCCTCTTTGTCCCCAGTTGGTACTCATAGCGGGAGTATCATGATCGACCCAAGCCACACAGTGAAAGTAAATACTATTTTTTTGCTTTTAAAAGAAACTTCAGTTTTAAGCTTTTGACTTTTCTTTGGTTATTATGAAATAAATAGAGAATGCTTTATTATAAGAATTGGGACAATTTTTGTTCTTAAAACAACTTTGGAGACCTGGTATGATGGTGACCTGTTTCCATGTCTGTCTCCTCCATTAGGTTGTGCACTATGATTGCAGGCACTGAGTACATACATCTGTATTTTCCCAGGTGTGCCACTGCACCTAACATAATGGGCATTCAAAAAAACCTGTTACTTTAAAGAGTAATTTGAATATGGAATGCCCAAGAATACTTCAAGAGGGCTTTCTGTAGTCCAGGGGAGGTAATAAACAAATTTCCAGTGCAGCAGGGGGAAAGCCGTTGGATTTGACCATAACTACATACTTAGTTAACTGAGATGTGTGCTCATCTGCAGTATACATATACTAATTCACATAAATAATCAGGTGGACTAAGGTGATAATTATGTCTTTTAAAATTTTTAAATGCAGCAAAAGCAAAAACAATTTTTAAAAGGAGCTCCATGGAGTTGAAGGAAAATGTTATTACAGCTAATTTACTAGAAAAAAAATAAGGAACAAAAGATTGAATTGATTGAGTATGCTCAACTGTATGATTTCATAAAAGGAGATGCACAGTGAAGTGAATGTGTTCGGGACAGAATCATTTAAATGCTGGGTATCTATGATTATATAAATAAGAAAGCACTGTGAAATCTCTAGATATATGGAAGAATCTAGCATCTTCCCCAGTGTAAATACAAAAGTGGATTGGATAAACTGCAGGATATCATTGGGCTCTGGGAGTAGGGAGATGTTTTAAAGCAAACCAGTATTAGATAAAACACTAAGGAAAATAATAAAAATTATATTCTATAGAAGATAAGGGGCTCTGAAATATCATGTCTCAGAAAAAGCATCTGAGATATACTATAAATTGGAGAGAGAATACTATTACTACCCACAAGGCTAAAATAAAATTTTAAACCTTGTAGGAAGGATATGGGAAATGAAACAGGGCAATTCTATTCCCAAGAGCTATTCTAGTCTCGTTTTAACTAGCGCTAATGTGTCTGAAAACACAGGCACCTATGTTTGGTCTGGTTACTAATCCTCAGTGGAAAGTTACATTAAGGCTGGAAAAGTTTCAAAGAAGGACACTGGAAATCATCAAAGAGATGGAGACACTTCTACAAGAGAGAAATCTTAATACTTTTAGATACTTCAACATGGAAAGTTGAAATCTAAGAGGGATTATGACAGAAATCTACATAATCATGCAAGGCATCTTTAGGAGTGAATAAATTTTTCAAGAAATTCTGAAAAACTAGAAAGTTGGATCACTTTCTGACAGTTTTAAAAGCTAAATTTGGGACATAAATGTAAACTTTTTTTTAGTTTGCACAACCAATCACAACCTTCAGGCACTCATTGCTTCCAAAAGGTGGTATTTAGCTAAACTAATGAGTGAGTAATCCAGATAAAGATTTTTTTTTTTGTTAAGGAAGATCAGCCCTGAGCTAACATCCGTTTCCAATCCTCCTCTTTTTGCTGATGAAGATTGGCCCTGGGCTAACATCCATGCCCATCTTCCTCTATTTTAAATGTAGGACGCCTGCCACAGCAGGGCTTGATAAGTGGTGCGTAGGTCCATGCCCAGGATCCATGCCCATGAACCCTGGGCCGCGGAAGCAGAGCATGTGCACCCAACCACTACACCACCGGGCCAGCCCCCACAGATAAAGACTTTTGAGGGTATGTTTCTGAGTTTAGGGACTTAGATCATAAAGTTCCTCCACTGTTAGAAAAAGAACATCAAGATGAATAGATTCCTGCTTGGATCCGGGTTGGCACTTTTCCCTACTTATGACCATGGACTATTTCAAACATACACGCTATATACCACTCAGTTTAATACTTATCAACTCACGGCTGGTCTTGTTTCTTCTACAACCCACCCTCTTCCCTCTCCAGCTCCACTCCAGGATTATTTTGAAGTAAATCTCTTTATATCATTTCACTCATAAATATTTCAGCATGTATCTCTAAAAGATGAGGACTCTTTGTAATCATAACTACAATATCATAATTACACAAAAACAGTCATTCCAATATATCAGCGAATATGGCTGGGAATTTTTACTTTTTAAAAAGCAGCTCAGTTCATAAACTGCCTTCTATAATGACATCAAAATTGATATAACCTTTAAATCTTTTATCTTGGGGCAAAAGTCTATAATCTCTCCATTTTCTAAATGTCTTTTAAAAAACATTTAAGATCCCCATCCTTAAAAAAAACGAATGTTTGTTTTCTCTACATTACCGAGGACTCACGAAGTACAAGATAAAAGCTTCACCTTAAATCATCCCAAAGATACGTTAGACTCTCTTTTACCTGCGAGAGCCAAATTTCCACCCTTGTAGAGTCGCATCTGGAACACGCCATAATTCAGTTCTTGGAGGCTGTCTTGTGGTGGGTTTCTTTACAAGGCCACACATACAGGTAACTCAGAAGAGTCATCTCTGAGCTCCATTCTCGCTCCATTTTATTTTTTACTCTATTTCATTTAAACATGAGTACCTAAATCTGTTAGCCTAGTGATGGGGAATGAGGGCTGCTGTGGTCTGAGGGTAAGCCTGACATAAGTATCTTGGGAAAAACAGTGTGATTGTTATCTAACAGATAACTCTTGTTTCAAGGGTCATTCATGTCTTATGTAAAGGTTGCTGGGAAACCTACAGTGACATCTTGTGGTCCATGGTAGCTCCTCTTTCAGTTGGAATTGAGTGGTTAGGAAAGGCCACAGGGGTCTGAAAAATCACAATTAGAGAAAATATGGTTGGGATTATTACAAAACCACACATATCACAGCAATGCCTAGACACCGTGGTGAAGGATATTTTACTGGCCTGTGTGTGCAAAGCTTTGAGAATAAATGTTATATAAGGAGGTGTTTTCAATATTACCAACTTTTGGGGGTATTATTTTGAAAACTATAAACATCCAGTTAAATATAGTTTGAAATAATAATATCGTATGCTTGTACAAGACATATTTTTATTGAACATCTTGAAACAAAATGGTAAGGAGCTTCTGTTGAGGAAAATGTGCCTGTCCCCAATATCCAGGAAACTTAACAATGAAGAGTAACTCTCCTTTAGCTGTTACTTAAAGGTGATTTCTACTATACTCAAATATTTATTAATATCGAGAACTAAAGTTTCAAAATGTTTTAAATATCTTGTATAACATTATAAAAGATGTCCCTGAATTTGTAATATTTTAAACTACACTGAATAATGTAAATGATTTTTTAAAAGACACAAATAATCGCTATATGTAGAAAGAAAATAATAAAATACAATTTTAATTCAAAATACCTAAATGCTTCAAGCATGAGAGAACTAGAATAAACTCTAACTACTAAAGTCTATTAATTTTCACTTGTGTAATGAAGGAACAAAATGGTGAAATGTCATTCATTCATTCACCCCTTCGTTCAATATTTATTAGGTGCCAACCAGGTGTTATGTCCTGGGGACACCAAGATGAAAAGAAAAGTCACTGCCCACCTGACCTTAAACTCCTGAGAGGCATTTAGAATCCCATGGACCTCCATCACTATGTAAGCAACCTCCGTGAGTCTGGGAATCAAAGGTTCTTAGAGTCATGACAAACTCAGAAACCCCCAAAGCTAGGTTGCAGCGATGCCCGGTAACTGCTAGAAACATCTGATCTGCCATAAAATATCTGAAAATATTTAGATGTAATTTTCATTGAAGTTAAATAAATTGTTAAGTGGTAAACAGTGATTCTCAGTACAGAGGACATGATGTCATCAAAGTACATTTCCATGACTAAGATTTTTACAAAGTCCAAAAGAATTTGTGGAAAAGTAGGCAGAAGCTATTTTTACAGTTGCTGTTAGTCTTAACATGGTATCTTTGAAAACATCTGGCTGGTGTGCAGCCTGTGAAATTAATGGAAAGATATCAAAATGAAAGATGCCCTTGTGAAGGAAAAAAATAAACAAGGAAAATCTAACCAAATTTATCAATTCTGTTTTTGAAAACAGGACTCAACACTTCTCCAGACTTCTGCTAACCATATATTTAGAAGAAAGTATGTATTGCATTAAAAAATTCCTATTTTTACTTTTTAACCACCATACATAGAAATAAAAGATTTTAAACTCTCATTGATATGACTGTTTTTCTATCAATCTCACTTGCATCAGCAATTTATCTACATTTGATTTAAAAATCTCAGTAGAGGGGCCAGCTTGGTGGCGAAGCAGTTAAGTTCACGCGCTCTGCTTCTGGCGGCCCGGGGTTTGCAGGTTCAGATCCCAGGCGCGGACAGATGCACCGCTTCTCAAGCCATGCTGTGGCGGTGTCCCATATAAAGTAGAGGAAAATGGGCACGGATGTTAGCCCAGGGCCAATCTTCCTCAGTAAAAAAGAGGAGGATTGGCAAATGTTAGCTCAGGGCTAATCTTCCTCACACATACACACACAAAACCTCTCAGTAGAGCCTCTTTCTGATAAAGCTACTTGTTCCAATATAGCCTAGTAGTAAGGAGCCTTAACTCTGCAGCCTGTCTGCCGAAGCTGGGTCTGTATCCCAGGTCAGCCAAATACCAAACTCGTTACCTTGGGAAAGTTACTTAATTTCTTTGTGCCTTAATTTGCTTATCTGGAAAATAGGATAACAATCCGACTTCACAGGATTTCTGTGAGAATCAAATGAATTAATACATAGATCCGAGCAATGCCTGGTACACAGGACTCCCTCAGTTAATGTTAGTTTTTATGGCATTACTCTTACTACTGTACAATGGAGATATCAATGTATCATTCATGCTTTCTTCATCAAATCTTGTCTCTCTATCTAGTAGTAGAATTAAAAAGAAAATTAAAAACTCACAACTCTCAAGCACTTCAGTTACTGGTAAACTCCACAACTATTTATGGTTCATTCTTTGCTGGTGACTGTGGTATATATAAAACAGTTCTTGGTATACTAGAAGTAACTTTGCTACTTTGTAAGCAAAAC
This sequence comes from Tapirus indicus, assembly GCA_031878705.1. NCBI lineage: Eukaryota > Metazoa > Chordata > Mammalia > Perissodactyla > Tapiridae > Tapirus > Tapirus indicus. The sequence continues at coordinate 34,280,563 of CM062937.1, read as the reverse complement.
AAAATGAAACAAACAAACAAAAACAGCCCATGAAAAGGAAGCAACAAAAGACACAGACTAGAAGAGCTGCAGACTCGAAAATACATCAATCCTATGTTATAGGGGGGTCTACTGGTTGCAAAGAAAGACATGCCGGTTGATATGAGATATAACAGACCAGCCATCTCGTATAAATGTAAAAAAATTTAGAAAATATTTAAAATATTAGAAATGGGGAAATTTAAAAAAAAGGGTAGAAGCTACAAATTTTGAAGTAATTGGAAGCAGCTCTGGAAGCATGGAAATCTCTTGAATATCCCTATCAACAGTCCCTAGGTTCTGGAAGATTTTACCAATGGTGATGAAACGAGATCATTTGGACAGCCCCTAAGTGCAGGTTTGCTGGGTTAAATTCAGTTCAACCCAAGTTGAATTTTACTTAAGTTTTTTCCTAGGCAAATGCCAGCTTAACAGACAAAGAAGTGACGACAATTCTTAAATGTGCAATAATGTACTATAATATCTTATGCTGAAAATTCCTTGATAAATTTAATTGTCATTACCCCAGGGCTTTCAAATGTTGATGTGGAAATGTGCATAAACCAAGCCATTACTTCATCACGCCAATTTTTCTTCCCAAATTTCCCTTGATTATGTCCATATTGGTTCATTTCCAACACCATTACCCTTGAGCCAAAGACCAAGCTACTGTATTTAACTGTACTGTAATAGTTACTAACTGTTCCCCCTACATCCAGTCTGGCCACTGTGCAATCGATTCTCTCTTTATTGATTAAGCCATATCTCTGGGATTTGCCTGAAAATATTCCCAAGGTGACTTTTGCAGGTTTCATCGTGTGTTTCTGCAAAAGGGTTTGGGTTGTATCTCCTAAAGGATATTACTTTTCTGCTCAATTTATGGGCCAGGATGTTATTTAAAATAGGAAACCTTATTATAATGGATTTATTAGAAAGCTGATTCCTCATCCTAGGTTTGGTTTGTTGAAATCTTATTTAAGACTTTTGCAGCTATATTCATGAGTGAGATTGGCCTATAATTTTCCTTTTCTTGTACTGACCTTTTCGAATTTTGGTAAAGTCACAGTGAAATTTCAATCACTCTGTGTGTTATACAATGAGGAACTTATGATGCCAATTATACCTCCTATGATTGGGGGTTAAAAAGTTTCTGCAAGGTTGCTATCTTTGCATGTATGTTGGGCTTGAAGTTACATAGGCTGCATGGCTGACAGTTGGCAATGAAGGCTGAACGTGAGGGGAGGGGAGACAAAGAGGTATTGGATCCTATGAAGAGAACCTGGAACCGTGTTTGTCTATCACCACCTCCAACCTCAGTGATGTAGGTGACCTGAGGAGAATCTGGTGCCCGGGACTTGGAGAAGTCAAAGGGGGCAACCTGGTTGGGAGCTGAACTAGCTGTAGAGGACCAGTGAGGTGTGCAGGCAGCCGCAGCTCCTAGTGCCTACACCAAATTACAGAGCGTAAAAATGGCAGCTCCTTCACTCAGCCATCCAAATCTTATACAGATTTTCTTCCGGCCAATCCCAACCCAGAACAACGCTGGAAAGGGAATTCTGGGAAACAATTCCTGCATAATTAAGTTGACACAGTACAAAGCCACCACAGGTAGCAGGGTGCTACATGAAGTGAGATGGGGACTAGTCCCTCGTTTTCTCTGCGGTCATGGTTCACCCATTAGAAATATTTCTATCTATAATGATTGGTAGAAGGAACTGGTAAAGTCATCTGCTTTTGAAGTTTTTTTTCTGAGGAAGTGTTAAAACTAGTGATTAAATCTATACTAGTGATTTTAGGACTATTTGGGTTCTCCATTTCTTCCAAAACCCAGCTTGGATAACTTGTATTTTTAGGAAATTGTCCATTTCATCCAAATATTCAAAATTATTGGCATTAAGTTGTTACATAATAACACTTATTATAAAAATATCAGCAACATCTGCCATTATGTTCTCCTTTTAATTCCAACCGTATATTTGTATCTCTGTTTTGACAGAGGTATACTAATTTTGGCAGGTTTTCAACAGACCATCTTTCAGCTCTGTTTATAATAAGTTACTTTATTAACTTCTGCTTGCGGCTCTGTTATTTTCTTCCTTCAATCTGTGGAAGTTGATTGTGTCGTTCTTTTCATAATTTTGATTTCTTGGCTTATGAGTTACTTAAAGATATTTTCTTGATTTCCAAAAATATGAGTTTTTTTCTAATTACATTTGGCTAATGATTTCTACATTAGTTTTACTGAGGGCGTATCAGAGGTCAGCAAACTATTTCATGGGCCAAATTTGGCTGACCATCTGTTTTGGTAAATAAAGTTCATTGGAACAGAGCGAAACCCATTTGTTTACATATCATCTAGTTTTGCTTTTATGCTGCAGTTGCCGAGTTGATACTGGCGCTCAGAGACTAAAACACTTACTCTCTGATCATTCACAGAAAAAGCTTGCCAACCTCTGGTCTATCTAATACTAATCATTTGAAATTTATTGAGACATGCTTTATGGCCCTGTGTACACTGAATTTTTGTAAAAGTTCAGAATGTACGTGAAAAGAATGTGGATATAGAATTCCATATACCAATTAGATCTACCTTTTTAATTTCTTCTGTATGTTTATATATTCAGGAACATAATCTGTCAATTACTTAGAGATGAGAGAGTCTGCTTAATCTATCAATTACTCAGAGAATTCTATTAAAAAATTTCTCTCTCAACTTGTAGTAAACTCAATATTTCGATTTTATATTTTGAAGCAATTTTATTGGGTGAATACACAGAATTGTTATAGCTTCTTAGTAAATGCAACCTTTTATCATTATGTAGTGGCATCTAGGAAATTTTTTTGACCTTGAAGTCTTACTTATCTCATATTAATATAGTGGCAGCACTTTCAATGAGTATTTCCCTTGGGCACATCTTTCTTGATCCTTTTATTTTCAACTTTTCTGCATCCTTATGTTTTAGAAGGATCATTTAAAAAATATATTGCTTGATATTACAAAATTTCAATCTGAAAATTATCAGTAAACTAGAGAACTCAGTTTATAGTTATTTAAATTACTGATATTTAGATTTATTTTTCCCATGAGAGTTTTGCACTTTGTATTTTTCCCACCTTTTCTATGTTTCTTTGTTCTCTTTCTTTAGTTTTGATTTGATTAATTTTATAATTCCCTTTTCCCCTCTTCTACTCTTAAAGTCATATATTGCATTTATTTTTTAAACACTGTGCCTAAAATTTTATTCAGACTAAAACATGAAGGAGAGCTAGAATAAAATTATTACCATGATCTTGTCTGTGAAGATTATGCAAAGATCGAGAGTGATATCTTTCCGGTGTAAGTTTGGAGCAACACATGCTTTATACACCAAAGCACAAATTCCTTGTCAGATGAGGCGTGGCATGTGAACCACATCTGCAACCACAGCTACTTCCATCAATCACACAAAATACAAAAACTACTACTTATTATCTGCCAATGGCCACTCTATTACTATATATGATTTAAATCTGGATTCGCTCTTCAGAAACAAGACCTCACATCCAGTGCAGAGAGAAAGTCTTCCTCTAAAAATGTCTTTCTTTGATAAATCTCAATTTTATCCCACTACCAAGTGAAAATAGCCAAATTGTGAACAGTCGTCTCAGTTGAAATGACCCACTCCTCACCTTAGCCACCACCCTCCTTGGAACTTGTCCTTTGGACCTGGCTTTTCAGGAGTTTCCAGATCCCCTTAATCATCCCTCAGTTCATTACCAGGAAGTGATGAGACACGTTATGTAAACTGTGCAAACATAATAAAGCACACAAATCCCCCCCAATTGATCATGGTATAAAATTAGTAATGGTTCTTTAAACCTTTTACAGACACTGTGAAGACAATTGATGGGCCAGAATATAATAGGGAGAAAGGAAGAATGATTTTGTTAAAGCAGATTTTTCTGATTCAAGCTATTAAGAAGTTGAAATTAAAAAAAAAAAACCTTAAAAAAGAAGAACTTTACAGACCATCTATCAGGAATGTGCAGTCCATGTGTCCAAGATGTACGGAATGGACTCTGAAATATTGTATAGTTTAAACCACTGTCCCAGCACCAGACATGATCACAGAATGCAGGTGTGGGCGGCCCACAGTTGCTTATTTAGTGTGTTTAGGCACTGTGGACTGTCTTCCAGATAATAAGGCTGAAACATGAACTACACCATTGATGATATGAGAAATGCTGAAAAAAAAAAAAAAAAAAAGCATTTGCAGAAGCCAGCTCTCTTTCAGGAAATAGAATGTCCATATGTATGCACAGCTAAAAGTGCTGGAGTTACTAAGGCAAAAACTCAGCTAACATAATAGGAATAATGAGAAACTTCCTTAAAAATGGTAAAGATTATCTACAAAAACTAAGAAACAAAAACTTTCATAAAACATTATAGTTAATGGTGAAATGTTGAAAGCTTTCCCTCTGAACTGAAAAAGAAAAATGGACACTCATTACCACCACTCTATTTAACATTATACTGAAGAGTTTAATCCACAGAATAAAAGAAGAAATAAAAAATGGTATTTTTTTAGAATTTAGAAAGGAAAACAAAATTGGCATTATTTACAAATAATATGATTTTCTATTTAAAAACACCCCACAGAACCTACAGAGTCTTATTAGAACTAATAAGGGAGTTTAACAAAGTTGCTAGGTATAAAATTAATATATAAAAATTAGTTGTATTTCTCTACACATACAATGTACAGGTGGAAAATGAAAAAAAATTACAAAATACTATTTATGGTAGCATAAAACAATTCTGTACCTAGCAATAAATTCAACAAAAATATGTAAGACTTTCTCAGGGGATAATAATAAAACATTACTGAGAGACATTAAAGAAAATCTATATAAATGGGGAAATATATCATGTTTATTCACTGGAAGGCCAAGTATTGCAAGGATGTGAATTCTCCTCCAAATAAATGATTGACAGGTTAAATGAATTCCAACAAAAAACCCAAGAGGTGTTTTGTGAACCATAGAAGTTGCTTCTGAAATTGATATATGGAATTTCAAATGACCAAGAACAGCCAAAACTACTGAGAAAATGGAACAGAGTGGGAGGACTTCCTGTACCCGGTAGTAAGACATATTCTAAAGCTGGAGAAATCAATGTAGTGTGGCTTAGGTCTGGAGAAATGTAACCAATAAGAAAGCCCATAAACAGACCCATACATGATAGACACATGATATTTGATACATGAATCGATACTTATGCAGAGGGGGCACTACAGTAAGATTATAGAATGTATAACTGACTTTCCACTAAATGGTGTGACTGTAATTGGCTATCCACTTAGACAAAAAATGGACTTACACCATTTGAAAAGCCAATTCTAAGTGGATAATTTGAAAGGAAAGCTTTAAGAAGAGAATACACAAAAATACTTTCATTATCTTGAAGTACATCAGGATTTTTAAAATAAATCACACAAAAAGTATTAACATAAATGGAAAAGATTTATTAATTTGACTGTTTTTAAATTAAGAACTTCTGTTCACTGAAAGAAAAATCATAAAAAGTAAAAGTCAAGCCAAAAAGATATTTGCAAGTAGTTCTTTTAAGTTTTTTCATTTTCTATCTAATTGTTAGAATATGTAAATAACTTCTAAAAATCAATGAAAAAAGGGCAGATGACCCCATAGAATAGGTGGTAAAATATTTGGTAAGCGCATTACAAAAGAGGGAGTACAGATGGCCAATAAACATATGAAGATGACATTATTAGTCAGAGAAATGAAAATCAAACCACCAGATATCCCTACATGCCCACCAGATTGGCAAAAATTAACAATACTGACAATACCAAATATTAGCAATAATGGGAAGTACCATGAATTCTTGTACACTGCTGGTTTCACTATACACACAACCACGTTGGAAAACAGTGTGACACAATCTAAAAAACTGAAGATATATGTGCTGTATGACCTGACAATTCCACTCCCAGAGCTATATAAACTTTTTTGGACTAGATGATTATTGCAGTATCATTCATAATTGCCCAAATTGAGAATGAAATTTACACTATTGAAAATGAATGAATTCCAGGAACAAGGAATTAAATCTTTTTATTATATTGTTCAGTGGAAAAAGTAAGTCATGAAAGAATATTTAGAGAATCATTCAGCTTATATAAAATTCAAAAACAGGCTAAACCAAACCTTATCCATTTGGGATGTATTCACAGGAGTGAAACTATAAAGAAAGGTAATTACTATAAAGGTTAGTCATCCTCTCTCTGGGGACAGGGAGAGGGTGTTGTGGTCAGAAAGGATCCCTAAAAGGCTTCTGGGGTTCCAAGAATGTTCTATTTCTTGATTTGGATGGTGGTTAAAAAGGTTTGTGCTTTACTGTCTTTTATTAAATTCTATAAATGAGTTCTGTTCATTTTTTCATGATGTAGTTTATTTTATGATTAGGAAAATACTAATTAACAAAAAGAAACCAGCCAAAAAGATTTTAACATAGAGGAGAATGTTAACAGAAAACACAACACCCCAATAAGAGAAGAGGAGGCCCTTGGCTCCTCTTACCCTGATGTTCTTTATTCTAAGCTGTGGTATTTTGGGGCCTCCCTCCTCACCCTGATTGCCTAAGTCTGTTGAATATCTGCTTTATGACTGAGGGCAATGAGATTTTAGTTATTTTCCCATTTATGCAGAGGAGTTACTGTTCACCTCTATGGAATGAACAGAGCACCCAAGGTGACCTAAGGACTTTCTCTTAGTACTGAAAGTGTGTGCAGTGGGGACGACGAGAAAATATGTGGATGGAACAGTACTACTGCGTGGTGGGAGAACAAAATTGCCAACAGTGTGCTTCAAGTGACCTTGGGTGATCCTTGAAGCGAGCCAGTGAAAATGTGTCTGCAAGACTACAGGGACTGTTCTAAAATAATTGTCATTATATGTAACTTGGTGACTTTTGACAGTTGTTCTAAGCAGTTCAGTTGAGCACACTCCCCATGTTCTGGAATAAGGCAGGTAAGGTCACAGGTGTGATAAATTCACAAAAAGTAACTTGGATTCTCTGCGCTAAAAGCTTCTCTGGTACAAAAATGATTCACCAAAAGTCAAAATAACATGGAAGATTCGTAGCATATGCGAGCTAAAAGTAGACTTACACATCTCCTACTTTAGTGACTTACAAATGGCTTCAAAGAGCCCTTGAGTTCCACAGAGCTACCTCAGGGTGTGCCAGCCAAGTGTGGGGCCCTGTCCTCAAACAATGCAGCCTCCACTCTGTCACCTTTACAAATTGAGCTTCAAGATCATCACATACACACACACACAAGAGGTCAATGGCTTGAAAAAAAAAAGATTCAAAACCCACTGATCTTGCTAACTCCTTCATTTTGCAGGTAAAGAAACTGAAGTTGAGAGAGGGTAGATGGTGTCCTTAAAATCACCCAGAGTGTTACCAGCAAAGCAAGATTGGAATCAACGCTGTCTGCTTCCCAGCTGTGCCCCTTCCAACACACGATGTTGTACTTAACACCACAGGCAGACAAATCTGAACTAGTGGATACAAAACAAGGGAGGCAAAAGCAGATCTGATAACCAAGAGCACCTACATCATAAGGTTTTTGTAAGGATCAAAAGAGTTTATAATTGTACGTGGTTAGAACAGCCCCAGCACATAACTAAGAACTGGGTTAGTGTTTACTATTGTCATAAATGACACTTTTCTTGTCCTTCCATTCTGTTTACCCACTTTGTTCACACAAGGTTGTCTACCAACTGCCAGCTTGAAATGTAAACAGGTCCACAAATCCATACAGGGACTAAAATCAGCAACCTGTATTCTCGAGTCCGAGGACAACAGCTGCTGGGAAGAAAATCTGATATGCACCATGGACAAAGACTTAATGGAAGAACAATTTTACACATAATCCTTCTCCTCTCCATAGTTCTAGCCACAAATAGTTTTATTACCATTAACCATGTGCTCATGGACAGTTTAGGCATTGGCAGCAGCTAGGGTGTTTTACGTTGATATTTTTCAAGAAAATTGAAGAAAGAGGTCTACTGACATCTGTTTCTGTCACGTTGAACACACTTGCAGAAGCAGGTTTTTGAGCAGAAAGCATAGAAAGTCAGGAGCCCCGAGTGTGCTGGCCTCAGCTCCAACATTGCATGCCAAGGCAACATTGCATACACTTTGGCAGACCAGCTCCCGTGTCCTGTGGGCAGTCTGTCCTTGCCTCACTATCTCCAAGCAAGAAGCTGACCCCACACTGTGGGGACTGCTGCTCTCTCTCTTTTGTTACCTCAACTACAGAGAGGGGATTCCTGATACTGAAACACATCATTCCTCACATTGTAATCCTCTAGTTGCCTATGTCTGAAGAAGCCACTTGTGTGCCTAGGCAAAAACAAGCTTTTTAGGGCTGGCCCAGTTGTGTAGTGGTTAAGTTTGTGTGCTCTGCTTCGGGTGGCCTGGGTTAGCGGGCCCGGATCCCAGGTGTGGACCTACACCACTCATCAAGCCATGCTGTGGCAGCGACCCACATACAAAATAGACAAAGATTGGCACACATGTTAGCTCAGGGACAATCTTCCTCACCAAAAAAAAAAAAGAAAGCAAGATTAAAAAAAATTTATTTGGATGATTCCTACCACTTTACTAACTAAAACAGTTACTAAAGAATTTGGAGCACAGGAGCAACGTACAGAGTGGCTTGAAGGGTAAAGGACTAATGTCCAGAGGTATTGTTTTCAGCAGGTATTGATTCTCAGTTTTACGTCAGCCAAATCCCTTCTTGTAACACCTTCTAACACTTGACAATTTTCTGATCTGCCTTAGAGAAGAAAAGAGAACAACCTCCTGTCAGCTATAGTTCCCATATATGGTGTTTGCAGTGCTGGCTGCTTGCTATACAACCTTTGAAGCACCACATCAAGACTTTGATTTTAAATGAACAAAGGGAAAACATCTACTAATATTTGAAGATTGGCTCAGGAAGCTTAAAATATCAAGAATAAAAATGCATCCACTTAAAATGAGAAATCAAAACGTAAACAAGCGGCGTTCCTCACCGAAAGGCAAGCAATCTGAGTTAATATGACATGAAGAAGATACTTAAATACATTAACAGCCGTTAACTGATTCCAGTGAAAAAGAAACATGTAAAGCGTTTGTTTTACTTGGGGAAGAGGGCTAATACCAATTCACGAGGTTAAAAGGAATCAGGGAAAAGAGACAGTAAGCCTGATTAAGACGGAGGAGGAGAGGGCATTAGTTATAGATTTAATTTCTGAACAGCACTGATTTTCTGACTTCATTTGTTCTTTGAGAATTAACTCCCAGCATCTCTCCATTGACATTTATTCAGTGTATACGGGGGTCACGCTGTTGGATGAGGCACGATTAGAAGAGGTAAACCCCTGTGTTGAAAATGATCATAAAATCCATGTGTTTAAGTTTGAATCCCCTTGCTTTCTCTCTTCCTTTATTCCGTCCTACCTTGAATATTTATTAAGTACCTGCCATTTGCTAGGCATTTTTCTAAGCCCTAAGGATGAAATGAGTCCCTGTTTTTACGAGGCTTACAAGCTGGTAATGCTCTGACTGGGTGGGATAGTCCATGTTGAATTTGTTTAGGATATCATGTGGATGAGGAGAGTACAGCACAGAAAGGATAAGTAATTCTGTGTCTCCCTGGGATTATTACAAAGACCCTGAAAGACTACAGCCTGATACAGAGAGAGCTCTGGAAAAAGAACACTGCTTGTTTCATAATATAAATCAAAGGGAAAGTCCCACCAATGGTCAGGATGAGCAATGTCAGAAGCAACGTCACAGGACCAGGGCTCAGGTTCTGACTTTCCTCTAACTCAGTCAATCACTTTGAGCAAGATCCTCTAGGTTTTCAAGCCTCTGTTTCCTTCTTGGTAAAAGAAGCATAATCACGTCTACTCTGTAGAGGACATTTATGAGGATGAAAAGGGGGATAGTATGGATGGAAAGACTTTGTGAATTACAATAAAAATATGACGCATTATCATTAGAATGTGTGAGATAAGTCATGTCGAGCCAAAGCTAGGAATAGAAAATGTCAAATGAGACTCATTAACCACCCCTATTAAGTCCAATTACAGGGAATTTGAGAAACAAGGGATGATTTACTTTATGTCAGAGAGGATGTTTACTTTTTTCCATTTCTCATCTTCTCCTCCTTCTACAATATTAACCACATAATATTCAGTAGAAAAGTGACACATACATGTACCTCAATTTAAGAAAATGTAGTATATGAAAAATTTATATTTATAAAATTAATAGATTATTTATTTCCAGAGGGACTCTTTTAAGTAACAAGCTCACATGCTAAGACAAAAATTTAGTAATTTACTAAAAGCTGTTTTATACACAACTTATAAAGCACAACCATGCACATATTCTGATATACATATATTTGACTGGTAGTTTACCAAGTTTTAAACAGCTTTAAAAGCACCTAGGATTTAGCTATTTTGAAAAATAGCATTTCTGCTAGAATATTACAGTTCTGATATTACAACATGGAACTGGATTTTTAGTATCTCATACAATAAATGGCTAGTATTGTATCAGCAGCATTATTCCTTAAGAGTCTATTGAAGAGCCAGCCCTTGTGGCTTAGCGGTTAACGTTTGGTGCTCTCAGTGCTTCAGTGGCATGGGTTCAGTTCACGGTTGCAGAATTACACTGCCTGTCTGTCAGTTGCCGTGCTGTGGTGGCAACTCACACAGAAGAACTAGAACGACTTACAACTAGAATATACAACTATGCACTGGGGCTGTGGGGAGGAAAAAAAAAAAAAGAAGAAGATTGGCAACAGATGTTAACTCAGGGTGAATCTTTCCCAGAAAAAAAAAGAGTCTTTAATAGATTAGGCTAGAGTTAGCTACCTTCCGAAAATTTGGAGGGGTCATCATATACTGCTATTTTACTCAGAAATGCTCCTCTCCAGTTTATTACCATAATATATTCCATTTTGAGAAAGTTCTTTGTCCACCATCGTATTCCTGCCAAGCTTTCAGTAGTAAAACCTTGTTTCTGACTTGAGGTTGTGATTCGCACTTAAATCCTGTAAACCGCAGGAGGGAAGCTAGCCCCTCAAATCTGGCAACTAACAGCCTTAATATTCCTATTGCTTGGATCCTCACTTTGTTCCCCGATTGTAATATATACAGTTTAATGGTCTCATACTGAAGACAGAAGACAAAATCATGATTTGTGATTTATTATTTTCTAAGTAGAGGCTTAGCCACCTTCAGATAACCCTTGCAGTGGCTGATAAAGGAGCAAGTGTTCCAGAAGCTCTTGGAGGGACACTTTGCAAACCTGTGCATAGGGCCCCAGAAAATTTAAAATAGTGATAGAGTTTGAGGTTATTCAATGATTCTATGAAATAATGCTGCATCCTTATTTCTGGATATAATCTGCTTATTTTTTTTAAAAGGCTTATTTTTCTCCTTCCTCATAAGAAAAAAAAAAAAAGCTTTTTGTAAGATATGTCCAGTGAAAACCTATGTTTTGTTGGCATCCTGGAGAGACCAGCTGGCAGAAAGAAGCAGAGAAAATAAAGGAAAAGAGCCAAATCTGCAAACTAGCTGAGTCAGTTCTTCCCTGTTAGTCTTGTCATTATTAATTTTTGTCTTCCCTTCTCAGCTGCTGGGGATTAACAGAAAAGAAGAGAAAAGGGCCAGAGGATGGTTTGGCAGAGGAAGTTAATATCTGCTGCTTTGGTACGTTGGAGGTAAAGCAGCTTCAACTCTTTCTATGGCAACCACTATAAACGAGTAACCAGAAATGTGCTGTCACATGCCATTGTCACATGCCACTATACATCTATCATAATGCCCTTCCAGAAAACCCATGCTTTCCTACTTTATATCCACAACCAGGTATTTGACCAGGTTTGCCCAGGAAAACATTCTGACTAAAGAATTTCCATCAATGAGGCCGCCGGGTGGTGTAGCGGTTTCGTCCGCGCTTGGGAGCCCGGGGTTCGCCGGTTCGGATCCTGGGCACCCGCCGATGCACTGCTTGTCAGCCATGCTGTGGTGACGTCCTATATAAAGTAGAGGAAGATGGGCACGGATGTTAGCCCAGGGCCAGTCTTCCTCAGCAAAATGAGGAGGATTAGCAACGGATGTTAGCTCAGGGCTGGTCTTCCTCACACACACACACAAAAAAGAATTTCCATCAAGAGGAGTTTCTTTGACAAAGATCGTACAAAGAATTTCTGCAAGTAATTTTAAAACTCCCAGCTCTGAAGTAGCCTTTCCACCACAGCGTCCTGTCCAGGTCCAGTCACACGAGCTAAGCCCTCTGCATTGCTTTGCTCCCATCCTATGTGATGGCTCAGAATGTCTTGTTTTTTTCCTCTCAGAGAAGATATCTGAATGACAAGACAATCTTGAGTCTTAAAGGCACAAAATGAACTGCTTATTTTTGTTTGTATTTTGGAGAAATTTTGTATTTTAAATACTTTTTTGTTTTTGGTGAGGAAGACTAGCCCTGAGCTAACATTCACTGCCAATCCTCCTCTTTTTCCCGAGGAAGGTTGGCCTTGAGCTAACATCTGTTCCCATCTTCCTCTACTTTATATGTGGGATGCCTGCCACAGCGTGGCTTGATTATTGGTGTGTAGGTCCACTCCCGGGATCCGGACCTGGGAACTCCAGGCCACCAAAGTGGAGTGTGTGAACTTCACTGTGACACCACTGGGTTGGCCCCTAAATACTTTTTAAATAGTTAAAATTCTGCATGGAAAGGGCGAGTAGACAAGTCACATGAATGGCACAGAGACCTTGTGGGCCAGTGGCTCCATTTTGCCATTGTCCTTTTTTCACAGAGTGTGAAAGACCAGCAGTGGGAGAAGCAACTGGTTAAGACGAAAGCTCAGGAGCCGATGGGATCTGGGTTGAAATTCTACTTCTTCCGGTTACTAACTGAAAAAGTTGACCACTTACTTAACCTTTCAGAGCTTCAGTTTGTCATTCTTAAATTGACATATAAGTAAAACCAACCACTTAAGTTCCAAAACCATCTACCTAAAGAGCTAACAAGATGCTGGGCCAGAACACCCACTGACTAGATATGTCCTAGTAGTACCACGTGCTTATAGCAACTGTTTAGCAAACACAATTTATTATAATTTCACCATCTTTTCTTATTGATGCTTCTCTGTGTTACTAAATTGTGGGTAGTTTTGAATTGTTTTTGAAAAATTTTAAAGTACAATACAAAGAGCTAACATTTTTCGAGTCTTAACTATATGCCAGACAGTGTGGCAATAAATTATATCTCATAACAATTTATAATAACCCTCTGAAATCAATATCATTATGTCCATTTTATGGATGAAGAAACTGAGGGCTACAGACTTTAAACAACTTTCCTGGAATCACACAGGTAGAAAGTGCTAGAACCATGACAGAACTATGTGTGGCTAAATCACCGTGTTATCTGCAATGTGATTTTAAACTCCATTTCCCTCTAATTGAAGGTCTTTTATTCATTCCACAAATATTTGCTGACTTTCTTCAATATCCAAGGCATTGATTTTCCTATATACCCTTGGCAATTATTTCAAGGACCAAGTATCTTTTTGCTTAGTAAATTGTAATTTCCTTCTCCAGAATAATAAGTTTTTCCCTGCAGTCCTGTTACAATTCAGTATCCAAGTATTTGTCAAGAATCATGTTTACCTCATGAGCCTTAGGTTAATTACAAATTTCTTTTTTTCTTCTTCTAGTGAAATACTTTGTCTTTCAGAAATCTTTTTTTTAAATATTAAAATATTTGTTATAACGCTGTGGAACCAGGTTGGTGGTCATTTGTATGTGTTTTTAGAATTAAGTTTTAAATGATTATAAAAATTTCAAACATTGAATCCAATTAACTTTCATAAAAATTTTTTTTCAAAAAATATTATCATTACTTCCAGTGGACCCTAAATCTTGAGCTTTCTTGAACAGATTCCCCTTTCTTTCACACTCTTGGAACATCACACCAATCAGATATGCAAGTACTGTTTTAGGACTTAAAATTCACTATGCAGGAGATAGTCTCTCCAACCCAAACCACTCTGTCTTGTTGATTTCTTTGAGTAATGGTAAGTAGCCATACAAATTAGTTTCTATATTAGATTTTACTAGATGAGCAATTTCATCATAACTATAGGGAGTGGAGAGAGAGAGAAATGCTCAAATTTTCATTTAGCTACTGTTCTTTTAGTTCTTGGAGAGTCACTATGAAGAAGTATTCATTCTTTCTGAGACTCAATAGATCTGTGAATCTGTGTATCTGAACACTAAAGGAACTAGCACTTTTTCTTTTTCCTAATTCCCCATTCTGGATCATGACCCAAGAGAGAAATAAAACACAAAGCTTCCAAATTCAGAAATTCATTTGGTGCATCACTTCATTCTAAAAATTACTTACTACTTATGGGGCTGGCCCCCATGGCATAGTGGTTAAAGTTTGGCACACTCTGCTTTGGTGGCCTGGGTTCACAGGTTCGGATCCCGGGCACCACTCATCAGCTGTGCCGTGGTGGTGACCCACATACAAAATAGAGGAAGATTGGCATGGGTGTTAGCTTAGGGCTAATCTTCCTCAGGCAAAAAAAAAAAAAAAAAAAAAAAAGGAAGATTGGCAACAGATGTTAGCTTAGGGCCAGTGTTCCTTAGACAAAAAATAATTACTTACTACTTTCACTTGATGGATGATAGGAATCACTATTTCTCTAGTGAATGAGGTAGAGTTTAGAAAATAGAAGTGGCTCATAAATCTCCTCAGTGGTTAATTAAAGATGTGTCTGGTTGTTACTGAGGAGTTCAGTCATTCACGGAGCCATCATTACTTACACGCCCCTTATTTAACTGCTATTGTAGTGCGTTGAGACCTCTTTAGAAGAAGAATGGCTTCCTTTAGCACTTTGGCACCAGCCTACCTGATTCAATCAACTACCAAGAAACTTTGCAGCATTATGATGGTGAGGAGCAGATTTCCAATGGACACGTCTTAACGTTAACTGTATCATTGTCAGTTTTCATTTAAATCAAGCTGCCCACGACGACCGAGAGGAGCCAGTGTTTCTATTTAAGAACGTGAATGGTATTTCAGTATTAAATTTCAGTTTGTTTGTACTCTGCTCATAGTTTAAGACTGACTATAAGCCTTCTGGAAAGAGTGTATGTATTTCTGAATGTTTCTATTTTGCTCAGTAGGTAATGGTGACATGGAAATTTTAGCTGCCCTGATGAAGAGAGGATGCCTTCTCGCCGTTTCACGTAGTTATGTGCATTCCTGACGGGCTCAAAATGTTTACTGTTGTTCTAATCCCTAGGAAAGAATGTTGAAAGGATATTCGGTATTGACTCATTTTATAGGCTGGTTATATTCTGTAAGGACGCAGGTAACTTACATAATATTTTTAAAAAACTGGGGCAGTTTAGTTTTAAACATTATTTTATCTTTTTCTTTAAAGAAAAATTCCTCTTGCAGTCAACTTCTGAAGATTCATGAAAGTAGAGTTCTCTTTAGAAAGAGGAAGGAGGCCCATGGGAACCTGTTCCCTCACACCACCCTAGCCTCTCAGTCCCTGAGGCTCTTCTAGCGAACTCCTAAGTCTACTTAGAGGACATATTTTTAAAATCCTGTCCCATAGTAACTGATGGAGTATTAGCCTGAGGAAAAAAGAACATTCTAATATATGCTCTCCCTCAACCTAAATTTCATAGAGTGGACTTGTTTAATCACAGGCCCCCTGGAAGTGCTAATAATTTATGAGACTCCTTAAGCCTTTTCTTCCCTGACCTGATATTCTGTGGGCATTTCCAGTATAAAAGGCCAATGTTCTGCTTTGTAGCATTGCTGAGAGAAGGCTGGAAAGAATGAGTGATTTGTTCTTTTTTTAATATAAGTTTGCTTAAACTGCTTATTTTTTTTTCAAGGAAGATTGGCCCTGTGCTAACATCTGCTGCCAATCTTCCTCTTTTTTCTTTTTTTCTCCCCGAAGCCCCAGTACATAGTTGTGTATATAGTTATAGAGTTATAGCTCTTCTATATGGGATGCCGCCTCAGCATGGCTTGATGAGCAGTGAGTAGGTCTGAGCCCAGGATCCAAACTGGCAAACCCCAGGCTGCCAAAGCGGAACACGCAGACTTACAAGCTATGCCACTGGGCCAGCCCCTGAATGATTTGTTCTTTATGCAGCTGGTAAAGAAGAAATGCCAAAAGTTCTACATAGCCTGTAAGGAAACTCTTTCTTTAAAACTATTTGAGGGTGGTTTTGGAAGAAAAGGCATTTCAAATACCCCACTTGCTTTCAATGACATGGCTTGTCTGTCACTGGAGATAAACTTTCCTCTCACCTCCTCAAGTTAGAAAATGAGTTTAATGTGCTAAAATTGTTGCAGGAATCCTTGGAACGGGCCACAGAGCCACTCTGAGGACACACACTGCTGATGCAAAGGCCAGGAGGTATTCTAGCTTCTCTGAGATGTACTTCATGAAATATACATAATGACATATGAACTCATTACACCAAGGATTTTGTAAAATATTTATGGTGGTAATTATTCCCATCAATGCTAATGACTCTTCATAGGCTGAATCCAGTAAAGCCATTAGAAAGCTCTTAGTAGAACTTTTTACTTTTGGATGTATGATTTGAGAAGATGTGTATTTATTTTTCCCGTTGGCACCAACCACTCAGCTGCGTCCTAATCTAATTATGTCTACTTCAACCTGTGCCCCAGATGAACCAGGCTTGTTTAGTTACACATTCTGAACTTTCTCCTTTTCTTTATATTCAGCTTGGTCTAATCACCACATGTATGTTCTGCCTTTGAAGTTTTACCTTAAATTCCGCCTTCTCTACGAAGTGTCTGATACTCGCCACAGACTTCCTTAGAGAACATTGATTGCAGAACTTAACTGTTTTCAATTTAACACCTTATGAATTCCTACCTGCTTGCTGTTTGGTTGTTTTACATGTGCAAGGTTTGGCTCTACTCACTCAAGTCTCCTTTTACTCAAAAAGCAAGTCATATACCATATGTGGTAAATATACAAATATGTATATATATGTATACCCACATACATATGTGTGTACATATGTATTCATCTATGTACACGTAGTACATAATATTGTACCAGGAACAGAGTAGGTATCCAAGTATTTGGATTAAATTGAACTGAATTAAATTAAAAACTGTACCAGTTATGTCAATTAATGAGAAAAATAGCTTACTTTAATAATTTACTGTCTCCTAAAAGAGATAGTAAATTGGAAAGCTGAAGGTCAAGACCTAGTTCTCATTCTTTCACTGTTCTTACTATATAAAAATTTTAGAGTTGACTATGACAATGTCACCTATCAATATATACAGAATTCATTTTTGAAATTTTTCACCAAAATACTTGTCATTTTTCAAAAAGCTTAATAAATAAATAATGAGCATACTTGTTCTTCCCTAAAAATAAATTCTTTTAATAATGAAACTTCAAGCCTTCAGGTAAAGATTTAGACAGGAGGTATATAAGCTAGAAATAATAATAACAATAATAATCAGGTGAGAGGTGAAAAGATGAATAGGGAATGAAAATGGGGAACTGGCAAGCTCTTGAGCATTATGAATAAGGATACATGCAAGATTACAGGAGAGAACATGGATGTTGCTAGCACAGCTTTTATTTAACTGGCATATCCCAGGCAGAACTGTTCTTGTCTTGATACCCTCTCCTCTGTGTTCTCATAGCACCTTCTTTAACCTTGTAAAATAGCACTTACCATGTTCTTAAATTCCTTGGTTACCTGTCTGTCTCTCCCACGAGACCATACATACCTTTAGGAAAGGCACTGTGGTTTGTTTGTATATTTTATCCTTAATGCCTAGCACAGTGCCTTTGACATAGAAGATATCCAAGTAAACATTTTAAGTAATAAATTAGCAAATAATTGAATGACCGAAGGAAGGAAGAGAGGAACAAAAAGGTATGAGAATATTCCTAGGAAAACTGATCCCTCCTAAGTAATCATCAGCTATGCCAAGTTCTTTAATTCCAAAAATTCATGCATTTCTCAAAATACAGAGGATGCAGAAAGATATTAATATGTTAAAATATGACAAAGTCTTTTGTAAACTTGGAACTTTGTTCCCAGATTCCGTTTTTAATTCACATTATTATAATGGTCTCTTCCAAGAAAGTGCTCTGGCATTTCCGAAAATCTCTTAAAAAATTTGTTTGTAACACTTTTGATTATAATGTCATGCCTTTTATCACAGAAGAGCAGTTCTATTGATTCAAGTTATTCTTATGTAGAGTTCCACATAAGTATAGAAATGTGTCCCAAAACTCTCACATCTTCAAGGTGTTTTTATATCTTTATGTAATGAACACCATGAAAGAAGTCATCCTACAGATTTGCCTCTTGAAAATTTTCACTTCTGAGATTCTGAGAAATATTCCTAACATAACTAACCTTATACACAGTCAACACAGCAACACCAAAAATCACACGAAACAAGTTGCTCCTCAGAAATACGTATCGTGAATATTACCGCTGTTGCCATGCTGGCATCTGCTGCAAATCGAATTCCTAAAGTTGTTTTTAAACCTGGGATGGACTTTACTGACGGAGATATTACATGATATAATTCTTATTCCTATAGGAAAATGATTTTCCTGCCCAGGTTATGCTATTCTCCAAAATGACAAGTACTTTTGCCATTTGACTTTGGGTGGCATGTTTACACTGTAGCTTATTTCCAAGTGTTAACAATAGACTTGTCAAAAAAAAAAAAAAGCCATGCTTAATGGCAACCCTAAAACTAAATCTATGAAATTACAGCACAAATATTCTAACAGATGATTCTGAATACATTCTATAGTCTATGCAAAGTCTCTACCATGAAAGAAGTGTCTGAAGAGGTTGGGTATCACAAGATTTTTTTCAAGCAGTCTCACAGAAAGACATTGCCTTGACAAATTTTCCAGAGTCTAAAATTTGGTCCATGGCCTTGCAGGCTCAGAAACTTGATCTATCAGAAAAGCTGGAGAAAATTCACATCTCATAGGCAGACTTACAACTCAAAGAGCCCAAAACACTAGAGATTGACATCAAGATCAAATATATTAATTTACAATGAGAAGCACAAATGTCAGATGGACTGAAACTCTCCTGGGGTCAAGCCAGCACATTCTCTTTCTGTGGACAGATCTAGAAGGAGAGCCAAATCATGATCAGGAGGTTACTTGGTGATGAAAAAGTGGAGCAAAGGGAATAAATCAACCAAATGAAAGACTTGACTTCAGATTCTAGTTCTACTACTTCCTGATTTACCCTGATATTTCACACTAGAGGTAGGTGACCCACCAGACTCACCAAGCAGCTAAGTGTCCCTCTCTCTGTGGTGGCATTGACTGGGAACTGAGGACTTGCCTGTGTGGCTAATTAATCCTTCTTCTGACTGACATATTTTTCCTTTACATATGTTAACATCAAATTCTAGGAGACAATCTGTTACCCTAAGATAACGACTCCTCTCTGCCAGTGCTGTTTAAAGGTATCATCAGATTTATTCTTCTTTTTATGTATTTCTTGTTGTCATTCTTTCTTTTCTATCCACATCACTGCCACCAAACAAGTCTAGGTCCTCATCTCCTATGGCAGGGGCCTAACTTGTCTACCTACTTCAAACCTGTCCCATTTCCAGAGACCACTGCCCAATTCCAGAGATCACTATGATACAAATCTACCTAAAATTAGGGTTTTATACATGTCTTTTCCCATTTTCCCTCCTTCACTCAAAAACTCTGACTCCTACCACCTTCAAAGTTAAGTTTGAATTGCTTAGCTTGCCATTCAGATTTTTTCATATCTGTGCCCAATTTATTATCATTTTTCTACTGTGTGAACCTTCTAGTCCAGTTAAATCTATTATCTCTTAGTACTCTATGTGCATCCCTAAATCCAAGCCTCCTCTCATTCCCGAGGTCAACTCAAGATCTCCCTCCTCCATAAAGACATCTGTGAAAGTCCAAATCTGAAATTGACCTTTCCATTCTTTAGACTCATTTGGCATTTAGTATATCTGGAAAGTAATTGTTCTATGTAGATATACCATCTCCTCAATTAGAATAAACTACTTACAGGTGGGAATAACACATTTTGGCTTTGTTATATCCCGTCTCTTCAGTGCTTTGAAATCAGCTGCTTAGAACCAGCCCTGTCCACCTGGGTAAAACCAGTGAACTTTCTTCAGAGCCTAAGATAGAACTTGAAAAGTATTACCCTTAACAGAAGAGAGCTGCTGCCTCTTGAAGTGTCTTGGGATATTAGCAGTTCATGGCTTCTTCTAGGCCCTCAGAGTGGTTTCATCAAATCAATCAATGCTCTCCCCCACATCCTCATTTGCTTTCTGCACTTTTGACATTACAGTTGAAAGTTATTTTCAACTGTATTTCATTACAGTTGTTTTTCAATATACAACTGTATTTTCAAATACAACTATATTTCAATACAGTTGTATTTCATTACAACTCCTGTTATCTCACTGTCAGTCTCAAAGTGTAGTGCTAGCTTTAAAAACAGACTAGACCCCTGATATATAGAGATTATAGTCAAGACAATTAACAGCAAGAATGATACAGGAGCTAGTTATATAGAAAAGTGTAACAAATAGATCCCTTCAATATGGTAATGGAGTTGACAAAAGTCTTTAGTACAAAAGATGAAAAGGCAAATTTGTAAGGTTTATTGGAATAGCAAAGGCATCAAGAAGGAAATAATCTTGAATTATTTTAACTACCATTTGGTTTTTCAGCTTTCTTGTTGTGGACTAAAACCAGAATGTGGTCTTGTTGTGGGTCAAGCCTGATTGGAAAGTGCTTTAAAAAAGACCACCCTCCATTGGTCTAATACAATGAGCTGATTTGCACTAGTATCCAGGAAGACACAGTTTCTTTTATTTCATAACAAAACACAATTGCTCATGGGGAGGACATCCAGAATGTTGTCAACAGGGTCTTCTGTGATTATGAAAGACATGAAAATACACACATCATCTCATATGTCATAGAATTTGGCAACTCCATATCAGAAATGTTGGGGAACAGTCTGGTTAAGTCTTGAAGGTAGGAATGAGAAACCTAATTCAAAGTGGAATGAAGGTGATAATCTTTCCTAGGAAGGAGGAAATTGCTAGATTAAGCAAAGATAATTAAGCCTGATTAGTTAATTATAAAAATATAAACAAAATAAAAACAATTTAATTGTCGTAAATAAAAGAAAAAGCTATGTTAAAACAGAGAAAGTAATAATTTTCTGGGCAAGGAAGAATTAATTCTTAGAGGTAGGAGATCAAGAAAGAGTTTGTAAGGTACTGGATTGTTCTCCTAATATTAAAAGAAAATTGGAGACTAATTATGCTTACACTGAATGAAAATTATAATGATACATTCTATTGTTTAATATATAGATTAAAGCAAGATATTGGAAGAGAGAATTTTGTTAAATAGATTTAACATTAAAAACAACAAAAATCAAAATTTTTAAAAACTGTATGTTCCCAGGAAAAGTATTTTCTATTAGTGAGTGTTGATTTCTTTTTCTTTTTTGGGATGTAATCCTAGAGTTCTAATATATCTTAACACAGACTCATAAAAGTGGACAGGAACATGGAAGCCATTTCATACATTCCTGTGACTTCCCAGCATAAGCTCACTGAGGTCAGGCTAAAGAGGGATGATGGTTTCTTGTTATTTGTACAAAAAGGAGTTTCCATAGCCTCCTCGAAAACCTTTGTCAATCTACAAAAAAATGTGGATTTTTAGCCAATATTTCATGTTTTTACCTATGGCCATTCTCATTATACCGTAGACAAGATTTGACTATGAAGTAATGAGCTTATAGGCTGCCCATGAGAACAAATTTTATCATCTTATGATCATATAATATATTAAGTCATATCTAGAAATATGGTTTTTGTGCTAAAATCTAGTTTCCTACATTTGCTGGGTCTTTTTAAACAAAATATTCCATTTACCAACACAGTGTATGCCACATTTAGTTACACCAGTTCTGAAGCAGAGCTGGTAGGGGAAGGATTAATACTGCCTATGTCCTCTAGAGCCCATCTTCCTTGTGAGAATCTCATCCTGGCCTTCAGAATTCCCTCACTTTGAAATGAGTAGGTAAATTCCTCACTTTGCGTAAGAACCATCTTCCTCAGGAAAAATGTACTCATTATCTACTTCACACACCAAAAAAGATTGTTCTAACATTCACTCAACTTTCCGTGTACCTACAGAGGAACCTAGATTTTAAAATGAATTATTCCATAAATTGAAAAATGTAGGAAAACAGATTTTAAGAAGGCAAGCTTTCTATTCTAAGTCTTTTTTTAAAATTACATTCTCTAATTATTTGATAGTGTATTTTGATTCTGAAAATTTAAGTTACTTTAGAGGTACTCTGGGCTTTAAAATGTGCACACTTGCCTGCTGATTTTCAAGCCAGAAATTAATCAAAAGACTATAAAAAATTATAATGTCACCTTGAAGCTCACCATAAGAATTGTTTTTATTGTACAGAATATTGATCCAATAGAATGTAAATGGTCTTACAACCTGTAACGTCTATGGTTAAAATTATTGTTTCTCATTTGGTCTCATACTTTAAGTTTTTCTAAGAAACATGGATGGATGTACCTGGTTGCACACATAAAAAAATTGTTAATTCATGTTCCTATCCTCTTATAATCAATTTTTTACAAATTATGCAAGGCAACAACAATTCCATCAGGAAAACACATGCCATAAATCTTAATATTTGATACATTGTGCTTTATTTTATAATCAAGTGGTTAATCTTGGTAAAATGAAAGCTGTGAAAAACAAAACCATCAAATCTTCTCTAATGGCAATTATTTTACATACGACTAAAGATTTGATTTAAAAATCATAAAAACTGAAGTACAGGTAAAGGACAACTGAAGTGTGATCATAACTGAAGCCTTCAAAACTATGGCTTGCCAATTGAAATGTTTGAAGTTTTAAAATATTCACTAACAGAAAAAATATATTTACTAGTATGCTTCCATTAATATATTTTGCAATGATACCTTGTTTTATTAACCCAGACATTCACAGCAAACTAATTTTCTTTTTTATGAAGCCATGAAGTGACTTAATAAACATTTTCAGTAAGGAGAAGTTTACAAAATATTCACTTTGAAGCAGTGCATAAAGAAAACATGCGATGTTTTCTTGGATTGTGGATCAAACGAGGGTTAAACTCAACTGGAAACAAGAGAGCACGACCATAAACATACCTTGTCCTTGGGTTACTCCATAAAATTCAGCTGCTATCCTGGCCGCTTCCTTGCGGTTGCCTTTGACGATGTAGAAGTGACTGAGGATGGCCAGGCTGATCTTCACAAAAAGCTTAAAACAGAAAAGTGAAAGTATTGTGAAGTAGACATTGGATAACTGTTGAGCAAACGGTCGGCTTTCTTCTAACACCGACATTGCTGCACCACAATCTGCGGTGGCCTTTGGGTAAGATCCAAGTCTCAAATGTGCCTGGCTCCAGTCCGGGATGCTCTGAACAGCTGGTCCTGAGGAAAGAAAATATCAGCTGGTAATGATGCCTCCAGCTCAGAATATTTATACTGTCCGTAAAAGTTCTCCACAAACTCCTATTGGTCTGACAATATTCCATGGGAGCAACTGCAACACGTGCCCCATTGCAAGACTCCTGGCTTTCCATTCTCCATATAAAATGACACCCCACCTCTCTGCTCTGAATTTCAAAATCTAGGTATTGAAATTTATATACAGATTATTTCCTTTTTCAGTATCTAATGATCATAAACACTTTGAAGATTTTGTGTATGGGGATCCTGTTGTTACTGTAAATGATATTCATAATAGCAAGGTAAAATCAAGTTCATCAACTGAAGCATTTAAAATGGTCCTATTTGTAGACTGTGAACGAACTCATTAAATAATCCATGACTTGATGATCTTAAGGACTACTCATCAAATTAGCCAATTATGTTGCTTTCACTGTTGTCAGAAAAAATATTTTTTATAAGTGGATAGATTGGAAAACTATAGAGTAATAACTTTAGACTGTTTACTCATCCAATGAACACTTTTTAAGCATCCACTATGTGTCAAACACTTTGCTGGATGATGGGGAGGCAAAGAAGAATGTAAGTGTCCCTCCTATAGGATCTCATAGTCTAGAGGAGGAAACAGACAAGACATCAGATAAATACAGGTGAGGACAGGGTATCATGGGAACACAAAGAGGAAGGGCCCAATCCTGGTAAGGAAGAAGCTTTCCCGAGGAGGTGGCATGTCCAAAGAATTATCAAATCAACATAAGTGTTTCATCTAGACTGTCCAAAACTAAGCAAAACAATATACTTTTTAGGCCTATAATCTTCGTTAACCCCAATCTGATTAATTAATGAATGAAATGCAACTGCCCATAAGGGCATCCTTAGGCAAACTAAATTTTTAAAAGAGAAATAGAGTAAATTATTAAGAACAATAATGTAGAGTGGCAATATTTTGGCAGTTAAGCCAAATAAAATATGCCAGATTCTAAAATGGCATATTATACAGGGAACTTATTTATACATTCATACGACCAGGTTGGGGGCCTGCTAATTGTTGTATTGCTTCCCAATTCTACTGAGAAGTTCCAAAATAACAAAAAATAACAAACACATAAGAAAATAGAAGTGGTTGTTCTTGGAATAAAGGAGCACATCAACTCTGGTCATATTGGTAAGCGTTGTGCGTTTATCTGCCTTGCTGTATGCTTTTTATGCTGTATATCTTTTCTGGTTGGACTGATGTGCATGAAACAATCCTAAGACAAAGGAGACATTGATGTAAAATAAAGTGTCAAATAAAGCAGGCTTCTTCTTTCTCCAATGACTGAGTGCCTCCAAGAAAAATAAGCTAGGTCAATATATTAGAAAGAAAATATGGAGCTCTTTATGAAAATGGCCTTTGGTTTGGTTCTCACAGGTAGAGAACTAGACTGAGTGGCCATGAATTGGACTTAGTGTGCCATTTTGTATGTGCTTTGTGAATCGATGAAAATTAACTTCCAAGTATTGACGATAGAGTAACTGAATGTTCCTCTCTTTCACCGTAGTAAGAGTGTGTCGGTTAAGCAGTTACATGACGGTCGCCCTGCTGTTAGTCTTCCCTCTGGTGTGGGGAGGCATGACCGCACGCTGGAGAGGCATGCCCTGTGGACAGCTGGACCATCACAATGCTCTGAGTCACTGCACTGACTTCCACTTTGGTGCTTTAGAATCAGAAATAAAACCTGCCTAAGTCACATCTAAATGTCTGTCTAACGTTTCACTCTTTCCTCTTTACCAGTAAATGCTATTATAAATAATTACCTCCACATCAGCTAATCGGGCCTGGATTCTTTTGGGTTGAGGAACACTTTTATTTCAATCAGTCTGCTATCATTGGGGCATTAAGTTTAAATAGCTATAGTTTTACTAGTAGAAAAACACTACTGTCTAGTACTTAGAATTTGATGTCAAGATGTCAGGTTTTATTTTAACGAGTTCCTTAATTCCCACATCTATTTTCTGTGTTGATGTGTACTCTCCTTCAGCAACTTTTACCACCTCTAATGCTATTAATCACTAAATAAAAATTAAGGCTAAATAAAATAACACAGTAAATGAACTCATCAAATACAAACTACATGTTGTATTTTTCACATTATAGACCCTTCCAAATAACACCATGAGTAACTTTATGAATATTTAAAAGACACATGAAAAGTATTCAGCACCTACTTTCCTAGTATTAGCATTTTTCTTAAAAACTAAAATATTGATTAGTAACTCAAGTAATTTATCGAGATAAATATTTTTATAATTTACCATGTTGAGAAGATGTGATAAAAGGATTTGGTTGATTAACCAGTATATGCCAACCATCCTAATCTTGTTGGTTTCAATCCATCCATCCTTCCATCCATCTATCAATCAAACCAAAATTGAGCTCAACAATTGCGTTACTAGAATGGGTGATGTGAGAGAAGTTAAAAACACAGGAGGAAATCATTTATTGAAAGTCCACTATATGCTATATGTTTTACATTTATCTTCTCATTTACTATCTTATTCTATCTCAGAGGGGTGAGATAGAATAAGAATTGTCATTTACATTTTAAAGATGGAGAAAGTTGTATTCAGAGAGCTTTAGTGACCTATAAAAGTTCACTGCGAGCAACAGTTCTGACTAAAATAGATGTTCAAGTTACCACTCATATTTTCTATTTTTAAGCAGCTACAAATTGAATGAGCAAATATGATTTATGCATACAAAGATGGAGACAGAGTCACACAGATGTACACACACACTCAGTGAACAGATCAGTATAAGATTGTATTTTAATCAGCCGCCCAAATGAGTAGGGCAAGCTATATATACTCCGATGATTAAATGAGATGAAATCTTGTGAGTGCTCACCAAATGGGAATAAAGGTAAAGGGGAATGTTTCATGACTGGGCAGATAGTTTTGGATTATTCAAAGCTAAAAGTTGGTGAGTGGCCCCCATAAAAACAACAGAGAGGAAGCAGACAGAGAGGCCAAAGAATCAGGTAGTCGAGGGTTAGTACACTAAAAACTTTGAGTGTTCAAGATGGTCAAATGACTAAGAACCAAAAGAATGGGGATAAAGAGAAGGATATTAGGTCTGGCCAGAAGGTGTTCACTGGCGACTTTAAACTCAGTATTTTAAGAAGATAATGGAGTAGGAACCGGGACATCATTGTAAAGGGGTGATCCTTAAAGCAATTTCCAAACAGAAAAGTCTCCTCGGCTTCCTCCTACTGTCACCCCTCTAGGTACTGTCTCTGTTCCTCTCCGCCATATGGGTGTCAGAGGAAAGTCCTACATAAGGCCTCTGGGTCTCCCAACCTTTCTCCTTCCAAGTCTCTTGCTTACCCTCCTTGGGCATCGCAGGTACTACATGAATTGGCATTTTCTGGTTATGTTTCAGGGACTTCACTTCATGTCATTCAGATATTGAATTGGGTAATGGCTTTCAAATACGGCCAGATTTGTCTTTAAATTCTCCTAGAAGAGAGAATCTCATTTCCAGAGGTGATAGGGCTAAGCTGTTTTGACTTAGCTATGGTACTGATCCAAGTTATTAGCTTGAAAATGTCAATGGGACATAAAAAAAATTGCCTATTTCTAGTGCTTTCCCATTGATAAATTTTAGCATAAATATTTTTAGGTAGAGGAAATATAATGACTCCATTGAAATAACCATTCTTCCCCTTTTAAAAATAAATGTGATCCTTTATTCTCTGATAGAAATCTAAAGGTTCTACTTGACTTTTTTATTCCTAATATTCCAAAAAATAAAACTGCAGGCTTACATTCAAACAGCAAGGGTGCTCATGTTCAGTACAATGGCAGGCATCTTCCCAGCTCTGGACCAGGGCTTTTGAAGAGGATTTGTACATGGTGAATGCCAACTGAGAAAAGGCACTTGCCCATAAATCTGAAGGTCAGTGGTGGCTGATAAAATGAAAGGGAAAAAATTACGCAAGTTGTTATTGCCAGAATAATAGCTTACTGTTGGGCTTAAAACACCATTGAAAATATAACCTTCATTTTTTAACTTTGTGAAATCTCATGAGAAAAAATAAAGGCAAATGAAGCTCTTAGATGTTTAAGATACACTGGAGCCTTACAACTTTAGAATACACAGGAATTTGAAATAAAAACAGAAATGTTTACACTTCAAGTTGAAATCCTTAAAGGGAATTAATAACTGAATTTAGCCTTATCTCCACTCAGTAGATTCTGTAGATTCTGTTTAATTAGAATGGAAATAGACACTTCACAAAGGTGAACCAAAGCACATTGTCATAACATCTGATATAGACTTAGCCATTGTGATGTAATGCTTCTGTCATAAATAATTAATGTATTCATGGCAGCATTATAGGTAATGATGCCTCAGGTTCCTATTAGATAGTTTTAATTATTGATGAAGGACAAACTCTCATAGAGATTATAGTCATCACAATAATTATTATTTATATTGTTGGAGTAAGTTTGGTTTAGAGCTATTCTGTTCTGCTTGACTGTACGACTTAGGAGTGAATTCTTGCTTTTGGCCTTTAGCCGTACTTCCAGTAGAATGGAACAAAAGAGTAATTTTGCTAGCGTTATGATAATCCATACGAGAAATAAAATATTATGTACAAAGTTGTCATTAATTTAGATTTCATCCAGGTCCTTTGGTGAAAATCGCAGGCTTTCTCCAAAACTCAGAACAGCCTCTACCCTAAAAACTGAGTCATGTTAAACATCATATGTTGTGATCAGCCGTAACTAGAGGTTGTCTTATGTTAAACAGGTTCTAGTCATGTACGTGCGGTCCAGGAAAACTTGGCTGAAAGCTGGTAGCTCTACATATTTGAGGGTTTAAAAAATAAAAAACCCCAATAAAAATAAAGCTGATCTCACACTGGAATCTGTGGTTCCTGGTTTAAGAAACTAAGGTTCTGGAACTGCAAAACCTTACCTGAAGATGCGATAATGACCATGATAATAAGAACGGTAACGACAAAATATATTTTGTTATATATTACTCTACAGCAGCCCATGAGTTAGTTAAAGCTGCACAAGTAGAGGAATGGAGACAGTGGAAGCTGTATGGCCAACTGAAAGTCTGGGCATTTACTCTGAGGAGCAGCTAGCAGCTGGCATGTCTGTCCCAGGATAAACTGGGTAAAGCAGCAGGAAGTGCTAGGGCGAGGTCTTTAGAAGACCCAGTTTAGAAGTCCCAGTTGTTCTAGTTATGAGCTGTGAGAACTTGGGGAAGTTCCTTAACCCTCCAGGCCTGTTCTCTTTCCAACAAAACACGATAGTCATTCTATCACAGACTTCTAAGGCTGTGTGAGAATTTGGCCTCCATTTTGTTTAATTTCCCTGTAAACACAACTCCCCAACACATGAGCCCCTGATTTTATCACCCTTTCTAAATTAATAGACAAGCTCGCCCTCCAGTAATAACTCAAACTCCAGTTTACTGCTATTAAATAACTGCAACCTACTCCTCTGCTTTGCAAGTCGAGACACAGCTCCTTCATTTGGCACATACTTCTTGGGAGCATACTGTGCACCAGACCCCACTGGGCACTGGGCTACAGCACTGAGCCCTGGGTCTCACAGGGTTAAATTCAACATCAGCTGACTCAGTCTGGACTTGGAAGAAATAAAATGTCCAGCCTTTCATAACAGATAGTCTCTCAATTATGCAATTTGTTTTGCTCTTTTCTTTGTCTAATGCCCAGAATGTAAAATCAACAAAAAGTCAAGAGAAGCCTTCGTTTGACCACCAACCTTGGCATCAGTTCAGTGTTTTATATTCTCTCCTGTCTTCCTTACTTGCTGCATGAACCAGTCTCAAGCCTCAATTTGTCCTTACATTTAGGCTTCATTTTTCATGGTAACTGCCTCCTAGCTTGGCCAGGTCAAGCTTCTACGTAGCGTTCTTTGGGGAGCTCCCCCACCTGGCCTTAGTCTGTAATATCACCGAAGGCAACAGTGGGCTCTAAACATTTTGCAAAGACAAACAAAGATGAATATGCATGACATTGAGGTCCAGAAAACCAAGATAAGATTTTTTTCTTTTTTTGTAAATGGCAGGGGAAGGCAGACTCCACAAGAACACTGAAGGACTGGCAAGATAATGGTGCCCTTCATCCCCTCGCATATTTGTCACATGGATTTGGCAACACACACGGAGAAAATTCAAACTTGCTGAATAAGTGAGTGAACATGAGTGAGGAATTAATTGGGGTCAATAGGCATTTAGATTATATCTTTTCTCCATCTCTGATTTGTGATGAGTCTTTTCTGTTTGAGAATCTTGCTATTCAAACAAACAAAATTTAATATTTACCCAGTTTTTTTGTACAGTGGTTTACTATAAAGAATCTCTGCAGCATATTTAATGGGCCTAATTATTTATTCTCAGGCCATCTGAGGGTGTTCCCTGCTCAGATATGAACACTTTCGAAGCATTGCCTCTGGAACGAGACAATCTGGATTTGAATCCCGACCCTCGCTAGTTTTATGACCTCCAGCAACTTAATAAACCTTTCTGTGTCTCTGTTTCTTCATTTGTAAACTGTGAATACTAACAACTACTACTTCAACGGGTTGTCAGGATTATTAAATAAGTGACTATTTAAAATTATTTGGAACAGTGTCTAGCACATACTAAGTGCTTTATAGGAATTTGTTAAATAAATTTAAAAATAACCAAAAAAATATGGCAACTAAAATCGATGGAGACTAAGCAGGAAGATGTAGCTTGGTGTGTAGTTTGGTGTAATGCGAGAATCTGTGATGACATAGATATGCCTTAAATTTAAATATGAATGCCCTCTAATTTCCCACAAGAAATTAAAATTCAAAGGATGAACCCTGAAAGTGTTCATAATGGATATATTCATATGAACCCAAACAGGAAATATTCCAACTGTCCATCAACAGGAAATAGATAAACAAATTATGGTATATTTATACAACATAATACAGTTGAACAATAAAAGGATTAAGCCACTGATAGGTGCAAAATATAGATGAATCTCAAAAACATATGTTGAGCAAAAGAGTACATGTTATATGATTTCTTTTATATGAAGTTTGAGATCAATAATATAAATATTTGGTGATATAAATTAAAAGACTGATTTCTAGGGTTGGGGTGGGGCAGGACGGTTGACTGGAAGGAGGAATGAGATAACTTTCCAGGAAGATGGGAATATTATCTATCTTTATTTGGGTGATGGTAACATGGAATATATATTTGAAAGAAAAAAACCTCATCAATTGTACATTTATGATCTGTGCGTTTTACTAAATGTAAATCACACTGCAATAAAATAAAAAATTCATTGACAAAATAAATAAATCCTGGCTGCTGGTAATGGCAGGCTAATTAATTCAGAACAAACTTCCCATTGGAGACAACAAAAATTTCTGGATGAAATATTAAAACCATGTTCTCAGTACCAACAAGCTAGGGAGAGAGTGAGCAATCATTGGACAAAGAATTTAGGACAAGAGGAAAATCCAGAGAGGGGAGCATGGGATTTGGGACCACTTTTGCCCTAGGAACATGAAGAGCTTTGCCTGTCAAGAAGAGATGGTACAGTGGTTAAGCAATCCTTCTAATGGTCTCTTGGGGAAAGGAGGAATGGAAGTTGAAGTAAAGCCTTGCCAAGATTGAGGGCCATGGTAAAGTTCTCACTTTACCACTTGAGTTGATATCTAAAAGAGGTGAAATATAGGTGTAAGAATGAAAAAGAAGTAAACCAGCCCCTTTCAATGACTACAGTCTACATGGTCTAGAAAATTTCAATCCTAGAAATTGGATTCAAAAATAAGGAAACACAAAAAGATATATCAACATGAATGAGAGCCAGCAAAAACAATGACAAGCAACAGAAAGAGACTCATAGGTATTCTGGATAGTGAAATTTCCAGAAACCTAATATTTATCAAGTATTTTACTAAGCATAGAGAGATAGAAGCCAAACTTTAACATCTCAGCAGGAAACTGAAAACTTTAAAAAGGATATCACAGATTTAAAAGCAAAAAATAAAATAATAGACGTTCTAGAACTGAAAAATACAATATCTAAAATTAATTAACTCAATGGATGGGTGTACCAGTAGATTAGACACAACTAAAAGAAGGTTAATACATTTAAAGATAAGTCAGAAGAAACCATCCAGGATGAAAGAGACAGGAGAAAGAACAAAAGGAATAGAAGATACAATTAGAACATCTAACATATATTTAATCAAGGTCTTAGAGAGGAAACAGAGAATGGTCAGAAGCAAAATTTGGAAAGATAATGGCTGATAATTTCTCAAAACTAATGAAAGATATCAATCCACAAATTCAAGAGCCCACTGACTCTCAAGCAGGCTAAGAAAAATAAAAATAAAAATCCTCCCTGTCAAGAACTGTGAAGGATCAGAGATTTTACCCTACTTACATTGTAATCAATTAGTCTGCCATAGTTTCATGGCTGCTGACAGAACTCATGAGCCTCCTGGGTCAAAGACTTTATTTCAAATCAAAGGACTTGACTATTGACAGCACAGGAAGTAGCAAGAGCATAGTGTTTGCATCAGTTCCTCTTGCCTCCCACATCCCTCAGGGGCCATGTGGAGGGGCCCAGGTGTGTGCTGCACACGCAGTGGGTTTGTGTCACAGCCAAGGAACTCCAAGCTTTAGGAACCCAGATCTTTTGTAATAAGAGGTAATCCTGCCTAAACTTTGTCCTGGAGGGAGCCATTATCTTTATTAAACTGTGCAATAAACAAATCTACCCTCTGCGCTAGAGAAAAACATTGATCTCTATCTCCCAAAGCTATTTGCTACACAAACATCCTTGAAAAGATAGTCTGGAAAAAAGGCAGCAAGTGCCTGTGCTTACAAGAAAAGCATAGATACAAGAGACCCATGGAGAATTGTGTGCCAACATCTTCACCCCTCATTTACACACCGTCTTGCTTCTGGCTAATTTTCCCATGAGTTTGTTACTCTGTCAGCCACCGTGACTAATCTGATCAACAGAGGCTGGGACCAAATCCATCCAATTTGTCTCATACAGCATGTAATTAAGGCTACAACTAACAAGACTCCAAACAGCAGGGTGAGGAAAACCTTGCAGTTATTGATGTCAACCATTCACCCCCAGAGTCCTGGACCCAACCAGCTGAATAATTCCCATAAACCATGAGTGCCTGCCTTCCAGCACTGAGGTAGTTTCACTGATCACTTTAGCTAAAGTTAGGGACAAATTTTGAACCACCTTTTTTAAATGCAAGACTCTCATTGTAGGGATAATTATCACCAGGGTATGTATAAATAATGAGTCACTTATCTCTCTGGGGAGCCACTCGAAGTAATCAAGGGTAGTCTCATTTTGGAGAGATCTCTGTGGCCATCTGAGAGCTACATGTTTTCTAAATCACTCCTAAGGTGCAAGCCACTTTGGTTTCAGTATGAAAGCAAGTTAATGCCTGGCTTGCACACAAGATGTATAACCTCAAGAATGCACATGGTGCCCCTGGAAAGAACATACTGTTTACAACTGTTGGGTCACCCCAAGTGATAGCTACATTATTTGGGGAGAGGGAGACTTGGGTAGATGGTGCCTCAAACATGGCCTCCCAATGGCTGGTAAATCTTAGGGTTCCCAATTTAGTTTGATAATTGAGTCTAGTCCTTAATTTTGAAGAGACTGCGTGAGGGCAGTCAGTGAAACCTGTCTGGTTTGTCCATACTACAACTGCTAGCATTCACCCACCCCATGGAAAAACTGAGCGATGGCTACGGGAGTGGAAGAGTGCAGACGACATTCAGAGGTGTTGACAGGGAGGCGCAGGGCCAAAGCCATCTCCGGCTGTCTCCAATAGACTTCTCAATACAGTTAAAGGGAATGGTGATCAAATTGTGGTTATTACCATTTGGCTGGGAACACCAAGTCCAGCCATTCATTGAACTGAAGGCGCCTTCAACAATTTGGGAAAGCTGCAAGAGGCCTTTTTTCTTAGTGAGGAAGGCTCTGGGGGCAGATCTGAAGGACAAAGATCATTAATGTTCCTCCCTTCCTGAACCTCCCAGGGTCTAAGGTACTTCTTCTTCGTGTGCCCAGGTTGTAGTTCCCGCTCCACCGGCGCAAGATGGTCTTATTCCATTCCAATAGCTATAAATTCACCTTTCTCCCAGTCATCCTCTACTCACACTCAGATCTTTTGTTCAGAAGGGTCAGATGCAATAGGGACAAGAGAATTTTTGTAAAACACAGAGACCCATTACATCTCTAGGTTTAGCCTATATGGGCCATTGCTGTGGGACGTGGCAAGCTGTGTCCACAACCAGTCATCATCCTCTTCACAATCTAGGATCATGCAACTCCAAAAAAATGCATCCAAGTGGCACAACTAGAATTAAGTCTGAGTCCCCAAGGGCCCCTTTTGGTTGGGCTGCCACCAGGAGGGTGTACTAACCAGGCTGGGTTGCTATTGTGGGGAAGAAAGATGCATTACACATAGGAATGGTCAGGGCAGAATCCTGAACTTTCAAAATGAGTCTATATAACTCCCCACTCCTTTCATTCTGACCATTACCCAGGAAGCAATGAGAGGGGATGCTCCTTTTCTGCAGATAGCCACATTCAGTGACCAATCTGCCTTATCAAAGTGTGTGGATCAGGAGGAGGTGAAGGAGGTAAAGTCAGAATTTCTTTTTCAGTTTATTTTTGAGGAAGCTGTTCCAATGGTTCACAGAATCGATGCCTGTGGATTGTAGGGAGGAAGGTTCATTGAACACCTTGAGTGTCCATCTGTTGTTGAGTAGTTTTTGTGATAAAAAGCACACCACTGAAAATGGCCCAGAAAGCTGACGGCAATGCACAGATTAGTTTCAAGAGCCAAGTTGTTAGCTGATTGGAATGAAAAAAACAGAAAATATCATACAGCAAAAAAAATGTTAACAGTAGTAAGGCAACATCGATGGCTCCAGGAGAGGGTCACAGTTCTGATGCAGTCAGTCTGCCAGGAGTGGGTGGGGGCATGCCCCACTCCATGCCACCTCCCTCACTGGGAGACAAATGACAGGAGTCACATGTGTGATGCAGTGTTAGCCTCTGCATCAAAAACAGAACCTTTCGCTCTTGCCCAGTCTGTTATGGTGGATGTGTTGCCATGTTCAGTGTGGTGATAGACAAGGGCAGCGATGTTTGCAAACCGGGTAATGCAGACTCAGCCTGAGCTGCTCTCATCAGAATGAGCCCTTACCATGGGCATCTATGTGAGTGGCCCAGATGGTTCATTTAGTAGCACAGTTTGTGGCCTCAAAGAGGAGTGTCTTAAATTTGCCAGTTTGCAGTTTTCCAAGTGACAGACCAAACAGCTAGGCCATTGGCAACAGCCCAAGAATCCATAAAAATCTAGTGACGCTTATCAAGGGGAGTACTGGCCAGAATTATGAGAATAAAATTGAATTCCACCCACTGAGGGGACAGCACATTTGTGTGCTGCAGGTCTGCATTGCAGACACCGAGGCTCAACGTTGCAGCAGCCCAGTGGACCCCCATCTGGTTTCAGTTTAGTTAAACCATCAGTGAACCAGGCCCAGGCATTTAGTTCATTATGAGAACAGACTACAGCTGTACACACGTATGACTCTCACAAACATAATGTTGAGGAAATGATTCCCTATACCCCCCAAAAAGTAGCATATAATCTCATTTATATGAAGTTCACATAAAGGCAAAACTGAACCACTGTTTTGGGGGATACATACTTCGGTGGTGAAAGTATAATGAAGAACAGCTGGGCAGTGTTTATCAGGTTAGCAGTCATCTCTGGGAGCAGGGGGTGTGACAAGGAAGGTGCACGTGGGAGGGGGCTATGTCTTATTTCCTGAACCTGGGTTACCACTTCATAATAATTTGTTAAGATATACACTTGTTTTGTGCAGTTTTCAATATGTTGTTGAATTTCACAAGTTTTAAAAAGGGAGTAAACCCCTTAGGATGTTAATGTGTAAAGGCGTCAGAGGCAAAATCAAAATCATTTGCTCTCGTGAGTTACCAGTTCAAAGTCAAAAGAATCTTCAGCTAAATTAAGATCCAAACACGATTTTAGTCATTTCTTCTTCTGCTCGGCCTCAGTCAGAGCAGTTCTCAGGAACTGGGGAGCACTGGAGTTCCTGTGACAGCTCCTGCCTAGATTCTCACTTGAGTGACTGGAATACCTTCAGGGCATTGAAAGTCCCATTAGCTCAATGCCAGGTCTCCGATGTTTCTCACTTATCGGAAAGTTCAAAGAGATAGTAGGACATCTAGGATTATCAACAGCCCTAGCCCCATTCCCAACAAATGCAGAAAACAAACCAATTCCCTGCTCCTGGAAATTATCCCAGGAAAAATTACATTCCTAGAACCCAGTGTTAGTACTGCCAAAAGCCATGGCAGAAACCCAGTAGTATCTGAGAGTAGGAGAGTAGATGAAAAATCATCCTGGGTTCTATCTTCACCAGATTGCCTATCAAAAGATGCCAGTTGTATAGTATCCATAACTGTGAACTGAGAAGAAATTTCTCAGCAAGAGCTTAGTTTGGTACTACGAATTTACTATATCTGGAAGGAAAAGCCCACCCATACTATCTCCTCTCTCGGTGAATGACACTAGTGACACTGAAGTCTTTTTGCAAAGATCTGAAATTTGCAATGGAGACAGTTCCAGCCACCAGGTCTTGTGTGGGGTACTTATCTTCCCATCCAGGAAAACATCTTAATTTCAATTTCCCTTTGGACCCTCACATCTCTGGCACTCAGAGCTTTGTGTGAGAGCCCTATAGGATACAGGGGGGTAGTAGGGCCTCACAGTATCTTATAAGCAGACATTTTTAGTCTTGTGCCTCCGAGGCTGCTGCCAGTCTTTTATTGTGGAATTGCTTAGATTTAAGAAGTTTGTGTCTCAGAGAAAGAGTTCATCAGGTTTTCCACATTTGTTCCAGCTGGAAAATCACCCTCAATAAACTCCTAAACTGGAAGCTACTTTTGGGATTTTTAACGCCTGTTCCCTGAGAGGCCTAGGGAGGCCTATATAAATTTCTCCAGATACTCCCTTTCCTCCAACTTGAATTCTAAAACCCCCAGCATGTTTCCTCAGTGTGGTGGTGCATGTTTCATCAGTAGCTTGGTTCTAGTCTTTGTGCCCACTCTGTCACTTTGAAGTTTATCTGTTGATTCTTTGGGTATTTTTATATTTCATCCCATAGATAAGCCACATGAATTCAAGGTTATTGTTCTGCAGTCCAGCTTGCACCTAAATGAGAATTTGGGGCATCCCAATGTTAATTCTAGAACCTTACTAGTGTTTTGTGGGAGCAAAGCAATCAGTTATCCTGCATTCTAAAAGCAACAGATACATTCTACCTTCCAATATCTCAAAGGTCTCTGTGCAGAAAGATCTATGTCCCCATAATGAATCCTCCATTATTTCTCCATAATGAATCCTCATTCCATTCTCTTGTCACACTAGCATCTGCTGAGGTCCCACACTCTGCAGTGTGTGCCAAGTGTACCTCTAGGGCAAGCGGAGGCAACCTGTACCCCGAGATTGCACCTTTGATGATGTCCTTGTGCCTTTGCTTCGGAAAGATGTTCCCCAAGTGCTGTTTGCTCAGAGGCTCGCACATTTGCAATCCTACCTTCATCAGGAGCAGCCGCTCACCCCTGGACAGAATAGAGGCCTTAGGGCCTCTGCATGCACCCATCAAGGGTCAACATCCACACGCTTGACTTAACCGAGGTCAGAGCACGTAAAAGCTGACTGCACCACTGGGAATGGCTGACCAGTCTAATAAAAGCTTCTACAGACCATCAAGCGGGGCTGTGTTATGCCTCTTGTGGGCCCTAGGCACTTTGCCTTTAGGATCCCTTCTACAAAATAAAAAACTATTAGAAAATATCAAAAATTATATTTTACAACTGCATTGGTATAAAGACAAATCCAAGCTGGATAATATCTATTTCTTTTCTTCTGATTTAAAAAAAAAATGAAAACATTTTCAGGGGCCCCTAAAAGTAGAGTGGCCTTAGGCATTATGCCTCCTGTGTCTACAGGGTAAGCAGGCCCTGATAACAGGTCACTATGACCTGTCCACACATGGAAGTCAAAGCCCCAAGCCCAGGCTTTGATGACTCCATGTTGGGTTTTGTTTCTTGTAACTTATTCCTCAATGATCCCAACCAATGTAACAAAATGATGAAATTCTGAGGGG
The DNA here is from genome assembly GCA_031878705.1 of Tapirus indicus. Lineage (NCBI taxonomy): Eukaryota > Metazoa > Chordata > Mammalia > Perissodactyla > Tapiridae > Tapirus > Tapirus indicus. The sequence goes on along the minus strand of CM062937.1, from coordinate 34,242,596 downwards.
ATCCAATAAGTAACACCTTTTATCCCTTCTCAACAAAGAAGACAAATAGCAAGGAAGATAGGAGTCAAAATATTGCCTTTATTACCAACAGAGGCTAGGTTGAAGGATACCATCCATTTGACTCTTACATTTCCTATAAGAATTAGGAGAATTTATGTACCCAGTTGTTGGCAGTTCTGGATGAAGCAGACTGCTCTGTGACGCAGCGAAGAGCTCGCTCCTGGAGGAACAGCAGAGAGTGCCTCCTCCTGTAAGAAGATAGCTCCTAAGAGGTAGAACATAGATTGAGGTGAGCATGTCCAGATTTTTCTCCCTACACTTGACAATCAGATTAGCCACTCAATGCGGGGGATGGAAAGAGGGGAAGTGATTTTTTGTTATTATTAAGGCTTTCATCCACATAGCTTTCTCCTACCTTGGAAACTAGGGTGGGTGGGGTGGTAGTGTCTCGTGCTCACTGCTTCTTCACTTAAAGTGATATTTTCTGGCTTCCCTGTTCTCCCTTGCTATATAATGACTTTCATCAACACCTTCTGCACTCTCCTTTTTACTATCTGTAAACCAAAATTATGAGCATGATTCGAATTATTTTCCATGAAATTCTTAGGTTTCAAGAAAATCAGGAGTTATGACTAAATACAGTGGAGTGTCACCTAACTACATATGTTGGCATTCACGAGCTTTAGTTCTTATAAAGCCAGGACCTTTGAAACAAGTCCGATTTCAAGAAGTCTGTAGGGCATCATCCTCAGAGATTTGATTCAGTAGGACCCAGAAAGCTATATTTAAACAAATATCTCAGATGATACTTTTGCATCCAACTCATGAAGCAACATGCGGGAACCATTGTTCCAGAATATCTTGGCTCTGATACTTTTCATCAGGGGGCATAAGAATATCCGGTCTAGCATTTGGAGTGGATCTGTAATATATCTGATGGAGAATTAAAATAGCATTTGACTACATTACAAGTGCAGTTACTATATTAAACCTAGGGATGATGAATAAGATGAATATAGTTTATAATAAAATAGCAAGATTGCACATATAATTGTGTCAGCTGTACCAAAGTCACTACAAGTTAAGTCCTTTTCCTTCTCTGAATCAACAGATCATGACAATAATAAGTATCATTACTACATTGGATTCTTTCAAATAATAGTATGACTTGTGTCAAAGATATTGTTTTCTTCCCAATTAATTTTGTATATAATACTGCCCCACTTCACCCAGTCACAATAAAGCAACTAATTCATATTCCAAGTTTTTGTGTTCTTGTAGACAGTATAAACTGTGATTTCAAATTTTACATATCAGGATCATTGATTTGGATGAAGAATAACTCATTAAAGTCTGTTTGGTACATGATTGTCCCAACGACTGACAGCCTGGATATACAGATTTAGTTGAAGAGGAGGGCAGGGATGAAATGAAAAAGTTAAGCCTTAGGGAAAAAATAATAATAACCATAATAGTAGCAGACAACAGTTATTGAGCATTACAAGATAAATTTAGAATACATAGAAATATCTCTATTTCAATATATCCTAAAATATACTAAAATATAGACTATAAAACTATTCCAAGTGCTTTTCATGCAGTATCTCATTTGTTACTCATAATATCCCTGTTATGGACTGAATTATGTCCCTTCCAAAGTTCATATGTCAAAGCCCTAACCCCCAATGTGGTGTATAGGGAGGTATTAAGGTTAACAGAGGTCCTAAGGGTGAGGTCTTAATCCGATAGGACTGGTGTCCTTATAAGAAGAGGAAAAGACATGAGATTTCTCTCTCTCTCTCCGTCTCTCTGCATGCACACAGGGAAAAGGCCATGTGAGGACACGGCAACAAGGCACTATCTACAAGCCACAAAGAGAGGTGTCCCCAGAAATTGACCATGATCGCATGTTGATCTTGGACTTAAAGTCTCCAGAACTGTGAGAAAAGAATTCCTGCTGTTTAAGCCCCCCAGGCTGTTGTATTTTGTTATGGTAGCCCTACTGGATAGATATAGCCCCCAAAGGTAAGAGTATTAACAGCTCCACTTTACAAATAAAGTGGCCCAGGAAAGGTACAATAACCTGCCCAAGGTCAAAAAGCAGACAGCAGAATAATTTTCGGCAGACTGGAAGGCTACAAGGTCAGTCAAAGTAAGTTAGAAAAGATTTGAAAAGAAGAGCCATAAGCAAGAATATTTAAAACAAAGATATGTTTGTTTTATAACATGCAAGACTGCTTATACAATAATTATGTTGCTGGATTAGAAGTCCAGAGAGAAGCAATCTCGCGGGGAACGTCAGATGGCCCAGAAGAGCAGAAATGGGCTTTTATCTGTTCTTTGAGGCTAGATGACTTTGGGAGCCACTTCAGGAAGAATTTTCTAGCTCGGCCTAGGAAAACAAACAAGGGAGAGCTAGAAGATAAAGTTTGAGACAACTGTAAAAGCCTGATGTCTGCACTGAGACAAAATAAGGAAAAAGATTGCATCTCATTGTATTTAGAACAAAATCCAAACTCCTTAATATGGGCTCTATTTGTAGCATAAGTTTAGAATTTATTATCCAAGCCAGTGCATTTTTGAAAGTGAAAGGAAATACTACTACAATTTTTTCCAGTACAACTTGGTTAAACCAGGACCTTTCTGGGCAAACATGGGTGTAGCTTTGCAATAAGGTCCTACACAATCTGACCCCTGTATTACGTCCTTTTCCCCTTCATTTATCATACTGACTTTCAGTTCTTTGAACACACCCACATGCAAGCTCATTCTTGCTCGGAGACTCAACACATTTATTCTGTCTTGTTCAGCCGTTCTCTCTCTGCCTGGTTAACTAATAATTTTCTGTAGTGGTCACTGTTGGTCAGTTACTCAGCAACCTTTCCTCCCTTTTTCCTTCCTAATTGCCCCAAATTGTCCAGCCCTTCCTCACACAACTTCTGCAGCTCAGAAACTCTAACCATGTTCTCAGTCCAGGGAGGAATGCTGACTGGAATAAGTCAATCAACGTATCACATTGCTCTGTCTGGGCAATGACTTAAAAAGTGTATTAGCTAGGAGCTGCACATGGCAGAAAACACCTACAACTAGCAGTTTAAACAATGACAACAAAAAATTTGTTTCTCCTTGTTTGAAAGAAGTGAGGAGGAAGATGGTCAGGGGCTGGTATGGTGCCACAGAAGTCAAGTACTCAGGATCCATATTGCTTTGTCATCTTCAATATGTGGCTGCAGATGTTCAGCCATCATATTCACATTCAAGCAACAGGAAGGGTGAAGGGACAAGGAAAGGCATACTCCCTCCCTGTAAGGATATATCTCAGAAATTACACAAACTCCTCCCATTTACATTCCATTGCTAACACCTAGTCAAAGGCCATACCTAGTTATAAAGAAAGCTGAGAAATGTAATCTTTATTCAAAGGGCCTATGTGCTGTGCTAAAAATTGAAACTAATGGATATTGATAGACAACTAGCAGCCTTTCTGCCAAGGTGGCTCAATTAGACTAAAGGGAAGGACTTAGTCTATAAGCTTTTTTCTCTTTCCTTCTTGTGATGGATATGAATAAGAATGCAAGTAATCCTAGTTGCAACCATCTTTGAGTGAGAGAGAAATAAATTTCTATTTTGTTTGAGACAGCTTATAACCATAAAAAAGACCAAGTCTTCAAAGGAAACTGATACTGTGGGCAGCAGAGCAGAAGGAAGAACCCAGGCTCCTGATGACATGGTTGAGCCACTGAATCCACCCACCAAGAAGCCGGCTCTCCCACTACGTGACCGACTACGTGGGAGAAGAGATGTCCTTATTGTTTAGGCCACTTTGGTTCAGTCTCTTTTTCCTGTAGCTGAAAGCTGAATTCCCTATAGGTCTCCCTGAACACTCAGTCTCTGTTATAATCACTCTTAGCAACCTCTTCTTTTCCTTCGCAGCACTTATTTCAATTGTGAATCATTTATTTTTTGCTTGTGTAAAGCCTATCTCCTCTGCCAGGCTGTAGGCCATGAGCTTTGGGACTAGATCTGTTTTGTTCATTATTATATACCTAGTAAATGAACTGAAATGGCTAACAGTGTTTGGCACACAGTAGGCTCGTAAGTAAATGGTAGCTGTCATAAAAATGATATTGACTAAGAAGCTTCACTCATTCAAAGAGATCACTTCTTTCTCATAGAGGTAGAGACAGAGCCTCAGGAAGTAATGGGGGAGGACAGCGTGGGGAATCATGCTCTCCTTTATTCTTTAGGTTTTTGTCGTATACTATTTATGATTTCAGCTATATCCAACATCTGTTTTACAGCTTTGGTGTGACCTCAGATTTGACTATGGGGCCACTGATAGCTATCGCTTGGTCTGAAAGGAGTGATGGAGAGCTGAGAGCACAGATGACAGTCACAGCTGCAGCTTCGGTGGTCATGCTGTGGCTATCATTCGGGCATCCCAGGAGTAGTGAGTGCAGAAACACGACCAGAGGAGTTCTAACAGTCTCTTCTGTCACATCACAGTGTTGAAGCAGTGTCTTCCCAAACACCGGAGACCTTGACCTCTCATCTGCAGAGGCAATCCTATTCACATGCTGCCTTTAGATGCCTGGCTTTCCTCCTCGGGCATATTTCTGGATAAGTTTTCCTTTTTTCTACTCTTTTCCCCACCTCCCAAACCTTTCTGTCATTCTTTTACCTCAGGTAATAGAAAATAATTTAAATAATTAACATGTTTATATATACAGGCAACCTCTAAAGTGTTTTACATTCCACTCAGAAATGTACTTTTTTTGTGTGTGTGTGAGGAAGGAAGACTGGCCCTGGGCTAACATCCTTGCCCATCTTCCTCTACTTTACATGGGATACCGCCACGGCATGGCTGACAAGCGGAGCGACTAACTGCACCAGGATCCGGACCCGCGAACAATGGGCCACCCAAGCGGAGCACGGGAACTTAACCGCTACGTGCCACCGGGTTGAACCGCTACGCCATTGGGTTAGAAATGTACCTTTAAAGTCTTCTTTTGGATTCATACACTTGCTGTATCTTCATATTACCTATGGCATTAATTTTTGTGTGTGTGTGTGAGGAAGAGCAGCCCTGAGCTAACATCCGTTGCCAATCCTCCTCTTTTTGCTGAGGAAGACTGGCCCTGGGCTAACATCCCTGCCCATCTTCCTCTACTTTATATGGGACTCCGCCACAGCACGGCTTGACAAGTGGTGCATTTGTCTGCACCTGGGATCCGAACCCATGAACCCCGGGCCTCCCAAGGGGAGCATGTGAACTTAACTGCTACACCATAGGGCTGGCCCCTAATTTTTAATTAATATTATTAAATATTCTGTTCTATCTAAATGTGATTATTACATAAAAGTTTGGGGAAAAAAGTGTAACCATGACATTGATAGCACGTATAAGTCTTTACTTTCAAAATATTTGTTTAGATAAAACTGACTTTCAGCAATGACAATACTAATAGCTGTCATTTACTGAGTACCTTCACTATTCCAGGTGTTATGATAGGTACTTTCTATGATGCAAGCAGCAACATCTATTTAATCAGTGGGAAAAGATCTATACTGCAGGCTGCTCTTTGTTTATAGAATGAGTAGTTGGAATGGTTCAATAATTGGAAATTATTTGAATTTGAAAATTTTAAAAATTATTTGCTCTTAGTACTCATCATATGATTATAGAGTAACAAATATTATACATACAAATAGATTGAAAAGAAATTTTAAGAATTTGATAAAGTCCACAGAATAATTGAGTTAAAAAAAACTCACTTTTTAAAATTTGTATAAGAGTAATTTTTAGATTTGTAATTATCTTATTTAGAAAGTTTTGAGATTTGATTCCTTCACTTCACAAAATCATGGATATTGTGTTTTAAAACAGAAATAAAAATAGGCATTCAATGTTGGCTCTCCCCCTCCCCATATCTTCTCCCTCTGGTCCTCTGTTTCTCAGCTCCTTATGGCTGTGCTACACGACCCTTCCTCTTCCCTACAACCTATAGGTTCAGTCTGTAGCTGTTTAGTCAATCCTGACTGCCGTAAGGAAGATTATCAACAGCATCAATACCCCCAAGCTTCGGCGTTCAGCACAGTTAATCAAAGATCCCTAATTGGGCTCTGGGAGCTCAGCTTGTGACAGCTTTGCTCCTTGACCCTCCTTGGTGGCTTCTAAGTAGCCATATGTGCCCCCAAATTGCAATATTCCCTTCTCATTCTTGCCCCCACCTTAGACAGGATTGAGAGTCTGCCATAGTCTCTGCCTCTAAATTCAGCCTGATTATCCAACTTAGTACTCTGGGAGTCTTGCCTTAAATACTCAGTGATATCCTATAGCTCACGTGGACACACCTTCTTAATTACCGTTTACCTGCCTAATGCTAGAGTACTCCCTCTATTATAAGTTCCCCAATACTAAGTTCTTCTCTTATAATCAGAAAATCAAGCCCAGTGAGTGCATATAATATGTCAAGGTTATGTCGCTACCAAGAATTATTTCTGTAAGAATTAATGTAAATGGTCAAGATATATTCCAGATCTCTATCATCTACATGTTTCATTCCAGCAATTCTCTCCCCAAAACTTTAAATAACTTTAAAAAGATGTTATACATATACGAAATAATTCTTACCTTACAAACATTGATTCTAGGCTTGGTAGAAGAATTTAAGTTCACTGTAAGTTGTTGAACCAAAGGGAAGTGTAAGTGTCATGTACATTCCTCTCTGTATCCACATATATCCAAAGACTCAGTGAAGATAGAAAGTGAAGAAATTCAGTTTGTAGATTGACTAAAGTTTTGCTTTTTCTTTATCTTTGTTAGAGAGATCACTGGTTTCTTCCAGGGATCTTTATGTCACGAATCACTTGGTGTCAGGAATCACTTGGGACCTTTCCTGTGAAAGTTGTCACAAAAATTGTCAACTGCTAAATATGATAACTTATAGTGAAACATGTCTTATATAAATGAGCTACATAAATGCAGAAAGACACTCGAAGGTTCATGTATAACTCAGATCTCATATGCTGATCGTTGCCTGAATCACAACTGTCCTTGGAACACTCTTGGGGCACTGGGTCTTGCCTGCTGTATGTGGTAAAAATCAGTGCACACAGTAAAATCACTTTCTCAGCATCTGTTAACAGATCTTATGCCAGCTTACAAGTCCTTTGCTTCCCCACTCACCCCTAGAATATCATAAACTTATGACTGATTCCTGCAATATGACACATGATTACACCTAAGAAGCAGAATTTGTGCTTCAAGAATTTCAGTTTTAGTGGTATATTCACATTGCTTGAATGGTACTTTTTATTTCCTTCCAATATAAGGATTCACAGAAGTGTAACGGTGCATGCTGTGCCATGAGTAAGAAAGTCCTTTGTCTCTGACCCAGGAGTCTCATAATTTCCGCCTTCATCCATGAAACAGTAATCCATGAAATTCCATCCATGAAATGCCAGTCAGCTAGTGCCAGGATTGGAACTCGGGCTGAATGACTTGATATGAATATTTCCAAGAGTTCTAGTAATGAACTGGAGGCTATCGATGGAATTATGGGGGATCCATAGATGTATCTGCTCCTTCCCTTCATTTGCACTGCCATGACCTTGATTCACCCACTCATCATCTCGCATCTCAAATACTGTAATAATCTTTCACCTGGTCTACCAGTTGGCAGTCTCATTCTTCCCTAAGACACTACTTATTTACCTGAAGCCCACATGGTCTCTTTATAATCAACGGAGCTAAAATTCTCAAAGCCTCCTATTGTCTCCTGGACGATGTTCAAATTTATTAACCTGGCCTTCAAGCCTTCTACAACTTGTCCTCGCCTACATATCCGATTTAGCTTTGCACTTTATACCATTTTACCAATTTACACTTTAAATGCTTGTTACTTCTGTATGAAATGTATTTTTTTCCGTGGAAATTTCTTCAAAAATATTATAGTTTACGGATTCAGGGTATCTCAATTCAATTATAATTTTTTAGTATCTATTAATGTGCAAGATTCTGTCCTGGACATTGGAAGAGAGAAAAAAAATGTACGACCTTCCATGATGGACAGTATAATTTATAGTCTCTTTCTGAAAAACATTTTAAATTGGAGTTCTCAGTGTGTCCGACCTATAACATACTCCCTTGCAGCAACTTCCTTAGGTAGCTTGGTGCTTCATGGACACTTTATATCTCCCTAACAACAACATATTTGATTGCAATGTTTATCTCTTTAGGTTTATCTCCTTTATCTACAGCTTAGCTGTCTATGTGCACAAGGCTTTCCTTAAAGTATTTCCTCATTTACACCTCTTCCCTCTTTTAACTGAGTGTTATAGAGGAATAACTATTTGCAGATAAGAAGATGGAAACTTGATCTTTATCCTAGAATTCTTCCTCCTCTTCAGAAATATACTAAGAATGTCTTCCCCAGGTGACCACTTTCTATTCAAGTGGTGACAAAGCACTCCAAATGCTTCTCTCATTATTGCCATTAGCTTCTGAGTAGAAATTATTAAACAGTAGAAGATATTTAGTGAAAAAAAGCACAAAACTTTAATTTGAGGTCTACAGTATTATTTCTGATAAATAACAGCCTCAGTTTCCTTCTGTGTAACCTTGGAATTTGATAAGCTAGAATTTGGATCAAAAAGCATTAAGAGTAAAAAATAATACTTGATAATGCTACAGATTACCATTCATAATGACGACATAATAGTTACATAACAAATTTTATAAAGCAGAAACTATAAAAACGAGAGGAGAAACAGACAAAAATACAATAATTTGGAGACTAATACATTTCTCTCAATCCAAGAAAATCAAGATAACAAAGAGTAAGGATATAAAAGACATAACATAATCAATAATGTAGGTCTCATAGTTATGTATCAAACTCTGTATACCATTAATAGAAAATACATCACGGGGCCGGCCCAGTGGCACAGCAGTTTAGTTCGCGCTTGGCAGCCCAGGGTTCGCGGGTTCGGATCCCGGGCACCTGCTGCTTGTCAGCCACGCTGTGGCGGCGTCTCATATAAAGTAGAGGAAGATGGGCACAGATGTTAGCCCAGGGCCAGTCTTCCTCAGCAAAAAGAGGAGGATTAGCAACGGATGTTAGCTCAGGGCTGGTCTTCCTCAGGAAAAAAAAAAGAAAATACATCACCTTTTCAAGTGTACTTTGAATATTCACAAAAATGACATTTTAGGCCATAATAATCCAAGGAATAGAAATAATAAAAATAGCATTCTCTGCCTATATAAAATAAAATCAGACATTGATTTAAAACAATCAAAAGAAAATAGATTCTTTCTCCTGGAAATTTAACCCCCCCCCCACAGAATTAAATTATTCCTCAGTCAAAGGAGAAATACAAAATGTAAACACACATATCAGAAATTTCAGGATACAGCTAAAAGCAGTTATCATAACAATAAGATGAAAATATATCAATTAAATATCTAATTCCTAAAGCTAGTTAACCAAGGAAAAGTGGAATAAAAACAATTGATAATATTAAAAACAAAAAATAATGAATAAGAAAACAAAGAACAGTAGAATTAATTAGGAAATGTACAAGATGGTGTTTTGAAAAAAATCAACAAGGAAAAAATACTAATTAAAATAATAAATAAAAAAGGGAGATAGCACAGATATATGTAATTAGCATCAACAATTAATAACCATCAAAATAGAATAGCATCTCACGGGAATTTCTCCCCAATATGTAAAGATCAGATAATCCAAATGCTACTTAAAATACCCCAGTGCCTAAAAAAAACAAGGTAAACTTACAAATTCATTGTGTAATTTGAGTAATATAACCAAAAAAGAAAAACACAGATCAATTTCACTTATGAATATTTATGACAAAAACTTAAAAGAACAATTAGCAAAGAAAGCCCAAAAGCATATGGGCTCATAATGACCAAGTGAAGTTTATTCCAAGAATGCACAATGGATCAATATTAGGAAATCCATTTATATACTCCACCACATTAATAGAGTGTCTTAGCTCATTCAGGCTGCTATAACAAACTACCATAGACTGGGTGGCTTATAAACAACAGAAACTGATTTCTCACAGTTCTGGAGGCTCAGAAGTCCAAGATCAGGGTGCTAGTAGATTCAGTGTCTGGTGAGAACCTGCTTCCTGGCTCATAGATGGACTGTCTTACCATCCTCACATGAAGGAAGGGGCAAGAAATTTCTCCCAGATCTCTTTCATAAGGGCACTCATCCCATTCACAGGGGATCCACCCTCATGACCTGATCACCTACCAAAGGCCCCATCTCTTAACACTTATCACATTGGGAGTTAGGATTTCAACATATGAATATTGAGGGGGGTTTATAGAATAGAGCTAGGGAAAAAAATTATATGATCACCTCCAAAGATACAGAAAATATATCTGAAAATAATTCAACACTCATTTATGCTAACAAAAACCCTCTCAATAAAAAAGAATGGATATTTCCTTAATATCAACATAACGTATATATGATATATGTATACATACACATACACACACACACACAGACACTTACATCTCAAAACCAGCATCTTCCTTGATGGAGAAATCAAAGGAACATTCCTGCTAAAGTCAGGAACAAGAAAAGGATGTCAGTTACCTCCATGATTATTGAGCATTATGTTAGAAATGTTAGCCACTGCAATGCACAAGAGAAAACAATTAGAAATATAAGAACTGGAAAGGAAAAGGTGTGAAATGTTCTCTAATATACATGATAGGATTAAATATACATGATATGATTAAATTATCTAGAAAATCCAAAGAAACAATTGGAGAAATACAACAGAATAAGAGAATTCCATACTCTATCCCTATCCTGCTCCTATTGTGGAGGTACATGTGTTTTTGGCACCCCCAGTCACTCAAGTTTAAAACTGTGGTGTCATAACAATAATATTACTTTCATTTGTGCTTTCACAATCTACTTTCCTCCATATTTTGCAGACCCCACCCCTATCTAAGCAGGCGCTAAATGATACAGATTTTGCCTCTGAAATGTCCTCATCAGTCTTCCCTTTCTCTGTCCCACTGTTGTCATCCTCAGTTGCTTACTCTCTCTACGTAACTTATTTGGCTGCCAGTTTAGTGACGCTACTCTTGTTTAATGTGTAATTTTTTGTCATATAAAGTCCCAACTCCTTGGCCTGGGTTTCTACAATAGGCCCTTAGTTTACTTTTCCAGCCTTATTTCTGCCTAATCCTTTAGACATAGCTGGACCAGATTACTGGGTATCTCTTAGACACACCTGTATCTGCACTTCAGTATCTTTTAGAATAATCTTCCTGGACATCAACATCTGTAACAATAAGCATCCTTTCTGTAAGTCATCCTATAATAAGAATACTTAACACCTGTTGCCTAGGCACTGTGCTAAATATTTTACAGATACTGTTTTGTCCCATGTCACCACAGATGTGATTTCTTTCTCTTTTGACATCCACAGCACTCTGTAACTTTCTTGGTATTTATGTTTTACATTTCAGATTTCTGTGCTTGCATTTTATTGACTCTACTAGATTATAAGCTTCATGAGGACAAAAAAGTAATTAGCACACATCTCTGTACCATTTGCAACACAGTAGGCATTCAATAAATATTTGCTTGTGGAAAATAACAAAATAAACCTCAACTAAATCAGAGTTGGGGAGGCCCGTAAGGGGGAGCTCTCACACTCCATCATACATCCACAATTACACCAAACAAGAAGAGACCAATGCTTGCATCTTCCATAGGAAGTAAAACTACTTTACCACTGAAGGGTGATTTTTCTCCCCTCCTGGCAACAGCCTAGCCAATGAGAAGCCGTTGCCACCCTGAACTGTTACTTTCCCCCAGTGGACTTCCCTTTAGAAAAGCGCCCCCCCAAACCCCCTTTTTCTCTATAAAAGCAGCTTGCCTCCTTTGTTCTCTGGATTTGCTTGTCTTTTGCCATAGCACGCACATCGTGAATTGCAATTCTTTTGGCTTTTCCTGGAATAAACTCATTTTGAGAGTAAGGTAACAGGCAAACTTGCTTTTTAAGTTGACATGCTTTAGTAAATAAACTGTGGCGGCCTGGAGTATAAAACTTTAGGTTTCCAACTCAACTAAGGATCTCTCATTAGTTCAGTTTATTCATTTTTCATTATTTGGCTCTATTCCAACTTAGCAGGGACTTTGCCTTATCAGTGCTGTGCTCTCAAAGCCTAGAACCGTACCTGGCACACAGTAGGCACTTAGTAACGATCCTAACTGTATTGCTGTATGAAAATTAACTGAATGATAATGAATAATGCAAAGAAACAAGGGCTCAACAATGGACAACAGAAGCCTGCATTAGGGTCGGGGTCATTTTCTGGTTTGTACCTATCATATTCCAGGCCAAGTGTTCTTAACCTCTTTTGGTGTGTGAACGCAAAATAAGAAAGAATTAATTTCAGTCGATTACTGGACCCTCTGAATCCCATTTTTACAATTACAAAAATCCCTAGGTAGAGGGCTGGCCCAGTGGCATAGCGGTTAAGTTCCCATGCTCTGCTTCAGGTGCTCGGGGCTCAAGGGTTCCAAAACCGGCCAGACCTACCCACTGCTCATCACACCATCCTGTGGCGGTGTCCCACATACAAAATAGAGGAAGGTGGGCCAGAGGTTAGCTCAGGGCCAATCTTCCTCACCCCCCCCCCCCAAAAAAAATCCCTAGCTGTGAAAGGAACAAAGGCCTTGGCAGACAGTATATTTAAAGTCAGGGATTGACAGTCTAAACCTTGAGGTCTCTGAGGGTCATTATCTATTAATGGCTTGGTAATTTTAAATTCTTCTATATCGTGCTGTATAGCAATTTCACAGCCATCTCCTTTGATCCTAAGAACCCGGTGAGGTTATCCTTTTGGTCATGGGAAACATCACGTCAAAATGCAAATACTGAGAATTCGTAGCATCAGCCCGAGTCGTCTAACACAGCTTCAGCTGCCGTTAGAACGGAACGGGGCTAAACTTGGACGTGGAAAGGAAAGCAAAGGCGGACTGCTTTTAGGGGCGCGAGCGGTCTCTTTTCCTCTCCCCGCACCGTCTAGAAAACCGCAAGTTCTAATTCTGACCCCGTTTGACAAACGGGAAGACCCGGCGTTTTTGTCAAGCGCTGCTTCCAAACGTGACACGTCAGGACACACTCCAAACTACCTCGCTCTGCTGCCGGTGTTAAGTGCAAATTAATGAAACGTAAGCAATCACGATGGCGCAGCCAAGAACACCTGACTCAAGGACCGAGACCCTCGGGTGCGCGAGCCAAGGGGCCGAAGGAGGAGAAGCGGGGACGGCGGGAGGCGGGCCTTCCGTGGCGAACCCCCGCCCCTCTCTCGCTCGTCGCTGATTGGCGGAGGCGGGCCCGCGCGCGGCCCCGCCCGCCGAGTGGGCGTGTCCCGGGAGGCGGGCTCGCGCTCGCGCCGGAGGACCGGAAAGGAGGCGGGGCCGCGGCGGGGCGCGCTCCCGGAACGCGCGCGACGCAGGCGGCGCGGATCGCACGGAGCCGGTCCGCGGCCGGAACGGGGTCCCCGGTGTGCGTGTGGAGCAGGGCTCGGGGAGACGGGCGCCATGAACACGGTGCTGTCGCGGGCGAACTCGCTGTTCGCCTTCTCGCTGAGCGTGATGGCGGCGCTCACCTTCGGCTGCTTCATCACCACCGCCTTCAAAGACAGGAGCGTCCCGGTGCGGCTGCACGTCTCGCGGATCATGCTGTGAGTGCGGCCGGCCGCGCCCGCGGGCCGGGGGCGGGCGGGGCCCCGAGGGCGGGCGTCCGGGGCGGCTCGCCGGCTGCCCCTCCAGCTGCCGCCGTCCGCGGCGCGTTCCCGGGTTGGCTCCCACACGTTAATTCGGAGCGGTCCTCGGTCGGCGCCCGCTTCCTGTTCTTCACTTCCCTCCCCGTGCCCGCCAATGAGCGAGCACCACAACAGCGCTCCCGCGCCGCCGCCTCCGGGCCGGCCTCCCTGCTGTTCTCCGCGGCCCCGTCGCGGCCGAGTTTGTACACCGCCTGCCGTTCCCCCTCCGGTCGGTCTCCCCCCCTTCAGAGGCGGTGAATGCTCGCGGCCGCCTGGGAGTTGGCGGGAGGTGCAGGGAGGGAATCAGCATCCTAGCTCCCGGCTGCAGCGTGGCGTTTATTTTTCAAGAGCCAACCGCTTGAGTAAATGTGCGAAAATGCCGCAAATGGCATTTCGGAATGCCATTGTCGTTTCACGAATGCCTGGGTTTTCTTCTTGATGATTTTCATTCTCTGGCACTTTTTCTTCGATGCGTAGCGTTTTCTTTTTATCTGGTTCTTGTATGTTTCCTCTCTATTCCCTCTTCCAAGTTCTCTCGTTCTTCAACCCCACTGTTCTTTATTTCTTGGTCAGGGTCGCCAACCAGCCAGTTATCCAAGAGCTATCCCTCCCGCCTTCTTTCTTGGCTATACTGATGTATGTCAGATACTGTGTTTTAGATTCAAACAGACGCCGGGTGGAAAGCAGCGCTGCTTCTGTCAACCCTGAGGGTTTGGAGGTGCTTGGCCCATAGTCAACACCGAACAGCCATTAGCTGCTGCTGTTAATCGTGAGCAAGTTTCTTACCATTCTGGGCCTTAATTTCCTTTTGTTTAAAATGGAAGTGATACCCAACTCGTAGGCTCTTGTGAGGATTATTTGATATAATTGTGGAAAATGTATAGTGGACCTGACACATAGTAAGCACTCAGTAAATAGCAGTTATCGTTTTATCTTAGTTTTCCACACCATCTTGTAGTCATCTGTTACTTTCTCTACCCATTCTACCAAATCGCTAGACTTCAAGTATTTATACTTTTCTTGGAGTGGTTTTTCTCTCCCCCTGGGTTTTGTTAGGAATTCTTTTAAGGTATATGAAAATAGCTGAAGACCTTCTTTTGTGTTGGATTCGAATGTTTATCCTGTTTTCACACTTACAGATTTCTCTGATTTTTACTTGTTTCTTTGTGGGATTGCTGTTTCACCTGTGTATACAACTGGATCCTGTCTTTCACTTTTATCTAAGGAATTTTGTGAATCCTGTATGCTGGTGTGTTTGAAGGATGGTAAAACTTTTATCTTTACTTCTAGAAAAAATGTAGAAGACTTCACTGGACCTAGAGAAAGAAGTGATCTGGGATTCATTACATTTGATATAACTGCTGATATCCTTTAAGAAAATATTTCATTGCTTTTTCTGTAGTTGTGTAATAATGTACATGTTGTTTAGTGATTTAGTGACAATGAGTATGACTATCCCCTGGATCAACCAGACCTTGGAAATTTCTATACCTATCAGTAAAATAGCGTTAATACATCCTCATTTACACCTGGAGAAAACCTATTTATAGATTCATGAGTTATTGTGTGAACATACTTTAAATTCTTCACAGAAACATTAAATAGATCGAAAGCTTCAAGAAAGTTTGAATCTGTATTTCAGAAAGAATTTTATTAAATTAGATCCTTTGGATTAAAGAAGGAAGAATGTTAGCAGTGCTCAACCTATGTAGATGGAATATTTCATGTACAATCCCAAAGAATATGTCTCTATTTTATGATAGCAGAGGAAAACATAGGGTAAAAAAAGTGAGTTGCATCTGTTAAGGTTTAGAAGGTCATTATCAAAATGATTATGGGTAAGCCATATTAGCATTTTGCCATTACAGTTCTTTTTGTAACTACTTTTATAATAAGTCAGAGAAATCTTAACAATTAAGAGTTACTTTAAAATGGGGATGACTTATTTTTCTCTTTGAGTTTCCACTTTTGACAGCTGTGATCATTTTGGCCAGTTTAATCTTCTTTTAGGGTCTTAGATTAATATCTTGGCAGCATTGTCCCCTGCCACTTCTAGCCTGATTTCACCTGCCTTTTTAAGACCCCAGGATTAAAATTTGTTAAGGAGGTTGAACTGTGTGAACTTGCGTAAAGCAACTTTCTGAATAATTGAAGCAGATCGTGTACCTGGGGAGTTTACCTGCCTCTTTACTGCCATGGAATTGCTTTTAACTTGATTTTTAGAAATAAGCTACTGGGTTTAGAGGTACAGTAGGAATTAGTTCTAGAGGCACTTTTTAAGGAAATAGAGTACACTATCAGAAAACTCTTATGCTAAACCTTGTATGTCTGCTTTTAAATCTTCATGTCATTTTTTTAAAAAATCTGCTTTAGTAAGAGGGAGTTTGGATCTAGTGAAAAAGTAGTACACAAAGTTACTATATTCTCAATCTCAACATTTGTAGTTGAGTCAGATTTTCTTATGATGCCACTAAAACTTGAAATTGTACCTGTCCTTTAAAAAGCTGTCCTAGACTTCTCAATTCTAAAATAGTGGTTCTCAGTGGATACACATATCTAAAAGTGGAGTGTCATGAACGTGTTACTGTCAGTACGTAAGCACATGTAATAAAATGACAACATTTACATATGACGCTTAATAAAATCCAACATTAACTCAGTTAATTTCTCAGTGACGCCAGTCTTGTAATTAATCTTGGTGAGTTTTTTTCACTCTGGTAAATTGATGAAACTAAATTGGTGTTCATCTGCATATTTTTACTAAAGCACTTCATAGATTGAGATATTTTGATCTCTATCGGCAGTGTGTCCGAAAGCAACATGGACACTTGATTATACTTGGTTTAATTATGTGAGCCTCGTTCACGTTACATATCATTAAATTCAATCGTGGTGATTGGTTATACTTCAGAACTCCGGTGGAATCATGTACTTGAAATATTAAATCCTCTTTCTTTCAGGCTTAGTGAATTGACGTTATAGAAAACTAAATTTTGCATTCCTTTGTTATTTTCTTATTAATCAAAGTAATGCTTAGAGGAGCAGGGGAGGATGCTGATAACCTCACTGACTTTTTTTTGACTTTGGAGTGAGCTGGATTTTACAATATATTTCTCTTTTATATATATATTTTTAAATCAGTTGCTTGGTATGTTTCTGGGCCACCTCTCTAATTTTTTCTCTTAGTATCAGTATTGCTGTGGATAATTAAGAATAAGATCTGTTTGAAAGTTGTATGCTGCTTTATGATTTATATATTCCTTAACTTGTTTACATCTAGAGAATATATTTGATTGGAATGTTAAGCAGTTGTTTCTTTATTTATCAGCAGAATATTCAACAAAAAATAATGTAAGTATTTCTATAGAAGTATTTTAATAAATATTTGAAAGATAAATTTTATATATTCAAAATATCTGACCAGAGGAGTTTAGTAAAAATCACAAGTATATGGAGAGTTGACTCTATTAAGACATTTTCTCCTTTAATAGCCTCTGTCTTTTTTTTCTGTCTGTTTCTGTCCCTCTTTAGCATTGTGGTCTCCAGAATGGGGTGCATGCAAGGTAACCATAAGTATTTAAAGAAAACAGTTAAGAGCTACTATTGCTTCTCTTACGGATCTAAGAAGAGTTGTCAGGTTTTCAGTTTGTTCAACTTTTTAGTTGATGTTAGGGTGGAGTGGCAGCTTCCGAACTCCTTACCTGCCGTACTGGAAACCAGAAGTCTGTTTATATCTTTCTCAATTTAAAGGAAAAATGAAAGAAGTTAAACTTGACTAACACTTGATATGTGGACTGACATTAATCCTTATACTCAGTCCTTAAGTCAGAAGCTCACACGCCTTCTACAACATGCAAATGCTCTGGAGAAAGAGGAGGAATTCTGTAGGACACGAGGTTGACCATGCTACATACATACATTCATTCATTTACTTTCAATATTTTGCAAAGTTTTGCCGTATACACCCAATTAAGGGGGTTGTATTATCTAGTTAAGTTATCGCTAATGGTCCTAGCACATGTAAGCAACAGGAAAATGGCAGAGGTGATAATGTCTGTTCCTCTTTTGAGCTGCTCAGCCACATTAAAGGATTAAAAAAACAAAAAGAGAACCTAGATATATCTAGTAAGAAGTTGGCTGAGAAAATTCAACGTGAGTCAGGAAGACTATTTGAAATGCAAATTTATGTTCACTACCAATGATGATATCTAATGATAATAATGTGTATTATGTACATAATTTGTAAAGATGCATATTTTGGGGTTTGTGCTGAAAATAATTTGTGATCGAAAACGTTTGGAGAACATTTGCAATGATGAGATCAGAAAGGACGTTGCTGAACTATGAGTGTACGAGGAAATGGGGAGGTAGTGTTGCTGCTCACTCAGCTGTAGTTCCATTTAAGCTAAAATAGTCTCTCTTCACAGCTTCGATTAGAGAGAGAGACAGCAAGATATGGGAGTCAACAAACTTTGTGACCTGTGCTTACAATCTCATTACCCAGATATGTAATCAAAAGCTGTAAAGATAACTAATTTTTTGAGTCACCTCTGAGATTATTTTAAAATCCATCTAAATATTTATATTTTTCTTTTCATAATACATGATGTGAGCTGTTCGATAGTCTTATTAAACTGTATATCTGCAATTAATTAATATCTCTGTCAAGAAATATTTTTCTTTGTTTTGGAGTTGAATGGGATTCACCAATTTCAGTACTTAAAGTAGTCTTTTTAATTATAAACAAGAGTCTATCAGAAGTTTATAATTAAAAGCTGTTAAACTGTTGGATTAAAACTATTAGTTTATGATTGAAATTTATTAGTCCACTCTGATTTAGAGTTTTTGTTGCAGATACAGTAAGAGTTAAGCTATTTATGTAGAATATTGCTAAAACAGAAATCTCCTAAAAGTGTAAAGTGGATGATTCTGATAAGTGAATTAAAATACGAAGGTGAAATCTGTGGAATTAAAATGTGCTTCTCTGTTGTTTTCACCTGAGTTACCCTGTGTTTGTCATCAGCATAGCCTGGTGGGAGTTGGTAGTTAGAGATGAGTCTGCTGTATTGTATTTGAACTGTATTCATTTTCAAGGGATGACAAATTAATCAACTTTATCAGGTTTGATTGGTGTGATTAGTTAATTGGAATTTTTAGCACTTCCATTCATTGTACAGTTATTTTGAGCATATCTTTTATGCCAGATATTTTGTTAGGCATTAGGAATATTGAGTTGAATAAGTTTTATCCCTGCCCTTAAGAATCAACAAAATGTCGGGGCTGGCCTGGTGGTGTAGTGGTTAAGTTTGCATGCTCCGCTTCGGCGGCCCCGGGTTCACAGGTTCGGATCCCGGGCGCAGACATACGCGCTGCTTGTCAAGTCATGCTGTGGCGGTGTCCCATATACAGTAGAGGAAGATGGGCACGGATGTTAGCCCAGGGCTAATCTTCCTCGCAAAAAAAAAAAGAAGAATCAACAAAATGTTAAAACGAACAGATAGAAAAAACTATGCTGAAGATAAGAGTAACAACTATAAATGCGTATTATTCTACAAGTTGTCCAGATAAATGTGTCATCTTCTTGGTGACAGGTATACTTAAATTATAATCATTATTCAGGTTTACCCCAGCATGACCAGTAAATTAATAACAGTTTGAAATTTGGCAGGTTATTGCTTTGGTGAATGAATGAATATACATAAAAAGTCATTTCACTGTGGCATATCTTTGATTCTGTGTTCTTTAGTCTTGATGTTTCTTTTTAATGTTAGAAATTTAAGGTGGAGATTCGAGCCCTCTTTTAGAAATAACTCTTCCACCTTTCTTCTTAGTGAACGTGGTCCCACTGTGCTGAACAGTTGGCCTCACGAGCTAATGGCTGGTAGCTTACCAAGAACAGATATCTTGGGATTTAGTAGTGGTCACAAATGTGTTTTCTCTCCATTTCTTGCACCTGGTTTTCCAAACATCTTGTTTAGGATATGTCAAAATAGTGGCTTAAAAGAATTGTCTGACTTGTAGAATTTTGCCGTAATAAAACAGTAGTGCGCCTATGTTTTTTTTTTTTTTTTTTTTTATTTGAAGGCTTCATTTCTTTAGTGAGTCCTTGGTAATTTAAAAACCCCAGAGATACATGAATTTTTATGACATAATCTGGCAGCAGTGACCTGTATTAACAGTGTGATGGACCAGCGATTAGTTCTGTGTGCATACAGGGTCCACACCGAGCTGGAGGATCTTAGAAATTTTACAGGGAAAAGTGATTTAAAAGAATGCTTCCCTTCCAGGGATTCTAATCCCTTCTGTTTCTCCAAGGGCCTCACTCTGGAGAGCACTTATATCTAAAACCTTGTATTAAGCTTTGAGGGCCCTAAATAATACAGTCACCTTAGCAAAAGCAAAGATTTTCTTTAGGGAAATATCTTTCTTTTGTCCAAGGAAAGTTGGACGCTGCTGCTTCTCTCTATCCACTTGGTATCGTTTTATATGCTTTATGAATTTAGCAGTTCCCTCAAAGTTGGATTCATTGATATAAATTCAACTGTTTGCTTACCAATACTTTTAATTTGACAAAGATGTTATTTCTGATGAATTATCTAATTAATTTTCATTTTAATGTAGGCTCTGAACCAAGTTGTCCTTTGGGACAAGATCGTTCTGAGAGGTGATAATCCGAAGCTGTTGCTGAAAGATATGAAAACAAAATATTTTTTCTTTGACGATGGAAATGGTCTCAAGTGAGCAATTCTTTGTCATTTTTTTTTCATTTAATGAAATGTGAAGGGGAGAGAGAGATGTAATGTGTTTTTATTCTAAAGAAAAATATTAGAGGGTGAAAAGAGGAGAGCTGAGAGAAAAGAACAGTATTTATACAGATCTGAACTGAAGACTGGGTGTAAATACTGCCATACAAACTGGGATCTCAGATCAGTGCTCAGTTCTCTTGCAGTGTATGAAAGGGAATAGTCAAACTAGTAAGGGCCTGTAGCCTCCGCTCATAAGTACTCTGGGAGCCTGGGCTGCCAGTGTGGGAGTAGGACTGTGATCTCAGAGGGCTCCTTTCGCGATCGACGTTAAGAGGAACTTGCCAGGGAAGCTGTAATGAGGAACTGCGCACTGGTCTAGGAGTTGGTACTGAGGTTTCTGGTTTTGGTTCTCTTAACTTCTGCGAACCTCAATTTCCTTTTGTACCAAATGAAGAAATTAGAATGACTGATCTTTTGGTTCATGTTTAGCTCTAAGCTCTGAGTAAACATGGGAAGGGATTTTAGGGGAGGGCTGTTTTACCAGAACCTCTGGTTTTGCAAAGGAAAAATTTCTGGCCATGAGAGCTTTTGGTTTGTTCAGGTTTGCCCATCTTGATAATGATGGAATTAGGTCTCAAAGCGTTGTCTTCTGATTTCTAGCTCATATCTCTTTATGTTCTCTGTGTTTTACTCTTTCAAGCTTTTTGGTCGATGCTCTAATAACTAACTGTGAGTTAGTTTGCGTAGGTCATCATGGGATACCTGCAGATATAATGCTGGTGTTCTCCAGCGCTGTTCTGGGATTTCAAAAGACTTGAGAAAAGTTTGTAGATTAGCATTCCAATTAGGAATAGCCTATTATATATAAAGTATTTGATACCTCAATGCTTGAATTAAAATGTTTTTATTGGACTACAAATGTTTCTGCTGATATCTGTTTATTCTGTCTTTTTATAGGGGAAACAGGAATGTCACTTTAACCCTGTCTTGGAATGTTGTACCAAATGCCGGAATTCTACCTCTTGTGACAGGATCAGGACATGTATCTGTCCCATTTCCAGATACATATGAAATAACGAAGAGTTATTAAATTATTCTGAATTTGAAACAACATATTTTTATACTTAATGAATTGTATCTCATTTATCTCTTCCCTTGCATCTTCATTTGGTTTTGGTTTTTACTTTCTTTTTTGGTTATAAGAACTAACATCAAAAGGCATATTTGAAGGGAAAGGTTAATGTGCTACTTAAACTTAATTTTACAAACAAAACACACAAAAAGAAGGCCACCAGAGTGGAGTATTAAAAGAATAAGACAACTACATAATGAGGATTTGTAAAAAATTAAAATTTGAAGTATTCCCTGTATTCCCATTATTCTTTATGGAATATAAAGTGATCATGAAGGGTAGTTAAAACTTTCAGGTGCCTGTGGAGTTTCAAGAACTCTTTTATGCCTTGCATTCATGCAAGTTCACATTGGATGTGATTTAGTAGTAGACATTCTCTTTTATCTTAGGGTATGTCTGATTACTGGAAAAATTAATATGGTTATTTGTGAGAAGCCTGGTTTACAAAATAGCCAAAAGTGATGGAGTTTTATTCCATTTTTCTTAGGAATGCCCATAATGCTTGTTTTTCTTACAGGTGACTAGCAACTTTCTCCAGACTTAAAGACTAAATACCTCTTTATATGCTGTAAATCATTCTAACTCATTGTAAAGTCTCAAGTCAACCAAATATGTGTCTTTCAGTGCTTTCTCTAAAAACGTTCCTTTGTATTATATCTGTATGTGATTTTTTTAGCATTGCCATTGAAAGTTGAAAACGTTTGCATGGTTTACCCTCTGAGTTAAGTTTGTTCTAGTGAACATCCCTAGTGCCACTGAGTGGTAATTATTTAAAATTTTCTGTAGGTCCACATTTTAATAATTATTGGGGTAATAATATTTGTTGGTGTGCTTTTGCATTTATAAGCACTCATATATTTTACTGTGTGTTATCGTCAATAATCTAATGAGGTTACAAGTAGTGCAAATGTTAGCTCTTTGCAGATGAAGAAACTGAAACCCAGAAGTTTATTGAATTGCTTCAAGGTTACATAGTGAGCAAGGAAGGGAGTTAAAAGTTGAAGGCAGATCTGAATCTCTAAGGTTGTCTTTTCTCCTATACCTCAGATTACAGACTAATCAAAATTCACTTATAATTTTCATTATATTTTTTGTTTCCCTGGACACCCTTTCTATCACTTCTGGAAGAGGTTTCCCATCCTGTATGGAAGTGACTAATTTTCAAACTGCCAACAACTCATATAGAGGTAATAGCTCAGTTAATTTTACCTAAGTTAAAAGTATGAGAATCTAAATGTATGTAAAAATAATTTAGAGATTAAATACATAATAGTACATGATTAAATATATTTAATCATCGTATTTGACATGATTTTTCTCCACATGGGCAAATAAACATCCTCAAAGGAAGCAACTACAAGTCCATTACCTTTAAAGCAAGACCAAGCACTGTAGTCACACAATCAGCGGTAACCAAAAAGGGCTAATATTTTCTAAGAATAGTTTAATTTGATAGCTAACTTGTATTATATTTACCTCATACGAAATACATCGCCATTCAGTTCCGTTAGTTTTAACAGCTGTTCTATGTGAGAGTATGTGTTCATGTGAAAGGTCAAAGGTGTAGGATCACGAATGCTAGACTGGGTTTGGCTCCCAGGTTTTTCAATGAACTTTTCAGGGTCTCGGATTCTTTATCTGTAAAACGACAGCTTGGACTAGTTGACTTAAATAGTGGCGGTTCTGCACCACACAAGTCTATAAAATGTGTTGTATCTGTTCAGCGGAGAGGTTGAACAGGAGAGCACCTTAGTGATGTGAAGACAGGAACGTGATCGAAAAACTGATTAACACACAATTCACGTTGATCTGACTTTATTTCTGTTAGAGTTTACACCCAGAAAATTTAACTTCATACAGTTTGTACAAATACTAGGTGTGGAAACTTAAAATCTGTAGGTGTCAAAGCTTCAGAATTGGATATGTTCTCATTAAGGAAGGGGTGCACAGTGAGCCTGCGGTCCTAACCAGACCCGGTGCTGGTTCAGTAGCTCATTGCACCTCTTTGATGAGTGAGTCTGTGGTGAGGTGGAGATGAATGTGGACACTTACCTGAGTTACAGTGCGTTTGACAAGCTCACCCACTTTTCTGGAGTTTGGTGAGGAAAAGGAGTAGGAAGGCCCAGCCAGCACAATGGACAAACAGTGTTTTGTTTCTACTTAACTGAGGGGACCTCTCAGGAAAAGAATGCTCCAACATGGGACTAAGAAACCTCTGTCTCAGGAACTCACTTTTGAGGATGACAGCTTTGTTAGTTTACCCTGGTTCTGCATTAACAAAATGGACTTGTGTTCAGTTTGATAATCGTGTCATCTACCTTAGTGTCGGTGTTTTAAAGAAGTCTTACGAGGTCTCCACAGAGACCCAAGGCTTCAGACTAATAAAAACCTAAGTATGATTGGAAATGTCTGAGCCCAGAGATGATTCTGAGAAAAGAATAATTGCAAGACACTTGACTAAAGTAATTATGGTTAGAAGCAAGTTAATTTTAAAAGGTAATGCTCCCTTTTCTCTAGCAATTTAGACAATCAGCTGTATCAGTGTTTTTTATTCCCCCAATTGATTACATTTGGTTTCTTGATGCTTAAAGGAAAATAACAGAAAACTTCATAAATTTCTTAGGGTTTAATAGGAAAGTGGGTATTTTGGATTTCCTTTCTTAGAATCATTTTATAGTTCTTTGGTGGGTCTGGTCAGCCTAGTAATAGCACTAAGCAATGGGCTTTCAGGTTATAATGAATACTTTTCACTGTCCTGTTTAAAGCTTAGCAGTCTAAAGCTTTGGATCTTTGGCCTATAGGTTAATGGAGGTGTTATAAAATTTTATAATACTTTGAATTGACATGAAATGGGTTTATGGGGGGAAAAAACCATAAGCTGTGAACTTTGGTAGTAAACAAACATCTATCGTATTTCAGAAGCTTTCCTTGGTTTTAGCAGAGAGCCCATGTACATTTCATGTAACTGCCAGTGGTTTGAAGAGATCTGTTTCAAAAAGTTGTTGCATGTTTTTGATGCAATTTGGGAAATTGTTTACGTCACAAATAGAGATTCATAAGAAAAAAATTCATGAAAATACTGAAGCTATGTTTGAGGGTTTTCTTAATTGCAATAAATAGTCAGCATTTTTTCTAATGAAAATGAATTTTGTTTACGAGTAAAAGTATGCATTTTAAAAGACTTTCAGATTTATGCTTTTTACGTGAAGCTGCTGAACTAAAAATGGATGAAACCAAGTCTAGTAAACAAGTTTTTTCTTTTTGTGTGTGGGGGTGGGGGGTGGGAAGGGGATTTAATTAATGACACCTAGAACACCTTTTCTGGAGACTGTTTGCTCCTGTACCAGACTGTAAGCTCTTCGAGGGCAGTCCTGTGGGATTGATCTTTGCATCTTCCTGGCGCCTGGCACGGTGCCTTGCACGCAATAGGCACCCAATAAATACTGATGACGAATGAAGCTATTGTCTTTGTAACGGGACCAAACCATGGGGCTGTTCTGCAGTTAGCGCTGTCCTTGTGAGAGCTGCCCTTGCCATTCTTGAGCTCCTGGTGCCATTAGATCGGACTCTTCCTTCGCTTCCAGCCCAGTTGGACAGCTCAGTCAAGGCAAATGCTGCTCTTGCTCCAGTTGCAATGACCTGTGTTCTCCCACTCCGAAGCTTTTAATAATAAGAGAGCCAAAGGAGAGTGACCGGGTGAGAAGATTAGTAAATTGCTTTACTTTAAAATAACACTAGAAAAAGAAAACAGACCTGACTAAAAAATCTCAGAACGTCTGTTTAGCTCATGAAGAAATGAGTCAGAATATACAGGTAATCCCATCAGGAGTCCAGTTGGCTGAACCTCTGCCAGCTTCTTGGGCACGTCAGCCAGTTTGGCTCACCGCTGTCACACGGCTGGCTCGTTGGACCGCACTGAGCTTACTGAGTTGTGAACATTCTACTTTTCCCTTTTATTTATCTCAAGAGTTTCTCAGAAGAGAACGTTTACCAGTGAACTCAGATGACCAAAATGATAGAAATACGCCCGCAAAAGAATAGAAAATCACTTGAGTTTAGAAGGTAAGCTTTTTTTTAACCTAAGTGTATTTTTTTCTGGGATGATACAAGAGGTCAGCTAGGTTTTGCTTTTTTTTGTTTTCTCCAAACCTGGGCAATCCTATGTCAGAACTTTAGTCTTTAGGCATTTTCTGTTGTACTCCTTTGTCCCTTTCCTTCTTTCCAGGTGATACGTGAAAGCAAGAATTCTGGGTCAGTAGACCATTGCCTGATTCATGAGTTATCCCTGCAGAAAGAAATCTGGTCATTTCAGTAGGCGTGTGCCTTAGTCTATCCGAGGAGACCTCAAGCTCAAAATAGCTTCTCAGCTGGGCCTTTCCTTCCCACTTGAGAGTAGCAAAGAGGCATTCCTTTTTGGAATATGTGTAGTCTATACATATCACGCTGTTTATCTGTTGAGGATAGTTGGAAATGAGCATCTGGGAGTTGAAAGTAAAGGCACTGATTAGTAGTAGATATTTGAGGCAAAACAGCCTCTGCTACTTCTCAAGGCAGCCCTCCTGTGCCCCTCAGCCCACTCCCTTGCTTGTCAGGAGCTTGGAAGGGCTGTGACCTACCTGTTAAGTGAGAGAATTCAAAGGGTGGGAAGGAATCTCCTGGCTGTGAGTTGGGAGGAGGACGCTGCTGAGAGGCTCGGAGGTATCCGGAACAAGGTCATCTTGAACTTGGAGTTGGATCCTGTCAGAAGACGTCCCCAAGTTGTCTGGGCCTCTCCCAGATTGCTTTGAGAAATCTGGGGCTTATCTCATTGCCATGGCCTCTGCTGCTGCTTATGCGGCTCCTCTAACTGTTGTAATACTCTGTGTGCAGAGACAGGCAGGGGCTAGTAATACTCTAGTTGGGAACCAGGTTCCCTTGTTATTAAGTTTGCAGGTATCGTTGTATTAGGAGAGAGTGCCACCTGCCTGTTGCCCTCAGCTTGACGTTTGGAGGTCCAATTAAATTCTCTCTGATTTACTTAAAATAACACTAACTGCTGTAATAGACAACATCACAAGAAAATAAAGAGTTCATTTCTTGCTCTTGCAAGGGCGCAGCGTGGTGGTCAGACAGCTTTCCACGGCATGACTGAAGGACCCACATACTGCCATCTCAGGATGGCCACCCCGGGGCTCACAACCCTTCCCTTCAAGCTGCCTGACCAGGGCTGAGGGGGGGAAATGGAGACATCTCACCTGCTTAATTAGCTTGGCCCAGAAGTGTCACATGCCACCAAGTCGTATCTCAGGGGTGAGGATGAATTGCATGACCCTGCATGGATGCTTGGGGTATCTGAGAAGTGGAATCTTCAGCTGGGCAGTCACTTCTCAGAAACAGCTGTATGATGCGCGGGAAGCCTGACTCCTGCATTGCTATCGTCTCTGTCACTTGTTGCCTATGCCCACCAGCTTTGCCTGACCAGCCCCCGCTGTATCCCAGAAGGGGATAACCCGTTGAGTCTTGTGAACATTTTAGGTACTTTTCTGGAGTATGTAGGTGTTAAGAATTTTCTGAAGCTTGAGTATATTAGATTTTAAGAGTTAGGTATTAAAGCGCTTATCAGGCATTACAGTTACCTGACAAATCAAATCTTTCTAGCCTAGTACTCCCTCCAGAACTTAGAGTAATTTTTTTAAGTTTCAATGAAGGAGCACCAAGTTTATATTTTGATTTTTTTATGATAGAGCTATGTTTATTTTGTTTGTTTTTTCCATACCTCTACATACTGGATATTTAATACAGATTTATTGAATGAATTAATGAAGAGCAAGAAAATTAGTGTGACTAATAAATTTTAGTTTTATTAGTTTGCACAGGTATTTTGTCTGATGTAAGATGGCATTTCAGAACATTCCATGACACATTTTCCAAGGATAAATGAACTGGTTTTTTTAAACTGTAAAAAGTCTCATAGTAATCTCTCTTGGTGATAATGCTTAATGTTAAATAATGGAAAAGAGAGTAGGGATATGGAGTAATTTATATTTGAAATGAGTGAGGCAAAGGACAACCATAACTTCTTGGAAGTTTGTCTTTTGCCTTTTTTACATTTTTAATAGGGAAAAGGAAATACAGAGAAGTGCATGAAATATTTGTGTGTAGTTTAATTATACAGTATGCACTTCTGTAACCACTACTCCCATCAAATTAGAACCACACCACCACCCCAGGCCTCCCTCCCTGTTCCTGTCCTGGATCACAACTGCTTCCCTCCCCAGTGTCTTCATTTTTGTTCTTTTCTTAGCTTGACTTGCAAGTTTTATCACCTATGTTGAATCCTGTTAGTTAGTTTTGCTGCCATTATGAACTGTGGCAACATCTCACTGGCTTACAAAAACAAGCATGTATTTTTTGCCTTCATGAAGGCTTGTGGTTGGCTTCAGATATTCTCCCCATGTCCCTTCATTCCAGTTCCTTTTGGGGCAGAAACTCGTGGTGCCTCTTGGAGCCTCCGACTGAACGTGACAAGCATAGTGTCTACTCTTCTAATTGGCTCAAGCATGTCACATGGCAAAGCCAGGAGTCCATAGGTGGGGATATAAATTCAATAGGGAGATAGTGAGTCTCATGGCACTGTAATCCTCTTATGGGGAGGGGGAGAGAGTTCCTGGGAGTAAGGATGTAATTTATCACACATCCGGAAGCGATATAGGTTAGGTTTGCTTGGTTATGAACATAAGTGCATCTTACCATATGCATTTTTTTGTGTCTTTTTTGTCTGCTTCAGCTCGGACAGTATTACATTTAAGAGATTCATTTATGTTTTTGTGTGAAGCTGTAATTCGTTCCTTTCCATTGTTATGTGGTAATCCATAGCAATCCATCATTTGCATAATTTACTTACCTATTCTGCTATTGGTGGACAGTTGCTGTGAATATTCTTGCACAGGTAGCCTAGTATATATGTTTGTGTTTCTCTAGGAAAGAGACCTGCAAGCTTTTTTGCTTGCATACCACATAAAAGATTTGTGGAAAAAAAAATCTCTAACATTATTAAACATCTAAAATTTTAATCTTGTTAAAATAGTATGAAGAATTTAATTTTTGGATATTGTAAATATTAACATTTTAAAGTAAAGACTGTTGCATTACTTTAAAAAATGTAGCTAAATATATCAGATGGAATATAAACATTATAATGATTTGATATTTTTAACCATTCATTTTCTAATGAAAAAACTCTTCCTTAGTGTTAAAAATTTTACCATTCCCTTTTCTCCTTAAAATTGTATATGTATTCCTTTTCCTGAGCCAAATTTTATCCTAATGGATAATAGTAGAGATAGTTCTAGTTTCAAAGTTTTTTATTGATAACTCTACCACACGTCTTTGCAACAAAAATATGTATATAAATTGGAGTTGAACTTTAAAAGTTTTCTGTGACCCCGATGTTCTGTTTAAAAGTTATTCTGGAGCAAGTTATTTCTATAATTAGCAATAGTACATGATTGATCAAAATGATACATATAATAGAAATTTTGATAAATAATTATTATTCTTGGTAAGATGGGATCAAATGTGGAGGGTGCTTTTATTAAAGGAATTGTCAAATTCTCTCTCCACCCCCAAGGTTTTCTGCCTTGTGGCAACGCACCATAGTAAGACCCTGGAAGAGCATGCCTTCTCTTGTGAGGGGAGCTGGAGAAGGAAGACCACAAGTATGGGTGCGTTGTTACCAGTTCAGTTTAGCAGAGCGCAGAGCTGGTTCCCATAGAGCAGTCTGTCCCCATGCACAGAGCGTCCTGTTCTCTTAATTGCAGACCCAGCTCTGACACACACACCTAAGACTGGAAATGTGTAAGTCTCAGGGATTCCTGTTATTACCTTTACTACATATTCCCAAACTTTCCCAAAATAGTTTTTCCAAACGTGAGTTTTCTTTGCTTATACTTTGCCTACATTTGGTTTTGCAGATTTTAGTTTTTGCCAGGCTGGTGGATGTCCAATGGTATCTTATTTTGCTTTCAGTTAACATTTTCCTGATTACTGAAAGGTTTGACATCTTTTCAGATGTTGATTGCTCATTTGGATTTCTTGTGTAAATGTGCCTGTTCAAGTCTTGCCCCTTCTCTATTGTCGTCTTAATTGACTTGTAGAGTTCTTCAGATAGTCTCAGTTCAAGCCTTTTGTTAATTACACAACACATTCTGGCTTGCCCTTTCACTCTTCTCATGGTGCCTTTGATAAATCAAAGTTCCTAATCAGATTGGTCAGTTTTTCTTTTGTTACTGTACAAAATTGGGATTCTCTTGCCCAATGCACATAAACAGCCAATTAATTACAGCATCAGCTTTGGGGGAAGAAATCAGCTATATTTTATGAGATCAATCTGCAGGGAAGTGTGTGCCCTTACAGGGGGATGTGTGCCCTCAAATCAGTCTCTCTGACTCAGGACTTGGGGCAAAATTTAGGAGGTTAGGGAGAACAGGATGGCATGTGGAAACACTGGCAGGACAGGTTTTGATTGGTGGGTTTCAAGCATTTATGTTAAGGTTTTAAACATTTATGACAGGGTTCTAAGCACTTATGGTGAGGTGGGGAAGGAATTTTAACGACAGATCTTCCTGAATGAGGGACCCCTTGCTTCTGATGAGAGTCTGACTTTCAAGTTCTGGTCATCTCCTGATCCTTTGGTTCCATGGTTATTTCAAGTCAAGATTTCTTCTTCGGTGGATGCTCTGGCTACATGACTTTGCACATTTTCTAAAAGACAATTCTTAATCACTCTGTAGATAAGAGATGGGGTCAGTTGAACTGGTCCTGGAGGGCCCTCGGTTACAAATCCCCCTTTTTTTGTTGTTCATTCCTCAGTCTTGAGGGATATACAGTGACAACTACTCTGGCTTATTCCTGCTGATTAGGGGCATAGCTTGTTCCATCTCATTGAACCAATCTCTTAGTAAAATGGTGATGCAGGTGGGTTCCCAAAGTTAGACCTATATTGTGTAAGCAAGTAACCAGCATTTAATAAGCATTTCTAGAGAAACAAAAAGAAAAGGTTAATGGTGAGAGCAAGTTATAAACAAGTTGCTGAACCCAGGGGGCAGCCAATCAAAAAGATTTCTAGATGT
The DNA here is from genome assembly GCA_031878705.1 of Tapirus indicus. Lineage (NCBI taxonomy): Eukaryota > Metazoa > Chordata > Mammalia > Perissodactyla > Tapiridae > Tapirus > Tapirus indicus. The sequence continues at coordinate 34,211,774 of CM062937.1, read as the reverse complement.
CAGGGTCAAAGCAACTTTTGCAGTTTGAAATGTCTCTGATGATGTCATTGGGTGTTCAGGTATCTTTCTGAGTGGCTTACATAGCAATAGGCATGAATCTGTCTTAAGTTTATATCAAGTTGTCCAGCCTCAGTTTGCAGGGCTTCAGGAAAAAGGATGGTTTCAGTTCTCAATGATTTTAAGTGAAAATGATGGAAAAAATTGAAAACATTAGTTTGGAGACTTATAGCCAAATATTTCACAAGACTAGAAGTATTCAGGATCAGTTTACAGTCAGTCCAGTTTGCCGATATAAAACAAAACCTCAAAAACAATTGACAGAACTAGAATTTAATATCCATGAATGCATACTATAGTTTCTGTTGAAACATAATTTTTCTCTCTAAAATCACCCTCATTTTTACCAAAGATAGCCAAATTAGGACTAAGTGATTCACAAATAAGTCTAGTTTCAATAAACCTGGCCCAATTATATACATAAGTACAGCAAAAATAGCAATTGATCGTATAGGCTATTTTAAATCTGCTTTGCTGAAACTTTTCATAAGGAATCTCAGATTGAACTTTGAAGGCCTTTTGCTCAAGGCCAGGAAAACCAAGCCAAGGACTTGTCTTCAGACTCTGCCTGCAATACCTACAGATTGGGGTGAATTCCTCTCTTCTTGAGGTTCCCCAAAATATCCTGAGGTTCTGTGCACCTGCCAGGGAAGTGACCTTCTTTACTCATCTAGTAAGGTTACTGGGAACCTGTAAGCACGTGCCAGGCCAATATTTCCAAGTGGCTTTTATTCTATGAAGTCAATCTTTGTCCCTTAGCTGTCTTGTCATGTCTGAGTCTGCATGTTTCTCTCAAATATGACATTCCAGTTAAAGCTTTGGTAATATAACCAATGTTTCCAATTGTGTCCAGTTATAAGGAGAACAGATTCATATTGAAATATGAATATGCAAATAACTGTATTGCCATGAAAACAATACTCACTTGCTAAGAGTTTCCAAATTCTGGAGGGATCAGGTAGGGAGAAAAAAGATAAATGTTTCAATTCTGCTTATAGAGGTATAATTTTACCAAGTTGCTGTAAGTCATAGTTAGCTTAAGAGAAAAGAGAAAAAGGTTTCCTTAAATTTGAAAAAAACAAAACATCAAAAAAGCAGCAATATCTCAAACAAAAAGTCATAAAAATTGTAATCATCCTTATCAGTTCATTCGATCCTGTGTAATCGATTCTTGATCTTAATCTTCTGTTAGCAGTTTTATGAGGCCATTCGTTTCTCCATTAGAGCTCTCTAATTTCTTTCCCAGCTCAGTTTTTATAATCTGAAAGTTTATCAGAAACCTACATTCTAGAGTAAGTGTCAGCGTCCTTTCCGTGAATCTCTCTGAAGATGAAATACATCTGCAAAAGCATCAGTAAAACAACAACTATCTCCAAGTGACAAAAGACTCAAAAAGGGCAATTGACAAAGAAACTTGGCTATTTCTGTGACATACAATACTTCAAGGTAATAACTAAAATTATGATTGATAACCAGGACAGATCAGAATTTTTAGAATATTATGTAATTTTTCAAACACCTATATTAATAATGTTCATGCACGCAATATAACCTAAGAAAGTTCACCATCAGTTATTTGACAATGCTTCCCATGTATTTTAACATACAAAGTAAGCCTAATTAGTTCAGTACCTCCCTCTTTATAGGGAGAGAGAACAAATTTCTTTGATAAGTCACTAGGGCCCTCTGAAAATTCTCAAAAAATTTTTTTTCCCCTTCAGGTCAAAAGAAAGACTTCATTTAGGATTTGAATTTTGGGGGAAGCTTGTCAAAAATATCAAAAGGTTTTAAAACACTTGGTCAAATAGGAAATAATGCTCACTGTGAAACAATGCCTGGTTATCCATTCAACCAAAGTGACAACAGAAGATGTTAAGGCAAACAGAATTACACAAAATTTTTTAAATTTTTTGTTTTCTTAATAGAGAGACCTCAGCTTTTTGAACATAGGAAGTTATTTTGACAAAACAGAATTTCTGTCTTTTAGGTAGATTTACTCAAATGTAAAAGAAACCTTTTATAATCTCTTTATGAAGAGCAGACTAAAAGTTCAAGAAAATTATCCTTTTAAGAGACAGAAAAACAAATTCTAACTTGCACTGGTGATGAGAGATGGGGTCTGTTGAACTGGTCCTGGTTGGCCTGCGTTTACAGTTTTATTAGTTAAGACTTCAACTTGTCTTCTGGCTTATGTGCTGCTATGTAAGAGAAAGAGTATCAGCTTTGAAGTCAGAAATATCTTGAGTTTGGGTTTCGGTTCTGCCCCTCTCTAGCTGTGCAAACTTGGGTGAGTTATACTCAGTTTTGCACAAAAGTAACTCGCCCCAGTGTCATGTCTGATATTGGTTGTGTTGCGTGTACCTGGCAATATGTGTGCTTTGCATATGTTGAACTCACCGTTAGATGAGCTACTACAACCCTACAAGGGAGGTACTATCATCATTCCCATTTTAAGAAGGAGAAAACAGGTAAATATAGGTGAGCAAGGTGCCCAAGGTCACGAGCATAGTTAGTGGTAAAGCCTATATTCAAACCCTGGCTTCCTGCACCCAGGCTGCACTGTTCCTCCAAGCATGGGAGCAATCTTAACTTATTTTCAGAATTGCTGTGAGACACAAACTTGTGTGGGAACAGGACCTTCTGCATTCTTGGCACATGGCAGGTTTTTATTATTTCTGTTAAATGTAGGAGAGTTGAGGGAGCAGCTGAACAGATCACAGACTTTAAGGCCTCTTAGCAAAGATAGTTTTTTTTCTTTTACAAATAATTGTAAAACAAGTTATGTGCTTATTTCACTTGATGCAAAACAGTGTGTCTTGCTCCAGTGTTTTTCTAGTAAAAATGGAAAAAAATCAATTTCTTAGCTCAATCATGTAGATTAATTTATTAATGATCCTGAAATGGAAAAATTTTAGAATGGAAAATTTGGTATGGAAAAATTTACCCTCATTTTAACCATCTGGAAGAAGAGGGCCAGGAAAAAACAAGAAATGAAACTTGGGCTGGGAGCTGGTGTGAGGGACCAAATGCCCCACGCCATTAAGGAGATGAGTTTATTCTGGCCATTGCAACTGGGAGAACGTTCATTTCTGCAGAAGAATGTCTCAAAGAAATGGAGAGGCTTGGGTTTTATAGAGGCAGGTAAACCAGGGAGTCTTGAGGAAGGGGACGCCATTGTTCCTGGAATGTGTGGGGGAGGTGGTCCTTGACGTTAGGTGCCTCTCTGAACATCAAAGGTAGCGGATTTCTTGACCATTGCTTTCTGGGAGCACAGGGCTCAGAAAAAGTTCCACACTGTCATTGGTATTAGGAGAGCTAAGACAGACGCAGAATCCTCTAGTGTAAGAACACCACCACGGGTCAGTATCCAGGAGGTTACAGTGGTCAAGGTAACATGTCAGAAACATGATCAGGAGACCAAGCACCCCAGAGAGATGAGGGATCTGAAACACTTCTGTCTCCCACGATTTAAAACTTAGAGACACATAGTTCACTGACCACCAGCTCTATGCACTTGATTATGCGATAGCAATCAAGACAGTCAATTACACAAATATTTACTCAGCATCTTTTCTACCAAGTTCCGAATATTTGTTTTTGTTTAATATCAGTGTATTACATCATTTCTTTCCATAGGGTATCTGTCTACTTAATACCTTTCTGATAATGAAATATTCCTGCAAGACAATTAATGGGTTCTAAAAGTTTCCCTTTGCCTGCCCATCTGTATGAATTAGAAATATATTTCTGGTAAGCAATTTAACAATAATTTCAGTTTTGAAAAGGATGGTGGATGGGAAGGAGACTAAATACAGAGTTTAAAGGTTTCCCCTGATGGTGACATCTTATATAACTGTAGTTCAGTATCAAAACTTGGAAATTGGCATTGGTGCAGTCCATAGACCTTATTCAGATTTCACCAGTTTTACGTTACTCATTTGCATGTGTCATTCAGCATTTTTAATGGGCCAGACACTACTTATACCCTGGGGTGGCATGGGTGATAATACAGACAGCACTTCAAAACACTTTAAACATTCTTTGGAAGTTTTGTTTTTGTGGTAAAGTGAGGAGTTCTCAGCCCTGCCTCTAAGATTTCTCCAGTTGTCTTAGAGAGTCAAGAAATAAAGTACTGTAATTGCATTGATTATTAATTAAAGAATAAACATTAAAGTGGGTTGGCGGTGGAGGATAACATGTCACATGTCACATTGAGTCACCTAGCCAAGATTCTACTCCTGATGGGTGCAGTGGGCTAGGATGGTTAGGCTCCTATATGACTGAGATCCTTGCCCTGAGTGGAGATGTGGACGACCTAGGCTTGTAGCGGACCTGGCTGTAGTGGAATGCTGCCGACCATCCTGTAATCCGTGAACTGTAAGTTGCTCAAATTCCAAGGGAAAACTTAAAGTCGCCCATAGCATTGCTGGAAAAACAAATGATCTTATCCAACAGATGGTCTTACCTGTTTCTTTTTGCAACATATTCTTTGAGTTGCTAAATTGAGGTGCTGAATCAGGTGATGTCATCGAAGGGCTTGTACAATAAAACAGGCGAGCTGCATTCCTGATTGGGATTACTAAATGAGGCCAGAAAGAATAATCCTTCCAAATCTAAGTCTTCCTGTGTTGGCTAGTTGCCTTCCAGTGGGGAGGACCCATTTGTGAGGTAGAAGATCTCCAGGCCAACCTAGGAAAGGCACTGGGCCCATATCAGTATCTGTTGTGCTTTTATGACACACTCATGCCACACACATACAATTGCAATTGAAATTTCACAAAATAATACTTGGGCTATGGGGATATGCTCACGTACCCTTGTTCTATGTCATTAAAAATAATTGGTTGTCATTACCTACTAAGTCAATTTCAAGACTCCTCGTTTGAAAAAAGTCAGTTCAAACCAGAACAGGAATCAAGAAATTAAGAGTCTAACAAAAATTCATAATAGCTGCTACAATTTACTGGCTGCTATATGCTCAGTGACTTATAAACATATCATTCATAATATTCTTGGGATTCATTCAGTACTCAGCAAACATTCATTGTGCTCCTATTTGCCAGGCTCTGCTCCAGCAGGTAGAAGAGAAAATCCTGGCAGAGGGAGTAGCAACAGCCAGACCCGAGGCAAGAATTGTTGGAGAATTCAAGGAACAGGACAGAGTGTGGCACAGATAGGGAAAAACAGGTTCCGGAAATTTAGCTCAAGGTCACGCTCTGGGGGATCTGAACACAGGTCTAGCTGACTCCAGAGTTGGTGCTTCCTCCATGACAATGATGTGCATGAGTTATTGCCCAGCTACAATGGGCCATTCGTCCTCTTACTCGACTTTACATATTTCATGTCGCCTAACACATTTTCTGGTGAACTGAAGGAGTCAAGTATCCCTGGCTGGAAATCGCATAATAAAGGAACTTGTCCATAGAAGAAAAACACTCAGATCCAAGAAGCTTTACAAATATTAATAGGAGAAAGGCAAATATATTCTGTGCATTGTTCTTTCGATTAATTAGTGAGATGGCATAGGAGAATAATTTTCTACATAGATGAAATATTTTTAGTTCAATGTAATTTGTAAAATCACTAGAGAGGGAAGTAATTTTTTCCTAGTTTCTTCATTTTAAGATTTCTTTCTTTACAGTAAAATGTTTTAATACCAAACCACAAACAGCCTTCAGCAGGACACCGTGTTCTGTGCAGATCCTACACCTTGGTGCCTTGGCATTTCATTTTGCCCTCATGAAGTGGAAATTCTACCCCGGGGCCGGATGTGTTCCTGTGATAAGCTACGGAAGAAACAAGTCATTGTGGTCTTTTCCTCAAATTCTTACTTTTGCTGATTACTGGCGCTTTGGTGCCCTCTGGTGGCACAGCTGGGGGAAACAATAGTTCGCCAGCATTTTACGCTGTGTAGTATTGCTGTCTAACGTGCACAGTTTACAACGCTGAAAAGCATAAACAAAAATTACCCACAAGACTGTGAACTTGTCGGTTCATTTCGTCTTGCCTCACATAAAAATTGCGAAAAGCTTTGAGAGTGTTAAGGTAAGAGAAGGCAATATCTAATCTCATAAGCAGAGACTAGGTTGGAAAACCAGTGTCATGGAAAAAAATTATAAATCTTTAAGAGTAGGGCTAACAGAAATAAGTCAACCTTATCATATCTGTGCTCACATTGCCAATAAATCCCCTCTCACTGAAACAAGATAACCTTTTAAAAGTAACTGAAAATCAGATTAAAACCAAACCCACTAACAGTATGAAAAATGGTATTTTCTGGGCAAACTGTTTTGTTTGTGTTTTAAATTGAGAGCCCATGTCTGATAGGACAGACTCTGTAGAGGTACTGAGCACTTAAACTAGTGAAACTCTCCTCCAGTGGGGTTTGCATGTGCTCTGCCTGATCCAAGTTCATTGTCCTGACCCCTGACCTTAGAGGTTTCAAGGGCTGTGACTTATGAGAATTTGAGGTCCCCCCCTTCCCCTTTCTGTGGACCTGAGGCTCAATCACTGGAGGTCAACTTTCCGTGGACCTCTGCCTTCTGGAAAATCCTGAGTTTTGGTTTTGGTTACTGCTGACATTTGGGTTGTAACTCACTGGTCTTTTTCCCCCTTTCCTTGGGGCTTTCTTACATTTTCTTAGGAGCTGGGAATGTATTAAACTTGCATTTGTTTCACTTTATCTTGGATCTAGTTGTATTGCTGCAGGACGGGTTCTTAGTCCAACATGATGCCAAATACAGACGTGTAGGTGTCTCTTTGCTGGAGTGAAAACACAGCCCTTAGAAACCTACACCGAGCTATTGATCTGGTAAACGCATTTTTCTCTCTTTTTCCCAATGAGCAGAGAATGCCAGAAGTTTGCTTTTACACTGAAGTAAATTTTACTGTCTTGCCTCAGGGCATCAATGTCTTGTTTTCTGTTGTAATTTATTCGGCAGGGAGCCTAATTATATCACCATCCCAGAAAATGTATTACCGATTTAGGATTTTGGAGACCTTATGCTGATAGAATTCTATGAACCGGATGGCCTATGAATATACATGTATATCAGGGATGGGTGCTCTTTCCCACAAATTTCAGGAATCTGTCACTGCTGTGAAGTGTCTAGGGATTCAGAAATCTGGGTCCTGATAGTATATCACTTTTAAAGTGAAAGGCAAGTAGCGGCCGCTTGTACCCACTACCACTGTGAAAGCGATCTTTCTTCTTGGACAGGTTGGGTTGAAGAGGCAACATATACCATATTTTGGTGTGCTGCTCTAACTGAATACTGAATAACCAATAATTCAAAGGCTGATAGCGTTGAATGTGGCCAGAATAAAAGAAGATCCTTCAGTTTTTCCAGTTTGCTGTGCCAGCAATTCTGCCAACGTCCTGGTGGATCGGGTGGTGCTTCAAGAGTCAGCCTGACTGGGATGCTGTGTGGAGCTTGTGGGCTCTGACAGGTGAAGCAGAGTAAACACCCGCAAAGCCAGGCTCTCTTCAGAAACTAAATATTCTTTTGAGAATAATTCTTGGCTTACTATCAGGCTTTGAAATGCTAGGTAACTGTGAGACTTGAGAGGCATATCATGAAATAAAGCTTTGTCTGGTCCTCTCAGCCATAAATCATTACAATTCTCCAATATGAAACTGAGGGGATTATATGGGATCAGACAAGCCCTGACTGACCTAGTAAGCTCATTGCCATCCATCCCTTTCTCAGCCCACATCTGTGGCCTTATACGGAGTTATCTGAGGAAGAAGAAAAATTGAGTGTGGTTTATAGATGGCTCTACATGACATTCCGCATTAGCCAGGAGCAACATGCTCCAGTGTTATAGTATTCAGTACTCAGAAATGGCCTTCAGGATAGTGGAGAAGGACATCTCAGTGACCCGATATTTAAGTGGTATGTCTCATGATCCACTCTTCCTGAAAAGAGAGATTGCAAGAGGTGTGCATCTACAGCAATTCCTGGGAACTTGCTTATAGTTTGGGTGGTTGGTCAGCATTTGGAAGAAGTAAAATTGGAGAATTGATGACAAGTAAGTAAGAGTATATGGAAGGATATCCAAGAATGGACCCAGAATGTGAGAACATTAGTGACTCAAGTAAATGCTCACCAAAAGGCTCCCACTGAAGAGAGAGCTCTTAATAACTAGGTGGAAAAGACGACGTGCCCTGTAATGTTAGCTTCTGTCTTTACCTCCTCCAGTTCTCGTTCTGTGGGTTCAGGATAAAGTGGCCATGTTAGCAGGAATAGCAGTTTCTCATGGGCTCAAACACAAAGATCCACCCACTTGCCAAATTAGAGGTGGCTACTACTACTGCTGATTACTCAGGCTGCTAGCAGCCTTGGCCAACTGGTGGTCCCCAATATGGCATCCTATCCTGAGGGGGATGGGAGGCGATCCTGTTACCTAGGGGTCGATGGATTATACTGGACCACTTCTAATATGAAGAAAGCAGGGAGTTGCCATCATTGGAATAGACTCTCATATTGAAAATAGATTTGCATTTTGATACCAGTTGTGAACTTTCTGAATGCCTAATTCACAGTGTTAGTATCCTTTACAGTAGTATTTCTGAAAAAGAAGATTGTTTTAGGGCAAAAGAAGTAAGGCTGATTTTAATGGAATTGGTCTCACTTCATTATCCAGAATGGCTGGTCTTTTAGAATGGTGGATTGGCTTCCATCTGACAAATAACACCTTGCAGTTGGTTGTACTTTCCAGTAGGGTGCAGTATATACTCAGAACCAGCGACCAGTGCTATTTCCTCACAGCCACACTCATGGGTCTAGGGATGAAGAGGGAGCCAGGAGTGACCTTTCACATTTACAACTAATGGCCCACTGGCATTGTTTGTCCTTCTCATTTCTGTTCTCGTGACTCAGACTGTGCTACTCTAAGGTCTCACTTTCCAGGGGGAGTGCCTCCCGCTAGGAGAAACAAAAATGGTCCCATTGAACTGGAAGTTGAAACAGCAACCTGGCCCCTTTGAGATCCTCTGCCATTGGACACACAAGCTAAGATGAGGTTACTCTTGACAGAATATTTGTTTTAATTAGCAAGTGGGAATATGATTACAGATACATGATGAAGCAAGGGAGGAATCTGAGGTCAGAAAGATTAAATATCCATCGACTCTGGGACTTTTGTTTGATCAATGTGTCAGCAAGTCACATGTCACATTTAACATACACAGGGAATCCTCAGGAAAAGTGGGAATTCCAAGATGCAGAGAGACTGGGTAATACCTCCCTTCCTTGCCCTCAGCACATTAAGATGTATTTCTGTTTATCGAGTTAAGTGGGTTTATGAGTTGCCTCATTTATTTTACATTTAACTAACCCTTTGTTTCCATCAGGATTGGTTGGGTTATGCTGCAAATACAAACAATCCCAAAACTTCAGCAGCTTAATAACAATACATATTTATTTTGTACTCATGACCCAAGAGGGTGGCAGGGGCTCTGGGCTTTGTCATCAGAGCCCCTGACCTAGGCTGCTGGAGACTCAGTGTCAGCACAAGCTTCCAGGATCTCTGAGCTAGAAAATAAGAACATGGTAAATTATGCAATGCCAGTCTTTTAGACGGTCTTTGAGTAGGAGAATTATTTGTAATCTATACATGGTATAGATTTGTACACAGTACAAAGCTAGCAGCTATCTTTCAGCTCTGAAACCTCCATAGACCTATATCCTCTTTTATCTTGACTATGGTTGCTGTCAGGAATAAATAAGTCTGTTTGTGCCTGGAGGGGCCGTTCGTTCTGGTGGCACTTTATTAAGAGGCCAGTTATTTACCTTCACTAACTTGGTCTTACCACTACCCAGAATTAGCTTAGAAGAACATTTCAGAAAAACCCTGCCTAAGAGGGGACATCTTTTTACTACAGCAGCAAGAATGGACCCATGTGGAGGTGAGTGCAGCATAACCCAGGTGGCCTGGATGATTCAGGGAGCAATGGTGGTAGCAACAGCAAGAAAGAGCAAGGTGCTGTACTGGGGTTCAGGTTAGCGTCGGTCCCCAGAAGATCGAGCTGAGTGCAGGAGTCTATGCAGGACTGCTGTGGATAAACCGCTGCAGAAGTAGGAAATAAAAGAAACTGTCAGTTAAGAACGATTGCTAATAAGTGAGTGAATGAGTCATTTATACACACACCCACACACACAAAATTTAACCACTTGCAAGAACATGTATCAACATCTTGTATGATGAGAGACTGCTTGTTAAGAATAAGCTCATATTTATGCTTTTGGAACAGTCAGTTAAATTGTTCAGTATAGTCCATGACTGAGTTTAAGTTATTCTCAAGCAAATAACATTTTTGTTGCAAAGAAATACCTGCTGCACAGAGAGTCCCACCAGTCCTTTGACCTCTGCGTTAGTTATGGCCGGGCACTGAGAGGGACAAAGAAAAGGAGCATTTCTGGCTGATTTCCACTAGATGGCACTATTGAGTTCAAGGTGCAACCTGCTATATATTAGAATGCAGGAATTTGACTGACTATAGAAGACATTTATAGTGTTACTTTTCCCTTCTATGTTAATATTCAAAACAATATTCCGACCACTTTTATTCATTTTGGAAGTAAAATAATCAAAATTGGTAACCTCTGGAAATTTGAAAACACTGTTAACATCTTGAGGAGCTGGTGTGATATCTGATATTTCTATTGTAATTCATGGAAATGATCTTTTTATTATACACAGATATTTTTTGGTCATTTTTATATGTGTCATAAGTTTTGATCGTAGCTATTTTTCTTCTCAGGTGAAGTAAACATTTCATTTTCAGACTACTGAAAGAGTAGGGGCCACATTTTTTCAAAATTTTTTTTGTTTTCTTTTTTTGGTGAGGAAGATTGGCCCTGAGCCAACATCTGTAGCCAATCCTCCTCTTTTTTGGCTTGAGGACAATTAGCCCTGAGTTAACATCTGTGCCAATCTTCCTCTACTTTGTATATGGGACACCGCCACAGCATGGCTTGATGAATGGCGTGTAGGTCTGTGCCTGGGATCCAGGCCCTCTAACCCTGGGCTGCCGAAGTGGAGCATGCGAACTTAACCACTATGCCACTGGGCCGGCTGCAACATTTTTTCAAATTTTTATCAGGTGAGAAAACATCTCGAGTGGCTCTGTTTCTGTGTAAAAATAGACTACTTTCGAGAACATAGTTTCACTTCAATTGCCATGAGACATTATGAAGATAAACAAAAATTCTAAAAAATAGATGACTCTTCTTTCAATGATTGAATGATAAGTACAATACATACGGATTCTATGTGTGTGTTATTGCAGAGTAGTAGAGAACCCAACAACTCAGACTGTTTTTCTTTGCTGTGAATACACAGCCGGAAAAGACCTCAGGAACTACCTCGTCCAGCTCTATCACTGACCAGTAAAGAGACTGAGAGTTTGGAGCACATTTTAAACTGTATTTGAGAAAGAGAAAAAAGATGGCCTCTCTCGACTCTTTGTTGAGCACAATCTCACTAATCTGCAGGTCTTTACAAAGCACTTGCTTACAGTGTCCAAAAGCAGGACCAACTTATGAGTGAAGAATCAGGGTCTGCAGTCAGCATTTATGGACAATTCCTACTATCTTCAATAAAAGTTGTGCAGTTAAAAAGTGGCATGAAATGGTAGTGGGACTGGAAGATACAACAGTGCCATGTCCCTAGATCCAGCTTGTACAGTGAAAAGTGCAGACCCCGGAGTCAGGTAGACTTGGACAGTGAATTACAGCTCCTTCACTCACAACCTGTGTGACCTTGGACACGCTACCGTACCTCTCTGTCACTCAGCCTATCCACAAATTGGAGTTAAAAACACCCCCTTCATGGAAGTACAGTGCAGCCTGAATGAAACAACATGTAGGCTCTCAGTAAATAGCTGTCCCTTTACCTCATTAAGAAATAGTTTCTAAAATAGCAACTCAGTTTAAAAGCCCAATTTAAGGAATGAATGGGCAATGTCTGAGGTCATGGGTCTGTCCATGTGGGGGCTATGCTGTGTTTTGATCCTTTTAATGATTGCTTCTGATTAATTTCTTGGTCATAGATTTGCAAAGCTCATTTGATTGACTGCACAGACCTAGCCAGAGTCAAGCTGTTGGAAACCACAGACGACAGAAATCAACAGAGAACAGACACAAAGTCTTTATAGAGATTGTAGAACTGGACCTGCCACAATGCAGCAGCACGGAATTACACATTGTCCTCCTCCTGTTACACCCCACTACGCTTTTATTCCCGAGGATTTACACCAACATTAATATATTACAGATCGTAGACATGGATGGACTCTAGAATGGTTAACTGAGCCTTTAGACTTGAATCTTTTTCTAGTCCTTTCTCGTATAATCCAGCAGATGGCAGTCGTTCCCTTTGGCTAGCCTTTAGTCTCACCTGCCCTGGACCAGGGGAAGAGAAATCACCTTTAGTTATTATGTCCAAGTGACATGTTTGTTGAACTGTAACAATAATCATCCATTAGCCTATCAGGGGCTTGAGGCATTGTGGACTCAAACAATGATGAATTTTTATTTTCCCGTTTAATTTCTTTTTTTAATCTCCATCTCAGTTTCCAAAATGTATAACTGGGAAATAAATGAGAAAACAGGGAAGACGTGCAGGGAATATAAATTTGCATTTTTGGTAAAATTATTTGTGCTTGCACGGGAGAAGACAAATCACTCCTGCTGTCAATGGGAGGTTATGATTTCACTCCATAGTTTAAGAATTTACAAAAGGCATGTGGTTTGTGGTGTGCATTTGTGCAAATGTCTGTGAAACAATGTGCTTTTTAATCAGTCCTGCTACAACAGCAAATAGTCATTCTATCCAGCCATTGGTGCCAGCATAGGGCTGGTTAGCTAAGGGCAGATTTTATAAAACCAGAGTAAAATAAGTTTACTTTATATGAGGTAAATTTTCTTCCATTTTGAAGGTGGAGAAGTGCCTCTTTAAAAGAAAATATACTACATGCAAAAGTCCATGGATCCTTCGGTGTTTCTCAAACTTTGTGTTTTAAATCTACTTTCTCCTTTTAGTAGAGATCAGCAGTTTGTCCTCAAAGAGGATGTTCCTTAAAGGAAGCAAAATTACCGGTCCTACTGTCTAGCAAATCCTGAATTTATTATGGGAAAACCAATCATCTCCCTGCAAGCCTGTTTTTGACTCTTGTAGTTCAGATTAGTTTGTTGGAACAGTTGGGGTGCATGCTGTATTTCAATATAGGCATTTATGCTTGTGTCTCACGGCTCTTCCTGGTGGAGGGTCTCTGAGATAGAAGGCTTCCCAGGGGATCAAAGCTTAGCCTGCTTCTGCACCTTACAGAGATCCTCATTGTCATCAGGCCCTTTGCAACCAGGGAAACAAAAGTGACCCAGTTACTCATTGTTTCACTTACTGGAGACTTTTTGGCCTCTGTTATAATTTATGCAGCTTTTAAATACAAAAAGTCAGTTTTAAGGGATGTATGTTAAACAGTAGCTATTCCTCAGCAAACAATCAGTGACAAAAGACACCCAACTAATAAAATTAGGGAAAGAAGAAACAAAGTTTGGTCCCACACGGATATTTAATAGCTTTATGAAAAATAGTACAGTTTAATAGTTTGAGTAGGAAAACATGCTATTATTAAATTGTGAAGATTTCATATGCAAAGAGTTTTATGACATAACGGTAGTGTCTAGAACAGATTTTAAAAGACCTTTTATACTAGACTTTTTCCTCATGGACTCCAGTAATACCCTAACTGTTACATTATTAATGCACACATCAGGATTTACAAGATAAAAGAAGAGAATGATACTCGTGTCCCTCCTTTATTCACACCCTGTCCACTTTAGAAGTGACTGAGTACTTGGGTATCTAAATGACGGAGTACTCAGCTATCTAACTTTTAGGATACAGGGGAAAGTGAGCAGATGATGACAAAGGAAGAGGCAAACAAAGATGGCGGAAACAGTGATGATGGTCCAGAGACGTGACCATGGGATGAAGCAGAGGAGAGAGAGCTGCCTGTTCCCTGGGGGGAGGTTGTACTAATGAGCTGCTGGCAGTTGAGGAACACTGATTGAGAAGCTTCTCTGGCAATTGCTGTGCAGCAATATTCCCATAAACAGTCACAACAGTTATCCCAGTATCAATGCACAGTCCAACACACAGCTTTGCGCATGAACTTGAATATTCAATGCCAGAGATGGGTACAATGAGGGTAAATAAATCCTCTCCCTCCCATTTTCCCACATCCATACTTTTAAAGAGATGTCAGGTACTCCATCATCGTCCAAGTTGTATGAGACTTCAGATCCCCACAGTTTATTATTTTTCAGCAACGTTTTTGAAATGCAATAATTTAGAGATCTCTTGACTTTAGAATTTACATTACAAATGCTAGTGATGCAAAAGCTTTGTTCAAAGTAGTCCACACCATGAAATATGGGTTTTTCGTATATTGTATATAATTTGAAATTTATATTTCATTTGTAATCCTGCAATGATCGTTGTTTAAAGAATTTAAAATGAGGTTTTGTATATTCATAAGCGTTCGCCAAATGTTCTGCAAATACAGTTTATATTTCTGGTGACTGGAGAATGTGGGAAGTCTGCTTCAAACAAGAATGGCAATCAGAACAAGGGTCTTTTCTAGGTTCAACGTTTTTATAATTCCCTCTGCCACCTGTCAGTTGCTGTGCTGCCAGGTGTTGGACAGCCAATTAAGACAAAGAGCCCATGTGAAAGTAGCAGGCAGTCCTTTAATCACTTTTGGAGGTTGTAGAAGCCAGAGGGAAATGTCCTATTTTTCCCTACAGAACAGCACCGGGTGAGGTCCAAAGTATGATTGCAGACGGGAGGGGAAGGTGGGTGTTGTCCCACTACCAGGAAGCCCGGAACAAAACGTTCCTGCTATTTTATGGACCCAGGAGTGGGGAGAGGGGAGGGGCAACTGGAGAGGGCAGGAGTAGGTGTGGAAAAGCACTGAATCCTGAGTCAGAGTGGAAAAATGTGTCTTCGAGTCTCCCCATCCTCCTTCAGAGGAGCCAGAGGAAGGTCTCAGTGGAAGGTCTTGGATGAAGAGGCATCTGAATGGAGGTCCTGGGCTGGAAATGCAGATATTCCTAGAGCATGGCCGCCCAGGGGGCCCGAGTCCTCCACAGCAACTCCCTTCCAAGACTGCGATGCATTGGCTGTGCGGAAGCCTGGTGTGGGGAGGGCAGCTTTTCCCTGCGAGGCCAGCAGGTAGAGCCTTTGTAACCGCCTCTGGTCAGGCTGGAAAGATCAGACACAGGTGTTTGGTCTTAAGTTGGACTCTTCCCCGCCATCCTATTTCGGGCTGACATCACCTCGTTTGGGGTTGTTGAAATTGCCTTTATCCATGTTCTCTACCTACTGAAAGATCTTCTCCTAACATAATCCATCAAACACTTGATTGCCAGATGGCTTGTTTCTTAGTCACTAATTTTACCTCATTATTCCACTGCTTTGTAATCTCTTACATATTGTACAAGTCATTCAGGCGAGCATTCACAGCCTTTCATTGGCTTTAATTCCTTATGCAATTCCATGTTGCTACTCTCCAGAATGTCTCCTCTGTTACTCCTAGGCCTGAGATGGTCTTATATCTTTCATACACGGTGGTTCTGTCTCAGCCCTAGTCCTTCTATCATGCTTAGAACATCTTTGCCTGTCAACTCCACCAATCAACACACTCAGTTTCTTCTAAAGCCCAGCTAAAGACATCTGCTTCACAATGTCACTGCTTTGCCTCCAACCTGATTCTTTTTGTCATTGTTGCTGCTGCATAAATTCTTCAGCCCCTATTTGCATCATTTTTCTCTACCACACTACTAAAATAAATAGTTGCTTAACAAACTTTTGTATTTTTCTCTAGTTTATTTATTTTTAAGTGTTACATTATATTCACATTTAAATCTCAGGTATTATGTCCCCTCTCTTATGTATCATATTTGAGTGTCTCCTAGGGGGCAAGCACAATGCTTGGTATTTCCATTTATATCATTGGATTCAATTTTCACAAAGGTCTGCAGGTCATGTGATTTTTATCATGATTATATGCACAATAAAACTCAATCTCAGAAAGTTTACGTAATTATTTTGTCATGTGTAAAGGACTGGTACGTTGACAGCAGTGAGAATCTTTCTCGCTCCGAAGTCCATGCTTTTTTCTTCTCTAAGATGCCACCTCTATACTGGAAACCCAGTAGTGACAATAAATGAATGTGATATAATGCTAATTTATGATTATAAATTCTCTGCCTTAAGAAAAAGTGTATCTATTCAGCATGGTTGATAAAGTTATGAATTCTAAGGTCTTATTATTTAAAAAATGGATATTTAATGGAGATGGTATTAACTTTAAAAAACAGTGAAGCACAGGGGCTGGCCTGGTGGCATAGTGGTTCAGTTCACACACTCTGCTTTGGCAGCCCAGGGTTCGTGGGTTTGGATCCCAGGCGTGGACCTATGCACTGCTCATCAAGCCACACTGTGGCACCATCCCACATACAAAATGGAGGACGATGGGCACAGATGTTAGCTCAGGGCCAATCTTCCTCCCCAAAAATAACTAACTAAATAAGAAACAGTGAGGCACAGAGGCACAGGTCTTGCATTTGGAATCCAAAGTCTTGAGCTTTCATTCAAGCTGTGCTCTTTGGGTGCAGCACTGGTTAAGTTGCTGAAAACTTTGGGCCTCGGTTTCCTCATGTGCCACATGAGAAGATCAGATTTCTGATTTCTGAAGTCCACTGTAGGGGTAAGAGTTTATATTATTCTTTATTACCGCTCTTGGAGTTTGTTGTAAAAAGCGTCCACAATCCTCCCTTCCCAATATAACCTCTACATCCCATCATGGTGTTGTCCTTCTGTTAGAGATTTTGATCCCGTAACTAGAATGACACTTTTTCCCCCTTTTTTCCATCATATGACTTAAAGTGCCACATCTTTACCCCGAGTTTCTCTTAAAAGGTGCCATTAAAGTTATTTCATTATTTCATTATATTTGAAAAGTTACCATAAGCATCATTGTTTGTTTATTGATCGTTCTTCAAATCATAGCTGTCATAATTTGTGGAGTCAAATAAACAAGTTATACATGGGTTCCCATCTCTTCAAGTTCTGGACATATTTTTTAAAGTATCAATGCTATCATTGCCATCGTTATTTAAAATATATTAAAACATTATCTTCATAGCAGATAAACAAAACTCAAGGATATGCATCGGAGAAGTAGAAATAAGAAAAAAAATCTGTATAATAAGAAAAAAAATCTTTCCCTAGTCCTATAAGAGAGGAAAAAGAAATAGAAATGTACTAATTATTTTATTATGTGAGTCATATAATTCTGTACTTGAACATGAGTTGTATATGAGTTTCAAAATGTGTGCTAGTGGAAGGTCAAAGCAAAATTAGTGAATTTATCTTAGTATATTTCTCACTGTGGGTTCAGTACATGTTTTAAAACATCGATTTTTCTCATTACTGTTCTTTATTCTTGAGAAAAGGGAAATGATGCAGGATGAGATGGTGAGAAAAGTTAAAGGAAACAATAGTAATGAGTCACAATGGGAGTCCTGGGTTTCATAGATTCCCATGTTAGCAAAAGTGCTTGCAGAGGGAGATGAGAGGAAAAAAAAAATCCCAGCCTTTTTAAAAAATATTACAGTAGCCAAGAAGAAAGTTCAAATTTTAAAAAAGCAAAATGAACGTCCACGTCATCACATACTGCCCCATTTCCTTGAATTATGGCCGTGTGAAATCGATTTCTGTGTAGATTGGATTCACTGGCCGTTTCCTTTCCTACAAGGCCTCACAGTTCCTTTTCCTTTTTGGAAAGAGCAAAAGTGCCCTCAGATTTATTATAAATCGTAATGTCCATCCTTACAGCATGAACCAAGCTGACAGGGCATTTGCTTTGCAGAGCAGAGGAGGGCTCTGAAACCTCCCACTTCCCTTTGTAACTTGATAAACGAGGCTGCCACTGCTGTAGAACAATGTAGCCCGAGTTTACACTGGCAAGTGGCTTTTCCTTACTCGTGTGGAAACGGGGCTGCACCCTCTGTTTACCAGGGTGCTCCACCATGAGTCTCTGACGCTGCAACCCGGCTAACAGGCATTTCTACGGATGATAAGCTGAAAACTTCACTCTGCTACAAAATGAAAACGGGCTTTCTTCTTGGGAACCTGGACTTGACAAATAGATGTCTTTGTCCTGTGGCTAAGATTCTCTCCTTTCTGCATATGGATCTCGTTAGGAAAAAGCATAGCGTTGGAGACATTTATTTTCTAATCAATATGGTAGCTGTCATGCTCAAAAGTAAAGTTTTAAAAAATTATCTTTCTCACGTCAGTCATTTTGTAGTGATTACAAAGACTTATGAGCAAGGCTGCCTGTCTGCGTTGGTTAAATCTGCCATAAAGAAGGACGCAGATCTACCCAGCCACTTTCCCATTAATGTGTCAGTGCTTTCTCAGTCTTACTCACTTCTTAGAAGAAGAGAGAAATGACTCTAGTTTTAGCTGTAGGAATATTATTGCTTGCAGGCCTGCCCCTAACATTAGGAGGGTCTGTGGCAAAAGTACAAAGGTAGGCCTATGTAATATTTGGCTAAATATCTAGAAATTATAAATCAAGCTAATAATGGCATGTTAAATCAAATACATTCTATTCTCCTATCTTAACAAATTTACCTTCATTATGACTTGGAAATGCAGGTTTGAATTTAAACTTCGACCACTCCAAGTTCTGGGATGGAAAGTGATGGCAGGGGTTGGATCTGGCCTCTGGCTTGTGACTTGGCCTTTTCTCTTCCCATCTTCAGCTCTGTCCCTGACCATGAGAGGCCTCATGTGCACAGGTGTGGATATTTCAGCCTAGATGCATTTCTAAGCTCCATCCATACCTTCCCTGTCCAACAAACAGATGCTCCTTGACCACCCCCAGGGCCGTGGAGTATAGACACCAGTGACACATTGACCTTTGTGGACAAGAAGTCCAAACAATTCCTTGAAGCAGGCTTGGGGCCATTAGGACAGGGGTTTTGGAGCTGGTGTTTCTGGAGCATCGTTTTGAAGGGTTAGTGTAGGCTCAGTCAGAGGAGGGGGTAATGTCCCCTTGGTCACTTGTACTCTTCAATCCTTACGAAGGCACAGCCAGGGAAACACAGGGTCCAGGACAGAGTATTGGTTACTCGAATCTTTGTTGTACAGATTTTATGAAATTCTGTACTGAGAATAGTTGGTAATATACAATGACAAAGTAACACGCATAAGGTAAGGATACTCCTTAACTTTTCTTTGAATTTGGGGATCTAGATGGAATCGATATAATAAGTAGCTACACATGATGTTACATTAGAACAAGGTATCTTGTCCCAAATATCAATCCCATCTCCATGACATATTCAGCTCTCTAATCAACTACTATTTTTGAGATTCAGACATATGAAGAAGAGAATCTTTTTAGATTTTACCTCTATATCCTTAATAACCATTTAGTCATTTGTTCAACACAGCTGTTGAACATCTGTATTGGGCCAGACGTTGTGCTGGGGTCTGGGTAATCTCAGGATGACTGTCAACACAGGATAAATAAAACATGGAACCCATTCTTGAGGTGCTCAGTGTTTTAGTAGGTAATTATGATGACATGTGCTAAGTGCTAATAAAGAAATGTTTAAGATACTTTGGTATCTGGAGGGATTTAACCAATTCCTGGATGCAGGAAAATGCAATGGTTACAT
Organism: Tapirus indicus; assembly: GCA_031878705.1. Taxonomy (NCBI): domain Eukaryota; kingdom Metazoa; phylum Chordata; class Mammalia; order Perissodactyla; family Tapiridae; genus Tapirus; species Tapirus indicus. The sequence continues at coordinate 34,191,954 of CM062937.1, read as the reverse complement.
GGATAGGCTTTGGATTTCAAGAGCCTTTGTTCAAATCTCATCTCTACCACTTACTACCTCGTTAAGTTACTTAATCACAAGCCTAATTTCTTTGTCTGTGAAATGGACTGTGATGAGAAATCATACACACACACACACAGTCCTTACTATGTTACTAAGCACTTAGTATGTATGTATTACAACAACCTTACAGGGTAGGTGCTATTACTAGGTTCATTTTACAGAGGAAGAAACTAAAGCGTAGAGAGGTTACTTAAGGTACCAAAGGTTACACAGCTAGTTAATAATGGAGCCACATTGACAATCCAAGTGGTTTGATTCCAGTCTCTAATTTTAATCCCGACCCTATTCTTCCTTCTAGGGAAAAGAGCATTTCCTGACACATAGTAAGAGCTCAGTGCACCATATTATAATTATTGTTATGGACTATAGTTAGACAAAGGGAGGCAGGAAAGGTTTTACATCCAAAGTAGTGGGTAAGTTGAACTTGCGGGAGGCATGGGTAGACCAAGCCATTTCAGACAGAGGAAACTGAATGCAAATGGTCAGAAAAGGGCCCGGATGGTATTGTTAGGCTATGGGGACTAGAGACAATATTAGGGAACAGTGGGGAATGGGGCTGAAATGTGGAGGGCCGTATGTACTAAACTAAGGAGTCGGTCTTTATTGCTTGAGAGATGGAGGAGGGAGATCAACAATCTTAAAACAGGGAAATGATATTATCAGGTGACTTCCTGACTAATATGATAATTTGTCATTAATAATGGAAGATAATTTTAATGATCTGCAACTCGTGTATAGGGTACCCACTTAATTTTAAAAGCTGAGCGTAGTGGTTGCAGTCTAGAAGCCAACCTTTCACTAGCAGGAAAACAAAAAGACTTCAGCTGATGTGGAGGCTGCATCTCCTTTGATCCGGTGGCTATAAAGAAAGTGTGCCGTGTTTTTTGTTGAGTATTATTTCCTAATGCACTGCTTCTTTTTATTGGAGCCCCCTAATCCAAATGGTATCCTGAGGGTGAACGTCCATGTTTATGTCTGTTTGGATTTTTGTCTTTTCCCATATTGAAATTAATTAAAATAAATTCCATATAATTCTTACAGTGGACTTGCTCCAAGTGCACAAGAATGCAATTCTTTTTTTTGTGTGTGAGTAAGATTAGCCCTGAGCTAACATCTGTTGCCAATCCTCCTCTTTTTTGCTGAGGAAGATTGGCCCTGGGCTAACATCTGTGTCCATCCTCCTCCACTCTGCATGGGATGCCGCCACAGCATGGCTTGACAAGCAGTGTGTTGGTCTGCACCCGGGATCCGAACCTGCAAACCCTGGGCCACCAGAAGTGGAGTGCGTGAACTTAACCGCTATGCCACCAGGCCAACCCCAAGAATGCAATTCTTGATATACTATCTTCCTCACATATTTTTGAGGGTACAAGTTAGTGTGCCAACTATTGTGGAGGGAGCAAAAGATATAAATATACAAAGGTGTACGTTAACTAACCATTTCAGGTAATTCACAATGTCTATAAATCAAACGGGTCCTGTGTACTCTATTTTCTCCTTAGCTCAGACTCCTTCTTGTTGTAATAGTCCTGAAAAATAATTTCCCAGTCTTTCCAAGTGTCTATTACTTCTCCCACCTCCCATGTCTCATGTAAAGCTAAGTTGTTTATTTAACAATTATGAGTGGATTCAATGGATTAGTATAACAATATAAGGCTTGTCCAACTATTTCCCTAGGGATATGTATCACAACTTGAAAATTTTGGCATGGTCAGTGTAGTGCTACTCTTTTTATTCTTTGGCTGAATTAATTTTATTAACTAATTAGTGTTGTGAATAAACATCAGAAGTATATTTTGTACTTCATATTCAGAGTGGAGGCAATAAAAGCCCTCTTTCAACCATCCTAACATCTATGCTTTGTTACACCTTCACAGTTTTTCTTCTGCCAGGCAGATTTCTGAGTATCTTTCTTTTTGTCAGTGCTATAGCCAAGACCCAAATCTAGTCATTATATGAGATAATTTCCTAGTAATCCCCTTAGTTATCACATCCCCTTACTTTTCCATCAAGACCAATTTTGCGTAGTCTTGTTTTCAGATGCAGTTTGCTAAGTCATGTGGATATGTGACTTAAATCAAACCTAAGGGAGACTCAACCAGTTTGGAGTTGAGAACTCTCCAGTGGCTGTCAAATTAGAAGCAGTTGACCATGCTGATGACTTCTTTATGATACTTTGGTGATGTTGATGATACTGCTACTACTATTACTATAATTTATTGAGAACTGGTTACGTTCCAAGTTCCATGAGGAAAAGGAGGCCCGGAAAGATTAAAGGTCACGTTCAAGATCACACAGCCAGTAAATGGCAGAATCAACATTTGAACCTACAACTGCCTTTCTGAAGAGCAATTGTTCCTAACGATGAAGCTAAAATCCCATGTTTGTGATCTATTTTCCTTTGTACCTGTGTCGTATATTTTAGCTAATATTTATACAGCACTTTCTGTATGCCAGGTAGGATTGTAACAATTTACAGTGTATTAACTCATTAAATCCCCACAACAATTTATGATCTAGATACAATTTTACCTATGAGGAAATGGAGACACAGAGAGGTTAATTAACTTGGCTGATGTCCACTTCGTCACCATGAAAGATACCCACATGCTGCGCTACCCCTGTTGTTTATATGCTCCTATGAAGGCAAATTGATTAGTCATGACTCTAAAGACCTAATTTCACATTATTTCCACAGAGCAATAAGCTATATTTTCACCTTTGGATGCTGTAACATTAATAAAATCCAAAGATCAAATGCAGGTTACATTAAGCATACATAAAAGGCAATGAATGGCTTACAGGGAGTCACTTCTTAATTTTGATTATTTAATTGAAAAAAAAAGTGCTATTTTGATCAAAATCATGCTGAAAACTTATTGCTCAGGCTTTAACGGTTAGATTTATTTTGTTTTAAGCTGTTTGTGAAATTCACCAGTCTTGAGGTTTGGTAATCCTCAAATCAGCTTTATTCAATTTATAAAATCCTTTTAGCAGAATTTGTTTCACTGTTTTTGTGCACCTACCAAAAACAGAGCCTTATTAGTTTTCCGTAATCTTTAAATCAAGTTCACTCATATGACCTAATCCTCTGTATGAATGATCTAATTTAGAGTACCCCCAACCAAAGAAGGAAGCTTCAATCCTTCTTTTTAATTTCCAGTGTGATCTATGCCCTCTGGAATATGTTATATTCATACACATTTTCTCCCACTGGCAAAAAAACCAATGATGCTGTAAATTTATATGAATAACATAAGATATAAATATGCCAAGATTAAGTTTGATTGCCATACTTCACCTAAGGACTTATCAATAAACATTGATAAAAGCTGACACTTTTATTTTAAAATGGAGTCTACTTAGAGGTGTTTTAATTTTAATATCCCAGATTAATTTACCCAACCATGGAGGTACGTTTCTTATTATGCCTTCAGAAATCTCTGGTTTTTGTTCTGTGATTGTTCTGATCAACTCTTTCTTCATATAAAAGAATGGAGGATGCTAGACTATATTTAAGTCAAATATGTTACATTATCCCTAAAAAGTTCTCAAAAAAGCTAAATATACAAATAAAAAGGCAACATACAATTCTTTTAGCCTTTTCTTCTGACATCTTAGATTCACAGGTCAAAATTTAATTAGAACTAAGCTTTTAAAAAATCCTATACTTACAGTCAAATAATATTTTTCATGAGTTGGTTAAATTTAAAAGATAAGTGGTGTCTGACAAATGAAGAAGAGAGATATTTCATTCAGATAATTAATATGAAATGTTTATTTGATGCTATCAAAAGATTATGGCTCATTCGAGAGTTATTTTTGTGTCTATTTGAAATAGTGGGCTATGGTTTCTAGACTGAATAAAGAATGGAGTGAAGACTAGATATTGATCTGCTGAGAGAACAATAAAGCACTGAAGAGATTATGGCCGTGGGATATTCAAGAGCAGCTTTAGTTGCAGCTAAGGGGTGCAAGAACTGGAGAGGAGATTATTTTTAAAGGGTGTAAATTCAGAATATGTCATTGTAGATGGAGACACTGAAGAAGATGACATGATATACTATGTGATACGTGAGGGGCATAGATGTGATGGGAACCAATGTAGAGAAGGTCAAGAAAGTATGACACCAAGGTTTGCATGGTTCATTCACATGGATGTGGAAATCACCAAGAAGGATCATAGGAAAGAAAATCATAAATCAGGAGTCATAGCCTACAATGAACCTTGTAGAGCTTCAGTGAAGGTTATTGATTCCATGTGCTGAAGCAAGTGTCTGAAAATGACAGAGAGTATAAAGAAAAGCACTGAGATTTTGGAGGATGGGGGTAAATTGGCGACTTCTGTGTGAGAGAGTCTGAAAAGGAAAATAGAATCAACAGTGGAAAGTTAAGTTTCAGAAAAATAAGCTAGAAAAAGTTATGTACTTTTTAATAAATAACTAAAAGTTTCATAAATAGTTAATAAAAGTTTAAAAATTAAAGCATTTTCCTTGGCAGTTGGTAGAATAGAGTTAATGAAAGCAGAGTGGAAGAGGCTGAAAGGTGGAGGAAGTTCAGGTAGAGGTGGCATGAATTCTTTGAGGATGCTTTACAAAGAAGAAATACCTCAGAAGAAATAATCCTATCTTTTAGGAAGCTCTTCTGGGTTCTCAGTTATGAATTTTATTTCCAATTTCACAAGACTAGATTTTCACTGAAAAAAATATAGGTTAATCCAAAGGCCTGTTTCACTATTTTTAATTCTGGTTCCCTTTGCGGAGGTACCAGCTGTTTTTATTTGAATGTTTATCTTTTCTGTCCTTATTTATGCCTTTTTTTTTTTTTTTGCATATAGGCTTGCTGTGTGTGTACCTGTACGTGTGTTTATTTATCTGCTGCAACTTGCTTTTTTTTAAAAAAAAATTAATTAATTCTTGGAGATATTTCTATGTTAGTATATATCATGAAAAATAATTTCTGGGCTGTGAAGGATGTTCATTTTAAATTGTAATAGATATTGCTAAATCACCTTCCAGTTGATTGAACAAAATTATATTCCTACCAGCATTGTATGTTACTGATTCTGTACACCTTAGTAAATGCTAAATATTATCATACTTGAAAACTTTTGTCAATCTGATGCATAAAGCAATATTGCATTTTATCATTGTTTAATTTACACTTACCCGATTCTCGGAGTATGTCCCCTTCTGTGAATTGTCCATTTGCACACCTTGTTCTCTTATTGCTGTTGATCCTTTTGGTTTTATTTGTAGGATTTCTTTACATATTCTAAATTTAACCTTTAGCAGTTACATATGTTACAAATATTTTCTTCCAGTCCATCACTTGTCCTTTAATTTATGAAGTCTTTTTTCATTCAAGATCAGTCGTAATGTAACCTCGGAGGTAAGACCTGAGCCCAGGTAAAGCCAGGAACAGACACCTGTTTGTGTGTGCTTAGGTTGTAGCACCGAGTAAAGTAAACACAGAGAAAATAGACACAATAAATTATAATTCGTAAGGTAAGATTTGTTCTTTGTTCAACAAAGATTAAACCTTCATCTTTTGTTTTTAATTCTTGGCATCTAGTATGTTAGAGCAGACCTCAAAGACTTGGGAATTCATCTACTGAGCTTAGGTGAACAAAGCAGATTTTAAAAGTTTTTAACAATTCCTGGATAGTCTCATAAAAGGAAAAGTATTTGATGAATGCTAATTATTTATCCCAACTTGTTGAATGGGATTATGATACTGAGAAGTTATTTTCATCTCATGCTTCAGAAAGTCTTAATTTCATGAAAATGCTATTTTCACAGTTATGAGACTTCTAAGTGTACAAATACAGTACCTTTGTAAAGCCTAATAAAACGCACAGTGATCGAATTCTACAATCAGTTGAAATACTTTAAGTAAATGAAACAGAAAAGTTCTGAGTTCAACAAGTTATGAAACACTATATTCTAAGGTGTAGCCTATGGCACCCAACTGGGGAACCACAAACTAGTGTGGCTGGACAGGATAGTTGCGGTATTAATGAATGTTCTATTGTTTCTAGTATCTCCCTTCTCCGTTTAGCCCTTTCCCCATAGAGCACCCTGAGCACACAGAAAGCAAAGACAACAGGATTGAATGATTGGTTTTTAAATTTCAGAAGTCTGGGTCCCAGGGGCTGAGATCATAGATTTGACAGAATCTTAATCAGGAAGAAAAAAATTACCAAACTTCTTCTCCCATCACAGACCAGAAAGAATCTGCTAAATCTGAGAGGGGCAGAGAAAGAAGGGAAGTAAGGAAGGAGGAATGTTGGTGGGGTGTGAACCTGGAGGGACTGCACAGAGCACAGCAGCATCTGGTGTCCACCCGCCTCTACTGTAATAGCTTCCTCAACGCCCTAGTGCAGCCTGGAGCCGAGTCAGGGCCCAGGGCCCTCCTGCCTATTCTTCAGTGAGCACAATTCTCTTGGTGTGCTGGGGGAAAGGAAAAGACTAGTAAAAGAGACCCCAGTCCTACCTACATATGAATAACCACTGTTAACATTTTTATGTTTTCCATCCTCATATCCATCCATCTTCACAGCAGATACATATTTCAATACCACACAAGAAAATGGATGAAACATTGCCATTGCTCTGTTAAGAACTAAATTTATCACCTTAAGTGTTTTCAATAGTAAATGAAAAGAACAAAAATGAATGAAATAAACATTCAAATAAAAATTTCAAAGGAAAAAACGAACAAATTTAAGGAAAGCACGAGGAAGAAAATATTTAAAAAAACATAGAAATAATAAATTGGGAAGGTTTTTAAAAATAGAATCCATAAATCAATCCAAGATCAAGTTCTTTGAAATAGCCAATGAAGAATATCTAAATAAGGAGCAAGTTCTTGAAGAGGTAAATAAGAAATATCTAATAAAGAAGCAAAAAGGAGAGTACCAGAAATAAGACAAAATTTAAAACAAGAGGACACAAAGTTGAATGAAACACATTTGAAAAGCTTGATTCAACAGATATTTTTAGAGAAAAAGTTTAAACTACCAACATTGACTCAAGACAATGAAAAAACGTGAGCAAAATGATAATCGTTAAAGAAATGGGAAAATTTAGGGGGAAAAGGCCGTCAGAATGGCTCTCTGGCTAGTATTTTAATGAAACTCTTTCCAAAGGGAAGGAAAAAACATTCCCACAGTATGCTATGTGATATATGCTTTAAAGGTGTATTATTTTTGTGTCTACTTTCTCTGATCCTATATCATTTAAACGTCTTTAGTAGGAGTTTTGTTGTTTAAATATTACATCAGTTTCTAGTTTTATTGAATCGTGTTTGATGGTAAGCCTGTAACAGTTCTCAATTTGGGATTTTACCATATTTACTTGGTGCTTTGTGATATAGTAATGTTTTTGTAACATTCATGAAAGCACCCGACCCCAGTGATAAAAGATTTTTATTGGAAAAACAAATAGAGCTACTCTTTTCTGCTGTTGCTAATCCCAAGTCATTGCTGTCCTTTGTCTTTCAAAACTGAGGTCCTTTGACATCAATGTCATCTGTCTTTATCATCCACTATCATGCTGCCTCCGGATCCTGCCTTGTGTTGTAAACCGACTTTTTTTTCTTTTTAACGAGATTGAGAAGAGAAAAAAAAAATCTTTGATATTTACTTACTGATTTACTATTTCTTGTGATTTTCATTCCTTTCTCCAGCATCTAGATCCAAGTTTCCATCTGGTATCATCTTTCCTCAGCCTGAAAAACATCTTTTAGTATATCTAGTCGGGCAGGTTGGCTGACAACAAATTCTCTCAACATTTGCTTATTTCTAAATGTTTTTTACTTCCCCCTGGATTTGAAGGTATTTTTGCTTGACACAGAAATTTGGGTTAACAGTTTGGAGTTTTCAACATGGTACCGATGTTGTACAAAGGCCTCTGTCCTCCACTGATTCTGATGAGAAGTCAGCCGTTATTTAGAGTGTTGTTTTTCTACTTGGAAGGTATCTTTCCCCTACCCCCATCTTTTGGTGCTTTTGAGATTTCTATTTACCTTTGGCTTATAGCTACTTGACAGTGGTGCACATGGGTATGGTTTTCTTTGCATTTATCCTGCTTGGGTTTTACTGAACTTCTTGGATTTATAAGTCAATTTGATCATTATTTCCTTATATATTTTTTTCTTCTCCATTCTCATTTTCCTCTCCACCTGGGATTTCAATTGCACATGTGTTTGACAGTTTGATATTGTACCATGGGTCACTGAGGCTATGTTCATTTTTCTTCATTTTTTCCTCTGTTTTTCAGATTTGATCATTTTTATTTCTATGTCTTCAAGTTCACTGACCCTGTCTTCTGTCATCACCTGTCTTCTATAAAGCCCATTAAGAAAAATTTTCATTTCAATTATTGTACTTTTTCGGTTCTAGAATTTCCATTTGGCTCTTTATATATATGTAGTTTACATTTCTCTCTTAAGATTACCTGTTCATTCATTAAAACCATATTTTACTTTATGTCTTTGAACATATTTATAAAAGCTGCTTTGAAGTCTGTCTGATAAATACAACATCTGGACCATCTCATTTCTATTGACTGCTATCTTTCTTGACCATAAGTCATCCTTTCCTTTTTATTTCCTGGCAATTTTTGATTACATACTGAACATTTTAGATGACATGTACAGATTGAGTTTTGTTATTTATCTTTGAAGTGTTGATTTTTGTTCTATCAGGCAGTTCAAATGCAGGATGATCACCTTAAACTTCTGTGGGCTTAGTTTTACGCTTTTTAAGGGCAGAGGTGTGTAATGCCTTAAGCTCCACTCCCTTGGCATTACCAGCCTATGTCTCCCCTGTGGATCTTGTTGATGTATGGCTTTAGGCTTTGTTACAGCAGATCTGGAGCAGGGCTTACTCTTGAGCAAGGTTCTTATTCCTAAGAAGCCTGGATTTTGTGGGGGATTTAGCTGAATGCCTGTGGTCTTAGCAAGGTCTCTCTACTCTGGCTGGCCAGAACTCCAAGATCCCCAGCCCTGCTCAACTTCTGGTGTCTCTGTTCCACTCTCAGCTCTAACATGTCACTAGCCGCCATAAGTCTTGCACAGGCTTGCATTGTGTATGTGTGGCCCAGCCCCTGGTCAAAGACTGGCAGAGAGCCCCTCTATCCCTTCCACAGACTTATGTGGAGCCCCTCTGTGCAGCTCTCTCCTCTCCAGTGCTCTTCCCTGCAAATTCTAGCTGGTTTGGCAGCCCAAACCCTGACCTTTACTTCTCAGTTCTGCAGGACCATTATACTCCCTAGTGTCTGCGTTATGGTTGAGCAATTATCCCCAGGGAGAGAGCAGGGGTCATAGTGGGGCTTACCTCATGGATTTCCCTACTCTCAGCAACTGTAGTTTTGTCTGCCTGCTGTCCCATGACTGAAAGAGTCACCTCACACACACGGTCTGGTTTTACAATTCCTTATAGCAGGAGGGCTGGTCTGGTGTGTGTTGCTCCATCACGGCCAGAAGTGGAACATCTCTGACGTTGCCTCTTCTAACTTCATAAATCTTTTCAAAGAGCTTTATAAATCTTTTATAATTTTATGTTATTTTGTGTCTTTAGTATCTGGTCACTCTTTTTCTTCACCCACTTCTTCTGTTATCATTCTCGGTATCTTCCACATCCATATGTGTTATCCGTCCTACCATTGATGTCACTTCATCCTCTCTTAGTATTTCCTTTCCTTACTTTGCTTCAGCAGCACTGATGCCCACATAGTTCCTTGAGCGCGCCAGAGTTATTCCTACCTTATTGTCTGTACACTGGCTCTACCCTCCTCCAGGCCTGCGCTTCCCCAGCTGTCCACAGGGCTTCTCACCTTCAAGTCTCTGCTCTTCTAAGGGAGGTCTATGCTGCTCACCCTATTTATCGTTGTATCCATGCTCTCCCTCCCTGAAACCCTTCCCCTCCCCTCCCCTGCTTTATTTTTCTCCTTAGTATTCATAAACTTCTTCCATACTATACACGTTTTTTATTTATTTAGCTTTTTCTCTCTTTTCTCCACTGTAATGGAAGTTCTATGAGGACAAAGATTATTACCTATTTTGTTCACTGCTATTTTTCCAGGACTTAGAATAGTGCCTGGAACTTAGGAGATAATTATCAGTAGTTATTTGTTGAATGAATGGATGCTGAGGGAAATTACATATCTGCACTGCCATGTCTTAATTTGAATATAATGAACAAAATTTCAAATGGGCAGTAAACAATATCATTAGGCTTACCTACTCAGTTAACTTTCCCATTTTCTGAGACAGTTGTTTCACAAATCTCTCCTCTTACATTCAATTACGTCTGCCCTCTTGCCCAAATTTTAAGTTATGACCTAGCTTCATGCTTATTTAAAAATAAATGCAATTAAAAATACCTCATCTTCCCATTACCAAATTCACCGACACACTGCCTCTTCCCTCATACTCTCTCTTCTTTCTTGGTACATTTGGTACTTCTGTTTACTCCTCCATTCGTGTTCTGCATCCCATTCCCTCTTGGTTTATGTAGACTTTGATCCCACATTAATTCCCTTCTATGTTACAGCATCGATTTCTCTGTCTCTAATAATCATTTCCATTAGCATGTGAACATTCTTCAAGATCACTCATGCAACAAAACAAAATAATATCTCCCCAAAATCCTTCTCCAACTCTGTGTTTTCAGCTGAATGCTTTGAAAGAGTTGTTCACTTTTGTTTTCTCTACCTTTCCACCTTTCTTTCTAGTATCACCTCAACCCAATTCCCTTAGTCAATTGTCCTTACCACTCTGGTGAAATGGTTTATACTAAAGTCGCCAGTGACTGCTATCTTGCAAAGTCCTATTGATTTCACTCTATTTTCATCTACCAGCCTTCTGAGAAGCATTTGACACAATTGTGCTCTCTTTCCTGCTTGAAATTCTTCTCTTCTTTAAGATTCCATGACACCATTTTCTCCTGTTTTTCCTTTAATTCATGAAATACCCCTTCTTAGATTCCTTTGCTGGTTCCTCTTCTTCGGATGGATTTCTAAATGCGAGAGTGTCCTAGAACTCTCTCCTTGACTTTCTTCTATTCTCTATGTACTTATGACTTTGCTGTGAATATTCTCGGACACATCTTTTGGTTACACATTTATGTAATCCATAACACATCTTCAAAATGCTTGATAAACACGATATATTGTATAGCATTAAATACTGATTTCCATGACATAAACTATATATTTTCATTCGAGTCAATATTAATCCCATAAAGCTAGATACTTTGTGGCAAATTAACTATTGATACATCTAATTCTGTACTATATTTTTCTATAGTTCTCTATTTAGCTACAAAAGCTGTGGGAAAACTTCTTCCTTAAAGGGCCAAATAGTATATATTTTAGTTTTTGAGGACATTGTGGTCTCTGTTTCCACCACTCAACTCTGCTCTTGTAGCACAAAAGCAGTACAATACATATTTGAATAAACGTGGTAGTATTTCAGTTAAACTTTAGTTTCAAAAACAGGTAGTGGGTTGGATTTAGCCTTCAGAGTGTAGTTTGCCAAATCCTGGTTGACAGGATTAGAATGATAAATCTTATCAAATGTCCTCCTTGAATTCAGATATAGTATGTCTGCAGAACTCCTTTGATTAACTTCATAATCTATTAATTTGTAAAATCAGAAATGATTGAATCAATACATCTCTGATTAGTGAAGCCTTGCCAAATCCTGATTATCATGACTTCCTTTTTAAAGTATTCATATTTTACCCTTTACCACTCATTCTGTGAAGTGACAAGATGAATGTCAAGCTTACTAATACATAATTTGTAGACATCAACTCCTCCTTCACTCCCTCACTTTTGGGTTATTGAAACTATATATTTTGTCTTTGCTTACCATTTTCCTTGATTACTCAAAGAATGCTAGTTGTTCTTTGAACATATTAGTGTCTAATGCATTTGAATGAGAAGGCTGGTAATTTATAGCATCTAAGTTGCATAGTATCTTGTTATCTATTTTAGATTTCAATTACTTTTTTCTGGCTTTATGGAAGTATAATTGACAAATAAAAATTGTATATATTTAAGGTGTACAACCTGATGTTTTGATATATACATTGTGAAATGATTACCATGATGAAGTTAAGACCTCCATCACTTCACATGGTTACCATTGTTTTTTGTCATGAGAATACTTAAGATCTACTCTTTTAGCAAATTTAAAGTATACAATATAGTATTATTAACTATAATCACCATGCTGTACATTGCATTTCCAAAGCTTTTTCATCCTGCATAATTGAAACTTTGTACTCTTTGAGCAACATCTCCACATATCCCCCACCATCCAGCCTGTGGCAACTACCATTCTACTCTCTGCTCTTATGAGTTTGACTCTTTCAGATTGCACATATAAGTGAGATCATGCAATATTTGTCTTTCCGTGTCTGGCTTATTTCACTTAGTATAATGTCTTCCAGGTTCATCTATATTGTCACAAATGGTAGGATTTCCTTCCTTTTTAAGGCTGAAAAATATTTCATTTTATATATATATATACACCACATTTTTTAAATCCATTTGTCCACCAACAGGCACTTATGTTGTTTCCATATGTTGGCTATTGTAAATAATGCTGAAATGAACATGGGAGTGCAGATATCTCTTTGAGATACTGATTTCATTTCCTTCAGATATATATCCAGAAGTGAGATTGCTAGATCATATGGTAGTTCTATTTTTATTTATTTATGTTTTTTGAGGAAGATTGGCCCTGCACTAACATCTGTTGCCAATCTTCCTCTTTTTCTTTTCTTTTCTCTCCCCAAAGCCCCAGTACATAGTTGTGTATCATAGTTGTAGAGATGTAGCTCTTCTGTGTGGGTCGCCGCCTCAGCATGGCTTGATGAGTGGTGCATGGGTCTGTGCCTGGGATCTGAATCTGTGAACCCTGGGGCTGCAGAAGCGGAGCACATGAACTTAACCACCATGCCACCGGGCCGGCCCTGAGAGTTTTTTTTAATCATGAAAGAATGCTGAATTTTTTTCAAATATGTTTTCTGCATTGATTGAGATGATCATATGATTTTTATACTTCATTTTGTTAATGTGGTGTATCATATTTATTGATTTGCATATGTTGAACCATCCTTGCATCTCAAGGATAAATCACACTTGATCATGATGTATGATCCTTTTAATGTGCTGTTGAATACAGTTTGTTAGTATTTTGTTGAAAATTTTTGTTCATATATTCACCAAGAATATTGACTTGTAATTTTCTTTTCTTGCCATGTCCTTGTGTAGCTTTGATATCAGGGTAATTCTGGCTTTGTAAAATGAGCTTGAAAGTATTTCCTTCTCTTCAATTCTTTGGAAAAGTTTGAGAAGGATTGCATTAATTCTTTAAATGTTTGGTAGAATTCACCCATGAAGCCAACTGGTCCTGGAATTTTCTTTGTTGGGAGGTTTTTGATTACCAATTCAATCTCCTTACTCATTATTGATCTGTTCAGATATTCTTTCTTCATGATTCAGTCTTGGTGGGTTGTATGTTTCTAGGAATTTGTCCATTTCTTCTAGGTTATCTAGTTTGTTGGCATATAATTGTTCATAGTAGTCTTTTATGATCCTTTATATTTCTGTGGTTGATATCAGTTATATCTCCTCTTCCATTTATAATTTTATTTATTTGGGTCTTCTCTCTTTTTATCTTGGTTAATCTAGCTAAAGGCTTGCCAATTTTGTTTATCTTTTTATAAAGCCAACTTTTACCTTCATTGATTTTTCTATTGTTTTCTAGTCTCTATTTCATTTATTTCTGCACTAATCTTTATTATTTCCTTCCTTCTGGTAACTTTGGGTTTAGTTTCCTTTTTTTTTTTTTCTAGTTGCTTAAAGTGGAACTGAACCAAATAAAGTTTGTGTTACTTTTGTTTATGTTTCTTTTGATCTAGAACATTTCCCTACACTCTTAAATTCCTTTATAATATTGGGGGATATCAAGACTGTTTTTTGGTATAATATCTTAAATTTGGGGTATATGCAATTGGTTCTTCTAACCCTAGCATTTTCTGTTAATTGGAAATTAGGTCTAACAGCTTATTTTTATCCAGGTTAAACATTTTTGACATATACTGAATCATAATATTAGACCCATAATATCTGGATGTCCTGCAATTCAAAGATTGGCCCTTTTGTTAAGGTGTGACCACTAGATCTCTGCCATATAAAGGTTATTTCCCCCTTTCCAGTTAGTAAGTAATCTTTGGGTGACACTTAGCCCCTTGCAAATATTCTGTTGCCCAACATCCCTCAAACTAATGGTTTTAACATACATTGCTTGAATAAATTATTGATTATTTTTACTAAATGTTTTGTTCTTTGCAGTCTGAATGTCATTGTAAATGTGAGAGTACAATGGAATAAAATGAAAATCTAGGAGGTGTTTTCATTTATTTCCATTATCCATTAACATTCAAACATCCATCTCAGGTAGGGTCTACCCCTTTCTTGTTTGTTTTTTCCCTTAGCATTTAATAGTATAAGCCCTCAGCTGCCCTGAGGATTTCACCTTCTTGATTTGTTCAAGCCAGAATCTTACATTTGTCCTCGGCTATGTGCTTAATCTTCCCACTGTTGTACACATCTATTACGAACTTAATTGACTGAGAACAGCCTGTGAAACTCATGTATTTTTTCATTTACCTGTCATTTTTCTACCTCTTTAGAATAATTAGTTATGCCTAGATAATTACATGTTTAGAGCTTTCAAACTCTCTTAATCCATCTTTCTTAGGAAAGATCCAGAACATAGCATCAAATCCTTTCCTTTGTATTTGAGGTCTGCCTCAAAGAATTATACAAAGTAGGCTTTCTCCATTCTTCTGAAATGACTTACCTATTTTTTTCTCATGACAATTTTTCTATTGCCAATGTATTCCTCTCTGTTGGTTGGAATTAATTCTGGTGTGACAGTCCCCTTCCATGCTTCTTCTGACTTCAGATCAGTGAAAATATCAGCAAGGTCAGACCTTGACAGGTGTTCTACTTTGAGCTAATGAGTCATTGTCAGCTCTCTGAATGGGTGAAGTTTCCCATCACTGCTGTAAATTAAGTCGGTGTCAGCTCTATTGTCTGCTGCTCCCTTCTTTCAGCTTTACCCAAATGTATTCTAATATTTTCATTTCTCCTATCAATTTATCACTTTCTAATGGGTCTATAATTATTGACATCCTCTATCTTCTCACTCAACACACCACATCTTTAAAAAAAAATTCTGTACTCTTAACACCATGAGATATCTTTTAATTTTAATAATTAGTTCTGATAAGTGTATATCAAAATATTGAGATATTCCTATATATTACTGATGAGATTTTTTTTTAATGCTATGATATAATTTGAGGGTATTTTGGCCATATATACATATATATAGAGAGAGAGAGAGAAAGAGAAACAGAGACAGCTCATTAAAATGGTTAATATACTTCACTTCCAAAATTTATCCAAAGCCAATTATGAGAGGCAGACATACGCTTATGTAAAAATATTTCTCTCTTTAGTGTCATGTATAATTATGAAATTATAACTTAAACACTCAGTGATAGGATAATTGGTTATGCCATTGCAGTATGTCCAAATTATGGCATCCTATAATTAAAATTGTATTCTTGCAAGTTATTTTGCCTGGACAAAATAATTCATGATATAATGTTAAGTAAAGACAGGAGGATATGAAAGGCATTCAAAACTATCTCAGTTAACTTTAACTAGGGTACCTATCCTGTGAGCTAGATTGCACAGGACAAACTTTTTTTACTTCTATTCCTTAATGCATTGGGTGAAATTTTTGCAAGCAGTCCATTTCCCATTTTTCATCTACATTTCACCCTAGCTCTGTTTGGAGTTCGGGAATGAGGGCCTACAGAGCTGAAGGAATACCTGGACTCACTTTATTTTCTAAAGAGGATGGGAAGTAACCTATCAGGAAGAAGAAGAGAATGCTAACTCTCTTCTGACATTGTTGTGTGTCCTTAATATCCATAATGCATGCCAGGGTTCTTCCCTGAGAAAGGCCACTAAATGAGACAGAGTAGATAATATTTTGGACAATCTTCAGGGTTAAAATTGTCATATAAATAGGATAAAGTGTATTTTTCTGATTTTACTATAGATTTACTCCCACTGTCATAGCTGCCAGAAAGTGTCCACAGGATTCCAGGTGTCTGAATATGCCACTGACATGACAGAAGAGGAACCCCACAGAGTTATACCTGTTCCCCATAGCAAGGTTCTCTGCAGGTCCTCACACAATTAGCAGGACAGCTGTAGGCTTCCACAGATTCTTCTCCTCCTGGTGTCATTGCCTCTCCACCAGTCTCAGCACTGCCCTAGGTGTGACTGAAGAGAAATGGACTCTTATTTCTTTGATCTCCAACAATCAATTTCTCCATCCTTCCTCAATCACCAACTTCCATGACCATACTCTAGAATTTGTTATTAGCAACATCTCTGTTACTCTCCATAATCTTAACTTCTGGTATCTCCGTCTCTGAAAACTATGTCTTATCTTTCCCATTCATTCCTTAAATGTCTAACACACCACCCACTCATTGACCTTACAGGCAACTGATTCATTGACCCTACCACCTCCATAGTGCTCTCCCAGAAAACCCTCAATCTTTCCTTAAATCTTACTCTGAATGTTCTGCCCTTGTTCCTAGGAAGCTGACCAAGGCTGGAGAAAAGCACACAATCATGACAACTTAAAAAAAAAATTATTGATGGACGCTAATCCCAAATAGACTCTTAGAATTGCAGGTAATATACTATATTTCCCTAATTCTGTTGTTCTCCCATTATGTTAGGCCATTATTCCACAACTTTCTCCAAAACTCCCAAACCTCCTTCTCAATTATTCTTAACTGATGATCTTGCTACATATTTCCCTGGAGGAGTGAAGCGGTCAGAAAAGATCTTCCACGTATTCTCACTGCCATATCTACCAACTGACCTCTATCTGTGCCATATGATCTTCCTTCCTGTTACCATGACTGTACTGTATCCTCTTGGCTAAGGCAACTCTTCTTCTTATGCTCTGTACCCCATCCTCTGTTACCTGCTCTAGCTCACTCTTTTGAAATCTCTCTCCCTTGCTCCCACATTAACAGTTTTTCCTATACAACCATCCTGAATAGATCCCATCCTAAAAGAACCCTCCCTTGATGCCACAATCCCCTCCGCCTACTACCCTAATTGTCTGCTCTCTTTGCAGCAAATCTGCTCAAAAGTGTTAACTGTACTTATGATCTCTACTTCTTTTACTCCTCTTCTCTCTTGAAGCAACTCCCCTCAGGTTCTTGTCTCTTTACTGGGGTAAAACAACTCGTATTAAGGCGATTATTGCAATGCCTTTGCATTGCCAATCCAGTGGTCAATTTTTTGGTTCAAGTCTTATTCAACCTGTAAGCTGTATTTGATATAGCTCATGTCTTTAAAATATTTCCTTCACCAGGCTTCCAGAACACCTTTTCCTCTCACTCCTCCTCCTGTCTCCCAGACTGCTTTTTCTCAGTCTCTTTTGCTCTTCTCCTCACCTTCTCAGTATTGTGGACTCCATAGGAACTAACTCTTGTATCTTTTCTCCAGCTACCCCGACTTCCCAGGTGGACTTGTTTTTCAAGGATCTCTGCTGAACTCAGATCTCACATGTCGAACTGCCCAATTGACATCACCATCTGGATATGTAAGGAGCTTCCCAAATTTAACATGTCCAGTATTGAACTCCTGACTTGTGCACTCCCCATCCCCATCAATCTGATACACTCACACCTTCCCATCTTTCTGAAAGGCATATTCATCTTCAAGTTTCTCAGGCCAAGATTCTCAGTTATTCTTGACTTTCCTCACTCCCACAGCCAAACCATCAGTAAATTCTGACAGCTCTTCCTTTGACATATGACTAGAACAATCTGACCACCACTCATAACTTCCACTCCTATGACCCTTTCACAACTCATCATAAATTCTCACTTGGACTTTTGCAATTGTTTCTTGTTATCCCTGCATCTGACCTCGCCCCATTGTAGTGTATACTTCGCACACAACCAGAAGGATCCTTTTAAAACATAAGTCAGATCGTGACACTACTCTTCAAAAAAGACTTCAAGGATCTCCATCTCACCTTCATCAGCAGAATCAACCTGTCTGACATCATTTCCTATCACTTGCCTCCTTGCACTCTTTATTCCAGCCACGTGGGCCTCTTAGCTGTGCCTTGGACCTGCTGAACACACAATGCCTCAGGGCCTTTGTATGTGCTGCTCTCTCTGCCTGGCCTCTCTGTCCAGCCCTCCCTCCATCAGTTCTTTCCTCCTTATCCCACTTTGTTTTTCTCCTTTATTAGTACCTGGAAAATCATATATTCATTTGTTCATTTGTTTACCTGTCTTCTCCAACAAAATGTAAGCCTTCCCAGGAAAGAAATTGTGTTTTGTTCATATTGTATCCCCAAGGTCTAGAACAATACTTGACACACAATAGTCATTCCAAGTAATTTCTGAATGAATGTACATAATTCAGAAAAATTAAATTATTCATACTTCAGATCAGAAAATTAAGATATTATTGGCCTATTTTCCTTCAATTTATTCTACATCCTCACCCTAAATAATTATAAACACTTTCTTTATACATTTCTTTTATTCTTAGGAGCTGATGGCTAAACCAAGGCCCATAGAATATTTGTGACTTTTTGAAGGTCAAGGAATTGGTCAAGGATGGAGAAAAGGCCCAAAATAAAGATTTTCTTTAGTCAACCCAGTAAAAATTTCTTACAGATTTGACATTTCTGTTTAGTGATGATACCATCTTTACATAAAGAATATAGCCCATTATGGTGGTAGGCAAATTGAAAATAGACATTGCATTTATGAGGGTATAAAATTAAATGTAATGCTTATTACCTTGAAATGCAAGTGTCAGCTACCAGTGTCTCAATTTTACAAGATATGTAGAAGAGACACAGATGCTCTATTACCTATTCCAGTTAATTTCCCCTTTCTTTCTTCAGACATCATTAGCTTCTTCTCAGAATTATAGCCTGTATTTTGGGAAAGATAAGACAGGTGTAGTAATTCTGATTAAAACCTTTTCAGTTAGTTTCCCAAGATGATCAACATATTGAAAACAAGAGTGTTAAATATTTTAAAGAGTTGCTTTTGAGAATAATTTTCGCAAAGTATTAGAAACATGATGAGAAGTCGACATCGTCTGATGATCTGGGTTCAGGACGAGAGTTTGTTATTCCAGCTGTGTGTGACCTCAGGAATATATCTTTAACACTCAATTTCCTTGTCTAAAAAGTTGGTAAAATTATCCTATCTCACAGAAGCTTTTGAGGATGAAATAGTATGAGACACAAATGTACTTTGCAAACTACCAAACAACGTTACATATCTTATTAAGAAGAGTTATTAAAATATCAGCTCTGGAGCAATGATCTCACCAAATCCTTAGATGTTAAAACTGAAAGGGACTTCTCAGCTCTCTCAGTTTGTTGGTGAGGAAACTGAGGTTCAAGGAGGTCGTCTCCCTCAGCGGCAGAATGGAGAGCTCAAGCTCAAAGGTGTGGTGCTTTGATTTACTCAATGTTCTTTGCACTGCCCAGGCCTACAGCTTGTTTCTGTGTAGTCTGTTAGCTAAGAATAGTTTCTACATTTTTAAATTGTAAAAAAAAAAAAAAAAAGTCAAAAGAATAACATTTCATCATAGGTGAAAATTGTTTGAAGTTCAAATTTCAGAGTCCATAGTAAAATGTATTGGAAGACAGCTATGCTTGTGAGTGATGTATTGTCTACGGCTGCTTTTGGGTGACAATGGTAGAGTTGAGCCGTTGTGACAGAGACCACCTGGCCTACAAGACTGAAATATTTACTGTGTCCTTACACAGAAAAAGTTTGCTAACCTCTGCAGTATACTGTTCAGATTTTACATTGATGTCCATTGGCCATTCACCATCACTACCCTGCTCACTAGTAACTTTAAAAAGTAAGAGGATGACACGTGCTCTTTAAGTCTTGCACCAATCTTTTGAAATAAATGGGAATAATTAAACCTATTTCAGACCAAGGCCTCAGTAGATTGAATTGTTTTGTCAGAGTGAAAACTAAAACCAAATATCATTAACTTAAATGTTCATTTATAATATTTCTTTTTTTTCTTTCATGCCCATTAGCTCCTTTGCCTCTTGTCTGTGTATGTACACACACACACTCAACAGCCATAGTCTCATTTTTGGCTACAATATATCTAGCTCAATCTGTGTAAATGGCAAAACAAAACAAAACAGAGAAACAAACACACAACAATGGTCTTTGACTTCAAAGGGAGAGAAAGGGAGAGACACCAGATTTTGAGCTGACATTGCCAGAAAATATTTGTTTCTGCTATAATTTTTAGAAATAAATCAATCTAATGTTTCACAAATTAAGTGCGATAATCTAAAATTACTTTGAAAAATTCCTTCCTCTATGCAGTGCCTATGAAATTGGTATTTTTGCATGGACCTATATTAAATAATAATGCAACTGATTTAGGTCATTGAAATGACTAATTATAAGGATAGTAACTACGTCATTTGTTGTTTTTGAAGACAGTGTTTGCCATAAATCACTTCCAACTTTGTATCAGTGCCTAGGTTATAACTTTAGAGTGATACAGACAAAGTTTTGTTTATGAAAATCTGCATTCTTAAATTTCTTAAACAATGAAATGAAATAAGGAAACGCATAACACTAACAAACATTGTGTCTGCTCTCTGATGGCCTATTATTAGAATTGAATGTAGCTGGTATTTTTAGAGAACTAGTAAACAATTAATCCTTGAAGTCTTTGACAGTTTTAAGATTTAGAAATTAAAAATTGCCAGGCGTTGCCCCAAAACAGCCCGCTGTAAAACCTGTGAGCCTGCTCTGAAGTTACTGCTCAGAAGGGTTGCTTCAGACGACATTCATACGGCAACACAAAGGGGTTTCAACTCTTGAAACCCCCAATCAGCCCTGGAAATCCAAAAACCTACGTTTGCTGTTTGTGCAAGTGCTAAGTGCAATCAAGGAATCTGCTTAATCTGGCTAAATTTCCCATTTATGGTATGATATATCAGCTATTCTCAATTAATGAAGGCCACTATTGTAAGCTGGCAAAAAAGAAAGAACAATTAAATTTATCCAAGACTTCTTTAGCAATGCTTCAGATTATAGTTTGTTTGCTTCTTTGTTTTTCCTGAAATCTTTTACATTATTTTATTTTATTTGATGTTGGTTTTGTACCTAACAGCATTAGACGACCAATTAGTTCTGGTTAACCAATATTTTTCAGACAGGAAGTCTCTTTTTTTCTAGGATTATTTATTGAGGGATATACCTAATACCTAAGAGTAAATAAAGAAATACATGTTTATCTAAACTTTGCCTTATTTTGAAATTATTTCTATTTGTTTAGCAATTAAAAGAGCGTGGTAAAGACTGGCTTGTATACACATAACAGTTTCACTTGGTTTTTATTAAAAAAAACAGATTAAATCAAATATGCAGAGGGTTTATGTACTAGATGGCAAATAATTTACTTGACTGGATATTTGGATAGAAATCTGTTTGGATAGAAATAACACAGGATCTTCTCTGGCATACATAAATGTTTATAAGGATTTTCTAGCAGTTTAAAAGTACTGTGATTATTGGCAACCTTGAAGAGGTTGTAGTTAAAGGCATTTTGGTGTGAGGCCTGTTAGCATGCTATAAAGCATTGGCCCTACAAGACCTTAAAATTTTTTCTTAGAAATAATTCTTTTAACTAGGCAAAAGTGATTTTCCAAAAAAATCTAAAGTGATTGGCTTATAGTGAAATTTAAACTCAACAATAAAGATGTAAAATTTAGCTGTTCATTCATTTAGGATTTCAAGAAATGACTCTTCAAGATTTGGAGTTCTACTGGTGTTTCCCACCTACTGTCAGTTATGACATGAGAAGTTGCCTTCCGGTTCCTCCAGAAGACATTTTCTCTGGGACCACAT
This sequence comes from Tapirus indicus, assembly GCA_031878705.1. Lineage (NCBI taxonomy): Eukaryota > Metazoa > Chordata > Mammalia > Perissodactyla > Tapiridae > Tapirus > Tapirus indicus. Next base: position 34,169,834 of record CM062937.1, on the reverse strand, counting down.
CAATAGTTATTAGCCATTTTTCCATTAGCCTGAAAAACTAAGAGAGTTAAAATAATCTCTGTGATATATGACAGCCAAGCTGACAACCAATTTAATGAACATTCCTGCTGATAGCCACTTCCTGAGGGAATTTTAGAAGATCTTCACAAGAGATTCTGGGCTTTCTTGCTGAAGAGTAAGATTTCAGGGAAAGTCAGTGAGTGGCAGCATGTGGTCTGTCAGTAAGGCCGGTAGCGTGAACAGGATTGGATGTCCAGTTACCACAGGTGATAAGTATCTGTTGATTTAAGTATCCTTAGAGTTTATTGAAATTTCCTTTTTAGTAGATAAATAATATTCAAAGCAAACTCTGGGTTTCAAGTTTTAATATCTTCCTGAAGCAATCCTTGGAGGCTTTTGGGTATTGAATTAAAGATTTAAGTACTGATAAAAATGAGCTGCTCATTCTCTTGGAAGATGTCAACTTTTTATAGGATAGCACTTTAACGGAGTGTCTTGAATATAGAAATTTGTACAATTTAATTGAAGGTAGAACCAGGAGCCAGAATTCTCTAAGAAAGTCCTTCAGAATTCAGGTTTGGAAAAATTAGTAATTAAAAAAAATATATGATTTTTCTTTCCAAGGTCTTTCTCTTCTAAGTTGGTGAAACTGAATAAGATAATTTTACAGTCTCTTGTGGGAGACAGAATTTCCCCAATTTCATTTGGTTTATGCTGGAGAATCAGATATCACTGTCATAGACTGGATCTTCTTTGGTAAAAATGGTAAACATTCAGTATTTAAGTTCGAAAGGAACAGCAAAAGTTAAAATACACCATTAAAAATCAGCGTCTACTAAAATTGAAGCAATATGTCACAGCCAAATAAAACCAAACCAAACCAAACATCGGAAGGTAGAAGCTCCATATTCCAGTCCTGGTCTCATGACTCACCTTCTGATGACTCATTTCCCAACTATAAAATGGAAATAATACCAACAGCATCACATTCTTCAAATGGTTAAATACCAAAGAAGATGATTACCCACGCCCAAGTCCATTCCAGCCTGTGGAATAGGAGAGAGTTTCCACAGTACAATAGCAACCTATTCTCTCTAGCTCAATTCCAGTCTACAAAATTTCTAGATGCCTCACTCACACCTCTACAGAATAGTCCAGGATCTCTCCAAATGGCATCCCACTTACTTTCCTATGTGTCAACCCACTCTCCCTGTCCTTTTGGTGACTGTGTGAGTCACTGATGACATCTGCAGCCACTCCTGATTGATATAGTGCCCAGGTGGGTGATTCACCTTCACAAACACAGACATCAACATGACAGCAAAACATTATTCCCTGTTTTGTTTCTCTCTTCGATTCTCTTTCCCACTACCAAAGATGACTTTCCATGTCATCTTCCCCCTTTCGAAACTCTAACTCATATTTTCATCTAATGACCTCCTTTTGTACTTCATCAAAACTGTTACAGTACTAGAAAACAGAAAGTGCTAGAAAGAGAAACACCTAGAAATCAGAAACCATCAGGCAGCAACTCCTTCATCTTTCCTATCACCAAATCCACGAATCTCTTTGCAGCGGAATCCTTCCTTTTCTGCCCCTCAATTGAAGGCATCGATCCCTCTATTACAGACCAATCCTTCCACTTGTCTTCTGCATTGTAGCCATTCTCACTTGCTGGCAACCACGTTCTCTCAGTTCTTTCTCTGACTGCATTGTTAATCTGGCTTTCTCTATTTGGTCATTTCATCAATACAGATACATGTTTTTTCGATTTCAGATCCCTTTTACACCCCCCGCAAATGCAACACTGTCCCATTAGTCTGCTCCCTGTTTATAACCAAATGCCTTGAAATCTTTGTCTACACCCACTAGTTCTACTTCTGCACCTCCCCTTCACACCTCTTAAATCTTAAATTTAATCTAGATAATACATCCGTGCAATTTAAATAATTTTGCAGAACTATAAGTTTTCTAATGAGAAACAGCAGTCTCCTGTCTCACTCCTACCCACTTCTATTTCCACTCTCCAGAGAAAATCACTTTCAAGTCTCTAAACTGTTGCTTATGGGATTCCGCGGCATGCTTGGTTAGCTATCAATGATTCTAGAAAACCTTTGGTCCCAGGAGCTCTTTCAATGGAGGTCTTTAATCACTCTCCCATCTCTTCTCTGTTGATTAGTATTAACAGAGTGTATTAGTATTAGTATTAAAATTTAACATTTTTTCTTGGATGCATTTGGATAATTGAGATTTTGCTAGAGATTCTGTCTGGGATTTTAAACTTGTGCCATATGCCTCCTATAAGTGACTCTCAAATTCCTAGCTCTATCTCTGTATTCATATAATTGCCTGTAACATCTCTACTTGGGTACCTAATGGCCTTTCAAAATTACCCTGTTCAAAATCCAACTCCTGATGTCTACACCCAAACCTGCTCCTCCCACCTTCTTCCTCAAGTCAACAAATGGCAACTCAGTCCTTCAATTGCTCAAGCTAAAGCCTTAGATCTGCCTTTACTCTTCTCTTTCCTTCAGACCTCACATCCCATCCTTCTAAAAACCCTCTTGGCAGTCCATTTACAATATGCTATACAGAATCGGAGCACTTCTTACCACCTCTACTGCTATAACCTGATCCAAGCACCAGTCGGTTTTCATTTTCACTTAGAAATTTTACCAAGGGATGGAACAGCCTCCCCATTTTTACGGTTGCCTTCCTGCAGTTCATTCTCCACACAGCAGCCAACGTGCACACTGAAAAATAGAAGTCAGGTCCTGATACTAATTTGTTCAAAACTATCCATTGACTCCCTATCTCATTCAGTTCTTACAGTGGCGTACAAGGCCTTACAGATTTTGGCTACCTGCTACTCGACCTTGTCTGCTGGTATTCTCTCTGGACTCCTGCTATGTGAGCCCATTTGCTGTTCCTAAAACATGCCAAGCACACTCTTGCATTAGAGCTTTTGTACTTCCCCTGTCTGCTGCCTGGAGTGCTGTTGCTTTAGTATGACCTGATCTTTTATTTCCTTCAGGCCTATTCAAATGTCATATCAAACAGTCACCTATTGCTGCAATAATGCTGCATAGCAAACAATGACAAAACGTCAGTGGCATTTTAATAATAAACATTTATTTCTCTTTGAGTTTCAGCTAGTCTGGGCTGGACTTAGCTGATCATGCTTGGGCTCACCCATGTATCTGCCATCAGCTGCAGGTCAGCTAGGCACCTCTTGCCAATCGTGGATGGGCAGGTTCATATGTCTAGGGGTCAACTGGCTATTGGCTGATCTAGTATGGTCTCAGTTAGGATGACTGGGACTACCATCTCTTTCATTCTCCAGTAGGCTAGTCCTGGCATATTCTCATACTTGTAGCCAAGGAACAAGAGTGTGAAATCATGAAAGGACTTTGTCACAGAATCTCCAAGAGATATCTGCACTCCCATGTTCATCACAGCATTATTCACAATAACCAAGATATGGAAACAACCGAAGTGTCCATTGATGGATGAATGGATAAAGAAAATGTGGTATCTCTCCCTCTCTCTCTCACCTATCTATCTATCTATCTATCTATCTATCTATCTATCTATCTATCTATCTATCTATCTATCTACCTCTCATCTCTATATCTTTATACAATGGGACATTATTCAGCCATGAGAAAGAAGGAAATTCTGCCATTTGTGACAACATAGGTGAAACTCGAGGGCATTATGCTAAGGGAGATGAGTCAGACAGGCAGAGATAAATACTGTATACCTATACTGTGTGATATCATTTATATATGGAATCTAAAAAAGCTGAACTTATAGAAACAGAGGGTAGAGTGGTGGTTATCAGGAGCTGGTGTGGGTGAAACGGAGTCGTTGGTCAAAGGAGACCAAGTTTTGGTTATGCAGGATGAAAAAGTTCTGGGGATGGAAGTACAGCAGGTAAGGAGTTGTTAAGGGAGTAGATCTTTAATGTTCTCACCACAAAAAAGAAATGTCAATTATGTGACAGGATGGAGGTGTTAGCTAATGCTAAGGTGGTAATCATTTTGCAACATATAAATGTGTATTAAGTCAACACATTATACATTTTATTTTTATTTATTTTTGTGAGGGAAACCAGCCCTCAGCTGACATCCATTGCCAATCCTCCTCTTTTTGCTGAAGAAGATTGGCCCTGGGCTAATATTCTTGCCCATCTTCCTCTACTTTATATGGGACGCCGCCACAGCACAGCTGATAAGCAGTGCGTCGGAGGGCGCCTGGATCTGAACCCGAACCCGTGAACCCCGGGCTGCCAAAGCGCGACCTAAACCCCCGAGCCACCTGGCCGGCCCCAACACATTGCTCATTTTAAACTTACACAACGTTGTATGTCAATTATGTCTCAATAAAGCCGGAGAGAAAAAGACTTCTGAAGCTTCTGCTTTAGCCTCAACTGTAAATATCTCAATTGCCAAAAAATGTCATAAAGCCAGTCCAGATTCAATGGTTGGAAAATAGATCCTGCCTGTTAGAGAAAATCACTGCAGAGTCTGGTGAAAAAAGGCCCGGATAAGAGCGGGATGAAGAAGGAGACCACTGATGCAATCAGTCAGCCACGGCATCCTATGGTGAGCTTCTCCTGACCACGCAATACCAAATAGCAGCAACCTCCTCTCACACACATTCTCAGTCATTCCTCTCAAGCTTTGTTTCTATCAGAGTCTGGCATCCTATATGTGCCCGTCATGGTTCAATCAGAGATCAGAACCACTAGGAGATACACATTAGGACATTTATCACAAAGAATTGGCTTAATGATTGTGGGGGCTGGCTAGGCAGCTCAGAAATGTGCAGGACAGGCAACGGGAAGGGCAGGCTGGAACTCAGGAGCTCAAGGTCCACAGGGGGAATTTCTTCTTCCTCAAGGACACTCAGTTCTGCTCTCAGGGCCTTTCAGCAGACTGACTCAAGCCCACGCGGATCACCTAGGTAACATGTCTTAAAGTCATCTGAACACGTACTTGTATCCATCTACACAACACCTTCACGGCAATGCCTAGATAGTGTTTGATTCAACGATTGAGGACAGTAGCCTAGCCACGTTGACAGAGAGCACTGACCACCACACTATAAATCTAATTTTTGTTTGTTTATTGTGTGTCTTCCCTCATAAGAAGATTAACTCTGTGTGGGCAGGAACTTTTCTTCTATTCGCTATTTCAGGGTTTAAAACATTGCAAGTTGACCCTAAAGAATTATAAGATTGTACTTAATTCAGTTTCTAAGTAATACACTTAAGCTACTATTTCTTTTTAAAATCGGTTTTAGACATTGTGTTGATTTTCTACTGTGGAAGATGGTATTGTCTCTTATGCTTTCCATCCTCACTGCCATGAACACATTTCTTACCCCCTTCCACATTCTCATTTTAGTTATAGCACTGTTAATGTTTAATGAATATGCCATTTTATATTATCATGACTCTGTAAATATTATTCACAGCAGATACACCTAGTGTACTGAGATCATATTTTTTATCACATTTTCAGTCTTGTGTATATATCTTTTTCTCCTGGAATTAATTGCCTAATTTTTTTATTTGCTGACTTTTCTAAATATGTATTCCCAAATCTTCTCCAAATATTTTGGATTGTAAATTTCCTCTAAATATGATCATAGATATTGGGTTAGTTATCGGCTTCATGTTTTTTTTATACAGAGTCACTCTTGGGTACCCCTCCTACTCATCCCTGTCCGCTCACTGGTTCGGTCGCTGCGTCTCTATCACCTGGGATGTCATTCACCATCATCCAGGCAATCCCCTCCTTTTCTCTTCTGGATTTGATTTCCTGTTTCCCGATTTTCAAATTTTCTTTTTATTGATTTATTCTCACATTTGATTATATTATTACTGTGAGTTATAGCCTTTAACATTAAAATATGTACCTCCTCTCTCACTTAGTGCTTTTTAATCTTTTATTTGCATTTGTCTCATATATCTTTGTTCTTTTATTTTTAGCCTTTCTGAATGTCTCTTTCAAGAGTGTTTTGTAACAGCATAGAGTTGGAATTTGCAATGGTAAGCTAGTCTGAAATTCTTTTCTGTTTAGTAGATGAGTGAAGACCATTATTTATATCACCGGTCAAATTATTTGGTCATCTGATCATATAATCATATTAGTTATATGTGTGTTCTTTGTTCTGCTGTATTGTTTACATTTCTTTACATTAGTTATAAACATACACACACAAACTCTTTTATCATTAGGTTTGTTTTCTTTGGGCTTTCTTCTTTTTTGTATTTATTTTGGAGTTTATGAAGGTTTCTATTTTTTCCTAATGGTTAGTTACCTTGATACTAATATATTACGTAATACCCTCAGTTACATTTCTTTTTGATACTCTTTATTGGTTCCCTATAATGATCACTATTGAAGTTAGCTAGTGACTTCTTATTCCTCATCCTTTTCTTCTCTCCCAACATCTGATTTATACATGATTTTTTAACTTTCAGCTAATTCTCCTTAGGCAATTGCCAAGCTTATTCTACTTTCCGCATATTCCCCAAATGCCATTTTTGTTCATTTTATTTTACGTGCATTGTTAAAGCACGTACCATTTTATACTATGTCTTCCTCATCCCTCCAGTTAGCCTATGTTCCACAGTTATATATCCAGGGCTACCTGTCTTTGTGATGAATCTTCTATAATTGTTTATTTCCTGTCTGAGCCTTGTTTTCTACAGATTTCTTAGGAAGACCATATAAAACAATAACCCTTAGTTCTTGCATGTTTATAGCTATTTCTCTTCAGCATTTATATGTGAAGATCAGTTAGCATTTATATGTGAAGATCCTAGGCTCATGGGTTTTTTTTTCCTTGAGAATTTTAAATGCAATTTGGCACAAAGTATTGATGTGAGACAGTCTGAGGCTGTTTTGATTTTCTTTCTTTTACAAGGTGTATGTGTTTTTGTTTGGATGTCCATAGCTTTTTTTTTCTCTAAAGTCCAACTGATTTATGGGGATATGTCTTGGTGTTGCCTACTTGGAGCTGATCTCCCCAGCACAGAGTGCCCTTTCTTGTCCTTTTGCATCATTTTGTTTTACTCTCCAGAGTTTCCATTTATACATGTGTTGCATCTCCATGGACTCTTTTCTGCATTTATCTTTTCCCACAAACTCTTTTCTATATCTTTCCTTGTACTTTTGATTTTTAAAAAAATTTCCCCCCTTTAACCTCTATTTTTCATACTATATTTTCTGTAGTCTATCTTTGCTTTTCTGTTTCTTCTAGTTTAGCTTTTCTTTCTGAATTTCTCCCTTTCCTGATCTCTCTCTGCTATACCTATATATCCTGCTGTTGTCTAGTTATATCATTTTAGAATTTTCTTTTTGGGATTTATATTGCTCATGCATAACTTCTGTCATTTTCTTGATTCCTTTCAGCTAATTTTGAAATATTTTTACGTATTTTTCTGGTGTGCTCTTTTGTTGGTACTTTTTTTGAAAATTTTTTTTCTTACATTCTCTTCAAATAGCAATCAATCACAGTCTTTTCTGATAGGGAAATTTGGATGTCATTAGAATATCTTTATCACACGCATTATAAAACTATCTGAAAACACTCCTCCAGCATATGGTGGACACAAAACAATGAAACACAGTAGCTTGAGGGGAATGACCTCCAATTAAGAAAATATATTGATTTTCTGAACAAAAAGCACTGCATTAAAATCACAAATGACAATTTTTTAACAAAAAATTTGGCCAAGATCAATTTAAAAAAAAATAAAGGTGAGTAATTTTAAAATTATTGAATCCAAGCAGGCCAGTGTATAATATGTTCTTGAGATGGTATTTAATCATTATTTTTACTTCTGCTTTTAAATTATACTTCCATTTAATACCACCAAGTTGCACTTAAGGAATAGTTCTCATTTTAAGTGAAAAATGTCAGATATATATCCATGACTAAGCTGTGTGAAATAAAATAATAAATTTAATTCTGTAAAATTAATGCCATACAGAACATATTTCTTTGTTCTTAAAAGTTTGAGGTCTAATGCATTATTTAAACCAAAAATAGTTTATGTGACAAAAACCTCATGAAGAAAGTTTTAGATACTATGAAGGAGAGGCTCTTGCTTCAAAGGCAGTGAGATTATGAAAAAAGTTAGGAAAGAATATCCTACATGGATAAATATATGGAATAATTAGAATGAGAAGAAATATAAAAAGTCTGAGAAGTAGGCTGGGTAAAACACAAAATAACTGAATATACACTTATGTACATGCTTGTGTATGTTTGTGTGTGTGTGAATAAAGAGAGAAATGCAAAGCCAAGGAAGTGCTGAAGATGAGATATTGTACACTCAACTTACAACAGTTCTTAAATAGCTTTAATGACATACAGTTTACTTACTGTGCATTAACTGATTTATAGAGCTGTGCAACCATCACCACGGTACAGTTACACAACAATACAGTTACACTTCCATCATCATGTAATGTTTCCAAGTGCCCACTGAACACACTCATCTTTAAATCCTCACTCCCACACCCAGCCGAAGGCAAGTCCTGATTTGCTTTCTGTCTCTGTAAATTTGCTTTTTCCAGACTCTTCATATGAATGGAATCACACAATATGTAGTCTTTTGTGTCTTGTTTCTTTCACTTGTATAATGTTTTTAAGGTTCTTCCATTTGGTACCATGTACCACTAATTTGTTCCTTTCAATTGTTGAACGGTTTTCCACTGTATGGATATACCACATTTTGTTTACCCATTCACCAGTTGATTGTACATTTGGAAGGTTTCCAGTTTTTTCACTATCATAAATAATACTCCAATCAACATTCACATGTAAGTCTTTATGTGGACATATGTTTGCATTTTTCCTGGATAGGTAGGAGTGGAATTTCTGAGTCATGTGGCATAGGTTTAACATTTTGAGCAACTGCCAAACTCTTTTCCAAGGTGGCTGCACCTTTTTACATTCCCACCAGCAGTGTGTGAAGGTTCCAAATTCTTCACATCCTTGCAAACGCTTGTTATTGTCCATCCTTTATTCCATTCTAGAGGGTGTATAGTGGCATCTCATTGATGTTTTAATTTGCATTTCCCTAAAGACTAATGATGCTGAGCATTTTTTTCATGTGCTTATTGGCCACTTGTATATGTTATTTGGTGAAATGTCTATTCAAATCTTTTTCCCACTTTTAATTGTTTTTTGTTTTCTTCTTACTGAATTGCATTTTTGTATATTTTACATACCAGTCCTTTATAAGATATACAATTTGTAAATGTTTTCTCCTAGTCTGAGGCTTGGCTTCCTTCATAGTGTCTTTTTAAAATTTTGATGCAGTCCACTTTATCCACTTTAAAAAATCATTGTGCTTTTGGTATCTTGTCTAAGAATTCTTTGCTCAACCGAAAGTCATGGAAATTGTCTCCTATGATTTGTTCTTGAAATTTTATAGTTTTAACTCTTAGGTCTATGATTCATTTAGAGGTAATTTTTGTGTATGGTGTGAGGTAAGGGACTAAGTTCTGTTTATATCATTGTTGATGCCACAGAGTTCTACTGTTTTTATCTAAACTTCAGGAGTTCTGCAAGCAAAAATGCTTCTCTGATTGTTGCATGCCTTTGGTCAATTTCCAGAGTAGTGAAATGTTTACTTTTGTCAGTTTTGTCTAGCTTTATAGTTGCTTTTTTGAAGAAAGGATTTGCTCATTTCCTTACTTGGCCATTGCTCTGCACCTACTTTTAATATGTGAGAAAAAAAAAATTAATAGCCATTGAGAGTGGAAAGGGAGTGGGTACATAATGGGAAGGGGAGTGGGCCCATAAGCATTCAGTAGCATCTTTTCTCATCAAGGCTTTCAAAGGCTATATATGTGGGTGCGTGTGTACGTGTATGTGAGTGTTTCTATATTACTAAAGAGTAATATAATTTTGTAGCAAGATATTTATTACTTTATTAAAATGAAATACCTGATGCTCTAACAGGATGTGTAATAGAATTCTGTTCTCACTTGGGTTCTGTAACACAAACCAAAAAACCCATGGTCTGAATAAGAAATATGGGGTGGTCCTATATTGCTTTGCTAATCCCCTATCAGATAAATGTTTTTTCCCCAATCATATCAGACAATTCATTTACCTCAAATTATCATTTATAAGACACATATGCACACAGACATACATATGCACACAGACATACACAGATGAACATTTGTTCCTTTTAAATTAGGGTTCTGGACCCAATTTCAGTGTGGGTGGTGTGTGTCTATGGGGAGTTCCCCACACCACCAAGGAATTTCCCAGGACACCATTTGAGTGTCCTACCATTTAACTCATTTCTGACGTTATCTACCTGAAGGTAGATAATGGTTCAGTCCTACAAGCCTGCCTGCCCCACCCCCACAACTTCAGACACCAATCACAAATCTAGGTTGTTATCTGTACTTCTGACTGACTGACTGACTTTAAATCAGAGGTTCCCACAACACCCTCCTTGGGTTAGATTAATTTGCTAGAGTGGCTCTACAGAACTCAGAGAAACAGTCTACTTACTAGATAACTGGTATATTATAAAAGGATATAACTCAGGAACAGATATAACTCAGGAAGAGATGCATAGGGCAAGGTATGGAGAAGGGACCCAGAGCTTCCATGCCCTCTCCAGGTGCATCACTCTCCTGGAATCTCCATGTGTTCACCAATTTGGGACCTCTTGGAACCTGTCCTTTCAGGTGTCTATGGAGACTTCGTTACATAAGCACGATTGATTAAATCATTGGCCATTGGTGACTGAACTCAATCTGTAGCCCCTCCCCTCCCTGGGGGCGGGGGGGGGGCAGTGGGGCTGAAAGTTCCAACCTTCTAATCACATGATTGGCTCCCCTGGCAACCAGCCCCCATCCTCAAGTGCTTTCCCAAAGTCACCTCATTAACACAACAAAAGACACCTTTATCACTCTCATCACAGGAGATTCCAAGGGTTTTAGGAGCTCTGTGCCAGAGAAGGAGACGCAAGACCAAATGTATATATTTTTGATTATGAGTCACAATATCAAACTTTCGTATGACATATTTGTGTGCTTGAATATATAACTGGTAGATTGTTTGCAAAGATGGATGTGATTATTCCTCTCATTCCCAGATACATACCCCTTTGCAATGTGATGTTCCCCTTCCTCCTGTCAAGAGGGGAAGTCTGTTCCCCCAGGCTTTAAGTCTGTGCTGGCCTTGTGACTTGCCCTGATCAAGAGAATGAGGCAGAAGTGTTATTGTGTCACTTCCAAGCTTAGGCTCCAGGAGACCTTGTAAATTCTGCTCTTGCCCTCTTACAACCCTGAGGCCACCATATGTAGAAGCCCGGGACAGTTTTCTGGAGGATGAGATACCATGTAGAGTGATAGGCCCAGCTAACACACACCATAAACCACCAAATATGCAAAGGGAGCCATCTTAGACCCAGTTGAGCAGCCAGATTACAGTAGCTACATGGGTGGACCTAGTTGAGACCAGCAGAAAAACTACCAGCTGAAAGGAGGTATATAGATGTCTAACAGATGCATGAAAAGATGCTCGACGTCACTAATCATTAGGGAAATGCAAATCAAAACCACAATAAGATATCACTTCACTCCTGTTAGAATGGTCATCACCAAAAGACAAGAGATAACAAATGCTGGTGAGGATGTGGAGAAGAGAGAACCCTTGTACACTGTTGGTGGGATTGTAAACTGGTACAGCCATTGTAGAAAACAGTATGAAGCTGCCTCAAAAAATTAAAAATAGAACTACTGTATGACCCAGCAATTCCACATCTGGGTATTTATTTGAAGGAAATGAAAACACTAACTTGATATCTGCACCCGCATGTTTATTGGAGCATTGTTCACAATAGCAAAGACATGGAAACAATCTAAGTGTCCATCAATGGATGAATGGATAAAGAAGTTGTGGTATAGGGGGCCGGCAGGTGGCGCAGCGGTTTAGTCCGCGCTTGGCAGACGGGGGTTCGCAGGTTCGGATCCCGCATGCCCGCCGACGCACTGCTCGTAAGCCATCCTGTGGCGGCGTCCCATATAAAGTAGAAGAAGATGGGCACGGATGTCAGCCCAGGGCCAGTCTTCCTCAGCAAAAAGAGGATTGGCGACGGATGTTAGCTCAGGGCTGGTCTTCCTCAGACACAAAAAAAGAAGTTGTGGTATATATACAATGGAATATTATTCAGCATAAAGTGGAGGAAATCCTACTTGCAACTTGGATGGACCTTGAGGGCATTATGCTAAGTCAAGAGAAAGACAAATATGGTATTATCTCACTTATATGCAGAATCTAGCAAAAAAAAAATCCCACCAAACTTGTAGAAAAAGAGATCAGATTTGTGGTTACTACAGGCAGAGCGTGGAGGAGGGGGAATCTTATGAAGTTGGTCAAAAGGTACCACCTTCCAGTTATAAGATAAATAAGTACCAGGGATGTAATGCACAACATGATGACTGTAGCTAACACTGCTGTATGATATACAGGCAAGTTGTTAAGAGAGTAAATCCTAAGAGTTCTCAATACAAGGAAAAAATACTTTTTTCTTTTTTTTTGTATGTATATAAGATGATGGATGTTAACCAAAATTATTTTGGTAACCATTTCGTGATATATGCAAGTCAAATCATTATACTGTACATCTTAAATGTATACAGTGCTGTATGTCACTTGTATCTCAATAAACTGGAAAAAAAAACCCACCTACCACCTGAGCTAGCCCAAATTATGGACCCACATAATTCTGAGCAAATAAAGCAATTATTGCTTTAAGCCACTTAATTTGTGGTGGTTTGTTATGCAGTAAATGATAGCTGAGACAATATATCATATTCATTTTACATTTTTCTCTGTAAATAGTTATGCCTGAATAGAACATCTTAAAACAGCCACCGTGATAATTTTTAGTCTACTTCAATTTTTTTGGACATATCTGATATCAGAAAGTATAGACTTTCTGATAGATCTTTGTATAGATATATATCTTCTGTGTACTCTTTTGGTATAGATATATCTTTTGTATACTTTTGTATAGATCTTTCGAATTTGTGCTTATCGAGTTTGACATTTATGTCAAAGTTAATGGAATCAGTTTTGTTTTTATGGGGTTGCATGTGACTTTTAAAGCTGTTGGCTGTAAATGGATCAGGTTCATGTCTCAAGTTAAAGCATACCAAATGACATTCTATGCTCTCGTTGCCTGCAATATCTCTTTGAGATGAATGCTACTTTTTTTGGAAGAAGGGAAAACTACTTTTCATTACGGATTCGTAAACTGACAGCAATCAACTCTTTGCCTTTTATGACCACTTGCAAAGAAAATGCTTCTTCATTTCCCATTTCTAAAATGCCCTAGTGCAATAGATTCCTAATCACTTAACTGAAAAGTAAACACCTTGTGACTCTTGCTCAGACGTGAAGGTACATAGTAGTGATTACTGAATGTGTCTGGTTTCCGAGACACCAAATGCTAAATCTATTAGTACTTCCTGTGATTCTTCTGAATTTTGAATACTGTTCATGTAAGTTGAAAAGGCCAATGTATAGAGACATTTATGTGATTTTCCCCCTCTTAAAAATAGAGACTTGATAAGGTGATGGGGCAACAATAAAAACTTTTTCATAAAATTTAAGCACATAGCTCAAATCTGCAATTTCTTTTTACACTGAATACAAGTTACTTTTGCTATAATTATTTAAATAAAAGTAGTTTCGTATAACTGTTAATAGAATGTCAGATTTTTATCTTGTTTGAGGAAATATACATATTTCATTAATCCAGAATTAAATTATTGACCTTAGGGCTTCACTATATAGCCACTTAGATGCTAGGAGCCCAACGCCTGCACATACAAGCTGGAAGAGGATTTGACAATTGAGTTTAAGAACACAGTTAAGGAGAGCCAGCCCTGATGGCCTAGTGGTTAAAGTTCAGCACGCTCCACTTTGGCAGCTTGGGTTTGGTTCCTCGGTGTGGAACCACACCACATGTCTGTCAGTAGCCATGCTGTGGCAGTGGCTCACATAGAAGAAATGGAAGGACTTACAACTACACATTGGGGCTTTGGGGGGGGGGGAGGATAAATAAAGAATAATGTAGCATAATGAATATTACTTTTGTATTTAAAAGTATTGATTTTATTTAAATAAAATATTAAAGTATTTAGCAAGATCTGAAAAGACCACCCAATGGAAAATGTGTGAATTAAATATTTCTGATATTCATTCTTACTTGGAAACAGCTGTGAGGAAGGATTGGTTCAGTTATAACTACGTATCATCTTAGCGTGTTCTCTGCCTGAGCAAATTTTTAATCTTGACAGATCATAGAATAGAAAAATTTCCTTTGTAGATAATGCAAACATTAGACACCCAGAGAAGGAGGCACAGGATGGTTCAGGCTTGAACTTTCCTCATAGTATTTCTCCCAAATGGACTCTACTGAAATTTAAGAAGATTAAATCTAAACCTGAGGTGCAGTCTTGTTTCTCCTTCTCAAAGATGTGATGGTTATTTTTTGCTAGGCAGACAATTTAACTGAAAGTTTTTGTAGTCCCAATGAGTGTGCTTTGTCTTTTAGAATAAATGTCCATTCTCCTTTTGGCAATCCCTTTGAAGTCAACTTCATTGCTACTTTTCAATGGTTTTTCTGTGTTCTGGCTACCTTGAAGTTGGGCCTTTACTGACCTGCTGCTCTGAGGGAAGGGAGATGAGGAATTGAAGGAAACTCGTGAAAGAGGAAAGAGAATTTCCTCTTCCTTTCACCTGGAACCTACCCTTAAAACCTGTTCCATAGACCAGAGGCATCTGCATCATTTGGGAGCTTGCCTCACCTAAGACCTACTGAATTTGAATCTGCATGATGACCAGATGCTCCATGTGATCCGCATCTCCAAGTTGACATGCACCGCCCTGGCAGAAAGCGTGGGACAAAATCTACCAGCCTTCCCCTCTCCAATGACCCTCAGAAGGATCTCGCTCTTCTCTGGGTACACCCCTAAGAGAAATAGAGGCAAGGATCCCTGGCAGTTTCCACTATGTACTGGGGAAATAGTTTAATTTCCAAGTTTCTGTTCGCTATTTGTCAAACAACGTTCTAATATTTTGTGACCTCTCTCGTGGGTTAACATGTTGTGACTTAGTCCTATGTGTTGACATTGAGCCCGAATCATTATTTAAGAGAAAGTCTTCTCTTTCATCCATAAGACATGATTCACTTCACCGGGGTACGCTTATCCTAGCCTAACTCAAAAATTCATTTAATTTGTTTCAATTTAAGCTACCATAAACTGGATTGATATGAATATAGTTGCCACTGGAATATATTCTTAGGTATAAATAGTCAATCATTAATGTATTAGTTGATTTACATACTGTATTTTTTCCAAAAGAAAAATTGTAATGAATTGTTGTTCATTATAGTTAGAATATATCATGTCCTCAGTTAATTAGCTTCTAGAATAACACTTGAAATCTTTGTATACTATAGACTAAATTTCTGCCGCAGATATATAAGGATGGACACACAAATTTATTTTTAAAACTCAAAGAAGAATAAAAATAACTATAAAATATACTTTGATTTACAATTTACAGAGCTCTTCAGCCACATGATTTCATTAAAATATGAAGAGTCTGCAGCTTTCAATTTAAAAATGCTATGCTTGGTAAACTGCCTATTGTTGTAGGTTTTGTCAGTTTCTCTGAAATCCTTAATTTAAAGCATCATGCAAGTGGGTTTAATGTCATTTATTATGCCATAGCTATGTCTATGATAATTGTTTCATGATTGTTACTGTATTTTGGTGTTCTAAGGGTTTGGGTCAAGGAAATTGCTGTTTCCCTAAAATTCCTTCTCACTACACAAGTTCAGTTCAATCTGTTCAGCCTGAGTTGACATAAGGTGCAGACAATGAGGCACCAACTTACTGGGTCTGACAATACTTAAGACTGATATTCTTATTTGATATCTCACTTGCAAGACACAGGACACATTATAGGCTACAGCATGTGAGAGCCAGATTAACTCTCAGCAATTAACATGAGTTTAAATAGCTTAGTGGCAAAAGATGATAAACGATTGAGGATAAACATTGTAAAACAGTTGAAAATGGTCCTGAAAATAATGTGAAAGGCATTTAGATACTAAGTGTCACTTCTTTCAGAATAAAATAAGAGAAAGCAGAGTGCTATTTTCCATGCTGCACCCTTTTATTTGATTGTGGGACATGTCAGCATTGCTTTTTTTTTTCATAATGCCTGAGCACACACATTTTTCCCCCTCCAAATGTTAGTGGTTAAAAATCCACCACAAGCGAAAGCTTAGTTGGACATTATTAAATGTTATTTTTGATGACTAACTTTTTAATAATCAATAAACCACTAAAATAAAAAAAACTTTTTTTCTAATAATATGCCCCTATTAAATGAAGTACAAATAAAATCCCTCCTAGCTGTCTTTCTTTTTGTTTCCTCTCTCTTATTTTTTCTGAGGAAGATTTGCCCTGAGCTAACATCTGTGCCAGTCTTCCTCTGTTTTGTATGTGGGTCACCACTACAGCATGGCTGACAAGTGGTATAGGTCCACGCCCAGGATCCGAACCCACAAACCTGGACAACCAAAGTGGAGCATGCCGAACTGAACCACTAGGCCATGGAGCTGGCCCTTTTTTCTCTTCTTAATAAATATTTATTGCAAACCTATTGTGTGTTAGATGCTGTGTTAAGCTTTGAAAAGATAAAGACAAGTAAAACACAGTTCATGCCATCAAAGATCCTAGAATTCAAGAAGACTGAAGGAAAAAAACCTTAGGAATTATAAATTTGTTGTTTTGTTGAAGATGGAACTTCCTTATTAGTGAGAATATCAAATCAATTTGTAAGAAGTTGAAAGCATCCTGACTCCTATGGAATAATCATGATTTCATCTGAAGGAATGGCAAATCTTTATTTTAATGTCAAAATCCAATGAGATTAATTTTTTTCAACCAATATATTTGTTATTCAGTGCTACTCTTTGTGCAAGGTTTCAGGATACATAGGGAACAAGACAGACTTGGTTCCTGTTCTTTTAGATCTTATACTCTAGGAATGGAGTCAGATTAAAATCAAGAAAATAAACACAATAATTACAATTACCAACAAGGATGAATGCCACCAACAATGGGCCATGATATTGGGGTAAGCTTAGGAAAGAGTCACTGAAGATTTGACATTTTAACTGGGATTTGCTACTTTTACATCAGGTCACAAACTGTAGTTGGGCATCGGTTGTTATCAGCTGAACTGAATTTTTAAGGGGTATAGAGTTATGTCTCTCCTCTTCCTTACCTTACTCCCTGCAGGCATTTCTTTGTTACATACCAAACATTCTGTATATGTATACTATTTAAGTTGAATACATTCTTTATATATATTTTAAAATTTCTTTGTGTGAGTGGCAGGGTGGGAAAAATCTCTCCTATAAAGAGACAGCTCCTTCCTCTCTAATTCTATGACATGTGGGTTACATATCACTATACAACTTGTAGCTCCTTAAGAGTTTCTACCTTGTGTTATCTTTTGACATATACATATTTATTTATATGTGTCTCCTGATCCAGAGAAAGATGGTGGACTCTGACTACTTAGGGTTCCCTTCTCACACCTCATTTTTCTGCAGAACCTAGCACTGTGCTTATATATGAGGCTAGTAACAGCTAAAGTTCACAGGACTTGGTTTCTTTCTGAAACCTCATTCAATAGACCCTCCATCTCTGTAGCCGGTAGCCCAGTGTTAACTACCAAGACAAGAACATTCCATGGGATATTAAGACATAAGACAAGAAATTTGTTGATTAGGCCATTCATATTTGCATGAATTTAATCCTTTAAAAGTACTTTAGATGCCAAAACATGATTTTTTTTCAGATCTGAACAGGTAATTATATTGGAGGATCTGAAGGTCTGATGGAATGTTGGAAAGATCACTATGACCAT
Organism: Tapirus indicus; assembly: GCA_031878705.1. NCBI lineage: Eukaryota > Metazoa > Chordata > Mammalia > Perissodactyla > Tapiridae > Tapirus > Tapirus indicus. Next base: position 34,151,819 of record CM062937.1, on the reverse strand, counting down.
TGATTAGTTTTGAGACTACTAGAAATAAGCAAAAAATGTGGATGAGAAAAACAGTATTTATTATGAAAAACTTTGTTCTTATGAAATTGGCTATAAGTACTATAATAATTATTAATATGTTCTGCTCTAACAATAGCAAAGACTTGGCAATTTCTCTAAATCCTATCTGTATTTTTTAAGAGTGTCAATTGCCCTTCTAATAAGCCTCACTTTCTACTACTTTTTTGATCACGTGATCAACTTCCTCTCACGCAAATTTGCTCTTCCTCCCACTTTCACTATCTCACTGAATGGCCTCACCATCTGCGAGGTAGCCCAGGAGATATTGTGAAGCATTTTCCTTGCATCTTCCTGTTCTATTACCCCAATGTTCAGATAATCTGAAATTCTGTCAATTACATGCATCTTTATTCTATCTTAAACTGGCCCATTCTTAAGCTCTCCCTCCATCACTACCGTTCTTTAGCTGAACCATTCTCTCTCTCCTAGCTGTTTCCTAACAGGCTTCTCAGCCAAGACAAATCATTCTTCATACTGCCTCTAGAGTTTTCTTTCTAAATGCAGATGTGGCTATCCTTCTTTTCTACTTAAATCCTTTCAACGACTTCATTGTCCTCAAGACAAAGTTCAGAATCTACCTCCATAACATTGGGGCTCTCAGTGGTGGTTACTTGATTTCCACTCCAGTACTGCCATCACCCTCCTCCTGCTCTTCTCCCTCCCCCTCCCAACACACACACACACACACACACACACACACTCTTCTGCCCAGAGCCATGTCAAACTACTATCTATTCTATGCTCTCTTTTACCCTTACACCTTCTGTTATCCTGTTACTTTCCCATGGAATGCTCCGGTCACTGTTTCCACTTACCCATCCCTTTTCCTAGAACCAGAACTGGATGACTTGTTTCTTTTGTTGGAATTACCCGTTTACTCTTAGGTTTGTATCCCTCTCCTCTGAGGCTCACTTCATCCACACATAGTGAGGTTGCCTGAGGGTTGGACTCCGCCTTGTTCTCTACTATATTCACAACGCTCAGCAGGGGCCTGTTTGATGCATGGTTAGTCAATCAATACTAGAAACTTCTCACTGCAGATGGATTTGGAATTCCTTCAGTACACACAGTCCTGTGAAAACCAAGTAAAGTGTGTGTGTACGGGGGGGAACTGTTGGGGAGGGAAAGTATATTAATTTTTGGTGGGAAAAGTGTCCTGATTTGCATGCATTGCTCTGCATAAAGGTTACTTGAGGACCTGGTGTGGGAGCCATTGTGTAGCTCCTGGCTTGTTCTTGTTATTCTAACTAACAGCAGTGATTATGTTTGAAGTTCTGTCTCACATTGTTGCACTTTCCTTGATATTTAATAAAAACACAGAGAACAGCTTGCAAAAGGCAGTACTCCTTCCTGCTGAGAAAAAAAAAGAGAAACAAGTAAATCCTCTGCTATGCAATTTTAGATGTTTCTGCTGTAACCTTAATAGCATAATTTTAACTTCTTGGCACTGGGTGAGGTCAGCGTTGATGTGCTTTGTGCTAACGCGTTATATTGGAAGATTAGATCCAGAGGTAAAGTGGAGTTTCCTTTTCTCTAAAGTTGGATAGCCAAGATACACAATCTACGAACAAGAGTAATTTGGTGAGAATACTAGTGAAGTGTATACCTGGATAATAACTTGTTTTCCCATGTTCTAAAATACCAAAAGCTTACTTCCTTTAGGTTCCCATTTATATTTACTATTATTTTTATTTCATATTATTTTCATGGAATTTAAACTGCAGACTAGGCTCATTTATTTTATTTAGAATAGTTAGAAATCTGGGAAGCACTCTTTAAAACTAGTATTCCTTGCACAAATAAACTTTTTTAAAAATTACATTTGATTGTGAGGAAATATGGGTACATTTAAAGCTTCTGGCATCTAAAAAAACATGTTTAATTTCAAGTTTTAAGAAAGTCATAGAAGATTTTCCTTTTTCATATTTACACATTCTCCGGGAGTCATTAAAGTCACCTGTTTGCTAATAATTGCATTGGCATTGTGATAGCTTGAGGTGTAACCAAGGAAAAGCATCTTTACTATGGATTATTAATTACACTAATAGCAACTTAGGCAAATTGATGGCTAATATTCCATAAGTATAATGGTAATCACTTTGAGATCATTCAATGAGAACTAATTCCTAATCAAGACAAGGATATGTTTTTAAAAAATGGTACAAAAGGATGAAAGATACAGGATTTACAGCAAGTGGTTTTTAACTGAAATCCAAATATTAGTAACAGACTATTTTGAAAGGGATTTCTTTGGGTAAACCCTCATAATTTATTATTTTTTTTTCTGAACGTTATCCGACACATTTCCATCTCTGGGGTGTGTCACCTGGGCTAGAAATCTCTCAGGAACCAGCTCCCTCATGATCTTTCTGGTATTTCCTGTTTGAACCAGGATGGAAATATCCCTAACAGGCAATGTTTTAGGGGATTTAGCCCTCTGCTTTCATAACTAAGAGAACCAAGAGATAAAAGAAGCCGAAAGGAGAGAAAGGCATGGTTTCGATTTCTCAGAACCTCTTATTTCGTTTAAGCTGTGAGATTTGTGTATTATGGTCCTCAACCAACCATTATATATAAGACCATGTTTAGATACTTTGCCTCCTAACAACGCATCAGTGAGCTCAATTCCTTTACAGAGTGCTCGAGTCAGGGTTTGGAAGATTTCGACAGAGGCAAGTCTGGAGCTTCTTCAGCAGAACCAAGGTGACCTAGCATCCTAATTACATGAGCTGTAAACCTGTGCAGAGAAAATGAAGGACAGCCAAGTGGGCTATAAAGAAGATCAAGAGGTTGGGACTGGAGTCAGACAGTAATTTTTGTATACCGTGGGCATGTTATTTCAGGGTGTTGAATGTGATCAGAGTGTTTCAAACTTTTCCTTTTTCTCCTCTTATTTTCTTTCTTCCTTTCTTTTTTAAAGCGGTGGTCCTTTAAATGTGCAATCTTAAGCAGATTCTCGATTTCAACAAATATTTGTTTATTCTGTCATTCAACAAATGGATTTACTGAGGACCAGCTATGTGCTGGGCACTGTTCAAGGGGCTGGTATATGACACACAAAATAGATCAAAATAGAGATGATGTGGTGCAGAAAGAGCTGAGGAGTGGGGGTACTGTCTTCTTGGACTATCCCCTGAGCCTGGCGGTGGCCCAGAACATTCTTCTCTGAATCTTAAGTTTACTAGAGCACAGTTTGAAAACCACAGAGATCTCCCTTGTCTTTCCAATAACCTATGGTTCCACAAGAGAGGGTGCACATTAATTAGCCATTGTTGTTGCCATCACAAACGCACCCAGGATTGTCACAGTCAGGTTCCTGGTATACAGGATCATCCTATTACAACTGACATTTATTTGCTTTCTAGATGGTACTCCACTTTAAGAAGAAATAGACCAACAAATCACATTTTCACTTTAATGAGATCTTTGCCTTTCTTGGTCTCAATTTTTCTTCCCCGTGTTGAGGTTCATTTTCATCTCACTAGAGAGAGCAATGATGGCCCAAGATTCACCTGTAAAGGAACTCTTAACCATTTGTTCCAATTTTATTTTATAAGAAATGATCTTATGTCAAGAAGACATTGCACATTCTATTTGATGTCTGAGCAACTTAAGCTAGAACTGAAATATATTCTAATTTCTCTTCTGGGCATAAAAAGAAAGAGACTACCAGAACAGGAGGGGGAGGAACGAGCAGTTGCCATTCAGGATTTACAGGAAATAGTTACGTTTGACAGTTAAAATATATAACCACTTATCCTCGCTGCCAATCAAAGATAATTTCCTCTGGTTCCCTCTATTTGAATCTCCCCAATAATGTACCAGGTGTTTTTCTTTTTCTCTTAAGAAAAAAAGATAGTCTCTGAAGTTTAAATGATTTAAGTCTTGGTTAGAAAATTTAGCTCAAAATCTAATGGTTACCATCACCTTATATTTCAGTAATATTTCATTTCCTACACCTGCCTTCTAGAGCCGTTTCAATCATGAATAACAGTGGGGGAGAAAAACGATAAACATTATGTGTGCCGCAAAGGTCTTAGCAGTTACGAGCCAAGTTGGAAAGGAGAACAACACTTTACTACAGGGCTGAACCTGGTGGGGAGCCTGGAGTTCTGCCCTGACAATACCAAATCTCTGCAACTTTATTCTCTTTGTGGTTTTAAAAGACTTGATTTTTCTAATATTACATTCTGAAGGCCAACTTAATAGATGTTCTATTTCTGGAGAGCTTTGTAGCCAGAATTATGGAAAATTCTTGTGGTGGTTGTCATGCTTTTTGATGAAGGAGCAAAGTGCAGACTAAATCTGGCTGATCTGTGTGAAGTTTGAATATTCCCTGACAGTGATTCCTGAACGGAATCTTCTTTATGATGTAGGAGAAAAGAAGCATTATGTCTAGCAGCTGGAAGGTGGCTCAGGAATTTAAGGTACTATTTGGGGTTTTGCCAATATCCTTGGCATGAACCTAGGGAAGTCAGTGCTGAGTTTAGGTGGATGAGGTAGTCAGAGCTAGCGCTTTATAGCTGGCGCAGGTGTTGGCCTGTGTGATATGACGTGAGAAATGTAAGGAACTCTTCATAGTCAAATCTCTCATTTCCATTGTCGGTCACATTAAAGTCATTCCTCTGAGATAAGATCTTTCATGCTCTTGTTAAAATGGAAATAGGTTATCCGGGAGGCATATTAGTCACTGCTACCTTAGCAATAATTGCTTCATCGGATAAACCAGCGGAAAGTAGGATCCTGAATGAGTGGTACTCACAGAGACAGAACAGGATGGGCCCAGGATGCAGACTAAGGTCGGAAGATACAGGAGAACTAGCTATGGGGGTCCCAGGAGAGGGCCGGGTGGAGGACTTTAGGATGGATTCAGCTCTGATTCAGTTCCTGCTTCCACTGAAGTCGTGAGTGTATAAAATCATCTTGCCATCTGGGTGTTTCTGTCTTTCAAAAACTCCCTGAATGTTAAGCACATCCTGTTTTCCTTGATTCTCCTTCAAAGCATCACTTACATCCGATGTTTAGTACAAAGATTTGGGAGTGCTGAGTCTCCTTTCTCTACCTCTCCAGCATTCCTTCACGCCAACTTAATTCTCCCCGCTTTATTTTGCAGAAAAACTTAGCTCCCCCCCCCCCCAGTTTGTTCCACTGCTGGAACATCCACTGTGCATTTCTGAAGGCTCATGAATGATCTCTGCTGCTGGCAGGCTATCAACTCTGGGTCCCCTCCTTTAGAAGTATAGAAGATGGAGGATTTGAAAGTTCATTCTTTCTATTCTCCTTTCCCACACATTTCAGATGACAGCTGAGGGAGGTATAGAGACTTATACCTCTAAAGGAATTTCCCTTCCTCAACAATCCCACCCAACGCAGGCAGCAGCTACGGTGAGCTCGGCTTTATAATCTCCCCCGCCTCTTTGTTACAGAAGTGGTCTCTTCAACATGTTTCAGTTCATCAAAAATGAACCATCATGGGTTTTTGAATGGCTATGACAAGGATCTCTGCTGAATAAGTGTTCTTTCAGGTCACGTGCCTGCCTATCATGAGCTTACAGTCTACCCAGAAAGGTTAGGAGAACTCTCAGAAGCAAGGAAAAATATTACCCATAGAAAGCAATGAAGTATTGAATGCTAAGTGAAGAATTAGTAATGGAGACTATACAAGCTATGCTTTCCCAGCATCCTGTACCTCATAGCCTTTATTGCAATAGTCAGGAAAGTAGTTATCTGGATATTATTTGTTTAACATCTTGTCTTCACCTTATTTTCTTTCCCTTCCCCTTTCACATCCCGTTGGTGCAGGTTCCCCCCTTGATTTTGTTGACCAGTGTATGCCCAGGGGAGCACCATGAATCAAGAAAGTCAGAGAAGGGAGCAGTTGCTGTCAGATGTGCTGATGATTACCATCCACAGCCACGAGGGAAGACTTTCCACAGGTGCTTCAAATCCAGTGGAGGGAAAGTCCAAAGATTGCCATGGATTAGTCATGGCATCTCAAACTTCCATGTACACCACAAGATTGTAATGACATATTTCTTTATCTGGGAATCCCCAAACTGTTGTTAGAATCGGGAAGTTGAGGATGGCTTACATCCTGGTGTGGCTTGGACAGACTGCCAATATAATCTGGCTTGGCCTGTTCCAGTGTGTAGCCCAGATTAATTTCACTACAGAAACACATCCAGTTTCCATGGCTTTGACACGTTGGCGGCCTGGATTCTTGGGGAGTCCCCAAACCCTGGTTGTTATTGTTGTTTACATTTTGAAAGGAGCTCCAGACAGCACCATCCCTCTGAAACTCCATGCTGTCTGCACTGTAACAGTTCTCTGTCTTTCATTCTTGTTTTCAACTCTTCTAGGATTCAAAAGAACATAAAAATGAAGACTGCAACCAACACTTCTACGGGATTCATAACTGTGCATGCATTGTAGTGTGCATAGGAAGAAATCTTTCAACCATAAACAGGTTTTTTTAACCTTCTCTGCTGCTCCTGGTAAAGAAAGGCAGGCAGCTGGTAGAACATTACTGCTCTGTTCTCTATTAACTTTCCTTTGCTCCCCTCAGTGAGAAGAGAATGAGCCATCTCCACCCAACCGTGCCGTGAGTGGAGCGCATTAAGATGCACAAATAGCAGCCTAGGCTTTGAGTCTTTCTTTTCATATTTTTTCAGACAGCTTCAGTCCAAATAAGGTTCTTACTCCTCCTGAGATAATTCCTAACATTTCTAAATGGGTTTCAAATTCCCTACCAATTCCGCTATCGGTAACGAGCACCACATTTCACAAATGGGCCAGTTGGTTGTGCAGATGCTCATTGTCTAACTGTATTTGGTTTTGTTTGAAATATTTTTAAGAACAATAGAAAAGGCATGGTTTATTTAGAAATCAGGGAGTAAACACAGCCTTACAATTATGATGTGACTGGTGGCACGGATTAAGAAAAGTTAAAATAACACCGCCACTAGCAACATTCTAGAGTTACTGCACCCTCCCTCCCTGCCTTGAAATATTATGCATTTTGCTTCACTCAGGTGATTTGGAACTCCATTTTTCAAATCGCTTTTAGAGTCTTTTGAATATTTCCTGTGGTAATGGAAATTTGTTCTTTGAGGATAGACTTTAACTTAGGGAACTGTCCAAAAGACAGAATTAGCCCAATGAATAAGGTGGATGATCAGGGCAAGTGATACCAATTTAGTTTAAAAAATAAAAGGAAATGGGAAAAATTTTCTCCATATGGTTTTTTACACTATATCATCTGTAGGCTAATACTGTAACCTTACAAAATGCCTATTTTAAGAGACTGACTCTAGATTGGTATGTTTTTTCTCTTCTCATACAGGTTCTGTGTACTGTGGTTTTGCTCATGCTTCAGTTTGCATGGAATTACGTACCTAAATAATGCAGCTGGACCTGAGTTTCATAAACTTCCTGGCATTCTAGCCTACTTCAAACAAGTATTTAATACATCAAATCAAGATAACTAAATTGTGCTTTTGCTTTGCAGAATACTAAAAGCAAAACAGTTCCTGTACTAATAACATTTAAAATGCTTTTGGAAATGTTAAATTATCTGTGAGTGTGCAAACTAGATTTTAAGTTCAAGTCTAGGTGGGACCTTCCATTTTTTTGGTGACTTCGAGAATATGGGTTCAATTAAAGTTGCCTGACAGTGAAAAATCAACATGTTCCAAACATGCAGGGGAAGCTTTCCTTCGTAGGGCAAAAGAAGTGCTCTGCTTCTTGGCCTCAGCCATTGCCTTGTTTTCATTTTTTTTTCCCCCAGGTTCACACTTAAGGCACATTTTAATGCTTGTGTGACCACCACCTATTTCCTGTCATTGTGTTTCTTATTATAGGCTGCCCTCCTTGGAACCCTTATCTTTCCATCATCTCCTAGTCCTTTTAGTTGAGATGAATTTGCCAGAGGCAGGGAAAGGCTGAATGGACTGTTCATATCTGAAAGGGAACCACACCACAATCTATTAAAATAGAAGATGAATGTCCAGTGTGCTTACCACTTGTGTTGTGGTTTCACTGTTGTTTGAACTGCAAGCCAGAATGGAACTTCTTTTAATTTCAAAGATTTTTATTATTTTTTTCTTCTAAGTTTTTAAAATCTAAGTTTGGACCTTAATGTGTCGACAGATCTCTTTTACATTATTTTTGGCTAAAGCCAGAAACAAATTGTGTTGAAAAATATTATGAGAATAGTTCTCCTTCTAAGATTTCTAGCCCATCATGGTAGCCTCCAGAGGTTTGGATTATTCAGATAAGCTTTAGAAAAACATCCACTGTTTTAGATTATCTGCTTAACCAAATCCCAACCCTGAATTGCTAGAGGTTTTCTTATCTAGAGTGAACTAGCTAGAACTAGAATGAACTAATATTACAGGGGTGACCTGAAAGAGTAGCCAAATGAGCTACTGCTTATATATGAAGGGACTCTAAACCCCCTTGGTAATGCTTTTAATAACATGGCTAAGGAAAAGTCATGTTCATGTACTTTTCTAAGGCCAATATATATTTAGCAAGATGCCTGTCTCTTACATGATTAAAATATGAAATATGTGACTGAATTCACCTGATTTTTCCATAATAAAAAGCAAAAAATTAGTATTTTTATCAAACTCTAGTCATTCCAAGATTAGTTATTAAAAAAACTTTACTAGTGAAAACTTGGATTGTTAAATTTGGAAAAAGAAGCAACTTTTAAAATTTCTTGGTTTATGATCAATGGTAGCAATGAAGTCAATAAACATTTTCTGAGACTCCGCTCTGTTTTGGGTGCTATGATAGACATTGAGGACAGCAGGGCAAAAAGACCACATCACTGCCCACAAAGAATTCTGTCTAACCTGGGAGACAGTCAAGGAAACACACATTTCAACGTAAATGTGCTATGAGCTTTAACACAGTTGTGTAGAGGGCCCTGTGGGGACACAGAGACGGGCACGTCTAAGGTGCAGGTGACATCTTAGATAAACTACACAATGGTTGTGAGATGTGCACTAGAATCTGGAGGTAACGTGCAAATTTCCTCCATAGTGGGAGGGTCAACATGTGGAGGCAATGAATTTTTGGAACTATTTCATCTGCCAGATGATGTTAGAAGACCAGACACTGTCATTTTATGGATCTTACCTTTATCTTGTACCTACATTATACTGTATGTTATGTAAGTTCTAAGGACTTTCGTTTTTCATGTGCAAAATTGGGATAATGATAGGTTTTTCTAAAGACGAAATGTGTTAATACACATAAAGCACTTAGAATAGCACCCAGAATATAGCAATCTAATTATATATTAACTATTCATAGCTATTATTTTCATGTTTGTCCATTCCCACTGATAACACCACATAGCAAAAGGCAGAGTGGTTAAACCATTCATTCATTTATTTCCAAATATTTATTAAGTACTTATCACATGCCAGGCATTATGGGATTCAAAAGTGAAAAGATTAAGCACCTGCTCTAATGGAGCTTAAAATTCGAGTAAATCATCAAACAAATAGTATAAAATCAGAGATCAATCAGCTTTGGAAGAGCAAGACAATGCTCAAGGGTGGGGAGACATTTCACATACAGCCATCATTGAGGCCCCCCTGGAACAAGTGATCTCTTGAATGTTAAAATGGAGCCATCCCTGTAAAGATCCGAGGTAGGAATAAGCTTGGCATGTTCCAGAAATAGCCAGAAGACCACTGGATTTGGAGCACAAGGAATGAGAGAAAGAGAAGTAGGAACTGAGACAGGAGAAACAGGCAGAGGCTAGATCATGTAGGGCCAGGTAGGGATGGTAAGAAACTCGAATTTCGTTCCAAGTGTAATGGAAAGTCTCTTCAGAATAAGGCACAGTCACTCTCAAAAACTTCTCCTCCACCTCACTCTGCCACCAAGCACTCTGCTAAGTGTGACTCTCCTGAACTGTCCCTGGGTCCTTCATGCTCTTCCATTTCCCTTCAAAAGGCAAAGCCATCCTATTATTTAGAAACCATGGAGGAATGTATCCTTATTCTTCTTTCTAAACCCAGTCTGCCTTTCTTTCTTGATTATATGATTTATGTATGTTTCTTCCCATTTATCTTTAATACCACAGCCTTTTCCAACACCAAATGTGTAAAACTCTTCCTAGGTCCCAGGCACTGAATGAGGCTCCATGGTTCAAAGGGTGAAAAAGACACAATTCTTGCTCTTAAGAAGCTCATGGCCAAGAGGGGTAAACAGACACATTAAGAGACGTCAAGACTTGAAGTGGTGAGTGTAGAGATGGGATGAGCACAGAGAGTGCTGTGGGAGTTCATGGGAGGACCACATTCCCCAGGGGCACTCTTTAGGGCTTTCCAAAGGAAGGAATGAGTGTGAGAAATCAGGCAAAGAGAATGCATGTGAGAAAGTGGGAAGGCACAGGAGGTTTTCCAGGCAGGGTGAGCAATCTTGAGAAAGAATCCAGAGGCCAGAGAGCACAGTGTTTTCCTGAGAAGGAAAGGAGTTCAGTGTGACTTGAGATGGGGCCAAGCTCCTAAATTTAATTCAAATTCTTCTGTCACTTCTACTACTTCAAACTTCTCTTGATCTTCCTTTCTTCAGGATCCATGCTTCCATCTTTGGCGTCTACTGTATTGCTGTCCACCTACTCTTTAATAGTGGGGTGGATTTTGGCAAGATATTGACTTTGAATATTAGTCTCCCCACATTTAAAATGGGGGTACAAATTCGTATGTCATGGTGAGGTTGTGAGAATTAAATCCACACCTCACGGCGTGGATTTATAATTAATTCATAACTCATGGGGATGGATATGGCTGGCAGAGCAACTGGCACACAGAAAGTGATCAACAAACCTTAGTCTAGTTCCATTCCTCAGTTGTTTTTGAGAGAATGTATTGATTGTTCAAATTCTTCAAAATACTAATTTTGCTTCCTATTATATTACCTACTTAAGGGCCTCTATTCTTTCTATATTTTCCTTAAGCTCTCTGTACTATAATGCCACTCTTGTGCACATGTCGCCCATCCCTCCTCAATCAGAATCCGTACATTAACTCCTTTTTTGAAAGCACCTACTTCCTGTATGTAAGCTTTCTCCCAGCTTAACAAAATCCTATTCACCATGTTTTAAAGCTTTTTCTTCCTTTATTACCCTTTATAGGTAGTTTTCTATGATGCATGATGGGAAGAGAAATTGTGACTTCTCCCGGAGTATAGCTTCTTTAAATCTGACACTTCATAAATCAACTCTGATAAGCCTTTCCTTTTCTGAAAAATGAGATTGATATATATTTATAATTTTTCTTTTTTCTCCATTATCTAACTGTTTTTGATGACTAAAATGAATAATACCCCTAGAGATATTTTTCCTATTCTTTTTTCCCATCAACTCTTTGAGGAAATAAAAAAATGAGGTCACCTTGGGCCCAGGTTTACTGAACACATAGCTATGGAGTGATTGTCATGTTCACACCCTGCACGAAGCTTTGTGGTTGAGGGCGTGGTGTTGAATTTCCTGGTTTTCTGGAAAGCTTGAGGCAGATGAGATACAAGGTACAAGTCAGCACCATTCAAGGATCTGTTGACTTGGAAACTGGCTAAGACAAGCTAGCTGGCTTGTATATCACAGATTCAAACTAAGACGTCAATAGGTGTCACAACATATCCCAGACAAGTTCTTCTATGCTCATTACCTCATTTCACCGGCTGTTTTCCCCTATCCTATTTGGCACAAGGATTTGTAAAGACACATTTTGTTCAAGACCGTAAAGGACAACGGCTGGCCGTCCGTCTCTCATTATCAAACTCTCTGTCTCTTGAAATAGATGATCCTTGTTCAGATTTTTAACTGCAAATGTGAATGGAAGATATTTGAATTTGGGCATAAATGCCACAAAGTCTTTTCCTCTACTTTACTCTCGGAAGGTGAGCCCATGTGTATATAACAGGAGAGAACTAAAATCCCACCAACAGTACTAGTGAACAGCATTTAGCAGTAGCGCACATTGTATTTTACCCCTCCTTTGGTTTGGGGGATCTACAGTTTCATTTTTACCTCATTTTAGGGAGCTGGTTTGGACAGAAGTCACATACAAAATGAACCGTCTCTAACATCTATATCAGGAAGTAACTCTAGCTCAAGATAAAGGTCGTTGGTGGGGCAACAGGCTTGCATTGCTTATTTTGGCTTCTCTTTCCTGTCCTAGAGACCATTTGGAAGAGCTACCAGTGACTTAGCCTTTATAAGCATTAAATGTTGAAATAAAAGCTATTGCATGTTGATTAGCACTTCCCTCGATGAAGTATACAAGTGTCGTGTAAAATAAAGTGGACTGTGCTCATGATGGATTGGAATGAACATTCCACTGGGGTATCCTTGAGCCAAGACCACAATGCTTTGGCTCCTAGTTGTTTGTAGAAACTTGTAATTGGTTGCTTCATTCCATTTGCCAATGATTGCTCTAAAGAACAGTCCCTTAAAGTAGAACTTTTAAGAGTTCACGCATTGCTAGTGCTGAAATTTATTTGAACTGTACCGTGTCTAGGAATTTACCCATTGAATTTGTTTGGAAGTCTCGTGGGCTATTTAATGGGAGATTATACCCATTAAGAGATATGAGTATAACATGTGGAAATTTAAATAATTCGCCATCTTTAAAAATAATCATTTAACTACACCATTTGAAAGTCATTAGAATGCAATATTTATAAAAGGTGTATTTTTCAGATTTGGAATGATTAAATAAGTTAATTATAAAAAATTATCTGTTGGTAGTTATATTGATTTTAAGATTACTTGATGAAAAGCTTTAAAGTAGTTTATGTAGGTATCAAAGCCCTTATTAAAAACTATCTTTATATCTCACAGGATAATATTTTGAATTCTCCATATTTTGAAGGTAAAAAATAGATAAATGGATTTGCATTGGCCAAGGATATTAGAAATAAATGCTATTTTTGTGTGTGTGTGAGGAAGATTAGCCCTGAGCTAACATCCACTGCCAATCCTCTTCTTTTTGCTGAGGAAGACTGGCCCTGGGCTAACATCCGTGCCCATCTTCCTCTACTTTGTGTATGGGACACCACCACAGCATGGCTTGATAAGCGGTGAGTAGGTCTGAGCCCAGGATCTGAAGCTGTGAACCCCAGGCCACTGAAGCGGAGCACGCGACTTTAACCACTACACCACCAGGCCAACCCATGTATCTATTTTCTTAAGACAAACTGTCACGAAGTTCTCTCGATAACTTGTGATCTGAGAATATTGGAGGTGAGAAGGAACTTCCTTGGCTGGTTTTCAGCATAGAAAACTCATTGAGGGACTCGTAGTTCTGCTGAATATTAAAGAATGAAAAAGAATTTGGAAATACAGATTACTTGAATCAGAGGATGCCATAACTCTCACTTTTAAAATGGTAGCTATACTCTGCTAACCCTCTCTGATCTTCTCAGCTGTTCAGTTAAATTCTATCACACACAATGGGCTTGGATATTGCTTGGGGAAGTGAAGAGAAAAAAATTGTGTTCCTTCTTTGGCTCAATGCAGTGGGAAGGGTAACAGAGGAGGGAAGAAGTGAGTGTGATTCAGAATCCACCAGGAAGAGGGAATTGGACCAAGAGGTGACTGTAAGATCATGAAATCATCCTACACTCCATCCCCCTTTCGTATGGAGGACGAGAGCTAAAGAATCATGCATGTCAAGACAGAAATTCATTGCCATTTAGTTCTCTCTCAGCTCAAGTGTTGTTTCTTTAAATTTCAGCTCCCAGATACTTGACAACCTCTTAAAAAAAATTCTCCCTTGCTGCCTTTGATCTTAATTGATTAAAAAACAACTTTCATATTTAGGTTAGCCTAAATCAATCACATTTAGTTTAGCCTAAATCAAATTTATGGAGACTTCTTTATCAATAAAGTAATAGATTCATATTAATAAAATAAAGCATACAACAAGGATCTGAGAACACTGGAGAATTTTGTCTGAAAGTGGTAATTATAATCAAAATGTATTTATGTCTTTGCTCCGCCATTTACTATCTTTGAGACTTTGGGCAAATCACTTACCCTCTCTGTGCCTCAGTTTGCTTATTTGTAAAATGATACAGTGACTAGTGACAGATGTGCTTTGAGGTTTAAATGAGATAAACTATATAACGCACGCAGCAGATTGCTTGGCACATGGGAACTACTCAGGAAAACTTAGCTCATATTTCTCTATCTGGACTAAATATAGTTGCTGTTCTTTTTTTAAAAAAGTTATCCATAGGAAGTAAAATGGGACTGGTAGGTAAAAAAATAAACTGTGAAATTCAAAGTTATAAAGCCAAGTATTTAATTAAGAGTAAACTGTGGGCAGAGAATAGAATTATATATAGAACATAAGCTCTAAGATAAATTATTTATAGATAATTACATTTAAATAATCAATGTCAAATTTTCCACTCAGATGTATCAGGTATATATTCTTGTACTCTGAAATATAAATTGGGCATGTCTGACAAGTTTGGTTGCTCTTAATTTTTTAGCGTGAAAGGAAGTGAGGCACACTAATTGCAGTTAGAATTTAACACATCAAATTGTCATTTCCCATACCTGCCCTCAGCCGTGGCAGTTAATTCCAGAGCCATTCATTCTAAATTACTTTTCTTCACATTGCTATTTCTGAGGTTGTAAATGGGCTTCTTTCCCCAGAAATCTTCAATATCTGCAAAGCATTTTAAAATCTCTGTTTTCAATTTTTCATCTTAAAAGCTTTTCATAAGTATAGCTCATTATCAAGTTGTATTATTTAATTTACATTTTATTGTCTTATTGACACAAATTTTTAGGCTTTGCTGACTAATTCCTGAATGTGTTGCCATCAGCCAATGCTAATATTTTCCTATCATTATCTCAAATTATAATTTCAGCCAATAATATGATCATATTCATTCTTAATAAATTAATGACACTAAGGAGTCAATATTGACATTACAGCCAATATCAATATGTTTTATTTTGATAAGTGACATGCAAGTCTTAGAAAAGAGAAATTTCATGACTTTCATCTGGACAAATAGATTTAAAAACTTAAAATTACTAAAATGCTCCTTTACTAAAGGTGAAAACAATCAGAAATTTCCAGAAGTAAAACCAATAGCTACTTACCCACATGCTTATAATAATCTAGATCAATGTATTTCTATATTTAATTTGTAACTTTCTCCCCAGGGCTTCATGTTTTTCCATCTTTATTTTGCTTCAAATCCTTTTGACACCCAAGAAGTTTCACATATAGAAAAATGAACTAAGATTTTTCAAAGATACACACAGAGATTTCCAAACTGTGGGTTTACTGAGATGAAAGACTGCTTGATTCTCTAAGAGCAATTTTCCCATTCATTCCTGTTCCCTAATTGCATATATTTGAAAAATCAGGCCCAAGAAAAACCCTGTGTCCACTACCTCTCAATCTATAACAATGACTTATAAAGGAAATTATTTCTCCCCAAACAGATGGTTCTTCATTCTTTCCTTTATTTAGTGTTATTTAATATTTTTAAGGCCTAGAACTTATGAACTCTCTCTGGTCACTTTTCATTTTCAAAGGTTTGCCACTGAGGCTTCTCAGAAAACTGGATACAAAGGCTTTTCTATTATTTCCTGATCAAAGTATCATCTCAAAGTTAACTAGCATTGAATTTCAAACACAAATAAAGAAAAAAGGAATAGATCTGATATTACCATTATTGTCTGAAAGGAAGGAGAAAACAGACTTTACAATAGATACAAACCAGACAATTAAAAATAAAGTTCTGTATTTCCCCACATTGCCTACTACTTGCTCCCTTTTAGAAATGTACCTTAGACTCTTTATTTTGCCATATGAGGTTTTCCTCTCTTAAGAAGTCTTTTTTCCTCATTAATTGCCCTTCCTTCACATCACGCGGATTAGATTCCCCAGCTGCGCCCCCTTTTCTCCCTGGTGTCTTTCTGTACCACGCAGTAATGAACTTGGGTAATTTATAAACAGCGACATAGAAAAAAAGACAGAAAATGTACACCTTTTATATCCCATCTAGCTCCACATTTTACCCATGTGACATATTCCCAAATAAAAGTCACATTATTTTTACTAAATTCCATTGCTTTAGGATAGATTCATCAGACTATTTTAACACAGAATTTTTCAATTTAGAATGCACCTGCACAAATGTGGGCAAGTGTGCCCACATTCCACAATTGATCAGTGTTCTGATTCATTTCAGTGCTAAAATTTTAACTCACATGAAATATTTCTGAGTAAGTTGTTCCAAAATGTTGATTTTGATTTGCTCTTTCTGCCCAATTTAACAGAAAAGAGAGGACAGAATAGTAAATCCTGCTGAACGCGTCAGCAATGGAGAGGACAGTAGGATCTCAGTTTCATTTATGCTGTCGTGTTGATGAATTAGCTTATATTATACATGGGTTACGTGCCAAATGATGTCTTTTGATTCTGATTCCACGGAAAACAGCAGGAATCTTGAGCCCCGAAAGTCCTGAAGGAGTTGTTATTTCTGGCCCTTTGAGAGAAATAAAGGGAGACTCCTAGCTACAGAACATCAAAGTGTCTCTATCAACTTCACACGTAGTTTACTCCTCTGATGAGACCTAATGTGAAGAGTTAGAGCTGTTTGTGATTCAATGGAGTTTGACGAAGTTTCTCCGTGTCCCATTAGCTAAGGGGCTTCTTTCTCTGTGTGTCAGTTTCTGGGATGTCTATGCAGTCAGGTCTGAGGTCAGCCTCACAGTCTCAGGCACCTTCACGTAGCATGGGAAAAGCAGGTGAGCATTCCTGAACACCCCGGAAGCACATGGAAGTGGCTGAGCAGATAGTTGAAGGGGCTGGCATAGAGGTCGAGGAGCATGTTGGAACATGGACCTAACACCTGGAGGCCACGCCGGGGTGTCAATATCAGCAGAAGAGGCAGCAAGGCAGGTGTCAGTGCTCAAGGCCAGAGGGACAGGTCTTCAGGGGCCAATGAGGGCCCAGTGAGAACAGGAGAGTCTCCCCTCCTTTGATAACAGGGCAATGGATAAGCCATGTCCAGAACCCAGATCATGCCCAGGGAGAAGAGAATTAGAGGTGTGAGGAGGGAAGCTTCCTAATTTGACAGAGTGGATACCACAGAGTGATCAACCTGAGTTGATAGAATTACCTTGAATATATGAGAGGTATTTCACCACGGAGCAGACTGGAGTCTCACAGCCTAACTTTAATTACAGAGAAGTAAGTTCACATCTTTGTACACTTGGGTGTGTGGCCATGTAAAATGCCAACATTATACTTCTCAACGTGCTATATGTGCAGATGGCAGATTTTCCGTTTCATAGTAAATGACAGAAATTATTCCCTTTTATTAATCAAAGTATGTACCAGTCTGTATGTTTATAATGAGAAATGGCCTTGGTCTTCGATTTCTTTTTAGAAAACATAGGATTTACAGCACAAACACTTTTCAATTTGTGTTTCCATTCCATAGTCATTCAGCTAGATTTGAATGAAAGCAAAATAAAGTGAGGTATCAAATAAATATATTAACTCTACATTTTTCACTATATTCTTTCATGGTGTAATTCTAACTTTCATTGGTGGTATTGCTATGAAGGTCAGAGTTCCTGAGAGGCAACATTCAGTCTTTGAAACATCACCCAAATGTGTAAGTAAGGTCTTTGTCCACTAATGAGCCTTCTTTCATGTTACTGGTTTTGTAAAGTCTTGCACTGTGAATGGACCGTCAATCAATTCACAGCTGCACCGAGGCATCAGATGGCCGTAGCCATGGCGACATGCCAAAAATGGCGACACAAATTAATCCATTTGTGTGGAATTCTCAGTGAGAGTCCACTTTCATCTTTCAGATACCACTGTTAGGAAGTCTGATGGTAATGTAAAATACTGAGCAAAAGCAAAATAGTGATGGACTCTCCACAGGATCTTCTCCCTGTAAACAGTGGGGCTTCTTTTCCTTTTTATATGCTAGAGATGACAGAGAACAGTTGGGGATTTGATATTGCCAGCATAATGTTCTTTTAATAAAAGTTACATTAATTTAATGCTCACATGTAAGCTCCTTTGTTACCTTCTCTCACCAATACTATCTAATCAGCCTTGAAAATAAGTACAGTGATTTACACAGGGGTACAAAATTAAAAAGTAATCTTGTATCTTGCTGTTTTATTGCTAATAGTATTCATACAATATATAACATGAGAGATACCTCCAACATCAGATTTGGAATTGTTAGCTTATTCTGTTGTATGAATAGATGAGGCTAAGTCTTTGCGTTTTAGAAAAGCTAAAAAAAATCACTGAGTGTCGTCTTTGCCTTCTTAGAACCTTTTATTAGTCTTGCATTTAGACAAGTTTCTCTTCAATTACCATATCTTAAAAAGACATATTATCTTGTCTGGTGTTAGGATGAATTTACATAAATCCAAATTACAAATTATATTGTCAAAATTATTTGATAAACTATTGAAGCAAGGTAACTTTTCAAAAACTGAACATATATGGCAGACAGTGCCTTTTAATTTGGAATTTAAATTCATTACTCAAAGATATTCAAATGAAAGCAAAAAGTGAAATGTTTTATCTTTTCTAGTTACTCCTGGCTTGGGGAACTGAGTTGTATTTTTATATACATAAATGAAAGGGATTGTTTTCTATCATGTAGTTCTTAGCTTTCTTCAAGTCTTTCAACTCTTTAAGAATCAAATAAAAGCTTTAGATCTCTATGAAAAGTACACACGCACACATATATATATTCTGTACAAATTTGCATGCATTTTTTAGGTGACTCACGGACCACAGATTAAGAAGATGTCGGTCAAATTAGTACTTAAATTTTCCTCTTAAAGATTCAATGGAGATTTCCAGTTTCAGTCCCAACATTAGGAGAGCTTAGACGTTGTGACTTCCATACTTACAATAAGAAAACGTTGAGCAAATTGAAAAATCAATGACTTTTCTTGGGCCGATTAGAGAACTGAAGTTGCAGGGTCAACTGCCACCCTGAAAACCAGAGAGACAGGTAAATCTAGAGAGTCACAGCTGAGATCGACTGACCTAGAGCAGAAGCAGCTGGAGCCATACACTGGTAGGAAGACTTGAGTGGTGCTTCTGAAGAACTGCAGGACGCTGAGAGTAGACTAGCTTGGGACTCAAAAACTCTTGGGGGCTGCAATCTTAGGAGGTCCCCAAACTCTCCTGAGCTTATGTCAGAAACTTCATCAACTGCTCATGGTGAAGATCCAAAAAAGTTCCCCTCATGGGGAAAGGGAAATCAATCCCTATGAAATACTCCCAGAATCTTCTCCATAACAAATGCCTACTCTCCAAGGGAAAAGACTTTACCAAAGCCGTATCCCAGACAGAAAGGCCATTCCCCCTACTCTACCCCACCCCCAGCCTTCTTGTCTTATGTAAGGTGGGGGAAAAAAAAAAGACATACCACTGGAAAAACATCTGTGAAGGTCACAGCCCAGAAATACAGAGAGACTAAAAGACTGAGGTTTTATCATAAGATTATAGAATGCACCTTATCCCCCACTTGACCACCACACTTGTGAGGGTCCTTTGTAATAGTGAATTACAGCTAAAAGAGGTTGAAGGCATGGACTCTGTCTCAGGAGAACTACTTAGGGAAGCTCAAAAGCAAGAAAGGAAACAAAACAGGTACATTACCTGTTGCTTCTGGCATCTACCCCTACAGTGATCATCAAATAAAGCCCAACTCCTAGCCAGATTAATATATATCCTCACACTAAAGGTCTATTTACCTCAGTTGCTATTATCCAGTATATCATGTCTGGTTTTCAACAAAACGTTATAAGACATGATAAAAGGCAAAGAAAAAAAAAAACACAGTCTGAAGAAACAAAGTAATGATTGGATCCAGACTCAGTTAAAACACAGGTGTTGGAATAATCAGGCAAGAAATTTTTCCATAACTACAGCTAATAAGTTAAGGGCTTTAATGGAAAACAATACACAGTATGCTAGAACAGCTAGGTAATGGAAAAAAAGATGGAAACTGTAAGAAAGGATCAAAAGGAAATTCTAGAAACAAAAACACTGTAACAGAATTGAGGAATACCTTTCAGAGGTTCATCAGTAGACTGGGCACAGCTGAGGAAAGAATCAGTGAGATCAATGGAAGATAGGTCAATAGAAACATTCCAAATTGAAGTGCAAAGGGAAACATAACAAAAAAAAAGTGGAACGGAACTTTGGGACAATTACAAAAGGTATAATACAGGTATAATTGAAATGCTGAAAGGGGAAGAAAGACAGGATCAGAAGAAATATTTGAAGTAATAATGGCCAAAAACTTTCTGAAATTAACGGCAGACATTAAACCACAGATCTAGTAAGCTCAGGATATCAGGATAAATAAATCAGGATAAATAAAATAAAATAAAAGAGACACCTAGGCATATCATATTCAAAGTGCAAAAACCAAAGCAAAGAAAATTCTGAGTGAAGCCAGAATGGGGAAAAACACTTTATCTGTATAGGAGCAAAAATACGATTTTCAGCGGAATTCTTGTCAGAAACCATGCAAGCAAGAGGAGAGGGAAGTGAAATATTTAAAATTTTGAAAGAAAAAACTCACTAACCTGGAATTCAATATCCAGTGAAGTTATTCTTCAAAAGTGAATGAGTATAAACACTTTCTCACACAAACAAAAACTGAACGATTTCATCACCAGCTGATTTCTTGAAAAGAAATGTTGAAAGAAGTTCTTCAGGGAGAAGGAAAATGATGTAAGACAGAAAATTATATCTTCATCAAGAAAGGAAGAGATTAGAGAAGGAATAGGGAAGGAAAAATAAAATGTTTTGTACTTCTTATTCTTGACTGATCTAAAGGGAAAATGTTTATGCAACGTAACAATGGTAACAATGTATTAGATGATTGTGAATTATGGATAAATGAAATAAATGACAGCAATGTCAATATGGGACAGAGGGAGGAATTAGAAATACTCTGGTGTAAGTTACTGGCACTACAATTGAACTAATGTAGTGTTATTTGAAGGTTGACTTAGGTTGACTAAAAATGTATATTGGAAACTGTAGGGCAACTACTGAACATAGTGAACAAAAAAAGTATAATAAATATACTAAGAGATTAAATAAAATGGAACCATATAAAATGTTCAATTAAAACACAGAAGGCAGAAAAAGAAAACCAAGAAAAAAATACAAGGAATAGGAAACAGCAACAAACATGGTAGATATTGAGCCAACTATTTTAACAATCATTTTCAGTGTGAATGGTCTAAATATAGCAATTAAAAGACAGAGACTGTCAGAGTGGATTAAAAAAAACAAAACAAGACCCAACTATGTTTTCTATAGGAAACCTACTTTAAATATAAAGACTCAGGTTAAAAGGAAAAGCAAAAACATATACCATGCTAATGCTAATCAAAAGAAAGATGAAATAGCTGTATTGACTTCATAACAAGAAAAATTATCAAAGGATAAAGAGGAATATTACACAATGACAGTGGGGTTAATTTCCCAAGAAGTCATAACAGTCCTTAAGATGTATGCACCTAACAATAGAGTGTCAAAATACATTAGGAAAACTGATATTACTGAAAGAAGAATGGGTAAACTCACTATTATAGCTTGAGACTTCAACACCCCTCTTTCAATAATTGATGGATCAAGCAGGCAAATGTCAGTAAGGATATAATCAACTTGAATAGCTTTGAGGCTAACATTCCTCAAATACCAAAATAACATAAAGACATTACAAGAAAGGAAAACTAAAGACAAATATCTCATATGAACATAGATATAAAACAAACAAAATATTATCAAACCAAATCAACAATGCATAAAAATAATTATATGCCACAAATAAGTGGGATTTATTCCAGGTATGTAAGGCTGGTTCAAAATTCAAAATCAATCATGCAATCCACCACATCAATAAGTAAAGAAGAAAAAAACGTATGATCATATCATTTGAAGTAGAAAAGGCATTTGAAAAAGATCCAACACCCATTCATTATAAAATTTTTCAGCAAACCAGGACTAGTGGGGAACTTCATCAACTTGATAAAGAATATCTACAAAATTCTACAGCTACTTAACAGTGAGAAACTGAATGCTTTCCCCTAATACTAGGAATAAGGCCACGATGCCCTTTTCACTACTTCTATTCAACATCATACTGAACATACCAGCTACTGCAATATACAAGAAAAGGAAATAAAATGTATACAGATTGGAAAGGGAGAAATAAACTCTCCTCATTTGCAGATGGCATAATTGCCTATATAGAAAATCCCAAAGAATTGACAATAAAAAATCTCCTCAAACTAATAAATATATACAAGAAAGTTACAGGATGCAAGGTTGATATACAGAAGACAATTGCTTTCCTATATACTAGCAGTGAACAAATGCAATTTGAAATAAAAAGCAATACACTTTACAATAGCACCCCCCCCAAATGAAATACTTGGATATACATCTAGCAAAATATGTACAACATCTATAAGTGGAAAACTACAAAACTCTGATGAAAGAAATCAAAGAACATCTAAATAAATGGAAAGATATCCTAAATTTATGGATTGGGAGAATGAAATTGTTAAGATGTCAATACTTCTGAAATTGATGAAGAGATTCAAGGCAATCCTAATCACAATCCCAGCAAGCTCTATTGCAGGTACTGTCAAACTCATTCTAAAGTTTATATGGGAAGTCAAAAGACCTGCACTAACCAACACAATACTGAAGAAACGAGAACAAAGTTGGAGGACTCACAATACCCAATTTCAAGACTATTATAAAGCAACAGTAATCGAGACAGTATAGAATTGGTAAAAGAATAGACAACTGACCAATGAAACACAATCAAGTGATCGTTGACAAAGGGGCAAAGGCAGTTCAATGGAGGAAGGACAGAACCTACGTGGAAAACTGCAGGTCCAACAAAATAGTGAACATAGACACAGACCTCATAATTTTACCAAAATTAAGTGAAAATACATCATAGACCTAAATTTAAAATGCAAGACTAGAAAACTTATATGGGAAGACATAGGAGAAATTCCACACGACCTTGCATCTGGCAGTGGTTTTTAGACACCCAAAGCATGATCCATGAAAGAAAAAATTAATACGTTGGACTTCATTAAAATAAGAAAACTTTCTCTCTGTGAAAGAAACTGTTAAGAGAATGAGAAGACAAGCCAGAGGCTGGGAGAAAATATTTGCAAAACACCTATCTGGTAAAAGGCTTGTATCCAAAATATACAAAGAATTCTTAAAACTGAACAATAAGAAAACAAACAACCCAATCAAAAAATGGGCAAACGATCTGAAAAGACATCTCACCAAAGAAAACAGATGGATGGAAATCAGGCATAGGAAAAGATGCTAAAAAATCATTCCTCATTAGAGAACTGCAAATTAAAATAACAATGAGATGCCACTACACACCTATTTAGTATGGCTAAAATCCAAAAAAAAGCCTGACAATACCAATTACTGATGAGATTGTGGAGCAAAAACAACAATTTTTCATTGCTGGTAGGAATGTAAAGGGGTACAGACACTCTAGAAGACAGTTTGGCAGTTTTGTAAAAAGGTAAACATAGTCATACCAAAAGATCCAGCAATCATGCTCCTCGGTATTTGTCCAACTGATTTAAAAACTTACATCCTCGCAAAAATCTGCAAGTGTTTATAGTAGCTTAGTTCATAATTGGCAAAATCTGGAAACCAAGATATTGCCTAAAAGGTGAATGGATAAATAAACTGTGGTACACACGTACAATGGAATATCATTCAGCAAAAAAAAAAAAAAAAGCTATGAAGTCATGAGAAGGCATGAATAAAACTTAAATGCATGTTGCTAAGTGAAAGAAGTCAGTCTGAAAAGGCTACATAATGCATAATTCTAATTACATGACATTCTGTAAAAGGAAAAACTACCGAAATAAGAAAAAGATCAGTGGTTGTCAGAGGTTCATGGGGAAGTCGGTGAGGATTGAATAGGGGAGGAACAGGGTTTCACTTTGTTTTGTTGAGGATGGTAACGATTACGTACGACACTTTAACTGTAGGAACATGACACTAGGTATTGGGCAAAACCTCCAGAACCTTGCAGCACAGAGAGTGAACCTTAATGAATGCAAGTTTTACAAAATCACTTTGGAAGTTGGGAGGTCTGAGGATGAAATGTAGAATGTGACAAAATAATCTAACTATATTACAAATGTGTGAAACAAGCTTACTGAAGCAGTGGGCAAACAGATGCTGACCTAGGTAACTTTGGGAAAAAATAGAGTCTGTAAGAATAAAGGCAGAAACAGCTGAACATAAGCACTTTAGTTGGTAAAGTTAGTTCCCATAGCTGGTGGGCTTAACAATTCAGATACACTATACATGTAGATCGGAGAGGAACAGTTAAGCAAATGGATGGAGAATTATGTATGACATTATCACCTTTGGCCAAATGATCATCTTTCTTAGCTAGAACCCTGCATTGTTTTCTCACAAACCCCTGGATCCATATAAGACATTCATAAATTCTAGGCCTGCTTTAATTTATTCTGTAATCCTCATCATGTCAACATTGTTAAAACACTCGCACGTCTCACAATAAAAACAATATTTTGCTTTGAGAACAGATTTTGAATTTGCTTATGAAATTATTTGGTGATAAGGTTTTATTTAATATATAACAGTTAAGATTTTTGAGAAAATTCATGTTTACTTATCAAAAATTATCACATACTTAGGACTTATAAGTGAGAAGAATCTCACTCTCAAATGGTGTTTTAATTTAATGACATGTTTATGAATTTTATATTTAAAAAGAGGCAATTTTAGTGTATTATTTTATGGACATTCAGTTAAACATTTGTTAATGTCGTTGCTGTAGCATTTTTTCTCGACAGCGTTAAGTGATAAGTACTATTTTTCAAATAAGAAAACCAAAACACGTAACTCTTAACATAGCACAGCTAAGAAGTACCAGAGTCAGGATTTGAAACCAGGGAATCTGGTTCCAGAACTTTAGTGTTAGTCATTACCCTCTTCAAAATACTCCGGGAACATTATCCTCTTGGTTTGTAGATAATTCTTGTGATTCATGCACATGGTGAATATATGTTTGTTAACTAAGTGATTCTGCCCAAGTATATTACACAGAAGACCAGACAACTCTGCCAACATACAAAGCATACTATTTATATGGTATTTCATATAACCTTTAGATAGATAAGATGAACAGTAGTGTTATTAATTAATGGCACTCCATTTTTAGAGGGCATTTAAGAATTACTATACTTTATCAATAAATAGTTTTTAAATTCGGAATCAGCCTAATCTGTGTAGCCAACATGTTCTTGAAAAGTCATTACCCTGATTACTGCTCTTTCTCCCTCCCTGTGATTGGTACACAGCACCATACTTCAGAGAGTGCGGTGCTTAAGTGTAAATCGTTCATCAGTGCTGTTGCCACATTTGGGGAAATGGGTTTTTTCCTTCTTTGATAACAAATGCTTCAGGTTTGGAGTTACTTTGTGTTTTGACCCTGGTCATGTAGAGAACTTTACCCTGGGATGATTGCCAGCGACCATAGGCTGGTTCACGCAACATAGATGCTATTTTTACTACTTCTGCCCCACGTAGTGATAATCTCTGGCTGTTGAGGTCATGCATGGCATTCCTCTTGCCTGTTATATTTACAACATTTTGGAATCCGCTTTCAAGAAGGAATGTTCATTAACAAGGCATCTGTCATGTTCCAGTAAGGCTGCTTTACGGGGAATTCCTGAGAGCTGAAAAATGGGACCAAAATGTCTTCATGCAGGTAGGCAATCAGGGAGAGTTAAATCAGGCTTTTATTGATTTATTTTTTCTTATTTTTATATTATTGTCCAATTGAAAGCAACTTTAAATTGCTTTACTAAATTCTAAATGCTTTAAATAATTTAAATGTAAAGGCAGATTATATGTCTGGGAAACCTCTGATGATATGGACAGGAAGGAAAAGATACCATTATGTCTGTGGGGTCAAATATAAAATTGTAGTTCTTAGTAGCTTGTATTCATTCTTCTGTCCCTTATCGTTCTCATAGCTAAACAGGTAAATTCTCCATAAAAAGTATCTTGAGAAAACTCCACTCAGCTGTTGAAGAGACACCAGGCACTGAGAGTGGATGGAGGAGAACTCACGACAGGGTATTTGGGTTGAGGAGTGAATACAACAGGACTTGTTAATTTTCATGAAGGCCGATCAGGAGAAACGGCCCCACGGCAGGAATATGTACACAAATCCCTCCTTAGATTGCATCTGAAAGTGATTTGGTAAAAACTACAGATGTTGGAATACATGTTACTGTCTTTTGCTTGAGGAGCGTTCTTAAAGCTCACTGAATATGGTGGATACGAAGTTCTCCAATCTTTATTTCATAGTACATCCAATGTACCTTCATAAATTGAAAAACTCTTAACAAGAATTTGGAGAAATTAAAGAAGCCCTACTAGATTGAAAATGCAATATAATGAAATAAATTTCACTGATCTAGAAACCACAGAACAGGAATTTTTCCATGTTTACTTCACTATGATTTTATTTTTCACATTTCCTGCACTCATATGAAAAAGAAACAAATGCACATTACAGCTGAATCAAGGAAACGACTTTAATCATGTATCACAGGAAGGAGAGTATAGATTAAACTTAGTTGCCTGTGTCTCCTAAACATAGTGTCGTCTATAATGATGAATAATACAATGTACTTCATTTGATAGCTTCGAGTGTCTACTATTTTCTAGACAAATCCTTGTTATGTGCTACAAGAGACAGAAAGAATTGCTGGCCATGTGAGAAAGATTGGAGTAAAATTCTATTATCAGAGGAAATCAGGAAAAGCATCTCAGAGGACTTCTTACATTTTAACTTATGAGGAAGAGCTTTGAAAGATGAGTAGGAAATATAGAAAAAGAAAGAAGGATTTTTTTTTTTAAAGAAATTACCTTCGGGAAAAAACTCTGCATCTTAGAAGGTTCAGTGTGCTTGGGCACTGTGATAGCAGCTTTCCTGCGATAGGAGCTGAGAGCAGAGGAAGGCTGGAGTCAAAAATCATCCTCGAAGGCTAGTTCTGTGCTGGGCTGTGACCTGAAGTAGTGATATGGAAGGATCTTTTGGTTTGGCTGTTTTCATGTTTTACACAGTGCTTTTTCACCTTTGATAACTGGTTATCCAACAACCCAGAGGCAGCAGTGAAAATATGTGTGTGTGTGTGTGTATATATACATATGTATGTATTTCTTCCCAATCCTTGTTCAATGATTTTTTTTCTTTTAAAATAGGGTTTGCAAACTGAGATGCCTATGAGGAGCAGACAGGTAATGAAAATGAATGAAGTGAGCCACGTGAAATATTTAGCTTTTCTCTTCGGTACAAGAAAAAGGGCAATGTGATGCTAAGTGACAGGGGGCACTCCAGGGCAGTCTCAGAGCAGGAGGTGCCAGAGGCAGTTACTGGACTGCTCCCCCATTCAAAGGAGCCAGGGCCACTCAGCTCCACACATCTCGTCCCAGGGGACTCCGACTCCAGTGTTGCCGGATCTCCTGATTTTGCAAAAGAAGCCAGAAATCAGAATTTTTGTGTGATATCTCCCAATTTTTAAATGTTGGCAAATCCTTCACTTTTTTTTTTTTTTTTTTATCACTGCGTGAGCCAACTTTATGGCAGAGCCAAGCAAAACAGGGCTGAGGCCCTTATCAGACTGTGGGCTGCCAGCTAACCACTGGCATTTATGTTGGTGAGATCGAGCACCATTCTCATCCTGCTTTTATCCGTTAAGATTCAGCACAATAGGATTGTTAGAAATTCAACATCACTTTTTTAGTATGAAAATTTTTAAATACACAAAAATTACAGTATATAATAAACATACATGTGTTGACCACCCATATTTAACAGTTATTAATCCCTTATCTTGTTTTAAATCTCTTTTTAAAAATAATACTTCACTGACTAGATGAAATCTCCTTTGTACCCTCTCCAATGACATTTTCAGCTCTCCTTCACCAGAGAGAACTATTCTAAAGTTAATATTCTTCACATTTATATTTTAGTGCTGTTAATAATTTATATCCACACACAAGAATTATTGTTTATAGATTTACAAAAATTAAATAAAAGGTATTACATTGTATATTTCATTCTGCATCTTGTTTTTTCTTTTTACTCAATACTTTATTCTAGAAAGATTTAATCATGTTGATTTGTAAAGATGAGTTTATTAATTTTCATAGCTATATAGAGTGGCATTGAATAAATATATGTGTGCTTATATATTCTCCCATGGATGAGCATTTAATTTTTTCCCACAAAAATTATGCTGCATTGGCATCTTTAATTTATACACATTTCCTTGGGCACATATGTCTATGTTTCTCTCAAGTTTTTACTAGAAGTAGGATTTCTCAGTTCTAGAGGGTATGTGTCTTCGACTTTACTGGATACAAATATTAAAACTGTAATTAAGAATATTAAAAATTGACCTCCCAAAGTAGTTGTATGAATTCACACTTCACCAGCTGCCTGCGAGTTACTTTTTCTCTTTCTTTGCCAGGATTTAGTATTGTCTAAATTTAAATTTTTACCAATTTGATGAGTGAAAAATAAGGTATTATTGTGGTTTCACTTTGAATGCCCCTGAAGCTGAGTGAGTTTGAGCATCTTTTCATATATTTGTTGGCCATTTGCGTTTCCTCTTCCCTGTTCCTATTCTTTGATCTTTCTCTTTTCTTTCCTATTGATACTTGAATTGAATTCTGGATTCTTCATGATCCTAGTTATCAATCTTTTGTCAGCTACACGTGTTGCAATTTAAAAAAAAATTATCAGTCTTGCTTTTTGTTTAGGCTGTTGTATCTTATCTAATAAATTTTTTCCACATTTAAGTTTTTAATCTCCCTGGAATTTATTTTGTATATGGTGTGATGCAGGAATTTGATTTTTTCCCTTATTAATAATCAATTGTTTCAGCCCTATTTCTTGTGTAATCCCATTTTCCATCCTGCCAGTTGCTCCTCTTCTAGAATACTCATTGTGTCTCCTTTCAATCCACCTTTCATGCTAAGAAGTATGAAAAGTTAAAAGATGAACAATATCTAACATACAGGCTTCAAAGCCCTCCAGCTCAGGGTATTTGCTAGTTTTAGCTCATGTACATCTGGAACACTGACGATGTCACTAAAGTACAGCAATAAGAAACCAAAAAAAAAAAAACCTTCAGCATAACAATCATCAAGACATCATAGAGGTATAGCAGTTAAGAGTTTAAGATTTCAGTCAACCAACCTCTGTTTCAGCTATTTGATCCTAGGTACTAAAATCTAAAACTAATTATCCTTTCTGCTGAAAAAGGGGAAAAGAATTTTTATCTGTTTATTCTATGCTGAGAGCTTCATAATATGTCAAAATCTGTGCTATGAAAAAAACAGGTAAGATATTTTTATTGATTACAATTGCTGTATCCACTCCTTCTACAATGGCTTTATGGAAAAATGAAAATGTTCATGTATATATTATAAGACTGCCCCATACAAAGCTACATGTAAATCTATAGGAGAGCCCTTTAAGAAACAAATAGTTTAAAATTGGTTTAAAATAAGTAAAGAGACAAAAACGTTCTCTCTCTTTAGAGCTCAACTCAGGAATTCTCTCAGTTATGAAATATTGCAATGCAGTTATCTTTCTTTCCCCAAACCCCAAAGATGCCACTATTCCTTCTTTCATTTCAGGCATTTTTCACTCTCACTGACTTGTGAATCACTGTCTGCTCCATCTCTTCTGGTCAATGGACATCTGATGACTCCCCCTTGTCATCCATGATCTCAGAGAAATAATAGAGTTCAGACCAGTCTTTATCTTGGTGATTTTCCCATTCCTTCCAGTTATTGAAGCCCATATAAAGCCTCTGAACTCTGCTCAGCTAAACTCAGATTCTCCTTTTTCAATCAACATAAGACAGATATGTCCATTCTTCTGTGCTTTGAATCATTTGATCAATGAAGTGAAAAATGTTTAAATATTTTAATTAACACTCCTCCAAGGAAGCTTAAGGTAAGTCTGCATTTCTCAAACCTTACATTGACAACTTTCCTGTTGTTATCATCAAGATACAATCCCTTCAGTGTTTGTCTTCTCTCCCTAAATCTTCTCACTTCCCTCAGGCAACAGCCTGGGGTATTTTTAAAGAAATACTTTCCCACACGAGGTCACTAAAATATTTCTGCATCCTTTCTTTCTTGGTTCTGCACTTCTTCCCTAAGCAGTGAGCTTCAGAGTGATGGACACGATGGGTGAGCTTGCAGTTTTTTAAGGGGTGTATTCAATTCAGGAAACTGATGGGATTTCCTGCATTTGAGCAGGAGACACAGATGGGAGGCAATCAGGGAGCAAAGTGGCCTGTGGCATTGGCTGGAGCCTGCGTGGGGTCCGTGGGTTTTCTCCTTGGCTCTTCGCTGCAGCCCATTTTGTGCGATGCAACTTCGCATCCGCAGTCCTGCGGTTTGCTCATTATTGCCTTGGCCTGGGTAGGTGGTTTTAGATCTTAGGCCAGGGGAGATTTTGATCTTGGCAAGTGACTGCAGCTTATGACAGCTCTGTCCACAGGAAAGTTGCTGTTTTTATGAAGACAGGAGAGCAGAAATCAAACCTTAATGGTACAGAGGCTTAGTGAGGTTTTGGTTTTAAATTGCTAGTGCCAAGCTTAGGTAAGCAGTGCTGGATCAGCTCTAACAAAATCCATTCTGCATGCAGGGTCAAGGAGGGAGCCGTGAGGAAGGAAACATTGGCTTCGAGTGGCTATCCAGTGGTTCTAGAGGCAGCCCCACCACGTGCTCTCAAATTAAATATAGATAGTGAATTGCATACGAGGGAGGAATCATCTTTAAGATGGGTTTCTTCTAAGCAATAACAACCAGAGGCAGTGCAAACAGCCACTGTGGTGCAGGTCTGAAAAATATTGCAACAAGAGTGTGGTTGCTAAACCATTGGGGTGCCAGAAACATTGGCCTCAGAGGGAAATGGAATTTAAGCAATTTTTAACGGAATGGATGGAAAAGAAAGGCACCTCAGATAAGACTGGTGACTTGCCTGCCTCTTCTGCAAATTTCTAAACTTTTCAAGAAGGCAGCGATAACTTCCCTCCTTCTGAGAGAGAAGGAAGTAAGCACATGTAGATTTTAACCCCAGAAATAGTAATGGTAGATGGTCCAAATTTGCCTCTTGCTCAGAGATTCCTTCCAATATAGTCAAAGTCTACAGATCATGGGTTCTGGGTGGCTGACCTGGGATGACTGACCTCCTGGAAAAGCTAAAGCCGAGATTTTCTCCACACACTCTCCTCTATGCAGAGCTCAGAGTGGTCTTGGCTATAGTCCTTGCCTGTAGTAAGTATGGATTCTGCTGTGGTACTTATCAACAAAATTCCTGGGTTCTGGGAATATGATTTTCCTTTGTTTTTGAGTCCGAGGTTTGTCTTATGTTCTAAATTTAACGGGTGTGACATAATGGCTGTGATAATCTCATGGATAATTGTGTGAGTCCAGTCACTCTTTGGATTCTTTATGAGGGGCCTCGGAAGAGTCTTGGAACTGAACTAACACCATGACTTCTATAGCCCTGAAAGAATACCATTCATTCCAGTCCAAGGCTTCCTGGGCTGTATTTACTGAAGAAACGCCAGCTTCTCTAAGACTCTCTCTGGGTGAGGCAGAGCAGAATGAAATGTTGGGAGAGATGAATTTTTGATTTTAGTTTTCTTGAACTTTTAACTCATAAAGTTTAAAAAATTGATTTCAGGCTTTTTTTCCCCTACCACGTACTTCTTGTGTATCTTGAAAAGTAATTTTGTTTTTTGACTTAAATTTCTTTCTTAGAATTTGATAATTGGTAAGGGATTATATTCAAATTCCAAGCATATCCATGTTACATCATTTAATTATATTGCAGAAGGGGACCAGCTTGTCCCAGGTTGCCTGGGATTGTTCTGGTTTTGAAACTGAATGTCCCACATCTCAGAAACCCCTACCATCCCAGGCAAACAGGGATGCCTGGTCACCCTTTCTGATAGGCAATGTTGGAAAATGTGCCTGGACATACTTTGGGATGGGGCATAGAAAGAGTAGACTTTTGGCTTTGGGAATAGAATGGATTTGGAGTAAATTTAATTGATTTACTGCTCTGACCCTTTTCAGAGTTTTCTCTAGACAAAATGTATAATTCCTGCCAGAAGCTCCTGGAGGATATCTGGAAGAGCAGTGGTGGTCTTGGGAAGTCCACTTGTTGAAGGCGGATGCAGGACTGTCCTGATGGATGGTTTTCCTCATCCCAGGAGGGAGGTGGCCCTACTTCAGGTTGACCATTGCTCAGTGGCAAAGCCCAAGGGATTAAGAAAAATCTGGATAATGTTAAAGAACATTCTCTTCCAAATTTTTTTGTTCTCTTGAAGAACTGCATTAGTGTAACACTTCTAGCCTTTCTCCCTGCACCCACTAACTTATCTCACACTCTTGATAGAAGAGTTTGTGAGGAAAAAGCGCTCAAGTGCAGTGCTGCCCTATTACCCACACTTCCTGTTAGGACCACACCAGCTAGCATAAAGAAAATGCTGTGGATCAGTGCTGCTCAAAGAGTGTTCTGCTGAAGGCAGAATCAGCATGATCGAAGCTTGACATTAGTCCACATAAGGGACCACCACCCCAAACTACTAAGTCAGAAGATTTGGAGTTGGGGAATCTAACACTTCAAGAAATTTCTAAAGGGGATTCTTATTCAGGCTAGGGTTTCAGCTACTGCTCTAGACTGTGGAAAAGTCCTGTACATACCCTGGAAGTTTGCAAGGGTCCAGGCTTGCTGGTGACTGATGGCAGAAATCCAGTTCTGTGTCTTACTATCAGGAAACTCTCTTCCCGGATGAATATTTTTTTACGTTTGTTATGGGATGCTGTTGAGTTACCAGGAACTGATCTTTTTAGGTTTTCCTTTTACGATATTTGAGGTGGGACCAGAGTGGTGTTTAGTCTAGGGCAAATTATTTCCTACTACTGAGGCAAGACCCTCTGACCACTCCGCCTGAAACCCTATGAATTATAGCTTCCGCTCTGGCTGATGGGAAGAGGCACTATTTCCGTCCTGTGTGAGCTCTGGGATTGTTGCTTCCAATCCTGTTGGATGGTTCTTTCCATGGACTCAAGTAGTTTCCTCACACACGTGAGCTGTTAAGGACTCAGTTGAATACCACAGGGGCCCTCTCTTCAGAGCTCCAGCATTCTCTCTCTGCAGCTTTCTCCTCTGGCGTTTGGCCCTGAAGACATGAGCTGCCTTAAACTCCTGGACTCCCAGCTCTATCATCTCAAATCTGGGAGAAAGCTGGCTCAGCCTTTGTTCCCAAGCCCTGCACCATGGCCTGGGGGCTCTCGAGTGGTAGACTTTCAATCACAGTGTTCACTTAATTTGTTCCCAACTCTCAAGGACCGCTCTTCTTTGTTGCCTGATATCCAACATCCTGAAAACCATTATTTCAAGTACTTGGGCTTTTTTCAGTTGTGTCCGGCAGGAGGTTAAATCTGGTCCTTGTTCCTCCATCTTGATCTGAAGTGGAAGAACTCTTACACTATTTTAAAGATCATGACAATGTACTCCTTTTATACAGACTTTGATTTGTATTTTTATTCTCCCACATTAAACTTAGGATCATTTCATTATATTCCTCCTCAATTCCCTTCAGGGATTCTTACTGGAGTTGCACTACATTTTTAGATTTAGAGAATGAATGTCTGTAATCCCATTCATGAACACTATTCAGGATGCACTCTAGGGAGCACCATTCAGATGGTATCCTGTAGGAGCTGCCTCTCCTGCAGAAAGGTGATAAAATGGTACCAAACACAATATACTTCTCTACTTGCCATGATCTTTTGTATTTTTAAAAAGAATTTTAACATTTTCTTCAAAAATTGTATGCATTCTTTTAAATTTAATTCATGGCTGTTTTATATATTTTTTTGTTCTTGTTATTATCTTATTTTCTGTTTCATTATTTGTGGTTGCTGATGCAAAGGAATATTACTGATTTGAGCATAATGATCTTGCGTTTATCAGCCTTACTTATCCTTGTGACTACTCTGAAGATATAGGATGTATGTATCCTCAGCTCGAACTGGGTTCAAATGTGAGACTGATAATGCCACACACGCATCAAGAAGATATGGAATCGAGGTCTCTGGGGAGAACAGGGCAGCCCTCCCACGCAGGTCCGAAGCGGCTTGAGAGAGCCAGGAAAGGAGACCAGCTAGTGAGGGTTCGTGCACGTGGGCAGGGGTTCCCCTGGTTGGAATCTCCTCTCGGCGCCAAAGGAGGAAGCGGCGGGGCGTTCTGATCAGCTGCCCAGATGGGCGGCAGTGTGGAAGAGGTAGAGGTTAGGCTTAAAAGTCATCACAGTCAAACGTCAAAACAATGGAATCACACTCTTTATCACACTGACTCAATCCCAAAGTTTATCTGTGGAGAAACTCAGATGAGTCTTGTGGGATTTCTTTAGAAATGACCATGTCATCTGGAAATAAGGACAGTTTGATCTCTTTCTATCCAAATCAAACCACATTTCTATCTTTTTCCTAGACCTCAATCATTTTCCAAGATATCCGGTAATGTCTTGAGCAATAACAGTGATAACTGGCGTTTCTGACTTGATCTTGACCTGGAGTAAAACTCATTAAAATTTTTTCCATTAAATATGGTGTTATTTTGTAATTCATTTTGCAGTTATTCTCCATCAAGTAAAGCAGGTTCTCTTCTGTTTCTATTTTTGTTAGAATTTTTATCATAGGTAGATATTGAATTAAAATTCATGTGTTTTCCTTCAACGATTTAGATGGTAACATAGTTTGCACATAGTCAATTATGTGGTGACTCACATTGATATAGTTTCTGCTAAGTCATCTTTGTTTTACAGTAATAAATTCTAAATGGATAGATTTCACTTAAAATATTATTTAAATTGCATAACTAAGAATTTATTTAGGATTCTGATCCCATATACATAAAATAAATTATATTATATATTTTCTGTGTGTACATACCAACTAGGTTGGTTATCCAAGTTATACTAGTTTTATATATTGATATAGGGAACTCTTTTTTCCCCCACATTCTCTCTTTCTATGAATTAAAGATTATTTGTTCTTTAAAGTTTGTTAGAACTCACCAATTGAACCTCTGAGCTTAGAGCTCTTTTCTGAGATGTGTGTAAATAGCTGAAATTTTTAAATTTCCATTTCAATCTCATTAATACGTACTTTGATTTCAACTTTTCTAGTTCTTTTGATTCTCCACATTTTAAAAATCTTTTCAGGAGTACATTCACTTCATCTGGACTTTCAAATTTATTTTAGTGGAGCTATGCACAATAACTTTTTATAATTTAAAAAATCTCATATATGTTACTTATTCATTATATTTTTTATTTTTCTTTCCTTTTTAAATCTGTCTTGCTGAAGATTTATCTTATTAGTCTTTTTAAAGATCAAACCTTGTGTTTTGCCAATATTTTGTAGCTGTTTCCTATATCATTCCTTATTGCTTTCCCTGCCCACTGTCTTTCCCCATCGCTTCCTTCTTTCGTGGGCCTCAGATGGAGAAGTTAAATTAATCATGTTTCTGGGGTCAATGCTCATAGGAACATTGAGCCACATAGTCTCCTTTGCTTGTCTGCTTGTCTGAGCCAAGCTCTCCAGAGCCTGAGGAAAAGGCATTTGTTCTAAAACATTATTAGGATGTGCAATCTGAGGGGACAGAAGTGAGAATAGAGTGAGGTGGGGGGGGGGGGAGGAAGAGCCGACATGAGGCATCAAGGAATTCCGATTATTCGATCTTGTAGAATATATCTTCAAGAAGCTGTAGAAATGACTGTTTCTCAGAACATTCTATGTGGGGAAGAAAGGAAAGAACTGATCTGCCAGCTCACTTTTCCTGTTGGTCAAAGCAAGCGTTGTTAAACCGTCGCTTGGGTGTTGTGACATTTTGTACAGCTACGTGTTAATAGAGCAGCCCCCGGCCAGGAGCTGAAAATGTGCATAATGGAAGTGACTTGAGGTGCCTGTGTAAGGTTGGGCCGTCTCGCATGATTGGACGCTGCAGCAGCAGATGGGGTGAAACAAAGTGGCCCAAAGACCCAACAGGTAAAGCTGAGAGGACCTGAAGTGGAGCTAAAGAGGTGACTGAAATCCTCTCTTTCTCTCTCTCCTCCTCTCTCTCTCTCTATTTGTTTCTATACTGATGAAGCTACATTCTCCACCCTCCTTCATGGCAACACGTTTGCTGTATGCTACCGAATGTATGCGCGTTATAATGCAATTGTGTTTGTGCATGTGTATGTGTGTGTGTATGAACTTTAATTTATGTAAATGGCTACAAGTCTATATCTACTTTTTACTTTCTTAAAATTTTTACTCTTCCCATTCGGCACTATGTTTTTTAATGTTGCTCAGTATACATCTAATTTTAAAACAAGTTAAGTCTAATATTCCTCCATTCATTATGATGTTTGTTGAAGTTTTTGGTTTATTGCTGTATCATTTATGGTACAGACTATAGATTCTATTGTAGCTAATTTAAGCAGAAAAGGGTTTAGTATAACCTATTACCTTCAAGAGAGTCAGATACCTAGGCTTGGGTACTGCATAATGGAGAATAGACCAGCAGTGAGAAATGTCTAGCCAAACCCCAGCACTGTTCTAGTGGAACAGCAACATTGCTGCTGTCTGCCACTCAGCGCCCAGGTCTTTTGGAACCAGATGCTCTGACATCTGCCTCAACTTCCCCAGGAGAACTAGACCTCTCACCACCACAAGCCAGTCTCTACTATTTTACCTCCAGGTTTCACGTAAATATGTCTGTTTGGCAGAAGCCAGAGCCCACAGAGAACTCTAGCTGTAATAAAAGGGCAGAAAATGTAGGTTTTAGCTTTCCGACCTTGATAGTTCAAGAAGTCAACCAGAGTGTGTTTGAATGGGTGCTAAGTGAGTCAATTTACAGTATCTACCACAAGTTCAGAAGTATCAATATAAGTACATACTTTTCTATTCCTAATTTGTTAAAGAACTTTTTAAAAATTCTTAATGCCTATAGAGATTTCTCAAATGCTTTTTATGCAC
Organism: Tapirus indicus; assembly: GCA_031878705.1. NCBI lineage: Eukaryota > Metazoa > Chordata > Mammalia > Perissodactyla > Tapiridae > Tapirus > Tapirus indicus. The sequence continues at coordinate 34,114,524 of CM062937.1, read as the reverse complement.
CACAGCCTCAAGGCTTATTGTGTGACTTTGTTCTTTGCTAAGTCCCTATGCAGGGAAGAAGGAGAAGGGATGCCCAGAGCAGAGGTTGGCCCGTGACCCTACTTTATATCCTCAGTTGCCTTGCTAATCATGTAGTTTAGTCCCCAAAGAGAGGGAAATAATTAGACAATCCATTTTCTGTAAGTACATTAAGTACAAGGCAAGTTAATCAGAATGAAATATTTAAACATTTTGAAATATTCTGTCATAGTAATGTGGTTATTCTTCAGTATGGTGAGTTATATTGAGAGGATTTCTGATGTTGGGGTGTCCTTACATTCCTGGGGCGAACTCTATTTAATCGTGATGCATTATTTAAGTCTCTGTGTGTGTGTGTATTTTCTAACAGTCTCCATTGTTCTCTTCTTAAATAATAGTTTATTTCTTCTGCTTTCTTCCATGTAAAACTCTTCATAAACATCATCATCAATAGTTACATTTTGATTATTTCTAATTTTTGCTTTTATAAATCACACTTCAAGGTACTTTTGTACCCAGAGTAAAACTATTGAATGCCCAATTGTGTCTTGAAAGAGTTGCACCAAACTACTCCCACCAGCAGTGTGGGAGGGTGACTACTGTACCGTGTCTTTAACAGCATTGCGTATTTCATTAAAAATATCAATAAAAATCCTTGCTAATTGAATGGCAAGAATAGGTACCTAGTTGTTTGAATTTTCATTTTGATTATTAGTGAGGTTAGAGATGTTTCCAATTGTTGGAAAGCCAGTATTACGTCTTTCTTTCTCTTTTTAAGAAAAATTTTATTAAAATCTCACACACATACCGAGAAGTGCTCAGAGTTAATGTACATCTCTCTCTATAGAACACTGCCTCTAACAGCATCAGAATACACATTCTTCTCAGGTGCACAGGAAACATTTTCCAGGATCAGTGATGTGTTTGGCCATAAAACAAGTCTCAAAAAATTAGGGCATTGTACTTAGGAAATGACATCTATATCATTTATTCCTTAAAATTGATATATTTCTCTACTGTCATTAGAGCACTTATTTGTATTAGAGAAACAAGCTCTTTTCCTACCGCAAAGATACCTTCTGTCTTGTTTTAAAACCAAAATGCCAATTTGATGACAATGTCACCTAGCTGAGAATACTAAACTTCAGTTTGTTCCTTGGGACTAGTTTTATTAGCTGATTTTTGTTATGAGCCACTTTAAATGTTACTTCCTTTTTAACATACAACTTTTCACTAAGTAGGACCAAACGTAGATTCTGAAATCTATATTATTCTAGTATTTAGACACAGTTTAGGGAAAGTCATTGTCTTGTATCCTGAGTGTCTGAGAATGTCATTCCTTTTAGAAGGCACACCTAAAACCAAGAAACAATCAAGTGACTGATTCTTTTCCCCCAATCACTGTGACTAAGAGGGAGTGTTTTCATCTTCACAATAAGAGGAAATCTCATTTCTTTGCAAAAGATTTCCCGTGTTATCTCTACTCGCATTGCTTAAGGAGAAATCATAATAGCAAATTTTGTTTTAAAAATAAGGATGATATGATGTTATGAAATATTATCTATTTTTTTTTTCTTTTAAGAACTCTGAGTCAATGTTAAGGGCAGATTTATTTTAAATAACAATGTGACCAGCAAATCTTGAAAAATTCTCAGCAACGTGTCCAAGGAGTGTTTATAAAGTCCATTTCAAGTCTCATCTTCATGTCCTATTGCAGAGTTACAATTTGTGACTAATTACTTTCACTGTCTGAATTCACTGGCATGGTTTTCTTTTTCTTTTTTAAAATACAAAGCAGTTTGATTACTTTTGTCTTTCTCAAGACTCAAAAGAAAAAGTATGCTCAGATGCTGGGTGTCTTATAAGTAGGATATTTTCTGTAATGAACTGAATTAATAGGTTTAAGAAACTATGATAACAGAGAAGCAATTTCTCTGTTGGGTGACTTTTATGCCAAAATGATAATACCTAACAGCTTCTGCTAAATACTGTGCATTTTTTTCTTTCAGAATGAATCACAGACAGATATCAATTATTGACGTATTCATATATAAACAGAAATATTTTTGCCTGATTTGGCCGTAGTGAAATTTGTCAAGTGGAAGAGATTCTATTTATTGTTATAAAAAGGGTTATGTTTGGAGGCAGGAATTTAAAACAGGAAGAGAGAAATTAAAATAAACAAGCAAAGATAAAGTCAAGCCCAGAAAGAATAATATAATGAAAAAAGTAATTCAACATTTTCAAGTAGTGATAGCTTATTAGGCGTAGAATGACCTAGAGAGAAATACATGGGGAGAGCAAGCAAATTCATTGATTGATTAGATTAAAATAACAAGACATTTGAATGTGTTATATAAACAACATGATTGAAATATTCCCTTTCAACCAATTGTGCTAATATTGTGAAAACAGGCTACCTCTGCACTTAAGCTTTATTTAAAAAGAAAATGGGCCCACATAAATGTACAAATTGTACTTTATTTCCTCTTTGCTATTTAAGTCTTTTTCCTTTTCCTTTTAGTTTCCCTATTTCATGAGTATTACAAAAAAGGGGAAAAGTTAAAGGCTGTACCTTAGAACCTTAAAGAAAGAGAGGAGGAGAAAGAGAAAGCAGAAAATCTTGTTTAAAAAGGATTTCCTATATTACTAAATTTCAACCTCAAATTTTCCTACACACTTCTTGGTTCTCTCATTATTCTTCTACAACTTCCACACTCAAAGAAAAGAGGCAAAACGATTTCTTTGGCAGTTTTCTTATACAAACAGTAATAATGCCTCACAGAGCAGCAAAGTGACACCTTTGTGCCTTGAGGAATTGGGTTTTTGCTGGAAATGATATATCTTTCTGTCTTATTGGTAAATGCTCAGAAGTTTATTGAATTTTTATTTGCTAGATATTTATGTAAACCCCTTATAAAAGACAGCATAGGTTTAATGGGAATCTGGGAGTGAGAGCATCTGAGTTCCGACTGTAGCTCTCCCCCCGCAGATCCGCTGGACTTGGGTGAATCCAGATGCCTACCACCAAGCTTCCTTTGTTCACCAGAAGGAAGTAAGTCGCCCAGACCAGCTGACCTCACAGGGTTTTTAATGGGACGAATTCCATTAGATATATTTGAGAATGTGCTTTGAAAACTGAAAGACACCATAAAAAGACGGTCTTGCTATTTACCCAAAATCCTGGTTCTCTCATTGTCAATTTAAGTTCTCTAAGTTGTTCTTTCTTGGTTAACAGTCCCTTGAAGACTTCCCAAGATCAATGTTGTGTGAAGTTTAGTGGTTTGTGTGTATAAATTGTTGCGTTTGTCAAGGCCAGTGAGATAGATATAGACAATTAAAAAAATAAAAAAGCTTACTGCCTAAGAGCAACAGTAAATTATAACTCTCCAGCAGACCCATCTACCCTCTTCCTACCTGCCTTCTGGTTATTCACCTGAAGGTGTCTGCTGTGAATTATTAGAAATAATAATAAAAATAATGAAAATGACTATTATTGTTGTCATTTATTCAGATATTTTCAATGTGCCTCACATGTGTTATCTCACTTAATTCTCACGACAGTCTCACAAAGTGGTGACTTTATTATTAGCCTCACTTCCTAGAATATAATGAGCTTCTCCATACATATAAATACTTGCCTCTGCCTCAGATTAACAAGCATAAAACTTGGAAATCTTAGGAACTATAAGAGGTTATTCATTGTTTTCTATTTCTTTCCCTTATTTTATTTTATTGTTTTAATTTTCCAGGCATTCTCTTCATGAATGGGAGGGTTATACATCAACCCTTGATCCCCCAACAAAAAATCCTGCTTCCACAATTGTGATCCAACTCAAACTTGTGACGCAACTAGTATGGTTGTCATTTATACTCATGAAGAATTACAGAATAATATCCGACTGCCTAATAGAGCTAATTTGGCTAAAGATAATTTTCCCTATAGGAAGTAATAACTGGTAAGTATGGGAATTACAAAATGTAACGTTGATTTCTTCTGTGTGGCACTAATACTTAATAATGGCAGTTCTACAATGCAACTGATATAAATGTAACTAGTATAAAGTAAAAGAAAATCAAATACCACTGACATTTTTAAAGTTTAAAAGTAGCTATATTTGCAACACCTTTTTTCCTGCAAGCAGTATCAGAAAATTTTATTCAATTCATGTGAGGTCCAATAACACTGAAATCTAAAAATCTTTAAACCAAAAGGTAAATGATCCTCAAGAATATTGATGGTACTAATCGTTTTAATGCTTAACATTTTGCAAGTGGACAGATTAAAATGATGCACATCATTTTGGAGTAACTATATCAGAAAAAAGTTTTATACAAAAAAAATAATAATTGATAGAGATATGTTGGAATCTCACTACAAGAGTAAGTTTTTCAATTTATCTCTATAAGTCTATCAATTTTTGCTTTATGTATTTAATGTTATTAAATGTATGGAAGTTCAAGAAAAAATAAACTGAGGAAACCAGAAAAAAATATAAAGTGCTTAGCACAGCTCCTGAAAAAAAAAACTGGACAAAAATTTTGAACAGACAACACAAAAAGAAATACACATATGACAAGATGCTCAAGAGCCTTACTCATTGAAGAAATGCAAACTAAAATCACAATGAGACACTGCTACATATATAACAAAATGAACAAAATTGCAAAGACTGATAACACCAAACATTTCTGTGGAAGTGGAGCAATTGGAATTCTCATCCAATATTGGGGTGTATAAAAAAAGAGGAAAAAACACTTTGGAAAACTGTTTGCAGGTGTTTTATGTAGTTGAATTTACATCTCTCCTATGATCCAGCAATTTTTACTCTTAGGAATTACCCAACATAAATGAAAATAAATATCCACAAAAACTCTCACACAAGATTGTTCAAGGCAGGTTGATTCCTAATAGTGAAAAGCTGTAGTATAGCAAATGTCCACGAACAGGAGACTAGATAAGAAAAATGTAATATATTTATACAATGGAATAGTAGTCAGCAATAAATTACAGATACGTATAACAAGAAGGATGGAGCTCAAAAACATTATGCTGAATGAACAGTTGCATGATGTTCAAGAATAGGAAAACTGATCACTATATTGGCAGTAATTACAATAGTATTTTTTCTGAGTGTGACAAACATTGATTGTAAAAGGCATAGAGTAACTGGGGTGATGGGAATGTTCTCTATCTTTATTGGGTGTAGGACAAGAATGTATATATTTGTCAAAACCATTCAAACTCTACAGTTAATACCTGTGTATTTCACTATATATTAATTATATGTCAATAAAAATGATGTATAATAAGAAAAGAAATATTAGGAAAAATGTTTTTCAGGGTCATTAGCATTGAAAAGTACACTTCAAAACTAAACTACTTAAATAGTTATGTTTGTACCATGAAGTATTCTTACATAACATCCCATTTACATGGTTCTATATTTTGGTTCCTGAACTAAAAGAATTTTAGTATTCATCTCTAACTTCACTATATTGAAATCTTTATAATAATTTTTTCTTTACAAGTTTAAAATGTTTTTCACGCTATGCCAGAGTGGGAGGATAAAGTACCCTTTTAATTTTTCACTTTGTTTTCCAGCCAATATCCTCTGGAATTGCTCACAGAATATTTATCATAAATTAAGCATTTGTAACATGAGAGATATGGTGATTATGCACAATTATTCTTTTTTTCCCAGAGAAAATCTTGTTTACGGCATCAAATATAGATAAATCACAGCATAATGTAGTTAGTAATCTTTATCAGTACTCAGGGGACCAGAAAATGAAGCAACTCAATGCAGTTGGGCTTTAGGATGTTATTCATGTTGAAAAGCAAGCTTCCTGTATTTGGTTGGAAAGAGATGAGACCCCAGGTACTGCTACTTCTCATTTACTATAATAACATTATGCAATTTCTTCATCTCACTTTCTATTATATTGCTGGGGTGGACTCACACTTTGAGGTGCAAAGCAGGAATAAGCACGTTCCATCTCTAGATGAATTTGAGGTAGGGAGTAATATATTGTGCATCGTATGAGAGCAGTTATTCTGCAGGACATCATTCTCTAGACTCTAAGACTTAGAGTGAAAGGAATTGGTATAACATGGATGGAAATAAGTTTTTTAAAAAACCCCATCGGGTAGGGCTTGCTGCTTACCTGACTGGCTGTCTATTTGGGCTTTAGAAGTTTGATCATAGTTTTCAGTTGGCATCCAAATATCTACCTCTAAATGTATCAGGAGGGGCTCTTTAACTCAGCACCCTATAAAGACAGCAAGAATTAATAGGTCTAGTCCTAGCTCTGCTACAGATTACCTCTCTACTTTGTGCATGTCACTTGGTCTTTCTGTTCCTCTGTTTCCCATTTAGTGAGACCTTAGTCTAACGAACAGCACGATGTGCTCATTATCTGCCATCAGACTGCACCTGCTGTATGCTTCCTTCAGAGTCTATTAGAGAACGTTATAGTATAGGGCTGTGGACAGAGCATGGGGCTAACAATCTCTCGTGCATGGACTCTAGTCCATGTTCCACAGCTCGCTGTGGAAATTTGGACTTAATTTTTCTACATCTTGATTTCTTAATCTCTAAAATGAGGTGATTGGACAGGCTGGCATCTAAGATTCCTCCCCTTTTCTAAAATACCAGTGCTAGTTTATATAATCCATCCATGGACACACACATAATACCCATTAGAACTATGGCAGGGTCTTTAAATCTGTTTTTTTAAGATGTCAGGAAGCCAGATATTTATTTATTTTTGGAGTAGAAGCAGGATTGGAATGTTCTATTCTTAGCACTTGAAACTCATACCTCTTACCCTGCATAGAGAGCAGGCAAGGCTGTAATCGCCTTTAGTGAACGCAGAGCCTCTTGCGGGAGTTCACAGGAACCTCCAAGTGGAAGGGGAGTTACTATTGAGTGGGAGGATTCATTAGACTGTTTGAGATTAACTCTACGTATCCTCTTCTTCAGTAGACTTCCATCTGTTAGACCTTGAAGTGGAGATAAAAGCGTGGGATCACAGGCCCTAATAAAATGGATGGGATGAAATCTTCTAAGTCACAGCCCTTGAGGAGCAATCCACCACTGCCAGAAGGTTCTGAAACAACAAAGGTTGTCGGGCAGGCTGTGGACCAATGACTCTTTTTCCTTGGCTCCTTGGGCAGCAGGCATTCAATGACCAAACCTCTTATTTCTGACCTTTGTGAAATTAGACAGTAATAAAGAAGTTATCTTTTGAAAACTGCTTCTAACAGCATATAGTGTAGCATTTGCTATCTGAATTCTATAATTTCAAATTCCAGTTTTAAATTAGTCCCTGTCAAAAATATCCTAAATCAGCCCCTCTTTGGGATTTGGATGAGCAGATTTGCTAACATGGCATTTCCTGTGGACAGCTGAATGAATTCAATAAGGGTGCATTGGCCCAGTTGGTAAGGACATGGTGCAGATGAGACTCAGTCAGTGGATTTGGCTTCTGCCTCCATGGGAGGCAGTAGACGGTGCTTTTGTTCCATAACCACAGGCTGCAGCCCCAGCTTAGTGGTTATCTCCCAGATGCTCTGGCCCACAAAGGAATGAGGTGAGAAAGTGTGGACTAACCTGAAACTCCATCATCATTCCGTGGAAAGCAGTCAGAATTCCCAGTATGGGTCAAGGCACGTATATAACCAACAATGCGTTGGAAATTGCAAACCTGGGGCTACTCTGAGTTCACTGTATTCAAAGTTGCTGATGGAGTCCAGAGTCTGTTCAAACATAAAAAACATGTGGTTCATATTTTAAAGACAGAAGACAGGGTATTTAGTCTGCGTATTTGAATATTTTTTTCCTTAGAGATTTTCCCTGTTAAATGGGACTTTTGTAGTGGTAGAACAGCATGTGCAGGCAAGGGACACGCGAAACTTCATTATTCTGGATTAGCTGTAACAAAGCATGCAATTTTTTCTAGGCCCCCCAGCATGACTCCTTCCAAGTCTGGGGCCCAAAGAGGATAGATTGCACATGAAGGCTACCATCATCTTATCTAATTCAGTTTGTAAAAAACTCAGTAGCTTTGATGTTCAATATACTGAGTAGACACTGTGGAAACTGGAAAGGCAAATAGGACACCACTCGTGATTTTCGGAGGTTTACATTATTGTGAGGAAGGTGGACATGGATGAATTAAAGATCATAGAAAGCAGACCCTGATAACAACAGAAATAGAGGTACAGGGTGATGAGATCACTGTGAAGACATGATCAGTTCCATCTGGGGAAACCGTAGAGGGCTTCCAGGAGAAAGACATTCTACAACTTGTAAAGAATGGGTGAACTTAAATACGTTTCCTTTCTTTTTATCTTTTTCTTTCTTTTCCCCTTCTTCCTTCCTTCTTTACTTCCTTCCTTCTCTCTCTCTCTCTCTCTATTCATTTATTCCACAAATATTTTGAAATGCTTACTGTGGACCAGTTATGGTGGTAGGGGCTACACTAATGGCTCATGCAATCTTGTGGTAGAGACAGATTTTAAGCAAATTATCACATTACTTAATATGAACTTATATAAGTGTTCTGAGGGAAAAGAATTGGAGTTATAACAGGAAACAGACTTAGACTAGGGAATGCTGGACCTGAAATCTCACCTGAGATCTAACAAATGGGTAGGTATTGACGTGATAAAGGGCGAGGCAGATACACATTTCAGATATAGGGAACAGCACATATATTGATGAGTCCATAATGCAAACTAGTGAGAATAATAGTTTTTTCAGAGACAATTTGCTCTGTAGAGAGAGAGAATATACTTACTAAAAGCATACACACCCGAGCCATATTGCCTACATTGAAATCCCAGCTCCTCCACCTACCAGCTGTGTGGTCTTGGGCACTTTGCTTTTTATCTCCAGGCTTCACTATCCTCTCTGTGAATGGGGACAATCGTAACAGTGACCTCAGAGAGTGACTTCAAGGATTAAATACATAATATATATATATAATATATTATACATTATATATTATAATTATACATGAATTAAATAAATGTATTGATATGTATTTTTAATATAATATTAAGCATTAAATATATATGAATTCATTTTATCCTTAATATCACTTCATAAGGTAAATCCTATGATATATAATATATAAATATATTAGAATATAATAGCTATTATAGATATATAGTAGAATATAAATATTTGAATCTAATATATATGTTAGAATAGTGTATGGTAATGTTATTATTATTATATTTTTATACCCTTGAGTCCAGGTTGAAAACCTGAATTCCTTAATTTAATGCATCTGCATTTGGCCATATAGTCCTTTCCCTTTTCAATTATTGAAATGACTTGAATCTCCACATTTTCTTTCACCTTATTTCCTGAAAGATATCATTTTTAGGACAAAATCTCATTTCAACTATTCAACCTAAGTTGCCGAAATATGATATTTTTCCCCTGTGGAGACAGTGGGATTCCTTTAGAGAAGCCGCATATTTTCAGTGTGTTTTATGAGAGTGGATCATCGGATAGTTGAAATAATGCATCCCTCCGTGTTTTCTTTTCTACAATAATATTTTTTTCTCCAAATCTTTAAGCTCTTATCCTTTTTGTCAGATGTACCCATCTTGAAATCAGTAACACATAATTTTGCTGTACTCATAATTTTACTCTTACCTGTTGACTGATAAGAATTTATTTTCATGGCATGTTCTTGATTTCTGGAGCTGCTGTCCCATTTTCTTGGCTTTCTTTGTTTTGGTTTTGATATCTAATCTCTTATAATCTTGAACAATAAAACGTCTTATGCTTTATAGTTCCCATACTCATAACTCACTTTTCTTTTCCTATTAAGATTTGCCTCAGATTTAAATAAATTCCTGTCTGTTGAACCTCTATTCAAGCACACCATTTCATTAATTTATGTTGCAGCCCCACATGTGGTACCCAACACATAAACATGTATAAAACAGAATCGTGTGTGTATATGCTGTGTCTTTCCATGTAGATAACAACCCTTGAAGGTTCGAGCTGTGTTCATAATTCTCGTGCATTCTCCCAGAGCGTCCGGCACTGGGCTCAGCACAGGAAATCCTACTGGAATTGAATTGAAATACTTCTGTAGCAGAGCTTTGCAGAACTTTCTTTGGGGCAGCTTTCTCAGCTTGTAAGTATAAATGAGAGCTTAAGTGACTGAGAAAGATGTTATCTTAAATTTAAAAGTCAAATAAATTAGTCAATAACTTTCCTGAGTTTGTTCAACAGTTTTTAAAGAAAAAATAGACTTACCCATCCTCACCTGCTAAGTTGTCACACAAAATATATATGAATAAAACAATGAGATTTTGTGGCAATATCTGTATATTTTGAATGAAATCCAGTTACTTGAGTTTTGAAAATGGTTTAAATGGGCTAGAAACATATAAAATGGTGAGCTACCGCACTTTTATAGCCACTAAGCTCAGTTCATGACTATGGTTATAAAAATACGTCATGTGAAAGTATCAACTTGCTACATCATTTTCCTGATGAAATTTTTGCAGTATTTTTCATTTCTAAAGCCATTACCTGAAGATGAAAGCCTGAGATTGAGAAAAGTCTGCTCAATCATTTGGTCTCCTAATACTTCAGTCTTACAATTTACTGACAGTTACTACCAGGAAAATCTGATCATCTCTTAAGAGTGACATTATTTATACTTAACTTAGCAATATTACAGTGTAGACATTAAATTGTTCACCTACATTTCCGATTGGTAAAAAGACTAAAGTTTTGTATGTGAGAAAAAATCACTTGGAGTGTTGAGAGCCTTAGGTTATATTATATAATTTGGTTTATATAACACTATACCTATTTCTAGGTACTAAATTCTTCTGTTTAATTAAAACCACATGAAATAAAGTGTGCTAAAATCAAATTAAATTCCTTTTGAGTTTGTTTGGTTTCCAACTTAAGTACATGCTAATCCTTCCACCACGTGTTTCTACTTCCTAATTACGTGCACTTCCACCCTGACTCTTTTCTTCCCAAGGAAAGACAGCTTCTCCTTAAGGGAATTAACTCAGATTTTGGGTGGGGTCAGTCAAAGCCAGTCCATCTTCCAAGGAGCATGACACAGTATGGAGGGTTCGGAGCATTTTGCACACCTGGAGGGGAGAACATTGAGAAGTGTTGGTGAGCAGAAACACAGGCATATATGCCATGGTAAGGAGGGCAGACTTTATCTCGTAGGCAACTGGGAGCCAAAGAAGTAGAAATAACTTTGCATTAACTTTAAAATCATTTAATAATATGTACATGATTTAAATGTACACATTTTGGCCATATGTTGATATTTTCAGTGTGAGTCTCATCAAACTGTGTAATTATTAATTATCTTTCAGTCTACATGTCTCCCTTTTTCTATTTTTTGAAAAAATCAAAGAAAGGTGAGTAAATCTTTTTCTCCTGGAATTTACAGGCAAGCATTTTCCAGACCATCACGGTTTGTTGGGGTATTCCATAATGTAAAAGAAACCACTTTATGACTAAATAACATAAACAGCCCAAAACTCTGGTCTTCCCAAAGCCTAGAACAGCACAGAAAATTAGTGTGGAATGAAGCTAACTGAGTAAAAACTATCATACATTCTACCTTGCTGTGATAATTTGTTTGGCCAGGCGCTGTGGAAAGGTAAATGAATATACCTTTCCTTTATTGCACCTGCAAAACAAATGATATGATGATTTCTCACCAGATTTATTTTATCTCAAAATGAGATAATAGATTGTTGAATCAAAGCCAGAAAGTCAATCAGGCTAATCTCAATACCAGACCTGAAATAATTAAATCTCGCCATTGTATAGGAGCTCATATTTGGCTGATGAATTGATTTTAATGTTTTTCATACTTTATTTGTATTATGCTCTTGATTATGGCTATCTGGGCAGTAATAAATGGCTTCATTAAACAAGCAGCTAATTAAATAACTACCTAGATACCAATAAACAGCTGAACATAGAAACCAAAGACATTTAACAGAATTTAAATAAAGGTACAGTTGAGCGTCATTGTTCCCAGTTTCTTGCCAAACATTAATTACCTCTTTTATATAAACAACTGAGACTATAAATCAGCCATTTTAAGATTGGGGAAAACATTAACAGGGTGTTGAATGGTGAACTTATTGGCAAAGCTATCAGAGGTGACTGGCATTTACACAATCTATCCTGAAGCCATTGTATAATTTCTTCTTTAATTTGAATGGTATCTCACTTTCTGAAATTAATTCATCAATTTCCAGTTGCATCCACTGGGCTACTGTTTACTAACATTATTACTTACAATGTTCTTAAGAACTGGGGTGCACTGATAAGTTAGTTTCTTCCTAAAACTGTTATTTTTTTCCCACAGACTCCTCCCCAGGAACAACTGTGCCTCTATTTCTAATTGCAGTCTCAAGGCTAAATCCTTAGCTTGGTTTCTGTCTCAAGTAGGATGCACATTTATTAATTCATTTATTTACCCATTCACTTAGTAATTAAATTAATCCACAAATATATGGAAGTGGTGGTGGGAAAGGAGGAGTTACAGATCAACAACTCTGTGATCTCGAAGAGCTTTGAATTTTGGGGAGCCGTTAATAGTGAAAATGCAACATAAATGCAATGCTAGTGATGTGTTTAAACTCAGATCTTGTATCTAAATTCAGTCTAATGGGGCGTGGTTGTAGGCCTGTCTCAGAAAAAGTAGCCTCTAAGATGTAGTTTGATAGGAGTTAATACTCGTCTAGGGAGGGTGTGGGGGGAAGAAGTTATTACCGATGCTGGAGAAGTAAGAAGAAATCAGATAATGGAAGGACTTTCATGCCAACCTCCTGTGGGTGAATTTTATCCTGAAAATTAGTTCAGAGATTGGTAGAGTACTCTAAAGGGTTTTCAGTAACAGCATGATCAGGTTTGAATTTTAGAATGGTTTGAAAACCTGTTAAATGAATATTAGTTGGTTAATTCTATGATCGGTTGATTTGACCATTTACTGATTCCTTTGCCCACACCCTAGCTCTAACATTCTGGTTAGCTACATCCCCACTGTTGCCTCAAATCAAGGCAAATCAAGGATCCCACTCTTCTAGTACCACCTCATATCTGTCCAGGTCGCTACTTCAAGGACCTGAACCCTAGTGATTTTTTTATTTCATCAGGATCTATAATCTATTGATTCTACCTGCTCTTCATCGTCCCTCACCACTCTGATCTTGCATCTCTCCTTGCACAGTTCATATTTTATGATACAGCCATTCTCTCCTCTCTCGTCCATCTGAAATAATTCCAAACCTACTCAAATCCACCTCTGTTGCACTTGCATTCAGGCTGTTGAAGAAAAACATGCGGCTTTGCTGGCTAGTCTCACTTTATATTGAAGATCCTTTAGTGCTGCCTGGCAATTCTATTTCCTTTTCTTCCTGTTTTACTGCAAAAATGAAACAATCAGAAAAGAACTTTCATGATCCCACCCACATCTACCAACCCACTTGCCTTTGCAGCCATCTGCCTTTACTCCTGTTTTGATGGATGAGTTGTCCTTCCTATCTAAGGCCAACCCCTTCCCTGGGCACTGTGTTCCATCATTTTGTTCAAAATCAGTCATTGCTCCAGAAATTTCCCCCCACCCTCTCTGCATAATTAGGTTTCCTCTCTGCAGGATCACTTCCATCAGCACACAAATGTTTTATACTAGCCTCCACATTAAAAAGTAACTCTTCATTGATCTTGCCTTCAACTCTAGCTATCTTTCCAAGTTCTGTTTCCTTTCACTGAAAACTTTCCCCCCAACGTTGTCTGTGATTTTTGTCTTCTTTTTCTCTTCTCTCATTTTCTCTTGAACTCAGTCCAATTAAAATTTCACCCTCCTATGCCGTTAAAACAGCTCTTGTCAGTGACCTCCAGGTTGTTAAGCCCCCACTGGTCATTTCTTCATCTTTATCTACTCACACCAGGCTCCTCACTTAGAACAGTTGATCATACTGTAGAGGATTGAGGAGGTGAGGGGAATAGTTTTGTTTTAAATACGTTCATTAGGCAAAAATACCATAGCTATATAATATTTTATTATTTTCTAAGGCCACCTAGAGACGACAGGATGCATTCTTGACTAATCAAAGTCAAATTTGACTTGTATCTTTACCCCTTTTGTGGACAAGGTAAGGTGCTATGATGTCTTTGATTTCATTAAACTCCTTCTAGAATGTACAATTTTATTTTTAATGTGTTTTAATGGTATATATTAAAAACCCTATAACATGCTACAATTATTGTTTTATTCAATCAATATTCAGTTGGTTTACCACAGAATTATTCTTTGCATTGCTCTGTATTCCTTCTTGCGTTTTCTTATTTGCAACTGTGGACTTTTTCTTTGGATCAACTCCCTTTAGTATTTCTTTAGCGTACATCTCTGATGATAAATTCTGTTTTTATTTATCCGAATGTGTCTTTATTTCATCCTCATTCTTGAAGGACGTCTTCACTGACAGAATTACAGGTTGGTATAATGTAATTCAGCACTGCCTTTTCTTGGGCTTCCATTGTCTTTTGAGAAGTCAGCTATTAGTTCAACTCTCGATCCTTTGAAGGTAAATTGCCTTTTTTCTCTGGCTACTTTTAATATTTTATCTTTATATTTGGTTTTCAAAAATGTTAGCACAGTATTCCTTTGTGTACATTTAAAAATATTTATTCTACCTGTGTATCCTGCTTCAATTTATCTTTATGTTTCAACAGTTTTGGAATTCTTAGCCATTTTATTTTCAAATTTTCTTCTGCCCTATTCTCTCTCCTTTCTGACTGGAATTACCCTAGCTCTTTGTTAGGCTTCCTCACTGCGTTCCCTATGTCTCTTACCTTCTCTTCCGTGGTTCCAACCTTTCATGTCTCTCTATTTCCTTCTGGATAGTTTCTTCTGACTTGTCTTTTAGTTCATTAATTCTAGCTTTGACTAATCTGCTATTAAACCTACCCATTGGTTTCTTGGCCTTGCAGTTATTGGTTTTTCTTCAACTCTGCTTTATCTTATTTTATCTTTTCCACTATCTGTCCAATTTTTCCATCCTGTTTTTAATTTACTGGGACAGAAGAAGCATAATTATTTTAAATTCACATAATTATATTTAAATCCACAGCCCCTGTGGATCTGTTTCTACTGTCATTTAATTCTGCTCTTTTAAAAAACAGTTGTCTTCTTATGTGCAAGAGTATTTTGTATTGTGTGCCAAATATGATATTAAAAAATTATAGCAATAAATTGAGAGTAGCCCTAGAAATTGAGAAGTTTCCCTGTGCGGGTTCATCATAACTCTTAGAGTGTATCTCACTGGTGTACTAAACCAAGCACAGAGGGTTTCCCTGCACCCCACTCCCACTTGGAGGGCCGTGAACTCCAGTTTCTGTCTTATTAGCTCTGTAAAGCTTCTGAGGGTTCTATTCAGCTTCCCAACCTCTCAGCCACCTTCTCCAGAATCAGTGAATCCCCGTGGTAAAAGAGATACGAGATCCTGGGCTCATCATTTGGAGTTTTTCTCTTCCCAGATCATGGCTCAGTAATTTTTGAAAAAAAAAAAAATTCAGAATCAGAGAAAAGAGTACAATAAGACTTCAAGCATCTATGCAGATTAAACAATCACCACTTTCTTTTTAGCCCTCTGACGCCTTTAGGAAGATAGATTTTATCTTCCATTTAGCTGTTAGAGTTTTTCTCAAAGGTAGAGTTGGCCTAACTTACACATGTAGTCTGACATTACTGGAGCTGGAGGGCCCTGGGTGCCTTGGATCACTTTCTTCTACAGGCTTCCAGAGTAGCACTTGCACCCTTCGAAGCCTCTTACCTTATACCTCTCTCTCCCTCTCTTTTGCTGCTTCTCCTTGTCTTTCCAGTCTATCGATGAGTAAGTGTCCCAAGCTCATTCCTCTGCCTTCTCCTTCTCTATCCACACTCGCTCCTTAAAGGGATTTGCTCCAGTCTCATGGTGTGGCAGCTTCCAAATGTGTATGTCCAGCCCAGTTTTCTCTCCCGACCTTCAGATTTATGAACCAAATTGACTATGCAGCATATTTATTTGGATGTCAAATAAACATTTCATACTTACTATACCCCCAAGTGAATTTCTAATTCTCCATCCCAAACTAGTTACTTCCTCAGTATTTCCTATCTCAGTAACTGGCTAGTCCATTCTTCCAGCTGATTGACTCGAAGAACTTGGTGCTGTCCTTGACTTCTCAGTTTCCCTGAAACTTTGCATCCAAACCATAAGTAATTTTATTGGTATTACCTTCAAACTGTATCCAGAATACTCAGGCCGTTTCTCCAAACATTTTACATAACACTCTGGATTATTGTAACAAACTCCTAAGTATTTTCCTTGTTTCCACATTGCATTCATGCCCGACTACCCAATGTATTCCACACTCAGCAGCCAGAATGATTATTTTAAAAGTCAATAATATAACTGGTAACTTTTTTTAGTACTTACAGGCACTATTCTAAGTACTTTAAATATGCCAACTTTTAAAAGCTTCACACAACCCATCTCCTACCATGCCCTTCCTGCACACTCCTGTCTCAGGGCCTTTGTACCTTCTTTCCCTGTGCCTGAAATGCTCGTCTTTCAGATATCCAGATGGATTGCATAGAATCACAACCCTTCATGATTCTCAATCTCCCTTTATAGATTTAAATTTCTCTATAGCACTGATGGCCACCTGACTTATTTTATATGTCCTCCAGGGTGACAGAGGCTTAGTCTGGTTTGCTCATTACTGTATCTCCTGAACCTACAAGAGTATCTGGTACAAAGAAGCCTTCCAAATATTTGTTGAACACGAATGAACAGATAACCAATTTACATAGTTAGTTAATGATGGTTTTTTTGAAGTAGCACAGAGCAGAAGATGTAGCACCTCTTTACTGACTGCTTTCTGTGATGGAGTAAATGGGAGCAGGGGCATGTCATAAGAAGTGTTGTGATGAAATAAGATCTAGTCCTGGCTTTGTCATCAATGAGCAGTGTCATCTTGGCTACTTGAATTCAGCACCTTGGATCTCCATTTCCTTATCTTTAAAATGATGTATTAAAGTAATGCTTATTTAGGGACAAAATAAATGATAAAATGTGGCAGAATTTATACGGTTATGGATCCAACTGGTAGAAAAATCAACTCAGTATATAACATTAAGTTCTCAACCGGGGGTAATTTTTCTCAGCCCCCAGGGGAACCTTGGCAACATCTGGAGACATTTTTGGTTGTCACAACTGGGGAATGAGGATGAGCTACTGGCATTTAGTGAGTAAAGGCCAGGGATGCTGCCAAACATCCTACAATGCACAGGATAACCACCACTGCCCCTAACAAAGAATGATCCACTCAAGTGTCAAAAATGCTGCAGTTGAGAAACCTACCATAGAGCAAATGGAGCTGCTTAGATGTTAGGATGAGACCAAGAGAGAAAAACAACAGCTAAAAGAGACAGAACTTGAAGACACAGCCTACCAATATAAAATATCATACGTCTTCTTCACATGCTGGGACAAACATTATCATCTCAGGAGCTCTGCTAACCGGAATATCAACACAGCGGTGGGTGGCATCATGTGTGCACTTGGAAGACAATGACCACAGATGGAAGGGAGCTTATCTGAGTGTGCCTCAAACTAGTTTCCCTAGGGCATTTAGTGATTACGCACATCCCGGCCCATTTGTTTCTAATTGCAGTAAAGACCACGCTCTGTTATATCACTAAGGTGAATATCATCAAGTTTTAGAGGAAATAAATTCACAAGATGCTCCATAAAAGTAATCTCTACTTTTTGGCACCCAAGTCTTTCAAGCATTGATGAGGCAAGCAGGAAACCTAATGAAAATAATACAAGGAAATCTTTTCATCAACACCCATCCCTAATGTCTCAGCTATCAGGTCATTGTGTTTGCTTCTCTAGGTGGACTCTGCATCCGCAGCCAACATAGGAAGCTCTGATTTTAAACAAGGCTAAGTAGTAATTTTTACCACATGACCCAAGCCAGTTAAGTGGTGCCAGGCCTACCTCAGTTAAGATGCAGTGGTTTTTAAGTGTGTTTATATTATGGTTTCTCTTTCTCTCATGCACAAGCACACACACAAACATATACTTACAGACACCGGAATAAGGACTTCAGTTTGTGCTGTAATCATCTACTTTTTTCCCCAAAGGGACGTGTACAGAAAATTTATATGGGTTCAAATATCCTTGCCTTATTGGCAAGGACAGCAATAGGATTAATTTGATGTTTTGCAATGACTCCCCCTTTCTCTTAACTTCGGTAAAGATAACCATTTTATAAAATTATGATCATCTTATTTTATCTGTAAAGAGAGTTAGAGATGAGAATGACTTTCCACTATGCCCTCTAGAATATCCTGGTGAAGAAGTTAATAGAACCCTATGATAAAGGATGAACCTCAGGGACATAAACCCCATCAGAGTGTATTTACTGAGGTAAGCAGATTTGCGTGATAGGCGTGTGAAGGCAGGGATGGGGGATAGGGCAGGGACAGGATATCCTCTTCATCAAACATTATACATTGCTTTCCTCATCATTAACGTAGCAAAGTTACACAAATTGTCCTGGCTCAAACACTTAGAGGACCAGAAACCGAACCCACCCTTCCATTAGGTTCAAAGTGAAATGATCATATGAGGAAACTTGTAATGTCCTGTCTAGAGAATGTGGCCAGATAATGATGACTTAAAAAACAGCCTGGTGGCACTGTGAATAGGTTAAACGGCTTCTGCAAGGTGCAAAGGAAACATAAGTGATCCCAATGCTGGAAGAAAATAAAGCCTAGTATCAGGACTGTTTGTATTAGAATAGACTCATTCTTTTCCAGCTCCTTAGGTGGCATTTCCATCTTGCTTCCTTGGGGTAGAAAAGCAAGAGTAGGCAGAGATTACCTCAGAATATGAGCAGGCATTTTACTGGTGCTTTGGTGCTTGGTAGGAGTTCAATAAATAATTATTTTCTAAAAATCACCAGGAAGCACCTCTTTTATGTCAGGCACTGGCTAGAAGATATAAAAATGCAAACAAATGAGGACATGATTTCTGAACCATAGGAATTTAAAATGGAGCTGGAGGTGATAGATCCACTAGCTATAGTTTGCAGTGGCTGGCAAATTATGGCCCAGGGGCCAAATCTGGCCCACTGCCTATTTTTGTAAACAAAGTCATATTGGAAAACAGCCATGCCATTCACTTGTATACTATTTGTGTCTGCTTTCACACTACAACAGCAGAATTAAAGAGTTGCAACAGAGACCATATGGCTGTCAAAATATTTACTCTCTGCACCTTTATATAAAAAAGTTATAATACGTAACTACCAGGAATACCAGAAGAAGAGAGAAAAATCCATTCCAGAACTGAAGAAAGAAAGAAAATTTCAAATTAAAAGGACCTAAAGTGGCAAAAAGTATGAATACTTTCAAGAACTAACATTTACCCCTCAATACATCCTTATGAAGTGGGTAATATGATAATCACAATTTCACAGGTGGGAAACTAAGACATGGAGATGGTAAATAACCTTCCTAAGCACTTCATATGTAGACACTCATTTAATACTCAGAACAATCCTTTGAAGTAGGTGCAATGATTATCCCAAGTTAACAGATGGGAAACTAAGGCATAGAGAAATTTAAAAACTTACCCAAGGTCACATAGGTAATAAGTGCCAGAAATGGGTCTTTAACCAAGGTGCTCTGACTCTGAAAGGAGGTTCTTAACTATTATGCCACAGCTGCCATATGGCTGACCTAATGAAGACTCACAACCAAACACCAAAGGAACTTTTACTTCTCATGGTAACACAGATTAAAAAATAGTCATAAAGCAGTACCTTCAAATTTCAGAGTATATAAAATATTAAGCCAGACTATTAGATTGATTTTATTTAGCAGACTATAACTCAATTATGAAGTTAGGACTTTTGCTTCCAACCATGGTGGAGTAACTGGTACTATAAGCAACTAGAAAAATGGAAAAACTATAGAAAAAAACTTGTTTTTAGATACTGGACAATGGACAGTACAGGACTATGATCCCTGAGGAAAGAAGAATAAATGAAGTAAGCCCTACAATTGCTCCTTCTTTTTGCAGAAAAGCACTTATCTGCCAGTAAAACAAAACTCAACACTCTTTAAAGGAAGACAAAAAAATTCAGACCATCAATATCATTTTATTAACAATATATACCACCCAATCAAAAATTTCTAGACATGCAAACAAGATGGAAAATGTGAACCATAACCAGGAGAAAAATCAATCAAGAGAAACAGACAGAGATAATAGAAATAGAAAACAATGATTTTATTTATTTATTTTTGCTGAGGAAGACTGGTCCTGAGCTAACATCTGTTGCCAATCTTCCTCTTTTTTTACTTGAGGAAGATTAGCCTTGAACTAACATCTGTGCCAATCTTCCTCTATTTTGTATATGGGTTGCCACCACAGTATGGCTGATGAGTGGTGTAGGTCCGCACCGGGGATCAGAACCCACGAATCCAGGCCGCCAAAGTGAAGTGCGCCAAACTTCATTACGCCACAGGGCTGGCCCCTGGGACTTTAAAACAGTTGTTGTACACATGCTCATGCTTAGAGAAAAATATGATCTGAATAATAAGAGAAATGAAGATACATTTTTCTAGAAAAGAAAAATACAATGTCTGACATGAAAAATTAACAGGATGGGCTTAATAGAAGATTAGACACTGAAGGAAAAAGAAGGCCAGTAGAGCTGAAGACATGAAGTGAGAAAGTTCCAAAATGAAGCATAGAGAGAAACAGACTGAAAAAAAGTCACTGAGCCTCAATTATCTGTGACTAAATATAAAGTGGTACAACATAGTGATCCAGAAGAAGAGGGGAATTGAAAAAAATTTGAATAATAAAGATCCAAAGTTTACACATGCGAAAAGCTAAAGAATCTCAAATATAATAAACAGATAAAACATCAAGTCACATCATAAAAAACTGAAAACTAGGGGGAAGAGAAAATCTTAAAGTGCCAGAAAAAATATAGACATGTTACCAACAGGAGAGTAAAGATAAAAATGACCACAGACTTTTAAGAGAAACAGTGGAAGCCAGAATCCAATGAAGTAATCATTTTATGTTCTAAAATCAAAAGAGTCAACCTAGAATTCCATATCTGATAAAAAATCTTTTAGAAATTAGGGAGAAATAAATAATTTTTAGACAAAAATAAAAAAGCTGAGAGAATCTGTGGTCTGTAAATGTGTAGGGCAAGAAATATGAAGATTTCTGTCAGGAGAAAGGAAAATGATAACAAACAGAAACTTAGAAGACCATCACAGACAGTAAATATGTGAGTAAATATTTAAATGTCTTAAAAGAGCATTGGTTGTTTAAATTTTAAAGAGTACGTTGAATTTTATAATACATCTAGAAGCAAAAGCATGACAACACTAGCACAAAGAATGGAATGTGTAAATTGGGAGTATATTGTTGTAAAGCTTTTTTATTACACAGAAAATCATGTGATATTATTTGAATGTAGGCAGTTATAAGTTAAAGATGCTTATTGTAAACTCGGGAGCAACTACTACAAAACTTAGAAGAGCCAATAGTTCATCAGTGGAGAAGAAGTGTAATAGCCAACAAAACTGAATCCAAAAAAAAACCAAAAAACAAAATTAAGGCCAAAAAAAAAGTGAAACAAATGAAAAGCATGAGAAATAGAAAATAAGTAATAGCAAGATAGTAGACTTAAGTCCAACTATACTGATAATTAACTAAATTTAAATGGTCTATATACTACAATGAAGAGGCAGATATGGTGTTGCCTCAGGCTGTTATCTCTCAGAGCATTCAGGAGTCATACTCACTTGTTTTCCTTACTCTCCCCTCATGTCAGGGAGATGCTGTGGTTTAATCTAGACTGAATTTATTTGGACAAGACAGAGTTGCAGTAGGAGGAAGAGCAACAAGCAGCCTGGCTTGAGAGAGTTGTAGAAATGGATGACAACGTTGTGCCTATTGGAAAATCCACTGTGAAGGAGGAGTGCAGGGCCCTCCAGCTCTCCCCAGCACCACCAGCACCACAGGAACAGGAAGAAAAAGGTGGTGAAGACAATGAGGATGTCCAGGAAGACCTGGAGGATGTTGCACATATGCATATGGATCAGATGAATAGCTCTGCCAAGTCTCTATGATGGAGAAGAAATGAAGTGGACACAGAAGGCCAAAAGCCAGACCAGGACCAGGGAATAATCTAAGGAAGGGATCAGCAACCTAGGTTCCGGGGGCTAAATCCAGCTGACAAAATCTAAAATATTTACCATCGGACCCTTTACAGAAAATGTTGTGGCTCCCTGGTCTAGTAGGATCCGGCAGAAGCTGCTTCGAGACCCCTGGCCAGCTCGGCACTTCCTTGCAACCCTGCAGAACTGCTGGTGGCCCCGTGTCTGAAGTCACACACCGAGCCCCTCCTGAGCTGCTGCAAGGTCCTGACCTCCTCAATTCCTCCCAGACCATCGGCCTGCCCTTAAATCTCTTGAGCCTGACCCAACTTCCTGGACAGTAACTTGCCCCTTGTTTGCCAAGTCTGGCTCCTCTCTATTCTCTTTATTAAAGACATGATACTGATTGAAATAAAATACAGAAGTTGTCAGGCTGGGAAGAAAAAGACCTAACAACTGTATTCTGTCCATAGGAAACCTACTTAAATACAAAGAAATAGATAGGTTACAATAAAAATGGTAGGAAAAGATATAGCTGTCAAATACTATTCATGAAGAAGCTGGAGTGGCTCTTTGAGTATCAGAAAAAGTAGACTTCAGGGCAAGGAGTGTTGCTAGATATAAAGAGAGACATGTCATAGTGATCAAAGGGTGAACTGATTAAGAAGAAGTAACAATCCTAAATGGCTGTGCACCTGATAATGGAGCTTCAAAATACACCAAATAAAATAGAAAATCAACAATCATAACCAGAGACTTCAACAATCCTCTTTCAGTATACGATAGAACAAGTAGACAAAAAAAATCAAAGACAATATAGAAGACTTAATACTGTCAACCAACTTGACTTAATTGATATTTCTAGAAAAACTCATTCAACAATAGCAGAACACTTTCTTTTCAGGTACACATGGTAAATTCTCCATAAACCATGTCTCCAGAAAGTTAAAAAGTTTAAAAATTACAGAGTATGTTCTTTGACCACTATGAATTTCAATTAGAAATCAATAGTAGAAAGATATTAGTAAAATCCCAAAACACTTGTAAATGAAACAACACAGTTTGAAATAGCTGATGACTCAATAAGTAATCACAGGGAAATCAGAAAATATTTTGAAGTCAATGAAAATAAACACAGTGTGACAAAATTTGGGGGCTACAGTTTAAATAGTGCTTAAAAGGAAATTTAGAGTTTTAAATGTGTGTATTTATTTGAAAAGAAGAAAATTCTAAAATCAATGATGGAAACTTTCACTTTAACAACTGAGATAAAGATTAATAAAATCAAACACAAAGGAAAAAAAGAAGAAAATTATAAAGAACGGAAATTAATGAGATTGAAAACAGACAAATAATAGAGAAACTTAATAAAGCCCAAAGATGGCTCTTTGAAAATATAAAAAAAAATGAAAAATAGCTTTAGCTAGACCAATCAAGGAAAAAAAGGAAGAAGGCACAATTACAAATATCAGGAATGGTAGATCCTGGGTCTGCCAGCCTCTCCGATGGCCCCAATTATCCCTGCCTCCTGGTGTTCATGCCTTCTGGTATTTCCATTCCACATTAACAGAGGTAATAAACGTGACCAAAAAGATACTGTGGAGATGACCACCTGTGACTCCCGAGGCTAGTGCTTGAAGACATTGTGACTTCCATCCTGTTTGCCATTGGATCACTCACTTTAGGAGCAGCTAGTTGTCCTGTCTTGACCACAGTAAGAAGCCTGGTGGCAAGGTTCTTGTGACAAGGAACTCCAGCCAACAACGGGCACTAATTTGTCAGGTGCATGTGTGAGCCACCCTGGAAGCAGATTCTCTGTTCCTTAGCTGACATCCTGACTGCACTTCACGAGACTCTCTGAACCAGAACTACCCAGCCAACAGGCTCGTGGATTCCTGACCCAGAATCCAAGAACATGTGTGAGATTTTAAATATTTATCTTAAGCTTCTAAGTTTTTGTTTATGCAGCAGGAGATAATACCAATTTTATGGAAGGACAACAAGGGAATATTATAAACAACTTGATGTCAACAAATTTGACAACTTCAAAGAAATGCACAAATTCTTTGAAAGTCAAAATTACCAAAATTGTGACAGGAAGAGATGGAAACTCAGAAGAGCCTCAAATTTATTAAAGAAATTGAATTCATAAATAAAAACATTTCCACAAAGAAACTTCAGGCCATGACGACTTCACTGATGAATTCTATCAAACACGTTAGGAGAAAACAATACTCCTCCTGCACAAACTCTCAGAGAAAACAGAGGGAAGATAATATTGACCAATTCATTTCATGCAGCCAGCATAACTCTGACATCAAAACTTAAGTAAGATATTACAAGAAAAAGACCAATGTACTTCATAAACATAGATGAAAACACCCTTAACAAAAATAAAAAACTGTATCCCAGTTTGATATTGATTATATAATATAGTGAGATTTTTTAAAAACCTCATTTAGGTATACCATCAAAATCTACTGAAAAATTTTTTGTAAAGTCTACACTGCTAGGAAACATGATTCCAAATTATAGTGGGTATCTGACGCTCAGAAACTTGATACATGGAACATTCTGATGCACACCATCTCACCAGTGAGATTAATTTAACCGGTGAGGTTATGTGAGGACATCAGGTAAAACATTTGGCCAACTTTTCAGTGTTTTCCACCACACATTTGATCAACTCTTATCTGCCACAATTAAAAGATACGACTTTGGAAATGTTCTCTCTCTAGTGCTTGAGTGTAAATAATGTGTCTTGATATAATGAAGAATTACGTCTGCATAACATACTGCTATAGTTTCAATCACTGTCTATGATATGATACTAGCAAAACAATTTCCCCAAAGAAACTTCTGATGATAAAAGATCTAAAAGTAAACTCAATTGAAATGAAGAATTTAAGTAGGTAAAATGGAATTTTAATAGTAAGAAGATTTTGGCTTTCTGCAGGACTAAATTTATGTGAGTTGTTTATTAAATTAATTCAAAAGGTACATCATTGAGCTAGGAATTGGGGTTGTCCTAACTCTGTGTTGTCATCATAGTGGAGGTTAAAAGGATTCTTTTGTTAGCATGAGAGTGATAATAGGGGCTGCCCTCTGAGTCACGAGAGAAATTGTCATTGTCATCTGATATGCCCATCACAGCTTAAAACATAATGTTCCAACAAGATATCTTTTTAAACACACAGGAAGGGAGTTGAGATAACCTAAATTTTTTACTGGGTTTATTTTCTCCACTTTTCAAAGGATGATATGTTAATATTCACTTTAATAATTACTTAACTGTTGGCTTTGATTTTCAGTAAGCATGCTGTTTTAATTGCCTGGTCCCTTATAGAATCAGCAGCTCACAGCTGACCACACACAGGCAGAAGAGGTGAAATGTGAAATGTACTCCAACCTGCCCTCTTGATCCCTGTAATCCTTCCATAGATTTACCTGAAAGAACCAAGGCACTGTCTTCAGAAGACCAGATGAAAAGCAAATGCAGAACTTGAGAGACATCACATGTTAAGCAATACTCATCTAAAATTCTGCAAATATAGAGTCATCATTTTCTCAGAGGAGAAACGAGGTAAATGTCTGTTTCTTCCTTTTGGTCTCTGAACAGCCACGTGGTATTTTGCAGGTATACATGAAAGTTTGTCTGGAAGAAAGAAAGAGATGATGAAAGAGCGGGAGCACATTTACTTCAGAGCTTTTCTGCACTCAGAAATTTCCTACCACCTGAAATCATGTCCAATACACTTCTGCCATTCTTTTCTAGAGCCATGTAAAGTTTGCGTTTTCCAAAAGGTTTTCCTTGATTAAAGATTTCTGACCCTGCTTTGTTTTCAACACTGCTTATGGATTTGATTCTATGTGATTTGAATTAATTTCTGGGAATTGCTTCTATCTAAAACTTGTCTCTCAAATAGATGAGGAATTCCCTGAGTATGTGAATCAAGTTACCTTTTTTATTGACTTCTCAAATAGTATCAACCATGAATTGTATATACAAATATAAAAATATAATACCTAGATCAATAACCAGCAAATTCTTTTTTTGCCATTAACACGTTTTTCTCCTTCCCTTATTAAAATCACCCAACATTTTACTTTATCTTCCTCCTTTATTCCTTCCATTTATTTATATTCTTTATCTCTTTATTCTTCAGAAGGGAATATTTGAGGAATTCTGTCCTGCATCTTTCTTCTCCCTATTTCCTGGTGTCTGTCCCAGTTTGAGGCCTGAGGCCACACTGACACCTTCCCAGCAGTTTTCTTGCATGCAAAACACAGGGAAATGAGAGAAGAAAGCAGGATTAACCTTGGCTTAGTCTAGGCAACAAGAAGGACATGAGGTGTGAAAAGTAAAAGCTATTCTGTTTTCACTGATGGCTAATGGGAAGTCACACAGAGTCCTCCAGTGTGTACATATGTGTGGGTACGTGTGCACTTATGCGTGCTATAAATTATCCTCAGAGGTGGCTGTAGCACACCGTTAATTCAAGGAAGCTTTCTATAAATTCCAGTGATAAAATTTCTCCCTCACATCCATAGAGAACTGGTTTGGCATCACCGACAAGCCTCCTCACAGGTGTAGATAGAAAAGCTGGTACCACAAAGCCTGTATTCACAGGTGTAGATAGAAAAGCTGGTACCACAAAGCCTGTATGGATCCCACTGTTTTGCTTCCTTTCTGCCTTGGGCAGGGTGAGAATCTGAAAATAAAACAGAGCAACTGCTTTTGCCTGGGGATGGATTCCTCTATTCTAACCTTTGGAAGAAGAGAAGAAAAAGCCAAGATAAGGCAAAATAAGAAGCATCCCTCCTACTTTCCTCTCTCCTCTCAGCCCTTGAGTACCCAGGGTCCTCATTCTGCCCCGGGGTTGTCCTCTCGAGCTGCTCTGTGCTTCAATGTCATCCTTCATTAAAAATTTTTCCTTTCTGTCTCTCAGATGTTAAGAGAAACACATCTGACTTCCAAAAAACTTGACTAGGAGAGTTGCTTGTTTATCCTTCAAATCCCGTAGAATTGAACTGTAAATTGATTTGGGGGAAGTCATTTTGGTAGAAAGAGACCCTTTTGCATTAAGTTGACGATAAAACCATGCTGTAATTTACTATTTTCCTACATGTCCTCTTGGAAGCTGAGGCAAAGCCATCCTCAGGCTGCCCCAAATCTTTTACGTAGGAGTTGGGAAAAATACAACTCCTGCCACTTAGGGAAATCACCATTATTTCAAACATATTCGGTGCCTACTTTGTCTTGATCCTGAAAATCAAGGTTAAACACTTTTTGACTTCCTCGCTTTGGGTACCTCCTTCTGTCATAGGGACAGCTCCATTCAGCTGTGGGGAGACAATTGTCCGTGGGTCTCTTGTGTCTCTGCACATCCTGTGAGGAGAGGCAATGATGGCCTTTGTTTCAGACTCTCTTTCCAAGGATGTTTGAATAGTGAACAGCCTTGGAAGACAGAGGAGGTGTCTCCCTCCAGAGCAGAGGGCAGAATTGTCTGTTGACGAGTATAATTCAGATAATATCTCGCTGCAGGGCAAATGGTAGGCAGGTTTGCATGCACCCCGTAATGAAATATTGGGTTTCCTAAGCTCAGGGTTCCTTGGCTGGTCATTGCCCCTCTGGGACTTGGGGGCATGGGGAACTGGTACAAATATGAAGGTCATGCAGCCTTCTCTTGCATGAATAATAAGGCTCTTTGGCTCTGACCCAGGAGTTTCCTGTCTTCTGCCAGAATCCATGAAGCTGTGGCAGGCTAGGTTTTAGTTTGCAAGTTGGGTACAGTCTCAGACACTCCACAGTTCAGTTCTTGACACAGTTCCCTTTAGACTTTTCCAAAAGACAATCAGAAACCAACTCCATTCCCAAATTCTAAGGGATATATGGCTCAAGTTCATTCAAGAACTCACATCACCATGGGACAACTAGAGAGTCACATGCAAAAGAATAAGCAGGACGCTTATCTCAAATCACATGCAAAATTAACTCAAAATGGATTAAAGATTCAAATGTAAGAGTCAAACTATAAAACTCTTAGAAGAAACATAAGAGTAAATCTTTGTTATGTTTGCTTTGGCAATAGATTCTGAGATATGACACCAAAAACACCAGCAGCAAAATGAAAATTAGATGAATTGGACTTCATCAACATTAAAAAATTTGTGCTTCAAAGGACGCTATGAAGAAAGTGAAAAGAGAAGCCACAGATCAGGAAAAAATGTTTGCAAGACATATATCTTGATAAAAAGACTTGTATCTGGATACAACTGCCCTTGGTAATAAGAATGAAGAAAATAGTGGTGAACAGAATAAGCATTCTTGCCGTCATGGATCTTTCAATCTGGAAAAGAAGAAATAAAAATAGAACATCGCCAAAGCGTTGATGTAGATAGAATACACATCATAAATGCATTGATGCTGACTTATATAATAGAAAAACTTGAATTAGGTTTGTGAAAGGGAATGTGTAAGGGAGACAGCAGAAAAGACATTACTAGAAGATATTTCATCTGGAGGTTTTTAAATTAATCTATTATGGCAGTTTAATTTGAATTCTGTTACTCAAAACCACTGTTTAATAATTTTGTAGCTCAAAATAATTTTGACCATCTTGTATGTTGGAGAATTTGGGAGATTCTATAGCACTTTTTTTTTTTCACGCATTGTTGTGTTCTGGTGCTATTTCCTGGGGAAATTTCTGGCTTTGTCTTTAGTCATCCACGTGCCTAAGTTAATATGGAAGATTGTTTCCACTCTGCCATGCTGAAAGTTGGGAAGCTATAAAGTTTTTAGTTGAGCCCACCAATTTCTCTTCCAAATATGGGCTTAAGCATCATAATAATTTAGACATCACAAGAGTTAAAATTTTTTGAGCACTTACTATGTTTCAAGAGCAAATGCTTTCAATATTAGCTCACTTAATTGTCACAACAAGCATGAGATAGGCACTATTATTATTTCATTTTACAGATGAGGAAATTAAGGGGCCAAGGTGTTAAGTTGTTGGTAGAGGTCTCTCAAATTGTGACTGGAATCACCACTTTGTGACTTCAGACACTGCTGTTCCAAAGGTCACACTAAATTTTCCATTGTGTGTATTCACAGACATTATGGGGCAGGTTGGATCATCTGTCAATTGAATTTAATTCCTGGTTTTTTTTTTCATAGCTCCTCAGCTTGTGTAGTGTACTGCCATTTTAACAAGAATACATTGTCTTGAATGACAAGCACACAACACTGAAAATTACGGAAGCAGGGAAATCAAGTGAAGTGAACAACTTATAGGGCTTCCTACCGCTTTTAAAAATAAGTTATTAGGTGTAGTTTAACATTTTAAAATCTTAGTCCCTTTCATGCAAAAAAGGCCTGAAATTAAGTGAGAAGTTTTATTCTTAGAGATTACCAAACACGGAATCCTCAGCAACACTGAAGTTCATTTTCATTTATTTGAAACACTGTTGTATGTGGTAGTGGTAAAAGTGAAATATGATGCTGACAGATCGACTAAAAATATGTCCTAGAAATCACCAGAACTTTCCCTAAACATGGTCTCTCAGTCTAGTTTATCAGAGAAACCACAGTTTGACTTCCCAATGTTGCTGTGAGGTGAGTAGTAAAAGATCTTAATGCAATAAACCTTTTTAACATCTGCATTGTCATAATTGTTATTTAATGCTTATTAGACCTCCAGACTGCTCAGCCTGCTAGGGTGACACATATTTCATCGGGTTTATTTTCCCACAAGGAAAATCATATAGAGTCTTGGTTATTTTTTCTGTACTTGTTTTACCTTTTGTTCTTTCCGCATGTGGGATAGGTTCTCTGAAGTTTGATGAGAAATCTCTGTCTTGAATTCTGAAATGGTTCCACTAGGTTTGTGTAGATCACCTGATGGATAAATTGCAAATCACATGGCTTATAGGTGAATTGTGGTTCTTCTCTTAAAATAATTTGGTTAGAATTGGCAGAAAATTAACAAAAATTGATGTTTGTATAGGATATTGCAGCATTATTTGTAATAGTGAAATACAGGAAACAACCAAACTATCCATCATTACGAGAATGGTTAAATAAATTCTAATGCATCTACACAGTGTTGTGCATGAGTTGTAAAATGGAATCAAGAGTATCTTTATACACTGCTATGTGTAATCCCAGGATATATTGTTAAATTAAAAAGCAGGGTTCAGAATAGTATTTACACTGTGGTCAATTTGTGTTTGTGTGTGTGTATATGTGTGTGTGTGTGTGAATATTTGCTTATATTTTCAGAAAGAAACAATGGAAAATTAATTCAAAAACTAATAAAAATATTCACCCAAATGGAGAGGGAGGATACAGGGAGGAGGAGGCAGGGATGGAAGCTAAAGTTCTCTGAACATTTTTATTTTTCACTTTGACTTTGGAATTATGCAATGCCTTACAAAAAAAAAAAAACAAAAAAGAAATAAACAAACAAACCTATCTTCAATCCCAAGAAAATCTAAAACTAACTAAAAAAAAGTTGATTGGTTGGAAACAAATCTTAATAATTATATGGCAATAAAGTGCTAAACAATGCAGACAGTTAGATAGATGAGTCAATTAATTTTTATTGAGAAGAATTATCAAGAGGAAAAAGTAAGCTTTTTTTCTATATGTCATTAGATTCTAAATCAATTACTGAGGTTTTGATATTTGCCATAAACAAAATCCAATATTGCAAAATGTCTTCTTGTCCTCTGGGCATAGAAAGAAACTAAACAGCATGTGAAAATTAGACCAAGCTATTGACAGGATGATCAAAGGGGAGAAGGGAGGGATCCTTGTTCCTGTTTGCTTTCTTTCTACTGACTTCTCAAGTTCCTTGCTTGTCAGGGTTATAAAATCTGTCATGTCATCAAATTTCACGGGTTTGTCACAAGGGTGACCCTGCCGGTTTCCCCTTTGTCTGATGGCTCATACATTAGTTCACAGCTGTCACACACTAGTAGGTGGACATCCTTCCTGTTCACTTCCAGATGTACTGATAAATACTCCTTGGCTTGCTGATCTTCTTGGGATTTGGAGGGTTTTTCCTGATTGCCCCAAATTTCCTTCCAGACTTTGCCTGCCTTATAGAAGTAACTATCAGCACAAATATTTTTAAATGGTTTTGTCGTTTTAAATACTACAAATTGTTCGAGGGAGTGGCAAAATAAAAAGTGAAAATATTTACTAGAAATAAAACAAAGGACAATTACGATATTGTAAATGAACAGCTGAAGAATTTCTGGTAATTTAAAGGAGGTGAATAACACTGAAGAAAGTGTGTCTGAAACACACAGGGTGTGTAAATTGACCTGCCAGTAGATTGCAACTTGGGGATCAATCACCTTTGTGTATAAACCTAGCTTTCTCTGACTTGTTTCATCAAAGTGGAATGAAGTGCCAGAAAGTTTCTTGGAAGATTTCTGAATGAAATTGACTAGAAATTGGATTGTTCATTGTGAAAATACAGCCACTGCCATGTTCTAAGAATTTTTACTTGATTTTTTCCCCAAGATAAATAGCAACTGTTTTTTGACACATTATCTTCTCTGTAACCAAAGAACTTTGATTCTAGTTCTATTTAAAAAATGGCCACAAAAGGTAAAGTTCCAAACTGCTGCTCTTTTCCACAACCATGGAAACTTTTAAAATTTTGTTTAAAAAAGTCAAAAGTAAAAGAATTGCTGGGTTTTAACCAGTTTCTTTGGTCTAAAAGTGGGAATAAATCAAAAACATTTGGAACCAAAAGGAGACTGATAGTATTTGTTATTTTCAAATGCCTCAAGGCAGTCCTGCAAAAAGTTTTGAAATTTAGAAACCCCTGGTGCCTCCCAAAATATTTACACATTCTGTTATCAGAATGCAGAAATAGATTAGTGGATGGGATCACACATATTTCAAATTAAACTTGATTTCTCAAACACCCAACACCCATCTCTGTTTTTCAATAGAGTGTAAGACATGTAATCAAGGAAAAAAATTAATAAATTTTATGAACTATAACGAGCATCTGATTCTGGATGCACATTATTGCTGATACTCTATTTCTTTATGTGCAACAGTTCAAAAACTTTTTATGTCACATTCTTACTTCTAGTATCAATTATCTTCCTTTGAATGTGGGGATTTAGAATGCCTATATTTCCCCATAAATCTCTTAATCCATTTCTAATCCCAGACATTTATCCATGAGAACTAAATAGCAATTTGGTAACTATTTTACCTCTTTTATCATCTACACAAAATGGAGACAGATAGCACACTGTGCATTCTAAGAGCATTAATACAGTGAGAGCCAACTCTCTAATCCTGTCACTAATTTTTTGTTATCACAGGAAGACCTGATATGTTACATGTTAAAAAAAAACAACCAAAACTGACTAAAGGGGATTAGAGTTGACGACCTTGACAAACATAACCAGAATTTAGATCATAAGGACCAAGTGGGAGGTCACAAGCACAGTAGGTGACAGGGCTGACTTTTCAGTCCCAGAGGAAGGTGCAGGTCTCTGTGGCCCTCGCTCACGAAAAGGCAATTGGTACTGAAGCTCACAAAAGCATAAGAATCATATGGGAACATTTGATATGAAGAACAGAATGCAAAATCTGTCATGCTGTACTTCTGCTGGCGGTGAGGGCCAGAGATTTCAATCCCATGCAGGCTCTGAAGCCAGCCTGGGCGAGTTCGTCTTACCTGCTCTATGACCTGGGGCAAGTGAACCAGCCCCTCAATCCTTGTTTTCCTCATCTGTAAATTGGACGTAATAACAGCACCTCCTCTGCCGGTTTATTGTGAGGATTTAGTGATTTAAATCACGTGTGCACCTTAAAACAATGCCTGGAACATAGTAAACTTTCGAAAAATATTATCCAATACTCCTTTTTCAGAAGAGGGGATAGAAATGTGGCGTATTACCAAAAATTATTAAAAATAACATAGGTTCATGACAAAGATGGCCTTTATTACCATTTTATAAATATGTTTCATAAAGGATGAGAGACACAATAATCTGCAAGAACTGTACGTAAAGAAATGCTACTCTTTCTATTGATGAAGATTGAAGAATACAACTATTATTTTATAGTCTTACAAAAACATTAAAAAGACTTAAATTAGATTTTAGGGATGTGTTCTGATAAAGAGTGTTAATCCAAGACAACTTTACCAAAAAGTGGTTTACATGTTGTAGGGGAGCTGTGAGTGCTCCTATTCACAGCCGGGCCCTCACCTTCCCTACAGCTGAGCCTCCCTGCTAGAATCTTATGGAGATCTCTGCCCAAGGGCTTCTTCTGGCGTGCCTAGGCCGGAGAAGTTGATGCCCCTGAAGCAGCCTCTAGGCGATGATGGATAGGAACGGGGGATAGATAACCAAGATTTTTCACCCCTGAGGTTGAAGTACTACGTGCATTTCTACATGACCTCCCAGAAGTCCTAAGCAGTAATCTGGTCACTAATACACACTATGCTAACATCTTCCCCTTTTCTGTCACTTCTCCATGCCCTACCATTCCTTCCTGAGATCACCTTCCAGATCAACAACTTGCCCTTTAATCCTTATTCCTGCATCTGTTTCTAGCAGAACCCCCAAACTCTCCCTCTACTCAAGAGCTTTAAGAAAATTATATGGAACAATGTGTTTTCAATGACTTGACTCATGCTCTCTCAGAGGCAAGAGGATAGACCACGTGACCTTCAAAAGTTATCTTAAGCTGTGTCATTCTATTTCCAAATATATGACAATATGTTTTTACACACATTTAAATAAAAATTTATCTCTCCTATTAGATGTGACTCCAAGGAGAAGAAAAATAGATGTATGGCTGAAATCCTGAACCCTTGAATTCTCCATCAGCTGCTCCCTGTTGTTCAGGGTGTGCAAAGAAGATACGGAGAAGAGGTGCTACAAAAAACCAAAAATTATAGTTAATTATTTTAAGCCTTTGGCCTCAAATCCTCAGTGTTGAGCGCTTGGCTCTTGTAAGCTGAGCCATGCTGGCTTCTGGGAGAGGGAAACCCTGTCCTTCTCTCCACTCTCATCTTTTACCTAAGAAGGAAGGGCAAAGTTTTGAATTGTTTAGATTCCAGGGTACTCACTGAAGCCACTTTTGCTAGGGGTAGTGAATTATATGTGAAGGAAACATTGTCTCTCCCTCTCTGATTTGGGCAGCTGGGGCTTTGCATTTCATTGCGATGGTGAGCTCTGAGATTCTTGTTTGAGCTTTGGGAGAAAAAGAGCAGGCACTATAGCTTCTTTGGTTCAGGAATATTTAGACCTAACAAGCATAGGAAAAACCAAATACTTCCACATGATTCAACCTAACTCACTGGGGTTCTACTTTGGCACAAAATCCTAGCTAATAAGAAAGTACTATTTCCTATTTTGCCACAATTATGCATACAGGGCCTTTTGAGGAGGAAACGTGGCTAGCCAAGGCAGGAATCAGGGGATTTGAGTATTCTTGGAGTCCTGCTTAATACAACTCCTGTATAAGATCAACCTCTCATTTGGTGGAAACATAAGAGCCAGGGTGACTTCATTTGTATAGACTAGACAGAATAAGGGAGTCTAGGCTAAAAATAGGCTTTATTTACTCTTTCCTTTTTATCCACATCCAAACCTTGGCCACTAATAGGACACTCAGATCACAAGAAACAAAGGAAAATAAATCTACCAAAAATTACACCAAGGGAAAGAGATTATTTTATACTCTAAAATCCAGAGCATAGCTAGGATGGTCCATCCCTAGGCGTTTCCGGGTGCTACAAGGAA
Source organism: Tapirus indicus (assembly GCA_031878705.1). Lineage (NCBI taxonomy): Eukaryota > Metazoa > Chordata > Mammalia > Perissodactyla > Tapiridae > Tapirus > Tapirus indicus. The sequence continues at coordinate 34,079,451 of CM062937.1, read as the reverse complement.
AGATTTCTCAAAGGGTAGTCTTTGCCTTTCATTCCACATATATTTACTGAGTACCTACTCAACACTAGGAATATCACAGTGAAAAAAATTATAGAATGAAATGCCTGCCTTAATAGAACTTCCCCTAACCTGACCACATGGTTTTAATAAAATAAAGATTACTTTTAAGCACAGTCCACAATTACAAATGCATATTAAAGGATTTAACTCATTCACATGAAGAAAGTCTGCTGGAGGTTTCTGCTCAAGTTTTTCTTAGTTCATAACCCAAAGCCAAGGAAAGCTACTCTTTCTCTAATGTGACCTGCATTGATTGCTACTGGCATACTTCCTAGAGCTTTGAGGTGAAACAGCCTTAGGATGAATCCAGCACTGTGCAAAGCAGAGAGAAGAAACAAATAATTGGTTGACATCCCTGCTTCACAGGGTTAAATGATTCTGAAGCCTGTATGACTTATGGATTTCCTTTTATGTGAGATCATATAGTAGTTGAACTAGTGTTGTAAAGGTTCCTATTTTTTTCCAGATACAAATATTTTAATGGACTTAGAAATTGATATTAGGAATGGTTGCAGTCGGAAGCCCCCAGGGAACTGGAAGGTATTTGCAATGGGTCATCTGGTCATTTGAGGTTGAGGACAGCGGCGTCTAGATAGAATCAAGGTATGGATGTGGCTGTCTGTGGCATGCAGGTGAGCAGCTAAAACAATCATCTGAGGTTTCCATCAAAGGCAAGGATTTGAGGGGCTGAGTTGCCACTGCCAAGGAACAGCATTTATGCCGTGGGTTGGATAGCTGATTCCGTTGACAATGGAAAGATTAAAGAAAGAAAATGATGGGCTCAATTTTTAAAATTCTTGTATAGACTAAATCTCAGGAGCTTCCTACAACTGCTAAATGAATCTCTCATCTTTTCACAGGAAGAAGTGAAATAGCTGAAAAGCAAATGTACTAAATGTTTCTGCAGGTTGTGGATTTCCATACCACAGGTTTTACAACCTTAGCAGAAATCTTATGAGAGAGTTAGGACAATGGTTGGTGGGGATGGAAATTCTGGCATTGGAATTGCAATGATCTAGAATGGCTTAGAGGAGTGAAGGAACTCATGAGTCTAACTCCAATAAACTTTCCATGTCGGGTGAAGTAACTCCTTTCCATTTTCTAAGAGCTTATTCCTGCCTTGCTTAAAGACTCAGAATCTCACTGGCTGGAGAGAACCACACTTCAGTTGGAAGCCGGTGAAGTTCATCACTGCATTGTTTTATATCTAAATACACAACTAACTTAGATCCCGTCACTGGGGCAGGAGAGGGGAGATCACAAAGTCTAGACTACTAGAACGTGACTGACCTACCAAAAGATTTGGAGCAATTTTCTAATTCACGTCAGGAAAAATCCGGAGACTATGTCTATAATTGCTTGAGCAAAGAGGGAAAATGCGATTTTAGATTGGGCTGAATTTATCTATGTGAGTGCCAGGATTCTGGATTCAATGTGATGTCAACAGCTGGAAGTAATGATAATTGTTTGGTTGAGTGACTAAAATAAAGTCTCAGGTGGCTCTTGCTAATCACACTGAGAGGGCAGAAAAATTTTGGACTAATAGCAGTAAAGAAATCCAAAGATATCGGGGGATAAAAATATCTTGGAGTAAATTTAATATATGTACCGACTTCTCCCCCACCTCACTTTGACCCAGAGAGGACTCTGAAATCAGAGCATTCATCAATGCCTTGAGAGCTGTTCTGCTGAGAGGAGTGTCAGCATGTCAGAGGTGTTCCTTGGCTGTTTGTCGGCTAGAGCTGCTGGAGGAAGATGCTGCAGTTGGAATGACTCCCTGATCTCAATGGATAAGGGAAGTTCCTGGGGGTGACAGAAGCCAAGAGGTCACACTTAATCCCCCAAAGCAAGACGGATGTGATAACTACAATAGGCAGCAGGCACTGTGTGGTAATCAGGTGGTCTGGTCTGGTCTGCAAGATCATTGGGGGTGGCTGGATAACTTGGGATCCTAAGATGAAAACAAATGGTGAATCCATTCAAGTCCTACTTGATTTGTACATCTGAGCGAGGACATGTCAGGTGAACAAAGGTCTGTCTTGGACACAGTAATAATGGCAACCCCTCATTTGATTCCCACATTCAGATCTCCTTGGTTGACGGAGAAGTCAGGAATGCATAAGAAAAGCTGTGTAATAGCAACCCAATAATAGTCTTTGAATCTCCCTATTAGCATTCCTCAGAGGACTGTATGGTTATTTTAAGAATAACCATAAAAAGGAAGAGGGAGTTACTCAGATCCTTATGGCCAAAAGGTAAGTTTTAACCTGTCTAACACTGATTCCTTTCAGGCTAGCCTCCTGCAAATCTCCCTTGAAATTGCTCTAGCCACATGCCTATGGCAATCAAGGCTGGTAGAGTACTGAGGTAGCGGACTTAGGCTGCAGGTTCTAGACCCCACGCCCCTTATCACACCAGGGGAGGAACTTGGAGGCCCAGGATCTTCCTTGTTACATTACCATAACTATGAGGCTTGAACACCAGCCTTTGATCATGCCAGGGGAGAGGCTGGTATTTCCATAATCACGGAGTTTAAAAGTCCCAAAGCCCAAAAGCCGGGGTGCCTCTCAGCTTCAGGTGTTGGGTCCTGTAAGATCCATCTGTGCTGTTTCAAAGGACCACAGAAGAGAATACACTTGCTACCTGTGAGTTTCTCTAATGAATGCTATCTCAAAGACCTAGTTTGTATAGCGTTAGATCTTTCACTCTTATTTGTTTAACAATGGTATTATCCAAAAATTCCTCTTAACTAAATTCCCGAGGTCAGTGAATACAGTCTACCAAAAGTAGGGCTAATGAGAGTCAGGTGATAATATGAATTTTGACCAGAGGAGACAACACAACCCATGGTTATTTCCCCAATTACTGAATTGCAATATTAAAATACAGTTGATCTTCATTAACCACAGATTCATATTTGTGAATTCACCTACTCACTAAAATTTATTTGTAACTCCAAGAGTAATACTGGCAGAGCTTTTATGGCCATTCGTGGACACGCAGAGCAGTAAAAATGTTTAGTTCCCTATTGCACATATTCTTGACCTAGGTCCATCTGGGCGATGCCCTCTCTCTTTTTGTTTTAGCTCTCTTACAGTGACAACCAGAGGATGGAGACAGTAGGGGACACTGCAGTGCAGGTCAAGAAACTCCAGCTCTGGGGCTACTTGGATGGGGTTTGAAACCCAACTTTCCAGTCTGTTAGTGGGGTGGCCTTAGGCTAGTCACTTAACACTTTTGAACTTTGATTTCGCTTTTTTAATATAAAGAATGTAGAATCTACCGGGATGAGTTGTTTTTAGGATTTAAGGTTGTAATCTATGTGAGATATATATATATTTCCCCCAGGAGCAATGGTTCAGTATTCACTAATCCAGTGTTGGAGCAACTTTATAGTAATAACTATCATGATTAACAAGAATTGATGGTAAATGTTTCCATCAACAGGTAGAAATCACATTGGCTCCTTGACCTGTTGTAATCCCTGTTGTAAACTTGGATGATAATACCAGGTACCTCTTAGGGTTGTTATGAGGTTAGAGGAATTAATATATGTGAAGTTGTCAAAACAGTGTCTGGAGTAGTAAAAACAATATGAGTTTTTGCTATTATTATCATTGTTAGGAATGGCTAAGTGGAAGCTTCCAGAGTTTTCCCTACCCACCATAGTAATAAATCAAAGGCAATACCACAGACCTGGCGAAATTACAAAAATTTGCAGCACCATTAAAGGCTTGAAAGGTGTCGGAGTGGAGATTCTCCTCACTTCCATAGTTAGCTGTCCAGTTTGGCTGATGAAAGTGATAGATTGATCACAGAGAATGACAAGAGATTATCAGAAGTTTAATCAAGTAGGGATTCAAGACTGCAATTTTGTACAAGATGTAGTCTCTTCATTGGAGCAAATCAATATTGTCCTTCCTAAGCACCCATTGATTTGGCAAATGCTTTTTTCTCTACGTCCAAACCCAGCAAATAGCAGAAGTTAGTTTTCATGTGACAGAGACAGCCATATATCTTCACTGTCTTGCCACAGGATTATATCAACTTTCCAGTTCTGTGTCCCAAGTCATTCTGCAGAAACAAGCAATTTTACTTCATCAATGCCTAGGACATCACACGGGCCACTACCCTACTGACATCACATAGGTAGAAAACATAGCAGAGTCCATATTACCTTGGTCAGATTTCCACAATCTGGAAAATAAATGCCACAGAAGTGCAGGGACCTTCCACTTCCATAAGGCTTATGAGAATCCTATGGTCTAAGGTATCTCCTCTCCAAAATGAAAAAGTGACCTCTTTGATTTTGAAAGAAAAATGAATTATATATCTGTAGCTGCACTGACCCATATACAGTGGCCCTAAACAATTGCCAGTTTGACCCAAAGAACAAGACTGCTCTCCCACTGCAGGCTGCAATGCAAGCAACTCGTTCATTTGGCCCTTATGCCTCAGTGGATCCTATGGGTGCTGAATAGACTTTGTACTGAAAGAAATAGAGGGGGTTTTAATGATCTTAGAGGAGGATTGTGCCTTCTCTATAAGTAAATAGCTCTTGACTTGCCACTGAGCCCTAGAACACAGTGGCCTGACAGTAAGATCTCATGTGACCATTAGATCTTGGCTGCCCAACATCAACTGAATGTTATCTGACTCACTATGTCATAAATTCTGGTGTTCATAATGGTTGAGTTTTACGCTTAGTAAATATGTGAACTTGGGAGAGTTTCCTTTTTGTGCTTTGGTTACCATATTAGCCAGAGGTTAGTTATAGTAAATAGCCCACAATGTTGTGACGTGATTAAATAGACGAACACATGGAGAGCACTTAAAATAGTGTCTGGTGGATCATAAGAGTGTATTAAGTGTTAAATGTTATGGTTATTGTTCTTTGAGGAATAACACCTGTAACCCTGTAGAGCCCAGAGTTATAAGGGTGGGTCATTGGGAATAGTGATGGTTCACTCCTGCACCCAAACCAATGTACTCTTCCTACTAGGGACCTCAGCACCATATAAAGGTTCTAATTCAGTGTGTATCAGGTATCCTGGAAGATGGGCTCCCATCCTCTTGAGCTGCTGCTTCAGTTGTGCCTTCAGATGTTAATGCCAATGCCTGCAGTGCACCTTCCTTATCTAGGTCTCATTTGCCCCATGGGCCAGAGCAATATTCCTAAGTATGGAATGTGCTGCCTCCAGAACATGAAGAGACTTACCAAGAATTGTGCTTTCTTCTCTGTGTAGGGAATTCAAAATGCAACAATTTACTTTTACTATGAAGGGAATGTCCTGGCATGTCTTTGACCACCGGAGCCCTAAAACCTTTACAGAAGTGGCAGGCCTCTGAATCGTCACAGAATTTATCTCTTCTTTTCTGGAGCACAAGCGTCTTCACAATGCCTTCTTGCTCCTCCTGCCAAATTAGCATGATGTCATTGCTAAAACGGATCAATGTGATATTTTGAGGAACATCCAGAAAGTCCAGATCTCTTCAGACAATATTATGACACAGAGTGGGATAGTTAAGAAAGCCACGGGGCAAAACTGTGAATGTGCATTGTTTTCTTTTCCAAGAGAAAGCTGATAGCTTCTCATCTCCTTTGTTGATTGGGAAAGAAAAGTATGCATTAGCTAAGCCATTAACTGCATGGCATGTACCTAAGGCCATATTCATCTGCTCTAGCAACGATGCTACCTCTGTTATGGCAGTTGGTGAGCCTACTGCTTGAAGAAGTCTATACTCATCCTCCAGGATTCATCTATTTCCTGCAGGAGCCAGCCTGACAAATAAAAGGGAGCTGTAATAGAGACAACCACCTCTCTATCTTTTAGATCTTTAAGGGTGCCATTAATTTGTTATCCTTTCTGGCATATGATATTTTCTATTCACTCTCTTGACTGGGGTGGGGGCAATTTCAGAGACTTCCACTTGCCATTCCTCACTATGTTAGCTCTTACCATCCAGACCAAGAACCCAATGTGAGGGTTGCCCTAATCTTCAAGTAAATCAGCCACATTTGTATATTTGGGAACTTTAGAAAACACCGTTGGTGGATTTGCAGACCCATAGTCCCACTGTGAGTTGGATTTTGTCAAGGACTCCATTTAGTACCCGGACTCCATATGCTCTGACTCTAATGGGGGGCCGAGGGGATAATTTAGTTATCTCGGCGTTCATATCAACTCAGACTTTGTGTCCAACAATCCTTGACATGCCTGGGCATTCTCCTTTCCTCAGGGTACAGCTACCTGAGAAAACGTTTTAGGTTCCTTGGGGGAGCAAGTGGAGGAATCATCACAGCATGCATTTGCCCTGTTGCTGCAGGGTCTTGGCTTCTGTAGACACAGCCACCTCTTCAGTTAATGGCTCACAGCTTTGAAAATTGGCTCAGGATTGTGACTTTTTATAGGGAGTAACAACCCTCTGCCTCCTGTTCATCCATTCTTGTTCTCTTTTGATTATACATTAAAAGTACCTTCGCTGGTTGCACATATATTTTTCTGCTAAGGAAACCATGTTCTGTGAATCCTCCCCAGCCTCTCCATGAGTCAAATCTCATTGGTTGCTCCTCTGACCTTGATGGTTGTCATGATGGTTGTGAACCCCTGCCCCCTGCTTCTGGCATCTAAAAGCCATTAGCTACCTTTGTTGCCTCGAGCCCTAGCATCTCTGTTGCTATCGATGAGGCAAAGTCTACTGCAGCTTCCCTTACTCTCAGCCCCAGCCTGCAGAGGACAGTCACCATGGATTCTTAGGGAAGCTGATGGCCTTCTTACCAGCCAATTCTTGAGCCTCTGAGTCTCTGCTGTCCTCTGAGCCTTCTTGTAGGGGGGAAAAAAACACCAAAAGATTTTCTGGCATCACAAAAATATTGCCACTCTAGCATACCCACTTTTCTGAGCCCTTTAATCAGTTCTCTACAATCTGCCATTGGAATTCAGGAATTTCAATTTTGTTCATCGTGGATCATTGCTTTCTCCCGGCTGCTAGGAGCCATCCTAGCAGCAAGTTTGCGTCAAACTTTGGGGTCCTTGGCAGGGTGTTAAGTCCCATACCACAAGGTAATGTTCCAAATCAATAAACTCTCTTTTGTCTTGACTTATTTTCCTGTCCCCTTGATTAAGAAACCTCCAAATCCCATCCCACAAGGACTCCTCTGACTCCCGCATGCCAGGTTGCTACTGGTACATGCTGGCTAATTTTTGCAGTTCCTTTGTGGCATCGGCCCTTTATTCCTTTAGCAGGTCTAGCTAGTCCCTGGCTGGGTTATGCTGTGACTTAACCATTGTTATAGGCCTGGCAGCCACAAGAAAGCGGCGGGGCATATCCTAAGAGAACCCCTGTGGACTTGCAGGGGAGGGCTCTGCTCTTTGCTCCTCTGTGGGAGTGGGGCTAATTTTTTATCAAGAGAGGTGGCTCACCTGTGAACTCTGAGGGTTCAAAAGAGTCTGGGTATTGATAGTGGGGAAGGCTGTGCATACGTGGGAATTCTCTGTACTTTCCACTCAATTTTGCTGTGAACTTAAAAGTGCTCTAAAAAATAAAGTTTATTAACTAATTAAAAAAAAGAGTCTGGGGCACCAAAATCTCAAGGGACAGCTACCCAGATATCCTCATCTCAGGTGTTAGGGTCCCAGGTTTTCCCAACCTGGGCCCTGAGCTTGGCTTAACAGACCTGCTCCAGCTGAGCCTTCAATTGTCTTTGAAGATCAGTGACTATAGTCTAAATCCTAACTTTTGTCTCCTGAGAGAGAAAATGGGTCTCTTTTAGGCTATCAAGAAGGTACTCTTGTCTTCACGCTTGATTTTCAATTATTTGTTAAATACTATCAACTTTTCACTAGGAAGGACATTGTCATGACTTAATGACAGCCAACCAATTCCACTGTCCTTCTGCACACTGTTTCCAGTACTTTTTAGATACACCAGTCATGGCATTTCTTTTCTTAAGAATAGTCTCCCAAATCACCACCAGTGACCCTTTGACAGCTGGGCTGCCTCCTTGTGACAGGGACTATTGATGGCTCACATACCACTTGGAATGATGTCCTCATTGCCAAATGAGTGGTTTGTGATCTAGTCCTGGAATCACATCTTTCCTGCCGGCTCTCTTGGACTACTCTTGGAGTCAGCTGGGTTCTCTGGGAAGCAGACACTGGGATGGAGACAGGACTGCAGAAGATTTTTATGAAAGGAAATGGGAGGAAGCAGGATTGTGCATGAGGAGCTGTCAGGCCACGATGCAGAGCTGATGAACTTTCTGCCAGGCCCATGGGGAGCTCCAGAGCAAGGTCTGCCTGCCGGAGAGCTTCCGAGTTGGGCAGAAATGGCAATGCCTTTGTACGTCAGCCTTGCTCCGTCATCGTCTGGAATCATCCTGAAAAGAGTGTGAGCTTTGCTCAAAAGCTGTCAGCTAACCACATTCCTCAAACAGAATCCTGTATTGAAAAAGGGTCTGAGGGACTCAGCCCCACTTCTTCCACACATGCTTACAACCAATTCAGGTAGTTAGATATAGTGATGAAGTTGATCTGCAGTTTTTAATAATGGAGCAGGGACATTTATTCCCCAGCAGTAGAGCTTCTCAAGACTAGTGGCTCATTTTAGAATCAGTGTCTTCTTGAGGGACAGAGAACAATGTGAATGAAGTTACAATGAAACTTCAGATATTTATTTCATTTAATCGCATTTCTTAATTATACAATTGAGATCAAATTCAGATCTAATCTTGAAGGTTTTTGGAGTAATTCTGAAAAATATTATGCTGCTTTTCATGCGTACTTTTAAAAGTGCTTACATAGTTATCTCATTTGGTCCATAGAATAACCCTATCAGGTGGGCAAAGCAGCATGAAAAATTCTCTTGGTCAACTTTTATTGATATCTCATAACTTTTAAAGATATTTTCATGACACCAAAAAATAAAAAAGCATTACCACATGACCTATTGTCCTTAGCTGCTCTAGAAGTAATCCAAGGGCCGCTAATTTAAAAGCTGAAATACCAGCATATTCTTAATGATATTACTGTCACTTGTTTTAGTTTTTGTCCTGACTTTAAGTTCATATGAATTTGATGAATTGAAAAGAGAAGTTATATTATTTGTTTGCATTTGAATTTTAACATTAATATATAAAATATAAACATCAGGAAATTTGATGACATAAAATCCACTAATTATAATACAAGTTTTAAATTTCCTTATCTTCCAATCTTTATTTATGTACATTTTTACATTAGGGTAAATATTTGTATATGTAACATTCTACTTTGCTTTTTCAAACTTAACACCATTCCAAAGAATTTCGAAGATCCACAATTCCATAGTCATCATTACTATAATTTTATTTTATTTCCTATATTTTTTTTGTTATTGTGGCAACATTGGTTTATAACATTATATAAGTTTGGGGTGTATATTACTATAATTTTAAACTATAAGTTTAATATTATATCTAGTGTTTTAAAATGTTTTAAACATGGTTTGGATGGGCATTTTTAAAATGAATCTCATAGGAGATAGACATTTAAAGATATATAAAGTAAAAAAGACATTTTTTAGTAATATAAATACCTTTCCAATTTTTAGAAACTGGACCAAAAACATGTGGCTAAAAATCACCTATAATGTAGTTCTTCCCTGTGAGATTTTAGCATTCTCATTGACCCTCCTGCCTGAATACAAAAATAGAAGACTTTATGATAGCTTTAGCCTGTGGACTTATTTTTAGATGTAGTGTCATGACCTGAACTTAATAAAAATCAAACACAAAGAGATGAAAGTGGGAAACTTCTTTGCAGAAATTCTTTTAGGGCTATATCCTGCCTTGATTCTATAAGAAGAATTCCCACAGAAATCAATAGAAGATTAAAATAAATATCAATGGCAGGATACAGTCCAAATTATGAATGAAAAATTTTAAACTTGACAGGTTTATTGTTTTCCAGAATGACTGGAATTTGGGGGCAGTATTTTCATGAGAGAAAACCAACATTTTGGCTGTAGATAAGTTAGTACACAGCATTTTGTATGGTAGGGCCTTATCTATGGGATAAGGTAATCTGTTATTTTATGACATTGGTTTCTGCCATTTTGAAGGGAAGTTTCCAGACCAGTCATGCTGATTTTGCATTAGTGGTTCAAATTTCCAATATGCTTTTATTTTAAGTAGGACAAACAATATATAAAGTGAAAGAAATTTATTTCTAACACTCCTTGCTTAGCCACATTGTTAAAAAACTATTAAAAAACAAAGTATAATAATATCACAAATGAAAGATTGACAGGTAACATTGGATAATGAGTGACTTGAAGCCCATTGGCTACAAAATGTTACAAGGGTATGTAGGGGAGGCAGACAAATCCTCTATCCTCTGGGTCCTTCTGGGTGGGCTATGAATTAAAGTGACATGAGACAGAATAACAGGAGAAAATCAGACAGAGCTTTATAACATGTATACATGGGAGAGACTCAGGAAAACTGAGCAACTCACCAAAATGGCTGAGCTGTCAGTTTAAATATATAAAGACAAAGGAGGATGTTGGGGGTAGTGGTTTGGGACTTCAAGGGGGAGAAAGGCAATTTACAAGGAGATGGAAATGTAAATGGACCAACTACAGACAATGTGACCTGAGAGACACATTTTACATTACATTACAGTTATCTTATGGTATTAGCTCCTTCCTGGAACAGGCCCTCCTGTTTTAAATTCTTTTAGGAAGTTTGGGGGAAGGTCAAAGTTTCTTTCAGAGTCTTGTTCTTAAAAATAATCAAGCCAAAGAGACACATTTTGGGGTGGCCAATTCTGATCCCCCACAGGTACAAATGTATTCCCAGTGTTCAGGTTGCCAAACTTGTCATCTAGAACACTTGAATAGAGGTTTGTATAAAAGTCAAGTTTTGCATTCATTGTTAAGCTTTGCCTCTATGCCACATAACAAATGCACAGCCCTGTACACCGTGGCCTCTCTGAGTCACTCTTTCCTTTTCTGAGAAAAGGGGTTAGTAATGACTTTCTGTGAAATGAGGATGAGATTCAAGAAAGAGCAACATAAACATATAAGCGTTTAGTTTTCTAACAACTAGAAGTCAGGAGTTAGGCAACCATGGACGAGGATTCAACATTCCAGTGATGACAGGACTAGGTTCCCTGAGAGTCTTCTCTCCTTTCTTCCTCATCACAAGGTGGCTGCCACAGCTCCAGAGATCATGTCTTTGTTCAAGGCTTGTTATGGGGTAAAAGAATGATGTCATTGATGCCTGTCTCTTTTAGCCAAAAAAAATAAATAAATAAATAAAAGATTTTCTAGAAGCTCCCCTGCATCAATCAACTTGGGTCTCCTATCTAGAACTGCACCATACGACCAATCCTAAATGCAAAGGAGGCTGGAAAATAAAGTGGAACATTTTTGGCAGAAGCAGAGTTGGATTGTAGAGCCCCTTAGATAATTTCTTTTAATTACCCTAAAGGTACTTATCAAAATTGCAATAATATTTTGGATAAAGATGGGCACAGAGTAGATGCCCAACAACCTCCATGAGGTCAATAACCATGCTTGTTTTGTATACTTCTGTGACCCCACTGTTGGAGCACTATATATATAGAAAGACTGTTATATGGCAGAGTGGTTGGCACATAATATGTGGCCAAGATATATAAGTGGCTGAATCAGTAACATTCCTCTCAAAGATGGTATTTAATTCAGTTAACGTTAAATAAGTGCATATTATGTTCAAATTTTGCACTAGGGGCTATAAGAAATATAACGATCCTAACAATGCCCATATGCTAAAGGGGACCACAATCTGATGGGCAGGTAAACTTGAATTCAACCAACTATAATACCAAATCATATGTTAGAAGCATAATTAGAGATTTAAATAAAGTATTCTAGAAATATAAGGTAATACCAATTATTTTCCACTGAAAATTCATTAGTGAATTAATCAGAAGATTGAAGAACACAGGGAGGGGAGAATCTAAGAGGAAAGAATTAACACCTACAGTGGTAAAGATTAAAATGACAGAGACAGTACTTCACAAAGTCATTCATATTTATTTGGAAGTGAAAGAACTGGCTTGTGAATGCATCTTCTGGGGACAGTGGCAGAGTGGTGGTTTTGATTATTTAACAATTAAAAGGAAAGTAAAAAGGACTGCTTTTATGAAGCTGAAAGATTCTAGTATGAAGATAACAGAGAAGAGAAATACGGAAATTAAAATGAGGTGTCTAGTCCACAGGGAATAAGAGTGATTGGTTGAAATAGAAGCAATTTTTTTTCCTGTGAGACCCAAGATCTTGAACAGTAAAAATAGTAAAAAAATTAAAAAAAATTGCAAGTACTAGTGGTAAACTGATACTGCTTCTGATTAACTTTAAAAGCTGAGCACAAATTGAATTTATCACGGACGCCGTTAGGAGAACTCTGAAATAAATCAATATGATTCCAAATTTACCTTAAGTTGAAAATGGTCTCATCAAAATTTTTTTTTTCTACATACCATGTAGAATGAAAACCTTTACCTAAAGTATGTTAGTGGTGCTACCTTAGTTTCTTTTAATACTAGTTTCAGCAAATATTATAAGATGATTGAGGCATGAAAATCTGTCTCAGATTAAAAAACCTGCTGTTAGCCCCAGGAGTGTAACAGTAAATGAGATGTCAAGAAGAATTCAATGTACATGTTTGAGCTTGTGGAACAACTGTGTTCAAAGGAAATTAAACTGAGGAAAAAATTCTGTTTCAATATCGCCAATGCTTGACTAAATTAGATAGTTTACAAAACCTCTTATTCCGTGTCTACCTCATAAACTCTAAGTAAGTAAGTTTTCCCATCGTCTGATGATAAGAGCTAAGGTTTGTTGAGCATTTACTGTATTCTAGCTACTGTGCTAAAGACACATTCTCTCATTTAATTTTCACAGCAACCTAATGAGGTAGAAACTATTTTTAATTCACATTTGGTAATGAGAAAACTGAGAAGTTGTGGTTTGTCTGTGGTCACATAGTAAGCAGAAAGGCAAGGTTGAACCTGGGACTCTTCCTCAACCTTAACTGCCCTCCCATGTACTATTTGTTGTTTGGATTCACCAGGTATATTTAAAAAAAAAGAACTTGGAAGGTTGACATACCCTTGATATTAATATCCATGACTATATCTTACTCTAGTTACTGAATTAAACTGAAAGTGCCAGTATTGTCAGCTCTGTAGAGAAAGTCTTCCTTTAAACATTAGACATAATTGTGTAGCCAATTTCAACCAATGAATAAGTTTATCTCTGGCAATGAGCTGTTTTCAATGTTTGAAAAGATTTTGTTAATTTTCCTGGAGAAATGTAAAATCTGTTCTATGTTATAATAACTAAAAGAGTTTAAGAAATATTTTAATACTGTAGTAGTCAGCTGTGTTTCCTTTTATATTTTCTCTTTAGTGTTTAATGAGTATATCTTTTGTTTGATTTTCCCTCTTTAAAAGGAGAATGTGTATTTCTCAAAGTTATAAATTTAGCTACTGTTCTAGTCCATATAATAGTTTTTGAAATTAAAAAAATACAAACACAAATAAGCTACTCCAATAAAATGGAGTCTATGTTTAAATACTATTAGCTGTCATTTTTTTGTGTGTGTGAGGAAGACCAGCCCTGAGCTAACATCCGTTGCCAATCCTCCTCTTTTTTTGCTGGGGAAGACTGGCCCTGGGCTAACATCCGTGCCCATCTTCCTCCACTTTATACGGGACGCCGCCGCAGCGTGGATGACAAGCAGTGTGTCGGCAGGCGCCCAGGATCCGAACTCGCGAACCCCGGGCTGCCAAGTGCGAACTAAACCGCTGCACCACCAGGCGGCCCCTTAGCTGTCATTTTTAATGGCATTCTATTGAAGTTATGTTGATGGAAATACAATCTTCTTTTATTAAATAACTGCTCGTACGGTTTCTACAAGCAGTTCCTCCTCCACGTTGAGTGTGGTCTTGGGGACCCATGTAAAATGGACTAGTCTTGGGAGTGGATTGTGCTGCCCAAGGATGGGGGGCACAGAACAAGGGGAAATGAAGATCTGAGGGAAGGAGGAGAGTCAGCTGGAAGCTAGAAAATGTCTGAGAATTTAATTCTATAAAATCAAACAATACAAATGCAGGAGCCCAAGTAAACCGTCTTACAGAGTATCTATGAGCCAATTTGGAAAGTTGAGCCTAGAGCTTCCCCTTGGGCACAAGATATGAGGTAAGGATTCTTTTATAGCTTGGCAACATAGATCTATATGCTGGGAAAGAAATCAATTTTAGACACTTCAAGTTATTAAAGTCTCATTTTCACAACCGAGTCTCTCAATTGTGGACAATTCAGCTAATGGGATAATTTAACCAAGAAAGGAATTTATCCAAAAAATTCCTTAAGGACTGATATAAGAAACATTTTACTAAGGAAACAAAACCAGAATTTATTAGATCGTACCATGGACATTCTATAAGCAAATCTAATATTAGAAGTATGAAAAGATTTTTTTATAGCAACATCCGTAGGAATTTTTCCTCCTTGACCTCATTTTGCCTCTAGATCCAAAATTCATACAAATTAAGTAGTGAAAGCTGACAAAATGCTTGAACTACCTTAAAATGACACATTACGAATTTAAAGCAGAAGGAGAGAAGGTGACCTAACATTTGCCTAAAGTGACATATTCAGTAATTGCAAGCTTGACAGAAAAATTGTTTATGAGAATAAAAGTATCTTAAGGAAATGACAACTTTGGGAAATTCCCTTACAATGTAAAAATCCTCTGGGTAAAAAAAAAATGGTGTGAGATTTTGCACCTAATGAGTTATCATACAGTAAATCAAAATAGACTTTTGGATCCAATAACCACAGCTCCCATATATGGGCGCCCTCTCTATGCCAGACACTGGGCTTGTACTTAACTTTGCATGAATGATCTCATTTAATCCTTGCATAACCTCCACCGTATCTGCTGGTCTTTACAGTAGAGAGGAGATAAAGAAACAGGCCTCAATGAGGTTATGTGATTTGACAGACCTGGGATTAGAAGTTATATGTGCCTGGCTCCAAAACTCAATTTTTGAGCACAGGATAGATATAGCTATTAATTACACCTTTTTCTATGTTATTTGTTCTTATATAAACAAGGAAAATATATATTCCAAGGGGGCATCCTATGCACACTCAAATCATAGATTGGTTGTAATAAAAGCGTATAATCAAAAGGAAATTTTGTATCCTGACTTTTGAACATTTCAGGCTACATCCTTTCATTTACTTGAATTTTGACAGACGTGTTGGTTTCCCTGGTGGAGATATAACCCCCTTTTCCTTGTCCAGCTTCAAAATAATTTGAGAAATAAGATGCAGAGTAATGTATACAGAAAATCAAAATGTTGCTTTTAAAAAAAGAACTGATAAAGCCTAAGTTCGCAGGGCTGAATGGGCCTAATAAAGGAACTCCAGGATTAGTCAGACTGACCTCCCAGTCAGGGCATTAGGGGTCACCAGTTTTGGGGGAGAGCCTGGCCCAGGAGCAATAGAGAGTCTACAACTGGGAGCCCACAGTTCTCAGGAAGGAACATGGTGGGGTTGCCTCTGCAGGCCCAGATCTTTCTTTTGAAATTTATCAGTCAGATAAATCACTTCACCCCCTCAGGGCAGAGTAAAGGGGCAGTGAAGGGGAAGGATTTACAGTAATAGAACTGTCTTCAGAGGAAGAAAATATCAGCTCTCCCCTCTGATATTCCCCAGGTTTGCTCTGCTTTACTTCTCCTACCTCACTGGCTTAGCTTCTCAGCCTGTGCATGGTCAGGCAGGGCTCTCTGTCTGCCAGATCATCAGTCTAGGACAGGCCCACTACCACCACTTCACAAGGCCATTCTCTTTTTTTATTGAGGTAACATTGATTTGTAACATTATATAAATTTCAGGTGTACATTGTCGTATTTCAATTTCTATGAAGACTACTTTGTGTTCACCACCCAAAGTCTAATTGCCAACCACCACACTACACATATGCCCTTGTACTCCTTTCACCCTCCCCCCACCCCCTTCTATTTTGGTAACCACCAATCTAATCTCTGTGTCTATGTGTTTGCTGTTGTTGTTGTTTTTATCTCCCACATATGAGTGAAATCATATGCTGTTTGTCTTTCTCTGTCTGACTTATTTCACTTAGCGTAATGCCCTCAAGTTCCATCTATGTTGTTGCAAATGGCAAGATCTTGTCTTTCTTATGACTGAGTAGTATTCCGTTTTATACATATACACCACATCTTCTTTATCCATTCATCCATTCATGGGCACTTAGGTTGTCTCCAAGTTGCCTGGCCATTGCTTACCCCTCTCTCAAAGAAGAATCACTGATCCTTTGGTATCCTCTTGGGACCACTCATAGGAAAGATACATTTGCCCTGAGAAGGCTCTGAAATGAGTTTTCTACTCCCTTAGTTAATCTACTCCAGGGCTACTCTATTTAAGGTTGAAGATTTACTCCATATTCCATTTGCCATGCTAAATTATGTCCAACCATGCTTTCCAACGTAAGTATCCCTGGTTCTGCAATGAGATTTAATGGCATTATTAAGAGATATAATAAAATATATAAAAGCTACAATAATAAAATGCCAGAAGACTTCAATAGAAGCCCTCCTCTGCTGTCAAATTCATAGGGAGAAACTAAAGGCCACACCCACTGAGCTTTAAAGAAATTAATGTTTAAGATTTAATTTTCTTGACAACATGAGTTAAAAGTTAGAAATTAAAGTAATTCCCAATGTTTTATTCTGCTTAGTCTATATTAGAGGTTTCCTCAGTTTATCTGGATACCTGAGAATGGGTGTTATTTCTGTAGAATCTCATACATTTTATTAACTTGACCCAAGTTTTCTGATATTTCTGTCTTTGTAGAGTCCAAAGAGTTAACAGGATCCATAAGATTATGATCACACTGCCCCTATATATACCAACATAAAGAAAAATGGGCAATCCTCAGATCCTAGAACAGTTTTTCCAGGTAAAAATCCCTTGATCTCATTATTTAATATTAGCTAAAACTGTAGTGAAAGTTCAATTAATTCTAAATGAAAGAAGGCCTATTAACTTATCTTTTGCTGTGTGACAAATCACCACAAAACTTAGCAGCTTAAAACAACAAACACACATTATCTCCTGTTTCTGTGGTTCAGGAGCACTTTTTCTGGTTGGTTCCGGCTCAGTCCCTCAGGAGGGTGCAGTCCGGCTGCCGTCAGCACTGTGGTCGTCATTTCCAAACATCGAAGATTCATTTCCAAACTCACTCATGTGGTAAGAGGCAGCCCACAATTTCTCACCGGCCATTGACCAAACACCTCAGTTTCTCACCACGTGAGCCTCTCCACAGGCTGCCTGAGTGTCCTCGTGACATGGCAGTTGGCTTCTCTCAGAGCCAGGGATCCGAGAGAGAGACAGCAAGAGAGCGACATGGCACTGTCGTTTACGTCCTCGTTTCTGAGTCATTCACTGTCTTCTGTCTTAGTCTGTTTCTTAGAAATGAGTCACTAAGTCCAGTAATACCCTCAACAGAGAGTATTACACAAGGGTTTAAATACTAGATGGCAGGGAACATTGGGGGTCATCTTGGGGACAGGCTCCTAAAAAAAGGTGATGGGGAAAAAATCTTAATTTTTATTCTCACCAAGATGCCACTGGTCAGTTGATATAAATTAAGTAGGACCTGTGACTTGTTAATTGAAATTTAACAGGGGTAAATCTCCAGCAAAAGGGTTTAGTACAATTTACGTACCATTTCTGGAAAAGAATCCACCCTTGTGTAGCTTCTTAACTTCTCTCTGAGCTCTGTGTTCTTAGCACCTCAGTGCTGCACAGACAATGAACTCTGTCTGGTCATACAGCTACTATGTATCCAGTAGAAATAAACTTTTAATCCTGCACGGTGGTGGCTAATGCCTCTGCCTCTTGTTATGGAATTGCTTAGGCCCAAGAAATTTGCTTCCTAGTGATGGTTTTCATCTTGTCCCCATATTTATTTCAACCAGAAAAACATTTGCAACATTTTCCTGAAATGAAACTACTGTGGATGCTTCTGAAGCCTGTGCCCCTTGGGGTCTGGTGAGGGCCAAGATCTCTGCCATATACTCCTCAAGACACTGTCTTTCTTCTGCTTGTGGATTCCTAAGTTTCTCAGTCAGGTTCCCTCATAATAGAGTGAAACCATCGAAAGCCCTCAACAATAACTATATCACCTTGAAACCTGTACTGTATTTATTTGAGTAGTTTCCATTTGAGCCTGTGGACAAGCCTCATAAATCCAGTCCTTTTCTTGGCTCTTAATAGAGAGAATAATTGGGGGCAGTTGATCATTGATTTATTGCTGCTTACCAAAGCCTGGTGCCAACAATGTAAAGATAGAACCTCAGAAGTACTCCACAGCACAGGTGGAACTCAAATGCTTTTAGTTTAAAGCAACTATATCAGGGTCTACAAATTTACAGAAAAACTCCTGTTCTCTCTAACTTAATTCTTGCCTCAGCTGCCCTTGGGCACTAAGACTTCTGCAGCCACTGGCATCTCTTGTGGTTTCTGTTGTCCATGTATCACATGCAAATGTATTTCAAGTTCAAGAGGCAACAATTTTAGCTCTGAGCTGCTGTGCCTGCTGAAGGCTTTCACTGCCCTGAGCATCTTTGTCAAGGCTCTTCTAGACTTATCTCCATAGAAAGTTGCTTTCCCATAGAGAAATACACCATAACCTGTATTCATAGACCCAGATTGAAATACCACATACCCTGAGTCTTAAAGGTGCTGGCCCGTGCCACAACAGTTAAAAGGTGGTCCATCATAAGCCATTACAGACCTCAGAGTATTCACTTTAAAACTTATGGTAGAGACTCCAAACCATACATCTTAGCCCCAATTCAAAGTCTCTCTACACATTTATTTTCTTTTTCTCCTCAGCTTTGCTCCTTGCATCTCATTTCTCAATGTTTCCAGCCAATACACTAACTGTTGGTGTCTTTAAGTTTTCCCTCAAAGCTGTGGGCCCCCCACCATGGGGATAGGGGACCGGCCTGGAGAAAACCAGGCATGTCTGTGCTCTTTCTGCCCAAAGGCTGGTTCCCAAAGAGATAAACGGAAAGGAGCTGAGCATGCCCAGTTTATCTTCCCAAATTTACCAACTAGATAAGATACTTCTCTTAGGTTGTGCTTGAGTTAGTAAAGGGGCAAAAACAAGCCTGGAGCAGGTTACACTAATTGAATGCTCTCCAGAAGAAGAAAATATTAGGAGTGAGGAGGAAGTTTTCTCTTTTAATAAAAGGATTGAGAGTGTCTCTTAGGCTTATATCAGAGATTAAGGGAGAAGAAGACCCTAGGAGTATGTGGAATATTGTAAAAGTGTAGCTGCTGCTTTGTGACACGTTAATTTTCTGCTATGGAATTTGAGGAAGAGATACACACATTCACCAGGAAAGAATCAATTTTGTCAGGGAAAGCTACTTTTCTTCCTTCTGGGCCCTTTATGCTGCTTATTATCGTGATCCGGGGTCAGATGCCTTCTTTTCCCTGGGCCAACCTTCTTCAATGTCAACAGTAATCTCTAAAATGCCAAACCCAACGAACATTCCCCAGTTCTCCTGCAGCATGATCTCGCTTTGATATTTGAGACTATGCTTTTTGAAATGGTGTGTTTTATTTTTCAATATCTCCTCTTCAACACTCTCTTCTGCTTTGGCTTCCTTTGTCTCGCATTCTCCAGAGTCTTTGGCCATATCTCTGAAAGCACCTTCCCTCTCTCCTTCTCAGAGTCTGTCCTTTGTGTGTCCCTTATAGGAAGGCATTCCACAGGTGTCTGCCCCCAACTCTGGCATTCTAACCATGCGTCTACCGTGGCAACACACTCTTTGCCAAGGTTTCCACAATGATCTCCATGAGAGGAACTCAGAGGGCTATATTGTTAGCCCTACACTAAACTTCCATGTATTTTCAGTATTCAAGGTAGATGTAAACGTGTCCAACATTACAATCCTTTTTTTTTTTTTTTGCCAGACCTGCTCTCCTTCGCATATTCCTTACTTACCTCAATGAATCAGATCCCCATTCTTCAAGTCACTCAGGCCAGAAACAACATGCTCATCTTTCGTTTCCACTTTTTCCTCATTTCCCATGGTCATCTAGGCAAGACAGAGGGCGTTGGTTGTAGCGATTTGCCATACTCTGGGATCAGCTAGACCTGGGTTCAGTCCCAGCTCCACCATTTCCTAACTATGTGATCTTGAGGAAGCTACTCAACTTCTCTGCCCCTCAATTCCTGCATCTGTAAAACAGGCATCGTAAACAGAACATGCCTCACAGGGCCCTTACAAAGATTTAATGAGAAAAAAGTGCATGGAGTCCTTAATACAGTCATGGACACTGAGAAATCAGGCCATATATATTTCACTACTATTAATGTGTTGATTCTACCTCCGGACTGTCTTTTGATTGTGGGTCCTTCTTTTATTTCTGCTGCCACTGCCTTAGTTTATTTCCTTTTCTCATGTGGATTATTGCACATGTGGTTTCCTTGTTTATAGTTTCTCACCCTTTAAATCCATCATTTATACTGTCACAAGCTTTCTCTTATGAAAGCCGAGACCTATTCATTCCACACTCTTCTGCTTTAATGCTCCAGTGTCTCCTCATGGTCTACAGGATAATGTGCAGTCTCCAGCACAGCATCCGGGCTCTCAATAATCTGCTGACAACATGATTTCCCCATCACACACTTAGGCTGCAGTCACACTGGACTCTTCGCTGTTCCTGAGTGCACTCTCATAAACCCATGACTTTTTTGCAAAGAAAAAAAAGGTCGCTTAGCCTGAAATTCTCTATGCTGTTCATGCTTCAGATATGAGTCTAAAATCCTTTGGACACAGTCACAACAGCTAGTGTGAACATAGCAGAAGATTAGAAAACACGTATGTGAACTTGTAACGCTAGTAAACATTCTAAGTTAGGATTTTAAACTTGTGAATTCTACTCCTTCGCCAAATTAATTTGTTTATGTTTTGATAATTATTTGCCTCTTTACTACTTCGACGGAACTGTGCGAGGAAACACATAGCCTGTTATCGGCAGCATGCCAGGCTTGCTTGCCTGTGAAGAACAGAGGGAAAGTGGGAGGCTGTATGTGCACAGTAGCATAATGAAGATGTTAAAAATTAAATCTGAGATACAATTGCTAGTTACAATACGTAAACAAATCAATATAAAAATTTTAATTAAAATAGCAAGAATGGTAGCAGCAAGAATCCAGATGGAAGGTGTTTTCTGAAATTACTGTTGGTCTCTCACACCCTGAGAATCATCAGTTCTAACTTAGAAACAGGTCCAGTTAGAAAAAATTCTGCTTTATTTAGGACCACATAATCAACAGCTACCTTTCCGGAGTTCACACAGTTTTTTCAATCTCATTTATTTCTTGCTTTTATTGAAGTTCTAGGCCAAATGTGAGCCCTGTGGAGTTAATGAGCAAAAGCATCCTTTTCTACCTCTATTAAAACTTGACTATAGGCTATTTCACAGTGAATACACCTCAGATTCTTAAACAAGGTGTCAATATGCCCTGCACTACTTATAGAGAATTAAGAAAGGCATCTAGTGTCATGTATCGGAACCATTCCAAGTCCTCGAATGGCTGCTAACATAGTCTTTTCATCTTCAAAATAAATGAAAGCTCCATTCACTTGGTTGAAACACAATTAATCTGTTTAAACCTCTGCTTTTAAACATTTATTACACCCCATAATTCCTCCTGTGATTCCTGTGTCCTAATTGCAAGACCTACCTCCAAATATAAATGCTAGTAAACATAAGAAATTCTTTTTTGTCTATATTTCAAGTAAGATTTTGATTATTTTCTAAATATAAAATCCATATACCTTATAGAAAAATAGGAAAATACAAAAAAGGAGAAAAATTTATTTTACCACCCAAATATATCCACTCTGTATTGTAACATTTCAGATGTTTTCCTATGTGTTTTACGACCTTTTATATAGCTATGATCTGCTAGATAGAGTCTTGTAGAATTATGTCCTTACATTGTCATTTAATATTGTAACACGTCTTTCCACATTAATAAAACTATATTTATATAAATTTAATGGTCATATGAATATATCATCATTTATTAACCATTCCCTTATTATTGGGTATTTTAGTGTGTTTTAAGTTTTTAGCCATTATAAATACTGATGCCTAAACAGTTTTGCATCAGAAAACTTTTCTTCATGAGGAGGATAGACAGAAAATCTCTTGTTTTTGCAGCCTACAGATCTTCCCACTTCATAGAAACAGAAGCCCATTTCCTGTGGGGAATCCATTTCATTACCTGGCTGAAATCGATGTCAGCCATGCAATGAGCACAGAGGGACTTGGTCTTCAGAATACTACCTCATTTTCTTGGAAACTGTGATTGGTTCAGAGAAAGGCATATAACACAGGCCAGGACAATCAGAGACGTTTCCAGGACTTTTTGATTCACCTTTCACTCAGGCTGATAACTGGGTAGGCAACTTTGCTCACTGTTAGGGGGAATCTGCCTGAATGATGGAGAAAAAGGTAGAGCTTTGAACTATACCATTTAAAATTTGCCTTACTTGAAAGGCTCTATGCCATTAGTTTTCAGTTATTGTAGCAGTTAGTTATTTTAGCTTAAGCTAGTTTTAGTTTGAATACTATCACAAGCCTGAAATAATCCCAACTAATAAAAATTGAATCTTTGCAGTAAGCTAGCAAGATGACTGAATAAGAAGCCCCAGACTCTCCTTCCTTCCACAAGGACGCTGATTCAACAACTTCACGATTCTCTTTGTGAGAAATCCAGACACCAGCTACAAGACAGACAGAAAACAATTTACAAAATGACAGTAGTAAGTTCTTCCCTGTCAATACTTTCTTTAAATGTAAATGGATTAAATTCCCCAATCAAAAGATATAGAGTGCTGAAAGAATGAAAAAACAAGATCCAACTATACTTTGCCTATATGAGATTCACGTTAGATTTAAGGACACACATAGGCTGAAAGTAAAAGAATGGGAAAAGATGTTGTATGCAAATGGCAACCAAAAGAGAGCAAGGATGGCCATATTTATATTAGGCAAAATAGACGTTAAGTAAAAAAACTGTTACAAGAAACAAAGAAAGACACATAATGATAAAAGAATCAATTCACCAGGCAGAAATAACAATTATGAATATATATGCAACCAACATCAGAGCACCAAAATATATGACACAAACATTGACAGAAATGAAGGGATAAATAGACAGCAACATGATAAGAGTAGGAGATTTCAATACCCCACTTTCAATATGGATAGAACATTCAGACAGAAGATCAAAGAGAAAGATTTAAACAAAACTATAAACCAAATGGATGTAACACACTAACAGAACATTCCAACCAAGGGCAACAGAATATACATTTTTCTCTAGTGCACTCAGAACATTTTCCATGATAGAGTACATGTTAGATCACAAGTCTTAACAAATTTAAGAAGATTGCAATCATATCAATTATCTTTTCTGATCACAATTAAATAAGTCTAGAAATCAACAGAAAAAGAAAACTGGAAAAATTACAAATATGTGGAAATTATACAACACTCTTGAACAACCACTGGCTAAAAGAAGAAATGAAAGGGGAAATTAGAATATATGTTGAGTCAAACAAATGAAAATACAACATACTAAAACTTAAGGAATGTAACTAGAGCAGGACTGAATGAAAAGTTTATGGAACTAAACACCTGCACCTAAAAGAAGAAGAAATGTCTCAAATAAACAACCTGACTTTACACATCAACTAACTAGAAGGAGAACAAACTAAGCTCAAACTTAGCAGAAGGAAGAAAATAATAAATAATAGAGCAGAAATAAATGAGAGTAGAAAAGAATCAGTGAAACTAAGAATTGGTTTTTTAAAAGATAAACAAAATTGACAAATGTTTAGCTTGACTCAAAGAAAAAAAAGAAGACTCAAATCAAATCAGAACTGGAGGAGACATTACAACAGACATCACAGAAATATGAAAGATTATGAGCGACTACTCTGAGCAACTTTATACCAACAAATTGAATAACCTGGAAGAAATGGATAAATTCCTAGAAATATATAATTTACCAAGACTGAATCATTAAGAAGTAGAATATCTGAACACAGCTATAACTAGTAAGGAGATTGAATCAATGATGAAAAATCTCCCAACAAAGAAAAGCCCATGACTAGATGTCTTCACTGGTGAATTTCACCAAACATTTAAAAAAGAATTAATGCCAATCCCTCTCAAACTCTTCCAAAAAAACTGAAGAGTGGGGAACGCTTCCAAACATATTTTATGAGGCAAGTATTACCCCATACCAAAGCCAGAAAAAGACATTACAAGAAAAAAAAAAAAAAAAAAAAAACTACTGGCCAATATCCCTGATGAATATAGATGCAAAAATTTTCAACAGCATACTAGCAAATCTAATTCTACAGCACATTAAGAGGATCATACACCATAGCCAAGTGAGATTTATCCCTAGAATGTAAGGATGGTTCAACATACAGAAATCAATCAAAGGGATATACCACATTAATGAAACAAAGGATAAAAATCACATGATCATCTCAACAGATGCAGAAGAAGCAATTATAAAATTGGAGATCCTTTTGTGATAAAGAAAAAACACTCAACAAATTAAGAATAGAATAAGATTACCTCAACATAATAAAGACCATATATGGAAAGTCCACAGCTAACATCATACCTAAAGGTGAAAAACTGAAAGCTTTTCCTCTAAGGTCAGGAATGAGGCAAGGATGCTCACTCTCAACACTTCTATTCATCATAGTAGAAGTCCTAGCTAGAACATTAGACAAGACAAAGAAACAAAAGGCATCCAAATTGGAAAGGAAAAAGTAAAATTATCTCTGTTTACAGATGCCGTGATCTTATATGTAGAAAATCCTAAAGATTCCACAAAAAATTCTTAGAACTAATAAATGGATTCCATAAAGTTGCAGGATAAAAAAATCAGCATACAAAAATCAGTTACATTTCTATACAATAACAAGAAACAATCTGAAAAGGAAATTAATAAAATAGTCCCATTTGCGGTAGCATTAAAAAGAATAAAATACTTAGGAATAAACTTAACCAAGAAGGCAAAAAATTTGTACACAGAAAACAATAAAATATTGCTGAAAGAAATTAAAGCCACAAATAAATAGAAAGTTAACCCATGTTCATGGATTGGAAAACAATATTGTTAAAATGGCCCTACTATCCAAAGCCATCTATAGACTCAATAAAATCCCTATCAAAACTCTATAAAAAGCAATTCTAAAATCCATATGGAAACACAAAGGACCCTGAATAGCCAAAACAATCTTGAGAAAGAAGAACAAAGCAGGAGGCCTCATACTTCCTGATTTGAAAACATATTACAAAGCTACAATAATCAAACCATCATTGTCCTGACATAAAGTTAGACAGATAGACAAATGGAATAGAATAGAAAGCCCAATAAAGCCATGCATACACAGTCCATTGATCTTTGAAAAGGGTGCCATGAATGTTCAATAGGGAAAGGATAGCCTCCTCAACCAATGGTGGTGGGAAACTGTATGTCCACATGCAAAAGAATGAAACTTGACCCTTTTCTTATACCAGACACAAAAATAAGCCAAAAATGGAGTAAAGACTTAAGTGTAAGACTGAGACTGTAAAACTCCTAGTAGAAAATATAGAGGAAAATCTTCATAACTTTGATCTTGGCGATGATATTGAATATGACACCAAAAACAAAGGCAACAAAAGCAAAAATAGACAAGTGGGAGAGCATCAAAGTAAAAGGCTTCTGCACAGAAAAGGAAGTAATCAGCAGGGTGAACAGACAACATATAGAACTGGAGAAAATATTTATGAACTATATGTCTGATAAGGGGTTAATATCCAAAATATATAAGGAACTCCTATGACTGAATAGCAAAAAAAAAAAAAAAAAAGGGTAAAGGACCTGAATAAACATTCCTCCAAAAAAGTCATACAAATGGTGAACAGGTATTTGAAAAGATTCTCAATCTCACTAATCATCAAGGAAATGAGAATCAAAACCTCACTGAGATATCATCTCACACCCATTTGGATGGCCATTAAAAAAAAAAAGTGTTGACAAAGATGTGGAGAAATTGGAACATTTATGCACTGTTGGTGGAAATGTCAAATGGTATGGCTGCTATGGGAAACATTATTAAAGTGCTTCAAAATTTAAAAATAGAAACACCGTACAATCCAATGGGATACTGAAGAGATATTTGCACTCCCATGTTCATTACAGTATTAGTCACTATTATTAAGAGGTGGAAATAACCTAAATGTCCACTGACAGATTTATGGATAAAGAAAATATGATATATATGTGCAATGGAATATTATTCAGTCATAAAAAAAGAAAATCCTATTTCTTTTTCTTAAAAAACAAGAAAATATGCTATAACATGAATCTTGAAGACATTATGCTATGGAAAATAAGTCAGTCACAGAAGAACAAATACTATGTTTCCACCTATATGATGTATCTTCATACTCATTTAAGCAGAAATTAGAATGGTGGTTGCTAGGGGCTGAGGGGAGGGGGAAATGGAGAGTTGCTGTTCAATTAGTATAAAGTTTCAGTCACACAAGGTGAAAAGATTCTAGAGATGTGCCTTACAACATGGTGATTATAGTGAAAAATACTGTGCTGTACAATTAACAATTTGTTAAGAGGGTAGATCTCATGTTACACATGTGTTTTTTACCACAGTAAAAAAAAATTAGATCTCCCCAGCAGAATACTGAGTCAAAGGTATGAATATTTTTGCCTCTTGATAAGGTTCATGAAATTGCTTTCTAAAAGTCTCATATCAAATTATATTTCTATAGCATATACGAGGGAGTCCTTTTTAGTACATCCTTACTGAAATTGGGTATTGTCATTTTAAAGTGTTGGTTATATTTTATTGGCAAGATGATTTGCCTGTCTATTTCTATTTCTTCTATTTCCCATAAGTTTAAAAATGCCTTTCTTTATAAAGAATTGGTTGTGTTTAATAATTTTACATGTGGGAATCTATGGCTTAAATGTTTTTAAACATTGCTTTTCTGATATATAGATAGCTCACTATTGTTCTCTTTGTCTATGGAGGGCATAGTGTGGAGTGTGGGTAAGAGAGAAATAATGTGGCTAGTAAAGAGGCAATTAATTGTGAAAATTCCTATTGTTTTAAACCTGAATCTCTATAAGCTCAAAAATTCAGAAGTTCAGTCATTAGAATTCTTTCTTTCTAATTTCTTCTCCTTCCTACTAATAGAGTAGATAGGCATTCTTGGAAACAGTGTGTATTTCAAGTCTATGGTTAATTCTCTTGAATTTTCAGGAAGAACAACATAGTGCTGACCCATCATAGGAGCATTGTTCTAAGAAGGCTGGAAGGTGCTAACAAGTCCACAAGTGCTGAGATTCTGGTATCTGTATTCCTGGTTGGCCTGTATTTCAGAGGAGAGGTTTGTGACATAAAATTTGCCATAGCTACTCCAACGATTTCCTTGTATTTGATAGAGACTAGGGCTCACAAATTTCTTGAAGGTGGGGATCTTGTCTGTCTTAGTCAAGAGTATGTCTTGAGCACCCCGCATAGTGCTTTACACAGAGTAGGTGCTCAGTAAAAATTTGTTGAATGCAAATGAAGGGATTTTAAAAAGAGAATATAAATAGTGTTAGGAAGGCAAGAGATTCTTTCTAGCCCAGATAACTTTTCAGTAATAAGGAAGATGATTTAGAAACTTTTGCCAAGACATTAGCAAGTACTTTTCTAGAGTACAAAATCTTAGAGCTGCAAGGAACCTTAGAAAATATCTAGTCCAACTCCTATAATTACCCATAAGAATACAGAGATATAAAACACTGAAGAAACATAAAAAATCCTCAGGGATGTATGGAAAAATATATAATAGTCTAATTTATTTTTAATTGGAGTCCCAGAAGAAGAGACTGAGATTGGGAAAGAAAATTATATTTGAAGAAATAATGTATAAGAACTTTTAAAATTTGAGAAAAGCACCAGCTTACAAATACAAAAACCTTAGTAAATTCCAAGCAGGACAAATGTCAGAGTACTATACCAAGGCACATCATAGTCACACTGCTGAAGACAAGGAGAAAGAGAAAATCCTGAGAGCAGACACAGAAAGAGGAAAATTATGCTCAAGGGAACAGGGATAATAAAAATTGCTGATTTCTCATCAGAAACAATGTCAGCCAGAAGAAAATGGAATGGCACGTTTAAAGTGTTAAAAGAGGGGCCGCCTGGTGGCACAGTGGTTTAGTCCAGGCTTGGCAGTGCGGGGTTCGCTGGTTCGGATCCTGGGCGCCCGCCGATGCACCACTCGTCAGCCACACTGTAGCGGCATCCCATATAAAGTAGAGGAAGATGGGCACGGATGTTAGCCCAGGGCCAGTCTTCCTCAGCAAAAAGAGGAAGATTAGCAATGGATGTTAGCTCAGGGCCAGTCTTCCTCACAAAAAATAAATAAATAAAGTGTTAAAAGAAAAAATAAGACTGTCAGTCAAAATTTCACATCCGATGAAAATATTCTACAAAAATAAGAATGAAATAAAATCATTTTCAGGCAGACAAAAAAACAGATAAAATTCATCACCAATAGCCCTGGACTGCAAGAAATGTTAAAAGATGTCCTTAAATCAAAAGAAAATGATAACAGCTGGAAACTCAAATCTAGAAAGAGCAATCTACAGAACTGAAAATGACAAATTAGTGGGTAAATATAGATGACTATGTTCTTTCTTCTTATAACTTACTTTAAAATAAGAAGAATAACATTCTAGGTTCAGATTTATAACACCTGTAGAAGTAAAAGATAAAGACAATTGAAAAAAGAACATGGGCAAATAAATGGAATTATACTGTTGTAAGGTAATTAGATTTGTGAAGTGTGAAGCAGAAAGTGGGAAGCAGGAACAGGAAGTAGGAAGTGGAAAGTTTGTGTTCAGTGTTATGAGGGATAATGAAGAAGGAGGAATTGTGAAGTCCAAAGTGTGAAGTGTGAAGCATTGTAATATTGACTCTAAATAGAGTGATAAGATGAATATTGTTAGTTATAGGGCAATAAATAAAATGATGCATACTGTTCATAGACAACAAGTGAAAAATAGTGAAAAGATATGTAGCTAAGAAGCCAGTAGGAGATGGCCCAGTGTCATAGTGGTTAAGCTTGTGTGCTCCACTTCGGCAGCCCAGGGTTTGCAGGTTTGGATCCCGGGCACAGACCTACACACTGCTTATCAAAGCCATGCTGTGGCAGGCGTCCCACATATAAAGTAGAGGAAGATGGGCACAGATGTTAGGCCAGGGCCAATCTTCCTCAGCAAAAAGAGGACAATTGGTAACAGATGGTAGCTCAGGGTTAATCTTCCACACCAAAAAAACAGTCAGTAGAGGAAATAAAATGGACACTAAAAATATTTAACTCAAAAGAAGGATTTGGAGAGGAATCTAAAACATAAGGGACAGATGGAAAACAAGTAGTAAGATTATAAGCTTAAACTCAACCATAACAATAATCAAAAAGACTTGTCCAGGAACGTTTATGGCAGCTTTATTCATAATATCCCCAAACTGGGAACAACTGAATTATCTACCAACTGATGAAGGGATAAAAATTATGGTATATCCATATAATGGAATACTACTCAACAATAACAAGAAAGAAATGCAACAATATGGTTTTTCTCAAAAAGATTACGCTGAGCAAAATGGCCAGAATAAAAAGCGTACATATTCTGTGATTCTACTCATATAATATTCTAGAACAGGCAAAACTAATTTATATAGACAAATCAAAACAGTGGTTGCCTGGGGTGGGAAATGGGATAGATCACAGAGGAGTAGGAGGAATTTTTGGTGATGATGGAAATGTTCTATGTCTTGAATGGGGTAGTGATTATGTGGTTATTTGTCAAAAGTCATCAACCTGTACAGTTATAATGAATCAATTTTATTGTACATAATTTATACCTCAGTAAAATTTGAGAATATTTTCAAAATTCTGAAATGGTATGTGTTGTAGATTGATGCTAGAATTTATAAAATGTGATATATTTAAAATTTTTGAATGGCATCAAAGAAAGGTGTGAAACTTCTGTGTTTGTTGAAATAGTTGTAGATCAAAAGATTGCAAAACAACGCTTTAGATGAAGGAAATTTGAAAGAAGCCTTGTTTTATTCATTTTGGTATACTCCTGATCATAATATGTTGTCCAACTGAAAGTTATTGCTCAATAAATTTTTGTTGAATTTAATTCATGCTAATTTTCAGAACATCAATTACCTTGAAATGTCAAATGACTATCTTTCATAATTTGAATATGTCTTTATTCATCTTTAAATTAAAGGCATAGTTTTCCAAATGAAAAATCTTTACTTTGGATAAATAATGAATCTTTATTCAGTCAAGTACTGTGCAGTATCTTACATGGGTTGGTGTTTCCAACACCTCAAGCATATTGGCTTTTGATCTAATCTTTCTTTTAATTCGAGTTCTATTAGGAAACTGGTTCAAAATTGTACCATGTGAAATATGGATAAAAATAATTCTCTGTCAGAGAGATATGTTAAACATTATGATTGATTTCTTTAGAAGGCTATATTTTACCATGTGTGAATGTCTTCTTCCCTCTAGCTTTATTGAGATTTAATTGACATATAACATTGTGTAAGTTTAAGGTGTACAGTGTGATGACTTGATTCATGTATATATTGCTAAAATGATTATCACAATAAAGTTAGTTAAAACATCCATTACCTCATATAATTACAATTTTTGGTGTGTGGTAAGAACATTTAAGATCTACTTTCATAGTAACTCGCAAGTATATAATATAGCGAGTATCTTCCATAAAGCAGATATATTAATTCTTGCTCAAAGATAATTGCTCTCTAAAAATGAGATCAGGACAAAGAACAGAAATTTAAAGTTACAGGAAAATTCTTCATTTGGATTAGGCTGAAATGTATCCTTATACTACAGTGCACTTAGAAACCGTCAGGCCTGCGAATTGCCAAACGCTCTTTGGAATGAGGAGCTGAAGACAGATTTTGAATCTGAGCCATTTACTGTCATATAAGTAGGAAGGCTAATTTCCTTAAAGGATATACATTCCTTTTAACTCTGGAGTATCACAAGATCACTGATAATTTTAAGTGGTCTCTTGTACTACATGTCTGTTTCAAAGTTTCGCTCTTCTGTCTTTTCTTAGGAACACATTCTTGGGTCTCATTATGTCCCTGCTTATAATTTATCCTGGATAAATAATGGGATTCCATTCGGTTTTGATTATAAAGCTCTTTGGGGCTATTTTGCTTCAACCTAATTTGATTAATTTGCTCCTTTTCATACTTACTGACAGATATTTATATTTGTATTTTAAAATTAAATGAATAATGAAACAAATTGGGGGGAGGCGTTTAGTGATAGGGGCTATCTATTTCACAGTAAAAATTATGTGACAAGCTTGAAAAAAATACTTCTAAGAACTTTATTAATTACTGTAACATTATCCTATATAAATAAATCTCCATAATGGTCAAATTACTTACCAGCTAGTCCTTAGTGAAACCTATATTATATTGCTAACAGATTAGGAATTGACATATAACTATGGATATGAAATAACAGTAGTGAAGCAATAAATCATGATTTTATTAAGGTCCTTCACTCATCAAATGAGAACTTGAGAGTTCAGTGACATCGCATCACTAATTTTCCTATCCTGAATTACTGTCTCTCACTCTCTTGGTCTTTCTCCTCCTCCTGCTCTCCCTCCTCCATATTTAAAATAAAATAAAAATAATAGCCTACAACAAGCAGCTCTTGTCTGAACATCAGTCTGAAGCCAGGGTGCTGTGAACTCCATATCAAGTCTTGTGGAAATTTTCAAACAAGGGCCATATTCTTAAGATCATCTGGAGTGACTAAAATAATATATCCACTGGAATCCCGTTGATTGCCAAGATAGATCATGTGCAGTGGGAATGAGTCTCAGGCCCACGTAGACAAATGTGCTACATGTCATCTAATCCTAGCCTGGACACTTTGCTTGATAGCAGATAACATTGGCACACTAGACACCAGAAGGTTACAGGCCACTGGGATTGCATAAATAAATAAATATTGTATAATCATGCAATCAAGTAGAAACTTAAGTAGTGTCCTTTATGAAAAGGCAAGTGAATGAATCATGGGGATACTGAGTTTTAGTGTGTGATGAGGCCAAATGAAGGCACACAATCTTCTGTATCTTCTTCACATATATATGAAATTCAGAATTTAATAGCTGGAAAGCAACTATAGAGTAGTAAGACCAATAATTAAAGGTTTTATAGATATATTTATAAAATATATATAGATATGTATATAAAAGATATAGATAGATATCTGTAAAACTGTACCTATAGTTGCTTTTCAGCTATTGAATTGTGATTCTCATTTTCTAAAATAAATATCATTGACATGCTTCGTGTTCAAGGAAATAATCTTTTTAAATCTTTCTCTTTCTTTCATAAGTAGAACGTTTTTCCAGTGTGCTCACAAACAAGAATTAAAAAATAGATTAAAAATGTTTTATCCCAACTACTTTTATAGGATTCATATCTTAAATGTTAACATTTTCCCCAGGAGTTTCCTTTAATGACATCAGAAGGATAATAATAAAAATGTCAGAATGCTAAACTTATGCATCATGGAATTACTAACTTTATCCTTTCTTGTTTCAAGTAGACTGGTATTGATAAATTGAAGCTCTACAGCAATTGTTCAGCATAGATGCCGGTGAATTCCACTAGGGATTGTAGCATATTCTTCTGGACTAAGACAAATTATATGGGAAACGTATCTTCATTTCAGATGCACGTTTTTATTTGCAGCTGTAAGGTCTAAGTGATAAACAAATGATGCAGTCCACACGTGTTTGCTGCACTAAGTCCCATTCTGAAATTAAGAAAGTAATAGCTTCATCCTTGACAAAATATAAGGTGCAAACAGCTCTACTTTTCCTTTCTGCTGATTTGAATTTTCCCTCTTAAAAGATAAAGTGCAGTGTCTTGTGCTTTTTAAAACTCTCTTTCAATCAATATTATTATTACTCCTAAACCCAATGTCTTGTGCAGTGTCTGGCAAATGTAAAGAGATAGAGTATCTTTGATAACCTTATGTCAACTGGTTAGTGTTTATTAGTGACTAATTTACCTTTTCTAATAAAAGCCCTCATGGTACTTTGCAAGGTAAAATTCTGTAGAATATTTTACTTTAGACTAATCTATAACAAATATATTTTCACTTTTCTACGTGTTTTAGGTTTATTTCAGCAAATATCTTGAGAATAGGTGATATGCTGGACTTGTCACTTTGGAGTCCACTCTTGCTCTTGAGAGATCTCTCCTCTCATTTCTGATACATTTCTTGTTCTCAGAAACACTGAAGAATTCTGGAGGCTCCTATAGCTGACTGGGAAATGATGAATAGTGTGTGACAGATTTTCTTATCCCCAACCAGCAACAGCTCTCTGCAATTTTATTATCTAGACATGAAAGAAAACAAAATAAAGCATCTCAAAGCATCTCAGATTAGTATTATTAGGGAAGAGATTTATAGAGGCTGCCTCTACATTCTCTGCCACTTCACACACATTTTTATTTACCTCTGATACATATCCTTTTAAATTAGGAGTAGATTAAGAAACAAGGAATTGTTTTCAAATAAAAGATGTTGAGGCCAGATGAAGACTTTGGTGTTTTCACTGTTGAAATATTTAGTATTTTTCCCATAGTACTTCAAATTGTTACTTTAGAACAACATTTACTTTGCTCCAGATTTAAGAGGATCAGGTGCTCAGAAGTGCTTAGACGTTTCATCTGGCAACACTTATTGACTGTTTACAGACGCTTATTGACTGTCTACTCTGGGCCGGTTACTGGACTATAAAATGAATAAGAAACCATCCTCTTTCAAAGGGTTTACTACTTGGTTGGTAGAAACAGACGTAAACAAAGAGGTGTAATTCAATGTTTTACGTGCTATGATGTGTACAGGGCATGGTGGAGGGGACGAGGCTGGAAGTGGTCAATTCTACTTAATGGAGCTCATGAAAGGATTTATAAGAGAGGTGACATTTGATCTGTGTCTTAAAAGATGTGTTGAAGTTTGCTAGGCAGAGGGATGAGCAGAAAGAAACATTCCATCAGAGGCAGAAGAAGGAACAGAGACACAGAAATGAAACAAGATGTTGAGATCCGGTGAACACTAGTTGTTCTCGAGTAGGGAGTATTAGCAGGGCTTCTAGAAAGGAGGAAAATCAAAGAGCATATTTTGTAGGAGTGTGGAGTGGACCCTGGATCGAATATTTTTTTATCTTTTTTAAAAATCTTATTTTAGTTTTTAGTAAAAAATTATGCTTTCATAGTTTTGAATGGAAGATTTCAGATTTTGAAACCGAACTCTTAGAGTAAATGTATCAGAAACTATAAGAATCACAGCTGCTAAAAATTATGCAATATTAATCTGTCAATATATGTGACCTCTTGTTCAAAGGGCAAACAACAATGTTTATGTAAAATAAACAGAGAAAAGTCATCTGTTGGTGAAGAAAAAAAAAAACCCATGGAATTCACGTTGCTTTCATAAAAGCGTGTTTTCAATAGTCCACCTCAAAATCACCTGGTGTGCTTTTCGAAAATACCAAATTCCTGTCCCTACCCGAGGAGATTCTGATTCAGGGGGTCTGAAGGTGAGCCTCCGGACTTTGCCTTTTTAAGAAACTCCCTAGGTGACTGGTGTGTCCACAGAAGCTTGAGAACCAGACCCCCTATAGTGAAAATGTGTTCAATATTAGTTTTTGTGAACTTTTAAGCATATTCATGTGCTTCAAATAAATGTGACCGAGAAAACGGAAATCTCCCGGTTAATTCAGTTGATAACAAGACTTGGCCATGTGAGGCCATAACCAAGCCAACTCATTGCCCACGTGGGTAGCAGCTTAGTCTAACTGAAGAGCAAAGTTCCTGCCCATAGCACGGGTCCTGAAAGCAATGGGAAATACAGCCTCGATATTCCAACCAGGAAATGCTGGATTGGCTTTCATTTGAACTAGTATCAGCTCTTTTCAGATGTATCAAAAAAAGTTAGTTAGGAGTGTGGCTTAATTGCTGCAGCCCCAAGGAGCAATCTGCATTCTCTCTTTAAATGCTGTCTGGGTACACTGTAGAATACCTAGCAGAGAGATGGGGATGGTCTCTGCTGAACATTACCTGCTTAGGCAAATTCTTTCGGGTTGTGCTGTTATGTTTTTAACAATGATAAACAAGGAAATTGTTGGCTTAGTTGCAGGTCTGATGTTAAAATTTAAACTTCTAAAGGATGGGAAAGGGGGAGATAAAATGTGTGACTTGCATTCTTTCCTCCCTGAATTCCCACTGTCCTTCTCTACTTTTCCCTCATGCTTATTGATTCCGGTTCCCCATCTTTCTCTGTCTTCTGTTAATATAGGCAACAACAGAGAGCAGAAATGAGATTCTCTTGAGTGTCACTTTTCCTGTTTTATGATCTGATTATTTTCCAGAGTTAGTTTATGACATACAGCTGAAAGTTTATCTTCATATTCCAGTTACTAAAATAAACAGTCCTTAGAGCTTTTATGTTAAGTTTTATGTTATGTAATTAAATGGTGATCATAATGTTTGATGTGTAATGATGTGCATTGTTTAATTTACATGCTAAAATTGTACTTAGAAATAAAATTGTCGTTTGTCCTCCACCGAAGATGAATTAATATCTTTTTTTTATATTTTAGTTGCCAGATTGGGCAACCGAAAAATGATGAGAAATGACTACTTTTTATACTTTCCCCAGCTCAATTGCTGTTGAGACAGGGCAACCATCTTCCAGCGGGATCCTTTAGAAATGCCATAAATCCCAACAAATTTCAATCTCTTAAACTGCAAGTTTTAAAGCCAAAAATGGATGGGGAGGTGTTTTGCTTGTTTGTTTTTGTTTTGCTACCTTTGTGATTATTCTGTCAAATAACATTAGCAACAGATCAGAAGTCCTTGAACTCCACATCAGACTAGAACACACTAGATGGTGCTGTTATCCTAACAGCAATCAAGCATTGGAAACAGGGCTAGAATAAAGCTAGAACAAAGCCAGAATAAAGGAAATAATGTCACTGTGCATATAGGATTTTGTCCTACACCAGAGAATACATTCATATCAGATTGCATAATTCACTCTTACAGGGTATGTAGTTTACTCAGAAATGACTTGCTCAAGTTTTGCACTAGCACAGGCTTGCTTTAATAAACACGTGTGAGTGTGTGTACACGAGCACACGTGTGCATTTGGGTCAGGGTAGGTATTCTGGATTTTTCTGATTTTATTTAAAATTTTATCTCCCATGTCTTCCTTCAAAGCACACTATATGCCAATCAGATTTCCCTGGACATGGCTTACATCTCCCCACACCTTTGTCTCACATGTTTTTTCTTCCATGTGGGATATCCCCAACACCTGTTTCTATCAATATCTTGCCTATCCTACAAGACCAATTTTAAATGCTATGTCTTCGATGAAGCTGTTCCTGATTGCCTCAATCATTCTTTCCTTACGTTGAATTCCCATGACACCTCCTCGTACTTCTGTTATCACATCATACTCCACATTGTATTATTTGTACACTTTTCTTATTATCCTGTAATCTTCTACAGAACATGGACAATTTCTTATGCATGTTTTTCTCCTTTTTCTTTCTGTATCAACCTTTATATAAAGTACTACATCTTGAATGTAAATTGGTGCTCACAAATGAGCATACAATGAAGGAAAACAAAAATAAACAAAAGAATTGCCATTAGAAAAGCATTTGTTCTGGATATCCTGTTTGCTCTCCACCCTTCACCACCCTGCTCTGGACCCTGAGAAACTGACTTCTGTTGATTACGTCAACCAGTCTTTCCCTCTGGCTTCCAGTTGGCATGGCCAATGGGAAGCACAATGAGAAATATGAAGGTAAGAGGAAAGAGAGGTAGAGGTATTTATTCTCCCATCTCCCTCTCGGACGAGCTGGAGGTTGTCTGCAGCTGCGTTTTCCCCATAAGACCAGAGCTCTTGACAGGTATCTGGTAACCACTCCCTTCCTTTGCCCCTTCAAGCCAAGGGGTGGTAGTTCTGGATGCTTCACTGTCTCTTGTTGACCTTCACTCTGTCCCTTTATTAAACTCTCTGAAATCACCCGTTTTCAGTGTGTCATCTGTGACCCATAAAAGGCCCTTAGAAAATGAGTTGGCTCATATAAGAAATTATTCTTTCTGATAATGTGACCAGGGCATCCCATCTTAAAGGACTCTTTACATAATTGAGATTTGATTCTACCTTCTCAGGTCAGAAGACAGCCCACTCTGACACACACAAATGTGTACTCTCATTTGCTAGGGCATGCAAAATAAGTCTCTTAGTTATTTGAGTACATTTACTAATTGCCTGGAAAAGAATTTACCTAAAATAATGTTAATGATGGCTTCCCTTGTGTATAGCCTCAGTGCCATTTACACATTTCCTCATTTTAATACATTCCGTCAGTTATTTTCCTGCTCACACACAGAATCAGTGACTCAAAGAACTAATGCAATGGTTTTCAAACCATTCTCTGAGGGACCTAAGATCCCCAACTTAAATTTTAGCTTCAACATAAAAAAAAAAATGTGTTTGACTTTTTAAGCTTTTAGTGAATCTGACCAAGATAAGCGTCCAGGTATTGGAAATTATCTTAAAATCACAACATTAAACATGTCATGTAATAGGATTCAGATGAAAATGTTTTCTGTTCACCAAAAAAGGACAACACTGGTAGAGAAATCTGTTCATTGATTCTCTTCCAGCATAGACAGTGGCCTTGTGAACTTTTTTCAGCTAAAGATAGCACTAATTTATGTAACTTACAGAGGTTTTAAGATGATTAAATGGCATAACATAAATACAGCATCCTGCTTGGGGCTGGCAAAATGCTCCTTACATACTAGGATTCTTCTTTTCCTCAGAGTCACACAGTCATATCTAAAGCCCAGGCCTCCTGGCTTCAAGTTCAAGGCTAGTTCTACCTCACTGAGGCTGCCTCAACTTGCCTTTATGTACATTAATTTCTTTTTTCAGTTATGATTTTCTTCTTTCCAAATATGTAGAAAACAGCATATCAGGAAAATATAGGCTACAATGTGGATTTTACTAAGTGTTAGAATTTCCACAATTATTTTGTTTTCTGTAAGCATAGATAGTGTTATTTTAGACACTTGTTTATTTCCCTTCTGATATTTACAAACTGTGAAGCAAGAAAGCTTACAGCTGTGTGATTAGAGCATCTGATCTTTCATTCATAATTTGCTGTCTTTTTTGGGATTGTTAATGAAATGACCCCTTTGACTATGCTTATATTTTTGGCTTAATCAATAAGGACATTCAGATTGTTGGTTGCCAATAAGCTGCCTCTCGACTTCCCTGACTCGTCTTCCAAGTACCATAGGTAGAATTGCATGGCAACTCTCACCTTAATAGACTTCATAGATTAGCAAAGGTCTCAATTTATAATTTGGTACTGCATCAGCCTGATAAGACCTTACTTAATTTTAGTAATTTAGTAAGACATTACTTAATTTTAGTAATTGTAATCTTGTGTTCCTCCTATGAGAAGTATGAAGTCTAGTTTTTAACCCTGTTTCCTGGAACCAGCTCATGGTTTGTTCTCTGTCAGAGATCCTGTTCTGATGACAAATTTTTATATTAATTCCTTTAGTGCAGGGCTTCTGGGGATTAGGATTCAAACCTACAATCAACCAGTGTAGTCAGGACTTCACACCTTACTGCCGCTTCACCAGTCTAGCCACGTGCCTGCCTGGATCTCCACTGGTTACATAACAAGAATTTCTCTTTTACTGTTTCTATAGTCTTCCAACTTTTCTGATGCCTTGCAGACATTGCTGACCATCTTGCTGACACTGGCCACTCAAACTCTGAAGGAACAGCATGCAACCTAGGTGCCTGTATCTCCTGCAATCACAGGCACGCCAGCTTTCAGGATTCCAGTCCTACTAATGTGATCCATTCTTTGGTTGACTAAGTCATAGGTCTGACGTTGGGAGATAAAGAAATTCTGGGGCAGACATGTTTTTGAGTTTGTTTCACATGTAGAAAATTGTATCAAACCGTATTGCTGATTAAAGGAAATTTAAAATTCTTGGTCAAATATTCAGTCTTTGAAGTTGAAACCGGTTTGATTTTTTCACTCTCTGGATATCCAGCTAAGGACAGACTAGCCACACAGAATTAGTGGATAAAGGTAAAAACACCATATAAAATCTTCAGAGAAAGAAAACACCTGAATTTCAGTCTTGACTAAGGAATATAGCCCTTAATTTTCTTTAAAAATTTTCAAAGTTTCTCCTGAATTTTGCCTGTCTATATAAATCAGGCATCAAATACACACATACACATGTATTTATGTGTTTGTCATTGTAAGAGCCTGTTTTACACGTGTGAATATGTGTATACAGAGACAGAAAAATAGTAGACAGATATTCTCTCACACATTAATTTTATTTATTTTAATATTATTAATTTTAAGATCACTCTTCTTATATTTTCTAGACCTGATTTCTAGGCTTTCATGGAGAATCAAATAATTCGTCTTGACGTTGAGGCTACCTTGGTCGATGTTGACGTATGTGATGAGTGAAGGACAATGACTATTTTCAACGTAGAAACCCACAAGAGAATATTCCATTTGATATGTACATTACAGAAGTGCTGTTACCTACAAGGTGAGTCATAAAGCACAAGCCCTCTGCTCATAGCACACCAAACACAGCTAAAGAGGGTGTGTACTTGGACACAGAAGGGCCAGCAGTGACATCTTGTACTACTACACGTCCTCAGATTCTTGCTTAGGGCTCAGTAGTTACTTCAAATGAGAAAGAGATAAGAAAGGTGATGTCCTAATCATCTTCCACCTTTATCAAATCAAGGTCACTGGAGGAAAACCTTGCTCAACACAGAGAAAATGAGTTCCACATATGGGACACCAGAAAAAAAGGGCAGGAATTGAATAAAAGATGATGCTATTGCCACATACAATATAAATATGACTTTTACTTATGTATGAAAGATCATTACACAGACTAAGAAAGATTTTGGATGAGGTGGGTTTTCTTTCCTGAAAGGTGAGTATTTTTTTCTTTAGTGACAAATCACTGTGATTTGGCTGACATTTGTCTCAAAATACGCAAATAGTCATTTGAAAATAATAATTGCTAACATTTTTCGGAATTAATGATGTGCTAAGTGTTTCGTATTTTCACTTAACACTCACTATCACCCTACGACATGGGTATTTTTATTTCTTCCATTTTACTGAGAAAGCCTAAGGAGATTAGGACACTAACCAGGTCAAACACGTTATTAGTGGTGGACCAGGAATACAAATAGCTATCCAGTAACTCTGCACAATTAAAATGAAAGAATGAGGAGATTATCAGTAACCCATGTGCTTTCCATTTATAACTGAAGACACTAATGAGATAGAAGAATAATTCTTGAAGAAACCAGAGGTACTTATCAAAGTGATCTTTTCATACCTATTGACAACAAGGTTAAAATAAAAAGGCACCACATGAGCATATTAAATAGAAATGATTGATTTTGAATTTTGTTAATTAAAATATTTTGTCCTTACTAAAAACAAAAATTATCTCTACTCTTGTCTATAGAGGACAACATAAGCTTGAAGCTAGAATTCACTAAATGATGCCACTGATCTGGTTTTGCACACATCGGGGCTAAGATACTGACTGTGATAATCACTATTATTTGAGTGACTTTGCAGCTACAAATGAAGAACAAATGTAGATCCTCCATGTTCAATTCAATTGAATGCCATTTAAACATCAGTGTAAAAGTTGAAACACAACCAGATAGGATGAACATGAAGAGAACTCAGAATAGAATCAAGAAGTAGGTTAGTTGGGCCCAATCTAATTGTAAAGTGACTTGTGTGAGAAAATTGCAGATTCAAATCAGACTTGAAAATTGGGTATTGAGTTACCAAAATCCAAAGACAAAGTTTAAGAGCACCCATTTAGAAGGCGTGAACTTTGAGTCCCTATTGGTATTGCAACTGACCACAAA
This sequence comes from Tapirus indicus, assembly GCA_031878705.1. Taxonomy (NCBI): domain Eukaryota; kingdom Metazoa; phylum Chordata; class Mammalia; order Perissodactyla; family Tapiridae; genus Tapirus; species Tapirus indicus. The sequence continues at coordinate 34,038,075 of CM062937.1, read as the reverse complement.
GAGAATCAACTCATTATTTAAGATCATAGAAAAAATGGGACATATGCACTTTCAGATTTCTTGACCCAGAAAAAATAAAAAGCTGTCTAGTCAGTACGAAGCCTCATTGTCTAAGAGGTTAACCCAATTTTCTTAGGCTAATAACCCTAGTTATCTTGAGAAGGTAGAATTATTTCATTAGTGGGTATTAGAGATTCACCTGTGGAACCAGAATATGCATTTTCGCTTTCTTTTCTTAACTGGACCTACTGAGACTTAGCTGGGTTCACAGCAGCCCATCTAGGGACTAGATTTCTCAGACTCCCTTATAGCTGTAACCATGTCACTAAATTGTGGACAAGGTGATGTGAGCAGAAGTGAGTTCTGCTCCTTCCTGGTCTTTCCATTAAAATAATTGGGTGTTTCCTACCCTGGCTTTTTATCCCCTTTCTGCTGGGGAGGAGATGGTCCATGTGGAAGCAACTGCCTTGGCCTTAAAAATAGAAAACACATTTTGGAGGTGGAAAAATCAGTTACTTAATCCATAATAGAGGAGCCGCTCTACTACCCACCAACTTCTACATTCTTACATGAGAAATAAATAAAACTATGTCTTGTTCAAGCAAGTGTATTTTAAACAGCTTTACTGAGATATTTACATATCACAAAGTTCACCTGTTTGAAGTGTACAATTCAATGGTTCTTAGTACAGTTACAGATTTGTACAACCAATACCACAATTTAATTTGAGAACATTTTCATCACCCCCAAAAGAAACCCGCATCCATTGGCAGTTACTTCCTAATCCCCAAGTCTTCGGCGGCACCCCTCTAGTCTTAGACAACCACCAACCTACTTTCTGTCTGTATAGATTTGCCTATTCTGGACATTTATATAAATATTGTATAGTATGTGGACTTTTGTGGCTTTCATTCAACATAACATTTTTAAGGTTCATCCATTCTGCAGCATGTGTCAGTACTTTATTCCTTTTTATTACCAAATAACATCCCACTGCATGGATATACCACATTTTATTTATTCATTCATCAGTTGATGGACATTTGGGTTTTTTTCCACTTTTTGGCTATTATGAACCATGGACATTTGTGTACAAATTTTTGTGTGGACATATGTTTTCAATTTTCTAGCTAGGAGTGGAATTTGTATATCATATGGTAACTCTGTACATAACATTGTGACGAATGTCAAACTATTTTCCAAAGTGGCTGTAGAACTTTACATTCCCACCAGTAATACATAATGTATATAGCAGATGTGTTTTCAAGTCTCTTTGTTATGCAACTAAGCCTCTTCCCAGAAGTGATACTCAAAATATTGGAAAACTGATATAGCATGAGAAACAACCAGTGTTGTCCTGAAGCCTGTTCAAACTGGCTCATGACAGCCAATTGTTAAATATTCAGGAATTTTACGAGCCAGTTATTAAATCTTTGGTCGTTTAAAATAGCCCATTGGTGGGGCCAGCCTGGTGGTGTAGTGGTTAAGTTCATGCACTCCACTTTGGCAGCCCAGGGTTCACAGGTCCAGATCCTGGATGTGGACCTACACACAGCTTATCAAGCCGTGCTATGGCGGCGTCCCACATACAAAATAGAGGAGGATGGGCATGAATGTTTGCTCAGGGCCAATCTTCCTCACCAAAGAAAAAAAAATTAGCCCATTGGTGAGTATTTACACCAGAGAAATTGGCAAATGCTACAAATCAGGGCTTAAGCTTCTGGAGACTGGGAACCAACCAACCAGAATGGATGCTGATACAGTGAGAATAGATGCCAGTTGCAAATAACTTCTACATCAGTGAATTCCATTTGAAAATTAACTCTGCTTATACCCTAATTAATACGTCACACATACAGTTTAAGTCCAGTCAGATATAAGTATAGAAATAATTTAAAAATTCAAAGCATTAATAATTTTGTGCTAAGTTTGGAAATTATTTAGGTATATGTGATATTTAAGTATTTGTAACAGCATTTGGCATTTTAGAGAATGTAAGAGATTTAACTTGTGTTCCAGTTTATGATATAATTGAGCAATTGATTTAGACTTATCATCTTAAGTTAGGAAGTATGAGAAAATTGTAGTGTTTGTAAATAATCATAAAAGTTTAGGATAACTTGGTACTCACTGTGTTTGTAAGTCACATTTGTAAAATCTATAAGAATTCTTAAGTGCTTAAAAGGTTTTGTTGATAAGAGGCATTTGAAGTATTTCAAAAGAAAATCAAATACAACAAACTGATAGATGCAATTAAGCATGTTTACCAAAATGTCTCTCTTGATGTTTGTTAAAATTTACCACATTACTGAATACAATAAAATGATATATTAGTTGAACTTCAAGGATTAGGGAAATATAGATTTTTTAATTTGATTTTAATAAATCAAATATTAATTTTAAAAATCAAATGAAAATCTTTCCTATTTACCAATGATGCGCTCAGGACATAAAGAATACTCAACGACATGCAGAATCTGTCTGGGCAGGTATTTCCAGGTTCCTGACTTAAGGACCATGTTAAAATATTCAAAGAGATTTGTTGAGAATGACTCTCTCTACTCCTAGAAAAAGAACCAAATGGAGACACTAGATAATTCTGATGGGAGTTTCATTTCCATTTCCCCTTCACTGGGAACTGGTGGTAACACTTTGTCATCATGATTGAGAGATTGGCCCCGCCCAGGCCTAGTTGGCCTCTTCTTCCAATCAGATTCTTGTCTGTGTTCCACAACTGATACATTGATCTCCCAGCATCCAGTGTCCTTATCACTATTTTCAGATTCTCCATCTCTGTTGATGGAATTGCTCAAAGGTTGACTCAAACATTAAATGCTTATTAATAACTTTTTATCCAAATTTAAAGTGCTCTGGAGAGTGCTGGTTGCAAAACTGGGAATGTTATCATGGGAATGGCCGTATTCCAAGGTCTCTGCCTCGTGAGCTTCGTTCTCGGCTCCCTCTGAACTGCTCGCCTCACTGCAGCAGAGGGGAAGGTTAAATTTCACATTTTCTCATGAGAAGAGTTCCCTCTTGGCTTGAAGTGCAATTTGTAAGGAATAAATCCAACCATATTAAGATGGTTTCTCTTTTACACAATTTCACATCCCTCTTGGTAGCAATGGTTCAGGGAAATCCCTGTTTATATTTTCATATTTTTTCCTGAATTTTTTGCTCATTATGGTGAGGGTTGCTGTTATACCCTAAGCTAAACCTTGATATCATGTGAATTACAAGAACAATGTTTGGCTGTGGGACCTGATTAATTCAGCACAGTCTGTTGATGCTTCCAAGTTTTAAATGTAGGATTTTGTTGTTTTAAGGTTTTTTTTTTTTTTTTCCATTCACAAGCAACTTCCAACCTCATCCATAGGAGGTGAACTGCTGGAAACACCACTATCTTTTTTTTTCACCCTATCTATAATTCAGTGTATAACACGTTTACATTCTTCTGGAAGAAAATGCTTAAGATCTAATGTACTATGACTATTATAAAAATTCCTTGAGAGATTTCAGAATCTGTTATATATTTATATTCCATGTCCAGGAAGATAATAAAATTTTAAAAACTTATTTATTACCTTGAGAAACCTGTTACAAGACTGGTCTGTCACAAGAGAAACCAGACCCAAATTCAACATCAATGTCTGTTAAAATCTTCTTTTAGTAAGCTAAGAAGTAGAAAGACACATCATGGATCCCAAATGACTTATTGGGTGCTTGAGATACTGCATTAACTTCCCAGACAACTGAAGGTCTATTAACATCGAATATATTTAAGCTATTAAGTGACTGCATAGTTTTGACCGCCAAAATCCTAATTAAAGCATTTCTGGGAGTGGTTTTGCATAAACAATTATCAACTACATCGCAAGACAAGACCGTTCAAGCATCACTGAAGACATCCTTGTCATGTGCTTCTTGACCTGGCAGGACACTTGCAGATGATAGACAGGTTCTTCGTAAGCAATTCTGAATGACAAGAAGTGGAATGGTTGCGAGCAGCGTATGGAGAAGAAATACTTTCAAGTTTCCCTAAAATACAACCTCAACAATATTAAATGGGGGTGAATGACTAAGAAAGAACGATGGCGTGTAACAATCAACCTGGTATAAAGAACTCAGAGACAGACAACTCATGAGCATATTTAGACCATGAATCTAAGAGCTAGGCAAACAATGTTAGATTCTTGAAAATATTCTGAGAGCAGTTTGCAGCCTAAGGAATGTATAACTTTGTATGTAATGGAAAACACCATTATCTTTTCTACTGGAACCATACACATATATAGTGACATATATGAACAGGATTTATTGCTATATATTAAGAATCTTAATAATTGTATTTGTTGAGTTGAATAAAAGCAGGTTGTTTTGAAACTATGTAATTAAGTTTTTGAAGTAAATTCCACTTGGATCTGTTACTTTAGCTTACATCCTCAACTCCAAGCTTTTGGGGGGTTTTGATGTTGTTATTTTTTTAAGTGTCAGGCTTCTATTTCCTATAGAGACATATAGCTATAGCCTCCTTCTTCACCTTCTTCCAGAAAGCCTGTTAGTTTTAAAACCTATCCTCTTAATTCTACTAAACTTAGGTCCTGTACAAATTGATAATAATGAAAAAATATTATAGTTAAATTAACACTAGAATAAAATTCTGTGTGATTCAATATCCTATATACTGCACTATTCCATGAATCTGCCATGATGGAACGAGAGAAATATCATCTTTAATTTGCATATAAAAACATTTTGATATACTAAAGTTAAGAAATTTTGGAAAAATAGAAATGTTTACTGCTAAGATATTGACAAACAAATACGTACAGAGATTGGCCTTTTAAAGCTAGCATATGTCAGCCTCCCCAGAGCTCCGTGCTGCCTTGACACATCGCAGAGTAAGTCAGTGTGGTGGGTTAAGGTGTCAGAGCAAACCACATCTCACTCTCTTACTCATACTTGTTTTCTCTCTCTCTCCCCACTGTCCTCCCCCACACTCTCATACTGTCTTTTGCTTAAGTCTGAACCTTAACGTTATTGCAATAATGTAGTTTGTTTGTACCAATAACTTTCTCGTCAGGAGACATCTGTTCCATTATGAAAAGTCTCTCCTAGTAAAGCATCCATCATGTCTCACTTGTAAAGCAAAACACATTTTTTTGGTCCCTAGATAACAAAATACTGCTGAGAAAACAAACTGTGCAGAAATATTAACTGTGGTGTATTAATATACGTATTCCGAGCATTCTTTGTCTACCCCTGGTGCTGTGTGATACTGACAGTATGGGCTGCTGACCTCTTGCCTCTGAAACCACAGTGGACTCGTCAGTGTCCTCCCTAAAAGCAGTATAATGGGCCCTTTGCCACAGAGATCCACGTGATGAGAATATGATGCTGTATTTTAGGCATTTTGCTCTCATGTGCTAAAAACATGACTGTTAAAACTGTGGCAACTATCTGAGTCCCTTCCAAAGCTGTGGACACATAATATCAAGCGACCTGAGAAATTTTAGTCAACCATCTAGGAGTTTCCAAACACTTAGATGCTTTGCATCATGGATATAAAACATCTGAAGATGGACCTAAACTTCTACTTGACATCCTGATGTTTCAGTATTTTACTGACATGCTCACTGTTTACATTTATAAAATAGGATTCTCTTTTGGGGAGTTGAGCATGAGTTGAGTGAATTGAGAATGTATTGCTTTTTGTGTACATCAAGGCTTCAAGTGGGGTATAAAAGAGAAATTAGTGTAGTTTGGGTCAATAATTCTATATCAAAAACTATCTTGGATGTTGTTAGAGCTAAAAGTAATGTGTCAGTCAGTGTCCAGTGAGGAAAACAAAAGCATGCTAAGTATTTTAAGTAGAAGAGAGTTGGATACAAAGGACTTACAAGGACTGGAAGAGCAAAAGGGAGAAAGAAGGGGGTGCCAAGGGAATGAAAGGGGAGGAGTGATGTGCAGAGATCAGGAATGAGCTAGTGCTCCCAAGCCAGATCCCCAGAACCCAAACCTGCAGCTTTCTTTGGAGATTCTGCCACTTCTAGAGATGAGGACACCAAGGCAAGGTTGCTGCCACCCCCCCAGGGCTGCTGAGCCTGCGGGCAGCCCAACCCTGCTGATCCCACAGCAACAGCCAGCAATATCCACTGTTGAGGGAGCGAGAGCAGGAAACATCTCTGTTCTCCTGCTTCTGCTCTCCTGGCTGCATTTTCAAATGAGAGAACTGAACAGGAAGCCAACTGGGAAGGGAGTGTGGGAGAGGTAATTTGCAGACTAGAAATCTCAGACATCCAAGGCAGACGACAGAGGGGCAGAGAAGGAACTAGAGACGACAGGTAGATATGGCACACAAATGCTCAGGCAGAGGCCATGGTGTTTCGCTTGGCTAAGATATTATACACATGAAATCGGATTGTAATTAACATCAAAAATAAGACACAAATGTGGAATTCAAAGAGAGGTACATAAAAGGATTGTTGTGACAATCCTCAAAAGCACAGCTAGTGACCTGTGGAATGTATAAAAGTAGGAACGACGTTTTCCTATAGGGCCTGTTGGCCTGCCTTTTTATGTAAACTAAATTATTACATATTATTCAAAAATTATTACTTTTAAGTTTCTCGAGTAAAACATGAATATATTCTCCTTGCAAGACATTAAAATTTATAGATGCAGATTAATTCTCCTTTGATTATCAAGCCAATCCTAGTTCCTTTCCCAGAAATAACTCTCAGTTTGATGTATATCCAAAGAGGCTGAAATCTCCTTCAGCAGGAAAAATGACTAAGTAAAATGTAGCATCATTACATGATGGAATATTTATGTTGCTTTTTAAGAGAACAAAGTAGATATGTAAAGTTTTCATAAATAGCAAGTGAAAAAAATGAATTTGCAGAATCTATACAGTACATTCCATTTATGAGTTTTCTAAAGAAACACACAATGAAGTCTTCTTTTAGCTCTAGCCCATGCCTCTAACATGATCTTTGCCCCGGTGCTCCCCAGTGCATATCTGGGTCGTCTCTTAGACTGACTCCAACTCCAACACTTTCCCTCTGTACCATCCCCAGTTCTCTGCTGTAATTCTCACCACACAATTGACCAGAAAGAAGAGTGATGGAAACTGGAAAAAGAGAAAAGAGAAGGGTCAGTGACAACAAATGAAGCACAGTTATAGGTAACATCTTGGAATTCTTTGTTAATGCAAAAACTTAATCATAGGAAATGGTCTCTCAAAAGTGCCATGGATTCTCAGATTCTGTCAAGGAGTTAACAAATCTGTTTCTTTTCTTTTCTTTCCTTCCTTCCTTCCTTTCTTTCTCTCTTTCATCAATGCTTAGATCTAGCTTCATGTAAATAATGACAGTGCTAATTAAAGGAGAAACTTTGTTAAAAATAGTGATTAATCTTCCAGTGAAATCTTTGCTAGATTCCTAAAATTATGTGTCTAAGAGAGGGATCACTGAAGAAAATGCAAGACATTTCCATTGCATTGATCATCATTAAACAACTCAGGCAATGAGGGACCATTCACATTGTTTTAACCTGAGCCTCCCAAAAGCCGACCTGAGATAAAGCTGTCGGCATGGAGTTTATATAGAGTGTGCTCCCAGGGAGCAGAAGTGAGGGAGGGGTGGAGTGAAACCAGGAAGGAGGGAATGTCAGTACCAGATGTGTTATTGAGCTGGTCATCACTGCATGTGACAGTTGCATGATTTCCCCATGACTTTCTGAGAACCTTTATGGAATGCATCTCAGGACTGTCAATCTAAAAGATGAAAAAGAAAAGCACTCTTCTGTCAGTTTCTCTCCTCCATGTTTCAAGGACTGTCCCAGAGGATGCCAACTCTTCTGCATTTTTGGGTTGTGCATGCATGAGTGCCAATAGTTCATGCAGGTTTCCACATGGTTGGAGAAGATACTGGAAAGGAAGCTAGGGAGAAGTACCAAGGGCCTGAGGTGAGGCATTTCCAGGTTACACCAGTGCAAAGATGGTGGCAGCCCGCATGGAACTTGTCATCACAGCTGTAGCTGAATATGAAGCCAAAAAAACTTGGAGCAAGACACAAGTGGTGTCAGATCCATAATACTTGAAAATTGTCAAAATTTATCACCTGAGTCTCATATCGGTGGGTGAATATGAGCACTGTATTATATTTAATATGTATTTGATCTGCCTTTCTTCTACTGCCTGCTGTTATAAGATGAAGGGATTCTAAATGGACATATATTTCAAACGTTCCACAATTTCAAAATGTATTTGAATATAAAGTCTATTTCTTGAGAGCAGGCACCACATTTTATGTATTTTACCAATCACATGCTTAGTAGACGGACAGGAAATCAAAGGAACTCGATAGATATTTAATCATGGGTGTAAATGAAAAAGATCTTCAAAGACACTTAAAAGTAAGGTAAATCCAATCCAATTGTTCCTTTCAATCCCATACAGGTTTGAGGGGGTAAACCCCTTCTCTGTTCATCATCTACTTTCCTTTTCCTTCTGGTAAGTGTGAAAGCATAATGGAGGGCTGGGTGCTGGAATGGGTGAGTAGGATATTGTGGTAGAGTGGGAGAGAATTAAATACTTTGCCAAAATATGCTGGATACTTTATAAATGATGTGTCCTGACTCCAATACGTGGTCTTAATTCATATCAGGCTTTGTTTTTCTCCCCTAGTGTTCCTGTCTCATTATCCCCAAAGTCTGCCCACGACCTCTCAGTCATTTGTCATTTTCTTGTCCACCCTGTTCAGCATCTATTTTAAATTATAGCGTGAAAATAGTTGTTTGTTTCAGACGTGGTATGAGGCAGAGCTAGAAGTTATGGAGTAGTATCTGGAACTTGCTATGGGCCACCCTGAATTTATTGTTCTCCTGCTGCTAGCTTCTCCACAAATGGGCCAGATTTCAGGAAAAGTAATCACTTCAAGGAGAACAGTCAAATGCAGTTCTAAATCAGTGACTACTGTGTCTCTGCCTGTCCACAGAGCCCCATCTGGGAAGGATGCTGGCTTCTGCTGCTGTTGGTCTGTTTACACCAGACTGACTTGATATTTTTATCTGTTTACCAAGCGGTGCAAAATGTTTACATAGTTGTGACCTGGTTTCAGTGGATCTGGGAGTGCTGTTTGCAGTAGAATGTTTTCTAATCTTCCGTGAAGCTCTAATCATTTGCATGTAGTGAGGCCTCAGTTCCGGTTGATGGGAGCTGTTCGGAGACCGGCTGCACAATACCAATCTTGTTTTCTTTTGTCTCTGACAAAGTGGTTTTAGAAGAGCTCCCTGTGTACCAGACTGTTTGTCTTTTACTTTAGATTTGATTCAAATTAAACAATTTGGGTTTCTGAAAATGTGTATTTTTAGCTGTTAAGAATTGGAATTCTGCCTGTGCTGTGCAACAGCAGAAAATGGACTAATGGGACCTCTGGTTTGCCACAGTTTTCTCAGAACCATAGTTTCCACTGAAGCGCATCTACCTCATCTTTGGTCTATGTTAACGATTCCTAGATCTATCCCTGGAAAGCACAAATAAACTTCTGCACATGTTAATGAGGCATCATCTCAGAAGGGCAGAGAACTTTTCACTTAGGGCTAGGTTGTAAATCTTGGTAAGAAGGAAGCAAGGACATCCTGATTCACCTTGCAGGACAGATGGGCCTGTCAAATGCGATAATGAATACGACAGCATTTTATGAGCAACATGAAGTTGAACATGTATCAAGTTAATATCAATGTATGTTTTATTTGAGTCCAACCCTGAGCTCTATTCTTTGACTTAAATTCATTAGCAGAAAGTGGGATGCAGGAAAGCTCTGAAATGGAAATCACAAGCTCTGTTTTCAACCCGTCTGTGAATAATATTTAATAAGTCACTTATCTTCACTGGGCCTCAAAATCCTCACTGGTAAAATTAAGTGGTTAAGTGATATCTAAATTCCTTTCAGCTCTATAATTCTTTATAGCTATGGTATACATTCCTGATGAGATAGAAAAGCCTTATGTCGGATTACCTAATTATGAAACAGGATCCTTCAGCTTTTAGTTCACCTTATTTTCAGATAATTGTCTCGATGAAAGACCTTTTAAGTGACTTTAAGGCATCTCCCCTTTGCCTGCTAATTCTTATACTATCATTTTGGTTCTGTGATATATCATGAAAAAGGGATATCAGGTTTTTTTTAAGTGCAGGACAATTTTCACTTTAATTAAACAAATTTAGAAAAAACTCTTTTGAATAAATATGGAATTTATTTGGGATTCTGGGGATAAATATACATCTCCCCAACCATCATTCCCAGCGCCATCCACCACTTGAGCCAGTGGAGCATGGAAGAATTGATGACTGGGGAATGGGATGAAGTTTCGATGCTTTTAAAACTACGCTTCTGACTAGTGTTCCCCAAAGCTTGTTTCACAGAACACGAGTTTCATGAGATGTTATAGATAAAGTATGAAAAAAGGTTCCATGATTGAATGAGTTTGCAAAACATTATATTCAACAAATGTACATAGATTTCCTTACTATGAAACTTTCTCAGAGCTTTTAATATGTTAACATATACTCTCCATTTCCAATGTCTCTCCAGAGAGACATGACATGTATGTTGCACAAACATGAGTGACCACAAGACCCTTTTATTTGAGGAAGTCTCAGAGGACTAGATTACTTGGAACACACTTTAAGACATTTGGTTCTTGTTTTTAAGGAACCAAAATTAACTGAGGTAAATTTCCACTGAGACATTAAAGAAAGGGAAACCTTGTGGCTATGGTAATTCACTAACGTGTGCTACTGTGATGATAGAGCTGCATCAAACGGAGCAATATTAAGAATTAGTTATCAGTTTTATATTTACCTGAAACCCACTTTACCAGCTAAATTAGTTTGCCTTGTATGGTGCTCAATGTACCACCAAGGGCATGTAGACATTTCACAAATGCTTCGGATGCTGAAGTTAAAAAAATGTTAGACTGTGTTTTGTGGCTTATTACTAAAAATTCTATGGCTGCCTTGTTCCTTGCCTCTTTTCCTCTTTCCTTCAGCAAACATTCATTGACTGTCTAGTCCTAAATATTTTTCCAAACTCTAGTGCTACATCATTGACCACTAAAGTACAGATTCTCCCCAAACAGGCCATGGTTTAGTAGGAAAAGCGAAAGTGTATTTTAGAATTGGAATACAATGTGACAGATGCAACATTTAAAGCAAATACAAAGCAGAAAGCCAATGAGGAGAAGAGAGAGCAATTAATTCTCGAAGCATGCGAAGGAATGTTTTCTAGAGAGACGCCTGACTCTTGAAAGCAGAACAGAAGTTTGCTAAATGAAACATGCCAGTTGATTCTAGCACCAAGATTAAAAATTTCAAAGGCAAGGAGATGGGAAATAATTTGATGAGTGTGGGAAAGTATAAGTAGTCAGTATCATTGGAATACAAAGTAGAAGGAGCAAAGTAGAAAGATATAAGGCTTAGGAGATTTGCAAGTGTCAGATTATTATTTATGCGCTTTGTGAAATAACTCAGAGTCCAACTCAGGCAATAAAGAACTCTGAGAGGTTTTTAGAAAGGGGAGAGCTATGATAAAGCAAGGCTTTAAAAGCTGACCTTTGGAGCAGTGTAGAGAGGCTAGAGGTAGGTAAATCAATTAGTAGGTATCAGAGTTATTCGAGTGAGAGATGGTAAGGTCCTAAACCAGATCATTAGCAGTGACATATTTGGATGGGACACACTGGAAGTATTGATGATGTAGATTTAATAATACTTGTTACCAATCGGGTTGTACAGAGTGATAGGGAATGGACAGAGTCATGGATGACTTCCAGGTATACAGCTTCTTGTTTGGGAGATTGGTTGGATAATGACATTTGTAATGACATAGGAAATACAGAAAAATGGACATTATTTTCAAGTGTAAAAATATGTTCACTTTTCATACGTAAAATTTAAAGTGCCTTGGGGATGTATAGGATGAGATCCTAAGAGATGATTCATTATTTGCCTTGAGTTCCATAGAACTGTTTTGCCTAAAGTTATATATTTACATGCCATCAGCTTGTAGGCAGTGCACACAATATGCTTGAAGCAGAAAATATAGCCTTAAAAGAGAAGACTGTGCAACAGAGACAGAAGAATAAGGAATACCATTGTACCGAAAACAAAGATGTAGAATCATTAACAGGAGAATGAGAATGTTCTCATTCCAAGATCTAGGAATATAAGGTGTGAAGATGTTGAATAAGAGAATTCTAAAGAAGGAATGGTCAAAAAAAAAAAGTCAAAGGCCAAATGCTTCATAGAAGTATTCTGAGATACAGCTGAGACTTGTTTTAGGATTTGGCAACACTGAGTCATGAGTGACCTCCGCTAGAATGGTTTCAGTGAAGCCAGATTGCCTCGAGTGGTTGAGATATAAGCAAGCGAGAACAATGGGTTTTGGTCATTTTTTTCCAAAAATTTGGCCGAGAAAAAAGGAAGAGAAAGATAAGAATAGCTAGAAGGGGATAAGTGTCAAGGAAAAATGTGTTTAAAATGTAGGAGTGTGTGTATGTGTGTGAGTCTGTATGTGTCAGAGAGAGAGAAAAAAGAGAGGAAGGAAAGAGGGAAGGATCAAACATGTCTGTAGACTGTAGGATCTGTGGGCGGGCATGTTGGGGGGAGTGGAGTGTCTTGCGCATTGTAGGATGTCAGCAGCATCCATGGTCCCATGCATTGGGTGCCAGTAGCACCCCAACTGGATGCGAGTAGCACCCCATTGTAACAATCAAAAATGTCTCCAGACAATGCAACATACTCCAGGGAGGGGAGGCAAAATTATTCCCAGTTGAGAACCACTGGGCTAGAAGAGAAGGCAGAGGAATATATTGACCGTATAAGAGAGAAGTGAAAAATAATGCAGAATCCACTGAGGTGGAAGGAGACTCTGGGATTCAGAACATAGGTAAAGAAAGATGCTTCCTTTGTACAGAAGAGACTTGTATTCCCCTGACACCAAAAGGAAAGAGAAAAAGAACGTAGGGATGCTAGGAAATTTGCATTTGGGGATGGAACAGTGGTCAGGAAATCAAGGGATGACTTATATTTTCTCTGTGAGTAAGGAGATGAGGTCATCTGGTAAAAATAAAGAAGCACAAGCTGAGTAGGAGTGAGGAAGTGAAAATCATTCAGGATGATAAAGCTGAAGTGAATGTGAGAAGGAAGGCCAAAATTTAGAGTCTTGAAGAATGTAGTCGAGGCCACAAATTTGGAAACCATGAATCTGAGTGAGTCCCAATTCCAGTACATGACTGTTTTCCCCCACGCCACATCTAGCTCCTTGACTAAAGAAACGAAGAAGCCTGCTTATATGATCGCTACAGTGTCGGATCTTTTTAGATCAGGTAGGGAAGATGGCACAGTAAAATAGGTTGGATCGCAGACAAAAAAACAAGTAATCACACATAACTTCAGAGATTAGTGGATCATAGGCAATATTTGATTCAGTGGTTTTCAACCTAGAGTCAATCAATGAAAAATTATTAAAAAAAAATCAAAGGATGGTGCTTCAATCCTTAGCTCCAGAAGTGATGTCTGAACATTTGAATGAGACTAAGTATATTTCATATTTTAAAGGCTATTTGTATAGTATTTTCCGTGTACTGTATCTTCATATTTAACTGCTTAAAAGTAATATGCTTACTTTTACTTGATGTGTTAGATATCTTTACATATTTCATATTGATTTGTTAGATATCTTTACATAGTAAAGAAATTAACCCTATGTAATAAGTATTGAAAATATTTATCTCAGTTTTCTGTTTGTTTCTGACTTTACCTGTGGTTTTTTTCAGGAAGTTTTAAATTAGTATTCATAAAATACATCAATATGGTCTTCCATAAAACCATAGAAGTCTTGTGACATACTTAGAAAAGGTTGCCCCATATAGATATGATAAGCCATTCTCTGTTTTCTTCTAAAATTTTATAGTTTTGTTTTTTCATATATTTACATTTGTGGGCCATCTGGAAATTTATTTTGGCCCAATAAATAAGCTAGAGATGCAATTAAGTTATTTTTAAGAGGGTATCAATTGCCCAAACATAATTTTTAAATACCATCTCTTTTCCATTGTTATGCAATGCTACTTTTTCATAAATTACAAGCTTGCAGTTATTTAAGTCTGTTTTGGTACCCTCTATTTATTCCATTGATCTGTTTGTTTATTTTGGGGTATGCATATATTTAAAAGCTCCATGAGTAACACACATGATGATATAGAGTCACTGATTAGGCTTAATTGCTCATTTTATGATGAGACCCAGAGAATTCAAGTGGCTTATCAGAGATCATCCAGGTAGATAGTGGGGAAACCCACGAGAGCCCAAGACTCATGTTTCTCTGTTGAGTTTGGGTTACACAAATGCATCACCAGCTCCTCCTGGACTGATGAGTTATTCTGTTACACAGCCATTGACCAGAACTGAAATGAGCCAATCACTTTGAGTGCACGTATCTTTGGTCATTACAATGACCGGGTGAGGGAATTCCACAGAAGGCTGATGAGAAGAGAAAAATGTTTAGAGGAAATGACTACTCAATAGTCATAAAAGTGCCTTATTCTTCATATTATGTTGTAACTGAGGGCAAAGGATTGTGAATCCTTTGGGTTATGGTGGAGCTATTGGGCTGAGATTGTGTGGCCCTGGAATTAGAATTTGGAGATGTGCCCAAAGAAGAATAGACAGATATTTAACATAAAACACGAACTAATTTTCAATGGTTTATGGAAAACTATTTCTTTACAAGAATTATACATTGGATTCAGTTCATGGAAAACTTTTTCCTTTGTGCTAGTATGAAGACAGAAAAAAGAATGTTCTATCGATTAGCTGTGCTTGTGTCACTTTTACTTCACAGTTGTAACATCAATTTGACTTTGCATTTTTTCAATTTAGAATGTATTCATATTATTTAACAGATATATATTGGACTATAGTTCTTTGGAATTATTTTCAAAGTTTAGGAAAATAAGTCAACCACACAGTTTTTAGAACCATCTCCAAAGACAGAGGGACAAGTTACTCGATCATTGAAAAGTTTGTATGTGATTAACAAAGCACTGAAGAGGTTCTTGAATATATGAGATGCCAGTTACAAGTCAACTGCATCAATCAAAGTAGGAGATGAAGAAGTGGTTCAAATCCTATAAAACCCTAAACAAAGATATTAGCTGCTTCCCAGCAACATGTACAGGTACATGGGGTAGTAGTAGAAAGATGACCTGTATAGACTTTACCCTCACAGGACGGAACTATTACTATCACTACTTAAATTAAGTACAGACTGAATTGGCCTCACACAGTGGAATTGTCAGGGGAGATTTTGTTAAGTCCAGGTCCTCTTTGCTCTCCTTACTTATCATAAGGCAACTAGGATAAATAACTACAATGCAGAGACCAAAAAAAAGATGTTTTGAGCATAGACTCTCCCAAAGATCAATGGCAAGTATTGACTGGCTCGAAATTTTAACCAACTTAATAATTTGATGCCCTCTGATTTGCAAATTACTTTAGTGCTTCCAAAATAAGTGTTGAGCAAATAACTACAGGAGTGGTGTGAACCATATTCAACCATGAGACCCTTATTTTCACTCTGTTGGAGTGTCAGAATTCAAATTAAATCCTAAGGTGACAGAAGTTAGATTTTCCTAGTAGATTATGGGTTATCATATAAGCATTACATTTAAATTTTAGATGCAAAAGTTTTTTTTTGGACAAAGAGGACACTTTGTGAAATCTAATGATTAAGAATTTGAGAAAAATAAAAAAAAAAAACTAGAATCAATGTGTTGTCTAAGCTTGCAGCAGCTGAGTCATAAGTGAATCAGGATGTAATTTGTGGTAAATATTATGTAATAGGATAACGCACTTAAAAGATTGGATTCTTTTCCTTTCTTGGAGGATACTTGTCTAAATTAATTCTTCCCTGTTTGGAATCCAGTTTAGCGATACTGGTGCTATGTGGATGCAGCCAATAGCAGAGGCCCAGAGTGACGTTAGCCATATATGTAAAGTTGCGAACTCAGTCTCTGAAAAAGGAAGGCAGTACTGACTGAAAGAGCCTCCACTTATCATATCACAGTGATGTGGTCAAGGTCCGGAATGCCTCAGAATATTTTCTTTCCAATCACCTAGAGATTATCCCACTGAGGACAAAACCACTGGCTAGATGTAGCAGCTAGGTCTACAGCAGAAGTTCTTTGAATAAAAGTACACTCTCCTAATTTCCCTTCCTGATATTCTGTGCCCATATTAAAGACCCCAACCTGTCCCACATCCTGTCTTTCTGTATTAATACACGTCCTGGAAAGATCCAAGACCAGCAATATATAAGCTAACATGAAATTAATAAACTATTGTTTTCAGGTTAGTTGCATTTAAAGTCTTGTTTAGTTTGTTTTTTGTTGTTGTTTTGCTGAGGAAGATTCACCCTGAGCTAACATCTGTTACCAATCTTCCTCTTTTTTTTGGATGTGAGCCCCCACCACAGCATGACCACTGACAGACAAGTCGCATATGTCTGTGCCCAGGAATCAAACCTGGGCCGCCAAAGTGGAGCATGCTGAACTTAACCACTACGCCACCAGGGCTGGGTCCAAGTGTTTTTGAAATTTCAGATTGAAAGCAAATATTACCTGTTAAAAATCTTCAATATTCATATGGCAGAGGCATCCTTATGATTGATTTTAAGATCGATTGATTTTAAGATCTATGATTGATTTTGGAAGTTTTGAATAGTTTCTTGAAAACCTTATGAGTGTGTGTCTCTGACTTTGGTATATCAGGCATAGATATAAAATGTAATTCCCCTTATATTTGCATTCATGCGTTATAGTACCCACATGTACATAAAAGAAAACCTTTCGTATATAAGCTAAATATTTCCTCAGAACAATTTTTTGTGGAGGAAAGCAAGAGATATTAGTAACATCTTTTCTTTAGATGAAGACCCTGAAACCCACATCAAGACAAATCTATGCCAAGATTCCAATGTTCCTCATGGACTTTGTTCCTCACTTTTCATAAGCATTAGACTAAAAATTCTAAGAAAAGAACCATTTGTGATTTCCATTAAAAGTTGTTTTCTTCCCTACTCATTTGCTGAAAGGTGTCCAGTTAGCAAATAAAGGTGCAGAGTGATGGCAAATATTGTTGTAAAACTTCAACTGTGTTGAAATCTTGAAAATGCTTCCTTCACTTTCTCACGTACCCACAGAATTTCAGGGATAGCCACAGAATGAAGAATGTTGCAATACTATGCTGGAAACACAGACTCATGTTGAAATCTGAGTCAATAACTTTAAAAAAAGATAGTGAGACATGGTGAAATCATGAATTATGAGGGAGGTCCAAGGCCAAGTTTGTAGAATGATTTCAGATTGAGTATGCCAGTTAGTAGAGGAGAGGGAGGGGCAAAGACAAGTCATTTTAGGTAGAGAGAACAGTATTAGCCAAGCCACAGGGATGTGAAAGACCACAGAATGGTCAGAGAAGGGTGAGGCGGGAGACCAAAAGGGTGAAAAGAGTGGGTCAGTTGGTAAGTTACACTGCAAGATTTTATAAAGAGGTTTAGATGTCATGCTGGAAGTTTTGGACTCTATGCTGTAGGAGAGGATACGTTGCAACCACAATTGTAGTTTTCATGGCATATAAAGTAGATGTGATTGAGAAAGTGATGGATTATACAGAAAGAGGAAAGATGTGGGTTTGAATGAAAACAGTGGCAGTTGGGATGGAAAGCAGGGGGCATATCTGAGAAAAAAATTGGTATACTTGATTAAGTTTAGTAAGAAATTGAATGCGAGGATGGTAGAAGAAGGAAAAAGAAGAAGGACTAAGAATAATCTCAATTTCTAGTTAGAAACCTATGGAGATTTAGAAATGCCATTAACTGGTCTTTAAATATCTGAGGAAAAGGACCTCTGGAAAATTGAGGGGGTGGCGGGAAGAATGATACATTTGGTTTTGGACATATTGAGGGTACAGTTCCAATGAAGCATCAAGGTTAAAAAAAAATTAGAAATACAAGTCTGGAGTTAAGGATAGAGAAAGAGCTTACAGACAAAGATTTGAAGGAAGTTTAGGATCCATTGGGATCTCTCTTAGATAAGAACTGAAATGATGAGAAGAAAAACACTTGGGTAAAGAGTGTTGGCACAAAGAAGGAGAGCAGAAGGAGCAGAAGTCTAAGCATGAAATCCTGGGAAAATCTAAAATTAAGTGATTGAGTAGAGGAGAAGCCAGTGGGGAAAGTGGAGGAGGGAAAAAGAGAATCAAGGAGAAATGGTGTCAGAAGCCAAAGGAAGGTCGTTTGAAGGAGAAAATGGTCATCAAATTTAGTCATCACAACATCCTCATGTGGGTGAGGACTGAAAAGAGAGTACAGTAGTCCCCCCTCATCCACAGAAATACAGTCCAACACCCCTAGTAGATGCCTGAAACTGAGGATTGTACTGAACCCTCTATATACTGTGTTTTTTCTATACATACATACCTATGATAAACTTTAATTTACAAATTAGTCACAGTAAGAGATTAAGAACAATAACTAGTAATAAAACAGAACAATTATAACTACATCCTGTAATAAAAGTTACTATAAATCTTAGCAACCTCAGCATATGATTTTTTTTTTCTTTCCTTACTGAGTGGAGAATTTTTCACTTAAAGGAAGAGTTTTACGGCTTCTCTTTGGCATATCCAAATTGCCAACATCACTACTCTTGTGTTTTTTGGGTCATTATTAATTAAAATAAAGGTGTCTTGAACACAAGCTCTGCAATACTGCCAGTCAATCTGATAACCGAGATGGCTACTAAGTGACTAACGGTGGGGTAGTGGATACAGCATGGATCCACTGGACAAAGTGATGAGTCACGTCCAGGGTGGGATGAAGCCAGATGGCATTAGATTTCATCATGCTACTCAGAAAGGCAGCAATTTAAAGCTTATGAGTTGTCTATTTCTGAAATTTTCCATTTAATGTTTTCAGATCCCCAGTTGACCTCGGGTCACTGAAACCTTGGAAAGCAAAACCACTGATAAGGGGGGACTACTGTACTGAATTTGGCAATGCGGAAAGCGTTGGGGCACTATCAGAGCTATGTCATTTGAGAGATGAAGACCACAGGCAGGCAGTACTGGGGTGAGTCACTGGGAGATGAGGAAATGGAGAAGAAAAAGTTCTGTTCAGAAATTTGCTGGTGAATCCATTTGGTAGACACTAAAAACAACATTCATCAAATGTATTCTATATGCCACTATCATTATAGGTGCTGGAAACACAAGGAAAAATAAGACACAATCCCTGTCCTCAACATATTCATTTTCTATTGGGGATATGACAATAAATCATCAGTGAGACCTGTTTAAATGGTGTCTGTCAAAGTGGACCCACCGTAGTCCCTTCTAAAGATACACTAAATTACTTATGAAGACACCGAGAATTTATAACATCAAAAACTAAGAATCACAATCCAACTATTGTTAGAATTGTGAAAGCTTTTCAATTAACTATAAACTCGCTAGAGCTGGATTGATCAGCAAGGTTGGAGGCCCACAGTACTTTCAACTTGCAATACTGTAAACTCCCTGGATTAAAAAAAAAATGTCTAGGAAGATCATTCTTTGATCTACCACTGCCTGCACACTGAGGTTTTTGCCAATTAGAATACTTCAAACACTTGTCCTCATTCAGACAATGCATCTCTCCTCCACTCCTATGCATCTTTTTCTAAAAACGATTGGCAAATGCAATTGTCAAAACACAGTGGAAGAAAATGGTAATTGACTGTAGTTTACTGCATACAAGAGCTGTAATCTGTGTAGGGAGAGCTCTCTGGAGGGTTGGTGGTAGCACTGCAGAGCAGGACTGTGATGTTTCAAGACCTCTATCAGTTTATAATGTCACTCAAGCAGACAGCAGTTGTAGTGTAAGTTTCACCTTTGTCCACAGAGTGTGGACAGGTTTCCATTCATTTGAGATTGAGCAAAGCGAAACAAAGCATCAGGGCAGTAAGAATGACTATCCTGCTGTAGCAATTGAATAGCATCCTGGAAGTCCAGAGTCATAACAGCTTTCTGAGAAAAAGACATCAACCAGAAGAGCATACAAAACTGTCAACAGACTACAAGAACACATGCCTTCCATGAGAAGAATCAAATTCCAGACCAAGTAGAAATCAACTCCAAAGGAATTCTATGGGACGAAGAGGATTATTCAAATTTTAACCTTAATAAAATCGTATCTATTGGTATCTTATCAAAAAGGCACGTAACTACAACTCTGAAAATAAAAATGGAAATAGAAAATATGAAAAATAACTTTGCTTTAGTTTAGTCTCTTGAAAAGGAGGATTTATATCCTGAAGAGCATAAAGATTCCCTTTAACAAAAGTTTCCTTATCATGGTAACCGTTTCCCTTCTTTTTCTCTCCCAAAATATCCGATATCCAATTTAATTCATGTCGACTAAAATCTGGAGCCTTTACGTGGGTACGGATGCTGAGGATATTTACCAAAGGAAGAAGAATCAGGCCACATTTATCAACATGGGTGAACTCATCAGAGATTCTGGATTCTGTGTCCTGGCTTGAGCAACTGGGTCTCTTTCCAATTGTTTACTCAGCTGGCCGACAGAAGTCTGGATTCCATGTGGGTCCACCGTAAATAAAGTTTAGATACCAGAGCTACTTTGTTAATGTAGGGAAAGAATCATAATACATAATATTGGGATCTGGGAATGTTAAAGTGAATTTAGTACATATGAACTGTCTGTCTACCTGACCCCTAAATATGTCCCCTCAAGACGGCACAGAAGATCTCCCTTCATCAAAGCCTTGAGAAGCATGCTGCTGAGGGGAGGGTTAGTAGTTTTGGAAAGTTCTTTATGATCACTCCTCTTCAAACATATGGGGACTGATAGGAAACCTCACAGTTGGCATGAGGTCCCTAATTTCAGCAATCATGGAAGGTACTATGAACTGAATTTTGTCCCCTCCAAATTCATATGTTAAAGCCTTAACCCCCAATGTGATGATTTTTGGAGATGGGGATTTTAGGAGGCAATTCGGTTTAGATAAGGTCATGAGGGTGGGCTCTCATGCAGGGATTAGTGCCCTTATAAGAAGAGACCAGAGAGCTATCTCTCTCTCTCTCTCTCTCTCTCTCTCTCTCTCTCTCCTATATGAGGGTGCAGAGAGAAAGCAGCCATCTACAAGCCTGGGAAAGAGCTCTCACCAGGAATGCAATAGGCTAGCACCCTGATCTTGGACTCCCAAGCTCTAAACTATGAGAAATAAATGTCTGCTGTATAAGTCATCCATTCTATGCTATTTTGTTACAGCAGCCCTAGCAGACTAAGACAGGAGGATCTTGGGATATCTGAGCAAAGTAGTAGAACTTAAACACCAAGAATAAAGTAGATGTGGCTGTCTTAACAAACAGAAATGCTGGTCAATCAGAATGGACTGGCATGAAGAAATTTTTGGTTGTGACTAATTTACATGGGATCACTGTGTCTGAAGTTAAGACAATATTTTTCTAACCTAAGAAGCAGAACTCTAGTGGGCAGAAGCCCAGCATTAATTAATCAGGACTATGACCTGTACACTTGATCTCCATATCTAAGCTGGTTCACACACCCAGAGCTGAATAGAGGGGAGATCAGGTATTCTAGAGCAGAATTTCCTAATTGGTGGCCACAACACAATGGTGTGCACTGCAGGGTGACAGGTTGTGAGATATTGTTCCCTTCAGCTTCAAAGTGGCGGATGGTGTGTAGGCAGGTGGAGCTCTAAGGCCAAGCACATCCAGCTCTGCTGGACTTCTCCATTTACTCTGGTTTACTGTAGAAATATTATTTTCCACGTGTACCATGATGTAAAGCAGGTTGAAAGCCCTCCCCTGTAGAAATGATGCTATAATAAAACCATAATTACATATTAAGAGTGTTCCTCCTAGACTTTTCCAAAGGAGAAGTCTCTTTATACCTGTCTCTTTATCCATCAAAATCTGCACTAGAAAAATTGGACCTACCCAAGTATTTCAGTGGACAGTAACCTTGAACTTAACTTCTGGGAACCTAGAATGACTTTTGTAATCCACTGGTTGGAGAGAGAGCTTATAAAGATGAAATTATAAATGGATGTTGGTCCAAGTTGCTCTGTAGGCTCAGCAGGACAATGTATGCGTCCCATGCTTATTTCTACTGAATCTGAGTAAATTTTCAGAATAGATGTATTTATCTACAATTATTTATATCTATATATGTATATATTTATATATCTAATTGTATATGTATATGTACATTATTCTGTGTCTGCATGCACACACACACACACACACACACACACACACACACACACACTTTTAACCTCTGGAGAAGGATCTCCCTCCAAATCAAAATAGTAGTTGTAAATCAATACCACATCTCTGGGGGCATTTAAAAAACTCATATGGACCTTTACTTGTTGCATTCAATTGCAGCTGCTATAGCAGATGGGAGTTCAGTACAAGAGCAAAGTAGCGTAGCTCCTGGAAACTCGTAGAGATTTTTCTCTGTCCCACCAAGTAAAGATCACCAGAAATAATTTGTTTTCCTTATGGCAAGGACAGTGACAGAATTTTGCCATCTTGACTCAGAGCTGCATCAGTTCTCTAGCTCTGAGTTTTGTTTACTCTACAGGGACTTTGATTGTCTCATTATCTCAAGGGTTAACACGCTGCTCCACTACATTTACGACATCACACTGATAGGTCTTGAAGAGCAGGAAATAACAGTTGAGATGCCTTGGTAAGGAACAGGCATACCACAAAGTGGGAGATAAAACTCTTAAAATACAGCGGTCTTCTAATCAGACTTAGCATATAAGCATAGCTCCTTCAATCTGAAGGAAAAAATTTCTCTCTGTTTTACTGTCAACACCAAAAGAGAATCTCAATATTTAGGGCCCTGTCTGTATTGTAGAGGGAATAGATGCCACATTGGAGTGACACACTCTGGATAAACTGAAAGACTGTCAGACTTGGTTGGGGCTCAGAGCAAGAGAGAGCTTTAGCTTACGCAGGCTGTTGTGGAAACAGCTCTGTCGCTCAGCCCTTATTACCCAGCAATCCGGTTACAGGGTTAGCTGAAATGATCAATCTTGACCATCAAGGGAAAATAGGCCTGCTACAACACATTTTGAAAAGGGAGCATATGAATGGAACCCAGGTCATCCCCTAGAGTTCCTCTTCATGTTACGAAATTCAATAATAAAAGTTAATAGAAGTCTAATGCAATTCTGTATAGACAGGACCAACAAGAGCTTAGATCCATCAAGAGAAAATTTTTCGGTGACCCTACCTACCAGTCAAAAAACCCCAACCAGCTGGAACTTTGAATACAGGCAAAAGGAAATGTGAATTGATGGTGGAGGCAGGATGTTATAGAATGGGTTCATGGTCAATTGTGCAGGTGAGGACTCTAGTCTTATTTACCTTGCTATAATATATTCATTTATATATTTTAATTATTTTCCTTTCTATTTCCTCTAAATTCCCCCACTATTGTATAGGGGTACAATTTAGTCCATGGCGGACTATCAAAAGAAGAAAGCAATAGAATTTGAGGAGGAATTGACATTTCTTAGTTGTTCGGTGTTAAAAGATAAACTGAGGCATATTACAAATTTTTAAGAGTTTGGGCAAAAGTCGATTTGAATTAAGCAGCTTCCAATCTAGCAGATAGAAAAGAGCTCCCAGGAGCTGTACAAAATGAAAGACTTTTATAGATAGAAGGGAGAAGGAATAAGGAAGTTATACTAGACAAAAAAGCAGGTTGGTTATGGTAAGATTACTTTGCTTCTGGGGATGGCAGGGGCTGTTGGACAGATGACCTCATTAATGCTGATCAGGCGATTCCTGATTGACTGGTTTAAGATTCCATTTCTTCGAGAGCCGAAACTGAGATTAAGGTAAGTTTCGGTTTGATGACGTGGGGCTTAACATAAGTGACTCCATTTGGGGCCCGTTGTCTTGGTTTATTTTTAACACTCAGTGTTTCAGAATCTGAGACAGGTGTAGTAACTCCTAACTTTTGGAGTTGTTTCTCTGTGAGAGGATGTAAATGTGGTTTTGGTTTTTGTACAAGGCATAGTTATATTACAGGCAGGGACCATTTTTGTGAAGTGCAAATATGGGATAAATTATATACGTGGATATTGAGCTGTCAAAAAAAAAGAGGATAGTAGACATCTGTCATTTTTATTCTGCGTTCTACCTGCACTTCCTCTTTGTTTTGGGGATCCCCTCCACCCAGACTGTGAGACTTGGAGGGAAGCAGCTTCCACCTTCCACTGCGGAGAGTAAAGTAGGAAGACACCCTCCCCTCTCCCTCTCCTGGCAGCCAAAGAGAAGGTGGAGCCCACTGGTCTTGATTTTTTAAGGAGCGACATAGGCAATTTGAGAAAGTATCAAGGTATCAGGGCAGATTTCACAAGGGCAGCAGCAAAAAAATTTAAAAAAGTATCATTTTAATATTTGTTTTATCTCTAGTTATATCCTTGTTTTTATTTTATATGTATATACATTATTTTTGAGGAAGATTGGCCCTGAGCTAACATCTGTTGCCAATCTTCCTCTTTTTTTTCCCCAAAACCCCAGTAGATAGTTGCGTGTCATAGTTGTACATCCTTCTAGTTGCTCCATGCAGGATGCCACCTCAGCATGGCTTGATGAGTCACACGTAGGTCCGCGCCCAGGATCCAAACTGGCTGAAGTGGAGCAACTTAACTGCTACACCACTGGGTGGGCCCCTATGTTTTATATCTTGCAATGATTTCTTAATCTGCCTTATTGGGGTTTAATCTATGTTCTGTTCAGAAAACCAAGATTCAGTACTATCATGCATCTTATCCCATTTCATTGCTTTCTGTCTTCCTCTTTACTAGTTCCTCTTTTCTTTTTGTTTATTCTCTTGCTCATTATCTAACTTTTTGAGTTGAACCTTGGCTTATTTATTTTCAATATATTTTGCTTTCTGATACGTGAACACACACACACACACACACGCACACACACTCTCAAAGCTCTAATAATTTACGTTGCAACTGCCTTTTTCACCCAAGAGTAGTGTTTTTTACTTTGCAAACATATGGCACTCTTTTAACTATTTAGCTATCCTTTTGTTATGGATTTATATTTTTGTAGCATTATGCTTTACATCACAGGTTGCATGATGCTGATTCTTTGGAATTTTTAGAGGCTTCCCTTAAATTTTTATATTTTAATCTATAAGTTTTGGAAGAATATTTAAAATCTCTACTTTCATTTTTTAGTTACTCTTTATGAACTTTTGCAATATTTTTATTATTTTAAATAAAATTGGTATATGTATATGTACTTATATTAGCTATATCCACTTGGTTGACAGTTCTTTCTCATCAGCATGTTAATCTGAATTTTCTGCTTTTAATGTTAAAATTCTTATCTACTTTCCTAAAGTGGCATGGCTTGAATTTACCTGGCATATTGTTTCATCTCTTTACTTTTTGCACTCTTTCATTTTAAACACGTCTTTCATAAGCCACAGATGACTTGAAAGTAATTAAAAAAATTCAAGCTGAAAATCCGTCTTTGGAGAAGTGATTTTCTACATTTGTTGCAATTATCATTTTAATCGACTTTGTTCTGCATTGTGTTTTGTGTTCTCTATTCATCATGATTTTTTTCCTCCTTCCCTCCCTTCTCTTAACTAGATCAAATTTGTTGTTGTTGTTGTTGTTGCTTTGAAAGTTATGATTTACATCTTTAGTCTTCCGGTGGTTGCTCTTATTAAGACTTATGCGTATTTTAGGGCGTGGAGTACTCATGTCTTCTCTCCACGCAAAGTGAGTTAATTCAGTGTGCTTTCCTCCTACCCCTTTCTCTCCACTCCCTTGTTGTATTTTAGTTTCGGATTTTCATGGACTTGCTTTGTAGGGAAAGGATTCTTGTTGTTTAGAAGACAATACATTTTACTTAGTTATTGAGTCATTCCTACTTCTTTTATCTTATTACTCCCTTCCGGATCTATTCCTCCTCTTGTTGGGGTACTCTCACTGGAGACTCATAGTAAAGTCAGTTTTCTCATGCTGGAATTTGTTAGTCATTCATGCCTGAAAATACTTTTTATCACTTTCACATTTAAATGTCACTTTTGGCTGGATCTAAAATTCCATGTACAGAGTTATTTTCTTTCGACACTTTGAAAAGATGACTTCATTGCTTTCTCTCACACTGTTGTTAAGTCTGATGTCAAAGGATGATATGCCAAAACCTTCCAGAATTTCACCAAGTCTACTCTTGTTTCAACATTCAAGGAGCCATTCCATTCTGAGGTTGATTCTTAAAATCTTTTCTTTCATTATAAGAAATTGTCGATCATGTCGTCTTCAAATATTTTTAATTTCAATTTACTGTTTTGACTTTTACTTGGACTGCTTTTAGAAGTGTGCTAGTCCTTGTACTTCTATCTTTCACATCTCATCTTTTCTCATCTTCTTCCATCTCTTATTCCTTCTTGTGTCTGTTAGAAGAAACGCTTGCCCGAATCTTCCAACTCACTGATTTGTTTGTTATCTGTGGATAGTCTGCTCTTCTCCCCTGTATTGAATTCTATTTCAGCAATTACGTTTCCACCTCCAATATCTTCCATTAATTTTTTCTTAAATTCTTGTTCCATATTTCTAATATCTTCTCATATATCTGAGAATGTTTATATTTTTATTTAAATTTCTTGTTTTTCAGGACTATTAATGCTTCTTTTTCTAGAAGAGGTAGTACAATTAGTTGCCTTGCTTTCATGCCTGTAGTCCTCAGTAGGTACATTAGGTTTGCTGTAAACTCGGTTCCTTTGGGATTATTAGCCACGCTACTGATCTGTAGCTGGGAGGAGGAGTACATTCCTGAATCCCCATCTGTTCCCATCTTCGTGAGTTTATGAGTGGAGACGGTTAGTACATCTCAGGGCAGAGAGCCTTGGCCTTGACATCTAAGTCTCGACTTCTTCCATTTCATGCCATCTCAGGTAATGTGATGCTCCTCAGGGAACCTGTGGCGGCTTCCTCCCCAGTCACCATTCTTTTCCAGGAGATGCTATTGTCAGCTGCAATTGTCTGGCCCAGAATGTGGGAATTGGTTAGAAGATATGGAGCAGCTGACCATCCCGTTGGCATACTTGAGATCAGCTCCTAGGAAAGCTGGTTCTGGTGCTGCAGGGACATCACCGAGCCTGCCCTGCATGGCCTTGAAGGCACTGCTGCTACTCAGCCTGTCATTAGTGACTCGTTAGGACTAGAGCAACATGAGGGAGAGTAAGCACTGCTAGAAGGCCCTCCCCAAGCTGAGCTCCACCTCTGTGGCATCGGGCCCTCTCTTTTCATAGAATGGTATTTCTCTTTCTCACTTAGACATGCAAAAACATGAAGTGAAGGGACAATAACCAATGATGCTTTAGAAAAAGAAGCATGGTTCTATGAGAATCCCTCCCAGAGAGCAGGCCATGACGTACTCCACATCTTAGTTGTCACCTCAGATGAAGCCATATAAGGCATACTTAGAACATTTGAGAATGACAAAACTTAAGGAAGAATTAATAGGTTGAAGGATCAGCACAATGAAATAATGAATCAAATTCCAAATTATGAAATTTAGGTACTAATAAAATCAACTGAATTCTTTCCTCTTTGTTAGGCACTTTGCTAATTCTTTAGATGTCATTGAGTCATTTCATCCTCAAGACCACCCTCTGAGATCCGCATTAGCCAGTGGTGGATTGTGGTCACCAAGAAACTAATTCAACTTAATATGTCTTAATTGAGGACCAATACCGGAAATTAGGCAGATAAGAGTCTGGCATTACTTTGTACAAAACAGTTCTCATTATGTCTAGACAACTGCGATTTTTGAGTATTGCAGATATTGAGGATTGCACCGGGTATATTCAAAGGAAAATGAACAGGTCTGAAAGCCAGGTCCTAGGCTTCCGTTTGTTGAGTTGTCATATTGAAATAAGAATATGCTTCTTTCAATGTCTCCAGAGCAGAACTAGGAAGAGAAGTAGAAGTTACAGGGAAGAAAATTATATACCATTGTAAGGACATTTTAAAAATAATTAACATGGTCTAGCCATGGAATGATCTCCCTGTCCAGTGAGGGATCTCTCTATCCTTCCAGAGTCCTACAGCAGCAGCCACATGTTACGGGAAAGTGTAGTAGAGATTCCTATAGTGGGATGATGTTGGGCTGAATAATGTCTCAGATTCTTTTTTGACTCATTGTTTCTGGAATTAGTTTCAAATAGGAAAACATGGCGGTGAAGTGAGGAGGGTGGTGATGTAATGAAATTCAAAAAGCCAACTTCATGTCATGGTTTCACGAGGTCCCTCAATAACACATCAGCAAGTCAGATGTATTAGCTAGATAATTTTCATAATTGTCCAATTTAATATACAGATATAGTCTTAGCAAGGCATGAGCTGAGAGTTGACTAAGTGGAGCCAGTTAAAGGTAGCTTGCAGGCTATGGGACCAGAATGACTGGGTTCAAATTAGTCTCTGGCTCTGCCATATCCAAATTGTGTGACCTAGGGAAAGTCACTTACCTCCTCTATGCCTCAGCTTCCTTATCTGTAAGATGAGAGTGATAATTGTACCTCACAGGGTTGTCGTGTAGACTGAGTCATTCATGTAAAGAACACTGTGCTTTGCACATATAATACGTATTATTATCCAATATACACTGAATAAGAAAGCAAGAACATGTAATTCCTTACAGCTAACACTTGGGGGAAAGACCTGTTACATTCTGGGGATTGTTGTACATGCCCTGAGACGCACATTTTGTACTTAAATGAACATGCCATGCTCCAGTGCATCTGTAAGATGTTTTCAGGCACGTCTCCAAATAGGAAAGAAGGAAGATAGCCAGAGACTATTGTTTTATTTTCTCTTAGATTTGAATGTAACTGGTAAACCCACTTAGAGATTCACTAATACACTGGAGTGAAGGAAAATGCTGATATGATACCGAGTCCATGAGATGAAAAGATAGAGAATTCGTGAAATGGAAAGAAAATTTGCAGTACAAAAATGCTGAGCTAAATTTCTGCTCTACTATTTATCTGTGGCCTTGGGCTGGTCACACAGCCAGCTAAAAGCTCAGTTGTCTATTCTATAATATAGGAATAAAAATATCTAGTCTGAGGGGCCAGCCCCGTGGCATGGTAGTTAAGTTCAGTGTGCTCCACTTCAGCAGCCTGGGGTTCGTGGGTTGATGGGTCTGTATCCTAGGTGCAGACCTATACCACTCATCAAGCCATACTATGGTGGTGACCCACATTCAAAGTAGAGGAAGATTGGCACAGATGTTAGCTCAGGGCCACTCTTTCTCAAGCAAAAAGAGGAGGATTGGCAGCAGATATTAGCTCAGGGCCAGTCTTCCACACCAAAAAAATAAATAAATAAAAAGGAAAATCTAGTCTCCCCACGTCACAAGGATGTGAGGGCAAATGTGAAGGCCCTTTTAAACTATAAAGCCCAACACCAGAAATTGGTTTTGTTCTGATATGTTGTGGGGGTAAACTCATGAGGTTCACCAAACAAAATTAATTTTCTGCTTCTCTTTGTAATAACATATATACATGTGGTTGCCTTAACTAATGTGAACAGAGAAAGAGTTTATGGGGATTCAGGCAGTGATATGTGTTGTTACCAGGTAATATCACCCCAGTTAGGCTGTCTTTGCCCAATTTGGAGTTTTCAGAAAGAGCAGAAGTGTTTGGGGCAGGAGGAAAAAATGAAGGAAGAAAAAAGAACATTGTTTCCATCCCTGTTCCCAACTCCGCACTTGAGTCAGACCTGAATTGTGTGTGTTGGTGGGGGGAGAGCTAAGCGGAGTAGGATGGGGGAGGCAGAAGTTTCTAGATTTGATACAAGACTATGAGACTAAACATTTTAATACCTAAAAATGAGACTGTTCTTTAATATATGAAAGGGACTAAAGTGTTATGACATCTCTTTCAAATATTTTCTAGGGACTAGCACAGGAAAGCCTACAGATTGAGTGTAAAAGTCAACAGGAAGGAAGAATAAATATTTTGTCCTTTGTGATCCTGAATACAAGCTTATCATTTGATTGTTATTTTGGCTAAGTGTAGAATTCTCAGTTCAAAATCATTTTCTCTCATTGTTGAAGGCACTTATCCAATATCTTCAAGTACTCTGGGTTGTTGATAAGAACTTGGAAGCCAATGAGATTATTGTAACGGTTTTTTTGGAATCTTCTAGGATCTTTGCTTTATCCCTGGTGTGCTAAAATTTCAGAGAGATGCTGGGCTTCTTTCGCTGACTGAAATATAAGCTCCACAAAATCAGGGATTTTTGTCATGTTCACTTCTGATTCTGAGATCCTTGCACCATCATGCCTGACACATATTGGAACTCAATAGATAGTGGTTGAATAAATTTTTGGAACTAATTTATCCTGTGGAACACTTGGCAGATGCATTTAATCTGAAGAATCTGTCCTTCATTGAAAAAATCCCACAGTTCATTTTCATGAGCTCTCCTCTCTTTCTTTCACCCTTATTTGATGGCAATAATGAGGTAAATTCTCTTAGTCTGTTGAGATCTGAAATAACTCTCTCCACCTCATTCTTTTTGTCTCTCCCTTTCACTCAACTGGCTTCATTAATCAAATAAGCACCTTTTTGTAATTATTCATTCTGTAATGATTCATTCTACACTTAGTGTAGCTATCAATTTAGTGCTCATCAACTGACATTGCCATTAACCATGAAATCTCTTGCTCAAGCAAAGCATGAGAAAAATAAAAATAATTTAATGAAAGTAGCTAGTTCAGCAAAGATCCAGAGAAATCAACTCACTGATGAGAGTTATGAGATTTTCTGAATTTCAAAAATAAATTTTCATGTTAAAAAAGTCTATGGGGACCATATAATTTCTACATGTTTATTTTTCTAGGGAATGATATTTTAGAATGCTACTCCAATCTAAGATTGTTATGAATTCATTTAAAATATCACATTTCAACCACCCAAACTTAGAACATAATCCATAAAGAAGGGGAAAATCATAGCATTTAAAATATTTTTATTTGCATATATTCTTATATATCTATTTATTCACTAATTGGTTAATTGATTCAACCATTCATTCATTCATTTTATTTCATGAAATCGTGTGAACAAGAACTGGTCTATGGGATCACTGACATTAAAAGAAATAAACAGACGCAAACAAACAAACAAAGAAAATTGCTCCCAGTGGATTCAGCTCAGGATTTGTGGCTTGCCCTGTTCTCAATTTATGGTCTTTTGCTGTCATTCAACCTCAAGAGAAGTAAAATATATGCACATTCTCGAAGACTATTTCCATGATGACTCTATTAAGTATCAGCAGTAATCCAAGACATGGAATTAGAGTTAGAGATGATATTTTTCCTACTTTTATTTTAAAAGACTCCCTATTTCTTGGCTGAGGAAGAGAAATAAGCAAAGAAACATGGACAGTGATGAAAGCAGAGTGAGGCACATTTGATTCTTCTGGGATATTTTTCAAGAACATTTTATCCTGTAAAAAATGTTGCTCTTGTCTCTTTGCCAAGGTCAGTGATAACTTGAATAATCCTCCAGGTATGAACTAACTGTTTAAATGTGACTTGGCAAGTAACACATTCATGCTGTGCTCTTTAACTTAAAAGTATTAGCAACATTTCTCATTCATGATAAGTTAAAATACATTTTACCACACTTGCTCATTTTTTTTCTATTCTTTTTTGTTCTACAAAAAGACAGTAGATACAGTTTCTCTTCAGAACCGGAAGAGCACAAATGTACTTTGCATGAGGCTCTGAGGAGGAAGTTTCCACATAATCTGTCCAAAACATAGATGGAGGTATGAGTGGATTTGAAATGATTCTCCAGGAAAGAAAAAGCAACAGCATTTTCAAAAAAGAAAGATATGCAAATACAATTAAAAAGAACTACAGAACGATCATCTGGAAAAAGAGCCTTAAAAGGATGCAAATTATTGGCTTGGAGACTAAAAGAAAGTGATGGTGCTTCTTGCACAATGACTGGCCTGAGCAGCAAAGAATTTTTATGTCAGCTTAGGGAAGTGTCTGAAAGCAGTTTCCTACGTCCTCTTTAACTGAGCAGATTTATGATTGTATCATCCCTTCCAACCCAAACACCCTCCACTATGCTTCAGTGGAGAAAAGAATGGCCACAAATAGCAGGTTAATAATTCCTGATATTGCAATATGTGCCAGGGCCATTGCATGACTCAAACTGTATAACCCTAAAGCCAACATCCTTATTGTGAGGATTAAATGACAGAACCTATGAACCGTGCTTCAGTGGAGGGCACTTTCCTTGTAACATCTCTGATATTTGCTTAGCTTTTTTTAATGGAAGATTTTCCCCACCAGTTCCACCATCACTACTACCTCCTCTTTCCCTCCCTGTTATGCTTAGGCAACCCTATTACTACTGAGCCTCTGAGCAGTTTCCAGCGATGAAATCCCAGAAGAAACACCATCTGATGTTGAAGCAGACGATGTGAGACTGTGACGGTGTGCGTAGGTGTGAATTTGCACATAGTGGAAATGGTCAGGGTTGAGATGGAACAGTTTTTGCTTGTATGATAGAGCTCAGCCTTCGTGAGGGGCCAGTTGTCTCTGCTCCCTCGAGGTTAGAGCCATCATCATCTCTGGGGTTTTCTTCTCCGTGTTTCTTTGGGACAACTGTCTTCTGCAAAGAACTCTTTCCGCTCAAGCTGAAAGCGGACAGAAGTGCCCTCCTGTTTGCATCAGTGCCCCACTGAATGGTTGCAGCTGGCATGAGCCAGTACCATGAGCCAACCAAAGAGAGACTCCTTGATGTTCAGCTAATTCAAAGAACAAAAGCAAGACCCCAAGTGATTCAGCCTGATTTTGCCCTGTTACTAGTTGGGAGTTGTTATGAGTTGAATTGTGTCTCCCCAGAAGATACGCTGAAATCCTAACCCATGGTACTGCAGAATGTGAATTTATTTGAGAATGGGGTCTTTGCAGACTAATCAGTTAACTTACAATGAGGACATACTGGAGGACATACTAGACATACTGTTGGCCTTTAATCCAATATATCTGGTGTCCTTATAAGAAGAAGGAAGTTTAGACACAGACAAAGGGAGAACTCCAAATGAAGAAGGAGGCACAGATTGGAGAGATGCTGCCACAAGCCAAGGAACACCCAGAACTCCCAGCATCTGGGAGAGACAAGGAAGGACCCTCCCCTGGAGGCTTCAGCGGGAGCATGGCCAGAGTCTTCATCTCGGACTTCTAGTCTCCAGAATACTGGGAAAAATAAATTTTTGTTGTTTCAAGTTTGTGGTCACCCAGTTTGTGGTCCTATGTTACAGTAGCTGTGGGAAATTAATACAGGAATGTTTTAGATGAATTTAAATTTAAAAAATAGAATCAAACGACCTTCTCCAAACCTCCATTGTTCAAGGACCCTAGGAATCCAAGTATGGCTACTGATTTTTATGTTGGTCCAGATATTCCTCCTGGAAAAGAGGGAACAACAGGCAGGTAAAATGACTACACACCTCCTGGCCCAGCTGCTGTCTGCATCAGCAAGCTTGGAGCAGGTAACCCTGGAGGCTGCTCTTGGCAAGGAGCCCTTCCTCCCTGGAGCTGGATGTGTATCTGTGCCTTATTCCAGCATGCCCTGAAGGAAGGATCTCCTTCCTACAAATGGTAAGGCATTTCCCCATTTGTGAAGGGAAAAAGGAGTCAAGCATTTCATATATTTAACAATATCTGTGTTTCTAGACATAAATTACATACAGGATAAAGTAGTCCTATAATATTTGCTGTAAAGCATTAATTATTCAAGTGTAGTGGCCTTCTATGATTCAAGATGAATTACAACCCAGATAATTAATACATTCAGCACATTAAATTGCATAATAAGTCACCATTAAATGAGAGAAAGTTCACATTAAAGAGATCGGATACGCAAGTCTCTTAACAAAATAATTGATATTTCAAAAGCAAAAATTCACCAATAAGCTAGCGTTTCTGAAGTGGAGATTCACAGTTACAAGATTTCAAGAGACACCATTTGTTTTCTTGTCCTAAGTGGTTCTAGAGTCTCTCCACACTACACAAAGTAACTGCGTGTCCCTGAGCAGACCTGATCACACGCAGTAGAAGCCATTTCAGCTTTGTTTATGGAATTCTCTTTCATATAGAGATCTAAGCCAGACCTGGGTTTAGGCTATTTCATAGAGAATATTATCACCTAACCAATGTCCTTAGTGTCAAAGACCTTCTTCTACATACCAAAGGCCCCAAATTGTCTGGGTTTGCTGAAAAGTCTGCTTTCCTTAATCTCTGTAGGTACACATTTTTGAGGTCCTAAAACTGTATTTTTGGTTTTGATCATAGGGGAGCACCTTACAAATATTTACCCAAAGAGTTGGGTTATTACTATTGGGAACATTATATGATAACTTCTTTTGGGGTTTGTTCACTCATCCCCAACCCCTATCCCTGGTGTATCTTGTCTTCTATGTGTTGTGCCCCAGACCAAGAATTAAAGGATAAATAGCCTGGACCAGGAGCAGTTTCTTCCATCAAGGACTTATAGGCTGTTTAGGGAGATAAGAAACAAACATAAGTATCTAAGTGGTACATTAATTCGGTGTCTGGACTCTACAGTCACTGATAATTCAGACACATCTGGAGAGCCAGTGAGGCAGAAGAGCTGAGTGCCCAGACACTGACCGGTCTGAGGCTGAGAGTGACCTCCTGGGATTGAACATTCCAGCAATCTGAGAACAAGAGCTCCTCCTATCCATAGAGGCACTCTGCTTTATGACCTGGTCACAGTGTGTTGCACATTCATGCAAAAGTGTGATTATTTCAGGTAAGCACAGTAATGTTTGGAAGGAAGTAAAATTGGGCCTGTAATTTCTGGATACAACTGCAGCCAAAATTGCACCATCAAGAGGTGTGACAGAAAGAAGGTCACGTGGCCATTCCTAACTTCAAGAGGTGAGGGAGTGTAATCCTCTCATGTGCTGGAAGCAGGGCAGAGCCAGATACTAGCGACCTGTACACACTAGGAATGCCCACCACCCATAGTGAGCATAGTCATTTTATAGTCTGTGTCTAGTTGTCCCAACATGTTGAGTTTCTGTTCTCTGTGAATTTGAGAGCATCTCATCACAGGGATTTGTTTACTTATGTGCGAGGTTATTTTTGATGATGTGATGGTCATTGTAGTTGGAAAATTATTTCTAAGAAACTTTGAGGCCTAATGTAACTGTACCATGTTGAAGAGATAATTTTCATTAGCTTCTGCCAAGCACCTCTGGGCACTTCTAGTCTGGTAGTAAACAAAAATTAAAGTTTAAGAAGATACAAATGTGGGCTGCAAGTCTGCAAAAGGCTGATTAATTTCTAGTTCAGAGCAACCCTGGGTGTATAGCCCTTGGCTCCAAGATTAAATTGGAAGAGGATGCAAAGCAATTCTCCGTGTTGAGTGGTCGCTGAGATTTGTTTGCTTCTTCTGGGAAAGCCACCCAAATCAGATCTTAGCTTGGTAGTTGTTTTTGCTGATAAATAAGTGCCCTCAGGGTGAAAACAGTTTTGTGTGCTATGCTTACCTCTCTGGAATACTGCCTTTGTTCAGATTTTGGTCTCATAGTTTTTGACTATCTTTTCAGTGCTGTAAAAAATATTAACTTATATTCCACTAATTTATAAAATTTGTCCCCATTGGGAAGGCAAGTAAATTATTTCACTTGCCATGAAGCAGAAGCTGCTAGATCAGGGTTTTTCAATCTTAGCACTATTGACATTAGGGGGTGGATAATTCTTTGTTGGAGGGCACTGTCCTGTGCATTGCAAGCTGCTTAGCAATATCACCAACTTCTGCCAACTAGCTGCCACTGTCAACACACCTCCCTTAGTCATGACAATCGAAAGTGTCTCCAGACATTGCCAAATATTCCCCAGGGAGCAAAATTGTCCTTAGTTGAGAACCACTGCCCTAGAATATTGATATTTTAAAAAATATTTTAAGATTTCTGAAAATATTTGCAGTGTGTTATGAATTAAAAATAGTTCTATTTTGTGCAATTTGCTTAAAATTTCAGCTTTGTGATATTGAAGAAGGCCTTGAAAATTCAAAGAGAAATTGCTGAACACTGTGATACAGTAGAAAGAACATTAACTTTAGAGCCAGACAGAATTGGATTCTAAGCATGACTCAACTACTCACTTTGACAGACTACTAATTACACGGCCTCAGGCAAGTTACTTAACCTCTTCACCCTTATGTTCTACTTCTGTAAATTATGATCCTCAAAGGGTTGTTTGTAAGTAATTTCCTTCTCATTCGGTTCAATTATTCAACCAGAGCACGTAGAGTATGTAAGGTTAACTTCTTTTTTCTTTTTCAGATACTTTCTCAAGTATAGACTTTTTCACCAAAGGCTTTATTGTTAAGTTGAAAAAAAAAAAGCCCCTTGATTTAAATATGTTAATCCACAAAATATTTTATTTAACTTGGATTCTTAAAGAGTCTTCAGGGTAAGACTCAGTTTCAATCTTACTTTAAAAACTTTTTATGGATTGGTAAAAAGGCAGAAACATTGTACACAAGGCTAAAAATCACATTTCAAAATTTGTACTTTTTCTTGAGGTGTGTTTTACCTTATTGTGTACACACTGAAGAGGTGGGAAATAACATTTTGGGTGTAAGACAAGTAATAAGCATGGTTTTTATTAGTTTCCACATCAACTCAAATCAGAGAAGGCAACATCTTCTTGACAGTTCTACAAAGAAAACTTATTGGGCACCAGTTGCCAGGCACCATAGTGAGTGGGTTTTATGTGTTATCTGATTTTCACACCTGAGGTAAGTGCTATTCCCATTTTACAGATTCAGGAATCTCAGGTATGTTGAAGCTATGTGTCCACATTCATCCAGCTAAGAGTAAATAATCCCAGCTCTGCTCATCTTTGATTCAGTGCTTTTAAACACGACATCATGCTCCCTCTGATAACCAATTGCAAGAGGAGAAATAAAGATGCATGAACACCAAAGGCTAGGGTCTTATAGGAGGAAGCTTGAACTTTGTGAAATATAATGAGAAGCGTTTTTGAGGATATCCAGAGGCTCAGGATATGAAATATATAAGACAGAAATAAACAAGGGAAAAAGGATGAAGGGTGGGACCAGAGGCATGAGTTTATAGAAAACTCCTAATACTTATCAGATTAAAGGAAACATCTTTATTTTTAGTTAAACAGAAACTCCCACAACATCTATTCAATTTTGTGTGTTTAAATATAGGATTATAAATGATACCCTCCTGCCCACCAAGAGTTTACTTATGGGAAATGAACCTCCCTTTGACACAGAGACAAGCATCTTAATCATCAGATAATTCTAGCATTTGGACATTTTTAGAACCAGAGAATTATATTTAAACTTCTGCTGAGTGTGAGAATGCTCAATGGACATTTTGTCTCAGTAAGAAGCATAGATCTTGGCCCATAGATCTTGGATAGAAAAGACCTTTGAGACTCTCAGGTGGATTTTCTTGCCAGGGCAGAAGAAGTAATGAATGCTATAACACGGAGCCTCTAAAGAGCATCCTTCAGCAACAACTGCTTAGCAATACCTAACACTTCAGATTGTATCTGTACAATCTGTCAAGTGAAGATTAAGTAGATCCAAAGCCACTTCAGAGTTCAGCTCCCATTTAATGATCAGATCTGCTCTCCCCTCTGTTTATAGCAGACAATTTCTCCCAAGCATAGTGATAAAAGTAACAATGGGCAAGGAAGACTGTGAACATTTGTTTAGTTAGTATGATTTTTCCTTCTCTGCAACTATCCATTTCTAAATAGTTTGGTTCCATGTTCACAACCTGGTATTAGAAGGAGTTTAACCTCAGCTACATGAAGTTTCAATACGGGCTTAATTTATAGTCTATGAATGGGTATAGGAGTTTTTCAAGAAAAGCCAGAGATTGACATTTTGATGTAATATTTCTCTCGTTTTAGCTATTTGCAACTACTTCCAATATTTGCAGATACTACAGGTTCACACACAGTCATTTTGTGATCAAAGTAGATTTGGGGGCCACCAGATTGACACCTCCCAAGGCAAACAGAAATTCAGATGAGACTGAGTTGACCTGGGCATTCTGTCTGAATATTCTACGGTGGAAAGAGCAGAAGAAAGAATGAGATTTGTAGCCACGCTGTCTTGGGAATGAATGGCTGTGTGTTTTGGGGCCAGTTTCATAATCTTTCTTGTCCTCTATTTCATTATTGGAAAAATAGGATAATGGGATTTGTCTCACTGGGTTGTTATGAGGAATGAATAACATAGCTTTCAATATGTTAAATGAGCATCAGCTCATTACACATTTCCATTCTTCCATAGGTTCCAGAGATGGCCAGTTTATGCAGAGAGTGATCAACTCTTGTTTTGGCAACTCAAGTAATTTGGTACCTACAGAAGGTTTAAGTAGAGAGGAAGAAAGGGGTAGAAAGAAACATGGTGTGAGAAAATGAAAAGTTGGAGAGAGTGAAGCACCGATTTCTGAATTAAAAGTCAGCTCTACCTGAATTTGAAGGTGTATTTGTTTTCCCATTCCCTGTTGGCCTCACTGATCCCAACTTACTCAATAATTGCCTTAGTACCCATCACCTTTGGGGGTTTGGGGCTCGATGACTGGCACTTCAAAACCCCCGCGTGTCACTTCCTTTATCCTGACAGCAGCCTCATGTTCCTCCTCCCCAGGGCAGCATCCAATCCTTTACCCTCCTCTGTAGACTTTGTTTGTGGAGGGTGCTGTAAAGAGGACACAGAAAAAAGCATCATCCAGACTCTGCTGAACTTGAGTGGAGAGGAAGTTGGTGCCCACCGGCAAAGGGTTGTCTTCCCCTGTCTGACCATAGCGTGGTTGCTTTGAAGATTACTAAGGACCCAGTGCCTTTCTTTGTTCTTAATTTTCTGAAACATGAAGTAACACTGTGGGAAACCTTCTTCTGAGCAACAATTAATCCAAAAGAACAGGGGGCAGACTTTTTCCAAGCTAGAGTCTAACACTAGAAACAGTAACTTGGGAGTGACAAATGGAATGAAATATGAATGATGCTTTTCAGATGAGCACATTGGTGTCACGAGACCACAATACTTTAAGATAACATAAAAGCATACATTTTTTAGCATATATTTTAAAAGAAAAATGTGTGTATACATATATACATCTACACATTTTACTGCCAAATTATAAAATTCAGGCATGCTTAGACTACACAGAAAATCCATACATTACTTGGCAAAAAACAAATGTCAAACATAGGTGGAATCCAAATCTATTTAAGGAAGCTGAAACAGGGGATGACCGAAAACCACTCAATCGTAACGCTAATTAGTATCAAAGTTCAATTTGCTGCAAAGCATGCAGGTAGTTTATTTGCCATTTGAAATATCAAGTTTAAAATAAATTTGAGAGTAAAATGAGACTTAAATTTGAAATATTTTTCAAGGAGTTGTCCTGATATGCTAAATCTAGTCATTGATTGTACTCCTTGACTGTAATGATCCTGTGCTAAATATCCTCCAGAACTTCCCGGAACTATTTATTTTAATGCTTCATTCATACTACTACATTTTAATATTTTCTGGAACCTGTTGGAAAACCAAGTGTTGATTGGCTCACAGAATTTCAAGTGAATTTCACTTTGTTAATTTTCAGTTTCCTGTACCTTAGCACCAGAATGTTCTTAGCTGAGGTTCTGTCAGTTGCAATGGTTTGGACATTGGGATACAGTCAGGATGACTGCTTACTATGAAGAAACTTCTAAGTGTCTCTCTGAGAACGGGTAACTATTGTGAACCAAAGGTAGGAAGCAACTCTTTCAGCAGGCATTTGAGATAAGCATTTTCTTGTAAATATAATTCTTGTGTACAGAATTAAATTGAGCAAACATTGAAAAGATGTCTTTATCATGTAGTGAGAGAATTGACTTTTATTTCTATAACATACGTCTTTTAATGACCTGGGAAGCGGGTGTGGGAATAGTTTAACATGTGTTGGGGGAATTTGGAAACATGATATTTCCAACTACAAGATCCATGAGGCAATTTCATTTCTATAAGTCATCTGCATTTTCTATACCTCAATAAGTCACAATTTTAAGAAGTAAAGTCTAGTGTGAACTTGAACTTGTACATTGAAGTTAAAAATCTTAGCCGGTGACATATTGCAGAAGATAAGACTAAGTCTTCCTCTTCCAAAACATATATACAACTCCTCTCCCCACTCTTTTGGCTGGTTTGTTCCATTTCATGGTAGAGTTGAAATATTTCAAGCTAAGATAACAAAGTCAAATTCAAGGTCCTCCTAGCACAACTTGGGGAGATGCCAAGCATAGCAGCACATTGTTCCTGACAGGTACAACTCCATTAGTTTCTTAAGGGAGAGACAGATTTGCAGAACATTCCATAGGGAAATGGAGCAGACGCCTTGTTGAGTTACAATCACTGAGTTATAGTCCTTGGCACATGGTGTTTATATTTTTTATAGAGCCACTAAAAAAAGATGATGGGACTGAAAATGAAATGCAAATCTTAGTAGAAAGGCATCTGTCTGGTCAGTAAATACTATGACAGTTAAGAGGATGGTTGGGACTCACCCTAGAATGAATTATTTTCGTGGAGCGCTTATTAGCACCCCAGAAAAACATAACAGTGAATTGTGAATGGACATAATACTGCTTGACCTTTTCGTTTTGCAGCTAACAGACTGTGGTCTGTGCCAGCAGTTACGACCTGTCCCCAAGGATATTTCCAATGGGCATCTCCATTATGTCACTGTCAGACTCCATAGCTCATCCCAGGATGTGGGCTAGTTATTTCTGATTGGTTGTACAAAGTTTTAGTCTGCATATTGTCAGCAGGTAGCAGGGAGGGCTTCTCCAGGGATATAGCCTCAAACATTTGTCAACCAAACCTCAACTTATATGCGGTTTTTAAGTGAAAACTCACACTTAGAAAATCAGCATTGCTTTCCCCTGCCATACCTGCCTTAGACTTTACTCTGCTCAAGAAAGCAGAAAATCAGGGGAAAATATCAGTTTGCCCTGGTAGACTCTTTATGTACATTTCAAATAGAGGAAATATTCTTAAGGGAAAAAAAGTTGTTTTTTTCTTGTATTACTTCTAGGCATCTAGGCAGCTTCTAGGCAATTGTGCTGGGCAGATGGG
Organism: Tapirus indicus; assembly: GCA_031878705.1. Lineage (NCBI taxonomy): Eukaryota > Metazoa > Chordata > Mammalia > Perissodactyla > Tapiridae > Tapirus > Tapirus indicus. Next base: position 33,996,703 of record CM062937.1, on the reverse strand, counting down.
AATCTAGGCTATTAAGAAATATCTGCTGAGAAACACACTTCACAGCTGCCCATTTAGCTAATGTGGATTATTTGTAATGTCTTTTCTAATGTATTGAATATTATTTTGCACAGACAGTGCTGCAACACAAGCCCATCATCATAATTACACATAATTGTCTGGGAGAAATATTTTTAAAGTTAACAATCAACCCTAGGAACTATTTTGAAACAACTGAGTGAATGTATACTTATGAACATTTGAACAGTGGGTTGAAATATTTAGAATTATTATTGAAGCAACCTACACATGGGTTAATTCTAGGAGAAATTGTACAAAATAAAAATTATAGGCATAGGTGGGTAGGGACAGTGTTTGTAGGTGTCCTGCTCGATGCTTGGGGCTTGAAGGAAATATTGGCATCTGCTTCATTTTGTTAATCAGTGGTTAACTTGCTCCAGCTGGATCAAGCCCATGACCTCAGAGTACTTGAAGCAATGTGCACCAGAGGATATGTTATTCCTGTTCAAGTGGACTTAAAGACGTGTATGGGTGGCCTCAGGATTCCTGATTGCTTAGCCAGGTTCATGAAATTAGTCCCCCTCTCTTCATAAAAGCAAAATGCTAGAAGTATAAAGGATAGTGGAATGGGTTTTAGCTAACGACAAACCTTGTTAAACTGTCCCAGGGGACTCCTCAGTCCTTACCCAGTTAAAGCTTGGATTCTCAGTAATTTGTGGTTAGGTCCTCTTCTTTCTCTGTTTAGTATCCTACACAATTGGGTTAGACAGACCTTATATTTCATCAAATCACCATGTAAGTGTCCTGAACTATAAATAAATGGCTGGCATCAGCCATTCCAACTGATGACTTTTTACCGTCAAAAATAATCAAAGCAGAGGGAAGTCAGAAATGTAGAACTTTTTTTACATAAAAGTCATACTTAATCCAGTTTTGTTGCATACATACAATTTGCATAGAAAAATTATGACCTGACTAAAAAGCCATGATCCTGATTATGCTATAAATCTGAGATTATGTTTCATATGTGATTGAAAACTTTGCCTTGGAGGTGGACGAACCCACCTGGATTCAATCCATATAGAGGAGGTAGCTGAGGAATATTGGAAAGAGACTTGGTTTAGGGGTCAAAGAGATCTGGTTTGAAAAATCGTTTCCTCCACTAACTTACGTTGTAGCCTTGGGCATGTCACGTCATTAGTTAACCTCAGTTTCTTCACTGTAAATTAGTCTTTGTTTTCTCATTTTCTTCATACAATAATTTTAATTTGCAGAGTCGATGTTCGGATTAAAGAAGTAGCGTGTATAAACAGCTGGTGCACAATTAACTGTCTAAGGGGCAGTCTGGTGCACCAGCTAAGAGCCCAGATTCTAGAGCAAAAATGCCTGTGTGTGGATTCTGAATCTGCCATTTATTATCTCTGTCCTTAGACAAGTTACTTAACCTCTCTGTGCTTCAGTTTGCTCTCCTGTAAAAGAGGAATAACAATAATAACTAAGGTTGTTATGAAGATTAAATAAGTTACTACTTGTAAAGTGCTTAGAACAGCACTTGGCGTGTAGTAAGTAAATGGTGTTTATTCAATAATAATGACAAATATTTATTATTATAAATAAGCATGAATTCCATTTTTTTCTCTTCTGTCACTCGATGGCCATGATGACTTTGCAGTTCTGGGTTCTTGCTTTGCCTCTAGTTACATGTATTCACTCGTAGTGCACAATACCAGCTCAAGGACAATCTGGCCTCGGAGGAGGCAAGTGTCACCAGGTCCTCCATCTTGGAATCACACATAGTGTGTTCTGGAGCCCCCTGCACCCTGAATTTGAGCTCAACTAGATACCTTAAAGGTCAACAATATGCAGAAGAAACACAATTGTGATGTTAATAGGAGGTTGTGATGGTTAATTTTATGTCGTCAAGTTGACTGAGCCACTGAATGCCCAGACATGTGGTCAAACATTATGCTGGGTGTGTCCCTGAGTGTTTCTGGGTGAGACTAACATGTGACTCAGTAGACTGAGTAAGCAGATTGCCCTCCCTAATGTGGGTGGGCCTCATCCCATCAGTTGAAGGCCTGAATGGAACAAAAAAGATTTCCAGTGAGAGGGAATTCCTCCTGCCTTTGAACTGGGACATCAGGATTTTCTCACCTTTGGACTCAAATTAAAACATTCGCTCTTCCTGGGTCTTGAGCTTGATGGCGTTTGGGCTGGAACTAGACCATCAGTTCTCCTGGGTCTCACGCCTTTGGACTTGAACTAGAACCAAACCACCGGCTCTCCTGGATCTCCAGCTTGCTGACTCACCCTGAAGATCTTGGAACTTGTCAGCTTGCATAACCGCATGAGCCAATTACTTTGTATATATATCTTCTATGGGTTCTATTTCTCCAGAAAACCCTGACTAATGCAGAGGTGAACAGAGTTTCACTTAACATTTAAGAAATTTTTTTCAATTTAGTTTTTTTTCCCCTGTCTGTGGAATTAAACTTTCTAACAAAGATTTTATTTGTCAAAAAATGTGTTTCTAACACCATCTATTCATTTATTCACCAAAATTCCCCTAAAGCCTATTATATATCAGGCACTCTGGTAATAGGGAAAATGGATCTTGTGGTGTGGAGGTTATAGTCTTGTAGGGGAGAGAAACGATGTAGAAGTAAAGAAACAAAATATAATTATAACTTTCATAGGTTCTAAAAAGACATGAAGAGGGTGGAGACTGTGAGGCAATGTCGGTTAAGCTGAGATCTGAAAGATGAGAAAGTTCTAATCACATAAACAACAAGAGGGGGGAATTCCAGGCAAAAGGCTGTATGAAAACCCAGAGTGGGGATGTTGACGTGCTGGGGAAATTGAAAAGAAGGCTCTGGCTGAGTCACTGCAGACTCAGTGGAAACAGCAGGAGGAGACATCAGAAAGTTAGGCAGTGGGGAGGTTGGGTAGGATTTTGTTGACCATAGTAAAGAGAATTAATTAGAAATAAATGTGAAACTGTGGATGGATTTTAAGTGATGGATTAACATGCCCCAATTCATGTCTCTAAAAATTTTTCCAGGCTACTAAGAAAAGAATTGACTAGACTGGGCAGGATGAATGTGGGAAGACCGGTCTCCTAGCTGGGTAGTGCAGTGGTCGGGGGGGGGGGGTGGTGTGCCCTGGATGAGGGTGGTGGTGGGAGAGACAGAAAGAGAAGCAGCCACAGGAAATGCATTGTCTCTGAATAACTGCTAGTCCTCATTCAGGTCTCACCTTAATGTAACGTCACTTCCTCAAGAAGGAGTTCTCACTCATGCTACCCAGAATACCGCAGGGACCACAACTGCCTCCTCGTTGGAATCTTCAGGACACATCACAGTGTGATTTATTAAAATTCTTAAGGGCAAGGATTTTTTCTAATTTTTTCGGCATTATATCTCTGGGATCTGGCAGAGTAGCTGGCACATAATTCTAACTCAATACATATTTGTTGAATTGAGTGAATGAAATGAGTACTCTGTAGTCTGCTAGGAAGGAGAAAAAGTCCCAATTTCTAAAGAGATTATAGGAAATGAAGAGAGTGGAGAGTAAGGAACTCTGAATATGTTGCTCAGACTTGGTTGAGACAGAAATTTTAGAAACGTTAGGTGGGTAAAGTCATCTGAAATCAATGGAGCTTGTACTTGTCCTGGAAGAACTGCCCGCCCCCCAAAGCCCTCAGCCTGTAGTGAACAGGCCAGAACATAAATGTCTTAACTCGAGACACATTCTTTGATTCCGCACCGTGGGTGGAATATTAGTCAAGTCTGCAAGACTTGAAGGTGGTATCTTGTTGATAGCATTTAAGTCCTCCTTTCCCTCCTGTGCAGTTCCCTTGTGCAATGGCACTGACCAGCACTGTCCAGTTATATCTGCTGCAGGTACAACCAGCGCAGGGGAGCTAGAGGGAGGGAGTCTAACGGCTTAAGACTTTGGGGAAGCGTGTGGGAGAAGAAACCCTGACAGCACGGCAGTGATGAGGACGCTGGTGCTCAGTGCTTTGAAACACGTGAGCAACATTTCGTCTCTTTGCACCAGCTGTGTATCCCTGATTTCGTTCCCTATTAAGCTGGGGACCAGTCTCTGCTCCAATCAGGAGCAGGGAGTCTTAAGGGATAGGAGTCCGTTTCACTACCAATGTCTTATCTGAAAACTAGAGAAAGCAATGGAGCCTACCATTGCTGAGGATTTATGGGGCTTCTGCATGCATCGTTGGCGCTCTTTTGACTGGTTAGTTCAAATAACCTGTGTGAGTGATTTATTTTTTCACTGAGTTAACCAGTAGTTTAAATTGGGCAAAATAGCGGGTCGTGTTGGTGTTAGGTAAACAGTGACTATTTGTGGACTCAGGATCAATAGTCGGGGTGAAAAGATAGATCACTTAGATTGCAGTAAGTGTTTTCTAAGCCTATATGGGAAGAAAATGTGTAAAGAGAGTTCATGTCATCTCCTTTTTCTGAAAAAATGAGGAACCCCAGCCTGTTAGCATTGTCTTGTAGAGTGGAAACAAAACATGTACAGAATTATACACAGAAACTCAAACCTGGAAACAACCCAATGTGCCTCAACAGGAGAGTGGATAAATCAACTGTGGTATGCTCGCCGAAAAAATTACACAGCACACACAAATGAATCTTAGCAATATAATACTAAAGTAAAAAGTTAAAAACAGGTGAAAAATTTAAATATCCACTTTAGGAATATATATACCATAAAGCTACATAAAAACCAAATAAGAAATTCAGGATGATGATTACCTTATGTTGTGTGAAGGCAGAGTGATAGGATGGGGCCAGAGGAACCCCAAGTTTTGACATAGATTACTGTCATCATTTTAGATTACTTTGCATAATGGAGACTTGCAGTTGCTAATTATATTATTAGGAAGAAGGAAAGGGAAGGGGAGAGAGAGAGAGGGAGGGAGGAAGGGCCTTGTATATATCAACACTGAGAGTGGGTCATAAAAATATGATACATCCAACTTTATGCACCCAAGTAAAAATGAAACAGAGAGAGAGGACACACAAAAGCTGACCAAAAAGCCTTCTCTTGGAACACTAGGCAAGGGTCTCTTTCTAAGTTTTATCTGGTTATCTGTGGTGTGTCAAAGACCACAGCCAGAAAATATAGTTTGTTTTTCCTGACCCACCTGTCCATTCTCTGTGCATCTTACCAGAGTTAAAGGCACCACTGCTCTTTGGAAAATCTTAAAAATCTAAACAATTTCACACTATTCTATCACTTCATCTCCCTCACCCTCCGTATCTATTCTGTATCCTACATATTCTACCTTCTAGGTGACTTAGTATCCATTCTGTGTCCTACATATTCTACCTTCCAGATGTCTCCCGAAGTCATCCATCCTTCTCCATCTCATAGGGCAGGAGGTGACCTCTGCAGTGCCCTACTTGCTTCCAGTTTCTGATGCTAGACTTCTCAAGAGCGGCCACCATTTTCTCTCTGATGTAAAACTCTGCACCATGCGCTGCTCAGACCCTTTTGTGCAAGTGTGAGATAAAGCCAAACACCTTAGGATGGTAGGCATGGCCTCTCATATCAGGCCAGCTTTCACTCCGGCTCTTCTCCCACACTGACGGTAATTTGCTTGTTTTACTCTGAGGGTCATGATTGCTCTTGTTCTGGTGTTTGCTCTCTGTCTTCTTTCCAGTTAGCATGCTCTTCTGTCTCCCTGACCAATCCCTGCTCTCCCCTCAAGTCGTGCCTTCTCCCTCTTAGGAAGGGTTTGCTTCCTGACACTCACCGAGCTCTGCTCCCTTGGCCTCTCTCTGCCCCGGAGCCATCTCAGAGCCCATGGCCTGAGGGCGAGACCTCTGTGAGCCCGGCAGTCCCAGCAGAGGGTCTGACAGTCCATAGATGCTCAATCAGTGTGTGTGGAACAAAGGGACAGGTTAAAAACAATTGCTACATGCTTAACTTGCTTCGAGAACAAAAATGTCCTACTTATGCCTTCTTCAGCTGAATATTTCTCTCAGCAGAGAAAAATTCTGATACCTCTCTTTTCCTCAGAATAAAATTCAGTTGAAGTGTTATAGGTTAAAAGGTCAGAAGACTAGAATATTTTTGAAGGCAGAAGTATATGAGATGTATTGAAACTACAACCAAATTTTGTGTGAAATATACACTATTTCTTTCACATACAGAAATGGTCTTTATTGTTTTAAACATCTCTATTCATATCAAACTTCAATGATGCTTTAAGTAATAGTGGCCTTTTTATTTAAATCAAAATACAATGCACATACTATTTAATTCTAGAGGGTCCAATGAAATAATGTATTCATAGAAATTATATTAAACAAATCTATATTTGAAAAATACTATCTTAAAAATTATAATGCTAGCAAACTCCAACAGAAGCAACTGTGGAATCGACTAAATATCAGCAGTTAAACTAAAGAGACAAATCAAAATTACTTTTAAAGAAAGAAAATCCAGGCAATTGTTCCACCATGGTTGTGGAGGTTCAGGGTTAGCTGCCATGAAAGCTAAGTCAAACCTGCATGTGACTCTGAATCTCTGAGCCCTCACAGCTTAAACCTCCTCCTTCCTTGGGGACCTGACGATCCAGGGGACCCCCTGATATTTTCAGGCCTCTGTGGCTACAGGTGGAACAGCAGGTGAAAAAGGGCCACTGGGAAGGCTGGAACTTGAACTTTATTTCAGCTACTATTTGTCTGTTGTGATCATTTTCTTTTCTTAGTTTGTTGGGCTTTCTTTCGGTTGACAGAGCTGCCATCCAACTCTTGGGAGTGCTTTTCCCATGGGAGAGAATCTGGTTTTGATAGAAGAAAGTAATTCTTTCTAATTCTTTGTCCATGTCTTCACACGCTTCCTGTAGAGCTTCTGACATGTGTAGTTCAGGTTTCCACACAATCTGGGAAGTTTATTCTCTATTTCTAAGCAGCACATTGCCTTCTCTGCTGTTCTCTGAAATTGCATCACACGTTCTTGATGTAATCTAGCCAGTGTCTGATGTTTCGACTGGAACTTCTGAATGCCCTTCAAGCTGTGAATTTTCAGACTGCAAAAATGCTCACTCCATTTGAAGGTTTTTTAATTTGCCCTGTAAGTTCGTCATTCACTTGATTTTCTTCAAATAACTTTTTGACGATTTCTGATTTTTCTCCTTCAAGCCTTTTAAAAGCATTAATGGCATCAAAGAGTTTTTTCAAACCAACTTCTGACTCATATAGAATAGATGAGCTCCATTTTTTAATTCACTCTTTTTCGCTAATTCCAAGTTGCTGTCATCTGTGGAATCTTCTCTAAGGAGATCAGGCAAATTTACCAGTTTTTTTTTTTCCCAAGGAAGACCAGCTGGAGCTGACATCCATTGCTAATCCTCCTCTTTTTGCTGAGGAAGACTGGCCCTGGCCCTGGGCTAACATCCGTGCCCATCTTTCTCTACCTTATATGGGACGCCGCCACAGCATGGCTGACAAGCAGTGCATCTGTCCGCGCCAGGGATCCGAACCGCGAACTCCGGGCTGCCAAGCGCGAACTTGACTGCTGCGCCACCGGGCGGCTCCCAAATCTACCATCTTCAGCGCAGTTTCAGTGAGAGATTTTAACTGGTTCTATGTATCATTCACAAGCTGTTCCATTTGCGTGTGTGAGTGTTCAAGCTCCTTTCTCGGTTCCTTCAGCTCACCAGTTCTTTGCTTCCACGCTGCAGTGCCTTAGGCAAGCAGTTTTAGACTTTCCTGAAGATGAGTGTTTCATGCAAACCACGCATTTTCTTCTGAAGTTGTTCCACGTTCTCCTGAGATGCTGAGATAATTTTTCCATTCATCACCTGGGATTGGAATGGTGTTGATGCCCCTTGGAGAGACTCTGGCTGTTCTTGAAGGGGAGCCATCAGCAGCAGCCCACGAAATTATTATTTATTTATTTATTTTCCAAGCAGAGTATCTGGTTTATATCTGACCCAGGTGAATCTCAGGACAGTGGCAGATCCGGGGATGAGAGTGTGGGTGTCAGGACTGGGGGCGGGGGGTGGGGGGCCGGGCCTGGTCCTGCTTAGACACTGTACTGATGCTGCCGACCCCCCCCCCCCCCCCCCCCCGTTCTGAACCTGTGTCTCCTCCTAGGCTTGTACATTGCCACTGAATTGAAGATGGGGATCAGGGTCACCTGGGGGTCACAGTCCCACTGCTGCTTGTTGGCCAGCAGCGTCCAGCCCCCACACCCCACACCCCGCCCTCCTCCTTGGGCTGATCTAGGCCGCAGAGGATGATCAGAACGCACGCACCGGCCGAAGAGCTCCTCGTCCACCCTGGGGCAGGTGTGCCAGGTCCCAGCAGGCCGTGGACAGGGAGCCTGGGGGGCCCCGATCCACCTGGCAGGCTGCGGGCTGAGCCCGATGGGCCTCGAGCGGCCGTCTTGGGCACTGAGGACTTTCAGGACGGGGGCGCCTGAGCCCGTTGTCGCTGGGCTCGCTCCGGGTGCTGAGGGGCCCAGCAGCCTGGTCCCACCTGCCAGCCCCTTGGCTTTGGCAGCAGTCACCAGGAGATTTTGGGGGTGGCAGTGCCAGGGGCCGGATGGCCCATCACCTGGGCCTGCTCAGGGCAGCATCCCGGGTCCACCACATGCTGGGCTGGGTGGGCAGCGAGGCGGGGAACTTGAGGGTCGGGCGGAGGGCAGGTGTCCGAGTCCTGGTGGTGGCATCTCCCGGCATCTGCGCTGCTGTCGCTGGAGCTGCGGGGGCAGCTGGGGACGGCGCATGGACGTGGCCTTGCACGTGGTGGCAGCGGCTGAGGCAGCACCTGGCGGGGGGGCGGGGGGCGGTGCTCCCTTTCTGTCCTTTTTCGAGAAAGTCTGTGTCCTGCAGTGAAGACCTGGTCAGAGTTTTATGTAAGGGCTGCCAGACCCGGGGCGACTTGAGGCTTCCTGGGCTTGTGCAGTGAGGCGATCTTCTCGTGAACTTGGTGATGTTCTTCAGCTCAGGACGATCTTTCTCTCTACTGACAGCAGGTCGGCTCTTTATCACGAAAACAACCACAGCAGGACACTCCAGGCTCTCCCGGGGAAACCCAAAGAGACCTGGGACTTGTCTGGAACATTCGACAACACAGCAGAGCACCCCACAGCTGTTTCAGAACCCGGCTGGGAAGACATTTCCATGACAGTCAGCAGACCCTCCTGACTCCAGAGGGGACCACAGCTCTGCCTTATTGCCAGTATCCTGTGGGCCACAACAGACCGCACAGAAGCCTGTGGAATGTTCTATCTCTAAGAAAACAAGTGCCTGGCAAGCAGGACAGATCATCAGCTGGGCTGGTGGAGGGGGAGGGCAGCCAGGTACTATGAAACGGTGCTCTGTCCCTTTGCTGTGTTCACTGCACGCGGAGAGAATGTTGTTTCTTGTAAGGTGTGTGTGAGGAAGCGGAAAGGGCGGACTGCGGCCGGAGACCAGCCTGGAAAGCAGGCCACTCGGCCCCACCCGGCACTACGGCAAACCTGGAGGATCACAGCAGTGCCCCAGCCCTGTGTCCGCACACGAGCAGCAAAGGGCAGAATGGTGGGTGCGCTGTGGTGAGACTCCTGAGACCACATCCCCAGCTGAGGCTTGTTGCTGTGATTTAAAGTTTCCTTCTGCAGCAGGAAAGCCTGGTTCTCCTGCAAAAGTCACAGGGATCTCCCTGCCCTGAAGGCACCCACTCTCCTTCATGTTTGGTCACTCAGGCAGGCGGGGACAGAGGACCGAAGGGTCTCCTCAAAGGTAGTAACTAAGTGACTTTGATTATAGTCACAAGAACTTGGGTGAAATCAACTGGAACTGGCAAGGTCTTAAAATTTTATGCATTTTCTGAGGAGCTAGTTTGTCCCCATTCAATCCTAGTACTCCTGGATGAGGGTGACCCTCCTCTGGGGTGACTCAATGACCCAGGATCCTTCCCTCATGTGGCCTGGCCATCTTCAGCACCTGCCTCCTAAGGTTGCCCTGGGACAGTCTCCAATCCACCGAGTCCTCTTCAGAAGTACGCCTCTGCGGAGGCAGTGGGTCCTTTGTCTGGCTCAATTTGTCAACTTTTATTTATTTATATTTTTTTTGTGAGGAAGACCAGCCCTGAGCTAACATCCATTGCCAATCCTCCTCTTTTTGCTGAGGAAGACTGGCCCTGGGCTAACATCCGTGCCCATCTTCCTCTACTTTATATGGGACGCTGCCACAGCGTGGCTGACAAGCAATGTGTCGGTCCCCACCCGGGATCCGAACCTGTGAACCCAGGGCCGCCCAAGTGAGTGTGCAAACTTAACCACTATGCCACCGGGCTGGCCCCCTAAATTTGTCAACTTTTATTTCTTCAAACCACATCTCATTCTCCAGATTCAGGCTCAGAGCCTCCTTGCCCATCACCTGGGCCTCTGCCATGAATGACTCGTCCCTGGGACTGCTCCCAGGTGTCCCTCTGTCTGTGTTCCATCCTGAGTCAGAGAAAGGCCTCTGAGTGTCTGTGGGTAGGTTCACCCTCTCAGGTTTCTCCTCTGGAGTGAGCATGGCTCCCAGAATCTGTAGTCGTAAACCTGTACTGGGGCTGTTTCCTGCTCACACTGACTCGTCCCCCTGCTGACACAAGAGGCAGCCCTGGAAAGGGTGTAGTGCCACCCAGCTGGAGTGGAGGTTGCACAGCAATGCAAGGATGCTCCTCTTCCTGGGCATTCCAGCGGCCAGACCTCAGGGCGTCATGCACAGTCATGTTGCAAACTAGAAGTTACTGAGCATCTAGGGATAAAGGTGCCTGGACAAGCAGAGCTGCTTGCAGGGGCCTCCAGAGACCAAGGCCTGTTACTTACATCCTTGTAGGGAACCATTTGACCCATGACGGAGATGATGATTCTGGCGGTTGGCAGGTCTGAAGTCCGTATGGCGGGTGGGCAGCCTGGAACTGTAGGCAAGAGTTGAAATTACAATCTTGAGTCTGCAATCTGTCAGGCAGGCCAGTTAGGATGGAAACTCAGGCAAAATTTTTGTGTTACAGTCTTGAGGCAGCATTCCTTTTCTCGTATAATTTTACTTCAAATATACTGGAAAGGGAGAAGACTTTCAAAAGAGGATCAGGAATATACACTATAACAGGAAAGCACAGGCAGAGTAATTAGAAAAAAGACTCTCCTTTTCAGGGATCGACAGAGGTTTATGATTCAGAGGTACCACCCACCATGCAACTCAGCAAGATCGAAGGAAGAGACTTGTCTCCCACTTGACCTAACTCTGAAAGCACAGTTTAGGTAATAGGTGGCCTTGCTCTGCCCCCAGGGCCAGCGCAGAGTCTCTCGGTTGCAGAGCTTGGCTTTGGGAAGCGGGAGAAAATGATTAAGATTTTCAACCTTTAGGTTTCCTGCAGGCTTGAAAAATGAAGCTTGCCCTCTCCTCTGATTTGGGGAGTAGCCGTTCTCCCATGGCAGATCTTTTTTTAACTCTTTGAACCTGAGTATAGGGTTTCTCAGGACAGTGGAATTGTGACAAAGGGTTCGCTCTGACGCAGGAGCTGTTGACCTGGTTGGCCCCAAGGCCAGCTTCAAGCAGATTTCCTGCAGTGAGTTGGGTCAAGGAAAGTTTTTCACTGATGCTTAATTTATTTTATATGACCACGTTGCCTTCCTCGTTCTTTGGGAGTGCCACTGACAAAATACTCCTTAGCACTTGCCCGAAGGACATTCGCTGCCCCCATGTGAGACCATTGTCAGTTTCTTTGTGTAGTCTTGGTTTGCCTGCTAAGAAGGATGTTTTGTTATTTCAGCAGCCCTCAAACAGGTAATAAATGTTTCCACTGGGTTGGCACTTCCTCTCATTTCCTGAAGGAGGGGCTGATTGTTCTGACAGCTCCCCAGGGATATTCCAGGCTCTCTCAAAATGACTAAAGTCACCACTGCATCATTCCTCTGCACACTGTCACATAGAAAACCCAGGAAAGGTCATTTCTAGCATCAGCATCAAGGCTAGGATTGTCTACCTGGCTGGAGCTGGAATTTCTCTGAAGCTGATTAAACCACTGAACTGTAAATGGAGTCATGGCAGAAAATAGTAGAAGAGGCTTACAACCTGTTGAGATGCGCTTTTAGAATATTTGTCTTGCATAGTGTCATCTGTAGAAGAATAGAAAGGTGTGGTTACTTTTGAAGAGCATGAGGACAATATGACTTCCAACATAAAGCAGAGATAGTCCTGCCTGATGCAGGACAAGCAACTATTAATCAAATAAGTTTTGAAAGATAATGGAGGTTTCTGGAAGATGATTACTTCTCTCAGTGCTATGCATTACAATTAGATCTGAGTGCATATGAAAAAGAAGTGAACAAAGTTGCAAAAGCTGTCCTGCTGCCCACTCAAAATGATTAAATGATTATGCAAAAGAAGATTCCTCAGAAGTGTGGGATGTGCAGCCCTCAATTGCTTCCAGGCCTGAAATAAGGAGCTATAATCTGATAGTCACTTAAATTCATATTTCTTTCAATAATAATGCATTGCTCGTTTTGTAAATGAACTCCAAATCGTTAGTCCTGGTAACTCACTCAACTTTCCTAAGATCTGAATTTCAAGGATTTAATCATATAATTAAGAAGTGATCAAAGTAACACCAAAAAATTAACATGAATTATCTTGACAGTTCAGTGGGTCTATCTAAAATGGCAGCACTATTGGAATTATTATTAACATGAGTTTATGAAATACTTATTTCCATAAGTGCTCCAAATCAATGTGCTCTTTTGAGCTTTTCTCTAAGAAGAACAACAAAAGAAAAAGGCTAGGGAAAAAAAGTGTTCTTTCTATGCCTTTCCTGTCTAAGATTTTAGCTGGTTTGGATGTTAAAGATTAATCTCTTGGTGAATGCCATATTTTCTCTTTTTTCACTCCAAACCAAATGTTATTTTATTCCTTTTCTGTTACCAGATTATTCAAGGATATCTAGAATATTTAGAAGATAGAGATAAATTAAAGTAAAAAAATAAAATATCTTGAAATTCCAACCCAATACCATCAAACTTTAATTTTATCATGAAAATAAGCCCTAGTGCAATTACATTAAATTTTTGAAGGAAGCTGCTTTGTCCAAGTATATGCCCTCTTCTTGAGGGCAGTCTGCCTGTAATAGCTGGTCAATGGAGGGAAACGGGCCTAGCCCTCTTGCTTCAATCTAAGATAATTCTGTAGGACCATCCTGGCTCCAGAGCTGCCGTGGTGTCGGTCAAGCCCCTTCTTATGACTGCATCGCAGACCAACTTCCTCCTCTGCCCAGTCCTGCTTCCCTCAGTCCCTCACAAGTATTGTCCGATGGACACTCTCTGATAAACTTCTCACACTCAAATGTTCATCTCAGACTCTGTTTTCTGGAGAACCTGACCTCAGGCATGAGTTAAGAAAACAAACTAAATTTTCTGGGATCAGGCAGCCTAGGAAGTTCAACTCTTGAAGTAAATCTACATAGGTCCTAGGACCTAAAAAGAGATAAGTTCAATATAGAAACCAGAAACTGGTAAATGCATAGATAATGGAGGAACCTTGTGGAAGTACTCTTCTGATTGCTTTCATAGTTTCAGTACATAGGAGGCTGAAAGTAAGGATCGGGGAGGAAGTATTAGCGGTTCGAAGATGGAGCAGAAGGTATAAAATAGTTGTCTAGGATACTGGGAGGTGCATGTGTATAGAAGAAGAATAAGTAGAGAGTTAGGTTTAACCAGAGTTGGAGTTTTGACAAGAGAACATTATGAAAGGCAATAGATTGATCATAATTATTCCCAGTTTGCAGTCACAAAACTAATTGTGAGTAAAATTCTGCTTTTATGACATTTTCTTATTAATTGATTATAACAATGGACCGTGAAATTTAAATTGTATCAGAAAGGGCATGATCTCCCGTGATGAGAGCTGGTTGAGTTGATGGACAAGAACTCACAGTGGAGGTGAAAGATATTTGTAATCAGAATACTGGATGGAATAAACTGGAAAGATCTCATAGAGTAGATTGCATCGAGTGAGATTATAGAAGGATTATAGACATTTATAATGACAAGGCCTAGGATGTGACAATGGGAGTGAGAGGATGAAATAGGATTAGTATGATTGCCTTCATTCATTTATTAGCAAACATTTATGTAGACGAGATCAAGGAACTGAGAGGTCAGAATGTTAGATAATCTATATCAATGTTGGGGTTGGATATAGAATTAGAAAGAATGAGAGTCATCCCCTAAGATCTACTTTCTTAGCAACTTTCAAGTATAAAATACAGTATTGGTAACTGTATTCACCATGATGTACATTACATCTCCAGAACTTATCTATCTTATTGCTGGAAGTTTGTACACTTTGACAACCTTCACCTATTCCCCCACCCCTGGCAACCACCAATCTACTTGATTTCTATGAGTTTGTTGCTTTTAGATTTCACATAAAAGTGATATCATATTTGTCTTTCTCTGTTTGACTTATTTGACTTTGTGTAATACTCTCAGGTTTCACCCATGTTGTTGCAAATGGCAGGATTTCTTTCTTTTTATGGCTAAGTAATATTCCATTGCATATATATACCACATCTTCTTTATCTGTTGATGGATACCTACATTGTTTCCACATCTTGGCTATTGTAAATAATACTGCTATGCACATGGCGGTGCAGATATTTCTTTGAGATAACGATTTCATTCCCTTCAAATATGTATACACTAGTGGAATTGCTGGATCATATGGTAGTGCTATTTTTAATTTTTTGAGGAAGTTTCAAACTGCTTTCCAAAGTGGCTGCACCAATTTACATTCCCACTAACAGTGTACAAAGATTCCCTTTTCTCCATATCTTCACCAGCTCTTGTTTGCTCATGGCTTTTTGATAATAGCCATTCTAACAGATGTGAGATGCTATCACATTGTGGTTTCGATTTGCATCTCCCTGATGATTAGCGATGTTGAGCGCCTTTCCACGTACCAGTCTGCCATTTGTATATCTTCTTTGCAAAAATCTCTATTCAGGTCCTTTGTCCATTTTTTAATCAGATTATTTGTTTTTTTTTTTTTTCTTATTGAGTTGTATGAGTTCCTTATATATGTTGGATATTAACCCCTTATTCCATATATGGTTTGCAAACATTTTCTCCCATTTTGTAGATTGCCTTTTTATTTTGTGGATCATTTCCTTTGCTGTGCAAAGGTTTTTAGATTGATGTAGTCCCACATGTTTATTTTGCTTTTGTTGCTGGTGCTTTTGGTGTCATATCCAAAAAAAGCATTGCCAAGACCAATGTCAAGGAGCTCATTCCCTATGTTTTCGTCTAGGAGTTTTGAAATTTGGGGTGTTACACTTAAGTCTTTAATCCATCTAGAGAGAATTTTTGTGACTGATGTAAGATAGGGGTCCAGTTTCATTCTTTTGTGTGTGAATATCCAGTTTTCCAAACACAATTTACTGCAGAAGTTTTTTTTTCTCCATTGAGTTTTGGCTCCTTTGTCAAATATTAGTTGGCCGTATATGCATCAGTTTATTTCTGGGCTCTCTATTCTGTTCCATTGGTCTATGTGTTTGTTTTTATGCCAATACCCTGTTTTGATTACTATTGCTTTGTAATACAGTTTGAAATCAAGAAGTATGATGCCTCCAGCTTTGTCCTTTCTCAAAATTACTTTGGGTATTTGAGTTCTTTTGTGGCTCCATACAAATTTTACGATTTTTTAAAAATTTCTGTGAAAAATGCCATTGTAACCTTAATCTGTACTGCATTGAATCTATAAATGGCTTTGGGTAGTATGGGCATTTTAACAATTTAATTTTTTGGATCCATGAACACAGGTTATGTTGTCTTTTGTTTATGTCTTCTTCAACTTCTTTTATCAGTATCTTATAATTTTCAGGGTATAGGCTTTTCACTTCCTTGGTTAAATTTATTCGTAGGCATCTTATTCTTTTTGATGCAATTGTAAATGGAACTGTTTTCTTAATTTCTCTCTCTAATAGTTCATTATTAGTGTATAGAAACACGACTGATTTTTGTATATTGATTTTGTATCCTGCAAAATTTATTGAATTTATGTATTAGTTCTAGCAATTTTTTGGTGGAGTCATTAGGGTTTTTTTATATATAAGATCATGTCAAGTATTTTATATATAAGATCATGTCTCTGCAAACAGAGACAATTTTACTTCTTCCTTTTATACTTGGATACATTTTAATTTATTTTCCTTGCCTGATTGCTTTGGCTAGGACTTCAAGTACTAAGCTGAAAAGGAGTGGCAAGAGTGAGCACCCTTGTCTTATTCCTGATCTTAGAGGAAAAGCTTTCAACTTTTCACTGTTGAGTATGATCTTAGGTGTGGACTTTTCATATTTGGCCTTTACTATATTGAGGTACATTCCTTCTATACCCAATTTGTTGAGAGTTTTTATCATGAAAGAATGTCAAAGTTTGTCAAGTGACTTTTCTGCATCTATTGAAATGATCAGATGATTTGTATCTTTCATTCTGTTAATGTGATATATCACATTGATTGATTTACATGTCAAACCATCCTTGCATCCCAGGGATGAAATCCATTTGATCATAGTATATGATCCTTTTAATGTGATTTTGAATTCAGTTTGCAAAGCTTTGAACTTGCTTCCCTACGGGGGGGGGGGGCGGGGGGGCGCACAGAATGGGCTTCACAGCTGGTATGGCCCATTGGCTGTGAACCCAAATCAGGCAGAACTACCTACTGAGCCTCCTGGCCAGATGGGGCCAATGGCTCAGCTCTCCAGATGGGCAGAGCAGCTAGTTGGGATCTCTGTTTAGCTGTTCAGTCACAGCTTTAAGTAGGAATGTGTTCTGCCAAGGTCTGAGCACTGGTTGCTTTAAGCCCTACCCCCTTCTCCTTTTCTGTCTCTATCTGATCCCTAGTGGTGGAGCCCTGCAGATTCCCAGTGAAGCGAGACCCAAGTGGGCCTCCTGGGAAACATCCTGCAATCTGGGGAAGCTGGATGTCTACTTGGGCCCTCTTTTCCCTCTGGAGAAACCATAGGCCCAGGGAGGCCCTCTCAGTACAGTGCTGTGCCAGCCTGGGGGAAGGGCAATGTGGTTAAAGTGAAAGTGAAACCACTCCTCTTCCTTTCCAATGTGGCCCTCTCAGTCTCTAGGGTCAATTCTGTGGCGAGGGTGAATGCTTCAGCCTCCCCCCACCAGGTTCTGAGATTTTCACAATGGTGTCTTGTGTATGGATAGTTGTTAGTTGGTCTTCCTGTGAGGGAGACTGAAGTCTGGAATGATCTATGTTGCCATCTTGATGGTGTCATTCCTAAAAAATCCTTCTTAAGAATGTAGTAGATGACCACCATATGGAGGGAGATGCATGGAGTATCTGATAATAGGTAAGCCAAATCTTGGAAATTTAGGAGAAGAAGGAAATAGAATGGTCTAAAGAGCATGGTCCTTCTTGGTCTGTGGGTACAAGGGACGTAGGAGAGAAACAGTCTCCTCTTAAGAGGGCTGCTGTAGAAGCTGTGCTCTCAGGAGAAAACCAAGTTTTTGTTAGAGTAAAATTTGAATATATAGGGGATTTTTCTGATTACTGACTTTAAATCCTAAAGGGTTCAGTGGAAGAAGGGCTTTAGGTGTTGTGGAAGAATGGGAAGCGTTCATTGAAGGGAAGGTGGATTAGAGTCAGGGGTGTTAGGAATGACCCAGCAATCCTTGAATTCTTGTGGTGAGCAAGGATAAAGGGCATAATGAGATGATTCTTAATAATTTTAAGGCAAAAATCTGGTAATGACGCCAGGATTGTTTGGGGGAAGAAGATTGAAGTCCTTGTCAAGAAGGCATGGTGCCCTAGGGTGTCTGCACCCCTTTTAACAATCATGAGTGGAAGCCAGGGAATGAGTTTTCAAATCCAGAGAAACAGAGCTCTTGAGATTCCTCTGGACTCAGCTGATGTGGCATGGAGCCTAGTGGAAGAACTGGCTATTGCAATATAGGGAAGACAAGGTGGGATTTGACGTAAAGTCACATCCTCATTAATTGAAAATCCAGGGTATGGGTCTCAAGATGACTTAATGTAGACCAGGACTGCTCCATCTTGTCACTATTGACATATTTGCTAAATAACTTTCCCTTGCTGGGGCTTTTCAGTGAGTTGTAGAATATTTAGCAGCGTCTCTGGCCTCCACCCACTAGTTTCCAGTAGCATCCCTTCAGTTGTGACAACCTGTAATGTCTCCACACATTGCCAAATGTTCCTTGGGGGACAAAATTACCTCCATTGAGAACCACTTGTATAAATATATGTAAGAAATCTAGCCCAGAGGATAGTACAGTAAACTTTATTTGAATATACCAGGAAAGGCTTCAGACAGGAGTTAATGTTTGATGCTCTGAAGGACTCTCTAGGCAATCAAGACATTTGGGGAGAGAATTCACAGTGAGGCATTATTAACAGAAACTTTAAGTTAATTAAGTCATTAGGTGGGACAGTTTCTAAGTGAGTTAGTATGTAAATTGAGGACCTTTATGTTTGTTTATATTTGTAGGATGTCAACATTACCAAAAACAATCATTGCTACTTCTTTGTATCTAGAATGAAAGAACTCTTCATCTTGCTTAAATTGCCCCGTTTAGTGATCGTGAAATGTCAAACTACTGCAAAAAAAAGGGCACAAGTCAATTAATATGAAAATGTTGTAAGAGCAGAATTTTTCTCACAATTAGATTTGTGACTTCAAACATGGTGAAAAAGCATGAGAATGGCCCTGTTCATTGTTGAAACTATATATTCCAAACCATACACAATCTTCCCTGAAAGTTAGATTCTGTCATATTTTTAGAAAATATTTGAGCTCTTTTAATTTATTCCTTCCCATTTTTGTTCCTAGTTTCCTCCTTGATACCTCAGTGCATTTTTATGGGTCGTGTATTGCATGCCAAAATTGATGCTAAACTCAAGCCCATGCTTATATAGAGTCGAAATTACGATACTCAGGAACGACCACTTGGTTGACTGCACAGCTATTTTTCATTCGGAATCTGGGCCTCAAGTAAATATAACACAAAATGTAACCTTTAGACGGATCGTGCCTTTTCAGACTTCTTGTGCTAAATACCAGAGCCTATACAATGAACTGCTCTTCTCACCGTTCACAGCATTTTTATTCAATTCTCTTTTAGTTTTCAACATCTATTGTTTTTATGGTGTGATAGCCTCCTACCTACGTGAAAATAATAGGAATTAAAATTATTTTCTCTTCTGGAATGCAGGTAGTTCTTTATGAGTCTCAGTGCACTGTTCAGCATCTTTATTCCCCAAGGGGCGTTCTCTGGATGACTTTCACCTTGATAACCGGTTGACATAGTCAGATGATATTGATAATCACACACTGAACAGACTGTGGGAAAAGTCACTTGGTTCAGGCCGATGATGCAAAGGCATTCCTGATAGCATATGGTTTTCTCCTTTCCCATCAAACAGATGAGAGAGAATGATCATTTTGGAGTAGTCTGCCAACAAACAGTGTAGGCTAACATATGGGATTACTATATATGTTAGCATGCCTTTAATCATAAAAATATAATTTAGTAGTATTTCTACATGTGGGTTTCCAATAGGAATTTCTTGTGAAGGTTCTCCAATAGTAGTTTCAACTTGGGGTTAACAGGGTGTTGTAAAATTACTAATAATGTGAATTTTCCCACTTACGTCTTTGAGACAACAGCATTTAACAATCACACCAGAGGACTTTGCTTCTGGGAAGGAGTAGACATACTTTTTCCCTATTTCTCTCCCTAAGGACAACTAAAACCCACAGCCATTATATGCAAAACAAACTCTGAAAAGTGAAGAGAAGAAGAAAAACTGCCTGGGAAGCTTGGGGCCCAGGGATTAACACAGGGGTGTATTCCCTGGGTTTTCTTTGAGCCTCATGTATCCCAGGCCTGGAGGTGAAGAAGTCAGCAATCGAGAATTGCCAACAGATGCAAACAAAAAACCTCCCACAAAAGCCTCCTGTCTCTAGCCAAAGGACCAGGAAAGGGGCAGCCTAGCAAAAATCTTTTAGACAATATCCGCTCTACTCCAGCCAAACATCACAGAAAAAAATTGCAGCCTAGTTCTCCCTCATGACAATAAAGGTTGAGTGGGTAGCCAAGACCACACTCTCATCAGACTCTAATGAGGAGCCCAACCCATCTGCCAGGGTGGTGTCAGAGAAGGTCAAGTAAGGAGCTGGGACTTTCATCTCTGCCAGGTGGTAATGATGCCCCCTCCGCCACACAGCAGAGGTGGAGACGGCTAAGGATCCAGGGCTTCCAGCCCCATCTGTCAGTGTTGAGGCATCCCTCCCACTCTGCTGAGGTGATGTCAGTGGAGGATTTTCACCCCGGCCCAAGGGCAATGAGACGCCATTCCACAGTGTCAGTGGAGGACAAGCGGGGAGCAGTAAAGAAGGAATCCCTACCCCTCCCATCCAGGGTGGTATCAGTGGAGACCTAGAGGGAAGATGGAACTCCCATGCCGCTTGGGAGTAACCTGTAGCCTCTGTCCTCCCTCCTCCTGCAAAACCCCTGTTGTCAACAGAAGCCAAATGGGGAACATGGATTTCTACCTTCACCTGGCAGTAACGAGGGAGCACTCCCCTTCCCCTGCTGAAGCAGTGTCAGATGAAACCAGCTAACATAGAAGGTTTAAATAAGATCCAGAGTCTCATAACTTAACACACAGATTGTTCAGGTTTTAACTGAAAATCACTTGTCATACCAAGATCCAGGAAAACTACAATTTGAATAATAAAAAACACAAAACAGTAGACACTAACACCAAGATGGCAGAGATGTTAGAATAACCTGACAAATATTTTAATGCAGCCACCATAAAAATGCTTTAATGAACAACTATGAACATACTTGAAATAAATGAAAGAATAGAAAGCTTCAGAACAATATACAAAGTACCAATAAATAATTAGAAGACATAAAGAAGAACCAAATGGAAATTGTGGAACTAAATAGTATAAAAAGTATATAATAATATAAAAAAGAATACAGAAGACAGGATAGAATCAGTGAACTGGAAGATAGAACAAGAGAAATTACTCAATCTGAAAAACAGAGAGAAAATAGACTTGGGGGGGGAAGGGGGAATGAACAGAGCCTAAGGGATCCTAGAGACTATAACAAAATATCTAACATTTGTGTCACAGAAGTCCTAGAGGGACAGGAGAAAGAGGGTGGGTCTGAAAAGAACTTGAACAAATAATAGCTCAAACCTTTAAAGTATAGTAAAATATACAAAGAATAAACTGGATGGAACTACACTACCCAATTTCAAGGCGTATTATATAGTTATAGTAATCAAGACTGTGTTGTATTGGCAGAATCATAGATAGGTAGACCAATGAAACAGAATAGAGATCCTGGAAATAGACCCAAATAAGCCCAATGACATCTGACAAAGGTGCTAGGCTTGTCAACGCATGGTGCTGGAGCAATTGGACATTCATAGGCAAAACCATGAACCTCTATCCAAACCTCACAGTCTATACAAAAATTAGCTCAAAATGGAACAAAGACTTAAGTGTAAAAGATAAAACTATAAAACTTTTAGAAAAAAATGGGAGAAAAATCTTTGGGATCTAAGGCTAGGCAAAGAATTCTTAGATTTGACACCCCAAACACTCTCCATAAAAGGAAAATTTGATAAATTGCACCTCATCAAAATTGCTCCATGAAAGCCTTTGTGAAGAGAAATGAAAGCCAAGCCAAAGACGGGGAGTAAGTATTTGCAAGCCACATAGCTGACAAAGGACTCACATCTAGAATATATAAAGAACTCTCAACACTCAGAAAAAAAGCACAAATAAACAATCTCATTAGAAAATGGGCAAACTACATGAAGAAACTGATGAGGAGATACAGATGGCAAATAAGCACATGAAAAGATGTTCAACATCATTTGCCATTAGAGAAATGAAAATTTAACCACAATGAGATACCACTACACGTCTATCAGAATGACTTAGATTAAAAATATATATATATGACACCACCAAATGTTGGCAAGGATGCAGAGAGACTGAATCACTCCTACACTGCTGATGTATGGAATGTAAAACAGTACAGGCACTCCAGAAAACAATTCGCTATCTTCTTAAAAAACAAAACATGCCACTACGTACAACCAAGCTGTTAGACTCCAGAGGATTTATCTCAGAGAAATGAAAACTTATGTTCGCATCAAAACCCTGTACATCAAAATGTTCATTGCAGTTTTACACATACTACTCCAAAAGTGGAAACAATCCAGATGTCCGTCAGTGAGTGAGTGGTTACACACACTATGGTACATCTACACCATGGCATACTCAGCAATAAAAAGGAATGAACTATTAATATGCACAAAGACTTGGATGTATCTCCAGAGAATTATGTTGAGTGGACAAAGCCAATCCCAAATGGTTACATACTGTATGATTCCACTTATTGAACATTCTTAAAATGACAATATCATAGAAATGGAGAACAGATTAGTGGCTGCCAGGGATTATGTATGAGGGTGTAAGGGTGATGGGAGATGAGAGAAACTAAGGGGAAGTAGGCTTGACTATAAAAGGGTTACCTGAGGAATCCTTGTGGTGATGGAAATGCTCTGCATTTTCACTATATTGACGTCGATATCCTGGTTGTGATATTGTACTATACTTTTGTGGGGGAAACTGGTAATGGGTACATAGCATCTCTTCACATTATTTCTTACAATTGCATGTGAATCTACAATTATCTCAAAACAAAAACGTGTGAAAAAATCAAACCATGATTAGTCATTGTAGTTGCTATTCATCATATTTTCTGGCTGCCCAGCTCAGTTTCAATACTTTTACTAATTTAAGGGAATTTTCCATCTTATGAATCTTGCCTCCTCAAACAGAAGACAGAAAACTTACTCTCTCAAACTTTTTAGTGAAATCAGAGGCATTAGATATACCTGCAGGAGGCTTTAAGTAGGAACTAGATAATTTGGACAAAAAGGTTCACGCAGACTCCATTTTGCTGGTGGGAATGAGGATGGGGATGGGGATGGAGGCACTTGGCTTTCAAGAGCAACAATGAGTCTAAAGTCAAGTCCCTGACACAAATTTGACATTGACATGTTTGAAGGTGGCAGCAAACTCATTTCACTTGAGAGCAAACTCAGTGTACCTGAATTTTGGTAACGGCCATTGAGCTGTTTGCTCCTACTGCCATTCTGAGGTATCATAGGACCGGAGGCTCCACTGCAGGCCTGCATTTTCACTCCTTCTAACAATTTTGTGAACTACTTAATGACGTGCTGGGGCTGGCTCAGGTCTCCTCAAGAAAGCAAGAGAGCCAATTGCATGCATCTCTCCCTAACCTTGCAGTCATAGCTGCAATATATTTAGCCAATTTAAAGAAAAAAGATTAAAAATTTCAAATTTGTGCTTTATTTCCAAAACAAATTAAAGTAAAATCTCAGTAGTAACACTATGCATGTGCCTAAAATCACTATTACACGTAAATGAAGTCCAAAAATACTTTGTTTTTTTACCTCAACATAAAAAGAATATTAAGTAAAAGCCACACAAGATGAGACAGAACAAAATGGCTTCTCATATGTTTGGCAAATCCACTGGCATTTAAAAAAACCCATTTCCTCCTGAATCATCAAGATGTTTCCAAAGCTAATTCGAAGACTTTCCTTAAAAGGTCACCATGTATAAAATTTAATGTTGTGGCTTCTCAAGCTGTTATGAAACATCTGACGTGATACATTATTTTCTCAGGATTCAAGACAAGACTTGCTCATGGATGCTGACAAAGTAGCAATCTCAGAAAGTCTTTTATTATTGGGGAGTTTTAACATAACCACAGATAAAATGATTATTTTACATTTGTATGTCTATGGAGTTCTCTTACTAATCAGTAATGTTAGATATATTATAGAAGAAAAAATTTAGTTTCTTAAGTAAGTTCCCTTTCTTTATAAAATGAAAGCTCATTCTAGTAAAAACGAGATGGGAAGGAAAGAAAAAGAGATAAGTCGGGTGGATTTTTTTAGACAAAAGTTCACCATTAAATTAATTCTCCATTGTTTTCATCACTCATATTTTTTGTCTTTTCTTATGAAAATGAATTGTACAAGTGTGTTATATATACTGACCAAGTTTCTGGGAAGTTGAGAACTTCAATTTTTTGCCACCTACTTTGCCCAGATTGAGTTGGACATTCCTTTACATTCTGTAAAAATCAATGTGAGTCAGTGTAAAATCTACTTATCCCTCTCATTTTTTATATTTTTTCTTGGGCCCTTTAAAAATGGTATCAGGAAATTCCACTGAGCTAAAATGTCTAAAATTTAGCCTCACAACTGTGTCTAGTGAACAATATTATCATACCATTTCTTTATTGACTTTATTCCTCATCGTGAAAGTTGATTTGGGGCATTCATTGGTGCACACTTTCTCTCTTCTTTTTTTTTTTTTTTTTTTTGTGTGTGTGAGGAAGACCAGCCCTGAGCTAACATCCGTTGCCAATCCTCTTCTTTTTGCTGAGGAAGACTGGCCCTGTGCTAACATTGTGCCCATCTTCCTCCACTTTATATGGGACGCCGCCACGGCGTGGCTGACAGGCAGTGCGTCGGCGGGCGCCCGGGATCCGAACTCGCGAACCCCGGGCTGCCAAGCGCGAACTAAACGGCTGCGCCACCGGGCGGCCCCCTCTCTTCTTTACACTCACACACTTACCAAACTTAGACCTCTTTCAAGTCTTATTTTCTTAGACATACAGAGTTACACAGAAATATGTGCAAAATGTGTGTCCAAAAGATTCTCGAACCAGTACTCCTCTACTGCCTACTGAAACACTGAAAGCTTTCACACTCTTGCATGTTCATGTTCCATAGCAGAGAAATCCATTTTTTAAAATTGACACAGTAGTAGGGAAAGGCTTATAACTTGCAAAATATCTTAAAAGTGGTATTTTTATCTTAGACCCATTGAATTTTTATTTAAAAGAGGACAGATTTATGAATGGCTGTCCTGGCACACATGAAGAACAAATTAATCTAGCATCTCTTACTTTTAGCTAATGCCTGAGGCCACACAGTATCCTGAAAAGAAAACAGAAAAGTATCAGGGAACCTATATTTCAGTTGTGCATCTCCCACTTTCCTGAGACTGTTAGCCATGAAGTAAACATTTGTGTTTCAATTTCCTTATCTTGTAAACTTGATAATATGTGCTCTGCTAATCTCCTACAGATTTAAAATAAATCAGTGCCTATTATAGAGTTGGCACTGTTCCACGTACTTTACATGTGTGATAGAATAAACTGTAAAGACAATGTATCTTTCACTTCTGACATTTCCAGCTCCCTCTATCCTTTTCCCATCCTCTTCTCAAATTCAGGGAGCAGTGGGGTATGGTGATCTGTACATACGGCCCTCACGGTAGGGCTCTTACAGTAGTAGTACAAGGAATCTGATGAACTTTTGTTGTTGTTGTTTTAAAATAGACTTTTGAATATCAAGACAGAGTACATGTCATTGAGAAAAAGCTACTTTGGAGTTTTAATCTTTATCTATTGAATAGCAAGAGCCAAGGTTCCCCATCCCAACAATAAACAAGGAATATGCAGTAAGAGCTTGTTTTTTCCCTCCAACCCTCTAGATCATATTTAAGATTCCATGGGCTGGGAAAAGGAAGAAAAAGTGGAGAGGTAAGAAGAGCACAGTGAGGGTTTCTATATAGGGACCATGTATGCCCCTGATCCCATCTCCACATTAGCTTTTGGTGGCTTGGCCTTGAGATGGGAAAATCTGGAGCAGAGACACACTTTCAGCTTCTCCAAGAAAGTGAGCACAAAGTGACATCAGTATGGCAGTGATGTCACTCAGCATGGTGGAGTGAGCTTTTTCCCCTTAACTCTCCCCTGCTAAGATACAACAAAAGGGTCATCCATGC
Source organism: Tapirus indicus (assembly GCA_031878705.1). Lineage (NCBI taxonomy): Eukaryota > Metazoa > Chordata > Mammalia > Perissodactyla > Tapiridae > Tapirus > Tapirus indicus. The sequence goes on along the minus strand of CM062937.1, from coordinate 33,970,732 downwards.
ATCAACAGAGGTGTTTCAAACTACACACAGGATGTCTGACAGGCCCACGCAGCCTTACATCTGATGGCGGAGGTGCTGGAAATCCTAGGGGAAGTAGAAGCAGGTGAGGAAGTCTCCCCTCCTTCCCCAACAACAGCAGACCCGAGACTGAGACTGCATGGCTCTCAGAGGGGGCAGAGGCCCTCTGCATGAAAACGTTTGCTCTCCAAGTTCCCACTCAGCACATGGTGAACCCCCATGTGGAAGGAATGGAACAGTTGTGGGGGTGACCTCGTCAAACTAACACTCCAGAAGAGCAGGTAGCAAGGGAGGAATGAGAAGCCCCTGGGACTGGGGAGGTGAAAGTGTGTGCCCCTCTCCCTCCCTCGGCATCCTGGCTCAGCCATGTTCACCACCCGAGCTCAGCACCTTGCTCAGCCATGCTCTGAGCCCCAGTTTGGTGCCCAAGCCCAGGGATGCTGCAGCCGGAGGACATGTGCAGTGATCCAACCCAGCAGAGTCCCAGTGGTGGTTGGTACATGTAGCCCCACCCCACCCCCACGGAGACTTGACCTGTCCCCACCATGCCCCTGTGGAGACACTGGCCCCACTGTGCTGCCGCCCAGCAATGTCGCAAGGCATGCCAGCCCAGGCACGCATCAAACCAGCTGCACCTCAGTCTGGCCAGAAGGCCCGCACATCTTAGTGGTTTCAGAACACACAGTTATTGACCCCCACCTAGTGGCGGCAAGTGGAATCTATGATCAGACATCTTTAGGATGAGGAGAAATAAAACCACACCCTCAAGCACAATGCAAAATTACATTAAATCTCCAGACCAGAAGGAAAATGACAAGCATCCAGAAACCAACCAAGAAGGCAGAGAAATTCATAACCTACATGACAGAAAATTCAAAATAGCTATCATGAAAAAGCTTAATGAACTACAAGAAAATACAGATAGACAATTCATGGAAATTAGGAGCTTCTTCACAAAGGAGATTGAAACCATATAGAAAAAACAATCAGAATTGTTGGAGATGAAAAACACAATGGACTAGATGAAGGAAAATCTGGAATCTCTAAAGACCAGAGCAGACAATATGGAGGAAAGAATTAGTATTGTTGAGGTTAGCAATCTAGAAAGGCTTCATGGAGGAGGAGACAGAACTAAGGCTAAAAAGAAATGAAGAAATTCTCCAAGAAATATCCAACTCAGTTAAGAAGAGCAACTTAAGGATTATATGTATCCCAGAGGGAGAAGAGAGGGGAAAAAGGAGCAGAGAGCTTGTTCAAAGAAATAATAGCTGAGAACTTCCCAAACCTGGGGCAGATGCTGGAAATACAAGTGAATGAAATCAAGAGATCTCCTAAATATATCAACAAAAAAAAAGGCCAACCCCAAGGCATATAGTAGTAAACCTGGCAAAAGTTAATGACAAATAAAAAAATAGTAAGAGCAGCAAGAGGAAATAAGATAATGTAGAGGAATTCCAATCCAGCTCTCAGTAGATTTTTCATCAGAAACTCTGCAGGCCAGGAGAGAGTGGAATGATACATTCAAAATTCTGAATGATGAAAACTTTCAGCCAAGAATACTCTATCCAGTGGAAAAAATCCTTCAGATATGTTGGAGAAATTATAACTATCCCAGATAAACAAAAGCTAAGGGAATTCATGGACACAAGACCCCCACTGCAAGAAATGCTCAAGAAGGCCCTCATGCCTGAAAAAGAAAAAGAAAAAGGGGATACAAAACTTTGTGCAAGGAGAAATAGGTAGACAAAATCAGATAAATTGCAGCTCTGTATCAAAATAGGTTAGCAAACACTTAATTATAACATCAAAGATTAAGGGAAGGAAAACACCAAAAATAAACATAACCTCATCACTGTAAACATGAAATCACAAGACAAGATGGAATAAGTTGTCACAACAAAAACTTAAAAGAGGAAGAGGAAAAGGATAGAATCAAGTTAGACAAAGGAAATAAGAGGCCACCAGAAAATGAACTATCTCATTTATGAGATTTTTTTATATGAACCTCATGGTAATCACTAAACTAATATTCAAAGCAGAGACACATACGATAAATAAAGAGAAAACTAAGAAAACCATTATACAGACTACCAATCTGAATTGGTAGTCCAAATCACATGAGACAAGAAACAAAGCAAATGCAAAAGATCCAGAAAATGATTGAGAAAGTAGCAACACCAAGCTCTCATATATCAGTAATCACCCTAAATGTAAATGGATTGAATTCTCCAGTCAAAAGACACAGAGTGGCGGGATGGATTAAAAAACAAGATCCAACAATATGCTGCCTCCAGGAAACACATCTGAGCTCTAAAGACAAACACAGACTCAGAGTAAAAGGATGGAAGACAATACTCCAGCTAATGGCAAACAAAAAAAGCACATGTGGCTGTACTCCTATCAGACAAAGTGGACTTCAAGATGAAAAAGGTAATGAGAGACAAAGAGGGGCAATATATAATGATAAAAGGGACACTCCACCAAGAAGACATGTCACTTATAATTATATATGCACCCAACACAAGAACACCATAGTACATAAAGCATCTATTAACAAACGTAAAAGGAGATATTAACAACAGCACAACAATAGTAGGGGACCTCAACACCCCACTTACTTCAATGAATAGAACATTGAGACAAAAAGTCAACAAGGAAATAGCGGACCTAAATGAAAAGCCAGATGAGATGGATTTAATAGATATATAGAGAGCACTCCACTCAAAAACAGCAGACTACACATTCTTCTCAAGTGCACATGGAACATTCTCAAGGACAGACCATATGTTAGGAAACAAGGTAAGCCTCTATAAATTTAAGAAGATTGAAATCATAACAAGTATCTTTTCTGACCATATGGCTATGAAACTAGAAATCAACTACAAGGAAAAAACTGGGAAAGTGACAAAGATGTAGACTAAACAACAAGCTACTGAACAACCAATGGATTATTGACGAGATTAAAGGAGAAATTAAAAAATATCTGGAGATAAATGAAAATGAAAATACACCATACCAACTCACATGGGATGCAGCAAAAGTGGTTCTAAGAGAGAAACTCATAGCAATACAGGCCCACCTTAACAAACAAGAAAAATCCCAAATAAGCAACCTTAAAGTACATTTAACAGAACTAGAAAAGGAACAGCAAAGCCCAAAGTCAGCAGAAGGAGGGAAATAATAAAAATTAGAGCACAAAAAAATGAAATTTAAACCAAAAAAGCAGTAGAAAGAATCAATGAAAGAAAGAGTTGGTTCTTTGAGAAGATAAACAAAATTGACAAACCCTTAGCTGGACTCACTAAGAAAAGAAGAGAGAAGCCTCAAATAAATAAAATTAGAAATGAAAGAGGAGAGACTACAATGGATACCACAGAAATACAAAGGATTATAAGAGAATACTATGAAAAACTATATGCCAACAAATTGGACAATCTAGAAGAAATGGTTAAATTCCTAGACTCACACAACCTACCAAAACTGAACCAAGAAGAAATAGAGGACCTAAATAGACCAATCACAAGTAAAGAGATTGAAACAGTAATCAAAAACCTCCCAAAAAATAAAAGTCCAGGACCAGATGGCTTCTCTGGAGAATTTTACCAAACATTCAAAGAAGATTTAGCACCTATCCTTCTCAAACTTTTCCAAAAAATAGAGGAAGATGGAATACTTCCTAACACATTCTACAAGGCCAACATCACCCTGAAGTCAAAGCCAGACAAGGACAATACAAGAAAGGAAAACTCCAGGCCAATGTTGCTGATAAATATAGATGCAAAAATCCTCAACAAAATATTGGCAAACCGAATACAGCAATATATCAAAAAGATCATACACCACGACCAAGTGGGATTGATACTTGGGACACAGGGATGGTTCAACATCCACAAATCAATCAATGTGATACACCACATTAACATAATGAGGAATAAAAACCACAAGCTCATCTCAATTGATGCAGAGAAGGCATTCGACAAGATCCAACATCCATTTATGATAAAGACTCAACAAAATGGGTGCAGAAGGAAAGTACCTCAACATAATAAAGGCCATATATGACAAACCCATAGCTAACATCATACTCAACAGGGAAAAACTGAAAGCCATTCCTCTGAGAAAAGGAACAAGACAAGGGTGCCCACTCTCGCCACTCTTTTTCACCATAGTACTGCAGGTTTTGGCAATTTTAGGCCTGAAAAAGGAATAAAAGGACTCCAAATAGTCAATGAAGAAGTGAAACTCTCACTATTTGCAGACGACATGATCTTATATATAGAAAACACTAAAGAATCCACTGGAAAACTATTAGAAATAATCAACAACTACAGCAAAGTTGCAGGGTATAAAATCAACTTACAAAAATCAGTTGTATTTCTATATGCCAAGAATGAAATAACAGAAAGAGAGCTCAAAAAGACAATCCCACTTATAATTGTGGCAAAAAAATAATAAAATAAAATATCTGGGAATAAATTTAACCAAGGAGGTGAAAGACCTATATAATGAAAACTATAAGACACTATTGAAAGAAATTGATGATGACATAAAGAAATGGAAAATATCCATGTACATGGATGGGAAGAATAAACATAGTTAAAATGTCTATACAACCTAAAACAATTTACAGACTCAATGCAACCCCAATAGGAATCCCAATGACATTCTTCATGGATATAGAATGAACAATACTAAAATTCATATGGGGCAACAAAAGACCCTGAATAGCTAAAGCAATCCTGATAAAAAAGAACAAAGGCATCACAATCCTAGACTTCAAAATATACTACAAAGCTGTAGTAATCAAAACAGCATGGTACTGGCACAAAAACCAACACAGAGATCTATGGAACAGAATCGAGAGCCCAGAAATAAAACCACACATCTACAGACAATTAATTCTTTGATGTAGGAGCTAAGTACATACAATGGAGAAAGAAAAGTCTCTTCAATAAGTGGTGCTGGGAAAATTGAACAACCACATGCAAAAGAGTGGAAATAGACCATTTTATATTGTAATACACAAAAAAACAAGTGAGACTTCATCAGATTAAAGAGCTTCTACAAGGCAAATGAAACCAGGATCACAATGAATAGACAGCCCACCAGCTGGGAGAAAATATTTGCAAATCATGTATCCGGCAAGGGGTTAATCTCCATAATATATAAAGAACTCACACAATGGAACAACAAAAAAACAAGCGACCCAATCAAAAAAGTGGGCAGAGGATATGAACAGACATTTTTCCAAGGGAGATATACAGATGGCCAACAGGCACATGAAAAGATATTCAACATCACTAATCATCAGGGAAATGCAAATCAAAACTACACTAAGATATCAGCTTTCACACATTAGAATGGCTATAATCACCAAGACAAAAAAACAGCAAATGTTGGAGAGGTTGTGGAGAAACGTGAAGTCTAATCCACTGCTGGTGGGAATGCAAACTGGTGCAGCCTTTACGGAAAACAGTACGGAGATTCCTTAAAAAATTAAAAATAGAAATACCTTATGACTCAGCTATCCCACTATTGGGTATCTATCCAACTAACCTGAAATCAAAAACCCAAAGAGGCTTATGCACCCCTATGTTTATTGCAGCATTATTCACTATAGCCAAAAAGTGGAAGCAACCCATGTCCCTCAATGGATGATTGGATAAAGAAGATATGGTATATATACTCAATGTAATAATACTCAGCCATAAAAAAAGACAAAATTGTCCCATTCGCAACAATATGGATGGACATAGAGGATATTATGCTGTGAAATAAGCCAGAGAGGGAAAGACAAACACTGCATGATTTCGCTCATATGTGGAATATAAACTAACACAAGGACGGAGAGAACTGTTTGTTGGTTACCAGGGGCAAGGGGAAGGGGGGTAGGGACAAGGGGTGAAGGGAGGCATTTATATGGTGACTGACAAACAATAACGTACAACCTAAATTTCACAATGTTATAAACTATTAAGACATCAAAAAAAAAAAAGGTCAGCAAGCAGGGCATGGGGTTTTCCTGACGTGTGCCACTCTTGCAGTAGCAGGAGTTTAGAAATGGCAGCTTGACTTGTTGAGACAGAAAAGTCTTGATAAAATTCATTGTCTCCAGAGTTCTGAAAGTCATAGCTGTGTTTCTCAAAATTTCCAAAAAGGGTAAGGTTGGCTGCAAATGAGATCCTACAGAGTCGAGACGAGAAAGATCTAGATCACATTGACTAGCAACTAGAGAATACCAGGAAGGCAGGCATCCCAGCACATGCCAGTGTGGCTGGCTGACCACATCCAAGGATTGAAAAGCATAGTAATTCACAGTGGTTTCAGTGTGAACAGATGTCTGTGTCCAGGAACAGGTGCTCTCTCCCAATGCCAAGATGTTGTGTAACCTTCTCATAGCTAAGATTCTACTTAGCTGAATTTGAAGTTCAGGATGATTGAGTTCTTTCATAATTGGCAAATATTTACTTATTTTTGTCATCAGACACATATTGCCTCAAAGTAGAGATAAAATTATATTATAGAAAAATATGACGTATTTGGCATTATTGAAAAAATGGAATGAAATTCATGCCAATTACATATGCATTACTTTAATGACCACAACAGTTATGTGAAGAAAAGGTTATTATTATTCCCATTTTTCAAATGGAGAATCTGGGACTTTGGTTAAGAAACCTGCCCGAGATCACCTAGACCATATGTGGCAAAACTGGGAATCAAATCTAAGTATGCCTTATTATGGAGACTTAATGCTTATTCAGAAGTAGTGAACATGGCATAATATTTTGCACATAATTATATTTGCATGACAATTTGCAAATAATATACTGCAATAAATGTAAATTAATCCCACATATTTATTACAAAGTTATTTTTGTAACCTGTGTATCAAAGGACTCAAACAACAGAGTAAAGAATAAAAGGCAACCTATGGAGTATTCATCTGCTCTGGCTGCCATAATAAATACCACAGGCTGGGGGGCTGAAACAGCAGACATTTATTTTCTCACAGTCCTGGAGGGTGGAAGTCCAAGATCAAGGTATCAGCAGGTTTGGTATCTTCTGAGGCCTCTCTCCTGGGCTTGCATGGCTGCCTTTTCTCTATGTCCTCACATGGCCTTTCCTTTGTGTGCATGCATCTGTGTGTCCTAATCTCTTCTTCTAGAAGGACACTAGTCATATTGGTTTAGAGCCCACCCATATGACCTCATTCTACCTTAATCACCTCTTTAAAGGCCCCATCCCAAATACAGTCACATTCTGAGGAACCAGGGGTTAGGATTTCAACATTTGATTTTTGAAGGGACACAGTTCAGTTCATAACGTACATAATGGGATACATGTTTGAGAAGCAGTTAGTACCCAGAATATATAATAAAACTCCTACAACTCAACAACAAAAAATCAAATAACTTGATTTAAAAATGGTCAAAGGACTTAAAGAGACATTTCTCCAAAAATGATATACAAGTGGCCAACAGCATATGAAAAGATGCCCAACATCACTAACCCTTAGGCAAATGCAAGTTAAAACCACAATGAAATATCACCTCACATCCATTAGGATGGCTACTATCAAAAAAACCCCAGAAAATAAGAAGTGTTGGTAAGGATGTGGAGAAATTGGAACCCTTGTGCACTGTTTGTGGGAATGTAAAATGGTGCAGCCACTATGGAAAACAGTATGGCATTTGCTCAAAAAATTAAAAATAGAATGACTGTATGGTCCACAAATTCCACTTCTGGTATATAGCCAAAAGAACTGAAAGCAAGGCCTCAAAAGGCCTCAAAACACCAATGTTTATAGCAGCATTATTCACAATAGCCAAGAGGTGGAAGCAACCAAAGTGTCCCTCAGCAGATCAACAGATATACAAAATGTAGAACTTACAACAGAATATTATTCAGACTTAAAAAGGGAGGAAATCCTGACACATGCTACAACATGGATGAATCTTGAGGATATTATGCTAAGTGAAATAAAAGTCACAAAAGAAAAATATTGTATGATTTCACTTATATGAGGTATCTAGAGTAGTCAAATTTGTAGAAACAGAAAGTGGAATGGTAGTTGCCAGGGGCTGGGGTAGTGGAGAAATGAGGAGTTATTGCTTATTGGTGCGGGGGTAAAAGTGTATAGAGTTTCCATTTTACAAGATGAAAAAGTTTTGGAGATTGGTTGCACAATAATATGAATATACTTGACACTACTGAACTATATAGAGTTAGAAATGATTAAAATGGTAAATTTTATGTTGTGTGTATTTTGCTGCAATTAAAGAGGATTTTAGAAGATTTGCTAAACCTTTAACTCAGGGATAGCACATTTTCTGAAACAAAGTGGATATCCAATGAACATTTGCTGAATAAGTGAGAAAATATTTTCATCAGGTGTCACTGGTTCTCTTAAATGAAGTAAATGTGTCACATTCTAGAATTCTGATAAAAATAATTAAGCTACTTATGCATTTATTTTTCAATATATAATTTTAAATGATTGCAGAAAAACCTAGTCCCCTTGAATATAAACTGAAACATGTTCTGTGACTATATCATTATCAGAAGTGACCTAAAATTCCTTTAATGATTTTTAGAAATGTAAGGTTTGGATGGATCATTGTAATGTTTTACAAGTTCAAGTTGATTGCTTGTGAAGGCTCTGATCACTTTAAAAAATCTGCTTAAAATGTGACATATTGTAAACTAGGAATAGAGGGGAACTTCCTGAACTTGATAAAGAAAAATCCTGTAGCTAACATGATACTTAGTGGTGAAAACTTGAAGGTTTCCCACTAAGAAACAAGGCAAGGATGTTCCCTTTAACCGGTCCATTTCAACATTGCGTTGGAAGTCCTGGCTAGTGCAATAAAACAAGAAGAGGAAATAAAACAAGAAGAGGTATATAGATTGGAAAGGAAGAGATAAAACTTTGCAGTGACATGACAGTCTATGTAGGAAATCTGAAAGAATCAGCAAAAAGACCTCTGGCACTATTAAGTGATTATAGTGAGGTCACAGGATGCAAGGTTAATACATAAAAGTCGATCGCTTTCCTTTACACCAGCAATATACAAGTGGAATTTAAGGTTAAAAAAATGTCATTTACATTAGCAACCAAAAAAATGAAATACTTAGGTACAAAGCTAATAAAATATGCACAAGATCTATGTGGGGAAAACTACAAAACTCTGAGAGAAATCAAAGAAAAACTGAATAAATGGAGAGACATTCCATAGTCAAGGAAAGAAAAACTCAGTATTGGCAAGATGTCAGTTCTTCCTAACTAATCTATAAATTCAAATCAATACCAATCAAAATCCCAGCGAGTTATTTTGTGGATATTAACAAAGTGATTCTAAAGTTAATATGGAGAGGTAAAAGACCCAGAATAGCCAACACAATATTGAAGAAGAACAAAGTTGGAGCACTAATGCTACCCAACTTCAAGACTCCCTATAAAAGCAGTAATCAAGACTGTGTTGTACTGGGGGGAAAAATAGATGGATAGATCAGTGAAACAGAATGGAGAGCCCAGAAATAGAACCACATAAATATAGGCAACTGATCTTTGACAAAGAGCAAAAGTAATACCATGGATCTAAGAGAGTCTATTCAAAAAATGGTGTTCTAACAAATGGACATCCACATGCAAAAAAACAAAAACCAAAAAACGAATCTGGATACAGATCTTACGCCTTTTGAAAATTAATTCAAAATGGATCACAGAAGTAATTGTAAAATGCAAAACTATAAAACTCCTAGAAGATAACATAGGAGAAAACCTAGATGACCTTGGGTATGGTGATATGCATGAAAGAAAAAATTGATAAGCTGGACTTCATTGGTATTAAAAACTTTGACTCTGTGAAAGACAATGAGAAGACAAGCCACAGACTGGGAAAAAATATTTGCAAAAGACTCAGCTGATAAAGGACTGTTATCCAAAATATACAAAGAACTCTCAAAATTCAACAATAAGAAAACAAATAGCCCAATTTAAAAATGGGCCAAAAACCTTAGCAGACACCCCTCCAAACAAGACACACAGGTGGCAAATAAGCATATGAAAAGATGCTGCTCACCATATGTCATCAGGGAAATGCAAATTGAAACAGCAATGTGATATCCCTTGCACACTTTTTAGAATGGCCAAAATCCAGAACATTGACTCCACCAAATACTGGCCAGGATATGGAACAACAGGAATTCTCATTCACTGCTGGTGGCAATGCAAAATGGTACAGCTGCTTTGGAAGATGGTTTGGCAGTTTCTTAGAAAACTAAACTTACTCTTATGGTACGACCCAGCAATCACACTCCTTGGTATTGACCCAAATGAGCTGAAACTTGTCCACACAAAAACCTGCCTGCAGATGTTTACAGCAGCTTTATTCATAGTTGCCAAAACTTGGGAGAAGCCAAGATGTCTTTCAGTAGGTGAATGGATAAATAAATTATGATACATCCAGACAAGAAAATATTATTCAATGCTTAAAAGAAATGAGCTATCAAGCCATGAAAAGACACGGAGGAACCATGAATGCGTACTACTAACTGAAAGAAGCCAATCTGAAAAGGCTACAGGCTGTATGATTCCAGCTGTATGACATTATGGAAAAGGCAAAACTATGGAGACAGTAAAAAGATCAGTGGTTACAGTGGATGAGAGGGGGATGGGGATAGATGTTATAGCTGGAGCACAGAGGATTTTTAGGGCAATGAAAATATTCTGTATGATACTATAATGATGGATACATTTTACATATTTCCAGGCTCAGAATGTACAATATAAAGAGTGAACTCTACAGTTAAATATTGACTTTGGGTGATTATGATGTGTCCATGTAGGTTCATCAGTTGTAACAAATGGACCATCTGGTGGGAGATGTTGATAATGGGGAAGGCTATGCATGTATGTGGGCAGAGGGTATATGGGAAATCTCTGTACTGTCCCTCCAGTTTTGCTGTGAACTTAAAACTGCTCAGAAAAAATCGTTCATTAAAAAATGTGACATATTGTGTTATTTCTGGAATGTAGCACTTCTTTACTATCTTCACAGGAGACCATTTCCTAGGAAATGTTTAAAACAAGTGTAATACTAATTTAATAGCATGATTTTCTGGTGATGAAATATAAGTATTTTGAAAGATTTCTGGAATACCTCAGAAAAGCAAAATATATTTTATATTTATACTTCCTAAAAGCTAAGCTCTGAATAAAAATTTCAATTTAGAAAATAAATAAATCTTTGCAGAATTAATTAAAATGAAGAATTTTGAATAAAATTAAAGTGTATATAGCAATTTCTTAGCCTAATATTTTAAAAACTTGCTAAAATATATTACAGATAAGAATAGATTTTCCTGATCTATTGAGACTTCATTTCACAACTTCCGTAGTAACTGAGAAAATTATTAAAACATTTGTCAGTTTAAATATTTAAATTATATTAATGACTATACCATAACATTGGAAAAAATTTCACTACCTTTGCTATGTATGTGGCTATTTTTCTTAAATTACTAGTGTTTTATATTATCTAGCAATGTTAGTGTGGAAACCTATAGAAAGTAAACAATGTGAATTAATATCTACAGACTTTTACACAATTGAGTTATGATTTCTTGAATGAATCTACATTCTTCTCCCTCTCCCCTAAAACAACGGTTTCCATGTGATTGAAATAGAAGCTTACTAGAGGCAGAGAGTGAGGAAGGAGTTTGGTTGAGGGAATTGGTAAATGAAAGTAGAAGAGTAAAAGAAAATGTACCTTCTTTATTCACGGTGAACATAACTGCTACCTGTGTACATTTATCTCCAGTTTAAATTATGGTACATTCTGGAGCCATCCTTGAAGACACCATTTGGTTTGTCACCTCTAGATTTCCTTGCAATGGAGAGGTTATCTTTATCCCCCAACTGAGCTAGAAATCATCCAGTTCTATCATGCAAGAAGGCCTTAAAGTAATTTAATCATGCATGTGCATAATTATTGCTCTAAAGAAGCTAGTGGCAAGAATGCACCAGATGCTTCTGACTAGTTCCTGCTTTGTAAGTGCACATTTAAAAATCAAAGTCAGTTTCTTAAACTGAATCAGAGACCAGGAATCCACAGAAGCAGCATCATGTCCAAAAGAAATTCCCATGCCTTTCTTTAACATGGATCCATTAATTACTCAAGTTTGAAACACACTAATCGGTGCTCATTCAGAGATTTTTCCACGTAGTTCAAATCATGGCTTTGATGTCTTGCCCCCACTTTTTTTTGTGATATGCATCATTTTAAAGATATTATCAGAATTTATTTTAGAGAATCTTGTCTCTCTCTAGAAGCATCCTCCTTTTTAGAGTCTTTTCTGATTTATTTTAACAAGTGTTTATTGAGTATTTATATTATTTATATGATAATATAAATATGTTATTAAATACATTGTTTATGTGACACATTTTTTTAATCTGTTTTTCTTGTATGAAACAAAATGTTACATAAAATTTGATTGAAAAGTCACTAGACATCATTGAATTTGTTTTTATTCCGATCACTGTAAACAGACAAAAGTTGCAAAGCCACAATGTGTTATTGATTGTACATCGCTCTATGTCACACTCTGTGTTGAGTGCTGCAAAGTACATAAAGGTGAGTGATACACAGATTCAGAGAAATAATCAAGGAGTGAGGTGTGAAGAGGTGTGAAGAGATATATTAGCATATCTATAATATGGTCACTAATGAAAATGTAGCTTATGAGACCTTGTGTACAGTATGACAATGTTTTAAAGTATATACTAGAACCAAAATTTAAAAATCTGCCCAAAATATTACATCAAAATGTTAACTGTATCTATTAATGACAAAATTAGAGTGAATTTAAAATTTATTCCCCCTTTCATTTATTTTCTGAGTGTTTTATAATGAAGTTATATTCTTTTTATATTCTGGTTTATAGGAAAATAGATTTTTGAGAAAACGTGGCATTACTGCTAATAAGATATCTATGAGGTGAGCAGGAATGGGACAGGCTATCCCACAGGGGAATAGCACCGGGAAAGCATAGAGTTGGAGAAAGGGAAGGGTTACTGTGGGGGATAGAGGGTCTGGATAGTAGTGGGAACATCCCACTGGGATTTTTGTGGAGTGCTTTGAAAGCTAAGGGGAGGATCCTGCTTGTGATCTCGAAGGCAACATTGTAAATGCTTCCGTGAGTAATATAATCACAGTAGTGTTTTAGGCGTATTACTGTACTTGTCGTGCTTACTTTGAAAAGTAATGGAGAATGGGGGAGAGGAGGCTGGATAAAATAATGCTCAGCCATTTGTTCTTTACTTATAAGAATAAAAGATATTTGATCATCTACATGAACTAATTTGAGAGTCAAGCCATCTTTAGAAGACAGAGAAGAAAAATAATATAATAAATACCATCTAGCCATACTGTATTCTTCCTGAATAAAAGACCTACATATTTCTCTTTAGACCCTATAAAAACAGCCCTATTTACAAAGGAGTTAGTTTCTATATACTAGGTCTTACTTAAATAAAGTCTTTGTCATATAAACTAGTTTTGAGAACTAATAAAACTTCCATATTAACTTTCTAATTGACAAAGTATCTTCATGGCTGGTACTTTGGGTTATTAGTGATGTGGCAATTGAAATCTAGCTCTCAGCCCAACAGCAGTGTCATGTAGCTTGAGTTCTTTTACTGGGAATACATTGGTCAACTGAAAGGAATGAGCAAAGAATCAAGGGAATTTGGACAAAATATTCAAATAGGAAAACAATTTGCACTTACTTCTTGATACCTCATTTTAAACTTTAAGTGTGACTCTTCAATCTATAAATGGCCATTTATTTATTAAAAATCATAATTCTAATTTTTGAATCCACTTACATTTCCAAAAGTTAGAAAATTTTCAAGAATTTACAAAACTCTTCTTTCATTGGGGAATACAATTTTAGAGTTCTCCTTACTAATATATTTCCAAAATCCCTTCAGCTTTTTTTTTTTTCTTTCCAGACTCCAATGATAGGAACCAGCTCTGTGCTTCCAAATTTCTGGAATAGTTGCAGACGAGTCGATATAAATGCCGACTTTCTTGTCTGGTCTACTGTGATTCTTTTGGTGGTAGTTTTTGATACTTGGTGCTTTTGAATCCACTTACAGGAGAAATGCAGCTTTTTTCACTTTTGTTTTTTTTGGAGAAAATGCACTCAAGCAAAGCATGTTTCTCTAAGTTTTTTTTTTTTTTCAGTATCAGTGAAAAAAAAAAAAACAGAAACATCTGTTTTCCTTTAAGTCTCTGTGACTTTCCATATCCATTCCTCAGTTATTACCAACAACTGACTGTAAAGTGGGTGATTTTTTTAGGATGCTCTGTACAGAAGAACAGGAATAAATAAACTTGGAAATATGATACTTCTGAACTCTTAAGATATGCACTGTGCATTGGCAAGCAGTTCTCAGCTCTTAACAAACCAATCTACGACCTGGGTTAACCTGCTATTTGAATTTGGTTTGTACTTATCTCATTAAGCTGTCTCCATGCATTTGAGGGTAGAAACATATGGAAGATGTGGGAATGACACTGAAGGTAGCATTATAGCCCTTGGTTTTGTGTAAGACTTTGGGCTTGCTCTGCAATAGGAGATGATTATTCTGGAATTTTCCTGATCTTGATATTAACTTATTTATTGATCCTGGAGGAGGTACTTAAATTATTCTCAAATTTCATCAGTAAAATGGGAGTAACCCTACTTACCTACCTCATTGGAATTTTCTGAACTATAGAAATATAGGTATTAGTAACTTACTTTATAAATTAACAGAGGAAGAAATATGGTTATACCAGAGTTTACTCTCCTAAAAATAATATTCTTATGAAATTAATAGAACATTTCCAAGGCTTATTGGGAATTGCACTTGAAATCAAATTTATCAGATCTTTGTTATTTTTTCTCTTATACATATCAAATTGTCCCACTAAATATACATTGATATTAACTGGTGTAGCCCAACTCCATAAATATTGATATAGCCAGAATTAATTTTAAATATTTATCTACTGGTGGTTCACTGTTCTGCCTTAATTTGAGTATTAGAGAAAGCAAATGGTTGACACATATGAATGCTAATAAAAGGATACTGATAAGAGATGCTGAGTCCCTGAGGTGATAGAGATTGAAGTAAACATGTGTTTACAGCCCACCTGCAATTTTATAGCAGGACAGACAGAGCTTGGAGATTTCTTTTGAGTGCCCACTATATAGAAAGCATAGAACTAGATATTTTTTACATTCACTGGTTCATTTAATTTTCACAAAAACCCTATGAAATGTGTATTATTTCTTCCTTTTTTTCCCCCAAATGTAGAACTTGGGGTTCGATGTGATGAATGGATATGTCTGTCACCACAGAGATGGTCAAGGCAGAAGTGGAACTCAACTCAACTTTCTGACTCTGAAACTCCCTGTTGACAGGCCACAGTTCCTAAGAGTTGAAATTGGCCATCTAAATAGGGAGGGATGAAGGTAAATTAGTGGATTTTGTTCGTTGTTTTAACAATAAGGTCCCATTGATGTTTACTGGGTGTGGTCGGCAGGATTGTAAAATGGTCCCATGACCTTCTACCACTGGTATTCCTCCCTTGATTATGTTACATTATATAGCAGAATGGATTTTGCAGATGTTAGGATTACTAATCAGTTGACCTTAAAATAGGGAGATTATTGGGGTGGGCCTAACATAATTACAGCAGCCTTTTAAAAATTTCCCCAGCTGGTTGCAGAAGAGTTAGTCACAGAGATTCTAAGCATGACAGGGATTCTACGGGAGGAAACTGAACACCACTGAGAAGGAGAGTCCGTGGGGCAAAGACCTGAGAGTGGACTCTAGGAGGAGCTGAATTCTGCCAACAACTTGAATGAACTTGGAAGCAGATTCTTCCCCAGAACATCTGGATGGAGTCCAGCCCAGCCGACATCATGAATTCAGCCTTGTGAGATTTTGAGCAGAGGAGTCAGCCGTTCTGGACTCCTGACCTCATGTAAGTTAACAAATGGGTGCTGTTTTAAGCTCTTAGGTTCTGGTAATTTGTTACACAGCTATAGAAAACCCATACCGCGAGTGAATGGTCAAATTCACCTTTTTGCATTTAGTGACACAGGTATTACTCTTGGCACAATTCTTAACCATGAACTTGCTTACCTACTTGTATAATAACATCAGCTTGTTATCGTTCTTTAGAATGAAGAGATTCACTCACCTGGAAGGCTTGTTCTCCTTTATTTGAGCAGGATGACTTGTGCCAAATCAAAATAATGAATCGATTCTGTCGCCTTTTAGTTTTCCTTTTTTTAAACATTGTTTTTTTAAAAAGAAGATATAGTTTGGTCCAAAACCTGATATTTCTTGCATGCACAAATAGTGAGCCATGTTTTCAGTAAGAGATGTAAAGACTTACCTGGTAGGAGAGGGCTGCCTATAAAATGCATGTGTCTGTGTTTGTGAAGGGAACACGTTATTGCAGAAAAAGTATCCTGTGTACTGTTAAGAATTAAAAATGCTTTGAATCCACTGGAATATCTGGCAACTTTGCTATAAAGGCTTGTTTTCATTAAAATGGTTTGGGCTGAACATTTCTTTGATAATTTAAAATTCCTTTCCACTCTCCCCCCTCCCCGCCTCCAACCCCCATGCTTAAAACATCATTGGTATTTTGGCAAATCAGGCGAACTTAACAAACTACTTGTTTACATTTCGTCAAGCATGTGTCTAACAATCGTACAAAAACACGTAGACAGGCGCACTTTCTCCATGCTGCTAGTGTGCACGTATTTGACTTTGCCTGTATTCCTCATGGGCCATGTATAATGCACGTGTCACTAACTGGTCTCATTATCCCTTTCCAGGAGCTTCATATCCCATGAAAAGCCTCATTGCTGAGACTGACGAGGCCTGTAAACAAAAGCATTTGTCGTATAGGCATCTGTTCCCCTCGCCAACACTTCCATAGTCACATCTTCCTTCATTTTATTCTCTTTGATCTAGCCTTGTTTGGGTTATGAGTGCTATGTGACAAACTCTCCCTATTTATTACTATAAAACAGCAATAATTTTATTACGTTCACTGATTCTATGGGTCAGGAATTCAGTTAGGGCACAGCAGGGATGGTTGTGTCTGCTGCACAATGTCTGGGGCCTCAGCTGAGGGAGTTTCAAATATCTGAGGGCTGGAATCATCTGGAGGCTTCTTTACTCACGTGTCTAGTATCTGGGTTGGTCTGAGTCAAAGGCTGGACTCAGCTGGGACTGTTGACTGGAGCATCTACCCGTGGCCTCTCCCTGTGGGATGACACACACACCGTAGTGGGCTGGGTTCTGTGAGAGAATATACCAACAATGTCACGAGAGTGAGTGTCTCATGACCCAGACCATAAGAGCAGTGTGGTATTTACAATATAGGGTAAAAGTCACATAGCAGCACCTGCACTGTACTTTATTGATTGAAACTACCACAAGCCCCCCCAGATTTAAGGGGAGGGGAATAGACTGCACTTCTTGATGAGACAGTAGCAAGGCACATTCCAGAAAAACATTTGGGATTGGGTGTATTTGGTGGTCATCTTTAAGAAATACAGTATGCCACGATTCACCCTCTGGCCACAACAATTCATATCCCAGGGGGTGCAAAATACAGTCACTCTCTCAAGACCCCATAAAGTCTCATTCCATTTTGGCTCCCATCTCAGGCTCAAGGACCAGAATCTTGTCATCTAAATCAACTGACAGATATGTAGATGAGACACCTTGAATGCAATTCCTCAAATATGGTTTCTCTCAATCTGATCTGTGAATAAAAGAGGTTATCTGTCCTCAAAATAGCAAATATATAATGGTCAAACAGATTTAGGATAACCAGAAGACTCTCCTATCGAAAAAGAGAATCACTGTTCCATAGCAATTCTGAAATCCAGCAGGAAACATGTTACCAGTTTCTTGACTAAGGCTTAGACCCATAACCTGAGACATGTTCTCTGTGGATTTTGGATCCATCCTGGGCTCTTTGTTCCATCCCTAAGTTGTTCCTTTTTCATAAACTGTAGCCCATGTTTATAGCTGATCACATTTTTGTCTGTTTCTTTATTTTTTTTTTTTATCCTGTATCTTGTCTATAGAAGTTCAGGGATTCAAAGACCTCTTTGCATTTTGTACTGTCTCTGTCTCTCTCAGTCTCAGTAAATACAATTTCTTTAAAACCTTTGTGGCTTTTTATATGTCAATTTATGAACCTAACCCTTTAGATAAAATTTGTCTTCACAAATTTCATAGAGACAAGCCCACTTCTACTTTGGTGCCCTTATGTGAATTCTGTGGAATAACATCCTTAAGATTTTTAGAAATCCTAATTTTTTCCTTAAGAGATGCATGCCCTCAAGATCATTAGAAGGCTTTTTGTCCATCTGAACCTGTCTACAGGTCACGAACATAAGTCTTTCTGAGATCTTTATGAAGGGTTTCATACTCATACCTAAGGTTTCATCTTTACTCAGAGACAATGTTTTTCTGCTAGTACTCTGGGTTTAATATTTGAACCAAAGATCCTTTCTTATTTGAGAAGGCTTTCCTGTCTGGAAATGCTTTCCTAAGCTTCCATGGATGCTCCTGAAAACTTAATATAGTTTGTTTTTTAGTTAATCTCTCTGCTCTCACATTCTACCATAGCCACATGGAAGAACCAAGCATACCTCAGCTCCTCTCCTAAAACCTCCTTACCCAGCTTATTGAGCTTATTGGTCATTTCTTATCTTCCACATGGCTCTGGGTGACTATGTTACCAAGCTTTCCACCTCTACCTATGAGTCTCCCTTCCTCCAGCTTCCAATAATGATCTCCTCAATCTCTTTCAAACCTTCACCACTATCTCTTAGAGGGCTATTACTTTCCTATGGCTGTTCTAACAAATTACCACAAGCTGGTATGGTTTAAAACGACAGAAATTTATTCTCTCACAGTCCTGGAGGACCAGTCTAAAATTAGTTTTACAGGGCAAAATCAAGGTGTGGGGGCAGAGCTGTGTTCCCTCTGAGAACTGGAGTGGAGAAGCTGTTCCTTGCCGTCACTCCAATCTCTGTTCTGTTTTCACACTGCTTTGTCCTCTCCGTGTGTCAAACCTCCCCCTGCCTCTTGGAAACCTCTTGTGATGACATAGGAGGCCCACCTGGATAATCTCCCGAGCACACGATCCTTAATTTAATCACATCTGCAAGGAACTTTAAATAAGGTAACATTCGCAGGTTCCAGGAGTGAGGATGTGGGTGTCTTTTGGGGGCAGTTTTTGGAATGACCACAAGGCCTTTCGGACTTCTACCTGAGAAAGAGTCTAAAAACACATTCCAAATGTTTTTGGTTTTATTTTGGCAGTGTTTCATTTCTAGGCAGCCGATTCTATTTCATTTACTATTACTGCATAAGTGAAGCACCTTGGACTTCATAAAAAAGAAAATCCCAGTCATTTAATTTTCTTTATAGATTCTGTGGTTCAGGAACTTAGACAGGATGCGGCAAGATGTCTTATCTGCGCTCCGTGGTATCTGGGGCCTCCCCTGGGTGATTTGAACGACGGCGATTTGGAATCACACGAGGCTTCTGCTCGCATGTGTCTGGCACCTGGGCTGGGGTGAACTGAAGGCTGGCTCAGCAGGGGGTGTGACCAGAGCATCCGCATGTGCCTTCTCCCTGTTAATCTGGTTTCTCACAGCATGGACACAGAGCTCTGAAAGGGAGCATCCTGAGAACGTTTGCAGAGCCTGGACTCCACTGTGCTTTATGTCTGAACCAGTCACAGCCCACCCTGACTCAAGGGCGTTGGGACTGTTGGTGGGGCCGCAAAGCACATGCCAGAGGATGTGAGATAAGAGATAACAACTGTGGCCATCGTTGAAAAATGCAACCTGCCACAACCCTCTTTCTCAGTATTGGGTTAAGTGTTTAAAACATGTGCTGAGTTTAGGTTTTTTTTTTTTTTATTAACTTATTTTTTAGTGAGGAAGATTGGCCCTGAGCTAACATCTATGCCATTCTTCATCTATTTTGTATATGGGACAGCTGCCACAGCACGGCTTGATGAGCAGTGTGTAGGTCTGCATCAGAGATTCGAAATGGTGAACCCTGGGCCACCAAAGTGGAGCTTGTGAACTTAACTGCTACCCCACTGGGCTGGCTCCTAGAGTTTTTTTTTTTGTTTGTTTGTTTTTCTGTTTCTAGGCCTCTACCTAAAGTACATCTTCCCTCTTTAGGATAAAGGACAGAGGAACCCAGCAGGTCCAGCATTCACAATCAACAAGTGCTCACCCCCATTTGTATAGTAAATCTAGAAACCAAGATAATGTGCAAACAGCTCCTGTACTATGACTTGAGTCTGCATGGACTGAGTCCCAAAAATATAGTGTAAGTGCTTTTACACTCAAGAGCTGTGTAGTTAAGAGAGTGAACTCGGAAGCCAGGTGGTCTAGGTTCAATCCCCACTGATATCATTTATCAGCTCTACGGTTTAGGGAAATTCGTTTAACCTTTCTCTGCCTCAAGGTCCTTATTTCTAAAATGGAGATAACATGACCTACCTCATATGATGTTATGGGGATTAAATTAATATCTATAAGCAAAGCACACAAATGAGGTAAGAAATAGCAAGTACTCAATAAACAGTTGATAGTAATAACTCAATTTTAAACTCCTCATTCCTACTAAATGGCTAAGAACAGACACCCTCCCCCCAACACATGCACACAACACATAGAAACCTTGAATCACTGTCTGACTGTTCCTTGTGAAATAAGTAGCTAAGGAAAAGCTTGGTATTGTCATGAATGGATGAAGGCTGAGCATTGATAAAAGGATTATTTGACACAAAATTTGAAAAGCCACTGAGGAAAAAGAAACATTTTAAAAATACCTGAATCTCATCCTTCTTTTTTTGCCTTAATAATTATCTAGAAGTTGGACTGTTGGGAAGCCCTAAATAACTCCCCAAGTTGCCTCTAAGAATTTTTTCTCCATCATTTGTTTTTCAGAATCAGTTTCCTTATGACTGATTACTAGAATTATCTCAGCTCTGTGTATTTGAAGTGTAGCATTTAAAGAGGGTTTGACTAGTGTACTAGATAGTTATTTCCCAGTTTGTGCCTATGGGAAACACATTGAGAGCTTTCAGTAGAGAAAAAGGGGATTCAATCATGAATGGATGATAATTATTTACTTGGAATATTGTTTTTCATTGCAAATTTGAAGGAATTCTCTTTTGATGGACTCGAACTGTTTTAAGAAAACTTACAATCATTTTGAAAATGAAGACTAAAAATTGTAATACTATATTATATCTATATTAGTGAAATTGGAATTCCATTAATGGAACATATATCTGTACTAATGGAATATCTATATTAATGGAAGTGAAGAACAAAAGTGCAGGGTGGGAAATAGTGGAAATGGCAAGACCCGGAATTTCCAAATGCAATGACTTACTCTCTAAACACTTAGATTAAATTGTTCTGTTCATAGGAAGTTGGCCTCAAACTTTTCTGGGTGTAGTTTTGGACTGTCAAGACTAGGATGAATAATTTGTGGTTTTCTCATGACTTTTGATCTGTGGGCTGAGTTTACTTAGACTCCAGCACCTCCAAATTGACATGTTGATTTCACCCATGTTCTTCCTTGGAGGAATGGCTCTCCCTTTCTCAACTCCCCTCTGCTGTTGCCGCTGACTTTTGTGAGCATTTTCAGTTTGGAAGTCTTCCCATTATCCCACAGGGACCAATGGGTCACCTTGTCACCCTTGTAAAGATGTGGCTGTCACTTGCACAATGAAAGAGTTAGAAAAGAGATTTGTGACGAGAGATAATTTTGAAACTTTTTATCATCATCATCATCATCATCACCATCATTGTTACTTTTGTCCAGGTGAGCATGGCAGGAGTTCTGTAGCAGTGAGGGGTCTGGACACCTTTATTTCAGCCAGGGTTGATTTTGCAGTGGGCCCCTTCACCTGTGTGTGTTCTTGATTTGTAGGCTATCTCCCTGCCAACATCTCGGTTTATTTTCTTTTGTTGACATGTGTGAGTATCGTTATAGCCATAATTTTGTGTGGTGGTATGTGACCTTTGAAATGCTCTTTCTGGACTTTGCGGTCCAAACTCTATGGGGCTGGAAGTGAACATTGTTTTCCGTGATTTCTAATGACATGAGAGGACGATTAGATCTCTCACATAATTATTCAGGATTTGGCAGATTCTTGAACTGGATTTTAAGTGATTAGAAGAAAAAAAAAAAGGCCTTGTTGAGCAAAACCCTGCTTTGTCTTCCTGATTTTCGTGTGCTTTTGCACTCAAGGCAGCTAAAATGTATGTGTGAGTGTATCAATGTAGTCACTATTTCTGGGCTAGTAGAAACTGCCTCATTTCTTTTTAACTTTTGAAGGAGAGTGTTCCAAGGACTTTCGACTTGCTGCCTTGACACAAAACCCCAACCCTTAAAATATTTTGTGCTTTCCACAATATTCTCTTTACACTATGGGCAACTTTGATTTCCTTGGCCTCCACTCTAAACTTGTACAACAATCCTAGAGGCAGCCACAATGGATACCTCCATCTAACTGATGAAAAACTAAGACTTAGAAAGGTGAAATAATCAGTCATTTTGTCTTCACAACATACGCTTTTAACTACTAGTTTCTCATTCTCCAAATCTCTAAATGGGACCAGTCATAACTAAAATGTTAGGATTTCTGAAGAACTTTTTAAAATTGTAGAAAGCACCTAGTGTAATGCCTAAGATGTAGTAGGTACTTCATTTTAAAAAAGATAGCTAAAACAAACTTTATTGAGATGAAAAGTTCTCTGGATTGAGTATGTTTTCTTATCATTTAAAATGAAAGAATTAATTTGGCCCTTACAGATTAGGCTTTGAAAAACCAGCAAAATTCTGGTCCTAGTCTCCTAATTCAGTTACTTTCAGCAGGAATAATTAGCTTGTTATTCTTTACGTAGTGATGATGTGATACCAATAGGCTAGTGCCTTTCACTGAGCAATATTTTGTGTATGTTATGCTTTTCTGTTTCTATGACTGAAGGTTCAATAGTCAAATATATTTTCTCTCTAAAATTTGTCTGTGAAATTGAAGGTCTAAAATCACTTTTTTTCTGCCCATTTCTAACTGCAAGCTTTTTGCCTCTACTGGGCTAAACAAACATTGTAATCTACTTGAAATAGAATGTAAGTAAGGCTTTGACTCTTTGGGGGTTCTGACAGAGGGAGATGGTGAGGGGTTTCTCACATGTTGGTTAGTCGAGAGACTGGACAGTAGCATCTTAGTTTGGGGGCAGAGTCTGTTGAGAATGGCCTGGCTTTCTGAGATCTGTGGAGACCTGTGGGAAAGTCTGGATGAGATAGTTCCACATTACTGATCTGACTCTCAAAAGCTAAAAAAGGAGCTGGGTCTTCCTTGCCTTGTGTGTAGGGAAGGTAGAATTCCTCTAGGTTTTTCTGCAGAAACAGACAACTTCCCACCTCCCAACAATGAGCCATAGGAATTAAAAAAACAAACAAACATGATTTCCTAAATAAACAATTCATTAGATAAACAGCAAGAGAGGAGATCGTCTTTGAAATTTAAATTATTTGACAGTAGGATAAAGTGCAAAAATATTTCAAAGCCCAGAACAAAAATATTAAAAAGTGGAATATCACGAAGGAAAGAAAAGAAAACACATTTGGGAGGATGGATTTAAGAAATCAAACCTGTGACTAATAGGAGTTCTAAAGAAGAAACTGTTCAATTGTGAAGATACAATAAACAAATAAATAATATTGTATTAGATATCTATTGCTATGTAACAAATTATCCCAAAACTGAGTGGCTTAAAATAATATACTTTTATTGTCTCATTTTCTATGGGATAGGAATCCAGGAAAGGCTCAGCAGGGTGGTTCTCATTCAGAGTCTCCCATGAGACTATAGTCAAACCATGTGCCATGGCTGCAGTCTCTGAACTTGACTGTTGCTGAAAAATCCACTTTGAAGCAAACTCACGGCCTAAGAAAGAGAGAGAATGAAAGTAAGTGAACAAGAGTGCTCAATACAGAAGCCAAAGTCTTATAACTTAATCTCAGAAGCGACATACCATTACTTTTGCTGTACACTGCAATAGACCAACTTTGGCACAATATTTGAGAAGATTCCACAAGAGTGTGAGTATCAGGAGGCTGGGATCATTGGGGCCATCTTCAAGACCGCCTACAACAAATATTATAGGAGGAACACTTCTAGAGTTGAAGAAAAACCTGAATCTGAAGTTTCAAAGGACTCACTCAATTTCAGGCTGGAACAATAACAAAACATGGATGCATATTCTGCGTAAAGCCTTGAACGCTAAATATCAAGTGAAACCCAAATAAGCTACGATATGTTAATTTCATTTGTGACTACGAAGTGAAAAATATCAATGTGGTGTGAGATTTATCCACAAGAATGTAGACCAGAAGACAGTGGGATAGTATCTACTGACTAATGAGAAGAAAGGATTACAACTCAAAGATTCCGGATCAAGCCATGATAGCATATACCTAAATAAAATATAAATAAGAACTTAGAATGTATATCATTCATTTATCCCATGGGAAAAGTAATTGAGAAAACACATTAACCAATCACCAAATAAACTGTTATATGGAGCACAAGATAGAAGACAAAGAGAAAAGGAAATAGACATAAGGTTGGTAGCACATATATTCATGAGAATATATAATAACAAATGGGAAATAAGGACTCTTGAAAGAGGAGCATAGAATAGGCTGTATTTTGGTAACAGACAGCTCCCAAATTTCTGTGGTTTTCTACTACAAAAACTTACTTCTCACTTGCTTCTACTAATCCTCTTTCCCTTGGGCAATTCTCCCAGACAGCTGACCTCTAGCTTTCCCAAATTTCAAGCCACTTAAATTTTGTGGCTGTACCATCTTAAGACAAGTGCTGCTCCATGATTTTTCTTGGAGAGGAAGAAAGACGTTGTAAAAATGCACAAAAGCTTTTCACTGGCTTAGCCTGGAAATGACCCACATGACTTCTATTTACATTTCATTGGCCTCAACTGAGTGCAAGGGAGCTGGGAAGTGAAGCACAGAAACTAAAGGGGAACTTTACACTGATGAGCACTAAGGTTATCTACTATACTATTAAATGATCTTAGTAAACCTGGGGTAAGAAATGGGAGGGGTGAACTGCTCTCAGAGGGGAAAGCAAGGAGAGGATAGAAATAAATGTATTTTAAAGATGGCATCTAACTGACGTGGGTGGGAAGATTATGGGTCTTATTAAAGAAGGGGGATTTTTTTTTTTGGTCTGGTGAGGTAGATTAGCCCTGAGCTAACTTCCACTGCTAATCCTCCTCTTTTTGCTGAGGAAGATTGGACCTGGGCTAACATGCATGCCCATCTTCCTCTACTTTATATGGGATGCACCAGAGCATGGCTTGACAAGCAGTGCATAGGTCCGTGGCCAGGATCCAAACCCGCGAACCCTGGTTCCGCCAAAGCAGAGCACGCGAGCTTAAGTGCTGTGCCACTGGGCCAGCCCCTAAAGAAGGTGGTTTTTATCTTGCCTTCAAATTAATAGTAGATAGATGTAATGGTAAAATACACATCTGTGTATGACAGGATAGAAAGTGAAATTAACAATAAATGAAGTGGACACTTGAAATGGATTTTGTTGATCATACGAATAAAAATAAGAGAAAAGGAAATGACAATATCAAATAAATAATAAAGTCAGATGGAAAAATAAAATTAATTATGTAGGACATTAAACTAAATCTGAACAGATCAAACTCTTATATTCGAAGACAAAACCTGTATGCTGATTTTCAGAAACAAGCCTAAAACAAGTGGGTCAAGAAATATTGAAAATAAAGAGGCAACTGCAGGCAATTGCAAACTAAATGAAATGAGTGGCGATATTAATATCAGACAATGTAGCTACTTAAGATTAAAAACACTGACTAGTGGGGCCGCCCGGTGGCACAGCGGTTTAGTCCGCGCTTGGCAGCCCAGGGTTCGCTGGTTCTGATCCCGGGCGCCTGCCGACGCACTGCCTGTCAGCCATGCTGTGGCGGCGTCCCATATAAAGTGGAGGAAGATGGGCACGGATGTTAGCACAGGGCCAGTCTTCCTCAGCAAAAAGAGGAGGATTGGCAATGGATGTTAGCTCAGGGCTGGTCTTCCCCACAAAAAAAAAAAAAAAAAAAAAAACCACTGACTAGAATAAAGAGGATATTGTGTAAAACATTTCCATTCCAGTTTAACTTAAAACCACATAACTCTAATGGGTAAAAATATTTTCTTTATAATTAAACAAGTAGTTGAAATCAGTCATTCACATTGTATGCTGACCATGTACACATAGTGGTGCTAGATGCTCTGTTCAAACTGTATTCATTTTGGAAATGTTCTGAAACTAGACAGTCTAATATTCTGGTGTCATGTTCTTCAACTTGGTAGATGGCTTTGGGTACAGTATTTTCAATATAGAAGTAGGTAAACATTTATGACCAATAGTTAAATTTATTTAATGCTGTGAATGATAAAAAATATACTGAATTTCCTCATCTGTTAATTATTTGGCTTTTGAACAGTGCCCTAAGCTAACTCATCAGTCCAATGACAAAGGTCCTATACGTCAATGTAAGACATTTGAACCTCCCCACTAACAATGGTACCCGCCCTCTTTTGGCAGTAACTCAACTTTCTTAAACTTTCTGTGGCTTAAGCTGAAATTCAGTTGGGCCAATTTAGTTTCTAATTGAATCAGACTGTGTTACACACAATAGTTCTATTAGGCAACGTACTGAAAACAGGAAACATTTAAATGAAACCCATTCCTTTGGTCTGAGGCAGCTGAGATTTTCTTTTTAGATATCTCAAAAGTTAACTTGTTGAGTTTACTCGGCTATGGAGAAAACATTGCAGAGAGTATGAAATTACACGGAAATGTCTGGTTTAATATAAATAGGACTATGTGGCATAGAAGCTCATGAGGCCACGGGAGATTTAAGGATATTTTGTTCATCGAAAAGCAGACTAGGTCAACAGGCTGCATGTATGAAAGAACAAAGTCAGTCGGGAAAATATGAGGATTGACAACCTGGCAATATCCTTGCAGGGCCTGACAGGGCGCAAGATGGAAAAGGTGCTGTCTACAGTCCTGAAACTACATTTCATTCCAAATAAGCTTATGTGCAGAAAAATAATCAGATTCCTTTGGTGATAAAGGAAAAATGGGGGGAATGTATCAAATATTTTTAAATTGAATAGATAAATTAACCTTTGACTATTTTAGTCTAAGGGACAAAAACAAAAATTAAAATAATGGTTAGAGATTTACTAAAAACTGTAGCTAAAAGCAAGTTTAACAGCTTAAGACTACTTCAAGCAAATGGTTCCTAGCAAATGGCACACTCTGAGGGACAGAAGTCTCAGAAGTTTTCTCAGAAGGTTAAAATGCTAAAAGAAGAAGACAAGAGGGCAAGAGAGAAAAATAAAACTTGAGGTTATTTCTGCTATGGTCCTTCCTTTCAAATATGACTGTTGTTTATAAAATTATGTGAAGAAAAATACATGGAAGGCTGCGAGGTATAATGTTTTAACCTTATCCTGTTACCTGCAACTTATTTGACTTCTGTATGGAAAAGGTAAATGGCATCGTAACTGAAAGGCCATTTCGTGGTTCAAAAATGTCAGAGGTTACGTTCCTGTTCTTTTATTATTTCTTATCCCAAGTAGCATAAGCTTTTAACAGACATCATTCAGCTTTTAACCAGACACATTATTTTGAAGTCTCCTAGCAGGAAGCTTAGAGCTGCCACTAGGGATTGATGTGGGATAGGATGGGTGCAGGAAATGGAAAAAAGACTAGTGAATTAAAAGTTTCAGAGGAAGTAAGCATGTTAATCTTGAGCATATCCTGGGTACTGCAAAGTCACTGCAAATATGTAAAATGAGAAAATTCAGAAAGACCGCTAGCACTTTCAAACCTACACTATTAGTTTCATGTTCTCTATTTGCAAACATTTGGCTTGATGTTTTTGTTTGTTTTTATGTACTTAGGGACAGGAGAATCTTCTTTCTTTTTTTTGTGAGGAAGATTAGCTCTGGGCTAACATCCATCGCCAATCTGCCTCTTTTTGCTGAGGAAGACGGCCCTGGGCTAACATCCGTGCCCATTTTCCTCTACTTTATATGGGATGCCACCACAGCATGGCTTGACAAGCGGTGCGTCGGTCCATGCCCAGGATCCGAACCTGCAAACCCCAGCCCGCTGAAGCAGAGTGTGCAAACTTAACTGCTACACCACCAGGCTGGCCCCTATATTCTTCTTGAAAAGTGAGAGAATGATTTTTTGAAACATCATAGTTCATAATTTGAAACCTTTTAATCACACACATGTCTATTTTAGTTACAAAAAGAATTGTTTTTTTCAAGCTGATGGAATTATATGATCCAAACTTGGTCATCTCAATATTGTAAGTAACTACATGAAATGAATGAATGAATATTTATTCAATGTTTTCCATTGAAAGTAACCATAATATATGGAAAAATTAATATGAACTGTAAGAAAAGTGATTGAATGCTTTGGAAAATCTCAGTCAAGCAGAGTCAATTAAAAAATAGGTTGTCCAATTAGGTCTGGGCAAGCCAACTATCAATGTTTGGGGCAAATGTAACAAGAGAATTTTTTTTCAGATTGTTTTGGACGTGACTTTAATTTCCCAATCCCCTTTAATGAAATAAAAACTCCAAGATGGACAAAGTATTGCAGGTATGGTATATTCAAGAAAGCCAATATCCAATGCCAAAGACAAGGTCTTGTTCCCAAAACAAAAGACCAGTGAATCAGTATACATGCATATAAAAAACAAAATTAAATTGAAAACATGATTATATTATGCTTAATGATCCTCACTTTAACTTCTTAGATTAATCAACCACCAGCTATGAGTTCAGATTATCTGTGATAAGACCCTTCCATCCCAATAGATTTCAATCTTTAGACACAAATTACACCACAAGCAGAGTCTAAAGGCCCTTATTATTTTAATATCTTTAATTTTGGGCTATGAAAATGAAGCACCTCATACATTCCACGCTTATTTCCAAAGTTGATGCCAACGGGGTGCATAATTTGACAAAGAATCTCAGTTGAGATTCTGTTAACATGCTCACTCAGATGGTGCCATTTTCCCCACTCCTTCTAACTCACCTTCCGCCCAAATTGTTTTTGACTCTAACAGAGAGATTTTATATTTTTATCTGAAGACCAACATCCCAAAATGCCATTAAAGAGGAAGATATAATCTTACGTTTTTCTTAGTAGAACACATCTTCACAAGGATTCCTTACAGGTTACCTGGTTGGTGACTGACAAGTGCTGGCATCAGTCCTGTAACTGTCTTTGAGCCTCCCTCCCACACGGAAAGTTGTAAAGGCCATTTTCAAGTGAAGGGGTGCTCATCTTCAGCATGCTGGAAAGATAAATTGTAAGATGAGACTTCTTTCAACAACTGTGTTCCATAAACATTACAGTCTTAAGAGGCAGTGGGACTTGGGGATAAAATACTCCCTGCCGGGCTAGCAGTCCATCACTCACTTCTCTCAACTTTGTAATAAATTCCAATGAAGACCACCAAAAACTGACAGGATAGGTAGTATCTGGGACAAATTTACACAAACTAGAAGGTTGAAATAGTTAGAATTTTTAAGAAAGCTGGTAATGGATCCAGTCTTTTGCCTTCTGGAATAAAGCAGTCAGGTGGACCTGAATAAATAGAAAGTGACCGTTAATTCTCCCATGGGGTGACAGTTGGCTTGAGAGATCACCAAGGGACTAGGCAGCTCTACTCTTCTGTGTTGCTGCTCATTTTGAGGTGACGAGGCTAATATATTCCCCTTCCTCCATCTTTATACGTCATCTGTAGATTATAATTTCCAGAAAATACCAGTCAGGGAGGCTGTGGGGTGATTGATAGTATGTCTTAAGAGAGAATCCCCATGATTTTCAGGAGGTAAGAAAATTAGGCAAAAGAAGAGAAATGAGGGACACTTGCTGTACTGACAAAAAAAAATTTAAAATGGTTCAGGTTAAAATATCACAGCACTGAAGAAAGAATCAAAAAGAGATGGATAAAAAAAAGGAGATGGGGGACGGGCCCGGTGGCGCAGCGGTTTAGTCCGTGCTTGGCAGCCCGGAGTTCACAGGTTCGGATCCCAGGCACCTGCCGACGCACTGCTTGTCAGCCATGCCGTGGTGGCGTCCCATATAAAGTAGAGGAAGATGGGCATGGATGTTACCCCAGGGCCAGTCTTCCTCAGCAAAAAGAGGAGGATGGGCGATGGAGGTTAGCTCAGGGCTGGTCTTCCTCACAAAAAAAAAAAAAAAAAAAGTAGATGGCCTTGGAAGCAACCAAGAATACATAAGAAAATAACACATAATAATAGATACATAGAACACCACACACACACACACACACACACACACACAAAAAAAAAAAACCACAGGAAGAAATAATTCTTCAAAAATATTGGTAGGGCAATTGACTAAATGATTCGGACAAAAGTTAGATTAAATCATACACTAAAAACTGTTGGTTTCTGTTGGTTTAAAAAGTTAAATTTTGTAAATGCTGCCATTAAGGAACCATTTACTTGTTTTGTAATGAGTTTTTTCTAAAATGAAATAATTGACATTTTACATCATGGGTTCTCTGGAAAATTATTTGTCAGTTTGTTTTCTCCTATAGCCTACTACTCTAGGAATTTCATATCCTAACAACAAAGAACTTCCAGTGAAATTATCATTGCTGTTACCATTCAAAGGAGCATCTGAATATGACTACCAGGAAAATCAAATGTCTTTCTTATAGAACCATGGAAGGAAAAGAGGCAGGAAAGACTCGCCGTATAGAGCATTTCTCCACACGGACAAGAGAGCACAGATTTAGTTCATATCCCACTTCAGTCTTGGGGTGCCTTGTAGCTGTTCCTCTGTGATTAGGGACACCATTTTCTTCATCAATTTCATAATCCTGAAATATCTCTTGACTACTGCAAAGGGAAGGATGCTAAGCATAAATGAAACAAAAAATAGCAAATAGGAAAAAATGGTCTGATGCCATAAAATATAAAAATTTTGCACATAGAGACAACATATATGATTTTCTTATATCAGAAAAGTCAGAGAATTCATAAATACAGAAATTTCATACCTCAGAAAATCACATAGCTATATGATATTTGATAAACCATATATCTAGATATATAGAAAATCAAAATTTAAATAGTATTATTGTTTAAAAAGTTCATACAATTTGATAAGTAGAGCAACCCAATAAAAATTGACAAAGACTGAAAAGGATTGTCACAGGGAAATAATATGAAAGCATATTCTACCTCACTATTGATCAAAAGAATTAGAAATTAAAACAATTTAACATATCTTCTTCACCTACAAATTAGCTGAGATTCTTTTAAAGATAATATTAGTTGAGTTGAGATGAAACTTAAAGCTCTCTCAAAATGGTAGTGACAAAGGCCACATTCTTTCCAGAGGGCAATATTGGGACTATGTATCAAGATCACTAAAAGATTGATACCTTTGACCCATTGGTTCTACAAATAGGAACCAGCCTAAGGAAATAGAACTATGACAAAAATGCATAAAGAACCGCAGATAATAATTGTAACGTTTAGGGTGAAAACTATAAGCTAATTAAATAAATATTCAAGTGTAATATAATAGAATCGACAGAAATTTTTGTTCAGCTGCAATATTATGCAGTCATGCAAAATTGAAACATTGTAAAAGAAATGTGTGCACAAAAGTTGTGTTAAATGCATGAAACAAATCTGTATAAATCATAATATCCCAGTTTTGTATAGTCATGAAAATAGTCAAAAATATGCACAATGTAGCATAATGATTATGTTTGGATAGTATATCAGGCCACTTTAATTTATATAGAGAGACATTTCTGAATTTTCTACTATAAACATGTATTTTTTCCAGAAATATTACTTTTAAAAAGAGACAGTAGATAAAATAAATAATAGGTTATAATAGATATTTTTAAATGAACTCTTAATTTCATGTAGTCTTGTATCTTCTATCCTACAAGATAAGATTTGCTCCTCAAAATCTAGAATTTGTGATTTTTTTCTCTTCTTCTCTTCCTGCTTCTTCCCCTCCTACCTTGTACCTACCTAAAGCAAGTACAGACTGATTCTAAATGGAAAGATCTTGTAGAATTTGACTAATCAAATCAACCTTTCTGCAAAGGAGTAAACAAATATGGAGAAAAGTGAAATAGATTATCACTTTATGATATGGCTAATTCCAAAGCATATACACACACGATGAATGACATATTGAATAAATGTTGAGCATCCTTTACATGCAAAATCTTCTGTTATGGCCTTTATATACTCTGTGACATTGAATCTGTACAGCAACACTGATGTCAATGGGCATTAAGGAATTGAGGTTTCGAGAGGTCAAGTGGTCCTATAGCCCTGGAGGAGAGTCAGGATTCAAACTGTGGTCTTCCTACTTCACCAAATGAACTTCCACTAGAATAGATGATTTGGGTCAATCTATTCTCTTTTTGCATTTCATGTTGACAGAATGAAATACGTGTAAATGACTGTTTGGGAATTATTTAAACATAGTTTAAAAATACTGTTTTCCCTGCATATATGTATTTTTTCAAAATGATATGATTGCTTAGAATTTTGGATATTCAGCCACCTCCAAACTTTGAAATGTAGTCTGCAAGGTTTTTGTAACTATCTAATCAAAATTCTTATGGATGAGTGTTTTATTTCAAGGACAGCTTATTACCCTAATGTGTGCAGAATGAGTCATTGTAGAAGAGGATTATATGGTTACAGTAAAATAAAAGTATCACCTGAAAGTTGAATTTTGTTAATAGCATTTAGGCTTTCTTGGGATTTGTAATATATGGAGGATAGTTTATATCTTTTATTAACAGAGGTAGAGTCCTGTTTTCCTTTAATTTGCCTATCAGAATTTTAAGTTATATATGCACATACTCTTTGATCTAGAGATTTTTATAGTTTTAATTTTAAATTAGTACCTCCCCTCCTCCAAGCTTTCACAATTCTACACCTTAACCTTTAACCCTTTTAAACAAATTATGCTTTGAACCACATCGACTAAGCCTTCTGCTGTTCATCTTTTAGAAAAGGTACTCTGGATTTCAGTAGATCTCTATAAATTTAATTTCTCTTGAGGAGGGAAAGAGTGAAAAATTAAATTCAAATCTGCTAGAAATGGATGAGAATTCCCAACATAGCTATTTCTGAGTTATAGTATCTTTTTTCTCCAACAGCTGTGTAGTAGCTACATCTAATCTTATAAGCAAGTTATATATTAAGGACAAAGTGTTGCCGCCTTTGTTCATTTTGAAACCCTGGAACATTATGCATTGCTCAGTGACATTTTCCAGATCATGTTGCCTTTAAAAAATGCAGTAAGAATTTTCTTATTGTTTATGTTTGACAAGTGTTGATTTAAACTGAATTTCTAAGATTTATTAGTAAAGTGCTTTTTTATTAAAAATGAAGGAAATTCCTACCAAAATGATATGAGTAATTCTTAATCAAGTAGAAATCTGAATGCAAAGTTTACTTCCAACCTAATGTCATTCATATTCAGATGCTTTTAAATTATTTTTTCATGTTTATTTCCTTTGTTTTCTGTCTGTATTTTTACAAAAAAAATTTTTTAAGTTAAAACTGCCCCTCATTCTCAGCATATTTATCTTGAACTTTCATAGCTAGTCTCCAGTCTTTGTGTGCCTTTTTACATATAAAGGGCAAAGAGTTGGGACTGATATATTAAAAGTACAAAGTTTCATAACCTAATTTGACAAAAAGTATGATGGAATTCCAGAATGTATTACAACATTGTTTTCTATAGTCACAAGTGGTGATAAATTGAGATTCTAAAATTTGATACTTGGCTGCCTCCTGACATTTTCTCAAGTTTTTGCTCTCTCTGAACTTTGTTGCAATTTGCAAATGAGGCTGAATTTCTGGATTGGTTATAAAGAGGATTTGGCATTTGAAACCACCAAAGCTTATAGAAATTACTAATGAAGGGCTTATTATGGATCAAGTACAATTCTAAATATAAATATGCAGATTTTGTAACCAACAACCAAGGTAAAGAACTTTTCTTTGAAATCAAGAACTGTGGCTTTGATTCTTGGTCACCGATAGAATTCCAATGCTGAATGGGGTCATCAGCTTGTATCTTTTGCTTGGAAAATCATTTATGGATTGCTACAGCTTTCTCCAGAGTTCCTTCTGTTAACTTAATAACTGTATTGGTAACGTACAAAGGCGTAGACAGTTGTTCAATATAAGCTCAGTAAGGTGTGAGGAATCTTGATGTCCCAATGATATAGGCAAATAAATTTAAGACCCAAGTTGGGAGCAAAATCTAGCTTGTATATACAGGTATTTCATCATTTTTACTTACAGCTCAGTTAGGCTATTTTTCAACCAACTCCCTCAGGTGGAGTTTCAGGTGTAACTTGAATGCTCTTGAATTCATTATTCTCTCTGCAGATCTCGTTTACTATTCTCTCACACCAGTACCCAACGCTGTTTAGGGACTCTGCCTTGAAATACTTTCTTTGGTCTCAAAATATTTGATTCATGTTCAAATCTTTCTTGCCAATTAAAATTTGCACATAAAGAGGGGCTGCTAGGGGCTGAATTGTGTCCCCTTCAAATTTATAAGTCAAAGCCCTAAGCCCCAATGTGACTGCATTTGGAGATGGGACCTTTAGGGAGATAATGAAGGTTAAATGAGGTCATAAGAGTGGCACTCTGATCCTATAGGGCTGGTGTCCCTATAAGAAGAGGAAGAGACATCAGAGATCTCGTTCCCTCCACACATGCATGGAGGAGAGACCATACGAGAACATAGAAGGGAACAAGGCAGTGTCTAGAAGTTAGGAAGAGAGGTTTCACCAGAAACCAAATGTGATGGCACCTTGATCTTGGACTCCCAGCCTCCAGAACTGTGCAAAAATAAATGTCTCTCGTTTAAGCCCCCAGTCTGTGGGATTCTATTAGGACAGCTGACCAGATTAAGACAGGGCAAAGTGTGCTGAAAATGAGCTGAGTTCCTACCAGCCTTCTGACAAAAGTTAGGCATCTCTAGATGAGGAAGGTTTCTGTTTGTTTGCAGATTCAAAGTCTTTGGTAAAACAACTCTTCATAAGGGAAGAGAGAATCAAGGCACATGAATTTGATCCAAGAATAGGGCCTCGTGGCTGAAGGGGAAGGGTTGGTTATTAATCCAGCCCAGAGGATGCTCCAGCCCAGCTCATGTTGATTTATGTTTGTGCGTTTGTTGAGGCTGTACCCGCACTAAAACCTACATAGGTTTTGCCATAACTTCTCTGATTTCAGCATTATTTATGCTGGGACACTTTGCATGGGGTTAAGAATTCTTTCCCTTTCCTGATGAGAGCCTAGTGACCTTGCTTGGTGTCAGCAACGTGTTGGTTTCCTGGTCAAGGAGGGGCTTCAGTGCTACAGGATTTTGGCACAACTTCAGCCATGGCTGCACCCGTGAGAGATGATGGCTTTGGCAGAGAGCAAGAGGTTGTAAAAGTAATTCAATAAGGTAAACGTCACATTTTAGAGCAGCAATTTGAACAATGAATTTGCAGAGGGCCCTTTATAAAAAATAAAATCTCTCACCCAGCAATATCTTGACATAAAACAGATAAAAGCAGGGGTGCTCTGGTTGAATGAGGAGTGGAGGTCTGGTGCCCAGCCTAGGACTCTGTGGAATACACATCGACTGTCATCCTAGAAGTGAAAAGAAAATTACACTCATGATTATTTGCCCTGTGTTTTCATATGGACTCTGCCACTCCAGTGCCTGTCTCAAGAGAAATCTTCAAGAGTTCAGGGCTACAGATGCTTTATTTATAAAAATGAGAAGTTGGCTTCTATAATTGCTCAAAACCCCTTTTAGGGCTAACTCAGATTCTTGGAATTATCTCTGATGCAGAGGAGAGACTGTATTGTTCGAGAAGTCAGCAACCTCCAATACCTGTTCACCCTACTGAAGCCCTAGATTCCCCAGAATGCAGGGAATGTGCGTACCCACACGATACATACAAAGTAAGACTTCTCTTCCTGTGTGTCTTGTAAGGTGAATCGTGACGGCCAACCCAAATGTGACAGGGAGAACAGAGCTTGTAATTCTCACACAAAGGACAAACCAGTCCCAATGAAATTCTCATGTGATCTGAAATTGCACGCAAAAACATCTGCTTTAAATCCAGAGCTGAGGAAATTCTTTCTGTTTCCCCGTGACCTTCTCAAAAGCAATTCACCATTCTATGAACGATCGTGAATGATGTAGCATTCAGAGTGTCCCTGTGCACAAGACTGAAGTTATTTTGTGCAAAATATCTTTTAGTTCAGACGTTTACCATTGAAAGTTTCAAATAATCATCACGGTATTTATCACATTTACTTAGTAAATACCATAATCCAATTCCAGAACTGCTCAAAGGACAGTATAATTTCATCTTTGCCATTCTTGTTTGCAAATGGAGAATCTATTCCTATGCATTTCAGGAATTAACCACCCCTTCCCTCTTCCTATCCCCACAGGTCATGAGACATCTTCATTGTTTTCTTAAAATGTTCTAGTGTCTGCTTTTTCTCTCATTTCAATTTCTGACCTTTTCTCATTTTTTTTTCTATCTTTCCTTCCTGATTCTACCTTTTCTTCATTTCCTTCCCCCCTGCCTATTTCCTCCCTCTCATTAGCAATTCCAAATGCTACGCAATGATCCTTTATTTACTCTGTGCTCTACAAGGAAAACAAGTTTCAGAAATATCAACAAAATTAAGAGACTATCTTAAAATGGATATCAGTCTGTCAGTCCAAACCTGGGACAGAATGAGAGGAAGCTGGGAATGTTTGCTCTGACTTACCCGAACCCTATCTGATTGCCCTGTGCTTTCTCCTTTCTATGATTGATAGCATATCATCAAGCAGCGATTGCCAACAGTATTATGGAGTAGAAATATCAGAGGATGGGAATAAGGAAAGAAATAATCAGTGGTTAAAGGTCACTGTTTAAGATGAGTAGGAGATAAAGAGAAAAACCTAGTGACTTGAAAAAGTAGACTGCCACAGAAAGGAAAGATGAAGTATAAAGAATGGGACGTATTAGAGGATTCATTGGTTACACATTAGGAAGGGCTCTGTGAAGTCTCGAGGGCAAGCATTTGAAGATATGACACTATACTGAAGAAAGGTTGTTTTCCTCTGAATGAACATGTCAGCTACATAGTTACATTTTTGGCGATGTAATAATATTCTCAAAAAAAGAACTTTTATTGGATTTAAATATATACATTTGAATATAAGGAAAATTAATTTTTAAAAAGATTAAGAATATGTGCAGCTGTCTTAAAATGATAAAAACA
Source organism: Tapirus indicus (assembly GCA_031878705.1). Taxonomy (NCBI): domain Eukaryota; kingdom Metazoa; phylum Chordata; class Mammalia; order Perissodactyla; family Tapiridae; genus Tapirus; species Tapirus indicus. The sequence goes on along the minus strand of CM062937.1, from coordinate 33,933,120 downwards.
TTCCACATTTAACACACTACCAATATCATCATATAAAGTAGTTTGTGTTGAATATAAATGAAACTTTTTCTCCTTTCAGAAGTATTTATAAATTTTATTTGTAAAATTAAGAATTTCAAATTCTTTCTTATCCAGTTAGTCATTATTTAGTGGATTTTAAAGAAGTTTTAAAAGGTGTCTCACAATCATTTCTGTCAAATTGAAACAGTTATTTCTGTCTATGCAGTCATGTCTCATCAAGCTTGATAAACAATCAGCCTTGGTGGGTGAGTCCATGGGCAGCATTGAGCATTCTGACCTCTGTACTTACGGATATGTAGATGCCAGATCCTGACAGGGCCAGCCCAACACCTAATCAAATACTATCATCAGAATTCCAGATGGAAACAGCATTAGAAGTCAATTTCTGCTTCATTGGCCTTGCCTGGATGAAGTACAGTATATGTGCATTGGATTGAGGTTTAGAAGCAGTGCATGACAAGTGTGCTCGGTTTTGTTTTTTCAGGGTATTTACTTTTTCCAACAGTTGAAAGAATTTCCAAAGTCTCCATGTGGGACCACCTTTGATAGGATTTCCATGGTTTGAGCTATCTAAATTAGAATTTAAGAAGTAGAAGTAGAATTTTAAAGGAGACATTTTTTGTTTATAATTTCTGAGATATAACATTTTTAAAAGATTGATATTTCCTCTTAATGGGGTCACTAATGTCAAGAACGTGGCTTCTCTGAAGTTCTTAAAAATGTTCTGTGTTTTTTTCCCCCTCCGTACTTAGTTTAGTAACAAAGTTTGTAACTTCAGAGGTGGGACTTCATACACAATTTTAATTCAACTCCCTCCTTTCACAGATTAAGAAATTGAGACTCGGAGAGTTTTGGTGATTTGCTCAGGGATAAGGCAGAAAAGTCAGGATTAAAAACCTGCTTTACAATTCCCAATCCAGTGCTCCTTCTGTTAGAGTATGCTTTCTTAAGCAAGAGTTGCGGCTATGGAATGGAGAGAAAAGAGCATGTGAAACTTTGGTTTCAAAATATTTTTCAAACCATCGAACCCCATTTACACTTCCACGAGGTAACAGTCATTCTCCACTTAAAAATTATCCAATATACCAAAAATTCAAACATGAACAGACAAATTAGTAATTGCTTTATAAAGTACGTGTCACTGATTTCCTTAAAAAGTTCTCTGGACATACTATTTGCATTTTTATGATACAATAATTGGATTTATTCAGAATGTTCTAGAATTCATCTATATAAAAATCAGACACCTCAATGCTCTCTCTTCTACTGTAGGAGAGTGAAATGCTATTTTTATGTCATTCTCATTTTCAGTTCAAAAAGTAATGTCCCTAAGAATCATCCTTTGAAAAATCTGCTAATGAAAGCTCAGATCTTGGAGGACAGCATAGTAATGTACATAAAGCATGGGCCAAGAGACCTCTGCTCAGCTCTTCACCCCAGCACTTCCTAGGTAGGTGAACATGGGAACTTAACCGTGTAAGGAGTTTCATCAACTCCTTGGCAATATGCTAAGACTACTGTAATATGAACTCTCTCACCTGTGTGTCTGCTTCTTTTCTCTCACTCACTGAGCAGGGTAGCCCCAGAGAAGCCGAGGCTGCATGGAGGTAAGTGTGTGACCTTTTCTCCTTCTCTTAAAGAAGCGTATTCTGGGTATGCCAATGAATGCACCCTATAGTCGCCACTCAAACTTTTGTTTTGAGTAGTATGGATATGAAGGACAAAGGTTATTTTTAGAAATTTTAGTAATGGAATCTGTTTCACTCAAGCAGTTAGCAAATGTCAAAAATCCTTTCCAAAAAACAAAAAAAATCTGGAAGCTAATTCTTATTCCATTGCTTACCAAAATATTTTTTTCCTTGATTGTTTTAAACTGAGTTTACAGTATTAGGTTTCGAGACATAAAATTCTGTTTATAAACTTTCCAAGATTTGGATACATTAACTGTTGCTGCAAGCTTCCAGTGTTTTCTCATCTTTATCCTTTAGATTGAGTGGATTGGTATCTCAAGACTCTTGCAGAGTTTATGAACATTCTCACCGTAGTTTTTAGCTTTTTGCTGAATCATATCTGCTAAATTTCTAAATAATTACGTAACTTTATCTCTGGTCTGTCTTCTTAACTGGCACCACAAAATCTCAATTATTTTAGTGTAGTAAAGTAAGATTTTTATGGTCCACATAAAATCGTTTGCAAGTATCTCTGGCAATGTATTCTTTGTCCATCTTACTCTTGCTTTTGATCAAAATTATTACATCTCCAGGGACAAATTAAATGTTATTTTTCTGGCATGCTTCATGCTTTAATTTTTGGTCTACTGATATTTTTGGCCTACTCACATATTCTGAGAAACTAATTGTCAACACATAGCTTGGATTATTTTAAGCTGATAATTTTTAACAGTCGTGTCAGGTTCTGATATTCTTTACATGGCCTTGGGGGCTCGTTAGAAACTTAGATTTTTTTCCCCTAAATTAGCTAAAAAATTAATATATTTTAAAGGTATCAAAACTAAAACTGATTGACCAGATTGACATAAAAGATTACATAGTGTTTGCTTACATTCATGGCTTAAATGTGATGAACGATTGAATTGAATCTCAGCTGGGTTTCATAGATGGTGACCATTACGCAGTAGGAATTGTGCCTCCCCATCAGGTGGGAAGGTTTTATTTATTTTGATTCCATTTTTCTTTATGCAATCACCTCTGACTTTGCCCTCTTGGAGACATTTTGATAAAACTATAGCTGTTGTCAAATTTCCTTATCTTTTTCTTTTGTCTTACTTACTTATTTATTTTGCTGTTCTCAAGTTTGAAAATTATGTAGCCCTTAGCCAGTACATAGAATGTGAAATGCATATATTTTCTGGCTTTAGAGTCAACTTTACTAAAAAATAGGAAGATGGTCCATAAATATGTAATGAGAGAATATCAGAAGATTTTTTCCCCAACACATGAAAAATCTTACTTTATGAACTAGACATTAAAGTCGTTCAGTAAACACTGCATGTAACATTGTTTTAGAAGTCAGCATTGAAAACACTCAGGATATTTTTAAGGCATCAACCTTCTAATTAAATATTTTTGAAGAAAACTTATTTTACAGCAAAACATAGAGATACTAATATTTTGTATTGTTCTGAGTAGTCACCTATACCATTTTAAAATGATTTTGTTATATTAAATTTGCAAGCTTTAAGAGACTTACTACACATCTCTATAGATTTTTTTCTCCTTTCAGGACTAATTATTTTTATGTATTTGCTAGTAGCTTTGTCATACTAGCAAATTATCAATTCTCTGTCAACAAGAAAACACTATTTCTTTGTATTTATGCAGGCAAAACATTTTTCCCAGAGAAAAGCATTTTAGTGTGATGTCTTTTTAAAAATGAAAAAGCATTTCAACTGTGTGACTGAAATGTTCCTTTTTTAACATATATGAGCATTTAAATGTTATTTTCAGTTTATTTTATACATCTTGGATTAGGAGCACATAAGCTCATAAAAAGTATTTCAGCTGGTCAGAAGAAGTTAAATATTTGGAAAATATTTAAATATTGGTTAAAATATTGGTTAAATTTGGTTAAATATTTGGAAAAGACTCTTTTTGAGGAAAATATATTTTTTTATAATGCCAAATCCCCATGCCTTTATTTTTATTTATTTGTTTATGAGGAAGATTGGCCCTGAGCCAACATCTGTTGCCAATCTTCCCCTTTATTTATTTTTTTCTCCCCAAAGCCCCAGTATATAGTTGTAGAGCCTAGCTGTAGGTCCTTCTAGTTCCTCTATGTGGGATGCCACCTCAGCATGGCTTGATGAGTGGTGAGTAGGTCTGTGCCCAGGATCTGAACCCACAAACTCCGGGCCACTGAAGTGGAACATGCAAACTTAATCACTATGCCACCGAGCTGGCCCCTGAGTAATATACATATGTATATATATATATATATACACACACACTTTTTTTTTTTGATGAGGAAGATTGGCCCTGAGCTAATCTTTGTGCCCATCTTCCTCTACTTTGTACATGGGATGCCGCGACAGCATGGCTTGATGAGTGATGTGTAGCTCCACGCCCAGGATCCGAACCTGCGAAGCCTGGGCCACCGAAGCAGAGTACATGAACTTAACCACTATACCACTGGGCTGGCACCCTTGAGTAAAATATTTTAAAGGCATTTTAATACATACTGAAGGGTATTATACCAAGTGAAGAATCTCTATGCTCCCAGTGCACTGAATAACTTGCAATCCCACCAACAGGCTAAGCAGAATCTCTTATAAGATGACATGCTTTATACTGATTCATTTGGTTATAAATTCAAAAGTATCCTGTGCTTACATGTTTATAATCATTAAATACATTAAGAGATGAATTTAAATAAAATGTAATAGCAACTGTTATGTGTCTGAAACTTTCTTTTGTAGGATCACACTTTTTCATAGCAATCAACATCTGACATCTGGTTAGAGAAAAAGGGCAGAGGGAGACAAATGTTTTCATAATATCAAGTTTTGCCAATAGTGTCAGATAGTAATGGATTGAACTTACCAGATTATAATACAATTGTCATTTTATTTTAAACATATTTTGCATGATATAAAAATATTGATCACAGTGAGCTTTACCAATTGTTATTGCTATAAAAATGAATGCAGAAACAATATTTTTAGTGGAAATAAATTATATAGTCATTTTTTTTTGAATCAAAGACAAAAACCTCGGCTGTTTGGTCATTGGCAGAAAACCAGTCTTTGAAAGAGGTCTTTTGCAGACAAGCTCCAGTCCATTTCTGCAAAGTTGTCCATGTGCTTTAGGAAACACTGACTTTGTCTTTGTTACCATGGTCCCACAAAGGTTTCTCTGTTCAAAGACAGTTCGAATGTGGCAACACAGTTTTCCATGATAGAAAAATGACAAACTGAAACATAGTACAATCTTAGTTCATATGTGGTCTTTTCCAGTATGAAGGGACACAGCGACAGACTTCTTCACTGAATGAAAGTCCCTGCTCACAATGCTTCAGTCGATTTGTACATGGTCTTCTGTAACAACTAGGAAAACAAAGAGGAACACTCTTTAAAGATCAAGGCAATGAATTCATTAAGCTACAAACGCACCTTTGTGTTTTCTAAATTTCAAACTAGAAAAAAGTTCCTCATTTTACCATAAAATTGTGCTTAAGTTTATACATTGTTAAAGTTTGTGCTTAGAATTACAAAATTTAAGAGGAGTGGAAAAGCCTAAAGAACAGTCTTGCTGCTGATATAACAGACAGGAGAAGGAGATGTCGTAAATGTTAGTTCTTTTGAAGTGCTCTCTGCTTTGTGGATGAAAGTAATATAAAACAGAAATTTTGAACGTGAATATTTAAGGTCTGCCGATTTCGTGTGATCATATAAGCATGGCAGAATTCACAAGAGTCTGGAACTTGTATGGAACCCAGACTTTGAAGCAATTAAACCTAGACATTTTGCCAGGACTGTGGTCCTCAGTGAGGAGCCCCACCCTCCCTCTTGTTCCTCTGCTGGGCTGGCTGGCTGCATGATGAGGACTCATTCTCCTTTCTCCACCTGGGCTCCATGTGAAACCAATGTGGTCTAGGGGAAGGGCAGGACAGGGACAATCCTCACCATGGGGGTCCTTCTCCTCCTAGCCTAGACTTCCAGTTTCTAGTAGTGGTGACAGGACAAATGACCAGAAAGCCAATAACATCAGCAGCCTGTTGCTTCAATGAATGGGAGGTATCTGCGAAGAACTTTTTGGAGTATGAATACGTCTAACATGTGGGGATGGGAATGGGTGTAGAGGGAAAAATGAAGGTGACCTGATGCGGAAATCAAAGTGCACCACAGAAAAACTGCCATGTGATTTTGAAAATTTACAATAATGCATTACTGTAAGACCACTGGTATTCCTTTACTAAAAAGATACAATTCTCAATGATTAATGAAAGCTGCCGATTAAGGTAGTGGACCAAAGAATATACACTTCGTCCCCGACCCTTTTGGAATAAATATTAAGAGGAAATGAGTAGTATACATATTTTCAAAATATTAAATTATCTTTTTTTTTGCTTCAATATATACACAAAACCTGGAATTCTACACCTAGAAAAATGAACATAGACAGAGTTTCAGTAAATAGAAAGTCTTTATGAAACAATGTATGCTATTAGGAGAAATACAATGATAAAAATCTTTTCTACTAAGTTAATATATGAATTTCATAGAAAAATATGATGGCTGGTTAATCTTATGCAAACATAAAAATTTCATGTTTTTCAATATATACTAGGTTCACTCAGAAGGATTTAATATACAAAATGGTTTAATGATCTTTAAGAAGATTTAGGATCTATATTCTTCTGCATTTTTGAAATATCCTTTTGATAACTGGAGTAGGAATTCTGCAAATCAAATTGAAATATAGTTATTGCTCAAAATATTCTAAAGAGGTAACAAAAGGATTCCTATAAGGTATTCTGAATTGATAATGGAAGAAAAAATGCCATCAGTGAGATACCTAGATTCATTGAAGTTTCCTTATGCAGCAGCTAAAATGTTAGTGTGGATGGTTCATCAGAAATATAAAGTAAAATGGGAGCACAAAACTCTTGAGAATCAAAAAGAAGGACACTATTTACTGAGGAAAAAAGTAATGAAGAACATTAATGCAGATACTAAATTGTAAATAAATGAAATGTAAGTTTTAATCATTGTTGATTAATCAAGGGAATAATCACTGATGAAGGGCATTATCATCATCTTTAAAGAGTGGGAGAAAGAAGAGAACCCACTGAAGATGATGAAGAACAAATGGTCTGAAAACTAAAGGACAATGAGGAAGGTACACTGTTGTCAGCCAAAAGAAGAGAGGAGAGCTTAAAGAAAAGCTACAGAAAGGACAGATTACATAAAGACCAAACTGTTCATTGGATTTAGCAGGTAAGAGTCTCCTGCTACCTTAAACAGAACTTTATCATGGAATTCTAGGGCATAAGCCACATGGTTGAGTAAATGAGAGATCAAAGAGATGAACACAAACACCAAATGCCTGGTCTTGGAGCAACTTTGCAGAGAAGGACGGAGCTTGGTTGCTAAAGTACGCTCAGAATCCCACTAAGACGCTCAAAAAATAGAAGAAATTTAGGAACTTCTGTAAATTGAGGGGAAAGGACAATAGAGTTGGAGACATTAAAGGTATGGAAGAGAGAAGGCATAAATGGTGGAACAATGTCGAAGGAAAGTCAGAGGAAATGTCAAAAGCACAGATGCAGCTTAAATAGTAGACCACCTTATTCTCAGATCACAGAGAAAGAATTTCAGGGCTTAACATTAAGAATGTTTGAGTCCAACAGCCTCATTTTTTCTTTAAAGCTTCAGTGCAGGGTTGTGTATCCCAGTTGTTGGTTTAGTTCTCCATCTAAGCCACCACCACAGTATGACAACTGTTTTCCACGACCGGGAAACAAACCCGGGCCACGGCGGTGGAAGCAACGAATCTTAACCACTAGCCCACCAGGGCTGGCTCTCTAATAGCCTCATTTTTTTCTTGGTGCAGAAGTGGGCAAAATCAAGGTCTAAGGAATGAGTCTTGGAGTAACCTTTCACAATATATTATTTCTATAATTCCATTAAACACTTAAATATTTTCATTTCTAGAGACAAGTCTATGGTAAATGGTACTATCCTAAAGTTTGCAAATTTTGCAAAAAATTTTCTGCACTTAGAACAGTTGTCTTCAATTCCATCTGATGGCATCATAATTTTGGATGGGGGCAGAAGCGCACTGCCTGGGTGTATTTTGAAAATGCTCCACAGGTGACTATCATTCATGTGTCCAACTCATGTTGAGCACCACTACCTCAGACTCTGGGACAAGGATTCAGAGTGCATTCTGAGATTGGAAATGGTTTTGGTTCTGAGGATTCCTGTCTTGCTTTCTGTGCAGGCAAACACAGTCTCATGAAAGTTTAGCATTGGTTGAAAAATATCAGAATTTGTCTTCCAGAACTTACTGGTCTCATTCTAACAAGCCACTGCTATTTTGGTTGAGAAAACTATTTCCAGTAAGAGAAATGAATACTATTTGTGAAGATTTCTTACCTGCATGTTTGATGCTGAAACTTCTTTCCTTTTAAGAGGCATTTCTGTGCATTTTCTGTACATTCACAGACACATTTTCCAGGGTTTAGGGGTTGATGTCTTGGGCAGGTTCTTTTACACACGCATTGGCAAGTGTTTTCATCAAATTCTCTGTTGGCCCCACATGAGTTGGGAAAAAGTTTGTTTTTACAGACACACTGGCATGAGTTTCTGTCTAGTTCTTTGTGGGGTCCACAGCTGGAAGGCCGAAGGCCCCCTTTGCAGACACATTGACAGGTCTCTTCATCCAGCTCCTTGTTGGGTCCACAGATGTCATGGAATCCATCTGTAGAGTCTAGACAAAGATGGTCAGAACATCGTTACTATACCTTACTTGGCTCTGAATGTGGTGTCAAACAATTAAAAGCATTTAAAAGCATCTTCCTTTTTATGCTTCTCATTGAAGGGCTGTGCACTAACTTGAGTATCTTCCTTTCCAAAGAACTTCAAAATAATACCAATGTGAAGCAGAAAATGTCCTATTTTGTTGTGACTTATTTCAAAGTATGATGACCGGAATATGGTACATGTGATTTTAATATTAAAATATTTGTTAATCAAAATAGAGACCCTTGGCATTTAGTCTTTAAAACATTATTGTGCTTACCATCTCCAGCATTAGAGGAAAAAGTAAAATCTTGCTGAGCCAGGCATCTGCAGAAGTGATTACTCCATGTGTAATTTGTGGGGCAAGTCTTATTTGCAGCCTGGCACCTTTGAGAGAGAGAGATGGATTAAGCAATAGTATAATTGGTACAAAGAAGGGATTATCTCTTTTCTTACATATGTACTAATACATGCTTGTAAAAAAGCTTTAAAATGATGTAAGAATATATGAAATGAAATGTGAAAGTTCCCTCTCAAACTACCCCACCCAAGGGTGCTGTCAAATTCTAATCCCAGAAGTGACGACTGTTAGTGGTATGGTCTTACATTGCTCCAGACTTTTATCTTTTTAAGGCAAATACATTTATTTATATAATCATATAGTGTTTTAGTTTGTGAAAAAGTGGGATAAAGTCTTTTATATTACTCTGAAATCTCCCTTTTCCACTAAACATATATTATGGACATCTTTATATGTCATTTCATAAAGTTCTGCTCCGTTATTTTTAGTGGCTGCACAGTAGTCCATAAAATAGATGTATGTACTATTGTTTATTTTATTTATCTCCTACTGGTAGCTATTAAAGTTACTTCCAATTTTTGGCCTTTTCAAACAATTACACAGGAAATATCCTTACACATGTACCTTTACTGACTTATTTCTGAAGCACAGATGCCCTTAATCGTAAAGTGTCCATTAATACAAAATTCCCATTCTACACTCCACCAGAAAGGTATCAAAGACTATGTCCGTTGTTGTTGTTCTAGTTTTTCCTTCCTTCCATCTTATTTGTTTTAGTAAAAATTATGAATATATGGGCTTCAGTCCAGTACACCAACTGCTCCTTTGATGCTCCAATTGTCCCAGCCAACGCTGACTGGCACCCCTTCATGTTGGTGCCTGTATGACATGGGTCATTTGGTTTGACAGCTTCTCTGCCCTCTGGGATGAACAGATGTCACAAGCTCATTTTGCCCATCTTCTCCTCCACACCGAGAACCAGCCATTCCTTCAAGGAGCCCTAATTCTCTTTGTTGGAAAATGGCATTTTCCATTTGGGATTAGCTGTGTTCAGTACCATCAGATTACATTACTTCTAGACCTTTTCATGGGCAGAGCTAGAAAATGCAGGTGTATCCCACAGAATGTCTCCCTAGTTAATGTTTACCCATCAGGATTCTGGGATTTTAATGTCCTAACTTACAGAATACATAGAAACCTCTCACTATCTCATTTTCCAGCTGATGTTAGTGTAGGGAAATATTTATTTATATCCTTCACATTCAATACAATCTTGTAAACAACATTACGTGATGGAAGGGTGTTGAGTTACATTCCAAATTGGTAGAACATAACAGTCACGTGTAGACATCTTAAAAAGTGCCCAGAGTGTAAACAAACAGGCTTTGTGCTTCCGATGTTGCTAAGAAAAGTTTCACAGAGTTGTAGTCAGTGTGGTGACACAAGAATTTCTTTAAAAAATAGTCTGATGTCTCTTATAGCACTATGGGAAGGAATTTTTGAACAGAAGAATAAGCACATCTGCATTTTGTAACCATTTCTTCTCTTAGCTTGACTACAACCTCTGAGGCTTTATTAAAACTTTCCTGTCCAGCCGTCTCTACAGCAGCTCCAAGACACAGAGAATCTCTATTCATTCCTTTCAATGTGATAGTTTGCCTAAAACTGCCTCTTGACCTGCATCCACATCACTACCATTTGCCAATGGCAAAGACTGCTTTATACATCTCCCCCCTCTTCCTAACTTTCTTCAAGGGTCATGTCTCCTTTAGCTGGAGGAAAAAGCCTATTATGGGAAGTATTCTTGAATTTATTTTATTTTTGGTTTTCTAACAAGTTTTTGATTGCTGTATGTTATTTACTATACCATATAGTAAGCTAATAATTTCTCATACAACATGCAAACAGTCTGTGTAACCACACAGAAAGCAACCATGTGTTAATAACCATAATAATGGCTGGATGATCAAGGAAACAATCTTTGGGTATTTTAGATCCTATCAAGGGAACATGCTACTTTTCTACAGGTATTATTGTCTTTATTTTATAGAAGATTAGTTCTGTTTGGGTTTTACCTACAATGCTTTATAATTCTTCCCATTTGAAACAATAAAAAGTATGTTTGCAATTTATATTTTTGGAAATAGATTATTGATCTTAAGCAAAAGATGTCTGTACATAATTTTAGGAAAAAAATCAGTTCATAGTGCTATTTTCAAATCCCATTTAACATTACTGGGGTTTTAAATTTATTCCTTTGACTTCAAACTAATAACTTCCGTTAAAATCTTGGTTTCTAACAAACTTTTTATTTGCTTAAATATATTTATTATATTAAGATAGTTGCTTTATCCTGCATATACTACATGCTTTTTTTTAATTTCATTTTTCAAAAATGTAAAACATTTATGTGATTATTAGAGTTAAAATTATGAGAAAATGTATATTCAGAGAAGTTCATTATGATCCATATCCCCAGCATTGCTGTTCCTTTCCTGAGCTTTTGGTTTATGTCTTTAGTGTTTTTCTTTTTGCAAATAAAAGAAAACATGTATGTATGTACACATATATTTTTTCTCATTCTGTTACACAGAGGATAGCATCTCTTACATACTGTTCTAAACCTTGCTTCTTCTCTTAACAGTATTTCTTGGAGGACATTATACCTTCCTAATAATTTTAGATATTTCCAAGAGCAAGTCTCTACTCATTACATGTTTGTCATTATTTTCTTGGTTAATCATGAACATACATTGTTTCACACAAATTTATCAATTTTCCAAAATAATATCATTGTTTTTTAATTTATCTCCTATCCAAAACTACAGTACCCTTCCATCAAATAAGATGCACTCATGTTTAGTTATATAATAGCAATACAATTAATTGTGGCTGAATGAAACTCATACCACTCTCCTATAAATGAAGGTAAATCCATTTGGGCTCTGTTGCCTCAGTGCTGACCTCTGTGTGGTTTAGTAACACGCTCCCACGCTGGCGTCAGGTGGGCACAGTGCTGTGGTGGCTGCAGCAGAAAGGCATCTTTCATTTTCTCAATATGTGGTTTATACTGTCATTACCTGAGCCAATGTTCTTCCAGCTCTTAGTTGTAACTCATTAGTGGATCACGAAATGAATTATATGGGTTGGGAAATACATTTTTTAAATGTAAAACAATGGCATATAATAAAATACCAACTACTAGAGTGCATGTGATATTGTTTTCTGCAATTTTATTTCAATTATGCATATATATAATAATATGCATATAATAATAATAATTATTGTAATATATATAATATGCATATGCAAATAGGTATATGTAAATATGCACATACAACCCTAACCCACAGCATCCTCCTCTCCCACATGTGTGGTGTGCGTTTATGTGTATGTATGGTTACAATGTCAAATGTATTTGTCTTTAGTTACAGTCAAAAAAGTTGAAAAAACATATAGCTAAGCTTTTTAAATGGCAAAAGACATGTCAAGAATAATCTCCATCACTAGCCTAAGAGAGATTGGTGAATGATGAGATTTTCAACTGCAGGAATTGTGTTAATGTGTCTGTGCTTAAGTTTAAATATGTAAATAAAATTGTTCATCCTAAATAGGTATGAAAACAAAACAATTTCCTATCATGTAGTGAGGAAAAAATATATGGTTTTCTCTCTAATATTTCAACATATTCAAAAGTATGGACTATGTGTGGAAACAAATGTAAGAATATATTTCTGGAAATGTCATACAAAACAACAAGGTATCTAGTTCCATAGAATTAAGTAACGATTTCATATAATCTGGCTACACTAACTCTTTAGTTTTGCACATTCATGTTGAATGAAATATGGTCTTCAGAATAACACTTTGAATGATGTCATCCTTGAAACTTTTGTGCCAACATAAAACTTATACTATCAACTAACTATGGTTTTCTCAAAGTGAACTAAATATTTTAATTTCTAATATTCTTCAAACACTTTAAATTTCTAGAAAATATGACTTTAGAAGCTTTGCCAAAAATAAGAAACCGCTGCTCATTGATGTCAACACATATGTCAATGCTGAAATCTGAAATTCTGCTAGATACCATTTAATTAAAGAAACATATATTTGGATAGAATGCATTTTCATAATTACCAAATGAAGTTTCCTTCTCTACAACTAAGCAGCAATTCTTAGCGTTTGAAGCTTCTCATGTGAAAAAATAGGAGACACAATTTCGAAAATATTGTTACGTTAGAATGAAAGGAACTGTCTTCATGGTGGATAGAGAATTTAGCACAATGTATTTATCTCCTACATATTTTAACCTCCAAAATATTTTTACCCTATTGAAATTTCTTCAAGTTCTGAACATTAATGTGCATAAGCATATTTAAAATTTTTATAACAAGTTATTTTGTGCATCATACATATAAAACATGTTGATTCAAAGACACATTTTGTCTGCAAAGCAAAGCAGAAGATTGTGCAATTATTTGTAAAGTAGATCTATGTTGAGAATCATATGTAAATAAACTTCCCTGTTTTGCCTTTCCCACCCACACACACACACAGAAACACAACCACAATCTTGCTTATAACTTGTATGAAAGAGAAACATGCTTTTCTAAGAAGTATTTCATTAATTATTTCAAAACTTCACTCGACTGGTTTAGTAACTATTGCTTTTTGCTAATTAAAATCAGAGGACAAAAATTTAAGGGTATATGTGTTAGAGAACAACAGATTTAATGATTAAAATCAATCTTATTTTGCCATTTATCTCTCTTTTGAAATTTTAAAGAATTAATATGCTCTAAATATGTTCTGTTAGATTAAATTCTACATATTGGGTAATGATTGCCAGCTCTTATACTTTGAACATTGTACTAGGCTACTTTGTGTACACTATTTTTTGGACTCTTTCATCGTCTCTACTTTTTGGCACTGGAGTTTTTCTATACTTGGAAATTCCCTGACTCCCCAAATCCGTTTTCAAGGAACTAGACACACTACCAGCTTTTGTTTGGCATTAGTTAGAACTGAGCTGGAATGTTATTCTTTTTCAAAGAACTATAATCTTTGTCATATATTTCTAATTGAAAAAAAATGAACTGCATCTTGATTTATATTAAACTACCATTGATCTACTTTACTAAATATCTCTTAAAATATTTCATAGATCATTCAAAATGAATGTTAACATTAACTGAATACAAATTCAAATTGGAGCACTAATGACTTTTGCAAAAAGCAAATTCTTTCTATGGAGATGAACTATGCTATTAATCAATTACTCTCATTGGCAGCTCTTTATAAGGTGTCTTCACAACAACCCAACAGATTAAAATTCTGCTGACCACGTGGTACCTATGGCCCACGGTTGTGGTCCTCAAATAGCGATGCTATGCTAAGTCTTGTTACTTGTGGAATGTGATCCAGTTAACATTAGTTGGAAACCACACACTATGAGCTCTCATATGCTCCTTCCAAGCATCTTCATATCATTCAGTGGGATATCAATAAGATGTTCTGTATTCCATGAAGAAAACAAATAAGGGGATCTCTGAACACATTAATAATTTTGATACATATCAAAATACAGTTTTGATTCCCTAAATGCCAACTGTTGATGTCACCTGAACTTCGCCCACTATGATTGGCATCACTCAAACCTGTAATTATATTATGGGAGAATGTCAATCCAGACCCTTTTTGCTCAAGATTGCTGTCAGAATAACAGCTGGAAGGGCAACTATATTCTTTCATTATCAGAGTCACAGAACCCTGGGTAAAATGTTTCAACAGTTTTATTCCAAAAAAGTCTCTGAATTGTTGTGTTCATCTTGAGTTCATCATGCATTGCCTTTGAATACACTTGAATATCTACACAAATATTGATTTGCTTACATTTTTGCAAGAGTGGTTAATATTGAATGGAAAGGGTTACATAAAAATGGTCTCTATATTCAACGTTATTAAGTAACTTCGTAAGTACCATGGATAGAAACAGAATTATATTCATTTTAAGGCTCTATACAAATTGTCTAAAATAAAAAGGAACATGTTTAACAACAATATATCTAAATAAAATGCATATAATTTACCTTCCCTTGTATTGATTTTTACTGATTTCACATTAGTTGGTACTTAATGTCTGTTTATGCTACTCTTTGCTTATGTTCCATTAGTCTAGTGACTGGAAGAACGGTAGATGGAGTTGGGGTTTGTTAGGACATACAAGGAATAGATGGTAATTAGGACTGATTAATGAAAATCCTATAGTTTCAACATTTTTTCCAGATGTAATTATTGAAAGCCTAATAAAATAGTCACCTTAATATAAAAAAAGTGGGCTTATAAATCTAATCTTTCACTTTTTGTGTGAATATAAATGATTGTTTGAAAGCAGTAACCTGCCATATACAAAAGCTCAGCCACTGTATGAGACTTGGATATAAAACATGAGTAATTCACGCTGTGTGGTCACCGATTGGCTGGCCCAGGACAGGGCTGCTTGTTTTTTTTTTTGTGTGTGTGAGGAAGACCAGCCCTGAGCTAATAACATCCGTGCCCATCTTCCTCTACTTTATATGGGACGCCGCCACGGTGTGGCTGACAGGCAGTGCGTCGGCGGGCACCCGGGATCCGAACTCGCGAACCCCGGGCTGCCAAGCGCGGACTAAACCGCTGCGCCACCGGGCGGCCCCAGGGCTGCTTGTTTTTGAGTTGGATGACCACCAGAATTGGGCATAGCTGCACAGGAGGAGGGCAGGATAAGTCCAAAAGCCTGTGCGTCCCTCCCCGCTTTTTCTTTTTGGATTTGCTTGTATATACAAGCTTGAGAGAAGTATGGCAGGTTGAAACAATGAAAATCTAGTAGTTACTGTATTGATCAGCTTGTCAGTTTTTATTTCTATCTTTAATTTGAACTAACAGAATTAGAACAGAGAATCAACAAAGGTAAGCAACTAGGAATTCAGTAAAAATGTCCTCAACAACAGCCCATGGTCTCACTATCTCATCACAGCCACACTTCATTAAGAGAAATACAAAAACAAAACACTGACAACAAAAGAACATGCGTTGAGGGTATCAGAGTGTTGATATGACATCAAAATGATGGGTTGATGTCAGGAGTTCGGGGGAAGGAGGCAGGCCTGATTGGTGGAGCCGAGGGGATTTGGGGGGCCATGAAACATTCTGTACGATACTATAATACTGTGGGTACATGCCATTATACATTTGTCAAAATCCAAACAATGTACAACAAAAAGACCCCAATTAAACCGCGGATCTTAGTTAATAATGTATCAATTTTGGCTCATCAACTGTAACAAATGTACCACACTAATGCAAACTGTTAATAAAGGGGAAACTAGGAGAGGAGGGTGAGGGGGTATATGGGGACTCTGTACTTTCTGCTCGGTTTTTTTGTAAACCTAAAACTGCTAAAAGAAAAAAAGTCTATTGAAATTTTTAGAGAATGACTGGTAGATTTGGTCTAATAATATGGACATTTATTAAAAATAATCATCAGTGTGTTTTGGTTGAACTTGACATTAAGCTTCACATAAACCCCACCTCTGGGTAACATTACAAACATAACCTCAGTGCGGAGGATGTACTGATGGAATCTTCTTGGCCATATACATTTTGCTGTAATTTCAGTCAGTCAGCAAGCCACAGGAATGCTATGCTTTCAATTATGATCTTTTAGAAGGCAGAAACAACAGTCCAAAGGCAGGCACACTATATAGCATAGTTACCTTCATTTTAGAAAAAAAATATGCTTCAGAGTCTGGAATCTCTACCTGAGGTTCCGTCAGTAAATCCATTCATATTAATAGGTGCTCATTTGAAGGTGTTAGATAATATTTAGATAATAAGCTTTGTATAAAAGAGGATGAAGAGATGTATGAATTAAGATTTCAAAATAATGTATATGAACAGAAGGGTTTTGAACTTGCAAAGAGGATATTTTCAGGGCAGAATAAAGATATGTCTTAAAATACCGGGGGAAAAAAGTTTCTGATCAACTGGTGCAAGGTTATGTCCCGATTTAATTGGCAGATATATTATTTCTACATCTCTGTTCCAATATAGTTTATTAAATTTATCGCAGGATTCTGTTTATCTCTATTTTTGGTAAAGCAACAATGTATAATCTTGAAATTAAAAGGGAAAGAATGAAAAATTAAAATGGGAAAAAGAAAAACTCATGGCTATTCAAACTTCTAAGCATTGGAACTGAGGAATTATAGATTAACAGTCCAAAGACACTGAACCCTCAAGTTCTCAATCAAAGTTTGCAGGGGCTATAGATCCACTCTGTTCCTTGGAGAAGAGATGAGTTCTCATATGAATGAAATTTTCCTTAATAAGCCTGCATAACTAACTTCTTAGAAGCAAATATGCTTTATTTCATGTTTTAGTAAACAATGTTCACATTTTACAATAAGGGAAATAAACAGTAAAGGAAATACAAAATAGTAAACAAATAAAAACACAGCCTTCAGGCTAGATTTATCCATTTTCTCATCTTTTTTACCTTTTCTTTTTCTTTTTCTGATCACAGCATGACTCTCCCCCAAAGACTGATATAGCCTATTTGTCAGGCTGAAATAATAAATATCCTCTATTTTTATTATCCATTAAAAAAATTCAAGGTAGCTTGGCTATGCTGAACATTGTCTAGTCATTCCTCTACCCCAAAACTCCCTCTGCCACCCCAATACCTCTACAGAAAAGGGGAACTCCCTAGGCTGGTGCTCAAAGCTTCAGAGCACAGACTTAACGATGCCTTTTAAATTTAATCTCCTACTGCTTTCACAGATGAAATCCCAATCAAACTACTCTGGTCTATTCATTGTCCCCAGAATGCGCTACTTCCTTTAGGGAATGTTTAGGGACTTTGTCAATGATAATCAATTAATTAACCAATAAATTGACCACAGGGAAAATAAAATTAACTTCAAGGCATTTTTCTCTCAAATGTGACATCTCTCTCCTCTGAGTCTCTCCCTAATATGTAGTATATTGCCTTACCTAGAGTATATTGTCATTAGACTAAGCATAAAATATTTATTCATTTATATAACTATACATACAATGGAATACTATACAGCTATTTAATGAATAGACCTACAGACATCAATATGATTACATCTCTAAAACATACTGTTGAGAGAAAAAAGTAATGTCAACGTTTTAAAATAAGAATTTTAAGCACTCAAAGCTGTACTATATAATCTTTTGTCGTATGTTAATACATCTATATGCCATGAAAATAGAAAAGTGTGAATGAGAATAATACAGTTTCGGAGTGGTGGTTACCTCTGGGAATGGAGGATGAAGAACGGTGACTAGGGCTTTGGGTTGTATCTTAAATGAATGTGACAAAGTATTTGTTAAGTCTCAAATTGCAGTGAAGCGATATGTCATTTTGTGGTTTTGTTTTGTTTTGTTTTTTTGTCCTTTACTATATGTTTGAAGTCTTTTTTTTTTAATTTAAAGAAATTACAAATGCAGTAATGACTGCACCCCCAGAGGAATGGATTGGCTCCAAATTTAGTTTGAATCTCTGCTTTGCTACTTCTTTAGTTGTGTGACGTTGGGGAACCTTAATCAGTCTGATTGGATTTCATATGTAATTGGGAATTTCTCTCTTACTCTCTTGTTTTCTCTCCCTTTTTCTCAAAACACACTCTCCCTCTCTGTGCCTAGAGCACGGCAGATTACTAATCAATAAACACGCTATCTCTGTGTCATGTCCTTCAGCTGATGGAGTCAATCCTAGTCATTTTTGAGCTTCTTCTAATATTTGATCATCTCACCACTTCCTCTTTACTTGAACTCTTGTTGGCTTTTGTAATACCTTTTGGCTTTTGTAATATCTTTCTCTCTCAGTTTTTATCCCTAATTTTTCTGGCTGCTCTTTCTCAGTCTCCTGCACAGACAATTGTTTCTCCAACAGCTTCTTAAATATTGATATTCCCCCTGGTTTCATCTGCTGTTCCTCTTCTCTTCTTACTTCCTATATTTTCCTTGGTTGAGTTCACCTCTTCCAATTGCTCTAACCACCAGTTGTATGCTGATAGTTATGCTATAGATCCACTCTGTTCCTTGGAGAAGAGATGAGTTCTCATATGAATGAAATTTTCCTTAATAAGCCTGCATAACTAACTTCTTAGTGTCCTCCCAGCTCCAGATCCAGCTGCCTACTGAATGTTTCACTTTGATTTCTCAGAGATCACAAATACTCAAACTACACATGTCAAAACCAAATTCTCCTTTTCAAACCCTTTCTCCCTGTGAAAGGTATCCCCCGTCATTCTGTATCTCAACCATGTAGTTTCATCCTCAACATCTCCCTGTTATCCCACTCACGCAGCTCCCAAGTCATCTTCCCACCTCTTTTCTTTCCATCCCCATCTCTACTGCCTCAGATCCACCCTTCTTATTTCTCTATGGGATTATTTCAGAAGCTTCCTCTCTAGTTTTTCCCATTTCCTCTTATGCTCCTCTAATCCACCTACCACATTGCCACTAGGCTGTTCTTTCTATAATATAAAATGTACATATCACACCCTACACATATCTTTAGGTGGTTCCTGAGAGACCTGAAGAAGTCCATCCTTGGCAAGGCACATGCAATTCTGTTTACCTCTCTAGACGCATGTAGCTCCTCCCCATCTCACACTTGACTGTAGTCATGTGTCCAGCATACTTCCTCTACCACACCGATTTCAGTCCTATGTTTCCATGTCTGACTCACTTACGGGATTTCTTTAGAGTAGCGATCTTATTTATCTCTCTCTCTCCAATCTAGTGCAACAGTACTACCTGGTAGGCCCACGATAACTGTTTGCTGAACGACTGAATGAAGCAGAGCACTTTATGTACTTACTATAGTAGACATATTTGGGTTTATTTGTACTCTGGTACATAAGGTGATTTAGTTAAGGAATTATATTATTCATTTTTTTAATATTCCACAGTTCCTACTACAACCTTTCTAGAAGACTCAATGTAAATATCTCATGAATGAAGAAACACTACTTCTACCAAGTAGAAAAATCTAGGGTTTCACATCTTAATCACAAATGGTTCCCTCCATAACAAGAGAGGCTCCACTAAGGGGCCATGGAAATCCAGGGAGTTCAAGTTGAAGTAAAATATAAGAGGGAATAATTGGATAGAAAGAAAATAATCTGTGAGAACATCAACAGGAATACTGATTGGAAACCATTCCTGCCAGATATAATCTATCCTACCTCTGGCATTCATGATATATTTTGGTGCTGCTGATATTGAGACTTGAAAGTTTACTTGTAAATACCAGAAATGCAATACGCTATTGCGGGAAAGCTTAGGGTTAAGAGAAAAAAAGATGTGAATTTTTATCTCTTTCTGGCACTTTTCTTTAGCAGTTTAGCTTTGTACATATTAATTAACATTTCTAAGACTCAATTTTCTCATTTGTAAAATGTTAGTAAAAATAGCAACATTTATCGACTGCTTACCGTGTGTCAGGCACTGTCTTAATCTTTAACATGGATTACTGATTCTAAACATCACTACAGCCCTGTAAGTTAGGTGTTGTTATCATCACCATTATTATTATTCTGTTATGCTATTATACAATATTAGATTAATATATAATATAGTATATTATTAAATAGATTGTGAGGATTAGGTTATAAATGCTACATTGTATTATGTTATATAGAATATCTTAATTTAGATTTTGTTTTTTAGACAAGGAAAATGAATCACAAAAAGTTTACAGAACTTAGCAAAGCTCAAAGAGCTGGTTAACAGAGAATGAATTTTCAAACCGAGAAGCTGCCCGCAGTGTGCACACGCGTAAACCCCGTGCTGTGATGTCGATCACGAGCGCAGCCACCTGGCAGGACTAGTACGAGCACGAGACAATGTGTGGCGGATGCTTGCTGTATAATAATATTTAGTAAAATAAAATAATAATATAAACATAATATGTCATCCCCCCGACTGTGAGTGCTCTGAGGTCAGAGGCAGCCAAGCTCATCTTCGTCCTCTCTCACAGTTTCTAGAAACTTTCTTTGTCCATTTCAGAGACTCAACAATTATTTTAGAATGACTCATTTTATGAACGATTCCTTTAATTACTGAATTGTACTTCTTCATAAATAATGTAAAACAAATGGTCTGCTACTTATTTAGCTTCATGATAATGTAAACACAATGCCACACATTTGAAAAATGCATTCCTTGTCTCCTCCTGACGATGGTGAGTGAGAGCACAGGGATGGAGCAGAACTGGGACAACTCAGGCATCTCAATGCAATTTCAAACTCTAGATAAAGGAGTGCCCGGAATGTAAAATACATACTTCCTACTGTAGATAGAGGTGAAAAACACAGGACAAGGAGATGAATCAGACACGAATCTTAATGATAACAATAAATCTGACCTTTAATGACTATCTGTCAGATGCCAGACAGTGTGCTAAGCACCGCATGAGTGTTTCATTCTATCCTCTTTGCATCTTTACATCTTATATCTAAGCAAACTGAGGTTCAGAGACAGGAAATACCCAATCTTAAAAAGCTCATTGGTGGCTGACCTGACTTCAGATTCAGATCGGGCTCTTTTTGCTCTTTTTTGCATCTTCTTGACCTCAAACGGTGTATAGTATAGTAGTTATACGAACAAATAACAATGAAAACTTGCGAATGCTGTGAAATACATACAGAAAAGTAAGTTATTTTATTTAACAAGTGTTTTCTGATTGGTGTAGTATATTGTTTGGCCCTCGACTCTGCTTCCTTTATAAAATAAGGCTAACACCACTACCAACATCACAGATGATTTTTGTGAGGGTTAAATGAGACAATGTTTGTAAAGGCTGAAAGCATAGTAACAGCTCAATTATTTCTAAGGTTATAGCTGGATATAAACCGACTATGGAGGATATAAACCGGCCCGAAATACTCTCACAATCCAGTTTCATGTGCCACATTTACAGAGCCCTATAAATCCATGCAAGGACAAAGGAAATACAGTCAGTCATTGCTATGGGTATTCAACAAGCAGAGGTGTTCCTGGTATTTGGACAAGACAAATGCAGGAGAAAGACATTTACCTGAACTCTGAGAGGTGGATAGGGCTTTGGAAAGGCAGGAAAAGAAAGGGAATTTATTATAAGCCAGGGCCAGAATGGAAACAAGATACAGAGCAGGAAATGAGTTTGGTGTTCAGGGAATCAGACGCTGTGAAATACAGACTTCGTGAATAATGGGACGCAGACCAAAACAGGGAGGGGAGAAACATGTGCTCAATTCTTTGAGCAGTTGAAAGTCACTGACAGTTTGTGGTCAGATGAATGAAATGATGCCTTTTAAAGCTTACTTGTGACATTATACTGAGTTGAAGAAAGACTTGATACAAGAAAACCAGTATTGACCCCACTGCATTATATCAGAAATCCATGCAGAATGAAGTGGATGAGGATGGCCGTGATGGAAATGAAGTATAAGGTTAGGCTGGAGCAGATAACTCCCCTCTCTCCCCCAAATAGTCAATAGTGTGTAGGTATGACATAAGGAAAAGAAGCAATTGATGACAACTGTGTGATTTCAAGGCCTCAAAGAATACGAGAGAACATGGTTATGAATAATGCAAAAGTAAATAGAGTCAATAAATCTTGATTTTGTACCTATTGCATTTAATGTAATTATAAACTCAGCAATATAAGATAGATTGAGATAAAACATTATAAGTTAATCATATGGTCAGATCTTGAACTGTAATTTTGGAAACTATAGCACAGAGATAATGACTTAAGGGCTTAGAATGGATGAGCTGCCCAAGGAGACAGGGTTGCGTGAAGGAAATTGCGTGTACAACTTCAGGTGTATTGTCTCCACTTGTATCAGCAGGAATTTACTCACAGATGCCTGGAAGACCTTTTTTTCCTCTTGTCAAGGAGGACAGATCACTGTTACTCAAATTGGGCTATCCTTGCATTTTCCCTAAAGTGTCCCTAGAAAGATAAGGGCTCCGACCTGCCACACTAAGTAAAGCAGCACAAAGATTCAACGGGGAAAGCTGCTATCAGCCCATCACATTTATTTTCAGGTGCCCTAAAATGCAAGGTTTTTAAAAAAAATTTGTAACATATATGTTTGTCTGTCAATTTATTTATACTTTTGTTATAAGTGTGGAAGTTAACGGAAGTTTTATTCACATGCACAGGATATCCTAAGGAACAAACAGCTGTATCCCCATTTTGGGGCATAAAGAGAAAATTCCTAGATCTCAGAGGACAATGCATAATGATTCACTATACACTATTCACAGAGTCAATCTTGATGCTCTATCCAGATCCTTCTATATGATCAAGTGAAGCATATGCTGCCATTTACCAAACGAAAACATAAGATGGGAAGGAAATTGGAATAACAAATGTCGCTTTGAATGTTAATTTGAAGTTATATTAAGAGAAAATTCCTTCAAGTAATTAATCAATATTTCAATATTCAATCTTTGCTGAAATAAAAAATATGAATAGATATACAGTGAAAAACTAATTAAGACTGAAGAAAGGCAACTGAATGCCAATAGATGTAAAATAATTTGTTTATATTTACTTTCTGTTTTGGACCAAAAGTCTTATCAAGGCTTAAATGTTTTTAGCTTTAACATCGTTTATGAGTTGGCACATCTGATTTCACAAATGTTATATCAATTAGGCTAAATTAGTATGTATGTACATTGTAATATGTATGAATATAGATAGTATGAATATTGGTGGGATGCATGTTATTCCACAGAAATACTTAATTGTGAACAACTTTGTCTATAAAACGGGCTTCCCTAGAGGCCGGCCTGGTGGTGCAGTGGTTACATTTGCATGCTCCACTTCAGAGGTCCAGGGTTTGTGCGGACCTACACACTGCTCATCAAGCCATGCTGTGGTGGTGTCCCACATACAGAATGGAGGAAGATTGGCACAGATGTTAGCTCAGGGCCAATCTTCCTCACCACAAAAAAAGGCTTCCCTGGTTCAGTTTAATTTTATTTTCATGGTGCACTATTAAATTTGTCTTCTTTTGTATTTGATGCAAATATATGATAGCAAATTTCACAAAAATTCTTTTAATAAACTGTGTTTACTCGAAAATAATTTTACATTAGTAGAGGATGCAGAACAAAATAGATTTAATTCATACTCACTGTGGTGGTGCTGCTGGCAGGGAACGTCTAATAATTGAATGAACTTGTCTGTAAACGTCCAGTTTAGACATGCATCGGCAGGAAGTGTGATTGGCAAAACTGACTGTTACTGGTTTGGGGCCTTGAGAGAGAGGCACTGTAATTTCAAACAACTACAAAGAAGGGACAAAAAGAAAAAACAATTACATTGATGCTATGAAGCATTTTTATGGTAATTGTTGGAGTCCAAAAAGAGTGAGATTAACTCTTTATAATTAGGTAGTGCTGCATAATATATGCAGGACGCTTACATTTTTTTATGATTACAACATAAAAACTGCTTTGCTTCTAACAAGTATCCTTTATCAGAGTAATATATAGTCCATATAGTTATCTCATGTCATTATTATAAAGAATTTTGATAACCAACTAATGATTACAGAGCGGAGATGTGGCGGACCAATGTGTTCAAGGAAAAAGAATTGTTCCAGATTATTCCAGGGGTTTAAAAAGTGCCACAGATATAAATATCTTTGTGATGTAAGACTAAAGCTCTTGGCCACACAACCTAGAAACGTTTGGTTAAGTCCTATTTTACGTAAACTGGATACACAGACACAAATACATAGATGTAAAATTGATTTTCATTCCAAATTAACTTCTACCTCAAAATAGTTTTACGTTTATCTGAGATCTCTTAACGAATTTTTTGTGATTAAAAGAAAAAAAACAACATTCGTTACTTAATAGAAGAGGCTTTGTTTCTGCTTTTTTGACAAAGGCATTATGAAAATAATAAACTTAAAATAAGGTAGGACATTTTACATGATTGTGGATTAGAGTCTCAAAATTTAGTTTAACTCAAGTCTCATTCTAGATGCCTTATTTATGGAGAACTTCTGCTCTCCTCTTCCTTCTCCGAAAACCATGTTTTCAGTTGAATATACAAATAAATTAGTGATTGAGGAAAACTAAGTGGATTTAAATCCCTAAAGTTCCTAAAATCTAAATGATTATCAGTAATGATGGTGAAAGTGAAATCCTGGCCATTACCTGCTGATAAGATCAGTTTGTAGTAATCTAACTACAGTTGAACCACATGCTAGCTGGTGCCCTTATGGCAACTGGAGCAGTGCTAAAAAGATCACAGGCTCCAGAGTCCTGTGATCTGACTCCTTGCTGTAATTTCATGCCAAGAGTTGAAAATCATTAAAAATAGTTAGGGAATAGAATTAGTTGCCAATTTTGTCCATACCTACAGACAGATTTATTGAAATTAATTTTGAAGAATGAAGTACAGAAATATCTAAATGATAAAATACACATTTTCTTCATTTGAAATATATTCATTATATTTCACTTAAAAATTCAGCTACTTTCTTAGCATAAGTGCCTTAGGAGGAAAGGGCACAGGATCGCACCCACACGGGGCACTTTTATAAGCTGCCCCGCTTATAAGTTGTGTGAACTTGGAAAAGTCATTTAACTTCTCTAAGCTGTATGGTTCTTTAAAATTCAGTAAGCTGAGGATAACATTTGAGCCATTACTTTATGGGATTGTTATAAAAATTATATAAGCTAACGTATGTGAATGTGACATGTATATTGATTCCTATATAGATGTTGTTATAGATTATTACAGATATTATTTGCATGTATTCTCAAGATTCTAGGTATTCTCCAGAATACTGTCTATTCTATATAATCTCAACACATGACCTCAGTGTATCCCAGTATTATGAATTTGACTAGTTGCTTCTTTAAAAAGACATTTGTTTATGCAGTTTGTATGAAACATTTTATTAGGTGAATGTCACATTGGCAGAAATCCTTTGCACTACATATAACTATTTTAAGAGAGATAATTTTGCAATGTCTACATACGCTACAGTTTTTCTATTTCTTATGACATCTCGGGACCCTACATTAAGAACCAGCATCATAGAAGAAATCTAAAGTGGTTTAGAAAATAAGCAATTTTTAATAAATTTCTTATTTAATTTTTATATTTATATAATTTATAATTACTTATTAAACTCTGTAATAGTAGAAATGGCAGGAAGATGGACAGGTCAGTTCAGAAAAGCCTAAGAATTTAATAGGCAGTTAGATGTATGTGCCTGAGCTTAGGAGAACCATTTAAAAGTCATCCATATTAAAGCTGTAACTGAAGTCTTGGGCATTGATGAGATTACTTGGTGAGATCATTCTGAATGAGAAGAGAAAATGTCTAACAATAAAACCTGGGGAACAGGAACATTTAAGGGATGAAAAACGCCAATGATGTAGAGTAAATATGTCCAGGAAGAAGTATGATGTGAAAATGGAGAACCAGGGGCGGGCATTGTGAAGCCAAAGAAAGAGAGCAGAGTTTCAAAAAGGTGCGCGTGGTCACAGAGTCAAATGTCTCAGGGAAATCCAGTCTGATGAGGATTGAGGGAAGACACTGGGGACCAGAAGTGGCTCCAGGCACTGTGGCCGGGCAGGGGCTATAGGGCAGGAGCAGCGGTGGGAATAGAGAGACAAGAGGCTCCACAGGACTGGAGGGAAAGGGCTCGGATGGCTCAGGATTTGCCTACAGAATGCATGTAATCATCACAGGATTTGGCACTGTCGCAAGTGACACAAGGCAGAACAGAGCTAGAGAGTGAAGGGTAGGCACTGTTTGAGATAACAGCTATTGTAGAAGAGTTAACGATGCTTTCCCACCCCTACGCTTCAGCAGCATCATTCCTGCTCTCAATGATTGCCGCCGTTCCGGATCCCACCCTGGCATGTTTTCCAAAGGGAAAGAGATCACAGGGAGCATTATCAGTGATCAAGGATAGACCACCATTCCTGGGTAGACAATGTCCACAGTCAGGACCTGCCCATAAGTACCAAGTGTGTCTTCAGGAACTGGCGCTTTGAAGAATGTTCTAGTGGGATGGAGATCAGTTCAATACACATTAAGAAAGCACCTTCCTGAAAAAATAAGCCTGGCTCTACACTTTCAAAGGGTGGAAGAAATTTGTGTTGGTGAAGACACCGCCTAAAGCATAAAGGGACAGAAAAACAGGCACCAAAAAAAAAAATCACTATTTAGAGAACTGTTTTTTCATGAAGTTGAAGACTTTCATAAGCATTAAAGCTACAGTACAGTTTGAGAGAAAAATCTACTTTTGGTTTTACTAATCACCTAAAGGGAAACTAAATTTTAATTATTGATGTTTCATTTCTCTTGTTTGAGTCTAAGGTTAACTTGATCAAAAGGAATAAACAGGCTGAAAATTTAAAGTAAAAAAGCCTTTTCTTCTCTTGAAACACATCTTCCATCTCCAAATTTTGACCTGAGTTTTTCAGATAGTTTTCTTAATTCACTAATTGATTGTGTCAGTGTAGAAAATTTTAAGGGTTCGGAGAAAGATGCCTTTGACCAATATTCAAAGTAGGAAGATTCTTGATAATTGAGTTTTATTCGTCTGTCGACTTCAGAAAAATCAGGAACATATACCAAGAGGTGCCGTGGGTGTGCATTAAGACATCATCGTTCCTACACTCGTTCATGTCAGACACTGAAGGGACCGCTTTCATTTTCCAGTTTCTTTCTGCACTAGTCTTATGTGTGCATATTGATTGACATTTTTTTCATTTAAAATGATTAAATAAGGTTTTTTCATTTAAAATGATTAAAGTTTCCAATACCTTTTAATAAGTATAGTAAATTCCATTTTCCTCTTTACAGACTAATTTGTGAATTTTGTATAGCTATGTTTAATCCCTGCGTTACTAAGAATGTCCATAGGCCTTTTTGCCTAATCAGTTAGCATGTGCTCAGGAAACTTTTTTGAACTGAAAAAATATTAATAATTAGAATCATATTATAAACTCTCGTGTCCCCCTCTCAAAATAAATAAATACATTTTTCAAATAACTGGCAACTTCCCTTCTCTACTAGAGATATAAGAACAACCAAAAGCTTAACCTCGAAAACAGATGGACATTAATTAGAGTTCTGTGTCTGCAATTTACCATGTCTGTGACTTGGAAAAATTATCTAACTTCCCTCAGCCTCCATTTCACTATCTATAAAAGAGGGATAATAATGGTTGTGACTTCATAGTAATGTGGTTTGGATCCTTCTTCTTCAAAATTGAGGTGAATCTTTGTTAGAGGAATTTCAAAAGTTTTTATTTATTTAAAATCTTCTTTGTTTAGTTTTCAATAACTATTTATTGAGAAACTATAACGTGCCAAGTGCCAAGCACCTCGTTAGACTCTCAGGATAACAGTCGTCAATCAATGACTCTTGCCTCTATGCAACTCATAGTTAAGCAAAATCAACCATTAGTGAAATAGAAAAAACTTTATGATACTATGCTAGAATTTTTTAAATATCAACTAGTTTACCACAAATGTTACTAGTGAGAAAGAACCTGCAGTTTAACTCATGAAATCTGTGCTTGCCATTACATAAACTTCTGAACCAACACAGTGACTACATACTTTCTCTCAAAAGAGTCAAGGTCTATCCAAACACATCAGTGCTTGAAACAATAAATAGATTCTTTAGATTTTAATCAAATAAGAATCCGTATACTATTGTCAGAATGTTTTAGCGCTTTAATGTGTGCACAATAGGACTTTCTATTCTAGATTTAAGCTCATAGGATGCAAAATTTACATATTATGTTCAGCATTAGCTAATAACTCCATGTATATATGTGTACTTAGTAAATACTAATTGATGGTGATGGCAATTATAATTTGATATTTTGAACATGATTATTTTCATAAAAATAGCTTTATACTATAAAGTGAACTGTTGTTGAACAATACATGATATTAGCTTGAATCTAATTTAGGATCTAAGTAATAATAAAATTCATTATGGAGCCTGATGCTATACTATGCTAGGAGTACAGACCTATTAAAAGAGTTGCCGGTTTTGGAAAAGATCAAAAGGACTTATATAATGAGAGCATTTAAACAAGGCTGGAAATTGAAAAGAAAATCTGTTGTGTATACTGTAAAACTGTAATAAACAAGAGGAAATAGCAAGCATTTAAAACTGAGAGGTTCTTAGTTGTTATCTACTGGAATTCTGTAATAAGAATATTTAATAGTCAGTTCTCACCAACAAGAATGGACTTCAAGTAAAGCCACATTTTGAAACAATAGGTTGTTTACACCAGCATAGCAACAGTCGTAAAGCAACAATTCCTATTTCTACTTATCTTTCAGGCTATTCAAGAAAAAGGTGTAGAACTTCCTTACTGAGATCCTAGATTATAGTTCAGTACTAAATTCTAAAGGAATGTTTCTGTGAATACAAATATGACACAAAAAATGCCTCTTTTACAACATCTTTATACCCAAAAATATAACCAGCTTCTCTTCAGAGTGTAATATCTTACTACCATATTTAACTTAAATATTCCAATCTTGAGTCCATTAATTAAGTACAGAAACAATCTGTAGCCCCTGGAGAGCATGATTAATAATTGTAAAATCAGATATAAAAATTTAAAGAAACAATCCTTAAAAATAGGAAAAGGTGAAAATCGAGGGCTCACTGTTAACATTTCAACTGAGTATACCAACCACACGGCCAACTATCAAGGGCCTATGGAACATAATTGGGGCTGGGTAGAACATGAGATGGCAGATCCTAACAGATTTACATGAGTACTGAATTAATTTTAACATATTATTATACAAAAGATGTATATACAGTGCTACAATGAAAATAAAAACCCCAATTCAGGAGTTTTAGAAATATGGAATAACATTTATGGACATGATCAGTATCTTGAGTTGGAAAAAAGTTGTATTTTTAACAGATGCATTAATTTTTTTCTTAAGGCAAATGTTATTCCTTAAGAAACTTCTGATAAACTAGTTATTGGTGTAGAGTTTCTCCACATCTGGATAAAACCTGATTTCCAACAACTGTGCTTGCCAAATATTAATTAGCTAAAGATTCAAAACAAATCACATTCCACTTGTTGAATACATATGAATGTAATAAATTAATCTTTCAGACTACAGTGTTCTGTTCAATTAATGGAAGAACTATCTCTGTTTGCAGTGCAAAATAGCACCTCTAAGTTTCAATCCATAGTTGCACATTTTACTTAGGTTTAAATAAGCTTTGCTGTAAAAGAAAAATTTATGTAACAGTCATTTTAACTCACATATAATCTGGAATCCTTTTGCTAATATATATGCTTATATTATTTCTCTATAAAATAATACAAAAATAATAGCTGTTTCTTTTTAAGATGGCAACATAGTATTTTAAACACTGCTCTTCATGTATATCAGAACAAGCCAGAGGAGACCTTGCTCCAGACTGGGCTGGCTTCTTCAGTCAGCTCTAATGAACAGAGCTGAGAGGTTACAGTTTCTTCAGCGCTAAGCGCAAGATTTCCAAGGAAGTCCCATGGATTTAGTGGTTCTTTTTTCATCTCTATTTTCAGTGAAACTGTATAAGGTAAATACTAACATTTAAATAATTTTTTAACCCAAACATTTGGCTCAAAAGCAGATGACTTTCTTCTGCTGTCATTTTGGTCATCAAATAATTTACATTCTGCAAAATTCACTTTCTACTTTTTTGTTATATCTCTTAAATACACAACACCTCATAAGAAAATATACTTAAAGCATATGTTTATGGAAGAGGTCAAGAAGACATCAATCTACTTAACTTTTCACAGTCACTCAGATATCAGTCAGGAAGGACTTTGAAGCAGTTCACACTGGAACGCTCAGTGCATATGGTTTTACTTTTCAGCTAATGGCTGGCTTCCTCACACATTCTGATAACCTGCCCTTCATGGAGCCCCATAAAAAAAGTCTAGGAAACTTCTATAAAATCTTGGGTTTTTACATTACTTAAGGTACACCGTCCTCACAATTTATATGATTCTAATTGGTGACTTTTGTTGCTAAAAGATGTGTCTGGAACTCTAAGTAAATAAAAGCTCTTTTTTTTCCCTTTGGAAAATATAGCAGTAAGAAAATTCCTTATATGTTTAAAAGGTATCATCACATGCTCCCATTTATACTACATGGAAAATATAACAAAACAAATAAACTCAGGAAAAGGTGTTACTTAAATACAAGCTTTCACATGCTGCCATATTAGTAAAAGTGTTGAACACAAATGGAAACATTGCCTGCAGGAGTTTCATGCCTTGCTCTTCCTTGGTTTGCAAAGCTCCTTGATATGCATTTTCACAAACCTTTGCACTTCTCTTTCACAACACTTAGATGACTTTTCATTACTTGGTAAATGCTGATTTTCCCAGCTAAATTGTAAGCTCCATAAGTGCAGGGTCCACATGTCATTGTATACCCATTATACAGCAGAGTATGAAGCACTGCATACTTGCTTAATAGAATTTAAATTAAAATTATCCCTTTTACTATTAAAGAAATCTGAGTGGACTCTTCAGGTGGGAGAAGGGCATAATATTACAAAATCAAAGGGAGAAATGGATGGGCCTATCAACGATTGAATATTGACTTTCCCTCTTCTCTCCTGATACATGAATTCTCTAAGTAGTAACCACCACACCAGACTTCAGACAACAATTATTGATATGCTGTTTCCTCCCAAATCTATAGCTAAAGATCCAGTCACCACTGTAGAATTCTAGAATTATATGCCCAATCTTCTTCTGGTGTCTCCACCTAAATACCACTCACATTCTTCAAAATCAGCATATTCAAAACTCTACCTTTGCCCCCAAATCTGTTCCTTGTATTTAAATATTCACTTTATTTAGTACCTACTGTTTATTATGTACCAACTACCATGCTATGCCCCAGGGCAATAACCAAACACAATCTTTGCTTTCATGGAGTTCAGAGCCTAGGGAATAAAACAATCTGGCCGACAGACACGGTAATGATGCTAAAATACGTGCAATAAAGGATGCTATCAGAGCATATAACAGGCTGCCATGGAAGTGACATTTATGTCTAGTCCTAAGGTTGAGTGGAAATTAGCTAGATAAGTGGGGAAATGGGGATGGTGTATAAGGAGATGTTTCAAACACAGGGTACGGTATCCTAATGACTTGCAGGTAAGAGATATTGACATAGCTTAAGGTGTAAAAGAATTTGGGTACTTGTGGAAAGTGGTATTTGAGGGAAAGATCAGTGACAATTGAGGCTGCTGATTTAG
Source organism: Tapirus indicus (assembly GCA_031878705.1). Lineage (NCBI taxonomy): Eukaryota > Metazoa > Chordata > Mammalia > Perissodactyla > Tapiridae > Tapirus > Tapirus indicus. The sequence goes on along the minus strand of CM062937.1, from coordinate 33,900,954 downwards.
GTAGCAGCCAGACCATGGAGGGCATAGTAAACTACGTTAAAGGATTTAACCTAAAGAAGAGTGCCATTCAAAATATTTAACCTAGAATTTTTGCATCAACCAATCAGAACAGAGGCTAGCCTGAGCAATCCAATTGGAAAAGGCCAGCTTATCAATACACTAGCTGAATGCTGGCTCAGTCTCAATAATGCAATATTACTCAAGAGTTTTGAGCAGTATCTGATTTATCATTTAGAAAAGAAAAAACTCATTGCTATAATGTGGCAAATGGATTGGAGGGAAGTAAGAAGGGAGATATGAGACCAGTTACCAGGCTGGTCCAGGTGATGATGAATGTGGCCTAGATCAGAGTGGATCCACAGAACTAAGATACTGGATGATTCTAGAGATGTTTAGAAGGTAGATTTAACAGGAATTATTGACTGGGCTTTTAGTGAAAGGAAGAATAACTTGAATTGACCAAATAGATGAATGGTGTCATTTACTAAGACAGAGAATACTGGAAAAAGAACAAGATTTATTTACTTGCTTGTTATTTGTGAGGGCTGGGTGGGGGTGGGGGGACGAGGTCCTAACTCTAGTGTGACACAGATTGACTGACCTTCTGAGCGAAAGCCAAGTCACAAGGTTGAGTGGGTGGCATGGAAACCAGGAAAGAAGTCTGAACTGAAAACACAGATTTGGGAGTAATCACCACAAACAGCAAAGAGAAAGATGAGGAAACTTGAGAAGTGTGTGGAATCAGAAAACACGTCTTGGAGCAGGACCTGGGGACCAAGTACCTCATTTTCAATCAACTTCAAAATTTTAATTCCAAAAATCTTCAAATCCGTAAAAAATTGAAATGCTAAAATGAAAACTACTCTGCTGTTACAATGATACATACATTTTAAAACGCTACTGCTTTGCAGATCAGAATATACAAGAATTGTGATTATTGCAAGAATCAAGCCTATCAAAAAGGATCAAAACAAAACTTGAAAACAACATAAACCAACAACAAGAAACCAGATGGACTTCAAACATTTTATAGGTAAATCCTGATTTTTCACGTCAGCAGATGATTGGGACAAAGCAGGTAAAATTAATAACACCGACAACATACAACTATTATAAAAGTAATGCTAAATTCTGTGAAGCCTGGAGGTGAAAGGAGATGAAATACGGCGAGAACTGATTCCATATGATCCAAAGTAGACTTTATTTTCATATAGAAAAAAATATATTTGATGTTTTAAGGACTGAGGATACTGGACCAAATTTTATTTCACGTACACGTACCTTAAACTTAGCTCTAAATGCTCTTTTTGTCCCTGAAGCCTTATAATTTCTAAAGCGTAAACCCTTCCAACTTGGCAGATCACTTTGTAGGCTGTTGTACATGAACACTTATCATTGAATTGATACTTCCACTCTGATACCAATTAGGTGAATATGGGATCTAATTAGACCAACATAGGGAATACATATGCAGTGGTTGCAGAAAAACCACTAATGGTTAACTGAAGACTAAATGTCTTTATTTTGCTTACTGACAATGTACTGATCTTCTGTTTTCCAAGTTTAGATTTACCTAAGGTACACCTGTTATCTATCTGGCACCTATGTAAAGTGAGCATGTACTTACTAAACTGATAGTAAGAGGAATAGAATGTTGAATTTTGCTCATATTAACTATGAGTGGGGAAAAATGGGAAAATCTTCTCTATTTGTTAAAGACACATATTTTTAAAAGGTTGAGCTAAAATTTATAGCACACACTTTTTTTAGGCAAAAGGATCAGTTCATTTAAAAATTACACAGGTGAGGGGGCTGGCCCAGTGGCGTAGTGGTTGAGTTCACATGCTCCACTTGGGCAGCGCAGGGTTTGTGGTTTGGATCCTGGGCGTGGACCTATGCACCACTTATCAAGCCACGCTGCAGCGGTGTCCCACGTATAAAGTGGAGGAAGATGGGCACGGATGTTAGCTCAGGGCTAATCTTCCTCACCAAAAAAAAAAAAAAAACCACATGTGAGTTAATCAACTATTTTATTACTATTAATCTTCAAGGCAGTAGTTTTAAAATCTGGTTCAACAGATAAGGACTAGAGGAAGGGAACCAACTCCCTGAAACTGTGGAGGAAAATGCTGTAGATGTGTCTATACCTTCATTTTTTCCAGTGAGAGGGTCCACAGTTTTTATGTGGTTCTAAAAGGGGTTGTGCACTAAATCTGTGGTAAGCACCAGGTAATTAGTGAAGAAAACTGACTATTTTTGCCTTTATGAAGGAGGCAGACATTAATCCAATAATAATGGCTATATTATTATAAACTATATGATTATAAGCTATAGTAAGTGCTATGAAAAGAAATATGGGAAACTATAAAGCATTTAAAAGAAATACTGGGCCTAATCAAGGAGCTCAGAAAAATCTCCTCAAGGACTTCCTTGGGCCATGTGACACCTGAATTGAGATCTGAAGGACTGGTACCATAGCAAGGAGGAGACTAGAAGGCCAGGATGACTTAGAGGTGTGTGCAAAGGCCCTGGGGCAGAGGGGGCACGGGGGTTCCCAGGAACTGAAGGAGGCCTAGAGAATCGGAAGCACAAACAGCTAGGTGAGGGGATAGTTATGTTAGATGATGCTCTGGAGGAAGGCAGAGGCAGACATCCGAGGCTGTGATAGAGATTTTGGTCTTATTCTAGGGGCAACGGGAAATCATTGAAAGGCCTTTATGCTAGAGACTGACAACATCAGACTTGTGTTTTCAAAAATACCATGCTTAGGGGTAATTTAGAGAATAGATTAGGAAGGGAGGACACGGAAGTAGGGAGAGTAGGGAGGATGTTATTTCTTTAGTTGGAAAGAACATCAAAAGTATCCTGGAGTACAGTGATGGTGATAGACATGCGGATTCAAGAGATTTGGGGGATTAAATTAACATTTGATTTGATGACAGACTGAATCTGTGAAAAGAGAAAGGCAACATCAAAGATGACCCCCATGTTTCTGCCTAGACATGAAGCCACGCAATGAGAGTGGTAAAACTAGAAGACCGGGGTGATTTTTACAGCATTACTGTTGTTGGGGGGTGGTCTGGTGTTGGGGAGAAAAAGATTGTCTGAGGAACTATTATACAAAACATTTGGGCATCAGTATCTAAAGAAGATATATTTTGAAATATTTTATTTAAATATTAAAGTAATATTGCATCAATATTACTCTATAAAGCTTGAGACATTTTTAAAAGAAGATTCATTTTTAAAACACTTTCTCTATATTAACTTATGGCATAACAGAAGAATTTGTGGAAGAAATTAGTAATGATAAATAGCTTTGAATATTGTCAATGGGCAACTGATTTTCACCAAGAAAATAAATTCACTATAAAAAAACAGGAATTTCAAGAAATGAACAAACAAGAAAATCCCAGCACTACTATGGTTATTATTCAACTCTACATCTTTACAATATGAGTACTTTGAAAATAAAATTTCACCTAACAACTAAATCCAATACGGCATTTTAAATGATAATGAGCTCTTAAAAGATATATTTTGTTTTATTTGATGAAATAATTCTTCAAAACCTACCTTTTAAGTCTATTCCATGTCATTCCATTTTTAAAAAGATATAGCCCTTTATTCTTTGGGAAATTCAATTGGTATTATCTAGACCTTTTGAAGATCAACTAAATTGATATTTGATTTAAATCAAACACCATAATAATAAACAATGTAATCTAGGACCCATATCATATTGCTTAACTGAATTATTTTAAAATATACAGTATTAAAGGTATTCCAAAAAACACCTTTGAATTCCTAAATCACCCATATTTATTTTCCCTTTTTAAAAACATGACATTTTTTCAAGAGACTCAGTAGGCCAAAATTCCTTTTACAGAGTTTGGCTTGAGTATAAAAGCAGCAACATTTTTAATATTAATATCTTTTTAAAATAAATGTTACTTTTTGGAGAATATCCTACTGGCATAAGTATTTCTATTTGATTTTTAAAAAAGGTATTTAGTTCTAACACTTATTAAAGGATTTTTGAAAAACCTGTTTTACTTCTCTCTGAAAGACAAAACTGTGGTTACTCAAAAGTCTTTTCCAATCTATTTTGAGAGTTGGAACAGCAAACAGATAAACACATAATATCCAGTAAAACCTGTGAAATTAGAATTATTTTATTCAGTATAGTACATGATATAAAACTATAATTTCTTAGCTAACACATTCTTAGTGTTTGATAAAGATTCGGGGTGAAGGAGGGAATGAGTAAAGGAGAAGTTTTGATTGCCCTAACACTACAATTAGTTATTCCATTAAAATATTAGAATTTTGTCCAGCACTGAAATGCTATCACGTAATCCACAAGATATATTCTGATAAAGTTTCTAAATGCATGAATATATATTTGGAGTCATACTGCTTTTCTTGCTAACACAGGCTAGAATGAGCCCTATTATTTTGCTGTACTTATAGGAAATAACAGAGAGTAAACTACTTCTGGCTATGCTTAACCATTATAGGAATGACAAAAGACCCCAAAGCATCACCTTTTAATTATTTTCAATCTTTAGACTTTAGGCAGAGGCAAGTTGAATAGAAGAGAAAGGTTTATAATTTATTTTTCATTTCCTCTTGCAAGTCTTAGTATCCGAAATAGCTTGTTCCTTCACCAAGTGCGTGAGCCATATAAAGAAATAAAATTTTTTTAAAAAAACCTATTTGGATTATATAATAGGACAATGTCTCCAGACTCAGAGACCAAATGATCATTTCAGTAAAAATTTCAGAAATTTTCAACCAGAAGGGAAAATGCAGTTGAAGGAATTGAGGTAGTAATCTTAACTTTCATTTCCACTAAATTATTTTAAAATAAGAGTAGATTTTATTAGTGGGAAGAATGTAGATCAGCTAAAGTTTGCATGAAATGAAACTTTTATTATATGTGTTCTAAGAATAGACGTTATATAATTAAAAATGTTAATTTGCTGTCATTGCACATGATACAAATCAAATCTAACATCACATTTTTAGAAAATCTCTTTGTTCATTCTAAAGGTCAAAGGACAGTTCTGAATGTACCAGATTACCAATGCTGTTCCAACTCTCAAAATAGATTGGAAAAGACTTTTGAGTAACCATAGTTTTGTCTTTCAGAGAGAAGTTTGCATCAGCCCAGCCCTCAGCACTGGGCTTCTGCAAACATTCCTATTCAGAGGCCAGAGGCGCACAGCATTTTAAACAACACTCCACGGTTATCATCAACACACAAACACGCCCTCTGATAGCCAGCCTCCTCTTCCATGGAAGACCTACAGTGCAGGTTTGTGCGTCTGCTCTGAACATCCCGGATCCAAACCGAACCTTAAGAGAAGTTTCTTGGTTATTTATCAGAAGCTTAACATCTAATGTGATGGGACTTTATAGGCTATTCAAAATACTTGAGATTTAGTGTCAGAATATTTCCTTTGCTTTCTAAATGAACACAATGAATGTGTTCAGTGGGATGGCTTATTTCAATACTATGCCACTGTTTCACAGACCATGTACATGTAATTATATATTTTGAATATGTAATTTGCGCTATATATCTATAATCAGAAGATTTAACCATTTAAAATTAATTTATTGCCAAATGAAAATGTTTATCCTTAAAGTTCAACATATATGTATGCGTACATATTTTCACATGCATTCATATGTATATTTATCATTTTCTTCACCTGGCTTTGATACCAATGTATGAACACTGTTCATAAAGCATCAATTATTTTCTTTGTGATATAATGTCATCAAAACCACAAGATATTGAAAAATTAACTTCATTCCTCAAAGAAAATACATGCGACTCTGAATTGAACTCAGTTGCTTTAAAGGGACCAGAGTTTAAGCAAATGACTCCCACAGTTAAGGGTTCTGATGAGAGGGCTCCCGGGCAGAGCGGAAACACCTACCGTCTTGCTGAGGTAACTTGTGCTGGTGTTCATGCACTGTAGCCCCTCACTGTTGCAGCAGCCCCCACATCTGTAGACGGACACACATGGAGGTTTAAAGAAGGTGTTTGTGGCTGCTCCAAATTCCTTCCCCACATCTATACACACCTCACGTGGCATGCATTGAGTCTTTCTCCACTCATTATCAATACCTGTCGAGTCACAGGGAAGGCCATAAGTTACACAGAAGCCACCAAGGGGAAAAGCCCACAGCAGTTGGAAGATACTCACACTGGATTTCAAATTTTCAGTTTTAAGTATAATACATAACTTTAAAGAAATAGTTGACAGGATCCTAACTTGCCCTGTGGATTGGAATACGACATAATATTTAACAGAGCAGCTAAGGATATTTTCTTAAAAAACTAATTTCAACAGTCATGTAACAAGCTAAATTAGGATTATGCCTTCTGAAAATTACATCAATATTCTATATTTGGTTTCCTTTACTTAAGAAAATCAAAACTTAATATATAGATACTTACAAGACCTGCAGAGTCATGTTCATTTGCTATAAGGATGTACTATTTTTGCAATCTCAAAGCAAATATAAACGTCATGATTTAATTTTTCTTTTTAAACTGAGATGTAAATGAGAAGATGGCTATGGTCTTGGACTCAATTCAAAAATCATTTTCCAGCAAGCTATTTGGCAACTTTGAGTAATGTCATGGTGGTACTTACTTGAAATGTAAGAATATTTTCCATCAAATGGGACATGTATCCTGGACTAAGTTTTTTTCTGGAAAGTCTAATTTTCCTGTTCCTTTCATGCTCCCTCCTGGAATTCTGTTTCCAATGAGCTAGTGGTGTACCTATAGCACTGATGATTTTTCACATACTGAGTTACAAATGATGTACTTAAATGTTCTAGTTAATTTTCCCATATTTCCCGTAAAATAAAATTTGGGGGAAAAAAGATATAACCTATTGGTTGTTCCACCATGAAGCCATTTTGTTTGTTTTCTTTTGTTCTCAAAGTAATTTGCAATCTCAAACCTTCATAGCGATTAATATCCAACAACTGAGGGGAATTATTTTTTTAAAGTAGTCCACCAATTTCTACTATGCCTTTTTATGCGACATCATAATTTTTTGTGACGCTCTCTGCTAGATCTCCCAGTAGCTTTATAAAAGTCCAGCTTGCAAGCCAGTCACCTATGAGGGAACAGGCAACAAAGAGTATTTGAAAAGATGATTTTGGGTGATTTAGAAATTAAGCACGTCTAAATCCAAATCAGAAAAAAAATGTATGTGCAACTATTTTGATGGACACAGAATGTTTAAATGATTTAACTGACATAGTGTGTAAAAGATATCTGTTTTTTAAAAACTTTTCAATGGGATATCACCTCACCTAAAAAAAATTAAAGTGTGTTGAGACACATGCATCTTTCTGTCTTTATATTTCAAGAAATCATTTAACCACTCACACTGAAATCATAAAATGTTGTATTTTGAAAATCATTCTTTATTTTCTATTTTCTTTACTTTCTGCCCTAACGGTATTCAGTGGTACAAATGGTGAAATTAAAGGACCGGCCTGGCAACTTCTACTGCGTTGATATACAAAGCTGATTATATATATTTTTCCCATACTTACTTTTTAAGATCTCTGCATTATAATGTGCTGCAGCGAATTTTATAGTCTCTTCTGTCCTTGTATTGACGTTGGACTGCTCTTTATTATGTGGCCAGCCTTCTTTCCTTAACTGACACTTGTACATTTTCCAGTATCCTGGGTAGAGTATAGTCATGAGTTCATCTACACTGGACACCGCTCGTAACTGCTCCTCCAGATCTTCTCCTGCATAAGACTGTCAAAGAAATACGCAAGATCAATTACTTATCAGGGTAAGGGGTTTGGAAACAGATGCACTAAAAAACCAAGGTTAATGCTATATATGCTAGATTCCTTTAAAAATATTATTCGTTATCCCTGAATTATTTAACTTTTCTTGGTAAAACTATATTCATATTTTAATTTGAATCAATACCACAATTAAAGTGAAATTCAATACCACAATGAGAATGGAAAACACATATTTGGTTTTTAAGACAAAAATTTTGTGAGATATAATATTAAAAATAATTTCTGATGTAGCTTGTGTTATGTATAGTCATTTTATATAGTTGGAAAATTTATAAGGTTGAAAATTTATTTAAGCTAATTTACACTCCAATATAAATGAAATTAAATTGAAATCTACTCTAATGCTTTGCTTCATTTTTAGTTATCAGTATCAATAAAATATAATCAAGCAGGGTGCTTGAAATTAGAAATCTTAGTTTTGTAGAAGCTGTTTTAGAACACATAATCACATGAAGAATGGGAATTCAACAACAGCGTCACATATAAGGTTTATATTTTGGTAGGACCTCCCAGTATTTCCACAAAATTTGATCATCAAGATTTATTCTACTATGAAAAAGACATGAAATAGTTCACAGACCATTAATTCTACTTAGAAATAGTTAACTGTCTATATCAGTGTATCCAATTAAGTAGAACATTCCAAGTTATGTTCAAGTAGTTACCATACCTAAGAAAAAATACATTTTTTTCCTAAATTATACTTTGAAATCATGGCAAAATGGCACATTGTTCATCTATCTGCAAAGCGAAATATATCAAATGTTTATTTAATATTATCATGATTATCCCAGCTTTAAAGTCTACATATATAAGTAAATACTTTAGATTTGGGTTCTCAGAGTTTAGCGTGCACAGAAATCAATTGCACAGCTGGTAAAAAAGCAGGAAAGTGCCCCCTCTTCCCCTGCCAGGCGTCTTGGATGGAGATCAAGAGTCTACATTCTAATAAGTTATCATTTTCCTTTTCTAAGTATTGAAGTACAAAATTAATATATTTGCTTTAAAATCAAAATGCTTTTTAATTGAAAGTCTTTTCACCACTACTTTTAATAATCCAAGTTATTCTGATGTAGGTGATTTTTGTACTACATTATAAGAAACATAATCTAATGTAGTTTTCTTATATTATTATAGAGCCTCCTACCCAGCAGATTATGAAATGTGTTCCTTCCTATTAGATAATAATAATGGCTATAAATTTTGGGCTTTCCCCTTTCTTCATTTATTGTGTGAATTAAGCTTATCACTCAATCTCTTTGGGTCTATGTTATACAAATATTGATATTAATTCATTACTTTCTGGAATCTACAGGATGATTCTTGATATGCCATACAGTTACACAAAATAGAATGCCATTGAACAGACAGAGGGTGGGGATGGAGAGGAGATCTTAGCTTAAATGAAAGTGACACAATATCTTCACACAGTTTCCCACAATTAAATGTGGATGAAACATTTGCCTCAGGAAAATTTCAGATGTGACACAAAATTCAAGAATCAGAAGTGTTTCAGAGTCTAAAAGGATGACTACTGGAGGGAAAGATGATAAGAACACGGGTAAATTTGGGGTCACTGCTACCTGAAGGGACATAGATGGGCTTTTGTTTGCCTCTGCTTCCCTGGTCAGCCCTTGAACACAGGAGCAATATGGGACTGTGTGATGGTGGGTCCCTGGGATTCTTTTCCCTATAACTCAACTGGAATTAAAGTCAGGTCATGACCTAAGCTGAACACGCGAGTCTCTCATTTCCAGGCATGAGTGTTCCCTCTACCTTGAGGATCCGCAACACAACACACTGGTGTCATGTGACACAACGAAGACACACACCACATTGTTAAGAAAAGGATAGTGGTGAAGAGGGACTTTCAATTAAGTAGTATTTGAAGTTTTAAGGCAAATCACTTTTGTACTTTAAAATTTAGAAATGGAAAATATTTCTAACAATAATTATATTAAGAGAAAATATTGTTACCCAACAGGTCAATAGGATAAAAATATAAGCATACAATTCACAATAAAGTGTGATTGAAAAAAACACATTGGGAGAAAATACAAGTTATTATAGTTATACTCTCAGGCTGAAAAAAGGCCTTTCTAAAGGTGAATATAAAAATAAAATGTAAACTCTCTGTATGGTAGAAAACACCATAAACAAAATTAAAAAGAAACACTAAAGTAGGAAACCATTTGCAATATACATGACAGATGGAAAAGAACTCATATTCTTAAAATATTACATGAACGTGTTAGTGAGAAAAAATGGACAGGTATTTCAATAGGAAAATGGGCAAAGAACTTGAACTGAATATTTACAAAGAATAAATAATATATATTTGGTGATGGTGTAAGTGAAGGAAACTATAATTCCTTTGATCCTGGTGGAAGTATAAATTTCTATGGCTATTCAAGTAAAATGTGCTATTTCAAGGTGAAGGGCCTTAAAAATAAGATCCATTTTAGAGAGAGCAAATTTCCTAACCAACAGAAGTGATAATATGCTTACGCCAGATATACGTACAAATTCATCATGAGGTTGTCTATAATACTGAGTATAAGAAACAATCTATACAGACTATAATAAACAATTGCTTAAATAATATACACTACAAACAGAAATTAGCACAGAAAGTAATGTAATGACACTAAAAAATGATGATACAGAGGTGTAATTTAGACATGAAAATAGGTTCATAATATATTCGATGAAAAGTAGAGCACAGAATTTATACAGTATAGATATACCCACAATGTTCACATATATAATACAATCTTTTCACAAAACAAAATTTATATATAGATAGATTGCATACATGTGTGTATAGTGTCTTTAGTAAAAGATATGCAGCAGAAAAAAATAGTTATCTTCTCCAAATTGCAGGATTAAGGTGATTATTATGTGTTTTATACATTTCTGTATTTTAAATTTTAAATAATGAACATACATAACTTTTTATTAGCAGAATAAAATTTTAAAAGTAATCATCTCTCAGCATATTGGGAAGCTGTGGTATTAGCTCTCATTTCAGCTTTTCGTTTACTTTCCCGTTCTTATTTCTGCATAGAGCTTGCCTTTGATATATTACTTAATTTATAACAACCGTTGGCAAAAGCAGAAGCTATCACAGACAAAATGGTATAAAAGTAGCTTGATATTGTGCAATTAATTTACTTATTCACACTAGACTTTAATTATTATATTTGTGTGGTGAAAAAACAACCTTTAGTATCAAAAGATCCAAATTTCCAACTCAGTGTTATTTGAGTAACATTAGACTTCATTTCTATGAACCTCATTTAACTCTGTAAAATGGGAATAATATCCTCCTCATAGAGTTTTTGTGATGGTTCAAATACACATTTGATACAGAAGTATATTATAAATCTTGTAGTCAGGGGTAGGATTACTTGTCATTATAACATCTTCAGGGAGCAAAAGCACAGTACAGAGAATGTTTTTTAGATAAACTGAAAGTTTTCACAAGTCTGAACTGTAACTCTGAGTACTGTACCACTTCTGGGACATTATTTCTTTAGATCTGTCTTCTGCATTTTTGTGCTAAGTGAGCAGCAACCTAAGAATTGAGCATTGTCAGCTAAGCGATAGGGCTGTTCTATGAGTCTGGAGCAGACCAAAATCTTGTGGATAGATAATATCAGCTAACCATGGCACATTCACATTCATATTCTACTTCTGAAGAATTTGAAGAGGTCTCAGTAACCTAGAATGAGTTCTGAACCAGGAACACACCAAAATCTTTCAAGTGGAAGTCGAGTTCTTTCTCAATGCTTTCTTGAGTCTTCATGTTCAGCAATGTTTCCCAGAAAGTTGAGGTTATTTGCTTGAATGTTAATATATTCCTTTTATTTTACAAAGGGATTTGGTATGTCTTAAAGTGGAAAGTGTCTTACAAATAGATATTCAACTGTAATAAAAAAAGCCTCAAGTAATCTAAAATAAATCTAATTTTTGCATTCCACTTGGAGGGGCCAATTAGGAGGTTCCAGTAATGACTTTTATGCAACTTTAGCATGTATGCATTTGCAAACAGCAACCTATGTGATATTCAGTGGAAGATTCTGAGATGTTACAGAAGTCAAAGCTAAGATGCAATGTCGAAGGCAGGCAGCCACAATTAGGAATAAACCCCTTCCTTGATAATTCATATGCCTAAAACTCATTCTCTTCTTACTCTAACAGGAGAAAGATGAAGCAAGAGCTCTGATTCTAGAAGTTACATGATGAGAAAGAGCTTTTGGGTTTCACCTGAGCTCTGTAATTCTCCTTAGTTATGAAGAATCATAACAGGAAGTGAACACTGGGTGGCATTCACAATGACCCCTAATCGACTTGACATTTTACACACATAGCTTGCAAAAACGAATTTTCCTCTTGCTGCTCTGTGTTAACTAGGGGTTGTTCAGATGCCTGTTAGGTAGAAAGCAAAAGTGCATGTAGATTATCCTTCCTCCCAGGAACTGTGATAACCCAGAGAGTCAGTGATAGGTGGGAAGTGGTGGCTGTTGTCTAGGGTTAATGTTAGTCACGGTCCTGGATTTGCCAATGAGTGGAAATTAGCTTTTCAAAAACCTACAAACCCAATGTCAACAGTCCCTTCTAACAACAATCTTAAGTTAATAGCTATGCTACATATAAATTTGGCACTCATTTAACAATTTTATGGAGTTGAAACTTCAGGGAGAAATGCACTTACTTGAATTATGGAAAATTTCCTTTCACAAAAGCACATAGTCTTATCAAACACTGATACTTAGAATGGAAAGAATGGGCAAGAGTCCCTCAAAGAAAGATTTGCTCACACTACTGTATTTTCATGAAATGGCCAAAAAAGTCATAGGCAAATCTGGTTAGTTGTCCAATATCTCTATATTTTAGGGGAAGGGAGAAAATAATGTACAAACTGGGAAATAATGGATGTTGGTATTTTTCTTAAACTGTCCATATGCTATCTTTAAAAGTCTGGCTCAAGTAATATTTTACATTTGGAAAAAGTGCACACTGTCATGGACAATTTCATAAGATAAAGAAAGGGAAGATTACTTGGTCAAAATTATCAGTTATTAAGATAAGAAATCAACTAAAAAGTTTTAAAAGGAAATATTTTTGCTATTATTCATCACATACATCATCTCTGTGTCCTCAAAAATCAAATTACCAGTAGGGTTCAATCTATCATAAGGCAGTTATCAGGGTTGATAACTCTACAATACCATGGAGTTTTCTTTCTTTTTTCATTGAAAACAGAGTCATATGCAACCATTAGAATAAGTGGTTGCTGAAGTTACTAAAATAGCAAAGGAACTTGCTTATTCATTCCTTCTTACTTAGGAATGGCATTTGTACTACAGATGAGCTGTGGGTCAATCTGTTTCCTTTAGCTAACCTTCCATGCTAGGCAAAGAAGTAAATTTTAAAATTATATTCTAATTATTTAAAAATAGCTTTTTCAAGCAAAATCTGGGCTAGGTGGCAGAAGGGAGAGGGTTTTGGATTTGAGAAATCATCCAATACATAGTTATAAAATTCACTTTCAAAATCACCCCTTTGTAGAGAATCACAAATAAATATGGAATAGCAACTGGCATCCTTCTAAGGATTAGAAATTTGTAAGTGCTTCACATAACCTTAGCAAATCATGTTACCTAATGTTTCTGTGAAGGTGTCAGAGTCAGGATTCTTTCACCCATGGGTCACCCATAATCCATGTCTACACCAACCTGATGTGCCATAGATAGATAACCCTGGAAGCAGATATTTAAATTTTAGTTTAATATTGGAAGTTTTAAGGTTTTTTTTGTTGTTTTTGTGAGGAAGATTAGCCCTGAGCTAACATCCATTGACAATCCTCCTCTTTTTTGCTGAGGAAGGCTGGCCCTGGGCTAACATTCGTGCCCATCTTCCTCTACTTTACATGGGACGCCACCAGAGCATGGCTGACAAATGGTGTGTCAGTCCACACGCAGGATCCAAACCTGTGAACCCTGGGCCACCGTAGCATAGCACGCGAATTTAACCACTATGCCACTGGGCTGGCCCTGGAAGTTTTAAGTTTTAATTTTTGCCTAATCATCTGAAATGTTTTATTGTAAATTTTGAAAATAATGCCATAATAAAGAATGGACTGTTTTTATAACTATTATTGATAGCATCAATTATTTATTTTTGAAAAAGAAAAGTTACTTTTTAAGTTTATTGCATACATGAATTAAATAAAAAATCAAATATTTCATCAAAATCTAAATTAGGGGCTGGTCTCGTGGCATAGTGGTTAAAGTTCGGCGTGTTCGCTCCACTCGTCAGCCATGCTGTGGCAGCAACCCACATAGAAAGGAGAGGTAGACTGGCACAGATGTTAGTTAAGTAAAAATCTAAGTTAAGTAGACTCTTAGAAAATACCTTAAATATTCGTTTTCAATTGTTATTTTTGAGATGTCTTTCTAATTTAAGGGTAAAGTAGACAATTAATCAGTCATATCTGTATAATGAACACAAGGCACAAGTTACCCTATACACACTGATTTCTCGCACCCAACCTGAAAACCACTTGCTTGCCTCTTATTCTCAAATGAAATTGACTTCCCCTCCTTGTAGAATGGCAGAATAATCTCAGAAATATTAATTCCCACGTTTTTTCCAGATATGATTGCAAAAATGGCACCAGGTAGGTGAAGCCAAATATAACGAGTGCATTTACTGACTACTAAGGAAATGTCAAGGAACTACAACTTATTACTCGAACATTCCAATATAGATATTGCAGAGCAGTGGCTCCCGACCAGGGTCATTTGGCAATGTCTACAGGCATTTTTGGTTTCAGAACTGTGGGGGTGAGGCTACTGACACTACTAAGTAGGAGCCAAGAATCCTGCTAAACATCCCACAATGCACAGGAGAGTCCCCCACAAAAAGGAATTATCCAAACCAACCTGTCAATAGCACAGCTGTTGGGAAACTGCAGCTGAGTAAGAGTGGGCTTTGTCATTTATTAGCCTCTTAAGAACAGTCAGAAGGTTGAAAGTTTGCATGAATTTCACCTTGTAAAATCCCTAGAGACATCAGAACGACTGAATGAATGGATCTAAAATACCACCAGCAGCTGGACTTAGTAACTGTGACTTTCTTAGGGAGATTTACTTATTGGCCAGGGTAACGTTACTTTTCTTTTTACACAGGCATTTCTCAACAGTTCCTCTGTTTGATAACAAGAAGAGAATGTAGCAGGTTAGACACAGTCTTCCTAGGTAAGTAAGTTCCAAATACTTCATAATTATTTCCCTCTGATTGCTTGTAACTTTTTTCCTGAAGATTCAACTAATGTCAAAAGCAAATTTTACATATTTTTTCAAAAATACTTACTCGGAAAATTATTTTGAAATTAAAAAATGTAATGGGTTATTATAATATTTCTTCTTAGTAAAATTTCTTATCTTCTTTGATTTTTTTTTTTTTTTTGCTGAGGAAGATTAGCCCTGAGCTAACATCTGTGCCAGTCTTCCTCTACTTCTTATGTGGGTCACTGCCACAGCATGGCTGATGAGAGGTGTAGGTCCGTGCCCAGGATCCAAATCCATGGACCTGGGCCACAGAAGTGGAACACGTCAAACTTAACCACTACACATTGGACCAGCCCCTCCTTGAAATTTTAAAGACCAATTTATGTTAATGCTATTTAATACTAGAATATTAATATTTCTTTTTAAAAAAATCTTTAATTAATGAATAATATTCACACAGAAAAGTGAACAAGACATAAGGTCACAGTGTGATGAAGTTTTACAAATTGAACACACCCTTAGAATCAGGCCAGATCAAGACACAGAGACCTGAGCACATTCCAAAAGCTTTCTTTGTTCTCCTTCTCAGTTATAACTCTCTACTAAATGTTATCATTTTGTTACATGTCTACATTTCTGATTTCTACCAACATAATTAGTTTTTACTCCTTTTCAGATTTTACATAAATGGTATCCTACAGCATATCATATTTTGTGTTGGGTCCTTTTCCTCAACCTTATGTTTGTGACATTCATCTTTGTTGTGTGAAGCACCTGGTTCCACCACTGTCCCATTTTCCACTGTATGAGCTACTGCAATTTACTCATGTAGTCTACGCTCTGCAGGTCATAGTATGAATTTGGGGAGAGTATATAACTAGAAACAGAATTGATGGTTCATGAGATATGCATATACTTAGCTTCACAGATAAGGCCAAACCATTTTCCAAAGTAACTGTACCAATTTACACTCCTGCAGATAAGAGTCCCTTGCTCCATACCTTGGCCAACGAGGAGTGTCGGTTTTTTAATTTTAGCCAGTCTGATGTGTGTGTGACAACAATTCATTGTGGTTTTAATGTGTAGTCCCTGGATGACTGATGACATTGGGCACTCTTTCATGTTATTTGGACACTGAGTTACCCTCTTTTAAGAAGTGCCAATTAAAAGCTTTTCATTCACTTCTGTTGGCTGTCTTATTTGTTATTAAATTGTAAGAGTTCTTTATGTATTCTGGATATAAGTTCTTTGTCGAATACGGGTATTGCAAACATCTTCCATTATGAAACTTGTATTTTCACTCTCTCAGTGGTGTTTTGTGATGAATTAAAGTTCTTACTATTAATGATGTCTGAATTTTTCTTTATGCTTAGTGCTTTTGGTGTGTTCTTTTAACAAACCTTACCTACCATAAAGTCATGAAAAAATTATTCTATCTTATCTTTTGGGATTTTTATTATTTACTTTTCACATTTGGACCTACAAAAAACTTGGAACTGATTTAGAGTATAGTGGGAGGTAGAGGTCAAGTTTCTATTTTTCCTCATATCTAATTGATCCAGTACCACATAACGAAAAGCCTGTACTTTCGCCACAGCACTGCACTGGTCCTTTGCTGTGAATCCCATGACCGTGTCAGTTCTGCTTCTGGACTTTTGGATTTGTTCTGTTGATCTTTCTGTCTACCCTTATGCCAGTACCACACTACAATAGCTTTATAATTAATCTTGATATTAAGTATGTTATTCGGTTTATACTTGTGATGCCCCCAATTTTAACATTATTGATGTACAAAATGGTTTTGCAATTTCATTTCCTTCCTCTTCTATGACTAATTTCAGGTATAGTTTTTGCAATAAATTTGAGGTACTTGATGGCATTAAATAATATAATTCAAATACATAGCCAAGTGTCTTGTATATATTAGGCATTCAAGGATAGCTATAGTTAGTAATAGTAGTAATGGTGGTAATAGCAGTAAACATGGGGGCCGTAATTATATTATGAGATATTCATTAAACTACATAAAAGGCTTAATTCTCAAAACATACTTTGGTATTAATTCTTATTCACTTAAAACCTATGTCCTTTATGAAATCTCAATTTGCCCAATCATATGTACACATTACTTAAAATCACATAATGCATACATGAAGATATGTTTCTAACACAATGTCTAACTGAATTTTGAGTTTCCTAAGAGAGGTCACCTTCTGGAGAACCAGGCATGGATGGTACGACTTAATACCAAGAATATGTGTTTGGGGCAGAGATATACCACTGTTTGAATCTCAGCTTCTCCGCTTACTTTGAGGCTCATTTCCCCACATGAAATATGAGGACTTCTGTAACAAATAAACGAGCTACTTTGAAACAAGTTATGTAAATACCCCAGTGCTTGTTTATAGTAAGATTTTAATAACTGTAGAAAATGATATTAATCACATCCTCAAGCCTATAGGTCCCCACTTACAAAATGTAGATAATAAAATGCACCTTTCAAAGCTGCTGTGTGTGTAATAAGGTAACGTTTGTAAAGCATGTAGGAAGAAGGCTGGTGTACTAGACAGTCATGTGTCTCCAGTATTTTAAATAAACAGCAAGGAGGGAAAATGTTATGACTTTTACTGAATGACTACCACGTGCCAAAGACTGCTCTATGCACGCTATTTGTAAACAAGGCCTCTCCTTTCATCAAGTTTACATGATAGAAACTATATATATTTATTTTGGAGCTGAGAATATTAATCATGAGATCCCTAAATCTGTTTTTTCCAAGGAATTTGCTAATTTTAAGGCATACCTGTTTTGTGTATTGCAATTAATTCCAGATGAACTTCTTGTCGCTTATGCCCTTCTGTGTCTAAAGGATTCCAGATTATTTACTAAAGTGTCAGGGAGGAGAATTTGTTGCTATGAAACAATGTTGAGCAAAACAACTTGAATTATTTAATCAGAAGTACTGTGTCTGAAAACACAAAATTTCCAATTTGCATTTTTGCTAATCCTTGAGCTATTATATTTCTCTTTATAATTAAAACCTACTTAAGAATTTACTTCAAAATAGCAAAAACACAAATTCTATATATGCTTTTATTTATAAATTCACTTATTCATCTACTTATTTTCTACAGTGCTGATTTTGGACCACAATTTCACTCTGGTTCTGGAAGAGGTGTGCGTGTGTGTGGTGGTGGGTGTTTGGATATCTGATAATACACACTCATTAAATAAGCAAGCTAGAAAAATGATGAAAGAGTATCACCTTATCTACTTCACTGTTTTGAAACTGGATTTGGAAAGTTTTTCTGAGGGCAGTATCACTCACTCAGCTTTGGAGAAACCACAAACACTCCCTTATCAAGCCCCGGACTCCTAGACTCCTAACTGCTTACTTTAAGGACATTGCTCAACCTCATAAAGTCCTGAAGAACAGTCTTCCTTGGCATTTTAACAAGTGTCAGAATAATTTTTTCTTTGAGAATGCTCCCCACCAGTTCATTTATTCTGTGCCAATTTATTCCCATGCTAATTTCAAACTATCTCCACCTAGTTCCATCCCTTCTTCCTGCATTCAGTGTGCACACCTGCCTCATGCTTCATAAAGAAAACAGAAGATGTTGAACGGAAACTTACTTATACACAGGCAATCTCCCAACCTTTCTTCCTCCTTTTGGTAATCCTAATAAAATGTTTCTCCTCATTCTCTCCAAAGCTAGTGACTCTGCAGGTGCTTGGATCCTTCCTTTGGTTACTGCTCTCTTATCAGCATCTCTCTCTCTCTCTTTCTCACAAATGTAGTGTTATTACCATATGAACCTGCTGCTCTCCCAAATTTAAAATATAAACACAACAAGCAGAAGAAAACCCTAAGTCCACATTCCTACCGAGCTACTGCTCTTCACAGCTTCAGTTTTTGAAAGTGCAGCCTGTATCTGTGCTATTCCTCACTTCCAGTCACTTGTCAACACTCCGACTTGGTTTCTGCCCCATGACTCCACTGGAACTAGGTCCCCACCACTTCCGTGTGGGCTCTTCTCTGCCCCATCATACCTCACCTCTGTCCTGGGGACCACCCTGCTTTATTCCATCAAGACCACATGCTCCTTGTCTCCCCAAGACCATGCTCTTCTGCTGTTCCTTCTCCCTTGGTGGCTACTGCTATCAGTAACCTTTGCTGACCTCTCATACATAATCCCAAATGTTAGAGCTCTCAGGGCTCAGTAATAGCTCCCTCACATCCTTCTTATACTCCTATCTGGGTACCCTCATCCATTCCTGACCCTCCAAAAATGACCTGAGTCTGAAGACTTGAATGTGTGTGTCCAGACCAGACCAAACTTTTCCTCAACGGCATCTGCCATTAGATTTCTCAAGATCTCATTCTTGGCGTATCTAAAATGGAATTTATGGATCTCCTTTCCAAATCCATTTCCTCCCCAGTTTTTCCCACTTCATTAAACCTTACTAACCTATTGCTCATGCAAGAGTCTGGGAATTACACTTCCTATCTCTCTTTCCCTTACTCCTAAATATAGTCTAGCAGCAAGCACTAATAATATTACCTCTAAAATACAGTAATTTTTCTCCATGTCCACTGCAAAGCTCCTAGTATAAGCCGCCAATATCTCCTGCCTGATTGACTGGATTACCTTCATAATCGATCTTCTCAGCTGCTCTGTTGACCCCTCCTATCCATGTTCCACACACAGATCGGAAACCTTGATAAAGACTCACTGAATGATGCCACTCATCCGTTTAACGCACTTCAGTGGCTCACCATCAGACTTCAGATGAAATCCACCCACCCACTCTGAGGCCCTGAATGATCTGGCTCCATCTCATACCACTCCCGCCCTCACTCACGGAACTTTGGTATCTCCACAACTCCAAGCTTTTTTCCAGCTTAAAACCTTAGAAAAATCTGTTCTCTTTCCTAGAACTATATTGTCTCGGCACTAAACATGGCTGATGCTGTCTCGTCATTGTGGTTTCAACTGAAATGCCACATAATTGTTGCAGCTTTCTCTCCACTGTAACTAAATCACTAGATTCACAGAATCTATTTTAGCACCTCATTTGTTCCCTTCACATCATTTCAATCATTGTAAACACTATCTTTTTTAGTCTTCTGGTCTCCCCTACGTGCCCATTTTGTTGCCTACTGTATAGCCTCTTTTGTAGTGTATCTGGCACATGATAGTCAGTGAAGGAATAAATGTGAGGGCAGGACAGGTGTAAGCAGTTTCCTGTCCTTTTTCATGTCATGGAATAATTCCATAAATAAGGCTTTCCTAAAACCAAAGAGAAACATTAGAAAAATATTTCAAGGTAATTTAACTCAAATCTTATTAAAATTGCCCAAAAGTAATTATTGATAATGATGTATTTGTTTTCTTAGGGTGACTAAGGTTTCATTTAGGAAGTTGTTCCCTGTTTAGCCTGAATCAAGAAATAAGAAAATAAACACAATTTTGTTTTTAAAAATAACATTGAAAAATGACATAACTTTTGTATTTTAACGAATTATTTCATTATGTTAATACTCAAACTCTTGGACTAGCTTAAGTCATTGGTCGATGGTAAACATAGGAATCTCACATTCCTTTAATTGGAATATTTCCTTTATCTTATTTTCGCACAAAAATCAAACATATATAGTCAGCTCTTAGGAAAAGTTTAACAATCTCATCTTTCAAAAATAGAATGCAAGAAAGAAAGAAAAAAGAAAGACACAAAGAATGCCTGATCCAAACAGACCTCATAAAAAGTAACAAAAAAGTGTTTATTCATGCAAAGATTAATCAACCAAAATTGTATTAATGAGGATCCCATTCATTTTATATTTTCAGTGGAAATTTTAAAACATTTAATTGCATTTTTCTTCCTTTATGTAATGCAAGGAGAAATAAAGCATATGGCCTCAGAAATGCATTCCTAAGTCAACAGTTTTTGGCATGAACAGGAGACAGAGTTATGTCGCAACTGAAACAATACACCTCTAGCTCCTTGTTTCCCCCATGCTACATAAAGGTTATCAAATTGACCGCAGAGCTCTATAAGGCTGTCATTGATTTATTGTCTGTTCCTCAAACTCTGGAATCTAAAGTCCAGGACCTGGGAGAATCATCCTCCTTTCACTACCTCTGCATCGTCAGTGTGCAGAGCCTTACTGGACTGTCACTTACCCTGCCTGGCCCCAACCTCTTATTAGCTAAAAAAAATAATAGTAGTTTACAATTATCCCCATTTCATCAGAATGGAAGTCCCGCGACACTACAAAGTAAAGGTGAAGTGGATACAGGAATAGAGGTGGTTGCAAAAGACTCACAGGAAAAATGTACCAAATGAAAAAGCAAAATCAAAAAACACAAAGTCATTCGAAAATATGGGGATAAGGACCATGAGTTCAGTATCAGGGAGTATTAAATATTTAATTTTCATGTCCTTCACCGTGTGATGATAGAACATCACCGACATAACTTTTTTCTAATGTGTCAATTCTTTTTTTTTTTTTTTTTTTTTGGTGAGGAAGACCAGCCCTGAGCTAACATCTGTTGCTAATCCTCCTCCTTTTTTTGCTGAGGAAGACTGGCCCTGGGCTAACATTGTGCCCATCTTCCTCTACTTTATATGGGATGCTGCCACAGCATGGTTGACAAGCAGTGCATGGGCAGGCGCCCGGGATCCGAACCCGTGAACTCCGGGCTGCCAAGTGCGAACTAAACCGCTGTGCCACTGGGCCAGCCCCATTGATACATTTTTTACGATGAAAAATCAACAGAGGTGTTATCAGAGGAGACAGAGCTGAAAACCATGTGCTCGTAGCTGGGAACGGCTATAAGAAACAAGTCTTTTTATGCCTCAGATCCACAGATGTATTTACCGGCAGGTACTATGCAAAATGGAGGTGAAGAGATAGATAAAAATGGGGATAAAATGTTTGCAAACCATACATCTGATAAAGGACTTGCATCCAGAATCTATGAAGAACTATTCCAAATAAATAAGAAGAAAAGCAGCCCAAGTTAAGAAATAGATGAAGCAAAAGATGTGAATATTTATTAAACCCCAAAAGATATTCAAGTGGCTAATAGGCACATGAAAAGATGCTCAAAATCATTAGTTGTTAAGGCAAATTATGCAAATTAAGCCACAAATTATCATTACACATACCCACTAGAATGGTTGTCATCCAAAAGAATAACAATACCAAGTAATGGTGAGAATATAAAGAAATTGCAACCCTCATATATTGCTCACACGAATGTAAAATATATACTATTTTGGAAGCTAGTTTGACAATTTCTTAAAAAAATAGACATACAGTTATAATATGACTCAGTAATTCCATTGCTGGTGAAACGTCCACACAAAGACCTGTATGTGATTGTTCATAGTCACGTTAGTCATGATAGTCCAAAACTGGAAAAAATTTTAAAAGTTCATCATCTGCATAAATGCATAAGTAAAATGTGTTGTATTGATACAAGGGAATACTATTCAGCAATTAAAAGGAATAAACTACTGACACATACCACAACATGGATGAACCTCAAAAAATATTATGCCAAGTGAAAAAAGCCAGATACACAAGACTATGTATCATATAAACTCATTTATAAGCAATTTCTGGAAAATGCAAAACTATAGGAAATGAACACAGATTGGTGGTTGCCTGAGCCTGGTGGAAGCAGGGATTGACTACACGAACACAAGGTAACTTTTGGGGGTAGTAAAGATATTATAAAATAGACTCATGGTGATTGCTGTATATCTAGCAATCATTATCCACTCACAGCAAGTAAACACTATGATATGTAAATTATACTGCAATAAAGCTGTTAAAATGACATTCTTCAACAAAATGAGGGAATAAGCTAGGAAAGAGAAAGACAATCTAAAAATTAATGCTCTAATACTGGAAAGAAATGAGCTGTACATAGAACTTGAAACTAACTAGTCGCTGGTGGCAGAAAGATAGAGGTCTCCAGGAGAGAAAAGAGAAAAAAATGGAATGATTAACTGTTATGTCTTGTTACCAATTTTCAGTGGAGTTTTACAATTATTTTGGAAAGTCTGGAGAAAATGTGTAGTAGGGATGAGCAAACAAAAATAAATAGTTATTAGTTCCCCCAAACCCCTAAAAACTTGTACAAGAAAAAAAAGTTACTAAACAGTAAAAAATACGCACAGTGTCACTATAAAATAAACAACAAATACATATTTACCCCCAAATTCAGATATACTGTACATCCTTTAAGATGATGGATGGATAGGAAGTGTGTATATGGACTAGGGGGAGGTAGAGGAGAATAGGGCATGGGGATAAAAGAAGGAATTAAAGGAGGGATACAGGCCAGATCCTTATCTTCTATAATAACAAGCCGATAGATAGAATTTAAATGCAAAAAATCAAGAAAGAGTATCGAAAGCATAATGTAGCGGTAACTACCAGTAGCAACCATTAAAAGACTTGAAAGAGGGTGTCTCTGGAGCACGGGACTTAAGGATAGGAAAGGATGCTACAGGGGACAGTTTTGTCATTAGTAGCCCTGCGATGCTATTTTACTGTTAATTATTGTCATGTACAATTCAAGTAAAATTAAATTTGCAATCATTCAATAATTTGGTTGAAATGCATAACCCAATATTTTAGCATATGTAATTGCACTACAGTGGAAAAGTTTTAATATCCTCCATAATTCAGATCCAGCTTTTTAAACAACTTCTCTCCCCTATTCCCCAACATGAATCTGTGCAAACAATTTTCATTGTCCACTCACTTCTTACTGCAATCTCTGTCTCTTGTCCAATTACTTCTTTCCTCTTCTCATCCATCAAAAGGGTACCCATTATTCAAGGACATGTTTACATATTAATTTCATCTTGAATTTTTCTTCAGCCATTTAAGCAATATTTTAAAATTCATATCTTGGCTTCTGATTATGGACTCTTTTAATGTGGGGCAATCACAGTCATCATTATTCAACAAGCACTTGCCAAGTTCTCCACGTGTGCCAAAAACTATTCTGTTTGTGGACATGGAGATTGGTAAACAAATTTGAGGGCTATTGGGTGCTAAAATGTGCAATATTCGGTTTATATATGCACGGTGAAGGAGAGGAAAATGGCCACGAGAATACAAAGTTTCTGGCGTGAGTGACAAAGGATGAATGGAAAACACTATGAGAGGACCAGATGTGGCTGGGGGCAAATAATGATTCATTTTGGACATGTGAATTGGGAAGCATTTAAGACATCATGTGGAAATTCTGAGGTGACAGTAGGATATACGATTCTACTGATCAGGAGAAGTCTATCCTGTAAATATAAACAACTGAGAGTTGTCTACGCGTCTGGCTGGAAAATGAAGCCATGTGTGTGGGTGAGATTCCCTCAGAAGAGGGTACAGAGTGAGCAGAGAGTCACAGAGAACCTAAGCTGGGAGCTACAAGACCTGACATTCAGATTCCAGAGGATGAACCAATGAAACAGCAAAGGAGAGGTTGGAGGAGGTCACGTCATGACATCTAAGGGAAGAGAGTGCTTCTGAAAGGAGGAAATGGTTTAAAATGAAAGTCAAATTCTTCTGCATATTCCATGAGGTGACAACTGAAAAGGTCACTGGGGACATGAGTGAGGGCAGTGATTGACCCAGCAGAGTGCAGGAAACAGGTAGACAAAAGAAAAAGGTGTTGACTCATCAACTGATGAATTTTCCTAACCAGTTCTTGCTAATTTGTTACAAGAATGAATTGGAGTTTGGGGGTCTCCGAGACATAGGCTGGTTTGCGGAACCCTGAGTAGAAAGATACTACTAACAATGCACCAAACAGAGGTTTTCAGGGGAGCCAAATAAATAACATCAATTACAAGATGTGTGGCTTGCCAGTTTTTGAGGAGAGAAGATTTAAAAACCACGTCACCTTTTAGTGGAATCCATGAAAGTGGATGGAAAAGGCATGAATAAATAACTTAAACATTGCTCAGATAGCCAGAAGGTGAAGTATGGGAAGAAGGCACACAAAACATACACATAAAAAAACAAAAAGGTTCTTAGACACCTAAATGTAAAACCCCAGAAAAAATTTCTAGAAGAAAATCATCATGATCTGGGGTAAAGCAATGTTTTCTTAAATTTAATATCAATAGCAGGATACATAATATAAAGTAAAATAAAATATAGATTGTATTTCAAGAAAACTGAAATGTTCTTCTTTTGAAAGACACACAAGTCACAGACTGGGGGAAAATATTTACAAAGCATGTATCTGATAAAGACTTGCTTCCAAAATATAGAGCAATTCTCAAAACTCGACAACAAAACAACAAAAATGGGCAAAAGATCTGATCAGATCCTCAGCAAAGAAGATAAAAAGATGGCAAATAAGCACATGAAAATATGTTCAATATTATTGTTTATTAGGGAAATGCTTGTTATAACCTTAATAAGATACCACTTCACATCCATTAGAATGGATACAGTGAAAAAAGACAACACTAAGTGCTGACAAAGGTGTAGAGCCACGGGAACTCTGAGATTGCTGGAGGCAATGTGAGATTGTACCACCACTTTGCAAAGACAGTTTGGCAGTTTCCTATAAAGTCAAACACACACTTAGCAATAATCCCACCCCTAGGTAGTTATTTGTGTGAAATGAAAACTTATGCTTACCTAAAAATCTGTACACATGCATTTATACAGGCTTTCTTCAGAATCATAAAAACTGAAAACAACCCAAATGTCCTTTAACAGTGGATGGGTACAAATATTATGATACATCCATACAATGGAATACTATTCAGCAATAAAAAGGAGCAAACTACTGATATTTGCAACACTGTGAGTAAATCTCAAATGCATTATAATGAGTAAAAGAAGCCAGACTCAAAAGGCTACAATACTGTATCATTCTCTTTATAGAACATTCTGGAATAAGCCAATCTATGGGGAAAGTAACTGACCAATGACTGCTAAAGGCTAGAGGTGGAGAAAGAGGTTGACCCCAAAGAGGCACTAAGAAATAATTTTTGGGGAGGTGATGTTTGCACTATTCTATATCTTGACTGTGGTAGTCATTACACAAACATACATAACATGCCAAAACTCATTATAAAGGGTGAATTTCTCTATATGTAATTATACCTTAATTTAAAAGAATGAATCCTAAATCTAACTAAAATTTAAATACATATGAACTGGAGGCTAAATAAAATTTTAAATTTCATCTAAACTAAAAGGTCAATATGAAGGGGAAACACAACCTTAACACCATTGATTTTTTCAGCAGTAAACAAGATTTTAAGTAAAAAATATAATTTACCTTTTTTCTAGAAATAAATTGCTTGGTACACACAGGACTTTACAAGATACCACTTTTTTTCTTTTCAAACGTTATAATCTAAACTTCTGAGTTGAGAGCAATATGGTATTATGTTGAAGAATTTGAGCAAAGTGATAATCTGGGGTCAAGTTTGGGCCTTGTTTCTAGTTACTAGCTAAGCATCTTTGGAAGAATTACTAAAATTCTCTGGGTCTCAGTTTTTCTATTAAAAAGATACTGATTTTAATATCTGTGTAAAATGTTCTATTGTTTTTTGTTCTTATAGACACATGCAAGTGCAATAAATAAAAAATTGAATAGGAAAGTCAAATCTACTGGAAGTTTAGGTGGAATCTACATGGTGGTCTGCTATATTATGACTTGTAATTTTAGCAAATATTTTATAATTAAAAATACATTTAATAGCTATTGTTTAAATGAGTTATAAAGAACAAGCATTTGGCACTGAGTCTAGTCCACTGCAAGTGTTCAATAAACAGAAGGAATGATCACATTTTTATGTTAGACAAGAGAAAAAATACACAAGAATTTCTAAAACAAATAATGTTGATACTTTTAAACTAAAAATAACCACTTTTATGGGTTATCAAAGCCTAATGTGAAGTCAGCATTGACTAATTGCTTTTGGGAAAACTGAGTGAACAGAATTTGTAGACTATAAGAAACTGCTAAAAATAACAAAAGTTAAGTGGGAGAATCCTAAAAGAGTGTAAAAGTGTTTGAAAAGAAAACATTTAACATGTATATGTTTGTATATGTATATATACGTATTCATTATAAATTATAACTTATATGCAAAGTTTAGGATTTTATTTACCAAATGGCTTGGAGAAATGTTCACCCAACTTCTATGTATATGGTTTTGTAATAATAATTTTAAGAAAATGTTAAGGACAATGGTAATTTTATGACTTTGTATGAAAGTAGAAATTTAATAAATATAATTAGAAAACATTCACTTTTTTTTTTTACTTTAAATGATTGGCAAGGCAACTATTTCTGATTTTCCTTAAGATGTGATCTACAGCTGTTGAAGGGGCCATTTCTTGTTTTGAAAGAAAGTATTTCCAGTGGATTCCTCTGTCGTGAAATTTTGCTGTTTGTTCTCAATCTACTGGAAATCTTTTTTCTTGCAGTCTACAGTTCTCTCTTCTCTTGGAGTTCCTTCCTACATCACTTACTAACCGTAAGTAGATTCAAATACAACTTTTAAATCCACAAGTTCTACAAACATTTCTCAAAACTAGTCTTTCTGGTACAAATGAAAATTTGTCTCCCATTCTTTATATTCCTTCAGATATTTTTCCAACATCATTCTCTTTTATCTAGCACTTTTACCCACACTTTTAGGATCAAACATAAGATTGCTTTGCTTCTTATTACTTCACCATGGTAAGATTAGTGATTGTGTGTTTGATTTTAACAATTTAAATTTTGACGGTATAAAATAACTTTTATTATTTAAAACGGTGTGAATTTATCCACCTTTTGGATGTAAAAAGATAGAATTCTGACTCATAGGTCTTTGACCCAGTTCTATTCTTTACACATTACAAAACAGGAAAGAAAAGAAAAAGAAACAAACTATTAGTAGATATATACCACCCCTATCTTTTCTTTTTTCAGCACTAGAGGTTTTGGACAGAGGCTCTTAGAGGAAATCTTCCCAGAAATTAAATTCTTATCTTTGCCTGTTTTGGTGCGTAGGAAGAGTTCAATGGAGAGAGAGATTGTGAAACATAACATGTAAGAGCTTGCAAATGCAGGCTTCTGAACGATGGTGCTTTGAACAGAACACTACAAGGTTAATCTTGGAGGACCTAATATTAACCTGCAAGGGGACACTGGACCAAGTAGCATCATGTCTACTGCTTCAGAGAGGTGCCTGCCATTTGATCATTTTCAAAATTACTATTTGAAAGGACTATGAAATTGATTCAGTGAGGTATGTAAAATTCTTTCTCATAATCTTTTAAAATCGACCTTATGTAAATTGGCATATTTAAATAGCCTTCTATAATGTCTAAAATAGCAAAGGCTTTGGAACTAATTGGCCTTAATTGAGATGGATGTACCTGTTCATTCAAAAAATGGATTTACATCCATTGTTTCCTTCTGGAGAAAAGGCAGCCTCTCCACCTTGGAGCATCATCTCCTCCACGGAGAGTCATGCCTTAATTTTTGTAAGCAGACAATTCTATAAGGGCTGTAGGCCTGAAAATTATTTCCCGAATAAGAAGGAAAACATTGGAATAACCTGCACCTAAATCACTAATGCAAAAAATAAAAGGAGGCATGCTTTTGGACAATGATAGCTTTGAATTCACTATTTGTTAAAGTTCACTCATATTTCAAGCAAACTTTCATAATAAAGTGACCATATTTTATATAATCATCCTATAGTTAAACACATCCTGGTGTTTTCTCTCGATTAGTAACTTTAAATAACTGTTAGTCTGTCTATGCACTCAGTATAGAAGTTAAGAGCCTAGTTTTCTGATTTAGCCTCAGAGGTAAAAACTCAGCTGCATATACATTATTTAGTCTCTTTGTGCCTCGATTAATTCTACTGTCAAGAGGGTGTAATAAACACACCTGCCTGACGACTTCTTGTGACAATTAAAAAAGACGATAGATGTACAGAATTCAGTATAATTATTGGTATACATAATGAGCACTGCAAAAATGTGAAACTGTTTTCTCTGAGGCTCCTAGAAAAGTATGTATTTTAAAGTTAAATTTATACACATACAAGGAATGAAAGACTCTATTGAATATAAATATTCATTTGAATGAGAATGTCTCTTGCAGTGATTCTAAAATGTTTCTTCTTTTATAAAATTAAGTATTTCATAATTGCTTTGACGTTTTTCATATTCCTAAGTAGGGTACTGTTCACCAAATTAAAAACAATTCTTAGCTAAACACATAGAGATAGAAGAAAACTATAGACTAAATATTTATCAGTGAGCTACACAGTGAAGGATAACTCATTTTATTTGTAAGGATACATTTTAAAATAATGATTCTTCTAGTTCAACAAATGATAACAACTGTTTTCTTAAAACTATTCTTAAACAAATATCTAATGTATCAGTGAATAAATTTTAAATGGTTACACAAAACATGCACTATTTACAAACTTGAGTGGTAATATTAATTAAAAGACCACCCACTTTGTTGCATTACATAATAAACACCCTAAAATAAAATGTAAACCAACATTGAAAAAGAAATGTAAACTACCATAAAATTCATTAATTAAAGGAGGGGGGAATTATTATTAAAAAGTTTGAAAATATTCTAAAAATAATTGTTAATTTAATATAGAAATGTTAAATCTGAGATGTCTTTCTAATCAATGATAAAAATTAATCCAGAATTTATTCAATATTTCTAAAAAATGATTTATGTCTTTTAGTGTTCATAGAGTTCATGTAATGGTCATAATTAAAAATTATTTGAAAAGGTGAAATACCTTTCTTCACTTGATAAAAAACGACCCCAAATAACAATGTAAATTAGAGTTCTGAACAGAATAATCATAAAGATAGCCTAGTCATAAAACTTTTGTAAGATAACTTTGCTTTTTTCCCAATAAAATGCTCCTGGAAAATCACATCAATTTTTCATAATTTATCATATTATATTCCTTAGCAACTATTTAAAAATAATCCATGATTCCCATTATATATAATTACCAAATTTAGTTTAAAATATACTTATATATCTTTATAAGCTGCAGATGCAGAAAACAGAAAATGAGCAGAATATGTTTTGCAAACTTTGAGAGATATTGTTTCACATTCTTTAGTTGCTGAATAAAAGTTTATTGGTTATGAGAATGATAACAAACTGAACAAAAGTCTCTCGAATGTCCACTGGACAGAATAAGATTAGACCCAGGTAAAAGGTGAGAATAAACTACAGCTTGAAATCATGAAATGAAGGTTTTGAAGCCTTTTAAGAAACAGAACAAGACAAGTAATGGTTTGAAGCTTTTGAATCTAGATGAAGCTTTTTGAATCTAGAAGCTATGTTTTGCAGTTTTACTAACTTGCGATGGACAGGTAACCCAGGAGAGATTTTGCACAAAGTATTCTCTGGGCCAAAGTGTGTCAGCATGTAGCAAAAATCAAATTTTCAAGAGTTTAAAGTCACTTTGTGGATCATCTTATCAAAACAAATCAGACATGGGAGTTTTAGTAAATACCACATTTAAATTACACGGTGACTTCATAGTTTCCACACTGATTCATTGCACTATTTGTTTGTAGCTTGATGATGGCACGGCTGGTCCTCAAAGAAACCAACGTCACCCTTAATCTGGAGCATCTAGTGCAGGAAAATGTCAGTGAGCCCCAGTCTAGGATCAGTGTTTCTCTGCTTACAAGTTATCTAGGGGCTTTGTCTTTAGAGGCTGTGAAAGGGCTAGGAACACGCCAAAACCACAGGTTTGAAATTGTTTTCAGAACACAAAAGAAAAAACTATCTCATTCTTTTATAGTTATATAGACACTTTGATCAAAATCAGCCTCCCCTAATAATTGGAATACTCACATTATTTACCAGACATGGCTCCAAATGACTGGCTGTTATTATATTTAACATCATTTAGATTACTCAGAAGAAAAACTGCTACAGGTCATGGAGATATTTTCAAAAGTAAATACACCAGGGGCCGGCCTGGTGGTGTAGTGATTAAGTTCATGCCCTACACTTTGGTGGCCTGGGGTTTGCAGGTTTGGATCCTGGGCATGGACCTATGCACTGCTTATCAAGCCATGCTGTGGTGGCGTCCCATATAAAGTAGAGGAAGATGGGCATGGATGTTAGCCCAGGGCCAATTTTCCTCAGCAAAAAAAAAAGAGGAGGGTTGGCAACAGATGTTAGCTAATGGCTAATCTTCCTCATACACACACAAAAAAGGAAATATTCCAAAAATGTCTTAAGCAAAAGCAAACTTCTCATTTGTCCCAAGTTCAGGTAATCTTTTTCATTGCACCTTACACAGTCCTTTACATACAGAAGGAGCTCAATTAATATTTACTGATTGAAATGAATAAATGAATAAGTAATAATAGGAACTTGATAAATGTTTGTTATATAAAGTTATTAATCCATTAACTAACGAGGTTGATGAGAACTCCCTGAATTTGAGAGATAAACCCCAAAAAAGGAAGTTAAACGATAAATATTTAGCTTTACATTCTTAATTTATAAATGTCTCTCTCCAATATCTCTTATGTATTGGATCTTTTTTGCCACATGGAACAATCTAAGTACTCATTTTTTAAACCAAATGCTCCATTTTGATGATTTGTCTTCATGTTAAAATCATCATCTTAAAATAAGTTGGAAAGTCATAGAACACAGGGCAGGGTGTATTTGCTTGACTTAAATCCTAACATTGTAGCATGGAAACATTCTTAATATAAAAACACAGAAAAAATGTGTATGCTAATTCCAACTTATTTAATTGTTGGGATAATAACTTTGTTTATATAAATCGCTTTATGGTCCAGGGCTGTGCCAGCTGGACAATCAACACTGATGAAGATTGTATCGGGACACTCTATAGGCACATTAAAATGTGAGAAATCCAGGCCAGAGCCTACTTTGGGGCTTGATTTATCTGGTATAGTTATCTTCAGTATCACAGCAATTAAGAATCTGCCAAATTGCCACTGAAGTATGTGAGGTCTTAGACCCCTAGTTCCTAATTTTAAACTAATAGAGTACCCAGTGTCCCATATATCCTAAAACACATTATGCTGTGAATAATAAAAAAGATAAAGCGTAACCTTTACTTGAAAAACTATTGAATGCGTATTTTAAATTGAAACGTTTGGTGCAACTGTTACTGACTGCTCATTAGGAAAAAGAATTCTGGACTATACCCAAGATCTACATGAGGGAAAGGAAGGGTAAACCAGAGTGATGATTATGCTTTTGGCATGTAACGATATTTCGGAAGAAAAACTATAAATGATGTCGAATTAAATTAAGTCTCTTGTTCAGTTAAATGTTCCTTTTTCTTCTCTTTCTTACAGACTTTAAGTGCGTGGCTTAAGGGAAGGTCATGAGTTTGGGATCAGACAGATCTTGGTTCAAATTCTAGTTCTTCTACTTACCTTTTGTTTTATCTTCAAATATTTATTAAGAATCATTCTGAGTCTCAGTCCCGTTATGTTTAAATGTGTTTCATAATGACTCTCTTTAGGGTTGTTCTGAAGGTTAAAATGCTCAACGTGTTTCATAACCGCATATCACCATCTCCGTGCATTTTGTTGGCACCCATTTTCAAGTTGTTAAATTCTAAAAACGACTCTACTTTTAATCAATTCTGTTCATATTCCTCCATGATTGGTGGTGAACGTCTTGCCCATAAGGCTGTGAAAGGCCAAAATTTAAATTTATTCCCACAAATATTTATTTGGCAAGAACTGGGCCAGGTGCTGGAGATGGCAGGTAGACAAGGTCTCCTAACCTGAGGTAGCAATGAGGCTGACATCAGAGCAACCGAGGCTGGCTAACCACAGACACCCCACATGGGTGTCGGATCAAGGAAAGAGGGAGAATCAGACGCTGGAGACCAAATATATTCAACAAAGGAGTGGCAACCCAGAGAAATGAGAAGAGTAACAATAGATCAGAGGGAAGTCAACAGGTGGACACGGCCGTGGGCAAACCCCCAAGTTCAGCACAGCTGCCCATTCTCACTGTACATTCTCTCCTTCCTGTCCCTGGGAAGGCCATGTGAATTCACAGGACAGAGCAGACAGAAGGGCTTGTTTTCAAAGTATCAATTTTCATGCTAATAAAGTACAAACGCTGAAAATATTTGAGAGAAGAAAAATTGTAATAAAGTGTGTATGTAGGCATTGATGTGCCCTGCTTTTTTACAAAAAAATTAAATGATATCCAATAAAAAGTACACAATAAAATCATAAAATAAAGATGAATGATTGAAAGACTTATAATGGCAATAGACTAGAAACAGGATGTATCATGCACAATTATGTAGTTATATATAATGTCTACATAATATATAAATCATTTATGTATAAAATAATATATAAAGTGATATATATTACAATGATATATATAAATAATATTTAGTTATATAATTATATTATAATTTTATATATATAAATATAATACTCCAGGGTTGAGAATACTTGGTAAGATATTTCCAGCAGCAATGGGAAGTTATTTTATATTTCTCTTTCTATTGTTTTATTCATATGAATAACAAATTTGTGTAGGTATTTAATAATATATGTTATTTAGTGCTTTTAAAACATTTACTCTGCAAGCTTAGTAAAAATCTCCTTTCTAAATTCTTTATACTTCTGCAGCAATGTAAATGTGGAGCAAGTACTGTTTTTCACCTAGGACCCTCAGTCTCCACTTTATACTTAAATCCACACACACTTATCAAAAATTTTATTTCCAAAAATGCTGGTCACCATCCAGAAGGAAAAAAATAGCCACAGTTTCAAGAAACCTTTGTTACTCTATTTCAAAAGATTAGTTATCCATTCTCAAAGGTAGCAAGGGCAACATCATACAGAGGCAAAGTAACTTGTGAAGGATGGTATGGAAGACACCTGGCCAGAGACAGTATAGAAAATCTTAATACCAGAAGATGACACTACAGGGCATTTTCTATTCATTAATAACTAGGTTTTTTCACCATTTATATAAATGAGACAAGCAGTATGTCTCTCTGGCTCACAAAAATAATGTCCCTCCCCCAACTAAGCCTGCTCTGTGCCTAGAGAAAATTAACCCATGCTAGGCCAATAAGTTTACCAAACTTATTTTGGACTTCAACAACCCAAATG
The DNA here is from genome assembly GCA_031878705.1 of Tapirus indicus. Classification (NCBI taxonomy): domain Eukaryota; kingdom Metazoa; phylum Chordata; class Mammalia; order Perissodactyla; family Tapiridae; genus Tapirus; species Tapirus indicus. Next base: position 33,866,595 of record CM062937.1, on the reverse strand, counting down.
TAAATATGTCAGAGAGAAAGACATAAAATTTGACTGGGGAGATCCAGTACCAGCCAGGAACCTTCCAGAGTCTTGGCTATACAGTTTTTATTTGGTTCTCTGCACTACAACAGCATCAATTTTATTAAGGAAAAAAATCTCTTTTAAGTTAGCAGTTAGTAAGAGTCAGTTTCCGTTACTTGTTGAATAACATACTTTTGAAAAATCTCCCACTCCTCCTCATAATTCTTATATTTTATTGACTTGTTTTCTCTCTTGGTGCTTACATTTTGGAAAGTTGAGCAAGTTAGGATGTATGTGATGTAAGTGAAGGCTACAAAGTCTTTGGTTAGTTGATGCTGTGACTTCCACTATGAGTAAAGCAACAAAGAGGAAGTTGGTTACAATGTTAAAATTCACAATAGCACACAAACAATACTAAACCACTATTGAAATTCTGAACCACAAAAATTATCAAAGGTCACCATGCATCAGTTATTTATATAAAACCACTAAAGTAAGGCAGCCAGATGATGATAAACTCTTGTTTGCTTCCTTTATTACCCAGATGCAGAAATTTACTGATGGCTTGAGTGTCTAGATCCCAGCGAGATGTGCACTTTAAGAATATGCAGATGGGGAGATCAACAGTATCATCTGACTGTGCATCATGCTGCACGACCACGCATGCTGAGTAAGTAGGATACTTCTGCTTCACGGTTCCCAGTTCATAATTCAAAGCTTTGTCGTCATGAAAATATATCATGGGATTGTATCGTGTGTTATCATGTATAAAATTTAACAGCATAGTTATGTAAGCTTTGAAATAGGGAAATGAGATGCACTTAAAAATTAATCAAGATGGATACAAATCGAAGTTATGAACTGAATATGTTCTTCTTTATTAGGGTGCTGTATTAAAATACACTGATTTGAATTATTGATACATAAATGATGATGCCAACCTTATTTTGAATAATTAATAACAGTAAAAATAGAGGCAGAAATAAATTAGATAAAAACAAACCCACTATATTTTTAAAGAAATATCACAATCATTCTTCATTCAAAAACTATAAAGAATGTGACTGTTGGGCTGGCCCCACAGCCTAGTGGTTAAGTTTGTCCCGCTCTGCTTCTGCAGCCCGGGTTCGGTTCCCAGGCGTAGACTACACCACTTGTCGGGAGCCATGCTGTGGCGGTGACCCACATACAAAATAGAGGAAGACTGGCACAGAGGTTAGCTCAGGATGAATCTTCCTCAGTCAAAAAAAAAAAAAAGAATGTGACTGCAAACTCTGGGTGAGAAGCAAAGATTGGACTTGTGAAGTACACCATGCAAATGACAATCTAGTTCTGCTTCATTAGCAGCTTATTAAGGAGGGAGGATGAAATGAGGGCCAGGAGGGAGGGAGAAAGAAGCTGGCTTAGACCAAACAATACTTACTTTGCTTAGATATACCTTGAATTTAGTCTAATATATTTTTAAATATTAAAACAATTTCTTGGGGATTGGCAAAGGCTTTTTATACATGCATTGAGGCATTTAATACGTGAACCAAAAATCCTGGAAATCTGAGACTATACTAAGATTGCCCTAGATTGGTTTATTATGGACCTCAAATGGGTCACACTGTTATGTGATACATATGTAAAATTTGTTTTAAAATAAGAGAAGATTTTCTGTGTTTTAAAAACAGCCCTGAAATAACTGTTGAGGTGATGAATGATTACTTCACTATAATAAATAACAAAGCAAATGGACATTCTAGATAGAGCACAGTTCTGGAATAAATGAAGACCTGCATCCAAGTTCAAGCTTTACAAAGTTGCTTGCTATAAAATCTACTATACCTGGGCCTGTTACCTAACCTTCAACTATAAGGTCAGAAAAATAATATTCATATATTTGGGTGGTTTATGAATTAAATGTAAAAAAAAAACCAATTAGTACAGTGTCTGGATATTTACGTACTAGATCAACAGCATAAGTACAGATTAACATACATTCTGTAAAGCTTGATACAAAATTACTATTGAATATAATAATGTTATTTTTATTTAAATTTCCATTAAATTGCATTAAAACTCTTGAACCGGATCTTTCCTAGAATGGGTACTTCAGTGTCCTCAGTATTAAACTGGAGGCCTCCACACAATTAATGGAGAAGTTCTTTGAAATTTTAAAGCACTAAACAGTGGGAAATGTCAGACAGCCTGTCCAGACTCCTGTAAGGTACCTGGAAATACAGGGCACAATTTATAGAGAAAAGAGAAGCCTGAGGAGTAAACCCTCCTCTGTGGTGCTGTGGCTTTTACACAGCTCATACTGGCACTTGTAATGGCCACTTGACTTTCCACAATCTGAGTGTAACAGAGACAAGATCTTCGGGCTCTAAAGATACTAATGAGACCGCCAACAAAAAATCATATTTCCCTTCACTCTGTCACTTTATGACAGCATAAAGTCATTTAGATATGAAGGGATGAAATGCAAGGAGCATCATTCCTTCTAGTCACTATTAAAATGGAAATTTCTTCTGAGTCTTTAGTCTATTGGTCAATAGTCTTGCAAAGATGAGGACATCCTCTAATAAAAGATTTCCATGTAAGATGTAAATGTGCACATTTTATATAACCAAAAATGGTGCTTCTCACACACAACTAAGAAACATGTCTTTCTCATAGAAGAACTGGAACTTGGCTAATAAAAAGGGAGGCGAGAGAACAAAAGAAGTTTGACTTCCATTGACTATGCCCCTCACTAGCTGGACTGGTGACTTAGGAGTCTCCGTTTCCTCATTTGTAAAGTGAGAACAATAATGCCTGTGGTCTGACGGTATTTCAAGAACCAAAGCTATAGTGCATGGCATACAGTTTATTCAATGAAAAGGTTATAATTCATTGATGGAGGGAAGGAACTAAATGCATGGAAACAGGTCCCAAACAGCTAATTGGCATTGACAGCAATGAACTAAAATCCATATGAAGGAGAAATTTCAACATACCCTGGCCTTGCCTGCCTCTCTCTTCCCCCTCCAGCCTGATTCTGCTGAAGTAATGACAGGTGACAGCTGTGGCATTCTTAAGGGCTGTTTGAAGGTTGTGCTGTCTAAAAAATCAAATGGTAAGTTGTTTATTATTGTTTTGCCTTGGGCTTATTTTTGGTAGGGGCAGGAAACGGCAGGGGAGAATGATATACAGCCTCCAAAATAAAAATCTTGAGCACCAATGCTTTATGTTTAGGGCTTAGGAAGAGAGGAGCCAGCAACCACACCTTATGGAATTAATTAGCTGTGTGGATTCCTCACCTATGAGTCTGTGGCAGCCTGGAGCATTGCTACAAAGCTGCTCAGCAGGCACCTCTTTTGGTCCCTGGCTGCTAGGATGACCCTTTCATCAGAGACGGTTTGTTCTTTTCTGTGCCCCGAAGAAGTTTTGCTAATATTAAGACAGATGCAAAGGAAGACACAGAACACTATTTTGCCAAAGTTTTAGAAAAGCTAATATCAGAACACAGTTTTATAACTCCTCTGAAGTTCAGTATGGAATAGTCCACTGAAAAGTTTTTATTTCCACATAAATGAACTGTTTTAAAATTAACATTTCTAAATAAGGGATAGAAAAATGCAATTTAAAAATGTATGACAGAAAAATAACAATGACATTTCTCACTCTCAATAAACAGTCAATCTTTTAACACAGTTAGGGCTTGTTCATTATAAATATAATATATACTTGCTAATTTGATTCAGAAACACTAAGAAATCTAGAAATTGACTAGAATTATGCAGCTTAACTTACATCTTTTGAATTTTTGATTTCTGAGATTAACTCTTTGGCACTACCATTTGCTAACGAAGCCAAATAAGACTCCATGTACTATTTTGTAGTCTAGAATGTACTTTCACATGAATTATCTAAATTGATTCTTACAACAAACTTTTGAGACAAGCAAGAATATTATTATTGTCACTACATTCCAGATGATGAACTGAAAGCTAAGAGAAATTAAACATTAACTGAAATCAAACAGAGAGTAATCAGGCAGAATTCCAACCCAGCTCTACTTTCTCAAATTACAAATTCTTTCCACTGTTTAAAACAAAGCACTTATCACTATGTGTGTATATATATATATATATATATACACACACACACACACACGCACACACATATACATATATATTGGAAAGTTGCTATAATTTTTAAAATGCAAGTCAACATTTTTTTACTCAAGGTGACACAAACATCTACATGTTTGATTAGGTAGCATCTTAGTTTGCCATTGCTGATGGAGTAAATTACCACAAACTTAGTTGCTTAAAACAATGTACATGCATTATTTTATAGTTCTGGGGGTAAGAAGTTCAAAGTCGTTCTCTCTGGGCTAAAAATCAAGGTGTCAGCAGGGCTGGGCTCCTTTATGGAGGCTCTAGAAGAGAACCCATTTTCTTGCCTTTTACAGCTTCCACAAGCTGTCCACATTCCCTGGCTCGTGTCCCCATTCCGTCTTCAAAGCCAGCAACGGCCAGCTGAGTCTTTTTTCATACCACATCACTCTGGATCTGACTGTCCTGCCTCCTTCTTTCACTTAGAAGGACTCTTGTGATGATACTGGGCCAACTCAGATAATCCAGGATGATAATCTTCCCTTCTCCAGATCCTTAATTTAATCACATCTGCAAAGTCCCCTTTGTCATGTAAGGTAACATATTCACAGGGATATGGGCATCTTTGGGGGCCATTATTTTGCCTACCACAGGCAAGTTTGAATTATCCAAAAACTATGCATTAATATCAGTGAGGGATGGGGATGGATAAACATATAGGGAAATAGAGAAAAGTTTGTTAGGATACCTACTGATATCTTGCCCTAAAGAGGACTGTTATATATTACATAAATATATAACTTTCTCAAATATACCTATAATTCCTAAAATACAGACTGTCACATGGTCTACACCAACATATACATTCAGAGAGAAACCACTTTACTTAGAGCATTATCTGTATATTCTGCCTCTTCTATTACATCTAAGTAATTCCTATATTTTACGTTTTCACTTCGCTACTTTTCATCGGTTGGTCCCAGTTCATACAGATGTATACAGGCATATAAATCACCATATGCACATGCGTGGTTTAGAAGACCCTGTTAATACTCTGCCTATATTCCCATGTCCTAACTATTTCAGCAAATATGAGTCCAACTTCATCTGCATCTGCATTTCATTGCTGGGCACTGCTCTGACTGCAAAACCCATTCTGCCCACTTATGGCAGTCAGGGCATGCCAGAAATTATGCTCCCCAGAGAAGCCCTCAGCCAAAGATTAACAAGAGGGGGTGCGCAGATATAAACAGCCCAGCTCCCTTGCCTCTTGGTTGGGTAACTCTGAGGTGCATGTCCGACGATGATTCCGGAATTCCCCAGTGGAATTAAACTCCAGATACTCACAGTAGTAGCTTGCTTGATTATGTACTATTTATGGGGTCCTCTCCTATCCTGTCTCATCTTATTTCCTTACCAGTGTACCCTGGGATCATCTCCCAAATAAGCTCCTTGCCTCAAATCCCCACGTCAAAGTCTACTTCTAGGGAAACCCAAATTAAGACAGTCAGAAATAACGTGATCCCATTAATACACACATATTTATAACCATATACCTCTGAATACCTAACCAATAAATTCATATCTCTATGATGAATGTATTACTGCATTATTATATGGCCGATCTGATATTTTTAGCTTGATAATTCAACTAAATGGATGTATTGTATATCCAGTTAATTTATACATGATTTATTGTATAAATACTATATTCCTGTGCCAAAGATTTTTTTTCTTTGCTGAGGAATATTTGCCCTAAGCTAACATCTGTTGCCAATCTTCCTCTTTTCTTTGCTTGAGGAAGATTCACCCGTGCCAATCTTCCTCTATTTTGTATGCGGGTTGCTACCACAGTATGGCTGATAAGCGGTGTAAGGGCTGTGCCCAGTATCCAAATCCAGGAATCCAGGCTGCCAAAGCAGAGCACGCTGAACTTAACCACTACACCATGGGGCTGGCCTCCAAAGATTATTATGTAGCTACATCCTTTGATACTGAAACTTAATAGAATAATTTGGCACAGTGGGACACGAGGTAGTTTAGAGGAGTTCAAAGTCTACAGATGAAGTTCTAACGTCTGAAAGCTCTGAGTCCAGATTCTGACTCTGCCACTGAACTCACTGGATAACCATGGGCAAGTACCTATCCACCAAATCCTTGATTTTTTAATCTGTTAAATGGCAAAAACAGAATTAAATGTATAAGGATATTCTGAAAATTATATGAGATAATATTTTCTTATTTAATAAAATGCGCTAAGTACATATAAACATTTTTTGAACGTCAGACATTATTCTAGGTTCTAGGCATTCAGTTATAAACAAAACACTCCAAAGCCCCTGGAGTTTCTAGTATAGAGATAGTATCAATTAAGAAATAAAACAATAAATAAAAAAGAAAATGAAGTGATGATGACAATAAACTGAGGGTCATGATAGAAACTGGGTGGCTACTTTAGAATAGATAGTTAAGGATTGGTACCTAAAGATTTGGTACTGAAGCTGGGACCTCAACACAAAAAATGAGCTAGCCATGCTCATCTAGGGAGGAACATTCCAGGCTCTATGGAAAGAATGTGTTTAAATGGTAAAAAAAAAAAAAAAAAAGGGGGGGGTGTGTCTTTTGAAAAGAGAGGGTGGGGATGAAGTCAAAGTTAGGGGCCAGATCGTGATAGGTCTTATTTATAGTCTGTGGGAAGGAGTCTGGACTTTAGTCTAAATATGATGGGAGGAAGCCACTGGTGGACCGAGATTGAGGAATGATATTATCTCATTTACAATGAAAACACACTCTGGCGGCCATGGGTAGATTAGATTCAAAGGGTATAAACAGTGGAAACAGGACAATCAGGTTCTATTGCAATCATTGAAGCAAGGGATGTTGACAGTTTCAGTTAGAAGGGTAGCAGTTGAAATGCAGTGAAGTAGAGGGATTTGGGATACATTTTAGGGAAAGAGAAGCCTTGACTTGCTGATAGATTGCTGGAGGTTTAGACAATGAGGTAAAACGAAAAACTCCAAGGTGTTTCCTAGATTCATTATATACATTACACATAAAGCACCTCAGTCAATACCTAGCACATATTAAGCACTCAGTAAATGGTAGCTAGATGATGAGGCTTGGTGGATAGACAAGAGAATTTAAATGTAGACCGGTAAAATGAAGAATAAATGGAAAGAGTATACTAATAGGCAGTGGAACTAAGTATATGGATAAAAGAATTATTCATTATCAATACTTTTTTTCTGAGCACCATTTATAATCCACACCTAGAAAACAAAATAGGGAATGTTAAGGGTTAAAAATGGACACACATATGGAACCAGTCTTGAAGGTAACATATATGAAATGCCCAATGAATGGAAGAGGCGATAATGGGCACATGGGAGTTCAGAAGACAGAGGATCTCTGGGTCTGTGACATAAACTCAGAATACCAATACAGAAATAACATTATCTACTTCTTCTAATCTAAGTCACGCCATGCCATGCACAAGACATTCAACTGTAATGGACAGTTTGATCTGTTAACAACTATTTTAAATAGACAATAATAGAAAGTAAGACCCATACCGCTAACATAATAACATTAGTGAAATCACAGATAATTAAATTCTGGTGGATATTCTGAAGCGTTTGAGCTCTAAGAGGGAAGTAAATGATTTAGACATGGGTCCATTAGAGTGAGAAATAAAAAATATTCTCAAATAATAGTTATTCTAGAAAGAAGGATTACCAGCAGCAGATAACATACCACCATATACTTGAGGCCTCATTTTTAGAGGACAAGTAAGTTTAATTGCTTCCGTTTTTCTTATTAAAGTTCATTTCCAGTCATTCTGAGATTTACCACACTTTAGTTACCTTGCTGATCTGAAACACTAAATGAATACCCAGAAGTTAAATATATTTCCCAGTAGTAAAATAAAGTCATATTTAGATGAACAAGTACCAAGCATCAATTACACCAGACACCTTCTAGTGCTGGGACATGCACATCCTTTTAGTTTTGGCAGCCGGTGCTAGAAAACCTCCTTCATGCTGACTAAAGTTGAATTAAATGTGGTTATCAATCTTGATCCATGGCAGGGAGTATAAAAGATACATTAGTAGGTAACGTCCCAAACAGACACCATTCTGGACTTGCCACTTTTTCTTGCTCTGGATAACTTGTCCCCAGAAAATGGACTCCTCTTCAAACCCTAGTTATTAGCAGCTATAGTTTATGTCTTGTATCCAAAGTCTGAAACATTTCCATGATGTCCACCTCTTGCCCCATATTGCATTCAAATACCAGACTTTATTTATAACCAACCTGTTAATCTCTTTTCTCCTTAGACGCTCAGGTTCTAGGGCTTTTCTGCACTCACACTACCACATGGCCATTCCTAGAAGAGATGCCTGGTTTCCTCCATGTATTTAGTCTTAACTGGCATTTGTGGGTGCTATTCCAGCCTTCATGAGCTCATCCCACTGCCATCCAAGCTTATGATAGCAGAGCCAAGATCACTCATCTTCAAGTCTATTTGTATTGAATCATATTTTAAATGCACTAGAAGAGTTTCCTATTGAAAGGACCAGGAGGTTTTCTGAAACCCTAAGAACCTCCCTCTAGAAGCACAATTTTCATTGTCATGAAAATTATCTACCTTCCTAAAAGAGAAAAACCAGTAAACAGCCACAACTGAACTGTAAAAATTCATAAAATACACAAGAGGCTAAAATAACATCTTACCAAAGCAAAAACTCAATAAGTATATTGTTTGCTGAAATTCAGAATTGTTAGAATAAATTTTCTTCAATTTATATTCAGAAATTAAATTTAACAGGCTTCTCTTTGGAAAGACTTTTTAGACCTGGCATTTTTGGGGTTGAGCCAATTCATTTAGGAGAGTGGGGGAAAAAGGGTACTTGTCGAAAAATCTAACCATTAGGTTATTTTGAACTTATTTAAAAATGAGTGAAGCATACTGAAATAGTTCATACATAATGATATCTGGGGTTTTTAGCTTTATTTGATTTTTACTTTACAATAAATGGTAACTTGAGTGCATATTTCTAACTCCATTCCTCCAACATTCTCTTTGGATGTAAATATAGACAGAGGGAGTTTTAATTGCATAAAACAAGAGACAGAAAGCTGAAAGAATTCAAAACTCTTTTAGCTGTATTTTGGACCTAAAATATTATATCTAACAGGAATTCACAAATCCTCTAACAAAATCCACCTCAACTTCTACTATGGGGTGATTTTCATTCATTTATAAGGATGGGGATCAGAGAAAAATGATCAGCTGTGAAAGACTACAACAGTTTCAAAAGACTCACTTTGAAAATTAGAATAAATGACGTTTTATAAAACCACTGCACAACTCAGGAGATTATTTCAAAATTCCACACTGTATCCACAAAAACGGGCCAAAAAAAAAAACCATGAATGAGACAAGTTGAAACTGGGATAAATATTAGAATACTTAATTCAAAATTGCTAAAGAGGCACTCTGTGGAAAAGTGAAGTAAAAGATAAGCCTTGCAAATTCTTTCAGAATTCGGAGGAAAAGGGTAAAATTAGAAAAATAGTAAGAAAAATATAGAAATATTAAAAGCCATTCCAGGAGAATTAATATGTATGATAGAAATTCCATAAAAAATAAGAGGAGCTAGAGAAGAAGCACCATTTAAGGAACTAATGCTACAGATAATAATAATATTAACAAAAATTCCAAGTTCATGAAAGCTTATGGCAGAATGTTCACTTATTACTAGTCTGAGCGTCAGTCAAAATTTGAGAGCTGAATAATATATAGACATATCCCAATGAAATATTTAAACTCCAAGGATAAGAAGAGATTTCCATAATATATAAAGAAATAAAAATAATTTAGAAACATTCCCCCCAAATCCTGGAAATAGAATAATTACACAGATAATATTCTATCTTCAGATTTCTCTTCCATAACATAAATGACAAAGAGCAATTAAAGAAAGTTCATAATTTGTTGTTGGGGAGTGAGGATGAAGTGGGGGATATTGTGGGCTATGAATTCTACTGCAAGTTATTTTGCCATTAATGTGTGAATAAAGGAGAATGGAATAATACCCTCACATGTTTAAGGATTCAAAAATACAATCCATATATTCCTACACTTTTTCTTAACATTTGTTTCCAATACATCATTCAGCTGACTCAAAATGAATCAAAATAAAGAACTTATTGTAAAATAATTGATAGTGAGCTCAGAAATCATTTCACAGAGAATTGAGTCTAACTGCCATGTGGTTGTAAACAGATGTACAATATGGTTGTAAAATGCATTTCTATGTAAATTGCATGTGAATTACACATAATGTCTATTATATGTGCAGGAAATATATGTGCAATGTGGCTATAACACCTTATTCAATTTTTCATGAAGAAGATATAAAATGTAAACTATAAAAGTTTAATCAAAATAATCTAAGTCTTGATTCTCCAATTATAGCACTAAAACTGGACATGCTTTTGGCGGGGGAGAGATGCAGCAAGTGTTTTATATCCCATTTGCCAGTGAGAGAAATCTAATTATTGAGATTGTTAGAATGAACTTGATTAAGATATTTTTTAAAATTTAAGAGGTAAACATTAACATCACTGAAGAAGGCATATCTTCCTAATTACTAGAGAGAATGTGTAAAGAAGTATTTATTACAAAAAAAAATGAAAATAGTTAACAGCAAGGAAGACACAAAACAAATGAGTAGAAATGAGGTAATCCAGTCATTAAAATCATATTCTTAAGGAATAGATCAGAATATGAAAAATAGAGAACATTATATTTCAAAAGTGGGCTATGAAATAATATTTTAAGGATGATTCTATTTTCTCTGAATATAGCTTAGGAAAATATAGAGCAAAGCATGGTAAGCTCTGATGGTAATGTAATGGATAATTATTTTAACATATTTCTGCTTTTTAAAAATTACCTACAAAGATCTCATATATTTTCTATATTTAGAAAAACAATTCAAAATAAAGGCTATTTTTAATTGAATTTTATGTGTACATTTCAACTAGGCTACTAAGCAATAGGCTTTTCTCTAATAGCTACCCTCAAAGAATAAAAAATTTCTCCTGGCAAAATCATCTTTTAGTGGTTGGTGGATTTAATCTGACTTAATCAAAACCAGCTAAAATGTCTTCGGATGTTTTTAGGCTATACTGTCTACATATTCTTAACAAATATTTGTCAGCCAGCTGCCTGAAGACTCCCCAGAGAAGCAGGTAAGAAGGAAATGTAGCACAAATCCACTCCATAACAAGCTTTTACTGCTTCTTTTTCCTATCCAGCACCCCACCCCCACAAGTCTACTCCAGAACTTTTTTTATACGACCTAAGGCTGCTCTGTGAAACATGGAAGGAAAGAATTAGTCCTTTCTCTGGCCACTTTTTTCCCATGCATGGGGATTGAAAAAGTTCTATTTATTCTCCAGAAATACACCATTCATTAATAATCTGCTGAATCCAAAACAAAGGATTATGTTTTAAAGAATTGAACAAACACCACATTGAGGCAGCTTCAAGTGGCATCGATTTCAGTTAGGATGTCGTCGAAGCTTATCATCACTCACGGTGCTAGCAACGGTTATTTTGCACTTGGGAAAATCGCTCTAAGTCAGTATAAAGAAGTTTGGCCCAATGAGCAAGGTTGGGGATCTCAGGTGATTTGTTCCCTAAAGAGAAAAAGTTCTGTATTTTCCTGCTACTGATCTAACAAAAAAGCAAGTGACGATTTTTGCAAAAAGTAAACTAGTGTGATGACTACTAATCGTCTATAGAATTGTCCTAAAATTGTGAGGAAATTAAATAATACAGTTGAAAAGCCAATATATTTACCTCTTCTTGTTATCCCTTTTCCTTGAATATCAGTGAACAATCTAATATAAGTCTCTTTAACCTAATATCAGTGAATATAAAAACAGCTGATATCAGATAAACTCTTTAGTGACTGTATGCACATGTGAGTTTTCTGGGGAGCAAATGTGTAGTTTTTATAGGTGCTCCCTAAAACTAAAACAAAAAAATCTATGTCACAGACTTACTGAGATTATAGGAATTTGTAATGTTGACTACTGCATCAAGGACAAGAATAAATTAATGTGTTTGTGAGTATGTGGGGGTGTGTGTTGTGTGTGTGTAGTCTCCGCCTTTGTCAGCCAGCTTCCCTATGCACTTGATATACCTGCCGCTGTAACACTAGAAAACTAAACCTATACTTACCACTTATGTTCAATATATCTTATGGGACACAGAAATAAGAGAAAGGGAAGTGCTTGCAGGCTCGTTACAGGCAGATGGAGGGATCAAAGGGAGAAAGAAGGGCGTGGAGTATAAAATGAAATGACAGGGATTACCAGAATTCAGTCAGAGTTGGAAGAAGTCAGCCTGTTAAGAAAATCCTGTCAGAGACAGAGAAAGTTAAGAAAGGGATGGGGAGTAAGACCAGCTGTCTCTGACCTGTTTATTAGTTTTATTTAGAATAAATTTACTCACCATGACCAAGCAATTTCCCATGCCTCCGTGCCGGCCAAGGTCAGGGAGGAAGTGAAACCTTCTATTTCACCCTGTACCTATGACTAAAGATGCTCACGGCTGTGCAGCTGGCATCACTGCAGCTGATGTCACATGCAGACTCAGAACACACGTCCTTAAAGTCACTGGGTCTTAAGGACAATCCTAAAATCTTTTACACCATGAATTAACTACTTCTGTTTCTAACAGTTTGGTAGAAGAGATTCTTTCTGAAAAAGTCTATCTATCTGTCTATCTATCTATCTGTCTGTCTGTCTGTCTATCTATTTATCTATCTTCCATCCATCCATCCATCTACATACAAACATACACCTGTGTGCATGTGTGTGTCGCCACATATAGTGAAGATATAATAAGAAAGTAAAGATTCCTAGGAGGCCAAAAATAAAGTGAAAGAGGAAAATCAGAGACTAAGCGAGCACTCAAGTCATACTCACCCTGGGAACCGGTGCTTTGGCTGGTCAAGTTGGGCTTTGAAATTGATTGTGTCATAAGAGACGAAGCCCAGAACTCTCCTAGAGTGGGAAATTTAATAGAAAATTCCTGTTTTAAGCTAGAATCCCCCAAATCTACAGTGTCCTCTCAATACATGGGCAAACTAGAAAAAAGTCACATCCACAGGAGACAGCAAGGAAATGTGCCATCTCAACAATTGTTCTGGGTGACAGGAGGGAAGAAATCTTCTCCTTGTGACATGACCACAAGAGTGCTCTCATCCTGGTCTGTGTTCTGAAATAATCTACCTGTGTGGTTCAAGCAGCCTTAAGCCAAAAATGCCTTTGAAAGTGGTCTGCATTTATAGTGTCCACAGGTGCCTAACATAACAAACAGATTTGCTCTAGAGAAACTCATCTTCAATCCACTCAGATACAGTTCCAAGGCAAAAGAGCACAAAGTGAAAAATTAGAAAACATGCCATTTCCATTCATAGGAAAATACATATTTGGGGGATATTTTTACAATATAATCTCACTACATTGAAAAATGAGGGAAAATGAAGGAACTACATTCCAAAATGTCAACATAGATGAATCACAGAGACTCAATGTTAACTGAACAAAGCAAATTGGAAAGAAATGCATATGACATCATTTCAATTATATAAAGTTCAAACTCAACAAAATATTTATAAGGAATACATATATTTAAAACTCAAAGGAACTGATACTATTCTATTTTTAACTTGAGCGGTGGTATACTGGCATTCATTTTATTGTTATAAATCTTAAACACATTATAAATATTCTTTAAAATGTAATCAATACTTAATAGAAATGTATTCAAATGAGTTCACACATATTAACCTATTGGGAGTAAACTAAATTTAATTTCTAATTTCAATAATGCATGATTTAACCTTAAAGGATTCATAAGGTTTCTGTATTATTTTATCGCATTTTTCAAAGGTACTATGTGATGGTCATTGTCATAAATTCTTTATGTGCGCTTTTTCAAATAAGCCTCACAAAAATCTTATGAAAAAAGTCTGATTTTCTGATTAGAGATAAAACTGAGCTTTCAATGGGTAAGCACCTCAAATGCAGTTAGTGGAATTTAAGCCACGTGCTTATCCAAAAATAGTATTCCCTTAGTCACTAAGCCATACTAGCCTCGCTACAATGATTAAGATGCGTATTTGGTGAATTCCACTTCTAACCATGATGGAGCAGCTTGTGACAAAACAATGCTCCTTCTGAGAACTAGAAAATATGAGATAAAATTAGAAACAACAAACATCTATTTGAAGATATAACTGTAGAGGCAGCCAAGGCTTTAGTGGCCAAGATCTTGGGTAGGAAAAAAAAAAAAAACGTCAAAAAAGTGAGCTGAGATTTTGAGGGCTACGTTTTCCCTTGGGTAATATGCCAGTCCTTGGATGGGTAAGAGGCTAAGGATCCAGGCAAAGGACAATAAAGAAGTTAAAAAAAAAAAAGCGAGACTTCTGGCATTCTATCAGCTGGGGAAACAAAGTATTGAACTTTGGGGCTGCAGAAGCAGCCAGGATTTGACGGGCTCAGATCCTGGAGAGAAGGTAAGACAAGAGAAGCAGGTCTGACACTTACAGTTTTCCTCTTGAGGCAGTGGCTAAATTTTAAAACTGTCCAGGGCAAGTCACAAAGTAGCCAAGCAAAAATCTGAAAAGGACAAGGACGTTTTCAGCAGCATCATAGCGCTGAGAATACCAAAACTGGAGTTCAGGACCTGCCAAGGAGGAAGGACTGCATCAACCTGCAGGCTCTCAAATTCATCTCCTGAATGACAGCTCCCTAGCAATGTGGGTGAACCAGAGCAGACTGACCCACACAAAGATTGCAGAGAAGCCTCTAGCCACGCCACAGTCAGACAGAACTGATCTGTCCCCGTCTTAGCTGACTCCCAGAGGACACAGTAAACCCTCTCTGGAAGAAAACAGCGTAACTCTGATGGTTATAATTTTTCATATACAACGTGAGGCACTCAATCAAAATTTATCCACTATACTTAAAAATACGACTAAGGAATAAAACTAGAAAAAAGGCAATGAAAATAAAAGCACAGATGAGCCAGATATTGAAATAGGTATGGTACAATACTGTGACTAATATGTTTAAGGAAACAAATGGCAAGATGGAAAACCTTATCAGAGAAATGGAATTTAAAATTTTTAATTTAATTTTAAATTAAAAAAAATTTTTAAAACCAACAAACAGAAATTTGAAAACTGCAAAATGTAATAACTGAAAATGGATCTCAATAGATGGGATTAATAGCATGAGACAGGGCAAAAGACAGGATTAGTGAACTGGAAGATAGGTCAGTGACCATCCAGAGGAAACTAGAGAAAGAGCATAACAGACGTAGAGAATGCAGAAAAGTGACAAAGAGACATGAAGGAGGCAGGGATGACGTCTAATATACATTCAGTTGGAGGAGAGAGACTACAGGGCAGAAGAAATATTTGAAGAAATAATGGTCTAGAATTTTCCAAAATAATAAAATATATCAAGCTATAGATTCAAGACTTGCTATGAACTCCAAGCAGATTAAATACAAAAGAAGCTACATCTAAAAGTGTAATAGGACTACTGAAATCCAAAGACAGAAAAGCTTAAAAACCAACAGTGAAAATCATTTCTTGTTCAAAGGAGTAATAATAAGATTGACAGTGAAAACAATGAAAATCAGAAGATGATAGAAAAAAATTATAAAATATGGAAAGAAAATAAATGCCAACCTAGAATATTATACCTAGAAAGAAGTTAGAAAGTGATATGCAAAAACAAATACCCTTCACAATAGCTTCAAAAATGTCAAATACCTAGGTGCCAACAAGGAAGATGTGCAAGACCTCTACACAAAAAGGAAAACTTAAAAAGATTTTATATAATGAATCGACATTTTAAAAGGCCTAAATAGAAGGCTCAATATTGCTAATATGCCAATTTTCTCCAAATCAATCTTTAGATTCAATGCAATCCCAAGATATATAGACCAGGCAATATTAAAGAAGAACAAACTGGAAGTACCTGTGCCATGTATTAAGTCTTTCTATGAAACTACAGAATTTAGGACAGTGTGATACTGATACTGATACTTATCACAGTGTGATAAGTAGAATAAAATAATAAAAGAGACAGTCCAGAAAGGAACTTTGTCTGTATAGAGATATTATTTATGGCAAGAGTAACACTGCAGAGCAGTGGGAAAAGATGCTGAGACAATTAGAGGTCAAAATGGAAAAAATTAATCCTGATTCATACTCTCGTCCCTACAGATATATCAATTCCAGGTTGATTATAAATCTACACGTAAAAGGTAAAACAATAAAGCCTCTAAAAGACTATCTTCATGACATTGGGTAGACAAAGAATTCTTAAATAAGATATAAAAAGCATTAACCATAAAGGAAAAAGAAGAAAGATCACTCTACATTAAAATTTTAAAATTCTGGTGATTAAAAACAGGAAAAACACAAGGCCAGTAGGAGGTAGAAGACATTTACAATGTATATATCTTACCAACGTCTAGTATCCAAATCATGTAAAGAAATTCTAAAAATCAACTTTTAAAAAAATCCAAAAGAAAAATGAGCAAAATATTTGAATAGGTATTTTACAAAAGAAAATTTCCAAATGGGCAAAACTTATAAGAGGGTGTCCAACCTCATTAGTCACCATGGAAAGGCAAAATAAAACCACAATGAAATACCATTACATAACCACCAGTATAGCTAAAATGGAAAAGGCTGACAATACCAAGTGTTTGACTAGGATACGAAGGAAAAATGGGTTGGAATATCACTTCTCTTCATTCTCTCCCTGCCCCACCATAGATATGAAAGTGTGTACATTCCACAGTTCCAGATCCTGTTGGTCAGCCCCTCTGCCATGGTGCCCAGAAATTTCCACACTGATAACACATTCCCTTGCCTTGAGCCTGCAGGACTAGGGTGGTTAGGACTTCCCACTGTTGGTAGTCCCTGGGTGCTTCATGAAAATCCACATTTCCATAAAACAGACCAGCCATTAAATTCTTTTTGATTAAAACATTTCCAGAATCCTGACTGCTATTCCTTTTGAGAGATTTTAGCATTTACTCTGTGTGAAAAAGGGAGCTATTCTAGGGCCTTAAATAGGAGAGGGCTGTAACTTGACTTACTTTCTAAAAGGATTACTCTGTCTGCTCTGTTGAGAATATTCTATGAGGGGGTTAAGGGTAGAACCAGGGAGGCCAGTGAACAGACCAGTGCTGTGACCCAGGGGAGAGACAACGGTGGCCCAGATCAGAGAGGCAGCAGTAGACATGGTAAGAAGTGGTTAGATTGTGGATATACTTTGAAGGCTTAGCCAGGAGGACTGGATTCCCTGATGAATCTGCATATTGGGTAGGAAAGAACTAAGTCAAAGATGACTCCATGGATTTTGCCTTGACCAACTTAAAGCAATTTGTTGCCATTGACTGAGACAGGGAAGGCTGTGGATGGAGCAAATTTGATCGGGGTGGAGGAGATCAGAAGTTCAATTTCTGAATATGTTAAATTTGAAATGTCTATTAGCTATCTAAGTAGAAATGTCAAATAGAGAGTTGGTTATACTAAAGTTCAGAAGAGAGATCTGGACTAGAGACATAAACTTGGGGATATTTAGAACCACAGGAATGGGTTACATCACCAAGACAGTGAGTGGCTATCAGAAAGAATAGAGGACAGTGGGTGGAGCCCTGGGCACTTCAATATTAAAAATTTATTAAAAAGAATAGCCAGCAGTGGAGAACAAGGAAGAGCAACCCGTGAAGCACAGAAAACCAGTGGAGGCAGTACATCAAGGAAAAGGAATGATCAATTGTTGCAAATGTTGCTAAAGTCAAGTAATAGGATGTAATATATATATTTTTTATTTTCTGTATATTATGATGTTTTGACATCTTAAAATTAAAAAACTTTCCTGGCTGGGGGACAGAATGCTCCTGTGAGGCTGGTCAATTCTTAGAGATAGCAAAGAGCTCAGCTGGGAGCCTCTGATATGCAGACTAACCAATCCAGAGCCTGACCTCCTCTATCTGACCCAGACACCCCAGGGGGCAATATTCCTCTGCCTTAATCTGCCCAAGGCCAGGGACCAGGCAACTAGGGACCACCCGTCTAGCTTAGAGCCCACTGAATTTATTCACACCAGCCAGTCCCAAACTCTTCACCCTGCCCTGCCTTGCCTTTCCCTCAGACACCCCAATAAAGGCTCTAGTCTCAGCTCTCCCCCCTACGCCTGCTTTCTGTCTCCTCACTGAACCTTCCCCTGTGATCCTGTGTGGCATGCGGTGACCTCTTCCTGTGAGTATAACAGACTTTGTTTTCTTGTGCCTCTCTTGTGACTCCTCTCGTGGCCACACCTGACTGACCGACCATCACAGAAAAGAACACAGAACAAGGAGTTCTGATAACGGCACACGGGTTTTGGCAACACGGAGGTCACCGTGGTCTTGAAAAAAGCAATGTTCTATTTATATTTGATTAACATTTATTTAGCTAGCAGATATTACATTAATAAATGGACGTTTAGATGAACTGTATTCCATCTGTGGGCCTTTGATCACAAAACCTCAATTAAGGACTCTGAAAGCAAGAGTGTGTATCACACTGACGCAGTTCACGATTTTGACAGGCCCTGGGGTGGGAACTGATGCTTTATCGGTAGCTAACATGAGGGAGTGCTTTAAATTAGTTCTCTTATAATGCAGTAAGTAGACACTATTTCCCCCAACTCACAGTTGAGAAAACTGACTGAGAAGCATTAAGGTCATACAGCTCCAAAGGTGCAATGTTAAATTCAAACCCAGTTCTGACCCCAGCATCCACGCTGGTTCAATTACCCTATGCTCTCTAACAATGAAATAAAATAGAAGGATTAAAGAAAGCACACTTGAATTATCTGGAAATCAAATCTGGGCTCCTGTTCCCCCTGAAAATACAATTTCCTAGTAACCCATGCTAAAAAAAATCAATAAAACATATTCCCACAAGGCTTAAGAAGAAATGTCTATTAGAACGAAGTTTTCAGGCAACTTAAAAAATAGGTGATAGTTAAATGTGATCTTGAAAACAGTAGTTCTGAGAAGCAAAATTCATTAGGTTAAATATTCAAACTTGCAATTGTAGCTGGAACTTATTCCTCTTTTCCTATTAAACTGAAAATATTTAGAAAAGTTAAATTAACAAAAACCAGGTTAACTTATCTCCCCAGCTATCTAATGACTTCACTCGGCATTACTGCTTGAAATTCATAGGCTACGTTGTTTCTAAAAAAACTTTATATTAGTAAAAGTTTTTTCTAAATATATTAGCAAGTATGTCAGGCTACCCATAAAGTCTCTTTTCAGACTTGACAAGTCATTTCCAATGCAAAAGGGTAAATCCTACTGTTACCAATATTGTTATTGTAGAAACAGTTTAAGATATTAGTCACTAGAACAATTTCCTAAATATATTTAGCAGGTTTATTTGGCCACATATGAAGCCTCTTTTCAAACCTGACATGTTATTTCCAGTCACCTGAATAGGGTATTTCCCTAAGAAAGCAGAATAGAATAAAGTCTTGATGCAGACTTTCCAAAGAGAGAATAAAAATAGTAGCTAATATATTTTCAATTTTGAAATTATCTATTGCTATTATAGTGTCCTCTGGACCACTGGCCTTGAAAAATAACTGAGCTCCTATTTTTAGCAACAGGCACTCTCTTGAGTTGGTTTAAAGTGAATAGGATATAGAGTTCAATAAAAGCTATGAGAATTCTATTGCAGCTAGTGCACATAGGCCTATTATATAATGCTTTGCTACATGATGAGCACTCTCCACTGACCCTCTACCATCCATAGAGCAGCCGATTCTGACTTGACTTCTGAGGGACCCACAGAATACCCATTCCTTCTCTCCCTCTGCCCTAATACAACATACTCTCATCTTCCATTCAAATGAAAAGTACAAGTAATCAATTAACATGCAAAATTTATTCCTCTCAAGGAAATTTACTTTAAAAAAATAAGAATCAATGCTTCAAATCAGATAATTAAATTCTAACATGGACCACTTTGAAACAACAGTATATATGATAGTTGCCCATAAGTCACATTAAAAAGAATAATTTGGGGGCCAGCCCCGTGGTGTAGTGGTTAAGTTCAGCATGCTCCACTTCACTGGCCCAGATTTGTGGATTCAGATCCCAGGCATGGACCTACACCACTCATGAGCCATGCTGTGGTGGTGACCCACATATAAAATAGAGGACGACTGGCACAGATGTTAGCTCAGGGCGAATCTTCCTCATCAAATAAATAAATAAATAATAATTCAAAACATTAAGGACTGGATTATTTATCCAGTGGCAGGGGAAAAATTTTAAATATATAAATGGGTCAAATCTTATTAGTGTATTGGATGATGATCTATGGACTTAAACAAGGTAAATACTTGAAGTTCAAACACTCTTCTAATAGTTGTTTTCTTCCCTCTTTGAAATGTCTTTTCATGTCAGATTCCCATTAAGTTTGATGCATGGTCTACTTACTGAAAAAAAAATGTGTTTAACATATATACAATTACAAATTTGAATAATAAAATCAATAGGATGAAATATTAAGGATAATGAGGAAATAGAGAAATATGCCCAAGGTTTCCATTAGCATCTGAAATGTACTAAACACATTTTTATGAGCTTATGTTTCCCATTTTTCTTTCTCAGTGAGTAAATGTCTAAGACACATGAAGAGGGACAAGCAGAGGCACTACAGAACATACATCAAGATTCTCGTATCTGGTAGTAATGCCTTAGACACTCCACCTGGGAGAAGTAACTGCTTTTTTCCCCTTTGAGGACAACACAGCTGAATCCATACCAGGTGTTTTATTGGTAATGTGAAGAAATTTTAATCATCCATCTCCCTCTGATGCATAGTTTTTGTCATTATCACGGTGTGTGATCTGTAAATCACCAGTAAGTCACAATTATGGTATTCTCTGTTATCAGAGAAGCCTGTGATCTGCCAATAGCTGTTCCCACTTCTCACACAGACACTTGTGTGAGGAAAAGGAAGAATGGAAATCTCCATCAATACCAAATTGGTCTCACAAAAGGCACAGCTCAATGGAGAGGAAGGAATGAGCACATTGGCTCAGAAATTCTTATTACAGTTTACGCATTAAACAATGGAGACAAATCCATTAGAAAGAAGTCAAGTAAAATTTGAAAATTTTCTGTTTCCAAGCTTACAGAAAATACTGAGTAAAAGGAAAATCAACATGAATATATTAAGAAAAATTTTAAATTTTAAGAAATGTTATATTTACTTAATTTGGTATTATTTAATTTTTCTTATACTGAAATCTACATTACTTGAATATTTTTCAAAGTCACTAGCTTTCCCAAGTTTCTCCCTTCTCTGTTACTGCATTTACTTTCGATACAATAAAATTAGCAAGTTTAAATTCTCATGTTCCATAAATGTTTTATATAAGAACTATCTCTCCAAACTCAATTTTAAATCTTTTGGGCAGTCAAAAGGTCGTAGGTAGTAACATTCATATTACTGTACTTAAAAATCAATACTTTAGGGGCTGGCCTGGTAGCATAGTGGTTAAGTTCATGTGCTCCCCTTCAGCAGCCCAGGGTTCACAGGTTTGGATCCTGGGCGCCGACTTACACACCGCTCATCAAGCCATGCTGTGGCAGCTTCGCATATACAAGGTAGAGGAAGATGGGCACAGATTTTGGCTCAGGGCCAATCTTCCTCACCCCCCCCCCCAAAAATAATAATAATAAATCAATACTTTACATTCAGCATGAGTATACAAGGAATGTACCAAGGTTGCAAGCAAGAGAAATTTTGGAAGAAAAAAAATCTAAAAATCATACTGACACAATGTTACAAACACTGCCACTCAAAATCCATTCTCCTTTTCTTCCATATAAAGAGAGCTCCAGTACTGTTTGAAGTTGCATGTACTTTATTTCACAGCTTCTCTTGCAGCTAGAGATGGCAAAAAGACAGTTCTGTTCAATAAAGGTAAGTGCAAATTTACGTGGGGTTTCTGAGAAAGCTATTGCTTTCCTGTTACGGCACCAGCGTCCTGTCTCCCTATTCTCCCTTCCTGGAAATCAGACAATGCTGGAGAGGAATCAGTCTTGCAATTACGATGGGAGAAAAGCATGGGAGTCTGGGACATTGATGGCATAAGGGAGCTCCATGTTGCCCTGGCCCTTAACAGTCCACTGAAAAATAAGCTCAGATTTGCTTCAGCCACTGCAGATAGATTTTTGTTACAAACAGCCAAACCCCACTTTTACTGATATTCTCAAAGCAGTTGGTGTGATTGCCAGAGGGTGAAATGAAATTCTTTGATGGTGTGGCCATAGCTACAAAAAACAAAAACAAAAAACAAAACACCTCCCTAGCATCAAAAACAGAAGTATACGAGAAGCCTTAGGGAAAGGAAATAAGAAAAAGGAGAATAAAAGCAAATTTTTAAGTGCAAAGGCAACTGTAAATAGCAGAGGTGGTGAATAATGGTGGCATGAAGAGCAATGGGAAGTAGCAGTAATTCTTCTTTTAAGTATAGCTGAGTCACCAAGATGAGGTTATGTTGAATATACTTTAATCAACACAATAAAATTTGAGTTATTATATTTAAAAATGCTAATTTTCAGGAACCCAGAAAATTCACTTACGAAGACAACCTCATTTCTTCAGAATGTGGAATAAATGACAAGTGTGTATACTATGCATGTGGAGTTTACTTGTTCCTAGCACACTGCCAGAAAAAAGAAGATAAAATCAGTAACACATATTATACAATTGATTTATGACATGCCATTACTTGCAATTCTTGAATAATTTGTGTTATAAGACTACTTAATATGTAATTTATTGTGTGATTTTAATAGAATGAAACTGCACTTTAATAAATGAAAATTCTGGTTGATATTTTGAGTGATTAAACTCAGCAACAATCATGAAAATTAACTTTATGAGTGTCAGGTTTTAAATATGATAGAAAGTAATATGTAGTCAATAATTTCAGAAGCCAAAATCAAAGAATCACTTCTGCTTATGACTCAGCAACTGTATTTAGTTATGCCAAGCAGTCTACATGTGCGGAGTTTGTTGAATGTTTATTTTTGTGGCAAAAAAATCATCTTTGCATATATAAAATGGCTATGCATGTAAAACCGACGACTATGAAACTGAAAATTTATCAAAGAATCAAGAAATGGAAAAATATGACCAATTCTAGAGATAAAAATGATCTCTCTATATAAACTCAGTAAGTAAAAACATACTTTATGGTGCAGATTATGTCTTGAAGGAATACATTAGAACACATGCTTTCTTTAATGTTGCTTCCTGCACTTGACATGTCTGATTTGTATTCTCTAGGCTGTCAGGTAAGAATAGCCTAGAGATCAATTGGTCCAGCGTCAGACCAGAACTGAGATTGATCAGATTTTAATAACTGATATGGTCCAAGTGCCTTGAGCATAGAAGTGCACTGTACGAATACTGCTGACTCACAGACAGTCTAACAACCCACCAGATGGGAAATAACGTGACAGAAGTGAATTTAGGACATTTACCCCGGAGCGGAGACTAAGAAAACCCTCAGCTCCAAGGGGAAGCAAGGAACCTTTGGGGAGAAGTCTTGTCAAGTTTAAAATCTTTATTCATTCCAGATTACTACAGTGTGGCCTCTGGGCTCTGGCTCCAAAATTTCACAGCTGAGAAAAAAAATCTAACTGAAACAGAAATGTGTTGTGTTTATAAATAAACTATTATTAGAAAAAAATAACAAACTAAGGTTGTATATCTCTTATTTATTATTTGCTGGGGAATTTGTTCCCCAAATGCAAACCTGAAACTTTTCATCAATACAGAAGGGATTGTATACATTTAAAATCTGTGTTGGACAGAGCATCTCTTAGGAATGTGTACTCCAGACGTTAGCCAATCACGATTTTGGAATCACCTCTAAACATTCCATTGAGTTTTATAATTGCAGTTAGAACAGTTCATGTGGCATCTGTAAGCACTTGTTGACAGATGAGGAGATAGGCCTATATGCCATGTACTGTATTTCCAGCTGTTTTAAATTTAAATTAGCATTCTTTCCTAATTTTCCATCTTGATGCTACGATGAAAAATTCAGGCTTGTGAAAGCCTAGAATCAAACACCAATTAGAATAGTCCAGGTATTTAATTATTCATTAATCTGAATGAAGATATGAGAATATTTTCTTGTTTGCACATTTTTTCCTGTCAGTTCTGAGTTTTCTCATCCAAACTTCTCTCTAAATCCTGTGAGAATTCTCTCTCTGTTCTCTCTAGTGACCACTTTCCAAACAATTAGAGTTGGTCAGTGGTCACTCCCAAGCCATTAACACTCAACAGCAAGAGGGACAAAAGGTATAGCCTTCCTAATAGACAGACTTTTGATTTATTTGGAATGTAGCTACTGAAAAAGGTTTCTTAAGTATTTACAAAATAACAACATAACATTTTAAAAGAATGGATCAGCAGGTCAAAGAATGCTAGATAGAAGATACAAATCATTTTAACTCTGGGGCAACAGATTAAGGACATCGGGCAAATTTAGAAAGTCACTCCATAGTCATGAGCTCACATTACAATCATAAAAATTTTAGTTCACATAAGTCTAAAAGTGTTCTTTCGATAAGCATAAAGTAATTTTTTAATTGTAAGGGACTGTCTGATTTCCAGGGAAGAAAACAAAACAGGAAGAAAGGCAGTGCCTTATCAGAAAAGCAGAAGACTTCCCATAAATCCCTACGAGATTTTGTCTTATATTTCATTGGCCAGAACTATCTTATGGCAATGCCAGCTGCAAAGACAGCTGGGAAATGAGTTTTTGTTTTTTTTTTTTTAACTGAATACATAAGACTTCAAACACTATTTGGTCCCAACTACATTTAAAATCTCCAATTAACCCTTTGAATTACACTAAGAAAATGAATAGGAACCAGCAGAGCCAAGGCATGCTACATAATACATGATCGGGTCTTCGATGAGAAAAATAACAGTACTTCTGTGCCCTGTGGTATCTCGCAGGTGTTGCCAAGGCCACCTACAGACCAACCTTACAAAAGCCACAGCAAGAAGGATGGGAGAAAACAGAAGGACAGAGAAGAATCATCTCTGCCTGTTGCTGAGCCCCAGCAGACCAACTCCCAGCTTCAGAGCTGTCTTTTATTAAGTAAAATATGATGCTATGACCCCATGATCATGGCAAAAATAGAAAATTAACATTCATATAAGTCTTGGGTTTTGTTTTATTTTTGTTTGATTTTGTCTTTTTGTATATATCAAAATGATCAACTTGGATTTGTTAAGTTATAAAAGTTTCATAAAGTGTTACTTTTTATAGTTATCAGATTATTTATCTTTAATGTTTTAAATTATGGATAATCCAGTTAGCATTGTTCATTTCATTAAAAAATATTTCATACTTTAATACTTATTATTTGATATTACTGGACAGATGTTTTAAATTCATTGAATTTTAAAACCACTGCATGGGCTTTGGAATAGATTTTCATTGTCCTAGATAATTAGTTGTTACTCTTTGCTGAAGTCTAAGTTCTTGTCTATATTTATGTCCCATAAAAAAAGTGTGTCACTATTATATATAGGAAAATTTTAAATATATAAAACAGTTTATCTCTTGGAATTTTATAGAATTGTTTTCCTCAGACTTTATTTAATACCTTAAACACAGGCACACAGAAGGCAATAGTTGCTTGGTGAACAAATTAATAAATATTATAAAGTGACAGATACAGATACCAAAGTCACTCCTGGCAGATGTAAGGTGTCTATTTTATAGTCATAATGTGCCAAATGCCAAATGACAAATTTTGTCAAATCACAAAAATATTGAACTTTAATCAGAAAAATACATAAATGGGAAAAAAAACAACAATATGACTTCATGTATTGATGGTCTAGTTGTGGCTGACTCAGTTTTCTCATGGAAGACATATTCGGTGGGGAGGTTTGATGACTAAACCACGCTGGAAGTTACAAAGAATTTCTACTGATATCTGGTCACGATTATAATTGGAAGCAAGAAAGGCAATACAAAAAGTAAAGAAAAAACATATTTAGGAAAAAAGCAAATAAGTAAATAGGAACCTCTTCTAGAAAAGAATGATATTGGATGGAAAACTATTTCTTAAGACGCCCTAAATAAAAGAAAAAAAGTATTCTTTCTCCAACAATCCCAAAACACTTAGCATTAAGACATCTATTATAGTCACATGTTGATTCAAGTAGGAATTCCCTAATTAAATAATCTTGACTAAATCATCTGGCCCTGAGAGCAAGTTATTTTGTTGAACAACTAAAGACTTATAAGGGCTGTTATAAAGTCTAGTCATCTCTTAATTACCAGCCTCATTGACTAGAAGTCAAGTTTGGATAACTAAATATGACTCAGATGTATTTTAACCATGCTTCAACCCCATGCTGCAAAACATTTGCTCTGATCCAAAACACCCTCCGATCTCCAGGCACAGGAAGTTATCTGCTCCATTTCCCGAGTGTCTCATTTTCAAATATTCATTCTGTCCTCATAAACTCTAGATATACCCCCTAAAAATTTCTGATTTCAAATTGTAGCAATGGAATGAATCAGTTTGGCAAAATTATTATAAATTTATACCTGTTGCCAAAGAATGACTTCCTTCCCCACCACCAAAAAAAAAGAAGAAAAGAATGATGAGAGTTCAGAAAAAATTCTGGTTCCAAATGCACATGCCAAATACATACAGTGTATACTCTGTATTTATGGATGCAGTATATGTACTAAGTTTTTCAAGACCTAAACTAGCTAATGTTACATTAAAATCAAAGCCACCATAATATAAAGGCATCATTTATGCATCAAAATAGTGGAAAGATGCATTGAGATGAAAAGACATCAGTGCCTGCGGAGCTTGATTTACCAAAAGAATTTAAATTTAAATGTACTCTAAGAAAATCTAATCTCAATATAAATGTTAATATTCTTTACAGGATAACATTTATATATTGTAGTACAAGGTGGTATAAACAATGAATAATTCCTGGCAATGGTGGACACAGTTATTTTGTAATGAGCAAAAGCTGTTTGAAGTGTGTTTAAAAATATTCAACTGCAAAAATATTATATTAGAGTAAAAAGATGGAATAAAGAGAAAGAAAAGAATATGTCATTTATAAAGAAGAGTACATAACACGTGTCTTGAATTCTGGTTTCTAAAAGAGTGTTGCCACATCAGCACCCAGGAGCACAGTCAAATAGGATGCTTTGCTTTGGAGTGAAACTTTAATCTCTAAAACAGGAGTCTTTCCAACCTTCAAGGGACACCATGGTCCTGGAATTACTGCACATTTTTCTACTGCACGTAGGCCCAGACCAGCTCATTTCAGTGGGAAAGCAGAGCACCCACGCAGAAAAAAAAAAAAATGGCTCCCTTTGGATTTAATTAACTAAAATTATAATGGGTTTAGAAAACCAGCAACTGCTCTGGAAAAGACTGAACTTAAATATGGATAGAAAGCAATGCTTCATTGTATTCCTGGTGAAATCATGCAGCTTCAGAGACTCATGTACCATTAGTTCCAAATGAAACCCATAGTAACATGTATTAAAATCCATGTTTATGAAATCTTGGTGACATTTTATTACAAACTGAAAGGTTTTAAACACATACATATTTAACTGGAATGCTTTCAAGTTCAGACTAATGGCAACTGACTGCCTGGCATTTTACAGAGGTATCTACTAATTCATCTAGGACCCATCCACTAAGCAAGAATTTAATACTTATGTACAACACACGGTGCACACAGTATAGCATAGTTCATCTGAATATCGCAGATTTAATTTTAGTACATAAATATCTTGGTTTATAAGTTACCATTTGAATTTTTGAACAGAAAGTCAAATTTATACGAGTCTAAGTCAGTCCTGGGAGGAGGAAACCCATGCCTAGCCCTAAGAAAGTTAAAGCTAATATCTGAGACAAATCAGGCGTATGTGCCAAACTCAAGGGCATCTTTAATTTAAAAAATTAGCATACGAAGGCAAAATCTGAATTTCAGGTATTCTCTGCTAGAGGAAGCTTGAGGGAGTCCCACTAACACAGTCCCCAGTTTAAGATTCCAGAAGAACCCGCACTGTCAAGTAAGCATGACACAAAAAGGTACCACCGATTTCAAATATTTTCATCTTTAATTCACTAACTTACGTGTCATGGTATGCCATCTTACAGTAATATAACTATACTATGCTCATGCAGCCATGTTACAGAGGTATGTTTTTCTAAAGTCAAACAACATTGGTCTCCCACAGAGCAGGCCTCATTGCTACCAATGTTTAGAAGGAAAAAATATCATTTGCACTAAAATTTATGACACCATTATTTGCTTACTCTGTGTATCTAAAGCAGCTTCAAATTACCCAATTTTAAGTGTAACGGTCATGACTCGTGAATTGATAAAATTCTACTTTGTCATGGATGGATACCAAAATTAAAAGAAAGACCTAGGATTCAAAGATAACAAACAATGAATTGCTATCATACCCAAACTAAAATTTGGCTCTGAGACAAAAGGATTAGTTTGTTTTTTAGGGATGCCATAAATTCACGACCCATAAACAAACATGACTGTAAATAAGTGTTCCATTTTCCAAAACATAAACTTGGAAGAGGACTTTAAAAAGGACAAAGTAACTAAATACACAAAACAGACACAAACAAAAAGAAAGAATTAAAAATATTCTACGTGGGCAATGATATTGTAGCAAAGTAAACCACAGTGGTTTGAAACAGTCACACATCTGGTATTTGATATTAACTGGCTACTTCCAAGGAACTTTGAGTGAAAGGAAATAACAGTCCCTTTTACAGATTATCGGAATTCGATCATAGGATTCATGGCGGCTGTGGGGTCACTCCAGTCAAAAGAAAATGATGACCATTTTCTGTAAGATTTCATTTAATTTGTTCAATTTATCCAACCTTCGTTTCAGGGGGTGGACACAGAGGGGAAGAAAAGACTCCATTTAAGCACAAACAAAGGAAAGAGAAAATATACTATGTTCTTGAGGAAAGGTTAAAGGGCCATTACCAACACATCTTAAGTAAGGCAATTATTTTTGCCATTTCAGAAAAAGGCGATAAGCAGTCAGCTTCCCATACCCCCAGCCAGTGCCCAGGAGGGAGGAAGCGTGGCCTGTCTCCCAGTGGCACCACTCGCATATGCGAGAATCTTCCCCAACAACCACAATGTCAAAGTCTGCTCTTTGTGTGTGTGTGTGTAAATTTTTCATCCTTTTCAAGTATTTTAGACAGTTGGAAGCAAAGGTATTATTAATTTCCTGCACGTTTCCTCTAAATATAAAAGAATATTAAATAAGTAATGCTATTTTAATTCTGTTTCTGACCCCCCCAAAGGAAGCACAGCACTTTTGTTAGAAAAAGAAACTAGTATGAAAGTGAAAAATCACTGTGAAGAAAATTACTTTACATGACAATTTAAATTTGAAAACTATAACTGCTGAAATATAACAGCACTGAAATATAAAGCTTTATTTTATATAATTACATATAGTTCTAATCCTGAAATAAAAATATGAAAATCACTTTAAAGGAAGGTCATACCAGTATCTGCATATAGATTTGTATGGATAATGTACATGGATATGTATAGATTTGAATAGATAATGTCTTATCTAATTCTTTATTCATTTACATATTGGCTGAGTATCTACTTAGTGTTCAATCCTTTGTTCCAGATTTGGTCAGGAAAAAATTCTCTGTTTAGAAATATGGTATCTGATCAAAAGTCCCTAAAATACTCCAAGCAACATCTGTATTGGAATCCCAAGGAAGTGAATCCTTTCAAGATGTTATTGAATAAAAAATATGTTGTTAGCTCTTGAAGATCTGGGAACTGTGTCCACAACTTATCTTGAATTTCCTCTTCCTGCCTGCTCACACACCTCCAGTGCCCCCACCCCCCACCGAGTGTTCAGCACCAAGAAATTCATAGTGTTTACTGACTGTCTGGCAAACGAGCAAATAGACTCATCAACAAAAGCAACTACTGTGAGCAAATTAGGGCACTTAAGTAAGCCCGACTTACCCTAGAAGAAGGGGTGTTTACTCCATGATTCATCTCAACGACAGCACAGACAGGACAGACTTTGCTGGCTGCCATTCTGGAAGAGGGCCTCAAAGGAGTAGTGCAATCACATTTTTCTAAACAAATTTACACGAGTTTAACTCTTGCTTATGACATTCTACCATTACATTTTCCCTTATTTGGTGAAAGCATCTTTTTAATGTTTTAGATATTCTCGATGATTTCACTGAAAATTTAGAATGCATATTTATATTTCTCCTGTGCTAATTAATAAAGACTTGAGATGTTGACACATGCAAGTAGCAATAGTAGCCTGTCTCTTTAATAGAGATTTAAACTTGAAAGTATTTAAGTTTTGAAAGTATTCACCTCAGTTCATGTGAAATTACATGGCTTTATAAAAATTCTGTGTGTACCAAAGACCTTCTCACTCAATGCCTTAAGCACAGAGCATTTTGGGGGATGACCATCATCCCCTACTCCTTGACTTGGTGGTCTACGGCCAGGGTTGTCACCCTCAAGGACAGACACAAACCCAGCACACAGGAGAAACGGAGACATATTATAAGCAGAACCACAATACACAGCCTCCACACACTGAATGACTAAACACCCTGGATTTCCCAACTGTCTCAAAAATCAGACATCAATATTACATCTTGTTCCCATAGCTTAGAAATCAGAAAAATTGTCAGTAAGTTTCTTATAATAAGAAAACATGGAATAAACTAGGTGGAAGGTGCTGGAGAATCACCCTGAAGACTATCACAGCTACTTCATATGCCTAGGGCATAGCACTTATGTGCTATCTATTTAACCAAAATGTACAGAGTGCTTACTAAGTGCCAGTCATGGTTCTAAGGGACATATATATATATAATATATTATATATATATAATATATAATATATATAAATTATATATGTAAATTCTTTATTCTTCAAAATAACCTTATGAGGTTATTTTTTTATTTAATTATCAAACTTTATTTAATTATTAATAATCATTTATTATATTTACATACTACTAAATCTTATTTAATTTTTAAATTATTATTGATTTTAAAAATAATTATTGTCTTCATTTTACCTATAAGGAAGCACAGAGAAGTTAAGTAACTTGCCCAAGGTCACACAGGTAGTCGGTGTCACAGACAGGATGTGAATTCACACAGCCTGGATGTGAAGACTGAAAGTCATGTTCCAGAGCCTGTGCTCTTATCCACTGCACCGCTTGTCTATCTAAACAGTTATGTCCCTGAAGCAAATGACAGTTATGTGACTGAAACAAGCAGAAATATAGACAATGAGTTCTTCTAAGCACCATCATAGGAAATGTAAAGCAGAGTGTGTGGGTTCT
This sequence comes from Tapirus indicus, assembly GCA_031878705.1. Lineage (NCBI taxonomy): Eukaryota > Metazoa > Chordata > Mammalia > Perissodactyla > Tapiridae > Tapirus > Tapirus indicus. The sequence continues at coordinate 33,834,906 of CM062937.1, read as the reverse complement.
GCCATCAGGAAAAGACCTGGCTTTGTTTCCAGCCTTTACCACTGACAACCGCGTGCATTACTACTGCATAAAAGGCGGAGGAAATGGCAATGTGGGGGCCAAGTTTTAAGGTAAAATAAATTACCAAATAAATGACTAATTAAAACCTTTACAAGTATGATAATCGTAAACCACGTCTTTCTGATCTACTCCAAAATCGGTGTCTCCTCCCCACCTTTCCCAACAAAGACAACGTTGAAGCTGAACTTGGTGAGCATCTGCCTTTGAAACTCTGAAGTATTGTTATTTACACAGGGCTGCACACCTGAATAGTTCCCCTTTCATATGTCCATTTTCAGTTGCGTGTCTTTTGCGTTCGAGTTTGAGTAAATTTTTCTGCCATATTTAAAAAAAATTTTATAACAGCAACTACAAAGTAATTATACTATTTATTTGATGGCTCATTCCTGCCCCTCTTTGCAGTCTTACTGTTAGCAGGAATACTTGTAAGCAGATTTTAAAAAGAAGGAATTGCTAGGACTCCTTAGGGTTATCTCTCTCTCTCTCTCTCTTTTTTTTTTTTTCAAATTGCCAGCTGAACTACAATTAAGTGTTTAAGTTATGGAGACTCTAATCTCATACATTCTGATTTTTTTAGGTTCTCTTTCAATGGATTGTCTAAAAATATTTAGCTAGGCAAGAAAGAATACATAAGCTATGGTTGGCAGTTTGAAGAACCATTGAGGTGAGCGTGTGTGTGTGTGTGTGTGTGCATGTGCGCGTGTGTGTATCTAAGCATGACCACTGTTTACACTGATTGCTATGTTTGGAATGCGAGCCATAATAGCAAAGACGTCTGTTATTAACATATTGTATAAATGTTTCCAGATAGGATGGTGACGGGTGCTTACATAAGTCTAAGTGGTCATCACCATCATCCTCAGAAATGACAGCATCTAGAGCAGTTCAAACACCAAATACGGGTGACCAATGAGAGAGCAATCACCGCCAGACACTGCAAGGAAACCTGCAGTTGAGAATGACCTCTGGGAAGCTTTGACCAGCTTCTAATCTGCTTTTTTAGACACTTCTGCACAATGATGCCAGATGAGGCTCCTTAAAACCCCAATTTTAGCATATCATTGAAGAATCTGCAGTGGCGCCTGTGCTTTCAACCCAAACTCAAACTCAGGCCCTGCTCTCTGGTTTCTTACACATTCCACAATATTCCCCTCTGTTTCCCTTAAAGCTCTGGACTCTTCAGCCAAAGGGGTCTACTCCCATTCCCCAAATGCCCAGACTGAGCTGACGCTACGACCTCTGTACTCTGCTCTCAGACGTCAATATCTGAAACGGTCCTCCCTCCCTTGTTTCTGTAACCAGCATCTCCTCGTTTTCCACAGCTGACCTAACATCATTCCACCTTTCCCATGTCTGCCCATGTGACCCCCAGCAGCGTAGCCAACAATTTCTGGGAAATCAGGAGACTCTCTTACAAAATCTCTTATACCATCTGCATTTATAGTTTAACTCATTTCTGGTATTTTTGTTTCTCAAAAAAGATGATGTACTTGTTACAGACGGGAATCACTCACTCTACATTTTTTGAATCACTCACTGCACTGTAATTTCCTGCTTAGAACTGAAGCTGCCGCTAGTGAGAATTAATTAAAATGCCTCTAACTTGAAGTAGACTTAAATATGAGAATCTGGAATAAAAAGTACATAAACCTGGTACTAATGGGTAAAATGGAGTTAGCAGTGTCCACACACCCTTCTTGAGTCACTGGGGCAATGAGGTGAGTGAGGAAGGCCTTTGGAAAAGAACAGCTCTATGATCCAATCTCTTACCATAAGCCCTTGGGACTACATGAATGAACTTCAGATCCCACAATTTTCAGGAAACCCAGTGCACAGACATTTTCATATTCACCTCCCGCCTCCCACCAAGTAAGGTCTATGAGAGCATCTCATAAATAAATACATTACTATTTTTTCAATAAAGTTTAGAAATATTCAAACTTAGAGGAAAAATAAAGACTAAATAGCTTTATGTCAGATCAGATCAGGGTTATAGCACCAAATAATTTATGAAAATGAGCTTTTGGATTTCAGAATTACAGAAAAGGAATCATGGATCCCTTCTAACACTTGAAACCCACTAGGGCACCATCGGGACAAGGAAACAGTAACAATCCACCAGCGGAAGGTATTTTAAGGCACCTATTTGATTGATTCTATGATGGATGCCCTATAACACAAATGAAATAAACACAATTTCCTCTCTCTCTAACAGTTAAACTATAAATTCTGAAAAAAGTAAATCAATTGATAGAAACCACCTGAATAATTTACATGAGTACATTCCAGAAGAAACGATTACACAGTAAATTTTAGAATTACATTATAAATCAAATGAACTATCATCTCTTGTTTACAGTTCTTTGCTACATCTGTTTTTTCTAATGTGAGAAACAGTGATACCTTAATTCACAACGTATAGAAATCTGAACTTACAAATATGTGTTTTGCAACAAAATGTAGGCCTACATAGTATTTAGAGAATTCATATCTACCAGGAATAATGGTGAAACAACATAAGCTTGGAAGTCAGAGGAGGTATAATGCCTCTGCCGGTAAAGTTTGTTCTTTCCAAATCCAATTATTCATGAAAGGTCATGTGTCATAGGTAAGACCACAATCTTTCCCTGAGCTTCTATTAGTGTGACTTAGAAAAGTTGTCTAATGATTGTCAGGAACTCTCGTTAGGCCTCTAGTTATGCAATCATTCTTACAATACTATATGGAGTAGGCCATTTATGATCTCTTTAGTCAGAGGGGCACCATGTGGTAAACCCTAGAAGAAAGTCCAAGTTTGTTTCAGATTGTCCCATTGTGGGCACTTGGGACCTAAATAAATGTAACAAGGGGGCCCCCACTGTGGAGTACTACTTCTCTCTGCCTTCTTGCACACTGCTACAATACACAGGAGGAAAGGAGTACGGATTAGGGGTCTTGTGCAAACCCTGAAGGCTTAAACCCATTAACACACTTTTCTAAAATATATGCTACAAAAGATTTTAAAAAGAAAAAAAAAAAGGAAAAAGCCCCATTCTTGCTCCTGGTTAAGTCATTTGAGTCTCAGGTTCAACATCTTTAATGAAATATAACATCCATCCCATGGAGGTGTAGTGAAAAACAAAATTAACTGATAGGTGCTCAGGACATTGGGGATGTCACCTAATTATAATGTAAACGCCTGCTCTCCATGCGGGTATATATAACATCTAGAGGGTGATCTGAACCTGTGAAGACCCCTATGGCTGCCAAAGACGACAGGAGTGCTAGGGGCACAGGAAACCCTCACTCCTCTCACACCAGCTCCCATGTCCTAAAACATCCCAGTGAGAGCTAGGAAACAGCCCTCCAGGTGCACCCATGCTGATAACAAACAGGTCAAGACCTCCCCCTCAAGAGCCCCAGAACCGGAAGGCGAGGAAGAAATCTCCCAAATCCACCAGCCTCCACCTTTCTCAGATCAACTCAGAAGGACAAGAACAGAGACCCACTGGTCTTAAAGCTACGCCACTGACATCAGTGACTAGCTACTTCCCATAAAGCGATTTTGATGATAACTGTCTGGTGAATAAATGGTTGCCCATCAGGTGCTCACAATTCAGAAGAAACAATACAAAGAAGTAGAAACCAAAATGAAAGATGACCTGAGATTTTTATGTCCAAAGCCATAATTCAGAGTTGTGTCAGAAACGTCTTATAAGATAGGAGGTTGACAAAACACTTAATCATATGTTCCAAAGCAAACTGGAAACAGGACAACTGTAAACTTGCCATTAAAGAATCAGATACCCAGGAAAGGGGGACAAGAATCCAATCCTTCAGTTAGGCAGTCTCTGCCCTCCTCAGAAAGAGGGTCTTAGGGAGTCAAACTCTGAGCCTCAAACATATATCGATGCCAAGTGAGATGAAGAGAGGAAGTGAGTTCAAAGTTTCCACTTTCACAAACGTTTCACACTTCCCTAATACTGAACCTCCTTTCTAAAAATTGACGGTTGGCACTGCCAAAGAGTATGAGAATTTGAAGTACGTCAGAGAAACAGCGTGGGTACTGCAACATGAAGCACAGAGCAGGCTGCAAGTAAATGACTGAATGTTACAGTCACCTTTATGGACTATTTCACTTCAATAAAATTTACTTTTTCATTTTTAATGCAGGGTAATAGGATATGCATACTGTTAATTTTCCTTCAGGGATTGTAATAATACTTGTCAAATGCTTAAATACTATAAGTATATTACACAGTTTAAGTCCTGTCGATCCTAGACAATTACTTGCCTTTAATGGGATGTAAATTTGTAAAGCTTATTTTGCTTCTCCAAAGATTCCTAAGTCTAGTAAAATCTTAAGTGATTTATGGAATAATGACTTCATCATCTGTCATCCATCCATGAAAACCAGCCTCATCTCTTCTCCGAAATGCCCTAGTCCTACAAGTAGGACCAAAATTTTCCTATGATGAAACACTAATGCCAAGGTTAATTTCCCCCACTCCCTTACCTTTCCTATTAATCAGTCACCAGATCTATGGGTTCTTCCTCTATAAGAGCTCTTTCTTCTGTTCCCACTGCCGACCCCCCTGCTCTGACTATTCACTTCCCTTCTAGACTATTACTGTTGCTTCTTAACTAGACCATGCCTCTAGCAAAAGTCCTTCTGACCTCTAGTCAATCCCATAAGTGATTTTAACAGTCTTCTTACTACCTGTCTTTCGGGTGCTCAGATCATGAATAACCCTTCATGACCCACAGCATGATGTTCAAATTCCTTAAACTGGCTCAGGCCATATACAATGTGACCCCATCCATCTCTACAAACTTATACTTACTTAAAAGTCTTCGCTGTTACTCTACACAACCCACCGTCAAACGGTTCTACTTGCCTTCTCACCCCAACCAAGACACAAAGGGGATTCCTGTGTTTGATGTAGTCTGCTGGAAATTCTCATCCAAGTTACAACTCAAGTTCTGCCTTATGTCAAGGCACCCAGACCAACTAGGCCACATGGATGGCTCTCTCGCCAAAACCTCAGGACACAGACGATGCTTTGGTACCTTTCCCCTGATATCTCACAGTAATTTTGTGCATAAGCCTTTATTTTTTCTACCTGAGTTGTCAGCTCCTTGAAGAGAGAAAAAATGGCTTACGTCTTTTAAGATGCCCCGTCCCTAACAGATTACCTTGCAAACTCATTAATTATACAATGAAGATGATGAAACCAATGAAATTAGTCACCGTTACACACCATAGATCAGTGAGTCTAAAATTGTCATTGTGCATGAGAATGACTTAGGATGCTAATTAAAAATGTATATTCCTAGACCCAAGCCCAGAGATTTGGTTGGGCTCAGGTAAGGGAAAAAAAAAAAAAAATTAAAGACCTCTAGGGAATTCTGATGCAGTTAGCACACAGATGGTATTTTGAAAAAATCACCACTGATTAATTTTAAACAGTAAATAAAAAATAAAATAAGTACAAAAGTATGCAGAATTATAAACGATGGAGAGAGAAAATCTGACATGTTGCAAACTAGTTGCCAATATTAGGAAGTTTTTTTGTGATGGTCACCATAAACCATACGTGCTCTTACTGTGTTAATTAAAAATAGCTATTCTCATTAAAGCAATTAGTGTTCATATTAAGCTAATCTATTTCTTTTGTATTTAAGCTATAAATGTAGGGATAAAGTTATTCATGTAAAACAGAAAATAAGTTGTAATTGTTTATCGATAATATTTGATCTTCCAGATTATTCACTTAATTGACACAAGATTGCAAATCTTTAAGCTTTCTTTTTTGAGTTTGATCTTTGCCAAAGGAATTTGCCATGTAAGATATGCTCTCCTTGCATTTATTACTCTAAAAATATATAAGGGTCTAGGTATTTATACTCCCAGTCCAACCCACTTTTTGGAATAAAAGTTCCATAAGTATGCCTCATGATATGATGTAATTCTTCCTTTTTTTTTCTTATCATAGACTAACTTTTCTCTTAAAATCAAACTTCTCAACTCCAACCAACCAGAGTGAACTCTACCTAACCTCATGTTAGCAAATGATTGTAGTTAGCAATCCAGTGCTTTTTCTAGATTTTGCAGTTTTCATTAGTTTGATGATCATTTTAAATGTTTCCTCTTTTTCCCCATCATGCCTGGTTAGTTTTAATTATATAATAGGTAATATGTAGCTTTACTTTTCTGATGTTGACTTGCTTGCATTAACATCCTTCAGGGAAACAAGAGTTTTTTAAGAAGCCATACAACCACGAATCATTAGAAAGAGGAAACTAAAAAATGCAAATATAAGTCGAGGAACAGGAGACCTTGTACCTATTTGTGATTTTACCTTCAATTTTTTGTATGACTTTAAGGTGAGGTGAAGAATTGGATGGCTATCTTTGGTTCATAGCTTGTGAGCTGTTTTGCATTTTTTGAATATTAAAAAAATACTTTCTAAGTGTAAATTACCAAAAATTTGCATTTAATGGGGCTTGTTCTATTTACCTTCTGAAATCTCTCTTGGGGTTGACACAGTTCACCGAAAATTAATAATCATTTCCTCTCTGGGGCTTACATCTAAATGAGGTGCTTTTTTGAACCACTAGGGAGAGACATGGAGTCTTTGGACCATGTCTCCTGGCAGTTTCATTGCAGTTCCACTGAAGGCACTGATGACACATGGCCCGTCAAGCCTTTCCTCAGCCACTGGGGAACACTTATTGCAGGAATAACACACTGACTTGTGGTCTATGGAACTCAGAGACTTAAAATGACATTTCATCATGTGGAAAAGAGTACACACGGCATACAGAATATCAACCCATATTCACCATACAGAATATAAAAGGTTAAATATGAACAGCAAACAAAAATCCATAAAGATTTTCGCAGCAAAGGGAAAATTTCATTACATCACCAATGAAGGCAATTTTGCAAATTAAAAATGAATTAATTTTTACCCTCCAACTGCACACCCATATATAACATGCACACACACACACATGCACGCATACACATGGGCACATTCATCCAGGATTCACCCAGCAGTGAGTGATTCTCATACAGGCTCTTGGCTTATCAGGAAAGGTTTCTCCTTATACTTCCTACTTCACACTCACTTACTGTAAACCAAAGAAAGTTATCACAAGTAACAGAGAGGCGTTGCCTTACCAAGTCATACTTTTAATAGTTTGACTTTGCAGAAACAGAAAGTGCACAGATATCATGACATTCAAGGCATTCAAATTACAGGAAGTGTCAGTGGGTCTAACGCTACATTTTTGTGGCGTTTAAGGACAGGAAGACATTCTCGTGACAATAGTTATAACCATGTCAGTATTTGTGTTGAAAATTATTTTACAATTCACATAATACATTCTGCTCTGCAATTTAACATATATCTAATGTGTACCGTTTTTACTCAAAAGGATTTTTTCCTTGACTCTTATAACGAACTACAAATTCTGATATTTGAAATTTTTTCCCAAAATTTAAGTTCAAAGGTAGTTTGGTTTTTAAAAATTAGTCTTTTCAATTTTAAAACAGATTTTGAAATATAACTGGGAAAGGCAGTTTAATTTTTACATATTCAGTATACGTTAACAAAGTTAACTCAGAGTTGACAGTCACACACCACTGACACTTCTCTTGAAAGAAAGGACTGCAGGCTAGTTCCAACCAAGGATACTGCAAGTGTTCGAACTGAGACTTCCCACGATATGTCCAATATAAAACTTCTTCAGGAATTCAAGAACTCTATTAAGCATACTAGCCATCTTTGTGTCAGATCTGAACTTTTAAGGTAAATATATACTCTTTTAGAAGAGCAAGTGGAGAAGAGCAAGCAGGCACAAATAAGATAACTCCTTTCTGAAAATCAGAATGTCTCTGAAGTATCTTGGCAACATCTTTAGGCAGAGACGTAAACATCTCTTATGTAAAAAAGAAAACAAAAAAATCCACCTTACTTTTCAGTATTTTAGACCAAATTTCAGAAGTGCAGAGTTTATGGAGTCGAAAAGTCACGCCTGATAGTGATCTCCATGAGATCCTGTTGCATCTCATGTTTGACCAACTTTTCCAAGAGAATCTGAAGTCTTAAGCCCTCAAGCTCCGTTACTCAATTCCTTTACACTTTTTCTAAAATCGCGCACAGCGCCTGTTGCTCCGCATAATAGGGACACTCCAGGAAAATAAGCTCTGCTGACCGGTCGTCCAAGCCCCAGAGACTGCGGAGTCCCATTCTCCCGCTGGGGGAAGAAAAGGGCCCCCAGGCGGGAACGACCCTGGCTCTCCGGAGCCCCGCTCGGCGCACCCGCGGGGACTGCTCTCCAGTAGGTGACTTGATCACAATCATTGGTCATCTCTCTGACCCCTTCTCTCGTGTAACTTGCTTTCCTATTTAGTCACAACTTGCCATTAAAAAAAGAAAACTTTTCTCCCAGGAAGCGTACACTCAGTTCAGTAACTTCGGATCCAGCGTACACAAGGTGAAACACAAACACACTTGCTCCGCGCAGGTTCTGGGTCGTCAGCCACCCGAGCCCCTCGGTGCCCCCCGCGGTGCCCCCCGCGGACCCCTGCGGCCGCAGCCCGGAGCCCCCCGCCCGGCCCGGAGCGCGCGGGCGCGCACCTACCTTGGCCTCGCCCGCGTCCGGCTCCGCGTCCGAGAAGCCGAGTCCCGACTCGAAGGCGGCGGCGGCGGCGGGCGCCTCGCGCGGACCGGGGAGCAGCGCAGCGGCGAGCAGGGAACACGCCAGAGAGCAGAAGCCCAGCAAGTGCATGGTGGCCGGGCCGGGGGCGGGCGCGGGGTGGGCGCCCCGGCGCGGCTGCGCTCCCTGCGCGGCCCTCTCCCCAGCGAGCCTCGCCGTGCCCCCGGGGCCGAGCCGGCGGCGGCGGGAGCGGGGCCGGGGCTCGGGCTCCCGACTCGGCGCGTCGCTGTCCCGGCCAGTGCCAGGGAGAGGCGACGGGGTCAGGTAAAAGGCTCACAGGAAACCGGACATCCGAGCTCCCCGCATTCGGAGCGCGCGAGGGGAGGCGAGGGCGGCCGGCGCCTCGGTGCGCGGTCCTGCGTGCGCTTTTTGCAAAGAGGGGGGCAAAGCCGAAACGCCCCGCGCGGATCGACCCCCCCAGAGCCCGCGTGGCCCTCCTCCCTCCCGTTCCCCGGAGGGAAGCGAGCCGGGCGGCCCAGGCGGCGGCGGCGGCGGGGCCGGGGGCGGGAGGAGGGCGGCGGGCCGGGCGGCGACGGGGCCGGGGCTCCGCGGCGCGGGCGCCTGCAGAGCGCGCGGGGCGAGCGGCGGCGGCGGCGGCGGGCGCAGGGGCAGGGCATGGCCGATGCGCCCTCTGCCTGCGCTTATGTGAGAGAAAGCGGCCGAGGGAGGGAGCGTGCCGAGCCCGGCTGCCCTCCCCTCGCACTTTCCCTCGGAAGCTCTCTCCCTCGAGCTCCCCACGGCCCTCGCCTCCTCCCCAGCGCCCCACCTCCCCCCTGCCCTTCGTCCCCCTCCCTCCCTCCCCTCCCGGAGCCGGCGGCCCGAGCAGCAAGTTCATCCCGGGGCCGCCGGTCTGCAGGACCAGCCTTGACGCTACCACGCTGGGCAGTGGGAGCGGGAGAAAGAAGGTATAGGGGGGACAAGGGAGCCGAGCCTTTGTCCTCGGCAGCCCCCAGGCTCCTGTCCTACACCCGGCACGCCTGGCTCTCAGCGCCCTGCCCCGGGTGGGGAATTAGCCACGGAGTTCTAAGAGGTCCAAGAGTAAGTCATCACAATAGCGGAGACCCCTCTGGGACCTTGGAATCAGCAGTGGCCCCCTCTTTCCCTTCGTCTGGGTAACTTAATGGTGCCCGGTGAAGCAAGAACGCAGGAGTCCTCAGAATGCACTGCAGGCTATTGGGATGGATGCTAATGATCCCTGTGGAATCCAAAACTTCTGGCAGATGGGGAAAGAGAGCTGGGATCTTCATGGAGCGTAAAGACACACAGTGTCAGTTTCTGCAAGAAGCTGGGTTTAAATGAGAAAAGGGGTGATAAAGAGAGATACGTGTTAAACATATTGTAGGAAGTGACATCTGCAGAAAAGGGACATCTTTTCCCCATTGGAAAATCACCCAGAGGCTGCGTGGTGGTGCTAATTGCATTGGCTGTCTCCCTCCTTGGGGCAGAGTGACAGGTTGCAGAGGACCAAGCTGAACGATTTCAACAGTGTACAGAACCTGAAAAGTCGCACTTTTACTCCTGAGCTACTTTTGAATACACTGATCCTAAAATCTTATCTTTCTTGTCTGATTCGGCTCTCGACAAGTTCTGAAACTCCCCTCACCCATCATTTCTCTGAAGGCTTAAATACCTCCAGGGACAGGGGGCCCTCTGATCTGTGTAGCTGTCCATTCCCTTATGATGGTCAAGATTGCTGAAAAGTGTTTCCTTCCAGCTATCCATTGGTTTTGACTTCTGGACTTGACACAATAAATCCGATCTTACTTCCACATGTGAGTTCTTCAGATATTTTGAAACTGTCATGTTCTCCCTATGCTAACTTTCCTCCCAGCTAAATATCCCCCCCCTTTTAAAAATGACAGCTCCAAGTTTCCTCATCAACCATAATCCGATTTTTCCATGTTCTTCATATAGTATGCTGCTCAGAACGTGACTCAATGCTTCAGATGTTCCAAGAAGCATGCAGAAAGGGTCTTCCTTGTCCAGACATCATTCATTTGTTGATGCAGCCTCGGATCGGCTTCGTACTCTGGCAGCCAGAACACAGTGTTGATTCACATTACACTTAAAAGCCACTAATTTCCTCAAGAATTTTTCATGTGTACTGCTCTTTAGTCACGTCCGCAGTACCCAGCGTTTGTGAAGTTGGTTAACTGTGCCCAAGATTTGAGCATTCATATTTATATTTATTAAATTCTGTCCTTTCAGAGTCGGTCCATCATCATGGCTTATTGAGATGATTTAAAATGCTGACGCTGTCAGTGTGGTATTCTTGCTGTCTTCCTGCTATGTGCATATTTGATCAATTTGCCATCCATATTTGTCTTCAGATACTGATAAAGCTGTGAAAAGGGAAGAGCTAAGGACAAGACTGGGGTAGGATTTAAGTAGAAACTGGGGCTTCTTTTTAACCTTTCCCTATTACAGTGATTTTCAACTTTGGTTGCACTTGGAATACTAAAAGGAGATTTCAAAAACACACATGCTTGAGTGCACCCTCAAAGCTTCTGGTTTAATTGGTCTGGGATAAGTGGACTTCAGGATCCCACTAGGCAACCACGTTGAGAATCTGAGGCATTTCCAACACTCATGAGACCTAGCATAGTGTGAAGACTGCAAAATCAACAAAATCAAAATGTATGAAAAATATGTCATGGTGCCTGTCTTATTTGTTTTACTTGAAATGCAGCAGTAAGTGTATATGGACTTTCTTTATATAAATTGATGGTATATTGCTAGTCTGAAATGTTCGTGATGATTATATTTTTGATCTAATTTTCCTTTTACTAGTATATAATGTCCATTTTCGTAACTTCTGATATTTTTATTTGAAATCCTACTTTTTCTGATATTAAAATCAGTCTTTGAGAATTAAGACCGTCTGTGACTATGACTTAGATAAAATGATAGTCCACTTACGTCAATGCGATTACATTGTTCCTTCTAGGAGACTTTAGCCTGGGAAAGATAAGTTTGCAAACTGCAGTCCACTCAAGCAAACTTGAATCCACTGTTGGCTTCAGGAAGCGCCCACAAATCAATATATTAAAGACAGTAGTCTCACTTTGGCAAACAGCCTGCTTATCAATAACAGTTTACCTATTAAGACCCTCTCTTACCTGTGTCAACCAATCCTAAACTAGTACATCATGAACTTTGCCCAGTCCTACTCAGTTCCCCACTTTGAAAGACCCACCTTAACATCCTTGAGCCAGACCCCAAAGTCCTACAATTATTCCACTTCTGATTTACCTCTTCTGAGACACTACTCAGACTCTGTCAAAATGGCGTTCTCCCTTGCTGCAATAAGTTCTACTAAATGTAACTTTTGTTTACTAAAAGGTTTTCTGGTGATATTTTGGGGAGTTCAGCAACCTGGAAGTCCCACAGAGAGCTTATTGATGCCTTGCTGGCTGCCGAAGGCCAAGACCCTCAATTCAGAAACAAGGGAACCCCTAAGGCCTACAGTGATGGGGTAAGTTTCACCTTAGATCTCAGTTCTGATTTCTTTTCATCAAGCTTCCAAATGCTATGTGGATTTTGTCCCCTAAGATTCCTTTTCAGGAATCCTTTGATTATTTGATCAGATTTGAAAATATGTGTCGCTGGTGGAAAGCGACGTTGCTTTATGTCACTCCTCTTCTTTATTTTCTGTCGGCAGTTGTAGCAGGAAGTTCATGTCCAAACCCTCCATCTTCCAAGAACTTCACATTTGTCGGGTTGGCCATTCAAGACTGCCTGGCCATTAGGTGGGGAGCCAGGACATGAGGTGAACACACCACTGATTTGACCAAACATCACCAGACTGTCACGTGTTTGTTTCAGACTAAACCCAAGTTCATGTCTCCTGCAGGCCAGATTCCTGCCTCTTACGTGTACTTATACTCTAACCAATTCCCACGCGTCTCTTTCTAAATGGCGTAGTTTTACCAACAATAGTTTAGAATTTCGGTGGCCTCTTCGGGAAACTTTTCATAAGAACAAAATTGCTCATTTGCGAAGTGCCTTCGAATGGCAAGGGAATAAAATGTTAAACATTTGATGATCTGTATTGTTTGATTGGTACAAGAAAGCTTGCAAGAGAAATTCAGATTCCACAATTGCCTCTGAATATTCTGTGGAGGAGACAACTGAAAAATGTGAGACTTTCTGTTTTAGCTCTGCCCAAATCACAACTCAAACTCAAAAGCTGTTATCTTACTATTCCTCTTCTTCCATGCTGGGCCCTCTATTATCTCCTGCCCCAACACTCTTTCTGACCAGCTTCTCTTTCCTTCTGGCCAGCCAGAAACTCTGAAAGCTGAACTGGCTTGGAAAGTTAACCAGATCAAAACAAACCCCTAATGGTGGAATTTAAGCCTTGGGTGCGGTCTGAGCTGAGTGATTTTCAAAGACTTTCCAAAGCCTATGCAAGGTAGGCAGAAATTTAGAGAGCCATTGGCAACAGTTGTAGGAACATGAAATCAGGGTTCCCAGATCTATACCTATTGGTTTATATGTTATTAGGAACTTCATATGCAATAAAATTGAATGGAAAATGCATTGTGCGTACCTTGAGTATGACTTGAAACCTCAAATCCCATAATAAAACCAGAGGAATTTAGACCAACTGTAAATATTAGACACCATTTTGGGGGACCATGCCCCAAAACAACCAAACAAAAAGATGAAGACATTGGAGACTTTAGGGATAGACCCTTTAACACGTTTAGAAAATATTCAGGTGCAGATCTTGGAGCAGATTCGATCACAGCACTTTCCTCATTTTCTCTGAATGGCCTTAAATCAGAAATAGGGGATTTAATAAACAAGCAAAAACTGGAATGGAAAATAGTCCTGTTACCAGACCTCCAAACCCTTATGAACGAAAGAAAGGAAGTGGGAAATCACCGAAGCTGCTCTGATGAGTATCAAGCACTCATTCCCCATTTACCCTTAAACTCACAGAGATTCTTACTGAGGAAGATTCTTTGTGACACAACACCTGTTTTGGAGTATGAAAAGAGTTATTGAAAATCATTGCATGAGGATAAACTCTGTTACCTTCCGAATGGCTGCTTGTTGTCCCCAGAAGCCTTCAACTGGAAACTTGAAAACATTTTACATGAAATTACCCACCCCAAGGAGGACAAATTGATCACCTCATCAGCGTTGGTGAGAAAATTTTACTAGGGTTGCTGAAGATGTCTCTTGTTGTGTGTCTCGTCTGTACCAGATTAATCCTGGTAGAACTGTAAAGATGAGGCATGTACAAGAACCCAAGTCTAAGGGTACCTTTGAACACGTACAGATGGGCTCAGACAATTATGCTTTGCCTTGGAGTTGAATATCCCAGTCAATATTTGCTAATTCTCAGGGTGGAGCAAAACTTTTGTTTGCTGGAAAGGTATGGTTCTGACAGTAGCAAAAGTTACTTGACTTTGTGTTTGCAACCTGGGGAATTCCAACCTATCTTTCCAAGAATAGAGGCACTCATTATGCTGGGAGAGTTACTGGAAAACTTTGCAAAGCCTTGTGTTTACTCAGAAATGTTATTGTCCCCGTCAGTCTCTATCCTCATGGAAAGAGGTCAATGGCATTTTTCAACTCAAAGGAGCACTCATTGACTCTCACCCTAAGAATATGTTACAGGTCTCCCTTTAAGGTTGCATATTTCTCCCCCAATTTTGGGCTCTACCTTGCTTTAGGCAGATATGGCAAAACACTGCAAGGGGCTCATGCAATATGATCAGTCTTACCACCAACAGGTGTGAGTTGCATTTTCTTCATATTCTCCCAAGTAGACTCTACGTGATTAAAAAGCAGACTTTGTCATCTGGAAAAGACACCATAAAAAAAAAATGCTTGGGACCCACATTGGAAAGGAATTCTCGGGTATTTTTGACCATCGGAGCAGCAGTTAAACTCGAGAAAGTAAATACCTAGATTCATGTGTCCCAGCTAAAGACACAAAGTTTAACCCACTGACAACAGGATTGACATTCTTTTAGGAGATTTAAAATTAGGGATTCTTGAGAATTCTTTAGAAGCAGATGGTCTTTGGATGGAGAGAGCTTCCACCACAGAGCTTTGTGTCAAATTGGCAACTGCAGGACACGGCCAGCTTCCGCCCAAGACCTACAGAACTAGGTTTAGGTGACTGTGGCCTTGCTTGAATCTGTGGGCTTTTTTTTGCTCCTTAGCTATGTTCTTTCATGATTACAGGCTTACAGTTCTGGGTAGTTAACCAACGATTGTTATTTCTTAACCAGTGAAAAGTCAAAGTCTCTAACTTTAATATTGCTTTCTCTATCTTTAGTCATTCCTTGCTATGACTCAAATATGGGAGAAATGTGTGCATGATTCGTCCAAAAAAAAAACCCAATAAAGCTCTGTTTTGCACACATTTCCCTATAAGTGCCAACCAGCTGGTGCCAGTCGTTTGCTGTGAAATATTTGGTTTCATCCATAGTTGGATTCAACCACGAATTGGCTTTTTATGTGGAAGAGAACATAAAAGGACAGGTAACCAGAAGTAAAACTCCTCAGAAAGAAAGGTTTCTGCCTCCACTGAAACCACACTCGAGGACCATTTCTCAGAGATAACGTCTGTAAACAAGCTTTCATGGAGGAAAGACTCAGAAAGGGAACAGGAACAGATGGTTTGTGTTTAAGACCTGTCTCACATTTACAGACCTTACAAAGAAGGCTTACTATGGAGGTAACTCTTGATGCCTATCTGATCTACCCTGAATGACCTTTGGTGAACCTCTCATCACAACATGGGGCTTGTGTGAATACTAAATTAGTTAATATATGTAAAGAACTTAAAACAGTACTTGGCATTTAATAGTCTCTCAAATTGTGGGTAGAGCGTGAATAATAATTACGAATAAATATAGAATTGTATGTTAATATCATATCTGATATATTAATCTTTGTTTCTTCCTTAGATTTATTATACTTTTCTGTTTTTTTACTCTTGTATTTAAATGATGATTCAAATAGATATAAAATTCTAACATTGATGGTCTTTTCTTAAGCATTTTGAAAATGTTATTCCATTGTATTCCTCCAACAAATATTGCTACCAAGAAATCTGAGAGCAATAACAGTTTATAGACATATAGTGCCTATTACATGTCTGGCTGTATTTTTATGGGCTTTTCACAGTCTCATGTATTTAGTACTCCCAACAATCTTATGACATAGAAATTATTATGATCTATATTGTATAAATGAGGAAACTGAGCTATGGAGAAGTTAAATATCTTGTTTAATGCTAGAGCTAGTGTTTGATGGACCCTGGATTCAAAGCAGTCTGGCTCCAGCTTCCAGGAGATTAAGCGCTGCCCCCTACTGTCTCCTTAAGAATGTTGATATGATGCTTTTCCTTGTTAGATGATCTGCCATTTCTTCTTGGAAAATTGTAGAATGTTCCCTTTGTCTTTGATGTTATTCAATTTTATTATAATATGTCCATAGTGATTTACTTGTAATCTATTCATGTATGCTAGTGTGTGTAATTTCTGTGAAATTATGGGTCGTATGTCTTCAAATAATATATACACTGTTTTTCCCCTTATATTTTTATAGAAATTCTTGTTTACAGATATTGACATTTTACCTTTATTTTCATATGTGCTAACTTTTCTTGTATCCATTCCTTCTTATATTCATTCTTTCCTAACACTTTCTAGAATTTTTCAACTGATTTTGAACTTATGTCCCATTGTTTATATCAATGATTCTTCTCTTTCTCTCCATGTACATATACACATAATTTTCCTGCTGTAATGCACATGTTATGTAATTCACTTTTTTGACACTTTCCTGTGATTCTTGCAAGGATTATAGAAATTCCACCACTCACCAATTGTGATTGCACATCCAACCGTCACATTCGAGAAAGAATATTGAAAAACCAGTTAATAAGTATGATATTATTACTGGGAAAATCTTGATTGACTTTTTCAAAGTATACCATTTACAGACATGAGTAGTATAATTATTATAATTAATGAATTACTTGTGACCCATCTCATAGCTGATTAGAACAATTGGTGGTCATGCTACTGTTTTTAAATATGCACGTGCTTATAGGATTGATTCCAAACTGCTTACTGTGGTTTACAATTTCTTTCACAATATTATCCTAACCCCAGCTTTCTAGCATAATTTCCCATTACTTTCCTTTCATGTGTCCTATTTGCCAACCTGCCGCTAGAGGAACTTTCATTCACTAGTCACACCGGATAACGTCTCTCACCCATGGGCATTTTTCATGCTGTTTCCACAGGAGGAAAATCTTTTCCAATCTTGATGTTCCTTGAGATACTTTTTTTTAGTCAAATATTCTCTTCTAATCCATCAGAATGAATTCTTTCCTCCTTTGTGCCACCAGAGCACTATAATATAAATCTTTCGTATTTTTGTGTATTTCATGATCTAAATGTGTGTTATCTCATTGTATGCTTACTTCTTAAGGGTATTTTCTCAATGATGAGCATAGTGTCTGGAATATTATAAGTGCTTAGTAAATGTTTGAGCAATGAGTGAATCTCTTGTTTCTCTGGTTAGCCAGAGCACCATTGTTTCTTCTTCTTATTCTCATTCTCCTTCTTCTTTCCTTCTCCTCCTCCTCCTCCCCATCCTCCCTCCAAATCACAGTCTGATAAAGATTATATTTTCCTCTGCCTTAGCCCCATGTTTAACTCCAACCATCTTGTATATAGGGACTGGATCTCACGCATCATTGTCTGCCATGTAACATGTAGCACAGTAGTGGTTGAATTTAATTAAAGGCGAGCAAGGAATTTGAAACAAAAATGTATTTATTATTTTAACAGCTTTTTTGAGATGTAACTGACATACAATAAACTGCACATATCTAAAATATGCAACATAATAAATTTTGACTTATGTAACATCCATGAAATAATCACCACAGTCAAGATGGTGAACATATCCATCACCCTCAAAGGTTTCCTCGTGTTACTTCCCTCTGCTTCCCCATCTCCAGGCAACCATTGATCTGTATTCTGTCATGTAGATAAGTTTGCATCTTCTAGAATTTTATTTTAATGAAACCATACACTATGTACTCTTTTGGGTCTGATCTTGTTTATTCACCAGCATAATTATTTTGAGATTCATCCATGTCATTGAATATGTGTTAAATCCATTCCTTTTTGTTGCTGATTAATATTCCATTGTATAGACAGATATAGCAAAATTTGTTTACCCATTCATCTTTTGGTGAACATGCGTCTTGTTCTAGTTTTTGGCTATTATGAACATTTATGTAAAGATCTTTGACAAAAGGACAAAAGCTTTTATGAAATGATCATATGGCTTTTCATTTTTAGCTGCTTAATATAGTGAATTACATTGGTTGACTTTTGAATGTTAAACCAGCATTTTGTTGCTGGAAAAACCCCACGAGTTCATGTAGAATTGGTATTATTTCTTTCTTAAATGTTTGCCAGAATTTACGATTGAAGCTATCTGGACCTTGAGTTTTCTTTGTGTTAAGATTTTTAACTGTAAATTCAGTTTCTTTAATAGATGTAGACCTATTCAGATTAGGGATTTCTTCTGGAATGAGTTTAGTAGTTTGTACCTTGCAAGGATTTCTTTCATTTCATTTAAATTGTCATATTTGTTGGCATAAATTTTTTCATATTATCTTATTCCTTTTAATATATGTAGAATCTGTCATTAGGTCACCTCTCTCTTTCCTAATGTTAGTAGCTTGTGTCCTCCCCCCCCCCTTTCCTGATCAGTCTGGGTAGATGTTCAGCAATTTCATTGATCTCCTTAAAAAAATAACTTTTATTTCATTGATTTTTCTCAATTTTTGTTTTTTATTCCATTGATTCTACTCTTCATTATTTTCTTCTGTTTAGGTTGGGTTTAATATATTTTTTATAAATTTCCTAAGATACAAGATGTTATTGATTTAGGACTTTTGTCAATTATAATATAAAGTTTTAGTGCTATAAATTTCTAAGTACTACTTTAGCAGCATACCACAGATTTTGATACATCGCACTTTCATTTTCCTTCAGTGAAAAATACTTTCTAACTTGCCTTTTGATTTCTTTTTTGAGTATAGGTATTTATAATTATGTTATGTAAGGTCCGATATTTGCGGATATTCCTGAGATCTTCCTGTTATCTCTAATTTACATTGTAATCAGAGAACTTAGTTTGTATGGCTTCAATCTTTTAAAATTTATTACGCCTTGTTTTCTGGCTCAGAATATGATCTACCTTGGCAAATGTTCCATATGCACTTGAAAAGAATATATATTCTTCTATGGTGGGATCGTGCAGAAAAAGACATTTTCTGTAAATGTCAATTAGGTCAAGTTGTTTGATAGTGTTATTTGGTTCTAACATATCCTTTCTGATTTTCTGTCCTCATGTTTTATCAATTATTGAGATAATTATTGAGAGAGGGGCATCGATACCTCCAGCTGGATTTGTCCATTTCTCCTCACCGTTTTATCAGTTTTTCGATTATGTGTGCTATATAATATGCTATCCAAAAAAGGACACTTTTGAAAGTAAAAGGGGCTCGAATAATAATTACACTTTAACAACAGACAGAAAGCTACATTGTCCTGGGAATACTGATACGTATATTCGATCTACTTAAAAAGTGGCAGAGATCAATTTTTTTTTTTTTTTTTATGTAATGTGAGTCTGTAGGTGGGAAGTATGGGGCTGAGGGGATCACTCTGCTTTCTTCAAGGCCACAGAGTCAGTCTGTCTTTCTGCTCTGCTGTCTGTCTCAAGGCTTCTGTCTCAGGGTTGGCCCCCTGCTCACCAAATAGGTGCTGGAACTTCGGGCTCCACATCCACAGTCCTTGATGTCTCACTTGCTGCTCAGTCACAAAGTCCTGCATATTTTACCTCCTCAGGCTGGGACATTAAACAAGAAAGACTCATAGTGTGTAATTAGAAAACAACCCTATTTTTTCCACTGCCACATGCTTAAACGTACTCCTGCCAGTTGCATGAAAATTAAGCCAAGCCCAATGAGTTTTCTGATCATTTTTAGATAATAAAAAATCTTCCGGTTCCTTCTAGACATAGAAACAGCCTGGATTTTGTAATCTATTACTCTAGTTCAATTTCATAATAATATCTGCAAAAGAATTCCTGTGTTTGTTAAAAATTCCAGCTTTCCTCCTCTCCCTACTGGTCTTGTTGCATTCCCACTACCAGTAGCAGGATGGGGGCAATTATAGTTGCTCCGCATTGTGACTCCTCAACCTCCTTCTTGCTAGCTACAGTTTTTGATGCTTTTAAGTCGGTATAAGGGAAGGGAAAGGAAGGAAGTAGAGGGGTAAGGAGATAGAAGGAGGAAAATTATTTCTTGACTTTTACTGGCCTGATGGCCTACCTTCAGTCTTCTCTGAGCTTGGCGGATGTCAGGAGCTCACTCTCTTTGGCTATTGGGGTTCCTTTGAAAGCCCTCATATCAGTGGGGGTATTAACACCTGCAATTTGCTTGAAATGCATGGATTCATTACCTTTCCAGCTGATGGCTTATGACTTATTTCTCAGCCAATCACATAATGCCCTGTAGGACTTCATGATGACATAGTAATATCATCGGACTTCTACTTTTTTAAATTCATATCCTTACTACAGTGCTGAAAATGGAATGGAAGAGTTTATGAGCAAATAAGAGTGAGCATACAGTAGTGATAGTTTAGACAAAAAAGGACCATGAGTTTAACTCAGTGGCAGTAGAAATGGAAATAGATAAATTGATTCAAGAGAGGTAAAGTTTACAGAACCTTATGTTTTATGGGGCATAGGAATGAATAAGAAGAAAGTTTTAGGGCTAAATCTCAGTTTTTGGCTTTCACCATTGGGTTGATGACGGTGCCATTCAGCAAGATATGAAAGCTGAATAGGACCAGGTTATGCAGGAAGATTGTAAGTTCTGTGTTAGACCTGTGGAGTTTCAGTCATCAGCGATTCATCCACGTGGAAATGTTGAATACTTAGTTTGCATACAAGACTGGAGCCCAGAGGAGAAGCCTGCACTGAAGGTACAAATTTGTGTCATTGGTACATGCTAATTAGAGCTCTTAGAGTGAAAATGATTATCTCTAGAGAAAGTATTAAGTGAGAAAGGAAAAGTCTGGGACCAAGCCTTGGTGAACGCTAACTTAACAGTCAAGAAGAGGAGGATGAGCTTACAAAAGAGCAGGAGGAGTGGCCTGTGAGTTAGAAGGAAAGCTGGGAGACTGAGCTGTCACAGAGGTCAAAGAAAGAGAATATATTAAAATAGAGGTATCCACCGGCAGGGTCAAATCTTGCCAAGAACGTAAGATGAGGTCTGAAGAACACTCACTGGAAGACTCTGCTGATTTGATTAAAATATTTTGGTGTAAAGATGGAAGCATAAGTCATATTTCAGTAGGTTGAGAAGAGAAGGGCAAACAAGGAAATACAGACAGTAAGTATAGAAAATGATTTTGGAAAATGTGGATAGGAAGGAGAAGAGAGAGTTGAGAGGTAGCTAGAGTGGGAACTGAGGTCAAATTTTGATAGATTCTTCTCTAATTAAATATTATGTATGCATGAAAAGTATGTTTTCAAAGAATATGGAATTTCACAGACAAATATTCAGGATAAAATGAGAAATAGGGGCCAGCCCAGTAGCATAGTGGTTAAGTTATCATGCTCCACTTTGGCAGCTCACAGTTCACAGATTCAGATCCTGGGCGTGGACCAACACACTGCTTGTCAAGCTATGCTGTGGCGGTGTCCCACATAAAGTAGAGGAAGATGGGCACAGATGTTAGCCTAGGACCAATCTTCCTCAGCAAAAAGAGAAGGATTGGCAACGGTTGTTAGCTCAGGGCTAATCTTCCTCACACACACAAAAAAGAGAATTAAAATAGAAACACACTTATATATACCTATATCAGTATTATTTTGATTGTTAATTATGCAAGCAAAGAAAAAAATGACTAAGGAAAGACAAGATGTTAATAGTGTTTATCTCGTGGTAGTGGGGCAGGGGATGACTTGTTTTTTGTGTTGTTCTTTGTATATTTCACATTTTTTTTTACAAGTAGTACATATTGCTTTTATATTTATAAAAAACACTTTTTTTCCTGAGACAATAAATATGTGTAATGTTGCTAACATGTAATAATATTAATTAAATAAAAGGCTTTATGTAAATTCCTGAATGAGCAATAGCATAGTAAAAACGATAGTAATTTTGCAGGTAGCAATCAAGACTGGAGGAAATTGAAGAGGAAATGATCATGGAGGGAGTAAAAACTGAGGCTTGAAAGACCAGCAGAGAATTGAAAGAGCAAGAGAGTGAGAGAGCATTCTGTGTGTCCTGGGGAAAGGTGTTGGAGAATGGGGGCAGTCTGAGAAGAGACAGGACAGAATTAAACATGGTGAATTTGAGTGGAAATGTGGAGATGCAAATAGAAGGCATGTAGGAAGAAATTGCAGAATGAGGTGGGGGGGGGCACGTTAGAGCTACCCGAAAGGATATTTGAGATTGATTGTAAGTTTGGTTATTACCCTGATTGCAATCATCACTCACTGATAGATTTTAAGCAGAGAAGTGACGGATGAGAAGAGTGTTTTGGGAGAATGAATTTTTATCATTATTTGAGCTAAAATAAAGGTGTGTTGAGAAATAGGGGAAATCACATTGAAGGTAGAGAAACAAGATAAACTTTTTTTTCCAGCAACCTAGGGGACAGATGGCAAGGAACTAAACTAGATGGGTTATGTAATTTATTTTTATAAATGATTTTAAACCTTTATTTTTTTTATTGATGTCTTAATAGTTTATAACACTGTGGGGTTTTAGTTGTACATTTTTGTTTGTCTGTCACCATGTGGATGTAACCCTTCACCCCTTGTACCCACCCCCCACCCCCCTTCCCCTTGGTAACCACCAATCAGTTCTCTCTGTCCGTGTGATCATTTATATTCCATATATGAGTGAGTTCACGCAGTGTCTGTCCTTCTGTCTCTCGCTTATTTCACTTAACATAATACCCTCTAGGTCCATCCATGTTGTTGCAAATGGGACAATTGTGGGTTATGTAATTTTGAACTTAAAAAACAATATGGTGGTGACTATAAGAGTAAGTAAAAGAGTAAATACTTTTATTTATTGAATGTCTGCTGTGTGAAAGGCAGGGAAATAAACTTTTCACAAATAACATCTTATTTTATCCTAGAAATCCAGTGAGAGGAGGGGTTATGATCCCCTTTTCTATGGATGAGGAAACAGGATGAGAAATATTAGTTTGCCTGTGTTCACATTGTTCTTCAAAATTCATACAACTGTCTCCAAAATATTTATTATTCTCACCAGATTATCCAGGATACAGTGAAGACAGAAGAACCAGATGAAAACATAGGGAAGGAGGGAAAATAAGTCAAGTTTTGGATCTGTTCAAATTGAGGGGGCAGCAGGATACATAAAAGAATACAGCAGTATTTTGGTTCTTGCTCAAGGTTGTTTGTTTATTTGTTTGCAACAATAAACTAAGGTATTACAAACACAACAAAGTAATTTTTAAGTGGCGTTTCTTGAATCCAATGTGAAGATTTTATTACCCAAAATTATTGACAGAAGTTCCTTCTTTCCTTCCACCCTTCCTCTTCTCTCCCTCCGTCCTACCCTTCCTACCCTTCTCTTTCCTTCTCTGTGTTCTCCTCCCTTCCGTCCTCCTCTCCTGTACAGCTCATGATCTCTTATCTGTGTGCACGACCATCCATCTGCACAGACACCCCTCTATCCATCTATAATCTATTTTTCTCGCTTTCTTCCAAGAGAATTTATGTCAGTTTACAATATAGAAGCAGCATATAAATTAAAATCAATTAATAAGAAAATAAGCTTAGGAAAAGAAGACGAGGCACGA
This sequence comes from Tapirus indicus, assembly GCA_031878705.1. NCBI lineage: Eukaryota > Metazoa > Chordata > Mammalia > Perissodactyla > Tapiridae > Tapirus > Tapirus indicus. Next base: position 33,811,228 of record CM062937.1, on the reverse strand, counting down.
CTAAGGAGGAAGAATTCAAAAGCATATGAAATAAATGTCACCTATAGCTGAGTGAGTGCCTTTATGAATGATCATTATTTGTAGTCAATTCAGTGGTTATTTGTGGTTAAATACAACCTTAAGTTCGTGACAGAATACGTTTTCATTGTTTTACAGGAGGGGTTTTAGTTTTAAATAGAACAAAAAGGTGTTTATAGGAATTTCATTATAACAAAATGGCATACATATAAATATATAGTTGTTTTAAAATTTGAATGATTTAATCCATAGTTGTTATGTTTTAGGATACAGATAAGCTGCAAAAGAATTAACAGGAAATGCCTCTTTTCTGAAAGAATGCCATAAAACACTATAGATGACATCACTTGCTATTTGTGTTCAATAGGTCCTCAGAGTTGACAGCATACATGAATAATATATTTTTTCTACAGTAATCTATTGTTTATTAAAATAACATTTATTTTGAAAGAAATTCACAGAACATTGTAGTGTTTCAACATGATGATCATATCTAAGAAGGCATTAATAATTCTGAAGGTGTATAAACTAGTTTAAACGAAAGTCAAGCTAGTAAATTAAAAATCGCTTTGAAGTTACTGATTGGCAGAAAAATACGGCATTAATTTTATAATTTCGAATTAGTTTTTTTAGCTTGTGACTTCTCACTCCTTTTCCCTCTGTAATTTGAGCCCCTAAATCCAGTTAGATAGAACGAAAGAGCAAGCAGTGGGCAGAAGTTAAGATGGGAAATGCAGGTGTCATGTGTACAAATTCTGGGGAAAATCTCCATGCAAATCATTCTAGAATTAAAATATAGAAATACCCTGCCTCAGAAGCAACCTTGGTAAGCTTAATTTAATTACCATACTTGACAAGAATTATATCTTACATTTGTTTTAATCATTCATCAGCATCTCAAAAACTCAAAAAGTTTCACCTTGAATTACCCTCTGTAGAAGGTCAGAGTATCTTTAAAGTATCACTCTTTTAAAAATAGTTTATCCAACTCTCTCTTAATCACCTGGAGAGATTGCACTCTACTTTTTCTTAATTATGGTCTCTTGAATTTATTATTATTTAGCTGATCCTTCTATATCTTTATTGGGCCTTTATTTATTTTTAATTATTTCATTGAGGTCACATTGGCTTATGATATTGTATGAATTTCAGGTGTACATTATTATATTTCAGTTTCTGTATAGACTGCATTGTGTTCACCACCAATAGTCTAGTTTTCATCCATCACCATACATATGTACCTCTTTACCCCTTTAGCCCTCCCCCACCTTCCCCTCTGGTAACCACTAATCTTTTCTCCTTATCTACGTGTTTGCTTATCTTCTACATATGAGTGAAATCATATGGTATTTGTCTTTCTCTGACTTATTTTGCTTAGCATGATACCCTCAAGGTCCCTCCATGTTGTTGCAAATGGCACAATTTTGTCTTTTTTATGGCTAAGTAGTATTCCAGGCTCTGTCCGTCTATCGATCTATCTATCTATCTATCTATCTCCATGTATTGGCTATTGTGAATAATGCTGCAATGAGCATAAGGGTACATATACCTTTTTAAATTATTGATTTCATGTTCTTTGGATAAATACCCAGTAGTGGAATAGCTGGATCCTATAGTATTTCTATTTTTAATTTTTTGATAAATCTTCAAACTGTTTTCCATAGTGACTGCACCAGTTTGCATTCCCATCCCAGTGTGTGAGGGGTCTTTATTTATTTATTTTTGTCCTTATGGCTTATATCACTTAAACTTTTACAAGTTGAATTTAAAACTGATTGTTTCTGACTTTTTCATATCAATCAAAGCAATCTTTATTTCTAATATTGTGGCACCTATGACGTTATTTAATTTTAAGTGCCTATCGGGACTTTCAAGTCTTTCTAGTACATTGGTTCTCAAAGTCTGGTCCCCAGATTAACAGCATCTGCATTACCTGAGAACTTGTTAGAAATACAAATTCTCAGGCCTTGCTCTAAGCCTACTAAATCAGCGACTCTGGGAGTGGAGCCCAGCAATCTTTGCTCTAACAAGCCTTCCAGGTGATTCAGATGCACAGTCAAGTTTGAGAACTACTGCTTTAAAAATCCCAATACCCAAGCTGAACCCCAGACCAAGTATATCCGAATCTCTGGGATGGGACTTGGATATCAGCATTTTTTAAAACTCCCTCGTTGTTTCTGTGCAGCCGTGATTAAGAACCACTACTCCAGAAAATAATTCCTAAAGTCAGAGATACTGGGCTTCTGAGCTTATGAGATGCCTGAGTCACTCCTTGCTTAGTATCCTCTGCACACAGCAGATGACAAGAACTCTTGTTATATATGTCAAGGAAATGCACTACCATGTTCAGACACTTGGATCAGTAAAGCTTAGAAGAAACAAATACTCAGAACTTAATTTTTTTTTAATGATTGAACTTGGGATCAATACCGTCCATCAAATCACTTTTACTTACTCACGATAACCAGATCAGTCCCCAGATTCTACCTCCTGCCTCTCTGGTTTCCTCTCCTCCTCTCCAAACCCATGCAAATTCTGCAAGTATTCCAGATCGTCTTTCTCCTCATAAGGCTTTACTCTATAAATTTCTTCATCCATACCATTGGCCTTTCAAAAACCCACATCTGCTTATGTTTCTCTTTTGCCTATGCTGTCAACAGCTCCTTATCACCTAGAAGATTAAAAAAATGCATGTTTGTATGGTTATTTTCTCCACAGAGTGCTCTCCACTCTCCCCAGCATGCTCTATCTTCTAATGATATTAAATCACTTGGAATTCCTTAAATAAACTTTGCATTTGTTAATGTCTAGCACATTTTTAAGCCCTAACAAGTGTTTCTTTAGTGAATAAATAGGACTACCATTTAGTGTGTTAAAATATAAACAATGAGGATTTCAGCTTCGGGTAATGGTGGAGTGGCTTGGTCAGACTAAGCGAACTGCAGATAATGATTATAAAATTTGTCCCATTCCCTAACTCCCTCAAAACCTCCAACTATTTGAAGTCACTGAGAGAGTTGCCAAAATCAGACAGAAACTGGAGGAGTATCTACTCTTGAAAGACAAACTGAAACAGACCTACAGTACAAGAAATGCTGATAGAAGCTTGTCAAGCTGGAAGGAAATTACACACCAGATACTTACTTGGATCTGTAGAAAGGAATGAAAATCACCAGAAATGTAAATATGTAGTCAAATATTAAAAAAATTAAAAATATGTAAATACACACATACATATATATAATTTATTTTCTTAATTTCCTTAACAGACAAAGAAATAATTGTAACATACTGGGGAATTTCTAATGTGAATAGTTGTAGCATATATAACAAGAATAGCACAAAGAACAAATGTAAATACAACTATACTATAGCAAGATTCCTTTATTTTATGTGAAGTGGTACAATATTAACACTCAGTAGATTGTGTTTATTTAAAAATGCATATTGTATACTCTAGAGCAACTGCTTTAAAAATGATGCAAAGACGTACTGAAATGCTAATAGAGAAATCAAAATGAAATACTAAAAAAAAATTGAATTATTCAAAAGAAACCAGAAAATGAAGAATAAAGGAGCAAAAAAAAACCCAGATAAAACCCGAACCAAAAGAAAACAAATAGTAAAATGGCAGACCTAAATCAAATCATGTTAATAATTACATTAAATGTAAATGACTAAACACTCCAATTAAAAGGCAGAGATTTTCAGACTGATTAAAGAAGCAAGACCCAATTATATATTGTCTATGAGAGACATGCTTTAATTACAAACACAGAAACAGGTTGGAAGTTAGAATTGTACAAAGATATGCCATGCAGACTCTAATAATAAGAAAACTGGAGTGGCTATATTATTTGTTTGGGAAAATAGACTTCTAGACAACAAGTTTTACCAAAGGTAAAGAAGAACATTGAAAATGATAAAAATATCAGTGCATCAGGAAAACATAAAAGTTATAAATATATATGATCCTAATAACAGAGCTTCAAAATTCATGAAGGAAAAACTGACAGGATGAATATATACACACACACATGCGCACACACACACACACACACACACATACACACACACACACACACACATATATATATGTGTATATATACACCAATATTTCCAACAATTGCAGAATGAAAATTATTTTCAAATGAACGTGGAACATTCACCAAGATAGACCATAAGCTGAGGCCTAAAAAAAAGTCTCAATACAAAAATTTCAAAAGATTGAAATTGTATTGTGTGTATTCTTTGACCATGATGGAATTAGATTAGAAATCATTAACAATCAATATTGAAAAAAGTAGAAAAGTCCAAAATATTTGGAAATTTTAAAAAGTACACTTCAGAATAGCTCACGAGTCAAAGAAGAAATTAAAGGAGTAATTAGGAAATTATTTGTCATTAGGAGAATAGAATATTCATACAATGGAATTCTACTTAGCATTAAAAATGAACTACTGGTACATGGAACAACATGAATGATTGTCTCAGGCATTCTTTAAATGAAAAAAGCTGGTGTAAAATAATTTTGAAAAAATAAATTCTATGATTCCATTTATATAAAATTCTAAACCAGGCAAAAGTAATTAAGGAGAAGAGTCAGAACAGTGGCCTCGGGGATGGGAGAATTGTAATTGAGAAGGGAAACAAGGACATTTTCTGGGGAGATGGACAAGTTCTATATCATGATGGATTTGGGTTACATAGCTGTATCCATAGCTGTCAGAATTTTACTGCTATGATTTCAATGCCTTTTCATGGATGTAACTTACACCCCAAATAGACCTACAAAATAATAGTAATAATCGTTATTCTTACCCATAAAGTAATTGTGAGTATCATTATTATTGTTAATATTATTGAGTGGGAAGTGGGAAATCAATCAAGGTATAGACATAAGAATGACAGGGTGTTTATAATTATTGAAACTGAGTACAGTAATGGTAGGTGGAGCATCATTATATTGTTCCATTTGCTTTGTATGTATATGATGTTTTCTATATTTTAAAAGGTAAGAGAACATATAAACAGTGACCCTCTCAGACTTTCCTTTTTAACACCATTCACTAATAGCATCATTAATACAAGGGAACATTAATGGCCTTTTCCCCCTGAATTCCTTCTGTGAGTCTAGGCATTTTTCTATTTTGTTTCAGGAAGCTGTTTTGTTGCTAGTGAATTGAGGTAAGGAATCTCAACAATAACAACAAAAAACAAAATAATAATCTAAAGATTAACTACCCAAAATTATTATGTTGAGACATTCCAGAATAGACTACATACATGTTATGTACAAATCTACCTGTGCTTTACCCAATATTTCATAAAGTTAATCTGACCCTTGGGAAAGTTCTGGAATAAACAGCTTTTATTACATTTTTTTCCCATTTTACAGAGACTAGTATATGATACAGAAATATAACTGTTGTGAATGGTTATGTCAAGAATTATTAAATTTATTACTATTGCTCAAGTCCTCTGGGTGCTTCATTCTATTATAAAAGAGAACTACATGACACTGACTTTCTTTTTCCTCACAATTCATAATGATTACTGCCCAGTGTATAATTTTATTAAAGAGGATGTCAAATTGAATCTATAATTCTGATTTGCATAATTTAAGAGTTAGTTTTATCTATTTTTTTTTTTTTTTTTGGTGAGGAAGATTTTCCCTGAGCTAACATCTGTGCCAATCTTCCTCTATTTTTGTATATGGGATGCCACCACAGCATGGCTTGACAAGCGGTATGTAGGTCCGCACCTGGGAACCAAACCTGTGAACCCCAGGCCACCAAAGCAGAGCACACGAAATTAACCACTACATCACTGGGTCGGCCCCTGTTTTATGGTTTTTGGTTTCTAATTGTTCATCTTAGACTTCACCCACAATCACTACTTGATACTTTATAACTAAGGACTAAGTTGTAAAATTACCTACCAATGACCTTCCTTAAACATAGAAGAGGCACAAGATAGAGTCAAAAAATAAATGGGCATGTAACAGAACCAGAAAAAATTAATGGGTCATCATTTCTGCAACACACTGTGAGTCATGATCGTTATTTCTAACTTCCTCCTTCTCTCGGCATTTCATTTTGCTTTGCGTTCAGGCGACACCCCAGCTGGTCAAGATTCGTTACCAGATGGTATAACCTAAACCTCCATTTCTTCAAATTCTGAGCACTTTTTGGTCCTGTCTGAGGTTGCAGTGGTTTTCATGAACTTTTTCTTTTTATAAAAAAAATAGACTTTATTTTTTAGAGCAGTTTTAGGTTTACAGCGAAATTGAGAGGAAAGTGCAGCAATTTCCCATATACCTCCTGCCCCAACACATGCATAGCCTCTCCCATTATCAACGTCACTCATCAGAATGGTACATTTTTTTTTTTACCAAGGATGAACCTACATTGACACATCATAATCACCCAGTCTGTAGTTTACATTAGGGTTCATTCTGGTGTTGTCCACTTTATGGATTTGGACAAATGTGTAATGACGTATGTCCATCATATAGTATCATACAGAGTATTTTCACTGCCCTAAAAATCCTCCTTGCTCCACCTAGTCATCTTCCCCTCTTCCCACGCCTGGCAACCACTGATCTTTTTATTGTCTCTATAGTTTTGCTTTTTCCAGAATGTCATATAGTTGGAATCATACAGTATGTAGCCTTCTCAGAGTGGCTTCTTTCACTTAGTCACGTGTATTTGAGGTTCCTCCATGTCTTCCTGGCTTGATAGCTCATTTCTTTTTAGCACTGAATAATATGCCATTGTCTGGATGCACCACAGTTCATTTATTCACCTATTGAAGGCCATTTTAGCTGCTTCCAAGTTTGGCCGTTATTAATCAAGTTGCCACAAACATTGGTGTGCAGGTTTTTGTGTCAATATAAGTTTTCAGCTCTTTTGGGTAAATAATAAGGAGTGTGGCTGCTAGATTGTATGGTAAGAGTATGTTTCACTGAACTTCTTACTAACAGCTGGTATTCCTAGATCCTTGGTATCCAAAGGGTGGTCCTGCAACCAACAGCCTGAGCGTCATCTAGGAGCTTGTTAGACATTTGGGATCTGACAGCCCACCCCAGCCCCACTGGATCTGAATCTGCATTTTTACCTGATTCCCCAGGTGATTCACACTATGTTAACTGTTTCTTAGAGGCTGCCTCTGCAGAATCATTTGAGTCCTTGATGTTGAGTCCCCTGCCGCTATTATACAACAGCAACGCTGTTTCCCTCAGTAGTCCTTATGGCCCCTAACCAGCATGGAATCTCTGGTGGTCACATTCATTTTGTATTTCTGAGACACTATACGACACGGGAGTTACGGGTGCTGCTAGTCAGAGGGAGAGTAGCAGCTGTCTAGGTGGAGAGAATTGGGGGTTGATAAGCGCGCAAACATCCCCACTACTACTACAGGAGTTTGGCATCCCTTTCATTTAAGGCCACGGTGTTGAAACTGTGCTCTGTAGGATGCCAGTGCCACTCAGGGTCCTCAGCAGCCCTATGGATGGTCAAAGACATAGCCAAGGCAGGCTGGACTCCAGCTCTCCAGCCCTTCACCCTGGGCAGCTCCTTTTGTGTCCATTTGATATATTTGAGATCCACTTATGCTTTCTTGTCTGGGGCGGGGGGTGGCATGGAATTTTCTGCTAAACAAAAGAAAAAGTTAAAAATCTCTGGCTTGGCATATAATCAGAAGCCATCAGGTTACATACAGTTTTCAGGAGAGGTAACATATTAACCCATTATCACTTATTGCTTCCAGGAAATATTCTCTTTATCAGATTAGTTACTTAGAGAGATCAGGGTGCTGAAAAGTTAGTTTAGAAAGTTAATTTTTAATGGGAAAAGGCATGATAAGACTGACCCAATTTTAATATATAATAGGGAAACCTGGACAATCAGAGAATTATTTGTGGGGCCAGTTAATGGTGAGGAAAAGATTGATTAAGGGTATCGTGTGTGTGTGTGCGTGCGCGTGTGTGTGTGTACAGAGGTATAGCTATTCCATTATGAACTTTTTAAAACTAAATTCCTTTTGGACTCAGTAAACAGTATCCCATAGTATGTTCTTTTTAAATAACCAGAGCAGGAATTTTTCTTCAGGCTCACTATTAGGAAAACACATCGTTTGCCAAAGTAATTGGTTTATTCTTATCTTACAGTCACTATGAATATTTCATCAGATTGTGTTTCTCTCTTGTCTCTGTCCGCTGTAAAGCGCATTGCCAAATATTTGGCCTACCACTAGCAACGATGAAATAAGTTATGTGTTATTGGCCAGGCTTTTCCTTAGCTCCATATTGTTTCACTACCATTGTTTTCTCTTTGGCCCCTCATCCTCCCTGGCCTGCTTTCAGACTGATGCTATGTATCACTTTAGATTTTTAACATGCCTTATTTCATCAATATTTATCTCTAAAGATTAAGTATATCACCATGAAGAAAAAGATGACTGCTTCAAAAACATACTCTATGAAATTATTATTTTTAGAAACCACACTTTTGTTTTTTAAGTGGAAAAGGACATGTAAAGACAAAACAAGTCTGTGTGATTAAAAAGGGTGCACTGTTCTATCTTTTGTGAATGTGAGCCATGATGAGTAGTTGTGGGAGTTGTTTTAAAAGACTGGTTGTATTGGAGGCTGTGGCTTAAAAATCAGCTGACATCCCAAATCAGACACATGAATTCTATTACATCAGATTAATTGTGGGCTGTATACTTAGTATTATATATTATTTAAAATTTTACTTTTTTAATTTAGAATTTCAAATTAATATTTAAAATTATCTGTAACGTGACCCATGACCCAGTTTGACATCCTTTTCCCAGGTTAGATAGAATTTAAGGGGCCAGCCCGGTGGTGCAGTGGTTTAGTTCACACTTTGGCAGCCCAGGGTTCTCAGGTTCAGATCCCCGGCGCCGGCCTACGCACTGCTTGTCAGCCATGCCATGTGGCATCCCATATAAAGTAGAGGAAGATGGGCACGGATGTTAGCCCAGGGCCAGTCTTCCTCAGCAAAAAGGGGAGGATTGGCAGTGGATGTTAGCTCAGGGCTAGTCTTCCTCACAAAAAAAAAAAAAAAAGAAAGAAAGAAAGAATTTAAGTAGAAACTTATTTGGGGACAGAAAAGCAGGACCGAGGATCAGTAGAAAAGTGTTAATTGTAGTTACACTATCTGATTTTGTAATCCCACACCAATCCAAACCCAGAATCTGAGAAGGATAGGGGCTAAAGATTATCCCCAATATTCTGTCCTAGCCAGCACTCATCGACTTTTAGTAACTCCATGTTTTTTTACTATATCATTAAGGCCACATATCAAAACCATGAAAATAAACTAGCCCTGGCCTTTTCATGTGTCCATAGAAGGAAAGGATAGAGTGACGATCTGAAATAACTTAAACTTCTAGACCAGCCTTGTCCATAGAAATATGATGTAAGCCACAAGTGTAAGCCACAAAGATAATTTTAGATTTTCTCTTAGCCATCTTATGGAAAAGTAAAAGAAGCAGATGAAATTAATTTTAATAATATTTTTATTTTACCCAATATATCAAAAATATTTTCATTTCCACCTGAAATCCATATAAAATTATTAACTAGATGCTTATTTTATAATCTCTTTCTTGTACTAAGTCTTCAGTATCTGGTGTGTATTTCACAGTCACAGCACATCTCAGTTGGGACTAGCTACATTTCAGGTGTTTAGTAGTCGCATGAAGCTATTGGCTGCCATGATGGACAGCACGGTTCTAGATCATTATTCTTCTGCCCAGTGGTAAATCTCACGCCATCTAGCAATATTTCTTTTTCTCACTGCCACATACTATTTCTTAAGGAGGTCCACATTAATGAATTACTTTGCACGTCCAATTCAGTTTCATCTTTCATTCTAACTCTGAAGTAGCTATATGATTTCAATGTTCATGGAAATAAACAATTCATTTTCTAATTTTCAGTTCCTTGATCTCTTCAGATCAAACTCATTTCCTCTCTCTTCAGCTTCCATCATTCTCTCTTAGGACCACACCATGGCCTTTGCGTTCAGATGAAACCATTATACCTCTGAAGTCTTACACTTCTTTTTTTCTTTTTTTTTTTGGCGCTGGAGATTGTCCCTGAGCTAACACCTGTACCAGTTTTCCTCTATTTTGTATGTGGGTGGCCGCCACAGCATGCCTTGATGAGTGGTGTGTAGGTTCGTGCCCGGGATCTGAACCTGCGAGCCCCAGGCCGCGGAAGCAGAGTGTGTGAACTTAACCACTACACCACCGGGTCAGTCCCTGAATTCTTACACTTTTGATAAGCTTCTCTCAGACGATATCCTTTCCACCTGGCCAGTCCCTCATCTTTGCTCTTTATCCACATTGAGGGCACAGCCCTCTAGCTCTCCACTTTCTCCATTTAGTCCCTCTCTTCTGCCTAGTCACACCTATTTACTGAGTGTGGATGACGCAATTCAAAGAGCCAGATCTGAGGATAGTCTCAGGAACATGTCTTGCAGAACTAAAATTGCCTCTGGTCTGTGGTATACCCTCAGAATGGGTGCCTTGCCTGTGTTGTTTCCCCTGTACTAATAGAGCCCAAGTAGACCTGTCCCACACTGTTTTACTTCAAAGGTGCTCAGACATAGCTACATGCCCAGAGTAGCTCAACTTAGTTTCAAGCTGCCCCATGTCTCTATGCACCCTTCTTCGGTGACTTCATCAGCTCCGTGGTTTTAAATATCACGTACCCTGCTAGCTCCAGTGTCACTATTTCCGGTCCTGTTTTATCTCTTTAGCTCACATATTTCTTGCCTCTTATTTGATTCCTCCAGTTGTTGTTTCTTTTCCCTGCTCTTCTTCTTGCATTTTCTCCTTTGTTTAATGTCTTTACTGTCAAGCTCACCCAACAGAAACTTGGGAGTTATCCTTTCACGACTTTATCCGTTCCCCTCGACCTTGTGCCTGGTTGTCAGTTTCAACTCTCTGTCTCTATCAGAATGGGAGCCCCCATGAGAAAATCTTAGTGATCTTTCTGGCCTGCTAATCTCTGTTGGTATTTCCTCAAAAAGGAAGAGGAAATAGAATCTTGATGGCTTCTTTCACAGGCATTCCTAGCTCTTTTGCAAAGTTTCCCAGCTCTTTCCCAGTGAATCTTGAGTTGTTCTGTATACCAAGGAGTGGGCTGTCAGCAACCTGTGTCAGCGCCAAAAGTTTGTTCCTTTGGGCTGATTGATTGTAGTTATAACAACAACAATGATAAACAACTTTGAATGAAGTGATCTAATCAACCACCAAGTTCTGGTACTTCTACTTTAGAAATCTCTCTTGAATTTCTCCTCTCTTCTCTCCGTTGATCATCAGTATCTTAGTTCAGATCCTGACCTTTAGACGATTACAAATAGCACCAGTACTGGTCATCATGGTCCATGTTGCAAACCACTTGCCATGCTGCTGTGAACATATTCTGTAAATTATAAAGCTGATCATGTTACCCTCATTCTGAAAACATTTTGTTAGCTCTCCATTGCCTCTATCAGAGGTTTTCACATGCATTATTTTAAAGAAGGACAATTTTGAGAAACATTTTTAGAAATGAAATGAGCAGTGATTCTCAATATACAAAAGGGAACAAATGTAGCAGGGAGCCTCACCAGAGACTAAATTTGTGAGAATATCCCCTTGCACCATTTTTTCAGAAGGACCATGTCAGAAAATGTCTATGATCAATTGAAAGCATCCCATTGATGCTTTAGAAAGAGAGGAATGATGGGGACCCTGGAATCAGTGAAGGAAGCTACACTCAGAAGGATGAGTGCAGGGTGAATAGACCTATTTTTCCTGGAAATAATGTATAATTTTAGATCTTTTGTACTTCTTTGATTTAAAAGGAAAATATGACTCTCTCCTGAATGGACTGCTGGAAACTAAAGGGGGCTATCGTATACTGGCCCGTGAGGAGCAGTTGCTGAAGCCGTTCTGATCCACCGTCAGGAGGCCAGCTGCTTCTCTGGAAAAGACTTGGTGAGCCATATTTCTGTAATGATAAACTTTTTTTCTCACTTATTTTTTAGTAAACATTGAAATTATCTCCTCAGTGTAAGATTATTTCAGGTTTGCTTATTCTTTGAAAATATTTTGAGAAACAGCTAATTTAAACTTAGATGGAGAAGAAATGTCATAAGTTATTACAATTTAGAATGATTATATCTGTCAGCACAATCTTTCAAACTTTTTTTAGCCAAATGGATTGATTTTGTTTTCATTGACTGAACTATCAAAATGGCCTCAGCAATGGTGAAAGTAGACAATATTCCATTTAGAATGCTTTAAATTTGCAGAATTATTTCCATACAAAAGGAAATATCCAAATAAGAAATCTTTTCAAATAAATATTTAGAGTCTAAATATATACCCTCAAATAGGTAAAATTTAAACTCTTTTCTATATAAGATTACAAAGTTTGGGCAAAAGATATAGACATTTTTGTATTTTAAAGGTTTACATTTATATTGGAAATTCGTGTTAATTTTTAAATGGAGCTCATTATTTTCCCCTGACAGTTTCAGTTGTGGTTAATATGTTCATTTAAGGAAAAGGAAAGAGTGTGAATATAGAATTATTCAGGGAGAATTCTCTTCTTCTAAAATGTTATTGGCAAAACAGATGGAAAAGAGTAGGTACTTTTTGGTTTTTTACCCGGTATTTCACTGAGAAAATTTAAAATTAAATCATTTTATTTAAAAGTTGTTTATTGTTGTTTTTGTTTTAACCGTAATCAATCAGCCCAAAGGAACAAACTTTTGGCGCTGACAAAGGTTGCTGACAGCCCACTCCTCGGTATACAGAACAACTCAAGATTCACTGGGAAAGAGCTGGGACACTTTGCAAAAGAGCAAGGAATGCCTACGAAAGAAGCCATCAAGATTTTATTTCCTCTTCCTTTTTGAGGAAACACCAACAGAGATTAGCATTCAGGAAAGATCACTAAGATTTACTCATGGGGGATCCCATCATGACGGGAGAGAGGGAGTTGAAACTGGCAACTTGGCACAAGGTCAGGACCTAGATTGTTGCAGGGAAGGATCAGTTATGGAATCAGTATTCCTGAAGCCAGAAACCTCTCTGGGTCCAATCTTAATCCACTTGCCTGACGTTAAGAGCATGCTTGGTTAACAGCCATGCACAAATAATTCTTTTTAAAATATAAAGGTAGGAGTCCAGATATCTGAAAGTATGGAGTGATCATAGCTGAGTGTAACTAACTTTGGAAGGGGGAAGAGCAAGGAGATCTGCTTACCTTTCCCTTCCCCTAGGTTACCTTCAACAGGCCTTGCTAGATTAGCAGTGAGACGGCCATGCCTGCACAGCAGTGAGTAGCAGCCACATGCAACGCTCTAGTCGTGCAGTGGTGACTCTTCTCCAGATCTTCCTCCTTGCGGTGTATAGAACCAGTACCGCCCTGTGCGCCGTTTCCATGGCAGTCTCAGGACAGCTCTCTCCTGCTTCATGCTGTAGGTAGTGGTACATAAAGCTGGACCTCCCACTGGTGTTCTTTGGAGTCTCTAGATTGGCAGCACCTGTCCCAGAGTAACCAGCCAGCATCTGATGATTCCACAATGTCCTCCAGGATCAAGGTGGGGCTCCTGAATTCTGATAATGCTTCTGATTCAGGAGCAACAATGTCTGAATTACATGACTAACACTCCCAAGTAAGTGGGGTTATCCTAGGAAGCGCAATCATATTATTTTCATTAGTGGAAGAAATGTGATCTTTTTGGTCTTCCACCTGGTGAAGCAGGACATAAGGGTTGTGCACATATTCTCACAATGTGGGTTTCATCATCGTGTGGGACCATGATGTTTATTGTGAATCTATTCAAGAATAGAGAACATTCTTGACTCAGTAGAACATGCTAAAGAAGTACACTAGATGTGCTTTCTCACTTACCTGGATAAATTAAATCCAAGCTTGAGTTGACAAATATAATTAATAATAAAGTCTAATCAAGTTTAAGGACAAATTTATTTGTGATTAGAGAATGACATGGAAATCCAGAAAATTTATTGAACTACCAATGTTCTTTTACATGCAATAGATTAAAAATTTTACACTCTGCAATACAACAGTACATTACAAAGATCATACACCATGATCAAGTGGGATGCAGGGATGGTTCAACATCCACAAATCAATCAATGTGATACACCACATTAATAAAGTGAAGAATAAAAATCACATGATCATCTCAATTGATGGAGTGAAAGTATTTGACAAGAGACAGTATCCATTTTTGATAAAAACTCTGAATAAAATGGGTATAGAAGGAAAGTACCTCAACATAATAAAGACCAAATATGACAAACCCACAGCTAGTATGGTCCTCAATGGTGAAAAACTGAAAGCTATTCCTCAAAGAACAGAAACCAGACAAAGATGCCCACTTTCACCACTCCTATTTAACATAGTATTGGAAGTCCTGGCTAGAGCAGTCAGGCAAGAAAAAGAAATCAAAGGGATCCAAATTGGAAAGGAAGAGGTGAAACTCACTGTTTGCAGATGGCATGATTTTATATATAGAAAACCCTAAAGAATCGACTGAAAAACTTCTAGAAATAATAAATGAATATGGTAAAGTTGCAGGATACAAAATCAACATACAAAAATCAGTTGAGTTTCTATACACTAACAATGAAGTAGCAGAAAGAGATATTAAGAATACAATCCTTTTTGCAATTGCAACAAAAAGAATAATATACCTAGGAATAAACTTAACCAAAGAGGTGAAAGATCTATGCACTGAAAACTATAAAGCATTGTTGAAAGAAATTGAAGACACAAAGAAATGGAAAGATATTCCATGCTCTTGGATTGGAAGAATTAACATAGTTAAAGTGTCCATACTTCCTGAAGCAATCTATAGATTCAATGCAATCCCTATCAAAGTTCCAACAACATTTTTCACAGAACTAGAACAAAGAATCCTAAAATGTATATGGAACAACAAAAGACCCTGAATAGCTAAAAGAATCCTGAGAAAAAAGAACAAAGCTGGAGATATTACACTCCCTGATTTGAAAATATACTACAAAGCTATAGTAACCAAAACAGCATGGTACTGGCACAAAAACAGACAAGAGATCAGTGGAATAGAATCGAGAGCCCAGAAATTAACCCACACGTCTATGGGCAGCTAATTTTCGACAAGGGAGCCAAGAACATACAATGGAGAAAGGAAAGTCTCTTCAATAAATGGTGTTGGGAAAACTAGACAGCCACATGCAAAAAAAGGAAAGTAGACCATTGTCTTACACGATACACAAAAATTAACTCAAAATGGATTAAAGACTTGAATGTCAGACCTGAAACCATGAAACTTCTAGAAGGAAATATAGGCAGTACGCTCCTCGACATTGGTTTTAGCAGCATATTTTCAAGTAACGTGTCTGACCGGGCAAGAGAAACAATAGAAAAAATAAACAAATGGGATTACATCAAACTAAAACTTCTGCACAGCAAAGGAAACCATCAACAGAATGAAAAGACAACCTAACAATTGGGAGAAGATATTTGCAAACCATATATCTGATAAGGGGTTAATCTCCAAAATATATAAAGAACTCATCCATCTCAACAGCAAAAAAACTAACAACCCAATTAAAAAATGGGCAAAAGATCTGAACAGACATTTCTCCAAAGAAGATACACAGATGACCAACAGGCGCATGAAAAGATGTTCCACATCATTAACTATCAGAGAAATGCAAATCAAAACTACAATGAGATATCACTTCATGCCTGTCAGAATGGCTATAATTAACAATATAGGAAATAACATGTTGGAGAGGATGTGGAGAGAAGGGAACTCTCATACACTGCTGGTGGGAGTGCAAACTGGTGCAGCCACTATGGGAAACAGTATGGAGATTCCTCAAAAAATTAAGAATAGAACTACCATACAATCCAGCTATTCCACTGCTGGGTATTTATCCAAAGAACATGAAAACAGCAATACGTAAAGATACATGCACCCTTGTGTTCATTGCAGCATTGTTCACAATAGCCAAGACTTGGAAGCAACCTAAGTGCCCATCAAGGGATGAATGGATAAAGAAGATGTGGTATATATACACAATGGAATACCACTCAGCCATAAGAAACAATGAAATCCAGCCATGTGTGACAACATGGATGGACCTTGAGGGTATTATGCTAAGCCAAATAAGTCAGAGAGAGAAGGTCAAAAACCATATGATCTCACTCATAAGTAGAAGATGAAAACAACAACAAACAAACACATAGAGACAGAGATTGGATTGCTGGTTACCAGAGGGGAAGTGGGGAGGGAGGAGGCCGAAAAGGATGATTAGGCTCATGTGGGTGGAGATGGATTGTAATTAGTATTTGGGTGGTGAACATGATGTAATCCATGCAGAAATAGTAGTGTAATGATATACACCTGAAATTTCTACAATGTCATAAACCAATGTTACTGCAAAATATATGTATATATATATTTTACACTCTGTGCCCGGAAACTATTCACTATAGAGTCCAAAAGTGGACATGACTTTTCTATTCAAAAAGATTGAGTATTAAGTTTGACATTTGATTTTGCTTATTGATTTTAAATAAATATGCTAATATCAGGTCTTAAATAAAATGAAGTAAAACAAAAGCATTGCTTACACCTTGTCTTTAAAAGCAACCACTGGACTGCTAAAGCAGTAATAGTTTTGAGGTTGGCCCCTAAATGTTCCTGTAACTGTTTGGAAACATTGTACCTGCCATCAGTATGTGAAGGTGATGTACCTGCCTTCTAAATGACTATTACATTTTACTTTTCACATTTATGTGCACTGAGGAAATGGATAAAATGTCACCTGCAGTTAATCATAGATGCATTTTTATCTAACAGCTCCAGGAAAGAATCTAGGGCATTTCCCCCTGAACCACGATCCAGTTGCATTAGTGGTGCTGGACCCACTGATTACATTCACGTTAGGTCACTTCCCACCTGTGTAACAATACAATGGAAGCATAAGATAAGGAAAGAGCAGAAATCCCTGTGGCCTTTGCTCCTAGAGTTTGTAAAGGCAAAGAAAAAGTGGAATTCTCCGAAACCGTCAGCACTGAAACATCTCAGCTCAATTCTCTTTAGCAAAGATCAAGTAAGGACGGCTAATCTTGTTTTCTAGACACTTAACTCTCTTTTTCCTAGGCATCTTGACTTCCCATTTTGCCTGAGAGTCTCTTAAAGAGAAAAACCATATTTTAAAGTGACTCTTGACTGATGCAAACACAATAGTCTCGAATACATCAGTGTCACATTAGTTGTGTTCAGTTCAGATAAGCTGAACAATACAAAGCTTGCACTGAATGCCTTCTCCTTGAGTGGCATTAATACTCACAAGGCACACAATTTTAGTGACAGATTCACTGCTATTGTAGCTACAGGAACTATTACAGACAACTGTGTTGCATGGGAATACAAAAAGATGTATCAAGGATAAAAGTAGGAAATGTAGTCTTTTCTTAAATATTCATGGGCCTTAGAGATGTTCCATGAAAATTTAGATTTGACTCACTTTTGCTTATAGTTGAATATCGGATCATTGGGAAGAGCATTTCATTTCTGACGGGTGGATTTTTAGATCATAGACTAGTGGCTCCTGCTGCCCCAGCTGTCAGGAAAGTGCCACCAGATTTCATAAAGGGCAGCAAGCCAACCTGGAATTCACACGTCACTGAGCAGCATTTTCCCCTCTAAGGTGTGTGTCTCTCCACATGATGTGGATAAAGAGCATTTCCAGTGCTACTATAAGATAAACTCCATCTTTTCCTTGAAGCTGACTGATAAAGTGGAATAAGCAATCAATTTAAGACAGTATTAAGACATCTTTTATCAAAGATCAGAGGGTTTGGATTAAACATACCTGAACTTGAATCAAAGCTCTGCCTGCCACTGGTTCTGTGAATTTAAGGGTGTTGTTTGTTTCCTGTCTTTAGAAAGTGGAGGGAAAACACTAAACCCTGAGACCAATCTAAATGACCACTGCTATGGTCTGAACGTTTGTGTCCCCTCAAAATTCATGTGTTGAAATTCTAACCCCCAAGGTGATGGTGTTAGGAGGTGGGGCCTGTGGGAGCTGATCGGGTCATGAAAGTGGAGCCTTCATAAATGGGATTAGTGCCCTTATGAAAAAAGAGACCCCACAGAGATCTCTTCCCCACCATTTGAGGACACAGAGAGAAGCCATCTGTGAACCAGGAAGTCTGGTTTCTCAATGTGCCTGCACCTTGATCTTGGACTTCTTAGCCTCCAGAACTGTGAGAAATACATTTTTGTTGTTTATGAGCCACTCAGAATATGGCATTTTGTTATCGCAGCCCAAAAGGTCTAAGACAACCACCTACAAAATTTCTTGACACTGCAGCCAAGGTGCTTTTTAAAAATTCAAATGAGATTGGTATCGGCTGTTTAAAACACGTTATTCAGTTCTCATGACACTTAGAAAAAGGTCTAAACTCCTCTCCCTGATCCTCAGAGCCCTCTGATCTGATCTGACACCTTCCAAACTCCTTGCCCACCAGTCAGTGACTATGTCCCAGACTTCTTACCTCTTCCCCACCATTTGTCAGCTGCTTAAGGCTCACACCTGCCTTGGGCTGGTTGTAGAGTGCTTTTTATGTGGTCCCTGCCTGCCTGGCTCCTTCTCCTGTTCACTTTGCTTGTCTTCCCGGTGGCCTTCCTGGGCCACCACAGCTAAACCAAGCCTGGACAGCTCCATGGTCACACTGCCTGGTTGGAAATTCAGTTTCAACTATATGATTAACACAAAGATTATTCTCAGTCCCTCTCCACTAAAATGTAAGCTGCATGGACTTTTTTTAATCAATTGGGATATACCCAGGGCCTAGAGGTACCTAATGCAAGGTTAGTCCTCAGTAAAGGTAAATTCATTACCCTCACATGATTGAATAAATATCTGCTATGAACAAAATATAGTGTTGGTTCAGGGAACTAAAACCTCTACCATAAAGTCTCTTCTTCAGAAATTTGTAGTATAATGAGGGAGTCAACAACAATAACAAAAATTTATAAATTTAAAGGACAAATTTCAAAATAGAGTTTTGATACATGCCTGGAAATCAAAGTAAATGGACAGCACATAATGTTATAGAAGCACATAATTTAAGGCTGAGGTAATCAGAAAAAAGGTTTATGCAGTAAGATTTAAGTTTTAAGCCTAAGTATTGATGTTCTTGGAGTGATAATAGAATGAGTGTGAAATTTTGGAGACCAAAAAAGTAAGATGAGCTTGAGAAACAATGATGCATCTATACATAGATTATACTCCTCTGGAATGTATATGTATATATATAGGAATATAAATGTCATGTGGAATATGAGAAAAAATATAGTTTTAAGAGCTTGTAGTACTATGATTTCTTACCAAATGAATCCCACTAAAAAAAAATCTATTTATTCTTCCAAAGATATAGAGACTCAGACACCAAACACTGTTGATCTCTGATCATGGTCAATGCTAATGTGTTTTTATAAATTTTTTCAACATAGAAATATTTAATTGTGCTATATCAAATAAAATACTGTTTTTAACATTTGCATAATAATTATATGGTTTGTAAAACCATATAACTATTGTATAAAAAGTTTGTAAAGTGTTCTGAAAATTGTCAAATAATATATAACGTAAGTTATTATTACCAAAATAACTAATAGATGAGAATGCCTTGCCTTAAAAAAGCCCAGTCTATTAAAGTCCAGGATGATTACACAGCAGAACAAAGCAGTTCAGAAATCTGGAGCTTGGTAGCTTGAGTTTGAATCTCAATTTTGCCATTGCCAGCTGGGTGACATTGAACAAGTGCTTAACCATTTTTCTGTCTCATTTATGTCATCTGCAAATTAGGAATGATTATTGTAAAGCTAAATCTTATACATTATGAATTAACACTTGTAAATCACTTAATATAGTACCTGGCACGTATGAAGAGCTTTGGAAGTCTTAGATAAAAGTCAAATAAAAATATTCAACTTCAAGATGTCTAGAAGTCACCCAAGTGCTACCCTTCAATGTTTCTGATTCTGTTTTAGCCCTAATTCTGGCTGAGGTAATGTGACTGTGAGCAGAACAGTGTTTAGAGTGGGTTGACCCAAAATGTTGAGTGTAGTGTAGAGAGTGATGGGTCAGTATTCGAGACACATGAGCTGATCAGTGAGATATTTAGGATCAGGATAAGATGCAGAGTGGCACCTTTTGAAACGAAGGAAGTGAAAGAGTGTAAGAAGTTCACAAGGCAGTTTCGGGGACTGTAACCGGATGGCGACCTCTGACATTCCTCTGAGCCTGGGGTAACGGAGCAGGTAGACCCTCATCATAGCTCTGCAGTCGCTGTTGTGACTGAATCCCTGAAACTGCTTTGCTCTGACTTCGTCCAGCAGCTCAGCCTTCACTCGCTCCTCACTCCCTAAGCCTGTGAATCAGACACCATCCACAGTATCAGGTTTTCCTGGCATGGACCCATGGTATGAGGTAGAATTGGAGAAGAATCCCCAAGTTTCTTGGATTAGGGAGTTGGTCTTTGCCTGCTTCCCCTCACTGATGACACCTCAACTCTAGGGAACTTGTCAGTAAGTAATTATTTTACTTTTGCCAGAATGTTGCCAGAGCAGTGAATTTTTGTGTTAAGTGTGTTTGAGAATACTTGGAAATAAAATAGGAGTGCTGAAGAGAGGGATATCTGGGATAGAGTAAATAAATGCTTACATGCTGGGAACACACAGGCAAGTAACTTTTGCAATCAGTTTAATAAATATTTGCTAAGTTCCTATAGAAATCATTTGACTTTCTTAGGGTCCTAGAGAGTTCTCTTGGGAATGTACTATAAGAGAAAAATGGATCCATAGAAATAGAAAATATAATTAGTTAAAATAATCATCCATAAAAATAACTTAGCTGACTTAGCAAGTCAGAACTGTACCACACAAACAAGTTCCTTAGTTCTTTAAAAGGATTTTATTCTCCAGTAATGTAGGCTTAAAGCCCTTAATCAAAATTTGATTAAAAAGTAACACAGGTTACTTTTTTTCTTTGGTGAAAAAGTACTCTTAAATTGAGTGTGTGAACTATGTTGGAAAAAAATAAAACTTTTCCAAATTGGCACAGTTTTTATTCTGAAGTTAAGACTTTTCATCAGATAGCTCACATGGCTATTTTAGATGTTTTCTCTTTAAAATAAGGAGTTTGTTCTCTTTATCTGCTCTAAAGTAATATAACCACAAATCAAATTAAGTTACTGCTATGTGTCCTCTTTAGTTTTAAAATTTAAAATTCTCGATATTTATTAAAATTCTCTTGCTCAGTGTCGCTCCATAATACTCAGTACTTGAAAAGATGAGCACAGTGTGGGCGTGGCGGGGTAGAGTTTGGGCTGGGCTCAGGAAGAATTCAAGCCCAGAGCAAAACCTTTACCTTCCGAGGCTGACAGAGAGAAACAATTTAACTTCTGTGTCCTTGCAAGGACTTCAGACACCAACCATCTGGAGTTGGGCCGTATTTCACAGGTTAAGGATTCAGTCCTCCACAAGATTGCTCTCAGTCACCAGCCACAAGTTCAGGGTCCCCCAGGCCGTCTTCACTTGGGACAAAATGGCTACAAATCCGGGGGTTCCTCCACCCTTTTACATTTGATGATTCACTGGAATGACTCACAGAACTTAGGAAAGCACTATACTTACCATTATTTATTATAGCAAAAGGATACAAATCAGAAGCAGACAAAGGTTCTATGAGTCTCTACTCTTAGGGTGAGATCTGGGGTAGGGAGGGGGGCAAACATGAAGCTTCCATCCTCCTCTGTCTGTGGAGATCTGGATGACATTACTTCCTGTGGGTATTTCAGTTTGTAACAATACTCAAGAGGATGCCAACCAGGGAAGCTCACTTGAGCTTCGGTATCCCTGGTTTTCACTGGGGCTTCATTACATAAGGCATGATTGACTGAACCATTGGCCATGTGACTCCATCTCCAGCCCCTCTCCTCTCTCTAGAGGTCAGGCTGATATCACAATGTGCAATGCCCCAACTCTCCAATCGAGCGGTTGATCTTTCTGGCCATCCCTACCTGAGTCATCTCATTAGCATAAACTATCTAGGGGCCCACTTTCAGTCATCTTGTTAGCATCAACTATCAAGTATGGTACAAGGGACCCAGCATGAATAACAAAGGCAGTCCTCTCACTTGGGAAATTCCTAGAGTGTAAAGGCTTCCTTCTGGGAACTGGGGACAAAGATCAGTCAAATTCTCTATTACACAGTCCTATACAATTAAAAGTCAAAGAATATCTGAAGAAATGGGTTCAATATTTTAATAGTTTTTTCTTGTCTTATTTCTGTTAATAATTGCCTATGAACCTCTTTTTCTGACTTCTTCCTTCTTCTGTAGGTTTCTTAGTGGTGAAACTTAACTTGTTTCCTTCATCCTAGACTCTGAAACGAAGGAGCCAGCTGGATAATACAGTGGCTGACATTTATTGAAAGAACTGTACAGTAGGTGCCATTCTAGTGTTCCACATGTGTCTATCTGTTAATCATCACAACAGTCCTATGAGACAAGTACTGTTACTATCCCTGTATCAGTTAGGATCAGATTTGCTGTACATGTCAGAAAATTAAACAAAACTAATAACAATAACAACAAGAAGAATGGCCTAAATACATAAAATTTTATTTTTGTAAATAGGAAAGGTGCAGAGGTAGATGGTCCAAGACTGGGATAGTGAGTCACTCTATGGTGTAGAGAACATAGTCTTCCCATGTTGCTGTTCTACCATCCATTGTGCTTCACCATGCAGACCAAACTGCTCCTGTTCCAGACATCACAACTGCATTCTAGGCATTGGGTTGGAAGATGTAGTTACTTCTCCATTTAAAGACAATTTTCCAAAGGGCCATACAGCGCATATGCATATATCTGATTTACAAAAAACAAAAAATAGTTACAACACCATGGCTGGTCACAAGGGAGTGAGAACCAAAGCTGTCTACTCATACACTGAGTCTGGACAATAGGAACAGAAATCATATCTTTCTGACTACATTAACATGACTTTTCTATTCTGTTGTCTTCACTAGCATTTTTTTACTCTTCCAGGACTTCTTGAACAAATGGTTTGATTGTTTATATAGGGACTTCCCTAAAGACCCTTCAGTTCTTAGTGGAAAGTGTCGAGACAATTTGCACCCTAAGATTCTTTGAATCCATCTTCTCAAAATCCTAGTCACTGTTTCCATCAATCCTGGACTGTTGTGTCTTGATTCGTACCCAATCCTAATCAAACCCCTGCACTGAAAGACCTGCATTAAATCAAACTTCCAGATTCTCACTCCCAAAGCTTTTCAAGATGGCATTCTACCTTACCATGTAAGCAATAAATGCATCACTGCTCTATCCATCTATCTGTCTATTTATTTTTGTGTCAGTCCTATTTGGGGAGCCAGCTGTTGTCAAGAGGCTTGGAAATATAGTCTTTATTAGGGTGCATGACTAATCCAATTAAAATTGTGGGTTTTTTACGGAAGAGCAAGGGGATCCGAGTGCTGGACTAGATAACCAACATTCTCTGCCACTGCACCCCATTTTGCAGATGATTAGCCTGAGACACAGATAAATAACTTATCTAAGGTCTTCCATTTAATAAGTATCCACTTGTAGACTATCTCTTTTTTTGTAGGCACTGGATTTGTCAATGTTGTCTAAGGGTAATACCTATGTATAGAATTCTATGTTGATTCTGCTAACGGTAATTACTGTCTTGAAAAAACTGAGACTACAAGGAAAGTCTAGTGGAGAGTAACTGCCCTGAACCTTTAGAAACAACATAATCTCATTTAGAGAAATCAGATCTTTCAAAATTAGATGTACTTTATTCAATACAAATTAACCAGAAAATAGAAGATAAAATATGCACTTATACAAAGGAGAAAAAATATTCTAAGGGCTTATATTTATTGTGGAGTGATGTGTATAGATAGGTTGGACATGTATAGATAGATTACAGGTCTGGGGTGGGGTTCTAATAGTTAGCAATATGGGTTCCTGAGTAACAAAATGAACTCACAGAACACTAATAATCATTTCTTCTTTCTGTAATGCTACTGAAAGTTAACATCCTTCCTCTTTATAAAGGCTGTGTGGTGTAGGTGCTGTGATATAAGTGTGTGAGCCCCTTATTAAATGTAAGTATCTGTTGGGCAGAGTAATATTCATGTTTCTTTCCCAGTAATAAAAGAGAAAACAAAAAAGTAGGGTTCATGGAGTCTAGAGAACATATTAAGTAAGTGCTTCCACTCCCAATTGCTTCTAGTGTCTGTTAAGATTCCAAGATGTTCTCTCCTTTTAGGAATAACTGGGTTACAAATTAAACTTTCCAGTCATAAGAAGATATTCCCAGATTAAGTATGTGCACCCCAAATTCTGGTAAAACTATGGTATGGTGGCTTACTTTGAAAAGAAATAATAGGAGAAGGAGGCCAATTTCTGAATTTCTGTGTAATTAAGGAATTTCCAGACTTGAAAGATGGCGTTAAAGGCCAATGGAAATTTCCAAGAGCTTGAGAAAGCAGACCCAGGACTTGGAGAAAGTCTACTAAACTCTGCTGGTTCTACAGGTACAAAATGAGCCAAGAGGGTGATGCTTCTCAGGAATGCACTCTTCCAAAGGCACCAACACATACATCTTGATAAATATGTACAACATGTTTTCTTTAAATTAAAATAAATGTATGTATAATTTTAGTCTGAGATTTATCTAGGAGAATATCAAGAGAAAGTTCAGATTCTATAACAAACTCTAGACCAGGTTATACTTAGGTACGAGTATGAGACATAGTTAATTCAAGATTGTTTCTCTCCAAGCTTCCAAAGAAAAATTCTTACAAGAAAGTATAAACACTTTCCTTTAAGAGTATATAAGAGATCATTATTATTGGATCAATAGACACTTCTACTCATGCTACAAACTACAGTGCACCAAGTGCATCATGAAAACACAATGAAAGGTTTTTTTTGGCCACTATCAAACTTACTTAGAGTATGTTGTTTTGAATTTAATTTTTAGTGTTTTTAATTTTGTCAAATCCTTTACCAAAATGTTTTTCCTTTGCCAAAAGTGCTTATATTCAAAGGTGTGAACCAGAGACACAAAGGCAAAGGACCACTTATGGAAGTATCACAATGTGCAGCTTTAAAAAAATGAAAAAAAGAATACTTATAATTCTGAGTCTGATCATAGTTTTGACTCCCTCATTACTGATACTTTTATAGCTTACTGCATAATGAGATAATGGAAAAACAAGAGCAGAATTACTGGAATTCTAAAATTGGCTTGAAGATCAGTTTTATATGTTTATACCAACACATTATATTTCTTTTCTATCCATAAAAGTTTGTGAATGATGGACTACTATAGTCAGCAATCTAGGCCAAAATGTTATCTTTGGCATGTTTTTGAGACGAGTCTGTTGCATACTTTACGTACATTCATGCTCGAATTATTTATTGTATGTCATATATTTTTTATAATTTTCATAATGTCAGGGACTGATTTTTGAAGAGAGGCAAATTGTCCTACACATTGCTATTTTCTATAAAGTGTTCTGTAAAATTAATTCAACCTCCTCTCTTGACTTAAAAAATAAGAAAACAAAATAATAGAATGTTAACCAAAAAATAAATCCTTAACTGGATCACAGAAATCTTTGATTGGTTCAGATGTGTAGAGATTTTTTTAGAGGATGGCAGAAAAAAAAGTGCAGTAAGGAACTCAAAAGTCTGTTTCTTCATAAAAGCAACAAAAGTCCTCACAAAAACAATTAGAACCAACATTCTCGGAAATCTGGAATCTAACTAATAGCTTGCAGCAGCCAGTGGAATGCTTAATCAAGAAAAAAATGGCTGAATCTCTGTAGGAACACAGAACATTGTGGTGTTTTAACTCACTCTGGTCCCATTCCATACTCACCACTTGCCAGTGGCCTTGAAGATAACAGCCCACATTCTCAGTACAGATGTCAGTACGAGAAGGAGCAGAATGGACCTCATTTGCAAAGAGTTGTGATTGTTTTGACTTGTATGATGGCTCCCTGGAGGACTGGCTAAAAAGGCAATGTCTATCAAAAACATTTACAGGCAAGTGCATTAGTTGCTGCTGCCTGGAGCAGTGGATGAAAGTTGGGGCAAAAAAATAGACTAACCAAAGAGCTTAGAAAGAAAGTGTGGAGAATAAGATCCTTTGAGGAATAACGACTTTGAAAAGATCTGACATGTTCCTTGGGATCTACAAGGCCATGCACATGCCCAGGACTGTGCAGTAGCTCAGGAAAGACCTGAGAAGGCCCTAAGCTCTCACCTCTGGCTGACCTTCAAGGTCTACACAAGCAGGAAGTGAAGGCTAAAGAAGAGTTCAAAGTGCCTAGCTAAGTGTTAAAGACTTGCCTCAGCATACACACAGAGTGGATCTGCAAACACTGTCCAATCACTAGCTGACCACTAAACTAACAGAAAAGAGACTTCATGACCAAGTATGACAAAGAATACAGACTTCACAAAATTAGTTCAGAGAAATAACTGAACAAACAAACAACTACAATAAGTAGCAGAAAACAAACCCTGGGGAGAGGAGAGAATCAGGTTTCCAGAGTTGCCACATAATAATATTTTAAATGTCTAGTTTTCAAAAAAAATCATGAGGCATACAGACAAACAGATATGGCAATACACAGGAAAAGGACAATTAATAGAAACTCCCTGAGGAAGCCTAGATATTGGATGTAATACATAAAGACTTTGTTACCTATTTTTAATTTGTTCAAACAGATAAAGAAAACTATGGCTGAAGAACTAAAGGAGACCATGAGAATTAGTATCAATGAAGAGACAGAAATCATAAAAAGGATCTAAATAGAAATTCTGGAACTGAAAAGTATGATAATTGAAATGAAAAATTCACTAGAAGGGCTCAAAAGCAGAATCAAGCAGGCAGAAGAAAGGATCAGTGAGCTTGAAGATAGATCAATTGAGATTGTCCTTTCAAAATAACAGAAATAAAAAGAGAATGAAGAAAAATGAACAGAGCCTAAGAAACCTGTGAGATGCTGTCAAACATATCCATATAGATACAATGGGTGTCCCAGAAGAAGAGAGAGAGAAAGGGGGCAGAATGAATATTTGAAGACGTAATAGTGGAAAACAAAGACACATCATACTCAAACTGTTGAAAACCAAAGACAAAGAGAGAATCTTGAAAATGGCAAGAGAAAAGCAACTTGTTATATACAACAGAGGAATCTTCAATAAGAGAATAACATCTGATTTTGCCTCAGAAACCATGGAAGCCAGAGGCAATGGGATGATGTAGTTGAAGTGCTTAAAGAAGAAAAACTGTCAATCAAGAATTCTATATCTGGTAAAATTATCCTTCAAAATTGAAGGAGAAATAAGACATTTCCAGATAAACTACAACGACAAAATGTCAGAGTTCATTGCTAGTAGAACTGCCCTACAATAAGTGCTGAAAGGAGTCCTTCAGGCTGAAATAACAGGATGCTACACAGGAATTTAAATCCACATGAAGAAATAATGAACACCTGTAAAGGTAACTATATGTAAATATAAAAGTCAGTGTTAATGTGCTTTTGGTTTGTAGTTCCTATTTTCTCCTATCTAATTTAAAAAACTACATAAAACAATTATTACAAATTTATGTTAACGGACACATTATGTATAAAGGTGTAATTTGCGACAGTAACAACATAAAGGGGGAGATATAGCTATATATGAACAGTTTTTATACTATTGAAACTAAGTCAGTATTAATCTGAAATATATTGTTATAAATTAAGATGTTAATTGTAATCTCCAGGGCAACTACTAAGAAAATAACTCACAAATATGTGGTTAAGAAAAAGACAAAGGAATTAAAAGACTAGGAAATATATATTTAATGCTAAGAAGGCAGTAATAGAGGAATCAAAAAAGATATGACATATAAGACATAGAAAATAAACAGCAAAATGGCAGCAGTAAATCCTCTCTTATCAGTAATTACACTAACTATAAATGGATTAAACTCTCTAATTAAAAAGCTAAGATTGGCAAAATGGATAAATAAAAATGATCCAACAAGAGACTGCTGTCAACAAGAGACTCACTTTCATTTCAAAGATGCAAATATATGGTAAGTAAAAGTATGGGAAAATATATTCTATGAAGACAACTGGCAAAAGAGAGCTAGAGTGGCTATGCTAATATTAGACAAAATATACTTCAAGATGAAAATTTTTTGAGACCAAGAAGGACATTATATAATGATAAAAGGGTCAATCCATCAAGGAGATCTAACAATTGTAAACATATATACACTTAACAGAGCCCTGAATACAAAAGCAAAAACTGACAGCATGCAGGGAGAAATAGTTCAATAATAATTGTTGGAGACTTCAATACTCCACTTTAAATAATGGATATAACAACTAGAGAGAAGATCAGCAAGGAAATAGAAACTTGAACAACACTATAAACAAACAAAACCCAACAGACATTGATAGAACACTCCACCACTAAAAGCAGAGTACACACTCCTCTCAAGTGCACATAAAATATTCTCTAGCATAAACCATATATTAAGCCATCAAATGAGTCTCAATAAATTCAAAATAATTGTAATCATGCAAACTATGCCCTCTGACCATAGTGAAATGAAATTAGAGATCAATTACAGAAGAAAATTTGGAAAATTCACAAATATGTGGAAATCAAACACCACACTTTTAATTAACCAATGGGTCAAAAAGGAGATTAGAAGAGAAATTTAAAAGCACCTTGAGATGAATGAAAAAGAAACTGCAATTTATCAAAACTTATGGGATGCAATAAAAGCTGTGTTCAGTAGAAAATCATAGCTATGGACACCTATATTATAAAAGAAGAAAGATCTTAACAAAATAACCTAATCTTACACCTTGAGAAACTTGAAAAAGAGGAGCAAACTAAACCTAAAAGAAGCAGAAGGAAGTACATAAAAAAGATTAGAATAGTGATAAATGAAATAGTGAGTAGAAAAACAATAGAGAAAATCAATAAAATCAAAAGTTTTTTCTTTGAAAAGATCAAGTAAATAGACAAACTTTAGCTAAACTGACCAAGAAAAAAACATGCAAATTATTGAATTCAGGAAAGGTACCAAAGCCAGACAAGACATCAAAAGAAAAGAAAATGAACACTAATATTCCTTAGGAATGTACTTGCAAAAATCTTCAACAAAATACTAGCAAACTGAATCCAGCAGAATGTTAAAATAATTATACAACCAAGTATTATTTATCTCCTGAATTTAAGGAGTGTTCAACATAAGAAAATCAATCAGGGGCTAGCCAGGTGGCATAGCAGTTAAGTTCCTACATTCCACTTCGGGGGCCTGGTGTTTGCCAGTTCAGATCCTAGGCGTGGACCTACTCACCGTTCATAAAGCCATGTAGAGGCAGCGTCCCACATAGAAGAGCTATAACTCTACAACTATGATACACAACTATGTACTGGGGCTTTGGGGAGAAAAAAGAGGAAGATTGGCGATAGATGGTAGCACAGGGTCAATCTTCCTCAAAACAAAAAAAAAAGAAAATTGATCAACGTAATATGCCATGAGAGGAAAAACACATCATCATCTCAATAGACACACAAACAGAAAGGATTTGACAATATCTATTGCTCTTTTATGGTAAATGCACTCCACAGACAAGAAATAGAAGGAACCTTCCTCAAACTGATAAAGGGCATGCATGAAAGGCCCACAGCTGAAAACAAATATTGGTGAGACTAAAAACTTTCCCCGATTGTCAGGAAGAAGAGAAGGATGTCTATATTTGCTACTTCTAATCAACAGTGTACTGGAGGTTTTAGCCAGGGTAATTAAATAAGAAAAAGGAAAAAAAAGGCATCCAGATTGGAGAGAAAGAAGTAATGCTACATCTGTTCCTAGATGACATGATCTTATATATATAGAAAACTCTAAAGAATACACACACACACACACACACACACACACATATAACTAAAGGTAAAAAATGAGTTCAGCAAGATTGTAGGATACAAACTCAATAAACAAAATTCAATGGTATTTCTATATACTAGCAATAAACAATCCAAAAATGAAATTAAGAAAACAATTCCATTTATAATGGCATTAAAAAGACTAAAATACTTAGGAGTAAATTTAAATGAGGAGTTTCACACTTATACACTGAAAACTACAAAGTATAAAGAAAGAAATTAAAAAGACCTAAAAAATAGACACTCGTCTCATTTTCATGGGCGAAAGACTTAATACCATTAAGATGGCAATACTCCTCAAATTTATGTACAGACACAATGCAATCCCTACCAAAGTTCCAACTGCATTTTTTTGTAGAAATAGGCAAACTAATCTTTAAAATTCATACGGAGTTTCAAGGAACCCTGAAAAGCCAAACAATTTTGAAAAAAGATGTACAAAGTGGAAGAACTCACATTTCCTGATTTAAAATCTTATTATAAAGCTACAGTAATAAAAACATTGTGGTACTGGCAGAAGGATAGACATATAGATCAATGGAATAGAATTGAGAATCCAGAAATACACCTATACGTCTGTGGTCAATTGATTTTTGACAATAGTACCAAGACCATTCAAAGGGGAAAGAATAGTATTTTCAACAAAGGTCTGAGGACAATTGGATATCCACATGTAAAAGAGTAAAGTTGGGCCCCTACCTTGCACCATATACAAAAATTAACACAAAATGCATCAAAGACCTAGATGTATGAGCTAAAACTGTAAAATTCGTAGAAGGAAACATAGCTGTAAATCCTTATGACCTTAGATTAAGCATTGGTTTCATAAATATAATACTAAAAGCACATACAGCAAAAGAAAAAAGTAAATAAATTGGACTTTATTAAAATTAAAAACTTTTGTGTGTCAAAGACATTAAGAAAGTGAAATGACTACCATTAGAATGGGAGAAAATATTTCCCAATCATTTATCTTCCAAGGGTTTAATGTTCAGAATACATAAAGAACTCTTACAACTCAAAAACAAAAGACAATCCAATTACAAAAGGAGCAAAGGACTTCGATGTTTCTCCTAAAAGTTTTGCAAATAGCCACTAAGCACATGAAAAGATGCTAAGCATTGTTAGTTGTTAGGGAAATGCAAATCAAAGCCGCAGTGAGCTACCATTTCACACCCAGGAGGATGGGTGTAAGCAAAAAACAGAAACTAATAAGTGCTGATGAAGATGTGGAGAAATTGAAACCTTGCTGGTGGGAATGTAAAATGGCGCCACCACTGTGGGCAACAGTTTGGCACTTCCTCAAAAAGTTAAACATAGAGTTTCCATGTAACCCAGCAATTTCATTCCTAGGTATATAAACAAGAGAATTGAAAACAGGTGTTTAAACAAATACTTGTACATGAATATTTATAGCAGCACTATTCACAACAGCCAAAAGGTAAAATCAAATTTTCATCAACTGATAAATGGATAAAAAAATGTGTGGTATTTCTATACAATGGGATATATTTAGCCAAAGAAAGGAATGAATAACTGATACGTCCTACGACATGGATGAACCTCGAAAACTTTTACTTGTAATGTAGTAAGTGAAAGAAGCCAGACACAAAAGGCCACATATTGTTAGATTTTATTTATATGAAACATCCAGAGTAGGCAAATCCAGAGATCGGCAAATCCAAAGAAACAGAAAGTAGTTACCAGGACCAAGGGGAGGAGGGAATAGGGAATGAGGGCTTAATGGGTATGTGGTTTCTTTGGGGGATTATGGAAATTATCTGGAAATAGATAGTGGTGATGGTTGCACAACATTTTGAATATACTATAAACCACTGAAATAATACACTTTAAAATGGTTAAAATGGTGAATTTAAGTTATGTGAATTTTATCTCAATTTTTACAAACTATTCTGCTTAGAAGAAAGACCTTTGCTTCAGGGGTTCCATCTCCTTCCTGGGTCCAAGTTCCCCACAGCCTCCTCCTCTCAATATTTTACATTTTCCGACTAATAACTTCTAAGAAACAAACTGCTTTTCCAAACATCATTCTGCCAAAATTCAAGGAAGTGAGAGTTCCATGTTTTGCTTTGAATCAGTGTGAAGTATATCGTGAAGATGAAATTTGAATAATTCTGAATAAATTACTGTAAAATATTGACCTTATTGTTGGTTGAGTGCAGGGAACATAACGAACTACTAAATTTGGATTCATTTAGGCTGCTGTTTGTGAGAGTAGCCAGACTAGCTATTTATATACCATAACTTCCTGAAGGTTTCTCTCTTTTAGTGAAAGGCTTTTTTTCCCATCTTCTGATCAAAGCACTCCACCTGACAAACGTTCACAAATTGAAGGTGTCTGTGCCTTCTCCAAAACACCTCCTCTTTGCAGTGTCGGTGGGACCTTGTCATCCTCTAGTGGCTATACTCAAAAGCTACATTCCAAATCGATGCTTACTTGAGCTTTAGTCAATAGATAGAATCCCTCAGTATTCACCGCAACATCCTGAGCCATTTATCCTGGATGACTTCCAGATGATCGTATCTCAAGTCCACTGAGCTGACTCTGCTTTAGCTCTAGTCTAATGGAAAGAATTACTGTTTGCCTTTCCTTTCTCACTTTTATTTCTCTGTTCTCTTTACACCCTCTCAGATGCCAAAATATTATGCAGAATTTTTTTTCTATCTTGAGACACAATTATCACCGTTTGAAGTGGAATTCTATTAATAGAGTAGATTCACGATACATTTTTCTCAATAGTTAGAAAAAGTTATGATTATAAAAATGAGTGTAAAATATTTTAGTCACCATATACATAAGCTTTTCTCTTTACACCAAACAGCCACAGCAGTCTCTTTACTCCACCTGCAGTCCTCTCAGAAAGCATGTGTATTTTGGATGGCACAAAGAAATTTACTGAGACATCAAGAAACAGGTTATATTTTATAAAATGTTTAACTTTATTTTTTGTTACCAAGAAAAACTAGTGTAAAGGTAAATTCCTTTTAAAAAATCATTTTATGACAACAAAAATAGCCATTTAATTTATACTGTAGTAGGAAGAATAACAAAGTGAAGTGTCATATGAATATGTAGGGATAGCATATAAGCTTAAGCAGTTAATGATCTATTTGAGAAATAAACAATATTTTTAGATTAAATATTCTCTTTTGGAACTAGTTCAATATCATCTTTTAATACTTGAAGCAGGGGGGTCCTGGAATATTGCTGAAAACATCTAGGGCCTAGACTTTTGCTTAATATTAAACATTGTCAGTAATACAAATATATTCTTTTAAAAATTCTCCCTATATGTTTTTTATTTAAAGGAACTACATTGCCTACTATTTCTCATCTATACTTAACTACTGGTGTTATAAGAATATGACAGTAAACAGTTATGTGTAAACCCAGACAGAACAAGATCTATTCTAAATAATCTATTGGCTCTTTATCAAATACCACACTCTCACTTCTTTATGTGAAAATTATCCACATTGTCTTTTGTCTGAATTTCTTACTCTCACTGTACTTATGGTTTGGTAGACTGGGACCTCCAGGACAGTCACATTACCTCCATGAAGGGAAAATAGGTCAGATAATACAGTGCGATTGCACAAGTGTGGGGGGATTTTCCCTTGCTTTTGATTGCTGATTTTGCTAGCCAAGACATTTGAGAAGTATTTTACACTGGTAAAAATATGTGCAAATATTCCCTTTCATCAACATATTTATAAATATTCTCAATTTCTTCCTTTGATAATCTTATTGAGTTCCACTGATAAATCCCTATTATTTATAATTGACTTAACTGACATTTTTTTTTCTAAGTACTCCTGTGGTATTAAAGAGTGATTTCTAAGAGTTTTATTTATACAATAAGTTGGACTAGTTACTAGACTGTAAATTTTAAGAACGTCCTACACATCTTTGTATGCTCTATATTGCCCATAGCGGGCAGTCAATCAATATTTGCTGAACAGAAGTTAACATTTTATAATCACTACATGTTATATCTGTTTGGC
Organism: Tapirus indicus; assembly: GCA_031878705.1. Taxonomy (NCBI): domain Eukaryota; kingdom Metazoa; phylum Chordata; class Mammalia; order Perissodactyla; family Tapiridae; genus Tapirus; species Tapirus indicus. The sequence continues at coordinate 33,777,054 of CM062937.1, read as the reverse complement.
ATAAATGAATTTGCACATGTTAGAACTACTTAAACTTGTGTACAAAACAAAACTATCTTTGCATAACAAAGAGTTTTGCAATTTGCTTTTTAAAGACTGTATTAATGAACCACCTTTCTGTCTTATGTCACAGCTGAGCACTGAAATTCACTCCTTTAAGTTATAGTACTGCCAATTCCCTGACCAGCTTCCCTAGGAGAGGGGAATTCTTTTAAGTCTAGTGCTGTGCTGTAAACACACTCCTGTTTATTCCAGCTAATGAGAAACAGGCTGCCTGGAAATGTGTCTCTGAGGAACACACTGAGCAAATCTTTAGAAAATAAAGCTCTCTAGATTGATTGAAAAGATAACATTTGGTAACACGTTGTAAGCAAAACATAATATCAAGCTAAAAAGAAGGCCAATCAGATATAAAATTCACTTGGATATGTCAACTTGAACTTTGGAATGAGCAATTAAAGATATTGAGATTTTTGCATATATCTAGTCTTCTTCCCTTTCTCCTTCCCCTGCAGTCTTATTATTACTGCCCCCTCACTCCCCACCCCAATTTTGCTTTCCTGCTGGGAAGCCTTCTTTGGTCTTGTTATCTCTCCTTGGGATCGGCCAGGCTGTCTCTTCCTCTTTCTCTTCTGTTATAAGGTGTCTAATAGTTTATAGCCTTTTAATCTTAGGCTCTTCCTGTAGACAGTTTCCAGTAGCTTCTGTAGTTGCTTTAGATCCTTTAATTTGAAAAGCCACCAACTTTTGAATCCTAGTCTTCATTATTGGAAAGTTTTACAAGGCTGTGCCTTACTGAGAATTGATTTTTATCCTTGGAGAATACTTCTATCCACAATATAAATTATTTCTCTTAGGGTAGAATATATAATAGTAAACAAATGACATGACTTGTTTATGTTTTGATGGCTTCTTATCAAACTCTAGATCTCGTGAATCTCTCTTCTCTATTTTCTTCAACTCCTTGAAAGGACATGAACTACTTATTGGTCATTAAGTTGTGTAAATGCAAGTAGAACTCCCATTTCAAATATAGTCACTAATTCATTCTAAGCAGTACTCTAAACTTGTTTCTCTCATCCATTCCTTCCATCATTTGCCATCACTGCATGTTTGGTTGTTTTCCTGATGTTACCAAAAGAGCAGTATTGGTAGTACCCCCTCATTAACTAGATAATTTTCTTCGAGGAAACATTTATGGGATTTATTTTTCTATGGGAAGATAAGAAATTCTATATCGAATTTCATTTGATCAGTACTATTATGTGATTTCCTCTAGTAAAAAATGTCATAAAGTATGATAGAAAATTTTCATGAATTTAAGAATGTTTTCCATTTGATAGCTGAAGAACATGTGAATTTTGGAGATATCACATATGGTATGCAGGGTGAAAAGAACTGGAGGATAGAAAGATAACTTGGTCTTCTCCCTGGAAGACTGGTACTACTGCTACCACCAATACTACTATTATAATTTCACATTTTCACAGCACTTGCTCTTTCCATAGCTTCTATTGCTCCCAATATGGTATCAAAAGAGAACTATACCTTTCATTGTGAGCTTTTTTATGCTTGATCTCATTTGCACTTCACAATTGCTCAATGATAAAGGTATAGCAGGTAATATCAATGATATTTCAATGGAGGCTCTGAGGTCAAGTAAATTACTTGATCAAGTATACTAGGTTGGTAGCAGAAATCTGCTGATTTCTACATTTGTGATCTACAAATGGCAAGTGGATCCAAATTTGTGGGCCATGGACCTTCATAGTTCTATAGACTTATTTCAAAGAGGTTCACATCCACACATATACATCTGTAAATTGAATACATATCCCAATGATATCTTCATGAGTATTTTTCAATGTGAAGGATAAAATGCAAATTTATTTTTAACTTTTATCAGATTTAAAATAAATTTGTATCATTATGTATTTCCTAAGGAATGGTTACTAAAGATAAAATTACTACCATTGTGTCTAGATCCCTTTTTGATGTTAAAAAGGAATCTTCATAACAAAAAATGTTGGGAACCACTGCACTAAATCATGATTGGGATCTCTGGGCCACAAATACACCTGGGGAGGGAAGGACTTATCCTAATCATAACTATGAAGAAAGCAAAGCTTCTTTTGATTTCCCATTCACCTTTCTAATAGACTTAAAGTCTCATTAGTCCACCCCCACTCTTTGTCTCTCTATCTTCCTTCTCCTACCAGGAAGAAAACAAACAAACATGATTTTTACTTATTGGAAGCTACCTAGATTTTTCACTAATGATATTTATTGAATGTCTATTGCAGACCTGGCAAGGTGCCATACACCTTATATATATCATTTCATTTTATTCTTACATCAGCCATGTAAGGTGGATATTATAAGTCATATGTTGCAGATGAAGAAACCGAGGTTCAGAAATATTAACTCCTCCAAGATTACAAAGCTGGTGAGTTATAAATTTATGATTCAAAACCAGGTTTGAGAAATCCCAATGCCTACATTCTCTCAAACATACATCTTTGTGTTTGTATGTTTGAGGCTTAGATATGAAGCTAAGTGACAGGTAGTTCTAGAATATGGGATTTTATTTTGCTACTTCAAAAGTAGCGTCTGTTTTTTGAAGGCAGGACTGTGTCTTTTAGGTTTATCCTTGTATCTCTAGCACATACTAAAATGTCTGCCGTATATCAAATGCTCAGCAAAGACTTTTTATTTACTTATTTATGTATTTGTTTGTTTCTTTCTTTCTCTCTTTTTGCAGGGGAAGATTCGCCCTAAGCTAACACTCGTTGCCAATCTTCCTCCTTTTTCTTTCTCCCCCAGCCCAAAGCTCCAGGAAATAGTCGTGTATAATTGTAAGTTCTTCTGGTGTTTCTATGTGAGCCATCACCAGAGCATGGCTACTGATAGACGAGTGGTGTAGTACTGTGCCCGGGAACCAAACCCAGGCCATCAAAAAGTGGAACTTGCAGAACTTTTACTGCTAGGCCAGCAGGGCTGGATCATGGAGCCTTTTTAACTTCTTTCTCATTCTACCCACTTCCTTCATTCAGTTGATCAAATAATGTTAATTTTATCTCAAAAAGGTATTTCAAATTTTATTTCACTTCACTCCCATTGCCACTGCATTTTTGTAGGTCTTTGTTATGAACTGAATTGTGTCCCCACAAAATTCATAATGTTAAAGCTCTATTACTCAATGTGACTGTATTTGGAGGTAGGGCCTTTAAAGAGGTAATTATGTTTAAATGAGGTCATAAGACTGTATTGTTCTAGTCCAGTATAATGAATGTCCTTATAAGAATAAGAGACACCAGGGATGCATATGCACAAAGAAAAGGTCACGTGAGGACACAGTGAGAAGATGGCCATCTGCAAGCCAAAGAGAGAAGCCTCAACAGAAATTGAACCTGCTGTCACCTTGATCTTGGATTTTCGCCTCCAGAACTGTGAGAAAATATTTGTGTTGTTTAAGCCACCCAGTATGTGGTATTCTGTTATGGCAGCCCTAGGGAACTAATATAGTGCTCATAATTTATAAAGGAAATTGAAATCATTCCCTAATTTTCTCATTCTCCCTACTTTATTATTAAGAGGGAACCTCCAATTCCCTGGTCTTATGTTTTGATGAGGTGACTTCCCATTGAGGAGCACAGCTGGCTGCCTACTGTCTGATTAGCAGATCTCCATCTCGTATTACCATTTCCAGGAGGGGCGCAGGGTATTCAGAAGAAGTTGACTCTGAGAGATGGCCGAAAGTCCTTTAGACGGATGTTCAGACCAGGCTCTTCCTCTGTCTTTTATTATGGTATCTTTTACTGACACAGAGATTATATTTTAAAAAGCATTTGTATTCAGTTGTCTCATATGACTTGATCTTTCAAACAAATCTGTAAGACATATCATCTATAACCCTCCAAAGAATAGCTGAAGAAACAGACTTAGAAGGTGAGTAAATTGCTCAATGTCTGACAGACACTGAATGGCAGAAACAGCCTAGAAACGCAGCGCTTCCGATTCAAAGCTCATTGCTCTTTCCACTCTATCACAGTTAAGAATGACACACCAGATTATATTCATTTGCTGTGCACAGTGGAGTTGCAGCAAACATATATTTAATTTATTTGAATTCAACTGCAGGAGAGGGCCCAAGGTAGAATTCATTTAAATTAACCATAGACAATTGTGTCAGACATCTTTCTCAACAAGCATATGTTCCAGGCAGTGGAGTAATCAAGCTTGAAAGAGTAATTTAGATTTGGTGAACCCTATGAACAAAAATGTTTGATTCATTTCAAGGGGTTTCAACCATTGAGAAAGAAGTAAAATGATAGAGAAATGGAATAAATTAATTTAGGGCTATGGAGAATCATTGATGAAGGAAAAGATATTCTGGTATGTAATTGGTCAAGTGGAGCTATTCCCTCTTTGTAAATTCCCCTTGGAAAATTAATAAACTGACTTTCTGGCCTCTATATCTTCTATTTCTTTCAAGTGAGACTGTTTGAATAGTGTAAATAGGTTTTCCAGTGCTTATTCACCTCCTGTTGACCCAAAGTAACTCAAATAATGAAGTTCTCGTCCTGCAAACTCCAAGACTAGATACTGGTTTCATGTTAACTTACCAAGACATAAATACCAAAATAGTATTCTGGAATTCCTCTCACCATCTTCTCTACAACAATCAATGAGTCTTTCAAAGAGAAAAGTTTCCAACCAATTTTTTTCTTACAACCTGTGATGATTAATTTTATGTCAACTTGAATGGGCTAAGGCATGCCCAGACAGCTGGCAGAACATTATTTCTCAGTGTGTCCATGAGGGTGTTTCTGGAAGATATTAGAATTCAAATCAGTGGACTGAGTAAAGAAGATCTTCCCTCACTAATGTGGGTAAACATCATCCAATCCATTGAGGACTCCCATAGAACAAAAAGACAGAGGAAAGGCAAATTCTCTCTCTCTTCTTGAGCTGGGAAGACCATCTTCTACTGCCCTGGACATTGGAGTTCCTGGTTCTTGGGCCTTCAGACTCAGACTGAATTATACCACTGGCTTCTTTGGTTCTCCAGTTGCACATGGCAGATCGTGGGACTTCTCAGCCTCCATAATTGCATGAGCCAATTCCTATAATACATCTCCTCATATATATATATGTATGAATATACACACATATATATATATATGAATATACACATATATGTATATCCTATTGGTTCTCTTTCTCTGGAGAACCCTAACTAATCCACAACTGTCCTGCTTGTTATTCCAAAACTATTGCTAATGCATGTTGCTTATCTGCTCTGTGATCTAGTTCTTACATCTTTGATATTTGAGGTTTTAAGACTACTATTTCAATGAATAATGAATCAGAACAAAAATAGGGTGCAAAGCTATTTTATGAATTTATACATACTTTGAAAGAACACGTGTAAACATGTCACAAACCACTGAAATGATATTAATAAGGAGCTAACTCTTCCTCCTTTTGACATTTCATGTGGTCTCCCATCTGTTCTCTTATCTTTCTAATTTGTTCTTGTACTTAAAGATACAATTAAATAAAGGGCAAAAACAAGTATTTATCTCAATCTACTTTGAAAATATGCACTGTATGTGCATCTTGTCTCCCTTTCCTCCACCAGCCAATTGTTACATGTCGTGATTAAATTGAAAGGAAATGAAATGCTACTATGGTTAATCTGTTTTCACTTGATTCAGTTCTTTTTATCTTTAGCCAGGAAAAAAAAAAAAGACAAGTTGTCATTTTCCAATTTCTTTCTGTGTATTTTGACATCTTTTCTGGATATATTGCATTTTCCAATGGACAGTATAATTATGTTTTCTACTCTCAGCTATAAATATGAGCAGTGCGAAGGGCATACATCCTTTAAACCAATGAAATAGTTCCTCTGTAAATAACTAATTTTTTGATATTATAAATAGAATTATTGTTACTTAGAAAAGTTCCTACATACACTATAGGTATTTATATAAGTATCCATAAACGGACATGAATACATTATGTTAGATATACTGAACAACTTTTTGGAGAATATTAGGCATTGTTTAAAAACACGAGATATAAATTGGTCTGGTTATTAGAAGAGGGGTTAAGGAAAAGTTTGCTAAGAGTGGTATGGATACTGTTAATTGTGAGAGAATGCTTCCAATTATGTGCGACTAAAGTAATTTTGCAGCACACTGAAAAAAAAAATTCTACCGAATCCCAGGAATAATATCATTTTAGAAGGTTGAATAATTAAGTAGAGGATTGTTTATTTTCATTTCACACCCATTCTGAGATTTTTTTTCATGCTAAATATATCAGGGTGTTATAATTTTTGGCCAACATGGTAAGTATATTACAAATGGCTCAAAAAGAGATCAGAAGTAGGATCTAAATTATTAACTGCTTAACTTTTTTTTTTATTTAACAATTCTCTCACTTAGATAAATTCAGTTTTAGGCTACCTTTGCATACTTTCCAGTTGTAACTTTGTGTCAAAAAAAGGACATATACTTGACATCTTTTAAAATGCATAATGACTCTACCTTTCTGAATATTTGGTTACGTTCCTAACAGCTTTATTCCTTGAGTGGCCAAAATTTGTTAGTGAAGACCTAGATGTGGTCAATTAAAAATTGTTCTTACAATTATTAGCATGTTAATAGTTATATCAAATTTGTGGATGCAATAAAAATTTGCTTGCCAAATCTTTAATGGTAAAATTTTCTTGTGAAGGTTTATCTTATAATATGGCTTCTCATTAACTGAGGATGGCAGCAACATAGTAAAAATTGTAGTGATTTTGTTAAGAACCCATTTCTTAGAACTTATGGCATGAATTGCACCTAAGCTTTCATTGAATACAGTAATCATAATGTCCCTTATTTCCAGTGTAAAGTATTCTGCTAGAATTACTCTATATTTCTCTGTTTGTGATATAATCATAGGAAGTTCACCTAAGGGTAGAATGGTTAAGAGTAGAAAATTCTGGCTGATTGCAACACATGGAGACTATATTTGTCCTTTCAATAAAGGATAACTTGGCCCAAAAGTTTTAGCACGCAGCATTCAGGATAACATCACGTTTTTCTAAAAGACCTAGTCAGAGTTCTGGCTGAGTAGCATCCCAGAGTATTTGCAGTACATTTGCCAGCTTTTCTTGCCCAGGCAAAACTGCACTGTCACCACACCAATAGCATCTAGTTAATACCTGTTAATACTCACACACTCTTGTAGACTTGAAAAGGTGAGGCCTTCATAGGATGGGAATACATAAGAACATGAACCATAATTAATAAACAGCCCACATGGATTGCCATGAAAATAATAGCTTCGTGGGCCCTTCAAATCTAACCTAGCATCAAACTTTCAGTGTCAAAGCAACCTCTTAACGGCCATTTGAGTTAATTTGAAATTAGATAAGTTAAGGAGAGCGTATAAGCTTTTCTTTTATTGAATATAAATTAACTTGTAAAACGTGGAAAAAATAACCTTCCCCATGATTTTGTGATTGGTGATCACAAGGGAAAACTGTTTAAAAGTATTAAAAATACTGATTCAATGATGGATAATCTTTGAAAGATTTTATTTTTAGTGTCCCTTGGAGAACCCAATTCTCCAGTTATTCTTAAAGAATATGTATGCATAAATCCTTAATGTAGCTTCAACAACAGCAATAATGAAAAAGGTCTCTGGATCAAGACAGGTCTGGGAGTAAATTCTGTATCCCTGACTTGTATTAACCACTCTAGATGCCAAGTTCCTCCTCCTAAAATTGGGTTAATGCACTATCCTTTATTTACAGTTCTGAAACCCAAAAACCACTGTAAACATTTTTTTTCTCACTTGGCAGCAAAACTTGTCCTGACCTGAACCCATTGTCAGCAAACCAGATGGGAACTGATATGAGGTTATTTATCACCTTTACTTATTCCACTCTGTGTCGGTATTCATGCATTTCAGTGAGGAAGTATTAACATTGTTAATTGCAGGGAGATACTTCAGACCCTAAAATTTGAAGATTTCTGAATTCTGAGATATATTTAGCCTAAGGGATTTCATATAAGGGATTATGAACCTGTAATAGCAACTATGAGTATTGATATGCAGAGTCAGAAAGCAGTGAATATTAATTCATAGTGCCTGGCACAAAGTAGGCATGCTACAAGTACTTTCTCTCCTGTTCCTTCACAGAGAAATGTCCTCTGCAAAATTGTATTCACATTAGATGATTCATTTCCCTCCTGATTCCCCCAATAAAAGTGTGATGACAACATTAAAGATAATTCCAGTTCAGATCTATAAGATGTAATAAGCAAACTGCAATCATTAATTTGGAATGATTCCACCACAATATTGCAATATTTTTAAAGGTTATTCCAGGGACAATTCCTACTGCCTGACTTCACTGGACCCTCAGAGGATGTGCAGGATATTGTGACCAACACATACTGGAAGACCACTGGAACCATGAAATGCTGGAATAGCTCCAAAGAAAAAACAGTGAAAAGTTAGACAATAAAGGAAATTATTTAGAAGGAAAGCCTGAATATTTAAACTGTCTGTTTGACTAAAAAATGGATTAAGAGAATGGACTAAAGGGCACATATTTGGAAAATATCTAAACAAAGGCCGATGAGAGAACTACTTAAAGTACTAGAATGAGTAACCTTGAAGCCAGGTTATTCTCATTCATCAACTCAAAGTGAAGGAGAACCAATTTATCATTCTGTTTTCAAGATTTACAATTTTCCAAGTGTATCTTGGCTGTTCTTATGAGACTTAATTTTATGAGAGTCTAAATGCTGTTCAGTAAATCCAAATCAATTGTGTGAAGCCACATAATGAAGCAGTAATAGCAGATAGCTGTGTTTTCTTCATTGGTGGAGTTAGTGCTCTTTCCATAAGAATGAGTAATAAGTTTAAAATGTACAAAGAAAAACTTGCGAAGGAAATAAAAGAATATTTTTCAGAGCTCTTTATTTCCAGATACACTATGGCATACAGCAATCGTGTCAGTAGTATTAGTGTTTGGCCAATAACACTTCAAGAAGAGCACCAGAAAAATCAATATAGAAGAATTTATACTGCCAAGAAATGGGGCATCTAGGCTTATTAATCTCTCCCTATAGAGGGAATGAAATATTGTATTTGACACATAAGATTTTCATTGAAGACTATATTTCAATGTTAAAAAGATTTCTTTCACTCTTTACTGTACCACTGTAGAGAGTAGAGATGTCTACTTCATGGTGAGCATTTTGCTCAGTATGGCTAAAATAATACTGACAAGAGATTTTCACATATTGGGGTATATGGGATAGCTATTCTGATTCAAATGGATTCAGCTTGAGTTAAAGAAGCTTGACTTATAGACTATCAAACACACCTTGTGTATCTACTTTAACCATTAAAGAATGCATTCTCTTAAGATAAGAATGCGTGCTTCCCCTCCTACAACAGTATTGGTAATGCCCTATCCTTAGCACCCTATTGGTAATGCCCATTTGTACTCCTGCAGATTAGTGCCCTTTCCTGAACCTCAGAGTTATATTGGCCTGCTAATTTGCAACTGGATACCTCTTTGGAACTTTGATGAATATGTATCCTGGTGTGTTTAATGTATGTTCTTTGTTCTAAAGCGGTGTGACTATACTGAAAACTGTGCTTCTCTGGAATGTCTTCTTCCTTTGTAGAAACTGCCTTCCCAGGTTATAATCCTCGCCCTGGCTCAAAGCTCACCTTCTCTCTCATCTACAGAATGGTTATTGGTTATTTTGTGTTGACAATATTGCTAAACAATTTATTTATCTTAAGATATGCAGCAACCAAGAGATTCATGAAATTGCTTTATCATTTCCTGCTTATTCTTTCTCCTTATATATTATTCTAGCATTAATTTTTTGCAAATTTAGTCCTAATTAGATTAAAACTTTCCCTATTCCTATTCTTCCTAGGAATATGTACTCCAGCCAAAATTAGTGAGATAGGTAAAATTTTCTGTTGGTGAAGGAATTCCAAATCTTAAATCAAAAATATTATATTTAGTGCTAAATCTTTAGTATTAAATCTTTAATGTTAAATCTTTCAATTTAACAGAAAAAATAACCGAGAAATTCTTTTTTAAGGGAAATAAAAAATATTGAGAGTTATGTGAAATAAATCATAGTAATATAGCTAAAATCGTTATTTGATTATTAAAATTCATTGAAGAGATCACATTTTTATATCCTTAAAAAAAAAAGAAAGGAAACATTTCTTTTTTCTGAGTCAAGTTTCATCAGGACATTTGGTCTCCAGGCAATAGAGAGCCTTCTCAGACAAATGACTTAGAGTGCAGACTCCATAAACAGCAGAAGCTTTCAAGGTCCCACCAGACATTACAAATAAGGTGGGTTGACTTTGTTCTGGGTTTGATTTGAATGGGAATGAACTTCTCAGGGAAGCCTAATTCACCAGTTCAAAAAATTCCTCAGAAGTCATCTTACATCTGGTGTGCTTAAACTACAGTACAAAAAGATATCTAAAATATTTTAGTGAAACTCCTGTTTTCATGTTCCTTTGCTGACTTGAGAGCTATCTCATTAAAACGTAGAGAATACACAGTTCTCAGTGATAAAATCACCAGAACTATTACACCTAAAATTCAGTATCAAGCTGCTCTACTTTTGTTTTAATTGAATGGGAACTAGTGTCCTTTCAACTCTTAGTAGCTGAATTGTTGATATGAAAGAAAAGAAAACTATTAAACAAAAAATTTTTTCTTTTGTTGTTGTTTTTTGGTAGCATTGCATCAAAAGAGAAGGCTTTAACTCAGATAAAGAGTATGAGTGGCAGAGAAACAATCAGGAGAAAAGTATACTTTACTTTAATGTAGCATCTGAGGGGGGAGGGAAGGGAAGAAAGAAAAAGAAACAACTATCTTCAACATTTCACACATCTTCCCTCACTCAACTTGTGTCAGCTAAATATCCCATAAGCTATTATGGGAGAATAGTATCACAATTTTATTGATGAGTCAATTGAGACAGTTAGATTTAATTTTTTTTTTTTTTTTTTTGTGGGGAAGACCAGCCCTGAGCTAACATCCGTCGCCAATCCTCCCCTCTTTGCTGAGGAAGACTGGCCCTGGGCTAACATCCGTGCCCATCTTCCTCCACTTTATATGGGACGCCACCACGGCATGGCTGACAGGCAGTGCATCGGCGGGCGCCCGGGATCCGAACTCGCGAACCCCGGGCTGCCAAGCGCGAACTAAACCGCTGCGCCACCGGGCGGCCCCGAGACAGTTAGATTTAGAATGGTTTCCTAGAAGTTGCACAGTGAATGAATAGAAAAGATAGGGCTGGCTGGAAACAAGCTCCCTATTACAGAGTCCCAGGATATCTGAAAGTAAGGGGTAAGATGATTTTGTTAAACAGTCCGAGAAAATTATGTGAGAACTAGATTACTTGAATCAACCAAAAATCACTGCAAAGATACTGTAACTGACATAATAGAAGGAAAGAGGATGATTTAAATTAATCGTTATAGAAAAGTACAGGCGTTTTAAACAGCAAATAATTTATACAACTTGGTTCACTTGTGGTGTATTACAAACAACTTTCTCTAGAGCAGAAAAGAAAAGAAAATTTTAAGTGGCGAGAGGTTTGGAGATGTTGGGAAGGAAGAAAACATGAGGTGTACGCTGAAGGTGTATCTTCATGTTTAAAGGCATAGTTGAAAATTTCCAAACAAAAATCTACTAATTTTCCACACTTACAGGTAAAAATCCCATTTTAGTGATCTAATAAATTCAGCAACTTTCTAAACGTATTTGTATAGTAATTTATCTTGTTTACATCTTATTTAGATACAGGAAGCTCTTTTTTGCAAATGATAATCTTTGAGGGCATGTAAATTTTATCATGTTCTCTCTTCTCCCCCAAGCTACTACAAAATTATCACTAATTCTTAAGCACTGAGAAATGTTTGGAATCAGAGTCAGCATAAATGCTGCATACCTGTGTTTTTGACAATATTGCTTAAATGCCATGTTCACGTTCTGGCCTCCATCCTCTTGTCCATTATACCAAACTGCTTGAGACTCTTTTAATCAGGAACAAATCATTTCATTCTTTGAATAGAGATCGAGTTTAAATGTTAACATCCCAGAGAAAAGTAACAAACAGTGAATTAAATTTAAGCTGTGGTGTAATATCTGATGTTAGAGTTCACTAACCACAAATTTTTCCAAAGCTTAGCCCACAGGCTATTTTGCAGGTCAGGAGCCCTAAGACTCAGCTCTCATCAGGGTTTAACTCTTAGAGAACACGTTCATGGGAGTGGTAGAAATTTAGAGATGATGAAATTTAGAGATTAACAGCTAGCGGCATGAAACAATCTCAAAGTTCAGGGGTTTTGGGCAAAATGTGTTGGAAGATATGATTTCAACTTGAAGTCTAGTTGGGGATTCCTACTCCCTTGTCATTCTTCAAGACATATGAGCCCACAGGTACTAGCCTAACTGATGTACCGGTCATGGGGCCCATGAAGAAGCTGAGACTGAGAGACAGAGAGAAGACTGTCTCCCTCTCCCCACAACCACCACTTTGGAAAATGTGGCTCAGGTAGGATTAACAGATGGAAACAGGAAGCATAGAAGAGTCCACTGTTTTTCTTACTGATTCATCAGTCAGGAAGTAAAAAAAGCCAGCGTGGAACCTATTTCCTAATTTTCAAGTAAAATAATCATAGTACTAATGGAAGTAGATTTTATGTGTTTGAGACTCTAACATCCAGGGGGAGGAGTAAATAAATGAAGAAAAGCAGGGTAAATGTGTTGACTTCAACGAGTTCCCCTCATAGATAGGGAAACTATGGTCATTCTTAAAAGAACAGGTGAGGAGGAAGGAATAAACATTCCTCCTTACCCAGTAAGATGAGGAAACATGTTCTATCATGAATAAGATTAGGCAAAAATCACTTAAACGTGTTTCCTTCTTGTGGACCTTTTCAAAGACTGTAAATGCTGAACTACTTTGTGAATCTTCATGAGGAGGGCTGTGCTTGGGGATCATGTTCAAATGTATTTGGCCATGAATAGCATCTCTCAGGAGTAGTGAATCGAGGGATGCAGTTTTGGAAACTGATCACAGTGGAGAACTAACCTCAGTGATGGGAAGGATGCCAAATGTGTGAGTTGCCAATTCTTCTTACTCTACAATTTCCCTTCCTAAATAAGCAAGCGCTACAGGGAGTCTATTGGAATATCAATGCTCTTGAGATGAGGTGGCATGAACTGGCAAGGCCATTGCATTGGATCACTCTAGGGCAAAATTCTCATTGTATTCCAAGTGACTGGTGTCCCCAGCAGTTGTGGACCATGGATGATCTGAGGGCAATAGTAGTATATGTGATGAGAAGTTGTTGGATTTAAGATACATTTTGAAAGCTAAGCTAACAGAATTTGTTTTAACTTGGATTTTGAATGTGAGAAAAAGAAAGGAATAAAGGATGATTCTAATGTTTTGGCAGAAACATCAGGGTGAATGGTGGTTCATTTATGGAAATAAGGAACACTATGAGAGACGCAAGTTTTGACAGGGGTGGGAAATAGGATTCAATTCTGGACTTGGTAAGTATTAGATTCATATCTAAGTGTTCAGTTTGATATAAGACTCTGATCTGAGGGTATATGGAAGGGTTAGAAGAAGTCAAGGATTCTGCTGCTGGCCTTGAGGAGGTAAGCTGCTGTGTTGTGAGAGGGTCTATGGAGGGGGCCATGTGACAAAGACCCAGTGGCATTCTCTAGGAGCTGAGAAGTTCCTGGCTGAAAGCCTGCAAGAAAACATGTCCTCAGTCCTATAGCTGCAAGAAAAGGAATTTTTCAAACAGCAATTGCTACTTTGAATACTGCTGGTGGGAATGTGAAATGGTACAACACATTCGTAAAACAGTTTGACAATAATACACACAACTATCATGATACAACAATTCCATTCCCAAGTATTTCCATTTACTCAAGAGAAAGAAAAGCATATGTTCCTGTAAAGCATCACACATGAATGTTCATAGCAGCTTTGTTGTAATAACCAAAAACTAGATACAACCCAAATGTTCATCAGCATGCGAATGATTAAACCCAGTTTTATCTCCACACAACAGACTGTTTCTTAGCAATGAAAAAAGAATGAACCACTGATATGACTTTAACAAATTAATCTCATAACAATTATACTGAGTGAAAGAACCTAGGCCACAAAAAAAGTACGTATTTTATGATTCAATTAATATAAAATCCTAGGAAATGCAAGGTAAAGTATAGCGGTGAAAAGTGGATTAGTGGATGTCTGGGGGCCAGAGAGGAGTGATGGTAGGGGGGAGAGGGGCAGGAGGTAGAAATTTACAAGATGCACAGGAAGCTTTTGGGAGTGGCAGATATGTTCTTTTTCTTGATTTTGATGATGGTTTCATGGGCATATACTTACGTCAAAATGTATTAAATCATACACTTAAGTAGGTGCCATTTGTTGTATTTCTATTTTAACTTTATAAAATTGTTTATAAAAAAATAATGCTTTTTTGTTTCAATCCCTGAATTTTTTTATTTTTCTGTCTTCTGAATAGATTCCTGAACTCTTCAATGTAAAAACAGAATATGAGTACAATAACTTGGTCTATACCAAAATTTGGTTTAGCCTTGCTGATTGGTGACAACCTACTCTTTGGCTTTGGCTTGACATTTGGAACTGATCAACTGAATGCCTATTTAAGTGTCTTTTTTTTTTTTTTTTACTTAGCTGAACTTATTCTGCATGATTAATGATTGTGAGATCCTGCCATCAAATTGGATCTCAGGAGCAAGAACAAGGCATATCATGCAGATTTATCATTGATATCTGACTACACACTTTCAAATTTAGGTATACATTCTAAATGTAGCTTGGAATTTGCTTCATATATTGGAATTTTATCAGTCAAGTGAAATATACATAAGTATTATTGTAAGAGTAAAATCCATAATAATTAATGATTATGAAAGCTGTTAATTTTATGTACAAATTTATTACTGAGAACTTTTAAGTAGTCAGATAAATAGCAAAATGCACTGGTAGTTAATGGGTACATAATGAAGGGAAATATAGCTGGAAATTCAGTTTTTGTTATCATGAAATCCAATTTAATTGCTCCTTTGCAACATTGCTACTTTCAAGATTTATTGTTAATTTTTTCCCAAGTGATTGTATGAAATAGGAAATTCAAGAAGAGAGTAAGATAAAAATAAACTAAGTGAGGGCAATAATCTTAAATTTGCTGCTGAAAATACTTAAAAAGCATTTTCTTCAAACAGAGCAGAAAGCTTCAGTGTGTGGTATTGCTACAAATAAATTGTGTCATTATCATCAACCCAATCTTCAAATTCCAGAATTAGAACAGAAATAAGTCTACATTAGTCACTGTTCTTGTAGAAAGGAAGGGAAATATACATCTTTATGGAAATATTACCAAGAAATCTATTCCGGACTTGAAGGTGTGTGACCCTTGGAAAGTTACTAGCTCACTTTCTGCAACTGTAACATGGAAAGAACAATGTCGACAATGAAAGATGGAATCGTCTCTGTGGCCTCACAGTCTTAGCACTTAGTCCATCAGTACACAGGCTTGGTTAGCCCTTGCTTTCATTGTCCAGAGTCTATTCATTTCAAAACTGTTGACCAACAATGTAGCTTTTTCTTTTTTAATGAAGACTTCAATGTAGGGACAAAAAAGATTTTCATTCCTTGTTGTTGCCCTGTTGTTTACTTATTAAAACTCACTTCAAGACCCTCCCCTCATTGCATCTACCAGTTCTAAACTATTCTGTGATGAATTTGCCTTGTCTCAATCAGATCCTTGCATTGAAAGTCTCTCCTTAATCTACCTGATCCTCAATTTCCAAATCCTATGATTAGCCATCTCTGTCCTCCTCTTTTGAGACACAAACTAGGCTGTCTAGCTGATGTTCTTCCTTACTACAGTAGGTTAATAAACATAGCGTTGCTTAACCACGGTTGTTCTGGTGTCTTTTCGGAGAGTGAGCTGTCAACATTCATCAACAGAAGAACTATAATCACCTGGCCACACACACGACACATAGCAGACTCCTGTGTAGGCAAGACACATTCAGATTAGGCACACTGAATAGAGGGCCCCCAATTGGGCACCCACCAGATGATATTTCTTTCCATTGTTAGTATGTGTGTGAGCACACGTATGCTGCTTCACCCCAAGCCAGAAGGCTATATCCATAATTTGCTTCTTATATCAGTCTGGCTTGCTTATGAGAACTGAGACCACCAATATCCACAGAGCTGAACTATCAGGACTGAAGACTGATGTCACCTGTGTCAACATAACTATACCATTTGTTCTAGGGAATAGTTTAATTCAGAAAATTCTTGAAAACCAATTTATCTGAACTATGTAAGCTATAGTTCAACTTATTTGAACTATAGAATGATAAATGGCCCCTTCCTCAGGGTAATAGTTTTCTCATCAGGGCAAAAAGTGAGGAACAAATTAGAGACATAATCTTGGGTTATTTGGGGAGTGTTCTAATCAAAGGTGGGCACTTACTTATCCCTACTTTCCATTTGCTATCTCTTCTTTCCAGGATCTCAGTCCCTTTGCCAGCCAGGGAACCCTTCTTAGTCATTGTTTTTTGGAGCAACCAAATCTTGACTCTTTCTCTTACTAAATCTCTTATTCCCTCCTTAGTGTGTGGTAGCAGTGTATGGAGATTCCCTACGTGGGCTCAAGTGACAGTCTTCCCCAGCATTGCTGTGATGACTAATTAAATGAATGGGTATATGCAAAGCAACTGGAAGATGGGCAATAAAGAAAAGTGTTTGCTATTACAATTATGCATATCTAATCAATGTATTTTAGCTTTTCCTGATTTGCATAATTCCACCCAGATGTCAACACAGAAGGGGGTAGTGGGAGGATTTAAATTATGGGGGTCAGGTATTCTCTTATTTTAAAATTAATTGAGATAAAATATATGAATGTACCTTGCACATAATATGTGTCATAACTTGGTTTCATGTTACAGAAAATAGGATTTAGAATCAGAAACCGAATGTGAATTCCTGAATCTTGAGACCTTACACACCCAAAAATTAATCTCTCAACCTCATCAGTGTCATGTGAAAATGGGTATAATAACACCAAATTCCTGGACTTGGTGCCAGGATTCAGTGAAATAACACATACAAAGAATATGCTTGTAAAAAAAATTTTATTTCCTTTCTTTTCTCTATTTCCTTTTACCTCTCTAGGCCTCGTTTTACTTATCTGTAAAGTTAGGAAGTAAAATTAGATTTATCTCTAAGCCCTAAAATGTTCTGATTCTATCCTTACACTCAGAATGACCTCTTTCTTCTCTGAACTTTCAGAGAGGCATTTTAAATATATGTAACCTTGGGTCATTTAGCCCTTAAATATATTTGTCCTGGGGTCATTCTCTAGCAGTGTCACGAGTCTCTCATATCTTTATCCAAAGGGAGGCAGTATATTGTGGGTTTCTCTTGTATAGTGTGCCAGGCCAAACAGCGCTGAGCATACACCAGTCAAACGTGCTTATTGGCTTGTTTAGTATTAGACACCCATACCCGATGAGTCAACACCTCCTGAAAGGTACAAATACTTTGAAGAGTTTTTAGTGCTATGTAAGTGAAAGATTAATTTCATTCTATTCCAGACATTCTTGAACACTTTCCTTGGGTCATTGAACGTATTTAATGTGTTCATTTAAAAGCATAGCAAGGGCGCTCCTTTTCAAGGTCTTAGTGATAGATCTTAATGAAGAGTGTAATAGAGGAGTCTATAGGGCTGGGCCTCAAGCAGGAGATAATAGAATGCAGCTGAATACATTAAAACATAGTCTCCAAGGCTTCGAACCTTCTGGCTTAAAGGATGTTATATCATTTTATTCTTACTCCAGCTCGGTTAGAAATTGCTCATTTTGAAACTGATTGAGGTTGGTACTTTTGATAAATTGTACGTTATCTCTTATTTCCTAACCTCCTTTCTTCTTAAGTTCAAAACATGAACATATAAAAGATAAAGGATCAGGCTTGCTGATATATAGATATAGATAGACATAGATATAGATATAGATATAGATATATGGAACCTCTGTCAGTGATTTAAATCTGGGGAGTAGAGCTTAGCGGGGAGGCTGGAGGGAGTGGTAGACTCCAGATTTATTACCTTTAAGTTTGTATAGCTACTTCCCTCTTTCTCTCACTCTTTCAATGCTAAAATTCTAATGTTTGATCTTTTACATCATGTGTGATATCTAAATGGGGTAATGAATCTTATTGTATAGCAACTAAACATTGTCAAAAATAATTATTATTTTAAAATAATAAAACATTCAAAAAATTTGCCTACAAAACTGTAGATTTGGTGTAAAGCTATTATATTTTCCTAAGAAAAACTTTCTTTGATATCAAATACCCATGAATATTGTCTTAAATTGAATATCCCCCTGGATGTTGAAAATATTTTGCATTTCATGTTGTTTATAATGTCCCAAAGATCTGAAGTTAAAGAGCCTGACCTAGAGCTGTTAAATTCATTCTTCCCAAAAAAAGGAAATAGAGTTAATATGATAGCCAAAAAGAGGGACAACTGAAACAGATTTGGGGTTTAGCACAGGATTCCTGGAAGACGTAAGGTGGGAGTCCCAGTGACTGTTAGTAAGTTAGTAAGTTTGTGTGAGGGTGTGGGAAGAGAGGAAGATTTCCACAGAGAAATGAATTACATGTGTGGAGTCCTGGAGAGAAGAGAGCATGACACAGACGAGTACCAAAGTGAAGTTTGAGGAAGTTAGAGCAGCAGATATCAGTAGGAAAGAACAGTGAGGGTTGAGCCTGGGGATGTTAGCAGGGAACAGATCACACTTTTAATTTCCTAGCTTGGTTAAGAAACAACCATTAAGGGGCCATCCTGGTGGCGTAGCGGTTAAGTTCACACGCTCGGCTTCTGGTGGCCCAGGGTTCGTAGGTTTGGAACCCAGGCATGGACCAACACACCACTTGTCAAGCCATGCTGTGGCAGTGTCCCATATAAAGTAGAGGAAGATGGGCACAGATGTTAGCTCAGGGCCACTCTTCCTCTCTCTCACACATGCACACACACACACACACACACACACACACACACACTAACCATTAAGAGTCCTGTAAGCTTTGAGCAGGGGAGTGAGAGAATATCAACCACATTTTAGGAAGGTCACTTTGTGTGGGTGGTGGAAAATGGGGTGGAGGTGTGCTGAGTAGGGCAGGATGTCCACTTAAGAGACTGTTGTGATCTAGGAGAGAGGCAATGAGGGCCTCTTCCAGAAAAGCATCAACGAGTTCAAAGAAGAGTGTCTAGAACCCTGAGACATTTGGGTGGTAGAAGTGACAAGACTATATGGTAGAGTTTGAGGAAGATAAAGGAACAAGAAATGATGCCAAATTTCTGGCATGCATAACTAAATGAAGTGGACCTCTCTGGTTTAAGGAATCACAGCTTGTTTTCATAAGTGTAGCTTTGAAAGAGAATTCCATATAATGATGCCAGATCACTTTCTGTAAGTCTTCAAACATTGTCAAAAAACTGGTGTCTAGTTTAAAGTCAATAGTGTTTATAATTACAGAAGAATTAGCAGAGACCTGTCTGAGGCAAAAAATAAACTGAAATTGGCTCACATTTGCAATTCTCCTGGGTGGATTCATTCAGTAGATTAAGAAAGATCCTAATTCCCTGAGAGTTTGAAATCACTATTTACTGTTAGTTTTAACATGGAAACAAATTCAGTGCCTTGAATTAACATGCCAAGTCTGTAGATTTAAGATAAATAAAAAATTCCCACTTATCAGGGAAAAACAAAACAAAACAACAACAACAAACAACGTTAGCTCAGAAACCATTTTCGGTAACAGAGATTGCATTAGCTCATCCACCTCCTGTTTAGTGGAGTATAAACTAATTGTTTCTCTGGCATGCCCTCCCCAGATTTTATAGTTAATGAATGTGAGATGATGTAAAGGCAAGCTGCTCAGCCCTGGAAGTTCAAGTTAAAATAAGGTTGTTTGAAAGACTATTTTTATTAGCTGAAAGAGAAAGACCTTTTCACAGGGAGATCTAATTTCTCTTAATCTCTCTTGTTTGGTCCCTCCTCACGAATTTTTCTAGAATTACTGATTGTCAGTTCAGGTTCTGTTTGTCTTGCACTCTTTCCCCTGGTCTCTGCTTTGATTTTTCCATCTAATAATTGGACCTTAAACTACAATAAGTCCATTTCAACCAAACATCGTTTTTTGGGACGTTTTTGACAACAACAGTGTAAAAAAAAGAACTGGCAAAGCTTGTAACTTTAGAAGTAGCACTTTTTAGATAGTAAGCTAGGAAAAGGGATAATAAGATAACTTCTGAGTATAAATTAGGCTTATTTTATCCCTGCTGTCCAGTAGACTGAATCATTGTTGAAAAATCTGACCAGCTCGCTCCCTTTACAACTCTGCTGTGATCCCTGTCCAGCTTACACAGTAAGCCCAAGAATCTCATCTCCAGCCTTCTTTCCAGTTCAACTTGTGCTTGGCTTCTGTCCTCTGCTCCTACTGAACCCCAACTAGGTAAATTCTACAGTAAAAGATTGTTTCCTTCAACTCCTTTTTCTGTCTTTACATCTTTTCAGTCATCCTTCTATCTGCTGCAAACTCTTTGTTCTCCAAGTTTAATACATCAGAGAAATTCCCATCAGAAAAATAAAATCTCGTTTCTTCTAATGCTTCTAAATCATTCCCTAATTAAATGGAAGAAAGACATCATTCAAAATATTAAAAGACGTACAGCATTTGCCTGTGCTTCCAAAACAACAGATTGAAAAGTGGGAGTTCCACCCATCCATTTGGAAATTTTTTGCTGGTGTTTTTTCATGTTGTTTTTACTGAGTTGATTGATTTGGCAAATTATTTTATGGTCTAGGCAAGGCTGTGTTTTCACATTGCCAAACAACTGGTCAATCCATTAAAGGATCACCCTGATGGATGTGTTCATGTCATGAAGACAAAATAATTTGTTGATGGGCCTTTTCATTTTGTAGTCAAGATACTCATATTTAGTCATATTTATGTAATAAGTCATATTTATATCAAAGATATATGGAATGTTTACTTTTGCTATAACAAAGGACTTTTTAAGCAATGTTCTGGCTATCACACAATTTCTTTAGATGTTGTACAATTGTTCGCTTGTAGTGTTTCCATTTCTTATAACTATTTGTTTACAAAGAGCTTAGCACATCGTAGATGTCTACTCAATATTTATTAGGGTGATAATGATATGCCTTTTTTCACTGTTCTTACCCATATGGACTTTAAACTGCTGGACTGTATCTGTTAAAATTGCTTTCTGGATTTCCAAATAATAAGTAAAGTCTGAGTCTTCTCGTCTCCCATACAGAAATATTTCATTTTATGTATTAATGATTCATCCAGAAGTCTTCTATAAATGTTGATTACATGAATGGGAACTGTGCCTTTACTACATTTTATTACTCTTCGCAATCCTTACATTTTACAGATATGCAAACTGAGGCTTGGAAAGATAAAATGAATTGTCCCCGGCCACATAATTATTAACTGGCAGAGAATGTGCATAAGCCTCGGTTTTCTCATGTTGTAAGTTTAGAGTGACATGGAAATAATAAAACCACAGTGCTACTTGATTTGAAAGAAGCAAGAGAACATTCTGTAATGTATCTATGGGGGAAATTTCGTGAAGAAAGTGGCACTATTTAAACCAATGGGTAGGATTTCAAGAGACAGGAATAGTGTGTGTGTGTGTGTGTGTGTGTTTGGTGGGAGCACAACCAAACTAAAAGGAATAGCATAAGCCAAAGCATAGAGAGAGGAATATATGTGACATATTTACAGAGACATAATCTACAGTTTGTATTATATTATACTGGGGAGTTGGGCTTTAAAGAAAAATTGGTTTTAGATTCCAAAGTGCCCTAAATATAAGGCCAAAGAGTTTAGACTATAGTTAGGAAGTAATAAAGAGTAATTAAAGGTTTTGGATTTGAGAGGAAAATATGATTAGAGCTGTGATTCATGAATACTAATAAGATTGATTTGAACTGTGGACACTTGAGAACTCTAGATTAGGTGGAAGATTATTGCAGCGGTGTAGGCATTAGATGATGGATGGCTGGTGTAGGCATTAGATGATGCATCACTGAACTGGGTTCCCGACAGTGAAAGAGGTAAAGAAGAAACAGATGTGCAAGAGGGCTGCCTCTGGAAGGTGAAGGAAAGAGCAAGGATCACATACATTTTGAACCTGTGAGACAGGAGGAATCATGGTCTCATTTCTAGAAATGAGAGGACTGTAGGGAACAGAAGCCAGTTTGTGGAAGAAGGGTGAATTTGCCTTCAGATATCATTCTTTTGAGTTGGTAGGATATAATGTGAGATATATCCAGCAAGTGGTTGCAATGATGCAAGTGAGAAAGTTTGAGAGTTTGCATTTCTTTACAAAGTAATTTTGCGGTTGATGAGATATTTCAACAGGTGACTCAATCCTTCACATTTTGTACATTTCCGCCTCTGCCTCTTTGCAAACACCTGTGCTTCCAACCCATGTAGCTTCTTCCCACATTTCCTCTTTTTCAAATCCTAACAAAACCACAGACTCTGCTCAAATTCTCACACTATCAGAAAGCTTTCCCTAGTCAACTCAAAGTGTTACCTCCCTTTGTTAATCTGTGTTTTAGAGCAGTTTTATGTTTACAGTGAAAGTGCTAGGAAGATACAGAGATTTCCCATATACCCCTCTGCTCTCACACTTGCATAGCCTTCCCCATGATCGACATCACTCACCAGGATGGTACATTTTTTATCATTAACACATCATAATCACATAGCTTACTTTAGGGTTCACTCTTGGAGTTGTACATTCTATGGGTTTAGACAAATGTATAATGACATGTATCCATCATTATAATATCATACAGAGTATTTTCACTGCCCTAAAAATCCCCTTTGTTCATCTTTTATATGATTTAGTGTTTTTATGGAATTCCTTGGGAAATGAGAGAAATATATTGAATTCTAAAACTGGAAGGGGTATGACAGTTCATATTTTGCTAGTAAATTTTCTTTCTCATTTTCTGCAATGAGAAAAATATCTTCTTTATCTCCCTCAATAGCATCTATTCACCCCCAAATCTTAGCTGATGATCACACTTTATATTTTCCTGGGAAATTAGAAGCTATCAGACAGTAGCCTTCCCACTACCAAATCCACTGACCAACCTGCATCTACCTTCAACTTTGTGAAGACAGAGAAATTAATTCTTTCTTTTTGACACAGTTACATCTTCTTGAGACCATTTCTTCTCTTAGCTTTTGTGAAATCACTTCCTATTTCACTGGCCACTCTTTCTTTGTCTCTTTGGTTGCCTTTCACTCTGCTGCCCTATTTATAAATATTGGATTGTCCCAAGGCCCACTCTTGGTCCTCTTTCCCTAGATACACTCGTTCTTAGAAAATCTCATCCAGTCCCACAGCTTTAAAATCCATTCGTGTGGATTTGTACCCAATGATATCTCCCTTGCACTCCCTTGAATCCAGGCTTAGATATCAAACTGCATACTTGACCTATCCACTTTGACGTCCAATAGACATCTAAAATATGCAAAACAGGACTTGTGATTCCCCCAACTCCTGACACTTCTTCTTCCTCTATTATTACCCATCTCAATTTATGGCATCACCACCCACACACTTAACTCTAGTCGTGGATCTGGGAATCAGCTAAGATTTTTTTTCTTCCAACTACTTCTGAATCTAATCTACCAGAAAATGCAGTTGGCTCTACTTTTAATCTACATCTTAAATATGGACAATTATCCCATCTTTCGTGCCCCACATTAGTCCAGGCTGCTATTATCTATCACCTGAATCACTATGATAGCTTCCTAACCCACTTCTTGTGCTTCCACTCCCCTAAATTATATTCTCCACACCAAACCTGAAGCGACTCCATTATTAAACAACTATTTATCGAGAATCCACCAGGCATTGGGCACTATCCTAAGCATTGAGAGAAGGCAGCAAACAAAACAAAATCAACCTCAAACCTCTGCTCTCTTTCCATTTGTATCTTTTTGGGGGAACTCCGACAGTAAACAAACATAAACAGATATATAGTACTTCAGATGGTGATTAGAAAATAAAGCAAGACAGAGAAAATAGAGAGTGCCATGGGTGAGCTGGAAATCTATTATTTTATATAGGGCTATGAGGAAAGCATTTGTTCATGAGGTTATATTTTATGAAGGCCTGAAGGAAAGGAGGAGTAAGTCATGCAAATATCTGGGGAAAGAGCCATCAAGGCAGAACTAACATGAAGAGCAAAGGTCTTGCGGAAGAAGCAGCTTGGTGTGTTCAAGGACCATGAAGGAGGCCATTGTGGCTGGGACAGAGTGGGCAGGAGGGCATGGTAGTTGAAGTAGTAGAAGATGGAGGCAGAGAAGTATCAGTATGTCACATCACATAGGCTCTTGCAAGTCATTGTAATGCTTTTTGATTTTACATTAAGCCAATGGAGGGTTTTGAGCTTTACAAAACAAACTTCTTAAGATTTCAAAGTATGCTCTGGCTGCTATGTGAAGAGTAAGGAACAAGGGTGAAGCAACAGGCAAGTGACAGTTTTCATTACCACAGTCCAGATGAGAGGCTATTGTAGTTTGGACCAGGTTGCTGGTGCTGGAGGCGGGACAACTGCTCAGAGTTTGTGAATATTTTGTAGGTGGAGCCTATAGGCTTTTCCTGGTGAAACAGTGAGACACCAAGCCTCTTGGACTTAGCAAGTGGACATGCCTTTTAACTGAGATGGGGAAAACGTTAGGAGGAACAGGTTTTGAGAGAGAAAATAGGATTTGGATTTTAGACAGGAGACATCTGCTAGACATTTAAATGGAGAAGTCTAGTAGATACTTACATGTGTCTGGAATTCAGAAGAGAGGTAGGAACTGCAAGTAATAATTTACGAGGTGCCAAATGTACAGGTGGCATTTACAATTGAAACTGGATACAACTACTTAGGGCCTAAATATGGACATATAAGCGAGGAGGTATAAGGAATGAATCCTGGGGCACTCCATTATCTAGAAGTTGGAAAGATAAGAGGTAACCTACATAGACATTATTTCTTTATCTCTCTTGACTTATTTATTGATGTACCTTATTTTCTGTTTTGTCGTGGGTATGGTGAAAGTCTGGGTGTTAGCCCTCTTGGCCTCTGTTTCTTCAACTTCCTAATTCATAATCAAAATGAGTCATCCTTAAATTTATATAAGGATTTGTTGCCTTCCATCTATTTATGATTAACATGATTTTTTAAAATTCCTTTCAAATAACTATTAATGATATAATTAAAAATAAACACACGGTTGAATCATTTAAAATACGTAAATCTGAGGGACAAATCCTAAATCTTCAATACTGGGAAAAAATAGTGTAAATGAAATAGGTTTCCATGCAGCCGCTGATGGTCAATTCACAATTTACACCCTCTAGAGTAGGTAAAAGTTGTATAGTACTAGCAACGTGTACTCGTGAGAGTAATCCAATGCATGAGTTTTTCAACCTGAGATCTACTACCATTAGGAAGTCCCTTTCAATAAATCCGTAAATCCATTGAAATTCTATTCAATTTTTTGTGTTTAAGGGCATTTTTCAGTAGAGAAAGGCTACATAGCTTTCTTCACATTTCTTAAAGAAAACTATAAGCCTAAAACATTACAAGCCCCTTTAAACATGCAGCTTTAAAATAAATTCCACATTTCTTCCAAGGATAGGCCACTGGGATCTTTAAAAAGTCAAATTTATATTCAGAGGACATTGGGGATAAGGGATAAAAGGAATAAGAAGTCAGTTCTTACTGAATTTCAACAACAGATACCTTCTGAAAGAAGCATGGTTAGAGTTGTTATAAGAGAAGTAAACAATTAGATTTTACAAGGAGCTGGGCACAATGTCAACTCTCGTTCTGTGTTACCATTTCAGTTTTTTTTTTTTTTTTTAAGGACATGAGTGTTTCTTTAGTTGATTTTAGGAGAACATCCCCAGTAAATATAATAGAACATGAGAAGTTATTTTGAAATATAATAAACTATACAAAATGGACAAATCTTGCTTGTCTTTTTTTTTTTGCGAGGAAGACCAGCCCTGAGCTAACATCCGTTGCTAATCCTCCTCTTTTTGCTGAGGAAGACCAGCCCTGGGCTAACATCCGTGCCCATCTTCCTCCACTTTATATGGGACGTCGCCACGGCATGGGTGACAAGCAGTGCGTCGGCCGGCGCCCGGGATCCGAACCGGCGAACCCCGGGCTGCCAAGCGCGGACGAAACCGCTGCGCCACCGGGCGGCCCCTTGTTTGTCTTCTTTTAATGATGTACTCATTGGGATGGCAGCTTGAGGTAGAATGGAGAGTTTAAGTCTTGACAAAAAGATCAGAAAGTGAATATGACAAAAATGTAATACCTGGGACTCTGCACAATCGGTCCATCCTATATGAAGAGAAGTATTTGTTCTGTGCTTTGCACTCAAGGGAGTATTCTGCTGCATAGATATTTATAGCAGACATTTTCAGAATTACATTAAAAATTGCAGGTGTTAAGCACACCTTCAAATATTTGTTATTTTGGAAACCAAGTTCTCACTTTATGCCAGCTTGCTTTTTTGGAAGACATCTATTTCTGACTTTACATCACTTTAAAAAAATATTCCCAGTTTCACAAATCTCTATTCTAACACAGTGACCAGAGCGTTGAAACTAATATTTGTCAAAGCAACATGAAATAGACCAGCTCCTGAGCTTGTCACTTTTAAAATTTCATAATAATATCTCAGCTGCTTCAGCAGATAGTCTTAAATGCTGTCTTTGGTGACCTACTGTGTTTCCATTCCTCTCCTGTTAAATTAAGCACTTAACAATCCAATTTTCTTCCAAGGAATAAATTTGACTACATTTTTGAAAGTTCTCTAAAATTTTTAAAAGCTGATTTAGACAACTTTTATTAAAATTTAATATTGTATTTAATCTTGGTTTCTTTATAATCTACTCTAAGGTTTTTAAAACTCAAGTAACTTTTTCATGATTCATGGATATTCTGGCATGAAAATAAGCAAACAATCCAAAGAACCATAAACAAAATATTTGAAGTACAATAGTAGTCAATAAATAAAAATGGTGTCTTAACCTTGACTACTACTACCAAGGTGAAAACAACTAGTTAGACCTTTTAAATGGATCTAGGAGTAAACTTTATAATCTAACTTTAATTCATTTTGTAATATGAACAGCAGTCTTATTACAAAATATAAATATATGAAAAACAAAATCCATCCTTCTGGTTAGTGTTTTGAAATGACTTATAATGATGAGCTTTTGAATGTGTTTTTCTGAATGTTCTTTAATGGACTGTCATTCA
This sequence comes from Tapirus indicus, assembly GCA_031878705.1. Taxonomy (NCBI): domain Eukaryota; kingdom Metazoa; phylum Chordata; class Mammalia; order Perissodactyla; family Tapiridae; genus Tapirus; species Tapirus indicus. The sequence continues at coordinate 33,749,525 of CM062937.1, read as the reverse complement.
GAAATAAATGATTTGGCAGTTGGAATATTTTCACTCTTGCTTTAATATACTATATTTCAGAATTTTTGTTGCTATGTTTCCTTTTGCCATTTTTAGTAGATAGTAGCAGCTGTAGGATTAATTAATGTGCACTAACTTCTGAGCCAAAATAACATTAAAAATGGAAATGGTAACACCTTTATTCACTTATTTAGCCAAATGGAACATCCAGAACAATGACAAAAATGGAAGTTAAGCAGAAAAAGAAAAAAAGAATAAAAGTTGTCTAAGCAGCAGAAATATTTATTGAAAGCCCCTTATATTATGTCTTTCTGCTTCCCTCTGAGAATCTCTTGGACAAATGGTCTGGATAATAGTACATGCTTAGCAGGTGCTAAATGGACGACACTTTATACCTGATGCTACAGCAGCCCTTTAGTTACTTCGTGGTCCACAGAAAATAAATACCAAACGTGTATAAGGAGATGAGGGAAGAAGGACTTGCTAGGGAAACACATGTCTATAGTGGGGCTGGGGCAGGGAGAAAATTCATAGTCTGAGAACAAATGGAAAAAATTAGAAAAAAATAATTAGAAAAAAAGAAATAGATCTAAGAACAACAAAACCAGAACAGTTTTGGACCACTTAATATAGTTTAAAAATACCCTAGTAGCACTGAAAGCAGCACAGAAAAAAATGTTTATCACAATGACGTTCTTGGTTCATCCTAAAATTTAACCATATTCAGTGTTTCTGTTTAACCCAAAGAGAAATGATTAATGCAAATGATTCATATGCTAAGAATCAGCCTAGTCTTGATGGAAATAACGGACCTGGGACACAGATTAGATTTTACTCTAAAGTCAGCCGTATTCCACATCACTGCTGTCCAGTATAAATACAGTGTGAGCCATATATGGAATTTTAAATTTTCCGGTAGTCACAATAAATTAAGTAAAGTGAAAATACTTTTAATAATATATTTTATTTAATCTGTATATCCAAAATATTATCATTTCAGTATATAGTCAATATTAAAACTCATCAATGAAATATTTTACAAATATTTTGGTACTGAGTCTTTGAATCCAGTGTATATTTTCTGCTTACAGCAAAAATATGTCAATTCAGGTGCCAAATTTTCACCAGAAATATTTGATCTCTATTTAGACTTTATAAAACTTGCAGTTTAAAAAACAGACTCACATACCAAAATTGTTTGAAACACAGTTAAAAGTTTTCTAATAAATGAATGGACTATAAATTTTTAAATTAAATTTTTAATTAAAATTAAATAAAATTAAAAATTCAGTTCTTCAATTGCCCTAGCCACATTTCAAGTGCTGAACTATCACATGTGGCTGGTGGCCACACGCATGGTTGGTGCTGTCCTGCATGGGTGTCTTTGGGCAAGGTTCTAAAGCCCTAGTAAAATTGGAACAGCAAAACCAGGCATTCAAGGTTTGGAAGAATTAGATATATTTATAAAGGGTCTATCATATACTCAGAATTCAATGAGTGAAGGATAAATGTTTCCATACAAAATCATTTACATTTTTTATTTCAAAGAAATGAGTTTTAGTTTTATATGAATTTCGTTTACATGATGCATTGCCCTTATTACCAGATGAATAAGATTAATAGATGTAATAAATCTCAGGTGATAGTGAAGAAAGGTATACTGATTTACACAAGAAACTTATAGAGAAGGTGAATATTTGGAGTAATTGTTCAGAAGGTCTGCAGCTGCTTCATTGTTCTTTTTTGGAAACTTTAATTCAAAAGAACAGTAAAGGGTGATCTTTTAAATATAAAATTGTTAAGCAGAAATAAGAAGCTATCTGATTAATGATGAACTATGTCAAAAGGGAAAATATTCCATTCTGCCTTTAAATGAGGAAAATATATAATCAAAACCTTAATGAATCATATCCTGTATGGTGACTTTGAAAACTATATTTCTGGGCCTATATGTGATAAACAAGTTATTTTCAGTTCTTTCACACATGTATGGCACTTAACTATTGAATGGTGGAGATTTTTTTAAAAGCTATTTGAATTATATTTAGTAGAAGTTGCATGTAATTCAATTGTGAACTTGTCTTTTGTAACATTACCTAGTTATTTCATGTCTTAGCTTTAGTGTAAAATTAAGCAAGGCAGAAATTAACATGGATATTTCTCCAAGAAAGATGGTTTCCTCAAAGTTCTTCTCTTTGTTCCCTAGTTCCTAACCACCAGAAATATTTTTGTAAATAATGCCCTAAAACATTACATATTTGCAGTATTTAAAAGTTAAAAAGAAAGATTTTCCTCACGTTAACAGTAAATTTTGTCACATTACGTATACATAGATAAGTCTGCTGTATGATTTCCAAGATACATATTTTACATTTATTTTTACGTTTGATCCATAGCTCATTTTTCTCAGTCTACAGGGCCTCTACTGCTGCTGTGCCTTTCAGGAAAGCAAGGAAAATCATGTGTGGGAGGTTAAGAGCCTTACCCAGGTAAGCTTGTTAGCAACAAGCCAGATTTTCTCCACAATTCCTTAGAGCCAAGTTGCAAAGTATTTTTAGCATTTCTACTCACTCCATGTCCTTTAGAGCCAACAAAAAATGATTTGCATAAGACAATAAAATAATGTATTCTATAGAGAGAAGACTGGGCTTGAGTAGTTTTGAAGAAAGAAACAAAATCCTGTAAATAGATCTCATTATTTGAGCTTCTTTCCATGAAACTTGTTTTTATTTTTCCTGACTATGCTTATATAGTCCTAATGAGTTTATCTTTTCTGTATTATTTTTCTTCTGAATTTTCTTGGGTAGCAGGGCAGCAGTGGAACTGTAAGTGTAACCTTGAGAATCTGGCAGTGATCAATGCCCTCGGCCCTCAGTCACAGGGGCCCCTGCTCAGGGCCCCAGGTTTTTGTCATCCAAATGCAATTAAGTTAAAAACCGCTTTGGAAGGCCCCACTCTGGTCCTCGTAGATGCTCCCTGTGGGCTCAGGTGCTCCCTGGGCAAGGTGGCCACAGCTTCAAGAAAGGAGCCAAACTCTCTCTTTTTCAGACCACGCTCCGGACACCTGGATCCCAAAGTCTCTACTCTAACAGCTCTTAGCCTGCTTCCAGGAACTGGATCGGCTTCTCCAAGTCTGTTCTTCCTGCTGTCACACCACTGATGTGAGCTCTTCAAGCCCTGATGTGGCTAAAGTGATTGGCTGTGGTGTGTGTGGACAGTTGGGGCATGCTGCCCACAGGTGCATGCATATGGCCGCTTGTGATACAGGACAGAGGCAGGACTGAGAAGAGAAGAGGTGGATTTAGTTCCTGAGAATACCAAGGAGTCTGAGAGATCTAAATTTGAACCGGATCTTCTAGGTTTTTATGAAGCAATATTTGTGATGGCAAGAGTACATGAGATATTTTATTTAAAAACTGATTAGCATGATTTGTTAAATATTTAGATGTATGGTATTTGAGCTTCCATTTGCCCTTTTGACCTGAGTCTTAAAAAATGTTAGAGGCAGACCCTGCAAGCAGAAAAGAATTTGAAGCATAGTTCAACTATTTAAGTAACTTCATAAGTTTAAGCCAAACACCCTCTACAATTTTCTGCTTCTTTGTCTATGAAATAGGAGGAATGATAGTTTTGGCCTCTTAAGTTGGGTACACCAAATATCATGGTGGACGTGGGATGCTTAGCCTCATGCTTAGAACATATAAGTGTCTTCCTTTCCAAACATGAGCTTTGTTAATTTTCCCTCTCATGGGTTTAATGCTGAGTTTTCGACCGCACAATAAAAATTATAGATAGACTTTTTTTAACCATGGGGCATTTAATCAAAGTTGTAGATAGAAAGAAAATGGAGCATACTCCATTTAGTTTAGAGTGGATCATTTCTAGGGTGCAAATGAAATGTTAACTGACAATCAATCTTAACCTCCAGTTAACTGAACAGCTCTTCATCTGTGACAGTCACAGGACCAGGTTGGACGATGCAGCAACATCTTCAAGTTTCCTTCATATTTCTGGGAGAAAGAAAAGCATCTAAGACAGGAGTGAAAGGCAGGGGAAGTTCTTTCTTTAGTACTGGTTCTGAAGTGTTGTTACTTTTGTCAGAGCTTCCACTCTTCTTTCTCCTTCTAAGCAGGGAATGTGGGAGATTCTGAAGCCCAAGTAAGATCCAAGAATCACAAGGGAGGGGAAAGATGTTTCTAGGGAGATGGGAGTTGAGTGATATATCCAAAAGGAGAGGAAGAAGTAGATTTAAGTCAGGGGATGAAGTCAGGGGAATGAAGCATCTCTTGGGCTAAACTGAAAAAGGAGGGGAGGTACAGCTGCCAAGTCAGTCTCTGGGGAAGAGGGACAGTGTCTCTCTGAGGGAGTGTGAAGTGTGTGTGTGTGAGGGTGTGTCTGTTGTCCGTGTCTTTATTTGTTTTCCGCTTATTGGTTTAGGTGTGTCTTCAGAGGCTGCCAAGTGTGAGTTTAGAATCTCGATGTGGGTAATAGTTATTTAACATTCATGAGCCCAGGGGGAATTTTACAAAATGCAATTCTGGCACAAAAATCTTTACCAGGAAAGTCTTTATTTTTCATTTTATGAAGAAATGTTAAATGCTAGTGAAAAAATAAATCTATTTCTAGATGTCTCCATATAGCCTTCACCAAATGGTTTATACTTTAATAAACCTTTTTGTTCTGTCACCTTGGAATTTTTCTTGCATTGAATTGAACTCTCATTTCAAGGAATATTTCTGATTTGAAATAAGATTATCCCTGTGTGACTGCAGCATTAATCAGTGTCATACATTAAGCATGATTTTAAGCATAATTTAAGCATAACATTTGAAGCATGATCTTGGAATTACAGATTTGTGTAACAGCCCAGTGGGTTTGAGGAAAACTTGCTCAGCATTAAATCAGGAACTTAAACTTGGAATTTTTATTTAATTGGGCATTAATTCAAGATGCTTATTATTTAGATTTTGTTTTCCCTATATAATATATCATGTACATGAAATTTGGTTCACATTGGCTTTGTTTACCAACTATACAAAGCATATCATCAGATAACAAATCAATGAGCTTATCAGTCATGAGAAAATAATCAGTTATTATACCAACTTTTTTCCATAAATTCGAAGGAGACCCCCTTACTGTCTGAACCCATGGAGAACCACTCCCTTCGCTCCACCGAGGTATTTCACTGTAGAGCTGAAACATTGAAGAGATGGTCTCAATCATGTTCATTGAACACTGAATTAATGAGCACTGGACCGTGCTACTCTGAAATTCTTATTATATTAGGCAATAAACATCTTGATTTTTGTAAACCATTTCCACTGGGGCTTTATTAAAGCAATGTGCTTCATACAACTAACTCTTAACAGAGGAATGGGGTAGTGTGAGTCTCACCCCGTTTCTGATTGTTTATTTTTCTTATACATAATGATAAATGTTTTTAATTTTCAAAAATATTACTAAAAGCATTTACTAATATGTGTTACCAATGATACTATTTTCTAATAACTATTATATTTAATACTTTTCTTATTATTGTCAAGTTACTTATTCTGTCAAACTCTTTTCCAGCATAGCTTTACCACTGGGCACTCACCAAATAGGTGCCCAAATGGCTAATAAACACATGAAAAAGCACTGATTAATGATCAGGAAAAAGCAACTTAAAATACAGTAAGATACTGCTACACTCTCTCAAGAATGATAAAAATTCACGAAGACTATCAGTACCAAGTATAAGAATTCTCACTCATTGGTAGGTGTGTAAATTGATACAGATATTTTGGAAAGTTGTTTGTAATTATCTACAAAGGTTGTGAACCCTGTGACTCAGCACTTCCACTCCCAGTTAAATAACAAACAGAAATGGGTGCACATGTGCACCAAAAGATGCAAAAGCAGGTTCATAGCAGCATTATTTATAATAGCACTAACTACAAACAGCGCCAAACATTCATCATGGATAAATGGGTGCATGAACTGTAGTATACACGTGGTTGAATTTTAGAAACATAATATTAAGTGAAAGAAGGTAGGCGCACCAGAACGCATGCTATCTGGTTTCATTTATAAACTTATTTTTGACAGCAGAAAGTAAACTAGAATATTAGAAGTCATGGTAGTCCTTGCCTTTGGGAAAGAGGGAAGAGATGGGAATTGGAAAGAGTCATAAGGGCAGCTTCTGGTGTAGTCATGTAGGTACCCACTTTCACCAATGCAGTGAGCTGTGCGTTTATGATTTTTGTGCTTTTCTGAATGTGTTACCCATTGTATTAGTTTCCTAGGGCAGCCATAACAAAGCACCACAAACTGTGTAGCTTAAAACAAGAGAAACTTATTCTCTCACAGTTCTGGAGGGTGGAAGTCCAAAATCAAGGTGTCAACAGAGCCATGCTCCCTCTGAAACTCTGGGCTGAATCCTTCCTTGCCTCTTTTAGCTTCTGGTGGTGGCTGTTGATCCTTGATGGTCCTTGGCTTGCGGCTGCATCACTCCAGTCTCTGCCTCTGTTGTCACATGGTGTTTTTCTTTGTTTCTCTGTCTTCACATCTTCTTCTTATATGGGCACCAGCCATATTGGTGACAGCCCACTCTACTCCAGTGTGAGGTCATCTTAACTAATTACACCTAAATGATCCTGTTTCCAAATAACATCATATGCTGAAGTGCTTGGGTTAAGACGTCAACATATCTTTTTTGGGGGATGCAATTCAACCCAGAACACTCAAAGAAAAAAGGGAAGAAAAAGTTTTAATCTCACCACCTAGCTGTTAATTTTGTTATATACACATTCAGGTTTCTGCCTCTCTGTATCTGTGCATAAATCATACTATACACATTGTTTTGGATCTGGGTTTTTTCCCCCCACTTAACAATACATCTTAAAGATCTTTCAAAATTATCACACATTTCTGCACCATATTAATGCTATGTAATATTCCATTTTAGGGACTACAAATTTTTTTTAACCAGTTCCCTATTTTTGTACATTGAGGTATTTTCTAATTTTTTTAAGGATATGAACACTTCTGAGGAGAGCCTCCTAGTAGCTCAATCATTGGATATATCTGTAACCATTTTTTGAACTAAATTCCTACATGTAGAAATTTTGTGTGGAAGTAATGCACAATTATATATCTTTTTTAGTGTGTGTGTGAGGAAGACCAGCCCTGAGCTAACACCCATTGCCAATCCTCCTCTTTTTTGCTGAGGAAGACTGGCCCTGGGCTAACATTCCTGCCTGTCTTCCTCTACTTTATTTGGGTCGCTGCCACAGCATGGCTTGACAAGTGGTGTGTCTGTCCGTGCCCGGGATCCGAACCTGCAAACCCTTGGCTGCCAAAGCGGAGCACGGGAACTTCACCGCTACGCCACCAGGCCAGCCCCCACAATTGTATATCTTTTGATATCCATTCACAAATGAGAGTCTAGTAGGTATATTTGTGTCAGTATCCATTGCTATCAGTGGGATGTGACAATGCCTGTTCCTTACACTGACCCACGCCAACACCCAGTGTTATTCTTCTGTTTGGTTTTACCAATTTTTATAAGGAAAATGCATCTCACTGTTTTAATTCCCATAATGCACACTTTTCAAAACTTTCTTGCACATATATTTGCAACTCCTCCAGTTTACCAAGGTTCATTCTTCTTCTTTATACATTGTCTTCTGTGCTTAATTTGGAAAGTTTGGAAGGCCAAATTTTTGTCACTACGGCTACCATTTGAAATAGTTCCTAGGCTTTTTAAATTTTATGGATCAATCAGCTATAAAAGTAAAATCATGGTGCCGGCCTGGTGGCATAGTGGTTAAGTTCGTGCACTCCAATTTGGCAGCCGGGGGTTCGCCAGTTCGGATCCCAGCTGTGGACCTACACATCACTCATCAAACCACGCTGTGGCAGCATCCCATATACAAAGTTGATGAAGACTGGCATAGATGTTAGCACAGGGATGATCTTCCTCACTAAAAGAAAAAAGTAAAATCAGAATTGATAAAAGATTGTCAATTAAGGCATCATAATTTTGCTAAATAAAGACATAAAATGCAAACAATTTAAAAAAATAGTTTTCTTACCATTATTTTTAAATAAAGAGCTTTTTATTTTCTACCCCAATATTGGAATGACATAACTTCAAATTTGAAGATTGTTCAATACATTGAATAATTATAGCTTTAAGAAAACTTACTATAATTGTTCTTGGTTTTCTTATGCTTTGACAGACAGTTGAAAATTTCACTGTGGACTAGCAGTGTTTCTCAGATTGGTGATGATTGTCTTAGAGCAATTGTATCACTGTCCAGCAGGCCACATTCTCATAAAGGCGGCCACTTGAGAGAAGATCTGTCAGGGTGGAGATTTGGAGGGGATTGATAGTTTCCTCTAGGTGTTAGAAATATGATACAATGATATGCTGGGAGTGGATGTTGTCAGCCATGGCTGTGGATGAGTACATATATTTGTCATTAGTATTATCATTATGGCCTCTGAAAAGTCTAAACATCACTGGATCCTGAATTTAGATCTCTGAATAGCAACAAATGAAGGTGAGAGAGCAAACTCTCAGATTGGAAAGAAGCCCACCCTTGAAGCCATGCTTGTGGACCCCATGGAAAGCATTCTGAAAAGCATTTTACTTCCCTAGGCAGTTATCAAAGGCTGTGCCGACTGTACCCTGCGGGTGTCCCCGAGGCTGAGGAAGGAACTCCCCCACAGGTTTATCTCCACTCTCACTTTTCAGTTCCACTCTGTGAAGTCCTGTTACCACTTCATGCGTCCTCTCGCTTTCCCTACATTTTTCCAGCTTTTGCCACTTGCTAAGAGAGAGTATTTATTCCATTGCAAATTGCCCGTCGCTCTCTGATTATCAAAGCCTCTACAGACAAAAGTAAACAGTTCTGGCTACTGCTTTCTATCCTTAACTTTTATTTGGGTGATTGCCAACGCAAATTCTCCTATTACCATCTTTCAAAATGATTCAAGTGCACTGTGGTTCATGCCAAAGTCAACGGAAAAATAAGGCACCACATATTCCCCGTGGGTTGACAGAGCAATGATGTATTGTTGTTTTCTTCTGTCTGTACATAGCCTTGCATTTGGGCTCTTTATCTCTTGCACGTCCAGCCAAATTCTGCTCCCTAAAATAGGCTTCATGTTCCTCTGGATGTTTCTTTGGATTTCCTTTGGTATTAAAATGTGTATTCCAAGAAGCAGCTGTAGATTCTTATTCAGCATTTATTCAAGTGGAGAACAAATTTTCCCCAATCATTCTCCTTTCTTTAATTAAGATTAATTCATTATGAGTCAAGTCCAGGGCTGGCCCAGTGGCAGGCACGTGCAAGGTGCACGAGAGATAATTGCTGATAAACTGGAAGTTATTTTACAAAATCACAGGCAATGAGTTAATTCGCTCAGTAATGTCATATAAATTAGTTTTCACCCTATTCAAAAAGACACCCTAAACACCTATAACTAAGAAAGTCCGTGATAAGATCTCACTCAGAAGTCAGTGTTTTCTGTGCTAAGCCAGTAAAAAGCATTCAGGAAAGGCTTTCCCTTCCATGAAATCATGTTGATTTATGGTGCTCGTATATCAAATTAAAAAGTCAGTCATTGCACTTAGAATAACTGCTCTTCCAGGTTGAGTATCCCTTTCCTCAACACCACAAGAGAAGTTATAACAGTTGCTATAAATGGATTTATAATGCTTAGCAAAAACCAGAATATTATATTTATTTATTTATTTTTGATGAGGAAGATTGGCCTTGAGCTAACATCCATTGCCAATCTAACTATTTTTGCTTGAGGAAGATTTTCCCTGAGCTAACATCTGTGCCAGTCTTCCTCTATTTTGTATGTGGGACGCCGATGCCACCACCACGTGGCCTGATGAGCGGTGTGTAGGTCCGTGCTCTGGAGCCGAACCCAGGGCCGCCAAAGCGGAACGTACGAAATTAACCACTATGCCGCTGAAAAACTAGAATATTTTTAAACTTGAAGACTGTAATAAGAATTTAATGATTTAGAGAGAGTGAACAGTCCTCTGACCTGGAAAAGGGCAAGATGGCATTTCACAAACAGCACCTTGACTAGGTGAACGCAGCAGTTGTTATTTCTCCTTCCCTTCAATTGCTGTCAAGGGGAGTGGTTCCCATGATGTTCAGAACTTGTGTCCTGGGACTAGGAGGCAGCGGGAAGGGGTGACCAATGCAACCCCATACTCTCCAGTGCTCTGTGCTGCCCCAGACCACGTGTGGGGATGGTTAGAGCTCCTTGTAAATTGTAATCATACCACCTTGTTTAAGCCAACGTGCCCACCATTTGCAAGTGGAGCACTGTGTTTAGGATATAATGGGGAATTGAAGTCCAGTGCTTAGATTTGTTTTGCTGTGTATCAGTTATTTAGATTTGTTTAGTTACATAAAATGGAAATCATTCTGACATTCCACACAAGCTAGATTCTATACTTAGCATCTGATTAAATAAATTTCTCTCAGTTCCTATTTCATATCCATCCTTTTAACACATCTGAACTGGAAATGGAAAATATCATTTCATAAAAATAGCTATATACTTTAGCAGAAATGAAATTTATAATTGTATGCTTTTGCTCTTTTTTCTTTAATAAAGTTTTTTTCTTCTTTTTTTGAGAGAGATTGGCCCTGTGCTAACATCTGTTGTCAATCTTCCTCTTTTTCTTTTGTTTTTTTCTCCCCAAAGCCCCAGTGCATAGTTGTGCATCATACTTGTAGAGTTGTAGGTCATCTATATGGACGCCACCTCAGCATGGCCCGATGAGCAGTGAGTAGGTCCACACCCAGGATCCGAACCAGTGAATCCCGGGCCGCCAAAGTGGAACATGTGAAATTAACTGCTAAGCCACCGGGCTAGCCCCTTGTTCTTGTTTATAATATGTGGTCTCATATATAAAATGCGATAATAATAATAATAATAAAATAATGATATATATTTAGGTGCAGGTCAGAATGAGACAGCTAATATCCCAAGCTTCAGCAGCTGATAATTTCTGAGTTATGGCTTCCAAATGCCATAATCTCTTAAACTAGTTGAAAAATTTTAAAATTAGACATTTTGAACTAATTTGTTATTTTATAATTAAATAATTTAATTCATTTGTGTTCAAAGTTAATGAACTTCTGAGAAAAATTATCCAATTTGCCTACTCTGGATGCTGTTGGGTGGTTAGCAGCAAAATCGGTCCTGACACCTCAAACATAAATTTTATTTTGGTAGTAGAAAGGCTGCTCCCTATCCAAGCAAGAGTGGGATTCAGGAAATTTCTGCCTAGGTTTGAATATTGACTCTCGTACACACTACTGTGTGAGCTGGAGAAGTCCTTTAGTTTTTTTCATTTACTAAAGGAAGCAATGATAGTAATGTTCTCATAGGATTGTTGGGCAGACTAAGTAAAGTAGTAAATGACAAGTCCTACCATCCTACCTGACTCATAGTTCCTCAATTAATACTTTTACCATTATTATGTGATGCCACAATGTTTAGGCAATTGTCTTAAGAGAAAATTCAGAGAGGATTGAATACGAATGAAGTTGTACTCATTTATCATTTGTCAAAAATGTATTTTTGTACCACCTAGGTTCCAGACTCTGCTGAAAACTTGGATACAAAGAAAAGAAATAAAAATCAGATATTCAAAGGAGAATGGAGGAGATTGATATTAAACAAATACTTAGATAAAAATCACAAGTGCTATAAAGAAAGAAATACAGATTTATTTTCTTTCATTTCATATTAAATTGTTGAAATTTAAGTCAAAAGTTTATACCAAAAGGCATCAAAATCTACTCCAGGTTATTTGTAGAAAACGTATTTACCTAACCATATGCCTATTACTAATATAGAAACCCACAAAGATAATGGGCTCCAGCACATACACGTTTGGAGATATTTAAGAAAAGACGCTGTCGAAGACATGAGTTACGTGTCTCAGCTCTACTTACCTGAGACTCAAGGTCCTTCCATTTCATAAGAGCCACAGTGGAAAACAGTGAAACAATTATACTTTCTGCTTTATTATCCCATTGATTGTAATTCTCTTTTTTGAAGCATACCTAATAATGACTTTTAGCAAATTTTAACCCCCACGTGACTTAAGGCATAAGTATGCAATAGAGTCTTATGCTTTATACTTTCATATGTGAGTAGTGTCCATGATGAAAGAAGCCTAAAGAAAAAAATTATTTTATTTAGTCCAATTCCCTGGAGTAAGAACATTTTAGATCCTGGTTCTAAGAGAAAGGACAACTTTATGCAGTACATAGAAAAGATTGTTTTACTATGGTTACTCCAAGTTCTTGTTATGCGTGTAAAGACCCCTCCTCTGATCAATGATGAATGGAATAGGATCCAGCCCGCCCCTTGGCTTTTCTCTTTTTACAAGTAAAACAAACCAGACTTCTTTAATATTGGCTTTGACTGACAGACTCAGAGAATAGAACTAAATTCCAAAAGCAATTGGGGTTGAATGGAAAAGAGCTGTCAGGTTGGGAAAAGACTCAAATCTGAGACTATCCTTGAAAATCTTGCTTTTGCTAAGTGATAGATCAGCTTCATTAAGAAAACATTAATTATCCTGCCTGAAGTAATTCTTTCTATCCCAAAGGATACACTTAACTCCTTATTGGTTGAGTATGGTTTTTTTCATATTATATTTGTTTAATTTTTAAAATTTACTCGTATTATAACGTTTGTTTTATAAAATAAATCAATGAGTTTATACAAGCCATTTTAAAACTATTTGGGTTTGTACTACCAACTCATACTTGGTTTACACTACCAAGATGGTTTATACTACCAACTTATATATATATATATATCCATTAAGTGAAATTACAAGTCAGGATGGGCAGAGAGAATTTTTAAGATAGGAAAATTGAAAGGTACAGCAAATCTTCATGTCAGAATGTTTCATCACTGTAATTCTAGGCTCTCCTTGTACCCAGTTCCTCTTGGGAATCTCTACCCACTCTTATCAAGACATGTTTGCAGAAAAGGATCCAGCATTTATGTCGCAGAGAGAATATGTTGCTTGACATTGCCGTCTATCCTGGGCAAAAGAAGAATTATATTATTTACATATTTCTATATCAATTCATGAAATATGTTTCTTTCCATTTTTTGAACTTAAAGAAACTGTTTAAAGGAAGAGTTCTGACCCGTAGTACTCAAAACAGAACAGACTTGATTTTTTAACTTTGAGCGTAATTGTAAATTAATCTTCTTTTCTGCTCTTGAAGACAATATAAATTTAATAAAAGGAACCCTGCACTTGAAGATGTCTCCTTTACTATCTATGTGATCCTATGGAAATCACCATCCCAAGCCTTATTTCCCTTATATTTGAAGAGATTCTAATAATAATATGTGTCTGTGTACATTTAATGTTTAACTACAGAATGATTGGCAGAGAGAAGCTGATTAATAAGTTGTTACTTAACCTAAGTTGTTTTGATTACAACTTATATTGAATTAGTTTATGCATTCAAAGCATCATAATTGCCACTAGCAATAAAGAGGGCAAAAGTTGTGTTTTCTACTTCTTTTGTGTTCCTGTAATTTTCATCGCAACAATGGAAACTTTCAAGAGACTCTTACTGAATTATCAATCTAGTTATGTCACTAAATGACAAAAACATGAAATTAGACCTGAAAATACAAGAGACAAGTCTGGAAAGATGTTATAATAAATGAATAATCTAAGGAAAACTGTAATGTATAGTCGTTAAATTTTAAATAATTTTGAAAATTGGTATTGAGTAGCCTGGCTTCTCCCACCCTTTTCCATGACATGATTTATCAAAAGCGTTCAAATGAAATCATCTCTAAGCTCAATGATCTCAATCTTGATTTATAAAATAATAGCCTGTTTGCTCTTAAGGCAAATAATTATTGAATTTTAATCATTTAATTGTGATATTTATTGACAATTTGTATTGGGACATTTATAGTCTTAAATTCAGGCTATATTTCCAAGAATTGCATTCTTAAGTCTTCTCCTAGGGAAATCTGATAGACTTGTTTGTCTGTAATGTGCCAAATCCCAGAGTCATGTTAAGAGATACAGTATTTACTACCAATAGTCCTTTCTCAGACATATTGTGTCATAAAGTTTTAATTTTCCTGTATTAAATTCTATTAACCCCCGAAACAAGAATCTCAGCGTGAGGCTGTAAAAGAATATTATTGGATATGTCTAATTTGTAGCCACAAGGCACAGAATTAATTTAAGACTCAAATGCTTTGGGGAGAGAGATAAATTATTTATAACATATGTGCCAACTAATCAAGATTAGGCTTGAAAGATGGCCAGAAAGCATTTTTCTGGCTGCATTTCCCCCTCCCCAGCATCACGGATCTCTTCTGCTTTCTCAACTGATTTTATATGTGTTTTGTGTGTGTGTGTATTATACACAATATATAATCAGCATTTATTATATTCTATATTAGTATAATACATGTCTATATAAATAATCAAGGAAAGTTTGTGTAATACATGCACAATTCTTGACTTATATATGAGCAGGTCCCACTCTACTTTTATTGCTACTGTTAATATTTCTCTTCTCACCTCTTTTGTAATAACTCTAATAACTATCAATTATCCCCTGTTTCCTCTGTCCAGGTACTAAGCTTTACATAACATGTTTTCACTTAATGTGCTCATAATCCTCTGAAGTAGACATTCTCGCCTGTGTTTTATCCACGAAGAACCTCAGCTCAGCAAATTCATGTGACTGGTCAGTCCTGGGCTTGATGACACGAAGCCACTGACACAATGACAAGAGCAGACAGCAGGGGAATGACTTGGTACCAGCTTTTGGTTGGTGTCAGTGAAGTTCCGAGGGACTGCAAATGTGAAAGTATATGGAACAAACTTACATCCTCAGGTTAAGGGATAATGATAGACAGAAAAAAAAAAGATTAAACTGTAATTTAGAAACTTCTAAACGTTATTTTAAAATTCTAGTTTAAAAGTGTTTTCTTATGACTTCTGGGTAGTTGTTAATATTTTTGCTATATTAATAAATAATTATAAATTTTATCTGAGTTTTAATTGCTTCCTCTTATAATGAAGATTTAGATGATATCTACCAAGGACAATAAATATTATCTACCAAGAGTTTATGTACTAAGGAACATGATAGCATGTTTTCATGATAACTTACTTCAAAATATAATGAATTTTTAATATAAAAAATTTAATATAAGTTGTTAAGTTTAATATAAAGATATTTTTTAAGTTTCTGTAAGTTGCTGAGTGTCATGCCATCTCTGATTTTAAAAGATCTCCCAGCTATTGGGAACATGAATAGAGACAAAAATGTCTTTTAGTCACAAGTGCTTTCTGCTTGTTTATTATACTTCTATTTCTGCTTAATCTGGTTTCTCTCATTTGCTCATCAGATCCCAATGATATCAAATATTGATATTTGCCCCTAGGTATGTATATGTAATACCTGACAAAAATTCAATGCTTTTAAATAAGTGTTTATCCAATTAACACCTGTAATTCCTTTTTTGGCATAAATTTACAAAAAGTGTTTAGTCCAAATGAGAGAGAGATTCTAACACTATTTGTCCCAGGTAGGCCCTGAGAACATCTTCCTTTTTGTTGGCCCATTTCTCTGTCATAAAATCTGGAAAAAAGGACCTTTGCCAGAAAGTATATTTTCCTTGCATGGTAACTCTTAGAGAAAGTACTGTAAAACTAAGCCTTATTAGGCATGAATTATCTGTCAACATGATCTACTATCTGTAGCTTAACCTTCATGCTGAACTTCATACAAATGGTCAAAAACACCATTTTTTTAGGATTGAGGTTTTTATCTTTTTTCGGAATATGTAGATATAATTCATATTTGGCTAAAGTATTTGGCTTAGTGTTGTAGAAATTATAACAAATCACTCATTAATATAGAAAAATACATTTTTGTGTATGTAGCACATAGAAAAAGAAAATTTAGCTAACTCCTTCCAAAAGCCATAATGATGTTTTTTCTACTTAATCCACTTGACATTCCTTGACCTTTGTGATCATAATGAGCGCCACCTGTTTAAAGCATCTATGTTAACAGGCATTTTAGCTTCACAGTACAACTCAGTGGTTCACTGCACATGACGGTATTGCTTGCCAAAATCATACATGACCCCAAGAAAAATTGGGAGTATGCATCATCTTCACTTTCACAGTGTAGAATCCAAGAGTAATATCAATATGAGGTTGAGTTGGGACAAAGCCCTACTTATGCAAATAATTCAGTAGAGTGATGAGTTTGACCCATCACCTGTGAGTTTTGGAACACAGAATAGAAAAACTCAGAACATTGCTAATGTACATTTGCAAAAAATGGACTTAATTTACATATGTATTTTGAACCCATGGTTTCTTCAAGGTACTTATATTTGAGATAGAGATTACTAATGAAAACTATTTTTAATACACCACATGTGTGGAGTTTTAGCGACCAAAGCACAAGGTTAGACGGAGCTGAAGAGCTGCCTGGTTCAGACCATCATCTCCAGGCAGGTCTGTTTCAACACACAGAAACTACTAAAAAAAAAAAAAAAATGTGCCTGCAGTGGAAGCTTTGCTGTGCTATTTCTATGGCATTATAATGATATTTGAAACTGGAGCTTCACTCTACTAATAGGTCACCTGATATATGCAAATGTTACCAAGCACAAATATTATCAACTGAGTTACAATAAGCTCAGAAAAAATGTTAGCTCCTGACAGGTGAATCGCTTATGCTTATAGTATTTTACCCAAAGCCATTCTATTACAATTTACAAACAAATTATTCAAACGAATGAGAAGCAATACAAGAAACAGAACCATGTAACCTACTTGACTTTTTGTAACGTAAAATTAAGGACTTTTCTTCTGTTCATGATTCCTAATTGCTGTCTTCTCTCTCCTTTACCTCTAATTTTCAAGACATTTTGTTAAACTCACACTCTTTTTATATCTTTGATTAAGATAATCCTACTATTGCTAGTTGAGTCCCTTGATCCTTTTAGAAGAAATGCTAGACAAAACACAATCTCTACAGGAAATTCCTAAACTCTAACCTTTCAGGCTCGTAGAGAGCAGCATTTGTTGGTTTGGAGTGACCTCAGTTCAGCTCTTCTCCAAACAAACCTTCAGATGTTATCTGTGTATTGTCTCGGGAGACGCACTGCTAATCCATAGAGATCAACAGTAGCATGCTTCATCACGTTTTAGCTTCTATGAATGACATTCATAGGGAAAGGAATGTATGCATCATCTAGAAATGACTCAGACGTTCTTGAAGACAAAAAAATTCACAGTTGTCAGTAGACATGTGTAGGAAAACATAACAATGAAATATCACACACAAGTTTATAAGGGTAACAGTTTTAAATTTTAATTTCTAACTAAATCTATACATTCACTGTATAAAAATTCAATGATTAATATGTCCTCCAGATAGCTATTCTGGAAAGACAAAAGTTGCAGAAAAATCTTTCGGTGTTTAAAGTTGAGGTGATGTATCTTAAAATTGCAGAATAATTTCAGTCATTTCACATTTTTATAACGATAATTAATTTTAGAGGTTAACTCACAAAGTAAATTTTTAAAAATTTCATATAGCATGACATAGGCAATTTGATACATTTTGTTTCCTTACTTGTGAAGTTTAGCAACACTATCATTCATAAAATCAATGAGGTTTATTGGGGTTGGGGAAAAAGCTGCATGAATTCTAGGAGTGTGTGAGGAAAGTAACATTTTAACTTCTATCTATCTGTGCTACAAAGCAGCTTCACAAAGGTGCTTGCTGTTTGAGGCATTGTTTCCTCCCAATGGCCCAATTGTGAAGATCTCAATATGGCCCCAGCTGTAAAGCACATCAGCTTGTTTAAATTAGATTGACAGCTTCCTCTAGTCGGGAGCAAGTTTCAAGTCTCCAGACCCCTTCCACACTTAATAGTCAAAAAAAGTCACATTCCAAATCAATTTTAAACTGGAAAATTAAGGTTTGAATCAGTATCTAAACGTTTAGAACACGTCATCGAATATATTGTTGGTGCATAATTTTAATGTAAATTATTTCTATTAAATTGTTTTCTCTTTTGTGCAATGGGATTTGTTTTTAATTTATCAACTATAAGTTGCATTTAGATAATTGTCAATTAACCCATCAAGTTACATTATTATTTGAATATGATGACATTTGATAATTGGCACTCATAATAATCTTGTGTGCTATCAAAGAAAACTTGAGTTATGTAATTTCCATTTTTGGTTTAGCATGCTACTGTATGGCAAACACTTAGATGTGCCAAAGACGTGATGGCTTAATTTGTATATATATTGTAAACCACATTATATACTTTTACCCCTTAAATCAGCTTTGCAATACAAAATTAGGTTCTCTAAAGTTAGGCACAAGGAGGGAGAACCATCTGGCATTTTCCCAGAAACAGTTGCCAGATGATACTGCCTCCTTCATGCTCATACGCCTACTCCTGTATAATTAATGAAGCATTAGTAAAATCAAACTGTTTAGCTCTCAGATTAGTCAGTAGGTCACAATGACAAAGCCCTGCTTTACTGGGCCTTCTTAGTTACCCACATCTATGAAAATCAGCGTTGATGGAAAAATCTTAAAGGCAGACTGATTTGAACAACTTAATGGTGTTTAGACTTAATAGCATGAAGAAATGCAATGTGACTACAACAATCTATAACTATTTTCAGCAGTAAATTCTATTGAAGGCTCTCTATTTTTTTTAATGTGGTAAGACCTTTTCTTATTTTGCTGAATAAAGATGAAAGCACATTCTGAACTTGTGTTCTTTGAATCAGCAGCCTAATTTCATCATCACATTCTTTTGCCTGCTTTTTTAGTTTTCTTTTATTCTTCTCTCTGAATGAACACGGTGTATTTCATTCATGTTTCCTACCTCTTGGTGCAGCATACTCTCAAATGGTAATGACTTTATTTTTGCTCCAAAAAAATATTTTTTAAAGATGAAAAATATCCTTTATTTTTTCTCTTGGGAATTGTAACCCTTGACGGGGAAACCTGAGCTTAAAATTGAAGAATTTCACTTAAAGAACTATTTTTTCCCCCAAATATCACTAAACTAAATTATCTTTTGAGGCAGAGGTTTTCAATCATATTACTGACGCAGTAATGTCTTGCTATCAGTTGTGAGGGGCAATGCAAGGAATTTCTTACTACTAATAATGTATAGCATTTTGTGAATTGGTTTAGGTCTTTACCATAAAGACGACAAATTTTTTTCAAACTCATTCCAGAGCATTTCAGTTCAGAGAGAGAAGGCCAGAGTTAGTGTCGGTGTGCTGGGAACTGTGTGTTGCACTGACGCTGTCATATCTACCTTGGTGGCAAGAGCGAGTAGCCGTCACAGCATACCATTAATGGTTGATGAAACTATGAATTATTGTAGGACTTTTGAGATGTCATTTTATAATTAATTCTGTTTTTTAACAAAATGTGTTTATAGACAAAATGTCGATGAAGGAGAAGACATTGGGAGGTGAAGAAAACAGGAGTAGGGTAAAAGTATCTATGGAGTAACCACAAAACCTCTACGCATGTTATGGTGTCCTAACAATAGTTGAAGACTACAAATTGTTGTCAGGGATTGCTTGAATGATTTACAACCATCAGCCTGGAATAAGTCCAAAAGAACATAGGGAACTTTGAAAATTTATTATAAAAATTTCAATGCATAAAAACATTGTGGTTATTTCATGTGAATCAGAGTGATACTAAGAGTGATAGCAATGGTCACTAATTCAAAAGAAAAGTAACAATGTAATTAAATGTTTAATATTTCTATTCATATTACTACACATTAAAAACTCTAAAATCTAAATTTTCTTATGCAGCGAATCTTATGTAATTTATTGATTCTTATTTTGCAAAAGTTGAACTTGCTTAGTTTATTAATGCTAACTGTGAAGTAAAGATCTAAAAGAAATTATTTTATTCATTTTTAACTTTCATTGTGGAAAATGCCAACGTACACAAAAATATACAGACTGGAATAATGAAGACACTTGTACTCTTCATCCAGCTTGAACAATTACCAATTCATGGCCAATCTTGTTTTATCTATCCCACCAACCGCTTCCCCACAACTATATTATTTGAAGCAAATCCCAGATTATATCATCCCATCCATAAGTATTTCCATAT
Organism: Tapirus indicus; assembly: GCA_031878705.1. Classification (NCBI taxonomy): domain Eukaryota; kingdom Metazoa; phylum Chordata; class Mammalia; order Perissodactyla; family Tapiridae; genus Tapirus; species Tapirus indicus. Next base: position 33,729,288 of record CM062937.1, on the reverse strand, counting down.
GCAACCCTAAAAGATAAGAATTCTCTTCTCATGCAATCACAATGCAATTAATTTGCCTAAAATGTATAATAATTACTTATTATTAAGTATCAGGTCCATATTCAAATTTCAAATGATCTCGTAAATATAATTTTTCCACAGTTGTTTGAAGAATGACTCAAATACTGTCAACATTTTGTAATGATTCAATGTCTCGTAAATCTCTTTTACTCTGTAAGTTCTCCTTCATATATCAATCTCTCTCCTTGTTTTTGTTTTTGTTTCTCTTTTTCACATTCAATTTATTCTTGAAGAAGCCAGGAGGTTATCCTGCAAAGCTTCCCACAGTCTGAACATTTCTGATTACATCCCTGTTCTGTAGTTGAACACGTCTCCCTGTCCCCTTATCTAGAGACATGATCACATTTAGATTTGTTTTTTCCATCCTTTCGTAATACTAGGTTTATAAGTGGCAGTGTGATTTTTCATCAAGAGACCCATGGCATCTGGATGTTTCTTATTTTGTGATGTTAGCAGCATTTATGGTCAATGCCAAGATCTTTTAATATAAGTATATTAATGTTGTGTAATGAGGCCATTTTCATTCATTGGTCCTTCATTTATTAATTGAAATGCTTCTAAAAAAAGAAACTTCGCCTTATCTACAATTTGGTTATCCAGTGGCACAGTATGTACAGGAAAAGGTGGATAAATGTTTGATTCTTTCCCTTTTTGTACCAGCTACTCAAAAGAATGGCTTAGTTCCCTGTCCTCCAGAGGTGACCAGTTAGTTTTGTGTTGCTTCAGTACCACTATAGACATTTGAATATAAGCATTGAATTTATTGATCTATTTATACTCAAATTTTCCGTAATGGGCCAAGGGAGCTTCTTCAAGATGGTGGCTGAACCCTTTTGGCATGACTCTTAATCTTTTATAATTTTCTTGATAACTGGCCTGAAAGATGTTCTAGGATTTTCTTGACCATTTTCTTTTATTTAATTTTATTTATTCATTTTTATTGAGGTAATGTTGATTTGTAATATTGTATAAATTTCAGGTGTACATCATCATATTTCTCCTTCTGTATAGACTACATTGTGTACCCCGCCAAAAGTCTACTTGCCATCCATCACCATACACATGTGACCCTTTACCTTTTTAGCCCCCCCTCCACCCCCCTTGTCCTCTGGTAGCCACCAGTCTGTTCTCTGTGTCTATGTGTGTGTGTGTGTGTGTGTGTGTGTGTGTATGTTTGTTTATCTTTCGCACTTGAATGACATCATATGGTATTTGTCTTTCTCTGTCTGATGTTTTGCTTAGCATAATACCCTCAAGGTCTATCCATGTTGTTGCAAATGGCCAGATTTTGTCTTTTTGTATGGCTGAGTAGGATTCCATTGTGTATATATACTACATCTGCTTTATCCATTCATCTATTGATGGGCACCTAGATTGCTTAAAAGTCTTGGCTATTCTGAATAATGCTGCAGTGAACATAGGGGTGCATATATCTTTTGACCTAGTGTTCTCATGTTTTTTGGATAAATACTCTGAAGTGGAATAGCTGGATCATATGGTAGTTCTATTCTTAGTTTTTTGAGGAATATCCATACTGTTTTGTATAGTGGCTGAACCAATTTACATTCCCACCAGCAGTGTATGAGGGTTCCCTTTTCTCCACACTTGTTATTTCTTGTTTTATTAATAATAGCCATTCTGGCAGACATGAGGTGATATCTCATGTGGTTTTGATTTGTATTTCCCTAATAATTAGTGATGAACATCTTTTCATGTTCCTGTTGGCCATCTGTCCTTGGAAAAATGTCTGTTTGGGAGATTTCTTTGGAAAAATATCTGTTCACATTCTTTGTCCATTTTTTGATAGAGTTGTTTGTTTTTTCGTTGTTGAGTTATATGAGTTCCTTATGTATTTTGGATATTAACCTCTTATCAAATATATGATTTACAAATAACTTCTCCAATCAGTAGGTTGTCTTTTTGTTTTGTTGATGGTTTCTTTTGCTGTGCAGAAGCTTGTTAGTTTGATATGGTCTCATTTGTTTATTTTGTCTTTTGTTTCTCTTGCCAGAGGAGACATATTCAAAAAGATACTGCTAAGACTGATATCAAAGAGCATACTGCCTATGTTTTCTTCTAGGAGTTTTATGATTTCAAGAACATACAATGGAGAAAGGAAAGTCTTTTCAATAAATGCTGTTGAGAAAACTGGACAGCCACATGCAAAAGAATGCAAATAGACCACTATCTTACACCATAAAGAAAAATTAACTCAAAATGGATTAAAGACTTGAATGTAAGACCACTTCTTGACTAAGACCTAGAATCAGCCATTTTTCTTCAAGGAGCCCCAGTTATTTTTAGTAGATACAGATCTTAAAACTTGATTTAAATCTAGGTGATATCAGGACTCCTTTTTATTGGGTTGCTCATTTTTTCTAGGCTTTTTCAGTTAAAGGAGCTAGGAAATATAATTTTAAGGTAAAATATATTGGTAGTTTATATTGATACTTGCAGTTCAAAATCCAGACCATGGGAGTTTTGTTTAACTCCTTCTATTCTGCATTTGTTCTTCTTTCTCCCAGAGAATTCTAATTCTCAATAGTACTTGAAAATATATCCTTAACATACCACATAATTACTCATCTATTTTATTCTACAGTACACGCAAAATCTCATAATAACTATACCAACACCATTTGCAACAATTGATTACTGAAAGTAGTTTAAGGGGTTTTATCTTCAAGTTATATCCCTTTGACAATGTCTAGTCAGATTGCTATATTTTAATATCATTTATAATCACTCTGCCATCAACTGAATACATAGTTTTCTTTGTTTCATTTTATTTTAGATTTTTTTTTAGATATTGCTTTTTAAAAAATATTTGTTTTATAATTATGTAAAAATTTTATATGGTTCCAAAGTCAAATCTATAAAACAAGATATGGTCAAAAATGTCTAGTTACTCATCCTGTCATATCCACTCTTTCCTTGCCTCTCACTTTAGCTAAACATTTTAAAAGTTGTTATTTATCCTTTCATTATTTGTTTTATTAAAAATTCAGACTCACATACAATTACATTTCCCCCTTACTTACATAAATGATACCATATTATTATATATCCATCTCACTATTATTTCCTTTTTATGACTTCATTCTATTCCTTACGGGGCTACATAAACCATTGTTTATTCAGTTTCTTACTAATGGACAAGTGGATTGTTGACCAACATTTACTATTAAAATTAATCATTTAGTGACTAACCATGAATGTAAATCTCTTCATATTTGGCAGGGTATAATTGCAGTAGGTTTCTGAAAATGGAATTGTTGAGTCAAAAGATTCATGCATATATAATTTTTAATGCCTTAGAGCCGTTTGCATTCTTATTGTGAACTAGCTGATCATTAGTCTAGTCCATTGTTCTAAAACATTGATCTTTCTCTTCTCTTATCAAAGGGTCTTTATATATTAGGCATATTAACATTGTGTCTGTGATATAAATTGCAATTATTTTTTCTCAGTTTTATGTTTGCTTTGTTATTTTATGTATGGTTGCATTTCCCATGCCAAGATTTTTAAATACTGTCATTTTAATGAAATCAAATTATATATCTTTTCTCTATTGTTTGTTGATTTTGAGTCATAGTTGGGGCATTCACAAATTATAGAGAGTTTCACACATGTTGTTACTTCTGGTATATCTTAAGTTGTACTTTTTTACACCTGATTATTTTATCCTCTTGAATTTATTTTGGTGCATGATGTCAGGAATTGATCCAACTTTTTCTTTTTCCAAAAGGCTCAAGATTTATTTTTAAATGTCAGTCAAAACAATCTGCTGTTCTCTCAAAATATAAAACAGTCACTCTTTGATCCTCTGTTTTAATTGTGATTACTCATTGACCATACTAGGTCAGAGGCTAAAATTTTTTTCAAATACTGTGGAAAATGAATTATCTGCTGTCAATTTATTGGATTGGCTTAACTTTTTCACTAAATTAACTGACCATTTTCAAAATAACCTGCTTACTCTGATGCATTTGTAGATCAACTAATGACTTTTAAGATTAACCAGCAGCCTTATGTAACATTCTTGATTTTTTTTTTTTTGTCCCTATAGCCAGGACTTATCATTCATACACATCCTCCTATAGGTTACAGCCAACCACAGGCATACTCAAAGGAAAATTCCACCTCCTGCATGAACTCTTGCCATTTCTTTGTTTGGTACAAAATCACCCTGTATACATTTTATAGATTGGTGTGCATTTTGAACACACTGAATAAAGTGCCAAAGGAATCATCATTTGATATTGTCTTTTTAGTCCTTCAAACAACACAGTCAGAGACAGTCAATGTGGGAAAATTGTGGTTCTACCTTATACATATTAGATGTGTGCCTATTATGTGTGCAAAACTGAGCTGGGCCTCCTGGGAATACAAAAGGTTTGTAAGATTCATCCCTTCTTTGTCTGATTCTTCTCACTCTCCCATTCAGGAGGTGGGGAGAGAATCAAACTGTCCTATTCAAGCAGGGAGGCTGATCCTGAGATATGGGTCCAGTGGGGCCACAATTAAGGTGTTGCATCTACCCAAAATAGTTCATGAAAACAACAACAACAACAATACTAATAGCTATCATTTACTGAGCTCTTGGCACATTCCCATGCTGTGCCAATCATTCACATGTGTTTCTCATTTAATGTTTAAAACCATCCTGTAATGTAACATATTATAAATGAAGATGCTTAACTCGGACCAACTATAGACATTGCCAAAGATTGTATTAGTAAATAACATGCCTAGAATGTACATTTAGAACTGTTTGAATTAAGCCTGGGCTTTTAACCACGCTGCTGAATTTTCCATGATCGTATCACTGAAAATGAGCCAAGCTAAAATCCTGAGTGTTTGCCAAGAATCACATGCAAAAACAAAATATGAACACCAATCTAAAGTGAGCAAGAGACCGCCCGGTAGTGCAGCGGTTTAGTCTGCGCTTGGCAGCCTGGGGTTTGCAGGTTCGGATCCCAGGCGCCCGCCGATGCACTGCTTGTCAGCCATGCCGTGGCGGCGTCCCATATAAAGTGGAGGAAGATGGGCACGATGTTAGCCCAGGGCCAGTCTTCCTCAGCAAAAAGAGGAGGATTGGCAACGGATGTTAGCTCAGGGCTGGTCTTCCTCACAAAAAAATAAATAAATAAATAAAGTGAGCAAGACTACAAATGGGAGGGAGAAAGCCCAAGTCAAGTGTTGGAAAGGAATGGCTTGATGTTGGGTACTGTTCCAGAAAGGTACTGGTACTCTTTGGGTAACTCAGAAAGCACTGGGGTGCCCATAACTCAGTATCTTTGATGATTGGGAGTTTGATGTGGAAGGGCTTGGCCTGGCATTTACGTAAAAGTTTAGTTTGGACGTATCCTCAAGGTTGGGTGAGACTTTCCTCAGGAGTTTTTAACACGGGAAAGTAAGATATACTCATTTAGAAATAATGTAAGATAGAGGTTTATCCACGGTTGAATATGTTGAACACTTATTTTTATGCAATTACTTTTGTTTGGAAAGAAATAATTAGTTCTGAAAGAAAATGTTTTAGTTCAAGAATGAGTTTAAGTTAGAGATTTTTATGAAATTATTTTGCTTAACAAAGCAGAAATTTTTTATATGCCATGGTGAATAAACTATTCTATATCATAGAATCCCTTATTTAGTGACAGCAAATGACATTCTTTGACTTCTTAGACAGTATTTTTTTTTTCTTAGCACTCTTGGTGTGCCTTTAAAAATTCTCTGCAGTGTGTCATAAAATGATCTATGAAAGCAACTTGTAATTTATTAAAAGTTGGCCATGGATTATTCCTAAGAAATGTCTCATTTTTCCTATTAAACAGGAGAGATTTGAAAAACTAACTGAAGTTTCAAAAAAGAGAAAACAGAAAAGGCTGAATGAGTTGTACTTGTGAATGAAAATTTTTTACTAAATGGTGACTTAAAGCTTTTAAAAATGATATATATTTAGGAGCAAAGGCTAATTTAAACATCAAGAGGCAAAGGAGGGTTTGAGGAGCATCTCCACTAATATGATGAAAAACATTTAGAATATGGGGCCGCCCGGTGGCAGAGCAGTTAAGTTCACATGCTCCGCTTCCGCGACCCAGGGTTCACAGGTAGGGGTCCCGGCACAGAGTGACGCATCGCTTGTCAGCCATGCTGTGGCGGTGTCCCATATAAAGCAGAGGAAGATGGGCACGAATGTTAACCCAGGGCCCAGCTTCCTCAGCAAAAAAGAGGAGGATTAACAATAGAGGTTATCTCAGGGCTAGTCTTCCTCACACACAAAACCATTTAGAGTGACGTGTTAAAGAATGAACCCAAATGTAAAACACATAATCCATATTCGGGAAAATGGGGATCAGAAATACTACACCAATTTCCTGATTTTACGAAAGTGCTATTCTATTTTTCTATCTGATTCTTATTGGGACTACTATATCATTGAACTATTTCCATGTGCAGCAATTGCTCTTAGAAATAATGCTTTCTGCTTAAAACAGTTTTTTCCACAATGCTTGAAGTTGTTTAACATATCTTGAAACAGGCGTATTTGCCATATTTAACAGCTTTCAATTTTGTTTTGTAGTTATTGTTTATTTTCTTTACGACTTCAAAATTTTTAACACATTATTTTGGAGATGGAAAGCCTTCTAAAATAATTCTAGAGAATTCACATACTAAGATTCCATATAAGGAAGAATTTTACTGTAAAGTCCTTAAAAAGAATGTCTTCAGAAAATTGTTCACTATGTAATTCTAGTTCATTTAGATTTAGTGTACTGGAAAAGTATATAGCAGATAGAGTCTTTCTTTAAAAAAAAAAAAAACAAGGAGAGGGGCCAGGCCTGTGGTATAGTGGTTAAGTTTGGCGCATTCCACATCGGTGGCCTGGGTTCATGGGTTAGGATCCCGAGGACAGACCTACACCACTCATCAGCCATGCTGTGGCGGTAACCCATATGTAAAGTAGAGTAAGATTGGCACAGATATTAGCTCAGGGCTAATCTGCCTCAGAAAAGAAAAAAGGAGAGAATTAATTATCTTACCAATAACAAAGAAAGTAAATTTCACCTTTTCAGCAGAAACCACACACATAAATGACTAAAATTTCTGTGGTGGATTGAGAGAGAGTAACTGAAAAATGGAAACTAAAGCATTTATTCGATCAAGTCAGAGGAGACAAAGAAACTCTTCTGGGTCTTTGACACCAGTTGAGGCTTTACATACATTCATGATGGTCTTATAAATACTAACGGAAATGGCATGTGTTTCAAAGGACACAAACTACCATGTCTAAAATGGTAGGAAATGAGTTATGAAGTGAGTTAAAATAGTCATTGGTTTGGTCAGAATGGTTCAATTAGACAGTGGTAGTTTTTTTATCAATTAGTATTTATCTATCACTTTTTAAGATATAGTGTTTAGCAATGATGCTCACATTTAGTTGTTTTAATATGTCTTTTTGTGAGAAAGAAAAATATACTAAAATCTTTATCTCACGTAAAAAATACAAGTGGCACAAACTGATTGATGGATTAAATAAAGCCAGAAATTTTATGTAACCGATAATACTCAATGTCCACAAAGTTAGAAAGAGATAAACATCCTCTCTTACTGATGCTGAGATAGTGAGAATGTAATACAATATTTTCAGAGGTGATTTTTAAACTGTTCTATTTATTTGCCAAAGGTCTGACCCAGCCATTCTACTTCTAAAAATGCATCTTCATTTTACCTCATTCAGGTGTGAAAAGATGTGTATACAAATACATTCACTTAAATTTTGTAATAGCCAAAAAGAAAAAAAAAAATAACCCACGTTCTACCAGAGGCGTTTTCGTAAATTTAGGTTTATTATGTAATTAAATGCTATGTAGCCATTAAGTATAAACTAGAGCTACATATTTTAATATGGAGAGATGGCTAGCACGTACCATTGAATGAAAGAAAAGACTTTAATATCTGTAGTGAGAATATTAAAAAATGCACAAATTGTTACCAGTGATTATCTTTGAAAAATGGGACTTGCATGTGAGTGTGTGTGTTTATGTCTGTATTTGTTTTGGGAGAAGCATCTTATTATACATAATTGTGGGTGGTTTGTATTTTTGTAGTACCTTTGCATTTCTCAATAATTTTTTTAGAAATTTAAAATTTTCTTTAAGATTCACCCATGCACATTATTGAAATGATTTCCATCTGGTGGCAGCATGCTTAAATTGTAGATAATGTATCAGAAATGTAATTTAAAAATGAAATAAACTCATTTATGCTCAACTAAGAAAACTAAAGTGATAAATTAAAAAATACAGATCAAAGATCAAAGTTTTAACACGTTTAAGTATCATGCCATGTAATAAAAGAAACTGTATGCTAAGGAGAGTAGAATGAAGCTCATCACGGTTCTTTGGTTTTGTCAAATTTAAACAATTATCTTTCAGCACTGTTCCTGTTTATCATCTCAAACATTGTAAGAAATATAAAAGGTGAAGAGGAGTAGATTAAGGATTGTAGAGGTAAGGCGTATATCATTTTCATATACTGCATATATTTATTATAAGAAGGATTACCATCATCAAATTAATGCCATTTTTAGCACTCATCACAGTTAAAAAAAATAAAGATTTAGTGTCCATTGAAATGGATTGCTATGGGATTTTAACTGATTATTATCTATTATGATGATATTTTAATTTAAACTCTTGGCATCTTAGAGTTTCAGTACCTGCAATTTCAGATTCCAAAAAATTTGGATCACGGTTTTGCCCAAGGAAATTTTTACATTGATCAGGTTGTGCAGTGGACGGAATAATAAGCATACAGAGAATGTCAGTGTTAAGATTTCAGGCTTCAGGGACAAGTGGCCAGAGTGCACATCCTAACTCAGACTCTAGCTGTATTTCCATTTTGATTGTCAATAAAATGAGATTTCAGTCTCCTACCTTATAGTCTTGTCCTCTTCAGTGTCACCTGCTGCATGAATCTAGTTAGTCAATATAAAATTGATAGGGAAGCAAATAGGAAATACCAATTAAAGATGTAGGGAATCATTGATTGCTGTGTTCTAATTGTGCTGGGGGCCAAGTCGTAGAGAAAGCAGCCAAGTCAGAAAGTATAGATATTCTACTGTAAAACTGGTGGAGGTTGTGGCAGATATGAATTGCATCCAGCTGCTTGTTACCGTATAGGAATGTGCATCTGTATTGAAAGATTATTTTGATTCTCAAGAGAAGTCAAGAATTAGGAATGTTTCATAAAATTTCCCAATTTCTGAAATCTCATGATGGTTGAACAAGGCATGCCTGTGGGTTAAATTCCGGTTGTAACTTGCCCATCAGCAGCTGCTACTTCCGGGATTATTTCTATGAAAACAGCCAGAATGAGTGGTATAAAGACAGTTTTCTCTTAGGGTAGATCTGTGGTTTTGAAGATCACATTGTGAAAATGAAATGAGATGAAACATAAACCTATTTATCACACTTACTCAATGTCTAAAAGGAAAATGAAAGAGAAGATTGTGAATTAATTTTCTTGAAGCAATGACATAGCTGAGAAAGTGGAAGATCACAGTTTAGCAGATTTGCAATACTGATCTTGTAGTCTTATATACACTGGGTGTTTCAAAGATAATCAATTATACACAATTTTCGTGTGCAATGATGGGGCTCAGTTACTAAGTAAAACCCATTTACCCTGGCCTGATGCTAACTCCCTGAATTACAATTCTCTGATCTAACTCGAGCCCCTTTCTTTGCAAATTAGGGAAGGGCTTTTGAATTGTTTCATTTAAAGCAATTATTAAATGAAAAATGGCGAAGTGACAGGAGGCATGAAGAACAATGTGTAGCTGCAATGATTTGATCATACCCACTGTCAGTTAGAGCTAAAATATATGGCAATAACTGCATGTTCTATGTGTGCTCTTTTTTCCTAAAAAGCTAGCATTTGGGGAGCTTTATACATTAAACTTACTGGACACACAGAACTTTATTTGGGGACACTGCTGTGCTTGCTGCAGAAGTAGATTTTTCACTCCTACAAAGTCTGTTCAGATGCTGTGTCCTGAATATTTTCATTTCCAATATTACATAAAGTACATTGTCAGATATAGAAAGTTTCAATCGAGAGGGTTGGCAACTATTTTCATGTAAAATAAAAAAGAGAAATATTAAGAATTTGATAAAATCTTAGGCTTATTCCTCATGCCGTACGAAGAGGTTTTTTTCAGTATTTAAATAAATATTGCTAATGATTTAAAGATAAGATTTATATTAACACAGAGAAGAAAGGATATGTTGAAATTGTTTTGTTGGTTTAATCAAATATAAACAGTCATTTTAGAACATTTAGATTATAATAAATAATACGTGAAATGATCGAAATTTCCTATGTTCTTTAATCAAGTTAGTCAAATATTTGCTAATTTTCTTCTATAGGAATAGCCATACAAGTATATATTAGCCATTTTATGTGAATAGACTGTCAGATCTCGGATGCTCTTCCATCTTTCCTCTCATGATCCATGTTTGCTCAACTGGTGTATGAGGATGTGGTGACCACGGAGACCAGTGGGATCAATAGACTGGTGGCAGACACAGCGTCTTAGGGCCATCCTCAGGAAGTGAGGCAACTACTCCAAAGGTTTATGTTCATATCATATGGATAATACTAATTCAGTGGAAAAGCTTGAATAAATACTGTTTTTAACACTTTTGGCTTTCTGATTTGTTTGGTTTCATTTGGAGAATCTGACATATATTCAGTGCTCTTGGTCTCACCTCTAATCAGCAGAAAAATAACAATTAGGCTTAACAGTGTGAAAGAAAACACTGCCAAAACCAACGACAATCCATAGCCTCTGAGAAACTGAGTCTGTATTTGGAACAAGCAGGACGTAAGAAAATATGATAATTGTCACATATGCAAATGTCCCTGTGAGATCAGGAACCCTGCCTGCCCTCTTTATTCTACATCCAATGCCTAAGAGAGCACATGCGTGGTGCCCAAGCAATATTTGTTGAATGAATGTTGTTAAATATACAGATTTCCTAAAGACATACTTTTCTATGACACTTTGTTTTTCATAAACTAGGAAGTTTCTCCTTATACAAATTATAAATTTTCACTTTTAAAAGGACAGAGATATATTAGGAAGGAAATTTTGAAAGACATCTATTCTCATTCACCCATTAATAATTTGTCATAACATCACTAAATTAAATTGTAATAAACTCTGCTTATATTAGTTATAAAGGGCACTGGTTAAGTAGCCAAAAAAAGTGTTAAATTGAGTTCATTGGGAGATTTCTGAATGACTACTGTTTGTCTAGTCTTCTTTAAACAGCTCTTAAAAGTTACATATATTATATATATATGCACACACACACACACACATATATATATATATATATATACTATACATTTATATGTATGCATACATATTTACAATTGTAAGTGATTCAAACATTGTATTGGATAATTCTTTAACATATGCGAAGAATGTAAGGTGATGGAGAAGCTTTGAAAGAAATATATTGCTCTATTCTTAGAACTGTAGTGTTTGTTGATTACAAAAGTTCTAGAAATAATTGATTATTAAAGTTTTTAATATACATTAACATTAAGTTTTTTGACATATATTACCAAATTTTCCTGTCAGTTTTCTTTTAATTTGCTCTTCATTATCCTGTATTTCCTTTATTTTCTTGCTTTAACACTAGTTCACAAAAAATATGGGTAGAATGATTTTTTAAATGTCTTTTATTCCAGTGCTCCATTCATAGACCTCTTTGTTATGTATTAAAAAAGGAAAAACTATTGGTTTATTAACCTTTAGCTTTTGAACTGTGAACTTTGATATTTCTTCTTTGGCTCAAGTCCATAATTAAGTGTTATATATTAGAGAGTAGTGCATTTATGATCTGTCCCCATAAAATACTAGTCAACTTGAGCATTAATCAGTTTTGCTTAAAATAGAAAAAAAAACCCTCTGTAATCTATTAAAGAATACTTTGACACGTCTTAAGAATGTTCTGAGAAATCTTGAAAAATTCTTCCTTTAAATTTCTCTCATTAGTTGATTTGCTCTTAAAATAACATACAAGCAGAAAAAAAGTAAGAGTGTGAACATTTTTATGAATAGAAGTCTCACAGAGAACGGATCTATACTAAAGCTATGTCTACATGACACCAATTTAGAAGTGAGATCCGCAAAATTATAGTCTTTGGCATCTTAAGAAATAATTGAATTTCTAGTCAAAATATATTGATGATTTTTTCCTTCTGAGGAGAATTTTTCTGATGATTTATCAATATGTTAAGTTCATGAGGACAGACTAGAATTACAGTAGATCCATTCTACACTGAATACAGATTCTAGATGAGACAATTTTTGAGTTGGATCAAAAGATCAAGATGATTTATATATAACCTTCTAAAACAAGGAAACCTGTTTGTGTAAGTCATGTGTCATTTGGGTATCTGTTTTACAGATTATGTTTTATTTTTAAACATTATGTAATGATAGTCTAAGTATTTAGATAGTAACTGTAAGCTGTAGTTAGAATCTTTAAAAAGTCAATCTTTTTTGTCATATGTCTCAAAAGGAACAAAAATATTATCTTGATTGCTTCAAATAAATATCACATTCAAAATGCGATATATCACAACTAATATATCAGCAAATGAAATACCTTGAAAGAATAGGTCTTCTCAAATTACAAACATGGTGTCGAGAACTACGTAAATCACCCTCTAAGCTGTATTGCATTCCCTCCCTCTCCCTGGGACCTCACATCAGTCTACTTTCCGGTACTTGTCAGTTATACAACTAACTTTTACATGTAATAAAACTTCCTCTGGCTCTTCATTTTACAGAGGATGACTTTACAAGACTATTGATGTCCAATAGATTATTGTTTATATGGTTTCTTGCTTGGCCACTGCTGGTTTCAAATTGCATCTAATCCAAACAGCCAATAAAGTGAACATATTTCTCTAATTACCTTAGATCAAGTGATCCCATTGATTTTCATTTACAATATTTTACAACTTGGAAACATTAATCTAAGTCTTTTACTTAAGCCATGTAAATGTAGATGACATCTGTTCAGTGTACCACAATTTAAATATCATAAATATATGAAAATTTACCTTATGACTGTGCACTAATGTCAGCATGCTTTCTAATTTTTGTAATTAGTGTTAAACAGTATAATGTTAGTTAAGTACACAGTCATGAAGCTGAGAGCTTAAATTCTCGTTCTCATTATAGAGATTAGCGAGCAAACACATTGATGTGAAGGTTAAATTTAAGGTTGGGTATATGGAAGTAAAAACTTGCTGTTTGACTTTATGGATCAGTTAGCAAAATCAACTGTATTCATTTCCTAAAGAAATAAACAGTGTGTCATCACTTGGTGGATATTTCAAATATTTGTCATTAGAGTTGTAGAAATGGACTTTTGTTGCTACTATTAGTAGTCGTAAGTATTAGTATGATGATTAGGAGGGTCAGCACATTTTTTCCTTAAAGGACCAAACAGTTAAGAGGCGAGCCAGTGGTCTTTGTTGCAGCTGTCAATTCTGCCATTCTAGCTGAAGGTACCATAGAAAATACATAAACTAATGGGTGTGCCTGTGATCCAATAAAATTTATTTATGAAAGCAGACAGCTGGACCATAGGTTAGAGTTTGCCAATCCCTATATTAATGTCACTTGATAGTTATATAGTGTTTTCACATATTCACCAACTAATTAACACAGCAGTCTTGTGTTACCTGGATATAGATATTCACTTTTTGCAGATGAGGAAACAAGAGTTCACACTTAACTTGCACATATGAAGCAAAATAAATGAGACTCAAGACCCCAGATTGTATAACAGATGCTTCTGATACCTATTGACTTATAAAGCAAGCCACTCTGAAAGTCAAACTTTATATATTATTTAATTAATGAAACATTTTCTTTCCATTTACTTCTGAACTTTGTCATACCAGAGCATGGTGACAAGATGACAGTACAAGCTAAAAAAAGGCCACAGCTCAGCTCCCAGCCAATGGATCTGACACATGCGTAAGATTTAGGAATGCGAGGGCTTAGCATATTCAGGAAGATTAACTTAGACGCGGAGGACTGACAGCTGTTGTTACTTCATTAAGAAAAGCCAATTCCTTGTCCAATTTTTTAAAACTACGTGTTGAATACATTAGCAAATGAACAACACTGAAGACATGATTAAATGTGTTCTGAAAGAAACAATTAGGAATGATATTAACAATATAGTTTATGTACATACTAAACCATTTGTACTACGTTGATTGAACAATCACAAAACAATTATTGAACACAGGCGCGGAGTCAGATATCCCACCAGAAGCTGAGAGGATCCAGGCAAAATTCCTGTGCTCAAAAGGCTAACATATAAAGGAGACATATGGCGATTTTTAAGGGCAATCACAAAAGGAAATGTGTATGTTAGACATGATTAAAAGTGTAGGTTTTTAAAAGGTAAGTGAAATGATAGGGTATTTTAAAATATATATAATGGTCAAAAGATATTTTATCTTTTTTATTCTACCAAGTGATCATTAGTTAGTGTCGCAGTTTTATTTAGAGGAGGATGTCATTTAAGAAAAAGAAGAAAGAAATTGGAGAAGCCTATAGAAAAATAAGCAAAGTTTCAACTTTGAAGTAAAAACAGATGCTAAATACCAAAATCTTTTTGACAGTGCAACGAAAGCTATTTTTATGGTTGTTTATAAAAAGATTGTAATATACTTTTAAAAAATGTACCATTTTTAAAGTTTAAATTAGTATAAAGCTTATATATGACTATATATTAAAAATAAAATGTGAAAATGTTATTTATACTGTAAAATTGTAAATCCCGGAGTTTATCTTTTAAAATGAAACCAAGTTTTTATTACAAACATAATATCATATTAAACTGGAAACATTATATTAATCTTTGGCTTATGTCTTTAAGCAATACAAATTCATGCTATAGATATAGTGTTTATTTTAAAATTAGAGTTAATAGTTTTATTATTTCACTACTTCATCACCATAGTTAAAAGCTTTGTTATGGAAAAAAAGTTAACACAATATTAAGAATTTTTTTTTTTTTTGGTGAGGAAGATTGACCCTGAGCTAACGTCTGTGCCAATCTTCCTCTATTTTTGTATGTGGGATGTTGCCACAGCATGGCTTGATAAGCAGTGCATAGGTCCACACCTGAGATCTGAACCCGTGAACCCCAGGCGCTGAAGTGTAGTGTGCAAACTTAACCACTATGCCACCAGGTGGGCCCCAAGAACTTTTGATTTTTGTTTCCTGCTTTTGTATTTGTGGGAAGGGAGACAAGAGATGTTTTGATATGGAAGAAAAAGTTAAGGCATTTAAGATAACTGGGATAAAGATCTCTACAATATTTGAGATGTAATGATAAACTGGTAATGATGTGTTTTAATTTCTTTATACAATTAGCTTAAACAGGTTTCTTGAAATATGACCAAATCAATAATCTATTATGTAGTCTCAACCCAAGTCAAACACTGATTTTTTTTTTTTTTTTGTGGGGAAGACTAGCCCTGAGCTAACATCCATTGCCAATCCTCCCCTTTTTGCTGAGGAAGACTGGCCCTGGGCTAACATCCGTGCCCATCTTCCTCCACTTTATATGGGACGCCACCACGGCATGGCTGACAGGCAGTGCGTCTGCGGGCGCCCAGGATCCGAACTCGCGAACCCCAGGCTGCCAAGCGTGGACTAAACCGCTGCGCCACCAGGCGGCCCCCAAACACTGATTTTTTGGAATTTAGAATTATCCCCAAACAATTCTGGTTTCAATTTGTACAAGATAAAGTAAATAAACAAGGGAAAAAAAGAAGAAGAAAATGAGAGAGAGAGAAAGAGAGAAAATTATGACAAATTGTAATGCTAAGCAGGAAAATTTTTGAATACATAAAATATTTAGGTTCTTTCTATATTTTCCTTCAATCTAACACATTCGATAAAAATTTTTATCTTTCGCTTCCTATCCGTCAACCTCATTTCAAGAAGAAACAATGACAAAGATACTAATAGATCTGATTCACATCCTTTATGACTGTCTGAGAGAGTTTGCATTGATGTAGGCATGAATCATGCCCACAGAGAACATCTCACATTTATCGTAAACAGTGTCCTCCTTGCAAGAAGTGACAATATTAATTCCAATCATTTTACTTTCTAAAAATAAAGATTTCAAAAATTTTGTTTGTACTCTTTAATTGTTAGTGAATTATAGACCTTGTCTATATATGTGCAACAAATTGTAATGTTCCCATAAAATAGATATAATTGTCATTGTAAAATGCCCATTGTGTGTTATCCTCACAGATCCTAGAGGGACAAAGTCAATGCACACCAAGAGGGGGCCGCCTGGAGGGAGCACCAAGGGAGTGTGCTCAACCAAGGAGGTGGGGAGCTGAAGGAGAGAGGGAGAGGGGGAGGGGGATGGAGGAGGGAGGGAGATGAGAGGGAAAAGGGAGGAGGAAGTAGGGAGGAGAAGGGAGGGGACCTTTGGGCAAGTACCTTTATTGGGGTTCAGGGTAGAGTACACAAGCAAAAGGCATGAGGGGATTTCATTGGCATATTTGATGTCACTAGGTCACAGTAAGGGCAAAAAGGGTTATTTGTGGCAGGGGCCGGAGTTATTACCCAGGGGCTCCTGGTCACCTGGACAGGGTGCTCACAGCCTATTTGTGGGGATGTTGAGGCAGCAGGAAACTATGAAGCTTTAAATTTTCTAGTGCACAAGCAAAATAATGGGTTTTCACTTCCTAAATTGGCGACAAAAAAATACATATAACAAATTTCACCTAATCTATAATTTCAACATCCACTATATTTAATAGTGATAGTTTACTAAAATACTATCTACTAATGTAAAATGAGTTTTACTTTCAATGACTTTTTACTTCCACAAGTCTTATTTAGATCTTTTTTCAAATATGGTTGTTCTTATTTTACTATCTTGCTCTTTCATTGTGATTTCGATTTATTTTTTAATCTCTTTGAACACCGTTCCAGAGCCTTTGAGATTGTTCTGTTATCTCGCATCCCTGGAGTTCTAACCCATGAACTGGTTCAGTCTACTGACTCCAGTGCCAGATTGTCTAGGTTTTCACCCCACGGCTGCCATCTACAACCTGCGTGACCTTGGGCAAGTTATGTAACATCACTACGGCTCAGTTTCATGTTTGTAAACTAGGATAACAATTGTGCCTACCCCAGAGGGTTGTTGTAAAGATGGAAATAGTTTTTATAGTAGGAGTAGAGGACCTGGAAGCGCCTTTGGCATGTGAGCTCTGCTGAAGAGTCTGCAGTTATCACTCAGTACCAACCCCTGGGACTGGCTTCTCTTGCCTGCTTGTTCAGGGAATCTGGAGATTTCTCTCTTCTTCCTTTAGCAAAACCATTCTTAATAAATGTGTACTATTTTCTCTAGAATCCTTAGGTGTTTGTGGTTAGACGGTTTCAGGGTAGCCAGACCTGGCATGCTGTTGGATATAGAATCTATTCAGTTGGATATTTCTCATAATTTTCTGCCAGATTCTACTAAAATATCTATATTGGGGTAGAGCTATATAGAACCATACAGCAAAAGAAAATAATTTAAACTAACATATTTGAGGCAACCCCTTTTGTATTTTCCAGGATTATGCAAGTAGTTCTTTCAATTTAAAGAAATCAAGTATTTTTAGAAAGTAATATCTGCTTTGAATATATATTTTTTATAGAAACAAACATAGAATCAAAATAAAATATTAAAGATTTTAATAAGTATACTTTAAAAAAAATCTATTTCATGACTCTTAGTCTATATTTTATTCGTATACTCAAAAGCAGACTAGGGCGCTTTTTTGGTCAAATTTATTTTTAGAGAAATTAATATAAAATTAAGGTCAAAATACTTGCAATAATAAAATAATTTAACAGAGATTTTACAATAAATATTTATCCTAATTGTCTTACAAATTTGTCAGTAAGCTATTTTAATAAATTCCAAGAGATATTATTCCCCCCTTTTCTCTTCCTTTCAAAAAGAAAAAAAAAAATAAGTCCATCCATTTCTGTCATTGTAAGAACTATTGTGATTAATTCTTCTTATCAAATCTGGCCAATTCTGGTATTATATTTATTTATTTTTTTGTGGGGAAGACCAGCCCTGAGCTAACATCTGTTGCCAATCCTCCTCTTTTTGCTGAGGAAGACTGGCCCTGGGCTAACATCCGTGCCATCTTCCTCCACTTTATATGGGACGCTGCCACGGCGGGGCTGACAAGCAGTGCGTCAGCGGGCGGCCGGGATCTGAACTCGCAAACCCCAGGCTGCCAAGCGCGGACTAAACCGCTGTGCCACCGGGCGGCCCCAATTCTGGTATTATAAACCATACAGTTTAAGTACTAAGGTGCTTCTTAGCAATGGAAGTTTCTCTTCTGAGATTTGAACTATAGGAAAAAATCATGAGGATACTAACTAGAGAACACAGCATGGTTAGAGGCTAATCCTCCTTAAAAACAAAAGTTTAATTTTTCATGTGGTGCAACTTTAAACTATTTACATCAGTTTCAGTATTTCACCTCATATCCCAAAGAGTTCATGAATGATTCAACATCACCGAGGGACAATATCTAAAGAAGTGGCAGTTAGTAGAAGCATCTTTTTCTCAAGTGTAATACATGCCTATTTTTACAAAGATCACTATAAATTGGCCTAAAATTCATCATGTATTTTTTATTTAATAGAATATTAAGGATAATATTCAATTTTATTTTATGTGTGCATGTGTATATAAATACAGATATATTGCTCTATTAATCTATCACATATATCATATATATTATATATATATATATTATTTAATTTTTCTAGGTTAGTTCAAATTCAGTGTTGTGTCTTCAGTGCAGTTTACTATCTGTCTGTGAATGATGCCAATATCCACTGACTTAATAGACCTACTACACTGCATTTATTCTTAGGAATAACACCAGTTAATTTACAATGTGTAGAATAAAAGTGACATCCACTAACAATATCATACTTTGTACAAAATTACAATACGTTTCATGGGTTTGTGTGGGTGGTCAGGAAGTTCTCAATTCCTGTTCTAAATTCTCATCAAAAGTGGAGTCCTCAAAAGTGAAGTCAGAATCGTTATTACAATTCACTCTTAATCAAGAGTGACTGACAGCGTTCAGGCCCCATCACCCCCTTCTCCTTTTGCCCCACATCTAGACAAGTTGGTAAGAAACCCCTGGTGCTCCCTCCTTTAGCACCTGCTGGGAAGTTCAATCCACTCAAGATCTGGATGGTCAAGGGAACCCTCACCTTAACCACAGCCCTAATTACATTAAAAGCCAAACCAGTCTCCTTTCCTTGTTCTCCCAAACCAAGGAGTTCTCTTGATCTCCCCATAAAACCTCATTAGGGGAGCAGTAAACCTTTTCATACTCTCCTTAGGCAAGTGTGGCATCACCAGTCTTGACATCTTAACTAATTTTGGCTGGAGGTCCACCCAATATTTTTGGAGTGTCCACAACAGGTATTATTCAATGTGATAGTAAATAAAGAGGGAGGAAAGGATTTTAAGGAGCAAGGATTTCATCTAGTTTTGGTCTGATGATTCTGAAGTGGTTTGGGGATATATAATTGGATATGTCGTGTATACAGTTGGCCATGAGTATGGAGATAGGGAGTGAGTCTGGGCAGGCAGCCGTTTGAAATTATCAATATATGCATGCTAATGAAGGGCCTGGAGAGGATGAGATCACCCCCTGGGTGACTAAAGTGAGAAGAAAAGAGGACCAAACACATTGCTTCTGCTAATTCTAGTTCTGTGGTATGTAATACTCCTCTGCTCTTTGTTGTTTCTCCTTGAGACATTATTCTCGATAATGCATTCAACCTTTAATGCACAAGACTTAACTTCATCCTAGTCGAAGTCATGGATTAGTTATTTGTTAGCAGCAAAATAGCAATTTTACTTCAGTAGATAGAGAAAGAATGATGCTGCAAAATACTGGGTATGCCAGGATAAAGTTTATCGTTGTGTCTACGAGATAAGAACCTAATCATTAATTAGAGTTTGCTAGGGGCTTACAGTCAATTGGGACTACCAAACAAGCTGGACCTACTCGTTAGAATTGTACAGTTGTAGTTAAGGCTGTTTAAATCTGCTGCTTCTTAATCAAGTTTAGAAGTAAGCACATATTATTATTCAAAAATAGCTGGTATAAATTCTAATAATTAATCTTTATCTTTTAGGTTAATCTCTCAAAATCCTGGTGTCCATATCATAATTAAGATAACTAAATAAAAATTTCAGGGTTGGGTCCCAGGCTCAGTAATTTTTGAATCTCCCCATGTGATTCCAATGTGTATCCAAGGTTCAGAAATATCACTATAGGTGAATTGACATTAGTAGAAATAAGCAATATTTAGGTTTTAATTTTTTAAATTATTGTATATCTTGTTTCAGAATGGATTTAAGGTATCATATATGGCTATGCTGATTAAAATATGATTTCTATCTTATCAACTAATTAAACCTTTATTAAATCAAAAAAATAGTCCTTAAGATCTCCATTTTATAGTTTTAGAAAATTGAGACTTAGAAGGATTAAGTCACTTTCCCCAAAATATATAACTAGTGACTAATGGAGAAGCAATTTAAAACCATATTTTTCTAGTTACTTTCATAAGTTAATTCACCTAGGCAGCATAACCAATGAGTCACAAGTTAGGAATCCAGAATTTTGAATATTTTATTCATAAAGTACACTGAAAATTTTCCATATTCAGTTTCCCCTTCTCTCAAAATGCATGTAAGGTAATGTTAAATTGTAGAATTTTTAATAGGCATGATTCAATAAATAGTTTAAAAAATTTAGAAGTGTTTGTGGAAAAGTGACCAATAGCTTAGGAATTTTATTATAGAGGTAACTATCTTTATCTTCCAGTGAAAATTAAAATATTTCTGCCAAACATAAGCATTTTAAATCTGTTATAATGTCTTCCCATATCCATATCTTCTATTTCTGAGAAAGAACCATAACTTTAGACAACTTCAGATATAATTTCTGACCTCTTATAACAACAGGTTTGACATTTTAGTTATTCTTCACTTACTAGTAGGAAATCCCCAGAGTTTCTTTTTTATGAAACAGCTACAAAATATTTAGTTCAACTGCCATCAAGACATCATCTGTTTGATTTTCGTTACTCAACTAGAGGGCCCTCAAATTCTCTAAATCCAAGGCTCATATTCCAGGAAAGATCAAACTCTTTCTGGAAAGTTTTCAAAGGAGAATTAGCCATAATGGTTTAGTGTAACTAACATGATGATTAATGTGCTAAATTGGGTTTATAACTTTATATGATTATAAAAGTTTTACTTCAGTTATAAATCTCTTGGAAAACAATAAAAATATAATTCTGAAAAAAACACTATCATCACATCTTCTGAATAATTAGATTTTGGCTTAAAATAGTGATCAATTACCTATTTATGATATTAAGAATGACAAATTCGGGGGCATATATTTCTTTAACTTATGCAACAAATGTGTTGTAAATAATTTTTCCCTCATGAATAACTTATCAGTCCATAGTTGAGTATGAGAGGCAAAGATAGTATACTAAACGTATTTGAAACTGTTTAAGTAAGAGAAAATTTTTCTTCATTTCTTTTCAAGGGCTATCTTTCCAAATTTCTTCTGAATATTTAAAATATCTTCATCTTTCTTCCTCTACAATATAAAAGCTAAGAGTGTTAATTAGATAGAAGCTAATAAAATTAATATTATAGGTTGTAGTGCGTGAAGAGTCTTCAAATTTTTAATAAAGTAAATATATCATACAGGTGATATGGAATGCTCTAAATTATGACATCAGGTCATAAAATCCAGGTTTGAGGGGCCATCCTGATTGTCTAAGAGGAATTCCATCCATTTGCCAGTGATTGGTCCAGGAACATAAGCCTCAGACAATTGGTGCACAGAATCACCTGGATGTGTGAATTTGTTCCCATGCTGAGAAGAGTGCCTGGAAGAGACTCAGCAGTCAAGAAGTATCTGTTAAGTGAATGGGTATGGTACCAAGTTTAGCCTCAACGTGACATGGATTTCTGGAAATAAAGTTGTTAATTCTTAACAATGAACATCTGTAAAAACAGATGCAATCTTTCTGTCTATAAATATTTATATGCGTGGAAATGAGGCTTAGAAATGTTATAGCCATCTTCTACCAGCCTGTGGATATTGTCAACACAGACAGCAGAGCCAAGAAATTCTCAGAGAAATGGAGTTGGAGAGTTGGCTAAACCATGATTGTTGGTTTCCAATCAGTGAACGTTTCAGTTACATGGCTCTATTTTTTGAGACAATGTAAATTAGGATTTTCTGTTACTTATGTCCAAAAGCATAATTTTTGGATATAATTTCACTTTGTTTTTATAGCCTTGGCTTTGTATAAAATTGAGTCAAAACTTTTTGAGCAATTTATAAATTGCTTTCTTGCATTGACTGTTGTTGTAGAGAATATACCTTACAAGTGACTTGATTATTTTTCTTCATTAACTATAGTATTTTTTTTTCATATTTAAAAATACAGTAATTTTTCGGTCTGTTTTGATTGCTCCACATCAATTTTTCCCAGGATATAAGTGTGTCCTTTCATGTGTATGTTCAATTAATTTTTCAAGTTTAGAAAATTTTTGTCTAGTATACATCTAAGTACTTTTTTGTTTCTTTTGTTCTCAATTATTTACATATTAGATCTCCTTTTCCTAAAGTAGCTATAAAGTTTCTAATCCTTTTAAACTTATAATGTAAATAAATTAGAAACTAATAACAAATATAGAAAATGAAAACACTGTTATCTGAGAATTTTAAAAATCTCCTTAAAAGAACTCTTGGGATAAAAAGGTCAAAATGTAAAATATTTTAAAGATATCAATAGCAATAACACTACATAGCAGAAGCCATGGGTTGCTCAAAAGTAGAAAAGAAAATTCAGAACCTTAAATAGACATTACGAACAAGACATATTGAAAATAAAAGGAATAAAAAAATAAAGAAAAATTTAGAAAGGAGAAAAAAACCTAACTTAAGCAATTGTGAAATACTTTATTATTTAAAATAAATATATTGGGGCCGGCCCGTTGGCGCAGCGGTTTAGTCCGCGCTTGGCAGCCCAGGGTTCGCTGGTTCGGATCCCGGGCGCCCGCCGACGCACTGCCTGTCAGCCATGCCGTGGCGGCGTCCCACATAAAAAGTGGAGGAAGATGGGCACGGATGTTAGCCCAGGGCCAGTCTTCCTCAGCAAAAAAAGAGGAGGATTAGCAACGGATGTTAGCTCAGGGCTGGTCTTCCTCACCAAAAAAAAAAAAAAAATAATAAATAAATAAATATATTAATGAATGGAAACATAGAATAATAATAAACTCAAATTCTACAACTTAATAAGTAAAAGCAAGAGTTTGTTCTATTAGAAAAGCAATGATATATATGCAACAGAGGTCAAGCTAACGGAGAAAAAAATAGAAATATTATAATAGGAAAATAATCAAAGAATCAAAGTAATGTAAATGAATTGTTAGATACTATTTACACAATTTTTTGAAAAAAGTTGCTGAAGTTGGGGGTCAAATGAAATATAAATAATCATCTTGAAAGTCTAACTGTCTCGAGTTGCCAAAGATGATATCATGATGAATCCTATCAAATCTTCTTCTTCAAAAGATGATGCCTATTTTATTTGCATCATTCCAGAACATGAAATACAAAGAAATATTCCAAATTCTTTTTACAGAGGCAGTCTACTATCTATAGTAAAACTTGTGAAAGACAACATAGGAAAAGAAAACTTTAAACCATCTTTTATCTGTCAAGATTCCATCAGGAGAGAAAAACCAGTGTGAATCGAGGGGTAAAGAAGTCATTTTAGGTTCTAGACTTTACACAGTGTTGGGAGAAGCTGGGTAGAGGCGAACTGAAAGTTGAAAGGGAGAGTTGGAAGATCAGAGGCCAGTCAGGATGAGTAGCCTAGCACATGTAGCTGCTGAAAGGGAACCATGAAAGAGTAGCTGGGGAAGCCCTCGGAGAGCTATTCCTTCCATGGTTCTGCAGCCACATGTCTAGTGACGGGCCTGCAGTGACTGTGGGGCAGCAGGGCCAACAGTGAGGAAGAAGACCTGGATGCAGAGCAGAAGAGAGTGAAGACAAGCTGCAGCCCACCAGGTAGCCCTGTGTCTCTTCTACCTCACCTCACGATGGTCGTCAAACAGTCATGGCCATCGCTTCACCTCCGCCTACCAAACATCACAAAAGTTCTTTGGCCAGCTCTCACGAAGTACAGTACAAGGAAGGGGACGCTGAGAAACACTGTTCCCAACTAAACCAAGTTGTCGATAGAGCCATTTAGCATAGTCCATTCGGCATCAGTGTATACTACTTTCAACCATAGGTAACTTCCAAATGAAGGCAACAACAAAATCAGGCTTTTGCCTATTGTGATGCAAACATACCTTGTGCAACAAAACACTAACACTCTCCCCAGAAAAGAATACACAATGTCCCATGTCACTTTATCCATCTTTGGGTGATGTACACTTATTTCTCTTCCAGTCCCCTTCCTGCTTTGCTGTTCAGTAACTCAGATACTGAGATATGTTTAATCTTTATTAACACATCTAGTATTAGACACTAGGAGAAGGAATGGGGATAAAAGGAAGAAAAAGAATTGGTCAATACACTCATACATACACACACACACACACACACACACACACATATTCAGAACACAGTAAGAAAGAAATACTCAGTTTCTAGATTCCTCATTTGAAACTGGTCACATGGTCATAACTGATGATTATAAACTTCCTCTTTGCTCTACCCATTCCATATTCCTTTTGTTCGACCTGACCTCCGGAGGTCAGGTTCCTAACCTGGTAGGGAGAAACAAACCTTTATTTCTCATAAGCCAACATTGGTTGTTATAGTTTTTTTTATGGGCTTTTTTCATAAGACATGGGAATATTAAGTGAGAACTTAGAAGATCTCTCAATTCCAGACAGATTCTTCCTTGCTCTCATTGTGTGGAAACAACCAGTTTCTACCTCGTGTATTAATGACACGTCCCCTTCATACTCAGGGTCCATCACCCCTGCCAGTGGTCTCACCTCCTTCTTTGCTAGTGATTCAATGGCACAAAGGAGGAGCCCAGAGTGGCCAGGTGGCAATCTCAGCTTCCACTTTAATAGAATCTTGTTGTGTCCATTAGCATATACATTTCCCCTTTAGGAATCAAGACTTCTAGAGAAGCAGAGCCCAAAGTTTAGGGTACAAGAAGCAAAATTCCATTAGTGACTAGTATAGGCAATAGCGAAAGATTCACTCTGGCTTCTACCTTTTGATTCTTGGCCCCATGGATCCCAAAACAGCACCAACATATTCGTCACTGATTCAAAGTATATATTACGTACTGGCAAAATTACTCCAGCCCTGTAAGGTATTGCCACCCAAAGTCCACTCCACTATTATGTAATTCTAGCTTCCTCAGGGTAGTGGGAGACAATGAATTCCATAAGCAATGAATTCCGTAAGCATGTTCCCATTGACATGCTTCAGTTGCTGTAAAATGAGCTCCCGAGTCAGAGGCAACACTGTGTGGAATACTGTGAAAGGAGATAAAGTACTTGTAAGTCCACAGATAATAGTTTGAGCAGAAGAATGCAGATAGAGAGGGAAAATCCATATTCAGAGCCAGTATGTGTTGTAGTGAAAACAAATCACTGCCTTTCATAATAAATAATTTTCAGTGTGATTAACCTGCCGTTAGGTGGTTTGGTTGATTTTCTGTGACAACTGGGCCTTATTGGGGTCAGTGCTGGTTTCTGCCATTGTCAGGTTGGGCACTCATTAGTGGCCATAGCCACATGGGCCTTAGTGAATAGAAGTCCATGTTGATAAGGCCATGCGTAACCACCCTGCAACCATGACAATTTTGTTCATGAGCTGACTGAGAGTTAGCTTTCCACACATCTACACACATACAGAGACACACACACACACCATTTGAGAAAACGTTTTTTACTTAACTATGTATTTTGAGTATTTTTATTACAAAAATTATAATTATAAAACACAATTTTTAATTATTGCGTAGTGTTCCATTAAATGTTTGTGCTGGATTTTATATAGTTATTTCCTGGTTTTGAAAATCTAGGTTGTATCCATTCACTCCAGCAGAGAATATCCTTGTAGTCAAATTTTTACATTTATCTTCAATCATTTCTAGAGACTAACTTTTAGAAATGGAAAAGTCAAAGTCTCTTTCTTATGCATTAAATTTTTTAAATTATGAAAATATTGCATTCTAAAGAAAAAGAGAATAAATGGAGTAAACACCTTTATTTCCACTTTCTACTATTCATACTAAATAACAATATTATCCATCATGTACCATGTGTGCATATATTTGTAGGTGTTATGCATTTTTTTCTCCTTAACATAAACATTTTAACATAATTGGAGTTATATTTAATTTGTTTTTCAAATTAAACAATTCCATTTTTCTTAATAGTGGTTAAAAAAGGGTCTTTCAAGTTCATATACTATATATGATGGTATCAGTCTATGCTCATGTATGTAAGTTTTTATAATTGATCTTAGCTTCTATCTTTCGGAACTGGAAAAAATAAATTTCTGTTGTTTAAACCACTCACTTTATGGTATTTTGTTATGGCAGCCCTAGGAGACTAGTACAATAGTTTAATCTATTGAAACCAGTAAGTACACAGAGTATGTATAAAGAGAAAATCAACAGCCAAGTCTTTTTGAAGAAGAACAATGTAGGAGGGCTTGCCCTACAGATGTCAAGACTTGTTATAAAGCTGGGGTTATAAAATCAGCAGTTATTTATATGCTGTGAAGGTAAGGCCTCAAAAGGGCAATGATAATCTGTTAGGAAGAGAATGACCAAGGCTAAAGAATTTTCCAGCAATTGTGTTCCAAGGTCACTTAGCATAAATCTCAGAATGGGTTAAAAACACCAGCGAAAACAACAGCAGACCTTTGAATCAGCACCGTTTGCAACAGTTTAGAATTTAGTATTAACAAAATTAGAAAAATGTTTTCAGCGTGAGTTTACACTCGTCTCCTTGGCTTCTGCCTAGATTCCCTTTTATTGAACTAAACCACCCTCTATTGACTCAGTACGTAAATCCTTTAAAGACTCTTGACAATTATGTTCTCGCTAGAAGTCTTTAGCCAAGGATTGCATATTTTATTTCTTCCCTCTCACTGTATAAATCAGTCCCTTTAGACTCTTAATTGTATTTGCTGTTCTTTCTTGAATTCCTTCCAGTTGCTCTGAGCTCTTCAACATAGAAAAAGAGAAAAGGAACACCATCTCAAAGTGAATTCTAGTTCAGGTGTACTTTCTTGTTTGGTAACATCATATGGCCACCAAGATGATTTTTAGCTTTTTCCCTGAATTGGCACAGTATTTCACTGTCATCTAATTTATTGACTAGTATCGTCTCCCCTCTGTCCTGTTTGTTTTGACTACTTTCCAATTGTCTCCCTTCCACCGAATATCTGTTTTATATTATTTTTCTACAGACACACTCCCTCACATTATTTCAAGTTGAATCTCATTTTCTTATTTTTTTCACCATATTTCAAACTTCCCTAGGCTTTTTTCCCCTCATTTTACATCTGTACGGGTGCTCGTGCACCTCTACGTTGAGAAACCTGTGCACATTTTATGAACACTTCATCAATTCCAGATATCCTATGAAAATATTTAAATAAGACTGAACATGAAGCAGATTACCACATGCACAGTCATGGTCAATTATCATCTTCCTCTTGTGGTCTGTTGTTTGTCTGCGTTCAGTCACTCCATAATTTCAAGTCCTTCTGAACTAACTTAGTAAGAAAATGAGACTATCAAATTCTCACCCTCCTGTTTAATTTTTCATGTATTCATTTACCCACAGGATTTCTTTCTATCTGTGAATCTTGTGGTTTATCCAAATAAAGTTTGGTCCATATTGGTTTGTTTAATAAATATCACTCAGCTTCTGATTACATTTCTGAATATGACGCTATGTTCCATTGGAGCCTGGGTGGATTTAGGCCATTCTGAAACAGAAAACATCCCATGACAAGCCAAGGTGATCAATGGAAAGTGTCCAAGTTCCTATACCAGTATTTGCCCATGATCCATCCAGACTCTCATCTTTGAAATTAATCTGAGGGCACTAAGATATTTTTTCCCATAGAAATCTGGGAACTCTCCTTTTTTACAGAAAATAATGAGTTAGATATATACAGGATAAATTAATATATACACTGTATCGCTGGTCTGGACAGAATTTCAAATGGTATGTAGTCCAGGTCATTGTCTTGAGATAGAACCTCATCTTTTCTTTTCAGTCATGTGACTATGTTTATAGAACTTACCATTGCTAGGCATGGTGTTTCTGGAGAGTTCAAAGAAAAGAACAAAACAAAAAGATGCTGTTCTCTAGGAACAAACAATCCACCCTGAGTAACCACAATATCTCATAGTCCATGGGAAACATAATAAATATAGAGCAACAAATGTTGCCTGGTTTAGAGGTACAGGGGACAAGGCAAAAGAGAAGAGAACAATAAGCTGGGTGCCCTTGTTCGGATGTGTGTCACACAACACAATTTTTCCAGTTGAATATGCAAAATGAAGAACGTCCCGCTTTCACAGTGCATGAGACTGACTTTAATGCTGCCATATGGGAAAGGATAATAGAGTTCAATCCTTCTTGCTTTTTTGGGTGTGTCATTGACTCTTAAAACACTGATGAAATAAATATACAGCCTCTTTCGTCAGAAAAATGACCATATACAAAATATTGCATACAATTTTCAGAAAACTTGTGTATTAGTCTTTTATTCCTGCTCTAACTAATTACCACAACTTTAGTGGCTTAAAACAACACAGATTTATTATTTTACAGTTCTGGGGGTAGAAATCCAGGACATATCTCCCTGGATTAAAACCAAGGTGTGAGCAGAGCCCTGTTTTTTTCTATAGATCCTCTTGGAGAATCCATTTCCTTGCTTATTCAGATGTTGGCAGAATTCAGTTCCATGAGACTGTAGGACTGAAGTCTCTCTTTCCTTGCTGGCTGTCACCTGGGAATGCCGTCATTTCCTATAGTCCCCTTTCTGGTCCTTGCATGCAGTCCCTTACATTTCAGAACCAGCAAGGGGCCAGCAAATCCTTCTAATGTTCCCATCTCTCTGACCCACGTACCTGCCTCCCTCTTCCACGTTTAAGAGCTCATGTGATTAGATTGGACCCAGTTGGATAATCCAAAATAATCTCGCCATTGTAACGTCCATACCCTTAATGACATTTGGAAAAGTTCCTTTTGCAATGGAATCTAACATGTTCACAGGTTCCCAGGAATGAGGCATGGACATCTTTTGTGCAGGAAGGTATCATTCAGCTTGCACTACCTTGTGATCTAGAACCCAGCTTTAGGCCTCCGAGAAGTACTGAGGAATTAGGTTAAAGTCCTTGAATTCTTGATTATTTTCTCTCCCTCTCCTCCACTTTTTGTTCATCCTGAAGAATTCCCTGATTATCAACATATATGACATTTCTTTTTGAGGGGATTTCTTGAAAGAACATTTCTCCTTTTCATTCACCAATTACACATTCAATTCAATCATAACATTAAAACCATGTGAACTCCTATCCTGTTTAAATAAGGTAATTTTAATACATGTCACACAACACTTTGATACTGCCATACTGGTGCTGGGGACAATTCCTCATAGTCAACAAATAAACTATATTTTCAGCTTTTGAAAAATGTCCTGGCAATTGTACATGTCTGAGACCGCTGTACAGTCCCTGACCTGTACTCTATTACAGGCTTTTTCCCCGTCACTGCTTCTTGTTGTGAAGTAGTGGAGGCAAGAGATAATAGTGCTATTAATCCACGCTTCAGCTTCAGATCCCCTCCCCAGACTTGCCCCAGACTTTACCATCTCCCCATTCCTGCCCCTGGTTCCAAGTCTCTGTGCCTTATGACCTGTAAACGCCCTTAAAATACCAAGCAATATTCACATTCTTTATGTCTTTTCAAAAATAGACTTAGAAAAATGTAAACAATTTAAATTAGTTTGAAAAATATATGTGGAGTGACAAACAATCACCATTATAAACATTTTTTGTTTACATAGTTTATAAGAGAACAGTGATTGTCTATGTCTCACAGAACCATTTAGTTAAAGTAGCTCTTCATTGTTTGCAAATGAAATCTGGAATGGATTATCTAAACATTTAGAAATCCACTGGGTAAATTCTGACAAAGCTAAAAATTTAAATGTAAATAAGAGAGGAAAAGCCATTATAAAGGTTAAAACAGGTGATAATGTAGTGAAAAGTTCAAAGATTGGCCAAAAACCAATATGAAAGTAAAACCGTCCTTCAATAAACAAGAAAAGTGTTTCACAATTTTTGAGGGATTAAATTAGAAATGAATATAGTCCAGGTCTTCTAGTGTTATTAATAAGTGATGCTTACTTATTTTTTTAACAAAATCTTTCTTGTAAGTTTGTTAAGTTTGTTAACGGCAGTTTTGTTCTAGTCAGTCGCTATTGCCATAAATCTTTCAGTTCAACAATAGCAAAGAAAAGTGTGAGGGGAAAGATGAAGTTTGGACGCAGTGAGAGGAATGGAGGACAGAGGTAGTGGACAAAGGGAAGAATGTCTCCTGTGAATAGTATTTAGTGATAAAAGAAAGCATTTTGCATGTTTATTTGCTTTTTGATTTGGCCGGTTGGCAGCAGGTGCAGCAAAACAATGGTGACGTCCAAGTGTATTACTTTATTTTAAATCATGCCTTTTTTTCCATCCATTTTTCAATTTTGGGAACAGAACACGCAAAGTAAAATCCTTATTTGGACACTCTTCTGTGAAGGACGGGGTGTCTCCACCCATGGGCGATTGTCTTTCAGCTTTGACTGCCAGAGTGGTGTAGCCACTTGTCCCTAACAAGACCTAGAGTCATTCTTTAAAATTTCGTCTCACTACAGACAACAAACGTTTCCCTGAAAGTGAAAGCGCTCACATTATGAAATAAACAAATCATATATATTTTACTGACTATACGCGTGATATATATATATATTTATTTATAATCTACTCTAGATCTATGCCATGTGCTCTATAATTAAGTACCATTATATTTTATTAAGGTTTCAGGAATAATCTTAGTGGTTCAAATTGTGTCTTTGTCTTATTTCGGGTTTTCTTTTCGTCTTCTGTCCTGAAGACTCTACAGCAAAGTGTGGGGCTTTTCAGAATGCCTTCCGGTTATCAGCGCTCATATGTTGAATACAGACACCTAACAATCTTAGTCTATAGGCTATAATTAATATTACAATGCCCAATATTGGCTTTTACATGTAGTTATTTTAAAAAGAGTTTTGGGGGCTGGCTCCATGGCGTAATGGTTAAGTTTGGTGTGCTCCGCTTAGGTGGCCTGGGTTTGTGAGTTTGGATCCTGGATGCAGACTTATGCCACTCGTCAGCCATGCTGTGGCAGTGACCCACACATAAAATAGAGGAAGATTAGTGACAGATGTTAGCTCAGGGTGAAACTTCCTCAGCAAAAAGGAAAAAGAAAATGTGTTGGAATGCCTAGTTAATCACTCCTCACATACTACTTTAACTTTTAACTATCATTTTTAATTTAAGCAGGAAAAGCATATTAAAGGATAAAATTATGAAAACTCTGAAAAAATACAAAAGAAAAAGATCTCTATTGCTACCACCCAAAACATAAAGACTAAGATTTTTGTGTGTATTTTTCTGTGCACTTTCTAAGCTTACCATGCACAACAAAATAAAGTGAGATTTTAGCATTACAATGCTATATAATCTCTGAAAGTTCTTCAAATGTTTGACATCTTGAATTTCTCTTTTAAATGGTAGTGCTCCAACATGTCTGAATATCTATTTGTTAATAGCATGAGTAATAATCTCTGCTCTTCTTAATTGGAATTCATATATCTTTACTGGCATCTCCTATATTTCAAATAGGTAATTTGTCCCCTTTAGTGGCAACAATGGTTATTTCTGTTTCCTTTCCCCTCAACAAGGTTATTACTTCATATCAGCTTGAAGTATAATTGTAACTTTATCATGTAATTTATATTACCAGTACTTAAGCTTAGCAAAATAGAATTCTCAAGGACATAACTCACCTTAAATTAAATCTTTCAACATATACTGCAAAACCAAATGGTCAAATAAGATTACACATTTTGGCACCTGTTTAGATGTTTGCATCTAAATATAGTTTAGATTTGGGGTAGGGGTAAAGCCAGTTGTGTCTTTAATAACAAAACACTAAATTTGACACCGGAGGTTTGACTCCTCCTCTTTTCTGCCACTGACTCACCAAAAGGTAACTGGAAGTCAGATTCTCTCTCTAAAGAATGTGATGAACAGTGATGGTGTCTGTAATTTTGTGATGGCAAGTCTCCTTTTATTATAATCATGTCTCCAGAGTAACCTAGAAGGATCTGTGAAAGTTGTCTTGCAAAGGGTAAAAGAATAATTCTAATTTTTTTTTTTGAGAAAGATTAGCCCTGAGCTAATGTCTGTGGGCATTCCTCCTCTTTTTGCTGAGGAAGATTGGCCCTGAGCTAACATCTGTGCCCATCTTCCTCTATTTTATGTGGAATGCCTGCCACAGCATGGCTTGATAAGCAGTGCGCAGGTCCACACCTGGGATCTGAACCTATGAACCCCAGGCTGCCGAAGTGGAGCGCGTGAACCCAACCACTATGCCACCAGACCAGCCCTGAATAGTTCTAATTTTTTAAAAAAGAGAGCTGACAGCTGGCACAGTGGCATAGTGGTTAAGTTTGCATGCTCCGCTTCAGCAGCCCGGTGTTTGCAGTTTCAGATCCTGGGTGCAGACCTACACACTGCTCATCAAGCCATACTGTGGAAGCATCCCATATACAGAATAGAAGAAGACTGGCACAGATGTTAGCTCAGGGCAAATCTTCCTCAAGCAAAAAGTGGAAGATCAGCAACAGATATTAGCTCAGGGCCAATCTTCCTCACCAAAAAAAAAAAAAAGACTGAGTTGATGTAAATCCTTCCCTCATCTTTTAGTGACTGAAATATTTATTGATTCCAAAAGATGCCCATTTAAAGATTACCCCTATTAGTTATTTCCAGTGCACATGTGCTTGCACACACACACACTCATGGATTTCAGTTATTAATATACAATGCCTACATGTATTGGTGGTCAGCCTAATGTATAAAGTGATAAGGATATTTCTGGAACTTTTGAAATTTTATTATTATAAAGGAATTCTTCCTGTTTCCTCAAGAGTTTTCTGATTTCCCTAGTGTGGCAGGATGAATAGTGGCCCCTCAAAGATGTCCTCTTCCTAATCCCTAGAACCTGTGAATAGTTACCTTACATGGCAAGAGGGACTTTGTAGATGTGATTAGGGTAAGGATCTTGAAATCAGAGGACTATCCTAGATTATCCAATTGTGCCCAATAAGGGTCTTAGAAGAGGTGGACAGGAGGGTCGGAGTCAGAGAAGGTGATTTGATGACGGAGATAGAGGGAAAAAGGATATGTGACAATGGAAGGAGAGGTTGGAGTGACAGATGGCTATGAGCTAAGCAATATGGCAGCCTCGAGAAGCTAGAAAGGCAGAGAAACAGGTTCTCTTCTAGAGCATCCAGAAGTTGCCCTGCCAACAACTTCATTTTAGCTCAATGAAACCCATTTCAGACTTCTGATCTTCAGAACTATAAGATGATATATTTGCATTGTTTTAAGCCATGAGTTTTGTAGCAATTTGTTACAGCAGCAAAGAAAACTAATACATTTAGTTTAGTATTTTCTAACTTAACTCTCCAGTTTTATCAGATGATGGCCCCAGTGAGTCATTGTCTTCCCTAAATGTAGTACTTTGCAGGGAGTCTCAAACAGGCAATCCACATTTACTTATGTTGGAGAGCCTGTTTGTTCCAGGAGACTCTACACATTCATTTGCCCTCATGGAGTACATGCAGTCAGTTGGTTTTGTCTTGGCTTTTAATAGACCAAATTGCCACTTTTTTGCCTTCACGCTAGGTGAGACTGGTGAATATAATCCGAAAAGATGGTGGCTTTTATGAGGAGACATATATCTATGACAATAATAATTGGACAACACTTTAGCAAATAATAAA
Source organism: Tapirus indicus (assembly GCA_031878705.1). Lineage (NCBI taxonomy): Eukaryota > Metazoa > Chordata > Mammalia > Perissodactyla > Tapiridae > Tapirus > Tapirus indicus. The sequence continues at coordinate 33,694,905 of CM062937.1, read as the reverse complement.
AATCTTTGGTCACTTCAGCAAATCACATTTTCAACACATGTGTAAGTGTATGTATGCACGTATATGTTTTTATAAACATTATACTTTTTTTTTCTCCTGAGGAAGATTTGCCCTGAGGTAACATCTATGCCAATCTTCCTCTATTTTATATGTGGATCACTGCCACAGCATGGCTAGTGAGTAGCATAGGTCCCCACCCGGGATCTGAACCTGCTAATCTGGGCCACTGAAGCAGCCCACACCAAACTTAACCACTACGCCCTGGGCCCAGTCCCTAAAAGTTATGCACTTCTAATGCATATAATGCTTTGGCCTTTCTTTTCTATATTTTAATCTTGACCACAGAAGTCTCTACAAATAGTGTTCAAATTACCACAGAAAACATTTTGTTGGCTTGATAAATTAACTTCTTAATCCATCATCTTCTAGGTAGAAGCTACTATATTCAACATAGCAGGGAGTACTACAGTAATTGAGTCCCTGCTTCAAATGAATAAATACACGTTGATAAATCAGGAGGGCACAGTCTTGAAGGCCATGAGTAAAAACGTGACACAATCATTTTGACAAAATTGTTGAAAACTCTCTGATAAATATAGTAACAGATTAGAAATACCTGATCTTTTGTTTCTGATGTTCCAACGAGATGTGTATGAAAATTCACAAAAGGATAAAAACTGGAAATACTAGTAGAAAATAAACTTCATGTTTGAATCTTTCATTGACTGGACTCAATAGAGATGGATGTGCTTAAAGGGCCAGTTCTGGAATAACCACTATACAGTCTCCACCCTCTCAGATAGAACATTAAAGAGATCCTCCAAGAAGATGTGACAAACTTTGACTCATTCTTTGTATGCTAGTGCTTCTGTGTACTGGGACAGTGCTTTCCAAAAAGGCAGGCAACTGCCTTTGATCTGAACAAGAACAGCATAAAATTGATGCCTCATCCTTTGTCAAAAAAAGAAAAATATATAAATGTATGTAAAGTCTAAATCCATTTAGAGTAAAGTCTCAGTACCTGGGATAAATGGAAAGGGAAAAGGATGGGTGGAGACACATGGCACCTTTGGATGTGTAGACAACTAATGAAAAGTGGGATTCAAAGGGACAGAAGCAACAAGGTTGTAGAAGCAGAGAACTCTCTGGATAGTTCTTCCAGGTATTGCATTGCATGAAACACGTGGAATGTCTTCATTAGAGGAGCAACACCTCTTAGCTGATAATCTGTCCTCTGTCCACTAGCCTTTTGCAGATGAATGAATGCTAGGTATAAATAAAGCTAATCTATGATAATATTTTGACCTAAAGTTAGAAGAACATATTAGAAAACATTTGAGTTTTGTCCTTTAAAAAAGATGCAAGGCTACATATGTTCTAAAATACAGAAGCAGAGTGTCATGATTAGAGAATATCCTGGAAGGAAGACAGATGTTAAGGACAATGACCAAAATACAACAAGCAATCAAGAAAGAATAAAACACAAAAACAATCAAAATCCATATTGGGGTGCAGTAAAGAGTCAAACTGCCACTAGAGAAAACTTAAAGAAACAGAATGTGGTAAAATAAACCATAGAAAAATTATCCAGCATAAAAAATAAAAGGCCAAAAGGAATAAAACATGAGACAGGTCATTAAATTTCTGGCACAGAGAGGATAAACATCAGATCAAAAAAGTATCATTGATCCCAAGGATGGAGCCAGAACAACAGAAGCAGACAGAATATAACAATAAGGGAACAAAAGGAAAGAAAGTAAAAAAGAGGAAAAAAACCCAGGCAATTAAACTATGTAAGGAAGTTCCTTAAAAAAGAAAGAAAGAAACAATAAGACCCATATCTAAGGCCTGCGCTGTTTGTAGACTCTTTGCATCCCTGCCCCCATTCCAGACCCAGGGCAGCTCTGTCACGCATGTCTTCAGCTGTAAATAGAGCTTCCTCGTTGCTGTACAATTTTGCACTGGCAGAGCCATTTCCTTAACCAAGAGAAAATGAAAGAAACCATCCTTTTCATTCCAGGTCACCACATATTCTTTTATTCTGTCATTTGGTCATATCCTTATGCCTACCACCCGCCACATGTCAGAATTTCTTTTAAAATAAGTGTCACTTCTATTTTCTGTGCTATTGTGTGTGATATTTTCTTGTCATATCACATCTACCCCCAGTAAAGCACCATCGCTAAAGCTGTCAACTTGTTTCATGGCTACTTAATCACGTGTTACATGTTACACTGAAATGTTTTCAAGCAGTTTTTCTAACCAATATATTGTGGAGGTAACATTATTACTGGTAATCTTATTTGTAAATCATTGTTATTAAATGGAAACTTAAAAAGAGAAGACCGATTATGTGATTAAGGAACGTTTTTGTGTCTTAATTGCATTCCAGCATTGTCCTCATACTTGGCAATAATTGTATTTGAATTTAGATACCAGAATACAACGACATTCTACTTTTATTGTTTCTAGCATCTATATTATATTATTTGACATATTAAAAAAAAGAGGAAAAAGCAAACATTTGGACAATAATATGTTTACAGTGCTAACTGCAGTTAACATTGCCATTATACATTAGTCTGAAGTATGTGTTTCTCTGGTTTCCTGTAAACAAAAAAGCACATTCCACTGAACTGATTTATTTAAATTTCTGAAAATAATTTAACAAGTTTCATATTTCACTGTCCTAAATACAAGGCTACTCTCTCCTGTCTTATGCTGTTTCTTTTTACTTAAATCCTATGAAGATAAATGAACTGGTTTATTGGACACTGAATTGTGTATACCCCTTGTAAAATAATAAGAATCTTTGTTTATCATACTTCAAATGAGATTGTTTGAAATATGTCTGAGCATAAGTCTGTCTAGTTTCTTCATGAGATTCAGAAATAGACTTGGATTTCATTTCTCCAAAGTATTATAATGCTTGCATTTCCTAACAGAGAAATAATTGGTTTATCCATTCAATGTCTCCACACTTTAGATTAAAAATTAAGTGCAGCAATGAATAACTAGTTTAGATATTATGTAATCGGAGCTAGAATATCTAGGCAAAATCTAGGACTCAAACCCTAAACAATATTTTTTTCCTTGGTCTTTCTGTTTAATCACGTGAGTGCTGCATATATGCCAAGAATCACCTGAGTAGAGCAAGAATGTTGTCTTAGTAACATATTTCAATATTTCTCTAAATATACTTCAATTTTCTTAAGACTTTCTGCCTTCTGGTGATCTCTAATCTCCCTGCAGTAGTGTCAGCATACTTGGGGTGAAATAACATGAAATAGACTAAGGGTAATAATACAAAGGCCAGGTTGGAGTGGCTGAGGGAAGAACAGTTGAGGTGGAAAATGACATTACAGCTACTTTTCTACCTTCTGACAAATATGCAATTAGCTCTTGTCTCTAAGATCTTTCCCATCCCTGGTGATTAACTGAGTATTTCCCACAGCAGGTTATCCTCTGGAGAGTGTTGAACACACCTCTAAAAGAAACAGCCCCAAACACCTATTTATACCATTGATGGCACTAAAGCCAGTAGCAATGATCAGACTTGACTTTACAACTTGAGTAACAACTAAGAGAAACAACTTGAGGGTTTCATGGGGTTCCAGAGGTTTCCAATACGCTTTTCTTACAAGCCCTGCTCTTTGAAGGCACAAGGTTTGAAATATATTTCCAAACCTCAACTTCAAGCTATCTTGAAAAACAAAACAAGTGGAATCTTTACTGGAAGCTTGTGGCACCAAATCTGCTTTTTGTATTAAAAAGCACAAACAATGCTTTCATGTGGAAATGAAGGAATTGATAGCCAGTTTTCAAAATGACTTTAGCTAGATTCATTTCACAGTGAGTTAGAGCAAGTCCCCATAGCAGCTGAGGTTTCAGAAAGAAAGTGACTTCTCTTTTTGCTTTCAGGAAGCTAAACTTCATTCAAAGAGCAGCTCAATTGTTTCTATATTTACAGTCCCGTGTGTGGAGTCATTGTCTTCAGCCATTAACTCCTATAGACATCAGATCTAACGCAGTGGAGAAAGTCGAGCACAGCTTCCTGCTCACATGGGCAAACCAAACAATCTAGGAGAAAGGGGCCTGGGTGCGCATTACAGTGACCCAAAGCACTATTTCTCCATTTCTTTTCTTATCTAAATAGAATGGAGGAACATCACGACCATGAATCTCAACTGTATTTGATAGATAACTTCTTTAGACCACTGGTTTCCTTTCCCAGACGTTCTCATCTCATCTTACCTTTTAAAATCTTTATTAATCAAGTATTCTTGGGGTTCTCCTTTTGTGAATTGTCATTTAGAGAAGCTTTTTCACTACTGAGTATTCTTTGGAATTTTTATACAATTGAGATGTATTTGTGATTTGATCTCATAATATCACTTCCGTGTGCTTTAAAAAACGTACTTGGTTTTTAACTTTTTATACATCTACTCTTCAGCTATAGAGTCAAGTAGACACAATTTTGTTTCTCAACCATTCGTATTGCTCTTCAGAACTTAATACATGAATGATGTGAGTTAATACTGCCTCATGGAGGTAATTGGGTTGAATTTTTGGCAATGACAGTTCTGTACTTTTAAGTACTGGTTGTTGTCTTTTCTTGTGCTTCTTACTCTTTGACTTGTTCTTTCAGCAGTTGTAAAAATGACAGACTATTAGCCACAAATAATTTAAATGGTATTCAAAACTGGTAGAAATTTTTAAGAGTTATGTTAGGAAGGATGAGTTGTTAATTTTTTCATATTCAAAAATTTAGATGCCAACAGATCACTTTGATTTTTAGTAAGACATCTCCAGAATTTTTATCCTTTTTTTTTCCACACTGAGATGCTATAGGATTGATTCTAACAAAATCTATCAAAAGAAAATTCAGACAAATTCATAAGCTATCACCAGAAGACAGGTAACACTGTGATAAAACATACACTTAAGGGGTTTTGTTCCCCCCTCTGGGAAAGAGGTAATTTTGAAGCTCAATTGCTATACAAACAATAACAATAATAATTATCTACAAGTTTGTGTATCAACATTGTAAGATTCAAGCAGAAAAGAACTAATGTTGGAGAAGATGTAGAGAAAAGAAAGGCACAAAGAAAATCTAAGTTGATACATTTTTCTCAATATGGATCACTAACCATTAAAAACTGACCCAACAGGAAACATTATACACCTTACAATGTGTGGTGGTTACACAAGGATACATATATGTAAAGATCCGTTGAGCCGCGCACTTAAGATATAGTCATTTTACTGCGTATGTAATGCCTCAAAGGGAAAAATAATTTAAAAAAATTCACCCAGCACCCAGCACTGCAACATTTAGGAATACATGCTCAATAAACAACTAAAAATATGCAAACTAATTTATATTAAAAAAAATGGTTTTATCAGTTACATGGGTAATGGCGAACTATTAGAAACATCTCAAATGTCCATTATGAAATTAATTAATTTTTGTTTATCTACATAATGGAATACTATGCAGCTGTAAAATTACATCATTTTAGAGAATAATATTCAATGATATTTGAATATTTTCACAGAATATTAATTAAATCAAATCACAGAAATATGTATAAAGTATAATCCACCTTCTTAAACCAGATTTGTAAGTATGTTAGAAAGAAGCAGACAAATTTCCTAAAAGGTATACACAAACTTTTAATAATGCTAATAGCTTTGGTGAGATTACAGGTGACTATTTTTATTTCGGGCTTCTGTGTATTTTCCCAATATACTATAATGAAGAAATGATTCTGATAGAAAAATATAAAATGAATATCATTTAAAAATATATGTTGGGAGACATCATTATTGCCCACTCCTCTGCCAATGAAAGAATGCATTTCTGGCCCTGCTCCTTCCATCTATGTGGTCAGCTCCTTCCCAGCATGTCTTGGTGGCTGCCGTTCTCCATCTGGTCCAAGTGTGAATAAAATACTATTTTCTGGTGAGACACAGGAAACTGCTTTTAAAGTAAATATGAAAAAGAAAAGTGTTTTTTCATAGTAGTATTAATATCCTTGACAATGCATTAGAAAAATGTCCAATTCACATCAGCAAAATAGAGTTTTGTATTGTTATCAATGGCTAAACTTATATCACTCTATCTACACATGCAAGGAATAATTTAGATATATACAACTGGCATGAAAAAGTAAAACAAGTTAAAACACCTGGAAAATTTCAGCAAGAAACCCCTGAGAGTAACTGACATCAACATTTTTAAGGGATGTTGGAAAGATGTAGTAGCTTTGACCTGGAGTAGGAGACAACGTAGTATGGATGGAGAGGGTGACGTAAAAGAAAGAACTCTTGAAGCTGGGTCCCACTTTGTCTTTGGACAAGCAGTTCCCCTCCTCACACCTGTAGTAACTTACACCTCCAGCCTAGGAGCCTTTGGGAGTAAAATCAGTGTGTGGTAGGAGCTCTGTGCTTGAGAGACACTGAGAAAACGGATGGGGACTAACTAATTTAGGTCAGGTTGTCACTTTCCCTCTCTACCGCTGCCCTTCCCGGCTCATCACAGAGCAAGTGACTTATTGTCTATGAGTGTCTCCTTCTAATGCTGTCTCTCCTTCAAAGGAGAGCACAACCTAAGGAGCTGTTTTGTGGAGTTGGGGGTTATTAACCATGGTGTCTGGTGCCTAGAGCTTAAAACCTGAGCTCCTCCATGGCACATGTCCTGATCTCATAAATGATGACTGGAACTGGTGTCTGACCTTTGTACACAATGCCTGATAGAGCAGCCAATACCTCCCGGAGGAAACATGACCCCACAGGCCAGAATATCAAGACATTTGAGGAGCACAACTTTTTCAAAAGAGAAACATCCCAGTTTATTATAGATCCCATCCAAACCAGAAATATTACAAGAGAATACCAAGAAATTAAAATTAGCCTAATAAACACATTGAGAGAGGTAGAGGAAGGCATTAAGAATGTGAAACAAGAGTAGAAGAATATGGAAGAAAAATAAAAAGTAGAGATATGAAGTAGAAAAATAATTTTTAAAATATAAATAGCACTATATAGAGCAGAAGAATGAATTAAGACTTCAGACAGTCATTTAGGAAAACTCCCAGGGGGAAGGAGGAAAAAATAAATAGAAAAGAAAAGTGGGTATGTGGAATTAAAGTGTAAGTTCTAATATCTGGATATGAGTCTCCAAAGAGAGAGAAATGAAATTTCAGAAGAAGGAATATACATTAAAAATGAAGATAAATTTTCTAGAAATAGCAAGAAAAAAATTAACAGTTCAGATTGGAAGGTCCCATAGAATGTCAAAGGGGAGAAAAAAGAAAAAAATGCAAAAACCAAACACCTAGTCAAATTATCGTAAAATTTAAGAATATCTGAGTAGATTAGAAACTAAAAACATGTACAGAGACTCTATTATTTACACAGACCAAATATTACCCTAATTACGTGTTTTTCAACAACTCTAGATGCAAGATGACTATGGATTAGTATTTTCAAAATAATTTAGAACCTGGAATTTCATATTCAGCCAAGCTACTAAGCATCATTTACAATCATTATTAAATAACTTCATGAAAATTATTTCTAGGCATTCAAGGCCTGAGATGTTTTGCCACACAAAGATCAACATTGAAAACAGTTTTGGATGAAGTAACTTAAATAGGGGAAAGAAAAATCCAGGAGATGCTTAGAGATTTAAGATGGCAGACATAGTTCCAAATATATACTTACAATAAAACTACACAGACTAAACTCACTAGATAAAAGATGAAGATTGAGAGTTTAGATTTTAGAAGTTCCAGATATAGGTTCTTATTTACAGGACACCAAAAGGATAAAAGTACTAAAAAGTTGAATGTAAAGACGTAAAAAGACGTTATCAAGAGAATACTGACCAAAAGCTGCTATCATGTGTTACAGCCAGATAAAACAAACAACAATAATGAAACATGGAGAGTGGGGAGGATCATTACCTAATGAAAATACATTCTATTAACTAAGAGGATGTAGTAATTTTAAAGATTATGCCTCTAAAACAGCCTAAGAATATAGGAGTCAAAGTTGATAGAACTACAGGAGGAAATTCCTAAAAGATCATAATTGAAACATTTTTCCTAATAGTTATTGACAAGTATCCAGACAAAAAAATAGAATATCTAAAAAATACAGTCAACAAGAGTCACCCACTGGATATACAGAGTTCTGCATTCAATAATTTTTTTTAAATGTATGTTTTCCCTCCTCTAACTCTTGGAATGTTTACAAAAATGATCAATATCAGGCCACAAAAAGTCTCAAATTTCAATGAAAACATTATCATACAATATGTTATTTTACAAGTCAGAAGTTAAGGATTAACAGAAAAATAGCTTTGCTTTTTCAGCTCTCAGAACTCCAGGAAAATGCAATGCTGCTGTATTTTTTCAATATTTTTTTATTGAGGTAACATTGGTTTATAACATTACATAAATTTCATGTGTACATCATTATGGTTCGATTTCTGTGCAAATTACGTTATGGTCACCACTCAAAGACTAATTACCATCCATCACCATACACATGTCAACTGCTGTATTTTTGTTTTCTGTTTGTTTTGTTGCTGTTTTACTACTATCAAATTTTTTATAGGTGATGAGAATCGGTCTATCCTTCTGTCACTTTTGCCTTGCCTGCTTTGTTACTTTACTACCTGCTAACCCTCCCCAAGTCTCCCTTGTAAGTCTCATATTGCTTTTCCTTTTACATGATAGAATAAGCACTTAGGAATTTATATTCTCATTACAATGGCCCCATCTAGGTTTTGTTTTTCAGTCCTCTGAGTTTGGCCTTCCTATGTTTCTAACATCAAAGCAAAGACAAAGAATGGGAATATCAAAACAAATACTTGCTGAATTAAAATGCTTACTTAAGAGAGTTAAGTAGCAATATAAATAGAGCATGAGTGGATGGTTATAATTGAAACCAATAATGGGGCAATTGGAAAGTTTAAAAATATACATTTAAAATCAATAGACATAATTTTAATCTCAGATTCTATAGAGATTGAAACAAATTGAAACAAAAAAATTTGCATGAGTATGATACAAGATTTCCGTGATAAATGCTAGCATATATTCTATGGTTTAGTCAACAAAATAGTTTTCCTTCCTTTAACAAGATAGAGATTTTAGGAGCAATTAGCACTGCTGTGTCTCCCCGGAATTACTCCAAGTTACTCTTCTTATCCTTTGTTCTAACAGTTTTTACTTTACTTGTTCATTGCCAGCTGGAAGGTACACGAGTCTACAGAAACTACTCTTAGAAGTAAATGAGAATTCATTGAGGGATTTCCACTGAGCTTTTTTGGCTGGTAATTTGCTTGATGAGTTGCATATAGCATATGTGTTCATGTTATTCTTAGATTTCTCTTGTGCATACTTTCAAACCGTGTGTCCTTTTTTCCATATGTTTCTTATCCTTATCCTTTCTTCCCCCTTGGAAGGAAAAGGTTGCCTATGAAACTGAAGTTATATTTTTAGTTCATTTATATTATTTGCTCAAGCATTCTTTTTTTCTTCCAGAATGAGGTGGAATGTAACCAAAATGTATTCCTGCATCAGCCAAATATCATCCTCACTCCTCTCCATTAAAAGTTGTGGTTCACTTTTCAAGAATCTATGTCAGAGAAAATTAAACTAAAGTCGCAGTTAAAATAATCTATTCTTTTTCAATCCAAATCAATCAAGATTATGTTACTTTTCTAGATATATATTAAAAACACTTGACATACACACACACATACAGCACATGCCCTAATCTGTGATCAAATATGTTTACAAGAAAAATATTTTCGGACTAAAGCTTCATTTTTGAAATTAAGACTGTCTCAGAAAATACAGGATATATGTGTTCATAAACAACTCATTATAATTTAAACCTATTTTGGCTTTTCTCTTATCTCAGTTTTTCATAATAAGAATAGACATCCACTTGAAATTTAGGGGACATGATTTCAAATTCATTTTACTTTGTCCACATTTAATTAGATTAATAATATCTTCCATCAAAATAAAATCCTACAGAGTGAATATTTAACGATCAATTAGAAAATGTACAATCCAGTGTCTCATTTGATAATATATATAACACCTTTGACTGTGCTAGTTATTAAGCTATTTTCTCTCAGTGTCAACTCTTGCCTTCTGTACTCTGCTTTGTGATGCTTAGGTTGGCACTCTGCAAACCATTTCCCTTTTGCCAGATGGTTCCACCTGTGCCGGTAGGGAGTGGTAGAGAGACAGTGGTAGCTGGAGAAGAAGGGAACTATTCATTCCTGTTTGGCTTTTGTCCTGTCAGTCACCCAGCAATGCCCTTTCCCCTGGCAGTGGCAAATTGGCAGGTGTTTCCAACACTTTGAGAATCAACTTCAATATGCCCCCCAAGGAACATCAGCAACAGTTGGCCAACTCGCTCTCCTCTTAGATCTCAATCCCAGCTCCACAGGCCTCTTCTCTAAGCTTTTGAGGCACCAACTCCAGCCCACCTCAAAGATCTGTCTTCATTCCTCCAAATGTCTAAATTTCCAAAGTGTCCTCTCTGTTCCCCAATCCTAGGGATAGCTGTGGAGAGTTGCTTCCTGAAGTTGCTACCTCTGTGATACCCCAATCTTCCCTGCATTGCCTTTTCCTTTCTTTAATATCTGCTTAATAATTCTTTATATTAAATTATCCCTAGCAAAAATGAATGGTGTACTTTCTGTCCCTTGACTCAACACGGACATAATGCATTTTGTTCTCCCATAAGATCAGAACCTCCACCATTTGTTGAGGAGAAGGTATTGTAACACCTACATACAACCTGTACATATAACCTATATAACACTTAAATATGATGTATAATTGTCAGTAAACATTTCAAATATTTTAAGGAATAAGCTTTCCGATAGATGCTCCTAGACACATGATTTGGAAGTTATTTATAGTGCATCTTTTAAGAGTATTAGCTAAAATTGAAAACGGTATTGTAGTTGAGTTTACTAATCAGCTCATCAGTTGAATCTATTAGATATATGTGTCATCAGAAATAAAAGTCACTTTAAAATATACAATTGTAAAATCTACAAATTATTCTGTATATTTTGGTCATAAACATTGAGAAGCATTAGTCGTTTATATAACATATCAATTCTTTTTTTTTCTACCAGCAACCAAGGCATATAAATAAGTAAATATTAAGTTACAATGATAAAAAAAATAACTAAAAATAACTATCTGAAATTAGGATGACTCTACCATCAAATTTAATTTTTGCTGTTTTTTTTAGAGTAGTCTACACAATCAGAAAAAAATCAGTCTAAAAAGTCAAAATCACACCATTTTCAGGGACACATTAACCATTGGAAGTTTCAGCCACACAGTATTTATTAAAATTGAAGAAATGCATTGGCTTAGTCCAGTGTATTTCTAATTTGCAAGGCGTGCACCTGCCCCTCTCCATGAGTGTGGTGTTCTTTGTCTTTAGCCACCCAAAATCACCAGTGTTGATAATTCATCATTGTCTGGTCTCCAACCATGCCTCCAGCTTCAGGCACCTCCCCTGTCAATAGAAACTCAACATAGTTTACATAATCTATTCAGCCAGTGTTAGACATGCGTGACAGAATGAAGAGAGGCAGGTGGAAAAGGCAATATGGAACCAGGGCAGAAATGGGCTTACCGTGGAAGAGATTGTAGTTGCCTTAATCACCACCTCCCCCTTCTCCTTACCAACACCACCTAAGGTGACAGTGTTCTCAGTCATAGGACTATGTATTTCCCAGAAACACTTGAAGCTAGTGTTTATGATATAACCAAGTCCAGTTAATGAAATGTAATCAGAAGTGTTATGTGGAACTTTCAGGGTGTTTAATTGAAAGGCAATGGGTGGAAATTACATTTCTGGGTAGGATCAATTAGACAGCACTGGAATAGTACTTCTGCTGAAAATAACTGTAAAATCCAGATAAAATACAAAAGTAAATGTTTCATGGCAGTCAAGAGACAGCAAGAACTGAGAAAAGAGAGCTGAAGAAAGATTGTCAGGAGCTCAGCTGAGCTGGGAGAGAGAAAGATGATCTGTTAGGTATTGAATAGCTAATTAGAGCAACAAGCCCAAAATGGAAACGGTAAGCCTTTAGTCACTTGCTGAGATGGTATAAGCAGGAGGCTAAACCCAGAGAAAAGTCAACTCCCTGATTCCATCTTCCCGGCAGGAAATGGGGCACCAGTTGAAGGTCAGGTGGATGGGTGCAGAGGTGGGGGTCATCCCGCAGTGGAAGGAGCCCTGAACAAAAGGCTTCCACAGTTATATGGACATGGGGTTGGGGGGAGAGAAGAGGGAAGGGTAGCAGTGGAAAACTACTGGGTACCGAGTCATAGTGGGGAAAAATGCCTTGATTCCCCCCTCCTCCCCACATAGGGAGACCTGGGCAGAGATGCTTGAAGAGGACCTTGCCCGAGGCCTAAGATAAAGAGATCTAGAAATGAAGGCACTGGGGCTGGGTGTTTAAATATGTCCAGAGCATGGCCAGCGAGAGGGGCCTGAGTCCTTGACTGCAACTCCCCTTGGAGACTTCAATGCGTTGGTTGTGCACCAAATTTGGTGTGAGGAGGGTAGCTTTCCCCTTTGTGGTCTGTCAGGGAAAGGCTTTGTAATTGCCTATGGTCAGCCTGAAAAAGCACACAGGTGTTTAATCAGGAGCCAGGCTCCTCAGAGGTGAAATATTTCTTCATCAACTTCTTCATCAATCTGGGGTCAACTGATGACTCTAGGCAGGAACAGGAGCCTCAGAATCTAAGTTTTGAGTTCACTGAGGATGCTGCTGGGGGACAGAGGAATCAACAGAGTTATGGTGGAATTTGGCAGCCCCAAGCACATGGTTATTTTCCTCTGAAAATATTTGCCAAATTCTAGGCCCAATGGGACAGGAGATTTAAAAACTAGGTGGAGAGCCTCTGAAAAGTGTAACAGAGCTATCAACAGTCTTATAAGACAATGATTACAGTTTAGGACCTGAAACTGGGAGGGGTCGTGGAAAATACCCTAAGCTCGTGGTTGAGTCCAAGTGAAACTAGAAGTAGAGTAAGCGTTAGTGGGGCTGCAATGTGGCCGAGACTCAGAACAGCTCTAGTTCAGCCTCTACTGTTCTAGCATAGCAGGAGAAAGATAACTACTGTCTGGAGGAATATGTCGTCACCTTAAGTGTCTGCAATTTTTTATTACAGAATAACTAGTATTTAATAAAAATTGCTAGACCACCACATCACTATCAAGACCAAAAATAAAATAAAATAGAAACAGGCTCACAGAAGATTGAGATACTGGTGCTACCTCACAAGGACTTCAAAATAATTATGATTGGTGGTATAATACTAGAAAAAAAGATGAAAAGATGGAGATTTCAGCAGAGAATTGGCATCCATAAAAGGAAAGAAATAGACTTCTAGAACTGAAAATAAATTATCAAAAAATGGTTATATCTGCAGAATGAAGATACCGAGAATGGAAGATTTTTCCAGACAAAAATAAGCGAAATTGACATGTCAATTCAAAATTTAAAGGTGAAGTACAGAGAGAAAAAAAGAACGTTAAAAATAGGGCAGTTGTAGGAGATCTGTGAGACAAATGAAAATGTTCCATACATGTAACTGGAATCTTAAAATGAGAGAAGGAAAAATTAAGGCAAAGGCAATATTTTAAAAGATAATGGCAGGAATTCTGCAAAACATCAAACAACAGATTAAAGAAATTCTGCAACAGAAGCAAGATAAATAGAGAAGGCCCCTATCCTAAGACCACAGGAAAGAAAAGACTGAAAATTCTTAAGCAACCCGAGGAAAAGAAACATTATCTTCAAAGAAACAACGAGACGCACAGCTGGCTTCTCAAGAGGAACTATGGAAATTATAAGATAACAGAATGACATTTAAAGTGCCAAAAGATAATGACTGCTGGTATAGAGTCCATTAATCAGCAAAAGGTCCTTCAGAAATGAAGTGAAATGCAGATGTTTTTGGAGAAAATACTGAGGTCACTGAAAGAAACACTAAATGGTGTTCATCAGGTAGAAGAAAATACATCCTAACAGGGAAAATAGAAATGCATTAAAAATGAAATACATTTTCAAAATATACAGAAAAATGTAAATGAATATTGACTGTAAATGAAACAATGGTAGTGTCTTGATTTAAATAACAATTTAATCTTAAAATGCATGACAATGATTTTACAAAAGGTTGGGGGGGTAAATAGAGTTAAAGTGTTCTCAGATTCTAGCATAATAATGAGGAGTGTAAAAGCAATGAGTTTTTTAGATTGTAATATGTCAAAATTGCATGTAATTATTAGTTATTACTAGAAGAGTGGTAAAAGTAAGTTTAGTAATTTAGTAGAGCAAAATGGAATAATAATAAAATATTTTATTATAAAAGAGGCAAGAAAGAAAAAGGAACATAGAATAGATGGGTTAAGCTAAAAATAAATAGCGGTAGAGTAGATAACCCAAACATGTCAGTAATTATATTAAAAGTAAATTAATTAAATTCTCCAATGAAACGACTAAGGTGCCAAGAATCATAAAACCATGGGTACTCTGGGAAATGATGTGGAGGAACAACATTTTTATAACTCTGTTGGGTACTGGGGGCCTAGTCACAATGTTCCCATGGTGGGAGGAGTCTCCCAAATTCAACTGATGAAGTTTGGGCAGGGTTCACGGTGGGGAAAGGAAGCAAATGTGACCTTGTGGGCGAGGCCTTTTGGGCTATTCAGTGTACTGTTGCTGCTTCTCCCTCTGCAATTGATGTGCTGTATGGTTGAACATACAGTTCAACCCATTGTTGAACCCACCTGTTCCCCACATGCCAGAGGGGATTCTCCTGATTGGGAAGTGCTGTGTGTAGAGAAGTGCTAGGGAGACACACTCCCCTGCCATTCACCATCAGTAGGAGTGTCAGAGGACAATGTGAGTGCCTCTATACCCTTATTTTAACATCTTCCAGATATCGATGATGTCCTACTGGTTGGCAAGTCAGAAGCCTCAGTCACAGCAGCCCTGACTCTGGAGATATCACACCTGTGCTCACAGGGATGGCTGATAAACTTCAAAAATGTTCAGGAGCTTGCTCCATGACTAAAGTTTCTTGGGAACACGTGGGTAGATTTGCAACACTCAGTCCCTCTGGAAGTCAGGCAAAAACTGATGTTTTTTTCAGCCTTCCACCTCCAAAAGGAAAGTCTTCAAACTTATTGGACTCTTGGAGTATCCAGTGCAGTTGGCACCTCACTGGGGCATTCTATTTGGTCATTTATGTTGGGTGACATGAAAATCATCACCCTATGAATGGGTTCCAATCCAACAAGCTTGGAAGCTATCCAGCAAACTGAAGCTCTCTATCTTTGGGGTCCCACAATTTTAGTGATCTCTTTGAGCTATAAATCTTTGTGACTAATGATTTTGCTGATTGGAGCCTCTGACAAAGAGAGGCAGCCTCAAACCGGAGGTTCTCCTTTGAGTTTAGAACTTGCAACCCCCCGACAGTTACCAGCTACACTCCTTCTGAAAAGTAGCTGTTAGTTTGCTACATGGCTCTTGTCAAAACTGAATATCTGACCTATGGAGGCTCTGTGACCCTCCAGTCTGCCATTTTTGGGTGGGACATTTGGGTTTAAATCAACCGTCTTGCTATTTATTGTCCACTTATCCCATCTGTTCTTTATTCCTCTTTTCTCTTTTCCCTCTTTTTTTGTATGAATCAAGTATTTTTTATAATTCCATTATTTTTCCTTTGTTGGCTCACTTCCTATAACACTATATAATGTTGTTTTCATGGTTGCCTTAGTGTTTATAGTGTACATCTTTAATTTTATTACAGTCTACTTCAAGTAATATTATATTACTTTATGTATAGTGTGAGAACCTTAAAATAATATACTTCCATTTCTTCTCTCCCAGCTTCGTACTATTGTCATACATTTTGCTGCTATATATGCTTTATACCTCATTACATTTTTATTTTTCTGGCTTTAAGCAGTCTATTATCTTTTAAAGAGATTTATAGAATAAAGAAAAAAGTGCTTATATTTACCCATGTTGTTACCATTTCTGGTGCTTTATATTCTTTTGTGTAAATTCATGTTTTTAGCTGATATCTTTTTTTTCTGCTTGAAAGAAGGACTTCCTTTAACATTTCTTCTAGTGAAGAACTGCTGGTGATGAGTTCTTTAGGCTTTTGTATATATGGCCATACAAAATGTTGGTGAGAATGTAGAGCGGCTGAAATTCCATTTACTGCTGGAGGGAATGTAAAAGGTACAATCACCCTGGAAAGCTGACAGTTTCTTAAAAAATTTAACAGACACCTCCCACCTGATCCATACATTCTACTCTTAGGTGTTTGCCCAGGAGAACCAAAACTTCATGTCCAAAGACTGTATATGCAAATGTTCATAGTAGCTTTGTTTGTAATAACCCAAACGGGAGACCAAATGTTTATCAACAGGGGAATGGTTAAACAAATTGTGACATATCCACAACCAAGGAATACTATTCAGCAAAAAAAGGAAATGATTACTGATATACACAACAATAAGGATACATTTGAAAATCATTATTCTGAGTGAAGCAGTCAGGCAGAGAGAGTGCATACTGTATGATTCTATGTATATAAAATTCTAGAAAATTCAAACTAATCTATAGTGACAGAAAGCAGATCAGTGATTGCCTGGGATTAGGAATTGAGAGAGGGCTGGATTGCAAAGGGGAATTTGTATAATTGAAATGTTCAACATCTTTATTGTGATGACAGTTTTATGGGCATGTATATGTCAAAATGATCAAATCATGCAACTTAAATATGTAAAATGTATTGTACTTTATATTTCAATATGTATCGAATAAAATTATATCAATTTTCATTTGGATAATCTTATATTCAGCAGTGTTCATACTATATTAAATTTCAAAATGAAAATTTTAACATTTAATACAGTTTTTGATACTTTCTACTTCTCTTTGAACTATTTAATTTTTCATAAATGTTGGTAGATTAAAGTTCCTTGTGATTTGGGCACACTGGAATTTTTCAACCTTTTTTATATCCTCAGTTGTACATATAAATTAGTGGTTCTCAACCACGAATGGGGTGTAATTTTGCCCCTTTCCCTTCAGGGGACATTTGGCAATGTCTGCAGACATTTTTGGTTGTCACAATGGGAAGATGCACAGCACAGCCCCACAATAAAGAATTATGCAGCTCAAATGTCCATAGTGTCAAGGTTGATAAACCTTGATATAAATTTATGTTGAATGGTAAAGAAACAAGTAGAAATGAATTAATATAGGAAAAATCTACTTTAAATGCAGAAAAATATAAATAAATAATTTAATTTTGTTTCTTAGTAATAGAATACAGTGAAAGTTTATAATTTAAGCTAATTTAGGAAGTCCACACATTTAGTATAATACAATTTTATGGCACCCTTTTAAAATCAAAAATGCTTTTTTATTTCAAATAATATAGTAACTCCTAAAGAAACTTAGAATAACTTCTAAAAGTGTCTCCAATTAGCAGTTAAATTTTCATAAAGAGATGGGACTTGTTTACATTTTGTAGTAATTTAAATAGTGATAATATTCTAAAATATCTAAAATGATGCAAATCTTAATGTGAAATACTTCCTCTCGCTCCCCAGCCCTTCTTCTCAAATCCTATTGTTTTCACTATTAGTTTCTCGGCAAATCTGTTCATGGAAAGTACAAAATAAGTCTACGGAAAATTATAGTATAATAAATAGAATAAGAATTTTACAATACATTATGTAATATTGTGGCATTTTTCTATTATTTTCAAAACTATATTGTTAGCATAAAAAACAGCATTTTGCAGGATCAACTTAGTAGATATTTTTATGAAGATAATGAATTCAGTTATACTGGTTAAATTCAGACATATTTCTTATAGTAAATTTTAAGAATTTGTATTCTTAACACAATCTGAACCTTCAGAAATGTCCTGTATTTAGTTCTATTACTTTCAAAGTGTAAGTTGGCTTTTCATTATTTTCCTATCAGTCTGGAATAGTCGTTTAGGGGAATGCCATAGCTTCACTCTGTTGATGTATTCTAGGTCCACTCTATACTTTAGACATAAACATGGTAGCATAAAGCGAATTTAAGATTAGATATGGGGTATCTTTCTAAATGTTGTTTTAGTTCTCCTAGTGAGAAGAGAAATTCTGAAGCTTAATCCAGTTAATTAGCTTTTGGCAAACACGGCTACAAACAGTTTAAAAATCCTATCTCACTCTAGTGTATGGAGGTTTAATAAAACATGCTGACGGCCATAGCTTGCCCTTACTGGTCTAATTTTAGTCGGCTTTCCAACTCTTTATTGCTATGGATTCCATTCTGCAAAGCAGAGGATTAGAGGGAAGGTGGGGATGGGGGCTATTTTCTAAATTCAATTTAAAGTATTTCTTCAAAGGGCTAACCATATCATATTAGCTCTACAACGCCTTAAATCAATTTATGGTTTCAATATATTGCGGAATCTGAAGCAACTTTATGAAAATAATTTCCAATGCTGAATCCCAGTCATGGCACCGTGAAGGGTCGAGTCGCTAGTATAAGTATAATCAGGAAAGAAAATGAAGTCACCAGACAACTAGGCAAGCATTGCTTACATTGAACCTAGTTCTTATAATCAATCATAAAGAACATTGTGGCTCATTGTGTTTAACCCAGAGGACTAGCTCATAGAAAACACCACAATGAAAGAAATACAGGAAGAGACAAGCCTAGGAATATATTGTACTTGTGAAAAGACCATCGCAGAATGCAATTCCCAGGGGCTTTGTCTGTGTTTCATAATTATTTTTAGGCAGCAAAGAACAGATTTTACTTTGGGGATTTGGATGAATATCCTTAAAAGAAGAGCATGTATACATGCTGTAAACAAAATCACTAGGCCTCCGATAGTAGGGTTAATGGACTTAAAATAATAGGACAATTGCCAACATGTTGTGGGTAGTGTATTTTCCATTACAATTTTTCCTTATTCATATTTTTGTATCATTGACATATATTGAAAATAACCCTGCACATGAACTTCTGTCACCAACTAGACCTCAGATGTTTCAGTCTTCCTCTTTTCCTGTTTCCTCTTCTATTAATTGTTTCCCAGTTTATTCTGGTCTCTTCCGGATTCTACTAATTCATCTAGGCATTGTGTTAAGCACTTAAAAAATGTATTTTCCTTTAATTCCTAACAGTCTCATGTGAAGGTACTATTATACACCACAAAGTTGTGGAAAATGAGGTAACCTTACTTCCCAAGATTAAGTAATTACTCAGCCGTTCAGCTGGTCAGTGAGAGAGTTAGAATTTAGACCTTCCTGTCTCCGGAGCCCAAACTCTGCCTCCCATCACTTCCCATATCACTTACCCCTCATATACTACCTCCTCTGCACAATGCCTTTCTGTTGCCTGAATGAAAGCAAGGTGGCCCAAGTCACAGGGTTCACGTGTGTACTTTTGAACTCCCACACTGAACTTCATCTGAACCACCTAAAGTTCTTTTATAGCAAAAGCAACTTGAAGAAGAAAGCAGATCATTTAATTATGTGTAGCTATATAGCAAAACATGGTAAAATAGTACCATTATTTTTATTATAAACATGATTTAAATTTTTCATAGCTTAAATTGCCTCAGTTTTTTAATTTAAAAAATGGTGGTTGACATTGTTACATCGAGAGGAAGCTAAGATTCCTCCTGGGATATTCTCAACTCTTGTCAATTTTGTAGTGGCCTCCTGATCCACTGAAACAAATGCAGATGCTAGCTGAAAGGGAGAAAAGGGACATTTGGGGGCTCAGCATATTAAACATCTGTCAAATTCAGGGGTAATGCAGTTGCTGGGATCTGATATTGCCGCCATATCCACTAATGAGGATGCTAGAAAACTAATCACTTAGAAGCAGATGTGTGGATGTCTGGGGGAAATATGTTTGGTTCAACACACATTTTCTGAACAACAGATATTATGCTAGTTGCTCCTTTTCTAGGGAATTTCACCATCTATGAATGATGTTTATGTATTTTAATTATATATTTTCATATGTAATTATTACATGCTGGGATAATTTAATACTCTCAGCCGTTGATTACCTTGTCTTGCCTGTCTCTGATGCAAAGTCACATGGTAACGGCTACCCTCACTCTATATTAAAATAGACTAAGCTTCTTGTAGAAAGGAATCCTAACTATGCAAGGCACTAATAATTCTGTTCCAGAGTCTTATCTCTGAACTTTATTAATGGGTAAAATGTCTTCAGATTTAGATAACCCAGAAACCTGTGATGTAACCAGGAAATGCTATCTTAGCACATTGTTTGCTAATGTCTGCTGTTAACACTGTATTTAAAAGAATGCCACAATGGGTAAATAAAAGTAGAAAGACAAATTCTGTTATTCACTTCTGTACTGCAAAAGATGTCAGTACTGTATAAAGTGGCTGCATGTGACAGTCATGTATAACATTAAATAGTGTAAGTGACAGCCGAGTAATCTGAAATAGTTTAGGTAAAAAGGAAGAATTGTTTGAAGGTTAAGATTGCTCCTGTAATTGAAGGGAGGGAAAACTTACAGCTAGACCTCAGGAACTACATAAACAAAGGAAAAATTCTCTGTTGTCTCTTCTATTGGCTTTACTCTTTCCTGCAGCCAAACAGCTTCCCGCAAATGACGGGAAACGTGGCTTCCACTACTTGTTAACCTCAAATCCATGAGGCCCTACACAGAGGGGTTGATTCATGCCCAACAGACCCAAAGAAGGACACAGAGTCACTGGTTGAGGTCACATGCCCACCTCTAGATGAAGTAACTGTGGCCATGAGAACATGCAGCCTGACCTCTTAGACAATAGTGCCTCAGCTGATCATCATAATAATACCCATCTATCACTTACTTAAATACCATGTGTCAGGTAGTTTTAAATAATGTGCATATATGGTAACGGACTTAATATCACAACCCTACAAGGTGGACGTTATTACTGCACTCATTTCACAGATGAGAAAACTGAAGCATAGACAGTTTAAATAATTTGCTCAAAGTCTGAGTAACTTGCACAGCTAAGTGGTACAGCAGAATTCCAAACCCAGGCAGTCTTTGAACTTTGGTCCCTTTGAAAGCAAGTGGAGGTGAGGGCTTCTGAGATCCTTAGCATACTGTAGTCTGCCACTACTTTACAGAGGCACTTGGGGGGTTAGAGTTCTCTCCTAGTTCATCATTTTACTGAATGCTGCCATTAAACTCAAAACCTCCAAGCTACAAGGGATGGGCAGATGTCCTTAGGGCAATTATTGGCTTCAGAGCATGGTTGCTTTTGTGGATTATAGTTTCTCATCATTTTTGATCTCCCCTTTTCCAATCCAGATGTACATTTAAAGAAATTTTATGATATTCCATTCAGCATAAAAGTTGACCTTTACCAGTAGGAACTGCCAGAAAATGAAGTCCTATTATATATTGTATATGTAAATGACAACAATAGTTATTGTTCATTAAGACTGAACACTTAGTGAAAGTTGATAAACTGTGGTATTATGCAAAGAAACACACAGGAAATATCTAATGCTTAGCAAAAATGTGATTTGAGAAGAATCAATAGCTGTGAAAAATCTATATTGGTGGTATCCATCAATTTGTAGATTTGCAAACTCTTCAGTGCTTATAAATATCAGGAATCTACTACAGAATCTAAATATAGATGTGGTATTTTTTTTTACTTTAGTATATCATTCATCTATATTTTTAAATTTGCCAAGGTATACCAATATATGGTTTGGGATTTAAATTTTATCCAAGTGTATTGAGGATGGGTGGTTTGTGTCTAATATTCTTGAAGATGGGTAAATTGGGAGATGAAGAGGATGGAGGAATAAAGAGTTCTTTCAATAACTTAGAAATAAGCAAAAATGGGAATTATTTGAGAAACTCTGAGAGACAATTCATAACGGGGGCATTATAAAATGAATGGAAACATTTGTCATTGAGGTGCAGATTGGCTCGCGGTTCCTTTGGCCTTAGTGCAAGTGACATTAGCATCCAAGGCGAGTATGATTCTCCTCCATTTTCATAAATGTGGTGGAATATATTGGTAGACTAATGCTTCTGGTGAAAGCAACTAAAACTTTTATGTAAAATATGAAAAATATTAACGTATCTATACGTTGGCAAGAAAGGAAGCAATACTAAGGACAGGGCCTGAGAGAGGTGGGAAGACTGAGAGGCTTTGAAATTATGTTTTTCTGAACCAAATGAACTTGAACACAAGTTTTCACATATTTTGCAGAGTTTTATGATAGAAGACATCTGACTCCCCCCACCTCAATAATTCTCAGACTCTGAAAGGGCCATAGCCTGAGGACGAGGGATAACTAGAAATAACCCCATTCTACCACAAACGACTTCAAGGAAAATGCCCTCATTGTCATAGTTCTCCTTAGCAGAGGGGAAAAAATATTCCCTTGAGAACATGTAGCGATGAACTTGTGTTCTCAGAGGATGACAGCCTGAATTCACGTGACCTGGTGACACACACACAAACCAAAGCCATAAATTTGGCTTAGTGAGCCTAGACTGTGCATACAGAAGCAAATGCCAATCTGTTCTGGAGAAAGACGCCCCAGCTTCAAAGCATTTCCACATATAAAGCTTCAAGGCAAATTGAGTGCCTCAGAGTAAAACAAAATCACAAAAACACATGAAGAAACAAGTCACCATAAACAACACCAGAAGAAATTACAAACAGCAAAATCTGACCTGCAAAGACATCATTTACGGGAATTATAAACATTTTATAAAAGTAGAAGGAACTGTAAAATAATCATAAAGAAGAAAAAGATTGGGAAAAGAATCAAAAGAACTCCTAGAAATAAAAAAACAAAACACTTGAATTTTAGAATTTTATTAAGTCAAATTAAAAACTGAAGAGAATATGCAGATTTCAGCCCAGAGTAATAAAAAGATAGAAAGTATGATGAAAAGAGTAAAGACATAGAGAAGTTAAAAGGCTTAAAAGTTTCAGATGGGGAAGAGGGAGTGAATGGGGCAGAGGTGTTGTCTAAAGGTATAATGGCTAAGAACTTCCTAGAATTTGAAAGCCACCAAATCCAGATTCAAGAAGCCCAATGATTTTTAAATAAAAATAAATACAATACAACAATAAATAAATAAAAGAAATCTATACTTAAACATATGATCGTGAAATTAAAAGGCACCAAAGGCAAAAGCTAAACATGTAAAGCTGCCAAAGAGAAATTCCGATTATTGACAAAGGAGCAGTAATTAGACTGATGTCTGACTTCTTTACAAAAAAAAGTGAAAGCTTAGACCCAGTCTTCAATGTGCTAAATGGACATAACTGTCAACCTAGAATTCTGTAGTCAATAAAAATAGTCTTTTTCAAGAATGAAGAAAAGATAGAGACAATCTTAGATAATAAAAAACTGTGGTTGCCACCAATAAATCCACATTATAGAAATTCTAGAGAGAAAAAATAATGTTTCCTGAAAGATGGCTGAGATACTAGATGCTATAGAGTTAAAAAAACTTGTGAATATGTGGGGAGATCTAAGGAAACATTCATGAGCAGAAGCTCTATGAGCTTGGGCTCTGAACCCAACAGTCTGCGTTGAAAACCTGACTCTCATGTAATTGGCGTGATCATGAGAAAATTAACTAACCTGAGTGTGCCCTTCTTTTCTCTTTTGTAAAGTGGTGATAATAATACTATTTCCCCTGTGGGTTATTATAAGGATGATATGAAAGAGTAAAATATTTGAGAAAGTATCTGGAGCATAGTATGTGTTATGATTATTATTTCTGCTGTATAAAACAATAAAGGGAATGTTGTATGAGATTAAAAAGATCTAAAATTACATAAATATAAGAGCCTTAAAACCAGGAGTGTTTGTTAAAAGGTGAAGATATTAATTTTAGATTTTGGTAAGTTAAGTATGGATGTTAAAATTTCTAGAGAAACCACCAAAAGAATAGAAATAGAGTGAAAACCTTCTAAAAAAGTAAAGAAAAAAATGAATGAGAATCCATTCAAAAGTTGACTTGTGGGTGGGGTCAGCCAATGGGAGGTGTTGCCAGGAGACTGGAAGGTAAGAGGGACCGTGGTTCCGGTTTGGGCCAGCTGACCCGCAGTCTCTATAAACCTGCCTTGTCCTTTTGCCTCTCCGGAGGCTAGAGAAGGTATTGACTTCCTACTATTGTTAATACAGTGTCCTGGTTAGTCAGCCTCTTCCACTACCTGTGTGACCATGCATTAAATTATATCTGTTCATACTTGGAGTGGTATTAGGTGCCTAATACTATGACAATAGGTCCATCAAGATATAGTTTCAACAGATAGTAAATATTTAATAATTCTTTCATTCCCCTTGCTCTGGTTCTCTGCTCAGTGAATAACTTTCTAACCATTATGAGATATTTTTTTCCAAACAGTTTCCTTAAGAGAGAAAGTGTACTAGTTATGCCTGAGCAAGAATTTCATTCTTTTGGATAATTATATTCTTGAGTTTCTGTAAGCTTTGAAAACAGACCTCTGCTCTAGAAAGGCAAATCTGCTGTGAGTACTGATATTTAGATGTCTGATCTTACAATGTTAAAGATCAGACCCAGGAGAAGAGTTAATTCCATAAGTGAAGCATTTTAACTGATAGCCACTTGGTCTCTCCCATTTTAACTGAGTCAGCCACCAATACAATTTATTTAGATTTTTTTATATAGATAGTATTTTTATTTTAAAGAGTGCTACTTTCTACAAATATTTTGATAATGATAAGCATATTGATTTTCCTGGTAGAAAATTCAAGGAACACTCATTTTCTGATACCAATGGAAGTACATCTCTTAGAAATAATAAGTGGTCTTTCCATCTCTATGTAGCCTTTCACAGAAAAACAAAAAAATATGTTAAAGTCTTAAATGACAGGCCTTTTAATATTCTAGGAAGATCAACTCTTTAAAAAATACTTTTGTCTTCTTAGTAGGCAATCTAAAAGTTTCCAACCTAGCTGTTTTATTTATATAAACAGATGGAAAAGGCAATTTGACAATTATAATTGAACTTTGTTAAGATATTTACAACTTTTAATTAGTGTGCAAAACTTGGATGGCAGTGCTTCCCTTTGCTCAATGCATTCTTAGTACATTATAGTCCACAGCTGCTTATGGTAGCAGTCAGGAAGGACCCGAGGGGCAACACTAAAAGGAGAGGGCATTGAAGCCAAGAATTCTCAACACAAGATTACGTGACAGGAACAACTATTTCTAGAAAAATATTAAGTTTGTCTTTGAGTTCAAAACTGCACGGTATTGTTTTTTAGGCACCTTGTGGAATGCCGGTTCCTGTTTAAAAAAAAGGATAAGATATTAGAGATCTACATGGCAGATAAAACATTCAAAGTTTTATATTCTTATTGTAGAAAACTGGATGGAGTAGAGAAAATAAGAATATAAAAGTAGAAAACCCAAAAGATAATTTATGTAAACTACATGAATTATTGGAAGAGGAAGTTTATGAAATCATCTAATAATTATTTAAACGAGGGATGAATTGGAAAAGTAGAGGAGCCATTAATTTAGAAAGCAAGATGGCTAACCATCTCATCAAGATTGATTTAAATGAATTTTGAATGAGAAAATAAGTGTTGAAAGAGAAAAGAGAAAAAAACATGTCAATAGAAACATGGAAGTTCAAAATATTAGAGCTTCAAAGAGCATTAAAGAATTGTTTATTTTATTTATTAAACTCTTCCACATATAATAGGTGAAATCCAGAGAGATGAAGGGACTAGCTGGATGGGCTAGTGGCAGAGCCTAGTTGGGAGCTTGCGGTCTCCTTGCTATTCAAAGTAAGATGCAGGAGCCAGCAGCACCAAGGATCGCCTGGGAACTTGGTAGAAATGTGGAGGCTCACATTCCACCTCAGATCTACTCAACCTGAATCTGTATTTTAACAAGGCCCCAAGGCGATTTTAAGCACATTAAAAACTTAGAAGCATTGCTGATATTGTCTCATGTTGCTCTTTAGTTGTTTTCCACAACTGTCTTGTTGCATGAGAATATCCCCAAGGGCAGGGACTTATTCTCTGCTTATTTGTGTATCTCCTGGCAAGAAGTTACAATAGGAGCAGGACAACATCTTTATTCTTTTGTCATTTATTTTTAGTATACAATAGAATTCTAAGTAAAAAATATGCCACTCAACAAATATTAGTTGATTTGTAAGCAAGATTATTTTCTTAACTTATTAACCAGAATATTCAACATATGTGATATCCCTGGAGAGCAAAGGCCTTTGAAAGATATGGAACCACCAGTAGACTTACCTGATTGTATGGATTCTCTAAGATCATGATGAGTTGTAATGGGTGGAAAAAGCTGTCTTGAGAAAATCACTTCAAATACTTTTTTGGAAATAGGCAAAACATAAATAATTTAAAAACAAACTTCATAAGCTTGGCACAAAATATGCACTTATTAAATATTTGTTGAATGGATACAATTATCAAACATGTTTTTGCTGAGCATGTGTCTCTAAAACATCAAAACATTAGCTAAAATTTAGGGGAAATGAACTCATTGAATGTTTCTACGCCTCTTGATTTTCTGCGCATTCTATCTATCTTTCTGGACAAACTAAAGGATTTTAGTTTTCTTAAGAAAGCAAAGCGTATATGATTAATTTTCTCTCATTTCAGTGTCATGTCTGCAGACTGGTGGCTTCAGAAGTGGTGCTGATTGTCAAGTGCACCAAACTCCATGAAGAAAACGTGGTTGTAGGATCGTGTTTATGCAGTCATGGATTTACTGAGAAATATGCTGGTTTCAGGAACCAAGAGTAAGAAGTAACAGCCATTTCCAGCACATAGATGGGAACGTCTGCTCACTGTCTCCAGGCTGAGCTTATTTTTACAGACTCTTTTCCATCTGATTCTCTGCTTGTTGTGCTCAAGTTTACAAACCCCTCTTCCTTGAGCTGATTGGGTATAATCTGTAATTATTCATGGATAGCACTTTAATTTTTCATTTTCTCCTATCTATAGTGTCTTGGGGAGGAGGCGCACAGGGATGGCTGTTTCACAACCAAAAATTGCTATTAGGTTGTTTTCCTAAGAGAAAATCTTTATCAATTTAAGGAATAGAAATCATGATGTATTTCTAGATGGATTCATAGAGTGAGGGTCAAGTTTGTGCTTGCACTAATAACCACTAGCACTGTGTAACAATTAGAAGTATAATACACAGACCCTAAAACAAGGACATGAAAATAATATTAGCCAAACAAGATGTGTGCATGATATCCTACGGCCAGAGTGTAACAATGGTACAGCAGAGACAAGAAAGTTAATTGGGTAACAGAGGGGAAAAATTAATGCACAATGGAGTAGTCATTGAGGCTGAAAAAGGAAAATTTGGGCTCAGCCTTGGATTTGAACAGGTAAAGTGAGGTATAAGATGTCATAGGTGGAAGTTAACATGAAGAAAGATAAGGAGGAATGAAGGATCATTTCTAGCGGTGGAACAATTCATAGACGTATAACGTTTTCAGTCTATAGTGATTATAGTTTCAATGAGAAGCACAAGATATATAAATTTTATATTCAGATACATGGAGGTCATAGGTATGCTTTGATAATTTTAAATATTAAAATGTCCCTTCTTTTATCTCATTCTGTGATTTACAAATTGAACTTAGAATTTCTCGCTTACAAAAAATCCTGTCTACCATAAATTTTCCTTGATGTATTAAGACTGAAATGTTTAGTGCTGCACTACTTCCTATGTTCCACTGTTGAGAATATTTTGACAATCTCTCAGGTGAAAGCCAAATTTAGCACAGCTTTCAGTCTTACATACTGTCTCCCTCTCTTCATTCCCAAATATACTTCTGCATATATGATTTTATTTGGTCTTAAAGTAACGTTAAATGAAGAGAAAAATAAAGACAAGAACAAAGAAAGCTTTAAAAGTGGACATTTACCATAGCCTATGAATAAGTTATTAGCATCTCACCTGTGTGTAAGTTATACTATGTCACCCTGGACATTCTATGGAAGGAATGACAGAAAACAAACCTTATTTTGACTCACCCCTGAATACACTCTTTTTCAAGGAATTAGAATCAGAGGTATCTTTACTCTATCATAGGTATATAGAAAAAAGATCCTAAGATTGAAGAAGACTTTCTAAAAAAAGATTTATCTTATCTTAAATACTATACTTACCTACTACAAACGAATCTGAAGTTATGCTAGTTTTAGATAAAATCTTAAAGCTTCGATGACAAAGAGGAATGAATTCTGACAGTCACCAGTTTAATATTGTTATTAATAAGGAAAAAGAGAAAAAAAGAAAAAAGTGAAGTTATGCTTCTTAACTGGAAAAGGTAAAAAGGAATTTTGTAAAATTAATTTAGCATAAGATTCCAAACCTGTGTTAACTTTTAAATTCATGCCTACTGCAATGGCACACATTTTCAAAGCAAGTGCTCAGAAACTGTTTTAAAGTCAGTCTATGGGAGATAATCTAGCAAAAATGGATTTTTAAAGACGTGTCTTTAAAGTGTGCCTGTGAATAATCACTTTTTTAAAACTTTCCAAAATTACAGAGGAAAGGAAATTTTTACTATTGGAAAATGTTTCTTAGAGTTTTTCTTACTAAAAACAGTAATAAGTATTATTCAATCCATTTTCAAAGGAATTTTGGCAAAATTCTACAAATATGTTCATGTGATTTAATGGTAGTACTCAGCTGAAATGTTTTTCTTTTACTTCAGTGTTTATTTTTATTAAAATTCATTATAAATCCAAACAATTTATTTTCATGCCAGAAACAAAATTGAGTGTTCAAGCTTTTTGGATACCTGAGTTGTATCTATCCAATGACAACAATCAATGAAAAGGTAAAAATTTTACTAAAATGTGTTTTTAGTATTTCTTTATCTCAACCAGGCCATATAAGTAGTGTGAATCATTTTGACACTTTTTTTTTTTCTATTTCACAAAATGAATTCCTGGTATTTCTATGAGGACATTCAACAACAAAACTCCATCGACACATGGAGTTTGCATTTTCACCAGTTCAAAGGTCGTTCATGCAGAGGGACACACATTCTGATGTGACTTTCTGTGCTGAGAATGAATAAGTTGGGACATAGGGAAGGATAGAAAAAGACTTGGAAATGAAGATATTGAAGCTGCAGGGCCGTCAGATAACTTTTCCATCTGGCCCAATTTGGCAACCCTGTGAGTATCTCTGTTATGCCAAAATATGACTAAAAATTAAACATAAAATTTTCTGGAGCTAAATCTTGGGCAGACCAAAGTGATCCTAAAAGGGGGAGGACACGGTATATTTCTAATTAATGTAACCTCACTATTGTTTAAGATTTTGTTTCCAAAGCTTTATAAAAACAATTGACCTAAAAGGCTGTTGCTAAGAGATTTGTAAAGTCACAATATCTACAATAATAAGCAAATATCTTGTTTATGATAAAATGATGTAGGACAATAGATTCCCCCATGGGGTCATACTGTTGGCACATTATCATTGAGGAGATGACTTTATTAATTATTTCAAACAGAGTGATGCAAGTAAAAAAAATCTATTAGCCTGAAAGCATATTTATAGTCCACAGGCTGAAAGGAAACCTTTCAGCTCTGTTATTTCTCCACAATATATTAGAATTGATTGGCTTTCAATTCCTAATCAAGTTACCATTTAATATTCTCCTGCCTTGATTGATTTATACCACTTGATAATATAGAAAGTGATGATATTGGGGGGCATTGATGATCTTGAGAAGAGTGCTATAGCCATAAATTCTGCACAAACCTAGTATAAATTTCAGGAATTTTAATACCTGTAAAAGTTAAAACTTCTTTGCCTACACTTCCAAGCTGTGGTCATATAGATTAAATATAGACTTACAAATATAGTGTCTTAAATAACTAGCAGCCAGCCCTGATGGTCTAATGGTTAAGATTTGGGTTCTCACCACCATAGCCTGGGTTCATTTCCTGGTCAGGGAAGCAAACTACCCATGGGTCAGTTGTCATACTGTGGCGGCTGTGTGTTGCTGTGATGCTGAAAGCTATGCCACCAGTGTTTCACATACCAGCAGGGTCACCCACGGTAGACAGATTTCAGCAGAGCTTCCAGACTAAGACAGACTAGGAAGAAAGAGCTGGCCATCCACTTCCAAAAAAATTGGCCATGAAAATCCCGTGACTAGCAGTGGAGCATTGTCTGATACATACAGCACCGGAAGGTGACAGGATGGCACAAAAGACCGGGCAGGGTTCCGCTCTGCTGTACACAGAGTCACTAGGAGTTGGAATCAGCTCAACAGCAACAACAAAATAACTAGCAGAGAATTTCTTCCTTGCTTAAATACTCTTTATTAGTATAAGCTTCCTTTACACATGAGTTAACTGGCTCTCAATAAACAAAGTAACCATGGTTTCTAAAAAAAAAAAAAAAAAAAAAAAAAATACTAAACCCATTTCAAATAAAGAGATTTAAGGTGAGAAGGAAATATTTCTGCCCCGTTTTCTACCTCTATCCATAAAAACAAGAGACTTCCAATGCATCTTTCCTAGCCTCCTATTTCTTGTTCTCCCAAAGCAGGAGGGCTGCTGATCTGATTCATCAGAACTCGAGTTATTAAGTCAGAATTTATTAGTATTCTGAATAAGTTTACACATGCAAGGGAGCCTCCATAAGATTATCAGAGGATTATCAGCAGAAACTGGTAAGCCAGAAGGGAATGTGATGATATAGTCAAAGCGTTGAAACAAAAAATCTGTCGACCAAGAATACTGTATATGGCAAACTGTCCTTTAAAAATGAAGGAAAAATGAAGACTTTCCCCAATAAACAAAAGCTGAGGGAGTTCATTACCACTAGACCTATTCTACAAGAAATGCTGAAGTGAGTCCATCCAATTAAAGTGAAAGGATGGTAGACAGCAACATGAAACCGTACAAAAATATGAGGTTCTCCAGTAAAGGTAAATACATGGACAAATACAGCGATCTGTACTATTATAATTTTGGTGCATAGAATTTAAATGACAAAAACATTTTAAAAACTATAAATTTATATTAATGGATGTACAACATATAAAGATAGAATTTGTGATATCAATAATATAAATTGTGGAGGTGGGTGGAACTGTAAAGGAATAGAGTTTTTGTATGTGGTTGAACTTAAGTTGTTATCAGTGGAAAATAGAAAGTTATAACTTTAAGATGCTTTATGTACAGTAGTCCCCCCCCCCATCCAAGGGAGATACACTCCAAGACCCCCAGTGGATGCCTGAAATTGCAGATAGTACTGAACTCTGTACTGTTTTTCTCTGTACCTACATACCTATGATAAAGTTTACCTTACAAATTGGGCGCAGTAAGAGATTAACGAAAGTAACTAATAATTTTAAAAATTATAACAATATACTGTAATAAAAGTCACCATATCTTAGCAACCTCAACCTTTTTCTTTCCTTATTAAGTCAAGAACTTTCACTTTTTCACTTAAAGGAAGAACTTTGTGGCTTCTCTTTGGCATATCCGAATTGCCAGCATCATTACTCTTGCACTTTGGGTTACTTGAACACAAGCACTGTGACACTGCAACTGTTGATCTGATAACCAAGACAGCTACTAAGTGACTAATGGGCGGGTAACATATACAGTGTGGATATGCTGGACAAAGGAATGATTCATGTCCTAGGTGGGACAGAGCAGGATGGCATGAGATTTCATCATGCTACTCAGGACGGCATGCGATTTTAAACTTATGAATTGTTTATTTCTGAAATTTTCCATTTAATATTTTTGGACCACAGTTGACTACATGTAACTGAACTGTGGAAAGTGAAACCACAGATAAGGCAGAACTACTATAATTGCAATGATAACCACAAAGAAAGTATCTATAGAATATACACAAAGGAAATGAGAAGGGAATCAAAGCATGTCACCACAAAAGAATAAATGAAACGTAAAGGAAGGCAGTAATGGCAGAAAGGGGAAAAAAGCTACAAGAAATACAGAAAATCATTAACAAAATGCCAATAGTAAGTTCTTCTCTATCAATAATTTAAGTGTAAATAGATTAACTCCCCAATCAAAAGATATAGACTGGCTGAATGGATTAAAAAACAGAAATCAATTATATGCTGTCTACAAGAGATTCACTTTAGATCTAAGGATACACATAGGTTGAAAATGGAAGGATGGAAAAAGATATTTCATGCAAATGGTAACCAAAGGAGAGAAGAGCTGGCCATGCTAACATCAGACAAATTAGACTTTAAATCAAAAACTTTTATAAGAGACAAATAAGGACATTATATAATGATAAAATTGTCAATTCACCAAGAAGATATAACAATTATAAATATTAGGCACCAAATATCAGAGTTCCTAAATATATGAAGCCAACTTTGACAAAATTAAAGAGAGAAGTAGACAGGAACATGATAATAGCAGGAGAATTCAATGCCCCACTTTCATTAATGGATGAAATAACCAAATAGAAGATCAGTAAGGAAGTAGGGGACTTGAACAACACTGTAGACCATTTGGACTTAACAGACATATACACAACACTCTACCCAACAACAGCAGAATATATATTCTTCTCAAGTGCAGATGGCATGCTCTTCATGCTAGACCACATGTTAGGTCACAAAACAAGTCCTAACAAATTTAAGAAAATTAAAATCATACAAAATATCTTTTCTGGTCATAATAGAATAAAAATAGCAATCAGTAGCATAAGGGAAAGAAAATTGACAAATATTTGGAAATTGAACAACACACTCTTAAACAGCCAGTAAGTCAAAGAAGAAGTCACAAGGGGAATTAAAAAATACCTTGAGACAAATGTAAATGAAAATACAAAATACCAAAGTTTACAGGATTCAGTGAAAGCAGTGTTAAAAGGGAATTTTATAGCTGTAAATGCATACATAAGAACGAAGATCTCAAATCAACAACCTAACTTTACATCTCAAGAAGCTAGAGAAAACAACAGATTAAACTCAAAGTTAGCAGAAGGAAGGAAATAATGAAGAGTAGAGCACAGATAAATGAAATAGAGAATAGGAAATGATCAACAAAACCAACAGTTGGTTTTTGAAAAGGTAAATAAAATTGACAAACCCTTAGCTAGACTAACTAAGAAAAAAACAGAGAAGACTTAAGAAACTAAAATTGGAAATGAAAGACAAGACTGACAACTGATGCATGCCACAGAAATAAGGATTATAGGAGACTACTATGAACAATTATATTCTGACAAATTGGATAACCTAGAAGAAGTGGACAAATTCCTAGAAACACACAATCTACCAAGACAGAATCATGAAGAAATAGAAAATCTGAACAGATCAATAACAAATAAGAAAAATTAAATCAGTAATCAAAAACCTCCCCACAAAGAAAAGTCCTGGATGAGGTGGCTTCACTGGAGAATTCTACCAAACATTTAAAGAATTAACACTAATCCTCCTGAAACTCTTCAAAAAAATTGAAGAAGAGGGAACACTTCCAAACTCATTTTATGAGGCCAGGATTACCCTGATACCAAAGTCAAACAAAGATACTACAAGAAAAGAAAAATACAGACCAATAACCCTGTTGAATATTAATGCAGAATCCTCAGTAAAATATAAGCAGACAGAATTCAACAGCATATTAAAAGAATTATACACCATGACCAAGTGGAATTTATTCTTGGAATGCAAGGATGGTTCAACATATGGAAATCAATCAATGTGATACACCATATTAACAGAATGAAAGGCAAAAATCATGTTCAGGAGAGACGCAACCATCATAGGCCTTTCAATCCACAGTGGGCTGAATCCACACATGCAGAACCTGCAGATACGGAGGGCCAACTGTATTGTTGAAATGTCCATACTACCCAAAGCAATCTACAGATTCAATGTAATCTCTATCAAAATCACAATGCCATTTTTTTCAGAAATAGAAAAATTCATTCTAAAATTCATATGGAGGGTCCAGCTCGGTGGCACAGCGGTTTAGTCCGCACTTGC
The DNA here is from genome assembly GCA_031878705.1 of Tapirus indicus. Lineage (NCBI taxonomy): Eukaryota > Metazoa > Chordata > Mammalia > Perissodactyla > Tapiridae > Tapirus > Tapirus indicus. The sequence continues at coordinate 33,660,744 of CM062937.1, read as the reverse complement.
TATCCCGGGGTTTGTGGGTTCGGATCCCGGGTGCCCGCAGACGCACTGCTTGTCAGCCATGCCGTGGTGGCATCCCATATAAAGTGGAGGAAGATGGGCACGGATGTTAGCCCAGGGCCAGTCTTCCTCAGCAAAAAAGAGGAAGATTAGCAACGATGTTAGCTCAGGGCTAGTCTTCCTCACAAAAAAAAAAAAAAAAATTCGTATGGAATATCAAGGGATCCCAAACAGCCAAAACAATTTTGAAAAAGATAAACCAATTTGGAGGACTCACACTTCCTGATTTCAGCACATATTATGAATCTATGGTAATCAAAACAATGTACTGACATAAAGACAAACAAATGGACCAATAGAATAGAATAAAGAGCCCAGAAATAAATCCTTATGAATATGATCACATAACCTTTGATATGGGTGCCAAGACAACTCAATGGGGAAAGGACAGTCTCCTCAACAAATTGTGTTGGGAAAATTGGATATGCACATGCAAAAGAATGAAGTTAGACCATTATCTTACACCATAGACAAGAGTTAACTTAAAATGGATTCAAGATTGAAATGTGAGACCTAAAATTTTTTAATTCCCAGAGGGAAACACAGGGGAAAAGCTTCGTGATTTTGGATTTGGCAATGATTTCTTGGATATGACACCAAAATCACAGGCAATGAAAGCAAAAATAGAGTAATGAGACTACTTCAAACTTAAGAACTTTAGTGCATTAAAGGACACAATCAATAAAGTGTAAGGGAACCTAGGGAATGGGAGAAAATATTTGCAAATTGTTTATTTGATAAGGGGTTAATATCCAGAATATATAAAGAACTCCTACAACCCAACAACAAAAAGTCAAATAAACTGATTAAAAACTGGGCAAAGGACTTGAATAGACATTTCTCCAAAGTTGATATATGAATGGCCAACAAGCATATGAAAAGATACTCAACATCACTGATCATCAGAGAGATACAAATCAAAACCACAATGAAATATCACTTCACACCCAATAGGATGACTACTATAAAACAAAACAAAACAACCCCTAGAAAAAAACGTGGTGGCAAGGATGTGGAGAAATTGGAATCCTGGTACATGGTTGGTGGGATTTTAAAAGGGTCCAACTACAATGTAAAACCATATGGAGGATCCCCCCAAAATTTAAAATAGAACTAGCAATAGATCCAGTAATCCACCTCTGTGTATATATCCAAAAGAATTGAAAGCAGGGTCTCAGATAAGTATTTTCACACCTGTGTTCATAGCAACACTATTTACAAGAGCCAAGAGGTGGAAGCAGCCCAAATATCCATAGATGGATGAATGGATGAACAAAAGTGATAAATACGTACAAGGAACATTATCCAGCCTTAAGAAGGGAGGAAATCCTATAACATGCTACAACATGGATGAATCTTGAACACATTATGCTAAGTAAAATAAATCAGTCACAAAAAGATAAATTGTATGATTCCACTTATATGAGGTATCTACAACAGCCAAATTCATAGAAACAGAAAGTAGAATGGTGGTTACCCGGGAATGTGTGTGTGGGTGACAGGGAGGGCAGTTCTTGTTTAATGGGTGCAGCATTTCAAATTTGCAGGATGAAAAAGTTCTGGAGATCTGTTTAACAATGATGTGAATATACTTAACACTACTGAACTGTACACTTAAAAAAGGTTATGATGACAAATTTTATGTTGTGTATTTTTTTACCAGTTTAAAAATTAATCTAATTTTAAAAAGTAGAAATATGGAAGTAGAGTGTGAAGCAAATGAAAATAAAGCACTTACTATGTGCCCAAAACTGTGCTATTTCTTTTTGTTACATGATTTCCTTTAGTACTTTAAAAATATTTTGATTTGAGTATTTTTATTGGTCTATTATTATGTGACTCATAGATGTGGCAACTGGGATTTAGAGTGAGGTCCACCTGCCTTCAGGTCTGTGTTCTCTCTCCTATGCTTTGCTGCTGGAAAAATCACTTTAGAAAATATTTACCAAGGATTCCAGATAGTTTTATGATATATTCTTTTGTCAAAGGGTATAATCTACCTGCATCTGTATATCACCATTCGTCTTAAATGCAATTCAGTTTATTTTTATTCCTTAAACACATTCATTGAGTTTATAAAGTTTCAAACTGCCTGCTTGTGGATATTTTCTATTTTTTCCAAAGATAAGATCCAAAAGAATTGATGTTGTAGAAAACAACCATTTGGGAAACAGCAGGGTTTAGTATTTTAGCAAAATGGCCATTAGAAAAAGAAGCAATTAGAGTCGGTTAATAAGGTTTCATTTATAAATACTCAAACAAAAAGACTTCTGTCTATGGATGTTTTCTGTCAAATTACTCACGTTAAAATATAGTAAAAAGGAGACCAATCTTGGAAATTCCCCATGCAGACAAAATCAGTTAAGCCATGTAAGCAAAACTTAATCTAGTTTATTTCATGAACAAAAGTGAAACTTACTTTGGGTTGTTTCTTGTAAGTGCCTCTGATAAGCATAAACAAAACGTAAGTTGTCTTCCTAAAATGGTACAAGATAATCGCTTTCAACCAACCCCTGCTGTCTGAAAACCCCCATTGTAGTAACCACCAATCATCATGAAGGTTAAACTACTTCCTCATCCTCACTTTATGAGTCCTCCTGTAACGTCTTGCCTCTGAGCTTCATACCACTTTTGGGTTTGAAGTCTCCCTGCTTGAGAACAGTTTCTTTCTCGCTCAACAAAATATTCATATCAAGTAAAGCTCTCTGAATTGTTTTTTGACACTTAGATAATAGTTAAAAACAATATTTGCATTATGTTGGCTCTTTATTTTTTGCAGCTTTTTTTTTTTCTTTTTGGTGAGGAAGATTATCCCTGAGCTAACACCTTTGCCAATCTTCCTCTATTTTTTTGTATGTGGGACGCCGCCACAGCATGGCTTGATGAGCAGTGTGTAGGTCCACGCCCAGTATCTGAACCCATGCACCCTGGGCCACCGAAGTGGAGCACACAAACATAACCACTACACCACCAAGCAAGCCCTTCTTTTGCAGCCTTTTAAAATAAAATTAAAGCGTGTTATAAGAGATAAATACAAAACAACTAAACAGTGCAAATAGAAAAATGAAGTGGGAAGTTTGAATGAGGAACACAACACAATTACTGAAAACATGTAATGCTTTGTGGATCTACGTGCCTTGGAACACTGAGGAAAAATTAATGTTATTTGTTTTACTACTTAGAGAAGGGCAAGGAACAACAAATAAAGCTCTCTTAGTGCTATCTATCAATTTGAGGCCGCGCTGCACTTGCAGAAAAGGAAAATGTCTTTTGGTCATTAGTCCTGTGTACTCAGTTGTTTGTTCTATAATTTTCTAACTTATATGATAATGATTGTTTTGAAGCATACAGTCTTTTATTCTCTTTATTATAATATCTGAAAGTTGCCCTACATTCTTTGGACAAAGCCAAATAGATTTTTTTTTAAGTTACTTAAATTTAAAAAAACAAAAGGCCATTCTCTGCTCTTTATCTCTTTGCTTCTCTGTCTATCAGATTTAGTTATTGTCTATCTATACTATCATTCTCATTCAAACTTATCCCACCTTAAAAACAACAAAAAGATTCTTCCTTTCTTTTCATGTATCAGCTGTCTCTCAATTTCTTTCCTTGCTTTTGTAAGTAACTTTATCAAAAGCATTACTTACAAATGATGTTTCTGCTTGCACCTCTACCAGTCATTCTACAAATTACTTCAGTCTGGTTTGGTCAAAATATGCGACAGAAACTAATATTGTCAAAATCACTAGCAAAATCCAATGAATACCTATCCATTCTCATCAGATGCAAGCCCTCGGCAACCGTTGACCAATTCTAAGATTCTTGTAACATCCTTCCTTTGGGCTTTCACAATACCTTTCTCCTCGGTTGCATTCTACCTCACTGGCTACTCCGTTCTGATATCACCCTTTTTCCTTGACCCAGCGATCAGACCTCAGACTTCTCTCTCGTTGCACCCACTTCCTTGGTGATTGTCATCAGTCATGAGGCTTCAAATACCACTGATGAGGTAGAATAGAAGAATAACATACTTATCGTCTGACATCCCCTGAAATCCATAATTATTTATTTAGTTACTACTTGATATTTCCACTTGGATATCTCAGAAGCACCTTAAACTGACATTTTCTCGCCCCTTTCCTATCCTCCAAACCTGTTCAATTTCCACTTTTCCCTTATAAGTAAGAGATATTACCATTGAACCACTTGCTTTGGCTGGAATCATCCAGTCAAATGGAATCATCCTGGATTTGTCCTTCTTTTTCTTAAATCCCACATCATATCTTTCAACAAATTCTACGAATCTAACTCCAAAATACATCTCAAGTCAACTTAATTCTATCTTTATAACCACTCCCTTAAATCAAGCCATAATTATCTCCTGCCTGAAATGCTGTAATAGCCTCTGGATCAGGTTCTTGGGTAGAAACACATGGGGCATTTCGGCTTGATCATTGAAGAAGGTTTTATAAAAGGATTATTTGCAAATCTTTTAACAAGGTTTATACAAAGAAGACAAGGGATAGTAGAGTACCCCAAGGCTAGTAAAAAAAAGGGGCAAATGTCAATAAAGGGTTGTGAGAATCTAGAGAGAGAGCTGAGTGATGAGGGCCATAGGGCAGGTACTTCAGCCTCTAATAGGGGGACACAACCAGGTGTGCCCACCTAGCAGAGACTAAGCCAGGGGACTAAATGCCTTGACTTTACTCTTCTCCTTCTCTCTCATTTCCTGCCCATGATCCTCATTGGCCAAGTAGAGCTGAAAGCCACAAGGGAAGGGATGCTGCTGCGTGTTGGAGTCTATGGAGTCAGCCTCCTGGGGCCCAGGAAAGTGTGTGGAAAGCTGGAGAGTGGATCTCGGGGGGGTGAATAAGAACACATCCACCACAATCTACTATCTGACTTCTGATTTCTACTCTTAGTCCTCATCCTTTTAGCACCTAGAGTGATCTACTTAAAGGGCAAAATGGATTTTACCAGTCCTCTGCTTAAAAGCCATCACTGTCTTCTTATTGAACATAAAATCCAAAACTCTTCCCATGGCCTACTAGGCCTGGGATAATTTGGCTCTTGCCTCCCTCTCCAACCTCATTCCAATTCTCTTCCTTTTATTCTCACCCCATGGAAGTCATCTTGTCCTCCTTTTAGTTTCTCTAACACAGCAAGTTCTTTTCCACCTGTCATGAAACACTCTACCCTACAACATTTATCCTGCTCTGCCCGTAGCTGAATTCCTCTCATCCTAAAGTTTCAACTTGAATGTAGACTCCCCAGAAAGGACTTCTCTGATTATTCCATCCTGCATAGGTCCAGCTGTCCCTCTTCATTATCCTCTATCATATCATTCTGTTTGTTTACTAAATTGCTTCTAGCCCAGTTTCTGGTTATTTTGTTTGTATGCTCGTTTATTTTTCTCTCCCTCACTATAACCTCCATGTAGTCGAGAATCATGGTTACCTTGTACACTTATGGCCTTGCATAATGCCTGACATGCAGTCGGGAACCACAGATGCAGTTCGCTTAATAAGTAAGTGAGCAAATGAATAGTTGCACATTTTTACAAAGTTGCTGGCAACAAATAGTGGGGTGATCTGCTGCCAAATAACTGTCTCAGATGGAGTCCAAATTTGTAAATTTGACCTCACTAGCACAACCCATCAACTGATTGATTGAGATTCATGGTTTGGAGTTCCCACAACAGAAATACTCTGGTAGCTTAGCTACGAAAACTCCCTTGTCCTCCTCACTGGAGGAGTAGAAGGAGGGTGGAATAATGCAAGTGATGAAGGGTCAGTCTCCTCAGAGCTGTGAAAGATACAGTGATGTCTTGTGTGCTGATAGTTCATTTAACTCATCACCTCCTCAAGTTGAAAAAAAAGACAGAAAAGGATTTGAAGTCTTTACAGCTGGCAAACCTTCTCCCCCTCCTTCAAACTATCTGCCCGAAACAGCACCAATTCCCTTGTTAATTTATGGCTTATAATCTCCATCTTATTTAGGCTGTGGAAGAATGGACTACTTACAAGATTCTAGAGAATTTAAAGCCAATTCAATATTTTATTCAATATTTGAACAATTCTCCATGACCCAGGGTCTTCTAGGGACTATCAAAGATGTAAAGGAAAAGTGCAATTTAATTACCGGCTTCCTAAGGGGTAACAGCTTATCTTGTGAATGACAAACGGAATGTTGATGGTGCAGGTGAGACATATCTGCAGTGGCAAGGTCGCAGGACGCCATATTTCAAGGGACACAATCAATTTTCTCGAGCAAGTAAAGAAAGCATCTGTAACAATGACCAAGTGCCTGCAAAGGGATAAAAGCCTCTTGTGATTATAGAAGGTGATAATGCTTGCTTTCCAGAAAGTGTAATTTCCTCTCTCTCTGTCTCTCTCTCTCCCCAACTCTCTTTCTTTCATAATAACATCTTCTAAAAAACAAACCAACAAACAACAAACCCTGAGTAACTTCACAGGCTGTGGAATATATCATATAATCTACACTTGAACTATTAGGATGTTTTTCAACTTAGCTGAAAAGTTGAAAATGTTCTCTTGTCCTTAAAAACTCCCCCAAACCATTATATTTTAGAGATGTCAGAGGATTCAGTAATGAACAATTCAGAAGGTAAAACAAAACAACTGGGCCAGTTGTTTAACACTCTAGGATGTAACACAGAGGAGGCCATTAAAACTGTTCTCCAGGTTTTGGGGCTTTTTTTTTGCTAAGGAAGATTCTCCCTGAGCTAACATCTGTGCCGATCTTCCTCTATTTTTCAGTATGTGGACCACCAGCAGAGCATGGCTGCTAACTGAGCGGTGGAGGTCCACATCCAGGAACTGAACCCAGCCACCTAAGCAGAGTGCTTAAGTTCAGTGGAACTTAACCACTAGGCCACCGGGGCTGGCCCTTCTCCAGCCTTTTAACAGTGGTAACTTGTTCCAGAGAAAGACTGGCTGTACATACGTATGAAACCAGCCTACAATGCTATTACGACTCAATTCAGTAAACAGGTCCAAAGAGATTATGTCTATAAAGCCATCAACTTTACACAGTTTATTTCTGACATAGGATTTTTAAAATTTATATGTAAAATAAAAATGTTTACATTTACAAAGCAGTTCACGGCTGAACTGATAGAACTGAACCATTGAAAGTGCTTCAAGTCACAGTTCATATCTCACTTTCATTAATGTTCTGAAATAACTTTCCTACAGTAAATACTGAAGAAAATTAATAGTGTTCTTGGAAGGAATTTGATAGAACATTTAGAAAGGTGAATTAACGAGAATGTTTTGTTTCTATAATTAACCGAAAAGGTAAGTTCCAAAAAGGTATTTCTTTTTCCACTCCAAAATTTTGACAACGATAAATAAATGAGCAAAGAACATTCCTTAGTTATTATTCTTTTTGTTGATAAAGGTGGGAGATGTGATTGGAGCTCAATTCCCCACGTAACTTAAGAAGAGAATATTTTGTTAAGGTTTTGAAGGTTATGAAAGTGTCCATTTTAAGTTTTTAAAATAAATCATGCATCTAAAAGTTGATGTAGAAAAGTAATCTTATTACATGTTTTATGCAATCAATGAGGAAAACACATCAGTTACTTTTTACCAAAAACCTCCATTTTATAAACTAGGAAACACCTACAGTTTGACATGAATCAATCGTGTTTATGAGTTAATTGGTGTCAACAACTTTGAAGGATGTGAGATTTTAAATGAATTGCAGTTAGTTATTCCCCCAGTTTCACTGACGCTGGCAGAAGACATGAGACTGCTGGATTTGAGACAAGTTATTGTTCACATCGTGGAAAGCAGCACTAGCATGGCGTACTTGTGTTGGTTCTCCTAGCTCCCCAAGTTAGAGAGGTGTGATGCAGATGGGTCCATGTGGATGCTGTACACGCAGTAAGATTTGCATCACAACTGAGAGCATACACACAGAACCTGAATCTTTCTACAACGGACAGAAGCAAACCTGTGCTTTCTTCTGGAGGAAGACATTATCTTTATTACGCTGAACAGAAAGAATATCTGCCCTTTGCTCCATATGGAGACAGTTTATTTTTCAAAGCTGTTCACTGTACACACATCTTTGAAAAGATAGTCTGGGACAAAAGGGCTGTTAATGTCTTGCTTGTAAAATGTGCAGAGACACGAGAGTCTAATGGAAAATTTTCTCCCAACAATCAGGAGCAGGCTGATCCTGGAAATAGCTATTTACGTAACTTACACTTGCATGAAATGTAACTTACTATATTTTACCGAGATATTTCACCCTCTTCTAAATCATATATTTAGTGAGTGATAAAGAAGCAGCCTCATTCTGTAACTGCACCAGTAGTAAAAATAGAATTGTACATTTCTTATGAATTCATTGTATTTTGCGTTAATTTTTATTTGATTCTTGACATTAAAGAAATTCATTGGGTCTGTGAGTTAATGAATAGTTGCTATGATTAATCTGGTGTTTAATAATGGGACAATCTCCAGAAGTTCTTGATAGTCCTGTCATTAGAAGACCTTTGATGCCAGTGTGTTGATCTAAAGTACAGCTAATGTGTAACCTCCTAGCATAATTTTTCAATAGGACCTCCCGTATAATCTCTCTGTTTTAATGTCAATTTATTTGGAATCTTAATTATACCTGTAGAAGCCCTTTGTGGCAATTCCTAGATCACTGTGTGAGTAACTGGAAGTATACTTCAGGGGCTGGCAGTTTGGGGAGCCACCTTAGAATTCTGCCTACCATACCAGCCATCCACAGCTTTCTGAAAGTGTCTACTGTCTCTATCCTGCACTTCTTATTTACATCCTAAAAGTTACGTATTTACTTTATTTTCTACTCATGAATTGTTTCCCTTCCTAGGAAGGGAAATAGTTCTTTCTAGCCCCAGAGAGAAGGGAAGCTGAAACTGTTGTAGCATCCGCCTCCCGTACCCTAGTAACATCAACTTTAGCAAGTCAGCTACATCCCAGTTACTCATCACATCTGTAATGCTGCTCACAATGTATGTTTACAAACATATAACGCTGTCATCTGAAATAACAGTCCTAGGGACTATCCAATCCAAGGAACTATGCCAATACACCAAGAGGTGAGGAAAAGTGGCTTCTTTTAATGAACCACTGTGAATATACCTAATAGAAACTATAAACACTGAGCTTCACAAAGCTTGGCCATTACTCTCTGTCCTTTGGAGTCAGTCAAGTCTGGGTCCCTTAGAGTTGACAATTAGAGGACAAAGATTTTCTCAGAAAAAAAAAGTGTGACCAGTTGTTGTTAACTGACCTAAACCAGTTTGTTTACATATTTTTCAGGTAGTGGTAGCAACCAAAATGTTGGTATAGGTAAGGGTCCACAACTCCTCCACAGACTTGATAAAGTTATAACGAAAGCAAGTCTCAGATGAAGTCTGCTACACATGCACACGTATTAAATTTTATCAATCAGATAAGAAAAAATAGTTCATACAAGCTGTTCTGTAATCTTTGATGAAGTGCCAGCTCTCCGTCCTTTTAAGAGATCCAATCTCACTTTGCATAAGATATCCCTGAGGCATTCTCCAATATTCTAGAGGCAGGTGCTGTTGACCCTGTAGTCAGAATTCTCCAACTCGGTGGCTTAATGCAAAACCATTTGACAATCATGCATTGAGTTCCCTTCCCTTGGTTACAGACTACAAGACTTAGTAGAGTCTCGTACCCTATTCGTACAGGGTAAGGTGTTTTCTGAAATACGTTAGAATCTACATATACTGAATGCTAATTTCACCAAAAGAGAACCCAGCTATAACTATCCTGATTAACAGGACTCTAATTTTACCAATGAAACTCCATTTAAAAAAATTTATTAAGATGATTATTGAAGTTTCTGGTGTTCATTAAAAATAAAAATAATGGAAATGCTTATAGTTACCTTGGCTGGAGTATAGACTTTCTAATAAAATGCTAGCAGTCCTGCATTCTAATAGGTTCCTGAATGGAGTAATTGACTGCATCTAGGGCCTAACTTGAACATACTTATATTATTCTGTCTGGATGGAAGTATTTTAAAATAAATTATACCCAGCTTATAACTGATGTTCAGGCACCTTGCAGTCAGGTGGCTATAGCTACTTCTGTGCCCCACTTGAGACACTTGAATCTCTGAAATAGCTCAAAGGTCTAGTGCCCAGAGTCCAGTTCTCCTGTGTGCACCACACAGCCCTCTCCAATCATTTTTCCATCTCCCATTTTCCATCTGCCACAGACCTATAGGTGAGTCCTACTCACTTCAGACCTCTTTGTGTTTGGGAGAAATCATTTTTTCGTCTCTCCAGCTGTTTTCAAGGCTTTCTTCTTTCAATGCTTCTCTCTAGGAGACCTTATGTATACACAATGGAAGAAAAGTGGCCTCTGAGTAGTTTCTGCAAATGCTTCTGAGGCAAAGGAGTAAAAGAATCCTAAATATTTTAATAGAATAGGGAAAGAAAATACAAAAAACAAAATAAAAATGAATATATCAAATTATCATGTCAGAAGTAATGTTACATTGGTGAAGGAAGTTGGAATTGATTCCTTTGGTTTTGGCAACTAAAAATGAACCGAATCATGGTCCAGGAAGAAGAAATAACAATCAGGGCTAGGACTTGACCTCAAAGAATCTGTACCATAATAGAGCCCTATATGAACCTTGTCTGAGAAAAAAGGACTGGAAAGTAAAAATTTTAAAAATAAACTTAAAAAGTAACAATATTTTTTTTTTTTTTTTGTGGGGAAGACCAGCCCTGAGCTAACATCCGTTGCCAATCCTCCCCTTTTTGCTGAGGAAGACTGGCCCTGGGCTAATATCCGTGCTCATCTTCCTCCACTTTTATATGGGATGCCGCCACAGCATGGCTGACAGGCAGTGCGTCGGCGGGCGCCCGGGATCCGAACTTGCGAACCCCGGGCTGCCAAGTGCGAACTAAACCGCTGCGCCACCGGGCGACCCAAAAACAAAGTAACAATATTTTGAGCCAGCCCTGATGGCCTAGTGGTTAAAGTTTAGCCCACCCCGCTTCGGTGGTGGCTGAGTTCAGTTCCTGGTGTGGAACCACACCACCCGTCTGTCAGTAGCCATGCTGTGGCAGCAGCTCACATAGAAGAATTAGAAGGACTTACAACTAGAATATACAACTATGTACTGAGGCTTTGGGGAGGAGAAAAAAGTAAGACTATTTTGAGTATAATGGATATTTTATAAGCAGGAGCTTCCTACTGGCGCCGCTATGGTTCTCATAAGGAATCTTAGGAAGAGCCTCTAGGCATACCCGGCAAAGCTATGATCTCTCCATGTGTCCTGTCTGTTGACTAACTGTGCTGTGTAAAAAGGGCTGGGTGCTCAGATAAAGTTGGAAAATGTTTAGTTTCAAGCTAATTGTTTCATTTACGGTGGGACTTCTAGGGAAGGGCGAATGAGACCTACTCTTGCTTGTCAAACAGGCAAATTCTTACTGACTTTGTAAGTCTCAACTTATGTATTGACTCCTTCCTAAGCCTTTTCTGACCTGCCAGGACCTTTCTGTAGCCTGCGCTGCTCCTCACTGTAGAAGCTACCAAAGCTTCTCATGTGTTAGCTTGTCTATTGTCCAGCTAAGTAGTTTTCATCTTTGTATTCATAACCTCAGTTTGATGTCTTGCACATGATATGCACTGGAAATGTTCGCTTAATTAATAATCCCTTGACTAATGGAAAGGGTCCATGACTAGGTGGGAGGAGATGAGAGCATAGGCAGATAAACATTCCTCTTGGGAATAGAAAAAGGAAAGTCTTTGCTTTTAAAACTAGTAACGAGAAAATAAGATGTAAAGCAGATACAAATAAGATTGTAGTTGTGGGCATGGAAAGTTAAAGTGATTCATTCCTATTGGACTCTCTTTTTTTTTACCACAAAATAGGAGGCACAATTGATGGAGGAGTGTGTTATAAATGGGTTGAAATCTTTGGAAATGTAGTATAGGTTTAAAATAGTTGTGGAGTATGGGAGAAAGACATAACTAGAAACACAGAAAACAATTTCTCAGTGATATTGAGAACCTAACTGCAGCTGCATAACATTAATTTTTAAAATGACAATGCAGGGCCTGCCCCATGGCAGAGTGGTTAAGTTCGTGCGCTCTGCTTCAGCAGCCTGGTGTTTGCAGGTTCAAATCCCGGGCGCAGACCTACACACTACTCATTAAGTCATGTTGAGGTGGCATCCCACATACAAAACAGAGGAGGATGGGCACAGATGTTAGCTCAGGGCTAATCTTCCTCAGCAAAAAGAGGAAGATTGGCAAGGGATGTTAGCTCAGGGCCAATCTTCCTCACCAAAAAATAAAATGATGAGGCAACAGTACTCAGACCACTTGGGGCACATATCAAGATACTCACCATTCAGTAAAATGAGTAATGGCTCGAGGAGATAAGAGGCCACAACCTACATACTTAAAAATATACTCATCAAGCGATAATTTCCAACATTGTCTATTCACAGTTCATGGACAGCTTACAAGAAGAAAATGTAAGCAATTAATCCTTAAGAGTTTCTCCACTAACAGATGTCTGGCACTCAACCAGCTGCCATAATTTTTCAAAAATATACAAGGATAGGAAACTAGTGTGAGGCAAGTCTAATAGTGAAGGAGCAGATAGTCTATAGTGATGATTGCAGGTGAGGAGAGTCCAGCGGCTGCAGAAAGAATCTTCCAAGGGAGGATGTGTAAAATTACTTTTGGTCTGAAAGTGTGACATGAGTTAGAATTTTATACCAAACACCTGATTTGGGTCATGATTTATTACACTGGCAAGATAATATGTGGAATAGAAAAGTCCAGAATAGTTATCACATTTACTTTTCACGAAATTGGGGAAATATAATATTATTTTTCATACCTTTGGAATAATATTTTACTTTAGAAATGCAAAATTTTTATCAGAAAAAAGTTTTCCACACCTCTTCATGCTTAAAAAATATGATTGATAAGGGTTACTAAATACTTCTGTTTTCCTTTTTACTTAAGGGGGAGGTAACTGAGGAGATTCATTTTTAGAATTGCAAACAGCTGGATAATCAACATCACGTTCCTATCTTGCATAGGTTGAAAGTTGAAGAATGAAATCATGTTGTCTTGTTTGCACATCCCTAAGAGAGGGCCTGAAAGTGATTTATAGCATCATCACTAGATATTTATGAAAATTGATAAAATTCTACTGGAGATTTACAAAGATTTTAGCAACTTCCAAAGTTAAAGAAGATCTTTCTTCCATTACCATGTTCCAAGAAATTTTAAAATATGCTACAATCCACGTATTTTTTTCTGGAACATTCCTAATTGACGAGGAATACTTTGAATGAATTAAAATTATTTTTCCTGATCTGTCCTCTATTTTCTTTACTTTTAGCCTCATATTATCCATTCTTAGCTACACTTACAACATATGCACTAGAACCCCTTCCATTCTGGTCAATGCGTAATATGTTTTAGTCTACTGAGGAAGATATTATGGGGAAAAAAACATTAAATCTCCTCTGTTATTCATTACAAATGCATTTTTCTACTCATAATGTTTTACCATGGACAGGACTTAATAGAGGGTGAAGTCCAAATTCATGTTTCCATTTGTTGTAGAAAGCTATTTCCTGGCATCTTAGCTCAACTGGTACAAGATAAAAAGAGAATCTCCATTATATACTTGTATCTAATACTGTGGCTTTGGGGTTATGAATACATTTTCATCCACACAGAAATTTCTAATCCATCCATACAATATGGAATAATGACGTGGAGAAATTACTTCAATCAAATTCTAATAAAAGAAGCATGGCACTCACCTAAGCAGCCCAGTATAAATATCCTTCCAAATTGGAAAACATTGCAATGTAGAATTAACAGAAAGTAGCCCATTTCCAGGCATCAGCAGTAGAGTTCCTCAAGCTCTATCCATGCTCAAACTCTCACATTTGCACGTGAAAATCATCTCTCTCCGTCTCAAATGTCACCCATAGTAAGACTACCCTTTCCCCACATCCCTTCTTCACCCTTCCCCATCCTGTGCCAAAATAATTTCTCTTCTCATAGAGTGAGTTCTCAAGGCCTCAAAGAGGTAAACATATGGCAAGACCAGAGAGCTCGTCTTCTCACACCCAAGGTTAGTTGTCTACCTCCAAGACTAAATTTGAGAGTATGCCTCCTGGCACCCCAAAGAGGAGGACTGGGTGAGGGTTCAGCCTGCCAACTTGCACAGCATTATAAGCCAGCATAGAGCAGCATAAAACAGATATACTCTTAATCAATCCACAGGACTTGAAATGTGCCATAGCATATTATTTTCTCTCGTACTGGCAGTCTGTCCAGTTCACCAGTGTAAGTACATCTACATAACAAGCGAATTTTGGTATTTCTGCACTTACTGAACACCACAATGAATAGCAAGTTGGTAACCTGTCAGGTCAGAAGACCAGAATCATAAATAATCATATATCAACAGGAATGACTCTCCTGATGGGAAATGACAGTTTGTTCTCAAGTAACTGTACATACTTGTAGTAAGAGAGCACTGTAGTTGTAGGGAGATAATCTGGATAGGGCTATGGTGCTAATTATAATAATTACCAACATTTATCAGTGGTCTTCTACGTATTAGGTAATGTGCTAGGCCCTTTATATCCATCATTCCCAATCAATAACTTGACCAAGGTCACTAGTCTAGGAAGTGACCAAAGTTACTTGTCTAGTAAGTGGTCTGAACCAATTTATACAACTATGTCTCTATGACTGTAAAACCTACGTATTCGTTCCATTCACTAGTAGTCTTTTAAGTCTCAGGTCCCGTTACACTTTTAAAAATTATTGAGAATCCCAAAGAGCTATGTTTATGTGGGGTACATTTATCAATATTTATGATGTTAGGAATTAAAAATGGGAAGTTTAAAAATGTTTTGTACGTTAAATCATTTTAAAATAAGAGTATTAAACCCACTGCTTGTTGACAGGAATAAAATATTTTTGGAAAAAAATCTACATTTTCCAAAACAAACAAAAAATAGTGAGAAGAATGGCATTATTTTACATTTTTGCAATGTCTGGCTTAATGGAAGACGGATGTACTCTCAGATGCACTTCTGCATTCAATCTGTTGCAATATACTGTTTTGGTTGAGGTATATAAAAAATTATGGACACACAGATATGTGGTAGGAAAAGGGAAGAGTATTTTAACAACATTTTCAGAATTGTAAATATTTTTCTTAGATACTGTATCAAACTCTATAAATGGTACATTCTTATAGTTGCACTGTGATCTCTGAAATTATATCAATAAACTACTCTATTCCATCAAAATCCATCCATCTTTTACTTTGATGAGTCTTTTACCCATACATGCTTTTTAAAATATCATTCAATGGTCATTGGGAAATATTAGTTCAATGAATTATTCAGGTAAATCTTCCAAATTGTGGCACATTTCTTTATATGATATTTAAAAATCACATTTTAAAATATTATTACCAATGACATCAGAAAGGTCTTTGGATGTTAGGAAGCCATCAAACTCATGATATGGTTATAAGTTTTCTAAAATTCTAATTTCCACATGAAAGCTTGATTTTCTGTATTGACATATGCTATCTGTTGTTTTCCATTGATGGCATTTTTCAAGAAAACATGTGTCCAATGCCAAATTCTGAGTAGCATGACTCTCAGTCATTTTTTTTCAAGTAAAAATGGTATTCCATGAAAATAGTGAATAGCTCACCTCACAACTCAGATAATCAAGGGCTTCTCTAGACACAAATATCATACTTCAACATGCAGCAAAAGTGCTTGATGTGTAATTCCATTTTGTCACATAGAACATAAAAAGATGAGTATGAAGAGTTAAGATTCAATAAAATAACCATTTTTACTGCTTTAAGTGAAACTGGCTTTTTTTCTTCCCTTTTGATGTGTTTGGCAGCGAAGAATACCATGATCACTAGCACATATTGGTGCCACCACCGTTATTTTGGACTAAGGGACCAGCAGTTTTCCCTGCCATTTCTTTTGCATCTTTGGAAGCAAATGTCAACACAGTGAAAAAGCTTTTCTCCTCCTTCTTCTTTTTCTTTTTATTCTTCTTTCTCTCCTTCTTCTTCTTCTGATTATTATTATTATTATTTAAAAAGCTTTGACTTTGCAGACCCCCTGAAAGGATCTTGGGGACTCTCAGGGGTCTCTGGACCACAGGTTAAGAATCACTGCAAAATACCATAATGATGTGTTTTAGGATTGCTTTTTCTCCCTTCCTTCCTTCCTTCCTTCCTTTCTTTTATCTTCTCCAAATTCTTTTCATTTGAGTTAGACATGGCAAAATATTTGTATTCCTGGTGGTGTTACGTGGCAGAGCTCAGCTATTTGTTAAATGTGTGGTCTCAGTTTGCATAAAAAAGTAGTAGTAAAAAGTTGGTGCTCTAGTTTCTGATGCATCGTGGTACACTGGTCTCCCAAGTCCCAGGTTTACACGAAGGTTCCACTTTTAGATCTACATTGTCCAACACAGCAGTCACAAGGCACACTTGCAATGAACACTTGACACTTGAAATGGGCTAGTCTGATTGAGTTGTGCTGTAAACATAAAATACCTACCGGATTTTGAAGACACACACAAAAAATGTAAAATATCTCGTTAATATTTTTACATTGATTATGTGTTGAAGTGATCATAGTTTGGTTATATTGGGCAAAATAGGGTATATTATTAAATTAATTTCACCTAGTTTTTAAAATTTTTTTAATGTCACTATAGAATTTAAACTTTCATATGTGGCTTGCATTATATTTCTATCGGATAGTGTTGCTATAGCCATTGGCAAGAAGAAGACTAAATCAACCTCCATATAAGTCAGGGATCATAATTAATTCAATCATTTTTATTAACTCAGGCTAAAGCTTCATCAGTTAATTTTCTATGGGAAATTGTTACTATTTTATCTCAGTTTTAAACTCCGTAATTAAAATACTCTCAATATCCATTGGTAGGTAGATAGATATGAGACTATGGCTACATTTTTTTCATTAATATTATTTGTTTTTCTTAAGAAATACATAAGCACATGCACATACACACACACACTCACCTTTGCAATAAATTATACCAGAGAGAGAGAGAGAAACACCGACAGCATAACATAAGGGCCAATGTCAGAAATTTCTGTTGAGTATGACTTCCGTCTTCGTTCGACTCACTCTCATGGTCATGAAATATTAATTTTATTTTACCAAGAGATTTGATTCTGAACTGAGAATATTAGTAGAAATGAAACATTTGGAAAATATCTTTTTCTTCATGATATGTTCTTCATTTTAAAATGAGCTGTTTGAATCAGATACATATTCAAAATGTTTACCTTTCCTGTGCAGTGAAAGTTAAAAAGGTACTGGGAAATATATGTGTTTATCTATCTATATTTATATGGATATCTATGTTAGAAATTATGCATAATGAAAATCGATAAGATATGGGTATCTTTGCAAGTCTAAAACATCTAAAATTCATTCAACCTGTAACAATCAGATTGAAGTAAATTTATTGCTGTTAGCCCCATTTCCAACAAGGAACTTATTTTATAGGAAATGTGGTAGTGTGGGAGCGAGAGGGAAGCACAGTCCAAACCTTGTCTCTCTCACTCACTAGTATGTTACTGCACATCTCTAAGTCTCGGTCTCCTTACCTCAAAAATGTATACAATGTATCTACTTTGCAGGGGTTTATGAGACCCTGGACCAGACAGAATCCTTTACTTAAAACATCTAGCACAGTGCCGGAAGTGCCTGAAGCACAGAGGCACTTGGAAAAAGTTAGTTCCTTTTCCCACTTCACTTTTTTCAAAATGAATAAAATAGATATCTTTCCTGACAATGGTTTTCATTTCTACATTTGTCCATATCTGTTCTTCTGACCTCAGGAAACTCCCTTCAATTCTCTCTCTCTCACTCTGCTTTTCTTCTGATTAAAGTTTTCTTTCCTCCTCTCTCTCACACTGATGTATAAGCATACATTTTGTTCTTCGTGATAAACAGTCTCTTATCATTCTAGCTCTCAGCTCAGATTACCATTTCTGTTCTCTGATGTGAATTATCCCTTAATAGCGTGTTATAGGAACCAAGAATATTTGTGAAACTCGCTTCTCAGAAAGAGCACAAAGATCAAAGATGAGCTAGAAAATTTGTTTTATTATGTTTTGTAATGGCTAGAAAATGTTGTTTGGATGGCTGAAAATGGCATGATAAATTTTTAATTGTTTTAAATAAACATGCATCATGTCTTAAAATTTTGTCATTTTTCAACGGGGTGTAAATTACATCAGCCACATTAGCAAATGACCATACGGTCAGGGCTTCAGAAGAACCAGACAGGAGCCAAAGATCCCCAGGCAGAGTAAGGATAAAAGAGATCAGAGATTGAAAGTCTCAGAGAAATTTGATAACTTCTGTATCTTCTTTGTATTGTGAATTTGGCAGGTCTGATGAAACATACTGACTTTCCTACATACTTAAGAATTTAGTCCAGGCAGACGCATGTGTTGAGAGAAATACCCAAAGTTGAGAGCATCTTGAACAGATTAGGATTGACATTAGGAAATCTGGGTAGGGCTAATACAAAGATCGAGCTGGTGACAGTGTTGATGGGAGTTGAAAATGTTTTTATTAATTGTTTGGGATTGCACTATAGGATGTGGCACCTTAAATTTTACTTTATTTGATGTTTTTTAATTTTCTCAGAATATCTATATCTCATACATTCAAATTAGATATGATAATGTGTGTGTGTGTATTCCAAATCACACACATTCACACACGCTTTCTATACCAGTCCTGCTTAGTGCTCAAAATAGTGTCAACCTGACATGACTAGACATATTACTCTTTTTCCCAACCCTGTATCATAAATATACACAGTCTTATCTGCCCAGTGCTATGAGAATTTCCTATGAGGACTCTACTCTGCGAAGTTTCTCAAAGCATTCCATTGATGAAAAACTGTCCATGTCAGTATTAGAAGCATATATGTCAATCTAATTAATATTTACCAACTGCTCACAGGATGCCTGCCTTTGTATGCAAACATATTGCAAATCCCCCTGCTCTACTGTGTATCATGTACCCTTAACAATCTTTAGGCTCAGTGTGCTAGATTGACTGTTTTAGAGATGTTTCTTCATCAATTAGTAAAATAGACAGTTAAGAAGACACTTTTGAACTCTTTAATTCCTATGATTTAATTCTTTTAATGGCATGCCTTAAATTGAGAATTATCTTTTCATATGATAAACTCTTCAATTTGCTCTAGACTATTTTCTGATATTCTTCCATGTGCTCCAAATTATATTAGTTTATTGTTCTATTGAGCATTTCTGTTTCTAAAATAATTTTTATCATTTCGTTTCAACCATAACACAGTGAACAAAGAACTGTGATGATGTCAAGTACGAAAACATCATGAGTAACTTTGCCAGGGCAATTAAATCATTCTTTCAGTATCTATTAGCTGTATTCTTGGTGTGCCCTCATCTCATTTATATCCTGGAAATATTTTCATTTTAGTTATATAGGAAAAAACACTTTCTTTCACTGAACTTCATTCGGCATTCCTGTGACATCTGAGCTGGTATTTAAGATAAAACATTTCCCTGTAAGCATCCCTTGCAGAGAAGTTTGGAAAGTTATTCAGTAGTGACATTTCACTTGACCTGCAGAGACTTGGTTTAGATATGTCCACCCTTACTTTGACCAGTTAACAATTGCCTTCCTGGGCATCCCTCTTCTGACTGATCTTTCTTACGAGAGGAGCAAACAACCGTTGATCCCTAACACTTCCCTCAATTATTTTTTTCTCTCTCAACACGTATACTCGGAGACAATAACCCGAAAGTTATTTGGAAGGAGTGGTAGAATATATTTCGTACTTACATCTTCACTGCTGAGTTCTCTTTATGGTTTTAGATATATTATGTTAGTCTTTGGGAAAGTTTTAGTTTTAACTGTGAGCTTCTTTCTAATCATTTAGAGGGATCGTTGTGCAATTAGAAATATTTTGGCCAACTGTTTTGGTTATATTCTGCTGTGTAGCAAACCATCCCCAAATTTGGTAACTGAAATCAAGAAATAGGATTTATGTTGCTCATGAATGTGCATTTTGGGCAGGGCTTCTGAGTGACTACGTGTCTCTGCTCCACACAGCATCCCCTGAAGAGGCTTCTCGGCAGAAGCTGAAGGATCCACTTCTAAGGTAGCTCCTACCACAGGGCTAGCAAGTTGGTGCTGGCTGCTGGCTGGGTTCTCAGCCAAGGCTGCTGGCAAATGCACCACTTCCTTCCCACTAGGCTCCCCTATCATCTTTCTCACAGCACAGCAGGTAGGTTTCAGAAATGAGTGTTCCAACAGGCATGGGTAGAAGCCACAAATCTTATGACCTGCATTCTATCTGTCAAACAGTGACTAAAGCCAGCCTGGATCCCAGGCGAAGGGAATTAGACTTTCCCTCCTAATGAAAGGACTAGTGAAGAATTTGTAGCCATATTTATTCTACGTATCAACAATTCTGTGCCGTTACGTGCCCTTACCTCAAATCTGAAATGGAAGTTATTTTTGGCTACGGTAGTCCTTGGATTCCATGATATTTTCTACTCTCTCCAGGTTGATCTCTTCTGTCTCACTGCTCTCTGACTTTTCAGGTGGGGAGGAGTTCAGCTCCTGGATGAGCTGAAAAGTAATGAGGGTATAATACACAGAAATGAGTTTTATTTAGACCAGTTATAATCTGTGTTGTTGTCTCCCATCATTCCTATACTCAGTAAGTGAAGGGAAGGATATTATCCCAAGGAGTCAATATCAAGATATTCTCACGAGAAAAACTTGGGAATAAGGTAGCGAAGGCTGACAGGGAGTGTCAGCAGCCACCAATCCGTAGGGTGCTAGAATGCCCTCAAACTAATCTGGAAGGGAGATAGATTCAGACAAGGAGAGTATTCATCACATTGCTAAGGTAAGTATCTTGGAACCAACCTTCCCTAAATCCTTACTGACACGTAGCCTCTCTTAGGCAGTGGGGGTGTAGTCAGGTCATATCAGAAACTATGTTGACATATTTGAGGCCACAGGGCCTTGGAGGTACATCAAGGACAACTGCTCCTAAAAGAATTGCCCTTGTCATCTCAACCAGTTGACTTAGTGTACCTCTTGCCTTTAACAAGAAGACTTTGCAAATCATGTCAATTATGAGAATTTCTCCATTACATCCAACGTTCAGGTTTTGTCACACTAAAGAAAAACATTTTCAGTTTGTTTTATACGGCTGTTACTGAAAACTGTCTTGGAGCAGTGTTGGAAGTTTCCATCTTACGAGCAGATGTAGACAACTCTGAGGCTATAATGGGATTTTCCCCACAAGCTACATAAAAACAGATTGCCTCCTCTTTCTCCATTCAGCCTCTTAAAGATGAAAAATTCTCAAGATTCTGGCTTCAGCCTTCTTTTCTCACACAACATGCTTTCACTGAATGGTCCCATTTATCCCAATAACTTTAACTATCACCTCTACATTGATGGCTTGAAAACTTGTATATCAAGCTCCATCCTCTCTCTCATATATTCTAGGACCATAATTTTCATTTGAATTCCCCTTATATAGTGTCTGCTAGTGTCTCAAAGTCAACAGATCTAAAACTGAACTCATTATTCCTTATTCCCCTCTGGTGAAAACCTATTTTTGATGTTGTAATTTTCCTAACAAAATTATTGGCATACGTATATCCACTTGGGATTCCAAATGAAAGAGATAGTACCCTGTGGCTCCTATATCTCTATGTACTTGCAGTAAATTGTTACCTAAGTCTAGTAATTTGCCTCAGGAATTATCTCAGGCTCAGTCATCCTGATTCTCCTATAATTTCTACTTAGCTCCAATCCCCTTCTCTCATGCTTAGCCCCCTATAATAGTCCTTGACCATTTCCATTCTCTCCTGATCTTTCTAATCCATCCTCAACACTGAAAGTGGCATTATCTTATTAAGATAAGATAATCTGAAATTATTATACTTCAAATATGATTATATCAAGCCCCTGCCTTTAAATTCTTTATAAGATAAATCCAATCACCCTAGCCTATTTCTAAGTTCAGCCACGATCTGGCCTCAGTACACCTTTTTGTTTCCTTCTTATATTCTTGCTCTTCTCTCCTCCTGATCTCTGGCCAAAACCACTCACAGTTCCCTTAAAGATGCCATAAATTTTCACAATTTGGACTTTGCACACTTTATCTACTCTTTAATGAAATTCTATTCCCCATGCCAGCTCTGAATAAACCCCCTCTCATCCCTAAAGACCAAACTCAAAATATCATAGGCTTTCTGAAGCATGAGCTGTCAGACAGAATTAATCACCTCCTGTTTTTGTTCCCATGGTACTAAATAGCTCCATTGTGGTACTAAGTAATAGTTTCCATATAAGTTTTCTCCAGTAGATTAGACAAGGGCAGTGTTTTATTAATTTTTATATTTTTATTTCATGGTGCAAAACCTGGCATGCACTAAATGTTCACTAAATGTTGATTGAATTAATTAAAAATTCTGGATGAAACAATGGCAAAAAATAAATTTCTTTTATATATTTCCGAAGGGATTATGAATTGGTAGACCCTTGTAAGAAATCCAGAGAAATCAATTTGGAAATCATCCTAAGGGAATCACCCTAAGTATGGAAAAGGCTTTATGGCAGCGAACACCTTAAAACTAATTTTTGTTTCTTATCACTCTTGTATTTTCAGCACTTAGCACAATGTCTAAGATAAATTACTTATTAAATCAATCAACCAATTAAATAATATCAACCAAAATTGTTTATCATAACTTAATCTAAATGTACACATCTTTAGGGAAATGGTTAATTTTCATATATATGCTTTTTGGTATATTATATGGTTATTAAGAACAAACTGCTCATTCTAAACTTGCCCTTTAAAGAATGCTGGGGTAGCCATGAATTGTTCTCCAGCATAAAAGGATTAAAGCCCAAACTTCATTTTTACCCAGCTTCACTTGCACCTTACCTTCTCATCATACTTGTCCACATCTCCTTACTATGCTTTCTTTTGGATCCTTATGTTGCTGCCCATATCTATTCAAATCATATTTAGTTTGATGATCATTTTTCTAATTAGCTGAAAATAAATATCCTGTTACTGGTACCAACACTATTACCCATAATAGATTATGAGCATTGGGTGCTTTCTCTATGTCAGGTCTTATGTAGGTACTGGAAATAAATTATCTGGGTTAATAATGAAAATTTTTATAAAGGATATTTAATCAGCATTGAAGTGAGCACCCTATTTAAGGTGTGAGAGACTGGAGTCATGCCTTTCTTGACAAATATTTGTGTCTTCCATTGTTCTCCAGGATTAGAAACTCTTATAACTCTCCTTTATTTACTTACTCATACCATCCTAAAATAACTTGCAGCCCTTTTATCTGAAGTTTTGCCTTCATTATCTGTTTCCTTGGTAGGTAGGGTTTCTGTAATTTTAATATTTCCAGGTGTAATGATGCTGGACATGAGTGGGAGCCAACTCTGTGTGCCAGCAGGTTAAGATCTCCACTCTAAATATCTGTAAACTCGGCAGGACTCACCAGAAGATTGGTCTTGTGTGTTACAGTACCCCAAGAACTCACCAAAAAAAGATCACATCACTGCATATGAGCAATTTGCACATACCTTTCCAAATTTAGAGCAACAATTGCATTAGGTTGTTTATTTCCTTTAATTTCTTTACTTCCTGACACCATGCACTGTACTCACTGCTTGTGTTGAAATTTGTTACAGGGTTAATGTTGGGAGAAGGGTGAAATTCTCAAACAGAATGTGAACATTAGGGATTTTTTTTTAATATTTATCTTTCATTTATATTTTCTTTTTCATTTATATTTACTTTTCTTTTTCATTTTTTTCCATTATTTTTTATTTATATTTCCATTTAATTGAAGTATTTGCTGCTTATTCCCCCATATGCCACATATCTCAGGACCAGGAGGTGAGCAGAGAAACACAGATGTGCTTAGCATTCTACTCTCTCCCCAGTGCAGCCTTTTAACCATTATCGATCCTTTTTTCAAATTAAGAACAAGCATATTAACAACTTCCCAACCATTCCCTCCCCACAAAATCTGTTCTTCTGCAATCCTCCTATCTGTCTATAATATCCTTTCCCTCATCTTATTATTTCTGCTCACTGACTACAGGGGAAACTATATCCTTACGGTCAGCCAGGTTTCACTGAGTGCCCTAAAGTGGACAGTGTGCTCAGTTATGAGAGTAAGAATGTTGGGGAGTTTGTTTACCATTGGATTCCTTGGAGCTCTAATGGGCAAAGGGGGAGTCTGGAATAAAAAGGAGTGGGAGAGACTTAGGTCTTGTGTCAAGGGAAAGTACATTGCAGTACAGAGATGAAAATAAAGGTAACCACAGGAAGTTACATTTCTGGTATGAAAAATGATATCTTGAGTATCTTGATATCTTAAATGTCATCATGTAATTAGCTGTCTTCAGAGTTTCTTTTACTCGAAATGCATGGTTTGAATGGATTGTGTTGCCAAGAGTAATCATGGATTAGATATAAGAGCAGCACCTCGTGGATGAGAAGTGCTGGAGAGAACGGAAGGCAGGGGGCTCTCCAGAGGACAATAGAATCTGAAAATATTATGCCTCTCCCAAGACAGCTGTTGAATAGTAGAGAAGGGATTCAAACCCGTCTCCATTGAAAGTTGTGCTAGTTCTTTTATGTTTCTCTGCATTGTCCTTTTCAAATTTTGGAGATAAGAAGTGTATATACCAACAGCCCTACCTTAGTAAAGGAGAAAAAATAATAAACTTGGTCAAAAGCAAAAGGAAACTAGAGACGTCCACATAATAACAATCATGGAAAGGTCTGATGAGAGGGGTCAGCAACCCAGTTATGGGAAACTGAGCACAGAAGGAGAAAAACCTAACTCAAGAATGTCCTTTGGAGGAAATACTGGATTCCAGAGATCAGAAAGATTGATTGATCCAGAGATTGGATTGATTGATTGATCCAGAGATCAAACACCATTAATTTGATTCAAAATGTGACCTTGTGATTAGAGGGATGTTGGGGCAGTGAGCCAGATATGCCTTTAGTTATGGTGGAAAGAATATTTTACTTGTTGCCTAAAATGATGGCTTCTACTTCCAGTTTTTCTTGCCACTAGCTGTATGATTCTGGGTGAGTAGTCTTAGTTCTTTAAAGTTTCTCTCTGCAGTTTCCTTAACTATAGCTCAGGGTAATATCTGTTGCATAAATGTGTCATGAAGAATGAATTTACTCATTGCACATATCAAATTTGTAAAATTTGACAAATTGAAGGTTCTACTATACAATGATGTTCTCGGCGTCCTGTGCATGATCACCAGGTTAATCTCTTAGTCTGAACGTATCCCTATCCTGATTCATTCCATCTAGACTAAAGTGTTTTTTCAGTCTGATTCTCAAGGAGTCTCTAGCCTCATTAGAACCTATCTTACTAGCATAAGTTTCTACTATTTGTCAACATAAGTACTCTGTTCCAGCTAACTTGGTTTAGTTGCTATCAATGAAACACACCTTAACTCTCATCTCTAACCCTTTTTCTCACATGATTATTTTGTAGCAGGTACAAATCTCAGCCCACAAACTCAACTTTCGGAATTTTAGCTTGATTACACCCAGATTTAATTTTGTTCGAGACTATATTCAAGCAAAGAGTTAGAAACTTAATCTCAAATTGTCCTTCCCTCTTCTCCCAAAACATACAAAATTGTTCCTCATTCCCCTCCCCACAAAAAAGGATTGTTTTTTCTTTTAATCCCAAGTTCCATCTACTTTCTAAGAGAATGCATCCAGTTTGGGTAATCGCCTACGCAAGATGGAATTTTTTGCCCTTTTGATTGTCTGTTCGGTTCTAGGCCCATATGATTTTCTACTATTTCATGCCACTTTGGGGACATTAGAACTTCCATCCCACTGGGGCACTGGGGATTCTATGAAGCTTTCTCAGGCCCATCAGCCTAAACATTCCTTACATTTTCTACTCTGGGATTTTATGAATATAAGCACAAAATCTCTGTTTTCAGATACCATAAACTTGAAAAGATTCATGAAAGGGACACTCTCTCCCCCAAATGTCTGCTCACTTTTTGACTCTCACCTGCCTTCTTCACTTTCCCCAGTTTAGAAGAATGTTATCAGGGATAAAAGTGGCCAAGAGGGATGTGCTCAATTACTCATCTCTATTTTCTCCCACATTTATTGTGTTGGATACAAGCTCTATGCCTTCCTTTTAAGGGCAGGATTTTGAAAGACCCTCTCTTTTATGTGTTATCTCTTTCCTGAGAAAATCTCTGTAAAATGGCTCAGTGTGAAATATGGCATGGATATTGGAGGAGCTATTCCAGGGAACAAACCCTAATGTGAGGATTTGCTTTGTTTGAAGAAGTAGGGGGAAGCAAGTGGGGCTCTAGACTTTATTGTGTGGTAGAGAAACCAGAGTTGGTAAACTGTGGTCCGTAGGATGTCAGGGCTAGGATCACATGCATTAGCTGTAGCACTAGGAGAATTGAGAGGAAAAGCTCAGAATTTTGGAGTGTTAGCTACTTCTTTTGACTCCCCAAAAAAGAAAGAGGATTAATCTAAAAGAGGTCAATCTGAAGTCAGGAGGGAAAAGAGCACATGGCTCTGTTAAATCAAGTGTTTTCTGCTTGCAAACAATAATCTGTAGTTCCTAAAATATTTGTAACTTGAAATCTGGAAGAGTTGTAAAAGCCAAATGTATTACCCCAAGCTAGAGTCCACTTGAGCAAGGGCAGAGAGGTGGGATTCTTATGAAAGGGAAAATATTGGGATGAAAGACAAGCCTGATACCCCAGTATCTCTGAGGTACCTTTTATTAACCATTCTTTGACTGATAAAAGTGAAACCCAATCTCACTGTGAAGATGTGCCTGGGCTATGGCATGGGGACAAGTGGCAAATTACCAGCACCTCCCCACAGGAGGCTATTTTCTCATTTATTCTGAGGCAAACGTCAGGATGACTTTCAAGTCTATTGAATGGACAGTCAGGGGAAACAGGCTATGCACAGGTGCCTATTACTACAGAGCATCACTACAGAGGACGGAAATTCACAGGCTCATGGACTGAGGCTAAGTTCAATCTTTGCCTCTGTATGCTAGGCCGTGGAATTTACCAGAAGCAAATAGACAAAAGCTGACTAAGTTTTTTAGTGAATTGGATTTCCAAAGAAACCTCAAACTTGATTGAAACCAGTTAATAATTTCTTCATCCCCCTAACCAATCTCCCCAAACCTGAGATCATTCCACTAGACTGCTAAGGTGGTGCTTTAACAAGAAAGGAAATTGTCCCCTGATGTGGCCAAGTAGGACAATGGACAAGAAAGATCTTCCCAGAAAACAGCCTCCTGAGCAGCCATTGTATCTTATCAAAGGACTGGCTCCATGTCAAGGAAAGGGGAACCCTAGCCTTTTCTGGACAGCAGCATATGTTTTGTGCTGTAGAATATTGACAACTATATGTTATTCCCCATTCTTTCCTTTTTCGAATGAGAATTTTAATTGACATTACCATATCATTCCCCCATAATTATGTATTTGGGAAATTGGGGATGGATAAAATATCTTTTATCCATGAATAACTGGACCATAGAGAGTTTCAACCAGTCCAGTGAAGAGGATGGCAAATCACCAAGAGATCTTGCACATGGACCTGAATGCAGCAAATAAAACTTTCTGAGGTTATCCTTTGGGAGGAGTTCAGTGTTTTCCTGTAATTGTAGGGGTTTTTGAAAAGTGCATATAAGAGTATGTGTGCGTATGCACACATGCGTGTGTGAGAGAGAGAATTGGAGAAACAGAAGGAGTAGACATTGTGGTGGTTGTTGCTCACACATCCCTTCCATTGCATATCCCCATGTGGTTTAGGGATGGAGTGAGACACAAGATTCAACCTAGCTCTAGGCTAATTTCAACCCCCATCCCACAGAGATAAATTCAGGAAATCCACAACTAAGTCAGTGTGTGATATTACTCTGGGAAAAGTGATTGGTTCAGAAATAAGCTTGATTTAATTCAGGCCAATGGTATATGAGGGTTTTCTGGACTAGGATGCTCCTCCTTCTTCTGGGAGAACCAATAGAAGCCATTGCTCTCTCTCCTTTTGGATGATATGCTGTACAAATGCAACATCTGGCACAGCTGCATCCCTCTTGCTACCATAAGGGAAGACCACCTTAGGATGAAACTGACACCATAGAAGGTGAAACAGATAAGGGAAGAGAAAGTGTCTTTGATTCTATCACTAAGCCATTGGAGCACTGAAGACTTGCAACCTTCCCGTTATGTGATACAATCAATTCGTTTTATTGTTTAAACTAAAGTGAGCTAGTTTTTGTGTTATATTTATAAGAAAATTTACAATTGTTATAATTGCTTATATTATTATTAAGCACATATCTTTATTTAGATTTCATGAGTTTCTTCTTTTTCACCCAACTAAAGTGTACATTCCTTGAGAGCAGAAGCTGTGTCTTATATGTCTGTTTCTAGCATAGTACTTAACACATAATAATGGCTCATGTATATTTGTTAACTGGATAATCAAAAGGTCTGACACGACTAGATAAGCTTGGCCACCAATACAGCGTGTTATAAAAATGTTTTTAGATGTCTCTGAATTCTTCTAAAGACAATAAGTTTGAAAACAATCATTTATTTAAGTCAAAGAGTAGTTTATTCTTAACTCTAAAACTGGTGGTTTCAAACTACATGGTTTCCTGGCCAGTTCTTCAAGAAGATCCATTTCTTCCTAGACGCTGTCTTCAGAGAGCTTCCTCGAGGCCTTGACCCACTACCTTGCTAAATCTCCATGATAAATAGAACTCAGCATATTCATTTATTGACAGTGAATACCCTATGAAATCCATGCAATAAAAGTCAGTCATTTAGGATAAAGATTGTTTCAAATATGATATGTTTCTTTGAAAATATCTTAGGATTCATACATGTTCCTTCTAGGATTGCAGAACATAAAAAATGCGTTGTGTGGTTAAATTAAGCACTGCAAAAAAACCCCCAAATATTTAGGAAATTTTCTCTGTGTAAATATTGATCTCGAACTTGTTTTACTTCCTCCAGTGAAGTAAGAACATATAGGGTCATGACCCAATTACAGACCATCTGATGTTCTAAGCTCCACCCCATAACTGCGCACCAGAAATCCCAGAAGTAAAATATATCATTATTTTCTTAAAGTTGTTTGAAAAGTAAATGTTAAATGAAATAGTTTCATCATATCTTGCAGCTTGTACATTTTTTTTCTTGCCCTGAAATATAAACACTATAGCATAGATCCAGCCAAATATCTCACATAAAGATTTAAAATAATGTATTCAACGAGGTGACCAAATCTCTTGTAAATAAACTCATGTTGGACTGAAGTACAAGTGATTATTTTTTAAATTATGGAGTCTGAAGACTGTCAGTTTTCCTTAAACTCTTTCAAGGTTATTTTCTGCTTCCTATCTTCAGCCTACAATTTCATGGGGAGTTAGCGTCTATTGTAATTCAATGCTGGACCACTATGGAGGTTTTCCATATCACCTGTTTTCTGCTGTTTTTCATGAATCCCTTGTTAATTTTCAAGAGAGTTGACTTCTCAATCTAGAAGCTCTTGTCTTATCACCCCTGTGTCCAAAGGGCGCCAAAAAGATGAGGAAGAATAAGCTCCAGTTTTAGTTTTTCTGTTTTTAGTTTTCCTGTTTCTTTTGTCTTGGTTTATTTTTAGTTTCTGAACATCACTGAATTTTCTACAAAAGTTCATAAATGGCCATAATTTACTGACATCATAACAAAAAGGTTTTTAAAACAAAATGTTTCTGTAAATTCCTCTCTGGAACTTCTGATCCAGGCCTTCATTAATAAGTATGTTTGTTTATTATAGCTTCTTTTTTAACTTAAGGGACTTTTTTCCACAGCCTTCTGCTACCAGGCGTTATGATTAACAACGAAATACTAATTTTCCAAAGACGTGAGCTCTCGGAACACATTGTTTTATTGTTTTCTTCTTGTTTCCCTTTGTCTTTTTTTGCCCACTCTCTCTTGTTTTCCACTTATAGATACAAATGAAAACCTATGTCAGAAATCCGTGGTAAAAATAAAATGGCATAATATTATATCATTCACTTCGAAAAGTTAAAAACAGCCCAGTTGAGAAAGGCATCAAGGAAGGCAGAGTGACTCAGTGAATGGAATGGACCTGGAAATCCAGAAAACTAGATTATCAGTTTTCCAATAATGGTTGCGATATTAGACAAGTGTGTGATATCCATCCATTCTTTCTAATTTTACTAAATGCTGTAACAAATATGTGCCAAGCTCTGCACTAAGTACTGTGACTACAAGCAAGACAGACAAACAGACAGATGGTGTCTGTGGTCACATGGGTTACATTCTCGTGGGGAAATCCACAAGTACATAGACAGTTACATGTGGTCAGGGCTATGGACAGGGAGACCGAGGACCTGCAAGAAACTATGATGAGGGCAATTGACCCATCTTAGCCGTCATGGAGGGCTTTTTAAGGAAGAGACATCCTACTTGGAAATTGAATAATAAGGAGAAATTTCACCAGATAAACATAGGTAAAGAAAGAGAAGAGCTCTGAAAGCAAGAGAAGAGGGTGGGGGGAACTGAATGAAGTTCCATATGGATGCATCATAGAGCAGGTGTTACCATGAGGTCAGGGGAGCAAGGGAGCAACGTGGTAGGGTTGGATAAGGAAGATAAGGCTGGATTAGTAAGCATAGGCTAGAAGTGGCTGTCAGAAAGAAGGGGAGAAGAAACCCACTACGGAAACATGGAAGGATTCCTAGTTAACGTGGAGGGAACCATTAGGACAGAGAACATGAAAATGATGGGCACCTTTCCTGAACATTTGGCTCAAGTAAAAGGATCACATTCAAGAAAACACATGATACTCTTCCTGGTCTCTGTGACAATCTCTTTTTCTATTTGATTTCACAAGTATTGGAAAGAGCCAGAAACAACCATTAAAAAACAACAACAATGTGCAAGTACCTTGTGACAAATAACTCAACTTTGTCAGCTTTCTCCTAGAATTTTGGTACTAAATTTTCACTTCCTGAGAAAATAATTAGGTTTGTGAAAACCAGGATAATTTAGTGGTTCTTGGCATCATCAAGTGATAGGATTGAAAAGATCATGAACAAATAGTTGAAATCAGATATTTTTAGATGCCTATTTTTTCACAATGTTAAAATAGTCAAATATTAACGTTAATACATCTTGGTAATCATAAAAAAGTAGGAGAAAGAAAGAAATATTCACTCTCTTCCACTATGATTTTGGAGTATCCTTCTGGAATATGTCTTTAATAAAATAGATATGCTCATGCTTTATATGCAAGCTTCTAAATTTATTTCTCTTAATGTTATGTGGTACTTAGTTTTCCATGGTATCACAAATCCTTTATAATATCTTAATGACGGCATAATATACTATAAAGTATATAGATGAAAATTAACCATTTCCTTAAAGATGTGTACATTTAGGTTATTTAAGTTATGATAAACAATTTTGGTTAATATTAATTGGTTGATTGATTTAATAAGTAATTTACGTTAAACATCGTGCTAAGTGTTGTATACACAATGATGAGTAAGAAACAAAAATTGGTTTCAAGAAATTTGCTGTCTTCTTTGTCATAAAGCCTTTTCCATATTTAGGACAATTCCCTCAGGATGGATTTCCAAATGTGAAAAAACAACAAGTATGCGCATAGTAAAGGCTCTTGATTTCTCAGAAAGGTCTACCAATTCACAATCCTCGCAGAGATATGTGAAAGAAACTTATTTCTGGCCGTCATTTAATCCAGACTCTTAATTATGACTAACATAAAACTAACACAGACTGGGAAAAGTTTTTAAAAAGTGTGATGGTGGGGGATGGGAACATTGATATAAGCTCAAGTAGCTGAATAATGATGGCATAGTGTTGGCTTTGGGCATGGAGAGATCCAGTGCCTCCAACAAGGGCGTCTGTTCGGTCTTTCTGTTCCACAACTCTGATTTTTTCTGTTATGGCTTCACTCAGGCTCTATCCATTTGGGAACACAGATATTCCAGGTTTCATTCTTCTCATTTCAAGTCTAGCAATAAGAGAGCTGTTTTCTCATTTCAATAGTTTTAGCAAATGTCCCACAACTGACTTTCATTGGCTTGGCTTTGTCCTTGTTAGCTTTGGAGTAAATCACGGTACCATAAGATGATATATGCTGGTCAGTAAGGCCTGGGTATCATGCCTCACTCAAAAGTCATGACTGAGCATCTGAAAGGGGTTGTTTCATAATGGAAATAAGGCTGCTCTCATCAGAAAAAGGAATGAGTACTGGGAGTGCAAACATGATATTCACTGAAATTGGTAATATCACATGTTAGGCAGATGAGAAAACTAATTAGGCACAGAGCTGAGAATATGGCCCAAATCCATGTACTCAGTTGGATGATACTTTATTTCCTCTTTTCATTATGAACAAATAATTGAGTACCTATCATATATAAGGTTCCACTCTTTAAAGTAGCTTAAAATTTAGTTGAAAATGGTAATAAACTACATGCTAAGTGACATAGATAGATAAATAGATAGATGATAGCTCGCTAGCTAACTAGGTGGATAGATGGAAGGAAATGACTCATTAGGCCTAGAAAAGTAGAAGAAAGCCTCACAAATGAGGTGGCAGATTAGGACAAACCAAACCTTATACTGTCTTTGCCATAAAGAGCAAATGTTGGGGGGGGGGAGGGCTCTATTATGCCTCCAAAAACCTCTCTGAGAAGGTCTCAGCCCCTTTCTGCCACCATGATGAGTATACGGCTCTGGCAGCCATGTGTGTACAATGTCACTTTGAAAATCAGGCCATGCTATGGACTGAATGTGTCCCCTCGAAAGTAGTATATTGAAGCCCTAATCCCCAATGTGATGGCATTTGGAAGTAATTAGGTCATGAGAGTGGAGCCCTCCTGAATGGGTAAGTGCCCTTATGAGAAGACACACGTAGAGAGGATCTCTCTCTCCACCGTGAGAGGACACAGCAAAGAGACAGCCGCCTGCAAGCCAGGAGGAGATTCACCAGAACTCCACCATGCAGCACTGTGGTCTTGGCCTTCAGTCTCCAGGCCTGTGAGAAATAAATACAAGTTTCTGGTATTCTGTTCCAGCAGCCCGAGCAGACTAAGACGGGTGAATTTGGTCAGGGGTGGATGCCTGATCTGAACTGGGCCAGTTGGGTTCTCTCCCATAGGAACCTGAAGAGAGCAATTCAAGACAGTTCTGCAATCTCAACAAGAAATTAGAGCTCTCCTAAGGGCTGGCGCAGTGCACGGTGAGGTTCAGAAAAGAAGCAGAGTCAAGAGAATACCTGGCCCTACAGAGATTCCTAGATTTCTCTTGGCTTCTCAGTTTGAGGTTCTAGCTCTTGTGAGGCCAGTCATCATTCCATGAGTTCAGTACAATGCACCAATCCCCATCCCTTTATTGGACTTGTTCAACTCAGTTTCTAAATGCTTCCAAGAGAAAATATTGAATATGACATTGGTCCTTACACTCATCTTTCTTTCAATTTATATGAGTTAAATCCTAATAGTTTCTTATTTTATTTCACATATTTCAAAGTCCTAGGGCAAATCTTGTTTCTAGGAGGTTCTGTTGATGTAGATCTTTTTGCTTTCATTCTTCCATAAGCTCCAGAAAATTTACAGTATAAATCATTTTGTTTGCAGTGCACCCTTTTTAAAAAGAATAAATAAGTTTCAGCTAGATTGTATATATGTCCTAAGAAAGGAAATCACTTTTCCAAGTTTTATAAAGTTTTGCCTAACTTCCCAAAGGAAGATGCAGTTTATTGCTCATAAATAAATACTGGACAGTTCCATTTTGAAGGAATTTTTGCATAAGTATTTTACATAAACAGGTCTTCCAATAACATAAATATTCATAATTAGTTAAGTACTCATCTCCTTGTATATGAAATTACCACATACAATCACACAAATATTACTGTTTCCCTGGGAAAATCCCTAAGCAGTGATGAATTGCTCAGACAAAGGCAGGTCATCAGTTGGAAGCACTGTTTCTGTATGTGGGTACATGCAATCTAGGAAAAGTCACATTCAGTATTCCCACATTCTTTCCACCAAACTTTGTTTAAGAGTCAAATTGATTTAAATAAATTTCAAGGACAGCCTTGATGAACAAAAAATCACAGAAAAGAAGCCAGGAGGATGTAAGTGATGGGGAAAAATACCAGGAAGTCTTTACTTTGACCAAAAAAAAAAAAAAAAAATCAAGAGGGATTGTGGGACTGTTGTACGAAAGGAGAAGTAGAGTCACCTCTTTTCCCAGGACCCACATACAACTACTTCCCCCAATTTTTCCCAAGAAAGAATAAAGACGAAAATGGAAAACTAGTATTTGTTTACCTGTTCATGAAGCAAATATTTATTGAGTAATTATGATGTGCTAGTCACAGTTCTAGGCAAATGGGATTGCAGTTGGGAAGAAGGATAAATGTTTCTCTGATTTCACAAATCTTTATTTTAGAGGCGGATGTGGAGGGAATGATGGTGTGGTGGTGTAAGTGCAGTAGAAGGGGAAGATCATATAATTCGAGAAGCAGAGAAGTTTTCCTGCAGAAAGTCACACCT
The DNA here is from genome assembly GCA_031878705.1 of Tapirus indicus. Taxonomy (NCBI): domain Eukaryota; kingdom Metazoa; phylum Chordata; class Mammalia; order Perissodactyla; family Tapiridae; genus Tapirus; species Tapirus indicus. Next base: position 33,625,854 of record CM062937.1, on the reverse strand, counting down.
TTTCTGGGAATATTCAGGCAAGGCAAGTAGAGAGGGATAAAGAACAGCCCAAGCAGAAGGAAGTGCATGCCAAAGGCCAGAGACAGGAGACATCTAGGAAGGCAGGTGAATCTGCGAGTTACCCAACGTGGCCAGAGCTAGGGTGCAAGGTGAGCAGTCCTAAGAAATGAGCTGTCCAGGAAAGCCTGGACCAAATAACAAAGGGGAGTGAGAAGTGTTGTAAGACGTACTAACAAGACTGACTTTATGGGAGGGATTCAAGGAGGGCAATGACACAATCGGGATGTATTTTAGAAAGTTTACTCTCAGAGTAATATAGAGAGGATACTGGAATGGGAAACAATTCAAAGCAGAGAGACCAGAGACTAGGTAAGAGTTGACCAAGATTGATCCAGGCTAAAATCTACAGAGGCCTGAACAGGACCGCTGTGGAGAGAAAGTAGAGTGGATGGATTAATGTCAAGAACTACGTAAGCACTTTATGCACCTGAAATGCGAGCCCTCTGAGCAGTCAGACTAAAGGTTATTATACATTTCTTTCCGTATCCCTACCTGTTATCCAAACAGGAAAATATGCCACTAAGTCACAGCAGAGTACCGTTTCCCTCTTTCTCATTACTTGCCCAACTGGAACATAGATTTGTGACAATTTCCTTTCTCCCATCTTCCTCACTAAAAGACCCATGATTCGTTCAGGGAGGCCGTGTGCCCAAAAAGCTTCTTCTTGCAGGTGATCCGTTGTAGCCAGTGAGAGGTGAAGTCTGCTGGATGGAGCTAAAAAGAGGCTGATTCACTGCTGTCACCTTTGCTCTTGGCCCTCCTTCCCATCTGTAAGGTACAGATGCTACCTGGAGGAGGAGCAGCCACCTTATGGCCGTGGGAACAAAACCCAAATACCAACAATGGTGCTGCAGAGGGAAGAAAAGGGAAACTGAGTCATTGATTACTTAACGGAACTGCCTCCCTTCGGGGTTTCTCTTGTGTGAGAAAAATCACTCTTCATTTGATTCAGACCCTGCAGTTGGTGTCTTACATTCAGCTGAAAGAGCCATAACTAAACCAGGAGTTTTCTTTGCCATTTGACAGAGCCCTGTGTTATTCGTTTTTATTTTCCTTTTTTTATTGAAGTAGTAAAACGAGTGCTCAACAACAATAGTGAACAAATAACCTATGCATCTCAATTTTCCAAGCTGGCTTTTCCAGGCAGAGATACGTGAGGTAAACACTTGGGGTGATATCGTCAGGGTCTCCCATGGAGCTGGGATAACACATCTCCAAGAGAATTTGTAGAAATACTTGGCTCCCTCTCAGAGCTCTGGCCATTAACAATTTTCACAGCCACAAAGAAAGGATCAAAGTGAATTTGATTTATTCAGGTAAACAGACTCTCTCATTTCCACAGAATAATAGTGAAGAAAAAAGGAAGATAAGACTTAACTCATCAGTTAAACTCGACCTGTTGTTCAATCGCCTGGACGGGTTGTCTGTATCAGGGACCTTGTCTTGTAGTATTACAGACAAGGTCCTTGTAGTATTACAAACCCTGCAGGAAACCACTGGCCCCTCCCCTTTCTAATCCCAGTACAAAATAGTGTACTATTCGCTCATTCATTTATTTACTTTTTCAGTAAACACTAAGTGCCTGTACTAATTGCTAGCATTGGACTGGCTGTTAGAAATCAAAGACAAACAAAATTCCCATCCCTCACTTCAAGGAAGGTATAGTACGCCAGCAGGCGGGACATTTAATAAGCAACCTGTGATACACACCCCTCCACAAACCCCTGCAGGGCAGCGTGGAAGAGGGGTGGGTAGTTCTAACTGGAGATTAACTGTGTGTCCACAGAGGATATAGCACTTGAGTGGGTCTTGAGTCTGCACCAGTATTTGCCAGGGGAACAAGGGAAAAATGTTCTTGTCAGACATGGAAGGCAGGATCACCAAAGGCATGCAGCTGGAAATGACATATAGCACATGATGTTGCAAAAATTATAAAAGTAAAGTGTTAGGATCTGAGGCTATTTGGATGGGCATGAGGAACCATGGACATGTGAGAAACAGTGATATGATCAAATCTAAATGTGCATTTTAGAAAGCTCATTCTGGAAGTGTTAACAGGGATAGAGTCATGAGGTCTCTCACTGGACAAAGAGAAATGATTTATTTTTGCCATCCAAGTTTGAGCTAAGGAGACCTTAAACTCCCTAGAGTAGAAGTTATGTGTCTGAGGATGAGAGAGCAAATTTTAAAAATGGGAAGAGTACAAATGAAGAAGCCTTAGCTACTGATGGGAAGCGGGAGATGAGAAAAAGGCAGTTCCAAGGAAAATTCCCAAATTTCTTCTGTGGATGACTAGGTGAATTGTGATTCCACTCTCTGAAATAGGAAATAGACAGAAAGGAGTAGGTTTGAGGGAGAAAGATTTTTCAACCTGGTTTTAGACTGGGCTTCAACGTGGTCGAGTGGGAAGATACATTTTGGAAGAAGACAGTTGAGTTCAGACCCCAGCTCTGCAGGGCAGGACCTCCCTGAGCCATGATTCCATCTGTAAACTGAGGATAATAATTCCTTCCTTACGGAATCAGTTTGTTCATCACGACGTGTAACATGCTGACAGTGTCTCACTCAGTTGTGAAGCATCATTACCAACCTCACAGTGAGGTCCCTATGTGAATCCAGGTGAAGGTCTTCAGTGGTTGGAGAGCTGAGAGACATTAGCACCTATCTGTTTGTGTATAGTCGGTACCAGATACGTCTGTTAAATTTAAGTTAATCTAACAGTAAAAGGGAGGCAGTGAAGGGCAGGAAAGGATGGATGTCTTCAGTAAGGATGAGAAGAAAGGAAACATCTATGTATGCATTGGTTTGTGCCAGGCAAATTTACATGCATTATCTCATTTCAATCTCACTTGAACCCAGTGAAGTATGTGCTTTTGTCTCAGATTTAACTAATAGGGAAACTGAAATTCAGAAATATTAAGTACCTTTCCCAAGGCCATACAGCCAGTAAGTCTTCATTAGGAATTGAGCCCGTATTGACAGCCAAGCCAAGCTGATGTCACCACACTGGTACTTGTATTTTCTCCTACTCTCTATTCTTCCTTTCCCCATATGCTAGCAAACGCTTTGATGGGGAAAGTGGGAAAATCACTGATCTGGTGCACACAGTGGCATAATGGTCAGGGAGAAATGACGATACGAGCCTGTGGCAGAACTCATGGACGGATCTGCCCTGCAGCCACAGGCCATCTTGCAAGTGCCAGCACAATTTTTAGAAGACCTAGGAAGATTGCGGGTTTTCTTCTGGAAAATAAATCAAATAAGATTTAAAAAAACACATGGTGCTTCCTTCATACAATAATAAATGCCCTGCAGGCAATGTGTATATCTCTCCCACATAGGGGATTCCATCTCAGATACTTTTCCTCTGTGCTGTGGTCTGAGCACCGGAAGGGATGCACACTGCCCTCTGCTGAGCGGTGGGTGTAAGCTCACAGCTACAAGGGAAGGCCTTTGTCAAGTGAGCCCTTTTCTTATACTTTGTATAATTACTTTATTTCCACATTTTCACCTGTATAACATCGGATTGGTAAATGGCAACAACCTTTAACCTTCCTTTAAAGATACAGAAGCCAAGACGGCCCACGTCCAAGGACATGCAAATATCCAATCATCAGAGCCAGATGTTCTGACTTCACTTCAACAGTCTATAAAAGAAGGATTTTCAATGATTCAAGTGCACATGATTCACTTGAGAGTTTGTATAAAACGAGCCCATTCCCGGTGACTCTGACTCAGGTTTGGGCGAAACCCATGAATATGTGTTTTTAACAAATATCCCTATACTCGGAGGCAGGTCTTCCACAGACCTCGTTTTGAAAACACTGATCTACAATCCTCTCGTATCTCCTAAGTTTTATAGAAAGCTGATTTTCCCGAAACTTCAGTTTTTCATTTTTCTTTCCTTCCTTGTAACCCAAAACAACATAGTTTAGTTAACCTCTTGATTCTCTGTCTGTTAATCTGTAACGCAAAGCGTTGCCCACACAAAATCTGACCCTTTGTTACTTATCTAAGTTTACAAACAAAAACATTTAGCACTTGTATTTAGTTTATAGTTCACTTCTCAAATGCCTTACTATTTTTAATCATAACCCAAAATAAGCAAACTGTCAGAGCAGTCCTCTTTTCCACACGTAGGAAAATAAGTCTTAGAGACTTGGGAAGAGCTGGTAAGGGCATGACCTCATTTAAACCTGGATCTTCTGACTTCACATCCAATTCTCACTTTGCTACAAACTCTGTCACCAGAAGCTTTTCTCAAAATTCTTACCCCATATGTTTTTAACTAAGAAGTAAAGGCATGCTGAGGTCTCTCAGTGCCCCAGAAAGCTTTGGTCAAACTCAAGGGAAAACTCTGGAATGTTTTCTCTATTCTTCATAGTAAACTACCTAACTTCTACAGAATGTTCTGTAGACATTATCAGGTTTATTGTTTGGACATCTGGGGACCCACACTTAGACCAAAGTGTACTGTTACTCTAATTCCAATCAATCTCTGCCCAAGACACAACTTGAACGTGAACTCCCATGACAGGATAAATTTGAGTTTTCCTGGCTAGAAATACATTTATTTTTAGTTTGATATAGAACCCCGGAGATTACATTTGACCAAAACATCACCATGATCCTCTTTCCCCTGCCTTGTAAATCACAAAAATGTAAAGATTATCTCTATATGATTTATACTAAAATAAATTGAGTTTTGAAGTGGCTTTACAGATATCGACGTGTTTATTAACAATTCTGTTCTGGTACTCTATGTGTTGAGAAATCACACTTCCCAGTCCTTTAAGTTCTACATCTCTGAACACTGCAGCAAGAAAGTGTGTTAGGGCATATGAATATAAAACAGAACTGTGGCTTTATTTTAAGAATTTTGTTGTCCCAAGCTTGTTCTTGCACAACTGAAATAGAACATAAATGAAGAGTTTAAAAGAGAAGGAATATTCAGCTATAATAAAAAATGAGCAAATTAGGGCCAGCCTCATGGCCTAGTGGTTAAATTCGGCACACTCTGCTTCAGCAGCCTGGGTTTGGTTGCCAGGCATGGACCTACACCACTCGTCAGCGGCCATGCTGTGATGGTGACCCACATACAAAACAGAGGAAGATTGGCACAGATGTTAGCTCAGGGAGAATCTTCCTCAACAACAACAAAAAATAAAATAAACAGTTAAGCAAATTAAATAAACTAGAAATAGCTCTTCTATTTGAAAAAAATCAAGAATCTTTCCTTGGGGTACTACCTTTTCTGTTTTATAAGAGAGTTGACCAAGAAAAGTTTCATTTAAAAATTACTAACTGGGGCTGGCCCAGTGGTGTAGCAGTTAAGTTTGTAAACTCCTCTTCAGCAGCCTGGAGTTCACAGGCTCAGATCCCAGGCACGGACTCACACAATGCTTGTCAAACCATGCCGTGGCAGTGTCCCATATAAAGTAGAGGAAGATGGGCACGGATGTTAACCCAGGGCCAATCTTCCTCAGGAAAAAGAGGAGGATTGGCAACAGACGTTAGCTCAGGGCTCATCTTCCTCACCAAAAAAACAAAAAAGCTGGAAAAACAAATCATTTCTTCTCTCTCAGAAGATCCCACATGAATTGTCAACATTAATAATACATATTTAGCGTGTCTGTCTTTCTCCAGTAAAACACTTCTTACAGAAAATACTGTTCTAGCTTTTTTTCCAGTGGCAAAGATAAATGCCTGTGGTAGTTTTGCTTATTATTTTTGTTTTGCCCAACCCTAGCCATTTTCTATCATTCTTTACCTTCTTCTGTGCCCTGTAGACTGGATGAACCAGGCTCCATTACTGGCTAGTTCTGGTTACACACACAGTCAGAGACACCACTGCAGGAGAGTGGACTGCAGGAACTGGGGGGTATTTTTCCCTGCTCCCTCTCTGCTTTGTTCCCTCCCTGCCTCAGGCCCCTACAGCATGGTTCCAGTTTTTATTGGCCTCTGAGGAAACTAATTCCTCCCCTTCTCCCTTTAACTGTCGAATCATAAAAGCTTTCACTGTTTCTTGCGTCAAAAAATAACCCTTCCTCTACATGATATGGAGAAAATGTGGGAATTCTATCAGACGCTAAGTATATCTATTCCAATTCTGCATTCTGAAACTGAAAAAGAAACATACAATGTTTCCATGAGCTCACAGAACCCACCATTAGATGGCTTCTGCCCAAAACTACACTTGCCACTTGACTTCCAAAGTCACCAGTCTCTTCCCCACCCCTTACAACCAACGGATCTTGGTGATGCATTGAGTCATTAGGGATTAACATAAACTCAAAACCAGTCGAGAAACCCCTGGCAGATCTGCATACTTACCATTTCCTAGTTCATAGTTACCCTGGTAAACATCTATCGTCTCTCTAGTGAAGGCACAGAAGAAAATTTAGAGCACATATTTGATGTGTGCTTTAGGATCCTTCCTCAAAGGGAGATAGTCTCTCCTTTAATCAGTGGCCTCTGGGTCTATGAACTCCCTCAATTCTAGGAACTGGGTGAAAGTTTGTGAATTACTACTATGGTGATTCCAGCAGATTTCTGTCCACCATGCTAGATTCTTTGCCAATTATTTAGATCAAGCAATACCTTCTAGGCTGCCTAATGGGTATTGTCTGATCCAGCAAATCACAAGGCTGAGCACAAGCACCAGCATTCTATTTGTAAATGGGAAAGCTCTGTATGAGACAGTCTCAAACAGGTCCATAAAACACGAGAAAACCGCACGGGCATGTGTCCCAGACCAACTCTTACTGCTTTGTGGTCTTTTCCTCAACTCACATCTGTGACTTAGTGGGAAATTCCTCATGACCAGTATGACTCGTTATCTGAAGAGAAAAAAAGTCAGGGGTGGTTACTTTTGGTGGATTTGAATGATAAGTTCTTGTTGGATAGAAGTGGATGTAATGTATTATAGACCATTCAAAAGTGTCCTTGACAGATGGCTGTGAAATGCAATTTCCCCAAGAGGAAAAAATGGGGGCATATATCTGGCTGTCCACATTGTTTTGTAGGAAAAATAATTTGAGGTATGAATTACACCTTATAACGAACATTGGGTAATGGTTTGACCCGTTGAAAAGAGTAAGATAGGTGACAAGGTGATCTTTTGAAGGGGTATTGTGTTGTGTCTCTTGGAATTGGCACATAGTGTATAGATAACTGTGTGTTATATGAATGCCCAGTAAGAGGCATCCACTGCAGAGGATGCTGTCAGCAGTCAGATGAACAAGGGAAACTCATTGTCTACATATCAGGTAACCTCTCTCTCTAGCCAGAAACACTGATGCTCAATGGATAAATAGGCTCAATAGCATAAAACTCCCCTCCTCATGGCTAATAGGGATACAACTACTACTGATATTGGGTACCCACAGCAGCAGATAGCAACACAGAACCTCCAGCCTGGCACCATTCTTTGGATTGGTCACGAGAAGGCGGCTAGTATCCAACCATCTGGTGGCAAGTTGATTACTTTGGCTCGCTTCCGCCATGTAGGGGCAGCAATTTGTCCTCGTGGGAACAGATATATATATCACAGCTAGAGATCTGCTTTCCTTATCTACACAGCTTCTGTTAGTGTTATGACTCCTTTAAAGAATTCTCCATTGTGGTGTGCCATACAACGTTATTCTGACTAAGGAATTTACAAAATATTTGCTTCCTGTCCCCACAATCTTGGGCCCAAAACCCTTCCACAAGGGATAAAGCCATAGTTTCATTAATGTAGAAGCTAAGACGGCTTTCCAGCCATTTTAAACTCCTCTTACTGCTGAACAAATGGGCAGAGACTTATCCCTATTAGTAACAGCAAGTTGGTTGCTGCTATAGAATGTGGTTAGAGAATTATATTCTGGAATCCAGGACATTCTTTGGAATAACTTTTAATATTCCCATGACCATTAATAAAACTCAGTGGAAAGCTGCGACAAAACAAAATAGAGTCTATAAATTCAGGGACTTGTGGGATTGGGAAAAAAACTCCTTTGAGCAACAAAGGCTGATGAAAACTTAGCCTTGAGGCAAGGATCAAATCAAGGCTAAAGCTGTTTATTCCCATTATTAAAACCCTTTGAATGGATTAAGGTACCACACAAGCAAATCCTTTCAATTGGATAAAACAACTCAGGGATCAGAGATTAAATGTGTGGATCTCCCACCACAGCCTGATTGGCCTAAGGCCAGTAATTAAGTTGAGAAAGAGAAAGCATGGGGCAGGAAGCAAAGAAATATTGTAAATCTAAGAAATATGCCTACAAAGAATTCTGGATGTGGCTATTGGCACATATAACTGACTAAGTCAAACACTTTAAAAACTGCTAAGGTTTTAAGAGAGTTTACTGCTGAAGAAATGAGCATGGACAAAAAAATATATATGCCTGTCCAAGAATTAAAATGACCCTGGGTCCCTAATTTTCTAGGAGGCTGGGAGCTGACTGAGATTGCTTAGCCTCCAATGAGGACATAGCATCACAGTCTCATTTCCAATTCAGATGTGACCAAGGAAGATAATAAAAAAGGAATAAACAATCAGATGGAGTAGCCAGGAACCACGGAGAAAAGTTCGAAGGGGAGACCCTTCTAGCAACCAGAATTACAGTCTAAACAAAAAACTCTCCCAACATACGGGCCCCTCATGTCATTTGTCTGGCATGATTTCAGAATTTCTATAGACCAGTGTGTCGGTTGTGCTTCCCATTTATCACCTTATATGACAGTGACCTGTCTCGGTTCTACCATTGCGTGTTGGGTTGGCAGTTGAGGGGGTCCGTGGTGAGTGATAACTTGTCTGTTTGGTACATAGACCTCCAGACAAGGAGACGTGTCTGGATGAGTAGACACTTGACATCACTTGGAGATCATGGACATTGAAGAAGAACCATGACTTGGTGGGACTTTGCTTGGGAAGTGAGTTGGTATATGTTTTTTCGTTAGAGGGAAAAGAACTCAAATATTTAGTGACCAGAAGGGCAGACTATTGTAGTCATTAGTGCTGTTCATCAAATATTCAATTTTCCTCCCTTTTGGGTACGTGGATCAAATTATACTTCCTGGCCAACTAGAAGTTGCTTTGACCAACTAACATTAACTGAATTCTATCACTTCAGGATAGAAGCTTTTACATATTAGGGCACAATTTGCCATGCCCTGTCTTTTTCTCTGCCATAATTACCAGCAATACTCTGCAGAATAAATGTTGTAGTGGCCTGAGTGAGGACAGTACTGAGGGGGGTCTCAGCCCACCCAGAACAGAGATGTGGTATGAGAGAGAAATAAATCATCGTTTTTTTAAGCCTCTAAGATTTAAAGTTATTTATTATTATTATTACCTAGAACGTTCTCTCATTTATTCAAAAGGGATCATGACCAAACTTGAAAGAGTCCATTTATTTCCATTCACCACACAATTGCTCACTCTTTCTAACTTCTTATCTTTTCTTTTTCCATTGAGGATCCTAGAAGATACAGCACTTTATCAGAAACATCAACTCCTTTAATAATCTTGTTACTGATTGCTCTTAAGCTTCTACTTAACATTTTTATCCTGGCCACACTGACATTAGTCATGTAGTATGTTTCTAAGTAAGTCATTTCTTAAATATAATAAAGGACAAATCTCTGAAAGAATAAGAATAAAATTGGCTTTGAACAATTACGTGGGGGAATATACATAGTTAAATGGTACATGAGTGTTTCTTAAATCAAATCAGCTATTTAAGAGTTATCAACATTAAGACCACTTGCAGCGTGGATGTCTCACACATGCACTTCTTCCATCACACTTACAATGCACTGCAGAGAAAGGCCATCCTTACGGTATCATATTGTATTGCCAAGAACAAAGAGTTCTAGTCTCTTCTTTTATTCATTGCCATCATTCTACTCTAACTAAACCCTGGAACATCTCTGGAAATAAATATCTCCCTTTCCTTTTATTCCTCCTTTTCTCAACCACTGAATGTTGTGTGACTATAAGTAGGAGAAGAGAGCCTTCAAATATGTGAACAAATTACAAAAAGCAAACAACCATGGACTTGATTTTCCCACATCTTCAGAGACCAAGAAAAGGAAGATATTGGATCAGGGAGATGTTCTCTACTGTAATGGATGAGGCACTGGGGCAAATTGCAGGGGGGGGGGGCGGGGGGGTGTCTTTGAATTTGTGCTTTGCTGCCCCTTTTGTATTAACAAGAACCACCTGCCATGAGTCTGGAACACCAGCCAGAGACCTGCAGGGACCCAATGCAACATAAGCTGACACTGGCCAGTTGTTTCTGAAAAGGCCAGTTTAGTGGTTCCAAATCCTCTATGGATCAGTATCTCCTGGGGAGCTTTTCAAAGGAACAGAATATGTGATCCCTCATTAGACTAGCTAAATAAGACTTTTTGGTTAACAAGCTCTCTAGATGATTATCAGCATGTAGCTAGGCTTCTATTCATATTTGGGGACTGGTGCTTTAGTAGATGCTGGAGTTATGTGGTTGCTAATTTGGGGATAGGTTCTTCTAGACTGCTTTGTCCACATTACCTCAGCTTCCTCCTTTCCCTGCAAGTCATAGAGACATAATTGAGGCAAAATTTCAAGGTGTCAGTATTTATGAATATGACAAAACACGTGGAAACCTAGTTTACTGTTTTGAAATTCTATTATGACCCTGATGCTAATTGAAGATACAGATTTTATTTTATAAATTGCATTTAAACTGGCTTATCGCCATGGCAACTTTCTCCTTGTTCAAGAGCAAAGACGCATGTGCCCTGTGAAAACTTTAGCTTTACCTTACAGTCTCAAACACCTTCTCTCCAGGCATTACTTCTCTCCTTCTGGTATGAGCCAGCACTGTCCTGTCATCACTATATTTTGTCCCTTACACAGGCATTTGTTTTATGCTTCTATAACATTAACATTCGTATCTTTTTTTACCCTGACATCAGCCTCTAATTTTAACTTGCCATTATCAGATAGAGGAGTAGTCCATTGTTTTCAGTTTAAAATGTTTCTCACTTCTCTAGGGACACTTCTGTAAGAGATAGGTTATCATTATCAAAGGGTTGAGATTTATCCCAGGGACTTTAACAGGATAGGATTCTAGTCAAATTTAGGTTGGCTGATATACAAACCCCTCTGGGTGTTACTGATTCTGTAATACTTCCCAACATTCAAGATATATTTAAAATTAGTCATGCAGAGATTGGATTGGTGGTTACCAGAGGCAAAGGGGAGAGGGAGGAGGGCAAAGGGGATGATTAGGCACATGTGTGTGGTGATGGATTGTAATTAGTTTTTGGGTGATGAACATGACGTAATCTGCACAGAAATCAAAATATAATGATGTACTCCTGAAATTTATATATTATAAACCAATGTTACCTCAATAAAATAAATAAATATACAAAATTAGTTATAGTTTTTATAATATCACAACGTTGACATTATTTTTATTGAACTTAAGTTTGTCAGGGAGGAAAAAGGCCATAAAATAATCACCTATAAATTGAATTATTTCATTTTCTGTTATCTCACAGGGGTAGGATAGGAACAAATTTGAACTGAAACCAACTCAAGAAGTTAAGTCGGAATATTTCTGTCTTACTCTCACTTTCCTCCAGAAATGCCCGCTCCTTCTGGCAGTGCATATTTCTGATCAGCCTGGTGCTCAAATGACAACTCCAGTCATGGTCTGATAATGGATTAAGGTGTTAGTCCTCTCAGAGTTATCTGTATTTTAATGAGTTCAAAGGATCATGTAACTTTAAGAACTAAAAGCCTAAACCCATCTGGTTGGAATGCAACTCCCTGCCCTTCCAGTGCCTCTCCTGTGCAGCTGCCTCCCCTCTCTCCATAATGAGAGCTCGGAGGGAGGTTGTGCCCTCTCCAGCCTCCCTGAGAGCTGAGCGTGCATTTTCTCCTCATGGATGCTTACACTGCAAGCCTGATCAGAAGGTTAAAGAATCAGGTGATTAGAGTTCATAAACCACCAAATGCAATTACATGACAGTGTCTATCAGAATAAAAAATAGCCAAGAGACATTTATGCCACCCTTAAATATACTAAGTTGTTAAAGCATATAAAAATAATACTTCAAATAATATCACTTGCAGTGTCAGGATACAGATATATAGAGACAGTTCATAATTTTACACTTAATTAATGTGCAATAATAGGCTGGTTTCTCCATAACTGAATTACAGCCTGTGCTAAGAACTGAGACTTCCCACATGCTCTGTGTCATAAGCTTGAATGGCCTTGCTCTGATTAGTTTAAAACATACCAGCTAATGCCTTTTTTTTTTCTTTTTGCACAGATATGGGTTGTTTAACACAGTATATAGATGTCGGGGAAGTCCTTTGGTTATGAACAATGAATCACAAAATGGTTATGGACATCATAGGTTATTTATTGTGGTTTGAGGACATTTTGAAACTGGGATCATTAGCATAATAACGGTTGTGAATCTTGTTGGTTTCCACATCTGAGGAATTAAATGGGAAAAGGTCATCAAAGCACTTTTCACTTTCATGCTTGACTACATAAAGGAATCCTACATAAAATAAATCCACATTTTATGACTTAAGTTTTGGGGATAGTTAGTATTTTATGAAGATGCTTAGCCTCCAGGATTACAAAGACCGGCAGAGATATACAACCGAAAAATCAAGCCTCAGCTTTATCTCGAATGATCTGGATTAAAACAGTAATAATGTCCACTACTGGTTTTCCAGCACATTTGGTGTACCAAGCACTGTACATCCATGATCTCACTGAATCCACTTAAAATAAGCCATGAACAAGGTATGCACGTCCCCATTTAACAGTTGAAAACATTGAGGCTCACAAAGGCTAATTCGACTATTTTTAAGCTCAAGATTTCCTAAATCCAAAGCCCTCCTATTTCCCTCAGCACCACACTGCTACGCTAATTATGGTAGCAGTGTGGAAGGGACAACATGAACAATTTAATTTAACTCATTTACAGGCTGTTTTCCAGCTAGTTACCAGTATTTTACCAGTCACTCCATTAAGCAGGCCCACCTTGGCTTAAAATAGCTTTCCTCAAGCAATTTGCATCTATTATCCAGATTTGCAAGGGATATTGACTTCTACCAATCTCTCCTGCTTATAACAATAAAACAAATAAACAAGACCTGAGATAACACCTTATAGGAATAGGCTAGTATTATAACAATTGTTAAGAAGAATGCAGGAGCTATTCATTAAGGCCCTGCAAGTTGAATATTTCTTGTAGATAAAATACAATAAAATTCCATTGACATCCTGAAGCTCCTCTGTGACTATCATATATTTAAAACAAATGGCTTAGTAGCTGAGTGAGGCAATCTCTACAGTATTAGGGCAGATGTTGATACATTTTACAAAGTAATTTTGTAACTTACTGAGCTTATGCATGGATTAAATACAATGTTTTACTGCCTCATGGAGATATTGGAAGAATACTTCTCTGGATGATTTTTGTGCTTTCAGCTTCTTAGAAGTAGAAAACTTGACAGATAAAGTTGAATTTTACTTAAAAGTTTTAAAATATCAAACATCTTATCAATCTACCTTTTTTTATAGAAAATAATTATTTTATGAATATTTTTTAATATGCTTTGTCTGGAAACCTCAGGTATAAGTGTGTGTAAATGGAGTGAAATTTAACAGAAGGTTTTATTATCTGGAAGAACTATTGGCATTTCCGCTCATAAAAGCCCCTTGTTCTAACTTTTATACTCTTGGGAAGAATGTTTTCATGTTGATTTATCTATGAGTTGTTTAGACAGCTTCCAATGTTACATTCTAAATAAACAATGTTACCTCTTTCCTTGATCTTGCTTCTTCTCATCTTCACATTATCAACCTCCAACCCTTCTCACCTAGGTAACAATATAATCCATCACTTACCCTTTTCTGATGGGCTCTTTAATGACCTCACTTTCTCAAAGTGACCCTTTCTTTCAAACTGATTTTGTTCTTTTTACAAGGTACTGTCCAACATTTTTTAGCCTGAAAATATGAAGATAGTCATATTTTGTTTGGTATATATTCCAGAACACCAAACAATTTCTTTCTCTAATCAAATGCACAGAAAATACTGTACAAATATTTTGAGTTTGAAGAGATGGGGGTCATAAATTTAAAAATACTGTTTTGAAAGTTTTACTTTATTTAAAGGCTACTGTGATATAATTTAATCATTAGATCTCTGCAGAGATCATATATTAAATTTTACACTACTTTACAGGTATAAATACCATGAAAGTAGCTTTTATAACTTTTAGAATTTATCAAAGACCAATAAATTCACAGCAACATTAAGACAAACATTAGGAAAGTAACATAATTTCACATCTATGCACATATATTTTATATGCATGTATTATTATACATTGCACATACATATATTTATGCATATAATTACATTGAAGGTGATTTATGTATCATGTGTTTGATTATATAACAGTTCTTTTGAGATCTTCATAATAGAGGCAGAAGGATGTTTTGTATTAAATTTGAGTGCAACTTATATAAAGTGAGTTGTGCTGTGCATTTCAGATGAGGTGTCACTGTTCTCAATCTGGAAAAATATTTAGACCCGTTCTCTGCTTGACACTAACTTCAAAAAATATGAAAGTTTTGCCTTTTCTGTAAATTGGCACGATTTAATAAGTACATATTTGTGTTTTACCTTTTTCTACAAAATAGTTGATGTAAAAATGATATGACTTTGTTATGAACAAAGAATCAATGAAATATTGTATGCAGATTGAACCTTGTAGATCAACATGCGCTATCTTAGATCCACCACAATAGTCATCTCAGCATATTCTGTGATCCAGACATAACCCACTGTTCTCAACACGATTGTCCCTTCACATTATTTACTGGCATTTGGGTATATGTGATAATGACCAAATGAATAGAATATAACTCCAAATATTCAGAACATCAAGATTTGATGAAAATATATGTAAATCACTAGCACTAATTTAAAATTAAATTCAAAATGGGCTAAATGATGCCTGTGAACCAAATCAATACAGCAAAATTCTCTCCCTTAAGTATTGTCACAAAGGACAAAATATTTTGTATAATGTGGACCAAAATAGTGATGCTATCTAAATTTTTTGCTTTGATCTAGTTGATATGCTCATTGTCCATAAAATAAACTAAAATAGTGCCAAATGGCAAAATATTAACATATAAGATCAAATTTGAATGTTTAACGTATCTTAAATCCTGTTGTAATGCAGAAATCTTGGGGATTTTAAACAGGCTTTTGCTTTGGTAATAAATAGCTACTGATTGCATTTAAGCAAGACAAAGCTGTGAGTTCATTAGGCTAGATATGAACAGTGTGAAGGAGAATGGAGAAGAAACTTATACCAGCAGATTCTGAAAAAGAGATAGAATAACTCAGAATATAGCACTTAATGCAATTTTATAAGAGTTATCTTGGGTTCAGCTCTTTATCTGAAATAGTTCTCAGTTCAAGTCTTCTTGAAGAAATTCTTCTTTTCACTAAAATGTTTAAAATGCTCCTGACCTGGTTACAACACACAGAATGCTGATGGGAGATGTAGCGTGTTTTTGCAGAAAGAGCACTTGAAATGGGAAGAAAGATCTCTGCAGCAATTCCCAAATTAAGCATCAAAGCAGTCAGCATTTTTCCACAAATCAATCAGTGTGATATGCAACATTAACAAAATGAAGAATAAAAATCACATGGTCATCTCAATAGATGCAGAGAAAGCATTTGACAAGATCAAATATCCATTTATGATAAAAACTCTCAATAAAATGGGTATAGAAGGAAAGTACCTCAACGTAATAAAGGCCATACATGACAAACCCACAGCCAACATCATACTCAATGGAGAAAAACTGAAAGCCATTCCTCTGAGAACAGGAATAAGACAAGGATCCCGCTCTCGCCACTCTTATTTAATATAGTACTATAAGTTTTAGCCAGAGGAATTAGGCAAGAAAAAGAAAAAAAAAGGGGGATCTAAATTTTAAGGGAAGAAGTAAAACCATCACTGTTTGCATATGACATGATTCTATATAGAAAGAATCCACCAAAAAATTACTAGAAATAATCAAAATTACAGTAAAATTGCAGGATACAAAATCACATACAAAAATCAGTTGCATTTCTATACACTAATAATGAACTAGCAGAAAGTGAAGTCAAGAATACAATCCCATTTACAATTGCAACGAAAATAATGAAATACCTAGGAATAAATTTACCCAAGGACGTAAAAGAACTATACACTGAAAACTATAAGACATTATTGAAAGAAATTGAAGAAGATATAAAGAAATGGAAAGATATTTCATGCTCATGGATTGGAAGAATAAACGTAGTTAAAATGTCCATATTACCTAAAACAATCTACAGATTCCATGCAATCCCATTTAGAATCCCAATGACATTCTTCATGGAAATAGACCAAAGAATCCTAAAATTTATATAGATCAACAAAAGACCTGAAATAGCGAAAACAACCCTGAGGAAAAAAAAAAAAACAAACCAAAGTTGGAGGTATCACACTCCCTGAATTCAAATTATACTACAAAGCTAGAGTAATCAAAACAGCATAGTATTGGCAGAAAAACAGACATACAGATCAATGGAGAAGAAATGAGACCTCAGAAATAAAACCACACATCTATGGACAGCTAATCTTTGATGAAGGAGCCAGGAACATACAATGGAGAAAGGAAAGTCTCTTCAATAAATGGTGCTGCGAAAACTGGACAGCCACAAGCAAAACAATGAAAGGAGACCATTATCTTACACCATACACAAAAATTTACTCAAAATGAATTAAAGACTTGAGTGTAAGACCTGAAATCATAAAACTTCCAGAAGAAAACATAGGCAGTATAGTATGCTCTTTGACATCAGTCTTAGCAGTATCTTTTTGAATATCATGTCTCCTCAGGCAAGGGAAACAAAAGAAAAAATAACCAAATGTGACTACATCAAACTAAAAGTTTCTGCATGGCAAAGAAAATCATCAACAAAATGAAAAGACAACCTAACAAGTGGGAGAAGATATTTGCAAATCATATATCTGATAAGGGGTTAATATCCAAAATATATAAAGAATTCATACAACTCAAGAAAAAACCACAAATAACCCAATTAAAAAAAGGACAGAGGATATGAACAGACATTTTTCCAAAGAAGATATACAGATGGCCAACAGGCACATGAAAAGATGTTCAATATCACTAGTTATTAGGGAAATGCAAATCAAAACTACAATGAGATATCACCCATGCCCGTCAGAATGGCTATAATTAACAAGACAAGAAATAACAAGTGTTGAAGAGGATGTGGAGAGAAGGGAACCCTCATACACTGCTGGTGGGAATGCAAACTGGTGCAGCCACTATGGAAAACAGTATAGAGATTTCTCAAAAACTTAAAAATAGAAATAACATATGATCCAGCTATCCCACTACTAAGTATTTATCCAAAGAACGTGAAATCAACAATTCAAAGTTCCCTAAGTTCATTGCAGCATTATTTGCAATAGCTAAGATGTGGAAGCAACTCAAGTGCCCATCAACTGATGAATGGATAAAAAGATGTGGTATAAATATGCAATGGAATACTACTCAGTCTCTAAAAAAAGACAAAATCATGCCACCTGCGACAACATGGATGGACCTTGAGGGTATTGTGCTAAGTGAAAGAACTCAGACAGAGAAAGGCAAACACCATATGATTTCACTCATATGTGGAAGATAAACAGGCAAACACATGGATAAGGAGAATAGATTAGTGGTTACCAGAGGGGAAGGGGGTGGGAGAAGGGCAAAATGGGTAAAGGGGCACATGTGTATGGTGAGGGATAAAAATTAGACTAACGTGGTGAACACGATGCAGTCTATACAGAAACTGAGATATAATGATGTACACCTGAAATTTACACAATGTTGTAAGCCAGTATGACCTCAATAAAATAATTTTTTTTAATTTTGAAAAAGCGGTCAACTCTTTGTAGAACAAATTCAAGGGACTATTCCACGTTATAATGACAATGATTTAAATTGAACTTTAATATTCACATTTGCACAGATTAAGATTTTTCTGTTCCCATAGTGACCAAAATTACATTTAAACAAAAACTCCCTTATATTACCAAAGCAAAAGTCTAGAGGTTATGTGGCTGTGGTGTCAAGACGGCTTTCTCCATTCCAGCTCTGCCGCTTACTAGCTGTGGGCAAGCCTTTAACTTTCCTGAGCTCCAATTTCCTTCAAAGTGGTATTTTAAATAGTAACTTCTCTCATTGTATTATTCTGAGCCTAGCACCAATAGTTAGCCCTCAAAAATATTAAGCATTTTTAATACATCTACCATATGATCCAGAAATCCCACTTCTGGGTATATACTCAAAGGAAATGAAAACAGGTTATTGAAGAGATAGCTGCATCCCCATGTTCATTGCAGGGTTGGTTATTCATAGTAGCCAAGACATGGAAACAACCTAAGTGTCCATCAACAGATGAATGGATAAAGTTGCAGTATATATATACAATGGAATATTACTCAGCCATGAGAAAGAAGGAAATCCTGCCATTTGCAACAACGTGGATGGACCTTGAAGGCATTATGCTTAATGAGATAAGCCGAACAGAGAAAGACAAATATTTTAGGATATCATGTATATGTGGAGTCTAAAAAGGCTGAACTTGTAGAAACAGAGGGTAGAATGGTGCTTACCATGGCCTGGGGACTGGGGGAATTGGAGAGATGTTGGTAAAAGGATACAAACTCGCAGTTAGAGGATGAATAAGTTCTGGAGATCTAATGCACAGTGTAGTGATTGATTATAGTCAATAGGACTCTATCATATACTTCAAAGTTGCTAAGAGACTAGATCTTAAATTTTCTCACCACAAAAAGGAAATGAGATTTAAGTGATGTGATAGAGCTATTAGCTAAAGGTACTGTGGTAATCACATTGCAATATATAAACGTATCAAATCAACACAGCATACACCTTAAACTTACGTATGTTTTATGTCAATTATACCTCAATTTAGAAAATAATTAATTTTTTTAATTAAGTATTTTTATTCTTAGAATGGTTTCATTATTTCTAAATATAACAACACTTTCAGTATTTGGTATTAAGGGATTGATTAAACCTAATATGTTGGTTACACAGGGATATAAATTTAATTGCATCTTCTCACACACACACTCTAACATTTCGTTCACTCTTTCCCAGTGGCTAGAATATTACCTGTCACAGGTATATCCACTTAACCAACATTTATTGAAACAACGAATACAATCTAGTATTTGCTACTTATTTCTTTGATTAAAAAGCACAACAAAACAAAAGCACGATCACACAATCTACATAAATTTCTATGCAGCCAGGGTAATTAGACATCTGCTGCTTGGGCAAGGCAGGGGGGACATATTTTGTTCCGTATTCACATTCACTGTCCCCCAGCATTGTCCCCTTCTCTTGATTTTGCCTGGTTGTGGGCTGGAAGAGACAGAGGACACACTGCGAGAGAGAAGGGAAGGACAGTAAGGAGACTAGTCACCCTATAATCACACTTCATCCTACAGGTTGTAAATCTCTTAAACCTTAGCATCTCTGGTCTGAGGTTCCTGTGACTGTTCAGAGTCCCCAAATGACCGTGATTTACATAGACCAGTCTCTTGGCTTCACAGGTTTATGAAAAGGACACAAATGTGTTTCCAGGCCCTGCAGAGACATTTACTTGTTTAGAGTTGTATTCTCTTTGAGCCCTGTTCTTCTGCTGTCTGGGTGTCAAATGGAAAGCAGCTAATCGAAAGAGTGGGAAAAAAGAATGATAAGATAATATACCATGGTTCATCTCAGAGCTAGTAGAAAAGCAATCAGCTAAAGAGACTGCTTGCAAAAGGGCCAAGAATGTGAAGAATTCAAACTTCTGGAAGATGAACAGGGATCAGTGACAGGGCAAACTGGCAGGCTGAATTAAGAAAGAAGGAAATAATTAGAGGAAGACTGACAAAGAATGGTTGAATCCAGGAGAACGGATAGGAAAAAGTAAACTGGAATCACAACGTTACAAAAAAAGGAAAGCAGAGAGTCGAAAAAGCCTGAAAAAGAAGAAAGAGAAATAAAGGAACAAGGAAATGAAACATAAAAAATAGTAAGAAAACAAAACATAAAAGGAATTAAAATCAGGAAAATTGTTTTAATACCCCTATGCTGTATTTTATTTGATTTTCTTTGTGCAGAAGGAGAACCTGTAAGGAAACTATTCTCTATGAAAACCAAATAGGCATCAACATGCAGTGATTCATACATGAGATCATGGCATGCCAGGGTGACCCTCTCTCATCTTTGGAGAGAATAGGCTAAACAGAAAAAAATACAAGCTAATAACAGACTTAATATACTCCGACCTTCAGTATACACCTTCCATAAAATTTTGATTTCTCGTTTTGATAAGCTAGTAAGAAGAGGGATTTAATTCTGATGCAACCGTATGCAGCTTTTCTGTGGTAAAGGATCTTCCAGCATCCAGGGGGCAGTGCTGCAGCAGAAGAGGAAGCAGAACTTACTGACGGAGGCCTTGTATGTCCTAAAGTCTGACCAACAAGTGCCCAGGCACTCAGCCAGCCCAGCAGATGGACGTTAGTCCTGAAAGCAATGCGACCCTGTATGCTCTTCAAGGTTGTTTTCTATAGAGCAAAATTTCCCCCACAATTGTTGCAACAGCTGTTCACACTGAGCTGATACACTTCCAGTTGGGAAGAGATGTCATTGCCCATTCGTCTTTGACTGGAATAAACTTTCCACATGGAAAAAAGAAATGGTTATGTGAAGTGACTGTTCGGCAGCAACAAAGGTAACTCTGGTGACAGACAGAGCCATTGCAATCTCCAGTGGAGAATGTCCACCTGAGGGCACTTCCAAATTTGTGAGAGAAAGCCTTCTCATATCTTCAGCCTCTACCTTTCAACTCCCAAAGTACTTTGATTTCTTTACACATAGTCATTTTCCATGTGTGTGTAACACATTTTCACAGATAAACTGATGTTTTGTTTTACTTCAGACATGGACTGCCATAGCAAGAAAATATTTTATAGGTCATAAAGAAAAGTTAAGGAACAAAGATTCGAATCACCTAGTATAATATTATCCCGTGTGGGAAGTGCGGTCTTAAGCCCACACATACAAACAGGTATTCTGAAGTGAAGCCTAGCTAGGGTAAGATGCAACGGTGAGAAAGGAGGGGTCGGTGGTGGATATGACACTAAGTGACTTCAGAATCTAAACTATTTAAAATATTCGATTCTTCTAAGAAGGTTAGCTCTTTTGCTTTCCAGTTGCCCACACTAGAGTCTTCTTTCTGTTCTCACAGGGAGTCGTCAGATCTATCCCTGAATACACCTTGTATCTATCCTTTGTCCCCATCGACATGCCATTGCTGTGATTCAAGCCATCATAATCTAACTTGAATCATTGCAATAGCCTTACTGATCCTGACGCTGGTCTTCTTAAGAGATTTTAGTCCCTCTCTTCCCATGCTGCTAATTCCCTTCATAAACTTTACTAGAGCATGCATAACATGAAAGGCTTATTACTTTCTTAACTATTTCACCCTTTAAAAAAGGGCACAGTCTTTTGCACTTATCACTGAAAACTCTAGCATCATACCTGTCACAGAGTAATCCTTGATAAATATATCTTGAATAAATATTACATATTTTCCTTGTATTATAAATTCTCTTATTGTTTCCTAAAGTGAAAAGTGTATCCTTAATTGTGCACTTACTTAAATAAAGGCTCTACGTGTGTGTACACATTGTCTGATATTGAAGTGTAAATTGTGTTCTAATTCATTTCAACACCTCTGAACCACTAAGAGGGATGATTCAGCTAGTAGTGTGAAACAAAGATTATACGTCTGCTTATTTCAGGAATGTTAGCTGAATGGCCACCATCTTCAGGATAAGTTATAAATCACTCAGAATGAAACCCAAATCGCTTTCCATTTCTCCAGCCTCATCTCCCACTTATTTCCCAAGAACACCATCTATACTAAACACTTCCAGCTCATTAAACACTCCACTGGTTACCTTTTCTGCACCTTTGCACATGTCGTACCTCTGACTTCTCTCCACAGCTTAGCTATCTCAATTCTCCTTGTGTTTCAAGCTTTGACCCAACTGTTGGTTTCTGCATGTGCCTTGCCAATTCCATTCCCATGGCTTCAGGCTAAATAAAGCACCCCTAATCAGCCTTTCTTTTGTAACAATTCTCACTGTTAAAAAAATATATCACCACAATAGCAATCATATATCAAATTCAAGTGTGATAATTCTGATATATATATATCATTATATATGAGATATTTATATATTATTATATTATCTAATTCAACCCAAACAACAGACTATAATGGAATCTACATTTCATTAATAAGGAAATTTTTCCCAAAAGTCACATAACTAGTAATTGATAAATCAGAGAGGGATTTGAACCCAGCCATGTCCATGTGACTCCAGGGTCCCGGCTCTCATCCACCTTGATATTTGCTGTTTGATATTCAAACTGCCAGGGAGTGAGTTCCTTTAGGGCAAGAACTGCATTTTTAATTTCTGTATCACTTGTACCTGTCATATCATTTGTCATTTAGCACATAGTCAATACTTGCTTTTTTTATTAATAGATAAAAGAATGAATGAATGCACCAATGGACGTTAGTTCTGTTGTATGTAGAAGAGGAGGAATACATAATCTATCAGTTTCCTGGTTTATCTTTCCATTTGAACAAAGCTATATTATTAACTGGTACTCAAACAGAAAAAGAATGCCTTCTTGTGAATACCAGAGTCTACCAGGAAACAAAAACTTGTAAAATTCAATAATGTGGAGGACAGCAATACATAGTTCACGTACCAATCTTAAATACTTCATTTGTCCATTAAATAGTGCATTTCTGAAACATAGGCCTAAATCATAAAATCCATTTGCAATTCTTCTCTAGGATACTAATGGACTGTTGGAAAATAACCATCAACAAGGGCTTAAAATATAGACAGTATTAAATAAGGGAAGCGTCATATTGAGTCAATTCTCTTGGACTTTGTTGGTTTTACAGATAATTATTTCACATTTCAACCCAAATAGAAAAGAATATTTATTTTTTCAGTAAACATTCTTGCTTAAATTCAAAACCTTTGAAATATGTGGAATGTAATCCTCAAGTTAGCATGGTACTTTGTGTCTCTGTTTAAAAAAGCATATAGATTAATAAATTCAACAGTCTTAAAAAATGAAACTTCAGTAAAATCTTTATATAATAAACTTGAAAATGATGAATTCTATAGGGTTCTCTGTTTTATCAGCTTTAGTAATAATAAGTTATCTAGAGTATCTGCATTACTTTCTTCAATTTTTTCTTCCTTAATTGTGTTACTTCTGAGATAATTCTTAGTATTCTGCTCTCTTGACGCCAGTGACTATACATTCGACAGTTTCATCTGGAGTCCATTTCAATTATTTATTTACAAATGGAAATACTATCAAACAGCAGGAAGAAGGGGAAGTAATATTATAGTCTTATAGATAGTAAATAAGGAAATATTTAACATTAAATTATTAACTTAGTAGTAACTCGTCAGTGTCTGTGGTTTGGTTCTGCTATTAGGCATTTAGATATATATTAATATTTGCCTACTTTCAGTCATTCAAAATTATAGCAGAATATTTCCTAAAGGATAAGAATCTTTTATCTTCTTTCCTAAAAGTATTTGCATTGACAATTTACAATTAATAGGACCCCACATTATTTGGTGTGCTGGATCAGTCATAAAAAGTCAGGGTTTGCTGCATTAACAAGCAACCCCCAAATCTTAGTAGATTAAAAGGACAAAGGTTTACTTTTATTTCTCCTGACATATGTCTAACATGGGACATGAGGAAATCAGTTTATCATGGACACTTAATAACACAAGGTGACAGAGGCTCCATCTTCATATGTTTCTCTGACCGTGGTGGCAGGAAAAGAGTAATGGGGGCACTTCAGTGGGCACTACAGCCCAGACACGATACATTTCACTTCTGCCCATGAACCATTGCCCTGAACTAATTATATATTCTGCCCCACCTCCACATATCATGGAGAGAACAAAACATGGATGAATGTTAGAAGTTTTTATTTCATTTGCAGATGTCAATTTGAAGTCACTCTCTATTTATTTACACGTAGAAACTGGACTTTCCAATTTATTAGTTTTTCTTTCAGCGCTTAGTCATCAAATTTGGCCCCCATGTAGATTTATTTCACCGGATTTGATCCAAATACCTATTCTCATTAATAAGTGAATATTATGTATTTTTTATAACCCAGGCTCCTTCTTGTCACCAATGCTTTTCTTGTTGCTCTGTATCATAAATGAAGTGTGAAATGCTCCCAGGGACTTTTCATTCTCAGGTTCCTGTCTTCACAGTAGGTTTTGCACATACAGATTCTAATATTTCCTAATAGTTCCATAAGATGTGTGTGCGTGTGGTTTCTTTTGGTATTTACCTTAATATTTCCACATCACAAGAGGCCCCTTAATTCTCTGAGCTCATACCTATCTCTCCCCTTTACTTATTCTTCAACAGCGTAGTAGCATATCCATCCCTGTTCGCTAGTTCCAGTAAGGCACACCTTTGCAGACGGCCCATGCTTCCTTCTAGTTTTCATTCTAAAGAGATTAAATTGAGAATGTCAACTTTCAAATGTTGCTCTTACCAAACTCTAGGCAGAAGCCAATCTCTTTCCCTCTACCAACTGCAAATATTTAAATACTTGGAAAGTTACATATTCTGCTATTATTCAGCCAATAGATGAACAGTTGTCAACAAACAATGGTCTCTGCAGCATCCAGTTTCTCACCTTGCATTATCTGACAGTGATTTCTAGCCATCTTTCTCGCTTTTCAGCCCTGTAATTGCTCTTAAGCCATTTACTTAATGCCATGTAAATGTGTACATGATTGTCATCACATATTAATCATTTTATATATAATTCATGATTTAATTAAAAGGAAATTGTGATGTATATAGCAGTGACAGATAATCTAAGAGGAAAAAGGAACGATGTTAAACATTCTATTATCATCACTAGATTATATCAATGCTAATATTCACAGGCAGAAGGTCATACCCACAATCAGATGGGGAACTCCACAGACAGAAGGTGAGACAGTTCTATGCACCAAACTGAACAAAAAGACCAGGAAATCACAATAAAAATGGGAAGAGCAATGATATCTAAACTCCAAAATGTTCAATGACTGGCATTTCTATTACTCAAAATCCTTTCAAATCTTCAATCTAGCATTTTAAAATAAGAAATTACCCATGTAAAACAATACATAGAGTAGAAAGTTATCCCCTTTCTCAGTCCTTCCCAAATACATGGCACTCTTTAGAGACAGTTAGATTTTAGGTTATTACATTAGATTGATTGACATCGAATCTTGAAATGTCTACAGTAACAAAAATTAAAACATGTGATCTAAATTCCTACTTGATGTATGTAAGAATTATTACAGACCCTGGATTCATTAACAACCGTTAATACCTTTGATGAAAATAGTTACTAGGAATCTCCTCTTGGTTCCAGCTATATCACCAACAGCATGTTGGGAGACTGTGGATCTCAGTTCTAGATTTCCCCCCTGGGGAGGAAACACATGTACAGAAACTGCCTGCTGCTCTCATGCCGGGATATCAACACACCCCATGCTCGCCCAAGCCCTGGGGGATCAGGTGGCTCACACAAGCAGTAGTCGGTAATTGCATTTTTCCCTGAACCAAGGAAAACCCAGTGTTGCCACTATGCTCCATGGAATACCTGAGTTCAACACTGTTACTCTTGAGAATCTGGGTCTGCAAAATGGCACCACTGCTCCTGGCCCAACCCAGCTGAGGCATGCACCAAGACCCAGAGAGGATAAGGACAGACTTAGTTGTGCAATCTGGGCATGCAGATGCAAGTGTGTGGGTAATGCATGATCACTCAGAGTTGACATTTTAAAACTTTCCACACTTATGTAATTTATTTATTTCAAATATTTGTATTCAGCTATGTTATCAATGTACTGTAGATGTCAAACTTGCAACAATACTGATAAAATCCTTAAAAGGAAAAAAATGTTCTAATATTCATAATTACCATAGATTCTTGAAAAATTTAATACAATATTATTGCCACTTCTCCAAATTATATAAGGACTGACTTTGGCTCTTGACAGGAATTTCTTCTCCGTGTTTAAGAGTCTGTCTTTAACAGGATATTTTGATCATTTGATTTTCGTGAGATTTATACTTTTTATATGCTTTAAATAAATATATATGTATATCGCTTTGAATGATTAGATACGCAGAATATCAATTTTGGGAAAAAAAACTAAGAATTTATACAGTCAACCTAATTAGCTGATTCTCCTAAGCCTGAATTTCTAATCATTATCATTTCCAATCATGTTATCCATTCTCTCTTGAATTATCTACTAACGTGAAAATTTAAAAAAACTCTCTCTATACATTGTTAAAGAATGGAGGATATCTAGACATCACTTTTAGTTGCAATTCATCTGATTAAAATGACACAGAAGTCTTTGAAATATGTGACTATATTTATCAAACTAACGCAGAACATTATTTTCCCTTTTGTGTGAAAAAGTGGTCTGGCATTATATTCTTTTGTTGTTGTTGTTATTGACATCAGGAAAACTTTAGTAAAAGTGTTAACTACAAATATTATCTTAAAAAATGCATATAAATAAATTTTCTAAGAATACATTTTACTTTAGTTTCAAGGATTTTGGAGTAAGGGAGAGGGAAATTATGCATTATATAAGGCACAATGGTAGCCATGCCCCAAGATTGACATGAAATAGTTAAAGTGTTTTCCTGAGAGGCTAACACGTAACTTTGATCCAACATTTGAGATTTTTAAATTTTATTTTTGTCATAACATGCAGTGGCTAAGCAGTGAGTTGTATCTAAGTTGTTCATGAATACACCCAAAATAGCTAGTTTGACCCCCAAACGGCCTTCTAGTCAACTGTGAAGGCAGGCCTTTACAGCTGGGCAGTAATTTAGGCTCTGTCTCATTAAATCACTGAGCAGTGGTTTTATGCATCCTATATAAAAACAGCCCAAGGCTCAGCTAGCCAAGACAGAATGTTGGTTTTCTTAGCTCTTATCAATTCATCTAGCCCAGGACCTTGTATTATACGATGGTCATTCAGTGTTTGCTGGAAGAATGAATGAATCACTGGTAAAAACAAAAATCATGGTTTGCTCCTATTTTCATTAGGAACTTTTGAATTTTGTGCTTGACTAAAATGGACAACAAGGAATTATTCAGTGTAATTCTCAAAGTCCAGTTTGGTGACACACAAGCCACTTTCTCTCAGACCACAGGATTGACAGGGTTGTAAAGGAGAGACAACTAGTGTGACAGATTATAAAGGAAAATATTTTTAAAAATCCCTTACACACATGAAGAAAAGGTGAGCAAACTGAAAATTTTGTGTTCTGTTGTTTTGTAAAAATGAGCACAAAGTTAGAAATCAACATCAAAATCTCTAAGATCAAAGGCAAGCATCTTGCTAACAATAGACAGTGCTCTAATCAATGCTTATTTATAAACAAAAACTTGAAAGGTTTCACTCATCTCTTTATCACAACTAAAATCTTCTATTCTTCCCTTTTCTCATTTCCTGTTTCCTGGACTCAAATACTTTTTTTTTAGAATAGAAACACCAATTTATTTGAGCTGAGTATGTCAAACAGTAACTGAAATATGTAATAAAATATAATAAAACTATTGTGCTATATTAACATGTGTGCTCATTTAATTTAAAAAACTACTGACTGTATTTAAACTTTCTTTGCATTCCACTTCATTTGTGTGTGTGTGTGTGTGTGTATATACATTACTATTTCTGACTATGGGCAACAGTAGACAGCTAAGAAAATTCTTAAGATCATCTAAAGATCTTTAGCAAAATTCTCATTAAAAACAAATTCTCCATTAGTTCGTCCTCTTCATGCCTGTGAGACTGATATAGTATGGAGTTGGAAACTAAATAGCTAAGGTTACCATGACCAAGATGAAATTAACATTCTTAATACCCCACATTTCATTCAAGTTGCTTACTGGTTTTGCCCAAAAGAACAAGGGTCCCAATCATTTAAAAATAACAGTGACTCATTTATTTCAAAATACTTTTTAAAAATAGTGAACAATTAGAAAATCAGAAGGACTATCAGTTCCAATCAGGAAAAGGCACATCTTTCATTGTTTGCTCAATGTTACATCGTCTTAGGGAGGAACAAAAATCTATTGAAACCATTTTTATCCAGCAATATTTTCATAAGATGTTTTACAAATTTGGGGTGTGGTTTTCTAGTCCATTTCCTTTTTAATGATGAATAAACCTTTCTAATGTATCTATTTTTTTGTTATTTCAAATATCATTACTATTAAGTAATTTTGTACATAGGGTTTTGTGCATAGAGCTTTCCTGTATTTTATATTATAAAGGACTTTATATTATAAAGTCATCCTAGTAAGGATGACTTCCTAGAAATGACACACTCCAATCAACGAGTATAGATTAATTTGTAATTTATTGAGAGCTTACTATATGCGGGGATTGGAGCTACTTATTTTTTGACATTGTCTCCTTTAATTTCTATAAAACATGGTAAATTAAGTTCTATTACAGCGTCTATTACAAAGAAGAATATAAGGATTGGGAAGGTTTATTTGTTCAAGGTCAAACATCTAGCAAGTGACAGAGTCAATAGTAAAGTCATGTGTGACTTTATAACACTAGTTCTTACTCAATTCAATACGTACAGTGCTGATATCTGGGACTTGACTGGAAGGAAGTTGGGCATATTATCTTCTTTCCAATTATGTTCCTAAAAATATATTTTAATATATATTACACATCAGTGGAATCATAAGTTTTGGTTAAATACTTTTCTAAACTCCACAGTTTTCTGAAGCATTAAGATATCTATCACTAGTCACACTAGTTGAGCTTAAATTAGTTAATACATATCAACATAAATAAAATGGACTCCCCGTCAAATATCCTTAAATTTGGAAATAATGCATAGACAAGACTAACTAATCTATGATCTTAGAAATCAGGATTATGGTTACCCTTAGGGGATGGGTGACAGTGAAAGTTTCTGGAGTAATGGTAATGTTTTGTTTCTTGACCTGGGTGCTAATTACGTGGGTGCATTTTTGCTGAAATTCTTCATGCTATATAGTTGTGATTCATGCATTTTTTAATGTGTTGTTATACTTCAATAAAAGTTTTCTTAAAAATTAATATACACATACACAGCTGTCTACATAAGCTCTTCCATATTAGCTTGTGGAAAAAGCAGTTAATGCTGGAATGATGGATTACATTTTTAATTCTGGAAGTGCTAATGTTTCTCTTAACCTGTTGGAACAGGATGAGTCACTGCTTTGTTCCGACTCCCCAACATCCGTTTCTGTAAATGGAATTGATTTTTTCTTTTGAAGTTCCTGTTAGTTCTGATGGCCAGACCTGTGGTCACTGTCAGTGGCCAGGGTACTGGCATGTATCAGAGGTAGCAAATTGAGAGGAGGAATGCCAGGGGTTTTTGATTAAACTATGTTTCACATATTTTGTTTTCATGAGTTAGATTTTGCTTTTTCCCAGCTGATGGTTAAATCTGAGTGGGGATTTGAATTTTGAAAGAGATGTCTCCAACCAGTAAGTAGCTATTAGTTACAAGGATAGGATGGTAATACTAATAGTCACCCAGCTGACAACTATGTTGGTGTACAGAGAGCAAACACATGTGTTTATCATTACAAGGTCATTCAGCAGATAAAACAAATAGTCATCCATTCCAATGTATATATTTAACACTTTGGATACTGAAAGAAAAGCGTCTACCTAAATTAATTCATGCAGGGAAACTTCTGGACCACCAGCCCAGATATTTTCTCTTAAGGATAGAAAATTAAACGGTGCTTTCCCAGTGCTCATATGGTTGCAGTGTGAACCACAAAACCCAAACAAAAGACAGTGACGACCATTCCACATTTATTATTTTGAATATTTACATTTGATCATTTGATCTCACTCAGGCATAGCAAGTCTGTGCTATTCTAATCATCTAGGTTTTTGATAAACAGATTGAGAAGTTTGCCTCTAGGCGTGAAATCTGGCTTCTTAACATGTTTTCAGAGCATTAATGGGGTCATAGTATCCTGGTGCTGAAGAAGATGTAAAAGATAGCTGTAAAATATAAAGATGTAAAAAGGTGTAAAAGAAAAAAGTTTTAATGTAGAGGAAGTCAGCAGCCTGTCACCATATTCATCTCATCTTTGCAGCCCTGTCATTGGTCCTTTTCCTTTTTAAGTGGTCAATAACACCTGATTTGTCAGATGAGCTTGGTGTCGGTCATTCAATTTATGACCCATCTACACATTTGGGCACAGATGCAATGAGTGCAATAGGCATGATTTTACAGCTATAAGTTAGAATACAGTGAGAGGGATATTGTTATTCATGAATAGATTAATATGACCATGGAACTTCTCCCAGGCAGAGTGAAAACACAGCTTTGTACCATCATTAAAAAGTCAGCATACAAGCGAAATAAGTCAGACAAAGACAAATACCATATAATTTCACTCATATGTGGAAGACAAACAAACAAACACATAGATAAAGAGAACAGACTGGTGGTTACCAGAGGGAAAGGGCATAGGGGGAGGACAAAAGGGGTAAAGGGGCACATGTGTATGGTGATAGATGGAAGCTAGACCATTGGTGGTGAACACGATGCAGTCTAAACAGAAGCTGAAATATGATAATATACACCTGAAATTTATATAATGTTATAAACTAATGTGACTTCAATAAAATCATTTTTAAAAAATCAGCATAGTGAACAAAACCTGGGAGTTATGGGTTAGTTTGTATTATGTAATAGAATGAAATGTACTCTTCATTCTGGTAATAATATAAATACATACCAGAGTAGCCAGAAATGCATTTTTCAATCTTTGAATCATGAATACATATCATATTATTATTAATATCACTATTTTTGAAGTAATTCCTAGAGGAGAGAAAGAAAAGTAACACAAAGTCAGAATTCATTGCTATTATTTTCAAACCTTTGGCCAATAAAAAAAGAATGAGTCAAATCACTATCTTCAGTAAATACATTATTTGGCTTCTTTTCCTGGTTTGAAATTCTCTATACATTTGCAACAATAAATATTATGATTAAATATGATCTATTCCCTAGACATTACAGAGCATTGTATACCAATCACAATTACTTTTAATACAAAATGTGCCGTTATGCTTTTGATTTTTGAGGCATGGACAACAATCATATCCTTGCAGAAGGAAATAAAGAAGTAGCATTAAAATAAAATACTAAGTATGCATTTTAACATAACATATATTTCATATGTCTTTATAGTAAATTTTCATTCAGACTTAAACTCTATAGCTAAAGAAAATTTAGAAAACTGAGGTATACAAATGACCAAAATTTTTCCAAAGAATTCATGCACCAACAATAGGTGCTCTGAATAAAGAAAATTTACATTATTCTTTACCTGAAATTATGTGGCTTTTGTTTGGGCATGTTGTTAAGGAGAGCAGGTGTAAATTAGGCAAATACCTATTTCATCATTTCATAGTTAAGACCTGAACTGAGCATTATATTATGCTGTCCATTGGGTCAACCAATATTAGTGAAGCAGAGTCAATACTCATGTAGTAGTATGCCATTTTGGCTAATTTCTCTGGGTCAACAACTTCAGTCATCCATGTAGAAATGTGCTCATGGGATGACTAATCTCAGGGGCCAAGATATTAAATATTTACTGAAGATACCACTACTGCCACCAATGTCCTGTAAACTTCGTACAAAAACTTCCAGTGGTGTCTAATTACATCTTCCTGACCTAACAATTCTCTATCTTGCCAAATACTTAATTTCCACTCAATAAACACTGTGTCAGTACTCACTGAAGCATTATCTACACACAATGAAATCTGACATCATGAATTCTTAGAATTGAGGTATACAAGGGGGTGTTCTAACAGTAAATTCAAAAATACCTTGTTAATTATAAGTAATAATGCATCATATAATATGCATTATATAATATAATATATAACATCATATAACATCATGTAACAATGCATCAATTATAACTGTTTATGAAATTAAAACGTGAATTTCTCTTTGAATAACGACTAGTGCTTGTTACTTGTCAAATGTGTTAAACAGTAAGTGAAACGAATATTTTCACAGAATATTTGCATGGAATCTAAATGTATTATATAGCTATATATCAATAGTCATGAAAAGTCACATTTGTCTCCATTATTACTATTTTAACTTATGCGTTTTGTTTGTGCTTCCGCTTTCTCATTTGTAGAAAAAAAAAATCACTTGACCAGAAGATTCAAAATATCTTTACTGTTAGACCTCGTAAAATCATGCTACAAAGATATTTCCTTCTTGATTCCTCTATTTTCATGCTGTCATTGATGTATTAAAATGACAATCTTATCTTAGACTTTTATTTATTGGGTAGGGAAATAAATGTATGGCAAGTTACCAAATAAATGACATTCTCAAACTTTGGAAGTCTGCCAAACTTGCTTTTAATTCAAACTGTATTCAGAATGTGTGGGACACTAGGAATATGTTTGTATGATAAGAAAATGACCTCTTTCCTGATTTGTTCCATGCCCTGTAAATCTTAGAAAGATTGAAACATCATTTTCTTATAAGTCTTCCTTCATATAAGTTTCCCAGAGTCATGGATGATATATACAGAGAGAGAGAGAGAGAGAGAGAAATACCCGACAAGGACCATAACAGAAAAAGGAATGTTGCAAAAAAGTAGAAATAGACATTAGCAGATACATAATTTATTGAGGTAGGAGTCAAAGTTCTGGACTTTGTCCCAGTGTTCTTGTGGACAAACTTTAAGACCTCCAAGAAATCATCCTTGTGTGTTTACGTTGCTCATACGTGTAAAACGATACCATCTTCTTTGTCTGAAGTTGCAGATTCAATTTCCCAAATGTCCTCATTAGGTTCTCCCAGAAATCACTATTTTTTATGAAAAATTCATATTGTTCCTCTAAACTCATTATAAATCTTTTGGTTAGGAGTGTAATCAAAAAACCCCTGCAAGTGTAAGAAAACAATCAAGAGTGAGATGGGATATGACATCGTAGTGGGACAAAACATAACGGATTACTATAATCATTGAACTCCATGTTTTTTCATTTCCAGTTTTCATATTACCACCCTTTTATATGAGTCATGCACACTTGAGTGTTACTATCATTATTTTTGGTTTTGGTCATTGTTCAGAGTCACTAAAAGTATTTCATTTAACCTTATAATGTCTTGGCCCCATATTTTACACTGTGGAAATCGTAGCACCGCATATTGCCTTATGGCAGAGTTTTAACATATTTGCTTAAGTAACATAGGTGAATACTTTTTAAACGAATAACCCAGAAAAAGTATCAGTGTAACTTTCCCTGTGAAGCTTGGAAATGTTACACTTAGCATAAAATTTAGTGTTTATTTTATGGTGGTAGAAGGTAGAATTCATACTACCATGTGTTCCTAGGTGAGTTGGAAGTGAGAAGGTAAAAATAGCAAGTAGAGGGGCCGCCCGGTGGCGCAGCGGTTTAGTCTGCACTTGGCAGACCAGGGTTCGCGAGTTCGGATCCCGGGTGCCCGCAGATGCACTACCTGTCAGCCACGCCGTGGCGGCGTCCCATATAAAGTGGAGGAAGATGGGCACGGATGTTAGCCCAGGGCCAGTCTTCCTCAGCAAAAAGGGGAGGAGTGGCAACAGATGTTAGCTCAGGGCCGGTCTTCCTCACCAAAAAAAAAAAAAAATAGCAAGTAGAGAAAACTTTTTCACAAAGTTTGTATCTGAATAGGAAGAAAGAAATGGGACAGTGGCCAGAGTGGCTATGGAGGCATATCCATTGAACTTAGCTCTTGCAAAGATCTCTCTCCCTTTCTCGACACTTTTTCTATCTTCACGTTTAAATGAGGTAATTCACAGTAAGCCACATCTATCTACCACACTGCAAGTATTCAATAAAGATTACTTCAGTGGTTCACTAAGTAATTCAGTGTGAACCATTGGCTGGGAACTATTGGCTGTCCATGAGACTTTTTTAGGGGTCTGTGAAATCAAAACTATATTCATAAAAATACAAAGACATTACGTCTTTTTCACTGTCATTCTTATGTGAGTGTGCAGTGAGTTTTCCACAGGCTATTTGAGGTGTGAAATTGCGATAGGTTGAATGTAGAAGAAGATGTGAAAACCCAGCTCTCTTCTATTTAGCCAAACAATGAAGAGACTTGGAAAATGTAAAACAGTGCCACTTTTCTCTATAAATATTTTTATTTTGGAAAATGTATTATTTATATAAATGAAAAATGAGTTTATTGTTATTTTTAAATAAATTTATAACTAATTTTTAATATTCTTTCCTTTAATTTCTCATATAGTAAATATCATAAAGCCAATTAAAAAAGAACTCTGAGATTCCCAATAATTTTTAGGAGTGTAAGGAGGTAAGAAAACCAAAAGGTTTGCGATCTGCCTAATTAATTTGTACTATAATTATTACTTTATATAATTGTGTTTTCTGAAATTCAGTGTCTAAGTTTTTGTAGATTAATAAGCAAAGGAAAATTTAAACCTGGACTTCAAACCTGAAAGAACTATCTTTCTCTAACACATTTACGCCTTATTGAACCTTCCATTATTTATTTATATTGCATGTCTACCAGATGAAATAGAAAATAGATGATGCTTTATATAATTGGTGAAAGCTAAAAACTGTTCAGAATACTCTGGTACAGCGTGCAGTGGTATAGAGTGCAAGCATATTATTAAAATAATTTTTTATTCATTGATTGTAGACCTGTGAAAAGATACGGTTAGGTGAAAAAAAATGGCGCATGATAAATTACAACGGACTCAAGTTCATCGATTTCTGGTAACGCATATTGGACATTGTTTCTTAAAGCAGCATAAAGTCTACCTTTGTAGAATCAACTTGCCAAGGAATACAACATTGTGGTTATGACCAGCATTTTTCATGTCTCCATGTAAAT
This sequence comes from Tapirus indicus, assembly GCA_031878705.1. NCBI lineage: Eukaryota > Metazoa > Chordata > Mammalia > Perissodactyla > Tapiridae > Tapirus > Tapirus indicus. Next base: position 33,590,542 of record CM062937.1, on the reverse strand, counting down.
GAACTTCGAAACATTTTCACTTTAAACTTGGAAGATTTTGATTTTGTTTTTCTTTCTTCATTAAAAAAAAGGGTTAATCCTTCATTTTTCACGTGGACCCAGATTCTATGTAGTAGTTTTTTGAAGACTAATTTTTTTTTTTTTTTTTTGGTGAGGAAGACCAGCCCTGAGCTAACATCCGTTGCCAATCCTCCTCTTTTTGCTGAGGAAGACTGGCCCTGGGCTAACATCCGTGCCCATCTTCCTCCACTTTATATGGGACGCCGCCACAGCATGGCTGACAAGCAGTGCGTCGGTGGGGGCCCGGGATCCGAACCCGCGAACCCCGGGCTGCTAAGTGCGGGCTAAACCGCTGCGCCACCCGGCTGGCCCCTGAAGACTAATTTTTTACATGTAAGAATAATAACAACTTTAATGATTTTGAGGTAATATTAAAATATATATCAGAAAATACAGTGTCAAAACAAATACACACAAAATCTACAGTTTCGCTAATAGCACACTATCTTTATTGTCTTATTTTATGCCAATAATATGAAATTATTATTGTAGCTTTATGGTACGTCTTGAAGTCAGATACCGTCACTCCTCTGACTTGGTTCTTTTCTCTTCAGTATTCTGTTGGCTATTTTGATTTTTTGCTTTTCCGTATAAGCTAGAATCAGTTTGCTGAAATCCACAAAATAACTTGCTGAGATTTTGACAGAGATTAGGTTGAATTTACACGTCAAGTTGAGAAAGCTGACATCTTGGCAATATTGAGATTTTCTATCTATAAACATGAACTCTCTCTCCATTTATTTAGATGTTCTTTGATTTCATCAGACTTTTATAAGTTTCCTCATATTAATCTTGCACATATTTTGTTAGACTTATAAGTAAGTATTTAACTTTTTTGGTGCTAATGTAAATGACATTGCATTTTTAATTTTGAACTCCAAGTGTTCGTTGCTGTTGTATGTGAAAGCAATTGAGTTTTGTATATAAATCATGTATCCTGCAACCTTGTTTTAATCACGTATTAGTTCCTGTGGCTTTTTTTTGTTGTTGATTCTTTGGGATTTTTCTGTGTAAACAATCATGTCATCCACGAACAAAGATATTTTCTTCTTTCCCAGTCTCTACACATTTTATTCCCTCTCTCATCTTACTGCATTAGCTAGTACAATGTTGAAAAGGAGTGATGAAAGGGGGTGTCCTTGTAGTGTTCCTGATCTGAGTGGGAAAGCATCTAGTTTCTTATCCTTAAGTATAATGTTAGCTGTAAGCTTTTTGTAGATGTTTTTTACCAAGTAGAGGAAGTTTCCCTTTATTAGACTAAATTTTAAAAGCCTAACTCTTTAATTTAGGTCTATTATGCTAATAAATGCAGAACTTACATCTCATCAAAATGGAGATAGTTTCAATGGAATAATTTTTGGTTACTCTTGTTTTTGTTGTTCTTTGTTTTGTTTTGGTGTGTTTTTTTAGCAGTACCCAGCGTCAAATTATCCAAGATAATTCTGTGTAGTAATGCACAGTCAAGAAAGATAAAGGCGACATTAGTGTCATCCACAACACTGGAGGACGTTGGTCATTTGTCTGTCCCTAAATCAAGATCTCTTTACTATGTTTGGATATTTTCCCATCTTGTGAGTCTTGATCAGTGAAAGAAACCTCTTCTACTGTGGAAATTGAAAAAAATCCAGACATTTACTTTCTCAAATTATCTTGGAACTCGGGTGTTGGAACCAGATTAAGATTCAGACAGCCAACATACACATCTTATACTTCTAATTCAGAGCTATTATAACAAAGTAGCGTGCATAATGGAAAATTTACTCGGGTGGTGAAGATAATTTTCTTGTCAGTTTTTCCTTTAGGAAGCTCTGACTTTTGTCAATAAAACAGGAATTCCCAAGTAATTGTCATTTTCATGCTGATGTTCTCCAGGTACCTGGTAAGAAATGTATATACCTTAGGACGCATTATGAAAGTAAGCATAAAACCTGTCCCACAGTTTTTACAAATATCTTTCTTACTATAGATTAGTGGTAAAACAATTAGAAATAGTAGAAAAATTTGGTTCAGGTCTATATTATTTTTTTTATTTAAAAATTGTTATTCTAAAAATCCTTCTTTCTTGTTTTATAGATATACGTAAAACAATATTTCTATGAAGAGTTCATCTATTTTTTCACTTGCTGTCTCCACTTCGATACCAAACTCAACATGGTCAAAAGAAAACAAATATGTTTCTTCCCTGGCTGTTCTCATCCACATAGTTGCTCAAGCCAAAACCTAGAGGATATCTTGATTCCTATTTGTTTATTATTTTCTGACTCTCCAATTCTAACACATCAGAAAGTCCTGTCCACTCTACCTTCAAAATACACTACTATCCCAGCCCAAATCACCATGGACTCTGTTTTGGCGATTTCAATAGTTTCCTAGCTGTAGTCTTTGCTTCCACTCTTGATCCATTTTGTAAAACGTAAATTTGATCATTTCTCTTCTCTCACCGAAAACCTTCCAGTTGCATCCAATAAAAGCCAAACTCCATACCATAGTCTGTTGAGCCTCCAATAAGCCCTTGCCTCCCATGTTAATTTCATTTTCCAAAGAAATGATTCAGTGCTGATTATAGGGCCCTATTTAAAGTTATGTAAATTAATCATATATATATATATATCAATATATCAATTGATATATATCAATCAATTATATATATATATCTCTCAATTAATCTTTACAGGAAATCTAAAAGGTAGATACTATCACCCCATTTTATGGATGAGGAAATTGAGGCACAGAGCCTTTAATCAACTTACTCAAAGTCACACACCTTGCAGCTAGTACAGTCTGACACCAGAGCCCACACACCCAAGACCACGAGGCTCACAGTCGGTTTACTGGAGCAGCTCAGCAACTGCTCCCACGCCATCCAGGCAGCAGAAATGCCTGACATCCCATCTCGGCTTATTTGCAAAAATCCTCATGTCATGGATCTTCAGGGCAGCTTACAAATAAAAAATGTTAACACTGAGAAAGTGAGCAAAAATCTTAACTAATTAAAGTGTATGCGTTTGTTAAAACACTTCTAGACCTTGGGGCCCCAAAGACACATTTCTTTTTTTTGAATTTTCATTTTTATTGATGGTTTATAACACTGTGGGGTTTTAGTTGTACATTATTGTTTGTCCGTCACCATGTGGATGTATCCCTTCACCCCATGTGCCCAACCCCCACCACCCATCCCCTTGGTAACCACCAACCAGTTGTCTCTGTTTGTGTGTTCATTTATATTCCACATATGAGTGAAATCATGTGGTATTTGTCCTTCTCTCTCTGGCTTATTTCACTTAACATAATACCCTCCTAGGTCCATCCATGTTATTGCAAATGGGACAATTCTGTCTTTTCTTATGTCTGAGTAGTATTCTGTTGTATGTATATACCACATCTTCTTTATCCAATCACCAGTCAGGGGACACTTGGGTTGCTTCCACTTCTTGGCTATAGTGAATGATGCTGCAATGAATATAGGGGTGCATAAGCCTTTTGTGATGGTTGATTTCATGTCCATTGGGTATATGCCCAAGAGTGGGATTGCTGGATCATAAGGTGTTTCTATTTTTAATTTTTTGAGGAATCTCCATACTGTTTTCCATAGAGGCTGCACCAGTTTGCATTCCCACCAGCAATTAGGGTTCCCGTTTCTCCACAACGTCTCCAACATTTGTTGGTTTTTGTCTTGGTGATTATAGCCATTCTAACAGGTGTAAGGTGATATCTTAGTGTAGTTTTGATTTGCATTTCCCTGATGATTAGTGATGTTGAACATCTTTTCATGTGCCTGTTGGCCATCTGTATCTCTTCCTTTGAAAAATGTCTGTTCATATCCTCTGCCCATTTTTTGATCGGGTTGTTTGTTTTTTTGTTGCTCAGTCATGTGAGTTCTTTATATATTACGGAGATTAATCCGTTGTTGGATAAACGATTTGTGAATATTTTCTCCCAGCTGGTGGGTTGTCTTATTCATTTTGATCCTGGTTTCATTTGCCTTGTAGAGCCAGAGACATATTTCTTATATCTTTCTCACATTCTGTTGTATTAAAGTCAGCAAAAATGTAAAAATGCATAGTGTACAAAGGGAAAAGAGTATTATGTCAAAAATTTCTCTCTTATGTAGTCTTTAAACTGACTGTGACAGAATTCTAAACCAATGCCAATCAGATTTTACAGTGATAACACTGTCAACATCCAAGTCTGTTTCCAGAATGACCCCCTCCCCATGACACAGACATATTTTACTTTCGAAACCAGTAATCAAACTTTAAAAACATTAGCTTGCTATTAGTAAAGGTCTGACTGATACCATCATCTGTTCTACAAATTATATATTGGCCTTAATTAGTAAAAAAAATATTCTGACTCCATAGATTCATTTATTATGTACTATGTGCTCATATCTTTACTTCTGGAGGTCATAAAAAGTTTTATATGTATAAGGAAGCAGGAGAAGAATTTGAAAAAATTATCCCCTTGTAGATTTTTAGTGCATTGCATTAGTCACTGAAGAGGAAAAGGGAATTTTAGGTAATTTCTTACTGAGCTAAGACCAAGGAAATTAATAGAACATTGGCAAAGGGGTATTCTATGTGCCAACATTATTTCTGAAATTAAAATTACATAATACCTCACTCATCCACACATCCACGTACATATTTCTTGCATGAAAAGATATTACAAAACAGATGGCAAAATAAGACCTTAAAATTTTGAATAATTTAAGAGTAGATTATAGTACAAGAGTTTCCCGAAGACAGTTAATATTTACATGTTAAATAATTAAAATGAGTCCTTTGGAAATAGGAATCATGACACTGGAATGATAACAGAAGACTGATATTACGTCTTTAAGGTGTAGCCAGGAAAATATGAACAACCTATTTATCCCAAGATCAGATGGTAACCAAACATTAAGTAAACATTGTCTTCTTTATTTGAGAAAATAGTAGTGTCTCCAGAAAGCAGAATTATACTTGCCTTTCTTAATGTTAATGTCTATTACTTTATTTCAATGATTTCATATTATAAAATCAGAAAGGTTATGTTTGCTATTAAATATGATATTGAACCATTGGGCTTTTGCACTGAATTATTCTCTTCGTGTTAAGAAATTTTCATTCTAATCTAAGTTCATTCCAATTTATTCAGAACTTTTATGACAGAAAAATGGTAAATTTTTCCACTGTCTTCTTGAAACTCATTAAAGTGATTGTGACTTTTCTCCTTTGACCTACAATATGCAGTATTCAATTAATAGGTACCCTAAGATTATACTTTTAAGGGATCTTAAATAAGTCATAGTGTATTTTTCTTGATTTCTGAAATGGATCCAATAACATCTTATTGGTGAATTTCGTATCCCTTTTCATGTTTTACTTGTTGAAAGTTTTCTTTTTTATGTTGATCTCTGTTCAGTTTTGTAATTGTCTTACAGTGGTTCTATAAATAAATGAACCGAGTGCCTAGTTCACCCTCGAATTCATGTCATCAGACTTTCATCCTCACCGTCCATGAAACCACTGCAGTCCAGGTCATCCACAACCTTCTCATTATCAAATAGACCTCATCCTTCTCTCCACCTACTTGAACTTTTCTCTACTAGGTGACATTTTCTAAAACCCCTCACTTCTGAAACTTGATTTTGTCTAGACTTTCTTTCCTTCTTTGGTCCTTTTTTTTAAACTTACTTTATAAAGTCTGTTTTGACTGCCAATCCCTTAGATATTAATTTCCACCAAAACATAATCCAATGCTACTTCTAATTCTACTTGTTCTCCCTGGACAATCTCATCTAATATTGTAACTTCAATTCTTAGTCATTAGGTGGTGTCTCTATATTTATATTTATGTCTTTATATCTTCAGGATGCCTCTCCCCTGGGTTCCCGTTCTGTATATCCAACTTCCCAGCGAATATATTTACCAACATATTCCAGAGCGTCCCAAACTCAAAATGTTTCTCCCACATCTACTCCTCTTTCTATTCCCTAATTTACCACCCACCAGATTTTCCAAGAAAGAAACTGGAGTTGACCTCCTTCATTTTGTTTATTTCAAATAAACACATCCAACTGGTGATCAAACCATTTGACTTCTGTCTCATGAACATTTCTAACTTCTGTCTTGTCCTCTCTATCTTTACAACTTACTCTCTGAATTTCTTTCTTTATTCACTAGGTTTTGCTATCTTTTTCAATCATGTCTTCTTTTCTCCAGTGTGCTTATCCTCAACCTATTTCTCTTGTTGTCACAATAATAATTTTTCTAAAATTATAACTTGATCATAGCATTCACTGATATACAAACTTAATACCCTTAAAGAGTTCCCAGTAACCCAGAAGAAAAATTGAAAGTGCAATTCAGAGTGGTTTACAAAATACATATTGTAGGGGAAAACAAATAGAAGTGAGCATGTCACAAGTAAAATTAGAATAGAAAATTTGATAATTTAAGAGGTAAAATTAACTTCTACATATGTGGAGATAGGATCCAAATTTGGATCTAACCTTCCAAATAGTACAACGAAAGAATGAGAATATCATACAGGAGACTGAGCCTTCTTTCACAATATTTTTTTTCCTTAGAAGAAAGTACATACTTATAGTACTGTATCTTAAGAGAAATTTCTCTCATGGATCCTCACAAAGTCAGTTATGTTATGTAATGGTCAATGGTCTCAGAAACAGCTCCACAATAAAATGCAATCATTTTGTATGGCATTATGCCAATGTGAAATTCTCTAGTAAAAAACGATTACGTGAGTTGTCAAAGCAGCGTAGTCTCTGGTGAACCAGTTTTATCCAAGGATAAAATTGAACGTTTTTGAAATACTCTGTAAGATATTTTATATATCCTGTAAGCAATACTCCACATTATCAAACTTGTGTTAAGATTTAGGCAGCAGCAAATTTCGGGTTATATTTTCTAGCAAGTGCCTGCAATACAATTTTTTTATGGTTTTAATTAAGGATAGATCTATTGTCCTTGATGTTGAACTTGAAGGGTGGTAAGATTTAAAAGGACACGAGTTCATTTTTTTTTAATTGAGAAGACAAATTGGCTTGTATCTGAACAGATTACTTTTCAATTCTCTGCAGAATTTATCAAAGTGAGTACCTGCAGACAAGGTCAATATTTCCCTCAGAAAATAGTTTGGGGTTATTCCAACATCCTAATTGGTAAATATGTAAATTACTTAGGCCATTATATATATGAAATGTGAATAGAAACAAGAAAGATATAAATATAATACCTTACAGAATGTAATTTTGGAGAAGTATTTTCTCCTTTGCTTCAAAACTTTTAAAATTTGATACTTCTAGTCTATGTCTAGTCTTTCTTCTCTCCCATTCCCCCCAAAGAGGAATATATTGATTTTACAACAATAGGTAGTCAAATTTACTGTATTCATAGAAGTGAAAACCTCACAGGTTAAACCCAATATTCTACGGTTCACCAAAAAAAAGTTATTTCTGTCTTCTTGAAAGACAGCTAATGGCAAAATAAATACACTGCTACCACGCAAGCCTGAAGCATAATCGATAAATTTACTTGCGTAAATTACTTCATGGCAAATACCTATATAGAGGGCCAAATCATTAGGAAGTTGCTTTGATTGCCAAAAGGATTATTGGATAATCTTTAGTTCTGCATCTGTCTGGGGAGAAAATGGAAAAACCTCTCCTTCAAAAAGTCTACCTAAACCTTCAGGTGATCATCTGAATGATTTCTGACTCAGTGTTTGTGCATATTGATTATTAAGATGGCCACAATCTCAAATCCACTTTGCTACTCTAAGCTAAAAATGATGCCCCTGAATGTAATTTAAAGATTACATCAATGCTCACGAAGTGAAGGCTACAAATTAAATTTAAAAGAACATCCCTAACTTACTACTTTATTTATTGGTTGGCAAATTAGTTCTTCAAGAATGTTGTAGACTGAAAACATGTTTTAGACTGCGCTGAAAAGTCTCTAGCACACAGACGGAAAATATCACTGGCTTGTTTATTGTCCTAAATCACCCTGCTACCCCTGTGTCAAAGACTTCCTATGAGATTTTCTATCTCAGTAGTGCTTATTTCACCAATCTTACCCATTAGAGTTCGTTAGAAAGCTGCTTATCTTCAAGTCACTGATGAGAAGTCTTGTGTTAAAATGTTTAAGAGTGTGCTCCACAAGTCACACTCTGTGCTTGCTCCTAGCCCTTTAAACATTCATGCCATATGACAGAAATAACTGATGGTTTGCAGATTACACCATGCAATGGGTCTCTTTCATATTTGGCTTTCTGTCCTTGGAGTGATTTTCAGCATCATTGAGCAGAAAGCACATCACTTCCCGAGTAACAAGGAATGAAGCACATACAGCAATTGACTTGGCATCTGTTACACAAACTTTCTGTTTTAGATTTGTAGAATTTACATAACACTGGAACAAAACAATACTCTGCAAACATATTTGTGGTGTCAGTTCCATTTCTCTACAGTGCCATTCTAGAGTCAACCTTGCCAAGGGTTTATCTGGCTTTTAAATGTTATGGTATGATTTTTTTTTTAATACAAAAATGTCCTTCACTTGTTTTAATTTATTGATTTTTAGAGGTTTTCTTCTAGGTAATAGATACCTATTTGAAATTTAGGAACATTGGAAATTATTTTTCTATAATTAAAAAATATTTTTTAATTATAAAAACTTTATAAAATTTTTTTATAAAAAATATTTTTCATAAATTCTTTTATTTTTATAATTGCTTTGATAATCAGTAACTTTTGAAATAGCTACAATTCTCCTACTCCAAAATTAATTTCAACTAAAACTATATGAAGGAATTATGATTGATATATATGAGCCCCAACTCAAAGCCAAATTTAAAGACTTGTGAAAGATTTTTTTTAATGATCAGTCACAGCTTGTACTTTTTATCTTGTCTCATGCCACAACAAAAGTATTCATTATAAGTGCACAAAGATGTTCAGTAATTCTGAAATAAATATAAAGAATGAAAGTTTAAAACTACTAAGTAGTAGAATGCTTACAACCTTCTTATATTTATTTAGATTCTCTGTATGTAAAAAAAAAAAAACTACCTCTGCAAATATTGAGATAGCAAATTTCTGCAATATTGAGATAGCATTTTTTCAGTTTTCTCTATTTCATAAATGAGCTATATACATATATAAATGAGTTACACATTCGAGCTGTGAATGAAGCACTTCCAAGGATCATAAATTCAGAGTATTCATCGTTGAGATATTTGCAACATGAAAACAAGAATTTTCATCCATTTTAAGGATGAAAAGATACATGATCTTTTCTACTCATTGATTTAGGTGAAGATTAGAAATTGGGAGATCACAAAGTAAATTTATAAATACATGATGGACGATTACTGTAAGAATTAAGAGAATCAAAAGTCACAATGTCTGGGGCTAGGGGCTAGGGTTTTCTCCAGGTAGGGAGATAAATTGTCATTTCAGCATCATTTGAAAGAGATTGTTTTTACAACCTAAGAAGACATCTTCATAATCATTATAATTAACTGATGAGTTTAGATCATCCTTACAGCCAACTTGAATACAGAGCTTTCTTTTTTGACTAAACTTTCAAGAACACTGGTTCTTAAAAATGATTCTCACATCACAACCTAAATGCAAGACCACCCCTGGCCAAAATGTGCGGGATATATTGGAACAAGGCACCTTATCCCATGGAGAACACAGCCCCACATGGGCCACGGCATAGTCAGAGAGGCCAGACTGGTTTAGCCCCAGTTCAGCCTGGTGCCCTTGTGCAGGGCACAGTCTGCAAAAATTTGTACATCAATCTCTGTGTAGTTGGTATTGAGCTAATGATCTCCTGGGCAGTTATTACTTCCTGACACAGAACAGCAATTTTGGGTGAGAAGGAGAAGCTGGTGAAGCATTTGGTGGTACCCTGATACTTGAAATTATGGAATTTTGTGACAAAATTGGGCTAGTAATCACATACAGTGCAAATGTTATATGTAACCCAATATTAACATTTTCCTTCTTTCTCTTCTTCCTTGGATTCACTGGAATATTCGACATGCTGTCAAGGAAGAAATATACTTAAATGAAATTCCGAATTACATGTATGTTGCCGTCAGAGTTTGAAGGTGCCCAGTACGGCGTTGACCTATCTGAAATCTCTCCCTGAGTGTACTTTACAGAATTACTTCAGTTCTCATGCAGATTTTTTTTTTAACTTCAAGCCAACAAATATTTTGAAGGCAATGTACCATTCTAAACGTGCCAATATTTCAGGTGGCAGTAACGGCAATAATGAATCATGAAGAAGGTTGTGTCTTCTATGCGAGGGCAAAGTGGAAAACGTTGTTGAATGCTTGATGCTACTTCCTCCTTCTGCCTTATGCAGATCAACGTCTCCCTTGCAAATTATCTAAAAACAAGTAGTTGAAATATACCACTGAGAGGCCTGGGCCTTTCCCCTCCAGAGCTGACAGTCAAAGGAGTCAAGACAAAACCCAACCAGCCAAAGACTTCAGGGTGGGCCAGAAGCTCTGGCCACTCTGGGTTCTCACTCTCGTTACTTCCCTTACTTACTCGGATGCCAGGGAAGTCACACGGGATGTGCTGATTGACGCTGTCCTATGCACGGTCACAGCTAAGGCAACAGCCGCTCATAGGATAAGTGATCATTACCTGGCATACTTCCATCCACGGGAGGGCCTCGCCTGAGAGTGCCGATTTCTTTTTGTATTGTCTTAATTCTGACATATGCATATTACCAATTACTAACACAAATCAAATAAGTGCTTTTCATAGTTTTTCCTTTGAATCACGTCAATGACTAAAACCGTACCCTCAACTACTCCCATGTATTTCCATAGACAACTGCTCTAGAGCTATGCCATTTGACTCTGCACTTTGGACCCTCAATCCTTGCATTTAGTCCTACAGTGAGAAAGACACTGCAGGTTGAGCCTGAACACCTTTGGTAGGTGTTGTGAGATAGAGGGACAAAGTCAGAGTATCAGATGTGGCCTTTTTTTTAGTAAGATTTTCTGGGATTTTTCTTCCCTTTCCCTCTTTCTGGCTGGCTTGTGCTTGTGGGTGGCTTTTGTTTCTGTGGTTGAAAGCTAAAAGATGGTGGGATCCAACTGTGTCACGTCTTATCTGAGTTGGCATTTGTGGCAGCAACAACATTCTGTGTTCATTCAGCTGCCCACAAGCTAGCATTAGTGAGTTTCCAGAGGTTAGTGACTCAAATAAACAACTCTCCTTCTCTTTTTTTTTCCTCTTCTGCCAGGTACTCTCACAAGAAGTGAAATTATCTTACTTTAGATTTTGCATTGGTTTCCACACTATCTGGAGGGATTTTAATGTATATTTTGCAAACCACTAATCTAGATTGTCCCTTTCCTTTTGGAAAGTTTGGTAAAATCAGTTACCCCAGACAATCTGAGTCTTAGCTGCTCAACAAGGAAACATGCCCAGTGAACTGATTTGCACACAGAATAGATCACGCTCATATCTCTACATTGGAATGTATTGGCATTGCAAATGAATATAATGCAATGAAAGTTGTGTTTTTATTGTGCTCCAGTTGTATTCTTGTTGCATTCCAATTTTTTCTTAAACTCTTGCACAATTTTTTCTAAAATTTACTTCATTATTTTCAAAAGTACTCTTTGATGTTGTAAACATTTAGTTTCCCAGGTTATAAAGACCAGGGAATGCTTGTTAAGACAGTTTATTATCTAACCTCAAATATTTGGAAATAAGCTAATGAATAATTCCTTAAAAATTTGAAAAGCTAAATGTTCATTAGTTCATAGTTGGTTTTTAATTGGACTTCATGGTCCAATATAGTTAAAATTAAAAGGAGTTTGAGGGAGTGCGTGGGGTTTCAGTTTATGTGATTTCAGTCAGCATTAGTAAGTTATTTTGGTTTGGTTTTGTTTTCTGATGCAGATTATGTGGGAATGCTAGCATTTGGGGAGAACTCTAAGTGCTATTTCACATTCTTTGCAAAATGTTTAGTGAAAGAAGCCCCAGTTTAGTACCATTAATATTTAAGACATAAAAATGAGATCTTATTAGAAGATAATCAAAGATTGTGACTAATTTAGGAACTCAATGAAAGGGCATATTTATGCCAAGTTGCCCTTCTACAAGTTACAACTAGAATAATTATTTTATAGTTTGAACCGAGTACAATTGTTCATAGAAATGTACATTTCCATGGCAATGACTTCTATGAGAAAAGATACTGCTTTCCGAATCCATCCTATTTTCTCTCAAAGAAGCCTTTAAACAATAAGGCCATAATTTGCATTTGTTTGCCTGCCTATGGAGCTGGTCATGGATATCTGGGTCATCAAATAGTTTATTATAGTACTGTGGGCACCGTCAGTGTGGACTGTGTGAACTTTCAGTACCTGAACTCTATGTTCAAGCACTAATTTGTCTGCAACTTGGAGAACTTTCAGCCTTAATTACAATCTCACCATATTCCAGTTCATCCATTCACTTAACCAGTACTTACTGGACATGTGTTCCAGGCCCCGTCCTAGGTGCTAGGTATAAAGCACGAACAAAGACAGCCACAAACCCCATTTCTTATGGAGCTTCCAATCCATCGAGAGGAGATGGACTAAAAACAATTAAACAAGTAAATAGATATAAAGTCTTAGGTCATCATAAGCGCACATGGGGTGGTGTGCAGAGTGGTGGGGCAGACAAAATAAGATAATGTACTCCTGAGAAGTCTCTCTGAACAGAAAGCAATTTGAGATGAACCCTGAATGATGGGACAAACTAGCCAATTGCACACGTGGGGAAGGACTTTTCTGGCTGTGGGAAAACAAGGGCAAAGGCCTATCTAGAGATGGGAAGGAGGCAGTGGAGCTGGAGCATGGTGACTAAGGGGCAGAGCAAGACTCGAGTTTGAAGACAGGTGAGGACCAGCTGTGTAGGCCTTGTGGGTTATGGTAAGGAGTTCAGACATGATTCTAATTGAAATGGAAAGTGTTGGAGGGCTTTTGGCAGCAGAGTAATATGTTTTGATGTGAATTGTGAGCAATCAGTTCATAATCCACCTTGCAGACTCTTCTAAATTTCCTAAATACTATTTCACGCATCACACTGCCTATTCAAGTCTTAAATGTGTCTGAAGTTTCATCAGAATAAAATGACAATTTTTATAAACTGTAATCTTGACCTCCCACAAGGTGGAGGCAATGAAATCCTCAAATCTTACAAAGCACAACTTTCTTCCACACACTTGGCGCTGCATTCAAACTCTTTGGGTCAGGGTCTTCCTAAACATATTATTTCCTTTCTTGCATTCACAACCTTGTCTGTCACTCCTCCTCTGAACCATTCTGTCCCTCATTTCTTCTCCCCAAAACTCTTTCCATTTTGTTTCTACTTTCTGAACATTTGTATAACTGCCACAGATCATTCCTGAATAAGTTGTTTTGTCCTTTATCACTCATTTGGCACTTTGTAAAGCATATCTTCACATTTTTGTATATAAGACCAAATAAATCAACTCTAAGTTTGCTGATCTCTCATCACTAGCACATAATCCTTAGTATAATGGACTCTCTTAAATGCTTGAAAAAAATAGTGATGTAACTCATCCATGATCAATGTATGTTTATCTATCTAAACTTTTTTTGGGCTAAACTTTGAAGCAATAGGCACCTTTCTGAGATAGCTCGTTGATCTGGAGTATAGTCCATGATCATGAAATAGAAAAAACTTTTAAAAATATGTGGAGGGAATGAGCCAATTGCCTTGAACTCACTGGCATCACTTTTAGATTTCTGTCTAACAATTCTGGAATGTTCAATGTTTTTCTTTAGGGAAATAAAGAACAACATCCAGGAAGGGATCTATTAATTTGTCTGAGATAGTTTCACCTCAAGCCCAGGAATTTTATAAGTGAGTGGGATGAGTTCATTTTCCTCCTGGATATCTGTTTGGAATACAAAGCAAGCACTTGCTGGAGTTTAAAAATAAATCAACATGGTCAGCCATGACATTTTCCAGCACTTTTCATCAACTTAAAGTCAATGAAATAGATTTAATTAGCTTGTTTTGCTGCAAAATAAGCTACAGGAAAGTCTTCAACATTAATAGCTCTATTTCATATGGAGAGCAAAGAAAAATCAATTTTGCTGAAATATAGAACCAAGAACTGAATACTTAGAATAGACTCAGATGCTACAGAAATATGAACTATCTGACACTAAATGTTGAACTGACAGCAGCTGAATTTTTAACTTTCAATTTTAGGACAGTAGAGCACTTGTTAGCATATAGTCTGCTGCCCGTTATTATGGTATACAGATGGGAAAACTATGGTGGTATTTGGACATCTAATAACTATACGTGCTCTTCACTTAAATATAATTTTTATCAGTGATGTTTGGACCATGTAAATCATAAACCTTCCCAGCAAATAAAAATACCCTGAGACTAACTATGTGATATCACAGGTCAACACTTTTATATTTAGTTCAAATATTTCTATTAATAAATCTCAAAATCACTTGAAACATGTAACTGAGAAAGGATCCTGGGCCATGATATACAGGAAATACACATGTACACATATGAAAAAAAATCCCATTCAATATCCTGCTTTGTTTTTTAATATTTCTTGATCTCTGCTTAACAAAAAAATTAAACATAAATTTAAGGGAGAGAGAAAGGAATGGGTTTATGGTGCTGTGATGGGAACCTGGTTTATGTTCCACTAAACTGTTTCTACATGCAGGTAAATGAAAGGACAATCTCTTCTTCCACAAACAAGTGATCACTAATATTTTCTTCATGCACATCAGATCAGATTCAACTCATCTGAAAAATCACAGCTTCTAAATATTTCTTTAGTGTTCATCTTCCTGAGGTCTTCTAAAGAAACTTCTGTCAAGTGGGAGGAGCATTTTTCTTGCTGGAACTCAGGTTTCCCTATCCAGATATGAAATTGATGTTTATGAGAATGCATAGCCAGAAGTATTCCATAAATAGTTTAATAACACAAAGAAAATTTTTTTCTTTTTAAATGTCTATATTTACTGTCTCTATTATGGCATTTTAGGAGATGCAGATTTTAACCTAGCAATTGGTTTGGTTACTCTTGTTTCCATAATTAAAACAGATGACTAGTACATGTCTAGCTAGCTCAGACTTACCCCACTGTACCTCTCTCTTCCTATAGGGACCAATTTAAGTCTTAGCAAGAATATGGAAGATTGCTGGAAGTTTTAAGCCCAGAAAATGTGTCTGTAATTATCACAGTGAATCCAAGGATGAATCAGGAAGTAAACTCCTAGCTGTACAGAACTGGCTTTTCTACTTGAAATCCCTCAAATCGAGCAAAAACTTTTCCTCCTTGCATGCATAACTATTTATCTCATTTTCTGAAGACTAAAATTCTGCAGGATGGTATGAAATCTAGCTGCCTTTTTGGGGAGTTTTGATGTCTCACACTCTAAGCCTTTAACCTATCATTTGTAATCATTTGTATGTATATTTCTTTACAATTTCTATAGCCCAGACACAACCAAAAATAAAAGTGTGGCATTAAAGGGCAGAGCAAAATCCTTATCCTAGTGTTATTCAAACACTTTCCTAATTAATTCCACATTGTAAATGCCTGAACAAAGTCAAGTATTTTCTCATTTTGTATTGCCTAGAAGAGGAAAACCTTGAAATATTATTTGGCTTTTCTGCACAGAGGGCTAAGTTATTTGGAAGGCTATTAAGATTGAAGTAAATCGAAATATCAATGCTAATTAGGAAAGTGACAGAGCATACATTATGGTACACAGCAAATAAAACTTTTTTTTTCCCATTATCACATATGTCTAAGGCATATCAAGTAAATGTTAATCAAATTAATTTCATAGAATTTCTTCCATTAAAATGTGAAGTTCCTCAAATTTTTGTGATATTGACAAACATTACTTCTCAATATTCCAAACTTTTAAAAAATAGTAAAACATGGACGTTTTTAAAAATGAGATTTTATTAGAAAGGAAATTTTAAGTAAATAGCTAAGTAGTTGATGACTGGTTAATAATTTTTTACTAAACTTTTGTATTTGCCTACTTTGGATGATGAAAAACATCTAGACCATTATTTTGCTTTATGCTACCTTCTACATTAGGCTTCATGTGTTCCTTTAGTGATAAGGATAAAAACTTTCATAAGGTATTCACTTAGAAACATCCTATAGTGTTACAGAGTAAAGATCTGTGTCTGAGTTTGGTAGCCAATAAATATTCTCAACAGGATAAAATAGATCAGGGAATAGACAGTGCATGTGTGGACTTCTCACCGAAGTCCTATAGACCCAAAGAAACCACAACTGAATCCAGAGTGAAAGAGTCAGAGCAACAGAAGTCACAGGGGCAAGAGAATGAAGAACAGATAAATCTAACAAACATGTCTAGAAAATAACTGAGTATTCTTTCTGATGCATGGAGCTGGCTAGAATCAAATACATAAGAAGTCAATTAAGTTTTTAAGAATAACTTGTCAAAATAACTATCATCTTGGACTAAAAGAGACTATTACTTTTTTTATTGAGGTAACATTGGCTTATAACTCATATAGATTTCAGGTGTACATCATTATAATTTGGCTTTTCTATACACTACATCATGTTCACCACCAAAAGTCTAGTTTTCATCCATCACCGTACAAATGTCCTCCTTTACCACTTTTGGCCTCCCCCATGCCCCCTTCCCTTCTGGTAACCACCATTATTTTCTCTATCTATGTATTTGTTTGTTATGTTGTTGTTTTTATCTATAAAACATATCTATACGAAGAGTTAACTTTTAATACATAAACTTTGTTTTTGATTTTAAATGTTTGCAAAGGAGAAAAATAGGGGAAATGATTCTAACAGAGATCAAATATCATATTCTACTTTGGTAATTAAAACAGTGCTATATCCTAAGGCGAACTCTCCAGCTGACGTACATTCACAGTGCTGTACAAGAGACAGGGATAAAAATCTTTCTTAAATGTCTTTTTTTAGCAAAAATTCTACAAAAGTGTGAAGTAAGCCTGAAGGGGTGTGGGGAGGGAGGATGGCAGAGCAGCACTCCCGGAACTCAGAAGGTCAAAGACAAGATTCCAATTTTGCCTCATACTTCCCCACATGATTCTGATTTGACATGTGTGTAAATCCATATTTGGGAGGTTATAAAGAAAACGGCATTTTACACACATCCACTCCATGCATTCAAACTGAAATACTTTGGAAATCTAAAAGAATCAAGATCATTTTGCCCAATCCTCCTAAAGTATAAAGTTCTGGATTGAGTTAATCTGGCCAATTTGGAAACCAATGCCCTCTTGTCAGATTATGAAATAGGAACCAACTTTGTAACACTGGAAAAATACAGCACTCTTTCCTGACCCAACTTTTCCCCTCTCCTTCCCTTTTCACCCTGCCGTCTATGACTGTGGTCCATAATGAAGAAAACATCCTTTTCTGTAAACATTCCCCAACACCTCTTGGCTTTAATTAAAACATAACTTCTCCTTGAGGCATCATTTCTTCTGCTGTACTGTGAAAAGGAAGATGTTCCTTCCTTCTCTCCACCCTTGTCCTCCTCTCCCCCAACAAATGGGAGATGGGATCAATGTGTTTCGTACCACTTTTAGATGATCAAGTCTCTATTCATTATAAAAATAGCTGTTTCTTTGTGGTTTCTACTTGCTGGCTATACCACTTTCTATTCCATTTGTCTCTGTCCTCTACCTGCTTCCTGGTCCCTCCCCCTCAGTATTGAAAATGCTGGCAGTTGGTTCAGAATCTCCGTCTATCCCAAACCCCACCATAACTTTGTAACTTCTCAATTGTTGTGTATGTAATCCACTCCAGCCACTCCTCTCATGGATACATCATGGAATTTCTTGTCATTTGGAAATGTACCACCTATGAAATAAAATTTCAAACTTCCTGTTACCTAATCATTAACTTCAGTCCTTAAATACCACTTGGTTTATCATTCTCAATGAACCCATTTCTTAGAACATTTCAGGACATTAATCCATTGAGTCCCCTCCTTTCTCCTTATCAATCTATTTTCGATTGTATGCACTCTCTATCTAGATAGGAATGAATAGTCGAAAACTTCAAACCCCTTGGAAGAATAGTTTAAATGCCCTAGAGAAATGTATTTTTGTTTCATTTGCCCAATAAAGCCCCAATCCTGGATGAGCTCATCTGATTGTCTTCTTCACTCCTGTCCCTAACTTCTGAGCATTACTAAACTACACAGTAATGCAACAAAAATTGATACCACGATAACGTTCATTGTCATCATCGTCAACTGAGACCTCAACACGGCCTTACAGTCTTGTGATATTTCCCTAGTACATTATATTTCTGGTCCTCCACTACCATATTTTGCAATTTCTCCTTTCTTAAAATTTCCATCTTTCCTTCTACTTTACAGTCTCACCCTTGATCTTGTTTCTGCCTCATAAAGAAAATAAAAACTTCAAGGGGAAACTTCCTAAATCTCTTGCCTCTGTTAAAAAAAAGAGAAGAAAAGAAACTAATCCTTCTACCTCTGGCCTAAATAATATTACTTTCCTTCTGCTTTTTAACTTCTCTGTACTCTACTGACTTCTTCCCATCAATATTCAAACAAAACTAATCTTCCCTGTCTTAAAAAAATGATGTTTCTCTGACATCACTTTCTATAATTACCACCCTGTCTTTCCTATAATCATAAACAAATATCTTAAAATATTTTCAACATATCATAAAATAAACATACCTTCTGTGAAACATATTTTACTGCCAATGTTTCTTATGGAACACAATTGTTACTAAGGTAACACAGTTGACTCAGTTGCCCAAGACTTAAGATGTAGAGTTCATCCTCCACATCTCCCTCTTGCTTCTTCTTACATATCATTGACCAAGTCCAGCTACTTCTACGTCCAAATAGTTATTCAGTTCATTAACTTCCTTCCGTCCATCATTTCTCACTTTGATTTTTGCCTCAGCGTTCAAATTGGTCTCTCTGCCTCCAATCTTACTCTCCATGATGCCAAGTGTTGCCATCCCACCTAGGACCCTTGCGTGGCTATCTGTTGTCCTCACGTTGAAGTCCAAATCCCTTAAGATGGCTTTCAAAATCTACTGTCTGAAAGACACTCTATTTCTTCAGCCTTTTCTGCCATCTCTTTCCCTTCTAATTCAGAAATCTAGCAAAAGCCAACGTCCTTTCATTCTTTGATTGTGCTTTTTGTCTCTAGTCCCCTTTCACCATTCTCGTTTTAGCATACACACTCCTTGTGGACTGGATAAGCATTTTTGCTTGTTTGACATAAAATAACAAATCAGCTACTTCCTCCTGAAACATGTATCTTTTATCTTTCTTTTCCTCTTCAAATTATAAACTCTACTCATCTTCCAATCTCAGTCTAACTGTCATATAAACAGGAGAGTCTTCCTTAAGTCTTAAAAATGATTAGGACATCACTCCACACCTGCTCTCTGCTCCCATAACACTTGCACTTCTCTAATATCACATTTTATCATGTTTTATTTACTGGATTCATTTATACCTGTCTTCCTTGCATGATTGACAGCCCTGAGATCAGGGTCTGTACTTGCCTAATTTACAATTGTTTACGCAATGCCTGACATAGTAAGTACATGTATGTAGTAGATAATATATGCCTTGAATTAGTGAATACATGATTGAATGCATGAATAAATTTCTTAGAGCTTGAAAGAAATAATGGTTTCTATCTTCTATGGTAATCACAAAATTTGAACATGATATTTTCCTAAAATCTTTCAGATAAAGGCAAATTATACAAATGCAGGCAGAGTCAAAATAAAACTAAATTGAAAAATAAGTTATCTTGTCATGTATTGTAATAACTTAATGAAATGAAAACCTGTAGGATACGAAAGGGAACTTTATTTTTGCCTCTCATCAGAGTATTGGCATTATTTAGTAAGAATTTTTAAAATTATTTTAGTAGCTTTTCTATTGTTACCTCCATTTAATAATGGTGACCTTAGAAACTGTTAAAAGCTCTTCCTTTTGAAATGTTGTTGGTTCCTTTACAGTGCCACTCTTGTATGTGACTCTGCCAGTTATAATGTTTTAATACCCTTGGTGACTTTTCATAGTTTAAAGCAGCTATTCATTTACAGTCTCAAACCATAATTCATTTTTTTTAATTTATTCTGGTGAGGATGATTGTCCCTGAGCTAACATCTGTGCCAATCTTCCTCTATTTTGTACGTGGGATGCCTCCACAGCACGGTTTGATGAGCGGTGTGTAGGTCTGTACCCAGAATCCGAACCCGCGAACCCCGGGCCTCTGAAGCAGAGTGTGCAAACTTAACCACTATGCCACCAGGCCAGCCCACAAACCATAGTTTAAATTCTTTGCACCCTGCTTGTTGCTCCAACATCAAGGAACAAATATCATATTTTTCACTCACTAATTCTTAAGTGATATCACTGTCCACTCTTTTTTTCCCTCATTTTCTTATTATTTTTAATAGTATATATTTAAGATATATAACATAATGATTTGATACACATATACACCATGAAGTGATTACTACAATCAAGCTAATTATTTTTCTCCTCACATAGAAAAAGTTTATTAATCCCCTATATCCTTACAGAAAATAACTTCTGAAAAACATTTTTTTTAAATGCTATCTTCTTAGTATATTGTTCCTTTCATTTATTAATTTAACAAATATTTATTGGCACTCCAGGCACTGTGCCACACGTTTGACAGAGTAAACAACACAGTGATAATGTTTTATACATATTACATCTGGTGATTTAATTTTAAAGCTAAAACTCATGTGATTTTTAAGATAAGTTCAGCACATAGCTAAGATGAAATATGAACAAAATCCTGCATGACGAAAATAATTTAATAGCTAGAAACTTCTGACTTGTATAATTGGAATAGAAATTACATGGTAAAGAGACCCAAAGGAGTAACTACCTTGATTTAATACTGCTGGAGCCATCAGCATTTGGCTGATGACCAATGGGACACACAAGTATAAACCCAGTCATTGAAAAGAACACTAAGACTCACTTGCCATTTTTCTAACATAAGCCAAGAATCCATATGCTATACATGAATGCAGAAAAATAATTAAGGTAAGGTGACCCCAGAACGAATGCTGACATAATTTTCTCTAGCTGTAATCAAAGTTTTAACTCGAGATTGGAAGTAATGGAAGATGTAGGTCTCTATAACCTGAGAAAGAACTGGAAGGGACAATGACACTCAAATTTTTCCATCTCATTTTTTATGGACTTCATTAGATACGAAGGATACGTTATTAGGAATTATTATTTATTACAGATATATGATCACATATAGTTTTATATATAATTATATAAAACATAAGAATAAGATAATTAGTCCCATGCAGGTATTCAAAATGCTAAGTTAACACAAAATGCTTAATGTTAACACTAAGTCATTTTACTAAAAGTAAGAAATTCCCGTTATTTTTCATTTAAGAAGAAATAGAACTTTCCCTACAACAGTTACTCATTTGGAAGATAATGTGAAAACTAACAGTTAATCAACTCGGAAAGAAATGAAACTTTGAAAGGGTTCAGATGAATTTTTCTAAGTATGAATTTTCATTGTTTTCTTTGCTTTCCATGACCTGTAGAATACTCATAGAAGCTTGAAAACAAAAAGTATTTCCCTCTTCACCCTGCTCCATGCCATTGGCAAAGCCTGCTTATTTTCACTTGTTTCAAATTAGCTGAATTAACATGACTGGATTTGTTTAGCGATGACTTCAAATGACTGGGCCTTTATCATGCATTTTTGTATACCAGCTCTATTCATGATATTATCAAAGGCTGAAAAACAATATTTTTGGTAAAAGCTGAGCAAAATGGCAATGGACGTGATAGCAGCAATAACAAAAACTTATTATGAGGTGCTGGTAAGAAGAGTTAAGGAAACTGAAAACTGAATTTTCAGGCTAAATACAATCTTTCAAATATTTCAAAGGTGTATGTGTGAATAAATATTTTCAGAGCTAGTTTCTATTAATTAGTAATAGGTTAAATATTTTCTCTTCTACAATGTATTTAACACCTGCACATTATTCTATCATAATTATTAACCATAATTTATTTATCCATCCAACACTGAGATTTTATTTTCAGTACTCTATCAATGATCTTGAATCACATGTTTTTGTATGGATTTCCGATTATTTCCATAGAATACGTTCATTGAGTTGTAATTGCTGGGTCACAGGGTACTGCCATCATTTAGAATCTTGGGAGCAGGTTCTACACTGTATTGCTCATCAGTCGTAAACAGGACTACCTGCCACCTAAAGGTGGCCCTGTGTAAGGTCCCCACCAAGGTCGACCAGATGTCATTTACAACTCAACCTACTCTGACCCCAGAAAAACAGATTTTATAAAGCTCCCTAATCATACTCATCTTTTAGTAGTTGATCCACTCCTCTAGCTTCTTCAACAAAGAAGATAATTAGTTAAAAACGAATATTAAAAATAACTAAGGCTATATTATTTTCTACTTGCTTCATGAAGGGAAAAAAATCCTGACCTCAGAAGGCTTGAAGTCCTATTTAAATTCATTTACACTAGATGGAATAATTTCATATTCTTGAGAAAGTATATTGAATTATTTATTTAGCAATTTGTGTTTTCAGGTCATGAGTAATATTCATTTCCATTTGAATGAATGTGAGAGTATTTGATTAGATTGTGGTGTTGCCTACTTTGTCTGAAATATTCCTTTCCATGGGTAAATCAAGAAATTAATTAGAATATAGAATAATGGTTTGGCTTAACAAATCAATATTAAAGAAGGGTAAAAAAATTGACTTCCATTTCTAGATAACAGAATAAACCCATATATTTGCTTTACCTCCCTCCTGAAAACATATTAAGGTGACTACTAAAAATGTACAAATCAGTAAGAAAAAGGCGCAAATGTGGCAATGTCATGGTAGTCCACACATTCCTTTTTTCACAGCTAATCACTCATCTTCAAGCTTCTGCAAATATTTGCTGCTGATTGGCTCATAGCTGTCTTTCTCACAAGGAGACAGATTCTAAAATGAGATTTTGGATATAAATCAATCAACAGAAATCTAGCATTAAGGACTCTGTTACTAATGGTGGATGGAGAATGGATAGCCCATGACTACTGTAAGAATGCAGTTGTTAAAAGTCATCATTAGTGAAGCAGGATGGGCGAATGGTGGAAGGGAGTCCATTGGCTACTGCAATATTTCTGCACTTGAGAAGTATGAAGGAATAGATTATTGAATTGGGTAGCTGTGACTGAGTACCATCAATTCAGTGAAGAGGGATAATGACAGGCCCAGGATCATTAATCACCAATTAAGGACAAAATCTGACATTTGCCAGAATGTAAGGAAGCCCTATCTTCTGCAAATGGAGAGCAGACAGGATGGAGGACTGGGCTCAAGACTAAATCATAAGAGTAGAGAAGATGCAGAGAAGATTCAATACTGCAGTATTTACAGCAAAGTCAGATAAGTGAAAGGACTCACAATTTTTGACACAGCGTATTCATGTAAGGCTTTTAATAAAGGCAAATGGTGCAGTTCAGTAAGAGAAAGAGAATATAAGCAAGTCTCAGGGCCCAGGAGATGTCCAGGAGCAGCTACTCACGGTCCTTCTAATTCACACAAAGTCATTCTTTGTCTCTGGACTAAGCCTCCAAAATTTGTACAAACTTGGTTTTCAGAGAACTTCCTAAAAGTTTCTAGCAGGATCCTCTATTCTCTTATAGTCACCTAACCAAATCAGGCTGCATAATCAGTTATGCCAGATACAAGCCATCAATAAACAAACCAGCCTGGGTCCCACCAGGAAGTTCCAAACTTTAAACAGCACGTTATAAACCGTTAGTTAGCCTACTACCTTATCTGGCCAAGAGTCATTGCTATCCTTCCAGAAACCCCCAGAGATAATCAAAGAACTGACACAGTCCATCTGTAAAATAACTCTATCCTACGAAAACACTCAGCTCCAGCAAGTCTCCTATGCGGGTCAAATCCCTAACAGAGAAGGAATGCGACCCTGAGAATTGGGACGTGAATATCTTAGTAGATGCAGTTAAAACCTTGAACTCCAGATGCCCCTAACCTCGCCTTCTGACAGAAGTGACCCATTTCTTATTATGGCCACCAAGTGACATCAGCGTCTGGCAACATTAGATGTACCTCGTTTTTGTCTCCCCTTTAACAACTAAAATTTGGCGTCCATCCATGAACAAAGGTGCCTCTGTGGGAGTTGTGGGATCCGGTATCACATGCCAAGCGACCCAGGGAGAATCTTGCCCACCTGTGCATCGGGTAATAGGCACACAGACCTTGGTGTGGACTGCGAGGCTGCTCCAGCCCCTCATGGCCGCAGTCTGGGAGCTCGTGCAGAATGTTGACTTGGGCAGACACCCACGGATGAGCCTTTGGAAAAGTCCAGCTTTCAGAGGAGAAATTCCAGAACTCCACTGGAGAGAAAAAGAAAGAAATTTGGATGTGTTAGAGAGAGGAAGAGGAACTGGCTAGAGTCGCCGTCCCCACAAGGTGGCGCAGCTTAGCTAGAGGACGTTGGCATGTGAGTGCCCAGCTTCCCCAGCAGGGCACAGTTAGAAACTCCAGGAAAATCAGAAGCTGTCTGAGAAAATCATGGTACAAATATAAGGCTAATTAAGACATGTCATAATTTCAATACTAACTGAAGGAATGGAAGAAAAGATCATTATTTTAACTTTGATCTAGGAAAAGTCTCTTTGAGGCAACCCAGCGGTGATGATGTTGGACCTACAATGAGAAAACATTCTCCTGGCATATTACTCAGCTCTGAAGAGAGCAACTTTTACAGAGCCACAGGCACTTAGATGCTATTTTATTGCTTTTCCACTTTGAAAATCAACTTACAGATAAATCATGAAGAAAGTATAGCTACAGGACATAAATACTACCAACTACCAAAATAAAGTCATAGCTGACAGAATCTAGGAGGTATTTTTGGAAGAAAAGAGGGGATTAGAAAGCTATGACTAGAATGGAGAAATGGGGAGATATGATTTAAATCAACTGGAATAAAATATAGAGGTTTAAATCTATTTTTTTAATTATAATATGTAATAAACAAAATACAAACAATAGCATGACCATCAAATACATCTTCAGGAAGGGGAGGGAGACTCCTGCGGTGTGCAGGGAGATTGATGGGCCTTCTTTCCTGCAGCAGGGAATCAGATGTTTTTGAAAGTACATGAGCATCAGATGACCACAGAAACTCATTCCTGGAATTTTTAAATAATTATATAAAATTCTTTAAATAGCTTGTAACTGCTTGTACTTAAAATATTTTAATGTCATCAACAAATTTGAGCAAACATTCTGAGTAAGGATAATTAATTGTGCTTTAGATGTCAGACGGAGACACAAGGTTAAAGTTGCAAAAATTAGAAAGAGTAATTATTTTGTGGTTGCATAAAACATTCAGTTTTAATATTACTAAGATCAGTGTTACAGCAATTATGTTAATAACTATGATGAGATCTTGGATATTCCTAGTGAAGAGATAAAACTCCTGTAGGTGTTATCTGATCTGTAACTATAGTTCAAAAATCCTAGTTGGGGATCAGGGAGATTAAAAGTGATCCTACATGTTTATGTGATATGTGGGTAGCCTGAAGTCTATTTGAAGCAGAGCTGAGTGGTTCTTTGAGATTCTATCCTGGCTTGGTCCCTCACCAGCTGTGTGATCTTGGGCAAGGACTTCATGTTCCTTGATCTCAATTTTCTCACCTGCAAAAACAGAGTAATATCAGTTCTTACTTAACAGTGATTGTGACAGTAAAATGAGTTAATTAACATAAAATTACTCAAAGATTTCTTGACACACAATGAGCATGATTAGTTAGTTAGTATCATCTTCCTAAAGAAGGAATGAGGCTTGATGAGTTTAATCCAGGAACAAAGTAACTACAGGGAGGGCAGTAGCCTGTGTCATAGCCGTTACCATAGCTGTGTCAACCAGCTTGGAAACCAG
Organism: Tapirus indicus; assembly: GCA_031878705.1. Classification (NCBI taxonomy): domain Eukaryota; kingdom Metazoa; phylum Chordata; class Mammalia; order Perissodactyla; family Tapiridae; genus Tapirus; species Tapirus indicus. The sequence goes on along the minus strand of CM062937.1, from coordinate 33,564,376 downwards.
CCCTCTGCATGCAAGTATGCTTCAGAGAGAGAGAGAGGTTTAAAAATTAAGAGTAATTTTTCTAAACCTTAAAACAATAGGATACAAATAATACTGCTTTGTGTTATAGACAAGGAGAAAAAGTCATTCTCCATCCCTGCAGGCCCATCCCAATTCCGCAATTTCACCGTGCACTATCGTTAAGAGTGGCACAATGAAGCCTCCAGATAATGGCAGTGAACGTCTGTGGTCAGCAGAGTGGCAAGAAATATTACTGTAATGCCCGACAGGTCAGTTTGAAATGGCCTGATGTCCAGCAAGTGGGGCTGCATTGTGTAGAAGGGTAATGAGAGCACCAGGGGCTAGAGGTTCCTTTTCTCTCTCAACCCACACTCTGCCCCCAAGCCTCTCTCTCTAAAACACAGACCGTCTTTCCAGTCGTAGTCTCTGTGGAAACTGATGGCCCAAAATATAACCATTGCTCCCGAAACTAAATGTTAGAATGTCTCCCAAATTGACAGCTCTGCAAGTCCCCAAAGGAGACTTACAGGGTAAACATGTATTATTTTATCTGGGTTCATTAAATTCCCTCTCTAAACACATCCATGGGTTAAAATCCATCCCAATATAACTTATGTTCTAATATCAGACAAGTCCAAAAAAGAAATCTGTACTTTTGGGAGAAAGAATTTGTTAGAATATTCTCCTGTGTGATAGTTCTGTAGATTTAACGTTTTATTACTATGGTAAACTCCAGCTTGCTGCTATGTCACAATTAATTTAAATGACACACTTTCTTTCAATACAGAGTTTCAAAGGGAATATAGTGGTCAACTCAAATGTATTTCTTTCATCAAGAAAACTAAGGTTAAATTAGCTTGGATTTGAGTCGCTCTCTGAGAAAGAAAGTTTTATATTTGTGAAGAATGTCCACATTTCAAATAAAATCCCAAATTTCCCTTTGCAATTAAGTCCTCACTAAAATACAAAACACTAAGCCTAGGGACCACAAAACGTCCTTGTCTTAACTTCTTTCAGAATTTCAGTATATATGTTTCTTGGATTCATAAAACCAATGGGGACTTTTATTGGTTACTTAAATATTTTTCTTAATAATTAAAAGGCAATAATGGGATTTAAGAAATTTCAAAGCAAATGACTTAAGTTCATTTCTTTCTACTTCAAACCCCATCTGACCACATTTATCAGTTTCCTATTTAGTTGCTTTCTATACAATATAAATAAATTTTATCATGAAAAATAAATTTAGGTAGTAAGCCTTGATTAATAGCTAAGAAAAATCTCAATTATACTTCTGGACAAGGAGCTAACTTTCTTGATAAGATACAAATCAACATACTTTTTATTTTTGAGATAAATGTTTTAGACTAGGCTGAAAATGGTCCTTTCTTTTTTAAGCTTTCTCACCATATTACCAAGTCTGACCTATACATAAAGTAGAACAGTCACATTATAGGGAAAATTAAATTTAAATGTAACAGGATTCTGTCTTATTAGTTCATGAGTAATCTTTGGAGAGTTTAAGAATCTGTAACATTCTGTTCGTGCAATCTTTTGGGAAAGCTTCCTGTCCTAGTTAAGTTTCAACAGATTGTAGTCATGCAGAAACAAGCTTTGACTCCCCTGTCACTGGGCAACCAATGAACTGACCATCTGGACTCCTGGTTTGATAAAAACTTTTAGGGAGCCAGAAAAATCCTGGCAAGTAAAAGAACATCATTCAAATAGAACTCAGAAAAATTTCAAATACATGTTACATTCAAACATTGTTTTATAAACAACTTGGACATTTCACACACACATAACGCACACGTGCACACACACACATACACAACTTAAAATTCCAATAGGAGTCTTTGGATTCAACAATTAAGGATGATGGTTTGGGTGACCATAGAATTCTTTGTCCCAATCAGGACATTTTTTTAAGCGTGAAAGGAAGTCCTATTAATTACTACACTGGGAACACTGTAAACCGGGACAATCCATGACAAATCAGATGGTGCAGTCGCCCTAATGATAATGAAAGGAGAATTGGGAGATGTTCTCTTGGCTAAATAAATCCATGCAAAGATAAAAAGTATTGATGGCTGAAAAACAAATTCCATATTTGCATTTTTATCTTACCTCTAAAAATAACACATCCCAATGTTTGCCCTAGCTATGATCTAATAATTTATCTATCATAACTTTTGACCAATTTTCCAAATCTGAAAATGGTCTCAGGAGAAAATCACTTGCCAGGAGATTTATTTGGATCCTGCTGGATGTGGTAGGACCAAATCCTTGCCAAAGGAGTAATCACAAGTATAATTCCTACAGCATGAAAACTACATATTCAAAAGGGAAGTACTATATCCACACAGTTGAAAACCTATTAAAACTCAATATTCCAAGGGAACAATTAATCCCGAACAATCTTTCAAAAGTATTGGGTTATTAATTTGGAATTTGGTCTCACTGCTATAGAAAAGTTGGAGGAATACAGCAGTGATTTTTCAGTCTTTCACCAAAAAGTATCCATGCAAGAAAGAAGCCGAAATTGTCCAGCGAGGGAATGGGATGAGACCTTTGCCTTGTGAAAAATGTGGAAGAGGCCTGGCCCAGAAAGGGAGCGAATCCTCAGAGACAAAGAGAGGAGGGATGTCAGGATCCACGGGTGCCTGAACTCAGTTGCCCTCTTGCAGGCCACGATCGGAAGATAAAACCTCCTTGAAAGGACGAGACGGCAATAATGTCTGAGATCTGAGGAATAATTACTGTAGTATTACAATCCTTGGAAAAATTCCCAGCGGCCAAATTTGCATGGAGGAATTGGAAGCCATAGCTTCCCTTATGTGACTGGACAGTCTAGGCTGAGGGTATCTTGTGCCCGGCCACACATCTTCTAATACTCCAGTCATGACTGCAGCAAACAGCTTCTAGCACTTTACCTTGGTCCCATTGTATATATGTTCTGCTTTTTGCTCTGGGGCCGGGAGCATGCTGGGCATGAACGGTCACATGTGCATATACAGTCATGCATTGCTCAACCACAGGAATACATCCTGAGAAATGCATCCTTAGGTGATTTTCGTCGTTGTGCGAACATCATAGAGTACTTACACAGACCTAGATGAACATTCTATGTCGTACACCTCAATTATACCTCAATAAGAAAAGCTCCATAATTAGTTCTATATTTAATCCCCTACCAAACACAAAATCAAATCCCTGAAAATCAAAGCTCTAAATTCCCCTAACCTTTCTCATATGGTATCATTTTTTTAATTGTCAGAAGTCCATTGAAAATGTTATTTTGGGGGGAAACAGTCTCAGGTGCACTGAGCGGGAAGGCATACATTACTCATTGCGTCTACATTAGTAAGGGGAGGGAAGTTCTAACACAGTCCTTTCAAAATACCATTTACTCCTTTTAAGTGTTTTCCACTGTCCTGTCAGTAAAGATAAATGAGATTAATTTTAAATTTTTGGAATGATATATTGTCTCTAGGATTGCTTTGGAAATCTCTTTGCCCCTAAATATTGAAGGTAATTGGAGGTAATTTGACTAATCTAAAATATTATTACATTCAAGAAAAAAAAAAACCTTGAAAATATATCTTACCTGAATGGGTACAAATCTTTCAGCAACGAGAATAGAGTTAACTGAATTATAAAAACAGTCATGAAGGAAAAATGCGGAAGAATGGGAAATCAAACACCATCTTAATAAAAACAAATGAAGACAGATTGGAACACAATATCTCATGGAAATGTATTTGGTTAATCATTACTATGAAAATGGATATACCTCTGTCAAAAAAAGAGAGGTGAATTAAATATGGGAAAATTGGCTACACAATATGTAAAAAACTGATGCTTTATTGCATAAGAACACATCAATTCTTCCTACTACAAACTCCCCAATGAAAAGAGAAGAAAAGAAGCTGGAATCTGAACAGCATGATAATAACTGGAAGTTTAAATTCACATAAACAGTTTGCTATGTTCAAGGCAAATATTGCACATATGAAGATGAGTAGGAATCTGTTTCTACATTCAAATTGCAAGTACCTACCTACCTCATTAAGGAAGAAAAAAATACAGAGAATTAAAGAATCAATATAATTTCCCTGACCTTTCTAGCACCCATATGCACCAAATTAATAGTTTTTCTCTATATATTGAGTTACGTGACCAAATCCCAAGTCCACTTCTCTTTCACGGATCTTGTAGGTAAAGGTTAAAAATTTACTCATTTATATGGAAAATATTCTAAAGTTCAAAATATATCTACAAGGAATTCTATTTTGATTCTACATGCTAAACCAAAATTGTCATTTCCAAAGGAATATCTAACTTGAGGATTTTCTGGTTCAAGCTATTCCATGTTCATTCAGGATTTTACTGGTCTGTGCAGGGCTTTGTAAGGACTCTGGAAACATCCATATTCAAACTTACCACTGCTGTGAACATAGGAGAGAGAAGAGAAGTGAGAGATAGTTCACTCTGAATTTTCCTCCTCCTTCTTCTCTCCCTTTGTCTCTCTCTCCCTTTCTCTCTCTCTCTCTCTCTCTCTCTCTCTCTCTCTCTCTCTCTCTCTCTCTCTCTCTCTCTCTCTCCATTTAGGGGTGGAGGGGTTCATGGTGAGAGGGACAGCATCAAAACAGATCTGAGTCAAGAGGAGACTCTCCGAGGATAATACCCTTGAATTTATAAGCATGTGAATTCATGAGCATGTGACTCAAAAGCATGAATGGAGATAATCTTCTCCTATATTCACTCTCCTCATCAGGAAATTCTGCAGGAACTTAGAGTCCTTTAAGTTCCAGGCAGAGGATGTCTGTCACTGAGGGAAGGGCAGGAGAGCTGATAGACCCTCTAAGATCCAAGCACAGGGGGGCAGTTTAAGTCTGGCGTAGGACAGGGGAATGAGAACAAAGCTCCAGGCCCTTGGGTCCCAAGCTCTGTTTGTTAACTCTCAATAGAACATTCAAAGAGATTGTGAACACTAGTCATTTTCCCTGTAAATGTCATATATCTATTAAAAGAAGAAACTGAAAAATGCACCAGAATACTGGAAAACACCCTGAACATATACATGATATACTTTAAAAATATTATTCAACTTCATTCAAATTGTCTCTGTAGTACCTGAAGTTTTTTCAACTAGTATGAAGGGCACAGTTTTAAAGAAATCAATTTGCATTTCAGTTTCTCAGCCTCTTTCAAAATGTGTATGCCTTCAACTCTGCACCGTTGACTCTGACCTCGTCTCTTACTGTCTCTGTTTTTCTCACGCCAGCCCCATTGGCCACCTTGTTGTTTCTCCAACATGCCAGATGTGGTCACACCTCAGGGTCTTTTCATAGGCTGTTCTCTCTACTGGGAACTCTCTTCCCTAGGAAGATCTCCTTTAAGGATCTGTTCAAATGTCACACACTCAATAAAGTTTTTCACCCTATTTAAAAGTACAGCCATCCTCGCCCCAACACCGCATTCTCGACCCTATCTTACCCTTCTCTACTTTTTTCCTTTTTCCATTTCACTTATCATTTACTTATGTATCTTGTACTTATCTCATTCATTAGATCTGTTTGTCATCTTTTTCATGTCCTCCAGCTAAGTGTAAGCTCCAAGTGAAAGGAGTCTTTATATCTTTTATCCACTAATGTATCTGAATTTCCCAGAAATTCATGGTGCAGAGTAGGCACTCAAGATCAATAAAGATTTGCTGAATCAGTGAATGAGTCAATGAATGAGTGAATCTCTCACTCATCCTGAATCTTACTCAAAATATTGGTAGATATTGAGAAGGGGAATGACTCAATGGGAAACAAATCTGTTGAAATTCAAGTTGTTCCAATTCATTATTTTCAATAAAACTAAAGGACATTTAAAAAGAAAAAAAAAAAACACTTTAGAAGACAATCTTAAAAAGTGCATGGTAATATAGAGATTTTCCAAATTATTTTAGGTTGCACATGAGCAAAAATATTTAAGACCACTGGCAAAGGGAAGAACCTAGAAGGAAATTATGGAAGATAGTGGCAAACTGCTCACCAAATCCATTTACTCTTTTTTCTGAGGACGCAGCTTGTTACTGAGTGCCAGCCAATAGAATGTGGGAGAAACTGATGTGCATTGCTTCCAGAACTAGTCCTTCAAAAACTCCTCCCTTGTGATTCTCCACGCCCATTCTCCTTCACTGGCCTGATGTAGGCAAGCCTGGGCACCCAGAAAGCCACCTGTGGAGCACTGCAGAGCCACAAGATGAAAGAAGTCTGGGTTCATGAATCACTGCTTGGAGAGAGTTGCCTGCCATCATGAATACCCGTTCAGACTTCACGTCCACATGAAGTACACTTCTCTTGCTTTAAATTACTGAGAATTTGCAGTTCATGTGTTAGGGTAGCTAGCACCACCTTAAGTAATACAGGAATGTTCCCACTGTGTTAAACAGGGAAGATTTTCCTCCAGAGACTAAAATTCTAGGGTAGATAAACATGCAGAATCCAGATGGAAGTCTGAGAACCCAGAAAATAGAAAAGATGTTTTTCCTTGTAATGCAAGATCACATATGGTGAAGGCTTCAATAAATTTTTCTAATAGGACTCCTCTCATCAATAGAACTCATCTTTGTCACATTTTTGTGAACATAGGGAGAACAGCTGGATTGTTTAAAAAACTTGTCTCAGAAAGGGATGAAAGAGGACGCTCATGGGTGAATTGCAAAGATCTTCATTGTACCATCATGGGAATATTTTTAAAAGGCTCTATGTTTTCTGGAAAATTCCTTCTTGAATCAGCTTTGGTTTTTAGCAGACAGTTGCTTACCTAAGCTCGACCTCTAGAATTTGAGATTCTAATCATATAAATCCACTTCATAAAGAAGGCTTCAGTAATGATTTTTTCAGTTAGAAGAAGTTTTAACAAGACGAAACAGTAGCAAGTCTTCAATTTAGTAAAAGGATATTTTGAAAATAGTAGACTCCAAAAATAATATGTTTATAAATCGGGCTCATCTGGAGCTTCAAAAGAGTTTTAAACATATGAATCTTTTTCTAAAAAGTCATAAATTCACATATGCTAGAATAGAAACATCTGTGAAACACAATTGTTTCATTCGTATTTGGTGGTGTAAAACTAGGAAAAGGTCAAGCAGCTTAAGTTATCAGCTCCTCATGAGGATGTTAAAATGATATTCTTAATTCACACCTCCATCTAGAGACATTGTATATTTTTGTCACCTAAAATAGCTATAGCCTCTTCAGAAAACTAAGGATGAATATTTTAAGTAGTGGCATGCAAGATTATGACACTTATCTGTCATTTTCCCGTATTACATATCCTCATAATAGTTTACTTTTTTATATTATGTGAAAGGATAATTGGTTCCAGAAAGAAGTAATGGTTTATATCAGCAAAAGCCATAACACAAGAGAACGGTTCTGAATCTACAGGAATAGATGTTGCCTCTGCCCATAATGTCCCTCTTCCCTTCTCTTCACTCTCAGAAACTCAAATACTACCACTTTTGTTATCACCCTTTTCCCCTCTTTACACATAATCAGCCTTTCTTTTGTACTCCCTGAGAAGTTAGCTTGTACATTGATTTTAGCATTTAGATTAGTGTACTATAATTACTTACGCACGTTTCTGACTTGTCTAACCAATCGTAAGTTCACATTTTCTTCTTCTTTGTATCTCAGTGTTTTAAACACTGGCATACAGCAGGTTCTCAATAGATATTTGTTAAAGTGGTGATTTTTTTTCTCAGTAAAACCATTTTATACCAACGGACTAATTCAAGTATAACATTAGAGATTTCAAAATTATATTCTCCCACATAATTAAATGTATTTCTGAAAAATAAATATTTATTCATGAAAAAATGTATAAAATTCAATAGCAAATGACTGAGGTTTAATAGCTGCAGAAGAAAAGCAGGCTAGAATTGTACTGAATGCATCAAAGACTGAGTCTGTAGTTGGGACCAGAGCCAAACCCAAAAGACCCACAGAGTGGAGGCCATAAGAAGGTGCTTTGGGATTGTAGAATCAATAGCAAAAGCCACAAGTATCCACACGCCATGAAATTAAGTTGAAAAAATGATCAAGAAAGGAGAAAGGCAGTGGTGGCCAAAGCAGTGAAAGCAGAGAGAGAGCAACTGAGTCGTCACAAAAGTGGAACAACAGTGGGACAGCATTAAAGGGAAGAGCAGAGACCTGCTGTTGAGAAAATGAGAGACTGCTTGCTAATGTGGCACTATAAACAGAAAAATACAATTCCCATCAATCACATCCTGAGAATAAACTTGTATTATCTAAGCTGACCCAAGTTTACTTCTGTTCCTTGAAACCTGAAAGATCCTAAGAAAATATACTGATATAATGAGTCACTTAAATCAGTGTGTCTTTTCTACCTACTTCCACAAACAAGTACCAAATTCTTGATATTTTTCCCCCCAGGAAAACAATGTTCTAGATCTTTCATTTGATTCTCCTGCAGTTAGGATGCCAAGAGGTTTTTTTCCTCCTCTCATGTTACTATTGGTTGCCAACTTCCAACAATTTTATTTCTGTTATAGATCTCAAAATAGTCCCATGATCTTCCCATCTTCCTTCATATTCATTTAAGTCTTCCAAAATGACCTGCCTGAATTTATTATTTCTTTGCTCTAATCCAAAAATATCTAAAAAATAAAACAACCAACACGATTTGACAATAGCTATGGCTGAGTACTACATATACAAAAGTTAATAAAATAGGGCTGTGACACCTAAAGGAGTCTCCAGATCATTACAGAAGACATAGATTTCTATGAAATCAATCAGGATGAATTCAGATGTATTTTGGAGCCAATGAACAAAGTTTTCTAGGAAGAAAGATGGGGGAGAAATTGATTCTGTTAGGGGGATAATATGAGGCCAAAGGAAAAAAGATGCTGAGAGACACTGAAAAGTAAGATGTTATCATTGGTAATAAACATGATTTTGCCAGATTTGTTATCCTGAATAATAGTACTTTTATTAAAATAAAAACAAATTCAAGTTAAAAAAAATTTTAAATAATTTCATTGAAGTTTGCTTGGTAGTAGACAGTGGGATTTGGGGGCCAAGAGAATGACAAGGGTTGCCTGAGAAGGCCAACTACCTTCTGGGTATTTGAGGGACCATGGTATCTTTTAATCCTTCCTATCAGAGAAAGGAAACCAGAGTGAGGTCAGCATCATGGTGGCATAAGATATCCCTCGTTTTCTCCCCCCTGCACAACAAAAATTTGGCATCCATCAGTGGACAAAAGTGGCTTTAAGAGAGCTGTAGTATCCAGCACCATATGCCGAAGGACCCCCGAGGATTCTCGCCCACCTGTGTGTCAGGTAATAAGCAAACAGACCTCACTCCTGGCTATGGACCCTGCAGTGTCTCTTGAACCAGCTTCAGGCCCTCTCAGCAGTGGCCCAGGAGCCACTGGAGAAGACTGACTTAGATAATCACCCACAGATAAGAGAGCCCTCATACAAGTCCAGGTTTCCAGAGAAGGTCCAGCATTTCACTGGAGCAAAAAACATGAGTTTGGATGCACTGTGGTAGTTAGCAAAAACCAGAGGAGGTGAATGCTACTTCAAATGAAAAGACAACAACACAAAACTATGAAAAAAAATTGAGCAATCACGATAACATGACACTGTAAAAGGATCACAATAATCTTCTTGCAACCAAACTCAGAGACATGGAGATCTGTGATTTACCAGATAAAGAATTCAAAAAAGCTGTTTTAAGGAAATTCAATGAGCCACAAGAAACACAAGATCAGGAACAAGACAAGAACGTCCACCACTCCTGTTTCAACAGAGTCCTAGAAGTCCTAGCCAGAGCAATCTGACAAGAAAAAGAAATAAAGACATCTGGACCAAAAAGGAAGAAGTAAAATTGTTTTTGTTTGCAGATAATATGATCATATATACAGAAAATCCTAAACACACCACCAAAAAACCATTAGATCTAATCAATTTATTAAAATTGCAGAATGCCAAATCAACACACAGAAGTGAGTTGCATTTTTATGCACTAACAATGAAATATCTGAAAAAAGAAATAAACTATTTAATTCACAATAGCATCAAAAAGAAAATATTTAGGAATAAATATAACCAAGGAAGTGAAAGATCTGTACACTGAAAATTATAAAGCTTTGATGAAGGAAATCGAAGAGGACACAAACAAATGGAAAGATATCCTGTATTCACAGATTGGAAGAATTAATGTTTTTAAAATGACCATACTATCCAAAGCTGTCTAAAGATTCAATGCAATTCTTATCAAAATTGCAAAGTCATTTTTTACAGAACTAGAAAAAATAATCCTAAAACTTGTATGGAACCCCAAAAGACCCCAAATAGCCAAAGCAATCCTGAGAAAGAAGAATAAAGCTGGAGGCATCAGAATTCCTGATTTCAAACTATACTACAAAGCTATAATAATGAAAACAATACAGTACTGGCATAAAAATAGACACATAGATCAATGGAACAGAATTAAGAGCCCAGAAATAAACCCTCTCATATATGGTCAACTAATATTTGACAAGGGAGCCAAGAATATACAATGGGAAATGGATAATCTCTTCAATAAATGATTTTGGAAAAACTGGATAACCACATACAGAAAAATGAAATTGGACCCCACCCATGATATCTGATCACCCCCAGTATCTGATCAAATTCCTTATCTTCCACCATCCCCCAGGTGACATCTGATTACCCTGGTCTGCCTTAGGCAAGAATCTCAAGTCTGTTTAGCCAGAATCCCCCTTATTGCTGATGTTTCCCCTTAGGAATTTTCTATCCACTGACCCCCAACCTACTCCTTGGCTATAAATTCCCACTAGTCTGTGCCGTATTCGGAATTGAGTCCAGTTCTAGACTGAGATCCCTTTTCCCCTATTGCAATAGTTCCTGAAAAAAATCTTTTTTTTTTTACCACTTTAGCTACTGTCCAGCTCTGGTTTTCTTTAATGGTAGATTAAAAGTAAAAGTATAGAAAATGACCTACCATGCAAACACTAACCAAAAGAAAAGTGAGAATAGCTATATTAATATCAAATAAAATTAACTTCAGAGCAAGGAAAATTACCAGGATTTTAAAAAATGATAAAAATTTCAGTCCATCAATAATGCACTACAATTTTAAATGTGTCTTCAGCTAAAAATGGAACTTCAAAATACAGGAAGCAAAATCTGTTCAAACTGAAAGGAAAAATAGGCATATCCACAACTATAGTTGAAGATTTTAACACTTCTTTCTCAGTAATTGATTCAAAAGGTAGACAGAGAATCAGCAAAGGTATAGAAAATATTTTTAAATTGTACTTCATCAAAATCAAAAACTTTGGCTCTGCAAAAGAAAAGACAAGCTACAGTCTGGGAGAAAAATAATTGCAAATCACATACCTAACAAAAGATTTGTATCCAGAATATGTAAATAACTTTCAAAACTCATTAATAAGAAAACAACCCAACTTTTTAAAAATAGGCCAGTGATTTGACAGATACTTTACAAAAGATATATGAATGTCAGGTAGGTACATGGAAAAACACTCGACATCATTTGTCACCATGATTAATTATAATAAGAGTTGTGATGGGTCCTCAACAGTGAAATAATGTTCACTTGGCTAAACTGTTTAAATACTAAAAAAAAAATATATCAAAATACCAAAAGCTCAATGTCTTACAACAAAATATTTACACTTTCACTTTATGTCGTAAAAAAGTTAGAAATAATAGGAATATCTTAGAGTACAAAGTTTTAAAATGAAAATATGTGAAATATGTCATTGTGCTTTCTCCTGTTTTTGTATATGTTTGTTGCTGACATATTACCATCTCCAAAATAAAGACAGAGTAGCAAATAAAGACAAAGTTGCATTATTCTCTAAGCTAGCAACTAAAGAAAAGTATACTTAATATAATACAGAGTATATGAAATCTAAAGAAGGAGAATTCTGATCATTTCCACATATTTCTACTGTTTGGATGTACAGAACATTTTTGCCAGGGAGAATTCATTCTTGAAGTCTAACTTGGTTTAGATCTTAGCAAATAATTTTTTCAATTCTAATACCCCTTACCAGTATATTGTGCAGAAAAAGACACTCTCATATACTTCTAGATGGAGTGTATGTTAGTAAAAACAAATTCTAGAAGGCAATCTTAATATTTAAAATAATTTTGAAAATAAGAGAATCATCTTGTCATTAGCATAGAATTTTTGCTAAGCACAAACTAATATTGAGTCTATAATATATCCTAGGCACTTTGGCAAATGCATGAAATTCATTATCTTCATGAATCATTTCAACAAGTTTATAAAGTAGGCAATATTTTTGTTATATCCATTTTATCTGTGAGAAATTTGAGCTTGGAAAGTCGTCCAAGGTCGTATAATTAGTGGAAATAGAACCATGAGCAGCTAAATACATATAAAGTACTTAGCACTGCACCTCCCTCATAGTAAATGCTTAGTAAACAGCAGTTTTCTTAAAATAATTTTAAATAATTATTTTTATACTCACTTTTTTACAGTCACTACTAAAATCTCATTTATTTGGATAAAATTTGGGAAAATGATTGCAGGTATCTCTTGACAGCATTATTTGCAAGAACAAATGTAACAAAACAATCATATTTAATAGTGAATATTTTGGAGTGAATTTGTAGTTGACCTCAGAACATCTATGAGGAAAGCAGAAGCATTTCCAGGGGCCAAGGAAGAACACAGGCCTTGATTAGAAGGGAGAGAATTAAATTCCTTGGCTCCAACAAGAATAGAGATTAAGTGTTACTACTATGCTTACAAGATGGCTTGACCCTTTGCTCAAGATGAAGAAATGAATTGTATGTTTCCTCATTTATCTAATTAAAAAATAATGACTAGACTATGTGTTTGCTGATAAACTGTTTTATTATCTCAACATCTGTACTTCCCTCTTTTCTATGTTTCCAATTTAAATATCATTCTAGTCCCGGAATTTGAACCTCCATATAATAGGAGGTATAGGGAACACTTCTGAATCTTCTTCATAATAATTTTTTTTAGTGCCAACAGCCCACTCTGTACTTTCACTGTTATAAATGAGCTTAATGGAAGGGCTGGCTGGCTAATATCTAATTACAACGGCATAAATAGTAACATTACCATCACCTCTGCTTTCTTGCACTTTGCTCACCAGGTATGTTCTGTGCACAGACAATAGGTCATTGATCTGTAATAACTGCCATTAATTAAAAAGATTGGAGCTTTGTTTCTTAACCTCCTTTAGAATAAATGTCCTGATGTTAATTGCCTTATTTTTTTGCACTAGGTTAGTTTTTCCTTCATTACAAAATATGGCAAAAGTAAAGTTGCATCCCAGAAAAAAAAGTTTATCTTCAGTGGAAATTACTGGCATGAACGGTTAAATATTTCTCAAACCTGTCTTATTATCCTGGTTAGTTTGCCATCAATCATCAAGTTTATAGAAAATTTCAACAGAATATAAACAGAACTCCCCCTTTTAAAGCATGTGACAGATTAAATATAGCTTCTCTTCTATATTAGTCTCTTCAATTTCTATGCCAAATAAGAAAATGCTGTATCTCGCTCCCAGTTTTAAGAGTTGTCAAATATTAGCATCTCTACATTTGCTCCTCTGACAAATCTAGTTTTCTCCCTTTGAAACTCATGCTCTTCATGAAAAAAATTCTATTTTCTATTTGAAAATAATATCTGACTAGAAACTCCTTATGCAGCACCAACCTACTTTCTGCTATCCATATCATCGAGAAATCTGGTATTAAAAGATAAATTGAGGCATATAAAAAAATTTAAGGGTTTGTTTGAGCAAAAACTGATTCGAATCAGGGGGCGTCCAATCTAGCAGATAGAATGGAACTCTGAGGAGCTGTACGAAATGAAAGACTTTTATAGGCAGAAGGGAGTAGGCACAAGGAAGCTATGCTAGGCAAAGTCGGTGATGGATTGACAATAAATGTATGGAAGAAACACATAGCATGAAAAATAAGCTGGAATGGTAATTTTAATATAAGATAAAATAGACTTTAAGACAAAATTATTAACCCCAGATAAAAAGCGACATTTCATAATCATAGATGTACCTAATAACAGTTTAAAATGTACGAAGGAATAGCAGGAACCCTGAATGTGTATTACTAAGTGAAAGAAGCCAGTCTGAAAAAGGCTACATTCTGTGTGATTCCAGCTATATGACATTCTGGAAAAGGTAAAACTGTGGAGGCAGTAAAAAGATCGGTGGTTGTCAGGGATTGGAGGGGCGAGGGAGGGATGAATAGACAGCACAGAGGATTTCAAGTCAGTGAAACTACTCTGTATCATACTACAATGGTGGGTAAAGGTCGTTATACATTTCTCGAAACCTAAAGAATAGCAACACCAGAAGTGAACCATGACATAAACTATGAACTTAGGGTGATGGTGTGTTAATGCAGGTTTATCAATTGTAACAAATGTACCATTGCGGCGCAGGATGTCACTAGTGGGGGAAGTTGTGCATTTGTGTGGGAAGGGATACATGGGAAAATCTCTGTACTTTCTTCTCCATTTTGCTATGAACCTAAAACTCTCCTGAAAAATAAAGTCTCTTCAAAAATATAAAGAGAAAAAAACCATGAAAATTTAGATTAAACAATCAAAATTCTTGAAAAACTTTTACCAAACCTGTCAACAAGAAAAAGTGTTACACCTTATTAGTTTTATATTTATTAAAGTCATTGAAATCATAATTAAAGAACAAGTCAGGCCCAAATGGCTTCAACAAAAGGAAAGAATAACACTAATTTTTGTGAAAGGATAGAATAGCACTGATCTCCAGAAATTCTTCATAAAATCGAAAATGTGGGTAAAGGCCCCCTTTATACCAACCTGAGAATTACAAGAAAGAAAAAGTATAGGCCAATCTCATTCATGGACATAGGTTTAAAAAAAGGGGAACAATTAAAGCCAATATAAGCAAATCAAATCTAGGAACATATAAAAACAATACCACATCATAACAAAATGAAGCTGTTTCCAGGAAAGCAAGTTTGGTTTCACATCTGAAAATAGGCCAGTATAATACGTCGCATTAAAAGAATAAAATAGAAAAACATGATTGTTTCAATAGATGCAGAAAAAAAGTGTTTAATCAAATTCAACATCCATTCATGATAAAAATTTCTAGAAAACTAGCAGTAGAGATACTCTTCCTTAATCTGATTAAAGAATGTCTTTTAAAATAATCCTAAATATTGAAGGGACAAAATTGAAATCTTTCCCCCTGAGATCAAGGCTAAGATACGGTTGGGCGTTACTGCTCCTTCTATGCAGCATTTTGCTGAAGGACACATCAAATGTAATAAAGCAAAATGAAAATTTAAAAAACATAAAGATTGTAATGAAACAAGTAAAATTATTACTCACAGATGACATGGTTGTGTAAAAGAAGATCCAAATGAATTTAAAAATCAACTTTTTGAATTAATAAGTGAATTTAGCAAGTTTGCTTATTATGAGATACATATAAAAATCAATTCTTTCTATATATTATCAACATATAAAAGTTGATGAAATATATAAAATAATGCACTAACAATAGCATCAAAAAGTCAATCCATAAAAACCAATCTAATAAAATATATGGAAGATCTCTACACAGAAAATTATGAAAATTATTGAAAATTTTCATAAAAATTAAAGATCTAAATAAATGGAGGACCAGATCAACTTAACGATTAAGAAGATTCAATGTGTTAAAATATGAGTTCTCTCCTAATCTTCTATCTATTTCCAATCAAAATCCTGATATGTATTCTATAGTAAGTTGATTTTAAAATTTATGTGGTAAGTCAAAGAGCCAAGAATGACTAAGTCACTCTTGAAGATGAACAAAGTTGGAGGATTTCCCTACCTGATATCAGGACTCATAAATCTACAGTAATAAGACAGTATCGTATTAGGACAAGGTTTGAGTGAAATACTGGAACAGAATAAGGAGGTCAGAAACACATCCACACAGACATGGCCACCTGACTTGTGATCCAGGTGGCACTGCAGGGAGGGCTTTTTTAAAATAAACAGTGTTAAACACGTTGGCTATTCATATGGGGGAAAAAGAAACCTTGATGCTATTTTTGCATCATGCTCCAAAAAAAACAGTTCCAGGTGAATGCTAACTTTAAATGTGCAAGGTAAAACATTAAATTTTTAGAAGAAAACATACAACAATGTCTTCTTGACTTTGGGACTTGTAAAGATTTTTATATAAGACACAAAAGCTACTAACCATAAAAAAAAAATGACCTATTGGACTTTATTAAAATTATGACTCTCTAGGTTCATCAGAAGACACCATTAAGAGAGTAAAAAGGTACAAAGGAATACACATATTTTACACATATGTATAATATATATGTATACATATTATATATGTAAATGTACATCCAGAATATATAAAGAACATCTACAAAGACTGTCTAATAGACAAATGGACAAAAGATATAATGAACAGGTACTTCACAAAGAAATATACTCAAATGGCCAAATATGCTCAATATCATTAATCATCAAGGAAATGCAAATTAAAACCACAATGAAATACCACTCCATGCTCACGAGAACACTAATACGAAACACACACATGTGGTAACAATAACAAGTGTGGGTGAGGATTTGGCGCAACTAAAAATCTTGCGCATTGCTATCGGGAATCTGAATTGGTAAATGTCTTGGGAAACTGAATTTAGTCATCCGCTAGCTCCAGATTATAATGCAGCAATTTTACTATTAGTAATATACCCAAAAGACATGGACATACCTTCATAGCAGCTTTATGTATGATAACAATTTCAATGAATGCCAAACCTAGAAAGATGCTCCAGGGTGATGGAGATCAGAATGGAGATTACTCTGGGAAGGGAGAGTGATGACAAGGAGTGCAGGAGGGAAGTTTCTGTGGTGCTGATCATTTTCTATATGTCGTGATGAGTGATGTTTATCCAAGTGCATTTACTTAATAATTCATTTTAGATTTATGCATTTTATGTGATCATACTTCAGTAATAAAAGTTTGCTCAAAAATGAGAAGACAGCTTAAAACTATCCTTAGGAATTACATTTAACTTATCCATATTTAATTTAGAATCCCACCTGGTTCTGAACTCCTAACCCATAGGGCTGGACATAGAAGAGAGCTAATTTTTAAATAGTTTATAAACTAATTAGTAAATTATATAAATTGCAATTAAGATTTTTCAAAAGGAGTTTAGTTGTTCTATATTTTACCTCATTAACAGGCAAAAATATAGCATTTTCACAATTAACTTTTATGAAGTCATGTTTGCCTCTCATGTCCATACTGCGAACATATACATATGTACACATTACATTCATAAATATTTATGCGCAGTTAACACCTAATAGGATCCAGAAGAGTTTGATACTTTAAAAAATTAGAATAGGGGCTGGCTCAGTGGCATAGTGGTAAAGTTTGCACACTCTGCTTCGGTGGTCTGGGGTTTGCGGGTTCAGATCCCAGGCGTGGACCTACACACCACTCATCAAGCCATGCTGTGGCAGCAACCCACATACAAAATAGAGGAAGACTGGCACAGATGTTAGGTCAGCAACAATATTCCTCAAGCAAAAAGAGGAAGATTGGTGACAAATATCAGCTCAGGGCCAATCTTCCTCACCAAAAAAAAGAAAAAGAAAGAAAATTATAATAATGAAAAGAAATTATTGAAATATTCCATTTTCATCACTATCTAGCTGTTGAACTGGGCAAATTCTTAATCTCTCTAGGTTGCAGACAAAATAGTGGTTTGAGCTTGGGCCAGTCAATCTCTGCTGTGTAGGTGAGCTCTCAGTAATAAACAGGCTGCTTTGATGGTCACTTAGGTTAGTTCTAATATAATACACTATAATTCCACTTTAAGAAAATTCTCTGAAAGAAAGCATCTCAACCGGTCTTTCTATTACTATCTGATATAGGGAATGCCTCATTTCCTCCATAATTTCCTTGAATGGTCAAATTATCAATTGATTAAAAACAGATGACTATTTCTGGCTTGCCCAGCATCAAATATATTGACTTTCCTTTGTTTGGTTAAGTTTTACTTAGTACTCTCCAAGCCACATTCAATAAACCATGACTCAAATTTTCCCAGACATATCAATCACGTGACAGATGTTTGTTGCCTAAAGAGACACTGTCTTATAAATGAGAGCTGTAAATAGAGGAGAAGAGTTAATTAAGCCTAACAATTCTCCTCTTAAATTTATATGAAAGTGTGGACTCAACACCACAATCTAGCACGACTTGTGCGTTCACCATATTTTATTAAGGAAAGTTATAAAATCTTCCTTTGGAAAGACAAATACACCTATTTTGTATTTATATGATTTTAATTATATTTTTCATGTCTTTTTAAGAATTATTTTCCAATTACAGCTTGACATAAAGAAACAAAATATGTTAAGATAAAATGCAGTATGAATTTAAGCAAAGGAAATACATAATTTGAGAGAGAAGAGGACAAGAGCATTCTAAGCAAATCAAATAATGTGCAAAAAAATAACAGGACTATGGGAGAATAAGTCAAATTTCATCAAAACAGACTAAGCGAGGCATATAATGGGAAATCAAGCTGAAAAGACAGAGTTTGATCAGATCATAAAGAGATTTTTTATGATACATGCAGACAATTTTACCCTCCAAGCAATGGTTGTCACCAAGGATCAGGAGAGGAGTGACAGGTCAAAGCAAGGCTCTAGGAAATTTTAATGGTAGAATATTTGAAATGTAGCAATGGAAGGATTTTCTGAATTACCTACAGTTTTCATTGCCATTATGCATACTCTGATCATTTCCAAATACTTATTGCTAAGTTTAATTCTCACCAAAAGTGCAAAAGTGAAAGTACACACGATCAGTTATCTCACAGGTCTCTCAAGTTCAACATATACAAAACTCACATTTTACATCAGAAATCTTCTGACAATATTTTCTATCCTTAATAACACTGCCATCCACACTGCCACATGTCTAGGGGCCTCACCCCACATATAAGGTATCCCTAGTCTGGCTTTTCTGTCTTTAAATCCCTCTCAAGTCTGGCTCCTCTCGTCCTCATTTCCACTTCCACTGTCAAGGAAGCAGATTAACCTGGTCTGCTAACTGACGTTCCTTCCTCCAATACCTTCCATCTTTAATCTCTGTTATGCCCTGCTGCACCAAAATTTTAAAAATAAAAAATAAGTAGGCTGGCCCAGTGGCATAGTGGTTAAGTTCGGTGCTCTCCACTTCAGTGGCCCAGGTTCACAGGTTCAGATCCCAGGGGCAGACCTACACCACTCATCAAGCCATGCTGTGGCAGCGACCCACATACAAAATAGGGAAAAGATTGGCACAGATGTTCGCTCAGGGCCAGTCTTCCTCACAAAAAATAAAAAATAAACAATCAAATAAATAAACAAAAGTTTGAGATAGCCAATTTGTTCAGGTCATCATTCAAGTCCTTCAAGTCTCTCGAATCTAAAAGGCAAAGTTCACGCACTTTAACGTATCACACCAGCAAGGAGATAGATAGTCAAAGTATTTATCAACTAGTAGAAAACGGGCACAGAACCATCAGCAGAGACCAAGTCGATTCAGAGCAGATGCTGCGACTAAACAGCCAGTGAGGCCTAGAGATATGAACCAGCTTCGTATAAGCCTGAATACACGTCCTGCATGATCTTACTCCTGCCTCCCCTTCAGCCTGTGTTTTTCTGCTTCCACCTACCCACACTGTGCACCAACAATGTGAAGTCAATCTTACTTTGGCCCCTGGAAAGTTCAGAGCTTCAGAACTCATCTTATGGCCCAGTTATACTAATTATATGGTATATTAGAAGCCTGCATTGCAAAGCACAAATTTTCTTTTTCATAAAATCTTATTATGCCACCTATCTCCACTTGTCCTTAGTCATAAATAGTAATCTTAAAATATATATACACATACTTCTATTTGGTATGTATCTATATAGCTTATGACATATACATGACATGTATATGTTTAGGATATAAACATATATACATGTGTGTATGTGTGCAATGTTGAAGTGTCCCAGAGCGCAGTCTTGGATCTCTTCTCTTCTCCATTTACACTCTCTATTGGAGATGTCAACCTCTTCTGTGGCTTTAAATGCCAAATCTATGCTGATGACTTCCAAATGCGTTTCTGCAACCGAGAACTCTCTCTCCTGAACATCAGCAATATATCGACAGTCTACTCAATATTCTTGCTTGGATGACTAATAGATGCATTATATCTAATATATTCATAACCAATCTCCTGATATGCCTGGAAAATATACTCCAACACAGCTTTGCCCATCTTAATCAATGGCAACTCCATCCTTTCATTTGTTCAAGCCAAAAAATCTAGAGTCATACTTGACTCTTTTGCTCTCACACCCCCATCCAACCCATCAGGAATTCATGCTAGGTCTATCTTCAGATCAAATCCAGAATTTGACCACTTCTCGACATCTCCACTGCTAGGACTCTAGTTCAAGTGGCGATTTTCCTCTGAGGATTACTATAGTAAACTCTTCACAGTTCCCCCCGCTTCCAATTTTACCTCTCTACAGTCTGTTCACAACACAGCAGCTGATTATTCCTTTCAAAATCTGCCTACATGTCACTACTTGCTTGAAAACCCAGCAGTCTTTCCTAACCTTACTTAAATTAAAAGCTGAAGTCCTCCTAATGGTCTGTAGAGCTCTACAAGACACCTTATGATCTATGAGCCACAGCACCCCAAGCTAGTCTCTCTCATCACCTCTGCCCTCAAACTGCTCTCTCCAGTGCTCATTCTGCACCCCCCACACCTGCTGCCTTCCTCTCTTCTCTGCCTGGAAAACCCTAGCCCTCCATACCTTCACTGCCTTCAAGTCTTTGATCAAATCATACCTTATCCATGAGGCATTCCTTGACGATCCCATTTAATAATGCCATATTCCCATCCTGTCCTTCACTGCTGTCCAGCTACCCATCACACTACTCTGATTTTCCTATTCTCCAGAGCACTTACCACTTAACAAACTATATCATTTACTTATCATTTATTGGATTTATTGTTGTTGTCTCTCCAGCTAGAAATTATGAGGTATAGGATCTTTGACTGTTTTGTTGACCTATGTGAACAGGTGTACAAGGGCCCCTAACAATGTCCAGCATATATTAGGAGCCCAATGGCTATTTACTGAATATACAAGTACCTTTCAAGTCACTTCAAATATCCTTTTTGTGAGTGAATTTTCTGTGAAATTAAAACACCTCCATATCTTGCACAATGCTTCTCTGCCTAGAATGCTTTCACCCATTCAAACCCCTCACTGCTACGCATGCCCACAAATACACCACACACATAAAACCCCTTCATGCACAGGTCAGGTATTATCTTTTATTTGAGGCTTTCCAGGCTTCTAGAAAGAGGAAATTGTTGTTTCTTCTCTAATAACACTGTAAGCTGTACATATTCTAATATTGCTTTTAGTGTATTTTATTTTTATGTTCTATTTAAATGCCTGTCTTTGGGATATTTCTATTTAAACATGGATCCTTAGATGTGAGTCCTTAACCATGAGTTCCTAGAGGGCAGAGTCCATGTCTCATCCATCTTTGAATGGCCAGACCTTCAACAGTATAGATGTTACTTAAATGTTTATCAAATTAGGAATTAATAAAATAATGGGAAAGGAGGAGAAAATTAAGAGTCAGTTTATGACTTAGGATTCTGCTAGTGCTGCATAGTCAGCCTCTTAAACTGAAGTGCAGTCTTCTGGCTACCATACTTAGTACATCAAGGACCAGTGTGCTGACCCTATAACTGTGTTCAGGCATGACTTTCAGCTGAGTGTTTCTGACCAGTCCGTGTTTGTGGGCAGCCTCCATCTTCCTTTGTCAGGCCATGGCACCAGCTATGCGCGACGGCCTATGATGACTGCACATCTTTGGGCTATAAGAAATGCCGTCTGTGGATGATGTATTAAAAATTCCCAAGACACTGAGGACCTAGAGTTTAAGAAATGCCTGTAGCTAAGCAAACAGAGCTTGATCAATTCCTTGCTATACTTCATGACAAAAGAAAAGCTGCTTTAAGACATTTTACTCAAAACTACATTGGCGAGTTGTTTAGTATGCACTAAAGGCAAACTAATTATTTTAATGACAATTTTTTAATGGTAGACTGTGTTCTTTCTCTGGCTGTCATGCTGTAATAGGCTTGCATTTTATTAATGTGGTAGATTTTTTATAAACCAGCATATCTACACTGAGGCCAAGGAACACATGATGTGATATGTCTGTATAGAAGGGCTTTTGTTGAGTTTCCTTGTAAGTGGAATACTTAGTCCGGATTCCAAGGATTTAAAACAAACATTTTAAAGGAAAGCTTGAATACAAATAGCTTAATTTTCCAAGTTTAACAACAACATCAACAAAACAGCATCAACTTGATGCATAAAAATCCCTGAAGGAAGGATGTTTTAAAAATCTATGCAGTACCCCATTTTTATAAGGTCAATTTTAAGTAAGTATTACCGGAAATACTCAAATTTCACATCTCTACCAAACCACAATGCTTGCATTACTTCAAAAAATATATGTTTATTTTAAAGATAAGATCACATCATTCCATAGAACATTTAGGCCACATATGTGACAAATATGTAAACATGCATTTTGTTGGATTGTAAGGGTTTTTTTTTTTAAAGAAGTCTCATGATAATGACTCTTTCCTTCAATAATTAAACAAAGAGTTTGGTTCAAAAAGATAGTCAGTAAACTACAGGCCTTATATGTGACAAATATATCAAAATTTGTTTATTGAATTTTTTTGCAGAATTCTTCATTATTTCCACCAAGAAGTAAATAAGTTTGGTTTCAATGCAGAGTGGATTTTTAAGTGAAATGTTAGCTTTTAAAAAACCAAGTGTCAGTCAGTGTTCAATTACAGAAGCAGAACCCCCATGAGATGTGGAATAGGGATTAATTACAAAAATTAGACCTCACACAACTGTGTGAGAATCTGGGGAAGTAGATCAAATATGTAGTCACGAGCCAGTAATCTGAAAAGTCAAAATATACACACACCAAAATGGGAATGAGGAGGAAGGCGAGTAGGTAGAGAGGTCTATGGGGAGCCATGCCTCTGCATTTCTTCCATTCCTGTGGAGCTGCTGCTCAGCATCTGGAGGTGGATGTGGGCCGGTGTTGATCAATGGGGCCAGCAGTCAGGAAGAACTAGACAAGTAGTGGAGGAAGCAAGAACAAGCTGGAACCCAACAGTGCCTCTGCGTCTGTCACTACATCTAACCACAGTGAATTTACTAGAGGTTAATAATCTCCTGCTTCATTTTGACCCTCTCAGTCTTACACAAATTCCGCTTTTCACCTCCTGTAACCCAGAACCACAGTAAGGACCATCCATCTCCTTCCAATCAAATTCTCCTTTTTTTCTCCCCTGGAATATCAGTAATATCAATCATTTCCCCAAGCATTTGGCTATACTTAAAATGAATCTATCCCTCCAGCCTTCCTATCAGGATTCTCCAACCATTCTGCGACTGGTCTTTCACATTTGTGAGAACTAGACTCTCTCTATCCAGCACTTTCCATATAACTACCTTGCCCCTCACTCACCTTTTCTTACATTATATCCTCTGGAGATTGTGCCATGATATTTAGATAACAGTGGGTCTCTTTCCTCTGCACCTGTCTTAAAAATCACTATTGTTGAAACTGACCAACTGTCTGCATTCTATATGCTGAGGCTTGGTGGATGAAGCTAAAAAATCAGTTTGATGTCCCAATTTCAGATAAGGTCTCTGCACTTTCAAACAGACTCCTGATTTTTCTCTTGTTAGTCCTCTTTTACAAAGACTAAGAACTTTCTTAGTAATGGCCCAGCAGGCAGTGTGGTTTTCACACCTGGACCAGTTCCTCTTTCCCTCCAAGGCCCATGCAGACTAAACAGAGGCAGATCTAGGGGGAAGCTGTTATGTACAGCAGGTTTGCATCACAGTTGAGATGAGGAAAACACAGTCCTTTTTAATGGGATGCAAGCAAACAGGCCCAGCATTTGCCCTGGAGGGAGACATTATCTTTATTATTCTAATTTGCAAACCAAGCAGCCCTCTGCTTCAGAGGAAGACACTATCTCTAACCTCTAAAGCTGTTGGCTATTCAGATAGCACTGAAAAGATAATCTCGAACAATAGCTTTAAAAAAAATACAAAGAGTGTACTTAAACCAATAGTACAAATAATCAATTATTCTAAAAGAAGTTTTAAAAGGAAGAAAAAGGAACAAAGAAAAGATGGAATAAATACAAAACAAATTTCAACATAGTAGACGTAAGTCCAAACATATCTATAATTCCATTGCCTAAACAGAATTATTGGTGTCTAAATACACCAATTTAAAAAGATATTAAAGGAACTGGACCAGTGGCATAGTGGTTAAGTTCCTGCACTCTGCTTCTGGTGACCTAGGGTTCACAGGTTCAGATCCCAGGTGCAGAATGATGCACCACTTGTCAAGCCACACTGTGGCAGCGTCCCATATAGAGTAGAGGAAGATGGGCATGGATGTTAGCCCAGGGCCAGTCTTCCTCAGCAAAAAAGAGGAGAATTGGCAATGGATGTTAGCTCAGGGAGAATCTTTCTCACAAAATGAATACATAAATAAAAGCAAAAAGGTGTTAAAAAAGGAAAGTGCAGCTAAATGCTATCTACAAAGAATCCAAATTAATAAGAAGATACAAACACAATAAAATAAAATACATGAAAGAGCTATGTCACACAAAACTAAGCATAAGAAAGTTAGAGTGGCTATACTAAAATCAGACAAAGTCGATGTCAGAGCATTTTATAATGAAAAAGGGCCTAATTCATCAAGAAAATGCAACAATTCTAAATGTGTGTGCATCCAATATCAGAGCTTCAAAATATGTGAAAGACAGATGAAACTGAAAATGATCCATGTAGAAATCCTAAGAAGTCTACAAAAAGCTACTAGAACTTAAAAAATTGATTTTAGCAAGTTCATAGGACGTAAGGCTAATACAAAAATCAATTGTATTCTAATATAGCACTTACTTATAGCACTTACTGTAAAGCTATAGTAATATAGACAATGTAATAGACAATAGTAAAGTAGACAATTTTTATGTGGATAGAAATATAGATTAATGGAACAGACTGAGACACTCATATGTGGCAAATTTATTTTTGACAAAGATGCTGAGGTACTTCCTTAGGGAAGAACTTTTCAACAAACAGAGCTAGAACAACCAGGTATCCATTTCAGGAAAAAAAAGAACCTCAACTGTTATCTCATACTTTACCCAAAAATTAACTCGAAATTAATCATAGACATTAATAGAAAGCTAAAATTTTAAAACTTGTGTAAAAAAAGCATAGAGAAAAGCTTCACAGACTACTATTTCTCAGATGGGATACCAACAGTTAAAATAAAAGGAAAAAATTGATAAATTGCACTTGGTAAATTAAAAATTTCTCTTCCTCAAATATAGCATCAACAAAATTAAGGTTTCTGCCACACACAGGAAGAAAATATTTACTAAACATGTACCTGACAAGGGAATGAAACTGCGTATAGAAAGAACTTTTATACATCAACAATAAGAAAAAAAAAACCTTGCAAATAATTCAAATAGATCCTTAGCAAAAAATAGGTATATGAATGGTCAATAAGCACATGCAAAGATGCTTAACATCCTTAATCATTAGGGAGATGCAAAATAAAACTATAATGTGATACCAAAACACAAAAATTAGAATGGCTTAAATTAATACAACTTACTGTGTTTATTACTCAAGGGTCTCCCGAGAAACATATCCAATAGGATGTGTGTATATGCATATATAGATAAAGAGATTTATCATAAAGAATTGCCTCATGTGATTATGGAAGCTAAAAAGTCCCAAGATCTGCAATCTGCAAGCTGGGGACCCAGGAGATCTGACAGTGTGGTTTCAGTCAGTTTGAAGTTCTGAGACACAGGAGAGCAGATTAGTGTAAATTCCAGTCCAAACGCCAGCAGGCTCAAGATCCAAGAAGAGCTGATGTTTCAGTTCACGTCCAAAGGCAGGAAAATGTCCAGCCTTTGTCCCAGCTCAGCAGTCAGGCAGGAGGAGTGCCCTCTTACTGGTGGGAGGATCGGCCTTTTTTGTCCTCTTCAGGCCTTCATCTGATTGGAGGAGTGTCACCTACATCAGGGAGAGCAATCTGCCCTACTCGGTTTACCAACTCAAATGTGAATCTCATCAAAAACCCCCTCACGGACAAACCAGAATAATGTTTGACCAAATACCTGGGCACCCCATGGCCCAGTCAAGTTGACTCATAAAACAAATCATACCAAGAGTTCTTGTTGAAGAGAATTTACAACCACATTTGAAAAAAGTTTGGCAATTTCCTATCAAGTTTAAATGTACTTACCTTACAACCTAGCAGTTACACTCCTATGTATTCACCAGAGAAATGAAAATATATGACTACACAAAAACTTGCACATAAATGATCTTTATTGACAATAGTAAAAAACTGGAAACAATCAATCAACTGTCTATATGTATCAGCAGGCAAATGGCTAAAAAGTTGTGTCATATTCATACAATGGAATACTTCTGAGCGATAAAAAAGAATGAACTGATGACACAGGCAACCACACAAATGAATAGCAAAAGTATTATATTGAGTGAAAAAAAGCCAGTCAGAAGAGTACATACTATAGAATTCCATTTATATGAATCTCTAGAAAGACACATATAACTGATAGTGGCAGAAAACAGCAATGGTTGGCTTTGCCTGGGGCTGACGTGGGAAAACTATTTGGAAAAGCCTCAGGAAATGTGGTTGGAGCAATGGATATGTTCTATATCTTGATTGTTGTAGTGGTTGCCAAGGTGTTTAAATTTGTCAAAACTCACTAAAATTTACACTTAAAATAGGTACATTTTGTTATACATAAATTATATCTCAATAAAGTTGATTTAGGAAAAATATAATGCCCAAAAATGTCAGAATTTAAGACTGATAGAATATTAAGTTGTTTGGAATGAAAACAAGCTCTGGAGACTAAGAATGATTGGTGGTAACCAAAACAACTAACTACAATTTATCGAGTACTTACTAGGTATAAGGGATTCTGCTAAGCACTTGAATGCATTGTTTTATTTTATGTTTTTACATTAACCCAGAGGGTATTACTCTTAATCCCACTTTACAGCTAAGGAGACGAATACCTAGAGAGTTTATGTTCTTAGACAACATGCATGTTATTACACTCAGTTCAACGCCAATGCTCTGTTTGCAGCCACGTGTGACTCTAAACTACTCTTATATTTTACTACAATCTTCATTATATTTCTTAAGGGACAGGAATAGAACCATCGAGAAAAAAGTCTTAGAAGGATTTTATATTTAGAAAACCAGTGTGCAATTGAGAAACTAAGATTACATTCCACATACTTTTAGTATTGCTTAAGCATTGCTAAGAGTTTGGAATCCTTTGCTAAACATTTGCTCTCCGTCTCAGCTGACACAAACAGATGAGAAATACACAATACAAAAAAGTGTTGTGTTACAAACTCCAGGCCTCAGAGTTCCAAAAGAAGGTGATTTACCAAATAGCCCATCCCTCTTGCCCACAATAGAGCAGAATGCATGCAGTTGAACGGCTTCTATGCCACACACGCTCGTTTGGTTTCAGAACATCAGTCTGAACCACAACGAACGTGAAGCTGAAGTTGGAGCGCTTCAGTAGCTCAACCCCATCTGATTCAGAGTAATTCAGTGGTGGCTCTGTGGGGTCATGAACTGAACTAAACCCAAAGGCCTGAATTCCTTTGTTAACCCTGAAACCACCCCTACTTCCTTAAATTCCTCCAGATCAGTGAATTATCTAGAACCGAGTTTGACCTTTAAAATTGTTTGGAACAAACCTGAATCTAAAATTACGCACAACCTTGCTATTTTTTTCTCTAACTTCTAATAGAATGTGTCTGTACAATATTTTGTTACTATTCAGAAGACTGAAAAAGGTATAACTGTTGTTCTCCGAATTCCATTGCCATATTCTGAATACAAAGACTTCATAATTCCCAGATTGATTGTCTCACTGAGGAAATAACGTTAGAATCTATTTAAGGATAAAGTCATATGCCATAAAGAACGTACATTTTCTGTCATAAATTTAAGTATCATTAGTTGAGTTTTAGCAAAAAGAATTTGGGCCTCTGTCACTGGACAAATACTTGTTTATAAATGTAGTAAAAGACAAGGGTTTTATGGATTTTTTTTATATTTCTACAGGGAAAAATCATTGCCTTTGAGAAAAATTCTGGCTAAGATCAAGTGAAAAAACAATTTTAAAACAGATTCAGTATATTTGGATCCAGCATTGGCTATGAAGAAAATTCTTCTTTGAGATCTTTTAACACTGAAGTGATTTTTGTCCTCAGATACTTGTCCTTTTCTCTGTCTGTACTCACTCTGTGGTGATATCATCTATTTTCCTGCCTTTAAGTACCACCCGTAGGTTGATACCTCCCACATGCATCATTCTCTCGTGATGCCCTGTTGACTTGCATATCCAACCTCCCATTTGACCTCTCCACCAGCATCTCCAAATAAACATGATCTCACCAACTCCACCCAAACGTATTCATCTGCCCTCTTCCCACTCTGACTTGATTACAGCTCCATCCTTTCAGTTAATCAGGCCAAAAACCTTGGAATTATCTTTAACTCTTAACTTTCTTCCAACCCCCCATCCTATGCATCAGCAAAACCTTTTGGCTCTACCTTCTACATCCGGAATCCAACTGTTATCACCACCTCCACTGTTATATCCTGATTCAAGCAACCATCTTCTCTTGCCTGGATTCTTCAGAAGTCTTCTGTCTAGTCATCATTCTTTTACCCAGGTCTCACCACAATCTATTCTCAACAGAGCAGCCATCTGGATCCACTTAAAGCAAAAGTAAGATCCTGTCTCTCTTCACTGAAATCATTTGATGGCTCACCCAGCTCAGTCATTGTAAAAGCCAAAGTAATGACAGTGGTCAAAAAGACCAACATTGGGCTGGCCCCATGGCATAGTGGTTACGTTTGGCATGCTCTGCTTCAGCGGCCCAGATTCACGGGTTCAATCCCAGGCATGGACCTACACCACCCATCAGCCATGTTGTGACGGCAACCCATATACAAAATGGAGGAAGAGTGGCACAGATGTTAGCTCAGGACTAATCTTCCTCAAGCAAAAAAAGAGGAGGATTGGCAACAGATGTTAGCTCAGGGTGAATCTTCCTCAATGGAAATAAAAAAAAACACCTACATTATCTGGCTTGTTCTAGCTGTTTCTTTTGACTGGAAAATTCTTTCTTTAGATATTCAAATAGCTAACAACATCACTTGCTTCAGATCTCTCCCCAGATGTAACCTATTCAATAAGGGCTAAACTGATCATTTATTAAAATTGCAAATCACATTTCCCTGGCACACTTTATTTCCATTACCCTGCTCCATTTTTTTCTTTACCACACATCTCCTTCTAAAATACTGCATAATGTATTATATTTATTGTTTATTGTTGGTTTCCCACACTAGAAGGTAAGAGCCACAAGAGCAGGAATTTTTGTTTCTTTTTGTCTCTGATGTATCCAATGAGCTGAAGACAGTGCTTTACACAAGATACATGTCTTATTGAATAATTGAACAAATAAATGAGGAGATATGGAATTTCCACTCATTCATTTTTGAAAAGAATTAAGCAGAGTAACAATGTAATGAGGTTTTGTGATTTGCACTATCGTTCTGCCTGTTGTGTGTTTGGAATGACTTAGAAGAGAACAGAGTTAGAAGCAGGAAGACCAGCCAGAATACAACGATATTAGTTCTAGTGAGAGATGACAGCATGACATACAAATGTGACCTGGGTGGTAGCTGTTGAGAAGCAAATAATGAGATGGATATAAGGTATATTTTCATATTAGAATGGTCATGGATTAGATATGGAAACAGATATGGCTTCCTGGTTTCTATCATAAGCAAATGGATGGTGACATGTAGATGCAAATGTTAAGATAGGAACCAGAAAACAATATAATGAATCACTAACTACCTCTGTGGGGAGATTGGGATTTGGGAACAGGTGATAGGAAAAAAAAATTAGATCCATTGTTCAAATTTATTTAGGTTCACTTTTGTGATCATCCTATATTTTATGTTTTGTCCCAAATTGTCCCAGAAGGTTCTGCAAGAATGCCTGAGTCACACAATTGTGCACAAAAGAAACAATGGGCTGGATATTTCATGAACAGGAAACCTATCAGATGGTGTGTAATGTGCATGATTCTGAATATCATCTCTTTTGGTCCTTAGACCAGTGAATGTGTAGAGTCAGTCTTCCTCAATTCTCATATTCAGGGTCCCACTTCAGAAAAGTCTCAATCTACTTGCTTCTCTATTTTGACAGTTAGTTGTAATTTTCCTGGGGCCTGCATAGATCAGGTGGAACTAGATGAGGAACAAGGATTTGACCTACAGCAAAGCTTGGGAAGGAAGGTAGATATCCCGAGTCCTGAGAGAACAAAACCATGAGCAGAATGTCAATGGAGATGAATTATCAATATGGCAAGCCTGAGTATATATCAAGAGTAAGTAATCTAGAGGTCCAACTTGGCAGTGGACACAATCAGAAACACAGTGCAGGCGTACAGCTGTGAAAGGTACACACACAACAGAAAAGCCATGGGCAGAAGCGATGTTCAAGAGTTCAGATAAAGGTTGTCACCTCATCGTGTAAGCCAGTTTGTGAAAAACAATTGAGGAAAGCACGAGTTTAGGAAACTAGTATTGTAGAAAGGTCTGTACAATGAAACAATCAGCAGATCATTGCAGAGCAACTCCATCTGCCCTGATTTTCTGTACCCTTCCTGGACTATTGGGGGAGATTTGACAGATGTGGACTGGATGAAGCCAATCTCAGCCAGAGGCAGTGAAGTACACAGACTGTTATTACAGCGGAAAACGGTTCCTGTACTGAGGCTTCACTTGTATCCATTCCTCGGCTGAGTAGCTTTCAGTTGCCTGTGCTCCATCATTAAGCTCGACAACCCCTAGGCAGTCTTTTAGAGTTTTAAGCCTCCACCAAATGAATCGGTAATATTGTACTTGCTCTTTTCTTACCTGTAATCATAAAAGTTACCTACAAGAATGACTACTGTATTCAAGGCCTTAAAAGAGTCATTAGTAAGAAATTGATGTACACGTGAAAAAAAATCCTCCTACTGAGAAAGATTAGCAAAACTGTAGGTTTCCATTTCAAATTCTAAATATCTATTTCCTATTGACTTTGCATGCTATCCGATCACAATGTCTAAGACGTGACAATACCACTGAAGAAAATATTGTGTCTATAAGTTGGGATGTATTTAAAACATTGCATTATCACTGTGCTAAGTAAGATGAGATCTATTTTTTTCATATCTCAAACTAGAAGTAGTCAGATTCTTCTATGAATTCCAAAGAATGTTGTGCAATACCAGATACCATGAGCATGCTTCAAAGCCAAGAGCAAATGATGCCTGGAATTTAGGGTCCTGCCAGTTTTACACATCTTGAAGCAATATACTTCATAGCAACATAGAGATTAGCTGTCACAATCTTTGAGTGGCAATTCGGTACACATAGGAACATTGTTTTCACACATACCGCCCATTCCATCCTCAGTGTCTTGCTCTTATATATGCTGGACATATTGTCAACACATTTCCTGTTTGCCAGACATTTCTCCTAAGGTAGCAACACACGTATTTTAATATTTATGGTTTTGTTTAATTATTTATAGGCTTTTTTCATTCTAGGGTTATAGGATAATACTAAAATTAAGCAAAAGAATTAAGGCAAAGGAAAATAAGTTAAAAGATTAAGATAAAACTAGAAATGAGGGAGGCACAAAATGCAATTCCCTAGAGTCCGATACTCTAAAAGCCACAAGGAAACCACAAACTTGGCTTTAGCTTTTCTGGATGCCAATGAGAATATGAGAGCATAATTAGTTACATTATTTCTAAATATCTCCTTAGTGTTTATAAGATAAATACTGATAAGATAAATATCTATTGAGTGTTTATAAGATAAAAACAAATAATAACACAGGTTAGGCTCAACTTTTTCCAGTACTGAGTCAGGAGGGGCAATTTTCCATTCGGTCCTCCTAGACTGAGTACTACAAAATGTATAAACAGTTTTCTAACTATATCCCCCAAGGATCACATTCACAAGCATAAGAACTAGTCTCTGCCCACTTGGGACCATTGCAGTCTCTTCTCCTTTCCTCAGGCAAAACTATGTTTTAAAACTTAAATCTGATGATGTTGCCTGGGTGCTTAAATTCCTTCAATGGTTTTCCATTGCGTCTGGAATAAAGACCAAAATCCGTGAAGTTACATTCAAGGTCCTCTGTGTTCTGGCCCTATGTGCCTCTCTAAACTGCCTCTCAGTTGAGCCCTTAATTAGAGTCACATTCCTTTTTTATGGGCCCTTAGAGAACCAGGTATCTTTGCTCTGGGACAGTTATCTCAGTTCATAACTTACATTTATTCATGTGGTTACTTGATTAATGTCTGTCTCTCCTCTGTAAGCTCCAGGAAACTGGGTTCCTTGTTTGGTTTTGTTTACAATTATTTTCCCTGTGCCAACCATATTTCCAGCTTGATAAAAATTTGAATGAATCAGTGGATGGAGGGGTGGATGGATGGATGGATGAATACCCAAATGGAGGGAGTGAGTTTTTATCCTTCAAAACCAAAGAATAGTATCAAATCAGAGGGCAGTTTGGTAAGGGGGGTTGAGTCCAACAGGAGGCCATTCAAACACATGACTCTGTGATGTTGTAACCTAAGAATAGATTTTAAGACTGACAGAAAAGGGTGAAACACATATCTGTCAGGCAATCCTCTGAAACTATTTTGACCTCAACCAAAATTTTAATAGGTGTTGAGCAACCGTGAATTTAGAATATAATTTCTAACATGTTTTAAATGTGTTAACATGAAACATTACTGTGTTTTAACGTGTCTTAAATATGATATGTTAGGTTCTGGTGATCACCCAAGCTGGGTGATTATCTATGACTCTAGATTGACTCATTGAGAAACATCTCTATGTAAAGCTGCTTTGATTTAAATGTTCCATTGGTAACAAGGGGGGCTGGGGGGGGGGGAGGCCAGCCTGCCTGAAAGGATTCTATGAGAGTAGGTTTCCAAAGTGGGGGTCATTATTTCAGAAGATAACATGGAAAAGGCAATAATAAGTAGTAATTATGTGAATGACAGAAGTCCACTTTCAGCTACATTGGTGCAATTCCTTTTAGGAGTAAGATTTTATCCAGTGAATAATCTCAACTCATATTAACAGAAGTGTGTATTATAGTGATCTAAGGGCAAATTTAACTTGAATACTTTTTTCACTAACTGAAAATTTACCAAAAAATTTATAGTTCCATGTTTGGTTTCAACCTCAAAGTGCCTTTTCCTGGAAAGCTTATCAACTTTTCTCAACTGTTTATGAATTATTATTATAAGAAAAAAAATGTTGACATTTATAACATTTGCCAGTCTTGGTGGCAGTTAACGTAAAAAGTCAATGGAAGGCTCCAAAAAAAAGAGAGAAAGAAGAATTCTTTCATTACATGAATTCATGTACTCATGCATTACACACAGTAGGAATTCAATGAAATAATTCTGAGTTTAGTTGAACTGATTTATGCTGTTTGTGCATGTTACATTGTAGAGAAATTAAAGATGTCTTAGCAGTTGAAGGATAACAGAGTTAGTGAAATGTTAATACCTTCCACGGCCTGGATGGTTACTGAGGCAATGCTACATAAACTGACACGAGAGGGAAAATTCTATCTAGAAACTGAGGCTTTGTTCTAGGTTATCGAGGTTTCTCCAAGATCCTATAAAACAAGAGGAAAAAATAGTTTATATTACCATAAACTTTCTGATGAAAAGTGAAGTTTAGACAGGAATAAAAATAAAAGAAGAAAATAGGAAGCAATAGGAAAATTATCAAAATGAACCTAGCTTTTTCCAAGAATTAAAAAAGGAGACACACACGTCAGGTGTTTTTTGGGTTTTTTTTTTTTTTTTTTTTTGTCATTTAGTTTACAAAGAGCAGAGCCACTTTAAGAAATGGTTACTTGTCTTTGTTGCCTTCTTGCTTTTTCTCTGTACTTTTTGTGTCCTGTCTCAGTCAATATCCCTGAGAACTGGGATCATACTCCCTTGGACTAATTGACAAATGGATGGTGAATAGGAAATGGGAGCTCAGAGATGCCCACAGTCTTCCTGCTCTGCAGTTCTGTTGTCTGTGTGTCAGAAACTGCGCGTGCTCTGGGATGTTCCCCTGCCTGCAAGTTAACAAGCTAGCCTGTTACTGTTCATAGATGCTAGAAGACAGGAGACTCCCGGGTCAGTGACAAAAGATTTTATTACTCATGGCAAAAGCATTAGCCAGAGCTTTGTGTTGGTTTGTGTTGGTTCTCATGGCCTCCTAGAACCTTGTGGGAACAAGGATGATGCAAAGGCCTCCCCATGGAGGCTGCACACTCAGTGAGCTCTGGTCCAAGAGAGAAACACTCAGCTTGAGGAATTCACCATTTTTATGGTAAGAGCAAGCAGGGTGCCCCGTGTCTAGGGGGAGATATTCCCTCATCCCTCAAAGTTGTTCGCTACAAATACAATCCCAAGGGACAAGCCAGGTAGAGAGTAGAATGGACCTTTCATTCCTTGCATATCCAAGGAGCACATTCAGGGACACTCAGGGTCAACAGCAGATTGCCCCTCCCAACACAGTGATGAAGACCCAGTCCTGCCACTAATATGGCTCGGCTTTCTTCAGGTCACACCTCAGGCTCTGAATCCACACTGCCTGCGTGTGAATCCCAGCTTCAGCACTTACTACCTTCAAGCAAGTTACTTAACCACTTTGTGCCTCAATTTCTCCATCAATAATTGGGACAATAATAAAGCCACTATAAGATTAAATGAATTAATACATATATTGCATTTAGAACAGTTCCTGACACGTAGTAAGTGATATTTCTGTTTTAGTTTGTATTTTGATTCTCACTTTCCAGTTACTTTTTGGATAATTTCATATTTTTCATTCAAATTCCTCAATCGAGATTTCATGAGAAAATTAAGCCTTAATACCCCAAGACCTACACTGTCAGCAATGACTTAACTTCTCTCCTACGCATCTAGAATGGTACTAGCTATGCACCATCCTTGGAAGAATTGAGAAAATAGTGTCTTGAATTACTTTCAATGTTCTATACTTCAGAATAGGAATCCTAGTTTTAGAGAGTAGTTATCTTTGCCCCTAATGGACAGAGCTCACTCTAGGCTACATCAAATATCACTGGCCAGCCTGTGAGGACCACACCTTCTCCATCAATGGCCACCCCAAAGCAGGGAACAGTCTGGTGCCATTTGCCTTAGCAGTCTACCTCATTCACAGATGTATAGCCACGGCCCAGCACCAAGTCTGACACCAGTAGACACAGAAAAATGATTTATTGAATCAATCAGTGAAGGATGTAGTGAGGGCCATCATTGACAGTTTATCCTGTCTTCCCCAGCCCTATCTTTTTCTTGGAGTTGACTTATTATAGTAAGAATGATTTTGAAGGACAGCTCTTTTATCTCTTTTGCTTGGTTATATAAAAAGTAAAATAGAAGATGGGAAATTATATGAAGATAAATACATTCCCTAAGATAAAATTTTTATAATACTCAGCTAATTTTTGCAACATGGCTACTTAAGATAGTTTATACATGTCTATGAGATTATGGAAAATATTCTAGGTACATTGCTTTCTGATGATAAAGATTAAAAACTCTAGGGAAACAGAGTTGACAGATCCTAGATGATTTGTTTCCAATATCATATAACTCAAATAGACTTTCAGGAAGTCCTAGATCATATTCAACTCAGATTTGAATGTTCTGACATGAAATCCATATGCTTTAAATATCGGGCTGTCAGAAGGCAGAATTCTATTCCATTGTACAGGTTTGGGCACTTGACAAATTATTGGTCCTGGGAACTATCCAACTTCCAACTGAGGTTGGCCACAGGCTGTCTGAAAATAATTTAAAATATTTTTTCACAAAGGATCTTTTTATGATGTTTGAACACTGGTAAATTCAAGTTGAGACCCCAGAATTCTGATTCATATAAAGAAAAACTAATTTCATCTTGAAAAATTTTAGGACATTTTATTCTGAATCAACAACAATTATTGCAGATAATATATCTAAATTCCTCAGAAAATCAATACAAAATATTATTTTATTTTTTTGAGGAAGACCAGCCCTGAGCTAACAGCCGCTGCCAATCCTCCTCTTTTTGTGGAGGAAGACTGGCCCTGGGCTAACATCCGTGCCCATCTTCCTCTACTTTATACGGGACGCCGCCACAGCATGGCTGACGAGCAGTGCATCAGCGGGTGCCCGGGATCCGAACCCGCGAACCCCGGGCTGTCAAGCGCGGACTAAACCGCTGCGCCCCTGGGCGGCCCAATACAAAATATTCTTAAAGAGCGTTTCTGAGCTCAGCACTTAGCTAGTGGACATATAGGAAGTTCAGACGTGTATGACCTGCCTTCAAAGAGCTGAACTCAGAGATCTTCACCTCTGTACCCTCCCACATCTGCCCCCATAACCATTTGACTAGAAGGTCTACCCCTTCCAAAAGGAGGTTTACTTTGACTGCAGATCATATTCCAAAAAGAAGGCAAACTCAGTCAACAAACTCACCAATCAGATGTTTCAAAATAACCGAATAAGTTACTCCTTAAAGTTATTTTGGAATTTTATTGGATTCCTACCTAATTTATGGCAAACCCAAACTATTCTTCATTATGTTTTTGAAATTAGTTACAGTAATTATACGATCTTTTCTGCAGGTTAGTTTTAAATCTCGAAGTCTAGAGCTGTTTTGGCTTGCTTTTCATCTTTTAAATTCTTATGTATTACAAACTAAAACTGAACTGCTATAAAATTGAACTTGACCTTCTCCTACCTGGGAATGCCTCCTGACCAAAAGGCATTGTCCTATAGCAGGTGTGCTTATATATAATTTCTCCAACTATGAGATCCATTAAATACAAAGTTTCTTGGTTTTTGTTTTTAACTTTTATGAGCCAAATAAATAAAATGCATTCCCCAAAGCTCTCGGGATCCTGAATTAAAGGAAAAGAAGCTTAACTAATTAACTCTTGCCCACACAGTGCTTCTTAAAAAGAACAGTGTGAGTGAGCCAACCCTGGTGGCCTAGTGGTTAAAAATCAGCGCTCACGGCTTCAGAGGCCCAGATTCACTTCCTGGTTGCGGAACAACACCCCTGTCTGTCAGTTGCCATGTTGTGGCAGCGGCTCACATAGAAGAACTAGAATGACTTACAACTATGTACTGGGGCTTTGGGGAGGAAAAAAATATGTGAGCATTCTAAATGCTATAGGTAGGAGCCCACTGCAGTCTTCTAGGTATGTGGTAAACTGAGAGACTTGTCCATGACACAACTGCCATCATTCTGCTGCCACTACCATGGTCACTGGCTAGGGAGGAGTCAGGAGGAAGATAGTGTCACATTATTTGTTGCTAATGGTTCCCAGAAGTTCATTCTTATGCACACTTCCACCACCAACTATGAAAACATGGAGAAAGCAATTGCACTGCACTTCCATATCTGTCCTTTTTTTCTACAATGTAATAAAAAATTTGAGTGAGGCTACAATTTAGAGATTATTTATTCCATCATCATTCACATAAGGAAATTTAAACTAATGGAAGTTGTAACTTGTCCAAGATTAAAACTAGAAATGACTTCTATGGATTAAAATGCATTTGTTAAATTAATAAAAAGGGTATGATACATCTTCTCCAGTTTGTTTTTCCTAATATTTAAATATTGTAAACTTCAAAGTACATTTCTTTGATACTTTCTAATATATATAAATGTAGCACTTCTTGGAATTTACTAATTGAGTCAGGTTGTCTGAAGTAAATTCCGTCCTTCCTTCCCCTTCCTTCCTTCCTTCCTCCCTTCCTTCACAGTGAGCTGTGAAAATGTTCCTGGCACTGCATTTTCACTAGAAATTTGCCAAAAGAAAAAAGGAATAGAAATAATTTTGCCCTCAAAAAGATCAGGCAGATATCCAAAGTGCTAAGATGTTCTGCCATAAAAGGTAAAGTTGCAATTAATATTCTCTCACACAGAAGTTTTACAAATTCTTTGTTTCAAAAGGAAATTACACATCCAGATAGGTACTTTCCTTTTGCTATATATGCAGTATTTTTTACTGCAAAAAAATTAATGTGAATGTAGAAAAGTAATGGAAAACACTTTATAGCTGAACTTGCAGAGCATTACATCACAGTTTGATTAATGCACCTAGTTAACATTTAACTGTCTTAAGAGAAATATTTTTCTTGTTTACAGCCCAAACTTTTTCCCTCTCCCAAGCTTAATTTAATGCAAAAACTCCATCTGATATAATTGTTAATGCTTGAGAATTTTTGTTTCTGTTCGCAAAGCATGAGATACATTTTTACGTGCTATGTGCTATATGTGTTGAAGCAGCAATAACATTTCTCATAGCCTTGCAAAAATAAAACTTATCTAGTGTGGTGATTTCAACAGTAAAAAATCCAAGATTTAATTAATAGCAAAGAGCTACTCTTCCAATGATTAAGTGAAGATCTTATTTAAGTCTAACTCAGCAAGGAAAATTGGGTTCTTAATTGTTATTTGCTATCTGTCAAGTAGATTCCTAATGACTTCATTTTATTATCTGGTAGCAAAATTTTACTAAAAGTAATTTTCTGATTGACTTGCATTCTACGACATATGAATTATTTAAAAATAAAGGTTAATTAATCAGACTTTATTGTAACCAGCACTGTGCATATTGCAATTTCTAGCAGCAACATTTATGTGAGAAGATAGTTTCCGCAGACTTGTTTCACATGGGTCACCTGGATTCAACTTGGGTTTGATATGCGTGAGAAGTACACTACTTCATAAAAAATAAAGATTTCTTTTTGTAATGAAAACAAAGCTTTACTATGTTTGAAAGTTTTTGACAAACAAATTTATGAATTATAATTGCTAATAACAGGTTCTTTTCTCGTAGAAAGAGTTGGATGCAGACTTCATCTTCCTGACAAAGAACATTATCAATTCATTTTAAAAATTCATACCTGCAATCAACTGAAATTAACTAATATTTACTGAGCACTTACTCTATGTAAGGTTTCTTCTGTCTTCAGAGGTCCTAAAACGTGTTAATATAATAAGATCCTTTGAAATTACTCAAGATAGCATTCTTGCCTTTAAATAATAATTCCATGATTAGATGAAACAAAGAAATAAAATATTTGAATGTAAAGAAAGTAATAATAAACATGAAGACTAGCTTTTTTTAAGATACTGTTTTAAATTTTTACAGTTGAAAATTCTATGGTCTTTGGTTTTTGGATCAACATTACATATGTGGGTTTTAGTTTAAAAAAAAAGGAAAAAAAACCATGTTATCTAAAGTTTCTCTTCCATTGATAGTGCAGATTCTCACAAATAAGTTAATATTCCCATTAATCTAGATCTCTTCACTGAGATATCCAGCATGTGGCAGTCTTCATTTTATCTCTTCAAGGAGACAGCAGCACTCAGGAAAAAAAATACCATATATGCTCAAAATATAAACAAATGTAAATATTCATTTAAGAATACACACACACAGGGGCCCACCCAGTGATGCAGCAGTTTAGTTCACACTTTGGTAGCCCGGGGTTCATGGGTTCAGATCCTGGGCGCCCACCGACACACTGCTTGTCAGCCATCCTGTGGTGGCATCCCATATAAAGTAGAAGAAGATGGGCATGGATGTTAGCCCAGGGCCAGTCTTCCTCAGCAAAAAAGGAGGACGATTGGCAATGGATGTTGGCTCAGGGCTGGTCTTCCTCACACACACACACACAAAAGAATACACACACACACACAATACTTGACTCCATACATTTGTCTAGGGGAACCAGTATTATCATTTTTGCATTCTTGAGTACTCACCATGATCTGGGTACTGTGCTAGGTACTTCACATACATTATTTTGCTTTTTCTTCACAAATACAGTGTACAATAAATAATTATCCTCACTGAAGAGAGGTTATGATGGCAGCATAGAAGGACTCTGAACTCACCTCCTCCCACAGACACAGCAGACTTACAACTAATCTTGGAAGAATTACCCCTGAGAGACAACTGAAAACTGGATAAGAGGAACCCCTGCAACAAATGACAGTCCTAACTCAGGTGGAAGAGACAGAAATTCCCTTCTGGAAAGAAAAAATGCCACATTCACAACCTGCAATGCTCCATAGGTGCCCTGGAGCAATCCAAAGGTATGCAGCCTTCCCCGGGGGGGGGGGGGGCGGGGACCTGAGCCCAGGATCACTGCAACTATAGACATTTTTTGGACCCAGCACAACCAAAATGAGTGTCATAATGCCTGACTTTGCTGGCTACTAACAACAATGGGGAATACCCCCAGAAAAGCTGGGACACAAAGAAATTAAAGCTGGCTCTTGAAGGGCCCATACACAAATTCACCCATTTCAGAAAGCAACCTCAAATCATCAGAAAGAAAGGTGCACAGCCCTTTGGCGAAAAGAGGCTCTGGGTGCATCTCGGTGAGAGGTGACACCTATCAAGGGACTGGGACATTGCTGGTGGCCATTATTGTGACCTGGTGTAGGCATAATGACACAGATGCTGGCAGACACCATTGGAGTTCTCCCTGTGGCCTGCTAGCCCAGGGTTTTCCCTACCCAGTAAAGCACCAATTTAATCCAGCTCAGCCAAAGAAAGCAGCCTGCCTGGGGACTGGCACCACCCAACAACACACTTCAGGCAACTTCAGGCCTGCTTAAGGAAGCTGCATGGATTCTCTGAAGCCTGGCAAGTGGATCCACCTCTGTGGAGCAGGGCATACCTGAGTTGTGGGTGGAGAGTGGGGGGCATTGGTGGAGTGTGTGGGGCCCCTGCCTTGGAGTGACTGGGTCCACTTTGGGGGGTTGGGGCATGTGCATGGAGCAGGACTGTGTTGAAGATGTGTGTGGTCCCATGGGCAGTGGGGCTCTCCAGCTGTGGAAGACTTGTGCTTCTCAAGCAGCCACATAGAGGATTGGCCCCACTCTCCAAAGCCTGAAACAATTGGGTGCTCCTGTGCCTGGGGCCAGCCCCACCCAGCTGCAATCCTCAGAGAGCTGACAAGAGCCTTATAGCCCTGAGGCTTATAACAACTGTGAGCCCCTGAGCCTAACAAACAGCTGCCCTGGGGGCCTACTCATTTAATAGGAAAACTGCAACAGGAAAGTGCTATTAGACCTTGCAGCCAACTGTGCTGGGACTCCCAAGCCTGATAAAGAGACCGAAGGACTTACAACAACCACACACAGCTGAGCACTACAACCAGCCAGCCAGAGGGACAGCTCAGCCTCCTTGGGCACCTACAGAAAGAGCAACCCTGCCACAAAGAAGGACACAGGTAGCCCACACAGGGGTCACCCCTGGAACACTTGGAACTGGTGACAAGAGGGAAGCATACTGCTGGGCCTCATAAGGCATAACTTACATAAGGTGACCTCTCCAAGATCAGGAGATGTAGCTGGCCTAACTAACACACAGATACAAGCACAGAGAAAGAGGCAAAATGAGGAGGCAAAGGAATACATTCCAAGTAAGGGAACAGGACAAAACCCCAGAAAAGGAACTAAATGAAACAGAAATTAGCAATCTACCTGACAGAGAGTTCAAACAAGGAGTCATAAATATGCTCACTGATCTTGGGAGAAGAATGGATGAACTCAGTGAGAACATTAACAAAGAAATGGAAGATATAAAGAAGAACCAATCAGAAATGAAGATTACAATACTGGAAATGAAAAATTCACTAGAGGGATTTAAAAACAGAGTACAGGATACAAAAGAACAGATCAATGAACTGGACAAAAGACTAGAGGAAATCACCCAAGCAGAACAGATAAAAGCAAAAACAATTAAAAAGAGTGAGGACAGTCGAAAGGACCTCTGGGATAACATTAATACACTAACATCCATGTTATAGGTGTCCTAGAAGGAGAAGAGAGAGACAAAGGGTCAGAGAATCTATTTGAAGAAATAATAGCTGAAAACTTCCCTAACCTAAGGAAGGAAACAGACACCCAGGTACAGGAAGCACTGAGAGCACCAAACAAGATAAACCTAAAGAGGCCCACACCAAGACACATCATAATTAAAATGTCCAAAATTAAAGATAAAGAGAGAATCCTAAAAGCTGCAAGAGAAAGACAAGTTACATACAAAGGAAACCCCATAAGGCTATCAATTGACTTCTTTGCAGAAACCTTACAGGTTAGAAGAGAGTGGCACAATATATTTAAAGTGCTTAAAGGAAAAAACCTACAGCCAAGAATAGTCTACCCAGCAACGTTATCATTCAGAATGGAAGGAGAGATAAAGAGTTTCCCAGACAAGCAAAAATTAAAGGACTGCATCACCAAGAAACCAGTCCTACAGGAAATGCTAAAGGGACTTATTTAAGGGGGAAAGAGAAGACCACAAATGTGAAAAAAATTATCTATTTCCATGATAAGAGGGTAATGGATACAAATGCACAAAAAAGAGGATAGAAATAATACCAAAAACATAAAATGTGGGAGGAAGGGAGTGAAAGAGTAGAGCTTTCAGATAGAGGTCAAACTAAAGAGACCATCAAATCAATATAGATTGCTATATATGTAGGTTATTATATATGAACCACATGGTAATCACAAACCAGAAACCTATAATAAATACACAAAAAGCTAAGAGAAAGAAACTCAAACACAATACTAAAGAAAGCCATCAAACCACAAGGGAAGAGAACAAGAGAAGAAGAAGGGAACAGAGAAGAACTACTAAAACACCAAGAAGAAAAGTGAAAAAAATGGCAGTAAGTACATTCATATCAATAGCTACTTTAAATGTCAATGGACTAAATGCTCCAATCAAAAGGCATAGAGTGGCTGATTGGATAAAAAAAACAAGACCCATATATGTGCTGCATACAAGAGACACACTTCAGACCTAAAGACACTCACAAACTGAAAGTGAAGGGGTAGAAAAAGATACTCCATGCAGATGGCAATGAAAAGAAAGCTGGGGTAGCAATACTCATATCAGACAAAATAGACTTTAAAACAAAAACTGTAACAAGAGACAAAGAAAGGCACTACATAATGATCAAGGGAGCAATCTAACAAGAGGGTATAACACTCGTAAATATCTATGCACCCAGCATAGGAGCACCTAAATATATAAAGCAATTGTTAACAGACATAAAAGGAGAAATAGACAGTAACACAATAATAGTAGGGGACTTTAACACCCCACTTACACCAATGGATAGATCATCCAAACAGAAGATCAATAAGGAAAAATTGGCCTTCAATGACACACTAGGCCACATGGACTTAGCAGAGATATACAGAACATTCCATCCAAAAACTGAAGAATACACATTCTTTTCAAATGCACATGGAACATTCTCCAGGATTGACCACATATTAGGCCACAATATGGCCTAAAGTCTCCATAAATTTAAGAAGACTGAAATAATACCAAGCATCTTTTCTGATCACAAAGGTATGAAACTAGAAATCAACTATAGGAAGAAAATCAGAAAAGCCAATTTTGAAAGAAATTGAAGAAGACACAAAGAAATAGAAAGATA
Organism: Tapirus indicus; assembly: GCA_031878705.1. Lineage (NCBI taxonomy): Eukaryota > Metazoa > Chordata > Mammalia > Perissodactyla > Tapiridae > Tapirus > Tapirus indicus. Next base: position 33,520,415 of record CM062937.1, on the reverse strand, counting down.
TTCTGTGCTCTTGGATTAGGAGAATTAATAGTTAAAATGTCCATACTTCCTAAAGCAATCTATAGATTCAATGCATCACCTATCAAAGTTCCAACAACATTTTTCACAGAAATAGAACAAAGAATCCTAAAATGTATATGGAACAACAAAAGACACTGAATAGCTAAAAGAATCCTGAGAAAAAAGAACAAAGCTGGAGGTATCACACTCCCTGATTTCAAAATATACTACAAAGCTATAGTAACCAAAACAGCATGGTACTGGCACAAAAACAGACACACAGGTCCATGGAATAGAATCGAGAGCCCAGAAATAAACACACACATCTATAGACAGCTAATTTTTGACAAGAGAGCCAAGAACATGGAGAAAGGAAAGTCTCTTCAATAAATGGTGTTGGGAAAACTGGACAGCCACATGCAAAAAAAAAAAAAAAGGAAAGTAGACCATTATCTTACACCATACACAAAAATTAACTCAAAATGGATTAAAGACTAGAATGTCAGACCTGAAAGCATGAAACTTCTAGAAGAAAACATAGGCCGTACGCTCCTTGACATTGGTCTTTGCAACATATTTTCAAGTACCATATCTGACCAGGCGAGGGAAACAATAGAAAAAATAAACAAATGGGACTACATCAAACTAAAAAGCTTCTGCACAGCAAGGGAAACCATCAACAAAATGAAAAGACTACCTAAACAATTAGGAGAAGATATTTGCAAACCATATATGTGATAAGGGGTTATTCTCCAAAATATATAAAGAACTCATACATCTCGACAACAAAAAAATTAGCAACCCAATTAAAAAGTGGGCAAAAGACCTGAACAGATATTTCTCCAAAAAGATATACAGATGGCCAGCAGGCACATGAAAAGATGTCCAACATCATTAACTATCAGGGAAATGCAAATCAAAACTACAATGAGATATCACCTCACGCCCATCAGAATGGCTATAATTGACAAGACAGGAAACTAGTGTTGGAGAGGATGTGCAGAGAAGGGAACTCTCATACACTGCTGGTGGGAGTGCAAACTGGTGCAGCCACTGTGGAAAACAGTATGGAGATTCCTCAAAAAATTAAGAGTAAACTACCACACAATCCAGCTATTCCACTGCTGGGTATTTATCCAAAGAACATGAAAATACTAATAAGTAAAGATACATGCACCCCTATGTTCATGACAGCATTGTTGCAGCCAAGACTTGGAAGCAACCTCAGTGCCCATCAAGGGACAAATGGATAAAGAAGATGTGGTGTATACACACAATGTAATACTATGCTGCCATAAGAAATGATGAAATCCAGACATTCGTGACAACAAGGATGGACCTGGAGGGTATCATGCTAAGCAAAATAAGTCAGAGGGAGAAGGTCAAAAACCATATGATGTCACTCATAAGTAGAAGATAAAAACAACAACAAACACATAGAGACAGAGATGGGATTGGTGATGACCAGAGGGGAGGAGGGGAGGGAGGAGGGCGAAAGGGATGATTAGGCACATGTGTGTGGTGATGGATTGTAATTAGTATTGCGTGGTAAGCATGATGTATTCTATGCAGAAATAGAAGTATAATGATGTACACCTGAAATTGATTTAATGTTATAAACCAATGTTACCACAATAAAAAAATAATGTTGTTAATTATCCTCAATAATAGACAGAAAAATAAGCTCAAAGAAGCGACTTTCCTGCAGTAAACAAATTGAGCAGGAATTTAAATCTTCGTCAGCTATTCCCAAATCTTATCTTTGTTACACTGCACGGCCTTTCCAGAAATGTATCGATTATCATATCTTTCCAATTCCAGAGTGGGCACTATATATAGATCATAACATTCAATCCTCACAACCTGCGACTATGAGGAAATAGATTCAGAGCAGTCAGGTAATCTGCCCAATAGCCTCCCTCAGATCATGACCAGGATTATACTATATGGCACAGTAAACTCTTGTCTTACCACCTCGTTGTGCAACATCGGCCCACTCCATCACAGCCAAAATATCCAGATCTATTTATTTAAATTCTGAGTGTACTCAAGTTATGTTTGACCAGTCAAATACCTAGCACTTAAGTGATGAGTTACCCCTTGTTCAAAAAACTCCTAAAAGCCTTTTTCAAGAAAATTTCCTTATGAATTTGTAGTCCTTCTCTTGTATGTATATCTTAACTTTTTCACCTCCTGTAAGTACTTATACGTAGCACAAGTAAAGTGTGACTATATTTCTTACCTTCCCTTAGGAGGTAAGAGATTTCTGGTGTCCTGAATCTTTAGAAGGTATTTGTCATGGAATGTGGGAGAAGGATCTCTGGGCAGTCTTGCTAAATATAGAAGAGCATCAGTGTACATTAAAAGAATAATGAACTGACCTCTGCCAACAAGTGGCCACACTGTGATGCTGCCTCCAAGTACCTGTCTGGTGCAGGTGATGGATAATCCTTGCTCCAGGGAAACCCTGCTCCCCAGCCTCCCAGCCTTCTGTCCACAAGGCCCTCCCCCGCTGCTTGTGATGTAGGAGATCCTTTTTTCTAAGTTCCTCAAGAACTTTTACAACATAGTTGATTGGGAGGACTAAAAATGCAAATTTCTTGAGGCCTAGATGATATTAGGGAATTATCATTAGTTTTACTGTGTATAATAATGGTATTATGTTTATGCAGAAAAATGTCCTTTATTAAGAAGATGTATGCTATGTAGTAATGTATGCTATCTAGGATGTATGTGTTTAGAAATAAAGAGTCATGATGTCTGAAAATGGTTCAGATATGTGTGTTTGCATGTGCATGTGTGTGTGTGTATTGATTGTGGGTACACAAGTTTTTGTTATAATCATGTTTCAACTTTTCAATATTTTGACATTTTTCATAATGACGATTTGGAGAAAAAAATGGCAGATGTGAACACTGCCTAAATCCCTATTCCCTTTCCTTCCCACCAGCAGTGTGTGAGTTCACATTTGTCAATATAATGGGTATTTAAAGAGACCTCATTGTTACTGTGATTGCACATTCCTACTCACAATGTATTTGAGCATATGGTCATGTTTTTTGGAGATCTGGGAAAATAGATTAGTCACTTTTGAAGACAACTTTTCTATATATAATAAAATTTCAAATTTTCATACCCTGTGACTGAGCAATTTCCCCTCTCAATATTTATTGTAGGAAAAAAATTAATTCATGTCCACACAGAGGTATGAACCTGGATGCTCATTGCAGTATTGTTTGCAACAGGGAAAAGTTGGAACCAAAATTACTGTCCATTAGTAGTGGAATGGCAAAATAAGAACACCCATATTGTGAACTCATGTGTACAAGCATGGCCCATAATTATGGCAAGGGCTGAAAGCTGAAGACAAAATAGACTAAATAGTCCATATTTTAAAGAAACTCTAATCAGGGCTACTGGAGAAGGGTCAGAAACTGCCCTAATGCCTCTCCTACTAGGTCATACCTCCCTCTCCATCCTATCCCAGGGATATCTAAGAAGATGTGTGATGTCTAAGCAAATGTGTAATTTTCCTTATCAGGAGTACAGTGTTTTGGTTAACAGCTTCTCCTCACCAAAGTGAGGAGAAAACAGAGGTTCCAAAAGAATCACATTTAAAGACAGAACATGCTTATAACAAGAGAGAACTGGAATTTTGTTCCCGAGCTGGAATTTCCTTAGTCAGAGAAATGTTAAATCACCCTTAAACTTTGAAGAAAGCAAGAGACTTGGAGAGAAGTGGCTGGATAGGAGACTAGCAAGGATGGAAGAAGCCAAGACAGTCCCCTGGAGTTCCCAGTTCCTGAGAGGTACAAGGTGGGTGCACACAGACAACCCCTGGAGCTGGCCATGGTGTGGATGAGATGGGGGTGACAGCTTTGCAAGGACTGCCTCAGCCTGGAAGGAAAAGAGGCAGTCCCAGTAGAAGGGTGCTTGTCAGTGCCACCAGCAGGACAGGTAGAAGTGGTGAGCAAATCTAGAGGAGCTACGCGACAGTGAAACCTCCCGTGAGCATGACACTCAACGTGATGACCACATACAAGGATTATAAAGAAGTGCCGCCAACCAACAAGAGAATTACGACTTCAGCCAGTTAAGTAAGGAGGTGTTTACTCTTTTCCCTTTTCCTTCTCCCCACTCAAAAACACGAGGAACTAACACAGTGAAAGTGGAAAAAACAAGCAAAGTTCAGACCATAATGTCCCCAGACCATAATGCCACTTTTCTGATTTTTATTTCAGGTTTTGTTTTATTTTGGCAAGCAACGTGAATAAAAACCTGTGAATTGGGAGCAAGAAGTTCTTGCTTTCAATTCTAGTTCTATAGCTTTGGAAAAAAGTCATTTAACCATCTTGGCCCCATAATCTTTACCTGTAAAGATTAAGATTTGTCTAAATCAGTTATTCTTAAATTTTCTGAGTCATGAACTACTATGAAAATCGTTTGAATCTTTATCATTACATCCTCAGAAAACCATGACCTTCACACAAGAATTATGCTCAGACATACAAACTAATAAAATTTTGTGTGATGTTTGAACAGGTTATGAACTCTTTGAAGCTGATACAGATTAAGAGCTCTTAGACGATCTGCTAGATTTTTCCTCATCTCCAATTCTTCTCCACAATTATAACTTTTGAATCAATCAAAGAGTTTTCTTGGAGAAAAAGTCCAAAGTTTTCCATAGAACCTAGAAGTTGAATAATAAATCTTTGAATAAAGGACATGACTGGCCCTAATCTTGAGTTTTGAGGTTCCCATGGTTTAGGAACTGTTGTAAAATAAAATTTGTTTTCAATGATCTTTTAGATCAGGAGTTGGTGAACTCTTTCTATAGATGGTAAACATTTTAGGTTTTCCAGGCTGTATAGTCTTTGCTGCAACTTCTCAGCTTTGCCACTGTCGCATGAAAACAGTCATAAACAGTATGTAAACTTGTGAGCATGGCTGTGCTCCAACAAAGCTTTATTTACAAAAACAAGCAGTGGGTGAGGGTTAGCCCATAGACTGCTGGCCTGTTTTTTATGGTCAAAGTTATCTTTAGACTTCTCATTCAATTTTGCCTAACATTCTTGTTGATATTGTACCCTAAAATTGAGCTATAACAATATTAATAGTCTAATTTATTTTGTCCTAATATTGAGGCATAACAATATCTATAGTCTAAATTCATTGTTTTCACTATGCAAGTGTACAGTTGGGAAAACATGCCCAAAAGAATACCTTTTTATTTAAAAATATATTGTACTAAGGCCAGCCTGGTGGTGTAGTGGCTAAGTTCTCGCACTCTGCTTTGGTGGCCTGGGGTTAGTGGGTTCAGATCCCAGGCATGGACCTGTACATGGCTCATCAGATCATGTTGTGGTGGCATCCTATATATAAAGTAGAGGAAGATCGGCACAGCTGTTAGCTCAGTAACAATCTTCCTTAGCAAAAAGAGGAGGATTGGCAACAGATGTTAGCTCAGGGCCAATCTTCCTCACCAAAAAATCAATCAACCAATCAGTGAGTTTGTCAATTTTTAAAAATAAATAAATAAATAAAAATATATTGTACTGGGCCATCCCCAGTGGCCTAGTGGTTAAGTTCAGCACTCTCCATTTCAGCAGCCCAGGTTCAGTTCTCAGGCATGGACCTACATCACTTGTCGGTGGCCACACTGTGGCAGCAGTTCACATACAAAATAGAGGAAGATTGACAACAAATGTTAGCTCAGGGCAAATCTTCCTCAAGCAAAAAAATATATATAGATATTGTACTTTTTAGATATGCTCAAGCTGAAGATTCCAAGAATTTAGTAGAATAAATTTTGTCTAATATTGAATCCAAATTTCTTTTATTATTGCATTGTCAAAGTATGTTAGAGCAGAGCTTTACTGCCAGACATTGCTAGTATAAGAAAACGTGCTCTTGTCAATTTGGTTCATCTAAATTCATAATTTTTTTTTAATAAATAGTCACTGAAAATTTTACAGCCAGATATATCAGTAGTTATCAGATCTATTCTATTGCTTAGACCTTTTAATGTGGTAAGGAGGACTTTCAAAGCTTAGAGGAGAAAATAATCATACCAGGTAACTTTTCCATGCTTAAAATACCTTTGGTGGATAAAGGGTGGAGGGTAAATGGAACCAAAATTTTAAACACACAGCATTAAGAATCTTGCCAAATGTCACTGTTTCTGCATTGGAGCTAGTAGCATCAATCCAAGAAGTTATTTATTCTGTTTCTGTGCCTTATTTATTTATTCATTTTTGCTGAGGAAGATTCACCCTGAGCTAACATTTGTTGCCAATCTTCCGCTATGTTGTATGTGAGCCACCGCCACAGCATGGCCACTGATAGACAAGTGGTGTAGGTCTGCGCTCAGGAACTGAACCCGGGCCACCAAAGTAGAGCATACTGAACTCAACCACTAGGCCACCAGAGCTGGCCCTGTGTCTCATTTTTAATAAGGCAGTTTATCCACAAGTCTCTTCATAGTGTATACAAGTTTAATTTTTCCTAATTCTGTCCTTAAGGAACACTGCATTCTTCTGAGATTAAGGTTAATGACAATGTAAATTAAATTATTTTGGTTTCCAGAGGATTTCACGGATTTAACACTCCATTCTGGTACATGAAAAATCCCAGATTCATTCCTCAGTGTTTAAGAGTTGACGTCCGTTTTATATAGTACCTTTACAATGTCAATTAATTATTTTTATTTCATACTTGATCCTGAGATAAAGATTTGAATGCTAATTGAAATTCAGGTTGAGTTACTGCTAAGGAGAGCTTAAACCTTAAACCTTCCTTTTTATATATATAATCTTTTGTAGTCGCAGTTTAAATAATGTCTTATGTAAAGTGTCTTGGATGAGGGAAAAATATCCGTTGTCCATAGAAATTTTATATTCAATATTATTTTTCCAGATCTCACAAATCTGCTAAGAACTTTCCACTAACTTTTTTCCTTTTCTCCCTTCAAGAATTTAAACTGTTATTTCTCTGGAATCTTTCCCCAATGCCCTAAATTTCATGATAAATCATCTTTCTTCCTAGTTCTTCCGTGTTCCTAATTTTCTTTATTTCCCTTTTTGTTAGATGTTGCACCTCTCTTGCTCTCTGCAATATTGATTAGAAATAAAAAGTAGACAAAAACTAATGCAGCTATGAGAGAAATTTATTGGTCTGCAGTCTTTGACTTTCTGCTCACTTTATTCTCTCCTTCGTAGATGATCTTAATATTTCTTCCTCCCTTTTAGGTTTAGCTAATTCAACATTTTTTTATTTCTCCAATCTGTGAACACTCATTACTAGTTTTCTGAGATTAGCATTTTCTATATGTTCTACTAAAAAGTACTTCTGACTGACTTTTGGGTAATTGATTGGCCTGTCTGTTTCAAATGCAGATTCCCTCACATTTGCCGTTATCACAATAGAACTATTTGTATCTAGATATTCAAGGTAGCAATCAATGGCAGTGTTTTCACATATTTTAGGGGGCATTTTTAATATTAAAAAATGATTTGTCCTCTCCGTAGTCATCACAGTGGTATGGAAGATCACACTTGCCAACAGACATCTTTAGCATTCTAATTGTTCAAAAGAGTTGACCAGTGAGTCATACCACAGATTTCAGTCCACTTTCAACCTTCTTCTTTTAGAAGAGGTTCTCTACTGCAATAAGAAAAGAATGCACATCTGTGTGCATGTACGTCTATGAGGTAATTTCATACACAACCCAATTGTGTATTTTCATATCACTTTCCTCATTTTACAGATAACAATGTTGAAGCCAGGTAATTAATTAATTTTCCCACAGTCATAAGAGCAGTAAGTAGTGGATCCATGATTTAAGCCCTCACAGGTCTGCCTTTGCATTTCCACACTGTTTCCAATATGTCTCTGTCTCCTTAAGGAGAAAGATCTATAACCATTTAGGAGAAAGGTCTAACTACCCTTCTTTATCATTAAGTTTGGGGAATCCTAAGTGAAGTTTGCTAATATTGTCTTTTTCCCAATTTTCTGATTTCCTCCTCCCCCAAAAGGCCAACATAACAAACTTATAGATTGAGATTTATTTGTTAATCTAAGAAACATTTATTGGGCATCTCTCTGCTAACGATACCAAGTAAAATGTTGAGGAAACAGAAAGATGAAATACAGGCTCTGACTTGAAAACACTGTTTCCATTTGGTATAAGCCCCCTCAGTAAAATGAGTAAAATCATAGTGCCCATCTCATTTCATCTTTCTCTGGTAGTTATTATTATTATCCCCGATTTTGCTGATGAGGAAACGTAGGCACAGAAAAGTTAAGTGACTTTTCCAAGGTCATGTGGCTACTCAGTGATGGAACTGGGATTTGAACCCAAGCAGGCTGGTTTCCGTGCTTGTGTTCTCAGCCCCTGTGTCATGCTGCCTGCCTGACGATCAGTGTATATCACACTGGAACGTGACGTGACCCTGGCTTCTTTCAGTTTTAGGACAGATGGGGTACAAGCTCTCTTGTTGAATCTTAGAGTTTTTGATGTCACTCTTAGAAAAAGATATTAAATGTCTTATGTGTTACTCAAAGAAAACACAAGGACCCAGAAAATGGGTCTTTTTCTTTAACCAGGTTTAAAATGAAATAAAATGACCTGCTTTTTTATAAAATTTACAGTGGTAGTAATAAATAACTCTGATCTCACAGAGCTGTTTTGAGAATCAAATTAGATAATATAATCCTATAGTGGTTTTAGCACTGAATAGATGCTTAATAAATTTTATATGCTTTATGAAAAGAAAGTGGCAGAGATATTTTTGCATTTCCTGCTAGGAAAGAGCTGCCCATATCTTCCAAGAATGAGGGAGAAAATAGACTTCTTGTTCTAAATTTGATATGGCTTGTTAAATCTCATTAAAACTAAAACTTACCCTGAACTGAAATACTAGGATGTGTCTCTCATTGGCTGCTCTGCCCCCAGCCAGAATACAATGCCTACATGATGTGCACATCGAGTAGAAGACAGTAAGAAAATATTTGTGATACTGAACAAAATTACAAACCAATTAATATTTTTATTCCATTGATTTTATTTTGGCATACAGAAGCCAAAAAGGACATTCCAGGAAAAAGGAAATAAAAGTTTATACCTATTGAATTCCTATATGCTGTGTAATATGTGAGGCATTTTCTCATGTGTAATCTTATTTATTCTTTATATAACAGCCCTTATAAATGTTGTCAGTGGACATTAAGTCAAGCTTTTTCTAGGACTTGGAAATAAGGAAAACTGCATTGCCCTTGACAGGGAAACTATGAAACCAGCACATAAAGGATGACATAGAGCTACTCACAGTCATCTGCCAGACCTCTAGGACTAAACAATGCAGAGAGGACATGTAAATTAGAATGAGGGTTGAGCAGAACGGGAACTACAATAATAACTTCTATTTAATGAGCACTTACCCTGTGCAAAGCAGTATACTGAGCATTTTTTATTCTTTTTCTGTAAGAAACTGTAAGAAAGTGGCAGGGCTGGAACTTGATACTAGCCTGTCTGACACTGAACTACTGGAATGTCAGAGCCAATGTCAGCTGTTCCTGTCCTACCCCTATCTGGGGAAGAGGATGCCTAGTGCGGCCATAAGGAGTTCTAATGAATATTTAGCTCTTTTTTTTTCTACCCTGTATCTAACCTCTGTTTCTATGCCTGGCATATCCATATAGTATGTGTCTTGGTAGGAGGCCCAGCCAATCTGAGGCCCCCACAAGACCTGGAATCCAGAGCTAAGGAAGCAGAGAAGCGGAAGCAAGAGAGATGTTCTGGCTGCAGAGAAGCTATAGCACATGGAGTTTTAAGGGACTCTCGGTGTTGGCAGTGCACTGGTAGCCCCAGTGATGAGTGCCAGCTGTTGCCACCGGCGACATAATTCTTCTCACCTAGTTCTCTCGCATGGCTTTGGCACAGCCTTAATTTATTCCTGCTCATTTTCTGACTCTGGATCCCCAGCCTTCCCATGATGCTGTTAGCTAACCAACAGCCTTTCTTGCTTCTACCATAATGCTGACCAACACAAGCATCATGGTCAACATAACTCAAGCAATCTCCATGGGGATAGTTGAATGGAGCTGTCTTTTCCTCATCCATTAAAAACTTACTCATATAATTCCCTCTCCTTGTTTTCTCACCAAACTTTTGATCACGATTTGGTTTCAGTCAATAGAAAAAGAATGAACTAGTCATGCTGACATGAGAATTCTCATTCACCTGAAAGGTTCTGCTTCTCATGTTAAGTTAATACATTGATCTTCTGGCTTTTTGACAGTGTCAAGACTTTTGTTCATGTGAATCTACTTTTGAAAGCCAGCTTGACTGTAATACACCAACAACTCATGTGCCTGAGGGCCAAAAGAAAAGGATTTTGCTGAATTCATCAAATGTCCACCAGTATAGCCTCTTTGAGAAGAAACGCCCATATCTCAACATTGCTACTGGCTCAATCTTACCTTTTTCCAAAGGTACCTTTACCATCGTGGAGATGAATACAAACAGACTGCTGTAGAAAAAATATCTGGTAATATAACTGTCAAAAAAATGACAATTGAAAGTTTCAGAATTTATATTTACCTGTAACCCAAGTGTTGGAAATTTACCAAATCAGTAACAGTATCAGAGAATTCCAAAATCAAAACTTAATTCAAAACAAATGAGGGCATATAGGATGGAGAGGTAATCTCTTAATTCCATCTGAAGGTATAGGGAGTCAGAAGTAGAATACAAAATCCTGTTCAAGACTGACCGTGGTTAGAACTAGAGAGAATTCCCTTAGATTACAAGGCAAGCATGATGTGAGAGGAGATATTGGAAGACAGAGTTCAGCCCAAGGTTTTCAAAGAGCCACAAATAAATAGAGAAAGGAACTTCAGCTCACATGAGCGAATAAGAAAGATAATCTAGGGCAAATATCATAGCTAAGCTTTTATCAGTTCCTGGAAATGTGTCATGTAGGTGCACAAAATCCAGTTAATGGACCTGAGAGTGAGTGGACAGCTGAAATGGAAATTATGCATCAGGGAACACTGGAGATGGGGGGCCAAGCTTGGAGCTTTGGGCCAAAACGATGAGGCAATGGGTTTTAAGCAAAAGGCAAAGAAAGGCAAGACAGCTCCATTTTGTAGCTTCCATCAATCTCAATCACAATGTTTATAAAGTTTGAATCTGTTTCATATCATGTATAGTCCCAATACCTCGAGTCACTCTTGGAAACATGTTTTATAATCCCCCAATTGGGAAGAAGCCCCTCGACACTGGCCTTGGCAATGATTTTATCAATGTGACACCAAAAGTATAAGCAACAAAAACAAACAAGTGGGACTACATTAAACTAAAGAGCTTCTGCACAGAAAGAGAAACAATCAAGAAAATGAAAAGGCAACCTACGGAATAGAGACAATATTTGTAAACTACATATCAGATAGGGGTTAATATCCAAAATATATAAGGAATCCACAAACTCAATAGCAAAAAACCCCTAAACAATTCAATTAAAAATGGGCAAAGGACCTGAACAGACAGTTTTCCAAAGAAGATATTCAAAAGGTCAACAGGTACATGAAAAGGTGCTCAGCATCACTAATATCAGGAAATGCACATCAAAACCACAAAGAGATATCACCTCACACCTGTCAGAATGGCAATCATCAAAAACACAAGAGATAACAAGTGTTGAAGAGGATGTGGAGGAAAGGGAACCCTTGTTGGTGGGAATGTAAACTGGTACAGTCACTGTGGAAAATAGTTTAGAGGTTCCTCAAAAAATTAAAAACAGAACTATCACATGATCCAGCAATTCCACTTCTGGGTATATATCTGAAGGAAATGAAATCACTTTCCCAAAGAGATGTTTGCATCCTCATGTTCATAGCAGCATTATTTACAATAGCCAAGACATGGAAACAACCTAAGTGTCCATTGATGAATGAATAGATAAAGAAACTGTGGTGTATATATAGATATATATACAATTAAATATTCTTCAGACATAAAAAAGAAGGAAATACTACCATGGATGGACCTTGACAGCATTAAGCTAAGTGAAATAAGTTAGACAGAGAAAGACAAATACTGTATGACCTCACTTATATGTGGAATCTAAAAAAACTGAACTCAGAAACATCAGATTAGTGATTGCCAGGGGCAGGGAGTAGTGGGGAAGGATAGGTGAAGATGTCAGAGGGGACAAACTTCCAGCTATAAGATGAATAAATTCTGAGTATGTAATTTACAGCATGGTGACTATAATTAACAACACTGCATTGTATATTTGAAAGTTGCTAAGAGAGTAGATCTTAAGAGTTCTTAACACACACACAAAAAAGTGTAACTCTATGAGGTGATGAATGTGTTAATCAACCTTATGGTGATAACCATCTGGCAATATATACATATATCAAATCATTACATTGTACACCTTAAACTTAAACAATTCTATACATCAATTGTATCTCAATAAAGCTAGAAAAAATAAATTGCAATGCAACAATAAAATAAACAAATAAAATCTCCCAAGATTTTTTTGTTTAAATTTACTGAAAAATACATTATACTTTGACTATTTCTGTTTAAATAGTCTTGAAATTTGAGATTCATTAAATAATCTCATGTTCATTGTTTTAAATGAAAGCAATCGAACTATAGTGTAAATTCTCAGGTCCCCAAATAATATTTTATGCATTCAACTGTCAGACTGTAAATGCTAATTTAAAACCATTTTTTGTAGCTGGTCTTTTGTCAATGTTAAAAAGATATCAAGGACTTTATTTTTTGACTGAATTGATGCTGAGAAATTAGTTATTTTTTACCCATCTCAGAATCAGAAAAACTCTTAGATTCAGCCCAAGGCTTATCTTGTCTGTTGTGCTTTGTTATTTAAAACATCTCACCAAGACAGCCCAATATTTTATACCAGTGCCTTTAAAAATGTATGAAGATGTGCTTATATAGTATTGTCACACAATTTAAGACATCATCCATCTTTAAAAATCTTTCTCCTAAATCTGCACCAATGATCTCAGGTTATTGTAAAACATACATTTTCAGATTCACAGCATCTTAAAAGCTTCCAAGAGTTTAAGCTTTGAAAGCTTTTAAAATGGTTTATTGATCTAAAGTGCCTGTTGGGAAGTCTAATTTATGTTTCCCAGTTATGATCGCATTGTCTGTAGTAATATATATTCTTCTGTCTGCAGTTAATCCATATTCTTCTGAAGTCTGACAACTTTATTTTCTGCCATACTTAGTATCTTCACTTATTCCATCATTTCAAACATGTTCTATCATAGCTAAAAACCAAAAAATAAATAAATAGGGGGAGAGGCACATTATATACAAAAGTATAATTATTTCTTTTATTCATTATTTTAACTAAGGCAGATGATATAAATCTCCTATTCAAACATGGAGTCAACAAGAGACTTCATTGACTACAACTAAACAAGTTCTAAAATCTCAATAGCTAATTGACACTGAGTTTAGCTTCAGATAAAGAACTGAAGTAAGTTTGAATAACTTATTTTATTTACAAAAAAGAAACCAACAAATGAAAACTAACTGTACTCCATTACTCCCAGGAAGTAAAGAACTGCTGTCAAGGTACAACTTAGTATCAACGGATTCTATCCCAAGAGTAATGTTAGCCCTTATGGTTTTTACTTCTCAATGTTTTAATTACATTATATGCCTTATATATACATTTGAAGATTTATATACATTTTTATGTCACTTAAACAAAACATAATTTGACAACAGGTAATGTCTCTGGAATTAACTATCCCATCCATATAAGTTAGTTCAAGATAGAAATCAGTGACAACACAGATCTTGCAATACAATAATAAATATAACTTCAAAATTAATTGTGTTTCTTTTATTAATTGTAACTATATTTATTAGATCATCACTAGAACACTATTTTAGAGCTTTTTTGTCACAGTTCCATAACTTGAATAGCATTAAGGACTTTATCTTTAAGAGATGGGTTATTTATAACACATACCACAATTTACATTTATTTTCTTTATGTATTTCCAGTGGATGTTTGTCTTTCCTTTAATTTGACTATTAACTTCATGAGATCACATTGATTTTGCTCATATTATGGCTCATAATGCCACATGGTGGCTGACACACACTGGGCTCCCATTGATACCTTTTGAACAAATAGTAAACAGGAGCAGATGTTTGTCAGACATGTTTTTCCTGGGTCTTTTGCGAAACCAGCCCATTAGAACTTCAACCCCTCTGGGATATACCAAGAAAGAGAAAGTGTGAGAAAATAAAGGATTTAGGTTTATTATTTTGTGATGCTGCACAGCTCTCTGGTAATTTCATTTTGCTATTCCCAAACTTCCTTCAGACCAATGGGTACTATCTCTGCCATTATCACATACACATGCGGGGCTTAACGATGGGGATACGTTCTGAGAAATGCATTGTTAGGCAATTTCGTCTTTGGATGAACATCAGAGTGTACTTTACACAAATCTAGATGGTTTAGCCTACTACACACCTAGGCTATATGGCACTAATCTTATGGGACCACCGTCGTATGTGTGGTCTGTTGTTGAATGAAATGCTGTTATGCAGTGCATGACTATACCCAAAAAAACAAGTAGAGCTGGAGATCTGCAAAAGTCACTCCATTGTCGATACCAACAATAAAATGAGAAATAACGACTAGAATGTGACTAGAAATAACCACTTGACTGTGTTCTTACAGCCAGAACATGGTCAAGTGGTCTGCTTTATCATAAAATTGAGTCGTTATGCTAAGAAAATGAATTGTTTGTCATTCTAACCCCCTCCCTAGAATTAGAAGATTTCATCTACTGTTATCTATTAAAATACTAATTATTGGCTAGTAATTTCCATTTAAATTCCATAACATTACATCATGCCTGCAGAGCACTATCCCTACTCATCCTGGATGTGGCTTCCAAATTATCTTGAGCAAAGAAATCCCAGTTGCCACTATTTGATCAGAGTTAGCACCACAGTTGAAATCTACTTTTCATCCTTGTATTGGTCACTCTCCATCTTCCTATATTATTGTCAGAGTAGGTGGGACATAGTCTTCCTACTACAGTAAAATAGCTAGAATGATTCACAGATACAGCATAGCAGTAAACCAGTACTCATTCCAATTACTGTTAAAAGGCATATAGAAAGTGTGTCAGGAATTTTATGGAAACAAATTTTAGAACATTTTTCATATTGTGGAAATTGGATCAAAATATTAAAGTTTATAATATTTGTATAACATATATTAATCTTGAAATGCATAAAGAAATACTTTTTTGGGAATCATAAAGAAAAGATGCACCAGAAAAGACATGTCTAAAATTAATGTTTAAGGAGGAAAAAATGTAAGTGTCATCACTAAGGAGTTGATTTCTTCACCTGGAATTTTAACAGGATTCCAGGGTAAGTGTAGAGAAAAAGCACTACAGGTGAAATTCATTCATGGCCCAATTCAAAACAAAGCAATTACAATCAACTATTTAAAACCCAGAATTTTCAGGATGTCATCCATATATTACAAGAATATACATTCCCCTATGGGACTGCATAAAACTATTTTTATTTTGAGGAGAGAAAATACGTTCTATAAATTTTTGTTTTCCCCAAGTTAGCACTTACTTTTTGAAAAGTTACTCAACATCTAGCACCCTGTTTTTGGCTTCTAAGTACCATTCTCCAATAAAAGGAGCCAGAGCTACTTGGAAAAATGGCAGATTCTGTGGCTGGACAGGGAAAAATACAAGAGGAACCTTGGCCATCTTCTGGTATCAGAAGTAAGAAAATGTTCAAAAAGTATAGAGGTTTGTCAAAAGGAAGAGCCCACCAGAAGAAGCTCCTGATGGCCAAGGAGGTAAGAATTTGAGTTAACAAATAAATGATAGTATTGGATTATTACTTGTAGAATAAAATACATATTCTTGAGTCTATACTGATGAAAAAGCATAATTGAGTAAATAAATAAATGGGGAAAAGGACAACTCTTCCTCATAGAAAAGAATTCAACTAATAAATGTAGAGGGAACAAAGGAAGTACAGAATCACCATTAGGCAAACATGACAATAATAATTGTTAGAGGCAAAATCCATTAATATATGTTAAAAATTATTGGGCAAAATTTCCAGGAGAAACAGGATATTACTATAGTTTCAAAGAATCTTTCCCCCAAAATTGATCAAGTGTGAAGGGAAAATAGCAACTTTATAGTGAAGAAACCAGCAGACACTATGCTCTTCATGTAACCACAGTTAATATCACCAGTAATAAGACATATCAAGACCACGGACCCCTGAGAAGGACCCAGAATCACTTCGGTGTTGTTTTTAGGGAAAATACATAACAAAAATCTAGTCATGAGCAATCAGACAAACCCAAATAGAGAGATATTCCACAAAAGAACTGACTAGTTCTTATCAAAAGTCTCAAAGGTATGAAAGATAAGAATGAGGAACTGTCACAGATCAGAGGAGACAAAGGAGATTTCACAACTAAATGCAAGGTAGGATCCCAGATTAAATTCTAGAATAGAAAAAGAAAATTAGGGGGGAAACTGGTAAAATTCTAAAAAGATGTGTAGTTTAATCATGTTGTATCCCTGTTAATGTCTTAGTTTTTGGTCATAGTACTATCATTATATAGGTTGTCAACGTCAGGGGAAGCTGAGTGAGGGGTATGTAAGAACTCTTCACAATTTGCAATTTTTCTGTAAGTTTTAAATTATTTCAAGATAAAAAGTTTAAAAAGCACCTTTAAAAAAAAAGGGTGCTTATCACTTGTTTAGCACTTATAGGCTATCCATATGAAGAAAATCTATAGTAATGAAAATCAGTTTTATTAAGTACTGTGGAGAGAATAGATAAATAGAGAGCATTTCAAAAAATGATTGAGCAATGCATTGAATAATGCAGATTGTATGTAGAAGTTGACAGCTGAAATGCTTCTAGAATGATCTCAACAGATGAATAAGTTTTGACCATTTTACTGGAACAGTAGACATGAAACCATCCATGTGTATACAAAAATGAACTAATTAATAAAGATAATTAATGTTTTATTGAATCTTATTTTTGCCAAGCACATTAAATCTCCCGGCAAGCTGATGAGTTAAATATCCGATCTGACCTCTTTAAGCAGTCAAATTGCTTCCACAAGGTTACACAGCTAAGAGGCGAAGCTGTGCTTTTAATGCAGGCTGATAAAGTTCCAAGTCAGTGCACGTGACCACTAGGCTACATGATATACCTTTAATCTCTGAGCTTTAAGTTTATTCTGTGGCAGAAATGCTAGGTTTGCATTCCACCACTTTCTGCCACTACTAATGAAGAACAGCAGGCACCCATGGCAGTTTATGGTGACAGAGTTTTTCTCTTTGAGAAGCAGGGAATGATCACAACCTTGCGTTCATGGTCATTATATGCTAACCCACTCAGCCAAATTGGTCAGAGGACTCTGATGTCACAGGTATGCTGTGACAGCACTCAACCCGTCTGAACAATGCGGCCTTTTCCAGAAGTCATCAACCAATCTGATACTAGAGGGCGCCATGTTGAACTGCGTTAATACAAGCAGAGGCTTTTAGTGGCCATTCATCCCACTGTGTTTTGCGCTTCATAATTGGGGTATTTGGAGCTTTGTTCTATGTATATAAAAACCTCGACAGCCCTAATTTCCAGGCCCTGGAATTTCTAAAATAGTATGTGAAGGTTTCCATAAATGCAGCCTATAATTGCAGCCTTAGTGTTGAGTTTCAGCATAAACACGTGACTCATTAATGAGGAATTTGAGGAAAAGAAATACCTGGTTCTCATCACTACAGAAAACAGCACATAAAAGTAGAAAAAAAGAGCAAAATTTAATCTGAAATGACTCTACCTTGTTCTGCTACTATCAGCAACATTAGCTTTCTTTATGGGTAAATTTTGCTGAATAGACCATAAATGTGTTCAATAACAGTATCCTTTTAAATCTGAAATTCTGACATTTGTTTCAATTCATAAAATGAAAAGTGAGAGGGAGTTTCCAGTCCATAAAATCAGGGCTAAGGAAGAAATTAACATGAGTACTTAGCCAAAAGCCATCTGAACATTCCTCACCCACTGGACTAGAAAATCTTAAGAGCTAACTTCTAAGATAGGCAGTACCTAGTGGTGATGGCCAGCCTGGAGGAGTCATGAGAATATTAAGCCAAATGTTAATTCCCCAATATTCCCGCTATTTAAATCTCTGATTGAGGGAGTGAAAAGGGTCATTTCTGACTATTGAGGGACTTTTTTTGTAGCAGTTTCTGCCAAAGCTTGAAATAACAGTCGCATGATTTCTGGTCAACATAATGAACTTGTGTGAACCTCAAGAAATGTTACAAGTTCATTTCAGTGTGGCCATCTAACTGAAAGTGACTTTTAAATGAGAAAATATTTGAAATTAGTCTATGGAAATACATGGTACACATCGTTGTTTCCTTTGCTTCTATAAAACATATGATATATGAAGAACTGAGAGTCTGAGTTGTTTGGACAAGAGTATATTTTGTTCAGCTTTTCTTTGATCAGATATAAAGATCACCACCCCAGTGACTCCAGAATCTTCTATTCATGCTAATTAGCTCAACGCCTGCGGGCAAGTTATTTAACATCTTTGGCCTCTAGTTTGTTACCTGCAAAATGAGACTTTGTGGGTGGATAAATTCTAATACACAGTTCAGTTTTGGAAAAAAAAAGATTCTAACTTTAAGTTTCATATTTACAGAAAACAGATACTGACATTTTAGGGTTTATGGGAGTGTATTCTCTTACGATGTTATATAAATTTTGAACTAAAGATTTTTCTTTTATCGGAAGTGGTTAAAAAAGAATTCTGCAGTTAACTTGAGAGTGATGTCAATCAGTTTACCCACATCAATAATTGCTGAAAGAAAAATAAGTTTGAATATTGAGCTGAAAATTGGAAGCTCCAGGTCATATTGACTGCTTTATTTGTCTCTGGCTGCTCAGTTTGGCACGATTCTGTATGTATATAAAGACATTTTCCTAAAGGTCTTTCTTGGGTACTAAACACTTGATTAGTGAAGCCTTGTCATAAGACTAACAAGAAAACAGGAGTGCAGGAAGTATCATACAATTGAATCACAAAGGGCTATTCATTAGATATGCCATCTAAAATTCTGTTTGGCTAATAGCATTTCATCAAACTAGTCCACATTTAAAACTCTTTGCCCTTCTTCCCTATCCATCTCCAGTTTTTCTACAACCCCATATTCTAATTGACTATGAAAACACAAACATGTGACTGGACATAAATCTCAAAATAAAAAGCAAAGCCATTAAAAGGAAAATGGAGGTTGATGGAGAGCGTATGGGGTTTCCTTTTTGTAATGGCTACAGCAAGTTTTCCTTTTCCTCCTTTTTTTTAGGGTTAGAGCTTGGGCCAGAATTCTGAAGTGATTTGATAAATGTTCTTTCCAGCATACTTTAGGTAGGTGTAGATTTCAAGTTTGGTAAGGTGTGTCCATGACCTGATTTATGCGTCTAAGGTTTCCTAGGCCCCGAGCAGTTTTCACAGTCAGAGTCTCCTGAACAGTGAAATCTTAGAGAACCACTAAGGCTCAGTCAACACTCTTCATGTTTCTTCATGTGAAACATTTAAGAAACTTCTTGATTTTTTTTAGCACCATATTGTGTGATAGAGAGCAGAACTTTACTTTCACTGAACATAATTCTCTTACTTTTAAATGAGAATGAAGGACTGATTCTATCGTCTATGAACAGTGACAGAGATCCTGCCAGGATGGCAGCCATATCAAGGTTCACTGTAGTCATTTTTGGTTCTGGAAATTCTGTCGGTGTGATGGCCTTTCTCATGTCGATACCTAAATGGACTCTCAAACTTGATAAATGTAAAACTAAATTTATGCTTTCCCTACAAAATAACTCATGTCTTTTGACTCTCCTAATGACATTGATTCCTCTAGTACTCTTTAATCAATCAGGTGGTTAAGCATGGAATCATCTTTGATGTCCACTTTCCTCAACAGTTCATACCACTGCTCATCAGGCCCTGACAACTTTTTTCATGATGCCTTCAGTTCTTTTCCAGATTTCTTTTCCAGTCACCATCTGAGTTCATAACTGTGATCCTGGCATATCAATTTATTCAGCTATCCATGAAATATTCCTAGTAAAATTTAACAGAGATAAGCAGAGGAAAAGGTAAAGAATATGTTATTTGGAGACATGTAAATAGAAAGAGGAGAAAAGAGATAAAAATAGAGATAGGGATAAAAATAGGGACTGGGTGATTGTACCTATTAGAATAGCTATAATTACCAGGACAGAAAACAACAAACGTTGGAGAGGATGTGGAGAAAAAGGAACCCTCGTACACTGTTGGTAGGAATGCAGACCGGCACAGCCACTATGGAAAACAGTATGGAGATTTCTCAAAAAACTAAATATTGAAATACCATATGACCCATCTATACCACTGCTGGGTATTTATCCAAAGAACTTGAAATCAACAATTCAAAGAAATTTATGCACCCGTATGTTCATTGCAGCATTATTCACAATAGCCAAGATGTGGAAGCAACCCAAGTGTCCATCAACTGATGAATAGATAAAAAAGATGTGGTATATATATATATATATATATATATATATATATATACACAATGGAATACTACTCAGCCTTAAAAAAAGACAAAATCATGCCATTTGCAACAACATGGATGGAACTTGAGAGTATTACGTTAAGCGAAATAAGCCAGACAGAGAAAGACAAACACCATATGATTTCACTCATATGTGGAAGATAAACAAATACATGGACAAAGAGAACAGATTAGTGGCTGAGGGGAAGGGGGTTGGGAGGTGGGCATATGGGGTAAAGGGGCACATATGTTTGGTGACTGACAAATAATAATGTACAACTGAAATTTCACAATGTTATAAACTATTATGACATCAATTTTAAAAAATAGGGCTAGGGATAGATTAGGGACACAGGTATGGTCCAGATACAGATCCGGATAGAGGGTTTTTCAACAACTTGGTACCTACAAAGTTGTGGCAGTATACCTGATAAGAGAGATGTTTCTTCTTTTGAAGAAAACATTAATAATTAAAGCTTGAAGGTTACTGAGGAAGGGATAGATTTGAATAGGATCTGAAAGCCTTCTGGAAGGGAAGAGATGGAAACTCAACATCTCCTACCAGAGAGAGTTTTTACACAAGTTGGGATGGACAGAGAAGGCCCTCTTCAAACCTAGAGGTCAAGAAACAAGGACAGTGAAGGGCAGCATGTTCCTGAGATAAAATCCCTGTGAGAATCAAAAAGAGTCAGGGCAAGAGTGATGATAGTCCCTGACCTAGAATGGGGTAGTGACAGAGGCTGTCTTTCTGGGTTTGTGGTGCAGCTGACTCGGCCCCAACTCAGACCCTCGAGCTGCAGATTTTCAACCACAGAAAGTGGTTGTGCTTATGAGCAGCTCAAATCACAGTGTGATGAAAAGTTAACATTGGAAACCCCAGTCTATTTGGCCTGGAGGGATGATACCAGCAAATTAGCACTGGGAAAGAGGCATCCTTCTTCCCCTGCTGAGAACCCACAGCCGGGCCTTCCATAGAAGGAAGCTCCACCTTCTGCCAACATATTCAGTTCAGTGACTACATGACCCTCACTTGCCACAGGGTCTACGTCAGACCTGTGAGTCCTGGTGGCGGTAATGGAGCAACAGCATTGAGAGTAAACTCACTCGGTGGGTAGATTTCTTTCTTTCTTTCTTAATTTCCTCTGACAATACTAGTCAGAACTGAGTGTTGGGGACAGAGGAAGCTTTAGGATAGGAAGTTGACAGATTGCATGTTACTAAAGAGTAGGAGATCAGAGAGAAACTCAACTTTGTATTGTAGGCACCTACCTAAGTCAACTTTCACACTGGAACTGTTAAAATGGGCCATATTACTTACAAAGAAAATGCTAAAACCCAGCTGGGAAAACTGTCTCCTGAAACAACTGGCACATTGCAAATACCCTGATTTTTTAACGCCTTAGGAGAGAAAATGTGTATCTAATTGGAGGACCTGATTTTCTTCTTACATATGACAAACTCTAACAATGGATAGCCTCAAAGATTTTGTCTGAAAGGGAAGCACTTTAATTTCTGCCTCTGGTTTTGTTTTTTTGGTTTTTTTTAAGTCATTACCAGGGCCGGCCCTGTGGCGTAGCAGTAAAGTTCGTGCGCTCAGCTTCTGGCGGCCTGGGGTCCCAGGCACAGACAGATGCACCGCTGTCAAGCCATACTGTGGCTGCATCCCATATAAAGTGGAGGAAGATGGGCATGGATGTTAGCTCAGGGCCAGTCTTCCTCACACGCACACGAAAAACTCATTACCAGATAATAAAGAAGACTTTCTTTTTTTTTACATCTGCCTGATCAAGAAGAGTTAGAGGTTTTCATGGTCTTTGAAAGCTCGGAAGACACGAGATATTCCCAGCAGTTTACTTGAACAAATGGCTTCTGTTTAGCATAATGATTTCTTAAATATCACTTTTAAATCCTATGTTCGAGACAGCAAGTCAGCTTCGTTCAAACTTTTCCCGATCTGTATGGGGCTCTGTTACTGCGGTTTCACCAGATTCAGAGGCTGGCGTAATTCGTCTGCAGGGACTGTCGGTCACACAGAGCAATGAACTGGGCTGGCAAAGTTGGCAAGCCGAAAATGTTTTCCTTCTTTTTGTACTTTAAAAAACAGTCTGTGTAAAAAATGTTTTTCTTATAATTCTCTTCTGTCCATTTATGATAAATATTCATATGTTTTTAACTCTGTCTTTTAAAAAAAAACTAATTTATTCTATAGATTAATCAAATGTGAAATTGAAGCCAAGATAGTATGAAGAAGGAGGAACAGCAAGTCAAGCTTTGTAAAAAGTCACGAGAGTGAGCTAGAGCTTAAAAAAAATTAGGATTTTTGGAAGGAGTGGAGTAGGAAACAAGAACATACACTTCTGTGAAGGGCATTTTTTTTTCATTATTCTATCTTTGATGTACAGTTCTTTCTCCAAGTGAATACTGGCAATACCTATTATGTTATTATGAAATTCAAGTTATCTCTTTTCTAAAATAAAGCCACAAATTGCAACCTCAAAGTTTGATGTGTCACAGGATGTGTGACAAAAAGCATCCAGCAATAACCAGTAAAGTGCTGGAAACCCCAAAGGACATGAGTTGTGTACCATGGCACTGAGTCTGGGATTTGGAAGTTATTTTGTAATTATTTGTGGTTGGTCTCCCGAGTGTATGTTTCACGTATTTCTTCCTTTTTACCCAGAATGTAATTTTGCTTGGGTGGTGACTATGTGAGAAAAATGGCACTGTGGGAAGAGTGCTTTTCAGTTTTCATTGTAATTTGATCAATATCCAGTAAACAGTTTGTCTGAAAGCTATTCATATAAAAATAAACGACTATTTAGTAACCGTTCTTTCAATGCTCAGAGAAGTGAACAATTTACACACAAGGGAGAAAGTGTATTGACTACAAAAAAAAAAAAAAAACGCATTGACTAATAGCAAATTTTCTCCCAAGAAATTGTCTTTCCAGGATCCCTCCCACCCCACCATTATAAGAAAGCATCAGAAAAAAAACTAACAGTGAAGAAATTATCGTCAATGATTTAAATAAAAATAAACTCGGGTTCATCATGTGGAAAAATGAGGTGAAAATTAAAGTAGGATTATGCTTGGCTTTAAATTGACACGATGATCCAGGATGTGATTACATATCAATCATTGATAAGTGGTCCTGGGGTGCTCACTCTGTGCCTGCTCCCCTAGATCTTGTTTGTCCCTGGGTTCACATTTATGCTTCTCAGTCCTTGATATTAGAAACTGGGGAATCACACTTGACTCTTGTTTTTTTCTCTCTCTCCACCTCATTCAATTCGATTCTAACTTTGCTCCCAACTATTTCTCACTTGCATTTCTTTTTTCTGTATCTCCTAGTGCTGTACTAGCTCAGGCCCCCTCATCATTTACCTTAACTACTTCAGTGGTCTTTTTGCTCCCATTTCTATCTAGAATCTTGTCCCCCTCTAATTCATCTTCCAAACAGGCACCAAATGACAAATAGACTGCAAATGCCACAATGTCCGAGCACCCTTGCTGAAGAGAGTGGAATGACACGAGGTGTATAAAATGCCCATGATCTGGCCCACATCTTTGTCTGTTGCTGCTTTGTGACTCAAACATCAATCAATTTAAAAATAGTCAGCACCTATGTGCCAGGCATTGTGCCACTCACGAGAGTAGCCCCAGAACTTAGCGTAGTGCCTTCAACATAAGAACTTAATAAATATTTTACCTCCTAAATATTTCTTGAGCAGACTGACTTCACTCCAGGCCCACTGGCACCATTTAGCCCAAGTCAGGATCTTGTCTGGATGTTGTAACAGCTTTCCAACTCTCCTCCCAGCCCCCAACTCTAATCTAATCTCCACCCCCTGCAGCCAGAGGGTCTTTCAAAAATACAAATCTGACCATGTTATTTCCAAATTTAAAATTTAGCAAAGGTTCCCCCCAGTGAATCTAAAATAAAGGTAAAACTCCTAATCTGCTTCGTAAGGCCTTGCACTCGGTTGGTCCCTTGCTCCCTCTCTACATTCCTGCCCTACAGGATATTCTGCTGCTCCACTCCTCCCTTCCTCATTTCCTTTGTTAAATGATATCCCCCAGGTCTCAATATAAACCTCACTTTCTTAGTGTAGCAGTCCCTCACCCTCATGACTAGGTTAAATTATTTTTCCCTGCATTACCATGGCATTGCTCCATGGTATTCATCACACTTGTAATTGCTTGCTTAATGTCTGTAACTTCCTCAGAGAAGCTCTCCCTCATCGCCCCGACAAGGGGAAGTATCGGAGTTAAACATTCTCATAGGTCAGCGTACTTCTTAGCATGCATCATGGTTCAATAATTATTTGTTGAGTTGAATTGAAAATAGATCTCTGGTCCTCCAGGAACTTTGAGGTTTGGCTCTCGCAGTCCCTACATAATCCTAGCTAACTCTTTCCCATTTTTTAAGTCTCAGCTCACCTGTTAGCAACTCTGGGGGCCCTTGCCAATCAAACTACAGCACCCCCTGACTCAACTAGATCGCTGTTCTAAGCCCTCACATACTACGAGTGCACACTTCTGTCATTGTACTTACTGGAACATATTACAGTTATCTATTTATGGGTCTGTCTTATTAGATAGTGGTTTCTTTGAGATTAAGGATGATGCCTTACTCATGTTTTATATTCCAAGGGGTTAGGGACCAACACACATAAGCACTCAATGAAACTTTATTGAATGAACGGACGGGTAAATACTTGCACAATAGGAGTTAGATGACCTCTTGCTTCCGAGGAATGTACTCTCTCTAATAGGAATGAGGGACATCTCAGTGGCAAACCAGCATGGACTGAAGCACTAGGGCCCTCCTGGGCACCCCTCACACACCTACACCCTAGGCTTTGACATGGTATGAATACTCTGACTTGAACTGAAATTGGATTTGAGACCCTTGTAAAATCACTGATCAAAAGGTAAATTAAACTGAGTTACAAAAAATAGATTAAAGTGTATTTATTTTAATCCTAAATGTGTACACTGAGAATTATATCCATTAGATATATACATATATATATATATATATATATATATATATATATATATATATATTAGAGAGAGAGAGAGAGAGAGTAGGGAAGCAGAGTTTGCCAACTCAAGATGTGTCTCTTTGGCATGAGGATTATTTTGGGCTGGTTACTTTTAAGAAACTGCAGACCTGGGAGAAGCTCTGAAAACCAAGTAGAAGTTACCCTTTATAAGAGACCTTTACATTTGTAAGGGAAATCTCCATTTGTAAAGGTGTCTCCCTCTCTGTACCAGGAAGAGGGGGATGAACCTATCTCGAGAAACTCTTATCAATGAAGAAGGCAAGGACTTAAATCCGCATAATAACCTTACTCTTGTTTACTGTGCTTTTTCTGGGGACCTCCCATAACTGACTCCCCACCGTCCCCAACATCCTCCTTTGTCTTTAGCCGAAGATGGTATTTAAGGTAGCAACCTCAGCTATTCTGGTGAGTTACTCAGCTTTCCTGGGTTTCTCCCATGTATACATGTCATAAAGCTTTCTTTGATATTCCTCTGTTATTCTGTCTCATGTCAATTTAATTTGTAGACCAGCCAGAAGGACCTGGAGGGTAGAGGAATGTCTTCCTCTCCTACTATATATATATATATATATATGTGGTGGCAGGTAGAATAATGGTCCCCCAAAGATGTCCACATCCTAATTTCCTGTGAATATGTTACTTTACACAGCAAAAGGGACTTTGGAGATATGATTAAGGTTAGGGTCTTGAGTTGGGAAGATGATCCTGGATTATCTGCGTGGGCCCAGTGTAATCACAAGGATCCTTATGAAAGGGAGGCAAGAGCATCAGAGTGAGAGATATTTGAAGTTAGAGGAAAGTGCCAGGAGCCAAGGAAGGCAAGTGGCCTCTATCAGCTTGAAAAGACGAGGAAATTAATTCTCCCTGAGAGCCTCCAGAGAGATCGCAGCCTTGATAGCACCTTGACTTTCGCCCAGTGAGACTTCTGACCTTTAGAAGTGTAAATTTGCATTGTTTTAAGCAGGTAAATTTGTGGTAATTTGTTAGAGCAAAAAGAAACATATATGTGTATGATATGTATGTTATATGTATTTGTATATATTTTGTGAGTAATTGCCAGCACTCCAGTACTATTGCCTGTATACTGCTTAAGAGCCTAGAGGAGAGACAGACAATAACAAACACACAAATCATCACATATTTGTAACTGTGGTAGGTGCTAAGAAGTACAGTAACCTATGCTCTAACGCCCATGCTTCCCTTGTCAAGAGGATCAGGGACTATATTTACACACACACACACTTTTCCCAATGGCCCAAAGTTAAAGATACAGAGTTGGTCATCTGTTTATATTTCAAGAGGATTTGATTTTATATCGTGTATACAAATTCAAAAAATAATTGTTTAGAAGACAAGTGCATGAGAATTTTTGAATATGCCACCTTATTTGTAACTACACTTACTGATGTCTATATTGTCAATGTAGAACTGAAGAGGATTCAAACACATTTTCTAAAAAAAAAATAATTAATAGAGATTTCAAAAATAAATTTTCTGGGGGCCGGCCCGGTGACGTAGCAGTTGGTGCACTCTTCTTCAGTGGCCCAGGGTTTGCAGGTTTGGATCCCAGGCGTGGACAGATGCACGGCTTGTCAAGCCATGCTGGGGCAGCATCCCATATATGGTAGAGGAAGATGGGCACGGATGTTAGCCCAGGGCCAGTCTTCTTCAGCAGAAAAGAGGAGGATTGGCGACGGATGTTAGCTCAGGGCTGGTCTTCCTCACAAAATAAATAAATAAATAGATAGACAGATAAATTTTCTGGCTCTAGTAGATTCTTAAGAGATTTTAGCAATTTGGAATATTTCAATATCCAGTTTGAAACATCCTCCAAATCCCCATATATTGCCCCCCTATGGCAGAATACTACACTAATGAATACAATTAATCTCCTTTCCATTTACAATATTTTATTTTAAAATAGTCAAAATATTTGTGATTATGTCTTTTATAACACTGAAAATAGACTCCTTTACCACCTTCACTCATTTTAAGGTAACATTGTTTCAGAAACAATAATTACATTTGTGTTTCCCCATTATATTTATTTATTTTTTATTTTTTTTTGTGTGGAGAAGACCAGCCCTGAGCTAACATCCGTCGCCAATCCTCCCCTTTTTGCTGAGGAAGACTGGCCCTGGGCTAACATCGTGCCCATCTTCCTCCACTTTATATGGGACGCCACCACGGCGTGGCTGACAGGCAGTGCGTCGGCGGGCGCCCGGGATCCGAACTCGCGAACCCCGGGCTGCCAAGCGCGAACTTAACTGCTGCGCCACCGGGCGGCCCCACCCCCATTATATTTAAACTATCATGACTGTTTTTATTGTCAGAAATAAGACCATTCCCTCAACGACAACCAGTCACAGTCTTCCAGGAAACGATTACCCCAAATTTGCATAATTACATAGTGCATATTAAAGATAGCAAAGATAATTAAGTCTAAATATTTACATAGTAGTTAGTTCGCATGCTTAAATAAAAATGGAAATATACCTAAAATCACAACCAATCTGCACAACTAATCGTGGGTTGTGGGGTATTGTTGTTTTTACTGGCGTAATTGATTTCTTGTTGTGTAACAGGAAATGTGCAGAAAATGTATATGAACCATTTTTCGTAACTTGCATCACACGTTATTTTTTAATATGCTCTTTCAGGAGGAATGTGGTGAAGGCCACAGAAGAAAAACACTAAAAGTGGGTTTCTTTCATAGTTTGCTCAAATATGAAATCAGTATTTGAAATATTAGTCTTTTAAAATATGTTACTATTTTAGGTCAGAAAGTCTGAAGTTTATCTTATTTTTTCCCCCAAGGGTTTATGATAAAATGATAGATAACTATCTGGATAATTTTTGTGGTTTTTCAGGAATTGGATTTACGTTCCCAAGTTATATCAAGGAAAAAACAGCCTTTAGAGAATTCAATCCACAGAAATGAATGAAAGAACTGAAATTCAACTTAAATAGTTGATTTCATTTGAGATATCTAGGTCTAATGTTCCTTCTAGTGTAGATCTCTTAAGGATAGGACCACAAAAATAATTCTCAGATGTTATACAACATTCATTTATAATGACTATGTTCAGTAGAATTATTAAGATTTCAGATCTTCCTGTGGTATTCTAAACAAATTATAAAAAACGTAACATTCCATAGGTGAAGAATATATCAGCATTCCCTAAAAGTGGTATATCCTATTAAATAGTTTCATTAAATATTGACAGATGATGTGAAAAATGCATTCTATCGAATATGCCTGAGAAATTCTTGTTATAACATATTGATTAGAGTTTTTACTACAGGACTTATCAGAGCCTCAAAATGTTAATGAGTATAATGAATTTCCAAAAAAAGAAAAGATACAATTTGCAATGCTTTATCAGCAAGGAAAATCTGTCCTACTTCTCTTCACTCTATAATCCTGACCTCTGCATCAGGTAACGGTTGTAAGTTGAAAGGATGTTACTCCCAAGTCTGCCCAAATTCTCTAGGAAGATCTGTTAGCTTTGTTCTCTCTTTCTACCAGGAGTTCCAGGTGCAGAGACCATTCATTGGGTTGAATTGTGGATCTAAACTGAAATTAACTAGTGATTTACGGATCTACCCAGCATTCATTCATCCTTCTGTGGAATTAACCCCTGATTTTTAGATATCCTCCTGTTTTAATTGCCTCTTCTTCACTCCACCGGTGAGGGAGGATCCCTACCCTCGAGTTATGAGATTGGCCAAACACTAGACACCGAAACTGACAGAGGAGCTGGACAACAGGTTCTTAGCCACATTTACTCACAACCAGTGGGAGGAGGACACTGCAGGCCACACAGGGCCACAGGGAGGTGGCACTGGGAACAGAGTGAACACACAGGGACTGTGGGAGGCAGGCTTTGTAGTATCAAGAGGTTAGAGAGCCCCTGGTTCCTGCGGGAAGATGTGATCGGCTTGTCTGAATAATTCTGCAGGCTGGTAGGCAACTGAAATACACTACTCAGCAATAAGCAGGAACTGGACCTGCTCCCTTGACAAGGAGGGTTATTTAGGGGACCTTATCTGCCAGGCAGAGTGGGGACAGGACATAGCAGTTCGGCTATTCAAGGCCCGCCTGGTTTCCGATGTCAAGGCAGCACCTAATATTGGGTATAATTTAGGCCTCGCACCACACTCCCTTTCATCCACACGTAGTGCATATGGTTTAGGGAAGGCCTATCCAACCCCTAGCACCAGACAAGGGCATGTGACCCAGGTTTAAATTGATCACAGCCCCCATCCACAGACATTAATTCAGGAATGAGTTTATCACCCAATTCGGGCCAATGAAAGTCGAACTAAGGATTTTTTTATGGGACTTTGGGGAAGGAGATGTGCTATTTTTTAATGCAAATGCTAGCGGTAAGAGGGACGGAGCCCTGCACTTCCAGGGACTGTGACGCAAAGCCTGAGAATGAAGCCAGCACAGACAAAGCAGGACCTAGAAATAGAAATAGAATCTTCTGCTGACCTCACCTGATCTGTATCCAGTCATGCCTGACGCCTCTCCACCTCTGGACTTTCTAGGCATGTGAAACATCCCTTTTCTATCTTTGATTGAGCTGATTTGAGTTGAATTTTGTCACTTACAATTTTAGTGGTTCTGACTGACATATGAACTAACTTGAATTAACACCTGTACACCTATACTGAATGGTTTTGATAGAGACCACTTCGCTGTGTTACCTCTGGCAATATTTTAGAACTGTGCAACTCATTCATAACCTCAACTGAATTACGGCTCCCTTTCAAAGTCACCTCACTGGATAACTCTTCATGCAATGTTATCGTTATACGAGATGGGTCAGCATTTCCACTACTACCCAACGAACGATCTTGATGGCCACGTGCACAAAAATAAGAACACAATGAAAAAGAAGTGGAGGATAGTTATTACCATGGCATGAGTCTACTTTAGAAGACAAA
Organism: Tapirus indicus; assembly: GCA_031878705.1. Taxonomy (NCBI): domain Eukaryota; kingdom Metazoa; phylum Chordata; class Mammalia; order Perissodactyla; family Tapiridae; genus Tapirus; species Tapirus indicus. The sequence continues at coordinate 33,489,699 of CM062937.1, read as the reverse complement.
TTGGTTTGGTCAATTCAGAGTCAATTAACATATCTCAATCTATTTATAATTCAAATAAATATTACAAAACCTTTTAAAGAATCTTCATCTCAATAATATGAAGTTAGCAATTAATTTTTAAACTCTGAGCAGGCAGTTGGTATTTTTTTGTTAATAAAGAAGGACATGAAAAGCGAAGAGCAAATAAACGTGATGACTATTGCTCAGTGAATAACTTTGAAAGATTAAGTAAATCAAATGTTAGAACTTGTGCCTCTAACTTTTAATATTTTCTTAAAGAAAACATTAGGGGAAATATCAACAACATTTACACACTCTTTGATATTTTCATCCAGATGAATCTTGCAACTCAGAGCCACTCGGCAGTGATTTGAAGCAGCAGAGGTGCCCTTAACATTTACCCTGGCTTGATGAGAAATGTTGAAATACTCACAAGTACACTTATTAAGTAAAAGAAATGACAGGGCACACTGGCTGTCTCCAAATGTCGACAAGGGACACACACAAAATGCTAAGTCGTTCAGGAAAAGAAAATGAAGCCAGGTTTCTAGTGTTTCTTGATACATCCTAATCTACATTTGTTTATCTGTCATGGAGATAATTTATAAACATAAAAGGCAAAATCTGCTATCAGAAAGTGATTGAGATTAATTGGAATTTAGAAAGTCACATTATCCATTATCGGGGCGAGGAGAAGCCGCAGGGCATGAATTAGTCATTCCTGACCATTTGCCTCTGATGACCCCAGGCACAGGGGCAGTAAGATATGTAACAAACGTATTTATCTGCTAATTTAGTCATTTATTTGATGGATATGAGAGAATTTCAAAAGAAGGTTATAAAGGTACTCACATATACTTTTTCAATGTACTGGAAGATTTGCAATAAATACAGCATATAAAACTTTTAAATTCATTTAAAGTATCAGAAGCCTAATTCATTAATAGCACTATAAAAGTATCAAGCAGGAGAGAAGCATAATTTCTGGAAAGTACTATGTATAGGCTCAAGCAGTGTACTTGATGGAATCCTAAGAGCTATTGCGAAGGAGAGATGACCGTAAAATATTCAGAATGTGCTTCTGTTGGGCTGCATCTTCATTTCTTTCACTTCATGCATCTGAGCCTCAGAAGGGGAGGCTAAACAAGCCAAGAGTGAAAAGCTGGGCTGGTTGGAATTCCTTGCTGAAACCCTATAAAGCCCATTTACAATCAATCAATCTTTGAACAGTTTTTTCTTCCTCTACGGAATGAGAGTTTCATAAAACACATAAGCCCTTTTCTTCTTTTTCTTTGAGTGCACATGTTAGTCTATGGTGTACTATTCACTAGGCGTGTTTTTAAAAATCTCCTGGTTTCATGAACTTTTAATCCAGTATTTATAAGATAATATGCAAGTAGAAATGCACCTTATGCATGAAAGTTAACCGGATTGTTTCAAGGATAGAGCTGACGGGAAGGTCCTGTTTATTGGGTGGATTTGCTATATTTTATTAAAACATATATACGGTGTTAAAGAGTCAGACTTTTAATAGGAACACTGAATTTCTTCAATTGCTCTGAAAACAATTTAACTTTACATTTTTGTTATGGATAAGATATGCACATTTAATTTTCTATGTCAGTATTTCTCTTGGATTAACTATTATATTTTTCTCAAGAAAAACTATTGTCAACCTGAAATCAGAGCCGAGAGTCTTTCTGTATTTAAACGTAGAACAGTACTACTATGGTACAAACGATGGCTTCCATTCGGCTTAATTATGTTCAAGCTGCACATAAACACATATGCTGTGTCTGTGGATTTGCAAATACAAAGCAGGGGCTCCCTCTGCATAACCATCTGTGCATTGCTTTAGTCCTTTAGATTTCATAACACAGATAATAAAGCCAAATTCTCTTTAAAATGAAAAGTAGATCATTGGAACATGAGGTCAATTACATGTAATACCATGATATTTCCTAACCACTCAACAAATTTGAAATAAAAGGGGTATTGGCACTATGGTGATAGTGGTGAACGCATTTTTAAGAAAATAATCTAGTTAGGCCACAGTGAAAAAGTTGTCTGACAACATTAAATATTGTAATTGCAAATGAAAAAATACAGCAAAGTTACTAAGCTGAAGACACATTGAAAATATCACCAGCTTTTCCTTCCCACAAATATTCATGTTACATTTTGGGTCATCAAAGAGATAAAATGCAAAAAGATTCTGAACGTGTTCTAAGAATGAGACAGGTACATTAGCTACATCACGTACCTAGTGTCACCATCAAATGGGTGACTGCGGATGAATCCCAATAGTGTAGCTCTCCATGTGCTCACCGTCAACTCCAAAGGCGATTTTTTTTTCACTTCTACAATCCATCTCTGGATTCTGACTGCAGCATCCAATCCTGCTTGAGCTTCTAGCCTACCTCCCTGCCCTATGGATTTCAAACTCAAAACTGTGACATCAGCTCTCACCTGAGTTTCCAGTCTGTTGGCCTGCCCTACATAGTTCAGACTTGCAAGACCCTATAATCAAATGAGTCAGTTCCTTAATCTCTCCTCTCTGCTAGGGCCACCATAACAAGATACCATAGACTGGGAGGCTTAAATAACAGAAATTTATTTCTCACAGTTCTGGAGGCTGGGAAGTCCAAGATCGACATTCTAGCGGGGTTCTGGTCCTGGTGAAGACCCTCTTCCTGGTTTACTCATGTGCCCTCACATGTGGCAAAGAAGAGAGAGCAAGCTCTCTAGGTCTCCTCTTATGAGGGCACCAATCTCATCATTAGGGCCCCACCATCATGACCTCATCTAAACCTAATTACCTCCCAAAAGCCCAGTCTCCAAATATCATCACATTGGGGGTTAGGGCTTCAACATATGAATTTGAAGGGGACACAATTCAGTTCATAGTGTTCTCTCTCTTCCTCTCTCTCTCTCTCTCTCTCTCTAATCTACATATATAGCCTATTGGTTCTGTTTCTCTGGAGAACACTGACTAATACATCTTATGATCCTTGAATTCTAAACTCCAAAATGGCTGCCTCTGACTAAATCATATTTCCGTATCACTCATGTTCTAACTGCTTGCTGTTCTTCTTCTACAGTGAGACTTCCAATCCCTGGGCCACTTTACTCTTGCAAACCATCAACTGCCTTCTAGCTTCAGTTTTAATTCTCAGCTGAGCACTCAATGCTGCCATGGTAATTTCCTCAGAAGTTGTTTCATTTCACCTCATTCTTCAAATCATTAAGATTATCAATGGCTTTCACTTTGTCCACCAATCAATATTTTTCTGTCCTCATTTTACTTAAGATCTTTGTGTTTTTGACCCTATTGCTTCCATTGATTACTCTGTGTCCCTAGACAATGTTTGCTGCAATATAATGTAAGGATTTGTAAGGATTACTTTTACTACAAGATGCATTCAACATGAGCGCATTTTATTTACTCCATTTTATTTTTCTTGGCTCTCCAGTGCTTAGCACAGTTTCTGGTCAGTAGAAGATGCTTAATAAAATATTACTGAATGAATAAGTCCTCTCATGAAGAAAAATTCTACACCAGTTGATGATGACATTCAAATGATAGAGAGAAATGGGTTATTATCATTAAAGTAGAAAGTGAGGGAGATGTTGAGGCCAAGATATTTAGTTAATGATAATACTTCCTCCTTTTATCTTTGATAAGTGGCAACAAAGAGTTCATTTAGCCCACAGAAATGATGATACAGAGATGCTGTACCTCCATGCTATCCTACAAATTAAGCAAAAGATACATGAACTTTCTGTAGATTGAATCTTGTAGTAAAAGTACCATCTCACATTCTTTAAAATACATTCTCAACAAACATGATGTCTGAAGACACAGCCTGGGTTAGTGGAAAGCACACTTGACACGGAACTGCAGACCTCAACTGTAGTTCCGATTCTGGCTAATTTGCTGTGTTTCCCAAGAGAAGTTAGTTAACTTCCTCAAAATTCAGCATCATTACTTGTGAAGGGATTGGATTTGATTATTTTTAAGGTCTCTTTGAGCTCTAAATTTCTATTCTAGTCTAATAGAATTTAAATTTTTAAAGCCCTTCCTTCCTACTCACTTTTTAAATAATGTAAAAACTATCCTGCAACACTTTTCATTCCCCCAAAAAAGTTTCCTTGTCAGCATTTCAGGATGCTTAGACATAAACCTTTACATACTCTAACACAAAAAAGTGCTAATTTTTTTGTCATTTTAATGTTTTTAGTTTTCATAAAGTCTATGTCAAGTTAGTCATTATTTTAGTGGGACTAGTAATGAATAATATATACTAAATCTTTAGGTTTAGAATGTATTTTGCCTCTTTTTTCATCAAATTGGATGTTATAGTATTTTATGTCAGTTTATCATATCAAACTAAAACAATGCAAATGCAAGTATATAATATCTACTAACACCGTGTATTTATAAGAGCACTTCAAACTTAGTTTGAGAATGATATCCATTCATTCTATTTTAATATTCTTAAATGAGGATTAGCATATTACTACCATTAATATATGCTACATTTCAGCACTTCCTCTGAGATTTACAGAATAGCATACTATAAAAAAGTTCTCAATACAAAAAAGAATAGTTCCAATCCTAATCAACAGACAGTTATTACAAGCAATATTTAATGTAGCCATATTATACAAGGATGTTGAAATTAACTTTTTAAAAGTCAATAACCAGGACAGCATATGAAATGTCACATAAAACTAATTAAATTTAATAATCCTGAGTTAACTCTCTTAGTCTCTTTTTCCCCATCTGTCAAATAAAGGCCTTAGATTAGATGATTTGAGATAGAATATTTTGTGACTCCATGAAGAAAGGAGGGTATGAATGAATGGTAATGGGATTTAAGGTAGACCCTGAAACATGGAGGATTGTCACAGGAGAAGAGAGAGACAGGACTCCCAGGCAGAAAGTACAGCTTAGATACATCCTGACTCACCTCTTGTTTAAATGATAGAGAGAAAATGAAAATTAAAACTTTACCTGCATAGTCCTATCTTTTAGCTACTAACCCAATGTGGCTATTAAAGTTTAAATTATTAAATTAAATTAAAAACTCATTTCCTGAGTTGCACTAAACACATTTCAAGTGCTCAGTAGCCATTTGTGGCTACCACATTGGACACAACATTTCTATCAAAACAGAAAGTTCTCTTGTCCAGCAATGAGTCTAGATAAGAACAAAATGAGGGCAAGGAAATTAAATGCCTATTTGACTATAATGTGGTCTGTATCTTGCTTAAGAGAAGATAGAAATAACTTTAGACTTTGTTTTAAAACATATAATTATGTTTGCTGAAAAAATAGGAATAAGATCTATATTCTTCTCCATGCATGCAGAGAAAAAGAAGGGAATATAGAAAGTTATCAACTCAGAAGTCAAAGAACAAAAATTATGGGGTAGTTGTTAAGACTAGATTCAGCTACAAGAAACACACACACTACACACATTGATTTAAATAAGGAAGGTGTTTATTCTGTGCTCACTTTAATCACATAAATGTCAAGATAAGAAGTCCAGAGCTGGTATGGTCACTCAGTTCAATGTTATCTTGAGATACTGTCCAATACACCATTTAGCCATCCCTGAGGTGTGGTCCTTATCCTCACAGTCTAAGGGAACATCCATATACCAGGCACAGTAATGCTGGAAGAGACAAAGAAGAAGAAAGAAAGGCCATCCTCCATTGTCTCCTAATGAAGACTCTAGAAGGCTGGTATTAGATCCTATTGGCCAAAATTTAGTCACATACTCACACTGAACTCCAGGATGGCTGGGACATGTAACATGTATTGCAGTAAGCCATGCGCCCAGCTAAGTCTGTTCATTCAGAAGAAAGGGAAAACATATATTGAGGAATACTGCCATAGATACTAAACACAAGATTAAATATTTTTTAAAAGCTAAGGTATATCAGTAATTACAGTAAATATTAATGGATTAAACTTTTATATGAAAAGATAAAAATTGTGACTGTATTTTCTATTCAATCTATAAGCTCCTTGAAAGAAATAGATGTAAAACAAAAACATACAGAAGGGAAGAAAATAAAAGAATGGAAAAGGTACACTGTGCAAATAATAATTAAAAGAAAGATATTACAGTAATACAAAAATTAGACAAAATAACATTAAAGGTAAAAAGCTTGAATAGGGATAAAAGGAACACAGAATACTCCATAAAATAGAAAAACTATGAGCTTATATGCACCTAACCACACAGCTTCAAAATACATAAAGCAAAACCAGAAAGAATTATTAATAGAAACTGATAACTCCATAATCATAGTGGTAAATTTTAATACAACTGTAACAGGAACAGATTAAACCAAATAATTAAAGATTTAATTCAAAAATAAGTGTTTGTTCTAGTACATATATAGAAATCCTGCATATGAGACACAATAAACTATGCATCCTTTTGTTCAATTTTTATCTTCAAATAATTTTAAACTTGCAGAAATAGCACAAAGAGTTCCATATACCCTTCACCCAGCTTCCTTTTTTGTTAACATCTTATATAAATATAGTGTAATTATTAAAATTAAGAAAGTAGCATGAGTACAACACAATTAAAGACTTTATTTCAGTTTCACCAGTTTTCCCACTAATGTCCTTTTTCTGCTGAAGGATCCAACCCAGGATTTCACGCTGCATTCAGAAATCATGTCTCCTTGGTCATCTCCAATCTGTGACAGTTTCTTGGAGAGTACCAGTTAGTTATTTTGTAGAATGTCTCTCAGTTTGGGTTTGTCTGAAGTTTTCTCATGATTAGATCGAGTTTATGCATTTTTGGCAAGAATACCAGTTATGCTGTGTCCTTTTCAGTACATCTTATCAGAGAGTACATAACAGCCATATGTCTTATTACTGGGGATGTTAACTCTGATCACTTGCTTAAGTTGGTGTCTGCCACGTTTTTTCACTATAAAGTTTTAATCCCCCCCCCCTTTTTTTGTGAGGAAGATTAGCCCTGAGCTAACATCCATTGCCAATCCTCTTCTCTTTGCTGAGGAAGATTGACCCTGGGCTGACATCTGTGCCCATCTTCCTCTACTTTATATGGGACACCGCCACAGCATGACTTGATGAGCGGTATGTAGGTCCACACCTGGGATCCGAACCTGTGAACCCTGGGCTGCTGAAGCAAAGCACATGAACTTAACCACTATGCTACCAGGCCAAAATAAGGAACATTTTAGACAAAGCCCCTTCATGAACATAGATGGAGAAATTCTAAATAAAATATTATTAAATTGAATTCATTACAGCATATTTTTTAATACTCAATAACTAATAGGCTATTTCTAAAAATTTCAAAGATGTTTCAACATAAAAAATAAGTTAATTGAATAAACCATCTTAATTAAAGGAGAGATCTATTTACTTCTAAATAGATACTAAAAAAGCATTCACTAAAATCAACACTCTTTCATGATAAAAACAAACAAAAATTCAGCAAGCTAGGAAGAGAAGAGTAGTCTACCTAGGCTGATAAAAGGCATTATCTCAAAAATCCTCAGTAAACATTCTATTTTTGTGGGTAAAACATTTTAAATTCCCTTAGTGATAGGAACAAGGCAAAGATGTCCTCTATTGCCATTTCTACAATTAGATATGGAAAACAAGCCATGTAGATAAGACTTAAGAGAAAGACACAAATCAATCTTTAATGGTAGGCAATATTACTTTTCTCACAGAAAAATCAAGAGAATCTATATACTGTTTTAATTAATAAATTCATCAAATTTTCTAGATAAAAGATCAAATGACACAATAATATCCTAACAAGCTATTAGAAATTAAATTGGAAGAAATAAAATTATATTAACCATTACAGTCCATCCATCTAGTATCTAGCAGATACCATTAGATGCTATCTCTAGGATCTTGTAAAGGTGCACCAAATGCATATTTTGGTCAAAGACCAAATGCCCTAATGTTAATATCAATATATGACCACAGTTGAGACAAAGCCAGATATGACTACCACAGATAAACTTCTAGAATACAAGAATAAATCTGAAACGTCATTAAAAATATGTTTTATTACAGTTTTATTATTTTAATGGTTTACTGTCAAAATTATTTTTTAAATTTCATAACACAGAAAATATTATTTTTTCATAATTTCAGCTGCTAGATTGTTTGTGCAGCCCCTGCACAGAACATCCATGTCATTAAATGGACTTTCATTTTCAATTATAGTTGCTTAAGGAGAAAAACTCCTTAAGGGAAGTTAAATACCTAAAAATCAGAGTTCTTAGTTTCCTTCATTTAAATCTTTGGATACTGTACACTGAACAATTTCACAAAGATTAGAATTATCATATAATCTCTAATATTCTGCCTTGTAGTATTTAAATTGTATAAACACTTGTTGGTTTAAAGAGTATTGAATATTTTTTCTTAAGTGACACATTTTCTGTTAATATTCTAATTTCATTCTCAAATTCAATTTAATCCTCAAAATTATTGTCCTACATATTTAACTATTTGAACGTTTATAATAGTTTTGTCATGATATTAACATTTTACAGTCATTATTAGTTACTATAGCATTGTACTTTTGCAATAATAAACACTTCTATTTCAAAATAACAGATTTTCACCACAAAAACAACATAAGGAGGATTTTCACTCTGAGTAGACTATTTATACATATTTGTAGATGAACATTCAGATATTCACAATAAATCCAAATAATATGTCTTGTTTGTATTACTGATATTATAACTCTGTTTAAATATGAAAGGAACCTTTGAGGTCACAGAATTATTGATCATACTCAAGTTCAGGGATACAGAAATTATACTGAAGTTGGCTTGTAGCCATTTCATCTTCTAAAGACCAAGGTTGAAGCCACACTGAATAAGCTGGTTTTGGCCAAATATCAAAGCCAAAATATCTCCATGCAACTCTAATAACCAGGAATACATCTAACAGACATTATAATAAACATGTTGAATAATATAAATAAGGATTCGCATAAATGGTAATAAATCATGCTCAAGGTTGAAAAGTCACAATATCATAAAAACATAATTCTCTCCAAATTAATTATTAATTGCAACTCAATTCCAAGCAAAATTCCAGTGGGGTTTTTCACAGCACTTGACAATCTTATCCTAAAAATCACATGGGAGAGCAATGAGACAAAAATAAGTTAAAAAGAAATAAGAAAGGACAAGGTGAGGGTCTCCAAGGCCATCTTGAGAAAGACGAATCATTTCTAGTTTGAACAAGGGTGCCACATGAGTTTGCCATTGCTCAATGGTCTCGTCCTAACAGATACCAAGCCTTAGTACAAAGGTATAAATTAGACCGAAGCAATAGAATTGAAAGGACAAAAAGAGACCCATGAATATTTAGAAACTTGACACATAACAGAAGGGGCATTAAGAGTGTGTTTTTCAATAAATGTTACTGTGAGAACAGATTTTGTTATACATAATAAAAATAAAATTATAGATACACCTTACAATCCATTCTAAGTGAATGAAAGACCTAATCTGTAAAGAAAGAAAGAAAACACAGTAGAATATCTTTATAGCTACAAGGTAGGGAAGATTTCTTAAACATGATTTAAAGGCTCAAAACATAAAAGAGATGATTGATGAATTTGAATTAAATTTTGAGCTCTTCAACTAGAGCCATACACAAGTGAAAAGGCCAGCTATCAATTGGGATAGGCTATTTGCAATTCATGTAACTGACAAAGGAGTAGTTACAAGAATATAGAAAGACCTCCTACTAATTAATAAGAAAACAGACAACCCACCCAAAAAGTGAGAAAAGGCTATGAATAAGTAACCCAATGCCAAACCAATGTCAAATAAATGTATGAAAAGATACGCAAGCTCATTTCTAAGTAGGGAAATGAAAAACAAAACAACAGTAAAATATTATTTCATATCCATCAGATTGACCTAATTGAAAGTATCTTATATTAACCATTGATAAGGTTGTCAAAAAATAGGGAACTTTTATACACTGCCAAAAGTGTAAAGATACACAAATACCCTGAAGGGCAGTATGTTATTATTCTGGTAACATTGTAGAAAAGCACAACATTTGAACTTTTAAGTATATACTCTTCTAGAGAAACTCTAGCACGTGTGACAAGCAGACATATGGCAGGACATTCGTGTTTATAATAGTGAAAAATTGGACACAAGCCTAACTACTTATTAAATAAATTGTGATGTACTCCATCCATAGCATAATATAGAGTACTGAAAATGAATGAACCAGATAGATATGTATCAACATGGTGAAAACTCAAAAACAGAATGCTGAAAAATAAAGGCAAGTTAAATAATGATATTCACAGTTCAGACTATTTGCATGAAGACTGAAAATATACAAAACATTACATGGTGTTTGTGGATATATCCTTATGCAGTAACAGCATAAATGCATATCTGACATTGACAAGCATTCTGATGAACAGGATATGAGTGGAGGTGAGGGAGGCCACCTGAAGGTAGCCAAGTACTACAATTCTTTCTGTGTTCTTTTATTTCTTAAAAAATCTGAATCTACCAGATTGTTCAAGATTTGAAAGCTTAGTAGTGTCTTCCTTGTCATCATCATATTGTTTCCACACTTTTCTGTATGTTTGAAAAAATTCACTGATAAAAATGGAGCTGTAATCACGTTCATCGAATAAGGAATGATAATAGAGCCAGAACTAACATACCTATCATAATAAACACAGAACCAGGACAAAACACTTAAGTTAAAAAAATAAAATAAAAAGAGTTACAGCAAGCACTGCACAACTTTCCTCCTATATGTCTGTGAAATGCCACCTTTGATTAATAAGGAAAGATACACAGGAGTAACACACAACTGCCTAATAAACCAATCAGATGAAGAAAGTTGTTTCCATTGTGTGTTCAGAAAATAAATTTCCTATCAAAAATAAAAGCTTCTTGTCCCAAACTAAAATAACATGAGCATACTATGGGTGATGACTTAATGAATCTAACAGCAAAGATGAGAAATAGATTCCTTTGAAATTTATAAATTACCAAATTTATGTGTGACGATGTAAAGTTATGTTTAGGTAGGAAACATAGACTTCATTTTTTTAACAGTGAAAATTGAAAGTTAAAAGTGAGTTATTCTATGACGAGCATGATATTTTAAATAAATAATCTTTAATCATTTAAAAAGATGATCACAATGATTTTAATTTACCAAAGTCATTTATTCTACAAGTACCTGTGATTATTTTCCCTAGACTTCCAATTACACTTTCAACTAGATAAGTTTTGTTATTAGCTAGTGCCAACATTTCATCTATTTATAAAATCTCATGCACCCTGGTGCCATTTAGCAAAGTGAATACCCATTTGTAAACAAAATGGAGATACATTATGATAGCCAAAGGGCAAAGCTTTACCTGGACAGAGATTCATCATTCTTTAATGCATCACAGCTTGGTGCTTGTGCTATCATCAAGCACTCTGAAAGGTTCTTGCCAGAGATTGATGACCTAAACAATTACTGAAACTTAATAATAGCATCCACGACTGCAGGTCGATATTGCACACAACAGAAGTACTACTTTCCTTCTTGTCCATGCTTATTGTTGACCAAGTTATACCAATGTTTTGATCAGAAATGTTAGAGAAAACTGCAATCTTCTATTATTCTATATTAGTAATTATATGGTATAAGCAAGTGCCACACCAAAAATAATTCGCTTGCATATGTACGCAGATGTGGGATGGCTGGATCATATGGTAGGTCTATTTTAACTTTTTGAGGAACCTCCATACTGTTTTCCATAGGAGCTGCACCATTTTACATTCCCACTAACAGTGTACAAGGGTTCCAATTTCTCCACATCCTCAAACTGAAATCAAGATCTGGAAGAGATATCTGCACTTCCATGTTCATTGCAGCATTATTTACAGTAGCCAAGACATAGAAACAATCTAAATGCCTACTGACAGATGAATGGATAAAGAAAATGGAGCATATACATGCAATAGACTATTATTCAGTCTTAAAAAAGAAGCAAAGCCTGCCATATGCAACAACACGGATGAATCTGGAGGACATTATGCTAAATGAAATAAGCCAGTCACAGAAGGACAAATACTGCATGATTCTAATCATAAGAAATATCTAAAATAGTCAAACTCATAGAAGCAGAGAGTAGTATGGTGGTTGCCAGGGGCTGCTGGGAGAGGGAAATGAGGAGTTGCTGTTCAATAAGTATAAAGTTTCATTTATATAAGATAAATAAGTTCTGGAGATCTGCTGTACAAACAGTGCCTACAGTTAACAATACTGTACGGCGCACTTAAACATTTGTTAAGAGGATAGATCTCACATTAAGTGTTCTTACCATAATTTTAAAAATTAATTCACTTGCAAATCAACTGTAAAACATTATGTAACAATATATAAATGGGTTCATCAAGACAGTGTTTTACTGGCTATATGACATGTGGGAAGCACCAGATGGAAATCTAGAAAGAAAATAACATGATCTTGGTTATATATGTATTTAATGTCAAACATATCCCCAAAAGTTCTTGATATATTTTATTTATGTCACTGGCAACATATATCAGTGAGACAAATGTGTCAAAGAAGATGATTTTCTGGTTTTGTTTTTTTTCCAGAAAATGCTTTATTTCCTATTATTGATTTGATAGTTTGATGAAAGTATATTTTGCTGGAAGCTGCCTCTATTTGGACTAAAAAAGATTTTTCTATGTATATAATTTAGCCAATTTCAAAACTTTTGCTGAGAAGTGTTAGAAATGTTGGCTTGATCACTATGAACAAAATTATAAGGTAAAGAGAGAGCTTCTGTAATATTCCAAAAGTAGCTGAGTTGTAAATGTAAACAGCATGGTTGATTCCCACTCATTTCCTAACTTACCATTTATATCCTTTTTAGAGCTCTTGGCATGTATATAAAATTCGAGAATACAATTGAATAAAGTACAAATCAGTGAGTGATTTTTTAATTTAAATTTTGTGTGAGCACTATCAACAAAGGCAGGCCATCAAAAAGGTTATGTCTTTAGTGAATTAATGATAGAAGGACAACCAGGGTAAACTATTGTGCAGACGGGCCAATAATGAAAACACAGTTAAAGCAGCAAGGCTTGCCAGCTACTGATGAGACTCAGGAGAAATTCCTTAACAGATGTTTCCCTGAGCAAATATATACTTTGCCTACTCTGATTACGATGGTCTGGAGAATTCGTGATTTGATTCAACACCCAGCCACTCTTCAGCAGGCTCATAAAAATATGATTCTTACAAAGAGTCTATTCTAAATTTGCCTTTCCTAAGAACCAATATATAACATATTTATGGTACTCAGTCCCATATGGTGAAGCAGTGGTCCAACAGCACTGTTTATAACACTATAATTAAGGTTGTGTCAGCATTTTATTACAAACGAAAGGAGGCAAAGCCTCTTTGTTGCTTTGTTTTTTTCATTTTATAAGCTTCCTTTAGTTGAGTGCCCACCGGCTGCAGTAATCTGCTCTGACCTCCCATTTGCCTCCTACTAAGAATTTCTGATGTCTTGCTCTTGGCTGAATGATTTGTGTACAAACAGTTTAAAAGAGCTTTTTTTTGGAAAACCAAGAGATTATTCTTGACAGACAGTTCCACCTTTCAGGTTCATGTCTAATCATTATAACATTCTGAAGACTTCTTTCTGGAATGACCATTAGCAGGAAAAAGTTGGTGGTCTGTAATGGCAGTAACACAATCTATGGAGAGCAGCGCGGGTCACAATTATTGAGTCCCATTATGCTGCCTATCACTGGCATCTCTGTGGTTTTACTATTTAATGGTGTGTATTAAAGCCCTAATTATTTTCATTATTTTTTTTTTAAAGTCTTCCATTTTCTAGTTTTTTTATTGGGTGAGAAATATCAAAATATGCACTTACTAGTTGTATGATCTTGGCCAATTGATTTAACTACACCTCAACTTCCAATCCCTGAGTATTGAATGGGAATAATGAAAATATCTACTTCATCAGACTATGTGAGGATCCAATTGGATAGTCCACGCCAGTGCTAAACACAGTGCTTGGTCCGTGATAATGATCCACATTGTCTCCACCTTACCTACCATGGGGCCATCTAATTATTCACATAGGCTCTCTCCTTCTGCGGTTGCCTGACATAAAATGCAGGGATCTAAATTCCTACCCAAAGCCAATCCTTTTTAAACATTCTAAGCCTTTTTTTGTTCAAACGCAAGCAACAAATTAACCAAATCAATGACTGCTGTAAGATTAATAAATTATCCTTTAGGCTCCATGAAGGGGAAAGTCCATGTCTGTTTTATTAACATAGTGCCTCACGCCTGGTGTAGAAATATGTGCTTCATAAAAGATTAGTCTTTGGAGCTATTAAAAAGTCATGCTATGATGCGCGGTTACACAACTACTTAAGTGAAAATAATTCATTTTTGAGGCTGTGAATTCAATTTCTGATATGTTTGGTATGTGGAAAAGACAAACTTGCTCTGGTATTACTTTATTTTAACAGCTTTTACAGGAATCCAGTATTAGAACTAATATTGACTCACACTTTCAACAAGAGGCTTTAAGCTAAAACCAGAAGACACGCCATGTTGTTCTCCAGGTGCGCTAAGCAAGTCGCCCGGACACAGTGAATGGCCAGGAATCAAATACTTACAGAAATCCAGAGGCCAGGACGAGTTAAGCACACCTCTTCACACCTCCTTACCGTGGCCTGAAAATATTAATTACCATTCAGTGCCTCTTACTGATAAACCACAATTGTTCCCACCACTCCTAATTTACATTTGCAGAATTTCCCGTACTCCGGGAGCATCTCTTATCCAACTCAATCTAAAAGAATAATCGCTGTGTGCATAATTAAAAAGAAGAGGTATCTGGCTAATAATATTTCCCACTTATCTTTTGGCTATTATGTATTTTCAGGTGACCTTAAAATACGGATGAACAATCTCCTGTACAATTTGGTGAGATCCCAGTGATAATTTGGCTGTATCAAAAATTTATCAATGGTAAATTAACCAAAGGACAGCCTTTCCCCATAACAATGGAATCACTAGCACATATGCTAGGCTGTGTTCAGAAGTTTCTTTATATTTGCATGCTCTCATTTGACAGGTGGCAGATTCCATAATATAGCCTTTAAGAAACTGGCATTAATGCTTTATTATCGCAATCTAAATATTTCCGCGTGTCCTGATAGGCAAGAACATTCAAATCTTTGAAGGATTTCCCTGACTGTTATCAAGAGATAATTCACATGTGCCACCTTCTCTTACCGAGTGTAACAGTCTCAGCGGTTGAAAGCTGCTAGAATCATTAACTGACTCTGCATTATGCCATTTCTCTTGCTGTCTAACCTGACACCTCCGTGCGCTCGGCAGTCTTTCCTTGCCTGTGCGACTCCTTCTCAGAAATGCGTTTCATTATAGCTGATTCCTTGTCTTCCTCCTGCGGCCTGACAAGCTGCTATTTTGCCATTTCCCTCCAGGGGGCGCTGCTGGACCGTGCGCCTGCTCTGGACGCTTAGAGCGAGTTCCTGCCAATCTCCAGCCCAGGAAGAGAAAGCTTGTTAGAGCAACAGCGCCTACTTTTAACCGCTGCTACAGACCATGGTTTTTACTTCTGATTCCAAAAGACACTTGCTTATATGCATGAGCTACAAACATGGAGGACCCTAAGGGTAGCTAAATTCTTCTAGGTGGTAGTTTTGCAAAGAATATGCACTCTCAGTGCAAACCTGTTAATCTTAGTAGTTCTTCATTATACAGGCCAGTATAAGCATTCTTTTTGCTGACTTTCACTAAAATGCTGGCATTTTTTGCCTTTTGATTCATCATATTTAAAATATGAATAAAATAGTAAACCTGAACCAGTTTTGTTAATTCTATTATAGAATTATATATTAATAATTATAGTATGATGATGATTACATTATAATTTTATATTGCTGCATCAGTATTCCTTACAGCAAATATTGTCTAAGTGTCCAAAGATACCAATGTTATTTAACATGTACATAACCTACAATGAACATTATATAGCTTTGGAAAAGTTACTTTTAGTAACTTTTATCAACAATATTGTGAAGCACTCAACAGTATCTTGGCCACATATCTTCTCCTTTATTTTAATTCATAGTAACGTATAGATCTTCTAAATTGGCTTTTTATACATATCATAATTATTTATGTAAAAACGTATCTTAACTTGAAAATGGTTTTAAATATGGCTTCTGTATTCAAAAGCATTTTCCACACATGGTATCTGTGATACAAGTGATCTAGCTGAAATAATGAAGAAAAACGTGTGTTAAAAGGAATATTCTGTCCAAAATGTGCTATTAGTCATCATGACTATTTATTGCTATAAAAGTATAAAAAGCAGAATGAGTGATATTTATAAAACACAATTAGGATCATGTCACATCCCCGCTAAAATCTTACAATGAATTCCCATTGAAATAAAAATGATGTGCAATAGTTTACATCGTCTGCAAGACCCAACGTGATCTGGCGCCTCCCTCTCCAGCCTCTACTTCATATGTCACATTTGTCATTTTTGATAGGCATTGTGTGATTATGTGCCTTTCATTTCCTCTAAAGTTGGAGTAGGCACAACAGCTTACTGGTTAACAACCTGGCTTCTAAAGAATGGCTAATCAGGTCCATGATCTCAGCTCTGCCAATTACTAGCTTTGTGGCCTTCATTTTCTCATAAGTAAAATGTGGTGAAGACTCAATATGTATGTGTATATATATATAGCACTTATAAAACACCCATAGTAAATACTATATGTGCTTATACAGTATTTTCTCTGTTACTATATACCCCATGGCTACCACATTATAACCTGGAAAAAGTATTCACCATCTGGATTAATGAGTGAAAATGTTTTCCTTGTCCTCATAGAAAACCGTCTACCAAATGAAGGAACTCTTCCAGTTTGCTGGGACATGCATCTTAATTTTCTTGAGTGTTGTGGAATGAAAATGAGGATGAGAAATAAGAGGGACAGGGGACACGTATGAGAGATCTTTGAAATCACTTTGCACTCTACTTTGCCAGTCTCTTCTCCTATACTCCAGGGTTTAGCACAAATCTGGAATATATTAGGGTTATGAGCCAGGATAGCTATTTAATTCATTTATTCATCAAGCATTTTTTGAGCACCTACTATATTATAGGCATTATTCTAACTGTCAGGGATGTAGACAAGAACAACACAAATGAAAATCCCTGCCTTTATGGAATCATGCCTTCAGTCACAGCGAGAAACCTTTGGCTTACCTCCACCTCTTTGCGGATTTCTAAAGGAAATGTGATGAAATACCCTGACCCTACCCCCGAGGGCCAGAAAATTTCAGACCTATTTACTCTAGGTTCCCTAGGCAGCCCTGGAACTTCAGAGCTGGTCTGGGGTCTGGAAGTACAGCCATAGAGAATCTAACTAAATTACAGAAGCATTTCCCAAAGTGTACACTGTAGTAACGGATGTTACTCAAAATGCACAATCCCTGGGCAGTTGTGTATGAAGAACGATAGTTTGAAAAAAAAGCTTTTTAATTATTGGGACTGTGTTTTTTCTTGTTTTTTTCTGTTTCATCTCATGTCGACTCTGGGATAGTCTCACTAACATGCCTTTCAATACCGATTTAGACTTTTCCTACTGTGCACACTGGGCAAATTATTAGACCTTTCTATGCATCAGTTTCCATAACTGTAAAATGGGGATAATAATAGTTATTGCCTCATAAAATTATTGGGGAATTAGTGAGTCAATACATGTAATCTGTATAGTTCAGAACTTGACACATGGTGAGTACTCAACGTTAATTGTGTTATTGCTATTCTTATTATATGCCTCCCGATGAACCAACAGTCTTTATTCCAGGAATTTATTTCTACAGAACTCACTTGGGAGATACTGAACGTCATCAGGACATTAAACTTGCCCAAAATGCCAATTAAGTTCATTCTGGCAACTTCAAAAGAAGCCCTGGGTCAACAGGAA
Organism: Tapirus indicus; assembly: GCA_031878705.1. Taxonomy (NCBI): domain Eukaryota; kingdom Metazoa; phylum Chordata; class Mammalia; order Perissodactyla; family Tapiridae; genus Tapirus; species Tapirus indicus. The sequence continues at coordinate 33,471,615 of CM062937.1, read as the reverse complement.
CAGCCAATCACCTCTGTAAGAAAGGCAAGTAGATCAGAATCAGCCATCCATACTACAGGGGAGTGGTGAGGGCCACTACAGTGACAGAAAAATCCTTTCCCACCCAGACAACTCAACGACATTACAATAAAATGTAACTGCACATGTTCTGTGTGGCAGATGGTGGCACAGGCTGGCTGTATTTAAAATTAAGAGCTCTAATATTACCAATAAGACCTCTTAGGTTTTCTCCAAAAATTGTGAATATAAAAATGGGAAATGCAGATAGAATCTTATCACAGTGAAAGCCATTTAACCAAAGCTGTTTTCCACATATAATTGAAATATTTACAATGAATGCTTTGCATCCAAATATCATATAAAGCACTTATTCTTTTGCCTCCTTCCCAAGTAACTCATTTTAAATTTTTTACTCCAAAATTCCTGTCTTGTCAATGCAAACCTCCAAATGAACCACCAAATATTGAAGATGTGGCATTAAGATGTATATTTAGGGATTTGCCTCAGAAAGATGTTCTTTAGTGTCAATTATTTCTACACAAAAGGCTCGAAAATAATTGAATACTTAACTCTAATGTGTAGCCACTTTATTTTCTTTTTAAGCTGAAAGAGGGGATTCTTCTCTCGTCAAAGCTTGGGGAATAAATATTCTTAGGCAAGAATACACACACACACACACACACACACACACACACAATGGAATACTACTCAGCCATTAAAAAGACAAAATTGTGCCATTTGTGACAACATGGACAGGCCTTGAGAGTATTATGCTGACTGAAGTAAGTCAGACAGAGAAAGACTACATATCATATGATTTCACTCATATGCAGAAGATAAGCACATAGATAGGAAGAACAGATTAGTGGTTATCAGAGGGGAAGATGTCGGGTGAGGGCGAAATGGGTAAAGGGGCACATATGTATGGTGACAGATAAAAACTAGACTATTGATGGTGGACGTGATGCAGAATATACAGAAACTGAAATATAATAATGTACACCTGAAATTTACACAATGTTATGACCTCAATAAAATTTAAAAAAACAGTCTTGCAGACAGAAAAGATATAAAGTTTTATGCCTTTCACCTTCTTATCTTCTCTACCAAATCATCATACTAAGCTGATAGCCAGTGCTGATGGGAAAAAAAAGTCAAGAGAGTAAATGAATTTGAGAATAGAAGTCAGATAAGGAATCAGAAATGCAGAAACACAGATATTTGTGGAATCAAGAAAAGAGAAGTAAGAATTCAAAAATGGTCAGGTGGACGCTTGGTTACCTATGTTTATAGGGTTTGCAAAGCCGGCACAGATTCGTAGTCTGCACCTGGTTTAGCTGGTTTTCCAGCCGGGTTTTACCATATAATGTGGGTTATAAAAGTCCGCTGGTAAACTTGAGCTTGGACTCCTCTGACACTGAGATACCTCATACCTGTCTTGGTAGTTTCTACCCAAAGATGAAGTATATCCTGTGTGACTGAGGAAGGACAAGGAAGGACTGTGCCTGGAAATATTTGGAGTCTCGATGATTGATGACTGCCTATGACTTCTCTCTCCTACTCTGCCACACTCTTTACATTTATTAAAGCTGTACGTGAGTATATATATCTTCTGGATACGTAGCGTCCTTTCAAATATCCAACCTAACATTAGCATTGCATAGCTTAGCTGAAGCATTCCTTTTCATTGCTAATTTCGGGAGTCAAATATGATGTTTAGTTCTATTGGTCCTTCAGCTCTATCACGCTGGAAATGCAATTCATGGTATGCAGTCTGTAGATCTAAATTCTACTGCAACAGAAATCAGATACCTCTTCTGGTTCATTAGAATGGCATTTTGTATGTCATATTCTGATTTTTGTGATCTTGCCAGAAATACTTATTTTCAGTAAATTAGAAAATGCCATGTGAAATAATGTTTAAAATTTTGCACCATGTATCTATTAAGGTCATGTCTTCCAAAGATTAGTCTACATCATGCAGAGAGATTTGGAGAACAGAGTAGATCTTCTAAACGCTTGATCAGAAGTGAAGATGTTTTTCCCTGTGATACCATTGGTATGTGCAACTCCAACATGGACTGACTGACTGCTTAAAAGCAGTCAGAGGGATTTGTCTTGGAAAAATGTTCTTTAGTGTCAATTACTTCTACACAAAATGCTGGAAAATAATTGAAAACTTGACTCTAATATGTAGCCACTTTATTTTCTTTCTAAGCTGATAGAGGGGATTCTTCTCTCATCAGAGCTTGGGGAATAAATATTCTTAGGTAAGAATTACAAAGGTTAATGTGTTAACAAGTAAAAGCTTGCAGGCATACGTTAAAATGTAAAATGCCATAAAATAATTTACCACAAAATGAAAACTTTCAAATAAGATATCAGAAAGATACTTTTTAAAAAGAGTTTCTTCTCTTATCTTAGTCTTTTCTCCCTTTCATTGAATTCTTGTTCAAATAATGAGTAAGTCCTTGCTTGGAAGAGATAAACAAGTATAAATAAAACAAACACAATGGAAGTTATTTTATGGATGTGCGCCTCTGCGTCAGATAGCATTTCAAGCCAAATGAGCGCTCTCCTGTGGTTTCCATGTGGTCAATACCTTTCATGCTGTGTATGTGCATTTATCTTTCCGTTGAATCTTCTGTAATAAAATGAGTCCCCCAAACCTTCAAAGTCAATTAGCCTATAGTTATATTTTTCATTTTTTTCCTATGAATTTCTACTCCAGTTAAAAATGCAGTTACTGATAAAAACAAGACCAACGATATAAAAGATGTGCTTATGTTGGACCTATATCAACAAATACACCAAATTAGCCCTTCTGTTAGTTAGCAGTCAAGAGTAAGTCACATGGCCAGCATACTTAGTTTGGCCCAGGGGCCTCAGTGAGAAGATAAGACTCTTCCTTACTCCAGGGTGGACTGGATCTTCCACGCCATATTGTTAAGAGATCCGCTTGGTCTTGCTGTGCCTGAAATGCAAATATATTAAGGAGTCACATGGAATTATTGGCTAATTGATTTTAATATATCAAGGCTTTATTACAAAAGAAAAATGCATTACCATCAACAATTAGACTAAATATCAGGGGCTGGCCCAGTGGCATAGTGGTTAAGTTTGCACACTCTGCTTCAGCGGACTGGGGTTCATGGGTTCAGATCCCGGGTGTGGACCTACATACCACTCATCAAGCCACGCTGTGGTGGCATCCCACATACAAAATAGAGGAAGACAGGCACAGATGTTAGCTCAGCAACAATCTTCCTCAAGCAAATAGAGGAAGATTGACAATAGATGTTAGCTCAGGGCCAATCTTCCTCATCAAAAAAAAAAAAAAACCCTAAATATCAAAATCACTTTAGCCATGCTGGATGCCATTTATTTCATGATTTAAGAATATTAAACACAAGAGGAAAATAGGTGTCATAGACTTCAGTCTGGGGGAGTCAGAATCATTCATTTTATGAGTTTCATAAAGTATGGTTTATAAGCACACACTATGAGAATTGAGTCAAGTATTTACTGCTTACAACTCTCACTAAAAATAGATAAATAGGGCCAGCTCTTGTGCCCTAGTGGTTAAGTTTGGTGTATACCACTTTGGCGGCCAGGGTTCGGTTCCCAGGCGCAGACCTACACCACTCATCCCTCAGCGGCCACGCTGTGGTGGCGGCTCACACACAAAAGGAGGAAGACTGGCAGTGGATGTTAGCTCAGGGTGAATCTTCCTCAGCAAAAGAAAAAGAAAGTTTGATTGCACCTGAGTCTAAGTGTGGCAATTCTCACTGGTGGACCATGTTAAATGTTGTGGATGGCTTGTTCAACCCAGATTCCACCCTATCTCGGAGATTTGGGAAAACTGAAAACAATGTTTATCCGTTGCAACTAGGTTTCTGGATGCAAAATAGGTTCCTCAGATTAAACGCACTTGAGTGAGATTTGGAAAGTGAAAATGAGGCTGAAATCCTGTTCCTGTCCCTTTTGATGTTGTCCTGGCTAACAAGATCATGGAAGTTTGGATGTTTTCTGCCTCATTAATTGTCCTTTTCCCTGCTTCTTTTGTTTTGATAGGGAGTCGTATCAGAGGCAGTAGTGGCATTAGCCTCGTGGTACCGGGTCCCTGATTCCTGCACCAAAACCACTCTCAGTTCCAGTAGTTGTCTCAGGGCATTGGTCCCCCGCGGATCTGTTCTTGATTGCGGAAGTCACTTCTGGTGGCTCAGCTAGAATTTTTCCTTCCAGTCTACCTCAATTTAAGCCTATAATTCTCTGTGTTTAATCTTTTCTTCTTTAAAATATTTAGAGTAGATCCTGCTTTTACACTGAGTTCTGACTAATACCATATTTAGTAATAGAAGTAGTTGTGAGCAAACATCCTCAACGATGGAAATTTGGGAGTGATTGTGAGACGTGTTTGGATGTGAAGCAAGGATGATTCCCAATACCATTAAAAAATGGAAAACACACAGCCATAGCACACAGTTACTCATATGATTACCTTCAGTCATTTGAAATAAAGTGCCTACTGAAAGGAAAGTTTTGGTAGACCAGATGACTGCTGTGATAGACCATTATGGAGGGAATGAAGAATACAGAAGTCTAGCTATTTCTCATTACACTGGAGAATTTAAAGAAGAAAAAAATAGGACAAGCTCTGGGTTTTAAATTCTCAGCTCAAGACATGGTTGGAAAATCAAGGAACATCTATCATGATCTCCTGCAGCCACAAAACTAACATAGCCAGAAATCAGACACAGAGTCAGTTCCTATAATTTGCTAAATCACAGTATAAATTGAACACAAAGCCTAGCCTTACCTCTCATGTCAAAGCTTGAGCATTCTTAAGAGAAAGTAAAATCCTGACTGAAGACATTTTGGTGGCTTCAGATGAACCTAACCACTCTGTATCCCTGAAGACCAGTAAATATCCCTTTGCTGGCAGAAAGAGTTCATCCTTCTCTCTCTGATGAAACAAGCCCTGACTTGTTTGGAGACCCTGTAATAGCTTCACCTGTCAGGTGCATGACAATACCCCTCCCCCAACTCCACCTCTATGCACCTCAGACACAAAACCTGTGACAAGAGCTGGATCCCAGCTTGTCCCAGGGAGACAAATACAGAGTCGAACATGGAAGGAGTTACATTACATATCAAAACAGAGCCATGGTTTGGCTAACATATAGCGGCAGAAAGCTGAGGCATATGTGTGAGAATGGGTTCTAAGAGAGCTAGACAAGGGAAAAAGAAATATCACTATAGCTCAAGCCCAACAAGTCAGTATGGGTGTCCCTGCCAGAGATTATATACTCAATGTTCCAACTCAGGTTTCCCCACGTGGTATTCAATGTTGGCTTGGTGAGTTGACTGGGATCCAGACTCAGTGGATGACCTGCACTGAATGAAGGTGAGATACCTAAAATTAGTCATGTAATATGGAAGAAGAAATTTTAAAACTTAGAAAAATAAGAATAGAATGAATTTATCTGATGTGCCCTGAAGTCATTCAGTCTATAAGAATTTCTCCTGAGAGGACATAGAGGATCCTCCCTTTACCTGGGCATCTAGAAATAAATTGGTAAACAAAATAATTAAAGATGGAAATATGTTATAAACCACTGGGGGGGGGGAAGGGAAACTATAAGTCCATACAAAAATATATAAATAAGTTATATATATATTCACCTTCACGTATATGTATACTTATATTTTTTGGTATGGATTTAAACAGTTATATAGAAAATATATATAGTTATGTGTGTGTGTGTGTATATATATCCTTATATATACAAGAAAGAAAGAAGAAGAGGACAGAGGCTCTTGCTTTAGAAGAATACCAAGTGTTGATTGGTAAAAGCAGGGGGAGTACCAGAGTTGGGAAAAATTATCATTTTGCAATCATTATAGTAAATATTGGTACAGGCAAGAATCATCAACTGATGCTTAAACTAGGGGGATAAATTTTGATAAGGAGCAAATATTTGTATGATCTTAAATTTTCCTTCTACAGATTGTTTACTAATTGCAAGGCAAAAACTAGTAATTACTCAGTGGAGAAATCAGACAACATCTTGACAGGGTGATAAAGATGTAGATGGACACTGTGTGCCTCTTGATATGACGTCCTGAGAAGGATATGAAATCACAGTGTCCTTTATGCAGTATTCTGGCTAGGAATTCATAACCTAAACCTAATCGTGAGGAAACATCAAACAAACTCAAGATGAGGAACATTCTATCTTATTTTTTGAAAGGAGAGGATTGTATTCTGCATAAATGCTAATGTAATAAAAGACAAAGAAAAGCTTTAGAATTGTTCCAAATTAGGTGAGTCTAAAAACACATGACAACTAAGTACAATACCTAACCCCAGACTGCATTATATACTGGAGGATGAACAAATTCAACAAACGACGCTGTTGGGTCAATTGACAAAATTGGAATAAGGATGATAGAACAAAAGTGTTGAATTAATGTTAAATTTACTGAAGATGATAACTGCACAGTTGTTACATGAAAATATACCTTTCTTCTTAGGAAATGAGTATTTAGTGGTAAAGGACCAAGAGGTATACAACTTCCTCCCAAATGTTGAAAGAGAGAGTCCAAATTATAAAGGAAATGGAGGAAACTATTAACAATAAATGAACCTGGGTAAAAAGCATATTATTGTTCTTTGTAGATGCTTATTTTTTCACCTTTGCTACTGAAATTATTTCCAAAAGAAAAAAAAATTTTTACAAGAAGATACAACACCTTGAAATGTGCTATAATGGCTGTCCCTAGTAGGCTGGGTAGGAAGGTGGCAAACACTGCTGTTGAAACAGGCTCACTGATTTCAGGAGGATGACTGGATCCCAGAGTGGAAAAGACGAGGTGGCAGCACTTAATTGCTAGAAACAAGGTGCTCGTGATTACAAAAACAGGTAGCAGGGACAGAAAAATAATCAGGATAATTTGCCCCATAGGGATCTTTCATAATTGCAAATTAACCATGGGTTAGACTAAAATAGTTGGGCAGACTACTAGGGTCCAACTTGATGTGAATAAACAAATGAAACTCTAGTGTTATAAGCAGAAGGCTGCCTTTGACATCATAAAGGAGGAGAAGACCACCTCATCTAATTCTTAGACATAAATCACTTCTCAAGACCAAGAGTCCCTAAAATAATAAATACTTAATACTTAATAAATAAAGAGTAAGACAGATTCTCTTAAGAAAGGACCTTGTGACATTGCTAAATCTTCTTTCCAGTCTTTCCCATATAGGACATAGGGCCACTTACCATGGGACTAGAATAGGAAATTCCCAGAACTTTCAAGTCTGAGCTTGGATTAATTACTGGGCCTGGACTCAAACATGGGGTTTTAAGGACCCCAACACACCGCACCTCTATCTTCCCACCTGAGTTCAGAATCATTTGAGATTTAGACAAAGGAGATTAAAATATATTTTTAATACTGATAAATACATTGGAGAATTTTTGTCAGATATGGTCACATAGGTGAGGTGATACATCACCCCAGGTCCCTAACCATGGACCTAACCAGGTCCCTATTTTGGAGCACTACAGAACCTCCCCTCCAACACATACGTTATGACATTAGGGTGGCTTAATTAACAGCCTCATTGGAGGCTATTATACTTCAGTTATCTGGAAGTTTGAGACTAAACTGAACTGACGATTTTATGACTTGCTTGGCCATTTGACCCTTTTATCTAGGAGTCACTGACAGGATAAATTGTCAAGACATGGCACGTTAACCATTTGAATAGTTCACTGAATTAAAAAACAAGCTATAGTTGATATTAAGGCAACAAGTAAGCAATCTTTACCTATGGAAGTTTTCAAATTCTATTCCATTTTCAGACCAGGGAATCTATGAGGAGCTATGAATCATGTCAAAGATATAAAGGGATTACTGATAATGCAAAATTATTTTCATCCTAACAGCTGTGCAGAAAAATTTTCATAATAATGATTGCATTTAATTACATAAAGAGCGGTAAAGTCTCTTTCATTTTATCTCAATAATGATGCCTTGATTTTGAAGATAATCCTGGCCTTTCTCTGTCAAGGCCAACATGTGAGTAACAGTGAATTCAATCCCCAGTCTTAGCTATCCTTAGAGGATAAAACAAGAGTAATTTTTCACATACCCTAGAAAGTTGAAAAATATTACCTTAGGGCATATTTCTTTAATGTGCTCTAAAATATCTATATTGATAGACAGGTGTACAAAAAGAAAAGAATTAGCTCCTGAGTCATTTCTAGAGTTAACTATAACACCCTTCAACAAAAATTAAATAGCATGGAAGAGAGTCTTTTTAAAAAAACAGTAGTTTGTTATATTTTCTAGTACCCACGCCTATTTGTATGAGATTTAGCGATGGCTCTAATGGTTTACAACCTCCCTGACACTTCATTTCTAGGCAGATCTCTAGTTTCATGAACATAATTAGGAAGCCCAGTTCTGCCACGTAAACTAGAGTCTTGAGGTTAATTAAAACAGAAAAAATGCTGCACATTTTTGGACCACCAATGAAGCCTGACAGTCAGGTACGCAGAATTCTGTCATGCGCTGAGAATACAAGTGAAGAAAGATAGCCTCATAAATTAACTGGGGACCTTCATGTTTAGACTTTATTACCATCTTCAATTGATGTTGACATCTGACACATTATGCCAATAGAATTTGTGGTTGTATACTACACTGATTTTTCACACAGTATTCAGGCATTTCCAAAATATTTCTATGTATTCCTAATATGTTGTGAATACTTTTCCTATACGTTTTTGAAAGAGAAATTGATGGAAACATTTTTAAATAGGCTCATTAATTTCAGTGAAAATGTCAGATGTCAGCCAGCTAATTAATTGGCCACAGCTGACAAAAATTCTATTTCAAAAATTAATTCTTTCCAAAAGTCATTCAAAAAGATGGTGGCAATACCAAAAAAAAAAAAAAAAGAAAAGAAATTCAAATGGCCTACTTCTGGTAGAAATTAGAATTCAGAGACTTGAGTTTAGAGCCAGAATCTGTTTCTTCAAAGGAGAATGACTTGAACAAGTCTCTTACACTTTCTGAGCCTCTGTTTTTGAAATATGAAATGAATACAGAAAGCCATACCTTGTTGACTTTATGGAGATTTTTATGAAGATAAAATAAGAAGTATGAATGCACTTTATACTGTAAAGCACTAATGTACGTGTGAGAATTTCATTATAGTAAATGTATCCCCTTTTTCCTTTAGATAAACAAGTTTTCTATTCTTAATTTGTTAAATGAAAGCAGCTTGGTGGGGAGCTGGGAGTTGTCTCTTCACAAATTCAGGAAGTATGAACCCCTGTCAGGTAGTGAAAAGTTTACAATAATGGACAGAAATAGAATAATGCATGAAATTTCATAGATTATATAACCAATAATAGAAGGTGATACATGTCAGAGATGGATGAGTGTATGGAGTGTCCATCCAAAGTGTTCCTTGTGCCACACACAGGTAAGTAAGATATGCACACAACTGAGAAAAATATCATCTCAATCATAAAATGACTTGAAAAGTTTCAGAAAGTATGCACTCAAATTAAAGGAATGGTAGCTTGTAGCAGGGAGGCAACAGTTAACAGGCTACTGTAGAGTCACTAGAAGTCTGAAGGGTGTTGTTCTGCACTTGTGAGCTCTGGGAAGTTTCCTACGTGGCAGTGAAAATGCAATTTATCAAGTTGGGATGTTAAGATAGAGAAATAGGATAAAATAATATCACAATAACGTTGCATTTTTATCCATTCTGAAACAAGCACTGAGGGAGGAACTTGGGGTTCTTAATGAAATTCAAGAGCATGAACTTTAGAGCATGGATTTGTAACATCTTTATTGAGAGGTCAAAGGCATTTCCTCCCTTAATTCCTAGTCTAATGCATTCTGAACAACATCTAGTTAAGTGCAGTACATGCATTGTATATTCATACAGGATATGCACATAAACACATAAACACACACACTTCTTAATCAGATAGGAAAATCCAATCAATTTTCCATGGTTGAATCCACTCTTCTCTCCAAGTGATTACCTTTCTCATATAAATTTAAGCCAAAATGGTTATTTCCAAGATTATGCAGTACCAGGTTACATTAATCCCTGTCTGGAGAATACTGTAATTTCACTCATGACTATAAGTCATTTGAGAAAGCTCATTATTCCAAACAATGTTTTAATAATTTAGTCTAGCTCATTATTAGAACAGATTTAAAACCTGAATAAATCAGTTAGGATACTTTGGCAGCAAGTATCAGAATACTCAATTAACAATGGCTAAACCATAAAGCCATGATGTTTCACCATCTAAGAAGAAGACCAGAGGTAGGTGGTTCTAAGGTCAGTCCAGCAGCCTATCAGTAATAGAATATTAAGTCAGCATCGCTATGAATTGTTTGGTCTTTCCTTCATGGTCAAAAGATGACTGCCAAAGATCCAAAACATGTCAGCACATAACTAAGTCCCAAGGAAGAAAGAATGGAGTGGGAGCAAGCATGTATGTTCTGTTCGATATGTTTGCTTTTATAAGAGGAGTAAAATCCTTCCCAGATATCTGCCTGGACACTTCCCCTCCTGTTTCATCTTCCAGGACCGAATCACATGTCTACCCTAGACAAATCACTAGTCAGGACAATGGAATGGCCAAGACTGGCTTTGACCTACCGCATTTCATCCCTAGAGGTAGGTACAATGAAAACCAAGCAACGCAGGAGTTCTGTTGACAATAGAGGAGAATGACTTTGAATAGGCAATAACTAGGGTCTACTGTCCTGGATAGACCACTCCACAAATTGGTTTCAGTTCTGACTAAAGTAGGTATGAAAAATAGGTGTATATTTAAGAATAAAGATGTGTCTGCAAACAGAGAGTAAATATTTTAGGCTTTGCAGGCCAACTACTCTCTGTCACATATTCCTCTTTGTTATTTTTTACAACCCTTTAAAAATGTAAAGAAATTCTTAGCTTGCAGGGCATACCAAAACAGGCCAGGGGCCAGGTTTGACTGTAGTGTGCCAACCCCTGGATAGACACGTAATATGTATGGTTTAATTGTCTTTCATTCAGTTGGTTAACAGAACTTTATTGAGTGTTTAATATGCTCAGTCATCCGACTAAGTGTTGAGGATACAACCATGAGTGATATAAAGTATATTCCTTAGAAAAGTTCATAATCTAGTGAGGTGCTCAAAATAAATCCCAAATTCAAGCCCACCCTTCATTTTCCCAAAGCAAACATCCTGAAAAGATTTTTTGCAATTTTAGAATATAAATTTTACCCATATAGATAAAAATAGTCACAAAGTTACTTATAAACTTATTAAACTGGGAAAATCACACCATTTCTAAGGAATTACACATGTTGGAAGCATTTATGTCCTGCCTACAAGGACTATATGAAAGATGAAAAGCAGGTAAAGGGTAGCAGAAAGCCCTCCCCAAAATATGCCACTTTGGTATATTGATTATTTTGAGTTGTAGGCACTTGAAAAACAGCAAATGCAGGGAGAGGCTTTCTCTGAACTCCCTTATCTTCCTCAAGACAGATTCTCCAAAAGGAACCAATTGTCATAAATCTGCTTCCCGGTAGTTTCATCAACAAGGGGAGAATGACTCTTGTCACAGGAGAGGAGACTAGAAGTTGACACCACACCCAGACACACTTTATCTCAAACTATCACACCTCCCTCTCTTCTTCTAATGTCCCATTCGTCTTTCCTAACAATCATTTCCTCTCCACCAAAAGGCCTATACCCACCCTTTCCCTATTAAGATGGTATTTAAGCCTGAATTCTAAGCCACTTCAGGGAGTTACTCATTTTTCCCTGGGCATCTCCCACGTATTCATGAGGTACACATGTTAATCAAATGTCTGTTTGTTTTACTCTTGTTAATCTGTCTTTTATTACAGGGGTCTCAGCTAAGAACTCAGAAGGATAGAGGACAAATTATTTTTTCTTCCCTACATAACCAAAATAGTATGCAAATATCCTAAAATATTAATGCAATGGCTGGTCCTGGTGCTAAATTCCTATTAGTTTCCTCTCTTAAAAAATAAATAGACACACACACACATATGTATATATACTAAGGCCTAATAGCACAAGTTTAGAAAGCATAGAGTCAGTAATCTTAACAACAGTAGTTGTCAAAAGAAAAAAACTCATATGCTGAATGTAACAGAGCCCAAGATTGGACATGGTGAGTAAATTTAATCCAATTCTTAATGTAAGAGATTAACGTCTCATTACCGAGATCTCGATATTTTTAAAGGGATTTCTTAAAAACAGTATGGAAAATATGCATTCTCTAGGAAAAAAAGGAAAACATTTGATCTGAATCAATCTGATTGGGTCAATGTTTGAAGAGTATTTTAGCCTGATTTAAAAGTCTACCAGCAACACCTACCAGACAGCAAGACCTGTCTGTCTTTAAGAGACATCTTCCCTCCACTGCCAGAGGCCATAAGAGGATCTTTCACTTGCTTGTTCTTTTCTTTCTTTTTCCTGTTGACCAAAGAGGCACGCTAAGCAATGCTTCTAAGCAAAACAAAACAAAACAACAAAAAATAATCACTAAGGCATTTCTGGAAAAGAATAAAACTGCCCTCCGGAAAGCTGAAATTGCATTTGGGAACTGTGTGTTCTGTCTTTAAACACAGTCAACAAAATTGTTGCTCTCCTAGAGATGGTTTGTTTGTGATAAGTGAGCTTGCTGTCTGTCGACGAAGCTCCCAGAGAGTTGCCATCACCAACGTTTTCTTTCCTTGGACCTTGGAAATTAGAGCCTGCAGATATCATCCTATCATCCTTGCCCAAGCAGCACAGAAATGTCCCTAACTTCATGGAGCTTCTGAACAGCTTTGGGAGATAGTGTCCCACAAAACTCCTTGTGGGGCACCCTGGAATGTTTATGGGAACCCTAACACAGAGACAGGCACATGTTAGAAGTTTGTGGCAAGTTCCTCAGTTGGCCTTCCTGGTGCTTTTGTGCTGAGGAAGCTCGAAGCTGTGTGATGATTCTAAACACCATAAAAGTGTCAGAGACAAAGTATGAAGTATTCATAATGCAATCTTCTGAAAATAACGTGACTTGACAGGTCAGCTCTAAAAACTTGTACAGCTTTAATGATTTGCCAGTAGAAGCAGCCTGAAGTCATTGAAAAGATAATGGCTCTTGAGTCAGAAGGTCTGGTTTACGTCCCAGTGCCATCACTTATCATCCCTGTGACCTTGGAAAACATTCCTTAGTTAACCTGTCTGATCCTTTCTTTCCTCATCTGTCTAACAGGGATAAAGTCACGAGCATCACTTGTGATAATGCTTTCTTTCATTCTCTCCTTCGGCAAGTATTTCTTTGAGTCAGGCATTATGTGTCAGGCTCTAAGCAAGGGGCTGGGAACACAGTAGGAAGAAGACAGTCACACAGTCCTGTCTTAATGAAAGTAGAAGTGCTTAGGAAACTGTGAAGCAATCTACACACACTGGTTACTGTCATAAGAAGCAGGATGCAATGTGCTGGAGGTGGATAGAGATAACTAACTCCATTTCTGGTAATAAATAACAACAATCATTACTCAACACTGAGCTGATTAAAAGAAAACGCATATGCACACCAGATTAAGTTTTCCTCTATTCTATGAGGTCCCTCAGATAAAGCAAATTTCCAGGAGGTGATAAAGAAATTAACTTAGAGAAATTAACTTGGTTTCTCCTGCCAGAGTCTGCACAGTATAAAGCCACAGTTAAGCCACTGGTCTTACTGGCAGTGAAATTTGAATATGGTTCAAAAAGCCCAATGCTGAATTTCAATTATGCATCAAGTTAGATTACTGATAGCATACATGAAAATACCTCAAACTTAGTAATCACGTGCCAAATACGTCTTTTAAGTATTTCTGTCAAAAAATAAAAGGACACTGTTCATCTCCTAAAGCAATGTAGAGTCCAGATATTTTTAAGTCCTAATTTACATCTTCTAAATTGTTCTTCAAAAAATATAGATAATGAATACAAAATCTATTATCAAAACTAAACTTTATGCTTTAAAAACCATCACAGAATTTCAGAATTGAAGTTGACCTTAAAGATAATTTTTAGATAAGGAAAGTGAAAATTTTACATAAGCTCACACAGCCTTTTAATGGCAAACTTGTGGTCTGAACATGAACGCATGCTAATCTATGTGTTCCTTCTATAAAAGGTTCCTTTTAGTTCATAAATTAATAATATCATACAAAAAAGAATATGAGAATAGTAAGCGTAATGAAATAAATGACTGAGAGGATTGTCATTAGTGAGGAATAATAATAAAACACTTTCATTTATATAACAATCTTCATTCATTCATTATTTCACTCAACACTTTTTTTCTGAATAACTACTCAGTAGTCATCTCTGTACATGCAAAAATAAATGAGGCACACCCCTGACTTTTGAGAATTGTCCAGTGTGGAAGGAAATAGGCTCACAATCAGGTCATATAGAGAAGGACTTTACTCCCTTTAAAGGCAGTTTCAAGGTCTGAGGAAGAGCAAACCCCACGAATCACGCTCTGCCCTCTGCTGGTAGATGCTCTGGAGAAAGGAAGATCTGGGATGAGCTGGGGAACCACTGCACAGAACTGGAGAAGCTGGGTTAGTTTGGCATGGACTGGTAGGAGAAGAACTGGGTCAGTTTTCCACATCTATCACATGATATTAATGCCTGTCTCATAAGGTGGTTATAAAGAATAAAAGAGAGTGTCATGATGGCAATGTTAATAAAACACTTATAGAAGGTCTAATACAGTGAAATCCCTCAACAAGAATTCAGATAGGTGACTGGTGAGAAGCACTTACCCTCCACAGCAGGTGTACCAAGGTCATCTCATTAGCTTTACTATGACAAGAACAACTCCATTCCTCACCCTCCCACCTCATTTTACATCGTTGAATTTTTTGATCCATTTATAGCATTATGGTGTGCTCTAATTTTACTACTAAAAATGATTTATTGATTGTATTATTCCATCCACTCCCATCATTTAATCCTTGCAACTCTAGGAGGAGGAGAACTCTTAGCCTCTCTTGGAGGGATTAGAGAGGTTAAGTAATTTGCCCAAAGTCACAAGGCTCAGAAGTGAGTATGGCCAGAATTCGAACCTAGGGAGTCCAACTCCAGAGGCTCCATTGATCTAATTCAGAGGTTGGCAAACCAAGGCCCACAAACCAAATCCTGCCCACTGCCTGTTTCTGTACAGCCCACAAGCCGAAAATGGCTTTCACATTTTTAAGTGGTTGGAAGTACTACCCTCCACTACTATCATCAAACACTGAATGGTTGGAAATTAGCTTTTAGTGCCGACTTGCTAATGTTTCTTAACGAATTCAACATACAATTACAAGGTAAAAAAGTGTTTATATGCAAAACTTATACTGCAAAAGTCATTTCTATGACAACTAATGCTGTTTGAAACAAAGTAATATAAAGCTCCTTTATACATATCCTGTACTATTAAAAGTTAAAACAAAAAACCAGATCTCCATTCCCACACAAATGTGCAGTAGATAATATTTTCCAACTTCAAACCATATAGTTCTAACAGCATTTTTCAGACCTTAATCAAAATGCAAGGGAAAAAAATCCCTCCATATTTCAAAATTCAATTAACCGTGCAATTGAGGAGCTTCCACATAATCTTTTTTGGAAGTTACTAATGTGCAATATAATGACATGCTAAAGTCAAATATCAAGAGAAAAACATAACAGAATTCCATATGCTGTCCAATCGATAAATATGCTCAATTAAAATCACATGCTTCTATATTGACATCAATGTTTGGCAATACTATCTGTATGAAAAAATATTTTCAAAGACGAAATACTTAAAATGTCATTATGGATCCACATTAACAGATGAATCTCCAATTGATTTTGATGACAGTGAAAACTAAGTTTGAACCTCAATTAAACAAAATATTGTCCCCTCAAAAAAGAATGCTATTCCTCTCATTAGTAGACCTGCATTTTTAAAAATTAACCTAATCACCATCATTATATTTTGAATTTCATCAATAAAAAACTTGTGGAAATTTGTTCTTTCTCATATAAATACGTATATAATATCCTCAATTTTGCCTCATGGCCTGTAAAGACTAAACTATTTACTATCCAACCCTTTACAGAAAAAGGTTGCTGGCTCGTATTCAAACAATTGTTGGTTTCATGTAATTTCTCTTTCAAAGTTGTCTGCTAAATATCTTTACCTAGACAGCAATTCCCAATTTCACTTCAGTTGTCTCCAGAAGCTTTAGGTAAAAATTGCAAGGTATAAAAAAATTTGTTTTTACAGACTTTCTACCTCTTTCTAAAACCCCTTACCTGTTGTGGACCAATCTCCTCCTCCCCTGCCCTATGCCACCTCTGCAGATGTAAGTAGTATTTTCATGCCATCCACTCATTGTCCATTGTCCTCCTCCCCATCAAAGTCTTTCCTTGGACTCCAAATTTTGCCTTCTGTTTTCCTGACTCTGTCGCAAATCTTATTTTTGAGCACTTAGCTGTCCCCAAGTCTATACCATTCTGTGTGGACAGGGTTTGGGATCTCCAGATAGTGAGGGTCCTGGCTCCCCCTAACTATTCTACTCTCTAAATAAAGCTCTCAGGCTGCCTGAGTGAACCCATTGATATCGTACCACATTTTCTTCAAGACCCGAGAAACAGCTATTCATGAGCAAGTGAGCCGTGAACACCTAGCTCCCCAAGTTTGAGAAGGGGAGGCCTTAGGTGGAGGCAATGTATAAGGAAAGATTATACATTATGAAAAGGATCAACAAAACACATTCCAATACCTATGGCCAAGGCAAGCTGTTCAAAGGCAATGATGGGGTCCCCAGGAAAACGGAGGGTATTGAGGCTGTTTCTCTCAGGATGACTTCTGAAATGTTTCCACTCAGGCTAGCTTCAGAGGATCTCTATCCCTTCTGGTCACCTGGTGTCATGATTTGGAGACCAACAGGAAGAAAATTGTGGAAGAAGGGAGAACCAGTAATATTCTGATGAAAGGAATTTACACTAAGTGCAAAAATAACCTAATCTTTCTATTTTCTTTTCAAAAGGGAAATATTTGTGCACAAATGGATGTCTAATTGGTAGCCTACGCGAAGGATCTAATTCTGAATGGGTGCTCTACTCCCTTGAGTATTTCTTGCTTGGTTGGAGTGTGGGAAGCCCTTCACATAGCCACTATTTGACATGTAAAATCCTTGCCTATGGGGATTTTTTTTTAGAAGATACTAAAAGGGGATTTAAAGAAAGAAAATCTGAAAGGAGTGGGAAATTTAATTGCCATTAAGTGTTTAAATGTAGTAAAATGAAAAGAAGTGACTAGATATTCATATTAATGGAGAAATAAACCTTTCTACTGTCAGGGCAAGGATTTCCAAAGTTGTGAAGTAATACAGATTAATTGTCTTTACTTTACTGTTTTGATTCATAAACTATCTTCTCTGCAGCCCACTGTTAGTGTATGAATTACACGTTGACTGATAATAAGAGCATGTGATATAACGTAGTTTCCAACAAGATGCTTTATTAATTACATTCCCATGATGAGAATCAATGGTGAATAAAACAGGTGTGCTTTACCCCAGAATATCTTAAACACTCATGCTCAACTTATGTACTGATACCCAAGCTAAGCCCCTTTTTGTGTCTTCTTTTGACTTGACACGTTTCCTCATCCGGCAGGGCCACCAATGCTGCCTTCTTCCAGGTCTAACCTGGACGTGCAGATGGGGATCCCTGTCTTACCCGTCATTTTGACACGGGCAGGCTGAACTTCTTAGCTCAGTTATTCAGTAGCTACTCAGTTCTTTATTGTGGATAATTCTAATGCTTGCTGATTTTCTTTCAAATAGGTAAAAATTGTATCACGATTCTGTGATTTAAAAATATGCGAAGAACCTGATGTTTAACTTCTATTTATAGACAGCTGTTGCTATTTTACTATTCCTTGACATTTTGTCCTATGTTTTCTTTTTTTCCACGCAAGCCTGTTTTCCTTCACTTGGTCTATATTTATTTCGAGAGTAGGGTTAGATCTGCTTTTATATTTTATTTTAGTCTCCATCAGATTATATTACATAACTGTTTTTTTTCCCTAACCATATAATCGTAGAGAAGTGCATGTGCCAACATATTCTATTATTAAATTATCATCCTTGCCAAAGTCAATGTCTGAATATCAAGACAGTATGAGGCTAATGAAAAATACTTTGGAAAGCTAGAAACATGTGGTGTATCTTATGTTACCAGGTGGGAAATGTGGGTTAAAGGCCAGAGAGAGATGCATAAGAAACAGGAGCTATTAATGCTACATCTTTGGGCTTTAGTTGCTAATGTAAACACTTTCGATCACTAAGAATAGTTAAAGGAAAGAGCAGCCCCTTTAAGCTAAATTCTGTAAAGAAGGGAACATATAAAAAAGATCTTCAATATTCCTTTTTAAAATTATAATAGACTTTAAAGTCATTACAGATAGAATTATTAGAACTAGAGAAAATGGTGTCACCTATGAAATAGAAGGCACAGTTAGGTTCAATGCCAATGACAATCTGCAAACATTCAGGCTCTCACTGAATCGTTATTTAAGTGAGAGGGAGCATCAAGCTTTAACAAGTATAGACTTTGAGAAAATCAGCATGCTACAGAAAAGCCATCTGCAATTGTAAAATACAGAGGGGAGATGGAGGATTCTAAAACATACTCAGGAAATAAATGTGCAGTTAGTACTACTCAGAAATAATGCAAGAGGAGAATGAGGCCGATGTGAATGAGTAGGAAAATTATGCAAGTCCTTGAACGAAAGTAAAAAAGCATGTGTCAAATATAGCATCGCAGTAGAAATTGCCACTAAAACAAAGAAGAGTTAAGAGCAAGGATAAACTATTAGAAAAACCACCATTATGATGGAGGACTCACTTATAAAGTAAGCAAGCAGAAGAAAGATGTAAATATGTACAGGGGAAATAAACCACATTAAACAAGAATATAGTGCAGTTTTAGTTCCACTACATTATAAGAACATAGTAAATAATATACCTTGAAGAAAATAATATACCTTATTCCTGAATTGTTAAACTTCTTAAGTACCTTCACTTACCTCGTGAAAACATGTATTCTTCCTCATGCAGTAACCACTGATGTCAATAAGACGGGTGGTTAAACTGAATTCGCTAATGAGGGCTGGGTTTTGTGACCTCTTGGTGAAATATTATGACACTCCTTAAAGGACAATATACTGTAGTTGAAAGACAATTAAATCAGGACCCAGGTTCAACTTCAGTTTTGATCTTTTACCAGCTTACGTGACTTTGGACAACTAATCTAAGCTCTTTCAGCATCAGCTGTTTCATCTACAAAACGTGTACTAATTATTCCTTCAGGGGGATAACTTAAGAATGAACTACCAAGCACTTAATACTGTTCCCAGGACTGATCAATATTAACTCTCTCTTTCCTCCAAATCCTGAAGGTTCTGGCAAGCCTTGAACTCCGCGATGTCATTGCTGGGCTCCTTAATGAAGAAACGAGTACCTACCAATAGGCATGTGGAGTAAATCCATTAATGATGAAAAAACCTGGCTCAAAAGTGGGAGTGTCACTTTTTCATCAGATTCCTTCAGGGAATGTCCACAGTATAAAAAACTTAAGCTTTAGGTAGCTGACAGCAGTGGACAGTTTTGCTTGGAATCAGAGATCAGTTCAGTGTGAACAAAACATCGGACAATTTGGAAGCAGAAATAGGACAGTAAACATTATGCACAGTACAGCGCCACGCCCCCTCGGGGCACTCAGAATATAAGCCGGGGTGATCATGACAATGATGAAGAGGGCAAGGCTCCGTAATCAGTGTCTAGAGCCATTAGCGAGAAGCCGTGCGCTTACCAGCCACCTGCTGTCTCTGCGGCCTTGACCGAGTCCATTTTCACGCGTTACGGGACAGTGACGTAAGAAGTGTGGGGCTTGAGAAGACAGTAAATAGTCTATTTTGTGACCCAAATAAAATGCTGACAGTCTGTCATGAAACCATTTTCCCCTTCTGCCCGGAAACCTTATTTACATTTTTTTTCTTAAAGGCTCTATCTTTGGGATACTAAATTCTCCCAGGAAAAAAATGTTCTCTGAAAGTTATTTGTATCCAAAAGCTATCAACTTAAAGATATAGCTTCGAAGTTGCTTTAACTCTCTGAGGTAAGGCCAAGAAAGTGTCCATTTTCAAATAAGGTATCGATCAGAAGAAAGAGGGAGAAAGCCTAAATAAATGAATAAGGAAATAGAACAAAAAGAATTGAGAAATGCTTCCGTTTCTTCTAATATTACTACAGTAGTCATGTGGCGGAAACTGCTTGCCACTTGCCACTGTCTATCCTCCCCTTCCTCCTTACTAACAGAACGCCAATTTTGCTGGAGATAACCATCAATGTTACCAGGAATATGTAAATATCTTCACTTCTCTAAATAACTTTGCAGCTAGGAAAAGCCACATTACCCAGTTCTGGCCGGTAAGATATAGGCAGACATATCCGGGGAAAGCATCCCTTCTGAACACAAGACAAAGTCATATGGGAAATGCTTCTGGACCTTTCGCTTTCTCCTTGCCTGGAATAGGAATATGATGCCTGGAGGGGCAGCAGCCATCTTGCACATGTGAGTGCAAAGGCCACACACACTGAGGAAGGCAGAGCAGGGAGATAGGAGTTTGAATACTTGACGACCTTGCAGAGCTTGTACATGAGAAAAATAATCCCTTTCTGTGTTTAAGCCACTGTTTTACAGGTTTTCTATAGCTCAAAGCTGAAAATAATGTTACGTGGAGCATGTGTTATTGGCAGAATTATTATTATTTTTTTTAGTGAGGAAGATTGTCTCCAAGCTAACATCTGTGGCAATCTTCCTCTATTTTGTACGTGGGATGCCACCACAGCATGGCTTGATGAGCTGTGTGTAGGTCCGTGCCTGGGATCAGAACCTGTGAACCCTGGGCCGCTGAAGCAAAGTGCACAAACTGAACCACTATGCCACTGGGCCGACTCTGTCAAATTGTTTTTAAGTTTAAAACATGGGGCTTGGAAACCTAATTGGACTGGATAAGCCCTAATGGGACCTTTTACTTTGTCAAGATTCTGGTATAAGGACACTGTCCAGGAGGAAAAAAAGAAAGAGAAGTTCATGGACCTCAGAGATCAGCCCTTATCCATCCCACAGGTGACTCTGAGTCCAAAACCCACCTAAAGGATGTAGCGGTGCCCTCTCATGCAAATTGCCTTAAAACCCTTGTCTTTTAAAGCCAAAAAGAGTCTGCCTGATCTAACCAGGGGAAAACTACCTTGAGACACCAGAGATGGAAAATGAAGAGGCATTTGTTTCAGGTGCCAGGCAGAGAGTTAAGACTCAGTTCCTCCCTGGGGTAGGAGTACTGAGACCCAGTGTTTCAAGAGACTGTATTATCTACAGTTCCAATCCTATTTGACCAAGCCTCCACGCTGCCTCACCTCCTCACCTTGCCTTGCCTTTGCTCCTGGAAGAGTCTGCATTGACTGCTGGCCCTCACCACTAGCCTCAATCCTGCCAGTTTCTTGGCCTGTCTGAATGTCTGCCTGCTCAAGCCCTTCAACCTGGCTGTGGACCCCGGCTTGTTTTTCTGTTCAAGTTCCCGTTAAGTAGGTCCGCTCTTCTCTTATCTATATCCTTAATTTCTCTCTGTCTTATTCAGCTGAATGGGAAGAAAGCACGGGGTGGGCGAAGGTGGGGGGGGCAAGGTAGCACAAATCTCTCAGCTGAACAATATGGGAAAAGGGCCAATTAAGAGCTTTTTTAAATTAGGCAGACTTTCTGCAAACTCTGTAAAATAATCACAAGTCTTAATGCTGAAGAACCCAAAATAGCATTTCCAAAGTGTATTTCTTAGAATGCTTTTTAATGGTCAAACAGGGTTGGGAAAGAGTGTTCCATATGTCCTCCTTGGAGGTCCACAATGAACAATTAAGACCCTTAGAAGTCCACACAAAAGAAACCACATTTACCTTCCTTTATTTAACCCAAACTCCATTTTTCTCAAAATGCTTTTTTCAGATAACAGCCCATGGAACAGAATTTGGGAAATGTTGATCTAGAGAATGAAGTTAAATTTTTAAAATAAGTGAGGGGGAGAATGTCTATTGATTTCAGGCAGGAGCCAAGATAACTTAACCCTATATTATATTCAATAAATAATTTCTTAACTACTGGGTCAAATAAGTTCAAAACTAGTAAGAAACATCTTGAGTTAGACAATAAAGCATTTGTTACCTTGAACTTGACTCTAAAACCTAGTTTCAACACAAAGCATGTATTTGATGCCATTTAATTCTAGATAGTTCAATATCACTTTTTATTTACAAAGCTTAGAAAATCTCATGGTTAAAGATCTGAATTTTAGAAGAAACACACACAATGCCTAGTAGTTTGGTGCATATGACCAATGTTCCTCTGTAAACTTGTGATACTTTTCTAAAAGTAGCAAAAGTTGATAGAAAATGTTAGCTTAGAAAATAGCTTAGCTTAGTCAATAGAAAATGTTAGTTCCTTTTAAGGACTGAAGCTACAGTTTATGATTATAAAAAGAAATTCATGGGGCCAGCTGAGTGGTGTAGTGGTTAAGTCCTGCACACTCCACTTCAGCGGCCCGGGTTCGTGGGTTTGCATCCCAGGCACAGACCTACACCACTTGTCAAGCCATGCTCTGGCAATGACCCACATAAATAATAGAGGAGGACTGGCACAGATGTTAGCTCAGGGCTAATCTTCCTCACCAAAAAAAAAAAAACAGTCATATTATTGTAGTAATATTATTTATCAATGTGTACACATATATGCACATTTATATATATATATACATCCACATGTATATGTATATATAGTTATGTATTCATATATTTAGATGTTAGATAGGAACTGGCATATATATATATATATATATATATATAAACACCTAGGTATATTTATTTGGTTTGTTGTCATCATTAAGAGATATTTAAAATGGATATGAAAAGAATACTGTATTATGAGCAGTAGAAATCTGAAACCTTGAATAATAAATGTCAGGAAGTTATAGATCCCTAGGTAATGTATGAATCATAGTGTGGGGGGATTGATAATTTCAGGCTAAAAGTTGACCAAAGGAGTTCACCATGTCTTTAACTTCATGCTCTTAACTCCATTACATTAAATAATTTAGGGCTACATTTTTCAAACCTGGATAATTCATGGGCATGGACACTTAAAATCATAGAGTTGGAAGCGACCTGAGTAATCACCTTGTCCAAACCCTCTGATAATGAAGCTAAGATCCCAAAACACAGGTGATTTAACCTATGCTGGGAATATGTCAATAGCTGAGCTAAAAGCATAACCATTTTTCCTGATTTTTCAATCAGAGCTCTGAGTCAGCAGACACAAGTCAGTGGATTCATCAGACACAGGATCCCTCTCCTGCAGTGCAGTTGACTGCATGTGTAGGCATCCATTTGGCCCTTTGTGTCACTTCTGTGGGACTCGAGAACAAGAGGAACAGCCACCAACATGATGACGCTCATGTTGCTTGTTGTCTGTGAGTAATAGAGTCATTTGTCTCTGATCCACAAGTCTCATGACTCCCGCCAGAATCTATGAAACAGTAATAGGTTAACTTATTAGCTTATAAGTAGAATAAAATCATATGCCAGTCCTGATATAAGCCTCACACAAAAGCTGGGAATTGTTAACTCTTCTATTTTATGTGAAATTAGCTGTAGGATTTGCATTCTTTCTTTCTTAAATTTTTGATAGAATTCACCAATAAAGACATCTGAGACACAAGTTTTACTTGTGGGGAGATTTTGATGACAAATTCAACTCCATTATTGCAGGGCTACTCAGATTTTCTATTATGTCAGTTTTAGTAACTTGTGTTTTTCAAGGAATTTGTCCACTTCCCCTAATTGTCACATACATTTAATAAAGTTGTTCATAATATTCCCTTATTATCCCTTTAATATCTGTAACGTATGAAAAAAAAACCAAAACTCTCATTTATTTCTAAAAGCAGTAGTTTCGGTTTTCCTTTTAACTTTTTTGGTCCTGATCAATCTAGCTATAGTTTGATCAATTTTATTAATCTTTTCAGAGAACTTACTTTTGGCTTAATTGATTTTTCTCCATTGTTTGTTTTATATTTCTTGATTTCCATGCTTGTATTTATTATTTTTGTCCTTTTATATATTTGGGTTTATATTGCTTGTCTTTTTCTAGCTACTTAGGTTGGAAATTTAGAGTGATCTTAAATCTTTTTTCTTTCCTAATTTAAGAATTTTCCTTTAAGTACTGCTTTAGCAACATTCAAGAAATTTTTGCAGGCTATATTTTCATTATAATTTTACTCAAATTAAGTTTTCCTTTTCTTCGTGATTTTTTTCCTTGACCTCTTTGATATTTAGAAGAGAGTTCTTTAATTTTCAAATGTCTGGGCTTGTCTAGATATCGTATGTTATTGATTTCTAACTTAAGTCTCATTATCAGTTAACATGCTTTAAAACATCAAACCTTTTAAATTTATTGAATATGTTTCATTTCCCAAAATATGGTTCATCTTGGAGATTTCACTATATGCACTTGATAAGGGGATGTTAGAATCTCCATTGGATTTGTCTATTTCCCCTATCAGTTCTACCACTGTTTGCTTTGGGCTTTTTGGAATCAGCATAGTTTATCCCTTAGGTTTCAACTTTCAGGGCCACCATGTGAAGGATGTCAGATTTGCTTTTGATTTCGTATTCATTGTTGCCAGTCTAACATACCTTCCTAGACTTTCTGCATGTATGAATAATTGGGTGATGGGAGTTGTTGTTTTGGAGCACTGTGGAGGAATGAATTCTTGAGCAGCAAACTCTCAGGATGCCATTACTTCCTGAGAATATCAACTCTGTGCACTAATGCTATGTTGAACAAAATCTACTTCTGATCAAGCAAAATCAGGACAAGAAGGCATGGGGTTCAACATGACAATCAGAATGTCATAGGCATTGCCAAATCAGAATGGACAATGGTAAATATCTTGATGCAACATGTGGTAGAACATGCTGCTTGCCTAGCCAATATCCATTCTCTTTTGTTTTTACCAAAAGAACCCTCATTTAATTTTTATTGGCAATACAGCCAAAAAAAAAACCCCACCATTTCTCAGACTCTATTACAGCAAAGGCTGACCACATGACATGGTTTGGTCAATGATATTAGCTGAAACCTACCAGGAATTCCTACATGGTTTTGCTTTCCTGACATAGATGCCAGCCCTTCCTCGTCATAGCTTTCTTATTCTTTCTGCCTGGAATAAAGAAGGGAGGGAGAGGTAGAAAATACTATCTTGCAACCATGAAGTAACGATGAGGATGAAGGAACAAAAAGACAAAATAAGTCCAGGATGTGGATCATATCCTGATGCCACTACACCAACCTTGCCTACGTACGCCCAGTCTTAATATATGAGAAGAAAAATTCCCTATTTGGTTAAGCCACCACAATTGTGTTTCTGTTATATGCCGCTAAATGTAATCCCTAACTAACACCGAAAGAGAAAGTTCTAAGAAATTCATGACTGTGTCAGAAGCCAAACGCAAACTTCCACCTGAGAGTTACACTTTCACATTTTCTACTCTTCTAGAGTGATTTCTATAGAGAATAAACTTTAAAATTTTCTGTTATCATGCAAAGAACTCAGTGCGGACTTTCTTCCATTATGCATCATTTTGGTAATCAAAAGTCCTCTAAACAGTATTTTTCTCTCTTTGAAATATCCCTACCTTTTCTAAAATGAAACATTAAGCCCAGACTATACTGAGGAAGATTGTTGATTGCTCTTCTGTAAAACACTTCAACTTCCTACACAGTTTGAAAGATATTACAAGGAGAAATTTGTACAAAATTATTTTCCTATCTGGAATCTCTGCAAATGTGTTTCTGTAACTGCACTGGCCTTTTCTATCTGAGTTGATGTTATGCTTAACTCTTTTCTTCCGGGGAATTTGAATTCCCAATGTGCAGGGCTAATCCCTTTTGCATTAGCACTCACCTCAGAAGCAAGTTCTAATATGCATGTGTTCGGGAATTAATCAAAACCATTTATAATCAGGCTGTCACATAAATGTCTGCTGAAGCAAACTTCCACATCTAAAATAGACAGTAATTCCAGTCGGCATTTAAGATATGACTCTGGATGCCCTAGTTGAGAGTTAATACATGAACAGAATGCTCTGTTTCTCAGCTTTGCTAATCTAAATTAGAATATTTTGTAAAGGTGATTGCTTATCCCTGAAAGATTATAAAACACGTACATGTGCATGTACGTCGAGTGTGCGAGTGCATGGGCACGTGCGCACACACACACACACACACACACACACACACACACACACCTCTTAGCATTTTCCAATTGCTTCACAAATGAAAACAGTGGAACAGAAAAAACCCAGGTGTCAGGATTTAGCAAGTAAGCAAAACGTCCAGAATTTTAAATGTCTAATAGCTTTGAGTCTGATAAACTTTTCAAGTCCAAGAAATTAATAATGGAAAATAGAGCCTATTTGTGGCTTAATCACTAGTTCAAATTGGGTACAAGCCTACAATCATTAGATCAGAAATGCCAAAGAATCCTTCTTGAGCTTAACAGGTAAACTCTGAACTTTGTCTGCATAAAATGAACAACATCAAAACATTGTTCTTGTTTTTTGTAACAGGTTTCAAGACATGTACAAATTACATAAGACTGAATTTTTCTGTTGACTTCGGTAGCTGATTAAAATTATATGCTGAATGTTTGGGCAAGAAGTGATCTTATATTTGGCTGCTGAAATGGATCCTTCTGTTCTGTTAGGAATATATATCCATTTTACTATATTATAATCATTATGTTCTCATTAAGACATCAAATACAATAGATTGGAGCCAATCACCTCCTGAGATGTCTACTTGTTCTATTACACAGGTAGAGATGGATACACATAGAGCTGACAAATTATCTCCCAGCCACATAAATGTGATTGAGAAGGCTAGGACATGTCCAACTGTCTTAAACAAGCTCACTATACTTACATCTGACCTTTAGTTAATGATATAACCTGCTTCTATATAGTCTGTCAAGCTCAGGATTGCCTATTTTTGCTTAAACTTTACACACCTTTGATTGCTTCATGCTGGCAAGGTCCATCTGTTGCTGTCATTTCACAGCTATCAATTTCAGTGTTACCGTACTTCAAATCACATCTCAATACAAGCCAGCAGAGCTTGGAATGTCCATAAAGTAGGTAACATGGCATAATGACATAATTCAAGCATTTCCAGGTCCATTCTCTGGCTGAAGACCCTTCCTATAGGCTCTTTATCTTCTTTGTAGCAGCCAGAAGGAATTGGCTGAGTCTCTGCTCTTATCAGCTGCCACCTCCCACTCTGTCCCTTGCTTCCACTTCTGCAAATGCCTTGCTGTCCCTAAAAACAACTACACAGGCCGTCAATGTCTTCAGAGTTTTGCAATTACTCATTATGTGAAACCAGCAATCATTAAAAATAATAGCAATGAATCTGCAAGTGAAAAGATTTCAAACCTCTTATAGACTTGGTCTTTGGTCTAAAACTACTAAGTTCCTGCCTGAGATGCTAGCTGAAAGCTAGGAAGATTCCTGTTCTCAGCTTTTATGTCTTAAGAGGAGCTCCTCACTAAACCTTTCCCCCACCTTCTGACCCAATCAAGGCAGATAATAGTTGCCTCTTTGCCAGAGTGGGAATTCTGCATTTTTGAACAATGATTACCTTCATGCATCTTCTCACTGGAACAAATGCCATCCCCACCAGAAATCTAATGTTTATAGGAATTGCCTTCTGAGACCTGATTCCTTTTTTGTCTTTCAATTTGCCCAGTAAAACATAATTTATGTTGACATACTTATTTTAATTCTTTGCATTAATAATCTTACAGGAATTGTGGGGGAAACTATCTTCAACAATGGTTGGCAACCAAGATGACAATGCCCCATGAAGCAAATATACAAAAGTGCTAATGTTCTTAATCCTTTCCAAAACTGCCAAATACTACGAATTTTAAAATTCTGCTGTGAAGCTTTAAAGCTCATTTATCTTATGATTAATTGCAAAAAATATTTAACTGATTAAATCAGCTTCTTCTAGAAAATGCCATAACACACCTTTGGTATTCCTCCTTTTCTTCCTTGCTAACTACCTACCCCAGAGTTAGATGAAATAGGGTCCTTTAGAGGTTGATAAGTGAAACTTTTAAAGGTACATAATTTAACCTCATAAAAGCTTTTCCAGGAAAAAACCAAAAACTGCATAACATTTTATGAGCTTAATATCTTGATATTAAAAGTGAATAAGGACAATATAAAACAAATATAACTAGTCTTAGTCCACTTCTGAGCACAAATGAGAAAATACTAAATAAAATATTAGCTAAAAAAATTCAAAAATCTATTAAGAATAATACAGTGTGAATTGGCAAGGATTATCTCAGGAAGGCTACAAGGGTTTACTGATCAAAACTCTATCAATGTAATTTATCACAATAGTGGGAGAAAAAAGAAAAATCATTATCTCAGTAGATACAGAAAAAGCATTTAATAAATTTTACACTTATTTAACGATAAAGCAAAAGAAACACTAAGAAAACTGAGACCAAATATGATGTCTTTAACTTGATAAAAGTATTACTTAAAAGGCTCAGCTAGATAGTGCATACCAAGAAATTTTGAATTCAATGACGCAAGGATATCTTTTATCACTACTGCTATTCAGTACAGAACTGAAGGTCCTCGCCAATGCAATAAGACAAGGAAAATAATTAGCAATGATGAGAATTGGAAAAGAAGACATAAAGCTGTCATTATTTATAAATGAGATTATCTACCTAGGAAACCGAAGAGAATGAACAAATTAGTGTATCTAATAAAAGTGGCAAGTGAAATTTCCAGGTACAAGATAAACTTTAAAGATTAATAGTCTACCACTAGTCTCAACATATTGATTCCTCTAAAAGTTGATAAATAAAACTTTAAAACACGTGATTATTATCTTTAAAAAGCAAGCAAACTCATTTTTTGAGCCTAGTATGACCCTAATATTTATTTATAAACTACAATTATGTACTTTGCTTACATCATAGTATAGAGACTAAGAGTGAGATTGCCTTGGGTTCAAATCTTGGTTCTGTCACTTACTACCTATGTGAACTTAGGCAAGTTACATAACCACTCTCTGCCTCATTTTTCTTGTCTGTAAAATGAGAATAATGATGATGATGATGATGATAACACTTACCACTTAGGATACTGTGAGGATTAAGTGAATCAATACTTGGAAAACACAAATAACATCTACCACAAAATTGATGTCTCATAAAAATTAACTATTCTTATTGTTATAGAACAAATGTATTAATACATTAGGTACTATTTGCCTAAAAATAAAAATGTTAAAATTAAAAATAAGCATATATAGAAGTACTACTATTTTCTTCTCTTCCCCAATTGGGTGTACACATTTCACATTGGAGACTGGCACCTTACACAGTAAAAACCAACTAAAAATACAATAGAAGACAATATGCCACTTGAAATATTAACCCAAACTATGAAATAACTAGGAATTAAACCAATGAAGAAAGCACAATATCTTCATAGAGAAACGTATAAAGTTTCTAAAGGTAGTCAGAGGAGATCTTAATAAAAGAAGGCATGTTAACATTGTAAAGCTATTAATGGTTTCCCAGTTCATCTATAAATTCAATGGAATTATAATCAATATCTCAGTAGAACTGGGGGAGGACATGAAATATTGATTCTAAATATAACTAGAAAGTGTAAACCTTCATTCAAAGCCAATCTAATTTTGAGAAAGAAGACTACAAGTGGGAACTCACAAGATATTAAGATGCATTATAATATCACAGTAATAAAAATAGTATAGAATTGGTGCAGGAACAGGTAGATCAATGAAATGTAGATCTAGAATACAGAGACCAAACAGATTTATATATAAAGGACAACTTTGAATATAACATATAACAATGATGGCATCATAGATAAAAGTCCTAAATGTAAACATAAATGTTTTAGTCAAATTTCCCCAGGTTAGGCTGCATAAAAAACCATCCCACAGTCTCATGGGCTTCCAACAACAAACATATTATTTCTCACTCACAAGTTCATGATCAGATAAAAGAACTCATATTCAGTTGACCAAAGGTAGTCCAAAGACCAGCCCTGACTATGGTGTGGTGACGTCTATTCCTCTATGGGAACGCATGGCAAGGATGGGGTTAATAATCCTGCTGTGAGGAAGTGAGTGGATAATCGGGAACAACAATCAGTCTATCATAATAAAACCATAAATAGCATTAATAGAAAAAATGTAGGGAGTTATTTTCTGACACTGAGATGACATTGGATGGGGGAGCAAAGGACAAATCATAATGTAAAATACTGATAAAATTGAATAAATCAGAAGTAAAACTTTCTATTGGAGATAGAAAAAGTTAGCTGATGTATGATGGATTGGGAAAGGAAATTAGCATTATACAAGGGATTATTTTCTGGAATATAACAGAAACTCATACAAATCACTGGATTGTAAACTTCAAGGGAGCAGTAATTTTTTTGTTTTGTTTTCTGCCTTGATGACTGCGATATCTCCAGTGCTTATCTAAGTGCCTGGCAATATTGACACCTCCTTACTGTTTATTCTGCCTCAAGATTTGCTTACCATCCATCCCATCCGCCAAAATGATATATTAATTTCCTATTGATGCTGTAACAAATTACCACACATTTAGTGGCTTAAAACAACACAAATGTATTCTCTAACTGTTCTGAAGGTCAAGAGTCCAAAATCAGTTGTATTGGCCTGAAGTCAAGATGTCAGTAGGGCTGGCATTAGGACAGAATCCATTTCCTTGTCCCTCCTAGCCTCTGGAGGCCACGTACATTCCTTGGCTCGTGGCTCCTTCTTCTATCATCTTCACAGACATCAGTGTGGCCTCATCCCATCTCCTTCATTGACTCTGCTTCTCTCCTCACATTACTATTCTGTCTCTGACCCTCATGCCTTCCTCTTATCAGGACCATTATGATTACATTGGGCCCACCTGGATAATCTAGGTATAATCTCCTCATCTCACAATCCTTAATTTAATCACCTGCAAAGTCTCTTTCCATGTAAGGTAAAATATTCACAAGTTCCCAGGATTACAGCATGAACACATTGGGGGGTCATTATTCAGCCTACCACACCAGGGTTTCTCAACATTCGCACTATTGATACCTTTGGCTGGGCAATTCTTTGTTGTGGTGGCTTGTCCAACACATTGTAGGATATTTAGTAGCATCCCCGCCCTCTGCCCATTAGATGCTAGTAGCTCCCCCTTTCCTCTAGCTGTGATCAAATGTCACCAGAAGGGCAAAATTGCCCTGGCTGAAAACCACTGCTTCATGCTGTTCTGGGGATCATTTAATAAAGCAAATCTAATCGTGTCAGGGGCCAGCCCCGTGGCATAGTTGTTCGGCACGCTCTGCTGTCATGGCGCAGGTTTGCAGGTTTGGATCTCAGACACAGACCTACACACACCGCTTGTCAGTCTTGCTGTGGTGGTGACCCGCATATAAAATAGAGGAAGACTAGCAGAGATGTTAGCTCAGGGATAATCTTCCTCAAGTGAAAAAAGAGGCAGATTGGCAAAAGATGTTAGCTCAGGGCCACTCTTCCTCAGCAAAAAAAAAAAAAAAAAAATCTAATCATGTCACTTTCCTGCACAGATTTCTTTATTTGTTCCCCCATTACTTTCAACACAATATCCATACTTCTTAGCATATATTCTCTTAGATTTTCCATAATCTGGCTTTGCTGACTTCTCTTGGCCCCACCTACCCTGACTTCCTATCCCCTCTCCCTCCAGATATTCTTGTAGTCCCCCAGAACACATAGTTCTCGCACGCCTTCTGGCTTTGTAAGTATTTTTACCCCTATCTGCCTGGAAACCTTCTTTTCCTATTCTTCATGTGATGAACTTTTATTTATTCCTTTTCAAAAGTTAGCTGAGATGTCTGGGAACAGAGGGCTCCTCCCAGCATCTGCTCATAGCACTCGAAGAGGTGCCTCCATCAGAGTGCTGGGGTTCATTTCTTCATTTCAGGTTCTTCCCCTGCACCAGTCTGTGAGCTGTTTAGATCTCTGACGTTTATCTATATCCATGAATCTAGCACTCTTCCTGCAATATATCATTTGCCCAATCATTGTTTTTTGAATGAATGAGTAAATGGTGGATTTCATGCCTCAACTTGAATGAGACTGATGAAAAATACTGCTCCAAAATATTAACAAAAGATAACTTGCTTTTCTATTTCAAAATAGAAAATAAATTAATTCTCCCATCCTCTCTCATGGAGAGAACCCTCACAAAGAGATTACTTTGGGTCTTTTGTGAGTGTTTAATAACTATTTAGTTATTATTGTCTCCGAAATTAAGTTCATGCTCAGAAACTACCTTTACTCACTTAATATGCTTAAATTAAAAAATAAATTAGCAAAATCCCTTCCACAGAGAAATTGGCAAAACAAAGCTACACTTAAAGCATTACAATCCTGGATTTCTTCACACTATGAAAGGGCTAGGTATGTCAGAGCAGTTTTGCATATCATCTAGGAGGCGATGGTTGATTCTGCAATTTAGATTGTGACTTTGCAGGCAGAAAACTGTCACCAGGCACTTCCAGCCTTCACAATGGAACTAAATCCATCGCTATGCAAAGTCCCAACATTTGGTACAGGCTTCAAACAATAAAAGTGTCAAAATGGTTTCTGTTGCTGTGCATTTTATTATTCTTCTGGTAGTCTAATGTTAAAAGTTTCCCTTAATGAGTAGAAACTGGAGACTCTTTAGTAAATACCAGCAAAAACACCTGCATGTAATGTTCACTAATGACTGTTTCTTCTAACCAGAGCTCAAATTAAGAGGACGTTGAGAGAGGATGGATGTTATTTCTCTACTTGTTAAGTACATTCCGGTAATTTATGTAAAATACAGAAATTAAAGAAATTTCCCCCATGCCACATTTTCATCACTCCAGCTAAAAATCTGCCCACAGACATTGTAAGAAAAAGGATAAAAACAAAGTTTCATTATCCAATATATGTCAAAACTTAATATGCCAAAGGAAGCTTTTGAGACTGTCTTCAATTCCCAAATAAGGCTGACTGAAAGGTTACTTTTCCCCTAAACCACCATTTCTTACGCTGTTACTAAAAATATTTGCTTGAGGGCCAGTGTAATATAATTGATGTTGCTGAAAATGTTTGGCTAAGACCATGGCTTGCCTGGTTAAATCCCAACTCTGTGACCTTGAGCAAGTGACCTAACCTCTCTGTGCCCCAGTTCCTTGCTTTGTAAAAGGAAGACAAGAGTACTAACCTCAGGGGATTATCGTGAAGATTAAAAGAGTCTGTATTTGCAAAACACTCTGAACACTGCCTGGCACACAGAAGCACTAAATAAGTGTCTGGGATTATTATTAGTGAAAACAGAAATTTTGAACTAAGGACTCTTCAAAGTATTATGAACTCAGCCTTGTGTAAGAAACGCTGTCTGCCTACTATTAGCATCTGTGATCCATCTACTTCTTAATGAATAATAAGCAAATAAGGGGTCCAGATTGCAGAGTGGATTCCTCTCCATAGTTTGTAGTTCTGGATTTCAGTTTTAGTAAGTATCATGAATTTGTGGGCTTCGGGTCTCCACATCTGCTCAAAAGTTTCACTGGCTGCCTGTTAGCCTAGAAAAATGAGTTCTACTCTTCCTCATCCTGGGTTCTCCGCAATATGGTCCCTAGGAATCTTTCCAATGTTAGCTACCACCACGCTCCTGCCTGGCACTTTTGCTTTAATCACTGCGATTCAGATACATCACATATTTTCCTGTATTCGTCTTGCTTGGAATTCCCTTAATTGACCTTTCTACTTGCTTAGGGTCCCCACTTCATAAAGGATTGGCCCAATTCCCATCTTTTCTCTGAGAATGTCCTAGACTATATTGCTTCTGAGTGATGTGTTCCTTCAGTGAATTCCCATAGTATCTATATCCTTTTTTCTGCATGGCGTGAGATCTCTTCTCCTTTTATTACATTTTTTTAATGCCAGTATCTCTAACTACATTGTAATTTTGGGGGTGCAAAGGCTCCTCTATGTCCCTTTGTACCCCAGAGCTTGGCTCTATGCCTCACACAGAGCAAGCATTAAGTATGTTGTCATTAATGAAAATCTTTGGAAGTAAAATTCACGTTTATTTTTAGTTCCCATCCATCTCCTGGCAATTTCTTACCCCTTTCAACACTTTTTCCACTAGCGCTCTATACTTATATGCTATATATTGGTTACTTAAGGTCCTGAAGAAA
Source organism: Tapirus indicus (assembly GCA_031878705.1). Taxonomy (NCBI): domain Eukaryota; kingdom Metazoa; phylum Chordata; class Mammalia; order Perissodactyla; family Tapiridae; genus Tapirus; species Tapirus indicus. The sequence continues at coordinate 33,437,074 of CM062937.1, read as the reverse complement.
CGTATCTTTTCTAATATCTTAGACATTTTTCTTTCATCCACACTTACCTGTGTTGTTAGTGAAAAAAACACCGGTCTAAGAGTCAGAAAATTTGGGTTCCACTTCTGTGTCTCTGTTGGGACCTACATGTAATCATGGAAAGTACCAACTGCTCTGAAACTCAATTTCTTCATCTATAACACGCTAATGATATTATCTATCCTGACTACCACGCAGGGTTATTGTGAAGACAAATGCATATAAATTAATGTATACAAATGACTCCACATATGATTGGTCTAATTCCCTGGAAACACATCAAGGTTACTGGCTTGTTGATCTAATCAAGAACTATGCCACAGGGTAACTTAATGTATTGCCTACTTTTGTTAGAAGGGAATTTGGAAAACATGAAATCTCAGTTCATAGGAATGACACTAAAAGGATGAGAAAAGGTATTTGGGGACAAAAAATCAGTTTTTTCAATCTTAATAATCATAATTCAATTCAACAAATATTTGTTGATGTCTACTATGTGCAAAATAGCATCCTGGGTGCAACGGGAAATATAAAGAACAGGACAGCCTTCTGTCTTCAAGGAATGAGAGTCAAGTCTAGTAGGAGACCAGTATGTATCCAATTAATTCTAACTCAAGGTAGGTTTGTTAAAATCTATGGAAGAACCAACTTCAGAAGATAAGAGATTAATTCAGACTGTATCTGGAAAGTATCTTAGAGGCTATGCATTCAATTAGGACTTAAAAGTTGGGAGAATTTCAGTAAATGAAGAGGAGGTTAAACAAAATGAAACTAACAGCATGAGCTGAGACAGAAAGAAAGAGCATATTCTGGGATAGCAAATAGAATTTATCTTAATTCCTTGAATTTGTAGTGTTTTATAGCTTTCAAAGTGCTTTTACATATGTTACATTATTTGGGAATTAGAGCAATCGTGGAGGTTTATAGGAAAGGTATATTTTGTTTTACACATGAAGAAAGTGAGTTTTAGAGAAAATGAATGATTTTTATAAGGTCATCAATTAATAAATAGTGCTTAAGAAGAAATCGTGCTCAAGAAGATTACTCTGATAACAGCGTGAAGGGGAAAGTGCAGGGAGGACGGGAGCGGGGAAGTTACTGACATAGTCTAGGTGAAAGGTACCAAGAGTCTGCACCACAGTGGGTTTGTTCCCAATGGTGAGGTGACTCTTTATAGACACTGCAGATGCACAATGCATGTGATTTTGCTTTTAATTAGGTGTAAAGAAGGATAACAAAGCTAAGCATCAAAAGACTCAGAGGCTAGTGGCATATAAACAAAATCTGGCTTGGCCTTTCAGGACACATCAGTGAAGTCTCTTAATGTCTTCAGTGTTACTCAATTCACTTAGCTCTCTGGGGAATGGTAAGTCTAATTCTAATTAAAAATTGTCTTTGATCCAATTGTGTACAGGTACACAACACCTAAAGAGAAATGAGAATTCCATGATGAATCAATTAGATTAATGAGGACTGTGATGGTTTTAAAATATGTTCACAAATTATTTGATGCTCCTCCCTTCAAGGGATAAACCTTAATTCCCCACCTGCAGCCCCTTATGGGCTGTACTGAATGACTGGATTCTAATGAATGGATATAGTGAAGGTCTGGGTTTATCACTTCAGAGTCTAGGTAATAAAGGGCACCACATCTTTCTTTTTGCCTTCTCTCTTGGATCATAAACCCTGGGGGAAGCCTGCTGCTATGTCACAGCCAAGCAACTCTATGGAGAGACCCATAAGATGAGAAACCGAGGCCTCCTGCCGACAGCTATGCAAGTGAGCCATCTCAGAAGTGGATCTTTTAGCTACAATCGGCCTTCAGTTGACTACAGCCCTGGCCAACATCCTGACTGCAAACGTGTGAGAAACGCTGAGCCACAACCACCAGGCCAGACCGCTGCCAAATTCGTGACCTGCAGAAACGTTGAAATAACACATGGCATAACGTGTTAGGTAGCAATAAATAATTAATAAAAAGGTAGAAGTGAATAAGGCATATGGGATCTTCTTCCATCAAAGGGCAGAGATTATGACTGAATTTGGGCTGTAGGGGACAGGATTCTTTCTTGAATATTTAGCAACTTGACCTAGAAGAGTAAACAATAATTAAACAAGAAAAGTACAAAGTACTTTGTAAAGTACAAGGAATCCTGAACATGATCCAGCTAACTTTTAACCACTAATCTCTCCCCACAAAGGGAAAGACTTAATACTTTTCAAATTCTTGAATTCAAGTCTTTAGTATATTCTAATTCAAGTCTCTAGTGTCTATATTCTTCTGGTTTCACTACTGCACAGTGTAGTTAAGCTTATTAAATCACTTATAAATTGACATTCTGTTTTAATGTGCTGTATTTTGATTTTCAAAAAGGAATAGATTTTTCATTATTTACGAAATTATATGGAGTCACTAGCTTCATATATTTATGCGTATCTTTGTGTAAATTTGAAAAGCTATGCATTGCCCTCAAATTTGTACAGAGCCTTTTACAAAGCAACTTCAAACAGCATTCATCTGGGGGCATCCCACAACAGAAAGGATGCAGGAATTTGGGTAGGGCTTACTTAGCTATCTAAAAATGAAAAGGTTTTTAATATAGAGTGTTCTAAAAACACTCCTCGATCCCTCTCCTCCCACTACTTCCAAATAGGGCACACAAAAACCAGGGGCCTGCCAGACTCCCTGAGACAACCTGGGATTTTAGGCCGGAAGGTCACAAGATGTGCATGTACTGAGCAGCTCAAGGACGAAGGCAGACCCTCAAAGCAAAGAAACGAAAGTTGGAGCTTCTGAGGTCCCTACCGCCTCTGCTTTTACAGTTTAGCCGGGTTGGGTGCGCTCCACCCACCCTGCGCTGGCGTTTTGTCCATTACAATCCCACATCCGGACACTGAGGGGTGAGCCACTGCGCTTGCGCCGAAGGGCCCGGGCCCTAGTCCGCGAGGGGGCTGACCGGGCGTGGCGTGGGCGGGCCCGGGGCGGGGTCTGGCCGGGGCCTTGGCCGGGAGTGGGCGGGGACGTGGCTGGGAGTGGGCGGGGCAGGACGCGCGGGAGATTTGAACTTCTCTCGGCGGAGTGAAGTCCCCACGCAGAGGTTAGATCGCACAGCAGTTTTCTCCTCAGGGCTCTGCAACTAGTGGGCCACGGTGCCGGCTCGGGAGATGGTGGAAGGACCAGGCTGTACCCTAAATGGAGAGAAAATTCGGGCGCGCGTGCGCCCGGGCCAGGCGGTGACGGACGTGCGGGGAAGCGCTCTGCAGAGCCTGGGGTGCCCCGGCCGGGGGGCCTCCTCGGAGGCTGTGGTCCCTTCCCAGGTGAGCCGTTCCTTTAACTTGCTATGGGGCCAGCAGGGGAAAATGGAATAAAGACCCCATCAGGTTTCCGGGGTCCAGAGTGTCATCTCTTTGCTCTGGTCCACTCTCCCTGAGGCCCCGCGTTTCCCAAAGTTCACCTCGACTTTCCCGGAGGGCGAAGGCCTGCTAGTACGCCTGCGTAGTAGGGAACTGCTAGAGCGCAGGCTGAGGCTGCTGGAGAGACGCCCAGGTGGGAATGAACGAAGGTGTTTATTCCGTGTCACCTCGAGTAACTTCCTTACAACCCAGCAAAAGATGGTTTCCCTATGTCTATAGCTGCATTTTCAGCTGTTAATGTTATCAGATCTCTGCAACCTCTTTTTCTTCCTATTTTTAAGGCATTGAGCTTGTAGGGTAAAATTCTAGCTTCTCGCTTGCAATTGATGTGTATCACAACTAATATATAATTCTAAAATTGCACATAGAAAATGTACCACTAACCTTCCCACTCAACTTAATGTTGCCGTCTAATAAAGGGGCAGTGAAACCCACTTCTGGTTCCCTTAAGTGAATTTATTTCTTTTTAAAGTAAATTGTAGCCCAGCTTCTTGCCACTCAGGCGTTCATTGCAGTTGGTGTGATATTCATTTGGTAAGAATTTAGAACTTGTACTAAAAATATTCTGATTAAGCTATCATGCTTTAAAAGCCCTTTAGATGTATGGATGATTGTATTTCATGGATGCATGCAATATTATGCTGTACTTTAATTTCTCCTGTAAAGCTTCCTCATAGCCTTTGGTCCTGGAAGAAAAAGTTGCCTGCTATGAAATTAGCATATGCTTACAACTTAGAAGAAATGGGATTCTAAGTCTGAGAAGATACATTTTCAAACTTGGAAAAAGAATAAGTTTTGCATCTCCTTCCAATTGCCCTTGTATATTATTTATTTTGACTTTATATGCCATTAAGTACTCTGCACCATTCCTTTATTATAGTGTTCCTCAAAATCGTTTCAGGCTACCACAGAGATGGATCTTGAGTGGTCTCAAGAATAATAATGTTTATAAAAATCACTCATTGAACAAAATTTTGAGTACTCAAGGCACCTGGGGAACAAAAATTAATGCTACCCTTTGTGGAGCCTATACTTTAGTTGGGAAGATACACAGACATTCATTAGATAAGAATATAAAGAAATATAAATTGGTAAGTTCTCTGAAGGAGAGATATATGGTTCTATAAGGACTTATAGGAAGGTCAGGGAAGGCTTTGCTGGGACAGTTACAATTAAGGAGTAGGGGGGTCTCTGAAGTGTGGTGAGATCCATTTGCACTTTGAAAAGATCAGTCTAACTTGAAAAGGAAAAATAAAAGACCAGAGGAAAGCCAGAGTAGACACGGCTCCCTCGGTTAGGAGAGGGCTGCAGGAATCCAGAGGGGAAGTGTCTGGAGCTTGGACCAGCTGGCTGGCGGGGGAGATGAAGAGAAGGGAACAGAATCGCTATTTCAGAAGTAAAGACAGTAGGACTTGGCGATGGATACGACATGAATATGTTTATGGATATCATAATTTACATTAGTCAACAATAATGTATTCTGTGTGAGGTTTTATGCCAGCTCCTGGGGATACAAAGATGAATAAAATATAGTTCCTGCTGTGAGAATCCAACTTAATGTTTTAAATAGATTCGCCTCACAGCTATTTAGGCCAAAATAGCATGAACATTTCCTTTAAGTTGTGATTATCTCTAGTGGCAAGGCATAAAGTGACTTTGAAGAACTTTTACATTTCATTTAGTTATGAGAAATAATAACCCTATGATAAAGGATTAACCTGATTCAGCAGATGAGGAATGTGAGGCTCAGAGCCAGTTTAAATAAGTTGCTCAAGATCACGTGACTAGTAAGGGGTTGGATCTCCCATCTGTCAGACTCTAAAGCCTGCGGTCTTAACCGTAGCTCCTCTGAGCTATAGAAGATTCAGTGGGAAAGTGGCTCATTCAATGGCAGGAACACCTGCCGCTCAGTATGCAGTAGTGATTATTTATTAACTAGAGGAGTGAGACCTTGGGTTTTTGGCTGTTTGCCACCATTTTTAGTTTTGTTCAGTTTAGTCCATTCTCTTACCTACTCTGATAATTCTCTTCTAATGGCTTCCATTCCCATGTTAATATTGCACAAAAGAGTGCAGCCTGATAATGTAATACAAATGCTTCATTAGTGGTCAGGCAATTATTATTAACATCACTTGAAAGTAATACTAAATAAGCTGTACCCCTTAAATAAAAAGCCTTGCGCTTGAAGCTCTTATGTTTGATACCTTGACAGAAAGAGGTATTAAAAATTGCAATAGGTCTTGGTGATTAAGATCAGGAATCTGGTTCTTTGGGAACTGGATTTGAAAATCGGTATGGAATTTATAATCTCTTTGTGGTTATTGGGAAAGTTCTAAATATCTTGCTATGGCTTCACTTTCTGGGACTTTGATCTAAAAAAGAATGTTTGTAAACATGAAGGGGCTTTTGCATTTTAGAGGGTTGTTGGATCCATAGTAAATTTCATCAAAACATGGCGGGCTGTCACAGACATCTGGCATGATCATTGCTGTAACAGGTGATCCCATGTTTCCTAGGCATTTATGCCGGAGAGTTAAAGCTATTTAAATGATTCTGCTACCAGCTTGGAATCATTAGTTTTCACAAGACAGCATTTAAAAGTAGTGTGATAACTTCATACTGTATTCTTTACATTGCAGTAAACATGAAAAAATACAAAGATGAGTTAAAGAAATATTAATTGGGCGTTGAAAATAAATGATTTAAACTTCAGATAATCATTGTACTGAAAAACCAACCAAAAAACCCTCACCTATGCAGCTGCTGCCATAATAAACCAGTTACTCTGTCATATAGTGTTCCTCTTTGTTCCAGTTTGAAGTTCATTGAGAACATACTTTAATGCATATCTCCTTATGACAACTGATCCTTATTTTGAAGAGGAAAGCCTAGCCATAGAAGATTCCAGCATCTGCTAGTCATGTATGCACTATATTATTTCTCTGAGGTTTGATCCACTGTCTTGTCAGCATAAAATTATGCAACTGTGTAAGCACATTGCATATAACTCTGCAGGAGCTTGTGGAACCTTATGGTGAGAAACAATATTGGAATATAAATGAACATGTCTGGTTAATGAGCTGTGAAGAGTCAATCCTCTGATTTTAATTGTTGGGTGGATACAATATTTTAGTGAAATCAACATGTAATCTGCATATTTTCAATCTCCCTTCACAAAACAGGATATGAAACAGTTTATTTATTAGCATTCATTTCACTGTAAACATGATCCTCTGGCTACTCCATCACTCCTGAAGATTTGACACATGTATTTAATACGCTGGCTACTCTTATTCATCGTCATAGTCCTTCACAGTGTCATGAATAGAGTAGGCATTTAATAAATATTTGAATGAGTGGCGAACAAAGTTTTGAATAGTGCAAAATGATTATGGATTTAAAAAAGAAATCAGTTTGGAATCTTTCATTATGAGTATGTGTATTTTGTTATGTATGTTATATGGAAGTTCCTACCTTAAGAAAACAGTGAAGCCACAAAGTGAAAGTTTCCTCCTTCCTTCCCCTTCTGCGTAGTGGGGAAAAAAAATCAGAACTCCTTTTATTGCCATTATATGAAGGAATGAGCTATCCCCAGAGATTCGTTTTCCAGCCAAGCTCATTCCTTTAAATCCAAAGGGGTTTTAAAATTTTATGTAGAACATGCATTATATACTTCCTTACCTTCTTAAATGGATACTGATAGCGGTTTCACCTTAATGACTTGGGATCATTATGGTCAGCATTCAGTGTTATATGGAATCATGGAACAAGGGATAACAGAACAGGTAACAGTCTCACAGATGAGGAAACTAAGGGAGGTGATTTTCCATAGCCATTGTGATACTGAACCTCTTAATCTCAGGTCCATGTCCCATGCACAGTAGAAGCCAATCACTGAGACACCCGTGCTTGGAGGTAGAGAAAGTTTTATTCAAATTAGCCAAAACAAGAAGGTGGGAGAGCAGGTTCTCTCAGATCCGCCTTAACAAAAGAAGAAAGCAGGGGGTCTTCATAGGGCTGAGGGCCTTGGGAGGTGGAAGCAAAGGGGAAGTCTGTGTTTCTTTCACTTCAGATAAGACCTTGAGCAACTAGACTTCTTGGCACCAGTGGCAGCTGGGGTGGGGTCATCCAGTGGCTGTAACTTCCTTAAAGGCATTCTTTTTCTTCTGCAAAACAAGCTCATAAATCCTTGTGACCTTTGAGTCACCCCTCTGGTTAGACAAGAAAACAGCAAATTAGCAAGCTGTAATCATGCGTGGGCTGCGAAGCAAGCATTTGGGCTCAGCAAATAAATCTAAGAGGGAATGAGGTTATTTATCTAGAATTTACATGGGTACTAACTTCTTTTCATCTGTGACTGTGTTGGGAACAAGGTCAAAGGGTAACCATGTTCTTATTGAGTACTTACGGTAACCCTCAGTTACCTGGCTTCAGTTGTAGCTTTTAATCCAATACTGAAATATTTGGTGTGATGTAGAGAAAAGAACATCTGATCGTCTTGATTTTGAATTCCAGCTCCTTTGTTACTTCCTCATCTGGAGATGCTTATACTCACATCTTTGTTTATTAGGTCAGGATTAGATTAGAGGACATAGTACGTAGAGGACATAAAACTCTTAGCTTAGTGCCTAGCAAAGCAAATGTCCTGGTAATTGTTCCTTTTTCTCCCAGATCAGGGCTTTCTCACCAGACCCATTTATCTGAGGAATGCCCTATTCCCTCCTGAAGGGTTTGCCATCATTTCAGTGCTGTCAAATTATGTACAAAGCATTTAGCCTCTGGGTAAGTCCTCAAAGGCTCTACTCTTACAAAATTGTAGAATATGTTTTGATGTATGGACCTAAAGACCTCTATTTTGGTGTTTAGAGACAATTTTAAAATTAGTTTCTTTGATGGTTTAAACTGGTAGATAAGTGACCGCTGATTAAGAAAAGTGTTATATTGGGGGAAAAAATCATATGGGAACAAAAGAGAAGAGACTGTGAAAGGAAGTATGGTATTTCTTTTCTCTGTGGGGAAAATATGTAACTGTATCAGAGTTGAAATATTTATCTATGGAAAAGTCTTATTCTGTTCTGAAAGGTTCATCTTCCTATTCACCCATGGAGAGGCAGAATAAATGGTAATTTGGCACAATAAATCATGAGCTGTCTCTGAAGATGTATGTTGTTTTGACGATTTCCTATTATTAAGCCACTTGAAAATGGGAAGGTGAACCCTTCTCAATCATACTTAAAATTGCGGCAAAGGAGATTTTCGTCTCTATTTCAGGGAAAAAAAAGGATGAAATGTTCAAGTAATACAGTAACAAGATTATAAGGGTCAACACGAGAAAGTCAAGTATATATCGGGCAATTGTGTATAGTTATAGCAAAGATAATAGGCTTGGGGAAATTAACTTTTGAATTTGTCTGGGCAGCTGAAGCTTATACAAAGAGGTGATAACCCCAGGTTCTCTAGTGGGACAAATGAATATCTTGTAAATCTTAGGTTCATTGCCCAGTTTATACACAATAGCTCTCAAAATAAGTGGAACAACCCATCACTGATATACCAGAATTTCCCCCCTAAAATGGAGTTATGAAAAAATAGTTAAAAATATATGCAGATGCTTGAGGATGTCAATCATAATTTGAAAATTTCATTTTGTCCTGAGTATATTATCCAGAGCTGATTGTTTTAGAAATGATTGTGTACTGAGAATCAAGGGACTTGGGTCAGGTGGCCACATGATAGACAACTGAATAGGGAGATCTTTATGTATTACTTCCTTCAAAACCCAAATGAAATATTGGAATAGATGTTTTTAAAGCAACCATTCAAATGGTAAGTCAACATCTCAAATAACCAGGGCACGCTAGTACTGGTTGCTGAAAATACACAGTCCCTTCCTAAACCTTCCCATAAAGTTCTTTTTACTTTTTGGGAAATTCTGGTAAATACAGTATTTCCTTCCATCTAGCTTTTGGTAGTCATGAGAATCTGGTCCTCTTATATTTAAACCTCACTCCATTGCAGATAGAAAACAAGAGACTGGGTGTTAATGATTTTAAAAGGAGACGAAACAGATGATAGAGTAGAAGTTTTTGCCAAGTCTTGGGAAAGGTAAAGCCAGATGGAGATGATGGGTGGGAGACGGTGCACCTGTGTTTTAAAGCCACTAGTTTTAGGAGGGAAAAGAGGAGGGATCTGATTAATCCCACAGGGGTGACTGAACTCCAGGCATTATGTGACGCTCTTGGGATATTACTTAAACACCATAGTTAGTGTCCCCAAGGAGCTTATAAACAAATAGGGAGAAATACAAGTCACAGACAAATAACCATTCAGTAAGGTAAGTGCTATGACAGTGGTTGTACTGACTGTGACCATGCTAGGCTTGGCAGATGGAAAGCCTCAATATTATTTTGCTTCCCAGGTGGGGAAATTCTAGTACCAGAAAGAATTACAAACTGTATACATGAGCAAGGAAGAGGTTATACGAACATTTCATTTTAATTCCAAAACACTTCATCAAGTATTAAATTAATACTCAAGTATTAAAAAGGTCATTTTTAAACATATTTGAGCCAAGGTCACATGGCATCTGTAACTGGAACAGTTTCTGCTCCCCTGAAGTCACTGGACGGTGTCAGGAGTGTATGTTTCCACAGTGGCTATTTCTCTACCTGTGATCATTTCTCCACTTGCCCTTCTGCTGATATCTGTGCTGTAATATTCACCTTCATCAGGCCATAAACAACTTTTATAATATTTATAGAGCCTTTAATTTCACAACTGTTTCAACATTTCTTTTTTTGATGTCATATTGTATGTTATTTTTAATTATAGAGAATTGGGTAAAACGTCAGTAAAATAAGTAAGACATGTTACACCTTTAAGGATTTGGCTTGCAGAGAGATCTGAGGCTCTGTCAGCCAGGACAAGGTAGTTCACTTTTCATTGACAGCCGTGTGAAGAGATTTAATGATCTCATGCATTTTAAGTATCTTGGTCTTTATATTTTTGGATTCATCCTTCTATGCTCCTATGCACAGAATTTATTTACAAGTACACATACTCCTCTTTGTCTTGTTAATAAGTGGTCTAGAAACCATGAAGTTTTGGAGGGCCATCCACTGAGACTTTTCCTTTGCTAAATAGCCAAATATCCCATGGTTAGACCTACTTGACTTCTAGAATCTCTGATAATTGATGATAATTTGGAGAGCATATAGATGTCTGCTCCAGGACAACCTTGGATGTCATGAGGGATTAATCCTGGATATAACAACTCTTTTTTAACCTGCCCCTCAACGTTGATTATAGAGGCCTTTTCAGCTGTGCTGTCCATAAGCTACATATGGAACCAGATTCCCCTCTGTGTAGCTTCTATACAGTCCTGAGATGGGACCTTATAGAACCATTTAGTACAGAGTTAGGAATTCCCTGGGGAAACATCTAGGCTAGAAATCAGGATAAGCTAGGTTTGAATTTCTTCCTAATAGACAGTGTTAGGAGCTCTGGGCATTTAACTATTTGGGCAAGAAAAGGTAGAGGTTTTCATTAAGAACCAATATTTTTTTACCACATTTCCACTGTATCTTTTAGTTGATCTCTTCTGAAATGCGTGTCATATGGTGGTTTCAGAATGAGTGGCACAAAAAAGTTTGATATGAATTGTACTCTTAAATATTTTGTTTAGCCAATTACAACAAAACCCAGTGATGTATTACTACTGAATTCAATTTGGATGTTTTGATAATGGGGCAGCTTTTGATGGTCCGGTCTAGTGCTTCAACAGTGAGCAATAGTCCTTACAGAGTGGATAGCTCCCCCAGAAAGTGATCTGGGTTTTCAGAACACATAGAATAAAATAAAAAATCAGGGAATATTATGATCCTAGTAAGCACAAGATTATTTAGGCAAATACAAACGGGGGAACTTCCTTTCAATAAGATTTACACCTTCAACTGATAAGCATTTAGTTGATGTAAGTAATTACGGATATCTAATGTGGTCCCATGCGGTGAGATTTCATGAAATTTTTTCCTAGATGTCTCTAGGATGGAACCAGTGACACCATTTCCATGAGGCCATTGCCTTCTATCTGTGAATGATGAGACTACAGATATCATGTTAAAATGTGGCAAAATCGAGCAGTATTATTATATGCTACATATAACCTTAGAGGATCCAGGGTCGTGTGGCCTGTCTTTCAGTTGGTGACCTTGATTACTATTTTACTAAGAAAATTTAATCGACCACAAGAGAATTTGCACAACCACATCTAGCTACCTACCAGCATCTGTGCCCATGTAACCTGCCTTCCTTCCTGATACTACAGATGAGCTGCCCATGTTCCTACCAAGACCAACAGACCACGTGTCCTTGAACTTCTGTTCTTGCCTGTTAGACATTGCTTCAGCTGTTCTTTCTCCTGCATGGTTACTGTCTTCCTCTCTACTGAATATTTCCCGTCAACGTACAAACATGTCCCATCTTAAAACAAACAAAAACACTCTTGACTCTCCTTCCCCTCAGCTGTCACCCCATTTCTGTTACTCTTTACAGCATTGTATATTCACCCTGCCTGACTGCCTCTAATTCCTCTCCTCTCGTTGCCTCTTAACCCACTCCAGCTAGGCTTTTGCCTCCTATCACTTCTCCAAACCTCTTGTCACTAGTCACCTCTCCATTGCTAAATCCAGTGGTCAGGTCTCAGTCTTCATCTTCCCTGGAGCATTAGCAATACTTGCACATGTCTTCCTTGAAACATGTTTTTCCCTTGGCTACTAGGACACCACCCTTGTGTGGTTTTGCTCTTACCTCGCTGGCTACCTCCTCAGTCTCCTTTGCTGGTTCCCCCTCCTCTTCTTTCTGACATCATACCATCCCTTTGCTGGTTCCTCCTCTTATCCCCAACATCATAACATTGGAGTGTCCTAGACCTCAGTTCTTGGGTCCCTGCTCTTTATCTATACTCACTGTCTTGCTGGTCTCATCCAGTTTCAAAGCTTTAGAAGCCATTTGAATCCTGATCACTAAACAAATTCATATCTCCAGCCTAGACCTCTCTCCTGAACTCCAGACTCATGTCCAGCTGCCTACTTGACATCTCCACTTACATGTCTAATGGACATCTCAACCTTAACTTGTCTAAAGCCGAACCCCTGATCATCCTCTCCTTCCTGTTCTACCCAAATCGTCTTCATCTCAGTTGATAGCACTACTATCTTTCCAGTTGTTCAGGCCCAAAACCTCCCATATTCAGTGTACCAGCAAATCCCCTTTGTTCCACCTTCAGAATACATCTGCAAGTCTGACCACTTCTCACCACCTCTTCTGCTACGATATTGGCCCAGAGCTCCTTCATCTCTTGTCTGGATCATTGCAGTAGTCTTCTAAGTACTTTCTCTGCTTCCACCCCTGATCCCCATAGCTAGAATTCTACCCAGCAACCAGAGAGAGCATTTTAAAAAGTAATGTAGGTCCTATCTTTCCTCTACCTCATTTCTGTCAGAGAAAAGGCCAGTCTTTAGGGTGGACCTTGTGGGCCACAAGATCTGATTCTTACTATCTCAGACTTCATCTGTCTATCATCTTCCCCTGTGCTTTCACTGCCATTCCTGTCTGCTGTCCCTCCATATACCAGAACACTCCACAGTAGGGCCTTTGCACTGTTATTTCTTTTGCCTGGATCATGGCTCACTTGCAGCTCCTTTAAGACTTGCTCCAATATCATTTTCCCAATGAGATTATGACTGCATTTAAAATTACAACCTGTGACATCCTCCCCAAATCTTGATCTCTCATTCTCATCTCAATTTCCTTTCAAAATTTTCTAATAGACTGTTATTCTGCTTATCGTTTATTCTCTCCCTCCAGCAGAATATAAACTCCATGAAGGCAGGAGGTTTTTCATTATATTTTTCACTGATAAATCCCCAGCATCTAGATCAAGGCCTAATACATAGTGGAAGGTCAATAAACTTTTCTAAAATGAATGAATCCAAATAGACAGCCGTGAATGGTGCATTTTTAATGGGGAGGAGTATCTCTCCAGATGTCACACACCACCTTTGTTGTCAGAGGATGTCAAAGTTTTAGACACAGCCAGGTGAATAACATGAACTATGATGGCTGGTGACTATGAGCGTTTTAAACTAAATGGTGTAAGTTCTTGTCAAAGCTGTTAATTTAGCAATGTGAGCTGACTTCACAAGAGACAGTTGGGACTCGTTTACTGTTTTATTAGGTGTGTGACAGCACTGTCTATTTCAAGGTTACCTTGTCTACCTCTTTGCCAGGAGCCACTATAAAACATGGAAAAGTCAGAATTAAGTAGAGGAACGGAGGTCTGGGCAGGGAACAGAGAAGTAGCTGAGGGAGAGCAACCCAATCATATGGGTCCCCGTTTTGGAAAGTAGCAAAATGAGGCAGTTAGATTTAGAGCAGTACAGTGAGAAACAGTGATGTGGTGACTGACAGAAGAATTTTTCAGTTGGCTGATCAGATGTTGTGTTTCAGTGTTCACTGGGTGCTCAGGCTGTGCCAAAGGGTAGAGTATAACATGAGAGTAGCCAGGGTTGAAAGGTAGATAAGTGCCACTGGAAGAACCAGTGCCCAGTTCCAAGTTGTCGAGAATAGACAACACGCCCAGGAGGTTCAGGTGGTGCAGCGTCTACTTACAGGAAGAGGAGAGAGTGTGCACAGGATCCAGCCCCTGGCCATGCATCTGTCCCCAGTGGCCAGTGGATCCAATCCACAGTCGACCTGGGCAGTGGGACTACACCCACCCCACCTTGTGCTGCAGCGGGAGGACCCCCAAACCCTCCCCCTGGGGTCTGAAATACAGAAAGCTGAGGTGAGCCTAAGAGCCACTGACACGTGCAGGTGCTTAAGCAGAACATAGGAATACACAACAATCCTGGAAGGGAAAGATATTCCCTCCCAACGCAATAAACCCAGCATAGGCTGTGAGGACTCTCGATCTCCCAGAAAGGAAAGGCTCCAGGCCCAAATCCTATTCTTCTGTGACCAAGGGGATGGAGGGGACTGTGCATGAGCACCCTTCCCAACATATTGGATAGATGTTGAGTTGTAGATTTACGGGACTGGCGGTAGCAGCAAATTCCCTCCCGACCAAGAAGTAGGGAAAGCTATTATGGTGTCCAGGGCTGTGTACATACAACAAGATCAGATTCATCTCCCAGCCTCTGCTGGGAACCCTAACAGAAGCCAGAGGACTTCAGAGGGCAGGGTTAAAACCCGTTGCTAGTAAAGAATATTGGGAGAGGTTAAGAGATTCTTGAGTTTGGGGTGGTGGGGAAACAGGCTCTGAACTATTAATTTAGAAGTGAAGATTTAAAATGTCACTAAGACGTTAAATCCAAGATCCTAAAAATATAAGACCTAATCTATATTGAGACAAAGGTTGCTCATAACAGATGTATTATCTACTCTGAATGTCATTATCTTAAAAGTGTCCTGGCAAGTGTATAAGAACTTTTTACCTACTAATTGGTTGTCACAGAAACCTACATTGAAACCTACCATCTTAGTCTACACTTGGCTTGAAGTGTATGTAAGTGGAAACATAAAGTCTTCAGGCAGAAAAACATCAAGATTCTTGGTGCTTCTCATTTCAGGGCTGTAACAGATTCATCTGTAAAAACAAGGCCGATGTGAAAGTATATTTTCCCTCCCTGAGTGCTCAAGCCTGCTGGGCCATTGCCTGGTAATCACTGATTGGCCCTCGAATTCAGCCGAGAAAGAGAAGCAGCAGAGGCAGAGGTTCTGAGGGTGCGGTAACGTGTGTATCTGTAGTTCCTGATGCTGGGATCTCCCACAGGTTCTTTCTGTGATTTGTGCAGAACTGGAAGGCTGTCACTTTTGACGACTCCTGTGCATTTGTTTGTTGGTCACTCTAAGCCTGGGGTTGATTCCCAGTTCTTATTACACAAAGGAGGGATGCAAAGGCAGTTCCCTGAACTTCAGGCAGTTGGGAACTTCTAGCCTTGGCTGTTGCCATTACAGCTGTGAATGAATTTAGTGGAATAGTGTCTGTTCTTCTTTTAGTCCTCTCTGGCTGCCGTAACAAAAATACCATAGACTGGGTGGCTTAAACAACAGAAATTTATTTTCCCACAGTTCTGGAGGCTAGAAGTCTAAGATCAAGGTTCCAGCCAATTTGGGTTCTGGTGAGAGCTCTCTTCCTGGCCTGCAGAAGTCCACTTTCTTCTCAATGGCCTTTCCTCTGAGCATACAGGAGAGAGAGAATCTCTGGTGTCTCTTCTTATAAGGTTGCTAATCCTATTGGATCAGGGCCCCACCCTTATGACCTCATTAAACCTTAATTTCCTCTCAAAGGCCCTATTTTTAAATATAGTCACATTGGGGGTTAGAGCTTCAACATATGAATGTTGGAGGACACAATTCAGTCCCTAACAGTTTTCAATCTTTTTTTTTTAAATATCTATTTTCCCTTTATGCCTTTGAACTAAATGCTACAGTTGTGTCTTTTTTAAACAAGGGCCAATTTAGTAAAATAAAGAATAGAGTGGACATATCATCTTAAATATTTAGAATGACTGGTGTCTGTAAACTGAAAATCTGAGAATCACTTAGCAGTATCATTCTCTTGTGAGTGGAGGGAAAATTGTGATTTGCTCCTAGACCATATCTAAAGCTGTTTTATAATTATCTCCCAGACACCCCCCTCCATCACCACCTCACCCCCCCCTGCCCCGCAAGATTTCATGCTGGATCTTCTGAGAATCTTAGGTCCATTTGAGAAACAGGGAAGAAAAGTTAGAAATGTGCGAGGATGTTACCTCAGATGAAGAGTTAATGTGTAAATATAATCATAGGTACCTATTGTATCTTATATAATAGTTATGCATTTATAATAATTTTCAACTTTTTATTACATTTTGAGTGCAAATTAAATAATATTTATAAAACGTATCTCGAGAATAAAAAATAATGATACAAAGAACACCAGTATACAAAATGCCCAGCTTGAGAAAATGAGTATTACTAATGTCTAAACCCAATCCCATTCCTTTCCCTTGCCCACAAAAGGACTGATGTTTTCTGTTTATAATTTCCTGATCTTCTTTACAGGCTTCAATACCTTTATCGTAATCCTAACAATATGTCGTTTGGTTTTACATGGTGATGGAGGAAGGAGTAGTGGGTTTCTTTTTCCTTTATTTTTAAGTTGTGATTGGGGAGAAAGGGAGGAGCAGACCTTGTAATAGATTTCCCTCCTCAGGGGGACCCAGGCTTTATCTCTGACCCCTCACACACCATAAGACCATAAAAACTGAAGGTCGCATTCCTTAGGTCCAGTAAATGCCTTAATGCTAAAAGATGGCTTCAGGGTGCTGCTTACCTTTGATGTTCTCTCCCACTTTTACCTGTTCTGGTTTTTGTTTTTTAATTGAAGTATAATTGACATACAATATTATGTTGCTTTCAGATGTACAATTTCATGACTTGACACTTGTATACATTGCTCAGTGGTCACCCCAATAAGTCTCATTACCTTCTGTCACCATACAAACTTAATACAGTATTATTGACTATAATCCCCATGCTGTGCATTACATCCCCATGACTTATTTATTTTATGACTGGAAACCTGTGCCTGCTGATCTCCTTGAGCTGCTTCGCCTACCCTCCCACCCCACTCCTGTCTGGCGACCACCAATCTGTTCTCCGTTTCTGTGAATCTGGTTTTGTTTGTTCGCTTGTTTCGTCTTTTAGATTTTGCATATAAGTGGAATTATGCAGTATTTGTCTTTCTCTGTCTGGCTTATTTCACTTAGCATAATGCCCCCAAGATCCATCCATGTTGTTGCACATGGCAAGGGTTTCTGACATCCTGTTATTCCTTGCTGGCTTACGCATTCATCACTGCAGGTCAAAATATTTTGTTCTCATATTTTAGCCACCATTTTTAGCTGTCTTGATCTGAATGCTCTTTCAGGGACCTTGGGTGTACTTCTGGAAATGGAAGACTGTATCCTAGTTTTTAGTTTTAAAACATTCACATCGTTCTTCTGTGCTTTCTTTTCAAAGCGCAGAGCTATATGGTCCTGGAAGAAACTCATTTTGATTGTGTGCCAATTACTTTTTTTTCGCCTCTCTCTTTTTCAATGACTGCAGAGTAATTTGACAAAATATATGTAAACAGCTGATTACATTACTTGACTTGTTGGAGATTACTCTTCTCATTGGGATGCACCTGGGCATGAAGTACTATAAATATGTTTAAGAATTAAATTATAATTTGTTTAGAGTTTGTGTATGTGTTTACATGTGTGTATGTATTTTCTACTAGGCTGCTGCACTGAATAACAATAAAGATTCCAGACAGAATTTCTTGAGACTGTTTAATGGATGCATTTATAGTGGCGTGGAAACTTTGGGGAAGGAGCTCTTTATGTACTTTGGACCGAAAGCTTTGCGGTAAGATAAACCTGTACGATACATCTTATCTCTCTTATGTTTAAAGATGTGTAGAAGGCTCTTCTTGCAGTTTGCCGGGTGTCACATTTAATCAAATAGAAAGTACTCTGTTTTTAAGAGAGTTCTAATAGAAGAGGTTGAGAGTCTGTCATGGAAAGCAATAAGCAGAAGAAGAATAAACTGTGATGTCATCATTACTTGAAGGGCTGATCAATTTATTTCTTTTAAAAAAAGTTGTTAGGCTTGCAGACCTTCCCAAGAGATATTAGAGCAACACAGCTTAGTTTTGCTATTCCCCAAACTCCCTACACTGTTGTTCTTCCCTCGTTTTCACCAAATGTTTATTGCATTTAGTGATATCAGTTTCTTTATATTTATGACAGCTCCTAGTTTGGTTTAAATATATCTCTAGATTTTTATATTTTTCTTCCTTCTTTCTCTGAAGACTTGTGTGGAATTGGAAACTTACTTATAAAATTCAAAAACTTTCCACAGAAGTAACAAGCTTTCCATTCTTGCACAGTACTTGCAGAAATTCATTGCTAATACATTGGCAAAGAAGGACACGCAATCTACTACCATGGTTGACTTAATGATAAAAAAAGTCAAGATGTATGTAATTGCCAGAGCATGATCCTCTAGTTAATTTTTGCAGGAAAATGAAAAAGTCCTATGGATTAATATGTCTATCAAATCCCTGTCTTCTCTGAGTTCAGCCTAAGCTATTGCAAACTATAAAAATTAGGGCTGCTTCCTTGAATCTCTTTTATTGTTTCTTTAAAATATTGAACAGTTTCACCTTCTTAAAAGAAAAGTCCTATTGCTGGACCCTGTGCTTCTAATCCAAGATGAGTAGTGGTCACAAGGCGATAATGTGACTCTGTGATTGTTATTTATTGCATCCCATCTACCACATGTTTAGAGTACTTCAGAGTTTATGCAGTGGCTTTTTCTCTGGGTGTTCTCTCTATTGCGAGCAGCTGCTGTCCTTGGACAACATTGTCACTTCATGGTTGTTCTTAGTCTAGAATTGATAACATCAGCGTATACCCCCTGGTTCATAGAGTCATGATCTAATGCAGGTTACATTCTTGTTGTAGTAGACTGAAGTGATTGAAAACTCTTCACTCTGAACAGAGTAGGACACAGTGGAATCCATGTGAGATAGTTAAACACATTGATATGTTATTGATTTTCTGGTGTTAGGTGCAGATTTATTTCTGTAGGGTGAGAGGGAGGTTTTTATCAGGTGTTGTCCACCAGACTGATAAGGGAGGAATCATTTCTCAGTGCCACGCTGTCAGTAAGTGTTCCATGAAGTTCTAAACAAGGGCAATCACTTCTTCAAACTAAGTGAAACTAGTGCCATCCCTGGAGAGTACGTATCTCTGAATGTGAATGGGGAAAAGTGCAGTGGCTCGCATCCTTTCAATTTCCTACAGCGTTAACGACGATTTGATATAACAATTCAAGGTCAAAGGCAGATCAGCTGTTTGGATATGAACTGAGCAACCTAAAATCAGTTATATCCCCTTTCACAATTTAACATAAGTTTAAAAAATGCACTTCCAGGGGCCGGCCCAGTGGCATAGTGGTTAAGTTCACGCACTCTGCTTTTGTACCCTGGGGTTCACTGGTTCAGATCTGGGGCATGGACCTACACACCATTCATCAAGCCATGCTGTGGCAGTGTCCCACATACAAAATAGAGGAAGATGGGCACAGATGTTAGCTCAGGGCCAATCTTCCTCACCAAAAAAAAAAAGAAAGAAAGGAAAAAAATGCACTTCTACCCTATGCTTCTTAGGAGAATGGATGATTCTGTCAAAGAAAGGTGATCCCTGTGTGAGGTTACAGGTCTGTGAGCACTAGATAGAAATGTAGTCTTCATCTTTGACATGTTTTCTACCCACCAGGCTGATCTGCATCTTAGAGACCATATAGCAGGAAACATGCTTAATGATCCTTTACAGGTTTTCTCTTAATACGCAGCTTTTCACCATTAAAATTGCCCATGGATTCTGGTGCATCTTACAGAGCAGATCATGGATCTTCCTGGCATTCACTTGTTATGAAAGTAGAATACAGGCGTAGCCCCCTGTGAGAGAATCTGCCGTGTAAAAATCCATACTTCAGAAAGATACAAATTAGACAGTGACTATTTCTATTACTAAAAGATGTATCAAAGTGCTCCAGTGCTTGGAATAGTGCCATAGAATACTAGAAATAATTTGATATTATTTTAGGAGTGCAGTTGTGGTGTTATGCATGATTAACACCTATGTACTACTTCTAAACACTGTACAGAGACTCTTCATCTATAACAAAACAAAAATCATTTTAAATTTTTTTGTTATGTATGTAACAAATACTCATTAGAGCCAACTGAGAAATAATGAACAAACAAGAATAAATTTATGCACTCACAATCCCCTACCAAATATAATCTCTATTAACTGGATGCATATATTGCCAGTACATCTGTAAGTCTCTTCACCCAGACAAACCCACTGTACGAGCTGCCATCTTCAATCAAAATGAACACAGCTGTTACATCTTGGACTAACATTTAAAAGACATTTTTTTTTAATGAGTATCTCTTTCCAAAGCACTTTGCTCTATCCAATTTGTGATTTATATGACTCTGTTTGCAATTATCATACATGCTCAGAGACCAGAAAATATATCTGGAATATTTTGGAGGCTTTTCCATTTTAGAGAAGCTTTCTACATTATCGATTTTGTAATTTATTGGAGTTTAAGTGATACGGTCCTCTAAACAGATATGCAAGAGATAATGTGACAATTCTTTTTAGTTTGCTAAAAATTCTTTATGGAATCCATCATACGGTTCTTATAAAAGGGTTTTACAGCTTAGACGTGGTTTTCAGAATCTGTCACATAACGTGTTAGGAAAAGGTGGAGTATAATAAAGATTCTGAACTAAATTATACACTCTAGAGTAGTACGTACCTACTGTTTGTCTGCCCAATGTGCCCACTTGTCTTTTGGAGACACCATTCCTTCTGGAAACTGGTCATCTGGCCACAAGAACCACAGAGTCCAAGTTGAATTTAATCTCATCTTCCTTAACCCTCTCTCTCATACACAGTCGATTGGGTCGGTCTGAGTTCTTCAGTGAGACTTTCTGATGCAGAGCTGAAGAGGGTTGGGCCCTGTGTCATGTGGGAGGCTGGGGATGTGAAGCCTTAGAACTTGTAGGTGGCCATGTTACTTGGCTTGTCAGGAAAGACAGTATGAGACGATGGAAGATAAAACCAGCCTACATAAAGCAGAGAGAGAATCCCAGAGGCACTTTAGTCCCTTATTCCATACATTTCTGAGATCCAGCTGTGTTGCTGCCTTTCTTACAGTTTGATGGTCAACCCTTCCTAAGATTCCAGGAGCTAGTAAATATCCCTTTGCCTAAACCTTTTTGAGTAGGGTCTTTGTCACTTGCAATTTAAGAATACTGGCCATTCGGGGCTGGCCCAGTGGCATAGTGGTTAAGTTCACGCACTCTGCTTTGGCGGCCCAGGGTTTGTGGGTTTGGATCCCAAGTGCGGACCTACACACCACTCATCAAGCCATGCTGTGGTGGCGTCTCACATACAAAGTAGAAGAAGGTTGGCACAGATGTTAGCTCAGGGGCAATCTTCCTCACCAAAAAAACCCCCAAACAAACAAAAAGAATACTGGCCATTAAAGTAATCTACAGGCAGAAAATTAAACATTTTTAGTTTTTGAAATGGTAACTTTTATTTTCTGTTTCAGTTGCCATAATGCTTTATGTAAGTGTAGTAAGTGGAGAAAGTACGGAAATCTTGTCCTCATTCATTTACTTTCCCTCCTGCACCTGACAGCCTGCAGAACCACTAGCTCTGCTGCTTTCCTTTTCTTGTTTCCTTGAATAATACACATCCTTTTATTGCCATTTTTTCCCTTATTTTAAAAGTAATATATGAGCCAATTGTAAAACATTAAGATAGTTCCAAAAAGTCTAAAGGAACAAGTAAATGCCAGCCATAATTACTACTCCTAATAATTTTTGTAAATATCATAGATAAATGTAAATTATATATACACCATATATTCTTACATAGTTTATATTACATCTGCATGAATGATAATATGATATTGCATATTATAATTTTTATATAAATGGAAATTTTGATTTATATTTGGCTTTTTAAAATAATATGCATATTGCATCGGTGAGTGTCAAAAGTTACATGTACATTATTGTTTTTAATGTGTGCATAGTGTTCCACTATATGGATGTATCATCCTTTTTAATCAACCACCTACTGATTAGCATTTTCCCCCATTTTTCACTCTGATAAGTAACTCTGCAGTTAACATCCTTGAGTGCGTATCTTTCACTGTTTTGATGGTTTTTTAGGATGAATTACCAGATGTGGATTTGCTGGATCTTGGTTGCTTGTGGTTTTTTTATATCCATTTTGAAGGCATATAGAAAATCTATCCTGCATGGAAAGCAAAGGCCTCTGCAGCTGGTTGCACAATAGAGAATGACCCATGCATGGCCTGCCTTGACTCTGATTATGTAGCATTTATCCAGCCTCTATCCAAAGTTATAAAACCCCAGAAACATGTTAACATAAAACCCATGTGCAGCACTATAATACCTGTGGAAGACTGGGGACCTTTCACAGCAAAGTCTCCTGGCCTGGTTTTCTTAATTAATCATTTTAATTTTAATTTTAAATTGATTTTAAATTACCTGCCTCCTAGTTCCAACACCTGGGACATCTTTGGGTCTGGCTCTGTTGACTGCTTTAATCTCTTGACGGATATATATATTTTTTTATCTTTATCTTATTGTTTTATGTGTCATCATTTTTGTTTTGAAGCCCAGATATTATGTTTAGAAGAACCATAGAGACTGAGCTAAATAGTATTTAAGCCCAGAAATGGTAATGCCTCTTCTATCGTCATTAGTGTGGGGGACTGAGTGAGTCTAGTTCGTAGTTGAGCTTGGTTTGGGTTTTGCTGTGTTGTGGCACCTTCACTGCACCAGTGACTTCAGAAACTCCAGCTGCTCCTCTACTTTATGCTTCGAGTGTGACCTGGTGTGGCTAGGGCTGGTTTCTCTATGCTTCTGCTCCACTCTCCGCTTTCAGCAGACCTTGCGTCGTGTCATAATGGAGGCTCTCCACACTCTTCCCACCCCACCCCAGTGGTAGATTGCTGTTCCACTGTTGCCTGTCACTCAGTGAGAGGTTCATGACAGGGAAAATGGAGGCTCTTACTTCTTCTGGACCAGCCTTAATCTTAGGCAGGCCCTGTGCTCATGGACTTCAGGATTGCAGTTTTATCGAGGCTGCTGTCCCTCTCCTTCACAAGGCAGCCAAACTCTTCCTTTGATGTGTGGGTGGTCGCAGGTCAGAGGGAGTTTCCTTCCTCTCTCCCGGTGGGAACAGATGTCTCCCGGTGTCACTGTAGGATTCCCTGCCTCACCCCCAGGGACAGGTGGCTTGTGCTCATCCTCAACAGCAGTGCACTTGGCCTAGGCCCGGTGGCAAAGGGTTTCCTGCCCTCCCCAGTGGCAGACTGCTGGTGCAAGACTTACTGTGCGGGCAGGAGGTTTCCTGTTACTCCTTCAGGGACAGAAGGCTTTTTATTTGTGCCTTTCCCTTGGCTACAGCAGCTTAAGACTTTTTAAGACTTATGCTTCATGGGAGAGAAGTGTTTGAGAAGCAGATGGTTTCATGCAGACAGGTGCCATGCCACCAAGGGTGGCTCTTTCAGGTCCCCTGACATGACTCACATGTTTCTCATGGGCAACTAACTGGTGGATGCCTGTGGAAAAGAGCTTAGAAGTGAGTGCCTACTCTCCTCATGTCTGGGGCTCCAGGAATTCTAAGGTGCATACCAGCCACACTCAGTATTTAAAATTTGTCAAAAATATGCCTGTTTTCTTCTTAGCCATCTTTATGGTAGCCATCTCTCCTCCTGTGTTCTGCCACAGGTGGAACAATTTGTGTGTGTGTCTTTCCATGGAGGGGCTTGTCACTCTTTGGAATTTAGCTCACCTGGTGTCCTGCAACCTCATGTCTCTGATGGACTAAAGAAAATTTGTGATTTTGTAAATATTGTGATTTTTTTCCTCCTTGTTAGGGTGGGAATTATATTCACTTTCAGCTTCTATATCCTAAGTAGAAGCAGAACTTCCTTTTTCCTTTTTAACATAGTTAAGACCATATCATTATATAATCTCTTTCTTTGAATTTCTAGCATCAGTTTTATAATCATTGTATTCAACTATTTTACACTTATTATTATCCTTAGGACACTTTTGTCCACTAGATCATTTTCATAAGCAATTGCCTTGTTAGCAATGTGTAGTTGTCATTAACATGAACCTGTGACAGTATCATTGTTTATGCTATTTGTGCTCGCTTAAGAATGTTCAGATTATTCTGATAGCCTAGAAGAATGTGGCTGTTTAAAATAGTATCAGACCTTTTTTATTGATTTGTTTTAGGAAGTTCTTTCTAACTAGAGGAATTTTCTTAAGATTGCTTCAATTTTTAGTTTGGACATAATTTTTCTATTAGAACTTTGGTTGCAAGTGACAGAAGCTCAACTCAAACAAGTTCAATAATTATTTATTATTATAAGAATATAAGATGTCTTGTGATCCCTGAAGACAATGCAGTTGGGCTTCAGGGGGAAATGGAAACAAAAACTAAAAGCTATGGCGGACTCTGCACTTCTTGACTCTGCTCCTCACTGAAATTGCCATAGTCTTCCTCTCTGCAACAGGCCTTTCAGCTTCTCTGGTGCTGTGTTGGGAAACATTGCCATATACACCTCCCATCTTAGAGCTCCCAGTATTAACAAGAAACTGATCTCTCTGTGTCCCAAATCCATAAATTCATTGGGAGAACTCTGATGAATTCAGCTTGGATACTGATGGATCCAGCTTGACTCAGGTGTCCATTCCTGAATCAAGTGTGTCAAAGGCACGGGATCTGAGGAAGGGACAGAGACCACTCCAGGTCAGACCTAATGCCTACTGTTGGCAGGCAGAGTCATATTTTGCAGAGTGCATGATCTCAGGTAAGCAACTGAATTGAGGGTGGAGGGAGCTTGAGAGGATCAAGAGATAGCAATAAAGATCTAATAAAATTTTCCTAAATTAGGTTGATTATAATGAGGAATTTTTTTTTCTTGCTGAGGAAGATTCACCCTGAGCTAACATTTATTGCTAATCCTCCTCTATTTTGTATGTGAGCCTCTGTCACAGCATGGCCACTGATAGATGAGTGGTGTAGGTCTGTGCCCAGGAACCGAACCTGAACCGCCGAAGTAGAGCATGCCATACTTCACCATTAGGCCACTGGGGCTGACCCTATAATGAGGAATCTTGAAAAACAAATCTGACTCTTGAATGGAAATGTAATATGGACCTATGTCCTGGCCTATAAAAGATCAGTATGGCAACTGTCATAACAGTACAAGTTTTACTGTGCCTTGAAAATTTTCATGATACTGATATATTTTTGTTAGTTTAAGATAAAAGTTACTTAACAATAAACACAGAATTTGTTTTATTGGGGCTCGGTTGTCATAACATTTTGCTACTTAGTAAAAATAAAACAAATAAAATTAAAAATACTTATTTTCACCTAAATTGAATAGATTTTTAAGACTAAAAAAAGGCATACTTATTTGATTCAGGGTTCTTATTGGGGCTACTCCTACATTTGAATTGGGTCTTAACCTTTGAGATTTTTTATGAGGATGCAGTTTCATTATAGAAAGTAATGAAAAATGAAAGTATAGAATCTACTTTATGAGCCATGCAACTGAAAAGATTTTAGATGTGATGGCTTCTGGGCATGACAGTTGTACACCTTTCACTGGGGTTGAACCTCCATAAGCTAAATTATGGAGTACTTACAGGCACACATTTTTCCTGTCAAGAACTATGGGGCATGTAAAATGCATTTATGATTGATAGTAGGGCACACAGAGTTTAAAACCCACATTTTTAAAGTTAGACTGGTTAACCTTGTACAATACTGTAACATGATGCTCTGGAATTAGAAGCACAGAGCAGTAACATTTGCTGCCAAAAGAGCCATATTTATTAACTCAACAAAGCTATAAGGAGAAGGATTTGAAAGGCAGAACACAGTATTTCATCTTGAGAATCATTTTTGATCTTCATCATCAGAGGTCTCACAAAACCACTTTTTTTCTTTTTCTTACTGGACATACTAATCAATCCTATAAAAACTGAAAGGTTATGAATTTTTCATCACCGCATTGTGGCTTTCAAGTTAACCGTAAATATTTATAAATTTCCCTTCCCAATACATATAAAGGTAGAAGAAAACTAAAAGAATTGAAGACAATAGCATTTTGACTTGTTCTCTTTTCTTTTGATACATAAGATTTTGCAAAAAATTGTTTCGTTGTGTATCCCAAAGCAGGGGGGAAGAAAAGAGTAAGTGTCTTAAACTATAGATAACATTTTGGAATAAGTAAACATTTCCAGTCCATTGTGGCTAGAAATAAAGAATTTAAATGTTAATGGCTTTGTAGAACTTATAAAAACACAAACTATAGGCAATTTAAATTTAGCCTTATCTCATCCCCAGCCTTTGAATCTGAGAAAAAGCTGAGAGATGCTAGACTGTTTCGTGAATAAAAGATACTTCATCTGACAAGAAAAGAAGAACAGTGGGATGTTTTCTTGGGCTTATTGTCAGGGCCTTATTATTTCTCTAGGAATTTATTTTATTTGTGGGTTGAAAACTGATTGTCACATCTTCTAGTTTTGTAACGATACAAAGCCATAACAGAAAAATATATAATATTAGCTACCATTTTTTGCCCTTTAAAAGTGCCTGTCCTAACATTCGTTTGTGTATAATCCAGAAAGTGAAGTGAAGGAAGAAAAATTTGATACATGATATACTTTCTCCAAACGGGTTTGATTTTTGTTTCAGGATTCATTTTGGAATGAAAGGCTCCATCGTGATTAATCCACCTGAGCATAACAGTCAAGACGGAGTTCCTCCTGTTTTTGAAGTACAGCTCACCAAAGATCTGATTTGTTTCTTTGACTCATCGGTGGAAGTCAGGTAAAAAAATAAAATAAAAGTACTTTAGCTGCAAAACTGCAGATGTGGGATGTCACATGTGGAAATAAATAAAATTTTTAAAAGTGATTTATAATTGATAAAACCTCATTTTAAAAGAGCCTTCAAATAATATAGTTTGTTAGGGTGTTTATCGTTTGCTATATGACTCTTATCCCCTGATTAACGTAAAGTGTTTATATTTATAGCAAAGCTCACGTTACACGACGCTGTGTGAAAATGTAACCAGACTCATGATTAATGTGTTTTGTATGCCTTTCTACAGAAACTCAACGGAAAGCCAACAGAGAATAAGAATCATGGAAGAATTAGATGTATGCTCACCTAAATTTAGTTTCTCAAGAGCAGAAAGTGAAGTTAAAAAGCAGAAAGGACGGATGCTATGTGATGTGTTAATGGATCAGAAAGTGTTGCCCGGGGTAGGGAACATCATCAAAAATGAAGCTCTCTTTGACAGTGGCCTCCACCCAGCTGTTAAAGTAGGTTATAGGTATTTTAAAAATGATTTCTATATATATATGTGTGTGTATATATATATTTGGTTTTGGGGGTTTTTTTTGGTGAGGAAGATTAACCCTGAGCTAACATCTGTTAGCCAGTCTTCCTATTTTTGTTGAGGAAGATTGGCCCTGGGCTAACATCTGTGCCCATCCTCCTCTGTTTTATATGTGGGACGCCTGTCACAGCATGGCTTGATAGGCAGTGTGTAGGTCCATACCCGGGCTCTGAAGCTGCGAGCCCCGGGCCGCCAAAGCAGAGTGTGTGAACTTAACCACTACACCACCAGGCCAGCCCCAGTGATTTCTATATTTTTAAATCCTGTTATGGGACCAACATGGAACACTTAAATCAGCATTGCAGTAACACACTCTCCCCAAACAGACCTCAGGGGTCTTTGCTCATGTCAACTTCTCAATGTGGCCAACCCTGACCACTCTATTTAAAATTGCTATGTGCATTCCCTCCTCCCACTTTATACTCACAATCTTCTGTAACTTGCTTTGCTTTTTATTGTCTCCATACCACTGATCACTTTCAAATATACCTAATATTTACTTGTTATGTTTATTGTTTAAAATCTGGCTCCTCCTACTAGAATGTGATCTCTTATGAGGAAGGTGTCTGTTTTGGTCATCGCTGTAGCCAAGCATCTGGAATACAGTGTCAGGCACATGGAAGGCTTCAAACAGATATTTATTGAATCTATGAATGATCTTTGCTCACAACTTTCTTTTTGTATCTGGCATAATAAATTCACACTCTACACACGCTCATAAATTCCTATTTATAGCTCTTCATGACATTAAACAATGCTGTTTCAGTGGAATGATAGAAATGGAAGTCAGGGAGTGGGGACTAAGGAAGAAGTGATGAGTGAGGAAATGGAAACAAAGTTTAGAGAACGTGTTAAAAGAGCTTAGATTGGAGTGAAGGGAAAATATTCTGCTGCTAGAGGGAGATGTCAGAAGGACTCAGTTTTGTTGTTTTTTTCTTGTTCAACTGGAGAGACATGAACTTATTTATATGTTAAGAAAAAAAAAAAACTTGTGGTGAGGGAAAAGTTAAAATTGTAGAAAAAAAATTGTGATGAATAGGACAAAGTTGTGACAAGGTCAAATCCTGGTAGAAGGATACACGTATTTTAGTTTCCAGGGCAGAAATCTACATTAGGGCTTTTATCTAGACCCAAATAATCTCTATTAACTAAAATCATTTTTTACATGAATCCAAAGATACTTTTTTTGTGTGTGTAATTATTTCCTGGACAGTTTTCATAAAATCCAAATCAGTAGGAAAATTTTAAAAGAAACCAGATAATGATAGTTCTAGATCAGGTTCTGCTTTTTGACACTTGGAACAAGCTAGTCAAATTTCTGTAATATGGGAATAAGGAAACAGAATTTTAACAAGAGTGAGCTTTTTTTTTTCTTTTGGTGAGGAAGACTAGCCCTGAGCTAACATCTGTGCCCATCTTCCTCTATTTTGCATGTGGGATGCCGCCACAGCACGGCTTGATGTGCAGTGTGTAGGTCTGCGCCAGGGATCTGAACCCGTGAACCCCGGGCTGCCAAAGCAGAGTGCATGAACTTAATCACTATACCACTGGGCCAACCCAAGAATGAGCTTTTCAAAATCACCTAAACCTCTGTGGAATGTGTTTTTGAAAAAAAGAACCCAGAGTATTGTTATTATCTGTGATAAACTGAGAATTTACTTTTTATCTTACATCCAGCCAGCCATTCATCTAGTAAAAGATTGCTGCCCACAGTGTCCGGAAGTTTAAAAATAATGACATTTCTGAAGTTGAGCTATTAGCCACCTAAAAGCATATGCACAATCATTGGAAAAAGTGCAGTGTAACATTTCAAGGTGTGACTGAATAGAATATGTTAGATGTGGTAAGATATCAATGAATTTTAGACTTTTATATATTTTAAACTTTAAGTAACTAATTGAAAAAATATGTAATACTTTCAGAATGATTATGTTATTAAGTGATTTTAGATTTTATGGTCACTGATAAATTAGTTTCTATTGTGTATAGATATATACATACAACAAAGATAAGTCATCAGACAGAATTTCTTCTGGAATTACCATTGAAACCACATGTGCCAAATCATAACTCTGCAAGGGTAGAATTAGGAGATTTATGCCAGGCTGTGTCACAGAAAAATTCTTCAGTGAGGTCTCTTTCTGAGTTCTCCCATGTGTTAACAAGTACTTTGATATTAATGCATGTATATAAATTCATATCTTTTTAAAGTGTGATAGTGACCTTGATGGTCCTCTACTTCTGTGCCTATTTTTTCCTCCCTTCTTTCTGATATTTTTTCTCCTTTTTCCTTTTCTTTTTTTTTCAAATCCAGCAAGACTTTTCTAGGTGGCTGATAAACAATGCTGGGACTTTGAAGATGTCTGATACAGAAGATACATTCAATAAATACTTGAATTTAGAATTAAAATTTATAAACAAGAATGGTATTTTTATCTGTAGTACCATCACTTAAAAATAAAACCATTGTTAATGACACTAAATAGATATATGAGAAAGAGTTCTAGAAGATCAGCATTATTTAAATCTATTTACAGTTCTCTTAGAACTGGCAAGTGGTATTATTTTTCTACAGTAATGAACAAAGTATGAAACTGTCCTCAGTTGTTTTTCTATTTTAAGGTTTGTGAGTTAACAGACGAACAGACCCATCACCTGGTGAAAATGATACGTGATTTCAGCATTCTTTTTTACAGGGTAAGAGCAAAAATTTTTCAACTACGTAACATTGTCAATTGTTTCCCTTGCCTTTGCACCAGAAATGTTAAGGCTGTATATGGCCATCTAGTGGTAAGAGCATAGAGGTACAATGAGAGACGGTGACAGTGTTATGGGCATAATTGACATCTTGAAATTTTAGGTCATAGATCAGTCCAAACTTGTCTAACTATAATTACATGAAATTATCTTTATACTAAGTTGGGGAACCGCTATGTTAACATTTTGCTTAGACTATTGTCCTATTTTGGGACCTATAAAAGTAAAATATAGGAAGCCTAGAGAGATTCAATACTTTGGGATAAATAGACTCGATTCAATCAGATTTGCCACTTACTATCTGTGTGGTTTAGATTATTTAGAAAACTTAACTTAGTTTCTTCATCTGTAAAATAGGATAATAATATTTCTCTACCTACCGCAAAGACTGTTTTGAGAATGAAATAAGTACTTGCTAAACTGTAAATTTTGAAAGTTGTATATATGCGTACACATATATACGATATATAGAGTTCAATAAATACATTTTATCTTTTAAACAAAGTATCATAAATATGTCTTTTTTTTCCTCCACAGTCCATTTTCTGTATTTAAAATTTTTATTTGTACTATGTTCAGAAAGGCAGATATTATAGAATTCTTCATTAATTGGCCCAAAGTGTTAATGAACCTCTTGCTTTACATATCTGCCTTGAATATCTGTGGCTATTTTAATATTACATATGCTCACTATTCTTCCAGGGAAAGATGATTATAGACAGCTACCCATTTTCTGCCCAGATTAAGTTGGGTATTTCAATGCTTTGCTTACATTAATGTAAGTTGTTTGTGTAATTTTCAGCTTTTATATGGTGAGCCATATTTCTAGGCTTTTAAATTTTTACACTGCTGATATAAACTCAAAATATTCTCTTTGTAGGAGCTTTAAATGTATGTGAGTAGAATAAAACTGTGACAGAGAATATCAAAATGTCTTTTGAAATAGAACTTAACACCCAAAATGGAACATGTTCTCCCCTAGGATGGCATTTGAATTTTTATTTTCTTTTTTAGTGAATCTCTAAGATTGAAAACAAAAAACTATCCTTTGTCAGGTCAGCAAAGAAGATGATCTTGTTAAGTTTTTCCCCCTAGAAATAAATTTTTTGGCTGTTGAAACGAAGCGAACAGCTTCAGTGTTCTAAAAATAATCAAATTTAAGGCTAATCTAGTCTTTTTCCTGTAACCACATAATTATGTTAATTAAAAAAAACTTAAAAGCATGAAAGACATTTTAAATTATAGAACTTTTATATCCCATTTAGATAAGAGGGTAAAGCTATGCAAAGAACAATTTTGAATACTAGTAAGTTATTAAATAATGGCTTAATTATTTCACACAAATCTTATTTGACAAATATTGCTGAATCTTGTCAATACCTTTTTCTCAGATGAAAGAAAAGATTATATGGGCATATGTACAAACATATGTAAATTGTTAACAAATTATTTTCAGAGATGACTTTTAAGAATATATCTCTGGCTCTTTAGCAACACTGTCTGGTAGATAATATGATGTTGTTTGTTTGTTTGGTTTTAGTGCCGTAAAGCAGGATCTGCTGTCTCTAGACACTATAAGGTTTACAAGCGTCCTAATTGTGGTCAGTGCTGCTGCAAAATAACAGTGTGTCGGTTGGGGGAGAATCGGAGAATGACATATTTCTGTCCTTACTGTCAAAAAGAAAATCCTCAACATGTTGACATATGGTGAGATATCTAATTCAAACGTTTACTATTTGCCCCAATTCTCTAACTAAAAGGCTATTAATAAGAGGACATAATTGAATAACTATCAGGCTATTAATAGGCAGACATAACTCAGAAGTATTTGAACCCTTGGAAGGAAATAGTAAGTAACATCATCAAAGAACCAAAATGAGTCAAAGATGATTTCTGGACCACTTCTGAATTCAGTAGAAAATCTGTAGCTCAGGTGTGAATATCCAGCCTTTGGCTTTAATCTCATTTGTCAAGAGATTGCCAGGAGGTGTAGATATGTCAATAATCGGAAAAATGCAACTATCGTCATAACCTTTTGCTTTATTTAGAAATAATATTATAAAACACACGCAAGTTCTCTTTATAGAATGTATGTCTTGCTGGTAAAACAGCCAACTACGTTAAATGCATATGTGGTGATTGTGCTAGTGGCTGAGGATGTCTATTCCAGTTATGCATTCCAGAATTGGGGAAATAACCACAGGATGCGTTCAGAGACCCACTGGCCCCTCTGTGAGATGAACTTGAGGTAAACCTCCATTGATCACCTAACTTCCATAAGCCCCCGCTCTGACTGGTGGAGCACAGTGACGTTTTGGGTCTCCTGGAATTAGTGTCAGTTCGGAACCAGTGTCCAGTAGTCCCTGAAAGCCTTGATTATTTCCTTTTCCCCAGTGTACACCTACCCTAGTAAAAGCCCATAGGTCCCTTTGGGGAAGGCTGGGAGAAATATTAACAATATAAAGGAGCTGCATTATAAGCCAAAATAACCAATGCAGACATGAAGCACGTTGAATGTTACAAGAGTTCAGCGATGTGAGAGGTTTATTACACAGAAGGATGGGAAGATTTCATAGAAAAAGTGTGATTTCAAGTTTACTTTAAAAAGACAGTCAGAATTTTGGTTAAATAAATGAAAAAACAAACCTTATTTAGACCTTTATTTAAAGAAGGAGCATGGCCACAAACCTTGAATCATTAATAAACATGGCACCCTGGAGGGATGATGGTAACACTGGCCAAGGCAAGTTGTTGAATAGTAAAAGTTAGTTTTACAGGTGGGATGGGATCAAATAGTAGGATTCATTAGTTCTAGGAATGATTAATGTCTTGCCTAAATCAGTGAATTAAGGACTTTTAGTTGCTTGTAGCATAGGTAGGATGGAAGATGAAGAGACTTACAACACAAGTGAACAAGGTGGGGCGGTGTAATGGGTGAGGGATGGTTACCAGGCCTGTGGTCGGGACACTGGAAATGAAGCACATAGGTACTTTAATTAAAAAGTCAAGAAGAATTATGGCAGATTTGATATGTAGGATAATGTAAAAAGTTTCAGACTCAAATAACAGAGAGCAATTTTCACTTTATGGATCTGGGAAGGTTGGGATAGAGTAGGGAAGATAAATTCAATTGTGGATCGGTGAAGTAACAGTGAAATATCTGG
The DNA here is from genome assembly GCA_031878705.1 of Tapirus indicus. Classification (NCBI taxonomy): domain Eukaryota; kingdom Metazoa; phylum Chordata; class Mammalia; order Perissodactyla; family Tapiridae; genus Tapirus; species Tapirus indicus. The sequence goes on along the minus strand of CM062937.1, from coordinate 33,403,571 downwards.
AAGAGACGTCTTATGGGCCACATGACAGGGTGGGAAATAATGGCTTGAGGGTTACCAACACAGTGTTGTTTTTTGAAGTATTAAAATGAGATCAGGTCACTGAGAAAGGAACCGAGGGCTAAGCTGCAGGGAATATCCATTCCTACAGAGGATGAGTAAGCAAAGGAAACAAAATGATATGGTTGGAAATGGAGGGCAAGCAGGGAAGTACCTGGCTGTGCGGGAGCCCGGGAGGAGGGAGGCGCCATCTTGTCTATGGAGAGCTCAGGGCCGTGGGATGGAGATGATGTGCAGTGGAGATCCCCACTTATGTCTTCATAAATATATCTGCAGCTGTCTTTTTTTTCCTCTTTGCTCCTATGTTTCATTTTCTTCATCACTCCTCCTGTTCTCAACTACTTTTCTCTGAGCCACTCCATATCCCCTTCTCTCAGGGTCTTCACCTCATTTTACTGTCATAAAGATCTGAAATATGTTTAGATAATTTATTATATTTATTGTACGGATTTTTGGTTTTCTTATTTTTAATATTATAAATGTACATTTATTTGACCAAATATGTATATACCACAGTATTTGGCAGATAGAAGAAGACATGCGATATATATCAGTCTACTGAATAAATGATTAATGTTCTATATTTGTTTTCTATGAATTGATAGCTTTTGAGATTTAAAAAAATCCTTATTCTTCCAAATCTTCAAATAAATATGTTATTTATCATATGAATAAGATAATTGTTAATTCCAAAGGTTTTTGGAAACTAGGTTTTAAAGGCTCAAGGGTTCTCTGAAACAGACTTGGGGGTCACCTATGGGTTAGGGGAGGCTGTGCTACGCTGGGAATGTTCTGGGCCCTGCAATCCCTCCTCTCTCCTCACCTAGTTCTGTTTTATATGTTGGCAGTCAGCTTAAGACTTTGTTTCCTTACATCATAAAATAAACAGATATAATAAAACATTTGAAAACCAGTAATATTTGCACTATTCTTAGAGATTTCTATGCTTAAGTATGTTCCCTTCATTTTCTGGATGAGTATTTGAACACTTTTTAGGTTGATAAATTTTGTCATTTTAATTTTAAGTCCTTTCAAATTGAGTTGAAGTATGAAAAGTCCAATGACAATGATCTGAATCCTTGCGTTCCTTCAATCGCTAAAAGTTTACTTAATTTCTTCATGAAGTCCTCCCCAGATTCTCCTGTTTTTATTGATTGCACCACACTTTAAATACCTCTACCGTTTGTTGTTGGCTCTTCCTTATACACCAGAGCTAGCATCATTTATGTATGTGACTATTGTTTCCTTGAGGGGAAACTTTTGTATTTTTCTTTTTCTTTGCTAGAGTCTTTATTTTATAAAAAAAAATATGATATATTTGTTATTTACTTTCTTTATTACAGTCTACTATTTGTCAGGTACTGGGAATACCAAGACAATACAGAATTCAGCCGCTCCAAGTGCTCAAGGTTCTAATGTGACAGGTAAATGAGTAAAAAGATCATTAAAACCCCATGATGGAAGTGCTGTAAACGGGTTCATTTGCGCTAATGGCCATGGAAGTAGAGTAGAGACAAAGCGACACTTAAATCTACCTGGGAAGACAAGGAAATCTTTCTGAAGGGAGGTGACATTTGAGCTTCACGTGCAAGGAAATGGGAATTTGTCCAAGAAAAGAGGCAGGAGAGGGATTTCCTGGGAAAGAAAAGGGCAGTCGGCTAAGTGCATGGAGGAAACGCCTCGTGCATTCGGAGAACTGTGTGAAGGGGACGGTGTTTGGTTCCTATACATGCGAAGACATAGTCAGGTCTCTAAACACCATCGGGTTTGGAATTGTGTTGAATTGGTTGCTAGTTAATGAGAATTTAGTGTTGTTTGCAAACTAATTCTTAAAGCAGGTCTGACCTGGCAGAGACTTTTGAGGGGGATGAAGCAATTACAGGGCACTCGGGAGACCTGAAGAAAATCTGTGATGGGTTAAGCTTGATAAGATAGCCTTGTTTTGGGAAGAGAGTTTGATTACATAGTTGTCATGCTTAAAAACATCATTTAAAAGGGATTCTTTTGAATATAATGAAAGAAACCCAACTCAAATTATCTTAAACTAAAATGTGAATTTATGGGTCATATAGCCAAAATCAATGAATGGGGTAATTCACAGAATTAATGGAAAAGCTATAAAAACCCACGTCTCAGGGACTGGAACGCATGAAGGCGGCCTTGCCTGGCTCTCTGAGGATAGAACAAGTGGAAAGAATAAAGGCAGGTCTAAGCTGCTTCCTCTCATCTCAAGCCTTGTGACAGTCAATTCTTGCTGGTTTCAGCAGAAGGAACACATTCTGGAGGGCTTCCGGGAAGTGGTGCACCACGGGTAAGGGTCAGACTGGAATCGCGATCGATTCCGTTGAAATAGAAGTTGGACAGCAGCTTGGAAGTTCTTTTTATTTCAAACCTTCTTTAAGTGCTACTTTGTTTTATATAACTTTCTTTTCATTGTATTAACATGTACAAATAGTAATTAACACTTAAAATAATATTTTATTAACATTTAAAAATAATAATTTGTTTTGTTTAGACAAAGAAAAATCAGTTGCTTCCTGTGTTAGTAACTACTCTCCATTAAGTGCAAAGATTCCTTAGAGACACTGTCATCCTCTGCCTGTTTTTAATGCTTTTGGTTTCTGAGAATAAAGCCCCTCCCCATTAGCCACCTTAGGGTAATCTGAGATTATAGGTGAATCTGGCAGTATTTGCAGCCACTGAGAGTATGCATGGAGGGAAGCAAGGAAGGGTCCAGGAGACAGCCTTGAGATTACCTTGACCTTGGTGACCAAAAGAAGAAAAGGATCCCATGGAAGAGAGGTGGGAAGTGGTTGAGAGTGAAATTCTAGGGAATTAGAGAGAGTGGGGCTTGAGGGATGGCCATTGAATTTGACAACTGAGAAATCACACTGATCTTTCAGAAAGCAGTTTTAGATACATAGGGGCAAAATTTGTTCATTAAACCTGTATTTATGGGATATCCATAGAATTCTATATTTCAGTGGGAGGAGATCTTTTTAAGGAAAACCTATGTGTACACATATGTATAAAGTATCAGACAATGATAAGCAGTGCTCTGAGGAAACATCAACCACAGTGAGGGGACAGATAGTGACAGGGAAGTTCATTTTGAACAGGTTGGTCAGATAAGTCCCTGAGGAGATTTTTGAAATATCGGATGACTTGTAAAGATCTGGGGACAGGGAGAAGGCATGAAGCCCGGGAAGCACGAAGTCTCTGAGGCGTTCTAGGAAGAGAAAGAAGGCAAGAATGACTGACCAGAGCAGAATGAACAAGGGGCAGAGGGATCTGCTCGGTTTGGCAGGGACCAGAGCAGGCAGAGCCCGGTTGGCCATGATAAGAAGTGTTGATTTTATTCCGAGTATGATGGGATGCCTTTGGAGGGTTATGAACAGGAGAGAAATAACTGGTTTATTGATTAAAAGATCATTCTGGCTAGGGTGGGGCATATCGGCATTGAGTGAGCTGGGAAGCCGTGGAAGGTTTTGAGCAGAGAGGTGACATACTGACCCATGTTTTATGAGGGTCATTGTGGCTGCTGTGTGGAAAAGTGACTGTAGTGTAACCAGAGTGAAGGAGTGACATCTGGCACCCTCGACCGTAGTTCTAGTGTTAGATGATGGTGACCTGAAAGAGTGAGTGGGCTGGTAAAAACAAACGGTTGCATTTCTGATATTCTTAGAAGCTAAGATAGAGTTAAGGACTGAAACTGATACAATTTAGAGGCTTTTTTTATGAGAGAATAAAAATTATGATACAAAGTTTGGTCCTATTGTGAATATTTAGAAGGAGAAATCACAACACATTACAATTTTTAAATTCACAAACATCAGAAAAAGTAAGATTATAATTAGTCAACTGCCTAACCAAGTATGTTTACTTTCTTCCATGTTTTGGCTGCATACTCCTTGCCTTGTCATATGACCACTAACGATATTGTATTTTTTGTTATTGATAGATTAGAAAATTGTCTTTTAGCTTCACAGTTGGCTATGGATAATGGCACATCCCTCACTTCTCCTGTAATGTTTTGCTCAAGCGCTCCTTCTTGTCTGTAAGGAAGCCCTTAGAGCAGAGGTTCTTAAACTTCAGAGTGCACCAGAATCTCCTTCAGGGTTTGTTAGAACACAGATTGCTGGGCCTCACCCCCAGAGTTTCTGACTTAAAGGTTTAGGGAGAGGCCCGAGAGTCTGCACGTCTAACAGGTTCCCACATGGTGCTGATGCTGCTGGCCTGAGGACCTGACTCTGAGAACCACCACCTTAGAGAAAGAACCCCAGCCCTTGGATCTCCCTCAGCTGCCTCCAACTTCCCACCTCCACCAGGCTGTTTCTGGGTTGGTGGTTGAGTGGCCTTGCAGCCTGAGTCGCCGTGGCCCCTGAGCAAGGAATGGAGCAGCATTTTGTTCAGATCCTTCTCCTGGAAGTTAAAGACAGTCTAGCTGCTCTTGGATGCCACCAGGGCACGTTGTCCCTGGGCATTGAGTAGATGTGAGACGGTACTGGTGGCATATGGGCCTCACCTAGAAAGAACCCCAGGACTGACACCACCGACAGTGCTCTCAGCCTCCAGCATGCGCAGGAATTACTATCCACATTGCCCGCCCTGGTCCATAGAGGAGAATGCACTAAGCCGTGGAAGCTTCATTAGCATCTGATAAGTTTGCCTCTGCAGCAGAGCCTGCAGGATTTGCTGATGGATTGGATGTGGGATGTGAGGGTAGGAAGTGTAAAGAATGACTCACAGGTTTGGGGCCTGATCAGTTGAGTGTGCAGTGATGCCATTCACGACATGAGACAAACTAGTAGAGTCACAGATTGGGGGGAAGGGAAGTCATGAATTTTGTTGGTACTAGTTTCCTGTGACTGCCATAAGAAATGTCCACAAACGTGATAGCTTAAAGCGACAGAAATTTATTCTTTCACAGTTCTGGATGCCAAAAGCTCAACATCGGTTTCACTGGGACACAATTAAGGTGTGGGCAGTGCTGTGCTCCCTACAGCGGCTCTAGGGGACAATTCATTCCTTGCCTTTTCCAGCTTCTGGTGGCTGCCATTGTCCCTTCATTTGTGGGCCATCACTCCAATCTCTGCCTCTGTGGTCACCCTGCCTTCTCTTCTGTGTGTATCAAATCTCCCTCTGCCTCTCTCTTATAAGGACATTTGTGTTTGGGTTAAGGGACCACCCAGAAAATCCAGGGTAATCTCCCCATGTCAAGATCCTTAATTACGTCTGCAAAGATCCTCTTTCTTTATAAAGTAACATTTACAGGTTCCTGGTATTATGATCCTGATATCTTTGGGAGGCCATTATTCAGCCTACTACACATGTTTGACGTTTGAAATTCGTGTTACACATCCAAATGGAGATTAGAAAGAGTTTATTAGTAGGTAATTAAGAAATAGAGCAGTAAGGTAAAAATGCTTCCAGAGCTTCTATATGTAACAATAAATATCCCCTATGGTTAGTGACATCTATAGGATAGAAGATGAAGATGGTGAAAAGTTGGAGCACATTGAAAATCTGAAGGTTATTTAAATTGTATTTACTTAATTGTGAGTAAATGCATCATGCTGCCTTTGAGTTGAAAGAGGGCAGGGATTAGGGCAATTAACAAATCTATAGAAGGTCTGGTGTTCCACAGGAATAAGAAATATTGAATGGCATTAAAGTCAAGGTAAGGAAAGATAAAAGAACCATCATGAGATGTGTCTTACTTTCAGATTTTCTGATGCTATTTATTATTTTACTAGGCAAGCCTGAATTTAAAAACTGGTGTAATTAAACATAAGGAGCAAAATGTTACAGGAGACAGGCTCCCTTTGAAAGTCAAAGCACTCATGTTCTGAAATGTGAGGTACATAGCTTTTACCGAAAGAGCTTGTTTCAATATTAATGTTTGGAATCATGAGAGGAATCCATGACACTGCCATGGTTGCTCAACCACGTGACGTGCTCTGCAGACTAGAGCTATGCATTAAAGAGTAGGACTTTATCAGAGCTTTATGAAAGCATTTTGTGTAACAATAAATAGTCAATTAAGAATTCCAGGTAGAGAATCATGATTTATGTTCGTGGCTAAAAATCAGGATTGGTTTTATTGTTTGCTTACTAATCTATTAATTAGATATCCAACATGAAACAGTTTTACCTGAAGGGAAATAACACGAAGATAGATATCTTTTTCATCATTATAGATCAACTAATCGATATAGTGCTTAGTAGATACTGTTGAGAAATTCTGGAGACACATGAAGTTCTCAGGACACATGAAGTAAATGTAAAACTTTTCTCATTTTACTTTCAGTGCTCTAATTCCTGCATAACTCTTCCCCCCCACCCCCCAATTTGGTTGAATAAAGATAGTTTAGTTTTGCTTTGGGAAAACTACCACTTACTTAAAACTTTGAGAAATGCTTCCTAGTGGTTCTGTCAAATATTTTTAGTTGATTTAAAAAAAAAGAAAAACCACAACTTTGACTCTAAATAAAAACTTTTATTTGTTATTTCTGCCTTTAACAGCAGTCAGCAGGGCCGAAGTGAAAACATTTTATTCTGAGATAGAATTTCTAATCAATGAAAAACGTGTAGCATTTGGGTATTAATGGTTCTGTAAGAGTTTCTAAAATACCCAGAATGTGTAAGAACAGGGCAGTAATAACAGTGTTAATGATTAGCTTTAAAAATTCTTTTTTAGCAAGCTGCCAACTAGAAACACTACAATCAGTTGGACATCTAGCAGAGGGGATCATCTTAGGGACTACGTGGCTCGGAAATCTGAAGAGCAATGGACGTGTGCAGTCTGTACGCTAATAAATAAGCCTTCTTCTAAGGCGTGTGATGCTTGCCTGACTTCAAGGCCTGTTGGTAAGTCTGAATTTTGATTCTGAGTTCATTCCATTTCAAAGAGAGTTAATTATACAAAGTTGGGTAAATACCTTGTTCCATCTTGATATTTCATAACTAAGTAAAATGTTTTCTTTCTGAAAGGTTTAAAGGAATTGCCAGCCTTTGCACGTAAACCGTGCTAATATTCTGTGAGTACTTCTTTTTTAAACAAGGAGAGAAAGCATGCTTGTGCTGAAAGAGTATGTGCCTTTGTATTTCAAAAAACTGAGATGATCACATCTGTTCTCTACTGTTCTAATGAATTATTCAATAAAGCTTTGTTTTATGCAGATTTCAGCAACTTTTGAGTTTGTTATTCAGTCCAAGTGTTTCATAAATTGAAAGGGAGGATTTCTGTAAGAATATCTTTGCAGGTGGAATAGAAAAATGCTGAATTTTTTTTCTTCTTTATCCTTGCTACCCCTTGTTATTAAAATCTTTACTCAGACAATTGTACTGATTTCATTGAAATCCTTCAAAATAGCTCTTTATAGCTCACAATTTCATGCGTTCAGAGAATGTAAAACCCCAGAGGAAACCTGTGATTAAGGACCATCTCATAGATGCAGCTTCTATTGTACCCAGAGTGTTATTTCTTTCTTCAATTAGAGACGAGAAAGTTCATTCTTGACTTATGGACCCCCACATTGTGTCAGCTGTCATGTGTTTTGTTCTCTGGGCCAGAAAGGCGGGCATCGTCCTTTGCACAGCTTTGCTGGTAGCAGAAGGGACTCCATCTCCGTTTCTCTCCCTCCCTCTTCAGTGTCATTCAACAGAGAGCCCTCAGAAAACCACAGTCTGGGTTTCCACATTTATCTCAACATTCTGAAATGCCTTCACACATCTCATTAACTATTTTCTTGTTATTTTTTCTGAGTATGAAAGACATATATCTTTTTTTTAACATTTTTTATTGATGTCTTAATAGTTTATAACATTGTGGGATTTTAGCTGTACACTATTTTTTGTGCATCATCATGTGGATGCATTCCTTCACCCCTTGTGCCCACCCCCACCCCCCTTCCCCTTGGTAACCACCAACCAGTTCTCTCTGTGAAAGACATATATCTTAACCACAATTTAGAATATATTGTAGTACAGATTCCAAAATCCTAGCATACTTTGTTGAAACATAGTTAAAAGACATATATCTTAACCACAATTTAGAATATATTATAGTACAGATTCCAAAATCCTAGGATACTTTGTTGAAACATAGTTAATAAATGTTAAGTCTTTGGAATTCATCTTTGCTGATTTTAAATTAGCCTCTCACATTGTCGTTCACAGAACATTCGTGATGATCCAGATATAGGCCTCTGACTGCTGATCTAAAGCTTTATGGGATGTCACCTCTTAATTACCACTGCTTTAATACTTTGCCTAATAGTAACAAAACTGATAGCTGAATAAACTTTAAATGTTTAAACATAATATGAAGCAAATATAAATCTTTGTTAAACCCACCTCTGGGTCCCTATAAGTTGTTGAAATTTTGCACTTTATATAATACTTCATTTCCCAACCAGAAGATGGTTAATTCTAAATTGCCCAAACTTACTTTGTATTATTAGTTCTTTATGTTAGTTCACTGTGATGAATGAACTAAATGTTCTAATCAAATAAAAAGATGATTCAAAGAGTCAATATATTACATTTATAGAAATACTGTGGTCAGTATATTACATTTATAGGAATACTGTAGAATGACTTATCTTTCCTTCCAGATTCAGTACTCAAGAATGAAGAAAATTCTATTGCCTTTAACCACTTAGTGAAGTACCCTTGCAATAGCTTTGGAAATCCAAGTACAGAAGTGAAGATTAACAGGAAAACTGCCTTTGGAACTACAACCCTTGTCTTGACTGATTTTAGCAATAAATCCAGTGCTTTGGAAAGAAAAAAAAGCCAAAACCAGAGACTAGATGAGGAATTTCAAAACTCTCCTCCTACCAGTGTCTGTCTGAGTGATACACCGTACCCCGCCAAGGAGAGAATGAACTACGTAACTCAACTGTCTAACAAAGTAAACATATCACCTGCAGTCTGCTCTCCGTCTAAGTTATTTAGTCCAGCATGTAAAAAACTGAAAACCACTCACTCCTCTTCACCAGATCTCAAAAGTTGCAACCCTGGGTTTTCCCACAGGTATGATGTGTCTAACTGTGATCTTTAAGGTATTTGCATTGTCTTAACAGCAGAAAAACCATCCATTGCTGAGAAAGTTGAATTGATTTTGGTGATGTAAATCAATCCCTGAAAGTCTATTGTAGTAACTTGCTTCCCTTCTCTTCTCTAGCTTATAGTGTTAGAAAATGGAAGGGAATGAAAAACAGAATTTCTGACATCTGTAAAAAGTTATTTTTTTCTGACTGTAACCATATACTTGCTCAATACAGAATATTTGGAAAATATTGGAAAGGATAAAGAAAAATGTTTAAATTCCCCATATCCTTATTTCCTTCCGATGAAAGATAGTTCTTCTAAAAGGGAAACTGTCGTTCGTAACAGTTTAGTAAGTGTCTTCTATTCTGGGATCTGAGATACTTCAGTGACATTTCTGCTAAAGAAAGTGGCTGTCTCTCAAACAACCACATAGGATGGCGTTCTCTGTTTCAACCAAAAAGACCCAAAGAGCATGCATGCTGCTTTTGTATCTGAAATTTAAAAGCTGTAATTCCAATTAATAAATACTACCAGACCGGATATGAGACTACCAACTACACATTCAGGAGAAACTACACATTCATAAGATTACCAACTACACATTCGGATGACATCTTCTGTCACCAGAGGTGCAGATATTTTAATTTACAATGTCATCCCTTGTCCCGTAATGATTATTGGCAGCTCCTGAAACTATCTGTCGGCACTCCTTCCCCCTCCTTGTTTAGTCCCTTTCTCTGGGCTTCTGGCTATCACAACCTGATATTATGCTTCCATCAGAGAGAGACATCGCTCCACAATTTTCTTTTCCAAGCTGGTTTTTTTTTTTTTTTTTCCTTCAGAAAGCAGGTGCTATTTATCTAACATTTTTAAATGAAGTGAAGAATATTTTAAAAGAAATGAAGGTGAAGAGCCTTCTTCTTATGTATCTTTTCTTGCCAATGGGAGATGATGAGGGAAAGAGTTACTATGGGTGGAATGTGAAGTAATCTCGGGAGGGATTCTGATTTCCAGCTTCTCCTCTGATTGGCTGTGCCTTTGCTGAGGGAAGGAGTCTTCCTTTGGGCAACAAGATGCGGGACCACTTGGTAGACACTCCTAGACCAACAAGTTTTTGGTAAATAGATGCTTTTATCTCAAGTTTCCTATCTTGACTCTAAATTTACCATCAATTAATTAATTAATTTATCTTTGCTGAGGAAGATTTGCCCTGAGCTAACATCTGTGCCAATCTTCGTCTATTTTGTATGTGGGTCTCTGCCACAGCATGGCCGCCAACGAGTGGTGTAGGTCTGTGCCTGGGATCCAAACATGTGAACCTGGGCCGCTGAAGCAGAGTGCACTGAACTTAACCACCATGCCATGGGGCCGGCCCCTCCATCACTTAATTTTGATGATATATCCTTGACTGATTTTTTAAAAATTTTGTAAATAATCATTTATAATAACTGGTTTAACTTTTGTCCATAATACAAATGATACACATTTGAATTAAGCTACAGGGGCCAAACTTCTAACTGATGGATCAGTACACCACCTTTTCACTTTAACCCTAATAAATGTGTCATAATGAAAGTTCTTGAAGGAGCTAGTTAAGGGCTCCAAGTTGGGAGGCTATCCTGTAAGAAAATCATTTTGAACAGCCTTTTCTGTAGCTTAAGTGGAAAGACGTAGATGTGATCATTTTAAAATATTGTGGTATTCGTTGTAGCCCGGTGAAATATCTTGGCATATTTTTATTTCCTTAGTGCTTTGTAGAAAAATCTCAGACAATTTAACTAATGAACTAGGGATTTAAAAAGACATTAATGTAACCTTAATTTTAAATGATTTCTTCATAAGCCGTTAGTAATAGGGTCATATGATCAATCACAGTGCACAGCATTACTTAGAAACTCAGCAGCTTGTGTATGTGTTGAATATAAGAACCCCAGGACTGAGATGCTCAAATCAATCAAGATCAACCAGCAGAATAAATGTCAAGTGTTGAAATACATTCACCCAGCAGCCCTTCTGCACCCAGCTACTTTACAAGGAATAAATTGCAAATTACTGTCATTTATTTCATTTTTCTCCTTGTCTGGCAGCTACAGGGTTCATCTTGTGGACAAGATGCTGAGCAGAAGCCCACAACATAATACGATTAAAGCAGGTGGTCCACTCAGAGAATTTGTAGCCAGTTTAGTTTCTCTTTAATAATTATATGGTAATTAATTCGCCTTTTGTTCTCTTAATTACTGCTCTCATCACCACATGATGCATGCTGTCGATGAGGCATATTTTCGGATTGGTCTTTAGATATACTTGAATTTTATCCAGCTACTGGATTATAAATTAGATGGTTGAACCAATTTTTAAGCAGTTAAGAGTAACTGCTAGAAACAGTGTTCACTCTTTGATCAATTATGATAAATACAGGGGAAAACACAGTAGTACATTTTCAAAGAATACCTGTATTTTAGGTTCAAGTTTTCCTGAGCTGATGCAAAGTCTCACGTAGATGGATGAAATGAAACTAACATCACTGACATTTGCTCGTGCCTGCTGCCATCAGCGTTGCCACAGTTCTACCTCTCATCGCCAGGGGAGCACTGACACCTTGTCCATGCTTCTGGGTCACTTTTTGGAGTTTTCACTCCCTAAGGATTTCAGAACCATCTGGGACCATCTAGGATGAGTCATTAACCTCTGTTTGTTTGAATCCTTGAAATACCACTGAGCTACAAAATCTACATTCAATGAGACTGATTAGTTCCAAAAACTTTTAGACAATATGTTTATTATAATGAATCACCCTATCTGTAAAATGAGTTAAACCATGATAAATGGATCACTGAAAAGATAATATTCATTTTAAAATTACAAACCTGTACTTGGTAGTGTCCTCCCTCTTGATAATAGTTTTTATCTGATCTCTGTCCAGTGTTATTTGTTTATTTATTAATTAATATGTACTTATTGAGGACCTATCACGCATCAAGCATTTCCCATGGTTCTAGTGACCTCTACCTCAGCAAACTACAGGCAGTAAGGCCAAATCCAGCCTGCCACCTGTTTTTGTAAATAAAGTTTTCTTGGAACACATCTCATTCCCATTGGCTTACAGATTATCTATGGCTGCTTTTTGTGCTATAACAGCAGAGTTGGGTAGTTGCGACAGAGACCGTAAGACCCCCCAAGCCTAAAATATGTGCTCTCTGAAAAAATTTGCCAAGACCTGATCTATCATATTAATAAACCATTTATAATCCAGTATTAATATTCAAAATGATGGTCCTAATACTCAAAATAAGTTAAACTATTCCGTATGCTACATTTGCCGAAGAAAATGCTCTGCTGCATTTTATAAAGTTTTTAAATAATGATTGAAACAAAGAGGAACCAAGATGTCCTTAATTAATCAGAATATTTAATTATCCTGGATAATGTTTTCTATCATAAAATTAAGATTAGTTGTGCATATTTAGAGTCGATGTGTCAGTTTCTTGGTTGCATGAACTCAGTGCTTCGCAACGTAATGTGCATATGAATCACTGATGAATCGTGTTAACAGGCAGATTCTGATTCTGCCAGTGATCTGAAGGAGAGGCAGATAATTCTTTTTGTTGCTGAGGAAGATTCGCCCTGAGCTAACATCCACTGCCAATCTTCCTCTTTTTTTTTTTTTGTATGTGAGCTGCCACCACAGCACAGCCACTGACAGACAAGTGGTGTAGGTCCGTGCCCCTGGGAACCAACCCCAGGCCGCCATAGTGGAGCGTCTGAATGTAACCACTAGGCCACTGAGACTGGCCCATATAATTCTGTATGTCTAAGGAGCTCTCAGGTGATGCTGATACTTCTGGTCAGTGGATCACACTCTGAGTGCCAGGGATCAGACAACATAAGGCTATATTTTTCTTTAACTTTATATCAAGAAAGAAGTGGAATGGAAGACAGAGATGAAGAAGCAGAGGGGAGACACTGGGGCATTTCCTTTCCTCCTTAATCCTATCTTCCATCTTGCTCCTCCCCAGAAATGCTTTACCAGTAAAAGAATCCAAACATCTTCCTGGGTATATGGAACCCTGGAGATTTCTAGGTTGAAGCAAGTGGGTTAGAAAGTGTTTAACTGTTATCTAAGACAGCCACCTTCAAAATACGTAATACATAAAACCATGTTTGCATGTGTGTACTTTTTCTAATAAGAAAGCATTGTTTCATTGTTAATATTCTTAACCTCATTTTTTTCTCCTGTAAAAGTTTTTCTAAAAGCATTGTTTATGACCCACTTGCTTCAATTTTGAAATCGCTTGACTTTTCTACAGCCGTCTAGATACTTAGCTTCTCTTGAAGTTAACGTTTTAATATTGCTTCTTTTGGGGGGTGGGGCTGGTCAAATGGTGGGAGGTTGTGGAAAAGAGAAGCCTGTTGCCTCCCAGCTCCCCTATTTCTGGTTGGTATTACCATGATTCTGAAACACAAGACACCATCCCCCCACCCTTACAAACGCCTGCTGCTTGAACAGCTTCAGAAACTACCCTCAGAATGTTTGAGTCCATTTAAAGCAATGCATTTAAGCATCTGTTTTATAAACGAATTTAAACCAATTTCATCACAAATAAAAGATCTCTTATATGTCAATTATATCTCAATAAACCTGGGGTAAAAAAGATATACTCTGAACATTTCAATGAGATATGATCCCTTGAGGCATCATTATAGGAGCAGGTGTGTGAAGAATATAGTTTAGGAAGCAAAGAAAGTGGGAACTACCTCTGATTTTTAAGTATTTTAAAAAATTATTTAAGAATATTTTCTTCCTTAGAAATTAATTTAAAAAATGAGAACAGGTGAAGTTTCTATCATTAAAAAGTTTTAAAGTAGGGATATCAAAGGGAAGGACTTCTGCTTTTAATTAATGTGAATTCTTTTTCTCTTCAACTGTTTATTAAAAAGACTAACCCTTCATTATTAAAAATATGCAAAATATAAAAAAATTAAAAATAATCATGAAGCCCCTTTTCAAAGAGAGAATTCTGCTTGTACGGCCACAGTAGAAGGCCAGTTCCCGACCTTTGTACACTTTTTTCGAGGAATAACGTCCAGATACTCTTGATCCTAATCGTGGGGGGAATAAAGCTTCCCTACGAGCTTTACAAAATGCACATTTTGCTCTGCCAAGCAGCCTGTTCCTTGCAGAAATATAACCGCAACTATTGTAGTTGCTGTGATCAAAGAAAAGCATAGAAAATTGTCCTAAAAGTGGACGGTGGAGAGAGTGATCTCTTTGGCCTTGTCAGAGCCATTGATGACAGTTTGCTACTGATGAGAAAATAATTAGAGAAGATTGTGACTCTAGTTACTTTGGGGGTTGGGGGGGCAGCTGGACTTGAGAATATTTCAGAGGAAATAAAAGTGGCCACACTGTAACGTTGGCTAAGGGGAGAATTGAATGTCACAAACAAAAACTAAGAAAATTAGATGTGTTGGATGCACAGTTCAACTGTGTTTTTATTCTTCAGAAATTTAAATTATGTGCTTTAGGTACATAGGTAGCTTTGGAAGTAAATTAAAATTACCTGGCAACACCAAGACTTAAAATGTCTTAGCAGGGGCCGGACCAGTGCTGTAATTGTTAAGTTCGTGTGCTCTGCTTCGGCGGCCCGGGGTTCATGGGTTCGGATCCCGGGCGCGGACTTGCACCCCGCTCATCAAGCCACGCTGTGGCGGTATCACACATACAAAGTGGAGGAAGATTGGCACAGATGTTAGCTCAGGGACGATCTTTCTCACCAAAAAAAAAAGGTCTTACCTAAAGTTGACTGTGGTCCACTTTTTGGTACAATTCCTTTGCAGAAGCAGAATTCTAACGTGGGGGTGAGGTAGTGTGAAGGACCCCTTTAGCACTCATGCTGTAGTTATTTTGTAACCCGTCATTGCAGGGAACTTCAAATTAACATGACAGATGGCACCCGTAGGCTGAATGCCGGCAGTCCCCGCTGCAGCACACACCACCGCCTCTGCGCTCTCCGGGTTGTGAGGAAGGACGGCGAGAACAAGGGCAGGCAGTTCTATGCTTGTCCTCTACCTAGAGAAGCACAGTGTGGGTTTTTCCAAGTACGTGTAAAGTTTAGCAAGCTGACTCTAGTGTAATTAAATACTTCCGGTATTAAAATGTAACAAATAGCAATCCTTTTCCGCTTTTACCTTTAAATTTTAAATGGCCATATTGATAAGCTAAAGCCTGAATGTTGAATAATTTAAAATTCAAAGAGGTTTGTCAAAAAAACCCAGAAAAGTTAATCAAATAATAGCTATTAGATTATTGGAGTATATCATATTTGTAACCACAAGTGTAGAAGCGGTGCCCTTGGTTTATAAACAAAAAGATAGAAAGGTTTTGAGTAACGTACCCAGGTGACCGATAATCCAAGATAGGGATTTGGTCTTTCTAACTTCAGTGCTACATCAAAACTTATATATTGGCTAGAGGTACACGAGAAAAATAATTTACATGCCTTGGATTTACGATAAACTTAGTGAATCCTACTACACAAGCTTGACCAAAAAAGGTAATGGCCTCATAATTTAGATATAGGCTATCTCTCATGCCTTCCGATCTATGAGTGTGTCCCTGAAAATGAGTGTGAGACAGGAGACAAGAGTCTGGGTCCTTTAAGTCCGGCTCACTTTCCCTGTTCCTGACCGTGAGCATCTCACTGTGCTGAGTGTGATTCTAATGTTTAACGAAAATATTTTTCCAATTGCTCCATCTGGTACATACCTGAAAAAAGAAAATATTGATCCGTTTCAGTGCTGGAGCTAAAATTTTCTAGTTGGGCTTATTGAGAGAGAAAATATGTGTCTTCCAAGTGGTACCTTCCTAAGGAATTTCCCAGGGAAAATTTGATAATGATTTTAGATCCTCACCCCTGCGCAAGATGTGACTCCATCTTACTAAACTTACAGATTTCCTCCTCCAGAAGCTTGTATAGATGTAATAGAGAAAATATTATTAGTAATATTGATAATATCACAGCCTGCTTTATACCTCTCTTGAGACCAAAATTAATAAGAATGAGAATAATAGAGAGGGATATGCCTAAATTAGTCCGAGTAATTCTATATTGGATTTTTTCTTTTCCTAAGAGACTAAGGAAGTTTAGTATTAGAATCATGACAAATCTTTGATCTTAATAGTTTTAACTAAAACAGGTCTATCGTAGGAACATTGGTGAGCACTTTACAGCAAGATTTTGATAGTTTTCAATTATTCTCAATGAAGTGGAGAAACTTCTTTAAGTATGCCTTTAGACAAAGAGAACCTTGGAATTACGGCAACTGGCTCTGTGATTCAAGCAAATTTGTAAGCGATGTTTCTTATAGGATATAAGCTTTTTTAAGAGCAACAACTAATGACTTATGTCTATTTTACAATGTCAAATAGTAACAGCAGTGAAGACAACGTGTCACCACTCAAACGTGCCTAGGCTTAGCCTGTATGCCCTTCCAACTTCCATCTAAACTTTCCAATCTTTCTGTTTTCCCCCACAGTGGGCAGATTTGTCCTTCCCGTTCTGCAACCATGGCAAACGTTCCATCATGAGGACAGTGTTGAAGATTGGACCCAATAATGGAAAGAATTTTTTTGTGTGTCCTCTTGGGAAGGAAAAACAGTGCAATTTTTTCCAGTGGGCAGAAAATGGGCCAGGGATAAAAACTATTCCAGGATGCTAATATTTTCTCCTTCGTAGAATATCTGGCATTTAATCTCTTCAAGCTATGTATAATGGTTAGTCCCCTTTTCTTTAATAAAAAGGTTGTAGAATAGCTGTGGTACATTGTAGAGTTATTGCAATATTTGAGAGCTGTTCATTTTTTTTATGTGTGCCATCTTTCCATCCTCTAGCTATGTATTTTTTTGCCTTGATGAAGCTATATGTATTTCATCAAATGTGCAGTATATTCCATTTAGAATGTATATTTAATGCATTTAGTAATGACAATAAAGTGTTTTTAGTATGCTCTTGGTCTCTTGTAACTTCTCTGGGGAAGCAGTGATATTTTTTAGGAGAGGATTATGCAGTAAAATAAAATAATGTATTCCTTCTGTAATAAATAATTTTCTCAGGTGTCACTACTATTCATGATGTATGAGTAAAGGTACTTCTTGTTTTCTTAAATGAAATTTAAGAAATGAGATCTCCTTTATGGAAAAGAATATTCTGGTTTTTTATTCTATTCAACAAACATCCAGTTCCTGTTAGATGCCAGAGAGATATGCTAAACAATTGTGTAACCTCGAATGTATTTTCATAGAAAGCTATGGGGATTCAGAATATAAAAGTAACATTTAAGAACGGAAGAAGTCTGCATATCTTTAAAAGAGAAGTTGATTTAAATTTGTCTAATCTTGATTTTAATATCTGTTACTTTTTAACATGTCAGTTTCAAAAGTTTAATAATGTGCTATTTTTTTTAATTTCTAGTTTTATTTTAACTACCCCCCCCCTTTTTTTTCAAAATTTAGTTCAGGTAATTGTATGATTATTTCCCCAAAGAAAAGAAAAACTTCAATCTTAAAGTATTTCTGCATGTTTTTGGAAAATTCCATTCAGAGCTGGTTCAATCTATTAACAAAAAAAAATGATAGCTTGGAAGATGGCTTGAATCCCTTTCCCATTCTATCACTGAATTGTCCGTGCAAAGCTATAGAAGTTAACCACATATGAAACTACCAGCAAGCACAGAGCATATTTCATAATCTTATGTGTGTTTGAACTCTACGCTGAAGAGACAGAATTAGAACGAAGCTAAGATCAGTGACCTTATCCCAAAGAGCTCAACAGGGCAATGACCCCACAGGGCAGACCAGAACTGGACTGAACCGTTGATGATCTTAGTGACCTGATGCGAAGTACACAGGGTGTGCCTTCAGAAGGAAACTGCAAATTAATTGTGTAATGAAGGAAAAGACCCATTGCAAATCAGGCTACCATAAATTCTAGTTTCCAAAAATTAGTAAATTAATTACAAGGAAATATAGGCAAATGAAAATAGATTTCAATTTGATAAATTTAGATACTTATCTAATAAGAAATGTGTAGGATTTATATGAAGAAAATTTTACTGAGAAGCATCAAAGAACCAGATGGACAGCCAAAACAGGATCTTGTTTGGAAACAATGGCATTAAAAAATGGCATTCTTCCAAACTTAATTTTGAGTTTTTGAAAATTTCCCATCAGAATTTCAAGGAGGTTTCTGCTTCCATTGTGGAGTAAGCTCTGAGCGAACCCAACTCTAGATTCTGGACAACTGGATAACTAGATTCTAGATAAAATCAAAACCAATACTGGGGAGCAAACAAAAGCAGGCAGATTCTAGAGGGAGGTAAATTTTGGAAGAAGGGACCAGCTGGAGGTGATTTCCCATTTTTTACAGTTTTTATCTTGAGGGTAGAACAAAGTTTCAAGCATCCTGGCCAAAGCTCCAGAAAATTCAAGTCTTTCCAGCCTGAAGAGCCAGCACACAGTTTGGGCAACTCTCTTTTTCCCACTGGAAAAAGAGAAATCTCAGGAGAGATTCCGAGACGGGGAGCCCCGGGTTGTGGGCTTAAACTCTGCCT
Organism: Tapirus indicus; assembly: GCA_031878705.1. Classification (NCBI taxonomy): domain Eukaryota; kingdom Metazoa; phylum Chordata; class Mammalia; order Perissodactyla; family Tapiridae; genus Tapirus; species Tapirus indicus. Next base: position 33,384,848 of record CM062937.1, on the reverse strand, counting down.
GTGTCATTGACTGACCCCTGAACCACACACGTGTGTGGGGCAGACTGAACACAAAGCAGCTAAAGATAAAAGAACTGAACCAAGATATGATCTGCTACCCAAGAGAATTGGCAGCTTGAATATAACCAAATTAATTGTCTGCTGAGACAAAAACATCAACACTCTCTAGAGGAATACACCAAATCCAGAGTCTCTGCCACATAATATTCACAATATTCAGGAATCAATCCGAATTATGCACATAAGAAGAGACAGAATAATGCGACTCAGTTTCAGAGAAAAGACAAACAACCAAGACCGACTCCAAGATGACCAAGATGTTGGAATTAGCAAACAAGGATTTTAAAGCAGCTATTAGAACTATGCTCACTGAAGTAAATGCTCAAGGGAAATGATACCAGATGGAAATTCAAATCTTCTAGAAGCAATACAGAAAATCTGAAATGGCAAATATCTAAATAAATATAAAATATTATTTTTGCCTCTTAGCTTCTTTAAAATACATAGCACTATTTAAAGCAAAAAATTATAACATTATTTTGTGAGATTTATAATGTATGCAAATATAATATGACAACTATAGCATAAGGACCGAGGTGAAAGTTGCTATTCGGTTGCAAGTTTTCTACACTTTATGTGAAGTGGTACCATATTAACTCTAACTAGAAAGTTAAGTATGTGTGTGTAATACCTATTACCAGATTTGGGAAGTTTTCAACCACTGTTCCTTTGGAGACTTTCTCAGTTCCATACTCTTCCACCTCTCCTAGAATTCCAATGATACAAATATAGGTCATTAGATTGTTACTGTCCCACAAATCCCTGGGCTCTATTCATTTTTCCAGTCTATTTTTCTTTCTCTCTTTTTCAAATAGTCAATTTTATTGATCTGTCTTCAAGTTCGCTGACTCTATTCTCTGTCATCTTCACTCTACTGAGACCATCCAGCCAGTTTTTTATTTCAATAATTGTATTTTTTAGTCCTGTAGTTTCCACCTGGTTCCTTTTCTATAACTTCTGGTTCTTTGCTGAGATTTTCCATTTTTTCCATTGGTTTCAAAAGGATTTATAATTGATTCTGGAAGCACTTTCATGATGACTGCTTTAAAATCCTTGTCAGATAATTCTAAATATCTGATTTATCTCAGTTTTGTCATCAGTTGAGTGTCTTTTCTCCTTCAGATTGTGGTTTTCCTGGTTTGGGGTGTAACCAGTGATTTGGGGTTGTATTCTGGGCGTTTGGTTATTGTGTTAGGAAACTCTAGGTCCTATTTAAATCTTCTATTTTTGCATGCTGTCATCTGTTTAGATTGAGTGCGTAGGTTCTGACTTACGTTGTGGGCTTTGGTCCCAATGACAGTTTAGTTTCCAGAGCCCTTGCAAGGCAGTTCTGCTCGGCTTCATTCTGTTCTTGCTGTGGGTTCTCATCAATCCCTCCGGTGCTGTCTGCAGGCAAAGAAGGTGATTCTCTGGGCTGCCTCCTGCTCCTGGGCCACCTACTGCAAAGGGATATGGGCAGAAGCCACTGTGCCTGTGTCTCCTTATGCCACTGGGTGGAGGAGAGCAGGTATTCTTGTCCGACATCAACAACATGGACTCCCACAGCAGGAGGACCAGGGCTGACAGCTCTCAGAGCCTGTGTCTGTTCATCGTGCTGAACTTTTGGACAAAGCTATGTGGTCTACTGGTAGTCATCTCTTTGGAGTTTCTCTGCCTATTCCTTGGTGTTTCAAATCAATATCATACGAATATGAAGGCTTTTAATGATGGAAGTGGGGAAACTGAGAGTGAGATAGAAGGTAAATGAGGAAGATGAGGATCTTAGGAGCCACTGTTTTCTTGAGCCCTTATTTTGTGACAGCTACTGTCACTTTCCATAGATTATTTCATTTAATCCTCTTGACCACCCATGAAATAGGCTTTATTATTGTTGTTGTTGTTTCTAATTTTTTGCTTTAGGAAACCTGGGTTCATGTAGGTTAAGTAAGAAATGTGTGTGTGTCACACAGACTATGGACATAAGTTTGCATAGCACTAAAGCCCACTCTCTGCATAAGCTGTTCTCCTTTCCATGTATGAAAGAAAAGTGGCTGTACCCAGAGTCACATATATTTAATATTACAAATATTACATTAATGTTACAACAGGACAAATTTTTTTGTACTTTAATATTGCACTAGTACAAATACCTAACATACACAAGTGAAAATAATTGTGGTATGATGATAAGATTATGGTAATTTTTTCTCTAAAGTTTGCCATGTTAAATTTGTATTGTTAACATTTCTATCAATTTATTTTAAATTTCCATTATTTTTCATTGCTTCTATTTATTTAACTTCCATTTAAAAAAATTTTTTTTTTGGTGAGGAAGATTCACTCTGATCTAACATCTGTTGCCTATCTTCCTCTTTTTTTTGCTTGAGGAAGATGAGCCCCAAGCTAACATCTGTGCCAATCTTCCTCTAATTTGTATGTGGGTCTCCGCCACAACATGCCTTGACGAGTGGTGTAGTTCTGCCCCTGAGATCCGAACTTGTGAACCTGGTCTACCAAAGTGGAGCATGCCAGACTTAACCGCTATGCCATGGGGCCAGCCCCTAAAAGAATTTTTGTTTTAATCCATTATTTTCACGTACTTTCTAAAGGTGCATGTCATTGCATATTCTAGGTCACCATCATTAGCAAGTTGGTGTGTAAAATGAAAGAACAAATGTTCTAATGAATTTTCTGAAAGATGTAAACTTTTTTCTTTGTATATCTTTACAACACTTTATTTCTCTTCTGGAGCCTATACTATAGTCTGCCCCATGTTACGTTATTTGTCCTATCCGCATTTCCTGATGTTCTCCTCCTTACAGGATTATATATAGCTCTTCTTTGTTCTTCACAGAATCTTACCAAGTATTGTGCCTTGCATACAGTAGAAACTTGGTAAACATTTGTTGAATTTAATAGATGAAGGTTTAATATAATGTCAGTCTAGTGAGCATTTTAACCTTGTTTCCACTCACTATTCAAACATGAATGCACTTAAATGTCATTGAAAAGAGTGTTGCTGGTTTATTATAAAAGAGAAAGAAATTCCTCAGTGTCTAAAAGCTAGTAATCTAAATGAAAGCCTCTTTTCTCTCTTTTTTTTTTTGGAAGTTTTATAGAAATTTGCTTACAAATGGACAGGCCAAAACTAATTGGATCAAAGGGTATGCATTCATTGTAAAGGAAAGAAGGTATAAAAATAATGCTGCCTTACTGCTACACCATATTTCATAACATATAGAGATAAAAAAAAGTAATTATTCTTCACAATGCCCACGAGTTTGAACCTCTTCAATTTATAGGAAACCAAGTCAACTGGGTTTAAATAACTTCTTAGGTTTTAATTAATCTCTCTTGAGCACCTACTAGGTGAAAAATTCAATGATAGGTACTTTTAAAGAAGATCTCGCCAATACATAAATGAGGTAGAAAATGAGAAAGGATAATAGCCTTGTAAGCAAAGTGCAGAAGGGAACAGAGAAGGAGAGCTCATATCTGACTCATGAGTTAGAGGAGCTTCAGGAAAGAGACGGTAATTGGAACTTCACCTTGGCGAAGATCTGCATCTGTAGACAGGCACTTCAGGCAGTAGGCACAGCATAAGCAAAGATACCCAAGAGCATCAGCACAGGGAGTGTGTGGACAATAGCAAATAGTCCTGTTTAGCTACACTGTAGGCCATGTGTAGGAAAATACAGGGAGAAAAATCTGTAAAGGGAGAATTAATCCCATTTTGCTGCTGCAAATGGAGTTCCTAATATTGGCCAGTTCTTTGAGGATATAAAAATAAATGTCACTCTCTCCCCTTAAGGAGCCCATGGGCAGAGAAGCAAGCCAATGCACACTGGGACTTGTGCTAGATTAATGATACAAACAGAGGGGCTTTTGAACAAATGCAAAAAGGAATCTATTCTGCCAGTGTTGTGGGAGACGGTGTGCACGGTGTTTAATTACTCAGATTCTGGAATAAGACTGAGTTCTGGAGTCAGACTGCAAGCTCAAAGACCTGCCTACCCCTTACCTTGACCTTGACCCTGTGACCTTGAACGTGATATTTTATTAAGCTCTGGCTACTGGATGCCAAGTCTTAGTTACCTTATAGGTTAGATGGTGATGATAATACCATCTCACAGAGCTGTTTTGAGGATAAAGTGCTATATCTGTTTAAAGGGCTTAGCACAGTCCCCGGCAGTTAAAACACTCGAGGTCATTGTATTATCTTTACCATTCATAGTACTTCTCCTCCTTCTACCTTCACAACTCCTATCATGTGAGTTCAGAGAGGAAATAGCAATGGCAGCAGCCTTAAAGAAAGACTTGAATTTCACCAGATCTACAGAGAAGGGACTAAGGGACAGGGGAACAGTATGAGGAAAGCGTGGGAGCATGAGGAAGTACATGTTGTATTTGGGGAACAGAGGGCCCAGAACTTTAAAAAAGAAGGTATTAGGAAGAAGATGCTGGGGTGAGTTTCGTGTTTCCAGTAACACGTCAAATATTTAGAAAACGTGAACTACTAAAATCCTTAATTCATGAAGAATTGGGAGACCCAAAGTTTCAGGGTGATCCAGGTATACACTGCACTCTAGACAGAAATCATCGACCCCAAGAATGCGTATAAGTCATTATCAATTACAGTTACTCTAATCCCACCCTCTCCCTATTGCTTTGATAGCAGAAGAGATAATGGCTTTGAGCGCATGGAAACACAGCATAGATACTGTTTCTGGGAAAGCAGACCACAGGCTCGCATAGTTGCACCCAGAGTGATGGGCCCAAGCAGTCCACAGGGTCCCAGTCATTGAAATCTGTTTTAAATCAATGCTCAAAAAGGCAGAGCAAGGCCTGAGGAAGAATCCTATTGTTCTTGGAAGTTGCAGACTGAAAGCCAAGGGTTTGGGGGTTGAAATACTTTCTAGCTAGTATTTGAATCCTATTTGCTTCTCTAATAAAAGAACAGAGAGGAAAGTAAAAGACAGGAAGTTGAAAAGAGATGAAAAATGAAAAAGTGATGATAGAAAAAAAATAGACCTTGAGAACTGAAAGGGAAAGACAGAGAAACGCCTAAAACATTTATACGGACACTTTGCATCCATTTTTGGCAATCAGAAACACAAATATACGAATAGTTAACAAAAGAACAGTCTTCTAAATTTTTAAACGTACTAGCTTTTTGGACTAAATGCTACCATAAAATGCAAAACTGCAAAGCAAATTAGCAGTCTCATTACAGCAATTCCATATCCACCTTCCATGTTAACGTCTCTGTGTCACTCCCAATCCCCAGCCTTGGCATCTCGGTTTACATATTAATAAATACTTGTCCGCTTTTAATATGCATATATTTTTCTCATTATTATGCTATTACATTCAGCTTGTTTGGCAGCATTTAAAAAGAATTTATTTTGCTATCAATGGCAGAAAACAATTTAGGAAACTGAACGGAGCAGGAAAAATGTTAAATCGAAGTATTCGAGTTGGTTATGGACTCATTAGTTTAATAACTCGTTTTCTCCAAACTTGAATAATTTAAATGCATTAGAAATGATACAGCATTAACAAGTGCATTCTTAAAATGGTAAACACTGGATCTAGGATCTGAGTTTGTAGTTATTACTTATTTAAAATAAACAAGCAAATTCCATTGAGATATGGTCTCATTTTCAGGAATGGTCTATTAGCAGGCAGCAGTGAGCACGACAATTAACCATATCAGCACATTAAAGCCTAACGTGTAAACTCAACATAGCAGCAAATACACATCCTACCATGGCCTATTAAATAATCAGAAATGATTGCAGATAATTAGCTCGTGAACAGCTGCATAAACTCAAGTATTCCATTTTTTATCAGACATGGAGACTTCAAGTGCAAGGGAGGTTTGTCAGCTATGTCTTGAACTGGGTGGGAATGTCACCAAGAAACAAAATTAGGGACAAATTCTAATATTTGACAGTGTATTGCCATTTTAAATTTTCTTCTGATATACTCCTAATGTTCACGTGAATATAGTTCTAGTAAGTGAAAAATACAGAAACACGGATATTACCAACAACCAAAAAGCTCTTGTAAAATTGGAAATTGAATAGGATAATGCAGAAATTGATTAGTAAAATTCTTTCAATGAGTGTGTGTCATTCATGCTTGTTTGTATTTTCAGTTCAAATTCGATGTGCCCGTTCCCATCTATCCCTTCTGAACGAGATTGTATTCAGACAAATATCTGAATGATGATATATACAGTAACTATATAGTTAGTTACATTTGAATTAATAAATGTACTTGATATGTATTTCTTTCTTAAATTTAAAAATTCAGTCTCCTTTTTTCTATCCTTTTTTTACTAAAGAAAACATGCTGGACAGAACATAACTATCTTTAGAAATCTGAGGGAATGATATGAAAAAGAAAGAATTATATTTATTTCACAGGCCCAGAAAAACAGAATTAAGAGACATAGGTTTAATTAAAAAGGGCAAAATTCCAAAAATTGGAGTTCTTAAAACTGAAATTGATACCCTGGGAGGTGCTTAGATCCTGCTTTAGGGATGTCATCAAATAAATTCAGTGACCAACCTCCTCCAAGGGTGGATATGGTTAGAAGTGACCTCTGGTTCTATCAAAGCTTGCTTCCCATGGTAAAATCCTAGGAACTAAACCTCTAAAGGAGATGGTTCAGCAATAAATGACTGTAACATCATCAGCGGTGCTCAGCTTTTGGGTGGTTCTTTCTGAATACTTGCATTAAAGATTTTGTTTTATGTGAAATTACATTTAGCATGTTTATTGTTTTTTGACGGAAGTTAGTTTTCATTTTATTTATAGGCCTACCCAGGATAAAATGGATAGATGATAGATAGATAGATAGATAGGTAGGTAGGTAGATAGATAGACAGATAGATAGATGATAGATAGATAATAGACAGATAGATAGATGATTGATAGATGATAGGTAAAAGATAATAAACATGATTGAAAACCTTGAATTTCACTCACAGAGAGTTACTTCTATTATATGTATTTTATATTTGTTTTCTCTCTGGTTATCCTCATTTTTATAAGCGTTAACCCAACAAATATTTACATTATTGTTTCTGTGCTAGGCTGAAAGTATAGATGAAGAACAGTGAGTCCCAAGGAGCTTAACGTCTGCGGGGAACTAAGCATTCAAAGCGACAATGGCAGTTACAGTTCAGTGTGACCGGAGCCATGGTGGAGAGACGCAGGTGCAAAGAGAAAACCGGAAAAGGAACTCCCATGGTACCCTGGGGTACACGAAGAAGCCCTCACCTAGGAGGTAAGGCTGGAGATGAGAGTGCCAGGGAGAGTTTAGGAGGAGCCTGTAGGCAGAGAGAAGAGTTTGTAAAAGGCTATTTGGCATAGAAAGAGGCTATTGGATCATCCCTGTGAAAGATGAGCTCAAATCAACCAGCTCTAGTAGTGGTAATGATACCAAATCTCTTAATCTCAAATTCGTGTGCCTGATGCACAGAAAGCCCAACACTGAGATATTGGCGCTTGGAGATGGAGAAAGATTGATTCAAATTGACCCAAACGAGTAGGCGGGAGCCTGGGATGGCTCAAATCCGCCTCTCTGAGAACAGAAAGCAGGGGGGGTTTATAGAACTTGGCAGGAGGGGCTTCAGGGAAACAAAGGGGTCACTCCCGATAAACCTCTGGACAATCTGACTTCCGGGCTTCCAAGGCTGCTGAGGGCCAGCCATCCGGTGATCTCAATCTCCCCAAAGGCATTCTCTTTCTTCTGCAAAACTAGCTCACAAATCCTCTAGAAAACAAGCTTACAAATCCTAGAGACCCCTGAGTCACCCCTCAGGTTAAACAGGAAAAACAGCAAATTGGTTTAATATCTACAGTGCCCCCCAGGTACCCAGCTTCGGTAATTATTCTCATGTTATCCATTCACTGCAAATTATTGGTTACTCTCACTCAAATTTCTAGGACTGGGCTTCCTGTAACTACTATCTGTTTCCTAGAGCAGTGCTAGGAAAAGTGCTCATAAAAATGTGGACCAGCCACATCAGCATCACCTTAGGGCTTGGTGGACGGTGCAGGATTAAGGCCCGGGAGTGTTCACTTTCATAACTCTTCTGAACGCTTAAGTCAGTGAACCGCTGTTCTGGAGCAGAGTGTTTGCATGTGTTTTAGAAAACATTTAATCTACTATATTAGGATAAGCATGCAATACTTCCCTTTTTTTTTGAAATCTGTTGTGATAATTAGGTAAATTAATTTGAAGTGGAATAGGAACGTGAGGTTAAGAGCAATGAATGGACTGGGAGTCTGCTGACTTCGTTTCTAATTCCAGCCCTGCCACTAAATAATAACAATAATTGCCACTAAATAATGTGTGACTCTGCCAAGATACGGAACTTCTCTTGGACCTCTGAGTCTTCAGCCATAAAACAGGAGGACGTATTGAAAGATTTCTAAAACCCCTTTCCACATCTAAAATATTGTGATTCTGAACAGGTTTTTAACGCTAATTATTTGCATAATTAAATAATTTAATCATGCCAGTCTCTTTGCAGATTACCTTCAAGTGTTCTCTCTTCTCCTGTCTTTTGAAAGCAGCCCTGCCCTTCCTCGCTGCTGTGTTTCCTGTCCATCACTTTTAAACCCGCTGTCTTCCGGCCATCCCTCTTTTGGGTCAATGGTTGGATCACTACACAATGGTTTAAAATGAGGTACTCATACTTTCCTACCTGTTAACTCCCATGAAGACTCCTTGATTCAAACTCCGCATTAGTTCTAGACGAAAACAAAACAAATAGCACTCATCTCCGAGTATGCAATGTCCTGTCTTGACTGTCAATTGAACAAGTCACAGGGGATGGGACTAAGAAGAAAACATCGTTTCACTGAAGTTAAGATTCCAGAAGCTAGAGACCCAGGGAAAGAACCTGACCCTTCATTTGTACACCCTTCTTTCCTCCCTTTTTTCCTTCCTTCCCTCCCTCCCTCCCCCCATCCCTCCTCCTTTTTCCTTCTCTCCCTCTTCCTTTCTTCTTTACCTCCCTTCCTCCATCCCTCCCTCTCCTCCTTCCGTCTTCTCTGGGTTTTGTGTGCTGATCTTTCCAGTGAATTGCTTTGTCACTCAATCCTGCGTATGTTAAACTGTAAACTTCCAAAAGGCAGGATTTGGTAACCCCCGGTAACATTTACACAACACCCCAAAGAAATGAGTTCTCAATAAAAGCTCTAGGAACGCATGCTTAAGGAATCGATGCTTAACGCCTTATAATCCGGACCACAGTCAGTAAATTGGTTTTCTTTACAAACACTGGAGCTTCTTTCCAAAATAATTCATCTATATTTTTGCAAGGAAGTAGTTTTTTGATTCACCTATTTGCTGCTTCACCCACTCCTGCTCCCTTTCTGTTATGATCTGTGACTGGGGAGCTCACCTCGGCTGGCACCTCCCTTAAATCTTACACAGTGCGGGGCTTGAGCAGTCCCTATTTTATGTCCCGGCACTGCAGTCCTAACATGTTCTTGAGAAATGCAGCTTCTGCCTGAGTGCCCTTGAGACCCACTTAGAGCATGTGCATGGTTGAGCTAAAAATTTTCAATAACCCTTCTTTGCCTCGGATAGGAAATTACAGGACATGCACTATTTCAGCATCACTTTGCAATCATTCCACCTTTATGCCTTACGATCTTGCATCCCCAAATCGGTCTTCTCTGCTGTAGCTGATTGTTCAGTGCTTTGCAAGAGGCTGCAACCATAACACGTTTCCAGCACTCTCATTTTCCTTCAGGTGCGCACACAGGTAATTTTGATCCATGGTCAACTCCACTTGTGTAAAATCTTCAAAGCGGTTATCTGTTCTAAAAATATCGGAAGTACCTCATTTCTGAATAGTACATCATCTCTGGAATGCGGATTACTATGTAAGCCTCCCTTGGTGCCGCTCTTGCAGGAATGTTTGCTAATAAGCAATAGTCTTTCAAATAGTCTCTATGTGGATAATTGTTTTGTCACAGATCATTTTTGAGCTACGTATTGCCACCTACTTTATTCACAGTATTAGCCTAATTTTACTCCCTCCATTTGTATTTATTTTTGTCTTTCTCCATCTCTTTGCCCTTTAGAAGATGTGCATAAATCGACCAGAGAAATCCTCATAAAAACTTTCTCTAAACCTCAGATCAGTTCCAGGGCCTCTGTGATTTTTTTTTTTTCTGTTCAAGTAAATACTGTGTATTTTCTTCCTAGAAATAATTACAACGGCAACAAAATAATTTCTTGTATAATTAGTTGTCTAATACTTGTCTTCCTTTTTAAAATAAATGCTCCATGCAGACATGGGTTTTCTCTTATTCAACACTGAATCCCCAGCTCCTAGGCCAGCAGCTTGAATACAGCAGGTGTTCCATAAATGGTTGTGGGGATACTATCATCCTATTACTTTATTATTTTTTTACTGATTGCTCTTTGGCTGTTATTGTACTTCTAAAAACGCAATCCTTTGGCCTCAACACTGGTAAGGACTGCTGCTTTGATGATAAGTGCACTCTCTCCTTGTAGGCAAATCTACATGTGAATAAAGCCTTTGAAATCCAAATTACTATGGAAACAGCCCTGGGTTCTACCTGTTTGCTAAGTGGATGCTGAGGTTGCACTTCTCACACCAGAGGGAGCCGGGGTCACACACAAATTCTGGCTTCAGGGGCTCCCCATTTCCGTACAGACGCCCCCACCTTCAGTGAGCACATTCTTTCTTCAGGTGGGTTACAAGACAATTGATGGTGATTAGAGAACTTAATCTAATCACTATAACTGATTAAGTTACAGCTTGATTGTGTTACAGCTTCATCCATTTGCTTTGATTAGATTGTTGCTGGAAACATGCGGATACAGTGAAGCTTCTGCTGTCGTCCAATTCCTCAGGGTGTTTCTAAATTTCTCCACATAATCTTCTTGGCTATTCCTCAGGGTATGCCGCTTCTACAGGTAACTAATCACATCCAATACGTTTTGAATCTTCCTGCTTTTACTCTTGGAGGGCAACTGGGGTGAATTTCCTGCCCTCCCAGTACTAACCACGCCTGGCAAATAACTGCTGGGGCTTGTAGAGGCGACAAATCATGTCTCCTCTTTCTTTTCCTTGCCCACCGTCTGTTCCTTCATCCGAGAGGAGTGCTGGTGGAGACTTACCCATACATAAGTCCTAACAAAGAGTAAGAGAGCTTTCCATGAATTTTTCATCAAGGGCCTGGCATGTAAGTTTATGTCAATGTCTTCCATGTGTTAAAGGGCAGAGCAGGCAGAAGCATGGTGTGTTAAAAATAATAATAATAAAATGTTTCTGATTGCTCAGTGTTACACTTTTTTGTGTGTGTGTGAGGAAGATTAGCCCTAAACGAATCTCCATTGCAAATCCTCCTCTTTTTCCTGCTAACATCTGTGCCCTTCTTCCTCCATTTTATATGTGGGACGCCACCACAGCATGGCTTGATAAGTGGTGCATAGGTCCGCGCCTAGGATCTGAACTTGCAAACTCCGGGCCGCTGAAGTGGAGCGCGTGAACTTAACTGCTACACCACCAGGCCAGCCCCATTACACATTTTTAATAAACACAGTTTATGTCCAACCACTTACATTCAGGCTCACTTTTTCCAAGATGAAGTGAGGTCAGGTGATCGTTCTAAACACGTATCCCTCTAGCTTCCCTGGCCATGGGAACAAAAGTGCAGAGACACAGAAAGGATCAGCAACACCACAGTTTGAGGCCATTTGTCTCACTACCTTTGTTCTTTCTGGAGGCCAGCAGAACAACGGAGTAGGTTGCATTTGTTCGTATACTGTATCTGACTTTATGGAAGCTTCTTTGGATGAACAATGGAAATATTTCTCTTGGTTTTCATAGAAACCAAGTATCATAGACTTCCTAATGGCTCCTCCAGAAATATTACAGTCTAGCTAGGGATTGTCTAAAGAAATTTTTTTTCCCAAAAGATTCAATAAAGTATGAAGGATCTCATGGTAAATATTAGTGACTGAAATTCTTTTATCTGTGAATAATGATTGCATTGGCCTTATATTCCTTATATGCTGTTCAGTTGTTTAAAAGCTTGGGAGTACTAGTTTTCCAGTAATTCTGAAATCTATTCATACAGTCAGGTCCATCCCCGTGCCCTGTCTCCAGGCCTATGTCTAATTGTTTTCAAGAGGCAAAAGAGAGATGCAAGTTCACAAAGTTAAGTATATACAAAATGCGTTTTTGTTTTATTTCCTCATATTTCCCTGACCTACAGGAAATGTAATCTCTTGACACATAACATAAGGAACCTTACTTGAAAGGGAAAAACTGAACTACAAATAACTCTATTTTTTTAAATTTCAAAATAACTTTTCTGATATAGAACATCATCATTTCTAAAAGGCTCCAAGTTATTCTCTTCATCTAAGTGAGTGGCCATGTTACATGAACTTCAGAGGTTGAATAAAATTTTAGCATACCTTTATATACCTCACTAGCAGATTGAATAACCTCTGCATTTGGAACCCATGTATCCAACAGTTGCATATAAGGAGAACACTGTGGGATAAGCAAAACGTACTTTTGAGGAGATAAAATATAGGTCCCCAAGTCCAGGCACTGAATTTATACAACTTATTTTGGGGACGAACTCCTACCACCTTAAAGATAAGGTTCAGCTTCTGAGCCTATTTGCTGTCTGTGTATTATCTTCATGATGTGTCTGTTATTCCAGACCTCAGGAGACAAAAGCAGAAGTAGAGGTAGGGAGAGAAGTTGCTTATTGGTATCCACACTGAGAAAAACAAGAAAACAGAGAAATGCAGGAAGCTACGAAAAGCAGAGCTCAAGAATTCAAAATATAAGGGGCCTTCCTATTTCATTCAGTTTTAACATCATCCCTTGATTGTAGCATAGAGTAGTATTTTATGTTCATGATGATGACATTGAGTAATCACTTCAGTAAATATTTAATGGAAGATGCCCTGTTTACAGCACAACGTTTTATATTCAGTGCCCAACACATTTTATGGCACAGACTCAGGAGTTCACCTGCTGTATGTTGAATGATACTGTGAAAATAAGCTCCATGGAAATACAATGGAAATTAGGTACACTGTATTGTGATTTTATTTATGGGACTGTTTCAAGAGAAGGGCATGAGAAAGCTTAAAAGATATCAAGAATAAAGAAAGTTAGCTGGTAACTGAGAGTTTAAAAAAATGCATGAAGAAGCCATCAAAGATTATAGGAAAAGGTCAGGAATACAGAGCTTTGAAAAATGGAGAGGTAACGTAGTGTAGCAGCAGAATTCTAGATCTTCTGAAACTCACAGATTAAAGATTTAAGAAGGCTATAAATGAGGTAGAGGTAGTATTTGATGTAGAAAATGATTAAGATATAAATAAGAATCTCGGTGTAGGCAAGACTCTGGTAAGGGCAGATATTAGAAATGTTCAGGTATGGATGACAGATGAGAAGGCAGAGGAGGAAATGGTAAGTTCAAGTCAAGCATAACTTCACTATTTTGGGTCTCGGGAGCGATATAAAGTGAGAAAATTTGGAGGAAAAAGAGAAAAATCAAATTACTATCTAGCCTAACTGGAAGGTAGACTGCATTCTTTAAAGAATGAAGAAAGAATTGACATAAAAGTTCAGAAAGATAAAGACTGAACCTAAAGAATAAAAGAGGTAGATAGAATAGGTTTGAGAGCAGTATAATCGTTAAATATTGGCGTCAGAATTACACTGGGAGATCCAAATTCAGGTTTAATTGCCCCCATGAAGGAAGTATTTTATGAGTTAAGACTGAGAAAAATTTTGAAAATTGTAGAAAAATGCACCAAAAACGAGAGTGGTGCATTGAAAAGAAGGACATGTGTAATGTGACCCAAGCAGCATCTTATTATTGGTGGCTCACCTCACTGTTAAAATGCCTGTGACTCAGCCTCTAATGTTTCCTCTGATCTTCTAATTATAGTGTGTTCGGGAAAGAGAATGATACCTAAGGACTTGGACAAAATTTTCAGAATACGTTGCAATCACTCTTGCCTTACCAATTAGAATTATTTTTTCAGATCTTCTCATTAACTATAAAAATGGAAATCATTGTATTTGGCTCTTCACAATAAATATTCAAGCAACTGACACTGTAAAATATAACCTGGCAATTTAAGTGATTTATTACAGTTGTATAATGCTTGAGACATTCCTATTAACTGAAAACTTGAAATATTTCAAGTAAAATATTTTCAAGAAGTTGTCTTTAGACTAAATAAAACCAAAGCACTTATAATTGTGAAGGGTAGCTTCCTCTCCTCACACAAATATCATCAAAATAACTCTTAATCATGTTCCATTATATAAATAGCACAATATTATATAATGCTATATATAAAAAGACTAGGAAAAATCAGAAACTGATTGCTTCCTGGGTTACTTACAGTCATTTAGGAAACATAGATTTAGTACATTCTTTCATCATAACTCTATTATTTTCTGATGCCTAAGTTTGTTATTAGATGACGTATATGTGGAATATTGTTCTAAGATGCAAAAGTGAGCAAATTAAAGTGGTAAGACAAGCATTTTAAAATATGACTTTTTCCTCCAAAAAGATGTTATTAAATTATAAGTAACTTCCGATACATTAATGTCTTTGCAGTATCCAATTAACTACCCTGAATGGGAAAGGACCATGGTGTGAGAAAGCATAGACTATTTCAAAATTCGTTTCTATTTTGTCTTTAGTTTTGAAAGGCAATATAGCTGATCTAGTAATTCTCCTTAGTTAAAAGAAAACAACAAAGCTGTACATAATTTTGCAGGAAGCTGTCACCTAAGTGTTCTGGAACTTAGAGTCGTAATGTTACCCAACCCGACAATATCAGGATTAGTTCTTGACTACAGGGGGAAAGGTTAACAACATCATCTCCATACACATACACGGGCAGAAAGAAAGTCTTGTTAGAGTCACACCATGAACTGCATTTTGCTTACGTTGTGATATTGACTTAAATAGATTGGTATTGACAAAAAAGGAGATAGGTCAAAGAAACCAATAGAGTCACATCAAGCCTATTCAGGACCATAAAGTTTCAACGACTTGTGCACATTCTCTGACGTGAGCAGTACAAATTCAGCCTGCAAGCAAGTGCTTTTTTGGTCTACCCGGTTTTACTCTGCTCCATATTTTAAATTATTTGCCAACATTTAACATTGGAAGATGTCACCTAAAAGTCCAAATTTATGGATTGTCTTTAAAACCCACATCTCATAACAATGGATCCATATTTCCACATGGGCTGCCTTCTTCTATAGGTACTTGCTTACATAGGGGCAGCCGTTTCCCTATTGTCTGTCTACACTGAGAGAGCGTCAGTTGTCCTCAAACTTCTTACCAATTTACATCCATTTTACTTCTCATCTTTAATGTCATCTGCTTGGCAACACATTTGTGTTTGAAGCCCGTTCTAAGAGCCTGAAGGACTCATCCCCTTGTGCCATATTCCTGGCCCTTCGGTCACTTCCTGAAGTCCCAGCCTCCACTGTCTCCCAAAAGGTCATCCCTTAATGCTTAGGGTCACTTCAAAGATCTTCTCCCTGTCTTTCAGGTTAGGTATTTCCACTGTAATGTATCCAGGTTGGGTTTATTTCATTCAGCTGCCTTTGAGTTAGTGCACTGTCTTATATGTTTACTATAACTTCAAGTTCTGCACTAGAGGTGAATTCCTTTTAGATTAATATTTTATTCATTTATCCTGTCTTTAATTTTCCTAGACTAGAGGTTATCGCATATATTTAGATTTTTATTTCAAAGTCTATGTTTTTCTTTACAAAAATGTTGTTTCTTTTCCCTAACCATTTGTCGTTTAACTTCTGTGTGTTATGTTTCATGACTTCTTGTTCTTTTTATTCTTCATTGAGAGTCCAAAACATAATTTATTTTAATGTAATTTTCAAAGTATTCTGTTATTTTTCATTTTGTTCTGGAGTAAATTAATCTCCTGATTGTGTTGCTTATCTTACTGGTTATCTTTCTTAGCTTTACTTGTTTCTCTTATGTTGGGAGTCATGACTTGCGTGCTCATGCTAGTCTTGCTTGAATGTAGTTTGTTCTCTTGATCTCTCCCTTCTCCTCCTCCTCCTTCTTTCTTTCTGTCTCTCTCTCTCTCTCCCCCTCATCCCCACCTCCCATTCACAAACATTTAATTCCTCTCCAACTAACAGTTCTTAAGTGCTTTCCCTTAGTTCTCTCCTCACTCTGACTCACAGGTCTGAAATGCATTCTCATGATGAAAGTTTAAGGCTCCTGTTCAAATGATGTTGGGATTAGCACAGCTCTAGTCATCGAGACAAACAGACAAACATCGAGACAATTCTGGCTGCAGGGCTATTTGTTTCTCTGCCTCCCTGTGTAAGTATATAAAATCACAGTCAAATGGTCTGTGGTAGTTTTTCCTAATATTTCTTTTACACGCAGGGCTATCCCACAGAAGCACCTAGTTTCAAGCGGCGCACTGGGTTTGGTCCCTGCTTTGAGGGTTAGGATCATCTTTCACTGTATGTTGCTCTGAAGAGGTAAAAAAAATCTCAGTAGCATCTGCCTGCTACTGCTACTAGTTTCAGCTCCAACTTGCATTTTGTGTTTCTGTTCCACATCTGATCCATGTAATTCATGATCTTGTGTTGAGTTTGGTGAGACCTTACATTTTTTTCTTTTCGAAAATATGTTATTGCTCTGTGCTGAAGTAGAGGGGCTGTTTCTAAGAGAATATGTAAAATACCTTTTTATCTGGAAATTTTCCTATAGCTCTCTCCTCACTCTTCAAACTGGCTCTACCATCCTCTCTCTCTTTCCCTCCGCCTCTCCCTCTTTAAAACACATGGAATCTCACAGCTGTAATCAGCAAAACCTGCTCTATCTCCAACTTCTGCTCTAAACATTTCATTTAGCTTTGGTCTTAGCTGGAACTTGCATGAAACTTGAAACACTGTTTTCTTGCAGCTCTTTCAAATGAAAACCTTATTTTTTTCCCCACTTAACTCAAGATAAAGGATTTGACCTCCTTGCTCTCTATTGCCAGAGCTAGAGTATTTCTCCTCTTTCCCACTTAAATACTTCCAGCTCCTTTACAATGGTTTGTCCCTGTCTTTCCTCGTTGTTATCATATATTGTCTCCTATGTAGATGTCATCTCGTTTCTCCCCTGAAGTCACTGAAGTCTTCTTCCTTAGTTCATTTCCAGCAATTTGACCGATTAGAGGTTTGAAACAGCCTCCTCCTCAAAACACCTAGAAATGCTGGATAATATAAAAAACATCTTTTTAAATGCCTAGGTGAGTTCACAAAAAGGCAGGAAAATTTCATTGGCCAATACTAAGAATAAGTAAAATGCAGAGGATTAAGCAGATACCAAAATCATGAGAGAGTTTTGACTTTTTTTTTTTTCCTGAGGAAGATTCACCCCGAGCTAACATCTGTTGCCAATCTTCTTCCTTTTGCTTGAGGAAGATTCTCCCTGAGCTAATATCTGTGCTAATCTTCCTCTATTTTGTATGTGGGTTGCTGCCACAGCATGGCTGCTGACAAGTGGTGTATGTCTGCACCTGGGAACCAAACCCAGGCCATCAAAGCAGAATTCACCAAACTTAACCACTAGGCCATGGGGCTGGCCCAAGTTTTGACATTTTTAACCTGGAGAATTGGATTTAAAGACTGATCAAGGGACAGAATTTATAGACGTGAAAAATATAATCCATGAAATTAAAAATTTAATGGATAAATTCAAGAGCTTGGTAGATAGAGCTGAAGGGAAGATGACAAACTGGAAGACAAATCGAAATAAATTCCTCAGAATGCAGCACAGAAGGCACATGTGCAGCATAAAATATGGAAAATATGAAATGAAGTTTGAGACATTTAGGGTAGACAAAACATCAAAACTATCACCAAATGAACTATAGCATGTCATTGACAGTAATTTGCAATCTAATTTAGAAATGTTTAGATGTGAAAAAAGTTAAACTGACGATTGAAAACTAATGTAAGGTACATAAAGAGAGAATGGGAGGAAAGAAATATTTTAAAAAGCAATGAGAATTTTAAATATATGATGAAAGATATGAATCATTAGATCTAGAAGCACAATGAATTTCAAGCAGACTAAATTAAAAAAATAAATCCACACATAGACACATTATTTGGACAATTAATGACACCAAAGTTAAGGAAATCTGGAAAGTATCCAGAGAAAATAGATTCTCTACAAAGACAGAAAACTTAGATGATAGGATAAATTCTCAACAGCAACAATCGAAGCCAGAAGACAGTATAATTAATTCTTCTCAGTTCTGAGAGGAAATACTATCCATTAACAACTGTGGACCTAAAAACTTAACTTTCAAGAATCAGAATGAAATTAAAGACATTTTCAGATAAAATTTGAGAGAAGTATTCAACATAGATCTTCATCAAAGGGATTTCCTCCCCTCTCCCCCTTCTCCATTTCTAATTTGTTTTTTAATATGTAATACATTCATGTCGTTCAAAATTCCAAAATACAAATGGATGTAGAGTTAGAAGTGTCTCTGATTCCCAGGAAATCATTTCCCCTTTCAGAGACAATCAACATAGGTTTGGGATGTGTGTGTATATCCTTATAAAGATATGTTGTAAATATATAGGCAAATATACACTATTCTGATCCCTCATTTTTATGCAACTATATAATATTCCATGATGGGGATTCACATAGCCCATTTCTTATTAGTATACATAAAGGCTGTGATGAATCATCTTGTACTTAAGTACAAGTGATAATAAATGTAGGATAAATTCAAGTAGAATTGTTATATGTAAGGTATGTATATTTTTTTTTTTTTTTTTTTTTTTTGTGGGGAAGACCAGCCCTGAGCTACCGTTTGTCGCCAATCCTCCCCTTTTTTTGCTGAGGAAGACTGGCCCTGGGCTAACATCTGTGCCCATCTTCCTCTACTTTATATGGGACGCCGCCACGGCATGGCTGACAGGCAGTGCGTCGGCGGGCGCCCGGGATCCGAACCAGCGAACCCCGGGCTGCCAAGCGCGGACTAAACCGCTGCGCCACCGGGCGGCCCCAAGGTATGTATATTTTTAATTTAAATGTTGCAATATCACCTTCCTTCAAATTTATACCAATTTACCCTCTAACAACAAAAATAAAATGACAGGGGCTGGGCCAGTGGCGTAGTGGTTAAGTTCACACATTCTGCTTCGGCGGCCTGGGGTTCCTGGGTTCGGATCCCGGGTGTGGACATACACACCATTCATCAAGCCATGCTGTGGCAGTGTCCCACATACAAAATAGAGGAAGATGGGCACAGATGTTAGCTCAGGGCCAATCTTCCTCACCAAAAAAATTTAAAAATAATTTAAAAAAGAAAATGACATCTTTTTCTACATCCCTGCAAAAATAATAGGTTTTCAAACATTTTGAGCCTTGCCAATCTGACAGAAGATGAGTTGAATTTTAATTTGCATTTCTCTTATGATTTTAATGTTCAGCATATTTTCATGTTTAAAATTTACATTTTCTTTTAGGGGAGTTTTTATATCCATTTTCTATACTTGTATTTTTCAGTCATTTTCTTTTGATTTAAGAGCACTCTTTATATCAGCTTAATTAGCCCACGGTGTTTTCATGGGCTGGAAAAAGTTCCTCCAGTTTTTTATGTGTCTTTTGTCATTGCATATAAGGCTTTTGCACATGCAGGAATTTTTGATTTTAATGTACTTAAATATAACCCTTTTTAATTTTATGGCCTTTGTTTTTATGTCGTGTTTAGAAAGGCCTGACCTTTGAGATTATTTATACTAATATGGTTTTATTACTTGCATCAATATTTTATCAGTTTGGAATCTGTTCATATGTAGCTCAGTTGGTATAATGATCTTTGACGGTCATCGTTTATTTGTTATTCATCTTTTCCCCAGTTGAAATGCCTTTGTTACCACATAACACATTTCTGTATATTTTGCAATACTTCTGGTTTTTTAATTCTATTCCTGTGATCTTAATGTTTATTTATGCTTTAATATAAAAAATTAATTTTTTTAATATCGATACATTTTAATTTTTCCAGTAAAACTTTGGATTCAATTTGTTTGTTCTAAAAAATATCTTGTTTTTATAAAAAGTGTATTACATATTTATTATTGAAAAATCCAAATTTCTTAGAGTTATTACATTTTAGTTCTTCCAGATAAATTATAGAATTATTTTATTGTTTTTTTTCCTCCAAAAAAGCACTTAGGATTTTGATTGTATCACACTGACACTCTAGATTAATTTAGAAATAATTACACATTTATAATTTGGAGATTTCTTTTCTAAAAACTTGGTATTTGCTATGTCTATTTAATCAAATTTACATGTTTTTCTTCAGTTGCATTTGATAATTTTATTCACAAGTACTCACTAATGAAATTTGCTAAGTAAACTGTGGATACTTTTGACCACGTAATAAAAGGTCAGGCCACTTTTTTCCTTTTCTCAATATATCGTACGTTTTATTCTCTTGTAAGGACAGTTAGGATATCTTTAAATGGAAAAAAGGGAGAATCAAGGGAGGAATTATCCATTGGGATGAAAAGACACTGAACTTCTTCTTCACTCCTCATAGCAAATCTAACGCCAGATGCATCAAAGATTTTAAATATGGAAAAATAAAGATATCAAACCAGGTCTTTAAAATACACCCAATCATTTTTATAAACTTGGCATGGAGAGATCTTTCTAATCACGATAAATAATCAAACAAAGAAAAAGAAGGAATACTTTACATGATACATGTCTATTATTTATCAAAGTATATCTCAAGCAAGGCTAGAGATAAATGGCGTGTTGAGAAAAATTCCAATACACCCTTTAGTTCCTCAATCCAGCAGTGTTTCTAGTCAACTCAGACCCACAATTAATTGAGCCTACTACCTTTTTATCTCGATCACCACCGGTTCACATATTGCTTTTCTTATCTGCCTTACGTTCATGGTCAGTCCTGATAATCATCATGCCTGCTTGGCTAAATCATAATCCTGGTTAAATCCGTCTCTGAATCTAAATGTGATTGGATTTCAGTCACACTGCGGGTCTTACTTTAAATTTATAATTACTAATATCAAATGGGCTCAATGCCTTCCAGCGGTCGTGATCCATTCTCTTCAGACTCTTTGATGTTATTTCATATCTCCTCTTCTCTCCTCAAACATCAAATCTCTAACCACCTCCTTCCACATCCTCACTTTCATCTATTTACCTTATTTCCTAGGTCAGTAAAGAAACAGAAGAATTAGAAGAGAACTTCCATAAGCTTCCTTTGCCACATCAAACCACCTACCTGCATTGAGCAGGTTAAATCTTGTTAGTATGCCTCCTCCAGAGAAATTCTCCTTGTGCCAGTTAATTAACAGTGTTTTTCAGTTGTGCAGAGAAGTCTTAACTGATGATTACAAAAACTCTTATAATCAATAAGCTTGAAAAGAAACCTTTATTTCGATCATTTCATGTAAGTTTATTATTCCACTATAAATGTGATTAATTTAGACATTCGAGACCACTGGTAAATTAATTAAACATCACAGTATATTACAAAGTTAAAGTGTTAGTGGCTTTCTGGGGTCGTGATATTTCCTGCAGCATTGCCCCTCCCAGAAAGGTATTTAATTGACAGTAGTGACCCCGTTGATCTTGATACATTTGCAACGTGATTTCCGGGATGCGTGTATCTGAGGCCGATTTGAAGTTATTTTCCCCCAAAAGGGATCACAGAATGAACCCGATATTAAGAAATCATGTCATGTAGTCAATTTCTTGAAAACTGACTTTTTATATCTATCCCTCAGGAAATGGAGTGCACGTCCTTTTCCTAGCAGCCGCAAACGGCAGCCTGTACACATCTGATGACACCTGACTGTACACACGGTTATTACGCACGAATCTGATGAGCACAAAGGGGTCGTTAGCAAAGGTATAAATGAATCGTCAGGGAAATGTTGCCTTAGTTCTGAGACCAGAGGAGAACGCTTCAGCTGTAGCTGGAGAATGTGAACACTACTGCTGAATAAAGAAGTGTTTAGTCAAGAAGAAAGGTTTTCTGTGTGTGTGTTTTTTTTTCATACTCTACTTGGTCTGAACAGGCTGTTCTATTTTTCGAGAGTAGTCTATGATAACTTACTTTGGCATTCTCTCCACAAGAGCAACAATTCAGTGGCACTATCAAGCTGCCTGCTTATTGCTCTTCTGTGAATAGCATACCCTGACCAATCTATTTCAAAGGACAATACTCCAGGCATAGCATATGATGCAAATGTAACGTGGCAATTTGATTTTCAAGTAGCACTTCAGAGGAAGCGTGGTTAAGCAAGAGCAGCATGCCGTCAGCTCTTGTAAATGTATTCTATCAAACCCACTGAAGTCTCACAGAACAAAGTAACCATCTCAATTTTCTGAAAAACAGATCATATTCCTAAGATCGAAACTGTCTTGTTCTCTACAACCTTTAGCTCATAAGCTTTGTTCTTTGCTCTTCCTAAGCGTGGTCTGATGCTCTTAGACCCCAAGTTCCCTCCTTTGTGGCCACAAACTCCAATTAAGAGATTCGGGGCAGGGTTCTCTCTCCCACTCTTCCCAAAGTCAAACCTGGAAATGTACATTGATAACACATTCAAGGCCAAGACAATAAACAGAACTAAATGGATGTATTCAGAGAGCTTCATCCAGCGTGTCAAATACTAAAAATAGGACAATCGGCTAGATTATCACAAAGAATTTGGGGGCAAGAAATAACCTTACCAGAGCAAAGCAGGATTTAATTTCTAATGCTCCTCCTCAAAGCCTAGCCACCTCTTAACCCCTTAAATACCATGGGGCGTGTGTTACAGTAGTAATAACCCAAATACAACCTCCTTGAGTAAGTTCTGACTCCTTGCTTTAATAACCACAATAATTTCCTCTAGCACAGTCAGGATATTTGCATCTTCTGGTCCACATATCAGAATCGAATGTCTAGTTCAGGTCTCAGTTTTCTTGCGCCTGGACCACTGACATTTTTTCCACCGTGAGAACCATCTCTCTGGTCGTCAGTTCCCGTTGATGATGTCACGTGGTTCCTCAAAACTTTCCGGGCTTCCCTTAGACTTTTGTATCAAATTCCATTTCACTCCCTCAGTTTCCTTCTGTTTAGTCATAGCTGCATTACAGCATTCCTTGGACCAGGTTTTGTTACCTGCCTCTTTGGTTTAGAGCAGCAATTCTCAAATGTTTTGGTCTCAGGACCCCCAACCTCTCTTAATCATTCCTGAGAACCACAATGTTGATGTATGTTATATCAGTATTTACCATATGAAGACTTAAAATAGAGATGTTATAAAAATCTATTTATTAATTAAAAAATATAAACCCATTACATGCTAACGTAAAATATTTTTGTGAAAAATAACTATATTTTTCAGACAAAAACGAATTTAGTGAGAAGGGTGATATTGCTTTACATTTTTGCAAATCTCTTTAAAGGAAGAGTGCTGGATTCTCATTTCTGCTTCTGCGTTCAGTGTTGCAATATGTTCTTTTAATTGAAGTTACAAAAGAAAATTTGGCCTCACACAGAAAAGAGAAGAGTATTTTAATTGCCTTTTCAGATAATTTTGGATTTTCTTCTTTGATTCAACACCAAATCTTGACAAGTGCTAATTTCTTAAAGGCACTATGCAACGTAAAAACTGAAACCAGACCAATGAACTTCTTTTACTCTGTTGCATTCAAATCCGTTGGTTTATCTTGAACTTGAATGAGACTTTTACCCATGCTTAATATTGTAACAGCATGTATTGGTCATTTGGAAGATGTTGGGTAACTGATTTATGCAGTTATTACAAACGATGATTTCATTATACAATATCAAAAAAGTAATATTTATTGTTATAGCTACTGATCCCATAAGAAAAGCCTATACATAGAGGGAAGCTGTTCAGTCTCACAGCTGTGGATGTAAGTGCTCCAAAATTTATTTTTCATAAGAAAACTCAAATTTTATCATTGATAATACATACATAGTTGCTTTCCTTTGAAGGATCAGGCTTACTTCATTCATTTTCAATAAAATGTCTGCCAAGTACCCAAACCTGTATAACCATAGTTTGCCTGTTAGTCATTCTTTCAAATAAAAACGGTGTTTTACGAAAACATTGGCTAATTTTAGCTCACAGCTCAAACAATCACAGGGACAACACATACTTCGGTATGCAGCATACTTCATGCATGATTCCCGTTTTGTCACACAGGATATTAAACAGACACATAGTCAAGGGTTGACGTTTAATAGAATTAATAATATTTTCTTCTTCATCAAAGGCATTCTTAAGAGAAACTGGCATTTTTGTTGTTGTTGTTAACCGCAAGTGTGTGATGGTGAAAAATAGATGATGATTAGTACAGTGGGGTGACGCTGTCTTGATTCAGGCTAATCCACTAGCTGTTTTACCTGTCCTCGCTTTTACACCATCACTGTGACTGTCAATGGAGTAAAAAAGGCAATAATGCCTTTGTATTATTGTGACAAGTGTTATGACTTCATGGACCATGTAGAAATGGCCCAGGAACCCCCAGGGCCCATGCACCACCGCTGAAGAGCTGGCCTGTTACAGGGGATCCCCAACCCTGGTTGCATATGAAAAGAATGTGGAGAGCTTTTAAAAAATACCTCTGGGGGCTGGCCCCATGGCATAGTGGTTAAGATCGCGCACTTGGCTTAGGAGGTGCCAGCGTTCACAGGTTCGAATCCCGGGCACGGACCTATGCACCACGTATCAAGCCATGTTTTATATGGCATCCCATATAAAACAGAGAAAGATGGGCATGGGTGTTAGCCTGGGGCCAATCTTCCTCAGCAAAGAGAGGAGGATTGGCAACAGATGTTAGGTCAGGGCTAATCTTCCTCACAAAAAAACAAAAACAAAAAAACCTCTGCTCAGGCCCCAAGCTAGACCAATTAAATCAGAACCACTGAGAGTGGACCCAGGCATCAGTATTTTTTAAAAGTCTCCCCGGTGTTCCTACTATCAGCAAGGTTAAGAAACTTTGATCTCGATGATATCTGAACCTGTTTTCAAATCTATGTCCCTTCTTCCTTGTTTCATTCTTCTGACTTTTCTCAAGTTCTTTGATGTGTTAAGAACACTGACCTGTTATTCTTCTAATCATTCAAATCTTATATTCTGTAAGAAAACTTTTCAGACTTTAAATAAGAAGGCGACAAAAATAAAGCATTAATGAACTATCACCTAGCTTGTGTAATGAACTGGTAAGGTTTTTTTTTACTGTATTTCATTGCTTCTTATTAAAAGGCAAATACCAAAATAAAAAGTTTACCTCAATTTTCTTCTTTACAAAAAAATCAAGGGACTAGCTTGGAGTCCTTACTGATTTCACTCATTCTCTCATAATGACTCACATAATGGGAACGATGCTCAAAAGGCTGTTTTTCAGATGACAAGTATCTGAATCACAAAGAAGATTACATATTGCTCTCTATACGATACCCAATCAGAGAAGTCCTAGTACAGTTTAAAAACATGTCTAACAATGGATAAACTTAAAAATGTTTTCTTCTTAGTTCATCACCATACTTTATCTTGAAGCCATTTGGTTTATTGAGAATGTATTCTATTCTTTCCTTTGGTTCCTAAAATGATTATTGATTATTCCATGAACTCATTCTTGGGAAAGGATCCACAATTATTTTGTATTTGCCGATAAGCAAATAAAGAAAATCATACTGCAATTTATTAAATTCCTTCTTACACATAGCACTTTGCTCAATTTTAAATTTCACTGGGTAGGATATTCTGGCATCATGTGGACAAATAGTTAAGTTTGTTGATATAAATTACATAATAGCTCTCTCTGAGAATTTCCTAATAAAAATTGGACCATAGAGCAAAGGTTAACAGTAAGTATTATAAAAACAAAGTTTTCTCCTTATGACATCTTTTCCTATGAAAAATGTAAAGCACTTTAAAAAATAACCTATTGTTTTCTATGCTAACCCTCTCACATCCGAGCACGCTCTTTCTTTTCTTCTTTAGAAAGATTTAAAAGGCCAAGAGTCTCAGATGACCAATAACACTAAGGGAGCTGATGTCAAAAATCCAGGGATCCAGATTATGTGCCACCGTGCACTAGCCCTCTAGCATGGATGTTAAGACTATTTCCAGCGATGAAACTATTCACAAAATATCATTTGAACACTTTACTATATGGACCTTAAGATGGGAATTGGGGGGGAAAAGTATTTTTCTCCCTTCATATAGATTGTAGTTCTGAACCGTTGTCAAGTTGTCTGATATAACACCAAAGAGTGACTGCTTCTCCGAGTCTGAAGAGAGGGAGAGAATTCCTTCAGGTCAGAAGAGGATAATAGTATTTTAAGAGTATATCAAGAGATTGATGACATGAAAAGGAATTTCAGGCGAGCAAAGGAAATGGCTGGAAACAAATGTCTCAGGCTTTACTGGTCTCACACAGATGTCTTTCAGAGCTGCCAGAGGGAACGATTTCACAGCCTTATTGACTATGGGGCAAAGTTTCCATGAAAATTTGCTGAATTAACTCTCTGGATGCTTTTGGACAAATAGTAAAAGGTCAGGCCTGAGGTTTAGCTGACTTAATAGTATCTGCTTTTCTTTTATTTATTATCATGATTTTCACTCTTCGTCTTTTAATTGTCATTGTTTCAAATAAATTATTTAAACTGTCAGTACATCAGACCTCTATGAAATAGGGAGGTAACAATAAACAAGTCCAATCATGGGCTCCCTTCACAGATCACCTTTATATTTAATTGCAGCCTATGCTTTCTATTTTCCTACTGGACCACTGGTCTGGAACTTCTAAGTGGTGTAAATCTGAGCTCACTCCACTTTTATCTGTGGCAGCGCCTAGTGCCACTTTGGGAATATCTTGGGAAAAAAGTTACATCTGCAAATAATTTTGTCTTTTGTGGTCTTTTCTTCCTTGCAGATGGTTACCTAGTGACTCATTAACTTGTCAGATGATTGGGTTACTTTCTATTGCAATCATTTCTACTAATTTAATTTTTCACATTCACGTTAACTGAGCAATTTTGATGATCAGTTTACTTGACTTTCCTGGCACTACAAATTTCTTATTTGAAATATCCTGGCTTATTTTCATTTTAAAAATCCCTTTCCCCCCTCTCCCTCCTTCCCTTATTCCTTCTTTCCTTCCTTCCTTCCTTCTTCCATTTCTGCTCCTTGGTTTCCTTGCCTATCTCAAAATTATAGGGAAGGGTCATAGATTTCTAACCACTATTCAACACTTACCATGTCCTAGCCATGGTGCCAATCCCATAGACAGAGAGACAGAGAGAGAGAGAGAGAAAGACATCTTTTTCATTTTCACTATCACACTCTAAGGTAGGAATTATCATTTCCCCCACTTTTGCAGATGTTGAACCTCAGGCTTAGAAAGAACATGTGAACTGACCAAGTTAGTAAGTGGCAGAGTCACAGATGGAATTAAGCTACACTGCCTTTTCCTATAGAATGAGATCCTTAATCTGACTGTGAATCAGAATCCATTCTGACTGTGATTCTGTCTCTAGCCATAGCCACAGATTGTCCTTTAAAAAGAGAAGAATAGCTGTCCTTGGTGATATTAGTGTCAAAAGAATTAAAGTGCATTCCTAATATCAGAAGTGTCCCTTAATGGTAGTTTGCAAGGCTATTGCAGTTGTCCCCCCTTATCCATGATTTTGCTTTCTGCAGTTTCAGTTACCCAAAAATATTAAATGGAAAATTCCAGAAATAAACAATTCGTAGGTTTTAAATCGTGCTGTTCTGAGTAGCGCTGTAAAATCTCGCGCTGTCCCGCTACTTCCCACCGGGGAGGTGAATCATCACTTTGTCCAGCAGATCCACACTGTAGATGCCATGCGCCCCTTAGTCACTTAGTAGTAGTCACCATTATCAGATTGACTGTCACTGTATGGCAGTGCTTGTGTTCATGTAACCCTTATTCTATTTAACAATGGCCCCAAAGCACAAGAGTAGTGATGCTGGCAATTCAGATATGCCAAAGAGAAGCCTTAAAGTGCTTCCTTTAAGTGAATAGGTGAAAGTTCTTGACTTAGGAAGGAAGGAAAAAAATCGTATGCTGAGGTTGCTAAGACCTATGGTAACTTTTATTACAGTATATTGTTATAATTGTTCTATTTTATTGTTAATCTCTTATTGTGCCTAATTTGTAGGTTAAACTTTATCATAGATATGTATGTATAGGAAAAAACATAGTATATGTAGGGTTCAGTGCTATCCATGGTTTCAGGCATCCACTGAGTGTCTTGGAATGTATCCCCCATGGGTAAAGGGGCACTACTGTATCTGTAGACTTATCCAAAGCCATCTTGAAGTAATTTTGTTTTTTATAGTTAGCATCTTACAGAATAGAATTTTCTAGAAGTTTATTATTCATCCTGCTCTTCCTTTTAGACCTTTAAAGGTTTTCCCACACATCACTCTTTCAACATCATGACATTTCTCTGACTTGCTGCCTTTACCTGTTCACTCACTCCCTTTCCTCTTATATGATTGACATCTGTCATATCTCGTCTCAGCTGTGACTTTTCAGAGTCCTAATTCAGTTAGTCTATTATTACACTGTTGTCCCTCTTTTCTCTTAATTTCTCTAACTGCCCTCCTTTGGATCCTTTTCCCATCCTCTATATTCTTCTGAAAGTACAGATCCAACAGATTTCACAAATTATTTCTCATAAGAAAGCTTTGCTCAGGAAAATTATTTTGGAAATAGTGTGAAGGATGGGTTGAAAGAAGGAGATGAGTCTAAAAATGTCAAAACTCTTGCAATAATTTAAGTAAGAGGTGATGAGGCCACACTGGGGGCTTGTAATGAAAGGATGCAGGCTAATGCAAGGAATTTGGGTTAAGACACAACTCTTAGCACTTGCCAGCTACATGGCCTTGGACAAATTACTGAAGATGTTTGAGACTTAGTCCTTTACTTCCAAGGTGAGGGTGGTAATGTCTACCTTACTTGTTGTTTTGAGCATTAGAGGAAATATGTTCATTTAGGTTTATAGGAAGTGTTTCAGAAGTTGTAGTTATTACAATCTAGATTTGGGGCAATTAGGTTGAAAAGGGAGATATAGGGAATGAAGGAGAAAAGAATAAAAAAGAACTCCAAGATGTTCAGCCTGAGAGACTGGGCTAATATCCATACTCCTTGAATTATTTCTGGCCTTCTAGATTTCTAGTTTGTCCCTAAACTGCCACAATATATGGGTTTTTGGTTCTCATTTGGAAAAACTTACCATCTTTGAAAAGATATATTTTTTACAATACTAGCTTGTTAGTTACCAGATAACTGTGCTATCTGTGAGTTTCTATGGGTAGGAAGTTGGGGAAGACGGGTGGTGACTGGTGGGAGAAAAACACAGGCAGAATAAGGCAGAGAGGTAGGAAGAAAGATGGGAGTGGGGGTGGTGGAGGCAAGACTTGCACGATCATACTTTCCGATTCAAGGCATGCACTTTCCTGGGTTTCCTCCAGGGTGTTTTCATATAGTGTACAGATTCCCTGCTGATTATTGACCCTGCTTTATAATACCTGTATTTTATCATAGTTTGTTTCCTGAAGTTGAGTAACCAATTGATAGATTTTTTTAGTGTTCACTCTCCAAGAAGACATTGATTCCTGTTGTATTGTAGTTTAATTCACAGATACTTCCAGCAAGATTTTCTGTTCATTGCCCAGGTCCAAGTCTATAGCCATATATTCTTCCCTAAATTATTCTTGCCCAGTGGAGAGATTTCACCAATGTGGTATTAGGATAAAGTCTTATATTACAAACAATTACTGTTTTTAAGTTTACATTTCTTCTTGTCACTACTCATACTTCTAGCTAGGAATAATTTATCCTTGTCAAACTTCTATAATATATTCCATTGCCAATTTTAAAAAATATTAGATGCACTAGTACAAGGTACATACTTGACCCAGCAAGATTTCAATACCATAGTGATTTCTGCTTTTCCCTGTACAAAACTATTCCTCCTTCCACTTTTTGTATCTTTCCTATAGATTTTGTAATCTGTATGCTCTGTATCCCCTTTCATCTTCCAGCCATCTGACATTCAAATTATATCCCGGCTTTCACTTGTGCCATGCATCCTATTTATCCTTCAGTTTTTTTTATTAGGACTTTTAACATTTGTTTTGAAGAATTTACACAGCCTAACTTGGCCTTTCTGTTTCTTCCCACAGTTCAACTGACCAATATAATAAACAATTTAGTCGCTCCTATTTTCCTTAAATACTCTATAAAATTCCCTCGTTACTCTTAACTGAGCTTCTGAATCTAAATCTTACATTTTCTTAAAAGTTGGCTTTCCAGGATTTTTAATTCAAAAATTATTTCCCAGATTTAATTGATTTTATGGGGAGCTAAATTTAATCATGTTTAGAGAGAAGTTCATCTTTCCTTAATTGATACAAAGCACATAGATTCCCTGGATGCTTTTGCCATACACACATGAAAACTTTTGGTTGCATTCACTTTGGTCGTATTGATTAAATATTGTCTTAAGAAACACCATTTAGAAGTCTTGGATTTAATCCTTTAATCTATTAACCAAAATGGAGCATCAGTCTCTCGAGTGGCTTAGTGACTTTCTCTGTGCCACTAAAATCCTTTTAGTCAAGTGACAACCATGCCCTGTGTCTCCTCTATGGCATTCTGATTCATTTACATCTGGAGGGGAAATCACACCCTTCAGACTTTACGATTATTATAGTTCTTGTCATTTGTAATTCTACAATTCCTTCTATTCTAGAACTTTGCTTTCAGAATTCTCCTCCTTAAGTAACACTGAAGCAATAGCTACAAGGCAACATATCAAAAATACCTGTTTCCTTCCTTATCACCTGGAGGTCACCCTTACTATCCTATTTCCCCTGCAACTCGGGGAGATTTTCGCATGTGCTTCTGTCCAGTTCACTCAATCGATCCATCTCAGATAAAAAAAGCATGCCATGCCATTCTGAGATAATTATACAAAATTCCATAATCAAAAACTATTCAGATATTCCTAAGTGTGAGATCACAGACCACAACAAACATAAAGCTTGATTTTTATCACTGAACTATTTTGACTATTATCAAAGTAAAAGCACCTTTAATGAACATTCATGACTGTTCGGAATGAGGAAGGAAAAGGTGTGGCAGGAAAAGCCCTCTGAGAGACTAAATTACACCAGACCTACACCCAGAGGGAGCCACATGCAGAGATTTGGGTCGATGCAAGATCTGCTTTTCAATCTGTTTCTCCTTTACTCTCAGGCCACATCCTAATCTACCTGGATGATTTGTTCTAAAAGGTCTGGATTGGCTATGAGAACGTGTTAAAATTCATCGGATATTTGAACTAATCATTTTCCACTTTCACTGTTCCGATACAGCCTGGCAGGAGTTACCCATATTTCACAATATTCAGAATATTTTATTTTTTAATTAATTCATTCATTAACTTATTTTGGTGAGGAAGATTGGCCCTGAGCTAACACCAGTGCCCATCTTCCTCTATTTTGTATGTGGGATGCCACCACAGCGTGGCTGGATGAGTGGTGCGTTGGTCTGCGCCTGGGATTTGAATCTGCGAACCCCAGGTCGCTGAAGTGGAGTGCACAAACTTAACCACTATGCCACCTGGCCGGCCCCCAGAATATTTTATGTTAATGAAACAACTAAACCAATGTAAAGAATTATTTAATATTAACATAATATGTTACCAGAAATGCTGCAGGAATTCAGAAAAAGAAGACATTGGTATGAGCTAGAATTTTCTAAATAATCTTCATATCACAGTTCGATGCTGGTGAGACCTGGAAAAATGTCAGCTCTGGCTTGGTAAGGCAGTTGTTCTAGGCAAGCGAGACGACTCAAGCAAAGGCACAGAGATGGGTCTTCCATTGGCACATATGCAGAGGGCTGGAAGGAAAGTCACTTGATTAGATGGAGGTCCTAACCTGAGGACAGTGAGAAACTGTGTAGTGAAGGGGGCAATTGATGGAGGATCTTGAATATGAAACTGAGGTATTGGGATGAGATCCAATCATTAAAGGAACTAGATCTAACTCTATAGAAAACTACTGAAGAATTTTAGTAGAGATACATCTTATGAAGGTCAGACTATGAGCATTGTACTGCATAGACTGAAATAGGAAAAAATAGGAGCATTTGCAATAATTCAGTCATGAGGCCGATGATAAAGGTCTAGATAAGAGTGGCTACTATGGTGATAAAAATAAAGAGATATGAGGCACACTGCAAGGAAAAAGTCAGCTACACTTGATGCCCGCTGGGGAGCCAAGAAGTTTGCCAAGTGAGAATGCTAAAGAAACAAGAAACAGTTCCCCAATGTCTTACTTAATACATTTTTTTCTCCTTCAGCCTCATTATAAATTTTGTAGTTGGGATAAAAGTGAAATGGAAAAAAATTATACTAGATCCTCCTGGAGAACTGAATATGATTAAAGAGACAACAGTTTTAATGGATCCTGTTTTTATTCTATAACTCAAGATCCACTTGTAAAACCTGATCAATGATCCTGTGTTATTTGTATATTGAGTAGCATTTTGGGGGGATTTGTATATTAATGACAAAACACAATAAGCTTTAACAAGTGGGACTTCAAAATGTCATTAGTGTTAGTACATTAGTTCCATGAAATGTTTTTTATTTCATCTGAAAACAAAAGCAGTATTCTATTTTTCTTTGCTGCATTCGTTTAGGACAAAGTCCTTGTATTCCAGGTTTTTTTCTTCTAATGTTAAAACACGAGATCTGATTCCCTTTTCCACAACGTTTGCTGTGATTGACTTTCTAACGAGAATCTTCGTGACTCCACTGCTCCTGGGATGCGAGGGGGTTTTAGATATCACTTTGGCTTGAAGAGGAATTATCTTCTGGGCTGTTTGTTGCTTGAAAGACTGGATTTCCTTAGAAAAAAAATTTTTATTCTCTAAAATACTTTCCTGTCCTCATTATTAGATACTTACCTCACTGGGCAAGAGGGATTAATAGCTTCCTGCTTGCTGTCTTATTATTTCATGTCAATTTAAACATAGGCAGAAAACATATTTCTAGATCCATCGCTACCATTTTGACCAAAAGTAGTGAGGACACTACAAATAATGTTACTATTTTGATTCTCCTAAAATCATGCATGAGTCCAGAGCTACTTTAAAAACTTCTGTTTCTTTCCATTTATTCCTCAAGCTTAATTGAACAAAGTATACATTTAGATATTGAAAATATTACATATAAACACATACTGTATATAGGGATTTCAAAACTTATGGATCTGCTTAACTACCTTCAAACATTAAGAACTATCTTATTTGGATGATAATAATAGTTAACACTTACATAGTGCTTACTATGTACCAGGGACCATTCTAAATATTTTAAAAATGTTAATTCCGTTAATCTTCACGATAACCCTGTGAAGTTGATATTTTATTATCCCCATTTTCCAGATGAGGAAACTAAAGCTCATAGAGGTTAAATAATTTTTCCAAGCAAAGTGGCAGAAGCAAGATTTTAAAGCAGCTAATTTGGTTCAAAGGTCAGCACTCATAACTCATGTCAAATAACTTGTAACTCATGCCAAACTGCTGTCGTAACTCATATCAAAATTCAATTTTGTGTGTGTGTGTGTGTGTGTGTGTGTGTGTGTGTGTGTGTGTGAGGAAGACTGGCCCTGGGCTAACATCCGTGCCCATCTTCCTCTACTTTACATGGGACGCCGCCACGGCATGGCTGACAAGCAGAGCGTCAGTCCACGCCTGGGATCAGAACCTGTGAACCCCGGGCCGCTGAAGCAGAGTGCGTGAATCTAACTGCTACACTACCAAGCCAGCCCCAAAATTCAATCTTTGATAGTTCAAGCTACTCTGTTCTACTTATACTGGACTAATTTTTTGTCACCTTAATGGCTTCAAATGTGACTTTTAGAAGTGTATTTTAAAGTTCCTTCATTCTCTTCCATAGGTATTGTTAAGCATCAGCTGTTCATTGTGCTCAATGCTGAAGATGCTGTGAGCAATAAGGCAGACACGGCTGCACACCTGCTGGAGAAGGAATGGCAGCTGAACAAAGGCTTGGCAGAGGGTGTAATAAATGGTATGTTAGGAGTATAATCGGGGCAGCACTGAGGGCCTTGTAAGTCACTTAATGCAGGGAGGACTTCACTGGATGGGCAGTGAGATGCCTCTGAGAGTTTTGCATAGGAAAATGACCAGATCCAATATGCACTTTAGAAAGCAAATCTGCCTTCATTGAGGAAGATGCACTGGAAGGAAGCAAGATTGGGGGAAGGCGAGCAGCTATGACAGTCATCCAGACAAGAGAAGATGGTGGCCTCTGCTAACTGATGGCAGTGAAGATGGAGACAAGAGGATGAATTCAAGAGAAGATAGAGGGGGAACAACTTAGAGTTTAGATGTGGTCAGTTGAGAAGGAGTAAGCAGAGGTTCCAGATGAAGGCTAAGTGGGGGTGTCATTTACTGAGTTAGGGACCACTTTAGAAGGACTGAGCTGATAGGCAAGGAAAGAATGCAACGTAATGCACACTTTTGCAATGATTCCCAAAGAAAATAATTTAAGAAGCTGAGAAAACACAAAAATATTTTCTAGGTTATTATAATATTTCTATTGAAATCATAGAATATGTGTTCAGACATTAAATCTTTACCACTATGACCAAAATACTAAACCAAGAAGACATTTGTTTGTACTCTCTATAAGGACAGTAAAGTCATGAGAGCCACAAGTTTAAAGATCAGAGGAATAGAGAAGTCCCACAGGAGCCCCCTCTTGTAGGAAAGATATAGGAAAACACAACACAAGGCTGGGGCTGGCTGGAGTAAGAGAAAAGCTCTGAACTGGGGGACACAAAGGCTGCAGTCCTTCCAACCAGTGCTATTTGTAGCCCTCCCATTTGTCCTCTACCAGCCCACCCTACCTCTTCCCTTCCTATTCTACCCTCAGGCTGTCCAAGTTTTAGCCCCAATGCCCACCCCTTCTTTCCCCCCTACACCCTACCCCAATCAACTATCTCTGCTCCAATGATTAAGTAGGGCATTCATCTGCCTAAAATAATCACACTGGGAAGTAGAATGGAGCTCAATCCTTTCAGAGAAATAATTTCCATTTTAAAGCTGTAAAAACTAGGAAAGGGAATGTTGGGAAAGAAATGCTTTTCGGAGGGACCTCACACCTGGTTTTCAAGAGAGCCAAGAAATGAAACTGACTCTGGCCGGATAATTCATTGATATGTAGATCTGAACATGCACTCTCCCTGTGCTTTTCTCTGCCTTTTCCAAGCAGGTACCAGGCCTCCATGCCCTTTGCATCAGGGAACTTGTGTGCAGAAGAGAGAGAGCAGGAATGGTTTATCATCAGCCCTCCCTGCTGGCCTTTGTTTTCAAGAATCCGGAGCCCCTGGAGCACCTCTACCAAGGCAGAGAGACCAGTGCCTTTGAGCACAGAGCTCTGGAAGGAAACTACAGGGTGATAGGGTGAGCTTAGAGAGACTGGCCTCGAGTTACAGGTTGTCCAGCCTTGTCAAAGGCCGTGAGTGGCCCAGAAGCAACCAAGCTGACCATTAGGGGATCACGTGGGTCTGGAACATGGACACATTTGAGGCATCCAGGAGATGAGTGAATACAGGAGCATCCAATGTGGTCAGCTCTGGGTGTGTCTCCACATACCCAAGGAACTTTGAGGACCTTGGGACAGAAGGACACCAATAATTACTGAAATGGAATTCACCACCAGGCAGTCAGATTGGGGCTCAGAGACTCATTTAATTTGTCTTCAAGTAAAAAACATGTCTTAGCACACGGGGATGTGTGTATTCAAGCTTATACTCATTTGAATAGAATCAAGTTTAGAGCCACGTATAATCCACATTTCCACCACCTGCTTGTAAAAGATCACCAGAAATATAAAGTAGAGAAACCTCCCAAACAATCATGTAGGAGGCAGTGCATGTATCATTATAACTTCATGACACCCAGTTCTCTACATGATCATTTTCCTCCAGGCTAGACTTTGAGGAATCAATCAGGTTTATTTTTACATTGAAAAACCAATATGTTAACAACATTGAAAAACAACAGTATATGTCCCAAGGGTCCTAACACCATAACAATATCTATTTTCACATGTTATCTTTCACTTGCATATCACACATTTGCAATCCTATCTTGTAGACTATTCCATTTCTTTCTCAAAGCCTATGAGTGGCAAATTATTTTCTAAACCTGAGAATTACTGAGAGAAGACACTAATTAATTAGATCCAGAGAATTCTAGAGGAAAAATGAGTGGCCTGGTCATCGTATGCAACACAAGGAAGGCTTAATGGGCATGCTCTTTGATTCTTGGCCTGATGCTTTTTTTCACTGCCACATGTTTTCTCTCCTGAAACACCTTGGGTCCTCCAAATAATCTGAGCTTTTGAAATAGCTCAGACCTATTCTGGCCAAACAACAAACCAGCAAAATTCCCCTTTTGCATTGTCCTGGTGGCTCCTCCTGTGTTAGTAGTTTGATGGAAAGAGGACTGGATGAGTCAGGCCCCAGGTCTAGTCCTCCCTTCATCTACGTTTAGGAGTTTTGTGGGCAAGTCACTTGGCATTTATACACTTTACATAGTTACCATTAAAATGTAAATGCAAATACTGATCCTACCTACCTTACAAAGTGGTTGTGAGGATCAAAAGTATCACAGTCTGGGGAAACATTTCAAAAACTTTAACACAGAACACAAACGTAAACTATTGCTTAGGACCAAATCGCGTATCTTAAACTCAATTGCATCAGCTTTTGCCATCATCTATCATTTCTAAGCAGCTTAACTGAATTTAAGAAATAATTGATACATGGATGACCTGTTGTGTGTGCATTCCATTGTCTGGAAAAAATTGAATCAGCTACAGAGCAAACTGAGACAGGCAATATCATAATTCACTGCATCCTACCATTAGTTAGAAGTAATGCTTTAAATACAACTAAGTGAGCCACTTTCTTCCTATTCAGTTTTAGAAAAAGGTGCCGAACTGTCATTAAGAAAAAAATGATAACTTTTATAAACTTCACAGATGTTTATTCTGTTATCTTTTTTGCCATTTTTTGCAGAAGTCATGTTTCACTCTCAGAAAAGCACTGAACTGACTTACTGATCAACAGGAATTGCTAAGAGCAAGGTTTGTGATCCTGTTTTCTCTTCTTTCTGGAATTATCACTTTCTTCTGTTGTTACTCTACGTTGACCTCACTAATTTTAGAATGGCATCTTCTTCTTTTTTTCTTTTGGTGAGGAAATCTCACTCTGAGCTAACACCCGTTGCCAATCTTCCTCTTTTTTTGATTGAGGAAGATTAGCCCTGAGCTAACATCTGTGCCAATCTTCCTCTATTTTTTGTATGTGGGTTGCTGCCACAGCATGGCCTGATGAGTGGTGTAGGTCCATGCCTGGGATCTGAACCCACAAACCTGGGCCGCCGAAGTTGAATGAGCCAGACTTAACCACTATGCCATGGGGCCAACCCCTAGAATGGCATCTTCTTAATCAAAATTGTTTTATTTTGAATATAAAAGCAAATTAATCAGGTTTCTTATCTTAAAATTATTTGATAGTATCACCTAGAATTAAAATTTATCTTACCACCCTAGGAATGGATTGGTTTAGTGGGGTTTTCTTTCAGTTTTATTAGAAAATTTAACATAAAATTAGATGAGATATATTTGGCTCAAATGAAATCAGAGGAGAAAAGTGACCTTAAAGACTGTGGTAGTTAAAACTAAAAGGCTACAAATTATTTGACACTCCTGACATCAAAAAGAGCTTGGGACTACTTTAGCAAATAGGGTGTAGTGGAAGAGATGCCATGTGATTTCCCAAGCTAGATCATAAAAGGTAATGCCTTCTGCCCCATTCTTTTGAGACACTTTTTTGAGGGAAGTCAGACATCATGGAAGAGGTCCTGCTACTCTGAGACGCCATACTCGAGAGGCATCTTTGGGGGGATCCGGAGAGAGAGCCCCAGTGAGCTTCCAGTCAACAGCCAGTCTCCAATGTAGCCACATGAATGACCCTCTAGGACACCTCACCCCATGGAGCCCCCAGATGGCTGCAGCCCCAGCTGACATCTGGACCACGACTCTGTGAGAGATCCCATGAGACATGCCCAGCCCAGCTCCTCCCAGACTCCCAAGCACAAAGTCATGAGCAAAATGAAATAAAACACCTCTAAGTTTGGGGATGCTTTTTTACACAGCAATATTGGCTAGAACAGTAGCCCCCAAATTAATTTATGTGAGTCTTAGGTAGTTGGTAAGGCTAATGTATAATTTTCAAACAACCAAAGTTCTTGTTCCTGGTTTTGTCATTCATTAACCTTGTGAGCTAGCCAAAGTGCCATTTTAATGCCTTGATTCCTTTGTCTATACAATGGGAATATCTATTATTTAGAGTTATTATAGAGTTTAAATGAGAATACATGTAAAAATCCTTTCAGAATGGAGCGTGTATAAAGCATTATCATTATACTAGACTTAACTAATAAGTAAAAATTATAATGCAATTATCTTATAATAGAAATGTTACATTAGTTTTTTTAACAAATCAAACTTTCAAAAAAGATATTTAAGATGTTTTCTTATTTTCCATAATATTTATTGCTGGATTGAGGGAGTGGGTAGAAAGAACACAAATTCGATCAAGGTACATAAAAGCATATGCCTATTTAAAGTTTCATTTTCTTTCCTCTTCTTATTGTGATATTATTCAGTACGATGTATTATGGGTTTTAGGGGTGATCTGTACTCATTGTAAAATTTTCCTTCAGTATTATTAGAGCCCATTGTGGGATGCTTAGGACTGTTTGAAAGTCATTTATCATTCAGAATTTATGATAAAACTACTCTTAGGCAGATTCTGGACGGTCATATTTACCCTTCTGAAAAGCTAGATAGTGAAAGAACATTTGGGAAATGACCTTGTTGTTTTCATATTGTGCTATTGTGATAAATATCATTACGCCTAGAACTTTTTCACATCAATTCTATCAAGAATCAACTGCTAAGATATCTTAAAAGCTACATTCTCACTTTTTATTTCTGACTGTTTTCCTTAGATTGTAAATGAGCTGTTTCTAGCAATCATGGCCCTTGATGTGGCAATGGAGTGTACTTTTAAAGTCATTGACACTTACTAAGGTCTTTCAAGAGATGAAGGTTGCATTCCTCAGGCTGTATTTCTGGGAATTATATATACATTTAACTAGACTTCCTTTTCTGTGCAAGGAGGAGACTTGCTGTGCAAAGAAACTGGGCTGCCCCCCTTGAATAATCCTTCTTGGTCTGAAAGGCTGCTTAGAAAGGGAAGTTGTGCTTCTCTGCCCCAACAGGTATTTACCATTTTTCAGAGTCATAGACTATAGAGGACAAAGAGGAGATGCCCTGATTTCTCAACATCCCAGTGGTAACACCTAATTACATTCACGTTGGTGGTGAATGGTGCAGTGAATCTATAGTCCTTGTGTATATGCCTGCTCTTTCTTAAAGCAATAAAGAAAAAAAAAATCACCCTGTGTCTAGAATCTTTAAGACAATGCCAACCCTCATTTTGGAAGAGTATAAATTATTTTGTTAAGTATTATTGTTTTCCAGTACCAAAACCAGTTCTTCAGGACAGAGTAGAAATGTAAAACTTTCTTGTATAAAAATCTTCCATGATTCTAATGAGGAATAAAGCAAAAATTACACAGTAGTCAAAGTCCCTGCCAAATTTGGATGCTTATTGTTTATTCCAGGCTTATTTCTCCCTCTTCTCTCCTGCTGACCCTGCCCACCAGTGTAACCAGTCTGTCATTGCCAAACATGCTCTTACACTTTACCAAAACTATTCCCACTGCTAGGAATGCACTTCCCTGATATTCCAATGGTTGAAAAAACCCCACCCTTCCTTAAATGCTCCATTCAAATTCTCATTTCTAAGTCTTCTCATACATTCTCCAACCAGAATTATCTGTCCCTCAGACATATCTCCGGGGGAATTTGTTTTTACTTCTATCAATGGCCTACTGTTAACTTTGTTTTATCATTCATTATATACTGTGTTTAAATTAAATATTCTCAATGTATTGGTTATTAAGAATTGTGAAGAGTCTGAGATTTTATCTGAATACAAGCTAACAAGTTTGCCTAACTGATCCATGAATGCTGGAAGAAGACATGAAACTCCTGGGTCAGAAACAAAGCACTTGATTAAGCAAAGATGTAGCAGAAGCCAGAATATCAGCATTTGCACCAGTTCTCTGAATCCTAATTCCCACAGGGTGCCATGAAGATGGTCGGGCAATGCCTGCATAGGCAATGGGTTGCATAATAGAGAGGTATCCTGAGCTCAGGGAACCCAAATCTTTTATAATGAGCAGTAAACCTGGCTGACTTTTGCCCAGAGGGACACGTTATCTTTACTATACTGGACAGCACCACTGCTCCTTGCTTCACAGACAGTTCTCTTTGTTGTCTTCCAGGTCTGTTCACTACACAAACATCCTTGGAAAGATAGCCTGAAACAAACTCAGTCAGCACTCCTGCCCTCAAGACATGAAGAAACATGACAGATCCATGGAATGTTGTCTCCCAACATTAGTTTCCTTCATGTTGCTCACCCTTCCCCTAGATTATAAGCCCCCAATGGACAGGCAGATTGTCTTATTCATATTTCTCTTAGAATATATGTTCTTTGTTGAAGAAAGTCCATCAAATCTTCTGAATAAACAGGGTGATACACCAAGGATGTTAAGAATTTCCTTGGTCTACACCCTATTTTTAGAGAAACTGCTTTGTCCATATCAGCATGGAAACCAGTGAGAATGTAGTTTGGTTTTGACAACACAGTCTCCCTATTCTACCTAGGTTTTTCTCTTTGGGGATGACTAACTCTCAGGCCTTCCAAATTCTATTTCATTCCACTCCCTGCCAAAAACTCAGTGCCTCCAACTGTCTCTGCTCATCAAGACCAGAGCCCAGGAAAAGAAGTAAGACTCATTTCACCAGGATATAAAGCTGATTACGGCTTTAGTATTACCCATCTGAGACTGACAAAAACTTAAGTTAAACAAGAAGGAAATATAAACTGTGAAAAAGTGGGCAATTGCTAACCACCATAAAAAATAGAAATTTTTGACTGTTCTTCCTGAAATCATACATTCACAATACACTAATGAACATCTACCCTGCCTATGCATAAGAATAAGCTTGAGAAACGAGTACTAATGTTACAAGGAAATTAGCTAATTTGTAAATAGTCTGAGAGTAGAAATATAGCATTTTGACTATCATGTAAGACACAGATTTGCTATTTGAAAGCTAACGCAAAGTAACACAAAATGGTTTTAAATCACGGACAAGAAAAAATACTTATTCCTGCCTAGACAAATATTTAGTATATCCTTTGTCTGAAGAAAACTTTCTACATAACCCAAAATATATATTTTTTCCAGATTAACACTCCTTCTAAACACTGAGAGTGCCAAGAGAGTTTGAAAGGAACCATAATTAATACTGGAAGACCAAAAGGGAAGATGATTATCTTAACAGGAGAAATATACTTGAGTATGAGTGGTGACTAGATGGATTTTATAAAGAAAATAAATCAATCAAACAACTTCTAGGAGATACACTGCATTATATTTTATGCATTTGGATGGAAGTTTCCA
Source organism: Tapirus indicus (assembly GCA_031878705.1). NCBI lineage: Eukaryota > Metazoa > Chordata > Mammalia > Perissodactyla > Tapiridae > Tapirus > Tapirus indicus. The sequence continues at coordinate 33,342,941 of CM062937.1, read as the reverse complement.
GAACTCTCAGAAATGCTTTTAGTACTAAGTCATTTTGAAACTGTTTATATAGAGAGATGATTGTGATAATTATGAACAAATTTTGCTAATTAATATTCATTCAAAATGTCAGACCCTGTATTTTACATGCCTGGCTCCACCCCAGCATTCAGATCTCATTTTGAAGTTACCACTTCAGAGAGGACCTCTTTGATTACCAACCTAAATCTCCATCCATACCCCACCAGTCAGTCTGAGAAGATCTCATTGGTTTGTCTGTTTATTGATAACTCCTCCCTCCCTGCCCCCAGTACATGAGATTCACTGGGGAAGAGCCTTGTCTGTTTCTTCATCATTGCATCTTCTGGGTTGAGAACAGTGTCTGAGACGAGAAAAATTAAGAAACAATCAAAGAATGAATGAATCCATTGTTTTAGGGCGGCAGCTGTGTGCTATGCTCTCCGATCTCTCACCATGCACAGGTTTCTTGGTAGTTGTCAACTGTTCTCAGCAGCATGCTGACCAAGTCTGCTTTTTCAACACTCATAGATCATAGTAAAATACTCATGGCTTGGCTAAAGAGGAGGAAGGCCCTTTCACCCTTCCACTCGAAGTTATTGTGGTTTCCTCTTTCTCGTTCTATTGCTTCTCTTTATTTGTTACTTGGGAGTGTTTTTTTTTTTGAGTATTGAGAGAGTCATTCCTGGCCACTCTTGGATACTTTAGCAGTCCACCTGGTTCATAAACCATCTTCTCTTCAGCCTCCCCTCCTGTCACCAACTAGGTGCCTTGAGAAACTCAAAGGTGGGTTCGGAAGCAATTAACTGTCTTTCCAGGTTGTTTCTTTTCCTTCTGTATGTTAAGGAGATATAACCACCAACCATCTTGAAACTGACCAAGTGAGAAACTCAAGGGAGATGTAACCACCAAAACATCCTGAAACTGACCAAGCCTCACCACAAGAGCTACATCCATGACCTTTGCCTTATTTTTAATGCAAAAATCTCTCCAGGAGGAGCTTAGGCCTCGTTATGTGGAAGCATGTTCTCCAACTGAGCCTGTGCAAGCAAATACCTGCCTCTCCCTTTTGAATATTCATTTTCCAACCAATGAAAATGTTCTTGTTTCCCTTTGTTTGGGGGCACCATGACTTTGGAAATGATTCCTCATGGCCACCTATCTGCTGCAAATACACGTTACTTTGTGAGACAACTTCCACTGGTGTAAAGTCTTAACTCACCAGTCTTTACCTCACCAGGAGGCGAGCCCACTTGGTTCGGTAACACTCCCTCCACATCACACAGCCTCCAACAGCTGGTGTGTGATGTTTGCTTACAACCATGTGTTGTGCATATTTTGGTCTGATAAATATATAGAAAATAATCATAGAGGCGCAGAGAAAAATGCAGGACCACTCATTCTCACCTTTAAAAAGCAAATATTAATTCTATTAGGGCAATTTCAGAAAATAAACCCAACTCTTCTATTTAGTGATTGGGCTCAGTCCCATAAATTGTGAGTTATATCAAATTTCAGATTATTTGTGCCACGTCAAGATTTGGATTAGTCAACCTTTCTGAAATTAGGCACAATTCTAGTAAATGTTCCCAGGAAAAATATACACGTATCCCTCTATCATCAACTCCAAAAGAATATGTGTATTTTTTTCTAGTATTATTTCTAACACAAATCATACTTTCATTTGCCTTTCTCCCTCAACTGTCCCTAAATTCCTGCTCATTTCACATTTTCTGCAGAAGCAGATTTCCTGAAGGAAAAATCAGGGAGCTAGCAAGTACTGTTACCACAGGAGTTGACCTAGAAAGGAGCCACGTATTTGCAAGTTGGAGGTGTAATTCATCTCCCTGTAGATACCCGTCTGTTTCTCTCTGTGTCCCTAGGGTTTTCCTAATTCATCTTGCAGATCAAACCTGGTTACTCAGAGCCTGAGGTGTGTTGTGAAGGACAGAGAAGGGTGTATTTAGGGGAAAATGTCAGCTAACACATACAGAAAAAGTTACTGAATGTTGGCGAGTCTTTCTTCATTGCTCTGCAAGTGTTCCTTCTTTCCCTATTTATCTACGTTATTTTTTTTTTCAGTTCTGTTTCCTGCGCCATTCTGTTCACTAAACCTAAAGCGATAATATTGCTCTGCAGTTGCTACTTGGCTCCAGTTGAGGCCCTGTTGATTGCTCATTAGCTTGAGGAGATGGGGTTGCAAATAGGGAGACATCTTGAGAATGATTACAAGAGTTTTCTTTTTCTGGCAATGCTTAAGTACTGAGTTGAAGAAAATTGAGGACCAGAGGTAATTGTTACAGACCAAATAAATACTGAGAGGAAAGCAAGACAGGAACTCTCAGCTGAGAACGTCGCATTTTTATTGAAATGCTGGCAATCAACTAATGAGAGTTAGGACCTAAGAATATTTATATTTGCAGTAATTGTTCTGCCAATAAAGGAAAATATGTATTCAATATGGTGCTGAAAATGATTCAGAAGTTTTTATTTTTGATGGAAAAGATGATCAAATCAAGTGATCTGCTGGCCTGTGTAGTAAAAGTCATGATCCACTGTAGTAGTTTCGAAACATTTACTGTCTTTATAGTTTCTGCTCTGTGCAGAATTAAAAGAGAGACAAAGCTTAAACCACAAAACCTTGTTGAAAGGTTTTATATCACAATCATACCCTCATATCCTACAAAGATACAGTGGTATAATTCATAAGGCAAAGAACTGAAGAGTCACTGTCTGCCTGGTCCATGTAAATCGCCACGGACTCCGTCATCTTACGGAGCTCTGTAAGTAGTTCCTTTATCTTACCAACTTTTGAGGGATGTATCCTTGCCTCAAAAATATGGATAGCATTCTGTATTTTAACTGTGATTCAAATTCTCTCAAATGTGGTAAAAAGGTAAAGGTGATTCATTAGGAAAAGTTGTATATTTAAAACATAATAATAAGCTATCACAAAACAAATGTGGAAATAAAAGAAAACTAAACTCAGCTTCACCAGAAGATCAGAAACTGCAGGCAGTTCTGCATAATCACAAGGCTTTGAATGAGTACACAGGTACCTAAGCCTTCCTTCGTCACCTCACAGCACAAAAACATAAACACAAGACGCAGGTTTTCACCAGATATTTTCCCATCCTTCTCTCAAATCTCCCCCACCGTGGCAGTAAGAACCTGGTCTTCCTGGGATACGATCTAGTGTCTGACAGTATCAAAAAACAGAGAAGGATTCAAGCGCCATGAAGAATACTTTCCAATCTAACTCTCAAATGTGGAATGAAATCAGATAGAACACTACACTGACTATCTCAATTTATGTCTTTTCTAAAAACAAAAGTTGACACTGGCATGGTCATCTTTCAGCAAATTCGGCAGAAAAAAAAATCCAATTCAAATATTTCAAAAGAATTCTGCTTGTCTTAAAAAAAGTTCTTGGAGACTCATCAATGACAAGAAATACTGCTCAATCCCTCCCTCGAACACTGTCACATTTACCAGGTGACATTTTCTTCTCCTTCACATAACTTATCTGACACAGTAGCGTATCAGCAATATACTACAGGGAAGATAATTGGAATCAAGAAAGCTAATCTGCCTTTCTGCTTCAACTGTCAGAGAAAAAAAAATGAAGTCACAGCAAATACTTTTAAAAGCACAACAGTATAATGTCAATTTCCTGACTCAGCAACCCAAATAAAAGTGGCAAATCTATTCACAAAGCCTTAAGAACCTGCCACATCTGGTAACCAGTGGCATAATGTGCTTTCATAGCTAACCTGAATGGAAGCTGCAGGAAAGACAGATGTGACACACCCCTTGCCCCACCCTTCAAGTAAGGCTCCGATGCACCACAGGAAAGTATACTACCCCATCAATTCAGCTGAGTTAAAGTATAAACCTGGTACTTTGGCCTAATAGTTAGTGCAAAAGTTTCAGGAGAGCAATTTCAAGTGCAAGAAAGGACACAATTTTCCCAATAAATCTTGTAGAAAGCAATATGCCTTGACTGCAAAGTTAATCGGGGAGCAAAATGGACCCAGGCAAAGTCTTAACACAATGATTTTCACACACACCCATCTTCCTTCTTCCCTGAAGCAAAGATTCCTATACATTAGACAAAAAAACACACTGATTATAGAAATTTCCCTTCATGGAAGGCAAAAAAAATAAGTCTGACTTGAGGAATATATTGTTCCTATCTGTATCATGTCAAGAAGTGAATCTTTGAAAGTATAATTATTTTGCGTTTTCCTGAGGACAATTCCCACGAGATATTTTTTCTTCTCTTTCTCTCTCTCTCTTTCTCTTTCTGAACAGGAAGTCACTGACTGAGGAACGTCTACCTACCTTACCAAGATGTTGGACATGCTATTCCAAAAGTTGAAAGATATTCTCTCATGGGAGAGAAAATATCTAAATATCCACTGGGCTAGCAGGCACCATATGAAGAAATTCCCTTCCTGAAAGGTGGTAGAAAACCGCAGAGGGTGTAAGACTGGCAACCAGCTGTCAGGCAGCAGCGAATGCCCCTCTCTTTCCCTCCATCCCATCACTGCTAGCCAAGTAAGGGGAGATGAAGCCAGATTCTAAAGTTGCCTCAGAAAATTCCAGAAGTTAAATAAAAGTTCAACCTCCTTTATTTTTTGCTTTGATACTAAAGTACTTAAAAGAAAAAAATCTAGGAAAAAATATTTTTATATGCAAACTTGAAATTTATATTTTATAAGCTGGCTTCAGAATCCTGCCTACTGTCAAGATAACATCCTGTTATCACACTTGTGCAAAACACCCGAGGCGTGAATTACTGCAGACTAATTCACAGCCTGTCATATCTCACTACTTAATTGTCATATACCAATGTAAACAGAGATCATTTTTTGTCACTAATAACTGTGTTTTTATTATGAAAGCTTTAGTGTAATTAATTCTACCTCAAACTTCAAGCTCAAGAAAGGAAGGTCTATTTGCCTACAGGCACCATGAGTAGTTAATAAGCCTGCCCTCCCCCGCCCTTTAAATTTTAAACTACCTTTGTCATCAGTCTTAGCTACCGTAGCATCCTATACTTTTGCAAAATTCCCTTATGACCAATTCCAACATTGCTCCACATGAGTGTTTCACTGCTTCCTTTCTTTCTTCTTTATATGAAAATATCTATTGATTTCCTACCAAGGTTAAAACTTTGGAACTGGAGAGACAATACTTAACACAGAACTAGGTTTCTGTCTTATCATTTAGGAAAGACAATTACAAGCAATAACAATGTAGTGTGATAAATGTTATGATGGGAGCGTGAGCTCTTAGGAGGGACACATAATCTGGATTAAGGGAGTGAGGGGAAGCACCCTGTGAGAAATGGTGAAGTCTGTGGTAGAAGGTGGAGGAGTAGAGGAGTTATCCTGGCAAAGAAGAGGGTGTGGTTGGAGATAGAGTGTGAGGAGGGGAGAGTCCTGAAAAATGGGTTTGGTGATGTCAGCGGGGACCATATCATGACACATCTGGGTGATAGTGAGATTGCTCCGGCTGGAGTTTAGAGAATGGATCAGAGAAGAGCCATGGATAGAGGTTAGAAGAGCAGTTAGGTGGCTATTGGAATAATCTCCACGAGAGAAGATGATGGCCAACCTGAGGAACTGCTGGTGAGGATGGCAAGAAACAGATGGACTTGACATATGTAGGAGGTAAAGTGGACTCTGTGATTGTTTCTGTCTGGTGACGGACAGTGTCAAGCTTTTGAACAACTGGATGGATGGTGTTGCCACCCCCTAAGACAGGAAACATTGTAGAAGGAACATATTTGGTGAGAAAAATGAGTTCCATTTGTACCTGATGAGTTTGGGATGATTGTGGGATATCCCAGTGGAACTTTCCAGTAGGCACATAGGTCTATGAGTCCAAGTTTCAAAGAAAGAGAGAGAGAGAGATGGCAGGAGAAACAGATTTGCTGTCAGTCATCATTTTGCAACTAAGATTTAGAGCCATAGGAGCGGATAAGACAGTTGAGGAAGAATGTGGAAGAGGATAAAGGGCCCAGGACAGAGCTGGGAGGAAGACACACGTTCAAGGTAGAGGCACAAGAAGAGCCATCTGGGAGATATCCAGAGGAGGAAGAACAAAGGCAGGCGTGTCATCTCCGAGCATTCTGAGTTTGGCACTTTCTCTTTGCTGTGTGTTTTAATGATCTCTTGTCTGCATGTGTGTAAAGAAGAGAAGACGGATACAAAATTCAAGCAAATTCAAGATTAAAGATGTAATGAGAATACACATACCAACTCCTGCCCCGCCCCCCGCCCGGCCCCCTCAGCTGTGCACTGGGAGGTGAACCCTTCGTTTTCTCTCCGGCTGCCTCCTCCAGTAGGAAACGGCGGCAGGGGATTGGAGGGCAGGAGGGGAGAGTCTAGGGCATCATTCACTCTCCCTCCAGGCATCTGTGCTGTTTCTCCACATGGTGGCTGCTTTGACAAGTTTGAAGCTCCCACCACGGCCCCTCCTCCACAGTTCCAGTGTCAGAGATGAGCCCAGCGTCCCTGGGCTCTGGAAACACTGTTTCTTCCCCAGGATACCAGGTGTTGCCTCTCTCACTCCTGTTTTTTAGCCCTGCTCACACTTCCTTCATTAAAGTCTCTCCATTGAACTAATATGGGGTTAAATGCTATTTCCTCCCGGGATCAGGACTAAAATAGCCTTGAAATGAAAATATAACAAAACCTATATCTCTTTAAAAAGTTGTTCACAAGAATTCTCAGTGCTTTCTGAGATACAGAGCTACGGACATGCACCCAACCTCTCCTCTTTGCAAGGCCTCAATCCTTCTCTCTCCGAGTTGAATTCCATCCTTCCTAACTTCCTCAGGAATCTCACGCCATCAATGACTGCTTCTCTTCCCTGAATTTTTCACTTTTCCTTTTCTACTAGATCCTCCTTATTGGCTTTGAATGTGCCTAGCTACCTCCCCTCATAAGGAAAATCTGCCAACCTCTGACTCTACCCACTCCCTCCAGGTTTTACGCTATCTTCTCTTCACAGACAACGTCATTAAACTACTGAAGATATTTTTATTTACTCTTTCTATTCCCTCACTTACAGTCATCTTTAGCTGACTCCATCCGGCTTCTGCTCTAAGTACAGCCTAGTCACAGTCTTCATTAAAGTCATCAGTGATTTCTGTGATCCTAAATTCAGTGGATGTTATTCATTTCTCAACACTCCATCTGTTTTCCCTTGGACAGGTGTAAGGAGAAAAAGAAATTAAAAATAAGAGGCTTGATTCTCCCTGTTGAAAAAGAGAGCCCTCCCTCCTCTTTCTCAGAGCATTTGCTTTAGAAAACTTGTAAGTCCTTTCTCCTCTCTTTGAAATGTATATAAATCCTTTTGAAGACGTGATAAGCCTTTTGTCAGCTTGATGACCCAGAAGTGTTTTTCTCAAGGACCCGGGAACCATCTCTTTGAAATGTAAACATCTAGAGAGATAGCAACCCTGTCTCCCAGTTGGTGTGGGAGAGCTGGAGCAGAACTTCCGGTGGGTGCCTTTCTCCAAGTTGCAAAACTACCTCCCGTCAAAAAGATGGGAGACGTTTGTTTTTCCTCTGGATAAAGCCAATTAGCTAGCGTAGATGGTCACCCCAATTACCAGGTTAAGTTAGGAAGAACTGCGCGACCAATGGTGCTGTCAACTCTTATTTGTCTTGAGAGCAGGTATGTAGTGTGTTGTATCTGCCTGACTGGTGTTGGGAAAGGCAGTCTCATATGCACAGTCTTTCTGCGCCCACCCAGCAGCATAGGAAGGAGCCCTGGGCCTGGAACACTTCCTGCTAAGAGAGGAAGAGCCCACACAGCTTGTGCTGGGCTTATCTCCTGAGTGGGAATGTCTTTCCTTGTTTCCAGTTCAATGAGTGCTCTTTGATCTTTGCTTAAAGCTGGTGCCTTAGACGGCAATGATTTTGATAAACCTACTGCAGATTGTGTTGTGGAATTACTGGATTGCTGTCTCTCGTCTCCATTTGACTGTAAACTCCAAGAGGACAGGATCTTTACCTATTTTCACTATCATTGAATTCCCATAGCCCTACACAGTGCCCCGCATATGGTAGGAGTTCAAGAAATGTTACGTTCATCCTATTCCCCATTGGAATAGAATGTTGCCATTTGTATGCAATAAATGAGAAAAACATTCAGGAAGTTCAATGTTAAATTTTTTCAATTGTTTGCTTCCTTTTGAGTTTTAACTATTAAGGTAAGAAATCAACTGTTATACTAAATTTAGGTATTAAAATCTGTATTGACTTTTGACTTAGATTACAGTGGCTCATCTATTGCCACATAACAAATTAACACAAAACTTAGTGGTTTTAAACAAAAGTTAAACTTTTTCTGTAAAGGGTCACATGGTAAATATTTTAGAGATCTCTATTGCAATGACTCCATTCTGACAGTGAAGTACAAAAGCAGCCATCAACTGTACATGTGAACAGACTAGTGTGGCCGTGTTCCAACATACCTTTATCGATGGACACTGATACTTGAATTTCATATGATTTTCTTGTGTCACAAAATATTGTTATTTTGATTTTCTTCAACCATTTAATAAGGTACAATCCATTCCTGGCTCGCAGGCCATACAAAAATAGGCGGTTGGCTAGATTTGGTCCATGGGCCGTAGTTTGTCAACAGCAGTATTTCTATTATCTTTGACTATTTGGGGGATTAGGAATTAAGACAGAGCTTAGCAGAGTGATTCTCCTGATTCTCTTGATGCTGACGGAGGTCACTTGGTAGCACTTGATTTTGGACGTGCCGGCCTGGAGGGTCTCAGGCAGCTTTGTTCACACGTCTGGTACTTGGTGGGAGCGTCTGAAAGGCTGGCCTCAGCCGAGATTGTGACTACAATCGCTAACTGGCTTTCAGAGAGATGTAAGATTACCCATATACATTTTGACGGAGGGGAAGACATTTTCCATATGTAAAGTGAGTCAGGTTTTGAGAGGAAGAAATGATGCTCGTCAGCATTAACAGAATACAATGGTGTAAGTTTCTTAGTTCCCTCATAAGAAAGTGCTTATGCGAATACACATTGTCAGGTTTTGTACAACCGTTCACTTTCCATCGGATCATTTTCTTTTCTCTTCATCCTTCAATTGCCTTTCCTTTTCAGCTCAAAACAAGCCTGCGGAGTAAATGCTGAAGCATAATCCTGTATTAATTTATGGGCCATGGTGTGGCTTACTAGAAATGAAACGCTCCGGTCCCATGAAATCCTAATCACTTTCCCAGCCAGCAGGAGCCGGAGTTAAAGCATTTCCAGTGACGTGAACAAGAACATTAAATAAAACCAGTGCGAGGGACTGGATGCATGTAAGTCAGGAAGAGGAAGATGCTGTGCCCCAGATCAAAGCCTGTCTGGGGGAGGCAACTCTTTTTGGCTTTAACTCAGTGGGAGAGGCAGCAACTTCAAATCCGTGGTCAGTTCAATTCGGTTTATGAGAGACTTACCCTGTTATTTCTGTATTGCATACCAAGCAGAGAGGTTCTGAGCAGGCTTATGAAAAATCTCCCAGGTGAAAGAGATATATATAAAAATTGTCCCCCATGCATGTTCTTTCAACTACTCCTGACCCTTTGAGCCATTCTCCCAAAGCAGATCAGAATCTCAAAGAAGGGAAAGGGACGCCTGGGAAGGCATCTGTGTTTAGAGTGGACAGCACTGGTCCCAGTCCCTGTGGAAGATTTCTCTCTGATGTGGCAGAGTGGTGGGAAAACCCTCCCTGTTAACTACTCACTAGGAGTTGCCCGAATGAAAGCAGGTTTGGGGAAAACATAAATCTAGATGTGCTGGGATTAGTGAATTTCCTGAATATACAAATGGCTGTGAGTGATTTTTCTAAAATCTAAGAACAATAGACAGAAGGACGTGTTTAAATGCACTGTAAATCAAAAATTAGATTAATTAAGGCATAGTTAAAAGGTAACTTAATTATGTTTAGTTCTGATTATCAATGATGCCAATCCAAACCAAATTCTCAAAGCTGGTAGAAATTTTACACATGTCATAAACAGCAGAGGGATGTTATATCCAGTAGAATGGTGAAGAGAAATAGAATGATAGACCAAAAATAATAGATAATCAAAAAATCACTGATGCAGGATCAGGTTTGGAATGCCTGCTATGAACCTTGGCAGGAAATATGTCCTCTTAATGATGTTCAACTGTAGTAATATTAGAATCAGCTTGCTTTCCCTGAATTCAACTTATGGAGTCATGCAGAATATAGCCCATGTTTTAATTTGTAGTTTACTCTTGATTTTGAATGCCAATCTTGCTTAAAAATGATTTTAAAAGTAATGTTAAAAAAATGTTTTAAACAACAAAAGCAATGTAAAATAGCTCTGTTAATGCATAAGTATGATAGCATGGAAATTTTAGAATTAAAATAGACATACCAACATTGACTATACTACCACTTCTAAGTTGAATACAGTATTTAGAAATGCCTGGCACTGGCCTGGTGGCATAGCAGTTGAGTTTGCACATTCCGCTTCGGTGGCCTGGGGTTCACCAGTTCAGATCCTGGTGCGGGCCTACTCTCCGCTCATCAAGCCATGCTGAGGTGGCATCCCACATGGAAGAACTAAAAGGACCTACAACTAGGATATACAACTATGTACTGGGGCCTTGGGGAGAAAAAAGAAAAAGAGGAAGATTGGCAACCAATGTTTGCTCAGGGCCAATATTCCTCAAAAAAGTAAAATAAAATAAAGAAATACCTTTAATTAGAAATATAGTGATAGTCGTATTAGCCAGTGGGGCCATCCAAAAATGTATACAGCAAGACCTAGGAAACATTTGTGCATGTTGTGATCTGAGCAGAGAAAGGATTGAGAAGATAGTTGCATGCTTGGGGTAAGAATGGAAGGAAGGGGGTGGGGGAATATTTTGAACTAGGCTGATACACACTCAAGCATGAATTCTCTGGATTAAACAACAACCCAAGAGGGAAAAAAGAGGAGGAAATGGTGTCTGTGTGACAGGTGTGGGTATGTGTGTGGTTATGTGTAGTCCTTCACACTGGATAATGAAATTGTTGTCTAGATTTGCAAGATGACAGAAGGGAACCCTTCAGAGGCTTTTGCATTGATGCCTTCTGTCAGTCTATCATGAAAGAATAGCTCCAAGAATATTTTATTAGCAAAGATCTCCAATTCCCTTCCTTCTTTCAACCAGTTTTGTCAGAATCATAACAAATAATTCAGTTTTAAAAACAAAGCTATTCTGGAATATGACTGCTAATGGAGCACTTGAAAGCCCCTCTTGTTTTGACAAACCAGGTTCAGACGTATTTGTGGGCAGGAGAGTATGGTTTGTTTTCACCTGCATCCAGACATCTTATCCCAGGAAAAGTTTTGTACTATGATTTTTTAAAAGAAATACTGTCTAGAGTTTTGACAGTGTTCCTTGCAGATAATCCTTAACCAATTAAAGAGGACCCACCAGGGACCTCATTCATAAAAGATTTACAGAAAAGTCACAATGTAGTTGAATTCAAAAGAAAGAGTGTAAAGATAAGTGAGCTTTTCTGAATAATAACATATTCGGCAAAAGACAAAACATATCACCTCAAAATACAATGGAACAGCGTTTAAAAAGATGCCTTGGGAGACATTTTTCTCCCCTAACAACTCTTTGGAATAAACAGATTTCTTCAGGGTTACTTTGAAAGACTAAGAACACTTAATAGGTAATTGGGTCGACAATTGCACTGTTTTGAGACCACACTCCAAGGATATACACATCTTGCCCCCGAGCAACAGCATCATTTTGATAATTCGAGAAACTAAATGTTAACTTGATTGCCTCTAGTGAACAGACACTAGTAAAGGAAGGTTTCTAAGGGATTTTGCATATCAAGGCCTGGGTTAATTCCATTTGCTGCCACCCGCTAACTTTTAGTTTTTAGAATCTGATCTTACTTTTGCAAGATTTGATACTTTAGGTTTATTTTCTTCTCAAATTGGGGGGCAGCGGCAGTAGAAAATGAGGTCTATGGCAGGAAATGAGATCCACAGAATCATAGAATATTGGTTCTGCAGGAGAGAGCAGGAAGGGAGGGAGTTAAAATGTATTCAATTCCTATTGTAAGCCAGGCACTGTGGTAGGTGCTTCATAATTTATAATCACCCCAACAGCCTGATAAAGCATGTATTAATATCCCTAATTTGACAGATGTGAAAAAGGCTCAGAGAAGTCAAGAAATTTATCCAGTGGCACATAGGTAATGTGGTAGCAGAAAAAGAAAAGGGCTATCAAATTCCAATGTTGTGTTCTTTCTAATTCACAAGGCTGCTCATCAGGGAGGGAACTTGGCATCTTCTAGCTCAGGGCTGCTCAAATTCTAATGTGCCTACGAGTCAGCAGAGGATCTTGTGAAAATGCAGATTCTGATTCAGTAGGTCTGTGGTGGGGCCTGAGACCCTGCGTTTTTAATGCTGATGGTGTTGGTTTGGGGAATACACCTAGAGCAGCCCGTCTCTAGTTTACTCTCAGGTTCTGTTGTGGAAACCTAAGGTTTAGGGATTAAGAATTTAAGAACATATAACTGGATAGAGGCAGAGCTGAGTTTGAGCCAGTGTCAACTCCAAAAGATGATTTGGGAGGAAGCCCCTTTCTATTCTGTCTAAAAACGTGTGTGTACTTGCTGTGCCAACTCATTTACAAGAACTGCCTGAGCCCACTTTTTCAGTAGGATTGCCATTCCTCCCAGAATCATGGATTCAATGAATTTATTCCCCAAATCTGTAATTTTGTGCACAAATTAAATTTTTAGAAGCCTAGCATTATGGACTGAAAGTTTGTATCCCCGCGCCCAATTCACATGTTGAACTCTGACCCCCGATTTGATGGTATGAGGAGGTAGGACCTTTGGGAGGAAATTAGGATTAGATGAAGTCAAGAGGGTGGGGCCCCCAAGAAAGGAAATTAGTGCCCTTGTAAGAGTCACTAGAGATCTTGCTTCCACTCTACGGGCCACCATGTGAGGATACAAGAAGACAGCCATCTGCAAACCAGGAAGTGGGCCCTCAATAGGTACCGGATCTGCCAGCACCTTGATCAGGCAATTCTAACCTCCAGAACTGTGAGAAACAAATTTTTGTTGTTTAAGCCACCCAGTCTAGGGTTATTTGTTATGCAGCCTGAACTATGACACCTAGTAACTTGGCAAGAACATGGAGTATTGAGCACAACATATTTTGTTAAAGAATATAGACACTTGAGGTTATCATTTACAAATGATCTATTTTCTTTAGAATTTTATGAATATATTGGAAGTGATCTGGGCATCATATCTGATCTAGAATTTGAGAATCTTATAATTTACTGCTATTGCTGAAGAAGGAAAAAAAAATGAAACACCAGATTCTTGAAGAATAGAATGAACTGGAGTGGTTGGCACTCTTGGTAGGATAAGCCTTGGTGACAGAGGCAGATATAAGTGACATGCTCTTGACACTCACTAGTTATGTGGCCTTCTCTCTAAATTGTGAGTCATTTCTCTCTTAGTTTCAGCTTACTCATCCACAAAATACAGGAGTTAGACTCAGGGATCTCAGCTATTTCACTTCTAAAACTCTGATCCTATGAACCATGTTTTATATTTATAAAGTAAGCTTTAATGATCTTTGATATATTATCAGGATATATATAGATATAAATAATATATATTTTTTTGCTGAGGAAGATTCGCCCTGAGCTAACATCTGTTGCAGATCTTCCTCTCTTTTGTTTGTGGGCCACCACCACAGCACGGCCATGACCAGCAATGTAGGTCCATGCCTGGAAACCAAACCCCAGGCTGCCAAATGGGAGTGTGCCAAACTTAATCGTTAGGCCACCAGGGCTGGCCCATAAATAATTTTGAAAAAATTGTAGTAAGGGCTTATCATGGAAGCATTAATGATCTTATTTCCCACCTCCACTCCATAAGATATCACTTTTACTGATTTTTCCTGGTGATGACGTCCATATCATCAAGGGGGATTATGTGTATGCCTCTTCTCTGATTAATCAAGTTCAAATGATGAAGATTTTTTTTTTTTTGCTGAGGAAGATTAGCCCTGAGCTAACATCTGTGCCAGTCTTCCTCCATTTTGTATGTGGGTCACTGCCACAGTGTGGCTGACACATGGTGTAGGTCTGCACCCAGGATCTGGACCTGTGAACCTGGGCCATCAATGCAGAGCACAAACCCAACCATGAGGTCATGGGGCTGGCCCCCTAGATGATGAAGATTTTGCTTATACTTCCCTTTGTAGTTAAATCACTATAGTTGTATCATTTCTTGATTTCCTGTAAACATTTATGCCTTTGTTTATTGTTTCATTTCCCACTGACAGTGTCCTGGTTTTCCACTTTGTGAGATGAGAATATTTATCTCTCTATCCTTTATTTGATCTTTCTTCCCCTTTCCATCTCCTATCTTCTATTATTTATATTTAAATTGTACTGTTATACATGTATACAAATGTACAGTTACAGTCTAGTCTTTACCCATATTTAGTTCTGCATTTGATACTGTAGGGGAGGAAGACATATCCTCTACCCACTCTATGTCCTTCTGGCTGGGATGAATTAAATTGACACAAGACAGAATAATAGGAGAAAATCAAACAAAGCTTCACAACCTGTATACATGGGAGAGACCCAGGAAACTGAGTAACTCAACAAAATGGTGGCAGCTTTCATCTTAAATACCATCTTCAGCTAAAGATGAAGGAGGATGTTGGGGGTTGTGGTTTGGGACTTCAAAGGGGTGGAAGGCAATTCACATGGAAATGAAAAAGCAAATGTTTGGTAGGCAGAACTTTGACAAGAATGGGCTTAGCAAGGACCCTCCCAGTCTATGACACCCAGAGTTATATATGGTGATGGCCTATCCTGGGAACAGGACTTTTATCTTAAATTTCTTTTAGGCAGTTAGTGGGGGGGGGGTCCAAATTTCTTTCAGAGTCTTTCTTTCTTGAAAATAATCGAGGCAAAGAGACGTGTTTTGAGGTGGTCAATTCTGATGCCCTACAATTCCAATAGTCGAAATGATGATTCTAACCCTAACACTAGCTTCTCTAGCTCTGTCCACAAGTTCATTCAAGATGTGTAGTGTGAGTGTGTGTGTGTGTGTGTTGTGTTGTGGAAGAACAAAAGCTTAAAGGATGATTCTAATAGTTGAAAATCAGTCACAGTGCTTACATTATTCTGTCTACATAATTATGTGGGGATGCAGTTAAGTGGGAGGTGGAGATACTGTTTTAGACATCTGGGCACTGTCTCTGCTTTGTATCACATTTGAAGATGTGGCATTTCTCACTAAATGGTAATATAAATCCTGACTGTAAAAGGGCTTCAGCAGAGAACAAAATGAAGCTTCTCACATCAGATACAATCTTACTTTGTGTGGAGAGGGTCACTGGCAGCTGCTTGCCCCTCTTAGGGATGAAAGGAAACTGAGTCAGTCACCCTACTTTAAATTTCTATATCCTTGGCAAAATCAGTCGAGAACTTGGAGCGCACAGAAATGTATAGTCTCTTTTTTCACCTATCCATTGCCCATCTGAAGGCTCTGATTATTATTACCTGTAGAGCCAAGAAATATTCTCTATGCATCATGATTATCCTCAGGTGTTTTTTCTCCTCAAGTTTTTCTTTCTCTTAATTTCTTCCCTCCCTTCCTCCTTTCTTTCTTCTCCCTCTGCTTCTCTCTCTCTCTCTCACTTTCTCTTCCTTCCCTCCCTTCCTCCTCTCTTAGTACTTCTAATCAACTGTATTCTAACCTCAAATTTTTTTCCAACTGCAGTCAGCATGCCAGGCCTGCTATATCACTGATCTCCTGAGTTGGAAACCATTATTTCCTTAGACACCACATCTCCTCCCTCCCTAATTTTATGATAATTTTGCTGGAGTATAACGTGAAGTAACTTCTTAAGACAGGATGCATGGAAAATAAAATTTGTGAATCTTCCATGTTTGTACAGACCTTTATTTTAGCCCTTTCTCTTGCTTGATAATTTAAAATTTTTTTATTATTATTTATTTTTTGGTGAGGAAGATTGGCCCTGAGCTAATATCTGTTGCCAGTCCTCCTCTTTTTGCTTGAGGAAGATTGTCGCTGAGCTAATATCTGTGCCCATCTTCCTCCATTTTGTATATGGGATGCCTCTACAGCATGGCTTGATGAGCAGTGTGTAGGTCTGCACCCGGGATCCAAACTCACAAACCCCGGGCCGCCAAAGCAGAGCACATGAACTTAACCACTATGCCACCAGGCTGGCCCCAATAACTTTTTCTTTTGATCATTTAATTTTTTTCTGAAAAAATGGAAGGTGCTGGTTGCTTCATTGTTTCCCAGTATCCAGTGTTTTGTAGATGAAAGGTCTGACACTAGTCTGATTCTCATTCTCTCTATGTAAATACATTCTTTCTATCTGGGAGTTTTTAGAAAATTCTCCAAAAGTTCTGAAATTTCAGTGTCTGAACATGTGTCTCTTTTCTTTCTCTCTGAAGCAAACGCAGTGAACACTTTCTGTGGGAAATTTCTCTCTTTATTTGTTTATAATGAGAAATTCATTTGCCTTCTTTTTCTTTATTTTTTCTTGAAGATTTTCTTTCCTCTTACCTTGTTCCTTTTTCACATTATCCTGTTCTTGCTTACTTGATATATTTTCTGAAAAGTCTCATTGAATATACTTCTTGCATTTTCTAAGTCTCTCCTAAAAGTTTAAGTTCTCTTCCCCATGTCATTTCTCTTTCCTCCTGCTTCATGCTAGGGTGTACGGTTCCTCCTATATTATCAGAATGGCTTTCATTTTGTAGACTTTCTCAAATGTCTAGTAATCCTTGATTACCTTTTAATATTCATGAACAAGGCAACTATCAGAAAGTTCACTCTGTGTTCCGTGAACATGGGCAGGGCTCGGTGATCTGCCATCTTTCCTTTAGGATGAGTGGGCAAGTGGCTGACTGGTCTTCTTTGCTACATGCAGAGTGCCTTGGGAAAACAAACTCTTTGAGCTAGCTTCCCTACTGGGAATGGAAGGTGTGTATGTGTGAATGACAGAGAGTAAGGGGTTTTTCTATATATGTTGCCTTGTTTTCAACTCTACATTTTACTAATTTCTTATATTTTTGCTAACATTTCTGATTTCGTAGTCTGTCCAGAGCATTATGAGCAGATCAGTCCATCTTCACCGGTTCTCGGTATAATCTCCTTCACTCTACTTTTTTTGACATCTCTCTTCTTCTGTCTTCCAAAGTTTTTTTGAAGCCTTCCACTGGTCCTCTTGCATTTCCTTTGATATTATGAGCTTATTTTGTTTTTATTCTTTTTCATTTTTCAATCATTTTAAAGCAGTAGAGGGAGAGGAAAAAAGCACATGTGTTTAATCTATCATCTTCAGTTGTAAGTTTGGAAAAAGGTATTAAACGTTAAGAGGGTTGTAAGAAGCCATTCTTTGAATAACAGGCAGTGACTAAGACATAAGTTAATCACCCATAAGTAACATTTTACACATAAGTAAGTGGGCTCAGGAACATAGTTCAGTGATGCTTTTCCTACGTTGGGTTTCTCTTCTTGCAGAAGAGATGCAGTGGGGAAAAGGGAGGCAAGTTTGTAGGTGCGTATAAATGCCACCTTTGCTATCCCAGGCAGAGATGAACTGGCAGTTGGATATCAGTGCACAGTTTCCTCGTAGCAGTACTGAGTAAATGCAGTGAATCAAAGGCTCAATACGATACAAATGGTGGCTGGTAAAAGTATATGGTGTATCAGATACAGTTGCTCAAAGATATTATTTAAAGTCTGATTTCTTGCTCCAGTCTACATAATAACAATAATAGTCTTAGCTAACATTTACTGAACACCTTCTGAGACACTGTTCTAAATACTTCAGACAAGTCACCCACAATAATCCTATAACATATGTACTATTATTATTGTCATTCCCATTTTATAGAAGAGACAATTCAGGCACAAAGGAGATAGTTTATTGCTCAAGGGCACACAGATAATAAGTGACAGAGCTAGGGTGTGAACCCAAACAATTAAGTTCTAGAGTTCCTCTAAGAGTGTATATGTGTGTGTGTGTTTGTGTGTAATATACATGCTACAATATCTTGAAACACTTTGAGCCAGTGGTGTGCAGGTAAACTCTCTCTGGGGGAGAAAGCAGCCCTAACTAGTAATGTTTACTGACATGTGTCATAAATACCCTCATCATAGCTGATTTCAAGGTATTAATGATTTAACAATTGGCTCCTCTGGTAAAATCGGGCTCCAATACAACACTGCTATGGCCTCATCTGAACTAAATTGAGTGAGCTTGAATTGTTGGATATTGCTTCTATTCTCAACTCGTCTTCGGTTTGCTTTTCAGTAGGCCTTAATTACAATGAATAGAACAAGAAAGGAAGACAAATGATATTGGCTTTATTTAGCAATGGAAAGAAGTATTTTGACATTTGCGGTGCTGAAGGGTTTTGCACAAGTTAGAAAGAAATAGAGATAGATCGCCCGCAACTGGAAGGGACACTGTTTTTCCACATCTACTCTACTGTCTGATTGTCTCATAAATATTATGTCACCATCCACATTATAGGAACCAAATTTTAATTAAAGAAAATAAATGAGCAACCACATCTAACGCACAGCATAGAAAGGTCACAAGTTTAAATCAGTCGACCAATTCTTTCCCGCCCTGTCCATGCCTTAGAACTATAAATGACTTCTTGACCCTTTAACACAGATGCAAATTGGTTGATAGAGTAGCTTTAACTTCCATTATGTCCATTTTGAATGTGGCAATTACTTTATCCTTCCAGTGGGAATGCTTTCTCCAAATACTGAAATATGGCACTTCTTTACTGGCTGACCCTGGGTTGTTTTAGAAAACATTTATCATATAGCACATATGAACCACAAACAATTCATATTTTTTGTAGACCTCATTATCTCATCTTTTTAACTTCCTAAGACAGGGGTTGAAAGTACACTGAGTAACGCATAAACAGCATAATACTCAAGAAAACAAGAAAAAAATTAAATATGCCTTTTTAGAAGCTTTTTTAAAGGTCTAAGAATCTTTTAAAAAAAGGCTAGTAGAGTGATATAAATAGGTCTTAATTTATCATCATAATTAGCATCTGATTAAGATATATATTTATATATCACCAGTTTTTATTCAAATGAATTTAATTAAACTATTAAGATAGTAAATGAGTTCAATTATGTGCTTAGCTCCAAATTCAATCACCAAGCATTAGATATAATGACACTTTAATAAGAAGTTCAACAATTGAAAATTAGGGCTTTAGAAGTATATTATAGTCTGTGTATAATATCTCAATTAAAAATATATTTTACCTATTAGTTGCTTTCTAAAACCAAAAGGAATCATGCAGGTAAGTGCAGGTATTGGTAATAGACATGTTTTTTGTTTATGTGTATACAGCATACATGTATATTGCTAACAGCTTCAAGTCACTATTTTATAAGGGTAAATCAAGATCTATTAAGAATAGTTTGCACAAGGGGAGAAAACATTAGGTATTGTTTGAGACATATATCCATTATTTGGTGTGCATTATTTAGTAGGGCAACCTGTTAAAATTTGAATTATATTAGTTATTGACTGATTATTTTATTCAAAGGAATGAAGTTAATATTTAGGTGTCTTAGATGGGACTCCTGGATAGGATAAGGGATCTTCAGGAAATTTTATCACAATTAATTCAACGTTCACTGTGTGACCAATCTCAGAGGATTGTCCTTGCCCTTCATTAAACTATTCCTTAGGGTTCGCACTACAGTATCTGTTCTTATCTTTAACTTGCCTGTAGGTCTACAATGTTTTACCCCAAGTATGCACGGGACAGCTAATAATAACAAGATTAGGGATTTCTTGCTAATTACTGTTGACAGCGTCAAGAACTGTGAAGAGTCACAGATTTTGCCCTACTTGCCAGCTAACAAGTTAGCCTGCCATAGTTTCATGGAAGCTGGCAGAAGACAAGAGATACCTGGCTCAGAGACAAAGGACTTTATTGCTCACAGCACAACCAGCAGCACGACCTTCGTATTCAGGTCCCTGCTAGGTCCTACGGGAGTACAGAGAGGTGGGCTCAGGTGGATATTGAACGCAGTAAGTTTGCAACACTGCTCAGGCACCTCAAGCTTAGGAAACCCGAATCTTTTATAAGAAGGCTGCAACCAAACCTGCCTAACTTTTGCCTCAAAAGGAGAGGTTAGCTTCACTATACTGTAAAGCAAACAAATTGCCCCTTGCCCAGGAAGGAGATGCTGTCTCCAACTTCAAGCCTTTTGCTATAGGAATATTCTTGAAAAGACAGTCCATAAAAAAGCCGGCACCATGCATGCCTGACAGGATTGTAGCTACTATGTGTAAAATATACTCAGGATACTAATATTACCTACCTCATTGACTTTTGGTAGAAGTAAACGAGATAACACATATAAAAGTTCTTAATAGTGTTAAATGCTCAATCAATGCAGGCTATTATGATTATATAATACTCCAGCACATACTCAGATATAAGACCTTTAATACTTGAGCTTTCTTCCCCCCATTATAAAAAATAATATATGCTTTTTTCCTTTCAGACTTCATTTTTTAGAGCAGTCTTGGGTTCACAGCAAAACTGAGCATAAAGTACAGAAAGTTCCCTTAATACCCCTGTCCCCACACATGCACAGTTTTCCCTGCTGTCAACATCTGCAGCGGAGTGGTACATTTGTTACAAGTGATGAACATACACTGACACATGTTTATCACCCAAAGTCTGTAGTTGACAGGAGAGTTCACTCTTGGTGTTGTACATTGTATAGGTTTGGCCAAATGTATAGTGACGTGTATCCACCATTATAGCATAATACAGAATAGTTTCACTGCCCTAAAAATCCTGAGGTCTATTTATCCCCTCCTCTTCCCTAACCCCTGGCAACTGCTGATCTTCTTACCATTCCCATAGTTTTGCCTTTTCCACTGTCATAGTTGGAATCAAATAGTATATATGCTTCTTATTAAAAACATAAAAGAATTCTTAAGAAAGAGTCATCCATAACTTTCCTACCCAGTAATACCTTTAACTTTTTGATTAATTTCTAACCAATGTCTTTCTAGGTATCTTTGTCTGTTTTTTTTTTTTTTAATTCCTTTTGTCCTTTAAAGAGTACATTTGCCATTAGTTTAATAATCTCCAGAGAACTTTGTAACTATTCAAGGACATTTTGTGTATCAGTCAGGATGGGGTAGGTTATGCTGGGTCACAATAACAAAGGCTTATTTCTTGTTCACACTACATGTCCATTGTGTACTATCACGGGGGTCCACTCATTATGGCTACTCAAGGACTCAGGTTTATGGGTGTAGCCACATCACACAGTTATGCTTGAAAAAAAGAAAGTGCAGGAAGGTCTCACACTCTTCACTTCTGCTTAAAACTCCTTATCAGAACCAGTCACATGGCTGTACCAAATTGCAAGGGGCCAGGAAGAGCAGTCCCTCTGTGTGCAGGGCAGGCAGAGCTAGAGATGTCGGGGGACCAGGATTCATGACTCCATGGTTTATACTGTGCCTAGTAAAAACAAGACTCAACCCATAAGAAGAGTCATTGTTGCCTCATTTAAATAAAGTTAAACAAGTAATTTTAAAAAGTGTTCCAGCGATTAATGAAAGCAAATAAATGAAGAGCATGAGATTACCAAAATCTTTATTGTGGTTAGGGTATTCATCTATTGTGCTAAAAATATCAAGCACTTCACTGAAGTTCATCTGCAGTCTCTGGGGCTAATAATCAAGAAATCTTGATATTGCTGATTCCAAAATCACTTCCTTTTTCTAAGCTGTTGTTAAACTGAGCTGAGATAATGCTCAAATTTAAGCCTGCTATGCTAGAAATGTTACAGGAGATGAAAGACGCGAGCTAAAAAGAGGTGAGAACAGAATTAGATGGCAAGTACCATGTACGTAAATATATACATATTTATATAGTATAGAAAACTTGACGCTAAAAGTCCAAGTGACGATATAAATGTCCTCAGAATCACTTAAGAAAGTTGATTAATCCCTATGTATGCTAAGACAATTTAGTTTCGCCTAAGTAGTAGGCAAGTACAGGCATACCTCATTTTATTGCACTTCGCAGATGCTGCATTGAATGTTTGTGGCAGATATTTAAGGAATACATTTCATAAGTCTGCAGCTGCAGACTTATGGGTTGCAACCGTAGATAGTGAATCCTCCGATGGATCTGGGCAAAGTAAATTGAAAACCTTCTGGAAAATATTCGGCATTCTAGATGCCACTAAGAACATTCATGATTTATGGGAAGAGGTCAAAATATGAACATTAACAGGAGTTTGGAAGAAGTTGATTCCAACCCTCATGGATGACTTTGAGGGGTGCAAGGCTTCAGTGGAGGAAGTAACCGCAGACGTGGTGGAAATAGCAAGAGAATTAGAACTAGAAGTGGAGCCTGAAGATGTGACTGAATTGCTGCAATCTCATGATAAAACGCTAATATATGAGGAGTTGCTTCTTATGGATGAGCAAAGAAAGTGGTTTCTTGAGGTGCAATCTACTCCTGGTGAAGATGCTGTGGAGATTGTTGAAATGAAAACAAAGGATTTAGAATGTTACATAAGCCTAGCTGATAAAACGAGTTTGAGAGGATGGACTCCAGTTTTGAAAGAAGTTCTAGTGTGGGTAAAATGCTATCACACAGCACCTCATGCTACAGAGAAATCGTTTGTGAAAGGAAGAGTCAATCAATGCGACAAACTTCATTGTTGTCTTATTTTAAGAAATGGCCACAGCCACCCCAACCTTCAGTAACCACCACCCTGATCAGTCAGCAGCCATCAACATAGAGGCAAGACCCTCCACTCACAAGAAGGTTACGACTCACTGAAGGCTCAGATGATGGTTAGCAGTTTTTATCAATAAAGTATTTCTTAATTAAGGTATACACCTTGTTTTTTTAGACATAATGTTATTTCACATTTAATAGACCACAGCATAGTGTAAACACAACTTTTATATACACTGAGAAACCAAAAACAGTATGACTCACTTTATTGCAATATTTGCTTTATTACTGTGGTCTGGAACCAAACCTGCAGCATCTCTGAGGTATGCCTGTAATAGAACATTTCCCACAGGGTCAAAGGACAAAAAAATTGGCAGAATGGGGAAGAAAGTGTTGCAACCATCTCTTACCTCCAGCCTAAGCTATCTAACACCCATACAATCTAAACAACCAGGATATGTGTAAAGCAAACCACCAACTAGTGTTTTCCATCAGAAGTCAGACCATGATTAAATTTTCTAAGGTTCCCTTCCCAAGTAATTTTCCTGCTTTCACCAATTTTAGTGAATCATTTCTAAGTTCAGTTTATGATTGGCTCACAGTTCTCTTCCCCAACTGTCCTATTTCACTAGATACCTACATGTCTCCCCTACAACCCAAGTGAACACTGATATCAAAACATCAGCCCCAAACATGTGGGTTCTCTCTGCACACACATCACCAGGGACAAAAAAAAATTCTCTTTTCAAAAGGAAGGGCAACACATCTGCAACATTTAAATATTATATTCAAATATAGAACTTTAAAAATATATTTCCAAAGCCAATTCCATTTCTATCTTTCTGTATTAGATACATAAGGAAATTATTTCCATGGAGAAGAATGGGGGTTAAAGAGAAAATACCTTTTAAAAACATACGGAGATTGTTTTTGTCAGCTAAACTCCTAATTTGCTGGGGAGTGACAGGCCATGAAGACTTTCAATTTCATTTTTCTGGTGGTACATGGCTGCCTAACATATTAACAGAGAGCGAACCCACCAACCAGGCACTCCATCTTGATATAAATACACTGCAAGTTTAAATCTGGCTTCTTTTCCCTTATTCCAAGGCCCAGCATCAGGTTGAGGCAAGTCGACACACCTCATGGGAACCTGCAAAAGTAAGACTTTCTCTTCTGCTCTGTGAGTGTGAAGCTAGAGGATTATTTATTTCCTTATTGGTTTTCGGGCCACCAAGAGTAGCTGCTAATTCCAGATTTCAGGTTCTCATCTGTGAAGAATCTGATTTGGTGAGAGAGAGCAGAGGGCGTTTGTGTAGAGGCTCCCCAGACAATTAGGATACACAACAGGGTCTAAGAACAAGGGACCTAATAGCAGCCGCAGAACTACCGTTTCCAGCCCTAAATTATAAACAACATTAAATCTGAAAATGAGTGTAGAAAAAACAGAGCAGATATACTAAAGTTTGTGGACAGTATTGTACATACAGTTTTATATTAATGACTCCTCATGTAAAAGATAACGATTTTGAAGGAAAGGATGATGTTGAGAAAGCACACACACAACTCTGTATCATCAGTCAGAGTTGGCTCAGCGCTTAGGAAAACAAGACCAAGTTAAACGGCATATTCACTGACTCATTTCTAACTGCAATCACCAACCTCTGCATAAGAGATCAGTAAAAGCACGGTTTAGACAAGTTCCCTAAACCATTTTAAAAAGACATTATCGATACTAAATATTAGTAGCTAAAAGATCAGAGCTTTTTGTGGCTAAAGAACCATCACACATGGAGAGCTCCAACAAGGGAAAAAAACAAAGAAAATCCACACAATTGCTTATGAGAAGATCGCCCATATTTTCTAAACTGTGCAGAACAAGAAGCACCTTTATTATTTACAGCCTTCTTTCCTCTTCAAGCTAGTAGGGAGCATTATGCAAAACCAATAATCAGTGATAGAAAACAGATCGCTGGAATGTGCTCAAACTGAATCAGGTCTAATCAAGCTATGACTCACGGTTACCTTTCTTCTTTGGGTCTAAAAAACCTGGATACTCTATTTTAAGTATCCAAATATAGATCATTTCTTTTGGCTTTAATATATCACTCTGGAAAATAAATCCCCAAAGCAGCAATTTCTTGAAACATTGAGCAGAAATCCAAATATCACTTAAGATTTAAACATACACAAAACACATACATACTCATTTTCAGGGGAGAGACAAAGCTCGAATAAAAATAGATAATAAAAAAATTTCAGATACAGAAAGCGACAGTGCTACTTCAGCATAAATTTATTTTTGTGCTTATTTTACACAAAGAACTTAGAAGACCTGAGGCACCCTGTACGGTCAGTACAGCGAGTAAGCTTTTCAGCCTCTGTTTCTTTCTTCTTTAAATACAGATGCTGACAGAAAAGATGGGTTAGATGCAGGCTACTTTTTCCTCAGTTGGTTGATTGTTCAGAGAATTATAAACCATGAAACTGAACTGAGTAAATGTTGGAAGTTTATTGCAGGCAGCACCTGGGGCCAGGAAAAGAGAAAGTTGGTTAAATATGGAATGCACGTACTTACAACCAACACAGACATCGCTCATTCGCCTTGACCTTGGCTGTTGTATGCCTGATGTCCTACTAAGCCACTCAGAAATGTGTTAGTGTGTCCTGGTTAGTACTGATGAGTTGACAGTCCACAAGAGGAAAGAAAGGTGGCGGGGAAGCTGGCTCTTTGAACCTCAGGATATAGGCTGATTTTTGCTCTATACACACGCTGTCATTGCTACTATTATTTTCCTATTCTTTTCTTAGCAAAAAATAGTTTTCAGGTGGGGCTGGCCCAGTGGTATAGTGATTAAATTCAGCACATTCTGCTTTGGCGGCCTGGATTCAGATCCCGGGTGTGGACCTACATCACTCGTCAGCCATGCTATGGCAGTGACCCACATATAAAATATAAGAAGATTGGCACAGATGTTAGCTCAGTGCTAATCTTCCTCAGCAAAAAATGAGGAAGATTGGCAACGGTTAGCTCAGGGATAATGTTCCTCAGCAGAAAAAAAAGAAAAAGAAAAGTTTTCAGGCACATGCTAAAAATTTTATTTCCCTAGTCACTAGCACATTCCCATCATTCATCCATAATTCTTCCCTCTCCCTGCTCATAGAAAGTGAGTTATTTGTCAAGATGCTCTCTGTCTAATCATGTTCATCTTACTGAAGGGGTTTCCCACGGCCCTACCTACCTCTGACAACAGTGGATTTCTTCCCCTGCCCAAACACCCAGAGGGTCCCCTTCTAATGCCATTACTTTAAATATAAGGAATTAGTCAATTCTAAAGTCATCTACAATTATATAATTATCATTTTTACATCCTGTTATATCCAACTTTGAGCCTTTTAAGGTTTATTTCTTAAGAGGAAATCAATGAAAATGACTTATTTTATACATAAAGCCTTTCCTCCTATAACTTACATTGACTTTTGTATTTTAGTATTAAAAAGAAAATAAGGAATTCCTCAAACAAGTTTTTCAAATACAGAACTGTGGGAAGTAAAAGATCAAAGAACAATAATAAGCTGTCTAACCTAGCAAGTTATATTGATCAGTCAGCCGTGTATCTTCCCCATCTGAAACTACACTAATGAGAAGCAGTAGTTGATCTCGAAATGCTTTGAAACTGTGATAGGCTCATCTAGAAAGTAAATGAAGCAAAGGACATGCCTCAAATATGGTGCAAAAATAATTCTGCTCACTTCTTTGGTTTACTAATTAGAATACATTTTGTACCTTGGAGCCCCAAGAAGATCTAAATGACTGAGACATTTTAATACTTAATGGAAAAGAAGTAGGGAAGATAATTAGCATCTGACTAGATTAGCCCACCTCAGCATGTACTGGAGCTGAAGCTGAACTTTATTTAGGACAGAGGTCAAAGATAAGAACTAAGAGCCAAAGACTCGATCATAACTACCAGCAGTCAACAAAAGCAAGGTTTTAGGTCTATTTTTAACACTTTGGGGTCTTGACAGATCATCAATTAACATTTATCCAGCGCCCATTCAATATGCTCCCTATTTCAACTGTATAGGAATAAAACACACCACAATATTTTAACGTGTATGTTCTCATTAACATTTGCAAGTTCACACAAGTATGAATTCCAAATAAAACTTACCATAACTTCCAGTCACATTGGCACATATAACAGCCCCAAAGAAGCCTGGAAAATACTTGTGAATTCTTGAAATCACTTTTTGGCAAGCTATGGTTGGATCTTCTCCTCCTCTCATGTATTCTACGGCTTGGTAGCTGATTGAAACAGAGGCACAACTTTAGTATCACAGAATGAACTAACTCCGAATTTGGTTACTTGAAGTTAGAAATCTGAAACCACTGAAATTGTCATATTTGATAGAATATGCAAATGAACAGGAGTCGGTAACTCCTGTGAAAACATCAATATGAAAGCAGTAAGCCTTGACACAATGTCTATCTTTTTTAACTAATCTACCCATTAATTTCAGATAAGGACTAATTATTTTTGGCTTTGGCTGAATAACTGTCACTTAATAATAACAGGCAGAAGTCATAAAGTACAGAGGTTGTATTTATATAAGAAACCAGGCTACAATCAATGGGGAAAATGCTGGCCATGTGCAAAACATCTCGTTGTAATGATTATCTTTTAGTAATTAATTGTACACAGAACTGCATTTCCTACTTTTATCATCAATTATCACAGTTCCTTTACTCAGTGGCCTTACATAAATTATTTAAATGGATCATAAGCATGCTCATCTGTGAAGCAGAGTGAGAAATATTATTCTACTTCAGAGGATTATGATTATTTAATTTGAATGACTAACATTATCAAAAATGATAGGAAAGAGTTCGTAAACTGAGTTTCTAAAAAGCTCTGTACACACAAATTCAGATTACACGGCACAAACAATTATTTTCTATCTTGACAGATGCTATCTCTTCTAAAGAGCTCTGAAAGTCATCTAAATGTAAGAAGACACACCTTGGCAGAAAGCGCATCAATATGTCCCCATCCCCAGTGGCCGCGGCTGCTCCCGCCGTATCATCAGCATAGGCCCCAGCTCCAGGTATTGGCGAGTCTCCTACTCGACTTTGTGAGGACACAGGATAAACATTTAGGACAGGAAGTCAAGTGGAACAACTACATTATTTTATGAGCTGTTTCAACAATAGGGGATATTTCTACTTAGCCATTGAATATTGTTTTAAGTAAATTCTTCATCAGAACACAGGAAAAAAATATTTTAATTCATTTTTCAAGTAAGGTTTCTACAAACCTGCATCAATTATACAAGAATTAAACACCAGCCAGTTATATATTGAAATGGCACAGACTTAGGATGACTATTTTATTATTACCATCCTTGCTCATCTGATTTGTAGATTACCTCAACAGGTTCAAACTGGTTTTCTTTACCTGCAATCCATTCCTGCTTTCTAGCTAATGTGCCAAAATTTTACCGAGGTTTTTCCTTGTAATAAACCTTCAATGCTATTCCACCACTTTGAAATACAATCTAGAGATCCTTAAACTGACCTAAGACCCCTAAAAGCTGGCTCAAGTCTTCTTCCCCCACCCAACATACACACCATTTCTCTTCCAGCCAGCAGCTGCCCTGACCTGAGTGTGAACTACTTTGGGTCTGCTAGAGCCCTGGTCTAGATGGTCCCTTTTCCTTCCTTAGTCTGAGGCTCTACTGGCCTCCCTAACTCCCCCAGTTTACTCAGGTCACCACTGCCATCACCAAACTCCACAGCACAGCTGGGACCCCCTCTCCTTTGGCACCGAACAAATATTAATTTATTGTTTTCCACATTTATTTCTCTCAGCTGTGAGAGAAGTGCTTTGGATTCTGCATCTCCCGCAGCACCCTAGCACATACTGGTTTACACTCAATACATTATTTGCGAGAGCGAGAGCTGTTCTTTTAGAAACACTAACCCACGTATTTTGAATTTTATACCATTTGTAGATGTACCAGCAGCAGAATGTCCCATCTTATGGATTACAACCATGCCTAGAAATAAAAAAAAAAAAAATCATTGTAGGTATCAACTCTAAAGTTTACCTCAAATAGGACCAAATAATTGAGCAGTTGGTAATATAAATATTCTCTTTCATTAATTTCAGGTAGAAGAAAATAGGAAACAGGAATATTGAAAATTATACCAGTGGTATAATTTGCACTGTTTAATGACCTGGTTTCATAGCACCATTTGGTAGATATCCCACATCCTCACTCTTCAAATTGCTCAGTTACTTTTCAAAGGAAATTCCAAAGAAAATTGCTGATATAGACTAATGGAAATTTTCAACATTACAGCTTGGAAAGATCACTTGAATGTGGCAAACAACATGAAATTATTAAAGAGCTAAATATCAAATAAAGATTTAAAAATTCACAAGTAAAAAGTCATTAGATTTTACGGGTCTTGTATAAGGTAATTTACCAAAATGTATACAGATGCTAAGAAAAGAGTGTGAGTGTATATGTTTATATATGTCTGTATATCTATAGACATATATTCCTACTTGGCAGTTAAAACAATCAAAATCACCTTCTGGTACATGGATAGGGATGAAGAAGTCAAGAAACACAGGAAGGCAATTAAAAATGGCTAACTTGAACCATAAAAACTGTAAAAAAGTCAAATAATTACCAATGGTGTCATGACCATAATTATTTCCTGGTTCTTTATAGGTAGGACCATCTTGCTTTAAGATACTAGGTGGTTTGTAGGGTCCACAGTATTTTGAAGCATCTGGTATAACATTCTGTAAACAAGACGTAAGTTTTATCTTTTAGAAAGGGTGATTTTAGAAACTGGCAAGTAGTTAACGTACTATCACTAAACATCAGCAAGAAACCAAAAGTACATCTGGTAACTGAAAGATAAGAATTAAAAGCCAAAGATTAGCTAAGTCTTATGTGAACAGACGAATATAATTTTACTGAATATCTAGTCTAGTCTCACAATTACATAATATGGACTAGACATCCATGTTGTCTGGAAAAGATCCCTGATTTTTCTTTATATGCCTAAAATTCTTAGCACAATGGCAGATATAAGTGAAGATTTTTTTATCAGATATTAATCCTCAAAGGAATTAGGTACACAACCTGATCTTTAAATTTCAGAATTTTTTGCTGGCCTAGGACAAATTCTGAGATTTAAAGGGAATCCTATTTTAAAAACATCTTTTTTCCAAAGCTAGGTTCATATGAATATAATCTAAGTTTTTCTCTAAGATTCCTTTATGAATCTTAGAGGCTCAAGAAAATAATCCAAATTCATGAATTTAGGTTGGATACAGGGATTAGTACTAATACAAGAAACCTACTACTCACGTCTTATTCATTAGTGCACTCGGTGCCTCCCCTGACTTGGGTTTACACAGGAGCCTCTTTCAAGTGCTCACCCCAGAGACCCCCTGGTTACTCAGAGGTAAGCAGGATTTGGGGAAGAAACAGATGAGAGATTAAGAGAATCCACAGAAGGCCTCTGGATGGCAAAGAGAAACTGATTCATGCTAAAAGTCCCACCGATTTAAGGACAAATTATCCCCCCGCTAGTAACATACTACACACCTATGGGTGTAAATCCTCAAGTCAAATAAGGGCAAGATACTGGGGATACTTTACATAGATAAAATCCAAGAAATGGTTTAGACTAATGGTTTCCAAGATTTGATTTTTTAGACTTGGAACCTTTTGTTACAAGGAGATACAAGCAGAGCAGTTCTGATTGAGGCAGCCCCCTGTCCCCACAGCAGAACCATCACAGTGTGAAAACCACTGCCAGGGACCAGTGGCTCTCCACCATGGACGTGCATTAGATGCACCAGGGAGCTTGCAAGAGCATCCACACCCAGAGAGTCAACTTAAATCTTTGGTTCTCAAGTGCAGCCAGGGTGCTAACCAGCACCTTAGGCAATAGGGAGATAACAGAGAGCAGAAGAGGTGTCACTTAATATTTTCGAGTAATTTTCTTTTAACAATCATGTATACACACCCTCCAGTAATTTGGCTGGCAATTCCGAGCAAGCCAATCTGAATGAAGGGCTCGAGAAGCATTGGTAGATAAATCCTCATTGGTAAACCCCATACTTTCAGCAAACTTGGTGGCTGGAGAATGGGAAGACAAGAACAATGTAAATTAGTTAAGTATTGTCTTCTAAACAAAAGGTATGTCCAGGAAGTGTTCCTGGTCAGCTGTCTCTTGAGTGAGGTACAGCTATCCCGGGGGTCACAAAGACTTTCAAAGGAGTATTCAGACACGAACAGTTTTAAGGGCATCGTGCCTAGACCTCAACTTCCATATGTCCCGACTAAAACTGATCTGCTCGAGACCCTTGGAGTATGTGTTAGGACAGTCCTCCTTTCCCACCTGCCCTCCACCATCTTTCTTGTACTTTACAAAAGAAAAGGCACACCCCTCACCAACAAAGAATCTTATTGCTCTAACCAGGGTGCAATGCCCAGCGTCTACAGAGCTTTGAGCTCTTTAGACAGACAAAGTTAGACCAAACAAAGTGACAGCTGGATTCCACAAATGAGTAACAGAGCCTTTTGCTAGTCAGGTACTTCTCAATTCTATATTTCAACAAAATTGAAGGCTATCTATGGGAGTAGTTAACTAATACATCATTAAAAATTACTTTTATTCTAGATCACTGTATGATTTTTGGTATATGACTAGGAAGACGTTCAAGTAAGTGACTCTGCCACTTGGAGCAAACTTCTTTCGTTCCCTTCTTTTTCTGTTAATGATGCTCCATGGGTCTTATACCTATAAAATTGTAATACAGGAGGAGAAATGATGCTGAAACATGTTTCAGTCCAGCAATTACCCACCTTTGGATAATGAACTAATTGTGTGTGTGTGTGTGTGTGTGAGGAAGCCCAGCCCTGAGCTAACACACGTTGCCAATCCTCCTCTTTTTGCTGAGGGAGACTGGCCCTGGGCTAACATCCGTGCCCATCTTCTCTACTTTATATGGGACGCCGCCACAGCGTGGCTGACAAGCAGTGCGTTGCTCCGCGCCCGGGATCGGAACCTGCGAACCCGGGCTGCCAAAGCAGGGGGCGTGAACTTAACCGCTATGCCACTGGGTCAGCCCCATGAACTAATTTTTTAAATTCTATTTTAAAGATGAAGAGAGTGAGAATTTAGAAGTTAAGGACTATCCAAAGTTAAACAGATATTACGTAAAACAGCTAAGATTCGAACTTAGGTTGGCTTCTATCCACTACTTTATACTGAGTCCTTTTTCACAGTAAAGAGTAAAGACAGAAGACTAGATAAAAATTCAGTACAGTGGAAATATACCTGACTCCCCTACTAAAAGCGTGTGTGCTGTATGTTCCAGTACTTTCCGTGCCACACCAATTGCATTTTTAATTCGTCTAAGATCTCCTACAGCTCCTACATTCATCGTAGTGCTGCAAGAAAAAAAGTGCAGGACATATTAATTTTCATAGGCTCATAGATTAAAAAATATTGCTTTACTCCAAGCAATAGTGTTTTGTAGGACAAACCACCATCTTAACATAGAAGTGACAGCACATCCACAAAGTTCGTACAAATTCCCACAATCAGATGAATTAAGGAACAAACAAAATATCAATTTACCATATGCTCCCACAGCACTCAAATTCTTGGTTTCTCCTGGCTCATTTTAAATATAGCTTTTGAAAGGGGTTTTCAGGCTCAGATCAGGCAAACCATAGCATTTGTAGATGGCAGATAAACGGCTACTGACCAGGTCAGAGACATATCTTTGTGGCTTGGGATTCTCTCACTTCCATGTGCTATTTCTATTATGATGATGATTTGCTTTTAATTGAGAAGGAAACTCCTTGTGTGTGGAAAGGCCAAGTACAGTGAGCTAGGGGTTCTGATCTGTGACAAAACTTAGATATTCGTCCATCGTGTTCTCGGAAGACTTATCAGCTATAAATGTAACTCGACGTGAAGCGAAGATGCAGCAACAAATAGGTCCTGAGGAGCCTTCTTACCCGTCCATGACCATGGCGTCCAGCGTGGTCTCCCCAGACTCATCAGGGCTTCCTCCGAAGCCCACGGTGCCGTCACACTGCTCCCACTCACACGTGGCACAGCCGGCCTCCACCGCATCCACAGCAGAGCCTCCAGCTACCAACGTCCTCCATGCTGTGAATCAAATCCCAACAGTGCCCGTGGATATATCTATTTTTTTCAATGTCAAATGCAACAAACCAGAAATGTTTTGAGAACTCATAGTTCAAAAAATTTATCACATTTACTCTAAGTTAAACTGATTTTTTTTTTTTTTTTTTGCTGAGGAAGATTGGCCCTGAGCTAACATCTGTCGCCAATCTTCCTCCACTTTATATGTGGGTCACTGCCATAGCGTGGCTGACAAGTGGTGTAGGTCCGCACCTGGGACCCGAACCCAGGCTGCCCAAGCGGAAGCACGCCAAACTTAACCACTAGGCCACTGGGGAGGGCCCTAAACTGAATTTTTAAATTAGTTTATCAAGTGCTACAAAGGAGTCAGAGTGATAAAGACAGAATTATATAATGCAACTATTTACTGTGAAGAATTCAAAGACTTCGGCTCTGGATATGAAGTGAGGTTTTTTTTTTCACTTATTAATACCTATTTCTACTGTGTGTGTGAGAAAAATAAGTATTCTCTTTTCCAATTTTAAAAGTTACAATTTAAGCTACTAAAAGGCAGTTACATTGAAAATTCATTAAATTATAGCCCTATAAATTCCTTCTGCATCATTAGATTACTGAAAATACACATAACTAATACTTTTATTGAGGTATCCATCACAGCAAGTCTCAATAACGACACCATAACAGCAAATAATTACAACGTGGGCTTCACGTGGATTAATTCACTTAATCTTCACAACAGCTTTTCAGGTAAGTGCTGTACAATTACTATCATTTTAAATAGGAGAAAACAGACCCAGAGAGGTTAAGCAACTTGTTTAGGGTCACACAGCTGGCAGATAGCAGAGCCAGGATTCCGAAAGCAACCATTTTGGCTCCAGTGGCCAGGGCTTTCTGGGCCAGACTGTTCTGTGGAGCCCTATACATTGAAAAGGAAAAAAAAAAAAGTCTTCATTGGTCAATTTCTTTACTAATAAAAATAGAATTCCCTGGAGGATAGGTAGTACTATTGGTAAATAATTTAAGTATTACTACTGGACCTACAGGCTTGAAAGGATATTTCGAGAAGCTCCCCTTTCACTACATGCAACATACACATAATTGTTCCCTGGGGGGACTGCTGTACTTCCTTTTCTGTCTTATTACCGCTGGGCCTTCTTTCTCACAGCCTGTTCCCTCATTTTCTCTGAATCTAGGCACTGCCGGTAACATACAAACTTAGCTCCCCCAAATTCTGGAGCCGGTTCTGCCCCAGAAAGTTTATCAGCAGCCTGAGATATGGGAGCAAGGGTCGAAATTACCCTGTGGCAGTATGTCTTGAAACACACACAATACAATGCGAAAATGTCAAGATAATGGTATGCACAGGGTAACACCAAAGCACAAAGGATAGGCACCTAACTCAGATCCGGCATAAGGGCAGTAAATCAGGAAAGGCTTCCTGGAAGAGGTGATACCGTAGCTGAGTGGTTCTCAATCCTGGCTGCAAATCAAAATCACTTAGGGAGCTTTAAAAAAAAAAAACAGATGCTTTTGTCCCAGCAGTTAAATCAAAATCTCAGGAGATGGGGCCCAGACACAGGTATTTTTCAGAAGCTCCGCAGGTGTTTTTAACATACAGCCAGGATTGGAACCCCGCATCTCAGGTGGCAAATAGAGCATATCAGCATCTAGCAAAAAAGGAGGAAATGTAAAAAGAGTATGCTTTGTTCGGGCAATTATTAGTCATTTGCAAAGCTGGAGCACAGGCTATTGGGGAGAACTGCGGGGCTGGAAAGGAGAGATGGAAGCGACAGGAGACTGCCCGTGGAGAGACAAGCCAGGCATAGCGTAGCGCCCCTGGAAGAGTCCATGCACAAAGGCCCTCACTGCTCCAGGTCAGCAGCAGCGGGAAGATGCACTGGCGCGGGGCCTGAACGGAGCGGGGAACTAAGTGACGAGGACCTGACATGCAGCAGTGGCAGGCAGCGGGGAGCAAGCGTCAGCTGCAAGGGACGCAGCGAGGCCGGAGGTGCAGCCAGGCCCGGAAGGCGAGACGAAGGAGGGCCTGGCCCCAGCCGCGGCCCGCCTGCCCGCCCCGCCGGCCGCCGCCCCGCACCTGCTTCAGTTGCATTCTTAAAGGGCCAGGTGTTGAGGACCAGGGGCAGGGGGCTGGAGCTGCGCGCGAGGGCTGGGCCGAGCAGGAGCGGCACGAGATGCAGCAGAAGGGTCGACGTCCGGGCCATGGCCGCGCGCGCGGCGGACGAGCGCGAGAAAGGTCGCGGACGCCGGGCCGCCGCAGACCCGGCTGCTGTCGCTCAGGAGGCTGGCGATGCCCAGGCCCCGCCCACCCGGCCGCCCCGCCCACTCGCTTGGGGCGCGTCATTGCTCCCTTATCTCTCGCGAGATGTGGCATCCTGAGAGGCCGCGGGAGTTTCTGCCCCTGGGCCTTATGGCTGTGGACCAAGGTGCCTGTCAGGTCCTACGCAGTGTTTTTTTTTTATGCAGCCGTGGGTTGCCCGATCCTAGGAACTTTTTAATTTGCTGTTAACGTATTGTCCTTTTAATTAAAAGTTGACGTTGGTAAGTGTGCCAAGCCCAAAGGGTGCTCTCTGGGATTCCTGGCCGCAGGGCTCTGGGCGGGTGATGGAGTGCAGGTGAAGCACGCTTGCTTACAACTGGACTCATTTTAGTGTTTTCCCATCGGTACCCTCAGTCGTTTTTCCACCCCAGCTTTTTGTAGAACGTCCTCTTGTTATGAATCGCTGAGCCGAAAGAAAAGGGGAAACAGAAATTAACCTACACAGCCCACCAAAGTGCGCCTCTCTGCACCTCCAGGGCTGGCATGCCAACCCCATTCCTTTCTGGAGTATTTTACCTTGTGCCTGACACCATTGAGTGCCATATTTTGGGGCCTCCAACCTGACCGTTGCCAAAATGAGTTCTCAGGACACAAAAGGAGACAATAAGGTGATAGTTGTCCCTGGGAGAGAAAGGGTCAGCAACCAGTGGGTGCCCGGAGGCCAATTCAGGAGTCACATTCAAAGGTCTAATTCTTAACAAATGTTTTTTTCCTGCCAATCTGGATATGGAAAGGAAGGGACAACATGTAATTTTACCTTCCTCTTGACCAGGCATCACAGGTGGAGATCTGGGAGAGCTGACTTTGGTAAGAATTCTCACGCTGTGCCAGCTTCTGTCAGTTTCCCCAGGATCCCGTCTGCAGGCTGTGGAGGGCGTGGGGTGTCCCAGTGGGTCTCATCCTGGTCACAGGACACTGTAGAGGAGGAAAAATAATTTTTTCTCTCCTCTTTTCTGGTGAGTGCCTGGCTGAGACCCTAGGGCACCTCCTAGATGGATAAGCTTGTCTCGGTTAACAGTTCTCTACTGTGGCCGCGTATATCAAGATTATCTTTGGTAGGGTTAACCTGCTTGTTCAGCCTTAACGCAAAAGTTTATTCACCTGAGGCCTCACATTGGATCCAGTCCAGCTTAAATTGGATCCAATCTGACCCTGGATCCAGTCCGGTTCCTATGTCAAACCCAGTCTGACTCTGGCTGGTTTTGGACCTAGTCTGCAAAAAGAAATGCTCAAATGAAGTATGAAAGCTCCTAACTCAAAAGCTGCAGAGTTAGGATCCAAACGGGGAGAAAGCAGCGAGCTCAAGGGCTCGACAGGTACTATGTCTGGTTGCTCCTTGCTCCTGGGGGCTGCCAGGGCTCACCTTCGGTTTTCTCTTCCGAAACCAGAACTGTTAAAAGATAAATTGAGGCATATTACAAATTTTAAGAGTTTTTTGAGCAAAAATTGATTCAAATTGATTCTAATCTAGCAGGTAGAAGGGAGCTCCGAGGAGCTGTACAAATGACAGACTTATAGGCAGAAGGAAGCGGGGACAAGGAAGTTATACTGGACAAAAAAGCGGGTTGGTTATTGCAAGGTCACTTTCCTTCAGCGGATGGCAGAGGCTGTCGGGCAGATGACCTTGCTAGTGCTGATCAGGTGATTCCATTTCTGCGAGAGCCGAAACTGTGATTAAGGTAAGTCTGGGTTTGGTGATGTGGGGCTCAGCATAAGTGACTCCATTTTGGGCCTATTGTCTTGTTTTTAACAACGTGCATGGTAGAGGTTGCTCGATCCATAGTCCGGTTGTCTGGGCAGATGAGCAGCGTCGACCAGTAATCTGTTCGGGACTCTGGAATACCTGCTTAGGTTGCCAAAGGAAGCCATGCAATCAGGTGATTTTGAAGAGCATCTATAAACCTATCCAAACTTTTAAAATATTAACTTGGTAGGAGTCACAAAGTTTACAAAACCTCCAAGGCTCTTATTGCTGTGAAATTAAATACACAATTTAAACAGCATAAGCTAGCCTAGAAGAATTATCCCAAGGTAGGGAAGTGCTATTGAAAAGTTGAGTGTAATTAAAGAGAAGTGTTATCAACTTCTACCGTGGGATTTTGGAGGAGGAACAAGTCATTTGTGCTGGGGTAAACAGGATGAACTAGTGCCAGGTGAAATTGAAAAGGGAGGTGAAACAGGGTAAGAAAGCAAGGAAAACATCCAATGTCCTTTGAATTAATTTTCATTAGCATCTGAACTGACCCTTAGTATTTTTGATGCCACAACCTCAGGAGCCAGGGCATGCCTTCAGCAAAAAACTGTGTAATACAATATGTGAAAAATTGGTCTCCGTGCCCCCTGCTCTCTATAGCCTCTCCCTAGTTCTTAAGGCATTTGTGTTTCTTCTGGCTAAAAGAGCCTGAACTTTGTCATCTCCTTACTAAGTCCACTCTTTTCTCCAAAATTTCTCTCTCTCTACTTGAAATCAGGATTCCTATCAGAGAAGTTCAACTCATCTATTGGTTGGAGGAAGACAGCTAAATTATACTATAGTGAGAATGTCTGAGAAAGGGTCTCAATATGTCAGCTTCCCAAGTTCTATTTAAAATAATTAGTAAGCCGTCTTGAAGGAATCTAATTCATTTAATGGCTTTTTAGCATCTATTAAAGTACCCAGTGGGTCCACTTTCCAGTTTGCTGAAACTTAAAGTTGTCTCTGCAGTTACGTCTTAAAGATGTTAAATTAGTTTGGATATTTGGGTTCCTTATGGATTAATTGTTCTTTGACTAATGCTTGGAGAATAGTTTGAGTTTTAGTCCAGGAAGTCACCTCATGTTACTTTCAGGTGTCCATTTGGGCCTACATAAGTGGATCCTTATGCTTTATTTTGAGGTAAATCTAAATGAAAAGAGTTAAAACTGTTAATCACGTAGTAGACATTACAAAAATGGTCCATAGTTTTCCCGGCATCCTCTCCGATTTTCTATTCTTTTAAATCATTAACTATACATGAGAGCAGACATATATAGCATTACTGGTAAATCAAAAGAATTAGTTATACATTATTTTTACTTAAATTTAGAATGCATTACCCAACTTTCTTTGGTAAAATGTTTATGTTTCTAAATAGAACTTACTTATAACTAGCGATACTTCAGGAGGATTCTCAAGACCTGATTTTAAAATGCAGGGCAGCAACGTATTAACGTTGGTTAACTCATGTAACCTTCCTGAGTCACACTTCCTTCATCTGTAAGATGGAGAAAATAAGTGTTCTCCCTTATCTTACTAAGTTTTGTGAATGAGTAGGAGATGTGAGAAAATGGTAGAGTACTAGGCAAACTAAATAAAATTCTGTTATTTAATTGGCATTTGTCAAGCTTCCATCAATTGATGTCAGGAAGGAGGCAGTCCAGAAACATACAAAGCGGCAAAAATAAATCAATTTGAGATTCAGAAATGTCCACAGGAATAATAAAGAGTTGGCCAGATACCTATAATGCATTTTAAATTAAGTACTTAGGATTTCCTTGACTGTCTTAAATGGGAATTAAAAATAATGTTTTCTGTCTGCTTTGAGCTGTCTAGAATTTGGCTTAAATGTTTATAAAGATGGTCAATGGCAGGGTTGTGAGATTTGTTAGTGTCTTAAAAACAGTATCCTCAAATCTTGCCAAGGAGACAGCCTCCAGTGGAATCTGAAATGTTACAAACCCAGGCTTCCTGTGTTGGGTGAGGAGGGGATTCAGGCGGCTGTGGACTCCCCTCCATTTCCTCTAAACTTCATGTCTTTCAATTTATCAGTCTCAGAAGGATGACGAGTTGAGTCTCTCATGATAGCATTTGAAGCTATGGTCCCACCGAGGATTTAACGCTGTCCTTGCAGGGAGTCTAGGTATTTCAAATCTGAGGCTTAAAAAACTAAGCCATCCCCTCCGGCTTTTGCACTGATGCTGTGAAATCCATTTGAGAAACATGCCCATGTTTTGCTACTTGTTCAAAGCTGTAAGCGTGACTTGGCATTGAAATAAGAATTTATTTTTCAAAAATTCCCCACTGAACTACTACCTGAGTTATCTAAATACAGGTTATTTGTTTGATTGGCATTTGCTCTTGTCACTCGCACAAACTATAAGTAATGATTGTTGCTAATATTAGAGCATTGTGGTCCCGTGTTTCTAATTTAAATCTAGTTTTACGTTAATCTGGGAACACTTGATGTTACTACCTGATTGTACATTCTGGATGTAATTAGGGTCATTAGACAGAAATAAGTGTTATCTTATTATTCTCTAAATGAGAAAAGAAGGTATTCTTCCTTTCTGAAATATTTTTTTCTGGTTCATGCCCCTGAAACCATTTGTCAAATCAATAGCAGATTCAAATCACAAATTTTGTTTGACTTTTCAACCTTTAAAAGTCGTCCTGGGGACTTATAGCACCAAGATTGTGTAGTAGCATATTGTCTTGTGAAGTGAAATCTTTTCAAAATAAGTTATATACAACATATTTTCAATTTGTAATTTTAATACTGGGCCACTGCTACAATAAAGTTATCATAACAAGGATATAGTAGATCATTTTACAGGGTGGAATCTGCTTTTTATGACAATTGTTTATAACGTCATGATGTCTTCATGAATGTGATCCATTACAATAATAAAGGCCTCGGGCCACAGAACAAACTTCATGATGTCTTCCTACCACTTTAAAAATCTAGTTACATTGTGAACTAGTGTCACAGATGATTTTAATGAAGAAATTTAACAAAAGCAAAATTCTAAAAGAAAGTGACTTACAACAAGTACTCTCACCGTTTAAAATAATGCTCATTTGTTGATCAAATGATTTAAAAATATTCTAATAACGAATAAATGTATTCTGTGTGTAACTATCCAACTAGTCTGTTATTTCCCGATGGTTCCTATAAAGATGTAAAAGGAAAGATTATTTTACATATGACTTACTATTCAGTTTTTCATTTTTTAGAAACATGTGTGTGTTCTTCAATAATCTCTTAAGTACTCTAGCCTTTATTGAAGACCACCTACCTCTTAACATTTTGGTAATATCTCTCTGGTAAAAATCTTGACATTATATACACTGTTGTACAACCTGCTTTTTTATTTAAGATATCTTGAACTTCTTTGCGTGTCACTAATATTCTTCACACTATTTTAAACTCTTCTTATTGTGAAATATAGTATATAGAAAAGGACATAAAACATAATGATACAGCTTAAGAGAATTTTGCATAAGAGGAACACCCATGTAATCACCACTCCTGTCAACGAAGAATATTTTGAGCACCCCAGAAAACCCCTAACTGCTCAGGCAATGTAATTTTTAATGGAGGTAGAAAATTCATTTATGACTAAACAAAAATTTATTGTTTTGCACTGTCTTTTAAATTGTAGATCTTTGTATATAAATAATTTTTCAGAATTAACCTGTCAGATTTTACACTGAGTTTATATGATGGACTGTGGCAATTAGAATAGTGTCATGCTAGATCATGAGTGAAGGTCAGTATTAGGAATTCAGGATTCTTACATGGCTCAGGTGGGTGAGCACAGTTAGCTCCGTCCGTTCCTAACGCTTGGGTTTCTGAAGAGTGGGGGCAGATTTAGAGATTAGGCAGGTCTCCAAATTCAGGCAAATTCAGGGAGTCAGGTGGTTCGAGGGCATGGTACCACGTGAGCTCTCGTTCTGAGGAAGGGGCTTTTTGACCCTCCTACCATCCTTATCATTTTCTCCTGGGCACAGAATTAAGTAGCTGTGAACCCACTAGCTTTTAATTGCATCCCAAAGACGTGACCTCACTCAGTAGTTTAGGTGCCCTAATTACCGGACTGCCCTTCTGGTAAAGGCTTGGATCATACATCTT
This sequence comes from Tapirus indicus, assembly GCA_031878705.1. Classification (NCBI taxonomy): domain Eukaryota; kingdom Metazoa; phylum Chordata; class Mammalia; order Perissodactyla; family Tapiridae; genus Tapirus; species Tapirus indicus. The sequence goes on along the minus strand of CM062937.1, from coordinate 33,301,662 downwards.
TAAACTCTTTGAATCTCATAGTTTTAGGGTTATGCTAACTGTGATTCTGAAATTTTGTATCAGCTTTAAGTGCTTTCAGTATCAAATAATAGAAAATTTAGTGGTGGTTTAAAGCAAAAGGGATTTACTTTTTTGCACAAACAAGAAGTAGAAAGCTGCTGGCATTGGTTCAGTAGCTCTAAAACGTCAGAACTTATTTGTTGCCTTCTGGTCACAAGACAGCTACTGTTGCTGCAGACATATATCCACATTCAAGCCAGGGGGATGGGAGAAAGATCTGGTATCAGCCACATCTTTCCTTTTTTATCAGGAAAGCAAAAGTTTTCCCAGACTCTCCCCGGGGAATACTACTTCATTCTGATTGGTCAGAATGATGTCACTTGGCCTTGTTCAGTGAAGCCTGCAACACTCACAACATTGTTTTCCTTGTTTCTTTTCTTTCCTTTTTTTGAAGGAAAGATCTGGATGGCAGTTCTGGATCAATGTAGTAGATAATAGAAACAACAGTTAAAGAAAGAGATCAGATACTGAGGCAATCTTGAGAATTCAAGACCTTCGTAAATTTCTAGAAACTTTTTGAAGGACTTTGGACTTCATCAGAGTGTAAATTTGGAGTTTGAGCCAATCTTATTGAGATCTCAAGGATCAAAGAAGCCTCATTCAACATCAGAATTATGACTATGGTGCTCAATGGGAGATTGACAGGAAGAGGGTAATTCTCCCTCTGGGATAAAAAAGATGGTTATTTTTGAGAATAAGAGATTAAAGGAAAACGGAAAAGTTAATGCCTGATAATCTCGATCTTCTCTAGGAGTAGTATAAATCACCTGCCAAGATTACAACAGGCTGAAATGGAATTGGTGGCTAGAAATTGGTGATGGATTTTAGAAGATTCCTTCTGGGAGGTCTCATAAAGATGGGCAATGAACAAAAAGATTGTGGAGCATGAATGAAGATCCATTTGAAATCAAATAGCCTGATATCGCTGAATCCTAATTAATCACACTTTTTTGCCTTTCTCCAATATCATTTTAAGGCACCTAAATTATAACATATAAAGTGAGAATTATCTCCTACTGGGGAGGGAGTCTCCTTGGTTGATGGGAAATTTACTGGTATTGCTGATAATGGCAAGTCCAGATCGAGCACTGGGAGTGTGTGTGTGACCAACTGGAGAGTTAACAAGCTAGGTCAGTGGAAGTTTTGAGCGACTGGAAATTCATGTGAAGGTAGAGCGCCCATTTTAGTGTATGTCAAGTGCTAGAGAGTTGGAAAATTAGGAGGTTGAATAAATGATAATAGCCCTTTTCACATATGCTGATTATTGCATTCTAGGCTTCAAAGGCAGATTCAGTCCTCAAATTGAGGAGGAAACTTACAATCTGGGGTGGTCTTGTCACTGGACCAAATGTGGGTCCCTTCTTGGGAGTTGAACTGCACCAGAAGTAGTTTCACAACATCTAATCTTTATTTGCAGCATGCAGCAGAGAAAAAGGGGGAGACCAGAGGAAATGACTTCGCAAAGCTCTGGCCCCCTGAGCATGGGGAGGTGGGTAATTTTATTTGGGGTGGGGAATGAATAGTCAAAGGGCACGTTGCATCGTCGCATGTAGAGGTGGGCATAAGCTTGCACATGTGTGGTTTAAAATCATGCTTCTAAATACATCACATGACCTGAAAATGGCTGCTTTGCCCCTCCCAGAGGAGGGGAATTTATGATGTTAATGAGGACAGGTTACTTCAGCACCATTTTCAGCCTATCTGTGCAGATGCCAATCTTGTGGTTGTGGTCTGGGCCAACTTGGTCCGGTTCGGAACAGCTGGGTCCATGGCGGTTGTCGCTTAGAACTTCTTTCTGGAACATAGCTGAAAACCGCATAAGCTCAAGGCCCCAAGGTGTTAGATAAAGGAACACCTGCACCTTGCAAGAAGACAAAAGAATTAGGTCAAACATAAACGTTAGATTTTTAAGCAGGGCAAGAGAAACAGTTTAGGTCTATGTCTGGTGACAGTCTTAGCCTTCACAACCCCAACCATTGTTGCCTTCCTTTCTCCTTCCTTCTTTCCTTACTTCTTGTTTCTTTCATCCCTCCTTCCTCCCCTCCCCTCCCCTCTTCTCTCCTTCCTCACTTTCTTCCTTTCAAACATATCTATTGGTTGCTTATTATGTGTCAGGAAGGTTTTTATGTGCTATAGATACAGTGGTGAGCAAAGCAGACGAATTCCTACTCTGATGGAACTTATCTAAACCACTAAGCAAATACGTGGTCTTGTAAAGAGTAGTAGAAGCCACGGAGGAAAATAAAGCAGCGTGATGGGATTGCTCGGATGGGATGCTCACGGTGAAGGTGATGAGAAATCGTGAGATTCTAGATTGGTTTTGAAGAACCGGTAGGACTTGCTAATGGTTTGGATATGTGGTATAAGAGAAAGGAGGGAGTTAGGTTTGGCACCAAGGTTTAGCTGGCTGTATTGGGCAATGTGACCAGACATAAGTTAGGATGAGAAATGGGATAAGGAATACATTTTGGCTTCGGATACAGAGTGACCTTAGAGTTGATTTAACTAACATAGTGCTCTGCCAGGTTTCTGAGTCCTGTGAGGGTAACATCTGTTTTGCTCACAGTGGTCTCAGGAGCGCACTCGCAGGAGTGACTCCTGGGGTTGAGGAAATAGCTTCATGAAAACAGAAGCAGGACTCTCCTGCTACGCTGCGGACATCTTCCTCCAAAGAGGAGCGTCAGCTCCCTGGTGGACCAAACTCTAGTGTTCAAGTCAACTGGAGGAAGAGAACAAAAAGCCGAGGAACGTTGGAGAGAAGTCCTTTTTCCTAACTGCTTATATTTCCTTTCATGTTGAGGGTATTCACTGATCCCTTGGCCTCTCTGCTCCTTTACTCTGAGTGACTTATTTGATGGATACATTCGGGAAGACTAATTTGGGCAGGCTCACTTTTGCTCTTTTTCCTCTGGAGCCTGAGCTGCTCCCAGGGTTCAGTTCTTTGCCCTGCTTTGTCGTGCCTGGCTGGGTAGGTTGGGCAGTTCTGGTTTGAACACCAGGAAGCCCATTTGACTCTTGTGGTAAGGGGTATCCTTACTTATCCTGACTTAACCTTTATTATTTATGGCGGTGATCTTCAGTCCTCTGTCTGCCACTCCTGGATTTTATATTTCAGTGTATTCGGAACCCTGGTGAGGGAGAGGGTACTACTGATTGAGTCCCCTAGAGAACCAAGTAGCAATAATAGTCACACTGCCGCCTTCTGTTTCGTAGCAGATTACAGAACATATCCACACGTGTAATCTCATCTATGGACCCCATTTTGCAGGTGAAGGAATTGCAGTTGACAGCAGTTAAATGACCTGACCCAATTCATAATTACTAAAAGTAGCATGAGATTCTGTATCCTAGTCTCCTTACTACTGAGCGTGCTTTTTTCTTATATCCACAACCGCTTTGTCTATACATTAAGGGTAAGTTTTCTTTGAGGCACTGGGGTAGTGCCTACATTCATCAAAGTTTGAGCAGCAGCATAGGAAACCTCTGTCAAACTGTGAAAATAGAAAACTGGCCATTATATAATTAGTTAAAACCTTGCACATTCGTTCATCGATCTCTCCTGGAAATATGTCAAATTTTTCATTCATGTCTGAAATATATTCAAATACATTTTCCTTGAGAGTTGCCCTTCGTGGAGTTTTTTTCTTAAATGCTGATTTTTGGTATTAATTTTGTTACGTGTGCTATCTGGTGATATTTGTGACTCAACTAGGAAGTGAATAATAACATCCTCAAATTGTTGAAGAATTTCCATAGCAGCTGCTTTCTACCAAGTACCTTTTAATCCCTCCACCTTGGCAGAATGCAATATCTATTAATTATTGCAGAATTTAAAAAGTCTCCGGCTTCACAATGGAAACTGTGTTGTGCTTATTTTTATGTGAAGGAGAATCTAACATGGTGAGTACCCAGGAGGGTCATTATGGACAGAGAGTAGTACAATATGAATGGCACTGGAATGTTTCCATGTGGCAATAAACTCTCGTCTCCAGCCAAGACCCATCAACACAAATAGAAGGATGTGAATTAGCTGTTGAGGCTGCGCATTTACTATTGAGAGAAACTGTGCAATCTAGTTTTCAAGACCTGTGCTACCCAAACACATTTTTCTACATTACATAATGTTATCATTTAAATATTGTCATTCAAATGTGAAGACCAGCTGTGCATATCAGGACACAGCTGTCGGGTTGAGGTGCAGATAAGCCATCTGGTGCTTGGTTCTGGGTGGTTAAATTCCAGCTGGGGATTTAACTTCATATCCAGCTGTGATAAAGTAAATTGAAGGCTGCATATTATTCCTCAGAAATCACTCCTTTGGGATATTCCTCAGAAATAAATTTTAACCAGAGATGTCATTGATTGGTTCTACACTATCAATTATAGCATTTGCCAAAATAAAACCAAACAAAATGGTTCGGTCATTTCATTTTCTTTGTATGAAATAAAGTAGTTAAAGAGAATGAAGCTTTTCAGTCTTCTTCAAATTATTTGTGTAAGGGGACAATCTGTGGTGTAATTGCCTGGCTTCACTCGTCTCTCTGAACAATGAGAAGAAAAATCAGGTGATCTGTAAAGGCTGAGTAAGACAGCAAAGGTGGTAATTAGCCTGGTTTCCAGAATCATCCTGTCTGTAGATAGGTGAAAGAGGGGAAAGCAGCAGAATTTTTCACAATAGTCATTGCTGTGCTCAGACACACCCCTTTCTCAATTCCAGATGTTTTCAAGGGAAAATGCTGCCTTGACCTTTAGTATGTGTGGTTAATCGTGGAGTCCTGAGGAAGAAAATGACCTTGAAAAATTAGACTGCTCCACTGTCTTCAGGCCTTTCTATATATAACTATCTATATTATGGAATTTATCACTTTTTAACATCTTCAAAGGAGCAGACTCTTACTATAATTTATTGCAATATTTTACTTAGTGAATGCTCTATATTAATTTTATCTAAAGCAAATAACGTCAGTATGTATTAATTACGGAGTGGGATAGAGTTATGGTATATATTAATGTATGTTACCTGTCAAATAATTTAGGTGATATGGAGATAAAATGATTTCTTCTTTCTTTAAAACTAATTTACTGTATTCTATCCTGTGGGTTAAAAATATTTTACCTCTAGATGGAACTTTCTTCTAGGAGCTGCAATTGCTAATTTAAACACAGAAGAAAGTACACGTGGGTGTGTGTAGAGGAACTATTAAAGACACTTTTATTTTCTTTTCAAAGTGTGTTTAGAGAATATCTTGTAGGGAGAGTATGTGAATGACCAGAACACAGAAGTAAGCATAGTAATGCAAACTTCAAATGCATATCTATTAGGGTTCTCTAGAGAAACAGAACCAATAGGATATAGATGATAGATAGATAGGTAGGTAGGTAGATAGATAGATAGATAGACAGATAGATAGATTAGATAGATAGATGATAGATAGATAGATAGAAGAGCAGCTTTATTATCGGAATTGGTTTATGTAGTTATGGAGGCTGCCAGTTCCCACAATCTGCAGTCTGCAAGCTGGAGAACCAGGAAAGCCAGTGGAATAATTCAGTCCTAGTCTGAAGGTCTGAGAATCAGGAGCTCAGATGGCAGAGGGCAGGAGGAGGTGGACATCCCAGCTCAAGAGAGAGAGAATTTGCTCTTTCTCTGCCTTCTTCTTCTATTTGGGTCCTCAAGGGATAGGATGATATCACTCCAGATAAGTGAGGGAGATCTCTTAGTCTACTGAATCAAATGCTAATCTCTTCCAGAAACACCCTCACAGACACACCCAGAATTACTGTTTTCCCAGCATCTGGGCATCACTTAGGCTATTCAAGTTGGTACATAACCCACCGCAGAGTACATTCAGGTTTGGTGGGGTTTTTTTCTTTTGATTCTCAATGCAGAAATCCTTAAGGAACTTTTAATTTTAATAATAGGAGTTTAAGTTAAGTACTTATTTCTAAATATCTGAGACGTCTAAGACAAACCAGTGAAAGTGTATTGTTACAATTCATTTATAATCCCTTTTACATATGTTTGTTGGGGAAAGAGAATGTAAACAAAAGATTTTTAGAATTGATATCAGAATTATGTATTCATTAGTAATTTCTCCAAAATATATATCTTTAACCCCTACTAATCCTTTGAATACAAAATGAAGAAATCCATCCATTGAATTATGCAGGTGCCCATACTCTGTACCCCAAGCCCAGGACTGAATGGAGCTGATAGCAGCAATTGAAGTGACTCCATGGAACATGAAGGGGCAGGCCTTAGGTCACAGAAATCACGAGACAAAAATAAAAAACAGCAGGGAGAAAACAAAGAAGCTTATGAAGATTCTAAATTTACAAAGATTCCAAACTCATACTGCCCTCTTATGTTCAAATTTAAACTGTAGACAGTTGTTTAATTTTTAAATTTTTATTTATTTTTATTTTTTAATTGAAATCTTTCCTTTTTCTGAAGAACATTCGCCCTGAGCTAACATCTGTGACAATCTTCCTCTATGTTCACGTGGAATGCCACCACAGCATGGTTGATGAGTGGAGTAGGTCCGCACCCAGGATCTGAACCCACAAACCTGGGCCGCCAAAGCGGGACATGCGGAACTTTAACCAGTTGGCCCCAGGGCTGGCCCCAGTTGTTAAATTTTAAACAGATTGTCTTTTTGTTCTTTTCATTTTGAATGCTTTAAAAAACAATTTTATTACATGCTTTTGTACCTCGAAGTGTAGACAAATGAAAAACTGAAAATTACTGTTACTAGGTGTTAGAAGTTTCATTATTAGACTTAGAAAAGTTAATTTTGCCCAAGTCACCATGCTGCCTAAAAGCCCTTCTGTGATAGCAAATGTCCCTTCTTCTTTACAACAAAAAGATGATAGGCTGGTGGGAAAAGTGTAAGGAAAACTAATTTTCAGTTACTTTGGCTGTTCACTTTGTGTGAATTAATTATGTCTTTTGAAAATGGGAGATCAGCAAGAATCTCCTGAACTAGTGAATTTTAAGAATACTTGAAATGATTATGGATATTTATATCCTCTCTCTGTTATATCGTGAAACTATCAGGGGAGAAATGGGGAATGATGGAAATTACCCAAATAAATTTGATGTACCTATGAAGGGACGGGTTGTGGACTCCAACCTTCTACAACAGAGAAGGAATTTGTCGTTGTTGCTGTTTGTTATTTGTCCTGACTGGGGCAGGAGTTTTGGTTTCCAATCAGGGAAGTTACTAGGAGCTTCTGCATGTCAACTAGTGATATTGATGGTGCCTCAATATGTCAGTATGTTATGTACACAACAATGACCATGAGGATGAACAGCTACCATTTTTGTGTACTTACTGTGAGCCTAGTACTGTTCTAAGTATTTCATGTGTTAATTTATTGAATCCTCTCAACATTATTATTATCCACACTGTATAGGCGAGGAAATGAGAGCCAGAGAGGTTAAGTAATTTGCCCAAATTCTCATAGCTAGTAAATGATACAGCCGGAATACAAATAACGTCTGATTCCAGAAGCTATATCCTTTTATGGTAAATTATATTGCCTCCAAACTATTATTTTATGTTGTCTGATTGTAATCTCATAAACAACCAGGACTCACAATGCATAAACACACATAACATACACATGTGTACACTCTTTTCCGCTTAAACAACCAACCAAAGACATGATTATGTTTAGAATATGTTAAAAATGCTAGATTAATAGTTATCTAGTTATTTTCCTTTAAGTCAAAGCCTTTCATATTTTGCAAAGAATTTGAGGAGAGCAATTCAGAAGATGAGCAACTGAGAGATGACAATCATTTAGTTAATAAAATGAGTATTGGAGTTCAGAGGACAAAAGTGGCTTTGATTTGTACTCAAGTACATTAAAAACAATTCATGGAGAGTGAAGGGCAAAGTTTCCACATCCTTATATACCATGAAGACAGGACAAGAGAAAATGAATTTCGCTCACAGAAGGCAGATCTGGTTTAGACATAAATAAACCTTTCCAGGATTACATGAAGTAGATCTAAGCCATAGACACTTGTTACTGCTGATCACAACTCATGCACCTATTAAGTGTTAACTGGATTACTAAAATTCCTTCCAACTCTATGATTCTGTTGAACTTGACCAGCAGTGGTGCCATGTTCCCCTACCCCTAAAACTGATACAACTTGGTTATAAGGGCAGTGATACATGTAAACATAGATACTAAAGGTGACTACATAATCATTGGGAAAATACAAGAAAAACAGTAATTATTACCATGCCATAAGAGCTCAATGGTGGTTTTACAATGCATTTTGAATTCCTTCTATAATATTTTAGGTGAACTCAAATTCTAACCAAATATGGGTTAGTTAATCATGGGTTAACCTATTCATGGTTAGAAGCCTTTAGCCAAGTAAGTAGTTTAAGTTAAGAAAAAACACATATTCTTCCTAGGAAAGATTGTAATCATCAAGATTACAATCTAATGGAAGACATAATCCCCTCTGAAGGAAAGATTTTAAGCTAAAATTTTAACATGAAATATGTACACTTCATTACTAGTTGGGAAGAGGAACAAAAGAAAATTTTCTTTGGGGCAAAAACTAAATTATCTTAAAGAGTTACTTGGCATTTATACAAGTGATAAGTTTTAGGAAGTGTTCATTAATCTTAGAAGTGCTGATCTATGTATTACTAACCCTCTAATTATCATATTACTGTTATCTGAACTTTCCATCCTTAGTTGAAACCTACACCATTGGTAGAATGGGGCTCGAGGAGCATAAAAGACCATTTCATCGTTTTTACTTATTTTTAAAAAATACAAAGAAACAACTTCGCAACACTGTGGTCAACTTGTTTGAATCTATGTTCTATCAGGTTATAATCTCATATGTATGTAACTTGTTTGATCTTACTAAACTTCTTTTAAAAGTTCTCATCACTTCAATAATTTATTCTAGGTCACTATAAAATTTCATCCCATCTTCCAAAATTCTTCATCCCTTTTAACAGGTTTGGTGACATTTCAAGGTCAGTAATTATTGAGGATAAATTGAAAGAAAGTCTGGTTAAGATGAAGTCTAAAGAATTAGGTTATTTAAACATGAGACATTTCTTGACAATGAGGGTTATTAGATATTAGAATAGAAATGACCCTCTTTGGTCTGTTGGTTATAAACATTCTCATTTATCTGACATGATGTAAATGTGGTAATTTCAGAAGACTTGGGAATGGAATAAATGACCTTAAAAACTCATTCCACAAATATAGTTATGATATATCTGATATCGAGCATGAAGTGATTAAATGGTAACTATCTGAGCCACAGTTCCCAGAGTAGAAAGAGATTGTTTAATGGTGACAAATAGAAGTGTCCTGACACTGGAGTCTGCTCAGTGGAAGAGTTGCAGGTGACTCTTCCCTTCAGAGTGACTTTAAAAACCCGAGCCTTCCACCATACTATCCAGAAAAGTGCAGTGCCTTTGAGAAATTATAGATATCCAGGACTCAGGTTGGAAATACAGAGCTGTAGCACCCGATAGCCCTACAGTCATACCCAGAGCCTGATTGGAAGAGCAAACCTTTCCTATCTATTAGTTGATATAGACTCATGCTTCAAAAATGTATTTGAGCAAGTGCAAGCAAAAATTTATTAATAAGAGAACTTAAATACTTCTTCCTGGTGTCTTGATGCAGAAGAAGCCCAGCAGAGTGGTTAGACTATATACCCTGGAGTCAGTCTGCATAGGTTTGAACCCACTGTATAAACCTCAGAGTTTGTTATGTAGATCTATGCATTGTGAATGATAGAAAGTTTTCATTTCTGGGTTTGAATTCCACATTCTTCCATGGATTCTCTTATCACTTCGTAGAAGATAGAGTAGATGTTTGGGCAGGGCACACAGTTCTATCCTAATAGCTGAAGTCTCTTCTGAATAGTCCAAGTATCCATTCTCATTAACTAGTGCTGATGAATCAAAATTAAATAATTTGAATATCATTCCTGGGCCTAAGTATTATCATATAGGTATTTCCATTTGGTTGTACATAGAGCCTATGATGAAATATCTTCAGAAAAATCTGTATGTGGAACCAGAACTCTCTGGCACTTGCTTTATAAGTACTTTTTCTTCTAATGAGAACTTGGTTACTCCTAGATTATGACTATTATTATTATTTTCAATTTATTTACTTTTAGTGACATATATAAATTATACTATATCTGTATCTATAGCTGTCTACATATTTCTATAGAAGATATTTAAGTATGTCATATATGAATGTATAAGTACATAAATATTAGGCATATAATGATGAATTTTTATAATTAAAATGCATCCCTGTCACCACCACCTAGGTCAAGGTGTAGAACATTTCCAACAGCTGTCCTTAGTCAGTTTCCACCTCCTTCCAAAAATAAGCCCTATTGCGACCTCTATCACTGTAGAATAGATTGCCAGTTCTTGAACTTTATGGAAATGAAACCATACAGTTTGTATTCTTTTGTGTCTGGTTTATTTTTTTCAACACTGTGTCTCTGAGATTCATCTACATCGTTGGGTGGAGCCAGAGTTCTTTCTTTTTCATTGGTGTGTAACACACTGTTCTGCAACTTATTTATCCATCGTAGTATTAATTGACGGCATTGTTTCTAGTCTGAGGCTCGCTGCTACTAAGATGCCTATGTACGTCTCTGGTAGACTTGAGCACTCGTTTCTGTAGTGTGTATGACTACACACTACAGAGCATGACTCATTGCTCTTAAGCCAGGTATGCTAGATAAGGTGACTTTGTCCATTTCACAGATATCTGCATATCTGCCTGAAGGGAGATAAACTAGTGTTAGAAAATCATCTGCTTAAAGCCTCTTTGTTTAGGAATTCTGTTTCCTTGCTCTATTAATATGTTACTCTGTCTCCCCAGTAAAGGCCTCTGTTTTACCAAGAAAGCAAAACCAAGGCTTAGAGATATCCCATGAGTTGGACTCCAATAAGATTTAAGCATCAGGGTCTAACAGGATTATGCCATAGGCAGAGATTGTAAAAAACTAATTTTACCATGAGCCTACTATCTTAGCCCAAATTCTCTGCCCCAGAAAAGAAAACGGTTGAGAATACCTCTGTCATTACCTGCAGCGATTTCCAACCCTTTCCTACAAAAAACATAAGAAGCATGTAAAATTTCCTTGTGGTCCAGCACCCTTGATCACTGGGAGAGCAACACCAGCTTTGCTCTGGGGCTCAGCACCTTCACCTCCAGGCAGGGGAAGGAAAAGCGGTGTGAACTATGTCTTTGTGCTTAGGAATCACATCTGACGAAGCAGGATGTGTCAGAAACATTTCTGTTTGGTCTTGGCCTCAAAATTGATCTAGCTCAAAGTTTAGAAGCCCCCAAACCTGACTCAGCAAGTGGCATCACCTTGCAATTGCTCAGACTAAAAACCTGGGATTCATCCTTGATTTTCTTTCCTCAAACCCATCTTCAATCCATCAGCAAGCCCTATTGACTCTTTTTTTGTTTTATTTATTTTTTTATTGAGGTATAATTGCCATACAACATTATATTAGTTTCATGTGTACAACATAATGATTTGATATTTGTATATATTGCAAAATGCTTACTGCAATAAGTCAACATCTGTCAACATACATGGTTACAGAATTTTTGTGTGCATGTGACGAGAACTTTTAAGATCTATTCTCTTAGCAACTTTCAATATGCAATCCAGTATTATTACCTGCAGTTAGTCACCATGCTGTACATTACATCCCCGTGACTTATCTATTTTATAAGTGGAAGTTTGTGCCTTTTGATCCCCTTCACCCATCCCGCCTCTGGCAGCCACAGTTCGTTTTCTGTATCTATGAGCTTGGGTTTTTTTTTTTTTTTTTCCAGATTCCACATATAAGTGAGATCATATGGTATTTGTCTTTCTTTCTTTGACTTATTTCACTTAACATAATGCCCTCAAGGTCCATCCATGTTGTTGCAAATGGCAAGATTTAATTCTTTTATATGAATAATATTCCATTGTGTATATACCACATTTTCTTTATTCATTCATCTGTCAGCAAGTTCTACTTACTCTTAATAAAACATTCCAGATGCAGCCACTTCTACCATTTCTCCGTGCCGCTCTTGTCCATGCCTCATCATCTACCCCAGCGTGGACATAGCAGCTCATGACTGGGCATTCCTGCTTCCTTACAGGTGTTGCTGCTCTTGACCTGTTTCTGCAGTCTGCCATCCCTGCTGCAAACAGAATTATCTCTTGCAAATATAAGTTAGACAGTGACACTCCACTGTTAAAAGACAGAAAACAAAAAGCAGAACAAAAGAAAACAAAGCAAAAATCTCCCATGACTCCCCATTACACTTAGACCAAAATCCTTTTTGGCCGAAAAGGCTCTAGATTCTCAATCTTGACTACACATTGAGAATCACCTGAAAAGTTTAAAAATACTAACTTGGCTGGGCATATGGCATTTCACAGCTCCCCAGAAGGTTCACCCAAGATTGAAAAACGTTTCTCTAGGATCCCTTCTCCTACAGCTCTCTTCCTGTCTCTCTTCACTTCGACCCCGACTGCCTTCTGGCTGTTTCTTGAGCATACTAAGCTCATTTCTGCCCCAAAACATGGATCACTCTTCCCTCAGATCCTTGGATGATCTATTTTTCCAAACATTTAGATCTCTGCTCAAATGTTAACTTTACAGAAACATTTTCCTTGACCAACCTACGTAACCAACCTATATAACCACTCTCTTTACCTTTTATATTTTTAGCATTTATGTGAAATTATCTCATTTTCTTCTTATCCTATTGTTGCTCTTCCTCACAACAATGTAAGGTTCATGAAGATGGACATTTCATCTTATTCACTAAAATGTCTTCACTAAAAGTTATTCACTAAAATGTCTTCAGCCTGCCATATAGTATGCCTGGCACTAATTCTCTAAGTAGTAATTTTTGAGTGAATAAAAGGATTAATCAAGATTCTGAGATCAAGACCTGGTGGGTAACTGTATCTTACAGAATTCTTTATTTGGAAGGCTTTTGTTGTCCTGTTTGCAGCCCTAGACTTTCCTTCTGGAAATAGTCAAGGGGGACTTTTGCTTTTATTTGCTTAACTATGTTGCTATGTTTTCATGCTGCACTTCCTTCTGGAGGTACAGATCATCTGGTTGGACTTGGAAGTGAGTTGACTGGCTCCAGGGCTAGGATTCTTTGCTCTATCCCCCTCTAGTGGAGGGGCGGAATCCGCCATTTCTCTGAGGAGAATGGTTCAAGTGGTAATCCCTGCCCTCTATGCTGAAGCCAGTCCCCTCTCTCTTTCTCTCTTTATCCATGTCCCCTTTCCACCTTTTGATGTGAAGGGATTGCTCTTCTCCCTTCCTGATGCAGTGGGATGTATCTACATATAGGGGACTTAAGCAGTGGACATAGACCTTCCACACATCTGCGTTCCCATGGCTTAGATCTGGGGTCCTGGTTACTCACAAAGAGGTCCAAGATGGCTATGTTCCAGCTCCAAGGCAGATGCTGCAAGTTTTTCTCCTGAATCAGATCTTGAATGAGAGCACTCAGGGGTCATGAAGGAGGAGAAGAGATGAGTTTGAACTCATTATTTGACCACAAGAACAGTGCACTCTATAGTTTGCAATGCTACTTTTCTAAGGCTAAGAGAAAATATACTGAGAGAGTGAGAGAGCTGAGAGTAACTTGGAGAAACTCTAAAACTAAGAGGTAGCATAAAAAACAGAGTGAGAAATTTTGCTTTGGGTTGGTGAACAGAAACCAGTCCGGCTGTTTTAAGCAGAAATGGGTTTGCTATAGTGAATTAAGTGCTAGTAAGAACATAGATATGATTATGATGACAAAAAAGGGGGAACAATATTTTTTTAAAAAATTGAAAGTGGTGAGAAAAATCAAAGATGTCCTAAGTGTACATGGGCTAAATCCTTTTTTGGTGAGAATGGTTCTGAAACACAAAATGTGAATTCTGCAACATATGAACAACAGTAAACAGGAAAATGATTGAGACGGAAAAAACAAGAAAAAAACCTGTTAACTGAACGTCATACATAGAAACCCAACATTAAGTGAGTTTGTTAATATAAAGTTTTTAGAACAGTTTCTGCATGTAGAGAGAGGTCAATAAGCAACAGCTAGGAGAAACAGAGACCATGTACATCATGTGGAAAGTCCCAACCAACAAAACTTGTTGCAAGCTGCAGGTAGCTCACTACTCTCAAAACCCATTCTCTTCTTCCTTTGTCAAAGTGAGCTGGCTGTGGAGGGCACCAGGGTCAATATTTGGTAAGATGATTGTAAGTACATCCGAAAAGTATTCAAGCTGGTGTTGCCTGCCCCAACAGATTCTCTTTCTGTTTCTCCTCCATTAGATGCTTTTTTTTTTTTCAGTTACAAAGTAATGTATATATTCTATCAAATCAAACAACAGAAATGTATAAAGAGAAAGTTGAGAAATGCACCCAAGTCCATTTCCCTAATTCTTTTAACAAATGTTAATGGCTTTATGTCAATCCACACATTTTTAACTCAGATAATATTTGTTTATTTCGGGAAAAATTTACAAAATAGAAACTAAGAGGAGAATAGCATACCTTCAAAAGAAAGTCATTTCAGAGGATTATTGGTGGAAACACGAAGATGGTAAATTTAAATCCTTTATGGATTTATGAACAAAAGAACTTGGAACAGCCAAGTTACCTTTTTGATATTTGTTAGTTAATTCTAAAAATAAATTCTTATTGGTATTATTCTGAAAATAAAAAAAAAAAAGAATGCTTATTAAGCAAGATTGTGAGCCCCTCAAGGATTAGTGTTATCACAGAGCCTAACAGAGAACCTCACAGGTGGGGAGCATTTCCTAAGTGTTAAATTAAAATAGAAAAAAGGAACACCTAAACTCATTTAAAATGCCAGCCTTCTTCTTCATAATGTCAATCGAGTTCTTATTTTATCTATTATAAATATTATTTTTCTCCACTATAATCATTAAAATAACATATAAAATGCATTAATTTAATTTATTTCTTTCATGTATTTTTATTTAATTATGACTATTGCACCATTTTGGAAAAGTCCTATGTATTTAATACTTTAATATATTTTCCATTTGTTTTATTTTGTGATGATTGAATATTTTTTAAAATGTATGTTGCAAATCTTAAATATTCCATTTGTGTAATAGTTTAAATAGATTTTTTATTAGCTTGTAGACCCTCAGCACCACTTACATCGATGTTCCTGTAAGAAAACCAATTGCAAAGTCCAAATAAAACAATATTTACAATTCTAAGCCTGTTTATAACTTACGGACTGCTGTAATATTTGGTTTTAGGGTTTTGATTCATAGTACCAGACATATATGAAATATTACATGAATGGCACGGAAAGAAAAGGAGACACCTGCTTTCAGGTACCTCTGAAAAATATCTAAATCTGGTACAGATGGCTACATTTTCTTCTTGCTCATCCCAAGGGAGAGGTTCGCCACAATCTTTCTCAGTAACTGGCTTTGTTCCAAACTAATCTAGCCCAAACTGTACCCGACAAATCTGCATTACACATATATTTCTCCTTCTTGCTCTCCTTTCCTCCCTTCTAGGAGAACTTTACTACTTGTTGTTCATCAAGAAATCAAGACCCCATAATAGGGGGCTGGGCTGTAGTTACTGAGATATGGTATCCATCCTGCTCAATATGAGGCATATGATTTAACTTAAATAATGACCAAACCACAGCTCAATCAATTGGTTTTATTGAGATTCTTGCATATTTATATTTTAGTTTGTGTAAGGAATATGATTCTTGTGCATCATTAACTATGGAAAGATTAAGGAAGAGAAAATGGGAAGTGAGAATTTAAAAATCTATAAGGTTAACTGAAATTTCAGATTCTTTTGCAATTAAGGCAATTCTAACTCAATTTGGTGACAATGAAACATGCTTTAGATTTGTGTTAGTTATAGTTTAGGGGAGCAGAATTTTTATTTTGGTTAATTCTAATTTTGCTAAAGATACCAATGACAAAAAATTTCATTTCCATTTAGTTGTAGTTAGTTTCTGTAGTATAAATTTGAAATAAAGTGCAGGACTCTAAAGCTGGATCTTTCTTCTTCCTTTCCTTTCTAGAAGAGAGATGGTCAATGACAAGAGCTAAAGTCTCTTGATCTGAAAAATAGAGCTTTAATTAAAGAACATCACTCCCTTGTCCTGAAAGAAAATAAAACTATATCTTTAAATAGAATCTTATATGGATGGTTGAGAGGTTATAATAAAGATTGGTATATTACTAATACTTCTTTTTGTACTTTAAAAAAGTAAAACTGATGGATTGTACTTATTAAAAAACACTACAGAATATATCAATAACGTGCATTTTTATTGGCTGCTGAAGTTTCTAGTGAATGCCACAAGACACGTGAATATACTTTTTTTTTTTTGTGAGGAAGACCAGTCCTGAGCTAACATCCGTTGCCAATCCTCCGTTTTTTGCTGAGGAAGACTGGCCCTGGGCTAACATCCGTGCCCACCCTCCTCTACTTTATATGGGACGCCGCCACGGCATGGCTGACAACCAGTGCGTCGGCGGGCGCCAGGGATCCGAACCCGTGAACCCCGGGCTGCCAAGCGCGGACTAAACCGCTGCGCCACCGGGTCCGCCCCTATTTTTAATTAAATTAATTCATTTAGAGGGAAAAAGACCTCATGAGCCAATTGTTATTAGTGTTTCCATGACCTTATTTATTACTATAAGGTTTTTTTTGTTTTTTAGTTTTATAAACTAGGAATTTATAGTCAATGTTTGGCAAACAGCACTGTGAGATAATACATACTAATGGAGGCAGTTAAGTAGTTTATTAGTGATGCCAGTAATAAATAGTGACACTGCCTAAGTCAAATTCTAACTTTGCCACTTATTTGCTGTGTAACTTTGAGCAAGTTATTCAGCTTTGTTTCCTCTTCTGTACAATGTCTCTGTTTATACATATATAAATGGGCAATAAAAATAGCTTTGGCTATTTTTGGCAAAAAATAGCTTTTTCTGCAGATTAATCGAGTTAATTCGTATAAATCACTTATAACTCAATACACGCAATATGTGTTTTATTTTTCTGTTCAACAAAAGTTATACTTTGAGCCAATGGTCTTTCCCTAGCAGACACGGCATCTCAGTCCATTTGGAGTGTCCTCCTTCCTTCATCCTAGGATTGAATGTCTATTCTGGGGATTTAGAGAGTAACAGGGCTTTGGTGGGGGTGCTGGGGAGAACAGATCTGACCCTTAAACCCTTTGCTCATATGCTTGTCTGCTGAGATGAGCTGTCCATCATCCTGCCTGGTTTCACCATCTAGGGCATCTTTGATATATGTCTGATACATCCATTTCCCATCTGTCCCTGTTCACACAGAGAAACTGCAAAACTATTTGAGGCCCCGTCTGCCTGTGCTTCCATTCCTGCTCCAGCCCTGCTACTGGCCCTGGGCCCTCTCCATGGGGTGGGACCCAGGCTCCTCCCATCTTCTAGCCCCACAAATCTATCTGGCAGTTTGCATGTATAAATATGATGGACTATGGAACAGATTTAGAAGCACAGAAACATGAGTATCTATGTGACTTATCAAATTATGATTATTATTATTTTGAGCAAAATCTTCCAAGTTCCATTTTTTGGAGGGAGAAAGAGCATTAAGGACAATAATGAGAATATGTAGAGACATTACCAATAGTCTTGGGCTCTTATTCACTCCGAGCTCTGCCCAGGTCCTCCTGGACATTTGATCAGCTGACATTATGATGATTAAACTACAGAAACAGCTCTGAGCAGTCTGTGACTCCAAGGGACTCCACGGTGCTTGGTGCCACACTGTATGATATGGTAATGAGTGGGTCAGACTGAAAACATTTGGAGAGCCTTAGGAGGGGGCGGGAATGATCACTTCCAGCTAGTGACTCTGAGAAAGGGAAGAGGATGGAGGAGGAGGCATTTGATTTAGGCCTGGGAAGATGGGTGGGGTTTTAAGCAAAGATAAATTTTGCAAAGGGAAACTGTTCTTGACTTCTTAACCCAAAGCTTATCTTTTTTCATCCTCCAATTTAATAAGTAGAACAGTGTTTTTGTGGTGGAAAGCATGTTGACTTTGGGGCCATCAGACTCAACCCTGTCAGTGAGTGGCTGGATGACCTTGGAAACTCAATCTCTGGGCCCCAGAGGTTGATTGTAAAATGATCGTGACATCCACCTAACTGGACTGAGGGTCAAATGCAGCAACATACATAAAGCATCCGAGGTCGGGGTCTAGCACCTTGTCACAACTCAATAAAGGGTATTTCTTTTCTCCTTTGACCCCAGTGCTTTAACATAAAATTTATTCAGCTTGTATTGGGGAACTGGACAAAATTTCCTTGAGGAACCAGATTCTATAAATATAAGTACTTCATAATCATAGTCCATTTTCCTTTGGAAGGATCTGTAAAATGCAGACTTTTATTGATGTTGATACCTAACCCAAATTTGTGTAATCATAAAATGGAATAAAATAACTGTTGATATACAGAACTTAAAAAGGGAAATCTGTTCAATTTGCAGTTTTTTTTTTAAATCGCTAAATTCTACAGAGAGCTATTTTAAAAGGAAGTACTTCTGCAGAGCTAACATCTAAGATTTTGCAAGTGGTTGCATTTAGCAGAAAGCATAATGTTTTTCTCCCAATTGACCTCTTAAGAATTAGGTCACTGGGTATACTCTGTTCCCCCTAATTAGGCTTTGATAACATCTAATTGGACAATTAAGTTCTTTTGTTAGATCTTTTTGCTCTTGCTGTGTAAAAGTTTACCCCAACTCAGGAAGAAGGAGACAATTCCCCTGGAGTGCAGCTGGAAGGCAGTACCAGTTTGGGGAAGGAAACAGAATGAGCTGTTCTCAGCTGTGTAGGCTAAGCTTGAAGGTGTAGAATTCACAAGTGTCTGAGTGAAATTTTGGTATCAAGACGGAGGAGAATTTCCATCCTTGGTACTGCTGGGTCTGGGTTTCGGGAGAGAAAAATTAGAAGAAAAAAATCCACTATAAATGGAGAGGAAGTCAAAACACAGTCTGATTTTGACTTTCGCCAAGGTAAAGCCCTTTATAATTATTCTACCCAGCCAAATGCCTGAAATAAGTTTGAAATCACAAAATGGCAAAATTTATGATAATCTTGGATTAGCCCTAAATAAGGATATTCTAATAAAGCAAATAATTGTGTCTGAATAAATTACTCGTTAATGATGTCTGCACAGCACAACTGTCAGCAGTAATAGGTACTTCTCAGAAAGAGAATTGTGGTGGGCTGATCTTTGACTTGGTTGTTATCCTCAATAATTCAAATCTATTTCTTCTCAGCATGATTTCTTTCAACAGTGTTAAGCATCTGACTCACTTGGTGCTATTTGACCTGGCTCCTCTATCGTATAACTGAACTATCTCTGACACATTTAATAGTTTGGAGGAGGGTATGGGTGCACCATTATTGTTTTTAAGTTATCCCCTTTATAAACACTACTGAGAGTCAGTTCGTCTTTGTGTGGATGTTTTTCTACTGGTTTGCATTTCACTTTGCCTGCGTTAGTTACTTTGACCCTGTTCTAATAGTCATTCCTTGCTTGAGAGCAATAGATTTAAGGCGTTATTTCCCGCTATGTTGTGTGTTTACTTTGGTGTCCTACTCTGGCTGCTCCATCCTCATCTTTGACATGGTCCTCTTTTGAGTTATTTCTGTTCTTCCTGTTTTACTCATTCAGACTGTGTCCTGATGGTAATTAACAGATAGAATTGAGAAGACTTGGCTGGTTCTAATTTGTGATACTACATTTACAGTTGGTCCAAGTCAATATTACATACACATTTTTACTTTACTAGAAATATTCCATTAACATTAATCATCAGAGTTATGCATAAATGATACTTTATGTAATTTTATTCATGCTTTCTCTGAACTCTCCTAATAACTTGCACATTTCTGACAGTACCTCATAGTCTACTATTTTGTCTACATATCTTTCCTCCCCTACTAGTTAAGTTACGGAATCTGATTTCTCTTATGTCTCTAAAGCTGGTCGACAAACAACGGCGTGTGGGCCAAATCTGTTTTTGAATGGTCCATGAGCTGAGGGTGGTTTTTGCATTTCTAAATAGTTGAAAAAAATCAGAAGAAAGAGACACTTTGAAACATGAAAATTATGTGAAATTAAAATTTCAGTGTCTATAAACCAAGTTTTATTGGAACACAGCCACGTTCATACGTTTATGTATTGTCTGTGGCTACTTTCACGATACAATGGAGGACCTGAGTAGTTGTGACCCTGACTGTATGCCCCACAAAGCCTAAAATATTTACCCTCCAGCACTTTACAGAAAAAGGTTACAGATCTCTAACTTGAAGTATTAGAACAGTGTTTTTCATAGGAGGCCCTCATAAAGATCTCTGGAAGGAGTAAATAAATGTATATTAAATTGAGAGTCATTATTTATAAGCTTAAGCAGTTTAGATAATTTAAGCAATATAGACAGTATAAAAATTTTCATTGGGATTTGAAGCTAAGAGCTAAAATTAGATACTCTGCTGCTTCATTATTCCTGGATCAATATTGATAGCCATGGGGCATAGTCCACATGACGATGATCCAGCCTTTGAGATCCTGGAAAAGATTGAGAAGGCAGGTAAATTTGAAGAACACTAAGAATTTCTTTCTTGGAAGTGAAATTAAAACTTCTAAAATTAATTGAGAAAATTCACACACCAATTTAAAGAATAAACCAATGGAAAGAAACAGGGATTTCATTTAGATAAGGTAAACTCCCAAGATTTGAAAAATAAACAATTCTGATTTAAAACAAAGCAGACATCATAATAGAGTCATGTGTTGCTTAATGAGCAGGATATGTTCCGAGAAATGCATTGTTAGGTGAATTCATCTTTGTGCCAACATCATAGAGTGCACTTACACAAACCTAGATGGTATAGCCTACTACACACCTAGGCTACACGGTACTAATCTTATGGGATCACCGTCATATATGCAATCCTTCGTTGATGATAAAGTTGTTATGCAGCACATAACTGTATAAAACTCACTTCCTTACCTATGGATTAGACAAAGAGTGTGCATAGAATAAAAACTTGGTACATGTGAAAAATAGGAATAGGAGAGGAAAATTTCAAAACTACCCTAAGTGAGAGGGGCCGCCAAAACAGAGCACACTGAACTTAACCACTAGGCCACTGGGGCTGGCCCAAGAGCAAAGCATTTTTTTTTTTTTTTTGGTGAGAAAGATTGCCCCTGAGCTAACACATGTTGCCAATCTCCCTCTTTTTGCTTGAGGAAGAGTGGCCCCAAGTTAACATCTGTGCCCATCTTCCTCTAGTTTTTATGTGGGTCACTGCACAGCATGGCTTGACAAGTGGTGTAGGTCTGCGCCCAGGATCTGAACCCGTGAACCCTGGGCCGCCAAGGCAGAGCATGTGAACTTAACCACTGCACCACTGGGCTGGCCCAGGAGCAGGGCATTTTTGATAGGTCTGTATAGTTTTGTTCTCACTTGCTCAATTTGGTAATAGCTTACAACTCCCACTTGTTCTGCCTGTGTAGGTAAAGTCATAGATTATTTGGTTATAGATAGATAAAAAATAATGAATTTATACAACTTTAATTTGAAGATTTCTGAGAAGGAGGCCAGAAGAGCAAACACTTTGGAGCAGAGACTTTTGGATGTCAATATTATATCCTACTCATTATCAAGTTCATCTTTATTATAAAATAATCTTTTTGTGCATAGAACTTTCCAAGACCCAGGCTCAATCACCATGATAGTTTATAACTTCATGAAATAGTAACAACTTTTGCTGTGATACAATGATAGAATTACAAAGGTTTTCTGATAATGAAGAAAAAAGATGAAAGAAAACATTACTTATGTAGCATAATTTAAGAAATGAAATGTTTAACCAATTTTTGAAAAGTAAACCTGTAATGATAATGAAAAAATGCCTGTCAGTTTACTTTCATGGGGAAAAGTGTAGATTTTCTGAATAGTGGGTCAAATCTCAAAATACCATATGACTTTGTAAGACAAAAATGAAAACCATCTATTGTATTCAAACCAAGTGTGCAGGCTAGGAGGTAATGTTAACTGGATCTCCCGAATCCAGCCTAGGGACTTTGCTATCCCCCTGTGCCATGTGAGGACCTAGGAGCCTCTGCTCAGGAAGGATCAGACCCTCTTTTATCACTCTGGTCTGCCCCTTATCTGGTTTTGTTCCTATTAAGTTCTGTTGTAACCCCTTCTGGTAAAGGGACAGAAGTTAGATATTCTTTCCTTTCTATCATTTTTACAGTGATGTGACTTGATCTGTGCCTGAGTATTTCAGGAATAAATAGATATTATAGACCAAGAAAAGAATAAGAATAGGATTGTGAAGTTGACCTAGCTATTAGCTCGGAGGAACACCTGCTTCACTATCATATGATATTGGAGGCCTCAGACATCCCGACATATGATTCAGATAATATGAAAAGGATGCACACTAAAGCTCCTAAAGCTCTGTGCCTGCCGATTTTCATCTCTTCCTGTTACAAAGCTGAAGTGATCGCCATTCTCTTATCTGTGCACAAGGCGTACACGTTAATTGATGGCCGTTCTTCCTGAATTACATTCAGTCTGTTGGGGGAAAACCCGTAGATAATCAGTTTAGAAATAGAGTGAGTTAGAATGTAATGTCACGGATGGGCAGTAGGACTTTAATTCATGCTTTTCTGATATCCGACTTGGATTACAGTGATTCTCCGCCTGCAGGTCTCCTTCAGGTGTCCCCCTGGAAAAAGAACAGATAGCTTCTACGAGTCTGCCGCCGCTGAGATTTTAAGCATGCAGAGTCTGGTCAGTGTACCCCTCTGCTTGGAGATTTTGGTTCTGGCTGTGTGTTAGGTCTGGGATTGATTGTAAGAGGTCCTAGGGATGTGTTTTTGAGACACTCCATGAATCCAAATGAGTTTTAGGTTCCCTATTGTCCAAGCCCAATTTTGTTCAACTGTAAAAATGTGGGGTTTTCATTTGTTCAGAACTTCCATTATAAATCACTATGCCCCACAGCTTTTTAAAAGCAGTTGTGGAATATATTTTTCCTGGACAGATTCAGAATATCAGACCTGTCCTTGAATTTAGGTCAAGACTAAAGTGCCTTGTTTAATTTGCTTTCTTTGAACACTGCTGTATGCTTTGTGTACTCCATGTAGCTTTGCCAGGCTTTTTAAAAACTCTTTTAAGATCTTAGCATTCTAATATTTAGGGCTCCTGTTGAAAATAGACATAGTTGATAAAATCTTGTTTAAAAGCATGCTAATTTATATGCATGCTCTGCTATGCATGGTAACATAATAGCCATAACTCCCACGGGTTCCTTGTTGGTAAAAGAGAAAAACAAACATTCTGTATTTTCCTTCTAATGCTAATTCTGTTGTATAGGATATTTTACAAAATATCATTTTGCACAGGTATTATTTTTAGCATAAATTCCCAAATCACCATATTTGTGTCAATCTTATTTGAAAATAAATCGTTAAAATGCATTTCTACTTTTTTTCGATATCTGGAAATTGAAATAGCAATAAGAGCCTTTATTTCTGAATGCAGTTGCATAACTTGGTTTCTTT
Organism: Tapirus indicus; assembly: GCA_031878705.1. Taxonomy (NCBI): domain Eukaryota; kingdom Metazoa; phylum Chordata; class Mammalia; order Perissodactyla; family Tapiridae; genus Tapirus; species Tapirus indicus. The sequence continues at coordinate 33,277,899 of CM062937.1, read as the reverse complement.
ATCTACCGGCATTTTCCTATTTCTTTTAAACATGTTTCTTCTGCCATCTAGACACACATTTGTCATGTATACATATGCAGTCAGTGTAATTATTCTCCCTTTTTACCCATTGGTCATAATTGACATGTGATAGCAATTTTATGCAAATTAAATATCAGTAATACCTGTTTTCAGGAAGGGGTGTACTCTTGGTGGCTAACCGCCTCAGTGTTATCCCTGCTGAGCATGGGATATTCCTTAGCTGCCTAATTATTCAGCATGGAATGAGAAATACAAATGAGATTTGAAATAGAAAAATGTGTAGCATGGACAAATCACTTTGTTTTTTGAGCTTATTTTCTCATCTATTAAATAGATAGTTGTAATTCATACCTCACATGGCTTTTGTAAGGATTAAAAGAAATATGTAAGCACTTGGGAAATCATAAGACTTTGCAAATATTAGTTATTTATAATACTGCTCTAGTGGAGGAGAGTTTTATTGACAAGAAACAAAGTATTTAGGGACTAACTTCGGTATTTAATTCTGAAGCACAAAATTTCTTCTCTTAGCAGTCGATTCCTCCCCTCTCCCTCCCTATTTTTTTTTTTGCTATATATTCTCTTTCACTTTTGGGGTTTATTACTAGCATAAAACAATGCATCTGTGTGACCTTTGTGTTGTATCTTAGTAAAAATCAGATAATAAACTAAGTCCTTGAATATGTCCAATAATATGGCAATAAATATGGAAAGTGAAAATATGCTTTATTAAGGCCCTTTTGAAATACTTCACTCTGTAAGTTCACAATAATAAAAATAATCACCATGTTTCTGAAAACCCACAAAATATACTGGTAATTATGTTGGGATTAATACACAACCCATTTCTAGATTTTTCTACAGTGTCCCTTTAATGTTAGAAAAAGAAACATTTGGATTCTTCTTTTTCACATGATTCGAGAGCCATTTCTGAGCTTATCTCTGAGCTTTTCCTAGTAAGGGAAGCTAGAAGTTCAGATACCTGAGCATCTGGACCGTACCATGTGGAATGGGATGGGGGGATGCCATCTCATGCCTTTCTCGCTTCCTCCAGCCCCTACACTGTTTTGTGAAATTGCCCTCTTTTTCCAAGAAAGAAAGAAAGCTTATCTGCAGCTTTTCTTAGGAGTCACAAATGAGTTCCTTTAATTCTGTGGACCAAGTCCTTTCGCAATTCAAATAAAGCAGTTAACCTCGTGATCCAGAACCAAATCTTTTCCCTTGAACTGTTTTAAGCCCACAGGCTTCTTGTCTTCTTGCTTCATTGTATTTTCTCCCTGAACTTTTCACTATTGAATTTTTTTCTTCTTTCTTTTGTATTACATCATAGCCAAGCTTACATGTATTAATTTTTAGAAAAGGAACTTTTATAAGTGGGGAAACTTGTCTTAGAGATGAACCACTGATTTACGCATGTCTGTGCGATGCTTACTACTTGACAGTGGTTCTGTATTAACTGTAAAAACAGTCTCATGAAGCTTCATCCAGAACCAGTTTATTTAGCTGTATAAAAGAATACAGAAGACGTGATATAGCATGGATGCTAACAACAGAGTAAGGTCTCACAACACCTAGGTGAGCTTCCACTGTCCCCAGATTACTTCCTGTGCTCATAAATTACTTTGTCCTTGGCCAGCTAATAAACCTTTCCTTCCAACTGGTACAAAATGGAAGTAAAGAGAAGAAGCCAGAAAATGCCTATATGTAAATGCATGCTTGGACTTCCTTCTGTGGACTAGGTTGAAATAATTGTAGGGATGACCTGCAGTAAAATTAGCTCCAGGATATTTCATGTCACATAGAATGAATTCTTCTCTCCATGGCCCTACCACTGTCCCATCTCCCAAGTCAATATTTTTCGACAAACATTTACTGAACACATGCTATGTGGTAGGTGATATGGTCGAAGCTGAACATACACATATATTCCTTGGCTTGAGGAACTCCTAACGATTTATTTGACTAGAATATTTCAGTTGCAGGGAATTTATTTGGGGGGAAGTTTCTGTCTAGATAACAATGAAAATAACAAACATTTATTGACTTGTAGAGGCAGCATAGCATGTAATTAAAGCTTGGATTCCTTTTTGTGTGTGTGTGAGGAAGACCAGCCCTGAGCTAACATCTGTTGCCAATCCTCCTCTTTTTTGCTGAGGAAGATTGGCCCTGGGCTAACATCTGTGCCCATCTTCCTCCACTTTATATGGGACGCCGCCACAGCATGGCTTGACAAGCAGTATGTCGACCAGCCCCCAGGATCCGAACCCGCAAACCCCGGGCTGCCAGAGTGCATCCTAAACTGCTGTGCCACAGGGCCGGCCCCAAAGCTTGGATTCTTAATTTTACCCCTGGAAGGCTGATGATTGGAAAAGTGGTTTAATTTTTCCCTTGTCTGTTTCTTCATCTACAAAAATAGTAACAACAGAATCCAACTCATAAGGTTGTTATAAGGCTTAAATGAGTTAATATTTGTACAACACTTAGAATAGTGCCTGGATTCAAATAATTGTTTAAAAATAGACAAAATGCCTTGCCTATCCAAAGGACAAATCTAATATTAGAAATTTAGAGATTGCATTTGTCTTCTATTGTTATTTAACAAGTTACCACCGAACCTAGACGCTAAAAACAAACATTTATTCTTTCATAGTTTCTGGTGGGTCAGGCATCTGGACACACGTTAGTTATGTGTCTCTGGCTCATGAGGCTGTAACTAAGCTGTCAGTAGAGGCTGCACGTGTCTCAAGTCTTGACTGGGAGAGGGTCAGCTTCCAAGCTCACCTGAGTGAGTATTGACAGGTCTCAGGTCACCACAGACTGTTGGATGGAGACAGTTCTGTGCCACATGGACCTCTTCACAGATCATTTTATTTTATTATTTATTTTTATTGTGGTAACATTGGTTTATAACATTATATAAATTTCAGGTGTATATCATTATATTTCGATTTCTGTATAGATTACATCATGGTCACCACCCAAAGCATAGATCATTTTATAACATGGCAACTGGCTTCCCTTAGAGTGAAAGATGGAGGGAATGAGAAAGGGCACCAAAATGGAAGCTACCTTTTTTTTAAGGGAATGATATTCCATCACTTTTACTATAGTCTGTTCATTAAAAGCAAGTCACTAGGTCCAGGCCACAGTCAAGGGGAGGGAATTTACATAAGGGTGTGAATTCCAGGAGATGGATTTCATTGGGGACCATCTTAGAGGCTGCCAATCACTGAGGTAATTACCATTTTTTTTAGCCTATGAATGCTAAATAGAATATATTTACAGTTTTCCTTCATTAATAGAGAACCTGAAGACTTAAAATCTCCAGAGACTTGGCAGTCTTTGAGTGTTCTTCATTTCCCCAATTAATATTTTGTCTCAGATGCCAGATTGTTAATTACATTTTCTTCTCATCTATTGTCTAGCTTGGCAAGATATGAAGACCTTGGGTTACTTTAAAGTTGCCAGATTGCTGTCTTCTAACACGTGAAGCTGACATTGTTTCTTTTTCTAGATCTCTTTCTTGTTGAGCAGAGTACCAGGCACTTGTTATCAATGCCAGGGGAGTAGAGTATCAGGCATCAAATATCAGTGCCAGGGGAGTAGAGTATCGGGCACCAAATATCAATGCCAGGGGAGGAGAGTATCGGGCACCAATTATCAATGCCAGGGAGGCCTCCAACTCCATGGAAGATAGCAAAGATCATCCCTATGCCAACCACAGGGAATAGAAGTCCAAACACTGATGACCATTTTATCTTGGTATTGGAGTCACCAAGGAAAACATAACACAGTCAAGCACTGGATGGAACAAAACTTTACTCACATAGAGAAGAGACAGAACAAGATCAGCTTCAAGAGTGGACGTCGGTGCCCCATGGCCAGTGGGCCTCTCCTAGTGGCCTACACAGAAAAATTCACCTGTGGACACTCTTCTCTTGCTGCAGTGGAAGGACTGTGTCCCCTCCTCTCGCAGAAGACAGAGCAGTGGCATTGGCCAGGTGCCCTATAACACACATGCTTAAGCAGAACCAAAGGGCACTCACTGAGCCTGAAACAAGGAAGGACATTCCCACTCAGGTGATAAGCTCAGCACAGGCTGTGTAGGCTCCCTGTCTCTTGGGGGCAAGTGTTCCGGGCTCAGGGCCCATTCTTGTGGGACTCAGTGGTGGTCAAGAGATTGCCTGTGTGAGACCACCTTTCCCATCATTTCTGTTTGTACGTGGTTGGTTGGTCCCACTCCGATTTGTGGATTTGCCATAGAGAATTTAGTTAAGACCATGACTTTTGGAAGAATTCTCAGAGAAACTTAAACATAAGGGCTTTGTCCTCAAGGCCCCAAAAGTATGATTCACAGAGTATTTTCATCCTTATGAGAAACCATGTTATGTTTTAAATCATTCACTTAAAACTAACCCATGAGGATGGATCACAAAATGATGTAAAGAAAAGTACGTGTTGAATTCAGTAAAGATAATCGACCTCTATCATTCAAGATAAAAAGAGGGAAATAATGTTCTAAGACAAGGAATGTTAAGATTTCATTTGGCCCTGAAGTTTCCAGATATATTGTTCTGCCCAGATCAGTTCCATCAAACACACATAATTCAAATTTTGTTGCCAGTTAACTTAAGTAGTGTGGACTTAGAAAATTCTCCTTGAACCACTTTATGTGAGCTATTTCTGAAGTGTATTTGGAAGAGAAAACAATTTTTTTTTCTTTGTGGTTGTTTTTCAATTAGAATTCCTGTGCTTGTATTGTGCCTAACCTCTTTTAAAACCTTAATTTAAATGAGGAGTAAAGAATTCAACATTCTCTTGCAAGGTCCATTCCAGCTGCAACATTCCTCAGTTCTGTGTTTCAAAAAGATACAGAGTTGTTCTGAATTGCAATGAGAGTGGCAAAGAAATCTTGTTCTGGCCCAGGAATGTGAACCCTAAGGCACAATCTCCTAACATCATTGTAACAGTAATAACGACAACAAAATTACATTTCTGTATTCCTTTTGATCAACAGAGAAAGTAGAGAAACTTAGTTGTGAGATATTTATTGGTTAAATTAATTTTTTTAACCTATACAGTAAGAGAATTTTTTTGTGGGAGGAAATAATTATTTCTCTTGTCTCTGGTGAAACTATCTGCATAACCTCAGCTTCTCATCCTAATTCTTCCTTATAATTTCTGAATCCTTTTTTATTAATTATCCTCTTTTTCTATTGTATCTTCAGCTTTTCCCTGCCCACTACCCTCTTTTCCTTTGTCTGTACACGTGCCCACATTTTCCCGATTTAGAAACAGAAACAAAACAGATATTTTCCTTTGGCCATGCTGTTTCCTCAGGGAACTGGCCTAGGATGCGGCTTTTTAATGAATGAACTTTTTGAAAGAGAACATTTTTCTACCCTCAATACTGTAACTACTTTATCCCCTTATTTCTGAACCCTAGATAGCCTGCCTTCCACCTTAACTCTGTAACAACTGATTGACAATTTTGAAGGTCACGTGTGATTGTATAGTAACATAAACTGGTCCTTTCTCAATTTCCATCTTCCTTGATAAGTCATTGATATCTAACACTAATGCCCATGATCCCTTTTGCAGAAATCAATCACCCAGCTTTCTTGACAGCATTTGATAGTCCTCCTATCTCTTATGACTTTGTTACCGTTAATTTCTCCCTCTATTATTCCAAAAATTCCACCCTGGGCCATCTTTCCTATCTCTGTAGGCTTCTCTTGGCATTTATTGCCACTCTCCTAACTTTAACCATTTCTTCTTCTCTTGTTTTAAAATCACTAGTCCTAATCTCTCTCCTGAATTCTACACCTCACACTTTTGATGTAGAGAAATTTTGACATTAAAGATTTCTTAGTTATATTGGTTACTTAGTCAAGTAAATTATCAAAAAGGAGAGATGGTAAAAAAAAATCGTAGTGCTTTTATAAAGCTACTTGCTCATTATCTACACCTGAGTACTACACCAAGTGGGTAGCTTAAAAGCAAAAATAAATCTGAGAGATACGTAGTTCCTGTGACATTATGAAAACTGAAGTTTAGAGTCGAGCTTCCATGAATGATACTCCGTCAGAGTGGCTGTCTGAGGAAGCTGCTGCCTCTGCCACCACCAGGAAGCTGCCACTTGCTTCTGGCTTCAAAACCAAGCCACATCTGCCCAAATCCGGAAGTTGCCCAATAGGACATTCACCTGTTGAGTCCAGAATTTACCACTACAGGTTCCAGCTCAAGAAGCACTTGGTTCTTCCATAATCTTCATCAGCTCAGTGGGTGATCAGCAGCTTCCCACATAAATCAATTTCTAATCAAAATCTTAAATGAGTTATTTGATTGGCATACTTTAAATGAGATAAAGAGCTGTAGATGGAAGACAGTCTGGGGGAGGCAGGTTGTTTTAGATTTTTTAACTCCAGCAGCACAAGAAGGGGTGCTGGCAGGGCGTTGGGTTTGGTCTTGGGTGAGCCAGTTCATATATTTGCCATGGTCTTGGTCCAGTCAATAACCATACACCCGCTGCTTCCCATTCCTAAACTTCCACGACAAAATAATAGATGCAAAAGAAAAATGCTCTTACCTAACCAAATGCAACTCTTCCTCCTACAAACAACAAAATATACTCTATCCAGAAGGGAGATGCAACATCTCATCAGTTCCTACATTCATTTCTGGGTGACATCCATTCCTCCCCGCCATCCTGAAGCTGTGGCCTACATTATAAAGTTAACCCCTACTTGCAAAATTGAAATCCTATATAAAGTGGTAGAGAAAAGGGAGAAAGGATAAAGAAGGAATATTATATACTTAGGAGCAATTAAGAAAATATTCGTAGTTTCTATAACCCTATTTTTCTGCAACTTTCAAGAAGACATAGCGGATATTCATCACTTCCTCCCTTCACTATCTGTATTAGGGTTCTCCAGTGAAACAGAACCAGTAGAATCTGGTTCTATCTATCTGTCTGTCTGTCTTTCTATCTATCTATCACAATTGTTATAAGGAATTAACTCACATAATTATGGAGGCTGAGAGGTCCCAAGATCTGTAGTCAGCAAGCTGGGTACCCGGGAGAGCCAATGGTATAGTTCTAGTCTGAGAACCTACAGCCGTTAGACCCAGGAGCTGATGTTTCAGTCTCAGTCTGAAGGCTGGAAAAGACCAACATCCCAGCTCAACAGGCAGAAGGAGTTCCCTTCTACAAAACAAAAAAGAGTCAGCTTTTTTGTTCCATTTAGGCTGATTGGATGAGAGCCACCCACATTAGGGAGTGCAATTTGCTTTACTGAGTCTACTAATTCAAATGTTAACCTTAGCTAGAAACACCCTCACAGACACACTAAGAATAATGTTTGACCCAATATCTGAGCGCCCTGTGGCCCAGTCAAGTTGACACATAAGATTAGTCATCACACCACCCATTCTAAACTCCCTTTTCCCTCAGATGACACATAAGCAAATCAGAATTTATTCTCTGTGGGTGACTCAAATCTTCCTGATCATAGCAGAATTGGGAGGTAACCCAGAGAATTCCCAATTTTCCATACGTATTCTTTCCTATCTTCACAATATTGCATTTACTCTATTTCCTCTTAAATTATGTTAATCACCCCAGTAAACACCATAACTCCCCTGTCCCCTCTGTTGGTTCGGTGACATGTGGACCCCCAAGTGACCAGATCTCATATGCTAGTGCAGTGGGACTATTTTTATTTTCTGGGCTGTGAGCATTCCTCTTCTGTGTACGGTTTTAGTTATAATATAGGCTACCCTGGTCTAATGAAGAAACCCCCAAATATAGTGGCTCAAACAAGGTAGTTATTTCCCTCTCACATGGATCCAGAGTTGGCAGGTGGTTTAGGGCATAAAAGTATTTCTGCTTAATAAGATTTTCCAGGGGTTCCATCAATCCTGTTCTATCTTGTTGCTCTGTAATGCCTTAGGTTCTTGTCTGCATGGTCAGAACTGGCTCACCTGCATTACACCTGTGAATTCTAGCTCACATGAATGTGGAAGGAAAGGAAGTTCAAGCATTTTCCTTTTTAAAGGATTTGATCTGGAAGTTGCATGCATCATTCTGCTCACACCTCATTAGCTGGAACTTAATCACATCACTGTGATGCAATGGAAAACTGGAACGCATAGTCTCCAACTAGGCAGCCGTATGCCAAACAAATATTCAGGGTATTTGTTCTATTTATAAGCATGTAGAAGGGGATAATTGGTCTTGGATAAATTATCAGTCTATGCTACAGTGCTAAAACCTCTAAAAAAAAATCAAGATACCGAGGTTTTAGGGATGGGAAGCGAGAATCTTACAAGAGGAACAGTAGGTGTAATGGAGAGAGGTGCCATTTTTACTCCTTGCTTCCCAAGCCCATGTATTTTGGCTTTGGGAGACCTAGCATCACATACTGGATAGTAGTTTGAAGCATATATCACATCCTGAAGAACAGTTCTCTAGCCACACTGGAATTGGTGTCCGCTGGGAGGATAAATCTTCCCTACTGTCCATCAGATCCTGATGGTCTTGAAATGCTGTATCAGTCCACCTCTGCATAGTCCTAACATATTATGTATATGTAAACCCAGGTCCAATGTTTTCTTCCTCAGTCAACTGGTAGAGTACTTCTCATAAGACTCTGTGAGGGAGAGGAGACAGTACAATAAGAATAAAGAAGGTGAGAATTCGAGTTATCTGCTCATGCAGTTTACTCCTACCTTTATCCACAGGTAATAGCACTTTTCAAGAATACTGATAGTTTACCTCAACAGTGTATTTCTCAGTGTCTTGATAAAGGGACCAACTTCTGGGCTCTTAAAAGGCAGACTTAAGGGGTGGTTGGTGGGTCAGTCATTAAAAATCCAGCAGAATTATTTATTGTCCCTATTCCCTTTGTATTCTTTTTACATTAAAAATAAATGCTGGCCTCTCAACTTTGTTCCTCCTGGGCCGTGATTCAATCTAGGTTTCAGTCAACTAAAGGAGTAGACAGTCAGAGCCTGCAGCAGGTGCTTCAGTTGCTAAAAATAAACCCATCCCAAGGTTTTGTTTCTCTTTCCCTGATTGAAAATCCTCAGAATTTTTAAGAGGGTGAGTTTCCCAGCCAGATTGTCTAGTTTTGAATCCTGGTTTTATACTAGCTGTGTGATCTCGGATAAGTTGCTTAACCTTGATGTGTCTTAGTTTCCTTATCTATAAAATAGAGTTATTATAGTACCTACTCATGGATTAATTATGAGCACATTTAAAGTGGTTAGAACAGTGTATAGCACAAAATACATGTCAAATAACTATTATTATTTTTATTGAATATAGGTCAATGTCTCTAGCTTGGCAATAAAAATCCTTCCTCCTCTTGTTCTACACCAACCACATGTTTCACTTTCGGTAAGCTGAACTACATCATGTTTCCCCACTAGTCTCTCACTTTTCTGTTTGACATCTTTTTCTGACATGTCCTTTCATGGAACACTGCCTATTGGATTTCACACATCTTACGATGTTCTTACTAGGTGCCGCTGCCATTGTGAAATCTTTCTTGCTGTTTTCTCATCTCAATATGATCTTTCCTCTCAGAAATCTCCCTTGTGAGTCATGTGTTTTCAGGACATCTCATTAATTAATTAATTAACTGGAGAATTAGAAACATCTTACATGAATACCTACCATGTTTAAGGAGACATTTTCACTCGATGAAAGGAGCTTGCAAATTTGTAAGAGGAACAGACATATACATAGATAATTCCAATACAATCCTTTTGTGTTATTAGAGTAATGGTTAGAGTTATCTAAGAGTTCAGAAGTTACTTAGAACTGTCTGAACTGGGAAGCCCAGGATGGCTTCCTGGAGGAAGAACTGAGTTGTAAAAAATGGTATGAAGTTAACTACGTGACATTCAGCAGGAGGGAATAACACACACAATGTTCAGTGGAGGATGTGCAGTTCAGAATTTCTGAAGTGAACTGAGTTCACATGGGGTGGGGGGGCGGGGGGAGACACTGAAAAGGCAGACGCCGGAAAGGTAGGATCCCAGAGAACTACGCAGGAGAGAGTAGGGAGCTCGGACATATTCTTAAGTGCCATTGAGGCTTTTTGTCAGTTTTTAAATTTAGATAATTCATCTTAGTAGTAGTGTGGTGAGACTTTGGGGCAAAAAAGACCAATTAAAAGTATATTGCCATCATCCAGGCAAATAGTAGGGGCAGATGGAAAGGAAGGAATAAATTTGAAAATTATTCATGAGAAAAATTAGACTTTATGATCAATTAATTCTGGGAGATGAGGAAGAGGAGGGAGGTGCATATATCTTTTAGGTTTTAACGGGGTTAACAGGGAGGTTGGCAAAGCTAAAGAATATCATCTGTCTGAAACTAGTATTTTGCAGAAGACAAAAGGACAGGCTTAATTTGTTTACAATGTGCACGTTGCTGATCATACACTGACCTTTTCAGTTCCACTTATACACGGAGGTATCACTATCTGAGGTGCAAACTTGAGTACAAAAGACAAAGGAGAAGACAGGTTTATATAACCATGTCCCACAAGTCTGTATCTATATACCTGTTGTTCATTTCATCTTATTTGCTATTGATAGAGTAAACTGCTAAGGTACAAAACATCCATAATCTTAAAAATAAAGAGAGAGAAAAGGAAAAAAAGTAGAAGAGGAAAAAGGAAGGAAAGACAAAATAAGATATCCATGTGGAAGTTGAATTTATTTGAATATAAAATTTGATGAAAAATTGCAATTGGTAAATATGATAATGTGAAGAGCAGATACCTAATTAGATAATGAAACATTACCTTTAAAATCAACTAATCTCTACCCTAATTCTTTTTTTTAAGGAATTTATGTAAATTATTCTGTTCCATAGATACATTTTTCTGAATGGAAACATTAGTGGCAGAGTGGAGTAATGGAAAACATGCTGGACTGAGACCCCAGAAACCTCTATGCTGTCAAAAACACGGCTGGACAAATAACTAGGCTCTTGAATTTAATCTCTTCATAAAAGTAAACATATTGTTTATGTTCCCTAAAATCTATTTCTGTTCAACACTTTGGTTCTATAGCAAGGCGTAGACTTCCTTGGTCTTTTTTTTCAGTTTCCCTCTTGTTGAAATCTTTTGACATTTATAATCTGATTCACTGTGGCTCAGAAATATTTGCCTTCTATTTCAAAAATGCCTGTGAAAAGAGAAGCAGCATATGGGAACTGGACTCAGACCTGGTTCCCCATGAAGTACTCACATCAACCAATAATATAAAATAATATAATAGCGTAAATTAAGGCTCTGAGTGTATAATTTTAATTTCCGTCTCTGCCAGCATTGAAGGGATTATAGAGATAAGAATGGCTATAACTCAATTAACTGTCCATTAAGGCATCTCATTAATAAGTCAAAAGGTTAAGACTGGATAAAAAATAATGCACTAGTCAACTTCAAGAGACAGATGAAATGGAAATGTCTTGCTAGTTGAATGTAATTAGAAAGCATTTTACAGAGTAGGCATTTTATAAATATAGGTTGAATAGATTTATAGAAGAGCCTACAGCCTTGGCTTACTTTTTGCTCTACACTTAAATTAAAAATTTTTATTATTAATATTCTTTAGAGGTTAATTATTGTATTTGCCTTTAGCAGTAGAACAATCCACATTTCCTCATTCTCTCATCTGTAATTAACATGTGAAGAATTACACATGTATGTCTAATTACAGGTGTATGAAGAGGCAGTGTTGTTCAATTTTGGCTACCTGTCACTAACAAACTCCAGCTGTGGACTGAGCAATTAATTTTCAGTTGATTTCACACTACATGTGAATGTTGAGTAATGCTAGCCTCAAAATAAAAGTTTTTGAAAAGAGGAAATCCTTTCTTTTAGAGGAAATTTATTTTCACTGAGATGAAAGCAGTAGTCATACTATGATTTGCACAGCGTAAAACACTTAAAATGAAGAAATTTTAGAAAATTTGTGGCACCTATAACTGGCTTTCAGAATTCATTAAATTGTGTATTAACTGATGTGAAAATGAATAGAGGATTAATCCCAGAAAGAAATGATGCAGATGATCTGTTTTGCAGAATTTTTTTTTTTTTTGGTAGAGTTTCCCATACAATCTCGATAGATATAAAGGAGAGAATAGGTTGTTGACAGAACTTAAATTCAGTGGGGGAACTGATTAGATTTTTGAATTTATGTTTACTTCCTGTATAACTTTCCTCTTTCCAGACCACCATGTCCTTGAAAAGTTAATTTTGTTTCATCTCTGGATACAGGAGGCTTCGCCTGACAATGGAAGTTCAAAGCTTCCCAGGTAAAGATCCTTCAAAGAATAAGCCACTCATGATAGGGAAGGATAAAAGTCAACACTTTGTACCACTCAATTTCTTTTAATATTTTCATCAAATGCATCCCTTGCAGTTGAAGTTTACTAGAGAAGCTTCCCAGCAGAATTAAAAATCATAAAACCATGACAATGTTACCTTTGTTTCTCTGAGCTTTTAGACAGGAAAGACAGCAAATGAACTGTGTATCAACTTATTTGCTTCCCCTTGTGGTGCTTGAAAAAAAAAAAAACTCTTACCCTGAGGTACATGGCATTAGCCACAATTTAAGCAAAAGATATTTAGTTTTTTTTATCAGCTAGAAAAATAGAACTTTAGGAGTGTTTGCATTTTATGGATTCTGGTATGAGTACGCCATGTATTTACTCAAGGACAAAGTTTTTGAAAACACCAGGAGTTCATTGCAATTTTTAAAATAAATATTAACATGACTGAAAAAAATTTACTAATGCTTTTTCATCAGATGCCTAGAATTTGATTTTTAAAAACTATATATATTATGGCAATTGCAATAGCATATTTAAAAAATAAGCATTTGAAAAAAATTAAGGGGGCTGTATTTTCTTATTTCTGGGATGTTGCCAATCCATGGCCTCATGCTGATGTTTGCTCCAGAGACTACCATAAGTAAGTAAAAGAAGGCTCCCTTCCATTCCCACTTATGTATGGTATTTTCCCTCTTGGGAGTAAAGGTGTGAGGGGAGCACAGCATGACAGTATCCTCAAAATGCAAAGTACAGTTTTGAGTTGACAAGCTTTTTAAAAATCCACATTGTAGCTGCTTCACCAAAAAGATACAGAAGGCTGTATTAGACTTGCTTTATGTTATATTGCAAGCTAATAAAAGTTGAAATTAGTTCTCTTAGATATTCATTGAGTAGAAGTTTTGCTGTTGAATTGCCTTTTTGAGATTTAATTTTAAAAAATTCCTTGATCTTGGCACTGAAAAGACACTGTCATAAGGTTCACTGGAACAAACTATACTAATCTGGCTAAATTTCAACTGGGTTAATTACATTTTGCCTACTTAAATTTTTCTGGATATATTTCTCTTTATTCATACAAACACCATATTCTGCTGAATGATATTTAACATCTGTTACATTTCATTTCTTTAAAGTTTCCGAATTTTAGCAATGGTCACCACATCGGTTTCTGTGTAAATGGTTTCGATTAGAATTAAATTTAAAATAAACTATTACGCTATTTTATTATAGTCCCTATGACGTGGATACAGTCATCCAAGGCAAGTATATTATGATACGGCTGAATTAATACTGAAGCTGCAGTTTAAAAATTTCATGAAGAATGAACAATCGATGAATTCAGCAGAGGTATTGTTACCGACACATACCCAGGTTCTTTACCCGCCACACGAGGGGCCAAATAAAAACTGGAATGCCAGGCTTATGGCAAGGAAAGAGTTTTTATTTCTGGTGACATCAGTGGGAAGCGAGAGTGAGCCCTCAGATTTGTCCCATCTCCCTAAAAGATGGGAGACAAGGGGTTTTAAAGGTTGGGAGGAATGCAGCTGCTTGTAGGGAGGGGGAGCCTGTGGACTTGCTGGTCCGTGCTTTCCCACCAGCCTGCGTTTGGCCTTGTGAGGCTGCTGGCAGGGAGGGGGATGGCGAGATGAGGGAATCGCAGGTGGGTGTCCTTGATTGTCTGTCTCCCTGGTGGAGGGTGGATTCTGGTGCCAGGAAGTCAAGGAGGTGAGGTCTGGGAAACTTTAGCTTCTTGACATTCTCTGGATGTCAGTTTCCCTGTCACAAACCTCATGAACTGTTAATTAGCCAAAACTTCAGTGTGAGCCCAGCTTGAGGCCACCTGGGCTTTTAACAATTTTGTGACTTCTATCTGCCTTGTGAAGTTCAGGGACACAAATATTTAAAAAACTGGTATTTACATGTGAACGTAACTTAGAGAAGCAGGGAAAGGGGATGAGTGCTTTTGGTTTTAGCCCCATATGTGCTGGGTTTAACGCAGGGGAACTGATATCAGGGCCGCCCTCAGTATTCAAGTACACACAGTTTTTCACCTCCATGCTTAGCCTGTGCTGCTCCCGAGGAGAGTTCACCTCTGAGGAAGCTGACATAATTACAACAAAGACAAAAGATTCAGCAAGGAGCTGGATGGACCCATCAATTCTTTTCATCGTCTTCTGTGGAAATTAAAATATTACTTGGACTTTTATACTTACTGTGGTGACAAAGGAAATTAGCTTAACTCTCAACTACCTTTTATCTCCTGGTAGATTTTTATTATGTCCCTCAGCTTCTCCTCTTCAGCAATGACACTAGACTTGTCAAGTACAGTGATGGCTTTTGGCATTTCTTCCCTGATTAGCTTTTGCAAACCCTCCTTGCCTAGTTTATCCAAACTCATATGACTTCTCGATAATTTCTTAGATTTCCTGTTTGTCAAGAGTTGACTGGGAGCAGGGCTGGGAGCTCTAGCGCCCCCTCGCCAAATCCCTGAGATAGGTAGGTGGGTAGACGTGAGCAGGGGGATCATAGCTGGAGACCTTGCTACATCAGTGAAGTGTCTTGCTGGCATCCTACAGATAAAGGGGAACTAAGACCCACCTGACGCCACCACCAGAGTCTGAGACCACCAACCCAGACAATAAACATAACAAGTGCCCAAACAAAGCCTTGTGCTATACACCTCTAAAGGATATCGATCTTTCTTTAATTTACATAAAAATTCCGTATGCATTAGCCCCCTTCCACGGGGGATGACTGCCATGACAGCTCCGGAGATACCCCTAGAAGGTCAAGAGCTCCCCCTCCCGATGGGAGGGTGGAGGAAAAACCATTATTGGCGGATAACCAGGTAATGCTAATTCCCTTCTGAACAGCCCCCCCCCCCCCAAAAAAAAAACTAACCTAAGACACCAGGCAGATGCATTCTCTGGCACTGCCCACTCCTCCCTTGGAGTGTATCTGACCTTTCCTCTAATAAATCTTTGCTTGCTTGCTGTTACCGTTGTGTCAGTGTCTGAATTCCTCTCTCACACTGACCAAGAACCTGGGTGACTGGACTTTTCAGTCCAGTTACATCCCCATCAGCTCTCCAGTCACCTACAAAATGATGAAGAAAATTGACATTTTTGGAATCTAATGTAAATATACATGGAAACATCCTTGGACACTGCCCCATTTCTTTTGATCTGTAATGTATAAACAACATAAAAACAGTGTACCTGCTTCTAAAATGTAACTTCAAGACAAATCTTCTAGCTCCTTTCCCAACAAGCCTGCTGCCCCTGGGGCCCTGTGATCTGGAAGTTCTGGTGCAGCCCCCAGTGGCTTCAGGGGCAGTGGACGTAACCGTGGGGTGCCAGCAGGAAAGTGTTAGGGTGCTTCTCACTCCCTCACACCCTCCAGGACTACCAGCAATGGGGAGAGACTTTGAGGGAAGGTAGGTTTGTGTGGGAGGCAGAGGTGAGGAGAGCAAATGCCAGTGAAATCTGAATTATTACTGTTATAACAGAAATTATCATGTAGAAAATTTAAGTGGCCCTTGCACTGATATTCTGACTTAACTGTCAGGGCACCCAGAATGAGAAGCCTCTCTTTGATTCACTGTGCACCCCCGAAGGGAAGACGTACACTACAGTCACATTTTGA
This sequence comes from Tapirus indicus, assembly GCA_031878705.1. Classification (NCBI taxonomy): domain Eukaryota; kingdom Metazoa; phylum Chordata; class Mammalia; order Perissodactyla; family Tapiridae; genus Tapirus; species Tapirus indicus. The sequence continues at coordinate 33,261,881 of CM062937.1, read as the reverse complement.
AGTTATTAGAGTAAATCTCCAAGCTTTAGCATGCATCCGAATCTCTTGGAGGGCTGTGGAAACAGAAATGATTGGGCTGAGAGTTTCTGACTCAGAAAGTCTGCGGGAGGGAATCTGTATTCACGAAAGTTCCCAGGTGAGGCTGGTGCTGCTGGTCTGTGGGTGACATTCTGAAAACCACCGTGTGACAGCAGAGATGAACACAAGAAGCCACATGTAGGGCCTGGGCCTTGCTTGCTCAGCAAGAGTCTGCAAGCCCATTGCAACCATGTGTTCTTCTGGCTCCCTCCTGGGCAGGACGCCCAGCCACTGGGATTGGTAACAATCCAGTGCCTGGCCAGCCTGGATCTTACCTTATCTCACTTAGAGGACATCACGTCTTAAAGGGGCACAGGCCCCCACTGCATCAGCTACTGTTCCTGGGAACGCTGGTCATACCAGGGACAGCCCTCTTGGCAAGCATATAGCCTTTGTGTCCCCTGCCTATATAAGCAACCCCTCCCTCCCAAGGGTTGTGGGTGCGCATTGCTGTCCAGCCAGCTGCCACTGGACCTCCCTGTAACTCCCGATAAATCTACATGTCTTATTTGTTGTCTCCGGGTCTTTTCTTTGGTCTCTCTGCAACCTATCCCACACTGCTCACCCAACTGGGCTTGCAGCCAGACACCACAGCAGAGAACTTAAGGGGCCACTCAGGAGAATCAATAGCTCACCCCCAGTCCCAGTTCTCCTTGGCAAGGAGGAAGCAGGGATAGTTTTGTTCCTGCAATCCTTTTGGAGCAAGAGCAGAGCCAAAGACAACTTTTGTCACTATTGTCATTTCCATTAATACTGAAAAGGTAAATGAATAAAGGAAGTTGGAAATTCAGCTTTCACAGGTTATGTTAGAGAGGGGAAGTTCACCCCAGCCTTCTCCAATCTACAGCACCTAAATATTTTTAGCCTGTGCTGCTGAAATCTTCCACATCCTCACTTGCATTTTTTTTTAATTGGGTTAAAAAAAAAAAAAACTCTTTCAGGAGACTCTTTTAATTAGAGTGAGTATGGATTCACGTAGGTTATGTTTTAATCAGGGAGACTGCAATTTAATGGCAACCCCCAAACAGTGACAATAGTAAAATGAAATCTCGTGGAGACAAAACAGATTCAGGTAGTTCCAAGGGGCTCAGGGGTGGGAAGTCTTCCCCTCCCCTTTCCCACATCCCCTGGTGTGGCGGATGTAGCTGTACCGTTTCTTCCTGGCTGCGCAGTCAGTGACTTCACATTGGTAGGTTTAAATTGGCCAGGCTGGGAGAATTTACACCACAGTGATCACACGGACAGAGAGAACTGATTGGTGGTTACCAAGGGGAAGGGGGGTGGGTGGGGCACAAGGGGTGAAGGGTTACATCCACAAGGTGACGGACAAACAAAAATGTACAACTAAAACCCCACAGTGTTATAAACTAAGACATCAATTAAATAAATAAATAAATAAATAAATAAATAAAAGAAATTGTCAAATTGTCAAAAGCTGCAAATCCGAGATCTCTTCCCCACCCCTCCTGTTGATCAGTTACCAGCACAAGACTGCCTTAGTTCTCTTTCATACTTAGTCTTTTTTTCTACTTTACACGTTCTTCTTTTTTAAGAATATAATTTCTTTTTTTGCTTGGCTCCTCTAGCTTTCCTTCAATTTTATCTCTTCTTGTAAATTATCATGTGATTTTTGCATATTCAAAAAAAATTACAATCTGATTTGGATAGTTTTCTTTTCTCCCCCATAACTGACTGAGCAATCTGTGGATAGGGCCCTTGGATCAGGTGCCCACCTTTCAGTCTTCTGTGTCCAAACTAGTGTATTATACTGTACCAAACACAGTTGCAGCCAGGATTGTAGGGGGGATACCCCTTGGAAGGGGCAGCTGTGGCCTCTTAGAAACCATAAATGATGTAGTTAGCACTAATAAATTCTTTCTATCCCAATTAAATATTCTGTTTTATTAAGCTCATGATTTTAGCCTAAAGGTTTTTGTTTTGTTTTTTGGATTTTGACTCTTGCTCAGTACATTTTTTAAGTCCTATTTTGTATGATCTTAGAACTTGTTGCATGTCTTGCATCTCCATTTAAAGACACTGAAAAAAATGAAGACCAGGATGGAGTTGGAGATGGGGTACAGTGCTGTATACATAGTAGTACTGAATAAAGAAATTAATTGACACATAAGACTCTTTTACAAAACTTGTCTGTTTTACCTTGAAGACGGCTGCCTACTTAGCTACAGTATTATAGGAATAATTTGTAATCTTGTAGAGCTCAGACCTAATGGCTCCCTTAAATCCCCCGACCAGAAGCTCATCAACAATTCTTTACTGCCAGGATCAAACACCATCAGAGCTCATATGACTCCAGCACCTCCCTCCAGGCCTCGCTGTTTCCTTTAATAGACCTAGCTAGGCCTGTTGCAATCAGTTCCCTGGGCCATGTGGTGCAGAAGATAAATGATGGTCCATTTCCACACGATGGTCATCAAAATATAATTACAATGTGACTGTACATGCAGGTTGCTACTCATTATTATACAGTCTTTGGATAACACAGCAAAATGGCATTGGGGGCATACAAGGGATTGTACCTGTGACCTGGAAGTTAGATTTGGGTAATTTGGTTTACCAAAGTGGTTTGCAACCATAATAGGTAATATGGCAAAGCTGGCTGAGGAATAAGATGCTCAGAGAGCCCCTGTTCATGGCTTTCCGTGCCCCAGCATGTCTTCCTCCTGGATGAACTAGAAACCATCACTATCACCTGAAAGTATCCCCCATAAGGAAAAGGGGTGACGTGCTTGCTGAACATTCCTAGCCTGAGGTCATTTGGTTATTTTTGCACAAAATCTCTATCCTTTGAGCTGATTGCTTTAAAATGCAGCTTATATAAAATTTATGTATGAGAAAGCTGATCTTCAACAAGCCCCAAAGTGAGTCTTCAGTAGAATTAACTCACCAGTTTCCCCCGTGTGCCATAACTGCAGTGCATGGATCACAATCTACGTTGCTTCTGCATCTTCAGTTATTTCAACATCAATTTCAATGATTCTTCAGGCTCCTCCTCGTTGCTCTTTCCCAGACTCTGTAGACTTCTGTTTTTATTCCACATTGCCAGACCAGAATGACTACCCTTTGGACCTAAATCTTTTCAGGCACTGCCCAGGCTCTGAGATTTCCAACTAAGCTTTGTCCTTTCCTGACTCCAGCTCAGTATCTATCAAACCTTCCACAATGCTACCTGAATTCCTGACTTCCCACTCCCTTCTCACAAGGACCTTCAACTTCTAAAACTCTCCTACTCTGCCAGTCTATGCGTGCTCTTCTCGGCTCCTTTTTTTATCCCAGGCTGTGTTCAAACTTTTTTCCTTTGCTCTCCAGGTGTCTGGATTCTTTTACGCTTCTCTACCTCCTCCCCCCACACCCTTTTATTTACTTGAAACATTCCTGTGACTGGACTTCAGACTTGCTGGAGGCAGATGTAGAGCTTGCATTTTGCTCATTCTTGTCCTTCCTGTTCGATCAGGCACATGACACCCAGAGTCCTTCCTCAGACCTGTGCTTATAATCTTCCTGCCCCAGAAAGTTTCCTTCTGTATAATCACATCACCTACTGTCAGCTAAATTGTGGCTCATATCCTGTAGTTCTAAATTTGCTTAATATTTTTTCATTCAAAATGAAATAAACATCTTCAAGATGCATTATGTGATAATTGGTAAGATAACTAATTCTATAAGAAAATGCACAAGTGAAGCAAACATGGGGAGTGGGGTTTCATCACAATCTTACGTGATAATCATTTTATCTGATTTGATTACCTTCACATTACTTTCTTTCTCTTCAGATCTTTACACCTTTTCAAGTGTAGCATAAGATGCACTCTGAATATAGTTCTAATCCAAACTCACATTCATAGAATCAGTGTGCAGAGAATCTGACTCTATTTCATCAACTGAATATCAGTGGCATCCACGAAGGTCAGTGGTTGAATGAGCTCCTTTTGTATAGGAGTTGGAAGGACACCTTCTGATTTTTTTGTAATAATTGGAAAGTATTTGTAACTCTGGACATGGTAGCTATTGTAGTAATAGTTTGTAAAACTACTGGTCATGTAGATAAAAGGAATAATGTAACACTCTTTTTTAAACTGATAATTGCATTTAGGTATTAGTAGGAAGGAGAGATGGCAAGTGCATAGGTACAGAAGTATGTAGTGAGCAGTAATGGTGAGTTTTATGTCCAGATTGGGGGGTGGTACTTGTTTAGACTTTTTATTTGTTTTGTTTTTGGTGGGCATTTCTAAGAAATTGGCAGTTAGTACTATTTAGCCATTATGCTTTTAGCAGATCTAAAAAAATTGACCTTTGGCCTTTGGAAGGTAGGGGAAAATATCAACTTGAAATGTGGTATGTATAATCTAGTGTGCCTAATAATTGACATCTTCCTTTTTTAAAAATAGGAGTTATTTAATAGCATGGATATTTTAATAGGATATTTTAAAAATAAAAGAGATTTTTTGTTTAGAATTTACAACATTCTGGAGAGATAGATACAAGGTGTCATTCCTTTATTCAGTAAGATAGTGTCCTTCCATGAGTTATTTTCCACAGTTTAAATCAAATATTTCTATTAAAATAACTGGCAAATTAGGATCAGTCAGCAAAGATGAAGAGATTTAAAGAATTTGGAGGGTTTTTGTATGTGTGTGTGTGTAGGGAGACTAGCCCTGAGCTGACATCCATTGCCAATCCTCCTCTTTTGCTGAGGAAGACTGGCCCTGGGCTAAAATCCGTGCCCATCTTCCTCTACTTTATATGAGACGCCATCACAACATGGCTTGACAAGCAGTGCGTCTGTCTGCGCCCAGGATCTGAACCCGTGAACCCCGGGCCGCCAAAGCTGAGTGCGTGAATGTAACCGCTATGCCACCGGGCCAGCCCCTAAAGAATTTTGACGTTTAAAGAATAAAGGGAAAAGGAAAAATTGTATCATGAAGACATCATAACATAAATGTCTGATGATTTTAAATACTAAACCTGGATTTCATTAGTCAAGGCCAATAAGAACAAAGATACTGAAATTACTATAGGTTGCTGTTGCCATATAAAGTAACAGAATAATGAAAAGCCACAGCAGAATGTGAATCAACTTGAAACCTGTGGGGACATGCTAGGTTTAGTTACATCAGATACTTAGTTTTTAAAATGTATTTAGTTGAAACCATTTACTGATTTTTTAAATAGAAAATCAGAAAATTCTTATAGTGCCAGTGAGATTTTGTTTTCATTAGTTAAGATTCTACTAATTGTAATATATGGGCTTTTTACCTGAATGATCCAAACATAAAGATTCCAAGAAATCATAAAACTTCAGAGAAACAAACTTGGCGTGATTCCAAAATTTTTGTAATTAATGTTATAAACACAGGGTAGATTACAGTATCCAATAATTGTTTAGGGAAAGTTAGTCATTAAATCTCAAGGGGCATTTATGGAAAGATCCATAATTCATGTACAGAACAAACTCCTGTTTTTCAAGCTCCTGCTATGGACAAGGCTGCTTGCCAATTGATGGGCAGGATGCAAAGTTGAATGAGACATAGTGGCTGCATTCAAGGAATACAGAGTGTTAATGCTACAGCTAAGACAGAAAATTGGGTCACTAAAATGCACAATTACAGTACTAACCAGGTATTCTTATAGATTTAATTTGCAAGATGAAAATAGCCTAAACTTATACACCACATCTGGAGCCTAGCTCAAGAGAGAAACATCTATGACCATACAGGATGACAGTAATTTTTACAGTTACTCAAGACAGCATCAGTTTTTACATTTTTAGATTGTATAACTGAGGATATGGCCATACAAGACTGAATTCTCTGCTACTGTTGAAAATCATCTGTGAGTTAACCACTACATAGTTTGAGTTTAAATAGTTTTGATGCATTCTAAATAATCTGAAAATCTTGAGAGTGAAACTTGAACAAACTTTTCTGGAAAGAGGTCAGGTTATGAAGGAACCTGCTGTCAGTTGCTAGTGGAATGAATTATGTGTGTTGCAAAGAGTTCCTGTGGGTTCCCCCTCCCTGGGAGTGGAGCGGAGGAGGTGTACTTGGTGAGCGAGCCAGGAAACCTCTGATGGGGACAACACAGCTGCTGCTTGGAGGGAAAGAGTATGATGACATAATTACTATAATCTAAACCCTATTAAACCTTTTTACAAAATTCTGTTTCTCAAACTGGGTACATATACCCAGGTATTGATGCGCTGGATTATCCTAACTCAGTGGGTAAATATAGTGTTTCTTCCTGGAAAATTAATGTTATTGCAAAATTTGGGGAAAAAAGATTTTTTAAATTAAAATAAACACTGATATTGAGGCTCAGAGTTTATCATCATTTGTGCATCTAGTAAATCTAGTAAAACTAAATCTGCAAAAGAATGCACTGTTTGCATAAAATGTAGCAATTAATTAAGAAACCTCAGGGGCCGGCCTGGTGGTGTAGCAGTTAAGTTCGCCTGCTCCACTTTGGTGGCCTGAGGCTTGCAGGTTCGGATCCCAGGTTTGGACCGACGCACCGCTTGTCAGCCATGCTGTGGCGGTGTCCCATATAAAGTAGAGGAAGATGGATGTGGATGTTAGCCCAGGGCCAACCTTCCTCAGCAAAGAGGAGGACTGGCACTGGATGTTAGCTTGGGGGTAATCTTCCTCACACACACAACACACCCACACCTCAAAGAAATTTCATGCATGTAGTGGCCCTTTCCATTTCTCCTCCTGATTCCTGTGGGCGTACAGGTCAGTCTCCTCTGCTGTTAGAGGGGCTTGACTGAAACGTTTGAGAAGCACCGATATACTACCTCACTTCCTCTCCACAATGGCCCTGTGGTATTGATCTTGCAGGGTTGAGAAGTGGAGACTCAGAGAAGTTAATTTGTTGGGCTTCAGAGCTGATAATTCAACTCAGCTACAGCTCCTTGCCTGCCCCGCTGCCTCCCTACAATTTTAAAAGGACTTTCCTCTACCTGACTTTGTTTCAACATCATGATGACTGCTGAGTAGGTATTATAATCATTTCCATTTTGTGAAAGGGAAACCAAGGCTTGGTTATGAGGTGACCTACTTACAGAGGTAGTGAGTGTCAGAGCTAAAGTCAAACCCAGGTTCTTGATTCCCGGGACAGGTACTGCTCTTTGTCGCTAATGCAGTCAATACAACCCGACACCAGCTGCAGCCACTTCAATTCTCAGTTCAGAGACACAGATCCTTGTCAACTGACCAGACATAATTCTCGTGCTAGTAGCAATAATAATGAATATCAGTATTGGGCTTTCCATCCTCCAAAGCTCCTTTTGTATATATTAGCTCATTCAATCCTCCCAATAACCACTGTGGAAAAGAGTTCTATTCATTTATTTAATAGATAGGAAGAGGAATTAACCTCTATTTAGCTTCTACTGGATACAATAGTAACCTCTTAAGACAGGTAACCTCATTTTATGTTCGTAACTTCATCAGATTGTCATTTGTTCAGAAAACTGAGGCTCATACGTCTTGTGTATCTAGTAAATCTAGTAAAACTAAAATCTAGTAAAATCCAGTAGGACTCTCTAATGAAATTATCAATGTCTTTTTTACTAGTGATGTGCCACATGACGACGCTTCGGTCAACGATGGACCGCATATACGACTGTGGTCCCATGAGATTAGTGCCATAGAGCCTGGGTGTGTAGTAGGCTGTACCATCTGGGCTTGTGTAAGTACACTCTATGATATTCCTGTAACAAGGAAATCGCCTAACAACGCATTTCTCAGAACGTATCCCTGTCACTAAGTGACGTGTGACTCTATATGATATTTGTCTCATAATAGTAACCTGGTGGAGTCTACTCTTCTGCCTTGCTCAGTTCTCGTGGATGTTCCTGAAACAGATGATGATGTATCCTTACTAGTTCACCTCCTCTCTGGCAATGCAGGACATCTACTTCCTCTGGGGGGAGGACGTTTTTCAGTTAGAATTACTTGTTTGTGAGTGATTTCCTGCCTCTCTTCTCCAATCAGCATATCTCTCTAGGTTATTTGAATGTAATAGGCTATTTATATCTGCAAGTGATTGTTAATATGAATAATTTCTATTTGCTGTATTTCAGGCAATGGGACCAAGCAAAGAGGAGATTGACAGAGAATGGGGAGGGTATCTGGGGCAATGGACAATTCCAGTGACCGAAAACCACAGCATGTAGATTATGAATTGCTCGTCCTTTGCATTCTCCTGAGTTTGTCTGCCCAGTGAGCTGGTCATTGGCGGGACACCAGATGATATAGTTTCTGATCAAAGATAATATATATGAAGGACCAAAGTCCACTCCACTCCCCTAGCCTTATGTGACCTTCCTGGAAAGAGGCAAATATTGTCAAAAGAGATAGGCCAGGAACATTCACACATCAAATGTATGAACACTTAGATTTAACTGGAAAGAGACAATTTGATTTAAGTCATATAAAGATAGCTGCAGGAAAAATTATAGTGCCTGGGATTCTCACTGAGTGATTTGTGATTTTTCAGCAACGTGTTGCTTAACATGTTTAGTAAAAGAATTGATTTGATGCATTTATCAACTCTGTGGGACACAAGACTCCTGAAATGTTGAGGTGCTTAGTGAGGAATCAAATGCCATTAATCCACAACATTGTTGAGGGCCTTCATTGTGCGTGGGTCCTCTGTGGTGTAATGGCGATCTGAAAATGTATGACGGGCCTTCTGTTCTCTTTTATGTTTCTTGTTCAATTGGACAATGACAAATAAGAGAATAAGCAACTAAATATCGAGTTGGTATATAAGTACCAAAGGAGTAGAACAGATGAGAAATGCTCTGAGAATTCTCTATAGAGTGATAATAGCTGCCACATAGAGAACTTAGTTCATTTAATTCTCGGAATAATCCTATGTGGTAGGTACTATATCTCTGTTTTACCAGAGTCCATTAAGACATAAAAAAGTTAAGAAAATTGCCCAAGGTCGTAGAGGTAATAAGTGACAGAGTGTGGATGCAGAGGCAGGGAGTCTGGCTTAAGAATTCGTGCTCTTTTCTCCTCTTCTCTTAACATATGCCCATGAGATGTAGCAGAGATGGTCAAATGTCTACTTAAAATATTTACTGAATTTTGTCACAACATAAGTTTTTACAAACACTTATTACACAAAATGATAATTTAATTTAGAAACATTACTTTTTTCTTTCCTCAATTTCCAAGAAACAATTTATTCATGTGTTTTTCACCACAAAGATCTTTATCATGATCAGACACACAGTTTTCAGAGCAGATTGTTTAATTCCATCTAAGTTATCTGAAATAAAGCACTTTTTAAAATGTGCGTATGATGCGGTCACTGGAAAATTTATCCCTGTACAAAAGTACCCATTGACTTTTTTTTTTTCATTTGTTCTGTGGTTGTATTCTTGTTATATCTACAATGTAACCACTTACTGTGTGCTTTTAAAAGCGATTCTTAAGAGTCTTTCCTTTAGCATCCAACACTTGTCATTGTGAAATCAAACCTCCAGAAAAATGATGAAATCTGTGGTAAGCTTGTTTGTCTTAAAAAAAAAATCAACTCCATTTGGTGGGTCTCTGTAAGCACCTGACATTAACATTGATAAAGGTCATTTCAGGCTACCATGTTCTTCTCAAACAGTTCATTCTTCCAGATGAAGTAATTGAGAGCCATTTCACAATACGGAAGTCTTGGTAAAGACTTAAATACAAGACAGCCCTTTACATATGGGCAAGTATGGTAGCCTAATGAATGGAATTATTGAGGTAATTAAGACAGGATAAGGTAAGGATTTAATATAAGTGTGAAAGGAAAGCGTTACTTCAGGATATATTAAGAAGGAAAAGTTTTCAGACATTTGTAACTGGTACCCATGAAGAAAAGGGAAAGAGAATGCTTTAGGATGACCACAACTGTCACACCCCTCTCCGCATGCCATGGATACTCAGTGCTCCCTACTTAGAGCTGTGAAGTCCAGTGGCTTGCTCAGGGACATCAAACCACATTTCCCTGATGCCAAAGCCTATGCCCTTGCATGCTGTTTCCTTGTAAAGCTCATGCTGTTTCTACTCGGCCACATGACCTGTTTTATATGCCAGGCTGTCTGCATCAAGTGCTTATCAAAATGATACATGGAACATAACTCCAAGACAGGATATGTACAAAGGATGAACCAAACTGTGTGAGTGAGATCTGGTTTTGGTAGATACTTTGAATTTTTGTAGAGTAACAAAGGCGTTAGATAAAATGGGATGGGATCTGCTGATGGGATGACTCTTTCAGTCTGCAGTCCCTCTGGCCCCACCCAATCCAAGCTGTCCGTTTCTTTGGCCTGGAAAACCCCAGCACTTGCCCCTTGAATGCACCTGCCTCCAGGCCATTCAGCACGGCTGCGTGGCATTTTCACAATTTTAAAACAAATGTTAAAATGTGTATTATTTATGGAAAAAAGAAAACTATAGATATTCCCATGTGCTTAGACATTTTAGAAACAAAGAAAAAAAATTACCCAGAGGTTCATCCACTATCATCTAAATGATATCCACTAACATTTAAAAAAATATTTCTAGGTATTTTTCATATGCATGATGTACAATCCTTTCAATTAAAAAAAAAGATGTTTGTTGAATTTAAAAAAATGGACTGGGGATTATGTTAATCACTTGAGAATAATAATTTAAAAAGACAGGCAAGATTGTTGCCCTCATGGAGCTTGCTTTTAGTGTGTTGGACAGATAAATAAGTGAAAAATAATTAAAACCATGACAAATATTATGTTCTATGAGGGAAATGTGTCAAAATAATCAATTAAAAGGGGGCCTATTTTAAAAAAAGTAGTCAAGAAAAATGGCTATATGATTCCACAGGCAATAACGAAGAAACCATCTTAGAAATCTTTTTTCTTTGCCCAATATTCATTCCCCACTTCTAGGAATGGCATTTCACTTTGTTTGGAGGGGGGAACAATTCCCTCCTATGCATAGTCTGTATTGGTCTTTCAACTCCTATGGCCCAGGCCCGGGTAGTCTATATTCCATACCTCTGGCTACAATAATTAAGGATGGATATGTAATCCAAAATAGGAAAATGAAATTGAATTACTGGCTTTTAATTGGATCCATTGGGAAAGAAAATTTCTCTTTCTAGTGGTGTATGTTGGAAGGAGATAACTGTGGAGCATCCAAGGACCGTGCTGAGGTGAGAGCCTGGCTGAGACAGGAGCCATCATGGGAGAAAGCAGCCCAGTGAAGGAAGGAGGAAAGTTCCCGTGGCATCATTTGTGCATCTATGAAATCGCGCCCAGTGAGATTTTCAGTTATAGGATTCAATAAATGTCCCTCTCCCACCTCTTTTTAAAAACCTAATTAAGTTGATTTTGAAGATGATGAATTTAGCATCAGATATGTTAAATTTGAGGTAATGTAGGTGATCAAAGTTGGATCTATCCATTCAGTTGCTATGATGTAGGACTGTGCCTTCATGGTAAGATTAAGGCAAAATTATCCTATCTGTTTATCAATTTATCTACATTAATATGTCATAGTTTTAGCAGTGAGTAGGTAAGACATTTTAGGGTGAGAATACACACCCACACACAATGTACACGTATTATACTGTATATATATATATAGAATATGTGTATACGCAAATACGTATTTTATACAGATATATATATGCACATAAATATGTATAAATGTATATATACTGGCTTATAACCTCTTGTGAAACAACATGCTTAACTGTATGTGCTCTGTTATCTAGTATTTCTAGGACTCAATCTCTTTTTGTTTCCTGAATCTAATGTGCGTGTTTGGTTTTGGTGCCCACCTGACACTTGAATATGCTACTTACCTGAAATTTTTGATGGACAGGTTTGTCTGATGCTCAGGATGAATTGTCTTTGAGACTGACATCATCCCGCCTCTGGTGCTCTTTAAATTTCGCTGTATTTGCAATAGACCTGGTGACATATTTCACCTCTTGTATTTGTTCAACCTGTATGGCCTGGCATGGAATGCAAAGACTGGGGAATAAAAAGGATGATTAAAATGTCATTGGTGACCACTAATAATGCAATTTCAGGAGAGTGGGGTGATTAGAAACACTGAAAAACACTTGATTTGCATCACATTCCATTTCACCTAAACAGGAAGATGAGAAAAAGAATAAAAAGTGATCCTGTGTTTTTCTTTACAGAATAATAGTAAGAAGTAAAGGGGAGATTTGCTACATTTGTGGGAGGTAAAAAGTATGTAACGAACACTTTTCTTTTAGAAGCTCCTAAGTAAAGGGTGGATGTAGCAATTGGCCAAAAGGGAACACAAAATTGATTTGACTTGTCAAATAGGAGGCATATAATGCATGGTGTAGTCTTCATTGAACGACTTCTCCTCATTGTAAAACCTGATCACATACCCCGAATAATGTATATCTAAGTCTTTTAGGAATTATGACACAAATACTTCCGCCCCAAGTGTTAAATTGTCAATCTACGCTGAGCATCCACTGGGACTGTCAGGCTGATCCATGGGCAAGAGCTGACCTAAAACCGGGACTCGGAGAGCAAGCTGGAAGTTGAGAATTAAACTTGGGGCTGGGTTGAAAAGAGGGTGGATTGAGAAGTCAGAGGTTAAAAGCAGTAGAAGGTCAAAGCTATGTAATTTCTCAAAAGCCAAAGACCGCATGCAGCTCGTAGGTCAGGAAGGGGCAAGACACAAAGCAGGCAAGTCAAAAGGGAGGAGGAGACCTTGAAATGGAAGCAGACACAACACACGCAGGAGCCCTCATTTACTCCTTACTCTTGCAGGAGCCCAAACTTAATATCTGCAGCCCAAAACGTGGGGACTTGGGGCGGGCACGAGGGGGTCAGACCTTCATCAGTTTGATTTACTTCAATCTCAGGTAAACGAGAGCAACAGGGACATAAAACCCCATCCATTCACCTAGGTACGTGATGCAAAAATGAATTCAAGTGTAAAAATTAATCAGCCTCTACTTCTAGTGAATTTTTGTAGCACTGTCCCATATGAAGAGATCCATTCTCCTTAGGCCCAATTTATTATGTTTCTTCCTATCAGCCGTTTTAAGTGAAGGTATATTAGTTCAAGTAATCATCTGTTGTGGGCTTAAGTGCCCAGTACTTTATATAGCTAACTTTTTCCATTCTTTGACGTTTGGCTTATCCTCATGTTAGGATGGAAGATATTAATTGATTTTTCCAAAGTTAATCTACTAGTAAATGGTAGATTTTTGAAAGACCTGTTTTTGATATTTCTCGCTCAAAAGGCCATCAATTATTTCAGATTTACTAGTCTGCCTTGAAAACATCTTGGCAAAGGAGAGTTGAGTTAGCACTCAGAGTCTGATCAATACCTTTAAGCTGGCTGCTATCAGAAGAGCGGCTATTATTTCATATATTGAATAGCCAGAAATTAGGCTCCCCACAGATGTGGAAAACTGAAAGAAGCAGAACATAACCTGTATCCTGATGCAGTGACGGAAAAATAACTCTTAAATCCTGAATTACTTGGCAGCTCTGAATGAGGGTGGTTAGAGGTTCCTCAGTTTGGAGAACTGCCCAGAAAACTTTCCCAGGTAACACCATATACCATTCTGACCATTACAGACTACTACTTGAATTACTGAGCAATGTCCCCGCTCATCCTTTCAAAGCGGATCCTAACTCAGTAAGAGGGACCCTTCACCTGCTTAAGGATGTTCTGATGATAACCTGCTGTGGCTCTCTGCATGATACTGTTGCCTTATAGCTCACACTCGGGTTAGAGAGGACTGCTCCTGTCCCTTTAGGTGTCCCAACTTGTTATAACAGCTGCAATTGCGGTTTTCCTCTGACAATCTGAATCCATATTACATTTGGGAGGAGTGATGAGGTTTCTTTATCCCTCTTTCCATATTATCTAACCAAACTGGGCTTACTTTAAATTTCACTAGAGAATGTCATCTTTTTGGCTCATGTCTGCACTCCTGTTGTGTAGTTCTGAAATGGGTCTGGGTCTACCCATTCCAGTCAATGTAACAAAGTGGATGCAGGGTTCAAGTAAGCTGACGTCTCTCCTTCTGCCCTGTCCCTGTCTATCCCAGACTCCATCCTTGTTTGCAACGGAATGTCAAAGCAGTACAACCATCCACGGTACCTAAAGTTTTTACTGCAGTTTTCTTGCGTGTAAAAGTACTATCCATTCTCATATGAAGGAAACAGAACTGAATTCAACGTATCTTTTATTATAAAATAAGGTCAGTAATTATGGTAATATTTCTTCAAAATGCTTATATTTTGTGACAATAGTTATCTGAAGGGAAAAAAGGATGTATATCTATCCTGTTTTTCCTGTCAATTGGTAGACTTATCCTACAACATTTGGGCTTCCAAAAATGTGCCTCATCACAAGTGTTGTACTTCTCTGCCTCTTTGATATCAATGGTACTCTGAAGAAAGAAATGATTCCAGGATCCCTATGGCCCTTTTCTTTTCTTTCTTTCTTTTTTTTTTTTTTGTGAGGAAGACTGGCCCTGAGCTAACATCTGTGCCCATCTTCCTCCATTTTGTATGTGGGATACCGCCACATACATTGGTCTGGGCCTGGGATTCGAACCTGCAAACCCTGGGCCGCCGAAGCAGAGCGCACCAACTTGACAACTGCAACACCAGGCTGGCCCCCCTGTGGCCCTTTCTTAACGCTGAATTTTAATGTTTGAAAATAAATTTTCTTTTAAAAAAAAAAATCCTGGATTTTAACAATCAGCCTTGAAGCAACTGTCTGTGCTATTCATTTCAGCACCTCAACTCCTTCAGAACTATCTTTTAATTACCGTTTTTACAAAATACAAAGCTAATATAGTTTCTCTTTGGTTTTAAAAAATTAACTAAAAGCCTGGCATTGCTTTATCATCTTGGCGTTTTGTGTGCTCTCTTACATTGTAAATTAGACTCTCTTTATGGTATTAAAGGTCAGACAGAAAAATCCATTTTCCCTATTTGTTTTTTTGAATGAACAGACTCTAAGCTATTCCCTGTCCCACAATAGTTTATAGTCAATGGGGTGAAAAAGTTCCCACTTGCCACTTGCAAATATGTTTCTACTTGCCATTTTTAAATTACTGTTGCCTTTGGATATGGGAGAATGTCTTCCTTTGTCAAAATGGCAATGGGAGGCACAAGTGACAATCCCTTTTCCTTAAGATTTGGGACTGCACAAAGCTGTCAGTTTTAAAAATGACACTGTGGCACAGCCTTTTTTAAGGTGGCGCTTTCATTTTGCACTCCTGCTGTTCCTGACAGTTGAAATGGCAGCAGGAGGCAGAAACTAAAGTCAGTTCTCTTGGCATTTGCCCTTAGGTAGAAATTAATAATAGAAGAAGCAGGCCTGTGCTTAAAAACAGTTAGTGTCAGATGTCGTGCAATGGACTGTGACCAATTCCCTAATGAGATGACCCAAACTGTGTATAATTTTCCAAAGCTAGACTTAATTCTCAAACTTGCTTACAGTGTTAATCTGCTTTCTTATGTTTGGAGAGCATTTGATATGTTCTGGAATATTACGCTCTACTTCAGGAACTATGCCAAAAATTGCAACTGTATTTCTCACTAACCCCTAAATCACTTGGCTGCTTTGAATTTTATAAGTTGTGCATTGTAGTTTTTCTTTTTACTGTATGTTTCTGATTTCTGATGAATTAATATTCACATTTTTTCATGTAATAGCCTTATGTGATATCAGATAGCTCTGCTGATTTCACCCTAAATATTATCTCCATGGCTTTCAGATTTATTGGAACTGTATAGACTCTCCCATCTCACTAGTTTATTTATGAGTTGCCGGATTTTATTGTATCTCTTCTTTGTCTGATGCCTTCTAGTTCTGCACTATCAGCTGGTTTATATCTAATATTTGCAATTCCTGTCTTTGTGGGTAGATGCTGTATTCCCAGGGCTTGGGAACTGGACATACAATAGAATTTAAATGATCCTCTCCCAAACCCCACTTTGCTAGTTGAATTCCCATATTCAGCTCTGGGAAAAAGCCAGAGCACTTAGCTATGTGGTTATGTATGAGATATACATTCTGTCTTTCTGCTCAATAAATTTTCCTATCAGTTCCTCTGGTACTTGAAAAATGCCTTAGCATGTACTTTAAAACCTTGCACAATCTCCCTTGCCTTACTCGCCACTGATGTATATTGATTTCTTTATCGCTTCCTTAACTTCATTTTATAATCTTTTTAGCGGTCCCAAATGCCTCTTTCTCAAACTTGATTACTCCTTGTTTTTCTTATTTATCCATTTTGGTCCATTATATTCATGGTATTTTACTTACCAGATGAGCCTCCTAACTCTGAGGCAGTATTGATTGTCTTCTCGTGATTCCCATTTCCTTTGGTTTTGCATAGATTATTGATTACGTATTTTTAATTCCACCTACTTTGTGTAATCTTCCAAAATTTGTTTTATGTCATCTGTCTACCCATTTGATGTGACTTTGGTAATGATTGTACTCAGTAGTTCAGCTCTTCTACTATATATTCCTAACCCGTCATTCATATTCCTACAAATCAAGTTAGGTGTTGCTCCATTTTTACTATTTACCATACTAAATATTGTTGAGAAACAATATTTTCCCCACACCCACAAGTTACTCATAAAATTTTTATTTATATATTTTTGTTGTTGCTGAGGAAGATTCGTCCCGAGCTAACATCTGTGCCAATCTTCCTCTCTTTTGTATGTGGGTCTCTGCCACAGCATGGCCGCCGACCAGTGGTGTAGGTCCGCACCTGGGAACCGAGCCCGGGCTGCCAAAGCAGAGTACACTGAACTTCACCATCAGGTCATGAGGCCGGCCCCTAAAATTTTTATTTTTAAAATTAGACCTAGATTACCTCTGATATTTTGGTTTGTAGGAATACTCTGATAATGCTTTTATTAATTTCATTAAAATATTCCTCAGGGGGGCCCCATGGTGTCGTGGTTAGGTTTGGCATGCTCCACTTTGGTGGCCCAGGTTTGCAGGTTCAGATCCTGGGCATGGATCTGCACCACTCGTCAGCCATGCTGTGGTGGCGAGTCACATACAAAGTAGAGGAGGATTGGCACAGATGTTAGCTCAGGGCAAATCTTCCTCACCAAAAATATGTATATATATTCCTCATTGCCTGTTTTTTCTTTGTGTATATTTGTTTATATGTGAGGAACAGTGATCTCACTGTTTGCTCTAACTCAGGAATTCCAAAACTTGGTTGTTTTAAGTGAGAAGGCTCACTTAAGGAGCTTTG
This sequence comes from Tapirus indicus, assembly GCA_031878705.1. NCBI lineage: Eukaryota > Metazoa > Chordata > Mammalia > Perissodactyla > Tapiridae > Tapirus > Tapirus indicus. The sequence continues at coordinate 33,244,505 of CM062937.1, read as the reverse complement.
CAGAACTACAGATTCCCAGGGATTCATTCCAGACTTACAGATCTGAATTTTCTGGTGAAGACCCCAAGAAGCTATATTTATAACAAGCCACTAGTGAGAATCTTAGATGAGTCAGTCAGCATTAGTCCTGGGCCAGGTATTTGGAACCAGAAATAATGAAGATGGGAAACACACATTATGAGATGCTCCATTTTGATTGTACATTTGGGTTTCCGTTTCTCCTCTAGGCCTGTTATTTCTTTGAGGTCAGGAGCTGTGGCTTGCTCATCACGAAATCCCTGTACCTAGTCTCCACCTTGACACGTGGGGACACTCCACACAGATTTGTTAAATACAGAAACTGTCTGAACTGCTTCTTATCAGTGGGCATGGCTTCGTGAGACTCCATCAGAACAAGTCTGAAGTCAGTTCCATTTAAATGATAGATTACTAAAACTAAAGAGAGGAACACCTCTCTAGGCAAGTGAGAGTGAGGGGAAAGAACACACGAGAGAAGAGAGGGGAGGGAAATAGCAGATGTTTGAGGCATGCAGGAAATGATCTTGAAAGAATTAAAATTTGGCATTCAATAGCCAACTTCCTTTTAAGATCACTTAAAGAAAAATATACCAGGGTATTGAATGTTTCACTGTTGTAACAGGATACACTACTCACAGCTACATCTTCTTGTCTGTTACCCACAAAAGTGGAATTTTGGTGAAATAAAGGCAGATATCCTTGGAGAGCATTTTAAATTTTATTTTGTATTTCCAGAGAGAAAAGCACAGTAATAGAAGGCAGTAGAAACATCATAATGTATGGAAGTTGATTTACTTTCTTAGTTCCTGCAGCAGGTGCTAATGAGGCTTTTCTCGCGTGTGTGAGTGTGTGTGTAAGTGTTCTTCAACTTCATCTTGTGAGGCAGATCAAACATAATCTTTTCAAGATTTCTATGTATTAATGTGAAATTAGTGCATAAACCTCACAAATTCTCAGGAAAGAAATGTTATTCATCACTTAATAACACCAAGTCAGTAACTAAGAACTCTCCTTAGTACCTCTCATTCCAACCTCAGCTGTAGTTTGCACTCTATGTCATAGGTGTGCTGCATAGGGTTTTTTTTTTTTTCCTGAGGAAGATTTGCCCTGAGGTGACATCTGTACCAATCTTCCTCTATTTTGTTTGTGGGTCGCCACCATAGCATGGCCGCCAACGAGTGGTGTAGGTCTGTGCCCAGGAACCGAACCTGGATGCTGAAGTGGAGAGTGTCAAACATAACCACTAGGCCATGGGGCCAGCCCCAGAGTTTTTTTTTTTCAAGGCTGCAGAGAAATCACTGCAAGAAGGCTGTGTTTCCTGGTGGCATCTGTCAATAGGCTTTATCCTACTGGAGAGTAGACCTGACATTAAACAAAACAGCAAAATAGAGGAAGTATAATTTCTCAATTATAATTTCTCCTCCCACCCACTGTTAAACTTCCTAATTATCAAACTTCCTTTAACCAATGAAATGTGAGCAGATGTGATGTATATGCCTACTGGGTGGAGGCTTTAAGAGGGTGTGTGATTTGCCACTCTTTCTCCTTGACATAATAGCCAGCAATGTTGCAAGAGAGTGACGGCTCTGCCGGCTGGGGTCCAGGAGTGAGAAGAATGTGGAGAATCCAGGCAACTTACGATGGACATGTAGTAAGAACAAACAATAGACTTTATTCTTTAAAGTCACGGAAATTGGGGGACTGTTGGTTACTGCATCGCTACTTTGATCATTTTGATTGATACAAGGGATAGATAATAATTTGGTGATTCACTAGCTGCTAGTGCAGAATATTTCCATGGATTTAGTTATTTAAGAAAATACATGGTGCCCCAGGTTTAATACATATTGCAAAATTTAACCACGTAATATCAACCTTTTTAAAGAAAATGGTAGTATAAAAACTCATTCAATAACTACAAAATATAAAATCATTAAAATTTAAAATTCAAAGAGGCTTAGAGTTCTGTAATCTATTTCACTGCCCTGTGGAGGCGGAAACATCCCTAAAGGTGGTCTTCCCTCTCAGCGGATGTTTGATAACTAAATCATTTGCCTTTTTGAGTCAGCGAACTCTGTTGTTGAAAATTATAATTATTAAGTAGAACTTTCTTAAATTTGGAGAAAATTATCTTCCCGAAGGTTAAGTTCTACTCTAATAGAAAATTGTGTTCTGAGTCAGCCAATTCTACTGCTGGACGACCATAATTATTAGGCAGGATTTTTTTTATATTTAGCAAAATCTTTCCCTTGTTACTTAATTTTTGCAAGTTCTACCCTCAAGAAAAGTTTAGATTAAATCCATTCTACCATTCACATGACAATTCTTAAAATATTTGGAGACAGCTATTGTGTCCCCCAACCTCTATTCTGTAGCCCCAAGTCTTCAACCACTCATTACAGGAAATCCTTACCACACCTTTTGAAGAAATTGATTGCTGTCCTCCTGACAATGTAGTTTACAAATGTCTCTTTTAAGGTACAGCAAGAACATACAACATGCCAGAAAGGGTATGACAGTTTGAGAGTATATGAGGATCATTCTTCTTGGGTATGAATACTTCTGTTACTACAGCCTGGGATTGCATTAGCTTTTTTTAGAAGTTGAATCAAGCAATTGGATCATCTAAATCTCCCGGGACTTTTTCCTCATAATCTATTATCAAACTGATGATTCATTTATCTTTTCTTATGTAATAGGATTTAGAAAAACAACACAGAACTTTATATTTGTTTGTAATACTTTCAAATTGTTATTTTAAAGTAAACATGACTTAAATTAATTCCATAGTATGACAACTTAAACATTTAAGTTTGTGTGTGTGTTTATAAATTAATATTATTGATAAGTTAAATATTTCTCTTTTCTCTCAATTTATTAGACTTCTTGGGATTACATATTGCTATAATTTTCTAACTATGCAACATAATCACTGACATACTTGTTTTAAATATGTCAGTTAATTATATCATTGGTAAATTTTTATGTGAATTATTCACTTACAGAGGTTTTTCATTCCGTTCGTGTTGCTTTCAAGAAAACCTACTCAAATGAAAATTATTTAAAACTATTAAACATTATCAATGGTAAAATGAATAATAAATGAAATATTAAATACTGTATGAAGTACAAAATCAGACAAAAGTAAACTATTATGTTTGATAGGATAGTGGTTATCCTTGGGCTGCAATGGGCTGTAACTGGATGGAGGGAAGGGAGCTGCTTCTAAGAATCTGATGATGCTTCCTTCCTTGATTTAGGAACTAGATACATGATTGGTGAAGTCATCCATCTATACACATATGATGGGTCCTCTTTTCTGTATATGCATCTTGTACTTCAATAAACGTTTACATTAAACGTGTTGAATGTTTTCTTATTGGGAGTTATAATCATATTTCTCCAAACGATTCACTCCATTCATCAAACTGTTTTAAAGGTAAAACCTATTTTCAGAGTTTCAACTGGGAGAAATGTTATTTCACCTACAATGCTGTCCTTATTTTGGTTACATTTTAAAGAAGCATTGTGGAATTACTACAGTTTTGCCACTGCTAAAGTATTGCACATGTAACAAATGTACCTTCCACAGAGCTTTTCAAGAATGATGGTGCAAAAGGGAACCAGGGTTGTTTCTGGAAGTTGGTTGTGGTTGGGGAGTCAGAGCTCTTTACTCCCTCCCCCACTTCTCCTTCATGTCGGGAAGAGTAGTAACACTTCTTTACATAACTGGCCAAAGACTTATATTTCTTTATACTATCAGGTCTTGCCCGATGCTTTTGTATATCTCTATTGAAATCTGTTGAAAGAGACAGAATGTGACCATTAAAAACAATTTATTGCCACTTTGCCTTGAGATGTTGGACCAAACCATAAAATAGTAAGTCAAAGAGAATGGAGTCAGTAGTACTGGTGACTAGGGGTAGAAAAGTCAATAAAGAGAAGTAATGAGTTACAATAGAAGAGGCAGACAAAGGGCATGAAAATAAAGAAGAAAGTAGAAAAGAGAAAGAACTGAGGGGGAAAGGAGAAATGAAGGGATGTATAGACAAAGGGACAAGGAGAGAGACAAAATGTTAAAGTCATGTCCCTTCCCTCTCCATCCCATCCCTTTCCTGGTCTGAAACTTAGCCTGGTTCTAACGGGCAGCTTTCCACCTTCACTCACTCAGAAATCCTTCTTTTCTTTTTTCTTAACTACTTTAATAAACACTTATTGAGAGCCAGGTGCTCTGCTTGGCCCTGTGGATATCAGGGGAATCCTGCCCTAGGACTCTTGCTCTCATGCTCCATGATCTATGGCTACGATTACCAGTACTTAAGATGCTGTGACCAGGATCATATTCCTTGATGTTTTCCTCTCAGGAAGATCCAATTGGATCAGTATTACTTAATAAAATGTATAAGTTTCTAAAATCAAACCCAATCTTCTAAAATTCTATATGCATTTGGGTGTTTAATTTTCCAAATGTATATATTTTGGGTTTAGTTTGCACGTACACAAATAAATACCAGTAACTCCGGTTCAGGGTTTGTGATCATTTTCAGTCTCTATTGTTCTATGTTGTCAAGGTCAGGTTACACAGAAACAAACATTTCTTAAGTGTCTGCTTTATGTCAGTGCTGTCCCGGAAAAGTGGAATTGTATCAACAAGACGCAGTACATTCCAAGAGGAATTAAAAGAAAACAACAAAATCTTGTGTCCCAGATAACTAATTTAGGAACTCATTGGTTGAGGACCCTGGTGGATCTTAGTTTAACTTTTTAAATGTTGCAATGATTAACTTTTCTAATATTATGTGAGACATTTGCAGGTCTAGATAGCCTTGCAGTCACAAAATTCCATTGGTCTGGCAAGTGCAGACAGAAGACTAGTCTCGTGGGATCAAGTAGAGTTAAAAAATATTCACAACCTTCAGAGTGCCAATAAACTGACTACCATTAGTGTGTGTCTCGTACAGAGACTGTACGTGCGCCCACAGCACAGTGGTGGATTTCCCCAGATGCTCTGGACATCAGCACTAGCTTACTTTTAAGAGCAGAGTTGTGCTCTCTGGGAGCACATTACTTCTTCTTAATTGTTTTTTCTGCTATCTCAGGATATCCCACGTGACATTCTGAGTACTTTGGAGGCCTGGACAACCACACTGCATTCATCATCATCAGAGTGAAAAGAAATCTACACATTATATCCAGTTAAGGGTGTTTCTTTGTGTCCTTTTTATGTTGCAATTTAAATCAGAGCAAATGTGCTACATTTTCACGGCATTTTGGTATGTAATATTTCCACCTCTACTAACACATAATTTTTTATCATAATATGATGAGTTTGGGTCCCTGATAACAGACTTAAAACAAAACCTTAGAAATATTTAGCATTCAAATGGCATACTATTACAAGGAATGATTTAATAATTTTAAGCAATGAAATATTATTTCTTAACTATACTCTCTGACATGGCTGATTTTAATGCAGATGGTATCAGTTGCAAACAGAAATTCTTTATTTTAATTTTTTGTGGGCAGCTTAAACAGCAAACATTTATTTCTCACAGGCAAACAAAAATTCTTTTGATAAAGGCTCCATTGATACCATAACATTAAAGTTAATTCTAAATAATAAATCAATTAGTGCCTAGTTATTGGAGGAAGTACTATGCTTCCTGTACGATTCCAGAGCTAGGGTAAATGTCTCACATAATTCCCTTTCTCAAGCAGAGAGAAACATACAAGGGAACATATAACTAAAGGATTCATTATGTGGCATAAGTATACTTGCTAGGGGAGTTAAGAGAAAGGGAGAGCCACCAGAACTGGAGGGAAGATTTGATCGAGCTAGGTTAGGTCAGATTTAGATGAGTGGAAGAGAGTCAGAAAGATATATTTGGCAGGACTAACAACTTGGTGTTGAACGTGAGTCTTTGAGGAAGCTCTGTGAGTAGAACAATTGGCACATGTTGAAATGCAACAGGAGGGCAGCTTAAATTGTCAGTGAGGGACAAATTGTAAAGAGCCTTGAAGGTCATGAAAACTAAGATGAGCAAGAAGAAACAGAGATGGGCAGAAGAACGAACATTTTTTGGTCTCATATTACAAATAATAATAAGTAACATTTATTATTAGCTCATCTGGTGCCACACACTGTTCTAAGAAGTTTACATAATTATATAATCCTCAGACCAACCTTGTGAGTAGGTATCGTTATGATTTTTATTTTAAAGATGAGAAAACAGACACACAGAGAATAAGTCACTAGACTATATCTCACAGGTTCTGTGTAGAAGAACCGACATTTAAACCCAGGCAATTAGCTTTCAAGCCCATACACTTAAATAATTTGCCATCCGACATCACAAGGAGGTCTGGGCCTAAACATTTACACAACTCTGCGAAATACGTATCATTATCCCAATTTTCAGATTGATATGTTGAGTGTCCACAAGCTATGTCAGTAATGGTTGAAACTTCCTCTTTCCTGAAAATGCAGTACAACATGGACTCTGATTTCAATTGCAATAAAAGGAAAGTTTCTAATCAACACATTTAATCAGTATTTATATCTGCCAAGGTCTATCCGAGGTGCTGAAGATATAACCCTGGTACTTTGTAATTAACTAAATATTTTATTGCACATCTCTGCATTTACCTATACTCATTTTGTAGTTGTTCAGCTGCTACTGGTTTCTCCCAACTGTCAACATTTACTTTGGCTTTTTCAGAATTCAGCCCAACCACTCCCTATACCCATGGTTTGAAGACAAGGCAGGAAATGGACAAAAGAGCCCACCACCGCATGAGGAAAACAACAATTATCAGTTTTGTCTGGCGTGGAGCCAGCTAGCGTGGCTCGTGAGAACAGATGGTTAAATATTCAGGAAGTTTGAGAGCTGGTAGTTACACTGCAGTCATGCGTGGCTTAATGACGGGGATATATTCTGAGAAATGCGTCATTAGGCAATTTCGTTGTGTGAACATCATAGAGTGTACTTACACAAATCTAGATGATATAGCCTACTACATACCTAGGCTATATGGTACTAATCTTATGAGACCACCATGGTGTATGTAGTCTGTTGCTGACCAAACAGACTTGTTGTTATGTGGTACATCACTGTATTGATAGCTTGAAATTAGCCATAGTAGGGTGTATCTACACAGAAATTGGCAAACACTACAAATTAGGGCTTTTTCTTTCCAGTTTGCCAGGATACCGCTGCCCTACTTCTCCTTTATGAGATCTTTTAAGTTCCAACCTCACTCTTTCAGATGCCCAGTGCCTCTCTTATTTGTTTCCTTTTTCTTATCAAAGGGAGCTCACAAGAAAGGGGAGAGGGAAGGGAGTTAATATCTCTTGAGCAGCTGCCATGTAATAAGCACTGTGCTTGTTCTACATATTATTTGATATTTTAACTCAGTGAATTAAGTATTACTCCCATTTTCAGACTAGAAAACTGTGGCTCAGACAGGTTAAGTTTACTTCCCTGATGTCAAACAGATAATAAGCATTGGAACTGAATTTCTGTGCGAGGTATACATGATTTCAGAGCCCACAATCTTTCCGTTGTATCCAACTGACTCTGGCTGAATGGAAGTAAGTTACCCTCCCAGGTCCATTTAGAGATACTATTTTGAAATGCCTTAGCATGTGATTAACATAGTTGCTTTGTCTATTTATTGATTCCATAAGCACTCAAGGAGAAGTAACTGGGTCCCAGCCTGACAATGAGATGCACATTTATTGCCATGTTAGTAATGAGAGAGACAGACACCCAAAAAGGAAGAGCAGTGTGTGGAAGGCCTTGCTTCCTGTTCACAAGCATTTAAAGGAAGCTTTTGCAGGGAGGCAAATACAGGCTTCTCGACACCCCAGAAATCGTACCACATTCCTATTTCAGTTAAAGCTGAGCCTGAAAGCAGCATTTAGTACCCGCTCTCAGAGACACCTTCTGTACCATTTGAGTCATGAACTTCATAATGGAGTCTTTGTATACTAGAGTCAAAAAATAGATATCTTTTAAAAAATTATTATTAAATTCTGCTTTTGGTTAGGGAGGAAATAAACATGAAGATGTGTCAAGGGTATATTTGTCCTAATAGTCAAATTTTGCTGTAGATTCGTTGAAACTTGAAGGTGCAAGTCTCCCAAATCCCGGCTCTGCTATTTATTACCTATTTATGACACTGGAACTGTTGATAATTCACTAAAACTTTTTGGCATCACTCTCCTCTTCTATAACTTAATGATTCCAATAATACTCACCTTACAAGGGCAGGTGACTCTAGATAATATATATAATCTTTCCAACCAACTTCTGCCATTTTCCAGTAGAACCCTTAATTTTAGTAAAACTTTTCTTCTCTCTACTCTTTGATCATCTTCTGGGCTTTGCTTCCCGGAAATGCATCGTTTTCTCATTGTCTCTTCAATCTTGTGCAACTTGAAGCCCTAAGTCAAGTTTGATTCCCTCCCAAAGCCTTCCTAGTCCATGACATCCTCTTTTGAAGGCTCATGTCTCTTCTGGGTTCAGACTTTGTTTCCCTCCTCTTCACCTGTTTGTAATTATAAACTCGTTTTGGAATCTGTCGTAGCACCAATTTGTGCTTTTGTGTTAGAATTTTACATGTATCTTTTCCTTTTCTTTCCAACAAGATTTTAAACACCTAGAGGTTGGGGCTGTTACAGTTCTTCACATTTCTCATGGCACCAAGTGGAGTGTCATGCACCTGGACATTCTCAAAGAACAACCACATTAATATGGACTAAATTCATAATCCTTTCAGGACTGTTTAGTATAGAACTGCGCAAGGTGTGAATGCTTAATAAGCAGTGCGGTAATTACTTACATGACTTCTATTCTAATTGTAGCATGTTCAAGGAGCCCAACCTTTGCAGCAGCTTTGCTCAGTTTCTCGACCTGCATGAATTCGCATGAAAATTAACAAAAACAGTCATTATTGACTGAATTGTGTTCTCATAAAATTCATTTGTTGAAGCCCTAACTCCCAGTACCTCAGAATGTGCTGTACTTGTAGATAGGGTCTTTAAAGAGATAATTAAGTTTAGGTGAAGTCATTAGGGTGGGCCCTAATCCAATATGACTAGTGTCTTTATAAAAAGAGGGGACGAGGAGACAGACATGCAGAGGAAAGACCACTGGAAGACCTAGGGAGAAGACAGCCATCGACAAGCCAAGGAGAGAGGCCTTAGAAGAAACAAAATCTCCCAACACCTTGATCTTGGAGCCTCCAGAACTGTGAGAAAATAAATTTGTTGTTTAAGCCACCAGCCTGAGGTCCTTTGTTATGGCAGCCCTAGTAGACTAATACACCATCTTAGACAGAAGAGCAGATCTGACTGTCTTCTTTGCTCCACCTGTTTCCCTTGGGATCTGGCCCTTTCATTTCGGTCCTGGGAGAAGCCAAAGAGTTCATTTGCTAAGTAGTCTCTTTGAGAGAGCGTCGAGGCAGTATACTACGGTGGTCTGAGTGGATTCATTGCTCTGGCCAAAAGTCTGGCCAGACTTTTCAGCTAAGAATATCAGTTTTGTCACCTATTAGTTGTATATCCTTGGGCAAGTTAATTGCTTTGTTTTTGTCTCAGTTTCTTCACCTGAGAAATGGAAATAATAATTACATCTTTTCTAGGTATGCTGTGAGAATTAGATGACTTTAATCATACTAGTGCTTAGAACAGTCCTTGGCACCTGGTAATGAATAAATTCTAGCTGTTATTTGAAGATAGAATTCTGGCAACCTAACTAAACAAATTTTAACACTGGAATTTAGGGTCCCATGGCTTTTAAAACATATTTCTAGTATATTAAAAGGTGAAATTATTCATCTCTTTATAGTGTTTGTAAATATATAAATATACATATAAATATACGTGTACATATACAAATATATAAATATACGCGTGTGTATATACACATACACACACACATACACATTTTTATTAACCCAAGGAGAAGTAACCTATTAGCACTTCCCTTGTCAGAGGAAAAATGCACATTCATACACATTGTCAAGTTTCCTGGGGCTCCTGTGTCCTTTTTGTTTGGGTTTCTCAGTCAGTGGGTCTTGAACTATCCTGTTGAATTAATGAGGCAAACTGGTATGTAATCTAGCGCTGATGAATGTCCTAAAAAATGACTTCAACTGAATATTTCTCTTTTTGTTATCCATGTTTTCCTCCTAAATGAATGCCATAAAACCACAGACCCACTTTCAAAGGCGTTTCTGTGATTTGAGATTATTGCTGTTGCTGCCCTCGGATGCTTTTTCCCAAGGGGGTTGCAGAACCAACTGCCTTTGCACAATGCGAGCATCTAATCTGTTATAATATGCTAATAAGTTTTAATATGGTGTGGTCTTGTGTTTATAAGCACAAACCTTATTGTAAATGTCAAAATAATTCAGATCTTAATATATCCCCTGTAGTGATACGTTAATAAGGGCCATAGGAGCAAGTACTGTAGGTAGTTATTCCTTAATGGACAAGGATTTTTTGCTATTTGATTTGGAGATCAAAACCCAGAGAGACGATAAATAGCCAGCATTTTAATTTCAGAACGTGATGTTTGCTCTCCCCACAGCATGGGGGAATTGCCCTCGAAAAGCCTCATTTATTAATCTACCATGACAGTGCCAAGGAGATGATAGATGTTTTTACTCATAACTGCCAAATAAATGAACAAATGTATTATATTCATCATTGTGTTGCAGTTATATACCGTAGTAGCAAAAGCGATCTTTGAGCTCATCTAGTCATGCACCATTGCTTTGCAGATAAGAAAACTGAGGTCAACGAGGTTGAATGACCATGGACCATGACTGAGTCAGATCTAGAACTCAATTCATTTGAATCCAAGTCCAATTTTCATTTTGGTTTTTAATTACACATCGATAATAATGATTTGAGGAAAGGAGTCTGTTGGAATTCATTCAATTTTACTAAAAATAATATCTTGAGAAGAATATGGAAAATATAAAATGGATGTAGTTATTTTTGGCATTTTTCCAACAAAAAGATCTCTATGGTCGGTGTCATTTTTTTTTTATGTTTACTCAGACAAGCCACTGCTCCTTATTTTTGTGATTCTTCATGAATTGACTTCCACAAGATAGCTGATCACTAACCTTAATCAAGATGGAGTTTAAAACAAAATACTACTTAACTGATAAACACTCCAGATATTGTGACAAAACTCAACAAATCTGTATTTTATATTGCCACCAGGAAGCAGCACAACCAAGCAATCCAATCTGTTTCATTCTTTATCATTTGATTTTTAATAAACCTGACAAAGGAAAGAGTGTAATATTGAGTAGGTTGATATAACCCTAAATTACATCACCTCTCTGGTCTTTTACGATAGGAATTGAAACTGTGATGACTGAGTTGTGCAACAGCACAGCTTCAAGTAGCAAATGACAGAAATCCAGATCTGGTTGACTCGCTTTTTGACCATGCCCATGACATCCAGGTTACAGAAGCATATGTTTTTCTTCTATGTATCTCCATTTCAACCAGGTCACGCAGCTAGTTCCTGGAATAATTCTTTTTTTGGGTGGCATTACGGTTTAGAGGAAATATTCTGAATTAGGCCTGAGAAATCTTGGCTTTTCTGTGAACTCTAAGATCTTGCCCTCTTGGTCTCAATTTTCTGTGTAAAATGGGGAGATGTGTTAAAGTAGATTTTCTCCCTATGATATCTTTATTGAGGTAGTTATGTTTCTAGGAGAGAGTGAGCAAGAAAAAATGTGAAATTTCCTACAGCACTGAGACTGACAGGAGATCTCCATGTTTCTGTGTAGCGTAACTCCAGTATCAGAAGAGTAATGGTTGAGTCAAAACACGTCAGTTCACAAATACGGCTCAGAGTTTCTTAAACCTGGAACGATCCAGTCAGAAGACAGACTCAGTCTCTGCACCTCACAGTAGGTTTTAACATCTCTACAATGCACTTCCTGTCTGTAGACTTTGAGGTACTTTGATGGAAGATTATTTCTGATATTGAGAAAACTGGCAGGCCGCCTCTTGGAGATTTGTAGCTGCTGTGATTGACGACTGGTTTCGGATACGTATTTTCATGGCTTGGGCTAGGTGTGAGTATATATCAAAATGAATTGCTGAGTGCTATGGAATAAAAGGAAAGTAGGGAGTTTTCTACTTGTGTGATCTCTAAAGATCTTAAAGGAATCATTTGTAAAGCAAATTGGCTAAATATCATTTATAACAGTCTAAGTGAAGGTTTCTTTTTTATGCACAAAAGAGACTTGGGAATTAAATTGGAGGGCTTTTAAACTGAATGTTTTGGGGTAAGCAAACTATTACTGAATTTTTCCTTTACTGTCAGTGTTTTAAGACTGATTTATACAAATCAACAGATGATTTCTGTGTTAATAATGCTCATGTGAAATGAAGTTTCAGCCAATCTTCTATTTATTATTTATTGTCACAGACCTTTACGACTTATCATCATTTTCAGCAAGGAAAATGGAGGTGCAGGAATATTAAGGGTTTGGACAAAAATGTGAAGACATGATATTTACTAACTCTGCTCAAGTCTGTGCACTACCTTTCAGGCTTAATTCACATTTCTGAATATTTTAAAGGCTTATTTTCAAGGTAAAGAATATATAAAAGGTCGGAGGACAAAAAAGCAAATGCTTCTTTCTCTTTCCACTAGGGAATGCTTGGATTCCATTAAGTTAAGACATTTTCTGTTGCGGTAAGGCAGTATATTCAACTAGCAGCCCAAATGCAAAACTTTGGCTACTCTTTTTGTTACTGACCTTCTTGGAAGCCTGTAACATTTGCAAAAATATAATTCTAACTTTTTCATATCAGTTTCCCAATGTGTAAAAATGGAGGTGATTATATAATAGATTTTTTTTTTCTTCATGATTATGAAGACTCTAAAACACTTATTTTTCCAACTGGCGGTAAGAACCCCCTTTACACCACTTGTTCTGTTTTCCCGGTCCTTCTCTCCAAACCAGGTCTCCCTGGTTGACCAGTCGCATCGATACACTACCCGTAGAGAAGGATATTGTAGTGCTTCTATGCCAGGTCCATGCAACTATTTTTGGAGAATTAACTAATGGTTGCAAAAAAGTTAAGAGATTACTAGGGGAAAAATAATCCCAAAGTAATCAGATATGTAATACAAAAGGCCTTAGATTAATGTTAGAGCTTGATTGACTTTACAATTAAGAGGGAATCAGAAGGAAAGAGGGCACATTTCTTCTTTTTCATTGATATGAAACTTCAGACACACACTATTTTAACCCCTTTTTAATTGTTTGAGGCCTCAACCCAATAAAATTCATGATAGAGGCATTGTTCCCTAACAATGGTAGGTTGTTGGTAGGAGATATTATAGAGCGCATTATATTTGACCAAGTGTGCAACCTGTTGAAGACCATTTCTTGGTTCTTAATCTTGAGATCTGCAGCAAATGTGGGTACTGACATGCACAGTTTGGAGTATATCTTAATCCCATTGCCCTTTTAATGGCAAGAATTTTGAGACTGAATTTAGATTTCGGAGCTTACAACTTACAAGTATATAACATTGTGAAATAAACCAACATTCCTTTATTGGTATGATTCCGCGTGCTTTATTTAACTTTCTTGTTGCAAAGTTCCTTCTACCATCACGTGATTGGGCATCTGGGGCATAGCTTGAAATCCTCCATCATAACTAACGAAACAAGCAAATGAATCTCCCTCCCCCTGTAAAACAAAAACTAACAAACAAACAAAACCCCATGGCATGCCAGCACGGCCTCCTGTTGGGTCTGTCCCTCTGCTGGCTTCTTGGGGCTTGACTCCTGCTGTCCCCTCCCTAGGCAGACTGTAGACAGGTTGACCCTCTGCTGCTGGGTCACAGCTGCCTCTTCTGAATTATGCTCCTGTTCATCTGTCCCATTTCTAGATGACTGACTGTCGCTATCTGTTGCTTTTACCACCTGCTGAAAAGCTGATGAAACAGGTCTGTATTCGAAATCTTTAGTTTTGAATATTCTTTAAGACACACAAATCTGATTCCTTATTTTCTAGACATGCATCATACACACAGAGTTCTTTTCTAAAGTAATAATTTTTTCGATGATACAGCACAGGCCCTCATGCAAATGTTTGAGAACTAACTAGAAGTATACATGCGATATACACCACATTCAGTCATATACCATAAATATTATTTTTTTCTGCCAATGTAAATGTTGTTATAATTTGATTTTTAAATTTTGTGATTTCAGTTACTAATACAAAATTTGGACTCAGTGTTTCTGTTACGTTAAGAATATTAAGAAGGAAAAAGGCAACTAGAGAAGAATCAGAACGTGGGAAACCTTCGCGAGTATTTAAGGAGTGTTGCTGGACAGACAGATCTGAGATAGCCTAATCACAGGAAAGGTTAGCATGGCTTGTTCTTAAGACCCCCCCACCTCTTCTTTGGCCAAAATCTCTGTGGGCCTCAAGTTTCTGGAGAACAGCTTTTACTAATAATGTTTGATAGCACAGGCCCGTAATTTTCTGTTTTAACATTTTCTCATATCATATCTCATAAAAATCAAGGACATAGCACTAAGTTTTCACTTGATAAGGTCATCTCTATAGGGATCTAAGATAAGACAGTCCAGACGCATTGCAATCTGAAGATCTATGATCAGAATAGAGCTTAGAGACCCTAGAACTACAGTGTCCAGTAGAAATGTAATGTAAGCCACTTAGGTAATTCTGGATTTTCTAGTGGTCACACTAAAAATAGTAAAAAGAAACAGGAAAGTTAATTATTTTTTTGGTGAGAAAGATTGTCACTGAGCTAATATGTGTGCCAATCTTCCTCTAATTTGTATGTGGGGTGCCGCCACAGCATGTCTTGACAAGCAGTGTGTAGGTCTGTGCCTGGAATCTGAACCCGTGAACTCTGGGCCCACCAAAGAGGAGCATGTGAACTTAACCACTATGCTACCAGGCTAGCCCCAGGAAAAATTAATTTCAGTTGTATATTTTCTTTAATCCAGTGTATGCAAAATATTATTTCAGCATATAGTAAATATAGCATTATTAATGTGATATATTACATTCTTTGATAATCCAGTGTCTATTTTTACACCTATAGAACATCTCCATTAATGCTAGTGACATTTTTAAGTGTTCAATAGCTGCATGTATCCAGTGGCTACTGAATTGGACAGGGCAGTTCTACAGAAATGACTGGCCATTAGGTTCTTATATAGCTCCTTTAAAAAATTGGGTATCTCCAGTGTATTTGCCTAGTTCTGGAGGGCATTTGGATGGTTGATTCTACGTAGGTAGCAAAATTGTATTCTCTTAGAAAACTTAGAAGCTCAATTTGTCTTCTCACTCAGATAGATAGTTATTCCGTTAAGGCAGAAATTCACATTCTGGTAAGTTATGAGATTTTTTTCCCCCCAATTAGGGTTATGAAGATGACGGTTACTTGAATTTTCCAAATAATTGTTTACTTTTAGAGGTGATATTTGACCAAGTAATATCTCTGATATTATTTAAATTGTCATGACTTTCAAGATTATATATACATCTTATGAGACTTGAAATAGCCTTCCAGAATTTAGGTCATTCCCTTTGAGAATGCACTGTAATAGAAATTGACAAGGTGATACATTTAAATCAGTCAAGGGTCATATTTTTCTTGCAAAGTTAATCTGTAGAATAACACATTTAAATCAAAACTAAAGAGACAGCACAATGGTGTACAATACAGAGTAAAAAAAATTCACTACTTTCTATGGAAATAAAAGTAGTAAGCTTAATGGTGAAATTCGCTGGGAACACCGCACAACTTAGCATCTTATTCTGGCCCACTAGCATGACCTCTTTCAAAGCTCTCATCTCATTTCCAAAAGGAAATAGAAAATCAATAAAAACATCAACAAGTAAAGTAAGCCAGGTGCTTCAAAGAGGAAATAGAAAATCAATAAACACCAGCAAAGTAAGTTCTATGGTAATATTTGTAAAGAAAATTAATATATGTTAGAAGGAGAAAGTGTATATATATGAAATGTCCAGAATCACTTAATGCAAACTAATGTAGAAATGTGAATCCCTTAGAGGGTTTGTGCTGTGATGCTTTTCTAGATCTGCTTTTGAAGCAAAGTGCCAGGACTATTATTAATGCATCATCATATAATAGGTTATTGGATACATTATTGTAGTTTACCTTATATTTTTACTTATTAATCCTTCTCGTTCTATATTACTTGAATTGCATTTTGATGCAAAACTGGTCATAAGATGCTGAAACCGAGAAATTTCATTCTCATCCATCTTTCTAGTATTCAGACCACTCTGAGCAAATGTTATATTTGGATTTCTCTTCTTTGTTTAGTCACAGTATAAATCTTCCCACTATGTTGTCCACATATTTAAAACATATAATGTTAGCTTTCTTAGAAGACTTCATATATTTATAGAACAAGGCTTAACATATGGATAAGAATCTAATTCATTTGAAATAGCTTTTAATTCATATAATTTATAATGGCTTTTAAATCACCTCTAGATATTAAAAAATGGTAAAACCTTTAGAATTATGAAATTGCATTCTAAATTTAATACTGTATAGATAATATTTTAGTTACTTTAATACTGTAGGATGGGCAATAAAATAAATGCATCCCCAAAAGATTTTTTTAAATTCCCACTTTAATTAGGAAAGTGTGATATATTAAGAAGAGGATTTTATGGCAATTAAAATAAATTTTAAAGCTGTATTTACTTTTTTTTTTTTTTTTTTTTGGTGAGGAAGACCAGCCCTGAGCTAACATCCGTTGCCAATCCTCCTCTTTTTGCTGAGGAAGACTGGCCCTGGGCTAACATCCGTGCCCATCTTCCTCTACTTTATATGGGACGCCGCCACGGCATGGCTGACAAGCAGTGCGTCGGCAGGCACCCGGGATCCGAACCCGCGAACCCCGGGCTGCCAAGCGCGGACTAAACCGCTGCGCCACCGGGTCGGCCCCTGTATTTACTTTTTAAAATAAACTTTTCATTTTAGAATAGTTTTAGATTTATAGAAAAGTTGTGAAGATAGTACAGCAAGTCCCACATACCCTAAATCCTGTTTTCTCTGTTATTAGTATCTTACATTAACATGATAGATTTGTTGCAATTAATGATCCAATATTATTTTAAAAGTATATACTTTATTTGTATTTCCTTAGTTTTTTCCCTAATGTCCTATTTCTATGCTGGGATTCCATCTAGGATACCACAGTACATTAGCTATCATGTTTCCTTAGGCTCCCGTGATGATTTCTCAGACTTTCCTTGTTTTTGATGATCTTTGACAGTTTTGAGAATTACGGGTCAGATATTTTGCAGACTGTCCATCAGTTGGGATTGTCTGATGCTTTTCTCATGATTGGAATGGGAGGATGTGTTTTGGGGTGGAAGACCATTGAGGTAGTGTGTCATTTTTTTCACATCAAGGGTGCATAATATCAACATGACTAACCACTGGTGACGTTGACTGAGAATTACCCAACTGAGAACAGCGTGTGACAGGTTTCTTTACTATTAAGTTACTTTATCCCCCTCTCCTTTTCGTGCTGTCATCCTTAGAAATGAGTCACTTTGTGGAGCCCACACTGAAGGAGTGGGGAGTAACATTCCACCTCCTTGAAGATGGAGTATCTACATAAATTATTTGGGATTCTTCTGCATAGATGTATCCCTTCTTATCTATTTGTTTGTTTGATCGTTGATAACTGTATAAACTCATGGATATTTATGTCTATGTTGGGATATAATCCACTACTACTTTATGTATTTTGTTGCTGAAATTGTTCCAGCTTCAGCCATTGGGAGCTCTTTCAGGTGGCTCCTTTATCCCTTTGACATACCCATATCATTACGGTGGTTTTGTGTTTTTGTAATTTTTTGAGCTCCTTTTTACTTTCTGGAACTACAGGATGTTCCAGGCCCCACTTATCCTTTGACATATTTCCTGCCTCAACCCTAGCATTGGTCATTTCTCCAATAGTCATTTCTCCAATCCCTCATTCCTTTTATTTCAGAGTTGTATTAGAAATCAAGATCTGGGTGCTCAATATTGTTGCTACTGTGTAAAACCATTGCTTCTAGGGCTCTCAGCTGACAGAGCATACATCATGTACTTTTTTGATCCCTGTTTTCCTGTGATTTTAGCCTATATATCAGTCACAGAGAGGCTATCTTACTACTACCTTTTATTTGTGGACTGCATCTTTTCATAGGCCACTTATAATCCCTTCTCTTCTCTGTACCAGCCTTGTTTTATGGATGGAGTTACTATTTGCCTATTTTTGTTTTAAAGGATGCCTTTTAGTTTTTGATCAGACAGATCTATTAGAGATAATGGTCATTCAACATACAAAGGGTAATGATAGAGGTTTGCACCAGTTTTTATAGAAACACAAAAGAAGGGAAATTAGCTTAACCTGTGTGGTGAAGTTCAAGGATGGATAAAGTGTTTAAAATAATAAACAAATCATAAAGTCCACATCTTTTGGCCTTGTGATTATTTTGAATCTTTTCACACACAGAGAAGATTTATTTGCTCACTCATGTTGTACTATGTGTGATTTTGACGACTATGATATGGTGTTACTGCCACCAAAGGGAAATCGTTGTGCCTCATTTTTCAAAACCGTACTTAAACTAGTCTTTGGAGCTTTGCTTCTGACGTGACTCTGTACGGTTCTTTGAGTTGATGTAGAATTTCTGGATTAATTTTTGCTGAGGTAACAAAAAAAGTCAAAATCTCAGTGGCTTACTTCAGTCAACACTTGTTTCTGCTTGGCTTGGGTCCATGTGTCTTCCCATCCTGAGACCCAGGATGATGGAGTGGCGTCCATGGGGCTAGTGCTGGTCTCGTGACGGAGAGCACTGCAATCGCACTGCACGCTTCTGCGCATGTGTGGAAAGTGTCACGTGTGCCCCTGAAGCCCCAAGTCAGTGAGGCCGACAGGGCCATATACTCCTACAGGAGGCACGGGGCAAGTTACGTGAAAATGGGCAGAGATGGAGAAACAGATTATAGGGAGTGACTGAGGAGTTGGAAACAATAGTCTGACCTCTCAAATTTTGCCTAAATGCTTTTGTATTAGGATTGTGTTGAGATGTACGGGTCAGAAAAACCTTAAAAGAAGAAAAAGTGGCTCAGAACAAGATAGACGTTTATTTCTCCCTCACACATAAAGTCCAGTGGCTGGTCCATGGTCACCACTGCACTTCACACTGTCAAGGACTGAAGTTCTTTCTATCTTGTTTCTCAGCTCTGAGTGACTCGTGATTTAAGATGGTTCCACACAGTAGTATGGGGGAAGGATGAAGAAGGACATGCATCCTTTTTTTCCCCCCAGAAGTATCTAGAAAACCGCTAAATAACAATGTTATTGACCAGAACATAGTCATATAATTATACATAAATGCAAGGGAGACTGGTAAATATAGTCTTCATTCTTTGTGTCTCTGCGCCCAGCTAAATTTTTTGCTATTATGGAAGAAGTGGAAAAAGACTCTGGAATAAAAACATGCTGACAGGACTTGGTGCAAATTTCTTTGGATTAATCAAATAAAGTCTGGGGAATAAAGGAATATAAGGTAATCTAAAAACACCAGATGGAAGGCAGGAACGGATAAAAGAAATCCAGAATATAATGGTTCAACGTAGTGCAAAATGCAATGAAGTAACAACAGACTTTGAGCAGAGGAGAGAGATGGTTTGAGGATGGAAATAACTTTTCACTTTTGAAGAAAACAGGTACAGATTAAGTTCTCAAAGGGTTAAAGGTCAGTATTTTTCTGTTAAAGTAGCGATCCATCTCAGGAATCTTAAGTGAACTAAAAACCATCCCAAACTGGTTTCAGTTCTTAGGATCCTTCATTTTTATTTGTTTTAAGTCATCCATTTCCTCTGATATTCTAATCAAATTGCTTAAAAAGGATCTCTGAGATTCCGAGTATGCTTAGCTGTTCAAATATTTTCTGAACAAATTAATGGACTTGCAAATCCGACAAAAGAAGACAAGTTAGGCTGAAAATGGCATTATGTGCTTTGTAAAGCTGGAGAATTAAAGGATGTACTGTGTATTGTTAAAAGATAAACTGGGCATATTAAAAATTTTAAGAGTTTATATGAGCAAATATTTATTCCAATTGGGCAGCGCCCAACCGGAAGTGGTTAGGAGGAGAGACTTGCACGGGAGACAAGGTGGAAGCAGAGTAAGGCAATTACTGATTGGCTATAGGTAAAGCCTGGTTGGCTGTTTGTGGTTGGTTGTTTTCAGCGTTTTGATTATGTAACCTTCGGGCATTTACAGGCTTAGATTTCGGTTTGCTTCCATACGCCACGAGGGCATTAGAGCCACCTCAGTCTAATGGCCTCCTTGTTTAATTAATTTAACAATTCCCCTCTTTTGGCCATCCTCTCATATGTGAGAGACTGACCAAAAAATTGATATTAGTGCTGCTCTCAGTCACCATCAAGGTTAAGTTGTTCTTGTCCCCTTGCGAAACTCATAGGTTATGACGTCAGATCCGTGGAAGAATTGTTTCTGCTTCTCCAATGCGATGAGTCCATGTGATGTCCTGCTGATGGCTGTGAACACACGTTTAAGACTTTGAGAGAACATAGTGCCCCAGGGAGCCTCTACTGATGACTATTAGGAGGATAATCCAAGAGACTGAAGTATATACTCCTTCTTCAGGGGCCCCATGAACCAAACCAGTTGGTATCAAATAAATCAAAGAATATACCTAAAGGGGCATCAACCTGTTTTAGCCAAGTGGCTTGTTTGTTAATTTCTTGTATTTGCAACAACACCGGAAGTGTTGATGGAGTTACAGAGGGAGCTATTTGCTTTGCCACAGATTCTTCTTTGTTCAGCCAGTAAATAATCTAAAGCAGTTCTCTTGTCTAAAACCCCTTTAGCAGGAAAGTCCAGGAACTTTTGCTGTGCAGCTATGGCCTTAGCAGTAAATTCAGGAATAGTTGCCAGAGGTAAGGAGCACTGTCTTCCCATGCATAACAAAGAAAAAAACCAAGTAGCAAAAAGGCAAAAAGAATAAATGTTTTATGTTGGAGATGAAGGTCTTGATCTGTGATTGGGAGAGCTGTCTACCTCAAGAAGCCGGTTGCTTCTGGGGAGGAACTTCCCCAGTCAATTTTAATTTTAGATCTCCAGCTGGTCGGCAGTTCCAAGAGTCTGGAGGAACCCTTTAGTTGGGGGATGTGGGCTCAAGGTTCAGGTTTCTGAAGTCTGGCTGCTGTCTGGCTAGTGAGGAGAACCCAGTATGGTCCCCTCCAAGGAGGTTCAAGGGCAGTCTTTGTTCTTAGTGATTCCACATTTCTGTCCAGCCATGTCTAGCCACAAATGGGGTGCAACTCACATTTCTATGTGACCCTATTTTGGGGGGTCCAACCTGGGGGTTGCTAAGCCAAATTCTCAGGACACAAAATGAGACAAACAAGGAGGTGATAGCTGTCCCTGGGAGAGAAAGATCAGCAACAAATGGGTACCCAAAAGCTAATTCACAAGTCACAATTCAAAGATCGATTTCTCACAAATGTTTTTCTTCCTGCCAATCTGGATTTGGGAAGGAAGGGACAATGTGAAATTTTACCTTCCTCTTGATCAGGCACCACAGATGGAGATCTGGGAGAGCTGACTTTGGTAAGAATTCTTACCCTTTGTCATCTTCTGTCAGTTTTCCCAGGATCCTGTCTGCAGGCTCTGGCGGGAGTGGGGTGTCCCAGCGGATCTTCCTGGTCACCAGAAACTGTAGAGGAGGAAAAATAATTTTCTGTCTACTCTTCATGGTGAGTGTTTGGCTGAGACCTCTTTTTCTGTAGGGCACCTCCTAGATGGATGAGCTTAGCTAGGTTAACAGTTCTCCACTGCGGTCATATAACTCAAAATTAGCTTTGGTAGGGTTAACCTCCTTGTTCACCCTGAAAGCAAGATTTTATTCACCCGAGACCTCACACTGGACTCAGTCCAGTTTAAGTCAGACCTAGTCTGATTTCTAAGTCAGACTTGGGCTGACTTTGGCAGGTTTCCGGACTCAGTCCAGACAAAGAAATGCCTAAATGAAGTCTGAAAGCTCATAACACAAAAGCTGCAGAGTTAGAATCTGAGAAGGACTTAGCCATGACCTCCAGAGGCCTCAAGAAAGCAGCGAGCTCAAGGGCTCAACAGGTACTATGTCTGGTTGCTTGTTGCCCCTCGGGGCTGTTGAGAGTCACCTTCGGTTCTCTTTTCTGACAGCAGAACTGTTAAAAGATAAACTGAGGCGTTTGAAGAGTTTATTTGAGAAAAAAATTGATTTGAATTGGGCAGTGCCATACTGGGAATGGTTAGGAACGCTCCAACAAGAGGAGCTCCAGGAGAGACCTACACAGAGAAAAGGCAGAAGCAAAGTAAGGAGATTATTAATTGGCTATAGTTTAAGCCTAGTTGGCTGTTTGTGGTTGGTTGTCCTTAGTGTTTTGATTTTGTAGCCTTGAGGCATTTGCAGGCTTAGATTTTGGTTTGCTTACATAGGCCACCAGGGCATCAGAGCCACTGGGTCTAATGGCCTCCTTGTTTAATTAATTTAACAGTACCAAAACGTTGGCTTAGGACAGTGAATGTGAATATACCTTCCAATTAAAACAAACAAATGTTGGTTTAAAAATAATGGTAGCATGTTAGAGCATAATGGGAATTTTATGTTGACAATTTCATTTGTAGTTTTTCACTTAGTAACATTTTCGTGTGCATGGGCACACTGGATATATTTTGTATCTGTGATACTTAAACTTTGATACCTATTCTTCATTTTTTATAAGTACTATATAAGACAAATCCTAGTGTTTCTGGAGAATAGTCAGAGAGAACTTTTAAAATGTGTACGTGTGTGTGTGTGTCAGAGAGAGAGAATCACCAGTTAGATGTAAATGGTGCATTTTACATTGTGTTGGAGAATGGCATTGCAGTTCTGGGTGGTGAATATAAAGTAGTCATTTTCTATTTAGTTGGTAAAAAAAGAAATGGGATGATTACTACATGCTTAAAGAGTCCTAAGGTTAGACTTAAAGTTTATTATTATTTTTTTTTTGCGTTTCACCCTGTTGTTCTTTTATTCTTTTATTTTAGCATACAAAGCGAATGCAGAAAATTCTAGCATTATACATCTGGGGGACTACCATGACCTTTAGAACGGCAGCATCCAAGGGGTCTAGGGAAATATATGCTATGAACGTTTAATAACACCACCATCGTGACTTAGTGAGTATTTCTATGCTTTTGTACTATGAAAATAGAGCACTGGGACCGCGGTTGAAAAGTTCAAAAACACAAAAGTTGAAGAATGTGTGGCGTTTGAAATGTCTGTGTTAACTGTTCTGGGTAATGTTTGGTTCTACTTTGTTAGGGTTGGAGGTTATTGAAGTCTTGGTACTATATTTTGTAAGGAGCACAGACTAAACAGTGATTGTTTAATATTTGGGATGGCCCTATGATTTAAAATACTTTTTAAATTCTCAAGTGCAATTAACATGCTGAACAATTTCATTAGACGCTGTTACAAACTCATGATCTGTGTTTCAGAAATGACCTGAATGAATTCTTTTGTACTAGACGTGTTTCAACATCTTTGCCTTTCTGACAGAGGCCTTTGGAAGAATGAGCTCCCCAGATCCCCCTTCTCTTTTAAAACCTGTGATCAGGAAAATGACCATTTCTCCGCTCCCTTGTCTCTGTGGTTGACAACAGCACGTATAGGGTAAACAGCGCAGAGGGTTGCTTCAAATTCCTTCCCCAAATAGCCATGCCTGCCAAACAGCTTTGACTTTGTAAACACATTGCATTGTTGGAAAAATGCCCAGTATGAATCGTTCTCAAACTTTCAGTTGGGGAGGCAAGTATGTGGAATACTGTTCAGGGCCATTTGCTGTTCAAAAGACATCAGATCTTCCATCCAGCCCCACAGATTCTAAGCCTTTGTCACAGCTGTAGCAGCGTGCTTTGTTTTTTTGACAGCAGGAATAGCTCTTGGCCCACTTTCTCTTCTAAACTTTAGCTAAACTTCAAACTTCTGCTTTTTTTTCTCCTTTGCTAAAGCTAGTGATCGCATGCTGAGTAAATAATCTACAGACCATGATCTGCTGTCCTGTCAGGCTTGTTATCCAGACTCCAAACCCCTGATGTCAGAAACCTGCCTGCTAACTATTCCCAGGTAGGCTTCCTAACTACCTCCCCCACTGGTTACCATCATCATTGCTTACATACTTAGAGAACTCCCTTGTAGCCCATTGACTATATTTGGAAGAACTAATTGGTGGTTCTGGTGTCTTTGTTAGGAAAAAGTGACACTTTTTGAAGTTAATAAAAATCTCTTCAGCTACAGCCTTTTATCAGATGTAACAAAACATTGTTTGAACAAATATGCTCTCAGTAGTAGTGACAGTTTATTTCTGCTTTTCCTGGCCATCAACATCTTACGGAAGAAAATGGTAGAAGTTCCTTAAGGGCGTAAAATTAGTTTTTGAATAATGGCAGTTCGTGATAGAAAATTGCTTTTCAAATCAATAACTCAATTAAATTAGGTTCCAATTTGATTGCATCAGCATCTTTATGATACATATTTAAGTAATATATTTCTCAGTTGTCTTTAAGCAACTTTTAATATATATTTCAATGCTGTACAAACATTTTTCATTATATTATTGACTTTTTTGCAGGAAAGAAGCATATTTATCAAATATGACAATTAAGAAAGGAGCTCTGTGATAATTCAGGTGTGACATCAACAAAACTAAAAGGGGTTCCCTTTAGCCTTTACTAATAGAATTTTCATGAGAAAGAGAGAGAGATGAAGAGAGAGATCATAGTTCTTGGGGACAGAAAGTTTGTCCCAATAGAATAGAACTTGATTTACCCATAAGTCACTGAGAATTCAGCAAAATTGGTTTCGCAATATCTGAACTCTAGTACAAGACATACTTTAAAAAACTTGTTTATTGCCAATTTGTAAATGCTAAAACACATGTATTCTTTTTCAGTGAAAAACACAGGATAAATATAATTCATTACTTATAGTGCAACACCCAGGGTGACTGGGAGGGAGGGGCACTCATTTCTCCGCTGCTCCATAATATCCACCAACTACTTTCAAGTTACCCCCATAAAACATAGAGCCTAGTTAAAGTAGATTGATAACCTTAAGACTTTTTCTAAAGGAACTCTGAAATTAACCACTGATTATATTACAGTGCTCTCTTATTAAGTATTTTGACAATATGGGAAAAGAGGGAAGTCTAGCTTATTCATACAAATCTATCTACTATGCCCCTTTTAGGAGTTTCATTTTTTCTTCTGTTTAAAATTTAGACATTTTTACGGAAGAATAGAACATATTAAGTAAAAATTAGACATTTTTATGGAAGAATAGAACATATTAAGTAATCTAATTATTTTTAAATTTTATTTTATTATGGTGAGAACAATTGACATGAGATCTAGCCTCTTAAATGTTTCAATGCACAATGCTTTATTATAAGTACAGTGTGGTACAGCAGATCTCTAGAACTTATTCATCTTGCTTCACTGAAACTTTATGCCTCTTGATTAGTAATGTCCCATTTCCCCATCTCCCCCAGCCCCTGGCCACCACCATTTCATTCTTAATTCTATGAATTTGACTATTTTAGATACGTCATATAAGTGGAATCTTGCAATATTTGTGTTTCTGTGAATTACTTATGTCACTTACCATAATATCCTCAAGATTCATCCATGTCGTCATATATTGCAGAATTTCCTTCTTTTTGAAAGTCGGAAGAGTGTTCTATTGTTTGTGTATACTACATTTTCTTTATCCAGTCCTCTGTCCATGCACAGATGGTTGTTTGGTTTATTAGGTTAAGTTGCTTCCAAATCTTAGCTATTATGAATAGCACTGCAATAAATATGGAACTGCAGATATCTCTTTGAGATCCTGATTTCAATTCTTTTGGATACATACCCAGAAGTGGGATTGCTGGGTCTTATGGTAGCTCTAATTTTAATTTTTGAGGAACCTCCATTCTGTTTTCCATAGTGGCCGCGCTATTTTGCACTGCCAACAACAATGTGCAAGGGTTCCAGTTTTTCCACATCCTCACCAACACTTGTTGTCTCTTGTTTTGTTTTGTTTTTTGGCTATAGCCATCCTGACAGGTGTGAGGTGATATCTCACTGTGGTTTTGATTTGCATTTCCCTGATGATTTGTGATGTTGAGTATTTTTTCATGTACTTATTGGCCATTTGTATGTCTTCCTTGAAGAAATGCCTAGTCAACTCCTTAGCCCATTTTTAAATTGAGTTACTAATTTTTTTGCTTTTGAGTTGTAGGAGTTCCTTATGTATTTTGGATATTAACCTCTTATCAGATATATGGTTTGTATATATTTTCTTCCATTCCATAGGGATCTGGTTTTGTTTTGAATTCTTTTCAGCCTAATGAACTACCAGATTCAGTACATCAGATTTTTTTTGGCATAATCAAAAGTGATACATGAATATATTGTATTTAAGTATGTAGGAGAATATCTAAATG
Organism: Tapirus indicus; assembly: GCA_031878705.1. NCBI lineage: Eukaryota > Metazoa > Chordata > Mammalia > Perissodactyla > Tapiridae > Tapirus > Tapirus indicus. Next base: position 33,217,867 of record CM062937.1, on the reverse strand, counting down.
TGAAATTCGTGCTCCAGTAGTATGTACATTAACCCAGTAAAACTTAGAAATCAGTTCGCTAAAAAAATTCAAGTAAGTATAACTAACTTGACAATTTTGAGTAGCAAGCTATTATTAGCATCTTCCCTATTGTACGTTATCATATTTCCAACATATTCAGCACTAAAAATTATAAAGTTAAAATGGGACTTTAAAAATTCAGAAAAATCTTGAATTAAGGTACAAAATAAATGTTTATTCAGTATTTGCATCATTTATTAGTTGAACCGTTCCCTCAACGGAAATGTATTGTGTTTCTTTTTGTGTCAGGTTCTGTATAAAGTACAAGTGATACAAAGAGGAGTTAGCACTCTCTCTGCCTTCAGTGACCTCAGAGAATTAAAACACTTCTTAATTCAAAAAATACGTAGTCTCAAACCAAGTTAAATTGAAAACTAAAACAAGCAAAAGCAAACAGAAAACAAAATTTATTGAAGTATTAGCTCCAATAAATAAAGAGATGTGATATGTTTTTTTGAAAAGCTAACTAGACTTTTGTAGGTTGTCCATCCTCTTTTATGGGATTAAACTGAGGCAATATTTTCACAAAGTATATTATTTAGTCTAAGGAAAAAAAAACCCTCTTTTTCTTAGTTTGCATAAAAATACATTAAACAAGGGTTAATTAAAAAGTACAGTATTCAGTTGACTAGACATCAACAACTCAACTTGACATGTGTTTCTAACAGTCAAAACCTTTTTTTCTTTCAATTTATCACTTTCTTTGTAATCTGAAACTACAGTCCCCTACTCTTCGTCGGTCTCCTGCCTGTTCCATATGTAGAGATGATGTGTTCTGAAATGTATCAGAGCATATCATGATGTACCCTATGTTTATTTTTTGTTAACTCTGAGATTTTTCTCTAAGAATTAAATTTAGAAAATCTTGCCTATATTTAATTCTTTGGTATTGTTATTGAGACTAAAGCCCAAACATAGATTATTAAATTTGGAATGACCGAGATACATAAATATGAAATTGAGAATTTAGATCTTGATGGATTAAAACAGGGTTGGCAAATTTCTTCTGTAGAGTGCCAGATCATAAGTCAGGCTTTGCAGGCCTTTGGTCTGTGTCCCAAGTACTTAACTCTGTCGTAGTGGTGAGAAATCTGCCATCAACAATACATAAATGAACAGGCATGGATGTGTTCTAATAAGATTTTATTCACACAAACAGGCAGAGAACTGGCTTTGGTTTATGAGGCATAGTTTGCCAACCCCTGGATTAAAATAAACGTGGGGTGAGTAGGCACTTATATTAACTGTAAATGTTAATGTGCCTTTGTTGATAAGTCATTGCTTCCAAGACTGAGGGTCCATTAATGACTGGGGACACACAGGCTGCTAGTTCCTTAGCCCCATTAAAAGAAATAGATTTCACTTCTATCTTCTTTCTCATGATCAGCTAGGGTTCTTGTGGCACTTACAGTTTCAAATGTCACTCTGGCAAGACATCAAGGTTTCTCTAGATCAATGCTTATTCCAATTCCTCTTTTTATCATGGCATGTATGGAAAAGAATAATATTTACGTAACACACTTGGGTAAATGGATGAAGTTGCTCATGGATGATGGAAACCAGCCTGGAGCTCTAGACTTCCAGGTCCCTTCCGCTATCCCCAGGATGGTCACACTTATGTAAACATATGTGTGGAACACACTCATTAAGAGATTTGCCCTAAAGGGAGTAACTTGGGAATTTTTTGTAGAGGATAAAAAATCAGCTGTCAACTTTGAGTATGTCCTTTAAATTCTAAGAGTTCTTACTGGATTCTCACTTCCTCTGCAATTCTCTGCAGGCTTGAATTCCATTAAATTTCTCAAGTATACGTTGCAAAAATTATCTGGGAGTTCAGATAGTCTTCTAGGATGACATGATATAAAGATCAACGTTATTGTCCTAGTTCTGCCTCCAACTGTTTATGTGACTCTAAGCCATTTATTTAAAATCCTGGGCCATCCACTTCCATTTTTGTGAAGAAACTAGAAATATAAGATGTTCTCTAAGGTCTTATTCAGGACTAACATTTATATATAATATACACTTTTTAAAATCTGAGATAAGGCTCTTTTTGTGGGGTCTTCCCTGTCCTCTGAGCCCTTTCGTCTCAGGATCTGTTACTTGTTAATAAAATCATTATGTCATTGCTCTCAGCTTCTGGCAGGGGAAAGTCAGCTCACTAATATATGTAAAAACAACGTACAGGAGCATCTTAGCTATCAATCCTCGGGAACTCCATTAATCAGAGTAAATTACATATGCTGTTGAAACAAGCAACCCAACATTTTAGTGGGCTGCCAAGTAAGGGTGTATTTCTCGCAACAGTCCAGTCTGTTGATTTAGGTCACAGTGGAGTTGTATCCGAGTTGCTCTGCTCCATGGAAGCATGAAGGGAACCAAGCACCTTCAACTAGTGGCTCTTAGACCTAGTTTTCCACAGATGAAGGAACAGGGAGCAAAGCTGGAAGATCTGGATGTGGCATACACCGCTTCTGTCCATGTTTTTTTTGGCTGGGACTCAGTCACATGACCCTGTGTAACTGTAAATGAGGCTGGGAAATGCAATCTAGTTGTTTCCATGGAGGAAAAGGAAACAAGGTTTGGGATTAAGTAGCATTTTCTCTGACATAGCCATCCAAACAGGTTTCCCATAGATTTGATGTTTGTATGTACACGTACTTCTTGGCGTGTGCAATGTGCAAGATGACTTTCTCGTATTCAAGAAGAAGCACAAGAATAAACGTTCGAATGAAGCGGTAGAAGCCATAATTCTAAAACTCTGAGAGATTGCCGAGACGTCAACAGTGGGAATAGGGCTGAGCTGAGGTCTCAAGACTACAGCTGTGAATTTGAGTCTAAGAAGAACTCTCCAGGGCAGCAGCCAAGTAAAAGATACATTGCAGGTAAAATCGTGTTTAGTGGTAGAGATTTTACAGATATATATTCACGTAAACTGCTAGAACTCTAAGTGTTAGAAAACCAGTCTTCTATAACAGATCAAAGGAAAATGGCTTAAAAGTGAACATAATGATAAATGGGTGTGTATTTGATGAATAGTTCCATCCCCTAGGTGCACACCTAACATGCCCATGCATACCCTATACCCTCCTCCCTCATGCTTTCAAACTCAACTCTCATGTGAAAAATTCTTTATGTCTTTTCCCCTAGACTGTAGTATTTATGATATATGATATAAAAGCACCTTTTAATATAGAGGCTGTCAGGAACATTTTTGAGAATTATGGATATAAGCAATGAAATGGAGTGTCCTTTATGTTTTTAAGGTTACAGTTGGTGGGCTACTTCAAATAGTCCTATTTGCTTGTATAAAACAAATGAAAAGATCAGTAGCAAATAAATACGATCAAATGATATAGGTTATCTATCCAAATTATTTAATTTTCAACGAGTGATCTACTGTGTCTTCAGAAGTATTTTATATTTGTAGTACAGCTGGCAGTCAAAACTTATTAAGTTTCCCAATCCGAAGCATAGGATACAAACTCATTTGTTTTATCTATAAACATGTATTTAAACCATTTTCTAGTGACTAGATACTGTCACTGAGATACATGGAGCTTGACAATAAACTAAGCATTACATAGCTTTTAATAAACTGGGATTCTGTTTCATAATGCTTTGATATCATAGGTTATCAGAAAATGGTATTAATGTTCTTCTCCAAAATAACAGTCATAAACTCTCTCAAACTGCATTTTAGCTCAGCCTTTTATTTGATACATTAAGACAATGCTTATTGAAGTTTTCTTTTGACAAAATTGAGACATTCACAATTCACAGAGTAAGCTCATTTATTTAAAATTCTCCACAAGCTATAATTTGCCAGAAAAACTGGGCAGCTGGATTGGTGACATAGGTACATTAAAAAGATCTCAGTCATCTAGGTGGCAAAACTTCTGAGAAGCCTGTTTTCTCTGCGTCAGTTTTAAACCTTTCTTTGCTATCCCTGCACCATTTCCCTACTGCCTCTCCCATCTCTGCTCTCCTCGTCTTCCTTTCCTTGGTCTGTTGTTTTCTCGTAGCACTGATCACCTTTTAATACACAGCACAGTTTGCTTATTTGTCGTGTGTGTTCATCGCCAGTTCTCCCTTCTAACTTGCACGCTCTGGAATCAGTGAATGTTTCCCCAGTCTCTTTTTCTAAATTGTAATATGAATCTAACTGCGAGTATTACTTGTGCAGTCCTTTCATGGAATTAGTCTTCTCTTTGCTCATAACAACAACAAAGATCACCCCAAGTTTGGCTTTCAATGAGATGGTTAATTGCTCTGATGATCCGAGTTGCCCTCATCAAAATTAGAACCTGCCTTTCTCAGTTTAAAGACCCTGGACTCCACCATGCGTTATTCTTGTCCATATCAGAGTATTATCATTGAACCAACTCATGATTCTAAGTGTTTCATTACTGATGCACTTAATTCCAAATTAATTTGAGAAAAGAAATCCTTAATTCCTTTTGAAGTCCTCTCAAATCCTTTTGGAAACAAAGTCAATATAAATAAATGCGTAAACTTACTGTTGAATACACTTTCATTTCCCACTTATTTTATTTGGGATTTTTGCTAAGAAAAGATTTTTCCTTAAAGCTGTTGTGTCAAGATTGTTTTATTTCAAGGAGGTGTAGCTCTGTCTAGGTCTCAGGTTTCCCTCATCCACCATTCATTTTTAGGCAAATGCAAAATGACTAGTTTACAAAATAAACCCTGAGAGTGGCTTTGTAGGGGATGCTACATTCCCAAAGGCTTTGCTTTCACCACTTCCTTTAGTGACATTTGTCCTTCTCTACCTGTTTTTCCCCTCAGTGGCTATGTCCTTTGGGCTACTGACCACCAGCTGGTGTCATTGTGCCTCCATGGTACAGGTCCGGAGACTGCTGCTGTCACACTCTGCAGCAGTCATTTTCAAACTTGAGCATGAAATCTGAAATCAATATAGTTGGTTAGACCAGCTTTATTATTATTTTTTAAGCCAGAACAGTATGGTATAGAATAGAAGGTAATGGACCAAGCTGCCGTGGAACAGAGTAGAAAAATACCAGTATACAGCTATGTAGTAAGGCTAAGGATTGCTTCGTTAAAGAGTCATTTCAACTGTTTAATATCCATAATAATATATGTATTATGGGGCCAACAAAGAGCATGCCATTGCTGGAGTGTAGGTATTCTTAACCAAAAACCTATAATATGGGCTTTAGAGATTTTCATAAATCTCTTGAAATTGCCTGCATAGTTGTGTGTAGGTGTATATTGCATATGGATGTATAAATATATACATATTTATACATAATTTGTTTGTATTTAGGGGCAGAGTTATAGCTTCCATCAGGCTTTCAAATTGGGCTTGTAACTGATAAGTTTAGGAACTTTTCTCTAGGAAGATGTATTCTCATTAGAAAAGTCCATGAATCAATGATGCCCAAAGGCAATTACCATCCAGTGGGTTTTTGGCTTTTCTTTCATTCCAGGGAAAGCCATATTTTGTTGGTTTGTTTGTGAGAATTATTAATCTTAAAAAAATAGATGAATTTGACTAGGTTATAGAAAATAAAAACTCCCCTTATAAAGGTAATGCCTTCTCTGCCCCTTAAAATTCACTCAATAAAAGCATCTGTTTGATGTCATTCATGTCCAGGCCATCTCTCTAAACCTCAGAGACGTACAGACTTATAATGAACATTCATTCATAAAGTCCTGGCTGCCTGGCATAGTTCTAGTTGATTTACAAGGTTGCTTTATTTAGTTCTTACACAAATCTCAGGGAGGGGTATTGTTATCTTTGTACAAGGAAAGAGAGGCTTAGAGAATTTCAGAGATATGTACAAATTCACTAGCTTCAAAAGACTAAGCTAGTATTGGAACATATGTCTTCTGATTTGAAGTCTACTGTGTTTTCCAGGATGCATGTAAAAACGAATGAATTTCTAGTGAGGAAAGCCTTTCATTGTGCCGTCATACTTACCTTTCCTTCCGGGTTCATGTCACAATTAGGACCATTGGAGCAGCTGTGCTGCTCTACTTCATAAACCGTCTTCAGTTGATCATTTAATATAGTGTCCAAATTAGTACACATTTGAATGTAAAAAGGTGCTCTAACAGTAATTCCTACTGTATCAAGCAAACTAGGATATACAGTTACCCAAAATGACAATAATGTATCTTGTTGGTTCTCTCTAGGACATCTTAGAGCTATAAGAACAGCAAATTTGTATTTGCATATTCTGGTTTATCATATAGACGATTTATTTTGTATGTGTGAACTGATTTGTATAATTCTACTATAATTTTCTATTAGTGAGAAATGTCCTTGTTTTACTGTAGGTTTCTTAGTTAAACAAAGTTCAGGAATGATGAAAGAATTGAGCTAGAAATAAATGTCTGATTCTCTGATATATGATCATCATACCCAGGAATTATTCCAACTTTCAATATAGATGTTTTAAGAAATCATTGAACAAGAATAATTATGAATTTCACATCATTTTCTTCATTGGTTATAAAGATAATCACGATGATAGTGGAAATAATTCTTTTCTTGCACTACAAAGAGGTAGGCTTGAATCTTGGCTATATGGTTCAATAACTTAGAAACTTTGGACAAACTAATTTACGTCTTTATACCTGAGTTTTCTGTGTAAAAAGATTATACAAGTTTCTGCTCTACCTACCTCACAGGAATGCTGTAGATATGAAATAAGATAATATATAAGTGCTTCGGAAACTGTAAAATAGTTTAAAAATGTACATATGTATGTATATATATTACATGTAAAATTTTTCATATGTTTTGTATTGCCACGTCAATTAAAGTTTGTATTATTTTACTTTATAATAGAATTTTAACCAACACATTTTATAATTTAAAAATAAATATATGTCTACAAGACTTTCTATGCCTTTAAAATAATAATAAAAAACTCATCAAGGATAGTGAATTCTAACCTATTTCATAGAGCTGTTTTCTAAAAATGTCCTGAAGATGGCACAATAAGTACACTTTGGCACAGACATTATTAAAGAAGAGGTTACAGGAAAAATATATATGAGGTTAAAACACTAAATTTAAAACAAGCCTTTTCTAAGTTTGCGCAAAAGAAAATGTCTGAGCTTTTTAAACAATGCCCATTGTTTTAATGTTACAAAAGTCATTTGTTTCATTGGGCCTTAAGCGGGACTACAGACAGGTACCCAGTCAGAAAACTGACACAGGCAGATGTTACGATAAACATCAGGATAGTTCGCGTACAATTTTATCAATAAATTTACCCTTCCATTGTAAAACAGCTGATACGCTCATCTGTTGTCTTCTGCATAATGTACAATCTGCACCTAGATGCCAGTTTTTATTAGACACATTATGGGGTAAGAGCTGGCGGAGAGTGGAGATTAGTTGAAAAATATCTGTTTTATTAAAATGTGAAATACAGTGTGGTCTATTCTTAGAAAAAATATTGACATTTAAAAAATGCGTATCTACATTATGCCAGCTCTATATTCTACAAGACTGAATGAGAATTCATGAAACTATAGGTAGTAGAAATATGGGTGCCTTGTAAAATACAGAATTGTAATATTATCTGCTATATTTATTGACTATCGGACTATGGTTCTCAGTCGTGTCTAAGACTCACCTGTTTCTACATGTTAAACATATTAAATACTTAGTGTGTATAGTGTAGTATCTACCTATTAAGGACTTAAAATCTAAATATGACCAATAATTTACTTATATGCATTTACATATAAATATTAGGCATAATTAATGTTATATATACATTTGTTGTGAATATATATCCATATGCACTCTTACAGCATGTTGAATAAATACATAAATGAAAAATAAGTTTTACAAGTAAAACCTTTTCTAAGTGGTTGGAGAGAAGAGTTGATGTTTTATGGGTGTTGGCAAATTGTCTCTCGCTGGAAGGGAACTTCTTTGTTTAAGCTGCTGAGAACTGAACTTTAGTCCCAACAAAACTGCCATTTGTTAAGATTAGAATTGAATGATTTATTATGTCATTCTGATAGCGCTGAGATATTAGAGTGATGTTAGCAATTCTGACAATTCGAAGTGAATTATAAACTTACTTTGTTCTGTGTCAATATCCCAAGACCCCTGGCATTTTTTTGAAATCAAAAGTGATGCTATTTTGGCCACTAGTACATCATAGAAAAGTCAATAAATCCTTTCAGTTTAGATGGATCGTTAAAAATTAAATTACGCTGAAGTTAAAGCATTTGAAATTTCATCAGTTTATAAAATTAGGAACTGAAAAACCTTACCATCTGTCTTGAAATTTTCTTCTTGTGTTTTCTTTTTGAATAAACTATTTGCTTATTTAAAATATTTTAGTAGGACTTTTATGTTCATAATTCTTTGATACTAAAAATGGAGGTAACGTTTAGAAAATTATAGATCATGATACTTACAAAGAAACTGTCAGAAGTTATCAAAGAAACAAGACAGTTTAAACATTTCTCAATGCTTATTAACTTGGTTGTCAATAATGTCTCAATTTAACCCATATAGGTCAATTTGACAATGTGCATTTAAAGATGTCAAGCTACAATTTTGTGAATATATTGTACTGCCTCTGTTAACAATGTTTTCAAAATTCTCCATATATACATTTATCTAAGTGGTCTTTTCTAGTGCATTTTTCACTGGTTATCTCCATTTTAAAGAAATTTTATTTTAAAGAAATGAGCAAAATTGATGAACCAATGAAACAAGGGGAGATAAACCATAAAAAAAGAGAAAGTAAAAAAACTTACTTTTCAACTTATTTTTAACTTAATCTGACAGAATCAAAGAATTAGTCCATTGTTTGGAGAATCTCAAAAGAATGATCTTATTTGGTTTCATAATGTTCATATTTCATTGAATTCATCCTTTATTTTTCATTGTAGAGTGGCATTGAATAGAGTTGTCAAGCTTATAAAACCCTTCTGCATTGGTATTGTAGCACAGGCCATAGACGTTAGAATGGATAGATTGGTACCTTTTCTTTCAAAGGAGCCCCAAACTCCTTTGTCATAATGTGTCTAATAAGTTCTGAGATCCACAGTCTAGAATCCAGTGACTTAAGAGGATTATCACACGTTAACCCAAGGCACAAAACCATATCGTCTATATGATGAGAGAGAATCAATAAATACCTGTGCGTGAATAATTTTGATTTAATTATTACTCAGAAATCATAAGAGGTGGTAGAAATAGCCAAGAGGGTGCTGATTTACTGTGGTGGTATTTCATTGTAAATAATTAGTTGTTCATATTTTCTTGAATAGATTTTGAAATTTGATTTTTGCTCTATTATAGAGAAGATAGTACTAAATGAGGTCAAGCCAGTTGTCATGACCCCCTACTAATAAAACCACGTATATTTCTTCACAGCATGCTTTTATAAAATATCTTTTTTGGTGCTCACACAAGAACATGTTTCACAATGTTTTGGGCATGTGAAAAAGGAACATTGTAAGCTTTAAGGAGGAGTGTTAGAAAATTTACTATTTTATCTTAATTTTCTTCACTTATTTCTTTTAAAATCTTAAGAATGATAGTTATTGCATTCTTAAACGTTTTTTTTGCATTGGTTTCCTTATTCTCTAGTACAGAGAGTATACTTTTACTTATCTTTGTAAAAACAACAATCTGTAAACTGGATATATTTTACAGTGTCTAAGGCCACCTATCAATTAGAGAGTATGCCATCTTCTGTTCCAAAAGACTTTGAAATGGCCATTATAATGATTTAGATGTGCATTACATGAAGAAGAGAAGGCGCTATGAGTGATCACCAAAGGTTTCTTAACAGCTTTAAGATGGTGTGATTTTCTGAATGAAGTTTGGGTGTTCCCAAAGTAATACCATTAGTCATGGTATGTTAAATTATTCATATAGGCCATCTCCTTATCGTGTCTAAATAATCAATGCCAGAGTGTGTGAAGCTTTAGCAATATCAGTGTTATGCTCGTTGGCAGAAATAAAAGGGATGAGTTGAAGGAAAAGAGGCTCTAACTGCATTTGTAGAAGGTCAGGTTGAGCTCAGTGAATGGTGCCTGGTTTCAGGTTCATTGATGGCTTTTTCAATTTGTGAAAACTCTAGAACACCCTCACCTTCCTTTGGTAACACTTACTCCTCAGAACATTTAGGGATTCCGGTGATAAACTCACACAAGGTAGATTCTGCTACAGTTGGATCATCATCACCGCCATATTACTTTGGTCCTTTGGGTGTTTGTTGACAAGAATGGTGCGGGGGACCCCGTGATGGCGTAGCTCCCCTGACTTCTCCTGCCAGTCCCTGCAACTCACCTTGCAGACCACTGCCGATCGAATCTTTCTTAAACACTGCTCGTGTCATGACATATGTGGGTGAAGGTTATTTTCTTTTAGCCCAACCAATGAAAATGATTTAACCTAATCTATTTTCCTCTTTGTTTTAAGTAAGAAAATTAAGAGCTAAACTCATAGCACAGTCGAGTAATCACTGCCCAGCTGTTGTTTCAAGTACTGTGTAGCCCAGCAGCTCTTCCTTCTGTTTCATTAAATTCATTAAGGCCATTAAATTCATCAAGCCGACTCTGCTCGGTTTTATTCCTTGATGCCTAATTTTGTAAGTTACTTCATGTCCTCATGGAAATAGGTGAAGTATAATTCTTAAACAAATAGATATCAGCCTTTTGCTCAAGAACTTTAAATGTCTCCCAATTTTCTACTGTATCAATTCTAAGTTCCTCTGTGTGGTTTACAAGATTCTCTGCTCTGTCTATTTAATTTTCTCTGTCACGATTTCTCAAAATGTACTCGCTGCTCTAATTAGGCCCATTTCCCTAAGGTTTTTGAGGCTGTCTGCCCATTCTCACCTTTGCTTTCCCTGGAGCCCATCATCTTGGCTCAAATGCACTTTCTTTCCCCCTACTCCTGTATGATTCCCACTATTCAGTCCTTTAGGGACAAAGTTACACCCTACCTTCTTTATGAAGCCTACCCTAATTATTCATGGATATCCCCATTTAATATTAAAGTTTTCAGTTTCTGTGCTGCAAAAAATAGCCCTTACATTATTCATATATTTTTCATCAACTCCTTAACTCTATATAAATTTTAGAATTTTTGTGGGTAGAGATTATATCTTAAATTTCTTGTTTCCCAACAGTGTCCAGTATAAGGTTGAGGACTCATTCAATAAATATTTTATGGTAAGACCTGACCTCTTTTAACTCTTTCATGTATTACAGATTTTTAACATCCTTTAGTTAGGATATATGGCAAAAACAAGTAGTGCTCATCAACCTTCCCCTCGGCTCCTCTCCATTCCCTAGCCTTCCATGCTGTTCTGGCTAATGAACTAGGAGCAGGAATGGCAGGTCACTTCCAGCTGAGGTGGATACGAGCCGATGTGTCTCCCCCAATCACTCTGTCTTCCCTTGTCACTTTGGAGGCACATGTTCCAGATGGCAGTGTTGGATTTCAGGTGGAAAAGAAATACACCTACACTGTTTTAAGCCATGGCGAATTTGTCTCTTGCAGAAGCTAACTTAATTATCCTCGGGAGTATGAGGCTAAAAATGAATGTGTATGTTTTACAGAATCTTCAATTATATATGTATATATGTTTTATAGAATCTGTAAGTATTAATCCAGAGACGTATATTAACCAAGAAGTACATAGAATCCTGCAACTACTTAGGAACTTCTGAATGAATTAAAATTGTTCCTGTCTACAGAAAACAGAGGCACATGTTTCATAATTTTCTGAGCTACAGCGAATGTTGACTCCAACTTTATTTTGGCATGAAGCATTGTCGATACCATCTCTGAATCTTCTGAAAGGTTGTAATCTTAGTTGGAAATACTATTGGCTAGTGGTTGGTAAAGGGGATTAACCCTGGAGTTTGGGATTTTATTCAGAGTTCTTCTTTTGGTCTTAAAAAATCAAAAAAAGCTCAACTAACAACAAACAGAACTTGTCCCATTTTAAGTGATGTTGAAGCATGATGAAATGTACAGAAATATTCTGAATTCTAAGGGAAGTTCCATACACTGCAGTCCCAATATGTAACACAATGTAAAAAACTGTGGATGAGAAAGTCAAGGAGTAAAGGTGAATTCGATACTTCATAACTTCATTTTTATTCCTTCATTATATTCCCTTATTAATAGAGCCTATGGAACATCAACTACTGAGGAAAGCTATGCCTTTAAGGTCTTCTCATTTTGAAAAACCAAGTTTTAAATCTCAGCTTTTTAAAACTTTAACTTTGTTAACCATGACTATATACTGTCTAGTGGCCCTTTTTGTCTTCTTGGACTGGTTGACTTCATCCTAGCCATCAGGGACAATTGAGTGAAGAAACTTTCCTGATTCTCTTCAGGTCAGGTTATATGCTCTTTCTCTTTAATAATATGCTCTTTATTACTACACATAATGTAACCAAGAACATTCAGATTTAATTTGCATATTCAAAATGAAAAGTTAGACCAAGATAAAAAGAACATCCAGATGATGAAAAGATATAAATATGATAATGAGATGCTTAGAAGATGGAATTTCTCACATACTATTGGCAGGAATGTATTCTTTCTGCAATGCAGTATGGAAATTTACATCAAGATCCTTAAAAATGTTTGTATACTCTTTTGCAGTAATCCCAGTTCTCAAAAATATATCATAAGGAAATAATCAGGTATAATATCACACATAAGTGTATATTGATATTTTTTCTAGTTTTTTTATATTTATAAATGCATTCTTAGTGAGTTTGGGCCGCTATAACAAAATATCATAGACTGAGGGCTTAAACAATAGACATTTATTTTTCACAGTTCTGGAGGCTGGGAAGTCCAAGATCAAACCGTTGGTCAATTTGGTTCTTGGTGAGGACCTTTTCCCTGGTTTGCAGGTGGCTGTCTTGCTGTGTCCTTACATGACTGAGAAAACTAGCTCTGTTCTCTCTCCTCTTCTTATAAGGACACTCACTAATCCTTTCATGGGGGGTCTCACCCTCGTATTTCATCTAAACCTAATTACCTCCCAAAAGCGCCACCTCCAAATACTGTGACATTGGAGGTTAGGACTTCAACATAGAAATTTTGAGAGGACACAATTTAGTCCATAGCAAATACCTACAGGCTTGAGTAAGTATATTTTAGTACATTTTGATGATGATGTATGTGCAGTCACTAAAAATATTATTTTTAAAAAGTATTTAAAATATTTAATGACATGGGAAACTGTTTGCAATGTTAAGTAAAAAAAAAAAGTGTAAAACTACATATACTCAGTGACTCCAATTTAATAAAAAGTTGTGTGGCTACACTGCAAAAACAATGAAAAGAAATACAGGAAAGGTCAGTATCAATTATTTTTGTATGGTGGAATCACTAGAGATTTTAAGAAATTTTATGTATTTCTACATCAAGGAGTTTCCACATGTAGAAATGACGAAAATAGAAGAACATATAAAAGCTACTAAACCATTAAAAAATATCAGTTGTTTTGGTCAGTGAAAATCACCAAATCCTGCTCCAGCTATGTTGATCTTACCTTGTTGTCTTTCTGTTCATGCATTTACTGTTACTTCATGACAAACAAGAGCAACAAAAAGCCCTTTTCGTCTTCTTGGACTGGTTGACTTCATCCTAGCCATCAGGGACAACTGAGTGAAGAAACTTTCCTGATTCTCTTCAGGTCAGGTTATATGCTCTTTCTCTTTACTCCCATAGTATCTATTATACTTCTATATCATGATATTAAAATGTAATTGATTTTCTCGATTGTATTTCCCACTCGACTGTAACTTTCTAGCTCTTTGAGGTCTTGAGTGTCTTTCATCACCCGTTCTCAGCATTCTAGAACAATGACTGGCACAGAAACGCCAGCCAATAAATGTTGATTGAACAATGCTGAGAATGACTTGTGTCAAGTGTGTGCATGCAAAGTGAAGTGCTCTCTTGAGGCAGGTTAAGCTCCTGATGTGATTTTGTTCTAAATTTCTGGAATTTTCTGTCTAAATAGTCTGGAAGCCCTATATAAAAAAATTACACATCAACTCCTGTCATTGAAAGATCATTTAAATAGTTATAAATATGAGATTAAAGGACTTTTTTTTTTACATTTGGATATATTTTTCAGTGATAAATGTGAGCCTCTAATCAAACTGAATGCCCAAATTTAAGCTTTCAAAAGCAGAAATGTTAATGGTGGTCTTTAACAAATTTGCCCACCTTTTTAGAATCTGTTATAAATTATAAACTGCACTGGCACTAAACTTCTCAACCCAAATCATGGTAATGTTTCATAAATTTATTTGATAAGGTTATTCATTAATTTGTGTGAGAAAGACAGTTGTCATGGTAACAGCTTGCCGTTAACAGAAGCACAGTCCGGGCCATGTTTCTTGAAGCAGGTGAATCTGCTCTATTGCAAAGCACTTCTAGTTTAAAAATAACTGAAGCAAAATACAAAGGGAATGAAAATGAACATCTAGGAGTATTTTCACCATTCAGATATAACAAGTAAAGTTTTGAAAATCCCCAAATGTGGAAAGCCCTTTCTATTAGCATAATCAAATATTCAGATCATTGGCTTTTCCATAGAATGTAGATTTCACTCAGAATGATCCAGGGCAATGCAGCTGGACTCTAGTCTGATTTTCAGAGACTGAGTTAACAAAATGACGGAGATGTGTCTGAAAAGGGAGGCAAACGGATAAGATTATTTTTGTGGACTAAATATGTTACCTTTGATTTGCTACTCACGCCATTTGGTTTGTCATAACTTGCCATGATGCTAATTGGGTGACAGAATGAATAAATGTGCTTTCAGGGAAGAATGGCAGCTGCTAAAAATAATAAAAAAGGCAATACCTGAGCTTGAGTAATTTCATTATTGTGCATTCAGACAGTTTTGAAATCTGTGGAATTCCTGCTGGGAAACAATTTTTCCTTACTGAATGGATCATTAAGAAGTCCATTTACTACAACAAAATGCATGTTTTCACAGTGTGTGTGTGTGTGTGTGTATATATATATATATGTGTGTGTGTGTGTGTGTGAATTTGTAGATTTCTCTCTTCAACTATGGATGCATGAATTTCATTGATACGATTTAAAAAGAATAAAATAAATTTCTTAATACTAGGTAGTGTTTTTTTTATGGTTGCTGTGTTCAAATAGTATTTGGCAAAAATCATTGCTTGTAGATTTCTGTGTTAGGAAACTAGAATACAGTTGTCTCTCAAACTGTAAGGTATATCTTATTGTTTACTTGAAAGCTTGATGATCTTATAGCTGTATTTTTAACAACATATATTCAACATCTCAGAGTAGCAGTCATCTCTGTATTTTACAACCAAAACCTCAAAACAAATCAGGCTTATGTGCATAAAATATGTGCATATTTTTAACAGCTGCATAAAATACAAATATATATTACATATTTTGCATAATCTCCACTCCTTAACAAATATTATAGTAATTTACCAATTGCTAAGGTTCAAAAACTTAGGATGTAGATTAAAAATAAAATTCTACACCCCAAAAGCTGTCTAGGATACCATTTACATTTTAATTAGAAGAAAATTCAGATATCAATATGAAACATTTTTAGATGCTCCACTCACAATGGAAGATATTTAGGTTCTTTTAAATAAGTATCCAAAAACCCAACAAATTCACGTATAGTCTTATCCATATGACACCGAATGTCTGAATAAATAATTAAAATTGAGTCTGGGATAGCTATAATTTCCTCTGTGTGTTATGAAATGGGAAAATATTTAGTAATATCCAGATAATTGACTTGATTCCTTGTGTCTGGTATGTCATTGTTAGTACTGAAATATAGAGAAGGTAGAGGATTTAATTTTGGGATTACTTCAAGTTCCTGTAGTTTCAAAATTGGGGAGAAAAGACATGAAACCTGAATCCTAGGTGTTCCTTATGTACATGAGGGTTTTAGTTACACAGTAACAATAATGACTGCTCTGTGCTGCACAGTCCTCCAAAATAACTTTCAGAGTGTTGATTTTAACAATTACAAATATGTACAATTTAACTGGTAATTAAAATGCAAATGTTAACAAATGCTGTGCATTGATGCCTCATTTGCAAGTATGGTTTGTGATCTCTGTTTTGAGGCAATCTGCCTGTGAGTATAATCCTTATTTGAAAATTTCCCTGAGGATATTCCTTACAAAGGGAAGTGAATTATTTGAAAAAATATTTAAGTACAATTTCTATACTATTCTTTTAAAGGAATGAACAATTATTTGCGATATATTATGGTATCCACACCAGTAGAATTAATTTACTATGGCAACAGCGCCCCCACACCCCCATCAACACACCCACCTTATTCCACTTTGTACCTAGAATCTTTGTTCTTGTTAGAAAATTTTGAGATGTAGCATTCACTAATATTATCATTGCCCCATTTTGCAGTAAAAATGTTAACTTTTTCTTGAATAATTAGAACAAATTGCTTCTTTTAGCAACGTATACATTTTGACTACCACACATTATCTTTTTAGTAGACTCACATATAAGATATTCATTTTATCGCCCTCAAGCTTTGTTATAGTCTGTAAACTGAATAGGTTCCCTTCTTTCAATATGTGATCTTTTATTATTCAAACATTTTATTTTATAAAGAAAATCTATCAATATTTTGTGAAGAATGTAATCTATGAGTTTTCTAATGTTTCCAAGGATTTTTTTTTTCTGGGTTAAATCATATTTCCTAAAATAAGGCAAGTTAATTCTTACATATCGGGTCAGTGTAGAAATACCTGGGGAATTTGAGATTCAAGCTAGACGAGAGTAGAGATACCTGGGGTATCATGGAGACATCCCAGGTTAGTGTAGATAAATCAGAGGAATTATGTGTACACATAAGGTCAGGATAGGCACACTTGGAAAATAAGGGAACCATCCCTGTTTAATATAGACAGTCGTGGGGAATGAGGGAGACATTCAGGGTTAGGGTAGAAACATTGGTGAATTAGACAGACATCTCAGATCAGAAAAGACACTCTTCGGGAATTGAGGAGACATCAAGGACGGTGATTGAACTGGGGAGTTATTGATTCAATCCAGGTCGGTGTAGACACACCTGGGGATGTAGAGAGACTTTCCTTGTTAGTGTTTACAATCTTTGAAATTAGGGCAACATCCAAGGATAGTTTAGAAACTCCTGGGGATTAGAGAGACATCCTAGGTTATGGTAGGTACACCAGGGTAGGCAAACATCGAAAGTCAGCATACACACACCCCTGGGGAATTAGGAGGATATCCGTGGTCAGAGTAAACACACCTGGGGAATTAGAGAGACAACCCAAGTCAGTAGAGACACTTGGTGAGTAAGGGAAACAACGTCACAGTAGAAACTTCAGGGAATTAGGGAGATATCCCAAGTCATGGCAGACACATTGGAGAGTTAGGGAGCCATGCTAGAGTAAACACCTGGGGAGTTAGAGACACATAGAAAAAGAATAACCTTTTGTAAAGATGAGTCTTAGTCCTTTCCTCTAGAGTCAGTATTGCATATAACTTTTACTATATCATTTATAATAACATGATATATTGAATTTATGGAAAATGTATTCAAATTGGTGTATTTTGAAAATTGCACTCAAAGGTATTAATATAAAAATATGAATTCCATCACTATTGTGACTTGCTTTATAGAAATAAAACCATTTAAAATTCATTTTTAACATGTGCTTTGTTTATTTATATTTGGTTAAATTTTAGATATGAAAGAAATACATAGCCGTGGCTTTTGAGAAAGTGTGGTGAGTTTGATGTCTATGTGTGCTTTATTGTAATGGGAACACAAAAAACCATAGTGGTTATTATTTTTTTCCCTTTGGAGATAAAGCAGTTGGGTAATGGATAACAAACCACCTGTCTTCTGCCTGGAGAACGTGCCTTGTTGCTTTGTGTTCAAAGAAGTCCCCCTGGTTCCCATTGCCGAGTTCTATGCTGTAAGTTATAAAGTTACAGTCTAATGGTCTTTTTGACTAAAGTATACTTCTGAGGCTCTTTAGCCCGAAGGGTCCTCCCTAGTAGTAAAGTCATTCCCAGTGCTCCTTTGAAATTTTGCTTTTCTGTCCTTTCTTGTGGATGAATTAATAAGAACAGTGATATTAGCTATTCACTTCCAATGATGGGTCTAATGCATCCCAGTTGCCACAGTTAATATCTGTGAGCCAGTCATTTCCTCTGTCGCGGTTATTAAGCCTGCAAAAGCAAAAGCAAAAACAAGACAGAAACCCCACTTATTAATGAGGAAGTATGTTTACTATTTATTTTAGACGTTTACTCAATTTTGTCTTTTTTCCTTGATTTGCTTTTCTTGTGAAATAAACATTTATTCGCAGGGCAAAATATTCATGTTTCAAATATGCTGTAAGTTAAATAATTTATTGAATTTATGTGTACATTTTCCTTTCATTTATCCAAATGTGTTAATGCCTCACAGTTTATGAAGTCATAAAAAGTTTACTGGATTTATCTTTTCCAATTTTAATCTGATTCTTATTTACTCATGAGCCCTAAATGTATCTATTATTAATGAGATCATGCTGGGAATGATGAAGAAAATACAATTTGACATACAATTTTGGACAACTTGTTTTCTTATATTCCATCTTAAAAGGCATTGAAGAAAATCTGAACATTTTATAGTATCCTATTGATTATATCAATATATTAGCTCTTAAATTTTTTTTCCTTCAGGATCACATCCATAAATGACTATTAGTATTCATATTTTATTAAATGTGAGTTTTAAAATCTAACTTTCCTTCTACAGTGGGATATAGCTAGTATTTTCTCACTGTTTTCATGACCCATTTCACATTTATATTCTATGCATTCTGTTGCAGTAGGATATTAACTAACTTCATGTTGGAATGTAGGGATAAACTAAGGAAAATTTATTTATTAATCATGTACTCTGTTCAACACTGGAAAGTCACATGATAATCACCCATGGAAGTTCCTCTTGTTGTCTTTCCAGCTGTTGTACCTTTATCTATTGTGTCTCTACCAATACAGATCCATTATCGCGTTTCCATTTATCTTGTTTATCTCAATTTCTCTCCAATGCAAGCCCCCTCTATGAATCTTGGAGGTGGACAGAGTCCATCCTGATATGTCCTCCATCTCCTCTCATCCTCCGAGGCTCTCACATGCTTGCATTTCCATTACTATTGTTTACAAATTAAAAACAATATTTTGAGGTTTTGCTCCCAATGATCGCATAATGAATTATCTAAATTTTCTCCCAATTACATTTGAACAGTCATATTCTGGAACTGCTGGCCTGTATTAAAATTTTGAATTTTGCTGAGGGAACCTTTTATTACCCCTCAGCCAGGGTGCATTTTTCCGAGTTGACATTCTTTTTTATTCTTCCAGGGATAACCTCTTCCTCCAGAATAATTCACTTTCTAAAACTATGAGTGCAAAACTAACAAGTAAGATTCGGGTTATTTTATTAGATCTTCATGCCACCCAAAGTCGTGCATTGTAATGTTTCATGTATTTCTGGTTCTCCTATATTTTGTGATTTGTAAATTTAAAAAAATTGGTAAGTGAAATCACATTTTTATAGAAAATCTCTTTGATTTTTGCCAGTGAACATTTCCTAAAACTAAAAAAGAATAATTTCCCTTACTTTTATTTCTAAATGTAGTTATGTTTTTATAGTAACACTTTAGGTGCACAGTTAACACGAGGTGGTCAGCTGAAGGCATTCAATATCCTGAATTGTCAGATGGGCGAGCTCCCCCCCTCCCCCCCTTCCCCCCCGCCCCCGTAAAAGCTTTCCAGTGATTTCTGCTTCCTGGATGTCTCTGCCTGTGAACTTCTGCAGCACTTGCAGCTTATGTAACACAGCTTGTCCTCATTTTATCTTGTCTTGAATCACTTCCTGTGTGTTGGATTTGCCTCCAGAAGTCAATGATGGACTTTTTTAGGACAGAGGTTCTGTCTTATATTTGTACATTCCCTATGCTTCTGTAATTCCAAAGGTGAAATTGTTAATAAGAAGATTGAAGTTGTTAGTTACTAAACAAATTATCTCTAATTTTTAAACAGAATGTTTATGCAAGTGATTAACTTTTTAACAATAGCACCACAGAGAAACAGGCATGCTAATTTAAACTTTAATTTTCATAGGTAAGGAAAATTACCCATAGAAATTAAGTGAACATTGAAAGTATAGTAAAATTGTTCTGTTAGCCTTTCTGAAATGTTCTCTATTTTCTAAAAGGTGCACTTATATCCATTGTTTGTCTATTAGCATCTTTATTGGTGAATCGGTAGAAATAGGATTCCTTTTTTATTTTAGATAAGTGACTCTCTAAACGTGTATTTACAACATACAATTTAGGGTATTTAAAATAGGAAACATAGACAAATGATTCATCTCTCACCTAACACCAAAATTTGTTAATTGATTACTATAGTGATGGGAATGATGGATAACTGACGGCTGACATTAAATTTTATGAGGGATTAAAACATAAAGTTTGCATTAAGGGTAAGATTTCTGTGTATTTTATAACTCTTTCATATCAGATAATAATATAACAATTTTTTGCTAATCTAACACTGGTATTTCTTTCTCTGAAACCATGAATCTGTGAGCTATTAGCAAACCCTGAATTTTATATTCTAATGAAAAGTTGACACTGAAATTTAAAATATTAAAATACATTTTATGTCCTCTTCATGGAATGTGCGCACACACACACACACACACACACAACTACACCAGCATAGCATAACTAATTTAAAAGCATGAATCTAATGAAAAACATCCTTATGTAAGGTAAAAATGTATTCCAGTGATTTATTTTTCATACATTTCCTCTTAAATAAGTGTTTATCATTCTGCTTCACTGGTGATTCAATCATAAAATATATCTGCATTTATTATTTGCACACTTATTACATCTAGTCTTTGAATCAACAGGCCTAATATCTAATATGTTCTTCAGAATGATCTTTCCTCCTTGCAGATTTTTCTGAGCCCACAGGGAGGACAAGTGCAATTTCATTGCACAGATTGTTGTACTGAATAATATAAACCAGTGCATATGTTATAAGTACTTTACTATATATCTACGTGCAAGAGAGAAAAATGCATTTTGTTCCCTCGAATAGAAATTTAACTCCTAAGAATCGAATTACACACAGGAAGAAATAGGAGAGGAGGTCGAGCACCCACTGCGTGGGGTGAGTGCCCTCTTCCTGGCTGACCGTCTGTCCGCTGGCGCATCGCCCTTTCAGTGAATTTAATCCGAAGCCTTAATGCTGCCGTTAGACACTAAGCAATGATCTTTTGTTCATTAACTACACACCCCTTGATGTTAGCTCTCATTTACACAATGTCAATATGCTTCTTGCAGTTCTTTTTGCTCTTCTCAAACAAACTATGACCTTTAATTGAAAGGAGAAAATTAGTATGATACTGTGGCGAGAGATACTGTGTGGGATTTGAATTTATCAGAACAGATACTAGCTAAGGGTTTGGTGCCAAGAGAGCTGAAGGGAGGGGAAAAAAAATCCAGTAGGAATACTCAGAAGGAAAGTGACATGTGAAACATATTTATAATAAACAGATTAATAATGCCTGAATATAGCATTCATTGTCTTCGATCTCCAATGTTTATTGTGGAGAACTGACAGTAAGCTTCTTGTGTGTAGTGATGAGTGACCTCTTCCTTCTCTTTCAGGAATCATGCCCTTGGTGACTCATCAGTCACAGTAACAATGTTACAGCATCCTCAGTTAGTGCTTGTCCTCCTGAAAGCTAAGAGCACACAAAATGTCCTGATTCACTCAGTGGTTGTATTTCTCCTAAACTCTGTATACTCCCATTGCACAGCCTCTGGGTCCAATTAAGTGATTTTTAAAAATTAGGTTAGCAAAAAAGAAAAAAATATGCCCTGTGTTTTTGCAGATGCGAAGACTAAATGGTACCTCTACACTCAGGAGCTGACAAAGACAGTGACAATATAAAGATGAAAGGCAATAGAATCCTTGCATGTGTCTCCTTCTCGCCTTCCTTCTTAATCCTTCCTTGGGACAAGAGAAGGCAGCCTTCCTTTTTCCATCATCTGCTGTCACAATACTGACTGGCCTGCCTTGCAAAATCCTGAGTGACAGAATTTGTACCAAGTTCAGGCAGATGACAAAACTGAAGATCAAGTGATATGCAGTTGAGAAATGATTCAGAGGTGCTTTTCAAAACATAAAGACTTTTGGGGGCTGGCCCTAAACAGTGGTGCAGAGAACACACGAAATAGATCAGGCCATTTTTCAATAATGTTGACAAACGGTATCTGCTCTGTGAAGCCTTCTCTGACTTCCCAGGCAGCATAAGTGGTACAGAGACTGCTCTTATCAAAAGAAAATTTTAGTCCAATATCTGACACTCTGAAGGATCTTGAAGGATTAAAGTTACTGAATATTTGAAATAAAGGCCATCTGAAATATACGATCATTGTGTTTCATTTATCTACTGTGACATAGCAAGCCACCCCAAACCTAAGGACATAAAATGTCAACCATTTCATTTTGCTTTGACTTTCTGTGGATCAGGAATAAAAATGGTGTCTCAGGAATGGTTGTCTCTGCTCTATGTCTGGGGCCGCACCTGGGAAGAATTGAATGACTGGAGGTGACTCAGACTTTTGAGACTGGAGCAGTCTGGAGGTTTCTTCACCTACAAGTCAAGTTGCTGGGCGGGGATGACCGGAAGGCTGAGCTGGGACTGTCAGCCGGGCATTTACGTGTGCTCACTCCCAGAGGTTTAGAATTCTCAGGGTGGCTGCTGGCTCCCGGGCCGTGTTCTGAGAGGGAGCATCCAGAGAGCTCATGTTCCAAGAGAGCCAGATGGAAGCACTATACTTTTCAGGACCTTGTCTTGGAAGTCATATAGCATCGCTTCGTTTGTAATCTGTAGGTCAGAGCAGTCACAATCCTGCCCACGTTCAAAAGGAAGGGACCGAGACCTGACCTGCTCATGGGAGGAATGTCAAAGAATTTGGGGCCATCTCTGAAAGCTACCACATTACACCCATAGTACCTTCTCCATACTTTTTTGGAGCCTCTCTGTGACTCTCTTACACATTGTTTTCTACCCAAATGGCTATGAGCTCATGCAAAGCCAAAATTATTTTTAATCTTTAAAAAAATTTTAGATTCTAACAAAATATCTACTAAAATTAGACTTACTAAAAATATTGAATGAAGCAAGAAAATATTTGTAAACACACCTAGAGAATTAAAGAGCTAATAATTGGAAGCCATCGAAATTATATGGTTTGTCTCTTCTTCAGATGTAGTCGTTTGTATTTGAATAACTTGCTAGGCATAAGTCTAGTAAAATTTCATCCTCAAATCAGGTTATTTACACAATCTGTATTGTTTTCATCTGTTCTCTTGTTTCAGTTTTGCAGAGATGGGTATTTGGGAAGAGAACAGTCCTACCTATTTCTAGGAAAGCTTTATCAAATAAATGCATGGTAGACAAGAAAAAAAGGCTATAGGAAGAGTGTATGTCACCTTGCCCTCCAGATGCAGATTGAGAAGTGAATTTTATCATCAAGAAAGTGGATCATCAGCTATTCCACTACTGGGTATTTATCCAAAGAATATGAAATCAACAATTCAAAAAGATTTATGTATCCTTATGTTCATCACAGCATTATTCACAAGAGCCCAGATGTGGAAGCAAGCCAAATGCCCATCAATGGATGAATGGATAAAGAAAATGTGGCATATATACAATGGAATACTACTCAGTCATAAAAAAGGACAAAATCATGCCATTTGTGGCAACATGGATGGACCTTGAAGTATTACGCTAAGTGAAATAAGTCAGAGAAAGACAAATACTGTATGATTTCACTCATGTGAGAGATAAACCAACACATGGATGAGGAGGACAGATTAGTGGTTACCAGAGAAGAAGGCAGCTGGGGGGATGGTGAAAGGGATAAAGGAGCACATATGCAAGGTGAGGGGTAAAAACTAGACTATTGGTGGTGAACATGATGCAGTCTATACAAAAACTGAAATATAATAATGTACACCTGAAATTTACACAATGTTATAAACCAATATGACCTCAAAAAAAAAATAAATAAAAGGTGGAACATGAGAAAAACGAGATTGTGACTCCAGAACTCTTTTTACATCTAGCTTTGCCATTTATATTCAAAGCTATCCTGGTCTTCTTGCTACTTCTGGAATGGGACAACACAGGCTTTCTACAGGGCCTTTGCACTTGCCTGGAATGTTTTTCTCTAGCATATACATGCCTCACTCTATCACTTCTCTAAAACTTCTACTTAATTTATCAACTCATTACCCTTTTCTAACTACACTTTATGCAGCCCCTACTCATAGCAGTCGCGCTTGATAGTTTATCATAGCATTTACCTATTATAAAACTATTTATCTGTTTATATCTATCTCCCTCACTAGAATGTAAGTTTCATGAGGATAGGGCCTTTCAGCTCTATTTCCTACTACAATTCCAGTTCTTAGAACAGTGCCTGGCTCCCAGGAAACAATTAATATACATTTCTTATATAAAAGCATGAGTACAAAGAACATAAAGACAACCTCCATCGTGCAAGAGCTTGGAAGATAATTAAATCTTGACACATTTAAGGATTTTATATTATACAACTTTAAAAATCACATCTAAGGCGTTTGATGGATGACATTTCTTCTTGTACTTTCAGATAAAGCACCAAAAGGGAGATGAAGTAGAGGCCAAGAGCTACCATATTCTAAAATGCTGTTTTAGACCATCTATGAATTAATCACAAAGGAACTAGCCTGAAACTCTTTCTGTCCCATTATACCATCACCCACCTGCAGGTGTATAGAAGAAGCTTAAGAATTCATTACAGGAACTTTTTAAGGGGAATTTCCTTGGACAAAGGTTTTAGGGAGGTGGGGTACATTTTCTCT
Source organism: Tapirus indicus (assembly GCA_031878705.1). Lineage (NCBI taxonomy): Eukaryota > Metazoa > Chordata > Mammalia > Perissodactyla > Tapiridae > Tapirus > Tapirus indicus. Next base: position 33,192,798 of record CM062937.1, on the reverse strand, counting down.
TGAAACCAAGTGAGGAGAGGTTTTGGAAAAGCTCTTAGGAATCTTGCCATGTATGCTCTGTGCTGCGGACGTGGGTTGGTACCCGACTCAGGTGTGAAAAATGTCTAAAAGCTTTATGATTGCTGGCAGAGCATGAAGAAAGATGGCTAGATGGGAGACTGCTGAATGCCCACTGATGCTGGGGCAAAGATGCCTGTTTCTAGGGGGCCAGACACAGAATACTCAGAAAGGAGCTGGACCTGAGGGACTTAATGATTTCGAAAGAGCCCTGTCAGAAAGACACACCTGGAGGTGGAACCAACAGCAGAGTCAGTGCGGGGTGGACTGCTGCAATGGAGGGGCTAAGCAGGCGTGTGTTAATCTTCTGGAGAAGACTTGTGTCTCCGACAGGATCGACAGGTAGAACATCCCAGTGACGGAAGATCACTGAGGGATTGAAAGTCCTCTCTTCTGTGGGAGAGAAAATAATAATTTGGTTGTCTGTTACCAATTGTTTGAGATTGGGGAGGAGAGAATGAGAAAAGTTGTAAATTGGATGATTCCAATGTAATTGGAAGATTCATGCTTAGATATTAGGTTGGAAGGGACTTTTACACCCCTAAAAAATGGGAGTTCTTGTTAATAGCTAGGAGTGATCAGAAAAAATGTCAGACAAATGTCAACACACCTACCTAAATGTCAACACAGATTTTTTTTTTTCCCCTGGGACTGATTTAAATTTTCTTCATTTCCTCTGGCCCTGGAGGATGTCTGTACTCTACTCATTCTCTTAGGTGAGTACTTTTGAGTCCTTTGAAAGCCTCTATTGAAAAATGTGACTACATTTCTCACAAAGCTGGTGATATTCTCTCCCCTAACCCCTTAGAATCAGATGGTCCAGCTCCTCCTCATTGGGATTCCTTGGTCCTTTGGAAGGATTTAAAATTTCTTAGGCAAATTTTATTTCCATGTGGCCCATATTGGGTTCATGGGAAACACTCGCATTCTCTTGCCCCAGCTGATGGGGGAATTATAGCTGTTTCCACTATTGCTCTTATTCTGTCTGCCCACCACTCTCTTGTCCATTACCAAATCCTCTCACCTTTATTTCATAGACTTTTGTCAGACTCCAGTTCATTGTTTTCCTAAAAATCCAGAGCTTCTTGAAGCCCTTCTCTAGGCTTGAAATACTCTCAATTCCTTCTCCTTGGAGAAATTGGCACTCAGAACAGACTGATATCTTTCTCCTAAAAAGTCATCTCCTCAGTCTCCAACCTTGCTCACCTTCTTTACCTTTTTTATGAGCTGGAAGAGGGTGCTAAGCTAAGGGTCATGTGTGCAAGTGCTACTCAGGGGGTCTACTTTCTGTGGATTAGGGAGTGGTTGATACCTATTTTCCTAGAATTTCAGTCATACATATCATGGAGATAATCTCATCTGAGCATACCATTTCACTAGCTTACTAAATCCAAAAATATATTTAAAAGTACTTTCTGATCAAAGAAGTTTTACCATAAGAATGAAAGGATGGTAACTTAGTAAAATTTGCAAGTGTAATTCACCTTATTAATAGACTGAGAAAAATCACATAAATATGTCAATAGATGCTGAACAAGAATTTGATGAAGTTAATTATCTATTTTAAATATTGAAATAAACGATATAAAAGCTGAAACTGTTTTTAAAGTTGTATTTCTATTTACAATAGGTACTTTAAAAGCGCTCAGAAAATTAAAAGGAAACTCTTAATGTGTTAAAAGCTTATAATATAATTATAACCAATGTCATATTTAAAGACTAATTTTGGACACATTATCTTTGATCAGGAGCAAAACAGAGGTGTCCAACTTTCATTATTACAGTTCAATAATTACTGGAGATTAGGCATAATTCTTTAAAATCCAGTAAAAGAAATATGAATTTTGAGAAATATTGAGAAAAAGAATAAAAGAGTAAAACTCTATCATTTTAGAGATATGATCTCCATAGAAATCCTAGCAGAATTAACAAATTATGAATTAATAAGAGAATTGAATAAGTTTGCTGAACGTGAGGTCAACTTAGTGAATTCATCAGGATTGACCTAAATCAGTAATGACTAAGTTAAAAAATGTAATATAAAACAATAGCAGCAAAAATTAAAAGTATATAGAAATTAACCTGGGAAAGAATATACAAAACCTTTATAATAGAAATTTTAAAATTGTAGTAAAGGAAATAAAAGGAGATCTGAATAAATGTAGACACATAGTTATCATTAAAAACATGAATTTTTCATATATTAATTTATAAGGTCAATGTGATTCTTATAAAATTCATTTTGGAGAATTGAACATATATACATAAATATTCATGAAAAGCTCAGTTGACAAGAAAGAAGATATCTCCTAAGAGATATATAGATGTGTTACAAAGCCTAAGAAATAAACACAATTAATACTCTTGTGGGAAATAGCAAAAAGATGAATGTAATGAAATAGAGTTCAAAAGAGACCCCTTGATCTGGGAGCTAGACAATGATGGCGGTGGTTCCCCATCCAGTGGTGAAAGGTTGGACGGTTCATGAATTACTTTGGGGAAACAGACTTACACAATAGAGGAATAAAGCTGGCTCCCTAATTTCATACCACATGCAAAGGTGAACTCCAGTTTGGTTAATGATGTAAATAGTAAAACTATAAAAAATATGGGGATGCAGAGAAAGTTCTTTATAGAACCCTGTAACTATAATGCATATGGATTTAACTGCAATGGATTTATCTACATAAAAATTCAGGATTTTTGTTCAGTGAACAATATCACAGAACGAATTAACAGATGGATGACAGTTTGGGAGGAGATGTTTGAAAGGGTTTAATATTGAAACTATTCAAAGAAATGACTTATAAGCAACCAAAAAAGATAGAGAAAAATTAGTAAGGAAATTGGCAAAGGATATAAATAGGCACTAAATGACCACTCATTATGTGTGCAAGATGTACAATCTCTAGTAATCAGATAAATGCAAATAAAAAATAAAATACTATTTCACACCCATCGGGTTCACAAAATGAGAAAGATATAACCAAGTGTTGACAATAATTTGGAGGAATGATACTTGTCATCTATAGCTTGTAGGAACATTGTCTGGTGCAGCCTTTCTGGAGGGAAATACATGGTAGTGAGTTTACAAATGTTTATATCTTATTATTCAACAATCCAATATTTGTTATTTTACTCCAGAAAATCTAGCCCTCAGTTCCAAGCAGGGACATATCTGATATATTTTTGGAAGTAGAGAATTGGAAGCAACTTAGGTATTTTTTATTAGAGGGAGTGAAAAAAACCAAAATGTGTTGGCTATATACTATGGAATACTCAACTGACATGTCTGATCTTCAAAACTTAATGTTGAGTGAAAACATGATTTGTGTAAAAAGTGTAACTCAGTTATTTGAACTTGTGGTAAAAATCAAATATCATGTTAAATTATATTTTAATACATAAGGACAATTGGTCATACAGACATATTCTATTCTATTATAAATCTTCTTCTGAGACCCCTTTACAAAATTGAGTAGAACGTCCAGTTATTCCTTAAAAATTTATGCATATCAGGTATTTCAATGTTATGCATTTTTGAAGATGGTATGGATAATCTCTAGTTAGAGTGATTTCCCTGTATGTCTTCACAATGCCGTCAAACACACAATGAATATATAAAACATTTCCGTCTTCCTAAAGTAGAAGCTCACTAGTCTCCATTCTGCTCTTCTGATACTAGCCAGGATTTTCACTCTGGGAAACTGAAACTTACCAAGTCTGGGCCCAACTTGTGCAGAACTACACGTTAACTTCTTTGTTTCTGAGGACTTGGTGACTAGTTATTCCTTCTGTAACATATTTTATGCACAACCCAGAATAATCCATGAAGTGCTCCCTCTCCTCCTTCCCTGTTTTACTGTTGAAATCTAAATCCAACGCTTTTATAAAATTAAAGACTATTTTGCCAATCGGACATACTGTGATAGTTATTTATTGTCTTGAAAATCACTCTGGATTTGGGCCCATACCTGGTTTGATCTTCTCTCTGTGCGTTAATCGTTGTATAGGAGAAATACTGATTGGAAACACAGTGTAGACTAAAGATAGGAAGACTAGAAAATACTTCCTTAAATAATTGAAAATGAGTTATAAAAAAGTGATATTATCATTCTTAAGTAAAATCCAAATACTATTGATAAATTTGATTCATTTGCCAGGGATTAAAATCTCATTAGATAATAATGTAATAACCTACGGAATGAAGTATCCATGAAAGTAGCTAACAGTTTTCTCAGTATATAACATTAAAAACAGAGCAGTTAGAGCTGGACTGGTGGTGTAGTGGTTACGTTTGCGCACTCTGCTTCGGTGGCCTGGGGTTCGCTGGTTCGGATCCTGGGTGCAGACCTACTCACTGCTCATCAAGCTATGATGAGGTGGCGTCCCACACAGAAGAACTAGAAGGATCTACAACTAAGATATACAGCTATGTACTGGGGCTTTGGGGTGGAAAAAGAAAAAGAGGAAGGTTAGCACCAGATGTTAGCTCAGGGCCAATCTTCCTTAAAAAAAAAAAAACCTGAGCAATCAATAATATGGAGTGGCCAGAGGCAAACAGTATTTGCATTTAGTAAATGCAAATTTAATAAATTTAATAAAATCTGCACAAATTCATATTCTTCCATTTCACAGAAACAGAAACCCTGATATTTCACTGTATTCAGTATTTTTTCGGGGGGAATGTTTTTAGGAATAAGAGATTTCATCTTCTCTGTTTCTGTTATATGGTGTTTATTCAAGATAATTTTTAAATTGCTGGAAAATGCAAGTTTTGATTATTAGTAGTAGATTTATTTACTGTTCTGTCACTCATGAATTTTCAGAAATTTTCCTTATAAGATATGTATATTTTGATATCCAATCTCCCAATATCTTTCAGGATATTTAATATTGACATACATTTTTCTTTTTGTCATCCTGGAATTTCCAAATGCCAGCTCGTGGTACATCCTTTGTATACTACGAATTAAAATATTTGCCATTCTTTGAAATACCATGCTATCCAAGATTCATCTTTTATTAAAATTAAGCCCACAGACTACCATAGCATGGTCTTATCACATTTTGTTCTCACCTGAGTATTTAACAACAAAAATCAATGTGCTAGGTGTTCTTTTGTGTGCTTTTAGGGAAAAATAACCGGTTTTTAAATGATTTTCAGTTGTAATTATAACAATACCCGTACTTCTTCTCTTGATGGCTTTTCCCCCCAGGTGGTCTATTTTTATCCTGACATTTTTGTCCGTCCTATGAATTTCATCCTGGGGAAGAAACAGCAGTTTGTCTTAGAACAGCTCAATTTCGATCTCCAGGTGACAAGCTGATATTTCTTTCCTTTGAAGAAGCTTTTAATATGATGGGTTAAATGTCAAGGAAAAACTCCCATCGTATATTGAAGTTTGCTAACCTCATTTCTCTTAACATTAATGACATATTGATATTTGATTTTTAGAAAACGTTTTCTTTTTTTAAAATAGATGTAAAGATTTTAAAAGAAAGCATTCATTTAGGTATCTTGTACCTTGGTACAAATCATTTAGTGTGATGCCAACATACTTGTAAACATGAAAGAAATCATCAAGTTTAAAGATATTTACTCATCTTACCACTAGTTTAAAGAATAAAACTTTGAATCTTTAGACTGAAAATTGTGCAATAGACTTTATTCATATTAAATTTAAATATGGTACCTATTATGAAAACAAGAAGGAGAGAAAAGACTAATAGAGCTGGAAGAAAAAAATAACTTCTATTTGTTAGATAAAAGGAAAGTAAATTATAAATAGGAGAGTCTAAAATGGTTTATTCAATGTTACTGTTTTCTTCAATAGAATCCACACAACAATGTTTTGGAAATGCAAGTATTATTTAATATTTATTGAGAAAATTCAACATTATACTTTTTGTTTATGATCTGTTTACTTAAGGCCATTGATTAGACAACAAATATTAAATTCATTAAGTCACTTGTCAAGCCTGAAAGGTAATATCTGTTCATTACTTTACAGCATACAGAACATGAAGTAAGGCACTTCAAGAGATGTGACTTGTGACTCTCACATAGGTTTAGAATCAGGAAGAGACCTGAGGGTTTTAGCCTATTATATAAAGGCCACAATTACTGCTTATATTATTCTATCCTACCCACCAATCTCTACACATACACCCCCCCACACACACACAAGCGTGAACGTGTTTAAAATGTCTGTTCTGCGCTGTTGTTATGGTAGCCACTAGCCACATGTAGATGCTTAGGTTTAAATTTAATTAAATTTTAGTAAAATAAAAGGTTCACTTCCTCATTTGCACTAGTCACATTTCAAGTGCTCAATAACCATTTGTGGCTGTTGGCTGCCATATTGAATAGCGTGGGTCTAAAACATTTCCATCATCATAGAAAGTTCTATTGGAAAGTGCTGCTAGTTGATTTCTCAGTGTGGAAGGAGGTGTCTTGAAACACCTTTGATTCTTTCATGGTATTTTCTTACTATGCATTCAGTATTTTAATATCTAGTCACATATTTCTGTCTTCTAGCATAGAACTGTGATGTGCATTCATGTACATCACAAACTTTAAATTTAAAAACATCATCACCACTGTTTGCTATCAAGTTCTTAACAATGTACCCATTAAATAACTGGCAGCTTGCTCACTCATCACACTATAAAGCAAAGAAGATATATTCTCTTATGGAAAATGAAGAGTCAGTATTCTTGTGTGATTACTTACTTTTGTGATTAAAAAATTTTTTAATCATTCACCTCAATTTGTTTAAAGGTAAGCTTTCTAAAAAAAGTGTTGCTTTTATTGAAACAATTTGAATAATTTTTCTTCAGAATGTCTTATTTTGTCATCAAATCAGATATCTGACATTCTAAACAATCCTTTGAAGGAATTAGCTTTTCCTAATCCAAAAAATTCTTGGTGATAAAGGTCATGGAAATTTCAAACAGTAGGATATTTATTGTATTAAAACACAGGGGCACAATTTACAAGGCCAGCGTGATATACTAGGTGTCATTTTAAAATGATTAAGTGCTTTAGTCAAAGTTATTTTATATAAAGTTAATTCTCTATCAAAGTAAGTAACTTTATCCCTATTAGGGAGAAGTTAAACTGAAGTTCAGAGGGGTTACCTGCATTCATGCAGGTAGTGAGCACAGAGGAAAGATTTAAGCTTCTGTCCACCCAACCTTAAAGTCCTGTGCTTTCAAGTGTATAGCACTGTGCCCTGGTAAACTGGCTCTATAAAAGGAAAAAGGGCTGTGATTTTCCGTGATGTAAATGCTCCCACTTTTGGCCACGTTTAGACTACCAATGGTGTTGAACCTCACAAAATTCCCAAATATTTTGTTATCTCCTCTCTGAGCCAGTCTGAGCCACTCCAGCACACCACTGCCAGTATGCCTCTTTAATAGATGGAAAAGCTTTGAATGACAGGGAACAGGTGAAAGGTTCCGCCAAAACCAAGAACGTTACCGAAGTATGGACTGTCACCTTCTCTGCCCCTGCCTTTAATTTTGCGGTATTGTCAATTAGGGAGATCTATCTTAACTTTTATCCGTGAATAATTATTTTCGAAGACAGTAAAAAATACTTCACTCTAATTCTCCCTTATTTAAACTTTGTTGCATAATATAGACCCTAAAAGAAAAGAAAAATTCTAGCATTAATATCATTCTCACTGAATATTCAATTTGGTTCTCTTTTCTGTTCTCTCAACAAGTTTATGCCAGGCTGGTGTCTGACCACAGGTAAAGAATTATGCTGAATAACAGGAAAACATGTGACCATCCCTATGCATACAGTGATATCCTGTGTATGCAATGATAAGATTTGATCCTCACAATGGAGGGGAAGCCTCAAGACTCAAGTGACCATATTATCTAATAAGTATCATATAAAGAACAGTATATTGCTAACTATAAATGTTAAATTTATTGCTTTATTTTTTTACAGATGTTCTCCAATTTATAATTACAAATAATCCCTAATAAAAATTCCACCAAGTGGGGCCAGCCTGGTGGTGTAGTGGTTAAGTTTGTGCATGCTGCTTCTGCAGCCCAGGGTTCACGAGTTTGGATCCTGGGTGCGGATCTACACACCAAAAAAAAGAAAAAGAGGAAGATAGGCAACAGATATTAGTGTAGGGCCAATCTCCCTCAAAAAACAAATTTAAAAAAAAGTGAATTGGAATGCCAACAAAATTTAAAAGGAGGAGGAGGATTTAAGGGAATGGATTTAAGAGAATGTAAAGTCCCTAAGACACAGAAAAATATCACGTGTTTAGGGAACTGAAGCTAGTGAAATTTGGGTGTGCAATTTTCTTCTGTTTTATTTCTATTTTAGTAAAAGAATAAGCTTCTATCAAAACCATAAAGTGTGATTGTGAAAAGTGCTGGTTCCTCAACCACTCTTTAAAGTTACTGCTTCAGAATTCCTTGTACTGGAGCCTAGGAAACCGCCTTTAGAACAAGCTTCAGAGATGGCTTTAGGCACAGGGAAGTTCGAGCATGACAGAGACCATTCAGTCTGGAATGTTTCAGAGGTTTTACCAGTCTCTCACTTCAATCAAAGATCCTTTTTCTTCTGTGGAATGCTCTATCAGATCTAGGGTAATGCAGCCTCAACCTTGAGCCTAGAGAATTGAGTTGGTATCAACAGCATGCAGATAGTTGAGCAAATCAGCCTGCTTGGTGGATTTTTTTTTTTTTTGGTGAGGAAGATTGGCCCTGAGCTAATATCTGTTTCCAATCTTCTTCTTTTTGCTTGAGGAAGATTGTTGCTGAGCTAACATCTGTGCCAATCTTCCTCTATTTTGTATGTGGGATGCCTCCACAGCATGCCTTGATAAAAATTTCACCCATATTTTCTTCACCTATTCTCTTAACACCCCACAATACGTTGACAAACTCAGTTTTTGCTTCAGAGAAGGAGGAAGCTAGCATATTTGGGAGATATTATCCATCTTGATGAATCTACATTCATTCCTACTCATCACCCCATAATTGTAGAAGTCTTGGGCATTGATTCCTTCATTTATTGCTGCCAAACCTTTCCAGATTCTTCCTTGGGTTTACTGGTCTATAATTCCTGAGGATAATGTTATTTATTTATTTATTTTTATAAAGTGGGTAATACATTTACATTTGCTCAGGCATCTGGGATCTTCTCGTTCCTCGGCGAGTCTTTAAATATAACAGGTAATGGCACTGAGATGTAATCAGTAGTTTCTGAGTGCTCCTGGGTAGATTTATCAAGTCTGGATTAGTCGAGAGCATGTAGATTGACTAAATGGTCCCTCACCTGGTGAGCTACTGTTTACAGTCGCTGTGCCATCGATGTGGAAATATATGTGAGGCCTGTGATCACACTTTATCCCTTTTGGGGAGAGGAAAGAAAAGACAATTTCAAGTCTGCCATATTGGATTTCCTCTTTCATTTATTTGAAAATGTTCATTAATTTCCTTGGACAGAAATTTTGTCTGCTTATGCACAGCAGCCTTTTCACGATGAAAGATAAAGAGCAAAGCCATCGAAGCAAAGTGTCCTGGGTTCAGAATTGTAGCTTTGCCACTTACTATTGTTGTGAGCGCGTTTGCTCATTCTGCTTCCCCATTTGTAAAATGGAGCCATAGTGGGCCTACCTCACACACACTTTGTAAGGTAATTGCAAGGATTAAATGAGTTAATATATAAAGCATTTAGAGCAGTACATGGCACCTGGTGGGCCCTACGAATACTGATTCTCATTTAGCTCTGTAATAATTATGTGTACATATATCTATCATATTATATTTCCTACATACATGAATATGTACGTACAAACGTGGCATTTTATTTCCCTTGTATGTTGCTACTTATTCTGTGTACTTTTACATGCATTATAGATGTTTAAAGGATAAGTTAAAATATTTTAAAGGTATGACCAAGACTCTCCCACAAATATAAAAAGAACATATGTCAAATACTTTATAATTTATAATTTAATTCCCTTGTATTTTTCTATTTTTTATGTACATTATTCCATTATACTTGGTCTCTAGATGCTTATAAACCTTATTTTTAATTTTCCCTCACTTGCATTTTGTATTGAATAACTTTTGTGTTTTAGGTCTTAGAGAACTTTTCCTTTTTCCCAAGTTGATCCCCTGCTGTGTTTTTCATTCATTGTCGTGATTCTGTTTAAGCATCTAATACTTCTATTTACAAATTTACCTGTTCTCATTTTCTCCCCCTCTAACCCATGAGACCCTCTGTATTGTTTCTCTGTGCTAACACTCATATTTTTGGAAGACATTTGCTTTTTCTACAATTTTTCCTCCAGTTCATGTATAAAATCCTAGTTGCTACTCCTCTATTCTTAGAATATATTAAAATACTAAATTATCTTCTTCTTGGTTTTGTACAGTGTACATCCTACAAATTTGTTAAACCCCATCATCACATATTCAATGGCCATTTATTATATTTAACTCTAGAATTTTCTCACTTCACCAATTGTCTTCTTGAACTTCCATGCAAAATCTCTGTCACTAATGCAGAAGTCAGTGTCTTTTTTTGTTTCTTACTCTACTTCTAGTGATATTTGAAAGATATCTCACCAAGAGTTTTATTACTCATTATCATTGCTTTAATTATGTATTCCTATAATTCTTTTGTGAATGTGATTAAGTATCCTCTTTTCTCATTATTGTTCCTGGTACAACTTCTAAAATCTGCATCAGCTGATTGCTTTCTTCATCATTACAATTTAAAATCACCTCTTGACTATGTTCATCCCTCACTGAAATTAGTTCAAAGTCCCCTCCTTGGATTAATGACTCTTCCTCGCACTGGGCTGTGCTCTCTTTTCCTTGAGAGATAAATAGATAAGTAGCCCGTTCCACAATCATCAAATCATGAGATTAGAAGATAATGCTAGAGGTTATTTAGAGTTGATCCCCTAGGTTCCAGATGGGAGGGAGGATACTGAAACTTTCCCAGTCTGATGGTTGTCTTTTCGGAAGGAGATTTTGGAACATCTTGTGTGAATACAGTTATTTCTATGCTGTGGTGCAGAGTCACTAAAAGTGAAGGTTCAGTTAACAGCTACAAATTCAAGTAAGTTTAAATCACATTACTGCCAATTATCCTTTGCTGGTACATGCCAAAGGGGAATATTAACCAGAAAATTAGCACATTGAATGTTTCATCCATATACAAATCAAATTCAAGCAAGATGTCTCTTACAAGGAGAAAGAACCAAAGCAAGTATCCTTAGCTAACTTTGTAGGACAATAGATTCAGTGAGGTACCAGCTTTTAGACAAAAAGTAATTCACCTTTTAAATAATTTTGTGTTTGTTTACTGACAACGTTTAATTGCGTTCTAAGCAGAGAAGGTTTCCAGAGTTGACACTTATAAGTTTTCTACCAACTTGCTTATCTGTCTTATAACTGATAATAACTTTATTTATTTATGACTTACTAAATCAGCAGGAGAGCCCTCCTACTTTAACCATTTCAGTACAGGGTAGTCCTGTACTGAAATTGAATGGTAGATAAAAACAAATCAGAGAGAAGCATCAAAATTTTGCAGTGAATCAATCAATAACACAAAGCATTCTTAGAATTGCTTATTACTGCTAAACTTTTATTTACCCTTTCCTCTCTTCCTGAAATATCTAACATCAGAAGGAGATATCACCTCTCATTATTTTAGAGTTGAAATATCATCTTATCCAGGAAATTTTCTGATCCTCTCACTTTGCTTTGGCAAATCCCTCTGCACTATCACCCTTCCCAATGTGTGGGTTTATCATCACCCTGTGTACCCAGAATGACTTGTTTATGGGTCAGCCGGCTGTGCTGGGCCATGAAGTCCTTTGTGGGGGTGATGGTTCTGATTGTCCCTGCATCCTTGAAGATTGACACTGCATCTGACTTTCAGGAAACAGAATGCAAGCTCACCCCTTATGATTCTTTCAGTCAAAATAATATTAGCCCATTAAACAGAAACAATATTGAATATGTGATAAAGAGGTTTAACAAACTCAGGGCTTTTGCAATACAAAAACAAAAACAAAAGAACAATAAAAACAACAACAAAAATACATAATAAAGAAAAAACAGGAAGAGAGAGGCAAGAATAATTAAAATAAATGAATCTGCCAAATCCTACAGGAACTGCTATAGATTTGGTAGATATTTGTTGCTAGAGAAGTTTAAAGACATGGATAGGTTATCTTTAGTTTTTAAAAGTAAAAGTTATGTAGGAGGGACACTATGGAGAGATGACACCAAGAACATTTCACTGACAACTCTGTACTAACTCTCCCCTGGGGCTGCTTAACCTTTCAAGCAGCAAGTTGTGTGGAGGTGGTGGGCTTGGGGGCAAAATCTGAACCTCTGATGATGGTCTGAAATATACTCCATCTCCCCATTTGAAGTGTCAAATTTCCAGAGAAGAATCATGTGAGATCTCCACAGAGAGAGCTGTGGGAAGCTGATTCTCTGGGGAAGCTTCTAGCAAGAGGTGGAGGGGAAGATGGGATTCAGGGACAAGGCTTAGGGAATCAATGCTATATTCAAATCCTGTCAGTTAACAGGGCCAGTGGAATATAGATATGCCGCTTGGCCACATCCTACTGATTGCTGAACGGGGTGTGGCTGTTTGCCCACGTCTGGACCCTATTTTTCTGCCAGAGGAGGCAGGGCTGAGATGTGACTGATGATTCTCTTGCCAATTTCAGTGCTCTGCAACAATCACCTTTCACAATGGCAGGTTATACATCTCTGCTAATGCTTCCCCTATTTTCCCTTGAATTCCTTTAGGCTTCTTAAATGCATTTAATCTGATCCTAGTAACTTGTCTTTTATTTGGTTTCCGAATTTGAATTCTTCCTTTACCACGCTGTTAGAGGTGAATTTTAGTGATGGAATGATGATAAAATGACCCTGGAAAATTGGAACCACAACCATAAAGGAATTAAGCAAAGCTTGCTAAGAACAAATATGCTTGGGAAAGAAAAGCAAACTGCAGTAAGAAAAAAAGGAAACAAGCAAAAACCTGGATAAATAACAAAAAATAATATGAAATATGTGGCTAAGTACCTATGCAAGTGAAAATGGGATGGAGTTCAAAAGCTTAATTTGACTCTAGAGTTTGACTCGACTCTAAAAATAAGTGTGAAATTGCAATCGATAGACACGAGAGAAGCATTTCTGAGAATGGTATTCAAGTCAAACGTAAAAGGAATGCAGAGGATTTAAAAGGTTTAATAAGAATATCATCGCGATGTTTAAAGGACTGGATCAATTTGAAATAGTTTACCTGTGAAGAGATGGGTAAGAAATGTCTTCCAGGAATTTATAATTTATTCTGGAAAATAAGACAGTTATAGAACCATGTAAGCTCTAGGCGATGATTCCTCAGTTGTGAGGTTTGGGCTAATCATTGAGTACCATTTCTGAGAACAGGTTCAATGGGTTGGCAGCAAGTGAAAAACCTATTTAGAAAAAATAAGATTTAATCTGACTTTTTTAGGATGTGTAAGATTTAGATGGGCATTTCCACATAAGAAATAACACTAGCAAATTTAAATATATTTAATTTCATATGATATAATTTGATTTTGTAAGAGAGAATTTCCTAGTAAAGGGTTTCAAGATTTTGGAATATATCACTGAGGATAGCTATGTTGTGGGGTAGTTTTCATTCAAAAAAACTCTTTGTGTGTTATTTAAACGCCATTTAAATTTAAATTCATTTTTTCTTACTTGCTTCACTGTCTTTTTTATCAGGGTTTTGGTTACCTCTAATAAAGTAAAGAACTATATTTCACAAAGTATTTTATATTTGTTTGAAAATAATTATTAATAAATGCACGGCCATAAAACATTCAAATTTCACCTATAGATTATTGGTTTATGGAGTGAAATAAGGGTGGCAGTCTTTGAAAAAATTATTCATATCTTGACTTATCATAGATTCTCTTTCTTAATTAAGCAGCTCACCAGACACTTTTTAATACTCTCCCCTAACTAGGTCCCTTATGTCTCGGAATTGCTTGTATTGCGAGTGAGGGGAATCACTTAATATGCGCTTATTAGACAACCGAGCAGCTTGAAAACCCCCACTAGACCTTTCAATAAGGTTTAATCAACCAGGTAAGAGTCTGATGAGGCCGGCAGTTAAACTTACTGTGGTTTTTAAATGGAGGTGCTGAGCTTCAAAATATTAAAATGCTATTTAAATACAGTGATGACAAAATCAGAGGTGCTATTGCAGCCACAAATCAGAATCTGCATCGCCCCCGATCCTTGGAGCTCATTACGGTGCTTTGGTGAATTAACAACTATTAATTTGCCTCTAAATTGCCGCTAGGAATTTAGCCGGATTCAATATTGCCATGTGAATGGGAAAAGTAGTTGGGGTACTTATAGATACTACACTGGAAACGATTAGCCTCAGTTTTTTTAACCCTCTCTACCTCTGAACTAATATTTCTTACTTTTCGTTCTCTCTTTTTTTAAAAAAAAATATGTCATTTACATATATATGTTTAAGTAGAAATATATATATATACATGATAATATATGGACACAGTAAAATATTCAAAATGTATCAAATATTATATAATTAAAGATAGTTTCTCTCTTCATTCATTAGGTTTTTAAGTGACAAGTGTAAGGACAAATACAAGTTAAAATAAGAGGTTTAATTCTTCATATTGAAAGTAAGAGAAGAGAGTGTCCCCCTTCTCTTAAAGTGTTTACTTTAGAAAACATGTAATTGTAAGTTCTTTCTCTGTCTCTTTAAGGCATATATGTAAGTATTTTTAAAAGCTAAATAAGCCTCTGGCCAGCTTTACCACCCAGGATGTCTTTCTCAAGGACCCAGGAACCATCTCTTTAAAATGTAATTATTAAGGAAGAAAGTGCCCCCAGCTCCCAGTGTCTGTGGGAAGGTGGGAGCCTAACTTTGGTGGGTACCTCACTCCAAGGTGCAAAAGTACTCCCTTTCATAAGGATGTCAGGAGTTTATTTTCCCTTTGGTTAAAGCCAATTAGCTAACACAGACGGTCACCCCAACTATGTGGGTGGGTGAACCGTGTATGACACGAACTATATGTGACCAGTGGGGCTGTCAAGTCTTCTTACTGGAGGACTAGTTATTACTGACCTGAGAGCACGTATGCAATGGGCTGTATCTGCTTGGCTATATGAAAGCTGAGATTTCTTTCTGTCTCTGCAGTCTCTTACTGGACTGTGTGTGATGCACATCACATTCTGGTTTAATGCTTATTCAGTAATGAAATTGGTTTCTTTCTCTTCTACTTCGTGGAAGGTTTTCTGGGTTGAGGGAAGATTCTGTGTTTTAACTCTATTTTTCCAACACAAGCAACAGGCACCACTCTGATTCTTAACGGAGAAAGAGGATGTATTTAAAATATCAGATAGCTAAAAGATTCTTCAAAATGATTGGAGAATACAAATTGAAAACCAAATTTTAAGTTTTCTAGCTTGACAGGGAAAGTGGGAAAGTACCTAAATGTAGGGATGATTTTCACACACGTTGGGCAGCCCTGTCCTTCATCTACATTATTAACAAATGTAACCATTATCGGTTATGTAATACATCCAGATAAACTAAGCACATACAGGCAGCTAATAAAAAATACACATTCTGTTTTGAATATTGTTTTTTCAAACATTTCAGTCTTGAAGTATGATGCTCATATATAAAAATGTGCAACATATAAATGTACAACCCAAAGAATTATCAAAGCTAACACCAATGTAACCACATCCCAGGTCAAGAAGTAGAACATTGCCCCAACCCAAATCACCACCCCTGTGGCCCCTGCAATAACAAGTTGCTCTTCCTTTCCCATTTCTGACTTCTGAGATCGTAGAATATTGTTTTTGCCTGTTTATGAAGTTTATATAACTGGAATCATACAGTGTATATCCTTTTGTCTCTGACTACTTTTGCTCAAAATTATCTTTGTGAGATTATGTTGTGTGTAGCTATAGATCATTCATTGCATTACTTATGGGATTTCATATATATGAATATACCAAGTTTTTTTGTTCATTTCAGTATTGAAGGATATTTTATTTCAGTTTGGGGAGATTATAAATAAAGCTGAGATAAATATTTTGAAAATGTCTTTTGGTGCACATGTGGATTCAATGCTGTTTGGTATACACTAGGAGTAGAGTTGGTGGGTCATAGATCAACTTTAACAAGTACTGTTTTGCAAAGTGGATGTATCAATTTACACACCCACTAGCACTGTGTGGGAGTTCCTATTACTTCACATGCTCGCCAAAACTTGGTTGTGAATCTCTTTTTAATTTTAGCCATTCTAGTGCATGTTTAGTGGCGTCTCATGGAGGTTTTATTTTAAATTTCCCAGATTACTAATGAGAGTGAGCACATTTTCATATGTTTAATAGTCATTTGTATATCTTTTCTGTGAAGGATATCCTTTTCGCCTGTTTTATGATTCAGCTGTGGATCTTTTCATATTGATTTAAAGGAATGATTTATATATTCTAGATACAAGTTGTTTGTTGGTTACAACTTGTATCTGTATTGTGAGTGTCTTCTCTCATTACGTGATTTGATTTGTACTTTCTTCATGGTATCTTTTGATGCATAGAATTTTAAAATTTTACTGTCAATCTTTTATTTTTGGTTTATATATATGCATTTATACACACATTTATTTAGGATTTGTTCATTTCTTTCAATAATTGTATACTTTTAGATTTAGTCCTATGTATTTGATTTTGTGTGTGTGCTCATAAAATAATATCTTTTTAAAATTTAATTTAGTAATTGTAATATCTTTTTAAATTTTAACTTTCTAATTGCTGGTGTATAGGAATAAAAATGATTTTTACATATTGACCTTGTAACCAACAGATTTTCCAAAGTCACTTATTAGTTCTAAGATATTATTTGTAGATCCTATTAGATTATTTCCATTTGTTAGCATTGATTCTTTGCGTGACAGTATACCTTAGAGCTCCTTTAATATTAGTAGACACAGACTGGATAATTCTTTTCAATGGCTGCAGAGTGTTTTATGATGTCGCTATATGATACATCAGGGGAGTGGTTAGGATGGGGACTCTGGCGTCAGACACCTGAATTTGAATCATGCTTTTACCACTTACTAGCTGAGCGACCTTAGGAATGTCAATTAACCTCCCTCTGCCTCACTTCCTGTAGAAAGTGTTCATTCATATATATTACTCTTACAAACATTGTTTCGGTGGTGTGTAAATGGATGTGAAATTCCATATTCAAATGTTTCTCCAAAAAGTTGCATTAATTTATACTTCTCCCAGCAGTTCGCAAGAGTTCTTATTGCTTCACATTTTTGTCAACACTCGGTAAAGTCAAACTTTTATATTTTGAAAGTCTTGTCAAATTTTGAATATTGACAAATCTAAACAATTTTAAAACAGTATCTCATTGTTTTTATAATTAGCATTTTTATGATTACTGGTGAGTTTAAGAAACTTTCCATATGTTGATAGACATTTGGCTTTTCTGTGAATTGATTGTTAAATTTTTTTTTGCCTATTTTTGTTTTGTATTATTTTTCTTTTTCTTATCAATTTAAAGAAATTCTTTCACTATATTAAATACCTATTATTTTTTGGCTACATAGATTAGAAATATGTTCCTCCAGTTTGTGATTTCTTTCCTTTTTTGTTTATATTGAATTTTGTACAGAAATTAGTTAATGTTTCATATTAAGTTTTGTGCCTTTTTGTGTTATATAAAAAATCCTTTTTTTATCTTGAAATCATAAGATACTCTTGTATATTTTAGCCCAAAAATTGTATAGAAATACTTTTCACCTATATATCTTTAATGTACCTACAGTTTATTTTTGTGTATGTTTTGAAGTAGGGATCTAATTTCATTTTTAAAATTTTCCACATGGATAACCAACTGTCCCAGGACAAATTGTTGGAAAAGGCTTGCTTGCCCCACTGATTTGCAATGATAACTCTATGTTATACCAAGTTTCCAAGTATGTGTGGCTCCGTTTCTGAGCACTTTGGGTTCCACTTCTTGTCTATCCTTGCACAAATTCACACTGTCTTATTTGTTATAATTTTATACGATGATTCTTAGGTATCCCTACCCTTCCTTCCAATATTGTTTTTCTTTAAGAATCTTGACTATTTTTGGACACTGAAATTTTCATATATATTGTAGAATCAATTTGTCAAGCTTCTCCAAAACAATAACAAAAAATACAAATTACTTGTTTTAACGCTGAAAGGAATTATTTTGGCTCTAGAGATCAATTTTGGGAGAATTGGCATCTTCCCAATATTGAATCTTCAATTCATATATTTCTTGTATTTGGAATTCCAGGAAGATATTGCACATCTTTGCTAGAGTTTTTCCTAGGTAAATTATAGTCTTATTTGTTATTATAAAGTTGAATTTTTAAAGATTTTTTGTTGTTGCTTTTTCACAGTAAAGCAATAGATTTTTATAATGTTCTTGTTGCCAACTTGCTGAACTCACTTTTTTGTTCTAAGAGTTTGTGGATATGTTTAGATTTTTCATATACACAAGTATAACATTTGCAAATAATGAGTTTTCCTTTTTATTTCCAATATCTATGATTTTATTTTTTTTCCTCTTTTTATTTCACTGTTTAGAAACCACAGTAGAATACTGAATAAAAGTAGTGATAGTCAGTACCCTCATCTGTTTGATTTTTAGAGGGAAGTTCTCTAATTTTTCACCGGTATGTGTCAGGTTTGATCAAGGTTTTAGAAAGATAACATTATAACCTTAGGTAGAATCTTTCTATTCCTATTTTGCTAATAATTTTCTTTTTAAAGTCATGTAGAGAATTTGAATTTTATCCTATGATTTTAATGTATCTACTGAAATGTACTTTTGATATTTACATTTAATTTCAAAATGTGGTCATATTAGTTTGCTAGGGCTGCCATAAAAAAATACCACAGACTCGTTGGCTTAAACAATAGAAATTTATTTTCTCTCTAAATTTATTTTAGTTCTGGAGACTGGTCATCCAAGATCAAGATGTTGGCGGATTTGGTTTCTCCTGAGGCCTCTTTCCTTGGCTTGCAGATGGCAGCCTTCTCTCTCCTCACATGGCCTTTCCTGTGTGTGTGCATCCCTGGTGTCTCTCTCTCTCTCCCTTCTTATAAGGACAGCAGTCGTATTGGATTAGAGCTCATCCTAAAGTGCCTCATTTTAACATAATCACCATTTGAAGGCCTAATATCCACATATAGTTACATTCGAGGTACTAGAGGTTAGGACTTCAACATAAGAATTTGGAGGGACACCTGTCAGTCCGTAATAGTGGTTAATTTATTGAATTTTTTCTTCCCACTATCTGATGTCCTTGGAAACTTGACCATGCTGGATTTTTAAAATCAACTTTGTTGCAGTATACTTTATATGCACAAAATGCATTCATTTAAAGTGTATAATGGATGAATTTTGACAAACGTGTACACCTGCAAAGCTATGACTTCCATGAAGGTATACAACATACCCATTAGCACAAACATCGAGGGAAAATGAGTTACGCTTATAAAACTTCATTCTCGTACAGTTTATAGTAATTGCAGTCAGTGTGGAAACCAAGGAGTGATTTCAGAGTATCTCAAATACTTATATTTTTCAAACACTGTATTGTTTATCATGACCCTTGTTTTTGAGTGAATATAAACATACGTTAAAGTGTTTTTATAGATAAAAGATTTCCTTTTTCATTTTCCTCACACAACTGAGAAATCCAAGAGATGAACCAATTTCAGTTATGGCTGGATCTAAGGCTTTAATTTATAGCCCCAGACCTCAGCCTCCCTGTATCATCTGGCTCTGCTTGCCCTGCTTGGATTTATTCTGAGACGAGCGATATCCATGTGGTGACGTGAGTGAGGGCTGCCTGAAGCCCCAAGCTGACATCAACCTTTCAACCTTTGATCCCAAGGTTGGGCCACTCCTTGGAATTCAGGTGAAGCACTAAAATAAGCAGGAAAATGCATCATTTGCTGTAGTGACTAGTGAGAGGGACAATTCTGTGAGCATTTAGACATGAATATTTTTTGTTCTCTCGTGGATTTAATGATTAATTTGTGTCCAATGCCCATGCTCTTCCCTTTTCTAGGAACGATGTCTGTAGCTTGTTTGATGAACATATATTTAGCTTTCAAAACCCTGTTGAAGTTTTATCTTCTCTGTGAAATTGTCTGCATCTGCCTGGGTTCAGTCAGAAGATTTATTACAAGTATTGGGGAAAGAAGTGATATAATATAGGAATCTATATATGGGATCTAATATAGGAATTAGAGTTTATCTGAATATGGTAGGATCTTGGAGACAAAACATCTGGAAAGCATCTGCTTTCCTTCCTCCTTCCCAGCCTCCCACAAGTTTCTCTCAGTGCAAATTCTACCCTGGCACTGTTTAGGCCAAGTAGTTTCTGGGAAATGTAGTTTCCAGCCTTACAAACGACTGACTGGGTGACATCTGCCAGGCCAAAGCACTGGCCATGCTTAGATATTCCTCCCCCATCCAGCCAAATGTCACAACCACGAGAGAGGCAATGCTTCCTCTGCTGTACCCCAGTCCTTCTACTTACTTCTGTGACTCCATAAATATGTCTGTTATTACATCTCCTACCTGCAGTTCTGCTTATTTGTTTCTAGAGCTGTCCCCTTCCCTAGGTTGTGATGTAGAAACTACTTTCTTACTCATTTTTATATCCGCAGAACCTAACACATAGTAGGATCTTCATAACTATCTGTTGAGCTAAAATATTTCAAAAATTGTAAAGAAAGGACCAGGATGTGAATAGATGACAGTAAAATAAAGGCAGAAGGAAGCCGTTGCTGAATGTTGTGGGAAGTTTAGTTCTAAAAGTTGTATTTGTGAGAGTGTGAAAACTCCAGTCAAGATCCAGGAGAATGCTGAACCCGGACTAGGGTTAGAATTACTGGTGCTGGTTCGTTGTTTATTTTAAAGAAAGATGTCAGAGGCATAAACCTTTTGTTTCTATTAAGGCTGCAATTATCCAATTAGCAAAATAATCTCAATCTCAGTCTCGAAATAATGAGAAGCAAAAGCCAACCAAACAGCACTGTAGTCTCATCTAAGAGAATAGTGCTGTCATAGTTCCTAAACCATTAAACTTAATTCCTGAGAAAAATTGAAAATGGCTAATTTGTATTTGTTCTGTTACATATTTTATTAGAGCTGGTGGTGTCATTCATAAGATATCTTACATGCTTTTAAGAATTCCATTATTAATCAGTCCTATCTTTTATTTCTGATTTGCAAAATCTCTTTAAGATACATCTGATAACAGATTTTTTAATGCCAAAAATACCGTGCTATGTTCCTTTGAACGGGTCTTTTTGTCATGGAGTATTTATCCTTGTTGATACTGCATTGCTTTAGAATTCAGAGTCCTGAGTTAATTCTGAATTCTGTCACTAACTTGGCTAACTTTGTCCAAGTCACTTTTCTGCCCAGCGCATGAGAATAAAAATAGGCATCTAATCTCACTCTATTGGAAAACCTACAATAATGTTTTCAAAGCATTTTGTATTCCTAAGGCATTATGCACTATATAAACCCAAAGTTTCATTCTTTCTAAAAGCAAATTGAAACAAAAAAAAAGTCCAGGTACATGATGGAATTTTTTTTTCCTGCATAAATAATTAAAATAACATTTTGCATGAGACAGTCCAGGGTCGGCTGAATAAGCCACTAACTCGTTTCAAGTTTGCTCCCACAGGTGGCTTGAGAGCAATACCGGCAGTACCCAAAGTCGCTTCCTCGTTGGGGTAGGTATCCTTTTGCTTTTACTTTTTTCATTAATCATGTATGTAATAACGGGTCATTGGGGAGGCCAGGTGGTGTAGCAGTTAAGTTCCCGTGCTCTACTTCCACAGCCCGGGGTTCACAGGTTTGGATCCCGGTGCGGACCTACTCCCCACTTGTCAAGCCATGCCGTCGCGGCGTCCCATGTAAAGTAGAGGAAGATGGGCATGGATGTTAGCCCAGGGCCAGTCTTCCTCAGCAAAAAAAGAGGAGGATTGGCAACAGATGTTAGCTGAGGGCTGGTCTTCCTCACAGAAAAAGACAAAAAGGAAAGAACAGGTCATTATTAGAAAGAAAAAACCCTAGAGAGATACTTTCCCCTGTTCTTTTGAGGAATTCAGAGTTAGTTGTCCACACGTCTACATTTTACTATAATCAGAAGCCCTTGTACAGCATAGACTACAAGGATTTAAATCATGTTGTACAAGACTCTTGCTTTAAAGCCATTTTATAAGCAAATACATTTGCAGGAGTCTTGAGACTATGAAGATAAGACCAAGCGCAGGAATTTTTAGGTCTCCGAGCTTGGCTGGAAAAGAAAAAAAATCTTAATGTGTAATGCCATTTGCATGCATCGGGTGTCCACCGCGTGTATGGTAGGAGGTACAAAATGTGTTGGGTAAGGGGAGGTTGGACAAGGTAGAATACTAATGATTTAAAGTTGGAAAACAGTCCAAGAACATCCTTCCAGTTGATTTACTCTGCTATTCTCAGTACGCTCCGTTTTTGAAATTTTTATCTATTGTTCCCTCCATGGGTATACAATTTAATGGTCCCTTCTGTTTTTTCTTTCTTCTATATGTACTTAAGATTCTAAGGCTCATTATCCAGCCCTTCTCTTTCCTGTATGCTAAACGTTACTCTCCATTTCATCTACCCAGCGAAACCCCAAACCTTGCAGAGACCCAAATATAACTGCCTGATTTATCCTCAGCCCAACCTAGGCTACTGTACGGGGAAACTCCACTTTGGAGACTCCCATTCAGCTCTTCACTGTCCTCCCAATGCTTTTATAAAAGGGCCGTACTTCTTAGCCGGGCTTACAAGACTAGAACATTCTATTCCATGACTTCGCTCCTTGACACTTTCCCAACACACTACAAAGACAGGATACGTTTTTAAATGGGATTTCTCAGTCTATCCAGGTCTATTTCCCCCTGGATATTTAGCCGTTTTTCACCCGGCCTCAGTGTTCTTCTATCTCATGAAAACCGATTCTGCTCTACCTGTTTTCTGTCTTCAAACGTGCTGACCAGAATTCATCGGTGCTCAGCAACTAAAGTGCCATTCAGTTTTGAAACCATCCTTTGTCACAAGATCCTGTCCTTGGTTGGTGAATGGTGTAGACTTCATTAACCTTGCACTTGACATAGCTTACCACCATATTCTTTCAAAAAATTCTCTTCCCAGAGTAATTTTAGTGAACACACACATGCACACGTATTTATTTATCTTTTCTCCCCACTTTTTGATTTCACTTTTCCCTCTTCCATTCTGACAGGTGTTGTTGGGGCAAGTTAGGTGATCAAAATAATTGAGTTCAATTCAAATTCATATTATTCAAGACTAATCGGATCCTTCTTGCTGGTCCACGAGTCTCTTCACTGATTTTTAGCTTTTGAATTCTGAACAGTAGCTGTCCGAAACTATTTTATTCTCGTCAAAACCTGACTTCTCTCTCATTACATGACTTTCTTTTCTATTTTAGTAAACCAACCGAGACCATCTAATGTTAACTCCCTCTGCTATGCCTTAATATGTTCTCATATTTTCTCCCTTTCCTACATTTTTCTATCAGAGGACAATCCATCCATTCTTCCTTCAAGATGATTGTTGGTGTAGAAATAGTGTAGAAGCCATCTGTTAGATGAAGCCCGTGATTCCTCCGGTTTTACTCTGAATTGTGAGGAGAGTGAATCATCAAGGCGATCTGGGTTTCCTGTTCTCTTGGCAATGTTCTTACCTTTCCATCCCATCTTCCTAATTGCTTCAAATGCTTCCTGGGTTTAATGCCTTCCATATTTCTTCTCTTCCCTCTGTGCCCCACCCTCCACCTACAGGCTCACAACCTCCAAGTGTAGAAATCCTATTTGCCCTAGAGTTCCGTCCCATAATTTCCCTCCCTTTAACTAGTTCTCTATTCTACTATCTCATTGCTGTATGGTATCATTATTTCTTTGTAGATTTGTCTTATCCCTTTATATTGTTACCTCCTTATTTGGAGGGACTTTGCCCTGCCTCTATCACCTACCTTCCAGGTTAAAATTAGAGTTGTTAGAGATGAAAGTGTGTGAATGAACCACATACCCTACTTACAAGGAGTCCTATTTGGGGCGAATCAAGGAAAAGGAAAGATTTTCCTCCCCTTGTGTGATCAGTAGGCCACGTTCTGATTACTTGTGATGTCCCTGGATCATTTCTTAACAGGAAGAGCAAAGCTCCTTCCTGTGAATTTGCAAAGCGAGGACTATTTATTCAGGGTAAAAACGACAGTGTGTTATTTTCGTACGTTAAACTGGTATATTTTAAAGATTTGCAATTTGTACAGTTTTGTATGGTCACCATCCTTGTCCTTAATATCCGATATGATGGCTCTGTCACAAACTAGTGACATTCGGGACAGAGAAGTTTGTAAAAGCAAATGTTGGTCATCAGCCTCCTCTACTTCTTTCTTTTGAGGCTCCTGCATCCCAGCCTATCACCAGGACCCCAGAGTCCTCACCCTACCCCTGAATCTGGTAGCACTCCCCCCGGGTCTGAATGGACCTGAGTCTGTTTGTCTGCTTTGTGTTAAACCTCAGAGGAGAAAATTTTCTGAACATCCACCTGACTTACCTTGACAAGGTTCTATGCTAGTATTCTGATAAAATTGTCTGTGCTGATATAATATTATGTAAGTTTTACAGTCATCATATTGCTTAGCAGGTGATTTCCAAGATATAACGTTTGAATATTAATAGTGGATCATTTTAGGCATGAAGCAGACTAATAAAAGTAATGTTTTTGGACCTGTTAGTTTTTCATCAACTTGCAGAGTTTTTCACTGTCTAACCTGTGGTTTCTTAGCCTAGATCGTTGGATCACAGGAGAATTCAGAGATTGACTTCAGAGAACCACGTGTTTGTGAAGCGTGTGCAACAATAAAAAGAGTTTGCAACAATTTGTATATGCACGTTTACATATTTATTTTCTAGAAAGAGGGTCCAAAACATTATTCATATTCTCAGTGGGATCTGAGACCTCTCAACATGTTGAAAACCTTTGACCTATTTTTAATAACTTTAATAACACTTTTGAATGGAGCCAACGAATACACATGCAATAAAAATTAAGGAAAAGTTTCAACGGTAGCTGTTTTCCCATCTTAGATATAGTTACTCTTTATATTACTTGATGTGTATTGTATAATAAATAGTGTGGTGTCTCTTTACATAAATAGTGTGCCACACCTTGAAGCACTTTTTTGCTACTCATAACTAGAGCTTGTGCTTCACTAATCTGAGAATCTCAAAATCCTCCTGGGTTATGATTTTTCTTTCCAAACTGAATTGTTCTCTAGTCAGTTTCTTGTCTTAATAGATCACAGATACTAATCTTTTAAACTAGCATTTAATACAAAAAAAATCACAACATGGGGGCCGGCCCAGTGGTGTAGCGGTTAAGTTTGTGCACTCTGCTTCAGTGGCCTGGGGTTCACAGGTTTGGATACCGGGCGCAGACCTACATACCCCTCATCAAGCCATTCTGTGGCGGCGTCCCATGTACAAAATGGAGGAAGATGGGCACAGATGTTAGCTCAGCAAAAAGAGGAGGATTGGCAACAGATGTTAGCTCAGGGCCAATTTTCCTCATCAAAAGAAGAAAAAAAATCACAATGTGGCTCACAATATTTTATTTTGTTAAAACATTTTTTATGTGGAGTTTTCAACTTCAGTCTTCCAAGAATATATTTTAAAAAATAAATCTGAATTCTGAAACTATATTCACTTACTATTAAGGTAGAAAACAAAATGGAACTAAGCTTCTGACATACCTTACCCCGAATTTGAATATAGGTTGCTTCATAATATTGCCTAAGGTATAGTATCTGATAGTAAATTGGTAGAACACAAGATACTGTTAATTTTAACATAATTAACTTTGTGCTTTGTCAGTGTTTTACATTTTTTAAATATTTGCCCCAGGGTATTTCTAGTTAAAACCAAGTGCCTCATTTGCATTCAAAAAGGATGAACCCCTGGTATCAGCTGGGAGTCCTATTGGTTGAGCTTAAATAGCTCAGAGGAGTTCTTGCAAAACACTGCTAGCTGGTCCCTTGGGCATGTTTTGAATTTCTATTTTTCATTTTTTAAATATATGGAAACATAAGCATATTGATTATAAAAACACCTCTGAACTCGAATGTTACTTTCATATAAGTTATTTTCAAATCAGGTGTGCAAAACATTTATCTGACCAGAGATAGTTCTTTTTGTGCTTAAAATCATGTTTGTGCATACAAATTAAGAGTATCCACGAGAAGCAATAATAAGAGTGCACTTCTCATTTAACGTCAAGGTCTCTTTTGCTTTGCTCCATTAATTGTCACTGAGTGTAATTTTATCATACTTAAAATGAAGTCAGGCCTATTTCCCAGTAGTAATAATTTTGGAGGGTAACAGAAATTAATATTCCTCAAAAACTAATTAATAATCTCTAAAGAATCATTTGCATAAAGGATGTTAGACTCTTGCAGCCATTATGTGTTGTATGTACCTAATTAAAAGGTCCATTTTCATTATTGCACGTAGCCACGAGGTGACAGGCGTAACCACTCCAAATGGCCAAGAAAAAGGCTAAGTGATTGAGAAATCATGTGGCATTATTTCATCCAAAGGATCTTGCTTTTCTAGTAAGATCTGTCAAAAGAAGGAAAGAAGGGAGGAAATAAGGAAGCAGAAGTCCACCATAATAGTGGTGATGGTTTTTGAACCTATGCTCTGTTCTATCATCAACTTCAGAACTTTCCACGTTTATTTTACTTGAGCCTGGTTTGTTTCTGGATTTGAACACAACTATGCATCAAGAAGAAGGGTTGATTTCACCATAAACCTGCGTGGAAAACGGGTTCATTATATAATACGTATTTTTATATTAGCTGAAATAACTTTCCAACTTTTCATTTGTTTTTATATCAATTTATTGTAAGAAACTATTGCCTGGAAATAGAACTATTGTGTTGCTCTACTGAAAATTACCGTGCATAACAGCCTTAATATGTTAAATTTGTTTGACTTATTGGTAGAGAATGCCAAACAAGCTCCATATAAGAGAGCATAATTCTTAGCAGACAGAAGATCCATTCATTATTTCTATTATAATTACAGTGAAAACATTATTGATAAATCAAACCAAAATAATTATTCTTTGGAAAGGAAAGGATATTTAGCTTTCTAATGTCATGGAAGATGCTGTGTATAAAATCTGTTAGCGTGCTCACTCTGAAACTCGGTGGGACAGCCCAGAAGTATCAAATTCAACTTTCCACATCATTTCCTCCACCAAACTTCATTTCCACCATCAGTGGTGAAATTACAGGCCTTCAAACAGAACACATGGAATGAAAATCATTTTATCTGAATGAGGATGTAACATCAACC
The DNA here is from genome assembly GCA_031878705.1 of Tapirus indicus. Classification (NCBI taxonomy): domain Eukaryota; kingdom Metazoa; phylum Chordata; class Mammalia; order Perissodactyla; family Tapiridae; genus Tapirus; species Tapirus indicus. The sequence continues at coordinate 33,165,201 of CM062937.1, read as the reverse complement.
CCCACCCCAACCTCAAGCAAAAGAAAACAAAATAGGGAGTTTTTATAGCTTTGAAGACAATCCACAGGAGGTAAATTTTCCCACATAGCAACACCCTACTGAAAAGTTTGTGCTTAGAAAGCATTTCAATCACTAGCTAGCTGAACATGATTCGCAATTCTCAAATAAAATTTTTTTCCAGTTCTCTGAATATGTAGAAAATTACTTGAAGAAATAACTATAGAAAATAAGAATGCTAAAGTCAGCAGTTGAAAAGGGAGAGAGTAATGTTGAATAGCTTGGTCAAATAAATTTATTGAAACTGTCCTAATACAGTATATTGGCAGACTCCATATCTGAAGATAATATGACAGACTGGTGTCATGGTTAGCAGTGAGCAAAAAGCTACCCGCAGGGACCCACATGGAATCAGGAGCCTTGTTTACTGTACATCTGAAGAATCTTTTGGCTCGGGGAAATGGTTGTTTTTGGCTTATTCTCTTCTCTTAAAATGCCCAAGGCTTTTGCTAAATGTGAATGACCTCATTTCTGATTGCTGTGGGCCGGGTTGGTCTGTCTTGCCATTGTTATTTCCCCAAAGTTGGCAGTTACTCCACATTGTTTCAAATTGTGTTTCTGTTTTCTTAAAGCTTTTCTTCAGACCGCTGTGCTTATTGGCCGCGGTAGGGCTTTCAAGGAGCAAAGCACTTTCACAATCTTACACAATATAATAGGAAAAATGCAAAAATTACTTCATTTACCACACCACACAAAGAGGAACATTTGCTTAAAAATGTCCCTAAAGAATGTTGCTGAATATTTGCATCAAGAAAAATCTCTTTAATTACAAAATAGCAAAACAATGATTTCAACGTTAAAGTAACACCCTGGGTTAGCAGTGGTTTGAATAATCCCCCAAAGAGACCTAACATTCTTACTAAAATAGACAAAAATGCTGCCATATAGATACTGGAAAAGAGAATAGAGACAATTCTTAGTTTACCGGCTTTGATTCTGGGAATTATGTATAAACCAATTTAGAAGAAGCAACAGAATACGGGGTTTTAGCTTAAGAGTTATAGAGTTATAGAGGGTTGAGTTGTAATTCAGTGGGTTAATATATTTCTTAATAAAAATAAACTGTGCATTTCATATATGTAGAGGTCCTTTTGAAGTAATCAGACATCATTTGGATTCTCATTCTTAAAAATATTTTAGATTATCTTTAAGATATTTTATCAGATTTCATTACTATGACTTCAAGTGCATTGAGAGATAAGCAGAACATTAATTAATATATGCAAATAATATAATATTTTGAGTACATTAAGTATACCCATGGTTTGATGCTTTTTTGTGATAACTGCTTTAAAATATTATATATGCAGCATCATTAAGTTGAGTTCAGATGAGGTATTAAAATCTACGTATTGTGTCTCACATAGTTATAATATGAAATTCAAATTTTGCTGCTTCCCACCCACCCTCACTCAGTTACTGAAAGCACTTCAAAACATATATCTGTTTAATTTTTAAAATTTATATGCCTTGGATGCAGAGGGGAGTGTTAGACTGATTCAGGGTGATCTTTTGGAGAACGCCAGAGAAGCGATGTTAATTTAGAATGTTCGTAGAACAATATGGTAGCAGAGATAGATCAGGAAATTCTGACTTTTTATTTTGGAAAAAAGTACATTGCACAATAGGAACTATATGATATAATAGACACATTGCGTGCAATAGAATTACTTTTGTGATATAAAATATTACATTATACATACAATATATTTTGTAATTTATTGTATTGTATAGGTAACTTCAGAGGATCCGTATACATACAATATATTTTGTAATTTATTGTATTATATATGGTAACTTCAGAGGGTCTGCACTTGTCCTTTGTGCATTAAATGGGACTTTGACATGAGAAAGTTACGTGGAGGGCTTGATGATGCCTATTTTTATTTTTCATTGTCCTTCTAATTGCCCTAATTTCATGATGTGATTTTAGAGGACTTAAAGGTAAATGGTTCTAACTTATAAAAATAAATTACACTGAGTCCTACTTAAAATAATCACACTATTTACTTAAAATTATTTTTTCATGCATCTAAACTAGTAGGAGTTAAATGTAATAACTGTTGCTGCTGGTTAGCCTCTACTTGTCTATTAGGTTTTATGTGCTAAATAGTTATTTAATATGCTTCGTCAATGAAAATTCTCAGAGGACCTTCACTCTGCTGTGAGGCAGGCTCCATTTGGCAAATGTCTATCATATTTGATCTTTGATTTGTTTGTCCTTATTGAAGAGTTAAGAGATAGAGGAACAGCATATTGGGCGATGGGTGAAAAAATCAGCTTTGCCTTCCAGGAGTCTAGATCTGTTTTGTGGTAAAGAGACCATGGAGGGCCAAGCTGGAGCAAAATGCCTCGTAGATGTTGCATGGGGAAGCCAATCTCAGGAAGAGAACAATGTACCCACACACCACTGTCGGGAAGCCGTTCAATGCAATGGTCATTTGGATTGAATGCTCTTAGTCAGTAGTTACATTTTGTGTTGTTCACAGGAAGAAACTACATTTTAGAGATTGACTATCCCCTGAAGACAAGAAGATTTAATTATTACTTACAAAATTGGTCTAATGTGGTCTTTTAACAAGTACTGTTCTCTAACCACAATCTTAATCAAATCTCTCAGTCATTCTCAATTTTCACTTATATTAAAGCATTGTGGATGGAGCTTTTAAAATTACTGAAGATATACAAATAGTCATGTCTTTCCTCACAGAAATAAGATGACTAAAATTCAGCAATTAACTGTGAATCAGAAAATGCTATTTGATTTTTATAATTAAAAATACTCATAAATACCATGTGTAATTTTACTTTAAACATTAATTATAAACTAATTCACAAGGACTCCTATAAACCTTGAATGAGCAGTATTTATGGCATTGTAACCAAGAGCCTGATCAACATGTCCCAGTGGTGTGACTCCAGTCATGTCATTCAGCAACTCTTCGCCTTGGTTACGTCATGGATAAAGTGGGCATAATCATGGCATCTATTTCTAGGGTTCTTGTGAAGATTACATGTAAATCTCTCACAATTGTGCCTAACATTTTGTAAGCAGCACATAAATTGCAAGCTAGTATCCTAGAGAAGTTATGTATTTAATCAAATGTGTAACACTATTTCTAAATATTCAAGAAATGGTGATTTTCAGTATGAATTTTTTCATATCCTTGCCTTCAAGTTACTGAATTAGTAGAACAAAAATATAACTCTTCCTTTGAATAATTCGTTCTTTTTTTCTCTCCGCCTATGGTTTACTTTACTTGAATTACTTAGAACCCCTTTTATTAACAAGCTGGCTACTAACATTGGTAGAAAATAGTCTTAAAATAGTGTTATCCAGAAAATATTAAAATTAGATATTTGTTTTCAATTAAACTTGTTGAATATGTCAATTATCTGGATTATACATATGTTCATGTATATATATATATATATAATTGCTGTTATCTAATATATGCGTCTTATGATTACTTTGTAACGTGTTTCTTTAATTTTGATACCACAGGGTTTATCACGAATGAAGTAAAAGACTATCTTAAACTATAAGAAATCTTTGCTATTCTTCCATTATCATTATAATTGGTATTATCAGCTAACAATTATGAGATACGTTTTGTTGAGTGCGATGATACATGAAATTTTAATGGTGGACTGTAAATCAATAAAATATGTGAAGTTTTCATTTCTGTGTTGGGATATAAAATTGGCAATACCCCTCCAATCTGTACTCCTGGCCTGATCCTATTCCAGCTTTTCTTGGCCTGCTCTGCCAATTATACACTTTTTTGCTTATATTTTATATCTTTTCATCTGCACTACCTCTCAGCCTACAAACATATTTGCCTCCCCCACATCAAAACTATTTTCTCTATTCGATTACCCCCTTTTAGTTTACCATCCTATCTTTTGTTACTTCATCAACTCATCAACTAATGAACTATGTTCCAGGTTTGTGCTAGACTCTGACAACACAAAGATGACAAAGACAAAAACTCTGAAGAAATTCACAGTCCAATGGAGAAGATGGCCAGGAAATATGGGTGTTAAACCTACTGCCTGCACCAGAGATCTCAGCTCTTTTCTCCTTTCCCTGACTGCTCTTATACATCCCCTTAGAGAAGGTACATGGACCAAGGCCTGGTAGGTGGCATTTTTCTTCAATTCACATTCTCTACTTCTGCTACAGTTTATTGGGTCATAGGTGAACACAAATCAGATTGGCTTTTCTAGCTTTGTGAATTTACATTTGGGATTCAGAGACTGTGGGATGCAAATACATGATGTAGATGGTAAGTAAAGAAGGCGGTCTGCAAAAAAATGTAGATGGATGGAAAATAAATACATAACATAGTACTGTGTGATGAGACAGAGAGAGAGAGAGTGAGAGGTGCTTAAAGATGTCTTCATTCTTTTGAAGCTCTATTATACTTTATATAGTATAGTCATATACGTGTGTATGTATATATGGATACATATCTGTGTGTGCGTACCATCATACACACATATAAAATCATAGCTAGTAGGTTGAGTGCCCATTTCTTGTAGTGATTATATATTAGCTTTCTTGAAAGATGACTTGTTGGCCAAACAGATAGGAGAGGAGAGTAGCAGATACTTCTTACTTCTTAGAGGAGAAATAGTACATGACAAGACATGATGGCATTAAAGAACAAAATGTGTTTCGGGAATAAAGTAGTTCCTAAGTATAAGAGGCCAGGGTGTGTCCAGAGCAGTGGCCAGAGGTGACGCTGGAATACAAGTCAGAAGTCAGATCAAAAATGACCATGAGGAGTTTGAACTATTTTCTGTTGGTGATTGGGAGTCACTGAAGGACTTTAATGAGGGGAGTGACATGATCAGATTTTTGTTCTAGAAGATTGAGCTTTCAGATATTCTTGGGTGAATTGTTGGCCAGCCATAAATGATATACGACACACTGTGTTCAAACCAAAATGTTCATGAAAGTTTCTTTCTATCCCCTCACACACAAGTGATGAAAATAAACCATGGCAATGAAACCTACAATAGTAGTGAACCTATGCAAGAATTAACTGAAAAACTGGTGGGCTGGAATGATAAGCACAATCCTTACCTGTGCAGCTCTGAGGGAAATAAGAAGATAGGCAACAGAGGACTTCTATTTATCTGTTGTACAGCTTGGGTTAGAGAGATGTGAAACTAGAAACCCTGCAGCCAATGCATTACTGAACAGGGACTCTTCCTGGGGGGTGGGGGTGGGGGAGCACATTAATATATCTCCTCTCACATGTATTGTGAGTGTATTTTTTTTTTCTGATATGGTATTATAATCAAAACGGTTTGGAGACCACTGCTTTTATTCTGCATTTATTCTCTTTTCAGTGTCTTAGAATTGGAAGTCAATAGTCACTCTAGAACAATCCTGAACTAGTTCATTGGCAATAAAACTGAAGGTAGTAGTACAACAATTCACGTCTGGTTTAGAATTGAGAGAAAAATGTTTCCAGCTATTACATGAATGGAGTTAGTTAGAAATGGATTTAGGGGTGATTAGAAAAATTTTAACATCATTTTGTTGGCAAAATTAGACCTAAAAAGAAGTACCCTCATTCAAAAATGAGTAAAGACATCTCAAATGAATGTGAAATCACTTAAATATGCAACATGAAGGGAAAGGAACATTACTTTGGAAGTTAAGAGTAAAATCTGAAAATCAAATAAGAAATCAGATATAATGAAAATAAATAATCCCTTTATATTCATAAAATAATCCAAAATACAAGAGCAGGAAACTTTAAAAAGACACCTATTCTATTGCCAATTTATCTCTCTATTTGCACTTTTATTTCTTGCAAATCATTCTCTTTCATAAAACCCCACAACAGTTCCCCACGGTGAATCCAATCTGCCTTTCATCAAGGTCTCCAGGAATAGACACATACATGGACCCCAAGCCTCATTTCTTACTACTTCTGACAAGGGACTTGCATCTCACTAGTACTGAATTGGTAGTGTTTCACCCAAATACTGTTGGCACTTGTCCAAAATGCCTTGTGTCTGGAGTGCTTTCCCCTTTCCATCTCATATGGTGAAATCCTATTCCTCCTTGACAGCTTGTCTCCAAGGAGTGTTTCCTGACTCTCTACACGTTTCTATTACTTCATTATCAGAGTGTTCCTCAGTTATCTTTTGTGTGTTTGTCCCATTCTTGGAACTCCTTGAGGCCAGGAACTGTGCTGTGTTCATCCTTATAAGTTCAGTGCTTAGTGTGATGCCTGGCACAGAGCGATGGAAGAAAAGATAGTGAGCTGTGAAGGAGGCAAAGATGCAGAGAGAGAAGTTGAGGTGATTCAGCAAGGGATCTTAAAAATATGACAGAAGGAATTGAGAACTACAGTAATCAGTATAGAGCTGACTGACAGAAAATTGAGTGAGTCAGACAATATGCTTTACGAGTTACTCCAGAATACAGAGGAAAAGATAAAATAATGAAGGAAAGATTATAAATAGAAACATTTCCTGTAAGCTTATAGGAGAATAAAATCCTGAATCAGAAACCAAAATATATGGAACCAAAGCAATTAAAAAACAGAATGGATGAAGATAACTTTTATGAAGTAAAAATAAAACCTCACGTATGAAAGAGATTGCTATTTTCTAGGCAAAACTGAAGAACAGACCCTTTCCTAGAGAAATGATAGTGGCATCTTCAATCTCAAGAAAAAGAAAAAAGAATTACTGGCTTTCAAGTAGAACAACAGTAACAACACCTTGGTTACTTAAAAAAAATCTTATAGTAATTGTTCTTTACAACATGAAATTCCAGAAGACAATGGGACAATAACCAACCATAAGATTTTGAGAGAAAACAGACTTGAAACAAAATGTCTGTACCCAAGCAAGTTGATTTTACATGTAAATGCAACAAAAAAGATTTTCTTAGAAATGTAATGGCTTTTCGGGAGGGTACTGGCAGTTGAGTAAATGTATAAAAGACTTACTCCTACTGAACAGGTGACCTAGAGATGAATACAAAGAAGTCAAGAATGTATACTTCATAATATTTAAGTACTACTCGTGATCACTGAGATATTAACATGAAATGACAAATCTAAATCAGTTCCCATTGGAATGGGTAAAACAAAAGGGCAATACTTATGATTAAAAAAAATAATGTTTATTTGGGTTGATATTCCAAGATTGAATTAACAAGAAAATAGAAATGGGTGGGAGGTAGGAACATCAAAGGTAATTTTTCCTCCAGGATGAGGGAAAAGGAGATTAACATTTTTGTGTATTTGTTTAAATTTCATATTAGGAGAAGTAGACTCCTATAGGTTTTGGAAAACTTAGAGACAAATAGCACTGGAATTTAAAAAGAGTTAGACTTCAAAATCATTGCAAAGAGTAGAAGAACAGCTTTGTGCATATAATAATAGAAAATAAATGAAACAACAAGGAAGTCTAATAGACCAAAAATATAAAACAAGAAAACAGAAATATAGCCAAGATATCAGTTATTGCTATAAATGTTCATAGTTTTTTTGTACTGAAACAAAAATGCTTTTGGGTTGTGTTAAAAAACAAAAATAGGGGCCGGCCCATGGCTGAGCGGTTAAAGTTCCATGTGCTCTGCTTCAGTGGCCCGGGTTCACGGGTTCAGATCCTGGGCGTGGACCTACTCCACTCATCAGCCATGCTGTGGCCGCGTCCCACATACAAAATAGAGGAAGACTGGCACAGGTGTTAGCTCAGGGTTAATTGTCCTCAAGCAAAAAAAGAGGAGGATTGGCGACGGATGTTAGCTCAGGGCGAATCTTCCTCACCAAAACAACCCAAACACCCAAACCAAAGCAAAAGTAAATTCAATTATATGCTGCCCATGGTGGAGAAATCTAAAGCAGAGTTACACTGAAATTTTTAAAAGAGTGGGCAAAAATTTATTAGACAAACAAGAGGAAAGACAAACAGGAGTTTCATTAGTGACAGACAAAATCGAACTTAAGGGAATAAAAAGAGAGTAGTTTTTATATTGGTAAAAAATTGTTACATGCCATAATAAAACAGCAATATTGATTGAGTCCACTCATATCAAAATGTGAACTCCTTGGAGACAAAGATTATCTTCAAGGCCAGACACAGTGACAAGTGCATAGTATTCCTTCAAAAAAAAAGCTTTTTAAATAAAATAGGCCAAAGAGGGTAATATTTTATTATTAAAACTTAATAATTGCTTACTTATGCCTATGTGTGGTGTGCACTACTGAAAGCTATATGCATTAACTCCTTCAAGTATAATTTATGATGGAGACAATCCAGTCATAAAACTTTTTATTTATTATATTTATTTATGCTTATATATTTATACAATACTTATATATAAATATGCTATAAATATTTATGTATTTTTATATTTATATATTATTTTTATTTTATTTTATTATATGACAAATAATAGAGCAGCAAAATATCTATGACAAAGCCATCAAAAATCCAAGGTAAATTGACAACCACACAATTACTGGAAGAGTCATTAGTAAACCACTCTCATTAAAATATTATAAAATATATAATATATAAAGAAGAAATTGAGGGTGTGAACAACATAATTAATAAAGCTAAATTAATATATACCATATTTTGTGCCCTACAAACAGAGTACACATGTTAAATAAGGTTGAATAAATGAAAGAGTAAATGAATCTATTGTGTGTAGAGTGGTATTCATTGAGATAGGAAATGCAAGCTTATGATCAGTTTTAGAAATCTGGTTTGAGACATTTTGATGTTGACAATTTGTCTTCTGTCTTGAAACATTTCATATTCGTTTTTCTACAATTTCTCTGATAATTTACTCTTAGTCTCACTCACTATTTTCTCCTCTTCTGCCCATGTCCTAAATATTGATGCTTCTTGGGAACAAATCACTGACCATTATCCCTTTCATTCTACCTTGATTTTTACCTTTCAGCTTCATAGACTCAGAAATACTCTTCAGTAACCTTGGTTTTCACATGTAACAGTGAAAGCAAATCAGTGTTCATGATAAGGGAGAATGGGAAGGAATAATGTGCTTGGTTGGGATTGCATTGATTCTAAAGCTCAATTTTGAGATAATTGGTATCTTTACACTTTTCATTATTTGATCCTCAAACATGATATATTTATTTATTGATTTAAACCTTCTTTAATTTCTCTCAGTGATATTTTGTAGTTTTCACTGTACATGTCTTACCCAAAGTTGTTAAATTTATTCTGGATATCTTGTTTCTGGATGATATTGTAAGATAAATTAATTTTTAAATTTAATTTTCTAGTTTTACTTCGCAGCTTTTATATAGAAATATAATTGTTCTTATTGACTGTATATTCTGCATCTTGTGAAATTCGCTTGTTAACTCTGGTAATTTTCTTATATATTCCTGTAGACTTTCTCTGTACAGGATCATGAAATCATTCCCAATCTGTTTGAATTTTATTTCATTTTTTTTCTCTTATTAACCTATAACAACATTTAGTAGAAGAGATGAGAATGGATATTTTTGTTTTATTTCCAATCTTAGTGGGAAATTATTATCTTGCCACTTTTAGTGTGATGTGAGCTGTAGGATTTTGTAGCTACTATTTATCAAGTTAAGAAAATTCCCTTCTATTCCTAATTTTCTGAGTGTTATTATCATGAATGGTTGTTGGATATTACTTCCTTAAAATTTTTCACCAATGAAGTCCTATGGGCCTAGATGTTTTTAAATTATATTTTATCTTCTCATGAGAAGTTTTTTTAAAATTAAGCATCAAAGTTTTTAAGTAGGTATAAAGCCTTTCAGATTCTTAATTTTTTTCCTGAGCCAATTTTTGTGTCTTTTAAGAAATCTGTCTAATTCAACTAATTTGTCAAATTTACTGGCTTAAAATTGTTCACAGTAATCCCAGTTTTTTGATGTTTATAGTATCTATAGTGATGTTACCCATTTCATTTGTGACATTGATGATTTGTATCCTGTCTTTTATTTCTTGATCAATCTAGTTAGAGTTTTATCAATTTTATTGATTTTTTCAAAGAATTTACTTTTGATATCATTTATTTTTATTGACATATTTTCATTGATTTTTGCTCTTGTCTTTTGTAGAAGTTTATTTTTATTCCTAGTTTGCTGAGAGTTTTTAAGTTAGGAATAACTGTAACTTCTTTGTTAAGTGAATAGTGTTCCATTTACGCTCAAAGGGAGGGGATTATACAAAGCATGTACGACAGGGAGCAGGAACCTGGGAGACTATTTTAGACATGTCTACCATAGGTGGATATAGAGTAACCTCATGTACGGCTTGCTCGACCAGATTACTAAGGTGTTACTCTCTGTGGTCTCAACTGAAACCCTGTGTGTTCAGTGAGGATTTTCTATTCCAGATGGTTAGAACTCAAATGTTCCCTTTCCCTGGCTGAAGTCTGAGAATTGCTCGGTATATAGCTTCCCAGCATTCTTCACCTGGCCTCATGCAGTTTCACTCTTTGCCTGAGCATCTTAGTTTTCAGCAATAAACTTAAGGGGAACATTGAACAGAATTCTGGAGCTCTTTCTCGGTGTCGCTTTCTCTTCTTCACTATGTTCTGGCTGTCTCAGCCTCCTCGAACGCTGATCTCTTTCTCTTCAACTAAGAGAGATTGATTTGCCTCTAGGCAGAACCCTGGGGTTGTAGGACTCATCATGTTTGTGTTCTTTCCTTTAGGGATTACACTCTTATGCTGCATGTTGTCCAATGTCTGACAACAGTATTAGGAAATTCAGTATAGGAAATCTGAAGTGGCCCAAAGCAGAAGTCTCCATGTTTGATTTTTGAATGAAGGTATCTGTACCAAATAATGTAGGCTGGGAGATGGAAGTAATCAATTATTCTCCAGGCTTGATTTGGGATTTTTTTTCCCCGTGTACCGCACATCAACCTGTTTCCATGTTTTGAATGTTGGTGAGAACTAGAATTTGGATTGTGGAGCATACAATTTTAGGGTCAGGACAGATGAATAGTACCTTATTCTGTTAGTAATTCTGCTATAGGGTATCTGAAATATAACTTTTCTCTCTTCACCTCAACAGTGAAATGTATTCACTTTTATATCTATTTCTACATGTCCATCTCAAATTAGGAAACCTTGTTGGAGGAGGTCATTGAGAGGACGTGATCACCTATTACCCGAGAGCTGGACCATGTCAGAGGTTCCTCACCTCCGCCCCTGTCCTTGGAATGTACATTCTGCCCGCTCTTCCCACAGCTGGAGACATTTTCAAGAATGCAGCCTTGAGACAGCAATGTACTGTTGAGACCATCTGGACAGTGAAGGTGACCGAACCCTGTTAAGGCCTCTGTATAAACTCTGAAGATTCTGGTGGGCGGGTGCAGAAATCTATTCGTCCTGTGGCCGCCAAGACAAGCCTCGTGGGTAAGTTCCCTTGCTTATTAAACCTGCCACCTACCCATCTGGAGTGGCCTGCCTCTTTCTTCGGCCTCTCCTTGCCCTTCATGTATGGGGGCCAGTTTGCAAACCAACAAAACTTAACTTGGAGTTTGTGTCATCCAACTACATTAACAAAAGAGAGAGAGACAAAGATCCTGTCTCCTGATGGAAGAAGTCCCCATCATTGGAGATTTCAGAGGATTTTTACCATAGCTGAGATTGTACAAAGGGGCTCATCCACGGGGTAATGCCTAGAAGGTAAGACCAAAACCAATCTGACAACAACATTTTGGAGAATTTTGTCCCAGCATTCATTCTTTCTTGTTTTAGTTCCCCTCTTCCCTTCTCACCTCCAGAGTGTTAGCTTGGCATCAAGTTCCAACACTCTTCCTAAACTGAAGTTACAATGGCTCTGGTTAGACAGTATTATTATCAGACACGGGGAAAAATTCCCCAGTTATTCTCTGTTCTTAGTGTATTTTATGTACAGGGATGTGGGAAGGATATATATAACGCTATGGTCTGACTATTCTAGACTTATAATACCAATCATAATCCAGTCATTCTCTGGATCAGGGGCCCAGTCTCAGAATAATTATATAAGGATTTCTGGGAGTCAGTCACAGTCATCACTAGTTTCTAGAAGCTCCCTAGATGATTTTATATGCATTCAGTTTTGAGAACCACTCCTTAGATTATGGCCTTTAGAAATCTCTTGTTCTTTGTTTGCAGGTCAACTGTAATTGAAGAGTAGTTTTATGAACAGTTCTTTTCACTGCCTATAATTTGAAAATAGTTCTATAAATTATGCTAGTGTTGTTTTCTAAAAAGAAATATTTGCATATCACTTACGGTTTAGTATGATACATCCAAACCTATTTAGAGTTTAGCATTAATTTCTAATGGTTCTCTTTTATAGAATTTAACTTGTGAGTTTATTAAAATATCCTAAACTTGCTCACCCTCAGGGTATGTAAGAATGAGCTTCTGCATTCCTGGGTGCAAATTGCAGATCAGCATTTTTAATGCTGCCTAAGATTCTTTGTGTGTATGTTTTTTAAAATTACCAACATAGATCAAGTTTATGTTAATTGTATGAAAAAGCAACAGAAATAATCAGTAACATTTACACAACTTTAAGTCGTTAACCTAGTTCTGAGGCAGCAGAATTATTCAATAGTCAGCACCTTAAAGTAGGTAAAACATGTAATAAAGCATTTCCTCTGGGTACTGTTTTTTTTTTTCATTTTGCAGGCATGGTTGGCTAATGTGTGTGTTGGTGTTGTGGTTGTAGTGCTGTGTTTCAAATCAAATTTGTCTCAGTCTAAACTAAATATGTTCTTTACATACGTTAAGCAGTCTACTCTGAATGTTTTCTCTTTTCTTCAAAGGTTCCAGGTGCTCTTAACTGGAGTAGAAATGACACTTAAGTGACAGTATAGAACAGGCACACAAAGTCCCTTGTGTAAAATTACACACAAAAGAAACATAGAAAAAAATACCTGTACTTTAAAAACTTTATAAGAAATCAACATTTATTGAGTGCATAGTTCTATACTTTATTGACTGAACAGTAAGCCCATCTTTTTCCCTGAAAGGAAGGCCCCGGAGTAATGCGGGGAAGGGCACAAATCTTAGAAAGGAGTTGCTGTATACTTCCTCAGGGGCTGTGTGGCATTTTCTGTCTAAATCACACACCTGTTCTCTACATTAGCACATTGTCTGTCCAAATAAATGTATAGTTTCATGAATGAAAGGTGAGTAACAGATCAAGTTCTTTTTTTCTTTATTGGATCTATGATTTTAGAAGGAACATAGGTCTAATTGAACAAAGGTCAATACTGCCAGCAGCATCAATGAAGATCTGTGATTAATTAAAAGCCAATGGAGTCATAGAATAACTAATGACCTTTCAGGGATTAGAGTGGCCCCTTCATTCTCTTACTCTACCCTTCCTCCCTGTCACTAACTTCCTGATTGTTTTGTCACCATGCTAGACCTTTTGTGATATGTCCACCATTGACAGAATCTTATTATTGTGTTTTGCCTATTTTTATCGCATCACTATTCCACAAGTTTCTCTCTTAGACACACATATACGTGTCTTTTAGGACATTGTAGACCATGACAAGAGCTTCCTTTTTTAATTGGGCTATGTGATAGTTAATTTTATGTGTCAACTTGACTGGGCGAAAGGATGCTCAGATAGCTGGTGAAATATAATTTCTGGGTGTGTCTGTGAGGGTGTTTCTGGAAGAGATTACTATTTGATCTGTGGACTGAGTAAAGAATATCTCCCTCACCAATGCAGGTAGGTATCATCCAATCCATTGAGGGCCTAAAAAAACCAAAAAGGCAGAGGAAGGCCAATTTGCTCTCTTGCTGAGGCTGGGACATCCATCTTCTTCTGCCCTTGGAGATCAGTGCTCCTGGTTCTTGGGACTTTGGACTTGTACTGAATTACAGAACCAGCTTGTCTGGTTGTCCAGCTTGCAGACAGCAGATCACGGGACTTCCTGACCTCCATAATCGGGTGAGCCGATTCCTATAATAAAGCTCTTTCTCTGTCTCTGTCTATGTATACACACACACACACATACACACACGTGTATATGAATGTGTATATATATATATATAACATATATATATACATACATAATTTTATATTATGTGTTTTTATGGGTTGGGGGGAGATTTTGTTCTTAATTATATTTATCCAACAGTAGTTGAATAAAACTTTTGAAATCGTAACTAAATAGTGGTTTTGCAGATGAAACGGAGATGCAGGAAAGATCTCATAGCTGGCCAGTTGAGGCTCACAAAGCCGGTCAAGGACAGAGCCACGATTATCAACCACAGCTTCTACTGTCAACATAGTGCACTTTCCACACTCCTCGTGATTCTTGCCCATATTCAAAAGTTTAATTGTCTTTGAAGTTCTCAATATGATTAGCTAATAAATCCAGAGGAATAGTTTTTTCCTTGCTTCAATGGAAGCGAAATCAGCATGGGTTGACTTCCAAGGTTATTGACGTTTTGTAGTGATAGCTGCTCATTGTAATGTGTGAAGACTTATTTAGCAGACTTAATGAAAATCCAATCATTTCTACACTTTGAGGTTGCTGAGTTAAGTAAGAGAAAGAGAGGGAGAGAGAAAGAAAGAAGAGGAGGGTGAAAGCCCTGCAAACACAAAGCAGTTTATTAATATCCTTTTAGCTATTCCAATAGGATATGACATGAACAAATTTACAAGATTAAAGCATATACATATATTAACTTTAATGAGAGAAATTCGAAGAAATGATGCATAGCTACAGGATTGAGGAGTAATAAAAAATAGATAGTAATAAATGTTATACTACAGTAGTTTTGACTGCTCAGGGGAAATAGATTTGGAATAAAAATGAGATGGGCAAAACAATCTAACTTGTACCAATATACACTGTAAATTACAAAAAAAAAAAAGTGAATAGTCAATTTCTAAAATAGCTTAGATGAGAATGAAAAAACGTGAAGATCTGCTGAATCAATCTTTCAAAAGACCAAAATGTGTAAATGTCTTTTAAAAAATTGTGCGTAGGGCATTTATTCTCATAAAAACAAATTCTTACAAAATATCTAAGGACTTTAACCAGCAATCAGGTTGAAAACAGATTAGAATAGGCTGCTAATGCTCTCTTAATCCCTTTTGCTTATAACAAGTTTACAAAAGAGTTAAAGGCTGGGGCAGCCTGGTGGCATAGTGGTTAAGTTCGCATGCTCCACTTCAGTGGCCCGGGGTTCACAGGTTCAGATCCCGGTCGCAGACTGATGCCCCACTTGTAAGGCATGCTGTGGCGGCGTCCCATGTAAAGTAGAGGAAGATGGGCACGAATATTAGCCCAGGGCCAGTCTTCCTCAGCACAAAGAGGAAGATTGGCAGCAGATGTTAGCTCAGGGCTAATCTTCCTCACAAAAACAAAAAAAAAACACCAACCAACCAACCAAACAAACAAAAGAGTTAAAGGCTGAGGAGAAGGAGGGGATTTGAATTAAATGTTACCCTCATTTTAGTGTGTGAACTTTCCTGAAGACTAAAATATCTGGATTTTTTTGGAGGGGGAGGGAGATATAGGAACAGGAGAGATAATAACCTCACTTAAATTATTTAACCAAAATGTGTTCTATGTAGTTTACTCTTGCAATATTTGGTTTTCAAAAGTAATATCACATATGAGAAAAATGATATCTATTTCATATCAATGATTATTGTTAGATGAAATGGAAACAATGATCTGAAGAAATCCCTTACTTTTAATTTGCATTTGAATTTAAGCAAATAAAATTAATTACTATTAAGTTCCACCTCATTGCCACTTACAAAGTGATTTTGTCCTGTATCGATTTATGTGTCTGTAATTTAAGTAACTGTACTTTAAACTCATAAGTTTCACTTAAAATTCAGGTTTCTTCATACATTTACTGAACATATTCCTCCAAATTGGTAACATATGGAGGTGTGAAGTTTAAAAAAGTGTAAACAATAATTTTGTTTAAACTTGTTTCTCTGAACATTTACTACTTGACAGAGTTGGGGGAAAATATGAACTGTGAACATATTTAAAAGATGTAAATGTTCTAATAGCCTTTAAAATTATTATTTACGTATCATAAAACATCCATCTTGATAATAGATACTATAACTTTAATATCAATTTTATTGTAAATTTGGTAGTGGTAAAATACTTGCTTCATCATTTAAATGAAATTTAAAGTAATTCTGCATCTCAGAGTCACATTTTAATAATTGCAAACTAGCAGAAAACAAAAAAATGATTGAAGCAAGAGCACAATAGATATTCAGAGAAATCACTTTCTGCTGTGGTGTACGTGATTATTACAGAAATAGATGCCAATCTTAGAAAATAGAGAACAAATTAAGAGAAAAGAAAAATCACCTCATACTCATTAATCAAGGATAACCATCATTAGCATATTAGCATTTTGTATATTTCTGTTCAATATATTTTCTATGCCCAAATTGTGATCAAACTCTAAGTACAGTTTATATCAAGCTTTTCTCACTAGGTGTTATATAGTGAAAATTCTTCCAAAACCTATTTTTATTACATAAAATAGTCTTTTATATAAATTTGCCCTAATTGAATGATTTTCTAATTGTTGAAAAGTTGACTTATTTACATATTATAACAAGATTGTTACTATAGTAACAAGATTGTAATGGGGATATTTTAATATATTTTTATGTCAAATTATCTGATGATATACTTATGAAAGATATCAGAATTAGAATAATTAAGTCAAATGCTATATGCATTTTTAAGTCTCTTGATATAAACTGTTGAATGCTTTCCAGGTGTTCAAACCAATTTATATTCCCTATACCCACTCATGAGCACTGGATAATGTTTTAAAAAATGTTTTCCATATATTAAAGCATGTTTTTCTTCAAACGCTATAGTAACTACAGAAATTGAATATTTTTATATATTCATTAACCAATTGTATTTTTTCTGTCCAATTTCCTATTCATTATTACACTTTCCTACTTTTCACATTCATTTTGAGTATATATATGTGTGTGTGTATACAAATACGACATTAACCTTGGCCTATTTTTCCCATTTAAAAATTTTATTTTATGTTGTTTTTTGGCATTAAGAAGGTTAGTTACTGTGCATTCACATCTTCAACATTTTCTTGTGTAATCGCTTTTGTTGTTTTAGTAACTAATCAGTTCCTTCTAATTCAGGAATGAGTTAAATATTTCTTTAAATTTTATTTTATTTTATTTTTTATTTATTTTTGGTGAGGAAGATTCACCCTGAGCTAACATCTATTGCCAATCCTGCTCTTTTTGCTGAGGAAGACTGGCCCTGTGCTAACATTCGTGCCCATCTTCCTCTACTTTATATGGGATGCCACCACAGCATGGCTTGATAAGGGGTGCATAAGTCTGGGCCTGGGATCCAAACCTGCGAACCCTGGGCCGCTGAAGCAGAACTTAACCACTTTGCCATGGGGTTGGCCCCTTTAAATTTTATTTTTTAATAATTTATTTAAATATTCACTCTTTTGTCTGTTTGAAACTGGTTTTGGTTTATAGCGTCAACACTATTTATTGAATAATAAATTCCTTCTCCATTGGTTTGCGATAGTTCCCTCAGCATGAAATCAATGTTTATAAATACTAGGGTCTATTTTATGGCAGTTTACTGTAGTCTGTTAATTTCCCTGTTAAATCTGGTGTTGTATCAGATTATTGTTGTACTGAATTATTATACCGGGTGGTTTTGTACAGCCCTGTTTTAATTATTTTATAGCTTGCAATCTATTTTAATATTCAGAAATTCACGTCCCTCCCTTCTTTTTCCAAATTTTCTTTGCTAGTAATTGCCTCTTAATTTTTCCGGGTGAAGTTTATGGTTAAAAAAAAAAAGACTATCATAAGGAAAGGACTTGTAATATAAACTATTCTTATAATATTTGACCTCCTCATCCAGACATATGGTAAATCTCTTCATTTAGCTAAGATTTACTTTTTATCCTCCAGTAAAGTTTTGGGGTTTTCTTCATATATGTTCATATTTTATTTATTTATTTTTATTTTTTTCATGAGGAAGATTGGCCCTGAGCTAACATCCATTGCCAATCTTCCTCTTTTTACTGAGGAAGATTAGCCCTGATCTAACATCTGTGCCCATCTTCCTCTATTTTGTGTATGGGACGCTGCCACAGCATGGCTTGATGAGCGGTGCATAGGTCCACACTCGGGCTCTGAACCTGTGAACCCCGGGTCGCTGAAGCAGAGCGCATCAACTTAACCACTACACCACTGGGCCTGCCCCCTATGTTCATATTTTGAGGAGTATAGCTAGTTATTTTAAGTTTTTCTCTTTCTATTGGTTTTTGTCCATACATAGGTAAGCAATTTACTTATTTATTTGAATATAAGAAACAAAATACTCTTTAAGAATGATTAGCAACATTTATTAAATGGTATTCTTCATCCTGGTGAGCTCAGGTGGGTCTGGTGCGGTCATGTGTTACTGAGGGTGCCGAAGGGGCGGGTAATAGTAATGGCTAACACTTACTTAGGGCTCACACTTTTCCAGACTTGACTTCAGCATTTTACGAGTGCTGTCTCACGTGGGCCTAACAACAGTGCTGTAAGAGAGACTTTAGGTAATAGCTCAAGTTCAACCAGATGGTCCCGGGAGGACTGACTCCAAACCAGGCAGTCTGACTCCTGAGTCCGTACCATTACCAGTTAACTTTTTAAAAAAAATGTAACAGCTTTATGAGATATAGTTCACATACCATACAATTTACCTACTTTAAGTGTACAATTTAATGTTTTTTGTAGTACGTTCACAGAGATATGCAGCCACTAAGCAATTTTAGAATATTTAGAAAGAGAAGCTCTGTACTCATTAGGAGTCACTGAATTTCTCCTCAACCACTCCCAGCCCCTGGCAACTATTAAGCTACTATCTGGCTCTGTGGATTTACTCATTCTGGACATTTCATGAATGGGATCATAAAACATGTGATCTTTTATGAATGGCTTGTTTCACTTTGCATGATGTTCATCCATGTTGTAGCATATATTAATACTTCATTCTGTTTTATAGACAAATAATACTCCACTGTATGATTATATCACATTTGTTTATCTGTTAATCAGTTGATGGACATTTGTTTTTTTTCACTTCTGGCTATGACGAAAAATGCTGCTATGAACATTCTTGGCTAAGTTTTTGTGAGGACATATGTTTTCAGTTCCCTTTGGTATATACATTAGAGTGAAATTGCTGGATCATATGGTAATCTATGTTTAACTTTATGAGAAACTGCTCCACTATTTTCCAAAGCACTGCATCATTTTACATTGCCACCAGCAGTGTATGAAGGTTCTGATTTCTTCACATCCTTACTCACAGTTGTTATTATGGGCCTTTTTGATCATAGTCATTCTAGTGCGTGTGAATTGGTATCTCTTTGTGGGTTTGATTTGCATGTCCCTAAAGAATAAAGATGTTGATTTTTTTTGCTTTTTTAGCATTCTGTATATCTTCTTTGGAGAAATTTCTATTCAAATCTTTTGCCAATTTTTAAAATTTGGTTGTCTTTTTGTTGAGTTGTAAATTCTTATATATTTTGAATATAAGTCCTTTATATTTTCTCCCTTGTGTAGGTTGTTTTTTTTTCACTTTCTTGATAGTATTCTGTGAGGCACAAAAGTTTTTAATTTTGATGAAGATGTCCATTTTGCCTAATTTTTCTCTTGTTGCTTATGTTTTTGATGTCATAGTAAAAAAGCCTTTGTCTAATCCAAGGTCACAAAGCTTTACTCCTATATTTTCTTCTAAGTGTTACATTTAGATCTATGATCCAATATGAGTTAATTTTTGTGTATGGTGTGTGGAAGGGGTCCAACTTCGTTCTTATATATATCCAGTTGTCACAGTACCATTTTCAAAACAAAATTTGATCTTGTCAATAACTAGCCCCTGTCCTCTCTCATACATACACACACACACACACACACACTTAAGTCCTTTTATAGCTTCCCATTTGTCTTAATCTAAAGATAAAAATCTTTAACATGATTTACAAGGCCCACGATCAGACCTGTCAAATTATGTGACTAAGGATTATTTAGCTCTCTACCCTCATCTTGTTTTTTACATTCCAGACACAATTGGTATTAATTCAGTGCCTGGTAAATGCATTATTTTCTGTCACGAGGGTGACATTTTCATAAAATGTCCTTTCCTCCTCTCTATTAAATCCCTCTTACTCATCCCTCAGATTTCAGCTCAGTTGTTACTTCCTTGTGAAAGCATGCCTGGCATTTCTCCCTAGGTCAGCTCTCCCTATAGCACCCTGGTTTTATTATAACGAATGTGATTTACTTTTGTGTTTCTTTAATTTTTGTTTCTCCCACTAGTACTTAAGCTCATGTGGTTAGGGGCCATGTTAGTTTTGGCTCACCATTATATCCCCAGCACCTAGAACTCTTGAACTCATAGTTAGAGCCAATAAATATGGGTTAAAAAGATGACTGAGAAAACCTCTTCCTTGCAGTAATTTGGAATTTTTTGTTAGGATTAAGATGGTGTCTTTTCTGGTCTTGTCTGGATCCTCTTCTGTTGTTTCCTTAATTTCATTAAGCAACAATTTATCAAGTGCCTTTTATGTGTCTGACGCTGTTCTAAATGCTTGAGATTTGGTAGTAAACAAAACAAAAATCTCTTCCCTCATGGAACTTATAGTATTGCAGTGTGGCATAGAGACAATAGGTGATAAATACTGAACATGATAAATAAGTAAATTATATAGCATAGTAGAAAAATACAAGTGCTTTGGAAAATGGAAATTTAGAACAAGTTAAGAAAGATTGGCTGTAGATGAAGAGAGTTGCAGTTTTAAATAGGTTGGCCTGGATAGGTCCTAGTGAGAAGGTGACATTTAATCAAAAACTTGACAGAGAAAGGTAGCCTTATAGATATGTGGGAGAATAGAAGATTTTTCTGGGCAGAAAAAACAGTTAATACAAAAGGCTCTCTGATGGAAGCACATTTGGTGTATTTGGGGAAGAATGAGGAGGTCATTGTGGCTGGAGCAGAATGAGAGAATAGAGTCATCAAGAGCAAGAATTTCTCTTGAGAGGATTCTGAGATGCAAAGTGTGAGAGTTGGGAGAGCAGATTATACAGCTTCTTTGAGGCCACAGCAGGAATTTGACATGACTGATGTGGAGAGGCATTTCAGGGTTTTCATTAAAGGAATGGTAAATGATCATTCTGGCTGCTATATGCTGAAAAAAAGACTATAAGGGATAAGGGTATGAGTGGGTGGACCAGTTAGGAGGTCTACAGATTACCAAGGTAGTAGGAGGAAAGCTGTTGAGAAGTGGGAGGATTCAAGTATATTTTAAAGGTAGACCCCAGAGGTTTCCTGATGGATTGGGTGTTGCCCTGAATCTGTAAACATCATTTTTCAGCTCACCCAAATCACATGCTAATCTATGAAAGACTGATCCCCAAAATATTGAAAACATTTCCATCTAGTTCTACTCCTTATTAACTTTACATCTAGATTTATGAAAAAACCTCCTTAAACCAAACAAGAAAAAAACCCCACCTCCTCTTCATAAAAACCCAGTTATCTTCTTGAACTGAGAGGAAAGCTACTGGTCTTTTAATAACATAGTTTGCTGATCCTCTACTGGCCATAGGGAAATTATTTCCTCGTGTGGCAGCAAGATTCTTGACTCCTTTTTTTGGAGAATATTACCACTGTCACCATCATCCTGACTTTAGGAAAGTTGCTTCTTCCTATTTTACCTCTGACCTAAGAGGTGGGGTCTGGGAAGGGACACTTCTCTTAATTCTCTGTGGCAAAATATAGGCTAGGCTAAAATATTTTAATAAGACTTTATTAGAGGTTTGAATAAGACAAGAAAATATAAATAAAACACAATTTGAAAAAATAGGTTCAATCACATGGTTTACTCAACTATTCCTGGAGGCTCTTTATTTACTTTTTAGCTGAGGAAGATTTGCCCTGAGCTAACATCTGCTGCCAATCTTCCTCTATTTTGTATGTGACCCGCCACCACAGTACAGCCATGGACAGATGAGTGGTATAGGTCCATGCCAGGGAACCGAACCCAGGCCACTAAAAGCGGAGCACACCAAACTCAACCACTAGGCCACCGGGGCTGGTCCCTGGAGGTTCTTGACAGAGACTATTCCTGCCACAGTCTTTGCCTTCATGTGTGGTAGTACAGTCTTTCAACCCAGTACCAAAAAATGGCTTCAATTTATCTGGAATCCTTGATATCTAAGCTGTAAAGAATGAGATCTAAGAAAAATAAAATGGCTTTCCGTTTTGTTATGTGAAGCCCTCCTTCCAAGTTACTGTTTATTCTCAATATCCATCTCTGCTAAATGTAACGAATTCCATGACTTGCCTGTGATGACCACAGGGAAAAGTCCTTACTTTGGCAGTCAGACGCTCAGGCAGAACATAAGATGTTAAGCCTAATGTCTGTACCAGAGAGAGATACAGAGACTAACAAAAGAGCAGGTGGTTTTTATTTTTTTTTGTTTTTTGCTACACATGGTACTTCTGAGAAGATAAAAGTTATGAACTTTTTTCCAGCACATCACTACCATTAGCTTGTCTTTCCATAACTGGAAAAATGAAATTAATTTAACATACCTATTGAATCTGGTTGGCTTTTGAGAACCTTGCATGCATTTCCTTGGTATGCATCTTCAGAACTGATGTAATAACCCTATTTCATTCTTGTGAGAGATAGGGATTCTGCTCTTATTTTAGAAGAAAAATAATGTGGATCTTCCATGCAAAGCCTTCTAAAGATTAGCTGTTTAACAACTTAAGTCAGCCTTTGAATTATAAATTAATAACAATACTATGCTAATAACTATAATTTGCTTAATGAACTAAATTTACCTACTTTGGAAGCAGGTCAGGTAGTTTACTATATCAGTAAAAGAATATTCTGGAAAAATATCAAAGTTCTTTTAATCTAAACTTTTATTTTAGGACAGATATTAATGTTTTGTTGACCAACTATACGTTGTGAAGTCCTAGTCTTAGATGTTTTCTGGTAAATAAAATAATAATCATACTACCCAACATTTTATTTCTTTGTAGTTTGCAAAATATCTTCTTTACATTAGTTCACTTAATGGACATACAAATGGAGACATTACTGCCAGAATTAAAAGCATTATTTTTGTTTTAGTTTTTTTTTTTTTTAGACTAATGATAGGAAGGCAAGAAAAGTGAGTTTTTCTCTAGTTATTTGTCCAAATGGTAATTCAAAACAAGCTTTGTATAGTTCTAATAAAAGTTGTTCAATGTTAGAAAGATTCTTTATTTGAGAAAAAAATGAGAATTTTAAAGACAAACTCTTCCTTGGCAGATAGAGGGCATCGAGCTGAAATGGTATTGCAAATGGATCTGTAAGAGAAGTCGAATGTGCCCTGAGGCATAAGGATGCTAATTTTGTTTTATTGGATTTTACTATAGCTATTAATAAATTTTGCTAGAGATTTATGTGATCAATTTATCCTAATGCTTGAACTAATTCCCCCAGTATATTTTATCAGAATATGTGACTTTTTCTAAATATAGCTTTATTTCTCATATTTTCCATACATGGGAAATAGTTTCCTGACATCTTAGATAGTAAAAGATTATTTTGAACATCTAAAGAAAAATAAAACCAAAGTATCATCATTGTTTTTCCTTCATGTTTCTCCCACAAATAAGCCAAGATTATTTAGTTACATCGTGCGTGCCTCTAGAGTTACTGGGTTCCTCAGTGAAATGACTGATGGATTACATTTTGGCAGTATGGCCTTCATTGCCTTATTGCTCTTTTGATAATATTTGCCTGTGACAAGTAGTTATTTTTCATTAACACATTCAATCATGGATAATAATATTTTAATAATGGTGAATGTGAAATTAATTAATAACCCTCAGGTATGGCAGTTGGACAGAATTACTCTATCTCAGACTTAGAGAAAACAACTTCATCAGTAGTTATAAGTTTGCATATGAATGGTCAATTTATATGGGATTCTGAATAAAAAATCATTCATGAGAAGTGTACGATGACAAACTGTACTCAAGTTCTCTGTTTGTGGATAACTTATTTCAGAAGATGTTAGTTACTATGACAGTCATAATCAGTAAGAATTCCTTAATTAGGGAACTCTAGTAGTGTGTCACTAGGTATCAATATTGAAATAGCTGATGTTATTTAACATGCTTTGCAATTTGTTCGAATGTATATGTGGTTTTCCAAACACTTAAGATACCTGTGTGACTGTAATTTATCTTGGAATGAATTGTTGCTTCATGAGTTTCAAAAACAAGAATATTGTATAAAATAATTTTATGTTTATTGGCATACAACTATGCTTATATTTACAAATCTATCTTCCTTCCTTCTTTGCGTCCTCCATCCCTCCCTCAGTCCTTCTCTCCCTCTCTCTCTTTCTCTGTCTCTTTCTTTCTTCCCTTCTCTTCCCTTTCCTCTAATACCAAGCTTGTTTTCTGCAAAGTCGGCATAAGAAACACAAAATAGTAAAAACTTTAATCACTTTCCAAAAGCCATTTTTATGTATTACTCCTCTATGTGGCCTTCTAGAAAATCAAAAAGGTTATTGAAAGAGTTGAAAAAATTTCTACATATATTCCAAATGTCCATTTAAGAATGTCCTCATGTTTTTAAACCTGGACAAAACATTACAGCATGTTTGGTTCCTTTATTCTGTATTATAGATAAATTGTTTGTACTGGCTAATCTATTCATTTTGTATATGCAGGGAATTCTCATTGTTATTATTTGTTAGTCATCAGGAGAAGAGCAAGAGAGAAGTTCAGAGAACAATGGGCTGGTCAGGATAGACCCTGTAGCCCCAGGGAGAGGCTTTGATTTTTACTCTGAGTGAAAAGGACTGCCATTGGAAGAGTGTGAGCAGAGAGTGTCATGAGTGGAATTATAGTTGAGAAGCACCATTTGCTGCTGAGCTGAGAACTGACTGCTGAGGGGAAGGCAAAAGCAGAGAGAACAATTTGGAGGTTGTTCAACTAATCCAAGCAGGAGACTATGGTGGCCTGGACCAGGATGGCTGCTGTGTGAATGCTAAGAGGTGTTCAGATTTGGGGTGAATATTGATGATAGAGGCAACAAAATTCACTGGCAGTTTAGATATATGGCTTTAGAGAAAAGAGGAACCCAGAACGTTTCCAAGTCTTTTAACCTAAACTACTAAAAGAATGATGTTGCTGTAAAACAACATCAGGAAAACTATGGGTAAAACAGGTTTGGGGAAAGAACAGATTTTCAGTTAGGCAAAATTTAAATGTTGGTCTCCATTAGCCATCTGCATGGTGATGTTCAATAGGTAATTGGATGCATGAATTTTAAGTTCAAGAGAGAGTTCTGTCTGAGAGATTTAAATTTAGGGAACATCATTTAATAAAAGGTTTGTAAATCATGGTCTGGAAGAAATTGCATACGGGGAAAAGAGAAAGGTCTAAGCACTGTACCTTTGGGCACTCCACTGTTGAGACTTCGTGAGAAAAGGCAGAATCAACAATGGGCTAAGAGATGCGATGTAGCAGGGGATCTAGGAGAGTCAGGAGGTCAAGTAGGTTGAAGACTTGACCATTGATTGCAGCAATATGGAGATTGTTAATGATCTTTGTTTCCCTAGAAAGGACAATAGAAATAATTCCATATTGACAGAGGAACCCTCAATTTATATTTCGTGAAATTCTTACCCCGAGAGCTCTTATATCATGTCCTTGGCAATGTTTACATATGTTTTCAAACACTGACTCTTTTCATCCTCAAAAGAAACTATGAAGTGAAGTCCATCCTTTTTTCCACCTTAGACATGACAACTGAAGTCAGGGAGGTTAATACCTTGGCCATGTGATTACATGACCAATAAGCAACAGAGCTAAGATTTGACCTCAAGTAGTCTGATTTTAGAGTCCATGATTTTAAGCATTGCACTATACTAGCCAAGAGTGAAAGGGAAACAAAGATCAAATTTGTGTATGATTTTAAGTCATAGGATTAAAAAAGGAAAAATGACCACCTTGGAATGGTCAGTGAGTGCTGAGTTCAGATTATTTTAATATCTAGTTTTTTTCTACGTACTCTCTCCTTTAGCAAACAGTTGAGCCACTAAGAATTAGGCACTGGCTTTTAATCAGTGTTGCTGAAGAGCAAATAAGTCAGTGACAAACGACCTTCCCTCTTGGGGTAGTAAGGGGAAGTGGAAGTAACAGGAAGTGAGGTTTTGGGTTGGGATGATTGAAATGCACATTTTGCTGGTTTACATAAGTTTTGGGCCTCAACTTGGACCTTTTGCACTAGAAACTAAAGACAGTTACTGACAGCAAATGCAAAATCCAATAACCACGAGTATCATTTATGCCAACAGTCATATCCATCCTGTGGGAAGATGCCTGAACTGGGAATATATTCCTTTGTAACAAGCTTGGGTAAAGGCCTTAATCATGTTATTTACTGCTTCCCCTCTACTTCCTCTTACTTAAAGCCTTGTTTTATTATTATTATTTATTTTAAAGTCAGGACTTGATTTTACTACACCAGTCTCAGTCCACCTGGTTAGATTGGAGTAAACTGAATCCACTACCTTGAATTCCTCTGGCCAAATCAAGAGACAACTGGAACTCAAATAATTGAATATTTGGGTTATGGAATGCTGATCTGATCATTTGACTGATCTCAAAAGCTCATTGAGACTTACTCTTCTTTAAGAGGTTATATATATTCTTTAAAAATCAAAACATGCCACACTCTTTTCATTCTGGCCCCAAATTAACTATATTTTCTGCTTTGTTTCCTTAAAGTGAACATATTTTAAACTCACTGCTTTAGCGAGGCTTTATCTTTGCTTAAGGAATTTTCCCCAGCCTCTAGTCTAATCATATTCATGTGTCTTTATAAAACTCTCATCAGGGGACAGTTTCTTCCCTAGATTAATCACATGGTTTTCTATTTCTGCTTTACTATTTTAAAATTTATTATCTACCAGATTTTATTGTATTTAACTTTGTAAAACTTGTTTCCTTATTATAGTCTGCATTTCCTGAAGGGACACATTAGTGTGTGTGTGTGTGTGTGAACGTGTGTTGTATTCATAATCTTGTAATTTTATCTGTTCCTTGATTGTAAACTAACTGGCGATTATAACATTTAACCTACTCCGACCTACCATGACGCGTTAAGAAACCAGACTTCATCTACTGCATAATAGGAAGTTATCGAGAAACTCAAGTAGGGGAATGATGTTAGAGATGTGTGAAATGGAAATCTAGAAGCAGTGTAGCATGTGGATTAGAAGAGGGAAAGACTGGACCCAGGGAGGCCAGTTAATACATGACTGAAATACTATTCTCAAGAGATGATTAGCTTTGAATTATGAAAATAGTAGTTGGAGTGGGAAAACAATGTCAAAATCTGGGACACGTCCAAAACATTAAACGTTTTCCTCTATTTTTTTTAGGAGCCTGGGAATCATGACCAATGAAAATCTTCCCCCTAGAATCGTCTTCCCTCATCTCTAGTATTCTATTGCTGGTTTCACACCCCTCTCTCTCTTTTTTTTATAGACTTTATTTTTTAGAGCAGTTTTAGGTTCACAGCAAAATTGAGAGGGAGGTACAGAGATTTCCCATACCCCCTGCTCCCACACAGGCACAGCCTCCGCCATTATCAACATCCACCACCAGAGCGTGCATTTGTTACAACTGCTGAATCCATATTGACACATCATTGTCAACCAAAGTCTATAGTTTACATTAGCATTCACTCTTGGTGTTGTACATTCTATGGGTTTGGACAAATATATAATGAATGACATGCATCCACCATTATAGTGTTATACAGAGTAGTTTCACTACCCTAAAAATCCTCTGTGCTCTTCCCACTCATGTATCGTATAGATGGGGGGTTTGGGGACCTGCTTCTTTTCTTGCTTCCTCACCCTGCTATATATCCTGCAGTGGCTTAATTTCTGGTGGCTGGCTTCACATTGATCTAAGGCCCTGCGACGAGGTCATTTTCTGGGAACAGAAACATGAAGAGAACTTGGATCTTCTCTTTGGACTCAGTATTGAATCAACCTTGATGCCATCTGTCTGCAGGTTGTATTTTTTCACCTCTGTTTGTTAGGGCCAAACTTCAGTTTCAAGATCCACTTAAGAATTGTGGGAGCATCAAGGTGAATGCATATATGAATAAAACAAATTCCCTGCCCTCAATGAACTTGTAACCTAGAAGAATTGACTGACAGTGGTCTTCTCTGCCTTCCCATTCTGATTTATGAGGGATTACCATATACTCTTGACTTGAAGTCCTTCTTTAAGAAAATTAATAAAAAATGAAAATAGAGAAGTAGTATAAAAAGTAAGTCTTTCTACACATACAGATATACATGCATAATACCTATTCTTTCCAGAGAAACTATCATTAAGAATTTGATGTGTACTCTTCACTACTTTTTCTTTGACTTTAAAAATGTATATTTATGTGTATTCAAGCATATACATTTTTAGATGCAAATGAATTTATATTATTATGCAACAATTCTACTTAAAACATTCTTTTGGATTTAAGCTTTTCTTTGTTTTAGACTCTTTCTATTACCCCAATTTTTGAATACTTCCAAAGATGATCAAAGAAGGCACTGCCACGGAATTATGAAGAGTTAATGTCAGTTATAAGTTTTGTGTTAACACTATTCTAATATATAACACCCATTAAACCAAACTTTAAAATTCTACCTGTTAAATTATGAATGTGGGTTTTGGTTAATTAGATAGCATCCACTGATTTTAAACTCAAATGAATTATCCATGTAAGATGGCTAAAATAGTAAAGTATATTTATTTTGATGTGAAAGTCTTAGGGAGTGATAAATATTTTTTATATCTTTGAGAAAAAAATCAAGCTGATAATAACATTTTTATTGCATGGGATCTGGAATTCAAAGTTCCATATTTAAGAGCTGTAGGTATTTAAATAGACAAAAATACGTGGAACATTGCAATATGCACTGATATGACTCTTACCCTAACTCAGTATAAGTTGAAGCTTTTGCATTATGGCTGAAATACTTGCTTCATGTATAGCACATCAAACCCTGAAAATTAAGTCAAATCCCAAATGTTTTCCTTTCACTGGAGCACACTAATTATAGGAAATATTATCATATTCTTTTGTGAATTTCTTAGATTCGATTTATAAACATTAAACACCTGGGTCTTGCCTTTGCTGAAATCATTGATTTACTGTTGAATTATGCCACTATACTAAGAAGGGATTAAAGGGAAAATAGCAAAGTGAACTGATAATTGGATGGTGGATATTTCAGTAATGGACATGCTAAGTTTTCACAAGTACATCTATTGATTGATTGATTGATTTTAGTCAGCTTTAGTGATGATCATTTCATGGCAATCCTAACTTACATAACCTGTCTAATTGGATGTGGGAACTGAGAAGGAAAAAAAATTACTATAATAGGGGAACTATTGTACACAACTGGAGTTTCTAATTTTGAGTGACACATTACAATTTCAGGTTTATATTAAGTTCTCAGATATGAATTTTATATAAAACTTTGGTGCCTCATAAAATAATTATTTGATATAAAAATATACATTAGTGCAAATAATTTTCTAAGTTGTCAAATTGCCAATTTATCGGGTTGTGATTATTAACTAGATAAATATTTATAAGAATAATCATGATAGATTGTCATTTAATGATCATATTATTTTACAGCTTCTGTAACAACCATTGGACACCTTGAGAGTCTGTTGATGTGGCTTTTATTAGTTCTATGATCCAGTTGGATGAGTAATGTGCCAATCCTTGGTGAAAAGTTATGCTCATTTAGGGATTATCAGATGGCGGGGAGGAGAATGATTAATATGTATCAGGGCTGTAAACAAGGATCAGGAGAAAGAAGTTTCACAATGAAAAAACAATCCCCAGCAAGAATGTATATAAGAATCAGGATAAAATGATCAGGTCTGGTTTTGAATTTGGAAATCGTAAATCAAGAACTGAGGTGGATATTATCAAGATAATGTGTCAAGGACACCAAGCATACAAAACAGATCATCAAAACAGAGAAAAGAACCTTCTTTATGGCTATGTCATATGACAGCATTTTTTTTTTATTTTTGTGAAGACGAGCCCTGAGCTAAGATCTGTTGCCAATCCTCCTCTACTTTATATGGGATACCGCCACAGCATGGCTTGACAAGTGGTGTATCGGTCTGCTCCCAGGATTCGAACCTGCAAACCCCAGGCAGTCCAACCAGAGCGTGCAAACCCAACTGCTACCAGGCCAGCCCATCGTATGACATCATTTTAAATTAGAATTTATTTTGGAGTTCTATTAGTGCTGCCATCTTGTTCCTGCACTATGGACTGAAAAAAGAGCTTTAAAATAGTCAACATTTATTAGAAGGGTTTTCAAAGTATGTTCTTAAATTTAAACTTCATCACCTTTCAGGTACCACGTATTATCTCTTTTATTATCTACCTCACCTAAATTCTCTGGAAGTTACTTGAGAAATTTAAAGGAAGATATTGAGCATATCAATAATTTTTTAGAGCAAGCATTAAAATGCAGTGGAGTGCAGTAATAGATTTTTTATGGGAGATATTATTTAGCTTTCCCTGTTGCTTCTAGTTATTTTTTCAAGTACAATGAAAATGTTTAGAAAAGTACAATAGATGTCCATTGTCCCCCACAGTTCCACCCCCACCTCTAAAACAAGCATATCCAAAGTCCAGGGTGGGAGAAGCAAAATGAAGAGGAGGCTGACACCCCAAATTTTAATCGTTTACTTGCACATTGCATTTTATAAACCACTGTGAGAAATTTAATTTTATGTAGTGCAGAGGTTAGTAGAGTAGTCCCCCGAGGCACAAAGACAAGTTGGAAACTTGGTTCTGTCACTATTTCCCTGTTTGATCTTACATAGGTGATTCCAAGCTTTGGTTTATTCACCTGTAAGTTGAAGAAAATCCTAGCATTTACTTTATAGAGTTACTGTAAGCACGAAATAAGTTAATGCATGTAAAATTTATAGAAGTATAGGGAGAAGGTACACCCAAAGCACTGCATACATATTAGCTATTATTTTAATATTTTAATAATCTGGTAACCTAAATCATTCACCATCTAAAAAACTTAGTTCGGGGGCCGGCCCGGTGGCGCAGCGGTTTAGTCCGCGCTTGGCAGCCTGGGGTTCGCGAGTTCGGATCCCGGGCGCCCGCCGACGCACTGCCTGTCAGCCATGCCGTGGCGGCGTCCCATATAAAGTGGAGGAAGATGGGCACAGATGTTAGCCCAGGGCCAGTCTTCCTCAGCAAAAAGGGGAGGATTAGCAACGGATGTTAGCTCAGGGCTGGTCTTCCTCACCAAAAAAAAAAAAAAAAAAAAAAACAACTTAGTTCGTTTCCCAATGTCTACTAGGTAAAGTCCAAGATCTTTGGTATGCTGTTTAAGGCCCTTTATAGTCCGGTCCAAACTTCCCTTTCCATCCTCACTTTCTAGCAGTACCAAAAAGGATGCCAGTGTGTATACAGCTTCACAATACTATTCACCAATTCTAAGTGGATTATTTTAGGAAGACCATGATCCATTTGCATACAAGTTTACTTTGCCCAGAATAGCCTTCTAAATTTTTCCAACCTTACTTCCCATAGCACATGCATGAAGATCCAGCTAATACTCGCCTCCTCTAGTAAACCTTCGCCAGTCTCTCCAGTCATAATTAATTAGCTTCTCCTTTGTGCTCTTATATAAATTTAATATATTTCTATTTCAGTGCTATAACCAGTACAATAATTATCTGTTCATGTCCATTTCTCTGCCACAAAGTTGTAAATTCCTCATGAACTTGAGACCTTGGAGCTCCCATGTCCTGTGTTTATCACAGTTCCTAAAACGTGGTAAGCATTCAGTAAGGTTTTCAGAAAAAAATGCATGGATATTAAGAAAATAATAGAAGACATTCACATAGCTTAACAAAACTTTAATAAACATTGTTATGGGCTGAATGTTTGTGTCCCCCTCCAAATTCACCCATTGAAACTCTATCCCATAATGTGATGGTATTTGCAGGTGGGGCTTTTGGGAAATAAGTAGATTTAGGTGAGGAGGTCATGAGAATGAGGCTGTCATGATGGAATTAGTACCCTTATAAGAAGAGGGAGACAGAAAGATCTCTCTCTCTCTCTGCATACGCACCAGAGAGGCCACGTGAGCACACAGACAGAAGGTAGTTGTCTACAAGCACATCCTCAGCAGGAACCGCATCTGCTGGCAACCTTGATCTTGGACCTCCCAGCTTCCAGAACTGTGAGAAATAAATGTCTAGAGCATTTTGTCATATGAGCCCCAGCAGACTAAGACTAACAGTATTTTGTGTTTTCATATTACGTAGAAATAGATTACATTTTCGAGGGAAGTTAGTCTGGCATGGGACTAGAGTCTTTGGATAAAGCGTATCACTGTTTTAAAATTAGACTTTCACAGAAGTGACTATAGACAAAATAAAAAAAGTTTTGTTGATCAAGTAGTGAAGACAGGCTGGAGGGAGATGTGAGAAACCTAGTTTATAATATAGTGGACAATTAACAAATATTTGTAAATGTCTGACACAGTGAATGGATGCATTGATTAATAAATGAAAACCTAGTAGATTATCCTCTACCGAACTTTAAAGTTGATAGGAGATGTCATACTTTTTTAAAAGTGTTTTTTCACTGAGTTCCCCTTACTCCTTGTCAACTGAAAAGTGTAGATTTAACTCTATCAGGTGTGACCTCACAACTTTGCACATTTCTATGGTTATTCCAGACATGAAATTCTGTTGATTTAGTGTTCTGGTAAGTTGTCCATTAATTCTGAATTCAGAACAAGCTTTAAGTTTTCAATAGGAAGATTAAACCTAAAGATTAACAAAGCCTATCTGTTCCAAATAAAATTGTTATCCTTTAAATGACCAAGAGAGAAATATTCAAATATTTCAGGGCAGTTGGATCTATGTACATGCATTTGACCACAGATTTTTGACCCAAGTACTTCATAATATCATTGCATTTTGAGCAATTAACTAGTCACATATTCATGCATTATTCAGATCATTAATTTTAATTAAAATACTATAATACCTTCCAATGATTAATAATTAGATATTTCATGAAAGTAAATTTTACTTTATTAAAAATCATTGGAATTGCAGTAGTAGACATTTAATCTACTCCTGCATAAAGTTAGTTGCATAATGTTATCTTCATTGATAAATAAAAATGTACATTGTAAGGATCCAAGTTTGCCTGTATTTCCTGTGATTATGAAATGAGTAGCACAATAGGGATTTTTTTTGCCTCACACAAGCAGTTTATTGAAATTTCTGTTGTAATTCAAGCTAAGTCTATATTGGACCTATAATCCTGCCTCCATGTTTGGAAAAAAATAATAACATGGTTTCCTCAAAATAGATACTCGGATGCCACTGCCAACCCCCACATATAACCTGTACCTTTACTTTTTACATACCACTTCATAAATCAATGCTTTTATTTATCTCTTTCCTATTTTCCTTTCTTTCATAAGAACCATCCTCGTCTATAATACTTCCCTCAATTCCTGCTCTAAGATGGAATATCTATGTCTTGCTAGGAAAAAGACAGTGATAATTTGTATTTATTGCAGGAATGACAGCTAAGGAATGAAATGCTTCCAACATTGCATCCATATAATCCCAGATGTGGATCATTTTCATGCCTAATAAGTAGCTCTATTCACTATATCTTGTTTTGTTTGTTTCATATTTTTCCTGGTGTGGCGGTCTTGTAATAATTTTTGGCTCTAAAGTATGCTGTTGTTTGATTTTAATAAGACATAAGCTTGCAGTAAAACTGAACAGATGCGATTTGAAGTGCTAATATATCTCACAGGTCCCCATAAACTTCCATTCCTATTTCATAGGTATGAATAGGAAACAAATCCAGTGCGATTGTATTAAAATAATCTATTTCTAAGTTTTTAATCCCCTGACACCACCACCTCCTCCCATTTCACAGAAAGCATTTTCTTTGGTAAGAAAGCCTCCTGAAAAAAGAAATCTCTCATGGACTGATTTCTCTGGATAATTCTTTGACAATCTCATATAACAGACTCAGCAGATTCCCTGGCTGAGAGTCAAAAAATTAACATTAGATTTCTCTGCATAGTAGATATTAATGCACCTTTTTGTTCAATGAGCTACTTTAGCATATGGATGTAAAGTTCCACTCTGTGATTATGTCTTGAACTAGCTGAGTGATAGGTGCTTCAAGTACTTTTTGGAGAGTAGATTTTAAATAACCCAGTTCATAGCACTTAAAATGTTCTACTGACATCCTGAGGGTTACTCACCCATAGATTTTCAACACAGGCATACTACAGCATCAATAGAGGACCTTACAAGTGCTCAAATATTGTGTACTTCAAAAACATGTTCAGGTATTTTTTAAAGGAAAATAAGCTAGTTATAAATGTTAAAATTTGTTATAGCAAATAAGGAATTGGTTAGCTATAATATCCTGATCTGCTGAAATAGGAAGGAAAGTTTATTGTTTTATACTGAAAACATCGCAATTATTTAAAAAACTCAGATTAAATTTGATCTGGCAACTTTTCTAGTTGCTCAAAGATGGGTTGGATAAACTTACCACCACCATCCAGAGTGATAGAAGAAATGAGAGAAAATTCAAGAACATATAGCATATGGCAATCCTACAAAAGGAAGTAACTGTACCAGATATTTTTTAGCATTCAGGGATGTCAAATTTTTTCAAGAAATGTGTTTACTAAGTATTTCTCATAACTGAGAAACTCACATAATTCATCGATTTCCATTGTCAACCATCATAAGGCAGCGCCTCTCAGGCTGATCCTTCTGTAAACAAGTATAAAACCTGGATGAGTATACAAAGCATCTCTTTGAAAGCGTCAGAGAACCATCAAGGGAGACAGAACAGGAGGGGCCCACATTCTCGGGACAAGAGAGGAAGACCAGGGAGCCTCACATTCATCACTTTATTTGTCCTCAGGGTTTTGTCAAATCCATAGGTGAGGAAGCAGAGCAGAGAGTGAAGGCCTGGAGATCACGAGGTCTCACTGTGCTGGGGGGACAGAAGATGGTGTTTGGGCTCTCCAAGAAAAATTGAACTTGAGGGTAAAAAATGACTGCAGAGAAGTGAGTGGGAGACTGCAGGAAGTTTACCTGCAAGGCTTTTGACTACTCCCTCAACTGCAGTGTTCAGGAAGAGACATCCAGAAACAAAGTGGCGGGCTATAGTTTGAGATCTAAAGAACTGAGCAAATATTTTAGTAGTCTTACAGCTCTAGGGAAAATGAAGCAGCAGACTAGAGATTAACAAATTGGATGACCCCAAAGAATGCTCAAGGCTTTTCAAGATCCCAGAGGAGACATGCTCTAAGAGCAAGCCTTAGGGGTAGCAGCTGACCAAAGAAAGTCCAAACTTCACAAAACTCCAAACCTTTCCTTGATTGGATCACGGTGATCCGCCAAAACACTGCGTGCCTGCATGAAGATTAATCCTCTTTTGAGGAAGATCATCAGCCAGAACCTCTATAATTTTTATAGTTAAAAATTACCATACATATCTATAAAATGCATGAAAACCTTGATAAAAATACAGGCAATAAAAGTAGATCCACAGGTGATTCAGTTATTGAAATTGTTTATAAATAATGGACTTAAAATAATTATGATTATTATGTTCAAAAAAAAAGGAAAAGAAGAAGACTTACCAGAAACTTGGAATTTATAAGAAAGTCAACTTAAAATTTTAGAACTAAAGAAATACAATAACTGAATATAAGAATTAAAGAGGTAGACTTGTTAATGTATTAAATATGGCAGAAGAGAAAATTAGGTAACTAAAAAGATCCGAATTCTTTAAACACATATAGAAATAGGATGGGAAATTCAGAAAAGAATGTAAAAGATATAGGGGATGTACTCAAAAAATCTAAAATATGTGTAATTTGAGTCCCAGAGTAAGAGGAAAAAAGAATAGAAGCAATATGTGAAATAATATTGCCTGAAAATTTTCCAACACTGGCAAAGACACCTACAATTCAAGAAGCTTGATGGACCCCAATCAGAAGAAATACAAAGAATATCACACCTACATGGATCATATAAAACTGCTGAACGAAGATAAAGATAAACTCTTCAAAGCAGCCAGAGCAAAAATCACATTTTCTTCAACAGAGCAAAAATAAGAGTAACAGCAGATTTTTTCAGTAGAAACAACTACAGCAAGAAGAAAAAGGAATTACATTTTTATTTTTATTTTTTCCAGGTTTATTGAGATATAGTTGATATATAACATATGACAACTTTAAGGTGCATGTGATGATTTGCTATACATATATGTTGCAAAATTATTACCAAATAAAGTTAGTTAACACATGCATCTCCTCACATAGTTACCTTGTGTGTATGGTAAGAAGTTTTCAGATTTACTCTCTTAGCAACTTTCAAGTATATAATACAGTGTTTTTAAATATAGTCACCATGCTTTCCCTTAGATGCCTAGGAGTTATTCATCTTATAATTGGAAGTTGGTACCCTTTGACCACCTTCGCCCACTACCTTACCCTCCTTGCCCCTAGCAAACACCAGTCTACTGTTTCCATAAGTTCAGTATTTTTTAGATCCCACATATAAGTGAGCTCATGCAATAGTTGTCTTTCTCTGTCTGACTTATTTCACTTAGCCTTATATACTCAAGGTCCATCCATATTGTTGCAAAAGGCAGGATTTCCATTTTTTTATGGCTAAATAATATTCCATTTGATAGATAGGATAGATAGGTAAATATATCTATATCTATATCTATATCTATTCATGGTTACCTTTGGAAGAGATGGGCTAGGAGAAAGCAAGAGTTTGGTTTGGAAGGCTATTCTGTATCTTGATCAGCATGGTGGTGTCTCATATGGAAAATAGGAAGATAATAGCTTCTTGAAAGACAGGAAGTGAAAACTCGAAGCCTGGGTATCTGGACATTTGTGCAGTGCCTGTCAGCACAGAGAATGGCAGTCTGAGTGGGAGCAGTGGTGGATGCATCTGGGAGGTGAGAGGAACTTGGAAATTGAATATAGTGATTGCACTCAAAGGTCTTAAAAACCAATTCAAGAAACTCTAGATTATTATTATTTTTTGGGTAAAGCAGTCTTTATAGATTGAGATAGCTCAGGATTACTCACTACCTATGTGCAATACATATAACATGTTTTATGTATGTCTTATTTTATATATCTGTTTATAAAGTGTGGTTTATTTGATTATTTTACTTAATAAATCTCTGTGGTAAGAGTAGTTGTCCTGTATTTCTGATATGTGTAGGAATGCTTACAAGAAAAGGAGATATGTCATTTGGTGAAATTATATAAATATAATCACCTGAGGAAGTATTTGAAAAACATTATAAGGTGCTACCCTCATAAATCAAACATTTCCCTCCAAAAAGATTCAGGCTTATGGCTTTGGTTACACAGTGTAGACTTTTAAAATATGATTTTTGCTTGCAACTTCATCTCAAAATACTTCACCAAGTTAAAATATGGTTTACTTGTAACAGTGAAGACCTGCATATGTGTAGCCATTCATCTGTTATTAGTGGTTCTTTGCATTAGATAGTGACAAATTCTCCTGATAATAAGAGTTTCCTGATCAATCAGTTCCATATATACCTGCACACTTTTTTTTTTTTTGGTGAGGAAGATTTGCCCTGAGCTAACATCTGTTGCCAATCCTTCTCTTTTCTTGCTTGAGGGAGATTCACCCTGAGCTAACATCTGTGCCAATCTTCATCTATTTTGTGTGTGGGTTGCTGCCTCAGCATGACTGAGGAGTGGTGTAGGTTTGTGCCAGGGATCTGAACCCACGAACCCGGGCTGTCGAAGTGGAGCATGCCAGACTTAACCACTATGCCACTGGGCTGGCCCAATACCTGCACACTTTTGATAGACTCTTGGTCCTATTAAATTTTCCTTCCTTCTATTTAAGTTGAGGAAGTGGTACAAAAATACATATTGAAAATTATATGTTCATGCAGACACACACAAAGAAAACATTAGCTGAAGTTCTGATGAATTAACATAAAATTATTGAACTACATTACTGCCTTTTTTGCACATGAACATTAAGGGAATAATATTTATTGGGTTTTACTGTTGGAGGCCTATTACCATATTACAGCAAAATGTAAAACAAAACATATATTGGCTTCTACATTTATCTAGAACATATGGGATAAAGTAACTTTTAAAAAACATGGCTTGCGTCATTTCATTAAGAACAAATATAAGGAAGGGATTTGCTTTAAGATTTGACTACTGCTGTCTGTACTAAGATAAATGTGGCTCATACAATTGTGTGCTTGGTAGCTAATGAAAACACTCATGTCTCGAAGCTCAATTAATAAGATTTGTGATTGATTCTCAAATCATTCATAGTTTCAAAACCACATGGAGTTGATTTCATACATTTTTAACAGAAGCAATAAAATTATTCTTTTGTCTCTTTGTTAGTGATATTTTAGCCCTACAGAAATTACAGTGCCTCCTACCATGTTGAATGGCTCCAAGATTATTTACACACCTAGTAAGTATGTTATAAAGTGGCTTATATACTACATACATTATTATCTGTTGTACTGAGATATACAAAGCAAAGTCTCCCTCCCTCCCCTGAAAAATTACAAGTTATTTTATCATATGTGATAGAAAACCTGTTGGAATTACATCTACTGTTTTTAAGAATAATCAATTTTAGAACATTCTCACATGTAAAAGTAAAATATGTTGTATTTGTTATCTTCAGTTAAATTCTGTTTATCTTATTTGTGTGGAAAACTAATATTTACCAGAATAAATAGCCAATGGAGTAAAAGTCAATGAAGTGGCAATGTTTATTATATGTTAAAATATTCTATTTTGTCTAATAGAAAAGTACAAATTAAAATAGATTTGCTAATAATCACCTTAGTAGTGTTATTGATTTATACTACATACTAGATAATATTTTAAAATTTGTTTTTGAGATTGAATATATTATTTGTCAACCTAGTCAAAAACAAAGCAACATTAAAGAGAAGTCATGCCATGATTACTCATGGTCGTTTTATATTCTGGTTTATATAAACTCCGACAAAAAAGAATGCCTAAAGGAGTCATCACGAAGGGATAAATGGCTTCTCATTAAGAACTAAACTCAAAGCTCAGGTCTGTATTTTTATTAGAGGAAACAAAAATCCATATTTCAGCGTCTGTGTGACTACAATACAGATTCATTGTTGCACATGGACCAAGTCTAATAATGGCAACTCTTGGTTACTCTTCTTGAATGCCAGTCATTTCATATATACTTTTTTCAAAAACCCCTGCTTCTCAGCCCTTGGCATTTATTGGAGACTATCAAGGAGAATGCCCCCAGAAGGACATTCAGTCTGCGCTATGTCCTGTTCTTTAGCTCTGGCCAACTGTGCGGAGGGACCTAGGCTTTGCCTGAAGAGACATGGCGAATCCTTGATGTAGTCAAGAGTGTTCACATCACACTTGAGGCTGCAAGAAAGTCAGTGGCAAATTCTAGTAAATTTGGCAAAACTGAAGTACTTCGTGGGTCTGTCATATGACTTGTCACTGGTTCCTAATCAAAGTCAGCATCTATCATCAGACAATCCATTAGGCTGAGGCAATCTCATGTCAACTGGTATTATTTTCACATGCCATGGCCGTTACTATAGATAATGATAAACCTGTTCCCCCCAGGGGAGAGTTTCCAATTGCTTTTCCATTCACACATCCATTATGTGAATAACAACTATTATGTCCTGAGCACATAACGTATTCCAGGCACCATGCACTCTCATTTGTCCACTGCAATATAGCCACCATGGTCTTCTTCCAGTTCCTCCAACCCACCATGTGTAAGCCCACATTGGGGCCTTTGCATTTGATGGTCTTTCTGCCTGGGGGACTCATCACCCTAATCTCACCTGGCTGGATCCTTCCTGTCATTCAGGTGTAATCTTAAGATCATCTCATCATACAGGTCTTGTCTGATAGTCTAAAATAGCGACTAGGTCACTTGCTATCACATCGCCTTATCTTAATATATCACCATCTTTTCTTTTACTGCTTGTTTACTTTTGGTTGTCTGTCTTCTTTCACTAGAGTACATACTGTAGGACTCTCCATGTTTTGTCAGTCTCTATATCCTGATCGTTGTGCACTCAGTCAATACCTATTGAATGAATGACGGAATACATAGTGCTCTAACTATGGACACATACTCAGCGTTCTCTCAGTAGCTCTCTGAGATAGTTTTTGTTATTTCCATTTCACTAAAGTGAAACGTGGGCAAATGAGTTGTCTGAGCTGCTTCTGTTTTTAAATGATCCCAGAATTATCCCAGCCCCTCCTAACTGCTCTGGGGCACACATTTCTGTTGCTCCGAATGGTCCATAAAGTGGAGTGCAGCTGACCTCCGTGTCACCTGCCATCGTGCAAGTTTACTTGTGTTTCACAAAGGCTCACCCTGGTCCTCTTCACCATGTTGCTTTCACCATATCTCAGCCCTATGTTTCAGAGGTATCTTGCTGGAATGGCTCACTTACCTTTGCTGTCTGATAGATAAGGATATGGGCCAGACCGTAGCACGCGCTTTTGGCAAGTTTGGACCATTTCTGTGTTCTTCTCTCTCTCTTCACATACCACTGAACTGACAAGTGAACCCAGGTCTCCTCCTTCCTCTTTATTCAGGGAAGATTTATGGGCAATGCCCATATAGCTCCAGGTAAGACCCTTTATCCTTCAGGTACCATTTGCCCCTCACACAGTTTCTTTCTGCTCCACCTTCTGAGGGTGAAAGAAACATATTCATTTTTATGTATGAAAACTGATGCAAGAAATATTTATTACGAGATTTTTCTCCCTGAGTAATGATAATGGTAATTAAATATGCCTGTCAGTTGATGAAATTTGGAGTCATTTTTACAGGATAAATAAAATGGCCTAGAGATTTGTTTTCAATGTTCTCACTCTCCATGTACAATTGTAGGATTGTTATGAAATGGACAGAGATGAGCTCCAATATTGCAGCTGCAAATTTTTATTTAAACGGCTAGAAAATCCTGTGCCAATTTATTTAAAATATTTTCCTCTTTACTGCTTTTAATTAAATATTGAAACTGATGAAGAAATTAGATAATTTTAAGGAATGACTAAAAGGAAAATGTTTACAATAAAGTATTTTTTATCTTCATTCACATCTTGGTTTAGAAGTTTTGGCAACCACAAGCATTGATGAAAATTCATGCTTATAAAACAAGTCTTACTTCATTTTTCTCAACCTATTTGACTGTCTTTATGACACTGATTATTTTTTTAAAGAGGCAAATCCAATATCCGAATGATCAATTTATCCTATTTCCTACAATAAAGACAGAGATAAAAAGGCGTAGTGTAATAAATGGTGCTGTTTTCCTAATAAATTCTTTTAAACGCCCAGAAAACTCTAGTTTGCCTGACACTGCTTGAATGCTGACTTAATAATACTACTTGATACCCCAGATATTTATTGTCTTTGAGTCCTGTTCAGGAAAAAAATCGGAGAAATTATGAGCTTCAGGCTAACCAAAGCAGGGCAATTATATGAATTATCTGATACTGAAAATGTGTGTAATTTAGGCTATTATGATCATACATAAAATGATAAAAGCTACTCTCACATTTTAAAAATCAGATTTACCTTTCTCTTCTTAGAGAAGTATACATATGTGAAATAAAGCTTAGGTAGCAATTACGAATTATAGTTAGAAATTGAAAAATGTCAGACCTGGTTTCTTGCATTATTATTATGACTTTTATTTCATGAAATATTCTTATTGAAATTTCTAACTAACTACATTTTACCCTCTACAACTGACGATGAACTAGAGAGAGTTAATGGTCAATATTTATTTCAAAATATTTAAAATATAAGCTCTGACCTATGAACAACAGAGATTTTAGTCAGTCTGGGCAGGCGTAGGTGAAGAGTTGTATAGGTTAACATGTTTCTTCATCCTATAGGCTCCATCTGATAAAACACAAAATGTATTCAGTCATATGAATAA
This sequence comes from Tapirus indicus, assembly GCA_031878705.1. NCBI lineage: Eukaryota > Metazoa > Chordata > Mammalia > Perissodactyla > Tapiridae > Tapirus > Tapirus indicus. The sequence continues at coordinate 33,122,894 of CM062937.1, read as the reverse complement.
TCACGTTATCCACTTCATTTCCCCAAAATAAGTACACTTGAGTTGAATGGAAAAGTGTGAAAATGCCCCATTTGCAATGGAATCCTTATTTCTATTTTGAGCTCATTAGTCTATTCAATTCAAGAAAATTAAATCAAATCAAGGAATGAAAATTTTGATAAGCACTGCCTCTTCAGTTCTCACCATAACATCCAACAATGGAAACCACTGCTGTGCTTTTGCAGTTAATTCTCGGTGGATCTTTCTGCGTGGTTTATATGGTAAAAGGGAAAATTCCCTTTGTTTTGAGAGTCGCGTCACATTCAGTTTTCCAAACTGCTTTCTTTCCTGGAGTGAAACGAAAGATGGGTACCATGTAAAATAAAGAGATCCCTGAACTCTTCTATTCTTTGAAGATCAGGTCACGACAGAATTCCTTTACTTCACCTTAGTAATGTCATTGAAATGTCTGTATAAACCAGGTTGTTAATTGCATATCCCTATATAATTTATTGTATTTATTATGGTTCAAATTCCCATTTTGTGTTGTGTTTTGTAATTCAAACAGTTGAGGCATGACTTTGAGTTATGTGACTAGTTGAAATTATTAAGTTTGGCATGTTATAATGTGCAACACACTCAGAAAATAGCTTTATTAAATCAACATCCACTAACTGGGACTGCGCAACTAGTTTTGTCCACACTGATAAAAATTCCTTTCCTTAAGAATTTTTTCCTGACAAAACATATAATAAATATTAATTGTAGAAAATTTTGGAAAATCTCTTAGAGAATGAAAACAACCAAAAATTAGCCATGATTCCACCATCCATAATTAACTCCTGTTAGCATTTCATGAACAGCCTTCATATATATACTTTCAAATCTGAATTAGAATCATAAAGACAATCTACACTGTAATGGTATATTACATTTTGTTACCTCTTGTACTTAGCAGATTGTTTTCCCATATTCCTGAGTATTCTTGCATATGTTGTGCTGCTAATTCAACTCATAATGGTCAGAAAAGCATGCAGGTGAAATTCTTAACTAGAAATGACACATTGTTATACAGGGTTGACCAGGAGTACATTTGAAGTCCAGATGATAGAGCCAATTCTTTACCCATTGTCCTTGAGTCCTTTTTAAACCAGTGACAAAGTAGACTCATATCAATATTTAGAAGCTTCCTTCTCCTCTGGTCTCCTTTCCTCTTACCATTTCCACTTCTTTTCCATAGGTAGAAGTTCTGCTACACATTGCTATTCCTTTAATCCGTATGCTGCTATCCATTTTTGCAATTCTTCAGAGAGGAGTACCTAAGAGAAAAAAATATATAAAATTATATATATGTAAAATTTGTTTTTGATATCTAAATTCTGATATAGTGTTGCATTAAAGAAAGATATTTTCTCAAATAGAAGTGAGGATGGTGAGGACACAAAGGGATGATGATATAACTGCTCTAAAATATTAATGGAAGGGGATGAACTTCTGCAAAAGCATCTGCAACTTGTCACCAGGTTGTAGTTGACATTTGTAAGTTCTTTCTTCCAGTACTAATTTCTTGTTCTCTTTGCCGTCAGCTCAAACCTCGTTCAGTCATGATTCTTAACTTCATAGATTGAACTGAATCATCACTGAAATTCTGAGTCATTAGTGATCTTATTTGGGGGTGTTTTAGTCTTTCAATAACTTGCAGTCCTGCACAGGGACATTACTAACAGGTATGACCAGAGAATCACTTGAAGTCCAGAAATTCTTCTTGAATCCATTTTGCAGTAGCAGTTCCATTTCCTCCTTGATAAACAGGATCAATCAACTGGGCTCTCAATTCTGTGGGAAGAAGTGTGGGCTGGGCTAGGCTGGCCAGTTCTTTGCTGGTTGATAGATATTTCCGGTGAACTAAACCTTGTATCATTACAAAGTGACCTACTTTATTTGTACTGCTGAATTTTGCTTTAAAGTCTATTTTGTCTTATAGCTATGTCAGTTTTCTTTGGTTGGTGTTTATATATCTTTTTCCATTCTTTTACCTTAAATTTTCTGCGTGCTTATATTTCAGACATATCTCTTATAAGCAAGTATATATTGTTTGTTTGTACATTTTTAAATTTAGACTATCAAGCACCCTCTTTCACACTGTTCATTGCCTATTTATTTATATATTGGGCTGTAATTATATGATACTACTCTATTATTCCTATTTGCCCTCAATATTTCCTTCTCATTTCCCTTCTGGTTGCTTGATTATTTTTTTATTCCATTTTTCCTGTTGGTATGCAGGTTATATAGTATTTTATTCTTCTATTGGTTGTTAACCTAGGCATTTTATGTTCTCTTGACTTATTTAATTCTATAAATACTTTCAAACACCACAATATCTAATTTTTTAAATTCAATGTTGCCTTGTATTTACCCATGTATTTCACATTTTCTTTGCTTTTCACGATTGAGCATATTAAATGTTCTAACTGTATTCTTGCTGTCTCATCCTCTTTTCTATAGTTTTTATTCTTTTGTTTATCTGTGCTTCTTTCTTGATAGTTCTTCTCATATATTTCTCAGTTCACTAATGTTCTTTTCAACTAAATCTCATTTCCTGTTATATTTGTCTATTGAGTCCTTAATTTTAGTATTTGCACTTTTAGTGTAGAATGTTTCTTTTGTAAACCTGGAATATCAGGGTTTTTTGTTTGTTTGTTTTAAGCTATGAGTTCTTTGCTGAAATGCTTATGCTTGCCCTTTTTCTCCACAGTAAGCATAGTTATTTTACAACCCATATCTATTAATTCTACTATATGGCGTACCTGAAGACCTGTTTTTGCTTAATATTTTGTGTGTGTTGGTCTCCATTCAGATGTCATGTCTTCTCATGTCCCTGGAGATCTTTGATTGTGTGCCAAACATTTTAGTGAAAATATTATTTTTTAGAAATAATTGAAAAAGTGTTGGATGATGTAATATTCTTCAAGAGAGCATTTTTTCACCTCTTTCAGATATCTGAGGACAGCAGAAATATTCGATTAACCTAACCCGATTTCAGGGCATGAGCGTTTTAATTAAACTTAAGGAGGTGCTATAGTCTATGTAAGGGCTTGTTCACTTCTATTTACATTTACTCAGCATACAGCACTTTGAAGCCTCAACTTTAAAAACGAGTGGTTTACAGTGAGGCATAATTAGCATGCTCTGTATTCCAACTCTTGTCCTTCTAGTTCCACAAGGATGAAACTTCCTGCTCATTCTCTCAGCTGTTTGTCTAGTTTTAATACTGGGCAGAATGATCCCAAATGCTTGCTTATGTCACTGATATCCAATGTAGTCCACATCTTAGCCTTGTAATTTCTTATTATTGTATTACGTAGTTGATTCTTCTAGGAATCTATTTTAGTTACTGTATTCTTAATTTTATTTGTTTTGAATAAAGATTTCTTTCAATTGACTAGTTCACTATTACTATAATTAGAAGTCTCCCATTCCACTGTCTTATTTAGGGCATTTAGAACTGTTAGAACTGTGAATCTCATGGACTTCAGGCCATTTCCAGAATTATTTTATTATAAAAGTTCTTAAAAGTTCTCATTACTAGAAAAAAATAAATTCCCCGATTATAGGCAATGCTGAGTGAAATTTCATGATGATGAATAAGGTATTTAATAAATATGTGGATGGTCGTGTTGGTAGAACTAATACAGGAAGAGAATGCAGCTACATATTAGGCGCAAGCATCTATTTTACTGTGGACAAATTACTGCTCCTGCCATCGGGGAGAATTCCAATGTAATCAGTCTTCATCTGCCACCAGTTCACTATTCTTTTCCTTCAGAGAATGATGCCATATCAAAGAATTAACGGTATTCTCTGTTGTTGACATATTGGATATGCAATAGTAATGTTAGCCAAATCAACCTCAGTAAGACAAAGACTGTGCAGTTATTTTATTCCTGCTGCCGTGGTTATATTTTTCACGTGCCCATTTAGTGAGAACCAGGTCACCTGGGAAGGGAGGCAAGCTCACCTCCGTTGACTGGGTCATTTTTGTCTACCTGATCTCCGAGAGCTTCATCTGTAGAAGATGCACTTGATGATCAGAATGAGGACCAGTCCGTGTATCTTGTATTCATTCCTCTAATGATATTCCTTCCAAGTCTGTGAGTATCACCCGAGCCATTAGCCACTGTCCCTGTATCAGCATAGCCCCAAAACTTCAGTTATCTCTTCTTGCAGGCAAAGTAGATAAACAGATTCATTGCTCAAGTCTCTGCACTGGGAGTATTTCCTTACCCACTGTCATTCAGGAACATCCCTTTGAGGGGCTGTGTGAGCAACCAGTGTCGTTTAAGGCTGTGTCAGCATATTATGTGGAACAATCATAAATAAAACCCCAGGTTTTTTATTTCTAACTTAACTGGTCATAGGAAATTTCACATAAAGCCATAGGTTTGGTTGGTAAAGGTGGTCATAGAAGAATAGTAGATACTATGGGAGTCTGAGCCATTGCTTATGAGATTTTTCTGCCTTCAGAAACAGTTTAGGCCTGATATTTAATGTTACACTCACGCTTGGTAATGGAATATTTAACCTTATGCCTGCATAGGTCAGACCACAAGGTCACTTAGTGACTCAAGGTCAGGCATTCTACTTCTACCATTGCCCACCATTAAGCCAGAAGCTTCTGTCAAAAGGAGAATATTTTTTGGAAAAAGAGAGCATGCTTTCCCCAGACTGCAATGCTTGTCTTATCAGATCTTGCCAGAGACTCCATAAACCACCCATATCTGCCACAGACACTTGGAGCATCGTTGATCCGGTTCATCACGCTCAAGTGGTTTGCAGTGTCCTCAACTGGCTCTTGTTCTTGGCCCACAAAAGTTGGCAGCCTTATAGTTTATTTGGTAGATGGGTCAAATTACTACAGTATAGTAAGTTACATAACTTTCACCGTCCAGACAGTTGCATCTCTTTCTTAGTGTCAGGAGTTGAAAATTGCAAAACAATTATTTTTATTGTTTGTTTTTATCTCTGGAGAGACAATTTCAACATACTCTGGACAAGTAGATTCACAGAACCTTCTCTAAGTTGGTTGGCACTTGATTTTCACTGTCTGATAAGAGCATTTCTTACCAAATAGAATAAAACAGTCATTACTTCTTGATCAACAGGTCTAATCAGCAAGTGACCAATATGGCAAAACAGTATCATATCCAAATTGACATCAAGACGATTGAGGTATCTTCAGACTAGACTTTGACAGTGATGGGGATGACATAACTCTGAGGGAAGACTGAGAAGTCATACTTCTATTCCTACCAAATGAAAGAAACCAGATCTCTGGTCTTTCTTGTTTGGTATAGATAACAAAGTGTTTTTCGAATAGATAGCTTTATTGCAGGTAACAAAGGTGTGTTAATTTGCACCTGCAAAGATAAGACATCAGTGCAACTGGCGTCCTCATGTGGCTACATAGGACATTACACTGTCATTCTTTTAAGGTACATTTGCCTAATGCAAAAACTAATAGCAAAACTAAATAGAGACATAATAGAAATTATTGCTGTTTTCCAAGTATTTGATTGTTGGTTTAAATGTGAAGTTCCCTGAGAAATGTGGTTTTGAATTTAGTAGAGTCTTTTGATAGAAGTTCTCTTGGTACTATGTGAACCTTTAAATCATAGCCATAAGTTCTGTAGGTTTTAAGGCTGATATAGGGGTTTTGCAAGTTATATAAGGTATGGGTTTAGGGAAGTGGTTCATGCCTTTTCTCAGCGTCAGCTGATCCTGTCATTCTCGTCTCGTCACCGAGGTGGCTTTCTCTGGTGCTCTGCCCTGTCCTCAGTCTTTTTCAGGATTTATGCCCCTGCCTACAGGATGGTGTGAAATATACTGGGTATCAACAAACAGTATCAAGCACATCTCAACCCATTAAATTGTAATTTCCACGATAAGCAAATGATTAAATCTCTGATTATGTATTTGTATAACTGATCTTTTGAATAAATATTACATGTTTTATAATCCCTAAATTATATTTAGAGTGTGCTGTAATGGCACTGAAAAGATCACAGGATAAACCATTTTTATTTTATTTTAAGGTATCAAATGAAAACACCAAAGGAAACTCATGCTATGCAATTGTTAAAATTAGCCTTTGCTTCTATATTAGTATACAGAGTCTATGACTTATTGGCTATGGAGGCCTATGCATCTATTTTAATAAAACAAATGGATGATTAAATGCTTTATTGTAAACATAGTAATTATTTTGCTAGATTCTGTGGGTAAAATATTGTAATTTTATGGCAGTTTTTTTAATTATTATTCAGGATCAATGCTACAAAGTCCCATATATCTTTGGCATTAATACACTCTAAGTTCTTCAAAATACAACCATGGATGAAGACTCCTTAGCAATACAAATGAATTAATTCTTGATGAATGCCGCAACACACATCTCAAAAACCTTCTACTGAGTGAAAGAAGGCAGGCATGAAAGAGTACGTGCTGTATGATGCTCTTCACATTACATTCAAGAAAATACTAGTGTAATCTACTGTGACAGAAACCAGATGAGCGCAGCCTAGGACTAAGGCTGGCAAGAGGATTGACTGGGAAGGTGCATGCAGGAGTTTTTGAAGTGCTGGAAACATTTTATATCCTGATTTGGGTGGTGGTTACATGGGTGCATACATTTACCAAGACTTGAAATGTGCAATTCAGTGGGTTCACTTTATATAAACTATACTGCAGTGAAGTGGGTTAAAATAAGCAAAAAAGCAAACACACAACAGAAGGAACTGTCGGATGGGCATGAGGTGGCAAAAGTCAGATTCACGGAGGAGGGGACTTAGAGAAAACCGAGAGGTCCAAGCAGTCAGAGAGGAGGCAAGATGACGCAGTGTTCCAGGAAAACCCTCTGTGAAGAAATGCCCCGAAGGGTGAGAGGTTTTCTGGATGATTGTCATCCTCAAATCTTCTGGAAAAGGCAGATAACGTTTCCTCTGAGACTCCGAGAAACAAAGCAGGCAGAGACGGGTGGGCGAGACCCTCCCTTCATCAACGACCACGCTGCCCGCACCTGGGCGGCAGGTGACCTCGGGCGGCGCCAGCTCTCGGGTCCTGCTGAGAAGCCCCTCGCGCCGGGCGGCCCCCCATCGGGAGCCCGGGCGGCAGGGGTCACGGGTGGTGTCGGTGCCCCGTGACGACGATGAGGATCCTGGCCTTGCCACCTGCTAGCTTTGTGACTTTGGCCAAATTACTTCAATTCCCTTTGGTTCAGTTTGTTCGTTGGTAAATGAGAACACCCTGGGAGTAGCAAACGAGGTGGCACCTGGCGGGGGTCCCAATGCGGTGGTGGCACGTGAGCACTCAGTAAACTGTAGGAATTACTAAGCTGTGATGAGAGCAACCCGGTCTCAGGGTTCCATCCTGCTTAACTACTGTTCCCTGTCATTTATGTTTCTTGAGAAAACTTACAAATCAGACGGGCTCTACACTCCTCTCATCTCAGCTGCTGTCCTGAGTTACCAAAAGCTCTTTTGTCACATGGTTCTCGATAATCCCTAACTTGTTTAAAGGCAGAAAAACCACACACACGATGGGAAGTGTGGTAGGTTTGCAGTGACCTCCAAGCCCCATCCTAATCCCCGGAACTGTGAATACACAGCCTTACGTTAAGGATCTTCAGATGGGGAGAGTACCCTAGAACATTCAGGCGGATGTGATCACAGGGTCCTGCTAGGAGGGCGGCAGGTGGCTCAGAGCAGGAGAAGGAGACAAGATGCTGGAAGCAAGAGGGTGGAGTGATGTGAAGGGCCACGAGCCAAAGAATGCAGGAGCCTCCAGACACTGAAAAAGCCAAGAGAGGAATTGTTCCCTAGAGCCTCCAGGAGGAACGCAGCCCTCCCGATGCCTTGATTTTAGATTCTGACTAAAGATAATTCATTTTTGTTGTTTTAAGTAACTATGTTTGTGGCAACTCGTTGCAGCAGCAGCGGGAAACTAATCCGGGATGTTGGATAACTTAAGTGAAGATCCACGCATTCTCTCTGCAGGAGTCCCTAGAGTCACCTTGAACCTGAAACTGCATTCCTGGTCCGGGTTCTCGGAGGCTGCTCACTGTTCTGGCCCCTTGTTCTTAGGTTTCTTTGAGACTCAGTGACCCTGTGTCCCACCAGCATCTCACAGCTTGAGCAGGGAAGGGCGTCTCTTCTCTCTTATCAAACAACTGGCAGCACAACAAGCACATTGCCCTCAGCTGTTCATCTGTGGACTGTGTGCGGTTGGTGACCAGGGTCTGCTGAGCTGGCCCAGGAATGACCCGGGGCAAATTCCTCATCGCTAATGAGATCAACATAAAGTTCTGTATTTTTAACTGCAGCTAGAAATACAGAAGAAGGGCAAGTATTTCTTTTCTGCAATCTCAGACGCACATTTATACATAGAGGCCACTTAGGACTCGAGAAGGAAAGGGTGGGATGGTTTATGTTCAGAAAAGTGAAATTTAAAATGAACACATTCCACATCATTCTTAGAACTGAAAGTTATTTACAGTAACAACTACCTTTGAGGAAGAACTGTCCCAGGAACTCCAGTGCATATTTTTGCTGCCTTGCAAAGTGTCTGAGAGAGAGCTGAATTTTTTCTTCAGACTAATGATTGTGAGGAGAATGCTGGAGGTTGAATCACTTTAGTGATAATAAAACATTCAGTTACAATAAAAACACGTTTGTTGTGGCTATAATTACAAAGGAATGGTTTACGGAGAAAAATGCTATGTTTGAAAAATCTATTTTGAGTTTTTTGTAATTCCAAATGTAAGAGGAAGGATAGAGGAAACAGTCATTTTAAACATTCTTTTGTTTTCAAGGATTGTAGCTGGAAATTCTTGAAAGTACTTGTTTCCAGGTACTCTGATAACTTGATAACTTTCTCCAGAAAAAGATTCAGGGGTGTTAGACAGTGGTGATGGGAGGATAGAAAGAATCAGTTGCTTGTAAAAGAGTGTAAATGAAATGTCTCGATGGACTAGACCACAAGGCTTAAAAAAACTGATCAGAATCTCCAACTAGGAGATTTTCTCAACCTTGGCTACAGGTTGAGTGACTCGTGTGGAGAGCTTTCAAAATCTGTTGACACCTGATTCCCACCAGCGGCGACTGGTTTAATTGGTTTGGACTGTGCCCTGAATGTGTGATGAAGCATCTTTCTCCCCAGGTGGTTGTGATATTCAGCCTGGCCTGTGAACCAGCCTGGATTTCTTACCGAAATCTGTGGGACTGCTGGGATCCACCCTTACCCTAGGCCACGCCTCCTTGCAATTAAAACACACACACACACACACACACACACACACACACACACACACACTTTTGGCTGGCTGAGCCTTAGGAGGTTTGATTTTCAACATGTCATTACTCCCTTCATGAAGGAGGAATGGCTCATCCTAGGCCCAGCACACAGAATAGCTGCCTCAATGATTTTATAGACTAAATATTATCATAACATCCAAGACTCCTGCCACCAATTTTATCTTCCTGTGAAAAGTGCTTTAACAACTCAGATCCATGTTGCGGGCAGGTAGGAGAGAGGATGGTTAACAGGTCTTACTGGGAGAAGCATCTTAGTGCTACAAACCTGGTCCTTTATCCTGAGAAATCTTCCATCTTTTCACTTGTCCCTTGATGACAGTGGTCTCTAACTTGTACCAGCTGGTACCAGGTGTGTAACCTGCTGTCGGAAGTATCCTAATCAATTAGCGGAGTATCCTAATCAATTAGAAGGAGAGGAAAAGGGGAGCACCTTATGCAGACGTGTGGACATTAAAAGTAACCCTGCTTTAATTGAAAGTACCTTTTCCCTTTTAAATTTTACAGCCTTACTTATTGTAATACTGATTATTACAAGTAATACTAAGAAATCTATTAACACAAGCATCACTGTTTTAAATGTAAGGAATTACTGGTACCAGCTTTGATCTGTTTCTTAGCGTGTGGCTTGGGCTTTACTAATTTAAAGGTTGAGTGTGATGTAAGGGGATATATAAGGAGGGCTTTGTTTGATCTTATGGATCAGGCTGATTTCTTGGAGGGCGAAGAAGGGGTGTCTGTGATGCCTGAAAGAGTTTTGAAGGCAAAAACTTGGCTGTCGTAAAACTGTTGAGGCTTTTTCTACCTGCCAGGATGCTCTGAAATTGTCAGAGCTAGGCAAACTGGTTGTGTGCTTCACAGTCTCTCCTCCTACCCCAAACTATATAATGATAGAAAACACATATATACAGTCTCTTCAAAGAGTAAGGATTTCTCAGAGGAGCAGGAGCTGTGAGGAATTCTTAAGAGTGAAAGCGGGTAAGATTACAGTGAAGAGTGAAATGGCAGCACGCTATGAATATTGGGAGCCTGCAGGGGAGAAATTGACAAATGGCGGCGGGCACATCAAGGGAGATATATGTCTGGAGGTGGTAGACCCTAGAAGCAGGAGAGGCCCGGGAGCCCGTGACAGGGAGATTAAGTCAGGCACTGCAGAGGGACCAGTCAGGATGCCTGGTCCTTGTATGTTCGCTTCATCCCTGTGAGCCAGGGCACCGAGATGGGGCATCTACTAGAAGAGGGAGCAGTCCTGACCACAGAGGCAGAACAATGCCCTGAGTAGCAGTTCTGCCCAGCCCAGTAGACCTGGGCCTGAGGCTACCTGCTGTGGCACTTCCCACTCTAGTGGGAGAGGGGAGAGCTTCTTCAAGGGGGCTGCCTCCTTCCCTATCCTCAGGGAGATGGCGTGAGGAGAAACAGTCTCAGTGTGAATAGATTCTAGGGGAGAATATTTAAAATGGATATAGTGGACAAACAACGTGTGTATGACCATATATTGCTACAAGTCAGTAAGAAATAAAATGATAAGAATCCTTCAAAAAGTGGGCAAATGATCTTAATAGGAATTCACTGAGAGGAAAATAAAAATGACCAATTTATATGGAACAATCCTCAAACACGTATTTAGAAACTGAAATTTGAAAAAACAATGAAATGCAGTTTATTGGCAAAAATCCAGGTGTGACAATAGCAACAGTGGTAGGGCTAAGGGGAAATGTACTGTCATATCACTGGTGGAGGTGAAAATCATTCTGAACACTTCAGAGGGAAAAAATGGCAATATCTAGTAAAATTAAAAATAATACATGATTCAGCTACTTCAATCCTGTATGTAGAACCTTAAACTAGTAAATAAAATAACATGTAGATAGATGTTCATTGTGCCAGTGTTTGTAATAAATAAGTGAAGAAAAATTAAATAATTGTGGAAAACACAATAGATATGTCAGACAATCATAAAGTAGAATACTATTCAGTCGAAAGAATTCATTAGATCTACTTATCAATAAGAGTAGAACAAAATACAAACTAGTGAATGAAAAAAGATGCAGTTGAATATGGCATTATAATATTTATATAAACATAAAAGCACATGATATGAACAGTTATATATTTGCATAAACCTATTAGTTGCCTACATTCCCCTTAAATACTGTCAAACTGTTTACTTCCCTTAGTAACAAAACTTGTGAAATGAATTGACTGTACCCACTGTGTTTACTTCTTCCCATTTTTTCTTAACCCATCCTTAAAGGCCTTGTTCCTGCCTGTATTGAAACCATTCCAACAGCGTCAGTGACCTGCCTTTTGTCAAATGCACTGACCTGTCATAGTCCTGGACATTCCCCTGCCTCCTTTTTGAAATTACTACATCACTTGTTTTCCAAGATACCATGCTTTTCTGTTTTTTCAAAAACCTAAATTTTCCTTCTGTCTTATCTCTTCTTGAACTCGGTTTTGGGTTACCCAAAAGAATTTCCCCATGGTTGTCTTGGCTTTTATCTCAACTTTCTTCCAGGTGACCTTATCCTTTCCTATCATTTTACATACTACATACAGACTAGACTGATGACCCTAAACATTTACCTCCAGGACAAAATTTTCCCCCTGAAATATGGACTCAACTTAAATTATTTTTCATCACATATGCTTCTACCTTGTTACAAGGTACTATGATTTCTCACTTGGGAATTGCAACAGTCTTTTAAAATGTGTGAAATTCGTTTCTCAGAGTAAAGAGAGGGAGACAGAAAATATTTGAATAAATAATGGCTGAAAATGTGCCCAATATGAGGATAAGTATAAATCCACAGACCCAGACGTTGAATCAATAATGAATATAATAAACAAAAAGAATCCCACCAAGGCACAGATAAAGTGATAAAGATTCTTTAAAGCAGCTAGAGAAATGTATGTTACATAGAGAGGAGCAAAATGAGAATGACAGCAGACTTCTTGTCAGAAACTATGTGAGAGAAAGGACAATGCAATGGCATTTTTAATTCACTGAAAAAATGCCAATCTAGAATTTATAGCAAACAAAAATATAACTCAAAATCATGACTATTTTAGAGAAAATCTGAGAGAGTTTGTTGCCAGCAGGCGTGAACTATGAGAAATGTTACTCTCTTCAGGGAAAAAATACCAGGGAGATATTAGGATCTTTAGGATCTACAGAACAGACTGAAGAGCACCACAAAGTGTAAATACGTGTGTAAACATAAAAGACACCTTTATTTTAAAATCTTTTTTATGGTGGTAAAATATACATAACACAAAACACGACTATTTTAAAGCTTTCAGTTTTGTGGCATTGCATCCATCCAAATTGTTGTGCAACCATCACAACTATCCATCCACGGAACTTATTTCATCTCGCAAAACTAAAACTTTGTACCAATAAATGTGAATTCTCCGTTGTTTCTTCCCTCCCCGAGAACTGCAGAAGTCTCGGCACGTAACTCCGTCCGAACCCCTGCACTGAGAGACTTGACCTAACTCTATCATGGCTTCTGGCAGCATTAGGCTGTGTCCCCGAGATGACCCCAGCCCTCCTCCAACCTCCACTAATCTGCCTGCCTGAGAAGCCTCAAGGTTGCCAGGAAAATTTATTCTTTGTTCTAGCTAATACATAGTGATAAGGTCTTGACCTCCCTTTCTTAGAGCATTTTCTGAAAAAGCCTTCTAATTGTGAATATGTATCTTTTGCAACTTAGAAGCTTCTGTCTCAAAGGTCTGAGAGCCATTCCTTTGAAATGTAGTCATTAGGGAGGATAAGGCATCTGTCTCCCAGTCTCTGTGGGAGGATAGAATCCTCTCTTCTTAGGTTGTCATTCGCTTGCTTGCCCAATTCCCACACTGTACCTGTTCTAGAATCACACACATGCTATATCACTTAGAACTTGCCAATCCTGCCCTTTCTGACCTGAACCATCACTAATTTCAATTCATAGCTTTGCACATCACTAACATAGATTACCTGACTTGACCATCCTTCTATAACTGCTCCTGGCCTAATTTCTTATCTATTACATACAATTTTTCTTTAAGAATTTAGGTGTATGATTTTTTTCATAATTTTCCTCTTCAGAGAATTTAGTTTGGAACATCTGGCAGTGATGGCTCATAAGTAGCGATATTATTATTCTTGATATGGACAGAGTGTGTAGTGAAAGTGGCAGAGATGATTAATCCTCATTAAAAAATAATGAGAGCGAGTCCATCTTATTTCAGTCATAGTGATAAACATATTTCAAGGAGAGACTAGCTTTCACTTTCTCAGGAGAATGCTTTTAGCACCAGCAGGCAATGAGAGATCAATTTATCACCAATTGATTAGATAGACGATTTATCTTGGCAATTGGAAAGAGAAGCCCAATATATCCAGGGTCTCTTTTAGAACATTTGGAGAACTTCATTTTTATTCTATTTTTCCATAATTCGTTATATCTAGACCTTAAATTACAAAGGATTACACTGAATAAAATAACAATACAAGCGCCAGAACACATTTATAATCACCAATAGCTGCACTAATCACTCTTTAGTTTTATAGTATACACTGTAACTTTTAACAGGTAATAATAGCCACTTGAAATAGCCAGATTCAACTTAAAAGAAATTTAATAATTTAAAATATTTTAGAGCAATTATCAAAGGAAATGTAAAAAATGAATGTCTGTTTCTAGCAACATGGTGGATAAGTTACCCAGAAGCTTAGCTGCCATATCACAACTCACAACATCCAGGGATGCTGCACAGGAAATCTCCCAGTGTGGAAAAACAGAGGGAACCGGAACCCAGCTCAAGCTGGAGATGCATTGGATTCCTTCACCGATCTTGGTAACCAAAAGTCTTGCGTTTTAATGGCCACGTATGGAACAAGAGATGTGGCCTTGAGTTCAGACAAAGTAATAAGTCGGGAATGAGTTTCCCACACATAATTAGGGCCATTTAAAACATTGATTCTTATCCTTTTTCCAGGCCGTAGCATGAAAAAATGTTTTTACAAATCACATCTGTGTAAACAAATGTGGCTGTTGGTACTGGCTCGTAACCATTCCCATGATGGCACACTGGTTGGGAAGCTCTGCCTTATTGCATCCCTTGCTGAAGGGATAGACTAGGAAAAAGTCTTCCATCTGGCAGAATGAGACTACTAGGAAAGTGATTCTGATTCTACCCGAACTGGAGAGGGACAAAAATCTCCTTGAAAAATCACAACCAAAGAGTGTTTTCATATGGTTTTAGGGGTCAAATTTATAAGAAATTAATCCTTGAAAGTTAGCACAGTGGGGCTTCTAGTAGAAAGAAGCACATACTCTCCAAAAGAACACACTTTCAACCCAAGCCTTAAAAAATTTGAAAAGATTAATCACCATCAAATATTTTGACTGAAAATGCTAGTTGCAACAAAACATGTTATACCATTTATATAAAGCTTAAAATTTTAGAAAACACTGTTACTTAACGTTTAGGTAAATATTTTTAGGTTGTAAGAGTATAAAAGTTGTGCATGGGCATTGCATAGAAGAAACTGAGGATAATGTTTCCAGGAAGGTGGAAGGGTAATAGGACTTGGAAGATAGAACTATACAGGAGATTTCAGCCATATTTGTAATGTTCAATTTCTTAATCGAGTTGCTAGGTATTATGCATGTGTGATTCTTTTTCACTTTCACGTACTTTAAGTAACTTATAATAAACTGAAAGTACTAGACAATATTCTTGTGTGTGTGAGAGGAAGATCAGCCCTGGGCTAACATCCATGCCCATCTTCCTCTACTTTATATGGGATGCCACCATGGCATGGCTGACAAGCAGGGCATCGGCTTGCTCCCGGGATCTGAACCCGTGAACCCCAGGCTGCCAAAGCACAAACTAAACTGCTGCGCCACCGGGCCACCCTGTGAATGTAACTTTTCCAATCTTTTTCTAGGCAACTTGAGAAAGTCAGATCTGAAACTCAATACAACATTTGGAAACATTGTAAATTCTGTGTTTTAGTCAAGATTTTTTGGTTGTTAATGTCAGAAACTCAGATCAAACTGGCTTGGCTTTGGCACGGCTACGTCTAGGAGGCTCAACAACTCTCATCAGGGGTCTTTCTTCCTCCATTGTTAGACTGTTTCCTGTGGTTTAGGCTTATTTTCTCCCACTGCAGATGGGACGGCCTCCATACAGTTAAGGAATACGGTTTCTAGCAGCTCATATTTATATTTTCTAACTTATCCACCCCAGCAGAAAAAAATGGAAAGTCTTTTACTCCCAAGTTCTAACAAGAGTCACTAGAACTGACACACCTTGGCTGTGGTTGGCCCCATCTGAGCCAGGTTCCCCACCCAGAACAACAACAAAGAATTAGCCAAGAGGGATGTTGGTATCCTATTGTTAAGCTTGGACCACACACCAATCCTTGGTCCCAGAGAGTTGGGTCAATCCAACTTGACTGCACAGATAACCAGAGAAGGGTTCAGAAGGATTGACTTGTCCAAGAAAATAGATATGGTACCAGAAGAGGAAGAAAAAATTTACTCTTCTGGTCTACCATGAACAAAAAATATCCAGAATGGAAACTCACATCATCTCCCACCTTATGTGTTATTTGGTGGATAGTTTATTTAGCAGGTTATTTTCTGATGAGATTTTTAGGATCAGTGGATTCTTCCTTCTTCTGCCTTCAGTCTTTTAACACATTCTTGAACTTCTGCCGGAACATCAATAAATTTCAAATGCTGTACGTAAACAAAATTGAATTTGGGTTAAGGTGATTGGAGTTTGTTTTTGCGAATAGCTATTATCAGTATAGCTTTGGATAGTAAACCTGATTTCCTTGAACCTCAGATTTTTTATTTTAAAGTTTCCATGTCAGATTCAATCTATCTTCTAAGCTCTCTTGGACCAAAATAAATAACTTTGCTTCTCTTCTTTTTCAAAATCACTTAATTTGAATATCTATACATTTACAGAGACTTGAATATCTAGATATTTGCAGAGGAGTTCATGATTTAAATGAAAGTTTTATAAGGTACTCACATCTTATTTTCAGATTATTATATAAACAATTGCAAATACCTTCTTAGTAACATCTCCTTTGCTCAAGATTATATGAATTGTCATCATATCTTCTTTGTGGTCATTTGATAAGTTTAAACAATTTTGAATACTTCCAAAAGCCAGTTTTATTTTCTTGAATTTGAGATCAAACAAAATCCTAATA
This sequence comes from Tapirus indicus, assembly GCA_031878705.1. Classification (NCBI taxonomy): domain Eukaryota; kingdom Metazoa; phylum Chordata; class Mammalia; order Perissodactyla; family Tapiridae; genus Tapirus; species Tapirus indicus. The sequence continues at coordinate 33,106,328 of CM062937.1, read as the reverse complement.
AGACTCAAATATTTACATAATCCCCTTCAAGTATGTAGATTTGTTTACTTCTGGTTTTTAGCACCAATAAAACTGAGAAATATTATTCATGTTTATTTTAGTTACTAGAGAGAATACTGGCCATTATCATTTGCATTTCTCCATACTATTCATCTTCAATACATTCTATATTTTAACAAGTATCCTAGACAATGGCCTGTGAGTTTTATAGATTTTGTTATATGAGGTATAATGGACATACAATAAACTGCACATACTTGAAGCATATGTGATAAGATGTGACATATGTATACACCCATAAAACCACCACCACAATTAAGAGAGTGAATATGTCCACCATTCCCCCAAATTTCTCATGCCACTTTGTAGTACCTTTCTCCTCCCTCCCATCTCTAGGCAACCAATGATCTGCTTTTGTCAGTATAGATTAGTTACATTTTATAGAAATCTATATAAACAGAATCATACCGTGTGACATAATTATTTTGAAATTCACGCATGTTCTTTTGTATCTCAATAGTTCATTCTTTTTTATTGCTAAATAATATTTCATTATAGGTATATGCCAAACTTGTCAACCTAATCACATGATGGACATTTGAGTTGTTTCCAGTGTTTATTACTAATAAATCTGCAATCACCACTTTGTATGTCAATTTTAGTATGGATATATACTCCTTCCTCTTGGGTAAATGCCTAGGAGTGGAATGGCTGGATCATATGGTAGGTGTATGTTAAACTTTTTAAGAAGCTGTTAAATTGTTTTACAACGTGGTTGTAATACTTCACATTGCCATCACTCGTGTGTGAGAATTCTACTACATCCTCACCAGCACTTGTCTATGTTGATGACAGTAGCACACTCTTTGATGTTACTGTAACTTTTAAAACCTTGTAGTCAGTGTTCTCTAATTTTGTTCTTTTAGAATTGTTTTGGCTATTCTAATTTCTTTGGATTTTCATATGAATTGTAGAATCACCTTGTCAATTTCTACAAAAATCCTTTTGGGATTTTTATTGGGGTTGCATTGCACCAAAGATCAATTTTGGGAGAATTAACATCTTAACAACATGGAGTCATCTGACTCATAAAAATGGTATCTCTTCCTTATTTGGGTATTTTAAAATTCTCTCAGCAATGTTTTGTAGTTCAGTGCACAGGTGTTGCACACCTTTTGTCAGATGTGTAGACACACGTATAATCAACTTGTGAATAAGAGAGTTTTACTTCCTTTTTGATCTCTTTGTTTTTCAATTGCGCTGGCTAAAGTGTCCAGTTCAACGTTAAATAGAAGCAGTAAGAGAAAGTTTTTGTTTTTTTCCTGATCTTAGGAAGAAAGCACAGTCTCTTCACCATTAATTATGATGTTAGTTATAGGTTTATTATAGCTGTCGTTTATTATGTTGAACAAGTTCCCTTTGATTCCTACTTTGCTGAGAGTTTTTGTCAGGAATGCATGTTGGATTTTGTCAAATGCTTTTTCTGAGTTTAAGATTATCATAAGGTTTTTTCCTAAGGTTGTTAATGTGCTGAATAGTATTGATTTAGCTTCAAATGTAAAACCAAACTTGTATTCGTAATCATGATGTATATTTTAAAATACATTTATCTTTTAGTTGCCAAATACTTTTTAGAATCATTGCACCTATGTTCATGAGCAGTACTGGTGTGTAGTTTTCTTTATAATGTCTAGTTTTGGCCCCATAGGATTTATTGGGAAGCAGTCCATACTTTTCCACTCATGTTTGGTAGAATTCACCAGTGAAGTCATGTGCCTACAACTTTCCTTGAGAGAAAGTTTTTTAAACTACAAATTCATTTTCTGTAGTGGAGTTGTTCAAGTTTAGTTTTTTGTCTTTGAAGGAATTTGTCATTGTCTTGTCATTAGAGTTGTTAAAAATATTGGCAGAAAATTATTCTTAATATTCCCTTGAAATCTTCTTAATATTTGTAGACTATAATCTGTAGTTCTATTGTCTTTTAATCCTGATAGTCTTATCCCCTTTTTTCTTCTAACTAGAGTCTCATAAGACTGATTGATTTTTTTTCTTTTTCTTTTCCTCCTCTAAGAGCCAGTTTTAGGGAACACTGATTTTTTTCTCTTTTTCTATTTATATCTGCTCTAATCATTAATTTTTCCTTTCTCTGCTTATTTAATTCACTATTTTTTCTAGTTGCTTAAAGTGGAACATGAGGTCGTGAATTTGAGTTTTCTTTTTTCTAATACGATTTCACGCTCCAAATTTTTGCCTATGTATGGCTTTAGTGGCATTTCACTTATTCTTATATTTTGGGCTTTCATTTACATTCAGTTAAAAATACTTTCTAACTTCCTTCTTGATTTTTGCTTCGACCCATGTGGTATTTAGAAGTGTTATGTAATTTCCAATTACTTAAGGATTTTCCAGAGATCTTTGTTAATGATTTGTAATTCTGTTGTGGTCAGAGAACATACTTTGTATGAATTGAATTCCTTTAAATTGGAGACTTGTGTTATGGTCCTGGATATGGTCTACCTCAGTAAGTGTTCCATATGCACCTGAAAAGAATGGGTATATTCTGTTGCTGAGTAGATTATTCTAAAATTATCAATTGAGTCGATTTGGTTGACAGTGTTATTGCAGTCTTCCATACACTTATGGATTTCCTATCTGTATCAATTATTAAGAAAGTGGTATTAATCTTCAACTATATTTGTGGAAGTGTCTATTTCTCCTTGCAGTTCTATCAGTTTTTCTGTCATGTATTTTGAAGATCTGTTATGTACATAAAGTTGAGGATTTTTATGTCTTTATGAATTGAGCTCTTTATGAAAAGATCATTCTTGGTAATATTCTTCTGTAATCTACTTTGCCTACTATTAATGTAGTTACAGCAGATTTACTTTGATTAGTTTAGAATGGTCTATCACTTCCAGCTTTTCACTTTTTACCTACTTAGGTACTAATATTGAAAGTGCATTTCTTGTAAGCAGCATAAAGTTGGGCCTTTTTATCTAATCTGACCATCTCTGCCTTTTAATCCTAGTGTTTGTTGTTAACATTTAATGTGATTGATATGGTTGGGTTTAAGTCACACTTGAAGTGAACAGTGGAGTTTTGTGACAGGCCATCTTCAACTTCAGCATGGATGAAGGCGTATTTATATTCCCAATTTCGTTAAAAATTGAAGATGAGAATTTGACAGTCTGTCACAAAACTGAACGTGAGAATAACATCGCCCTACCTTCCTATATTTGCCTTTAAAAATGCTAACCTATAAGTAACTGCAGCATTTAACAAGAGAGACCATAAATTCTGTCTTCTTCTGTAGAGGTGGAGGCCTACTTTAAACAAGAAATATCTAAAATACCTTAGAAAATTCTCAACTAACTTTTATAGACAGTACTACACGCTATGCATGAAGCTAGTTCAACAAATATTTGTTAAATTGCACGGCTTGTGTATTCTTGGGTATCTATCTAATACTTGTTGCCTATGCCCTAGTCCTGGTTTTCTAGATCGCTAAGATTGCACTGAGGCTTCTGGACCATTCTAAAGTTTGAAGGTAGCAGTATAGGGAGAAGTCGGTTAAATCATCTGTAGATAGAGGAGGACTTTGGTCCCACTGGTTACCTTCCCCATGTTGTCCATGCCCATGTGCTTCATTTTATAATGTGACCTGCACTCTTGAATTAAAGGAATATGATCTTCTCACTCTTTCCACTAACTCTATACACGAGGAAACTCTTAACACATCTATCAAAAGAAGGCAACAAATTTGATAAAGATGAAGGTTAAATTATAGTAAAACAGCTAAAACTGATTTATGAATCCAGTGAGAAATTTGATATTTTTACCTTTAAATTCTCCTTGATAGATATTTTATACCCAAGTGATTAATTCATATTGTACATTTGGTATCTAAGAAAAATTGAACTATTAACAACGTTACCAATACACATACAATATTAAATCTAATGGCTGTGGTTTTGATATACTTCACTCAATTGTTATTAACTAGAGAGAATGGATATTACAATTTAACTTAGAAGGCAAATTTAAATAGTTGTCTGTGTTGTGAAGATAAGTTCCTGACAAGATGTCTTTTTTGGTTCAATTGATAGTATAACTATTTGGGGCCACTTATGTGCACTTCTATAAATGACAGATTTTTAAAGACATAAAATATTGGGTGACTTAGTTATAATATCTAGAGGCCTATTAAGTTGTTAGAAAAATTGGGTCATAGAACACTTTCAGAGGAAACTATGATACCAGCTGTGAAATCCTTGTTGCTGAGCCATATAATTATGTTTCTGACAAAAACATAGACCTTTTTGATAACTGTCAGCAAACACAACTGTAGGGTATTCAGCCAAGAATATATGGGTGCTGATTTGCCTATCATGCCCTAATATGACAGTCTGAGGACAATCATTACAAACATTACTCCAGATAGAAGAGTTTCACATTCAGTTTTCACTAATCGAGAGAGTGGTTTACACATTCTAATAATCAATTTTCTAATAATCTATTCTAATAACCAGTTTTTCATGACTTCTATATCCATTCTTCTCAGGCTCTTTCTGTTTCTCTTCTTCACCTCTAATTATTAGCATACTCTGAGGTGTGGTCCTGGATTCTCTTCTATTCCTTGTTTTAACTCTCACAGTAAGCAACCTCACCCAGTTGCATGCTTTAAACACAATAATTGATGCACCCAGGTATTTATTCTGAGTCCTTATGCCTCCTCTTGCTCCAGATTTATAGATCTGGCCCCACCATGGCCTGTCCTCGACCACTGACAGAGGGCTTATAGTAAGACAGCCCATAACCACCTCCCTGAAAACAACCATCATCAGCATTGAAGGGTGAGTCCTAATACTCTGAGTGCTTCTGGAAGGTTCCCCCACACCCCTTTCTGTTGATGCTTACAGACTCACTATACCTATTTGCTCCAGGAATATCAAGATTAACCTTCAAATGCCATTTATCCCAGTTTATTCCGGTAATCGCAAGAAGCCCAGGATATTTTAATCCTTGTTCAGTCCCAGGACTTAGATAAGACTCTGAAAATTCCTTTCCTCACTCTTTCTCCCATCTGTCCCAACTCCTGAAATATTTTCTCTCTGACATTTTTAACTGTTAGTCAATATTCTGAAAAATCTCTGTATATCTTCAAGCTCTTTTCTTCACCATTTGCTCTAACACTTTGCTCTCTCCTGATGGCACAGCTTCCCTTTCAACTTGCTCTAGTGATGAGATTTTCTCTTCTACGTCCCTCATAGAATGGACTTGGAGATGGAGTAAGTTTTCTCCTACTGTACACTGCTGCTTCCAGAACTTTCTCCCTCTCCATCACTTAACCACCTCCCACGTTGCCCTCATTTTGTTGAATTTTATCACCCTACATTCCACTTTGCTTGCTGCCATCTAAAGACATTCAAGTTGTTCCCATTCATTACCTGAAAAAATTAGCTCCTATTTCATTGTCACTCAATCTAAAAGTACGCACAAAATATTTTGGTTATTTCTTTATTCACATGGTCCTTCTAATTCACTGACCACTCAGCTCCTTGACAACCTAAACGCTGAAGTTTTCCTCCATTCTATTTTAGCCACTCACTCTCATGGTCTTACCTAGTCCATGTCATTATTACCAATAGCTGAAAAATCAAAATCCTAGTTCCAAGTATTCCACTGTCTTAATAAACATTTTTTTAATTTTATAATTGTTTTAGATTTACAGATTTTAAAAGATAGTACAGAGTTCCCATGTATCCCAAACCTTGTTCCAATATGATTAATATCTTACAATTGTATGGTACATTTGTTACGATTAATAAGCCAATATTGATACATTATTAAAGTCCATACATTATTCATGTTTCTTTAGTTTTTACCTAATAACTCTCTTTTTTTTCTAGCTGGACCACAGCCAGTATGTGACATTATATTTAGTAGTCATATCTCCTTAATTATCCTAGTTTTTGATGATCACTTTCTATCTTACTATTTCATTGTTTTATATTTACAGAAACGAACAACAACTTTAACCTTAACAAGACCTAAACTCCATTGATCATACCAGTATTTCTCTATCCCAACAAGCTTCCCATCCTTATTTCTTAGCTGGATTAAATTTCATGGTAAATAACTATAATCACATGCTTTCTTACATCTTCAATTCCCTTGCCCCATTTACCCTTTGTTGGCGACCCCCAAATCATGTTTTCTTCCCTCACTACCCTACAGAAACTGATTTTTGCCAAAGCTTACCAATATGAAAGTCACTGACAAATGACTTCCATATTGGTAAATCCAATGGTGACATTCTCCTCACTCATTTTATTTGGCATATCAAGAGCATTTGATTCAGTTGATTACATCCTTCCCTTTACAACATTCTCTTCAATTAGTGTGTATTGCGCATTAATATCTTTATTTTCCTCCTATATCACTATGTTCAATTTCAAACTACTTTGCATTTTTCTTTTCATTTCTTATTTAGCCTTGGAATGTCCCAGGTTCAGTCCTTGGACCACATCAATTCTTTGTCCACCGATGGTCATATGCTGTCTTATGGTTTCAAATAGCATCTAAAGACAAATAACTCCCAAACATATATATATTTACATCTCACATCTCTCCTAGATTCCAAACTGATATGCCAAATAGCCTCCTCAATATTTTGCATGGATATCTAACCAGGAACTCAAACTGGTTATGTACAAAAGCAAATTTCTGAACACCACCCCGGTCCAATGAAAATGCATACAGACATACATACACATTAAAACCCCTCCTGCAGTCATTCATCTTTACCTTGATTATTGGCAACTGCATACTTTGGTCCAGAAACTTTGCTACTCTCCTTGACTCTTCTTTTTCTCTCATACTCCAAATAAAATCCACCAACAAATCATGAAAACTCAACCTTCAAAATAACCCCCAAATCTAAGCACGTCTCATCAATACACCACTATGACTCTGCTCCACCACCACCTTTGTCTCTTGCCTGGATTATTACTGGTCACCTTGATTCTGCACTTGTCCCCTATAGCACATCATAACAAACTTGATAAATCTTGAGTCACATCATGTTACTGCTATTTAAAACCCTTCATTGTTTTTCCATCTTTCTTTGGGTGAAATCTAAAATTCCTGTAGGGACCTAAATATGACATCACAGACTGATTGTCCATTTCTTTCCTGTCTTCATCTCCTTCTATTAATTTTCTTCTTGCTTAATCCAGTCTAGCCACATTGAATTCTGTGTTCTTTCTTGCAAATGCAGGCATGCTTTGGGCATTTGATGTTTCTTGTGCCTGGAAACCTGTTCTCACAGGTATTTTCATGACATGCTCCCACTACTCTAAAATGGCTTAAAATGACTGTTTTTGCTGCATTATGATCAGTCTCAATATCTTCATGAACTTCTCAGTGATCTCTATCAGGTCCAAAAGTGAATCCTCCTGGGCCAGAAACATGTGAAATCAAACACTAGTTATATGTTCTCTCCCCAAATCCAATATGCAATAGTGAAACAGGGACAGGATGACTGCATTAAATACTCCCCTTCAAAAAATGCCACTAGTTCATGGTAATTCTGAAATCCCACTGGGCTAATTTTGTGATGTCATTTTATACCAGGCCCAGATTTCCCGAGGTGTCTCCATCCTTGATTAAATCTGTGTTCTGCTCCCTCAATGTATTTCCCAGTCTATTAATTTCTTTGGCTCTTTCTCTTTTGGGTGCCCTTCCTTTTTCATCATCGTCCTTTGTCACATCTGAAAAGAGTAGTGGGAAATGTGTGCTCCTGGGGAGCTAAGCAGTTCTCTAAATCTGCCTCATGAACAAGCAAAAATCTTCTAATATCTGAATAGTCTTGGTGGGTTTTTGTTTTGTTTTTTTTGGTGAGGAAGATTAGCCCTGAGCTAACATTTGTTGTCAATCCTCCTCTTTTTGCTGAAGAAGATTGGCTCTGGGCTAACACCCGTGCCCATCTTCCTCTACTTTATACATGGGACACCTGCAACAGTGTGGCTTGATAAGTGTTGAGTAGGTCCGTGTCCAGGATCCAAACCTGCAATCCCTGGGCCGCTGAAGTGGCGTGCATGAACTTAACCACTAAGCCACCGGGCCAGCCCCACTCTCAGTGTATTTTAATGTAAAGTGCTTAGGTCAATACAACTTAATTAAAACCTTGAGGTATCCTATTCATTTGCTTCTATTTCATTTTATGTGCCAAAAGTTATACCCACAATTTATTAGTCTCTGTCTCGATTTAAGTAAAAATTTGGCATAGAGGCTTCATGGGATAATGTAGATAGTCTTCTAGGACCCATTATGTCCAATTTAAACCGTATCTATTAGTCTTAATGACCATGACCTTGATGTATTTCTGTCTTAAGGCTATGATGTAAGGGCAGAGACTGAATTTGGACTTTTCCCTGAGTTCTTGATTTAATGGGGGTAGGTTTACTTGGTGAGAGTTCATTATCTAATTCAAAGTCCTAGAATTTCTGGGATCTCTCTATTCACTTATACTATTCTTAGAGTACCAGTAAGTTCTTTTCTGAGCCCATTTCTTTTTCTATGACCTTAATAAGTATAGCTACCTTACAGGCAACTACCGCTGTTAATATTTTGCCTCAAAAGATTCTTGTCTGGTGCCACAAGTACATGTTAGCACTTCCAGGGTACCACAGGTGTAAATTACTTTCACCACGCTATAGGTGTTGCTATTTTACATCCTCTTATAAGGGTTCCCTTGCTTCTCACTGCCCAGTCCCAAAGACGATAACACATATTTTGTGATAAAATAGCAGCACCCCAACTCTAGTACCAATGTCTCTATTAATTAGTATTTTTGGATAAAAATCAACTTAAATTTCTCAGATTTGTAAAGCAGACTTTTATTTTTACGTTTATGAGTATGCTGGTCTGGGAGTTCAACTAGATTCTGGATGCCATTGGTTAAATTCAGCCATGCTTAGATCCAGGCTGCAAGTTGGCTCAGGTCCATTCCACTTCTGTTATTCTGACACAAGCAGCTACCCAAAGCATGTTCTTCTTACAGCAGATATCAAGAAGACAAACTAAACTATGTAACCACATTTGCACCTTAGTGGAATTATATGCAACTACATTAACCAAAGCAAATGACATGGTGGGGCCAACATAGTGTGGCAGGAAAATGTACTCTATCCACCCCAGAAGGCACTACAAGGTTACAAGGCAAAAGTATGTGTGTGTAATTCTATTACAGAGGAGTAAAGAATCGAGTCTACCAAAACATCACTTTAGTGAAATCACCTTGATCACCGTATTTAAATTTAACCCTCTCACAATTCTCCTTAGCTTCTAAAAGATATATTTAGAGATCTGTTTCCTTAGATAGCAAATATACCTCTCAAACTCAATATAGCTAAATACAGTTGATGATTTTTTCCCTCCCACACACTCTGCCCCAGACTTACCCATATTTATAATTGGAATCAGCAGTTTGATTAAAACAACAAAGGAAAAACCCACTTTGTATATGATTTCATTTTATTCTTTACTTTTCCTCCAACACGTAATCCATGAAATCCTGTCTACTGTACCTCTAAAATCTATTCTATATTCTTTTTTTCTTTATCTTCCTAAACCAATTTGGTGAAAGTCACAATGGTTTCATGTCTGGACTGTCACAGTATGTTTCAGGAATTTAGGGTATCCTCACATTGTATTCTGGCTCCAATCTAACTTTTCAGAGGTCAGGTCTCAGTTTGACCGTTGCTCCTTTGAAGGTAATATGTTTTTTCTCGGACTCCTTTTGAGTTTGTCTCTTGTCTTGGGTTTTCAACAGTCTTACTGTGATTTTTTCTTTGTATTTATTCTAACTGAGATGCTCATCGATCTTGGAATTTTGGGATTTGTTTCTTTTGTCAGTTTCAGAAAGATTTGGGCCATTATCTCCTAACATATGGGTTCTTCTCTCTGATTTTTCCCGTTGGGCCTCCATTGACATGTGTGTTAGACTGTTTCACTGTGTCCCACGTGGCTCTAATTTCTTCCTGTATTTTTAAAAAATATTTTGGTGCTTCAGTTTAGATATTTTATAATGACTTGCTTTCCAGTTCACTAATCCTGTCTTCTGCATTTCTTACACCTTATTACACTCAATGAAAGGGTGCATAATTTCAGATAGTTTGCCATTCTAGAATTTCCATGTTAATCTCTATTCTAGATCACCACTCTCTGATGAATGTATGGTACCTATGACGAAGTGAACATACTTTGTTTAAGCAGTGATTTAGTAAATTAAAACTAATGTTATCATTTCCACATTGAGTATTATTATTATTATATATACTCTGAATGGCAATAAGCTTAAATCAAACAATACTCAAATTATATAAAATACCTTCAATATATAATACATACATTGGGATACAAGGACAAAACTTACGTCCTTGAACATATAGGACAATATAGTCATATACATAAAAAATTGGCTGAGCAATATTTGAAAAGCACAAGATAAAGTACAAAAGCATTTGGTGATACATTGAGAACTGGAGGAATTCCAAGGATGAAATAAGTGTGAGTAACGAAGACAAGATTCCTGGAGGAGGCCTGAGAGATTTCATAAAATTAGTATGTGCAAAGAAAAGATCATTCCTGACACCGTGATATAGCCACTGCTAATAACTAAGTGAAATTTAAAAGAGATAAAGATCCTAAGGAAAAAGCTTATTTATATATTTAATTAAAAGCCAAACCTATCTGTAAAATTTTAGTATATTGTCTGTTTATTAGTGATGCTGAAATAACCATTTAAACTACTATTTCATATTTCACAGTATTTAAAATTTTAGATTTTTAAAGTCTTATTTTTACAGATGCTAACAACAAACTGTCTACTTTCACAAATCTAAGTAGTGGGCAATATCAACACATCTGATTTTGAAGTGAAATGGATAAGCTAATTCATTTACATTTTAGTCATAGGAAAATGTTGAAGTGGTTGAAGATCCAAATTTGCTTTTGAAAAGAGTGGTAAATATGAAATAAGCAGTGTGAGGGCATAATTCCTTCTTAATTCTAAAACTGCATTTTATTAGTTGTGATACAATAATATTCCAAAAATAAGAAAATGGTACTTTGTTTTAAACTTGTATACTTTTCCCATCTCTTCTATTAACTTCTAGCCATTTTATTAAAGATACCAAATGTTAAAATACATGCAAAAGTGTTTTAGTGGAGGCCACTTTCAAGCAGGGACAGTGTTTAACAAGAAAAGTGAAAGCCATCTGTTTGCCAGCTATCTATGTATTTACATATCTCTTTATCCATCTGTGTTCCATAAAAATCTGGGTCAGAAACGTTTCTTGTAGTATCAAATTTATTGTAAGTTTAGCAAAATGTTATTTGCTTAAATGTGGAAATCTTTATCTGCCACATTGAACCATGAAATAATTCCGAGAACAGACTAAATTAGCATTAAATTTCACCTTTTTTTCCTGCAAAATTACAACTAGCTGAAAAAGTGAATAGTATTACATTGCACCTGCAAGTCTTTCTTTACATTTGAGTTCCTATTTTGCAAACAATTAAACACACATATTGAATTTTGAAAGCATAATTTGTGGCAAAATGTGTTTGCTAGGGTCAAATCTTTCAGCAAATATTTTAGGAACATGTTGTATAAATGTAATTGTTCGATATATTCTCAAGCAAGTTACTTAAAGCTATAATTAATATTCTGAAATGCATTCAAATCATTACTTGAAATGCAGACTTGTAAAATTTATCAAGGCATATTCAAAATAATAGTGTGTATATTTTTAAAGTCACTATTAAATATTATCAGATTAATCTTAAAGTATTCTGGTACTTAGCAAACCTTAAATGATAATATATTGACCCAAGGCATAATTATTTAGAAAAATTAAAAAATTGGTGCAAATACTTTAGAGACAATTTTGAGATTTCCATATTCTATCTGGTTTCATGACTTACAAATTATTAGAAATTTATTAGATGTTTACTTTCTTCCTGGGTGGACATAAATAGAACGTAAATATAAGTTATATATGAAGATTTTTAAAACTTTAAAAGAGTAAATGGAAACAATAATGTAATAGCAACAATTTAGCAAGGATAAATTAAAGTGTGAATTTCAATTTCCTCTTTTGCAAATGGGTGGGATAATATTCACCTGGAAGGGATGCTTGAAATTGACACACAGTAGGTGTTACATATCTACACAAACTTTTATCATTTTTCCTTCACATTTTGTCTGGGCATAAAAAGGTACTAGCCATTATTATCACATTATTTGTGTAACAAGAATATTAAGCTACTCATCATAGAATCAAAATAACACATATAACCAAATAATATACAAACATCTCAAGTCATGAAAAATCAGTGATGTATTTAACCTCAAAAGAGAGCTAAAAGAGTACCATGAACTAAGTGACTTACGATTTCCCAATATTCATTTGATGGAGAATATTATGATTACATCTCTTATATTCATTTGAGATTTACAAATTAAACAGAAATAACTCTCTGGGGTTTCATGTAATAAATGCCACCCCATTTTGGAAGGGACTCAGGTGGAATTCAAGTGTGGTGTGAATAGATTATACTAAAGATTATTCCTAGGTGTTCCAGGAAGCCAATAAAAATAAATGTGAAGGGGCCGCCCAGTGGCGCAGCGGTTTAGTCCGTGTTTGGCAGCCCAGGGTTCGAAGGTTCGGATCCCGGGCGCCAGCGGATGCACTGCTCATCAGCCACGCCGTGGCGGCGTCCCATATAAAAAGTGGAGGAAGATGGGCACGGATGTTAGCCCAGGGCCAGTCTTCCTCGGCAAAAAGAGGAAGATTGGCGACGGATGTTAGCTCAGGGCTGGTCTTCCTCACAAAAAAAAAAAAAAGTGAAATTTTAAAGGAGGAAATACAACTTCTATTTTTTAAAAATTAGGGCAACTTTTTAGAGCAGTTCCAATTTCACAGCAAAATTGAGGGGAAGGTACAGAGATTTTCCATATCCTCTATGCCTCACACATTCATAGCCTTTCCCATAACATCCCCCACTAGAATGCTATATCTGTTACAACTGATGAGCCTACATTTACATATCATAAACATCAAAAGCCATAGTTTACATTACAGTTCACTACCGCTGTTGTATACTCTGTGGTTTTGGACAAATGTATAATGACATGTATTTATCGCTATGGTATCATACAGATTGTTATCACTGCCTTAAAATCCTCTGTGCTCTGCCTACTCATCCCTCCTTGCCCACCCCCAACCCCTAGCAACCACTGACTTTTTACTATCTCCATAGTTTTACCTTTTCTAGAAAGTCATATAGTTGGAACCAAACAATATGTAATCTTTTAAGATTGGTTTCTTTCAGTTAGTAATGTGCAATTAAGTTTCCTCCACGTCTTTTCATGGCTTGATGGCTCATTTCTTTTTAGTGCTGACTAATATTCCATTGTCTGGATGTGTATCGTCTTTCACCAATAAACATCGTTACCTGTGATTTTTCAATAGATCCCCTTTATTAGTTTGTGGAAGATACCTCTACTCCTAGTTGGTTGAGTGTTTTAATTGTAAAATGTATTAAATTTTAAGTGCTTTTTCTGCATTTATTGACATGATCATGTGGTTTTATTTTTTGTCATTTATTCTATTAATATGGTGTGTTACATTATACATTGAATGTTAAACTGGCATTCCTGGCATAAATCTAACTTGGTTATATTGGATATGGCATTACAGTAATCTGAGTATTTCTGTGTCTATATTAAAAAATATATTGGTCTGTAGTTGTCTTTACTTGTGATGACTTGATCTCTTTTTCATATCAGGGTATTACTGCCTCATAAAATAAGTTCAGGAGATCTTCTTTCTTTTTTAACAGTTTATGAAGTGTTGGTATTAATTTTTCTTTAAATAATTGGTAGAATTCACCAGTGAAAGCTTGGCTTTTCTTTATGAGAAGTTTTAACATTATTAATTCAATATATTGTTATAGATCTATTTCATCTTGAGTCAGTTTTCACAGTTTATGTCCTCCTAAGAATTTGTCCAGTTTGGCTAACTTACATATAGGTGTTCACAGCATTCTCTTTTAATTATTTATGGTTGTTAGTGATGTATACTTTTGCACTAATTTCCACTATTTTTAAAATATTAAAACTATATAATAGTCCAAAAGAATATATAATAAACTATAAGTAATAGAAGTGGTTAGTAAGATTGCTGAAATCATTGTACATAAAAAGTGGTATTTGTAAGCACAATGGCAAATACTTAGAAAATCAATAAAATATAATTTATGATCAAATAATATTATGAAGTGTCTAGGAATATATCTAAAAATATGAAAATGTTTTGGAAAGAATTATAAAACTGAGAAACATTACATATCACTTACATATAGTGAAAATATGACTTTGTGGAAGATTCAATATAGAAAACATCTAAATTTTCCCCAATTAATTTAAATATTCAATGCAACCACAATAGGTGTTTTTGTCATTGTTTTGTTTGGTTTGGTTTTTATTTTGTAACTTAAAGTATTTCTAAAACTGTAAATTTATACATGCCCAAGAAAATCTAAAAAGCTCTTCAAAGAAAATAATAAAAATATTTGATTTTCCTTACCAGGTGTCTAGATTTATCCTAAAACTATATTAATTAGGATATCAAGGAACAAATAGAAATATCAACAGAATAGAATAATAAACAGTCCCACAAATGGATAATTGATATGCGATAGAGGTAGTATTGCAGAAAAGTGATGGTATTTATAATTAATTTTAAATTACAGAATAGTAGGATAACATTGAGATTAGGGTAGGAAATACTGTTTAAACAACACAAAAGTAGTGTAAATCATAAAGAGAAAGTCTGACAAATTCCACATTAAATTGAGAGCTTCTGTTCTATATATTAAAAAAAGACTGACTATAAAATGGAAGAGAATATTTTTCAACACAGAAAATCTCTGTGCATAATTTTAAAGAAATCTTGCTAAAAAATAAGAAGCAATTGAACAGTAAAATAATGGTGAAAGACTGGAATTTTATAGAAATACAAATGACCAATAAATACATGACTAGATATTCAATCTCATTAGTAATGAGAAAAATGTAAATGAACACCTCAATTTTCATTTCACAATCAAATGATTATCAGAAATTAAAGTCTGATATGAAATATTATAAGATGTGGCTTGATGGGAGTACACATTACTGGTAAGTCAACATAGCTACAGGAACTATGGAAAAGTATGACATTGCTTAGTGAAATTGAATATTTGTGAATCTTATGATGTAGCAATTCCGTTACTAGGCATATGTAGTCAGTTTATACTTTTACATAACAAAAAGTAAAACAGCAATGTTTATAGCAGAAAATAAAAATACTAATGTAACATTAGAATTGATAAATGACTGATACTATATATGTACAAAGGAATATTATGTAATGATAAATATTAATAAGTTTGCAATGAATATCAGTTCATATGAGACTGGAAAAGTATTGAGTAATAGAAGTTAGCCATAAAACACAGCATAATTCCTACAGTACTATTCTATAAAAAGACAGCTCCCTTATGGACGAGTTCGTTTTAGTATGAATTTCCTTTAGGAAAGTTACTTGTCTGGAGATGACTTTGCCACAATCATTGGAGGAGCTTTCTCAAACTACATAACTTCTCCTGCAGTCCACAAATCCTCCATGGGCCATAACAGCGTGGGGGTATGGCTACTCCCTTACTTCCTCTGACCACTCTCTGTGTCACTCCCTGCTGTATACATTGGGTCAACTAGTGATGTCAATGTAACTTTGCTTCTTATGCTACATGTGTCTATGACCTAATTTAGTATGTGGTTGCTGTAACCAAACTTATTCAATTCTTCAATAAACAAAGCACCTAGGTTGTGGTCTTTCAAGCAATATTAGCGTCACACAACCAGAATCTGATGCCCTAATATAGATGCATTTTACAACTGAATTATCTAAGTGTTTGTATCTCATAACTCTGAAAAAAGTGATTCAGTATTCAGTAAGGCTTCAATGCCTAGGAAAAAATCACTTTTCCAGGTGCTAGGGATGTAATTGTGAATAGTACTAAGTTCCCGGCTTATGATGCTGACATCATTTGATGAGATGACTGTCTGATTTAGCAATATACACATGAATGGAGAGTGTTGTCCGGAGACATCTAATATTGCATTCCAGTCTGTGCTCTATAAGCCGCTATTGTCGAGAGGTGTTATATGCAAATCCAATGCAAAAATAAAAGTTTGCATACTATATGTGTATTTTTGGTTACACATAAATCCTTATTTATTCCCTAAAATATTTTCATCCAATGCAAATAACAGTAAATATGATTATAGGAAAAAGCTAAAAAATAGAGAAATAGTATAAAAAATTCTACTTTAGCCAAGAGTGGTGCATGTATTTAGCTCTTATTTTTCTGCCATCTAACACAAGTAGGAAAATTTGATGTTATAACATGAATGCAGAGTAAACGTATTTTTGAGAGAATAACGTTGTAGTAAATGGGAAACACTTTTCTGACAATTTATTTTTTTGTAAGGAAGACTAGCCCGGAACTAACATCCATTGCCAATCCTCCTCTTTTTGCTGAGGAAGACTGGCCCTGGGCTAACATCCGTGCCCATCTTCCTCTACTTTATATGGGACACAGCCACAGCATGGCTGACAAGATGTGCACCGGTCCGTGCCCAGGATCTGAATCTGCGAATCCTGGCCCCAGCTACTGAAGCGGGAGCGCGTGGACTTAACCACTACAACACCGGCCCAGCCCCCTTACAGTTTTTTTGAAGACAGATTTCTAGAGCATTTTCATTAGCTAGTACACTTTAACTCTGATACAGGTGGGGAATTACTGTGAAAATTAAAAGAACCTGGGAATCCTTCTGAGACTTTAATGCATCTCTAGAATCCACTGAGGAAGTGGAAAATGTGAGTCGGTGGACCATGGAGGATCCTAAGCTTCCTTGAGAGAGTGGACAACTTTTTTCAGACTTTTTTCCTGCTTCCCTCATTCTGGGGTGATAACTGAGCAAGTCGGGGAGTCACCTCATGCATTCATATACTTGCAGCCCTGTCCAGTCCTGCAGTTGTTGACCAATGAACAGAGTATTCACAACCATAAGGATTTGCATTGTCAAATAAATTCAGAATTTTTTGTATTCATTCACTTGTAAATTGTACACAAAGTAAGCATATTTTAAGGCAAACAAATTTAGATGGTATAACTTACTCCCCCCCCCCACCAAAAGACATTAGATCTCCTTTATAGGGACTTAAAATCAATAGGAGAGAGAAGAGAGAGAATACATAAAGCATCACAACACATTATATTTTATAATTACATATTTTGTATGTTTATACTTGTAAAAAATGCTAAAAACAACCAAAACTCATTAAAATGCATTGTTACTGAAGATACATTTCCCAAGAATGCCATGAGCAACGTCTGAAAAAATGACTAATACAGTGTTACCATCTAAACACAGAACTAAATTCTTTGAAGTAGGCACATTTTTAAATTGAAAGCAATTTTTGATTAACCAATGGGAATTTAAACCGACGTTTAGGCAAAATACAGATATGCATTATTCGAACGTATTTTCTAAAGCAACTAAACTCAGATACATTATTAAAGCACATCCTTAACTGTAACCGGCATTAAAATTTGATATTATAAAATAGATTTTAAATATTATTAGTCAATTATCTTCAATTTATATAGAACTTATTGAGCTTGCGCAGAGGATTTTATTACTACAAGTAATTTTTAACACACTCTAATATAAAAGTAGTGATTTTATTGAAAAATTCCTTAGACTATTTTCTTTCCCCAGATATATCTGACAGTGCATGAAGAAACAAAGAGTATATGCATCATCTTCATCTCTACGCAGATGAAGAAGCGTAAGCTCTTATTCTTGATTCAACTCACAGAAAATCAACCAACTTAAAGAGTAATAAGAAAAAATAGTGGTGTCAGCATTTTTAGTGTAATCATGTATGTCAATACAGCAGTGGACAATTTAATGAGAATCCCGTTAAAATAAATCACAGCACTAGTGTCCTTTCGGACAATGTAGCTCATTATTGAAAAGTTTCAAAGAGGGAAAGTCATTTCTGATAAACAATACATAGAGACCTTCAGAAAGAAATGAAATGGGAACACGGTCAGCCTGTCTGAATGTCCCCTAATGCATTTCAATTATCCACATTACAAAGTTCATACAGTCTGCTGTAAAAACAAGATTAAGACCAGCAATCTATTGCTACAGAAACATAGCACCCTTTGATCCACTACTCGGTTCAAAGATATTGCTATAAACAATCTTCAGTGTTTCCAAGGATATTTGTTTATGTATATGTAGATATTTTCCGCCTGAACATAATTTTATATTTATGAAGCAAGTCAATTCTCTGTAAATAAATATGAATGGAAAACAAATCCTGCAAGCATCAAGTGTGGGTGGATTTTTGGTTCGACCACCTAAATTCTTTTTCAGCTTTATTTGTCTTTTGAGGACTACTGCTTCCTTTATAAATTATAATTCATTGCATTGCATGGGGAAATTTGGTTTCTTTCCTGTGTCAAGAGAATTTTCTGTTTTGTTTCGAACTATGCAGACAACCAACTTTAACTCCTGTAAGTTTAATTTTGGCACTTCTTTATATTACTATGATTTGTCAATGATTTCCAAGGTTCTTCTTAAATTATCTAAAATATATTTTTAGTTGTCAGTTAGCATATCTATTAAATTGCTCTCCGACTCGTAACAAAATTTGACAAAACCAGTCACTAAAAACATGTGGTAGATCAAGACATAAGGGAACACTATTAAATCTTTAGATATTTTGGTTAGTAGCATTTTTTTTGTTTGTTTGTTTCACACTAAGGTGAGAAGGGGAAACAAAGTGCACTGGGTTTACAAGGATCTCCTTAACTATTTCTCTAACTTTTCTCAAATTCCGATTTTTTTCGACATTGAGAGAAGCTCTCACATCCAAACTCACAATTCTAATACACTTTGCTATATTGAAGATTCAGATCCTATACTGAAAATTTTATAATTTCTCTCAAAATAGACATCAAATCTGCATGGAAATATTCTGCCATACATACTAAAATATATATATATATATCCCAATAAAGGAAGAGAGGATGTCCTAGATACTTGGTATGTAAAAAATACAGACGCAAATAGAATATTTATATAGCGAAACAGTGTGCGCGATAAACCAATAAGGTGCTACCTACTAACTCTATGCTTTGCTGATCTGAATTTTAACTGGGAATTCTTAGTGTTCAGCTTAAATATTATCTTTTAATGAGACTTTAAGAACTGATTTGCATAATCCTCAAGCAAAACATGTTGGATATACAAAAGAGCCATCAGTATTCTTTTTCAATGCTCATATTAATGCAACTTCCAAAAGGACTGTTTATGACAACCAGACGAAAAAAAGGAAATACAGTTGTTAATCACTGAGTAATTACAAAATGTCCCTCATTATAATCCCAGCAATGTTTTATTCCAAACTTATATTGCCTTGCAGATGTCTTCTATAACTAATTTATTTTGCTATCTTTTTTTTAACACTCATGAAATACAAAACAAATACCAAGATAGTCTAAAACACAAGTAAAACTTTTGTCAGCTGACCTGTTTTCTACTTTGGTTGTTTTCTTGGAAAAGTAAAGTGTATCCTATCATATCTTCATAATTCTTAACTATATATCAGAGTTAGATGAGAATACTTAAAAGTCGTAATTCAAAATGTCTTTAATAGAATTTTTTTAGCTTTGATTAATCTACCTTCACTATTTTTTTCCATGCTTTGTTTTCTTTAGTTAATTTATAAATGAAAGATGAAAATAATCAGTGGGAAGGATTGGTTAAAGCTAGTAAATATGCTAGAGATATTTTGACAGTCAAAACAGAAAAGATGTGATCGCGTTTTTCAATCACTTTGTACTTCTCTTAAATACTGTAATATTCAAAGATTAGTTGTGCATTTTTTTCTTTTTAATTATTTCAATCTTGCACTTCACAAATATTTTTGCTGGTTCCATTTCCACGGAGGACTACTATAGAATTAGCAAAATATTTACATTAATATTCTCACTGGAAACTAAAATATGTAAGAATCAAATCAAATCTGTCTATTTGAACCCTGCACATACCTGTATGTAGATAACCAGACTTATAAATGTTTAGGTTAAGTGTGGTAACAGTAACAATAAAGGATTTAGAGACATAAAGGGGATACACTGTATCTGGAAATGATGTAGACCCAATCTTCATATATCTTCATGGAAAGTGTAGGTTAAATTTTGTAATGTGACTCAAGTTCCATCACTTGGTGGTTGTGCAATCTTGAGAAAATTACTTAAGTTCTTTAAGTGTCAATTTTCTGTAATGGGAAATGGTAATAGTAAATGGGAATTTAGTGAAATTATTAAATAAAAGCACCCTGACCATAAAACACTCTTAAACAGTATTTTCTCATATGATTTTATTAGTAGTAGTAATGTGTTAAATTATTAAACCATAAATATAAGTAAAACTACTTGCAGTTTTACAGAATGGAATTAGCTGTGGTCTATAGCTCTCCCACTTACTTGCAATGTGACTAAGCTGTCTGAGCCTTGGTTTCTTAGCTGTAAAATAATGCTATGAAAATACATTTCACAGGTACGAGGTTATTTGGCATGAATTATCACCTGTGAACTGCACATCGATATGACATACAATCTGTAAACTCGATGTCAATTAATATCTTAGTTATCATTAGCTTTTGTCTTAGTAAAGAACATTCATTTTTCAGTTTCCATGCCTACAAACTTCATGGCTACTTCTTTGGTTTTTTAAAACATCTAAGATACTGAATAGGAGCGTAACAAAAAGGGAGAGTGAAGGAAAACACTTTTGCAATATTTATTCTTGGCCTCTGTAAATATGCAGACATACATTTCCTCATTCCTTTCCATCCATCCACCTGCCTATCTGTCTGTCATCTTCCATATCCTTCCATCCATCCTTCCTTTGTACTTGTTTTCTTCCTTATTCCTCACTCACTCTCTTCCCCCTCCCAGTTTTTAAAAAATTGGGCTAAGATGTAGGAGTAGAATTACATGTATTTATGACTTTATAAGATCGTATCATTTTTGAGACACACAAGGCATTGTTCTTGTTTTATTTTGGTTTAGTTTTATTCCCCTCTTCATTCAGTATGGAGTAGTTTAACCTGTATTAGTGTATTCTAAATTCAGATACGTTGTAGGATGAAATCAGCAAGTATGATAAAAAATTTAAAAATCTGTTTCACCTCAATTATTCCTAGACTGTTGTTAAAAACAAACTGTAAAGGAGGGTGCCAGCTATCAATTTGCAAAAATACTATGCAACTTTTTTCTCTTGCCACCTAACTTATTTAACAAAATTTCAAGACATTAATTTATAAAAATATATGCACACATTCTATGGTCATTATTCATGGATTCCATATTGGCAAATTTGCCTATAAGCCAAAATTTGTAATTTGTAACCCCAAACTCAATCTTGGCTGTACTTCATGGTTATTGGTGGACATGTGCAGAGCATCAAAAAATTGTCACTTGGTGAACACGTTCCCAGCTGAGGTTAAACAAGGTGACATTGACTTCTTTTTTCAGCTTTCATACCGTGAACTAGTGCCTCTTTTGCAGTATATTTAGTGCCATGTTTTTCATGTTTATCCTTTTTGTTGATGATTTTGCTGTTTAAAAGGTCCCCCAAGTGTAGGGCTAAAGCACTGTCTAGAGTTCCTAAGAGCAAGGAGGCCATGATGTACCCATGGAGAAAATAACAATATATGTTGTAAACATATAACAATATATATACATTATACAGGCATTATATGTAATACATGTCTTATAAATTTTGTATGTATTGTGTGTATACATGAAGGATACCCTGTCATAAAATAATCTTAACACTATTTTTATTTTTTAAATAATGTATAATATATAACAATATGTTGTATGGCTGTAATATATATTATACATATAACATTATTGTTAAACAATATTATCTTATAATTTTATTAGTGGTAACATGTTAACTTATTAAACTATAATTACAAGTAAAACTCCTTGCATTTTCATACAGTGGGTTTAGCTGCAGTCTATAGCTCTCCCACTTTGCTATATGACTTTAGAAAATTCACCGACCCTGTCTGAGCCTTGATTTTCCAGCTGTAAAATAGCGGACTTTCATTCAGGCGTGAGTCACAGTGCTGTTGTCCATAAATTCAATGTTAATGAGTGAATAATATAGTACATCCAGAAGAAAGAAGAGGAAATTTGCTGATCTATATGTGAGGCCACTCCAGAAATTGCTCAAGTAACATCTATAGTGCACAATATGCCTGTGGAAAAGAGGCTGAAGTTGTGGATTCATGAGATAACTGATCTAGTAGTCTGCACTGTCGTGAGGCTGAAAGCACAAACAATTTATAGTCACATTACCCAGGGTCAGGAGAATTTCAAACACTTCCTGATTGGTGTGAGTGGTTTGCCTGTTTCAAAAGACGATATGGCTTGAAAAACACATGAGGCTTACAGCTGAGGCTGGTTCTGCAGATCAGGAAGCTGCAGAAGAATTTAAAAAAATAACTGCTAAGTGTTATACAGAAAAAGGATTATGTAGAAGAGCAGATTTTCAAGGCTGATGAGACTGGCTTGTTTTACAAGGACATTGGCAAACAAATCCATATAATGAAAATGACCTCCAAAATCTCTGACTTTAATCAAAGTGCAATTAATTATTTGTAAGAAATATGTTAAGTAAGGTATATTTAAAAAGAAGCACACATATAAGGTTTTATACAGATCTGTTGATGAAAATTTGGCGGAGGCTCGCAGGAATCTGGTCTTGTGTTTCCCCTAGAAGCAATGGTTCGGTATTTGCTAGTTCAGTGTTCAAAGCAATGTTACAGAACATTACTACCGCGAAAAATGAGAATCTATCCACTCACGTATATATAGTCACATATATACGGTATTATAAAAGAAGAAGAAATGCGAGTAATCCTAATTTAATTGATGTCCCAGAAGTTGAGAAAGTGAATGACTTGAATGAATAGCTTTTAAGCCACTTAAATGTGAAATGGTTTCCAATTATTTGCTTTCAAATAATTGAAAGTTGGAGGATCAAATCAAGTTGGTAGCTGATAGGTCAATAAAAATATTTGTAATAAATGATCACTATTTGATTTTTAACATGCAACTGGCAAGTTGTTCAAATAATTATAATTTTCCAAAAGGTATTGTTATTAAAGAAAAGCTTTGTTTTTTTCCTAATTGTATCAAAGTGGATATTAAACAATATTACTTGCGTTAATGGATACATTTAGAAAAAGTAATATGAAAATGTCAAGTTTAAAATGTTTATAATATCAGAAATTACATTTTTTCAAATATTTAAACATGTCAAAACACTTAATATAAACGAAATGTGTAGGTGAGATATGCTTTTTCTAGTTTAAGAAGGCAAAAGAACAAAACAATCTGAAATGGTATAAGAGAGAAGTCTTGCTTTATTTCTCCATATATTGAGCCAATTTCCCCAACACTTCAATAATCCTCTCGTTTTTCCCCATTGTCTAACAACTTTATAATATTTATAAATTTATCAATCACAAAATTTATCAATGAACACGAAATATGTCCATTTTGAACCATTCTGTTTTATTATATTGTTATGTTTATCTTTTCTTGGTCTAATAGTGTTTTAAAACCATTATGGCCCTGTACAATGCATTTACATATGTTAGAGCGAATCTTCTCACATTTGTTTTATTTTATGAAGTTGACTTAGTTATCTGCAACATTCTTCTATTAAAAACTTAGAATAAATTTTTCAAATCACTCAAAATATCAAGCTCAGTGTTTAACTGGGATTTAAATAAATACTTATGAACATAGCAAATCTTTCCATTTACTTGAAACTTATTTAATGTCTTCAATTCATTTTTAAATTGTTTTCTCTACCGAACTAATACATGTTTTGTATGGTTGGCTCCTAGACCCTTTAGAGTGGTTGATTTTGATGTGAATAATTTCAAACAAATTTTCTAGTGTAGTTTTCTAAGGAGCTGCTGTGGTATAAGGGAATAATGTGATCCATCAGTAGATAATCCTGCAATTTTACTGCAATGCCTAATCTGTTTGGCCAAAATCAGTGGCTTTGTTTTTAAATTGAAAATGAAATTTACAAGATACAACTGGCCAGCACCAAGTCGACTCTATTCTAAAGAAGGAAACGAGACAGGCAACATAGCATGTGGTGTCAGGTTCTGGAGGGCTGGTAACTCCCAGGCACATTAATCAGTATACCTTCCCTGCATATAAGAACTAAGGCTCTGTCGGTTCTGACTATCTTAATTAAAGCAAGCCGTCAGACCTGGGAAACCTTCAGCTGCATCTCATTAATTTCAGGTTACGTGTAAAGGAAGGATTACTCACTAATGACTCTCAACAGTGAGTTACAGATGTTCAGTTTGTTACAGAGTAAATTTAGCCCGAGTCTCAGGTAAGTGGCCCCAGTGTAGATTCCTGAGTTAGGGTGGCAAGGAACATTTGAATAGGGGCCAAATTCTCAGGCACCCTTAAGGCCAGTGCATGCCACAGATCAGCTGGTAACACTTCCTATCCGATTTCCGGCTCTATTTGCCTATATTTAGTCCAATACATCTGATCAAATCACTAGAATTCTCGACACTCCTTTTTTTTCTTTACATATCTTTTCAATGCACATCCTTTTCTTTGTGTCTTGCAAATTTAGTCAGAACCCGTAAGTGCCAGCTTGACTGTAACTGTGATGTGAGCTTCTTTGTTTTGTTATTTACCTTAACGAAAATTAATAGATTCTTTGACTGTGATATTTTCTGGAGAATTTGGGTATAGGATTTATATAACATGTATTATTTATATCAGTTATAGGAATAGTCCATTCTATAAGAATAGAATATAGCTTTCAGACAGGTTTTATCAGTAATATCCAAGCACATTTCAAGCTATTTTCTTTCTTTTCTCCATTACAAATGCATACATGCATGTATAAGAATCACATAAAATAATTCCATGAGACAACTATCTGTGCTCACCATCTCAAGTTCCTCTCCTGTTCTCTCACAAACACTTAGATTGGGCATTATCCCCATCATTTTGAAGAAACATCCTTACTGTTCTCATCTTCGCTCCAGCCACACTGATCTCCATTCTATTAATTACATATACCAGCTATTCTGTGACCTTAGGACCTTACATTTTATATTCCCTCTAATGCTTTCCCTCATTTTCCCACATGGCTTGTTACCACACCTCCTTGAAGACTTTGCTCAAATGTGTCATTACAAATGAGGCCTTTCTGACTACCCCATTTAAAGTGGTGAAATCTCTCATTCCTGGACTTCAGATCTTCCTATGTTTGTTTTCTCCATGTCATTTCTTTTTTTGGGGTGAGGAAGACCAGCCCTGAGCTAACATCCACCACCAATCCTCCTCCTTTTGCTGAGGAAGATTGGCTCTGGGCTAACATCTATGCCCATCTTCCTCCACTTTATATGGGACGCCACCACAGTATGGCTTGACAAGTGGTGCGTAGGTCCATGACCGGGATTCGAACCTGCGAACCCCAAGCCGCCAAAGCGGACCTTAACCTCTACGCCACCAGGCTGGCCCTCTCCAGGTGTTTTCTGAATCCTCTTTTTCTATGCTCCAACATGTTGCTAAACTGGACTGTTGTATTCTTAAACTTAATTAACGCGTTTGTCACTTGTAGAATTACCATTTGATTCTTTGTCATAGATTCCAGTTCTCTGCTGAAATAACTTTTCATATCTTTATCTCTGAACATTGTAAGCATTTATATTTTAATGTCGTATCTAATATAATCACTGTCAGCATCCTCTGTGGTCGTGATTCTGTTATCTAATTTTCTCCTGGCTTTCAGTCCCATCACCTCGTTTCCTCAAGTGCTTGGTCATTTTGACTGAATGATAGACATTTATACAAAAAATATAGAAATAATATGAGGCTACATATCATTTTAAGTCCTCCCAAAGAGTATTTACCTTTGCTTCTGGAATGAAAATAGATACGTTATCATCCCTGGGTTAATAGAATCCAGTTAATGCATTTAAAATGATATGACTTTGGGCTTTAGTGCATGTGAGGGCTAGTCTATTTCCAGTTTTTCATTCCTCTTAAAACCCTGCTTGTATGTTTTAGCCCTTCAGGGAGCCGAATCAAACAGTGGGAGGTTTAACAGGGCTCCCCTTCCTTGGTAGATGCTGGACTTCAAATTCTGTCTCTATCTCCAAGAGGCTGACAAAATCCATGCCTAGCTTCTCACTCTCTCAGCTGCCTTTTCCAAAATAGGGAGTTCTAGGTGAAAAGTTGCCCTAAATGAGGGATCACAAATATTCAAGTTTCCTTCTTTTTCAGATCTTAGCCTTGTGCTTCCCTCCTGATACATAGAAATTTAAATTGTTCCTGGTAAGAGTTGGTCCACATTGGCTAGTATGCCATTCCTGTAAGTGAAAGTGCATTTCCTTTCTTTCTTTCTTCCATTTTAATTTTAATTCAAGACACACGCACTTACATTGAGTAATGTAATTTTTAATATAACAGGTTTTGTTGAAGTGATTAAAATAATCTATAGAACTACAAACCATTTTACAATTTAAAACATAATTTAAGATATTCCTTGAGTCACAGAATTTCGTTACAGAGGATATATTATATGGTGCTTTGACTTTATTTTACACACAAAAAAGCAGATTCGGTATGAAGTGATTTTCTTAATAACATCACAATTATGGCAGATACAGAGACTTCCCTACCTGATTATTAACCCGATGCTTTAACCTCAATGACAATTCATTCCAACTTCTTGTGTCCAAATAATTTTTTCCACTTCATTCTGTCTAATACAGATCTATCACCATTGTCAAAATAGGGGTGAGAGAGACAGAGAGAAGAGGAGGGCATACCTATGTTTTTGTAATCCTTTGGTAATTTGGAGCTTAAAAGAAAAGTATGTAAGAAGTATTTGTTATACATATATAATAATTACATCATCTATCCAATTTGAGATTCTATAAATAGAGTCGCTATAAACCAAAGTTACCCAATGAAAGCTTAACAGTTAAAGAACTAGCTTTTGAAAACAATCCATTACCTTTGATTACAATGGTTCTACCTCATTGACAACTTTTTTTTTTAACAATTTGAATTCCTGAAGCATCTCATTTCTGTATTAACAGAAAAGCATAAAAAGATACCATGCTCAAAGGTAATTGTCCTCTGTTCTGGATAAGTGTAAACTACTGTAATTCAGGATTTAACATTTCATTTACATCTCTTAATGATATTCAGAGTTCTGGGTTATGTTAAAGTCATCTCTTTTTACTTCGCTTCATTTTCTTTTCTTCCATTTGTTGGGTTCTGTGAGCGAACAATCTCGAACCCAGATTGGATCAAGAAATTTCTATAGGAGACAAAACTCGATAATTAAAATAATTAAAGCTTTATTTTTCTCAGATAAAGAATTCTGTAATGAAAGTTAAAGTTATTAGTAAAAAGAATGATAATTTTGTATCATAATAAAAACCTATTGAACTATAAAAGTCATTTTAGATTTAGTAACATAAAATCTTGACAAAATTCCTGGGAAAATAAGTACAAACTATAAGTCTAGCATATGCTGTTCTTGTTCTGTTACAAATCATAATTAAACGTCAAGCAATCTATCAAAAGCAACATAAAATTCAATCTTTTTTCCCTAGATGAGCATCAGCCACTCTTTTACAGACTTCTTTCACAAGCATAATCATACATATTTACCAATACTTAAGAAAAAGATAGTAAGCAAATAATTAATAAGTCCAATTATTTTCATTCTTATTTGTATTTCTACTGATATCAGCCCTTATGTTATTGGCAGTGCTTGCCTAGTGTTAATTAAACTCTATAAATGGATTAGGAATAGGTGAGAGAAGGTAATATCTTTTTAATATAAATTATGAAGGAATTTCTTCCTGAGAATTTTATTATTGTTGTTATTATCATTATATTAATTTTAGAAAGTCAGTCATACTCCTCATTTATTGTCCTTTGGTATATTGCACTGAGCGTTATATTATAGACTATTATATTCATCACCATTCAATATTATATTAGTATACTCTTATTTTTGTCGTTGTAATAATGTGCCCTAACAGAATTCTGAAGATTTACGTTTGTGTCTCCATGCTGTTCATTCAGAACCTTTTCCATCACTGGTGGTGCTCTTTCCTTCACTTTACAGCAGTAGCACTTTATGGCATCGTTTTCTATAAAGATCTCCTAACTCAGAGGCATTATGAATATGTAATTTATACCTGTGTTAAAATCTCACCCCACATTGAAAATGTGTTTGATCTTCTGCAATTTACTGCTTATCTTTTGGTAGAATAATCCTCCTGTAAAAATATGTCTATTACTTGCTTTACGGAAGTGTTTATTTTCCTGCATATAAGTTCTTCCTTTTATGTATAACAGTTTGTGAAACAGCAATTGATTCAAGTTATAATGATAAAATTTTGGTACAAATAGATTAAGTCCTCAAAATATTCCCCATGACCCTTGAAAACAAGTTAGTGTCCCAATGTGTGTCTGTGTAACATCAATTTTGATACTGGTGGACTTGTATATTGTTTAGATTTAGCATCATAATCTAAAATTTACTATGAATTAATTAGATAAAGAGATTGACTAAAAAGTTGTGGAGGATGTTACGACTTGTTTCATAAATGACTTTAAAGCAAACGATGGAATATTTATTTTGCTATATCAAAGTAATTTAGAATTGTCATTGTGAATGTTAAACATAATATTTCACGTAAAACACATATAAATTATGTAGTTATGCCAGCAGGTAATTCAACATACAACGTAAGAGACTCAAATGAAGTAAAATCATATTATAATTTTAATGTAAGTGACTAGGAAATAAATGGCCTAAAATGGCATGTTTTCATCTTATGCATGTCTAAAGAACAAAGAAAACTAAGGCAGCTAATATATTCAATTCCAGCTACTTAGTTGTTACACGTTGTCACGTTGGCTCTGACGCCTAGCAACTCTTATGAATGACTGATGTCCACAATGGTCTGTCCTCAGCAGCCCTGCTCAGCTTCTGGAGACACGTGCCTGTGGCTTCCTTTGTGGAGTCAAGCCGTCTCATATTTGGTCTTTCTCTCTTCCTGCTACCTTCCACTTTTCCCAGCACTATTGCATTTTCCAAAGAATCCTGCCTTCTTGTGATGCGCCCAAAGTAGAACAACCTCAGTTTTATCATTTTTGCCTCCAGAGGTAGCTCAGGCTTAATCTGCTCTAGGACCCACTTGCTCATCGTTCTAGCAGTCCAGGGATGTGTAGAGCTCTCCTCCAATACCATGTTTCAAATGAATCCATTTGTTTCCTGTCAGCCTTCTTCACTCTCCGGCTCTCACACCCAAACATAGTAATTGGGAATGTGAGGGTGTGAATGACCTTGGCCTTGGTCTCTAATGACACTTCCTTATGCTTGATGATCTTTCCATATTCTTTCATTGTTGCCCTTCCAAGTCTGTCTTTTCTTGGTTTACATATAATTCTGGAAAAATATTATCAGATTTGTTATAAAGAGTAAGACATTACATATGAGAACATTTAATGTTGTATTGGGATATATAACTTTTTCAAGGAACCAAAATACAAATATCAATTTGATTAAAACTATTGATTATCGTCACTCTTCTAAATGAGCCCATACAAAACACATGCACAATTTCTCAAATAATTTCATATGATTTATAGAGTTAAGAGCTTGCACTTTATACGCTTTTGATATTACTAGTAATGATACAGATAATAGTTTACAGATGTGCTAATATTGTAAAAGCTTTATGAGTATATCTCTTAGAAAATTCAACTTCTGGCATAACACTGTTAAAATAAGCTTGAATATTTTTTGCTGACAGTAATATAAGAACTATATTCTCTCAGGGCATTCTGCAGTGTCATTTATATATGAGAATATTGGCTTTCTTAGAATAGAAGAAGTATATGATTTATTTAACTTTGTGATTTTCATGAACATACTTTATGAAAAATAAACATGCAGTTGGTGCCTAGCTTATTAATAAATAGAACCCAATGGGCTACAAATATGCCACCTCTATGATACACTTTTAATGAATTACATGTACATGTTGTTGTGAAACAGATTTAATACTTTATGATGAAAGTAACTTATTCATATTCAAATTTAAAACCAATTAATGTTCACAGATAAAATAAAACATGAGAAATCTTTACACGTAAGAAGTCACTTGTGTATAAATACAGGATCTGTGACAAGTATAAGAAGAAGATAAAATTTGACTTTTTAATTCTCCCAAACAATTTGAAGTTATAGTTGATGTTCTTATTTCAACCACATACATTCCTTTATCTACCCATTATATACTTTTAACTAATTTTTGAGTTCTTATTCCCTCATTGACACAAGAATTTTTTTTCTAAAGTTCTGATGCAGAGAAATCCTCAACTAATTTCAACCTTAACACTTAATTGCAAAACAATGCAATATTCTTACTCTTCTTTAAATGGATTATGTATTTCACATTTGGTGCTAGTTGACTACATTTGCCCTATATTGATTATTAAAATTAAATTTAAAATCACTTGCTTAAATCTCTGAAAAGATTAGTTATCTTTAATTAGCCAATAAATTAATGTCTGATAAACCAGAAGTTACATCAAAAGTTCCTGATAATGGATAAAGAAAGTTTGGTCAGGGAGTGGCATATCAGAGTTGATAAGATGGAAATAGTTTGCTCTGAGTGCAAACAATAAGGAGTGCATTATCTAAAATTTAAAACCAATATTAAAATCAACTAAAAAGTGATTCATTTTTACTGTCTGTATTTGGTGGCAATTCTAAACATTGTCAGTGCTACAATACTTCTTCCTGAAAAAATATTTTGTGGATCTAGTTTCTAAATAATTACAGCAGTTACTGTTGGGCTTTAATTGTGTATATATTAAATACATATATTTTTGAATATACATATATTCAAATTATAACATTTTTAAATTTATCCTTTAATAAACATTGATTATATTCTGCAAAGAATTCAATCAAGAGAATCCACATTATACAATGCATCTGTCACATATGGACATACGATTATATTGAGTCTTGGTTTGTAATAGCTCAGAACCATTCAAATTTCCTTTGGACAAAATTGGTGTCTCCAACCTTATCTTAGTAGATATTCCTGACTATAAAAAGCAGATTCAGGGCCAGCCCTGGTGGCCTAGTGATTAAGTTCGGCGCACTCCACTTTGGCGGCCTGGGTTTGGTTCCCGGGTGCACACCTACACCACTCATGTGTCAGTGGCCATGCTGTGGTGGTGGCTCACATACAAAAAGAGGAAGATTGGCAGCAGATGTTAGCTCACGGCAAATCTTCCTCAACAACAACAACAAAAAAAAGCAGACTCAAAGTAAGGAATAAGAGCACATTTATTGTATAGACAAAACAAAACTTGACTTCAATTCTGTCATTTCTTTGAATGCCAAGAGAAATGAGTCCAGTTTAGCAAAGTTGCAGGATACAAGGCAATAAACAAAACTCAATTTAATTTCTTGTTACAATAAAATAAAGCCAAGGTTTCTAATAACATCAAAAGACATGAGATAATTATAGAAAAATTAAATGAAATATGTTCCAGATTTATATGTTGAAAGCTGTAACAACAATGAGAGAAACTATAGAATATCTAAATAAGTGGAGGACTATACTATATTCAGGAATGGAAAGACTTAATACCGTTAGGATGTTAATTCTCCTGAAATTCATCTAGAAATTCATTGTGATCCCAATTACAATTCCAGCAGGACTTTTGTAGATCTTGTCAATTGATTTAAAATGTATATGGAAGGGCAATGGACCAAAGTTTTGAAAAAGAATTACAAAACTAAGACTTGCACTACTTGAATTTGAAATTTGCACTTAAGCTGCAATAATCAATAGAGTGGGATATTATAACAATAAACATATGGATAAATTACAGATAAATAGGCCTATACATATGTGATCAATTAATTTTTGACAAAGGTGCCAAAGTAATTCAATGGCAAAGGGTAGTATTTTCAACAAATTGTTTTGGAAGAATTGGAAAACCATAGTCACCATATAAAAAAATCAAGGAAAAATGAATCATAGGTCTAAATTTAAAGGCAAATGTGTACATATTTTAAAAGAAAATATTGGAGAAATACTTATAACATATGCTAGGGAAAGAATTCTTAGCACATAACTTATGAAACCTACGTTTAGAAAATGAGATATTGTATTTTAAATAAATATTTGGCTCTTCAATAAGATGTCTTTATGAAAATAACAACACAATATATTTTCAAAACTCATATCTGATAAGGAAATCTATTGTTCTATACTTGGGAGAATATACTTTCAAATGCATATCTCTAAAGGACTTAAACACTGTTTATGAAGGACTCATGCTCAACAATAAGAAACAGCCAACAAAAACATTCCAGAAAATTTGAACAGATGCTTTACCAAAGGTGAGACATGAATGGAAAATAAACACAGAAAAGATAGTCATAACCATTATTCATTAGAAAAATTCGAATGAAAAACAAACTGAGATACCACTATACATTTACTAGAATGGCTAAAGTTAAAAACCAAAAAAAAAAACAGAAAACAAAAAACAACAACAAAGCTCCAGAACATTTGAATGTTTGGAAGGATGAAGGGCACCCTTGGTGTTCGTATATTCCCAATTAGAACACAGAATGACGTAGAGACTTTGGAAAAATTGGTAATTTCTTATAAAGTTAAACATACACTTGCCATACAGCACCATTCTCATCCCTAGGTAGTTACCAAAGATAAAAGAATCCATATGTTCACTTGGTGGCCTAAACACAAATGTTCATAGCAGCCTTCTTTATAATTATGTAAAACTGGAGCCACCTGAAAGTCTGTCAGATGGTGAATTGATAAACATATTGCAGTTTATTCATAATGGATTGTTATCATCATACAGAGTATAAGGAACAATAACAAGGATGGATCAGAAAAGCATAAAGCTAAATAAAATAAGCCAGACATAAAATGCTGCATGTTATATAATTAGTTATATGACATTCTCTAAAAATGTGTACCTACACAGACAGAAACAGGTGGTTGCCAAGTTCTGGAAGCACAGAGAAAAAAATACCTATAAAGGGGACTGAAGGATTTCTTTGAAGTAACAGAAACTTTCTATATTTCAGTTGTGAAGTTTCCATGGCTCTACATTTTTTTTTTTTTTTTTTTTGTGAGGAAGACCAGCCCTGAGCTAACATCTGTCGCCAATCCTCCTCTTTTTGCTGAGGAAGACTGGCCCTGGGCTAACATCTGTGCCCGTCTTTCCTCTACTTTATGTGGGACGCCACCACAGCATGGCTGACCAGCAGTGCGTCCGCGGGCTCCCGGCATCCGAACTCGCAAACCCTGGGCTGCCAAGCGCGAACTAAACCGCTGCGCCACCGGGCTGGCCCCATCCATGGCTCTACATTTTCCTCAAAATTCTTGAATTGTGCACCTAAACAGGATGAATTTTACTACAAGTAAGTTATGTTAAATACTGAATTTCAAAAATACATAAAAATTATATTAGGGTGAAAATAAGTTTTAACTGTTTGGAGAGCATTGTTTGTCCAAGAAGAGTTAAAATTTTCACGTATTATACTTTGATAACTAAATATTTGTGGTATAATCTCAAATGGGACTAGGAAGGAAGAGGGTTTTTTTTTTTTTTTCCTGAGGAAGATTCACCCTGAGCTAACATCTGTGCCGATCTTCCTCTGTTTTGCATGTGGGTTGCCTCCACAGCATGGCCACTGATGAGTGGTGTAGGTCTGTGCCTGGGAACTGAACCCAGTCTCTGAAGCAGAGCATGCCAAAATCAACCACTAGGCCATGGGGCTGGTTCCAGGAATAGTATCTTTTAAAATGTATAAGCAAAGGGAAAAAAGGATGGTAAAAATAAAGTAAAATGGCTAGAACAAATAGAAATCAAAATATGTTGTAGACTGAAGCCAAAGTATGTTAGAAACTTCACTTAAAAAGACATAAATAGATAAATTACTCCAACTTCAGAAAGCAAAATGTCTTTCAGAGTAATTTTTATAGTTCAGTATTTTTACACAAAAGAACTTAAAGTGAAAAGTTACAAGAAGGAAGAGAAGGACGAGAAGAAGAAAAGGAAGAAGAGAGGACTATTGATTTACAATTCCACGTGTAAGAAACCTGGAAGTTACCACTTTGTCCTAAAAACTGAAAAATCTGAACAGGCAGAAAAATCAACTACTCTTCTTGGATCCATAGAGAGGCAAGGACACAGGGCAAACCAACTACCCCAAGAGTGCAGAGTCAGGCAAATACGGGTAGTCATGACTTACCAGAGCAGAGACTCTCAAGTGTAAACTGCCCAGGGAACCAGTGCTGGGTAGGAAAGCTGAACTGTAATTCATGAGTTGCTAGAGGCTCATTGTGGACGACACTGAGAGTTAAAAACTCCAGGGAGACCCAGTCATGGGGGAACCACCACAATTTTGTGAGATTTATTTTCAGGAGCTTGACCAGGTTCTCACAATAAATATTGGAGAAAAATTCCCTTGGACTTCTGTCAGGGGAGGGAAAGAAACATTTTGAAATATACTAGTACAGTCTGTACTTCTTAGTAAGGTCTGCATTCAGGAGAAACTAGTTAACCTGAGCCTAAATGACCTGGGGCAAGAGAAATGCCCAAGCCTAGCCCTCCCTAGCTGTTCACGTGGGGAAAAGGAGCTACTCAACTCCAGCCTACTACAGCCATCCTGTCCCACATAAGGAGGGAGACCATAACGGAGAAACACTGGTGAAGTTCACAGCCCAGAGGCACAAGCTCACTAAAGGACTGAGACCTAATCGCAGGACTAAGATATGCTTCCTCTCCCTCCGCACAGCATCACTGCATTACTAAAGGTCTATAGCAGCCGTTCCTTTTACTCAGTACATCATGTCCGGCTACGAGATCAAGGGACAGGGCATAGCAAGAGGCCAAAACACAACTTGAAGAGACAGAGCAAGCAGCAGAACGAAAGGCAGGGATGTTGGGATTATCAGACTGGGAACTGGATGGATAAAGTAGACAGTATGCAAGAAGGAAGGGGCAATGTTAGCAGAGATAGAGAAATCCTAAGAAAGAAGCAGAAAGAAATGCTGGAGATAAAAACAACAGCAACAACAAAAAACTCCCCAAAACCTGTTATAGAGGTGAAGAATACCTTAGATGGGCTCATTGGTTGACTGAACATAACAGAGGAAAGAATCTCTAAGTAGATGATGTATTGATAAAATCTATTAAAAAAATCAAAAGGCAAAGGCAACAAAGACTGAAAAAAACCCAACAGGATATCCAAGGACACTGTGACATCTATAAAATGTGTAACACATACATAATGAGAATACCAGAAAGAGAAGAAAGGAGCAGAAGAAATATTGGAAACAATAATGACTGAGAATTTTCCCAAATTAACCTCAGGCACCAAACCACAGATCCAGGAAGTTTAGAGAACACCAAGCAGGATAAATACAAAAATAAACACACACCTAGCACATCATTTTCAAACTGCAGAAAATCAAAAATAAAGAAAAAATCCTGAAAGAAGCCAGAGGGGAAAAAAAATACCTCACCTATAGAGGGACAAAGACAGAATTACATTCGACTCTCCTTCAGAAGCCATGCCAAGCAAGAAGAAAATGGACTGAAATATTTAAAGTTTTGAGAGAAAAACCCCACCAAGCTAGGATCTGTATGCTATCAAATTACCCTGCAAAAGTGAAGGAGAAATAAAGACTTTTTCAGACAAACAAAAATTGAGGCAATTTGTTGCCAGTAGATCTGCTTTGCAAGAAATGTTAAAACAAGTTATTTAGAGAGAAAGAAAATAACATAGGTCAGAAACTCAGATCTACATAAAATAAGTTAGGGCATCAAAGGAGTAAGTAAAGGCATAATAATAACCCTGTTCGAAAAAGTAATAGCAACAATGAATTTGATTATGTATATATCTTATGTGTATAGATGTATGTACATACATATATATATACACTTATGTATGCTTCTATGTAAGTGAAATGAATGACAGCAATGATACGAGAGTCAAGAGGGAGGAATTATGGTTATTTTGTTATTATAAGATATTCATACTGCCCCTGAAGTGGTATAGTGTTATTTGAAAATGAACTTGGATTAGTTGTAAATGTATAACGCAAACTCTATGAAAGCCACTAAAAAATAATAACTGACAAAACTAGGAACAAAGAAAAAGGGCAAGAAATAAAAAAAAACAGTAATAGACATGGTAGATCTTAATCCAACTACATCCACAATCACTTTGAACATCAGTGGTCTAAATGTGACACTTAAAAGACTGTCAGTGTGGATCAAAAAAAGAACAACCTAACTATATGTTGTCTACAGGAAACCACTTCAAAAATAAACACACATATAGATTAAAAATAGAGGTTGGAGAAAGATATGCCATGCTAACACTAATCAAAAGAAAGTAGGAGTGGGGCTGGCCGGTGGTGTAGCGGTTAATTTCACACACACCACTTCCGTGGCCGGGGTTTTTGTGGGTTCAGATCCCGGGTGCTGTGTTGTCAAGCCATGCTGTGTTAGCATCCCATACAAAGTAGAGGAAAATGGGCACAGATGTTAGCCCAGGGCCAATTTCCCTGAGCAAAAAGAGGAGGATTGGCAATGAATGTTAGCTCAGGGCTAATCTTCCTCACACACACACAAAAAGAAAGTAGGAGTAGCTATATCAATTTCAGAAATAGGAAAACAAAAAGCTGTGCAAATTTGTTTTTAAAACTTGAATGAATTTTTCTATAACCTGGATATGGAGATAGATCTTTAAGACTTAAAATCCAGAAGCGATAAAATAAAAGATTAATATATATGGCTACATAGAAATAACAAAGATAAACTTTTGCTTGGCATAAGCTATATAAGTAAAGTTAAAATAATCTATAAATTGAGAAAACATTTCCAATTTATATAACAGAAAAGGAGATAATTTTCCTAATTTAGAAATAACTCGAATTCAGGTAGAAAAGACAAATAATCCAAGAGAAAAAAATTGGAAAAAGATATGAACACTGCAATTCTCTAGATAAAAAGGCCCAAAGTTACACCTTCACAAGATGAATATATGTATGAACACGGCATTATATTTTTGTAATTGCAAAATACTGTAAATTAACTGACCTTTCATTTAGAGATGAGCAAAATAGGCTATGCTATAGCCAACAAATGAGTATTATAAAACTGAAAAAGCTTCAGGAAGAGCTTTATGAATGAATATGGGGTAATACTCAGATATATAGCAAAATGAGCTAATGAAGTGCATACAAGCAAATTTTTAATGCTACATTTTGTGTAAGATAAGGGGAAATAAGAAAATATACACAAGACGGGTGACATTTCCATGAATATACCATTTCACATAGTTTTGAAATTTAGAAGATGCCATTAGTCTACAGGTTCAAAAATATTGAATCAAGGATAGGGAAATAAAACTAAAATTGAATAAAAAGCCACAAATGAGCCTACCTGTATTTTAATTGACTACCGTAATCACTCAGAAAGAGAGAAAATAAATTTTAAAAAATGCGAGTAATTTTGAAAACATGTAATGACTATATATCCTTAGATTAAAAACAAACATACAAACAAAAAAATCTGTAAACTAATCTTGGATTCTAGTAGTGTAATGTGTGTACATACATGCACATAATGATATAATGGTAGCAATTCTGAAAATACGTTGTTTATTCTTAGGTGGTTGAAAATATGTAAACATACTGAAGATCGTTATTGTTCGGAGACAGGGTTTACACTGGGGAGGAAGGGAGATACTAATATGAAAGGAGGAAGGCAAGCGCAATCCTATAAAATAGGATTGAAATTACAGGTCTCAGTGTGAAATTATGAGTTTATATTTTTAAATTTTATATATCAAAATGGTATAATATAAAAGAGAATATATACTTTTAAATTAAATATATTTAATATAATTTTAATATATATAATTGATGTGTGGGTAAATCATAAAATGACAGTTTTTCGTAGCTCTTTCCAATGAAATGGCCCAGAAGAAAAAAGACTCTCCAGTAGCAAAGAGAGTACTTCTAGTTCAAAAATCTTGGTTGCCAGATACCACTCCCCAATAAGAAAAACTAGGGCTCTGTGGGGAAATGACTGATTCCAGCATTAAAACAGGGTAAGTACAGGATGAGCCTGGACATGCCAGAAAGTGAGGAAGTGCTAAAAAAACAGTTATATCAAAAGTAATAAAAAGCCATTTTGAACAGCCCTGCCTGTCCAAATACAGTACAACTCAAACATTAAAGTAAAATGACAGTAATGAACCAATAGTCCATTGAACAACACAAAAATCTTTGTCTATACAGATAATAAATAAGCAAACAATCAAATCAAAGAGAAAAGGAAATTTCTTTCTTACAGTAGAATGCCAACTGATAAGCATAGAAGGAATAATAAAATTAGAGAATCACCACTGTGTAACTTTCAAAAAAAGAATTGGTTCAGAAAAGAAACATCCAAGGTTGCTGGAAGCTATTGGGTGAAAATTTGAAAGAGAACAGAATACTTACCTAATAATCTCAAGTTATTTCTCCCTGATTACCTATCAATTACACAAAATTTGTACTTTATAGTGAAAAAACTTGGTGGACAATACTTAAACAAATTATTAGTATTAACATCACCAATAATAGGACCAACTGACAGAATGTCCCTTCTTACGTGATGCGCTGCGGATATGCCAAATTACATAGCTTTGCCACTTTAAATATTTATCAGTATGACCTTCAAGGCTTAATAAAGTCTAAAGGTAAATACTTCTGAGAGGGTAAAATATAATGCAGTCTAAGGCTTTTGCTTTTGCATTGCTTATGGTAAAAGAAGTCATTTTTTATCTTACTGAATACGTTTTGAAAATGTAGTAAAAGTTAGGCAAAAGGCAAGGTAAATTGAGAGAATGGGAGTGCACCTCTATCTATCTGAATAATAACGTTAATAACATTTCATAACATTTTTATAACATAACATTTTTTCTGCCAAATACTTTGCTTTTCTTTCATTTGTAATAATTATCTTTTCAAGATATTAAATGCTTAAATAAAAACTGAGATCAATTGACTTATTTTTTAACTATATATGATTCACTTCATTTACTTTGCGTTATTTTTTTAAGACAATTTCAGTTTAAGGTTCACAGCAAAATTGAGTGGAAGGTACAGAGATGTCCCATATACCCTCCACACATGCATAGCCTCCCCCATTATCAACATTCCCCATCAGAGTGTTACTTTGTTACAATTCATGACCCTACACTGACATATCATAATCAGCCAAGGTCCATAGTTTCATTATGGTTCACTCGTGGTGTTCTCACCTCCTTAGTTAAATGATTGATTCATTTATTTCATTCTGCCTAGTATAATAATGAAAGTATTTAGGATTATAAATTTTCCTTTACATTCAGTATTATCCATATCAAATATGATATATGTAGTATAATCATTTTATTTGATCTTTTTAAAAGTCAGTAATTGCAGCTTGGATAACTTAGACATGGGAGCTAGCTAGGAGAGCCTTTTAATTTCAAATTGCTTGATGTGTTTAGATGGCCTTATTAGTTTCAGATTTTACTTGATTGTGAGATTTTATACATGGTCAAATAGAGCATCTTTGCTTTTTTTTGTGAGGAAGATTAGCCCTGAGCTAACATCCGTTGCCAATCCTCCTCTCTTTGCTGAGGAAGATTGGTGCTGGGCTAACATCCATCCCCATCTCTTTCTACTTTAAATGTGGGATGCCTGCCACAGCATGGCTCAATAAGCAGTGTGTAGGTCCGCACCTGGGATCCGAACCTGAGAACCCTGGGCCACTGAAGCTGAGCGCAAGAACTTAACCACTATGCCACCAGGCCAGCCCCTATCTTTGCTTTTCTTAATGTATCATAGCCAGAGGACTAACTAGGTGTATCAACACAGCATTATGAAAGCTTTTTGGAGGGGTGTGCATGTGTGTACATATATACACAAATATACACTTTATAAAATATATGTTCTATATCCTTTTTCAAATGAATGTCTCCCAATATTATTCCATTTTGTTTTTTCCCTTATTTTTTATAGCCAATGTGGTTCATACATTTGATATAAAGTTGTTGGATACACAAACTGTCATAGCAGTTATAACTTTTTTCATCTCTATTTATCAAAATCTCCTTTTTTGACAATAGAAATGTTTTGGGATTTATTCTTCTCACATGTGCTAATAATTTGTTTTTTCTTTGTTAGTGAGAAAGACCTGATCTACCATCAGAGATTCAAAAACAATTTATCTTCCTTGGATAACCAAGGTTATTTTCTGCTGCCTCTTGCTGGGGCAAGGAGATAGGGGAAAAAAAGGGAACTAAAACATTAATCTCCAACTAGAGTATCTGTCTTGAAATGTCAACTTCATATGTTTTCATTTTCCATGTTGGAGCAAATTCTGATATCACAAATGTGAAGAATGAGAGAAATCAAGAAGGTTCAGACCCCATTAATGGACTCCTCCAATCTGTTGGTCTTTTGGATAAAGCAGTGATGATACAGGGTATGCACAAAATATTTCTAGTTTTATAGTAATGTCCTCATGATACACTTAAAAAAGTGCTATAAATGTAGATCAAAGAGAAGGGATATCCCTGCTACTCTGAGAGACATTGAAATACTGAGCTTCCAAAGAAACTATGAACATTCACATTTTAAATAGCAATATATAGTAGCCAATTGATTTTGATGCTTTAAACAATATCAAAATCAGATGAAAGCAAAAGTATGTCCAAAACACTTCAAATGCATTTTTCATCTTAAACTCATTGCATTAAATAGAATAACCTAGTTTCTTACATTTCTTCCAGATACAGAAATAATTTCTTCATAGTACTGGGTCCACATATAGGATATTTCTAAGTTTCCCATTGCATTATACGTTCAATAATTTATTGTTTTAACAGAGAATGAAGTTTACAAAATCTATAATTTTGATTTTCATTATCAACCGTTGGGTTCCATTAAACCTAAACCTATAAATTGTGCTTGTGGAGAAAAAGTCTGTTACACATTTCTTTCATTTCATGCTTAATCTAAAATCACATTCTCTGGTAGAATGATCTTTAAAGAATCATGTTTCCTGTAAAGAAACCTGTAGATAACTGTGTTTCCTGAATAAGCCCTTCTCCGGTAGGAGTTACTCTTAGTGGAAGTCATTTTTTCATTGAAATAATTATTTTTCTATTATTACATTCATAGGAGAAAATGAAGTCCGTTTTATAACATTTCAAATTCTCTAGTTAAAGTTTAACAACATTTCAGAATGTTTTTCGATAGTCAGTGAAAATATATTTTGGTTTTCATTTCTATTTGGTGAAACCAACTGGATTTTACATTTACATAATTTTTCACGTATTTTTTTTCCTTTCTCAATTCCAATATTAGTCTTTTCCCTTCACAGTAAAGTAGCTAAGGGTAGCAAGAATAAATTTATGATTTGAACAATCATTCCAGCTACAGTAAAAAAAAAAAGGATTTTAAATCCATTTTTGTCATGAGTGAAAGAATCAACTATATACTGAGAATTCCTTTTATTCTAAAATCTTTCTTCTGAATTGAAGGTAGACTGTTTTTATATTCCTTCATTTGTTGATTATCTATGTATCCCCTTTATATTTTACATATAATACATAAAATATTGTCCTCTATTATTTCCAGTATGTCCTATTATACCCTTTTCACTTTCTAAATGAATAATTTTATTAAAAATTGTACCAGGAAGACACATTTATATTCATAACCTCATTTGTTTGTCTCTGGCGGGCCTGACTACAACATTATTGAGGTTAGTCAATCAGAATCACACAATTACTTAAAAACTGGAAAACAGCATTGGAAATCAATAGCTACATTTATATTTCTTACAATATCATGCAAAAGAATCAAATAAATCTTTACATATACTATTATTTATATGCTTGCTATATACCAGCTCCTGTGCTAAATTCTTTATATGGATCCTTTTAGCAGTTCTCAAACTTTTTCATCTCAGAACCTCTTTATCTTTTATGGATCCCCCTAAAGACTTCTTGTTCACATGGGTTACATCTATTAATATTTGCTATATCAGATATTAAAAGTGAGACATTTTTAAAATATTTATTGATTCACTTAAAAATAACAGTAACAGACATTACATGTTAATAAATAATACTTTTATGAAAAATAAATATACATTTCAAAACTAAAAATAATACTTAAAGTAGAGACATATTTGCATGTTTAAAACCTCTTCTATTTCTTACTTACTAGAAGACATTTTATGGGGTAAGCCATATACCCTTTTTCATTTAGTCTTAGTTTCTGTCAACCCTCACTGTGAAGTTGCAGTCTTCTCTCAGGCAAAAACGTTCTCTCCTTCTGCATTTAATCTGTTGGCTAAAGTATAAAAAGACGATTTTTGGTAAATAGATATTAAGAAAAAGGGGTGAGATTTCAGTATATAGTTTTAGATAACTGTGGATATTTTTCTTTCACGCTGGTCCAAAAATCAACAAGTGGTAGTTACGTAAGGTGAGTTGCAATCTGGATTCTGAAATTCTATCAGTTAATTTTTGTACTCTGTTACATTAAAATCCATTGATTAGCTTGGCATCTTGAATATATCTTGAATCATGCACGATTTCATAAAATCATGCTTTTACCATTTGAAAATTTATCAGCTCCCTGTATAATGCAGATTTTCCAAATATTGACACATTTCATTATATGATATAAAAGAATCACATCTGTTAGTAAGTATAAACACCAATTTCATTAGAAAAAAATTTAAATATTGAAAAGCTGTCAAGCTCACAGGAAGGGAAACAGGTTTTCCAAAATTGAACTTCCACAGGAAGCTCACATTTTATAATTGGCAACAAATGCTGTCAATCGTTGTCTGTGAAATGACAGACTAACTTTGTCTATCTTTGAGGAGATATCTAATGCCCAAACTTGCATAACCATAATTTTTCTGCCAACTTTTGTTACACCGAAAATTGTAGTTTAGCTTGTAACTCAATCATGCAAATGTGTTTTAGATGAGTGGTTGGTCAACTACAGGTGCAACAGGCCTAATCTGGCCGGCCGTATGTTTTGGTAAATACAGTTTTATTGGAACACCACCATGCTCTTGGGTTTATTTGCTGTCTTCATGCTCCAACGGCAATGGTGAGTCGTTGCCACAGAGCATTTCCGCAAAGCCTAAAACACTTACTATTCAGCCCTTTATAGAAAGAAAAAATTTGTCACCTCCACTCTAGGCAACCGTGACTTTCACATGCAGCAGAAACGCTATAGGCATGTTTCTCAATTGTCACAGAGAATATTAAACATAAATGTATTCAGGAGTCAAGATTTAATAAAATTCATGATTTTTACTGCTTTATTAAAGACATTAAATGAAATTGGCATTTATTTACCTTGTTATCATCATTATTATTTTTCTATGTCCATGTGTTCATGTGAGGGGCAGTGGAGGTCCCATGGCTACAAATACAGTTTGGTGCCATTACCTTGTTTTACGCTAAGGTGCAAGCAGCAAATGTCAACACAGAGAAAAAGGCAAATAAGGTCA
Source organism: Tapirus indicus (assembly GCA_031878705.1). NCBI lineage: Eukaryota > Metazoa > Chordata > Mammalia > Perissodactyla > Tapiridae > Tapirus > Tapirus indicus. Next base: position 33,062,378 of record CM062937.1, on the reverse strand, counting down.
TCATATTATTACAAAATAGCAGTAGCATCGTCCTACTTTGCAGATGAGGACACCAAGCTGCAGAAACATTGTCAGTGTTCTAAGGACAAAAACCTGGAAAGTGGCAGAGTTAGGATTTGAAACCAATGCATTTAATTCACAGCCAGATCCCTTAAAGTCCAGGTTTCTAGAGAAAGGGCTTTTGTGACCTGATAAAATATTTACATGAGACTGTCTCAACATCTTTCCTGAGTTTATCTTTTTAGCCTTCAACCAGTTTTTCCTATTCACTTTTTTCCTTCTTTAAATTATTTTCCTAAATTATTCCCAACCAAACATTATATCTGAACCCATAGATTGAAAAGCCACATGAAATTGTCACCTTCATAAGTTTTTGCTAATTGTAAAACAAACAAAACTTTGGAACAAATCCATCCTTCTTCATTTGTTTGTGCAAATTACTCAACTTCTAAGAATCTGCTGTCATATTAAAAACTAATATAGGGGCCAGCGCAGTGGTATAGTGGTTGGGTTCACATGCTCCGCTTTGGTGGCCCGGGGTTCATGGGTTTGGATCCTGAGTGTGGACCTGTGTACCTCTTATTAAGCCATGCTATGGCAGGTGTCCCACATATGAAGTAGAGGAAGGTGGGCATGGATGTTAGCCCAGGGCCAATCTTCCTCAGCAAAAAAAGAAAAAAAGCTAATATTAACAGGGCCAGCCCAGTGGTGTAGTGGTTAAGTTCACACTCTCTGCTTCGGCAGCCCAGGGTTAGCAGGTTCAAATCCCAGACGCAGACCAATGCATGGCTCATCAAGCCATGCTGTGGTGGCATCCCACATATAAAATAGAGGAAGATGGGCACAGATGTTAGCTGAGAACCAATCTTCCTCAGCAAAAAGAGGAGATTGGCAACAAATGTTTGCTCAGGGCCAGTCTTTCTCACCACCACCATCAACAAAAAAAACCCACCAATATTAAGGAGTTGTAACAATTTGCTAAGACATTATACAGAGTTTACTTATCACAGTAGAAAGCAGAGTAGTAGTAAATATATTTTTGATATTCTAAAGACGTACTCATGCTTTTTGTTTCCATGGTTTTTATTCACTTTCCTCTGCAATGAATTTCAGTAGATGTCATGTTATTTTTTTTAACTCAATGTTTGTTTAAAGTTCACTGTTTGTGGTATTTTGAACTAAATCTTTTTGATTCATTAATCTGTACTTCCTATAGTCCTTTTCTATATAGACTGGCCCAAACTTCTGAAACTTCCTTCTTGACTATGTGGTACATGTCAATCCACCATGACACTTAAGCATATTATATTTGACAGTTAAGTATATAACACTAGGATTAATGTGATCATCGGAAAGACTCCTGTCAACCTTGAACAAGATTTAAAAGGAACATTAGATAAAGCAAGATTTGTAGAAATATAATAATTTTATTTGAAATCTATGTGCATATGTGTGTATTTTGTGTATAGATATTGATAAAGCTTACTTTTAAAAATTAGAATGATGCTAAAGTAATTCCTCCATACATTACAATGCTGAAAGGAAAAACAAATAAGTGCTACCACCAATAATGATATTTGTTTCTATGTGTGTGTGTGTGTGTGTTCAGATTCTTATGTGCAAAATATTCTGAATAAAATACTTCTTTTCATAATCTACTATAATCAAGATTTTTAATCATAACTTTATGTTCCATGAAGTGAAAAATCTTAAATTTACTTTATAGCTTGCATCCTTTTCTTCTTCTGTTAAGAATCTGACTACAGCTCATGAAGCTAAAGAGAAATTGTGTATTTTTGTGTAACTGTGTGCCTTTAATAATATATTACTGTCATATAGGTATAGACATGGATATTTCAGTAGTGGTGACTATCAGAATAAATGAGTCTCTTTTTAAAAGAAGGACTTCTCTTTCCCAAGTTGTTTTTTCCATCAACCGAGTTGCAATTAGCACAGCAGCAGGACGAGGTAGCTGAAGGCTCTTTTTAACCATACGCTTCGACCTCTAAAGTGGGCTGAAGCTGTAGACTTCATTTTTTAGGTGTAGGCTAGGTTAATTGCTTTTAATTAGTTGCCTAATTACCCTAACTAGGACCGTATTTGTCTATGTGTTGCTTGTACCAGGGACCTGGAAACCTCAAGGCAAAATTTCTTTCACCTTCTGATTTCCCTCTGCAATCCTTTCCCCTTTCGTCCTCCTGACTGGCTGCTGGGAGCTGCCCTCTTCCCCTCTCTAGGACCAAAGACTGTGGAGATACGTTTCCAGTGTGACTTCCACTGCCTTTTTCTTCACACCAGAATATCTTTGTTCTTCAAGTCCGTGGCCCCTCAGGAAAGTTATTTCCCACGATGGTATCTGCTTATTAGCTCTTCTCAGTGGGGCTCACTGCGATCACCCTATTTAATACTGACACCACCCACCAATCTGCTTCCTCTTTTCATTTTTTCAAATTTTACACAGCACTGGCCATCCTCTACTAAGCCTTTTTAGCTATTATCTATTTTTCATTGTCTGTCTTTCATCACTGTATTTCAGTTGAAGTCAAGGATTTATTTTCCCCCTTTTCTATTCACTGCTGTATGTTAACATCCTAGGAAATTCCCTGCCGTATATAGGGACTCAATAAAATTTAAGTGGATTATTGAATGAATCATCCCATATTTTTTAAAAAAATCACAGGGGGCCAGCCTGGTGGCATAGTGGTTAAGTTCACGCGCTCTGCTTCTGGTGGCCCGGGGTTCACGGGTTCAGATCCTGGGCGTGAACTGACACACTGCTTGTCAAGCCATGCTGTGGCAGTGTCCCATATAAAGTAGAGGAAGATGGGCATGGATGTTAGCTCAGGGCCAATCTTCCTCAGCAAAAAAAAAAAAAAAAATCACAGTGCTATTATTTTACATTATCCACTTGTGGATATGTCACAAGACTGCTGACCGCAGGGGAACGATGTGACCAGACTGGAAGTTTTAGCTGCAACTTCCACCTTACAGGCTGTACCCACACAGCTGGCATCAATTGCCAAATGTGAGCGAGAACTTTAAAAAATTGTGTAAAGCTTTATATTACTTCATTTACTACTACGATACCTTTAAAATGATAGGAGTTGCTTATTTTCTGAAGATGCATTACTTATTTTGGGGTAAGTTCAATGGCAGCAATTAATGACTTTCTTTAAAGTTAAAAAGAAGATGAAATGGAATATGAGGTAAGACATAGCCTTTGAAGAGTGCACCTGATCCTTGTTATCCCTTGACAGCCATTTAAATATATAAGGCAAAATCTTCCATTGAAAGAAGAGTTTTAGAAACACTTTATTATGTAATGTAAAGAAGACGGTCAGGACAAGCGTTTGGAAATTTTGGTTGGAATACCGGGGGTTTAAAATTGCACCCCAACCTGAAAGAGCAGAAATATTTATTGGGTCCTAAATTAACTGGCTGGAAAAAAATCTATGCTGGAATTTATCACTCAGTATAATTGAAATTGATTAAAAAACACATTATTTTTCTAGCTATATTATTTTAAAACTGCCACTCATTCTGATTTGGTTTCATTTTATAATAGATCATTTTCTGGTTAAAATTTTGTGATGATATAAACAATTAATACCTAGTATTTCTGTTACCGGTGTGAATTAAAAGTCAAAACTGTTTTTCTCTTAATTTTAGCCAAGATTCTAATTTGAAAAGGAGGCTCACTAGATAACTCAACAGATAAATATGTTGCGAGTTAGTTTCAGAATGACAACTCTCTGTATATCATGAGACTGATAAAATTTGTACCTTACTTTTGACATCATATTTTTGTAATGCTTTTGACCAAAGTTGTTGAAGAGGAAACTGCACAGATACGCCCAACGTAATTCCTACAGACACTGCCTGAAAAGAGCTGGGGAGGAAGGAAAGATAGGAAGCTGTCGTCAACTTCATAGCTGCTGGCAGGTCCAACAGACCTGTAGACAGACGAGACCACAACCAGCAGAGCCGGAGGCTTGCAGACACCGACGTAAAGCAAACCCACCTCCAACTCACTGTGAATGGTGAACGGGAGAAACCAAAACTGGAGCCAGCCGTGGTGAGGAAGGAAGATACATCACTTCCTCTGTTGGCTATGTGTCCATTCCATCGATCTCTTTGAAATAGACACTCAGAAAGTATGCTCACTATCATTTTCTCTTAAACAGACTCTGATGAGGCTTTCTCTCAGTCTTTGTTTTCCTTCTATCCCTCTGGTCATTCCTTCTCAGTTTCCTTCACTGATTCTTGATCTTTCCCCAGCCCTGTGATGCCATAATATCAGCCCTTGCACCTCTTCTATTATCTATCTTTACTCATCTCCTCAGTAATAACCTCCCACCTTGTGGTTTTAAATTCCTTCTATAACTAATTACTCAAACCTCAGACATCTAACTGCTCATTGGAATTCACTTAGATATCTAATAGACATCTCAAACTGAACATATGCAGAATTCAATTCCTGATAATCACCCGCAACATCTACTCCATCATCAGACTTCTTTATCTAAGGAACTCCGCATTTCCAGTTGCTCAGGCCACAGCAGTGGTTTCCTCCTTTATACCTCGCAGGCACGGTGGGGAGAAATTCTTTAGGATCTACTTGGAAAAATATTCCAAATCCAACCTCTTCGTTGCTACAATCCTAGTCTAAACCAAGATAATCTCTCATCTAATATACTGCATGTAGCCTTTCTGCTTCATCACAGATCTTTTGGAATGATCTTTTTATATCATAAGTTACTTTACTTCACTCTTCTAAAAACCCTCCAGTGCTTCCTCTTGCCATAAGAGCATAATTCAAAGTCCTTACAATGACCTCATTACGTTTCTGACTTCACTTCCTATAATTGTACCCCTTCATTTACCCTTCTCCAGCCACATCAGTCTTTTTTTGCTGTTGCTCAATGATGCTAGATACACTCTCACATTACAGCCTTTTTACTGGCTGTTTGCTCTGTCTGGAATCTTCTTTCCTCCAGATATGTGCAGAGATCTTGTCACTCCTTCAAGTCATTGCTCAAGCATCGCTTTCTGAAAGAGGCTTTCCAAACCATCCTATATAAAACTGCAAAGCTTCACTGCCTATCCTTCAAGATTATCTTTCCACTTGCTTCCCCCAGACCATACATCATATCAAAAGAGACAGTAATATGTATTTAACTAAGATGTGCATGGTTGATTACTTCCCCAGCTAGGATGTAAACTCCAAGAGGGTAGTAATGCTTGTCACGTTATTTTTTTATCAGCTCCAAGTGCCAAAGATATAGTAAGCACTCCATAAATATTTGTTGAATTAATTAATAGTTGATATCTAAAAACATATTCTTATAAAACACTTATGGATCATTTAGAAAAAGTGACCATATAAGACCATAGAGAAAATCTTAATGAATTTTCAAAGACAAATTATAAGTACTATATTCTCTTACCATGATGTAAAAAAACTATTATTTTAAGTAGGAAAAACAGAGAAAAACTCCACATAGCAGGGAATTTAAAAGCCTCTCCTAAACAACTGGTTGGCGAGGACAAAATTAAAGCGGAAATATGACAATAAAGAATTCTTCACTTCAGGACCCAGAGACGATTTCTTAAGCATTAAATTCAATAAATTAAAAAGAGGAATGAACATTTTAATAAATATGAAAGCAGAAATAAGTTATGGAGAAAAATTAGAGTTGATAAACAAATCAAATAATTGGCTTTTTGAAAAATATAATTAAAAGATAAGCAATTGAAAAATATAATTAAAAGATAAGCAATGAGCTGCCATAAGCAATAAAAACACAGGGAGCAAAATATACAAGATCAGAAATTGTGTATAGAAGTAGAACAAATAGAGAGAAATTGTAAATGTCTGAAAGAATATTTTAATCAAATTTGAAAACATCTATGGAATTAATAAATTTTAGAAAAATTAAATGGCTGCCACTGACTCTCAAAGATATATATAAAATCTCAATGGGCCAATTATTATAAAATAATTGTAAAAGTTATCAAAATATAAGTACCTAATAAAGATAATGCCCCCAAAATTTCACAGTTTAATTACCTAATCTAAAAAGAACAAATTATTCTAATACTGTTTAAACTTTTCCAGAGAATAGATAAAGTTTCTAAAACTGTTTTACAAAATCAGCATTACACTAAAATATATTTTGGGATAGAGTGGAATTAAATGAAAAAAATTATTGGATAAATTTTCTATAAGATATGGTCTTGTTGAAAATGAATGAATGTGATTAAAGAAGATTCATATACTCAACTTCCATAAAACATTTTTCAAGGCCAAACTACCACCAACCATGTCAAAATGCAAATGACTGGGGGAAAAATGCAACATAATGCAACAGATCGTTAATATAACAAGAATACTCTCAGAGAAGATAAATAATAGAATCCCATTTGTTGGTAAAATCAGGTAATTATATTGGAACTATATGGCAAATGTGTAGCTAAAGAAATCTACAAGACTATTCACAACAGCACAGTTTATAATAGCTGATAACTGTAAATATCCCAAATGTCCATAAATAATAGAACAGATACTAGTGGTATTTTCTTGTAATATTACACAAAAAAATGAAAATGAATTACTGCTATTTCTAATAGCATGAATAAATTTCTCAACTATAAGATGAAGTATGATTCTATCTATATAAAGTTAAAAATTAGGCTATAAAAATTTATTGTGGTAGAAGTCAGGAAGTGTTAACCATGGGACGAAGGGAGGAAGTGGTGATTGGGTTGGTGCCTAGAAAGTTTCTCGATTGCTGGCTATTTTTAAATTTCTTTGGCTGCACAACTGTGTCCAATTCTGGATAGTTTATATTGAGCTGAGCACTTATGCTATAAAACATATGTATGTTTAGAAAAGTGAATATATCAATAAAATGATCTGAACATAAAGGGTAAATAAATATCTTCAAGGATATGTAAGAAACTGATCAAAGTGAGTTTTCCAAGTAAATTAAATGTAAGAGGAAATGGAGGGATATTTTAATTGATAAACTTTTTTTAATCATAAGCCTGCCTCCTTTAATCTATTTACTTGCACACATAGTCACATCCTTGTAAAAGTTTGAAACAATTTTTTAAAAAAAGACATCTCGTTTTGACTTGTGATTTCCCCAATAGCTACCATTATGAATTATGTTCTTCTAGATTTTTTTTCTATAACCTTATAGAAGGTTTTTTCATAGAGAAATGTATCATTTTGGGATTTTGGGGGGTATTTACACTGTATTTACAGTATACAATATGTTTTAGACATCTATCTATAAAAGAACCAAAATTCTACCTCATCTTTTCTAGGTATTGTGTGAAAAGTCATAGCATGAATGCCTCTTTGCTGACCTCTAAAATTATTGCTATTACTAACAACTGATCATTGTTTCAGATAATCCTCCTTGTTTGCCATCTTTTACAATGCTACACTATTGACCAATTTCTTTATTCCTTCAGGATTTTAAATCTTTGTTTACTTTCAATCCCTACAACCCCTGTTATAATTTCCCAGACATTTCAATGTTCATATAGATGATCTATTTCAAACCTTTACCAGAAGGATGTTGTCCTCTCCTCAGATAATCCTTCCCTCTTCTCTACCCCGGTCACGAATCCCATGGTCATTCCTGTGACAGGGTCATTATTACCAACTGCTACCCCTCCATAATCCCAAGTTTAGACATCATATAACAATCCACCATCTTGTTCCTCCCTTGAAGGTTCATCTTTGACTCCCCATATCATATTCTTCCTTTCCTCCTTATCCTACTGAAAATCCTTAAAGCTATGGGCTATAGAGACAGATCGCCAGGGTGTGTGACTTAGCCCTGTCATCTACAAGTTCCGAGACATAAGCCAAATTTACTAACCTTTCTGTGCCTCAATTTCCTCATCTGTAAACATGGGGAAAATATGACATCTACCACAGAGGGCTGTCATGAGATTAAAATGCATGAATAACTGGAAAGAGCTTAGAATAGTGCCTGACACATTGTAAAGAGATATGTTATTGTTAAATAAACAAAATCTATTACTTTAATCTTTCACAGACAAATACCCTCAAAAATTTGACCCCTTTCATCTCATCATACGCATTTTGCAAAACAACTGGGTAAATCTAACTCTTCACCTTCTCAAGGACCACACTAGTGCAGCTGAGGTTGGCTAAGGAAAAAGACACCTTTGCTGAATAATCTAATTTTCATGAGATTCATGATTACTAAATTCACTGTGCTTTTAGATTTTTAGACAAGTACTCTTTTTACTCTCCCAATCTCCCACATGTAAGTCTCCTACATTATCCTCTTTCTTTAAAACTTCTAATATCTCATTTCGTCCTCTCACACCCAGCTGCTGACTTTTTTTTCCTGTTCACTGAGAAAACAAAAGAAACTCTGTGAGAAATTCTGACAGCTCCCAACTCCCATGTACATCCATTTGTGCCCATGAAATCTGCCTCTCTCCTTTTACTACAGTTGAGCTGTCCTTGGTCCTAGCTAAGGCCAACCCTTTTTATTATACATTTACTCCTAACTTCTGTGAGCTACTAAGGGACAAATCGATTTGGCAATGCCCTCATCTCTTGTATCATTTTTTCCTCTATCTATCCAGCATACAAATACACTTTTATTTCTTCCATTTTTAATACCACACACAAAACCACTCCCCTCCACAGAAACCAGTCCTTCTAGCTCTTTGAAAATACTCTACCTTCCCTTCCCTCTTACATTCATCCAGTCAGATTTTCTGTCCTCAACACTTACCAGTTGATATTGGTATTTTTTTTCAACATTCAAAAGTATCCAGAAATCAATTACCTTTCTTTTTTTTTTTTCTTTTTGTGAGGAAGACCAGCCCTGAGCTAACATCCGTTGCTAATCCTCCTCTTTTTGCTGAGGAAGACTGGCCCTGGGCTAACATCTGTGCCCATCTTCCTCCACTTTATATGGGACGCCGCCACGGAATGGCTGACAGGCAGTGCGTCAGCGGGCGCCCGGGATCCGAACCCGCGAACCCCGGGCTGCCAAGCGCGGACTAAACCTCTGCGCCACCGGGCGGCCTCTTCAATCACCTTTCTACATCCTCAACACTATCCCTTAGTCAAAGTTCTCAATATCTCTTTCCTGGATTATTGCTATTGCCTCCTAACTGGTCACTTCAGTTCTTGCTCCATTTCACTCTATTTTCAACATAGCAGAAAGAGTGATTCCGTTAAAATATAAGACATCATTTCATTCCCCTGCTAAAATACCTGCATTAACCATTTATTTCACTTAGATTAAAGGCCAAATTCCTTACAATAGCTTACAAAATTCCATATGAACCATCCATGTGACTGCATCTTCTATTATTCTCCCTCTTGCTCACCACTCTCCAGCCACACTGGACTCTTTGCTCAAACATATTAGGCACATTTTCCATCTCAGGGTCTTTGCTCTCAGTGATCTTTCTCTAAGTGGAATGCTTCCCTTCTTCCCTACTCCCTGCCTGGAAAGTCACAGACAACCCCTCAGTGCCTTCAGGTTACTGAAGGAAATCTTTTCAAGAATATTCCCTTGGTCCATTTCAATGCCCAGAAAATTCAATTATTTTCTGCTTTACTGTTTCTGTCACAAATCCATAAATTTTACTCATTTATATTTGTGTCATTAGTCTTCCTTACTAGAATATTATCTAAATGAGTGACATAATGGTGGCAACTAGAGTAATACCTGTCATATAGTAAAGGCTTGTATCAGCCAAGGTCATGGCTGGCGGGAAATAGAGTGCATGCTGGACTGTAATAATATAAGTGAATTATCTTTCATAGAAGAGTTGAATGGAGGGAGCAGGAGTGCTGTACAGAATGCCATTTCATTAGAGTTGTGGCTTAGGTCTCAGGATATAGCCAGCCCATGGGGGAGATTCTGCAAGGAAGGAGCTGGGAGAATACATCATTGGATCGCACTCTTCTTTCCTTCTCTGATAACATGTAGGGCTGTCCATTGCCCATTTCCAACAGGAAGCTGGATGGCAAGGGAGTTCTTTGATACCAGAGAGGGAGATCTAGAGAGGAAGTGGAAGATATCTAGCCCAGCATTCAATGAATAACAGTGAAAGAACACTTCAGCGAACATCTGGGTAAATGTCTATGATGTACAATTGATCCTATTTCCCTAGAAGTGTAATTAGAAAGCTCGAGGAAATTTACATATCAATCAATATGGATATTGCAATGTGGCATTCTAAAAACAACAACAAAACTCTTACTATTCTCCCGCCAACAATGTATAGGCTATTTCCCACCAATAGTATCATCAAAGACATATTTTGACGTTGTATTAGTTTCCTACTGGTGATGTAACAAATTACCCCTAAAAATGATTCTGTGCAACAGCTCTCAACGATGATTGGGAACTGGAGTATAAACGCTCTAGTTTCCTTGCTCCTCAAATGAGATACTCTTAGATTTAATCTAAACAATTTCATGGAAGTCCCCACTGGGTCTGAGACCCAGGTGACCACAATGGCGATGTGCCATTAATGCAAACTGTATGGCCTTCCCGTTCTTCTGTGTCTCCCTTGCCCTTTTCCCTATAGGTGCTTTTTCAGATTCCTCCCAAATTGCCCTCAAATCTTTTGTCTCAAAATCACTTGTGTGGAAATTCAGCATAGGACATACTCCTAATAGACTAAAAAATAACCCTCAATTGAAAATATATGCTGTGGAGCCTTGACCAGCATGGACTAATACCCAAATATTTGTTTCTTGAAGCAAATTTTATTTCAGTTTTATGATATGACAGTTTGTGTGCGTGTGGGGGGGGGCGTTTTTGGAATTACATAGTAACCTTTTTTTTTGGTGAGGAAGACTGGCCCTGAGCTAACATCTCTTGCCAATCTTCCTCTTTTTGCTTGAGGAAGATTGTCCCTGAGCTAACATCTGTGCCAGTCTTCCTCTATGTTGTATGTGGGACACTGCCACAGCATGACTTGATGAGGGGTGTGTAGTCACCCAGGATCTGAACTCACAAAACCCAGGCCACTGAAGCAGAGAATGTGAACTTAACCACTATGCGATTGGGACAGTCCCACATAACAATCTTTTATTTGCTTATATTTACACATACAGCAACACAGAACAGTAAATGCGGAAATTTGGTGCTGCTGGTTCAGTGCTGTAGAATGAGAGCTGGCCTGACAATAGGAGACCCTGACTGTCATCTTCTTTCCACAGTGACTTTCCTTTTAGATTAAGAGAAACTATATTAGTTCAGAGTTTCTCAAAAAGAAGTGCAGATGCTCCTTCTAAAATAAACTTAAATTTCTCATGCCCATCTTCTCAGGTTATTTGAAACTGAAAATAAATACTACATGTAAAGTATGTTAAATTAATCACAATGCTATATGAACATAACCTTGATTCTGAAACAATTTTCCTTGCAAATTAGTCAATCAGATGATGTCTAACTCTTTTTTCTTGGTTAAAATACACACTCATATTTAAAATTATTCTATTATATCCTATTCTATATGGCTGCTATAAATATACAGAGATAGAACATAGCAAAATACACACTTTCTGTATAGTATATAGTATGTCATAAAATCTGTGTAGAGAGATAAGTACTATTGCATATAGAGTGTTACAAATTTAAACCAATAGCTTAATACCTTAACAAAATTAAGTTCATTAATTGAAAAATCATTACATAAATATGATGTAAAACATGACTGGTTAATTATACCAATATAACCATGTTCTTTTAAATTATGTCTTCCTTTTTCAGTTATTTATATGCATCTTGATTAAATATTACAATCAGTACTAAATGTATTAGGATTTAAAATTGCATTTCTGAGTGCAACCCAACTTGTGTTGTTTTATTAAGATAGAAGTAAAATATTAAAATGCTGCAAATTCTAATGTAGTATAGTATGTGGAAATTCTCTAGCCTAGTGGATAATTCCATTCTAGATTGTTTTGGCAATTTAAATTGGAATCTATCATTAATTAAATTGAATTTTTATCTCTGAAATGATAGAACATTGAGAAACTATCTTTAATCAACCGACCAAAAGCAGAGTTTCCTTTTTTTTTTTCAAACCATTGTTCATCAGATCAAAGAGACTTGATATATCTTTGATTAAAGACAGAATAGCTCTTTGCAGATAACTAGTTTACCTTCTGAAGATTTTTTTTTAACTCATAAAATAAGTTAATAATTAAAGAGGTCTGGATGACACGTATCAATTCTTCATAAAAAAGATACTTAAAATTTGAATAGCGTTAAAAATATATAAGTACAGGAGTATGATGTTTAACTTTCTTAAATTGAACTCAGCTTTTATTTGTGTGTAATACAATAATGAAATAAATTAACTAAACTGTAAAATGTATTAAAATCAGGAGGTAAGCAAAAGATATTTTCTCAACGTAATGCTTTATCTTTCCTAATCTTTGGTTGATATTTTGTTTAATTCTTTCTCCTAGTTTTGGGAAAATTAATGGATGGAATGGGAGGTGTTGGACTTCAACTCACATCTAGAGACATATATGATTTCAATTCATATAGTACAAACACGTATACATATATTGTATTTATACAGTGCATTTTCCCCATACTCGTCCTTAAGCGAACCGTGAATCAAGCATTTCTTAAAAAGACAGTTCACTTCTAATAGAAAAAGAACAAAGTTTATGCCTATGATTTAGGTAATTACTTTAGATATACCCATGATTCAATCTGGACAACAAACCAGGGTTTGGTATCCTGTAAACCATGCTAGATTATAATACAATTCTGTCTAATTGGTACAAAACATCCAAAGCAGCTATTTATACTTTATGAATTGATTACATTATTCCTCAATCGATAGCACCTTTTTTAGAGTAAAAGATATTTTTGTAGAAAAACTATATCACTTCCTTTTACTCCTGACAATAGCTAAGTTTCGTTTGAAGGCTTAGTGTCTCCGAAACAATAGTCTTGACTGAGTAGGCAAATAACACTTTAGTACAGCTACTCTGTTACAACCACACTTTTGCTTCATAAAAGCTTAAATTAATTGAAAAGTAGTGATTTAGCTTTAGAGATGTGGAGTAAAATCAGATAATTAACAAAGTTGTAGAAGAGAGAATCATTTAAATTGAGGATTTATGATTCCACTGGAAGAAGAGGTACTAGTTAATTTCCTATTTTGTAGACTCCAGGCCTAATTTTAAGATATTTAAAGACACAGGAGAGTAATAAAGAAAAGTAATATCTAGGTATAGTATGCAATCTGCTTTGGAAAAACATTTACACAAACAAGGAATTGTCAGCAGTTTAAGCTATTTGAGAGTATAGAAATTCTGAAAATTTGTACACTGTGGGTTATGTGAAAAATAGAAAAAAAGAAAAAAATGATGGATTTATCTAACTCATAACTATCAACAAATCATAACTATCAACATTCTACATGAAATAAATTACCATTTTTTTCTGCTTAAAAGCAATGCATATCCATGTAATAGATTTTGTTGGTGTCCTGATAAGCACACCCTGGTGGCAGCAGGGACTGAGGCTGTCTGGTTTGGCGATACCAATGCTAAGCCCTTTGCATCAAGGAATGACACTTGTGGAGTGCCATTCAAACCCCAGGGGCTCCTGGGAAATCAAGCTGAGCCACACCTGTCTGTCTACTTTCTTTTTCTATCCTGTTTTGCTTCCATCACTCCTTTGCCCATTTGACCCTGAGAGCACTCTTGCAAGAAATAATTTACATAAAAATTCCCTTTTTAGGCTCTGATTTTAGGGAATCAGATCAAAGAAAATCCATGAGATGAAATTAAACATGAGAAGTATGCATATTATAGAAAGGCCTCCAAAGTTAATCATGATTTGAAGAATATTCTTTATTTTTTTCTTTTCCATGTATGAACAAATGTTTGGACTTTTTTTTTCAAAATTAGTTATACTTATGTTTTTAAAAATAAACCTTTTAATTTTAGAATAGTCTAAGATTTACAGAAAAATTCTAAAGATTGTTTAAAATGTATCTAATTTTAGAATGTCTAAAAATTCTAAAGACATTCAATTTCTTCTCAGCTAGACGTTCACTTAATTCTGATATTTCTCCAGTTACTGTGGGTTTTTTTTGGATTAGTGTTGGCATGGACTATCTTTCTAGATTTCTTTAATTTTAACCTATCTGAGGCTTTAAAGTGGATTTCTAGTAGACTATATATATAGTTGGTTCATATATATGTATATTTCTTTTTTTTGTGAGAAAGATTTGCCCTCAGCTAACATCTGCTGCCAATCTTTCTCTTTTTTGCTTGAGGAAGATTAGCCCTGAGCTAACATCTGTGTTAATCTTCCTCTATTTTGTATGTGGGATGCCTCCACAGCATGGCTGATGAGTGGAGTAGGTCTGCACCCAGGATCCGAACCTGTGAACCCGGGCCACTGAAGCAGAGTGCACGGATATTTAACCGCTCATTCATGGGGCCAGCTCCTTGCTTTGTATTTTTTTTCCACTCTGACAATCTCTGTCTTTTAAGTGGTGTATGTATACCATTTACATCTATAGTGTTTGTAACTGCTATCTATTTATTGCATTTTCTCTTTGTTTCCTTTTCCTCTATATTACTGTCCTCTCTGGTTTTAATCAAGCATTTCAAGTGATTCCATATTACTCCTCTCTTAGTATATCAATTGTACTTATTTTTATTTTCAATTTTTAGTTGTTGCCCTAGAGTTTACAGTATATATATTTTAACTAATTTAAGTCCACCTTTGAGTAATACTACATCATTTCATGTATAGTGCAAGTATCTTGAGACAGAATATTCCCAATACCTCCTTCCTGTCTTTTGTGACACTGCTGTCATTCATTTCACTTATCCACAGCTATAGTTAGTCAGTATATTCTTACTATTAATACTTGAAACAGTTTTTTTATATTAATTAAGAATAAGAAAAATGAAGGATTTTATTTTAGCTTCATTTAATCCTTTTCTAATGTTCTTCCTTTCTTTATGCAACTCTGACTTTCTGAACTACATCATTTTCCTTCTCTCTGAAAAACTTAACATTTCTTGCAGGGAAAGTCTATGAGGAATAAATTTCTTCACATAAAAACTTTTATTTACCTTTCCTTTCTGAAGGTTGACGTCACTGTATTTAGAATCAGAAGGTGTTTTTTATTTTAACACTTTAAATAACTCACTCCACTCTTTTATGGCTTGCATGATTTATGATAGAAATCCACCATAATTCTTATTCCTATTCTGCAGTTAATGTGCCTGTCCCCCCAACTTATTTCAAAATTGTTCTTTTGTCTTTCTCCCTTTTGAAAAGGGCTTTTTGTTTCTTTTTATATTTATCCTGAGTTATGTTCTCTGAGCATACTGAATCTGTGGTTTGGTGTTTGTCATTAATTTTAGAAAGTCCTCAGCCATTATTACTTAAAATATTTCCTCTGCTTCATTCTCTCTTTTTCTCTGTCTTCTAATTGTGTATATGTTACACCTTTTTGTCCCATAATTCTTGGATATTCTGTTCTTGTTTTTTTTAATTCTTTTTTTCCCTTTTGTGTATAAGTTTGGAAAGTTTCTATTCACTTATCTTCAAACTGTTTGAGTCTTTCCTCAGCTATGTTAAGTTTACTGACTACCAAAGGTATTCATCATTTCTATTACAGTGTAACATTTCCTTTTGACTCTTAGAATTTTCAAATCTCTGCTTTCATTACTCTGTGTTCATGCATGTTGAACTACTTTGTCCATTAGAACACTTAGCATATTAATCATAGTTATATTAAATTCCCTATTGAGAGATTAAGCTCCCAACATCTGTGTCATATCTGAGTCTGGTTCTGATGATTGCTTTGTCTCTTCAGACCATGTTTTCTCTTGCCTTTTGTCACACCTTGCAACCTTGTAATTTGATGAAAGTTAGATATGGTATATCAGTACTGGCTACTGAGGCACGTAGGCTTTTAGTGTGTGGTTTGTTACTCTGGGTAAGAGTTGGACTGTGTTTAATATTTGCTGTAGCTATAGGTGTAGAGGTTTCACATTCCCCTAGTGTCCTTGTTTTGTCTTTTCTTTTGACTTTGGGCTTCCCTAAGTACTCGTCCTCAAAGAGAGTCCATATCTTGCTGCTTTTCAGCTATAATCCACTGTTATTATACTTGTGCACTATCATGGCGGTGGTAAGGAGTTGGGTAGTGGATGTGTTCTATAATCTTCTTATTATATCTCAGTCTTTTAATCTCTTGGGACTGTGTCCTTCATAAGTCTTTCTTCCCGGTGGAATAGCTTATTTTATCCCTTACCCCAACTTCCCTCTCTAGTGCAGCATCCCCTATCTATTATTTTGAAGCCTTGACCCTTATTGATTGTGAGGTTTTTTTTGCCCTTTGTGAGACAGGAAGGATAGAAGGGCCTGGAGTAGGAGGAATGGTCTTCCCCCAGTGGAGAAAAGTCTCTGGCAAAGTTTTTCCCCTGGAGCATAGGTCTTTGTTATGGGGAAGTCTCTGGGTATATTTCACAATGGTTATTCTTCCCCTCCCCCTTCTAGAACCATGTGGAGAACTTTCTTGGATTTTCATTATGAGAACCTGGTGATTTTCCTGCAGGTAAAGCCCACAAGTATGGGACACTTCTAAGACTGCTGCCCCCAGGAGTTTCTCGTTTTAACCCAAGTCCACATTCAATCCCCAGTGGTCATCAAAATTATCACTTAAATGTTCCTACCGGTTATGGTTCCACAGATTCTGCTCCAGGTAAGGAGATCTTGTCTGGGTCTCACTAGACGAGCCTGTATCTTGAATTTTAGAATGGCAGATCCCCTGCAACTTCACTTCTCTTAAAGGTCCATAAAGAGTTGCTGATTATCAGTTTGTCCAATTTCTTTTCATAAGGAGAGGAGTGGTGACTTTTTCCTTACATGTTGGAGCTGAAACCAGAAGTGGTGTTATTATATTTTAGATGGATTTTTTTTATGGTATGAAATGTGGCCATATTTGTAAATATCATATATTTTTTTCAATTTCATAGCATTATGTCATAGCTGCTATAAATTTCAAGATGTTTGAGAATTGTTAAGTTTGACTATTCCTGTACCAGAACTGCTACAGATTATATTTCAATGGCATTTGGGGAAGGACTAGAGACAAATAGTTTAATTTATATTGTTACCTTGAAACGGAAAGTCAGAAATTTGGGGGTATAAGGAAATTATCTACTATGAAAAAAAGGTTAATGCATTCTGCAGTAATATTCATAGAAAAAGTTTTGTATAAAACCATTCAGAATCTTCAACTAAATTCTGAATAGCTCTGGAATCTTAAATTATAATGACATAGAAATACTGGAAGTTAATCAAATGAAAATATGACTAAGAATGTGGAGAAATAGTTGTATAGATATTCATGTAAAGTTGAAAACTGTTGCCCAGCTAAGCACCAACAAAGGGGTTAAGATAAGTTTGACAAGCACTTTTACAATGTAAGACAATACATAGTTTAGGAGAATAACAATTATTCTGGTGATCTGAATGAATATCAAGAAAGAGAGATTAAAATTGAAATAAATTAAGCAAATGTGTCAGAATGTGGAATTTTTTTATGGGTAGATATTGGAACATATTACACTTCATAAGATGATATTAAAATGTGAGAAACTGTAAAAAAAACTTTATATTGAACTCTAAAATGTTAAATTGATAGTGTTTTTTTCCCAACTTTCTTTTTAACAGCTATTTTTCATTCAAAAATATTTATTCGTATTTACTATTTCAAAACCAAATATAGGTTTTTTAAAAATGTGACACTAGCCAGCAAAGAATATCCAATTAGGAAAACAAAATAAAGCCCCATAACTGTAATAGACACATATATAAAACATAAGTGTAACCATAAATATAGTTATCTGAATGTACACGGATACTTGTGGGGAGACACAAAGTGTGTGTACGTGGATTCGACTGTGTTACAGACTGAATTTAAATGTAGTGACTTCTATGAAGTCTAACTTTCCATTCAGAAGATGCTGTAATCTAATTTATAGTTGTATTCATAATAAATTAGAGTGGTCTGAAGTTGGAAGGTAAAATATTTTTGGCATTAACATTTAAAAATGCCCACAGAGTATTTTATTTTTTTGCCCTTTTTGTTGATGTTTTTAAACATGTTAATTCAGCACTTATGTATTTGGGATTTTAATCTGCACTGAAAGATGTAGTTGAGCATCAAGAAGAATATAACATAAACTAAATATTACTCAAGTGACTCTACCTGACCTGAGGATTTTAAACAAATGTTCAGGAAACAACAGTAATAGCATAGTAAGCTTAAAATTAATGCCTAATTTTTGGACTGCATTTCAAGTGCTAGAAAGCAGTGGTCTTCAAAATGGGGTTCACATACTTCTGGGGGTAGGCAAAAACTTTCTGGGTATGTAGAAACAGATAATTTTAAGGATATTAACATCATATCTTCAACTTCTCTATGTACGTTTCTTAAAATTAATCATCCGGAGATGTCACCATTTACCCATTTTCTAAAGAATGGCATTTCTTCTTCATTCTTAGTCTAGGCATTGCCCCATATGTGAAAGAAACCGGAGCACCCGACATACAAACAAAATGCATGACGTTGGTATTGAAAAAGGGTGAATAATGACTGGGAAACACATTTGAATGCAAGTCGAGTGGTCTCCCACTCTTTGCTTAGGACAAAATTGAGGTAAAACCAGATCAAGCTATTAGCCAACAAAACATAGGGTTTTTGAGTTTTAAATCAGGAGCGGATTAAATAATTCCATGAGACTCTGTATCACGACACATACCTTTACCTTCTACTTATTTACATGAAGAAATTTTCTCAGTGGTTATGGTCATAAAGTTGAAAAATAAGAATAGAATTGATGCAGAATGCTGTCATATTTAAGCAGTAAGTAATATTCACTCAGAGTTCCATAAACTAAATTTTCAAAGGCTTAACCATTTAATTAAGATCTATTTTGAAAGCTGTTCATTTATATTTAATAGTTATATATGCTGTATTTATTTTAATCGATGATATAAAACTAATAATTATTGAAACTTAATCCAGAGAAAAATTTCTTTAAACACTTGACCCTTATAATTACATGAAATTTAAAAAAGTGTGTACATATATATACACACATAAATATACATGCTTATACATGTATATATATTTTGCCAGAGAAAACCAATAAAATATTTTGAGCATAAAGTATATTAGTTTAAATTTTTGGAATTATAAACATACATTCAAAAAGAAAAGGAAGAATGTAAAATATTTTTGTCTTACAGAGATTTTTCACATAGTTTTTAAATTAATGAAGGATGGTATGAAATATCTACCGTACACAAATTCTATGGATTACATTTTAAATGATGTTATTTGTTTTTGTTTAGAATAACCATATTTACAATAAATTTACTTTGTGATTTTGTGATGCAAACATTTGATGACTGATTCTATATGCACAAGGGATCAGACAGGCTGTCCAATTCTGTAAGGGGTAGTTATGTAAAATATTTGAAGCCACTGTTATATGTGATAAGAGCAAGGGCATAGATCTGGTGTGAGGAGACCACTGACGTGGTGGGACATAGATGTGCATTGAAGGAGAGATGGAATTAATCTTACAGACAAGCAAAGTGATAGGTATAAATATGCGGACATAGAAAGGAGTGTAGAGACTATAAGGAGATCCAACCACAAGGTCGAAGGTGTGTCAGAAATATCTGCTGATGAGATTGAAATGTTGGTGTCGTGCAAAATTATGGAAATCCTTGCAAATTAAAGAATTTTGGGTTTGATTTATGAACGAGTTGATATCTGCTGAGAGTTTTTGAGCTTGAGAGTACGAATATTGTATTAACAATTGTATTTATATAATATTTATAAGTGATTACATTTATGAAATATAATATACATATTCAATTCTATATTAAATTACAATTATTATAATTAAGAGAAATTGTGTGACAACATAAGTATAATGCTTATTGTGATTATAATTATTATTATTTTTAGCTAGGACATAAATTTCTATCCAATCATTTAAGGAAAATAAAATTCACTCAGTGTCACGCAATGTTGGTGAGAGAGTCAGGAAGATCAGATAAGAGAGTAGAACAAGCCAGAAAGTTGCCTCCAAGGAGAATTGTTAAGTGGCAGTCATATATCTCAGGGATATTTAGAAAAGATGATATCACTTACGTTGCTTTCAACAGTATCACTTTGGCTTCTTGGAAAGAAATATTATGATATCTTCACCTAGTTAGCCACAATCTTTGCATTCTACGTTTTATGATCTTGCTCACATTCAAGTTAGCACATAACATACAGTCCTGCTCAGTACTCTAGGCATCTCGTTGGAGAATTGTTAAGTAACTACTGATTCAGTACAAAATGTGGTTTTCCTTTGCAAACTTGTTAGTGCAATACAGATTGTGGTCATTACTTGCAAAATTCATTTTCACTTACATCAAAATTCCTGCTCTTAAGCCCAGCACTGTAACACAAACAAAAGGAGGGCAAGAATGGAAGCAAAAATTTTGAAGATGTGGGGCCAGCTGGCCCTGTGGTGTAGTGGTTAAGTGTAGTGTGCTCTGCTTTGGCAGCTGGGGGTTGTGGGTCCAGAATCCGGGCACGGACCTACAGCACTTGTCAAACCATGTTGTGGTGGCAACCCACATACAAAATAGAGGAAGACTGGCACAGATGTTAGTTCAGGGCAAATCTTCCTCAAGCCAAAAAAAAAAGAGGAGGATTGGCAACAGTTGTTAGCTCAGAGCTAATCTTCCTCCCCTGCACCCCCAAAAATTGAAGTCACTACTTTAGGAGTGATAGTAGAAAACACAAGGCTAAGTGATATCTTAGGACCCAGGGCATATAAAAACAGAAGACAAAGGCTACCCTTGGAAAATTCCTGGGGGTAAAATAGAGCAAAACTAGCCAAGGAATAAAACAAAATAATCATTAGTTATGTTGAAAGGCACTCAGAATAATGCACTGATAGTACAGGCAAGGGAAAAAGCACATTTAAAGAAGGCCATCATTAATAGTGGCAAAAGAGAGAAACGGGAATAGTTTTGACTACTTATTTGAGGATTTTCAGTGTGAAAAAAATAGACCCATATCAAACCTTATTGAGCGAAATTCATAATTATTTTGTAATTAGTTTTGTGGCTTTCTCAATAAGAAGAACCCGTCTTTCCATTTGGAACCACACATTGTTCATGCACAACCTGTGGTTCTCAGGCACCAGTACGTAGATATTTTGGAATTTCAGACTGAGTGTGCCAAGGCACTTTGATGAGTTCCTGCCTTTGAAATACCTTGCCTTCAACTTTTCAAAAAATATGTTGACATTAACCTAGTGATATGACAATAGCGACTCCAGGGGTTCGATCAATGCATTTGTAAAATAGTTTTCTGGTAATTTAAATGGTTATTTAGCTGCTCTTTACATTGATTCCAGAAGGGCATATTTTAGTAAAAATATTTGATCTTATTTGTCCCAAAGATACAGTCATAACGTAAGGAGAGAACTGGGTAGATATTGAAAAATTATGGGATATTTCACTAAAAATGAACATCCTTTAAATATAAAAGCAGTATTCAATTCTACAAAACATATTTGAAATATTCAAAACTAATGTATATATTTGAACAAGAGAGTTTTTATTTAAATCCACCTACTATAAATAACTTCTATGATGCCTAACATGGTACAAGTACTCTTCTAAGTACTTAAAAGAGTAAATAATATAACTACTACAGTTGCTGCATGAAATAGGTGATGATAAAATTCCTAGCTGTTTATTTTAAATGTGAATTTTTAAGGAAAAATAAAACATTGGAAATAGGATTGCAAGTATGTATAAATACTGCAAAATATATATCTGTTTTAAAGTCATCAGAAAATAGTGATAGATAAATTATTTTAGGTAATAGCAAAATTATCTTTGGCATAAATGAAAGTTTTCTTTATCTTTATTCTATTTGTAATAGAGTGCTGAGATAGCTTTATTTTACATGTATTAAAAGGGAAGATTGCATTTTTGTTTTCAAGTGATGACAATTTCATGATCACCTTTAACACCATCCTGTGTTACTTTTAGACAAGATGGATATGTTACGGAATTAAAATGATGGACAAGCGGAAATATTTAGGAAATACAAATCTGGAGAAAGGGAAGTAAAAGTATTAAAAATGAGTGATTACTATGGCAGTGAGTAATAGTGGATTTCAAACATTTTCAATAAGTAGATCCTCATGACTACCACCATTTACATACGGAAGTTCAGGATCCTATAGTGTCTGAACGTTGAAACTGCACATGTATCTGATATCTATCTCATTTCTTATGGCATTTTCCATCAAGAATATTTCTATGAAGTAGATTGGCTAAGAATGAACTTACTTAATCTAGTATTTAATAAAAGTCAAATTCACTCACTATGTTGTGATACAAAAGATCATGTTATCATAATGAACTGAGATGTCTTCTGCCCAAGAACTCACAAGGGGTGGGTCACTGAGATGGAAAATGAGTTTCTACAGTCTGTTGCCTGAGATGTGGAATAAGGGTGATGGTAGTTGAAGAGGGATTTCTTTAGTGATCCTGTACAGAATTACCTCTTACATGTTAAGGAGAGCTAACAACTTTTCACCACCTAACTCTTTGGACAGAAACTCTTTTTTTGGTCTAATTGCTTTTTTAACCTCAAACATATAAGATTAATATGTTATAAAAAGTCATATGTTGACATTGTGGTTTTAGGTGAAGACCCACTCATCAATTCACTTGACAAGTCAAATATGTCATTGAGAATAGCTGCAGAGGGGTGAAGTCATCAAGATGGTGGACTGAGAAGTGCCAGGCCCTTGTACCCCTACGGACACATTAAAGGCACAACTAGAGACTGCCTAAAACTCTGGAAAATGGTCAAAGGTCTACAAAAACCAAGCAAATCCTCAATCATGAAAAAGCCACATTCAAAATGGTAGGAAAATTCATGATACTTTTACTATCCCTTTCCCTAACCCCTCCCCAGCACAGCACAGCAGAGTCTGGGAGAAGTGCTGATCCAATTCCCTCCTTTGAGCTGCAGGGAATAGAGGGAACCTTATTTGCAATGTTCTAACCTGCTTGGGGGCTGCCTGAGGGGTTGGTTTCTGTTTCACCTAACTCATAACTCTGACAGGGCAGTCAGCATAGCTAGGATCTTGGGCTAAGAAAAGCTGTGAGAAGCAGTGGGCCCAGCTTGTGAAAGCTTCAGGGAGCCAAAGATCCAAAGTCAACTGGGACAAAAGATTATGGGTAGAGTAATAAATAGAATCCCTAAGGTGCTGAGAAGAAGCATGAGGGTGACTCTTTAGAAAATTAAGACATCTTAAAGCATCTGAATGTATGGGGAATTGAAAAAAGAACACATACAGGCACAGTCAGAAAAGATGTGAGAAGATTTTAAGCCTTGACACCAGGCTGATCCCAAGGCTCTGAACATGCCCTGATAATTGGTAGAATTTTTCCCTGCCACAACACTGGTTTGCAAAGACTGGGAGGGCAGCTGTTTTTATGAAATGCCAATTTTCAACAAAAATCACAAGGCATACAAAGAGATGGGAAAACATGGCCCATTCATAAGTGGTAGAAATTGTTCCTGAAAACAATTGTGCCTGAAAAATGCAGAAGGAACATTATTGCTGAATTTAAAGTAGTAAAAAGAATTATAGAGTACCATGAAAAACTGTACATCAACGAATTGGATAACCTAGATGAAGTGAACAAATTCCTAAAAAAACATACAACCTACCAAGACTGAATCATGAAGAAATAGAAAATCGTAATAGATCTATAACTATAAAGAGATAAAATCAGTAATCAAAAACATCCCAAAAAAGAAAAGCTCAGGACCATATGGCCTCACTAAAGAATTGTACCAAACAGTTAAAAAAAGAATTAACACTAATCCCTCTCAAGATCTTCCAAAAATTGAAGAGGAGGGAACACCTCCTAACTCATTGTATGAGGCCAGCATTACCCTGACACCAAAGACACACAAGAAAACTATAGACCAATATCTCTGATGAATATTCATGCAGAAATGTTCAACAATACTAGCAAACTGTATTAACAACTTATTAAAAGGATTATATATCATGACTAAGTGGAATTTACTCCTGGAATGCAAAGATGGTTCAACATACTAAAATCAATCAACATAATATACCACATTAATAGATTGAAGGGTGGGGAACACACACAATTATCTTAATTGATGAAGTAAAAATTCAAGCCATTTCATGATTAACAAAAACCCTCAAACAAGGAATAGTAGGGAATTACCTCAACATAATAAAGGCCAGATATGAAAAGCTCATAGCTTACATATAGTCAATGGTAAAAGAAAGTTTTCCTCTAAAATCAGGAAGAAGGAAAGGATACCTGCTTTCACCACTTCTATTCAACATAGTATTGGGGGAGATCAATTAGGCAATAAATAAATAAAGGCATCAAGTTGGAAAGAAAAAGTACACTTATCTCTGTTCACATATGACATGATCTTATATATAGAAAAACCTAAGAGTTCCACAACACACAAAAAAAACTGTTAAAAATAATAGACAAACTTAGCAGAGTTGCAAGACACAAACATGCAAAACTCAGTTGCATATCTATACACTAACAATGAACAATCAGAAAAGGAAATAAAGAAAATTTCATTTATAATAGCATCAAAAAAGAATAAAATATTTAGGAATAAACTTAACCACAGAGATGAAAGACGTGTACACTGAAAGCCACAAAATGTTGCCAAAAGAAATTAAAGAAGACATAAATAAATGGAAACACATCCCATGTTCATGGATTGGAATGCTTAATATTGTTAATATATCAAAACTACCCAAAGTGAGTTACAAATTCAACACAATCCCTATTAAAATCCCCACAATGTTTTTTTTGTTTTCTTTTGTGGAAATAGAAAAGTCCATCCTAAAATTCATTTGGGATTTAAAGGGACCTTGAATAGTCAAAACAATCTTGAGCAAGAACAAAGTAGGAATTCTCACACCTCCTGATTTCAAAACATATTACAAAGTTACTGTAATCAAAACAGTGTGGTACTGGCATGAAGGCAGACATATATACCAATAGGATAGATTCAAGAGCCCAGAAATAAATTCATATATATGGTCAAGTGATTTTCTACAAGGATGCCAAGACGATTCAATGTGGAAAGGACAGTCTTTCCAACAAAAGGTGCTGGGAAAACTGGATATTCACATACAAAAAAATGAAGCTAGACTCTTATGCCATAATATGTAATTAACTCAAAATGGATGAGAAAATTAAATGCAAGAACTAAAACTATAAAATTTTTAGAAGAAAATAAGGGGGAAATGCCTTGTGACATTGGAATTGGCAATTTCTTGGATATGACAACAAAAGCACAGGTGACAAAAGTAAAATAGATAAATTGGGACTTCATCAAAATTAAAAAATATATGCATCAAAGGACACTATCACCAGAGTGAAAAGGCAATACATAGAATGAGAGAAATATTTGCAAATCTTGTGTCTGATGGAGGATTAATATCCAGAATATATAGAGAGAATTCCTAAGATTCAACAACAAAATGAACAATCTGATTCAACATTGGGCAAAGGATTTGAATAGACATTTCTCCAAAGAAAATGTACAGATGGTCAGTAAGAACATGAACAGATACTCGTATCAATAATCATTAGTTAAATGCAAATCAAAACTACAATGAGATGCTACATCACACCCTTTAGGATGGTTACTATCAAATGCATAGATAATAAAAAGTGTTGGATAAAATGTGGAGAAATTGGAACCCTTTGCCTCGGCGGTGGGAAGGTAAAATGGTGCAGTCACTGTAGAGAACAGGATGGTGTCTCCTCAAAAAATATTAAAAATAGTATTACCATATGATCCAATATTTCCACTTCTGAGTAATACCCAAAAGTATTGAAAGCAGGGACTAGAAAAGATATTTGTACTCTAACATTCATAGCAGCATTATTCACAGTAGCCAAAAGGTGGAAACAACCCAAATGACCATTGATTGATGAATGGATAAACGAAATATGCTATATCTTACAATAGAATATTATTCAGCCTCAACAAGGAATGAAATTATTGCAATGCTAAAACACGGATAAACTTTGAAGACATTATACTGTGTAAATTAAACCAGATACAAAAATAAAATTATTGTGTAATTCCACCTATAAGAGATACCTAGAGTAGTCAAATTAATAGAGACGGAAAACAAAATGGTGGTTGCCAGGAGCTAGGGGGAGGAGAGAGTGGAGAATAATTGTTTGATGGGTATGGAGTTTCAGTTTGGGAAAACAAAATTTCTGAGCCAGCCCTGATGGCCTAGTGATTAAAGTTCAGGGCTCTTACTGTTTCAGTGCCTGGTTCATTTCCTGGTCGCAGAACCACACCACCCATCTGTCAGTTGCCATGCTGTGGCAGTGGCTCACACAGACTTACTAGAAGGACTTACAACTAGGATACACAACCATGCATTGGGCCTTTGGTGAGGAAAAAAGAAAGAAGTTTGGCAACAGATGTTAGCTCAGGGTGAATCTTTCCTGCCAAAACAATAAAGTAAAAAATTTCTGGAGATGGATAGTGGTGATGGTTGCACAGCAATGTAAGTAACTTAACACCACTGAACTGTGCATTTAAAAATGGTTAAAATGGTAAATTTTGTCACATATATATTTTACAATAATAAAAATAATGATAAAAAGTAACTCAAAAATCAAGACCTCATAATTTTCTATGGCTCTATTATGAATGGCGGCCTTTTCAAACATTTTAAATTTGCATAGGTTATTTATGTTTTAAGGAACTTCATCAGTGGTGGGAGAATATTAAAGCATTGCTACTATCTCTAAAATATTTTTCTCCAGATATTCCTCTATTGTTAGCCAAAGTGTGAGTATTTCAACATAAATTTTTCACATATGAAATGGCAGTAGTTAAGAGTTGCTGTTGTTTAAAATCTTCATATAATTTAGGTTTCAAACTGAAATCTTTGAATAAATTTGCTTGCTCATGATAGAATCCCAATATGAGCCAGTATTGTCATTCTCCTTTTGAGGTAAGAAAACTCAAATTCCAAACCATACAACAACTAAATTTCGTTGAGTGAAGGCTTGAATTCTCATTTACTTTTTCCCAAATGCCATGCTCTTGTCCCTTAACACTGGATTAACTTTAGTTAACACTTCAGTCTCAGCATTCTTGGACTGATCACATGTATTTCTAATATTAATGCACTTCTATTTGGCAAGTTTGCAAAAATCTTGCTCAGTGACCTTTAAGGAAGTATTTATTTTAAAAAAGTAAATTAGATTTAAATAAGTAAGATAGATATGCATATGAATAAATATAGGGATATAATAATGAGTATAGATTAGAATATAGATGTAAATGTTGCTAAAGATGTAGATATATATAAATAGTGATAGAGAAATAGATACTTCAAGTAAATTTTGGACTTTAAAATTCTTATAATAATTAAGCAGGTTTCGATGCCATTAATTCACTTCAATAAAGTCTAAACATAATTGAAAATTAAATATCTTAAAGGATAATTGATTAAAATTCCATTTCTATAATTTCCTTATGATTAATAGTCAGCTTTTGCCTTAGTTTCACTATCCTTGGTTACGTTCCATACAGGCTACTTGAAAGCAGGAAAATTATTAAGTAGATGACATATTGAGGATATTATCAGAATTAATGTTATATGTATTTCTACATAATTATACTGTTGACTTAAGCATCTTAAAATTAATTTTTTCATCTTTCAGGTTTTTTTTTTTTTTTTTCCTCTTGTGTTCTGTATCTGCTGAGTGCACTTTACGGCCCAGCAGCTGCTAGAAATTCAGGTGAAGGCCACGTCAGAGGGCATGTATTTAAAAATCTATCTTTACTGCAGAAATGATGCCCTCTTCACAGGGCCTCCCCTTACCATTTTTACTTTTCATTCATTTACAGTGGCCTTGTAAGTAGAACCCCCAAAGAAAGCCCTGGCCTCAGTTTTGATTCACGTTATTACATGACAAAAGTTACTAAACTTAGTTTTATATTTCTTGTATTAAAGATAGGCATGGTATTCACTAAGTTATGTTTCAGGTAGGAAGGCAAAAAACTCAGTTAATTCAATTAAAAAGTGCCTGGTGGCGTAGCGGTTAAGTTTGCCTGCTCTGCTTCCGCGGCCCGGGGTTCGCGGGTTCGGATCCCAGGAGCAGACTGACGCACCGCTTGTCAAGCCATGCTGTGGCGGTGGCTCATATAAAGTAGAGGAAGATGGGCACAGATATTAGCCTAGGGCCAGTCTTCCTCAGCAAAAAGAGGAGGATCTGCAACAGATGTCAGCTCAGGGCTGGTCTTCCTCACACACAAAAAGTACAGTCAGTGTCTAAACATTCACCAAACACCAAGCGCTTTTGTACAGGTAGGTAGAACTGTAGAAATTCCTTAGGCTTTCTAACACCTGTATAAGCAAGAATAATATTTTGAATGCCATCTGTTAGGGCTACTCAGTGTTTTACAAAATACTATTATTTGTTTCTTTACTATAACTTTCTCTGTGTGTGTTTAACAATTTGACATATAAATTGTATCTGTGATATTTATAGGTACTGATGTATTTGCATGTAAAAGACATTCAATAACAAACACTGCTAATGATGACTCCCAGCAGTAGAATATTAAGTGCTAATGCTCTTTCTTTTGTTCAATAGTATGAGCCCGATTATGGAATTATCTGTAGATTTTCATTCTTCTAAATTTTGCTTTTCCTTTCCTTCATGGTCCAAGGCCCATCTGTGGATACAGGCTTTTGCCTAATAAGTACGGGAAAGGGGCAGGTGTGAATCCATAGACTGGAAACTCAGGGAGGAAAAGATTGATGTGCTGATTTGTTTTTGTATACCTGCCCAAAAGCTGAGGGATGAGTGTAATCTAATGATCATAAATAATAGACACCCTCATCAGCCGGGATGGGAGAGGAAATAGCAGCCGTCTCCACCAGAGGGAGGAGAACCAGCTGCTGCTGTTACCAATGAACAGAAATAGAGAAAAGCTTAAAACAGCCAGGAAGAGCTGGGAAGGACAATGTGTACCTGTCTCTTCCAAAAATAGTTAGCCCACTCATTCAAGCAAAATTAAAACTTTTTCTTCAACAAACATAGACATGTGAGAGTACATTTATAGTTCAAGGGAAAATAGTATGCTGAGACATCCACCAGTCCTTCTCCCATTCTCTTGTAAAAGGTTTCATGATTCTCTCATGTTTTCTCCTTTTCCAGTGGGAAGAGGTATTCAACTGAGCTTCCTCCTCCTTTCCCAGGATAGTAAATGGCAAATTATTCAGTCATGGATAGGTTATTAAATGAATAATGATGAGATTCTGTTTTAATTACTTGGTTATTGTTATCAATGTGATTATAGCTATTAAATAATAAAAATATTTCTAGAATTGCGAAAGTGTGTTCAGTTGATGTTTTTTAAAGCTCTTAAAACAATTTCCATATATATTTTCCATTTTGTCCTTACAAATAATATTGGAAGGGAGTAAGGCCTGCATTATAATCAGTTAACAGCTAATCAAGAGAAAACAGAAGTTAAAATCACACAAGTAATTAGTGAGAGAGTCCAAGCTAAATGTAATCTATTTCTCCCAAGTCCTTCACGATTTCTATATCCTATTATACTTTGTTTAATAATACAGTTTTTTAAATACATACTTAGCATCCATTCTATTTATTACAGACTGTCATTTTTCCTTACAAATGACAATGTCTCATGCTTTTCCTTTCAGCTAATTAAATGTCTCTCAGAAAAGGATTCTATAACTACGATTTAGACTCACATTTACATACTCATAAACTCTTCATTTAGAAGTGGTAACATTTCTGCTTTCAAATGAAATTTGATGTCCATGTTGACTATGCACAAACACTTGAAATACATTAACAACACTTTAATTTGTATCAAAACACATGTTAATACGTATTTCAGAGCAGCTACTGAAATTGGTCACTTTTGAATAAACAATGAAGAAAACTAAGTTGCTCTCAAAAAGTGCTTGTTCAAAAGCTTCACCAAGCTAAATGGATCATGTTCAGGTAATGGTATTAGCTATGAGGCTTGGCTTCGACTCATTAGTAAAATGTCAGGAGTTTGAAGGGAAATAGATAATCAAATATACATTTGGATCAAAAGGAAACCATAACTTTGAAAGTCATACTTCAAAAGGAAATCTTGGTTCTACCTCTACGGTCTGTCTTGCTGTTTAAGTAAATTATATTCTTGAAAGTCAGATGTCATTTACGAAATAATAAAATGGCCAGAAATTATTTATTAGGGAGAACAGAAATTTCCTGTCTTCCTTTCTAAACATCTCGAGCTCATGGTAATATACATTAGTATTTCAAAGAATCTTTGAGTTGTTATAACTGGTTGTTTTTTATTTATTTTTGAGCCCAGAGTACATTCTTACTTTGTAGTACTTTGATCTCATGAAACTTACAGAAAATACTCTGGAAAAGGTTTCATAAGTAACATTGCATATCACTAGTAAGTGTTTTGGTTTGGTGACCTTTCAAAACATCCTTTTAAAGTTAGAATGTAACAACACTTTCTTTAGCTATAACTAAGATCTGATTTCAAATAAGGTCAACCAAGTTCACATGTAAATGTATTTTACATGTATATTGACATGTATATTACATAAAGTATATAAATAAATATGTATATTATATATATATAAATACATCTTCCAGTGACCTCTTGTCCTTTGGGACCCCAATTTCAACAGTTGCTACCATAGAGGTAGCAATTGTTGTGTTGTTCGTGTATTAATCCAGTAATAATGGTCGTTCATCTTTTCCTTTCCTTTCCTTTTCTCATCCTAGATGCTACACACCTTAGGCATTGTTCTACAAGTTCTGTTCCACATAGCATTTTACTTTGGGGGAAGGCTCCATCTCAGTGACAGTTGTGACACCTATTTTTTGTTTGTTTGTTTTAGCTTTGTTTGCTATGTTTCATAGTACTCCACTGCATGGGTATATTATACTTTAGTTTTCTGTTGATGGACACTCAATTTGTTTATAACATTGTTACTACAAACATATTACAATGAATGGCAATATACATCCCTATTTTTACACATGTTCCCCTGGGCTCCCAGTTATATGTAAAATAACTCGTAAACATTGAATTCCTAAATCAAAGTATACAAATTATAATTTTGATAGGTATTAACTAATTACCTGGACTAAAACTGTATGGGAGTGTTCTTTGCCCCACACTCTAGCAAACATGATATTATCACATTTATATTTCTTAGTCTGTGGTGAGAATATACATTTCGTGATTTTAATTTGCAGTTAATTTATCATCATTTACAGTGAGAACATTTTTATTTGTTTGCAAGTTGTTAGTATTTAATTTTTCTCAATGATGTCAGTTAAGTCCCTGTTTGTTTGTCTTGTATTCATATCAGTTAGCATCAAAGAAACAAGCCGTATTCATGCATATGGGTTGCAAATAGTTTCTCAGTTTGAATCTTTTATTCTTTGAAGTTTTTTATAATAGCTTTTTTCATTCAAAAATTGTACTTTTATATATAGCAGATATGTGAACTTTGATTTCAAGATTATATTTTTTAGTATCCTGATTTCAAGATTATAATTAATATCCCATGATTTCTTCTAACAATTTTGTGGTATATTTTTAATGTTTAGATCTATTGTTGGTGAATAATTTGCAGTTAAATTGCTATAAAGAGTAAGGAAGGGAAGGAACTGGGTGTTTTTGTTAGATGGTATCCAGCAATCCAGCCATTTATTAATAATCTATTGATTTCCCACTTATTTTGAATGCCACTTCTATCATATATTAAGACATTTTTCTATTTCTGGTGTCTTTGAATTGACCTGTGTATGTGCAATTAACACAGTGCCTTAAATACTGTAGCTCTATGCTATGTTCTAGTAACTAATAGGACTGGCCTCCTCAATATTACTAAATTTTAGAATATCTCTGCCAATTTTCATTTTTCATATTAAATTTAAAGTTAGTTGATATACTTGACAAATCTGTTAGTTTTTTATGAGGATCATATTATTTGTTTAGGAAGAATTGACACATTTATAATACATGGTTTTTCTCTCCAACCTTAGGGTTTATCAATGCAATTTATCTATTTTGATCAGCAATAGTATAGACAGAGATATAGGAAACAAAAGGATATGAAGAACTTTGTGATTACTTAATATCTAGTTCTTTACATTTTTGTTGCCATTGAGAGATTGGTTTTTTCCATATATATTTATTGCCTAATAATTCTTAATATAATACTATTGTGTATATTAATTTTAGATCCAACCCCTTTGCTAAATTACATCACTCCTTTGAAGTGTTAACTACATTATCTTATGATTTTTAGCTATAAATTTGTAAGATGAGCACATAATAATCACTTAGCTACAACCACTTCTATCTTATCAATCCTACACCTTTTTCTCTTTCTTTTGTGTTTTTAAATCATCTACTTCAAAAAGAACAATGTTAATTAATGATAATAATAGTAAGCAACCTTGATTTTTTTCTGACTTCTGGGAAAAGTATCTTGGATTTCAGCATTAAGTATGACTCTAGCTTTGGCTTGAACACATCAACTTTTGTCCTAAACAACTGGAAGGGCAGCCTAGTGTAATGGTTCTGGGCACAGGGTCTGGAGCCCTTCTTGGTTCAAATACCTTCTTGTGTGTCCTTGAACATTACAAATTTCTTTTTTTAAAAAAATATCTTTATTTGTCTTCCCTCCATTGCTCTTTTTTTATTTTTAAAGTCTTTTTTGAAGAAGAAGAAGATTGGCCCTGAGCTAACATCTGTTGCCAGTCTTCCTCTTTTTCTTTTTTCCTCCCCAAAGCCTCAGTACACAGTTGTAGAGTTGTAGTTCCTCTACATGGGACACCGCCTCAGCATGGCTTAATGAGTTGTGGGTAGGTCCACGCCCAGGATCCGAACTGGTGAACCCTGGGCCGCTGAAGTGGAACACGCGAACGTAACCACTATGTCACTGGGCCGGCCTCGAACATTACAAATTTCTAATGTTGGCAAAAGAATTTGATGATATTCGTCACATAATAGTATCAATAAAGAATTATGAAAATTGTCCTAAATATTACTGTGTAAATGGTAAGAGGCTCATAATTGTACAGATAAATTTCAAAAAAAAATACTTCAAATAATAGTTAATTCCATAATATATAAACTCTTACCCAGTACATAGAATTTTAAAATATTCTGAATAAGTTTTGAGAGTCTTGGATAATATTTACACCAAAAATAATGATGGATCAACATCAAAATACACACAAATTCACTGAAGTTTATTAAAAGAACAGTGACTAAAAAAAGTTATCTTAGGAATTAAATGGTATGGTATTTTTGCAGGCTTATATTAATAGATCAGTGAAGTATAAGAACGTTGAGAAAACATATATGACTATATCTTCATAAAAGTGGCATTTCAAAACAATGGGGAGAAAGATGAAATATCTATGTAATAATATTTGTAGTCAGATTGATTCATCTATATCTGACTATACCTACTTGTTAATTAAAAATCATTATTCCTATTTCTCAGTTTCTATGATTATAGTATTTTATCGCAGCAGTGGATTTTGTTGTTGTTCTGCTTAGTTTTAAAAAACACAGATCTAGGTGAACAAAGTTTTTTTTGTCTGTGCTAATGAGAAAAATAACAAAATAAGTGCTATTATAAACAGGTAAAAATACTGACGACTGCATTCCAAGAGTTAATTTATTAATTATATTATGAGACTTCTGTGAAATATCATAAAGACCTCTAAAACAGATCACACAATCCATTGTTCCATTTTATATCACAATATTATTATATGTATGGCTGTTTTAGCGATTAAATATTGAGTTTATAATAAAAATAGTCTTCATTTTTAACATTATTCACATATTTACTTTCAGCTCTATGTTAAGCACCTTAATAACTTTCAATTAAATTCAACTTGTGATAAAACTAACTTAAAAACCAAGCTGAATTAAGCACCTGATATTCTGCATCATTCTAAAATATCATAAGGGCAGCCTCTTTTGTGGTGAGTTTAGACTTCTGTATTTGAGTGTTAAAAGTAGGACAAGAAAAGGGGGAAAAAGAAGAGAGAGAAAGAAAGAAAAATAGCATTATGAATGTTTGTAGTCTTATTCTCATGGAAATTTTATTCTTGATTGATGATTCCACCCACTTAAGTTTTATTAAATGACTTGGTCATTGTACCAAACAAACATGATAAACACTTTTTACTATTGATGACTACAAATTGCACAAAATCTGGAAAAATCTATGAGGGAAGTTTCCCTTGTTATAGCAATTATTCATAGGTTGGCATCTGTTGAAGTAATGTCTGAACAAGCTCTTTTTTTTCCAATTATTTATGGGAAAGAATATGAAAACAGTCATTGTTTGCTGGGGAAAGGTTATAGTCTTATATTATCCTTTACAAATAGACACAGTGGTAATATCAATTTTTTTTTACTCTAAAAACAAAGTTGCCTAAAAATTAGTAAAATTCATAAATTGTTATATTATATGGTGACAGTTCCTAAAATGACTGTTCGAGGAAAGTAATCTCAATACAAGTTATATTAAAGCTAAATTATATTAAAGTTTCAATGGAAATATTATTCCCCAAATCTTCAAATCTTAAACTAATGGACAAAAAGAGATATTGAAATCTGTACACTAATTATTAAATTTTTATTCTCAGGGTGAACTGACATGTTCTTTACGAATATAATTCTCAAGATACTTCCTATAATACTGTCCAAATAATGTGGAGAAAACCTCAAGCAAGGATGACATTACTTTTTATGACTATTAATATAAAATTAGAGAGTTCTTATTACTCATTTGAGACCAAATGAAAGGTTTCTTCCTACAGGAAATAAAATATTGTGGATGGCATGAAATCAGTGTGCTAACATTTAACTCAATAAAACTCATACAGGATTTGTTGCAATATTCACATTTTCTTCAAAGGGACTGTTGACCTTCTTAAAGATAAATTTATAAAATAAAAAAATAGGTGAAACAGAATTAGAAGAAAGCTGATTAAATGGATAAATATGGTGATAATGGATCAACCATTTTATTCCATTTATTGTTAATAGAAATGATTATTTTACAGAATTATCTTGATTGCTGACAGCTAAAAACAATCCAGTCTCACTGACAGAAATCCAGTCAGCTGGGATATTGAGACTGATCTTCACTGTAAAACTCCAAGAGTCTTCTAGAGTAGAGCGTCTCTTTTAGTGGGACCCCAGGATCTTCTTGCAACAGTTAGTCTTGCTTGACCACTAAGAATGTTACCAAAGATTCTCCATTCAATCCTTATAACACTGTATGCATCAACCTGATGGAATACTTCCCCAAGGTTAAATCTAACAAATTACTGCTCCATGACTGGAATCCAAATCTGGTTCACTCTTGATTTTAGCTCCTTCTAGAAAAAAAGTTTTGCTAGGTTGTCTGACAGTAGAAGAGGAAGCAAATGAGAGTAAACAGTTTTCTGACATGCTAAATTGGTCTGCTGCAAAAAACAGAGAGCTGTAATTTCTCTTGTTGTAAATTCAGGCAGCTGAACCAGAGGGGAGGAATAAGTCAAACCCATGTCATCAAAGCAAGAGAAGCTGATTCCTTTACAAGTTTCCACTGTCCCTCCTGTCCTCAATCCCCTTCAGTATGGGCCAAATTAGAACAATTAATTTTGGATTGTGAGAAGTTTGGAGATAAGGCTAGATAGTCCACATATTCTTGATTCAAATTTAGGCTTAATTTTTCTTTTATTTGGAATCAAGTAAAAAAAAAAAAAAAAAAAAGAAAACAGTCCTGTTATTGTTTTCCAGTACCTACATTTGGTGAGACTGAACATGATTACAATATCTTGCTAAGGAGGTAGAGGATCAGAGGTAATCAGTGAAATAGGTAGGATGAGAATAAGTGTTTTATTGACTGGGCGATAGGTCGGGATGAATTAATAGAGAAATCCAATGTGTCTGGACAAGTGAACTGAAGACAATTAGGTGGTTGTTTTGTTTTGAATTTTTAACTCCTTTAATCTTCTTGAAAGTAGATAGGCTTGGGTTTTACCTTATTTTATTTTTTTCTCCTGCTCCAGCTGAGAAATCCTGATTTGTCACCTTCATGGGCCGACACCCAGGTGGTGAAACAGCAACTCGATCAGCAGGGCTGGTCAGAACACTGACAAACCTCAGATGCATCCATTCATCGATGTCTTCATGCTTGCACCGATCCAACTAATATTTCAGGAGCACCTGTTGTCGACAGGCGCTAAATAGAATGCAGTGACAAAAATCAGGCAAAGTAGACTTTCATAAAACTTAGACTTTTTTGAATCATAAAAAAGTACACGTAAAATTTAATGCACATAGTTGTGTCTTATGAGGAAAATAGATAAGATAATGAAACTAGAATGGGAAAGTAAAAGTCTATAGGGCTGTCTGAAAGTCTATAGGCCTGGAACCTAGCTGCAGGGAGGGAGAGTGGCACATGAAGACTGGGAGAAAAGCAGTTGGAGCAGAAAGAACAATGGCGTGGAAGAGCAAAACACCCCTCAGATTAACCCACGTTAACCGGTAACTCCACGGGACTTCACCTGGAGTGAACAATGAAATTGGAGTAGAAGCTGCTGAGGACATAAGAAAAACCTTCTGCATTCTAACTTAAAACAGAAGTTCCAACTTTTCAGGCTTTTTGTTATGGCTGTATCTACACCATATATAATATAAACTGCATTTCCACTGAAAAGGCTCTTCACTGAATAGTGACATATTCTAAGAATAATCAAGGGTAGCTTTTGCACTGTTATGCAGAACTAATATCAAATGGTAAAACGATAAATTCTACTAAAACAGTTATATAAATAAGAATAATTCATAATTGATTCTTATAATGGCTTCCTTGAATTTAACCTTTTTAAAAGGGCATTAAGTCCAAGAAGTTTGTGTATACATACATGAATTGAATATGGCTGGACTTTTGGCATTGCTTAGGTCCGCCTGTGCTTTCCTTTTTAATTACACCATTTTTCGATTGCTGAAAGAATGTATCATGACCTTAATTGTAGATCTGACTGAATTTCAGTTTTTCAAAAAAATAGGTAGCAAAATTTTGCAGAAATTTTTATTGTATTGTCAAATAAAATGCCATGTCAATGTTTTAAGATTCAGCTTTGTAGAAACCTGGTACTCTCACGTTGTTTATATCAACTATATTGAGAAATAATTTACATACAATAAAAAGTTCCGATTTCGGTGCACAATTTGATGAATTTTGACAAATGTGTGTAACCAATAAAATTGCCATCCCTTGAAAAGTTCTTAGAGATCTGCTCCTTTGTAGTCGATTTTGACATGCTTTCCATATCTGAAAGTTACTTCTGCCTGGTCTAGAATTTACTAGAAATGGAATCAGGCCTGTTTTTGGCTGGATTCTTCCTCACAGTATAGGTTATAATACCATTGTTGTCCCACGCATCAGCAGTCTGTATTTATTGCTGAGCAGTGTATACCCTGTGTGGATAAGACCCAATTTGTTTATCCATTCACATTGATGAATATTTGAGTGTTTCTCTGAAATGACAAAGCTATTAGTGATCATTTTAATTCTTTATAAATACAAATATTCACACAGTAATAAATTTAAGACAACTGACAAAGGACACGATGCTCAGACATTATTTTTGTTGTTATTTGCTTGTATAGTTAAATGCCTAAGAAGTTTGGGGAAACAGTGCATAATATAGTAGGAGACTACTTAAATCATACTTACTATGTTCTAAAATGATATTGGGAACAATAACTTTTATAAATAGATGGGAAAATTGCTCTATCAACTAGTATTTACAGACTACATCTATCTGTACTTATGATTTAATTTTATACAAATTAGTGTATAATTCTGTCATGAAGTGACCTAAGTGACACATATTAGTTATATGAACAGGTAACTAACTTAACTGTTTATTCCCCCATTTTCATTTGTTAAATGGAATTTCTTAGAATGTTTCAGAGAGAATAAATTGGTATATTAGCTGTGAACATGATGTCCTAAAAGTACTAAAAAAATATAAATATATTAATATTAGAGTCAAAATCCTTTATGGGCCAAACTGAGTAAATATTCACATTTTTCTCTTATAACTTTGGCTACCAAAATAATGTTTGTTTCAATCTATCAATACAGCATATAAAATAATCGATTTAAATTTTTCAGCAAAGATTTCAAGAAATGCTTATATTTTAAGGGTGATGTTACAGAGACCAAAACAAATTAACAATTATGTCAAATTTTAATAGAAGAATCATCTAAAATGAGACAATCCAAGCCTCTAAAAAGGATTTTATTAACTTTTAAGCTAAATTTTTTTGTTTACCTCTCTATATAATCAAGTGAACCACATAATTTTCAATTCTCCACTTTTTAGAAACTTCGTGCTATAGGTGAAGAATTTTGAGTGGCCATTTTACATGAGGTGGAACATTTAATGTAAATGGAAAAAATTGAGGCCATAGCATTTTAAGATGAAAGTACTTGGAAAGCGTAAGCATTCAATGAAATAGATTTAAGCATTACATGTCTTCTAAATAATAAACAATCTCAAAACATCAGCAGCACTATTTTAGAAATAGCTTATTTTCATTATTATTTGATGAAACCCAAGGCACATTCTGTAAAAACCAAACAATAACAAACAAGCAAGCAAAGAAAGAAATGAATAAATACATGCATTATAAAAAAACTACAAGTGTTGTATTATAAAGGCCACTTTAAAGTGTGAGTTGACCTAAATATTAAAACCTACTTTCACATTTCGTCATTTTATCTTTGCTTCTTTGTACAGATCATTTGGTTCTACGTTTATATATCAATCAGTTTTGACCCTTACAGTCTCTGACTAGAAAATATCAATTTACATTATTTTAAAATATTCTTAGAAAATAAAATATACTAAATTTGAAATGCAATAAACACCATGAAATATGTTTTGTTTGGGGTTGCATATATTTTATCTGAAGTATTTTAATGTGTAATTACCAATATTGTCTAGCACCCTCATTGCTGTGATTAAATCAAAGGCCCTCTGATTAGATGCATAGCTACAGTCATTTTAGAAAATATTTTTTCCTCACGATCATATTAGTAGATGTAAACATACATTGAATATTCTCAAACAGTTTCATTAAAATGTTTTTAATGTTAAACTGAGGCAAAACTGGACAAAATAGTTGAGTAATAGTAATTCAGATAATGGACTTTGGTGTCGTACAGGCTGCTCTGAGATATGACTCTAACAATACTCAACTTGAATAAGTTATTAATATTTCAGTGTACTCATTTGTAAAATGGGGATGAGAAAAATACCTGCCTCATAGAGTTATTATGAGAATTAAATGAAATAAAGTTTTTGTCACAGGATTTGGCACATTACAGATGTTTGATAAATGTCAGAAAATATTGTTATATAATTACTGATAGAAAGTAAGTCAATTCAAGAGCTACACAATGGTGGGGAGGAAAGTTAGGATAATTTTGTAATGCTGTCAGAGAATCACCTGCGATTTTTAATCCACCCGCCCATCCGCCACCGGGCAAGACTGACATACTGCTTCCCTGGAGGGGCAGCCTCCCTCTTTCTTCTGAATAATACTGAAAATCACCAAGGGATAGCGTGATCTATCCCTCAGATGTGTGAGTGAAGGACAAATTTGATAAACTCTGCCAGTAAATCCCAATAACAGCAGTAGACATAAAACATTTCATAAAGCAGTTTCAGTCGCTTTAAATATGGATCTCCACTCGCAGACAGAGCTTACTGCTCTAGCCTGTTATTATAAGCTCTAGATTGGGCCATTATCATATGCAATGTTATCTTCAGACTTAGAGTAGACTAGAATGGATCATGCACGTGGTGGAAAATACGGATTAAATGCAATATTAATTGTATTAGAAAAAAACATTCTTCTGAGACTGTCAGAATTGACAGGAGTGTCTCTGAATTAAGTACTTTACATCAGGTGGAGAAATTCAATGTATAGTAGCATTACATAAAGCATTTCAACTAAAATTAAAGTCCTTATTCAGTAGTTTTGTGATTACTGGAAAAGAGATAAAAAGCATTTGCTTTGTTACATAAGTATTACGTGTGATACATACAGTGACCCAAAAGCCTCTATTTAAGCTAATTTCTGCATAGCTTTCATTTACCAATGTTTACTCCTTTTCTGAAAAATCATTTTGGCATTCCAATGTCCTCTCAAAAACAGAAAGGAAAAAACACCCC
Source organism: Tapirus indicus (assembly GCA_031878705.1). Classification (NCBI taxonomy): domain Eukaryota; kingdom Metazoa; phylum Chordata; class Mammalia; order Perissodactyla; family Tapiridae; genus Tapirus; species Tapirus indicus. The sequence continues at coordinate 33,021,867 of CM062937.1, read as the reverse complement.
TTACATTTACTGAGTAAAGGTTTTGAGAAGTAATAATGCTCTCTAATATAGGTTTCAGTCTTCAGGCACTAAAACAGAAATTTTAGTTGTGAATATATTGTCCCATAAGGAGGTTTGTAATATAAATCAATGGAAGCATCAAACAAGGATTTTTCAGTGTCTAATTAACTTGAATAGTAAAAATATTCAATACCACACTCCAAAAAAGAGTTGATACATAGTTGTCTTATATATAATCATGTGAAGTTATTTTAGTAGACAAAGAGCCACTCAATAATGTTTTTTGCTACAACTAGAGACAATCCCCATCAGTTTTATGGCAGCACACAAGCAAGGGATATCAGCCATCCATGTAGTGGGTATTCATTCGCACTACACGCAACATAGTTGTAGTCATCTTGATCAGCTGAATCAACTGCAAGAACATTCCTATAGAACATATTAGTGATTTTTTAAAAAATGTGTCTACTCAGCTCAGAAACTATTTTTGGATGTGTTCACTTTATTACTTTAAACTGTTGGACTCCATTACAATTTTGATATCACTGTAAAATAGGAAATCATCACTTTGGCACTTTGTGAATAGTACCAAAAGGGAAAGTTTGTAAACAATGATAAACTATTTGAAATTTCAATGAAATCTTTTGAAAGTTCTATGTTAAAAATAGAGTATTTCAAATTATTTTGAAGGATGTTTCTTAATCGGAGGAGAATTTCCTCTCTCTTATCACCTTGTAGGTGAGAAGAATTGGACTAGAGAATGGTAACACAGGGATGGCACTTATTCTAGCCCCAGGTAGGGATAATCTTGTGATCAGGTGGTCAGATGATCTTGTAATCAGGTGATCTTGATGATCAGGTGATGATCTTGATAGATCAAGAGACACTATTAAGGGTCTTTTGATAGCGATGGGGGATTACACAGGAAAACATGGCAATATTTGGATCCTATAGCTGGACCATATGTACAGAAAGTATTTGGATCTGAAATGAAAAGATTGTATTTTAAACATAGCTGACTTCTAAGGAGTCTGAATACTTTTAAATGTTAGGCATCTTGATTAATTTGGATACACAATTACAAGAGTGCTGGAAAAGAAGGTGGGGAATTGGTCTAAATAATAGAAATTAATTGAGAGTTTCAAGGGCAATCAAGGGTGGATGAAGGTGAGAGATGACAGCGTGAGAGGGAGAGAATGGAATGGAGCTAGTGAAGTGGGAAATGACTGAGTAGAACATGAAGTAAATGAACAGTGGGAATGTTTCAAAGAGTGAGGTAGGGGAGAGCATCATTGTTACACTCAAGCTGTTCCTCCCAATTTTTTTCAGTAGACTACACTATAATGGCTATCACTCTCATAAATGCTTTTTGTAAGAAGTTTTGTTTTTATTTGTAAAAAGTATTTCCTTTTTTGGAAGGAAATAAATTTTTGATGAAACTAAATTTTATTGTTTGGGGCTTCACAATGTGAAATAAATTTAGTAATTATAGAAGGTAGAACCAAAGTCCAGGAAAGACCATAATATTATAGGTCCTGAACTGATTGTCAGGTATTTACCTAGGGCTTTGTGAATTCACCAGTGTGGAATGGGTTGAACCAAGCACACCTAGATTTTAAGGGACTAAGATATGGTCATTAATAATGACTTTCATAATATGAAATGGTTTACTTTGGTGGTTGTTGTTTTGAAAAATAGCATTCAGAGATCAAGTAACAATGTGGAATAAATAAAATAAGGTAGATGCAATTGGGGAGTATCTATATGAAATCATGACTATTAGAAAAATGAAAATTACAGAAAGTCTATTAATGTAATGTAGAAAATGGCATAAATACCAAATGATGATCTGGTATAATTAGATCAGCTTCTCAATTAAGGAAAATAGAATGGAGTGACACGCAGTTGGGGCAAAAGGGAATGTTTTGAACATCGAAGGGTTTTAAGAAGCCATTAGAAAAAGTTGATGAAATATCCAAATACTAGTACTATTAGGATGCAAAAATCAACTGTGAATTAAAGAATGTAGTATTGATTAATCTATACCACCTCTGATCTGGGAAGATCTTCAAGAATACTTATCCTTCATTATCTCTGAGCTTCTGCAGTATTTAACTAAGACATCAAACAGGCATTTGGGCATTGGTACGCAGGCCTCTGAGTCGTTGCTCTCCTGGGATTACTGCTCCTAGCCATCACTTTGCTATTTGAAATGTAAATGGACATGTTTTTTCCTAACCAAGAATATTATAATTTTTATCTAAAAGAATTACTGCTAAAAACCTTACAATTTATTTTTTTATTATGAATTAATAGTTGCTATTGTAACATTTGGCTAAATATAAGGAAATATATTTATTTTATACTATTTAATTTTATTTTCCAAACTAAATCCCCAGTAAGACTTTGTTCCCCATCTCATTTGAAATATGGTGCTCTCTTGCAATGTGATTCACGTGAAGAGGGCTTTTTACACGTTAATTATACATATAGCAAGGACTCCTTATATTTAAAAAATACCATATTACAGCAAATGAAATAACTATAAATGCAACGACATATAACATTAGAAGTTCCATAGGAAATAGTAAAGTTCTGAATTTTTTATATCCGAATATTTGCAAGTTTCAGATTTTACCTGTCTTCGATTTTTTGATCTGGGTCATCCATTCTGTATGCCTGAGATATATCTTCTAAAATACTGCTTTAGGGTATCCTTGTCTGTTTCCTGTTCTTAGAGGGATAGCTTTCAGTTTTTCACCAATGAGAATGATGTTAGCTGTGTGTTTGTCATATATGGCCTTTATTAAGTTGAGGTACTTTCCTTCTATATCCATTTTATTCAAAGTTTTTATCATAAATGGATGCCGTATCTGGTCAAATGCTTTCTCTGCATCTATAGAGATGATCATGTGATTTTTATTCTTCATTTTGTTAACGTGGTATATCATGTTGATTGAGTTGTGGAAGCTGAACCATCCCTGCATCCCTGGAATAAATCCCACTTGATCATGGTGTATGATCTTTTTAATGTATTGTATTTGATTTGCTAGTATTTTGTTGAGGATTTTTGCACCAATGTTCATCAGTGATAGTGGCCTGTAATTTTCGTTTTTTGTGTGTTTTCCTTGTCTGGTTTTGGTATCAGGGTAATGTTGGCTCCATAGAATGAGTTAGGAAGCTTCCCCTCCTCTTCATTTTTTGCAAAGAGTTTGAGAAGCCTAGTCATCAAGTCTTCTTTGAATGTTTGGTGTAATTCACCAGGGAAGCCCTCTGGTCCTGAACTTATTTTGGGGGAGGTTTTTGATTCCTCTTTTGATCCTATTTAACATAGTATTGGAAGTCCTAGTCAGAGCAATCAGGCAAGAAAAAGAAGCAAAAGGGATCCAAATTGGAAAGGAAGAAGTGAAGCCATCACTATTTGTAGGTGACATGATTTTATATATAGAAAACCCTAAAGAATCCACCAAAAAGCTTTTAGAAATAATAACTGAATACAGCAAAGTTGCAGTATACAAAATGAGTGTACAAAAATCAGTTGCATTTCTATACACTAACAATGAAGTAGCAGAAAGAGAAATTAAGAATACAATCCCATTTACAATGGCAAAAAAATGAATAAAATACCTAGGAATAAACTTAACCAAAGAGGTGAAAGATTTGTACACCGAAAACTATAAAACATTGAAAGAAATTGAAAAAGACACAAAGAAATGCAAAGATAGCCCATGCTCTTGGATTGGAAGAATTAATATAGTTAAAATATCCATATTTATAAAGTAATCTATAGATTCAATGCAATTCCTATCAAAGTCCCAACAACATCTTTCACAGAAATGGAAGAAAGAATCCTAGAATTTATATGGAACAACAAAAGACCCCAAATAGCCAAAAGAATCCTGAGAAAAAAGAACAAAGCTGGAAATACACGGTCTAATTTCAAAATATACTACAAAACTATAGTAACCCAAACAGCATGGTACTGACACCAAAACAGGCACACAGATCAGTGGATCAGAGTGGAGAGCCCAGAAGGTAACTCACACATCTATGGACAGCTAATTTTCAACAAGGGAGCCAAGAACATACAATGGAGAAAGGAAAGTCTCTTCAATACATGGTGTTGGGAAAACTGGACAGCCACATGCAAAAGAATGAAAGTAGACCATTATCTTATACCATACACAAAAATTAACTCAAAATAGATTAAAGATGTGACTTGAATGTAAGACCTGAAACCATGAAACTTCTAGAAGAAAACAGAGGCAGTGTGCTTTTCAACATCAGTCTTAGCAACTTATTTTCAAGTACCATTTCTGACCGGGCGAGGGAAACAATAGAAAAAATAAACAAATGGGACTATATCTAACTAAAAATCTTCTTCACAGCAAAGGAAACCATCAACAAAACAAAAAGACAACCTAACAACTGGGAGAAGATATTTGCAAATCGTATATCTGATAAGGGGTTAATATCTGCAATATGTAAAGAACTCATACATCTCAACGACAAAAAACAAATCTAATTTAAAAATGGGCAAAGGATCTGAACAGACATTTCTCCAAAGAAGATATACAGATGGCCAACAGGCACATGAAAAGATGTTTGACATCATTAACTATCAGGGAAATACAAATCAAAACTACAATGAGCTATCACCTCACTCCCATCAGAATGGCTATAATTAACAAGACAGGAAACAACAAGTGTTGGAGAGGATGCGGTGAGAAGGGAACTCTCATACACTGCTGGTGGGAGTGCAAACTGGTGCAGCCACTATGGAAAACAGTATGGAGATTCCTCAAAAAATTGAGACTAGAACTACCATACGATCCAGCTATTCCACTGCTGGGTATTTATCCGAAAGACATGAAAACACAAATGCATAAAGATACATGCACCCCTATGTTCATTGCAGCATTGTTCACAATAGCCAAGGCTTGGAAGCAACCTAGGTGCCCATCAAGGGACAAATGGATAAAGAAGATGTGGTATATATACACAATGGAATACTACTCAGCCATATGAAACAATGAAATCTGGGCATTTGTGACAACATGGATGGACCTTGAGGGTATTATGCTCAGCGAAATAAGTCAGAGGGAGAAAGTCAAATACCATATGATCTCGCTCATAAGTAGAAGACAAAAACAACAGGAAACAATCACATAGAGACAGAGATTGGCTTGGTGGTTGCCAGAGGGGAAGCGGGGTTGGAGGAGAGTGAAAGAGATGATTAGGCACATGTGTGTGGTGATGGATTATAAAATCAGTTTTTGGGTGGTGAACATGATGCAATCTATACAGAAATTGAAATATAATGATGAACACCTGAAAAAAAATAAAATACTGTTTTTTGTTTCATCTCTAGTCAAGAATCTGAGTGGTTTGCTACCATGGAAAACTTAGACTTTTTTTACCCTGGATACCTACCATTTTTTCCCATTATACGAATTGTTCCTTCTGGGTTAGGCTACTGTTGTGATCTGCATCTAACTCTCATTTGCTCTAAACATCTGTGAATTTGTACTAAAGGACTATAAAACTGGATGGGGACATAGGACTCAACTAGTACAATTTATTTGTTTTATAAATGAGGAATGTATAATCCAATGGTATTAATGTTTGTTCAAGATCAAACTACACGTTGTTGCCCAAGTCTAATACAAGATGCCATATTCCTGCTTATTGTTGTGTGCTATGTACTTTTTATATATAAACAATTTAACTTAAATTTGTCTACTCCAAAAGAGAAATTACTAAATATATGGACACATGTCTAATATTATCCAATAAGGAAAATAATTAAGGTAATGAATATCATTTATTTAAATGACATGTTATCAATAAATTTATATGCATCTGACCTTTCCCAAACACTACTTTCTTCCAGTAACATTTTTAGAGGCTACTGAAATTACTAGGAATGGCTCCTTTCAAAATACGTACATATTCTTCAAGTTTCAAAAATCTCAGTCCTCAATTTGAGTCCAAGCACTTACAAAACCAATGCCATATCCCAAATTTGAAGGTGGGTTTCCTGGTATCATTCCTGGTACCAAGTTTTATATTATTCTGGCTCAGTCAGAAAATCAAAAGCCACACTAAGTATTTCAAAGACAGAGAGAAGTTAATTTGGTTCCACAGGGCTGTAAAATTGGAAGAGGAAAAATGGGATGCTGAGATAACACACAGATTAGTGTCTGCGGGAAGCAGCGGACCTGCTAGGTCTGTGGGAGCTGGAGGGAAGAGGTGGGCTGAAGGAAACAGGTGTAAAGAGGAGGGGGCTGTGACTGGAGCTGAAAATTATGCAGTTGGTGCTTCTTTCTAGGAGGAGAAGCTTCTTGGGGCAATGCTAGGAATGCTAAAGGAAGCTGGGGGCTGGAGTAAGTCAACCATTTGTTGCTACTGAATTGATTCTGACAGAATAAAAAAACAGGAAAGAAATCTTATCTCCCTTCCTCCAACTTTCCATTTCCTTCCAGTATCTTCAGCAAGTAGGATACAATAAGAAAACCCTGCTGGCAGGGGGTCAGTCTTAGCCTCAGTATCACGGAAGGAGGGAGGCAGGGAGGGAGAGAGAGAGGCAGGGAGGAAGATGGCATGAAACTGAGAGACAATTGATTAATAACTGCACACCAGGGAGCTAAGGTGGAAGTCTGGTGACTCTCAAAACGGTACAATGTAGTGGTGGAGGCAGAAACCTGATTTGTGAAGAAATAAGAAAGAATGGGAGGAGAGAAACTAGAAGCAATGAGAGTAGACAACTCTTTTGGAGTGTTTAGCATCATGAATTACCAAGAAATGGAGCAATAGCTGGAAGGTGGTTGATTTTTTTCTTTTAAATCATCTTTATCAAAGTATCATTTGCTAGGTTAAAAGGTACCACAATCAAGACATAGAATATTTTTCACCTCATAAAGTTTCCTTGTGTTCCTTTTCAGTCAACCATACCCCCACTCAAGCCCAAGCTCCATAATTGGCGCCTATCAACCAAGTTAACCTATTTCATATAGACCACTACACCCAATGACAGCAGAATACAGTCTTTTCAAATACTATGAACATTCACCTAGATCGTAAACTGTGCCATCATACAAAAGTGATAAACGTATAAGGAATGAAATCATACATAGAGCATTCTCTGACTACAAGGGAAGCGAATTAGAAGTCATTTATAGAAGGCAATCTAAGAAATGTCCAAATACGGGGAAAATTAAACAATACACTTCATATTGAATATGCATCAAAGAATAAACCACAAGAAAAATAGAAAACATTTCAGCTGAACAAATAAAATAAAATTCCCTTGGATGCATCTAAGTAGAGTTTAGAAGGAAATTTATGTTCACACACACATACACACATCAAAGAAAGGGCTCAAACAATGACCTTAAGCTTCCACCTTAAGAAGTTGTTGAAAAATTTGAACATACAAAATGAAGTTTGAAAAACAATACTATAGATTGTCAATAAGTACAACGCCTATAATTTCTTGGTGTGAACATAATTTTAAGCAGAATAATATTCTTTTAAAATAAAAATTCTCATATTAATTTTTAAGATAAAAAGGCAAAAATAAGGCAATAGTGAGGCAGTTCACTAAAACTGGCCTGTTTTCCTATATAATCTTCTACATTTGAAAGGAAAATGTGATCAAAACTGAGTTTGGGAATATGACAGGCATTATAATACCCAGAAATATCCGAAATATCAAACTCATTACTGATGCATGGTATATACAGTTATTCCATTTTCCCATTCTGAAGTAATGGAAAGTAATGAAATTGACTGTTGGTGATTATTTTATAGATCTGCAGGATAGACCCGAATTCATATCCAGAAGTGTTGTAAGTATTTCTGGCCAATAGTAACAGATAGCAAATAGTGAATTAATTATACAAAGTTTCTTCAATTCTGTAAGTTCTAAAGGCTACTCTTTGGTGATTGGCTCCATGAAAAAAATGAACCCCAACAGGGGAATCCTTGTTTCTTTTTTTAAGAGATGTTATCAGAAGAGAAACTACATGCTTTTTCTAAACTAGTAATAAACACAATAGTAAACAACCACAAAAATCTTTAAGTAACTTGAATGCATCTGAAAATGCTTTCAGACAAAAATATTATAAAAGACAATAGACAATGCATTATTTGGAGAAACTAGAAATTGTGGAGGGGTGACACGAGCCATTCACCTTCATCAATTCAAGTTGCCTATAATTTGGGATTTTCTGTGATTTGAATAATTTTTCTAATGACTGATTTGGGGACTGAACAGCCTAATTAACATTCCAGGTGTTAACTCAAAACTCCTTAACTATCGTTTGGAAACTTCCAGATTTGTCTTGTCTTGGAAACTGGCTGGGCCAGCAGATATATATTCTCTCGTAATTATCAGACCACATGTGTCAAGTTTTAAAGTTTCTGCCTTTGTTATTGATTGGGAATATTTTACTATCTGTTGGGTGATATATCATTAGTATGTAAGGAGCTGTGTGGGGTTTGCCATTATAAGTTAACAATGGATATCACCTGCAGTCTCCCAGCCCTTTAAGATAAACATCACACTGATAGATCTGTATTCCACATCCTTTGGCGTATCTGATACTCTCCTTGTTAATATGCGGCAGATGCCTAAGGAAGCATATGTTCTTGTAGTCTGTTCTATTTCTGAGATTCTTCTTCCACAAGTGCTGTCTCCACTTTTTGCTTTCTTGATTCATGCATGCTCTTTGGACACATTCTTTCATTCAAAATGCACACAAATGCACATCTACACACACACACACAGAAGTCTATGTACTTTACGTATAGCGTTCGCCAATTAGGAAAAGTACCCACTTGAGCCTATTGGTTTTGAGTGAAACTACTAATAATAGTCAGCAGGTGATAGTAAAGAAATCTCATAGTCCTTACCCTTTTTCCCCTCTATAAAAGGGAGTGAAAACAGATTTCAGAAACCTAATCTCTTATAAATAGAATGATGCAGAAATAATGCTATTTCTGAGTGAAAATTGGCATATAAATGGTGTCACCAAGGAGGAGATGGGGGAAGGGCAGCCAGGCTGGCTTTGCTGCAGATACTCTCTCTCCTCTCTGTGTGACAGCCAATGGGTCTCCCCTACCTTGTTATTACACATGCTTTCATATCTTTTGGTCTCTGGCTCTATCTCTGGTTCTTTCTAGATCTCTTCCTACCTCTATTTAGCAAACTTCTTTGAGAACATCTAATGTATCAAGCACAGAGCTAAGGACTGAAACCACATTTAGAATAAGACATAGTCTCTGTTTTCAAAGACTTGATTCTTACAGGAGAAGATAGAGAAGTGGACAACAGACAGTGGTGTACATTATAGAATGAGAAAAAAGGTGAGAAAGGCAAGAATCCAGGTATGTAAGGGTTCAATTACAGCGCAGATGATGAGATTTAAGCAGACTGAGTGAGGTAGGAAGGGGTTATGCCTGAACTGTTTGTTTCTCTCCCTTTCTCTTTTTTGTGTGTTTGTGTGTGAGAAGGATCGGCCCTGAGCTATCATCTGTTGCCAATCTTCCTCTTTTTGCTTGAAGAAGATTGTCACTGAGCTAACATCTGTGTCAATCTTCCTCTATTTTGTATGCGGGATGCTGCCACAGTATGGCTTGATGAGTGATGTGTAGGCCTGCGCCCGGGATCTGAACTAGCAAATCCTGGGCCGCTGAAGCCGAGTGTACAAACTTAACCACTATGCCACCGGGCTGGTCCCGTTTCTCTTCTTTTCCTAAGAACAGTGACCCTCAGTTGTGGAGTTGTTAATCTTTGCCCTGCCTCACTAACTTGCACAGCTCTATAGAGGTTCTTAGGAAAACAACCATTGAGTAGGTATGTTCCTCTTAGGAATCAGATTATTCTAGATGATTCAGTTGTAGAAAAATATCAGAGAGTGACTCAGGCAACATAGTTTCAAGAAGAGTGGTGTAGCACAGTTTACAGGAAAGGTGTATCCCATAATAGTCTCATGGGATGAGGTTATACCGAAAAAGGAGTCCAACCTATACTCATTCTCCTACAATCCAACATCAAGTGTTCTCCATTCCTACAGAGAAGAAACCATTTCTTCTTCTTTTGTCTCAATTTCAGCATTTATCCTAATGCTAGTTTCTCAGTATTGACTCAATATTTTCCTGCTGATGTAATTTAATTTTCAATTATTTTTGCTGCAATATTTTCCTTATACAGCCAGTATAAGAACGTGTAATTCTTAATTTTCAAATAACTCACTTAAATCACTTTCATATTAGTAAGAATAATCTCAAAACATTTCTGAAAATTCCCACCAATCTTCTCAATGAAAATAATAGTCAATTAATTATAATCAAATAAATAACAGTTCATTAAAATAATAGTAATTGATGGTCTACCTTATTTAGCTTCTCTCAGAGTTCTAAAGAGGCTGAGGCCATTTTCAATTTGAGGCCTTGAATGTGTAAACTAGGGTACCAAATGTTTTCCAATTTTTTCCTCTGTGGTTTTCTCAGTTGAGGGAAAAAAAAAAAGGTCTATACAAAATCAATACTCACAGCACTTTTGTGGTTATTTGTGGACATATGCTGAACAATGAAAAATTTGAGTTACTGAATGAGCATCTTTTTGGCTGAGGTCAAACAAGATGATGCTCTGCCTTGTTCTTTCGGATCTCGTGCTGTAAACAAGTGTCCTTTTTGCAGTGCATTTAGGTTCACGTTTTTTCACATTTTTCTGCTTTTGGTTGGTGATTTTGTTGTTCAAAATGGCCCCCAAATGTAGCCCCAAAATGCTGTCTAGGGTTCCTAAGTGTAAGAAGGCTGTGAAGTGCCTCACGGAGAAAATGTGTTAGATGGGCTTTGTTCAGGGATGAATTAACAAATCAATACTATGTATGTTACATATATGTATATAAGGTGTCTAAATAGAAACACATATAAAAGAAGGTCGCGGATTGAAAGGTTGATGAAATGTGACCAGAGGCTCATGGGAGCCTGACTCTGTATTCCCAACTTGGAGCAATGGTTCAGTATTCACTAACTCAGTATGCACGGTGTTGACCCACATGAACAGAAGCCAGTTTAAGAGGCAAGGTGTTCATTTGGGATCAAAGAATTGCATTTCCAGGAGCAGAGATTCAGGTAGAAATCCAAATTGTGTCCCGATTATAGGAGAGGGACTTAGGGTTTTCATGGGAAAAAGGAAAGATGAGGTGAGTTGTATTAAAGAAGAGTTCATTGGTGCCAGATGAGGTGAGGCTAGGTTTGTACTTCAGAGATTGGCCAGAGATTGATCACCAGGCTCAAGGCTGGACTTGTAATTCATTGATTGGTTAGTGATTGGTCACCAGCAAGTCCAGTTCCATCAGACCTTACAAAACAGGATATTCTTGTCCTCACTGATTTCCTTGGAATGTTAGTGGTTTGGTCCAGTTTAGAAGATAAAGAAAACAAGGCATGCAAGGCAATTCCTCTGAAATGGCTTCTCTGGCTCTATTTTAATATGGCTCCACTCATGTCATCTTTCACAACAGCAACTTTATAGAACATAACTACCATAAATAATGAGAACTGACTTTGTGGCTATCTATCTTTATTCAAGAAAAGACTCTTTTAAGCTTTGTGAAATTACCAAAATAATAAAAAGGGGTAAAATGAGAGTTCACGTTTTCTAAGTCCCTAGTATGCACAAAGCATAAAACAAATGCAAATTCATTTGATCTTCACAACATGATTATGTAAACAAATGATCAGAGACATCAAATAACTTTCAAAGACCATCTAGCTTGTAGGTGACACAGTGGGGACTGGAAGCATCTTCGTCTTCAGAGTTTATTTACTTTTTACTACAGCATGCTGCCTCGCAAACCAATTTCTAAATTTAAACAGTTTTGCATTCCTAAATGTGAGTCACGTTTTGAGTGTGAAGTGCAAACTCAATGTCTTTTCTATCTCTTCCCTAATTGGCCATGTACATTTTTCCATAATGTAAAAAATACATCTCTGGCTGTGTTTCACCTTATTATCTTTGGGTTGAAATCCTGGATAAATTCTCTTTTTCTCATTCTCTATTCTATTCTCTAACTTCTCAATTCTTAATACCAATCTTTAAGTTATTTTTTCTATTTTCTTGTTCAAAAATCAAATTCTGCAGCTGCTTATAATTCCTCTGCAGGTGCCACTGATAGATAATTATTCCCTGTGGGTTTCTAGTACAATTCCACCAGGCTCATTTATCACATACAATTGCATCCATTCTACTTTTAAAATGTTTTTTGTTTTGTTTTGTTTCTGGTAGACTTACAAGAAACACCATTATATCAATTTTCAACTAACATCTGTGGATCAAAAGCATGATAATACAAAAGAAATGTCTTCAGGGTGCAACTCAACATTATGTGTCTTTCTTCACTGCTTAAATAGCACTACAGTCATTTTATTGTGTTGAAATTTGGGCAGAAAAAAGAAAGAAACAAAGCTTATTTAACCATGATAAAACTTGATAGAGTATGGTTTGCTATTAAGGACTTAAGGTTGGCAGGAGAGGAAATAAAGAATAGTGATTTCTTATACAAAGTTCTCACAATAAAAAGCAGCTATAGCCTTAGCTCTTTATTTTAAATATAAAAATAAGCAATAGAAGACCCCTGTCCCCGCGGTGAACTCACGTCAGTAACTTCCAGGCATGCGATATGAACGTATACTGTGCTTGAGCATGATGGACAATGATAAATAGGAGAAGATCATGCTTTTCCAGGTATTTATGTCAGTCCTAATGTTAAACCTTTCAAGGGGAAGTGGTAACTATTTCAGCCTAATATGCTTATATGGAAACCTTTCTTTATAAATTGGTTTACAATCATTATTTTTTGTATTACAAGCTAGCATATGCTATTTTAAATGTGGCTTGAAAATGGAATTGATTACAAGAGCCCTTTCTGATAACAGAATAACAGTGTAGTTTTATGAGTTGCTTAGCCGAGTCAGCAGGAGAAATTTTGCATCAAAATATCTTGGGAATCAGGATTAGAAACAGAATTCCCTTTAGAGCAGAATGGTAAAAATTGGGAGATGTTGGCTTAAAAGCATACTTAAATCGGTCTGAATGTGTAAATTCAGAATAAAAGATAAAATATGATAAATTCTATTGCCATGTTGGAAGAAATCTTTTTAAGAGCAATTTCAAGAATCCACAAGGAAATCTAGAATTTGGTCTTTCCATATTAAGGCAGGTATATAATCCCAGGTTATTCCACAGAGAATTTTAGCTGATCAGTGTTTCCAATTAACTGGAGAAGATGGAGCACTTAAAGAATCAATTTGTATCAGTTGGTTTGTAAGACACTTTTTGGTTTGGAGCTGGAAGAAAAGAGACGATATCTTTGGGAAAATTCTTAAGGATAATGGGGGAGGAGCAGACATACAATGGACTGCAGAACAACATGTTAACTTTCTCATACCCAGCCCTATGTCCTAAAGTTTGAGACCAATGGCAAGAGGCTGCAGAGAGAAGCTCAGGAAATTCTCATAATAAAGTTCTCTGGGAGGGAACCACAAAAGGACTGGAGGAGACTCTAAGTCTCTAAGGTGTAAGAGTGACAAAGTGTAAATCAATGGTATTTTCTACTTGTGGACAAATTGGAAGGTGGATTTATCAACTGAAATTTTGGGAGAATATGGAGATACCATCCTTGTGAAATAAATAATATTCTCATGTTAGCCACTATGTCATTAACAGTGATCAGTCACCCTGGAGCAGATGTGAAGGGAGCATCAATGTGGGTGGCAAGTCTGAAGGAAAAAAACATGGCTGACAATTTGGTTCAAGATCTTAGGGGACACTTCTTCTGTGGAAACTCCACGCTTGACTGGTGAGGACTGAGCTAACAGAATTGGCTTCCTGACCTGATGAGTTGCCAGGTATTTGAGGAATTATTGAAGCTTCCCTCAGATAAGACTCTAATCAATAAGAGTAACTGATCAAACACCAGCTGCCTAGAACTTAATGGAAGATTAAGCAAAAGACCGTGGCTTGGAGGAACAATTTTAAAATCAAAATCAAATTTTACCATTCATGTGGGTTTGGGTTCTTGTGTCCCCCTCCCATATTTCAAGACATCACTAGGACGACATCCCAGCATTTCCTTATTCCTGGTGAGTTCAACCAGTCTTTCAGCGTGTGCTTATTTCATTTTCTTCTTTGAACGCTAGACTGTTAATAATGCTTGTCTTGGATGACTTTTGGTTTTTTTTGATAGGCATTGTAGTATACTGGGTGAGAACATTCCTCTCTATTCAGACTGCCTGTGTGTGAATCCACTTACCGATTATATGACCCTAGATAGTAATCTTTCAATGCCACAGTTTCCTTATGGAGATAATAACAGCATCAATCTCAGACAGCTGTTGAGAGAATTAAACAGATCAATAGATGCAAAGTGCTTAGAATCATGCAGGCACTTAGGTGTTATATAAGTGTTAGTTATTATCATGATGACCTTATGATAAAATACATGAGAAGAACTAGAACATACTAGACATGAAATAAATATTAGTTGTTACTGCGGTGAAGATGACACTCATAAATTCTACTGTTAGAGCAATGTAGTACCAGAGATGTGCATCTCAACAGACAAAAAGCAGTTTCAAACAACTCAAATTCCCTCCTTGTTTCCTCAAAGAGCATAGAGGAGATAAACTGAACAAAGCAAGTTCCCTAGTCCTAGCCATTGTAATTTTCATCCTTTCCTCCCGTTCTTTGTTTTGAAATCCTCCAAAAAATTGGGTTGGGAAGGCAGCTTCTTCTTCAAAGTGTGGATGAGCAAAAGAAAGAACTAAATTATTCTACAGCAGGCAGGGAGAAGAAAGGCTCGATAAGGTAGTAATTGTTCAATTGTTGTCCCATCTTCACTCTCTCGTTTTACTCGGCTTGAAGGCAATGATGTTTAAAGGTCTCTTTCCTAAGGCTACAGCCTACTGGCTTTTTCAAGAATTGGAATCATCCTAATTTTAAATACATTAATAATATCCCCAAACTGCTTCTGTGAAGACAGTACCATTGATGGCTGCCTGTCAGCTGTCACAACTGTATCTATCCTAGGTCTTGCAATGGTTGAGTGTGTCTCTTCCCACTGCCCGTCAAAGCTACTAGACTGAATCCTCTTTTGAATTTGTCATCTATCCCCGTCTCTGCCAACTTCTGATTTTAGGCAGTTAGTGTTTAATGCCACATCTGAATTAGAATGAGTGGAAATGGTCATTCACATTTCTATCTCTTGCTGGTTCCCAGAATTTTGTGCCACTGGGTTTTTTATAGTCTACAAACAGGCCTTAGCATAGTGAAGCAAACCAGAATTCATGTCCTCAGTTGCTACTTGCTATTCCCGGGCTCCATTAACACTTCTATCACATTACACATAACGCTTACTTGTATTTATTGGTTTGCATTTTTGTCTTTTGCAGTAGAGGATGAGCTTCTGAAGATCAGTTCCATTCCATTCCCATTGAAGTCCCCTCACCTAGCTTAGTGATTGGTTTGTAGTAATGCTCAAAAATGCTTACAGAATGAATCAACGTGTAAACAAGAGAATTACAATGTTATATGGTACAGTGTTTGGTGGGCAAAATATATGTAAGGCTGAAAATCAAAGCAATAAACAAGTCTTATGGTCCCTCTGAATTTCCCAGCTTCCAGCTTCCAGTTTCTGGTGGAACCACCTGACCGAGAGCCCTGACCTGCTCACTTATCTGTCATTACAGAAAAGTTTTGGGTCTGGAAAGACAAAGATTCTACTGAAAGACAAAGACAGACAGAGATTCTACTGACTTTTGTCCTAGAGGTTCTAGGGACCGTTCAGGATAGGATTAGGTAAGTGGTTACATTTCCCTTCCTAGAAACAACAACAAAAAACTTCCATCCTTTGGGAAGATACTGTTGTTGATATGCATTTTGCTTTACTGTCCATATTTCTATTACTTTGCCTATTGATAAGACTATGACATATGCTAAACTGGGAGCAAGATAGGCAACATCACTCCCCCTACATCTAGAAAGAGAGAGAGTGACAATAATGTTTTCCGATGCATTCATATGTTTAGGTCAATTATTATAGTACTTTGGAATATCAAAAAGTCACAGAATGTCCCAGAGAAGGGTCATACTGATGGCTGACATTGATGGGTTAAATTATCAGAGATACAAAGGACATTTGTCATTGATACTCCTGCCAATTAAATGAATAAGGACTGAGAGAAGAGCTTATATCAAATCTAGAATAAATCAACCAGAAAAGCAATATTAAAATGTTAATTTCATTGGTCTAGTAAAACCAGTTGACAAGAATGCGTTATGGTGTGCTGGTAAAGATATTTACCAGATAGAGTTAAGGAAGCAAGAAGAAACAGAAACCTCACAAAGCAGCTACAAATCTGTTATAAGCCCAGTGGGGTAAGAAAATATTTAATATGTAAAATCAGTATCAGTCAGAATAAGCTAGTTTATGCTGTAAGTAAAAATTAATCCCCAAATCTCAGGGACTTAAGATCACAGGTTTATCTTTCTGTCATGCTTTATGTCTATTGCAAGCCAACTCTATTCCTGCAGAGGTTGGCTCTAAATTTGTGTTTGCACAATTGCAGAGGCAGAAAGAGGGCATTACAGTGAGCTGTGCACTGAATGTTAAGGTTCCACACGGGAGTAATCCAAGTCACTTTCATTCGCAAGTCATTTACCAAAACAAGTGACAAAGATACACTTAATCAATGGCTATGGGGAAGTTCGATGTTACCATTTGACTGAAATATTTGGTGAACATCTTAAAGACTCCCCATGACTCTGAATCCCAAACTGAAAATGTATATGCATCTTTATCTTTAGTTTTCATTGGAAAAATAAGACTAACCGTCATACCTCCGCCAAAACAAGATTAACTTTCTAAGATGTTTCACCTATATCTCTTTAAAAAAATTGTGTTAGAGCACTTAACATGCGATCTACCCTCTTAACAAAAGGATGTGTACAACGCATTATCGTTAACTATAGACACAATGTTGTACGGCAGATCTCTAGAATTTATTCATCTTGCATAACTGAAATTTTATACCAATTAAATGGCAACCCCCCACAAGGAGTTACTCATCTCTGTCTGTCTTATTCTTTTAATGGATGGATATAATTCCAGTGTATGAACCAAACAAATTTATTTTTCTTTTTAGCACGATCATTAGTTATCTCTGCATTTGTGCTCTTAAAGAATATTGCATGTACATTTTCACCTACTTATTTTAGAGAGATTCGTAGAAATCAGATTGCTAGATCATAGTGTTTGTTCATTTTTATTTTAAATAGACACAGAAAATTACTTTCTAAAAGCTTGTCAAATTAGCTTGCCTATAAACAGTAAAATAGCCACACATTTCTATTTATTAAATTATGGAAAATTTTATGTGGTTATCATTCACCTTGGTATTTTGAAATCTGAAACAACAATCTTAGTTGTGTTAAGGTTAAAAACCAGCTTTCACCCGTTTTTGCTCTTCCTGAAAACTCAAAGTAAAAATTAAATTCTACAAGCAAAACAACTAAATGAAATACATTTTTGGTAAATATGCAAATTTAAAACTTGGAAAAAAACTAGACTTGGTACAAATAATAAAATCAATAGCAAAATAGCAGTGGTTGAAAATACACACATTAAAAAATTTTATTGACTGAAAATTAATGAGAGGATTATCCCATACATAATTTGGGTTGAGAAATTTTAACCCACAGAAACTACTTGGTGGAAATAATGGCGCTAAGAAAACTTACAGTGGCGACAGTAATATTTTGTAAAAATTGAGATGCTCTCAAGAAACAATTAACAATTAAATATTTGAATTTTACACAAAAGTAATTCATCCTGATGAAAATTACTCAACAAAATCAACATGGAATAAACTGAAAAAATGTAAATGTGCTATTTTTTTTAAAAAGTAGAACAAAAGTGAAATTGGTTTAATTTCATTGGTGGAATACACATTTTTCAGTAAAAATGCAATACACCAATTTTGGTATAAATCTGATAGAAATGTTTGTATCCATAATCAACTCACCAAAGAATATTTGAATCAAAATGGAAAGGCAGGTAGAATTCGGATGTTCAAAACTTCAGACTCAAAACTCGGGAAAAGAAAACAGTGCTTACTGACCTCCCTTATTAGGCATTATCCTCTGCTCACTGCAGCCTTCTGTGCTGGGAGCGAGGGTCTCAGATTTAGACAACATAGAGTGGGCGTGAAACTCAAGACGGCAAGATTGGGTTGTGCTTTTTATTCTGTTTTCCCTCCTTTTACCATTTGTGATGGACTGAATTGTGTCCCTCCAAGATTCACACGTTGAAGCCCTTACTCCCAATGTGACTGTATTTGGAGTCAAGGGCCTTTAGGGAGGCAATTAAGCATAAATGAGTTCAAAAAGGTGGGGCCCTAATCCAATAGGACCAGTGTCCTTTTGGGGGAAGAGGTCCCAGAGGCTGACACCTCACCCCCTCCCTCACAGTCTGTGTGGCGCACAGAGAAGAGGTCATGTGAAGATACAGCAAGAACATGCCCATCTATAAGCCAGGAGGACAGGCCTCACTAGAAACCCATCCTTGATAGTACCTTGGTCTTGGACTTCCAGCTTCCAGAACTGTGAGGCAATAAATGTATTGTTTAAGGCACCCAGTCTGTGGTATTTAGTTATGGCAGCCCTGCAGACTAATATATCATTCTAAGACCTCTTTTATTTCTTGTTAAAACTTACTGACATTTTTGAATTGTCTTCTGTGTAGTTGCTTCCTCTTTGATTATTACTGCCATAATTCATAGAACAAATCTCATCTCGCAAATATTCTTGCTTAGCATTTTTCTAGAACCTAGGGCCCAAAAGTAAGACTTCCAGAGGCTCCGGAAGAGTTAGACATATTGAAATGCTACCACAAGTCTGAACTGCAAACACTCAATTACTCCAAGTTTCATTGGCAAAGTGAAAGAATTGGAACTGTATGACAAAGATGAAAACACAAATATATGCGTAGTCTAAAAGGAAATGTAATGGAAACAAAAAATATATATGGTACTCTTGTATATAGGTATATTTAGATTGTATAAAAATTTATGATATCATCATACAGAACTTTTTAAAAAAGATGCTATATCTCCCTTTATTACAGAAAGACTGATGAAAGCAGGGTAGAATCCAAATGGAAAGATATCTGTTATAATCAAGAAAAAATTAAAATGAAAACTCTCTTAACATCAAAATTCTGAAGGGAAAGGATTTCAATATATTTACTACAAAATTGAGCTATTTCTTTCTTGAAGGTCGAGGTGGAAAATATCAAAATAAAAATATAACTACAACCATTTCTAAGCAAATATACGATTGCTGAATATTTAATAATTCATTCATTTATTATTTAGAACACACGCTTTCAAAAAACTTTGAAACATTTTATTATAGAGAGAATACATAATTGAGAATGATTTTTAAAGCTGGAAAAATGAGAACTGTATAAAATAGGTATGTATAGATTTGGGGCTTTTGCTAAATTTAAACTAAATGTAGTCATTAGTTCTGTTCGCAAATTCTAACTCCAAGAATTCAGGAAAAGCTAAATTGAGTTACACACTATCTATGGTCTGACCTAAGTATCAAAGCTTTTTAAGAAAATCAAGGTTTTCCAATAATAAACCCTAAAAGAAATGCATTCCCTGGGTACTTACATGAACGACAAAGAATAGGGTAACAGACAACGTCTTCAACAGCAGCTTATCAGCAAAGTTAGATGCATTCTTTGTATGTCCACTTATTGAATCTACCCTTAATAAAAGCCAGGGGCATAACATTAAAAATAATGCCATGAAGGCATTTCTGCAGCAATTTCCACAGAAGTTTGAGCCAGTCAGGTAAGCATTTTGTTAATCCAACTTGATAAAATGCTAGAGTTTGCACTAATTTGAGATGTGATGGATAGTAGAGCCCTTGTTCTTGGCTTATCTTTCTTGAATACCAGTTTTATCCTTTGCATGAAGGAAAATAACTTCAAGTAACTTCAAGTTTAAACTCTTTGATGTGAGCCAAGAACACAGGGATTCTGGATTCCTGAAGCATTTTACAATAGAAATTGAGAAGTATAACTTATATTTTCCACAGAGTACTACAGAGAGGAGGGCCAGAATTTTCTAAATCGGTTTTAGATCGTTTTGAAATGTGTCCAACTGAGAACACTATTGCGGACAAATATCTCAATCACACACAAACCTAAAAGTGGCTCCCACAAAACTTCTTCTACCTACAAAATTCCATATATCATTTGCTGGAACCATCATCCAATTAAATCCTCAAGACAGAAACTTGATAAATATCATTTAGTTTTCTAAATTTCCCCTTTCCTCATTCTCCACTTCTAGTCCATTTCCAAGCTCCTCCAAGTTTATCTCTTAAGAATATGTTTATGGGGGCTGGCCTGGTGGTGTAGTGGTTAAGTTCACGTGCTCTGCTTTGGCGGCCCAGGGTTCACAGGTTCGGATCCCAGGCGCAGACCGACACACCACTTGTCAAGCCATGCTGTGGCAGTGTCCCGTATAAAGCAGGGGAAGATAGGCACAATGTTAGCCCAGGGCCAACCTTCCTCAGCAAAAAGAAGAGGATTGGTAATAAATGTCAGCTCAGGGCTAGTCTTCTTCACCATAAAAAAAAAGAATATGTTTATGATATTTCTTCCCCTTTTTCCTGCTTACACAGTCCACATTGGAACTTGAATTATAGCTACCGTCCACTGATCATCCTGTCTTTTCACCTCACTTCTTTTCAATCTATGCTCCATGTGGCCATCAGAGATCTTTTTAAGACATAACCACTTATCAGCACTCACTGAGGTATGTCCCCCAGCTTCCATCTAAGGTCTTCAGCTTAGCATACTAGACACTTAATGACATCTGACAATGTCTCCAGTCTCAATCCCTACCTCTATCTGCCCATAATTTAAATACCAACAATATGGAAACTATAGAACCACTTGTTGCCTCAACTTTTCCATCTTCCCTCTATTTATGTGAATATTCTTCTTTGTCTTTCTAGAAAACTCCTATATATTATTAAAGACAATGATCAAATGTTGTGTCTGTGCAAGACACCTTTTCTGAAAATTTCACACAGGGTTAGCTGCTGTGTGGTTAGAGTCCCGGTAAAATATTGGATGGTGCTAGTCCAGATAATGAGGTATAGCTAGTGTGACAATTGCTTTGGTAAGAAAGATTAGGAACTTTCAACAGATGGTCATGTGAAGAAAGAGAAACTCAAGGCTGAATGAAGGGGATGAGAGTATAACAATATGATGGGGAAAGTGGGTTGGATTTTAATGAGAAAACAGAGAGATTTGGGAAGAAAAGCCTTTGTAGGTAATACTTATCAGTTAACGGAAGTGTGGACTTAACACATTCTACACATGGGGAAGGATTTTCAATATGGTAGACTTTGAAGGCTAAGGTAGATTTTAAATAAAGCTGATCATGTATTAGGCTCCTTTCAAAGCCCTAATTTTTTATTTGCAATTTTGTGCTCTTTTACTTATATACACATATATATAGATAGAATGTGTGTGTGTGTGTATGTGTGTGTGTATAATTACTGCACGTATTCTTAAATATATATTTTTCCTAAATAATCTCTTAGAAATAATTCAAAGTTTTGTCAATTTCCACTTAGAATCCATGTAAAGTGGAGTAAGAAAGATCTTCCTCCCAAAGATTTACTTAATTAGAAGGTAAATAATATCAATAATGATTTATCAATAATAACTATCAATGATTGAATACCTATTCTGTGCTTTATTATTTTTGTTCTTTATAAGTATAAAAGATAAATATTATTTTATCTTATAAATGTCTAAATCCCTTCAGAGAAATTAATTTCCCACAGGCCAATTACAGCCTGTGCAAGGTTAAAACCCATTTTACATTGATTCTAAAGCCTATTCTCTTTCTACTAATTCCCTGGGTCACTCAGTTTGAAAACAGGTCAATTGCAGCATTCCGGCACCAGAGGAATCCAGGACACTGATTTTGGACCCTCCTCTGTTTACCTTCCAAGAAGGAATTGGCTGACTCAGAACTACTTGGTTATTTACAGGCTATCATTTACAATGAAGTGGTCCTTCCTGGATGGGACTTCCTTCCCACTTCTTTGTTATATTGGTATGGACTGCTCATTACAAAACTAGATGCTGCATTATTCATAACGAGACTGGACTGTTCGTGGGTAAGGAGATCTTGTGTGCCAGTGGTTGAAAGCTGTACTATTGATGTCACGTAAGAGTTGATTTTAATGCTGGCATTACTATTTGCTAGCACTGTAGCTATGGGCAACTTCTAAGCCTCATTTGTGCCATCAGTTAAGTGAGAATAATGATATTACACACACATAAGGCTGTTATAAAAAGTATGTACGATTATGCATATAATTGCTTAGAATTTCCCCTTCCCCATTTCCTCCTCCTACTTGCTGGTTTTCAGGGGAAGACTTTTGATCACACTGCACTATACTGCTTAACAGATTCCTAAGATTCTATTAAGGCTGATTTTACTATCAAAGAATTCACCCAGGATGAAGGAAGGAGAGGAAGTAGGTATGTGCTATTGAAGGAGCCAAGTGACTCTGTTTCTCTCCAGACCTTCTGAGGGTTAAGTACTTCTTTTTTCAATATTTATAAGTGAGATCAAATAATAAAGTACATTAGCTAAATATACAAACTAAGAATGGATAAAATAGACTCAGCATTTAGTCACAGAACTTTCCAGATTCTTGGGGATATATCCAAACAGTATTGCTCTGCTATTTTAATCCATCAAAGAATTCTACTTGGACCAACATGAAAGAGTCAAATAATAAGTTTTGAAACTTATTTTTCTCTTAAATTTGAATGAAAAAAAATGAGGATCCAAAACTATGCAGAAAGTAGGGTTTATTTGTATTATGTAGAATTTAAAATTATACATGAACACATTGAAATATCTCTCCGAATGACATTATGGGTGGATTTTATCTTCTAATGTATTAAAAATATTTAATACAAAGGGTTTATGGTCATTATAATCAGAAAATAATAGCATTATTCTATTATTGCTATTATACACACATGTAGAATGTTGACATTTATCCGAATAATTACCTAATTTTTTCAGCTTGCATCCCTATGTGAAACAGACAAAGGGCAATTTAAATTCCACTTTGAAACTCAAATTATAATGTGCTACATTTTATTACTTACTTTAAAAAATTTACGGTAGACCTATAAAGCATACATATGCCTTAATAGTCATCTATTATTTCTTCTGATATGAAATAGTACTTTAATCAGAAATGTCTTCTCTTTAAATTAAGGATATAAATCTTGCTAGCATTTTATCCTATTGTCATATAAAGCCATGAGATTCAATGTTTGATGAATACTAATAGTAATATGCTACTTGGAATTTGACAAAAACATGAAACTTATTTCATGTAAATGTGCTAAATAGTACCAATGCATTCTCCAATATGTTGTCCCCATATGAGATTTGAGATATCTGATGGTTAGGTGACATGGAAAAAGTGGTCTAAATGCTAAATAGTAACTGCCCAATTGAAGATATGAAGATTCATCCACAGGATAAAGAACAATGAAATGAATTTATAAACCTCTTGGATTTCTTTCAGATGCATACTTTTTTTTTTTTTTTTTACCGTGAAGTAGTAGAACAAGATTAAATTAGCTTAATATAGAACTCTACTAGCTTAATAAAAGTTTCTAGGTTAATTTTCCTTTCGAGACAATCTGAAAATTATGCTTTCTCATGAACCTAAGAAAAAACAGGTACTGGATTTATCTGAACTCCCTAGAGCATATCCTTGTATTTTTGGGATATAAACAAAATAAAGCAGATCCTTAGTGGACTGAGGTAGCTAAAATTATGAGAAGAGCAGTACAATACCTGGCACAGCAGGAAGGGGTCTTTTCTCAAGTCCAAGTTACCCAACATGAACAGCCAACTGAACTAGGATAGAAAAAAATAATTGAAAACATTTATGTAAATTGAATTTAGTTATATGGTCTTCATATAATCATTCTCATATCAGAAGAAGGGGTTAATGACTGTCTAAATGTCTGCTACAGACCATAATTTAAGAATTTCTTTATATTTATGCTAACAAACATTGTATAAATTGATTTCACCAATATATGCATTATAAAAAACTTATTTCTCTCTTTTAGACTAAAGTGAAAATATATGAAGCCATTTTTGTTAATTTAAGGACTTTCTAGTACTCCTAGATATGAAAGTAAAACTGAAAAGTAAATGAGTAGTTTATATGCTGGTGTGGTCTTTTGTATTGAAGTTATTTAATTTGATATCTTCATGACTATAAGAATGGTTTTAAAATATTACTGTATATGTAATTTTATGGGTTTTCTA
The DNA here is from genome assembly GCA_031878705.1 of Tapirus indicus. NCBI lineage: Eukaryota > Metazoa > Chordata > Mammalia > Perissodactyla > Tapiridae > Tapirus > Tapirus indicus. Next base: position 32,997,390 of record CM062937.1, on the reverse strand, counting down.
TAAGTTTTCCTCTAACTGATTAACGGAAACTAAAAGTCAATCTACTCATACATAATAATGAGTGTTGGTTTCATTTCATGGATAAATGTTCATGTTTGATATTTCAGATCTTAAAACAGAAAGATCTCAAGACCTGTATTTCCTTCTTGTGTTAGCACAATCTGCAGTTGTTAGAAGATCTGTCAATCTCTTCTTAATACATTCAAGTCCTTTGGAGAAAAGTATAGGCAAAAAGGGAAAACACACAGTGGAAAATCTCTGATGCTCATCATAGAGAAGGCTGAACGGTAGTCGAAGGTAAATTTCCAAAGGGATCTGATTAACATTGCTCCATCAAATAAGAATGAGAGAATAAGCCATTAATTTTATGGCGTTTTTTTTTCCTTCTACCTAGTTTTTCACAAGTTGGACTTCCTTCCAGGCTAATTAACCACTAAACATTTTACAAGCAATCCGAGTATGGAAGCAGTAAAACATAAATTGCACTTATGAAGTAATTGACAAAGGGTATATTGGGCATTTTAAGCAGTGATGGTTTGCATCTTAATACTGGAAGAAAGGCTTATGTATTGCCATTTGACAGGTCATTAGTTAATCTCAGACCTCAGCATCAAACGATAGGGACTCAAGGCTAAGAGGAACTTATGCACACTAGGTGGGGGGATCCTAGTACAAAGAGCTTCTGAGAAAACACTCCGTGTTCTTGCCTTGGTGTTATCAAAATACCCCTGGTGTTATCTCAGATAAATTCCCTAGTTATTTTATTTTCTTCTGACAGTGAAGTCAGAGCTGACAAACCAAGGCAGTTCTCAAAGAAATTCAATTACTGAATGTCTGACAGCTTGCTTTGCTTCTTACTAAAGTTTCCAAAGTTGCTTGCAGCATGTATAATGTAGTTTGCTTTGCAAGACATGCACTGTATTTTATAAATAAAACAAAAAATACTATAGAAAGGAAGATAAGAATTTCAGAGACTTAAAAGTATGGGTTGAAAGAGAAACAAGGTAATGATTATGGATTTAGAAGTATTTACAATTTTTTATTGGGAGCCTATTAGCTTTCTAGTATTGTTTATGGCAGTTGACAAATAGAATACTAAATTGTTTCGGTCTTTGAGAAGACTGAAATCTATCAAACATTTATTGCTGTGAAATTTGAAGTCACTAATATAGTTTGAATTCAAATAGTGCATTCTTAAATTTTAAAATGTTTTTATTTCTAAATAACAATATCCCCATGTGCTGAACAACTGCAGAGTGACTGTTGGGGCAAGTTCCAGTAGCATCAGAGCCACGTGACTCATTTCCCAATTAGGATAAATAGCGGATGAGATAAAGCACGCGGTGCGTGTGTGTATCATTATGCCATATATAATCTATATAAATTACGTTAATATATAGCTGTTATATAAAACAGGGTGATTTATATTATCATAAGTGTTAAAAAAATAAAAAAGAAAAATGTGCTTAGGAACAGGATTTCAAGAACTATGCTGCTCCTACCGACTGATTACTATATATTCAGATTCTCTTCAACTAATTGTAGCTCAAGATTAGGCTGCAGAGAAATATTAGGGAGAAGGAATGACATTGTGTCCATATTCCACCACTCTTTCACCTAGGCCTAACTCCAGGGGAGTAGGCAAAAAAGAATTCCTTGAAGGATTAGAATTCTTTCTGTAGCCTGCCTTGAAATGTGAGAACATTTGCACCAACTGCCAAACTGGTCATTCGCCCTTTTCTTCTCTCTCCCCAGAGTTTCAACATTTCTAGAAAAGAAAATTAATTAGGTTTACTGGACAATTTTTTACTGAGTTAGGACTTAGAGATTTTCATCCCACCATCCCAAAGATGGGCCTTTCTGAAACTAGATACTGTCAGAAATTTGACCTGTGTGCACTTAATGATCATTTAGTCCCAACCCCTTCATTGACAATATGAGGAATTCCAAGTTAAATAAGTCCCTGAGGTCATGCATTTGTTAGAAAAAAATGTGCTTGAGTTCTACACTAACTCTTACATCCTCAAACACCATCTGTAGTTTTAATCAAAACCTGCTCATATATCAGTTTTCAGGTGTTCAAAGAACACCTACTGTTCTTTGAACAAATTTTACAAACAAAATTAGACAATGTATTTCTTGATTTTACTTGATGTATATTTTCTGGAGAATGTGTTATGCAGCCTACTTTTAATTATATTTCATCACAAAAAATCGAATTTATCTTAGTAACAAAACACCAACATGTATCCTTTCATCAGTTTCTGGTGCTTGGCCGCAAGCAGAATTAAGAATAATAGACAAATAGTTATCTGAATTACTGTAAAGCCTTTTCAACAAACCACTATTTGAACAAGTGAACAATAAACCATTGAATGTGACATAAGCTTCCAGCTTCCCATGATTCCTTGTACAATCCACCCCTTTTATCTCTCCCTCTCCATTACTACTCTCCCTGGAGAAACCTCATCTGTGTTTTAAAATCCAGCTATCTGCCCATTACATGATGGACACTGGGGAAGAAACACAACTTAGTCGACTGGTTTGCTTTATTCTCAAAGACGAACTGAAAATGAACATTACAACTGTTTTGTATAGTAATATGTTTTCTTAGAAAATTCTGTCTTCTGCCTTTACAGATGACTATTTGTCTTCTCTCCTTAAACTGCCCAAACATCGTCACCCTTTCTCATTCTCAGGTGATGACCTTGATTCTTTCACTAACTAAGAAAAGAGACACAATCCGAACAGAACATCCATAACCTCTCCCACATTAAATATTAACCTGTATGTAAACTGGACAGTCACGCTCTGCCTTTTCTTCTGTCACACATGTTGAACGGTCTAACAGATTCCATTTCCTTTCCCCTCTCCAGGGCCCTGGCTGCTGAGGTTGCTCCCCCACCTCCTGCAATATAAACTTCTCACCCTCCTGTGACTAATTCCCGTAGCATACATATATGTATACACATACATACAGATAGATAAGATGAATGATAGATACTGGGATAGAGGATCTATCATCTTTAAAATAAAAACTGAAACCTTCTCTCAGATTTACATACTGGCCAGATATTGCCCTGTTTTTCTTCTCCTAATTAGAGCAAAATGTCTCAAGAGTCTCTCAACTCACTGGCTCTACTTCCTCTCCTTCAATTCTCCCTAAAATCTACTCCAATCAGTTTTATCCTCATCACCTCTAGGAATCATTCTTACAGTGGTGCATAATTTCCCCAAACCAAATGGTCATTTCAACCTTCATATTACTCAACTTCTTAGCATTACTTGACACAACTGATCACTTCCTGCCTCTTGAAGCACATTTTTACCCATATTACAGGACTTGACTCTCTCTCTCTCCTTCTCCCTTGGTTCCTCTTCCATTCCACTGGAAGCTTTTTAACCATCTCCTTTTTGGGTCCTCTTAATATTCCTGGCTTTCCTGAAGTGTTGTTTTCCCTCAACCTACACTTAGTCCATAGATATTTTCATCTCACTCCATGACTTTCAATATAATATATAGGTGGTTGATAATTTCTCTTTCTCTCTTAGCCCATTCAGGCTGCTATAACAAAACTCTGCAGACTAGGTAGCTTAGAAACCAGAAATTTATTTCTCACTGTTTTGGAGGCTGGTCGCCTGAGATCGGGGTGGCAGAATGGATGGGTGAGGGCCATCTTCATGGTTCATAGCCAGCACCTTTTAGCTGTGTCCTCACATGGGGCAAAGGACAAGAGAGCTCAGTGGAGTCTCTTTTATAAAAGAATTAATCCCATTCATGAGGGCTCCATCCTCATGACCTAAGCACATCCTAAAGGCCCCATCTCTCAATACCATCACCCATGGGGGCTAGGATTTCAACATATAAATTTGTAGGGGAGGGCACAAACTTTAGACCACAACACTCTCTAAACAGTATTTCTGGCTGTAACAGTTCCTGAATTCAGATTTATATACCCAGCTCTCTACTCAACATCTCCTCTTGTATGTAGTAACAACTCTTATAGAATGTTCTTTGTGTGCAAGGCATGCTACCAAGTACTTTCTGTGTTTTTAGGCACATAGTACCCCAAAAATGCTATTGGGTAGGTACTATGATTTTTATCTTTCTACGTATGAGAAAACTGAAGCAGAGAGAGAGTAAAACTTTCTCAAAGCATCATCTGGCAAATGGCAGAGCTTGAATTTAAACCCAGACATTCTGACTAGACAGCCCTGGTCTTCATCATGATGCTTTACTCATGCTTGTTAAGATATCCAAAATGGAACCCTCATAATTACCTCTCTAATATTCTCCTATTCCAGTTCCCCCCATCTCAGTAAACTTTAACTATATACCTTCAATCGGTTTGGTAAAAATACCAGGAAAAATTTCAATCCCGACATCCACTAAACCAGCAAATCCTGACAAATGTACCTTAAAATTCATCCAGCATGTGGGCATTGCTCAGATCTCCACTATTAGCACCCTGGTCCAAACCACCATCATCTCTGGCCTGGATTATGTACTCTCATCCTAAGATAGTTTTCTGAGTCAGAGTTTGCCCTTATGAAGTCTGTTTTAAACAATGTGGAGTGAAGCTAAATCCAATCTATTAAAGTTGGACATTGCATCCCCACTGCTGATATCTGCAAAGACTTCCCATCTCACTCAATAAAGTGTAAAGTCCTTACCAGAGCTTATGGTGCCTAAAGGACCTGACACACAATATCTCTCTGATCTCATCTCCTTCCACTCTTCTCTTTGCTTATTGTCTTCTGTCTCCTCGATACCCCAAGATGCTATGGCTTCAGGACCTGAACTTGTTCTTTCTGCCTGAAAAACTCTTACCATAGATACCCTCCTTTACTTGTTTCCTTGCCTCATGCATTAGAGCCTTGAATTGGACCCTCTCAGAGAGCAACTTCCTAAAAGAGTATGCCCCATCCTTCTCCTTCTCTGATTTATAGTTCCTTTGAACATTTATCACCATCATGTGTACATTGTATCAGTTTGCTTGTATGTTTATTGTTGGTTTCTGCCTCCTGAATCAGAATAGAAGCTCAGCAGAGAAGAGGTTTTACATGGTTTTGTTCACTGCTGTACCTCCAACATCTAAAACAATGCCTGCCATGTGGTAGATGCTTGATGAATATATGGTAGATGAATAATATAGGAACAACCCATCCCACTGCAGATTCAATAGTCTAAAGTTTGAGGGAAGAAGAAAGGTTACCACTTGGTTTTGAATTTTGCATGGATCTGCTTTTCCAACCGAGAAAAGGAGGCACGTCTCATTCACAACACAATGGAGATTCCCATTTACCATTTGAGTCCTTTGGTTGCAAAAATATAAGAAAAAATAATCTATAAAATAATGAGACATAAGCATAAAATTATATAAATTTACAGGTAGACTAAAGTAAAATGGGGAGTTTTAACCTATATCTGTACAAATAAAACAGTAAGATTAAAGGCAAGGGAGGAATCTGACTCCGCAATATTTATAACAAAGGAAATATGTTTTCTGTAACACTGTATAACTTGAAATTTGAACTGGAACAATAAATTAGTGAAGGGACATTGGGAATACTTCCTCATACAAGAATCTTTCCTCTGGCAGGTGGTCATCCAATTTCTGCCAGAAATGTTTTAGTAATAGAGAAATCACTACATTAAAGATGAGACGAATCCTACTATTGGACAGTTATAATTGTCAGAAACATTTTTCTTTTATCAAAACTAAATCTGCCTCCTGGTCACCTTTTCCCCTAGGTCTTAATTTTGCTACACGAAGTCTAATATTTTTTAAAAAAATGTTTGAGATGTATGAATATATTTAACATTTTCTAACTCTTTTAAGCAGAGCTAAATCTTTCCCCTTTGTTTTTACATTATGTATGGGTTTACACACTTTTTAACTGCCTGTTACCCTCTTTCGAATCTACTAGAATTTGTTAACAACTCTCTTATACTAGGCTTCGCAGTATTCACTGCAATACATTTTAACAATAAGCATCTAAATTTACTAATCCAGACTGGCACCACACAACTATGAAAATAGCAAACAGCTGTACCAGCACTGGAAATTAAAGTAGCAGGCTGTCCACCCTTCAGAAGCTTGAATAAATTTCTTCTGAATTTAAAATAGAAAAAAGATGTTTTCACTCCGTGACGTGGAAATTCTAACTTACTGAAAAAGACTGCACAAGGTCAGGGAAACAAGTCTTGTCAGAATCACATCATTCTGTAGGAGTGGAGCTGAGATTAATGCAAGGTACAGAAAAGTCAGGGAGGTCACTATTCATGACTCTGACTGCTAATTTGAATAAACGCCATTTGAGTAGATATGCTAGAAGACCTCACATACACATGTTTGCAGACGTTTGGCAGGCATGACAATGCAGGACAGAACCTTTCTACGGACCAACTGTGGTTGTCAGGCCAAATTGGACTCACTGCATCATCAAAATAGACAAGAAACCATGTTGAGCAAATACTCGCTTCTATAGATGAACCATTTTTCATTGGATTCTATTGCTTTACATCAGGCTTACTGAATTTATGTCATAAATTCACACCAATGATCCTTCTGGCCTGAGGTCTTAAGTTCTTTAGCAAGATAAGCAAACAGAAAGTGAGGAGATTCAAAAAAATCATCCCTCTCTACTATTAGGAGAATGATTGAAAAATGACCACAGAAACAAAAGAGCCAATCTAAGAACCCTTTGTAAATATTTTGGGAACAATTGCTCAAAATCAACTTATAATAACTACGTTGGTTTATAGATAAAGTATATCAAAAAATCAAAAGACCCATGATTCCCTAGCTATTTAAGAATAATAAGTGATGAGATATTCCTAATCATTTGACCCATTTGAAATGACTGAATCCCCAAATCTTTCAAAGATGGCTCTCAAAGAACAAATTAAAGACTAATCTTATTTGTGCATATATTTGAAAAAACTTAAATTGAATATTAGTAAAATCAAGGTACCAAAAAAAATAGAACCATAAAGAAGTTGGCATTTTTCCAGAGGTATAAAGATAATTCAACATTTAAGAAATCTGTTAATTTATTTAACTCCATTAACATGGCAAAGAAGAATAAACTTAGTCACATGCCTCTTAAGTATTGAAGAGGGCATTTAAAATTTTTGATATCCATTAGTATTAAAAAAAACTCCATGATAGGAAGAAAGATAATTCCTTAACTTTATAAGAATATTTATGTGAAACATAAAGCCAAAATCCCACTTAAAAATGTAACACTAAGTACATTCTCCTTATTAAAGTCAGGAAAAAAATTTTATGCTTACAATTCATTATTTCAGCCTGCATTATTTTGCATAATTTTTGCTGAATGTAATAAAATGATATCGTAAATAACTGAGAAGAAACAAAATATGCACTATTTTCAGATGACTTTATTGTTTACCTGGAAAACAAACAAATCATCTACTAATCTGTTAAGATTACTAAAACACTTAGCAAGATTTCTGGATACAAATCAATAGGCAGCAATCAATAATTTACAGTTAGAAAGTATATTTTTAAAAAAGAGAATCCATTAACATTAGCAAAGATCAATACAAGGTGAAAAATCAACTGAAATATTCAAAAACAGTATTTTTCAAAAAAGACTATAGATCTTTACTGAGGTTCAGGAAAATTTTGGATGAATAAATTAAAAATTACAGAAACATCAATTCTCTTTAAATTAGATTATTAATTTGATATATTCTCAATGAAAAAAACCTGTGATTTTTGGATAGAATTCTTTGAAAAAAACATAGCTATGTACCCAATATGGTATTAAAATTAGCTAAGAAAAATGAGATAATATAATTGAAAGAGCAGTTGACTCAAATTATTAAAAATTGCATAGACTAGATCAATGAAAGATAAAGTGTCAGCAAATTTTAAGAATTTTAAAATGTGATAAATGTAGCATCACATGTAAAAAATAAAGAATTACTGAATGAATGGTATTAAATTACATGTCAACCATGGAGAAAAAAATTGTTTAAAATGGGTAGAGTCAAATAACGCACACTTCAGAAGTATTAACTAAGAAAAAAAACAATGAAATAGTTAGAAGAAAGACTTTTGGTAATAGTAATATAATTTAGGGTGAAAAGTGATGTTCATTCAGGTAGGAAAACAAAGGCAAAACATAAAAACTAAAAATTCATAGGATTTTCTGACAAATATTAAATCTGTATAAGAAAATAATTACAAAACATTAAATATAAAGCTCAAATTTAAAAAATACTTTTGGCCTATTTGATCACCCAAACGTTCTATTATAGGTGTGTAAAGAGTTACTTTGTTGTTGGTAGTTGCGTCCAGTCCATTCTGACACCTCGCGACCCTGTGGACTGCAGAGCGGAACCCTGCCCAGTCTTTTTGCACCATCCTCTCCCCTTACGGTGCGCCATCAGACAATGCTGCACTGCTACTCATAGGGTTTTCCTGACCAATTTTTTCGGAAGTGAGTGGCCAGGTCCTTCTTCCCAGTCTGTCTGAGTCTGGAAGCTCTGCTGAAGCCTGTCCACCATGGGTGACCCTGCTGGTATTTGAAATACCAGTGGCATAGCCTTCAGCATCACAGCAACATGCAACCGCCACAGTATGACAGCCAACAAATGGGTGGTGTGGTTCCCTGACTGGGACACAAGCCTGGGCTGCGGTGATGAAATTGCCAAATCTTAATGACTAGACTACCAGGGCTGGCTAAAAAGTTAATCAATAAAATGGTTACTTAAAAGAAAATGAACAGGGGACATGAAGAGGCAATTCACCAAAATGGAAAAAGGAATGTATAATAAACATATAAAATATTTAAGTTCAGTAGCAAGGGAATGCAAAATGATCCAAGTTAATTAAAGTTTTAAGAAAATGGTTAAAAACTGGAAAGAACAAAGTAGCCAGTGATAATGAGTGTAAGTGGAAATCAATTGCATTTATGGTAGTGTGGTTGTACATAGACAGTCTGGAAGGTAACATGGTCACATTTACAGTAATCTGAATAACATGCAATTAGATTTGGGGGAGTTAATATTGGGAAAATAATTGGAGACTGATATAAAGATATTTTGGTAGTATTACTCAGAGTAGTAAAAATTTGGAAAGTGGTGGGGCCGGCACGGTGGCGCAGCGGTTTAGTCCGCGCTTGGCAGCCCGGGGTTCACGGGTTCGGATCCCGGGCGCCCGCCGACACACTGCTTGTCAGCCATGCCGTGGCGGCGTCCCATATAAAGTAGAGGAAGATGGGCACAGATGTTAGCCCAGGGCCAGTCTTCCTCAGCAAAAAGAGGAGGATTAGCAACGGATGTTAGCTCAGGGCTGGTCTTCCTCACCAAAAAAAAAAAAAAAAATTTGGAAAGTGGTAATAACACTCGATTTGTTGATCAAAATGGAGGGTATATCGTGGAATGCATTGATTCAGGACCTTTTGAAGAGAGAACATTTCTGGGTAGAGACAATGGGGTGAGGCTGTACTATTGAATCTCCTTCCCTCAATACTTTACAGATGGCAAAATAGTAATCACACACACACACACACACACACACACACACACAGAGGCAGCAGAAATCAAACAATTAAAGTAGCATAATTTGATTTGATAAACATTGAGAAGTGGTAACCAAGAAAAATCTTAACTCTACACTGCTCTCTGCAAGCAGGTTGAGACAATAAAGATAAATGAAAATATTATAATTATTTATGAACGGAAATGGCCTCTAATGTTTTGCAGCTGATGGGAAACACTCCATAACTCATGTGTCTTCATCCTACTGCAGCAGGGATACTTGAGATGAGGGATGCTCTACTAGAGCAGATCCATGAGTGACTATAACGAGCAAATTACTCCCTATTAATCCTTTGTAGATCTATAGTAGAAACAAGACATATGTTATTGGTTCTCATTTTAAGCCACTGTTCTTTAGGTGGTGTTTATTGCAACATGATATTCGAGACTATTCTCTTTGATACATGGAGGATTCAGAAAGCAAATGATGCAACTGTTGTCCCCTGGACAATTTCACATCTACTGATAACTATATGTCTGTACCACCAATATAGATTTCCTATACATTGTGCATAAACATTTAAAAAAAACTGAGGAGCAGGCACTGGGAGTCCATTTTATCTGGACATGCCGTTCAGTGGAGGTCAGAGAATCATTAGAAACGTGACTGCTTCCTGAAGATACCTTTCCTTACCAAACACCTGGTGAATCACTTTGCTGGAAGCTATGCCATGCACAAAATCCCAAATGCTATGGAAATCTTGTTTTCATTGCCAATATAAATAGGGCATGCTGCAAAGTGGGTAATGGTGTTGATTTAAGTATCTGCCACAGTATATTGCTTTGACTATACAATATCTACACATAAAAGTCTTCCCATAATTAACTTTGAAAAAGAGCAACGGCAGCATTTGTCTGCTCTCATATCGTCAACTTACAAATAAAAATGGACCACCCTCTCATCAAAAGTCAATTCATCCATCGTGAGTGAAGTTTATACTTTTTTTCAGTCACTGTTCACTATTAATCACCTGTGACCAGCAGGCTAGTTTATTAAGTCAACAACCTTATGCAAAATAGGTAAATATTAGAAAAAAATTGAGAATTATTTAATGTTCCCAATTATATGCAAGAAAGAAGGATGGCAGAAAACACAGGATGTTCCAACCATCTTGCATTTTCCTCTCCCTGGACTTTTCCTGCTTACTCATGGGAATGAGTGGGGCATAGGGAGCACGGAACACCTGCCTTGGTGGATCCTACCTGGAGGAAGGGAGCGTCTGCAATGACAGGAAAGGCACAAAGCCTTGCCTGGGTGGTTTTCTCCTAAGTCATAATGTCTTAAATCCCTGGAGGAAGGACAGCAGACCGTGTCACCTCGAAGACTTATGCAAAGACTCATTATAGTTGGAGGAAGAAGAAAGTAAAGAAAAAAAAGTAAGACAAACTCTTTATCTCAGGGCGGAGTCAGGAAACCTGTTGGGCTCGGATATCTAGAGGCAGGAGAGTCTCGGAGCCAATACGATATCTACCAATTGCTGAGTATTTCTGCTACAAGTAAACACTCAGAAAATAACAACAAATGCGTACATCAGTGCACCTGGATCACTGCCAGACCAGCTTGGGCTCGAATTCCACCCCATTTGTCACTTGACCAGGATAAACTAGTCAGTGTCTGTAGAAAGCATGGCAGTGTTCTGTGTCCCCTAGAAATAACATTACTTCGAAGCCTTGGTTCATTAAGCCTCAAAAGATGTACGTTTTCCTTTTTTCAAGGTACAGTAGTTCTAATAAATGGCCCTAGATTACTTAAAGGAAGGCTGGGAAGAAGTTATGTAGTGTGCACTTGTGGTGGTAAGGAATCGTAGCAAGCTATTTTATTTGAGAGTTCCTAGCTTTATTAACGGCTGTGGTCTGGAAAGGAGGGAAGCAGCTACGATTATCTTGGTGATTCAGGAGACACCTCTGTGCCCCAACCTTGACCTTCATTACTCAGCTCAAGGAGGGCCTTAGTTAGCTACCTATTTCTTGCAGTGAGTCAAAATAGTTGTTTTTCACTCTAGTCTTCCTACCTATGATGGTAATCATGCCTATCTTGTCTATGTCAGATAAATTTTGTAATTTGGCTTCTATCACCCAAGATTTTGTCATTTACTTTGAAGTCGGCTGGCCCATTTCAAGGCCGAATTTTCCACTTTATACCTAGGCTACTGAGTACAGCCACTAGGGAATTTGTGAGGATTCTCCTTCTCAATACTATGGTAAAGGAGAATCCACTTCAGGGGACATAGAGTATAGGTGAGTCAGTAGCTCATTTTTCAATGCACTCCAACATTCCGATCTTCTTAGATCTTTGGATTCATTCTTTTATATCATGCCAAGGAATTTCTTACATCTCAACTTCATTCAGGTTACAATTCTATTCAGATTTTAGTCAACCAACTGCACAACCTGTTTGAACTACAGACAGCTGCTCGAGCTAGCAGCACATTGAAACTAGGATCCCTGGTCATTCTACCCATATTGTTAAGTTCAGCCTGATCTCCAGTTGTATTACTTTCTCTCTGCACCTCAATATTTAAATTCATTCTAGTGCATGTTATCCATATTTTTGTTCATGTACATTAGTAAAAATCTTGTAATTCTACTGTTGTGTAAGCATTCTCATCGGGGTGTGACATTTTTGCCCCCTTGGCTAACTGTTATTCTCCCCTTCACATCTGTAGCTCCAGTTTTCCATAATAATATAGTTTCACTGAGCACAGAACTGCCCAATTAGGCAATATATCTCACAGCTTCTCTAGTAGCCAGCTGTGACATGTGACTAAGTTATCAACAACTGAATATGATCAGAAGTAATATGTGCAAATTTTGTGTCATTTGCTTAAAAAATGTTTTCCTCCCAATTCTGCTCCTTGGTACTTCCTTGAAGAAGGATCCAAGGTATGGAGCTGAGTTAGATTCTATCACATGGAAGATATTTCTCATGAGTTTGTAGAAAAATAAGGTAAAAAGGATCTAAGGATCTCCCTTAAAAACATGTTGGAGCAGAACCACCCTGTCAGCAAATATCACCCATGTTTTCACCTTATCTGAGAAAGAAATACACTCATTTTATTTTTGTGTCGCTTTATTATGGCAGCAAAGCTTATATCCTAAGTATTGCAACTCTCGATGGCATGTAGGGACTGAAGACAATGAAAGTTAGTAGGGGTAGGTCAAGAGGAGATTTGATCTCTTGAGAGAATGGTAACTTCCTCAGGTGTGGTTATCAGAGCCTTTAAATAAGGCAAGAATTAGTATCAAGGGACAATTTCTCTTGATGTCATGTTCCTTTTCCAAAATTCCCATACGATGAATCTGTTGAGTGGGAGACAGGAACTTTGAAGAATGTGGTCTCTAGATTTCTAGCTTTTAGAATGCAGTAAGACATCTTTCAAGAGGGTTAAAATGCAGTAGTCTCAGCCCACAAACACTTCTGGCCCCCTTAACAAACTTTGAGAAGAATGTAGTGTCTTTAGTGATCCTTGCAGGACAAACTGTGATGAGAAGGGGCAAATTAACGGTGGACTAATACTCCTCCAAAGAAACATTAAACAACAGGAAATATTTTAAAACATGTATAATATCCTGAGAGAAAAATGAAGCCCAAGGATATTATATTCAGAAAAGCTGATGATCAAGTATAGGCAAGAAGTTGACACCTTACAGTGTGTGAATTTCAAGAAACACAGTAAAATGAACCTACTAAGATGTGACTAAAAATAACTCAGGAATGGAAATCACGTTAAAGGGATTGATGGTGAGCACTGAATGCAATTAAGTACAAAACTAAAACTAACATTTGTGGGATTTATGGATTAGTGTAGGGAATGGTTTTAACTCTAATGATGATTATTTAAGATTTGTGGAGTTTTCTAGTGTTTTCCCTTCTTTGTAGCATTGTTTGATTATTTAAAATAATAATCATGTTTCTTTTTAGTAAATATAATGAAGTCATTATTCCAAGATTAAAGAAGAAATATAGTTATTTCACAAGAATTATAGTAGCAAAATAAATCCATGCTGATGAATAACTATGGACTCCCTATTGAAATACCAAATCTTATGTCATCTATTTAAAAACTTGATCAAGCTGACAATTTGTTGAAACAGATGCTTATAAATAAAATGAAACTTATATTTTTCTTAACATTTATCAAAATCTCAGCAATTTGAGACCTTAGGCTTTTTCTCACCTTTCTTGAAGTTTTATATTAATTGCTCTGTAGTCATGATAACAAGTAACCAACAACTCAATTCAGTGAACACCTTTTGGAAGCCAACCAATCAGTGTTGGGACTTGGCTGAGGTCAGCAATAAGGAACAGACATATTCCATAAACACACCTCTGAGTGTCATTAATCAATAGCATCTCACCTGAGTAACCACACTTCTACAGATAGTGTCAACACACTTTCCCTCTGAAAGACTGCCAATCCCCGAGTCCACGATTCCCAAGACTCTTTCTAAGATTGCCAGCCTGCTCTACTCAAGGAGACTGTGTCTTACTTGACTAAAATAAGAAATAAATTCAGAATAGTCTTTTTATTCAGATAGTGAATGACAGTCTGATGAGCATTTCTGGAGGTTTGTTTTAAAGACACTCAGTTGACAGGATCCAAGAGTCTCTCAGACCAACCAGTGTGCTCACTGGGTTCTTTATGCCAAATACCATTATTCCTTTAGATCTACTGTCTGGTGAGACAGTCTCAACAGTGATCTACGCTCTGAATAGTTTCACTGAGCAGTGTTGCTAAATTTATTTTGTTATCCTAGAATTTATAACCAAATAGGTTTTTGTATAAGGTCATTAAACTTATATTTTTATGTAAAATTTTCAAGCCCGGATCTGTATGTAAAGTAATTTTGGTTGGAAGGTACATGATTTGACCCATTAAGCCTAGGGTCGTGCAAAGCCATCAAACCTTAGACTTGAAGCCATACCATTAGAAGGTGCACTGTTGTCTGCTACTAATGTGTTCATTCTGCTTGCAGTGTGCTTTTGTTTGTGTCTATATGCACAAAGTTTTGTACATAAAGGACTATTGTTTTGTCCTTGATTTTCTTATTTCTGTTGAACACATATCAAGGAGGCTTCCATAGAGAATGGATGCAGGCAGTGTCCTGACAAATCTCCATATAATCCAAGTGGACTTGAAGGATTAATGGTTGGAAACCATCACACCAGTAACCAGTCATGAAAACACAGTAGCCAAACTTTATCCTATGTCCCTTACAAAACCCACAGGAGGGCAAACTCTGTCCTGTCAGGTTGTAGGTCACACAACCCCTTTCTAACATCTGCGTGTTTGGGGAACCCAAGACAACATTCATGAGCATATACAATGACCAAATGTAGTGATTCTGCTTTCTTATTTGATGGGTTTGTCTTTGTCAAAATCTCAATGTCCTTCTTAAAGAAAATCTGATTTCTATTTAAAGTCTCATTATAATCCTAACTCTTGCACTTTCCTTGATAAATAGGCAAAACCAAACTCAACATAGAATGTCAATGGCCCTAAAAGGATAACTTCTGTACGTAAAAATTAATGAACTAATAGACTTATGAGGAATTCTATAAAAATTAGAGGATAAACCAAATATTCAAAAGTCAGAGTATTTATTTGGAGTACTGAGGCCTCAAAACAAAGTTTTAACTTCAAGAAAGTCTATCTTAAAGATTTGTAACTTTCTATACCATCCGTCTATCTCTCACTCTTTTCACTCAGCTTTACCTGATGCTCTACACGACCTATCTTTTCTTTAGGCTTTCTCCAGGAAAAGAAATATCACACCATAAAATTGTCAAATCAGATGGTAGTGTGAGGTCGTTAGACCCTAGTCTCGAGCCAAGTTAAGGACTATAATTAAGGATTTTCTCAAACTTTAATAACACAGGCAAAACATTTGTTCCTGGATGGCCAATCTGTAGCAATTAGTTCTGTTAACTATTAGCTGCACTGATAGAGGAAAATGCTTAATAACAGGATAGAAAAGAGAAGAATTAAATAAACTCGCTGAGTAATATTTTTGAAAGTTACCTTGAAAGGGTAAGAAAAAAATAATGCACTGCATAAGGCAATTTCAAACTTTATATGTTGGGTAGATTATACAAGGATTCAAAATTATCAACTAAATTAAATCTAAATGCAGAAGCTATTGCAGGAAGAGTTGCTTTGAAAGCAAGCTAATCAGGCCTAGGTTCACCTAACAAGTCAGGTCATTGCTGTCCCATACACGCCCCTGTTTGTAAATCTACTTGTGAAGCTATGGTCCACATTGCTTTCTGTGTTCATGTCTCTAAGTGCCCTAGAAAGGTTACTTGCCTATAACCAATCTTCAAGATATTTTTTGGCTCAAAATTTCCTGTGGCAGTTAACATTAATCTGCATTGCTAATCCATGATGGGGGAAAATTGAAGTTTTAATTTACAAGAGAAATCCTTTAAAAGAGAGCATCTTTGCTTTCTCCCTGAGCTGGGCAAAATTTTCCAGCTCTATTCTCAAGGAGAATGTAGCCCTTTGAAGGTTGCTGCATTAAGCAGGTAATCTCAGTGACAAATTCCTGCCGCCTATGGAGTTGTACACCTCCAATTCCATTCCTGTTTGGAGTTCATACCAAGCCCTTTGCAAAATAAACCATTCAAATATGTTCAGAACAAACAATCTGATTAAGGAATGGAACATTTATGTGTAGTTTTTTAATGTAGACATTATATTAATATAAAATTTCATTATAATATAATAAACATGAAGCATAACATATAATAGAATATAACATAATATGACAATATAATTATTCAGAACACAGAGTATGAAGTCAGATCTGGGCTAAATAGCATCCTATCCATGTGTATTTAAACAAGTTATTTAACCTTTCTAAATTTCTATTACCTCATATACACAGTGAAAAAATAATAGTACCTAATTTATATTGATACTATTTGGATTAAAGATAAAGTACTTAAAACAGTTTCAGTCATATAATAAAGATAATAATTTATTAAAAACTTTTAGGTATCATCAACAGTATTATTAGTTGTGGTTTTTTGATGTTGTTTTAATCTAGTGAGATAATACTAAATCATATGTATGAAAGGCCATATAAATGTAAAAGTTAGTGCTACAAAAGAAATCTAAACATAATTATTTTATAGGTTTTTCTTTTAATTTTGATTCTTAAAATCAAGTATGTTTTGATATTTCTTCATAACCCTTCAATTTGATAAAACTTTTACTTTCATATTTGATTTAAAGTCTATAAAATTTTTTAACTGTATCGACACGACAACCAAAACAAATCAGAAAATATCTGATGTGAAAAAAGAAGTTTGCATTCGAGAAGTTTACATTTCAAGATATTAGCATTTTGGTTGTCAGCAACACCATCTACTTCCTCTAAAGAAAGGTTGAATTTTACATTTCACATTCACATCCCTATACTTTAAACACCTAAATTGCTTTGACTATATTGCAAAGTAACAACGTATAGAAAGAAATGAAAGTTGATTTAATGAAAAATTCTAAAAGTTCAGTGATGTTTTTAAGGTGTCAAGTAAATCTTACATTAGCATGCAACATTCTTTCCTTTTTAAAATCTTAGTTATTAGCATTAAATATGTAGAGATATCACTGTCCCCTAAAACACCATCATATACCATTCCAGTAGAGGCAGGTGTGAAAATAATTCCAGACACTGTCCTGATAGGATGCAGAAGTGTCACTGGAGTTGTGTCTCCCTAACTTTTCCCCAACTCTTCATTGTATCAAATGGCCCTTAGGTACTCACCCTTGCATTCCAGGAAAAAGTCAAGGAAAAGGAAAGTGTATCCTATGTTCTACCCACCAATAATCCATAAAGATTGCACTTCCTCCTTTTCTTAAATTGATCTTCCCCTCCCATAAGGATGAAAACTCACATCATGAATTTGCATCATATTAACTTTTATGGAGGAGAAAATTGTGGTAACAAAAAATTTGGTGATTGACTAAGTGTCAAAAATCACTGTCTACATATTTTTGTATCTTTTCCTGCTTGACTGTTGGGCATAAAAAGCAAGATCATTATAGTTTTAAAAAATTGACTCAATTTTGTTATGAGGAGGGAAACTTTGCAAAGATGTATGTAACAGTGTATCAATGTATTTTTAGATAAGATGAAAGATGTATCACAAAACAAGAGCATGTAATTTCTTTCTTAAATTTTGAAACAGTTGACATTTTAAGGAAACATATTTCAATGGAAGCATTTATTGAATCATACTCATGTTCTCCCTCAAACAATAGGGAAAAAAAAAAAGCAAAATTACCATGTCAGGACCTACACCACTGTATACTCTAGAAAATCATTAGTTAGTATTTTAGGGATCAAAAGTAAAACCTAAAATTCTGTTCTTGCACGATGAGTCCGCGATCTATTCTTTTTAAGTTCCTTTATTATCAGTGTTACCCTTTCCCTTGCCTTATTATTTGTGAGGACAACCTCACTAGAGAAGGGCTCTCCATCTCTGTCATTTGAGTGTACACTCTTCATTACTTTCAATTTCTTGAGGAGAAATGTATTATAGCCACCTGAGCTTGAGTTTTGATGGATAGTTTCTCACAGAATCTTAGAATTTGTCGATTTAAGAGAGCCTCTATCAAGCCATCTAGTTTATCTCTCTTCACATAGCTATTTATTTTATGATATCTCTTAATCGTTTCTAAGATAGGAATACATTGTAATCCTGCAACTTTCTTTTGCCGTTGATTTCCTCTGCTCGTTCATACATATACTTTGTGTTACTACGTTTTTCTTAATGTTAACATGGTTTTGTTCTATGTTACTCACCAAGATAAGAAGAATCAATTTTATCAGACATCTAAAATAATGAGTTCTGTTATCATTTACAAGTACTTGTTATCATATTATACTCTTTACCTAGCTGATATTTTTTAAAATATCACATTCATAACTTACAATCTTATGACCATAGAGTACTGAAAGAACAGTGTTAATATGTATGTGATATACAACTAAAATAATATTTTAATGTAATACGATTAGAAGCAATTATTTAACAGTTAAAAAGCAAATTATTAAAATGCTCAGAAATTGAATATTTATTATAGCATAAATTATATTGTAGTATAACTATTATGAAATAACTCACAAGTTTTCAAACTAGCTTCCTGGTCCAAAGATACTGCCAAAAACATTAGGTTAGTATACTTTGGAAATCACAAGTAAAAAATTTTCTAGAAGAGGTAGTATCATTTTTTAATAAGTAGGCTTAGAGAGAGAGTGTATGTGGAAAAGAAAGGAAAAGATTGATGGAGTAAAAAAAGAGAAACAGAAAGAGAGACTGAGAGAGGGAGACAGAATAGATGATAACACCCAAAGGAAAATTGGTAGTGGGGAAAAATAAGCAAGAAAAGAGTAAGAAGAAAAGAGCCAGAAAAAAAGAACAGTACTTCAGAAAAGTTGATGTCCTATTAGCTTATACAAATAACTCGTTCAATCTCATTCAAAATCAGTGAGGCACCAAGACACAAACTCCAAGCTAAAACTGAATGGATTGATAATATCAAGTTTTGTTGAGGATGTACAGTGATTATAGTTTAAAGTGACACCATCTCTTTAGAAATCTGGGTGCCATTATCTACTAAGGTTGTCTAAACACAAACCAGGATTCAGCAATTTCACATGTAGGACAAATATACATATATGTACACCAAAAGACCTGGACAAAATATTTTCAGCAGCATTGTTCAAAATAGCCAAAATGGGAAAAAATCCAAATGTTCATGAGCATTACAGTGGGTAAATAAAATCATGATATTGTTGCAGTAGAATGCTATGCAGTAATAGGTAAACATGAAAAGACGAAAACAAAACAAAAAAATCTGCAATTAAACACAGCAGCAAGAGAGAATTCCACAAACACTACGTTGAGTGAAAGAAGACAGACACAAAGCTACTTAAAGGAAAATACTGTATAATTCAAGATGAAAGATTGTCAAAAAGAGACAAAACTAACCTACAGTGTTAGAAGACTTGATGGAGAGGAAAGAGAGGTTAATGTTAGGAAGGGCGAATTAGGGGAATCTGAGGTTTGTTGATATTCTATTTCTTGATCTGGGTAGAGGTCACAAGGGTATGTTTACTTTATGATTATTCCTTGAGTTGCATTTTATAGTTTTTGCACTTTTCTGTATGTGAATATATTTCAGCAAAATATTATATAAAGTAAAACAATAAAAACAAAAACCGTATATACACCAGGGAGTTTACATGAGAAGGGAGTATACATAAATCTACGTGCATAGAAATTCAAGGAGAAACCAGCTGATATATAACAGATTTAAAGGACAATGAGACCAGGGAAGTTGGAAAAGGGGATTTTGTTGATAAAATGTTGACCAAACTAGGAATATATTTTTGTAAAAATAAATAATCACGCACACACACATATGAAATAAGTGAACAGCAGATAGATTTTTTAAAAGTCAATAACTACTCTATATTTTTGGTTTTATAAAATGTAGATTTAAAATAAAGGACACATTTTATTGATACAATACAGTAAGAACCAAAGGGCTCCCAGCTAGTTCCAATGAAATATGAAGAAAGTAGTTTAAAATGAGGGTGAGGTTAAGATACTGGGTGATTAAATGTTAAAGAAAAAGATGAAGTTACACAAAATGAGAAGTCAGACTGTGTCTCCTAGGCATTTAAAATAATTGGAGATGAGTTCTCAGTGGAGAAAGTGCGGGAATATCTTTTTTGAAGATAGCGATAAAGGAGAAGTCATTGTAGGGACAGCAGCTCAACGAAGCAAGCTGAGAGGAGTGTGTTCACATAGCAATTCATGCTCTTTCTGTCCTATACATTCCCCTCCCCATGTGACACAGGGACAATGTGTTTAAGGATCCAGAGATCTTGTGCCTAGAAGAACTGAGAAATATGTTGCTTTTAGGCTGTCTGCTTCCCCTTTCTGTGACCCTTTTTCTGCTTTCAAATTCAATCTCTTTCAATCACTGAACTAGCTATTAAAAAAAATTCACAGCAAGGGGTTCTAACTTAATGTGTCACCACTTACTTGAGAGTTTGAATATTTAAATATGACAGTAATTATAGCCGGCTTGGGAGTTATTAAAATAAATAAGTCATGCTCCCTATCCTTGAACAGCTCATGACCTACTGAGTCTGGAAAACCGAGAGATGATTTTAAAATGTCTAAAGAAAGAAAGAATGGATTCTAAGACCAGAAATGGAGATTTCTGGGCATGACTATAAGCTCAAATCACAACATATTCTCTGCCAAGATAAAAACTCACACCTGGGATAAACTGTTATGTGAAATTAGGGAAGCTTGGATATAGTTTTCAGACCTCAGGAGGAGTTCATAGACAAGGACAATTATAGAGTAATAGTTCAGGGAGTGGTGGATTTTATCGCTCGATGATAGGGATATTTAAAGTCGTTCCTGCTTAGTGGTCTGCTTCGGCATGTCTCTTGCGAGTATCATTTTAACACTCCTTCTCCTGGCTTCTTTCCTTTCTTGGCCGTAGGTTCAGAAAACTGTGGCTGTAGCTAGCTCCCACTTGGTAAGAGGCCTCAGTTTACCTGTATACCAGTGTCTTCTAGGAAAAGCAGCCCTTGCGGCTCACTTACACCTGAGCCCAGTTCTCCAGGGGCCTACACTCAGGCTTGGTGGTAGTTTCAAAGACTGATTTTGTCTAAACTGTCTTCCCTTATGGACTTCTAAGAGGTTGTCTGCAGCCATTGCAGACAGTTAGCCAATAGAACTCTGCTTCCTAAAACGTAAACAGCTAACTGCGGTGAACTTGAAAACTTCTTTAGGTAGCCCTCTAAATCAACTCAATTGATTAAAAATTAAATGTGCTCACATATTCCAAAAAAGTAGTCTTCTCTCTTGATAAAGGAGGGTAATAGGACTCAAAGAGACGGAAATGGGGTGAAATATACATAAAGACAGTTCCATCTATTGCAAATTACTAATTTTAGTCAAAAAAATAGCCAAGTATGTGGGTTTGGTAATTAACTGGGATTGAGTTAAAGTCAATGCTTATTTCCCTTTATATTTTGGTTTAATTGAATACAAATCAAGATTGAACTGTATCCCCCAAATACTCACTTATAGCCATCGCAAAGGCAACTATAACTTAAGAGAAACACCTTCCTTTGATGGATAGTGCAAAATTGTTTTCCTAAAATAGCACATGCTGATGAAACTTTTCTCTGCTTCACTATTTTACATTAGTGATGTATTCAGACAGCACTGAAAAATCACATTCATACTGCTTAATTTAAAGTAACTCGTTTGTTTTCCCCTAAGCTCAGGTTTACAAAAGATAGAGTACGGTTAGATAAATACATAAGTGAAATAAAAGACATCCAAATGAATCTCCACGTAGTTATATTGCCTTTTGTTAATGCTATTGAATAGAAAGTTTGAAATTTGAGTGTCATTACTAAACCCTACCTGCAATGACACTCCGTCAAACTCCAATATTCACATAAAAGAGAAACAAAAATAATCTTACCTAATTAACAACTGATTTATCATTAAAATCTCAAGCCACAATGACTTAATACGAAGCAAATACCAATTTTCTCCCAGTTTTGCAGCTTGCCGTTAGCATTGTATTACTATTGAAGAACCGAAAGAGAGAAAGCCGGATACAAGAGTCAGATGATTTAAAATCAAGAATATTTAAAAGAAATGGAAAACCATAGCTTTCTAGATTTTGCCTTTTGACTCAATGTGAACTACCAAGATTCTAATTACATCACTTTCTTCCCAGAACTTTCAAATACCAATTGTATATTTCTACTATATATCTGGAATCCTTGCCTCACTGACTTTCAAAGAATTAGAGTTATGATAGTAAAATGATATCAAAGAGTTACTATATATATATATATATATATATATATATATATATTCATTCCCTTGATATCTAATTGACAGAAATCCTATCTATAAATGTTTAACAATGACAGCGTATCTCACCACTAGAGAATCCAATAATATTCCAGTAGACTTCTAGAAAGAAGGTGAGAGAGTATTCATTATGAAGAAATTGAAAGATCCATTGTTGTGACAAGTGGGAATTATTCTCAAGGAAAAGAACAAAACTAAATAATAATGAAAGAAGCCATAACAAAAATCCATTATAAAGGAATTTAATAATAAGAATTTTTTCATTTTTAGAAAATCATATAGTCAAAGCTTATTTTTAAAATAGAATTTCTCCCAATTCTAGCCAATCAATTGATTCTAACCAAACAGTGACCTAAAAGAAAAATTTACAAGTTGGCATGATATTCATGAAAATAATAGCAATTTACAGAATCACAAAACTTTGAACTGGAGTTCAAATATGCATGGAGTATATTTAACCCGGCAGCCCACTGCTATAGCAACAATCCTTTATACAGACACCAAAAAGGTGGTCTCTACCCTCTATCTTTATGCTTCTGGTGAGTGAGGTCAGTTCCTCCCAAGAAGCCAATGCAATTGTTGGACAAGTCTCACAGTTCTGAAGATCTTAACATTGCATTAAATATTATATTCATAGGACTTCTTCCAATCAGCCTTTGCTTTGCCTTAGAAATTTCAAGTTCTCTTACAAATGAATCATGATTTAGTGTACAATATATTCTCCCAAATTCTGTAATTTCTCAATTTAAGACAGATCATCATCTAAAAGTTTATTTATTAGTCAGTTATTTGTAATTGTTATTTGTAATTCCATAAAAAATGAGATATACCATGGCCACATGCTCACTTTAAATCCCCACAAATAAATGCACACCTACATACATGCATATATACATACATGCATAAATATATTAATAAAACTATGCTAAGAGTTTAGTTCTATAGAATCTAAACATTTATTTATTTGTTGACCAAATATTTTAGTCTTTTTTACCTGCAAGGCACAATGACGGAAGATAATATCAATAAAATAAATTTTGGGTGTGAAAGAAAATGCCTGTGAATATTCATTATATTATAAGTATTATTTATCATATATGTATTATTTACATCACAAATAGGTATTATGTCATTCTGGGAAAATGCACTCAATAGTTAACTTCTGGATGCTGAAGTCATCTCCCATAGAAAAGTGACTGGGATCAAAGGTAAATAAGATGAAGGATTAGAAGTTTCATTTTAAGATATAGGAGCAGTTGCACCAGGCAACTGCCAAAAGAAGCAGTCACATGTTCTTCTACATGAATGACACACCTGGTAATTGTGCAGTTTACATCTGGTGTGGTCATACACAGCGGCCCTGGGGTGTATACCAAAGGGTCACTAAGAGATATGAGAATATCTAAAGATGACACCCACCTGAGAAAGCAGCGTAGACATGCCTTTGTTTGAATCTTGGCTATAGTACTTATTGACTACGTGAAACCAAACAAGTTAACAGTTCAAGAATTCTTACCTTTAAAGTAGTAGACAATAAAACTTCCCTAGAAGAATGGATCAAATTAATCATCTCCCTGGCCCTAGTCCTCCTTCAATGGCTGGTGGATATTAGAGGAGGTCATCAAGAGGACATGCCCACCAGTTGACCCTACAGCTGGACTTGGGTGATGGAAAGCTTCCTACTCCTTCTCCTATCTTTGGAATGTACATTCTGCCCCCACAGTGGGAGCCATTTTCAAGGATGCAGCCTTGAGAGAGCAACATATTGTTGAGACCATCTGGACACTGAACCCAGTTAAGGCCTCTCCATAAACTTTTAAGATTCTGGTACATAGGTGCAGAGATCTACTCATCTTGAGGCCACTCTAAGGTCCCTTTCTTATTAAACCTGCCACTTACCAATATGGAATGGTTTGCCTCTTTCTTCGTTCTCTCCTTGCCCTATGGGTATGGGGGACAATTTAAGAATGAAAGTGAATGGGGAAGGTAAATGTCTACTCTAAGAAGCAGACAACTGGACATGCACATTGATAGCAGGAGGAAATCATTAAGAAGTGGAGAGTTGACCATGCTGGACAAGTTTATGTCTAAACAAGGATTGTTCTGTGTCCTCATAGACAAATGATGTCATGCTGGGAATTCCCTCTGCAGGGATCTAGCATGAATGACATGCAGTTCTATAAATGCACATCTTTTTCTCATCTTTTTTGTGTAGTTTATGAAAGTATTAATATGATTTTAGTAAGTAAGTATTTTTAAGTTACAAAACTGACTTCTTATCTTTATATAATTAAAGTATAAAAACTCTGAATCCAAAGAAAAAAGAAAAGGCTGTGTATTTGGGGATTGTGTAAAATTAACTATGCACATCCTAAGTAGAGCCCCTTAAGCCAACCTACTGGAGCTGAGTGCAGTATTCACTCTGACATTATAATACTTCAAGAAGAGGAATTCATTGGTTATCAGAATTTTAGATGTTTTGTTTTCATTTATGTTCAGTAACAATGACATACAACATTTTAGTTACCTGTTTCTGTGCTCTCTAAATCTCTCCATCAAAATTATTAAAAGAAATATTTTCCAAATCAGTTCAGCATATTACGAAATTCTTTTTTTTTTTTTTTTTAAGGATTGAATTTAAAAAAGTGTCCTTTGTTAATTCAAGTCAATGCATCTGAACTTAACCTTCTAGAAAATTTGGATTTTTTTATTGGATTATTTTACACAGTGTACACTTGTAATTAGTAACAGCTGTGAATCTCCATTTTGTAAAAGTGGGGAGGATAAGTTATCAAATTAATCACATTTGGACAAATCTCAAGTTTTTAGAAGAGGCGAGATTTAAGCAGATTTTTGGGTAACGTTTTGAAAATACTTTAAAAAAGGGTACAAATATTTTAGCTAACGTCGTTCTCAAGGCAAAATATGAATTATCTTTCCTCTCAACCCCAAGTTAATTATGTCATTCACCTCTTTACCTCCTACAGAGATTCCTTATTCTCTGGAACCATTCTGTACATTTACTTTATCACCTCTGTAAGTCTTTAGATGCATACTCACTGTTGCAAGGGAAACTAACTAGATCACCTATTGTCTGCAGGGAGCTGGGATTTCAGATGAGCCCTGGAAAATCATCTCAGCATTAGGCTATAAGCTATTTTGAAAATGGAAAGTAAAGCATATTTGCTACACCTGGTGAGTCTCTAATTGCAACGGTCTATATCCATCATTTACACACATTTGTCATTTTAATTAATTACTCAGGGCTCAATTCAATCCCTTTGCTGCATTCTAAAATTCCCATTGATTTGAAAAGGTCTAATTGTTGCTATAGAGTTATAGACTTTTTGGAATCAGTGGTTTTTATACAATCAAGAGCTATTCTATATAGTTCATCTCCTATGTGGAATTCAAGTTTCTGCCACAATCATTCTTTCTTTTTTCCTATGGCTATGAATACAAAGAATGTATTTAGAGCATTTTAGAAAGTAATTTAAAAATTTCTGTCTTCAGTCTTACAAGTCCCATGTTTAACATCATTGTAAGGATGCATAGGGGTTATTATTATAATATGTTATATTTTGTTAATCATTGCTTTAAATAAATATTAAAGGCTTATTTGGTAGGTAATATGTTTGCCCATGGTCAAATCATTCATAGGAATATCAAGATTAATGCTCAAATGCAATACATACATTCTCAATTATTTATATAATGCCCTTTATTCTTGAACTACATTTTGAAAATTTTGTTATAAGTGTCTTCTTGATTTTTAATGTATTCAATAACTACAAAATAGAGATTTAACCAACGTCGTGTAAAAAGTCATTCACAACCCCATGATGGGATTCCTTAGGTTCTGAGTAATACGAAATTCTGGACAAAAATTGGATCTTTATTGGGCTGAACTAACTAAATCAGTATCTACACTAAAATCAAATTGATTTAAATTGGTTATATGTGTGGTTCCTTCATGCATCACTTACTGGTATTAGCCAGGTAAGTAAAGCAGGTATATTGCTATGGAAGGTTTCTAATAATGTTTATTGTTTACTTAGACTAGGGCAGGTTTTGTCCTAAGTGTTTTATGTGGAGAAACTGACTTAATCATCACAACAAACCCTATTTTTACCTCCATGTAATAGAAGAAAAAAATGAAGTTCTGAGAGGTCATGTAATTTCCAAAATTTACACAGTAAGTGGCACAGATTAGATTTGACCTCAGACTCGACACACCCAGAGCCTGCACTCCCAACCTTTATCCTCCACTGCCGTGTTTTTGTTTCACTTTTACTATGTTTGATGGTTGAGAGCTAGTCTCAGCAATCTTTTCTCTTTCCCACAAGGTCATTCAAGTAAGTACTGAATATTTTTATTTTTCATTGACGCATCTCATTAAAACCCAGCACAATTAGTGGCCAACTCAATATGAACTGCATCTCTTACTAAGTCCATGGCTTGGCTTATTTCTTCCATTTTGTTTTTCAGCAGCTTTATTGAGTTATGTTACCTCCAATAATTGTCATTTGTTTTAAATGTGCAAATCAATAAATTTTAGAGTAGTGTACATATTCATGTAATAATGACAACAATCAAGATACAAAATTTTACCAATAACTCGAAAAGTTCCCTCAAGCTCCATTACAGTCAACCCTCTTTCCCTGAACCCAAACTATTATTGACCTACTTTCAGGCAGTATTATTACTTTTTCTAGAATGTCATATAAATAATATCATGCAATGTGAATTCTTTTGTATTTGAATTCGTTCACTTAGCATGATGTTTTGCAATTGCCCCAGACTGCTACACATGTCAACCGTTTGCTTCTTTTTATTGTAGCATGTCTTCCACAGCACAGAAGATCCAAAATTCGTTTAGCTATTCATCAGTTGATGGACATTTGGATTATTTCTAATTTGGGGCTATTATCAGCAATGCTATTATCAACATTTGTGTACAGGTTGTTGTGTGGATATGTATTTTCATTACTCTTGAGTAAATCTCTAGTAATTGGATTGCTGGGTCAATATGTAATTTTAGATTTAACTTTATCTCTGATATTAATATGTTTTCCAAAATGACTGTACAATTTTGCCTTCCTACCACCAAAGTATGAGAGCCTCAGTTTCTCCACATCTTCACCAACACATCTTTTAATTTTACCCAAAGTGGAGCATAAAGGCATGTCACTGAGGTGTTAATTTGAATTTCTCTAATGACTAATGATTTTGAGTATCTTTTTATATGCTTATTGACCATTCATACATCTTCTTTGTAAAGTAATTGTTAAAAATGGTCACCCTTTTTTGAGTTGTTTGTCATCTTCTTGAGTTGAAAAAGACTTCCAGATATTTAGAATACAAATCTTTTGTCAGATATATATTTTGCAAACAAAATCTCCAATTCTATAGATTGCCTATTATTTTAATTTGTCATTAGCAGAATAGAAGTTTTTAATTTTGAAAATTAAGTCTTTCTTTTTCTTTTGTGATTTGTGCTATTTTTTTCCCCCACATAAAAAAATCTTTCATAACTCAAGGCCATAAACGCTTACACTAAGTCTTCTTTAAGAACTTTTTTAGCTTTAGGTTTTATGTTTAGGCCTACTATTCATTTCCAAGTAATTTTTGCATATGGTTTGAAGTAATTTTTTTTACTAAATTTTTGCCATACAAATATCCAGTTATTCAGCACCATTTGTTAAAAAGATTGTAATTTCCCCATTGAATGACTTTGGCAGGTTTGTCAAAATCAATTATTGTATAAGTGTGTCAATTTCTTATCTATCTATTCGGTTCTATTGGCCATCCTTTCGCCAGTGCTACATTCTCTTGATTACTGCAGCTTTAGAGTGCGTGTGAAAATCACATCGTGAGGGTCCTCCAAGCTGTTCTCCTTTAAAAATTATCTTGGCTGTGTAAGTTCCATGCCTTTTCATATTAATTTAAAAGGGTTGGTAATCTTTGATGTTCCCTAACTAGTAGAGGCATCACCCTGATCTCCGCCTTTATCTTTACATGGTTTTTTGTGTGTGCAAGTCGGTGACCAAGTTTCTACTTTTTTTCTTTTCTGTGAGGAAGACCAGCCCTGAGCTAACATCCGTTGCCAATCCTCCTCTTTTTGCTGAGGAAGACTGGCCCTGGGCTAACATCTGTGCCCATCTTCCTCTACTTTATATGGGACGCCACCACAGCATGGCTCGACAAGCAGTGCGTCAGTCCACACCTGGGATCCGAACCTGTGAACCCCAGGCCTCAAAGCGAAGCGTGTGAACTTAACTACTACACCATGGGGCCAGTCCCCCAAATTTCTCCTTTTGATAAAGAAATCAGTTATATGGCATTAGAAGTCTACCCTACTCAAGAATGACCTTATTTTAACTTAACTTATTTATCTGCAACCACCCTATTTCTAAATCTGAGGTACTAGGAATTAAGACTTCAAAATATAATGTTGGGGGGACACAATTTAACCCGTAACACTGTCCTTCTGGGAATCAAATTACATGTATGTTAAGCTATTTGATATGATCTAACAGGTACCTGAGACTGGTCACTTTTAAAATATTTTTCTAACTAATAACTTTGATATATTTTCAACATCACTGCCTCTTCTCTCATCGCCCTACCCCTGGAAACCAGTTATTTTTTTAAATTTCAGATACTATAGGTTTTCATATCTTTAATTTTCATAGGTAACTTTTTATTGTTTCTATTCCTCTAGTGATGTTTCCTATATTTTCAATTTTTAAAAGTATATATATTTTATATAAACATATATATATACACTTTATAAAATATATATATTCATTACATTGAGAATCTTAATGTTAACAGTTTTAAAATCCTTATCATCGTCTGGTTCATCTTAGGTTTGGTCTCAGTTACTGTCTTTGTTTTTGAAAAGGGGTCCCAAGTTACAGATTCTTTATGTGTATGAGGTAATTTTGGAGTGTGTCCCAGACATTATTCATGTTAAGTTGTGGGACTCTGGATGTATTTGCTATTCCCGGTAAGTGTTATTTCTTTGTTTTAGCAAACAATTTATTTGTTTGGGTACAAACTGTGCACTCTGTTTAATGGGTAGCCACTCATGATTGTAGTTTTCTCTTTAGCTGAATGCTTTTATTCTGTTCTGTAAATGCATGGTTCAGGGGTCAGCCAGATATATGGAAAGACATAATTAGGGTACTCTCTTTCTGGCTCTTTCCTTTCCTGGATGTTGCCTACTCTCTCCAGTGTCATGGTTGCCTTACACTCAATTTCCTGGATTCTCAGTCCATAAAGATTGAGTTTTCCACTGACAGGCCACATCTGTGCTAACTGCTCACTCCAGTCCAAAAGGAGCAAAAATGGGGGAATCACTCTGTTTCGCTTTCCTCTGAGTATGAATACCCAACTAGAATCTGCCCCTTTTGTTCCATCTCTGGTGCCTTTCAAGTATCAGCTTTTTGTATAATTTACAGAGTCTATTATGTTAGCTGTATAAGAGTCAGTTCAGTAGCCTCTTACTGTACCATTACCTAAAGGGGAATTCCTGTTTGTTTATATTATACAGTATAACCATTTCTCTAAAACGGTGACCTTTGGGTGTGTGAAGATTCCTAAAAGTTTACCATTGGACTGTAGTTTTATAGTAATAATTAGAGGAGCAAGATGAGAGATTTTAATACTAATTATAGTAGTAACAGCAGTAGTATCAGTACTAATAAAATAGTAATCAGTGAGTACTTTGGAACAGGCACTATGCTATGTGTTTTTCATATATTCTTTCATTTAATCCTTACATTAGTGTTGTAAGTTAAGTGATATTATTGTAATTTATCCAAAATTACATAGCTTCCAAGACACAGACTTTGAAGCCATATCAGACTGACTCGAAAACCTGTGCTCTTCACGTCTACACTCTGTGATTTTCTTTTTACTTATATATAATCATATAATTAGCATTGATAGAACATATTTATAATTATTACACAACATATACTATTGCAATGACTTGAAATGTTTAGTAAACCAAGTGCTCACATCATCTATGTCTCATTAATAACATAAATAACATTTGGAGGGGCCTGCTTGGTGGCATAGTGGTTAAGTTCTGTGTGCTCTGCTTTGGCAGCCCAGGGTTCATGGGTTCAGATCTCGGGCGCAGACCTACACACCGCTCGTCAAGCCATGCTGTGGTGGGCTCCCACATACAAAAATGGAGGAAGATTGGCCCAGATGTTAGCTCAGTGACAATCTTCCTCAAGCAAAAAGAGGAAGATTGGCAACAGATGTTAGCTCAGAGTCAGTCTTCCTCACCCAAAAAAAAAAAAAAATTGGAGAATTTCAGAAGTTGTAAGAGAAAACTCTCAAGTGTTGACTGAAAGAAAAGAACAAGAATATTACTCTAGGCAAGGAGAACACAGTTTGAAATGGCTGAGTTTGGGATCAGATTGAAGACAGGGATGATGTCAACAGGAGGCCTCACTTTGATTAGGCATTTTGAGTCAGGGTTTGGGGATTTGGGGTTCACAGGAGTGAATTTAAATTTTAGTAAGTATTTTCTTTCAACATTTTCTTATTTATCTCTTGATATATTCCCCCAAATGCCAGAAAACAGATATTTAAAATAAACTGTTACAAAATATTTGTCAGTTAAATAACAATTATTCCAATATTCAATTTAAGTGTTAAATGAAAGTTGTGTTTCATAATAACTCAGTAGTCTGATCAAAATTCTAATTAAGGGGCCAGCCCTGTGGCCTAGTGGTTAAGCTTGACTCACTCCTCTTCGGCAGCCTGGGTTTGGTTCCCAGGTGCGGACCTACAACACTTGGTGGCCATGTTGTGGCGGTGACCCACATACAAAACAGAGGAAGATTGGTGCAGGTGGTAGCTCAGGGTGAATCTTCCTTAGCAAAACAACAACAACAAAAATTCTAATTAATTTCAGAAACTCAGTGTGTGCAACAAGCACATGGTTAAAGAGGAAACCATCAACCATTTCAGTTTGGTCTGATCATCCAAGCAGAGAAGACTTGGATGACTTTGAATGTTTACTATCAATTTTATATAGGCAATTTGGTATTTACCCATAGTAATCACGTATGAGGAAAGAAACATTTTTTACCCTGTTTAAATAAATATTAAGTTTATTATAGAAAACTAAAACCCAAATATGGATAGGGTGAAAGCTCTCTGCTATTATTTTTGGTACACTGCACTCTGCTTTACCATGAATAAGTATTCAACAGGTTTGTTCACAGAGAAATTCAGTATAAAATGATCAATGACATCATTTAAATGATTATAAGGATCTGATTTATATTTTTGTTATTAGATATGAACAAAATAGATTACATATGTAAGTTTCAGAAATTAATTGATCAGATATAGTTCATGAGTTATACCAATAATCAACCCACTAATGTAATTTTGTACTTTTTAAGATTTCTAATATCATGAAGGAAACCAAATTCGAATTTCCAACTTTACAGGTCAAAATAAGTGCAAATGTGCTAAAGGAATAACAGTTCAGACCGTTCCCCCCAGCTTCTTGTGCTGAAGTATAAATGTCCTTATAGTTGAGAAGAATCAGCAATAGCAATGAAAAGAAAGGGAAAAAAATGAGATATCTGTCAAATGAAACAGAAACCCTAAGGCTAAATATATTTAAAATGGTGGATTGAATGGCATTATAGCTGTTGAATCCAAATATTCGCTCAGAATAAGATTTTTTTCTACAAACTTTAACAAGTATTATAAACAGCAGTTATATGCAGTATTGAGGACAAACACAATCCAGAGTAAAGTCAGGTTTTAAACTAAACACCATGTTTTCTTTTCCTTAGCAAAGAAGTAAATATGTAAAGAGTAAATATTCAAGTTAACAATTGAAATTCCTTGGAGAAAAAGTAGAATTCTAAACTTTAGTTGCTCAGAAACATTTACACACACACACGAAGTCAAAAAACTTTAAATACATTTTTGTGAGTATTTGGACATATCTACAACTAAACTAATTATCTCTGATTTAATTTTTCTTTTCTTTTTCTTTACATCCCCAATTCATTTTTGAAGCCATATATTTTGGGGCATCACATCAATGGTCAGGGTGCTGTGGCAGATGACCTCTGAGGAGGCCTCAGTGTCCTAGCATATTTGTGTGCATGACTTTGTGTAATCCCCTTGCTTTGAGTGTGGAAAAGATATGATTTGCTCTAACCAATGAAATATGGCAAAGGTGACAGGATGTCACTGTTGTGATTTGTCACCTTATATAAGTTGCTATCAGACTCACTCTCTTGCTCTCCGCTGGACTTGAGGAAGCCTGCAAGCATGTTGTGAACTGCTTATAGAGAGGACCACGAGTGAGGGAACTGTGGGTGGCTTTTAGGAGCTCACGGCAGCTTCCAGATGACAGCTGGCAAAAATCTAGAGCTCTCAGTCCCACAACTGTAAGGCAGTGAATTCTGCCAACAACCTGACTGAGCTTGAGCATAGATTCTTCCCAGGTTAAGACTCCGGAGGAGACCACAGTCTGGCTCTTTCACTTAAATGTCTTATAACTGACCCTAAAACCTATCAACTTTTGGATCTGTAAATTAGCAGCTGTTACATGTAGATTTATTTGTACTGAAAATTTAGAAGATAAAAAAAGCATGTAAGAGGTCTGCTTCTGTAAAGTGCAGTAGAGCAGGGGTAGACCAGTGCTCTGTCAACTACCAGTAAAGCAAGATAAATTATAAAGTTACAAATCACATTTTTAAAGCCATCAGTGAGCTTTCAAACCAAAAAGCACTAGATAGACTCAATTTACATAGGGCAAACTGTGCAGATGTGAGCTAAGGATTGACAGCTAATATTTTTTCCTTTTTGTGGTTTTTATTTCCTAGTTGCATTTGCACATTCAGAATGTAGGTTTAGATGAGGTAGACTGTGTGGGGGTGGCATGAAGTGGGGAGAAGGAGAAAAGCTTTTGGCAGTTGCTTAGAGTTGCTAAAATAAAATGTGGGTCTTGGTGGACCTCAGACTCACGATTGGTTCCCCAAAAGCATTTTACTGAATTTTAAGGATGTTAAAGATGTTGGATTAGAATGAGAGCTTCTTAAAAGCAAAGTGAAAATTCTCTCCGTGCTGTGGTGTACGGTGGACAAAGCCCTGCCTGAACAGGTGAGTGGATGGAATTGAAGACCCGAAGAGATGGCTGAATTGGCAACGGTGCATTTCATCTGCCTTTGTCATGAATAACTTGCTAATGTGGATATAGTTAGAGGCCAAGGTTACAGGTTGGCTCCTGGCAGAGAGCCACTACTGAAGGACAGAGTTGTCCGCAGAGATTGTGGTGGAAGTTTCTAAACTGGAAACATGAGAGTCCTTGAAGACACAGCCAGTATCCCGTGAGGAGAAAATGTGAAACACTCTGAAACACTGAAATGAATTGCTAATAGTCTTTCAGAGCTAAGGATCGAAAGTCCAATCAAGCTATCAATTGAATGTTCTTGAGGATCACTTTCTGGAAGTTTGCTAACTCCCTGACTGCAGAATGGTGATACATCTCAGACTATATGCGTGATAGAAGAGAGCATTAACCCTCTCCTGTGAAAGATAACATAACCTGAAACTTCTTTTATACACAGAGTCCAGCATACGTTAAAAACGTACACGAGCGAAACAAGACTATATAATTAATAAACAAAAGAAACTTCAGACAATAGAAGTGAAAAATAGGTGATCCAGACTGGAGAGAAAGCAGATGATTGACTCTGATGAATTTTTATAGAAAATAAGGAAAAGTTGAATGAAATGAATTGGTGAAAGGATAGAAAATTCCATACAAAATTTTAATCTATAGAAAATAATTATTTTCTAGGACAGATGTGTATTATAACTGAATTTAAGTACTCAAAGGATGAGTTTAGCAACAGATTGGACACAGCAAAAGATTAACAAAGAGAAGATACATCAAGAAATAAAGTAATCTAAAGCACAGAGAAAGACAAGAATAGAAATGTGGATACAAGTTTAAAAGATCAATAGGACACACGCAAAAATCCTAACAAATATGTAACTGGAATAACAGAAGGAGAAGGCAAAGTGGGATGTAAAAATAAAAATTTGATGACATAATGACTGAAAATTTTGCCAAAAGAATGAAAAATATGAATCCCCAAATTCAAGAACCTCACCAAGCCCCCAAAAGGATAAAACAAGGAAAACAACACTTAAATAAACACCCCACTGAAAACCAAAACAAAGAGAATCTCTTAAAAGCATTAAATATATATATACTGTTATGAGCTGAATTGTGTCCCTCCAAAATTCATGTTAAAGCCCTAACCCCTAGTACCTCAGAATGTGACCATATTTGGAGATGGGGCATTTAACGAAGTGAGTCAGTGAAAATGATGCCATTTGGGCGGGATCTAATCCAATACGACTAAGGTCCTCATAAGAAGAGGAAATTCGGACACGAGGTAGTAGGGATGTGCAAGCACGGATGGAAGACCATGTGAGGACACAGCAAGAAGAACACCATCTGCATGCCACTGAGAGAGGCCTCAGAAGAAACCAGACCACTGACACCTCCATCTTGGACTTCTAACTGTGAGGAAATAGATTTCTGTGGGGTAAGCCACCCGGTCTGCGGTATTATGTTATGGCAGCCCTAGTGGATGAACATACATGCCTCAAAGAAACAACAGTATGACTGACAGCTGACTTCTCAAAAGCAAAGTTAAAGCCAGAAGATAATGTAATAACATATTTTTAATTATTGCTAAACAAGAGAGCTATACCTAACCAAAAATCATTTAACTGAAGTACATGCCAAAACACTTATGAATTTCAAAGATGTAACGTTCTGCAAAGAAAGCCAGATACAAACGAGCAAAGACTGCATACTTCCAGTTATATACAGCACAAAAATAGGCAAAACTAATATGCAGTTAGAGCACTCATTTTGGAGGTTATTTTTACTGGGTGTTGGTACATAGTAATGTTCTTTTGTGAGTCTCTATATTTTTTTTAAATGGAAAATATTTAAACTAAGGAGGAAAATATTTATAGTTAAAAAGGAACTGAGGTAATTGCTCACCAGCAGTATTGAATTTAAAGGAGAAATAAAAAACATAAATGAAGCGAAAGGAAAACAATTGCAGATGCAAACATGAAATGCACGAGGGAATGATGGATGCTGGAAAGGGAGTTAGGTTTATAAATATATATGAATGTAGACTCCACAAAACAGCAACAGTAATGTCTTGTGGGGTTTAAAATATAGTTAGAGAGGAAATGCACAACAATAATAATGCAGAAGGTAAAGCATCTGAAGATAGATTATGTGTTCTAATATTCTATAATTATTATGTAAATATTTGCATTAAACTGAAAAAAGTCAAGGATATACAATGCAATCTTTAGGATAATTATTATACATGAAAGAATGTCAAATTATTAAATGGAAACATAGAACAATTACAAATATTCATTAATTGAAAAGAAGACAACAGGGGGAAAATTGGATCTTTAAATAAGTGAGTCAAATGAAAAATACAATAACATTATAGGTGAAAACCCAACGATATCAGTTATTACATTGAATATGGGCTAAATTCTCCAAGTAAGACACTAATATCATAAAACTAGATTTGATTCAAAACCTAAACCTATGCTACTCTGAAGAAATATATTGTAAAAGTTAAAAATACAGAAGAGTTGAAAGAAAAATAGAGAAAGATATATCATGTAAAGACTAACCCCCCCCAAAAATCTATTAATAGTAGATTTTAAGACAAGAAACTATACTAGATATGAATATAGACATTTCATAATGATTAATTATAAATACTTCACAGTCCCAAACTTCTATGTACTCAGTAACAGAGCTTAAAATATATATAGCAAAAATTGATCAAATTTAAGATGAAAAGAAATCAATCATAAGGGGAAACATTAATAAACCTATTAGAACAAAATTTCAATGGTTGACAAATAAATGGAAAATGAGGAAGAAATAAAATATTTTTTAAAATATAATTCAAAAAATTTAACTTCATTTCCCTATGTAGAACCTGGCACCACAAAACAACAGAAATTACATTTCTTTTCTAGCTGCCATAAAACATTTGCCAAATTTTATAGTTAGGCGTAAAGAAATCCTAAAATATTTAAAATATTGAAATGTTTTAA
Organism: Tapirus indicus; assembly: GCA_031878705.1. Lineage (NCBI taxonomy): Eukaryota > Metazoa > Chordata > Mammalia > Perissodactyla > Tapiridae > Tapirus > Tapirus indicus. Next base: position 32,960,707 of record CM062937.1, on the reverse strand, counting down.
TTTCTCTGACCACAATGTAACTAAGCTAGATATTTATTTAAAGAAAAAAGATAACTAGAATATCCCCCGTGTGCCTATATATTAAACCACATACCTTTGAATATGCTGCCATAGTTCAAACGTAGAATCCAATGGAAACTAGAAAATATTTAACTGAATAATAAATATTTGAATACTTGCAGGACATAATTAAAAGTGGGTGCTGTGAAATGTACAGCCTTAGATGGATGTATAAGAAGAAAGTATAAGGTATCAAATGTTTGAAATTTCTTCTAATTTAACCAAGAAAAGAACAGCAAATCAAAGTTAAGAAAGATGTAATAAATATGAGTAGAAATCTAAAAAATGAAAGACATATAACAGAGAATTCAAAGCCAAGAGTCAATCTTTGAAAAAAATTAATAAATATGATAAACACTTCATATGACTATTCAGTTTAAATAAGAGAAAAACACATTATTAGGTGTGAGAAATTAAGAGGACACTACAGCATACATTACAGATATAACAATAATAAAAGTATGTTATAAAAATATGTCAATAAATATGACAGCATGAAAATACTAAAGCTAATTGCATCATAACTAGAAAATTTTCATATTTAATGTTTTAGAGAAATTTAATCCATTGCTAAACATCTTCACAAAATGAAAAACTCCGGTTCATATGGCTTCATCTAGAGATTCCTCTAGACATTCAAGGAAGAAATAACATCATTTTTGTACAGATTCTTGCAGAGAGGCAACAAAATGGAAGACTAAATACGTTGTCCTCACAACCACAATAATAATAAAAGTCACACACATCGTTTCATTAAAAGTGTCAAATATACAATCAATAAATAATACAATCTATATGCAAATATTTCCAACAATGTCCTCTACAGGTTTGTATTTCCCGGTCCAGGTTCCAATGAATGATCATACAACTATATTATATTGTTTCTTAAATCTCTTTCAATCTCAAACTGTCTCCAGCCTTTTCTTTTTTTTAATTTCTTATGACCTTGACATTGTATTATTATTATTATTAAAAAACTCAAGCCACTGAAAAATGTAGTTATAATTCAGTTTACTACAAAATCTCATATTTTTTTCTCATTGTTAGATTCAGCTTAAACATTTTGAGCAAGAATGCTAGATTGGTGTATTGTGTACTTCATATTGCATCAAATCACGTAACATATTGTCAGTTACTTATCATTATCAATTATGCTTAAATTTATGAATTCATTTATTTTCTGCAAGCAGTTTGAGTTACCCTGAGATCTTGTGGATCTCTTTCCTTAATAAGTTTTCTATCAGAGAGCCTTGCGAATCAAACAATGCATTTTGGATATTCTGATTCTAGTAGACTTTCCACATTTATTAGCTGACATTTTTCTATACAAAAAGAACTTTCTAATTTTTAACCTCTTCCTTTTTCTTTGACTGTCACCATGGATTCATGAATTATTTTTCTAACTCAAAGGGTTATAATCTGATACTGTTATTATTTTTCTATTTTCAATGTCCCAAACATGGCCAGCTGGCATCATTTTCTTTGCCGTATTGTCTTTAATGTGTGGGCACCTCCTTGGTAGTTCACTTTATAAAATATCCTGGAGGTATTCATTTTTCCAAGATACAATGATAACTTTTAGCAGGGAATATTATTCATAAAACTGTGCTCATTGCTACTAATGCCCTATTGTTTCCAGATGCAGTGAGTAGACAGAGTTAGGCAATGCTTTCTAGTCAAAATGTGAATTCCGACTTCAATCTCCATTTCAAAGCAAAGTGAAAGACTTATTTTTACTTTCTCCTATTCAATATGTTTATTGGCTATCTTTCAAAGTGAGAATTTTAGCTCTCAACAACACTAATATATTTACTGATTTGTTTTATCCATGAATCCATACAAAATAGTTTCAAAATTATGACACAAATATCTCTGATCAAAAGGAAACATTGCATAAAATCGTTTGCCTAAAGAGTATACTACACTGAAGGTCTATATTTATAGTACTGAGTTCAAGAGTTTTATGAATTATTTTTGTATAATAATGTTCAAAGTTAATGTACAATTGAATTAATTTGTTTCTGATGATATTCAGTTTTAAGGTGTTCTTTCTTATCATTTGTGGAACAATTGTTTTTTGTCTTCAGGACAAATACTTTCATGGTTCAAATGTTATCTCTCTCTCTGACAATATTCCTTTTTCTGTTGTTGGTTTTGTCTCATGGTGATATAAACATGTCACCTTTATTATGATTGGTATTTCCACAGTAAATATTTTTTCATGATTTCCTTTTAAATTTATGTCTTATATAAATTTACAAATATTTAACATTTGGTACGTGCATCGAAAAATGCATCTATACGCAATTCAAGGACTCAGTTTAGAAAGTGAAGACCTGTCTCTGAGGGAATTGTTTCTCTTTGATTTAACATAGATTCTTCCCTCCATACTCTACACCACACTTCTGTGGAAAATTTTCTTTTATCAAGATTTTGTGAAAAATGTTTCTGCAGTAAATTTTGTTGTTTTGTTGTAATTGGTGAAGGAATTTAAATTTTTACAAAACTGCATTTGAGAACTGTAAAATACCAGCATGTTTAGTTAGAGTATTTCCAATCTCTAGTGAATTAGACCAAAATCTGAAAACATAACACAACTTTTCATTTTTTTCAAAATATCTTATACTAATGTTCATAAAAGGAAAAGTATACCATTTGAGATTATATGAAAATCTGCTCAACTGAATTCTATCATGAATGCTGTTGCACCTCTCCATGGCCATTCACCTTGTCTCCAATTAATCAAAATTTAAGCATAACATGCTGCTTTTCTTACACTGCAGAAAATTTAGCAACACTTTAATTCTTATGAGAAAACATATATCTGATTACCTGCAATGCTACATATACATTTTACCATGCTGAACAATAGATCTCCAGAACTCATTCATTCTGCATAACTGAGTCTTTGTACCCTTCGTGCAACATCTTCCCATGTACAATATAATAAATTTTAAAACAGACATTTTTTCTAGTTGTCTGTCCTTCTAGTTCTTCTATGTGAGCTGCTGCCACAGCATGGCTACTAACAGACAAATGCTGTGGTTCCGTGACTGGGAACCAAACCCAGGCCGCCGAAGCAGAGCGTGCTGAACTTTAACTGCTAGGCCTTCAGGACTGGCTCAAAACAGACTTTTTAAGAACAGTTTTAGGTTAACAGTGAAATTGAGCAGAAAGTAGAGAGGATTCTCATTACCCTCTGCCCCCACACACTCACAACTTCCCCCACTATCAGCATCCCCCACCAAAGCTGTACGTTTGTTACAGTTGAACCTACATTGACATATCATTATCACACAAAGTCCATATTTTACCTTAGAGTTACTCTTGGTGTGGTGCCTTCTATGGGGTTTGGCCAATGTATGATGACATATATCCACCAGTGTAGTAACATACAGAGTAGTTTGACTGCCCTAAAAATCCTCTATGCTCCCTCTATTCACCCATCCTTCCCTCCTAACCTGTAGCAACCACTGTCTCCATAGTTTTGCCTTTTCAAGAATGTCATATAGTTGAAATCGTATAGTCTGTGGCCTTTTCAGATTGACTTCTTTCACTTCATAATATGTGGTTAATTTTCCCTCATGTCGTTTCATGGCATGAAAGCTCACTTATTTTTATGCTGAATAATACTGCATTCTCTGAATATACCATGTTTTATTTATCCATTCACCTACTGAAGGACATCTTGGTTACCTCCAAGTTCTGGCCATTATGAATAAAGCTGCTATAAACACCCATTTGCAGGTTTTTGTGGACATATGTTTTCAACTCCTTTGGGTAAATATCAGGAGCGCAGTTGCTGGATTGTGTGGTTAGAGCATGTTTAGTTTTGTAAGAAACTGCCAAACTGTCTTCCAAAGCTGCTGCACCATTTTGCATTCCCGCCAGAAAAGTATGGGAGTTCCTGTTGCTCCATATCCTCACCAGCAATTGGTGGTGTCAGTATTCCGGGTTTTTGCCATGCTAGTAGGTGTATGGTGGTATCTCGTTGTCACTTTAATTTGCATTTCCCTAATGACATATGATGTGGAGTGTCCTTTCACACACTTATTTGCCATCTGTATATCTTGTTTGGTGAGGCATCTTTTGCCCATTTTTAAGTCAGGTTATTTTCTAATTGTTGAGTTTTAAGAGTACTTTGTATATTTTAGATAATAGTCCTTTATCAGCTATGTCTTTTGCAGGTATTTTCTTCCAGTCCGTTGTTTGTCTTCTCATTCTCTTGAACTACTACACAATTTTGAGTATAGTGAAAATAATAAGCTGATGATCAATAATTTTCCCCCCTTTTAACTACTCAAATTTTACCCAACTGCAAAAAAAAAAAAAAAAAAAGCAAATAAGAGAGAAACTAAATAATAGTAAATATTTACAAAGAGGAAAATAAAACTGAATTTTAAAAATGAGAAAGACAAGCCAAATAAGGCAAATGAAAAAAGGCTTAAAGGAAATAACGCAATCGGTGGCTGTGGCAGAAGGACAATGACCTGTGAGACTTGTTTCTGTGTGATGCCTAAGTCCCTTAACATATAGGCAGTGTGCTCGAACTCCTGTTTGATTATTTGGATCTTAATAGAAGGAAGATTAATCAACAGAAAATGATTCATAGCAGATTTCCTTTCATCAATATCATAATTGTTGTGATTGTTCATTAAATTGTTTTTTTCCACATTTTATTAGAATTTGGTAAAATGACCAAAACTGCAAGCGTTAGATGATTAAGCATCCTACATTAGAAGCAGATAAGCACCCTGCTGTGGAGGGAGATAAGTTGCTGCCTTCCAAGCCTTCCTTAAAGTCGACAAAACAGTTCTATGATGCACACGCCCCTTCTCACAATCAGCCTGAATTTTTAAAAAGGCTTGAAATCTTGAGTTTGTGCAGGTTAACAGAAGATAAATTAGAAAGAAGCAGCATACAGCAACGAGGTTTTAGCCTAGAGGCACTGTGGAGAATTTGGGATGGAGTATTTGGAGGTGATACCCAAGAGAAACACTCAGAGACAAAGGGTATTCCACAAGGAGAGACTGGTACCCCACCGCCTGGTTGGATGTGAACCAAGGTGCATGGACTGGTAGATACAGCCTGATACATCAAATAGGAATGCTGGGAGAGAGTTTTTGAAAGAGTTGGGCATTTGTTCTCAGGACATTGACAGAGGCATACATAGTCTTAGAAACTGGTGGCTGCCTCTTTCCTGTGGATTTCTGAAGGCAAAAATATAGCCAGAATAGGCAGAGGGCAGCAGTAAGACAGACTGAATGCCTTCTTGGGGTCAATGGACTCTCCAGAAGACAGATAGCCCGAACTGTCTTTAAAATAGTAGCTAAGAGGGAAACCTGTCGAGCAAGAAAATCTCAATAATTAGATTCCTTAAGCAGGATTTGCAGAGAAATGGCAAGAGTTCAATTAAAGAGCAAGAAGTGAACCCTAGGGTAAGTACAGAGAGTGAATGTCTGCTTTCAAGAGGTTAGCAATAGCAGAACCATAATAGGTCCAGTTATAAAGCACAGGGGCTCTTTCCTCTATTCCAGTTTACCCTGTGTCTCTCCTGGAGACTTTACCAGCACCACATGGAGGTGGTAGAAGAAAGAGTAAAGAAGGGACCACAACCCCACTCCCTACTGCAGGCCCCTGAGCTGGGGAGAGAGGAAAATATAATTTGATATGATATTGAAATTTTAAATTTGGTATTGAAATTTTTAAATTTTTTTCATACTCCAATTATCTTAATTGCCAAAGTGAGATGTTTCTTATTACTAAAATTGACTGGAAGTCTATGGGCTATCCTTGAGATTTCTGAAAAGGGCAGGGGAGGGAGATCATAAACAGCATATTGAAAGACAATAGTTGAAAAAAATTGATCCATTTCCTCTTGGCACTCAACAAATTCAAAAATTTGTGATAGACTGGTTGCAAAGCAAATAAAAATATACATGCATGCCTTATTTCGTTTCAACTTTTTCTCCAAATATTTTAAATGAAGTCTTTAGCATAACATAAAAACTAAGCAGTAGTGTAAGTTTTATCTAAGTAAGGCAGGCTTTCCATTTTGTTTAATTACCTGTTATTTTGATTTATTACATCCAAAGAATATACTTATATATGTAATACAGTATGTAGAACATATAACATTCTGTATAATACATTGTATATCACATTTTATATATCATATTTACATATTCTATGTTATATCTGATATAGCATGCATCACCTATTATATAGTATATACTTCAGGGATTAAATATTGAAAATACAAAAAGCATATGAAAATATGTTTTCATATTTGCTATGGGTAGTATCTAAGGAACATTAGATATTGATGATATACACATGTATGTATAAATGTGTGCACACACACATACACACGTGTACATATCTTTTATGTATAAATATAGAGAACTTTATGACAACCACACATTTACAGATATAAAAACTCATAACAAGAAAATGTTGGTTGAGATCATAAAACAAACATCAATGTCTGATCTCCAAAAACCACAGTACACTATTTATAACGGTAAAAATAGACGAAAGTAAATTTAGCAGTAGTATTTTTTAATTTGCCAAGTCTTTTCCTTCTCTTCCTTGGGGATATCTTTGTTTCTCTGTGTCTGTTTGAATAAATCAATGTTTTATTATTGCTGAACAGTGCAGTTGTTACATGTTTAGAATACATTCACACATCTTATAAATTGTCCTGACCATCTGTAAATGCATTTCAGAATTTCTATTGTTTCACATACTTTAGTGACACCTATATCAAAGAGACAGCCGCAGTGAGAAAACATTGAAATTCTGTTTGGATATGTAATCACGTTTTTTACAACATTGAAGGATCAAGTTAAGCTTATGGTCTTTGCATTGTTGTTGTTATGGTTGTTTTTTTAATTAACCAGGATCACCTTGAAAATAGCACAGTGTGGAATATATTCTTTTCTTGGACACATTAAATAAATTGGTTTATATTTTCTTATTTATGTTGATCAACAACTGTATCATGCCAAGCATAGGGGCTTGAACTTGCTTTTTTCTTCTTTATGAAAAGTGTGGTTTATTTTATTCCCTTAAAAACTTTTTGAGAAGAGTCAAAGTCAGGGTCATTTCAATTTTATGTGATGAAAACTAACATAGAAACTAGGTACACACACTTGTCCTTTATTTAACTTGGGGAATAAGTGCTTCGCAAATGTTATTTCATGAACATGAAGAGTAACAGAATGTAGCTGCACTAGAAACATTTCCTTAAAAATCATACATTTTCATCCCCTAAATCTAATTCCAGAACATATGGTTATATAGTTTCAGGTCATCAAAGAATCTTTTAATAAATTTTCCTCTCTTAGTTTTTTTTTTTTTTTAAGTTAAATCTAAGATTGAATCAGTACTTTAGGCTTTGGATCCCAAAGAAAGTCAGAAGATAAAAAAAATAGCAAGGGCTAGCATAGCATGACTGCAGTAAGCCTAGGATTCTCATGAAATCCAGAGACAATTCTTTCTATTTGATACAATATCAGGCTTTACAACCAACACATCACAATGAGAGGGGGGTCTGTCCGTATAAGAAGAGAGTCAATTGACTCCCCTTGGATAATCGGGTTGACTTTCTCTAGTTAGTGACACAACCACGCAATATAACCAGTTACCAAGAACACTGTTCTTATGTGGCAGTAACTCAAATATAAATTACTAAATCATTAAATAATCAACCAGTCCTCATTATATTTCTCAATGTGAAGAACCATTTATTTCTAGCAATTTTTGCAGGTTGTCAAGATGTCACATTTGAACTAAATTATGTGCCTTTAATCTTACTTTTCCTATTTTAAATTCATATTAATACCACACTTTCTCTGGTAATTATAAAGTTTCATTCACACAAATGATAATTAACTTTAACAATACTGGAAAGTTCTGACCACTCAAGAAGGAGTGGTTTTTCTATTTTCATGGCCTCTCTATTAAAGTATCAAATACTACTTCATTCTGTGGAGAGACAACACGAGTTCTTTTAAAGCACTGTGGATCTCGTTTATTTTATATTACGCTCATGAAATTTCAACCACATAGGTATCATTATTCTTATTTTAGAAAAAAAGAATAGAGAAGATAAGTAGTTTGCTTAGAGTTTTGAGCAGAGAAAGTCAAAGATATCTTCCTTTATAAAGCCCTAAGTCAGATCAAAACATTTTTAATGGATTCCTTTTGGATATGGAACTAGGTTCCAAATGGATTAACTAAGAATTCAAAGTTGGAGATAGTTTGGCTCAGTTCTAAACTTTATTTCTCACTGTATCTCTTCCTAAACGCTGTTCTCCCACCATCTCAAGACTTAACCCACAATGCTGCAATACAGCATGCATTTTCATAGCTCTGACATTTAACTCATGCTATTGTTTCCACTTAAAATGCCATTTTTCCTTCTCCACACTGGACGTCCTACTCACCCCTCACATTTCCGTGCAGATTACCACCTTACCCCCAACCCTTCCTTCTTCCCTCAGCTGTAATTAGATACTTTCCTGTCATGCTTGCCTTGTTGGTATCACTACTATAGCACAGTATTTACTTCATTCTCCTCTATTACATAGCAAGTAAAATCCACTACTATGTATAGTTTTTATTAAATGGCGAAGATATCTTAACTGGACTTAGTAAAAAAAAAAAAATTAAGAGTTATTCAAATCAAACCGTTGTATCTAGTAACCCCCACACCAAAGCTGGTATTGGACGCTGCCCTAACCAGTAAAAATCAAGTAACATTGCTTGAGTGAGTACTTTGTAACAAGCACGGCACTAAGCTAATTGCAGGGTCTACTTCACTGCTGCTTATAACTCCAGCACAGCCATACCAGTGTCCCCAGGCCTCTGAATCTTGGGCTGGTAGTTACTGAAGTCAATTTTGCTTTACCCTCTCTTCTCTCAAAACTGCACTATGCTTAATGGGGGGAATCTAGAAGAAAACATCTACATTCAGTTCTACAAGTTTGGACACAAGAAGAATTATTGACTTTGTGATCAACTCAGAAATAGAACCATGGATCTCACACGGTAAATAATTATGCATCATAGCTTTTTAAGTCAATATTACTCAGTATTTTAGAAAACAAGTGTTTCAGGTTCAAAAATAGCATTCCAGTTTCCTCATAATGACCTTTATCTTTTACCTACCTTTTATAATTAAACTTTATTTTTTAGAAAAGTTTTATGTTTACAGAAAAATTGAGAAAATAGTGCAGGGAGTTCCCATATACCCCTACCCAGTTTCTCTTAATTCTATCATCTTACATTAGTAGGTCCATTTGTTACAATTAGTGAACCAATATTGATACATATTTATTAACTAAAGTCCAGACTTCATTCAGATTTCATTAGTTTTTACTTAATGTTCTTTTTCTGTTAAGGGATCCTATCCAGGCTACCACATTAAATTTGTGTTACCTTTCCTTATACCTCCTCTTTGCTATGACAATTTTTCAGACTCCTTGCTTTTGATGACCTGACAGCTTTGAGGAATAATGGTCAAGTATTTTGTAGGATGCCTCTCTCTTGGAATTTGTTTTTGTTGCGATCAAATTGGGTTATGGGCTTTGGGGAGGAAGATCACAGAAATAATGTGTCATATTCATCATGTCGTACCGAGGGTACAAACTAGCGACATGATTTATGACTGTTAATGTTGACCTTTATCATCTGGCTGAGGAAGTGTTTGTCATATTTCTTCACTGTAAAGTTGCTTCTTTTTTAAAATCTGGTTTCTTCAATGTCCTCTTTGGAAGGAAGTTACTAGGTACAACCCACACTTAAGGAGTGCAGAGTAGTGCTTCTCCTCCTTGAGGCTTGAGTATCGACATCAGTTAGGTAGAATTCTTCTCCTGCATGGGAGATTTCCTCTGCTCACCAATTTATTAACTTATTCAATCATTTACTTATAATCATAAAGACTCATGGATATTTGTTTTATGTTTTGTGTTATAATCCAGTACTATTTTGTTAATTAATTTTGTTCCTCAAATTGTTCTAGCATTGACTATTGGGCATTGGGAACTACTGTTGTCTCTTTGACATACTCCAATCAATGCATGTGTGCATGTGTGTTTAGCACTTTCTTACGTTCCAGAACTACAAGATGCTCAAACACATATTGTATATTTACTACCCCAGCCTTATAATCAACTATTTGTCCTAGGTGCCATAGTTCATTTTATTGGAGAATTAGAAACTAAGATCAAGGTGCTGGGTGTGCTCATTGCTACTGGTGTCTCATTTCTTTCAGGCTCTCTCAACTCACAGGGCAAAGAAATCTGTGTGTATGCTCACCTGTGTATGCACATAGATCCATAAGTATTTCTATATGTAACAGTCTGTATTAGGCTAAACATGAGTTCTTACTAATATCTCCAAATCAATTTCATTACCACATGGATTATTCCGGCCTTCTCTCCTTGCTTATCTGTAAATTCACACTCCAACATTGAGATACCTGGCTCCTGCCATCTGTCCTTCAGATTTTTTGACCATTTTAATAGGTTTGTTTGCTTTCTTACTGCTGAACGTTAGGAGTTCTTTATATATTTTAGATATACAAAATACTTGCCTTTAAATCGCAGGAAACAAACCATTGTGCCCTTAAAATTGTAGTCCAGGGAGACAGCACTATTAGTTCAGAGTCTTGTAATAAACTAAAAATTCACCCATCCACTATTTAAATAGTATCTTTTCAGCTGTTTTTGTAAAACCTCTGGGAATTTTTCACACATTATATTTTATTCTTTCTTCTAACAGATTTATATGGGTAAACCATATAAATCAACCAATGAACTGACTAGGTAATATTTCTCCTGTATGTCTCCTTCCCGAATAAGAGTGTTGCATTCTCTGTTGAGTTTTCTTTACTATTTGTATTACCCACTTCATCTCCTGTTTTTATTTCTTTGGGGAATAGAACGTATTATATCTTTGTAAGCCCTCTTTAAATTCTATATTTTTTCTTCAAAATGTAAGATATGTATATACATATATAGTGCTTCAAGGTTACATATTAATAAAGATACATATATATGTAAAATTTTAAAATAACAAATAGTGTATAAAATAGATAGAAATTTCATTATAACCTCAAAAAGCAAAATAATCATAATAATAGTAATAATAATATAGTTTTTGAAAATTCCAGAAACAAAAATTTTGGAATCCATGATTTAATATTTACTCAACCCTATATACCCAGCAGTCTTCTGAACATTAAAGATAGAACACTAGACAGGGCAATGTCCAAACTGTTATGTCACTGTTTTCTAAAAGGAGACAATGAGAAAATTAATTAATAAAAGAAGTCAGTCAAGTAGTATAAAAAATATACAGCAAAAAAGAGTAATAACTACTAGTATCTGTTTCCAAATAATAGTAATTTGTAATGACTTTTGTAACAAACTATAGACTAAAAAGAGCTCTTTGTTTTAATATCATAGGTTTGCCTTCTTTTAGTTCTATTTGTTTATACTCAAACCTTAGTATGCAGGAGGTATCCAGCATATATTTGAACCTATTTCTTCTGTATAAAATCATGGAATTCTCATGCAATGCTGGGTGAATGTCAGTGATCTTGTTATCAGAGGTACGATTTACATAGTTTTTCAGAAAGGATCAGAATATTAGAAAGTATCCTTAATATATAAATGTGCTCTGCCATATTTTATTCTTTTGGAGTCAAAGCACACAAAGATAAATAATTCTGGGTGCATATGGGATTTGAATCACATTTTCTGATCCAAGGGCTGTATTTTTTATAGCCTTTCAAATAGGATGTAATGTCACCCAATAATTATATGTGTTTTTACCTCTAAAAAAACAATGATTTAGAGCGTCATCTGTGGAGCTGTGCAGTACAGCCCTGTGGCTTTCGTCAACAACACACAAGGATTTAGAGCTGAGTGTGGTCTTGAATGCCCTTATAACTGAATCATGTCCTTTGCCATAGCCGAATACATGTGTGCAGCCTGCCCAACTGCTGGTTTATCACCACTTACATGAATCAAATTAATGCCAGCGTGATTTCAAAAACTGTGTGGTAAAAATGTTTGGAAGGAAAAAGTAGCTACACCTGGATATTTCTAAAGTAATATTTCTAAGTAAATATATAAACAAACTATATATATGTGTGTGTGTGTGTGTATATGAATAACAAATTAATATGTAAGAAAAACACAATCTGGAGAAATACAGATCAATCACAAAACAAGTGTCATCATGACATGATACAAAAATGTGCTTTATAAATTTGAAGGGATGGCACTGCCACCCCAGTGGGGACCTGGGAGTGAGGAGAAGAAATATTCCTTCAGATGCACGTTTCTTTCTAGACCTGATGATAAAGGCCTAATATTTTCAGTAGAATCCATTAAATATATGAGAGTTTTATCAGTTCCAAGGAGACACTTTTTGTATTGAAATCACTAAATGATAGAAATCATGCCACAGGCCCTGAATCAGGTTTTAAAAGCATACCTTTATAATCTGATAAGTTGGAACTTAAAATGTTTTGGTAGAAGCTCATGTTTCATGGGTTGTCGGTCATCATAATACAGAAAGTTGACGGCAAAGCAGTGATTAATTTGTTTTTAGGGAATCTCAGTGATTGGTTAGTTGACATTTAGGCTCTAAAATGCTTGAACAGTGCTATATCACCACAACATAAAACTGGATATTGGAAAAAATGGCTCCCCTAAAGATTGTATACCCAATTGCTTTAGATATTTCCATCAGGGAGCAGGAATATGAGGCCCCTCTATAGTGGAAGGTGGGGTAACATTCAAGTGCCGTATTTCTACTGTGGAGATCATGATGATGATTATACTAGATGATTTGATATTCTATGATTTCTCCCGTTCAAAACCATATATGTACACACTATTTTATAAATATTGTTTAACTAACTCAGTTCTCCGAGGCAGGTAAAGAAGTGATATTGCCCTCATTTTGTACATGTAAGCAAACTGGTCTCAAAGAAATTAAGTGCCTGACATCAGATCAAATATCCAATAACTGATTAGCAGATATATGGATAGGTCACCTGTTCCCACGCTCTGTCAACTTCACCCCACAGAATGTCATGTCATCAGAGGGAGGGTGGAAGTCCAGACATTCTCTGGTCTGGGCGCTGTACATCATTCAGATAACTTGACTGTGATTTTAATTTAACTGTATATGAACTAAGAGCGGGAGAGTCATTTTTGTCTTTAATCACGTTTTAGGAATTTTCCTAAATATAATTCCCCTCTTACACTCACTCATTTTTGAAAGACCTAGTACAGCAGAAAGAATATTGGAATGGGCCTGAAGACAACTCTAGCTGGGCCAATAACATAATAAATATTCTTGGAAAATTTCTCAACTGATTTAGCTTCAGCTAAATAGGTTTAGAAAAAGATGTGCTCCAAGACACCCTTTAGCTATTAAGTAGTGTGATTCAAAAATAGAGGAATTACTCCCTTGTATAAATCTTCTAAAACTACAAACCCAAAACATTAAGGTACATACCATAATTCATTAAATTTTTTTTTTTAATTCAAAAAGATTTCATTATCCCAGGCTTCAGTATTCTTGAAAGTCCTGCAAAGCTTGAACTGTGCTTTCCAGAAATACATCCACGATATGTGTGTTATGATAAAAATGCTCTTGGGCAAGCACAAGTGACCAGAGTGTCCCGGACTGATTTGACGCTCCCAGGCGCACTTCCACCCAAAACCATGCTCAGCTGCTTCCTTGGTACGATCATTTAACTGAGAAAGAAGCACTAAAACTCTTGTGGCTTAGCATCACAATTTCAAATAATGGCAACTTCTGCAGCAGAGGTGGTGGAAATATGGAAAATTACCTAATTGTTTGCTCTGGTTTAAAAGTTTCCACAGAACAGCAGTATTACTTACCTAAGCAATTGTTCATGAGAAATGAAGTACATTTTGTTGGGGAGGAGGTGGCAATGGAGGGAGTAGGAGATATTGGAATCACAATGCTGCCTAAGTCACAGATCATGCCTGGAATTCCAGACCTCAACAAATCTGCAAATATCCATGCAATCCAAGGTATAGCAACACACATACCTTGGAGTGGGGAAAGTCCTAATTAATGATAGATAAGGTAAATATCCAATTAAAAACTCCTACATGTTCTCACATTTTTATAAGAAAAAAATAAGACCTGCAGACTTGACTAATAAAAAGAATGTTGGTTAAAGACTGAATTTTTTGATGTATAAACAATGTCACTTTTCCTTTTCACTTAAAGAATATCAACATCCTGTCTACTTGGTAAAGCTTTCTTAATGGCACTTTACCTAACAACTGTTCTCTGAAAAACCCTTTAGAAAATTAGGTCATTTTTTTTCTTTAACACTCTCCTGCTGGATCCCTTAAGACATGTTTTGCAGATAATATGAACTGTTCCAAAACTCACCTTGACTATATATTTAATGAGAGATACATTTGCTTTTCTCCTGTCACTTAAAGAGGAGATTTATTCCAACACTCTCTTTGATTCTGAGCAAAAGTCAACCTAGGCTTATTTTTTAGGGATAAAAAAATCTTTTATAAAAGAGCAAACCATCTAATCAGTGAACTCGAACACACAAAGGCATGGGTGGGGTAACTGTGCTGCTTGCTTCCTTGGGAAGTGTGAAGAGCTGTATTGTGCACAGGAATTCTGGAAGAAAAAAAAAGGAAGGAAATTCCAACAAGAGAAATCAAGGGAAGCAGATCTTTTCCAAATAATAGAGATTTTACAAAAAATGCTCATTTCAGAAATTTCATATTCCTTATCTACATGAGATCTAACTGACTTGAGACCTGAGGACAAACTAATTGCTTTAAAATATCATCTGTTCCCTAAGAAATGAAAGAAATTTGTATTATTGAGACATTTTTGTCTTAAGAGGTGGTTGGTTTCATGATTTCTCAAGGTCCGTATTTTGGTGATGTTCCTATAATGCTGTAGTCACATGAGGCAATGCATACAGCTTCATATAAGCTAATGACAAATATTTTATAATAAAAGCGTCTTGTGACAAATATTTGTGATGGAAATTTTTGCAATATCCATATGCATGTGTATATATATAAACATATCACATTAATTTTTATTTTGTGGGACTTTATTAATTGGATAAATAAATAAATAGCACCTTGTGAAAAATAAGTCCAACATTTACTTGAAAAATATAATTGTAGAACTCTTGGTTTATTGTAGTGGAGCAAAACAAAGCACAGCAGATCACATTTGTTTTAATGACATGGGCGATATGGGAAAAAAAGGTCTACTCAAAAATCCACTCTTTCCCAGGTAATCAGTGTCAGCAAACAATAATCAAATTTCATACAAAACCATATGTTCAGTTCACGTTTATAACTCTCTAGTGTTGTTCTGTCTTTCAAGAATAGGTAACTGGAAAAGTCACTACACATTGTATAAATGTTTTCCCTTGGATTTCAGAAAAGGTGACTTTTTCCAAAAAGTAAGAGCCAAATCATTTCTAAGTCAGACGAAATCTGATAATTAAAGCTTCTAGCTGCATGCATTTTTAATACCACAGACAACGTAGTAATTGACATATGTGATTCTGGATCACACTTCAGATTTTAAATTATTTTAGTCTGCTGAAATGTGTTTAAGTGAACTAACCAGATATACTTTCAGTAATTCGGCTGTTAATGACTATCTTCACTTCAGAGCTCCCTTTGATGTTAAAATAGTCTAAGAAATAATGTAATTTCCCCACAAGCTGGTTGGGTTATAGTCAGATGTTTCTTAAATAGTTCATGTGAGAACTCTCCCTGACCCCGACTGCTGTGAAAATGTGAGGAGATTTTACTTACAAAAATTTTATATCCTGTAGTTCACTAAATTAACGGGAATGATCAGGACCTCAACCAAAATTGATTGCTGAACCGAAAATAAGATCAAAGAAATAAATCAAAAGGATAAAGCAGATGTAAAAATACAAAGTACAAGAATAAGTTCAGAATAATTAATATTTGCAAAATTGCACTGCAAAAGACCTTAGAAGGTGTTAAGCTCATAGCACATTAAAATCTAAAATTTTACATAGGGCTCTGAACCCAGAAAAGACTACTAATTCCTACTTATTTGCTGTAAAGCCAATAGGCATAATACCATAGAGCTTTATTAACAATAACCTTAATTTCTATGCTTAGTTCCTCTAGTGCCTTAAACTTCTTGTTCCCAGACTATTCAGACACGTAAGGACATTCAAAAGGTTTCCAATCACCTTTCATATATACCAGCCAAGGTCATAGTTTCTATACTCCTGAAATTGTCTAGACAAAATATAAAGATGTATAAAGGAAAATTAAAGAGGATATTATTTAATAAATTAAATTCAGTAAGCATCCACTGAGCCCCTGTCATTAAGGAACTATCAGATTGTTTTAGGTATATAAAGAGACGGAATCAAGACAATCATTGTCTTCAAGGAGTTTCAATCTACCTTAGAATGTTATGAAATAAGGGCATTAATAGATGTAATATGTGAAGTAAAAGATAAATGCTAAAAGAGAGTAATTATTATTATGTAGTTTAAAGAGGCTGGATTTCATTTAGTTGAGACAATAGGAAATGTTTTATGGTAGCTTATGAGATGGGATTTAAAGATCAGAGAAGGAGCATTTCTAGCCAGAGAATTAGTATTAATAAAGCATGGCATCACAAAATGTGGGGCATAGCTATAGCTCAACAAGCTTTCCATCTGGACTGGGACCAAGCTGATGCTGAGAAAAATAGCACAATTAGGACTGGAGAGGTAGGCTGAGGTTTTGTTGTGCCACTGTGATCTGCGCCCTGCAAGGCCATAGCTCTTCTGACCAAACCACATTACAGGAGCTAGACTAGGGGAAATAACAATGAAAAAGTGAGAGCAATAGACTTTTTTTTTGAATCTGAATAATGGGAGGGAAAGGGAAAAAAAACAGATTGTTAACATTAGGTTCTAAAAGACATTCCCCATTGTGAATAACTAAGAAGAATTAATAAAAGTTTAGGGTCCTTTTATACTCCATCCCCACTTGAATGACCAATAAAAATATACTTTTGATCAGAGGGAAAATGAGACTGTCAAATATATTCATAAAGCATTATTTGGAGGATTAAATGAGATTTTTAAAATTAAATTATTCAGTTTCATAAAGAAATAACTGGAAATCAATGTTGAAAAAAAAAGATAAACAGAAACCCTAAAACCAAGAATAAAAACAAAACTGAACATGTGTAATATGCCAGAAACTAGGCTAAATGATTTCTTGAAGAGTATCTCAGAGAGACTATTATTATCATCATAATAATTATTATTATTATTATTTCCATTTAATACATGTAGGAAACGAGGCTAAAATACATTAAGGGACTGGTCCAAGTTTGCATAGTTAGTATTTTACAACGTGGTGGTTAAGACTTTAAGTTCAGTTTTTCCCACTAGACAATATGAAGGGAATGTGCATGATGTCTGGGAAAGAAAAGCAGGGAAGCAAGCAGAAACAAGTAGCTGTACAGGTATTAAGGAATCTCTAACAGAAGTCAAGAGGCAGTACAATAAGAGCATGAAATAATATTGAATAACTGTAAATAAATGCAAGAGTCAGAAAATATTTTGGAAAATGAATTGTAAGAATGTTACTAATCAATATATAGAACGGGGAAGCAGAAGAAAGGTGCAAAAAATTATTTAGCTTAAAATTGTGAAACATCAAGTGAATGGTTATTGATATTAAGAGAAAAGTTCAGGAAAGAAAAAGGGAGATCGTGAGATATTTGGATGGTTATGACTTCTTAACAGGATTGTAGGCTTTCTATAAAATAGGATTTACATGTTTTTGTATTCCCTGGCAAAATTTAGCTTTTAGTTTTGAAAAATAGTTGATTAAATAATTTGAATTTAATTCATTTTAGCTGGTCATTAGATATTGATATTAAAGGATGGAAATTGGCATGAAGAAATTTTATTGGATTGTTGCCTCAGGATAAATGTCTGTTGGGAATTCATAGGGAATCTCAAGGGATGTTAAATAGCCAAAACAATCCTAATAAAGAAGAACAAAGTTGCAGGACTCACATCTCCTAATTTCAAACTCATCACAAAGCTACAGTAGTCAAACAAGTGTGGTCTGACATATAGACAGATGTAGAGACCAAAGAAATAGAATAAAGAGTCCAGAAATAAATTCTTGCACGTATAGTCAATGATTTTCAACAAGAATGCCAAGACAGTTCAATTGGGGAAAGAACAGTTTTTTCAATAAATGGTGTTGGGAAAACTGGATATCCACAAGTGAAAGAATGAAGTTGGACCCTTATCTTATACCATATACAAATTTTTTAACTCAAAATGGATCAAAATGTAAAAACTAAAACCATAAACTCTTAGGAAAAAACATAGGGGAGAAGTTTCATGACATTGATTTTGGCACTGATATATTGGATATGACAGCAAAAGCACAGGCAACAAAAGAAAATATAGGAAAGTTAAACTATGTCAAAATTTAAAACTTTTGTGCGTCAAAGGATGCTGTCAAGAGAGTGAAAAGGCAACCCACAGAATAGGAGAAAATATTTGCAGATCGTATATTTGATAAGGGATTTATACCCAGGATATATAAACAACTGCTCCAACACAATGACAACAAAAAAATCCCGTTAAAAGTGGGCAAAGACTTGAGTAGACATTTCTCCAAAGGAGATATGCAGATGGCCAATTAGGACATGAGAAGATGCTCAACATCTCTCATCATTAGGGAAATGTAAATCAAAATGACCACGAGATACCACTTCACACTGATTAGAGTGGGTATTATCGACAGAACGAAAAATAAGTCTTGGAGAGGGTGTGGAGAAATTAGAAACATTATGCCTTGCTGGTGGGAATGTAAATTGGTGCAGCCACTGTGGAAAACACTATGGCAGTTCCTCAAAAAGTTAAACATAGAATTACCATACAGTCCAGCAATTCTACTTCTAGGTATATACCCCAAAGAACTGAAAGCAGGGACAAAGATTTTTGTACACCAGTGTTCAGAAAAGCATTATTCATAATGGCCAAAAGACAGAAAGAAACCAAGTGTCCATCAACAGACATATGTTTAAACAGAAGTTGCATATACATACAATGGAATATTATTTAGCCCTAAAAAGGAAGGAAATTCTTGCTTACACTGTAGAGTGGATGAACCTTGAAAACACGCTAAGTGAAATAAGCCCGACATAAAAAGACAAATACTGTATGATTCTACATATATGAGGTACTTAGTGTAGTCAAGATTACAGAGACAGAAAATAGACTGGTGTTTAGCAGGGACTGAAGAGAAAGGGGAATGGATAGGTGTTGTTTAATGGATATAGAGTTTCAGTCTGGATGATAAAAAATGTTCTGGAGATGGACTGTGGTGAAGTTTGCTTAATAATGTGAATGTATATAATGCTAGTGAATTGCACACATAAAAATAGTTAAAATGGAAAAATTTTTATGATATGCATACTTTACCATAATAAAACAAAGAGAGAAAAAAAGTCTGTTGCAGAGTAAAAGAAGGAGGATTGGCAGAGGAGGTGTTGAGCTGTGATGTAGTCACAACAAAGGCCTCAGCCAACTTCATAGGGAGCTCTGGACCTAAGACATCCCTTCAGAATTGACCTATCTTGAGGACAAGGGCAGGAATCTTTATACCATCCACATCTAACAGACTTTGGGTAGAGGCTTCTCCCAAGGAGATGGAATACACCTGGATGAGCCTATGCTATTCTTGAGATTCCAAGGAAGGGACTTAACTGAGACTAATCAGACACCAATACTGCCAGGAGCTGTAGAATAAGTGTCTCAGTCCTTAAGGGGAGATTTGGGCAAAAAAAACACACCATTTATAGTCCACATTCTGGACCTCTTATTTACCCCTCTGCCATAATAGTGGCATTGCTCCTTCAAATACTGTTGGCTCTCTTTCCCCACACTCTGAGTCATCCTAGATGCATGGTAGTGAGTAACTTCTGTGCAACAGGTGCGGGCTTCCATGTCAATAACCTCTTTTATATCCCGCCCGATAACATCGCCAATCTTGACCCAACACCCTCAGAATCCAGTTCTTTTCATATTCCCCCAGCTCCTCTTTTTATGTGTTGGCTAAATCTGGCAGCTCCTTCAGTTCTAAAATGTATCATTAATTCCTAGCATGAATTAGTAACACTTCTAATAACTTTTGTAATTTATACCTATATCTTAATTCTCTTTCTAAAAAATACTCCTGATTACTTGAGTAACTTCCAATGACTGAAGATTGCCTCCTCTGTGAGGCAGGCAAATGGAAGCAACGTTATTCATAGTTTTATTAGGTACTTGACACTACATATGTGGTCCTAACAACGGTGAGGCAAGTTGTATCTCAACGTTATGGAAGAGAAACCTAAGGCTCAGAGAAGTTAATTGACTTGAAAAGGATAACTAGCTAATGAGTAGTAGAGGACTAATTTGGCTAAGAAATCTTTACCAAATACTTCCTTGTTAGTAATGTTAATGAAATCTACCATTTATTGAGCATTTACTATGTGACATACACTGTGAAAGTCACTCCTATATGTTAAATTTAACACTTGCAACCACCCTATAGGAGATAAGGAAAAGCAACATTAGAAGGAAAGTAGTAGTATTCCCATGTTACAAGTGAGAAACTTGAACCTCAAACAGAAGCAACTCCTTAACACAAGCTCACACTGTCTGCCATCTTTGTCCCAATTCACAGTGTTTTATGGAGGAGCCATACCCAACATGAATCTCTCTTAGAAACCTTTGGAGTGTTCAACAGCTTCCAAAAATTATATACATTTATACATATGTATATGTATACACATATGTATAGCTTAGAAAAAAAATCACAATAGAATAACTAGGTGGCAAATTTAAATGCTTTATTCTCCACCACAAAATAGTTAAGATGTGTCATCCATTTAATATGAAATATATAGCAAAAGAAATAACATGTATTGTTTAGACATTAATATAATAAATAGGGTACTAGGTTGGTTTTAGGCTACTCAGGAAAAAATCAGCGTCTTCTTTATAGGATACACTAAATGCATGATTTTCTCTCAAAAAGTCCCTAAAGTTGTATCATAGATAAATGGAATTTTACGACTATTTTATTAAGGCTTGAATGATTTAAATTGGTAAGCCCAAATCACTCTAGTATAGCAAGCACTAAAACAACATTTGATTATCTGTAGTTAATAGTACAAGTGGATTTAGCTATTATGCTCAGGGTTCCCTGAAGTAAAGGGAGAACTAAACTGGTCAATAAGTTTCAGGATTAATAGATAGTATAAGGGCAATGTGCATGGATTGTCTGCATGGGTTTGAAATATACTCGATCCCCAATGTTGTATTAATTTGCAAATGGCAAAGAAAAACCTAAACAATCACCAAAACTGAAATAAAATCTGAGCAAATTGTCCAAAGAATAATGGACATGCCCATACAGTATTTCAGGTAACAACAACTAGAAAATCTTAAAAAATTTCAGCTCAGCGTGTGGTGCCAAGGTGCTTGATCTGAAAAGCTTTAAAGTGATGAGTTGGGTCTACATAAAGGGGAGCACATTCTAAATACGCTCTTAGTTTAGAAATATATAGAGATTCTGTTTCCTATAACATAGGTCCAACTGCAAAATGGGGTAATTTTAGGAAATTCTTCTGAAAAATAGTCTCAATCATGTTTACCTGTATAACCATGTTGATTTAGTCTGCAAATATTTCTTTGAAGATAACAGTGGTGACTGCCACAAATTTAAGTTGGTCCTTTTCAATCTTGAGCACAAAAGGACAGAAATGCTACAGGTAAATGCAGTGAAGCAACACAATCGCTGAAGTTACCCAACAAGAGTATACAACACTGAGTTATCAATACTTTGACTGTAGAGTAACAGTTTCTTATCTGGATAATGACACCTCAATTGTTTTAATAAAACAGATAATAAGAGCAACAAACAGATATGTGATGTCTTAGAGTTGATAATACAACTGTAGAATTTTGGGGAAATGAAATCCTCTATTGAGTGACATGTTAATGTGTTGTTTGGTTTTTGTTTTTTAGTAATATGACGTCTACTGTATTGGAGAAATAAAACCAATCAGAAAAGAAAGTAGTAAAATAGAATGAATTCATCCCTTCCTACTGAAGAATGAAGTTGAATGTCACCATTGGTAGAAAGAAGTAATCTGTATTAAACAAGATCTCGGTCACATTTCTGTTTTTACACTGAAAGTATGAACGTTTTCCAAGTCTTAGTTTTGTCTCTACAAAAAAATCATCAAAGTGGTATTTAAAACCAGGCAAATGTTCTCTTCACATTGCAAATATAAATGTTTTCAGCTGCTAATCACATCAATAATGGAAAATTAAAGTGAACTATATTGTAATGGAAAATTAATCTAAACTATATAGTTGATTTTATAACAAAAAATTATAAACGTGGCTAAATTGTACATGTGGCTTCCTGACAAGAAGGGCAGGGCATGTCGAGAAACTTGAGCAAAAGTAGAGCCTGCAATCACTTATTCCTGCTGAATTTGTATAGCTCCACCAAGCAACAGACAAGCTATTATAACTTTATTGTTTCAGGGTATAAGCCTATTATACTCGGCAAATGAAGACACTGACATTTTGCTGTGTTGGTTGAAAAGATTAACAGCTCACAAAGAACAGTACCAACTGTGCCAAATTAAATATATTAAAATTTGAAGGCTTTACATTCGACACGCCCTCCACTGTAAATGCACATACAGTATGGTTTAAATGGCCTCGGTGGCTCCAATAATAATATAGTGGCATGTCAGTTTTGGAGATGCAATTTAAATCTTTGCTATTTTGTAATAAAACATGGCAGGGCATGTTTTTCTAAACCATTAATAAGTGCATCTATTGTTGGTGAAACAGGGAAGCAAGATATGTTTAGAAGTCTATTCATTTTTTTTTGGTCACTCGTGTCTTGGGTCACCTTAACAGACTCAGGAAGCAATATTCAAAATACTTAGATAATAGATTTTCAAATTTTAATATATAGTTAATATATTTTTAATCCATCTTGAGTGTGATTGGTTTTTTTCACTCCTTTTAATTCCAAATTTTCTTTTATTTAGTTATATACTTCCCTTTATTTAAAAGAATTTATCCCCTTTTAAATGAATGCAGATTCCGTGGAATCATAAGTTATTTTATCTGCTCGCACTTTATTCTCCTCATATGTAAACTATTGTTTACATTCTCCTCATATGGAAACTATTTATTTCAGACCCACAGATTTGTAGTGAGGATTAAATCAATAATATTTTAAAGCATTTACCATAACATCTAGCATATAGGAAGAGTACAAAACACATTAAATGATAATGCTAATGATAATAATAATTATCTGCATCTCACATTGGTACTGCATACTCAACTGGTATCTAGAAAAAATTACCTCAGAGAATTTGAAACATTCTCTAGACTCTGGAAAATTTATACGGACTTGCCCTCCCCCGTTCTGGTGACCCAGTGATGATGATATGTCATTCTAACTGACCTCATTATTTTCTTTCCTAAAAAGACAAAATTCAGCAGCAAGTTATCTTTTCTCCACTAGAAATGCGTAATATCCCCAAAGGCTTGTCCTTCTACCTTGATGACTAACCCAGAGCACCATGAAATCAGGTGTCCTGACCCACGTGTGACAGAACCATGCATCCCATCTGTAGCTATGGGTAGATTCTGTATGTGGGTGTGTATTTCTACTTGTATTCAAGAATTCTGCTTCATTTTTAAATGTAAGAATGCATATAGCCCAGTGCTTATATGCACCTATATCAAAGGTCACATTTGTGTATTTATTCAACATGAAGACTTACCTTAGTAAATTACATAATCGGTATTTTCAGAGTTAAGATATTAACAGCTTAAACTGGCTCCTCATAAAGGTTAGGGAGTAACTTAACTGGCTTGGTAAAATATGTAGACCCAAAACTTCTTGCAACTGCTAATTATAATAAGATAAAACATGAAAGTTGAGAAAGAAGATTGTTGCCATCATTTAGAAGGAACTTTGCTGTCATTTTCCCAGGCTGGCAATAGATCCTATCATGGCTTAGATAAGTTCCTAAACATCCCCACAAAAAGACAAGCTGGTGATGGCTAAAGCTATGCTTTCTTGCTTCACACATTTTCCATTCATGACCATTCATGATGTTATAAATGTCCCCGAGAAACGCAACATAAAGATTATATAATCAGCATGCTTTCTTTTCTCTTTATTTAGAGGGCAAGGGGAGAGAGACAATATAAATATATTAATATGCATTAGTTATAAGGTTTGCTTTCTGAATCAGATATAGTAATTTTAAATTAAATAGTAGTAGTTTTACACATATTATGGTACCTTTTTAGACAAATATGAATTTCTTTTTACAAAGGTACTGGAATCACTAGAAATCTTGCCATAACAGTTATCTCATCTCAAGTTTGACTTGAAGACTCAATTTCATGTAATCTAAGCAAGAATCATTTACAGGAGGTGTTACATTGATAATGCACAGACATTCTCTCCAGTAAGGCCAATACCTATGATCAATAGAACCTGGAGCCCTGTAATAAAAGATCAAGCCCAGCCCATCCATCCCTGAGTCCCAGTTTAGTCATGATGTATATTCCTAACTATAAACTGATCTTATTTTAGGGCAAGCAAAATATAATGAGAGATGCGTTATGTAATCTTGTATAAGAACTTATTTATATAACAAAATTTGGAGATAGTAATTAAAGTTAGAACAAAATAGAGATTATGAGTTTGTGATCTGAAAATTAAACTTTGAATGGTAAATTGATGAACTGTATTACTAAATAATAAACCTGTAGTTTCTATGTTAGGTCTCAATTCCATCCTTGCTTCCCCACTGAAAATCAGACAGTAATGCATTATTATATCAGCTTAGTCATTCTAGGTATTACCAACTAACAATCTGGAGAGTAATGCATTTTTATTCATTAATCCTTTATGTGTTAAGTGCAAACTTTGAATACATCTTATTCCACCACTTAACAAGTCCACCACCTAAACCTTGTACAAAAGAGGCAGGGAAAAATGTTTTGAGAATCTTCCAAAACATTATCAAAATTATCAGATTTATTTTTAGAAAGTTAACTATCATTTTTTGATGTTTTACAATTAAGAATATCTTTCACAGGATACTATGAATATTTCTAAATATATCTCAAAAACAAGATCAAATAAAATTTGAAAATACTCCTTTGACAAATCCTCTTTGGGAAAACCATAGTAATTCCCCTCCTAAAGTGGAAGAGATTCCTGACACTGACATTCATAACCTTGGTAGGAACTGACCTTGAGGTCCCACAATAACCACGTCCCTCAAAGGAAGCCAAAATGGTACTGGGTCAGCAAGACTTCATGGTCCTTAGGTGAAGCAAGAGACAAATCCTCTCTACAAGAAGATACGTCAAATTAAACCCCTGATTCCTGCAAATTAGGACCAAGTAGGATTTTTATTCAGCAAAGCAATTATTCAAGACTGAAGGAGAATTAAATGCACTCTCAGATGAATAAAACTAATTTTTTACCACCACAAACACAATTGTATTGAAGGAGCCCATAAAGACACAACTTCAAAGAGAAGGAAAATGATCTCAAAAAGAGGCTTGAGATGCAAGAAGAAAAGGTTCACAAAGAAATTGGTGAACACACACACAAATCTAAAATTTTCTCTATATCATAATAAAAATCATTATATCGTATAGAATTAAGAAAAAGACAAAACTAACATACACGATCACAACAACATGTGCAAGCATTGACACTGAGCACTTAATGCTCAAAATTAAAATAAATTCAAGTAAAAAATAGTAATATATATGTGCAAAGCAAGAAAAAGTTAAAATACCTATTTTAAAAAAATATATATATAGCTGTCCCTCAAGACTCACTAAAATTTCTCTGACATATTTTGTTCATTTCATACTCTCCAGACTAAACTAGGAAGAATAGATAAATGTTTCTTTCAGTTCGGTTACCTGGTCTTGTTTACCACACTATTCCCACAGAATCTGAGGGGAATGTTTTTCATGATGCCCTTTTCTACCCTTACGAATTACTCTTCTCTGCAAAGAAGATCAAAGGTTCTACAAACACAATGTCTCATTCCGGCTGGTGCAGCCCTTGCAGTGAAGTATCAGTTTTATCTTCCAGATCAGCAGGATAAATATGAATAGAACAAACCGTGTATTGTCTGAGGAATATTGCTAGATAGCTCTGCACTGCGGAAATATTTCTGTTCAAAGTAGCTTTCTCAGATTTCTTTCTTTGTCTTTTCCCCAATTACTTAATATCCTAAACCAAAATGGAAAATTGCACAATTAAAAATAATTTCACAATGAAAAATACTATATATATCATCATGTGTAAAATTCTCATTGGAAATCACAAAAATATCTCTTTGTTTCATCTGTAGCATGATATTAAAAGCATAGATTTTCATCCTACTCATTGTTTCATTTGAAGCATTACATTGTCATATTTGGGAAAAAACAATCTAAGACATAAATAAGTTACCTGTACATTGTTTAGGTTTTTTAATTACTAGAAAGCCTTAAGAGTAAAGTTGTATCCATATGGTTTCATTTATGAGTTTTCCAAATATGAAATTTTGGGGTCATGAGCAAATTATGATTTAAATTCTGGTAATCAGAATTGGTAACTTAGAAGTTTTGACTCAGGCTCCAATTGACGATAAATGTCGGTTAACCAAGTAAATGTTGAGCCTACAAAGGTGCAGATTTTCGAAGTAGCTAGACATATCAGTAACTTAGAGAGAATGGAGATGGAGAGAGACTCCTTTGGAGAGAAGCACTGGTGTGCTGTGAGTACAAACACCCCCTGCCAAATGTGGACAATTGGATTGCCTCCTCCTGAAGCCTAGACAGAGAAGTGACTCAAAAGGATCACCCGCGCTTTGATTTCTGTTTCATGGAGTTTAGAAGGTGAGGCTGACTCCCATCTTTATTCTCACTCAGTAAGTTGAGAAGTCAAAAGAGATGTGCTGCTGAAATTCTTTGGTAGTGGACTGAGCCTTCACTGCTAGAATTGTTCAAGGTAAATGATAGGTGAGTGTTTCCTATAAACCAGATGTTTGTTATGTGGGAGGAGAGAGTCAGCCTGGAGTGAACAGACAGTGGACAAAGGAAAGTCTCTTCAATAAATGGTGTTGGGAAAACTGGACAGCCACATGCAAAAGAATGAAACTAGACCACTGTCTTATACCACACACAAAAATTAAGTCATAATTGGTTAAAGACTTGAACGCAAGACCTGAGACCATAAAAATCCTAGAAGAAAACATAGGCAGTATCCTCTTTGACATCAGTCTTAGCAGTTTCTTTTTGAATATGTCTCCTCTGGCAAAGGAAACAAAAGAAAAAGTAAACAGATGGAACTACATCAAACTAAAAAGCTTCTGCGTGGCAAAAGAAACCATCAACAAAATGAAAAGAAAACCTACCAATTGGGAGAAGATATTTGCAAATCATATATCCAATAAGGTTAACATCCAAAATATATAAAGAACTCATACAACTCAACACCAAAAAAAACCAAACAATCTGATTAAAATATGGGCAGAGGATCTGAACAGACATTTTTCCAAAGAAGATATACAGATGGCCAACAGATGGCCGTTAGGTACATGAAAAGATACTCAATATCACTAATTATTAGGGAAATGCAAATCAAAAGCACAAACAGTTATCACCTCATGGCTATTATTAAAAATACAGAAATAACAAGTGTTGGAGAAGATGTGAAGAAAAGGGAACCCTCGTGCACTTCTGATAGGAATGTAAAATGGTGCAGCCACTATGGAAAACAGTATGGAGATTCCTCAAAAAATTAAAAATAGAAATACCATATGATCCAGCTATTCCACGTTATCCAAAGAACACGAAAACACTAATTTGAAAAGATATACGCACCCCCATGTTCATTGCAGCATTATTCTCAACATGACTCCTGCTTAAGAGGATTATCTATGTATATCATGAGACTGAAGCAAAGAGTTTTCCACGGAGGAGACCTCTGAAAAACCAGGCCCTTGGGGAAGGGTACCCAAAGCCCAAGTCAGAACAGAAAGTCTAAGCAGAATATCCCCAAAGACATGATTAAAGCTTAGACTAGACTGGTAATTAGAGAAGGTAAGCTGTAATAATCAGTCAGACCTAGGGAACACAAAATCATCTTAGAGTAGTACCAGTCAAGTAAAAACTTTGTATAAAACTCTACCCCTTCATCACTCCCTCTGGATTCCAACTTGGGAGGCTTTGGGAGAAAGTAAATGGAAAAGAGTGAATTAGCTGGCTATCCCTGTTCCCAGGCAGCAGACAACAAGCCTGAAGCCAGTCCTATATGTCACACGGAGATTTAAATAAAATTCATAGTAGTGAATATTATGAAGCACTGGGCATTTTAGTTGCTGATTTCATATTGCATTTTGTGATTTAAAGTTACCACAGGACTCGCAAAGAGGGAACAGAAGAGTTGCGGGACCCAACAATATTTTCACTTAGTGGCAAAAGCATACCTTCCCTCATTTAATAAAGTTAAAGGGATAGTAGGGACAAATGGTAAGAAGGTCTATTAAAAGAATCTCACAAGGCATGTCTGCTCAGTATCTGGGTGCCATTTGCACAAATGAATCATCATTTCTTCTACTCAAAGAAGGATAAAACGTATTTCAAACATTAGATGAACTTACTCTATAAAGACAGAAAGTGAAGTGGTAAAAAAAGACACTTACAGAAGGTTTTTTTTTTTTTTTTTATGCTGTCCTTCTCAGTATCACCATCTGGCAGTTTTCCTGTGACAATTACTGTAGAAACAAGTGGCTCTTATCCCAGCAGTCATTGAAACACACAATAGATATTTAGAAGAAAGAGAATCTCCAATCATATGCAACACAGATGTCAGAAATGAAAAATGGTTGGATAGAGTTTTTCTTTCTTTTTTCTCAAAGTTTTGCAAAGCAAACAACATATTTTGATCACCCTCTACTTTTGAGTACAATGATCCGTCTAAAGCAGGATCTCTGTACCTCGGTGCTGTTGGCATTTTGGGCCAGATAATACTTGGTTTTGTGGGGCTGTGCGTATTACAGGATGGTTAGCAGCATCCCTGGCCTTTATCCATTAGATTCTGGCACCTCACCCCACTTGTGACAACTGAGGTATTTCCAGACATTGTTAAGTATCCCCCAGGCAGTAAAATAGCCCTTCTCTCCTACCAAGACCACTGGTCTAAAAATCAGCTTGCATACAAAAATTTTGGTTTGAAATCAAATTCTAACATACTTCATTTTCATTTAGCATTTTAAAAAATTCATGGTAATTCAACACAAAATGATATCTCTTGGTAAATCCCAGTTGGAAAGAGCTGATACATTAGAGGAGTGTTGAAATGAGGAGATTTTGTCCCTCTGAAGTTACCAGGACTGTTCGGAAGACAGAAGTCTTTATGGTACTATTAAAATGTGTCATGAAATTTGGAAAACATAAAATTACTTTCATAAACACATATTTCATTGAAAAATTTAATAAGACTATGTCTCAAGTCTAAGACTCTAATGTCACCCAAAGAGCAGGGATGTGTTGCTAATCCTAGCGCATATTTAGCAGGGTCAAGTATCCGCTATCACCCCCAGATTACTTGAATGTCACTATAAAGGACACAGTCTTCCTGCTGCAATGCATTTTATTTCTTTTATATGTAGTCATGACAAAATAATCTCTTATGATAATCTGTTATTTTCCTGCTTTATAAAAAATACTTTAGATTACTAAATATTAAAGGTCCCAATCATAGTATGAAAAGATAATGTCTTGAACATATTTTGATTCACAGTAGATAAGCGTGATCCTAATTGTCATGACCTTTTAACAATATTCAGGTATTAAATATTCTGTGATGTGCTAAAAATAATTAAACATTTCTTTACCTTTAGAAATAACTTAGCATGTAGATTTTCTTAACTCTTTTGAAATGGAAATGGAATTGTCAGGGTTCCTCCCAATTAGGCACCTGTTCTTGAGGACAATTTTGTGTCTGTCATCATAATAATGATTACTCTATAAATAAGAATGAAAACAGTTAAGAAAGAGAATAAAAAGGGTGTGGGTGTAATAATATATCATTTTGATGTCAGTCCACTTCAAGAGAGACAGCCACTGTTACATTTTGATAGATTATTTTTAATAGAAGAGAAATAGCTCAAAATATTTAATGAGAAATAATTAAAAGATCCTATTTTATTGGACATATTGATTATTTTAAACTAGGGAGAAACATGCAATATAATTTCCTTTGTTTTCAATGTATATTTTCTTCTCCAACCTCCACTTCCTCAAATGATATCAAGTTAAATCATATGTCAGGTCAGCAAATTGTCATGACACAGTTAGTGTGTGTATTGTGTACTTCTCCATCCTTAATTCAGAACATGAGTGTGAATAAGAGTTTGAAGTTGTGTGTTATGTGCACAGTATATTTTTCTCTGAATAAGAACACAATGCTGTACAAAAAAAATGCAATATATGAAGTGGTATCTTAACAACCTTTAAAAATTTGATCTACGGCCTACCATGAGCAACTAAGTTACCAAGAAAAAGTGTTCACAGATGTCACCAACATGGCAACATAGATTGTTCTTGACTTTGCTCCCCCTTCACTGAGAGAATCATAGAACGTGGGGGTAAGGCTGGAGCATCCTCTGCACCATCGAGACCAAGACAGACTACATTAGACGAGTAAGAGAAGTGGCTACACAGCCACCTCACTGCCCCTCCCCCAGGACAGCACAGCACGAGGCATGGAGGTCTCCCCTGAGCCTCTAGTCCCTCCAGTGGGAAAAGAGAACCCAGGGGGACAACCAGCTCCCCCCTCAGCATTGTAGGTCACTTTGTTGGAGACAACTCATGGAATGGAAAAAGCATTTGCAAACCATATACCTGACAAGGGGTTAATATCCATAATATATAAAGCACACACACAACTCAATAGCAGAAAAACAAATAACTCAATTAAAAAATGGGCAAAGAACCTGAACAGACACTTTTTCTAAAGAAGATATATGAAAGGTCAACAGGTACATGAAAAGATGCTCAATTTCACTAGTCATTAGGGAAATGCAAATTAAAACCACAATGAGATATCACCTCATGCCTGTTAGAATGGCCATCATCAAAAAGACAAAAGATAACAAATGTCGGCGTGGATGTGGAGAAAGGGAACACTTGTGAGATTTGTGAGTGTTTGTGAGATTGTAAATTGGTACAGCCACTATGGAAAACAGTATGGAGGATCCCCCAAAAATTGAAAATAGAATTACCATATGATCCACCAGTTCCACAACTGGGTATTTATCCAAAGGAAATAAAAACACTAACTCGAAAAGATATCTGCATCCCCATGTGCATAGCAGCATTATTTACAATAGCCAAGACGTGGAAATAAACTGTGTCCATCAGTGGATGAATGGATAAAGAAAATATGGTATATATTTAAGACATACAGCATGTCTTAAAGACAGAAATGAAGTGTTTTCGAGTGTGGTACCAGTAAGCCTAAAATAATAATACAAATTATTTTGATTAAAGACAAAGGCCATGGCTCATTTTCCTCATTAGATTATGTCAGTTATAGTATTACTGAACATCGATCGTATGTTTTCCCAAATAAAAATGGGCTCTCTATGATTATTTTTTTAGCATTGAATAGAAAGAGTGTGGGTTAGAAGCCTTGTGATTACTTTCCCTTTGTAAAATGACTCTTGGTTAATTAGAATTTGTATCCGTTTATAAATATTTCATTGGAAATGTATTATAAATATATTTATAAATGTATTATAAATATATATATATATATAAATATATATATATATATATACAACGGAATATTTGTATCCGTTTATAAATATTTCATTGGAAATGTATTATAAATATATTTATAAATGTATTATAAATATATATATATATATATAAATATATATATATATATATATATATACAACGGAATATTCTGCAGACATAAAAATGAGGGAATCCTACCATTTACAATGGCTTGAATGAACCTTGAAGGCATTATGCTAAGTGAAATAAGTCAGACAGAGAAAGATAAATACTGTATGATCTCACCTGTATGTGGAATCTAAAAAAAACAAAAACAAAACCCCAAACAGATAGAGAAAGAGATCAGACTTGCTGTTACTAGAGGTGGAAGGTTGTGGGAGGGGGAGTTGGAGGAAGCTGGTCAAAAGGTACCAACTTCCAGTTATAAGATAAAAAAGGACTAGGGATGCAATGTACAACATGATGACTCCAGCTAACACTGCTGTGTGATACACAGAAAAGTTGTTGAGTGTAGTAAATCCTGAGTTCTCATCACAGTTTCTTTTCTTTTTACTGTATCTGTATGAGAAGATGGATGTTAGCTGAGCCTATTGTGGTAATTTCACAGTACATGTCAATCAAACCATCATACCATAGGCCTTAAACTTATACAGACATGTATGTATTTTGCATTAAAACTGGGAAAAAAAGTGATCACATTAAAACTTAATATAAATTTACAGAATGCTCAAACTCTCAATCTCTGCTTCTATAGGTTAGAAAACTGAGACTCTTTGAGTTAAAATGACATTAAAACATAAAAATGACATTACTGAAAGTCAGTGCTTTAGCCAGGACTAGAAAGAATCCAGAACCACTTACCTTCCCTAAGTAATTTTCCTATAATCATATAGTGTGCTGCTTACAATATTTTGAATGGAGAGGAAAACTGCTGTTACAACAAAAAACTCGAAAAAGAAGCACTATAATCTGCACTAAAGTGCAGCAGTGAATTGGGGGACATTAAAACATTCAATGACTTATTTCTATGTAATGTCTCTCAGCACACTTAGGATGTCCCATTTTTTGAATTCCTGGTAGCTATTCCAGTTACTATGAACCTCACTAAATAACCCACATTGAAAGCAAATGAATGACTAGTAAATAGACAGTAACTAAAAATAAACCATATTTCTAGATTTTTTAGTTTCGTGAGGGCATACCTTGATGCCCAATGGATCACTGTGTAAATTAATGGAGAAGTCACTTAAACAGTGTATAGCTAATACAGTGTAAAGAATGGAATAAAAGAGAAAACAGTTCTGTGTGAGACATCGTCATGACAATGCAGCAAAAGGACAAGAGAGTAAGGTGAGCTCAGTCGCATTAAGCTCGTATGGAATTGTGTCACCAGACAAAGGCATTGTAGAGATAAAAATTCAGGCTTAAATCAGACAGTCACCATTCACCTCAGTGACAAGGCTTAAAGCTTATTTAATACATTTCCAATGAAATATTTATAAACGGATACAAATTCTAATTAACCAAGAGTCATTTTACAAAGGGAAAGTAATCACAAGGCTTCTAACCCACACTCTTTCTATTCAATGCTAAAAAAATAATCATAGAGAGCCCATTTTTATTTGGGAAAACATACGATCGATGTTCAGTAATACTATAACTGACATAATCTAATGAGGAAAATGAGCCATGGCCTTTGTCTTTAATCAAAATAATTTGTATTATTATTTTAGGCTTACTGGTACCACACTCGAAAACACTTCATTTCTGTCTTTAAGACATGCTGTATGTGGAACTAGATGGTTTTAGAGACTAGAATTGGAATTGGGAAGATATTATATAGCTTTTCAACAATATCCCTGGTGATCTGTGGCCAGTTCACATTCAACAACATGTGCCCCATTTAATTACAGTGAATATTAATGTGGAATGAATTAGATTATATGGAAAAAAATTTTAAACTATGGGAAAAAAATGTTCTGTTTTGTTTTATTCCCAGTAAAAGTTGTTCTCACATTAGTAAACTCTGAACATTTTGTAAATGAAACCAGAGAAGAGCAAACATTGCAGTTCCCTTAATCAAGAAGTTTGCCTCTCTTTTCCTGGCATGACTTCCACAAGCACCGGAAGATAGAGCGTTCTGGTTCTTTGGCTGCTAAGGTCTCAGCACCACCTTGAGTGATCCTGTCGAGCAGGATGTCATACAGTCCCATGCTGGTTTTCTCCAGTGTTGTCCCCATCGGCCAAGGGGAATCATTCCTGCCTCCCTTGCCTAGAAATCTCTGGCCTCTTGAATTTACTCCATGTCACTCTGTCTATCCAGTCAGGAAAACTGGTGAAAACAGTTAAATTTAAAGAAAATGGATAGTATGCCAGGTGGTAACTGGCAAGAGCGAGTGTGATATGTGTGCACTCTTTTATTTAGGATTTCCAGGAAAGACTTCTCAGAGGAGGTGATTTTTACCAAGAAATCTGAGTGAAGGGAAAAAGAGAGTCATGGAAATATCTGGAGGGAAACAGTCTAGACAAAACAAGTCCAGGGGCCCAGCAGCCTGAGCTTATTTGGTGCATTTATGGAACAGCAAAGAGCCCAGTGTGTCTGCAGAAGAATGAACAAGTGAAAGGGGGCAGAAGAAGAAATCAAAGAGGTAGCAGGAATTGGAAAAGGGAAATTTGTAAGAGCAGACCATGTAGAGTCACATAGGCCATTGTGAAGAAATTGGATCACATTCTGCATGACAAAGGAAGACACTGGAAGATTAGAAGGAGAGGAACAGCATTATATGACTTTTCCATAAAGGAATCCCTACATGTTCTGGGTGGAAAATACATACTATGGTATGAAAGTGTGAATCAGATCAACTGGGGGTTGCAATAGACCATATGAGAGATGATGATGGCATGGGCTATTGGTTTACATGGTATGACCTGGTAGGAATCTGAATAAATTTTGAAGACAGAAACAAGATTTATTACTAGGGGTCGGATAACTTGAGAAATTTGTGGAAAGCCATTCCTCTATTAAGTTTCAGAGCTGACAATAACCCTGTTTCTCTCTGCCCTCAAGTGCAGGTTCTTTTTACTACTCAGTGGTTTCCAACTGAGGGTGAGCATCAGAACGCATGGCAGTATTTACAAAACACAGATTTCTAAGTCCTGCTCCAGTCCTAGAGAATTAGACTAACTGGGAAACTAGATCAGAAATTATTGTTTCAGATATTCAACCAGGTTTGCAAACCACCTCATACACCACGCAGTGATAAGTATGATGGATGTATCTATAAGAGGCAGCCTTAACAGCATAGAAAAATGATTGTTTGGGAAACGTGCAGAGAATATTTGTGTCAGACTATTTCATGAAAGAAAAATGTAAAGCACAAATTGTAGTAACTGAACAAAGAAAGGATCCAAAGGAGTAGACTTCAAACTGAAATCACAGAAGGAAAAACACTTTAACTGGCCATTCTGTCTCTGAACCTGGAACAAAGGAGAGAAGAATGGATGGAGGTCAAAACATACTTGTGTGTAGAGAGAGGTATCCAAGCAAGTTTAAATCCACTGGTCTCAATCACCTCTGTAAAATAGAAGATGAGGTTAGCTGTTGAGGAGGTGGATTATGATGAATATTTGGTCAAGAGGCTGGAGGAGAACAGAGAAGTTTTGAATCACGGCAGAGGAGAATGAGAAAGTGACCAAGAAAGGAAAGCTCCCGGGTGAAATTTCAGAGAACACGTTATAGTATATAACATATAGAATAAACTGTATACTACTCTATCTAGCCATGTAATTTTGTCTGTCTTACTCAGCAGCCTGTTATATGAAAGAATATACAATTTTGAGTATTGATCCAAGTTTAAGGATTTGTGGGATTTGGAGGTGAAACTTTATAGGTAAGAATATTTAGTTTAAGAGCTGTGTGAGCTCAAGTCATTTATTCAACTCTGTGAATCCCAACTTCCTCATTTGCACAATTGAGATAAATCCTAACTCATTACGCTGTGAGGATTGAATTAGATAAACCAAATTGATTATCGTCTGATAAATGGCAGATAGTCTAGAACTGATAACCATTATTACTATTGTTATTGCTATGAGAATATGCTCTTAAGTGGAATGAAGATAAATGATCAGAATTCAGAAGGCCAAAAATTATGAGGATAGATTTTTGGATGTTCATGTGCAGAAAGCTTGACATATCAAGAATAATGGCAGGAGGCCTCATTGGTAAATGTGGAAAACTGACATGAAGAAAGCTAACCTATTTTTATATCTCGAACCTGTTGAGACCATTGTACATCCTAATCCTGTGACCCAAATGATGTGTTTTCTATAACTTCTGGTTCTGAGTCATCCAAAATTCCCCTGATTTACTTTTTTTATGACTGCAGTAATCTACTTAAGTCCTTTCAATTTTAATTCATAACAGTGAAAGAGAAGACAGGGAGGGTTGTTGAAAGAGGATTGTTCATTTGTTTTTGTTTGTTGTTTGTCCCTACATGAGGCAATTTCTGCTTCCCCACCTCCTATTCACTCATTTATGCATTTCCAAGATGGTTCCTAGTCCCATGCTCCACTGAAACTGTTCCTTGTAGAAGTCACAAGTGACTCTATGTCACCAAATCCAAACAGCATCGACAGTTCTCACCTTTCTTGACCACTCAACATTGATCAAGTCAACCACTGCTTCTTGAAACCCTTCCCACTTGGCTACTGCAATACCACACTCTTCTGGTTTTCTGCCTACCATGCATACTGCTCTGTCAAACTCAAACATTACAAGTTCAGCAAACACTAAATGATTATCTGGCAAATCATTTCTATCCTTGGACTCCTTCACTGCTTATAAGAAATATTATTTATTCCTACCTGTATGGCTATTTCTGTCCCTCTCAAGATAGAGAGAATATGTCAAACCTAGTTTTGCTCCTCTTATGTGACCTCTATATTTCAACCTTTTCCAGGGTGTATGTGCACTCTTCTTCCTCCTTGGAGAGAAGGTGATCATCACCCAAGGCTCATTAAAGACCCTTTATGGACTGACAATCTCTAAATGCATGTGTCCAAATTGTCTGCTCTAAGCTGCAGACTCACCAATCCAAAGGATATTGGCTCTCATGGGTGCCTTAAACTTAATATGTTAAAAACAAACAAGCAAACAGACAAAAATGATTGAGCATTTATGTGAAACCTATATTTTCCAATTTGTTACAGTTTATACTTCCAAGCTTGCTCATTTTTTTCTATAAAGTATATATATATATAATATTTATATTATACATCTATAAATTATAAATTATATAATTTCCATTAAATAGCCAGAGTATAAACCCTTTAAAATATAGACATAATCATTTGCTTTAAACCTTTAAATGGCTTCCCACTGTATATCAGATAAAATCCAAACTCCACATCTGAACCTAAAACTCTGTCAGTCTGGCCTGGGCTGTCTCTCATGAGCCCCTCTCTACGTCTATGACATTGTAACCAGGTTGACCTCCTTCCAGATATCTGAAGACCAATAAGCACTTTTCCCCTTTTTAGGGAACACACGTGCTATTTGCCCCCTCACCTAGAACCCAATTCTCTGTTCTTTTTACATGACTAGCTCCTTCTGAGGAACAGAATAAAGGAAACCTCATTTAAAATGAAGCTGGAAGGCCAGAAGGGGAAGCCTTCTTACACTACTGCTCGATCTCAATTACAGACCCCACCAGGAAGATGTCAATTACAGACCTCAACTGGAAGAATCACCTGTTGCTATTCCAGCAGGAGGCAGGAAATTTTCCTTCTTGCCCAGCAATTTGGCCACTGAAAATCTGTCACCGCCTTGAATTCTCGCTTTCCACCAATAGATTTTCATTAAAAAACAACCCCTCCCAACTTCCTCCTTTTTTTCTATAAAGTAACGTTCCCTCCTTTGTTTGCTGGACTTGTCTATGGCATTTGCTATAGCTTGCTTGTCCTGAATTGCAATCCCTCTGCTATTCCTGAATAAAGCCATTTTGCTGGTTAAATAACCGGCGGTTTTATTTGTTTAGGTCAAACTTCTTGTGACTCAAGTCTTATATTAAATGTCACACCTTCCAAGAATATTTGTGTCCATTATTCTCTATCTCTTCACCTTTTTGTTTTCTATGTAGCATTTATCACAATTTTAATTATATATAATTCAAGCTTCTTGTCTTTTATTCTTCCCTCCACACTCACCGACACTATGGCCTTGAAAAAGCCAGGAGCCAGACAGCACAGGTGCTGTTTCCCACTCATCATCCAGCACACAATTCCTACCTGGCGCATGGCGGGGAAACCAAAATATTTTGAATGAATGAATACATGAAATATCAGCACTCTCTCTAACCACGTGAGATAGATATTTTCATGTGCAAGTAAATTTGATTAGTAAATAGCAGAAAAAGCTCCCAAAATATTTTAGTTTGTTTTGCACATGTCCTTAAACAATTGTCACTTTGTTTATATATATTATATATATATGTGTGTGTGTGTGTGTGTGTGTGTGTGTGTGTGAGTGCGTGTATACATATATGGGGTTTTTTTGCTGAGGAAGATTCACCCTGAGCTAACATGTGTTGCCAATCTTCCTCTCTTTTGTATGTGGGTCACCACCACAGCAGGGCTGATGAGTGGTGTAGGTCTGTGCCCAGGATCCGAACCCACTAACCCGGGCTGCTGAAGTGGGGTGGGCTGAACTTAACCACTACGCCATGAAGCCAGCCCCCATTTTTATATTTTAACCTTATTGTTGACATAGATCTTTCATCTTATGATCCAGAGAGAAAACTGCTTATATCAAGAAGGAAAAATGCTCAAGATCTGTATAAGATTTGACCACAATAACATTTATACTAAATTTGTTTTGAGGATAAAGTTTTTCAGTGTAATAGACAACTCAAAGGAGAAAATGATATTAAACATTACACATTTACAGTTTAGGATTGAATTCATTTTTGAATCTTCAAGCAAATCCAGAATATGCTTAGACTAATTTCATAGAAACTGTATTTGAAAAACCTTCAATGAACATAGTCAGTTTTTCTTTCTAAATGCCAGAAAAATCCACCCGAGTTTAATTGTAACCCTCCCTACCATTGGTGTTTATTTTTCAATCATAGAATTATTTTGCCAATATTTAAAAGTCATTTTTTGTAACTA
This sequence comes from Tapirus indicus, assembly GCA_031878705.1. NCBI lineage: Eukaryota > Metazoa > Chordata > Mammalia > Perissodactyla > Tapiridae > Tapirus > Tapirus indicus. The sequence continues at coordinate 32,921,490 of CM062937.1, read as the reverse complement.
ATGTAGCACTTTTGGGATAGGCAATGATATTTTCCTGAAAATGCTTATATATTACAAACTAGTGTGAAATAGATTATGTTTGCTTCAGATTTCTGTTTTTGTTATTGGGAAGGTTTTAATATATCTTAATAGCTTCATGAAGTAATTATATTAGTTCATATAAACAGAAAACAATAAACTTCAAATACAGTTTTGTGCCCTTTAAAACTATTTTCAAAGGAGACTTAAAAAATCCACTTATTGTAAGTTAACTTTTCTTACATGAAAATATTTATCCAAAAATAACATCTTATTCTTGCCACAGTGGGACACTGTTAAGCTGTCAGTCATTGCCCAATGTATAACTAAAATTACATGTGAAAAAATTTTCATATTGTAATTTCATGGTTCTTCTTGAACAAAGAAAATCTGATTGATTGCAATCATTTACACAGCCAGAGAAGAGAATATAAAAAAAAATTCAAATATATCATTTTAGGCTTCTATCTACAAAGCTTTGAGAAGTGAACCAAAACGAGAAATTCTGCACTCCTTTCAGATTGCATGAAGCAGCTGTGAATTCAGATTCCACATTTCATCTTTCATTTTGATGTGCATTCTTTTGATCCCCAGAAAGAAATATATTTATAATTTCCAAAAGAATTGCCTCAGAGGTAAGTGATATCCAAATATTGTTCTGCAGAGATAAAAAGTATACAATGTCAGTGGCATTTGGCTGTGGATTGATGATGCATTGCACTAAAATATAGAGACATCATTCCTATAAAACTTGTAGCATTATGGTTTAGGGACTATTTAACCTTTAACACAAATCATTTTTATTTTCCCACTGGAATTTAAAGCACTTTATTCTGTTATATTGTATTTCTTTTTGTTTCCCCATTTTCCCTGCACTGCGCCCGCCAAAAATTTTGTTTTTGGCAAGCTGTAAAGAAGAAAAGAATAGGGAACATGAGTGCAAGGCAAACAAACTGGGCAAAGATGGAGAACCAATGTCCTGAGAAGGTATATTTTTAATGTAAATGACCTTAAGTCCATGCAAGCCAAAGAACTTAAAAATCAGATATAAATTGGTTTTCTATTTTTTTTTCTGATGAGTTCAGCCAGATAAACTCAGGAGTAAACAATAAAAAATGGACAATATGAAAAATAAACATATTGGCAGCAGTAAATTTTATCCTGGTATTTTTCCTATTCAATGTTGTAGAATGTTCTATGAGAATGACTTGAAGACACATTGCTGACAGTGTGTAGAGAGAAGAAAACAACCAACTCTAAGTGATATTGAAAATAATAGAAAGAAAGGGGAGAGTTTGAGAGAGAATTTCATTTCATAAATAATCTCATGTCAGTGACAAATTTTGAATCTTCACGTTGCTATATTTGGCGAAGATGTGCACATTCCTTAGAGTCTTCAGATGCATTGCACATGGATGAGATTTAACATGTCTTTTCTTTCCACCCTGACAGAATTACACTGGGGTTGGTACACAGTGCCAAAGAGAAAGATAAAGAATAAAATGTTTTGAGTTCTACTGGGACAATAAAGATGATTTGTATTAAAGGTTAAATAGTCCCTGAACTATAACGTTAAAAGTTTTATGGGAATGATGTCTATATGCTGGTGCAATGCATAATCAGTTCACTGCCAAGAAACATGACATTGTACATGTCTATTTCTGCAGAACTCTATTTGGATAGCATTTACCTCTAGATAGATCCTGCTGGATACAGGAGCAATGAAAAATTTTATGTAAGAATGAAGTAAGGGATCATGACCCTAAATAGCACAATAGATCATTCAGCATAAATGTTGTTGGTGAAGTATTTACCATGTGACTATATTTTGTATTTCTTTCATTTTTAAAGCAAGCTAGTTCTCTCTGCACAAAGTGGGGAATAGTTTGATTTAATATAAATTAAGATTTGAAATCATTAAATTTGCCTTTTTATAAAACATCCTTGAGATGTGGGGGGGTTTCAAAGCTTACTATTTAATTATATTTAGGAGGCAGTTTTATAAAAGGATGCACAGAATCGGCAATTATCTGTTGAAGTCAGGTTACACAGAAAGTCATTCAAGGAAACTCTAAATATTTTAAATAAATGAATGTCATATTCAAATGTGCTCCTTACATTCAGAAAAGTCTACGAGAATATTAAATTATTTCCACATATGGAAAATACTATGTCAGACTCCTTAAAATAATTATAAGAAATATGGTTTCACAACCTTTCCATGTGGCTACTTGTGTTTCTTCCCAGGTTAGTAAAGGTACTCAGAACTAGTAAATGACAATTTTAGTGGAAAGTTGATGTCTTATTTTATTTTGAGATACTTTCTGGAAAGGCCCTTATCTTTTATGTATGTTTCTCTTAGACTGTGATTTTGGTATAATATTATGGCTGTCTCACTTTGATGGAGCATGTAAGATTAAAGATATATTTATCTATATATAACAAAAGAAAATTGATTACTTTATGATAGCACCATAAAAGCCCATTTCTAGGTATCTTTAAAAGTAGGATAGACATTATTATGTTTAAGATTAGTTAGATACATTTTCTCCAAATTCTTCTGATCCTTAGCTTGGGAAATATCAATTCATTTAACTTTAGAACTAGAGGCAAATAAAGATGTAAAGGGTACATAATTTGTACGAGTGAAATAGATTGGTTGTTAAAAAATGTCAAATAAATATCAAAATATCCCATCTTTGCTTGTGAGCTAAGCTAAATTTTTATCTTAGATGATATAAACTCATTGCATTTTACATTGCAAAGAATCTCTTCAGTCTCAAATGACAATCACTTAACTTCCAGATGGTTCAGTAGACAATGGTTGAAGACATGGAAACATATGCAAATGACTGGCTTAATCATTGTATAGAGCAGGAATTCCATTTTAACTTCTTAATTACAGCAGATCATGATGAAATGATGAACTGAATGAGGGTAACTAGTCTGTCATTGCTAAATATTTCTAATAGGATTTAAGAATTCTATTAAGTCCCAAATTAACTGATTATCTTTGCAGCATTGTCTTTAGTCATTTACCTTGGCAATTTTATGTCAAGCTTTTCCAGAATGATCCAACACATGCACATGCATATGCACATGTGCACACACATACCCACACACACAATCATTTCCTGAGTGTGTCCCAGTCATTTACCTCAAGTCCACAAGTTCCTTGTCACATCATAATTCCATTGATAATGCATCACAAATATATGGCATCAGCAGCAGTTGAAAACAGCAAAAATCAGTTACCTTTTTTTTACTTAATATGAAGTGGGATGCTCATCCACACTTTATATACTCAACTTTCTGGGTTCTGGGCAACAGTTATTTCAATTAGCCTTGCATTTGCCAGTGCTTGTTATTTTTCTGTACGTAATTTTTTTTCATTTAATAAGTACATCTCTAAATTTACCATTTTCAAAAAGTATTGATGTGTGACAATTTTTTTCCCATTCATGATATAACAACTTTTCAGAGTAGCAGTGATTATTTGCATTAAAAAATAAACCCTCCTAAAATTTTAGTCTTTTCCTTACAGTTCAAGTTTTTCATGACATATCTTTTCTTCTTATAGTTTATCGCTATTACTGTGGTCTGTTTAAAAATGGCCTTAAACTGCAGTCTTTTAACATAGATACGCTTATTTGCAAGTTAAACACATACAACTATTATGCAGTTTCATTAAGTGATATGTTCTTCAGTTTTCCTGAAACACCCATCCCTCTTAGTTTAACTTTTATAAATTTACTTTTGTTAGAGAAACACAGAAATATGTTTTTCTCAAAAGAGCTTTTGTAAACACAATGACAAATGGAAACGTCGTTTAATTTCAGTGTTAGAGGGAGGAGGCAAGAGGAAGTCCTGGGAACTGTGGTCAACTAGGGAGTAGCCAATGATCAGCCCCACACAATTCTGGCCACATGAGAATGTCGGCTTTGAGTTTTAGCTCTTCCAATTTTCCAAACGAACCTTGGGCATTGGGATTGTGACATTACAGTGCATGGTTTTTGAGTGTTGGTTCAAAATTGTTTGAATCTCTGTGAAGAAAAACAAACATGATTAAACCTGGATCTCATACTCAGGATCCACATCCTTGACCTCTGAGCTTCCTAAACCAACCTCCTTTTTATAAAAGAGAAAATTGAGATTCCGAAAATTGAAGTGATTTGCCCAAAAACACAGGGCGAGGTAATAAACTTAAAAAATGAATGATGATACTGGAAGAGATAATGGGATACACTGCATTTAAAATATGTCTCACATTAATAATTTCATTGTGATTAAAGGTTGAATCAACCTACCAGTAAAGATTAAAGAAAGCCAAATACGTAAACTTTACCAAAATAACACAGATCACCATCTGTCTTGGATTATGTCAGATTCGACCTGAATATAGGTTTAGGCCAGACTTTCTGAATATTTTTGTGGTTGTAGAAGGATCAGGGCAGAAATCCCAATTACAAGTGCCTTGTAGAAAAGTAAATTTTAAAATGTGCAATTGCTCCATGATTTCAGATGGGCACTAACTAATGTAGGCCAAAAATTCTGCCTGACTAAATTGTCCTAACTGGCTCTTTGGACAGCGTCAGACACTGTTCAATTCTAGCTGCATAGCTACACCCTCTGGCACTTACACAGCAAGGCCAAAAGAATCTCATTAAAAATGAAATGCATTTGGTAAACATTCAGTATAGCCAGTGCCAGTTAGCAAATAAAGGTCTGCTGATTTTGCCAAACTGATTTTGGTGAGTATATGAAAAGATTATAGAAAAGCATTTCCTCTCTCTCAGCAATATTGTCTCAACACTATATTACTTTTCTAGGCTAAAGTAAATAAAATTGTGTTTTGACATAAATATATTGTAAACTACATGTTCAAAGACAGTAACAAACACTACCGGACACCTTTAGGTTAATTAGTTTAAAAATTCAAATGCTAAATACCTAACTTATAGCACTTCAATATTGTCTTTTCTGCAGCATATAAAATAAGGTTAAAATGTTCTAACTAAGCAAGATTAAGCATTGTTAAGGGAATGCTTTTAGAATAGTCTCCTATCATTAATTGGCATTCAATAAATTCCTGCTAATCCTTCCTGAAATTGTAACTGTCTTGGAAGAACAACGGCAAATTTCAGCATTATTCTTTCTTCCTAAATACACTATGTTAACCTCTGCCTTACAATTTGTTTGGCATAAAAGGAGACTCTACAACATAAAGAACTCAGCTTTATTAGGGCTCCTTCTAAATTCACATTTTTTCCAAGCATGAAATTCTCTTTAAATTAATAGGCACAATGAATGCATACATGTACATTGCCAGAAATGGAAATAAGCTGCACAACATTGTGAGCAGTGGCCTGAACTTTCTAATAATATTGTGTCTTTGCCTTTGGGAAGCATCTTACTCTAGATGAAGTTTGCTACAGGTGTTTCTAAAGCTCTGGTCACATTTATGTAAGATGACAGAGCTCTGTGAGGGGGATCTGGACATTTGTAAACATTTCTTCTGTGCTCCCCTATTCACAACTCCTTGTATTCTGAAGACTCTTCTGGGGCTGAATCCCTGGCTGACTGATTCATTCAACAAATATTTCTTGAGTGCCTACAAAGTGCAGGTGCCATCTTAGTTACAGTGCATACAGCAGTCGACAAAAAAGCCCACGTTCCTGGCCTCGTGGGCTAACATTCTTGGGGGGAAAGACAGACAAAAACCAAGAGAACAGGTAAATACATAAAAATCACCCAGCCATGAGTGAGATGGACAAAAACCAAACTGGGTAAAGGGATCGAGTGGGCTGATGTTGATCTTTGAAAACATCAGTTAAAATTTTCCTTTCTGAGCATTCTATTATGAATCCTTAATCAGAGTATAAATATTTGCATTTCTGTACTTTATCCACTCTCACTCTTCATCTTAGTAATTGCTCTATAAATTTTAAATTATGATAATATAAAAATGCGGGGGAAACGTTTCAAAGAATAAAAAGCCTAGACTATCTGGCTTTAAAGTCCATGCATCAGTGTGCCCCAATTCACTTTGTGTGTATGACACAAAGGGACTACTGCTGCCCTGGTATCATCCTTCTTTGCAGGTTTTCATGCTAATAAAACATTTATTTTCATTTAGTGTACACATTACGGTTGGGGTGTTCTCACTCTTATTATTCTGCCACTAAATCGTAAATTAGCCTATCAGTCTTCCAATTGGCTTAGGTTAGTGAGGATGCTTTTCAGAAGCTCAGGTTGAGATCTGAGGCCCTGTCTATTAGTCAAGTGGAAAGAATCCTCTAGAGTGAAATTATCCTCATCCTCACTACTAAACGGACTAGACGAAAGTGATTTTTCAGTTGAATAGTGCAGCTGGCCTCTTTGGAGACTATTAACACACAAAGGGAGTGGAAGACTGAACAATGTTTCCAGTGAAGTACAGCATGTAGAATGCTAAATCCAGTTCACACGTAGTACCAATAAAAACAAGTACTTTAATAATAATATATGCATATATATGCAACAGATTTAAAAGTACTAAAAAATCTATGTTTAAATTTAGATTATAACTGAATTGACTGAATATTACAGGTCTGTGAAATAATTATTTCACTTTTGCTTCATGGATTGGTCTTTAGCTAAGTTGGTGTTAATGATTTTATAGAATTTTATAAAATAATGTGACAAAGGAAAAAGTAGAAATTTATCTTTTCATCAGAAAAATGTACCACTTTTTCTGAAAATTAAGGGTATGAGGAGTTTTTAACCAGTACATTTCTAATAATTCACATTTACCCAAGAGTGAAAGGAAAAACTGTATTGGCACAAAAACATGTGAATTCCTATGTTGAGACAAAGTCTACCCAGAATTTAGAAAGATTTAAAAGACCCAAGGATAGCAGAATGCAGTCCACCTACATACAGAGTAAATCTTAAAAGTGTGTGTGTGTGCACGCATGTGTGTGCGTGTGGGTGAGAGGCAGATCAATTGGTTGATAAGTCCTCCTGCAGGCAAAAGGAAGCAATATATTCCAAGATTGTTTTTTATTAATGAAATAGATCATGAGATTATATAAATGTAGTAAGCAAGATCCAAAAGATTGATTAGCTCATTATTTTAGATAAATTCTCAGGAGAGAATACATAGAGGATACCCATAAGACTTTTATTGTGAAGATTTGTAGCACTTTTAATTGAAAAGGAGTGGATATTTACCAGGAAAAGGACAGATGGAAAAGAAGGTGAGCAAGACAAACAGCTAACGAACACTCAATATGTTTATATTATTTGAAAAAAAAATACATTAATTTTTATGTCATTTTAACACATTGCAATTCTCACATGTCGGTGACTCATTACCTTTGACCTTTGCTCCCTCGCAATTCAAACTAGGGGGAAATTGATCATGTTGTATTTTAATTTTATTTTTGTTCAAGCTCAATACTGTCTCATTAGTAGAAACTGGGGAAAGTGCTCCACTAAAGCTACAGCTGAGTGTGCCTAGAAAGTAGAGAGGACATTAGGTTGGTTAAACACCAGTTGGATGAAATGTGTAGCATTAGGGAAGGGATTCATTTCTTCATAGGCAAGCTATTAGGAGGGACAAGAGATATGATGGGAGCAGAAAGAAATTACCTTAACATGGCTCAAGATTTACTTGAGGATCATTGATTTCTTTGAAGGGACTCAAGACTCCAGTTATTACATCAGAAGGCTATCCTACACAGAGTGAAGATTTCTGATAATTACTGTCTATAACAAATCAAAGGGCTAATTTTACGCTGACCCTGAGGGAAGCAATATGTCAATCAGACAAAATGGTTTCCTGGAGCATATCTTCTCAATATCTTTTTTGTGTTTGTGTGAGGAAGACCAGCCCTGAGCTAACATCCATTGCCAATCCTCCTCTTTTTGCTGAGGAAGACTGGCCCTGGGCTAACATCCGTGCCCATCTTCCTCTACTTTATATGGGACGCTGCCACAGTGTGGCTGACAAGCAGTGCGTCGGCGGGCGCCCGGGATCCGAACCCGCGAACCCCGGGCTGCCAAGTGCGAACTAAACCGCTGCGCCACCGGGCGGCCCTCTCAATATCTTTTTTATTTTAGCAACGTGTGTCTTCCTCACTGTGAGCCCTCGGAGGAGCAGTTGTAAATTCCATGGCCAGAAGGCCTTTTCAGATGTTCTCACTGAGTCCTTATCTATCTAAAAGCAGAATGGAACAGCTCTTTATTTATTGATTCATTTACTCACTCATGTTGCTAATAAAGACTAATCAAGCAGTGATTAACCTGTTTGGTCAAGCATATATCATGCTATGTAATAAAAATGCCAAAGTGAATAGGAAAACTCCAGATATCACAGAATCACCTCTTAATAGGAAAGACAGGCAAATACATTTGCACCCCCTCCATTCTCCAGTTCCGCATCCTCAGATTCAACCAACCACAGATGGAAAGGCCTGAGATGGATCCATCTGTAATGAACATGTACAGACTTTTTTCTTCATGTCATTATTCCCTAAACAATACAGTATAATAACTTTTTACATAGCATTTACATTGTATTAGGTATTATAAATAATCTGGAGATGATTTCAAGTGTGCAAGAGGATGTGCATATGTTATATGCAAATACTACATCATTTTATATAAGAGACTTGAGCATCTGTGGATTTTGGTATCTGTGGGAACCCTGGAACCAATCCACCACTGGTAACGAGGGAGGATTGTAAATATATTATTAAATGCAAAAGAGTTAGACTTGTAATATAAATATATACAAAGTGCCATGGGAACACCAGTTTGAATGCCTGATCCTGTTATTTTGTTTATTTTCGATAGAGTACAGTGCCTCAGGAACACAGGTCCAGAGCCATTCTTTTCAGCAATTCCTACTTCTGAGGCCCAGACTTCCAGGAAAGTGTTAGTACAACAATCTGAAAAGAGCGGGATGCAATGTCCAAAGAAGGGAGGGGAGGGGGGGCATAATAAAGGATGTAAAAGGAATAGTCCCTTAGGCAAAGAGTTCTCAAAGCTCTTCTTAAAATAATGTTGCCTGTCTGTTGTCTGCTAGGAATGAAAAATCATCTTATTACCAAAGCCTGTTTTGTAGATTTTTGGAAGAGATCAGCACTCATAGTTTACTTTCCTTTAGAAATTATGAGAACGGGAAAGTGAAAGAGAAAAGAAAGGAAAATTTCGAAAGTGGAAAATCTCATAAATTGATTAAAGCAATTAATCGTATGAAAGTAACTAACTAATGTGTTAGAGAAAAAAAAATTTTGACCCGGCTATCACTTTAGTATTCTATCTAGATAAATACCCTGTCGGGGTTTGGAAGTATTGATAAAGCAGCACATTTCTGTACCTAGATAAGCATAATGAAGTACAGAGTTAAACAGCTATTCAGTAAATTTGATGAATGGAGAGCAATCTAGAAAATTCTACATCGTGTTTTTTAATAAATTACATTCATATTCATCCCACAGTCTTTATTGGAGAGATTTCAATAAAAATCTCTGGATTATACTAAGTGCTCTTTAAATATTATCCCATAGTTGACAGAAGAGACTAATCTAACTTGTATTTAGAATTTGTTTAGATCCCAATCTGCAGCTCATTTTCACTTTGCCTTCCATATAGAAGTGCTTTGAGCAAATAAATATTTACTTTTTGAGTTACTTAATTTTTATAGTGATTCAACTCCATTTTAGTCTTAAAGTTTTTTAAGGATTATATAACATTGGGTGCATCAGGTAACTATTCATTTTCAACCTCTGGAATCCAAGTGGAACTTTCAGCTACACATCTCTACTATCTTTACAGCCCCCTCTAAACTTAATTTACAGTCTTTTCGGAGGTTTCTTTAGGGAGCTGAGAGATCTGATCAGTTTTCCTTTTCAGAACATGATTCAACATTTTGGGGGGATGAACATGTTAGAAATAGTCAGGTCAGCTTGGTAACTACCTAGGTCTTAACAATATCGTATACCCAGCAAGGTTTAGAATTTCCATAAAACTGTTAGATTCTTGGTTTTATTACTCTTTCAATGTTTTTACCTCCTCCAAAGCTTGTAATAAACTTTTATGTTACAGAAAAAAAAATAGTATCTAGACAACCTGTACCAGAGATTTCAAAAGGTAAGCCGCTTTTTTTAAGAGGATAAGAATTTGTTCCATAGTGCTAAGTTTACCAAATGCCATAATGAACATAATTAACATGTCTACTTTTCCTAGTTATGAAGGTTAAGACTTGAAACTTGATAGTGAACTGCAAGATTCCATTAAAATATTTTAAATGGGGTACTGAAAAATGTCTACAAACGGTTATCAACTTGTCCTCATCATCGTAACTCCTAAAAACTTTACAAAGAAATGTATTTCAGCTATATTAGTAGACTTTTATTATCCAAAAGCCACTGAATTCCAAAATATAGAGCAAAATTGATTTGAGTTTTAACTTTTGGTTCACATACTACTCGTGTCACCAAAGAAAATTAATGGGGTGGCCTCTGAGAAGGTTCATCACAAAATGAAAGATTGGTAACATTCTGACAAAAACAATAATAATAGAGATCTCAGTGTTGAAATAGAAGTGATATGTAGAGTGTTTTGTGTATTATCTTCCTATATTGGTAGAATTCATAGTGAGTTATGAATATCTCACTATCAAAACCAACTGATCAACCCATTTTCTAAAGATGTGTGTCTTTAATTGCACTTAGTTGATAATCTTATTTTGATCCAGCCATATAAAATTTAGTAACATGGAAACAGAAACCCAGAATGCAATTTGGCTTTTCTTTTGTCTTTTTCTTTTTTTTCCCTGTGCAGGGTAAAAGGATACTGAATCTAATCCAAGGAGAAAAATAAGTGTGATCTCAAGGGAATGAATCTTATTGATTATAGCAAAGAAAGGGGAGCAAGTTCAATTGACTCACACTACTTGGCCTGACATAGATGCAACTGTGCTGAGGAGAAAATGAGTATGAGGTAATGCCATCATAAATAATTGCTTAAATCATCTCGGCACTATGGAAGCTGAAATTTTGTAAAAGGAGGAAGCCCTGCGAATGTAAAAGCATAGTAAAGACAAGCTCTTAAGGTAATTGAGGATTTTTCATTGGCCAGAAGCTTCGTACGATACATGGCTTTAAATCGAAGTTTGGAGTTCCCTCTGGTTAATAACTGCAGATCAAAGCAGCTTTTCCATTTTTTACTACTAGCTTTAGCTACTACAGATAGAATTAACGGGGCTAATGGAACATACACAATTATGTAGGCTTCCATCTGACATTGTGCTGTGACACAAGTAGGAGAGGGTGTTTATTACAAATAGCCCACAAGCTTTTAAGTGTGTTTCTCATCTAAATATTGAAATTGATATTGATCTGTATATTTAAAAAAGAAAGATCCAACAATGGATTTAATGAAGACCATTAAGTTGTACTAGTATAATTTCCAGGATTTATTCTTGCCCCTTTTGGGAAAGCCTAATATTAAAGATGGAGTGGAAAATGTAATGCCATTCATATAAAGGAGTTTGTGTATTTTACCAAAATACTTTCTGGCCTCAATATATAAAAGTTTTACTATGGTTGAATCTAATTCAACATTTTCAAAGATTTTACTTCTTAACTTGCAACTGAACAAAATTAACCAACAGATAATAATAGAAGGCAGGTACCCTGCCAAGAGATTTATATCCATTATTTAATTTCATCTTTATGGAAAGTCATCTTTATGTTATAGTTGGAATAACCATAGCAGGGAGAGGTTAAGCGATGTGCGTGAGCTCCCACAGCCAGTAAACCATGGGCCAGCCCTTGACAAAGGGAGGCAGCTCAGAGGCTCAGAGCTTGGCCTTGGGGCCAGGCCCCCAGGGGGGATCATTTCTACCACCTGCCACCTGTATGTCTTCTGTCAAGTTTGTTACCTAGCTGTGTCTCAATTTCCTCTCCCGTAAATTAGAGTAATGGCCTCAAAGTGTTATTATAAATATTTAATGTTTTCATTGTTAAGATACTACCAAAGTGTTTGGTAAATAAATAAAAGAGGTCTGATTTTTCAAAACAGAATATTCCTTTATATTTTACAATACTACCCCTTTGCTATCTTCCTAGAGTGGTTTGGTATTTTTAAATGTATCATCTATTAAGTATGTGTGGGAAGCAGTTTGGAAAATTATGTGTTGCACGGAGTTGGTCATTTTTTGGTGAAGTGGAACTCCTTTAAGGAACAGTTAATATAACTCATGAAAATAACTTTAAAGGAAGATTTGAATGTATAAACTTGACAAACCAACAATTGCAAACATATCTACCAAAGAAAGCCTGTTTTTAGCAAAAAATAAGATGCTCCTGCAGAATTTAATTAAGAAACTGTATAAGCACCTATAAATTTCTCATGAGAATGATTTTATTAAATAGATTATTTTTTCAAGTAATTCTCATTTAAATTATGATTTCCCAAAGATTACAAATACTAGTTTCTAGTATTCCACTTAAAATATTTTTCAAAATGTTATATTATGAATTAATGTTCACCTGACATTTATATAATGTCTTTTACTTACAAATAGGACCCCACTCAAAAAAATTCTTAGAAGAAATCTAAGAATTATTCTACTGAAAACAATACTATTTTATTTTTCTGTCTAAAAAAACCCCCTTATTTCTTTATCTACAACAACATGATGTCAATTTACAAATCTTTTTCCAACTCTTTATCCAGCAATGTATTTAGTTGTATTATGTGGTAAATAAGTTCTTCACCATACAATATAATGCAAGAATATAGTATAATGCAAGAATATAAGTTTTCCTCATGTAGAAAGACTAAAGTATAAAGACTAACACATGTTATTATAACATGAAAAGACTAAAGCTTAGGCCTTATTTTAATTCTCCAATTCTAGCATCATAAAGTAGACTTTTGGTAATCTAACCTGGCATTTTTCAATTTCCTTCGTCCATAGGTCTAAATGTTATTAAATGACTAGTATTAGGCAATTCCCTTCTACATTTAATCGTAGATTGGCATAGGAAGCAATGTGTCCTGTAAAGATTTAAGAACATGAAATAAGAATGAACTTCTTACTTAATAGGGTTTCTACCAAGTTATAAAAGTATGACATATTGATAAATATAATACACTAAGCAGATTACAGATATATTTTATTTCACTCAAAAGATGCCTAAAATTTTGTATATAAATCACATTTTTTCAAATTGAAACATAATTTTAAGGAAACTGAAGAATATGTAGAGAACTCTCCTGTGCCCCTCACTTCCCTTTCTCCCTCCTGAGGTGAGACTGCATCTGACCACGTAGGTGTTCCCTGGAGGACATATTGGTTTCTCTCGCTGAGAGAAGTGCCAAAGCTTGCAGATGAGGAGGCCATGCAACTTCAACAGTTGCCTGGGTGGAGAACTGATAACTGATCAAGAAGAGCAGAAACTACCGTGTCCCCACCTATCACAAGATTTCAGCTGCTCAATCCCATTAGTGGAACCAGAGAACAGTGAGAAGTTCTAGAAGAGTAGTAGACCTAAATGGACCTAATAGCCTAGACAAGAAGAACAAGCAAGACACACAGAGAAGGCAGAATCTAATTAAAAAAAAAAAAGTTTAAAGACACAGGCACAATTTGAACACCATTGTAGTAACAACACAGAGAGACCTAATGAGGAAATTCAAGCTTGGTACACACATGCACGAACTTATTTATGGATCTAAAAGAATAAGATTTATGAAGCTAGTCTTACAAGATTTCAGGAAAAAAAATTCAAAAAGAAACAGGACTAAGTTACTTAGACAAAAGAGTCCAACTAACCATGGCGTATACACACCTATAAGACTGGAAAATGTCAGAACACTCTAGTATCCGTAGACTGCAGAGTGATAGGACTATAGGTTACAAGAACAGTTTCAAGTCAAAATATCACTAAGTTATCAGACTGAAAACAGATACATTTGTAAATGCGATGGTTTTGAAAATTCACCATCTATACGCCAAATATAAGAAAAATATTTAGAAATAATGCTAAACAAACTAAATCAGAAGCCATACTGCAATATTCAGGAAAATGAGAAGACAGTATGAGTATTAAGTCATCAAGCCTTGAGATGTGTGTCCTTATAGAATAAATGACAATGCATAGCTTCAATATTAAATCAGGATGTTTGAAGAAATATACTGCAGGGGACAAGACCTAATAATAGCAGATAATTAAAAGTAACAGCCATCTCAGGAAAAACGAGATGCTTCAGTGGGCTTTGAGATTACAAAAGCCATAGTACATATGTTCTAGTCTCACTGGAGGAAACTGAGAGAGCAGGTATATAAAAATATTTAGCTTGCCCTATCTTATTAGGGAAGATAGAAAGAGAAGAAGTAGAGAATTAGAGAATTTCATAAGATAATAGAGAAATATATGGTGGGTTATAAGTACTAGGAAAAGGAAATTATCTATAGTAAAATGAAAAATTCTTGAGAAATTCCAAATTAAAAAAAAAGACCAACTGAACTATACCTGCAAAAATAAGGAAAGTAAGGAAAAATTAAAGAACAAAATACAACAAATAATAAATCAAAACTATGGTGGAAAAGTCAGATATGATTATTTAATAAATGACATTGGGCACAATTATCCTATTACAACAAACAAACCCAATTTTGAAAAGAAATACATTTGGAAAAATTAATTAAAAAAAATCAAAAGAATTCTACAATGTTTTCTTCAGGTACTCTTAAATTAAGCTTTGGATCAACATATGTGGGTCACAGTGAAAGTTATATCCAAAGGAAAATTTTCGACTTTAGAAGCCTTCATTATTTAAGTGTACTAAGAAGGTCAGTATATAGTGACAAAATTTACAATTTATGAAAGAGATTGAGTAAAAATCCTGTGTGTCAGTAACTAAATATACTAAAAATCATTAGAATAGTAAAAATATATTGACAAAATTATACTGGGAAATCTCAATAGAAAATTTTCCAAATTATATAATCAAGAGGAAACAAAATATGTAAGATCACCAAGAAATTAAATAATACAACCAAATTTTTTTAATAGATGCATCCTTCAGATTGAGAGTATGTTTATATATCCATGAAACAAAGACAAATTAATCATATATTTGTACATAGTCTCTGATATTATAATTTGTATAGATATAAATGAAAATAATAAAAAGATGACCAACATATTTAATCTAAATCGAACTTAAATTCTTATCTAAAGTAATCTTTACATTAAAACCAACAGATTAAAGTAAAATCCTTACTTTAGAAGGACCATTTGCCTTAAGCGTCTTTATTATAGGAGAAAAAACTACAAAGAAAAATTTATGAATCATATTAAGAAATTGGGAAATGCATAATAAATTTTAAAAATAAGGTAAATTCTAATAAAAATCTTAATAGAAGACAGAAGGAGGATATATAAATAAATTTTAAAAAATTAAAAAAATCAAATGTATGAGTATGTGAGGGAGACAGAAACAGCGGGTGGGGAGAGAGAACTTTTGGGGAATCCCATTAAAGAAAAAGAAAGGGTCAAAGTAGACAAGTTTCATAGGAACAAATGCCTCCAAAAAGGTAAGAGACAAGTCCTGCTTCAACCGTGGTACCATGTGAGAGGAAGCCGGGGCTGCCAACAAACGGGTAAAAAGTATTCAGCTAAGACTTTGAGTTAATTGCTAAGGGCTGAGTGTGGGCTGCTGTGAGAATTTAGACCCCTGAGCGCCGCAGTCACAGGGGGGTTTATACTCACTCACAGGGTCGTCTTTAGTGATCAGCAATCTGCGCTCCTGAGAAAAATCAGGAGCAGGGTGGGAAATGGGAAAAAACCAAAGACTAGGAAAAATAAAAGGAGAAATAGATCTGCCTGCAACTGTGATGGAAAAACATATTTTTTTCTTATTTCTTTCAGTAACTGATAGACAAAAAGAAAAATCAATATATATACAGAGATCGTGTTAAATAACTTGATTAACAAACTTGGTTTAATTTGCCGTAATTGACATCATCTACTAAACGTCTATCCATATATCTTATGATCCTACAATTCCACTCAGCAGAAATGGGAAATGAATGCATAAGTGTGCAACGGGATACATACAAGATTTTTAAACAGCATTCTTTACAATATTCCAAAACTAGAACTCACTCAAAATGTCTGTTATCAGTGGAATGGGCAATTAAATTGTGCTACATTCCTAGTATAGAACTGTGAAAATGAACGGGAAAGGGTTACACACAATAACGTGGATGAATACTTCAAACTCAATATTAAGTAAATAGTCCAGAAAAATACTTACGCTACGACTCCACTTACACAAACTTTGTGAAATAGACAAAGCTGTAGTAATTAACAATGCATGCTTTAGCGAAAAGACTATCAACAAAGGCAAGGAATTGATTACCATGAAACTCAAGATATTGGTTAAATTTGGGAGGCAGGTGGGATGTAAATATGAGGAAGGAGCAAGACCTTTCTGGGTTTGAAGAATGTTCTAGGTCTTAACGTTGGTGGTGATTACCCAGGCTTTAGTGTGTGCTAAATCACTGAGCAGTACATTTTGTTTCATTCAGTCATCTGTAATGTTCAAGTGGTTGAGAATGTAACACTTAAAAACAGAAATTAACGTACCAAATATGGCAAACTATTAATACTCGTTAACGTTAGGTGATGGGTAGATAGGCGTTTGTTACAGTAGTCTCACTAATTTTTTGTTTGAAAATTCCAATAAAAGGAACATTACATTTAGAATACAAAATAGGTACAGATCTATTATTTTCCCTCTGCATATTTTGTTTAAACTATTTTTAAATTAACGATCATAATTAATCAAGAGCTACCTTCTAGTAGTGGATTTAAGCAGCCAAGAGGATCGAGGAAGCTATTAAAGGAAGGTAATGAAATCTGAATATATTCCATATCCAGAAGGATATGGACTAACTAAATGAGTTCCTGCCCTAGTGGCATATTCCTCTAAAGGGTTGAAATACAGACTATAATTAGTTTACAAATCTTGAAAGACTTTTACTAGTAAGTGAACCATTTAACATTTAGACAATTCTCTTAATAGTTTGGGATTTAAAATTAACATCTGAATTATATTGGACCAGAGACTACCATTGCATAAGCTACTTAGAGGTTCTAAGACATGAACCTTGGAAATTACAGAAGTAAAAACACAGGAGAAATTACAGAAGTAAAAAAAGTTCCCATTACCAAGAGATAAAGAAATCTGGCTAGATTTTTAGGAAATGACTTTTATGTAAACCAGTAAGAAATTCCTCTGTTGTTTTCATTTCTAAGAAATATATTTTTAATATAAAACCCAAATATTTCTGTATGCAAATATGGTATTTCAGCTGTTAAATCTCAGAACTTCTTAAATTCATCTTAGATAGAATTCAGAAATCTCCCTAAGATAATTTAGAGAAGAGTAGTGTCAGTCTTGCCATAAGTAGATTTCTTCTATAAAATGTAATTTGAGTCCAAGATGGAATTGCTTTTGTCTAATGTTCACTAGGTCTCTTACCTAAATCATCCACAATCCTCTTCCTCATTTCTTCAACAACCTATCCCCCAGTCACCATCCTCCATGCCACGCTCCCCTGCAATCCTAGGTGTTCATGGCAAAACATTCCTGCTAGTTCTACATTTAGTAAGTCCCTCTTTTTCAGACAATGCTCTTGTATATCTTGCATATCTTCTTAAATGGCCCAGTTATTTCCACGTGTGTAGGTACCTACATACACAAGTCTATAGAATGTCAAATTGTCAATCAACAATCCTTCTGTAAATGCAAAAATTTATGTTAGTTTATTTCATGTATATTTTCTGGGAAAAAGGTATATTGTTTCATTAGTTTTAAAACATTTCTGTGATCACAAAAAGATTGAAAATATGCATATAAATGGACCAGAGCTAAATTACCTGATTTAATCTAGTAGGACATTTCACAAAATATGTCATTCAGAGGTCCAAAATATTCTTCCCATAACCTACAATGGAAAAAATAAAACTAAATTTTAAAAAGTCTCAAAATATTTTAGCCTCTTCTCATATTGTACAGAAGAGAAGAGCAAACATTACAATAGAGAGGCAAGATGAATTATTTTTAAATAGAATTGTATAACCTACCACCAGATAATAGTCACAGCAAAAGGACAAAAAACTTTCAAAGGTTCAGTGAAATCAAAATGATTAAAAAATACTCATATAAATGGAGCAGAACTAAATTGTGTGGGTTAAACTGGAAGAACTTTTTCACCAAATATGTTAAAACTTTCATAACATAACCTACAATGGAAATGACTAAAATACAAAAATATCTTGAAATTAAATATAGAAGAAAAGAGAGAATACTAAAACAGGGTGAAAAGCTCAATTGTTAGTAAGTAGAGTTTTATGAAGCACCATCAGATAATAGTCTCACCAAAATGTGTGAAAATTTTCTTGCAGGTTATATGATCTTGTGTTTTAACCATATAGAGTGATTAATCACGCAAACACAATGTCTTTAGGTATCGTGTTTGGTTCTCAATATCAAGAAAGTTTGTTGAAACACCGTGTCCTTTATATGAGCGTCTTCAATGAAATCAAGTTGCTTTTCAAGGTTGCGTTTTCACTGTATACTACTAAACCAGCGCTAAATGTTATCGTACAAAGAGAATCGAACACCATGCCCTGTTTTACAGATACATTAATGAATAAGGTGGCAACAGTTTTTAAAAAGTAATTGAGTAGTCAATGAGAAGCCAGAGAAAATATGCATAAATTGACCATCATGTAAATAGTTGCGAATATACAGAAATATTTTTATTTCCTTGCTATCCACTTTAATTAGCATTCTAGGCAAACAGCGTATGTGTATGCTTTGATTCGTAGCTTAAATAAAGCTTGATTTCAGTCCTACTGTGGCTCATTTCCCATTCTGAACATTTTTACAATGATTTCTCTTATCTTCTTAAAGACAATGTCCTTATCGGTGACTAATTTAGCAAAGTGCCTCTGTATAATAAAAAAAAGAAGTCTACCAAACTTCTGCTATGGAATTCAGGTAAATCTGGAAAAATCTAACATTTGATTCTCTCGTTTCCTTGGAACATCAAATAAATCACCATGTTCCCGTGACTGTGCCAAGAGTTTGTAATAAATCATTCATTGAACGCTTTTTTATAACATACGGTCACCTATCTGAGGAATCACTGTTGAAAAATCAAGACTATGCCTGCCTTCTAACACTACCAAAAGTCTGGACATCTAATTATTATTTAACACCATAATACAAACTTTAAGAAAATCGTACAATTCATTTCTTCTAACAGTACCTCAAAATATAAAAACCCAAGTAAAATAAATGGGAAATGGTGTTAAGGGTAGTTTCAGATCATAATAGTAAATCCATTTTCATGAGCTATCATATCACCTACATGAAAGGAGAATGTTGATTTGAGTACCTAACTATGTATCTCCTCATCATCAACAGGAAAAAAGTTTACTCTATGTTTGTACTTGTACCTAGATAGCATGGTACAGAAAGTATGTCTCGAAGCTTGCTGGATGTGGAGAACGTCTGGCTATAACACTAGTTTTCTCATTAATTGACAGGGTTGAGTCGTAACAGTCAGCAGCTTATGTCAACAGTCTCTTGAGAAGCTACACCTACCCTTGGCATCAATGGTCACAACTGAAATTTACATTTTTTCATACAATTGATTCCTATCCGTGCCCTCTACTCTGCGGTAAGTTCCACAGAAACAGGGACCATGTTTTGTTGCTCACTGTTGCGTCCCCAGCTGCCAGCACACTGCCTGCCATATCTGGAAAAGATGGGTGAATGGCAGCAGAGAGAGACAAGAGAGGGAGAAATAGAGAAAACAAACCTGACAAAGGGAAGACTTCAAATCTCAGCGTGAAAGTGTGTAGAAGGTAACACAGGAAATTTTTGAAAGCAAAACAAATTCTCATTTATGTTAATTGTATGAGACTCCCTCTAAAGGTAAACAATGAATTTAACAAATTTAAGGCCTTATATTATGTACCTCTCTAACTAATCAAACTTTAAATAAATTTAAATTTTATAATTTTAACTTGATTTAAAAGGAGTTTTTTCTTCAAAAAATAATTGTAAAAATGAAATAAATATTTTATCAAATACTCTGTGCAAACTTTCACAAATTTCTTTAAATCAATTGAAATTATTATCTGAATTTTCTACAAATTAATCTTTTGAAGTTGAACAGATAATTTCTTTGTGTGATCCACCCTCCCAACTCCAAACTCTAGAATATTTCTGTGTGGTCACATCCTGAACAAATCCAATTTTGTTTAATTCAGAGGCAGGAAAGGGAAACTTCTAACATGAGCTGGGAGGTGATTAACTGTAAGAGTAGCAGCCTAGCGTGACCTGGGACACACCTCTCCTCCTCTTCCTGTGGCTTTCCATTAATATCGTACTGGGTTCAGCAAGAATCAGACTTGCTGGTAACAGGTTAACAGTCTCCCACAGAGAAAAAGCATCTATTCAGCTGTCAGGTTCATAACAGCAGGTTGCACGCTAGGTTATTACGATCTCCCAAACACCCTCTTTCTTCCCACCAAGCCACAAACAGGCAGCTGATGACACTGAAAGAGTATGTTTTCTTTATAGTGAAAAATCATCACCTGAGTGGTCTTAGGAAGAACCCAATTAGCAGCATCCAAAATATTCTACAGGCACTGTCCTGCACAGAGGAGACTTTCTGAGCTGAGCTTTGTGTGGCAATGTATATACTCTTAAGATATATGAAGACATACATTTGAATGTGCTAAATCTTGATTATAATGGGAATTTTCTGTGTGTGCAACTTGTAACACATAATCATCATCTGAAAGTTGGGAGGAGAGGGAAAACAAAATCAAACACATGGTTAATGGACAGAAGCTTCCTTGACAGAAGATTAATTGTGATGACATAAGAACAGCTCACTTGTACCATTTATAAAGGCATAAAATATTCCAACTTTCTCGTATACTCTCATTTCACTCATGTTAGCCAATTTATCATTGTTCTCCACTTTTGAGAACTGAGACCTCTGATTCTTAAAAACAAATAAATAAAATATATCCCACTAACCATATAATCCCATAGCTAATTATAACAGAGCGAGGAGCCAAATTCTGATCTTTTGACTCAAGTCCAGTGCATTTTTCATTACATGGCCTTCCTAAAACCTCTCACCCCTTTCCTATTCTAATGCAGGGTAGTTATGAAATTTGAGAGTTCCTTAAGCTAATTCTGTCTCTTGTTTTCACTTCTGAGATGAAGAATATGTATCAGAAAGCAGAAACTTCTCAGAAAATTAGGCATTGTGGCTAGTCAAATTACATTTTTGTCCCTCCATTGCACCCAGGCTGTTAAGACCTTTTCTAAGTTCTCTTTTCCTTTGTTTTTTAATGTATCTGGGACTGAAAGTGTTTACTGTAAGTAAATTCTTTCTCTCTGAAACAAGAAACAACTTTAGCAGTGTGCTGAGTAAACAATCTGTTTGATATAAGACTATCATAAATACATTTAAATTAAATTATCTAAACTGCCTTAATCTTTCCATTTTTAATCCCCAGACTATCTTTATGAAAAACACTTTGAGTGCAACAATGCTCATAATATGCTTGTTATGACCAATGTTAAAAATCCTTTCCCAGTAATGAAAGTTTACATTGCTTCTGTTTGCTAAAAAATAGAATAAATTGAATATTTTCTGTCTACGTAAATATAAACTGTCCATTATTTTCACTGGTTTCAGTGATGAAAAGGAGAATTACAATGACCTTTTTTTAAAGAAATGGTGATCCTTACAATGTCTATAAGAGGAGTAAATTTTGCATTTGTTAGTATTACTAAAACTGTCCTTTTTTTCTTTGTCATTAAAAGAGAATTCATAGGAAATGTTGCTTTATATAACCTTTCAATAACCAAAATTAAATCAACTAGCATTTAAATTTAATGAGAAACTGAGAGTTGACATTGTTAATGATTACCCTAGACCACCACAAGCTTTGTACACCAACTAAATTATTTCTTTAAAAAAGCTAAAATTGATCACCGTAGTGACATCAGCAGGAATGGCAGAGTAAGGACTTCCAAAATTCTACATCTCCATAAAAACAATCAGAACAAGCAGAAATTGTCAAAATCAAATTTATGTGAACTCTGGAAATTAACCAAAGGCTTTCAATAATCTCAGAAATATTTATTCAAGAAAAAAATGACTGAACAATGAACATCAGGATTTTTTCAATGTATTTTTATTGTGGTCACATTGCTTTATAACATTATATAAATTTCAGATGTGATTTATATTTGGGTTTCTGTATAGACTACATTATGTTCACCACCCAAAGACTAATTACAGTCCATCACCACACTCATCTGCCTAACCATCCTTTTCACCCTCCTCCATCCCCGCTTCCCTTCTGGTAACCACCAATCCAATCTCTGTCTCTGTGTGATTGTTTGCTGTTGTTTTTATCTTCTACTTATGAGTGAGATCATATGGTATTTGACTTTCTCCCTCTGACTTACTTCACTTAGCATAATACCCTCAAGGTCCATCCATGTTGTCACAAATGGCCAGATTTCGTCGTTTCTTATGGCTGAGTAGTATTCCACTGTGTATATATACCATATCTTCTCTATCCGTTTGTCCCTTGATGGACATCTAGATTGCTTCCAAGCCTTGGCTATTGTGAATAATGCTGCAATGAATATAAGCGTGCATGTACCTTTATGCATTCATGTTTTCATGTTCTTCGGATAAACACCCAGCAGTGGAATAGCTGGATCGTACGGTAGTTCTATTCTTAACTTTTTGAGGAATCTGCATGCTGTTTTCCATAGAGGTTGCACCAGTTTGCACTCCTACCAGCAGTGTATGAGGGTTCCCTTCTGTCCACATCCTCTCCAACACTTGTTTCCTTCTTGTTAATTATAGCCATTCTGATGGGAATGAGGTGATATCTCATTGTAGTTTTCATTTGTATTTCCCTGATAGTTAATGATGTTAAACATCTTTTATGTGCCTGTTGGCCATCTGTTTATCTTCTTTGCAGAAATATCTGTTCAGATCTTTTGCCCATTTTTTAATCGGGTCGTTAGTTTTTTGTTGTCGAGATGTATGAGTTCTTTATATATTTTGGATATTAACCCCTTGTCAGATATGTGGTTTGCAAATATCTTCTCCCAGTCATTAGGTTGTCTTTTCCTTTTGTGGGGAGTTTCCTTTGCTGCGCAGAAGCTTTTTAGTTTGATGTAGTCCCATTTGTTTATTTTTTCTATTGTTTCCCTTGCCCAGTCAGTCATGATACTTGAAAATATGCTGCTAAGACTGATGTCAAAGAGTGTACTGCCTATGTTTTTTTCTAGAAGTTTCATGGTTTCAGGTCATACGTGCAAGTCTTTAATCCATTGTGAGTTAATTTTTGTATATGGTTTAATTTGCCCCATTACCATGCACCAGCTCAATGGTGGACCTGGAAATCAACAGCTCTACAATTACAGTATTCATGGCAACTAGCAGGTTAGCAGCCACTGAATGTGGGGTGGGGGTGGGAGGATATGGGGGGGTAACAATCCTAAAGTCCCATCTTCAGACCTACAGTTCCTGGAAACACCCACACATAGGGGTTGTCTTTATTTGATCTGACTCATATCTTGCTCACTGTAAATAGCTTTTTCTTAAGTGCATTTCTTGAAAACAATCAGTGGCAAATGTCTGAGAAACTGAACAAAAAGAATGAAGAATGATGAACAGAGACTCAGAGATCTGTGGGAAACTATCAAGTACACTAACATAAACATAATAAGAGTTCCAGAAATAGAGGAGAGAGAGAAATAGACACAAGGAACATTTGAATAAATGATGTCCAAAAACTTTCCATATTTAAAGAAAAACATTAATATACCTATCCAAAAAATTCAACAAACTTCAAGTAGGATAAACTCAAATATATATATAGGGAGAATATATATAAATATGCACATTCTTTTTCTTCCTATCAGATTTAAGATACAGCTGCATAAAGTAATAGTTATTAAGCTATATTTATTGATGGGCATACAATGTATTAGGATGCAATTTTTATCATAATAACACAAAGGAGGGGAAAATATGGAGCAGTATAGAAGTGGAGACCCATAGACTATCAAACTGGTGTTAATCTGAACTAGATGATTATAAATTAAGATATTAATTATAATCCACAGAGCAACTGTTAAGAAAATAACAAAAATTGTATTGAAAGAAATGAAAATGGAATTAAAATTGTACACTAGAAAATATCTATTTAACAAAAAGAACACAGTAATGGAGTAATACACAAAAAAGACAAAGACATATAGCATACAAATAGCAAAATGGAAGATGTAAATGCTACTTTATTGGTAATTACATTAAATGTAAATTAATTAAACACTCCAATCAAAATATAGAGATTTGTAGAATGTATTTTAAAATGATTAAATTACATACTGTCCACAACAGACACACTTTAGACCAGGACACAAATAGGTTGAAAATAAAAGGATAAATATATACCATACAAACTAATATCAGACTAAATGGACTTTAAAACCAAAATTGTCACTAGAGGCCAAGAACAATATTTTATATTGATGTAAGAAAGAAAGAAACAATTCAGTAATAATAGTTGACTATATCAATAACCCACTTTCAATAAAGAATAGAATAACTACACAGAAGATCAACAAGGAAATAGAAAACTTGAACAATAGTATAAACCAACTAGGCCTAACATACACCTGTAGAATACTCATCCCCAAAACAGTAGAATATATATTTTGCTCAAGGGTACATGGAACATATCCAGGATGGACCATATGCTAGGCTATAAAATAAATCTGAATTAATTTCCAAGGGTTAAAATCATACAGCAAATATTCTCTTACACAATGGAATGAAATTAAAACTTAATAAGAGAAGGAAATTTAGGAAACTTCCAAATATGTAAAAATTTAACAACACATTCCTAAATAACTAATAATTCAAGAAAGAAATTACAAGAGACATTAGAAAATACTTAGAAATGAAGGAAAATAAAAACAACATATGAAAACTTATGTGACATAGCTAAAGCAAAACTCAGAAGTAAATTTACAGCTGTAAATGCCTCTGTTAAGAAAGAAGAAAAGTCACAAATCAGTACCCTAATATTCTACCTAAAGAAACTAGAAAACAATAGCAAACTAAATCTAAATAAGAAAAAAGAAGGCAAAAATAAAGATTAGTGTGAAAGTAAATTAAAGAATAGAAAAACAATGGAGGAAATCAACAAAACTAAAAGTTGCTTCTTTGAATAAACCAAAAAAATTGAAAAAACCTTTAGCTAGACACAGCAAGAAAAACAAAAGAGAGACGATTCAAGTTACTAAAATCGGGAATCAAGGAGAGGTCAATATTACCAATACTACAACAATAAAAGAATTATCAGAGAATACTACGTACAACTTTCTGCCAGTAAATTAGATTACCTAGATGAATGGACAAATTCCTAGAAAGATAAAAACTACTTAGACTGACTCAAGAAAAAATAGTAAATCTGAATACACCTATATCAGTTGGCTTTACTGGTGAATTCTATCAAGTATTTAAAGAAAACTCAACACCAGTTCTTCAAAAATGATTGCAAAATAGGGTAAAATAATGAAAGCTTTCCCTTAAGACAACAAACAAAATGAGGATAGTCTACCTTGCCACTTCTATTCAATATTATCCCGGAGGTTTTAGCTAGAGCATGAGGGCATGAAAAAGGGAGGTGAGAGGAAACATCTATATTGAAAAAAATTTACAGTTATTTCCTTTCATAGATGACATAATCTTGTAAATAAATCCAAAGGAATCCACCAAAAAAGAAAATTATTAGAGCTAATATATCAGTATATCAAGGTTGCAGGACCCAAAAATCAATAAACAAAAATTTATTGTGTTTCTATGCACTAGCAATGAACAGAGACTTTTGATTTGTTTGAGAAAGCAAATGCATTCACAACATCTGAAAGAATAAAATATTTAGGAGTTAAGTTATCAAAAAAAGTCCAAATCTTGTACACTGAGACTGCAAAATATTGTTGAAAACATTAAAGACCTAAATAAATGGAAAGACGTCCCATGTTAATGGATTAGCAAATTACAATTTAATATTGTAAAGGTTTTAATACACCCAAATCAATCTCAGACTTGATGTAATTTCTAACAAAATCTCAGCTGGTTTTATTTTGCACAAATTGAAAAGCAGATTCTAAAATTTATATAGGAATGAAAGGGATCCAGAATAGCTAGAAATATCTTGAAAAAGAAGTTGGAGGATTGACACTTCCCATTCACAAATTTTTACACAGCTGGAGTAATCAAGACAGTATACTGGCATAAGGATAAGGAAATATATCAATGGAATAGAATTAAGAGTCAGGGTATAAATCCTTACATTTATGGTCAATTGAATTTTAATAAGGACGTGGAGATAATTCAATGGGGGAAAATAGTATTTTCAACATATGATACAGTGACAATTGGATATCCACACTCAAAAGATAGAAATTGAACCCCTAACACATACCACTTAAAAAACTAACCCAAAATGGATCAAAGACCTAAAAGTAAGAGCTAAAATTCTAAAAATCTTAGAAAACAGGCGTAAACCTCTATGACTTTGGATTAGGCAATGGTTTCTTGGATATGATACCAAAACTGCCAGAAAAAGAGAAAATATGGATAGATTGGACTTAAAATTAAAAATGTATGTGTTTCAAAGGGCCCCATCAAGAAAATGAAATAACTGACAGAGGGAAGAAAATATTTTCAAATCATATTCGTGATAAAGGACTAGTACTCAGAATATATAAGTAACTCATGAGTCAATGACAGAAAGATCAATAACCCAATTTAAAAATGGGCAAAAATTTTTGAATGGATGTTTCTCCAAAGAAGATCTTCAAATGGTCAATAAGCATATGAAAAGATACTCAACATCATTGGTAATTAGAGAAATTCAGATCAAAACCACAAGGATACACTGTTTCATACTAACTAGGATGGCTATGATCAAAAGGCGAGAGAACAAATTTCAGTGAGAATGTGGAGAAATTGGAACCCTCACACAATGCTGGTGGAAATGGAAAATGGAGCAGCCACTTTGGAAAATGATTCGGCAGTTCCTCGAAAAGTTAAACATAGTTATCATATGACATAACAATTCTACTCCTAGGTATTGAAAGAATTGAAAATATAGGTCCAGATAAAAATTGTGCATGAATTTCGTAGCAGCATTATTAATGTTGATCAGTCCAGCTTTAGTGTTAAGCTTATTTTATTTTATCATTTTTTAAAATTGTTAATCCATAATTGAGGATGCAATAATCTCAATTAACCAGATCCAGGTAAGGTGTTGTGCGGCACTTTTAGAGAGCAGTAAATGTGTATAAAGCCTATTAAAATGTGTTGCTGACAGCCAGGGCAACAGTATTCCACTCAGCCAGATAAACCAGCACAGCTTCTTTGTCCTAGTTTCCAACTGAGGTAGGTTTTATTTTATAATGAGGCTGACAGCAAAATCTCTAGTCTCACATGCCCCTTCTATTATGCAACTTGTGCTGGTGTGCCTGGGATGTACCTGGTTTCAAACAGAAAGTCCTATTTTTTTGGGAAAAGGAGTGTGCACCAGAAACAAATCACGTGCTCTGTGCTCCAGGTGTACTCTGGATCCACACAATCTCTGAGCTTAATATGGAGGTTATATTTTTACTTCGTTTCGAGATGGCTTGTTGACAGCAGCAGTAAGTGGAACACCAATTACCTCACCTGCTTTCCTGCTTTTTTCTCCTGACCCTGAGTTTGCTTTTGTAGACACTCGGTACCTCTCCTGCCCCAGTACTGTGACCTGTGTCCACTTTGCTTTACATCTCTAATTAGAGCTCTCTGCTTATCTGATTATTGGTGCCCTTTCTCTCCATTGCCCCATTTCAGGACGTCCATGGCCTGCGGCAGCATTGAATCAATGTAATGTTGTTCATTTCACGTGTTTATCAAATTCATTCAGATTTGTTCTGACCTTTTTTCAGCTAATATAAAATAAGACTCAAATAACTCTTCAAATCATACAGAGATCATGATGGCTATAACTGTGCCTCACTCTATAACTGCGCTATTGAAAGAAAATATGTGGGCTACTTAATTCTAAATCTCTAAAAGTAGTAAAAATCTCCACATCTCTAGAAATATTTTTTTCTCTAATGTTTGTCTTTTAGAGAACTCACGACTGGTGTCAAAAACTTATTCGTCCTTAATTTCTTAACAATTTTTAAAATAACACTATTCTTCAGGAAATTCATCTGCCTTTATAATAAAGGTATGGTTTACTTCTATATACAAAATGGAGTCATTTTAAATAGAGCACAGAAATGAGTATAATTTATTGCACATTTTCTATTATTATTGTAGTCTATGATAATAGCTATTTGTACACAAGTTTGTAGTAAAAAGTACATGTATTATATCTTTGAGCAAATTATCAGAAATGTTATGAAACATTTATATCTGTAAAAGCTTTCCCTGTTCCTTAGAACATGATTCTGCATTATTAAATTCAAGCCAAAAAAGCAAAAATATTGTGAAATATTTATTTCTTAAAATTTTTAAGTGTCTTTTTTTCTCCCACCTTATACTCTGGGGAAAATGTTTTCTAGCAATGTCAGAAACCCTTGTTTTGTTCTGACCATGTAGGTTCTTTGAACTTTTCATACAGCAGCTATCTTACAGGAGAATTCACTTCAATATCTTTCCAGGCTCATAGCAATTCCACAATGCCCAACATTTTTGCAATGCCTTCTGCCAAAGTGTTACAGACATAAGAGAGAAAACAGAGAAACAAACATATGAGTAAAACTATACACTTGAAAATTCCCCCATTGAAAATAGATGGCTGGAGAATGATCGGCTATTTTTTCATAAATAGATATTTTTGAACAGATGCAATAAGAATCTTTTGTTTTTCATGGCCCTATTACTATTTATGCAGTCAAATAAACCACTGTTCTCAGAAACACGAAGCAAAATTAATTCATCTTAACCTCCTGTGAGGATTTTGAAATAACTATTTCTAAGTAAATATATTACCACACTCCAAATGATTGAAGTTAAGTCCAGTCTTTACGACTCACCAACTCTTTCTTTTTTACCTTGGGCAGGTTAGTCTCATGAGTAAAATAAGAATAAAATTAGTGTCTACCAAATAGTGCTCAGTGTTTAAAATGGAATAAAGTCTCCATAGATGTTCATTAATTTGTAATTGCTATTATTAAGCCAAAGATAAGTAAAATTACTAGGTACTAGAAGATTTATGAAAAAAGACACATAGTCTTTAATGTTTAAAGCTTGTAATGTATTATCTTCCTTTAAAGTAATCCTATTCCTGTAAAACTCAAAATTTGTCTATTCGCATTTAATATCATTTGAAACAGCAGAGTTGCCTGATAAAATTAATGTAGCTAATCTGTTATTCCTATCATTTGTTACTTAAAACATCCTTTATCCTTGATTTCAAGCGAAAGCCCACTCATCTTTATAAGTTAGATTCTACTTTTTATATTTTTACTTAAATATCTTGTCTTACTTTCAAGTCAATCTGAGTACGATTTATTATATTTTCCCCAAATCGATATCCTCTCCAGACGACTCTTTTCTCTATCCATCTGGACCCTTTTCTCTCTCCCTCTCTTGCCACATAAAACTCAATTACCACAAAGATGTGTCTATTTCTCTTTTAGAGAATAAGTCTGGTTGCCAAACCTAGCCAGATACATGTTTTATTTGGTCCATTCAGTATTTTTAACTAATCCATTTCTTTTTCACTGGTAGCATTTTCAGAGGTTCTTTATTAACATTATATTCTTTCCTCAGTTGGTTGGTTTTAATTTTTTCATAGAAGATGTTTGCTATCACAGAAGTTGGGTAGCATCATTTCAATAACTGTAAAAGCTTTGCCAAATTGGTAAAATCTCTCCCAAGAATAATTTCTGGTGGGTCTTTATAGGGAAAAAATTGTTATTGTTTATAGTATGAACTACTTTGAAATTTTCAAAATTTCTTTACTGTTTTCCTGTGGAAACATCCACAGTAGAGCTAATTCTCCAGGTAGACACAACTGTGTTGCAATGGAATCAGCTAGTTCCACTTCCCATGTTTTATCATCTCTTAAATTTCAAACAATTTGGCAAATTTTCCTTTAAAGCTTAGTTGAGATGTCATTTGTCAAGCATCATGATTTGGCATTCTATAGCTTGGTCAAGTTCTTTCAAAAGTGCAACTACTTTCAAAATTATGTTCTAAAGTTTTTGGTAGAAGACATGATTTAAAGCCACGTATCTTTAGCTGATCTATAAGCCACTTGGATTTACTTCTTTTTTTTTCTTTAAAACTCATATGCTCAGGCAAAGTAAACCCACTGTTAACATCATAATCTTCTGCAATAGCATTGTCCAACCACACGACCTCTTCAAGTTCCAAATACAACTTCATCTGGGTATAAAGTCATCTGAAAAGGTAACATCTCTAGGATCAAAGCAAGAAACAATTTTGGTGAGAATAATGTTACAAAACTGGGGACTCCATAATAGATTAAAAGGCAGATTTTCAAGGACAATCTCTCCTGGATATTCAGGACATGGTACCAAGCAGAGTGGTGAAGCAGATCCCTGCTGCTTCAATAGGCTATCTTCCAGGCCTTCAGCCAAGAAGCTTAGCTGGAGATGAAACATACTCTGATCCTTTTGTCAGGCGTGAACATAGTCATCTTTTTCCAGCAACCATGTGAATATTGAAAACAAATCAGTCACCATAAAAAATAAAATCAGAAGATTTCCAGTTAAAAAACAAACTGCATTTGTGAATTCCATAATTTACTAGATGACTTGCCACTCTAAGTTTGCATTTTCAAATGGCCAGTAGTGCCTGGAAGTCTGTGACAGGCACAGTCTTTAGATGGAGCATGTGCTATCTAGCTGCAATGTTCTTGAACCATCTCTACTCTTGTGTATTTAGAGGTTTTGCCTTTAGAGTCTCTGCAATTTTCTCTTCGTTTTAGGTCTACTTCTGTAATTCTGTTGTGAACAATCATATTTGAATTAATCTTGACCTCAGGTAACACACTGCACAGATTCTGTCTGTAAAACATGATGGCTGATGCCCATGGCACATTCGAAGCTTGCAGCCATCAACCTGTTCTCTGGAATAGGTCGGCATCTTCTGCTCCCACCAGTTGGCTGCATGCTTCACTGGTCTCAGTTGTGCTCCCCCCACGCAACTTCGTTTATGCCAGATGAAATTGTTTTTAAGGTTATGTGATTTACCAAATATTTGTTAATCAATAAAATGTGTGTTCCTGTGAAAACTAAGTTGAGTGCTTCTGAAAGTCTATATGGATGTAAGACTACTGTAAAATATTTTTTTAATTCTAAAAATATAGAAATGCAACAGGAAAATTGCATAACTATCTACCTGAATTTTTTCTTCACTGTCAAGGAACCAAAATTAGAAGTGCAGATGAAAGATGATAAATCACATGATGCAACAAAATACAAGTGCCATTACACACAGGAGGAAGTTTCTTTGTGGTTATGAACAGTTCTTTATCTTGACTGTAGTGATGGTTACACACATCTACACATGTGGTAAAATTTCATAGCACCATATGCTAAAAAGAAAAGTACATATAAAAATTGGTTAAATTCAGAGCAAGCCCTGATGGCCTAGTGGTTCAAGTGTGGTTCTCTCACTGTTTCAGCGGCCCAGGTTCAGTTCCCAGTCACAGAACCACACCACTCATCTGCAGGAGCCATGCTGTGGTGGAGGCTCATGTAGAAGAACTAGAAGGACTTACAGCTGGGATATACAACCATGCACTGGGGCTTTGGGGAGGGAAAACAAAAAAAGAGGAAGATTAGCAATAGATGTTAGCTCAGGGCAAATCTTTCCTGGGGGAAAAATAAACTGGTTAAATGCAAATAAGTACTATATTTGAGTTAATAGTATTACACCAATATCAGTTTAAAGATTTTAACAACGTGCTATCATTATGTAAGATATCATAGGAGAAATTTCGATAAAATGTGCAAGAAAACCCTCTGTATTATTTTTGCAACTTCTTGTAAGTAGTAAACCATTTAAAATAGATTATAAAAATTATGAAAATATAGAAGATACTGTACACAGTTTGCTTCACAAGTATTTACTTGAGTTTTTGTTTCACTGTAAAGGAAGCAAAACTGATACTGTGGATATGCATATAAGTTATGCAATAAAATGTAGGTGCCACTATACAAAGCAACCATAGTGAACTAAAAGATCCTAGACCTTTGTAAAAAAGGGGGACTGAAGTCTTTCTTTATAATCTCTTAAACAATCATTCTACATGCTATTTTGCATATCATCCATGATTAAAATTATACAATCTTCCTGTTGTACACAATGTAAGGTTCATAGGGTTTTTTTCAAAACTTTTAATTGTATGCAAAATATATGTTCTATCTTCATTAGTCCAAAATATGACACTATGCAACCAAAAATGACAAACCATTACTCAAAATAATTTAGGCCCATGGAGTATGTTGCCTCAAAGAATCCAAGGAAAGGTTGAAATCTCAAGCTACAAGAAGCACAGATACAGTTGGACCTTAACCATCCTTTGTCTTGACCATCTGTTTTCCAGATCTATTTCTCTCTGAATGCTGGTTTTATTCTTTCTTACTGGTCATAGCTTCTTTCACATGGGGTTGGTGTGATCGCCAACCACCCTAGAGTCTCACAACTCACAGTGTCTGTCACTGGGCAAGGAAAGGCTCTCTTTTTCAGTTCTAGTTCATCAAGTCATGGAAAGTGCTCTCACTAGTACTGGCTAGAGTCATGTGTCAGAGGCTGTATCACTAAAGGTCTGAATCTTACAGGAACTTTATGTCTGAAACCAAAACAAGGGAACACTTCTCAGAGAAAGTGGGGAAATAATCCCGAAAAGAGAAAAAACCAGTAATACTTGAAACACAAACACAATCTTTTCAATTTTTTTGTCTATTTTTCCTAAACAAAAACCTTCCGACTTATCCAGTTTTTCTCAGATATACCAAAAGCATTTGTTTGTTCTCTTATCCCTTCCTCATATAACATAAGATGTACTGACTCTGTATGATAGTGTTTAAGTATTTTTAACTTTAATTCACAGTATTTAAGTTACAAGATGTCAAGGAGAAGAGTGAACATCACCTAAGGACTTTGCATCCTCTTCTGGGGAAATGGTTAGTGCATTTTTGGTTGTAAGCAGGATAGTTATATCACATTAGGTTGAAGTATGACCTTGTTATTGTCTTTATTTGGAGATTAAGTTTGATTTAAGGAGATGAGTATAGGTACCAAGTTGGGAGAAAGTGAACTTATGAAGGTTAATTGTATCCGTCAACTTGGCTAGGACATGGCACCCAGATATTTGGTCAAACATTAGTCTGGATTTTCTGTGAAAATACTTCTTAGGTAAGATTAACATTTAAATCATCAGACTTTGAGTAAAGCACATTACTCTCAATAATATGAGAGCACCTTATCCATCAATTGGAGGCCTTAAGAGAAAACAAAAAAAACTAAGCTCCCCAAAGAAGAGGAAATTCTGCCAGCAGACTACCTTCAGACCCAAACTGCAACATATGCTCTTCCTTAAGTCTTCAGCCTGCCAGCAGTCTATTCTGTGGATTTTAGACTTGCCAGTCTCCACATTTGCATGAGCCAATTTCTTTTTTTTTTTTTTTTTTTTTTTGTGGGGAAGACCAGCCCTGAGCTAACATCTGTTGCCAATCTTCCCCTTTTTGCTGAGGAAGACTGGCCCTGAGCTAACATCTGTGCCCATCTTCCTCCACTTTATATGGGACGCCGCCACGGCATGGCTAACAGGCAGTGCGCGTCCGCGGGCGCCTGGGATCCAAACTCGCGAACCCCGGGCTGCCAAGCACGGACTCAACCGCTGCGCCACCGGGCGGCCCCCTGCATGAGCCAATTTCTTAAAAGAAATCTCTTTCTACGTCTCTCTCTGGAGAACTCTGACCAATAAAGATTTTGTAGGTTATACTTCCCATACAAGGGATCCTGAATAAGATCATCAGATTTCTCAGCTGAAATCTTGCAGGTCAGAAGACAGTGGGATGAAATATTTAAAGAATTGAAAAAAAAAAACTGCCAATCAAGAATTCTATATACAGCAGTATTGCCCTTCAAAACAGAAGAAATTAAAACATTCCCAGATAAACAAATGCTGAGGGAATTAATTTTTTAGACCCATCCTCCAAGAAATGCTAAAGGGAGTCCTTCAAGTTGAAAGGAAAGACAATAGAATGTAATTCAAAGCTATATGGGAATATAAAGATCCCTGATAAATATAGAAACCAGTATTACTGTAATTTTTATTAGGAACATCATTTTTAAATTTTCTATAGGATTTAAAAGACAAAAAGCATAAAAATAATTATCAATCTATGTTAATGGGTACACAATATACATTGTGATACCAATAACACAGAATAGGGGGCACAGAGTTGTAAAGGAGTGGAGTTTTGTATGCAATCAAAATTAAGTTGGCATCAGTTTAAAATAGATTGTTGAAAATTAAGGGTGTACTATGTAATGCCCACAGTAGCCACACACACACAAAACACTATAGAATGCACTCAAAAGAAAATTAGTAGGGAATCAAAATGTGTCACTAAAAGAAAAAAATTAACAGAAAGGCAACAGTAAGAGAGTGAATGAGGAACAAAGAGAACTATAAGACACACAGAAAACAAACAACAAAATGGCAATAATAAGCCCTTCTGTATCAATAATTACTTTAATTTAAATGGATTAAACTCTCCAATCAAAAGACATAGATTGGCAGAATGGATGAAAAACAGAACCCAACTACATGCTGTCGATAAGAAAATCACGTTAGGTCTAAGGACAGGCAGAGGTTGAAAGTGAAAGTATGGGTAATGATATTGCATGTGAATAGTACCCAAAATAGAGCATGGGTGGCTATACTAATATCCAACAAAATAGGCAAAGTCAAAAACCATTACAAGAGACGAAAAAGGACATTTTAATGATAAAATAGTCAATTCACCAAGAAGATATACCAATTATAAACATAGGGACCACACATCAGAAACCCTAAATATAGAAAGCAAACATTGACAGAATTGAAAGGGGAAACAGACAGCTGTACAATAACAGTAGAAGCACTCAATATTTTACTTTCAAAAATGGATAGAATGAACAGACAGAAAATCTAAAAGGACCAATTAGAGGTAATAGACATATACAGAACACTCTACCCAACAGTAGCAGAACAGACATTTTCCTCAAGTGCATGTGCAACATACTCCAGGATAGTTAGGTGATGCCGCAAGTGTCGATAAAGGTAAAAAGTTTAAAATCATACAAAGTGTCTTATCACAATGGAATATTAGAAATCAATAGCAGAAATAATACTGGAAAATCCACAAATATGTGGAAATTAAACAACACATCCTTAACCAATAGGTCAAAAGAGAATCACAGAACAATTAGAAAATATCTTCAGACAAATGAGAATGAAAATATAACATACCAAAATTTATGAGATTCAGTGAAAGTGTAAAAAGAGAAATTTATAGCTGTAAATTCTTACATTAAAAAAAGAATAAAGATCTCCACAGCATAGCTTTATACCTCAAGGAATTATAAAAAGAAGAAAAACTAAAACCAAAGATAGCAGAAGGAAAGAAATAATAAAGATTAGAGCAGAGATAAAACAGGAAATAGAAAATCAACAGAGAAAATCAATGAAATCAATTAGTCTTTCAAATTGACTTAGTCCTTCAAAAAGATCAGTAAAATTGGCAAGCTTTTAACCAGATTGACTAACAAAAAAAGAAAAGAGAGAGAATACTCAAAATCAGAAATGAAAGAAGGACTATTACCACTGATTTCACAGAAAGAAAAATGATTATGAGACAGTAATATGAACAACTGAATGCCAAACAACTGAATAACATCACTAATCATTAGCAAAATACAAATCAAACCCACACTGAGATACCACTTTACACTCATTAGGATAGCTGTTATGAAGGGAAAAAAAGGAAAACGAAAAGAAAAGAACAAATGTTGGCAAGAATGTGGAGAAAATAGAACCCTTGGACACTGTTGGTGGGAATGTAAAATGTTGCAACCACTATGGAAACCACTAGTGGTGTTATGGTGATTCCTCAAAAAATTGAAAATAGAATTACCCTTTTACCCAGCAATTCCACTTCTGGGTATATACCCAAAAGAAAACAGGGACTCAAACAGACATTTGTACATCCATGTTCATAGTAGCATTATGCACATAGCCAAAAGGTGGAAGCAAACCAAGTGTCCCTCTATGGATGAATGGATAAACCAAATGTGGTCTATCTGTGCAATGGATTACTATTCAGCCTTAAAAAAGAAGGCAATTGTGATGTATGCTACAATATGCATGAGCCTTGAAGACATTATACTAAGTGAAATAGGCCAGTCACAACAAGACAAATATTGCATGAGTCCACTTATATCAGGTACCTAGAGTAGTCAAATTCATAGAGACAAAACGTTCAATGGTGGTTTCCAAGGGAGAGGGAAATGGGAAGTTACCGTTCATGGGTATAGAACTTTAGATTGGGAAGATGAAAAAGTTCAGGAGATGGATGTTAGTTATTGTTGTATGAAAATGTAAATGTACTTATGTGAACTGAACTGTACACTTAAAAATGGTTATAATGGTAAATTTTACATTATGTATGTTTTACCACAATAAAACAAAAAAAGAAAAAAGTATATATATGAATAGAAGGTGCATTTTTATTTCATTTGCCTTTGCTTTTACTAAGCACATATTCTTGTAAAATTAATGTTACTTAAAAATAAAAAGGATATGTTAGAAATGGAGACACCTCCAGGAAAATCTTAATATTGGTGATTACTTGTTCACCAGCTCTGAGGCATTTTCATTATCATAATAAATTATATAATCATTATATAATTATCTATAATTATAATATCATATAACTATAATTATAACTAAATGAACATCTCCTAAGCAACTATAATATGCCAGGGGCTACACATAATGAAAGATATTTTATTTTATTGGCTGTGCCCCTTTCTAATTTTGGCAAGACTGTTTGCCTTCTTCATCTGTTGATGCCAAAAGAACTTCCTCATAGACTGTAAGATTTCTCTCGTTTTCTTCCTCTGTACCTACTTTATAAACCTTAGAAGTTTTTGAAAGTATCCTAAACAGCCTATTAAAAAAATGAGGAGAGAAGCCATCATATTAATTCTTACCCTATTTATAAAAAAGTCCCCTATGATATTTATATTTATGAGACTCAAAATAGACATCCTATTAAACTGTTCTGAGATTACATGAAGAGAGAAGCACAAAAGCTTGAAGGCGAATAGAGAGAGGTTCAAAACCAGTATAATGTATTTTGATGAGGAAAATCAAAGGATTGCAGATTTAATCACATGCAGAACTTTAACGTCTAGTTATAGGAGTCCGTCCTCTGAAGGCAAAGGCCAGAAAACTAATTCTTACT
Source organism: Tapirus indicus (assembly GCA_031878705.1). Classification (NCBI taxonomy): domain Eukaryota; kingdom Metazoa; phylum Chordata; class Mammalia; order Perissodactyla; family Tapiridae; genus Tapirus; species Tapirus indicus. The sequence continues at coordinate 32,883,786 of CM062937.1, read as the reverse complement.
CGTAAATGTAACTAAATTGAAGCTTATCTTGCGGAAGTGTCATCTGAGCTTCATGGAGCCATGGTTGTTTCAGTCCTTTGCTCCACTTACTTTCTTGGCAAAATTCTGCTGGAATTTAAAACAAATTTCAGAACTCATCAATTAGAAATCCTTTAGTGCATTTTCAGAAAGGAAGAACTTCTGACCTAAAGCAATTGCAATCAGTGAAATTACATATATATTCAATAACCAGTCTAGGTGATTATGCATAACATACTACTGGAAAATAGAATCCTTAAAATATTTATATAGAATATATACATATATTATATAGACTATATATGATGTAGACTATATATATTATATACAATCTATCTATATATAAAAGGGTATTTTTTCTGAAAATTAAAAAAAAGTATTTTCTCATTACCATATATGGAAAACTGGAAGAAAAAATGTGTATTAAAATAAAATTCAAAATTTAATCTGGAAATTCATAAGAATAATGACTGTGGATGTGTTTCATTTAATCATAAAGAATGAGTTTTTAGTAGAAATATTTATATATATCTATGTCAACTATCTCTGCATTGTTGAAAAATGGAGTTATTCACAAAACATGAAAGCAGACAATAGGCTAAACAAGGAGTTCTCATTGTTCTTTAGCAAAGAATATAGCAGTTTGACAGTGTGAGGAAATATTGTAAAAATTGACATTTAACCCCCGGCTTGTTTAGTTTATGGAGCTTTCAATAAATGCATTTTTTTAAAATCAGTATCTCAACTGCCTAAGTAGTACCTAACACATACTAGGCACCTGATAAATATTTGTTCAATGAACAAATATCTGGGATGTGGCTCTGATAGGATTTCACTTATAACCAAAATGGGTGACTTTGTGCTCATTGGTAACAGCACTCTAGTTAGTCCCTGAAAATGGAAGTCATTTTTCATTTGGATCCACATTGTTCTCACACTGTAACAATTAATTACAAATCCAGTGATAAGACATCTTTATGGAAAGAGATGCCAGCAGCTTCCTGTTGCAAACTATCTCAGTTTCAAATTGTCTTCCACTAGTTCTAGCAACAATAATGACAGCTACATATTTTCTGCTAGAACCTGGGAAAACTCAAAAGTTCCTAAAAAAGGTAAGCTTTTGAGAACTCCTTCCAGAAATAGCTTCAATTCTATATATGTACCTGAGACTTATAGACTCTCAGAGCTGGAAAGAATTTTTATCAGAAAAGGTTTTTCTTGTGTGTGTTTTCTGATAACATTAGCATTCATTCATTTCGGAAAAAAGATATAATAAAGATAAAAATAAAAGTTATCCATCATCATAATCTTATCAGTGTTTAGATAATAAATGTAGATGACAAGTTCTTTTCTTCACTCTTTTTCCAGTGCTTGTTTGTATATTTTGCATATTTTTTATTTACCTGGACATGAATCAAATGTCTGTACTTTTTACAAATGTGCTACAAGTTTGGGAACAAAGTTTTGCTGCAACTGAGTTATAATTGATGAAAGAAGTAAGGAAATATTCAGCTGAGCAGGTTATGTGACAGGGTCTGGATTAAGAACCACTGCAGAGAACAAAAGGTCAGAGGAGTCGAGCAGTGCAGTGCGAGAATGATTCCGCATCATGGCGGCCTCTGTGCTGGTACACACGTCGCCTCAGGTGGAGGTGAGCGATGCTCATAACACTGAGATGATTACCACAGACTTGTTTTGTGTTTTCATGAGTCCTTGAATTCCTTCCAGTGTGATGGCAAAAAATTCTAATGAAAGCACATCTTGCTTGGATTTTCGTTTGGATTTATATCTTTTGTATTCCCCATGTTTTTCTTCTTTGTAAACAAAGTTGTAATAATCAGGTATCTATTATGCCCTTTGCTTAGGTCAATGCAATCAACGATACACTACAGGTGGTATATTCAAGTCTTTCATTATGTCTATTTCTTTTTTTCTTTGCTGAGGAAGATTCTCCCTGAGCTAATGTCCATTGCCAATCTTCCCTTTTTTGCTAGAGAAAGATTCACCCCGAGCTAACATCTGCGCCAGTCTTCCTCTATTTTGTATTTGGGTCACCGCCACAGCATGGCTGCTGAAGAGTGGTGTAGGTCTGCGCCCGGGAACTGAACCCGAGCTGCCAAAGTGGAGCACACTAAACTTAACCGCTAGGCCACCAGGGCTGGCCATTCACTATGTCTATTTCTAATGGTTTAAAAGAAATCTTATTTGATGCTGTGCTACTTGGCATGTAGCAGTTTCATATGTATTGAAGGTTATTGGTTTGACTCCAATTTCCTTTTTTTTAATGCATCAGATCCTCTAGCTCCAAAATAAGACTTAAATAAAGAAATCACCCTTTCTGATGGAAGAATAAGATGCAGCAGATACGCTTTGAGAAAAGGATATTATTAAAAATGGCAAAATAACTTTTATTTTCACATTGATGGAGTTTGGTATACATCCCTGCCCAGGGCTGGGAAACGTCAGGTCAGTGATATCCTTTTTTTTATTATGAAAGTTAAATTAACTTCTGTTCTATGATGTACGGTGGACTGCCTACATTGTCCCAAAGACTTCTTTTTTTTTTTTTCTTTTTTTGTGGGGAAGACCAGCCCTGAGCTAACATCTGTTGCCAGTCCTCCCCTTTTTGCTGAGGAAGACTGGCCCTAGGCTAACATCCGTGCTCATCTTCCTCCACTTTATATGGGACGCCGCCATGGCATGGCTGACAGGCAGTTCCTCGGCGGGTGCCCGGGATCCGAACTTGCGAACCCCGGGCTGCCGAGCGCGAACTAAACCGCTGCGCCACCGGGCGGCCCCTCCGAAGACTTCTTTTAAAGATTACTCCCGGCCTCAAACTTGAGTTAATGGTGCCTTGCTGAACACCAGATATCACCACTAACAAGGTTGGTAATTTTATTTGAGTGAGAATTCATAAGGAGATAGATCATGAGAATAGAGCTCTTGAAAAGCCTCACAAGGCATGCCACGGGTACTGTGCACCCCATCATAGGAGGAATATTGCCTTGAGACATTTCATTTGATTACAAAGAAAACATAAACTTAGAAAATAAGGTTTGGGGCCACTTAATGTAAAACAAGATTTATAAAAATTGTTCACAAAAATCAGAAGTGAAAAAAAGGACTAATGTCTAAATAATGATATCAGTAGAAAGAAATTACATGTATTTTCTCTAACAGAAAGAATGAAAAATCATTTTTGGACAAAAGATAAGGAAGAAGGAAGAAAAAAACCTTTAGAATGCATAGAGTCAAGAAGGCAAGTCCTTAGAGAAGAGTTTTTTTCTAACTTCAGCCTTGATTTAAGCATAAACTGAATTTTAAGAAAGAATTAAATGAAATGTACGTTACTATGCAACTCTCTTTGTCTGGATCAGGGCCTAAACACATAACTAAAACAGACGAATGTAGCTCCTCCAGGTACTAACGAAGAAATGAGATAATATGGGCTGAACCTGGGGTCAGTAATTATGGCCCATGTGTCAAATCAAGCTATCTGCTTTTTTTTTTTTTTAAGTAAATAAAGTTTTATTGGAACACAGTCATATTCATTCATTTGTATGTTGTCTAGTCTATGGCAACTTTTATGATACAATGATGAGTCATCACAACAGACTATACCCATATGGCAAGCAAAGCCTAAATATTTCCTACCTGGCGCTTTACAGAAAAAATGTACTGATCTCTGGGCTAGACCCTTAAGAAAACATTCTTAGGGAAAGTGAGACTTTGGGAATTTCTTAAGAAAAGGAGAAAACTAAGATGCATTAAATAATGATTTTATGCTAAACTTTGGGATGTAATGCTTTCACACGTGCTTACAAAATCTCAGAGAGAGGTACCATTATCATTTAACAAAAGAGGAAACTGAGGGTCAGAATCTGCAAAATGTTGCATGGTCCAGGGTCTGTTGTATGGGTTGTGTATTACACAAGTGTGTCACATTTAAGCAAGTGCCATTTGTCCACAGACATAATATATTTATATATTTATTATAACAATTATCTAATAGACAGCAATGAAATGCATGTTACAACAAAATCAATATCACAACAATTGGAAGTAAAGCATATTGAGATCGGATGCCTTTAATTTTGAACTCACATAAAGATGCCGTGTGGGTTATTGATAGTGATTCATAATATGATATCATACCCTATTGAAATAATGCATTAACATATCAGGTTGAAATGAGAAACCAGGTAGAGAAAACATGAAGAAAGATTTGAATTAGCAGTGAGCATGATATGTTTGTGTTGTTTTTTTTTGTCACCACAGTGAAATGGAATCAGAGCATTAAGATATCAATTAAGTGGCAGGCCTGGTGGCATAGCAGTTAAGCTTGCAGTCTCTGCTATGGCAGCCTGGGGTTCACAGGTTCAGATCCCAGGCATGGACCGACACACTGCTTGTCAGCCGTGCTGTGGCAGCGTCCCATATAAAGTAGAGGAAGATGGGAATGGATGTTAGCCCAGGGCCAGTCTTCCTCAGCAAAAAGAGGAGGATTGGCAACAGATGTTAGCTCAGGGCTAGTCTTTCTCACGAATAAAAAAAAGGATATAAATTAACATAGAACTAAAAGACAGCCCCATATTTTTCCATATAGAGTTGTTACCTATTCTTTATGCAGACTATTTTTGTGCACACCCTTATTCTTGTGGTACTATTAAAATGTAAATTTTTCAGCAACATTAGTAACTGAGAATTTCTGTGAAGTGTATGCATCTCACATAGAGCTGGTCTCCTTTTTATGCTAAAGGAATATGGCTTGCTTACATTTTAATATTTCGAATTATATGATTCAGCTTTAAATATGTAGATCTGCAGTAAATGGTGGTGGGTATACTTCCAAAATAAAGCCAATCTTGTCATATTTTTAGCTCTTAAGGTCATTGTATTTTAACACTGTTAGCATTTTCACAAGTTCTAATGAAAAAAATTCTGGACCATTTATATTAGTCTGACTCTAATATATACACATATACATATATATGCATATTACTAAAATGGTTTCTAACTGAATACTGTTTTGGATTTCTTTTCCTTCAGTAAATTTGGGAATACTGTTATAGTGATATAAACACATTTACTAAGCGAGTGTAAGAATAAATGTGATATATTCTAGAAATAGGTATAATTTAGCAAAACTGAAGGAGAGTTTATTTAAACTGGAAGATTTCACAGTGGCATTGATATCTCAACTGAATTTTAGAAAACAGGAAGAATTTAGATTGATACAGTGGGAGGAAAGCAAGTGTATCTCTTGCTGTTGGGAAGATAACTAGATAGAAATGTCCAGCGGGCATTAGGGAATATGAGTCTCAAAGAAGTCAGCCCGAGGCTGCACATTTTGGGACCCATCTCTGCTAAGAAACCAAAAACAACTGTGGGCAGATAAGATCAATAATGGTGATAGTGCTGAAAAAAAGAAACATGTGCAGAATATTTGGGGAATACCCAAGTTAGAAAGCAAGAAAAAGTTGAGACAGCATGAGAAGCAGGAGGAAAATGAAGGCACATTGTGAGAGAAGATTGCAGAATTTCAAGGAGGTGTTGACAGTGTCAAATGCTCCAGAGAAGAAAAAGAGAAAGAGGGATGTGAAAGGGTGACTGATTTCGTCAACTACAAGATTGAAATACAACATTGGAGAAAGCAATTCCAACAGAAGGCTAGCTTGCAGATGGATGAAGTTCCACCCTCCTGAGAATTGAGGGCAGAGGCAGCCCATACAAACCCGTCCCTTGATGGTTTGCAACAAACTCAGAAACTGGTGTCTGGGAAAAGGTAGGAGCATTTAAAATTGTCTTTTATTTTCTGTGTGTGTGCGTGTTCAGTTTGTGGAATAGGTGAAATTTGAGCAGGCTTATTGGCCAGTTGCTTCAGTTAAATGTTACTAAAGACATGAGACTGAAGCTGGTTGATGTCAGAAACTATTGAAGAATATACTTGTTCCGTTTGAATGCACTAGAGGCAGAAACAGCCAATAAAAATGAGTATATTGACCAAAATTTAAAAGAAACTTTGAGATTCTTTCAGATATAACTGGATCTCAAGGTTCTTTGAGGTATAACTGGAGCTTGGATGAATACACTGAGTGCCACATACACAGTAATTATGGGTATCTGGGAATCATAGGGTTTGTTAGCGTTGTTATCTGTTGGACCTAGAATATTTTGGTACACTAGTTATTTCCTTTGTTTTTCTGTTTAGTGAATTTAGCATTATCTTACACATAACTGTTTAAGTTAAATTAATAAGACATTTTGAGACATATAAGAAGCTATTTTAAATTATGTTTCAAAAAAACAAAACTTCCCTCAGAATGAGCATCTTTTAAGAATCGTATTTTCGAAAAATCCTCCAAGCAACTACCTCCCCCAATGTTAAGTTAAAACACTAAGAATTTTTGAGAGTGAACTAGAGAAGGGAAAATTACCTTTGAATACAAGTTGAATTACTTAGCAAAGAAAAAAATAATACTCTAAGTATTTTCCAAGAAAAAAATACCCCAAGTGTGTCATCGGAGAAAGGTACAGCTTCCTCTCAGTAGACGCACACTTCACACTTTAATCTCCGCCTCCCCCCTCTACAATTCCCACCTTAGACTGGGATTTGGGTTCCCTGTTCTCTTCTAACCCATCAAACCTCATCCCTTAGGACAGACCAGCATTATCAAATTCCTTGGATTGTCTTGCTTTTGAAAATGAGGTCATTATAACTTTAATTGCTGGTCGAGGATAACCCAGACCTTCAAAACAGAAAGGCTCATGCTGTCTTCGGCAGAGGAATAGTTCTCGTACTTTTGTGTGAGACCAAACAGGAAATTAATTCTCAATGTGTAATTTATTTTTTTTGCCTTTGTCATTCTTTTGACCACAATCATTCAGTGTCTAAGTACTTCCGGGGTAAACAAGCTACGTCCCAAGACAGCTCCCTCCTGTTTAGGAAGGCCCAGTTAGGCAGAAAGACACCAATGGCAGGAGAGGCTGGAATAAAAAGCTGTCCCAGGAGGGATTCCCCTCTGTGGAGAAAGATGTGAGCTTTCACATGCTCTCAGTTATTTTAAGCCTGTAGGTCACTAATTCATTTGGCCAGCACCCTCATTAGTCTTAGCTCTACACTGAAATTTTGCATGTACTTTAGAGCCCCTGCCTAAGTCTACTTCCTGATTTTGAGAGCCCTTAATCAGTGTTTCCTTAGCTGACCTCTCAACTATTACTGGCAAGCCCTTTATTTCTCATATTTTAAATCAACAGTTCCTCGGCTTGCCTCTTCCTAACTACCATCTGGCAATGGCACCTCTTTGAACATGACAGAGAGAAAGAGATATGGAGCTATTTCCCCTCCTTTTTCTTTTAATCAAAAAAATTTCTTTCTTTCCCCCATGCCATTACTTTTCAAAAAGTAAACAAACAGCATACAAGTGTATGTCAACAGGAGCACATGCATACCCTCTCCCATTTAGGAACAAGATTTCCAAATAGCCATCTCGCATTTGCCACATTTTGGTCTGAGAAGTACGTTTCATCATTTAATGACTCTGTAAGTGAGGTGGATCTGACTACTACATTACTATATTAATACTAATGACTAATGTAATATGACTAATACATACGGTATTAATATAGTATCTGTTTTGGTCATGTGGGGACATAGTCATAGAAGAGGTAGGAGGTGTTAAGAGGAGGGAAAGGAAGACACCAAGTCCTTCTAATCCTCCAAGTGTGAAGCAGTAGTGGAAAATGAACAAAATCTTGTGGCTAGTTCAAGTCTGTAATACAGAATTGTATTTTATATATTTGATTTTTATGATTCACTGGGGCCCATGCATTATGAGTGCATGGTACATTTATGCCCATTGAGTAGAATGTTGAGTGTAATTTTATCATTTAAAATTATTACACAAATTTATAGCTGTATGTCTTACTTTATGACATATTTTCAGTCAGGTCTATGATTTAGTTGATGCTTGGTCTACTATATAACATAAAATTATAACATTGCTCCTATGAGAAAATACAAAAAAATTTTTATAACAATCTGCTCTACAGTCAGCTTTCTAAGAATGCATTGTGGTGACAAGTCGGAACTTGTCATAGCAGTTTTATGAACTCTACTTGGTGTAGATTTATGGTTAAAGGATAAAATCTCCCTTGTGAATAATTAATAGTTTATGTAAACAAAATTTTAAAATGTTGAGATACACATTGTGTCTTAACCTTAACCCTTAAACCCTGCTTCAGGATTACTTCTCTGACGTACAGTCCTCTCTGTGCTCCCGGCCTGAGGTAACTAGTTTCCTAAAGATGCCATCTGCCTTATTCATTTGACACTTAAATATACCCTGCCTTGTACTGCAGCTGTACTTCTGGAGAGCCTTTCTTTCGAATGCCTGTCAATGCAGTATTATATACATAGAAGGACTACAGACTGTTAGATTGAATTCAAGAATGTACATTACACTGCTTTTAAAAAAGGCAATTCACCCCCCCCACACACACAATAGCAATTGTGGTTTATTAATAAAAACATGGTGATAGGTGTGATTTATTTAAGAATGTATAAGCCTCAATTAGTTCTGAGTTCATAACATTTGCACATATGCTATAGGAAGTAAAATCACTAAGCAAAATAATGAACCTGACTCATGAAGCAAAAGTTTAAACATATTCATTACAACAATCACCATAATAGATACAATTTTCAATATTTTTAAAGACAATTATTATGGTATAAGTCATATTATTTATTGTTATATAGAAAATTAATTTATTGAGATTGCTTCAGGTACAAAAACACATTAGATTACTAAAGTACTGTTCTGCAAATATTATATTTGAGATATCTGTGCCCCCAAATTCTTAAGGTATAATTCCAATTGTAAAGAAGTTTTCTCAGCAGATGTCTAAAGATCTATGTTCAAAACCCAGTGATCAGCAGAGGATGGAGACATCATCATAAAACTCTCTCTGCTCTCAATGGATCACCACGGATGAAGTTATTATAGCTAGAATCTGACCTTACACTGCTAGAAAACTATCATTTTTTTTCAAGACAGTACTGCTCTCAGTTGGTTTAGCAACCAGATCTTCTTAACCTGTAGTATGAGAATAGCTTATGGATGAGCACTTAAACCCTCTTACACATGAGATCCGAATTTCCCTATCCATTGTACCAAATACTTAAATAATGTAGAGACGGACAAGCATAACAGTATTCTCTGTTACTCTGAAGTACAAAAAGTCTGTTACTACGAAAATAGTAATAGAGGAGAATAGCGTCCAATGATCAATAAATGTTTTTCTGAGAGAGCATCTTCGAGGACTCCCATGAGAATAGATGCTTTAACACGACTAACATTTTTCTCTCTCTAGCAGAATTGTTGCTAACAGTTTCAAATATCAAGGTATCTCAATTAATCATAGAAGTTTATTTACTTACATTAAAACTCTAAATTGGAAATATCAGGCATTAGTCATGTCATGTAATCTATTCAACAATTATGTATTGGATGTCTACCTTGTAGCAGCTACTATTCTGAACATTGGTGATATAATGACAAGCAAAAGAGACATGTTCTCTCCCCCATTCAGTATGTAGTCTGTGGAGGTTATGAAGGAAAGGAAGAGAGAACACAAAATCCAACGAGTTCAGTACTACTATTTGAGTAAGAGGAAAGTAATATTGGAAAAGGGGAGAGAGAAAAAGACAAACTTTTGGAAACCAAAAACAACTATAATTACAGAATAAAATGTTAGCATGGATGCTGGAATAGAAGGGATGAATGAAATGATCATTCCAGAGAAGGCAGCAAGGGCTTTGGAAGTCTTAACTTAAGGACTTTGGATTTTTTTATGTGGGAAAACTTTGCATAAAGATTGAATCTATCAAAATTAGCAAACTCCTTTTGAAGAAGTTGGATTTGTTTTGTCGTTTGTCTTTTTATAGGCTTTTATGTCTATGTTGTTGATGCTAAGAATTATGGCAGAAATCTGGTGGGATATTTATTGGATTAGAATTCATAAATATATATTCCTCATTTCATAAATGATCTTACCTAGGTAAAGCTTTGGTTCATTAGCCTGTAAAAAGAGTTCTATTACATTCTCTAATTGTGAGAGAGATTTAGGAAATCAGATTTTCAATAAACTATTCTTTCAAGGTACTAATAACTTGGAAAAGACGCAGTATGATAAAGTGAAGGTTCAGGTAAAGTATTCTATTGAATGACAAATATTGATGAGAGAATGTTAGGTGAAAACGTCACAAGTATGCTATGGAAGTCTGCTTTCTTCTAACAAAATTCAAGATAATTGTAATTTCTGCTAATGTATAAAGTATGAGGTGTTTATTCAGTATTCAATGTATCTAACCCAGGTGCTTCACTAAATTACATTCTAAGCTACTCCTGCCAACTTTGTTGAATAGTGAACCCAAAAAGTGACGTAAGAACTGCAGTTTGTATAGGTGAAATGATATAAGATTAAACTACTATAGTCTCATGGTACTGGTGTAATGTCTATATGTCTAATGCATTTGGTTTTCAGCTTATTCAAGTCTCTTTTTCTCTTTTTGAAACATGCAACAGTTAGGCTTCTGTCAATTTTATGCCTATGAATAGACACGATAATGTAATTTCTAAATGATATAAAAAATAACTTTCCCATCATGCCATGTCAGATTATTTATTTATATTTAAGATTTTTTTTTTTAAGAGCAGTTTAAGATTTACAGCAAATTGGGATGGAGGAACAGAGGTTTGCCATATATTCCCTGTCCCCACACAGGCATAGCCTCCCCATTTATCAACATTACTCATCAGAATGGTAGTTGTTACCCAGGATGAACCTACATTGATGCATCACAATCACCAAATCCCATAGTTTATCTTAGAATGCACCCAGTTTGTGTATTCTATAGGATTTGACAAATGCATAATGATATGGCAACCACTGATCTTTCTCTTCATAGTTTTGCCTTTTCTAGAATGTCACAACAGTTGGAAGCATACAGCACGTAGTCTTTCCAGATTGGCTTCTTTCACTTAATAATATGCATTTAAGGTTCCTCCATGTGTTTTCATAGGCCTGATAGTTCATTGCTTTTTATGCTGAGTAATATTCCGTTTTCTGGATGTACCACAGTTTATTTATCCTCTCACCTACTGAAGAGTATCTTGGTTGATTCCAAGTTTTCACAATTATATATAATGCTGCTATAACTATCCGTGTGTAGGTTTTTGTATGGACGTAAGTTTACAGTTCCTCTGGGTAAATATCAAGAAACATAATTGTTGGCCTGTATGGTAAGAGTACGTTTAGTTTTGTAAGAAAGCATGAAACTGTCTTCCAAAGTGGCTGTACCATTTTGCATTCTTACAAGCCACATATGAGAGTTCCTGTTGCTCCACATTCTCACCAGCATTTGGCACAGTCAGTGTTCTGGATTTTGGCCATACTAGTAGTTATGTCGTGGTATCTTGTTGTTGTCACTTGCTTTTCCCTGATGACATATGATGTGGAGTATCTTTTAATATGCTATCAAATGGTTGCTATCTGTATAACTTCTTTGGTGAGGTACCTGTTAAGATCTTTTGCCCATTTTTTTAATCGGGCTGTTTGTTTTCTCATTGTTGAGTTTTAAGAGTTCTTTGTATATTTTGAATTATAGTCCTTTATTAGATGTGTCTTTTTGCAAATATTTTCCCCTAGTCTGTGGCTTGTCATTCTCTTGACATTTTTTTCTTTTGCAGAGCACTGTTTAGTTTTAATTAAGTCCAGCTTATGAATTATTTCTTTCATGGATTGTGTCTCTGATATTATAACTAAAATGGCATCACCATACCCAAGGTCATCTAGGATTTCTCCTATGTTACCTTCTAGAAGTTTCATAGCTTTGCATTTTACATAAGTCTTTGAGTTAATTTCTGTGAAGGGTGTAAGGTCCGTAGCTAGATTCATTTTTTTGCATGTGGATGTCCTGTTGTTCCAGCATCATTTATTGAAAAAACTACCTTTGCTCTATTGTACTGCCTTTGCTCCTTTGTGAAAGATCAGGTGACTATATTTATGGAGGTCTATTTCTGAGCTCTTTATTCTGTTCCTTTGGTCTACTTGTCTCATCTTTCACCAATACCACACTGTCTTTATTACTGTACCTTAAAAGTACATCTTGAAGTGGGATAGCGTCAGTCTTTCAACTTTGTTCTTCTCCTTCAATATTATGTTGGCTATTCTGAATCTTTTGACTCTTCATTTGAATTTAAGAATCAGTTCGTATACCCATAAAATCACTTGCTGACATTTTGACTGACTGAATTTACAGATCTAGCTGGGAAGAGCTGACATCTTGTCAATATTGAGTCTTCCTAGTCATGAACATGGAATCTCTCTCCATTTATTTAGTTCTTTGATTTCATTCATCAGGGTTTTGAATTTTTCCTCATATAGATCTTGTTCATATTTTGTTAGATTTATACCTAAGGATTTCATTTTTGGGGGGTGCTAACATAAATGGTATTGTGTTTTTAATTTTATTTTCTTTAATTTTTTAAGGTGTGTTTTGTGCCCCAGAATGTGATCTCTCTTGGTAAATGTTCTCGCCCAAAATGACAATATTCTTCCAATTATCCATTGCAGCAGAATGAACTACCTCAAAACTCAGTGGATTTAAATACCTCAATTTTCTATCTCATGATCTCATGTTCAAGAATTCTAGCAGACTTACATTGGTGATTCTTATGTTCTACATGACACTGAAGGGAGTCCAATGGCTGGCCTGGTAGGAAATATTCAAGACAACTTCACTGGTGTAACTGGCATAGAAGGTTTGCTGGAAGGCTGGGATTAAGTGATACTGTCAATCAATCAGACCTCTCTAGCATGATGGTCTCAGGGGGGTCAGGCTACTTACATGGTGACTCAGAGTTCAAAATGACAGGGTTTCAAGATGCCCAAGAAGAAGGTGAAATGCTTCCTAATACCAACTAGCCTTGGAAGTTTCAGAACTTCAATTCTGTTGTAGTCTATGGGCCAAGGAATTCATCAAGGCCAGCCCTGATTCAAGGGGAAGGGAATTAGACTCCACCTCTCAACAGGAGAGTAAGCAAGGAATTGCTAGCCATTATTAACCTACACAATTACAACTATTTGCAAGAATGGTAAATAGCTGGTTGATGGAGTGTAAAATGGTATATCCAGCTTTGAAAACTGTTTAGCAGTATGCTCTAAAGTTAATCATATGCATATTCTAACATCCAGCAATTACTCTCCTAGATAATTACAAAAATGTAAACATATGTTCTCCAAAAGACATACACTAAAATGATAATTGTAGTGCTGTTTAGCCCCAAATGGGAAAATACAGGAATGTCCTTTAATAGTAAAATGGCTAAAGGGTGTGTGACAGACTACAAGGATCTCCCATCCAATGTGCTCTTCTTAAAATAAGATTTTGACAATTTTATTCTCAAGAGGTAAGATGTATATTACCCCTTCCCCCTTGATCTGGGAGGACTGATGATTTTTGTTAGTGACATTATGTGACTTTTGAAGCTAAATCATGAAATAACGGAAAGTTCCTACCTGATTCTCTTGGGATGCTCACTTAGAACCCAGGCACCTTGCCATAAGGGAGCCCAAGCAGCCCATTGAGAGACCAACCTGGAGAGAAACTGCACTTTGGATGAGCCTATAGCTGACAGCCTGTGCCAACATGCCAGCCACGTAAGTAAGCCATCTTTAAAATTAACCCTCTAGCCCCGAATCAAATCTGCCCTAGCTGACACCAGCTGGAGTTGAGATGAGCTGACCTAGTTTAGTTCTGCCCAAATTTACAAGGTTGTGACCAAAATAAATGATTGTTATTGATTTAAGCATTACATTTTGAGGTGCTTTTTTTGCAGCTATAATAACTGGAGCAGAATGTGATGCCAGAAATGAGTGCCTCATCGGTGTTGGGACCAGAAGGCAGGTCCTAAAGGCTTCCTGAGAAAATCGTTAGTGAAATCCTAAAAAGCCTCAAGAAGGCTGTTAGTAAAGACTTAAAGGAAGGACATGGTATTAGAAGCTGGAGGAAAGAGGCCCCATGTCACATAGAGGTGGAATTGTTGGCAACGCTGTCACCCACAATACTGAGGAAGTAGGAAAAGTACCCACTGAACTGGATGGCCCAGCTAAGGAGACGTTCAGGTAGAATACTTGTAGTAGCATCTGGCATCTTCTCACTGTCTATGATAAAATGTGAGAGGAGAGACGGGGCATAAAGAAGTGTTTAAACTAAAAAATCCAGCACATATTGAGTAGTAAAATGAAATTTTCTCATTTCCAGCCTCTCTTCATGGCAAAATACTCTCAAATTATCGAAGATCGCATCTCAGATAGGACCTTAACATCCCTTGTTAAGGCTTCAGAAATATTTAAGGGAGTAATTCATAAAATCTTTCAGCCAGATAAAATGCCCTAAAAATGTCCTCAGGGAATGCCTTTCAAATCCTCTTCGTTAGACAATAGAGCTTCTAAGAATCTTAAAGGTATTGATCCACAGTTGCCTTACAGAGAGAGCAAGGCAGAGAAGAGCTTATGGCTATAGGTTTTGTCTGATATATCTCATACACACACATATGCATACATATCATATATATGATTGTTCATTTAATCCATTGTTTTCTACAGTAGTTTACAGCACAGCAAGAATAGCTGGGGCACGGTGGTTTATTTACACAATGCACTACGACTATGGGGCAATGAAAATGACATATACTATAGATACAAACAAAAGTATATGGACGATTCTTCAATAAGGGTTGGACCAAAAAGTGTATATACAGCATGATTCCATTTTTAAGTTTTAAAAGTGGACAAAATCATGTTTTTTTAGTTTTAGAATTCATAATAGTGATTCTCTTGGAGGTGATAAGGACTGGTAGGGACCCAAGGTGAACTTGATCTGAGTGCTGTCTATATGGGTGTGTTCATTTTATAAGATTTTATCCAGTTGTATAGGCCGTGTGTTGTGATGATCTGTATTCTTTCTGTACATATGTTATAGCTGTGTCTGTCAGGATTTAGTCTTGAAAAAAGTGGGAGATCAACGTGGTTAAAGCACTATAGGGTCTTAGCCTTGTCTGGATGAACATACAAGTACTAAGTTATAGATCACCCTAATAATATAGCAACAACGCCCAGGATGCATGTCATTGTCTGGAGGGTCACCACTCAGAGAATAGCTGGAGAATGTTTCATTAACAAACTAATAGTGGAGAAAATTAAATTAATATGATAAATACAGTATTGGCCCATAAGATGGCAAGAGAGAACAGGGGACATACAATATTATGACAAAGAGAAAAACAGCAAGTTGAAAGATATAAATATAAATATACCAGTAATTTCTTCACTCTAAGAGATCTAAATTAGGTCAAAGAAAAATACAACATATCAAAAGGCAAAATAGCTTCCCTGATAGCTTTGATCGGGGTTCGTGATTGCCTTTGTGTGTTCTGAAACGAGAATGCCCGTGGTTGTGAGGGCCA
The DNA here is from genome assembly GCA_031878705.1 of Tapirus indicus. Classification (NCBI taxonomy): domain Eukaryota; kingdom Metazoa; phylum Chordata; class Mammalia; order Perissodactyla; family Tapiridae; genus Tapirus; species Tapirus indicus. The sequence goes on along the minus strand of CM062937.1, from coordinate 32,868,235 downwards.
CCACAGGCAGTAGTTGTAACCGTGAAGAGGTTGGGCATCCTTGCACCTCCTCCTGGATGTGAAGCAATTACTCCCTCTTCCCGTACCCGTAAACTAGAGACTCTGATTACTTTACATTTCTGTTTTTGTCGTCTATAAAACAGATAATAATAGTATCTACATTATAGGTTTTGAGAAGATGAACTGAAGAAAGTCCTTAGCAAACTGCCGGGGACCTGGAAACGACAGGCAGCACAAGGTGATTTTATTACTGTTATTTCCATATAAAAAGGGATTCATTGCTCACCAGAAATCATGATGATAGCTTTGAGTCCTGAGTTCGCTATTTTGATTCATCTCTAGTTGTCTAGATATCCTTGTCAAGAAATTTTTCTTTTTAAATGTAGAGTTCATGTTGCTCTGTCTCCTAAGTTCTTTCATGATTTAACTGGAATAATTTGTGACTGGGAATAATATTCTTGGGTCATATTTTCTTTCCCCCAGTACTTTGAAGACAGTGCTTCATTGTCTTCGGACTTTGACTATTACTATGAAGCAGTTGAAGACCAGGCTAATTTTTCCTGCTTTTAGTTGATATTTTTTGGTGTGATTGTCTAGAGAAGTCTGTCTCTATTCTTCAAGTTCAATAGCTGAACTGCAGGCTATCTGCAGGCTTTGTTAGAATGCCTTGGCTTTTGTTAAATGCCCTTTGGTAGGGTTCATGTCAATTAATTTAGTGGTGTATCCTATTCACATAGAAGGATACCACTGGGCTTTGGATCATTTCCTCAATCCAATACGTAGACCTAGGATCTATTTTGTTGGAGAGAATCAGCTTTGTTCAGTTTATCATGTAGTACCCCTTTCTAGCTGTCAGCATGTAAAGTAGTCCCCCCTTATCCACAGGGAGTACATTCCAAGAGCCCCCAAGGCATCAGTAGATGCCTGAAACCTGGGATAGTACCGAACCCTATATATACTATGTTTTTTCCCATACGTACACACCTATGACAAAGTTTACTTTATAAGTTAGGCACAGTAAGAAAGTAATGGTGCTTTGGGGCCATTATTAAGTAAACTAGGGGTGACTTGATCACAAGCACTGTGATACCATTACAGTTGATGTGGTAACTGAGGTGGCTTTTAGGTGACTCATGGGCAAATAGGGTATACAGTGTGGATGCACTGGACAAACGGATGATTCACGTCTTGGGCAGGGCAGAGTAGGATGGTGTGAGATTTCATCACGCTACTCAGAACTGCACACAATTTAAAACTGTCTGTAATTTTTCATTTAATATTTTCAGACCACTGCTGACCGTGGGTAATTGAAACCTGGGAGAGTGAAACTGTGGGTAAGGGGGCTTTACTGTAGTTTCCACTTTTCCTAAGTCAGAGATGGGAAAAGAAAGGTGTGCCCACTCAGTTTGTTTCTCTCTCCACTTGGAGATGTTAATAGGAATTCCTCAGGATTTTATCATTTTACCAGAATGGCTTCTAGAGGAAGAAGGCAGTTTGAGGAACTGTGATTCCTTTTTGCTTTTCCTAAAAGATCCAGTTAAGTGAATCTTGTTTTGTCCCTTGGCTTGAAGTTTTGAACATGATTTCATTAAGGTACATCTGTTTCCTTATTTTATTTTGTTTATGGAACTGCGTTTTGTCTTTTCATTTGTTTACCAGCTTTTACTAGTTTTTGTTCATTTCATCAGGATTTGGGAAAGGAAATTCTATGAAGTTGAAATCCACCATCTTACTTGTGGTCTTATGTACAGTTGACCAAGAAGGCAATTAAGAATAAATATATGTGAGGGAGTATTTGAAGGCAAAGACTTGGAGAGGCCTAGATGAACATAAGAACTTTCAAGAAGCCAGTAAAGAAACTTCGAGAAAATAATGATTCCTTCTTAATAAGAACTGAAAAAATATGGGGAAAGTATTTTTCTTTTTAATGAATGGAAAAGAACCAGAATCAGAATCCACACAAGAATTATGTGTTTTTTTTTACAACTGTATGAAATTGTTAGGCTGGTGATTGTTAATCATATCCTTTAGTAGCTGTATATAAGCCACTAGTTTCTATGTACACTGTTTACATGCAGTGGATGAACTTAATGCTTTTCTAAAGTGACACGATAATAACCTAAATGAAATTCATAAGCATTTTGCAGCACTAGAAAAGAGAGTTGAAATATTAAGTAACCGCCAACACTACAAAGTACATTTACACATTTAAAGACTCTGATTATAAGTGTTAAGCAGCCTTTACAGAATACATAAATTAGAAGTTATGAAGTGTTAAAATCTCAATTACATGTTGATCCCTGTACTCTGTGGGTACCCAATATGTATTTTTGGTTATAATTTTGAAAATGCTCGTTGTTCTTTCTGCATGACGGTTAGTGTTCCTAATTCTGGATAATGTTATCAAACATGATATCCATTAAATGATATTGATTGGGTTTTTGTCATAAATTGGTACTTGGGTCTTTAAAAGAAACAAATGTAAAATTTGAGAGGATCTTAGAATTTTAAACCTAAATGGAACCATAGAGAACAGAAACTATAAACACCTTTATTTTATAGTTGAGAAAAATATCTCATAAATGTTAAACTTGCAAGCTTCCTGCTTACATATACAGTTAGTAGTGGAGAAAGACATAACTCTTTCCATAAGGAAGAGAATAAATATACACATAGTATTCTCATTTTTAAAGCAATTATGACTTATATTTTCCTTTTATTTCTAGAATAAGAGTAGACTGCTCTGTACGATTGTGTTTTCTTTCAAAATTTAATTACCTTATAATTTTTAATTCTTTCTGACATTATTGAAAAATTAATTAAACCATTTCTGCAAAAATTAATGAGTATTTTTAATATTTGCTTAATCCTGGGCCTCCAGCTTTCTAGATGGTTTGTGGTTACACAGGGTCTCTTCAGCCCCAGCCAAGAATTAGCACACACATAGACCTAGAATGAGGATCTGAGATTAGAGTTGTAAATTCCCAGGTAAATTCCTGATCTTGATTCCAACAGTTTCCAGAACAGCTCTCTATAGAGGGGAGCTAATGGTATGAAATTGAGAAATCAAATTTTTGAATACAGCTTTCCTCCCAGAATAACACATTTTAGTAATTTAGAATGAGAGAGTTCAAGAGTGAGATTCTGGCCAGTTACAACTCTTTGTTTACAAAGAGAGAAAAAGTCTCAGATTTATAATACAATGTACAGCATCTGGAAAGCAGGAAATTCTGTTTTATGTCAAGACAAATACAAGCAGACATCACCTAAGACCCATCTGAATCTTGGATACAAACATTCTAGGAACTTAAATATTCTCTCATTAGGAGAGAGTTCCTATAATTATTGCAGAGGTAATCTTTAATAATAGCATAAAAACAAAAGTTCACTGAGACCCTACACTGCAACAGTCATAACAATTTTGATAATAACAATAATAATAACTCTAAGAGAGAGATAAGGTGCAGCCCTCTTTTCCTACGCTTTGGACTCCAGGAAATCAGAAAGACCTCAGAAAAAGAGGTTTGAAATAACTTGTCCCACATTGTGCTTGCTTTGGAAATTTTATCAGTAGACCTGTAATGGATAATTGGCATAACAAATGAGTACATCTATTTTCTGTAGATCATTATGAAAATACTCCTTTAAACTCCAGTTTTTCTGAATAGCTTTGCAAGCAATTCCTAGTCTTCTTTACTGATGCTGTGTACATAACATTTAAATGATTTAACCAGCCTAATATTGCCCATTTTCACAAATTCAGGAATTTATACCATCATTGGACCTCTTCCAATTGTCATTAAGTAATCTTGGAATTATAAATTTGTTAGAGTTTATTGTATTGATTATGTTCTTTCCTACTTTGAGTCCATCAACTAACTGTGAGAACAAACTCATGTTCAAATTAGCAAAGTTCAGGACATAAAAAGTACACACTAATTATAGAGTCCTATTCTTCCTTTTAATAATACATGCTCAGCCAATATATACGGATACCCACCCATTCCCGCTAGTCATCAATTCCAGTGTTAGCACAAAATATTCTTTTTCAACTCAGACAGTAAAATGGCTTAGTCCACTTCTCTTTTTCTGAATCTATAATACTGATTCTTCCGTGATGTGAAATTGATGCCTTCTACTTACTCATCCTATTTATAACCTCTGTTCTTCTCCTTTTATGCACAAAGCCAATTTTACATATCTGTTTAAGGATCATAGTGTTTTCTCTTTCCCTCAATTCATTTAATATATTGCTTATAATTCCATGCAATGCTAAACAAAGTTTCTAGAAGACTCTAAGTGTCTAGACTGTCAAGGACATGTTATAGATCCACCATCCATGCTTCACTCCAGATACAAGGTTGGCAGAGTGATCCTGCATAATAGTGATAAAAATTGGGCTTTCTGATCTGCAAAGTAATCCTGGGAAGCAGAGGGAATTGAGGTTGCATCCTCAATTTACAAAAAGATAAAATTTAGTTTTGTTAAATCAAGTAACTTGGACAAAAATGCAAGTATAATACAATCAATAAAGAAAGAATCTTTAAGAGAGAGTTTTTAAGAAACTTATTATTTATGAGCCAAATTTGAATATCTCTGCTGGGTTTTTTTATTTTTCATTTTTTTGGATTTTTTGCAGGGAAAGATTCATCCTGAGCTAAGATCTGTTGCCAATCTTCCTCTTTTTTTTTTTTTGTTCCTCCCCCAAAGCCCCAGTGCAAGTCATATATCTCAGTTGTATGTCCTTCTAGTTCTTCTATGTGAGCCACTGCCACAGCATGGCAACTGACAGATAGGTGGTGTGGTTCCGCGACTGGGAAAAGAACCCGGGCCTCTAAAGCTGTGAAAGCACCAAACTTTAACCACTAGGCCATCAGGGCTGGCTCTCTGCTGGCTTTTTGAGTTCCACTCTCCTGCCCCAGCCTAGTCTGATCCTTGCTTTTCCTTGCTCCTCTGTGACCCAGGAGGCTAAGTCCTGAGATCTATGCAATTCAACATTGCTGCTGGCTGGCTTTGAGATTAGAGGAAAGAGAGATGGAGACATGTCTTCCCTGTTCTTCCAGCTTTGGACTGATGTCTGTCTCTTGTAGGAGTAGCTGCATCTCTGTAGACACAAGGAGTCTGCTTCCCACCAGCTCACCTAGGTGGCTGGGGCTCTTCAGCTCCAGCTTTCACTGAGTTCTAGTAAGACTTTTTCACCTCCTTGTCCCTTTAGGCCTGAGGATGGTAATGTTTTCCCAGTGGTGGTGCTAAGCTCTTGGTGCCTATACTGAGGCCTAAGTGTCCCTTTATCCCTGCCCAAACCATTGTAAATAGTCCTTTCATTCTCTTCCTTATAATATTTTTTGGTGAATTCTGTTTCCTGCCTAAACTCTGACTGATATGTTATTATAATGCCAAATAATAATAACTCATGATTTTGTTTAATACTCTACAGTAATATATTTAAGAAAAGCCTATATTATCAATAAAGCACTTTAGCACCTGGCTGTTAACCTCTGCTGGGTAACAAAATAGGAAGAAAAGTGAAGGAAAGAAATGAGTAATTACTAAGAGACTTCCTGGAGATTTGATTTGCACATGTATAACTTTGCTCAAAGGTAATAAGCGAAGACTACTTGCATTGATTAAAGCCATCCCATCAAATGCAAGTATAAAAGCAGAATATCAGCCGACCATATAGATTTTCACACTCACCAGTAGAGATGTTGTGGTGTGATGAGGTTTTATTACTTACAAACTTTTTTTAAGACTACTTTTGAGAGAAGTTTTAGGTTCACTGAAAAATTGAGCAGAAGGTACAGAGATTTCCCATATATTCCCTGCCCTCCTACATGCACAACCTACCCAACGATGAAAATCCCACACCAAAATGGTACATTTGTTATAATTGATGAGCCTACATTGATAGCATTATCACCTAAAGTCAATAGTTTACATTAGAGTTCACTCTTGGTGTACATTCTGTGAGTATGGACAAATGTGTAATGACATGTATCCATCATTATGGTATCATACAGAATATTTTCACTGCCCTAAAAATCCTCTATACTCATTCTATTCATCTCCTTCCCACAGCCTCTAGCAACCACTGATCTTTTTACTGTATCCATAATTTTGCCTTTTTCAGAATGGCATATAATTGGAATCATACAGTATGTAGCCTTTTCAGATTGGTTTATTCCACTTAGTAGTATGTATTTCCCTCCATGTCTTTTTGTGGCTTGATAGCTTACTTCTATTTAGTACTTATATACTTTTAACAAATCTATCAATCAGAAAAATCCTACCAAAATGGCCCTAAAGTACACTTCCCAGTCTTGATATCAGAAATGCTTCAACATTGCCAGATATCAACCTGACCTGACATTGACTCAGATTTGATGAGCTAGGATTGAAGAGTGATTGGAACCAGGGCTTTGCAGTCTGTATACCTGGGTTGGAATCATGCCATCCTAAGTTGTGTGACTTTGAGCAAATTATATTGTTACCGAACCAAGTGGGCTCGCCCTCCTGGTGAGTTAAATAAGATGCTACACCAGTGGAAGTTGTCTCACAAAAGTAAAGTATATTTGCAGCAAATAGCAGGCCATGAAGAATCATTTCCAAAGTCATGGCATCCCTGAACAAAGGGAAGCAGGGACCTTTATTTCAGATGGGAATGAATATTCAAAAGGGAGAGGCAGGAATGTGCCTGCACAGGCTCGGTTGGAGAACATGCTTCCACATAATGAGCCGTCAGCTCTTCCTGGAGAGATCATTGCATTAAAAATAAGGCAAAGGTCATGGGCTTAGCTCTTGTGGTGAGCCTTGGTCAGTTTCAGGATGGTTAGTGGTTACATCTCCCTTGAGTTTCTCGCTTGGTCAGTTTCAGGACGGTTGGTGGTTACATCTCCTTAACATACAAAAGGAAAAGAAACAACTTGGAAAAATAGTTAATTACTTCCAAACCCACCTTTGAGTTTCTCGAGGCACCTAGTCCGTGACAATATAACCTCTCTTGACTCACTTTCTTCATCTGTAAAAATGTAATTAACAGATGCTTCAGAGTGTGACTGCGAGTATCAAACGAACTATTCAGTAGCATGTAGAATAGAGTATGGAATGGGTTAAGAACCAGTAAACATTAACTATATTATATATGGGACAAAGAAATGTATCTGATCAACATCCCCAAACTTCAATAATATAGATGTCTGGTTAGAGAAATTCTTAGGATTATTCCTATTATTATCCTATGACTTCTCAAATTCTTAGATTTGTTTAATAATATTCTAACGATCCTTGCTGGCATGAAGAAATGTCAGGCAGTAGGACCAGAGCCACCAAAGTGGCTGAGAAGTGAGGTACTGATGCACTATTCCTTACGGAAATGTGTCTGTCGTATCCCTCACTTCTGTATTGGAAGCATAAAATAAAAAGCTCTAGACCACTGGTAGGTTAAATACAGAATGCAAGAGGAAGAATCTCACATAGATGGCGTTTGGTTAGTGGAACTGGTAATTTAAGCAATTCTTCAAATACAAACATTGGAATGAGCATGACCAACTGATATGATAACTTGAAGTCAAGATATAGGGAGTTGGTGACTACCAAAGGGAAAATAAATGTCCTTGAAGAAGGTTGTAGATTCCACTGAGGTGCTTGGCTGTATGTTACAGCTGCAGGGAGTCTGGAGTTAGGATGGCAAAAGGAGGTCACAAAAGTGCCTCCAAAAGTGTCCCTTGACCACGATATTTCAGTCAATTACAAATTATACTTTGTCTATTTGAATTTCAGGTGAAAAGCTCCAAAATAAGATGAAAAAATGCAGAATGAAGTTTTAATATGATCTTCAGTTTTGTTTTCTTTTTTTTTTTTTAAACTTAGAAATAAGGTCATGGTGAGGTTAAATTAGGAGAAATATTGTAAGGTCATTAATTGAAATGGCAAATCCTTAAAGATAAGAACTTTGCCTTAACCTTTAAGAAAGAAACGATCCTAATAAAAGTGAAGTATAAAATATTGATTCCAAATGAGAGTTATACAAAAATATGAGGAAAACGGAAGGAAATAATTAAATTATAAAATGTCAAAAATATAAGAATTCTTCTAAATTAGTAATAAAAGACCAATGAGATTTTTAAGGGGTTATGAGTAATTTTAAAAACTTACAAATGGACTACTACAAAAGAAAACACATTTCTTTAAATGTCATTTGGGTATTCTTTTGGTTGTGAATGGCTGCTGGGTGGTGTTCACGAATACTTGATTTCTTTCTAAGCTGGGCCTCTCATGGGAAAATGTTTAATTTATTTTCAAATCAACTGCCTTCAGAATGGTTGTTTATCTCCTATTTCCTTTCCCCAAAAGATAACTCAGCTTGGGTGGCTATTTTTGCTAAATTACACATCTCCTTAGGCATTGCTTGTTTATTTCTAAATGGTCTTTCTCTAGGGTGATGTATGGAACATTTGCTTTGTCTATAATAAAGAATGGCTATGTTTTATTAATGAATAGTGCATGTTGGCATGGAAAAGCTATACACACAAAGTAATTGGTTCTGAAATTTGTATATATGAAAATACTTTTAGTGTTTTATGATTTAATTTAAATCTATAGCATTTACTTTTTAAAATCTGTTATTTCATTACTAAAACAAGCAAAAAAAAGGAACAAATTCCCTATATTCAAGATTTTAAAAATTGTTTTCATTCTAGAGCAAACAGTACTCTACAGAGATAGTGGTTCTTCTACAGAAATCATTTCAAATGCTGGTTGGATGATATCCAACACAGTTTTATAATGTTTATAAGTATATAGGTAAATGACAACTAAAAATATTGTTATTCAAGACATCATCCCTAAAAATATCTCCAAATAATTCCTACAGACTATTTCATTTCATATAAAATTTATTCTAACTAATCTACCAAGAAAATGAGTTGAAGTAAATCAAAGTATAGACAACAATTTTAAAGATATAAACATATATTCTACAACTGAGCAAGCAACTCAGTCTAAATTTTCTGCACTCATTGCATTATCTAACACTAATTTTCTTTCAAAATGAGATAGAATTGAATGATCTGAACTCTGCCATACACCAAAGTCCATCCTAGGATGGCTTCTGTGTATCTGGCTGGTTGATTTTAAAAGATTCTGGGCACTTGTCCAACTACCCCAGCTTCAATTTTACCGTAAATTGTGACAGATCTTGACATTTTCTTGGGTTCTACTCTGACCAACCAATTAGAAATTAATACTTCAGGTTATCCTGAGCCAAAAATTCATAACAAGTTAAAGTCTAGTATTATCATTATTTTCATTTCTAAGTCAAGTATCATCCATTAGCCACTTTTCTACCAGCTTCCCTCATTTAACTCTTGTAACAACATCCCACAATATTATCTTTTCTACAGATATTTTTAAAACTAGCAATCTTCAGATAAAGATCTCAAAAAAATGAATATTGTATGAGTTGAAGAAGATATTGAGTTACCTCAAGTGATAAGAATTTTCTTAAGTATTAGTTCATCCAACATTGAGAAGAACTTTTTAAATGAGTAAATGGAAATTCAAGGAGATTATATAACTTCCTTCACATAATATGGCTAATTAAGCAGAGAAGCTAAAATTTAAAATGTCTACATTAAAATCTGTAACATTTTCAGTGCCACATAAACTGCTCCATATCAAAAACATATATCCTTACTCTTCATTTTCAGTTATAAGGTTTACTGTTGTTTTTTTGAGTATCACAAAGCTATGACAGAAAGCAAAGTGTTTTCTTTTTGTTGTTGTGAGGGTTGAGGAATCCCGCTAGTACCACTATGAGATACTCATGAACTTGACAAATCTCTTCATTGACCACTATGTACAAGTCCACCTAAAATTCTCAACTGAATATGTGCAGTGATCCTTTATTATTAAAATGCTAACAGATCAGGAGACTTCCAGATTCTGATGTGGCATGTAAGGTGCTCTGAAGTCATCACTCTCTCCTAACAGCAAGTAAAAACTGGAGAAACTAAAAAGTCTACAACTGCTCTTACATCTATCAGAGAAGTGAGGTTATAGGGCAAATCGCTGGCCCACAAAATGGAAAGACAGACAGGCAAATACAGAGAAACACAACTTAACTAAGTAGATACCTCCATAGGAACCAGAACCAGTAGGAAAACCAACTGTAATCGACAATTTGATGGAGTCTCATATAGACAAGTCTAAGGTTCCAAACTTTAGGGGATCCAGTCATAGGGTCCCCACACTTTTATGAGTTTTATCTCCAGTAGCTCAACTTGGTATCACAATGGGTATTGGAGAAAAATCCCCCCTGGCTTCCAGCAGGGGTAGGGAAAATGTAACCATTTTAAAATATACCACAACATTATGTTCTTCTTAACCAGGACTGCCTTCAAAAGAAACTATTTTACCAGAGCCTAAACTATTGGAATTTTTTTAAGATCCTAAGAGACCTGGGGGAGGGAAATAGGCAACTCCAGCCCACTCTAGACATCCTGTCCCACCTCAGGTGTGGCAAGGACAGAGAAACACCTCTGAAGTTCACATCCCAGAGGCACAGGCTCACTTAAAGATTGAGACTAATCATAATCACTATACAAGACTTCCCCTCCCCTTACAACTTACCACCACATTACTAAAGGCCTATTTACAGCAGCTCTTTCTACCTACTACATCATGTCTGGCACTCAAAAAAAAAAAAATTACAAGTCATACTAATATGAAAAAAACAGTTTTAAGAGACAGAGCAAGCAACAGAACCAACTCAGATATTACAGGGATGTTAGAATTATATGAAAAACTTAAAACTACTATGATTAATATCCTAAGGATCTAACAGATATACTAGACAGCATGCAAGAACAGACAGAAAATTTAAGTACAGAGAGAAAATTCTAAAAGAGAATTAAAAAGAAATGCTAGACATCAAAAACATGGTACCAGAAATGAAGAGTGCCTTTGATAGGCTCACTAGCAGACTGGACATAGCTGAGGAAACAACCTCTGAACTTAAGCATATCTCAGTAAAACTTCCAAAACTAAAATGCAAGGACCGAAAAAAACCCCAGAATATCCAAGAATTATGGGACAACTACAAAAGATCTAGCATATGCATAATGGAAACACCAGAAAGAGAAGAAAGAAACAGAATAAATATTTGACACAATTATGACTGTGAATTTCCCCAAATTAATGGCAGACATCAAGTCACAGATCCAAGAAACCTAGAAAAAAACCAGGCAGGATAAAAACCGGAAAAAAAAAAAAAAAAGACCAAAACTAAACCTGCACATCACATTCAATCTGCAGAAAATCAAAGATAAAGAAAAACTCTTGAAAGAAGCCAGAGAGGGGGAAAAAAACACATCTTTGTTTCTCTAAAGGTACGATAAGTACTGCATCTGACTTTTCCTGAAGGCATGCAAGTAAGAAGAGAGTGGAGTGAAATATTTAAAGTGTTGAGAGAGAGAAAAAAACAATCTAGGATTTTCTACCCTGCAAAACATCCTTCAAACATGAGGCAGAAATAAAGACTTTCTCAGAAAAACAAAGATGGAGGGGATATGTTGCTAGTAGATCTGTTTTGGAAGAAATATTAAAAGAAGTTCTTCAGAGAGAAGAAAATGACATAGGTCAGGAAATCAGATACCCATAAAGAAAGGAAGAATATCTGAGAAGGAGTAAGTGAAGGTAAAGTAAGACTTTTATTTTTCTTATTCTTGATTGATGTAACAGGCAACTGTTTGTTCAAAATAATAATAGCAATGATGTATTCAATTTTGTATGCTTATGTATGTATATATGTGTCTATATATGCATATACACTTATGAACACTTATGTATAAGAGAAATGAATGACAGAAATGATACAAGAGATGAGAGGGAGCAATGAGGAACACTTTCTGATTATAAGGTCCTTGCACTACCCCTGAAGTAGTATAGTGTTGTTTGAAAATGGACTTGGATGAGTTGTAAATTTATAGCAAATTTGAGGACAACCACTAAGAAAAGTAAAAAATGAAGAACTGATATGCTAAGAAAGAAAAATAGAATTATATAACACGCTCAATTAAAATCATAAAAGGAAGAGAAAGTGTGAAAATCAAATATAAGAACAAAGAACAAGCTCAGTGAATAGAAAACAGAAATTAAAATGGTAGATATTAATCCAACTTTAGCAATAACCAATTTAAACATCAGTGGTCTAAATACAACAATTTAGAGACAAAGATTGTCAGAGTGGATTAAAAAAACAAAATCCCACTATATATTTGCAACAAGAAACACATTCTGCATCATAAATGGACAGATCCAGCAGGCAGAAAACCAGTAAACACAGAGTTGAACTCAATAACACCAATCAACTGGATATAATTGGCTTTATCAATTGCATCATCCAAAGGCAGAATACAAATTCTTCTCAAGCTCACATGGAACATTAACCAAAATAGACCACATTCCAGAACATAAAACACACCTTAACAAATTTAAAAGGATACAAATCATACAATGTCTGCTTTCAGACCATAATGGAATTAAACTAAAAATGAATAACAGAAAGATAACTGGAAAACCCCCAACTATGTGGAGATTAAACAACATACTTCTAAATAACACATAGGTTAAAGAAGAAATCTCAAGAGAAATTTTAAAATATTCTAACTAAATGAAAATGAAAACACAACTTTACAAAATTTGTGGGATGTAGCAAAAGTAGTGCTTAGAGGGAAATTTATAGCATTAAATGTATACATTAGAAAAGAAGATCTAGAAATAATCTAAGCTTCCACCTTAGAACATTAGAAAAAGAACAAATTCATTCCAAAGTAAGCAGAGAAAAAGAAATATTAGAGCAGAAATCATTTAAGTTAAACATTAAATCAATAAAGAAAAAAATAAAAGTAAAACCCTCTTCTTTGTAAAGGTCAATAAAACTGACAACCATGTAGCTAGACTAAGAAAAGTATGTGAATACAAATTACTAATATCAGAAATGAGAGAGGGACATCACTACAGATCCCATGGAAATTAAAAGAATAATAAAGGCATATCATGAACAACTTTATGTCCACAAATTTGAAAACCCAGATGAAATGGACCAATTTCTTGAAAGACACCATCCACCAAAACTCACACAAGAATAAATAGACCATCTGAATAACTTCATATCTATTAAAGAAGTTGAATAAAAAATTAATGATCTTCCAAAACAGAAAGCACCTGGCCAAGTTGTACTCATTGGTGAATTCTACCAACCATTTAAGGAAGAAATTATACCAATTATCTACAACCTCTCTCAGAGGATAGAAGTAGAGGGAATACTTCCTAACTCATTCTGTGAGGCAAGCATTACCCTAATCCATAATCAGAAAAAGGCATTACTAGAAAAGAAAATTACACAGCAATCTCTCTCATGGACATAGATGCAAAAATCTTTAACAAAATATTATCAAGTTGAATACAACAATGTACAAAATAAAATTATAGACCATGACCAACTGAGATTTATCTCAGGTGTGCAAGGCTGGCTTAACTTTCAATGATAATTCATGTAATCCATCACATCACAGGTTAAAGAAAAAACAATTTCATAATCATATTAGTAGATGTAATTTAAAAGACAGCATTTGAAAAACTGCAACATCTAATCATGATAAAAACTTTCAGCAAACTAGGAATAGAGGGAAACTTCCTCAACTTGACAAAGAACACCTAAAAAACGCACAGTTAACATCACACTTAATGATGAGAAACTTGAAGCTTTCTCACTAACACCAGGAACAAGACAAGGATGTCCACTCTTACTATTCCTTTTCAACATCATACTGCAAATCCTTGCTAACACGTTAAATCATAAGAAAAGGAAGAAAAGGTATACTGATAAGGAAGGAAAAAATTAAATTGTCTTTGTAGATGATATGACTGTTTTTGTAGAAAATCCAAAAGAATGGACAAAAAATTCCTGGAAATAATAAGTGATTGTAGTAAGGTTGCAAGAAAAAGTCAACAGTCAAATCATTTTCCTATGTCAGCAATGAACAAGTAGAATTTGAAATTACCAACAATACTATTTACATTAGCACTCCCCCCAAATTAAATACTTAGATACAAATGTAACAAGATACTTACAAGATCTGTATGAGGAAAACTAGAAAACTCTGGTGAGAAAAAATCAAAGAACTAAATTAATGGAAGTATAGGTCATGTTCATGAATAAGAAAACTCAGTATTGTCAAGATGTCAGTTATTCCCAACTTGATCTAGAGATTCAATGCAATCCCAACCAAAATTCCAGCAAGTTATTTTATGGACATCTACAAACTGAATCTAAAGTTTATATGAAGGGGCAAAAGACCCAGAATAGCCAAAACAATATTGAAAGAGAAGGACAAAGTTGAAAACATGATGCTACCTAACCTCAAGACTTACTATAAACTACGGTAATCCACAGAGTGCATATAGATATTTATAGCGGATTTATTCATAATTGCAAAAATTTGCAAGCAACCAGATGTCCTTCAGTAGGTGAATGGATACATAAAAAGTGGTATATCTAGATAATTGAATACTATTCAGCATTGAAAAAAAATTAGCTATCAAGACACAAAATGACATGAAGTAACCTTGAATGCATATTACTAAGTGAAAGAAGCCAATTTGAAAAGGCTACATGCTCTATGCTTCCAGTTATATGACATTTTGGAAAAGGCAAAATTATGGAGACAATAAAAGAATCAGTGGTTGCTAAGGATTAGGGAGGAGGGAGGGACGAATAGATGGATCACAAAGGATTTCTAAAGCAGTGCATCTTCTATATAACACTATAATGGTGGATACATGTCGTTATACATTTGTCCAAACCCTTAGAATGTATAACTCTAAGAGAAAATCCTAACGTAAACTATGAGCTTTGGGTGATGATGATGTGTCAATGTAGGTTTGTCAGTTGTACTAAATGTATCACCCTGGTGTGGGATTCTTATGGTGGGGGAGGCCATGCATATGTGGGAACAGTGGATCTGCAGGAGATCTCTGTACCTTCTTCTCAATTTTGCTGTAAGACTAAAACTGCTCTAAAAAATAAGGTTTATTTAAAAATTGAAAAAAATACTAACAGATTAAAAATAACAAAATGAGAGCACAAGTATACTTTGATATCTCTACTCCGTGGTTGAACTGAGATCACTTTGATTTCTTTCTTTGTTAGTGTCTTCTCTCTCTCTAGTACAGTGACAATTAAGTCTCTGATATTTAATAATGAGTGACAAAAAAAACCCACGACGACTCCAAAATGAGTCAAAACAATTTTGTAGAAAGGAAAACAAAGTTGGGGAACTTACACTATCAGACAGACAAAAACAGTGTGATGGCAATGTAGGGAGAGACATAGAGACAAACAGAACTGAAGAAAGAGCCCAGAAACAGATTCACACATGTATCAATTAATATTTGACAAAGGTGCCCAGGGAATTTAATGAAGAAAGGATAGTCTTTTCAGAAAAAGGTGCTGGAAAAATTGGCTGTCCATATGTGAAGAAAATCAACCACATCCCTTACCTTGTACCATTTATGAAAAGTTATTTGAATTCACCTAACTCTTAGACTGAAAGTATACATCTTCTAGAAGAAAATAGGGAAAATCTTGTGACCTTAGGTTAAGAAAATATTTCTTAGAAAAGATTTTTCAAAACTGTATGCAAATAGAAAAATTGTTAAATTTGACACATCAAAATTTAAAATTTTCTACTCAAAAGATCCTGTTTTTTAAAAAAATGAAAATGGAAGCCAGAGCCTAGAAGAAAACATTTGCAAAATACAACCATTTTTTAAACTAAGATTTCATCAAAACACAAAGGAAAATGAGAATTGCTTGTAATCCTAGTATTAATGATGTTTTAAAACAGGTAACACATGATTTTTTTCCAACGGGACCAACAAAGAAATTAATCTTTTGATGCAAATGCACAGAGCTTACCCACAACAAATTATGAACTTGGCCATATTTCTCCTTGTTGCTCCCTCACCTCTCACGTCTCCTCTGGTTACTTACTCCTCATTCCTGTCCTGCATTTTCTCCAGTCTGTTCCTGAGTCCACTTCCCAAAAGGCTGCTCTCAACTAGTCTTCAGCTCTTCTGCCATGACCAAGTTTCATGGCAGTAACCTTTGGTGCTACTTCTCCAGTTGGAGGTATATATAATGAAGGATCTAAAGAAATGAATTCAGAAATTGATTTTCAAGTCTAGTGACAAAAAAAGATCCAGGTTGTGGAGTTCTGCCTAGCATTCTTCACAGATATAGACCCCCCTGAGTTTCATCCATTTTTGAAACTGACCCTGACTTAGAATCACAGCTGTCACCTTTAGAGTAACTATGGAAACCACTTTTTGATCATACATCGGTGAGGAATAGGGACTCCTGGATAATAGAATTCTCTTTTAAGAAGATTTACTATGACATGAACCAAGTCCGTGAACTGAAATGTTGTTAAAGACCTGATTTAGTGTTGCCAAATAAAATTCAATAGATTTTTTACTACTCAGATTTTTAGCATCTTGAATCCCCTATTGTACCATATTACACGATTTTTAGAGTTTATGGTGTCAGGTGCTAAGTTAGTATCATCTTCGCTTGTTGCTACAGATACTCATATTCAGCAACTATGTGAATTCTGAGTAAAAACTGCCTTTCAAGCCACTTATATGATATTTGATAAATTCTATATTAATACTACAGAATAATCCCCTCATGCCCCATGAGTCCTTCACTCTCTTTTTCTTTCCTCTTTGGCATTTTTATGTTTTTTAATGTTCAGAGCTTTCAAGAACAATTAGTCTGATGTGGGAAAGACCTTAGAAATTTTTTACAAAATATGAAAAAAAGAAATACATTTCTTTTGAGCACAAAGATGATAATATAAAAAGGTATTATAAAATAAGTACCTCCAAAGGATGTGATTTAGCCCTAAAAATTATAGACTTGGAAGGACTGACATTGAGAGAGAGCTTTCAAGACTAAGACATGAATTTGATCGTGACCTTGGCACGTCATATCCCAAAGAACATCTTTGAAAAGTGAGTTAGTGATTTCTTTCCTCTTGCTAATGGTGGAGTATCCACCTCAGATACCCAAGTTGCTTTCTTTCTCACTGTGTAGCCTGAACAGGAAATCACAGCACCGGATTTAATAGGTACAGCGATCTATACTTTCCACTCTCTAATCATCTCCATTAGGTCAATTTTATAGCCTTTACTTAACTCATCTGAGCATTTTCCAAGTTGGATCAGATTATTTCAGTGAATAATGTCCTATATTTTGTAAATCTGTACATTTAATGTATATTTTAAGCCATTTTCCCCTTAAATCAGCTGCTGAAGTCTATTTAGTACAATATTAATTGAGGTCAACTACTTGGAAATATAATGTAAAATTACCTTTCATCTCAATTTGTGGGGGCTGCTGCCATGGGTCATTTTCCCAGGAAAGAGAATGCGAGATAGAAATGGGGTCACAGAGGTGTAATATGTGGCAGTGTTTCAGGAACAACCTTCATAAGGGGATGAAGGAAGCAAGATTGAACAGCAGTGCAGTTGTAACAGAGGCCTTGGCTGATCCTGACTGGCTGCGATGGCTTTTTAGAGATGTCTCCAATGGAGGCCAGAGTGCTGTGCCCTGTATCACTGCAAAGGTAGGCAACATAGCCTTGTGGGAAAGGAAGCTCCCTTCAGCCAGAGACAATTCTTAGGAGGGCTCAGTTGTGAGCCCTGATTATATTTTATGATTTTATATATATATATATATATATATATATATATATACAGATAAATCATATTAAATCATAAAAGGTGAGGGAATCAGTGCCTTGGCTCTATAGGGAGCATCTCCACAGTGTTCTACAGCTTTCCCTATAGGTCTCAACAGGACACTTAACTAAACATATATCCTCTTCCTGTGTCCCTACAATGTCTGAAATTCTAATTTTAGATCAATTTCTCTGAGTAAAACAGCACGTCTCCATCTATTTTATGTGGAATCATTGTCTCAGAGGCAGTGCTGCAGAAGCACCTTAGGACAAGAAGCCACCACCATTTAGTGCTTCATTGTTCTGGATTGGAGGATGTCCCAATTCCATTCAAATGATTTGGCCAGAACAACTAGGCCTTTTCCTTGGCAATATTCATTTTGGGTAGGATTTCTTTTGAAAAAGAAAAAAACAAATCCTCCAATATAGAAGAAATTCCAAAAAGTATTGGATGAGATAAAGCCATTAAAAAAAAGTGGGAGCATATTTATGGTACAAGAAGTTCTGTGTGGGAAAAGATAGCTCATTCTCCTATGCACAGCTTAGTATCTGACCAAATTCTATACAGATTTCTGGAGCTTTTTGAGTACCCATCCCTCTCAAATATTCTACACCCAAATTTCAGTTGGCCTCAATTTCCCCAAACTCTGATCCTTATCTTTTCAACTCATTGACCATTGTGCTCTTCTTGTGTTTACTGTCTTAAACTTCATGATCTGGAAAATGATTCCAGTCTGTAAGAAGGGGTGATCATATGGCTTAATTAATTTGTTTTTTATTTTTCAGGGATCATAGTCCTACACTATCTGTCTTTCAATTTTTTAAAACAATTGTTTCTTATATTTTTTACATATATCATTTTTTTTATGGCAGAAGGACATGCCTAGTAGCATTTACAACAAATAAACAGAAGTGAAAGCCCTAAATTCTGTTTGCATCAAGCACAAAATTGACAATAAATTCCTAAATACATATATTTAAAAAGATATAGATCAGTTATGTTTAGTAATATAAAAATCCTTAAACATATCAACAAATGAAATCAGCAGGAAGAAGCAACATGGAGACACCATCTCATCTCACACATACAAGAAGATCAAAATTAGGAAATCTATTAATTTACTTCACCATATAATGAAAATGATGTGATCATATCCATAGATGCTGAGGTTTTTATATAGTTCTACATCTTGATTTTTTAATGTTATTTTGAGTAGATGTATTTTCTTTAAGACAGCCAAAAAGTTGTTATTTATATTGGCTATTTATTATGACCACTTTCATTTAAGGTATTAAAGGTACTACAGTAATAAAGGCATAAAGGAGAACATTAAGTTATCTCTATTTGCAGATAATTTCATTATTTACATAGAAAATCCAAATGATTTGACTGAAAAAAGTCATAAATATTTAGAGAAACTATTATGGCACCTGGATTCAAAATTAACATACATATACCAATTGCCTTCTTATGTATAAAATTAACTTATTAAACCAAGAGCTGGTTCTGAAAAGACAAACAAAATTGACAAGCTTTTAGCTAGACTCACTAAGAAAAAGAGGACTCAAAAACATTAGAAATGGAAGAGGAGATGTTACAATTGATACCACAGAAATACAAAGGATCATAAGAGACTACTGTGAACAATTATACACCAACAAATTGGACAATCTAGAAGAAATAGATAAATTTCTAGAAACATGCAACCTTCCAAGACTAAATCATGAAGAAATAGAAAATCTAAACAGGCCAATTACTAGTAAGGAGATTGAATCAGTAATCAAAAACCTCCCCCAAAACAAAGTCAGACCAAACGGCTTCACTGGTGAATTCTACCACATATTCACAGAATATCAATATTTCTCAGACTCTTCCAAAAAATAGAAGAGGAGGGAACAATTCCAGGGAAATTGGGAATTTCTGGGAAAGCCCAGAAATAAGCCCACACATATATGGTCAATTAATTTATGACAAAGGAGGTGAGAATATATGATAGGGAAAGGATAGTCTCTTCAGTAAATAGTGTTGGGAAAACAACATGCAAAAGAATGAAACTGGACCCATCCCTATCCCATACCAGAAACAAAAATCAACTCAAAATGGATTAAAGACTTGAACATAAGATATAAAACCATAAAACTCCTGCAAGAAAACATAGAGGGTCTCAGCTTGTTGACATCACTCTTGGCAATCATTTTTCATATTTGATACCAAAAGCAAAGGCAACAAAAGCAAAAATAATCAAGTGCAATTACATCAAACTAAAAACCTTCTGCACAGCAAAGAAAACCATAAATAAAATGAAAAGGCAACCTATGAATGGGAGAAAATATTTGAAAATCATATATCTGATAAGGGATTAACATCCAAAATATATAAAGAGCTCATAAAATTCAATAGCAGAAAAACCCAAACCAATTAAGAAACGGGCAGAGGATCTGAATAGACATTTTTCCAAAGACATACAGATGGCCAACAGGTACATGAAAAAATGCTCAACATCAAAAACCAAGGTGCACAGGAGTGTAATTTGTATGTTACTCTTTTTGAAAGGCAGAAAATCTTGCTGTCTACATAGTAAAATCTTACACAGTTAAATTTTGGGAGGGGCACTGGGAGGCTGGAGAACAGGGCCTTTCATAGTACAACTTTTTGTACCATTTTCCTTTACACAGTGTGTGTGTGTAACCTATTGAAAAATGTTATTTTGCTATACAAATAAATATAACTGTGCAATTTGTTTATAAAATATAATTTAGGGTGTACATATAGATTTTTAAAATTTCAAAACAAAATAAAGACGTGGAACAATTAATTTTCTCTAAGAAATAATAATAGCTAACATTTAATGAGTATTTAATGTTTGTTAGGAGTTTAAATTTGTTATTTATGTCTTATAAGAAAGATATTATAAAATCATATTGTTTGGATTAAGTCAATGAAACTCAAAAAAGTTATTTAATTTTTCCAAGGTCACAGTAGCATTAAAAAACACAAGCAGGAAGATTTTAATCCAAATATATCTCTAAAGCATGTAGTTATCAAATTAGATACATCTCTCATCCAGAAAGCAGTTGGCAGAGCCAAGCGCAAAATGTAAGTTCTTTTAGCAGCCAAGATCCAGCCATTTTCTTTTGAAAGGATTCTGAAACTCTGAGTGCAGGAGATGATGGGGGTATTTAATCAGAAAGAAAACTATGATTTATTTTTGGTGAGGAAGATTGGCGCTGAGCTAACCTCTGTGCCAATATTCCTCCATTTTGTATATGGGACGCCACAACGGCATGGCTTGATGAGTGATATGTAGGTGTGTGCCCAGGATCTGTACCCATGAACCCCAGGGCGCTGAACCAGAGTACACGAACTTAACCACTATGCCACTGGGATGGCCCCTAGAGAACCATGATTTTTAAACATCATTTATGAATAAATTAACCATTTCTATATTATACATCAGATACCCAAAACATAACCTAAAAACAGACAAAATATTTACCCCACCTTTCTTACCATTAAACATCCCAACAGCCAGGAATATCTATATAATTTGTGACGCCCAGTGTAAAATAAAAATGGGGGGATGATTGTTAAAATTTAGGAATTTCAAGATGGTGACAGCAGAGTATTACCAAGCACAGGTCCCTTCCGAGTGCCTGAGTGTGGGGCCTTGGGTGACTACATAGGTCACACACCCATGAAGCCTGCCCTGCCTCCTTACCCCCATCCTTCAGTCTAATATACACTCAGTTTAGCCATCATCCCTTCATATTAGTCAATGCAAAATCCTGCTCTCATTTAATGCATCAGAAAGAAAAGTATTTAAAATACCACACTCTCTTGCTTTTCCTCCTACCACTTTTCTTTATAATCTTCACTATTTCTCCTCTTTTGTCCCAAACTCTATATATTGAAGTACGCCAGGGCTCTATCTTTAACTTCTTCTCTGTGTATACTCATTCAGTTGATATTCTCATCTGGTTTCATCAAATTTAAATACCATCTGTGAGCAGATAACTCCCAAATTCACATCTCTTACCCAGACTTTTCTCCCAAACTGCAGACATGAATATCTCCCCCTGCTGACTTGACCTTTCCATTTGAATAAATATCCAAGAGGTGCCTTTAATATAAGAAATACTAAACCGATCTTCTGATCTCCTCCATCAAAAACAAAACAAAAAAATAAAAACTACTCCTTCCACAGCTTCCCATCTCAGTAGATAGCAACTCAAGTCTTCCAATTACATAAGCCAAAACTTTGGAGCCATTGTGTTTATGTCGCAACCTACATCCAGTCAAATAGCAAATCGGGTGCCTTAATCTTCCTATGATACCCAAAAACCAACTATGGTCACCAAATCCACTGCTAATACCCGGCCTATCCTCATTATTACCAGTCACGTGAATTATTGCAGTAATGTCTAACATATTGCTTTGCTTCTTCCTTCATCCCTACAGTCATCACCATGGCTAAAGTGATCATTTGAATATAAGTCAGAGCATGGGTTCTTCTTCTCCATACCCTATATTGGGTCCTTATTTTACTCAGAATAAGAACCAAGTCTTTACAATGGCCTAGTGACTGGTAAACCCGTAAGTAATCTGTCTCCCTGCTACTATTCTCCCCACCCCTCCCCTCCCAACACTTTCCCCTGCTCACTCCACCTCAGGCACACAGGCCTCCATGTACTACCTCAAATGTACTTACCAGGCTCCTACTTTAGGGCCTTTTCTCTAGCTGGTCCCTCTGCCGAGCACACTCTCCCCCAGATCTCTCAGTGGCTAAAGTTCTCTATTCAACTCTTTCCTCAAATCTTGCAATAAAATTTATCCTGACAACCTTATTTGATTCTGCTCTCAGCCGCCACCTGGCACCCACCTCATGTGCTTTCTATCTCCCTCACTACTCTCCTATTCATGTCTCCATAACACCATAATTTACTTATTATTGTTCCTATTTCTATTATCTATCTCCCTATGCCCAGGTATATAAGATCTGTAAGATTCACAAGGTGCACATTTTGTTCACTGATTCACAAGTTTTGGAGATGCCTGGAGTAGTATCTGGAACCTACTGGCTGCTGCATCAACACTTATTGATTAAATAAATTGATAAAATAGTTTCAAAAACAAAGTTATTTACTAATTTGTATTTTATTTCTTCCAATAAATTTCAATTTTCATTTAATGTATTAAAAAACCTTTAACCTTGTCAGAGCTATAACAATGTTTTTAAAACCTCTTTCACCTGGGCACTCAACAAGTGTGAGTTTTTAGTTCTGCTAGTAGGCTAGTCCATGCTTCTAAATTGAATTTCTAGCTTTGCATAGTATGCATTTTCTGGAAATATGACAGAATGTTCAGCGGTACACTAGTACTATTAAAAACCAATTATTTCCATTAGAGGAAAAAGAACCTTTGTGATGCTTAGTGAGCACTGTGACAGAAGAACATTTAATTACCTGGTAAGTGGCCTAGCACAAGGCATCCTCTTGCCCACATCTGCCATAGCTATGATTAATGGTTAATAAACAAGGGGGTATTGTATGGAATGCATTGCCTTTTGTTATAGGATTACACTTGAAAATGTAGGAGGTAAATCAATTCTAATTTTGTCAAATAATTTCACAAAGAAAATAAGTTAATTATACGTCTTAGTGTTGTGTTTATCAATTTGCATTTAGAGTAAAACTAGTATCCTTCTTGGCACACAGTGTTTCCTTCATAAATATTTTTGTTATGAATAAATGACTGAGTTGAGATGTTAATAGAAGCTCAGCAAAAATAATAAAAATAACAATACGTTCTGCAAATAGACTGCAGTGTTAAGAAGAGGAATAAAATGAATCTTGTTATTTTTAAGAGAATCAGTCTTGTAATGCTGTGGAGAATGCTTTAGAGAGGGCAGAAATGGACCAATGCATTGGAATTACATCAATCTTGATTGGAAACACCATCAAGTGGTTTTGCTGACACATCACATGCAAAAAAGGTTTGCATGTGAATAAATATGACAATATATTTTTAGCAGGATTCATTAAATATAGTTGCATGATATATTGAAAAGACAAACTCAGGACAAGGTTTAGAAGAAGACGATGCAGGGGAGGAAGAGAAATCCTCTACTCTCTTGGTCCTTCTGGCTGGCCTAGAAATTAAATTGACATGAGACAGAATAACAGGAGAGAATCAAAGAAAGCTTTATAACATGTATACATGGGAGACACCCAGGAAAACTGAGTAACTCAGCCAGAACGGCCAAAACTGCCATCTTAAATACCATCTTCAGCTAAAGACAAAGAAGGATGTTGGGCATAGTGGTTTGGGACTTCAAAGGGGAGGAAAGCAATTCACTTTGAAATGGAAAAGCAAATGTTTGGTAGGCAGAACTTTGATAAGAATGGGCTTAGCAAGGACCCTCGCAGTCTATGGATATCCAGAGTTATCTGTGGTAATAGCCATCTTAAATTCTTTTAGGCAGTTAGAGAGAAAGGTCAAAGTTTCTTTCAGAGTCTTTGTTCTTAAAAATAATAAAGCCAAAGAGATACATTTCGGGGTGGCCAATTCTGATCCCTCACAGTGACGTTGATAATTTTTGAGTTTTTTGAAGTTGAAATATCTTTGAGATATCCAAGCAGAAATTTAGAGAATCTGTTACTAGAAGAAGAGGCCTTGGCCAGAGACAAAATTTGGAAGCCATCATAAACTAAGAATATAGATGAGATCTTGGGGAAATATATTTAAAAACAAAATCCTCCCAACCCGGAAAACCTCTCCACAAAGGTAGAAGAGAAAGAAACCAGTTTCATTATTGAATAAGCATTAAATCAGAATGTGATGTGCATCACAGGCAAGCTTCTAAGAGAATGCAAAGACAAAGAAATTTCACCCTTTTATAGAGCCAGGCAGATACAACAATACATAGATTGTTCTCATTACGTAGATTACATAGATGTTCTCAAGATCAATAATCACTAGTCCTCAAGTGAGAGGATATGACAGCACTATTTATCACATCGTCCATCCTAAATTCAGTTGGTAATTGGTGACTATGTGTGTTAGTTACTTGGCTTCATACAAAGGGAAAATAAACTTCTCATATCTTAAACATAGAAAGTAGCTCTGTCACTTGGAGCCAGGCTCCAGCTGAAGTTAGGCTCCTGACCATCTAGGGGAACTGGGAGATAGAGGCTTTATATTCTCAGGTCCTTGAGAAAGGCATTCCTGGTTTTAAAGCTAGCAGGGGGGCTTAGTTAGCTTTTAAAAAGCTTTACATACAGTTCAAAGAGATGGAGAAAGAACTTACAAGTTTTCTAAAGTAAATCCTCTAAGAAAAGGAAGGAGAGAGAAGTCTCTACCTTATTTTCAACATGGAAAATTAAGCCTCTTACTTTTAATCTGTATTTGCCCTTACAGAGATCATTTAGTGAGAGAATGCAAACAGGAAGGGTAACTGGGAGCAATCCCTCAGAAAAATCAACACTTAAAGTCTAGGTGGAGAAGGAGCCAGCAGTAGCTAAGACGTGTGTGTGGCCACTGGTGAGAAGGGGACTTTTTAAAAAGATACAGAGAAAATTTAACATATTTATATAGATAGATAATGATCCAGTGACATGAACTAAATTGGGCCCCCCCCCTTCAAATTCATATGTTGAAACTCAAATCCCCAGTGCAATTGTATTTAGAGATAGGGCCTTAAAGGAGGTAAAACTGAATGCAGTCATCAGGATGGGGCCCTAACCCAGGAGGACTGGTATCATTTTAAGAAGAGGAAGAGACACCAGAGCTCTCTCTCTTTGCATGTACACACAGACCAAAGGCCCCGTGACCGTGACGGTACAGCAAAGAGGCACCACGTGCAAGCTTTGAAGAAGCCTCAGTAGAAAACAAACTGTTTGCACCTTGATCTTGGACTTCCAGCCTCTAGAACTGTGAAAAAATAAATTTCTGCTGTTTAAGCCACCCAGTCTGTGGTATCTTATGTTATGGCAGTCTAAAAATTAATACAGCCCGTAACAAGTTAGATAGTTGTGAGAAAGGGGAGCTGACCATAGACTTGATAGGGAAAAGGATCCAAAGAACAACTGAAGGAAATACTCTTGATAGAAAAAGGAAAATGGAGATAGGTTTGTGGGCTTTCTGAAAAAGTTCAAATCTTATGGCTGTTTCCGTTTCTCAAGAAATATGATGGTAAGTCCTCAACTGAATATGAGACTGAAAGAGGGGATGGAAGAGACTTGAGGTAGAAGAGAGTGAGAAATAGTCTTTATGTTCTCAGAAGAGCATACATAACAGTGAGACAGCAGGGCGATGTTACGATGACCTTTGTGATCTTTAACTTAAAGTGAAAATATTTAACTTGTGTGATTTTTCTCCATAAATACTCTTTGGTTGGTTGGTAGCATGGAATAAGACAGATAATGGAGTTCAAAAGTAGTTGCAGTTTCTCTGGGTGAGTATGGTAAAGTGAGAGAGAGGCAAAAGAATGTGGAAGTTGTCTTGACTATGATATGGACAATGGAGTCTTGAATTGAGAAGCAGTACACATGGCCATACAGGGGCTGATCTATACCAGGAAAGTGGTGGGATCAATGAACTGGTAGCTGAGATGTGGTGGAAGAAATACTCGAATGGGTTTATTGGATCAAGTAACATGAAAAGATGAAAGGTGGCACCGGGAATATCTGAAATCTGATTACAAATTAAGGCTATTTCTGGGGATAACATGTTTAGGATTATTATGATTTGAACTGTGCCCACTCCCCCTGAAGACACATTGAAGTTTTAACCCCTGGTACCTGTGAATGTGACCTTATTTAGAAATAGGGTCTTAGCAGATGTGAGCTGGTTAACATGAAATCATTAGGGTGGGCCCTAATGCAATATGACTGGTGTCCTTATGTGGAGAGGAAAGTCTGGACACAGACAGGAAGGGTGCCATGCTAAGGGGACGGAGATTGGAGTGATATATCTGCAAGTCAAAAATGCCTGGAGCTATCAGGAGCTAGAAGAGGCAAGGAAGGATCCTCATCTACAGAATTCAGAGGGAACATGGCCCTGCCGACACCTTGATTTCAGATTCTAGCCTTTAGAACTGTGAAAAAAATGTTTGATATTTTAAGCCACTCAGTTTACAGTACTTTGTTACTGCAGCTTTAGGAAATTAATACAGCGGTGTTACCATAGGAGTGAAAACTTAGGTATGATAGAGACAATATTTTCTGAAAATGAAGTCAAAAAACTAAAAGGCCAGACTATGGGATAGTTTATCCACATGCATACTGCTTTCACCAAGGATTAAGATCACTTTCAATGCAGTGGAGTGACCAGGAAATCAGAATGACATGAATAAGGTGGTGCAGCATAACCCTCATAAGGAGTATTTGTTTTTTGCTCTTGTTTTTTTCCAGAACTGGTGGGAGTATTGACCTAGAAACAATGGCCAGGAACAGGGACATACTGACACCTACCTTTTGACCTTTAGGGAAGTGGGATGGGAGAAAAATGAACCCTATTTGAGAAGGTTCTAGTTAAAACATGCTTTAGGTGGCAGGCAGGCTAAAGAGAAAGCAATCCTCAGAGATTAAATTAAAAATATAAAGGAATTTGTAGCTTAGAAATGTGGTGTTCTAGATCCCACTGGTAAAGGACTTGAGCAAAAGGGAGGGAGTGGGAGACTGTAACCATGGGCCCTCTAGGACCAGTTCAACTCACCCCATGTTATCAACAGAATAAGTAAGAGTGGTCTTTCAGGAACTGAGAAATGGTCCCTTGTCCACTTTAGGCCAGTTGAGACCACCAACTCATCAACTGGGCCTGCACAAATGCCAGATAAGTGACCCTTTTGATATCAAGGGGCTGAAAACTCCACCCTCAGATTGTACTAACTCCACCATTTTGTGAACATGCGTCCTATGAAGAGCCATGAAGCTTGACTACGCTTGCACAGACCATCAATTACCTCATTTCTCCTTACCTGCAATCATCTACTTCCACACTTCAGACTGCCCTGCCTTCATCCCATAAAATTTGCCCTAAGCCCTAGACTGGGGAGACAGATCTGAGAGCATTACCTCCTGTCTCCTTGGAGGTTAATCTTGCAATGAAACTTTTTCTTTTCTCAAAAGCTAATTTTATAATAATTGTCTCTTTATGTGCCTCAGGCAAGAGAATCCCAATTTTGTGTGGTAACAAGACTGTATCAGCTCATATGTTGTACACTGACAAATGCCAAGGAGGGTCTGGGTCATGATTGACCTCCAGGGAGACTTGACCTTCTGACACCACTGAAGGCAAACAGGAATAAGCCATGACTGGTTTGCTTCAGATAAGGATGAGAAATCAGACCATTGCTCTGGTCCCATCTGTTTCACTCTGTTGAATGATGGCCCTCACAGGGCTAGCATTTGGTGCTGGACATTGATTGCTATGGACTGAACTATGCCCCCCACCTAGATTCGTATGTTAAAGCCCTAACTCCCAACGTGATAGTATTTGGAGATGGGAACTTTGGGTAGTAATGAGGGTTAGATTATTCCTAGGGGAATAATTAAAAATAGATTTGTCCAGGACTGACCCATATATCAGAGTTGGGGCCAAGAAAATCACATACACATACATATATACACATGTGTATACATAGGTATGCATGTGTCTGTGTGTGTATTCATATCCTTTTTATATCAGGTTTAGAAAACATAATTTAAATCTTGTCACTTGAAATGTTTTCTGTGGGAGCTGGGAGCTAAGAGAAATTCAGAACGTGAACCTAACCCAAATCTACTGAATCAGAACGTTTATTTTAACAAAATCCAAAGGTGGGTCATGGTAACATTAAAGTCTGAGAAGCACTGTTTGAAGATAACCAAGACATCTCACTGAGGAGAAATTCAGTCGAGAATGGCAGAACTCCTTATCAGAGCATTATGGCAATAGTTAGTATATGAAAATCAGGCAAAAGCAAGGAATTCAAGATGGAATGACAAAGTACCAATAAGCAGAGGTAAGTAGGCCACTGAAACCAAGAATCTGACAATGTTAAACATTCAATGAGTTTTGCAATGGGAGATCAAGTTTTTCTTCAAGCTGTAGGAAGATAAGAGCCACACAAATGGGAAAACCAACAAAAGTTTTTATATCTTAGGAAATGTGAGTATTAAAAAATATATACATTTAAGAAACTTTCACAGATTGCCTATAATGTATTTCAGCAAAAGCTGTGTCTGGAAGGATCGGAAACAAGACAAGGGAGCTTGCTGTCATCCCACTCCGCATTGTGGATTATGGGAATGCAAGACTACCAGAAAAATCAACAAAAGGTTAAAAAATACAAAGGATGCAGTGTATATGTAAAAAACCCTATATGGTTGGTTTAGGGAGCATATTTAGCTTTCTCTGGTTGATTCTGAATTGAAAGCAGAGACAAAAATATAGAGAAGCTGGCAGTTAATGACCAAGGTCTCGCCGTTCTGGGCTGATTGTTGCAAAGGTTATGGGTCAACATTCTATTTCATGTATGCTCTGGCCATTGTCTATTTGTATATTCAGTCTCTCAAAGGGCAGAGTGCATTCAAAGTACAGTATACACGGGGCTGTTC
The DNA here is from genome assembly GCA_031878705.1 of Tapirus indicus. NCBI lineage: Eukaryota > Metazoa > Chordata > Mammalia > Perissodactyla > Tapiridae > Tapirus > Tapirus indicus. The sequence continues at coordinate 32,838,833 of CM062937.1, read as the reverse complement.
TAGGTGGGAAAGGTGGTTAGAAGGAAGGATGAAATTGAAAAGTCAGGGTGGTTCAAACTATAAAGGCCTTCAAGAGTACACTAAAGAATCTGAACTAATTATTTCAATGACTTGTTTAAATTTGATTGTTTAGAACAAGTTTTTTTGTGTCCCAAATTAGCCGCCAAATTAGCCTCCTTGTCTGAGTTCAAATGATAATTGCCATCTTGCCAATACCTGTGTTTAAATTTAATCTCTGATAGGTTTAAAAGTATTACCTAAGGCATATACATCCAAATTCTGTGCTCAAAGCATATGTTTCACTAGCAAAATTATGTCAATATTCTGAATTAAAAAGTGTCAGAGGTTGTGTTATAAAAAGATACGAGACGAGGATTGAAATATAATTAGGGCATTTTTACATCCAACGCTCCCCACTACCTCTAGATCTGAAAAAGAATCAAAATACATTTTGTCTAATTTCCATTCAAAAAGAGCCCAGGAGCTTACAGGAACTCTTGATTGCACGAGAAATTTATTCCAAAGAAAGGGAGGCCACAGGAGGCTTCAGGGAATGGGGTTTTCAACTCCATTTTATTAATTGGAAGAGGCAATTTGGAGAGAGGAGCACATTGAAAAGAGAAAATCCAGCTCATTTTAACCATCATTGTTGTTGCAGTGATGAAACGTAAGCCGTGATACAGCAATCTTTGTAAAAGCGTATTGACGTGCTGGGATTCGAGGGGAGTCCTGGCCCAGCACGCAGCTTTCAGGACACCCTAGACTGTGTACCCCAGGCTTCCAACATAGGAAAGCTCCTGCTGAGAAATGAGGCAGATGAGAGCTGTTACATCAGGATGGGGCCAAGCCTTAAAACCAGAGAAGAGCAGCCAAAAATGTTGAATTTTAATAAAATTCCAGATGTAACATCCGAGTGACTCAAATGCCATCCTCTCGTACTTTCAAATGAAATATTGGTTTATATATTGTTAAACACTTGGATAACATAAATCTCATCTACATAGTATGCACTTTGGACAAAATAATGCACTATGTGCAATGCAAAGTCGAAAGTTTTACTTTTGATTTAAATTATTTTAAACACTCTTCTATAGTTTGGTAACTCTATATTAATATTTCTATACTGCATCGATGCAAAACCTTATAGAAGCCTGCCTTCCCGACTCAAACAGAAAGTTGAAGAAGCTAAGTGACCAGAATCATGTTGCTGAAAAAAGCCCTTTTCTTTTCCCCTGCTGTCCCCAGGATAGGTGAAAAATCCAGAAGTGGGGGAATTTCCATTCTGGGTGAATGTGCATTTTTTTTCCCAGCCTAAAAATAACACGGTATCCCTGCTGTTGCAGACATTTTTAAACAGTTTCATATGGCATGAAAACATCCTTAAGATTATTTGACTAAAGAAAACATCTAGAGAAAGATTATTAGAGATTGAGTTCAAAGATGTTCTTGAAATTTGTCCAACACTGGGTTTGTTACTCTTCACAACCAGGAAAGGATCCAAATTTCTTTCATGGTCTCAAAGTGACTGTATGACACACTCATTCAGAAGCACTAATCTAAAGGGTCAGTGATGTTTAGTAACATTTACAATGAAGCTTCAAAAACATTGTCCCAGAGATCAGCGGACCTGCTTCTAGCCAAGACCCACCCGATACCATTGTAAAGATCTTTCCCAGGCAAATTATTTCTCTTCTTGACCTCAATTTTCTCACCGTTAAAACATAGACAGTGGAGTTGAGCTCTAAAAGACATGCAATAAATTGTGTTACTTGACTCATTTCTTGGTCTATTACATCTGTTATGGATTGACTTTGTCCCCCCTAGAAAGACATATTAAAAGTCTTAACCCCCAGTAACTCAGAATGTACCCTCATTGGGAAATAAGGTATTATTTACAGGCATAATCAAGTTAAAATGGAATCTTTAGACTGGCCCTAATCCAATATGATCAGTGTCCTTATTAAAAATGGGAAATTTGTACATGGTGAAATACACAGAGACAATACAACGTGAAGATGAAGACGGTGACAGGAGTGATGCATCTTCAAGCCAAGGAATGTCAAACATTGCCAGCAAGCTGTCAGAAACTACCAGAAAGGAATGGAATAGAATCTCCCTCAAAGGCCCCAGAAGGAACAAACCCTGCCGACACCTTGATTTCTGACATCTAGCCTTCGGAATTGAGAAAATAAATGTCTGTCGTTTAAGCCACCCAGGTTGTGGCACTTTGTTATGACAGCCCTGGCAGACAAATACACACCCTAAACCAGATAAATAGCTCTGCTATAATCCATATTATAATTCTGATATGGAATGGCAGTGAGAACACTAATGACACAGCGTCTTTCTTCCCCAACCTTCCTTATGTTTGTTGGCTTTCCTTATGTTGTTTGGAGGCTTTCAAGCTTGATTTCTGAGCATGTGTGGCCAGTGGTGTGGCCATGCATGAATATTCTAACAGCCAAAGGTCCTCAGGAAAAATAAGATGCTCTTAAGTTTGAGGTGAAAACAAATAAACTGAAGAGTCGTATTCACGATAGCTTAAGAGTCTAGGTACAAATATCTTAAAAAGCATAAATATCTTTAAAAATTCTTGCTCCGAGCGTGTACCATTGTCTGCCTCTTTCAGTATCATTTGAACAGTGAACCGCCTCCTCAAAGCAGGGTGAGAATGCACTGATGAAAATAGAAACCAGTATTCCCTTTCCCGAGCCTCTCAAGTGTCACTCGTGACCCAGAGCAGGACGTGTGATTCTAGCCTCGTGGCTAAATTGCTATTACTGAGCTTTGAAAGTTTACTTTAGCCTGACCCTCCGTGGCAGCCGTGCTCTACTAATCAACCATTTCACAGGCTGGCCTGCCACTCGACACTGTGATTTCTAGCTGTTGCTTCAGCTCCTGCAGACACTGTTTATTTATTATTTACTTTATCCTCAAGGACCCTATCTACCAATTCCCTCATAGTAATAGTTTTACAGATTTCTTCTTGGTTATGGGACAATCCATCCATCAATCTTTCTCTGGTAATTTTGGTGCTGTCCTTTAGTGCCATTTTCCAGCTTATCATTGTTCCCTGGAGCCTCTAGTCTTCTCCATAAAACTGTCTTCCTTATGACCCGCCCTGGCGCCTCCAGCTTGGCTACATGCTTCATCGGCCTGCAGTTCACTATGTGAGTCACTGCTCTTCCAGTCCGTGCTCACCGCCGGTGGCCCACGTGTAATTAGGACAGAGACCCATCCAACCAGTGTGCTGATTACCAGGATACAGCTGAAAAAATGCCTTCCTCATCTCTACGATTCGAGAGAAGGAGTTTTAAAAGGTTTCTTTTGAATGACACTTTAAAATGTATGAAACAAATTTAAAGAATGAAATCAACTTACTTCTAAGGAAAGAGGGCAAGAAATGTGTTCTCAATGTTCTGTGTCTTAAAAGATTGTTTCTTTCGTCATACGATCAAATTAGGAGAACAATTAGCAAAAAGAGTAACTGATTTTAAAAAGCTCAGTTTTTATATCACTGATGAAGAAAAAAGTTTGTCAAAGTAGAAAGCAATTAGGGTGTTTTAAACATCTTTGTGAATAAGAAAAATGACTGGGACAGCTTTCACATAAGAATAATAAGCACAATAAGAGAATAAAAGAGTCTCTAGATTGTGTTGAATGGAAAATATTTAAGTTACTATTTCTAACTGGCAAAAACTGAGAGGTGAGATCAGTGTGGCAAACTTCTTTTGAGAAAAAATAGCCTAACATATTTAAGAGAGTTTTGTTCTCAATATGTGTTATTTAGTGCAGAAAACATTTTGAGTATTTTGTATCTATTTTCCTACCCTACGGCCATTTATATTTGTGATATTGTTAAAGCCATTCCCTTGTGTTTCCTCAGTTTGCTGGAAATATTGCAATAGTAAGTGGAACACCATAGTTGGAAGAATAAAGCAGCACCCATTCTTTGCTTTTTTCTTAACAAAATCTTTATTTTGTATTCATATGAATTTGTGATGACACTTCTGGAAGATTTGATCTTCCACTCAGTTCAAGAGTTAAATATTGTTGATATGAGCTAATAGTGAAGAGTGGATTATTGTTCTCAATTCTTGATCCCATCCCTGTAATGGAATTATGCAACCATACCTTTTACTGTGGGCTTCACAATGTTCCCCTCTTAGGGAAGAGGTAGTTTCTCCCCACACTTATACTGACCTCGTTTGTGTGACCTGCCTTGGCTAATGAAGGAGAGCAGATATAATGTATGCCAGGTCCTATCAGGGGCCTTAAATGCGCCTGTGTGGCTTGGGTTACCCTCTTAGAGACTCCATCTGCCCCCATTAGGAAGCATTCTCCCATTAGCCATTAGTTCCAAAGTGAGAAAATGTGAAAGGACCTTAGCCTGACCTGCATTCTGAAGCAAAAGCCACAGCATCTGACCTGCAGTCCTGTGAATGAAAAATATCACACAGTGCAAGTCACTGAAATATTGGGAATGTTTTTTTCACACCATTATAGCTGCAGAAATCTGACTTCTACGTTAATCATGGTAACTTTACTCTCCAAGCCAGTGGTTGGTTTAGACATGAACATATAATAATGTTGTGGACTTGATGGGAAGTGTGCAGGGAGAGCTTGCCCTTGCTAAAAAGATTAACATTAGGAAATGATCTCCTTCCATCGTGGTTGCATGGTCGTGTAGCAACAACCTTACTACACTGAGCAGGTAAAGCTAAGCACAAAAGCTCTCACAATGGGCATGATTAGGGAAAAAAATGAAAAGAATCTGTGTCTTTAATAATGTTGTTGAACTACTGAATGGATTAATGTATTAAGTCTGGAAATATCATGAATTGAGTTTCTGTTACCTGCAACTAAAAGCATCTTAATTTATACAAAGATGAAGCAAATAATAGGCACATACAATGTGGCAAATACAAATTTGTTTTTAGTCTTATAGAACTAAGACAGAGGTTGACAAAAAGTTTTCTGTAAAGGGACAGATAGTAAATATTTAGGCTGTGCAAATACAAATTTGTTTTTAGTCTTATAGAACTAAGACAGAGGTTGACAAAAAGTTTTCTGTAAAGGGACAGATAGTAAATATTCAGGCTGTGTGGGCCGTGTGTTCTGTTGCAATTAGTCAAATCCACCGCCATAGTACATAGGTAATATGTAAATAAATGGCGTGACTGTTACAATAAAACTTTATGCAAACAAACAGACAGCTGCAGCTGGATTTGGCCCGCAGGACGTTGTTTGCTGACCCCTGTGAACTAAGGGATGACTTAAGCTGCAACGACAATCAGTTAAGTGTTGTGTATTACAGAGAGATTTTATCTGGATGAAAAATAACAGGCTGAGGTGGGACAATATATATGTATGGCTTTTCCTTAAGGAAGGTGATTATACCCAATGATGTAAAAATGACATCAAAAGGAACAGACACTAGTTCAGTTGTTAATTGTCTTTTGAGTACAGAAATCCTTGGCAGAGGAGGAGGACATCTGCTTCTAGCAATGTGGAGATGTAGATCCTCTGAGATACTTTACAATACCAAACAGCTAGATCTTAGATTAAGAAGTGATGATAGTACTTCTTGATATAGTCATGTTGGAAGGAAAGAGAAAAAAATACTCCAGGAAAAAAACCAAGCTACTGGCGCCAGCCTGGTGGTAAAGTGGTTAAGTTTAAGTGCTCCACTTTGGCAGCCCAGGGTTTGCAGGTTCTAATCCCAGGCACGGACCTATTCACTGCTCATCAAGTCATGCTGTGGCAGCATCCCATACACAAAATAGAGGTAGATTGGCAATGGATGTTAGCTCATGGCCAATCTCCCTCATCAAAAAAAAAAAAAAAAAAAAAAAAAGCAAGCTACCAAGAACACATAAGTAAAGGAATGTATCAAAATATACAAACAACATGCTGACACCCGGGCTGGAAATGATGAACTTTGAGGACTAAAGGGGATGCAGAAGCCCTATGATCAGCAGAGTTATCCTCAGCCAGTGATAAAGTAGGGAAACTGAGCCACATAAGCTTGAACTTCTGCACTGAGACATTACTCTCAAAGTGGACTAAGTTGCTTCAAGCTTTGGTATCCCTAAATTCGACCAGAAGCAGACACAATTTCTTCCTTGTAGGCTTGAAAAAAGTCATATTATTTAAAAGTTACCAAGTTTTCAACAGCAAAGATTAAAGCAAGAAGGCAAAGGCATAGTATAAAATGATTTTTTAAAAAACTGACAATCTGACCAGAAATTACTCTTCATAAGTGATAGTGAAATAAGGTAATTTTCAGATTAAAAAAAAATAAACGAGATAGTTGACAGCAAATGGACCTTCCCTAAAGGACCTTGAAAGCATGTCTCAAGAAAAGAAGACAATGATATCAGAAGAATGGTACGAGATACATGAGGCATGAGCAAATGATATAGTAACATGTTTGAAGGTCAAAACAAATATTGTGGGCATCTAACTAATGGATTGAATGTGTGGGTTTTAAAAATGTAAGAACTACAATATTACACAAAAGTGTAAGTTAGGAGGGAAATGAAATAAGCAAACTTCAAAAAAAGCTAGAGAAAGGAAAAAAAAAAACCAGAGAATTGTTACTGGCAATGGTCAGATGAGCACTACGGGGTCCCTGGTTCTTCATCCACAGACACAAAAGAATTTGAGAGCGAACACTCAGCAGAAGTTTTAATAGAGGAAGATTTGTTAGTAAAGTGAAAGTGAACCCCCAAGAGGAGGGCCGGGCAGGCTCAAGGTGAGCATCTGCTCTGAAGTTGTGGCAATCGGTGTTTTTGGAAGGTGGGGGTCCCGGGGTGAGTGAGGGTCCTGGCATGCAGACCAGTCGGGGGGCATTGTGTCCACCTTCACATCAGGAGGGGGAGATTTTTTCCTTACATAGGTATCTCTGGAACTGTCATGGCGTGATCCCCCGCAAGGCGCGTCAAAAACACAATGCAAATGAGCTTACAATGAGGCTAGGGGCTACTCTTGGTCGGGGGGGGGGGGGGGGCGGCGGGGGGAGTTGCAATTCCGAAGAGCTGCTGTCTGGTAATGAGGATGCTGCACATGGTGGAGTGGCCTTGCCGCCAGCTCATATCTAGCTTCCTGCCTGTCTCAGAATGAAACATGTAAGTTTAGAGCAGACATCACTGAAATAGAAAATAAATGTTAAAAATGAAAAGGAACAATGAAGGTAAATGTTTAAAGCCTAAGAAAATAGATCAAGAAAAAAAAGAGAAGTCACAAATAAATATTAGACATGAAAACAGAGATGACGTGAAAACAGGCAAAATAAAACTACAGAAATTTAAAAGATAACAAGAGAATATTATAAACTTTTTGTCGACAAGTATGATGTAAATGAAAAAATTTCGAAAAATAAACTAATTTCTCTAAAAGTTATGGGTTGAATCAGACTATTTCATTTTAGGTTAGTTATGTTGACCCATAACTTCAAAGAAATTAAACATTTTTTTTCAGTTTTACTGAGATATAATTGACAAATAAAATTATAGCATTTAAAGTGTACAACGTGATGGTTTGATATATGGATACATTATGAAAGGATTTCCACCATCAAGTTAATTAACATATCCATCACCTCCAATATTTACTTTTTTTAGTAAGAACTTAAGTTCTCTCTTAGCAAATTTCAATTATATGAAATGGTATTATCAACTATAGTGATCATGTGATACATTAGATCCTCAGATCTTCTCCATCTCAGAACTGTACCAACCTCTCCCTCTTTCCCCCACTCCCTAGCCCCTGGCAAACCATGTTGTTTTCTATTTCTATGGGAGTTTGGCTTTTTTAAAAAAAAATTCTACATATAAGAGATACCATGCAGTATTTGTCTTTCTCTGGCTTATTTTACTTAGCATAATGCCCTCCAGGTTCATCCCTGTTGTTGCAAATGGCAGGATTCCTTTTTTTTAAGGCTACATAGTATTCCATTGTATGTATATACCATCTTTTCTTTATTCATTCATCCATTGATGGACACTTAAGTTGTTTCCATTCCTTGACTATTGTGAATAACGCTGCAATGAACAAGGGAGTGTAGATATCTCTTTAAGAGTGATTTTGCTTCCTTTGGATATGTACCCAGAAGTGAGATTGCTGCATCATATGGTAGCTCTATTTTTAATTTTGAGGAAGCTCCATACTGTTTTCCATAGTGACTATAACAGTTTTCATTCCCACTAACAGTACACAAAGGTTCCCTTTTTTCCACATCCTCCCCAATACTGTTCTCTCTTGTCTTTTTGATAATACACATCCTGACAGGTATAAGATGATAGCATTGTGGTTTTGATTTTCCTGAAGATTAGTGAGTGATGTTGAGCACATTTTCATGTACCTCTTGACCATTTGTATGTCTTTTTTGGAAACATATTCAAGATCTTTGCCAATTTTTAATTGGGCTATTTTTTTTCCCACCGAGTTTATAAGTTTTCTGTATATTTTGAAACCGGCAAATAGCCATTGATGATTAAGTAGCTAGTAACTAGGGGGGATTGGAATTGGCCGCCCCAAAATTTGTCTTTGCCAGAAAGACATTTGATCCCCACCCCTACTAACTGACCAAAAGAGTTTGGGATGGGAGGCCTTCCCCCAGAACAAGCCATCACCATAGACATCTCTGGATATCAGGGAAGGTCCTTGCTAAGCCATTCTTAGTTCTGGTTACCCTTTGAAATGGACATTTACATTTGTAAAGGAAATCTCTGTTTGTAAATGTATCTTCTTCCCTGTACCAGGAAGAAGGGGGTGGTGGCCTTACCTAGAAACTTGTCAAAACAGAAGGCAAGGACTTAAATCTGAGTGATACACTTACCCACTGTTAATTGTGCTGTTCAGGCAATATGCTATCTGACTCCCACTAGGTTCCTATAGACAACGTCTCCCTGGGGCTTGGGTCACCATGGTAACAGGTTTTTTGAGCTATTTTTTTCAGGAGCAGCCATTCCATGGACATGTGTCCCACAAGGAGGCATGAAGCCTGACTACACTTGCACAGATCATCAATTACCTCATCTCTCCCCACCTCCAATCATTTCAGACCACCTTGCCTCCTACCCCATAAATATCCCTGAGTCTCTATTTTTCAGGAAGTGGACTTGAGATTCATTCTCTCCTGTTTCCTCACTTGGCTGCCTTATGATTAATCTTTCTCTCTGCTGCAGTCTCGTTGTCTTGGTGTTTGGCTTTCTCGGCAGTGAGCAAAAACAGACCTGGCGTGGTAACAATTTTGGATATTAACCCCTTATCAGATACATAGTTTGCAAATATTTTCTCCAATTCCAGATGCTTTGAAATTTTTTACTGATTTTCTTTGCTGTGCAGAAGCTTTTTAGTTTGAAGTAGTCCCACTTGTTTATTTTTGTTTTTGTTGCCTTTGCTTTTGGTGTCCAATCCAAAAAAATCATTGCCAAGAGCAATATCAAGGAGCTTACCTCTTTGTTTTCTTGTAGGAGTTTTATGGTTTCATGTCTTATATTCAAGTCTTTAATACATTTTGAGATGATTTTTGGTTTTGGTTTAAGATAGGGGTCCAGTTTCACTCTTTTGCAGGTGGATATCCTGTCTTCCCAACACTATTTATTGACAAGACTGTCCTTTCCCCATTGTATAGTCTTGCCTCCTTTGTCATAAATTAATTGACCATACATGTATAGATTTATTTCTAGGCTCTCTATTCTGTTTCATTGATCTATTTGTCTGTTTTTATGCCAATCCCATATTGTTTTGATTACTATAGCTTTGTAATTGAGTTTAAAATCAGGGAGCATGATGCCTTCAGCTTTGTTTCTCTTTTTCAAGATTGCTTTAGCTATTTTGAGTCTTTTGTGGTTCCATACAAATTTTAGGATTCTTTTTTCTATTTCTGTGCAAAATGCCACTGGACAAAATCTAGCATTTAGATAAGTCCACATCAGGTCACTGCTACCAGAGAGCAATAAAAAGACTTCTGTTTCCCTTCTTCATTCCAAATGAAGACCAGTGCATCTCATTGGCAGAGTTTCTAGCACCCAGTAAGCAGAGGTGAACATAAAAGGGATGGGGGGATACTGCTGAGTTGCAAACTGAAAATTTATCATAAATGCCTTAAGGAAAATATATAAAAATAAAGAAATCTAAAGACTCTAGTAGGTAATCCAAAATGAAAGTTTTAAAAGATGTTTTACAGTAGTAACAGCAACTGTGAGACACCTAGGAATAAGCCAATTAAAATTTGTGCAAAATTTGTATGCAAAAATGGTGTGAAGTGTAAAGACTGTTAAGTAAACTTATATAGACAGAGAACAATGCTATATTAACATATAGGACATCTTACTAATGTATATTTGTCAGTTTCCCCAACACTGATTCATAGATCATGACGCAACTTTTTTTAAAAGAAAGAAAACACATTTTTTCATGTGACTTGACAAACTGCTTCTAAAATGTATATGAGAGCGTAAGGACAAATAGTAAACAAGATGTTGATGAAGAAGGCAAAGTGTTGGAGGGAACTTGCCCTACCCAATATCAATATTTATTATTATTGAGAAAATATTGAATACTACATACAAAGATGGACAAACTGACCAATGAAAAAATTAAATCACAAGAAATAGACCCATTCTTCTATGGAATTTGACATAGAACAGAGGTGGTGGCAGGGACTCCAGGGAGAGAAAGCCTACTCCAGAGGGGTACTGTGACAGATGGCTCACCACACGGACAGATGATGTCAGATTCCTGCCTCACAACCTGTAGTCATGAGTCTGACTGTTTTTGATGTTTCACTGCTGACAACTTTCAACTACATCGCTCCTCCTTTTCATTTTCCCCATAAGTGGGTGGGAAGGTCACATCCAGAGCCTGTGCAAGGAACTCCTCTGCTGAGCCCCACACCCAAACCAGCCACCCCAAGCTGGCTCCTTTCTGGCTCTGTCAAGACATTTTTGGACCTGCTCTTGAGCCACCCTGCTCCTTATGTGAGTAATAAAATGTTCCATATAAAAAAATATAGTGAAAACTAACAAGCTAATGTAAAATTCACAAAGACATGAATAAACAGATATATAAAAGAGGGATCACAAAGGATAGATAGATATTTTTTCTCAATTTCATTAATAATCAGGAAAAGCACATTAAAATGACATCGATTCAATTTTAAACCTGTTAGATTTCCAAAAATGAAGAAATCTGAACATACAAACTGTTAGAAGTGAACTAAATCCTCTTAGTAAAGATGTAAATAGAAAAACCACACTGGAAAACAATACAGAAATATCCTTAAATTCAAATATTCACATACTCTATCATAACAAATTTCTAATGCTAGATTTATTCCCTAAGAAATATTTTTACATAGGAAATAGAAGATCCACACAAAAATGTTTATAGAAGCATTGTTCATAATTAAAAACAAAATCAATCAAGGACAAACATATCATTCAACAGAAAAATTAATATATTGTGCCATATTCATGTGATGGGATTTCACAGTTGTGAAAATGAATGCTCTACAGTTACACACAACAACATGGGTGACTCTGTGATACATAATATAGAGCAAAAAAATCTAATCTTGGAGGGTAAATAGAGTGTGATTCAATTATTATACTGATTAAAAGCAAGTAAAACTAATAATGTTTTATGTAGGAATATATACCGATGCAATAAAATTTTTTTTCAGAAATAGTACAAGATTAAACGCAAAATTCAGGTCAGTGATTATCTTTTGCAGGAGCCAGGGAATGAAGAATACTTAGAGAAATGCAATAGTTCTGGCTCTTAGGTTGGGGATTGATTTTATCATGATCTTTTTTGGGGGGGAGGGGGTTGAGGAAGATGATAGTCCCTGAGCTAACATCTCTGCCAATCTTCTTCCACTTTGCACATGGGACGCCGCCATAGCATGGCCCAGTGAGTGATGCGTAGGTCCACGCTGGGGATCCGAACCTGCAAACCTCAAGCCACCGAAGTGGAGCATTCAAACTGAACCACTACACCACCGGGCTGGCCCCTTATCATGCTCACTTTTGAATTGTACTCTATTACATGTATAGCTTAACTTGCTCTCTTTTGTATATATCAAATAGCATATCAAAAAGAAACCTAATTCAAAAAAATAAGAAAAGCAAAAGAATTTATTGGGCAGAATTGGTGGAGTGTAGATTTATTTGTTGTGAGTAACCAGAAAAGAATTAAAATTACAAGAGAGAGAATTAAAAACAAATTCTCTGATTTCATCATCCAAAAAGATAAGAAAAAAGTAAAACATTTTAAAATAAATGATTTGGGGCTCTATTATCCTTTCTTAAAGTATGTATATATGTATATTAATTATTTAAAAGCTGGGAAATAAAAGTTTGGAAAAGCTACAAGATAGTAAACTTAATTTCCGCTTTTCTCCTTTCACCAAGTGCTGCTCAAAATGCAGTTTCTGTTCTCTTCTCAAGTCAAGATACACCCAGGTTGGAGTTCAATCATCTGCCACCAACATGTTAATTCTAAGCAGAATATTTCTGTCTCACTTAAAGCCAAACAAAATAAGCTAAAAAGCATATTGTGACAGGAAGCAAAATCAAAATTTTAAGGCAGATTTCACTTTATCCACGGCTAATCCCCCAGGACAACAGACCGTCTAAATACTGTGTGCTGTGCCAGCCTGTACACAGTTTAATGAGGGAAATGTTTTTCTCATCAGAAATTGAGTTTCTAGGCAGCTTTTCATCCTGAAAACACAATAATTCTCACAATTGTGTTGCTTTCCTTCTTTGCTGGGTACCTGTTTTCCTATGGGGGTTAAGCACACACAACTTGCTCCTTTCTTTTGACCTTTTGTTTTGGGATCATAAAGGAGAAATTCGTGTAGAAAGCTAAATAAAGTCTGTTTTTTTTTCTTACTCAGAATCATCGGTTAAGGAATACTCAGATAAGATTGACTTCTCTAGCTTGAGCTTCTGTGCACCGGAGAGGAAAAATATTTTATTCCTGTCATTTTTTCCTCCTTCAGTTTTGTGTTGTGGTTTTCTTTCCTTTGATACAGTGGCTACATTTTTTCTTCTTTAGTTGGCTTTACCGTCAACCATCAGAGTCTCTTCTCTTCTCTCATCCCCACTGGGCCTAGCATTTTCCTTAGCAAGCCCATCTTCAAGAAACTGCTGTATCTCCACACTCTTTTACTACACTAACTAGGAATCTTCCTGTAGACCTGCTTTTTTTTTTTCTGCTTCTACGTTAATTTAGGAGACTTCAGAGAAAAGTCGAGACGTTTGTTCATTCTGCTGCTTGAGTATATGATATTGTGAACCGGTGAGAAAAACCCACATTTTAGCCATAAAAACCTGAAACTTAGAATTCTAGCAGTAATAGAAGGTCTGATCATCAGGTAGAATTGCATGTCTATTTAAAGCTAACCTAGACCCCATATGGTTTTCTGGGAAAAGAAACAATAACTAGCAGACTTACTTATCCCTATCTGCCCCTCATGCATTGTTTCAGCAAAGGATTGGCAGAATTCTGAAACTCCTTTTAAAGTTTGTTTTTCTATCAGCTCCATTTGAAATGTGGTATTCATACCGAATAGCTTTCATAGATAATTCGGATCTCCATTGTAATAATAATAATGACCACAGTGAGAACCATTATCAGCATCTAATCTTTACTGTACTTATGATTCCTGAAATTGTGAGGCACCGTGGAATAGAAATTAGACTATTAAAAAATCAGTCCTTCTCTATTTGTCTACTCCACAGCTTTATCTCTATTACCACATCTTTCCCTCTTTTTCTTCAGTCTTCCTGTCTTTAAACCTACAGTAAACTTACATCCTGGTTTACCCAGGGCAGCCATGGCTTACACCCATTCTACAAGCATAATTGTGAACAGAGCCTCCTTTCATTCTCCCAAGTCTTCCAGTTAGAAGACACGATATGATTACTTTATTTAAACTACAGGAGGTTAATCCTATCTTTATGAAACTATCCTGAAATGCTCATGAACTCATATGTTCCATTAAGACAAGGATAGCCATGAAAAATAAAAATAAGTGGAAGGATATGAGAAAGATCACTGCTGTCCCTAGTTTCCATTTTTTTTTTTTACTGGAAATATGATTAAAAATGTTCTCTCTCTCCCCACCCCCACCCCCATTAGCTGTTAGGATTATATCTGGCTGCCTATAACAGAAAACCCTAGATAGAACTTGTTCAAATACACAAGGCTTTATTGTATCAAGTAAAAAGAGGTGCAGTGATAAACATTCAGGTTTGATACTGCAGCTTCTATTTCATCAGAGACCAAGCTCTATCTGAATATCCACACTAAGCATGGCTTCTATCCTTGAGGTCTCTGAGATCCAAAATGACTGCCGAAGCTCTAGCCTTCATACCTGCATTGCAGCCAAAAGGAAAAAATGGATGGAGAGCAATCGCATACTTACATACATACCTGCGTGCATGCATGCATACATATAAATATTTGACTATACCTATTCCCCCTTTATTGTGCCATTCTTGAGCTCCAACTTAATAACTTTTGTTATAATTCGTGAGAATTTAAGGAGGACGATCACTCCTAAACAGAAAGGGAGGTGACAAAATTTCTCTTTTAGCTGAGCATATTGCATTCTCAATAATGTCGATGTTGCCTTAGCATGGAAGAGAGGTAAGATAGATGTCAGGAAGGTAAATTGTAAGGTCTGCAACATCCCCCAACTTATCACTGTATTCTGGAGTGCTTATAGTACAGGGTCTGTGCCAGACTCTCTGGGTTAAACCCCCGTGTGAGTTATTTTAACCTTACTATGACTCAGTTCCCTAAAGGGGAGACTATGACAACTTGAGAGGGATGCTTTGAGGATTCAGTTAATATATGTAAACTACTCTGAATAGTTCCTGACACACACTCTCCATCCATACGTATGGTGTACTCTTTCCATTGTTACAATATAGTCACCACTTAAATTTACTTGGAGAGTCCTTTTGTAACTCCCCTTGTCATTGTATTCTCTCATTCAATAACCTGCCCTAAATACAATACAAAGAGAATAGCTATTTTAAATTCGGAAGTCTATGTTTAACTATATTTGTTAAATTTACTAAAGAATATCTATTAAATTCCAGTTGATTCATTTATGTTGCCTTTAATTCTCAAAACTGCACAAGGTAGACTAAGACATTTCAAAATCCCAGCATGCAGTCAAGTTGGTGTCTAGGGGCATTTCCTTTGAAAGACTCTCTTCCAAAAGGTCTCATGGGGTGAAATGTATCCTGCTGGTGAATTTAAGCAACGTTTGGCCCTCATCCTCGCAGACTCAGAAATCCTTCAATAGCACACTGTAAGGGGGTTGGTGTCTCAGGTTGCCTTTCGTTAAGGAATCCACAAGTTTCAATTTATAATGACCAATGTAACCATAACAGGGACTAGAACTCTCTGATAACCACACCTACACAGGAACAATAATTTTCATCAGAATGGCATTTTCTGAACATTGAATTAAAACAAAGTACTTTTGAGACAGCCCTGATGACCTAGTGGTTCAAGTTTGGCACTCTCACCACTTCGGCAGCCCGTATTCCCTTCCTGGTATGTAACCACACCACCTGTCTGTCAGTAGCCATGCTGTGGTGGCAGCTTACATAGAAGAACTAGAAGGACTTACAGCTAGGATATACAACCATGCACTGAGCTTTAGGGAGGAAACAAAAAAAAAAAAAAAGGAAGATTGGCAACAGATGTTAGTTCAGGGCGAATCTTTCCCTGCAAAAAACAAGAACAAAAAACCCAAGTACTTTTAACGTTTAAGCCTTCTCCACAAAAGGCATGCTTTAATATGGCAGCATAGTTGATGTTGATGGTACTACACTCCCTGTTTTCTGAACGATACCCTGGATATACATCTTTCTGGGCTTTCCTTTGCTTATCAAGACTTCTTTTGATACCCGTGTTCTTTCCTTAGATGCTCAATGCATTCAATCAGGTTTCAAGCAAGCCCTATATGTCTAGGAGCATCCGTCAGTTATATTTTGTGTGATGTAAAAGTCTGTCTATCAAAAGAGCATCTCATTCCCTAGCTCACAGGGATCTTTCCCCATAACACACAATCACCAGCTCAGGGCATACCTACCAACCATTTTATGAGCTAGAAACTAAAGCTTACTAGAATTTGCTAAAGTTCAAACAGCAATAAGTAAAAGAATTGGCATAAAACCAGGTCTATCTGACTCCATGCCCTTTCTCTTACACTGATGTATTTGCTGGAGAGAATTCTAAGTATTTTCCTTCACTGTAGTTTATTGTTTAGTATCTACCCATGCTACATATCACCTAAAGTTTTGTCATTTAACATGCATTCATTTATCTGGAGGGAAACAGAAAAACATGAGTGCGTGATTTGGCAAAAGCATGAAATATACTGAATAAATTGTGTACCAAACATCCATGGATAGATGCTTCACAGAGGAGAAATGTACTTTTAATAGCAATGTTTGGTGAGAGATGATATTCCCTAAGGATAGTCACCTCCATAATCGTTAACCTTGCTTCTCTCCTCACTGTATGTTTCAAAAAGCCTATTCAGCAGCAGGCCTTCTTGTTTTCTTTGCTGTAACAGCAGCTTTGCACCGTGGTGAGCCAGGTGGTCGCGCTAAGATAATGCCGTCCATGCTCACACAACAATAGTAGAATCAGGCATGATTGAAAATTATGGGGAGTCCAATTTGTCACAGTTCAGTACAATAGTCCCAGACTGGTATTTAAGCAGCAGGACTGACGTAATCAAGATCCTACTTCTTGTGGGGCCATGTAGGCAGATTTTACTGAATAAAATCAACAAACGTTGTGGGGACATCTAATTCCACCATAATTGCCTAGACTTCAAATATAGTCTGTCATTTGGAAACATGATCTATGGGGCAAAGGTAAAGACAGGTTCATAGGACCTATGAATCAGTGTTTTAGATATAGCAAGTCCCCAAAAGGTTGCCTAACCCAGTCCTCTATGTAAGATAGCACATTATTCTCCAAAGTTTATAATAAAGAATCACTCATTTTTTTCTTCAACACAATAACAAGGAATTTACAAACACACAGAGTAATCCATTTTTGTGTAAAAGCGTAATTGATAGAAAGTTCTTTAGGTAAAAGCAAAATTTGTTTGGAATACATCTAATAGGGCATCTCTGTTCTGTATGATAGTTAGGGTGTCCCTAATATGGATTTCTTTCTCTAGGCATGTCTCCAACCATCCCTCATGTGACATAATTTTAAATCCCTTTACCTTCCCTGGATGCATTCCAGTTTATCAAAGCCTTTCTGAAAATATTTTTGCCTGCTTGGTGGCGTAGTGGTTAAGATCACGTGTTCCACTTCGGCAGCCCAGGGTTTGCAGGTTCAGACCCCAGGCATGGACCTATGCACCACTCATTGGGCCATGCTGTGGCAGATGTCCCACATAAAATAGAGGAAGATGGGCATGGATGTTAGCTCAGGGCCAATCTTTCTCAGCAAAAAGTGGATGATTGGCAATGGATGTTAGCTCAGGGCTAGTCTTCCTCACCAATATATATATATTTGCTAAAGTTAAATACATAACTCTAGGTATCATGTCCTTCATATTCAATGGGAATCATCATGAGCACAGTGTATCTATTAATAGAATATTTTTTATTGGCTATCCTCAGCTTAGAGTCAAATGGATCTCTGAAAATAATCACAACAGCTAACCTGTCGATGGCTTACTCTGTTTGGGGCACCATCCTACAGTGGTTCTATGAGCTAGGTCCTAGTATTAGACCCACTGTGCCGATCTGGAAACTAAACCACAAGAGACTTAAAGGAAACTCACTGAAGGTAAACCAGCTATTAAGTGATGGAATTTAATTTGGACTTAGGCAGTCTGGGGCTAGAGACCCTGCTATTAAATTACTCCAGACCAGTGGCTACGGAAGGGTGGGCTCTGGACCAGCATCATCAAAATCCTCTAGGAACTCACTAGAAATGTAAATCATCAGGCCCCATTCCAGATCTACTTAATCAGAAACTCTGGGGGTAGATTGATGCAAACTACGTCAACAAGCCCGTCTGGCAATTCTGGTACATGCTCAAGTTTGAGAGTGGCTGCTCTATACAACATCCACACAGGTTCTAAAAATACAAAGGACACGTGATGTTCGATCTAGAAGACTAGAAACAAAGAAACAGGCTCCTGAATAATGGGAGGTGGTATTCTTATAAGCTGTGGACTGGAGAGGGTCAGAAAGCCATATGCAGTACTGCTGACAAAGAACAGATTTTTAAAGAATAACTCACCTGCTAGCGTCTAACATTCCTACTTATTCTAAAACAGTGTGTCAATGTAAAGAGTTTCTCTTTTGTTGTTAACATTCATCATTTTTGAGAAACTATCTGGGCCTCTTTACCTGGAAGATTGAACCACTACCATCCCCCCAGTCACTGTTGATACAAAAGCTTAGACGATTTGTCTGTTTATTGGGAATTAACAGATTTCATATTTATCTTTTAATCCCTATGTTTTCAGTGATCATAAAAACCCAGTCTGTAATTTCATGACTGAATTTTCCATCTCCAAAACCTTATAGGTGGAAAATAGATTACTTGTCCTAGGCATAGGGAGAATAATAAAAATGAATGCATTTTCTTGAACTACTTAACGAAATATAGAATAAAGTCAAGGTCATTATAAGCTCTTGGGTAAAATATTGATGGCACTTCTAGGAGACTATTGCTGAACTAATCACCATGATTATTGAGTTATAATTGTTTTATTGTTTATATGAAATTATATGTGTGGTTATCAGTTCCAGATACAGTCAAGTAATAACCGTCAACAGCCAGTCACAATTTATAGTTGCCATAGGTGCAAACAGTCAAAATATATCTAGGTGCGCTAATTGGCCCTGTAATTTAATAAGACAATCTCATCAAGACTTATGTGCACCTGCCAAATGCTGCCTGTGGCAAGAGTAAAGTCACCCAGCAATTCCTATTATCATACTTTTTAGGTTACTTATTTGCTTAAAGTTACTTAATCCAAAAATATCCCCAGGAAAGGTGAACAGCTTTTACTGTTTGGTTTTAATGGTGGAGAAACATGCAGAATTAGATTTCCATGTATATGTAGGATACACTAATAATAATCCCAATTATTTCCAATTTTTCTGCCAAATGTAGATGGCAAGGTGGCAGCTGTGGTTAATAAAAGTAGCACTTAGTTTTAGAATCAGAAGACCCAGGTTGTTTGCCACACACCAGCTGTGTGACCTTGGGCAACTCATCCCAATGGCTCTGGGCTTTATTGCTGTCTATGTAAGTGGCAATACTAATGCTTTCTCTCTTTACCTCAGAGGATGTGTATAAAGATTCCTTGAAATGTGTAGGGAAAAGCCTGTGAAAGGGTAAAACAGTTTAAATGGTTCTAAGTAATTTTAATAAAACTACTAAATTATTCACCTGTCTTCCTATGATTCCATTTTCATCTCCTTCAATATTGGGAGAATATTTGAATTTTTCTTTTTCTTTGTCTTAGTATGTCATGTCCTCTTTTTAATATTGCAGAAAATAAAAAGAATACTCAGATGACCAAAAATGCATACCTTTGATTTAAGTAGTACTTTTCTTTTATAATATCTTAGAGATCAGGAAAAAGAAAACACTCAACTAAGGCATGTTTAAATGCAGTTTTAAGTGAGAGAGTGTATGTTTGCTAGTAATAGAATCAGGTAAAAAAAAAATGTTGCTGATAAGGATTTGCAAGTGAGTGTCAAATTGCACGGGCCAGGTATGCTTTATGATGAAGCTTTTGATACAGAATTAAAAGTGGGGAAAAGTCAATTTCCTTTTCTTATATGAAATTGTTTTTTTATCTATGTATTTATAAAAAGAATAATAGTGAGAGAAAATATAAATTTCCTACCATTCCATGTCATCTCCATCACTAGACCTTGCACTTAACTGAATTTCTACAGTAACAGTATAAAAAAATAAAAAATAAACCTCCAATTTGGATGGACTCTTATCTGACTGATAAGTATCTCCACATACCTGTCTTCTTGCAGGAATGCTCCTAAACCAGAGTTGGGCTAAACAAGAAAAAAATAATGAAATAGAATTCATCCATTCAAATGCAATTCCATCATCAAAGAGATTCAGTCTTTTCACTTGTTTCAAATCACATACTTCTCATCTCATTTATACATAGACATAGATATTAACCTTTCCTTTTATGACACTATTATTATCATCATTATCTAAAATTCTTTTTCTGAACATCAGTTGTGTAAGAGGAAAAGGTACTTCCAGTAAAGAAAGGGTAACTCTCCTTAGGGAGCTGACAACATAATGGACTGTTGTTTGTATTAAAAGTGCAATTCTAGCTGAGGTTTTATTTTTTAAATACCTAAAAATTCAAATTATCACGAAGTCAAATCTACTCCCTGGTGGTGTATTAGAAAGCTGTATTCACAAGGGCACTAAGTCAGTTACTGTTAGATAAGTTTCTACTCAGCATAGGACCAAATTTCTGTTTTTAATTGACTTCATATTTTCCTGTGGTGAGAAAGAAATATAATCTGAACAATTGGAAATTAAAAACACAAACCATATCTGTTACTTTATTTAATTTAAAAGAGGATTATAACCTGTACATCCACATTTTAAAAGTGAGCATGTGACTATTGATACTTTATGGAGACAAACTTGTTTATTACATAATAATTTTGAATCAGGGTACTTACAAAAGCCAAGTTCATACTTTCTAGAAGTAACAATAGAGTAGAAAAATATCATTGAATGTATTTTTTGTGAGGAAGTCAAGCATGAGTCTACAAGGCTAGATGAAGAGAACGCCAAGAAACAACACAGAGGAAGGCATTTGTTGGCTACACAGAGAACAAGTCATTTGTTGGCTAAGAGAAGTGACTCTGAGAAAGACAAATACCATACGATTTCACTCATATGTGGAAGATAAACAAACACATAATACAGAGAGCAGATTGGTGGTTACCAGAGGAGAAGTGGGTAGAGGGAGTATGAAAAGAGTAAAGAGGCACATATGTATGGTGAGGGATGGAAACTAGACTTTTTGTGGTGAACATACAGAAGCTGAAATATATCAATGTATACCTGAAATTTACACAAGGTTATAAGTCAATGTGACCTCAATAAGATAATTTTTAAAAAGACAAGTGATTCTGAAATAAGGAGTTGAGCTTCATAAGTGGAAAATTATTTTTTGTACCTATCATTTTTGGTTTGCTTATTCCTTCAACAAAAATAATTATTTCAGGTCTCTGACTAAAATTTTGGGAAAGAAGATTCTCATTTGAGGCTCAGTGGCAGTGGTTCAGAGGATGTCAGCGAGGTTTATCTTCTGAAGTTCCAGCTTCTTTCAACACCCAACTGCAATTTCCCCAGAATCATGTTTTACCTTCTAGATGTCTCAGGCTTCTCACTGTGTAACGCTGAACTGGGATCTGCTTAGAAACATGGAGGGCATAAAATGTACTGGTAAAGATCCTGTACTTGGAAACAGATCATTATAAAGTTTAAATTTCTGATATGCACCTTACCAGCACTGTGAACTTTGACTACTTAACTTGACCAAGCTTTTTCTTCATCTATAAAATTTGGATATCCAACTTAAGTAGCGTTCATTTGGGATAATGCATAAGAAATATCCCTGTGGCTAATAAGCCCGGAGGAGTGAATTTCCTAAAGGAAGAAATGGTTGTCAGTATCTAATTCTGAAAAGAGGTAAAGTGAGTACCAAAGAGCACCACATAGTCAGGGCAGTTAAAGACACAGAGATCACTAGAGACATTAGTAATATTAGCAGTGACTATTTCAGACAAACGAGGGTAAGAATAAAATCTAGAATGGGGTAGGTTGAAGAGGATACAAGGTGTGAGGTGCTGGAGATAGTGACTTTCAAAGGAACAAGAGTTTTTAAAATAGGATGAGAGTCCTAATAGCCTAGAAGTGGCAACTAGAGATAGAACTCATTGATGAGGCCAGCTCTAGATTCTGAGCTAGACATGGTGTTTGAAAGAACAAGAAGTTCACTTGAGAGGACTATGGGGCAATTAGGACCCTCCAAGAGAACCAGGACTTGGATGAGGAAATCAAAGAGAGACAGAACATCTGACAAGCAAGCTAGTATATAAGAGTGATTGCAGAAGAAGTGAAGTTCCATTAGGAAGTGAGAAGGGAGGGAAGTGAGGAACAGGAATCTGGGTCAAGACAAGAAGCACAGAGCAAGTTTTGTGGTCTTGACAAGTCAGTGGAAGGTAGCTGGAGATCTGGAGATATATCTTGAGCCTTGACCACTAACATCAGAAATGAGAGGCCGGTCCTAGGCTTAAAGCATAGGCATTTCGCTTCACTTAACCTTGCTTTTTGTCATATTGGGGCATGGTCATAAAAAGTCAATATGCTTATCTTTGTGAAGAAAATGTTTCTTGCTGAATATTTGGTCACATGTGTCCTCCTAAAGATGTGACCTGTGTCTCATGTGGTACCTTGGAGCCCTCTTGCTTTTTCCTCTGAATGTCTTACCTGTGACGCATAAAATTTCCCTCCTTACCTGCCTCTCCCAGAAAGAAGTTGAATTGCTTTGAGGTTTTAAGATTTAATTAAATCCTTAGAGATTTCCTCAGGGAAACTAATGTTACTTTTGTGTCTCTAATGTAGCATTTTTCAAAATTTGGTCCTTAGACAATATGCATCTAATTCTTCTAGGGAACTCACTAAAAACACATTCTTGAGCTCCACCTTATATCCACTGAATCAGAATTTCTGATCAGGAAACTTGAGAATCATCCATTGTAATAATCTTTACTAATGTTTGAGAAGCACTTTTTAAAATTCTGGGCTCTGCTCTTAGAGACAATCAGAGAATTTCTAAGAAAATGAGTAGAAAGAACCCCTTGAGTTCAGGAGTTGAAATTAAAGCATCTGGACGCCAGGAGATCACACACATACACCCTCAGAACTGGAAAGAGTTCCCATGTTTAGATTTTCAAACAGACAGATGTGAACACCATCCAGTTCTAGCATATGATCACTAGAGAAGTGAGGCCTTGGATGATGGTGAATATGTGTGACTGAAAATAATAGTGGCTGAGAAATCCAGAAAGTGGTGAACTGGTTAGAGCAGAGCACCAAAGGAACATCTCTGGTGGATGTTCTCTAGGCCAAGAACCAGGCAGCTGTGACATCACGGCAGCAGGCATCAGCTGCCTCAGATGAACAGGTGGGGCCAACATTCAATGTGGTGTCAGGGGTCACAGGAGCAAGGGCAGCAAGGTCAACAGTAAACTGAGCCAGAAGCATACCCACTGGGGAGCAGGTTTTGGATTTCAGAAGACCCACAGGATGATCCAGTGGAAGAAAGTACTCCAAGGGAGAAAGGGATTCTGTGCCATTTTCAAGTCAGGGTCTTGGGATCTTAAGCAAGTTTCAATTTCACTTGAAAGAAAATATTTCAAGGAGTAGTTCTTCCAAACTAAATGGGAAATCCAATGCTAATTGAGAAAATGAAACACTAATTAGATGGCAGAAATTACTAGAGTAGAATCAGAAATTTTCTAGAAAAATATATCAAGAAAGGTCTATAATAATGTCAACTGCTCCTGACATGTCAAGGGCAATAAAGACAGGGAAAAAAGGCTGTCAGAAATACATGTTCTGTGCCCTGAAGAGAACAATTTCAACAGGCCAATTAGGGATACATGTCAAATTATCAAATGGGAAAATAGTAGAGAAATAAAAACAACTTCTTTTAAAATTACCATGATGGAAGAAAATAGAAGAAAATGTTAGTAGCCTGAAGGGAAGGATATGATACATTTGACAAACTTACGCCTGTCTTTTCCCCTCTATTTCACCAAAACAAAAATGTGATTTATAAATACTATCTCCAACTTCTCAATGTATATTTGCTCCACAATCCATATCAAGCTTCTCTTGTCACAGTTGCATTAAGACCACTTTGTCAAGATCATGAAAGACCTCTGTCTTTCCAAATCTAGCGGTCCTTTCTCTGTCCAATGACCTCTCAGTTGCATTCAACGCAATTGACCACTTTGCCTGCTCAGAACACTTTCTTCACATGGCTTTCTGGAAATTGTTTTTCTCTTATCTTACCAGTTGCCTTCTCCTTCACTGATTCTTCCTTCTCTGTTTGGCCTGTAACTGTGAGTGTACCCCCTGACTTTGTCCTGGCCAATCTTTTCTCTTGATCACTTTCCAGGATTCTATACTGATATACTTACCTTCATATTTGATATCCAATATGGCTGTGAAAATTAATATACTCAAAAGTTTCTTCAGTGTGCCCACCTCCATCACCCAAACCTCTCAAATGTGTTATTTTCCAAGTAGTCCATGACTTGCAAATGGTACCAGCCTACCATGGTAGTTTCAGTAAAAGAACAAAACCTCTGAGTATTTCTTGACTTTGCATTTCTCCCTACCATCCCCCCCTATAATCTTCAATCAAATCCTGCCAATATTGCCTCCCAACCAAACGCTTCAACAAAAAATTCCTTTATTCAATTAATTGCTTTCTTCCTATCTCCACACCTTCCATTTAATGCAAAATGCCATGATCTTCTGTCTGGACTGATGTGGTAGCTTCCTCGGCACTCTCTTCTCTCTCTCACTAGGCTCCCTTCCATTAGTTAATAAATAGCTAATCTATCCAGCACTTAATTTGTGCAATACTCTGTTTAGGATACTTTTCTACATATGAATTTATTTATTGTTTTTTACTTTTTTCTGAAAGTTTCACTCTGAGCTGACATCTGTTGCCAATCTTCCTCTCTCTTTTTTTTTTTTTCTCTCCCTAAAGCCCCAGTACATGGTTGTATATTTTAGTTGTGAGTCCTTCTAGTTTTGCTATGCGAGCCACCGCCAGAGCATGGCTACTGACAGACTAGTGGTGTGGTTCTGCACCCGGGAACTGAACCCAGGCCGCCGAAGCAGAGTGTGCCGAACTTTAACTGCTAGGCCATCAGGGCTGGCTCTGAATTCATTTTTTTAAAGTCATGAAAATATTAACAGTATTCTCATTTAGAGATGAACAAAGTGAAGTGTGCAGTCATGCAGCTAGGAATTATTCCTCTTCTGCAAAGAGAAGCCAGAGAGATCATTTAACATTTTTAAGACAGATAATATTAATAGCCCGTTTAGATCTTCCAGTAAATGGTCATGGACTTAGAATAATATCCAAACTCTGTACCTGCCTCACAAAGCCCTGTGTGATCTTGCTTCTTCTTTCCATTGATCTCATCTTCTACAATTCTCTTTGCCTGCTCTGATGCAGCCACACACAACTCAATGAATCCACCAAGCTCCTAACTGTACTCAGAGCCTTTGCATAGCCTTTCCTTCTGTTTGGAACATTCTGTCCTTGCCTAATCATCCATAACTGGTGTTATGTAGCATCAGAACTCAGCTTTATTTTCACCTAAAATAAAGCTTTGTTTTCCACTGAGATGCTTCCTGTTCCTCTCTACATATTACTTGAATATAAGCCCCAAAGGGAAAGCATTCTTATTTACCTTACTCACGACTGGATCTGTGACACCTAGAAGAATATCTGCCACACAGTAAGCCCTCAATAAATATTTTTTGAGGAAATGAATGGATGAATTATTCTAGCTGCTATCTCATAAAGCCTAATTTTCCTTATTTCTTTTTCTCCTTCCAACTGTACCCCCATTTAGAATATACACGTAATGGCATCAAGTCTGCATCTCTTATCTTTTTATCCCTAATAATGAATCATTTCCTAATTATGGAAATCATTAATAGGACTAGAAACACTTTTGAACAATAGTGTATTAAAATCTGGCAAGGGAAATGAAGATTTGCCTAGCATCAGGGAGGATCCACGTGATATTTGACCTGTAGCTGAATAGCTGAAATACAACACGGACTCCATCATGAAGTTGATTACTTTCCAGCCATGTTTGGCAAACCATGAATAGCAATAAGGAAATTGGACTACGAATGTCATCTAGGCTTGATGAGAATTGTGCAGGATCTAAACAGAAGAAAAAATTAACGTGTTGGTGAATAGTTTGATGAAATGTCTGACCATGAGATTCAGACTGAATCAAAGTTTCATCTATGGCTACTTATAGTTATATAGAGATGGAGGACTGCTAAGCTGAGAAACCAATTCAATGAGACCAAATTCTTAGGAAAACTGTAAACAGTGTCTTAGAGAAGTAGTCTTAAGAAAGAGTCCATTAAACTTGAATCTCTGAACCCTAAGAAGTACGTGGATAGAATTCATAAGCATTCATACACTTGCTGCATTGGTGTTATAAGCCATTTTGGATGTAAACGTTGTTCCATTTTGAGAGAGACTGGAAATTGCATTACATTCTCAAAGGAGTAAGTAGCACAAAAGAAGTTAAATACTCTACCATTTCCTTAGCTAGTACTGAAAAACATGAATGTCCATTATGAGTAATGGATAATAGCTAAACATGAAAAAATTGAGAGACTTTATTGACAGAAAGTAGAAATTTAGATATTGAAGGAAAATAGATTATTTAATCTGATTTCCCTTACATGAAAAAATTGATAACCATAAAATAAGCTTATTGGGCAAATGTTTTAAGTTGATGTTATAAATTATGATATGTGTGAATTAACTTTTTTGACAAAATGAATGTAATGTGGATGCAAATAATTATAATTTATAAATAGTAAAACTTAGAATAAAGTGATGTTTTCATGATAATCAGAATCACTTAGATACCAGGAGAATCTATCTAGATTTTTGCTCACAAAGATTTGGAAATATTCTTTTAAAAAGCCTTCAAATAATGAAGATACTAGAAAATACCACCAGCTGGACAGGTTGGCCAAACCTGGAATGGCAGAATACAAGTTTTCACACATTTTAATTTAATAAATGGTAGAAAGAAACTAGTAAATCTAGTAAATTTAATAAATCTAGTAATCTAGCAAATTTAATAAATGGTAGAAACAAACAAGACAAATTTCAGGAAAGTCTCAGGCAAAAGTTTGAGAATAAGAAAACTAAAGATTTTAAAAAATATATCTAATAGTTATAGATGCTAATAAATTTATCAATTGTTTAAAAATCTAAGAAAGATTTTGTGGAATAAACTCTTATTACTTAGCAAAAATATTTTGAAGTTCTAAAAGATTTTTTAGTAGTGACCAATTTTATACCTTTTAAAAGCAGACAAAGATGGGCCAGCCCACTGGCATAGCGGTTAAGTTCCCATGCTCCTCTTCAGCGACCCAGGGTTTGCAGGTTCGGTTCCAGGGTGTGGATAGACACACTGCTTGTCAAGCCATGCTGTAGCGGCGTCCCATATAAAGTAGAGGAAGATGGACACAGATGTTAGCTCAGGGCCAGTCTTCCTCAGCAAAAAGAGGAGGATTGGCAACGGATGTTAGCTCAGGGCTGGTGTTCCCCCTACCCCACATACACAAAAAGTAGACAAAGAACAAGAGTTTCATAAAATAGGAGAAGATTAGTGCTTCAGATAATATTTATTATCTACCATGTACCAGGCATTGTTCTAAGCTAGGTGTTGGCAAACCATCACCCATGGCAGAATATAGCCCAGGTCTCTATCTGAATGATCCTTGAGCTAAGAATGGTTTTTACATGTTTAAAGTGTTGTAAAAGAAGAAAAAGAGGAGGAATAGGAAGGAGGAGAAGGGTGGGGAAGCATGAAGGGGAAGAGAAAGTGCTGGAGAGGAGAAGGAATATGCAACTCAGAAACCATATGTGGATCCCAAAGCCTAAATATTTGCTACCTGGACTTTAAAGAAAAATTGTGCCTACCCATGTTCTAGATGTTCAAATAAAGGATGATTTAGGTTTACAGAAAAGACTGGGAAAGGAGTAAATCTAATGGATTTTGTTTATATGATAAGCTTTGCATAAATAATGCTCAAAAGTCGTTCAAGAACTGAAGGAATTTAGACTGCCTCCTGAAGAATAATGTTGTAAATAATGTTTTATATTAAAATAGTTTTGTAGTCCTTTAATAGTCCTATACATCTCTGAAAATTACAAATTAGGAATGTTACATTATTTCAATCAGGGCAACAACGTAGTGAAAGGTGATTTACGTTGGCGGTCAAATATATTTGAGTTTGAATTTAAGTTCTATGAATTTAGACAAGTGGGCTTCCCAGAGCATGGCTAGCCATTCCCTGATCATATCCTCATTATACCCTGAACCAGGTGGAGGATGATAGGGAAAAGGAAAGGGGGGAGGGAGAGAGAAGGGAGGCAGAAGCCTGTTCCACTCTACAGTTTCCATGTGGCCCCAGCCTCAGTCTCTCCCTGGTGTAGTAACTGATGGACCTACTGGTCTTGTCCCCTCCTTCACTGAATGTTGAGCATATAGATCACTGTCGTTCTTCCCAGCACTGTTTCTTTCAGCATTCCCGGGAATGTCAACATCCAGAAGAATCTACCCAACACTCTGACGGCTATGTTTCTTGACCTCATCTCCAGAGATCTTTTTTCTTCCACCTCAACTCAGTCACTAAATGTCCTATTCATGCCTTTATCAATAACTACATTATCAATAACTAGATAAACAATCTCAATTTCAGTCATGCAATTCTCAAATGTGTGCCATTTTTCAGTTCACTTATGATAGGAACTCAAACCTCCCAGTTTTACTCTTAGAACTTTCCTTACATTGATTCTTTCCTCTTTCACATCGTACCTACCTCCCACCTGAAATTACTTCACTTTTTAAACTATTCTGATTTCATGGTGTAATGAACACTACAATTTTTCCCTAATACACAGCTTCAACTTTTTTCTGCCTCTCTCCCCCTATCATTCTCATTTAGCAACATCTCAATACTGGTTCAGTCTAGTTCTCTCTCTACTTTGCGCCCATTCAGGCAAAAGTGATCAGAGAAAAACAGGGAGATATGCGGGCTGATTTTAATATAGATTTAAGTCCAAAATTTTCAAGTAAGCCCCCAGCACTACTCAGCAATCTTAGACTGCGATTTCCTGGCCAATTTGCTCTCTCTCCTCTTTTCCAAGATGACTGTTTCTTAGCTTCTCCTTTACTCACAAACCTAACCTACTCATTCTTTCCTCTCTTGTTCTGTTGATTTTTAAAAATATTTTCCTGTCTCTTCACTTATATTCTTGGTTTTCCTTAATATAATGTGGAATAAACTTTTCTTGCTCCTATCTAAATCCAGCCATGCATTTGTGCAGTCTCACCCCCTCCCACCCAAACAAATACTTTGCTCCTACGTTTAGTTTTTCTCCCATATTAAATTTTTCTTTTCTGCTATCATGCTCCCATTGACATTCAAGTATTTCCCGTTTAAAAAAAAAAAGCCTCATAATTTCCTGCACATGCTGCCTAAGCCTGATTTCATCTATATTAAGGGTAATACTCTTAAAAAAAAAAAGTGTCCATGCTAGCAATCCCTACAGCCTCTCCTCCCACACTCTCCTTAATCCACCCCAATCAGGGACATTCCACTGAAACTGATCTTCAGATCACCGGTCCCTTCCATCAAGTCATCACTTGACACAGTTAACCACTACTCCTTCTTAAAATATTTTCTACACTATTCTGGTTTTCTGCCTAAACTACTGACTTCTCCTTTTCAGTCTTCTGTGCTGACTCCTCCTCTGTTTTGGACCTTTAAGTGTCAGAGTACTCTAGGATTCAGTGCTTAGTCATCTTCTCTCTCTCTCCTGTCATTCTCAGTTTCTCTCTTTAAGTTCCACATTTAAAAATATAATTTCAATACATATCTGATGAGTGAGTGGACAAATTAATAAGAAATGATAGAATTAATCAAAAAGTCACTTTCATGCCTCTGCCATAAATTAAGATGCTAGGAAGAGGGGCTAGGTGAAGAAGTTCTGGATGAATAATTCAGAAATAGAAGTTCAAAACTTAGGAGTCAAATGATCATATGCATGTAATCTTGACTCCCGAGTGGGAAATCATCTCTACTCATGTATGAAACTGTCTACTTGACATCTCTCCTTGGAAGCATAACAGACATCTCCAACTTATGAAGTTTGAAATAGAACTCTTGACTCCGTCCATATCTTCTCTTTACCATATAATATTAAAAAACAAAACAAACCTGCCTCGCCTACACTCTTCCCCATCTTAATAAATGGTACCACCATTTAATCAGGCCAAATATCTGGGAAATATTGTCTTCTTTCCTTTTCTCTCATCCCAACTCAAGCAGTACTGTTAATAGCTCCACCCGCAAAATAGATGCCAAATCTGAGCGCTTCTCCCAACTTCCACAGCTTCTGTCTGACAATTTCTCACCTTCATTGAAGGCATTTTCACCTCGCTCTTGGACAGTTTATATACACTCCTTGCTAGTCTTCCAGCTCCAACTGTTATCCTCCTGTGGTCTGCTCTTCACAGAGTCACAAAGATCTTTCAAATATGTAGACCACATCACTGCCCTGCTCAGTCTCCAAAATCTTCCCATCATTTGCAAAACAATATCCAAAATTCTTACTGAGTTAGAGCAACCTGTACTTGCCCTGGATTCTGTCTATGTTTTTATGTGTATAATATAACACACCCATCCTCATTCTCATAGTTTCAGCCATATGGCTTTCTCACTGTCTCCTTAACACACCAAGCTCATTTCAACCTCAACCTTTACACATATGATTTCCTCTGTCTGATACAATATTTCCTCCTTAATGTCATTTCTTCAGAGGAACATTCAGAAGTATCCTATTTAAAATACTTGCCCATGGTTACTGAGCTCATTCTATTACCCTGTTTTATATCATATTTATATATTACCTTTATTCTTTATATCACCATATGCATCAAAATTAGCTTTGTTGTTATTTCTTGTCTGTCTATACCACTAGAATATAAATTCAATAGAGATAGGATTTATTCATAGCTATAACCCCCATATCTAAATTAGTGCCCTTGTGTAGAGGATATTTTTAATCAATACTTTTTTTTTTGGTGAGGAAGATTGGTCCTAAGCTAACATCTGTGCCAGTTTTCCTCTATTTTGGATGTGGTTCACCACCACAGCATGGTGTGACGAGTGGTGTAGGTCCACACCTGAGATCCAAACCCACAAACCCAGGCCAACAAAATGGGGTCAACCAAACATAACCACTATGCCAACAGGCTGGCCCCTCAATCAATACTTTTGAAAGGAACATTGACACAAACTTGAGGCTTACTTCAGGCATCCTGATGGAGCCTCAGGTAGGACAATTTAAAGATGTAGCCTGGCTAGTTAAAAATTTGAACTATTTAAGGTTACAACTTAGGATTGAGAGCTAAGAACATGATTGGTCTGCTATATATAACTTGATGCATTTCTGATACTATGGATAAAGAATCTTGAGATTGCTAATATATGACATAATCAATGTCTTCCTGATTCTATTCCTTATGCAGAAATGTATTTTACTGGTACATGATCATTTATCCATGAGTTTGCATGAACACACGTAATTGAAAGTTTGCCATTTATTCTTCCTATGTGCAATGTATTTTCACCATTTGTACTGTATTTTTTTTATTCTACTCTATTTTGGTTTCATTACGTTTTATTTTTAAAATGTTCTTCCAACCTAGTAAGTTGATTTTATGATGCATAAGTGTTTCTCAAACCATAGTCTACAAAGCACTACATTAGGTTACATGAAAGTTAAAAAAAAACAACAAGAAAATAAATTTTGTCTCTAAATCTGAAGAAAGAATTCTAAAGATGTGAACCTCTCCACATCTCTGCCCTCCTTAATCCTTTAAGTAAATAGGTAACAAACAAGGGATGATGCCTTCAATGTTTGTGATTATACCAATCTTTCAACTACACATTTTATTCCATGGACTTAAGCATAAATTAAGGTCAAGGAATCAGAATCCAATATGCTCATGTTTTTTAAGCTCATTATATTAAATTTAATTACCTCTGAATCATGTAGAAACATTTTACATCTTTATTTTAGTTTAGGTTTCTAGGAAACACAGCAATGGAAGAGATGTTTTAAAAGCTATGGGTGCTGTAGGGCAAGGACTAAGAGTAGGCTTGCTGGCAGGACAAAGCCTCCCCTGGTTTATGCAGAAGCTCAGAGACAAAAGCATTCTCTGCAAAAATCTATACAGTGTTCCAGGAAATGTCCAAGTGAACACTGTAGGCCTTGAAAATTGAACTGTTCAAGTCAAAACAATCATCATCTGAATTTGCCTGGAGCATCTACTAAAAAAAAAGACAAAAATTGCTCAAAAATCTACAAGCATATCAGCACATATGTAGAAAGCAGAGTCATTTGAGATATAGAAAATTTTTTTTATTTGCAAATAAGCTGTAGGGAAAGGAGTGTCAGAGGGAAGCTGTAATACTTCTTTTTAAATCAAACTTATTGCATGTTTATAGAACCAGATAGACTTTTAATCCAGAGACAAAGAATCATTTTGAAGGGCTACATATAATTATCTCAGAGACATTCATTTAAATCTGATAGTCTCAAGATTCAGTAGTGGGAAAATGAACTGATTCGCAACATGATTATCAATACACTCTGAATCACATCACTAAATTCCTTATCCACTGAAGAACTCAAGCTGTTAGACGTTTTGTAAATACAGAATAATTTTCAGAAATTAAATTTTTGTATTCTTTGTCTTTCTTTTATTATTTTATTTAATTTGTATACATAGGTCTTTCAAAAAGGTGGAAGGCGGTATACAAATTAAAACAATGAAAGAATGTATGTATGTTTAAATAAGTAAAATAGAATAAAGTCTGTGTAATGGACCTGCAAATGCATGTGCGTGCGCACGCACAGACACACACACACACACACAAACACAGAGTAAATATGCTTACATACCAAAGTAATTTTTAAGTAATAAATGTAGATCTAAATTTTATGATATTATGAAAAAGAGCCAGCCAAATTTGGTTACATATTATTTTCCATCAAGAAAAATCATCTATATTGATCTGTGAAAAGAATATTTCAGCTACACTCCAGCAGGAAATTATCCCGTGGATAATTACATAAAAAACAAAGAGAAAATCCTACCCCAACCATTTTTACAAAAGATTTAAAACAACAACAGCAACAAAAAAACCCAACCCTGTTCATCCACACAGCTCTTGAAGTGACCATTTATGAAGAGAGAGAATGCAAAGTGGTGCAGGTACTTTGGCTTTTAGCAAATTACACCTTGAGTGATATGTTTAAAAAATTAGATAAATAGGACTTGCTACATATTAAATTCTAAATAGGTGATATTTTAAAATTTAACGCCTGATTTAATGAATAATCTAGTCTGCTAATAAGTGACCGTAGTAACACTCCATAAGAAGTTTGATAAGACCTAAACGTTGGACCTCCGAGTTAGGGATAATACTTCCCTGGCTTTTCTTAAATGGGTATTACCTGACAGCAAAGCAGAAGCTGGAAAAGGCAGAAGAGATGACTAATTTAAATGAGATCAATGTGACCCCATTCCCCTCATTCGCTGGTTGATATCTGAAAATTCCAAATTAATGTCACTTTCTATGATTCACTGCTTTTAAAATTCAAATAAACCTAAGGTGATTAACACTTTCAGAAGGTGTTAGACATTAAGCCTAATATGATTTTTTTGATCCTTTCCTAAAAGGAAATAATTGGGGAAAGAGAAGGGACTATGAGAGTCCCTGTATCCTGAGGGGATATAGAATTTCTAAGTGTTCAAATTAGGGAGTTTGCATATTCACCACGAAATTCAGTCTGGGTGATTTTGCTTAGAATTCCTGAGGTCGAATTTTGAAGCTAGGTAGGAATTGAAAAGATTTGAAGATCTTAAAGGATTAAAAAAAAATCTTGCAAAGTTCTTAAAAAGGACATAATTCACAAGCATTATCCATATTTTATACAAATGTTCTAACTATGTACCTGGATTATACCAGTGGAATGAACACATACATCTGCTCTTCCAAAAGAAAGCTTCTTAGAGAATCAGGTGAGCCAAATGTCAAACAGACATGATCAAGCTTATTGCCAGTTATGCTTATCCCTCACTTGTACTGTCCTTGAGTGTAGGAGTTTCCATTAGAATAACCCATCTATTCTTCCTGCCCCTAATTCTTCTTTCCTCATGAGAGCAGGAGTGACTTATGTAAGCTATCTCGTCCTCTCTTATTTAGGATGGCCCTGCTAAGGCAGCACCCACTCTACACTGCTGTTTCATGCACGCTTTTCAGGGCCAGGCTTTGCTTGGAGAGTAGGGTAAGGGAGCCCTGTCATTTTCCAACCCTTCCTGAGACTGGATGGGCAATTCCCTACATTACCATGTATACAGACTAAGAAGCCCATTAATTCCAAATACATAAGGACCATCTTTCAACCCAGACCTTATCTGCAATATGGTGATTTGTTGGATTCTTGTCCATTTCTTAGTTGATCCAAATTTGGGTAGGAAATATGAATGTTAAACCCACACATCTCATACATAGGCTGGGACCTTTTGTATTAGGCAATGAAATTTAGGATCAAAATAACCCACATAGAGCCTTTCAGTGGGTTCAGGATTGGTCACCATAGGCATTAGCTTTAGAAGCAGACATTTGAATTTGCAGTCACTGCGGCGTGTGGCCAGTTTCTCCAAAGTAAAAGCCTATGTTTTGGGAAGTGAATGGCTATTTCAAATAAGCAGGAATGAAAGTCTTGCCACCTAACAAGAGGTGGCTTTTGTCAATACAAGCATATGCTGGTTTTACACTAGGCACTCTAGAGCTGGTCTTGAAATACATGGGTAGGGCTTTATTAAAAAGTGCAGCTTTAGAAAGATTACATTTAAAATGAAACATTTTAGTCCCACTAAAGGCTCTCCTTGAAAAGCGGACAATGACAATGCTTGCTTATTTTACTGTGTTTTTCAATCAGGTGAGTAAATTCTGGAAGACAGTAGAGTAGAGCTGTTTAAATGACAGACTCTGGAGAGAGAGAGAGCCTGAGTTCAAATTCCAGATCTGTCATTTTGAACTGTGACCTTGGGCAACTTAGTGAGACCTCTGTATGTTATTTTCCTCATCTGTAAAACAGAAATGATGATAACAATATTAAATATCTCTTAAGGTTGCTTCAAGACAAGTGAGTTAAGCCACATATGCTTTTATAAAAACGTCTGACAAATAGGAAAGCCTTAGTAAGCACTACCTATTACTATTCTATTTACGTTAGAGAGAAATAGTGAAGTTTTAGTTTAAACTCTTCACCTTAAGGATGACTACACAGTTCTAGATTGTATAGAACTACTCTCATTTTTTAAAATGATATTCAGAATTGCCTTCAGGACCAATAGCAACAATGAAAGACAAACTTTGAATTCAAATGTGATGTCCTTTAGTCACCATCTTACGCATGGTCTTGAGTTGGCTTTTAACTTGTTAATTCTGTAAGTTCTGCACATGGGTTAAGATTTCAAAGACCCAAACTATGTATTCATCTAAAGTACTGGTGTTACTAATAAAATAGAGAGAAATGAGAGTTACCTAGTTCTAGTTAGGCTGTAGATATTCTGAAAGAACACCATTCCCATGATAACAAAGAAGCAAATCTCGAACGAAATTCATCATTTTATGGGACCAGTAAAAAGTCGTAGATAAAAATTAGCCTTGATGCACTGAATTTCAGAGGGAAATATCCCTTCATTGGTAAGCAGAGAGCCAGGGAAGTTTCCATATCTGGGAGTATGTGTACATGCCTGGGAATGGGTGTACCTAGGATAGACACAGAGATAACAGCAATTATATGAAATCAACCAAGTTTTAGAAGATAGTATGCAATAGCAGGATGGATTGGAATCTGGAAGAGACATAAACACAGAAATAATACATTCAGCCCAACAAGACACATATACACACACACTAGTGAAATTATGACAAGAAAGCTATTTCAAAAAGATAAAAATACCTATATTAAAAAGAAAAATTCTAACTATATATGCTACTATGACAAGGTTTAAAATGAAGCAAAACTTGGGAAGAGATGAATCTACAGTTATAGTGTTAGATTTTGACTCTTCTTACAGTACAAAGGATACAGAATATTTGAATAATACTTTTAACCAACCTAACTTTTGCCTTTTTTCGAACTCCGTAACCACAACTGTGGAATACACTTAGGAAGTACACATGGTATTCGCAAAGAGAGAATAAATGCCAGGCCATAAAATAAATCTCAATAAATTTAAGAGAATTGAAATCATACTGAGTATTTTCTGATCACAGCAGAATTCAATTAGAAATCAATAGGAAAAAATAAATTTAAAATTCCCCTAAATTAAAGAGGTGACCACAATCTTCTAAATAACCCAATCAAAAAAAAAAAAAAAACCAAAAGGAAAATTAAAAAAAATTCCAACTGAATGATAATGAAAATACAATGTCAAAATTTGTGGGATGCAAGTAAAGTTGTCCTTAGAGAGAAATTTATAACTTTATGTGCTTACATTATTACAAAAATCAAAAACCAAAGCTTGTACCCTAGATCTGAAGAGAATTAAAGGTTGGTAGAAGGAAGGAAAAAACAAAAACAAAAACAAAATAAATAGAAAGCAGAAAGATAATGAAAACAAAACAGAAAATTTTGATTCTTTAAAAAAGAATAAAATTGATGAATTTATTAAAATTGATGAATGCTTACCAAATTGAATGAGACAAACAGAGAAAACACAAGTTACCAATACTGGGAATGGAAGAAAATACATTACTTTAAATCCTACATACATGAAAACAATAAGAAAATATCACAAGCAAACTTTTTGTCAGTAAATTCAACAACTTTGGTAAAAAAGAACAAATTCAAAGAAAGACACAAATTACCAAAACTGATAAGAAATACATAAATTTTAATCACCCTATATTTACTAAAGATACTGAATTTATAAATAACTTCCAACAAAGAAAACTGCCTGCCCAGTTAGCTCTACTGTTTAATTTTAGCAAACATTTAATGAAGAAAAAATACCAGCCCTATAAAAAGTCCTTGAAAAATAGCATAGAGAATATTCCCAATTAATTTCATGAGATCAAAATCTGGCAAGGACATTATAAGAAGAAAAAAAATAATATTCAAAAACACAGAAACAAAAATCTTATCTAAAATCTTAGCAAATTTAATGAAAAATATATTCAAAATACTGTACATCATGAAAATAATCATACATCGCTCAAAGCAATGAACTACATTATATGGAAGAAAACCATCAGATAACGTCAGTAGGTGCAGGAAAATATTTGATGAAATTCAACAACCATTTATGATTTAAAAAACTCAGCAAAATAGCACTGGAACAGAATTTCATCAGAATTATAAAGACAATCTTCAAAAAAATCTACAGATAGATTTATACATAACGAAATAGAAAACCTGAGGGAATACTACCCAGAAAAAAACAAAGGAAGGAAAGGAAGAAAAAAACATGATGGAACTCACAAATATTAAATTGAGCAAAGTAGGGTAAACATGAAGGAGTACATGTGGCTTGATTCCTTTTATCTGAAGTTTAGGAACAGGCAAAGCTAATGTTTGGTGATTTAAATCAGAATCACTAGTTCACTTTTGAAGTTTAGAGATTGACCAGAAAGGGGCATAGTGGATGTCCTCAGATGATGGAAATACTCTATGTTCTGTTTCAGGTGTGGGCTATGCAAGTGGATACTTTTTCCAAATTCACAAAAGTTTACTTTCTAAGAATTGTACCTGTCACCTTGTGTAAATCATACCTCAATTAGAAAATTAAAAATAGTAGTTCATTATAAAGAATATATGTATACCATTTTCTTGAATTGAGGTAAACAATTCAATAAATTGACTGTAAATCCAAAGGCCAAGAATGCTATGTTTAAAAGCTGTTGCTCAAACATTGTACCTGTAAGATTCAGGTTTACTTAGGAAATCTAGGAGGAACTGAATCTGGTGGAAATATGAAAACCAATTAAAAGAAGATTATTAAGCAGGAAGATAAGATATTTCTTAAACAAAATGTTATGACCTTGCAGGGCACTAAAAAAATATTAAGTATTAATCTTGAGGTACTGACTAGATAGGGAAAAGGGGAAGCTGGAGTTCTGAACAGGGTGTTGTAAAAGACGGAGATTTTTTAGTTCTTATCCCACAAAAGTGACGAGGGCTCCAAGAAATTTAACATAATGCTTAGAGAGCAGACCAAAGTGATTCACCTAGAGGGGATCCAGAATGCAGGATCCCAAAGTTTCAAAGAGCAACTGATATTTAGAGGAATTGGGAAAACTGTCTTATAATTGGGACAGTTCTACAAAATGTTTAACAGCAAATTTGTGCATATTTGGGATGTTTGGGAAGATCAGCATCAAATTGACAAAATTTATTGGATAAGTTTGAAGGTTGTACGGCAATTGAAGGTGGGCATACTATTTTTGTCTGTTCCCTAAGAGAACAGCCTGAGAAATTTAAAGAAGAAGGCCTCTAACAGAAGGCCAACATAATGAGACCTTTGAAAGGGAGAGTAGGTAGAAAATAATAGCACAGCCTTGGTTTTGTGTTAGTGTGTTCTGTAGGGTTATCCATCTCTAGGATGTATA
Source organism: Tapirus indicus (assembly GCA_031878705.1). Lineage (NCBI taxonomy): Eukaryota > Metazoa > Chordata > Mammalia > Perissodactyla > Tapiridae > Tapirus > Tapirus indicus. Next base: position 32,800,193 of record CM062937.1, on the reverse strand, counting down.
GATGAAAGAGTTGTTTGAATAGTGAATGGTTTAGCAGGTCCAGAACTCACTGATTTTGAAACCATACTCTTCTTTTGATGTTCCATGTCAGGCAGCCCACTTTTGCCATTCATCTGAGGTACATTCTCCAAGCTAACGTTATCAAGTAATGAAAGCGATATTTTTTCCTTCTATCTGACTCCCATTTCCATTTCTCCATTGGTTCTAAGCAAGGGTGGTGGAGAAATGTATTGATGCATTGGCCCATTCAAGCCTTTACACAGTTGTTTTGAGGAAGGGAGGGAACAATAGAAGTTTTAATCAGGATAGAATAAAAGGCCACTGTGGCCAATTATGGAGATTACCCTCACCCAGACAATTTTGGAGAATTATAGGTTTTTCTTCTTATAACAATTCTATTGTCATCTCTATACAAGAGAAAATTTGGGATGGCATAAGTGATGATTTTGAAGTTTACACAACAAATATGGGCAAAATAGAGATGCCACAAAACTGAGAACCAATGGAAATGTCATCTCATACTTTTTGGAATTTTGAACCCTAGTGAGCTATTAGAAAAAAACGGAAAGCAAAATGAAAAGCAAGCAAATTTATGAAGGATTGAGATCTGTTTCTTCCTAAGTTATGTGCTGTTAATTCAATAACTCACATAAGCATCACTAAAGTCCCATGATTAAATACGTTTGAAATACCAACCCACAGGTTTAAAAAAAACAAGTCGCAGCTACCAAGAAGCATTAGCATTCAACCCTGGGGTCATGATCTTTCCATTATTTGTTGCAGATGGTAAGACCATCTCATGCTCTCTTAGACTTCTTGATCATTTTATTAAGATGTCTTAAGATGTAAATACATATGTGCTATTTACATTTTTCATCCTGATGGCAAAGTGTAACAGCTTTCTGCTTCCAGAGTATTTGCTATTATTAGAGCAAAGAAGTTATTATAAACATAAAGCCAAAAGAGATGAAGAGTTTTCTACTTGAGACTGAACGACTTTGCTCAATAAGGTGTAAATTTGCACCTAGATCAGTGGCAATTATTGTTGCTGTCCCCCAGTTGAGGAGGTGACTTTTAGCATACACAGTCTAACCATTATCGGAAATGGGCTTTTCTTTTTATTATGTTTGCTAGTTGAGTTTTAGCCATTTTCTAAATCATCCTCAAGAGACAGTTTTAGACATGTTTGTCTTAGAATGTTCTACTATGTTATTTTTAATCTTTTCCTATCACGTTAAGAAGACAGCCTACTAATGACATGTATTTGATTAATTAAGAACATGTGCCATATGGAGGAACTGGCAGCCAATGTTTGTGATAATTGATTAGTAATCTCACTTCAGTTGATGTAGTATATACATTAATTCCCTTCAGGCTCTGAACAGCCAAATAAAAGGAAGGAGGAGGAAGGCATTTAAAAAATGAGCAAAACTTGTGCATTCATTCCTTTTAAAAATGGAAAAAATTGTCATATGTGATAGCAGAAATTGCCATTAAAATTTCTCTGAGGGGGAAAAATATATATTTTTGTTTTCTCTATTTAAATAAAATCCCAATCTCCCAGATTGTGCATTATGTGAAATTTTCTTCCACTCAGAGAAATGGAATGAGAGGGGAAAATCATTCTCGTATTTTTTTGTAACAGCATAAAGAATCCATGGTGAATTGCAAATTTCCCGTACAGGATTATCCATTCTCTTATTTTCAGAATATTGACTCACTCCATTCTCCTGTCCTTTGCAATCCAAACCTATCCATATTGCTCCATGACTATGCCATACTCTACACATTTATTTCAATAAATCATGATATTTCGGGCAGTCTTCAAAATCCAAAAGCCAGAAAATGTTAAGCAAAGGAGGAAAATTTAAGTCCCAGAAACTGTTAACCAAATTTGAGACAATACAAACTCTTGGAGGCATTCTTTATTTTCAACTGCTGTGCTTAAAAACACCACTTTTCCCACAGTTAGTAGTTAGAAAATCATCCTAAAATACTGTCATAAAAACTATTTAATTTTCCACTGCAGGGAGGGAGGGTTTGATCTCTTATTAAACACTTTATGGAAAAGTCTAAAAGTGCTTTCAATTATTTATTGAATTGAAATCTAGGCCCTAGAAACTGCTGGCATCACAGGCATGATGTGATCAGCCCACTGAGTGCCATTAGGTCATAAAGCGCTGCTGGAGCAACATCTCTGGTACAGCTGCCAGGGCTCGTGCAACTTTTACTGCAGTTATAAAGTCATTTATTACATTTTCTTTATGACGCTAATGCATTGCGGTCTGTTACTTTATCATTCCCACTGTGATAAAGACTGAAATGTATGATATTGCAGGGAAAAAAATGTATGTGTATATATCCCTAATAACAAAAACTGTTGCTTTAAAAATTTCTTAAACTTTAAAGGTCCATAAAAATATTAACAAAGGATATTAAAAGGGAAACATTTGTGTGGGATTTTGTCATTTTGTTTCATTGTCCTCCATGGAATTATTTTTTTAAGTTTTACTTTGCCAAAATATACTAAGAATGATGAGCATGTGACCAAGCTTTTGTTTCCCTTAATTACATTATCATTGTGTTAGAACATAATTTGCAATTCACTAGGAGGAAGAATGACTATATAATTTCCAAATAATCATATGAAAAGGAACAAAGTCATTAAAAGATAATAATGTCCATGGACCCAAAGGTACCCATAATTGATGATTACATCTTGTTCAAATTGTCGGAACTTTTCTCTCCCTGTGATACAATAGTACATAAAGAGAATGCAGTTTTCCATTGAGGAAAAAAGTCAATTATATTAATTAACTACTACCCTGTGCTAAAGCTTATTGAGCAGTTGACACCTACAGCACTATTACTCTGAGGGGAAATTCAGTCCCAGACTGGAATCCTCTGGAGGTGGGGCTTCTCTGTGTTTCGATCAGAGTTGCTGCTACTGTTGTTTCTGTTTCTCCTATTCTCCGAGTTTTGTGTTTTTTTTTTTGGTAAAGAGAAAGAGAAAAGTTTCAAAAATGGGAAAAGTCCTACGGAAACAATCATTTGTTTAAGCAGTTCTTGAAGCTGGCCATCATATTTATGAATTTGTGGGATATTTAATTTTCCCCAAAGAGCCGTCAAAATGAAGCAATATATAATATTTAAGGAAAAGGCTAACATTGCTTTAAATTATATCATTTTAGTCTATTCACAACAATTTTTATATTTGTAATTGAAATGCATTTATATTCTAGTATCAACATGATCTGTAAAATTGTTACAGCAATGTGCTAGTAAAATATAAATAATAGGCCTAAGTATTATTTGACTACTAAAATGACTTCATGTTGATACTGAATTTGGAGCTGGATGGGTTCTTAGAGGTTTTCCTTACTCTCTCATTTAGCTAAGAACTAGAAAATTTGGTTTCTAGAAGAGATTTTTATGTGGCTTCATACTACATACTTCATTCCTATTCAACCCGTTTTTAGTCTCAACATGAGCATCAATGCAGAAAAGAGACCGTCCTCTCGAAGTTTGGGCTTCCTCACAGAACACAAGTGCAGTCAGCAGGACAGCTAGTACCTTCCTCTGTGGCTGTGATGTTCAGAAGCAGCACAGGATGAGCTGCTCTTGTGTCTTCAGTTGCAGTTTGATAATACACGGAGGAAATTAAGACTCCTGGTCCTGCATGTTCATCTCAGAATGGTTTAAGCACTCTAAATTTTGTCTTACAACTTCCTACTCGTGAAGTACAAGTTGAGGCAAATAAGACAGAAAAGCTATATGTGTATTCAAATTTAAGAAAAAAAGAAATATAAGTGCATTAGATAAAACATTTTTAAAGCTTGTCTATAACTGCTTCACTCTGGGCTATTAAATACATTCCAAATAGTTCTAAAGTCAATGTCCACTATGTTTTTATGCATTACTAACAAGATCATTAATTTAGAGAATAAATTGATTGTACCATAAATTTTAAATTAGATTTTTATCTTTAAAAATAAGAACACTGTGGAGGTCGGCTGGTGGTGTAGTGGTTAAGTTCGGCATGGTCCGCTTTGGCGGCCCGGGGTTCGTGGGCTCGGATCCTTGTGCGGACCTACATCACTCATCAAGCCGTGCTGTGGCAGCATCCCACTTGCAAAATAGAGGAAGATGGGCACAGATGTTAGCCCAGGGCCAATCTCCCTCAAGCAAAAGGAGGAAGATTGGCAACAGGTGTTAGCTCAAGGTCAATCTTCTTCACCAAAAAAAAATAAAATAACACTGTGAGCACATTTCCATGTGCATACATTAATTACAGTTATCTTAAGAGAAATATAGTAGTAGGAGAAATGCCTGAACTTACTGAGAATTTACCACACAAAGTCTCTAAATCACTGTACTTAATATTTAAGTCTGAGAAGCAGTAGTGAAAGTCAAAGAGAGCCCTTATACCAATGGTATCTATTTAGCATGGATCGAGTACATTTCATCTTATCAGTACATATTTATCAGTATATATTTAATGTAGCATGATATTATATTCACTATTTTTATATGTAATGAATATTGTTTTCTAAACCAGGCAACCACGGAAGAGAATGATAGACTTTTCTCTACCTGATGCGATACTTGTAAATCATAGTATATATTTCACATAATAGTTGAACTATACTATTTTAATACCACTGATTCCCAGCCTTCTTTTAGTCTCCTAAATGTGTGAAAAATGAGTTCATTTTGTGTCTCCCTTTATTTGAAGGAATTATACAGAATTATCAAAATAAATATAATTATATGGAAACAAAATTACATCATAAAGCATTTGGAGTGAGGTGAAGATACTGTAAAACGAACATTGCCCATAAGATATAATTTTCTCATTGCTCTTTTAATCAGAAAAGGTGATTAATTTTGCAAAGTACATTAGAGTGTTTCTATATTAGAGCAATTTTTTCTATGTAAAAAGCATTATTATATCCCATATTGAGGGTAGTCAATTTCTTCCGTCAGCATCAAAAAGCCCAAGCCTCTAACATCAGAACATAGATCCAAGCCCATAATTGTCCACTCTAAGACTCTTTTACCCAGACCTATGGCCTTAAATTATTTTTCTCTGCATGGTGATGGATTTATTTCTTTCATCGTACTTATCATAATTTGTACTTAGATATTTATATGTTTTTACTTGTTTATTCTCCATCTTCTGCTCTCAAGTGTAATCTAATCTCCCTGAAGGGGAGGGAATCCTGTCTGATTTGGTCATAGTTGCATCCCCACTGCCTGATGTATGTCTCTTGGCTAATAGATATTTTTTGAATGAGTTGAAAGAATTAATCAATGGACATTCATGATAATTAAATTTTAAAATATGGGCCATAGGACTTACTGTGAAGTATTTAGTATTTTCAAAAGTATTGTAATGGATATTAGTAAGTTAAATTTGATACACATTTTACTAGTATTTTGAAGGATATTTCATTAGTTTTCAAAGGATGTTAGTTTGCATGTTGATTTCTCTGTACATCATGTAAATATATGTAGAAAATATAGTATGTGAACAAATAAATAAATCTCCTAGAATGACAAATGTACATGTTTCTAAGTGAAAAGATCCACTTTGTGTACATTCACCTGGTAAAAGAAATTTATTATCGAATACTATACAGGATCCAGAGTGCTACAAATATTATAAATATTGCCTTTTTAACATAATGTTTTACTTTTTTCTGCCACATAAATCCCTGTATTTTTTGTTCTCAAAACTATAAGATGTTTCATTGTACTCTACTAATTTTTTTTGGACTACTAAACTCAAGGGGATGAAGATTCATATCTCATGGTGGTCTATTTAGACACCACTATTTAGAATTGCAAAATGCAGTTCTGTTAGTGAACCAGAAACTTCGCTCATTGTTTGGGTCAGAGCACGTCAGAATGTGTCAACGCCCTATAGTTAGTGAGGAAAGGCAGCAGTGTTTCCAGCCTTAGAGCAGAATAGGGTAAAAGTCAGACAATTTACTAATCATTGATAGACTATACATCATATAATAAAATACCCTAAAGGCTGTAATGAAAATAGACATCGATGGGAGTGGTGTCTTTTCCGTTTATTGCATTCTGTTACAATGAGTTTAAACTTGTTTAAACATCCTAACACATTTGGTTTTAACACACACATTCAGCTTTGAACATGAATTACACATATTTTGTGAAAAATAGGTCAAAGATGATTCTAGGAACAAATGGATGAATAAAGTATGGTTAACAGGTTTTCTTACAGTTCAAGAGACTGAGGAAAATTAAGCAATGGTAAAACGTAACTCAGTCCCAATTGAGATGTTGAGGAAATCAAGTCGGGCTCATTATTTATAGAATTCCCACCTGCTCTTAAAGACATTAAATTTTTAAGTTGTGCTTTTGTAAACTGGATCATATGTCATGTTTCTCCACATGCTTCTTAGCAGGCATAGAGAGTTCTCAGTACTTTTTTAGACAGACTGAACCCTGTGATATGATTCATTACCATGCATATGTCCTGGATTATTACCATGTCTTTACCATTTGGAAAATGGTGCTCAGGCACTTGATATAAGGTGATGGAGTGGAATTAGATGTGCATAGCTAAATCAACTATAGACTCAAACACAATGCATTTCCAGGATCATAAGTAGATGAGAATTACTCAGGATTGAATCCCCTGTATGATACTAATTTCAGAAGCAGATGGCTCCACACAACTTTGATGGCCCTTCAGTTTCTTTATTGTGAATAAAATACCTGCTAGGTTTGGTAAAACAAAAGGAGAGCACAGCTGTCTTATCAGTACGTATTTTGATAAGGATGCCTAATCAGGCTTTAAGTGATGTAACACAGTTTTTAAAAAAAAATCTTCACATTTGTCATCTCATGTCTTACTGAACATAATATGGCCCAATGATGAGGCACCAAGTACTGGGACTCAGGGAATGATTCATTGCACAAAAGTTAATATAAGCCATGGGATATTTTCAGAAAACATTGAGATTCATTCTGACATGAAAGAGAGTGTTAAAGCACAATGGTATAATAAAACTTATAATTAACTGCTGTGAGCCTTGAGAACATGTAAACCATTATCTGTTTTATAAAATTTTGATCAGATCATGGTTAGATTATTTCTGGAAATGTATAAGGATAAATAGTGCCCTGTCTAATCTGGCCAAATTAAATTCATTTTGTAATTTATATTCTCCCATATAGTTTTTGTTTCCATACTCCAGTGGCATTTTGGATGCAACTCTTATAAGGGATTTCTCATGCTGTAGTGATTAGTCATTAAAATTCAATTGTCCTCTAGAGCACAGAGAAGTCTCTGAAGGCAGAGACCATATCTTTTTCTCTTTTGTAACCCCAGTACCTTGCACAGGGCCAATTGTTTAATTATCAATTAATTTTTAATAATCCATTAACTATGAATCTAATGAATAATACAGGGAATACAGTATTGGGTCTCTGATGAAAATATATGAATGAAAGCTAACCATGGGGACAATAGGATGTATGGCTTTTTACTTGTGGGTGATAAAAAGGATATGGGTCGTCCTAGAGATAGCCAACTCTATACTAATACTAACCACATCAGGGGTCACAAACCCAAACAGCTAATAAAAGGAATTATAAATGAATAGAGAAGATGTCATACTACTTATTTTGCTATCAAGATTATTTTCCTAAATATATTTTTCAAAATATTATATGTACCACAGTGTTTGAGCCCTAAGCTGTGTGCTATTCAAAAAGGCAAATCATTTGAAAATAAGGTACAATTGTTTCAAGGGGAGAAGCCCAAGAGGTAGTAAGCACTTCTGAGTGGGAAAATTCATAAGGATCAGTTACATATTTGGACAACTGCTCAAGGACAAATCATAGAAAGAAGAAACAAACCAATATGGGAGGTTAGCTGAGCAAAGAAAGAAGGAATACAAGCAAGTTGCATGGTTCTCTCTTCCCACAGAAATGAAGGGGAACCACCTGATGCACTAGGACAGTTATGTCCAAACTTGTTACTCACAAGCCTCCTGGGAAATTGTTTTATGATCTATAATTTTAGATCATAGATAGAAGCAGTAATTTTAGATAAAAAATATTCCTTTAGATCAGATCATCATGATTTAAACCATATAGAGGGGATATAATCTGCTTAAGCTGTTCAAATTAGCTATATATGTGAAACATGGTATGTTGAACAATAGATTTCAAAAATGACAGCAAATAGTATTTAGTTTAGGAACTAAGTGAATGTTAAAAGATGTAGCGGAATGTATTCATTATGATACCAAAAATAGGAAAAACCATTCTCACATCCTGAAACTTGTAATTCTTGTATTTACTGATTTTTAAAAAATCAAGTAATTTTTGTAAGAATAAACTTTTCGAAAGGCCAATATGGTCCTGCCATTCACTCCCTCCTGCCACTCTTAGCTTGAAACTCTATGACTTTGCATTGCACTGGAATGGCGCCCAAGGTCAGGATCACAATATATCTAATACCCTGGCTGCTTCAACCCTGTCAGCCCCATCTTCCATTAGACTCCCTTGAGCCTCCAGGTCATATCTTGAACTTCCTCAAACTTTCTCATTCATTCCTTTTGTGGGGTCTTTCAATATGCCTCCTTTATGATATGCAGTCTACAACATCCCCTCCTTGTGGTTTGATTTCAGTTCAGCTTTTGTTACTGAACCAAGTGGGCTTGCCTCGTGGTGAGTTAAATAAGACTCTACACCAGTGAAAGTTGTCTGACAAAGTAAAGTGTATTTGCAGCAAATAGGAGGCCAGGAGGAATCATTTCCAAAGTCATGGCATCCCTGAACAAAGGGAAGCAGGAACTTTTATTTTGGTTGGGAAATGAATATTCAAAAGGCGGAAGTGGATATTTGCCTGCACAGGCTCAGTTGGAGAATGTGCTTCCAAGTAATGAGGCCTAAGCTCCTCCTGGAGAGATCTTTGCATTAAAAATAAGGCAAAGGTCATGGGTGTAGCCCTTGTGGTGAGGCATGATCAGTTTCAGGATGTTTGGTGGTTAATATCCCTTGAGTTTCTGGCTTGGTCAGTTTCAGGATGGTCATGGCTACATCTCCTTAACATACAAAAGGGAAAAAAACAACTTGGAAGAACTGTTAATTGCATCTGAACCCACCTTTGAGTTTCTGGAGGCAACTAGTCCCTGACAGTTTTACTTCCTCAGGGAAACCATTTCTGACCCTGGGGATTTCACTGTGATTTATGTGCTAATACAACCCAGTTTCTTCCTTCACAGCACTTGCCTCAGTTTGTAATGACACCCTCCTTTGTGTGATTGTCTAACCACCTGTGCCTCCTCCACTAGACAGTAAGCATCACAAGAGCCAGGCCCCCGCGTGTTGTACCTCCTCATTAGTGCCCAGATGGAACTTAACAGTTTCTGAAGTGTTTTAGGCATTCCTTAAATATTTACTGGTGAATGCAAGGATGAATCAGCAGTTACAATGCACCTGTATTCTGAGATCTGCTGATTTTTTTATAGTTAATAAAGCAGATATTGTTATTTTTTATGATTATTTGGGAAAAATGTAAAGTGAATAAAAATCTTGAAAACAGAGCAAATCAATTGAATGAAGAAGAACAGAGAGGAGAACTGGGAGGCACTAATATTTTTAACCACTAGTTGTACAATTTCTTTTTGCAAACTTTCTGCATGGCATGGCAGAGAACAGCAAAGGAAGTGAAATGACATACAAAAGGCAGGGTAGGAAAAGGTGGGAAAGAATATGCAAGACTAATGAGAGAAATAAGACCAAGTTAGAGTGTGGAAAAGCATGGGACAGGAGTGGATCAGATTTGGATTGTTTTAGTCCTTTTTTAAAATTTTCCTCTCTTTAAGATCTTTTGTCTATTTGCTGTGCTGGGTCAAATATTTTAGTACACTGGAAGAGCTTCATTACAAGTGACAGACATACATAGAAACTTCCTTTGAAGAAGATATTCATTCCTTATTCTTTTTTTATTATTTCATTCTTTTCCTCTTTGTGTCTAAGTATTTCATAGTTAATCTGCTTAGAGCTGTTAATTTAAATTTGCTTTCAAGTTAGTTCCATTATTTTGTGGTGAAAAAGCAACTTGTTAATTAAAAGAACTGCCCTCCTCACCCCTTTTTTCATAGATTTGGTAATGAGATTAGATGGTTTACACTGGCCCACTTGATAAAATAGTGTCAGGAGTATAATGATTCTCTTTAAGGAAAGCAGCGATGGTGTGAAGATGAAATAGAGCACTCATAATAAGAGTGGGATCTGCGTGGGAGTTTTAAGATATGAAACTTACATATTGGGGATTAAAAGAAAGTTAGCCTACACTATAGCAGTAAAAAACCAAGTGAGTTTCTAGGTGAAATGTTCTTGACTTCTTGACTATACCTAGTTGATACACACAAAATATTCTGCTTTGAGTTATCTTTAAAAGGTTATTGAAAGCATTGGTAATCCACTTAACTATTTAGTCTTCCTTGAATGCTGGTTGAATGGTATAAGGCCAGGCCTCCACTTAAAATTTCTGTGGAAATTCTAGCCAAGATATAATTAAAAGTTTTACACTCATTTTGTTCCCTGTGGATGAATGCCTCACATTCCCACATGGTGGGAAAAGATGTCATACCACATAGAGTACCTGAGAAAATGGAGGAAAAATGTGAAAATAAGGGAAACAACCAATAAAGGGTTAACTTTTATTTTTTTGGAAGCTGAGTTTTAGCTAGTTTATAATGTTGACTTCTTGGAGGCAGCCCTTTCTTGAAAGCTCAGAGCATGCGATTCTTTTGCAAAAACGGTAACATTTTTACCACATTCAATTCAAGGTTCTAGTCATAATTCTTGAGTTAAAAATATGAGAATATGTGTGGCTTTGTTAACAGGCTCTTTGTAATTCTCTGCTCCTGATATACACTGAGGTTACACTTCAGTCTGCCCTGACACACACTGCCTGTCATCCTATCGCGATCACACATTCCACTTCAATTCACCTTTAGGGAGGTTGCTTGGCTAACAAATTATTAGTTCTTCCCTGTCCACGCACTACCTAATACAATGAGATGTGACTTTCCTTCCACAACTCATGATTGGGGTTAGGCTTAAATGAATTAACATATGTAAGTACAGGCGGTCCCAAATTTATGATGGTTTGACTTATGATTTTTCAATTTTATGATGGTGTGAAAGCAATTAGCTTTCAGTAGAAACTGTACTTCAAATTTTAATTTTTTCCTAGGCTAGCAATATGTGGTATGATATTCTCTTGCGGTTCTGGGCAATGGCAGTGAGCCACAGCTCCCAATCAGCCACGTGATCACAAGGGTAAACAACCAACACACTTACAACCATTCTGTACCCAGACAACCATTGTTTTTCACTTTAAGTGCAGTATTCAATAAGTTACATGAGATATTCAACACTTTATTATAAAATAGGCTTTGCGATAGAAGATTTTGCCCAACTGTGGGCTAGTGTAAGTGTTTTGAGCACATTTAAGGTGGTCTAGCTAAGCTATGATGTTCAGTAAGTTAGGTATATTAAATATATTTTTGATTTATGAATCATTTTTCAATTTGCAATGGGTTGATCAGGACCTAACCCCACCATAAGTCAAGGAAGATCTGTACTTAGTACAGATCCTGATACATAAGAATTTAACATATGTTGGCCTTTGTCTTTACCCCTGAAGTGAGAATGTTTGAAAACCCCAATGTTTAAGAATTCCCCAACCTCTGCCAAAAACACAATCCTTTTAGTCCATTTGATACTTGACCGGGTGGGACTGAGGTCCTGGGTGAGACCCAGCCCTTAGTGTGGGTTCTTGATCTCACGCTTGAAAGAATTCAAGACCAGGTCAAGAGAGATTATGCAAGTTTATTAAAGGGCAAAAGCCAGGCTAATTAGAGAAAAGCTGAGGAAGGAAAGCAGGCCTGGCCAACCAGGTGGAAACTGACCAACCAGCCCCAAGTGGGGCACTGGGGTCCTGATTTATAGCAGTTGAAGTGGGCAGCTGGGAATTGGTCTTTTGAAGTGGGAGCCAGGTGGGCTGCTGGGGACCGGTCGGTTTGAAGCGAGGATGTTTAGGCAAGGGGAGGGGATGTTCACAGGGCGTGGAGTTCCTGGAACTCATGAGTCGCAGGCCGAGGGTTACTCCCAGATACTGGGCCACGGTTGCATCCTGTTGCTGCTCAGTCTGCTGCTCTAGAGACAATCTTGGTTCTTCCTTTCCCCTGTCTCACACTTGCAACTTTTTGCTTATACCTCACCAAGAAGCGAGTAGAGTCGATTCTCGTTATTCGTGGATTTGGTATTTGCGAATTCACCTACTTGTACAAATCTATTCGTAACCCCCAATTAACATTAGCTGTACTTTTATGGTCATTCACAGACATGCATACCGTGGTGAAAAATTTGAATTGCCAGACACATACATTCTCAGCTGAGGTCCAACAAGATGACACTCTGCCTTTTTGCTTCAGCTCTCATACTGTAAACAACAGTGTCGTGTTTTTAGTGCCACATTTTTCTCATTTTTGTTGGTGATTTTGCCATTTAAAATGGCCTCCAAGCACAGTACTGAAGTGCTGCCTAGGGTTTCTAAGTCTGTGATGTGCCTTACAGAACAAACACATCATGAGATGAGCTTTGTTTAGGCATGTGTTACAGTGCTGTATTTGTGAATTTAATGTTAATGAACCAACAATATATATCAAATGGGGTGTTTTTAAATAGAAATACACATAAAGGAAAGTGTGTATTAATCTGTTAACAAAAATGTTGTGTCAAAGCAATCCTGAGACAAATGAACAAAGTTGGAGGCAACACACTCCCTGACTTCAAAATATACTGTAAAGCTATAGTAATCGAAGCATGGTACTGACCTAAAAACAGACACAGAAATCAATGGAACAGAATTGAGAGCCCAGAAATAAAACCACACATATGTGGACAGCTAATCTTTGACAAAGGAGCCAACAGAATACAATGGAGAAAAGAAAGTCTCTTCAATAAATGGTGCTGGGAAAACTGGACAGCCACATGCAAAAAAATGAAAGTAGACCATTATCTTACACCATACACAAAAATTAACTGAAAATGGATTAAAGACTTGGATGTAAGACCTGAAATCATAAAACTCCTTGAAGAAAACAGGCAGTATGCTCTTTGAGATCGATCTTGGCGGTATCTTTTTGAATAGCACATCTCCCCAGGCAAGGGAAACAAAAGAAAAAATAAACAAATGGGACTACATCACACTAAAAAGCTTTTGCGTGGCAAGGAAAACCATTAACAAAGTGAAAAGACAACTAGCAACTGGGAGAAAATATTTGAAAACCATATATCTGACAAGGAGTTAACTTCTAGAATATATAAAGAATGCATACAACTCAACAACAACAAAACAACCCAATGAAAAAATGAGCAGAGGATATGAACAGATATTATTCTAAAGAAGATATACAGATGGCCAACAGACATATGAAAAGATGTTCAACATAACTAATTATTAGGGAAATGCAAATCAAAACTACAATGAGATATCACATCATATTCATCAGAATGGCCATTATTAAAAAGACAAGAAATAACAAGTGTTGGAGAGGATGTGGAGAAAAGGGAACTCTCATACACTGCCAGTGGGAATGCAAACTAGTGCAGCCACTATGGAAAACAATATGGAGATTTCTCAAAAAATTAAAAATAGAAATACCATATGATCCAACTATTCCATTTCTGGGTATTCATCCAAAGAGCATGAAAACATCAATTTGAAAAGATACATGCACCCCTGTTTTCACTGCAGCATTATTCACAATAGCCAAGACTTGGAAGCAACCTAAGTACCCATCAATGGATGAATGGATAAGGAAGATGTGGTGTATATATACAATGGAATACTACCAACATAAAAAAAGATGACATTGTGCCATATGCGATAACATGGATGGACGTTGAGGGTATTATGCTAAGCAAAATAAGTCAGAGAAAGACAAATGCCATGTGATTTCACTCATATGTGGAAGATAAACAAACACAAGGATAAGGAGAACAGATTGGTGGTTACCAGTGGGAAAGGGGGAGGGGAAGGGCGAAAGAGGTAAAGGGGCACATATATATGGTGAGGGATGGAAACTAGACTTTTGGTGGTGAAAATGATGCAGTCTATACAAAAGCCAAAACATAATGATGTACACCTGAAATTTATGCAATGTTATAAACCTCAATGAAATATTTTTTTTTTAAGTTGAGAAATTATAAAAAATAAAATGTTGTGATCAGTGGCTTGCAGGAACCTAACCCTGTATTTTCCCTAGGAGGAAATGGTTCAGTATTCATGAACTCCATGCTCAGGGCAACTTTATAGAACATTACCACAAACAATGAGAATTGCCTGCACTAAATACAGAAGGATATGTTTGAAATAGTTAAATTATTTAATGTTTCTGAAGAAAAGCAAAAATACTTGGAAACATAGGCTGGGCTAAGAATAAAGAATAAAATTTTGCATGTCATACATAATGTTTGTATTTTTTTCTTTAATTGGAAAAGTAAGTACATTTTTGTTTAGAATAATTACCTAGAACCTACCCAATAAACAACAAACCAGAACGAAAAGAATGCTTGTAAGACTTCATATGAGGAAAAGATCCCAGGAATGGGGGCAATCAGAACTGAGAAGTGGAAATCAAAGGAAACAGATCAGAGGCTGAGAAGTGCTGGTCTAACATCAAGCTGGAGAGTTGAAATTAGAGCCTAAATGGACAGTACACTGACATCCCATCAGTTATGGAGGTAAAGAAAATGAACTCACAAAATGAAATAAAGACCAACATGCTGAGGTCAAAATGCTCTGGACCTAAATTTCTGAATGCAAGCAATCTACTTTATGAAGAACCATGAATATCTCCTAGGACAGGGAGCTCCTTAAAGAAAGGAAACTGGGCAGCATAGCATAAATATCAATATAGTTAATATAGCTTTATAGTTAATATATAGTTATATATATATATAGTTAACTATAACTATTATTATATATAATAATATAGTTAATATAGTTAATATAGTTTACATATGTGTATATATATATATATGTAAAGATATATATCTCAAAAGATTCCTGGATCCTTCACTATGAGGTCATACTATTATATATATATATAGTTACTTAGCTTTCCATCCAGTTGAACAGATTTTTGACAGCAAAAATCACTAGTCCAACCATTATTTTTGTGGTATACCCACAAAACTCATGAATTCATGGTTCCAGGGACCAAATAGGTGGTTGTTGACTAAATCAACAATAGAATAGAATCTTTACTAATAGAATCCCCGGAATAAATCGCCCCTCTCTGCCTGTATCTCTCACATTCCTTTGGTTGCCCTCGCCCTCCACTATTCTTAGCCTCTCTGTGGGATTGACACTATCAAACATGGTTGTGCTTGTTCTATATTCACGGAGGTTTGGGGGAAATCATGAAATCTATTACTACTGTATGTAGCCACTGGACTCTCACCACATAGGAAGAACAAAGCTAGTTATGCTTACACTCACACCAGGCTTTGTACACTGGTCACATTAACAAGAAAAGTATTACTTTGGGGACATTATTCATATAATTATCACAGAATAGGAGCTTTGAGGTCATGGAAAAAACTACCTATTTTAGTCACACAGTGCTGGCTTTCTAATCTTAAACATACTCAAGTCAAATAATGAGCCTAATCCTCTTTCATACAGAATAGAAACAGCCTGCAATGAAGTGACGTGGGGAATATGATTGGACAACAAATAATGAAAATATTAATGATAATAATGCCTCTTTAGAAGGCAGCCAAATCAGTTATTCACTTACTAAGGGTTCCTGCACCAAAAAAACCCCTCTAAATTACATACTTTAAAAAAGTCCTTTAATGTCATCAACTTTTGCATAGCTTTGTGTCCAAATTTCTAATAAAATCTAATCGTTGTTATAACTCCATGTGGCATTATTTACAAGTCACAGTGGAAAATTATGTGCTAAGGTAAATAACATTTAGAAATAGAACTAATGATATTCATTAGTCCAAACACAACTACTTGATCTTTGTCAGAAAATCCAGAAATAAGAAATATTCTTGTACCATTAATGATTTCACATTTTTCAGTTGTCACTCAGTTTCACTCATATTTATCAGCAATTATTTAATTTTGAAGGGTACATGTATGAAGAATTATAATCCACTACAGAAAAAGGAAACAAAGAGTATTTCCGTTAAATGTGGTCCAGCTATTTCAAAAAGGAAAGATGTTCTTAAACATGTAACCCGATTTCTCCAGAATGACGTGGTGATAATGAGCATATTAGTTCCTTCATTAATTTATCCAGTAGTCACATATTGGGCTTCTATAAGAGAGAGTCACTTTCCTCAAGGATCAATAAGTCAAATTACTCCTAGAAACACAAACCCCAAATTGCAACATTCCAAATTGTGCTGTAACTATCTGGTCCATTGAGAAGGCTGAAAAGAAAAATCACATGTGTCTTGAAGGATAAGCAGGAGTTTCCTCTCTTTTCCTGGCAACAGAAAGTACATGTACAGAAGGGAGGTTTGAAAAATACAGGTGCTTAGAAATGCGAAAAGTTGTGAGTGATTGGGAGCTACATGGAAGGCAGATGTTAGAGAGAAATCTTACAAGAAAGTGCAGTGTCAAATTGTGAAGAGCCTAGTTTACATCATGCTAAGTTTTGAGTTTTTCTGTAGTCACTGAGAATTCATCAAAAATTCCCGATGGTGGGCCTCTGTCCTAGTTTGTTCAGGTGACGATAACAAAATACCATCAACTAGGTGGCCTATAAACATAAATGTATTTCTCACAGCTCTAGGGCTGGGAAGTCCAACATCAAGATGACGGCAGATTGGGTGTCTGCTCACTTCCTGGTTCAGAGACTGTCTTTTTGCTGTGTACTCACATAGTGGAAGGGACAAAGGAGCTTTCTCTAGTCACTTTTATAAGGGCACTGATCTCATTCATGAGGGCAGAGCTAATTACCTCCTAAAGGTCCCACCTCCTAATACCATCACCTTAAGGATTAGGTTTCAAGATATGAATTTAGGGGAGAAAACACAGATTCAGACCATCGCTGCATCCTATTACCAGGCTTGTCTTCTGGGGGAGGTCGAATGTATTATTATTAATCTGTGAAATATTGGAGGCATCTTGATCAGAGGGAAGATCAGACTCTACATTGTTAAGACTGCCATTTTCTTACTGCCAGTTTCCTCCGGTGTGAACATTATTTTCTGATAGGGAGCGCTACCAGGAAGGGCAGACACTGACCTCCCACTTGTCTGAATTTTCCTATTATCTCTGCTAAGGTTTTATCACCATGCCTTTTCCTCTTAACAGACCAACTAATCTATCACTAATTTAAAACATTTTCAATTGCCTCCCAACTCCAGTTCTGGCACTTTACACCCAAATTTTCCTATCATAGTATGCTAATCGCTCTTGTCCTAGAGAGAAGTCATTTTAGTATAACTTACCCTAAATTGCTAATGAATAAATTTCACAGAAATAGTTGGATTAAAAAGAGGAATAGAAGAAGAAAATCACCCTCTATTTAAAAAAAATAGCAACTAAAGAGCGCAAGAACCAAAGAATGAGGGATTCTTGAAGCCTTCTCAGGGCAGTTGAAAACGCATGACATAGTGGTGGCCTCTTACACAGCAAGAGCTATGCTGCTGGTGCCACAGATGTCCTTGGAATTTGATAGCAGGTTCTAGAACCCTGAAGGGCTGCCCAAATGTCAATCTTCTTTGAACATATCTTGAGTTTTAAAGTCCTGTGTACATAGATTCAAGATCTGACAGGTTTCAGTTCCTAGTTTGCCAACTCACATATGCCCTGGATAAACAGAATCCCTGGGCAGTCCTTCGTTAACCACGTAAACAGTGGGGTGTATTTACACACGTATGCATTCCCTTTCTGTAGTAGAACTTCAGAGAAAAAGAGAAACTTTTTAGTAGAAAATAAATGTAGTTCCTTGAAAACCATTTAAGTGATTCCATACAGTCTATGAAGGCCAAAAATAGCATATTCCAGGATCAAAGAATTTTGCAGCAATCATTTCCTTATATTGATTTCAGGTCAGATGACGTCTAGTTTAGTTGAAAAGAAGAACATACGCATTGGTGGCACCAGCGAATTATTTGAATATGCATATTGCTGCAAATTGCAAGATTATGGTGGTGAATCCTAGGTCTTGTGCATGAACACTTTTGTTAAGATAATTTTTTATTACCTGCACATCACAGTAAGACCTGTTAATGTTATAAGCAGTTTTTAACAAATGTATCCTGTGATATTTTCCTAATGTGTGTATTTATGCATACTGCTGTGTGAACCGTTATGCCTTAAGCATTTTTAAGGACTCTAACCCGTGATATTTTCCTAATGTGTGTATTTATGCATATCACAGAGAGCTGTTAATGGCATAAGCATTTTAAGGACTTCATTCAGGGATATTTTTAACAAATGTTTATAATTACTCAGAAATCCAAATATGTCTTGTTACAAAAATACAGCTTGAAGTCACTTTGTTTACACGAGGCCCATGGCCGTCCTATGTGCATTTCTCAGAGTTAGATTTTTTTCTGCGAGTGTGTATCTGAATGGGGCTGTTTTAAATAAAGATGTAAAACATTCAGGGGAAATAAAATTGATTAATCCTTCAATTCTAGATAACTGAAATTTATAAATGTTTATCAGACAATTGTTTTACACAAGATAGTAGATTAGATAATACAGAAGACAAAATGAAGGAAAAATGTTTTTGCCCACAGGGAGTTGATAATTTAGGAAGAAAATGGATATATACAAATTTAATTCTAATAAAGGTAACATGGAGAAAGCCATGACAGAGAGAGAGAGAGCATAATGAGAAAGTAGAGGAGAGAATAATTCTGAAATTGCTGGTCTCCAAACACACTGTACTCTTACTTTTCCGTAATTGCTTTAATGTTTGTTATTTCTTCTGCCTGGAATACACCTCTCTCTCTTAGTTCACTTATCAAGCTTCTACTCATTCTTCAGCATTTTCTTTCACCAATCCTAAAATCTATGACACAGTAGAAATTTCCTAGTTTTTAAACCACTTTGAGATGTGATTGGTATGTAGGAAGTTGTACATATTTAATGCATATAACTCAATGAGTCTGGGGATGCATATACACCCGTGAAACCATCACCCCCATCAAGAACACTTAACATTCTTTTCCACGGACGTTTGCAAAGTTATGCTGCAGCAACAAACCCCAAAGTCTCAGCAGCTTAATACACAAACCCTATAAGTCAAAGAAAACTCTGTAATACATTCCAGCAAGGATTTTTCCTCCAGGTACTTGGGAACCAGGTAGATGGTGGCCCTACCATGTTGTGACAACACTGCCTGAATTATTTGGCCTTCTTGGTCACAATGTAGAATATAAAGCTAAAATCATTGGCTGATTTTTCTGTGGTTTGTCCTGGGAAGGATACTTTTACTTTCACTCACAGCAGATAAAATAGTTTTCCAGCTACTAGCAGGGAGTGGTAATACCTGGGAGCATTCAAATTTGTGGAGCTTCAAGAAGACATGCAAATAGCAGAAAGTAAGTTCTTAATTGGTGGAAACCAACACCCTTATAGCTGGAAGGTCTAGTGACACTAAGAGATGATGCCAGTTAAAGATGTGTACTACAGCATGGATATCAAAAGTACTAATATTTGGGGAATTGAATTCAGGATGTAATTTAGGCTACAGGGACATGACCAATTCCAGGAACTAGAATCTAATGTAAGCATTCAGAACAGAAATATTTAATGCTGAAATATTTGAACCAAGAAAGTCAGGTTCCTTAAGTTATAACCTGAAATCAAAATTGGCTCCATGAAAATGGAGGTGAAACTCGAGGCCTGGAAAAGACTAGATGAGAGGAGAGTGGAGGGATCAAATTGTCTCTGCTGTGGGGTCAGGAAAAGTACGGGATTCGGGAATCTAGTCAGCCATTGTAGCTTGAATCCAACTTGCTCGCAGGAAGACACAGTGGAGGCATATAATTCAGAAAATTATATATGTCAGCATGCTAAGTGGATGTGAAAATGGATAAGCTAACTTCAAATTGTACTTTTCTTCAGAGTAGTTTGATCTTCTAAATATTCACAGACAATCTTATGTAAAGTCGATATACAATTGACAGAAAATAAAATTCTATACATAATATTAATATAGAGTTTTATTGTATTAATGTATTAATATACATTTAGTTCTGACAATATTTCAAAATGTACATTCTTAGAGGTAAAATAGACGTCAAATGGTATCTGGCTGCCACGGTGTTTCCAGCTGGAGAACATAACATAAGGATCTTCACACGGGCTTCATGAGGCCTTCTGTGGATGCTTTATACACAGTGACATAGTTCTCTGATTTTAATTCTCCTAAAAATCAGTTATTACCAAACTGTGGATGTCCACATTTTTCCCTCCATCAGTCTTGCCAGAAAATGCACATTAACTATACTCCTATCATTTTTACTCAATTTAGTATTATATACAGATTCTAGATTAACAATTCAGACTGGACTGTAATGCTTCTCATGTTTTTCTCAGCAAATACTTTCAGTCTTTTCTATGAATATTTCCAAATTATTTATTAACTGCTTTCCTTTTCTTTACTTTGACCTAACTAGAGTTTTTTAACAGTGTATTCAACTTTGGTATCTTCTCTTTTGTGTAAATTGTGCTCATCTGAAAAGATAATTACGCAAAGCCTGCGAATTTACAAAATGCCCCCAGCATTTGTCCTTATCCTACAACTCCTACTGCATGCATTTCAGATTCTCTCACCTACTAGGCGCTGAGGCAGATAATGTGGCCAATTCTTCCGCCTGTAAACTCATAATATGTGTGTTTGTATACTGACACCGAAGGTCTTGACACAGTGACAGACTTCTTCCACATCACTAAAGATTTTTCCTGCAGTGTACTACAGAGGTTCATATCCCTTGCAAGACGTGTTCTGCCATTTCTATTAGTGAAATGGGCAACAGCTTTCTGGCATTTCAGCAAACAGCCAGGAAACTTAGAGTAAATCATGGCCTCTTAACTAAGACTAAGAATTCTCTCTTCTAATTTATGAAGCAAAATGAGCATCTTGAAATACAAGATTTCAAAAGACATCATTACTTATGGTTATTCTTGCCCACATTGTTAGATTAACTGCAAAAAAAAGTGGTGTTTCCATTTTTTGGATAAATGGTGTTTACCACATGGCCATTTCTAACCATTCCATGGGTACTTGAAATTAACTGTATATAACATACATATTTATGTATATATATGTATATTATTTCTCTGTATATGTACATGTTTGTGTGTATGAAAAAATCACATTGGTCCAGGTCCCTTTTATCCCTCACCTGTAGCAGCTTCTTAACTGATTTTTGGTCTCAACCAGTCTCTCCCTGTCTCATCCCCACTCTTCTTCTCCACTCCATTCTCCTCACAACAGGTAGACTTTTCTTTTAAAAGTACAGATCTGATTACAGCAATTCCCTGCTTAAAACCCTTTGATGGCTTCCCTGGGCCTTTAGGACAAATCCTTGGCTTGTCCATTCTCTGGCCCATCTCTACCACTCCAGCTTTATCTCATGTGACTTTCCTCTTGCTTTATTGGCCCCACCACACTGGCCATATTTGGATAGTCCCTATCCTCTCACTTCTCAGATACTAAACGCATGCTATGCCCCATTCTTATGCCATTTCCATCCTCACCCCAGAGACCCTTTGCCCACAAAACTCCCTCTCAGCCTGACTTATTCTCTTCACGGAAACCACAGGCTAAGTTAGATTCCTCTGTTATAGTATTTCTCCAACAAAACCCTCATCACACTGTATGAGAGTTTTTTTAAAAGTAGGAACCATGTACACAGTGTGTCTCCATCCTTTAACAATGTGTGTACACAGTAGGTGCTTCACAAGTATTTATAGTTGCAGAAGGAATGAAAAAGAAAGGGACTTCTCGAGAAATATGTAGGAGGCCAAATAAGCAGGACTTGGTGATTGGATATAAAAGGGAAATCCCTTTTCAGAAAAAAGGATTATGAATTTTTATTCATTTGACTTCTAATGAGGAATTTATAATATTTATGTGTATATAAAACTACTGTAATATTTTGTAATATATTTTAATACATTTCTATACTATTTTTAAACTTCATGCTATAAAAACTTTGCTTTTATGTAAAATCTTTTTATTTTATTTAAAACTTTCATTAGAGTCTATTTCAATGTTGTCATGAGTCCTTTCTCACATTTACATATCATTAAGAGAACTCAACCTAGAGAAAACATTGGAGAATGATCAGAAATATGGTCAGAAATGCGGGCTGTCAAAAGCTCTGTCTACCTGGATATTGGTGAATCATACATTGTAGTTATAAGTTACACATCTCAAGCCACCAACCCAACAAAACAAGTAATGTCACTTTTTCTTTAATTGAAGATGATCTCTAGGGTTGAGTGATCCTTTCAGATGGCTATGCAATGTACTGCCACTGCAGAGATGGATCTTAGTCCCTGTTGGACCATAGTGGTATCTGTTGAGTGATGTATATTTTCTTGTATGGACTTCAGCATCTATCTTCAAGGTTGCAGTGTCATTGTCTTTCCCTGTCAACTTTATGACCTTTCTAAGTCCTTTATGTTTCAGGCGCTTCTGATCTTTTGAGATAACAAGAAAAATTCAGATGTTTTTCCATGACATTAAAGGAAATACTATCAGGCTGTTTCAGGGCCCTACTGCCCCCAAATGACATGCAGTCCTTCTTAGCCTATGCTCCCCTGTCTTTCCCAACACAGAGTGGAATCTCGTCACTTTCCAAGGCTAACCAAACTTGGATAACAGGTCACCTCTGCTCTCAAGTTCCCCAGTATCTTATTCCAGGACCCCCAAATCTCACACATGATTCCCATTAGAAAAACATCCTTTTGAATCCTATCTGGTTCTTATCCCTACTCTCATCCCAACCTCATCCTGAAATTTTTTCAGATGTGAGGACAGAGAAATGTCTTTGACTGTATATTCCTCCAAGTTCTTTTTCTTCTCATGCCTGGAACTTTTTGAAATTCAAAAATCCAAAATTTTGATCCTATAATTTTGGATTCTGCTATAGCAAATCTCCCATGAGTTAATAGATGCTCCTATGCTGAGGCCCAAATGGGAGAGGTACCACAATAACAGAAAATACTAGAGAAAAAGAACCACAATAGTGAATTACTCCAGATAATATCCTAATACATGTTGATAATAAAAACTTACTGTAGCTCTCCTTTCCTTTGCTGTTGGGGTAAAGCACCTTCGAGCAGGGAAGCTTCTAGAATTCTGTCAAACTGATTTACAGATACAACCAAAACTTCCTTTCAGTTTAGTTCACAGGAACCAAACAGCATAATATCCTATATCTGCCCCCCGTTAAGGCAGTCCATTAAACAAACTCCAACGATCTTGCCTCCAATATGTTTTCTGAAAAGAGAAAGTCATTCATTTAGATTGCTTTTGAGAGGTTTCTCATATTTGAGTAATTTCGCAGAAATTTTGTAGGAAAACTTCGAGACTGAATATGACAATTTTATTCAAACCACAGCCTGCTTAGAAAGCTGAGTTGGGTTTCTGTTAGAGAGAGCACAGTTCAACAGAAAGTCCTATTTGCCTTTTGACTTGGGTTAATATTTCTTGAGTCTGGTTCTTTTTATCCATAACAAGACACCAATAAATTTCTGGGTTATACCAATCTTTTCTGAGAATAAGAGACTAAGAGAGTAGACTTTTTTTTTTTTACATAAAGGTAATAAATCTATTTTCAAAAACCTAGAATGCCAGGGAAAGGTGCGAATGCAGTCCCCCACTACCACAAATTATGCAGTCGAGACATTTGGGGAAATCGCCGGGGTCAGCATATCTGGAGTAAAATGGGTGAGCCGTGCCCTGGGAAAACTACCTTTGTGATCGTGGTCTATCCCCTGACAGGTAGTATGAGAGTGGACTTTTAAGCCTTGTATGAAACACCTTTCTCAGCTCCAGGGCAACTACGTATAAAACCGGGCTTGCTTCCTCTGAACACACAGAAAGAATATAGCAAAACAATTCTCTATCGATTCTAAGAGCACGTGCTTAACAGCTTTTGGTGAATAAAAGAATTAATTCACAGAATCAAGTTCCCTGAATAATTATAATTTCATATTTATGTAATATTTTACACTTTACTAAACATGTTCATGTACCTCAACTTTTTATTTTAATTTTTGTTGTAGATATAGTTCTATTTCAAAAAAAAATCTAATTTTCTATGAAACTAAAACTAAGTCTTGCCCACAGAAAACCAGAAACTGAAATAAAATATGAACAGATTAAGAACCATATTTCCCTACTAAATAGAACTCATCATTGATAATAATTTTTGCTGTGTTTCCTTTTTTATGTCATTTTATTGATTAGATACTATATTCTATACCAAATTTCTATATATTTAATATTTATCATAATTCTGAGTGCAGTTAAAATTGTTCATTATGATTGGATAACAATCTACTCACAACAATTTATTTTCCTATTGTTAAATATTTTGGTTATCTCCTATGTTTTCTTAAATTTGTGTGTGTGTGTGAAGAAGACTAGCCCTGAGCTAACATCCGTTGCCAATCCTCCTCTTTTTTGCTGAGGAAGACTGGCCCTGGGCTAACATCCATGCCCATCTTCCTCTACTTTTATGGCACGCTGCCACAGAATGGCTGACAAGCAGTGCGTCAGTCCACGCCCGGGATCTGAACCCATGAACCCCAGGCTGCCAAAGCACGACCTAAACTGCTGCACCACCGGGCTGGCCCCTTGTTAAATTTTAAATAAGGTGTATATAAATATCCTTTTGCATAAATCCTAGTCTACATTTTGGATTATTCTCTTACATTATATATCTGGAAGTAGAATTTCTGTGCCTTACACTGTGAATCTCTCCTGAAAATGTGACCCAATGCATATAATTGGAGGTGATTCTCACCCATTCCTGGGAAGTCATGAGGATAGAGAATCTTGAACACGTGGACCCCCTAGGGGGTCAAGATAGGTAAAGGCTCTTGAGCCCACAGTCTTATAGTCATTAATGCACATATAGTTTGTTCTGTTCTAACTGAATTATTTAATGTAGGGTTATTTTCATTTTTGATATTTCTTTTGCTAAATTGCTGCAACATTTTGAAGCTTTGTTTCAGCATCATTATTAGTTTATAGATATCATTCAGGGTTGCACTCTTCATTTTTGCTTTCTAAAAGTTTAATAAGTTCAAAATTTTTCTCGCACTCAAGTACAGATTCATTAAAAAAAAAGTTTTCAACATACATTTATGGTAAAAATTCTCAACAGAGTGGGTATACGGGAATATACCTCAACATAATAAAGGCCATATATGACAAGACCACAGCTATCATACTCAGCAGTGAAAAGCTGAAAGCTTTTCCTCCAAGGTCAGGAACAAGACAAGGGTGCCCACTCTCACCACTTTTATTCAACTTGATGCTGGAAGTCCTAGCCAGAGCAATTAGGGAAGAAAAAGATGAAAGGCACATAAATCAAAAAGGAAGAAGTAAAACTGTCCCTATTTGCAGAGAGCATGCTGTTATATATAGAAAACTCTAAACTAAAAAACTGTTAAAACTAAAAATCAAATTCAGTAAAGTTGCAGGATAAACAAAATCAATATACAAAAAGAGTTTTTATTAATAAATTAATAATTATTTTAAAAATAATATTACTTTTATTTTCAAAATAATAAAGTAACTTTTTATTAATAATTCTCCTTCTGAGCTATTTCATAAATAGTTGGATTTTTTTTTTTAACTGAAGTGGAATGCCTAACCTTTAATACAAGAATCTAAACTGTTTAAATTTGTTCTCTTGAGTAGTAGCTGGTCTTCCGCTCCCTTGTTTTATGCTTTCAGGATTTTATGCTTTCTCACTTTGCTCATCCTTTGTTTTATATGCTGCAATCTCAATTAATTATGCTTTATTTGTGTTGACCTTTAACAGTTATTTTGAGGTGCATATCATGCCTTTAATTTGATGAGAGTGTTTTAAAAAAGTGTATATTCAACATGAATTATTAGTTACACTCAAGTACTAATCAGTATATTTTTATTTTTTAAAATGAAAAAAAGACAAAATTTATATCTCTGCTCAACTATTTCATTCAAAATGTGTTTATATAATGATAAGTTATTTATGTTTAAAAATGTTTTGATAGTTAAGTTATTGTTTATCTTATGTCTGCAATTAGAAACTGGTATATTTTCTGAGACACTCCACTTAAAGAAAGTTTTTCTGCTGCCTTCGCACATGGATGACCACTTATAGAAAATTCTTGCTGCATTCGCTTTTCCCTTTAAAATATCTAGTTATCATATTATTGTTTTCTGGAATTTTAAGTTACAACAAAAAGGTCAGCAAGTCTAACATTTGTTTCTCAGATAATTTTATTAATACACTGAATATTGCCTATGTTAAATTTTTCTGGCTTTATTGTTCGAAGATGGGCATTTGCATTATTATGCTATTCATGTACGCATTCTGGAAGACTTACCTTGCAATATCAGTTCTACATTTCATTTCTTTTAGTCTACCACAGCATTTCTCATTTCCTTACACTGTCTATACCAACAGGAAACTAAGCAGACATTAAATTATGTCATAGGAATGTCATTTGTCAACACAAAATAATTAAGTTCTTAGTTTATGTTTTTTTTTAAAGCAGCCAGATTGTTGTTGCATGTCTTTTCCATTACCATCAATTGCATCCTTTTTTTCATCCTGTCATAGACTGCAAAGCCCAGTAAATCACACTGAACAGCGTGTCGGTACATTACATCATGTGGTGTGCTAACCCCACAGGTCAAGTGCTTTAAATTGTAGAGATAAGAGCAGCCCTTTGTGGATCATATACTTACAATTGTGACTTTATATATTTCATCTGGTCAAAGTACCAGAGGTCAGCCAACAGCCACAGTGAGAGAAAGGCTGAATTTTCTTCCTACATACTTCCAGGATAATGGCAATTTTGTTTCAGGAAAAAGGAAGTGTGAACCATTGCACATTGCTGGTTCAGTTTCCCCATTCAGCCTCATTAACTGCCACTCTCCTGAAAGGTGACAGAACATAGAGGTTAAGAATAGGGGCTCTGGAGTCAGGAAGCATGATTGCAGTAGACTTTGTCAAACTTGCCTCTAAGTCCTTGAGTAACAGGGAGAGTAACTACTTCATTGAGTTAATTTGAGGATAAAAGGTCCTACTACAGATAAAACACAGAGTTGTGCCTGTCACGTAGAAAACCCATAGAAGCGTAAACTGTCATTACGATTTAGTAAAAAAATCCTGCCAATCAATCCAATTATGCATTCAGTATACATACCATTGGTCATGGTTTTAATTATTTTTTGAATTAATTAATTGTTTTTTGTGAGGAAGACTAGCCCTGAGCTGACATCCATTGCCAATCCTCCTCTTTTTTTTTCCTGAGGAAAACTGGCCCTGGGCTAACATCCATGCCCATCTTCCTCTACTTCATATGGGATGCCACCACAGCATGGCTTGACATGCTGTGATCTGTCTGCGCCCAGGATCCGAACCTGTGAAACCCCGGGCCTCCAAAGTGGAGCTCGCGGATTTAACCATTGCGCCGCTGGGCCAGGCCCTGATCATGGTTTTAAATTTGCTTTTCTGTGCACCTCTTTGCAATTAGGAGAGACTTCCAGGATTGCTAACCAGACGAGATTCTAAACGAGAATTCAGAGGATGCTTTTGGCAACTCTAATGATGTCGACTATCATTCTACTTACATTTCATCAAGAAAACAGACAATCCTTCTCATGTGTTTGTTTTCTGAATATAATTTGAAAGACTGTGGTCACCTTACCTATTGCTATGACTAGAATTTAAGGAACTTGATGGCAGACACTATGACTTACTCAAATTTTTATAAAGATTTAATGCAGTCTCTCATATAGCCCGGCACTTCAATTTTTCATAGAATAAAGGAATAATGAAAAAGTGGCTCTATTTTCTACCTTCTTTGTACCTAAAAAATTTAATCTGAAATTGATAAAGAATAGATTGATGGGCCGGCCAGGTGGCGTAGCATTTAAGTTGGTGTGCTCCGCTTCTGTGGCCCAGGGTTTCCCAGATTTGGCTCCTGGGCACGGACAGACGCACTGCTTGTCAAGCCACGCTGTGGCGGCGTCCCATATAAAGTAGAGGAAGATGGGCACGGATGTTAGCCCAGGGCCAGTCTTCCTCAGCAAAAAGAGGAGGATTGGCAACGGATGTTAGCTCAGGGCTAATCTTCCTCACACACACACACAAAAAGAATAGATTGAGAAGAAATACAATGAACTTGAATAAACTTGCTTAACTTTGGTAGCATCTAAAAAGAAAAAATAGCAAACATGGATTTTATTTCTCTTAAAATACATAAGGATTAAAATTAAAAGGAATAAAGTGCTTGACAAACATGTTTTTTAATTCAGCAGATGGATGGGTTTTCTACTTTTGCTGATAAAAGAAATTAACGTAATGAAAATGTGCATTCTGCCTTAATTTTTGCATGTTCTTACACTTCAGTGAGAGAACTTAAAGTCCCTCTGGGCTCTTCAGGTGTTTCAACAATAAAGATTTTATTTTAATGTTTTGTTTCTTGGCAGGCAAGAGTGTAGAACATATCCAAGTATGTATTTTATTAGATTATAGAGATTTGCTAACTTAAACATGTTAATGGTCATGAAATTATAGCAATGCTGTTTCAAGTTCCATACCTATAAGCCACCATCAAACTACTGATATACCCCTAGTTCATCATATTTCAAAAGCTACTTAAGGATCTTTTATTACTATTATGATTACATTTACTAGTGGGAATATATAGTGTTAAAATGAAAAAATTATTTTGAATTTTCAATATCTGCTCTAAGAACATTCATAATTATTCTTGATGCTTCCATTATATTTGTGTATAAAGTAATTTGAATTCTATGAAAATAGAAACTTTGAACTGAAATGTATTTTGAACATTTCAGTTCAAAAAATATATAAGCAAATATACATATATACATATGTAAACAAATATACAAAATGTAAAAGTAGATATTTTCAAATATCTTGTGGGATGTATTATTCTGATGAGTTTTCATAGTCTATTTCAAAATAGTTATATTTTGTTTTTTAGGTTCCCTTTGTCTGCCATCAAAATAAACACACTTCTTCACATGGAAGCTAAATATATACAATTTCTGTCAATCATACCTCAATAAAGCTGGAAAAGTAAAACACACTTCCATTAAAAACGTTGACCAAGACTCCATTTTGAACTAATGTTGAATTAATGCAAGTGTCTAGTAATTATTGATTGACCATTAGATAAATGTGCTAAATAAGATAATTCGCATTCATGATATAAAACTCATTTTCAAAGATCATATTCCTTTTCAATGTTGCATGTTCTAATTCACTAAAAATTAAAGTGTTAAAAGATACCTTTATCACATATAAAATTGGCAAGGATTTAAGCAAATAATTATAGTTAACATTAGCAACTGCCCAGGAAATAGAAATAATCATTGATAGTGGGAATTTGCCATAGTGCAATCTCTTTTGGAAACCAATTTAACAATATTTATTAGAAGCCCAAGACACTTGAGAATTTAGTGACTAATTTGGATAAAGATGCATGTATTATCAGTGGTGGTGTAAAATGCCTGGAATTATTTAAGTGTCCAAAATACAATACTATAGTGTTGATAGCATTAAGTTATGTTTGTGTGCATAAGAACTTTAAATGTTTATATTCTTTGAACTGTTAACCCTGCTAAAAACTTACCTATAATGATATGTAGGCAAAGACTTATAACAAGGGAATTGCTGCATTATGTAAAATATCTAAAGGTGATTTTTAGATAGTGTATGTAGACTGTCTGTATAACAGAAAAGAGCCCAGTACTTAAAATCATGTTTTTAAAAATAGTTAACACTGGGGAAAAAAAGGTTCGCAAAATATGTTAGACAAAAATCCAAGGAGCAAAACAGCATCTGTGGTATTATTCAAATTTTGTATACAAGATGAATATACAAATGCTTACACAAAAGGTGTTCACAAAAAAATGCTA
Source organism: Tapirus indicus (assembly GCA_031878705.1). Classification (NCBI taxonomy): domain Eukaryota; kingdom Metazoa; phylum Chordata; class Mammalia; order Perissodactyla; family Tapiridae; genus Tapirus; species Tapirus indicus. The sequence goes on along the minus strand of CM062937.1, from coordinate 32,769,951 downwards.
ATAAAAATACTCTGAAGATACATACCAGAAGCAAAGAGATTTATGGCCTGACTGCATATATTTTTTTCTTTATAATTATGTACATTTTTCAAATTCAACAATGAGTGTTCATTTTATTACAATATTTTGGCAAAAATAGCATTTGAATTAACTGCTAAGAGCACTATGCAAAATGGTTCATATATTTGATAAAATTATATGAAATATATTTTTGAAGATTGGATGGGCTAAAATGATTTTCTATTTCCTTCATTGTTTCTACATTTAATAATTAGTATTCTTCATTATGAATATTTTGTACCTTTTCTCCCATTTATAGTCATTTAGTTTTATCAGTATGGACTCATGGGCATTAATTTGGGGAGTTATAATCCATTACTGTCACAATTTGTTTTATTGGTGAAATTGTTCTAGCTTTGGCCATTGACAGATTTGGGGTTGGTTCCTGTGTCCTTTTAACATGTGCCCGTTCTTTGTTTTGCTGTCGTTTTTAGCACTTATTTACTTGCTGTCGCTACAAAATGCTCTAGAGGTTCATCTTGTACATTTCGTTCTCTGACCCCAGAATCAGCCATGTCTCCAAGGGGTATGGCTCCTTTTAATGTAGAATAGAATTTGAAAAACACCATCTTGGTTTCTTATCGCTCCTGGAGCATCACTGCTTCTAGAAACACCACAGAAATAATTTATGCAGGCAAGATGCATAGACAAATGCTAAAATGTGGTCAACACTTCGACAGTTTTCTTGCATACTCCTAAAATATTTATTATTGTGATAATTGCAATGTATGTCCATAAATCTTTGATACCCCTCGCCTCAAGAAGTGCAGTTTCAACCACCACCACCCTCCGGCGTGGGCTGGACTTAGTAACTTCATTTTAGTGATCAGAGCACAGACAGGGACAAAGTAACTTTGGGGGACAAAGTTACAAGAGTAACTTTATAGCAGAGAATGTTGGCAGACACTTCCTTAACCAAATAGTCAAGGTTAACATCACCAAAAGCAAATAAATCCTGTAGATATCATCCCAACATGATAAGACTACATCAACGGTTTTCTTCCACAAAATCTCTAGCTCCAGGTTAATCATGGGAAACATCAGACAAACCCAAATTGAGGGACACTAGACAAAGATATCTGACCAGCATCTTCAAAAAGTGTCAAGGTCATGAACGACAAGAAAAGACCAAGAAACTCTCATAGACTAGAAGAAACTAAGCAATGTGAAGACTAAACACAATGTTGTATCCTAGATCGGATCTTGGAAAAGAAAAAGGGCATTTGTGGTACTCACATAATGCCAGGTAGTCTTCTTAACTGTATCATGCCATTGTTTATTTCTTAGTTTTGATAAATGCCCCATGGCTATATAAGATGAAACCACTAGGATAAGTTATGTGAAGGGTGTATGGGAACTCTGCACTATTTTTGCAATTCTTCTATAATTCAAATATTTTGAAATTAAGTGCCCAAGTGCAAAGGTAGGACGTGGTCCAAATTCACGAGTTCTAGTGAACAGTGCCGTGCAAAGCGAGGACTGCCTGTATATTTTTTTGTTTCATTCTGTATCACAGAACCTAGAACAAAGCAGACACTAAATAAACAGAACCTTCAATTATTAGCAGTAATCATATTGATTATCTTAGAGTAATGAGATTTAACATTAAAAATATAAATTGAGGTTATATTCTACTGAAAGTTGAAACTGGAAGAAGACATTTGCATGGAATATCATAGGCAGTATGGAATGATTGAGAATTTGTGAGTAGACTGACAGTACTTCTGGGCACACAAATGGGTAATCCTATAGTGATGTTATCTAAAAGGAAATGATGATCTTCAATTTATTTTTATGTAGCCCAACTTGGAGGAGGCAAAGAGACTAAGAGATATCTTGCTGCAATACTGAGTCATCCATCGTGTATGTCTTTAGGAACCAAATTTTGCCTTTGTTTTCTCTTTTATTCCTATGACGACTAGTTCAGTATTCTTCACAGTGGAAGCTCTCAATAAGTACTTGCTGACTGAATGCCTTTCATGACTTTTTTTATCCTCCCTCTGATTTACTGTACTCCATTGAACCAACAATGAAGAATAGAGGGAGAAATTGATGCAGCTCTTCTGAAATCCATTCAGTTAGCTGTTCAACTATATTTTAAAAGCGAATGGGCGTCTGTCAGAATGGGAGCGAAGAAAAAATATTTTTCATTTTAAGAGACTATAGCCATTTGACTGATTCCAGTCAAATGGAAGAGATTTGCAATAATTCTGACTTCAAATGTCAGGTCTTGCAAGTACATCTGCTTAAAGCGTGGAGTGTAAGTTTTCTCCTGCCTCAAAGAATTACGGAACTTTATCAGTGTTTTTAAGAAGAATGCAGTGGCAGTACTCTGACATCTTCGTCCCATAAACCTGACTAAATATGTAGCACTTAGAAAATTGGGACAATAGAAATGTTTCAAGTCTCATATAAACAAATCTGGTTCTGATTAAATAGGCTTGGAAAATAATGTGCATTGAAGCAAAATTTAGGTGGTAGTTATTAATGTTTCAACTTTTTTGTATCATTTGCAAGGTAAGCTATGATTCTATTAAGTAACTACTTGAATTTGTTACAAAATTATTTAGCTTATAGCATTGTGTTTAGAATAAGGTTGGAGTAACCTGCATAGGGACAGTTTCTATTAAATTCTTCATTAAGCAACTGACTATGCTCATTCTTCTACATCTCCAGCAGGTGGGACACTGAATTTTTTTCATGGCTATACAAAATACTTAAAAATGAGTAAAATAACTTAGCTCCAGAAAAAGAAATGCAAATTTTATATTGGACCTTGACAGAAAAAGTATTACAAACCCAATAAGTGGTTTTGGGGGCTGGTCCAGTGGCATAGTGGTTAAGTTTGTGCCCTCCACTTCGGCAGCCCAGGGTTTGCAGGTTCGGATCCTGGCATGGACTGATGCACAGCTTGTAAAGCCATGCTGTGGCAGCGTCCCACATATAAAGTAGAGGAAGATGGGCACGGATGTTAGCCCAGGGCCAGTCTTCCTCAGCAAAAAGAGGAGGATTGGCAACAGATGTTAGCTCAGGGCTAATCTTCCTCGCCAAAAAAAAGAAAAAACAACAACAAAAAAACCCCCAATAAGTGGTTTTAGTTCTCTATAATGAAAGCAAGCCTGAATTGTAAATCTAAATTAACAGAACCGAAAACTTTGATGCATGTGCAATAACAAATCATATCCAAAAAGACTTTTGTAGAAAAAAATCCATCTTAGAAGATGTGATTGAGCAGATATTTGGCAACTAACAACTTATAAGCAGAGAGGTACATTTTCTAAGAGGAAAGCAGAGTGCTAATGTGTTAGAACATTTCAATGAAATACTTATATTTAAATTTGAAAGATAAAGGTGATTTCATCCACATTAGAAACATCAGTGTAGAAAAGTGGGCAAACCAATTCTATTTCCATAACAGTTTTCTCATCTTAGAGGACCAGATTTATTCATGTGATATACACATTGTGCTCAGATATTCTGTATCTCTCTTTTTCTTTCCACCTTTAAGTTGTCCACCTCCCATGAAGAAATCCTTTCGCATTTGGAAAATCCCAGGGTTTTAACTGCTTTGGCATCCTACTAAGGATCTAGGCCAAATCTCTTTGCCACGAAGACAATGATGGCTATAAAAAGATGATTGTGTTTCCTGCTTCTGTCTTTAGACTGTGTAAACAATGAAGAGGGAGCTGGAACAAGCTCAAATAACACAATCTGCTTGAATATATTCCCTATATGGAAACTCAGGCAGAATCGACAGGTAGCTTAAGTATCTCCCTTTGAAAGACATCCAGAAACCTTACTACTTAGTCTCAAGTATTCGTGTTATCACTTTGTGTAAAGCTAAAAACAACCGCATCATTTGATTGGTCTTTCAATGGTCAATAAAAAAGGCTTTGTCAAAGTATATACACTGAGCAATAGCATCTGCAGAACCTTTTTGAATTGATTCATCTGCATTTCCTAAAAACCAGATGAGGTGTGAGATGGCAGAAAAAAATAACCTCCATGAGTTTTGGCAGTGTAGTCAATCCATTGGTCCTGAAGCTGTGCTTTGTGCAGCATAACTCAGTGAGAGAATGACTGTGCAGAGGGGATAACTGCAGGGCAGCTTAGAAGGAGCCGAAATGAAGCCATGGTAACAGGAGTGTGTAAGTGTTCAATAAACACCCCAAAACCAGTGGGAATCAAGGACATGTCCTATTGACATGGGACATTTTAATGATGAAAGGTCAACTTCACAGCAAGGTAACATTCCCCTTGAGTGCTTGAGCATTTCAAGTAGCCATACAATAAAGAGATAGCCTTCACACACACTCCCACATAGTTTATAGCCTTATGAAAGTCATTTTAGTTTAAGATGCAGCACCATAATAGCAATAGTCATCTTTTAAAAATATACTGGGTAAAAGCTTCAGTGCATCTATGGAATTCTGTATATCAATCGGTTGGCATGAAGGCCTGATGGATTTTATTGGTGTGGACCTAGAGTCTGGAACCTAGAATATATTTAGTATATCTACTCTGAATTAATAGTTATTTCTTGAACAATATCGGCTACTGAACTAACTTAATCTCTACATACGCTTCATAACTGGCTTATTCTCTGGAGGCCTTCAAAGCAAAGATGACCCCGAGTCAGTGTAGATCTCTCTGGGCTGGCTGACACTGGCCTGCTCTAAGAGAATCAGCAAGTGAACTCATCTTGGTTCACTAAGGTGTGATGCTTTCAATATAAACACACTGCTACCAAACCAAAAAAATGTACTTACAAGATAGGGCATCTACGTTCTACCTCACATCAAATACTCATAGTTTTGTAACACATATTGGTGAGCAACGCTCTGTCTGTTGGGTAGGAAAAGAGAAATGGTATAACTGCTATAAAATATGATTTTGAAAAGTGTCTTATTCTTCAAATTTCTCTCATAGCCATTGTTCACAAATACTGTTTTGTATGACAGCTCTAGGAGTAATAATGAGATTGGTAGGGGGCATGCTTCAGTCCCCGTTGGTTTAGCAAAAAGTAGAAATTGTGTTGAATGCATATTTCTATTAGCTATTCCAAAAAGGCATATGAGAAACATATAGTAGCAGAAAGTCATTATGAAGTGAAGTTATAGATGCCTCAGATGGGGAACTATTGTGCTTGGAAGAATACGTTACAAGCCACTTGACAAAAAAGAGTAACTAGACTATAAAGCTGACTGAGCAAATAAAAAAAAGTATAAAAAGGCCAGAGTGAAGTAAGTAATGAAAGGCTTTTAGTACCAAGACATTGACTGGAGTCCATTAAGAAGTGGAAATGAGATTGGAAGTGTATTTGTAGAGTGGGTACTGTGCAGTAGTCCAACTCAGTATGTAATTCTACAGGCATGAAAAAAGAACAGATGAACACAATTTTAAGAAAGAAAATGATCAGCAATGCAGAAGAATATAAGAATTAATGATAATCGTTGCTGAAAGTAAGAAACTTTTGAGCTCTAAGTTCTTCCAAAGGTGTTGAGTGGCATGTGTTCACAGATGTGGATTGACATGCACAAAAAAATAAAAGTACACATAAAACATGTTAGTAATAAATGAGAGACCAATGTCTATACATAAATGAAAAACACACAGTTTAATTACGGACAGCGTGTGCCTTGTTAAATGTCTATATGACCAGAGAAGAGAGTGAGAAGTGAAGAAATAAACAGTAAAGCTCAAAATAGTTTTAAAGATTAAAGTAACATAATTCAAAGGCAACTTGATAAGCAATGACAGTCATTTTAATTACCAAACAGCAAAAAGGAAGCAACAGCACCAGCTTTCAAGGTTCTGTCTAGCACCGCATAAATCATCCCTCAGTCTGCTTTGATCCGCTAAATAAGTAACTACATGAATAAATAAGGAATACTTCAATCGCTCTACTTTAAGAACTAAATCTACACAATATAGAGCAAACTGCTAAGACAAGTGCTCACACCAAGAGGTGACTTGATATGGGAAGTTCTACTTTAATCTGTACTCATCGTGCCACAGAGATATATACCCCAAATATTACAGTGAGATTGCTATGCAAACCCAGCTTCAAAATAAGTCCCCCAGCTCATGCTTCCATCCAGACCATTGCTCTTAAGCCCCTCCCATATTGAAAACAAGAAGCCATCTTTAATCAAAGCATAACTCTAACCAGCCTAACTGCCCAGTACGTGGAATTCTATTGAATGTTTTGCATAAACTCTCATTGGCAGTGCAATCTGACACTCCTGCCCTCATGCAGTGTCTGTAAAGGAGTCCTGAAGGATAGAGCCTGAAGTTACTAAAGTTCAGCAATTCTCCCGATGGAATACTACAATCTCGAATACATTTGGAAAGCAGAGGTACACTGAACACTGTCCACTCCAAGGGTAGACTGCTGTCCACATATTTCTCTCCTCCAGAAAGTAGCCAGTCACCCATGCCAATTTCCTGGGTCAAACTCTAGGAAAAATTCACTATAAATACAGTTGAGCTAAAAAAAAAGAAAATAGAGGGGTAGGGAGGCTAAGGGCCATGACCATACAGAGGATTGAGCCTTTAGCTCCAGTCGTGGAGTCCAGAAGAGGTGGTGGTAAGAAACTTCACCAATACACAACTTGGAAGTGGTCTCAGGCTGCTATCCACAGTAGTTCACATTTACATGCGGAACTATCCTCTATTAGAATGAGCCCATAGCAACATCAGTGACCAACTCTTCCGTGAGTTGATGGCATTGGACAAGGAGGGAAACCAACCCTTTACAGAGTACCTACCATGTGGTAGGCAGTGTGCAATCTACTAGGTGTACAATATCTCCCTTCATCTTCTCAACAGCCATTAAGGTAGATGCTAGCCTATTTTACCAAGAAAAAGGAAGGGAGAGGAAGCTAAATTGTTCAGTCCCAAATGCCAGGAAATAGCCCAGTCCAGATTAAATCTAGTTTTAGGTGACTCCCAAGCCTGTGTTCTTTATGGTATCCATGTGACTCATATGGAAGGCTGCTTCCGTATGTCAGCATGTGACAAGCCACTTGCACACCTCCAACCTTGGAGGCGAGGAGCAATGTGCACAACTGCAGACTGTTCCTAGAGGCAACAAGGAGAAACATGGCCCACAACCAAGTGTGATACTAACGATTGTGGTTATGATTCTTCAACATCCTGATTGAGTTAATAATGGTCAATTGAGAAATTTGAAAGAGGTCATTTCGTCAAATCTCAGACAGGAAGGAAGAAAATTAAATTTGTTGAGTCTTCTGTTTCCTGAATAGACACGTCACTAGATCCATACAGAGTATCTAATCACCCAGGCTCAGCAGAATATCATTTTGGAATTGTCAGAATTTCAGAGAAACCACAAGGGAGGTTGGACAACTGTTAGCAAAAATACTTAACAGAGCACTGCAGGCAGAAAGATCAGCCAAGGCTGGAAGGTGCCCAGTGCAATGTCAATGTAAGAATGAAGCTAAGATATAAAGCCATAGACCCATAAGGATCCCAGAGGTCAGGACTTGACACTGCAAAAGGGCCTTGCATTACTATAAAAATGGGTAATTTAGAGATTCTGAACATAGCTCTATACCCTGGTGATTTTGGTGTCTAGGCTAATAAAACTTACATGTAATATGTGCATTTCAAGAAAAAGTAATCACAATAAATTAATCAAAGAAGAATAGTATACAATTTCATATAAGAAACTGAATTATCAAGCCAGAGGGCTTAGTTTGGAAATAAAAATTAACATACTAAAAAGCAATAAAATGAAATTACTGTTGGTCTTTAATTAAAGGCATCAGCATAATAGGAGAAGGGAAACAAGGTAAGGATGTCTCCACATCCTCATTAGAGCTTTAGAGCTGCTTTGTGAAATTATCCCCTGGCTGTGCAATTAAAGTTGGCCAAATTCAGTGACAATACAAAATTACTTGAAAAATACAGAGGAGAATAAATTATTTGCAATAAATGAAGTTTGAGATAATGTTACTTATATAGTTTAATATATAGACATGTAAAGTAACATGATTTATAAAAATACTTTTCTGGGAAAAACACAGTTGATATAATTACAGTTTTCAATATAGAACACCTTGAAAATGAATTCAATGGTATTTAAAATTCTATTTATCAGAAATGTAAAAAATATTGTGTATTTTTATCGATGAGATGACACTATTAACTGTTAGAAATAGGAATTTTGGGTTTTTTTGTTCTCCCACTTGTGGTAGTGGTAATGAATTTTTCCAGAAACGCTGAGAAAATGATCTGGATGATTCTTAATAAGGGCCTAATAAGGGCAGACCTTAGCCACAGAACAAAGCAAAGCAAGAGGGACCCATAATCTTGGTTGCATTAGGTCTGTTTTGAAAAGTCAGTTTGGGCTTAGTAACTAGTCACAGCTGTGCAGTTGAGAATCTTCATTTTGAGATCCAGAACTTAGCTCAATAACTTATTTCCTTAGACATAAGTGATTAATTACACAGTTCAAATTGATTTCAGAAATTTGGTACATCTCTAAAATTAAACGTGGACACTATGTAAATATTCATGCAGTCAACTAAGTGGACAATTGCAATTGTCAGATAAAATTTTTTTCTGTGCAAGTTTGTCTTTCAAATGCATTGTCTTCCCTTCTCTGTCCCAAATAGCTCACTGAGTCTCAATCCACAAAGACTTGAGATACACAATCCCTCGCCATTTAGCATAATCAAAGCCTTCTGTTTTTTGCAGATTTTAAGAGCCCATCTCACTTGGAATTACGTACACCATAGTCATATACATTGTAGGTGTGTATTTTCTAGATCTGCGAAAATAAAGTTGCCCTCCTGCAATAGAAATACCTGCCCCATAGGCTTGATGGGGCTTGGAATTCTACCACTATAAATTTATCCCTGTGGGTCAAGTAGAAAATATTTGTCTATCTTCAAGTGAAGGGGGAAATACAGAGCATGAACACATCACGTGCATAGAAGAAGAGAAAACACCATCCATTTGGGAATCATTGAATATTGGAATTTAAAGGGCCCACTTTATTTTGTAGATAAAGAACTAGGAAGAAAATAACTCAGTGTTACACAGCTAGTAAAAGGTACAGATATGTGTGTGTGAGTGCATATACATACACCTTTACTTCTACTTTCAGACCTCTGCTCATTCTGTTATTCCATCTAGGAGTTGGAAATACCAGTGACATGCTTCCTGCTGCACTATTAATATCATCTCCCCGAATCATTCCCACTGTGTTATTTGTGCAGAAACACACCAGTGAGAGGGACAATATCATCGCCAAAAGGTTTATGGCTTTCCTGGGTAGCCTGATAGAAGACGTTACTATGGAACTGGTCTCCATAATGTAAGTAGGGATGTAAATCCTTCCCCAGTGGCACCTGCAGCCCTTTATCAGAGTGACTGTACTCTAGAAGCAGGGAAATACCCAAACATTTCAGCAGGCTGCACAATGCAGTATCTGAGTTGAGAACAATACTCGATGTGGCAGACAGAAAATTCTAAAAAGGCCTCCAAGACCCCTGCCCTGTAAAATCCCCCCTCTATGAGTGTGGGTGGGACTGGGAATATGAATTTTGTGCTCATAATTGTTTTACATTTTATCACAAGTTGAAGTTTGAGATATAATTAAAGTTCTCAAATCAACCATTAGGATACTTACCCAGAGTAGATCTGGCCTAATCGGGTGAGCCCTTAAAGGACTGGGCTCTTTCTGGAAGAAGAGATCTGAAAAATCAGAAATTCTGCTGGTTTTTAAGAAATAAACTGCCGTTTTGTGAGATGGCCCATGGAGGAAGTCAGGTATCAAGGACTTGAGATTGTCTTCTAGGAGCTGAGACCAGTCCTCAGCTGACAGCTAACAAGAAAACAGATCTCAGTTGCACAGTCACTGGGAAATGGATTCTGCCAATAACAAGTGAGCTTGGAAGAAGACACTCCCAGCCCTAGACGAGAGCACAGCCCAACCAATGCCTTGAACTCAGCCTTGTGAAACTCTGTGCAGAGAAACCAGTCATGCCATGCCTGGACTTATAAGCTAGAGAATGGGGAGATAATGCATGTGATTTTTTTAAGCCACTAAGTTCATGGGAGTTTGGTACACAGCAATAGGAAACTTACATATTATGAGACCCTTCCTCCCCCAAAAGCCATTATGACTTCCTGGGTAGACTAGGGTCTGATGGAGGCCAGATGATAAATGGAATGGTAGTCCAAGTCTATCTTACTATAGGTCCAATGAATCTGAATGAACCACATGTATCCAAATGACTAATTGGGATGGATATACATGGCAGTTGTCATAACCCCCAACTGATATATTGACCCTGGATTAAGAGTCAACATGGCAAGAAGGGTCAAGTAGAAGCCCTGGAATCTGCCATCCTTCAGCCTAATTAATATATCAGAAGCAATACTCTATCCCAGATGGATTTGAGAAATTGAGCAACATCCTCAGACTTAAATTATGCAAGTACTGTGATTACCAGAATATCTCTTTTGAATTCATCTTTTCTTTTTCTTTTTTTTTGTGAGGAAGATTGGCCCTGAGCTAACATGTGTGCCCATCTTCCTCTATTTTGTATGTGGGATGCCACCACAGCACGTCTTGATGAGCAGTGCGTAGGCCTGCATCCAGGATTCCAACCTGAGAACACCAGGCTGCTGAAGTGGAGCACGAACTTAACCGATTCGCCACCAGCCAGCCCCTTGAATTCATCTTAATGGTCCTTTCATAAACCAGTTGGATAGTGGAAGATGAGAGGGGAGTAGAAGAATCTTAACCAAGTGGAAACAATGCTGCAAGCAATGTATATACTGAAATAGATTAATATAACCTCTGGAAATTAGTATGTCGCTACTGGTCTGAAGAATACAATCTTATCAATTCTCATCAAAAAGGAGTTCATATTTATGTGGAAAGGGCAACAGTATACATACAGTCTTATCTCAGTGTAGTCATGTGCCGTATAATGACGTTTTGGTCAATGACGGACCGCATATACGACGGTGGTCCCATAAGACTAGTATCGTATAGCCTCGGTGTGTAGTAGGCTATTCCACCTAGGTTTGTGTAAGGACACTCTACGAAGTTCACACAACCAGAAAATCATCTATTTCTCAGATCGTATGCTGTCATTATGTGATGTATGTCTGTATTATGTTAACTGCTGTTCTCTCAAAAACATAATATGTGAGGACTTGTTATCTTATTCCACAAAAGGTCATGCTGGCTTAGTGTGTGGTAATTGGACCAGGGTATAGTGGCAAGTGCTTCAGAGAGTGGAAACAAAAGCCTAAAAATATTCAGAGGCCTTTCGTATTGTTGAAGTTTTGGAGGAGTTCAATAATGCGGGACACTCCAGGACATCACATCCAACACAGGATGAATTAGTACACCCTGAGACCTCTCCTACAAAATAAAAGTTCCAGCACTTGATGGGCCTCTTAAGATTTTAGAGGCAGCATATGTCACTCTTGCAACTACTACTCTGACTCATTTATTGGATGGCTCAAAGGGCTCCCAGTTTCAAATGGGGCCCAGAGCAAGAGAGGACTGTCAGGTCTAGACCGGTGCAAAACCCCTACCATTTGAGCTGCATGATCTGGAAGAGCCAAAGCTACCAGAAGTATCTGTAGTATGAAAGATGCACTGAGAAGTGTCTTGCAAGCCCCCACAGGAGAGTCACAGTACAGACCCCTAGGGTTCTAGAGCAATGCCCTGCTATTTGTAGCAGAGAAGTACACCTTTGATGAACGTTTCCTGATAAGCCACTGGGCTGTGATAATTAGTAAGCAACTGACCATGGAACATCAGTGACTATGAAATCAGAGCTGCTTATTACGAGGTGAATATCCTTATATTTCCTAGTCGGAAGATCAGTCAGACAGCACAAACCCGTCATGTAATAGAAATGTTGTGTCAGTGATCAGATCTGAGCAGACCCAAATGTCTCAGATAAGTTTCATGAAAAATATTCAGAGAGACTCTGTGCCTCTTAACTCTTGGCCCCAACACCTCTTTCTCACTCAGCCTGTGGCATTAAAGAGGTGTCCTATGACCAGCATAGGGGCGGGGGTGGGTACTCAGATCTGTTTCACAGATGGTCAGCTTAAAGTGTTTGTGTGTGCTGGAAGCACATGTTGCTTAGTAGTGTTGCTACTGCAGACCCACTTAGAGGTGGCATTAAAGACAATTGTGAGGGAAAATCCTCCCAATCAATAGCGTTTCATGCCTCATTGCTGTATGCTAAGCTGTCTTTATAAAGAGGCCGAATTAACCCGAGGTCAGGATATACATGAACTCTTAGGCAATGGCAAATGTCTTGGCTGTTTTGTTCTAGAATAGCAAGATTAAGATGCTAAACAAGGAGATTTGGGGAATAAAGATTTGAATGGGCATTTGGGATAAGGTTTAAAATGTGAGAATCTTTGTGTCTCATGTTAATGTCCACTAGAAAGGATCTGCCACAGAGGTGGTATTTAACAGCCTAGTTGACAAGGTGATTTGTCTGGAGCTTTCAGCCAGCCCCTGTCCTCAGCCATTGCAGTACTTGTGCAACAGTCCCACCAAAGGAATGGGCATGGAGGCAGGAACAGAGACTACGCATGGGCATAATAGCATGGCCTCTTTCTTCCCGAGGCTGAGCTGCCTTTCCCCACTCCTGAATACTTGTCATCAGCACACACTGCACTGGTGGTAGTAATTGACCTGAATATCATGAGTATCTAAGGATTGTTGCTACCTAATGTGACAAGTAATCTGGAAGCTGGAGAAATCCCTGGGGCATCTCTTGGTACTTCTACATCTGTCGACAGAAGTGAATGGGAGATCATAGTATTCATGACCTGATAGGAGATCAAGTCCCCCAGACATGAAATTCTGCTTCTCAACTGCCATTAGCAAGCTGAAATGTTGGCCAAGAGTGGGGCAAATCTAGCATGGGTAATGGAAAAGGGAGATGAATATTGATTATAGCCTTTGAACCAGCTGCAGCAATGGGGACTCAAGCTTGCTCCACTTACCTTCTGTAAGAAATCTGTTTAAGAAACAGTGGCTGACCACCACCTGCAAAACTGGTAACTACAAAACCTAATGATGGGTCTGAACAGCACAAAGGGTGAACAGGATGCAGACAGACTAGAAGATGCTTTTCCTGCCCCTTTACATTCCCTTGGCCCAGCACTAATTTCCGAGATAGCCAGATTGCACAATTTCATCCAAACTGGCCCTCAAACTGATAGCATTCCACCACAATTGCCTTTCCAAAGTCTTTCAGATTTCTATCAGACAGTCATCTTCTGTGCCTAAGATTCTGACCGACAGGCCCTGCACAAGTGTGTTACAGAATTGAGGGGTAGTCAACAATGCTGTGGGGCACCCTCAGTCAACGCAGGATGGGAGCTGGTGGATGAATGCTGCAGCCTACAGGCAAATCTGAGAAACCTTCTATATACTTCTCAGATGTCCCTGCAAAGGTCAGTCCCTATTGCCTGCAGCAATGACACTGATAACCTACTCTTGTGCTTCTTTCCCTCTGTTTCACTCTGCTTCCTCACTCCTACTTGTTGGTGTCAAGTCTCAAATAAGTACGCTGCCCCAACCTTGACTCTGCTTTCAGAAATGCAACTGAGACGCCTGTTTCATGTAATCCTCCTAGATATTAAGAATGATTCATACATACTTATTTATAATATTGGTATTATTGAACTAGTACTGCGTGTGTATTATTTGTGTATATTAGCATATGTAAATAAGATTATTCTTCTTTGAGCTATGGTTTTATTCACAGATTATGTTAAAATTTATACTGAAATACATCTATCCATTAAGAGTGTTAAAGTATACAATTATCCATCTGCTGAACTGACATCTTTCAGCCTGACATTTACAATTGTCACAAACAGGCCAACAGTCCTACTGAGTCTTGCTCAGGATTTCAAAGGAAGTGTCTCCAGACAGAAACGTTTTAATTAAAGTTTGGTTTAATGAAAATTATGCATCACAAAACCAACTGCTTCAAATAATATCAAATATCCAGACTAGAAATAAATCTGTAAAGTTTTATTCTGAGAGCTCTCATTCATCTCTAAGTTTGCTATAAACACCCAAACACGCAGTTCAGATTTCAGTCACTGTCAACTTTATTCTATTTACTACCTTGCATAACTTGTAAACAAGCTGACTTCCCTTTTTGAAAATGAGCAGTGCTTTTTGTTGTTGCTGTATTGTTTTCAATTTTGGATTCCCCACAGTGACTTGTGTGTAGTAATAACAAAAGGAATATTAGCTAATATTTTGTAAGCTTATGCTGTGCAATAGTTTATATTTTACACGTTCCCATATTTAGTTTCCACAGCATCTCTATGAAATAAAGTTATCATCCCCATTTTATAGATGAAAAATTATGGTACAGGGATATGAAATAGCCTTATCCAGTATCATGCCCTGTGGTAACACAAGGATAACAATCCCACTGGTTTGATGCCAAACTATTCATTCCTAACAGCTAGATAATTGGGGCTAAACATATTAAAATATTTTAGGAAGGTAAACTCAAATAAAACTCTTAAGGTTTAGAAATGTATAGTTGTATCTATGTAATTTTTTACCATCCAATATGCTGGTTAATAATTTTCCCTGGCTAAACAAGTTTATAACCTTCAGGATTAATAATGCAGGATTTTTTGTCTAATTTGTCATCATAAGAACAATTTCCCCATCATACTATCCTAACCTGCCATTATAAATCTTTATACTTCAAATATTCTTTGAGAATATGCTTCATTCTTGCTCTAAATCATCAAGAAAATTATTGAATATATAGGTCAAAATGCCAATCCTCATGATCCCACTCAATAAAATTCTCTGCACTGACACTGTATTTTAACTGCCAACTTGCATTTCATCAAACCTATCCATACTTAAGTCCATAAATATTATAAGTTTTTTTTTACCAAGTTCTTTTGATGAAAATTATGCTCTCTTGGCTGTAATTAAGCTATAGAACATAGGTCTTTTCTATGTGTTTAGAGAAATATGTCATTAGGAACTTCGGTTCTTCTGAAATTAAAGAGTCAATTAAGCAAAATCATCTATGCAGTTTAAAAATCACTTGAAGAATGAAGGGATTGGTTTATGAGGAAAAATCCAAGAAGCTAGATAGGCTGATAACTGAAGGGAGGTAAGATAAAAGCAGTAATATACCAAAGTTACAAATACCAATGAAGAGAGAGAACTATTTGTCATCCTGGCTTTTCTGCCATTTCTTGGAATAATGTGATACTGTAAAGGGCCAAAAATACTTTTCCCCACTTTTGAGGTTATATAACCTGCTGCCCTGGGAATGTAACCCCCTGATAAAAGGAGAAGAAGCTTGCCATTTACATAATTGGTACCAGCTTTCTATGAATAGATTCAATTTTATTAGACCTTTTGAGATTCCATATGAATCATTCTATTAATATTGACTGCAATTTAGATAGAACTAGTTCAAACAGAATGCTTCACATTGGAGGAAGTAAGTCAACTTACACCATTGCTAATTCTTCCGTGAGACAAAACTTTCACCCGATTCCCAGGAGAAGGACTTCTGTGTAGCCAACTCAATACTCCCCTGTCATTGATTTTGCTCAGCACGGAGGATGGAACTGTGGGTGAGACAGCTGAGATCTGGTGAACAAACCACACTGTTGTAAATGTGATAGAACGTAACCTCATATCAACATCAAGTGTCTGGAAATCCAGAAATTTCTGTCAAGCACTTGAAAATCCAAAAAGGGCAAAAACAAATAGAATGAAAATTGCAGTAAAATCTTGGTTACCCCATAAGGAAAATAAATAAAACAAATTGTTTACATTTGTTCAAATAGGAATCCAATGATTCAAAATAGAAAAGCGCAAGCACTCTATACAAATTAATGAAATGAAAGAATGAAGACCTATTTAAAATGCCCAATGCCTTAAAGAGAGTCACTAGCAGTTCTACTGAAATTTATCTGAAGAAACATATGCCCAGGAACAGAGCCATGATACAAGATGGGGGTGTTTGTAGGAGTCAAGAGTTTCAGGGGGAAAATAAAATGTACCTTTAGAAATTCTTTTAAAATCACCAAAGATAACCTTTTATCATTTTGTGTCTTAATCTTAATTTATTTACCATTTAATATATTCACAAATCTGGTTTTCTAAGATCATAAATGCAATTCTTTAAAATGGAAATTACTTAGAGTTGTATCAGAAATAAACTATTTTTCATTTGAATTGCAATTGTTCATATAGTATCTAGAATATCTTACCAACTTGGTATCATACTATTACTCACCGCATATTTCCGATGTCTATATGGTGAAGAAACTATGGTGGCAGGAGTAGTCAAGCACACCTCTTGAGATCATAACCCAGAATAATCTCATTTTTTAAAAGCCTATCTCCTATGTAAAGCAATTATTTCAGTTTGTCACATTGAACTTGGATTGTCAAGCCCAATGCATAGACAACTCACAAGAATAGATATTGCTCTTGACGTGATCATTACACAAAGGTTTAAATTGTCAGTGAAGATGAGAAAACCTATGATATGTTCCTTTGACTCATAATCATTCTTCCTTTTTTGGTTTTCTTGTTATATATTTTATTTAACCTTACAAATGTAGATGTCAGTTTTCTGGGAGGAAGCTGGTGGCAAGGTCATTAGACTGTTGGATGGATTTAATGTGAGCCTCTAGGAAATATGCAAACCTCATATGTGTTTAAGAATCTTCACCTAGAACAAATTGCTTATTACATACAGATAACTCCAAGCAGAATCTCAGGCTGTTAAGTGTATATTATCCCACTGGACTATTTCATAAATTATTATTCTCCAAGCCTAAGTTTTAGATGAATTTAAATGAAATATTTTAAATCGTGACTCATAATAATTTGTTTTTAAAAAAGTGAAACTTACAAATTCTAATGGAATGAGTCAAAATTAGTTACTATTTACAGAAAAAAGGAAATTATTTGGCCTCATAATTATGAAGGACAAAGGAAAAATTGATTGTTTATCGTATGTTATTGAGAAGAAAAAGTCTGTGTAAGGTATTACATCAGTAGTATTCTCAATGTAAATATTTTAATCCTACAAATATACTCGCAAGTGATTCCCCCACTAAATTTACCACTCTTATTCACCATACTTTGACACAAAAGATTCAAAGGTATTTTTATGATTCATCTATCACATCAAATATGCTATGGACATGCAATTATCTGCATGAAAATTTTAGGCATCTTTACACCTTGTATATAGGGAAGCTGAGCACGAAAGATTCACCGGAGAAATCACAGGTGTAATCTTCTAAGCTAGTTATGACTGCTTTGAAAATGTCACGATCATTTCTAGAGTAAGGATCCTCCTGTTTTAGAATGGCTGCTTTACATACAAAGCACAGGTATAGAAAACTCAAAATCTTTAAATAAGAATGGATATTCTCCTTAAAACTTGCTTAACATTTTAACTCCTTTACACATCTATGTAATTTGTGTTAATATAACTTTAAATTCCTTGACTAGACAACTACTTTGGCAGAAAATAAATTATGAATATTTGCATGCAACATAATAAAAACTTGCTTGAAAAGTTTAGAAGCCCTTTGGAGAAGGCAACCAGCTAATGAAGTCATTATCACACGTAGAAATGAAGGGAAGCTCTGTGCCTACCTCAACCACTCCACACGTAAAACAGTGACGGTGTGTAAATGATCCAAAACTAATACAGTCTGCATTCCCAGAATAACCCGTTTAATCGTTTTCATTCTGTATATGGGTATAGAAGCTTTCTGCTTGACCCTGAATGAATGGTTCTAGCAAGTTATATTTTGCAGATTAGAGTCACAATACCTGCAAACCTTTGAAAAAAGATCAAGATTGCTAAGGACGTATGCAGGGAAATCACTCAAAGCTTCATTCAGTCGTTTCCATAAAGAAGGTTCTACACACACGTGTGGCAGCTGTTTCCATTCCACTCTCAACGGCCACAGACAGGTGACAGGTAGAGCTCCGGGGCCAGGAGGAGGTGATGAGGGCTCCTGCCAGAAGCTGTCACCTCAGGAAAGACATTTGACTTATTTAAGTCTGTTTTTTAATGGTACAGAGACCTTAGACAACTTCCGAGGGCTATTGTTGTGAGAATTAGGTCAAATAATAGATATGAAAGTATATTTTCCAGATTGTAAACCTCACAGAAATAGTTTAGCTGCACTGGGTTATTTGAGAAAAATACGATCCCAATTCCATTGGCTTCCCTTTTGATTCCTCATTTTCTCATCTGTAAAAGGAGAGGTTTGTACTGGAGGAATCCACGATCTCCTCCAGCTGTGAAACTGTCTGACAGTAAGTGGCATAAAGATAAAGGGAAACATTCAGAGGGCAAAAATCCTAACGTCTCTTCCTTTTGTGAGTATCTAGGAATATAAGGAGTATGTCTAATAATTTTAGTAATAAAAACATTTTCTAAATCCTGTCAGTATGTATTTGAGACTGTATTCATAAGGTCACTGAAACATCAAGTTACAGCTCCATTTGAGGCTTTTCAAGCAGAACTGGTAGAGACAGTATAATGGTGGTTACTGTGCTTGGGGGCACTGGGGAGCTGTTGGTCAAGGGTAGAACTTGCGCCAGTAGATGAATAAATCCTGGGGATCTAATGCATAGCATAGTGACTGTCGTCAACAGTACTGTATTATATACTTTAAAGCTGCTAAGAGACTTAATTGTTCTCCCCATAAAAAAGAAGTGCTAACTGTGTGATGTAATAGAGATGTCAGCTAATGCTACGGTGGTAACATATTGCAATGTAGGAAATTGTCAAACCAACGCGTTGTACACCTTAAACGTACACAATATTATTTATCAATTTTATCTCAATAAAAAATTTGAGGCTTTCATAACTGTGAGGGTCAAACGACTCATTGTTCCCCAGTCCCCAACCTTTCTACATCCTCCTTCCAGCAGTGAAAGGTACTCTTGGGAAAAAATTAAATTCAGACTGTTACAAAAAAAAAAAAAATCCTAAATCATATAACAAGATCTCAGGCAATGATGAGATTTCAAAAGTTGCTTCAGAGGTGTCTCTAGTTACTTGTTTGTAGGGCTGCATGCCCAGCTGGGTCAAGGCAGTGGGGTATCTTGCTGAGAGACCAAAGAAATGACCCCGAGATGGCAGGCCAGACATATGGGTTTATTGGGGAGTTACTTAAGGGAAGGTCCAGTGGCGGTGGCTGGACAGGAGATGTGCCCCCGCTACCGCCCCCTGGGAGAAGCTTGCTTAAGTGGGCAGAGGAGCAAAGGCTGCATGCTTGCCAAGGGGGATCATCCTTGTATGACCTGCATTCCAAGGACCCGAGTCCCCCTACCCAGGGCCTCTGTGTTCCCTCTGACCACAACGGCCTTTGTACTAACTCTCCCATGAGAAAACAGCTGGGTTGGCCAAGCCCAGGACTGTTATCATCGCGAGTGCTGGCGCGGAGGCCAGCCAAGGAGCCTCAAGGACACGTGGTTTTAAAGGGGCATGTCAGCTGGTGCCCCTACACTCTTGCGACAATGATGCTGACTTTTAGCTCACGTCCTGAGAGAGAGAACATTTCAGGCTTACACAATAGCAAAAACATGTTTACATCAAACAGTCCAGAGTATACGAAATTGTATAAACACACACATACACAGGCTGTCCTTGCTCACGTGGCTCCAATGTGCTTAAATCTCAGTTACTATGGTTTAGTTAGATGATACCAGTCCCCCAACAACAGTTCAAATTTTAATTACTGCATTATATTAACTATGAGTAATTGCATTAAGTACAATCTCTGCTGCTAGATCTTCAGTATGCAAACTCCTATGTAAATAATAGACTTACATCATGTTCAACATCCAATCATAAATATCTCAAAATTCGTTGGTGATCCATCACTGTGCATCTGTTATTCGATTCACGCACAGACAGTAAAGCAGATAGTTGTGTTGCTTCCTTATCTCCCTGTGATACACGCAAGTAACATTTTTAAAAAACTGGATAATTCAAAGAAGAATTGGCTAATGAAGATGAAAGTGCAGCAAAGAAACAAAAAGCACCACGAGAAGTCAAGTTAGAATCAAATGTAAATAGAGCCACAGAAGTAGTAGACTGTGGAAATGTTGTCATCGCTACTGGTCCAGAGGCTGTAAATATGCAGCCAGCGGAATTTAGTGAAGGTGAACTTATCAACATAAATGAGACAAGCGGTTGTAATGGACAGGATGGAGATGTTCCAAAGGAAGAGAAATGGGTAAAAAACTTCATATAAAAAGGAACTCAGCAAGGTTCTGCAACATTGATGGCACAAGGATAAAATGTTAAAGCTGATCCCAACCCAGGAGCATGACAATTAGTGTAGGCATAGAAGAGATGCTCCCTCCATATCATAACTTATACGATGAGAAAAAACAAGTACTATGCAAAACTATTCTTGCTATGAATTTTACAAACAATTGCCTGTCCTACTGCAACTGTAAATGTAGCAACCAAATATCCTCTTCCGATAGTTATCCTGACTCCGAGGCAGGCGGATGGAGGATGTGCAGAGAAGGAGCCACACAATGGGACCAGCATGCAGTCAGCGAGATTTCTGTGATCCACACTTACCTAAGATTTCACCAGTTCCCTCTTGTGAAGAGATGAATGAATTAGAACTGTCAGAATTCTAATGTTTAATATTCATTGTAGCTTGTTGGCTAAAAAAACAAAAAGATATTAATTTTCAATGTGTCAAATTACAGTGAGCTGAACATGAGTTTTACTATCTTTCATTTCCTTTTACATTTGTAAATGACAGTAAGGGAGTTTCTAATATTTAGACCAAGTTTATAAAGGTCATGGAAAGATCATAATTTTTCCACTGATTAATAATATCATCTTGCATGGTTTCAATTTGCATGGTAACTTTCATTGTTCCACAGTATCATTTAAAGCAATATGTGTATCTACACACACACACACACACACACACACACACACACACACACACGATGGGGGAGGTGTTTTTAAGGATAAGGAAAGCCTTGAAGATAGAGGATTGGATCAAGAATTCTCTGGGCATATACAAATACTCATGCCAATTTTGTTCTAATTTACTAATTTCTCCAGAACTTGGTGGTCTCATGTAGACAAACCCATAATTAACATGTATTTCTTCTATAAAGCTCATGTTTCTGCTCCCCTTCAAGGTGACATCTCCTCCACCAGAGGTGGATTTGACAAGGAGCTTATTTTCAGTTCTCCCTATGACTGGCTGACTTACTGCTCTAGCCATTACAAGGCACATTAGTTTCTTACCAGGATGTTTTTATCATGGAAGTAGGCTTGAGGCCTATCACACTTCATGATTTTAACGTTAAATATCCCTGCCTTTTAAAAATCTCTTCTCTCCAGCTTCATTATTCTCCCATTGTCATGTCTTTTGTGATAGAGTGTGTTATTTTTATACTTTCTGTTTCAATGATAAATGTTTCTATTGTATTTTCTTTTAATACTTCTATTTTGCATGATTATATTTTAATTTTCTCTATAAAATCTGCAAGGCCTGACAATTTTGGCATATATTCTAAATATAAAATAAGTGTTGTGTTAATATGTAAAAGAAGGTCTAGTCTGTTGCATTGTGAGACTTTTCCTGTTAATCCCATTATAAGTTTTCCTGATGTACCTTTTCTAATGGGATGTGTACTTCTCATGCTTCCTGAATTTTTATTTGTATCTTGTATCTTTTATTTATAGAACTATGGCACTTTATTTTATTATCAATTGTAAGTTGTCATTAATAAAGCATTTATGCAGAATAATCATTGTCATCTACTGTTTATTTATATATAGATCCTATAAAACAATGTATCATAGAAAAAATTTATTTTATAAAGCTTTTGTTTTACCTTACTTGTGTTAGCATTAAAACAAGAAAAATGAAAACAAGATATTGTTCAGAAAATCATAGTAACTCTGAGCAATCTACAAGGAAACGAAAATTGTGATATATGACTCAGTTCAACAGAGGTGGTCATCTAAATTGTTCCGGGCACATTTCAGGTGAAGTTTTCAACCTTAGACAGAAACATCAAATCCATCTATAACTCTTTCTGAAACCTATTATCAAATGAGAAAAAATTTCCTAGCTGACTCTCTTATCTTATGATGGGGCTTTGACACTTGAATCAACTAATAATTGTAGCTGTTTCACATAAAAGGTCAGTTTTGACAAATCGTCTCTTGCACGTGGTGAAAACACTCTTTCACTGTCAGACTAAGGTTTTATTCAGTAAATGCGGTTTTACAATCAGAAGCATCTTTGGATGGACTACAATATACACTCAGGGCATTTGGAAGAAGGCATAAGGGTAAGCCTTTGTCTTAAATTATCTTCCTAATGACAAAGAGAAAAACAAAATAGTAAAAAAAAAAAAGCTATAGATAACAAAGTTATATGAATAAGTCACTGCAGACATGTAAAAATAAGCCCCTGGTGCCATGTAATCAAGGAAAGATGAAGGATAAAGACGGCGTACAATGGGGACAGTATAAATACTATTATATCACAAATAGTTGGTAGTAAAAGTCATAAGCAAATGAAAAGTCCAAAATAGTGACTTTCTTCATAAAAGTTGGTTAAATGTCATCAAATTACATGCATGCATTTTTCCATTTAGGGTTGAGAAACAAACTTTGTACTCAGATATTTTCTTCTCTAGTCCCTGAATAATTCTATTAATTCATTATTAATTTACAAAATTGTCCCTTAATGTAATGAGAACTAGCTGAAGTACTTTTAGGAGTTAATACGTAACACAGTAATAGGTATCATCTTAGAAAATAGAATTCTTGTTGTGTCACATAGAAGGAACTCATACAATTTTCTGAGAAATATGGATATGTATTCTGTGACTAATAATCCATCAAAATAAGTGTTAATTTGGATGCCTATAGTGTACTTAGTACTGCTACATTATATGGGGAATAGGAAAGGAAAATAATGCTGCCATGTGAAAATGTAGTGTGATAAAATGCAGTGTTACACTAAGGATGAAACAATTATACCAGGACAATGCAATAATTCAGAGGAGACGAAGATGAATGGGGGAAAGTGGAGAGGAGGGAATCCGCCTATTGGAAGATATATATCTTCATTTTTGTCATCACAATTTACTAAACTTGGGTAGGTAAGAAGAGTGCTGAACACCATGATAAAGAAGGAAGAAAAAGTAGATTTATAAACCATGGATATATTTCTGGACATTGTGATGAGGGAAAAGGAGAGGGAGGAAGAAAGGAGAATATGGAGGTGGGGGGACACCAGAACATAAGGGAAAGAGGGAGGTCTGGCGAAGGATTGATGAGTAAAATGCCAAGTTAAGATAGGCCTGAAAGTCCAGACAAGTCCATAGAGAAAAGAGTAAATATTTGTTGTTTTTGTTGCTCTTATTTTAAGAGAGCAGTGAGAATATGAAACTCATGTTTGAGGTCTATTAATCTGGCAACAAAGTGCTGAAACAATTGCCTTACGTATGGTCAAATCTTGCTCTTAGATGAACCTTGGAATAGAGGAGAAAAATGTCCCAGTGGAAGTGAACGTTTGACATTTCAAAATAGAACAGACATCCGGTGAGAATTCAGGACTCATAAGAATAAAGAACTATCATAGAAATAAGAGCTGTAGCCACCAAGATGGATGACCAAGAAGGAGGATCAAAGATAAAACTTCAAGAAATACTTGTAGTTGAAGCCAGTAAATGAGAAATAAAAGCAATATTAAAGTGAAGTAGTATAACATATTGCTATAGAAATCAAGAAGCAGAAATTAAGAGGCTGACCTAGCTAGTTGTATCAGATGTCAGAATAAGTCAGGAAGAATGAGGTGAAGTAGGTAATGATAGAAGTAGAAATTTGGGAGGTTGAGTTCCAGCAAAGTCCTGAAGTGAAAATTACAAGAGATTAAAAGGGAGGTAGGTGGGGAGTAAAAGAAAAAAGAGAGTGAGAGAGAGAGAGAGCGAGACAGAGAGAGGGGGAGGGAGGGTGGGAGGGAGAAGGGGGTGACTTCTCCACTTGCCGCGTATGCAATCCGGACAATTATGTCTTAGTTTTTCTTCATCTGAAACGGAGACAATTAGGGTGCCCATTTCATAAGGTTATGAGAATTAAATAACCCAGGAAACACATTTAATACATGTCTTGGCAATTTGTCATCATTATAATAGTATTTTGACAAGTTGTTTTTACTGGGAAAGGAGTCAAAATGAAGAAGGAGAATATGCTAGAAAAGGAACGGTCATGTTGTAGGGACAAGGACATTGATGTTAGCCTAATATTGCCTTGGACCTCTTCAGTCTTCTGGAACAGATCAAATTAAAAATGGAAGTTTTATACATTCCTAATTCTGTACTTAAGACTTTTCCCACCAATACATAAAATCTTGGAGATTTATGATTTAGGATAAAAAAATCTTAAATTTCCTACAGAAGAGCTTTGTAAACTGAGTACATCTGGGACTTATCAATAGAGTATAAGTTGGCATTCCAACAGCCAGTTACTTGATTTCTGGTAGTTCATCAAGAGGCTTACAAAACACTTCCTAAGTGATTGTATATTATTGCCATTCTTGGTCTGCTCTGCAACAAGGTAAAGTACTCATCCTCAATTTTTTGTAACATAAAATATATGACAGGAAAAGATAAATCAGTAAAGGCAATTGAGAAGATGACATTTTCGCCTTTAAAATCAATAGCAGCTTGAGTCTCCAATGGATTTAGGAATATCACACCTTTGGCACAAAATCTCAGAATTATATTATAGTACTTATCTTTATTTCTTATTTTATACTTAATGGTATACTTTATCTACCTAAAATTTGAATGTTTTATGGTTATGTATAAGGCTTGCTTTCCTAAATGGTTTGGTAATTGCAAGTTACCATGGAACCTAAAAAAAGAGAGGGCTTCATCCCAATATGGGTGAGGTTCCTTTAACATGGCACCACGCAAAGCAAGGACTACCAGTTTATCAAGTTATATTGTGTGGTTGTGTACGTTGAACAAAATGATAAAAAAGCTTTCTAAAAGTTAAAACATTCAATACATATAGGCTTATTCTTCAAAGAATTCTTTGGAAAATCTTTAATTATAATGCAAAATAATTGAGGAACTTACAAATACATTGGTTTTTAGATGTGCAGGCAAAATGGCATATCTCATGCTCTCACACTGAGCGGAATACCCAATCTTTACCAATGTATGCCAGATGGAAATGTTGCATGTTAAATAACATATCCTCCTGATTATTGTACTTTAAAGTATGTGAGATTTATTATAAGCCTAATTCTAATTCAATGAATGCCATCAACAGATTGTATGATGGGTCATTTTCACTATGGGTTGTAAAAGAATTACTAAGTCACATTATTTGAAAATAATGTTTTCTATATATATATGGTTACATTGAAAGTCTTGGGCCATCTCCTGAGAAAACATACTGAAGATAAGTAGCTAAAAATTTTTTTAAAAAACTAATTTTGATGCTTTGCAGTAAAAAGACAGTCTAATTATGTGAATTAAACAGGTTTGTTTACCTGTCACTGAAATGGGCACTTTCCACCAAAAGCAAGCCAATGCTATTAGCAAGTACATGGGGCCCTTATTCAACTGATCTTGGGAGTGAAGGCAGGGCTCTTACCTGACCTTCCACAGAGGTCCCCTAGACCCTGGACAGAGACTATGGAGTGCCATTGCTGACTCCATAAGTCATGAAATAAGTATATGTCTCCTCTCTCCTCCCTGTAGGGTCAAGATGGAGAGGGAGCCTGGAAATCCTTAATCCATTAACTGGTACTCAATACTGTCTGAGCCACTGAACTTCTGTTGATCAGCCTTAGCTGCTCTAAGCAGCAATTAGAAGCATTTAGAGACAAGTTTGCCACAAGCTATGAAGATCATTTGTTACAATTCAGCAATTTGCTTACACAATTAGGCTAGTAGGTGTTTGATCAGAGAATCTGGAAGAGAGGAGAAGGATTTTTCCTTACAGTGATTTCATTAGTTCAAGCTCTGGATCAGTCCTATCAGATATAAAATGCATGCTGCAAGTATAATTTCAAATTTCTAGTAAACATATTAAAAAGGAAGAAGAAATGTGAAACTAATATTTTTCCAACCCTATATTTTCCCCTGTATGTATATATATATTACATTTTTTTTCTGCTAAGTCTTCAAAAGTCAGCATGTATTTTACACTTAAGCATGTTTCAGTTCAAACAGCAGCATTTCAAGAGCTTAGTAGCAACATATGGCTAATGGCTACCATTTTGGACAGCACAGATATTGATGGTACCTGATATCAAAGTTCCATTATTTATTTTCTTATCAGCAAAACCACAGTAGTCAGTAGATAAAAACTTGTGAAGAAATATCTACAGACTAAATTCTCTAAATAAAAAGTATGGATGTCTACTGAGTAAAACTTTGTGCAGATAATGAAAACCAAAAAAAAAAAAAAATCAAAATCCAGATGTTTTGCCTAAGTCATAATGCCAAAATTAGATTTAGACGATTGATGGCAATGTTTAGTTTTCATCAGCAATAACAATAAAGTGTTGCTCTGTAATTTACCCTATCAATGTAATTAATATAGAAATCAGTGATTATTTTAGACCCAATCAAATTTTGGATTCTGAATTATATGGATTGTATGTCAATACTGATCTACTTGTATATGAGGATACAATTTCCTTCTGATTTTTTTATGATCAGAAATTCTACCTCAATAGCTCTTTTAATTATCAAAAGTCTCTACATAAATTCTGTAATTGTGACTTTTCCTGCCTTAATTTTCATTTTCCATGAATCCTAATAAGAGATATCAAACTTTGATTTTTAAAAAAATTTCGTAGCTATCTTTTTCTTTTTGCTATTCTATATCTTAGAATAAAAAATATAATCCTATTGATTTATATATTCAGGATTTATAGATTTGTAATACCAATTTTTAGGTTATGAGTATTTTATGTACTTACCTATCTGTAATTTGAAACTGAAAACTCAAAAGCAATGGAAAGGTCAAAAAACAAATGAATGATTTTTCTTTTCATTAACCTGCAGTTAGACTAACTGTTTTTTTTTTTTTTCCTGAAGTAGGACTCTCTCTTTTGCAGTCTAAACTGTATGTAGCATCTTCAAATATTTTATGTACAATGCATATATTATGAAAAGTCTAAATTCTTAAACACAGAATTAAGATTTCAAAAATACATTGCCTATTTTTCCACTATTGCATTTATCACATGAAGTGATATTTCTACTCACCTTCCCCCAAATACTGTACACATTTTTCAGCTTCCAATATTTGGTACCAGGCTTTCCCCATCACTGAATATTCTTCATTTAACATAGTCAGTTTCTACCCATGCTTCAAGTCCCACAAACATTTCTTCTTTGGGAAATTATTTCCAGAGCATAGAGCAATCGCTCCTACCTCCGATCTCCTCTAGTACTTACTATGAATAGTTAAGTTGTTTTAGTTGGGATTTTAAAAGACTAAAAAAAATTTTTAAAGGAAAGGAGTAAAACAAGCAACTCTCCCTAACTTTAAGTGATGCAGCTGTTATTGGAAGCGTGGAGGATCACTCAAAGGTTGCAGGCTGACTAACCACACTCGGACCAGATACGAGCATATCCGTGGCTGGTACCACTACACAGACTTGTACAGGCACCTCAGTAGAATGCATCAGCTGTGAACATTTAACCTCCTCATTATAACAATTAAGCTTCAATGTCCTGGGAGACTTTGATTGGCCAAGATCACCCACCAGTTATTTAGCTGTAGATGGTGGAGAAAAGAGATCTAGTAGAAGTACACCAACTAGTCTGTAATGAAAAGGCAAGTGTCCAGACACACTACCTTGCCAATGCAGAAAGAAATACCTCTTCCCCAGGAAGCTGGGATGGTGTTATAAAGGGCAAAAAGACAATGGGTGGCAAATATATATCATAATCCAGTAGTTAACTCATTAGTATATTGAACTGCTATTAGTCCATATGGTTATTCAACTTTTCCTCTGTGTAAATCATTTTATCCATTAAAGTAAAAATTAGTGAAGAATTTTATATTTCTTAGAATCTTCTACAATACCTTATACATGATAGGATCCTAGTTTGCTTTTTCCATTTATTTCTCTCCTATGAATGTTAGCAAGTATTTTATTTTTACTATAATGTGAACATCTTAAAATTCACAAATCTCAAAATCTTAACATTGTGTGTGTGTAAACATGCACATGTTGACATGTACTTTTCATATTCATTCTTTTACATGTCTCAATTTAGTTCAGTTCAAACATATATGGAGTACATGTTCTTTGTAAAGAACATGCTAGACTCTGGGAAAGAAAGATGAAAAAGATGTCCCAGCCCTTAGGTTGAATGCTTCTATGTTTTATAGTTTTGAAAAATAATAATTATTATAATAAGTCTTGGTCTAACAACAACTTGTATTCTAAAATACCACTGATTTTGTTTCCAGAAATTTAGAATGTCTAAAGAGGTGAAAGATATTTTTATTAAACCAAAGGGGGAAAAAGAAAAACAAATCTCATAAAAGGGAAGATCTAAAGCATGTTTCTTTAGTCTTCGTGGCACAATAAAGAAATTTGGCATTATTTCCTCACTAGTATTAGTTTTATGCACACACTTAACTATAAATAATCTTGCTTCTAATTGTACTCCCAGAAAATAAAAGTACAAATACTATAGAGCATGTAATATATATCATTGTTTTTTCTTGATTTCTGACCTTTGTAAAGCCAGTTTTAAAGAAGTTTGTACAATAACACTTTGCTTTTTCATTGAAATATATTTCTTCGTATATTTAACTGATGATGGAATACCCATTATGCAAAAACAATAATACTAAGCATTTCTGGAACCAGAAATGTGAGAAATATATAGTGTGCCTTGAAGAGTTAACTTTTCAGTGGAAATAATGAGTTATATCTGCAAATGACTATAATACCAGATAGAATATAACAACTTGTATAGGACATTTTAAAAAGCTGCAGAAAGAATTCAGAGGGCAGAGATATTTCTGTCTACTGTGCTTATGGAAATTCTCTTAGATGCAGTAATAGATGAGCTGTGTTTGAAGGCTCCATTCTACCTCTCTAGCCTGGTCTACTGGTTACCCTTCATCCTCCTCCTCCCTGGGCTAATCAGTCTTTAAAATCATGCCTTGAGCTATTTTTGACTCTTTGTTCTTGTTGCCATAAAATGGCCAATATCTTTATTATTCAAGGTTTAATTCATTCATCTGAAGGAAGTTTGAGTTTCTATTTGCCCAAGTCCTATGCTAGGGGAGCGTCATTACCACGAGATCTGATCTCTGCTTTCAGTGCGTTCAGAAACAAATACTGTGGGAACAGTCACAGCTCTAGTAGAGGTATGGACAAAATTCTATAACAATGGAAGCAAGTATGGGCAGCTTACCTGAAACTGAAATGGGCTAGATGGTGGCAAGATAAGGGAAGACTTCAGAGAGAAGGTTAATATTGGTTAGGATTTTCAGTGTTGAGCGTTCCAGGCAGACAATCTTACTTATGAATACTTAGCGTTGTACAAATAGCTGGGGCAGGGTGTATAAATGGGTTGTACTCCACCACCATTGGTAGCATGAGACTCAAACCAAAATACTTAAACTTTGGTCCATGAGGGGTGCATCCTAGTGGGGAAAGAGGGATCACGAGGAGATAAGCCAGAGGGGAGTCAAGAGAATTCAACTGCCTATACCACAGAAATGTCTATGTCCCTTTCCCTATTGAAAAAGTTATGTTGCTTAAAATTTTAGTAGGGTGATTGCCTTATTTTTGTTTTAATTTTGACCACACTGTATTAGAATAAGCATTGTGGGGTATGCTGCTGAAAGACTTTTAGTGTATAGCCATCCAGACATGATAATAAATCCATATAACTGAAATTTTCAATTTATAGAGCACTTCCCATAGTATAACTCTATTGATATTGACAACAACTCTTGAGGTTAAATATTTTCTTCCAACATCCTGTTTGAAGATAATGCTCGAGTTTAAATACTTCTTATCCCTATCAGCTTACCTGGCTGAAAAATAAAATCATAAATCACTGTCAGTGATAAGACACTACCTGTGAAACACAAGTTATTAATGTAAGATTTTCCTCAATAATTTGTTAGCTAAAGTATAAAGAACTTGGCGTTTTTCTCTGGAGATTGATGAAAAGAATGCACAAGACAGCAGAAATACTGCATTATTTAGGTGATTGAGAAATGGGTTAACTTGTTGACTTTTTAGTCAAAATTACCTACAGATTCAAGATCCACTATCCCACTGCCAACTAGATTTTGTTAAAACAAAAATATAAGCACCACTTCATTTAATCGCTCGTTGTGATTCTTCAGAAATAAGCTGTGCACATTCCTTTTAATTGCCCAAATATCTTAGGGGAAAAATATTAGAACTTCAAATAAATATTATAAGCACTAACCTATTAAAAGCGGGCATTTCTAAATCTTAAGATGGTAATAACAATTCAATGTTTAAGCATTGCTAACGCATTCTAATAGTGAAATGATAGTTTGTGTCATTAAAATAGAATTTAATAAAGTTTATTTTAATCATGAGCTATCTAAGCAAAAAACAGAATAATTTTGTAATGAAATTACATATGAATAAGACCTCAAGTGCTGTGGGTCTAACATTTCTCCTTCATTACTGGATTCACCATTCTTGTAGCATTTGTTACAGGAATAATCATTCCTCCTGGAACCTTTTTTCCTGTCTAAACTCATTCTTCCTTCCTGACACTGGAGCTGGCGCTGACATCAGAGCTCCTCAACCTTTCCACTGTAGCAAAAGGTAGTTAAGGCTCCATGTACGTGCCCCTGGGGACAAGTGTGGTGGTGGCATCAAAAGCACAGGCACAATCTTAAAAACTCACTACCAGAGCTACAGAGAAGCATCGGTGTTCTATTGCTGTACAAATTACCTCAAAACTTAGAGGCTAGAAACAATAATTATTCCCTTTTGGTTTCTATTGGTCGTGAACTCAGAAAAGGCACTTGGAGATTGTTTAATTTCTGTTCCACAGTGTCTGGAACATAGCTGGAAGACTCCAAATCCAGGTCTGGAAACATCTGAAAGCCCATTCACTCATACCTGTAATCATAGATGGTAATGCTCAGCTGGGGGACTAGCGGGGTCTGTCATTCAGAATAATACCAACAAGTGGTCTTTCCATTCCAAGCACAAGCTTTTGAAGAGAAAGACAGCCAAGTAGAAGCCATAGCACCACTTACGGCTGGGCCCCAGAAGTCATACAACATCACTCTGTTACACTCCATTGGTCAAAGAAGTCACAGAAGTCCAGCCACGTTTGGGAAAGGGAACATAGACTACACCTCTCGATGGAAGCCTGTCAATGTTACATCGTAAGTAGAGTATATAGTTTATATATTATACACACGTGTGTGTCTGTTTTCCAAAGATGGCTACACATACACAACCTTCTGCAAGAAGTAATAGGAGAAACAAGATATTGTCCTGATGGCATTCTGAATTTGAAAATTTTTCCAAATACTTGGGAAATTAGTAGTAACATTAAGTAATCCCAACACCATTATCATCTGTGTCCAATATGATATCTAAAATGCACAAACACCAATAGTTTCCTTATAAGCTTTTCTGAGATGGTTTGGAATCAGCTGCCATTTATAATGTTTCTATCAAAAAAAATCTGGCTTTCCATACTTTCTAACCAAGTTCAGGAACACATTAGAACACTAGGTCAACACAGTCCTAAGTGAGCGCTGTCCTATTCGCTCTTCTCCCTCAAGTTCCCTACCTCTCCCCTTCCCCTTGGCGGAATCACATGTAGTTGTGGATGGAGGCTTACTGTGACTTGAACTTGTGACTGGCACCAGGATCTCTCTCCTATTTCCAAATCATGCCTTCCAACATCACCCCAGGACACTTTCTCACAGTATAATCACCTATTTTAAAAAGGGAGAGGCTGCTTTGAATGTGCTGAGAGTTTTAGGACTAGTTATTGCTGGAATATGATATGGTCACCGTGGGCCCTACGAACCGCCCTCTTGCCTTGGCTAAAGCAGCCATTCTCTGGATTAGTGAAAACTGCATATGAAACTCTTCTGTCTGGAGTAGTGTTTATAACGCTTGTTCTCACACTGTCGTATTAGAGCATCACAGGCAAATCAGCATCTGTATATTCTTGGCTAAATACCCTACAGTTGTGTTTGCTGACACAATTATTAGAAAGGTCTATCTTTTTGTCAGAAACATAATTATATGGCTCAGTAACAAGGATTTCACAGCTAGTATCATAGTTTTCTCTGAAAATGTTCTCTGATCTAATTTTTCTAACAACTTAATAGGCCTCTAGATATTATTACCAATTTGCCCCATATTTTATGTCTTTAAAAATCTGTTGTTCTTTATAGAAATACACATAAGTGGTCCAAAATAGTAATAACTAACAGTTGAACCAAAAGAGATATCCTTTCAGGAGCCTATCTTCAAAACACAGACAACTATTAAATATGCCTTCTAAGTTAAATTGTAATATTCATACCCTCTAGTTAATAATAACAATTGAGTGAAGTATATCAAAACCAGCCATTAGATTTACTATTGTATGTGTATTGGTATCTTTGTTAATAGTTCGATTTCTCTTAGATACCTAATGTACAATAGGTGTTACTCACTTAAGTATAATGTATATATCGAAGAGAATATAAAGGCAAACACTGAATTCCTCACGGGATTCATATGTCAGTTTTAGTTGTTCTACTATAATTTAACCTCCATCTTATCAAATCTGTTACCTTCTTTTGATGGATGTGTAAAGAGGTTCCTCGTGTATGGAGTTAGTGGAAAGAGTGAGAAGATCATGTTCCTTTAACTCAAGAGTACAGGCCACATTATGAAATGCAGCATATGGGAGTGGACAACATGGGGAATACAACCAGTGGAACCACTGTATCTGTGTCTACAGGTGACTCACCTGACTTGTCATTGTACTGCCACCTTCAAACTTTAGAATGGTCCAGAAGCCTCAGTGCAATCTTAGGGATCTGGAAAACCAGGACTGAGGCATGGGCAACAAGTATTGGATAGATACCTGAGAAGACAGAGGCCATGCAATTTAAAAAGTGTTTGTTGAACTAGTTTCATGCATAGCATGTAGTACTGTCTATAAAAGTTAGTTGAGAATTTCCCAAGATATTTTAGATATTTCTTGTTGAAAGTAGGCCTTCACCTCTATAGTAGAAGATAGAATTTATGGTCTCTCTTGTTAAATACTACAGTTACTTATAGGTTAGCATTTTTAAAGGCAAATATAGGAAGGTAGGTAGATGTTTATTCTTATGTTCAGTTTTGTTGACAGACTGTCAAATTCTCATTTTCAATTTAGCAGAATGTGGGAATATAAATATGCCTTCATCCATGCTGAAGTTGAAGATGGCCAGTCACAAAACTCCACTGTTCACTTCAAGTGTGACTTAAACCCAACCATATCAATCACATTAAATATTAATGACAAACTATGATTAAAAGGCAGAGATTGTCAGATTAGATAAAAAGGCAAGTCGCAACTTTATGCTGCTTAAAAGAAATACACTTTCAATATTAACATCTAAGTAGGTAAAAAGTAAAATGATGGAAGTGATAGACCATTCTAAACTAATCACAATAATCTGCTGTAACTACTTTAATAGTTAATGCAAAGTAAACTAAGAAGAACATCACAAGAATGAAGTTCTTTTCATAAGGAGATCAATTCATAAAGTCATAAAAATCCTAAACTTTATGTACATAACAGATTTTCAAAATACAAAGCAAAAACTGATAGAACTCCAAGGAGAGAGAGACACTTCCACACCTAGAGTTGAAGATTAATATTACTCTCAATTGATAAACAGACAGAAAATCCCAATGTGTATGGAAGGCTTCAATAACATTATCAACCACATTGACCCAATTGACAGTTTTAAAATAATCTTCTCAGCAGCAGAATGTACACGTTCTTTTCAAGTAGATGTCGGACACTTACTAAGATAGACCCTATCTGGGACCATAACATAAGTCTCAAATTTAAAAGGATTGAATTCACACAAAGTGTGTTCTCTGACAACAATAGAATTATAAATTTTTAATAAAGATGCCTGGAAAATTCTTAAGCAATTGGAAATTAAATAACACTTTTAACTACCACATAGGTCAAAGCAAAAATCAAGAAGGAAGTTGGAAAGTATTTTTAACTAAATGTAAATGAAAACAAAATACAAGAATAAGTGAAATACCACTAAATCTGTACATAGGCAGAATTTAGAGCATGGAATCATATTGGAAAAGAGAAAACTCAAATTGTGACCTCATGTTCTACTTTAAGCAAATAGAAAAAAGGCAAATTAAATGCAAAATAAGCAGAGGAAAGGAAATATTAATGATCAGAGCAGATATAAGCAGAATAAAACAGAGAAAAATCAATGTACCCCAAAACTTGCTTTTATAAGAGAAAAAGAAAAAAAAATCAGTAAGTCTGATAAGACTCTAGTCAGACTGACCAGAAAAAAAAAAAGGGAGATAAGACTCAAATTAACTACTTCAGGATTAAAAGAGAATATAACTACAGATCATATTCTACAAATAGTAAGAGGATTTCAAGGGGATATTATGAAGAATTTTGTACCAATATATTCAACAAATCCAATGACATGACAATGACAAATTTCTTCAAAGTCAAAAAACTTAACTTGAACAACTTCACTACAGAAAATGAGTTTATAATTTAAAGAAACTTTCTCACAAGGAAAGTTATAGGTCCCTGACTTCACTGGTGAATTCTAGCAAACATGAATAGAAAAGTATGGAATGCTCCCCAATGCACCCTGTGAGGCCAAAACTAGACATTATAAAGAAAACTACAGACCAGCAATGCTCGTGAACATAGACATAACAATTCTAAAAATAATTTTTAGCAAATAAAAAGATAAATGTATGTAAAAATATACATCATGACCAGGAACAAAAATTTGGTTTTTCCAATACTAGTCACTGTATTAACAAACTTAGGAAAACCTTATGATACTCTTAAGCTCAGAAAAAGCACTTGACAAAATTCAACATTCAGTCTTGATAAAAATTCTCAGCAAAGTAGGAATAAAAGGAAAGAACAAAAAGGAAGTAAAACTATCTTTACTGACATGTTTATTATATGTGTGTCTACACATCTGACAAAAGGTGTGCAAGACCTGTGCACTGAACTATAAAACACTAAGAGAATTTTTAAAAATACCCAAATAAGGGCCAGCCGGTGGTGCAGCGGTTTAGTTCACGCTTGGCAGCCCAGGGTTCGCAGGTTTGGATCCCGTGCGCCCCCCGACGCACTGCTTGTCAAGCCATGCCGTGGCGGCATCCCATATAAAGTAGAGGAGGATGGGCATGGATGTTAGCCCAGGGCCAGTCTTCCTCAGCAAAAAGAGGAGGATTGGCAACGGATGTTAGCGCTGGGCTGGTCTTCCTCACAAAAAAAAAAAAAACCCAAATAAGGGAGAGATACCATTTATGAGTCAGATGACTCAATGTTGTTAAGATGTCAATTCTCTCAAAATTGACCTATAGACACAATGCAATCCCAATCAATCCCATATGATTTTTGTAGAAATTGACAAGGTGATTCTATAATTCATATAAAAATCCAAAGAAATTCGAATAGCCAAGACAATTCTGAAAGAACAAAATTGGAGACCACTCTGACTACAAGATTTTAAAAGTCACAGTAACATAAGACAGTGTGTTACTGGCATCAACATACACAAGTAGATCAACGAAACAGAATAGGAAGTCCAGAAATGCACCCACATGAATGTACAACTGACTTCCTACAAAGGTTCAAAGGTAATTCTGTGATGAAAGGATCTCATTTTCCATAAATTGCTAGAAAAGTTGTATGTCTGTATGCAGAAAAAAGTGAACTTGTCCCATATCTTTTGCAACATGCAAAATTTAAATCAAAATGGATCATAAACTAAAATGTAAAATCTAGAACTATAAAACTTCTAGAAGTAAACAGGCAAAAAGTCTTTATGAAATTTGGTTTGGAAAGATTTCTTAAATTTGACACTTATAACAATAATCCATGAAAGAAATAAATTGGTAACATGAACTTGATCAAAATTTAATTTTCCTGATTTTTATAATATACAGTTAAGGAAAATCAAAAGGCAAACCATTATCTAGGAGAAAAATTTTGCCTGTTATATATCTGATAAAGGAATCATACCCAGAATATATAAAGACTGCTCAAACTTCAGTAATAACAAATATAACCCAAGAAAAAAGGGACAATATTTGAACATGTATTTCACCCAAGAACACATATGGATGGCAAAAACAAAACAAAAAACACACATGAAAAGATAGTCAACAGGATTAGTCATTAGGCAAATACAAATTAACTCCACAATGATGTACTATAACACACCTTCCGATTGCCTAAAATTTAAAAACAATACCAACTGCTGGGGAGGATGTGGAAGAACTAGAAATCTCATACACTGGTGATGGCAATGTAAAATGTTACAACCACTTTGTAAAACAATTTAACAGCTTCTTAAAAAGTGCAACATACACCTACCATATAATCCAGCCATTCCACTCCCAGGTATTTACCCAAGAGGAAGGACTATACATCTACACAAAAATTGGTACACAAAGTGGTGATTGCAGATTTGTAATAAATACTGGAAACAACCCAAAGTCCATCATCATGTAATAGATGAACAAATTTTGGCATATACTTATAATGAAAGATCACTTAGCATTAAAAAAGAATGAACTATTGATATACACAAGAACATGCATGAATCTCAAAATAATTATGCTGAGCGAAAGCTGCCACACAGTGTGATTCTATTTATAGAGGTTTCTACAATATATAACTAGTCTATACTGACAGAAGCAGATCATCGGTTGCCTGGAGATGGGAGGGAGAAGACATCACCACATCATGAGAAATTTGGGGTGGTGGTGGACACATTCACTCTCTTAATTGTGGTGGCAGTTTTATGGGTGTATACATAAGTGATATAAAATATCACATTGACATATGTGTACAAATCTCATCCCATATGCTTTAAGTATGTGCAGTTCATTGTATGTCTAGTATACCTCATATAACAAAAATCTGTAAAACTAAGCCATCGTCTAGAATACTTATTAAAATATAGGATGTATCAAAGAGAAACAGTATGAAGAAATGCAAATAATAATGGCTAGTATTCTCTCTAGTCATGTTAAGTAAAATAAACATGAATATTATTTTCTGATGTAAACAAGTCTATACATGTGAAGGGGATTATGTAAAAGTTCGAATCTTGTGTTTGCTGTTCAGATTCAAAGTAAAATAAAACTGGCTTTGAAAGTATTCAAAATTGTTTAAATTTATTAAATGACCATGAAAAAGATATGATGGCAATGTATATAATCTGGAGTAAAGGGATGTTATTGAGAAGAAAGAATTTGCAATTATTTTTATAATAATCTGAAAATAAGATATGAGTACTTTCAAAACTTTCATTTAAATCATGAATTCTGTAAATATATAGAATATTCAAATTAAGTGATTCTGGAAAAACAAGACAAGGAAAGTTATTGATTGGGGTTTAAGAGAACGAGGAAGATAAATTGAATCTTCCATTGAAATTTTAAAATAAGAAATCCAAGGTTCAAAGAAATCAGGTTTACTATCCAAAGCTATACTGATAGTAGATATCGCCAAAATCCAACTACAAACCCCTAATCCAAATCCACTTTTGTTTACGTACACCATTTGAAATTTGTTGATATTTTGGCAGAAGTTAAAGAATCTGTAAGACTGAAGGCAGAGAAAGGAAGAATCCACTGATCATAAAAATCTCATCACAAAATAACTTGCTAAGCAAACAATTCACCAAATAGCACATAAAATGAGAGAAAATATGAGTTTCCATTCTGGACATTTTTTGTTCCTGGTAGACAAGGAGAGTAAATTTTGTTGGTTCCTCTTCTGGTACCATATCTGTTTTCTTGGACAAGTCAATCCTTCCCCCTTCTCTGGTTATCTGTGCAGTCTAGTTGGATGGATCCAACTCTCTTGCACCAAGTGTTGGCATGTGGTCCAGGCTTAACAATAGGATGGCCACATCCCTTTTGGCTAATTTCTTTGTTGTTCTGGGTGGGGAACCTGGCTCAGATGGGGCCAATCACAACCAAGTTGTCTCAGTTCCAGTGACTCTTGTTAGAACTTGGGAGTAAAAGGCTTTACATTTTTTTCTGCTGGGGTGGATAACTTAGAAAAATGTAACTCTGAGCTGCTAGAAACCATATTCCTTAACTGTATGGAGGCCGTCCATCTGCAGTGGGAGAAAATAAGGCTAAACCACAGGAAACAGTCTAACGATGGAGGAAGAAAGACCCCTGATGAGAGTTGTTGTGCTTCCTAGATTTAGCCATTCCAAAGCCAAGCCAGTTTGATCTGGGTTTCTGACACTAACAACCAAAAAATCTTGACTAAAACACAGAATTTACGATGTTTCCAAATTTTGTATTGAGTTTCAGATCTGACTTTCTCAAGTTGCCTAGAATAACCCTGGAAAAGTTATACTTATTAAACACTCCAATAGAGATCCATGGTCTCAAGAAAGGAATAAATCCTATTTTGAAAGGTGAATGACTATCAGTGAGGCCCACTCTGTTACGACATACTTTAGTCAGAAACCTCCTGCTCATGGTGGGTGAGGGAAGTTTCAGCGTCTAAAGAGCCTGCAGGTTCAGAAAAGGCAATGTCATCACGTGGTCTGCAGCAGAAGGAATGGAACCTCTTGGACCAAGTTCTGTGCTCTGATTTTAGGCTGCTATCATGGCTCCTATATTTCTGCAGACTTCCAATCAATCTGTGAAGGACCTAACAGTTTTACAGTAAATTTCTTTTCTGCTTCAATCAGCAGAGGGTGTCCCATTGCTTGAAGGTGATGGCGGCCCTGATATCAGTTCCCCTGTGTTAAACCCAGCACATATGGGGCTAAAACCAAAAGCACTCATCCTCTTTCCCTGCTGCTCTAAGTTACATTCACATGTAAATATCGGGTTTTTAAACCTTTGTGTCCCTGAACTTCACAAGGCAGATAGAAGTTGCAAATTGTTAAAAGCCCAGGTGGCCTCAAGCTGGGCTCACACTGAAGTTTTGGCTAATTAACAGTTCATGAGGTTTGTGACAGGGAAACTGACATCCAGAGAACGTCAAGAAGCTGAAGTTTCCCAGACCCCAACTCCTTGACTTCCTGGAGCCAGAATCCACCCTCCACCATGGAGACAGACAATCAAGGACACCCACCTGCGATTCCCTCATCTCACCATCCCCCTCCCTGCCAGCAGCCCATAAGGCCAAACACAGGCTGGTGGGAAAGCGCTGACCAGCAAGGCCACAGGCTCCCCCTCCCTACAAGCAGCTGCATTCCTCCCAACCTTTAAAACCCCTCGCCTCCCACCTTTCTGGGAGATTGGACAAGTTGAGGGCTCACTCTCATCTCCCAGCTGACATCACCCAAAATAAAAACTCTTTCCTTGCCATAAGCCTGGCATTCCAGTTTTATTTGGACCCTCTTGTGTGGTAGGTAAAGAACCTGGGTATGTGTCCGGTAACAAAGGTACACTGAAACAGTAAGGAACATTTTCTTTGGATGGTGTTTTCCCCCCTTCTATGCCTTTTGTCCACATGGAGGCAGTTTCCTTCTGGATTTCTAAGAACATTACTACGTTCTGGATGTCCAGAGTCAAGGCAGTTTTAACTTCCAGAAGCTACTAATTTCTAATGATGGAGAGCTCTTCACCTGGGCCAAGTGCACTTAGTTCATTTCTCCATCAGGAGGTTCAGGATTGCTTTCTACAACAGAAGCAGCCATATCATTTTTGAGCCCCATATTGTGTGGTAATTTTGGCTGCATTTCCACATTTGCTTTGCCTTAATTCTTATGTTGCTACCAACCTCTTAACTCCTGACAGATGCTTTGAACCACAGGCAAAGCATTGCCTTGTATCCATTATTTTGCTTCTCTCAGTTGCTGTCTACCTGCCTAACTTTTGACTGATAGTTTTCACAATTATTTTCGAGGAAATCCTGATCTGTTTTGCTGTCTTGATTTTGACCAGTGATTCTGTTCAATGCTTCATTGTATACATTTCCATCCTGTTTACTTAAGTTCTTGAGAACTAACTCAACTTCTAGATCGTGCCTCAGATCCAGAACCAGAAGCTTCTTTGTGGTATTTTGCTTTCAGCGTACTATGTCATTTTTGACTCTCACAAAGAGAGACAGAGAGAAATATAAGCCTAGTTCTAAAATTGTCTAGCATTTTCAGTTTATTATAAGTTACGTAAAGCACATGAAAGTGAAAAAGAATCACACATACATAATACCTACCAAGTCAATTAAGAAATTAAACATTACAAATATGGCTGAAACCCCTCGTGTACTTCTACCCTCCAAATCTCATTACCCTTCTGTCTTCCTGGAAACATCATCCTCAGTTCCTTTTATGCAATGACCATGCACAACTTTCATGCTCTTACAATTTATGTATATTTATCTAAACATTAGGTAGCAGTGTTTTCTAAAATTTTAAGCTTTATATAAATGGTGTCACATGTTACGTTGCAACTAGGATTTTCAACCAACATATTTGATGGTGCTTGATCTTTGAAAATTTATCAAGACTTGGGTTGAGGGTGTGTCCTTTTGGAGAGTATGTGTTTCCTTCTACCAAAAGCCCCACTGTGCTTTCGAGGATTAATTTCTTACAAATTTGTGCCCTAAACCCATATAAAGATGCTCTTTGGTTATGAATTCTTAAGGGAGATTTTTGTCCCTTTCCAGTATAGGTAGAATCAGAATAACTTTCCTAGGAGTTTCAGTCTGCCAGATGGAAGATTTTTTCCTAGTCTATCCCTTCAGTTGGGGCTACAATAAGGCAGGGCTTCCCAACCAGTGTGCCATCATGGGAATGGTTACGGGCCAGTACCAAGAGCTACATCTGTTTATACCAGTATGATTTATGGAAGCACTTTAATTGTGTTACAGCATGGAAAAAGGTTAGAAACCAATGCTTTAGGTGGCCCTAACTATGTGTGGGAAACTCATTCCCAACTTATTACTTTGTCTGGAATCAAGGCTGCATCTCTTGTTCCATACGTGGTCATTAAATGCAAGCCTTTTGGTTACCAAGATCAGTGAAGGACTCCAGTGCATCTACAGCTTGAGCTCACAGCTCGGGGTTCCAGTTCCCTCTTTCTTTCCCCCACACTGGGAGCTTTCCTATACAGCACCGCTGGATGTTGTGAGATATAATGTGGAAGTTGCTAGAAACAGAGTTCTATATTTATTTTTTACATTTCCTTTGATAATTGCTCTTAAATATTTTAAACTATAAATTTCCTTTAAGTTGAATATGGCCATTTCAAGTCACTATTATTACCTACTAAAAATTACAGTGTATAAGACTAAAGAGTGATTATTTTAGCTATAGGTGATTATAAATGTGTTATGGTGTTTATACTGTTATTTTATTCAATTCATAGTATGTAAATTATAAGGTCTAGATATAAGCAATTATAGAAAAATAGAATAAAAGAATGAAATTCTCCAAATAGACTAAAAGAGACTCTGGATATATTGGGTTTCTCTTTCCAGTTGCCAAGATAAATCATCTATCTAATCAACTGGTGATAAATTGATCTCTCATTGCCTGTTGGTGCTAAAAGCATTCTCCTGAGAAAGTGGAAGCTCTTCCATCTTGAAATATGTTCATCACTATGACTGAAACGAGATAGACTCACTTTCATTAGTTTTTAATGAGGATTAATAATTTCTGCCACTTTCACTATGCACTCTGTCTATATCAAGAACAAAAATACTGCTACTTATGAGCCATCACTGCCAGAAGTTCTAAAATAAATTTCTTAAAGAGGAAAGTCATGAAAAAAAATCATACACCTAAATTCTTAAAGAAAAATTGTATGTTATAGATAACAAATTAGGCCAGGAGCAGTTATAGATTGATGGTCAAGTCAGGTAATCTACATTAGTAATACACAAAACTATTAATTGAAATTAGTGATGGTTCAGGTCAGGGAGTGTAGATTGGCAAGTTCTAAGTGATACAGCATGTGTGTGATTCTAGAACAGGTACTGTGTGAGACTTGGTTAAGCAAGTGAATGAGAACCTAGAAAGGTGACCACCTATGAAAGAAATAATCTCCATTAAACTGGTATCTCTATATTAGAGCAGATGTCTTGTCAAGGGCACTTCAAAATGAAGAATTATATCCATTCTACTGGCAGTCTTCAGAAGTATTAGAAGCTCTTTTAACCTTATTTAGGTGTTTAACAGATTAAGTTTTCACAGGAAGCCTGCAAACTGAAAATAGATCTGTGCTCACCCAGTCCCAAGCAATAGGTTTTTCTGTTCTCTGAAGTGTCTGTCCCAATGAGATTCTGCCACCTGCCGAAGTCTGCCACTAAAATGTGTATAAATCAAGCACTGAAATCTGCCACTAAAATGGGTATGAAATCTGGAGACTGCTATAACCTCA
Source organism: Tapirus indicus (assembly GCA_031878705.1). Lineage (NCBI taxonomy): Eukaryota > Metazoa > Chordata > Mammalia > Perissodactyla > Tapiridae > Tapirus > Tapirus indicus. The sequence continues at coordinate 32,727,168 of CM062937.1, read as the reverse complement.
AGATGGAGATTTAACCTGCCTCTGGCAAGCAGATGTGAAATAAAAGTCATGTCTTTCTTCAAAATGAGTGCCCAAGATTGCTAGATACTCTTTGAGTAATGCAAGCATCATATCACAATTGGAATAGAAGGTATAAAAATTGTTTTAATCATTTTCTTCTTTTATGACACATGCTTATTGTGGATTATTTAAGAGACTGTTGTCCAACCCAAGTTTCAAGTTTTTCCTGTTTATTTTGCTAAGATTATTTTACAGTTGTAGTTCTTATATATCTATTATCTAATTCAAGTTAATATTTGTATATGATGTGAGGCGAGGACTGAGGGTTTTTTTTTTTTCCCAATATGGATAGTCAATCTGCAGGATCATTTGTTAAGACCCTTATTTCTCCTATTGCATTGTTTTAGCACCTTTGTCAAAAAAGAAAAATAAAATCAATTGACCACATCTGTGCAGGTTTATTTCTGACCATTCTGTACTGTTTCATCGATCTCTATGTCTATCATGAGATAAATACCTAACTGTTTTGATTACTGCAGGTTTGTATTAAGTCTTGATATCAAGTACTGTGTGTCTGCCAACTTCTTTCCAAAATTGTTTTGGCTATACAAGGTATTTTACCATATGAATTTTAGAATCCATCTGTCAATTTCTACAAAAATATTTCTGGGCTATTGATATGGATTGTACAGAATCTAGAAATCAATTCAAGGATAACTGGGAAAACTAGACATCCACATGCAAAGAAAATCAAGTTGGACCTGTACCTTATACCATATACAAAAATTAACTTAAAATGGAACAAAGACCTAAATATAAGAGCTAAACTATTTTGAGAGAACATACGGGAAAAGCTTCATGACATTAGATTTGTCAAGGATTTCTTGGATATGACACAAAAAACATAATCAACAAAGAAATATGCAAAATGATCATCAAAATTAAAAGCTTTTGTGCAAAGAACACTATCAACATAGTGAAAAGGCATCTCATGGAATGGAAGAAAATATTTGCAAATTATATATCTGATAGGGGATTAATATGCAGAATATATAAAGAACTCCTACAACTCAACACACACCAAACCTGTTTAAAAAATGGGGAAGGAACTTAATAGACATTTCTCAAAGAAGATATACAAATGGCTAAAAAGTATATGAAAAGATATTCAGCATCACTAACTATTAGGGAAATGCAAAACAAAATCACATTGAGATACTAACTCACATCTACTAGGATGGCTACAATCAAAACAGGAGAAAGACTGAAAACAATTACTGGCAAGTATGTGGAATAATTAGAACACTGTGCACTGTTGATGGGAATGTAAAATGGTGTAGCTGCTGAGGAAAGGATGGCAGCTCCTCAAAAAATTAACAGAATCACCATACAACCCAGCAATTCAACTTCTGAGTGTATATCCAAAAGAAAGGAAAACAGAGACTTGAACAGATGTTTGTATATTCATGTTCATAACAGCATTATTCACAATAGCCAAACAATGGATGCAAACCAAGCATCCAATCACAGATGAATGGATAAACAAAATATGGTATATACATGTAATGGAATATTATTCAGCCTTAAAAAGAAAGGAAATTGACACATGCGACAACATACTTGAAACTTGAAGACAGCACACTAAGTAAATAAGCCAGTGAGAAAAGGACAATTATTGTATGATTCCACTTATGAGGCACCTAGAATAAATTCAAAGAGACAGAAAATAGAAGGGGGTGCTGCAAGGAACTGGGATGTCAAATAATAACACAGTTGGATATTAACGTGGTGAAAACAGATCTTATTCTGTAACTACTGACAGTAGGGGAGAGAATTGAGCTCTCTTCCGATTTGTGCAGAGGTGATTTGGAGGTGATAAGGGGAAAATGAGGGAGGAGGCAATGCAGGGGTTTCCACAGAGTCAGAGAAGTAAAGAAGTACAAAGGGTTGGTCGGTATAAATGCAATTAGGCCAGCTCTGTTACTTGGAAGTTAGGATGCCACACTGCCACAGAGACTGGGAGACAGAGGCCTTATCCTTCTTAATGCTTACATTTCAAAGAAATGGCTCTCAGGTCATTGTGATATAGGCTTCTGAATTGCAAAAGATACATACAATTATAAGGCTTTTTCAGTAAACGCTCTAAGAGAGAGAGGTTGGGGCATATCATTAGGTGTTGACTAGAACAAATAGTAAATTTCCAGGGCAATGTTGAACTTTCTCAGGTAGGTATATTAGTGGGGGTTGGAGGAGGGCTGGGGTCATCCCAGAGACACAGCCTAATGTTGCCAGGAGCCATGACAGAGTTGGGTCAAGCCTCTTAGTGCGGGGGTTTGGATGGAGTTATGCACCAAGACTTCTACAGTTCTCAGGGAGGGAGGGAAGAAAGAGGATTTCATGTTTAATGGGCACAGAGTTTCAGTTTTGCAAAATGAAATAAGTTCTGTGGATGGATGGTTGGGATTGGCTGCACAACAATGTGGATACTCAATGCCACAGAACTGTAAGCTTTAATATAGTTATAATGGTAAGTTTTGTGTTATGCATATTTTACCACAATAAAAAAGATTTAAAACTAAAGATGTCTTTTATGTTTACTCACATATTTATGCTTTCTGGTGCTCTTCAGTCTGTTCTGTAGATCCTAAAGATCTTAATATCTCCCTGGTATTTTTTCCCTGAAAAGAGTAACATTTCTCATAGTTCACGCCTGCTGGCAACAAACTCTCCCAGATGTTTTTCTCTAAAATAGTCATTTTATTGAGTATATTTTTGTTTGCTATAAATTCTAGATTGGCATTTTTTCAGTGAATTAAAAACGCCATTGCATTGTCGTTTCCCTCACATAGTTTCTGACAAGAAGTCTGCTGTCATTCTCATTTTGCTCCTCTCTATGTAACATACACTTCTCTAGCTGCTTTAAAGAATCTTTATCACTTTATCTGTGCCTTCGTGGGGTTCTTTTTGTTTGTTATATTTAATATTGATTCAATTTCTGGGTCTGTGGGTTTATACTTATCCTCACATTTGGCACATTCTCAGGCATTATTTATTCAAATATTTTCTGTCTCCCTCTCTTTACTCTGGGAAACGAATTTCACACATTTTAGAAGGCTGTTGCAATTTCCAAGTGAGAAATCATAGTACCTTGTAATAAGGTGGAAGCATATGTGATGAAAAATAATTTAAGTTAAGAGTTCCTATTTCAGGGGGAGTATTTTGTCCTGGAGTTAAGTGTTTAGGGTCATCAGTCTAGTCTGTATGTAGTATGTAAAATGATAGGAAAGGATAGGTCACCAGGGACAAAGTTGAGATAAAAGCCAACACAACCATGGGGAAAACCTTTTGAGTAACCCAAAACTGAGTTCAAGAAGAGGATAGACTGGAAAGAAAATTGAGGTTTTTGAAAAAAAGAAAAGCATGGTATATATCTTGGAAAACAAGTGATGTAGTAATTTCAAAAAGGAGACAGGGGAATGTCCAGGACTATGACAGTTCAGTGCATTTGACAAAAGGCAGGTCACTGACGCTGGTGGTGTGGTTTCAATGGAGGCAGGAACAAGGCCTTTTAGGATGGATAAAGGAAAAATGAGAGGAAGCAAACACAGTAGATACAGATGACACATTCCACAAGTTTTGTTACTAAGGGAAGTGAAGAGTTTTACAATATTTAAGGGGAATGTAGGCAACTAATATATTTATGTAATATATAACTTTGTTCATATCCTGTGTTGTTATGTTTCTATAAATATTATAATACCATATTCAACTGCATCCTTTTTCCTTCAGTAGTTTATATTTTGTTCTATTTATATTGATAAAAGTAGATTTAATGGATTCTTTTAACTGAACAGTATTCTATTTTATGATTGTGTGGCATACCTATTATGTTTTTCATAATTATTTTTCTTCACTTATTGCAAATACTAGCACAATGAAGATCTAGCTACATGTTATTCTTTGACTAGTTTAGGGTTTACATACAGAATTGAAGTAGCTAAATCATGTTTTATACATTTTTAAATTTATTAGATATTGCCACCTTTTTCCTCTAAAGTGTTCACAATGATTTTCACCTCCACCAGTGATATATGGCAGTACATTTCCACTTATCCTTACCACTGTTGCTATTACCAGACTTGGGTTTTTACCAATAAACTGCATTTCATTGTTTTTTTCAAAGTTCAGTTTCTAAATACGTGGTTGAGGATAGTTCCATATAAATTGGTCATTTTTATTTTCTTCTCAGTGAATTCCTATTCAGAGACTGTACCCACTTTTTGAGGGGTCCTTATCTTTTTATTTCTTATTGACTTATAGCAATTATATATTCATACACAAATTGTTTTTCTGCTATATCCATTTTAAATGTTTTCCCCTAGAATCTATTCACACTGAGATTGTTTGAGACTGTTTCTCCTCACGCCATCTCCCTAAGGCTTGGGAAAGCAACAGCCCCCTTGAAGAAGCTCTTCCCTCTCCCACTAGAGTGGGAAGTGCCACAGCAGGCAGCCTCAGGCCCAGGTCTACTGGGCTGGGCAGAACGGCCACTCAGGGCATTGTTCTGCCTCTGTGGTCAGGACTGCTCCCTCTTCTAGTAGATGCCCCACCTCAGTGCCCTGGCTCACAGGGATGAAGCGAACATACAAGGACCAGGCATCCTGACTGGTCCCTCCGCAGTACCTGACTTAATCTCCCTGTCAGGGGATCCTGGGCCTCTCCTGCTTCTAGGGTCTACCATCTCCAGACATATATCTCCCTTGATGTGCCCGCCGCCATTTGTCAATTTCTTCCCTGCAGGCTCCCAATATTCATAGCGTGCTGCCATTTCACTCTTCACTGTGATCTTACCCGCTTTCACTCTTAAGAATTCCTCACAGCCCCTGCTCCTCTGAGAAATCCTTACTCTTTGAAGAGACTGTATATATGTGTTTTCTATCATTAGTTTATTTACTTAGTGTGGGGTAGGAGAAGAGACTTTAAGATATACAACCAGTTTGCCTAGCTCTGACAACTTCAGAGCATCCTGGCAGGTAGAAATAGCCTCAACAGTTTTACGACAACCAAGCTTTTGCCTTCAAAACTCTTTAGTTCATCACACATACCCTTTTTATTCCCCCTCCAAGAAATGAGTCTGACCTTTAAGATCAAACAAAGTCCTCCATATATATCTCCTTACATCACACTCAACCTTTAGATCAGTAAAGCCCAAGCAACATACTAGAAAACAAAGTTGGTATCAGTAATTCCTCACATTTAAATATACTTATGTTAATAAATTACTATATTAGTATTACAATAAGTAAGGCTATAAAATTTAAGAGAGAAAAAATACTTGCAGTTAAAGCAAGGTAACTTTGTGTGTGTGTGTGAGGAAGATTAGCCCTGAGCTAATATCCGTTGCCAATACTCCTCTTTTTGCTGAGGAAGATTGGCCCTGGGCTAACATCCGTGTCCATCTTCCTCTCCTTTATGTAGGATGCTATCACAGAATGGCTTGACAAGTGGTGCGTTGGTCCCCACCCGGGATCCAAACCTGTGAACCCTGGGCCGCGGAAGGGGAGCATGTGAACTTAACCACTATACCACCGGGCACGACCTGCAACGTAACTGTTAATGGTCACACATCTGCATAATGTGTTCCCTTTTTCCTCTCCTCAGCAAACTGATTAGGATACTTCCAACAGCAGACCTCTAGATGTTGGTACAAGTTAGAGACCACTGTCATTAAGGGACAAATAAAAAGATAGAAGACTTCTCAGGACAAAGGACTGAGTTCTTAGCACTAAAATGCTTCTCCCAGTAATAGCTGCTAACCACCCACTCTCCTACCCTCCCATGATATGAATCTGAGTTGTTAAAGCACTTTTCTTTTTCTTGCACACTGGGAAAGATTCTCCCTGAGCTAACATCTGTTGCCAATCTTCCTCTCTCTCTTTTTTCCTCCCCAAAGCCCCAGTACAAAGTTGTATATTCTAGTTGTAAGTCCTTCTAGTTCTTCTATGTGAGCCACCGCCACAGCATGGCTACTGACAGATGAGTGGTGTAGTTCTGCGCCCAGGAACTGAACCTGGGCTGCCAAATTTTAACCACTAGGCCATCAGGGCTGGCTCTAAAGCACTTCTCATGAGAAGATGAAATTGGTGTCAGGAGTCTTGGATGTTTTGGTAATATTTAGTCTATAAAATCATTAAGGTAGCTTATTCGGTGTGCTGGGCTTAGACTGAGCCATTCCTTATCTTTCATGAGTGGGTAATGCCATGTGGAAAATAAAACCTCCTAAGACTCAGCCAGCCAAAAGTGTGTGTGTGTGTGTGTTTTAAATGTGAGAGGGCATGGCCTAGGGTAAGGGTGGATCCCAGCAGTCTCATAGATTTTGGTAAGAAATCCAGGCTGGTTCACAGGCCAGGCTGAATATCACAACCACCTGGGGAGAAAGATGCTTCATCACATATTCAGGCCACAGTCCAAACCAATTAAACCAGTCGCTGCTGGTGGGAATCAGGTGTCAACAGATTTTGAAAGCTCTCCACACGAGTCATTCAACCTGTAGCCAAGGTTGAGAAAATCTCCTAGATAGAGATTCTGGTCAGTGTTTTAAGCCTTGTGGTCTAGTCCATCGAGACATTTCGTTTACACTCTTTTACAAGCAACTGATTCTTTCTATGCTTCCATCGCCACAGTCTAACACCACTGAATCTTTTTCTGGAGAAAGTTATCAAGTTATCAGAGTACCTGGAAACAAGTACTTTCAAGAATTTCACCTATACTCCTTGAAAACAAAAGAATGTTTAAAATGACTGTTTCCTCTATCCTTCCTCTTACATTTGGAACTACAAAACTCAAAATAGATTTTTCAAATATAGCATTTTTCTCTGTAAAACATTCCTATGTAATTATAGCCATAACAAACGTGTTTTTATTGTAACTGAATGTTTCATTATCACTAAAGTGATTCAACTTCCAGCATTCTCCTCAAAATCATTAGTCTGAAGAAAAAATTCAGCTCTCTCTCAGATACTTTGCAAGGCAGCAAAAATATGCACTGCAGTTCCTGGGACAGTTCTTCCTCAAAGGTAGTTGTTACTGTAAATAACTTTCAGTTGTAAGAATAGTGTGGTATGTGTTCATTTTAAATTTCACTTTTCTGAACATAAACCATCCCACCCTTTCCTTGTCCAGTCCTCAGTGGCCTATATATATACAAATGTGCTTCTGAGATTGCAGAAAAGAAATACTTGCCCTTCTTCTGTATTTCTAGCTGCAGTTAAAAATACAGAACTTTATGTTGATCTCATTAGCGATGAGGAGTTTGCCCTGGGTCATTCCTGGGCCAGCTCAGCAGACCTGGGTCACCAACCGCGCACAGTCCACAGATGAACAACTGAGGGCAACGTGCTTGTTGTGCTGCCAGTTGTTTGATAAGAGAGAAGAGACGCCCTTCCCTGCTCAAGCTGTGAGATGCTGGTGGGACACAGGGTCACTGAGTCTCAAAGAAACCTAAGAACAAGGGGCCAGAACAGTGAGCAGCCTCGAGAACCCGGACCAGGAATGCAGTTTCAGGTTCAAGGTGACTCTAGGGACTCCTGCAGAGAGAATGCGTGGATCTTCACTTAAGTTATCCAACATCCGGATTAGTTTCCCGCTGCTGCTGCAACAAGTTGCCACAAACATAGTTACTTAAAACAACAAAAATGAATTATCTTTAGTCAAAATCTAAAATCAAGGCGTCGGGAGGGCTGCGTTCCTCCTGGAGGCTCTAGGGAACAATTCCTCTCTTGGCTTTTTCAGTGTCTGGAGGCTCCTGCATTCCTTGGCTTGTGGCCCCTTCTTCACATCACTCCACCCTCTTGCTTCCAGCATCTTGTCTCCTTCTCCTGCTCTGAGCCACCTGCCGCCCTCTTAGCAGGACCCTGTGATCACATCCGCCTGGATGTTCTAGGGTACTCTGCCCATCTGAAGATCCTGAACGTAAGGCTGTGTATTCACAGTTGCGGGGATTAGGATGGGGCTTGGAGGTCACTGCAAACCTACCACACTTCCCATCGTGTGTGTGGTTTTTCTGCCTTTAAACAAGTTAGGGATTATCAAGAACCATGTGACAAAAGAGCTTTTGGTAACTCAGGACAGCAGCTGAGATGAGAGGAGTGTAGAGCCCGTCTGATTTATAAGTTTTCTCAAGAAACATAAATGACAGGGAACAGTAGTTAAGCAGGATGGAACCGTGAGACCGGGTTGCTCTCATCACAGCTTAGTAATTCCTACAGTTGACTGAGCGCTCACGTGCCACCACCGCATTGGGACCCCGCCAGGTGCCACCTCGTTTGCTACTCCCAGGGTGTTCTCATTTACCAACGAACAAACTGAACCAAAGGGAATTGAAGTAATTTGGCCAAGGTCACAAAGCTAGCAGGTGGCAAGGCCAGGATCCTCATCGTCGTCGCGGGGCACCGACACCACCCGTGACCCCTGCCGCCCGGGTTCCCGATGGGGGGCCGCCCGGCGCGAGGGGCTTCTCAGCAGGACCCGAGAGCTGGCGCCGCCCGAGGTCACCTGCCGCCCGGGTGCGGGCAGCGTGGTCGTTGATGAAGGGAGGGTCTCGCCCACCCGTCTCTGCCTGCTTTGTTTCTCGGAGTCTCAGGGGAAATGTTATCTGCCTTTTCCAGAAGATTTGAGAATGACAATCATCCAGAAAACCTCTCACCCTTTGGGGCATTTCTTCACAGAGGGTTTTCCTGGAACACTGCGTCATCTTGCCTCCTCTCTGACCGCTTGGACCTCGGTTTTCTCTAAGTCCCCTCCTCCGTGAATCTGACTTTTCCCACCTCATGCCCATCCGACAGTTCCTTCTGTTTTGTGTTTGCTTTTTTGCTTATTTTAACCCACTTCACTGCAGTATAGTTTATATAACGTGAACCCACTGAATCGCACATTTCAAGTCTTGGTAAATGTATGCACCCATGTAACCACCACCCAAATCAGGATATAGAATGTTTCCAGCACTTCAAAAACTCCTGCATGCACCTTCCCAGTCAATCCTCTTGCCAGCCTTAGTCCTAGGCAGCGCTCATCTGGTTTCTGTCACAGTAGATTACACTAGTATTTTCTTGAATGTAATGTGAAGAGCATCATACAGCACGTACTCTTTCATGCCTGCCTTCTTTCACTCAGTAGAAGGTTTTTGAGATCCGTGTTGCGGCATTCATCAGGAATTAATTCTTTTGTATTGCTGAGGAGTCTTCATCCATGGTTGTATTTTGAACAACGTAGAGTATATTAATGCCAAGGATATATGGGACTCCGTGGCATTGATCCCGAACAATAATAAAAAAAAAAAAAAACCTTGCCATAAAATTACAATATTTTACCCACAGAATCTAAAAAATCATTACTATGTTTACAATAAAGCATTCAATCTTCCATTTAATTGTTTTACTAAAATAGATGCATAGGCCCCCACAGCTAATAAGTTATAGATTCTATATACTAATATGACTCCTGTCAAGCAAAGGCTAATTTTAGCAGTTGCTTAGCATGAGTTGCCTTTGGTGTTTTCATTTGGTACTTAAAAAATTTTAAAAATGGTTTGTCCTGTGATCTTTTCAGTGCCATTACAGCACGCTGTAAATATAATTTAGGTATTATAAAACATGTAACATTTATTCAAAAGATCAGTTATATAAATACATAATCAGAGATTTAATCATTTGCTTATACTGGAAATTACAATTTATTGGGTTGAGATGTGCTTGATACTATTTGTTGATACTCAGCATATTACACACCATCCTAAACTCTCTGCTGTAGGCAGGGGCATGAATCCTGAAAACTTCACTTGCAAGTCTTTCTTGCCAGGAAGGTTGTGGACTGATACTGCCAAGAATCTGTGAGTTTAGGAAGGTGGAAGGGATTATTCTCAAGTGGCAAGTGAAGTAGATGCACGGGTGTCAGCAACCTGCCGACTTGGGATCCTGCCTGTGGATTCTGGATGCCCCGTTGAGAATCATCTGCCTTAGTACCATCACAATTGAGACCATTGGGAACAGCTTCCCTACAATCCCTGTGGTTCCACATTTTTTCACTTGTCAACTTTCCAAAGGTTTTGTTAGCCTCTCATTTCCTGCATTAAAAGTCTGGTGGTAGAAAGCAGCCAAGTCACACCATCCTAACATCCAAAGAAAAAAAAAGCTGAATCCCAAAGAGGGACAAGTGCCTAGAAGAGGCAGAAAAACAGACTGTTCTACTTCTAGCCTAGCAGGAGAGGAAGAGGCGGCTGCCGTAGAAGTGGTGGAGAAGAAATCAGCTAAAATGTTAAAGGCTGAGTGTGGTTAGTGTATAAGTTTAGAATATAACCGGGAGTCCTACCCCAAAAAACGACTTCACACCCACTGAAATCTCTTCCTCACGGCCCTGCATCATTTGCTGACTTAAGAGACTGAGGACCAGGCAGAGGGCCAGAGAGAGCCACCCCGGTCGTGAGGAGAGAATGACAGGATCAGCTGACACTGAGAAAAGACATGAAATGCTTCCTCAAACCCATGTCCAATATATCTTACAGAACCCCCATATCAGGCTCATAACCCACAGGATTTATGGCTATGATTTCAAGGTCCGGGTAGAACCAGTGTATGTCATTATGAAGCTAAGAGAATTAACCAAGAGAGAATTAGTCAACTTAAAAATAGTTTTGAGGATGACACCCAGAATGCAACTAAGAGACACAAAGATATCTAAAAAGTGAGAATTTAAGTAAGATTGAACTAAAAGTGAAGTAAGGGTGTGGCATCAATTCAGAGTTCTAGAAGATGGCAGTAGAGATTACAGGAGAGTGAAATATTTGAAAATAAAGACCACAAGTATTTACCAGAATCATTAAGACTCAAAAACCTCCACAGGTCCAAACAGGACAAAAATAAATCTGCAACGAGCTATATTATCATGAAACTGTTCTAGAATTAAGAAAAAGAGAAGATTGTGAAAGCAACAGGAAGAAAAGTGCAATGAATAAAGACAACGAAATTCCAAATAGCAAAAGTTGAGGACAGCACAAGAAGTCCTTCAGAGTGTTGAGAGTAAATAGTTTTCATTTTAAAATTTAACAAGAGCAAATTTACCACCAATATACCCTAACAAAAAGAACTGTAAAAGCTGATAAAAATCGATCTAAGTATATTAATATCAGACAGACAATATACTTAAATAAAAAATATTACTAGGGAATACTATTATCTATAAATAGTATTAAAATATTTAATTCACCCTACAGATATAGCAGTTGGGAGCTTTTACCCATGTAACAAGATAACTTCAAATTAAATAAAACTGGAATTAATAGAATTCACAAGAGACTCGATAAATTCATCTTTTGAGGGAAGAATTAAAGGCAAGTCCCTCAACAATTGAGCAATCAAAATGAAGAAAAAATAGTAAGTATATACATGTTTGAAGAATAAAATTAACAACACAAAGGGGCTAGCCTAGCGGTGTAGGGACTAAGTTCACATGCTCCACTTCAGCAGCCAGGGGTTCACAGGTTCAGATCCTGGGTGAGGACCTACACACCACTCATCAAGCCATGCTGTGTCTGCATTCAACATACAAACTAGAGGAAGATTGGCAATAGATGTTAGCTCAGGGCCAATCTTCCTCACCAAAAACAAAACAAAACAAAACAAAATTAACAACATGCAAATCTTACATAAAGAATAGTAAATCCAAGAATTCAAAAATACAAATTATTTTCATGCATACATTTAACAAACAGGCATCTACAAATATTCATCAGAGTCATATCATATTGAACACATTCCCTAAAAATATATAGTTAATTTAAAAAAGAATCATAGAAAGATAAAATATTTTACATATAAAAATAAATGTTGGGGCCGGCCTCGTGGCCTAGTGGTTAAGTTTGATGCACTATGCTTCAGTGGCCCAGGTTTGGTTACCAGGCATGGACCTATACCACTTGTTGGCAGTCATGCTGTGGTGGTGACCCACATACAAAATAGAGGAAGATTGCCACAGATGTTAGTTCAGGGTGAATCTTCCTCAAGCAAAATAATAATATAAATAATAATAATAATATAAATAAATAAATGCTCCTAAATAACTATTAAGAAGGATGTCTTAATAGATGTTAGGAAATATAAATAAAACTAATAAAAATGCTACCTTTCTAAATGTATGAGATGCAACCAAAGAAGTATTTGGAGGGATATTAGAGCTATAAATGCCTCTATTTGAAAAGAATAGTTAAAAATTTGATGGATGTGAATCTTAGGCAGTAATGGAGGGTTCTGCTCAGATCCCCTTCTGGTGAACCATATGGAAGGGTTAGTTACTGGACAGACCCCAGATGCTCTACTGTTGGACTCACAGACGCTGTATTCACACCAAGGATATATCATCTCTGTGCTTCTCACAGACAATGAGGGAACACAGCAGCGACACTAAGGCTGGCCCGTGCCTGCCTAACTCATTCCTTCACAGCACGGGACAACTCTAACAATCTGTACTCTGGAACTCTCCATTTACAGGCCCATCTGACACTCCTCCCACCCATTCTTGCTTCCATCCCTCCCTCATTTCACAGATATCAGATCTGCATTGTAATCTGAAGCTCTATCCACCGACTTCTGCTTTGTCTCTCCTTCATCCTGCATAGGCAGGGTGGCCCCACAGTACCTGCAAGAACAATTTAGCCTGATCAGCAGGAGGAAAGAAAATGGAGTCAAGGAGAAATACCTGTGTATCTCCTGAAATCCTCGTTGGCACCACTTGTTGCTCACTTGCTCAGCTGTAACAGTGAATGGATGCATGCAATAGTCCAGGTCTGAGAAAGGGATCATTTCCATCATTTTCTTTATGAGTGAGAGTTTAGGTCAGACACCATATAAAAATTAAGATATATACCAGATATATAATCATAGTAGGTGGTTCCAGTGAGCCAGCAAGCACTGCAGAGGCGATTGCTGAGGGTGAGGGCATTTAAAATGCATAATTAAGGAGAGAGACATTGCTTCATGATCAACCACAGTTATGGGGGCTTGGTTCCTCCACCTGAACTCTCTTTAATACTTTTCCCCTTGGGAAAAAGGCCTATGGGAAATGTGGGGGTGCTTCTTATTGAAAATGTTTGGGGTGGATTGGGGTGGCATGGTACTCATACTCCTCTTCACATACACGCACTGTGAGCAGGATACCTGCTGTGGGGAGGATAGTTGGTAGAAAGCTTTCAGCTTGTCATTATCTTACCTACCACAGTGTTCACGTCAAGGCCATGCTCTTTCTGGTCTTCTTACAACCAATGCCGAGTATGGCAGTGGTATGAGGGCTGGACCATCCTTGCCTAGTATGGAACTACTCTATTGGGCAGTCTTTGCTCTGGGGCTCCCTATCGCCTTGGCTGAGATTTTCTCAGAGTGGCACTCAACCAGAATCTCCTCCTACCCATCCTCCTTCCCACCCACTCTCAGTTCACAGGTGCCAGATCAAAGCCGTGGTCTGAAGGCTCTCTCTGGTTAATCCTGATTCTTTTCACCTTCATAGATGTTTCCTCAGAATATACCTTACATATACAATGTCATCTTGACCTCTGCTCCTCATAGGACCTGATTTGACAACCTCTAACTCTAAAAGCTTAAAGAAAAAAAAAGACAACAATATATTTTCAAATAAATAAAAAGCAAAAAAGAGTAGAAATTAATGAAACAGAATACAAAACTGAAATAGAAGGGCCCACCAAAACAAATCAGTTCTTGGAAGTATTAGCAAAGCTGACTATCTTCAATCACTGCCGATGAAGGATAACCAGACCATGTACAAATAAACTGTGAAAGAAAACCAACTATGGTACCATTAAACATAGACCTTTATTCAGAATGCTGTAGTATGAAATCAACTCTAAAGGAGTTCTCTACTTTGAGGAAGAAAGGCAGAATTGTATAGTATTTAGCAAAAGTCAACTAATGTTCATCTAGTCTGGAGCACAGTTGTGCAAAGAAAACTCTCAGAAGTGGGAAGAATTGTTCTGGGAGTTAGCCATTGGTTAGGTAATTCGAGTAGAGCAAGAAAGGTGAGAAAGATAGTAGGGGGTACATCAGTCAAGGGTCACAGTGGGAAATTTCCAGTCCTTCAAGGTCTCTCACAAAACCAGGAGGAATAAAAAATAATAATACACTTAAACAATGAAGTAGGCTGACTTCTAAGATGGCCCTAACGATCCCTGCCTCCTGGTATTCACACCCTTGTATAATTCCCTCTCCTTCAGTGTGGGCTGGACCTGGTGACTAGCTTATAACAGACAGAGTGCAGCAACATCCATGGAATGTCACCTCCTTGATTAGGTTAGAAACTGGTGTGACTTTCATCTCAGTAACGATCTCTTGCTGGCACTCTCTCACTCTCTCTTGATTTCTTGGTTGGCTCAATTTGATGAAATAAGCTGCCATGTTGGAGAAGGCCAGGCGGCCCTGCAGTCCAAAGACCTTAAAGGAATCGAATCCTTCCAAGAACCATTGAGAGATCTTAGAAGTGGATTCCGCCACAGTGGAAAGCGGAGATGACTTGGCTCTGGTTGACAACTTAAATAAGGCCCTGTGAGAAGCTCTGAGTCAGAGGATGAAGCAAAGCCATGCCCTGATTCCTGACTTTCAGAAACTGAGAATATAAGTATGTTATTTTAAGGTGCTAAGTTTTGGGGTTGTTACAAAGCAATAGGTAACTAATACAAGCAATTATTAGAAGAAAAAATGTTATGAACAACTTTATACCAATATATCTGAGAACTTAGATAATGATAGAAAAATTCCTAGAACTTAAGATATATTTATAAGATTTGACCCAAGAAAAAAAGGAGAAACCAGATGAATTGTATAAGTGTTAGAGAAGTCGATTCGATGGTTAGGAAGCTTTACATTAATGATATGCTGCTCACAGAATTTAAATAATGAAATAATCTCAACATATTAGGCTATTTTTAGTAGAAAACCAAATACTGCCAAACAACTGTTTATTACTGTATTTTAAATCAATGTAGCATATTTTACCTTTCTCTTCTGCAGTACTAATTTTATCATGAATTGATGTGTATTTCTAGAGAGTTAACATTATAATTGAGGCCTCTACATTACATAAATCAGCTTCGAATAGCCTATTAGAAACTATCACATCATTTATAAATCTGTCCAACACCACATAAAAATTAAGAAATATACTAGATATATAATAGTAGTAGGTGGTTCAGGTATTTCTAAAGAGATTTCTGTGTTGGATTATGGTCAGAGCACTTAAACCAAAGCAACATACAGAAATATTCTTGAAAGATTTATATATTTTATGTAAAGTGGGCATTTTCCAAGAATATCCTAATTATTCTGAGGAATAACAATTAATCAAACCAGTTATACTTATAGAATTTGAATAGAATTAAGGCACAGATAATGAAAGATGAAATAATAGTAAAGTTGCTTTGCTGTAAAATACGAAGATAATAGAGTATGTACAAAAGTTCCACTGAATTAAAGATCATTTAGAGAGAAACAAATAAGCACCAGGGAATAGATTTCTGAAGAAAGAATTTATTGGGAAGAATTAAAAAATAAATTTTTACAGAAACATATATACATTAATAATCATAAATAAAAATTCAGAGAACTTTACTTGATATGAATATTTTATTGAGTGAGAAGCAAAGTAAATACAGAGACTTCAAATCCAAAACTGTTGTGAAGCTCAGAAGCATGATTTTACAGGAGGGCTTATAAAGTGAGGATGAGGAATTAGTTTAACCTTCATGATGACTATTACAGTGGAGTTTCCAGACAGCAGGGGATTGGTTAAAAGTGATTATCTTGCACCATTTTAGGTAGATGACTTAAATTTTGTTTATGTTTATTGGAGGCATTTACCAAGAATAACGTAAGTTAAATTTCACTTAAGTTCATGAAATAAACTAGATTAAGTTTTGCTTAGGTAGCTTAACCGTTTTGTCCGCTTGGGGAATCTTCAAGCCTTGTCTCCATTTTATTTTATTTTAACAATATAGAGAAATATAGTTAATACAAGAATATTAAGAGAGATTTTCTCATCTTATTTCTCTAATCTGGTGATTCTCAACTGGGAGTGATTTTGCCACAAGGGACATTGGGCAATAACTGGAGACATTTTTGCTTGTCACAACTGGGAGTGCTACTGACATCTAATGGGTAGAGGCCAGGGGTGCTGCTAAACATCCTACAATGTACATGACAGACCTGTATGAAAAGAAATTGTCCAATCCAAAGTGTCAGTTGTGCCTCTTTTGAGCAATCCTCCTCTAAACTCTCTCTTGGTATGGCCTCATTCATACACAGTTCGTATTTCCAGGTCTATGTAGAGGACTCAACAATTTGTATATACACATTAAATCTCTTCTTTGAGCTCCGGTCCCATTTATCCCACTCTCTACCTGATCTTTGCTCTTGACTGTTTCTCCAAGTCACCCGAGTTCATCATCACCTTATCTGAATTCCTGTTCATATTCTGTCTCAATAAATGGTACCAATATCCATCCAATTGAACATTCAGAAAACGTGGAGATGTCTTCTTCGTATTTCCCAACTGCCACTTATTATCTATCCATCATACAGTTTTATGAATTGTAACATTACCTACCTCTCTAACTCTCCATTTCTTTAGTAAGTGCTCACACTCCAGCTGCCCCTCCTCACTTCTCTGAGACACACACACACACACACACACACACACACACACACACTGCACACACACAAATTGCACCCACATCGATCTGTCTTCAGAATGCAAATTTGATCCTGCTATTCCCTTCTTATGATCATTTAATGGTAAAATCCTTAGCCCGGCAGTGTTTGGCCTTCCCTTTCTACAAGGATCATTTTGCAACACTATTTCATTCTCACCACCTCAAAGGTCCTCATACTCATCATATCCCAATCCCATCCCACCTCTGCATTTGCCACTTGGTTTCCTAGTCTTTTCATATTTGGTAATCCTTATTTATTCTTTCAATGCAACTAAAGACTCTTCTAAAAAAGGAATCCCATGCATATATCATATCTTCTACTTATTAGATGTGTTCAGGAGAGCACCAACCTTAATTCAGAATCCCTGTCATGTTGTCATGGTGATAGTTCTAGAGTGTGTGTGTGTGTGTGTGTGTGTGTGTGTGCGTGTGCGTGTGTGTGTGTTGGGGGGTGATATTTAAAGCGTGTCTCCCTTGTAGACAATAAATGCAAGCAAAACAGGGACTTTCACGTTGTTGGCCTACTAATTCACCCCCAACTCTTGAAATATTGTCAGCTATATGATAAAGTTATCAAATATTTCCTTAGTAGATGATGAAAACAACCATTCCTTAGTTATAATTATCAAGTAAAGTTTCATTCAATGGAAAGACAATATATGTAGTAGCAGAGAATCAAAAGAGAAGAAAATAATGAAAACATTTATCCTGAAAATGTGTACTTGACCCAAATACAGAACTAGCGTTGAGAATAGAATATTGAAAAAAAATTCTAATCCAAAATTGGACACTTCTAAGAGTGGAAGGGAGTTCAAAATTAAAATATCACTATATTTATATACTTCTGGGAAATATTTACTGAACAAAATGTTGGAATTATTATATTGTTCATTACAAAAATAGTTATATTTAAAAATATCACTGAAAATAATTTTTTCTATAAATTAATACTATGTGGATTTATTAACTTGAAATTGCATGAATGTTTTATTAATTATATGAGCTTTAAAGATCGCATAAATAGGGGCCGGCCCTGTGGCATAGTGGTTACATTCACGTGCTCTGCTTGGCAGCCCGGGGTTCTCAGGCTTGGATCCCAGGTGTAGACCTATGCACTGCTTATCAAGTCATGCTGTGGTGGCATCCCATATAAAGTAGTGGAAGATGTGCACAGATGTTAGCCCAGGGCCAATCTTCCTCAGCAAAATGAGGAGGATTGGCAACAGATGTTAGCTCAGGGCTAATCTTCTTCAGCAAAAAAAAAAAGAACATAAATAAAATTATTATTCTGGACTACAGTTCCATAGTTTAAAATTTGTAATCTTATCTGTCCTAATATTTAACACTCTGTAACTAATATTTTCTGAAAATGTTGTCTTTAATTCTGTCTTATTATTTCTTATAAAATTGCCTGTAACAGTTTTCAAAGTTGCATTTTATGATTAACAAGTTTTAAACAGCTTAAACCTTTATTTATTTTTTGCTATAAACCATAATTTTTTAATTAAGAAAACACTGTCTGTACAGCTTACCTGGTAAAGTCACAGGGAATTCTTAATTGTATATACTTTTTGTTTTTGAAATGTGTAAATATTATCCTAAATATTTTCACAAATACAGTTTGTTTTACCTTCATTAGATTAAATTTTCTTTACTAATAGTATTTCAAAAAAAATAACTTGCTAAATTAGGTGACTATTTTGGATGCTTTGCCAAATTTAGATGCTGCATAAAGTTTAGAACTCGATTGAATTCCCTAATGCTACAATATGTAATTTTATTCAATTACAAGTAGGAGCTCTTTTGAAAGATTTTTTTTCCCAATTATAACATTTAAATTTGAATCTTTACACAGTTTAAAACTCATTATTTAATATTTTAGTTGTGTCCATGACAAAAAAACGATACTTTTCAGTGTTTTTCCATTCCTAGTCTTTTATTTCAATAATAACATTTCAATACAATCTTAAAAACTGAAAAGTTTTGGAGGTCCAGTCATTAACTAATAGAATTAAAGAATTTACAACACTTATGAGCAAAAAAGACAAACAAAACCAGAGAACTCATTAAAATAAAAATTAATAGAATTGTAGGGCATTTAGATTGATTTACAAATCCTTACATTTTATAATTTCAATTGATAACAGGCAGCACAGGATAAAATACATGCTGACGTATCTTTTTGTGTTCAATATCACATTCCTCACTACAACTGGTTACAATAAACTATATATAGAATCTATTTATACGTTTTGAAACTATGGCTTCTAATTTATTTGTCTGAATAGAGTAGATTATTTGGAAGTATTTGACAATTATGTGTGCAATATAATCAATATGAAGTACATTTCTGTTTCTAGGTATTTTTTCTGTGGAGCTTTGCAGAAAATCAATCGATCATGTATGTGTGAGTATCTTTGTACATTGCATCAGACAGTCTTGCATGTATTTTGTGGGATTTACATCTGTGTATTGAATTCTTGTGGTGTACTTATAAATGGTACTATTAAAATTCAAGTTCCATGTAGTGCATTTCTATATGCTAACAATGAAATAGCAGAAAGAGAAATCAAGAACACAATCCCATTTACAATCTCAACAAAAAGAATAAAATGCCTAGGAATAAATTACCAAAGAGGTAATTGAAAACTATAAAACATTGTTGAAAGAAATCAAAGAAGACACAAAGAAATGGAAAGCTATTCCATGCTCATGGATTGGAAGAATTAACATAGTTAAAATATCTATACTTCCTAAAGCAATCTACAGAGTCAATACAATCCCTACCAAAGTCCTCATGACATTTTTCTTGGAAATAGAACAAAGAATCCTGAAATTTATATGGAAAAACAAAAGTCCCCAATTAGCAAAAGCAATCTTGAGAAAAAAAGAACAAAGCTGAAGATATCATACTCCCTGATTTCAAAATATACTACAAAGCTGTAGTAATCAAAACAGCATGGCACTAGCACAAAAACAGACACACACAGAATCAAGAGCCCAGAAATAAGCCCACACATCTATGGACAGCTAATTTCCATAGAATGGGAAAAGGAAAGTCTCTTCAATAAATGGTGTTGGGAAAACTGGACAGCCACATGCAAAAAAATGAAAGTAGATCATTATCTTACACCATACACAAAAATTAACTCAAAATGGATTATAGACTTGAATGTAATACCTGAAACCATAAAACTCCTAGAAGAAAATGTAGGCAATATGCTCTTTGACAACAGTCTTAGAAGCATATTTTTGAATAGGATGCATCCTCAGGGAAGGGAAACAAAAGTAAAAATAAACAAATGGGACTATTCAGACTAAAACACTTCTGCACAGCACAGGAAACCATCAACAAAATGAAAAGACAACCTACCAATTGGAAGAAGATATTTGCAAATCATATATCTGATAAGGGGGTAATATCCAAAATATATAAAGAACTCATACATGTCAACAACAAAAAAACAAACAACCCAATTAAAAAATGAGCTGAGGATCTGAACAGACATTTCGCCAAAGAAGACATACAGATGGCCAACAGGCACATGACAAGATGTTCAACATCACTAATTATTAGGGAAATACAAATCAAAGCTACAATGAGATATCACTTCACACTCATCAGAATGGCTATTAGTAACAATACAAGAAATAACAAGTGTTGGAGAGGATGTGGAGAAAATAAAACTCTCATTCACTGCTGATGGGAATGTAAATTGGTGCAGGCACTATGGAAAACAGCATGGAGATTCCTCAAAAAGTTAAGAATAGAGCTACCATATGATCCAGCTATTACATTGCTGGGTATTTACCAGAGAACATGAAAACATGAATGCGTAAAGATGCATGCACCCCTATGTTCATTGCAGCATTATTCACAACAGCCAAGACTTGGAAAGAACCTAAGTGCCCATCAACGAATGAAGGGATAAAGAAGATGTGGTGTATATATACAGTGGAATACTACTCAGCCATAAAAAAGATGAAATCTTGCCATTTGCAACAACATGAGTGGATCTTGAAGGCATTATGCCACACAAAATAAGTCAGATGCAGAAAGCCAAATACCATATGATTTCACTCATAAGTGGAAGATAAAAACAACAAACATATAGACACAGAATAGATTGGTGGTTACCAGAGGGGAAGGGATGAGGGCAAAAGGGGTAAAAGGGCACATGTGTACAAGGACAGATGGCAATTAGCCTTTGGGCAGTCTACACAGAAATTGAAATATAATGATGTACACCTGAGATTTATATAATGTTATAAACCAATGTTACCTCAATAAAAAAAATTCAACTTTCATGTTTTCATTTCTAGAATATAAAAATACTATTGTTTTTATATATTTACCTTGTGTTCTGGAGGCCTTGTTAAACTCATTTATTTATTGTAGTAGCTTCTTAGCATTCCTTTGGAATTTTATATATAGATAATCATGTCTGAGGATAAGTGTTTTTTCAATTTTGTCTTTTCTAATCCGCGTGTCTTTTAATTTGATTTTTTTGCTTCATTGTAAGATTTTTAAATTTAGTGAGAACATCTTTTGCTATAATGTTATACTTCATCAAAAATTTTCTTTGTGTTATCATCTCAAACAGTAGATAATTGTTTAATTTTTAACTCACTTGTTTAATTTTTAACTCGATTTAAATAGCATCCATAAAATGTGTGATATTTCATTTGAAGTGGAAAATTTTCCCAAAGATTTATTTTGATTGGATTGAAAAATATCAAACATTATTGAAATTAATTGGTTTTCTTGAAGTATCTTATGTTATTGAATTTTTAATTTCTTCTTTTGCTAATGGAGCCAACACCTTAAAAGCTATTATCTCAAGTTTTGGAACTGGAAATGTTCAATTAGTTATAAGAAATCATTTCATCTATATAAAAATTATGATTCACAGAGCAATATGCATCTAAGTATTAATTTTTGCAATAGATGCTGATGCTTCTTCAGTAATTTTTTCTCTTCTAATTTTCATATGCTTAGTAATATCCTTATGTCAGATTGTAAATGTTGAAAAATATTTTGTGAAAATTATTTGTTCAATATCAACTTCCTTGATGAAAGAAAATTCAGAATGACTTTTCATTAAAAATGCATTTTTTTATGTTTACCACATTGCTTCAAAAAAGGTTTATTGCATAACTAAACAATAAATGGTGTTCACATTCACCATACAGCAAATAACGATCCTTGTAGCCGGTGGGTTCAGACAACTCTCAATACTAGCCCTTTATTTAAACTCAGGCAAGATAGGCTTGCCCTGGGCCCTGTAAACTAGCTGTTCCCCTCCACATTCTGAGCCTCCTCTGATATTGGCCCTCTCCAGAGGATAAGGTTTCTGTAGGGATATTTGGAAATTACCACCCCAAATACCACTATGGAATCTTTTATAGTTGTTTTTGTGATTATGTTGCCTAGATAGTGAAAAGTAATGGGTATGTGATCACAAAAGGAATGTCAAGAGATTCATTTCATTGCCATCACATTTCCCTTAAGAAAGATGATTGTATTCAGTGTTCACACTATTTTTTTTCTTTTGATGTGTGCATGTGTAGGTGTGCCTTTTCTCTGGTGGTTGACTGTAAACTCATTGAGAAGATGACACTGAGGGATTCATCTATATCATCCAAACCATCCAGCAGCCTAAATGTTCACTGAATGAGTGTTTTTCCCATAAAAGCTAGGAAACATAAAGCTGAGATTTTCAAAAGCCTAAGAGCTAGAACCTATTATGTGTTCCACGACACTGAGTGTTTCCCTTCATTTATCTTATGACACATTCTTCTATCAATGATGCCAGATATTGGAAAGGCAAGCTTATCCTCTCCACACCTTATTTTAGTTTTACTCATAATTAATATGAGTTTAATAAACATTCATTAATTCCTTGTTTTAGAAATCCAGCATTTGTTAGCATGTTTTCTTGTGGTGAGCTAGTTTGTTTGTATTCTTTAAGTCTCCAAATTAATTGCATTTTCAGCTATAGACAGTGACATGAAAATACATATAAGACTATAATTGGTAGTCAAATAACACAGTCGTGCCTGTTTGCATGTAAATTACTGCTATTATGAGCTATGGTGCTTCCTGAAATTGTAAATAACAGTTGGGTTACAATTTTAGTACACAGTAACTATTGCTGCCTCTGAGTATTCACTATAGATACCAACTATTTATTTGAAGGACATCACTTCTTACAAGTGTGGCATCTTGACAAGCATATCTGACAGCATATAAGCATTTATTAGAAAAGTAGGCACCTGATTCACCTGCTTTACTCTGTTAGAACAAACCTATAGCATTTCAGTGTGCTTAAAATTTATTTTAAAAGTGGCAGAGACATTAAAATTGTCTTTGTGTTGCCTTACACAGGTCTTTGAGAACTCATGGTAAATCAACCATTCCTGACCCTCTCCTTGAAAAGAATATTTTATTTTTTGTATATCAATATTTTTAAATGGTGAATTGTATTTTATATCAATATCAATAGTGCATCTTGGCTCCAAATATAATTAGGATTATATAAAGTGCTAAAGGGCATACACTTGTACCAATAAATCACCACTTGGGCTTGGTAATTAATTATTTTTGTTTTTAACTTCTTATGCCTTGATGACCTCCAGGACATTAAAGTATTATTTTGGGTCCTTATTTAAAGAAATAGTAAATGATTTCAATAATTTTTGTCATATTAAGTACCAAAATTAGTTAATCGGAAAAATTGCTCTGATTTCATTAAGCATGTAAGCTGTTCTTAGTTAATTACTTTTTTGTGGGAATTTCCATTTAAATTTTGCTTTAAACTATAGAAAAATTATTATAACAAATAATAATGGTTCTAAATTTTATATCTTATTTGGCATGTACATAATATGCAATGGAAGTATGGATTCTGTAATGGTCATACTTTCAGAAATGGATCAAGTTCAATATTTTAAGATTAAAGAATGGATAGTTTAGAAGTGTAAAATAAGTGTTATAAAATACAAATTTACTAAAAGCTCTCCAGAAAAAGAATAAATATTCTTCAAAAATATGATTTTGTTATGGCCGTCCTTCTACTCAAATAAGAATGAGACATAGTCTCAGCCAAATAATGAAGCTGCTTAAAAATAAGTAGAAAGTAGCTTAGAAAAATCGCACGCTATCTACTCCGCCCTTCTTTTCTTTTCCAAGGATTGCGTGAGTCGGCCACCTGGCCCCTGCTGAGCGCAGCCCAGACCCCATGACCATGATTGATTGGATCAGGAGGGTTCTCTTGATCCATATGGGGCCAAGAAATATATTTCTCAAAGGAAATTTTAGGTTGGACACTAGAAAATTGAGCCAGTTTGTGGCCACTATTAGATTACGGGGTGTTGACTTGAGGCAGTGGGAGTCCTTTGGGAGCAGCTGTGATTGTGCATGAATAACTGAAGTTGAGAAACTGCAGAGAAAGAGGGGAACCAGGGATCCCTAAAGATTGCTGAAGTAACAGGAGAGCTGAGGTCCCAGAGAGATTGTGACAGTCTCAAATGTGGTTCAAGTGGACTTACTGTCTAAACTTTATGATATACCTTCAAATATTTCTAACAAGTGTACTTTTTTTTTTCTAATTTAAACTTGTAGGAGTGACTTCTTTTCCTTGAAACCAGTGATTATTGATTAAGACTTTTCCTTTCCCCAATCAGTTTAATCATCCTCCCACCATAGATTCAGCATATATTTGATTTTGGCATACATCTTATAAATTCGTTTTAACTTGGATAGTGTTGTAACTGACAGGAAAGTTAACATACGACATAATATTCGAAATGCATCTATTCTAATACCTTCAGTTTACAGATGAATATGAAAACCAGAGAATGTTTGTGGCGTTGGACCAGATCAGATGGTTGGAAAATAATTCGGACTAAACCTAAAATGGTGGTGAGTATCCAGAAACATGGGTTTAACTCCAAGTTTTGCAGCAAATTATTTAGATAATTTTCATTTATGAGCAGAATACTGGATTATAAAATGCAAACTCCTATGAATTTTCTTCAATTGTACTATCATTCTATGACTTATAGGCAAGTGCTCACAATCATTTAATTTTTTTTCAGTTGACATCTATGTGGTCTTATTGGTGGTGAGCTAGTAAATGTTTAACAACTGGTTCTCTAATAAAAAAGTGTGTGTATATACATACATAATTTTAGTATAAATTTTATTAATATAAAGCATTTGTAACACAGTTTCCAAATAATAATATAATATGCAACATTCTTTATTGTTATTTCCACATAGTTAATTGATTCTCACAGAATGCTCTCATTGATTTTGCTGAATTTTTGTATCAGTAGCCACCTGATTATGGTTGCAATTGATGAATAACTATCATTCCAACATGAATGTTATTTGATATTTTCATTTAAATTAATGAGTGTGAAAAAAGAGAAACAATGAAGATGTATGTTGAAAATACAGTGATTCAACAAAGAGATGAATAGCTTCTTTCCTGAATCAGATAATAATTTTCTAAAATTGGAAGACGATTTCCTCAAGTTTTCATGCTATTCTCAATGTAATAGCTACAGAAAAAAACACACTTTTATACTTCAACTAAATTATTAATATTTTCTACATAACTTTCTGAAGTTTAGAGAATTTCTGTTTTGTTTTGTTCAAATAATAACTCAAGACCTGATTTGTAGAGTTTTCTGACTGCCATGATATAAATAGTCCCATTAGGACTGATTTCAAGCTGTGTGACATTATGGAAGGCGATGTTTAGAAGAAATACCCAGTAGCAAGATATTATATAGTATTCCCACCATAGACATAAGTGACCTCAAAAGCATAAATAATAGGAAAATTATTATGAGATAATGAGTTGTAAGTATCTATTACTTCTGTTTTTAATATAATTTAATTGTAATTTTATGTAATTTAACCTTAACATCTGTATTTAACAACTTATTCACGAAATCCCTGAAGATTTAACAATGGGCTCTCATGAGCCCTTAGGAGCTGGCTCCAGCACACGTCTGGGACTTGTGTATGATAAATAATGATTACAAAGTCAGACATAGATGTTTTAAGAAAATTACATCTAATGTGATATGGATAGGACTACTTATCAGAATGTTTAACTGATACAGGTTTGTCACCAGCCTACATTCATGTGACACCTGTCCTGTATAACCAGCCAACTATTAGCTCTGAACGTGAGAGTTCAAAGGAGGAAGAGATTATGCTGTGTAATGAAGAGGCCCTACAACTTGGGAACAATTGGAACATGAGCAAAGACTTAGAGGCTGGGATAGAAAGTATTTTGAGTTGATAAGAGTGGGAAACATGCACTGAGGAATGTGCCACAGAGGTCTGAGAACTTGGGTTCAGGCATTGCTTGGAGGGCGATGCAGTCAGCTTTGCTTGGCTCATTTGAAATGCTTGGAGCTGAAGAAGCAAATGCGAATCAACAGTTCCCATGCCCTCTAAGAATTTATAGCTTAAACTAGCCTAGGGAACTCTCCACTTCAGCAGCCCAAATCCAACACCTCCTAGCTAAGGGCATACTGACCCAGGAACAAGGGAGGAAGGGATGTCAGCTAACTAAATTTTTCAGAGGAATCATGGATGATTTCACCTGGTGAACAGATATTTAAATTGGGTGATAGATAAGTTTGATAAAAGAAGAGGTTTTGGCATTGAAAGCAGAGTACAAAAGAAGAAAATGTGCAAAGGGAGAGGGTTTCAAATAAGTTCAATGGGGCAGAAAAATAGAAGGGTCACAAGGTGAGTGGCTGGATATTTAAGTAGAAAATGGGAATCAAAGTGAAAGAGTTTGGGTTTTATCCCGTGGGAAAGAGGATTTGCTGTTTAAAACCTGAGGCACTTTTGCTTCTTAAAATAGTAAATTTGATGGCTACTTGTGGGAAGATACTAACATCAAGGAGGCTCCTGGAATAATCTAAATGAGATGATGGGAACCAACACAGGCAGTCACAGGGGAGAGGACACCATTAAACAGAAATACTCAGACAAACTAAACCAGAACTGGTGACTAACTTTTTGCTGGGAATGAGAAAGAGTGAAATTCACCGTAGAATATCTAGATTTAAAGAGCAGGTAGATGGATATGCCATTTAGAGACAGAGAAAATACAAGAAGACAGAGGAGGCTTGTGAGAGGGCAATGGTACATTCTGCTTTCATTTGTGGAGTTCTGGGGGCTAGCTAGACATAAAGATGGACATGTTTAGAGAAGTGGAAATTAGATCTAGAAGCATGTAAATAGCTGAAGCCATAGCATAGATGTGAGGGTAATTTCGGTTAAAGTAATGAATAAGGTGTCAGATAAAATGGACTGTGCCTTTCAATTTATCGACCAGATCCTAGATGATCATTGATGAGATTTCCAAGAGCAGTGTGTGAAAGTGGATATTAATAATTTAAAATATGAGCAGGAGCTGAGGAAGCAGAAACACTGAGCCTCTTTTAAGTATCTTGGTGGTGAAGTAACGGAAGAAGACAAAGGGAGAACTTTTAATGAAAAGTGTGTGTGGCACTTCTAGATGTGGTGTACGTTTCTATGTCTTCACTACTTAGTGGATCCACCTATGACGATATTTTTGTACAAGAATTGTCACCTCAAGTTGTACTTTACATAATGATGATGACAGCCCTTTCTAAGATTAACACAAAAACAGTAAATTAAAACACACATATATATTCAGAAATGATAAATTATTAACCTATGATTTCTTTTTTGGCAACTTACTTTACCAAGGGTGAAGTTTGTAGCATTATTCTTCTCATTAGATAAGTTTATGTCAATCTTGTGGGAGAGAGCCATCAATTAAATGAGGGCAAGTAAGAACAGCTCATTTGTAGGAGATCTCAGGTGAGGGAGAGAAAAGACGAGAAGTACTAACACCGAAGTTAAATAGTTCTAATCCAAACAAAGATCTTTTCATCTGCCCAGAAGTATAGAAGTCACACACAAAGAGACACAACTACATCAGAAAACTTCCCAGGTGCAAAGATTCCTAAGAGAAATTTTCCAGTTTGTGGACACCAGCGTGTTCACGATCGAGCAACACACATAAAATGCATGTTTGAAGAACTAAAGATTTGCTACATGATAGATTAGATTTTCAACTTGACCACTTTTATTTTTATATATATGTCTTTTTTTGTCATTGTTGTGAGGAAGACCAGCCCTGAGCTAACATCCGTTGCCAATCCTCCTCTTTTTTCTGAAGAAGACTGGCCCTGGGCTAACATCCATGCCCGTTTTCCTCTACTTTATATGGGACACCACCACAGCATGGCTTGACAAGCAGTGCGTCTGTCCGCTCCCAGGATCCGAAACTGCAAACCCCAAGCCGTCGAAGTGGAGCACACAAACTTAACCACCACGCCACCAGGCCAATACCAATATATATATATATATATATATATATATATATATATATATATATATATATATATATATGCCATGTTAATGTTAAGGACATAATGAGAGGAAAACATTCAGGCTAAATCCTTTGGGATCTTGAATATTACAAATATGCGTAGCTGGCTTTAAGACTACTGATAGAAAATTGAACATCTATAAATATTCTGAGTAACGTCATGCAAATTGCCCGATAGCTATCTATAGAGACTGTTTTTAATGCTGTTTTATGTTACTTTATTGATCTAGTGTCTTTTAAACTTTTAGTACTGTGGTGAGAACTCATTTCATTAATAATATATGAAAGACACTAGGAATTTGTAAGGAATGTACACTTCAAATATTTGCAGTTCTCCAAATTTTAAATGTGAGAATAGTTGTATAGGCTATTTACTTTATTTTAGTTATTTGGTTTATTTCTAAATAATACCTCTATTGAGATCTAAGTTTCTGGGCTCACCTTTATACAAAATCATGTGTCTTGATGTTCGTGTTTACCTGAAAACTAAATTTTCAATCAATTCATAAGAGGTATTAAAATTTGTTATAAATAGAGAGCTTCAAAGCCAGATAAATATGCAAATTCTGTATATCCAGCTAGATTTCCTCACTAACAAAATAACTCTCTGTTTAAAATGTAGCCAGGATTTAACTTACAAATATGATTGAGTAATGATGTGAAGAGGTCAATAATATTGACAAAAGAGTTTATTATTTATAGTTCTCAAGAGGAGGGGACATGCCTTGCCATGCAGGGCCACATGGAGAAGCACCGGGGTTGACCAGGAGTCAGAAGGAGTGAGGGGGAAACAGTGGTGAGAGCCTATTTACTATAGTGGTGGGAAGTTGTTAGATGGGGTAGTCCCTATTGGGCAGGAAGTGAAATACAGATGTTTGGGTTTGTGGTTGGAGGTTTTACAATGTGATTTTCACATGCCCATTGACAGCATGGATATAAGAAAGCAACTTGGGCTTTAGTTTTGCCTGTGATTTCAAGATGTTAAATCATCAATTACAGAATACCAAGAATGATTATTACACTCTCTCTCACCAACTCAATGATATACAAACTTCTAATTTGTGCTTTAACAAAATTATGTCAAATAATTATTAAAATCACTTGAAGTCCAACTGATACACACATCCACAAACACACAATTTTGTATTTCATCCACTTTGGGGATCCCCTGTGAATTTTCAGAACTGTGATGTACCATCATTAGTTTCTTAAAATGACGGTAGTAAAATAAAATAAAAAACATATTCACTGTATTTATATCATGTAGATAGCCATTTTGTCATCACTTATTGAAAACTAAATATTTTGTCAAGTATTCCAGCAACAGTAGGTGATCAGACTCAAATCCAATATAGGTAAGTGTCTCCTCAAAGTTTCAAATCTATATAGTTTTATCTAAAGCATATGCTAAATATGATAATAGGAAGAATGGAGTAAACTGGGAAGATGATGTTCTAGAATAAATCTTGCCTTTGTTGGGCTGATCAGAGTTTAAATTGCAACGTTCAAGGGGAAGGATAACCGAGTCTTAGGACTAGAATAACTTAGTCTATCTCTGTCCTCTAAAATAATCAGGATAACTTAGTCTATGCCCTCTAAAATAATTAGGTTTAGTGAAGATAAACTGGAGGGGCTTGGGAAAGGACTCTGCAGAGATCTTGGTATATATTTGAGTAGTGTCACTATTACAAGTGCCCCGTTGATGCATGAAACTAAGACACCAACAAAGGAAAAGAGTAGGATCTAGCCTCCACGGGAGACAGATGGCAAATTCTAGGCAGGAAGTTAGAACCTTAACTCTAGGAGTTCAAGAGCAGGTTTCATTTTTACCAAAAGGACTGTAACTCACTTATACTATATATGAGACTTGGGCAGCAAAGCCAACTCAAGATGAAATTTACTTTTGTAAATTCGGTTACTGATATGTTGCCAGGCTAAAGTAATTAGGCAAAGCTGAGCCCATACATAGAAAGCTGTAAGGACATGCAACTGGGTGGAAATAAAGAAGTCGAGGACAAACACAAAGCTAACTATCTAAGCTGTATGACAGAGTTTGGGGGCAGAAAACTAATGAGATTTTACAGAGTGTGTCAAGGGATAAATAGGTATCAGACCATTTAGGATATCATGTTCATAATTATTCTCAATTATTTACTACCCCATTCCCTGGAAGAGGATTATATATCAGCTGCTTGCCGTGGATCATCAGTGTCTTCCTGCGGGAGGAGTGGGAAGAGTATACTTACTTAAGCCATTGACTTGGCCATGTGATTTCTCTTGGTGGAATGATGTGACAGTATGTCAATCCCAAACAGAAGCTTTGAAAGCCATTGCAGATTTTATCAACTGTTGTTTTGTTTTTTGTTTTTAATCTGCCACAAGAGAGCATGTCACAACATGGAGTAGTTCTTTTTCATTCTGAGATGAAGAAAAAAGTGGAGTATGAGCAGCGCTGTCAACTACTTCAGCCAACATTAGAGGAATAAACATTTGCTGTTGTAAACACTGATATCTGGGGTGGTTTGGTAATGTAGAAAAGCTGAGTAGTTCAGACATTGTACAAGAAGTGAAGTACCGCTAAATAAAAAAAAAAAAAGAAAAGTAAAGAAAAAAACTTAGTGTATGTAGTATTAACCTCAGGGCTGTGCTGCAGGCATCAAATAAACTAAAATTGGAGGATGTAAAATGGCAACCCATTATATATATTGATAAAATTTTGTGTATTAATGAAATTGGTAATGATGTTTTCTGTAATAACATTTAAGCCACATAAGGTACCTAATTAACTTGTGACTTTTGGCAAAAGGAGTAAAACATGGAACTTTATCAAGTGTGTCTTTGCTATTAGCTGGATTTGACAAAACAAAGATGAGATCAGAAGAGAATTCACTAGTTAGCAGTGAGTAAAAAAGGACTAAGACAACCCAGACAATTAAGGTCTTGCAGAGTTGAAAAATTCAATTGTTTCTAATAGGCAACCAATAAGCAAGAAAACTTGGAAGCAATTGGAAGTACTCTGAACAACTAAGACCGATTAATACTGAACCTACAGCAAGGACCAAATTAAGATAATTGTCATCTTGCTCTTGGTTAAAAAGCCTGAATAGATTATAGTAGCTGTCAATAAATCATTTCAGTTGAACAAAATATGTCACAATAAAAAAACAAACCAAGTGTGTCTTCACACTGAAGTCTGAAAAAGTAAAAGTAACTCTAAGTAAACAGAGACAGACAGAGAGGGAGGGGCCTGTCTCAGAGATTACTGTGAGTATGCTAGTTTGCAGATGGAAATGACCAGAACCAAATAGATGAAAAATAAGTCATTAGGGGAAATGCACTGTCAAAAGAACTGCCAAATGGATGCAAAGTGATTGTGACCAATGAGATATAAAACAGCTTCTGGGGTTGAAAGTTTCTACAACGAGTAAGCAAGCCACAAATGAGGGTACATGCTCCAATGCCCTCTTCAGAAATAAGAATTCAGAAAAAAGAAAAAAGAAAGAATCGTCCAGAGGGTGAAGCCAAGAGCCCCTGAGAAGAACAGATTGGAGAGCTTCCAGGAAAGAAAATCAGGTCATAATTAAGACACATTTTTATGTTTCTTAAAACATCTTGCCAAGAGAATTTCAGGATTACTATTGGCCATAATTACTATATGCCACTCATTTATCCCATTTCTGAATAGCAGTGCTGATTGTGGATATCTGACCCTTACTCCACCATTTTCATTGAGTGTGTAGGGATCAGACTGCAAAGTGAGTGTGTGCATAGGGGTTTTTGTGTGTTTATGTGCCACCAGATTTAAAAAGCCAGATTTGGACCTAATACAGAGATTATCAATAAAATCTGAAACTTGACTCTGATTGCCGTGACTGGACTGGATTTTTGGCACATCTCCCTTGGGGAGGCGTTGGTTACATTTAGCATGTGAAAAAGAGAGAAGTAAGTCTTGTGATGACAGGATTGACATTCTTTACATTACTGTTCCTATTTGTTTTCCTCTTCCCTGTAAGTGGATTACATATCATTACTGCCTTCCTACTTCTCTCTTTTTAACCCTCTATCTCTCCCCTTCCTTCCTTCATCAAGTGATGATCTTCTAGTATATCTTAGGCACTGAGATAGTTGCTAAAAAACACAGATGAATAAAAGTTTTCTTTATCTTTAGGAAGCTTAAAATTATAGGGATGAACTTAAAGTAGCTACCAGATTGTCAGACTCTGAAACAAGCGTGTCAACATAACTATGGTGGCACGCAAAACACATAACCCCTGTGAATTTGGTATTTGAGGAAAGCTTTCAGAGGGCAATGTCAGCTAAACCATATCTTCATAGAACCTTAAAATAAATGGGGCAAGGATAAATGCAGTGCAAGTCAAAAGTGCATGTGAAAAGACAAGGAAGCCCAAAAGTATGTGACATGTTATGTGTTCTGCAAGCAGTTATATGACCTAAATGTACATTGGAAAGATAGGCGTGGTGAGAGATTAGAATGTACATGTTGTAGGGGAGGAAGAACTATTCCTCTATTCTTGAGGTCCTTCTGGCTGGTCTAAGAATTAAGTTGACATGAGACAGAATAACAGGAGAAAATTAAACAAAGTTAATTACATGTATACACGGGAGAAATCCAGGAAAACGGAGTAACTCACCAAAATGGCCAAAGCCATCACCTTAAATACCATCTTCAGCTAAAGACAAAAGAGGATGTTGGAGGTAGTGCTTTGGGACTTCAAAGGGGAGGAAAGCAATTCACATGGAGATAGAAAAGCAAATATTTGGTAAACAAATGTTTGCCATGCCTTGCAAACACAATGAGACATAGAGAGGACATTGATCAAGTGGGCCTTGCTAGGTTGCTCCCTGTCTACCATACCCAGTTCATATTACACTGTAGTTAGCTCATGGTATTAGCTCCTTCCTCGAACAGGCCTTCTATCTTAAATTCTTTTAGGCAGTTAGAGGGAAGGTCAAAGTTCTTTCTGAGTTTTTTGTTCTTAAAAATAAGCAAGCCAAAGAGACATATTTTAGGGTGGCAAAATCTGATCCCCCACAATGTAGATAGGATCAGATTATAAAGATGTTTAGATTTTGTTTTGAAGGCAATGGGGAACTTTTAAATGATTAGATGAACGATTGAAGGATTAAGTCATTAATGGCATGACCAGAATTTTTTTTAGCAGCATCAGTGTGGTAAAATGCACCACTTCTGGGAGGAGCGTAGGCCTCTTACAGTGTATATCTCAGAAAAACAGTCTCTTTAATCTGCAGTGACCTCTCTCTTACACATGCAACCAATGCATAACCCAGTTGTGTGTGAGTATGTTTTCTTAGTACAATAACATTTTTCACATTCACAATAGAGATATATTACACTACAAATTGTTCACCAGTAAGAAATTAAAAATATCTAAAGTAGATGCTGAGTCAATCTTAAAAGATTTTTTAAATGACTTCCAACAGGCTGAATGTCATCAAATCATCTTATATTTTAACTAAAGTTTATTCTCCTGTTTTTTCTTTACATCATCATTTAAAAAAAAATGAGAGCCCCAACTGAGCCAAACCTCCATAGTTACTTGGAAGAGTACTCCTCAAGAGACCAAAAAACATTCTAAATTTTTAAGCATTATCTTCTTTGCCTAACACTTTTATTCTGTCTCTATCTTAGGGTGTGTTTGAGCATTGTTTTCTCAACTTGGAGCCAATTCACATCTCCTGGGAGAGACAGAAAGTCATTCATTCATACACATTAAATATTAATATCTCTCACTCTCTAATACAAACACACACAGCCATATGTACCACACGTAATCCTCAACGTGAGGATTTGCCACAGAGTGGCAGTTTAAAGATAGAGGAAACAATACACTACTTTACGTTGCTAACCCCTGGGAGGAAAGTAGTGTGGTAATACAACATGCCGCTCATTGAAACATACACATCTGGAAAAAGAGCTATGTGAAAGCTGGAGTAGAATGTTGGTTAAAAATATTGAGCTAATATGTGGGTATATAGCAGTTCATGATTCTAATGATGAAATGCATACTTGCAAGTAGCTTAGATTTCAAAAGAAACATCTATGTCAAGAGTATAGTAAAGGATAAAAGCAAAGACTTGTTTTAAGATCATGATGTGAGGGAGGGGACTAATGACCTGGGGCCACAATGTATCATATTTTTTTAAAATTTCTTTTATATGAGTACGTAGAGACATCCCCACAATTTTGATAAATATAAATAAGTGCTATATTTCTTATAGTTTTAGTGGGAGTATATTTGTGCATCATATGAATAAAGACACTGAAATGCTTTATTTAATCAACAGGGAGAACCTGATAAAAGACTACTATTTGCAATTTCTTTCCACACCAGTAGTAGAGCTCCATTTTAATTCCAATTTATCACTATAATAGAACCTCCATGAAAACCTAGCAACTTCTCAGGGAAGCAGACTGAAAGACTAAAGAGCTTCTAAAACTCATGATTTCTTAAGAGAAGTGTACATTACCCTAAGAAAACCATTTCCAAATTATATGCTATTCACCAGTAGCCTAGCAGCTGTCACCAGCTCTCTCTGCCTGCCAGCTTTTTGTAGGCAGCCTTATATGCACAAATAAATAGTAGCATGAGGTATCTTCCTATAAAACTTGATACTTTTCCATAATATTTACTTTTCAAGCCAATGTAAACTGACTGAAAAATTTACTTGAAATTCAGTCACACATAGCTGAGGAGTGAAAAATTTACTGACTAATAAGACTTGCAATAAATCACAACATAAAATAAATGACACTAGACAAAATATTATAAAGACAAGAACTATGGATCTCCCAGAAATATATAATTTCAATTGTCCACAAAGTTTCCTAATCTATACATGAACTGAGAAGATGTATATAGAAATAAAACCTAATGGTGACTGTTAGATAAAGAAAATGCATTCCTCTTCAATGTTTCCTGCCTTCAAAATCACCTACAAATCATAAAAGGTGCTTGGCAGTTTTCATTTATTCACTTTTTATGTATTTTGCAACACTGCAGTACCTTCTCACAGCTTAAAAATTCCTACATTTTATACCATTTATGTGCCTGGTCACTCAAATTGACAGGCATATCCCAAAGTAGATTTTTTCAATGGGCAGAATGACGATGGAAATAAAAATCTATCTACAGAAGAATTGATTCTTAATGGAAAAAAAAAAACCACACACACCTCTCTGCCCTTAGTGCTGTCAGTTGACTGATAAATCATAGATCAAAATCCTTCCTATAAAATATTGAAGGAAAACATCTTTAGGCCCAGACTGGTGCTTTAATGATTTGTGCATACTAAAGACTATTTGAATCTAAAATAAATTCAGCAAGTTATCCCAGGATCCAATTTTCTGCAAGCCAAGGGCCATCTGCTCGGTAGGTCTATAATCTTGATTTTGTGTGTGTGCATGTGTGTCTGTGTGTGTGTAGAGGAGGAGAAAGAGAAAGAGAGATGTGCTCACATCACGTTGCTTGTCAGTTTCTCCAGCAAAATCGGTATAGGTGTTATATTGCACACATTTGTGTATTTTCCAATAAAAATTAAACATGAAGGGATTAAATTAACAGAATTTATAATATAAATCAAAGATGAAACTAATTAGTTTAAACAGATCTTTTGTTTTATAATACTAAGATTACAAAGCATACGAAAACTACTTCGACATAATGCCCGTGCAATCTATGCAGAGCTGAAAAATTCTGCCAAGCGAGCTCTTTCATTTCTTTTGGTTGAATACATCTATTTCTTTCTTTTCCTTTCTCTTCTTTATTCATTCAATAAATTAACCAAATGGATAAATAACACCTAATAGATAACCTGGATAATTTGAAAACACAAATCAAACTCAACATGTAATACAGGTGTTACACACTGATTGCATGATCTTCTCTCGGAATCCTCCTACGCATACCACAGCCCGATCCTTGTTTAAAGTTCTTTTTTCCAAAATTTGGTTAAATCCACTACCCTTCTCTAAATACTTAATTCTTCCTCTAAACTGCATGTTGAAATTAACAGATGTACCTGGGGGGAAAAAGGTCACGAATACCGTGCTTATATCTCTAGGTTAACCTCTCTTGGATCTTCATATTGCAATTCTTCACTTTCCAGCTAGCCCTTGGATCCCTTCAAAGAAATCTTTTATAATATTTCTCAACTCTTGCAATTGACTTCAGCAAAAAGACTGGACCAAATCACCTAATCTGTCATTCTGAGAAGAAAAATGGAATTGAGCCCCCTTTTTACACCCATGGTTGTATTTCAAGGCCTGGATTCATGTAGGGAGCCCGGCCCTGCCTCCTACACCTCTGTTGCAGTTTGGCACGGCTTCAGGATGCACTCCTCTAGGCCCTGGGTCCAAAACCAGATACAAACCCCACCACAGACCAATGTGGCATCAGCTTGCACTTAACTGGCTTTGATTTCTCTCTTTGTTTCTGTTCCCAAATAGGATTTTCCATTCTCTTTGAAGCTTAACCAAGTACATGTTTCATCGTATTTGCCTTAAGAGGGGGACTTGCACATGTCACCTCAGGCTGTCACTGAGACTGAGCTTTGAAATTTGATTTCCACTGTATAAAGTCTGCCTTTTATTGCTTCTAGTATGGGAATGTATTCTGTCACTGGATTTAAATTCTTTTGCAATCCTGCCATTGATTCTCTATTTCTCTTTAATTTTTATTTTTTCTTCATGTTCTGTTAAATTTTAATTGGATGCTGCTAAATTTTCAACTCAACTTGATTTTCTCAGTGGGACCTTTGGGCCCTTATTAGAGAGGCTGTGTCTTCTAGCATAGTATTAAGAATGAAAAATAAACTAAAATTGTCTCCTGGACTCTTCCACAGATAATTTCTAGAAATAGATTTTGCTTCTGAGTGTTCACATAATACTTTCTTTATCTGGTTCTGCTTTATATTTACCGATGACACCTGTTTTATTTTTTCTTCAAATTTTTTCCTTGGCCAGCTAAGATTTCTCTCAAAGATTTATTAACTCATAGACTTGTCTGCATTCTATACTTGGGGGAATGCCCAAATCCCTCTTCAGTTTTGTAAATTCCAATTGCTTGAGGTGAGCAGTTCCTGTCAAGTTTTCATCTACTTAAAGAACTATGTCTGCTACTGTAACTCCAACTTAGAGATCTGGTCTTTCCTTAATATCCTAGTTTTCATATATTTTAAATATAAAATATTTAAATTAAATATTACTTCCAGTATGAGCTGTAACTATGGTAGCAGCTTCCACTCCAACCTTCCTTGTTTTACTTGGAATCAATCCTTTACATCCCGAGATGCAATAAAGTCCCCACAATCTGCCACTTCCTTCTCCTGCACCACAATTCTCATTTCCCATCTAGTAGATTTCCATTTTATGGGATGTTCAATATCTGAGGGAATGCAGAAAAGAAGAGACTTCGGGTCA
Source organism: Tapirus indicus (assembly GCA_031878705.1). Lineage (NCBI taxonomy): Eukaryota > Metazoa > Chordata > Mammalia > Perissodactyla > Tapiridae > Tapirus > Tapirus indicus. The sequence continues at coordinate 32,689,490 of CM062937.1, read as the reverse complement.
GTGCTCTAGGCATAACAAAGAACAGCATGAATGCTAAAGAATTAGGGAAGTTTAGTTTCTGACTGATAGGACCGTGGATCACTGAATTAAGGATTTGAAACTACAGAAGTAGGTACACCGAGTCTTTAACCTCTTACAGGAAGTCTCTTTTGCAAGAAATAAAGCCTAGATAAGCCAGTGAGTAAAGGGGTGTGTGTGTGTGTATTAAACTGGAACAGAATTTGCCACTCCAAAATATGTCTCTTTGGCATAAGGATTATTTTAGGCTGATTATTTTTAAGAAAAAGAAAAGCTCTGAAAATTGAGTAGAAGTTATCCTCTTGTAAGAGATACTTACATTACAAGATAAACCTCCATTTGTAAGTGTGTCTCCCTCTTTTTACTGGGAAGAGATGGATGACTAAATGTCAAGAAACTCTCATAAATGGAGAAGGCATGGATCTAAATCTGTGTAACAACCTAATCCTTAGTTACTGTGCCTTTTCCAATAGCCTCCCATACCTGGCTCCTTACCCCCTAAACATCTTTTGTCTTTGGCTGCAGACAGTATTTTAGGTGATGGCTTGGGTCATTCCAGGGAGTTTCCTCGGTCTCTGTCATGTATACAGAAGGTACATGTGTTATTAAACTTCTGTTTGTTTTTCTCCTGGGAATCTGTCTGTTATTCCAGGGGACTCTCAGTTAAGAACCTAGAAGAGTAGAGGAAAAATTATTTTTCCTCCCCGACAACATAAATTAACTTCATCTACATTATAGAGTGTGGTAATCTCTAAAAAATCTGACTGTGTAGTTTTTCAGTTAAAATTTTTAATAATTCATTGTTTCCATCTTCTTTGAACATCTTTATAATTATTTAAATGAAAACTTGGTAGATGCTCTGTCAGGGACATCTGAACTTAACCCATTTTAAACAGGATCCTCTCAGTAAAAATAAGAAAAAGTAAGACTCACTATGTGCTTATCACCAAAGTAAATTAAATGCTTTAGAGGCATTTTCTCAACATTTTCAAGAGTCTTATTGGGTAGGTAGTCTTCCTAACCTCTTTTTCCCTATGGGTAAGTTAAGGAATAGAGGAATTAGTCAACCAGTAGTAATAAGTCAGTAGTAAGGAGTAGTCAAGTAAGCCTTCTGGCTTCAGAAACAAAGATCTTGAAACCACGGGCCATCTAGGACCAGTTCAAACTGACCCCATTTTAGCAACAGAAGGTTTTCAGGGGCAAGCCCCAAATTTTTCAATGTCACATAGCCAGAGCATGTACAGAGGAGAAATCCTAACCTGAAATGACCCCAGAACCAAGGATTCTCCCCCCCACGGAAGAAAAGGATTGGGACATGATGGGAACTTAAAAGTTGGACTCATCAGAAGCGAGGGGTTGGTTGTCTCAGAAGATCTGGTGTTAAAGCCCCTTCCACACCTGGCCATAAATGTTTAAAGCCCTCCAATCAACACCAACTCTGCCAGCATTTCTGCATAACAGACTATGCTCCTGAACCTCTTAAATTTCACCCCAAATCCTGAATCGGGGAGACAGATCTGAGGGCTTATGCCTCCTGTATACTCGTAGATTGATCTCACCATCAAGCTTTTTTCTTTTCTCAAAAGCTGATGCCATAATAATTGGCTTTTTATGTGTATCATGTAGGAGAACCCCATCTTTGTGCACTAGCAATCTTAGCAAAGGTGCCAAATTTCTGATCTTCAAAGCTGCATGCTGTATGAAGATCCACGAATTTCTAGTGAAAATAATTGATGTATATCAATTGAATTATAGCAGGTATTTCTTATGTGTCAAGACTATGAGGAAAAATGTGCTCAGTTGCAAATAACTGATAATCTTCTTACAGCAGTTTTTTGCTTTTTTGCTAAAGAAGATTTGCTCTGAGCTAACATCTGTGCCAACCTTCCTCTATTTTGTATGTGGGTCACTGCCACAGCATGGCTGACAGGCCATGTGTAGGTCCACGCCTGGGATCCAAACCTGGGCTGCCAAAGTAGAGTGTGCCAAACTTAACCACTAGGCCATGGGGCCGGCTGCCCTATAGCAATTTGGAATATGATATAAGTATATATATTTGAAATAATTATTTATTGATCCATAATTGGTTTTATATTGATTTTTAAAATTAAAGTTAATTCTAATATAAATTAAGATACACCTATACACATTAAAATTAAAATTTATATTAATTATTTTAACATTAACTTTAACATTATAGCATTATATTAATTATTTTAACATTAAAATTGTATAAGCTGAATGATAATTTGGGGTACATATTTGCTTACTTTAGTCATTTTTTAATATTATCTTTTTGGTATTTTTCTAAGAACATGTTTTTTAAATATGGTCTTATTTTTCATTTTCGTTGTAATATTGGCTACAATCTCTTTCAAAGTTTTATTTCATTGTTATTATTTTGAAATTTGGATACTTATCTTTTTATATCATAATATTTTTACTTGAGAAATCCATTTGCAGAAAACTGAAAGAAGATGCTGCTAAATGAAAGCAATTTTAAATTCTAATATTTAATATTAAATGGTGAATATATTCTAACCTATAGCATTCCTCAGGTACTATCATGTTTTAATTCCAATTACCTGTATTTGGTAAGTATGTTTATGGACATACTCACCAAATAAAACATATATGATTCTTTTGAATGTTTCACTAAATTTAGATGCTGCAAACTTGTGGGCATTTTTAATTTTCTTCCATTCCAGTAGATGACACATTTTTCCAGTAAACATGTGTTGTCCATCAAAAGATTATTCTCACATTTCAACACCACAAATTGCAACTTAAAAATTTCAGGATCAGATCTTGTACACCTTTTGAGTTCTCATCATGTAATCACTATAGTGCCTTCCCTGGTTTTATAGGAACGTGTTTTAATGTTCTATACCCAAGTAATGTTTTGAGAAACTTCAATCTGCTGATATATTCAAAGGCTGATGTTTTGGATCTTTTACTGACTGAACGCTCTGAGAAAAGACTTCTAAACTATTTTGAACAAAATACAACCATAATTTAGTGGACTTCTTTGTGAGAAAAAAATGCAATCTCCTTATTCGAAAATTTATATAGAAAGAGAAGGACTTAGAATCGCTAAAAAAATTCGGAAAAGGAGTTGTAGGAATTGCAGTTCCACAAGGTTAAGAGATGTTATGTACTGGTGTAGTACTATAAAGTGATAGTACAGTAATAAATACAGCATTATAGTAATAAGTACACTGTGGCACTGGCTGAGAGATGGACATAAAGATCAATGGAACAGATGGAGAAACAGAAAAAGACCCACACAAATATGTCAAATTAATTGTTAACAAAAGAGTAAAAAACAATTTAATGGAGGAGGGATGTCTTTTCAACAAATGATGCCAGAGCAACTGAACAACCTACAGGTAGAAGAAGAAGAAAAAAAGAACCAAAAACCCTAACAAAACTCAAAATGGCCCATCCTATTGACTTAAATGTAAAACCAAAAAATACAACACTTCAAGAATAAAAGTAAAAGGGAGAGAATTTTCAGAGCCTAGCACAAGACCAAGATTTCCTGATCCCCAAATTGTGACCCATAAAAATAAAAAGTGATATACAGTATCTTATCAAAATTAACAAATAAAAAAACACTTACTCTGTGAAAGACTGTTAAAAAGGTTAGAAACTCAAATAACACACTTCAAGAAAATATTTGCAAACCGCATATCTGATAAAGGACTTGTATCTAGAATATGAAAGAACTCTCAAAACACAATAGTAAAAATGAGCAAAAGACTTATATAGACGCTTCATCAAAGAGTATATATGATGACAAATATGTTCAACATCATTAGTCATTGGGGAAATGCAAATTAAGACCACAGTGTGATATCACTACACACAGAATGGTTATCAGAGGTTAGTAATGGGGTGAATGGTGAGTTTGGCGACCAGGAGGGTCCAGGTAAAATATCTTGATTGTGGTGGTGACTATAAGAAGCCACTCAAGTGATAATATTGCATAGTGCTACACACACACATGCACACACACACACACACACACACAAATAAGTGCATGTATAACTGTGGAAATCTGAATAAGCTCTGTTGATTGTACCAGTGTGAGTTTCCTGATTTTGATATTGTTGATATCAGTTTCAATATTGTTCTATAGTTGTGCAAGACATCAACATTGGGAAGGCCTAAGGAAGGGTACATGAGACATCTCTATCCATTTTTTTCTTTTTGCAACTTTCTGTGACTCCATAATTATTTCTGAATGAAAGGCTAAAAATCATTCAACAACCATGACAAAAAATAATGTAATACCCTTTAGGACTATAGATGAGGAAGAAATTTTCCTCTATCCTTCTAGGTTCTTCTGGCTGGCCTAAGAATTAAATTGACAGGACACAGATTAATAGGAGAAAATTAAACAAAGTTTAATAACAACATGTATACAAGGGAGTGACCCAGGAAAACTGAGTCACTTGCCACAATGGCCAAAGCCACCCCCTTAAATACCATCTTCAGCTAAACACAGAAGAGGAAGTTGGAGGTAGTGGTTTGGGACTTCAAAGGGGAGGAAGGCAACTCACATGAAGATGAAAAAGCAAATATTTGGTAAACAAACATTTGCCATGCTTTGCAGACACAATGGGACACGGAGAGGACTCTGATCTCCAGGCCCTGCCCAGTCTCCCCCACAACAGTTAGTCCATATTCTTTGTAGACATCTCTGGTGATAGCTCTGTTCCTGTTATAGGAAATTTATCTACATTCTTTTAGGCAGTTAAGAGGGAGGTAACAAGAAAAACTTTCTGAGGCTTTTGTTTCTTAAAAATAATCATCCTAAAATAATCCTCATGTTAAAGAGATATTTTGGGGGGGCAAATTTCGCTCCCCTTCAGTCCACTTACGTTGTGTATAAAGAACATCCCTCTTATCATGATTATTGTTCAATCTAATTTTTTTTTATCTGCAGTATTACTGCAGAAGGAAACACCTATTTAACTGAATATATAATAACCGCTTTCACAACATTGTCAGATGTTTTACTTTGATAAACTTCCAAAAGCTTTACTTTAATTCCATGAATTGGATTTAAAAAGGGTATTATTGGAAACATCGTCATTATTTTTTTTAAATTTGAAGCACCTGATGACACCATGATATTTGATTTTTTTATGCAGTTCTTTTTCAGTAAATCAATCCAAGAGCTATGTTAACTTTTTATACATGCACAAGAAAACTTAAAATTTTTTAACACATGAAATTAATTTAGAAGAAGTTATGCTTCACAGCATGAAATGTCAAATTATTTGCCTTGAGGATAGTTTCCTAAAGTAACTACTAATTTTTGGACTAGTTCCTGATTTTTAAAATTCAGTTGATTTGTGTCTTCTGTTTTCAAGCAGTCATTGTTATCACTACTAACTTTTGATTAAAGCATGTGCTTTTGTCTTTTTGAGCCCATTGCTTCCAAAAGTGTACTGTAGAATTAAATAATCTTTCCCAAATAGTAAGATAGAGAGTAGATTTAAACAATTCAATAAATGACAAACCACCGTAGCAAGAATATACAGCCTATGAGCTATGATTGATTTCATATTGCTAAAAGGTTGAAAAATATTAAAAGAATAGTATTTTGTGGCATGAAAATTATATAAAATTCAAATTTGAATGCCCATAAATAGATTCCATTATTCTCATTACAGACTTGTATCACAATAAAAATATTATACTCACCTAGTATTATTATAGTTTGAATTTTGCCAATAATAATTTTATGGAAGCATATTTTCTCTCTTGGTATATAAATACCTACATAATAGTTTTGATCTTGCCTCTTGACTCTCAAAGGCTAAAATATTTGCTAGCTGACCCTTTATAGAAAAAGCATGCCATCCCCTGACCTATATCCTCTTATACTATGAATGTCAGCCCCTTTTTTCTACTCCCATTATTTCATACATTTATCACTCTCTCTACTGCCTAGGAGCCTGGTGCCTTCGTTCATCATTCAGTCTTCAGCACAACCCTGGCACATCTGGCTGACACAGCAAATGGATGCCAAGGATAGCAGCATCAATCATGTCCCCCATTGCCAAACCAGGGGGAATTAGCTGTTCCTAGCTGCTAGTGTTCAAATATTTCCAAATCAGTAATTACCCTGCATGCCGTCCTTGAAAGGGAGATATTAGTTTGTTGCTTCTGTAAAGAACCGAGAGGTAAAGAAAGATAGGTTATTACTGTTTTATTTTTTTTTTAATTTAACCATCTGCTTAAAGAAAGAACTTGATTTACACTGCCTCTGTCTCACACACTATTAAGGAGACTACAGCATAAGTAGGAAGCACAAAGTGGAGATCTACCAAATGTTCTTTAATCTCATTCATAGTACTTTGCTAAACTGGATGGAATGCGTGTGTAAGAGCAGGTGTTCTCCCTACTTATACAGATATGGTTCATTTATCTCATTTACTGGAGAAGTCTGAATGTTGACATTCCAAGGTCTGTGCACTTGCTCGATGAGCTCATCACAAAGCCAGAGTCTTTAGGTTTACTCCACCATTTGTTAATTTGTTCGCTTTTTCTCTTCACAGTCAAAAGATGGTTGCCATACCTCCAGAAGTGATTTCTAGTTCCCAGAAGGAAGAATGTTGAAGAAGCCAATTGTTTCTCCTCATGGTGTTTTATCTTTTCATTAGGAATGTAGACCTTCCTCAACATCTGCCAACAAGTCATTGACAGATCCATGATATATTAACACTTATAGTTTCAAGAGTGTCTGGATGCCAAGTATTTTTAGCTGGAAACTTTTCTGACGTGAATGGAATTAGGGTTCTCCAACTGAGAAAGGAGACCATCTGTCATAGGCGACTACTCGTTCCTGCCATGTCTACCCAGAATCTAGTCACCTTCTTTGCTTTACAAAGTATGTTCAGAATTTTATTTGGGCATTTTTCTTTCACAAATACAGAGTACATGTGCTTGAGAAGAGATTGGTTTTCCCAGGTCCAAGGTTTGGTCCTGTATGTTCTAAGCCAACAATGATTGGGTCAGAAAACTCTTAGCCCAAGTCAGTAATTCAATAGCATTCCCTTAACCTCAGAGATTGGCTCAGAAATGAACACATAACTAAATTTAGACTGGTGAGTTGAACGAATTTCTGACCAAATTCAGAAAGGGAATTGTTCTGGGAGCTTATAGGACCAAAGTTTCCTGGGTGTCCTGAGAAAGAAATTAAAGAAGACACAAAAAAATGGAAAGATATTTATGTTCATGGATCAGAAGAATTAATGTTGTTAAAATGTTCATAGAACCCAAAGCCTTCTATAGGTTCAATGCAATCCCTATCAAAATTCCAATGGCATTTTGCAGAGAAACAGGAAAAACAATCCTAAAATTTGTATGGAATCACAAAGGACCCAAAGAGCAAATCAGTCCTGGGAATGAAGACCAAAGCTGGAGGCATCACACTTCCTGGTTTCAAGCTACACTACAAAGCTATGGTAGTCAAAACAGTATGGTACTGATAGAAAAACAGACACATAGACCAATGCAACAGAATCAAAAGCTCAGAAATAAACACTTGCATATATAGTCAACTAATATTTGACAAGGTAGCCAAGAATACTCAATGGGGAAAGGATAGTCTCTTCAAAGAATGGCATTGGGAAAATTAGATAACCACATGCAGAAGAATGAAATCAGACCCCTATTTTACACCACTCACAACATAACTCGAAATGGTCTAAAGACTTAAACATAAGAACTGTACCAAATAAAATGCCTAGGAAAAAACATGGGGGAAAATCTTGACATTGGTCTTGGCAATGATTTTATGGATATGAAACCACAAGCACAAACAACAAAAGAAAAAATTAATAAGGGGGATGAGTTGATTCTCTAACAGCCTCCAAAGATGATTTTTTTAGAATTGTTTTAGCAAATCTATGGATTCAATTCATTGCTGTAACTTTCCTGAGTGATGTTCAAGTTTGCCTGTCTCTGGCCAGAGGGAGCTTTTTCAGAGCTGGTGCCTGTGTCCTTCTGATCCCACCCTAGTAATTCTTGATACTTTCTTTGCTTTCAGGATGTAAGATGTTCAAGTTCATCTCATACATTTCCTGTATAAACTTGTAATAAACTATGCAAGGACGGAAATCAATCAAAATTAACCATATAATTTTATAATGACACCCAATGAGACCCAGTCGGAAATAACGATATTATGTTAATCACTGGCAATATAGAATATGAATGATATTTAGAAAGATTCAGAGCATGAAGATATGAATTTGGATGCGGAAGCTTTAATCCTTATGTGCTTGCGTAACGAGCCTCAGTAGATAGGGAGGGGGTAAATATATTGATACATCTAATTACATTAAATACTTAATTAAAAGAACTTCAAATGGAGAAGGTAGTAATATATGTTTGAAAATCATTCCAACTTTAATTTTGATACAAACAATTCCACATTTAAACCATCATAATAAGTTGTAACTCTAACGAGAGAAGAATGGCTTTCTTATGCTACTCATGGATCCACTAAAATATACTTTATGTAATCCTCAAGTTGTTGGTATAAAAGGAATGGAAGATACAAGCTGTGGGCTCTATGCTTTTAAAAATACAGTCAAAAAGAGAATAGTAGACTGTTGATTACCATACAATGTAGAAAAGAAAATGGGCAGGTGAGAAAAAGTATATAAAATTTTAGTAAAGCAAATTTTTTAAAATAAATGGGTTCCTGCATTCACTACTTGACTCCAAAGAAAAAGAAAAAAAATGGACAACAAAACAGATTGATATGTGTGGAAGTAAAATTTTGCAAACCATAAAAATATTCATATTTTAGACACTCTTTTTCCCAATATAATTTAATGTACGTTAACTAGAGAAAATTGAGGGAATACATATCAGCTCCTTAAATCACATCATGCAGGGAAAACTGCTGTTATCATCTTGGTGTATCATTTATCTTTATAAATATATTAAAACAAAAGTGAGATATTACTAAATATATGGCATTGTAAACAGTCATACCTTGCTTAACAGTAGGGATACGTTCTGAGAAACTCAGTGTTTGGTGATTTGGTCCTTGTGCAAACATTATAGAGTGCACTTACACAAACCTAGATGGTATACCTACTACACACCTAGACTATATGGTACTAATCTCATGGGACCACCATCGCATATGTGGCCCATCACTGACCGAAACATCTTTCTGGGACACATGACTGTATGCTATTTTCATTCCTTCACATACTGTTAAATATATTTTATTCAATATCTATCTTCCATTAAATATTTCCTAACATTATAATTTTTAATGTCTCTGTAATACTTCTTCACACAGATGTGATATAATATATTCATTTGGCTCACAATTTGGGGACTTTCAATGTGTCTCTAAATTTTCATTATAATAAATATTGACTATCTATGCGGTTAATTCTCCACACATGCTTTTCAAAATATTTCCTCATGATACATTTCTAGAAATGGCATTTCTAAACTTTAAATGATGTATTGCTAAATTAGCTTCCAAAAATCTATAAAAATCAATCACAAGAAATGTATGACAGTATACATTTCCTAATGATGGGGAGAGGCAGTGAGGGACACTGGTTTCTGTAAAAAGTCATGTTTGGATGAATGCTTTTTTTTTTTTTTTAATTCTAGGAGGGACTTTTATTTTTGAGGAAGATTGGCCCTGAGCTAACATCTGTTGCCAATCTTCCTCCTTTATTGCTGTTTTTCTCCCCACAGCCCCAGTAGATAGTTGCATGTCATAGCTGTGCATCCTTCTAGTTGCTCTATGTGGGACACTGCCTCAGCGTGGCTTTGTGAGCGGTGCATCCATCTGTGCCCAGGATCCGAACCAGCGAACCCCAGGCCAGTGAAGCGGAGTGTGGGAACTTAACCACTACACCACGAGGCTGGCCCCTGGATGAATGTTTCTCTAATAGGTCCCCAGGAGAGTAGTATTGTTGCCCTCGATACCCTGGTAATCCACATCACACTCTAAATTGTTTACGTTTCTTGTTGCTCTATTTGCTAAAACCACATTTTGATGCAAATATTTGTATTATAGACTCTCTAGTTGGTGCCAGTTGGGGAAGAGATTAGTCGTCCCTACCAAGCCCTGGCCAAATTGCAGAACTTGTGCAAAATAAAGGATTGTTGTAGTGTTAAGTAACTTTTGGGGTAATCTGAAATAAAATGATAGCTATTCGACCTGAAGTCTCTAGGATTCTTCTATTTTGAATATTCTCAAAAGTATACAGTCTCTGATCCTTAGGTGCTAAACTTGCATTTAGATCTATTCTTATCTGGAACAACTTTAAGTTATGGGGAAATAATGATAAAGTTTTAAGTGGCATTATTGAGCTGGAGTGGGGTCCACATTCAAAACCATATAAAAACAATGCAAATAGTCCCTCATCTGAGCTTCCTTCTGTTGATCAGTCATTCTTTCCCATACATTCTCAACATTTTCCTTTCTGTAGGGCTAATTCTCACTAGCATTTAAATATGCTCAAATCACATTAAATAGAAGCCTTCCGTCAACTCTCTCTCCCATTGCCTCTAGCCTTATTTCTGTCTATGTCGCATAGTGTCTTCCCTTCCATTCGCTCTTCTTTCCATCCTAATATGACTTCCACTTCCAACCCATGCCCAGTAAGTGCTTCTTCCTAGGTTACATAGTAAATACTTCTTTTTTAAGCAAATGGATATTTTTATTCTTAGTTTACCTAACTTTTCTATAGTACATGGTTCTTCTCAAACTCCTCCTCCACTCACTTCTTGAACCAATCACGTCCCATATTAGTCGGCTTGGGCTGTCATATTAACATATCAAGGCTTGGTGGCTTAAACAATAGACATTCATTTTACTTCTGTTCTGGAAGCTGGAAGCTGGAGATCCAGGTGGCAGGAAGCTTGATTTCTGATGAGATCTCCCTTCCTGGTTTGCAGATGGCTGTCTTCTCGCTGAGTCTTAACATGGCCCTTCTCTGTGCATGCACAGAGAGAGCACCCTGGTGTCCCTCCTTCTTGTAAGGACACCAGTCCCACTGGATTAGGACCCCATTCTTATGACCTTGTTTAACCATAGTTACCTCCTTGAAGGCCCAATCAAGCCAGCTCTGGTGGTCTAGTGGTTAAGATTCAGTGCTCCCACCCCACAGCCCTGGTTTGTTTCCAGGTCAGGGAACTGCACCACCCATCTGTTGGTCATCATACAGAGGCAGAAGTGTGTTGCTGTGATGCTGAAAGCTATGCCACCAATATTTCAAATACCTGCCGGGTCACCCATGGTGGACAGGTTTTGGTGGAGCTTCCAAACTAGACAGATTAGGAAAAAGAAACTGACTACCCACTTTGAAAAAGATTGGCCATGAAAACCCTATGAATAACAGCAGAGCATTGTCTGATGGCGCACCGGAAGGTGAGAGGATGGCACAAAAAGACCTGGCAGGGTTCCGCTCTGCTGCGCACAGACAGGGTCACAGGAGTCGGAATCAACTCCACAGCACTAACGGCAATAAAGGCCCCACCGCCAAATACAGTCACACTGGGGGTGAGGGCCTCAACACACGGACTTTGAGGGAACACAATTCAATCTACAACAACATCTCTTAGTTTACCTGAGATCAAATTACCTAGTTTCCTTTAACCACTCTGCCTCTTCAATCCCAATGTCTTTAGTACTAGTGTTCTTTATAGTTCTTTCTCAGAACCCTTTATTTTCACTCTCTGAATGGCCTTTCTCTCTTTCAATTTAAATGACTACTTATACCCCCCACATCCTGGAGTATATATCTCTAGCCCAGCTCTCTCCCCAGAGCTTCAGATCCTTCAGCTGCATATTAGACAACCTAACTCTATGCCCCACTAAGCTCTCACATCAAATTGTCCAAAGTATTTCACATGTCATATATGGGAACCACCAACCAGCAAGTTATTCAAGCTAGAATTTTGCGTTTCATCTTTCCCTCCTTTTTGTCATCAACAAACTCATATACTTCAAAATACTCAGCAATTCCTTTTATTTTACTTTTAAAGTGTGTTTCAAATGTCTGAATCTCTAGACTGAACCTCGTAATATTACCCAATTTCATCATTTATTCTTCCTATTATAGTCTGTTGTAGCCACTCTTCAAAAAGAGCATGCACCCCCACCCCAAATTTGATTTAGATAAGACTGATAATTACGTATACTACACAGACACATCAAAAGAGTGTAAACAATTTTATCACTTATATAATGAGACTTTCCGGAGAGAACAGGGCCACGTTCCCCCAAAAAAATCCTAAAATGGCTTGAAACAGTGAGAAAATGGTTTTAATTGTGGTTGGGGGTGGGGCTGGGGTGATGGTTTCCACACACAGAGGGAGGTTTGCCCGCTTTGAGTCTCCCGCTGGCACCAGATGAGCGAACATCTGGGCTTCTCATCAGCTTGACCAGATATGAGGCAGAAGGGGAGAGGAGGGAGGCTTAAAAGCTGTCAGCCATCAAACATCAAAAAATGGACTCAGACACTTTATTTTGTGGTGTCAGGAGCTCAAATGAGCAGGGAGAACAAGTGCTGAGGTGTCCAGTGTGGAGGAGCCCATTACAGCAAGAAGCCAAAAATGAAAGAGTTAAGCCTTTAGTCACTTACTATGATTGGATAAGCAAGAGGCTGAAACTGGAGCCTGACTCCCCCTCTTGTATTTTCCCCGATGGAAGGGCACACTAGGAGAGAGTCAGGCAGATAGGCATAGATGTGGGGGTCATCTTACTCCTGAGGGAGCCCTGAACCAAGGGCTCCGAAAGTTTTATCAACTCTGGGGTGGAGGAGAGCAGGAAGCATAGGAGTGGAAAAGTACTGGGTACTGAGTCAGAGTGGACAAAAGTGTCTGTAAGGATTTCCCCTCCTTCCCATAAGGAGGTCTCAGCACAGGGGCCTGAAAAAGCCCTCTGCCCAAGGCCTCAGATAAAGAGACATCATGTCTTCAATATGTGAGAGAGCATCACATGCCAGGGGGCCTGAGTCCTTGACTGCAACTTCCTTCAGAGATCGGAAACTGCAGTGCACTGGCTGTGCCCGGGGTCTGGTGTGGGAAGTGCAGCTTTCCTCCAGCAGCCTGTCATGTAGAGCCTTTGGGATTGCCTATCTATGGCCGGAACAATCACATAGAGGATTTTAACCAGGAACCAGACTCCTCACGTGGTCCTTAGCATATGGAATTATGGTCATGTGTCAGGCCAAGGGGAAATAGACCACATCTGATCACGTCATTACTTACACTGGGCATATTTTAATGCTCATCAGTTATCATATTTTTGAAATATTCTGACCTTATTCATTTTAGCTGATTCTCCCTTCTTTACATTATAGGTCAACATACTATTTCCATTGGAAAACAGCCACTTTTTAACAATCTTTACTTAGAAATATGTTTTGAAGGCAGATAGGAATTTTTTTTAACATTGGCAAAAACACATTTTTAGCGCAACAGTCGTTAATGTAGAATAGTCACCAAGAGCTTTCCTTTAAGAAAGGAGCAAAAGTAGTTTAAAACACACAGGTTTTCAAATTGCATAGACTTGAGATCAAGTCTAAATGCTAGCTTAAAATCTATAAGCTTCAATTTTATCATCTGCAAATACATTTCATAAAATTGTTATGAAGACGAAATGAGACAAAACATAACAAATACATGCTCTTTGGTACATATATGGCCAAATTAATGACTAGTAAATAAAAAATGGAGAACCCCTCTGTCTTCACTACTTTTTGGACTTACTTTCGTGCCTTACAGTTCCCTAAAAAGTTCCAAATGATTACAAGAAGACTGGTAACTTTTTGGGGGGTCTATGGAGAAGTCTTTCTATGCGTTCCTCTGTCAGAAGGGGATCAAATTCACAATATATTGCATTTTTGGTAAATCTATCTTTCCCAAATCATTAGTATTCTTGGCACTATTTCTGCACCTATCATCTAATCTGTCCTGCTCACGTTGTTTACCTGTGAGATGTGGACATGAGACTTGAAGACATATAAACAGGGTCATAAGGCAATATGGATGATCTTTAACTTTTAAACTTATGACAACATGGTCTTATAACAATGGTGAGCATGGTGTTTCAACTGAATTAAATTTGCTTCAAATATTTTATCAATTCTTACTTATTATCAGGAACTAGTAAATTAAAAATAAATGTTATGTTCTCTGCCATTGAAACATTGATAATTAGCTTAGAACTTAGGTACATATTTAACCTACCATAATTCAATGAAATAAGGATGATAACAAATACAATAGCAGCACGTCTTGGAAACAAAGTAGAAGGGGTTATTAATACTGTGTTTAAGTGTTAGAGAATACTCTACTTCTGAGGTCATAATTGACTTTTAGCCTTGAGGAAATGATGAGTCTGTCCAGGAAGAGAAAACTAGAGACCACCGTACAGAGTAGAAGCAAGAGTATGAGAAAAGACACAGAGTTCTCACAACTGCACAATGAAGCTGAAGTTGGGTCAGCTGTACACATTCCTTCAATATTGTCCTCCAAGGTTTCACAAATACGTTCCAGGCTATGGAATTTCAAGAACACCCATTTGACAGAATTGGACAGGAATTATATTGAATGAAAACTGGTCCTTAATCATAAAGCCCACGGCACCTCATAAGGTGATAATTTTGATGATGAGGTCATTTCCCATTTGCTGAGATCATACAGTCTGTTACAGGCATATCTATATGGGAACTCTAGGATCCCTGAACCTAAGACTATGGTCATTCAACCGCATATCAGGGACTCTCCTTAATTGTTCATAAGGAAAAAATAATGAAAACAGTAAAAAATTTATTCATAAAACACACTCATTTGTTTTCTGTTTGAAAAAAAAGAGGCATAGGAAATTTTAATTAAAAAAATGTTTTTGATAACATATTTGTATTCAGGCAGACACGAGCATACATGTATTCCTTGAAAAATCTCCTATAATATGGTTTACATGTATTTACGTGTTACGCTAATATACATGCTGTTTTGAGAAGCCATTCACAAAACCACAAAGAATTACAAATTTTCTCTAAAAATGTGCTGCATGGCTGTTCTCTGAAGAAATGAGATCTCACACGTCTAAAATATAGTATGTACCCATGATAGCTAAATGAGAAATTTCAGTGAAATGCTAAATTGCATTTAGTCTACTTTTTTTCTTACACATTTTGTCCCAACTACTCATGGATTTCCTCTTTAACTTGAGTTGATTCTGTCACAAACAAATTCATATTGTTTACACGTCATGACAGTTGGCCTCCGGGTTCGCTTGGTCTGAATAGTCAGAATGGTAAAAATGTGCTGTAGTTGTACCCGTTGGTGGTACCAGCCATGCTGGGCAGTGACAGGGCACCCGGCTAAATGAAATACCAAGTTGAGGCCATGCTGAAGTTGACAACTGATTTAAACTGCGAGCTGTTTCAACTGAGATAGACTGTTTGTGTTCTCTAACTTCAAGAGACAGTTATTTTGAAAGATATATTTCTTTCATTGGGCTAAAAAGAACACTTTGTCTTAATTATACTTGACATTGCAAAGCTCATACTAAGAGCTTTCTCCAGGGACGGAAACAAACCACTTGTCTCTTCTAGAACAGAAGAGTGAAATGAATAAACACAACCCTTGGTCTTCTCATTCGATAGTGCAATTTCTCTGGTCTTTGTTTGTCTTTTGTTTATTTTTTTTTTAGAAAAGCTTTGGATGGGTTCTAGCTTAATATCCTCTAGGGCAATCAAAGTATTGATGGGAGACATATTTTGGAAAATTAAGAATAAAACTGCTAGTGCCCAAATCAATATATTGTGTGTCCTTGATTGTTCTATATGTTTATTCAGAAGAGTTAATTTTCTCAGAGGGGGTAAAATAAAATGGGTCGTAATACACCAAAAATCTACCATTTTTAAGTGTGTTTTTTTTTAAATCACTGGAGATTAATAGACTACATTTTTCTCCTATTTTAATTTGAGCTCATTGCATTTGTCATTTCCTTTGAAAGTATGCGATTTTTGTGGATTTTATTCATCTTGAAATGTTTCATGAATCAAATTTTATTTCTGATGAAAGGATCTATATAAAATTTTATTGTATAAAAGTACTCAAATCACTTTTTCCATGAAGGTGCATATATGGATAATGTAGTCCAGCAAAATTGAACTAATTTAATTTACAATTAAAAATAAAGCAGTTTGATAAAATATATCACGTATTTTCCTAAAGAATGATATTTGGTTTTATTTGGGCTTCTAGAAACTAGGAAGTTGAAGTAATTAAACTGTTTTAAATAGCAAAGAATATGAATATTAGATATCTGCATATTAGATATTGACTATTAGAAATAGTAGAATATTAGAAATCTGAATAATAGATATTTCTTGTGCTGGGAGGAAAAACATTAATAGATGGCAGTCCTTGCCCTTGATGAATGATCACATATTTTATGATGATGTCTACATTTTTATATAATAGTCTTCTCTTCAAAATAGACCCATTGGAAACTGAATACCAAAGCAATTTGATAACTCACATTTATCTATAAAGAAAAAAAATATGTAAACTCATCTTTAACAGTCAAAATTTTGACCATGCCACTTTTTCTTCTTATCTCATATTTTCATTACACATTTCTCATAGATTTTACCCTAATATATCATATGTTTTAAGTTGGAAAGTCTTCTATTAATCATCATATCATAATTTTTATCTATAAAATAATACTTGCATATTGAACTACATTTTTAATTCATATGGCCATAAGCCTGTAAGTATTAAAAGATTTCTGCAGGATTAAGACTTCAATTATTTTAGTACAGAATTGGTCAAAATGATAAAAATGAATTGTAAATTTTAAAAAACCTTAAGCATAAAATAAAAGTTATATTGAAAATGTCTCAATATACCTATCTACAAATAACTTTTTAATCAAATAGTTCATGTATTTATGAATGAATATTATTTGGTGCTAGAATTAGACTGGGTTCAGCATCAATTCTATTCCTATACTATATTTTCAGAAATGAAAGTGAAGAGATAACTATGTATCCCAAAGTAGGTCAACGGAAATGGAAGATGTTTTGTTAGAGCAACATCACAAACTTTTCAAGTGTTTCTAAGTTATGAATCAAAATTCACAGTGTTGTCTCTCAAAAATTAGACTTATCTTCGTGATATATTATGTATCTAAATGAGCAAAGCTTTCTTCAAATTTCTTAAAAGCAACAAATTAGAATTCCAACTGATTTGCAAAATCATTCACCTGCTAGTCACATAATCATTCTCTTTCTAAACTCTTGAAAAGCATACCGAAATGGTTTTACCAAAACCTTCTAAGTGACTATTTGTTATACTTGCTATTCTTTTCACTTAGAGATATTTGATAGCGGAGATCAATCAGATGAGATGGGATGGGATATTTGCAAGTTTCACATCTGACAAAGTACTTGTAACCTGACTATGTAAAGAACTCTAGAAATGAAACAGTAAGAAAACAACCAACCAAAATAGGAAATATGCAAAAGACCTGAACAGACACTTACAGAATATCTATGATGACAAGTGCATGAAGAAGATGCTCAACCTCATTAGCTATTAAGGACATACTACTTAGAGTTATGATGAGATATCACTACACGCCTTTTACAATGGCTGCAATAATATATAGTGACAATACTAAGTGCTGACAAGGATAAGGGCAACTGGATCCTTCATACATTGTTGTTGGGAATGTATATGGTACAGTAACTCTGTAAAATAGTTTGACAGTTTCATAAAAAACTAAACATACACTTAGAATACAAATTAGCAATCAGAATCCCGCATATTTATGCTAGTGAAATGAAAACATGTTTACACAGAAACCCTTACACAAATGTTCATAGCAGTTTTAACGTTAAAAGCCAAAAAATGGAAACAACTTAGATGTCCTTCAGTGAATGAATGGGTAAACAATCTGTGGTTCATCCACACCATGAACGCTGCTCCACAGTAAAAAGGAACTGTTGATACACTCGCCTTGCATGTATTTCAATAGCGCTGTGCTACACATTGTTATAGAGATGAGTTTTTTTCCACCTTGTACCAAAACTTGAGACCATCCATTTTCCTTATCATTACTTGAGCTTATTTCTAGTTCACTCTTACTGAAAATAATGTGATTTTAATGCCAGATTTCTGGCAAAGATATACTATTAAATTAGTCAAAATTAGTCACTATGGAAATTCCTAGACTAGTCTGTGAAAATTGAAGCTCCAATGTTCAGTCTTTGCCCTGAGGGTAACATTGGTGTCCAGTGTTTTGCTAAATCTCTGGGGTCACGCTTTTACTAGACTGACTATAGCTTTCTTGATGCTTGAAAATGCAATTTTTAAAAAGACACTTATTTAATTATGTAAAATATTTTTAGTCGTGTTTTTTCCAGCATCTTTCAGGATATCTTATTTGCCATTTTACTAGATATAGACTTTATTATTGGATTTTTAAAATGCTTTTCAGCTATTATGTTCACATTTTCTTTTAAAACAACATTGGCCTGAAGTAATAGAAATAATTTAAATGTGTAGGCAAAATAAAGGAAAAAATGCAATTATATCAATCTGAAAAATAAATCAGTCCATCCTATGAAATTGGATGACAAATACTCAGTGTTTGTATTTTCCTCACCTTCATATTTTACAACTCAAATCTTTTCTATAGCACTCAATCAGTCAATCTTGTAAACAAAGCCTAACATATGTGTTTTTTAAAAACTATAGATAAATACATGGGGATAAAAGCTGGGAAACAACATCGCTTTGCATGTATCTAAGACAGGAAAACGTGGTTGAATTCAAATAAGTACTTTATGTAAATATGCATCCAAAGTCATTCTTGGGTGTTTGAATTCCAGCCTCTTGGGAGTGTTAAAACTCTCTTAATCTCAAATAACAAGAGATATTATTAGATTCAGTTGGTGTGAAATGAATAAAATGTAAAGTGGTGTCTCCAGCTTTGAAAGGTCCTTGCTTGAAGACAATCTGAAAGCATTTGCCAGTATGATAAATATAAGCTTTTATTTTATAAAAACTAGAGGCCAATTTAAGATCCTCTTCCCGTATTCAGTAAAAATGCTAGTACACTAACAGAAGGAAGAAAGTCTAAGTGCCCGTTGAATCATGTTAGCCAAGCATTTTCATGTTTTTTATCTTTCTAAAGTGATTTGCATCTTTCTAAATCTGAGTAGACACCTAATTAAAATTATTATGGCCTATAAAAATCATACACACAATAAATTCCAAGTCTCTATACATGTAATGGAAATTTGACAGTTTGGATATCATTATTATTTCTGGATTTACATGTTATTTAATGATAGTGTAAATTGTCTTTGATTGTAACATACAAGACCACATTATACCTTCAGGGAAAAGTCAGTTTTTCGTGAGAAACTCAAGTGATTTGCAAAGGATCATTCATGTGGAAAAAAATATATACAATTCATCTCACATAATCATAGGTTAATATTTTATCCTTCAATGAATAAATGAAGTTCATTTAGATCAAAATATGAAAGAAGCAAACTTTGTTTTCAATACCACCAGCCTGGTCACCATAAGTCTTTTAGTTTACTCAGCATCTCACGCTTTCTATTGATCTCAGATGCCCAGTGTTTATTTTTCCTGTTTTTAACACTTTCTATGTAATCATTAGTGAATGACATATTAGAATATTGCATTACTATATTTTTAGAAACACCACCAGTGAGTTTTAATCATTAATTAGCCTTCAGCCAATCATTCCTATATCTTATAGATACAAAATTAAGGGAAAATGGAAGTCACATAGGCCTGTTAGTCACTACTGATTTAGATTTTAGGAGTCATCCCAGAAGAAAATTCTAAAGTAATGAGGCATAATCAAATTAAAGAAATGAAAAAGTAACTTGCATTTCCTAGTAGTGTGTACATTCTGATTTTAAGTTATCATTTCTGTCCAAATTTCAATCACAATCTTGAAGTTAGTTTTATAAACTAAAATGAAGAATACATAAATTTTTCATGAGAATAAATGTTAAACATATTTGAAATGTCAAAATTCATTTCTGATTATATGTTCAGAAAACATATACGTGTATGTGTACATATATGTATATCTCTACATATGATGTCAAGTAACAAGGAGAGTTAATGGCTTCTAATGATTATAAGCAATGTAGAAATACACCATAACCAAAAGAAAGCACAGAAGTACAAGAATTCCATTTTTGCAATATCGTTTGTATATTCACCTTTAATTTTCTGTTTGCATGCTTCAAAGCTTACAATGGTAAACATTGAAAAGAGAATTTATTTCTAATATATAAATATTATTAAATTATTTTTATAAAATAAAAGTGTGAAAGGTAAAATTTGAAAAATTTATGGAACTATGAATAAAGAATAATCATGCCTGCCCATGCCATGTAGATATAAACAATGTATATTTTGAAACTTTGCATGCTAGTCTTTATTGCATAAATTTAAATCTTTAAATTCTAATATATGTTTAATAATTTATCATTTAACCATCTTTTGTGAGCATGTTCATATATCATTTAGCAGTATTTCTTAGACACAGAGGAGTGCAATAATTTCATTACTGCCCCTATATTTCCTCTATTCCATCATGCCATTTTTTTTTTGTCCAGACTCAAATTTTGTATGTAAATCTATCTCCACCAAACTTTATGTTTGTTAATTTAATGTCTAATTTTACTGTTTAAATTTCCTTAATATGTTCAGTGACATTAGTATCTATATTAAGATATCAATTTCTAGAAGAAAGAATGTGCTTTGCTTAGAGTGAATCTTGTGACAATTGTATGGTTGTCAGGGTGATCTCTGAGTAACCAACAATTGCTACTGAAAAATATCTTAGGGGCCAGCCCAGTGGTGTAGTGGTTAAGTTCGCGCGCTCTGCTTTGGCGGCCAGGGGTTTCGTAGGTTCGGATCCTGGGCGCGGACAGATGCATCATTTATCAAGCCATATAAAGGAGAGGAAGTTGGGTACAGATGTTAGCCCAGGGCCAATCTTCCTCAGCAAAAAGAGGAGGATTGGTAATGGATGTTAGCTCAGGGCTAGTCTTCCTCACAAAAAAAAAAAAGAAGAAGAAGAAGAAAAATATCCTAAATAATTAGTAACAGAAGTCTGAAGGAAAATTTTAGCATATTCTTTGGTAGATTTTGATATATATATGAGTACACCTTTGGCATAAAATCTGCACTCTTAGTATTTATACAGTCTCTTGAAATATAAATCAATTATTTCCAGAACCTTTAAAAGAGAATGTTTGAAAGGATTACCTGCAACCGTGTTTAATATAATCATTTAGGTCTTTGAACTCCACAGCATAATGGCACTGATATAGCAACTGCCACTGTCATCAGTAAAGTGTACTTTGTTTTGCAGCAAAACAGAAGGGAGCAGTGAGATGTGAAGTCTGTCTCTATTACAGTCATTGGTCTTTATCCAGTCCTCAATACTAGAACCTTGTTATTCTTCAATATCTGAATATGAATGAATACCATTTCCTTATTTTCTTATTACTATGTTAAAACTCACCAAACATTATGACTGAAAATTATGTTAATAATCCATCCATGCATTATAAAAGCTATAAATCCATTCTTATGCAACGAGATGGATGAGTTCTATATGAATGAGAAAGCAGACACCGCGTGGCAACAATTGAGAACTTTCACATCATTTTATCTGCCAATTCCCACGGAGATGACTTAGGCTGAAGTTAAAGCCAGTGTTATGTGCATCGTTCCATTGAAATATTTTGCTTTTCAAAGTAAATAGAGTTTTATAGTCTTTGCCTACATGACAAATCTTAAGAGAATAAGAAGGCGTCTGAAAGAGCAATATGGGAAGGTGATTTCATTTAGATTACAAACAAATTGTATTGCTCCCCTTGAGGAATTTGTATTTTCACAGCACACAGCTGGACGGGACACTTGTAAGTAAAAGTTTTTTGCAACCACACCACTCCTCATTTTTTTCCTTCTCTCGTGTTATTTGTATATAACTCAAATAAAACTGTATCTCAAAGTCAGTGTGTGCACGTGTGTGTGTAAATGTATTTTCCCCCAGTTTATTTCCTGCTAATATTTTGTGCTTTTTAATGTCCATACAAAGGTGTCCAAATTGAAATGATACAGTGAAAAGAGCTTGGGCCGTGGAGTCAGAGCTCTGTTCAAATAAATAGGTGAAAGAATATAAGTAATTTATTTAAGTCCTCTCAGCTCAAACACATGAGAAAAATGAACTCAGAACAACTGCAGAGGGTGTGAACTGGTGTGACAGTGCCCAAAGCTAGTGCTTAGAAGATAGTAAGGATTGAACAAATACTAATTACTATATTTTCTCACATAAATGTTATAATTTTGGTGGAAAATTGAACAGTCTCTTCCTCTTAACTATTACCCAAGGCAGCAGTCCACAAAAAAGTGTATGTCATGTTGGCAAGCTTTATAAGTGATGATAATTTTTTTTGCTTTTTCTTCAAGAATGTGAGTACTATTTGACAAACTGTGCAGTACAGTACTTGAGATCAGGAACAAGGTAGTAAATGTTTTATTTCTCACAGTGTTTAATGCAGGTGTAGTTTCAATAATTTGTTATTTAGTAATATGCATATTTATTTTCCAGGTAACCTCAAAATAAGACGTGAGTATCAGTTCCATTAAATTATGTAAGTATACCTTTCATAATTTATTTTAATGGAAATCTTTAAATGTATAATCCTCTTAAATGTATGGAAACTACAGAATATATTTGATTAAATAAGAGTAATTGTTTTCTCTGTTAAGATTTGAAAGGAAGTTTTTTAGAAAATAGGATTTGTATGAGAGTATTGACACAAATAATCAATCTATAAATCAAACTTGGGATGAGGGGCCGGCCCAGTGGCATAGCAGTTAAGTTCATGCACTCTGCTTTGGCAGCCCAGTGTTCACGGGTTTGGATCCTGGGTGCAGACCAACACAGTACTTGTCAAGCCATGCAGTGGTGGCATCCCACATAAAGTAGAGGAAGATGGGCACAGATGTTAGCCCAGGGCCAGTTTTCCTCAGCAAAAAGAGGAGGATTGGCAACGGATATTAGCTCAGGACGAATATTCTTCACAAAAAAAGAAAAAAATTGGGGTGAGTTTATTATCTGAGCCTATCTGAGGACCATACAGCCTGGGAGAATGCCTTCACCAAGGACGGAAGATCTCCGAAGAAGCGAGGTATACAGCGTGGTTATATACCGTCTTGGTACAAGGAACATACATCACATGTGAGAGGAATATCTCTTTTTACTACAGTCATAAGATGTTTTGCTAGTACAGCAGGTCAGTGGTCAGTAGGTCACTGGTCACTAGATGTACCCAGTAGGTCAGTTTGACCCTTAGTTTCTGGGAAGAAAAGTTTATCTTCAAAGAAATGCTGATACGGGGGTTGGGGAGGGCATACATCCCTATCTTTGTTTTGGGACATTGTAAATGTGTAAAGCAGATGTACAACACATGCTTGAAAGGCCACATCAGGCCTTTCTGAAAAACAAGGTCAGGCCGAATTAATTTTAAACCAAGTGGCTTCCATATATACCTCAATATTTTAACTTTTCTTATTGCTTTTCATTTATTCATCAAGAGAAGGAATTTTTTAAAAAGTTTCAAAGGAAAACATAATTATGTATCATGTAGGAACAGACAGTTGGAGGGAAGAAACCATAATTTAAATTTAAAAAACTTTTAAGAGGGGGCCGCCCGGTGGCGCAGCGGTTTAGTCCGCGCTTGGCAGCCCGGGGTTCGCAGGTTCGGATCCTGAGCGCCCGCCGACGCACTGCCTGTCAGCCACGCCGTGGCGGCGTCCCATATAAAGTAGAGGAAGATGGGCACGATGTTAGCCCAGGGCCAGTCTTCCTCAGCAAAAAGAGAGGAGGATTAGCAACGGATGTTAGCTCAGGGCTGGTCTTCCTCACAAAAAATAAAAAAAAAAAAACTTTTAAGAATATTATATTTAGTTTTAAACTCAACCTTGGATTATAAAATAGTTGCCTCTTAGTTATGCCAATATAATGCATGAGCTCATCAAAATTGACATCAAACTATAAAGCTTCTGCACAACAAAAGAAACAATCAACAAAATGAAAGCCAATCTATGGAATGGGAGAAAATATTTGCAATTCATATATCTGATGAGGGATTAATATCCAAAATATATCAAGAACTCACACTCAACAGCAAAAAACCCCAAACGATCCAATTTAAAAATGTGTAGAGAATAGACATTTTCCCAAAGAATACATACAAATGGCCAACAGGTACATAAAAAGATGCTCAACGTCACTAGTCTTCAGAGAAATGCAAATCAAAACCACCATGAGACATCACCTCATACCTGTCAGATGGCTATTATCAAAACAACAAGAGATAACAAGTCCTGGCAAGGATGTGGAGAAAAGGGCACCCTTGTGTACTGTTGGTGGGAATGTAAACTGGTGCAGCCACTATGGAAAGTGATAAAGAGCTTTCTCCAAAAATTAAAAATAGAACTACCATATGATCCAACAATCTCACATCTGAGCGTATAACTAAAAGAAATGAAAACAGAATCTCAAAGAGAAATCTACACTCCCATGTTTACTGCAGCATTAATCACAATAGTGAAGACACGGAAACAACCTAGGTGTCTGTCAATGGATGAATGGGTAAAGAAGATGTAGTGTTTACAGGTATCTATCTACCTATCTATCTATATATATCTCTCACATATATATGATCACATATATATATATAATATATATATATATATTTATACAAAATGGAATATTATTCAGCCATGAGAAGGAAGGAAATCCTGCCATTTGCAACAAAATGGATAGAATTTGAAGGCATTATGCTAGGTAAGTCAGATAGAGAAAGAGAAATACAGTTTGATATCACTTATATGTAGACTATGAAAAAGCTGAACTCATAGAAACAGAGAGTAGAGTGGTGGTTATAAGGGGCTGAGAGCGGGGGAAAAGGGGAGGTGTTGGTCAGACTACAGATTTCCAGGTATAAGTTCTGGGGTCTAATGTGCAGCATGGTGATTACATTTAATAATAAGGTCTTCTCAGGTCTTTCATGAGCATGTGTGTTGCCTGGGTGTGAACGTGGCTTTTTTGATTCTCCCTTCTACATGGCTGCTTTAAATGTCTTCATTTTTGAGAGTCTCACCCTAGTTTCTCGGAGACTTTAATGGCCTATTGTATGCCCCCACCCATAATCTCCAGCTCCAGTTGTCTGTGAGTATTCCTCTCCCTGCAGCTTTCCCAAGAAGCACCCACTGCTTTCCCCACCTGAGATCTCAGTTAGATGAAACAGAGAGCAGGGCGTCTGGCAGCCCCAACAGGCTAGAATGTTTCAGAGAAGGTCTTTTCTGCTCCCTCCACTTCAAGGGAGAGAAGTGGGAACAGGGTTGCCACCTCCTCAGGCAAAGGCCGTGTTGCACAGGTGAGGGGGTAGGGCAAGGGAAGGTGAAGATATCACTAAATTTCATACCATTAGAATGTGGCTTTTTCTTAAATGAGTGTTCATTTGGTTAGTGTAGCCCTCTTATCCAGAGTTCCTGTGAGGTTATTTTAGCCAATTTTTGATTTGTTTGATATCTCTGTGGGGCAACAAGGGCTTGGAGTTTCCTTTTCTGCCATTTTGTGGAACAAAAGTAAACATATTTTAAAATGTATATTTAAGTGATTTAACCTAATCCCTTTTAAAGCAAAAATCTCTCAGATTGAGACAAAATTAACTACATAATGATTATAAAATACATAATTAAATCAGAAAACATGCTAATTATCTTTTGAACTTAACACCTTATTTAATTCTCTACCCCTCACTTTTGTTATCTGTGCAATGAGGCTAATACCATCTCACAGAAGTGGCTTTGAGTATTAAATTACTTCATACAAGGAAAGTATATGGAAGAATGCCTAGCACGTAATTAGTTCTCAATTAAAGTTTAGCTATTTTTATCTTTATTACCATTTTTCATAATATAGTATCATTATACATAAAGCAAATGTTAAACATAACAGGATAGATCAATAGAAGTTATTTTTGTTAGAATGAACACACAATTTCTAATCCAAATTGATATTTTGAGAATGAAAGTATCATTATTAATAATTATACCTGGGAAAACAGCAATAAACCAAGAGTCCTCTGGGTAAACCCGAGTGTAATTATGGTGAATAATTTAACATTTCTCTGACAGAAAAAGTTAATATAACAATAAACCAATCATGCAATTAATAAACATGAAACAATATATATTTGAACTTTTAATCTTATAAATATATTTAAGAAATGATGGTCTTTCATGTGAAATAATGGCCTTTAACACAAAATTATGGAAATAAATAAGCTAAACTATATCTCAAGTTGTAATAAAGCATATTAAACAAACAGAGCAAGGCAAAAGAAATTTATCAAAATGACAACAGAAATAAAGAAACAAAACAGAAAACATCGGAAATAAGTAAAAAAGAAAATAATTATTAAATACAAAAACATTGGGAAATTTTAATTAATTAAAACTAATAAAAATTCAATGTTTTAGATATGAGTGCAAAGACAGATAATTATGGATATAGTAGAACAATTTTTAAGTCAAGGTTATGTTACATTACTATAGATGACTACATTTCATAACCTCAAAGAGGCTAAAGATTTTTGCAAAATGTCAATTACACTCTTGAATTTAGACCAGATGGTTTTACCTGAAGTTTCTTTTATGTTATATTAACTAATCCAGAACATAATAAAGGATAAAATTTCATCAAAAACTAATGTTGAAACTCACAAGGACTGCACACATACATACATATTTCTACTTCTACCCACATATAAACATACACACTAGAGAAATCTTACTCACAAATGTAAATGCATTTGGCACTACTTAGTCCAATCAAGTACATGCACATCTTCTGATCCAGTGATTCTGCTCCTGGGTTTATATTCCAGGCAAATTCTCCTACAGACATAGAAGGACATATTGTAGGTGTGAGCTGTTTGTCAACTCAAACTCATGGCCACTGGTGCTGGTGCAAAATATAGTCCATACTAGTCAATAAAAATTCCATTAAATGCCCTCATCAAAGACATGGCAAAAGGCCTGACCAAAAAATTCACAAACGAACTAAGAAAAAATAACTAATGACCTAGTAAAATATTGGAAATGTCCAAGTAGAATAAAAAAAGGAAACCAAATTATCACAAGAAAAATACATAATTTTGTTCATCAAATTATAAAAAGTTTGTCATGTTATGTTGCAAACATTATATAAAAACATTCAAATTATATCACAGCTTTCTCTATATATACACATATATATGTAGTTATATATAGATAGAGCAGATAAACATAGAGATATATAGGTAAATTTACATATATATGAATGAGTGTAATAAAATTTCAACAGTAGTAATCCCATAAAAACACTATAGATGTCTTACTCTTTATTCTTACATTTAAATGGTTCATTATAATTTAAAAATTATGCAATTAAAACATACAATTTTTATAAGAAAATGTTATTCTGGCCCTTATAGCAACATTGGTCCGTTCATCACATGAAAGTATATTAATAACATAATTCTGAAAGAAATCAGTGGATGAAACTCAGTATTATGAATAAATGCTATAATATTTTGTTTTAAAATTATAAGAAGGACTTCTGCACTTGACAATATGAAGAGAGAACTGCTGAAGACATTTCTAGGCTCAGTTTATAAAATTCCCCACATACCTCCTTATACATTATAATTTATAAACACACCTCTTAGTGAAAATCATATTTGAATAACCTTTGAGATTGCATCTACCCTAGTAGCAATTTGCGCTTTATATCCTAGTAAAAATTTTCTTCAAGCTACTTTATTTCCATTTTTAAGACAATAAAAGTTTTTATTTCTTGCCAGTCAGTATGCATGTCTAACAGTATCATTTATCAACATATGACAGCCTTTTTTTCTAAATTATCAGATACAAAGGCAATTAATAAGCCAACTGTTCTTTAGTGAGCATCAAGTAAAAATTGAGAAAGATTCATGACAGGAATATAATCAACTATCATACATATTTGCTGCCTTTAATTCCTTTAAATATATCTGGGAAGAGAAGAGAAATACAAATGCAATGACTGAAGGTCTGACGACTTATGGAGGGGGAAAGCTTTGTGTGCTAGAAATCTAAGAGAATTCTCCTTCATGGTGGAGGGCTTGAACTGGGCCTTAAAGATTGAGAAAGTATTTGGAAAGATGAGGCTCAAAACAATCTAGAGAATATATCCGGTAAAAAATCCAAATCTGGGTCATCTAGTGCGGGAGTTGCAAGCAAGACAATCACAGAACTGACTTGTCATTTTTCCTTAAATTATGAGCTTCTAGAGAAAGGCAATTGGTCACTTTCTTCTAAATATCTGGCGATAAATATAGTGTGTGGTACTCAGTTTGGTTTGTATAAAAAAAGAGAGAAAGAAAAGAAAAGGTTGGAGGATCAAAGGGCAGGAGGGAAAAAGGAAAGACAAAGGGAGGGAAGGAATAGAGACGTAAGAAAAAAGTATTCTAGCATTGTATGCAGAAGATGAGAAAGATAAGATGGAGTTGGCTTTTCTCGTAACATTTTGTTATAACAATAAGTTCAATTTTTCTGATTTCAAAATAATGCATATATGATTAAAATGTAAAATTATCTTAAAATGTATGAATCAAAAGTTAAATTCATTCTAATGACAGTACCTAAACCATCAATACACAAAATGTGGTCCAAGAATTCCGGGGGGTCCCCAAGATCCTTTCAGGGGGTCATCTAGATGGAAACTGTTTTCATAACAATACTAAAACAATACTTGCCTAGTTCATGCGTTCTTTAGTGAGCACTCTGTTACAGAGGCTACAGTACCCGGATGTCAGTGCTCTGACATCATCGGAAGTGTGTCTGTGTATTCTCGTGTTTTAAAAAGCAATCAGTCTAAATTTAAAATATGATAAATATGAGCAGTTACGTTCAACATGAATAAAAGCTTTTCTGGATCCTTAATAATATTTAAGAGCATACATATTTATAATAATATTTAAGAGCAGTTTGATAGCCGATGACTGAAAATTTTACATTCTGACACAGTTCATTCTAGTCTTTTTTCCTGTGTATAGTTGCCATTTAAAAATAGTTGATATTTAAAAAATACTTGTCATTTAAAATATATATACCCATATATTATGTGTAAATATATGTTTGTGTGTATATATTTGTGTGTATTTGCAACCTGCCTTTTTCAATTAAATCTATATTATATATATATCTCAGAACTTCATATATATATTTTATATATATTTATATTATTTAATAGATATATAAATAAATGTAGCATCTGTTAATAACCAGTCACCTTACTGGGATATATAGGTTTTTGTTGTTGTTGCTATAAGAAAGATATATTGAACATCTACTTGTACTATTTTTACTTATGTAAAAATATGTATAGATTATAAAATTTTGTATAAGTTTATACAAATTTAGACTATTTATACTACGAGGACAGATGTATTTTTCTTTATAGATGAACACGTACTTCAGATTTATTGCTTGACGAGTAATTACTGAGTCTAAAATATCATCCATATCATGAAACATTATTAGAGACTGTTGTACTGACTCATATTCCTAAGAGCCTCATTCTACAAAAAGAATAAAATAGTCATTAAATATGTGAAAAATAGTTTCTCTTTATCCTCTGAATTTACCTTTAAAGCACTAAAAATACTGTAATCTATTCTCACTTTGTATGTCTTCTTTATGAACTGTTTATGTTCTTTGTCCATTTTCATGATTACATTCCACGCACAGGCACTCTTTGTATATTACAGATAAAACTCCATCATATATTTGCCACAAATATATTTTCATTTCTTATTTGTTATTAATATATCTTATTTTAACATTTAACCATATTTTTATGTAGTCAAATTTTATCATTTTGATATTACCGCAATAATGCTCTAAAACAAACCACCACAAATTTTGATGTCAGGTATGTCATGTCAATGTCATGTGAGCATTTATTTCTCAGTTTTACATCAGTAGGAAGTTAGGGTTCAAATGAAGACTGGACAAAGCTGAATTTGGATCCAACTAAAAAAGATATAAAGGTCTTCTTTGTATGAGTGAATCCTCCTAGAACTGGTGACTGCATGTTCTTTACACAGCAAAATGGAGGAACACATGAGGACATTGCCACCACACAGCATATTTCCATTTACCATGCCTTGCCTTTTCCAAATTGTCATATAAATGGAATCATATAATACATAACCTTTTGATTCTTGCTTCCTTCACTTAGCAAAGCATATTTAAGCTTTATTCTTGTATGAATGAATGGTTTGATCCTTTTATTGCTGAGTAGTATTCCATTGCATTGTTTGTTTATCCATTCACTTATTGAAGGGTATCTTTGTTGTACGTAATAATTTAAATTATTATGTTTAGAAAACATCATTTATATCTCTCCATGTTGGTAGGTATTCTTCTATGATATTTTTAATGGTTGCAAAGGCATTGAATTCCATTCTCTGGATACACTACAATTTATTTAAATAATTCTTTATTGATCGTTGACAATTCCTTCGTTTAAAAAATAATAATAATAATGAACTTTGAAAAAAAATCTTAGCTACCTCCATGATTGTGTCCTTATTCTAATTTTCTAGAAGTAAAATTTTGGAGTCAAAAGATACCCCAAATTTTAGGACATTTGGACTCAAAATGGTATGAGATAGATCATTTTCTCTAGACCAGTCATCTCAGGACTTTGTTTTTTCTGGAAGAAGCATTAGGCTAAGGGGATGACAGAGAGACATAAAAAGAAGGAGAGAGGAAAGAAGAGATTATATTTCTCAAATTTTACATGAGATCAACCTGTTTGAGTGGAATTAATGCCAAAATAATACATTAGACCAATTTTACCAAGTATTGAACCCATAGGGATAAAATTATTCACATCTGTTATGATTAATTGCATGTAGGAAAAGCTGAGTTTTTTCACACATATTCTCATAAGACCATTTGTAATCTACCTACTTATTCCCAAAATCTGCGGGTAGGTTCTTCCATAATATAATATTTAGGTGGAAATCAAACAATACAAACAGACAATGTAATATAGACAATCTGTCAATTCAGTGAAAACATGAATCAAATTTATGATTGTAATAAAAATAAGAAACGTGACTGATTTTGTGGATTATATTTCTTTCAAAAGATTTATTGCTAGCCTGAGGACATTGTCTTAATGTTCACATATTGCTTCCTCCCCAGTCAGCCAAGTGAAGTCCACAGTTGAATTCATACATTATCATCATTATTTTTTTTCTTTAGTTCTTTGGAAAGTATGAAACCAATAGAATATTTTATGACCACTTTCAACTTTCACTTAAAGCTCCAAGTCCGTGGTAAAGAAAAATTAATTTATGATTTTTTTTACTAGCTTGCACTTAAGTCATAAGAATTTTTCATTTTTAAAGAGCTATATAAAGTTAAATACTCTATTGAGCTTTATTCCTTACCTCTTAAAAGTATATGTATTTTTTTTTTCTTTGAACTAACAGGTAGCATATTGTCAGGAGTAAACGAATCTTGAAATTTATGAACTTCAGAATTTCAGGTCTTCAAATTTTCAGGGAAGCGTGACCTTGGATAAAGGCAGTCACCCAAACCCATCGTAAAATTATATTCTTTATGTTGGCTTCCAGAATCTTCACTTCCTGCAGACACATCAATGCAAGAAATAAAGACTGCCACTTATGAGGAAAACACTAGTTAATTTTCTGTGGTAATTTTATCAACTTTCCTTTTTGGGTCCATTCAACTGTACATAAGATAATTGGATTATATTTTTCATTCTCTTCAAATTTTAAATATTTCTATATCACCATTAAAATACAAAGGACACTACTCCATGTATTAAGCTACCTCAATGATAGAAGCTCATTTTAAGGTTGAAAGTAAGAATAAAAATCAATCTCCAGAATATAGAAGGAAAAGAAATTATCATCTAAAAACTTTCATAATTTCAACTTTAGAGTGTATTAAACTTATAAAGGTATCAAGGTTGATAATTTATCTCAAATGTATAGCATTTTAAAATACCTCTTTAGATCTTATGTGATTTGTGTGACTGGGTTTTATTATCAACAAGTTCCACTGGATAAAAAGATTACAAATACATATGACATTGATTTTAACAACGTCAAGGGTAAATAAGTAATGCTTTAGGGAAATTTCATTCACTTCATTGATAAATACTTAAATTAATGGCATATGACAATTGCCATCTCCTTTTATGCATAAAGGAGTGGGCCATAGAAGGATGTCCTGCTCAGTTGTTAAAAATGCATTAGACTGCAAAACACATCTCATGTTGTAGGCAGTATTAAGAAATTTTCTAATATCATTAGACAGAATATACTTAAGCCACTACCAAGAATTTTAACACACTTTATACTGCAAAGATGTGTCATTTACATTATTATTTATTTTTTAATATTAACAAAATGCTGAAAAAAAGACAATATAGTTAAATTTTGAAGTTGATTTTATATCAGACATAGTTATATATTTTTCCCACATTGTCAAGAATTACTTAAGGTTTTTATATATACATTTGTGTATACATTTTTGAATTGTGGCTTTTATATTCATATCCTGCATGTATCTTTTTGTAACTTGCTGAATCTGCTAAAGATTATTTTTAAAAATTTACAGTATTAAACATTATTCTAATTTGTGCACATTTAACCCATAAAGTACTCCATTTTATGGAGACTCCAGATTCCTGAACATGTCTCCTTGTGCGCACGATGAAAATTTCTCCCATTGACTCTTCAAACACACCGTGTAGCAAGTCCCTTCCTCAACTTAGATGTCATCTGGGGCAGAACTCATAATTTTCTTGTGCATTTCAGTTATGTCTTTTAGAGAGTTACTGGTTACTTTCAAGTGTTAAAAATCCAGCCACTCTAAATTAAATCTCGGATCTCAGGTCAAACCCAGTCATTCTCCACTCACCTGTCTCAGTCACCTGCCATGGAAGAGGGCGTTGATCATACTCGGTGACTCTTTCTCAACCTCCTTCTCCTCTGTCTTCTGACTTTCTCCTGAGTGTTCGCAGTCTCTTTAACTAGAAGTGCCCTCCATCATGGCAGAGTTTTATAGGAAGCTCACAGGACTCTTTCCTCTGCCAGTAGCTGTGCTCTCGGTGACTGACACAGTGCCCACCCGTGCGCCCTTCCAGTGTTGGGGGAGGCAGGGTGTCTGTGAACAGCTCCTGTCTCAGCACCTTCCTGTGGGGCAGCCGTCAGGACGCCAAGCCAGCAGCCTCCTGCATCACTGACTTTACCCACAGGAAACGTTGCTGCTTGCCATGACACATGCGTGAAGTGCAGGCTCCACACTGTGCTGTCCCAGTCAATATCCTGTTCCTAAGTGATAATTAGCTTAATAACAAAATCCATTGCTGGTAATGTGTCTAGCCTCCTTAAATACTGCAAAGGCTTTTGCAAGCTCAAACGTCTATTACCCTGTCCCCACTGCTTGCATGTTACTTTTCTGTAGCACTTTCTAATCGTCTTGTTTTTATGCCGCCCTAAATGAGTCGCTGTTTATATGGAAGTGGTGTTTTTATAACCTTTGCTTTTTAGATCTGCCCTCAGATGCATCACTTTCTTTCCTCACAAGTGCTTCTTGAATTCAATCTTTTTTTTCTGGGTCCAGTTTCCCTGTTTCTGAAGTACGTTTTAATTAGTTCTCTGATGGTCTCGGTTAATGGCAAATTCTCTCTTTTTTTTTTCTTTTTAAGCCTTCTGCTTGAATTTTAGTTTAGATGGTTTATAGAATTCTATGTTAAGAGATGTTTCACCCCAGAATATCCCCAGCATGCCTTTTTAAGACGTCTGTTGTCAGTGCAATTATACTTCCTTAAAAGTTTTAATTTTTCTTTGGTATTTTATAATGCTACTATGTTTTATCTGGGTGTTTGGGTTTTTTTTTTTTTTTCTTTTCTTGTTAAGGATGTATTGAGCTTGTTAATCTGAGAAATTACTTATTCCATCATACCAGACAAAAATTATCTTAATATGTTCTTGTCCAACTCTTTTGTCTGTATGTGTGGAAATCCAGTAAGATGTATTAAACTATCTTCCTCTGTTCTACATCTCCGTCATCATGCTGAATTCTTAGCTATTTCCCTCTCTCTACAAATTCACTAACTCTCTCATTAAATGTGTTTCCTCTGCTGTTTAGCAAATTTATTTGAGTTTTCTTTTTGCTTCAATGTCTATTTTATTCTATTTGTGCAATTTATTCCATTTTTCAAAGCTAGCTGTTCTTTTTTCATTGTGCTTTGGCCTTAAATTTTATAAAAATATAAAATGTACTATCATCATAAGTGCTTTTTGGTCTAATCTTGCTGCCTATTATGTCTGCTGATTCTTGATAGTGGAAGTTCATTCCTGCATGTGATTTGTGATTTCTTTGATGTGTAGCCTCAAATTTGCATAATACACAGTTATCATTGTTGTAGTTTTCTCCTGTGAGAATCCCTCCTGTTTTGTGGGAGCCAAAAGCTTTTGCCTTTGTTTCTTTGTAGCTACCACTGTTTCATCAACCTGTTTTACCTTGTGTGATTTCTGTACCTTGAGATTTTTCAGCACACAAATATGGTAAAATTTCTAACCAATTCTCATGTGAAGCTCAAGTTTAAGCTTTCATATATTTAACGTTTTTGTTGGTCAGATTTGAGGCAGAGAAAGACATTTATTCTCTCTGTGCCAAATGATGAATATTTTACTGGTCCAGTAAGATTTGCTCCTTTAAGATTCCTAGTTCTGGAGGCATCTCTCAGCTCATACTCCCTACCTTAGAGACCTGTGTCCTCATCACTTCTCTCTGTGGGACGTTAACACTAAAGGCTCTCGATGACTAATCACATAAACATGGCAGTGACAGCACTTGCTTATGACCCCACTTTGCTAGTTAACAGTTCCCTTTTTATTTCTGGTGGTTGATTTTTCCTTCTTGCAAGCTCAGCCATGCATTCAAAACAATGTTTATGCTATACCACCCTTCTCTTCTAGGTATTTGTAGCAGGAGGGATTTCAATTTACATTAGGATGCTTCTTTCCTAGACCTGGAACTTTACATTTAGTCATAGTTTATAAAATTTTTATATGGTGTACATCTGTCTTTTCAAATAAGTTAGATTTTTAGCTTTATTTTTTTTTCAAAATTCATCAAAAGCAAATTAGAGACATTATTCTAATGTTTGCATAAGATTCTACCATATGGACTGGACATGGATTATGTATTGATTCCTTTATCTATGGAACTTGAATTGTTTTCAACAATAGTAGTTGTTAAGGAGACTGTCTTTAAAGCCAATTCCTTTTGCCACTATTTGGGTGACACGGATCATGTTTTCTTTAACCACACTATATCTTAATTTCCTCAAGAGTAATGTGAAGAAATGATTGTACCTACCTCTTAGGGTTTTCTAATCGATTCTGTGAGTTAACGTACTGTATTGGCCTGGCAAGGTTATGCTAGAATAATGTACAAATCCAAATCACAGTGGCTTGCCAGAAGAAAAATGTACTTCTCACTCACATCAAATCTGACACACCACTGGAAATCTTTTCTGTTACCTCAGTCAGCCAGGCTATCTTCACTCTGTAATGCTTCCGTGTTATCACAAAACACGTATTCACATGGCTTCCAAGGTCCCCTTAGCAGAAGATGGGAAGAATGGAAAAAGTACACTGGTTCATAACTCCCTCAGCCCAGAAATGACACACGGCCAACCCTTTGACAGTCTACTGACCAAGAACAGTCACATGGTGCCCACTTAAATGGTGTGAAGACTGGAAAACATGGGGAAGCACATGAGATATTTGATGAGCATTAACTGTCTTTGCCACAATATACAAAGGTTTTATAGCAGAGTCTTGCCCATATTAAATACTCAATATATATTAGCTCTTATTAACATTATAAATAGCACCATGTTAATATACATTTACTTGTAAAGCTCTGCTATGATTAAGTTATTTCATTAAGATTCCTGGAAGAACACTTATTATGCTAAAGGGTACAGGTATATGTGGGCTTTTTATAAAGGTTGTCAAATTCAGTTTGAGAATAAGATTCTTACAAATTTATCACAAGCATTTGTATGTCCATTTCATCAGATAAATGACAATAAGATTTTCTAACATGTGTGTGGATTTTGAAATCATCTTTCTAATCTTCCTTCGTTTCATTAGTTTAACAAATTGGATTTTCTCTTAATTTGCATGCACTTAATTACTTTTGTGAGGTGGAACATTTTTCTGTATTTATGCTGGTCAGTACATTCTGATCTAGAGAAAATTATCTGCTTGTTACCTATCCCCATGTATCTATTCATGTCTTCAGTGTTTTTCATTCACCAATTTGTGTTGGCTCTTTATTATCAAAAATTAATCCTTTATGTGGATAGTAGTTGAAAATGTTTGCCTTCGTTTTTCTTGGTTCTTTATACCCTAATATCTTTGGAAATGAAAATGTTCCTAAAAATATTTTAAAGTATTTTCCTTTCCTCTCATTTTTTGGCTGTACTATAAATTATAACACTCATTCTTACAGTAATGTCATGAATTAGGTATTTTCATTTTTATTTTGTGGATGAGAAAACTGAGGTTTAAAGAGGATAAATGAACATCCCAATGGCCTTGTGGCTTGCATATTGCATAACCAGAACTCCAATCAGCTCTGTATTTAAGGTTAAGTGTTTTTCTACAATTACTGTACAAAGTCCTCTGCAGTAAGCAGAATAATGGCCCCCTTCCCCTGGAGACACCCATGCCATAATCCCTGAAACTTGTGAACATGTTACTTTACATGGTAAAGGAGACTTCACAGATGAAATTAAGGCCATGGCCTTGAAATAGGTTATCCTGGATTATCTGGGTGGGCCCACTCCAATCACATGAGCCCTTAAACACAGAGAACTTTCTTAGGCTGGTTTAAGAGAGATTTAGTTGAAGGGGTAGACAAAGAAATTCCAAGAGATGGTCTTCTGGGAGTTGAAAGTGGTCACTTGTCCCCTGACAGCCAATAAGGAAACAGGGACCTCAGTACTACAACTGAAAGGTGGTGGATCCTGCCAATGACCTATAAGCTTAGAAACTGATTCTTCCCAGAGCCTCCTGAGAAGCACCTGGCTGGTGAACACCTTGATGTAGGTTTTATGAAACTCAGAGCAGAGAAGTCAGCTGAGCCAATCCAACTTCTGAACTACAGAGCACAGAGATCATAAATGTGCATTGTTTTAAACCACCACATTTTTGGTAATTTGTTACGGAGAAAGAGGAAAATGAAAACACTTCCTTTTAATGAAGTGGAATATGCAACTTAAAAATTCCTACTTCCTACCCTGTCTCGTTAAGAAATTCCTTATGATTCATTCTCCTCTTTAACAGTGTTGTGCCATGCTCCTGCACACTTTCATAGTAAACCTAGGAAGTCTGTGTTTGGTGTATCCAACCCACTCCTTCTGTACATTCTCCTGCTCTTCAGGGTTGATAACTATTTTCCAGGCCAAGAATGCCAGGCCTGAAGGACTGAGAGATGGCTGGTAGTTGCTTGGCAGCTGCTTGTCCTATAAATGTGAACCTTCATGTTCCTGAGGTATTCTCTGACATTCTTCTTGCTTATGGGACTTATTTTCTGTATGTCTTCTGATACTGTTCATCCCAGGACAATTTTCACCCTAGCATGGCTAAAATTTAAATCCCTAAAATTTTAGAACTTGCTGGAATGTAAAAGTAATTTTCAGCAATTGTTCAACACGTTTAGTTCAGCTACACAGCTACTAAATATATACATTAAGATATGTATTTGCTGAGTTGTAGAGAGGTCATTGTTTACCAATGTTTCCCATTATCTTTTTCTTTTTTCTTTTTTGTTGTGAGGAAGATTAGCCCTGAGCTAGCATCCGTTGCCAATCCTCCTCTTTTTGCTGAGGAAGACTGGCCCTGGGCTAACATCCGTGCCCATCTTCCTCTACTTTATACGGGACACCGCCACAGCAAGGCTCAATAAGCGGTGCACTGGTCCGTGCCCAGGATCTGCTGGGATCCGAACCCATGAACCCCAGGCTACCACAGTGGAGTGTGTGAACTTAACCACTATGCCACCAGGCCGGGCTCCCCCATTATCTTTTTCTTAAATTAAACTTTTTATTTTTTTGAGATAATTATAGATGCTCACACGGTTATAAGAAATAATACAGAGAGATTACATGTATCCTTTACTAAGATCCCCTCAAATGGTAACATCTTGCAAAATTATACTACAATGAGGATACTGACTGTCACACAGTCAAGACACAGAATATTTTGCCACAAGGATCCCTTGTATTGCCCTAGTCACAACCACTGCTTTCCCAACTTCACCGTCTTCTTAACCACTGGTAACCACTAATCTGTTACCCATTTCTGTAATTTTTTATTTTAAGAAATTTATATAAATGGAATCATATGGTATGTAACCTTCTGGGATTCTATTTTTTCCTCAACAAAATTCTCTGGAGACTCATCCAGGTTGTTCTATGTATCAAGAGCCCATTCTTTTTTATTGCTGAGTAGTATTCCACAGTGTTGATTACCACAGTTACTTTAGCCATGCTGCGTTGAAGGACATCAGCATTGTTTCCAAGTTTGGGCTATCATGAATAAAACTGCAACAAACTTTAGTGTACAACTTTTTATGTGAATGTAAGTCTTCATTTCTCTAGGTCAAACGCCCAGAAGTGCAATTTCTGGGTCATTCGGTGGTTGCATGTATAGTTTTATTACAAACCGCCAGATTATTATCTGGAGTATCTATAGCACTTTACATTCCCACCAGCAAAGCATGAGTGATCCAATTTCTACACATCTTTGCCAGCATTTGGTGTTGTCACTTTTTAAATTTTATCCATCCTGATAGGTGTATAGTGATATCTCATCGTGGTTTTGATTTACAATTCTTTAATGGATGAACATCTTTTCATGTGTTTGCCATCTCTGTATCTCCTTCAGTGAATCTCCTTCATATTTTTGACCATATTAAAATTGGATTGTGTACTTTTTTTTTTGAGAAAGAGTAATCCTTAGCTAACATCTGCTGCCAATCCCCCTCTTTTTTGCTGAGGAAGATTGGCCCCGAGCTGACATCTCTGCCCATCTTACCCTACTTTATGTGAGTTGCCTGCCACAGCACGGCTTGATAAGTGGTGTGTAGGTCCACACCTGGGACCCGAACCTATGAACCCCAGAACACCGCAGCGGAGTGCTCAAACTTAACCACTATGCCACCAGGCGAGCCTCCAGATTCTGTATTTTTTTACTGTTAAGACTTGAGTGTTCTGTGTATTTTCTAAACACTAGTACTTTGTCAGATATGTGGTTTGCAAATATTTTCTCCCCAAACTTCAGCTTATCTTTTCATCCTAATAGAGTATTCACAAGAGTAAGAGTAAAGAGTATTAAAGAGTAAAACTTTTAATATTATTGAAGTCAAACTTATCAATTTTCCTTTTATGGGTAGTGCATTTGATATCAGTTTTAAGAATTCTCCTTAGTCCTAGACTCTGAAGATTTTATCTTATTTTTTTCTAAAAGTTATATGGTTTTACATTTTACCCTTAAGTCTATGATCTGTTTTTTATATAAGGTATGAGATTTAGGTCAAGGGTCTTTTCATGTATGTATGTATTATGTCTGTCTGTCTATGGGTGTTCAATTTCTCCAGCACCATGTGTTCAAATGATGGTGCTTTCTTCCATTGAATTGCCTTTCCACCTTTGCCAAAATTATTTGAGAATATTTGTGTGAGTCCGTTTATGTCTTTCTATTCTGTTCCATTGATCTGTGTGTTTATTCTTCTGCAAATACTACAGTCATGATTACTGTACCTATATAATAAGTTTTTAAATGAGGTAGATTGATTTCTCCCACTACATTATTCTTTTCCAAAATTATTGAACTATTCTTGTTCTTTTCATGTTCAATATGAATTTGAGAATCATCCTGTATATATCTACAAAAAAATATTGCTAGGATTTTAATAGAAATTTTATTAAATCTTTATTAGATTTGGGAAGAATTGACATCTTTACTATGTTAAGTATTTCAATTGATGAACATGGTATGTCCCACCATTCATATAGATCTTCTGTGATTTCCTTCATCAGTGTTTTAGTAGTTGCCTTCATTTTTTTGGAAGAAATTGTAAATTGTATTATAATTTTAATTTTGATGTCCACATATTCATTGCTAGATATAGAAATAAAACTGATATTTGTATATTTTTGTTCATTTTGTATCCTACAACCATGTTGACTAT
The DNA here is from genome assembly GCA_031878705.1 of Tapirus indicus. Taxonomy (NCBI): domain Eukaryota; kingdom Metazoa; phylum Chordata; class Mammalia; order Perissodactyla; family Tapiridae; genus Tapirus; species Tapirus indicus. Next base: position 32,648,963 of record CM062937.1, on the reverse strand, counting down.
TCATTAGTTTTATGAGTCTTTTTCTGAGAGATTACTTGGTATTTTTTATGTAGACAGCCATGCTCTCTACAAATAGGGAAGGTTTCATTCCCTCCTTTCTTAATACAATGTATTTATTTCTTTTTCTTGCCTTATTCCACTGGCTAGAACTTCCAAATCCACTTTTGTTTTTTTGCAAGGAAGATTAGCCCTGAGCCAACATCCATTGCCAATCCTCTTCTTTTTTGCTGAGAAAGATTGGCCCTGGGCTAACATCCATGCCCATCTTCCTCTACTTTATATGGGACACCGCCACGGCATGGCTTGACAAGCGCTGTGTCAGTCCACACCTGGGATCTGAACCCATGAACCCTGGGCCACCAAAGGGGAGTGTGTGAACTTAACGGCTATGCCACTACGCTGGCACCCAGCACCACTGTTAATAAGTGGCAAGAAGGAACATCTTTGCCTTGTTCCCTTTCTTAGGGGGAAGTAATCAGTCTTTGACTACTAAGTATGATGTCAGCTGAAGGTTTCCTTTGTATGTTCCTTATCAGAATGAGGAGGTTGTCCTCTGTTCCTGTTTTTCTGAGAGTTTTTGTGATTGATTTTTACCATGAAAGGTGTTAAATTTTGGCAAATCCTTTTTTTCCGCATTAATTGATATGATCATTACAATTTTTTTCTTCTTTAGTCTGCTAATGTGGTAGATTACATTGATTCATTTTCAAATATTGAACCAGCTTTCCATCACAGAAATAAACCCAACTTGTTTGTGGTTTATAATTATAAGGCTATTCCAATTATCTCTTGCATATTGGGTCAGTTGTAGTACTTTTCATTTTTCAAGGATTTGGTCCATTTCATCAAGTTGTTAATTTTATGTTTGTAGAATTGTATGTAATATATAACAATTATCCTTTTGATGTGTGCAGGATCTGTAGTGATAACCCCTGTTTCATTTCTATTTGCAACTTTGTTTTCTTGAGGGGTTTGTAAATATATTGGTCTTTACAAAGAATCAGTTTTCTGTTTCATGTATGTTCTCCTGTTTTTCTGTTATGTGTTTCATTGTTTTTGCTCTTATTTTTTTTTACTTCCTTTCTTATTATTGCTTTGGGTTAATTTTCCTTTTCCTTTTCTAGGTTCTTGTAGTGGGAACTTAGATGATGCATTTGACACTTTTTCTCTTTTATAATATACGAATTTAGTGCTAATCATTTTCATCTCTTCCAGCAAAGCTTTAGCAATGCTTTTCTACAAATTTTAATATATGGCATTTTCATTTTCATTTGGTTCAATGTATTTTTTACTTCCCTGAACCTTCCTCTTTGACTCATGGATTATTAAGAAATGTGTGGTTTAGTTTCTAAGTATTTGGGGATTTTTTGTTATCTTTTTGTTATTGATTTCATTGTAGTTGGAGAACGTATTCTGCATGATTTCATTTCTGTTAAATGTGTCGAGACTTGCTTTATTGTTCAGAATATGGTCTATCTTGATATATATTTGTTTGGCACTTGAAAGAATGTGTGTTCTGCTGGGTTTGGGTGAAGTATACTATAAATCTTGATTAGATCCTGTTGGTTGATGCTGTTATTTTCTTCCATATTTTTGTTGATTTTCTGTCTAGCTGTTCAATCAATTGTTGAGAGATAGGTGTTGTGGTCTCCAACCATAAATGTAGATTTGTCTGTTTCTCCTTTTAGTTCTATCAGTTTTTGCTTCACATATTTTCCAGTTCTTTTGTTTAGTACATACACATTTAGGACTAGGATGCCTTCCTGTTGTGTTAACTCTTTAACATCACATAATCTCACTCACTTAGTCTGATAAAGTTTTTTGCTCTGAGGCCTATCTAATATTAATCAAATTGTGGTTTATTTAATATTAGTATAGCCACTTCGTCTTGTATTAAAACCTTTATGATATATCTTTTTCCATCCTTTTACTTTAAACCTGCTTATATCATTATGTTTGAAGTGGGTCTCTTGTACACAGCATATAGTGAAGGCATATTTACTAATCCCCTCTGGCAATCAGTGACTAGTAATAATGTAAGTAATGATTTGTTAGATGTTAAATCTGCCATTTTAGTTTGCTTTTTATTTGTTCTCTTTCCCTTTTATTTCTTTCTTTTTCCTGCCTTTCTGTGGGTTACTTGAATACTTTTAAATCTCATTTTTATTTATCTATAGTGTGTTTGATTGTAATTCTTGGTACAGCTTTTTTACTATTTGCTCTGAGCATTCCATTATATCTATACAATGTATCACAGTCCACTAGTGTCCTCATTTCACCAGTTTGAATGAAGTGTTGAAACTTTTCCTCCACTTAAATCCCTTTACTCTCGTTCATTTATAATATAATTGCTTTAAAACTTTCCTCTACATACATTTAGAAACCTACTAGACAGTTTTATAATTTTTGCTTCAACTGTCAACATAATTTAAAATCGCAAGAGGAGAATGAAAGCTTAATGTATAGTCCTATATTTTTGCTTGCTGTGTTCTTTCTTTTTAAAGTATTAAAATTTCTTTTTTAAATTATTTCCTTTCTGTTTGGAGAACTTCTTTTAGGCATTCTTTAGGATAGATCTGCAGGTGACAAATTGTTTTAGTTTTCCTTCATCTGAGACTGTCTTCACTAACCTGTCATATCTAATTGATATTTTCACTGGCTTTAGGATTTCAGACTTACGTTTATTTTTCTTTTAGCACTTGAAAAATATTGTGCCACTTCTTTTTGACTTACATGGTTTCTGATAAATTTCATTCAAATTGGTTTTTTCCCAATAAGTAATGTGTTGTTTTTCTCTGGATTACTTATACAGCTTTTTTTGTCTATTTGACAAATAATTTCAATTTAATTTTTCAATTTATTAATAAGACAACATTTAATTTTTACCTCCCCACCAGAAGTTAGGTACTACAATAAGAATTGTTTTTTGTTTTATTGTTTTGTTTGCCACTGGTTGAAGTTTATTCTGAAATGTCATGGGGTAAGGCTGAGATGGCAGGCCAGGGTGAGGAGAGAATCTTCTTACAACACCTAATCATGTATTTAGATAAAATAATAATTCAAAAGTCATCCAAGATTTATTTCAAATGTTGTGATCATATATAGTTTGGGGCTCAAACTGGAAGCTAATCTTCATTCTCAATAATATGCATTTTAGTAGATTCTTTTTCTTTCTACCTCTGCAACGTCTAATTCTTATTGAATATTTAATATAGAGGCTATGGTTACAAACATCCAAATATCTTTTTCCCCATTATTACATTTTATAAAATTAAGAGAGTTGCCTTGGAGCTGAGTCAGGAAACTGCAAACTTCATTTATTAGATCTAATGTGGACTATTTAGTTGAACACACCTTGATTCTAATTTCAGCTCTGATACTGACTGAACTAAAGAAGCTAATGCCAATTGTTAATCTCTGCTTTCTCACCTTGAAAAAATTATAATGCTTTAAATGTCTTGGTAATGTAGGGTTATGTGCATAATGAAGTCACACGTATAGTATCTAGCAGAATTACTAATTAGTTGCTGAATACTGAATTCCTTCCTTTTTCTTCATGAAATGTATAAAACTGCTAGCCCTCCAGTGCATGTATCCTACTTGTGGACTTATGTAGCCCTATTTATGGATCTCTCTTTCAGCCTGCAAAATACACACCCACTTCAAAACTTTAAGTTTTATGGATCTCATTTTTTTGTCTTAAAGAATTTTCTAACAACTTTCCATTGTACAAAATGCCCTCAACTTAGAATGTGCAACTTTTTCACATTCAGATAGACTATGGTGCCAATAAAATTTATATTCTACCTATAATGAGTTACTTAACATTCTTCAGATATGTAATATATTTTTACCAATTCTGTACCCATTTATCCCTATTATTCCACCACTGTGCATTTATTATGTTTATTCAATTACTCTGATTTTTGTAGATAGATTCTTTTCTTGTTTATCTGTGTATTCTGATGCAAATGCTAAGAAGAAGAAACCACCTACTGCTCAATCAATGTCAGTGGAATTGTATACACCTCAAACTCATCTCCTAACTTAATTTCATAATCTCCACTTAAAAGTTACTAAATTTAAATTTGTCTTATAGACATCACCATTCAAACATTTTCTGATTCTTGAAATCTCTCCTATCCCTCCATTGTCAAGTCAATCAATTAATTTTGTTATTTTTTTCTTTAACATGTATTTACTATCCAGGCTGTCATTCCCTTTAAAGTTCTCGCTACCGTAGTTCAACTTCTGTTTCTATTTCCCCTGAATTATTATATTCATTTCTCACTGACATCCACGGCTCTGGCTCATTCTCTCCCAATTTCACATGGCCTACCATTGCTCATTTAAAAAAAAATACTTCTCATGACAGATTATTTGCAAAGATATTTGAAACATTTTCTCTCATCCTTGCATGCAGCTACTATGCGATAGAATTTCACCATCCCTCAGATTAAGGCTCTATTCCCCAATGCTTGAATCCAGGCTGACATTGTGACTTATTTTTGATTATAGAATGTAGCAGAAGTGATGTTTTGCAACTTTCAAGTTTATACCTCAAGGAACCTTGCGGCTTCTGCTTTTGCTCTCTTGGAGCATAACACTATTGTGCGAAGAAGCTCAGACTAGCTTGCTGGAGCATGAAATCACACAGAGCAGAGACAGACTGACCCAGCCATAGTTTTCTACACCAATTAGCCTCATTATGAGCCACCATCTTACTGCAACTGCATGAATGTTCCCCAGTAGGACCACACAAAGAACCACCCACCTGTGCCCAGGACAAATTGTTATCCCACACAATCATGAGCAAATGGTTATTGCTGTAAACCACTAAGAATTGGTGTGGCTTTTACTCAGAAATAGATAAGGAATACAGAAACTGGTGCTTAGAAGTGGGTTCCATTGGCCAAGCATGGTACAACATCTAAATTGTTGATGAAGACTGGCAAAGAGATTGTTGAAGTTTGGAGAAAGGATAATTTGTGTTATGTATTCGTGAACAGTTGACAAAACAGTCATCTGTGGTAACTTAGCAGATAGAACCCAGCTAAGGAGATCTATAGACACAATGTGGAATGTGTCAATGGGTGTTTCTATTTATTTTAAAGTGCTATTAGTGATGAACTAAAAAAGAAAGTTTTCAGTTGTCCAATAGAATAGAAAAGAAGTATGGAGAGTCTTAGTATTTGTTAGTTTGGAAAATAACACTGTTCTTATTTCTAGACACTCTAGGCTGCAAGAAATTTTCAAAGTAAGAGATGGTTTCTCCGAAAAGATCAAACTCTGGGTGTGGCTATAAAGTTTTAATCAAGACCTCAGAAAGATGTAAGGTCATGTCAAGTGGACATTTTCAACTAGGTGAAAATTTCAACAAAGGCTGCTGAGGACATTGAACATGTTCTGCAGCATCCAGACACACGACACAAAGTGGGGAGAGGGCAGTCTCCAAAAGGTTTCTTAGTCTGACTCTTACCTAAGGAGTGACTCATAACCTGATACATAGAAAGCCCTCAATGTATATAAATTGGACTAAAAGGGACCAAGAAAGTTCAAAATGGAAAGAAGATCTTTGGATCCTCAAGGTTCTACGAGCTGAAAACTGTCTGATAAAGCTATCTGACTTTAAGTAAATACAGGCCATTTTTATAAATATGAAAAAAATATCTCAGAGTTCATAGCAAAGATCAAGATGATTTGCCAAGAACTAAGAAAAATCGTGAATTAAAGAACCATATCTGAGGATAAGAGCTTCATCCTCTTTAAAGAACATTTCCTCTGGGGCTGGCCCTGTGACCAAATGGCTAACTTCAGCACACTCCACTGAGGTGTCCCCAGTTTGCAGGTTTGGCTCCTGGGCATGGACCTATACACCACTCATCAAGCCACACTGTGGTGGTGTCCCACATACAAAATAGGTGAAGATTGGCACAGATGTTAGCTTAGGACAAATCTTCCTCAGCAAAAAAGAAAAAAAGAGAAGATTTTCTCTCCTTGAAGTAGGGGATCTGGCATCATTTGCCTGGCCAAATTTCAGAACTGCCACGCCCCAGTTCATCGCCCTCTTGGGATGCAGTGCTGCCTTGTAACAGTCTCAGCTGAAGCCTGGGGAGAATGAAAGCACAAGGAGCAGAAACGGACTCAGCTTATGCCCTTAGATCAACTGGTAGAGCCATGACTGTAGCCATGTGAATGACCCCAGACAAACCCCAAAAGAAGAAAACACAAAAGCTGAGCCCAACCTAAATTACTGAGTCATAGAACTGTGAACAAATAAAATGGCTCTTTGAAACCAGTAAGTTTTGAGATGACCTATTATGCTGTTCCTTTTCCCAAGATAATGTACTATTGCACTATTTTCTACATAAAAAAGTCTTTAAGTTCTTATGTCAGGTACCTAATAATTCTCATTTATATTACTACTTCCTTAAACTATACCCTTCCTTGTTCTTGTCAATAGCCCTCCAAAATGTAACGATTATTTCATATTTCAAGTAATCCTTCATGTTCATTGCCATAGTTAGTATTTCCTATAGGTCACATCATCTGCAAGTTTCTGACTTTGTAACCCATCCATATATTGAAACATACATAATATGTCAATAATTATCTTTGCCTGTCTGGTAAAATATATAATTTTATCATATGAATATCCTGTTTATTAACTCATAACCTTCAAATTAGTATCATAAAATATCTACACTTGAATAGGAGGTTAAAGGAATTCTTTTGAGTTAAACCTGGTACATTCTTCTTGTAACATAACTATATTTTCTTAAATTCTTTTTCCAACCCTGAATAAAGTTCCTTCTCCCTTTCCATCACACAACTAGCTCTACTTTTGATTCACCTTTGACAATGACAAAAGAGTCATATTTCTAGATTTCAAATTCTCAGTCTTTTTCCATGCTGCATAAATTGGGAGGATTTTTATAAGTCATCAGTTCTCTTAACTGGCATTCCGTTGATGATATTTAAGCACTGCAAAAATAGTTAGGAAAGTGCTAGTTTTAGAACCTCTACTGTATAAAATTACTATCTACTGCAGTCCATTGGCTTCCATAAAGCAAAAACTTTCTTTAATAAGAACAATAAGTAACTTGCAAGCTGGTAAAAGCCATTTTTCAACTAACTAAATCATGACAATGGAAATAAATTCTTACATGGTTGGTGAAGTATATTGCTTCTAGTAAGAAAGATATTTTCCCAAGCTTATTAAAAGAAGAGAGGCAGCCTTTTTTTTTGTTCCTATTGATGGGTTTATCCAACCATAAAAGATGCATTTCCTTGTATTTTCCATTTCATTCTGCTGATTTTTACTAACACAGTAAACTGGTAAACACAACTGCTAATTTGAATATTTTTGAGAGCAAATTAAAAACAAAGTTTGCTAGTTTTTTTAGGTCATTAAAACAAAATACAAAATACAGCTTGTAAAAATACTTCATTAGACAAAAAAGAGATAAAAATATCCTATATAAATGGGCACTGAAAATGAAAGCTTATGAGACTATATTACACAAAAGTAAATGAAATAACTGTAGATTTTCAACCTCAGAATGAATAGTCAGAAGACAGCTACTGAAAGGTTGGCAGCTGTTAACAACAGACTTCAAGTATGGCTTTCTCCAAGGGGTATTTTTATAACAAAGCCTTTAGATTATTCTTCAACTGTAAACTAGAAACATGAAGGAAAAAAATCATCAGGAAATTCAAATATCAATTATAATTTCTTTTTTTTTTCTTCTAAAATCTTTAGATTATAAAAATGACATTTTTATGGTTGGAATTCTCCTCTTTCACAAATTTTCAGATAAAACATTATATTTCAAATAGAAATCATCAGGTATAATCATAAAGAAAAAAACATGTGTCACTATTTCCTTTTAACCCTCAACTAAGATTTTTTTTAATTAAATTTTTTTTTATTTTTTGGTAAGGAAGATTGGCCCTGAGCTAACATCTGTTACCAATCTTGCTCTTTTTTGTATGTGGGATGCCACCACAGCATGGCTTGATGAGTGGTGTATAGGTGCATGCCCAGGATCCAAACCTGCAAAGCCCGGGCCCCTGAAGCAGAGCGTGTGAACTTAACCATTATGCCACTGGGCTGGCCCCCCAACTAAGATTTTTAACAACAAAAATCTTATTTATCCATAGTAATAAATGTGGGTTTGGGGAGAGTCCACAGATAATTTGATTGAGGAAACCAGCCTTATCCATTCAAAATAATCTGTGGAACGACTATGTACAAATTGTACAACAAGTTAATAGGATTTGCATCTTGTCTTTAAAGGGTTAGTGTTTAACAGTTGAAATGCAGATAATGGCTTTTTCATAAAGAGGAAAGATATAATATCATTAATAATATCATACTCAGATGCACATGTTCCATTGTCAGTACACCTTTATAAGGAAAACCAAGTTACTACTTAGAAAATTGGTGAGCCTGGTTTTACAAAGCAGACTGGCATTTTTTGTGCAGTATAGGAGAACCTAGAGAATTAATACTCGCTACTCCTATGTATCATTTTTTAGGAATTTGAATATTCCTGGCAGCCAGAAATATTGTCTCTCTCTTAGATGATTCTGAATATTGAACATTTGTGGATGTAAAATTATTTTTGTTTTTGAACGCCCGTCACCAGGAATTAAAGATATCTTGTAAATAATAAAGTAATAATTGCAATCTATAGGCAAGATACAATACTCTATTTTCCAGTATTTGCTACCCAAAATGATGAAATACTATATTCACAGCAATATTTTATTTAAAAGTGAGACAAAAATTATCATTTTATCAACAATTCCATGATCAAATGCTCCACCTGAGAAAGCTCCATGGACCAGAATGATGCTTTGGCCGTTGGAGTCTTTCTAGGAATGATTACTTGAGAATGTGATCCTCGTCAAAATAAATTAATTTAGAGTCAAAAAAAGATCAAGCTCTAAAATAATGAATCTGGCCCTAAAGGAATTGAATAGAGGGCAGTGATAGAATCTACCCTAGGGTAAGGAAGTTAGCCAAATTCCAAGGAAGGTTGGAGAATTCGAGTTACTATCCACACCTCCTATTCTCTCCACTGTCTGATCACATTTCAAAATCTCATTTTATTTTCCATTTGTCTTCTCCTCCACTCAATCTAAATCCCCTAGAAGTAATGGATGGGGCAAAACTAAATCTGGGAAAATACAAATTATTAATAAATATGAAAAGGTTATTTAACTTCATTAGCAAATTTGGGTTAAGTGAATTATAAGAAAATATCTTCAGAGAACTTTTTAAAAAAGGAAATTAGATTATAATGCATTCCAAAATATTGCACTGTGTCATTCTGATCTGATCTTTGTCTCATTTTGATCTGATCTGATCATTCTGATTTCATATGTAGGTGTGAAAATATACATGATTCAGATTTCAAATCTACTAATGAAAAAAATTTATGACACTGAAAACATACCTGTATTTCACTGTTTTAAGATCATTGTATTAAAAGACAAAAAATAAAACAAGGCCTAAAAACCCAGAGATATACAGGGAAACTTTGAGAGGTGTTGGATCTGTCTTTTCCCTTGATTGTGGTGATGGTGTCACTGGTGTTGGCAAATGTCCAAACTCATTAAATTGTACACATTAAATATGTGCAGTTCTTTGTGTGTCTATTATTCCTCAGTAAAGCTGTTTAAAAAAAAAAAAAACACTGTATACCAGAATAGCTGTAATGGTGTTATAAAAAGATCATGAACTAAAACTAGTCTCCAATAGGGTTGAAATTTTTTGTATGATTGGATAAACTAGTTTTGATATATAACTAATTCTCAAAATTATTTCCAATGTCAAGGAATAGTTAAAAGCAATAGTCACAGCTTGTGTTATGTTAATGAAGTCTAACATTTTAGAACTCTGAAGTCTAAATAGGAAAAGGATCTCAAAGGAGGCCAGTGCTCTGAGATGATTCTTATTTACCCATAAACCTGCTGCTTCTCTATCTCAAAAGTCACCATTTGCTCACGCACTACTCAGTTCAGTCCAGGGGTTCAGGAGGAGCAAGGAACCCAGCATATCTTATATTCCATTTGTTCACTTAATAGAAACTACCCAACAAATGATTAGGTAACTTTTGTAAGGTTTGCTCAGTATTCAGTGGGCATAGAATTCACAGGTGATTACAGTTCAGTAATTGGCTTGGACAGAGAAAAAGATGCCTTTAAAAAAAAAAATTGTGAGTTTTCCTGAAATGAAGGAGAAAAATATGCAAGCCAAACCACCTCCACCACCACGACAACAAACCTCACCAGATGTATCTTCTCAAAGCTCTAATATGGGTTTTATTTCTAAGTTGGTCTATGTGATAACCGGTCTACTAGAAAATGTAATGTGATGTATCTCTGAGCAGCAGTGTTGTTAAAAATTTACCAGCTTGATGAGTCACAGAACGATGAGAACAGAGTATAGCGTGCGCTGGAGCAGGTGGTTCCTGAAGACCTTTATGTTGTACCATTATTAACCATTTAGTGCCTGGATAAAGTGAAAGTTCTGGAGTTCCCAAGGAAGAAATCTTAGGGAGAAGAAAGGGGGATATTTAGGAACTTAAAACACTTGCAGTTTACTTTAGGGAATGAAAGTATTTTAACATTGTAACAATTTAGACAAGCAGATTGGTGTGCAATGGCTGAATATCAGCCCTGTAAATGACAGAACATACTTGGCCTTCATAAATACATTGCTGCTCTATGCCGAACATTGTAGAAGTGTTGAGAATGCAACAGCCAATAAAACATTGTCCTGCAGTAAAAGAACAAGTAGCTTTGTGGAAGAAATAGACAGGATAGGATGATAAAGTCTATAATTGATGTCTGTAATTTACTTGTTGAAATGTATAGAGAGAGGAATAAGTAATCCCCCAGGAGAAGCTGAAAAAGTTAGGCCATAGAAACGGACATTTGAAATTGATCTTGAAGAATGTGTATGAGTTTATTAGATGGAGAAAGAATATGAAATCTTCCTCAACTGGTAAAATCTGAAAGGGAAAATTTATTTGTTGGACATGTTAGCCTACTGAGCATGATTGACAGTTGTTATTGAATTCAAGTATTGGGTATTTGAGTCTGGAGTGGCATGGTCAGTCTTGACGGCATTACTCTTCCAAACATGTTTGATCTATGCCTCCCTTCAGTTTGGCATTTTTTTGAAGTTTATGTGGGGAAATAATATACCTTTGCATAAAGTTACTGACAAGAACTCACCTAAAGTAAATATTAATATATCGTCACAATTTATGTGGGTGAACTACACAGCTATTAAATAATCACGTAACCATATACATCTTGATACCCAAATAAAGATCACAATATATTGTTGGAGGAAAAAAAATAATGCTACAAATTGGTTTCTATTACATGATCCCATTTCGAACAAAAAGCAAAAACAAAACAAAGAAGTGAAACATTTACACGTATACGTACAAAAATATTAGGATAAATACTCCATAGGCTTATTTCAGAGTACTGACATTCTGAGTGCCTTTTGTCTTTTTTGCTATACGCATTTTTTTTATTGTTCTACAATGAACATGAATTGTTTACTAAATATATACACCAATTTTAAAAGAGAACTACATAATTTTTATATGTCAGCTGATAAAAAGCATAGAGAAGTGACAATTGAAGCAGGACTTGAGGAAGAAGAACATGTAATTTTGAGAAAGAAAATTAACATAAGGAAATTATGACTCTTAGATCATTCTGTAGCATTGACACGGATTCTCGAGGTAGGTTTAGAGAACTCTTTATGAAAATGTAATGGTTTTATTACATTATGCCAAGTAGCTTTCTCGCAACTTCTTCCTCTTTTACTATCCAATTAACTCCATGCCATCAAAAACAGTATTTAAATTTCCTGTGACCCAGTTTGCTCAGGTTTCAAATGTGAATCAAATATCAAAACCTCTTCATAGGTTTGCTGTGAAGGTAGAATGCAATAATAGTTATAAATTATACAGATTCCTTATGGTGTGTGGCCACTTCTTTCTCAGAATGCACTGCTCTCCTGGCAACATTGTGTCCTCCCGAGAGAAACTAAAACATCTGGTAATCTCTATTCTGTGCTGTTACAATCTTGAAGAATACTAATATTCTAATACTTAATAACTTTATCAACATTCTTCCTCAGTAGTGGGCCAATTTCTTTATCAATGACTCATTTAACACAAGTGAATAACTCTAGCTCTGAACCTGCTCTATGAACAGTTAAAGTACTTGGTTTCATTTACTTGGGAATCATTACAGGCACAGACCAGGCAGAAAACATACACATAGTTTGCAGGTTTGGTTCTCTGACATCTGTGTTGTAAAGGAGGGGCAAATGAGGGAACTGAGTCAAAGTTTAAAACTTCTAGGGCCGGCCCCATGGCCTAGTGGTTAAGTTCTACGTGCTTGGCTTCGGCATCCTGGGTTTGCTTCTGGGTGCTGACCTACACCACTCATCAGCGGACATGCTGTGGTGGCAACCCACATACAAAATAGAGGAAGATGGGCACAGATGTTAGCTCAGGGCCAATCTTCCTCAGCAAAAAAAAAGCCCAACAAAACAAAAACAAACAAAAAAACTTCTAACTGAAGGGGCTGGCCCAATGGCATAGCAGTAAAGTTCAAGTGTTCTGCTTCCATGGCCCAGGGTTCACCCGTTGGGATCCTGGGTGTGGACCTACTCACCACTGATCAAGCCATGCTGAGGCAGCACCCCACATAGAAGAACAAGAAGGGCCTACAACTAGGATATACAACTATGTACTGGGGGTTTGGGGAAAAAAAAGAAAAAGAGGAAGATTGGCAGCAGATGTTAGCTCAGGGCCAGTCTTCCCCAAAACAAAAAAAACCCCAAAACTTCTAACTGAAGCAAGAAAAAAAAATTCAGTGTAATCTCAGATCTGAAAATCGGAAGCAAGTTCTCAGCATTCAGAACAAGTAGGGACACCCACTTAACCGAAGACTAAGGAATGAATGTGCATTGATTCTTCAAGAGGAACCTCTATTTTACTGTTTAATATGAGCTGATGAAAATAAGTCTTTAAGATATGAAGCAATTAGAACTATCAAGTACACTTCGATCAGCAGATATTGGTAGATGTAGAGGACCAAAGTGTTCTGTCAATATTATCTCTTTAACATTTCTCTCTTCTGTCTCCTGCTACTGCCTTATTCTAAGCTACCATACTCTTTCATCTGCCAATACAATAGACTCCCTTCTTTTCTCTCTTATTCCATTTTTATCCCAACCTCAGTGCATTTTCTATACTGCAGTTCGTATCCTAAAATACACCATGTGTTATCATGTTGCTGTTCTCTTTAAATCTCTCTAGTAGATTCCTGTAGCTTCAAAGATTGAGGTCTACAAAGCCCTGCAGTATCTGTAGGTTGTTTACCACTCCAGCCTCACCCCTGGCCTCTCTCTGGGATTTCTACAAACCAGCTCTCCCAGCCGCTCTGGGATGTTATTCACCCTCTACATGCCCCATATTTGCTTCTCTCTTAGAGCCTTAATACATATCATTCCCTCCTCTAGAGCTGATGCTGCTCCTTAGCCATCCCCGATTAATGCCTCTGACTCTTTCGATTTTGATTCTAAAGCGGACTTTCTAAGGCAAGACTTCTCAGATTACCCCCGATTCCCACAGCCATGTTGAATACTCTAGTATGCACCAGTGCTCTGGAGAGCCCATGAAGTCTTAGAAGATTAAGTGGAGGTCTCTTGATAGTGTTGCTTGGTGCTCTGGGCATGAAACAGCCGTTGCTTACCTTTCCCTTTACATGAAATAGACACAGCCTATTCCAAAACAAGCCAGAGGGGGAAGATGTTAAGATGCACAGGCTTGAGAAATCTTATCCACCCTGCACCAAAGGATGCTTCAGTTGTAGAAATATAAAACTTTTGGCCAATTTTTTTTCTGCTATTAGTATTATTTTATCTGTGTGGGTATTCGAAATGCAAAAAGAAAAAGTACTGATGAGCACAGATACAGTTCAAGTATTTGAATTCAATGTCTTCTATTCTGATTTTTATGGATACAGAACTGAGAAAATGGACCAGTGGACTTGGGTTAGGAAGATAATTGCAACCGAGATATTAGCTATGGTTAGTTTCTATTGCTTAGTCATATTAAAATGTGTTTTTGATGTACTTCCTCATTTTACTTTGAACCCCCTTTCACATTGATTTTTTTAAACTTACATTTCTCCTGTCACTTGTTTCCTCTTTTTGGAAAAAAGCTTATTTCATTTAATTTTCTTTCCTGCTCCTATGTTTTCTTACCCAAATATTCCGTGAGTTGCATCTGTTGTGATTTGTCTTCTTTATTTTATTGTATTTTTCTTAACTCCAGGGCTAACAAAATTAGTCCTACAAAAATTTAGAGTGTGTTGAAACCGAAGAAAAAGTACAAGAGCTACATGGAAAATAATTTTGTTTCCACTTTCTGTGCCAAATTAAATTAGCACTCCCAGAAAATCATATCAGATATTAACATATCACCTATGTTTTACTATTTGTGAAAGTGAGAAGGTGATCTAAAAATAGTGATGTGATTGAAAAATCATGAATCAATTTCATAGTTGACTAAAAAATTTAATGAATCCTCTAAAAAGTTTGCTAAAGGAAACAGTTGATAATTATTGGTTCTCACAAAATATTTGATTATTAAAATTGGCATTAGTCACACAACTTTATTTTTCTTCTGAACAAAAAAACCACCTGTCTGCAAAGTAGAAGTCATATGTATTTATATCACAAAATTCCTGAATATTTTAGAAATAGTTTCCTGGTTAAATGAAGGTAACACACTTAAGCTCACCAGGATAATATCAAAATGGATTCCTAACAGAATCTTTCAGAGATGAATTATCTTGTGTATGTGTGTGTATTAATTATAAAACACTTTGTTATGTGTTTTTTTAATGTACATATTCCATTCAAATATTTTCACTAAAAATTGTAAGGGGAGCTGATGTCTTGGAATCTAACATCTTAAAATAGGATATAAAGACTGAAATTAGAATTCTACTGTCTACTTATCTATTATTATCCTCAACCGGAAAAAAAAAAACTCAAGGGATTTGCAATTTAATCTATTTTGGTGAAGGAGGCATTTTCCATAGATTTACAAGGGTTAAAACAAATGAGGCAGGTGTTGGGGGAAGTTAGAAAGACATTTTTGCTATTTGCAAATAGAATAACCTACAGGAATGATTTTCAAACTGCTGAGCAGGCAAGAATTTTATCATCTTGTTGTATAATCTACCGATTAAAAAGAATTTCTCCGTGTAGGCAACCATTTGTATCTGCAGCCTTGGGCAAGGTCTTTCCATACGTTTCAAGGTGTACTGTGAACTTCCTGCCAAAGACAGGTAGAACATCAAGCCTTGTCTATGTCCTCTTGTTTATGAAATAACCTACCACTGAGGCTTCATTGAATATTTATTGTTGTGTTGTGTGGTATGTATTGTGTTGTGTATATGTTGTATTGTGTGGTATGTGTGTTGTGTATTGAGTGTTGTGTGGTTTCAAGAGACCAAGGAGTGATTCACTTAGCAAGAAAGGAGACACTGATCAATGAAACATTCTTTGTCCCTGATTTAAATTCATTCTAGCAACTTGAAAAAAGTCCAGTTATGATAACGTTTGTAAAATTCATTTATTGCTAATCAGCAAAAATTTCATACTTTAGTTTATTGCTTTATAGTTATATGAATGACACAAACCACAACAGACTACTTCACAATTAAGGCATCATTTTTTTTTAATCCTTAGAAAGAGAAATAATGACAATTTAGATGGGACTTAAGGAGTTCTTGATGATTTATTAAGGTTATTACAGAGACCTAACAATACCCAAGAAGGAAAAGTACATCTTGAATTTAAGGGTGTGATCCTGGGTAAACAAACCATTATCTCTATCTGCCAACTCATATATTTGATCACACCTGCTTATGTGCAAGTATGTCTGTGCAAGAACTCTCTCTCCTCCCTTCCCCCTCCCAACACACATGCACTCATTCAATAATTCAAAGATACAAATCAAGCACTTCCTATATTCTAGGCACCATGCAGGCAAAAAAATAGTGAAAAACAACTTGTGCTCTGAAGAGTTTATAGCACAAAGAGAGGGAGACATGTAAGCAATCATCGTTAAAGGAGTGATGAGTGCTACAGTGGACATGTGCTCAGATAGTGCAGAGGTAGAAAGGAGGGTTTTGCAATTTATTGATGGAAAAAAGTCACAAGATGGTGAGTTTTAGAAAAAATGTATCAATATATGTCTTTAAGTGGGGAGAGATACAAAGCCATTCTAAATTAAACATTTTTAGGGGAAAGGACATTTGTGGGTGTCAGGTCAGAAAAAACTTCAATGGAGATAGAATAGTGCTCAATTTTGCAAGTAGACATTGCTATACATTGAAAATATTTTAGATCAACTCACTTCTGTGGATTCAAAGATAGACTATATGGCCTAAATGAAAAAAAAATTCAAGCCTTAAAACGTCAGATCTGGGGCTGGCCTGATGGCATGGCGGTTAAGTTCGTGCACTCTGCTTTGGTGGCCTGGGGCTCACAGGTTCAGATCCCAGGCATGGACTGACACACTGCTCATCAAGCCATGCTGTGGCAGTGTCCCACATACAAAATAAAGGAAGATTGCCACAGACATTAGCCCAATGACAATCTTCCTCAAGCAAAAAGAGGAAGATTAGCAACAGATGTTAGCTCAGGGCCAAACTTCCTAGCAAAAAAAAAAGTCAGTTCTACTGTTTTTCTGGTTTCAAATAAACCAGTTGTTGCCTTTATTATTTTATACTGCCTTATTTCGGGATGATGCATCTTTAGAATAGCCTCTTAAGTTGCAAAGAATATATCATTCCTTCTGAAGTAAATTAAAATTCTTGTGCATGTGTTTTGTTTTTTTATCTGCATTTTTATAATTCATTTGCAACAATTTTGTTCATTTAGAATAACTTATGATTGTGGTATTTATGTTTATATTTATTTTAGCCCAGGCATTATATAAGAGGTTTGCTTATTTTGCATTTTTATATGCACAGTCAGAAATAAAACAAAACAGGACATTTTTAAGTATATATACATATATATATACATATATATACATCTTTTACTTTCTCAACACCTTCTCCTTTTCTCTCTCCTATGTATAGATGTGTATGTATTTATACCGACGATAAAGACATCTTTTTTTGCTATCTTTTATTTTTCTTAATGGAAGTCTTGAGCATAAATTTTCCACTATACTATTATAATGGTCGTCTTTAACCACAAATACATTTTTAACTCTCTACCGTATGTCCAAACTAGAAACACCTTTTTATAACTCAATTTGTCAAAACGAAAAAAATAAATTCAATGAAATAGCGTACATAGTAATAGGTGCTTTTGAGAGAGACTACAAATTTTCAAAGAATAAAAATGAATGGCAAATGGTTGTCAGTTAATATTAGACAAGTTCTTAAGCTAATAGTATTATCTAAGTTACTTATAGTTGGACTATAGAGAAATATGAGTTTTTCATGTTGACTATTACAGGCTAACTGTTTTCTAAAGCCTTATGGTATTGCAGTGGTCATCTGTTGTTTTGTCTTTCCAGGACCCTTATTTCCTCTTCTCAATTGACATTTGACCTGGGGCTAACCTCACCACCACCCGACCACACGGTGCTGGTGACACGCATGGATGAAGGCTTGGCTGTCTTTCTGTAGCCAAGTCCTTAATTTAACAAACACTTCTTAGGTGACTATACTGTGCCAGGTACTATGCAAGATAATTGGGACAAACTGATAAATAAGATACACAGATCTCTTTGATATGTTCTCTAATGGAGAGAGACAGATACATAAGTAAATAAGTTCACTAGAGTTTTGGAATGTTATGAGACAAATATGTTCAAAGGACAGAAAGACTGCAAAGAAAGAGCTAGTCAAAATAGTGTAAAAAGAGTAAAAAAAATACATAAAGGTTAAGCTTTATTGGATTTTCAATAGGCAAGCATAGAGTAAATACATTTATAGGATGCGTTCTCTGAAAGGAGGAGTTTAAAAAATAGACTGAGGCATGAATAGCATAGTTCATATAGAAACAATCCACAAGTGTTTATTTTTTTTCATGTTACTAAACCTCTAGAACAAACTTTGTGTTATAACCTTTTGATTTATTTCTTTGACTAGTAAGAAACTGGACATTCAGAATGCCTAAACACCTCCTAGATCAAAAAATTTATCACACTCATAATAATCATGGTAAAATAGAGAGCTCCAAAGGCTATTTATATAAAATGTATATTGGAAAACAAGTAAGATTTGTGGAAAATGATATATTAGTTTTGTAGTGACTTTCAGAGGTAGAATTTATAGATTTGGAAATAAACTGACTTTTTTTTCACCAAAAGCCATTGAAAATGGCAATGTTGATTCATAGGGTAGACAACTATATACATGTTTGAAGAGTATTTGTAAGTAGTTACACTATTGCTATTTCATGGTCTGTAAGCAAAACACAAGTTCAGAAAACAAAATTTTTTCAAAGATATCCACAATATTTTGTTGATAAAACTAAAATTAATGGAATATATTATAGGTAAATAATGAAATATCAAATATATACTGGGAAATATTTGATGCCTCATAATATCACTGTTAACATAATTTTAAGTCATTTATTAAGTTATTTATTAAAGTCATAAACAGCTGTTATATTAACAGTGACATTATGAGGCATCAAATGTCATTTGGTTTATTTGGTTATTCATGATGATATATTTTAAAATTTATTATGTTTTCCATATTAATCTATTTGGTAAAACAATCTATGTATTACCTTAAAAGTAAAATCATTAATGGACTTATCAATAGATAATTCAGAGAATTTAACTCTGGCCTTTATAAAGAGGAATTAAAGAATATGTGGTCCATTCCTAGCTTTGAGAGGTCAAACTAATGGATCACAAATTATTCACTTAATGATCTTTATTCTTTCATTTGCTGCTACTATTAGGAAGAAAGAGTCATGCTATTAGTTAAAAAGAAACCAACATTTGGAGCACTAGCTTAGCTTTAGTTCCTAGAGGAAGGAGGAATTCCTACTCCTTTGGCTAACCTAGTTCTAAAATCAGCTATCAATATAGTACAGATGACAAATCTCTACCCTCCCAAATTTGATGAGTGTGGGTTTTTTAAATTTTTAACTAATTATTTGGATTTTTACTCTGAATTAGGGAAAATGTTAAAAAATTTCAATACAGTTAATATTATTTGATAAATTAAGTATAATTAGTGTGCCACTATTTTGTTTTGTATGTAGAAATTATACAACCTAAAATTGCATACACTTAACTTAATTTTTATTTTAATTTAATTTCAAGTAGATACTTGAAGTGAACATTTATTAAAGCATAAAATATGTAGCAATATTTTAAAAATTAGAAAATTAAACAAAATAGAAGAAACACTCTCTTCTGACATTCAGCAACAGGAAAAGTGGCATTATGATCACTGAAAGAAGAGAAACCAAGAAGTGAGTTCTATTCTTGCCCAAGCTTCCTGCCTGTGTATACCTATTTATATCTATCTAACTATTTATCTATCAATCTCTACCTATCTATCTATAGTTTTGGAATGTAAGAGACAAATATTTTCAAAATATAGAAAGATAGACTGCAAAAAAAGAGGTAGTCAAAACAATGTAAAGAGATTAAAAAATATATATTTTCCAACTGTTTGAGTAGAAGTTGTTATTATATAAAAAACTCTACTCAAAACATTGGAAAATACAATAACTGAAATGAAAAATTCATGGGTGGGATTCACAGCATATAAGACACTGGAGAATAAAAGATTAGTGAACTTGAACACATAACAATAGACTATTGAAAATGAAGCAAAGAAAGAGACATGACTGAAATTAATAAACAGATCTTCAGACACATGTCAGAAAGTATCGATTGGTTTATCATAAATAAAATTGGAATCCTAAAAGGAGAAACATCCAAAAAATATATCTGAAAATGGTTTAAATATTCCAAATTTGATGAAAACTAAAACTCACATATTCAAGAAGCTCAACTAATTCCAAACAACATAAACAGACGTACATATATCTACATACATAAACAAACTATATCAAAGATCATCATAAAAAAATTGCCAAGCACCAGTGATAAAGAGAAAATACTATGTACGGTCAGAAGAAAATGCCTGATAAATACATAAGAAAAAGGATAAGATTTAGGGCAGACTTCTTATCTGAAACTATGCAAGCCAGAAGACAATGGCTTTAAAGAAGAATATCTTTAAAGAAGTAAAAGAAGGGGCTGGCCAGGTGGCATAGCGGTTAGGTTCGCACACTCTGCTTCAGCGACCTGGGCTTCACAGGTTCGGATCCCAGGCATGGACTGATGCACCACTTGCCTAGCAATGCTGTGGTGGCATCCCATATAAAGTAGAGGAAGATGGGCACGGATGTTAGCCCAGGGCCAATCTTCCTCAGCAAAAAGAGGAGGATTGGCAACGGATGTTAGCTCAGGGCTAATCTTCCTCACAAAAAAAGAAATTAAAAAAGGAAGTAAATAGAAGCAAAACAAGGAAAACCTGTCAACTAAGAACTATATACCCAGTGAAAATATCCGGGAAAAGTAAAAACATTTTTCAGACAAATAACAGTCAATAAAACATGCCACCAACAGGTTTGCAATATAAGAAATGTAAGCAGAAGGAAAATGATACCAGTTGGATATTTGGAGCTACAGAAAAAAATGAAGAAAGAAATGGCAAATATGTGGGTAAGTATTGAAGTTTTTCTTGTTTTAATTTTTCAAATATAATTGACTAAAGCAAAAATAGTAACAATATATTTTGGGATTCATAATTTGTGTAAAAGTAAAATGTATGAAAGCAGTTGTGCAAAGGGCTGGAAGGGGGAAGGAAAGTATATAATTATAAGTGGCTTCCATTGAATATGAGGTGGCATTATTATTGAAAGATAAATTTAGATAAGTTAAATATGCACATTTAAAAGCTTAGAAAAGCTCTTGAAAAATATTAACAAAAAAATATAGGAAATAAGCCAAAAGAATATATAAAGTGGAATTCTAAAATATGGTCAACAAATTCAAAAGAAGGCAAGAAACTATTTAAAAGAAACAAAAGGAGGAAACAGATGGAAAAATAAGACAAATGGCAAGTCAATGGATTTGAGTCCAACCATAACGGTGGTTTGATGATGGAAACTTAAATGTGCTAAATATTCCAATTAAAGGACAGAGATTGTCACATTGAACAAGACCCAACTAGATATTGTCTACCAGTAATCCACTTTAGAAGTAGAGAGCCTTTTCCCCTTCTTTCTGGCTGGAAAGTGGACCTGGTAAAGAACCATCATGGACCACGCAAATGAAGACTCCTTTGTAAATAAACATTAACCATTTCAGAAAGCTGAGAGGGGAGTGATGTCAGCAACATGGCTGAATGTGATATCCCTCGTTGTATTCCCATCTCAACAACAACAATTTGGCATCCACCCATGGACAAAAGTGACTTTGTGGAAGCTGTGGGATCCAGCACCAAGGGACCTGGGGGGAGTCTTTCTCACCTAAGCATCGAGTAATAGGCAGACAGACTTTGGTTCAAGCTGTGGCCCCTGAACCGGCTCCAGCCCCTCTTGGCCACTGTCTGGGCAACCCTGGAGAAAACTGATTTAGGCAATCACCCATGGACAAGAGAGCCTTTGTGGAAATCGAAGTTTCCAGCAGAGAAGCTCTAGCACACCTTTGGAGCAAAAAAAAAAAAAAAATGAGTTTGGATGCATTGGAGAGGGTGAGAGGAACACTTTGATTTTACCCACATCACGCCACCCCAAGGCACCACAGCTCAGTGCCAAGAGACTGTGAGAAAGTGAGAGGGTGTGAGTGAGCTCCAAGCTCACACACTTCTAAATAAGCTGATGGTCAAAGAGGAAATAACAAGGGATAAAAAATATATATTTTGAAGTGAATAAAATTGAAAGCTCACATATGAAAATGTGTGTGATGTACTTAAAGGAAAATTTATGGCTTTAAATGCTTATATTAGAGAACACTAAATGTTTAATATCAATGATGTAAATATCTACCTTAGGAAGACTAAAAAAGAAGAGCAATTAAACCTGAAGAAAGGAAAGGACGAGAATAAAGATAAAAGTAGAAATTTGAAACAGGATAAAAAGAAAAATCCATTTCAATTAAGGGCAAAGTTTTTTGAAATAAAACATTAATGCTGGTAGATTTCTATCCTGACTTAAAAAGAAGAAAGGAGGGAAGTGAAAACTCACAAGTATTGTAATACTTTAGAACAAAGAGGGCAATTTTAAAAGCACAATAAAGGCATGATGTGAGACATATTCTGTCTATAAATTCAACAACTTAGATAAAATAGACAAATGCCTTCAAAAAACACATAACTCATACTAAGAAATAAACAGAAAAAAACAAATAATACCCTTATATCTATTAAGGACATTGATTTTGCGGATACAAGCTCTTCAAAAATTTCAGACCCAGATGATTTCATGAAGTTTATCAAACATTTAAGGAAGAAATAACAAACCTGCACAAGCTCTTTCAGAAAAACACCAAAGATCAAACATTTCCCAACTCATTTTATAATGCCATCATTGCTCCGCTGCCAAAACAAAGTAAAAATGTCATAAGAAGAGAAAACTGCTAACAGTAACTCCAATAAATATAAATGCAAAATCCTTAAAACCGTATTAGTAAACCAAATGCAAATATATCAAAAGGATAGTATATTATTGCCACATGGCAATTATCCCAGGAATTCAACGCCAATTTAACATTTGAAAAATTAACAAATGTAATTATCCACATTAACAGAATAAAGGAGAAAACTATAAAACAATCTCAAAAGATGCAGAAAGATTATTTGACAATTAAAACCTGTTTGTGATTAAAAAAGAAAAAAAAAAAGCTTAGCCAAGTCGGAACAGAAGAGTGTTTCCTAAACCCAGTAAAGGTATCTGTGGAAAATTTAAGGCTAACATCATGCTTAATGGTGAAAGATTGCAAGCTCATCTCATAAGATTGCAAGTCTTCCTCATAAGACTGGGAAGAGGCAGGGATGCTCACTCTTATCATTTCTATTCAATACCGTACTCAAGGTAGTAACCAGTGAAATAAGTCAAACAATAAAAAAATAAATAAATAAAAAGACACAAAGGTGTAAAGGAAGAAATAAAAGTATTGTTATTGTAGATTATATGATCAGGTAAATAGAAAATCCTCAACGTCATTATTATTATTTTTTTTTTAGTGAGAAAGATTAGCCCTGAGCTAACATCTGTGACAATCTTCCTCTATTTTGTATGTGGGTTGCCACCACAGCATGGCTTGATAAGTGACGTAAGTCCATGCCCAGGATCCAAACCCATGAACCTGGGGCCACCAAAGTGTAGTGCACCAAACTTAACCACTATATCACCAAGCTGATCCTAAGGGACATTTTTTTAAGACAATAGAATTACTAAATATCTTTAGGAAGACCACAGGATATAAGGTCAATATATAAAAATCAATTGTTTTTACACAATAGCAAAAAAATCTGAAAATATTCTAATGGAAACCTGGCACTAAAGGCAATGGGGAATAGTCAACCTAGAAGATATCAATATGAATAAATATATTCTTTCTTCAGTACGCTTGTTTTCTTTGGTAAACACAGATATAGAAGTAACTAAATATGACGTAAATACGTTAGAGTGATATACTTGCCTTAAGAACTAATAATTACTGAAACATCAGTGGCAATAAGCACTTAATTCTCACACATGTAACATCCAATGTTTGTGACTTTCACTCATGTTTTGATGAGATCCAAGCACCTTCTTTTTGTATCCACACCAATTTTTAGAGCTTTGGATTCTTCGTATTCAGCCAATGGTTACAGAGAGGAAAAACATATAATGTAATATGCTTCATAAAATTCCATGGCAAGTGACACAGTGACGCATACCAACTCAACTTTCTTTCCATTGGTGAAACCTAGTCACATGGTCACATCTCCATGGGAGAGGGGCTAGGGAATATAGTGCCTGTAGGGATAGCGCATTCCTGCAAAAATTCTACTACACAGTAGCAGGGGGGGTAGCCATCTCTGCCACAGTCAGATGGTGAAAAAAAGTCATTGTCAATACTGAATAATATATGCAACTCACACTCGGTATTATTCCATAAGTGGATTTTGAAATCTCAGCCCAGCTGCCTTCATAGTGTTAATGAATTCTGTCTGGGAGTCTACAGGCAAGATGGCCTACGTTTATAAAGGCTTGTTGTTCCAGAGCTGGTGTAGACTAGATGTTAGTGACAATTTACCAGGTAGGGGATTAAAACTGAAGCAGATTCCATGTCTATGATTTGATGAAATTTTGACAGTTTAAGAGAAATCAGAAGGAGATGGATCAAAATTGCATAAAAGAAGTCAAGTGATACTCAACTATGTTTCTAATTCTTTTAGTCAAATCTATTTTTTTCTGTTTAATGTCCATTTTTTAGTCTTTAGTTGAAGTTTATCAGCTGTAAACATAGAGTGTCTGTAAAATAAAAATGTCTTTTATACTCAATAAGAGGGTAAAATTTTCAGAAAACTCACTGTGATGGTTAACTTTATGTGTAACTTGACCTGGTTAAAGGAGGTCCAGAAAGCTGGTAAAACATCATTCTGGGTGTGTCTGTGATATGTTTCCAGAAGAGATTAGCATGTGAATTGGTTGCCTGAGTAAAGAACATCACCTCACCAGTGTGGGTGGGCATCTCGCAATCTACTGAAGGCCTGAACAGAACAAAAGGGCAGAGGAGGGCGAGTTTGATCTCTGTTGAGCTGGGACAACCACCTTCTCCCGCCTCAGACATCAGCACTCCTGGGTCTTTGGACTCAGACTGGGACTTACACAATTGGCTCTGCTGGTTCTCAGGCCTTTGGGTTGGGGCTGGAACTATACCACTGACTTTCCTGGGCCCCCAGCTTGCAGAAGGCACATTGTGGGACTTCTGAGTCTCCATAATCCTGTGAGCCAATCCCTCATAATACATTGCTTTCTATATCTATCTATCTATAAATATATATATATCCTATTGGTTCTGTTTCTCTGGAGAACCCTGACTAATACATACTCTGTTCTTTGCTGTATTATTTCTGAAGACTCTATTTGGAATGAAATGAAGAGACACACCAAAAATAATTGTGTTTTTATCCTTTCTCAAATTGGCTATAAGAATCAGAAAGGTGTAGGATCTAATTACATTTTAACCTAAAATACATAGAAAGTCATAATCATCATGGGGGCAAGAAGCAGATATTAACTGATTGGCGAAGAAATATGCTGATGATGTGTCACTTAATAAATCCCCAAACATACTTATGTGATTCTAGGGAGGGGAATACAAATGGGAGACAGACAAAGAGGGAAACACAAAGAGTAAAGTGTATAGAAATATCTAGAAGCTCTTGTAATATTAAAAGGAATCCTATAAAAATCACATTATGTCATTTATGTCACAAATAGTCATTTATTTTCGAGTTTGTTTTGTTTACAAAGTTATAAATGTCAGAAAGGAATAAAGGAGTCGTATGTGTTTCTACTAACCTTTTGGGAACTAAAACCAGGATCCTAAAAGAGATATTTATTACACTATACAGTTATAAAATATTAAAAACAAAGGCCCCAAATATGCAACTAAAAGTAGTCAAAGTCTCACACTGGACAATTAGATCCATATTTATTATTAAGTATTCATTGTGTGTAAGTAAAATATACCATGAAATTCAGAATTACCTTGTATTACTATATATACAAATCTAAATTAAGATGAATAAGAAAATGTGAGATAATTTATAAGTATTAGCAAGCTACTCTATCAATTTTATGGTATTCTTAATAACCAAATAGATAACTTGCTGAGAATCATGTAGTATAATCTTTATTATTTTAGGGGAAATATGGAAAAGGATAGCACCCTTCTTCTGGAGTTTGAAGGCCTTATTAATATTAGATTGCTTTTCTTGTTTCTGCAAGGTTTTTAGGTCTGTATGTATGGAACATTTTCTTGTAGAGCTTTGTACTACTTTAATTTGTTCTGTCTGGGCTATTCTGAAAAAAAATCAGTGAAGTAAGCTACATATGAAGACTGATCCCCTTTTATGGATCATTAATTGCCTCTTATTGCAACTGCTGGTTGAATCCAAAGCTTCTTTCAATTGTTTCGTGGTCGAATAAAGTGTGAGATATACTTCTGGGAGTAGGGGGTGGCATTTAGCATTTCATTGTATGGTCACCATTTCTAAAGTACATCTTAGTAAATCTAACATCACTGGTTCTCAACCAACTAATTGACTGTCATTCTACTAATGTTTCTCTCAATTTCATAATGTACATTAAGATTGATACTACTTCATTTTGTTCTAACTTATTTATGTGCATAATTGCAGGTTATGAAGTCATCAGCTATCCACTAATTTATCTTTTCCTGCTGACAACCTCCAAAAGAAAGAAAAAAAAAACACTTTGATTACAAATACTGCAAGACTTTGATAAATAAAAGAGAAAAAGTGTGTTTTTTTCTTATATGTAAATTTCTAATGAAGAAGAATCTTTGATTCTGTTAAATAGCTGGTTATAAGACAAACTATTTTTTAATATATCGACTTTTAAAATAAGTTGATCAGTTTTTTGACATTGTAGATACAGAGTGATCTTAGAAATGCAGTATAATTATTCTTGCCATTATTAATAATAATGACATGATGGTAATAATATATCTCCTTTAGTAATAAAAAGTGGGTTGATATATTAGCTAATCAGATAATACAAATTATACCTTATAAAAAAGTTAAAAAATTAAAACAATGATGAGCACATAAAAATGTTCAGAAATGTGAATTATATGTATATAGCTAGAGTCGGTCCACAAGTTTGTTTTTATATATTTTAATAGTCAAAACTTAAAAGGGAAATCCTTAGTTATACAAATTACTGCCTTCATAAGATAAAAATCTAGTTACTCAAAAGAATATCTCTTGTAGAAAAAAAATTTCCTCTCAACTTTCCTACACTAAAAGATACTTCTTGATGAAATAAATAGTATTCTTAATAACATTAAAGAAGATAAAATATGGTTCATTGGACAATTACTACAGGATAATTTCCAGATTGCTTTTAGATTGTTCTATAGAAAATGGTCAAAAAACTCACAGTCATAGTAGTAGTAATTAAAATTTTATTTCCTGTATATATTAGAATACTGTTACTAGAAATTAATTTCATACAATAAATATTCAATGTGACCCAAATGAATGAAAAGAAAATCATAAACCAATGTGCACTGTTTCAAGTATATATAGACATGTAACTCTAACCTCCCTAATATAAAAGCTCTTTTGATTTTTGTCCAGTTGGGACTTCTGAAAAGGCTGAACCAGTTGAGACTTTTTAATACACAAAGTTATTGAAGTTTGGACTCAAAACCACCCTATTTTTCTTGTTATTATATATGACTCTCAGAAAAGTCTTCAAATCTGGCCTGAGAACTTAACTAGACCATGTGAAGTTGTTTCTCTTTGCAGAAAGAAAGGTGACTATTAGACCATAAGCATTGTTTTGAAGATTTGCTAAATTCTGGTGTCCCATGATAAAAACATTGCCCAGACGTATCTTGTTAGAGTAGTAAAAAAGAAATATCTATCAAGGCCTGCTTAAAGTCCCTTTGTCTGAAAATAATTCAATTTCTCACAATTTGTATGTGTTTTCTTCACTCATAAATTAAGCACAGACTCAAAATGATATTTTTTTCTTTGTATCTGAGGAATGTGACAGTAATTTGTGACTGGATTTCATAATTAGCCCATAATTTCTGTTTTGCAGAAAGTAATTAAAGGGATTACAAATACCATGTGGTACTCCCAATGGGGTGTTGACTTTAGACAAAACCCACCAGATATCCGGTATTCAACAACAAAAGTCCCAGGGTTCCCTGTCATTACAGGGATCAGATGTCGCTTCCTTCATTCAGAGGACTGGACAAAGTGTGAGTAATATAGTATTTGACAATGCGTTTAATATGTAAAGTAATTAAAGTGGTCTCTGACTCAGCATGTCAAGAGAGTCGTGGCTCAATGCAATGAAAATAATCCAAATATAGTCTATCGACATCGGGAAAAAATGCCCATAGAATTAGTACAAAATCTCCGTGTCAGTATTGGCATCTTTTTTCTCAAAGTAGCTTTGAGTTGCCTTCCAATCAGAATCATTAGTACACATAAGGTTATTCTTTGTTACTTCAACAGAAGACCAAGAAAACTACAAACATTCACCAGTTGGGAATGTTCAACACACCATAGTACAACCATATAATGGGGCACTCGGCAACTCTGCAAAGGAGAGAGGTGAATTTTATCTACGATCGATGAAATTATCTTCAAGATAATTATAATTAAAAAGGCATATAAAATGTGTATAACATGGCACTAATTATCTAGGAATGGGGAATATATATACATGTGTATATATACACATACTTGTTGATTTATATATATGTTGAATTTATATATAAACCAAAGGGGGAACCAGACTTTTCTTAAAAAATGGTTACACATGAGGGAGGGAATCGAAGTGCACGGTATCTTGGTTACCAGGATAGAAACTGAACTTCCTGACTTATCTTGTTCAGTACACTTGGTTTAGAACCATGTAAATATTTTACATATAAAAAAGTAAATATTATTTTAAAATGTAATCCTTAAAAACATTAAAAAAATAAACAAATTAATATTAGTATATTGAGCGCTTGCATAACACACAGTGAGGAGGTTTTTTTCAAGAAAGGTTAAATTACAGTAATTTGAATGTAACTCCCTAGTACAATAGACGTTAAAGGAGGAAAGAATGACAAAAATACCTTAAACCGGTTGATAATTCTTGGTGAGAGTGTAGCTATCATTATTCTGAGACTGTCTCGAGTTTGTTGTGAATTAATGTAAATACCTATGTTGATGTCACAGCCAGCTGGTATTTTCTGTTTAAAAAGGAGCTACAGATACAAGTTTAATGAGGACAAGTAAAAACCTGTATTCCTGAATGTACTAGAATAAGCATATGACGTATATCATCTTTCATGAAACAAGCCTATTGCCAATCTCTATATCCTGAAAAGACCAACACCATAGCAATGAACACCCCTAACCCCTAGATTGTATTCTCTAAATGCCATTGCCTCCCTCTGCACCCCTCTACCTCACCTCCCAAAAAAATGGAATTAGGTTTCTGTAGAGTAATTGGCTAAAATCAGGTCTGGGGCAGGACATGTTTAAAATGAGTACGATATATCTTGCCAAACTGGAATGAAAGTAAGCTATCAAAGATTACACTGTTCTTGCTGAAAGTACAGAGGAGACAGCAAGAGGAATCAACCATTGGCAAAAGATGGGAAAACTTGAGCTTCCACAAGTATAATAACTGTGATGAATCGAAACACAACAAATATTTTAAATCCACGAGTTGGTAATTGTCCCTTTTGTGGTTGCTAAGGAAGCAACTCAACATTTTGAAAACTAGCAAATAAAGAGAAACACCAAGCATCTATCCTGCATTTCCTATACAAATGACACCTCAGAGAATCTAAATGTTTACCAGGGACATTTCTTTCTGAAGAAATATTCCACTCCAAAATTAAGAAGGAATGACAGAAGTTCACGATTTTTAACCCCTAACGAAATCTGGAGAAGGATAATTAATGCCTGCAAGCATCACAAGAGAAAAGACAAGCACTTGTTGGAAGTATGGAATGCCATCCAGGAAATATTCCTGCCCCCCAAATCAAACTTGCATCTAACCACGACTCTATATCTGACACTCAATTTAGAGCAAGTGCAGGGGACACAATAACATGTTCAACAACAAAATGAGGACACAATGGGCAAAATACAGATTGGAAAAAAATCTATAGGGCAGCCAACCTCCTTTCTTCAACAAAAATACATTGTAAGGGGAAAATAAAGAGAAAAAATGGAATCTATAGATAACAGCATATGTAGGAGAAGGATAACCTATATAATTAGTCATCCAAATTGAACATTTTGAGAGCAAATGTGAATACTATTAAAAATTATGATTGCACAAAGGGAGTAAACAGGAATGGCACCCAGGCATCAGGGACAAATGACCAATTGAATCTATGTTCAAAGTCAACTGTTTGGGCTTTAAATTTTTAAAAAAGAGAGAGACAAGGGAAATATAATCACTGGCTGGATATTTGAGGACATAAAAGAATTATTGTTAATCATTTAAGGTATGATAACAGTATTATAGTTATTATTTCTAAAGGGTTTACCTTTTAGATAATACATACTAAATACATACATATGAAAATGTATATGTAATGTCTTGGTTTGCTTCAAAATAATCAAAAGGGGGAAGTGGATGGGAGTACAAGTGACACATAATTGGCCATGAATTAACTTGAGTGATGGACTTTATTACACTATTAGCTCTACTTTTGTATATGTTAGAATATTGTTAGTAGAGGTGTTTGTTGAAGTGTTTTTATACCAACTGGATGATTATGGCCATCGTGTTTACACCTGAGCCTAAATCCATTAAATCAAACTCTACACAGTTGGGGCATGGGCATTATTATTTTTAAAAAGCTTCTCTAGTGATTGAAATGCATAGTCTGGGTTGTGAGCCTACATCATCCACAACTAGTCCTACATTAACAGAAACATCATTATTGACCTTGCAAGGGGAAAGGATTTTTAAAGTCCAGGAATTTTGAAAAAAAAATAAAAGATTATAATTCCTTTCCTCACAGAGTGTAAAGAGAACAAACATGTTCTTATTTGAGTACAAATTATGAAACAATGATAAGGATTGAGAAGATGCATCATACTCTTATTTTAGTTACACAGCAAGGTATCTGAGATTCTGGCATCTTGAAACTCAGTAATTTGCAATTACTGTGAATTTTTCATGTAAATTTTAGAAACTACTTGTCAATCATCTGCTCCTACCAAAAAGTAGGTGAGATTTAAATTGAAATTTCATTGAAAATATAAATTGGTTTGGAAAGGTCGGACATTTTTATAGCATTAAAACTCATATAAACATGATATAAAATAAAGGTCTTTTTAAATTTCTCTCAAAATTGTTTTGTGGTTTTCAGGTTCTTGCATAACGTTTGTGAGATATACCTAGGTATTTAATGTGTTGTAAAGATAATGAAAATAATGGTGTCTTTTTTAACAAATTAATTTTCTAATTATTTTTGAGAAATAGAAATAAAATTGATTTGTTTATTGATTGAGATTTTATCCATAAACCTTGCCAAATTCATTATTGATATCTATATTTGTCAGTAGGTTTTTTAGATTTTCTAATCAGACAATTCTGTTACCTGCAAATAATGACAATTTTAGTAATTTCCAGTTTTTATAAATTAAAACAATTCTTTTTCTTGCCTTATTTCACTGTCTTAGATTTCCAGTATAGTATTGAAAGCAATAGTGATAATGGATATTCTTGATTACTTTCTGATCTGAAGGAGAAATACTTTAATATTCTATCATTTAATATGATATATACTATAGATTTTTGTACCAATTATTTATAACATTAGAAAAGTTTCATTCTATTATTGGTCTGTGAAGAGACTTTATCATGAATGGGTGGTGTTTTATCATTTTTTTCATCCATTGAAACAATCACATGTTTCTCACTTTTTCATTAATGTGGTGGGTGCATTATGCTGAATTCTTTTCAAATATTAAATCAATGTTGTGTTTCTGGCATAAACCTTACTTACATTTTTGTTTAAGGTATATATATTTATATTCACAAGAGAGATTGATTGACAATTTCAATTTCTTGTAATGTTCCTGCTATTGGGCTATACCATGCTAAAGTCAGCCTCATAAAATATTTGAGAAAGTGACTTCTGTTTTTTGTTGAAGATTTTATTTAAAACTAGTACTTTTCATTTTTAAATATCTTTGTGGGAAATTTATTAGCTATTAACAGCCTCAGTTTCTTTAAAACACATATGACTCTTTGGATTTCATATTTTGTTTGTGTGTCAATATCAGTAAGTTAAGTTTTTTTAGATTTTCCCCATTGCATTCAAAATGACAACTTTATTGACTTAAAGTGGCTCTTTATATCAACATATTATTTTTTATACAGTCTGTACAGTATGTAGTAAATCATCATTTTAATTCACTTTGTCTCATTTCCCTTCATTATTTTGTTACAATACGATATGTCCACTTTTTTCGTGACAAGTCTTTCTGAGAGTTTATCAGTTTTATTAATCTTGTCATTGGGAGTTTACCAATCTTATGAATCTTCTCAAAGAATCAGCACTTTGTTGATTTGTTCTGTTGTACCTCTCTATTTAATTAATTTCTGATCTTTCCTTTATTATTTTCTCATTTCTACTTTGTTGATTTTCAGCTGTTTTTCTAGATTCTTGAGATGGGAGGTGAACTCTTAGACTTTCAGCCTTCCTCCATTGCTAATAATGCATTTAAGATCAAGAATTTTCTTATGAACACTGTATTATCTTTATTACATAATGTTAATACGTCATTCCTTTAATATATCATTTTCTTCAAAGCATTTTCTAATATGCACTGCCATTTCTTAATTCCTGGACTATGGGAAATCTGTGGTTTAATTTCTAGGCCATTGGAGATTTTCCAGATGTCATGTTTTGTTGGTTTTCACATCCATTAGACTATTTTCAAAGGCCACTCCCTATAAGATTTCAATCCTTATAAAATTTTTGAAACTTCTTTATGGTCCAGATCTACACTTTTTTTTTTCTTTTCATAATAAGAATCATAAAACTCTTTCCAGGTTTCCTTATTTATTTATGTATTTCTGTTTCCAATATGTTGGAAAAGGTCATTCATTTGAATTTTAAAATGGCAGACTGCCCTTTCAAAAGAAGCAATGGCCTCACTTTGAGGCCTCAGATGGCTCCATCTTTCTTTGTTGTTTGTTTGCTCTTCTCCCGACTAACGTCTGGCTCCACACAAGCTGCCAACAAATGTGTTGATTAAATGAAGTCTGTAAGCTGATTCTAGACCATGATTTTTGTTATTAGTGAGTTTCTCTCTATATTAAACACTTGGAATTTGTGAGGAGGAAAAGTGTCTTTAAATTTTGCTTTACTGCAGTGTTTCAAATCAGCAGAGGATGGAGACTTATTTATTCTCTTGATATTTAAGTATTTCTACATTCTTAATATCAATGGGTCTCATTAAATATGTGATTTAGCTATAATGTCTTCTCTCTAGTAAATTATTTCCCTTCAATGGTCCGAGGCAGAGCCATGTCACACGAAATTCTGTGCTTTTGTCAATTATTTGCTGGTCATTTATCTTCTAGTGTTGAGATCTATTTTTATCCATTCGTCACATATAGACATGGAAAGCTCCTGGGATCTGGCCTTGTGTTTGTTTGTTGTTTTTGTTTATATTGTTTTTTACTTAATTGAGTGCAATTTTCAGAGCATTCTCCATTTCACCATCACTCCTCTCCTCTCTTTTTTTCACAGTTCTATTCTCAACCAGCCCTTGAGGCATGTGAAAGCGTAATCCTGCACAATTGTTTCCTCTACCTAAAATAGTCAAGATTAAAAGAGAAGTATCAGAAATTTTTTTAATGTCTATTTGAAAAGATCCTCATTGTGAAACCAAAGCTGTGTGACTATCTGATTAATTTGAGTTGATGGTTACAGTCAAAGTGATTTTTTAATTGAACTGAATTATCTCCTGGTTCTTAGTATAGTCATGTATTCATCACAAAACTCTGCATTCTCAGTTTTGCTACGTCTTTGTACCTTAAACAGTGCACTTTAGTGAGAAGGGCTACATTAATAATAACAGCCACAAATCCTATTTATTGTATGAACAGATAGCTTTGATGTTCTGAAAATAACTTGAGCATTTATAAAATCTTATGTTTATTTATTTTATGATATCTAGAAAATTCAATTCAGTTCACACCAACCTAAATTTCCTGCTAAATAATGAACTGAATTTTTCTTTATCAATATAGTGGTAATTTTATTCATTTTATTGGTTGTTTAGTCTTTGAATTTCAAGATCTATATAAAATGTGTATTGGTGATAGACAACAAAAGTTGAGAAGATAACTTGTATATAGGTTAAATTCTAAAGTTAAAATTTGAAGCAAGATTATATTTGTTAAGAAAATAGAGAGCATTGAGTTTGACAGGATTATTTACTTTGATATTGGATAGACGTTAGAATAACTTGATAATAAGTTAAAAAGACAGATAACCAACTATGTTGAAACACTGTTATAAGATCTGTTATTGAAAGCCATGTGTAAGCTTCTATCACTTCAAATATAGGTTGCCAGCTGATGACACAGTGTCTTCAAGATTCTCACTTTATCATGCAAATGTTTACATCAATTTGGATAAAAATAATATTTCTAATAATAATTTATATGAGAATATTAATTATTTATATAAGTGTAATAATCATTTAATATTCTAAAATGAGTTATAAAATATATATTAATTATATGTGGCAAGTAAATTCTCCCAAAATTAAGTTTTATCCTTTTATTTGTTGCATTTTGATTATTGTAGCAAAAAAATGTATTATCTGAATTCATTGAACTTTTGCAAATGCAATAAATGAAAGTTACCTTAGAAAATTATTTACTATCTGACAGAGGCAAAGTATTATGGCTTTCATGAAATGGTAGCAGAAAGCCACAGACAGTAAATGTGCTGATATAAAAAGACAATAAGATTAGCAGTTTAGAAACTTAAAGAACAGTAACAAAATTAACACTTTTATTGGAGTCAGAGAAGAACAGATTTTATTTTGCAGAAATCTATATCAGTGATGTGGAAGATAAATGTGAGAACTTTTTCCAAAAAGCAAATTCAACAGGCAAAGACAAAAACAACATAAATAATGAGGAATGTGAAAATCTTAGACTGCAGATACAAAATAAGAATTCTAGGTTCTCCTTTCTGATGAAATAGAATAAACATATCTGAAGAAAATTGCTTTGCTTAGTAGGGATTTGAGAAATCCCACATATTCCCGTAAGGTCTCTGTCCTTATGCACACTGTGTCAAAAGTATTTAAGTATGAGATTTAAAAAATTCTACAAACCCAACTTTATTCATTCAATTATTTTTTTTTTAACCACACATATTGCATGATTCCATTTACACGAAATCTGGATATTCAGAATAGTTAATTCCATCAGGCAGAATGCAGATTGGTGGTTGCCAGGGGCAGAGAGGAGGAGAAATGGGGAGACATAGGGTTTTCCTTTGGAGGGACAGAGACGTTTTATAACTAGATAAAAGTGGTGACTGTACAACGACGTGAACATACTAAAGGCCACTGAACTGCTCACTTTAATATGGCTACTCTTATGTTATGTAAATGTCACCTCAATAATTACTTAAAAAGTAAATATGTAAATATAGTAACCGAAAAGTAAAAATAACAAAACACGGGTCTGAGATTCAGACAGATGTGGGTTTGAATCCTGGCTGTTCCCCTTGCCAGCTGTGTGACCTTGCTCATTCCTAAAAGAGGGGAGGACAGTAATAGTGCCACCTCACAGGGATGAGTGAGACTTAAGGACAGAAGACAGGTGCAAGTCCTTGGCACCACGCCCGACACACAGTGCGGACCTAACACATGGTGGGCAGTGCTCTGACTGGTAGTAACCACGATTCCAGAGCCCCAAGCAAAGGGGAACCTCTGAGATGGCTTCACTCAGTCCTCTGTCCGCACAGAAGAAGCCGAGACCCAGAGGTCAGAGACGGACACTGGACTCTGGGTTTCCGTTATCCTGTCCCAAGGATCTTTCCACCCCACACCACACATACGTACTATCACTCTGCTCTGCGAGAACTGTGATGAGGGTCACTTGGTCCTTTATGCCCTTTGGCCCCTCCTTTCCCGATTCTGGTGCCTAGTGCAAAGCCCCCCGTGATTCCTATTTGGGGTAGACTTCGGTCCCTAGTTGCTGGCCCCCTTAGGGAAGATCACAGCAGACAAGAGAGCCCAGAGCTACTTCCGGCAGCAGGGCTGTCCACTTCCGGCTCCCCCCCCCCACCCCTGCTCAGCAAGCCTGCAGCAGGTGCCAGTGCTCTTGGCTTTGGGGCTGCCGTTAGGGTGGAAAACATTTGTTCTTTCTCATGAAAATCAAATGACACTTTCTCTTTTATGATAATAAGAAGAGTATTGGCTTCTTATTTACCTCACAGAGTTAACACAAGGGCATGAGGAAGTCAAGAACTATTTTTTGGCAAGATATTACCAGAAGGATACCACATTCGTGTATTTAATTGTTAAAAATGCTGATAAGTATAGTGTCTGTATATTCATTTTTATGTTAGTAGAGAATAAAAATTTCCAAATCTGTAAAAAATATATCAAATGGCACTTTTTTCAATAAAAAATATTAGTCCACTCACTAAAAACACATATATTAGGCTCTTACTATATACATTAGAAATGGAAACATGAATAAGGTATAATTGGGGGCATAAAGAGCTTACCTTCTAAGAGACAATATTTTAGGGAAAAAACTAGCAATTATTATCATATAATAGCAGGTATAATATATTGTTTGTCTTCCCTCTTTTATCCATTATCACAATTTATGAAAAACCTCCTACTGGATCACTTAACATTCACCTTTCCCATCAGTTTCTTCATCATTACATGAGCCACTTTTGAATAATCAAAATAGTCTTACAAAGTACATCATGTTTTCCTCCATTACAGATATTTGATATATAGAGGTTTTTAAATCCACGCATGATGCTATCAGTCGAAAATGTACCCAAAGCCACAAGTACCTGTTCACATATCTTTAATACCATTGTCTTCATTAGTCTTGCATACATATGCATGTATATAGATATATGTGTGTGTGTATATATATTCTCCACAATATAACCACCTGAAGTATGTAATGTATTGATTTTCAAAATGAGATTTTTAAAAGTTTGTCTACAACAACATAGAGTTCTTAGGAATAATTACTAAATATGGGTTAACTGTTTTGATTTCTCCTGTATTTAAATACATTTCAGGGACTGGCCCATGGCCTAGTGTTAAGTTTGGTGTGCTCAGATTTGGTGGCTGGTATTCCCAGGCCCAGTTCCTGGGTAGAGACCTACACCACCCATCAGCTATGCTGTGGGGATGACCCACATACAAAATAGAGGAAGACTGGCTCAGATGTTAGCTCACGGCGAATCTTCCTCAAGCAAAAAGAGGAAGATTAGTAACAGATATTAGCACAGGGTGAATGTTCCTCAGCAAAAAAAAAAAATCCCATTTCATCAAGAGATATTTATAAGCATTCAAAACTAGCATTGATAAAAAGTTTTTTTGTTTTTTTTTAAAGCTAATGGATGACCATTATCTAAGCTTGGAGTTCTACTCCCACCACCTGGGATAACACTTTGGGGCAAGGGAGACTGGCTGGTTGCCAGCAGGTGGGGATGAAAGTTTCACTCCCCATTCAACCTTCTCTGATACCACATGGGGGGAAGGGCGCGGGAGGAGGATAGGAGCCTCTCATTACAGCAGGAGGAGAGTGGAAACCTAGACTCTCCACTAGATTCTCCTTTGCCTTTGCTGGGAGGGGGAGGGGAAAAGGGTTTTCAGGGTTTTTTTCTTTTTTTTTTTTGTGGTGTGTGGCTGGATTAGAATTGTTATTGTAAAATATTTTCTGTCCTTCAAGCTGGGTCCTTTGGCTAAAGAAAATAAGCTTCTCTACTTGGTTTTGTTTTTTTGCACCCATTGGTGTTTATTGGTTGGCTGATTTCTCCAACACAGAGTCTGTGATACATGCACTAAAATGAAAACTCAAGGAAGTCACCACCGTGTCATTCCTTGGGTCCCTAGTTACGTGGTCAGTTTGCCTCCTCTCCACCTTTCAGAGTCTGCTTATGTTTGATTTATGTATAATATCGAGACACTTCAGCTGTACTTGGGGGGTGGGGGTAAGGAAAATTATGTCTACTCTATCTTTCCCACGTGAGGGCCTTTTCAACAACTCAAACATAAGGGGACTCTGTATTATAAATTTTGTTCATCTAATCAAGCTCACAAGATCCTTAATATCTCTGTCTTAGTCGATTTGGGCTTCTATAACAAAAATACCATAAACTGGGTGGCTTATAAACAACAGAAAATTATTTCTCACAGTTCTGGAGGCTGGAAGCCTGAGATCAGGATGCCAACGTGGTCTCCGATTCTGGGAAGAGCTGTCTTCCAGGCTGCAGACAGCCGACTTCTGTAGTCTCACCTGGTGGAGAGTAGAGACGGAAAGTAAGCTCTCCTGTGACTCACAGGGGCACCGATCTCATCATGAAGGCCCCACCCTCATGACCTCCTCTAATCCTAATCACCTCCCAAAGGCCCCACCTCCTAACACCTCCACAGGCTGGATAGGGTTTCAGCATATGAATTTTGGAGGGACACAAATGTTCAGTCAATAACACACTCCGAAACATAATTTTTTCTCCTGTTAAATGTGAATGTTAACAATACTGACCCATAAGGTTGAGCAACGCAAAAGGCAATTCCTACAAGGTGCTAAATTGCCTGATACATAGTAAGTGCTCAATCCATTCCAGCTGCCATTTTTATCATCACTTTTTTTGTTGTTTTATAGTTAATGTATAGCTTATCTGACAAACCTATTGATAAGGGCCCCTTTTTTTCCTATGAACTGTTTATTTATAACTTTTGCACTTTTACAAGATTCTGGATTATTTGAACTTTTTAAAGAGCTTTTATATTTTAAGGATGCTACCAAAAATGTCTCCATGTGTAATTTGCCTTTGACTTCTTCCTGGGTTTTTTTTTCCATACAAACTCTTTTTAAATTTCAAGTAGGAAAATTTATAATTTTTCTGTCTTTTATTGCTTCTGGATTTTGAGTCACTGTGATTCTCTAATTTCACTATTTTATGTGGCCAAAATAAGTCTTATTTTCATGTAATAAATGCTATTTTTTATTGCTGATAAAAATATGTACATACAGAAATGTTAATTTATCTAGATGGCCTTGGCCAAAAAATTATAACAGTGAATTCCTTCTTCTACTTTTTTTTTGAGATGCACTGAATTATTTCTGCTAATAATTTCCTTCCTTCCTTCTCCATTCTTTCCTTCCTCCCTCCCTCTTTCCATTATTTCCTTTCATAATTTTTTAAGATTTATGATTCTTTTTTTTTTTTTCTTTTTGTGAGGAAGACCAGCCCTGAGCTAACATCCATTGCTAATCCTCCTCTTTTTGCTGAGGAAGACTGGCCCTGGGCTAACATCTGTGCCCATCTTCCTCCACTTTCTATGGGACGCCACCATGGCATGGCTGACAAGCAGTGCATCGGTGGGCGCCCGGGATCCGAACTCGCGAACCCTGGGCTGCCAAGCGCGGACTAAACCGCTGCGCCACCGGGCGGCCCCAAGATTTATAATTCTAATATAATGATACACTTTTCTATGTAGTTGAAGAATCAATCTCTTTGTTTTATCATTGCTGTATAAGATCATTATAGTCACAATCTAATGTGGATTTCAGAAGGCAAGAAAAAGTCTAAAACAGTATCATTTTGTTTCACGTTTAATAGGAATCATTAGACTTTCTTTTCCATGATAATAGTTAACCCTGGGTTAATAAGAAAATGTTGGTACTACTCTTTGAGTGGGTCAACTTCCCTGATACAGGCTCAAAGTAAACACAAGTCAAGGAATATTCACGTAAACTCAATAGCTAGTCTAATCATTTCCTCTGCTAGTATAACGTCTGTACTATGAAGAGATTTTGGGTTTTCTCCTACTTCAGAAAGATTATACAGGAACATTCTTTAGAAAGACCCCACATCATGTAGATCTTGTTGTGATTTATGAGCCCAGAAAATGACTGGTTTAAGCATTCTTTTGGACTCCCCCAAAAAAGAATTAAGCTAAAGTTCTATCTTCCATAAATAGTTGTCACCTTAATTTGAGGCCAAGGAAACCCTTTTGTAGCTCTTCCTTAATGAGGTGGGCTGATACCCTGATAGCCTAGGAAACAGGTTCATCTTTCCATACAAACATCTCTAACTCTGATGCTGCAAGGGTGATTTTGAGATTGTTCTTCATTCAGTTAAGATGTGATTACTGTATAATATGAGAGGCTTATTTAAACATTGAAGAGGAAAATGCAAAAATACCCCCAAATCTCAAATTTCCTATGCTCTGAGATGAATTCTGAAACACGAGATCATAGACTCTGTCTAAACAGCATCAAGTGAACATATTGAGAAGTGGATCAGCCTGTCTGACTGGGTGACTTAGCTTTTGAACATAGAAAGTAAATCAAATCTGTAAAATATTTCTTTCTAAATATACCTTCTGAAATGTAGTGAGAAATTCTTCATTACAAAATCACCTTCCTGTTTAAATGACAGTATTTTTCTGGTGCTTAGAGAATGTTTTCAGCCCCAAATTATTACCTTTGAAGGCATATGCTACATGCGGACAGAAGATGAATTTATTTATAAGCATAACTAAATCAGAAGAAATTTAAAAATTCAGAAGGCCTGATTCTTGGGATAATTTTATTTCATGAGTGTATCAGAAGCAGTCCTTCCATGGTGATAAATATAGCAAATTTACAAGCATGGATACAGGGTAATTAGAAAAACATGAATAATCGAGTCATCAAATTTTTCACAGGTTTTATCTATGATCTCGATTTCAAAGGATAATAAAGATAAAAGGATGTGATTTCAATGGCATTTGGATTTATAGCCCTTATATAATCCTTTTTGAGTTGCACTATTTTTAATATCAATTTGTGTCATTTTTCATTTTTTTTCTCGATAGCTACCACTCAAACAAGTTAGATGCAAACAGTGGAAAGTAAACTTGATTTACAACCTGAAATGTTCCAGAATTTATTAGCTGTCTTGTTTTAGGCATTATTAGAATCAATAGAAAATAGAATATTGTATTACTTTTCAAAATTCACATTTACTTTCTTTTCCCATCTAAAAGATCATGTAAAATCATGAAAGTTCAAAGCTTCTCAGAGACTTTGCAGCACGAAGGGACTTTAAGGGTGACATTTGTTTTCCCTTTGATTTTTAAAGTCGGGCTAGTCTGGCTTGTACATCATGTAGATTGGTGCTATTATATATCTCATGTTTAAAGCAACAGACTTCTGAGGACTCTGACTCAATCAATACTCTTTTTTTATCATGTTTTTTACTAGAAAATACATATAAATATTTCGACATTTGTGAACTTCGTCAGAATAAACATACAAGATGCAGTTTATAACATACAAGTTTTTAAAAATACGTACAAGTTTATAAAAATGCTTTCAGCTTAAGTGTAAAAATCATGCCTATTGTTTTGATTCCTTATAAGTAGACTTGAATACATTGCGAATTTTTTCTGTATAACAAAGAAATGTTCAAGCAGAATGATCTGTCCAATTTTATGACTTTGTAAATCTCCATATGTTCGTGTGCAGTTTTACAGTTAACTTATTTTTTCAAATCCAAATTGCACCTAGAAAATATTTTAATAAAATAGAATATCTCACAAGTGCATATTTACAAAAACCTTTCTCATATTAGATTATTTATGAAAATAGTTATGTGAAAAATTTGTTTCCCATTATGCTATTCACAGTTGCTAACATGACTTGCATTTCTATATTTATGTTCATTTTCCTCTATCAGTAATTATTCGTTAAAAATAATGTTTTAAGATTCAAGAGATTTAAACGTGCCACAAAATAGATATTCTCTACTTCTTTCTAATATATTTGAAGAGTAGCTTATATTGCAAGTATTGTGATAATGTCTATATTATAATATTATTAATAATAAATTGTATATATTAATATATATTTAACATTTAAAATAATATATAATTAATATATAATACAACATAATTTTAGGTGATTTCTATATTATAAAAACAATTAAAATCACAAGCGTGATTTTTAAAGAAACGTTATCCTTTGAGATTGTTGTAGCTCTTAGCATCTTGTGTCATAAAAGTAGCAATTCAATCAGGAAGGGTGGGAAACCACTATTTATAGAGTTTTATTAGGTTCTTCTAGCAATCTCTAGTATTCAAATATTATGCTATCTAATTTGTAAAGAACCATGTAAGCAAAATACAAACTTTAATACACTTAGAAAATAATATAGAAAATGGGAAATGCACAATGAGGCCGCATGCTAACTAAGCACTAATGTGAAGATATAGGTGGCAGATTGGCAAGTGGTCTTAGATGGCATTAGCTTAGTGAATTTTTCATATCCTGACTCTCCCACTCCCTCATTCCTGTATGATCCTAAAGTTGATTTTGTCAGTATACTGAAAGATATAGATACATACAGAATATAAACAGGGGAGAAATCAGAACGTAATGCCCATGTATTTTGCAATAGTCGTATCTTATCAATTAAACACTTGAGAGAGTGCTTAAGAAAGCAGTCAGCCTGCAATTTATTGATGATTATGGAGACCTGCACATTACTCGAGAAGGTCAGAGTCATCTGTGTTTATGAAATGCTAAAACAACGTTTTAAGTGTATGAAAAAAAGACATCTGGAGTGTTTGGCTTAATGTAAACTTATGATATAATTAAAAGGTAGGATTCACTTAATAATTTTATTGGCATCACTTAAGACATATTAATTTGTAAATATTCCTAACTGTCTAAGAGGAGGTGTAGTATCATTAGCAGGAAACACATATGGATGATGAAATATGAAACAAGAGCTTCTCTGTTTTAGCCCTAGCTCTGACATTAGATATCCTTTGGAACTCTTTGAATTACCGTTTCTTGGCTTGGACTCACTTATCTATAAAGTGAGCATTAGGCTGAAAAAAGTCCCTTGGATTTTTTCAGCAACTATTATGTGCAAGTCACTTGCATTTTTAGGAATTAATCTATGATTCTAAATATAGCGTGAGTTCTTGTGCATCTTAGGTTTATAGCTGGAAGGACCTTAGAGATGGTCTAAAGATGGAGATAAATACTTTGTTCATAAACACTATTAATGAGATCTATTGAGAACAGTAAATAGAAAACACATTAAATTACATTCCCATTTTGCATAATTATAACTAATTACAGTTATTAGACTAATGATCTTAGTCATCAAGAACAATGTAATTGTTATAAAGGTTAAGAAACATAACAAATTGACATTATTCTATTATGGTTCTTTCATAACTCCCTGGATATCCATTTTCAATTTTCTTCACGGGCTCTTCTTTTTTTGCTTACCCTTTAAATAGGATGAGTTCTCTGTCCAACTTCCCCTAATGCATCTTTCTTGATCTTTTCA
Source organism: Tapirus indicus (assembly GCA_031878705.1). Lineage (NCBI taxonomy): Eukaryota > Metazoa > Chordata > Mammalia > Perissodactyla > Tapiridae > Tapirus > Tapirus indicus. Next base: position 32,605,476 of record CM062937.1, on the reverse strand, counting down.
GCTTCTGGTACTCGAGGTTCCATTTAAATTATCCCATAAATACTTAAAAGTTTAATTACCAATATATAGTGACCATTTCCAAATCCATATCCCAACTCTAAGCCTTTGGATATGTCCTTTTGGACTTCCCCCAGGAACCTCTATACCAATACGTCCAAAACAGTAACACCCATCACCTTTCTATCAAAGCTCTTCTTTATCAGGATTCCTGTCTCTGTTAATGTCCACAAAAGCCAACCAGCTGTTCAAGTCTGTGATCTGGATTACTAGATTTTCTCACATTCACATTCCCAATGATATGCAAGTAATCATTGACACTTGTCGATCCTACACCAAACTATAGGTTACAGTTTTTCCTTCTCTCTCTCGCACATATCAGATGTATTTTTGTTTTCTGAGCTTTTACACTAGAGTCAAAATCTGATTTCTAGTCTCACCTGTCCCACCCCTCTGCTTTGAAAAGTTTTGGGGTCACCACTTCTGTGATCTTTGTAAGAAGACGTTCTAATAAGGTCATCCTTCAATTCAAAATAGTTTTCCCCTTGATGTCAGGATGAATATTAATGCCTGAATATGGCATTCAAACTCTTCCTGGCATCATTAATACTCAATGGCCCAGCTTGAGATCCAACCTTTTTCTCTCCATTCCAGCTGCACTGAAGTTTGCTGTTTCCCCAACACTCCATATTACTTCATGCTTCTATTCCTTTGTATATGCCCTTTTACATAATTGGAATACTGTTGTCTACTTCCTTGTATGTCAAGTTCCCACACGTCTTCTAACCCTCTCTCAAATCTTGTCAACTGTTATGTGGGGACATTCAGATGATCCTTCTTCCAGGCTCCTGCTTTACTTGAGTGGAGTTTTTCTTTCTATCTCTCTCCTTGATTGTAAGAAACTTAGAAAGTGGTAAATTTTTATTGTTTTTACATTAAATAGTAATAATGAAAACAACATCAATGACACAATTTGTTAGAAAATTAAGGTAATGAGCAAGTAGAAATTGATGTAGAGAGTGTGAATTTTTCTGACAGAAATAAAATGGCAATAAGTGAAGATGCAGGAAATAATATACCCATTGTGGGCAATGTGGTTTTCAGCATTCATAAAAATTATGGGTTCAGAAAGAGTAAAGTTGGCAGACAGTGAACCGAAAATTAAAGATGAGATGTTTTAAAATTACCCAGTAGTCTACTGAAGAAAGTGTTTTAACAGAAATTTGAAATTCAGAGTTATGTTTGAGAAGAAGATATATACTTTCTGTGTTTAAATGTAAATCATTTAAGGGGCTGGCCCGATGGCCTGGTGGTTAAGTTCTGTGCACTCCACTTCAGCAGCCCAGGTTTGGTTCCCAGGCATGGACCTACACCACTTGCTGGTGGCCACGTTGTGGTGGGGACTGACATACAAGATAGAGAAAGATTGGCGAAGATGTTCGTTCAGGGTGAATCTTCCTCAGCAAACAAACAAAAAAAAAAGTAAATCATTTGAGGTTTTCATGGACGTATGTAGATATTATAAAACAGAAATTCATATTTTCAACATTGAAACATTGGTAATCGAATTCAAATGTGAAGAAAAGAACATTTAACAAAATAATACAAAAGTGTTCCTATTTCTTGATTTCAGGCCCCAGATATTCCACTCGGTTTTTAATCTGTATAAATTAAGTTGTAAATCTGCTACCAAATTTTTATGAATTATTTCTAATACTTTTAATGTTATTTGGCTGTAGAGAAATATTTCTCAAGTCTTAATTAGAAGTATTAATAGTGATTTTAAAAGATCACAAATTTCCAAAGTGATGGAGTACTCAGTTGTAGGCACCATAGTGAAACCAAAGTTAAAGTGTGACTTTTGAAGGCAATTAAACCAAGGAACTATATCCAAAATATTACTTATCCATAGTTTTCAGGAATAAAAACAAAAAGTTTTGGAAGCCACCTTGAAATATTCCATATCACAATTATACAAACATCGTTAATTACACACATGTAAAGGAATTAAGTGAAATGAATTATGTAAGAACCTTCTAGGAAAAGGCCATCCATAATCTAGATATTTAATAAAAGATGGCTAAATAAGAAACTAGTCACCTACAAGACAACAGAATCTATGTGAGGAAGTGCAGCCTCGCCATTCTAGAAGTTATCTAGCTAACTAATTTACGTTTAATTTCTTAGGAATGTTTGGTACTTTCTGCTTTGTAACTCAGCAGATTTCGAGGATTTACTCATTTATCTTAGAGCTCGAAAAGTAACTTGAGATTCCTCTTGCTTTTACTCCTTGAATAGTTACTAGGTTCTTTAAGACTGACACATTATTTTTCACAAACTTCTGTCTTTTTTACACTTCTAATCCAACTTTAGTTCCAAAATATCTATCATTGTGCAATTCTCAGTGAATTCTTAAAGTCTTGTACATGTGGAGGATTTAGTTTTGCCTCTCAACTTATTCTGAAAAATCCTCAGAGACACCTAATTTTGTATTTATATAAAAACTCCTTCAGAACATTCTATTGAAAAATAAATTAAAAAGCAAATGACAGGTCAATCAGTAAGCTGCTGAAATATCATTGCTTAAAAACTTTCACTGCACAGATGACATAACTTTTAATTAATTTGAGTAAAAGAATTATTGAGGTACACACTCTACCCTTCAGCTGTGCTGGGTAAAGGTTTTCATTTTCTTGATAACTCTAGAGTTCTGCTAACTTTCCAACTAGGAGTAAACATTAAGAAATTCAAATGTCAAAATAAAATTTGAAATAAGAAAGTTTCACTGTCTAGTTAGTAGATTTTGGAGACAAAGTTAGCAGGTAATTAATATTTATTAATGCCTATTTTGAGACAGCCTCCATGTTGGCTGCCTTTTTGTCTCACTGTATCCTCCTCATAATTCTGAGAAGCAATTTTTATCTCCATGTTATATGAGGGGAAAGTGATGGGCACAAAGGTTAAATCATTTGCATATGGTCCTAAAAATCATATGGCAGAGAAGGTCTCAAATGCAGGTCTATACGATTCTAAAGCCCCTGCATCTTTCACAATGCTTCATAATATAATTTTGATGATTAAGGACTTAACCCAAAAATTTTTCCCATTAAAATAATATTTTCTCCAGGGAGCTGGCCCGGTGGCACAGCGGTTTAGTTCGCGCTTGGCAGCCCGGGGTTCGCCGGTTCGGATCCCGGGCGCCCGCCGACGCACTGCTTGTCAGCCATGCCATGGTGGCGTCCCATATAAAGTAGAGGAAGATGGGCACGGATGTTAGCCGAGGGCCAGTCTTCCTCAGCAAAAAGAGGAGGATTAGCAACAGATGTTAGCTCAGGGCTGGTCTTCCTCACACACACACACACACACACACACACAAAACAAAAAAACAAACAAAAAATAATATTTTCTCCAGATTAATAGATGTAACGTCAGTCAGAATAATTTAAATATTGTAAAATGCTTCAGATAAACTAGTTGTGATATAGTTCTTTTAATAGATTTTATTTTTTAGATCAATTTTAAGTTCACAGCAAAACTGAGCAGAAGGTACAGAGATTTCTCATATACTTCTTGCCCCCATACATGTATTACTTGTGCCATTATCAACATCCACCACCAGAGTGCTACATTTGTTACAGCTGATGAATCTACACTGACACATCATCATCACCCAATGTCCATAGTTTATATTACAGTTCACACTTGGTTTTGTTCATTCTATGGGCTTCGAAAAACATATAATGACATGTACTCATCATTATAGTATCATACAGAGTTGTTTCACTGCCCTCAAAATCCTCTGTGCTCCACCCACCTGCCCCTCCCACTTATCCCTGGCAACCACTCTCCCCATAGTTTTGCCTTTTCCAGAATGCCATATAGTTGAAATTATACAGTAGGTAGCATTTTCGGACTGACTTCTTTCACTTAGTAACAAGCATTTAAGTTTCCTCCATGTCTTTTCATGGCTTGATAGCTCAGTTATTTTCAGCACTAAAGAATATTCCATTGTCTGGAATAGCACAGTTTATTTATCCATTCACTGACTGGAGGAGATCTTGGTTGCCTCCAAGTTTTGGCAATTAGGAATAAAGCTGCTACAAACATTCATGTGCGGGCTTTTTGTGACTGCAAGTTTTCAACTTCTTTGGGTAAATACCAAAGTGCATACTGGGGGAAATTATGGTAAGAATATGTTTAGTTGTTTTATAGTCTGCTAAACTGTCTTCAATGTGGCTATGCAGTTTTGCATTCTCACCAGCAATGAATGAGAGTTCCTATTACTCTACATCCTTGCCAACAATGGGTGGTGCCAGTGTTCTGGATTTTGGCAATTCTGATGCGTCTGTGGTGGTGTCTCATTGTTGATTTAATTTGCAATTCCCTAATGACATATGATGTGGAGCATATTTTCATATGCTTATTTGCATATCTGGATATCTTCTTTAGCGAGACATCTGTTAAGGTCTTTTGCTCATTTTTTAGTCAAATTGTTTTCTTATGATTGAGTTTTAGGAGTTCTTTGTATGTATTTGGGTAAGAGTCCTTTATCAGGTCCTTTACCAGGTGTGTCTTTTGCAAATATTTTTCTCCCAGTCTGTGATTTGGCTATTCATTCTCCTGACAGTGAGTGACATATAAGAATGTAGTCTTTCTTTGCCCTACCTCAGTCCTGTCTTGGTGCAGTTGACTTCCCTGTTTAATTAGAGTTTGATGTTTTAAAATGATAATGGAGTATAACCCAATGAGATAAAAATTTGACCCTATTCACAGTTAAGTCCTAATACATCTTAACAACTCTTCTGACTTCTCAGTACATCAAATATTATATTTCCAGACATTCTGCTATTTCATATGTCTCTCAGTGGTACATTTACTAGAAGAGTTCCCAAGTAATTTTACACTATATAAAATAAAGAGTTTAACATGAAATAAACTGAGCTGCATCTAAGAAGAAAGAAAAAGATGGAAAAAAGAGATGTGTTGAAAGAGATTTAAAAAGAGAGAGAAATGTTATTTTATTATGCATAAAAACAAAAAAATCCAATTGCCTTGCTATCAAATTGAAAGTTTTTAACTTCTAAGGTCTTTTCAGGCCTTGGAGGTGGTATGGGGGACAGCTTATATGATCCTTATATGATCTAAGTATGTTTATCCTATTAGCTAAACATGTTGCCAATGAAGAAAATATGAATTGCTCCTAATTTGGTCCATTGATAGTTAACTCATTATATAGACCTCCCCAAGTGAGGTTTCCTAATTCATGGTGAGATATCACTTTCATGAAAAATAATATTTCAAAAGGAAATGGCTTTGAAAAATAGAAAACAGCTAAATGTTATCTATAGGAATAGGATAAGGGGCTACCTTGGAACATGCCTATCCGTTGAAGATCTTGAACAATGCTCTCATAAAGATCTCAGCATCATACTTTTATGTTATCTATTACTTTGACTTTTTCTACTTTAGTATTTACAACAGCTAAGATTACAACCAAATAGAATGGAAAAAAACACATAAATTATATTTTAAAAGATTTCCAAAATTACAGAGAATCAAAATAATTCAAATATTGCACATATCTAACATTAAGCCCCCTAAAGTTAGTATGCTTTTATCCGAAATACAAGGATTAGTAGATTTAACAAATTTTCTTAGTTTTCCATTTTTCATACATCATACTACAAAGTAATAAATAATATTTTAATAATGCAAGTTATTTAATGAGATGTACCAGATATATAATATGAAATCACTAGATATAGTAGTGATTTTTTTTTCAGGGAAAAATTCACCCTGAGCTAACACCTGTTGCCAATCTTCCTTTTTTTTTCCATCCCCAAAGCCCCAGTGCATGGTTGTATATCCTAGTTGTAAGTCCTTCTGGATCTTCTATATAAGCCGCCGCCACAACATTGCAACTGACAGGCGGGTTGTGTGGTTCCGCGCCCAGGAAACTAACCTGGGCGGCCGAAGTGGTGAGAGTGCTGAAGTTTCACCATCAGGGCTGGCTAGTAGTGGTATTTTTTGTTGTAATAAAATATATATAACATAAAATTTACCTTTTTAACCATTTTTAAGTGTACAGTTCAGTGGCATTTAGTACATTCATTTTCTTGTGCAAACTTCACCACCATCCAGTCCTAATAGTCATCCTTAGGTAACAGAAGAACTTTGGTGAGAATTTTAGTAGTATCATGAAATTGGGCTGAATGCAACATTATCTTATTTATTTTAATAAATAGCTCACAATCTTTTTTCCCAGTATGGGCCTATTTAAGCATATTAATTGCTTTATTATGTTTTGGAAAGAACACTGGTCTTAAAACTAGGAAAGTTAGTACAAAGACACAATTCTACCATATACAAGGAGGTGTTTAATCTTGGGCTTATTAACTACAGAACAAGAAAAATGAGTGATCCAAATCAGTCTGGTTAGTAATCACTATGCAATCACACACAGACAGATAAACCACACTGTTCTGTCTCTCACATTTTAATATACACTCTTCTACTTAGTATTTACATTTAGACAAAAACCAAAAGCAAGCTAAGCAGTTAAGCAAAAGCAAGAATGAAACAAATATAAACAAAATAATTGTGCCTATTCTGTTGCCATAATTATGCACCATGATTTATTTTGTGGTACGTAAATAAAAACATGTTAGACAGAACTGAATAGTTTATTTATACTAAATCCACCAGTGCTAAATAGCTATGTAGAAATGAATACTCTCACCTCATTTTAGAATATTTGTCTTTAAATCAAGCAAATGTGTAACCCCTAGGTATCATCCAGAGAACAAGCTAATTTAAGTATAAATTGGCTCAACTTTGATCGGAAATATTAATTAAACTCCCTCCAATAGCATAAAATTAAAATGCAATTAGACGCCTTTCTAGTTTAGCAAGTGAATGCTGTTGGACACATTTATTTCAATGTTTTGTGAAGGATGATAATGACAGATCTTTAAGCTTCTGTGAAATTAATTGGAGATAATATATAAGAGAATGATGCTGTTTTTCTTTATAAATCCTATTTCTTTATTAATCAAGCTTTATTCTGTAATCACTAGCATTTATCACTTTCCTGATGCTTTCAAAATAACTCAATAAATTAAAATATATATACGTGTACTTAAGAAACAGTCTATCACTTATTTACATATTTGAATTAGATTCTCTTCTACATTTATCAAATATTTGGTGTTAACTGTAATAGGTAATTTTTTATAATGAAAAAATACATATTCTCATAACTATGGGCATATTTCCAGAATGTCTTTTATGTACAAAGCCATGGGTTAATTTCCGGGTTAGTAAAGCAAAACAATAGTGGTCTTAGAATTTTGAACATGAAATCTAAATATATATTTCTTACGTAGAAATATTCTATAGAAAGAATATTAAAATTTTTCTTTCCTAAAATTACAAATTTATATTGAACAATATGATTTTTGAATTTTACAATAAGCAAGTGGATCAGTTTATTGTATTTGTCTGCACCTCATAATGACCAATTAATTTTATTGAGAAAATAGTATATATATGCACTTTACTAATTTTATTGTGTAAATTACCTAATTTCTTCCTTACAAATTCCTTTGGTGGTAGGTACTATTACCAACTCCATTTTACAGATGAGGAAATGCAGACGTAGAGAAGTCAAGTATTTGGACTTAAATCTCAAAGAGAATGAGCACTGCGATTACATTCAGATCTAACCTGACTGGTGATTAACCCATCAGTGTGGTAAACTGGCATAAACAGGAAACATTCGTTCTCAAGGAGTCTGTAATCTTGTTGAAGAGTTAAAGAATACATAAGAAACATATATATTATATATATTATATAGCAGTCAACTCAACATATGACTATCATTAAAACTGTTGGCTCCACTAGTTGAAGAGGCCGTGGAAGACTTGGAAATTAGCCCATCCTTGATAATTGGTTATGATTTGGACAAAAGAAAGGAGTAATCAAAGCATTTTCAACTGGAGGTAAGGTTCTAAACAGGTGCACCAAAAAATCCAAATGAGCATCCATGAGATTGTGAAGACACAAATCTGACTGGAAGAAACTTTATACATTGAGAACTAGAAGGAAAATGACTTTGAAATTTCCCATAGATTTTGCAAGTCAATTGGTTCCATTTAAAAAATGTTGATGGAATTGAAACATCAGCTTACAAAGTGTTAAGAAAGAATTAGAATCAGAATTTAAGGTTAATTCCCTGAGGGTGGCCACTGATGGAAGTTTGAATAATAAAGAGTAATTCCAAAGTAGTTTGAGATCAAAGGAAAGTTCAAGCCATACTTTCCAATATATTGCAATATAATGCAATATAATATACCAGATGGCTTGTAAAAAGTATGCTTCTTTTCTTTTAGTTATGTGATCCAATATCCTGGATGATTTCCAGTCATGAGATCATCATTTGACTTCTGAGTATTCACATATGATAGAACAGTTTTTCAGATCTCATCACTGACTCTGAATAAAATTTCTTAATATTTAGCAGGTATTAGTAATAAAACATTTATGAGCCCCCAACAGCAGTGATGGACCAATAAGCTAATAGCCAAGTATGCATAGTATCATTAGTCACACTCTTTACTGGTCAGGTGATGTAGATTAAATGAACATAACTGCAGATGTTGGAGGTCAGTGTCATTAGACCTTCCCCTAAGAAGCCTCTCCTTTGAGATGGGAATGGAAATGCAATTAATGATCCATTAACAGTAAAAGTTTTTAGTTTTGTAGTTCTTCTGTAATTCTTCACCAAAAAGAACTCCAGCATTTCTGCTGGTGATTGCTCTGTAATTATTTCTTTTATAGAAATAGAAAGAAATTGTATTTTAAAATAGGGTCCTGCCTCTTCACAGATGGAGACTAAAAGCATGGTTGTACTGTGCATTAGGGTGAATAAAATACAGGGGAGTGGTAGTGATGTACTTGTGTTACATGGGACTGTTAAAAACAGTAGTAAACTAGCAAACCCTAAGTTTGTGAGAAAGCTGAAATCAGACAATTGCCCCAGTGTACAATCCTTTATATGGCTGCCAAAGTTGCTCTCTATATACAGGAAGATTCACAACATGGGAATAGGTGCTCCTTTCTTGTTTCTGTGACATCACAGTCTCCTCATTTTCTTCATGTGTGACTTACTCTGCTTCTTTTCTGTCTTCTCTGCAAGTTCATTCTCTTCCAACCGGCCATTAGACATGAGGCATCTCGTGGATCCCTTCCAGATCCTCATGTTACTGAATGCTCTCTGCCTGGGCAATTTCATCTACGACCCTATCACCATATATATTATGCCAATGATTTTCAAATTCATATAGCTCTGATCCATATTTGTGCAAAAAATTTGCCTCCTCGATGTTGCTATTGAATGTCCCTACAGGAAATCAAGCCCAAAATGTTAAAACATGGATCTCATGGGCTCCCTCCCAAAACTTGGTCCTTCTCTGATGATCTCTGTTTAGAAAATGGCTTCAACATTTGTCCTGTTCTAAGGGACAGAAAACCAGTGTCATCACCAACTTTTCCTTTTACCCTACTCTGCCATAGCCAACAAATCACCAAGTCCTATTGTTTTTGCTCTGTTTCTAAGCAAAGGTGTTCCTAAAACCAGGAACTGGATGCAAGGGTATTTTATTTGGAAAGAGATCCCAGGAAGCTGTGGGGGAGGGAGGGGGAGGTAACACAGAGAAGGGAGAAAAGCTCATGATAGATGCATTACTGGAGAGCTTACTGCTGGGGCTCAGTCCCTCTGGGGAACCTCTGATGGACTGCATAATGCACACCACCAAATTCCCTCTCCTCCCTGTGGGAGGAAGAATCTGGGTATGTATTCACCAGCTTCCTTTCATCTGTCATTGGGTGAGGATTGCTGCCAGGACGTTAACTTTCCAACTCTTCCTGCCTGCTCCACAAAGGGACAGAACTTACTCCAATGAATGGCAAGAAAACATCCTGAAGCCTAGGTACACGGAGCCCTCAGCACGTTTGTTAGAGGTGACCTCCAAGGTAGGCTGAACGGATTCAGGCAGGGCACCCAAAGCATCTGCTACACCTGTCAATTTTATGGTGAACCTCTCTCCATTTCCACGTCTCCAGCCTAGTCCAAGCTTTTATTCCCTTTTACGTGGGCACTCAGCTTCCTTACTTACATTGCACAAACATTGCAACCAGAGTGATCTTTCTTAAAACACATCTGTGATTATGTCATACCCCACCTGCTTAAAACCCTTGGTGGCTTTACCTTGCTCCTAGAACAAAAGGCAAGGATTAAACTGCTAACATGTAATAGAGGCTCTGCACAGTCTCCTTTCTGATACTCCAATCTCATTTTGCTGTACTGTTCCCCAGGATTTTTATGTTCTAGTAATATTGGCTTTTTAAATAATGCCCCAGTACACTATATACCATCTCACTCCAGACTCTTCAGGATAAAGTAGAATATTTTCTTACGTCCTGCCCCTGTCAATTTCCTTTCACATTGCACACCCTGTTTATTTAATTATTTCATCTTCAAGGTTTGAAACACAGCATATCAAAGTATTTTTTCCATATTTTTGATGCTCCTAATTTTCTGGAAGACACTAATATAGTGCTTAAGATAGTGCTATAAAATAGTCTAGTCACCAGGCACTATTGTTTGTTCTTTGGACAGCAACCTAACATCCCTTTCTTGGGGGTTCTTCTCTTATCTCCGTGTTACTTTGGTGCATTTTCTTCATTGTGCATCCAACATTGTAGTTGTAATTACACAATTACTTGTGTGAGTGTTGTATTGATTAGGTGTGTTTGATAATTGCTTCTACTATTTACTCACTGTATGAACTTCGTCCTATTTTCCTCTCTAATCCTTAGAGTGCATCTGAAAGTTGAAAACAATCATGTATACTTCACAGGATTGTTGTGAGGATTCTATTAGCTAATTTTATGTACAGTAGCCCCCCTTTATCCGCGGGGAATGTGGTCCAAGACCCCAGTGGTTGCCTGAAACCGCGGATAGCACCAAACCCTCTCTATCTTATGTTTTTTCCTAAACATACATCCCTATGATAAAGTTTATTTTACATTAGGCACAGTAAGAGATTAATAACAATAACTAATAATAAAAAAGAACAATGATAACAATACACTGTAATGAAAGTTACTGTAGATCTTAGCAACTTCAGCATACAGTTTTTTTTCTTTCCTTATTAAATTGCGAACGTTCACCTTTTCACTTAAAGGAAGCTCTTTTGGCTTCTCTTTGGCATATCTGAATTGCCAGCATCACTACTCTTGTGCTTTGGGGCCATATTAAGTAAAACAGGGATTACTTGAACACAAGCACTGCGACACGGGGACAGTCGCTCTGATAACTGAGGCAGCTCCTAAGTGACTACTGGGAGAGTAGTGGATACAGCCTGGATCCAACAGACAGAGGGATGAGTCACGTCCCTGGCAGGACCGAGCAGGACAGTGCAAATTTCACCCTGCTACTCACAATGGCGCTCAATTTAAAACTTATGACTTGTTTATTTCTGGAATTTTTCGTTTAATATTTTCAGATTATGGGTAACTGAAACCGCGGAAACTGAAATCCTGGATAAGGGGGGGACTACTGTAAATCGTTTCACTCAGTGCCTGGCATAGCGATAGATGCCAATAGAGGTTGGCTATCTTCATCACCATCATCATCATCAATTTCAGTATCCCATACCTCTTTCTCCTCCTAATACAATCAGTAGTTCCTCCAGCTAGTATTTTCAGCTACTGAGTGGAAATAAAGAAATAAATAAAAATTCCTCCTCATATAGCAAAAACTTAGAACAAAACAAATCATGTATATGGAAGTAAATTTCCCCACCAGTTTTATTATTCAATAACTGCAAGCTGAAAAGCATAGGTGACCACATACAGGCATCAGGTAACATGGATGTAAAAGCATTGTTGCAGATAAAACAAAAGATAAACAATAGATTTAATTACACTCTAACAAGCATAGTAGAGCCTAGAAATGTCTCAATTTTTCACACAAAAATTGCAAAGAAAAGTATGTATCTAATTAAGACTCGAAAGCAAACTGAAAATTGACACTGTGTCAAAAAGCCTCTTGTACTGGATTCAGCTTAAAATTACTTATCCAATTAAGGTGCGTTACAAAGAATGGTATTTATGTCTTCATTCCTTGTTTTACTTTAATTTTCTTTTTACCAAATATGTGAACATAGCACTAATTCCTTTTTCTTTCGGAAGTATGTCAATCCTCTGTTAAGCTCAAATAAGCCTAAATTCAGCCAGAATTAGAGAGGAATTTTGCTTTTTATTGCATTTTAAAAAGTCAAATGCATTTTCCTCAACAGCATAACCATCCCTGCTCCTTTTGTTGTCAGTGATGTTTAGTTGTGTATTAGGACTTTCATATACAGTTTGCAAGCTGTACTAATTTGGAAGAAAATCAACTGATGCAAATTACATCAGTTTTTTTACTCAGAAAGTCTGAGTTAGAACAGATCTCTTAAATACTTTTTCTCTTTCCCACTACTATTTGCTCCATTTGTACTGCATTTTCGAAGGTGTATTTTTCCCCCATGAGTGTCCTGAATTACTATGTTTCTTAATATTTTCCCTTTTTTGCTTGTTTATATCATCTTTGGGGAAGTATTTATTGCTCATTTATATCAACATTAAATACTTACTTTAAAAAATATGCAAGTTTTTGAAAAAGTTTATTAATATGGTATTAAATTTGAACAGGGCACATTTTCAGAACAAGGAGAATATTTTACATTGTTTAGAGTATTATTTCTCTAAAATGTCATGAACTTATGCTGCCCTCAACTATTTTCTTCCATATTTCTTTTCATATTTTCCATATTACTTTTTATTAGTAAAAACAAATTTTATGAATAAAATCAACTGATTCAATGAGATATATGCTAAATTTATATCTTTATGGTAATTATAACCATGTAAACAATGCAACTATTTTTACTTTAATGAAAATGAACTAAATCTAGTGATGATTCTGTTACATTTTGTTATTGTGCACAACTTTAAAATGATAATAACATGCTTTTAAAATTGAGATGTACTTTTTGTTGAAACCACACATTTAAAATATAATGTCTCTCTTTTGCAGAGCACATTAATTTCAGATTTTCACAGTTAGTAGCATTATGTAGTTGTCCTCATAATATAGTGTATGTGGATTGTTCTAAATTTTTTTCAATTTTATACTTATGTTTCTAAATTAAACTTTAGTTCTAGAAGCTATACTTCTAGAAGCTGCTGCTTTATAATTTTCTTTTTGTCCAGGTTATTTATGGATTCCCCACAGAGAAGAGCATCATTTAATATTCCAGTGAACTGCATAATCTACTCTTAGACTATCAAATCAAAACCCTTATATCATGATGCATTTATGATAATGCACCAATTTGTGGAATGGTCTCCCATTGTATTTCCAAACAGCATTTCTTTTGAAGTATTTAATTCTCAGATGGCACTTACAGTTTTAACCATGCATTTAATTCTTAGATAATTGTCATCAATATTTATATGGTTGAACTTTTATCCTATTACATGTTGTATAATTGCTACCATTAGATCATTTCCCAAAGGTTTACTTTTCAGGCTCATCTAGTGTTTCAATGTCACATTATGTTGCTGAGCACAGTTGTTATGATGTGATGGTCAAGTCTAGGCTATAGCCCAGGCTAATGAGTGGTGACAGCCCATTAATATGCTTCATAAAAATTTCACCTTGACATTTTTAAGATCGAATTATATTGTTGCCAGTATTCTATTTTGCTAATTCTTACTTGTGTGTGGTAGTGTTTATTTTGCTACTTTTATATCTTTGTACTTCTTATCTTAAAAATGATCGTAGCTACAGCTACCAAATTATTTTTAATATAGCCAAATATTCTTAAACAGTAATTATTTCATTATAAGCACATGATCTGCTTTCCAGCATTGCTGGATAATTATATTTGAACAAACCTACAGTGTTTTTTAATTAAAGGTTAATTTTCCAGTTTTTTGCAGTGAATTACCCAAGCATGACCTTAATTTTATACAGCAGGAAAAAAATTCATTAATAATTATTATGTTTTCTGTTAATGTGCCACTCACTATTCTATAACTATTTTAAGTCCCTTTCTCATAAAAATGTGAGTTCATAGATTCAATAGTGATAGATTCCGATTTCCTTTCAAATGTTTCATAATAGATATTGCATGTTTCTACTGGCACATATCACTCCTTTGCATTACTATAAGCATTTTAGGGAAGAAGCTTTCTTTGACTCAGGGCAATATCGAGTCTATCAAAGCTGTTAATATTGCACAATGTGCAATGTCAGTTGAGTGCTTCAGAGGGGATGGGTATACATGAAGTGCGATGAGATCCGTCCATTACATTTATTCCATGTGACAATATGCTGCATCTTACAACCATAAAGAAAGCATAAATACATTAAAAATTTCCACAATATGTAATTATTGAATGGCAACAATAAACTGGTAGCGTGTATAAATGAAGCATAACCCCTCCTCAAAGGACTCCAAATCTACAAAGGAATAATTATGGTTTGTGTTTTAAGTTTAAATTTTGGAGTGCAATAACAAATTATACTATTCATAATTTCCCTTTATATGCGTTATTCAGAAATGATAGATGACTTAACAAATTTTAAAATCTACTTTAAAAACATATCCTCTCATCCATTCAATTATCATTGCAGGACAACTCTTGGTAACAGCATGTTTTATTGCTTAATTTAATATATGTATTTAAATACACACATTTTTGTATGTGTGTGTAAAATATTTATATTTATGTATTTTTTAATAGAGGTAACTTTCCTCTTGCAATGAAACTGATTCTGCTTGATGATTTTTATTTAGTCTCCTGTGGAAGCCTGTATATTCACTCAGAGTTGAAGAAATGGAAAATAAAATAGGATTCTGAATACTTGATTACGTCTTTGAAATTTTGGCATTTCTGATTCCTATTTAAACCAGTCACAAACAAAAAGATCTAAAGCAAGTAGGCTGTAAAGCAAATTCATCTATATTACTTGGTCAGTCTATTATTTTCAATATATTTTTGGGAAATTTTACTTTAGGATATGCCAGGGGCAGATTTCTAAGATGATTCATACCCTTGTATAATCTCCTCCCCTTGAGTGTGGGAAGGACTATGACACCATATTACTCCCAGGGTTAGATTACTTTACATGGCAAAAGGTATTTTGCAGATATAATTAAGGTTCCTAATCAGTTAACTTTGTATTAACCAAAAGAGAGATGATCATGGGTGGGACTGACCTAATCAGGTGAGTCTTTTAAGGAGGCTCAAAGCAACAGACAGATTCAAAGCAGAAGAGCACTCCTAGCCTCTCAGAAACAAATAAAAACTATGTGAACTGCCTTTGGAGGGCACCACGTGACAAGGACTAAGAGTGGCCCCTAGAGGCTGAGAGCTGTGGCTGGGCAATAGCCAGCAAGAAAACAGGATTTCATTTCTACAACTGCCAGGAGCTAAGTTTTGACAGCAAGCAGTGAATCTGCAGGGGAATCTGGGCCTCAGAAGAGAGGGAGCCCCGACTGACATCTTGATTTCAGGCTAGTGCGACCCGGAGCAAAGGACCCAGTGAACCCGTAACCCAGAGTCCTGACCCACGGAAATCATAAGATAATAAATTTGTGTTGCCTCAAGCAGCAAAATTTGTAATAATCTGTTATGCAACAATAGAAAATGAATACAGAATATAAAGAAAAGGAATAGAGGGATTTGGAAATATATTAGGAGATTTGTAAAATAAAAAGATATTTTTAAGCGAAACAAAACAGAGAAAGTTGAAGCTTAAAGTGCCTCGTGTCAAGTTTTCTACGTTTGTCCTGACGTTCCCAAGCCAGAAGTCCTATATCTTAGCAGTTGTCCACTAACCTGATAAATCATGAAGTTTTTGAGTGAAGGATTAATTTTGTATATTTATACGGTGTCATATCTATTTAGGCCAGAAAATCGTTCTTATATGCACTGACCCCTCTTTGTTATTTATTATTTATACATTTAATCTTGTACGTGACTAATACAGAAAGAATGAACTAAATTTGGAGTATTGTCCACGATATAAGCAGATCTGAATTTGTTTTTATTATATGGTCATAAACACAATTAAGTCCTTATATGTAATCATAGCTAGATCTCAGCCAAAATATGATGTATAAAATAGGTTAAAACTTTAAGCATCTACCAGCCCTAAGATCTTGAAATTTATAAGTAGTACTCAAATACATCTGACCATAACATAGTCCTTGAATACATAAAAGTAAACTTTTTAAGATCTTATGGTGCCCCCAGTGACATGAATTAAGCTCACTGAGAGTTGAGTTAAAGCACTCACAGATTCATCGTTCATGTATCAAGTGAATGTTAATCCTATAAAAACAGGAAATAACCTGTAATGGTCAGTTTTCTGTGTCAACTTGTTAGACTATAGTCCCCCAATTATTTAATCAAACACGCTTCTAGGTGTTGCTGTGAAGATATTTTGTAGCTATGATTAAAGTCCTATTGGGTTGACTTTAAGTAAAGGAGATGACCCTAGATAATCTGGGTGGGCTTGATTCAATCAATTTAACAATTTTAAGAGCAGAATTGAGGTTTCCCTGAAAAAGAATTTGCCCATGTTCTTCAGCTTCAGCTCTTGCCTGAGAGCTCCAGGCTGCCCTTCCTGATGGCCTGTCCTGGAAATGTCAGGCTTGCTCAGCCAGCCCATTCCATTTTGTAAGTCAATTCCTTGCAACAAGTCTCTTAATATATACATTCTACTGGTTCTGCTTCTCTGATGGAACCCCGACTCATACAAAACCTCTCCGCCTGCAAACAAAATGGCAAAGGAAACTCACGGACATAAAATCATTAGGTGGATATTTTTATTTGTTTTGACATCATCGAAGGCATGATATTTAAACAACTAAACAAACAAAAGTCCTAGCGGGCAAGCACGTCTGCCGTGGAGCAGCTGAAAATTAGCAGCCCCAACAATTCGTTCTGGATTTTATTAAATAAAACTTAAGATAAGATCTGTATGTCTTTATAATAATAGTGTTCAAAATAAATAGTGCTTAATAATAGAACATTTATTAAGCATTTGTTTATATGATTATATATTAATATTTATTATATATTATAATATAACATATATTATAATATGCATGATTCTGTGCAAAGCGACAACAAGCAAAAGCTAACAGAACTAGGAAGACCTTCTGCGACAGCGTATGCTCTCTTCTGAGGGCGAGCTTTAAATGGCATTGAGGTCAGAATACCAGAGATTCAATCATTTCGGACAATCCCTTCAACGGCAAAGATTACGGGCTGACATCTCTTTACGGAAGGACTGAAACATGAATAATTTGTTACACTGATGGCCAAGAGATACTGAAAACCACACAGTTATGAGGTCAAATCTCTAAAGAATACGCTCTAAAAATGTTACAAAAGAAAAGTAATAGGAAAGAAATGCTAATTAAAGCTATATAATTATATATGATAATATTAAATATATATTCATTTTATTTCTTATTAAAAGAGATGTGGTTATCAGGTATGAAGCTTGTTTAAACAATAAAATTGTGCATTTTTAGAATTTACATTCCTCTAACGCTCAAATTCTCTGAGAAGTTAAATGGCAGAAAAATAATAAAAATGAGAGAAAGAACAGAATAAAATTTACTATTTATTTTAAAATTAAAGATTGTATAATCTTTCTTGGAAGTGAAAATATACTCATTCTTCTCTCTCTGGTTTTTTCTTGTATAATATGGAATGAAGATGAAGAAGCAGAATGATTGTGTGTTCAATGTAGGGAGTAAATTTGAACACAACATCAGAAGAAAAGTAGCAGAAGAAAGTGAAAATATTGTGCTTATTTTATAAATAATATTTATAAGGTATTATAGACTGAATGTTTGCATTCCTCCCAAATTCATATGTTGAAGCCCTAACCCCCCATGTGATGGTATTAGAAAGTGGGGTCTTTGGGAGGTACTAGGTTTAGATGAGGTCGTGAGGGTGGAATCCCCAGGATGGGATTAGTTCACTTATAAACAGAGAGCAGAGAGCTTGCTCCCCCTCTCTCTGCCACCTGAAGACTCTAAAGAAGACAGCTGTCTGCAAGCCAGGGCCTCACCCAGTGTATGCTGTTCTGTCCAAACTAAGACCATAGGCTTTGTATTTAAGCAAGTGAAGGGATTTGGTATCACATGGAAATCAACCTGCAGCATAGGACTAATTTTAATATTTCATCCAAGCTACAGCACTGCCATCAGTGTTGAAAACCTCATTTGTCCAGGAATTAAGGGTAAAGATTCTCCATCTCATTAAATGAATTATACTTTCAGTTATTAAAAATCTGTTTGACCAATAAAAGATAGCATTGGAAAATTACCAGCTATTGCCTTGATATATCTTTTAACAAAGAATGAAATAATACAACTAACATGGAAAAGAGAGACACTCACAGTCCACATAAAACCTCTGGGTTCATTTCTCCATTATTTGCAGATCTATTATACAGAGTGGTGGGCAAAAACTGTATTTAACTGGTTTCCTCATTATTAGATGTTAACTTGGAACAAACAGATCTTACAATGCGCCACATGTATTTTCTGACTAAGGAAATAAAAGTACAGAAACATTACATGTTTCTCAACTCCATCTACAATTTATGTAATATTTAACAACATTTTCTGCAGTTAAAACAATAATAGCAAATGAATGCCAAGAAAATAGAGCAGATAGAACTAAAAATAAGACATTGGCAAAATATTTGTGTGAAAATGTATATGCTATATATATATATATATATGAGTATATATATATATATATGAGTGTGTGTGCTTATACATGCATATATTTAAGATTATCATAATTTTAAAGGGTCCTAGTGAATTTTCCTAATTTCTCTTCCTCCAAATATGTTTAGGCTTTGCTCTCTCTATATGTAACTTTATATAATATTTTATTTTGAAAGTTTATCTGAAATTAAGTAATTTCTTCAAATATGACAGTAAAGTCATATGGTCATAGGGTTGATCATTTTAAAGTATATTTTTTCACTTTTTGCAGAAACCAAAAGAAAGTTACTTCCTATAGTGGCAAAAATAAAACTGATTTATTGATTTACTTGCTCTTATTTCTTCTCTTTTGCTGATATTAAATCACAAATAAGAGCATATTTACATTCATATAGACATATATGTAAGGATATAATACTTTGAGTACAGTTTGAAATGAACATATATTTTGATATTTTATTTTATTTTTTTTGCTTTTGTTTCTCCCCAAAGCCCCAGTAGATAGTTGTGTATCATAGTTGTACATCCTTCTAGTTGCTCTGTTTGGGTCGCCACCTCAGCATGGCTTGACAAGCTGTGCATTGGTCCACGCCCAGGATCCGAACTGGCAAACCCCAGGCCACCAAAGTGGAGCGCGTGAACTTAACCGCTCTGCCACCAGGCCGGCCCCTGTATTTTGATATTGATACAAAGGAAACAGTATCACCTTGCTTTTTGATGATTCAGGAGTTAATATTTCAGAACAATCACACATTTCCTATGTATAGTCAAAATTAAGATCACATGATTGCTTTCAGAAAATCTTAAAGTGATTTAAAATGCAAGCAACACAACTGATTAAATTACATAGGAAGAACTCAACAGAATAAAAATGATATTCTCTCTAATTTCAGTATAAAAGTTTCTGAAAGGAAACAGAAACTTTTCTATGAAGAATTAAAACCACCATCAAGTTGAAGAAGTATGCAGTGTAAGCTGACTCAGACCTTCCTGGAGCAGACTGATTACCTGAAGCATCGCCGAATGGCAGGGCTGGAGAGACATTTCTAAACACATGGATAACTTACCTCTCTTTCCGAGAACTTCTCCAGGGCATGGTCAGAGCTGGTGACCTTAAAAAACAATGTGACCAAGAATGTGACTGGAAGAATGACTTCATCCACATTTTCTCTGTGGCCTCTGAGTGCAACGGAGTAATTTTACAGCTGATACCTACCTTGAACGAGTATGTAATTCTATATAAAACACCAGTATCCTAGTTAGAGTGTGTTCACTAGTGACAATTCCACATTACATTAGTTACCTAGCTTCTCTGAAAAAACTCACTGTAAGGGCCATTAAGTTTTTATCACATTAAATGAATCAGGAAAAGCACAAGTTATCGTGACGGCTCAGATGAAAGTCAAGTCCAGGAAGACAAACGTCTGAAGAGTTTTAATCACTTAAGGAATTGGTTGCTCAAAATGTTTGGAGGCAGGAAGGTTAAGCAGGCATCTGAGGACAGCGCTAGACTGAGACAAATGAAAGCGGTGAACCATAAAGGAAGTTTTTCTCACCTGGGGCGCTTCTCTACAAGACAGTTTACTTGGCCCCATGCCATAGAATAATTTCGAGGCTGGTGGTCCCAAAATCACATTTTGAGAGACATTGCTGTAAAGACTCTTTTTCTTTTCCTCCATTCCATCTTCCTCAAGGTATGGTGACCATGAAATTTAAATTTGTGCTTAAGAATATGTCCAACTTTAGATCCCTATAGCTATAGCAGAGTTGAAATTAGAGATGTTACATCAAGATTCACAAAACTGTCTAGCGCACTTTCCCCCTTCTTTCCTTCCTGTTATAAACATTGCTTCTCCTTTTAACTGTAGTTTTCCACACCTACTGTTACTATATCCCACTTTTTCCTTTATAACCCCACAGTATCTTCCAATCCCATATTCTACTACAGCTTCTGTCTTATAAAACACCAGCGGATTCCCAATCACCATATATGATGATTTCCCTTAATTCATATTCATTTTGACATCTGCATACTTTGAAATGTTCATTGTACAAATGAGTTTTCCAAGGTAACTACAGTGTTGTATGAAAAGCTTGGCTAAAAGAAAAGTCTCTGGTGATCAAATTAGTGTGGGCTGGGATGCAGAAAACGGAACAATTCTTTCTCTCGAGTTTTCTCAGAACCTTTTGCATTAGTAATGAGCTATGCCAACTTTCAAGAGGAAAAGTACAGCATCTGCATTCTTTACATTAGTTTGACCATGCAACCTGCTTTCAGAACTCTTAGAAGTGGTGTTTTGTATCAAATGCTTTAGGAATACTGCTCAATGCTATCAGAACTGTCTAAACTTTGGTTTTTTTGCCAAGCAAGATTCACCCTGAGCTAACATCCATTGCCAATCTTCCTCTTTTGGCTTGAGGAAGATTTGCCCTGAGCTAACATCTGTGCCAATCTTCCTCCATTTTGCCTGTGGGTCGCCACCACAGCATGGCTGCCAACAAGCAGTGTAGGTCAGAGCCCAGGAACCAAACCTGGGCCGCTGAAGTGGAGTGCACTGAATTTAACCACTAGGCAACAGGGCCATCCTTTAAACATTTTTTTTTAAAAACTCTTTCTGTGACCTTCCTTCTTGCTTCCAAGCTCTCTCTATGAACTTAAATATCCTAGAGCTTATTTCTTTTCGTGGCTTCAGTAGTTAAGGTATAATTACTAATTCGTAAAACATTGTCTTTATCAATTGTTTGAAGGCTATTGTTACATTTTAATTGTTGTATCTTCCTAACAATATACTTCAACACACCCATCACCAAAATAGTCATTTTTTTCTCCAAAATCAATTACCTCAATTAAATCTTTCAATTCTAAAAATAGTCATA
The DNA here is from genome assembly GCA_031878705.1 of Tapirus indicus. Taxonomy (NCBI): domain Eukaryota; kingdom Metazoa; phylum Chordata; class Mammalia; order Perissodactyla; family Tapiridae; genus Tapirus; species Tapirus indicus. The sequence continues at coordinate 32,583,730 of CM062937.1, read as the reverse complement.
ATCTAACACTATCAATGACAAAACTATTAATTATTTCATTTAAACATTTTTCAAGTGTATAGGTCAAGTTTAAAAGTAGAGAATATGATAGAGTAGACATCCACCATATTAATTTTAAGCCAAACTTATATCAGTCTTTTGTTTACAAAAAATGAAATATTGAACAGATAGCAAAAACTGTTTCTCCCCCATTCTAGCCCCCTTCCTGAATTATATATCTTAAGCTTGTCATCCTTTTCTATGGAGACTTTATAGTCTTACTAGTTATCTATGACCCATATAACAACATATAGTCTTTGTAACTTTCTTTTTATGTCTGACTTTATTTACTTCAGTTATATATGCTAGCCTATATGATCTACTTTATTTATTTTAATTGCTATATAGTTTTGGATTTACTGAGATTTTCTGATCCATTCTTTTAATGATAAATACTTGGATTGTTGCCAATTTTCCCTATTAGAACTTCCTGCCCACTTGTATAATTTCACTCTCACCCTGGACTTAAGCACATTGTGATTTCATTTATCTCTTCCCAAATTTGTAGAATGGATTTTAATTCTATTCCTTTAATCCCTGTGATACATTACTATTCTATTGTTTAACATGGCCAATATACCTTTAGATTTATTTTATGTCTCCAACTTTATACATTCTTCTTTCTGTCCTGTGTATGAGACTTTCTGCATAAAAGCACTTTCTTTCTGCCAAAAGTTCATTCTGTTCGTTCCATTTGGTAACTTCCTTATTTTTTTAAAAGAATGCTGCTTATAGAATTCTATATAGGCAAGGCCCTGAGCTCTCCCCCACCCCCACCAGGCAATAGAGTATTCCTCTATCTTCTTCCTTTCTGTGTCGATATTTCAAAATCAGCTAACCACCTAACTAAGGTTCTTTTAACTATAATCTTTTTCCCATGGCTGATTTTAAGATTTTTCTTTTCTTTTCATCTGGCAGGGCTTTTTAGTTTCACTAGGTTGTACCTACTGTGGATATCCTTTTATTTTTTAAATAATTGAGACATAATTGATGTGCAATAAATGGAACTTTGATATGTTTTAACAAATGCCTATATCTGTGAAACTATCAACACAATATGAATAATGAACATTTAGATCTCCATCAAAAGTTTCCCTTGCTCCTATAACTCTGCCCCCTCATGTGCCCAGACAGTCACCAATGTGCTTTCTATAGTTAGTTTGCATTTTCTAGAATTTTATGTTAATTGGATCATATAGAATGTACTCTTTTTATCTTACATCTTTGTCTCGATTCATTCTTTTTTTTATTGCTGATTTGATATTGATTATCCTTTCATCTGTTGATGGGCATTTGAATTTTTTCCAGTTTTGACTATCACAAATAAATATGCCATAAATACATGTGTATGAGTCTGTGTACAGACATATGATTTTCTATCTCTTAGTCAAACATCTGGGATTAGAACAGATGAGTCATTTGATATATGTGTATTTAACTTAAAAAAAAATCTGCCAAATTGTTTTCCTAAGTGGTTGTACCATTTTACATTCCCAGCAGCAACGCATGAGAGTTCCAGTTCCTCCACACACTCACCAACACTTGGTATGGTCAGTTTTTAAATTTTACACATTCTAATAGGGAAATAGCAGTATCTCTTTATTGTTTCAGTTTGTAATTCCCTAATGCATAATGATACTGAGCATCTTCTCACGTGCTTACTTGCCATCCATATATAATCTTTGGTGAAGGTTCTCTTCAAATTGATTTTTGGGAAGAACTAATTGTTTTGTTGATGACAAAAACAGGCTCTGTGGTCTCATCCTTTTAGCTTTTACCTTTTCTCCTGCTTGGATTCTGGACATGTCTCTTGAATATGCAATAGGAACCTCTCACTAGATAATGAAATCTGTTGAAAAGAAAAGCAGGAATTAGATGGAGCCTGGGTTCCTAAGGACATTTCTGAACTATTTAAATTTCCTGTATTGCCAATTTCCTGACACCATCCTACAGGAGAAAGGAAGCCCCTCTCTTATGTAAATCACAATTGTAGCTTCTTATGTTACCTGTAGATGAATGAGTGAGGAAGAAAAGTCAAATGAAAAATATTCTCTTTAGTCATGTGTTGCAGTTATTATTTGATTTTAATGAATCGGTCAATTTCCCTTTCTTTGTGATTGGGAACTTTTATTTTAATTATTTAATTAATTTTTCTTTGATTTATACGTTTCTGGACTAGGAAGATCTTAAGCTAAAGAAACTGCTCACTTGGCATAATACCCTCTAGGTCTACCCAGTTTGTTGCAAATGGCAAGATTTCATTCTATTTTTATGGCTGAGTAATAGTGCATTGTACACATATACCACATCTTCTTTATCCATTCATCTAGTGACAGATGCTGAGGTTGCTTCTGTATCTTGGCTATTGTAAATAATGCGGCAATTAATGTAAGGGTGCATATATCTCTTTGAATTAGTGTTTTCATTTCCTTCAGATAAATACCCAGAAAAATAAATCAGACAGAGAAAGACAAATACTGTATGATTTCACTTATATGTGGAGTATAAAAAAAAAATGAACAAACAAAACAAAACAAATAGACTCATAGATACAGGAAAGAATCTGGTGGTTACTAAAGGGGGAGAAGTGGGGTGGGTGGATTAAACAGGTGAAGGGGATTAAGAAGTACAAACTTCCAGTTATAAAATAAGTAAGTCATGAGGATATAATGTACAGCATAGGGAAAATAGTCAATAACATTGTAGTAACTTTATATGGTGACAGATGGTAACTATATATCCTAGTGATCATTTTATGATGTATGTAAATATAGAATCACTATGACATACACCTGAAATTTATGGGATATTTTATATCAATTATTCTTAAATTTAAAAAGATGGGGCCAGCCCTGTGGCACAGCAGTTTTGTTCACATTTTGGCAGCCTGGGGTTCGCAGGTTCGGATCCTGGGCACCCGCCATGCACTGCTTGCCAGCCATGCCATGGTGGTGTCCCATATAAAGTAAAGGAAGATGGGCATGGGTGGTAGCCCAGGGACAGTCTTCCTCGGCAAAAACAGGAGGGTGGGCAACAGATGTTAGCTCAGGGCTGGTCTTCCTCACACAAAAAAAAAAGAAAAGAAAAGGAATTGCTCAGCTCTGGGTAATTATTTCCTTTCTGAGATCTACTCCTGAATTGTAAGGATGGTCCTTTAACAGCCATGTCTGTACTGCACGTCATTGGGTACTTGAACATAGTTGATTGATGTAAGGTCTAGACTTCCTCAAAGTTAGAAAATCTGCACCCAGGCTTCGTGGTCTTTCTAGCCTATTGGAATCATTATCTATTTATCTCAGCTCCAATTATCCCCAAACTCTATGTTTTGTTGTTCAATATCCCAAAGTCTTGAGATAGAATATGATTGGTTTTATATGAATTGCCTTCTCTAGATAACAGAAAATCAGTGTTTAAGGGAGAAAAGATTGAAATAATGATCTAAACTGAAGTTTAGATGGTAGAAAAAGCAGAAATCCTTGGTCTTCTAGACTTTTGCTTCCTAGTGTGTGGACTGTGAACTGCAGACAGTATCAACTGGAAGCTCGTTGGAAAGGTAGACTCCAGGTGCTAGGCAGATTTACAGAAATGGAAAATGCAATTTAACCAGACTTCCTGGCAATTTGTATGCACGTTAAAATTTGAAAAGCACTACTTTGAAGCACATCAGTCCTTAGTTTTAGTCTATATCTGAGTTCTAGATTCATCCCTGCTTCTGCATTCCATGAACCAACTCTCTAACCTTATAATCACCATTCCTCTACATTTAAGCTAGCATTTGTATTTTTTTACTTACAAACAAAAGTATTACATATATAATAAATGACACCCTTTTTTGTTGCTTAAGCTAGTTTCTGTGGATTTTTATTACTTATAAGAGACTTTAGTCATTCAGTTGCTCAAATAAAATTTCCATTAACACTGCAGTGCAAACCTTCAAGCCTGGAAGTAATTACTGTAAATATCAGTGAAGATGACAGATGTTATATATTAGGTTTGACTCACAATCATCTGTGGATTAATTTTGTTATTTTGATCCATACTTGGGCATTTCACGTTAATGTGGATTATCCAAAACAAGCTGAGTTTCATTTTCCTGAAGAATCCAGATAAAATTAATGCACAGTTTTTGTCAAAATGGCATTTTAGCAGAACAGGTAGCCATAATTATACATTTTCTTGTCCTGGAAATCAATAGGCAGAAAGGTTACTGATATAAGAGAAAAATAAACTACTAAATCTTGAAATAAAAGAGTAATTAGCAATAAATGATTCTGAAATTTACTTAAATTGGATTAGGAGACATCAGTGATCTCATAAAGAAAATAAAGTATTTTTGAGTGCATTGAATTACCTTTCAATAATTCAAGTAGGAAAAATCTAAGATGCACAGCAGTATCTATAAAAATGGGAACCTACTACTTTTGCATAGTAAACTTCTCAGAGCTCTACATGAAGGTATTTTTGCGACAGAAAAGAATAAACTTAGCCAAGTTACATAATTCCACATAATCTAAAATTTTGTCATATCAATTCCTTATGATTTGCCCAATTTTATTTATTAGTTTGATTTTTTAAGGGAGATAACAAAGAGGCATTGACCGCATTTTTGCATCATGATCAAAATCATAGTTTAAAGTAAGTTTTATGCTTTGTTCTAGAAAAACATTACTAAGCTGAAAAAAAATGTCAGTTTGCAATATATTCTTCTTCTTCTGGGATTTATAAGAACTAGGAAGATTAGGCATTAATAAAAGACATATCTCACTTACTTATGACTTTAACCAATCTGTTATATATATGTATAAGTATGTATATATATTATTATTATATATCTACTAATTATATATCTACTTTATTAAATGTGTGTTTTTGATATTCTTAACAATTTACCTTACCTTTACTATTTTCTCCTGTCAAAAGTCTTTGGATTTTACTTGCTTTATTTTCTAATTTCTGGAGGTAGATGATTGGATCATTGATTTTTTCTTTTTCTTTTTTTTCTGAAAAATTTGCCTTAAATTTGTCTTTAAATACAGATTAGTCACATCCCCATCCTCCAATTTTGATGTTAGTATTTTCATTTGTAGTCAGTCCAGAATATTTTTAAGAAATCTATATCAATATTTTTCTTTGCCCATGTTTTGTTTAGGCATTTTATTTCTTAATTTAAAACATTTAGACATATTATTTTTTTCTCTTCGCTATTGATTTATAGGTTAATGTTATGGCAATATGAGATTTCATACTGTATTTTAGCCCTTTGAAATTTGTTGAGGCTTTCTTTCTTGCCCAACACATAATCAATTTCCATAAATATTCTATATGTATATGAAAAGAATATAACAGTCTAAAGTTTTAGGGACACTAGTCTATATTTTCCCATTAGGTCAACATTTTAAAATTATATTGTTGAAACCTATATTCTTACATTTTGTTTTGTCTGTTTAGTCTATCATTTAAGAGAAGGTGTATTAAAAATTGCCCACTTTGATTGTGGATTCATCTTAATTTTGTTTTCCATTAGGACTTTAATATGTTTATTAGGTGTCTGCTAGGTGTCAAGGAATTTATTTTTTTTAAACAGCTATTTTGACATAAAGATGTGTATTTGCATGTTTCCTCTTTATTCTCTTAAGTGATTTTTAGAAAATAATTCCATAAAACCATATGTATATAATTATATTTGGGGGCTTATAACATATAGAAATACAATGTATCTGACAATAACAGCACAAAGGTTGTAGATGGGAACCAAACTGTATGGGAATAAGAAAATAACACCAGCTAGTAATGTGGATCTACAAGAAAAAATGAAGAGAGTCAGAAATGGTAAATAAGGTTAACTTAAAAAATTTATAAACTCTTGCTTTCCTTTCTTCTCTTACCTTCCTTAAAAGACATAAGATATTATAAAGTAACAAATATAATGATGTATGTTGAGTTTATAACATATATAGGCTCAGTGTGTATAACAATAATACCACAAGAAAGAGAAGGATGGAATGAAGCTATATAGGAGAAAAGTATCTATATATCACTGGAATCAAATTATTATAAATCTGAGGTTGACTTTGATAAGTTAAGATATACATAGTAAGTAATAGCACAAAAGCTGAAATATTCTGAAAAATAAATTTAAAAAACCTTAAAGAATTAAAATGTTACAGTAGAACACATACACTTAATAAGGTATTCAAGGAGGAATGGAGAAAGAAACAACACAATGCATAGTAAACAAAAAGCAAAATAGCAGATATTAAGATAACCATATCAATAATAATATTAAAAGTGAATGGATTGAACAATCTAAACAAAAGGCAATGTTTATCTACTGGAAAATTCATGTCCAAATCTGTAATGTTTACAGGATAAGCAAGTTGAAGGTAAAAAAATGAAAGAAAATGGAAAGTAAAAACATGCACAATGCAGTCATAAAAGAACTGCAATGACTATGTTAGTATCACACAAAATAAACTATAAATCAAACAATGTTATTAGAGATCAAAAAGGACATTTCACAATGATAAATGGGTCAATCTATCATCAAAACTTAACAATTATAAACATGAATGCACCTAAAAATAGAACATCAAAATACACGAAGTAAAAACTGACAATTTTAAAGGGAGAGATAGACAATTCAATAATACTAATTATAGGCATGAATATGCCACTTTTAATAATTGATAGAACAACTAGACAGAACACCAATAAGGAAATAGAAGACTTGAATAACACTCTAAATAAGCTAGACTTAACAGACATCTATAGAACACCCACCATACCATGGCAGAACACACATTCTTCTCAGATGCATATGCAACAATCCTCAGGATGGGCCATATGATAAACAGTTACCAATAAACCACACAATTTTAAAACATATAAGTTGATAAATTTTGACAATTGTATACATGATAAAATTCATATAGAATCTCAAGGGACTCCAAATAGCCAAAATCTTGGAAAAGAAAAATGAAAGTGTTGGTCTCACATTTCCTGATTTCAAAACTTTCTTCAAAGCTGCAGTGAACAAAATGATGCAGTTCTGGCTAAAAGAGAGATATACAGACGAGTGGAAGAGGATAGAGAGCCCAGAAAACCCTCATATATATGGTCAAAAGATGTTTGACAAGGGTGCCAAGACCATTCAATGGGGGAAAGGAGTCTTTTCAACATATGCTGTTGGGAAATTGGATATCTATATGCAAAAGAATGAAGTCGAACTCTTACATACACCACACAGAACAGTTAACTCAAAATGGATCTAAATCTAAACATAAGAGCTAAAACTATAAAACTCTTAGAAGAAAACATAGAGAAAAAGCTTCATGTCATCACATTTGTCAATGGTTTCTTGGATATGTCACCAAAAGCACAGGGAATAGAAGAAAAAATAGATGAACTTGACTTCGTTAAAACTGAAAACTTTTGCACATCAAAGGTCACTATCAAGAGAGTGAAAAGGCAACCCACAGAATGAGAGAAAATATTTGCAAATCATATATCTAGTAAGGGGTTAACAACCAGAATATATAAATAACTCCTACAATCCAACAACAATAAAACTAACAACTCAATTTAAAAAATGGGCCAAGGATAATCTCTTCAAAAATTGGTGCTGGAACAACTGGACAGACATGTGCAAAAAAATTAATCTAGACACAAACCATACACCCTTCACAAAAGTTAACTCAAAATGGATCATAGACCTAACTGTAAAATGCAAAACTATGAAACTACTAGAAGATAACATAGGAGAAAACTTACATGACCTTGGGTATGGTGATGCCAATTTAGATAAAACACCAAAGACATAATCCATGAAAGAAATAATTGGTAAGCTGTACTTCACTAAAATTAAAAACTGCTCTGTGAAAGACATATCAAGAGAATTACAAGATAAGCCACAGATTGGGAGAAAATGTTTGCAAAAGAAATATGTAATAAAGGACTGTTATCTGAAATATGAAAAGAACTCTGACAACTCAACAATAAGAAAACCAAACAACCTGATTTTATAAAGGGCCAAAGATCTTAACAGACACCTTGCCAAAGAAGATACACAGATGGCAAATAAGCATATGAAAAGATGCTTATGTCATCAGATGACATCTTATGTCATCAGAAAAATGTAAATTAAAACAATAATGAAATAACACTACTCACCTATTAGAATGGCCAAAATCCAGAACTCTGACAAAACCAAATGCTGGCAAGGATGTAGGGTAATAGGAGTTCTCATACATTGCTGGTGGGAATGCAAAAAGGTATAGCCACTTTGAAAGACTGGTGTTTTTTATAAAACTAAACACATTCTTGCCATATGATCTAGCAATTGTGCTTCTTGGTTTTTACTCACAGGTGTTGAGAACTTAAGTTCACACAAAAATCTGCATACAGTTGTTTATAGCATCTTTCTTCATAATTGCCAAAATGTAGAAGGAACCAAGATGTCCTCCAGTCGTGAATGGATAAATAAACTGTGGTACAGCCAGAAAATGGAATATTATTCAGGACTGAAAGGAAAGGAGCTGTCAAGTCATGGAAAGACATGGAGGAAAGTTAAATGCATATTACTAAGTGAAAGAGGCCAATCTGAAAAGGCTACATACTGTATGATTCAAACTATATGACATTCTAGAAAATGCAAAACTGTGGAGACAGTGAAAGGATCAGTGGTTGCCAGGGGTTAAGGTAGGGTGGGAAGAGATGGACAGGCAGAGCACAGAGGATTTTTAAGGCAGTGAAAATATTTTGTATGATATTATAATGATGGATATATTCCATTATACATATGTCCACACCCATAGAATGTACAACACCAAGAATGTACTCTAAGGTAAACTATGGAGTTTGGTGAATGTGGTGTGTCAATGTAGGTTCACCAGTTGTAACAAATGTACCCCTCTGGTGGGAGAATTTGATAATGGGTGAGGCTTTGCATGTGAAGGGTCAGGAGATATATGGGAAATCTCTGCACCTTCTGCTCAATTTTGTTGTAAACCTAGAACTGCTCTAGAAAAAGTCTTTATTAAAAAAAAGAGGTCAAGGTCTTAGATTTTTCTCCCAAAGAAGATATACAAATGGCTCTTGAAAAGATGCTAAATGTCACTAATCACTGGAGAAAATGCAAATCAAAATCACAATGAAATACTACTTCACACACATTAGAATGACTATTATCTATATAAACACTAAAAAAGTGTTATCTATATAGACGATTATCGATATAAACAATAAAAATGTATCTATATAAACAATAAAAAAGTTAAAATGTCAGTGAGGATGTAGAGAAATTGAAACCCTTGTGCCTTTCTAGTGGGAGTGTAAAATGGTGCAGCCTTTGAGGAAAACATATGGCTGTTCCTCAAAAACATAAAATTACTATACGATCCAGAAATCCCACTTGTAGGTATATACCCCAAAGAATTGAAAGCAGGGACTCGAATAGACATTTGTACAACAAATTTTGAAAACATTATGCTAAGTGAAATAAGCCAGACGCAAAAGGACACATATTGTATAGTCCACTTGTATAAGGTACCCAGAATAATCACATTCATGAAGACAGAAAGTAGGGTAATAGTTTTCAGAGTAATCCGGTATTTTTAAAAGATAACTTCTTAAACAAATAAACAAACAAACAAAAAGTACATACACTTTAACAAACAGCCATATGAAATTCTCTGTGATTTTAGTGGTTGGAGTATGTCAGGGACCATATTCCCTAAACCACGAAGTTGCCCCTTCATGAAGGCCTAACTACAAGGTTTTTATATATATATATATATAAGAATCAAGGGAAACTTTTTTCTTTTGATTTACTGAGAAATTGCCATATATTAAACAACGAATTCTATAACTGATCATGTTTAGTGGTTTTGCGTTGATGATCAAGAAATAGCCCATCATGTATCACAGATTTAGCACATTTGTAGTATGTTATATTCGTTCCTTTGCACTAAAATTTCTTTTGTTTTCACTTTGCTATTTAACTATGACTTTTGTCATATAGTCTTTTGAAACATATTTTCTTTCTTATTTCCTATATACTTTATAAAAAGTGTACGCATTTCTCTTTGGCCTACCTGCTGCCCTCCTGTTCAATTCATTTCAAAAAAGAATGTGGAATAAATTGTGTAGTATTTTTCCATTTATCCTTATACTCTCTAAAGTGCCTCGCACATAGGACATAGAAAACACTTAAATGTATATTGATTTGATTATTTGTGAGGATTGCAATAAAGAGGCAGAATGGTCAGAGAAATATTAAAACTGAGGGACTATATTTTCCAGACATCAGTGTTTACTATACCAAATAGTGTTATAAAAATGATAACAGTTAGCCTTTTGACTATTAATTGTTAGGTCTCAAACACTTCGAAACGTCACACTTCTAAAGGGAAAAAGAGTTTGTCTATTACTTACACAGTAAGGTTAATATTATTGTTTTAATAATTATCACTATAGGACATCTGCAACAATAATAAGTCAAATGTGTTAAACTTAAGCTGTTTGAAAGTTTAGACAAAATCAAAATAGAGGAAAACCTAATAAGGTTGTTTCTATGGCTTCCTCATTTAAAATTTTAAAAATATATGAGGAATACAAACCTTTCTCAGTTCTCCACAACTTCGCATAAGGTTTTCTCAATGCCAAGATTGTTAATGAAATTTTGGACAGATAGATTAAAGAAATGGCATGACCAACTAAACTTTCCCTTTTAATGATAAATTCCTTCAGCATTGACTTACACGTATGTTCCGTAAATCTGATTATCTTAAGGAGACATTTTAAACTTAATTATTTGATAAGATTAGAAATAAAATATTAATATTCATCTCAAAGATATTTCTATTTTATTATACATTTTTAAAGTGTTCTGTTAACATATACTTTCAAGGAAAAAATATTGAAAATGCTCTTTGGAACACAATATTTTAAAGTGCAGTAACTATTGTAAAACCTGGGTGGCTTTTACTTTTAGCATTTCCCAAAAACTATTTAATACTTTTCCAGCACAAAAACTGCCTTTAGCATGGATTCTTCTAGAAAAATGTATTCTTATCTTTTCTCACTTTGAAAAGTTCAATTCTAATAATATCTGCCTAGTTATATTTCATCAAATCTCACACATATCTCAATTAGTGAAATTGTGAAACTGTGAAAAAAATTGTATCTTGTAAGTAGAATCCCTAGAATTTTTAATTTAAAGATAATCTCACGATAGGAATAATAGTCACTGTTATAACTGTATGGTAATAATATCATAATAGTGATTTAGGTGCCAACATAAGGCTTTCAAAATACAATATACAATAGATATAAATTTATGTTACTATATGATCAAATCCTAAAATCTAATCCTAATCATAAACTGTAATCTAAATCCTAATTTAAGCAGTGGAGGATAGGCTTAAATTACACAGTGGGCTAATTTAATAATTTTTAATTGTTTAGCTTGTTATAAGGTAAATCAACTTTATCAGACATTACAAATCACTCTATATTATTAAAACAGCTAAACTAAAATTTAAGGGAAAAAACAGAACTATAGTAGAGAGGAACACATAGTTGCAATTCTGGAATAGAACACAAAACATCTTAGGTTCTTTAGGAGGAGACTCAACTACTAGAAAGTTATCAACATATGCATCAGTGTTGGCTCCTTTTCAAAAGAAGAAATTTAAAATAACAGAAATCTTTGATTCTATATTATAGTCAATTGGAAGAAATTTCAAAGTAGACGACAAAGAGCTCTTGCATTAAGTAGTGTTGGATATATTAACAGGAATTGTTGCTGCTGCTGTTATTACACATGATGATGTAAGTTACATATAGGTGGCTATGTGGCAGGGTGAAAAATTTTTGAGCTTTGAAGCAAACTAGAGCTGGCTTTAGATCTGGACCTGTACTTAATCAATTGGGTGGTTTCTGGAACATCATTTAAATTCTCTGCCTCTTAGATTTCATTATGCAGGGGGAGAGGGATCATCTCTTCTTTGGAGGGCTTTTGTAAGATTAGACACAATTTAATTCTCCTGGGAATCTTGCAGGTTAGCGCTTGGAAGTCAATACTTGACAGAACAAATTTTTCCATGGAGGGCAGTAGGTTTGGAAGGAATCAAGAGAACTTTTGTGGAGGAATTTGTTTCCTAGAAGGGCCTTGGTTGATAGTTTTTGCTGGAGAAGAAGTTGAATATTTCTAGTTGAAAGAGCACAAGAAAAGGCAATGAGGTGCTACAAGCAGGGTGGGTGGAGTGTTGATGTATTAGGGACTGTGGAAAAGGTGTGTCAAGTGGCGCACAGGACAGAGAGTGAATCTGGCCCCTTCTCACTACTTCCTTTGCCTCCATCCGTCTCTTACCTGAGGTGTTGCACTAGTGGCTTAACTGTTCTTATTTCCACCCTTTGCCTCCCTCCAACATATTTTCAACACAGAAGTTAGAGCAATCTTGCTAAATTTAAATCAAAAGCTAGATACAAAAAGACAAATATTGCATGTTGTCATTTATATGTGGAATCTAAAAAAGTCAAACATGGGGCTGGCCCCATGGCCTAGGGGTTAAGTTCTGCAAGGCCCTACTTTGGCAGCCCGGGTTCAGTTCCTGGGCACAAACCTACACCACTCATCGGTGACCATGCTGTGGTGGCGAACCACATACAAAAAAGAGGAAGACTGGCACAGGGGTTAGCTCAGGGTGAATCTTTCTCAGCAAAAAAAAAAAATAGTGAACTCCTAAAAGCAGAGAGTAGAATGGTGGTTGCCAGGGGATGGAGGGTGGGGGAAATGGGGAGATGTGGGTCAGAATGTACAAAGTGTCAGTTATGAGGATGAATAAGTTCTGGAGATCTCATGTACAGCATGGTGACTGTAGCTAATAATACTGTACTGTAATGGAAATTTGCTAAGAGAGTTGATCTTAAGCATTCTCACCACACATAAAGAAATCATAATTATGGGGTCCGCCCGGTGGCGCAGCGGTTTAGTCCGCGCTTGGCAGCCCGGGGTTCGCGAGTTTGGATCCCGGGCGCCCGCCGACGCACTGCCTGTCGGCCATGCCGTGGCGGCGTCCCATATAAAGTGGACGAAGATGGGCACGGATGTTAGCCCAGGGCCAGTCTTCCTCAGCAAAAAGAGGAGGATTAGCAACGGATGTTAGCTCAGGGCTGCTCTTCCCCACAAAAAAAAAAAAAAAAAAAATCATAATTATGTGAAGTAATGGATATGATAACTTATTTGTGGTCAAAACATAATTCGCACACCTTAAATTTATACAATTTCTCTCTGTCAAATGCACCTCAATAAAGCTAGAAAAAAAAATCTAAGTCAGATCAGGCCACTTTTCTGCTCAAACCCTTCTAGCAGCTTCTCCTATTATTCTGAGTAAATGCCAAATTCATTACAATGAACCAAAAGGCCTCACAAGATATGGTAACTCTTTTACTTATTAGACTCTATTCATGTTCCCTACGTTGCTCCAGCCTCACGGCTCTGTTTTCTTGAACTTGCTAAGCATACTTTCTTTCTTGTGTGTGTGAGGAAGACCAGCCCTGAGCTAACATCCGTTGCCAATCCTCCCCTTTTTGCTGAGGAAGACTGGCCCTGGGCTAACATCCGTGCCCATCTTCCTCTACTTTATATGGGACGCCGCCACGGCAGGGCTGACAGACAGTGCGTCGGCGGGCGCCTGGGATCCGAACTCGCGAACCCCGGGCTGCCAAGTGCGGACTAAACCGCTGCGCCACCGGGCGGCCCCGCTAAGCATGCTTTCTTCACAGGATCTCTGCTCTTCTCCTTCATCTGCCCAGAATTCTCTACTCCCAATAGACATACGGCTCGTTCACTCACTTCCTTTAGGTTGTAATTTAAATAACAGTGAGGGTTTTTTCTGGACACTCTACATGAAGATTCCCTTCTTCAACACTTACTTTCTCCAAGTTAATTTTGTCTTTAGTAGTTATCTCAGCTCAAAATATGAATATTTCTGTATAATTTACCTCACTTATTGCCTTTCTCTGCTATAGAATAGAAATGTCTGGCATATGGTAGCACGCAGTAAATAAATATTTGTCAAGTGACTGAATGAATGAACTCTCAGGAAGATCAGTTAGAGACATAAAAAATCTAAAATCTCTGCAAAGGCAAATGGTCACATGAATGAATGTACAACTCCACAGAAATAAATTCATTCCTTCGGTTTTTAAAAAACATTCATGATAGGACTACAAGATTCCTGATACTGTGCTGAACTCTAGAAATTCAAATTCTCCCTCCTTTCCTCAATTAGTTTATAAATAACAGAGAAATGCATTTGTTTAGGAGAACTTCCAATCCGAGATATAAAATCTCAAAAACAAAATATAATTATTGCCTGAATCACATTTGGAAGTATTTTGTGCTATTGGGATGACAAATGATAAGGTGATCTAACTTCTGAAGATAAAACTTTCTCTCCCCCCTCTCTCTTTTTCTCACAATAAATATCACCCACTCTTCCATTCAAGAAAAAGTTAAGATGTTCACAACATTTGAAGATATGAAGGAATCTACCTTTTAATAATAAAATATGTCTTGTTTAATGAGCAAGGGTCCTAGTTATTGGTCAACTAATTTAATCCAAAATCCATGCAAATATTTTAAGTTATTTGGAATCATTTTTTTTAAAAAACTCTAAGTATAAAAGATAAGCAGGATTGGAAATGAATAGCATTCTAATTTACATCAAAAGTGCAGACAGGCACTTATTATAATCATACTCAGATTCATACCTGCAAATTTAGGTTATACATAGTACATGGTAAATTGGATAAACACGTTTATTCATGTTTAAAAAAGAGTAGTGTCAAATACCAAGGCAGCTTGTACAAAAGTATTCCAGAAACATTCTAAAGGAAGGAAGAGCTTCTTTTCTACCTATTCAAGCATAGGTAATGGGGTGGGGAGAGGAGTCAGGGTCTACATGGACAAGCCCCACAATGGAGCTGACTTAGAGATTGTGTGTAGGGGGTACTAGAAACACTGATTTTATTTTTCATTTCACAAATTAGGAGAATAGATTTTTTTCACATTAATGAAACAGATATATTAAGAAATAGAAATCAAAATCTATCTACATTTTTAAAATAGACTGAGTGTTCACAAGAATCTTCCAAATGGAGTAGAACTGAATAGGGCACAAGGAATATTGTTTCATCTTTTTTTGCTATTAAAGCCACTTCAGTCAAAAAATTTGAGGGATAATCTAAGAGACTGAGATAGTGTTTGAAATTTTTTGATATATATTCACAATTAATACGTAATTAAACAATTATTGGTCAATACTTTATGTGAGAAATATTGTGGACAGGCATCGTACAAGAAAAAGAGAAATTAACAGGATTTACATAATCTTGATCATATGGAATTTATACTCATGTTCTTGTGCTTGGGAATTTCTATTGAGAAATAGAGTTATTTCAACAAAATTACAACATACCACAGTATTTATTAACAAAGTTTTTGAAAATTATCCCGATTCGTTAATTCATTGGCAAACACTAATTTATCAAAGATACAAGTAGCCACTGTTCTAAAGATAAGTAAGCTTCCCTTTAAGGTATTTGCAGTTTTAAGTAGGTTAAGATTTTGAGGGAAAAAAATCAAAATGCCTTTAAAAAATTGAAAACTTCAAGAAAATCCAAAATTTAAAAAAACTAGAAATTAAAACGTTTACAGAGAAAAATATAAAGAATATGAAACATAGAGAATGAAAGAATGCTTAAGAACAAAATTTGGGAGAAAAAATTCTGAGCTGACCATAGTTAAAGCTAT
Source organism: Tapirus indicus (assembly GCA_031878705.1). Lineage (NCBI taxonomy): Eukaryota > Metazoa > Chordata > Mammalia > Perissodactyla > Tapiridae > Tapirus > Tapirus indicus. Next base: position 32,567,874 of record CM062937.1, on the reverse strand, counting down.
TTTATTCATTATATAAATATGTCTACAAGTTAAGGGTAGATGTGAGAATGACACATTTTTTCTTATTTTTGTATCATCATACATTTAAGAAAGGATGTTCTCTTGCAGTATAGAATAATTAACAGTAAGTAGAAAGCAAATTCATATATAAAATAAAGAGTACACTGTTCCCAATTTAAGCACTAAGCAATTAATCTATTCTGTAGTATTATTTTCATTCTGGAGGAACTATTATATTATGAAAACGTAGGAAAAATTTTCTATATAAAGAAAAAGAATTATTCATTTCAATAATTCTTTTTTTTTCTGTTGAGATAACAAGCCAACGTGTAAATGGTGTAAGAAATGGCAACTGTACATAAACTTACTGTAAGCAAAGGAGAAAAACAGTTTAAAAGAAACTGTACTTAAAACCAGCAAACAGGTTTTGGTATCTTCTAATCTGAATGGAAATAAAGATAATACCCATCTCTAATATTTCATTTCTATTAAAAAATGACAATATGGGGCTGGCCTGGTGGCATAGTGGTTGAGTTTGCATGCTTCACCTTGGTGGCCTGGGGTTAACAGATTTGGATCCCAGGCATGGACCTATGCACCGCTCATCAAGCCATGTTAAGGTAGCATCCCACGTACAAAATAGAGGAAGATGGCACAGATGTTAGCTCACAGTCAATCTTCCTCACACAAACACACAAAAATGACAACTTTCAAAATTATGTTTTCTTTCTTCATTGTAATGAAGAACTTTAATTTTAATTTCATCTTCCCTAAAAAACATTATAATTAACAAAGGTATAAACAATAAGCTATACTGCAAAAGTAACATAAAATCACATGAGAAAAAAAACAATGAGTAAGACTAAGGTTTAGATTGTGCATAAAATTAAATTATACACTTCAGAAGAATGCTCGTCTGCTGATTCATTCCTAGATGGGATGACTAGAAACTATTTACTACTCCTTCCTTTCTTTTAACTACATATATCCATATATATATATATATATATACACACACACATACACAGAAGTATGTGTGTATTTAAACATATATAATACATTTAAATTGATTCCAGTTATTAGAGGGTATTCATTATTTTTAATGAAACAAAGTAATAGCAAAATCCAGGACTTGATAGTTGTGTTGGTATATGCTTTATTTATATGTTAAGTAATATTTTTAGAGACTTAGAAAATCTATTACTCACAAACTTTTTTTGTATGGAAATTGTTCTCAATTATCACCATGTCTGCATTCAAGTGAGGTGGGGGAGAGAAGAATTTCAAGAAGAAAGCAATCATTAATCCGATATTCCTCAGGGTTCTTACAAATAACAGACTCCATTCTGGCCACTTAATTTTAAAAAGTCCCTAAAAGACAGTAGGTAATTCAGAGTCAACAACAGCAGACACTTTACAAGGATCATGGTAAAACTGAGATCAGGTTGCCTCTTTCTAGTAGGTAAGTAAAAGCTGATATTCCTTAAAGCATCTTTCATTCATGCTGTTTATAACCAACTCAAAGGCTCTTGAAAGTGTATTTAATTGGAAGAACCTAGGTTACTTGCCTGCATTTTAACTACAAGGAATGCAGGGTAAGTTAATTTCCTGGATTCTATTTTGGGAAGGATGGCTTTAGGTAATAACAAATGACAAATGTCCACTACAGTCTGCCCATTGTTTATCCAATGTGAGTGTACCCAAGAGGGTCCACTGGAAGTCAGAGACCTCTGGGTGTTTGCCTATCACCCCTCTCCTGTAGCTATAACACAACATTATTCTGAAGTTTAAATATCATCAACACAATATGTGTTAATTAATAAAGTAATGAAACAGGAGAAAAAGGAAGAAGATTGACTTATACATAAACAAATACACTTCACGTCAAGGAAGAAAGTATGGTTGTTGACCATTGTTCAAATTTATGAAGTTGTTTATAAGGCATTATTGATGTTAATAACTACCTGAATCAGCTTCCTTTGACAACTCGTAGGAACCTCAGTTACCTGCTTTTCATTTGTTTTAACTATCAGAGTAAACTAGACCTTCAATCCTAAAGAGTCTGCAGCTTCATTGGCCCTAGTGGTCAAATTTGCTTTAGCCTTCCAATTTTTTTATGATCATGGAAGTAATTACAATTTTCTCAAATATACTTTTCCCTTAGAGGGCTAGCAACTACATTCCTCCTGAAATCAACCAAAATCAACTACATGAGATAACACAGTAACCACTTTTTTGCCTCAACAAGTGGTTTGAGGAATGTTAAATGGTCAGGTCATTTCCAAATCAATGACAGCAGCAATGAAAACATTTCTTTCTTAAGTACTATGACTTTTCAATAAGCAGAACCTAGAGTTTTAGCAATAGGAAGAAAACATTTCCAGTCTTTTTTTTTTTAAGGATAATAATTTGCGGGGAGGGGATCTATAGTCACCCCCTCATTTCTTAACTCTTGTATCCCATTTACGGAAGAAACAGAACCATTTAGTCTCATTAGTTCAGAACATGTATCACATTCTATAGAAGATCACATCCACATTGCAGGGTATTTTATTCCAGCGAGTGCTATATCCATGTCTTCAATAGGCTAGTCCATAGTTCTACAAGGCTAGCTGTTTCTGGGCAATGGAAAGTATGGTAACATCTGCAAATGTAAAATGTTTCTTATTCAGAAGCAAGGTTGTATGCTATAATGTATTGGCAAGTAAGCATTAAGTACAAGGATGGTGTCATAAAATTTATGCTAGGTGAGGAAGAAAACTCCGTATGCATAATAAATGTTTAAATCAGTGTGAATAAATTGCAACAATCTTCAAGATAGCAGGGGTCTAATTTGAGCACTATGCCTCACCTCAGGGGTTTTCACGAAGCTGGGAATTCAGTGCTGATGATAGTTCAGCCCCAGTGAAAGGAAGACCTGAAAGTTGAGTCCATGTATAGTTTTTATTCCCTGCCACTACGGCCACCATTGATGGGGCCACTACGCAAGCATTGGCGTAAATGCCCATGCACAGGTTGCTCACCAGATTGTTAGAGGCACCTCTGCACTGGGCTATTTTGGTGAGAATTCATTTGGGATGTAGGTACTTCAAAATTCTAGATGTCTTTTGAAGATTTTCTCAACAGAACTCTTTCCAAACTTCTCCATCACAAATTCTTTGATCATAAATCCTACCCTATCACATCCCTTCCAATTCCCCGAACAACTGGTGAAATCATGGGTTACTATAGAGCAGGCCATTTCTCCTTCCAAGAAAACTGGTCCGTGTGATATCTTACTTGAAGTTCTGACCGATGAGAGGATGTTCATGCTTTACTGACCCTCAAAGATACCCCTGGGCTCAGCTGTAATACTGCAAATGTCAACGTGTTGACATGTGGTACATAATCGTCCGTAAAACAGACTCATTTTAAACAATTATTTATAAATTTACTAGTTATATGTAACTCCTCACCTGGGAATAATAAGATCCATAGGAATTGTGTTCTCAGGAGTTGCTTCAGTCTAATTCCAAGTGATAATGAAGGTCTTCTAACACCCAGTTTATATATGTGTATCAGGTCCCATATTACCTGAAGTTCAAGGATAAGGATTTCAGTCTCTAACGCAAAAACAAATCGATATTGCTTCTCAACATAAGAATAGTTTTTTTGCAAAAAAAATTGTTCTAAAACTTTATCTATTATCAGACTGGAACTATCTGGAATTATGTTCATCTTCAAGTAAAGAAAACCCCAACTAACACTGGCTTACAGATGATTGTAGACTCAAATTTCACTTTCAGAAATGATGGACTAGCTTGTTTCAGATCAGACTTCCTTATAAGAGCAACTTAAAAAGTGGAACTAAAAAATAAAATAAATTTGTTTGGAAGCATTGGAGAATTATCATGGACTTGTGGGGACAGGATGCTAATAAGAATGAAAGCTAAGAGATAAGAGCTCAACATTTAGTAAGACTTCTATTGGTTTGGAAAAAATTGCTATGAGAACAGCATGTTTACGAGGTTCAAAGTCCTCTAGGTAAAAAAGTTAGGTTTAAGGGGCCACTGCAGAAAAGGGACCGTCATAAATACTCCAGGCTTTCCTTTGAAGATTCAAAGGTTCTGGCATAATATTAAGAGCAAACAATAAATAAATAAGTCTTAAAAGAAATGAAACTGCTTCAAATAAACTCAATATCTGATTGGATTAAGATAACTATCCCTTGCAAACTGCTAACCAGAGGCTAAAGTTAAGCCTTTCAAATGGAAAATAACATCACGGATAGTTTCAAATTATTTTGAACATTTCACATACAGGGACTATCATTAAAAAACAAAGGCACATAAAATAATTGTGGGAATACAGTGTTGTTATTAGTGCCCTCAAGTGAATTCCGACTCCTAGTGACCCTGTGTACAGCAGAGGGGACCCTGACCAGTCTTTTTGTGCCATCCTCTCATCCTCCCGTGCTGTATCAGATAGTGCTCCGCTGCTACTCACAGGGTTTTCTTGGCCTAGAGCTAAAAACAACAACTAAAATTCAGAAGTAAATAGTTGAGCCTAACAACAAATTAGATACAGTAAAAGCACTGAAAGAAAATAGAAGCATAAAGAAAAACGCACAAATATCAGGTGGGGCAGAAAGAAGCTCTCATATATGTGTAACTAGAATCCTAAAAGAAGAGCAGGGTGTGAATAGGATAGATAGTGTTTGAAATGTTAATGACTGAAATTCTCCCCAACAGATTAAGAAGATCAAACTATATCTAAAATTCTCAGAAAATAAAAAGCCCCAAGAAAATATTGTAAAAAAAGAAAATGGTGAGGATTTTAAACTATTTAGCATCAACAACTTATATTAAAGCTACAGTAGCAGTTTTAATATAAACAATATAGTTTTACATAACATCAATATAGAAAATAATATAGTACCGGAAAAATGGACAGTTATCTTGACAAACAGAACAACAGATAACATCCCAAAACAAGTCAACATATATAGGGATGCTTGAGTAGAAAAGGATGGATTCTTTGAGAAATTGTCCTGGATCAACTGAATATCCATATTGTATTAAAAAATATCATAATCCTTACCACACACCATCGCATAACCCTGATCTCACGATATTTCCCAAAAGACAATTTCAGGTGGATTGTAGATTCAGAAGTAAAAGAAAAATAACAAGGATTGTGGAAGATTGCAAAAATTTGCATTATAAATTTTTTTTTCATTAAATTCAACAAAACACTATCCATTAATGAACAGATTGATAATTTGGGCTATGTTAAAAAATGAACTTCAATTCATTAAAATTACCACTAACATGGGGGAAAAATCAAGCCAAGAAGTGGGAAAAATTATTTGAAATGCATATAACCAACCAAGGACTCGTATCCAGAATTTATAAATAGAAACTTCAAACCAATAAAAAAATGGAAGCTAAATAATAGAAAAAAATGAGCAAAAGTGTTAATCGGAATTTCACAAGAGTATCCAAATATGCAATACATTTATGAAAACAGCCTTTACTTTGCATACTTATACCTCCGATATATCCTATCACTCAGCAATTATACTCCTATGCGTGTGTATATGTAAGTATAATATTAATATTATGTATATAAATATATATCAGTTGAGTGCACACACACAGAGTTACCAAAAGAGAAATATAAGAAAATCTTCATAGCAGCATTAAATGAAAAATAGCAGCAAAACAGAAACAGCTCAAATGCTTATCAGTAGTATAATATCTAAATAAACTGTGGTGATTTCATACAATAGACTAGGATATAAATAATAAAAATGAGCAAACTATTGTTATATTCCACAAAATGTATGCCTCAAATAAGCACATTGTTGAGCAAAAGAAACTAGATTCAAAAAACTATCCACTATGATTCCACTTATTAAAGTTCAAAATAGCCCTAAACAAAAGGATGGTGTCCATTCATTTCCCCACACATGCATTACATCAGCGGACCAGACAGAGTTTATCTTCAGTTGCCCCCTTGTGCATAAGCTCCATTCACAAGATCATCTTCAGTGTCCAAAATGGCTGCTCTAGATGAGATATCCAAAGTCTAGACAACACGAAAATAGAAAGCAAAAGCGAAAAGACTTAAAAACCCATTCCCTTCCTTGGTGACACCTTCTAGAATTTGCACATATCACTTGTCATTAACCATAGCTAAATTTTTCTGCAAGGAGCTTAAAAATGTAGTTTTTCTTTTACGTGATGATACGCTGATTTAACCATTAACACATATTTCTATGGAAGACTATAGACGGATAGAAACAATAAATGGATATATTAACACACCTATCAATTCCTAACCCAGTGCATCACTTTAGAGACCAAAAATATCTGTGTATGTCCTTCCCCAGATATAAAACACCCACTTCTTCTCCAAGGGAAAACATTCTCAAATGCTAAGCTATTTACTTCATCCATCTTAACGTTCAAGAAATTTGGATGATTGTTGGTCCTTTTAATCAGGTTTGTACAGTCATCCTGATTAACATAGGATTTGCTGAAAATTTTAATTGAAGAAAAAAGAGAAAATACACAAAATCATAATAAAAGTTTCTGAAGGAAAAATAACCATTCAAACAAAATAAACTTAAAGTTATGAGAACCTTTTGCAAACAAATAGGAAAACCTAGAGGAATTGGAGAATTTCCTAGGGAAATACAGTTTTCCAAAATTAACCTCATTAAAGATAGAAAACCTCAACTCACAAATTTTCCTTGAGATATTAAGAACGTTGTTAAAAAACTACCCCAAGAAAAAGCAAGAGGGCAAGATGGTATCACAAAGCAATCTACCAAATCTCAAAGGCCAGATATTCTCAAGAATCCTACATTGTTCCTAAATGCAACATTGACACCTAACACTGTAGCAACATTGACACCTAACATTGTAGCAACGTTTACACCTAAACCTGATAAAGACAGAACCAAAAAGAAAAATTTTAGACTAGTAATGTTTATAAATACTAGTGACAAAAATTCTATGTATAAGGTAAATGCATAGACTCTAATATCACAGTAAGAAAACGATACATGAAGCTCAAGTAAAAATTATTCCAGGAATTCAAAGTTGTTTCAGGGTTAGGAAGTCTATTTATAATATAACTGCATTAATGTGACACACTCTATTAATACTCAAGGGAAAAATCCTGTAAATATCTCCATAGATGCTGAAAAAGCTTTTGATAAACTTCAATACTCATTTCTAATTAAAAAAGTGCAAGAGAATGGGAATTAAGGATACTTTCTTATGATGGTTTTATGCATGGGATGATCTTGATCCTAAATACACTAGCTCACATTTTGGGGAAAACCAGGGGCATTTCCACTAATATCAGAAACAAGGCAAGGTATCCAATATCTCCACTATTATTCAACTAAGGAGGAAAACCAATTAGAATAAGAATTAGAAGACAAGAAATAAAATGATCTCTATGATACAATCAGGTATCTGGACAATCCCAGATAAACAATGATAAAATTAACTCAAAGAATAAAAGAATTCAATAAAGTAAGTCAAGAGGCCAAGACTTGGAAGTGAATGTGCCATGTGAATTCCCAACCAAAAGATGTCAACAGAGAGGGGGATAATTATGCATAACTGAGCTGCCAGGCCACCCCTGCGGTCAGCTATAACACTACAAAAATGCAAAGTGCTGCATTCACTCTGTCTCTTTGCAATTTATGAGGGAAAATTGGGACAAAATATATGCATTTTCAGAAAATAGTCTGAAATAGTCATGTCTACAAATGTTCTTTAAATGGAAAGTTTGTGAAAACTAAACATTTTTATATGTTAAATTAGCTATAAATGCCCAAACAATATTGAACAAAACTAGAAAATTCAATGGAAAAACTTTAAATATTCATGATTGTAATTTTTAATAAGGGGATTTACAAACTTTTTCAGTAGCTAATAGGAAATCAATAATCTCCATATACATAAATAGTAGTGGATATAATGAGGGGAAAACTATTTAAAATAACAAGAGGGAAGATAAGAAACTAAGAGTAAACTTAACAGAATTTTAAAATTGCAAAATTTTACTATGTGAGTAAAATTTTAAAACACTTCTGAATGACATTAAATTAGACTTCAACAAGTAGAAAGACATTTCTTGTTCTTAGATATTTAATTCAATATAATAAAGAACTCAGTTCCCTCTAAATTGATGCATAAATTAAATGTAATCTCAATATAAATGCTAACAGGTATTTTAATGGAACTAGAAAATTTGACCCAAAGCTTCATATGGAAATGTCAATATTCAAGAACAGCGGGGAAAACACACCACACCACATATACACACACACAAATTAAAAAATCTATGTGAGGTGACTCCAAATATCAGTAACAAAACATACTATGAAGCCTGTATAATTAAAACAGTGGGGTATGGGCACATGAATATACGGGTAGACCTTTGCAATAAATAGAAAGCACAGAATTTACAAGTACATGTGGAATTTTACATCACAGTAATAGATTCAGGCAAGAAACAGCAATGGATGCTAGGCCAATGGGTAGACATTTGAAGTGTTACAAGATATTTTCTTTGTCTTGACATACCCTTTCACAGTAACTATTAACTAGAAAAGGGTAAAATAGTAAGTCACAGTGGAGAAAGCTGGTAAACACCACCTTAACCAAGTGATCAAAGTTAACACGGATCAACAGCATCCCTGCAGTTACAAACCACTGAGGACGCAGCAGCACTTCTGGTGTATTCCAGTCCAAAGGGCATGACCTGAATCTAATCACGCGGCAGCGTTACACACGTTGAGAGGTGATCTGCAAAACCACTGGCCTGCACTCCTGGAAAACGTCATCACAAAAGACAAAGAATTACGCAGCAAGTTTGCCAGATTGAAAAGACGTATGAGACGTGATAAATGTAATGCGAGATGTTCGATTTCTTTTGCTATAAAGAATATTATTAGGTTATTGGTGAAGTTTGAATAAAGTCAATAGATTACATAATAGTATTACATTAATATACATTTCCTGGTTTTGATAATTTTACTACAGTAATATTAAAAAAATCCTATTTTTGAGAAATACCTACCTATGTATTTAAGAGTAAAGGGGCATCATCAACTTGCAGTTAAGGAACTGTGTGTGTATAAATAAACAAATAAAAAGAGAATAAAATAAATATAATAATATGTTAATATTGCAGAATCTGGGTGAGGGATATCTGGGAGGTCTTTGAGCTGCTCATGTAATTTGCCTATAAGTTTGAAATTATATCAAAATTAAAATTTAAAAAACAAACCCTTTAATGTAGATGTTATTCATTTTTTAAACTGATAATAAACTAAGAGCAGATAGTACAAACGCCCAACAACACACATGAAATTCTGATCCATCGTGCAGTAAATAAAGAAATCCACTTTAAATAACTATATCTTTAATATTAACCCTAAAATCCTTAGGTTGCCCAGCACTTCTTTCTTTCTTTTTTTTCTTTTTTTGTAAGGAAGACTAGCACTGAGCTAACATCTGTTGCCAGTCCTCCTCTTTTTGCTGGGGAAGATTGGCCCTGAACTGACATCCATGCCCATCTTCCTCTACTTTATATGTGGGACGCCGCCACAGCATGGCTTGATAAGCGATGCATGGGTCCACGCCCGGGATCCAAACTTGCAAACCCCAGGCTTCCAAAGAAGAGTGCCCGAATTTAACCACTATACCACTGGGCCGGCCCCCCAGCACTTCTTAATCCATAGTTCTAACTCTAAAATGAAACGAAAGTTACAAGGAAATAAAGTAGCACATTTCACTCTTTTTAGAATCTTCAACCTAGGAAATTAATCAGAACAATTCTCCTTGAGATAACATCAGACTAGCATGTGTGTGAGTGTACGTGTGTCAGGGGAGGGGGGGGGATGACAGCACCGATGTGTTCCTCCATACCTACTGTTAGAAATGCAGAAGCAAATTTACTGACCAGCTCCAGCAAGTGTAGAGAATTTTCCTCTGATATGGAAATTGTAATTCCATTCTCTGCTTTTTTTTGTTTGCTTGTTCCTATGTTAGTTTTTCTCTCTACATCTACTCCTACTTTTATTGTTTTAAAATATATTTTATTTTCATTCTATTTCCCTGTAATCTGTGAGGAAACATCAATACATTTTCAGAAGATGGTCACATCTACGAGTGTTCTCAGGTCCCGTTTGTGGAAACCAGATATTTACATATGCTAAAAGTCAGCTATATGTACCCAAATAATATTGGAAACATTTAGAAAATTCAAAGAACAAATTTTACATATTCAAGTGTTTATTTTTAAATTCAGGAGTTTTGTAAACTTTCTCAGTAGCTAATAAAAGTAGAAAATAAATATATTTAACTTTTTATTTTCAAATAACTAAACAGGTAAAATGTACCTCCTTTCAGGTATTTAATTTTTTAAAAATGCATAAATTGTGTGAGTGAGCAATCCGGGTACATTGTATTCCTGTAACTAGTCACCATTAAACCCCAGGGGCATGGTGACATTACTAAGCTAAGACGTGTTGTTAAGTGTAAACACTAGAACTACTTGATTCCAGATATGCATGACTAAGCAAATCTGTATAACGTGGTTTCCTATGTTGTTGTTTTCTCTTTTTTTATGAGCACAGGAAACCTATCCAGAATTATTTATATGTGATACTTATAAAGAAGCATGTGAAAAATAATTCAAAATCATCACATTATCTAAGAGTGTAAATCCAAAATTAATGTTGGGAAAGTATCTTTTTAATCTCATTTCAATAGCTGAGGATTTATGTGTATGCATGCATACAGAATGCATGTGTACACCCGCATTACTTTTTTTGTTGTTAATCAAGCTGCAAGAGTACTGGTTACGGACATATAACATCACTGCGCAGTCAGCAACTGTAGGAGATAAAGCTTCAGGTTTTCTCCCAGAACCTATTAATGATTATTCCAGTTAACTTTCTGTGTGACACACACACACACACACACACACACACACACACACACACACACGTGGTGTTTTCTTTTCAATACTATATATGAAATGTCTCTAATTGCTCATCTGAATATTGTTCAGTTTACACTTTCACTAGGAAAACACATTCAAAAGTTTACATTTGAAGCTAAACATTTTAATGACAACTTTAATTTCCTTTTTTTCTGCTTGGGGATCTAGATTTGCAGTTTGAGTAATTCTGACAGTAGACTGTGCTATGCTCCTCATTCTTCCCTCTTTTATTAACCTCTTGACTTCATTGTTAACTGTCCATTAGCAAGATGAGCACATAATTTCTCATATATATCTGGACACTTTTAGTAATAGTGCCTTTAATAATTAAACCAAGACAATAGCATAAAACCAGGAATGTCACAGGCAAATCCAGAAAATGATCAATCTACATATCCCCATAAATGCACACCGCTGAACTAAGGATTAAGAGAAGTGTGATTGTGTTGAAGTCTTGAAAGAGGTGGCCGAGAGGGGAGAGGGGTTGGATATAGGTAGTTTGTACATTCCATAGTTCATCCAGTCTATACCATCAAACTGTGGATGGTGTTATTCAACCCATTGTAAATAAGACTAAGTGCCGTCTCCCGTAGATGCACAAAGAACAATTTTACAATACTTTCAGAATAAACTTGAGAGAAATATGCAGCAATTGTGCAGAAAGAAATGATTACACTTTTCTCACCAATCATTGCTGCCTGTGACAATATTGAACTTAAATACAAACTCATTTTTAACTGCCACAACCAGTTTTCCCAATTTAATTTTACTAGGGTTTTTTACAGGCTTCATAGAAGCCCACGTTTACCACATTCAAGCAATCCTAGAGTGTTTCTCTCTCTCTCTCTCTCTCTCTCTCTCTCTCTCTCTCTCTCTCTCCTTACTTAACGTTGCATCTACTCAGGCCAAGTAAAACGAAATTTTGAAGGCATTGATTTCTTAACCATCTGTAAAATGAAAGTAATAGGAAAGAATAATAGGTTTGGGTTTATCAGAGTCAGGATGGCTTTTTCTACATTGACAAAATGCATCACATAATTTGGTTAAAACAATAGAAACTCGTTATAACTAATTTAAGCAAGAGAGTATTTATCTGAAGGATTCTGATTAGCCCATACTAATTATGGAACAACGAAACACGAGATCAAGTGCAATAAGAAACTATGGCAGATCCAGTGATCTCAACAAGCTTAAAAACCCTCTTACTAAAGTTTGCCGTCAGCCAACTCAGCTCAAATTACCTTCAGTCCCTGGATTTATATATTCATGGGATCTAGGACTTAATTGACCTAGTATGGATCATATGTCCATCAGTTTTGAACTTCTTTGTATAATACTATGACTGGTAACCCACAAGAACCACATCCAGTGAGGGAGCATTAATTCCCCAAGAAAAAGTGTATATATGTTACTGAAGGATGAAACTATTGTGGGCAGATAAGCTATAACATATTTTACTACACATGGAAGGTAATTCTATACACTGATGGCCAGAAAATCGATGAAGACCTTAAACAATCTTAGTTGGGTTAAATATGGGTACCTTAACACAAGAAAATTCTATTCATGGATTACTTTCAAAAACTTAGATCGATTCTCTCACCACTAATACACATGGCCGGGATCGCACATAGAGAGCAACAGATGCCAAAGGAATTTCTGCGTATAAAGTTTCTTTTGTACAAAAGCTCATATCTGATTTGATATTCTTGCTAAAGTAAACATATTTTTAGGTATATTTAGAGTCATGGATCACTTTTAAAAATCATCAGAGGTCAAATTGAGGATTTCGTATTTCAAAGGAAAATACTTTGAATTTTGTGTAAATTTATTTTATTGTGATAAGGAGCAGTTCCTTGACATTTCTTTTCATTTTTAATAAATATTTCCCTTTTTCTCTAAAGCTTTAAATATGTATATTTCTCAACACAAATTTAAAAATATTCCAGAAAGAAATTAAACAGCATATGACCAGCTTTCCACACAACAGGAATCTTCTAAATTCTAGTCGGGTGTTTCTGTGATGCAGATGAGACATCTGTGCTTTATTTTACTATTCCTGGAATATTATAAAAGTTTTCTTATAACTGCCTTGTTATAATGAACACATGGAATAATTATAAGTTTTTCCCCTTTATTTGAGCATTATTTAAATAGTGCTATATGCTCCCTCCTATCATGATTTATGTTTGAATTCAGATAAAAGATAAGAACCAACAAATAAAGTAAATGATTTCTATGGTCGTTTAACTGAGAGTTTCTGAAACATCTCTGAATCATCTGAGCTCCTTGAAAAGACATTTTATAAAAGCACTCCTAGAATATAAAAAATTATCAACTTGGGCTCATAAATAAGTTTTGCTGCTGTTGAAAATTAACTAGTCAACCATATCTCTCTCTGCTTCCCCTGTATCCATTACCTCTTCAAATGATGAAATATAAAAGAAATTAAAATAAAAAACAAAATTAGTAATCCTGGGAAATAATTCAAATTTAGGTCAAAAAAATTCTTTCTTGAGGCAAATTTATTAATAACAATTTATAAGTTTTCAAGCTGGTATTTTTTTACATATGCAACTATTGATATGAAGATAAATGCTCTGATTTATATTGTTTGCAGTAACTATTCACAGAGTTGGCTATTTCACAAGAAAAATACACGGGAGAATGCCCAACTTCTTTTATTTTGTCTTCAGAAATTATTATTCTTGACTTTTGTCTTAGCAATATATGAAATAAATGATAAATTCTACAATAGGTTTCCTACTTGAAATCTCCTTTCAAAATATCTAAAATTTAATTTCCCATGTTACCATGTTTTGAGGAAAAAAAATACCTAGGGATGATTAGATAAACCTATGACATGAAATTACATTATAAAAATTTCCAATATACTATAAATTTAATAATATATTTATAATACCGATATATATTTTATTTTTAATATATATTTTATATAATACATATTTATGTATTTATTTCTTATTTCTATTTTATATTTATAAAACTAGACATAATCTTTCATAAATTTAAATATAGATGAATGAAACATATCAATTCATTTTAGGTTTACTAATAATCTTATGGAATAATTGATTAGATAGAAAATATTAGATAATTGTACTATCATCTAAGCCAAATCAGATTTGTTTAATTATGTCCCATTATATGAATAGCAATGATATTATTAAAAATACCACAAAGCAGACACAAAAAAATGTCTTATGCAATTATTTCTTTCAAGAGAAGAAAGTGATATATAGTAGGATGATAGAATTTACCAATCAAAGAATTATAATGATAGATGTGATGTGAAAATATATTTGTATACCAATTTGTTATCTACATTTTAAATAGCTGGCATCACTTTTAATAGAGGGCTTTGATATTTAAAATTAATATAAATACTAATAATATTTTATTAAAGAAATATTTTTGCAGAATATTTCTAAAATTTAAGATTTGGAAGTTTTGAATAACTACTCACGTGTTATACGTTTAATCAGCACATTGAAAATAATCTCACTGGCAGGACACATACAAGAGTGGTCAATAATCAATGGAAAAAATTAATCTTGATTGATTTCTAACTCATTTACTCAATCTGTTATATTAAACACATTATGTGACTTTTTTGTTGTTTTTCTTTAATTTCTTTGGCTACAAAATGGGAATTATAATGCGTAATGAAAGTGATTGTTCTAAGGATTAAATGTAATAATGAAGCTCTATGTCCAGAGCCTTGGATACAGTAAGTCCTTAGTATTTGAGTTATTATTATTATTAACATAAAGATTTTTAAAATAATATTCTCAAAACCAAGCAAATCTATGTGTAAAATGTGCCAGAGCAGCAGTTATTTTATTTTTGAAATGCACCAATATGGTCATCATGCTATATCACTTTCCTATATAGGAACTTTTCTCCTTTATTTAGATATGTCATTAAAATCATCAGTTATTCCTCAAATGTTACCTAAGGATAGAATACCTTTTTTCATCATTCTGGTGATGTCCTTTTTGATGAAATGAAATCCTTGGCAGTTTATATTGAAATGAGAGAGTCTCAGATTTACATCTTTAGTATTAAGATAAAATTCCCTACACATACTACATTTACCTCATGGGTTGTTATTAGGATTGGATAAAATGATTCAGCACATTGGTCCTTAATTTCAAGGATTATAAGCAAAGAAGATATAATCTTCATGGAAGAATACACACAGAGCAACATTTGTACTGTACCATATAAGGATTATAAAAAAAGACTGCACATTTTCAGTCTGTGACCCAATCTCCTATCAAGAATGTGATGGAAAAGTAAAAATTGACAAGAAAATAGTGTTTTTCTCATGGTCATGAGAAGAAGAAGATGTCTTCTCTGTACTACAGAGTGGTACTTTTCAAAAAATAATTGAAGGAATTTTAAGAGAAAAAGCTTGAGAAGGTGCTGTTTTCATCTAACTGGGAGTCTTCTTTTATTTTTGAGTATTTTGAGGATTGTATTAGGACTCAGATGGGTAAGAGAGAGAACAGATTTCAAGTGAATCTTCAATTTTCATGATAAGTTGTTTTTCTCTCTCCTCTTTAGGTACAGAGATGGAAAAAATTCCCATCAGAAGTCTTTGCTGAAAATCAAGTGAATGCATTTGGCTGGAGTAGCCCATGGTTTTAATTTCTTAGGAAACTATGGGATGATTGTGGCGAGAAGATAAGTATCCCAGGCAACTAGGAACAAAGACCATAGTCCCTGCAAGTAACGTAACCTCTTCAAGATTCACATAATGTAAATAAAATTAAACACATATGATTGAATTTTTGAGTAACTTGCTCATTAATAGATGGTTGTATACTTAATTAAATGACAATGGTGGATAATTGGAGTAGCTAGAATGACCATACTGCCTCTGCCCTAATGCTTGCTAGTTCTGTGAATGTAGCCTTCGCTTAATTTTGGAGAGAATCTAACAACTTCCCCTGGCAAATATGTTCAGGCTAATTGTTTTTCTAACTGTGCAATCTTAGTTACATTGTTTCAGTACTCTTTGCCTCAGTTTCCTGGGAAATAAAGACAAGTTCCACACAGTGTTGATGTGAATATTGAATGAGAAAAATATTTGCAAAGAGACATATTGGGTCTACAATATGTGATTTTGTTTCTTCTGTTTCCTTTCCTTTCCTCTGAAAGCAGAAATGGCATATCTCATGAGGCAGAAAAAATTTTTGGCATGGCTATAAATAATTATATTTTTCCTTGTTTACCATTTCACTACAAAATGATTGTTGTGCAGCTTCCATGCAAACACTTGGAGATGCAATGATGAACAAAACCTACAAGGGTTCGTTATCATGGAGATTACATATGAAACACTCCACAAGCATTTGGGTTTACACTTTTATCTTTATAATTGATATCATTTGGATTTCCTTTCCTTTTCACACAACATCTCTATTCCCAGAAAAGCTATACATCACATAACTAAACTCAAGTGGGGTTTTGCACATTTTGATCTTTTAAGCTGTTTGTGAATTAATAGCATTCGTTTTTGTCAGTAGTATCAAATACAGACCTAGAACATATAAAGATTATAGGCCTAAATGCTAAATCTTGATCTCTAATTTAAGCTGAGAGATATATTAAACACAAAATAGTGAATTAAAATGTTTTTGAATACACTCTGGGGCAGATTTGAAAGCTTAGGTAATGCTTCTGAAGTAAATTGCATATTGAACTCATTAAATTATCTTAACTTCTCATTTTCATATAGAACCCCTGATAAATTTAATTACCTGAAGATGTTTGATGCTGGTCAAAATATTTTAAAGCAAATAAATAACTATAACAATATCTTATATTGTTTTCTTTGTAACTCCATTCAAAGGTAAAATAGAGTGTAATTAAATTTGATATGGTCTACCTGGTTTATGTTTATACATATAGTTGGGATTTTCATGCTTAAGGCTTGTCCGCTTTGGAATGCCTAGGATGGAACATGATTTGCAGAGTTAATCACTCTACCATTCAGCAAACAATGGGCCTCCCTAAATTGTACTTACGCTCACAGTAAATATTTCTTAATTGTATATTTGGCACAGAGAACAAATGAATTGGTCATAAAAATGAAGTAGATTATAAATTATTAAGTCTACATTTCAGGTAGAGTGTCCATAAAATGATGTGAATGTTAATGCTAAAGCTCTTTGGTAATAAAAATGAAATCAATATAACTTTTAGGTATCTTCATACATATCTTATTGTCGTGAATTCTAGTGGAGATCTGTGAAAAATGGCTTGTGAATGGATACAAACTCTACTCACGTCTGTGGCTGTCAGGGATTCTAAACTGCCATGATGCTAGTCCACACTCAGCTTTTAGCAGCATGCTAAAAAGTTTCAATGAATTTTTCTTAGCAGCTGACATGCTCCCAGCATCACTGCATATTTCCTGCCACAGGTGTACCCATGCTCTCATCCTGCCATTTTGAATTGGCTTGCCCTACCAACTTTGTGCTATTTGGTTGTCCTGTGACTTCAACTTTTTGATGGGTTCAAAAAAAGTTGTTTTTGTTTTGCTTTATTTTTTCAGTTTACAGCTGAATTTACAGCTTTTTCTTCTTGTTAAGTTGGAGCAGCTTTACAGTTTTCTACATCTTAGCAGAATACAGAACATTCTCTTCTACTTTAAGTTGACCTTTTTGCTAGTCAACTTTATATTTAATTGCCTGAGATTTAATTCAAGATGGGATTGTGACTAAACTAGAGGAGAAATGAGCATCTCTTAGAGAAGAGAATGACTGTTGGTCATCAAATATTTCCTTTTGTGAAGAGGTGTGAAATTTTTTATTTAAGAGGAATTTTTCATTATTTTGTTACAAGCACATTATTTTTGTCTTTATGAGTAGAAG
Source organism: Tapirus indicus (assembly GCA_031878705.1). Taxonomy (NCBI): domain Eukaryota; kingdom Metazoa; phylum Chordata; class Mammalia; order Perissodactyla; family Tapiridae; genus Tapirus; species Tapirus indicus. Next base: position 32,549,956 of record CM062937.1, on the reverse strand, counting down.
GATACATTTGGATGGTGAGTACCCCGAAGGTTGGTCTGTGGTATTTGTGGTCACTTGGCACTCAGTCTCTATTCTCACTTGATTTGGTACCTATTTGTGAAAGGCAGATGGAGAGGTACAAATGAAAATTTCAAGAGTCTCTTACAGCTAAGATTCTGTGAGTGAATTATTTCAGTTGGAAACACTTAATGGCATTTGGGAAGTACAAGAGAATAAAAATATTCTCTTAATTTTGAAGACGTGGTAGATCAGAACTGGCCAGTTTCAGTACCTTAATGCTGAGTCACCAGCTTTTTAAATTAAGAGAAGCAGTTGTAGTGATAGAGAAGGTGGAAGAATGTTTGTCACCTCTGCTATGAAGACGTCTTTAGAACTCAGTAATCTAGCTGTGGCCACCTGACTCCAGATCATTCAGAAAGGTGATTAAAAAATCCAGTAATTTGTAATCACCTAATTCTTGGATTAAATCCTCTTCTGTTGGAATATATAGAAGGAGTTCTGATTTCTTTATAGCATGCTAACTGACAAAAGGCTCAGTATGTTTTACAAAAAAGAGTATAATAAAATAGTACAATGTATGAATAAAAATCATTATTTTAAAAACACATTTGAGTGATGTCAGCAAGATGCAGAATAGGAAGTTCTAGGCCTCATTCTTCCATGGAAACACTGATTTAACAACAATATACAGACAACATTGCCTTTGTGAGAACTCCAAAAACCAGTTAAGATTATCAGCAGATTTCTCAGAAGAAGTGTTGCAGACCAGAAGGGAGTAAGATGATATATTCAATGTACTGAAAAGAAAGCTGACAACCAATAATACTATATCTGGCAAATATAGTCTTTCAAAATACTTTCTTTCAAGTACAAAGTCAGTCTTTCAAATACAGTCTTTCAAAAATGAAGGAGAAATTAAGACTTTCCCAGAAAACAAAAGCTGAGGGAATTCATCACTACTAAACATGCCCTACAAGAAATATTGAAGAAATTCCTTCAAATTAAAATGAAAGGATGCTAGACAGTAACAGGCAACCATACAAGAATGTAAAACTCTCTGGTAAAGGTAAATATATAAACAAATGAAGAATTTTGTGGTTTTGTAATGTTACAGCTCTGTGATTGTAATAATGAATAAAGCACTATTAATTATGGTATAGATTTAAAAGGCAAAGCTATAAAAATATGACTGTATGTTAATGGATATACAATATAAAAAGATGTAATATATGGCATCAATAACATAAAGTTGGGAGGTGGAGATGTAAAGGAGGAATTTGTGTATGCAATTTAAGTTAAATTGTTATCAGTTTAAAATAGATTTCTTTTGAAATAGATTGTTATAACTTTATGTAATCCCCATGGTACACACAAAGAAAATATCTGTTGAAGATATGCAAAAGGAAATAAGAAGGGAATCAAAGCAGGGCTATACAAAAAAAAAAAATCAACAAAACACAAAGGAAGGCAGTAAGAGAGGAAAAGAGATCAAATCTCCATAAGACATGCAGAAAAGAAGGAACAAAATGGCAACATGGCAAGTCCTTTCCTATTATTACTTTAAATGTAAATGGATTAAACACCCTTTAAAAGACAAAGATTGGGTGAATGGCTAAAAAACAAACAAACCAAGATCCAACTATATGCTGCTGACAAGAGACTAATTTTTCAACCTAAGGACAGACATAGGTTAGAAGTAAAATGATGGAGATAGAAATTGCATGCAAATGGTAACCAAAAGAGAACAGAGGTAGCCATACTTAGACAAAATAGGCTTTGTCAAAAACTGTCACATGACACAAAGAAAGACATTATGTAGTGACAAAAGGGTCTATTTATCAAGAATATATAGCAATTATAGATATATATGCACCTAACATCAGAGCTTCCAAATACATGAAGCAAACATTGACAGAACTGAAGGAAGAAATAGACAGCAACACAATAATAGTAGAATTCCTCAATACCTCAATTTCAATAATGGATAGAGCAACAAGAAAGTAGATCAACAAGGAAACAAAGGACTTGAACAACACTATAGATCAATGGACCTAATAGACATATACAGAATACTCCACCCAACAGCAACAGAACACATGGTCTTCTGAAATGCACATGGAACATTCTCCAGGATAGACCACATGATAGGCCATAAAAACATCCTTAACAAATTTGGGAAGACTGAAATCTTACAGAGTATCTTATCCAACCACAACAGAAAGAAACTAAAAATCTATAACAGAAAAAAAACCTGGATAATCCACAAATATGTTGAAATTAACATACTCAAATAACCAATGGTCAAAGAAGAAATGACAAAGTTAGTTAGAAAATATATAGAAATAAATGAAAATGAAAACAGCACACCAAATTTATGAGATGCAGTAAATGCAGTACTAAGATGGAAGTTTATGTCAGTAAATACTTACAATAACAAAGAAGAAAGATCTCAAATAAATAACTTAACTTTACACCACAAGGAATTATAAAAGGAATAAATTAAGCCCAAAATTAACAAAAGGAAGGAAATAATAAAGACTAGAGCAGAGATCAACAAAATAGAGAAGAGAAAAACAGTACAAAAAAACCCAATGAAACCAGGAATTGGTTTTTTGAAAAGATCAACAAAATTGACAAAACCTTAGGTAGATTAACTGAAAAAAAAAGAACACTCAAATAGCTAAAATCAGAAGTGAAAGATGGAACATTATTACTGACTGACATCACAGAGATAAAAAGGATTATAAGAGAATACTATGAATCTTTACACACTAACAAATTGGATAAACTAGAAGAAATGGATACATTCCTAGAAACACAAAACCTATGAAGGCTACATTATAAAGAAATTAAAAAACCTGAACAGATCTACAACTAGTATGGATATAGATGTTGTAGTCAAAACCTCTCCTTAAAGAAAATTCCAGGACCAGATGATTTCACTAAAGAATTCTTCCAAACATTTAAAGAAGACTTGACACCAATCATCTTCAAACGCTTTGAAAACATTGAAGTGGAGGAAACACATCCAAACTTATTCTATATATCCAGCATTACACTGACAACAAAGCCAGACAAAGATACTATAAGAAAACTACAGACCTATAACTCTGATGAATATTGATGAAAAAAAATCTTCAACAAAATACTGGCAAACTGTATTCAACAGCACATTAAAAACATTAAACACCATGACTATGTGGGATTTATTCCTTTAATGCAAGTATGTTTCAACATACAAAAAATTGATCAATGTAATATACCACATCAACAGAATAAAGAACATAATCACATGATCTCAAATGACGCAGTAAAAGCATTTGACAACTTCAACACCCTTTCATGATAAAAATACTCAACAGACTAGGGGCCGGCCCGGTGGCGCAGCGGTTTAGTCTGCGCTTGGCAACCCAAGGTTCGTGAGTTCGGATCCCGGGTGCCCGCGACGCACTGCTTGTCAGCCATGCTGTGGCAGCGTCCCATATAAAGTGGAGGAAGATGGGCACGATGTTAGCCCAGGGCCAGTCTTCCTCAGCAAAAAGAGGAAGATTAGCAATGGATGTTAGCTCAGGGCTGGTCTTCCTCACAAAAAAACAATACTCAACAGACTAGGATAGAAGGAAACTACCTCAATATAATAAAAGCGATATACACAAAACCCACAGCAAACATCACACCCAATAGTGCGAGACTGAACTCTTTTCTTCTAAAATGAGGAACAAGGCAAGGATGCCTTCTTTTGCCACTTCTACTCAACATAGTCCTGGAATTCCTAGCCACAGCAGTTACACCAGAAAAAGAAATACAAGGCATCCAAACTGGAAAGGAAGGAGTAAACTTATCTTTATTTGCATATGGCATGACCTTGTATGTAAAAAAAATAAAGATTCCAGAAAAAACTTGTTAGAACTAATGAACAAATTAAGCAAATTTGCAGGATACAAAATCAACACTCAATAATCAGTTGTGTTTCCAGACACTAACAATGAGCAATCCAAACATAAAATTAATAAAACAATACTATTTACAATAGCATCAAAAATAACACAATACTCTGTAACAAACAGAACCAAGAAGGAGAAAGACTTGTACACCGAAAAGTATAAAACATTGCTAAGAGAAATTGAAGACACAAATAAATGGAAAAGCATTCCATGTTCATGGATTGGAAGACTTAGTATTATTAAAATGTCCATCCTATCCAAAGCAATCTAAACACTCAATGTAATCCAATCAAAATCTGGATGACATTCTCAGCAGAAATACTTTAAAAAATCCTAAAATTCTTATGGAATCTCAAGGGACTCTACATAGTCAAAATAATTTGTGTGTGTGAGGAAGATTAGCTCTGAGCTAACATTTGTTGCCAATCCTCCTCTTTTTGCCGAGGAAGATTGGCCCTGGGCTAACATCCATGCCCATCTTCCTCTACTCTATATGGGATGCTACCACAGCATGGCTTGATAAGCAGTGTGTCAGTCCACACCTGGAATCCGAACCTGGTAACCCCGGGCCGCCAAAGTGGAGCATGCAAACTTAACTGCTATGTCACCGGGCTGGCCCCCAAAATAATTTTTAAAGGGAGGAACAAAGTTGGAGACCTCACACTTCTTGATTTTGAAACATGTTACAAAGCTGTAGTGATTAAAACAGTGTGAGAATGGCATAAAGATAGACACGTAGAGCAGTGGAAAAGAACAGAGAGCCCAGAAATAAACCCTCAGGTAGATGGTCAAAAGATTAACGAGAATGCCAAGACCACACAATGGGAAAAGAACATTCTCTTTAATAAATGATGTTGGAAAAATGATATATCCACATTCAAAAGACTGAGTTGGATACTTACCATACACCATATTAAAAAATTACTCAAAATGGATTAAAGGCCTAAATGTAAGACCTAAAACTGTAAAACTCCTAGAAGAAAACAGGGGAAAGTTTCATGACATTCAAGTTAGTAATTATTTCTTGGATATGACACCAAAAGTTCAGGCAATAAAGCAAAAATATACAAATAGGACTACAAAGAAATGCAAGAATTTCTGTGCATCAAAGGACACAATCAATCAAGTAAAAAGGTAGCCTGCAGAATGGGAGAAGATATTTGCAAATCACATATCTGATAATGAATTAATATCAAAAATATATAAAGAACGCCTACAACTCAACAAGAAAACAAATTACCCAATTAGAAATTGGCAAAGAACTTGAATAGATATTTCCCCAAAAAGATATACAAATGTTCAACAAGCATATTAAATGAAACTCAATATCACTAATCATTAGAAAAATACAAATCAAAACCACAATATCACCTCACACCAATTAGGCCACTGTTAAAAAACAACCAACCACAAAAACAAAACAAAGCTCAGAAAATAACAAGTGTTGGCCAGGACGTAGAGAAATTGGAACTCTTGTGCACTGTTGGTGGGAATGCAAAATGGTGCAGCTGGTATGGAAAACAATATCGTGGTTCCTCAAAAAATTAAAAATAGAATTACTCTATCATCTACAACCTCACTTCTGGGTCTGTATCGAAAAGAATTGAAAGCAGGATCTTGACAAGATACTTGCACACTCATGTTCATTGAAGCATTATTCATAATAGCCAAGACAGGAAGCAACACAAATATCCGTAGACAGATGAATGAATACAAAAAAATGTGGTATATACATACAAGGAAATATTATTCAGTCATGGAAAAAAAGGAAATCCTGTCATATGCTACATGTGGATGACCCTCAGGGACATGATGTTAAGTGAAATATGCCAGTCACAAAAAGTCGATACCATACGATTCCACTCATGTGAGACACCTAATGTAGTCCAACTCATTCAAATAGAAAGTAGAATGGTGGTTGCCAGGGGCTTGGGGAAGAGGAAAATGGGAGGTTATTGTTTAATGGGTATAGAGTTTCAGTTTGGCAAAAAAAAAATGTTCTAGAGATCTGTTATACAACAATGCAAATATACGTCACACTATTGAACTGTAGACTTAAAAATGGTTAAGGTGGTAAATTGACTGTTATGTGTTTTTCACCACAATTTAAAAACAACTCATTTGCCTGGAGGGACTATATGTGTGTGAAATTATCTGTAGTGTATTTGATATCACACTTACAGTAAGTCGAGCCAGATCTGAGTAAAGCTGATTTCTCAGTGAAGAATAGTTTCAGGCAAGAATAGGATGGTATTTGAATGTGAAACCTGAAGGGCATAGTAAGACTTCAAGTTGTCATCTGACTGACATAGACGTATTAGTGTCCTGAAAGGGTGTATTGAGTAAAAGACCAGAGAAAATCTGCACAAAAAATAATACTTTTGTGATCCTTGGTTTAATTAGGAGGGATAGGATAGGGGCTTGTTCTAGTAAAATCTAGAGGAATCTTTTTTTTCTTACACCTACCAATTTTCAATAAATATGTGTCCTCATCACTGTTTTAAATTTTAAGTCTTAACTAACACTTCATCTTACCCCTAAATAGTGTGCTTTTAGGTATTGCTTTTAGATGGCTTATATTTTTTTTAATTTCATTTCACAGTGAGTAAATAATTGATAGCTTTAAGCCTAGAGGAATCAATATTTTCTCCTTATTTTTTCAACAAGTAGATTACGTTAGGAATCTGATACATTAAATGCCTTGTTTGAATTCTCTCAACTAGTACGTGACGGGGCTGGGATTTATATGCCATTACTGCCCATGGTTTTTCCATTTATATGCCCAAGACAACCACATTAGTTGTTAAAGAAGTGATACTCCTTTTTAAGCCAAATTATCCTGGAACTAAGCACATTTTGATTGTATTATCACTATTTCCTTTTCTAAATAAAGGAAAATTAATTAGAGTTTTCATTGTCATACATTCTGGCCTTCGCTTACTGATTTTTTTTTCTACCTTCTTTCTTGCCCTAAATAGACTGTCAGAACGCTATGACCAGGAGTTATTCCAAGCTAGTCTTGTGGAAAATAAACAATCTGCATTCTAGCTGGAATGTAAGCTGCAGAAACAGAATTTAACAGTAATTCAGTGTAATAATATGTCACCTGGGGGGAAATGAAGGGATTCCGTAATGGCATATTGTAACTGTGATTATTACCAGCAAATGTGGTCAGGTCTGTCTCCGCAGTTAAAAAAGAAAAAAAAAAGCTAGACTTGACCATACCACTGGAAACTACAAACTGACATATCCATATGTCTCACTACCCTTTGAATTCTTCTGTGATGAACACTGAGTGCCAGATTTTTTCCTAATTTAAGAATTAGAAGTTCACGAAACCATTCAAAAGCTATTCAAGCCACAATGATAACAACAAAAATAAATCATGCTTTATTCAATTTGACTTGAGCTCCTAGCAGGTAAGTATTCACTTATGTTGTCATGTCACGAGCATGTTTTCTTTCTTACCTTTATTGAAATATAATTGATATAAAATCCATTGTACATATTTAAACTTACAATTTAATGTTTTGTCACAAATATACACTAAAAATCATCACCACAATCAAGAGATTAATCATCTTCATACTCTCAACGTTTTCATGTATCCCTTTTGTAATTCTACCCCCAGGCAATCACTGATTCACTTTCCGTCACTATAGATACGTTTTAACATTTTAGAGTTATATACATGAAGTTGGATATTATATATCCTTTTTTGTTTGACTTCTCTCAATCAGCATAATTATTTTCTTAGATGAAACCAAGGCACAATCCATAAAGAATAAATCGATAAATTAGACTTCATCACAATTAAAAATTTTTGCTCTTCGAGAGATATCATTAATAGAAAGAAAAGACAAGCCACAGACTGGAAGAAAGCATTAATAAATCATATATACTTTATAACAAAACTTGCATATAGAATATATAAAGAGCTTTCAAAATTCAATAGTTAGAAAACACACAACTCAATTTTAAAAACAGGCAAAATATTTGAACAGAAACTTCAACAGGAAAAATAATATAGAAGCAAATGGATGTATGTTCTGCATCACAAATCATTAGGGAAACACAAATTAACACCCCAACCATATAACACTGCACATTTATTAGAATGACTAAAATTTAAACACTGAACACATCATGTGTTGGTAAGTATGTGGAGGGAGTGGCACTATCACATTCTCCCTATGAGAGTATAAAATGGTACCATCATTATGAAAAACAATTTTGCAGTTTATTTTAAAATTAAACATTTATCTACCATAGGATCCAGCTATTTCACTCTTTGGTACTTACTCAGGAGATAAGAAAGCACATGCCTGTACAAAAATTTATACAAAATTGCACATATTGGTGTAATTGATAACAGACAAAAACTGGAAATAATTCAAACTTCCCTCAACAGGTGAATGGATAAAAAAATTCTGGTATATCCATACAGTGGAATACTACCCAGCAATAAAAGTAAAGGTCTGTTTATACACAACAACTTCAAGTGGTATTTTCATAGTTAGTGATGAAATTTTTTGGCAAAAACACCAAGGATATGAAAAAAGAAAATTAATTATAGTTTTCATTGCCATACATTCTGGCCTTCACTTACTGTGGATGAGGTAGAAATATTTTATTAAGATTTTCATATTTCGCACTTCAAAACATGTCAGTCTTGGGTCCGGCCTGGTGGTGTAGTGGTTGACTTTGCATACTTCACTTTGGCAGCCAGGGTTCACAGGTTCAGATCCTGGGTGCAGACCTATGAACTGCTCATCAAGCCATGTTATGGCAGCGTCCCACATACAAAAAATAAAATAGAGGAAGATTGGCACAGATGTTAGCTCAGGGACAATCTTCCTCACCAAAAAAAAAAAAAAATGGCAATCAATATAATTCTGATGTACATATGCATAGTGAGAATCCCTACGTAGTGCATCATTACATGCTCTGAAACAATGTATTAAGGTTTTGCAAACTAAATTACAAATAGCTATCCGGTTGATGTTTCATATTGACCCTTATATCTCATATAATCTTTTATACTTAATAGATAGACAACTACAAAAACAATTGTGATTTATTTTATTATTCGCTAATGGGAGATGAAGTAGGTAGACAGTGTCATCTAGGTCATCTTTTTGACGTCTCTAAAAATATCCACTGCAAAAATCTCCATTTTATACAGAGACAGCATATAAAAAAAGCACATAAAAAATTAGGGTCATTTAAACCTAACAGGCAATAGAAACGTATAGTTTTGTAGTGATATTCGGGCTTGTGGATTGTGTTGATATTTAGTTGCTGACAGTAACAATGGTATTAGCTAACCATGCAACTCAGCTGCTTAAATTAAAAAGAGACTATATTGGCACACTAATAGGAACCCATATTTAGAGCCAATTTAAGATAACTTTATATGTAGAGCTGACTTCAAAGATGACGGAATTCAAGTGTTCAAACAATGCCTCTCTGTTATGCTTTCTTTGTATTTCAGACCTTCCATGATCAATGGAAAAGAAGACTTCCAGCAATTCCAGGTAATATTCTATCAGCTTTACAACCACCGTGGGGGGATAATCATTGTTGGCCAATAGTGCCACGAGATGTTTAATGGCTCCAATTGGCTTGATTTGACCCCACCCCTTAACTCATAATTTTGGTCAGAACGATGTATTATCCCATCAAATAGACCTGAGTAACTTGACATATCTGGAGCCATGAAATGGACACTGCCCCTATTGAATCATAGGAAAACGAAGGAACTGTTCAAAGAGGAACAGGAACAGATGATGGGCAAAAAAAACAACAGGGGTCCACAGACAAATGAGTTAAATTTTATAGAGGGAAATTATCATTCTCCCTCTTGTAGTTCTGCCAGAAATAGTGGAAGGGTGTTGTGGGCAAATGGCTGCCAGCAATTTGACAGATAAAGGCAGATTGAACCTACTGGAAGGTCGATTGTACTAAAGATTCATGATCCTCAGATGGTTTTATGTTTTACCTGAGGGTGTGATTTGTTCAGGATGCAACAAAATTCCAGTGGTCACGGTAGGGCATGATATTAGTAGACAGTTGAAGTAGGGCACAGTGACCTGTGGTTCTCCTGCAGTTCCAGTGAAGGATTCAGTATGAACTAGACCCCAAAGAAATAGAAAATCTCTCACTGAGCACATGTGTGTGTGTGTCTACGTGGGCGGTGGGGAGGGGGGGTGGTGAGAGTTGATGATGGAACAGAAAAACAAATGTAGGTATGTGAGAGAATTTTCCAAGAGATAATGTTTTTATTTACTTTACTTGGATAAAGAAAGATTTTTGCGCCCCACTGCCTATGTGTATTTCCAAATCTAAACCACAAGCATATTTTATTTAAAATTGCACTGGATGCTGACACTCACCTGGGAAGAAGTTTTGATTTCCTTAAGTTAATTTCCTAAATATACGTGCAGTACATATATTCTCAATCTGCTGATTACAATTTAGGAAAAAACAAATGAGAGAAAGCCCTCACTTCTGATGTACTAGCATGGGAAGAAAAGACATGGTAAAGAGAAGGTTTGTTTCTCACAGACAGAATGAGAGAGAGGGTAATTAAGATAAATAAGATTATTTTCATTTAATAGACAATGCTTAACCAGGCTTTTCATTCCAGTTTCTTTAGGATGGCCTTCTAGCTGAATGCAGCTAGAAAACTGAGGATTTTGAAATCAGAGATTTTGATGTTAAATTGTGATATGGAAAAGCACATGTTTTAGCAGCCTAAGATTATAACGCAACTATAAATTCTCCTAAAAAGCCTGCCGGTCACAGTTCCCTTCTGAGAAAAGTGGTCACGCGGCAAGTCTGCATTCTTCAAACCCTGTGATCCACTACGTTGTGACTGGGTTGACAAAAGCGTGGTGATTGCAGTTGTATGAATGTATTATGGCCACTTTTCTCAATAAGGAGCAGTCATGCGCAGGTACTTTAAATCTTGGATCATTGAGTTGGGCCAGACCACCACATAGTCAAGGTTCAAAGATTAGCCAGAATTTCTCTCCAACAAGATTCAAGGTTGCTTTCACTTCACATCACTGGAACAAACAAGCAAAGGCTCCATTAGACGGGAGGACTGATGGGAGATAGCTGCGGTTCCCCTGCTTCTTTTCTCAAAGGTGCACCAGGGTTCGGAGCCTCAGGGGAGTAGGAACAAGGTGAGGACTCTGACCTGTGACCTGTGGCGTTTATGACATTAAGCATTCGGTGGTGTACTTGGGACTCTTAATTTGATACCTTATGAGCTATTCTTCGCTGAGCTATAGACACATGCCTCAGTGTTCTATTTCCTTGATCTAGTTCATATTGAATCCTTCACTGGAGCTACAGGGAGGCCTGTAGCTGTGCCCTCTGCAACCATCTAGCAAAATCCTGTACTACTGTGACCTCTGGACTTTTGTTGCGTCCTGAATGGTGGTCACGTTTCATGGGATCTGAGGTTGGGGCAGCTGAAATGATTTTCTGGGCCTTCTACCTCCTCATACCCTCTAGTCTGCTAGCATGTTACCCGTATTCTAACCTGTTTTCTTTATTAAGTAACATGTGCATTTTTTCCCCAAAAATTTCAATGGAAAATAGGTGATCTTGGATATCATTTCTACTGAAAGTTTAGTAAATCGGTTTTTCAAAATAGGAGTTTATGGGGCCCACCTGGTGGTGTTGTGGTTAAGCTTGCATGTTACACTTCTGCAGCCCGGGGTTCATGGGTTCGGATCCCAGGCACGGACCCACAAGCTGCTTATCAAGCCATGCTGTGGCAGTGCCCCACATAAAGTAGAGGAAGATGGGCAGAGATGTTAGCTCAGGGCCAATCTTCCTCAGTAAAAAGAGGGAGACTGGCAGTGGATGGCTAATCTTCCTCAAACAAAAAAAAAAGAAAAAATAGGAGTTTAGACTATGTCTATCTATAAAACCTAAACATCACAGAGTTTCTCAGTGAAACTATGAATTCAGAGACTCACTTCTCATATCACCCTAGGGCTTTCTGCAACACAGCATTACCACTAAAATTTTCTCACCTCATAGCACATAGGAAACCTGAATTTAGAAAAGCCCAGAATAAAATAGTAAAATACACATTTATTAGGAGCTTTCTATAGTTGTTTCTGGCCAAGCTAAACAAGATAAACTAGTTTTTTCAGTTGTTTGAAAATACTGTACACATTTCCATTCCTCCTTTTTTTTTTCTATAGAAGATTAGTCCTGAGCTAACATCTGTGCCAATCTTCCTCTATTTTGCATGTGGGACACCACCACAGCATGGGTGGAGAGTGGTGTAGGTCTGTGCCAGGGATCCAAACCCACAAACCTGGGCCTCTGAAGCAAAGTGTGTAGATATTTAACCATTTGCCACGAGGCCGGGCCCTCTATTTCTCTTTTTTTATTCTTAATCAAAGATTTTACTTCCTCGGAAGAACATAAAATGTAAATTTAGGACTTTGTCCTTGTAACTTCTTGTTTCTGTCCCTATCCATGCACTTTCTTTTAAATGGCCACCTTTCTGATTAGACACACTTTATTTTTTTGTTTTGTTTCTGTGAAGAAGAGTGGCTCTGAGCCAACATTCATTGCCAATCCTCCTCTTTTTTTGCTGAGGAAGATTGGCCCTTGGCTAACATCCGTGCCCATCTTCCTCTACTTTATATGGGACGCTGCCACAGCATGGCTTGACAAGCGGTGTGTCGGTCCGTGCCCAGGATCCAAACCTGCGAATCCCAGGCCACAGAAGCAGAGTGTGTGAACTCAACCACTACACCACTGCGCTGGCCCCTAGACATACTTTAAAATATGTAATCATATTGACTTAAGTCTTCCTCATTCCAGAATCTTCAAATTATTGTTCTCTCAAATTTAAAATCAGTCTTCTTTAGAAAGTTAGCCATTTTTTGGTTATCCAATTTTTCAAATCTCCTCTAGTAAGGACAGCAGTAACAACAAAATACGTAGAAGCACGAGGACCTTGCCAAGGACTATGTGCTAATTTCTCAAGTACAATGACTACTTACATCAGAGGTTGGAGACAGGTGCAGAGGACAAAAAGATGAACTTGGTATTCCAGAAAAATTTCCTTTGTGAGTACTATGTCATTCACAATCATGCTTGCTAAAACATTAATTCTGTCTAATATAGATCTATGCATAGCAAGGCTATGGGTCAGTTCTTTCTTTTATGTAAACACTGACTTTCCTGAATGAGTTATATTCAGTCACTTAATTTTTCCCAACATGGTAGTGATTTTTTTCATATTTACTCTTTCATATGAGAGAGGTATTTTTAAGTTTTTAAAAAAGTATGCACATGAAAAAAACAGACTTCAGTTTGAATTGAAAAGCACCAAAATAAAAAAAGTGAGGCATGCACACACGCATTTAAAATTTCAATAATATATAAATATAATTATTTAGTTTGAAGGCAAACGTTAAGGAGCAGATTGGCAAATGGGCCATTACCATATTTTCACTAAAGCGTAAGGATGTGTCATCCAAGAAATCGACATAATTGCTTAAAATTATTCTAAACAGTCCTTATCAAATATTTTAGGCATTATTCAAAGTGGTTATTACCGGAAATACAAGAGGCCTGTTCATAGATTCTGTGTTGCCTTATTGTCTGAATATGGACTCTCCACACTGACACCAAATTTCTGTCTTGTCAACATGTAAAAGGATGCATCATTTTATCTGCTGAGTGACGAAGTTTCAAATCCACAAAGCACAGGCCGTCAGTCCTTTGCGGTGATTATGATGCCTCAAACCTGACAGCTTTCTCATAGTCCCCAAATCAAATTGTTCCTGCTTCTATTAGAAAAAGGCAAGTGTGTAAAAGCTAGAGGAAGAAGAAGGCAAATAGGAAAGAAAATGAGCTTCATGTTCAGAGTAATTATAAAAAGTTGTTTCCGGGGCAAAGTGGAGATATTGGTTTTGCCTCTCCTCGAGATGTACACACATGAGACACAAAGAACCCATATGGGTCCAAGGTTTGCCAGGAAAGGGAATATCAGGATAAGCAGATGGCAGTCCCATTGCCATATGGCCACTCAGGAATGGGTCGATGTTCTGGCACTTTGCCATAAGCTAAAACTAGAAATATTTTCGTGCTACTATTTTAAACAGTGCAAAGAATGAATACATGGTTTGTTGACATGAAAAGTCATTAGAAAAATATGACAGGAGTACTTTATTATATGCATCTCCACTAACTGGCTCCTTGACTTATAAAACAAATTAAAAAGGATCAAATTTATGAGGTTTCCTGCGTTTTGGATACAAAACTATATGGATAATATTGCAGTTTTATTTTAACTTCGAACTAACAATCTCATTTATTGAGGTGGTTCAGAATATTTTAGAGGCTTATACTATAACTATGGCTTGGATCCAGTATTTCCAGTATTTACAATAATAAATAAGCTTAATATCTCTGTGAACTCATGTTAGCCTGATGTAAAATAATTATTAAATTAAAAAAAAATTTCCGGTTTTATTGAGATATAATTGACACATAACATTGTATTTAAGGTGTGCAACACAACGATTTGATATTTGTATATTTTGTGAAATGATTACCACAATAAGTTTAGTTACGTCTATCACCACACATAGTTCCACATATTTTTTTTCTCATTAAAATGAGAATTTAAAGAGAGGGGCAGAGTGGAAAGAGCTTTGGGTTTAGAAACAGAAGAGAAAGGTCTTTGACCTGATAAGCCAGGTATAGTCCGTGACAATTTCCAAGAGTCACTTAATCATTCCAAGCTTCAGTTTCCTTCTCTGGAAAGTGTTTCTATGTGATGTTGTTGAGAAAAAGCGTGCAGTGCAGAACAAAGAGAAATTGGGAGGTCACACAGAACTCTATTCAAATTCACCTCCTCCCACTACTAGCTTTGCTATTTTTCTCTTGAAAGCTGCTCTAACTTTAAACTGAATTTCACTATCTGAAAGGGGAAGATAACGATATAGGACTCACAGGGCTGTGGTGAGAAGTAAATGAGATACTTCCAGATGACTCCAGGTTATGAGACTAAAGAAATGAGCAAGGGGATCTGCAGCCAGCAGTTTCCTCTCAGGCTGTGGGTTAGGAGTGACTGAAGAGAGAGGAGTGGGTCGACCAGCCTGCCCCCTGGAAGCATCTATTCTGCCTGAGAATACTTTCTCCAATTGTGGGCAGAGTGTCTTTTTAATGACTTTCTCTGGCATAGAGCTATATCCCTGGCTACAAGAACCTGGAACCACTTCCTTCAGATGGGCTGAAAGTTCTGGCTTCCCTAAGGCTTGATCCAATGACTCAAGGATTCATAACACCAGGTTGTTCACATAAAGCCTTGGGTGGGCGTGAGCAGAGGATTCCCTACCAAACCATCCTCCTCTAGTGTGGCTTCCTTAACCTAATCTTCTAATTATGATATCATTATTTTTTATTGTTTTCTCTTTTCCCTTTTAATGATTATGAAAATTTAACTAAAACACTTTTCTTTGTGTATCTGAAAACTATTCCACAGCAATAATGCATTAGATCATTGTATTCTTTGTAATATCCTTTTCCCAGGTGTTTCTCATTTAATCCTTTAATTAATCCTGTAAGGGTGGTAGTTTTATTCGCTCTCCCCAGAAACACATTAACCCAGACACATGATATACAAAGTACATTTAAGTATCTATAAGATATGATCAACAACAAATACTCAGTAAGTGATGAAACTAGGAGAAATAACAAGCCATCTAATGAGAATGTACACGCCTTTCCATGATATTGATAAAGGCTGATATCAGTTTGCTTACTATCATAGATATTTGCATTAAGTAGGTGTAAGAAAATTTTCTACATTATTCTCCCAAGTTTTCTTCAAAAGTTACAGATCCACAATTACGCAAACCACGTTGAATTGTAACTTCCTCTCCTTTCAAACTATTTCCAAGTATCTGGTAATACAGATAGGAAATTTCACTTAATAAGCATTGTATGTGGAAATAAACTCCCAAGAGGGGAGGGAGCTGTGAACGGTCAGGAAGGTCAAGAGTAACTTCTCACAGAAAAACAAAAATGAATGAATGAATAACGGAGATGAAGCTCGGAAACAATTGTCCAATAAACTATTTTTTTAATTGGGTCCTATGACGTGTGAGAAACCATGGTAGGTGCTGAAGAGTACAGAGAGTGTAATGTGCATTCTCTGACCTCAGGAACAAAGTTTTTTAAAAAAAAGCAACAGTGATTTGTGGTGCTAGGTTCAAAACTGATAGCACTTTGCTGAGTTTAAAAGTGCCCGGAAGTAGGGGTCTGAGAACCAGAGTCAACCACACACCAGCTGGATGGCCTATGACTCAACTCTTACTTATTCGGAAAGTCAGACTCAGAGCAGCTGCCTCGCCTCTAACGTGGCTTTTTATGTGCATATCAAATAAAGTATTCTGTAAGAATTTTTTTGAAATTGTTAATGTAGTTTATTTAATATAGAGATTGTTTTTAGCCACCTTCTTGGTGATTCATAGGAAATGTGAGAAAATGAAATGAGTTAATCCGGGTTATCATTTTCAAAGCAGGAAAAATAGAAATTCTTCTTTTAGATGCAAAGAGCATTTAGAGGAAAGTTGCCCCAGGGTAAATACATTGATGTAGGCAGCTAGGAGGAGAGGCTGGCAGAAGTGTGATCCCCAGGTCAGATCAGCGGGAAAGACAGTGGCATTTGTAGTTTGAGTAATGTATATGCATTTTAGGTATTAAAAGGACTGAAATGCATGAAAGTTAAAATCTTTTTTAGAAGGACACTAACTGGTATTTGGGGGATTACGTATTTTTATTGAGTTGTTCTATCAAAGTAACATGTTAAATTTGGGGTTTAATTGAAAGTTACTCTATTAATTAAAATGTTGCTAGTTACTGTAATAGACAAATCCCCAAATCTCAGTGAATTAACATAAGAAAAGTCTTTCTTGGTCAGGTAAAGTCCAACCCAGTGTGTGCTGGGAACGTTGTTGGGAGCCATGGGGGGGGCAGTTTCTTTTCTCAGGCCTATTCCTAAGTGGACAGGGAGCTGCCATCTTTGCATAGTTTCCAAGGTGACTCTGGGTGTTAATACCTGTCAACTCACCAGGGTGAGATGGATAGACGACTGTATGGACATTTTTTATTTTACTTTGTATATGTGGGAGAAGGCATTTTAACTAAAAGTGGAATACACCACATACCCACAATCCATTGGCCAGAATTTAGTCATAAGGACATATGAAAAAGAGGATGAAAAATAAGATATAGAGTTGTGTGTCCAAGAAGTAAGGACGTGTAAACATCCATCCATTCTCTGTCACACTCTGCCCTTCTGTTCCCCAAGTAACTGTTTAATTTTTTTACACTAACACAGATCACACTCACCCCCTCTCCAAGGGAGATAATCCCAAATCCCATTTAGTCACGGCTGGCTCAAATCTACATGCTGCTCTTTGAGCTATCGAGATCTATATATTAAAAGACAATTTATTACTTTGTGAAAATATCAAGTAGAATGTGATACTTAGAAATTTTAGTGACAGAGATACTGCTCAGAACTTCAAATATGTGCTCTAATGTCTGCCATCAAAATGAAATCAAAAACAAACATCATTTATTTCATAGCAAATATAGGAAAGTTAGTGGGTTGCGATCTTTTTAAATAAACCCAAGTTTCAATAGGAAGACTAGAAAGTCATAGGAGACCAATGGTAATGCGGAATGTCAATGCTTTCCTTTGTCTGCAGATTCTTTACCTTCACAAGTTTTGCCTGTTTTTTTTTTCTTTCAGTATCAAAGATGTAATATTCAGCCCTTAACTGATTTTAAGAAATGCAATTACACCGTTTTTCTATCTCTGATTCCAGAAACAGTCGAAGATTTGAACATCATTAGAGGGTGACATACCGGAACTTATATAGGCTTCTGTTCAACTCTTTGGTTCAAAATCTCTCCTTTCCAATCTTGTCTCGCGTATTCCCTCCAAAATTTTTCATCTGGGGTCTGAGTTCTTTGTTGATTGTGTGGAGCGTTTTACTTCTTCCCAGCTCTGGCTCTCAAACTCACACACACAACCTGGTCAAATTCTCAGGAAAAATACAAGAACCTCTGGTTAACCAGAGCCTCAGTGTGGAAAGGTAGCTGGTTTATAATCAAAATATTCATCTGTCACATATGCACATACAATAATTGGGCACAAAAAAACTGGGAAGGTAAAGTGTAAAGAATCTCCATTGTTCCATTAACATCAGGCAAATCTCCCTTACAATGTAAAGTACTCTTCAAGTTATGTTTTAGCAACTTTGAATGTTCTGGATCAAATGAATTTCTTTAGATTTTCCCAAGCTAGAACCCAGTTGTTCCTAAAAAAGTAATTCTTTCTAGGAAAGGTAAAGGGACCAATAGTCTAATCCCAACTCATATATCTGGGCATGAATTTTTAAAAAATCAATAACAGCCTGTTTGAGGACACTGAGTAATTATTTTTGTTTTTATTAGATTTTGTAATAATATTATGGTCATATTTTGAAAAAGATTGTATTATTGATAGATAATGAAATACTTAATGATTAAATAATATGATACATGGATTAGTTTCAAAATAATCACTGGGGCATGAGGAAATTGGACAGCGACATGGACAAAGCAAGATTGGCCATTTGTCGTTCATTGTTAAAGCTTGTTGTGTAGTTAATAAGTGCGTGGGAGGTCATTATGTTATTCTCTCGATCTTGGCATATGTTTTAATATTTCCATAATAAAAATTAAAAGGAAGATTCACTCATAGTCCAGATCTATAATTACCCAAACACTCCAAAACTGATTTTTTTCATACTCTCTCTACTACATGCCACCATGTGACAAATGGAATCACAGTCCATTGAGCAATCTGTCACTCTCATTGCAAACTGGGTGTTTTCTTGATGGTAATGATAATAATAATAGTAACAAGGAAATTAGATCAAGAAACAATGTTCTCTTAGTTCTGATTTGACAACTGTGTGTCTCCAACAGAAATGTCAAGGCTTGAAACAACCTTACACTATTAATTTTCATTTTATTTATACCTGACCACATTGCCAACTGAGAGGACTCAGTAGGAATTGCCACACAGCAGAACTCAACCACCTGTCTCTTCATCTTTCTTATTCGTGTCACTCATGGCCCAAAGCCCAGCTCTTACTCCAGTACAGCTGTTCTCAAATTACGGACAAGCAGCAGCAGCAGCACCAGGAAACAAATCACCAAAAACATAGCAACTTAAAACAACACCCATTTATTAGCTCACAGATCTGTAGGTCAAAATCCCTTGAGGCAGACTGGGTGTTCTGCTCAGGGTATCACAGGGCTGAAATCAAAGTGTTGGCTGAGCTGAGTTCTTGGTTGGAAGCTCTAGACAAGAATTTACTTCCAAGTTCATTCTGGTCATTGGATGAATTCAGTTCCTTGCAAATATAGGACTGAAGTCCCATGTCATTGCTGGCTGTCAGCTGAGGGCTGCTCTCAGCTCCAAGAGGCTGCCTCCATGCCTTGCCACGTGGCCCTTTTCATCTTTAAGCCAGAACAGTGCATCATAACCTTCTATGCTTCTAATTTCTCACTTGCTCTGTCTCTGACCTCTAGACCCAGATTTAATATTAGGTCAAGCACTTCTAGATAATCACTCTCTCCTAAGGTCAACTGACTGGAGACTTCAATTACCTCTGCAGTAATCCCTTCACAGCAGCAACTAAATTAGTGCTTGAATTGAATCAGTTGGAGAGGGTGTATGTAGACCTGGGGCCAGGAATCTTGGGGGCCATCATAGAGTTCTGTCATCCACACCCAGCAATCAGTGTTTTAAGAAGGCCTCCAGTTGATTCTGAAACATGCTAAATGTTGAGAACCAAAGCTCTAGCACTTGGTCCTCCACTCATTGTGAGCAACGGTTCCAGTCTGCCTAGGACTTTCCCAGTTCCAGCGCTCAAAGTCCTGTATCCAGCGAATTCCCTTAGTCCGGGGCAAACCCGATGGTTAATGACTCTAGCTCTTTGCTTTTCACCACTGGTCCATCCCAATAGCACCCTCTCATCTCATTTTTTTTAAACAATATGATACAGGACTTTTCCTCAGTGGCTTACAGGTGTAGCTGCATGTTTTTTCTACCCTGGATATATTTTACCCAATTGGCCATGGAATTCTCTAAGTTAGCAGATAGATGCAGTTAATGAGAGATAGGACTGAAACTAAAACTAGTATTATCCTTGAAAATAAATTTCACTTCTACAACCTCTTAATTTTAGAACTTTCCTCAAAGTATAGCTAATATTCCATTTCCAAAATCGATGAATAAGTGAATGAATGAAGCATGTATGCAACTGTAATTGCTCAATTGCTAAGGAAACCATTAGAACCCATTAAATGTCAAATTTTTATGACTATCCTAAAATATTGCAGAAATTATGATAGTTGCTTTGTCTGAGACTCAAACTGACAAAAGTACTACTATTTGGAATTTCGGAAGAAAGAGAAATTTTCATATGTAACACAGGCAATTAACTGTTTTTGGTTAGACAAGACCACCTTAGTTTTGCTTACTTTTCATTGACCAAAGGAATTTTTATAGCCGTGCGTAACTTCAAGTGGCAAGGGAGATATCATTCCAGAGGCCCAGAAACTATCACTGCCATTATGTGTGTGTGTGTGTGTGTGTGTGTGTGTGTGTGTGTGTGTGTGTGTGTGTAAGAGAGAGAAGAAAAGAAAAGAAAGAGAGTGAGAGAGAAAAAAGTGATAAAGTATATGTATGTCTGTGAGAGAAAGAGGAAATATCTTTTTTCTCTGTCAGAAAACCTAAAACTCTCTCGACACTCCCGTGTTTTTTTTCAGAATGTCAGAACAGAAATAAAAAAAAGAAAGTTTGCGATTCTGGAAAGTACTGGGGGAATAGATTTCCACTTCCCCATTACACATAATCAATAACCTAAGCTCAGAAGTTTGGACAGTTCAGGTATGGTTCTTAAATTTTGTAGGAACAAGCCTAGAAAATGCCATTTCATTTCTGTTAAATATTACCTAATTTTAGCTACTCTTAAAATTAGTATATATCCATTAGTTACTTTTTAATCAAAACACTTAAAACTGTTTCCGTTCAGATGAGATTTGGAAGGCTATTTATGTTTGTAACTTTGGAAAATAAATGTACAGACAAGGAAACCATTAAAAACACCCAGAGGTTATTTTTGTGTCCCTTCCTTGATCCACATTCTTGATGACAGTGGCCGAGACATCACAAGTTCTGTCTGATTCTCAGGTGGTTATATTAAAACATCTTATGGCAGTCTTCATTTTTCTCAAGTATATTTCACAGTCTATTGCAGGACTGAAACTGAAGAAACTAAAGGGATCACTGGAGTTCGAGATCAGCAGGAGTGCTCAAGGGTAGATTAGAGCTCTCCTACGTTATAATCTTTTCATTTAAAAAAAATGAGACTCTTGCTTGGGGCACATTGAAAAGGAAGGTTTTAGTGGTAAAAGTGAGGGATGGGGTCAGGATACTTCTACTGAATAGCCGTGAAGCCTGAAAAATCAGTTCAATTTGACTATACAAATATTAGAAAAGGTGTTTGGTTTGATTTAGGAAAAGGTTTAATGCCAAGTTGTTCTTTTAGTGAGAAAAAAACTCCCTATCTCTATTGAATTCCAGGAAAATCATTAAGTTTTTTATTTTATATATATATATATATATATATATCTGTATTACCTATAGGTAGTATACCATGTTATTTTTAATATGAACATTGAAGCTGAAGCACTTTGTAGAACAGCAAACACGTTGAGCTTGCTATCATTATAGATGATGATGATTTTCCTCACAAAATTGACTCTAAACCTGAAATGGAGGGAAAACGCTAATCCTTAAATTTCTTACGTTTTTGGGAGGAGTATTTAATATAATAAATATGGTTGGGAAAGCATATATATGTATATATATATGCATAAGTGTGTGTATCTACATCCATCTATCTCTCTATCTATGCAAATTTTTCCAAATATTAGTATTTTGTTTTTGTTATTGTTGTTGGGTGGTTGGTTGTTTTCCTCAGGGACAAGTCTTGGGCTGATGTGTATTTCAAAATTTTTGGTGTGTTGACTGAACTGTACATTTAACCCAAAGCTTACAAGAAAACTTGGACTATTTTCTTGTCTGCTGAATAAATGTCACTGAGTATCATATGAATCCTAACTCACCTTGGAAAAACAGTATAGTTGATTTTGGAATTATGAATATCATGGCGTCAAAAAAGATACCTGTATTTTGAACCAGCATCCATGGTGTGGAACTATTTTTGGGACTGGCTCCTCTTTGATAGGATTTGTGGGATAAAAAGAAGGGAAGTCCAAAAAGATCTAGCTGAAAGAAGACAGAAGGGAATTGGAAAGGATTATCTGTGAAGGAAGTAATGACAAAAAATTAGATTTTCCCAAGAACAGCCTCCACAGAGAGAGGATACCTGTAAGTAAATGACAGCCAGAATCCTTCTCAGAGGGCTCTGGGGAGCATACCAAATGCAAAGAAGCCAGAAAAGGAAATTGGGAAAAAAGTAGCATGTTATCCACTCCTTCTTCCAAAGTTAATAAAAGGGAGGCCAGCTAAGATGTGTAAGTAAGTTCAAGCAGGATTTTAAAGATCTGAAACTTGTAAGTGGCCTGGGATTTATTAAATGCACTTTACCCTGACCAGATTCAGACTTTGCTTGGAGTTACCAGGCAGCAGCATTTTCTTCCCTGATCTGTGTTTAATAATAGAAGAATTATATATCAGCTCTGGGTGATGCACTAAAAGAAATTTAATGTGAACAATACGAAGTTCAGGCTATTTTATTCCTGAAGTCATTCAATTTCTTTTCTGTACCCCTATGAAAAACAACAACAGAAATTCACATTTGTAATTTGTTCAACATTGTTGGAATTAGTCACTACATACTAAAACCTTGTTAAAATTCTCTCAGCAGGTTCTAGAACTTTCATAATTTCTTTTAAAAGAAGAGAATGGACCCCCAAAATGATGACCAATCTTGAATAATATTCTTGGGGAGTGATCTGTTAAAACAGATTTTCAGAGGGTTTAAAGGTGGCTATGTATGATTTATTATGTCATGTCGCTGTTCCCACCAACTCCTTTAACTACTTTTAATTAATTTTATGGTAAATTTTATTCTTTTGGTGTTGGTGCTGACAAGTCAAAATTTTAATCTTCTGGTTATTAATAAAGTATTTTCAATCAGAAGACTCTGAGGGTAAAGGTTCTTTAAAATTAAAATACTCTATAAATTCACACTTAAAAATCTTATATTTTATCATTATTAAAATATTAATAAAACACATTTGTATTATTTTGTAATTCAGATGACTTTTTCTGCAATATCCCTTGACAAAGGATGCCTTCCTCCACTACCGGGTATTTCTGTAGCATTTTAGAAATACAATCTATTTAACCTTGAATACAGAAGGAAACTTGTGAGAAAGACTAACAATCATACCAATAAATTATTCGTTTACTGTTACAAGTTACATTACCTAATTTTAATAATGTTTATGCTTCTTCCAGCTGTGATGCATCAAATTTCTTGAATGCTTTTAGATACCAGCAAAATATAAATCATGCATCTTTAATGAGATGAATTATAGGTATAGATTGTCTTGTGATCCCTTCTTAAGTCCATTACTGTGCTTAGGGTACATAGTTATCACAAACAATCAGTCAGAGAAAAGAATACAAACATGCCTAACAAACGTTTTATATTTCAGCCATTTCCCCTTCCTAATAGACAGAAATTGCTTGTTTTGAACTATTGGCCTTCAACTTCCTCTGATAATCTTGGAACCTGGAATGTCAGTAAGAGGGTGAAGAGGTGAATGAGCGAGGTGGAGTGAAAAATAACATGACAGGTTCAGGCATTTATTTCTTGAGAATAAGGGCAGAAAACCAAGTGGAGATGATTATGTATTGCTGTGTATTTCACTAAATGGCTATCATTATCCATTGTGGTCATGGTATGATCATTATTGAAATCTATGGAAACAGATAAGAAGTTCGAAGGACAGCCAAAACTCTGGTTCACATTTTATTCTTATAAATATTTTCTCAACATAAATGGCAACGGCTGCTGTTTCTAGTCTCCTCTCATTACCCTTACTCTATCTCTTATTTTCAATATGTTTTTTTCTCAAAAAAAAAAAAGATCCTTCTTTCTTTTGGTTATTACCACAAATGCGTGGTTGACAATTGGGGTTGCTTATATATACACATTGATAAAGGACAGAACTTACATATTGTTTTGTTACAATTTGTCTGTATATACTCTTGTATACAGCTCTGTATCGGTTTCAGGATGCCCCTTATCTTTTCGATTACTTAACTGGCGCTTAATGGTTTTCTGATATTTTCTCTAGAAATAAATACAGGAAGAATAAAAGAACAAACCCCGTGGGATCAAAGACTCCATTCTGATACTGCAAGTGTAACCAATAAAATATTATGAGATGAGATCCCTGAATTTTAGGGATTATCTGAGAAAAGAGAATTTTGAGTGAGGAACTATGTTGGAAAATTTTCATTTCACTGTCTGATGAGAATAGCCAAGTAGGTTATGGCACAGCTAGATATGAAAGGTGACCTCTGATAATCCTTTTCCTTATGATTTCTGTGTTTCTCAAGTGCTTGAAAAAGAAGTCTAATGTTTGCTGTTGAACTTAGAAGTTAGTGATAATCGAAGTCTGTTTCATCATCCTGTGTCTCAAAGAGTTGCACATCAGAGAAATGCCTCATGACGTCACCACCTCAGAGTAGATAAAATATGTAGCCAAATACACCAGCAAAATCAAAGTCTGCACCCAGCAAATTAGAATGAATCATTGGTATGAGCCACTATAAGACATTTTCCTTCCAAAATCATGAGAAAGTCAGTGGTGAGAATGAGAATGCCAGCCCAGAACCATCTTATTCAGAAATATGGTGGATCTCTAATGCTCACCACTGTGTCCAATTCCATAAGTAGATTCTTATGGATGTTACCTTGGTAGGTCCACACTTCTCTCCATGACATTAATGTCAAGAATAGCAGAGAATTCCTAAAATGAAGTTTCTGAACTAGACTATCGTTAATTTCTATATCCCGAGAAGACTATTTGATTGAAAGCCCAAAAGTATCTAGATTAAATTCTCTGCCATGGGCAGGTGGAAGTCAAAAATTAGTCAGTTGTAGGGGCCGCCCGGTGGCGCAGCGGTTTAGTCCGCGCTTGGCAGCCCAGGGTTCGCGAGTTCGGATCCCGGGCGCCCGCCGACGCACTGCCTGTCAGCCACGCTGTGGCGGCGTCCCATATAAAGTAGAGGAAGATGGGCACGGATGTTAGCCCGGGGCCAGTCTTCCTCAGCAAAAAGGGGAGGATTGGCGACGGATGTTAGCTCAGGGCTGGTCTTCCCCACAAAAAAAAATAAATAAATAAAATAAAATAAAAAATTAGTCAGTTGTAGAAATACATATCTGAGTTTGGTTTATTCAGAAAATTTGGAATAATGTAGTCATTACACAATGAATACTATCTCAGTCAAGTTGGCTTAAGTAATGGAGTAAATTTTTATTTTTTACTTTTTTTGTTAAGGAAGAAATCAGCAGATGCCACATCATTTAGGAACTGGAAATTAAGCACAGACAGATCACTCTGGGACTTATTCTTGAAAAGCAAGAACTAAGTCTGTATTATCTCCATCAGAGCTATAAAGTCTCTCAGAACAGCGTCTACTTCAGTTTGATTCATTTTCCTCTCTTAACAGATTAGCACGATCCAATCTCAACTCCAGTTAGTCATGTGTCACTTTGGATTCTCCAAAAGGCACCCTTACCTCTGTCTTAAAAAAAAATAATAAACAAAAAATAAAACAACAACAACAAGACAATCATATACATATTCTATTTGGCTTTTGATATGTAACTGACTAAATCTGTCAATGTGCTCATTCCAAATACCTTCCCTCAACTTAAGTCAGTTGTCCACCATGCTCATTAGCTGTGACCAGGTGAACTAATCCATTAGGCACAAATATGGACCCCACACTCATCCTTTCTGAGGGACTATGGATGGGGGTAGACTATCCCAGAAGCCATCACAAGGTAGTCATAAGTATTATTTCAAGATAAAAAGTGCTTGAAAATACTAATTTTATCCTTCGAAAAACCATATAAGCAATTTCAATCATTCCTAAAATTTATTCAACACATACATTCAAGATAATTTGATAAATTTTTATTTCAGAATTATCTTCCTGCTAAATTTGTCTTTTTTTAAACAAACAAAAATATCATTTGCTTAACTTTCATAGACAAAAGCTCATGATTGATGAATGCACAGAATTAATTTTCACAAAATTTAAAAACATAGTCATTGGTTTCCAGAGTTTAAGAATGAGTCTTTTCCCTAATTTATTAAAAGTCATCCCCAAATCTTTACTTCCATGCATACTGGAAGATTTTTGCTCAGTAATTGTATACCAGAATTTGGAAATTGGTATTCATGTCACACGGGAACAGTGTTGAATCTTAAATCACATTCTTTCTCCAGGTGACATCTTATAACATTGAATGATGGCATAATTTTCCTATCAGGGTTTCTTCAGTCTTAAGACTCTGACTTTTTCCTCTTGGTTTAAATGACACAATTACAGCAAGGACAAATTTAGTGCTTTGCTCTTTTGGTAACATGTTCTCTAAATAAGAACATCTGTTTTACAGTCACTTCCTGTTTATAGGGTAAGCTATTGTAGTTAAATTTCAAAATGTCAAACTCAATCAAAAATACTGATCTGTTTCAGTGTGCAGGTGAAATGGCTAATGTGTATAAGGAGTCAATATAATCTAGTGGCAAGAATACTCTGCTGGGAATAGGGAGGACTGTTTTCTATTCCCAGCTCACTCATGAATTATTGGTCTTGTCTACAAAAGGATAGAAAGGGATTCCAAGGACAAACAGGCTAACGCACACAGGGAAGAACCTGGTGTGAATGGGAGAATCTGATTGCTCTGACAAAATCAATGTGCACCATTAAGGTCAGACATGACTGCATACCTTTGAACATGGCTGGATTTCCTATTATGTCTTTGAGTGTTCATGACACACATGACCTAATGTTTATTAGCCTAAACATAAACAGGGTTTGACTCAATAGAATAGAGTATATTCTGAAAAAATGTATCTTTGAGGAAGCAGTATTTCAGAGCATTGTCACTGGCAGGTGTAAGGGTCAGCTTGAAGGTACCCTAGCCCAGGTTGGCTAAGGAAGGTGGAGGGGGCATACAAACGTGAGGGGATACTGAAAAAAAATTCCGATACCTGTAAGTTTTCTCTGAGGTTATAAAATGCCTCTTCAAGTTTTCATCAATAGGGACCTAAAACTCTAGGAGACCAAGTACTGTCCCCTTTATATTTGTCCATAATGAATGATTCCAGAGCTTCTTTGACGGTTCCAGTAGCGTTTTAATCATCTGTGTTTTAACTACTTGATAGAATGATTCTAGATGAGCAGAGTGTCAGCCCGGTGTGAACAAATTGCACTACTAGATGTGTAGTCGGAACCACTCTAGTCAGCGAGCTGCGTGTGTGAACCGTGCTTGACTAATTGTTGTGAACCGTCAATACATATGCATTTTGAGTGAAATTTGAGTTAAATGATTATTTAGAAGTATATCTAAAACCCCTTTATTTCTAAAGTCTTAAATAGGAGAGATTTAGTGTAGCAAAGTAAAACAAAAACAGAAATAGAAACAAAACAAAACAATGCCATCAAACCCCAGAAATGACGGAAAGCTTTCCTCAAATGAATTTAGGAAATGAAAAATGAGCAAATAATATTTTTCTGTCCATTAGCTTTCCTCTATCCTATGCAGTTGCTGTGGATAATAATCAAGAGATTTCAGGTTCATATCAAAGTTGATATGAAGGGCATTAAACATAAACTCCAGGAAGAGTATGTGATGGAGAATCAGGAATCCTTGTTCTGATCCAGTCCCGAATCAGTCAATAACCTCAAACTTTGCAGGTAGCTCCCATCCCTTTTTCCTCAACATTCTCCTATATTTAACTCTTTAGCAGACTGCCCCAGCTAGAGGTCACTTCTTCCCATCTTCTTCACAAAGTTCACACCAGAAAATTATCTTAAACTCGCTATGACAGCCTCTTCCCCATATTTCCCCCCTTAAAGTAAAGTGACAGGGGAAAATACCTTAGAAACACTAAAGTTAGTGCTTTCTTGTTTGTTTTGTTTTATTGTGTATAAGGTAAAGTTTTCCATTATTTAGTGTGATAAGACATTTCCTTGCCTTAGGTATTAAGAAAGACCAGTTTACTTCAAGGCAAGTACAGGATAAGGGAGGAATTGCTAGTTGGGTTCAAGACCCTGTGTGATTAGGGATTATTGCAATTAGATTTACTTAGACCTGATGATACACAGTTTGTAGCCATCTTTAGGGAGTTGGAGAGAGGAAATGGGGAAGAAAAGATTTACTCAAACCCTGTATTTCAAACTTTTAAATAAAAAAAAAGCTGTTCATGTATGACAGAAAATCTGCAAGAGACAAAGGAAACACAATTCCGGGTCTCCTATCAGTATCTGTGTCTGTTGTTGCTGGAGAAGTGACAGTAATGAGCAGAGCAAGGGCTGCCAGCGCGAGTAAGTCCCTGTGAAGGTGTGGATGCCCCTACTGGTCCAAATAACTGCATTTTGATGCACCCGACAGCCCTCTCTGCAGTCCCATTATTGCCCCTCCCCTCTCCCAGTTTCCTCCTTACAGAAGCAATGATCTCCAGCATGCCCAAATAAAAGAGAAGACAATCCATACCACAGATGTCCTTCACATTCAGGAAATAATGGGCTACAGTAACACGCCTACATGAAGAAGCTACCTTGCTGAACTTCATAAGCTTCCCAGATTCTGGTCCACAAATGAGTAGAGGGTGCCAGGCTTGCAGCTGTTCCCAGGAGGCAGTAGGTGAGCTTCCGTATTCTGAGGGGGGGGGGTGCTTCTCAAATGTTAACGTGCGTACAAACTACCCGGAGATCTCCATTAACTGTACTTTATGACAAAGTAGATCTGGGTGGAGCCTGAGATTCTGCATTTCTAAAAAAACTCCCAGACAATGTTGATACTCCTGGTCCTTTCAGTAAAAGAGGCTAGGGGAAACTATTTCCATACTAATTGGTGGAGATTTTGGAGGGGTACTCTGGTTATATATGATAAAACTACTCTTCATTATGTGACTTCAAACAACAATCGATAGGCTTGTTGTATTTTAAATCCAGTTCCTTAAAGAGTTAAAAAGGCAGAAGAAAACAGAACCAAACAACAAAGTCCTCTGCATTAGACAGTGGATTTCAACCACGCAGAACTCAATGCCCTGTTTCTTAAGGAAAATACTTGTTAATATCCCATTTCCTATTATGAAGTAAAATTTATAGATAATATAATGTACATAGGCACATAGTTTAAAAAATATCAATATAATAGCATAATTATAAGACAACGAAAGATAAAATGAATTATTATAAAATGATGAGAATTTTAACACATAAATTTGTAGGCATAATTACCTATTGGACCTAATGAAGTAGTCAAAGCTTGCACTTATATGAAAAATTACTATTGCTGTGGCAGCTACCATTCAGACTAATACAGTGTATTTTGTTAAAAACATCAGCAGCAGTATTGCTGTTCATGATGTAATTTTTTCAAAATGATACAGTCTTTGGTAAAGTCTGAACAAAGTACAATCTTTCTTCCATTTGTCAGTTATTCACATTCCTGGAAAATTCAGAGTATGTAAGAACAATACCAAAAACAGTTTGCATTTAAATCAAAGCAAAACTAGTTTCTTAGCTCACAAATTTATAAATAGGTTTTCATGGACGTTAATGACCCCTACGTCTTGTGACTCAAAATGCAGTCCAAGGACCAGCAACATATAGGTCTCACCTGAGAGCTGGTCAGAACTTGCAATTTAGTGAGATCTTCAAGTGATGTATAAACACGGTAATGTTAGAAAAACACTGCCCTAAGATGTTTAGGTCATTCACAAGCTCGGCTGAACAGAAGATAATTCTTTATTACAATGGACGTGGCACTGCAGGAAATCTGGCCACCAGGGTTGCTCGATAAAGGCCTGTAACACCCACACCCCACTGTCCTGACAACCGAAAACACCCTTCAGGGTGTTGTACTTCCTGTTTGAGAACTATGTTAAGGAGGAATTCTGTATGAAGGAGGAATTCTCACAATCTTAACTCCTGTTAATGAGTTACCTAAGTTTTTTTCTTTATTTTCGTGGACTGTTATTTAATACCATTCGGAACAGAGTGTTAGTCATAAAATATAAATGTAATGAAACCCATATCTCAAATATAATTGGAGGAATGGAAATAAAATTATTATTGATATAAATAAATTATAAAAATGAGTTATAAAAATATAAAATAAATAAAATACCAAGAGTATGTTATGGTGATGTTTCTCACTGTACTATTTCAGGTAATGAGATGATTACATGATGTTGGAATGGCTATAAAGGACTAATTAACTTAGCCAATAGCTTATTTTACTAATTCAACGTCTACAAAACCTCCAGTAAGAGATCAATTACACCCACATTTAATGGTTGAAACACCATGCTTGCAAGAACCAGACAGGAATTGAAAAAGAGGACTGTAGGCCAGGTTTAAGGAGAAATATCCTGTTTTAGTGTTGGAGTAGAATTTTGAAATTCTAGTCTAAGAAATCAGCACTGGTCAACTCCTTTAAATTTTCCATGCTAGAATGTAGGTGTATGTTAACTTTTTCACTTGGTCAAGTTGGGATCTGCCAGATTTTTCCACTGTACGGTTACTAATATTACCTTTGCAACAAATAAGCATCCTATAAGGAAATACTTTGAGTTAATATAAATATCATGTTCTCATCTGTCATTCACCCACTAACTTTCTCAGACATCGATGATTCTCATCTGAATCGAGTGTTGCTATGATGATCGCCAAATGGTGATTTCCTAATTCCTAATTCTAATTCCTTCTGCATTTGTGAGCTGGCATTCTACTATATGGATTAAATTTCTCTTCTTCCCATTTAGGTATTCAGTTATTTATTTATATTGTAAACTCATGGATTCTTATTTTTTAAATGGATTATTACTCCCTTTGTCCCAGATTTGGCAAATAGGGACCCTTCAAGCTGGCTTCTATATCCTTTTGATAAGTTTCCATCATTCTTTAAGTACTACCTTACTTTCTGGCACAAAACAATTTTTAAGCTTATATTGCACCCAGCCCCAACCCTACAAACAGCTATTTCCCTAAGGAAACAGGGATCTTTTCAGGGAAGAATGACATTTAGAAATGAGGATTTGGGTTTGGTTTAGTCATTTTTAAATAGTAGGCTTATAGAGGCCATATTCCTCTGGTGTGTCCTCATTGTATTGCAGATAATTTAATTTGTTTCTATTATTATTGCTGAGGAAGATTTGCCCTGAGCTAACATCTGTGCCAATCTTCCTCTATTTTGTATGTGGCTCGCCACCACAGCATGGTCGCCAATGAGTGGTGTAGGTCTGTGCCCGGGAACCAAACCCAGGCTGCTAAAGTGGAGTGCGCCAAACTTAACCACTAGGCCACGGGGCTAGCACCTGTTTCTATTATTTTTTTCTGCAAGATCTTTGTCCTTTTCTGTTCCACACATTTATATTAGATATATCTTATTGCACTTTTAGATGGAAGTTTCCGGGTATGCAATGAGAAAAAGTTCCCTGGATTTAAGGCAACCTCCTCTTTTGTATCTATGAATGTTAAAGATATGTCCTCTCTATGCAGCTGCTTTGACAATTCTGAGCTCTCTCTCCTCTGGATGTCTCCCCCCACTGTCTAAACCTTTGTTCATCTTTATTCCAAGTGTTCCTACTCTGCTGAATTTAGACAGACCACCAGCAGCTACCCATCTCCACTATTCAAAAGTTCATTCTCTCCTTCTGAGGGAACATTTTTTCATTTGGTATTTCAGAGGGCCTTGAGAACTGAGAGTATCCCACAACCTGCTGGTCTTTTAGTGAACCTCTTTGAGGGCTCCAGTTGTGTCTAACACACTAATTGTTTGAGTTGCAAATTGTAACTCACAAATTGAAGACTGTGGAACCTTTACCAGTTCATCCATTTTTGTCAGATCTGCTCTGAGAATTCTCTGCACAGTGAGATCCTCTCATTTTGAAGGAGAATGCTTGCAGAGGATCATGGGGCTTCTGAGCCTGTTGGACTTCCCAGCTCCCCTTTCTCTTTCCCGCATCACCTCCACACCTGCTAAAACTTGGGGGTCCTCTCTCCTACTCACCCCCTTGTGGGTTTTGACCCCACCCACTCACATTCTGGGCTTTGCAGCCATACCCTATCACCCAGTCTCCTGAAAGATGTTGTCTGTAGGAGCTTATCTTTTGCTAGCCTACATTTTCTGTTGGTTTTTTTTTTTTTTTGAGAAGATATGGGAAGAGTCAAAAACTATGCTACAATCTTGATATTCTTCTACCACAATTTGTGATCTTAGTATTTAAACTGCACTTACTGCACATCTTGTAACATGTATTTGCATATTTACTGTAGTGGCTTATATATTCTATTTCCAATGTCTTTTGAAAATTTGGTGAAATAAAATCATTGTTATAATTTTTGAATATTTTAAATTATATTAAGTGAAAGCAGTACTGGTTAATCTAAAAATAAGATGAAAGATGACTGTCCATTTCACTTATATGACATATTTCTCATAAAATTTGCCATGTCCAAATATACCTAGATGTCAAGATTGTTTCCACATAATGCTATAATAGCAGGCATATCCTCAGACCAATCAAACATCTGGGCAGACCAGTATAATACAGCAATAGAATATCTAGGATATTCTGAGAACTCAGTATAGTTCTATAATAAAATGCATTTCCCTTTCATTTCTTGATCATTCACATGTACACGTAGAATATCAAAGGCAGTCATAAAAATTGCTGATGCTTATGATTTACAAATGGACTGTGCCTATAATGGGAAGGGAAGGTAGTTTCATCTGTGATGTTTTCTCTGTTTATGTGGAGGTAATCTGGCCAGGGAATCAACTAGACCTTATGTTCAATCTGATAGAAGAGACTCATTATACAGCAATATTTTCTTTAAATGTCACTCCCAGTAAAGTTCACTTCTAACAAGAAAAATGAAGCAGTAAAAATTATCATATGTACAAAATATAAATAGTATAAATAATGTGATTATATCTAAGTAAATGCTGATAGCAAAGATAGGATCAATTTTCATATTTTATATCTTCTTTTAGATTCTTAAATGAGCAGAGTTGGTATAAGTTTTCAGAGATGACAGTTATATTTATGGTGTAGGACATCAATTTCATTTAAGGCGAATGACAAATCTAATGCACTGATCATACTTCTATAAAACTTCTCTTATTGTATTTCCCATTGTTATATTCTATTAAAATGCTACTTGGGAAAATGTTTAATGTATGTTTATTTGTAAATATTATCTACATTATCCAATTAGATTACATACTATTTATTTCATACAAACTAGGAGAAAGACAATGATACATAACTGCCTATTGGAAGACCCAGAAAAATAAATCATGTGAAAACATATGATTGCTTTGGTCAGACATCCAACTGTAGCCAACACACGGCTTTATGTTCTCAGAGAAATGAATAAAAATACAATTTGCAAGAAAAGAAACGGTGCATGTCCCTCGTGCACAGTGTCAGAGGCTCACAAATATGCACAAAATCAATTTGGAAGTACAGTGATGGTATATCATATTTAAAAAAAATCTCTAAATTTTTCTCACTAGTCTGTGTGTAGGTAGTTCACCATCTGGAAAGTGTCTTAAAAAGAACCCAAATATAGAATATGTGCAAGATGTGATGGTGCCCTATTTACAAAACAAATTGGCAGATTGCATTTGACTTGTTCTGGGAAAACAAAATAAATATGTTCCTTTAAAATTTCATTTATTCCATGTTAATGAACTAAAACAGAAGAGTATTAAAAACATAAAAGATGAAGTTAAACAAAAATATCAAATTTGGAAATTTAGAAGTGAGTTTTTAAAGTGAATTTAATGGCTTGTTTTATAAATAGATTTTTCTTCATAATTATATGTCACCGTTGGAAAAAATTCAAATTAAAAGAGTTGTTCTATATATATATGATCCTGAAAATGCCATAATGTCAGAAATGTTTGCATGTTTTTTGTCTCAAGATTTACATGTTTTCACTAGCATAATTGGACCAGAAAATTAAATGCTTGGAAGCCAACAAAGGTTTGAATAAATTGTATAAACAGTGACTGTTTTGTTTAAAATGTAGACCTCAAAGAAATCAATTAAATCTTTGTTATATTTGTTATCTTCACTTCATTTTTCTCTGCACTCAATCATTTGAATTTTTAATGATTTATTAATGTCTATTCTTTAGTATAATTCATCTAGAAATTACATTTGTGTCTGGTATGAAATTTAAATCAACATTTTTACTTTTGACTAGCCTGCAAGTTGTATCAAATGCTGTTTATGAAAGACTATTCTAAACCGCTGAAAAGAAAATTCAAATTTGTCAACCAATAAATTTATGTATTTAATTATTTTCTAGATTCCTAATTCAGTTCTAATTATTAGTTTGTTTATTTTTGTAATATACAGATATATGTACATGTATATATTTACAAATGGGTATTTTATACATAAATATATAAAAATATATATTATATATATATTTGAAGTTACCTTCAGAAACTTTGTTCTAAACCGTGGAATGTTTAGGCAAAGATAATGTATGAGGAGCCTTATTACACTCTGTCTGGCACTTGGTAAAATCAAAACTTTTAGCTACTATTATTTGAAAAGAAAAAATTTTAATAGAATTTTAGGCTCCTGAGGGCAGTTGGGCAATGTTTCCACAGAGAAAGACACCATCTTCTGAGGAACTGGTGGACATTTGGGGCTTGATGGTATTTTCTACAGCTTCCTTAAGGTATAATTGATGTAGAACAGATTGCTATATCTAAAATATGTAACTTGATAAATGTTGAAAAAATTGGTAAATATATATCCATGACACTATCATCACAATTGAGATAATGAATATATCCATCACTACCAAAATTTTCCTCTTCTTCTGTCCTCCCTCTCTCCCACCAGTTCTACTCTCAAGGCACCATTAATGTGCTTTCTCTCACTGTTGATTCATTTGCATTTTCTAGAAATATATGTGAATGGGATCATATAGTATGTCAGTACATACTACCTTTTGGTCTGGCTTCTTTAACTTAGTGTAATTATTTTGAGATTCAGCCACACTATTGAGTACATCAGTAGTTAATTCTTTTTTATTGCTAACTAGCATTCCATTGTATGGATATACCACAAATTGTTTATTTACTCACCTAACGGAGAAATTTTTTTTCTGTCCGGTTTTCGACTTTTACAATAACGCTGCTATCAGCAATCATGTATAAATCTTGGTATGAACGTGTGTTTTCATTTCTCTTCTTTCTTTCCTGCCTCTCAGGGGTCACTGCCATGCCCTGTAAAATGCCTGAAAACTACTGTTTCCCATATTTTGTACTGTTGTTTATTTGTTTCAGGCAGAATGGCAAATTCAATTCCAGTTATTCCATCTTGGCTGGAAGTGGGTCCTTATCCCATATTATTTTGTTGACAGATCCTCCATCAGTTATGAGTTATGTTTTTTCTTCCTGCAACAGGTTAAGCTCCGTGAACACAGCAATGTTTTTTTTCTTGTTAACTAGCATTTCAGTTTCACATAAAATGTTTCTGTGGTTTAACTGAAACACCATAAATATTTCTTGAATTAGTATTAAATGGAGTAACATGAAACTCAAATAACAGGGGGTAAAAACACATGGAAATTTATTCTTTAACCATGATTCATGAGGTCAAAAAGTGATTTGTAGACTCAATGATGCTATTCAAGACCCTGACCTACTACATCTCTCTACTTCACTAGCTTCCATGTGTGGCACTTCTGTCATTAGGCTTGTCACCTAGTGATTGTAAGATGGCAGCTGTAGTTCTATGTCTCAGGTGCTCACTTTACCTCATCTGAAGGGAGAATAAAATAGGGAGAAGAAAGGAAGGGGGGAGACCTTCATTATTGGGCATAGCTTTTTATTTTTATTTTCTTTTGCTGTCTTTATTTATTAGAGTAGAATTTTACAAACATTATTCATGGGCATATCTTTAATCAAAGAGGAAATATCTTCCTAAACCCCCTCAATGTTTCCTCTCAGGTCTGTCTCATTGGGCAGATCTAGTTCATATGACCACTCCAAAGAGTGTGGTGGCTAGAAAATTCCTCAATTTTTAATCAGGAGAATGGAAGTTAATCAATGGAGAAGAGATTTGGGATAGACAATTGCATAGCCACCCATGAGTGTCTGCCACAGGGTGTTTATGCTTATAGTCATTTTTTAAGTAACTGTCTTGGCAATTCTTACATATTTATTATTACGTAAACTTGCAAAATGATCCACTTCAAAAACTTGACATTTTATTGTAGCTTTATTAAATTCGTACATTTATATTGTGTTTTTATCCAATTGCATGCAATTTTCTCACATTTGTTCAAATGTTGTTCCGTGCCTTTCACTAAGATTTTTATCTTATTCTCAAATTTTAATTTCAAGGTATTTATTTTTTGGAATTAATGAAGCTCTGATTTATTTTCAGCTTATGTAAACATATTTTCTCATTATATCTTAATTCTAATTAATTTTATTATAGCCTTTGGGTTTTATTTTGGAAGGTAATCAAATCATCAGTAAAGAGAAAGAGTTTAATTTTTCTTTTGTGAAATTTCTATGAGTTTTTAAATAATTTTATTGTATGTTTCATTTTCCAGAACTTCAAAAAAATTGAATAATAATATAAAAATAGGTAAACATCAAAATCTTGATATACCCGATAAAATTAGTATATCACCATTTAAAAGGTTATTTCATCTTGTTATTTGTTTAATTGATGCATCATACTTAAGTACCTAAGAATCCACTGAGCTACCCTCATTACTGATTTATTGATCTAGCCCACATGGATTTCTCTGGCTCGTCTATCACTGTATATATCTTTTATGTATTGAAGTGTACTCAGTATTACAGTGTGTCACACGTTAGTTAGATACTGCTCTTGGATTTTTAAACTAATTCGGCAACATTAATAAATCAATCCATGCCACACCTCTTATAAGCCTTTCCAAACACTCTAGTAAAAATCAATCCATTCTTCCCCTGAAGTACTAAATCAATTATTGTTCATACTACTTATATTATCACTTTCGTGCACCCCATAACACTTACTCAGTGTTTCATGTGTGATTGGCTTCTCACCATTGTTACATAGAAAATCTAAAGGGAGGTGTCAAATATAATCAACTGGAAGGGACTCTAATTGTCATTTCTTTTCAATTTTTATCGCAAAAGACAATGAGGGGCTTAAAAATGTCAATTTATCCAAATACCTACCAAATGTAGAAAGGAATCCTTTAGGAAATATCCCAGACAGATGGAGAATTAACCCCTGCTTGTAAACTTCAAGGAAACTCTAAAGATTAGCTGACACAGTCATGTAGTAAAAAAGAAAAGTATAAAGAAATGTTTTCTGGTAAGCATGCACAATTAAATTCAACAAATATCTGAAAGTATAAGGAAAGGAATTGTGATATAACAGATGGAGAAGCAGGTACAAAATAATACAGAAAAAGGAGTGGTTCATTCACTATCAAGTGAGGGGATTGAAGCAATTTTTTCACAGCAAGTAATACCTGAGTCTGTTTTGAGGATGACAAATCTACTAGGCAGGGAGTAAATGTCCCTATGGCCATTGGACAGTGATGGAAAGATGCTGCAGATGTATACATACGGCTTCCCATTAACATTTAGTTCCTTACTTAAATAAAAGGACCATTTATGAAAATACCCATGCTTATCTTTTAGAAGTTTTTGTTACCTGCTAATACAATATATATGTGCTGGGAAACAGGACATGGTTGTAAGAGGATTAGGCTAGAGAACCAGCCATTGACTGGCTTCTGAAGAGTTGTATGCACCATGCTAAGTGTCGAAGATGTCCATTGGAGTAAAGTAAATAAAGGGATGTGTGGCAGGGTTTGCATTTGTTGACAGAAAACATTGACAGTAACGCCAAGGATCTGGGGAAAGGGGAAAGGGAAAACTGGGAGGTTATTGTCAGAAATGATGAGGGTCTGGACCAAAGCTCTGAGACAAGTCATGTCACTGGGAATAGGAGGGGAGGGTAGGTTTGCAATTCATTTAATAAGCAAAGCTTAAAATATATAATGATTTATCAGATGAATGATGGACACTTTAGTTTGGTTTCCTAGAAATAAGAGCCTGGAACAGACGTATATGTAAGGGTATTTTGGGGGGATGTCATCTTGGGGAAAGGGAATAAAGAAGGAGGAGAGAAAGGGGGAAAAGGAGAGCCATGACAATGACGTCTCATTGAGTTGGCCTTCTTAGGGGGCAACCAGGGGCTTGTTCCTTTGGGATCATCAAAGAAGCAACATCTTGGGGCCAGCCTGGTGGCATAGTGGTTAAGTTTGCACATTCCGCTATGGAGGCCCAGGGGTTCGCTGGTGTGGATCCTGGAGGCAGATCTACACACCACTCACCAAGCTATGTTGAGGCAGCATCCCACATAGAAGAGCTACAAATCTACAACTATGATACACAACTATGTACTGGCACTTTGAGGAGGAAAAAAGAAAAAGAGGAAGATTGGCCACAGATATTGGAGTAACAATCTCCTTCAAAAAAAATTAAAAAAAGGAAGCAACATCTTAAAACTCTCCTTTGCAGAGGGTGGAGAAAGAAGTGATCATCTCCTGTCTAAGGTGTTGGGAACCCATGCAATGGCTGAAAGAAGAGACAGGTGAGAGAAACTAAGAGGATCTGGAGGGTTACATAGGAGGTGTCACATTTAGTAAAGGAGAAAAAAACATTCAGAGTAAATACGGAATGAGGAAGCCTCAAAAAGTATTAAATTAACATGACAAACTGATGTATTGAAAATATCTGTTGTTGTTATATGCCTAGAAATGGGTATTTACAAAATTAGGTGGTTTTGATCACGTGAATGTGGCTGCCATTCTGGCAGCTGAGTTGTAGATGGGAGGTAGACAATGTAAGGTACTTTTCCTACTTTCCAAAGTTGGTGAGCTCTTTTTCTCTTTCACTGAAGTTAGTTATTTAGGCTTCTAAACAGCCTTTTTAAGAAAAAGGAAAAAAGTCTTTCACATCATAAAATGTGCCCGCGGAGACCTGTTTTCAGACACTGTTTGGGATTCTTTTTACCAAAGAAAGTAATCTTCATAGCAGAACTCCAAGCTTAAAAGTTATTTTGCTTTTAGATTCATCTCTGAATGTTGCTATGCTAAAAGAAATTTTTACAAAACAAGAATAAAGCTTTTAAACTTCACACATAGCCACAGGGATACCTTCCTTATGCTTAGCCGTGGGGATACCCAGGGCTTTAATGCTAAGAGAAAAAGGCAGCAATTCCCTCTACCCATCACACCATCTGGAGGACATTTATGAGACTCTACACCCACACGCACACACACACCCCTGGATAACGGCCCATGAGCAGAGTTGACATAACTTGGAGATATTTTTTCTGTTTGAAAGTGTAATTCAAATTACAGCCATGATATGTTTCAGAGAACTTTGGAATTTGCCTCACAGTTTTTCAAATTGTAGGTATTTATTCACTAAATCAGTGTCTTCTTGAAATCAAGAATCACAGAAAGTTGAAACTTATAGGAAGTCACTGCGTCATTCCCTAATTGTACAGGTTATTTAAATGGCATAACCCTCAGGCAGTTAGTAAGTAAAGTCACCTATCTCTAAATAAAACTTATAGTATTTATCTAGGGAAACAGGTGAGTGAAGAACATTCTGTGCACACAAAACCACTTATCTTGCCAAGAGACACCATGGGTCATTTGAGGAACTTAAATTCAATGCAGCAACATTGCAGTTTGAGGGAATATAGAAAGATAACTCTGGAAACATAAGCAGAAGCCAAATGATTAAGGATCTTTAAGTCATATGGCAGTGATTTAAATATATCCTAAGGTCATGAGAGCCATTGAAAAGTTTTAATCATAAGAACCAATCAGATTGCTTGTAAGCAAGCATGACATGGGGAAACCAATCAGACATAGATGCACATGGAAGTAGAGTTGAGACAGGAACCTCAATGAAGACCCTTGAGGAAAGAATGAGATATGAAAAACATCTGGAAAACTCTTTCAAAAAACTACATGGAAAGGACCCTAGAAGTAAGCAAAGGCTATCAGGGATATAAGACAGAAGTATTCAAAAATCACATCCTTCTCACCTTGAACTTCTGCAATTAACTTAAAAAAATTAAATTACTGCTCCCATCACTCTTATATCACATCCAGTTGCAGTAGTTCAAAGTGATCACATGTTGTAGCCTATCAGATCCTGAGACTATTGGCCAGTCATTAGGGCCCATTATTCTGTTAAGAATCTAACTGGGGGGGGCACTGCAATTCAATTCTGGCACTGACCATCCAGAGTTAATGCAGATGCCACAAATTAGAGGACACAGTCTCCAACAAGAATGCCCTTATTTCAAACCCCAGCTGTACTTGGGGGGCACCCAGGCCACTTGCTTTTCTGACCAATTGGATATAAGTTTGGGATTCCCATGATCCTTGTAGTTTCAATAATTCACTAGAATGACTCACACAGTAACAATTTTATTATAAAGAAACAACATAGGACAAAAAATTGACAGGACCCAACTATTGACAGATATATAGAACAACTGTTGATAGGAATGAATACCGAAACAACTACCTTAGAAAACAATATGGCGTTTCTACAAGGTTTAAGATTTATATGCCCTCTGATTCAACATTTCCACCCCTAGAAATATACTCAGGAGTAATGTTTGATTCTAAGCATCAGAATAGTTCTCACCTTTGTTCTCATTAGCCATAAAAAAGAAATAGCTCAATGACTCAATGTCTCTTCTTTTCTTTTTATTTCCCTTCTCTTCTCTCCCATTCCACTCCACTTTACATTATATACAAATGAATGTCATACGACAATGGAAAAAATCTATAGTGATGCACAAGAACAGGAATAAAATAAAACAACATATGCTGGGCAACAGCAACCAGAAAAAAACCTCGTGTGATGATTTTCCGTACATATAGAAAAACAACAGCAAATCTATACTCTATTGTATAATGACGTACATGCATCTAGGGGGTAGCATTTTCAAAAAATAGGGTGTGATAAACATCGTGATGGTGGTTGCCTATGGGTTAGGAGAGTGTAGGTAGTTGGGAAGGGTTATTCTAAGTGCTCTGGGATATTGACAATGTATTATTTTTTTACTATAATGATGGCTTCAAGTCTGTTCAATTTTTAATAATTTATTACATGTTCATTAACAGTAAGTGGACTGCGCCATATGTATTATATTTCACAATTAAAAGTTAAAAGTCAAATCATCATATGCATACTTTGAAACACAATTTTAAATAACATATTATTTATTTTTAGATATAGCAAATCTAACAGATGTTTCACCCAAGGAGAATAATTGGGGATGTTTGTCAAAGGCTCATGCTTTAGTAAAAGTACCACACACTGTGATTAGAATTTATTTTTCCTAGATACATTACAAACTCCAATAATGTGGAGAAAAATACAATTTTGCTGGCAATTTTGCTTCATGGATATATGTAGTACCATCACCAGCAGCCCCATTTTCTAGGCATTATTATGTTTAAAACTTCTAATCCACTGTTTTTAAAATAAAATAAACTGACTTTTATGGAATTTGGAGTTTTACCAATAAAGATTTATTCTAATCTTGTATCTTTCCATGAACTATTTAAGAAGTAAAATTATTTTGATTAGAATATAAGTTTTTCTTATCAGAGCAGATGTTCATCATTTTCATCCTGTTAAAATTTCCATTATCGACAGATTTTATTTGTGTGTTGTACTTCAGTAAAACTACAACAAACGCTACAGTAAAATGTCAGGCATATTTGTTTTAATTTTTATTAGTTAAAAAAGAAGACCAACTAGAATTGACTTAGATTCAAAATAGTTTGGAAAGGTGTTACTTTTTTTCACTAAAGTGTTATTCTTAAAATAATTTTATACCAGAGGAAGAATCATCTGGACCTTGGTTTCATGCTTCCCTGTGGAGATTACTCCACTAGAACATTCCTGATCCCATGATCCAACAGTTTTCTTGTTCCTGCCCAAGATTGGGACCTGCCAAAGGGCACAGCAGCCAATCTGAAGGGACTGCACATGTCCAAATCTGAAATAATTTGAGCACCAAAATAAACAATGATAGTATTATATTACAACCCAAAGAATAAAATAAATGTCCACAACTCTATACTCATATAGATAAATAAATGAATAAATAAATATAAAAGAAGAGACAAATCCAAATAACTTATGTAGATACTCCCCACCACAACTCCCGGATGCCCCACACCAGAAGGTGGAGCTCACTACCCTTCCCCTTAAGTGGATGTTCCAGGATCATATTGTATATTCCCTCACCCAGTGTTAGAATCAGCCATTTCTCCAGGGAGCCCTGGTTCCTTTTAACAGAGAAGGGTATTTAGAAACCAGGCTATAGGTACTGGGTACTTTTAACCAGCTACTGGAGGGACCTCTCGGCAGACAGAGCCAGGAAATCTATGTGAGCATACTAATGCATGTGTACAAACATGTCTATAATCAGTTCTGTTAAACCTGATATCTCCAGCTCTAATTCTGTATTGCATGGTTCATTTTAGTCTTCTCCTGTTTACTAGTAACTTCTTTCTCTGAAATTACAGAGAACCTGAGAAACTTGGCTTCCATTGTCTTTAGTATGTTTACTTATTCGATCAACCATAGGATACATAAAAAGTAGTTTCAGAATTGCTAACTTGTACCCTGTGAGAAACAAATTTACTAACTAGAGAATAGTATATAGGTTCAGTTCCTTTGGTTGTTTACTTTACACTGTCCACTCAAACTTGATTTTCTGAAGTTACTTAAGTCACTTCCTGATTTCTCACCCTCTACATTGAGGCTGTGTCATACATTTGTAATAAGTTGTGTTTGTTTGTGATTGTCTGCATTCCTTCCTGGGATCACTCCAACCTCTGTTTTTCTTTTTCTTTTTTTTAAGTTCCATACAGTAAAGTTCATTCTGTATGGATCTTTGGTGGTAGATACGATTCTATGCATGCAATATAGAATCTGAAATAATCAAAAGGATAAAAAAAAGCAAAACATAAAATTGGATTGAAAAGGTACAAAATTTACATAACTATATATTGACTTACAGCAAAGTCACACACACACACACTCACCCACAT
This sequence comes from Tapirus indicus, assembly GCA_031878705.1. Lineage (NCBI taxonomy): Eukaryota > Metazoa > Chordata > Mammalia > Perissodactyla > Tapiridae > Tapirus > Tapirus indicus. Next base: position 32,506,462 of record CM062937.1, on the reverse strand, counting down.
GCAAAAATGAATTAACGTAAGCAACTTTTGAGCACGGTATTCAGATGTATACTCAGACCATCTAACAGGTAATCATAATCCTTTTAGTAAGATTTTTTGCGGGGTAGTTATCAGTATAATGATTCTAGAAATATTTTGTGTACATAAACAGGATTCTATCATAAGATAGAACAAATGATTAAACAAAGAGATATTATCAGGAGCCAGCATTTCCGGTAGCAGTAAGCACACGTATTGCCCAGATCTTGGTGTCGAAATACCATTCCCAATAAAAGCAACCAGAGCTCCTCGATGAAAGTCTTGAATGCAGCTATGAAGCTGTAAATATATTTTTTAATATATTTTTAAAAAATGAGGCTGCAGAATCTTCTGGGGACTGAAATTAAGAAGGTGCAAAGGACGCATGTATCAAAAAGACCCAGCACTCCACTTGAAAGGTTTCCACTGGCCAAATTTAGGAAAATTTTACCACCAAAAAGAATAATGACTATTATGTTTTAATAACACTTTGACTAGAGAAAGAATCCATAAGCACACATATTTTTAGAAATGAAAAAAAAACTATGAAGGGAGATAGAAGGAATTGGAGAAAACTTGCCTATACTGAAAAATGCCAGTAATATAGAAGGAATGAGAAAAAAAGAAAGTCATCATTTTGTAATCAACAGTGTATTAATGGACCCAGGCAATTAATACCTGAAATAATTCAGGTAATTAATAACTTCAACAACTATTGATGAATAAAATAGTCACAGAGCCTCACAAAGATTAAGTATGAATTCCAAAGGGAAATACAATATAATGTACTTCTAGAAAAAGCTGGTGAATACCACCTTAACTAGGGTGAACCTTCTTAATCCAACCAATAAGACAAAGTGACATGTATCCCTGTAATATGATGCAGTGGAAAGTACATTCCATAACCTCTATATTTGTCTTGCCCAGAAGTTTTCTCTAAATCTATTCACATAAAAATAATCAGACAAACTGAGATATTTGTGACATTTTTTAGACAAATGATATATATTCTTCAAAAATAAAAACAAAAATTACAAAAAACATGGCTATTTTAGGATAGTAAAGTTATAATAAAGTCAACACATCTTTGAATTGATTCTAGTTTTAAAAAAGACGTGATGATTACATTTGGGAATGTGTTTATGGACTCAGATAATATCATTGCTTCAAAGTTTAATTTCTTGGAAGGAAAATGTTATTGTGGGTTTATGAAAGAATATTCTCATTCTTAGAGGCTACATGATGATGTATTTGAGAATGAAATACCATGGTTCTGTAAGTTTCATGCAACTTACTTTCAAATATTACAGCAAAATACATTAACAAGTACTGAATGTACATGGAGAATACACAGATGCTTTTGTACTTTTTTTGTATGTTTGAATTTTTCTTTTGTTTTTAGTGGGAAAATACTCTGTCTAAAGTGAAAATGAAAAATTGGTGGGAAATAGATGAACTAAGCCAACAGAACATTGATAATTGTCAAAGCAGTTTGATGTGTAATTGGTGTTTATTACATTGTTCTCTTTTCTTTTATGTATATTTGAAATTTTCCATAATGAAAAGTATATTATATATTATATATAATAGCTTATATAATATTGACATAAAACTATACATACATATATAGTTATAAAATAAGTAAAATATGGCAGCTGTATGCCTATACAGATTGAAGGAATAAAGTATAAATGTAAGAAATTCAACTTTGTGTCCTATAGAATAATTAAATCCCAAATCAGAAGGTAGGGAACAACTGAAATGAGCAACTTACCTCAAAGCCTCAACCAAACTAATTCCCAATATGTTAAATCATTTAATTTAAATAACATTATCATAAAATAACTATAATAAAAACATAGGTCAATAATGATTTGTTCTCAAATTGAGAGAAATGTCCTAAGCAGAAGAACCAAAAATTGGGGAAGAAAAACAAAGAAAAGGAAATAGACACATATACAACACCTGTATAGCAGAAGCAGTCTATTAGGATATTATTTATTACATGATTTATTCACAGTTACAGTGAACAAGCAGTTACAGATTATTCATCACATAAGCAAACAACTGGTTAATAGAGAAATTGAAAAGGAAAAAAGTTTAACCTAACCAAAATTAAAAGGTAATCAAATTAAAGACAAAAAAGGGATTCCATATGCTCCTATCAAATTAGAAAACAATTTATTACTATAATGCCACATATTGTTCAGGGTGGAGTGAGATAATTACTCTAACAAACTGAATATGCAAATTGAACACCCTTTTCTGAAGGCAATTTGGATACAACTAACAAGATGTTTTGGGCGGCTGGCCTGGTGGCGTAGTGGTTAAGTTTGCACATTCCACTTCGGCGGCCCAGGATTCACTGGTTTGGATCCTGGGCGCAGACCTACGCATGACTCATCAAGCCACGCTGAGGTGACGTCCCACGTGGAGCAACTAGAAGGATGCGCAACTATGACATACAGCTGTCTGCTGGGTCTTTGGGGAGAAAAAAAAAGCAAAAAAGGAGGAAGATTGGCAACAGATGTTAACTCAGGGCAAATTATCCTCAAAAAAAAAAGATATTTTTAAATGTTCATATATTTAAGCTCTAGAAATATATATGAAGGAAATAATCAGCTATGAGGTTATAAATTATACTCAAATATGTTACTTACAACCTAAAAATGTAGAACATATTTATCGTCCCAAAATATAAAAAAATGGTTACATAAATTTTTATATATCTATAAAACATATTAACATGGAGGCATAAAGGTATGTATTAAAAGCATTTCATGATATGCAAAATACATGATGGAATAAGAAATGAAAAAAGAACATTTATTCATATATGATTACAAATTATGATTTTGTAAGAAATATAAAGGACAAAAATTAGAAAATAAAATACAACAGTCTTAAGAATAATCATCTATTGCTGGCTGTTGTAAGTATGATGTTCAATCTTAGTGTGTTTAATTTTTCTCTTTTGATGAAAAATAAAGTTTTTGTATAATCATTCAAAGCAACATTGTTTCGGAAACAACCAGAAATCAGAGCATATTCCATATATTACCTTAACGAAATTAATGTGTCAGCATCAAGTCAGTAAACAGGTCAATATATTGAAATGCAATCCTAAAATAATATTACAGTATGAAATGTTGTACATTTCTAAAACAGGAATTAACTCTATGCAAGCTCCACTCAGTAAGGATTTCTTTCCTACATATTGTGGATGTTAAGATTTCAAGGTTATGGTCACTTAAGATCATGCAGTTCAGGTCTTTCGCATTAGTAAGAGGAAAGATTCTTCTCCAACAGAAACAACAGCAGCAATTACCCAAGTGTTTAAAGAGGATGGGACCCACGCTGCAGAACCAAGTACATACAGATAAAAATTATTTACTTGTAGTTCACCCAAATCAAACTATAAACTACAGTATATTTTGTGTGTTAATTATCAAATTTTCATCCCAAAGAAAGTATTCAGATATTTAACTAAAAGTAGCCATGAGACACACTTTGTCCTGCCCTTTTCTGGATCCTTTTATGCAGCATTCTTCTGTAAGAGTTCCTGTTCCTTTTCTGTGTCCCACCTCAGTAAGAGATGCTGCAGATCGATCCAAACCATTTTGAGGTTGGATGGGTCACTTTCTGCGTCAGGCCTGATTGATACTAATTGCAGAGAATCATCTGTCTTAGTCTGCTCTTTTTTAAAGTTAAGACTTTAAAGACTAGAGAATATCTGTTCAATTTCTCCGTTTTTAGGTGTTTCTGTTTTTATTTATTGGTGCATAGATCCCTGTGTATGTAGGGACATGAAGATATGAAGTTGTTTTCTAATAAGCAGAACGACTGCTTTCAAAGTCCCTGCTCTCCCTCTGAATTGCTGCACTGGGAGGAGTTTTATCAATTTTTCTGACATTTGAGGAAAAATAGAAACTCCTGATCAGAGTTCTACAGAAAGTGTCTCCTCAAATCTTGCAATGACCTTTACATTACAAATACTTCCTTCGTGATTCTTTCAAATGTCTCCTAATAGCAGCAGGCCTGGTTGAAACTGTCCTCTTTGGGCTCACTAAGTTTTTACTTTTTAACTATAAATGTGGATAAAAGCAGAAGATAAGAGAATGTGTATTGATTGCAGTTATCTAAAAATGTTTGTTTTGGCCTCTTGTGGCATCCAACTAGCAGTGTCTGAGGTACCTCCCTCCAATTTCCAACTATAACAATTAAAAAATGCAAATAACTAAGAATGGTGAAAATTTTTAAATAACTAAACTCTAGCGCCTTTGGAGAAGCAAATTACAGAACCTCATGCAAATCTCGGCTAACTGCCAATCAAATAAAGTTAGGTTAAGAGTAAACTATCTGGGCTGTCTGATAAGAGATTCCCAAGTTTCACCTCATGAAGGAGAAGATTCCTGAAGAGAAAAATCCAAACAGGTAGGATATTAATTCATCTCTCAGAATATATCCACTGACTCCAAAATGTTGCATACCCTTTGGAAAGGGCTGCCATTCACTTCTACATTAAGGTGCTTCCTTCCTTTTGATAGATGATAGATAGATGTGAAATTTATTTTCAAGAAGTGAGGAAAAGCAAATTCTATGTTTACAGAATGTTTTAAAAATGAATAGCTAAGGAGGCTTGCCTGGTGGTGTAGTGGTTAAGTTCACGTACTCCGCTTCAGCAGCCTGGGGTTCATGGATTTGGATCCTGGACATGGACCTACACACCACTCGTCAAGCCATGCCCTGGAGGTGTTCCACATACAAAGTGGAGGAATATTGGCATGGATGTTAGCTCAGGGACCGTCTTCCTCACCAAAAAAAAAAAAAAAGAAGAAGAATAACTATAAAAAAGTTCCTGTGAACATCAGTATGGTTTTGTACCAATAAGAATTTTCTAGTGTCATTCTTCAACAGTTGTTCGAGTGTGTATAATGTACTTTGTACAAACAACCTTTATCACATTTATAGGCTTTTCATGAGTTCTGCTGTAACTACTATGGCTTACTTATTGTTTTCTTTAATATTTGTGAAATTCTTACTCTTCTGTTAGGTGGTTTTGTTTCTGCACAACTATTGCACTTTTTTCCATATGCATAAAGATTATTACTAGCAAGCATATGTATATCTATATGTCTATACACCTCTCTCTCTCTCTCTGATATTTATTGAGCACACACTATGTGCAAACAGTGCTCTGTGCTCTTGAGATACAGCAATAAAACAAATGATCCCTACCTCTTTGGGGCTCACATTCTATTTGGAAGTCAGGCAATAAAGAATTCACCTTTTAAGAAAGTAAACTGTATAGTATATTAGAAAAAGTGCTACTAAATACTAGTAAGTAAAGCAGTAAAGAGAGTCAGTGGTGCTATTGTAACGGAAGAAGCAGTCAGAGCAGGCCTCAATGAGAAAATGACATGTGCAGGAGATGAAGACATAGCCATATGGGTTAATGGGAGAAGAGTCTTGCAGGCAGGAGAAGAACTACAGCAGAGACCCTATGCCACAAGTGTGCCTGTCTTGTTCGAGTAATGTAGACCGAAGTGGCTGGGGCAGAGTAAATAGGAAAAAAACGTTAGGAAAGGATTTCCGAAACGTAAATGATATCAAGACAAGTGTATCTTGTAGATCATTGTAAGCACGTTGATTTTTACTTTGGGTTAAAAAGGCAAGGCATTAAAAGGCTGAGAACAGAAGACCAACAATATCTGATATACATTTACAACAATCTCTCTGGATGCTTTATTGAGAATAGAGTGTCAAGCCTACAAGTGTCATGGTAGAGGCCATGATAGCAGTGAGAAATGGTAGACTGTAATAATAATTAGCTGAAGTAGCTATACAAATATCAGACAAAATACACTTTAAAACAAAAACAAATGTTACTAGAGAAAAACAGAATGACTTTATAATAATAAAAGGGTCAACACTTGAGGAAGATTTAACATTTTAAGCATATATGTCCCAAATAACAACTTCAAAGTACATACAACAAAAAAATGACAGAAATGAAGGGAGAAATGGGCAATTCAACAATAATAAGCAGAGACTTTTTATTAGTTTCCTAGAGCTACCCTAACAAATTACCAGAAACTCTGATGGCTTAAAACAAAAGCATTTATCCTCTCACTCTTCTGCAGGCTAGAAGCTGGAAATCAAGGTGTCAGCAGGGTCATGCTCCCTCTGAGGGCAGTAGGAAAGAATCCTTCCTTTTCTCGCCTGCCTTTTGATGAGCGTTGGCAATCATTGACATTACTCAGCTCATAGCAGCGTTACTCCAGTCTCTGCTACTAATGGCCTTTTTCCTTCTGTGTCTGTCCGTGTGTCTTTATATAAACTTCTCATAAGAATACTAGTCATTGGGTTTAGGGACCACCCAAATCTAGTATGACTTCATCTTTTTTTTTTCTTTCTTTTTTATTCTGAGGAAGGTTCTCCCTGAGCTAACATCTGTTGCCAATCTCCCTCTATTTTGTACATGGAACACCACCACAGCATGGCTGGTGAGTGGAGTAGGTCTGCACCCAGAATCTGTACCCGTGAACCCAGGCCACCGAAGCGGAGTGGGTGGAACTTTAACCACTAGGCCATGGGGCTGGGCCCTAGTATGACTTCATCTTAACTAAAAGCCCATATTTCCAAGTCAAGCCACATTCTGAGGTTCTAGATAGACATGAATTTGGGGGGTACACTATTTAATCCAATACAACCTTCTTTTAATAATGAATAGGAAAATTAGGCAGAACAAGGATAGAAGACTTGAGCAATTCTATAAACTAGACTTAATAGACATCTATAGAACACTCTACCCAATAACAGTATAATACACTTTATTCTCAAGTGTCCATGTTCAAGAACATTCTCCAGGATAGGCCATATGCTAGGCCATAAATCAAACCTCAATAAATTTAAAAGGCTGGAAATAATACAAAGTGTGTTCTCTGACCACATTTGACTGAAATTAGAAAAAAATAACAAAAGAAATTTGGGAAAATCACAGGCATGTGAAAATTATACAAAGCACTGCTAAATAACTAATGAGCCAAAGAAGAAATCAAAAAAGAAATTAGAAGATATTTTGATATGAACAAAAATGAAGATATAACATACCAAAAGTTATTGGATTCAGCAGAAGTTTAGGGAATCTTATAGAGGTAAATGCCTACACAGTCATACTTTGCTTAATGATGAGAAATGCATTGTTAGGCAATTTTGTCATTGTGTTACTACCACAGAGTGCACTTACACAAACCTCAATGGTATAGCCTACTACACACCTAGACTACATGGTGGTAATCTTATGGGACCATTGTGGTATATGCAGGTCATCATTTATTGAATGTCATTATGCAACGCATGACTGTACTCAAAATGAAGAAAGATCTGAAATCAATAGCTTAAACTTCTTAAACTTCCACCATAATGTAGTTGATAGAGAAGAGCAAATTAAACCTAAAGTAAGCAGAAGGAAGAAAATAATAAAGATTACAGCAGAAATTTATGAAGTAGAGAACTGAAAAACAGTAAAGAAAACAAACAAAACCAAAGCTGGTTCTTTGAAAAGATCAACAAAATTGACAAAAATTTAGCTAGACTGACCAAGAAAAAAAACTTAAATTACTAGAGTTATAAATGAATGAGGGAATATTAATACCAACCTTACCTACAGAAATAAGTGTTATATAGTAATACTTTGATGAATTGTTTGCCAACAAGTTAGATAACTTAGATGAAATGGACAAATTCCTAGAAAGATGCAAATGTGTGAAACTGACTCAAGAAGAAATAGACAATCGAGTAGACCTAGAACAAGTGAAGATATTGAAGTAATAATCAACAAACTCCCCACAAAGAAAATCCCAGACCCATATGATCTCACTGCTGAATTCTACCAAACATTTAAAGAAGAATTAATACCAATCCTTCTCAAAATCTTCCAAAAAATAGAAGAGGAAGGAACACTTCCCAATTTATTGCATGAGGCTGGTATTACTCTGATACTAAATTCTGACAGACACCCCAAAAAAGAAAACTACAGATTAAAAACTCTTAAGAATATAGACACAACATAGACCAAAAAATACTCTCCACGAACATTATTTTAATGCTAATACACAGAAATTCCCAGCAAATACTAGCAAACCAAATCTATGACATGTAAAATGAACTGTATACCATGAGTAAGGAGGATTTATTCTAGGAATGCAAGATTGATATAACATCTGAAAATCAATTAAAGTAAAATACCATATTAATAGGAAAAAACTCTACTTGATCATCTTGATAGACACATCAAAAGCTTTTGAAAAGTTTAACACTCTTTCATGACAAAAACACTCACAAAATAGAATAGAAGAAAACTTTCTCAACCTGATAAAAAAGCATTTATAAAAAGCCACAGCAAGCATCATGCTTAATGGTGGGCTATGTGATGCTCTGCTTCTTAAGATCAAGAATAAGAGGGACCCTCATTCACTGCTGGTGGGAATGCAAACTGGTGCAGCCTCTATGGAAAACAGTATGGAGAGCCCTCAAAAAATTAAAAATAGAAATACCGTATGATCCAGCAATACCACTCTTGGGCATCTACCCAATGGACGTGAAATCAACCATCACAAGAGGCGTATGCACCCCTATGTTCATTGCAGCATTATTCACTATAGCCAAGAAGTGGAAGCAACCCAAGTGTCCCTCGACTGAAGATTGGTTAAAGAAGATGTGGTATATACATACAATGGAATACTACTCAGCCATAAGAAAAGACACAATTGTCCCATTTGCAACAACATGGAAGGACCTAGAGGGTATTATGTTAAGTGAAATAAGCCAGAGAGAGAAGGACAGACACTGCATGAACTCACTCATATATGGAATATAAGTGAACACACGGACAGAGAGAACTGATTGGTGGTTACCAAGGGGACGGGGGGTGGGGGGGCACAAGGGGTGAAGGGTTACATCCACAAGGTGATGGACAAAAATGTACAACTAAAACCCCACAGTGTTATAAACTAAGACATAAATTAAAAATAAATAAATAAAAAAGAATAAGACAAGATGTCCATCCCCTGTCACCAGCTCTATTCAACATTCTACAGGAGGTTCTGGAAGGACAAGTAAGCAAGCAAAAGAAATAAAATGTATCTAGATAGGAGAAAAAGAAGTAAAACTGTGTCTACTTTCAGATGACAACCTTGTATTTAAAAAATCCTAAAGAATAAACCAAAAAGCTATTAGAACTAAAAATCACGTTCAGCAAGATTTCAAGATAGGAGATTACCATAAAATGTTATATTTTTATAGACTCACAATGAGCTACCCAAAAATTGTTAAGAAAATAATTCTATTTACTATAGTATCAAATATAATAAAACACTTAGGAATAAATTTAACAAAAGAGTGCAAAACTAATACTCTGAGAACTATATAACATTGTTGAAAGAAATTAAAGATCTAAGTAAATGGAAAAACATCCCAACTTCATGGATCAGAAGATTTAATATAGTTAAGATGGCAGCACTCCCCAAATCGATCTGCAGATTCAACTCAATTGTTATCAGAATTCCAGTTGATTTCTGTGTAGAAATTGACAAGCTGATTTTAAATTTCATATGGAATTTGGGTGGTAAGAGACCCACGCTAGCCAAAACAATCTTAAAAAAGAAGGACAAGGTCATAGGACTCACGCTTCTCACTTTCAAAACTTACTACAAAGCAACAATAATCAAGGCAGTGTAATACTGGCATAAGGATGGACATATAGGTCTTACCTCACACCAGATACAAAAACTATCTCAAAAGGTAACAAAGATCTAAATGTAGGAGAGAAAAATATTGTTTAGTAAGGAATTCAATCTTGCCTAAAGAGAAGTCTGTCCTCTGCCCTAGCTTTCTGGGAGGTAATCTGTAAACTCTTGGAACGTCAAGACAGGAGTGTCTGTTGCCTGAGGACCTTGGGTCAACCACGTAGTAACAATGTGATTTAGGTTGGGGGCTCTAGGTGGGTCTTGTGGTATTAGCTCAACCTCCTAAAGGGCTGGGAACAGCCACATATGCAGTCAACTGTGCCTGTGTGATAGAGCCCCTGGTACTCTGAACATTAGAACTTGGGTGAGCATCCTCGGTTGGCAGTGCTCTGTACATATTGTCACACATCGATGCCGGGAGAGCAACATTGTCCTGACTCCACTGGGATAGCACAATTTGAAGCTCTGCATTTGGAGCCCTCCAGGACTCTGCCCTAAGTCCTTCTCCCCTTGGCTGATTTTAATTTGTATCATTTAGCTGTAATAAACCATAGTTATGAGTATAATAGCCCTCATTGAGTTCTGTGAGTTCCTCTAGCAAATTATCATGACTGAGGGTGTTTTGGGGGAAACTTCCTCTTGTAATTGGTCTCAGAAGTGAGGGAAGTCTATGCACAGTTCCCTTACTTTCCAACTGGCTAACTAAACTTCACAGTTTCAAAACTCTTAGAAGAAAACTTAGGCACAGATCCTCATGGTCTTTAATTTGGCAATGACATTCTCTGAAATGACACCAAAAGCATGAGTAACGCAAGAAAAAAAATGTACATAAACTTGACAACAGCAAAATAAAAAAAAACTTTTGTGATTCAAAGAATACTATCAAGAAAGGAACAGACAGCCCACAGAATGGGAGAAAACATTTGCAAATCATATATTTGATAGAGGACTTGTAACGAGCATATGTAAGGAATTGTTACAATTCAAAAATAAAATGACAAAAATCCTAATCGAAAACTGGGCAAAGGGTCTGAGTAAACAGTTTTCCAAAAAAGATATACAAATGTCCAAGAAGCATTTAAAAATCGTGTAGCCAATTTAGAAAGCAGTCTGGGGGTTCCTCAAATGGTTAACAGAGTTACCGTAAGACCCAGCAATCCACTTCTTGTTATATACTCAAGAGAAAGGAAATGAAGACACATGTCCACGAAAAACTGGTACATGAATGTTGATACCAGCATGATTTATAGTAGCCAAAAGCTAGAAACAACCCAACTGTCTATCAACTGATAAATGTATAAACAAAATGTGGGATCTACAGTAGGATATTATTTGCCCTTAAAAGAGTGAAGTACTGTTAGATGCTACAACAGGGGTGAATCTTGAAAACATTATACTAAGTGAAAGAAACCAGTCAACAGAGACCATATATCATATTATTCCATTTACATGAGATGTTCAGAATAGGCAATCTATAGAAACAGAAATTAGATTAGTGATTGCTTAGGGCTGGGTGAGATGGGGAAGTAGGCAGGTGATAGCTCAAGCATATTGAACTTCTTTTTAAGATGATGAAAATGTTCTAAAATTTACCATGAATATGTGGTCATGGTGCCACATATCTGTCAATATACAAAAACCATTTGTGTACACTTCAAATGTGTGAATTGCATGGTATATGAAATATTTCTCAATAAAGCTGTTAGAAAGAAAGAAAGAAGGAGGGAATGAAGGAAAGGAAGGAAGGAAGAGGGAGAGAGAGAGGAAGGAAGGAAGGAAGGAAGGAACGAAGGGACGAAGGGAGGAAGGAAGGAAGGAAGGAAAGGAAAGGAAAGAAGAAGAAAAGCAAGCTCAGAACTTCTGACACAGAATGGAGCTCGGAGCCTCCAGTCCAGTTATTTACTTCTCAAATAGAGATCCAAGGTCAGAGAGCTGAGACTGATATGATTTCAAATATTCGCGTGCAGGCTCACAGCTAGTTGCATAAATATAATCAGGATTCCACTCTAGGAGGATAGACCCGGAGCAGGGGGGGTGACTTGTCAAAGTTCTCATGTCCAATTACAAGAACTCAAGTATCCTAAGTGTAGGTCCAAGAGCAGGTTCAAGAACTCAGGTATGCCAGGTGCCATTTTAGGGCACTTCCAAATAAACAAATAAACACAGGGGCCTAGTTTTTTGAATCTATTCTCTGATCCCCCTTCTCCCAGTGGAGGGTTTTCCACAAAAATTACCCTTTGATGTGAAACACTATATCAAATTAATCAAAAGTGTAGTTTACAGCATATATAATATAGGACAGAAAAAAGACTATTCACAGTAGATACCTCTGGAGAGAGGGAAGTGGGAGAGAGGAGTACAGTTATTTTTCTTTTCATTTTTTTCTACATTTGAATTTGTTAAAATAAGTTCATATTGCTTTTCTCATTTAAACATATATTTAAATAAAATATTTTTCAAAATTTAAAAAGAGTAAAATGGAACTGAGTTTTGAGGGGAGAGTGATATTGCTCAATAACCCTACTTCCATCTAAGTTATCTTGCAGGTCTAAAATAGACATAAAGAAATTTCCAGATACCCAAGGCCTCCAGAATTATATATTCCATATATTACTTTTGAAAAAATATTATTGGGAATTCTAATGCAAGCAACCTAAAACAAAATTTTAGAGTTTGAAAGTTCGAAAGAACTTTCATATAAGAAGATGGTGGTAAGCATTGAAAACCATGAACTATTAATTGAAATAATTCCTATAATGCTAGTCCCACTTGGATATTTCATAGGTATCACAAAATTTTTAAATGTTTCCATGTCCTGACACACACACACAGACACATACTACACACTAAAGTATGTTCCTCCATTAACCTAAGCCTCACAGTTGCTCAACCAGTGATATCTAGGACTCATTATTTTTGTCTTTCTTTTTCTCACCTTCATATCCACTCCATTAGCAAATCACAAATCTCTTAAAACTGCCCATAGCTTCCAATCTGCTTTTCAGTCTTCTGTGCTCTACAATCCATCTTTCAAAACAGCTACAGATATCTTTTTGATGTAAATGAATTATTTTCAACCTAGCTGAATGTCCACCAGTGTTTTCTCTCCTCGGGACGTATTCATGGACTTTTTGCTCCCCCTCCCCACTTGCCCAGAGTAGTCATATAGGCCTTCTTTCTGGACTTCCAGTATACAAAGCTGTTACTTGTGTCAGTGCCTTTACACTTGATTTCTTCTTTTTCTTTTTCTGTTCTTTTGTCTCCCATTCCGTTAGATCTAAACTCATCTGTTACTTCTTTGGACGCTCTATACAATGGTCCCTTCCCCTATTATTTTCTTGTCATACATTTAATCACTCAGGCCCTACTCTGTTCCAGGGTAAAGCGCTTTTGTTTCAGGAATACTAGCATTTTGTTTGATTTTATCACAATTTCTAATTATGGCTTTATTTCTTGTCTTGACTGTTGATTGTTTCCTTGCCAAGATCTCCGTATCTTGTTAGGTGCAGTGTCCTTGCACATAGTGTAATGTCGCACTGCATAATACTCAGTGAATATTCTTTGAACAAATGTACCACGTTCTAGCCTTATGAACATAGCTTTTCTACAAGGCATGCTATAAGCAGTGTATAAAAGCCAATCTGGTATTCACTCAGCCAGAGGTATTCACTCAGAACCCCTCAAACCTACGAACTCCATCTATGCTTCACGATTTTACCTCCCTGTGTTTTTTTTTTTCTTGCACAGTATGTCAGCTCTTAATATTTGCTAGAGTCCCTGTTCTTTATGCATTTATTTATTCATTTGTTCAACAAATATTCACTGAACCTCTGTTATTTGTGAGTCATTATGTTAAGGACTGGAGACACAGCCATACATAAGAGATACAGGGTTCCTGTTCAAATGGAGTTCATATAAGAGATATAAGTAATTACAATAAATTGCATGCAGACGGTCTTGTAAACAAGGCAGGGTTTTATTGTAACATATAAAAGAGAAACCGATCTTGGTCTGGGCAGTCAGAATAGCCCTCTGGGTAGACAGATGAAACACTTACGCTGTATCTTAATAAAAGTATTGACTTTCTCAAAGAGATGAGGGGCTGCGGGAAAAGACGGGTTATCTCTTCATCTGTAGTTTATAGGCTCTATTGACTTACTGAACTATGGTTCTACACATTCCTTTGATTTCAGGGCTACTTTCAGCTATTGTCTGAGAGATGCTCCCTGAACCATCCTCCTAAACACTGCAACAGTGCCAGCAGCCGCTCATCCTCTCTAAATTCAGCAACAGAGCGTAAATGTAGGAAAGGGGAGGCTTGAAAGAGAGCATGTGCAAAGTGAGGTCATTAGAGAGTGGAAAAGTCTGGATCTGAGTTGAAGCTGAGAAAGTTATGGGAGACGATCTTTGACAAACTTACCACAGGACTCAGAAAAGGACATGAGTGAGGAATGGAGGGCTAGGGCATGCGTGTGATGTTGGTATAAATATCTTAAAGTTCAATTTACTTTAACAGCTAATAATGGGGGTAGCTGAATAGGAAGGAATGACCAGGTTAGGAAAAAATTTATTATGAGAACAATAAAGATTTTGAAAATGTTGTACATTATTAGAGAGGGAAGGTACAGTATATAATGTTTTGCTTAACTTTTGATAGTAAATCTATCAGTATAGAAATCAGAGTACAAAAGGCAGGCTTTGCTACGCCATTTTTCACACTGACTAAGATGAATTGATAGACTTTTGAATGTCTTAAGCTCTTAAGTAACTCTGGCACCCCAGGGTGATGACAATATCCTGGAGGAAAATTCTAGTATTAATATTAAATTTATGTAATTATGGATTTTCCCTTATTTTAATCATTACCTTTAAATTTATTTTATGTAAGTGTGTATGAATATGTGTATATGGATTCATACGTATACATACCCATAGTATACACATAAAATGTGTGTGCATACCATTTGTGGTATGATTTTGAAAATTACATAAAAATAATAAAAAAGTGGATAATAAAGTATGGGTGAGGAAAGAGACTAAGAAGACAATTTTTGAACATAAAAACCTATAAAAATGACAATAATTGAATATGATATTCAGTAATTAAAATATTTTTATTAAATTGAAGTTATTTGGGTAACTTATTATCTCTTTTCAAGAACTATTTAAGCACTGTGCTGGAAATATCAGTTATACTGTGACATTTAATCTCTGGTATAAGGTGAAATCACCTTACACTCATCCAAGAGTACATACACCGAGGTACTGAAAATGAATTTTATAAGACATTGTCATCTATAATTGACCAACACAAAGCGTAGTATATCTCCAAATTGTATAAAGAAATTAAATAATACAGTGCTGAATTTTTATATAAACAATTAATGAATTTTCTGTACATGAGGGATAAATACATTTACAGCATTCATTTTAATTTATTTATATCTAATATCAGATTTATATCTAATTCAGATATATTCCCAAATATTTAGAACATTAATTTAAAAATATTCAAAAACATATGTTATGTTCTAGGTAACTTGTTTCAGCCAGTATAGAATATGTTCTAGGGTAATTTTACGCAATTAATCTAATAATTGTTATCCGGAGAAAGTTACTGAAATTGAACATTAATATTTACATCAGCAGATATCCTTTAAAATGAGTTTTGTGTAGAATAGTAAAAACTCCCAAAGCTACACTTTTACACATGTATAAAATGTGAAATAGTAAGATTTCCTGTTATAAAGCCTCATTTACAAAATGTAGAGAGAATAAAATGTATTTCAAATAAAGACCCAAGGCATTAAAATATTTTTCCCCTGTACAGATCACTCGAGTATATCTTGAAATAGGGTAAACATTGTCCTTTTACAGATCTGATTTCCTTTAATTAGCCCTAGATTTGAACTACAATTCAACTTGAACTCTCTTCTTAAGAGCTTACACGTTAGTTGCCCACTATTACTTCATTACATCCTACAGAGAATTAGAATACATGGGTCAGTGTGCTGGATCTCTCTAGTATACATACTAATCGCTCTCTCCCTCCTCCCATTGTAGGTAGAGTTGCCTTCTAAGCCCTTAGAAATGTGAGTTCTTAGGGTCCTTCTACGCATTGGTGCAAACTGTAATTTTTAATTTATTTTCAAGTATTTCTTTATACATGTTATTATTAAGTTGATACAGATGCATATAATTATAAAACTCTAATTTAGAGGGTACTTTTTAAATGAAATATTCAATCCATTCTTCATACCAGGAATAATTTCAGTTTGGTGGATGTAGAATCTCTATAAAACTGCCATTCCATTAATGAAAGGCCCTGTTGGAACATTCTTTCTCAGAGCAGACTAAAAAATAACTTCCTGGTATTTCACACCTGTGTATTCCAGTTCTGCTTTCTGGAAATAATAATAAACATATTCTCTTTGGAAAAGCACAGCTCTTAGATATTTAAAGAGAACTATCACAAATGCCTAAGTCTCGTACTTGCCACATTAAAATAGCATGGGCTTTTTCTGGTGCTCTTTATGTTACTTTATTTTCCAGTTCTTCAGCTTCTGGTAATTATTTTATGGCCCTAGTTCCTAGGGTCAACTTCCCTTTTCATAACATGTAGTGAGTACAGATGTGACTATTATTTGAGATGACACTATATTTTGAATTAACAATCATACAGCATTCTTCAATTATAACTAATTTGTAATCAACTAAAAACTTCAGGTCAAAGTGTATTATATAAATTACAATCAATTTGTTGTTTCCAATGTATATTGAAGCAATTTGGATTTCACAAAGAAATCCTGGATTCTAAATTTTGAGTGAGCTTTAAGTGTCAATGCTCTAAAATATGCACAAGTAAAAATTGTAATGAAGCCTTAAGATATCATGTTAAATTTGGCATTATAGTGACTCTACTTTTGTCCTAACAATGGAGAGAAAAAGGGGGGTGCATTTATAGTTCATTTTTTTGAGTTTGAACTAGAGGGATATGACATTATCTTGTTCATGGAGCGAAGGGTGGGAAACAGTTTTGTGGGAGAGGAGTTGGGTTCTGAACCCACCGAGCTTGAGTTGCTAGAGAGATTTCAAGGTAAAGAGGAACATACAGTGGAAGAAAGCATCAGACAGCAAATGGAGAAAAGATCAGATGGAGCTCAAAAGTAGATAATAAAGGGGCCAGCCCAGTGTCATAGCAGTTAAGTTTGTGTGCTCAGGGTTCACAGGTTCGGATCCCGGGTGCAGACCGGTGGTGTCCCATAGAAAGTAGAGGAAGATGTGCATGGATGTGAGCCCAGGGCCAGTCTCCTTCAGCAAAAAGAGGAGGGTTGGCAATGGATGTTAGCTCGGGGCTAGTCTTCCGCACACACACAAAAAAGTAGACAAAAAAGAATAGTGAGATCTCAGATTTGGGAGAAATTTTGCCCATCCACGCATACAAATTTTAAGTTATCTGCACAGCATTTGGTGAACTAGTAATTTATTTTGCCCTATTTAAATTTGTAAATTATATTACTTGATATTCTTCTGTGTCTATTCAAAATTATCTGGCATATATAATTTTCTTAGCTTTTTATTTTTTTTTGCTGGATATGTTTCGCCCTGAGCTAACATCTGTTGCCAGTCTTCCTCTCTCTTTTTTTTCCCCTCCCCAAAGCCACAGTACGTAGTTGCATATCTTAGTTGTAGCTCCTTCCAGTTCTACGTGAGCCGCTGCCACAGCATGGCTACTGACAGATGAGTGGTGTGGTTCTGTGCTCGGGAGCTTAACCTGGGGCGCCAAAGCGGAGCATGCTGAACTTTAACAGCTAGGCCATCAGGGCTGGCTCTCCAGTGCATATTTTTTAAAAATATATATTATCTGTATAGGCATGCCCTTTAAAGACATAGGTTGGGATGATCTTTCTGAGAAAGTGTAAAGGAAGAAGAGAAGAATTCTTAGAACATAAATTAAGGGAAATATTTATTTTAGATTTACTGAAAGGAGAAGCAACCAGAGGAGAAGTTGGAGAGTGTGGCAAGAATGAGCTAGATACTCAACAGGCTTAACTCGATTCTTCCCAGACACTCCACTGAAATACATTCTCTAACCCTCTCGTAGTTATATTTGGTCACGTTACTGGTTCTGGGCAATGGGGAGTTTGATGGAAGTGAAAGGAAGGCAGTATATGACTTTCACACATGGTTTTCACTGCTCCATTTTTCTAATTTCTGGGGAAAGTGCCAAAGCAAAGAAATGGAAGGAGCTTGGATCGCTGGACATCCTCCTTGAGGAGAGTTGCTCAATAGAGCTGTCTCATCACGAGCACCCACAAGAGTGAGAAATGTATGTTTTTTGTCGCTTTATTATTTTATTACACCTATGCATGAGAGAAAGTTCTTTTCTGCTAAAAGTATCATCAGAGTCATTTTGTTTTGTTTCTACTGACTACATTTTTTTCTAGACTTAGGATTCTAGTTTTCTATTTCTTTGTATGCCTATTGATTATTGATTGAGCACTAGACATGAAGATTGTTACATTGTAGAGATTCTGGCTGAAGGCAGACTGCAAGGAGTTGAAGAGCTATGAATGGTAAAACAATTAGTGGACAGAGAAAGTGTAATAATCTTAAGAAAACTTTGAAACCTAAAGAATTGAGAGAGATATAGCATCCTATTGTCAATAGTATGAATTCTGATATGTCATTTGAAATTCTCGTAGCACAGCTTTAAAGGCAGAACCCTGTGGTTTGCCACTAAATGACACACTGATAATCATCCCATTTGAGTATGGTTGATATAAAGCTATAAAAACACCTGGCTAGAACATCTATGTGCCATATTTTCCAATATTGTCTATAATGGTACTATAAGGCATATAAAAATATTGACTAAAATTGACCTACACTACCGTGATCATCACAGTACATGCAAGTTAAGTCAGTCTGGCACATTTAATGAACATAAATTGATTTTTAATTTTCTTTCTGAACTTATTTCTGGCCTCTCAAACTTAAACAAATATATTTCTTTTAAGTAATTTTGTCATTGGGATTGAGATATCCATCCATTTATCTATGTATATGTGTTTGAACATGTGTATGTACATGTATGTGTTTGAACTTCCTGAAATCTGTGCATTTAAAATCTGTCAAATATCTGTCTGTGGTCAGCATCCTATTATTTTCTATTGCTAAATTTGACATGGTATTTGAATGCAGCAAGAAAAATAATAGAGGCGAAATTCTCAGTTGGATGTCATACAGAATTTTGGAATTTGTAAGATAGGATGATAACAATGAGCTTTCTGTGGAAAACACTTGAGGTGATTAATTGAGGGGAATAGTGGGCATTATAGAAAAAAGGAGACAACCAGATACACATTTCACACTCTTAAATAGGTGCTGCCAAGTCCACTTTGGTTGCTGTCATGAAGATTATCATTATTCAAATTTCTACCAGTGTTTTTCAGGTCTCCAGACAGATGATGATATATGTGAAATCATTATAATATCCTACTTTGAAAAAGGTATTTAAGGAGGAATATCAGGGAGCCACAGACATGGCTTTAAAATATTCTACTCTCCTTTTGGTCCCTTTAAATTGGGCTTGTATTTTTAACTCTTTTCTCACCCTCCTGTGAAGGGGAAATTAAAGGAAAAAGACACATTTTTTAAATTAGTGGTTTCTCATTTCTGAATCAAGCAATTTTCCTAAGAGTAAACCCATTTTAATTTTTTCAAATGCACAGAAAAATTATAAAGCATTATAGCAGTTTACTGTTGGCGTTCAAATGATTGAAAGTTCTACCTTTTCCATATGTAATCTGGGAGATTGTGGTCCCAAATGTCCTAGAAACTTGACCAATCAGAGAAGATTCTAAACAGCCTTTTATATCAATTATGTGCAAAACCCTGCCGATTATCTTCTCATATAATCCACATCAATAACTGAGAAGCACAAAAGATATAAACTCAAACCATCTGTTCTCACTACAGTAGGCTTAGACAATAACTCACATAGTAACATCCTCTGATACATTTATCTGGGATCATGCTGTTTAAGTGGGATTTGTGATTAAAAATATTACCACTTTGGCCTATCCACTATCGGAAAATATGTTTTCCCCTTTTAGGAAAAGCACTTGTCATTTCTGTTTTATTAGAGTGGTAAATTAAGAGAAGTACTACCAGCTATCTATAAAGAACAAAAACTGCACTTCTACTTTATGCTTCACCATAATTCTTTCTCCTGTTGATGTTAACAACACCTAGGCTTTTAAAAGGGAAAAGAAAAAAATAACCTCCAGAAATGTATTGTTTTGACACCTGCACAATTTTTGAACCACACTAAATGCCAGAATAAAACTATATCAAAATATAAGATGTTAACCAAAAGTGACTATATGACCCAAGAAAAGGAAGTATTTAAAAAGTCAATTACATAAGATGGCCAATATTTAAAGATAATATAATGTGACTTTTTCTAAGCACTAGAGACATAGAATTAGCAGTTGGCAAAAACAGGTATGATTTTAAATGATGTTCCAATGAAAGTATAGAAGACAGACAATTCCCTCCTGTTTTCCATCAGTGTCCCTATCTTACATTATAATGTATCAGACCTGTCAAGATATCTCTATATTCCTCAAATTAACAACAAAAATATGTAAATGACAATATTACAGTGTTAATTTCCTTAAACAGCCCTGTGATTCATTTACAAATTCTCAAATCAGTTTGGGGATAAATTAACATTTACAATTATAATTCCCACACATCTTAAAGAAACTAGATTCCACTTGTTCCTAGACTTCTGTAACATAATTTTGCAATCACAGCTTGCAAATTATGCTGCTTGACATAGTTTTCCAATTGGTGATGCATTACTTTAGAGTAGATATTTTTCATTCTGTTACCAATGAAATTTACATTTTAGTTGTAACAAAACTTATGCCCTTGGTGATAGATGGAGGTGGGAAGAAAAAATGCAGCAGCTTATATTCAGAGAAGATATATACTATACCTTTTCACAATAAGATATTCACAAGCGTTTGAAGAGCAATCCAAGATTCTTACGGTTTGTGCGCAAACATTATCTTATTTGGTCATCAGTATGTATATATTTATGATATACAGTTCAGAATTCTCATTTATACACAAGGAAACTGGCAAAGAAAATAAGTAAGAGGATGTGCTTGGATCAGACGCACACACTTGAAAAAGAAAAGGTAGTATAATGACAAAAATCCTTAAGTGATGAAGTATTATGAACAATGTGGAAAATTCTGTCAAACAATTCAATACACTCAAATTGAGATTTATAAAATTTGAGGTTGGAAATAAATCAAGATGTTACATTTTCTGATCACTATTTCGAAAGTGGTATATTTTTATTTGAATATCAGAAAAACAATTTCTGATGGCTAAATTTCCTACTTTTTTTTGGAAAAAGCTCATTGTACAAAAATATCTTTACCCAGTGGATGATAACAATTATGTTGTACGGCACAGTTGACTTTAAGAAAAGGAGATTATCCTCAATGGATTGACTTACTCAGGTCAGCCCTTAAAAGGACCTGTGTTCTTTCTGGTGAAGGAGATATGAAACTCAGGGAGATCTAACATGCCAGAAATCCGCCATTGCTGGCTTGATGGTGAATAGAGCACTTGGCAAGGACCTGAAAATGGCAGTGAGGACCTAAGAGTGATCCCCAGCCAATGGCCCAACAAGCAATTGAACTCCTCCAACATTCTGAATAAGCTTGGAAGGGGACCTGTGTCCAAGGAAGAGTGCTGCAGGCCAACACCTTGATTTCAGCCTCGTGAGAATTTGAGCAGAGAACCCATCCATTTCCAAATATTTGACCTACAGAATGATGAGCTAATACATAGCTCTTGTTTTAACCTGCTAAATCTGTGGAAATTTGTTTTGTACCAATACAACACTAATAAGCCACCTAACATTGTTTATGACTCATAAAATCCCCAATAGATTATGTTGTTACTATTCCTTCTCAAATGATTTACTTCTCAAAAGAATTACTTTTGGACAATCTGAAGTGAAATTGATGTAGATTCCTTAAAATAAAGTTCCATTGTCCAGAATTTCCTCTATTCCACACGTTTGTTGGCCAGCCACAACATTCCAGGCTCTTTCTCCACGCTTTGGTTATTTATTCAGTACAGACCCATTCCCAGCTCTCATCCTTTCTCTTCTGGAATTTGAGGGAAAAGTATGATTATCATTGTCGTACTGGTCAGTATGAGTATCGTCAGAATGTGTTTTCTTTAGAATATTTTCCTTCTCTAAAGGACAACTAAACTATTTTTTATGGTCTAGAAAGAAAAGGTAATTTAAGCAATTGTCAAGCTTTTAAATTATTCTATAAAGCAAGTTTTCTTTCCTACAGAGGGAGGCTGAGGTTATCAACTCCGTGTAAGTATGGAGTTGTTTTCCTAAAAATGATAATGCTTCTGTGACTTTTATCTCTGACTTCACACACCTCACTGAGCGTTCAAAATATCTTTAGAACCTAAAAATCAAAACATTTTCTAATTAAATCTGTCCAAAGATACATATTTCTCTATAAATTTGATTTAGTTTGCATTTGCAGATTTATGTAGGAGAGAGTTTATGAACATACTCTTTTTATGTTAGAAATGACATTATAAATTAACTTTCATATGATTAGATTTATAAGAATCACCTACATGATGATATATTAATGGTATATATGTATGTATTTATATATACGTTTTCACGTAAGGTGGCATATCAAAAGGTTTTGTATAATAAACACTTTAAATCAGAAGTTAGATGGATCTGTTTCAATGTGCTCTTGCAGTTGAATATCCAGTTTGGAACCGTGTGACATGGAATCAGGTTCTTAGCTGGAAATCTAGGTTTCCTATGATGAGGAGTCCCTCTGGTATTACACATGTGGCATAATTCTTAAACGATGGCACTGTGTGGATTCTATCTCATTATTATTTAAATACGTTCATAAATATTTTACTTAGAATTCAAGAATGGAAGCTTTGCATCTGGATACTCTAATGGTATGGCTTTCCATCTAATTTGTTTTTCTATCAGATGTAGAGTTATCGTATTATCATAAAATATGGTAATAGTAGAGCAATCGCCTAGAAAAAAATGCTGAGGCTAATAATGTAATGTATAAAACATATCATCTCAACACATTTCCAACTCTTTGTACTCAGTTTTATACTGAATCCATGCACAGAGAGAAAGAGCAAAAGAATTCAAGTATAGAGTGACTATAGCTCTACGCTGGAAGTTTCTAATAGTAACATGTTATTAATTTAAGACATACTAATACAAAGCTAGATAAGTTAACGTTCTCCTGGGGATGTTAACTTATCCTCATTTAATATATATAACGTGTGGTATTTTAAATTACCAGTTAGGTTTCTAAATACATATTTTATTGCGCAGGCTGTATAATGCTAATGATATAACACTACCACGGGAACTGTAACTTTTCTGCTCTGATGTATATGTTTAGATTTGTAACCTTGTTGTATTAGCATTGAATTGTTTTTCATATATATTTCTTGGGGTTCTGAAGGAGAAAGTGAAGAAAAAATAATTTCAAAAGATGCCCTGAATTGTGGAAATATGCATACTAAATAAATAATATTGCTGAATTATAAAAATATATAATCAATAGTGTTTCAAAAGAGGATAACTATAGTTTGTGAAAATAAAACAATATACTTCACTCAAGATAAATATTTCACTATATTTATGTCTTTTTATTTAATTTATTCACAAAGAAATTAATATGTTGAGATTTGTGTCATTTTTCCCATTTACATTTTAATTTCTTAACTTTTAATGTCTCTCAACATATCTACAAACTATTGTTTATCATCTGTGAGACTTTCAAAATTAAGATTTTAAACTTTAGATTCTATTAATGTATATTAACTGTTTTCTCCAGACAACTATTGTTTCAAATAAAATACAATGCAGCAACATTGATGAAAACATTTCATACATAATTGTTTCAATATACACATATTTTAAATATATGATAGGAAAAATGGGAGGTAAGATTTCATATGCATTCTGGTTTCATTTAAAAATCAGTTAGGTTGAGTAATTTTTAATATTAACTACACTTATGACTAATTTATTTCTTTTCAGGGTTGATAATGAAAATAAATTTGGACTTTTGATCCTTTGTGGCTATGAAAAGTCTCAAGTGTGCACTGCTGTGTAAAATAATATTTTATGAACATTTGCAAACTAAGAGAAGTCACTTAATTTACATATTTTGATATTATAATACTTCAGTCCAAAGGCTCCTAAGGAAAGTTATCGATTCTCTGGTTGTGCTTCATCTCAAAACAACAAAACCAATAGATATTGAACAAGAGGATTGAAGTTATAGTAATTTTACTTCACAAGCTATGAATCAGCCATTGAGTTTAAATGTAACATTTTACTTGTGTTTTTGGAGGGGAGGGCAAACTATCATAGTCAATCACTAAACACTTGATTTGTGCTTATCGAACAAAATACATGTCACTATTGAAACAACTGCCATGTTTTGTGAGTGCAGCACTACATCGTAAGCTGAAACAAATGAATGAAGAGCCTGTTGAGAATATTTGTTTGTTAGGCTAACCTGCTATGTAAGTGTACTGACCATAAATGATAGACACCAGGTCTCTCTGAGAAGGTCTCTGTGAACATTTCTGGAAAATTCTATATAGAAGTCTTAACCTCTCAAGAAATTCATAGAATGGGCTTCTTGGGGATTGGTATATTTCACATGTGAGCTCTCAGCTAAGGGCATATCAGAGTGAAATTTTTTAGGTAGAACAGTGGAATGTGATATATTGGCTATAACTAGGATGGTTGGTTCTTAATTAGAAACTACATAAAGTTAAAATCAGACAAGCTAATAAACTGTGGAAGAAACTAAAATGTACTATTTAGTTTCATTCCATATGAAACATTGATTTGACTACTTGTGAATTTTATTTTGTCATTCCTCTTCTTTTAATCAATCAAGTGTGGGAAACTAACATGTCAGCAGGTCTATTATAAACAATGTGACAAGGGTTTAGTAAATTTATGAAGAGACAGCCACGAGAATTAGGTTATTTCTGCCCCAAAGCTGCACTATTTCCATATAGGTATTCCAGAGCATACAAAGACAAGTTTGACATAATTTGATGAATTGAGATAACTAAAAACTTTAGCGTGGCTAGAATTGTTTAAGGATGGCGAGAGATGTGACCAGCCCCTAATAAACTGCACTTTGGGTTCTGTGTGTGTGTGTGTGTGTGTGTGTGTCTGTGTGTTTGTGTATATTTGCAATAAGGAAAGAAGGGGGAGCTGCCTGTAGGAAAGGAACAAATATGATAGAAAAGAAAGTACCAGTGCAGAATGGAAATTTATGTTTTGGGCTCCTAATTGAAAAGAAGATACTTGCAGAGGAAACTAATTAATTTCTGATAGAGTATTTTATTTTTCAGCTTACAATTCCTATAACGGACATTATTTATGAATCAATGTTATTCTATTAAATGAATATTTTATTTAGTGTAGTCTGTGATTTTAAAAAGCTGATGTTATATAAATTATAAAAGGTATAGTTACTTCAAATAGTTTACAAATAGCTAACATATTTTTAAGTCAAATATTAAAAAAGAAACATTAAACTTGGATAGTTTTATATATACAGTGTCTACTTAATTCCCCATATGCTTTCCGTGTTTTATTTCTCCACTTTCCTCTCATCTGTCCTCCCCATTATAGATGCCAATCATACTGCTTCGTCTCCTAACCCCCATGGTCAGTGCACCATTAAAACAAGACCATGCGCATTGCACGGAAGGGACAGTACAGCACAGGCACTAGGAGAAGAGATTTGGGGCTAGACTCTGCAGGAACATACAATTTCTACAGAATTGGAATTATATTTAAGCAATCATATGTGTGAGGATTAAATAAGTTAATAAAAACAGCATACCTGGAACAAATCCAGCAATAAAGAAAATTTAAGTGAATTTTATTATAATTATTACTACTGTTATTACATTTTCTACTTCACTATTTATCACGGCAGCCTGTTACTGTAGTATGGAATATGGAAGAAGGTTACTGAGGAGGTTGGCTAAATTCGTTTAGAATTTAAATTCTTTTTCTCTTGATTATATTAGTTACTTGGAACAAACATTTGTTTATGAAATGTGGCATGCCATAGGACATGGGCTTGAACTGGAAGCATACAGGAAAACACAACAAATTTGTTCTTAAAATGAAAGTAGGTGAGTTTAAGTTGTTTTGGGCTGCAGGAATGAAAGAGGATAGAAAGGATCGGAGGACAAAGAATATGATGATAAAGAAATAAAGAGAGTGATCCAAAGAAAATGATGAGAGGGTAGGAAGTGTGAATGATGTGTCAGTGGAGGGTATCATCTATACAATTATATTCACTGCCTGTTGTACAATATAAGAAGAATTTGAAATGAAATAAACATTCTCTATACAAATAACCTTGCTAAACTGGTTTTATTTAGGTACAACATTAATACGTATGTAACTCAAAGTGTTACTGCTTAATAATATCTTCCATTTGTACAGCACTATCTGTTCCAAATTTCTCATGCCATGGCTTTATTTTTCATCTAAAACTAGCACATTTTGTTTCAAGGACATTTGCATTTTTAAGGCCAATATATAGCAATCTTTCTTTAAGCTTTGCCAAATTCTTGGCCTTATAATTGTCATAATTCAGAAAACAAAGGATTGCATGTATGTAGAGGTTAGATTGTACAGGAAATCTAGTGCATTAAGTGAAAGTCACTTACAGTAAAAAAAAAAAAATTCAAAAATCACTTGAATTGCCCATTAAGTTCACCCTGCATGGTTTCACATATATAACCCTGTAAGAAAATATATATAAATGTCTGTTGCATGAAAAGCACTGAGATCATGAAAATAGATGCTGCATACTAAACTCATTAGTCTTTTACTTAGCCTGAAAAGATTAAATTTTGTTTAATTTTTCAGAGTGCACAATTTGCATTTGCATAACTGAAAGAGAATATAACACAATTTCAAAGAATACTGTTTGATTTAAGCATTGGCTTTCTGCTTCTAATATCTTTAAGCTTACATGAGTAGTGTTTTTGATAAACACTAATCAAGAAAACCATTATTACAAAGTATCAAGTTTAAGAACAAAACAAATTATATGGTTTTCTCTATTGTTCAAAATAATTATGTATTTGTAATGATTTAACCCAAAATTGAAACAATAATGCACAGTTTGACTCTAAGTACAACTAAGACATAATGTAGAATAGTATCAATATTTAAATATATACAATATCACTTAGGAAACTCCAAGGGTTTTAGAAGCTCTGTGCCAGAAACAGGAGCAAAGAATAAATTTATTTTTCCTATTATAAATCATAATATCATAGGTATGGAGATCTAGATTCTAGTAATTTCTTTACCACTAATTAACTGTACTACAGATATGAAACTTTTCTAAGCATCACTTTCTTTTTCTATAAAATCAGAGTGCATTTATGTGTGTGTTTGTATTTTGTGTACTATATAGAGAGAGAGATAGATGTAAATATAGCGAGCGAGAGAGAAATAGATGTGTCGTTCATATTTTAGATATAATTTAACATCACAAATAAGGATGACCATTTTTGATTACCACATTTTGACATTCCTGGTGCTCTTTGTTATCTTCTTGTAAAATATATTTAAATAATACAGGAACACTTACCTCTGCCCATGATAAAATTTTGTCAAAAATACAGTGGCTCCTTTAGAAATGGGTGAGTATGACATAGAATTCTTGAAGTTTTAAATCACATTACTTTAAAATTTTCACACATTTTAAACTATATGCATTTATTGGACATTTGATTAGGAAATTTAAAGATTGATTACAACTAAGATTTTAACCCACTATTTTATCCTAATCTACAGAAAACTTAAGGAGGTGTTGTTTTTATGGATGCTTAATCAGACATAATTTCTGTTATGTATTAGATTGCTGTATTATATGATCTGTGCTAAGTATTATTTTTACTAGCGTTAAAACCATAGATGCGTTTCCTGGGTATACACAAATGATAGTTGTTTTAATTTAAATTTTCTCATGGCAATAAAATTTGTATCTATTCCCTGAAGTCAACACGAACAAGATCTATAGATTCCTGTGTTTATTTTTACATTCCCGTATATTAGAATAATTTTAATATTCAAAATTTTTGTGTAGACAAAATTTATTAATATCAATATTATTATTAATCTAAACATAAACAGAAAGTTGTGTCACCATAATTATAGCTCTCCTTGGTCCTAATGTCTAACTTTACTCTGAATTATATGCTTTCCATACCTTAAAATAATTCTTAGAAGGAAATTAAGAAAAACGCACTGTGAGGCCACTGGAGGAACAAGAGTTAGTAACACTGGATAGAGACTAAGTGCCTTATTATGCTCAATACAGGTACTTTTACTAAAAGACTTTTTCGTGGATAAATACTTGAAACCTGCATTGTAGACTCATTATTAAATATATTCTGAAAGACTTTTATAAAGGTGTTAATGTAGAATTTTAATGTCAACTCAAGTATGCGCTACCTACAAAAATGCTGAAAATGTTAACTACATTCTTTGTTCCATTATGACTAACTCTTTTAACCTCTCCTATTTTTAAAGCTGCACTCAAATTACTGACAAAATTATAAGAGGCTTCAGGAAAGAAACTGAAGTTTAGCTCTCACTGAACACTAAGTAGAATAGTGTCTGAACCAGTCTAACCAATGTAATAGTTTCAGGTGCTCTTGGGGTCCAACAGGGAGAGATTATCATTGAGAGCTGTGTTTGATTTCACAAATCATTATTTGGCACCTCTGTTTTAAGACATAAAGCATCCCCTTTCAAGGACTTTATGAATAGATAGGTGTGAGGTAAATATTTCTGTATACTTGGTACTAGGCTAAAAACTATGTTTTTCTATTTCTGAATTACTGCTTGACAGACTGAAGAAGGCACTAAATGCAGTGTGGGTGGGAATCAGGTTCGCTGGTAACTAAGGTATTTTTTTCTGTAAAAGCTTCTATAGAACTTGAAAGGAAAGGAAAGAATAACCCTCATGTTTACCTGCCTGTGTTATAGGACAAAAGGAAAACTGCATTATTTTCTCCCTTTGTTATGCAAATGATAAAATTTAGCACTGAGTACTTTAAAAAATATAAAAAAATATATTGACTCGTGAAATTATATTTTCCATATGTAAATTGTTACATGTATATACATAAAACATATTTTTTCTGTGCAAAAATTTCTATGTAAAGTGCTATATAATTTTCTATGTAAAATTTGTCTACGTAAAAATGCTCCTGAAAAATTAAAAGCACAATTAATATCTTTCTCCAGATGTTGCTTTTAATCTGTTTTATGCCTGATTTTTCTGACAATTATTTACCTCTTCCTATTCCTTCTCTCCTTCATGCACATCTTTCTGCTCAACACAATGTGAGACTATCAAGGAAAAAAATATATGTAAAACTACTTTGCCTCTTATTTTCCTCTGATTGAAAATTCATCACCAGTTGCCACCGAAGATGCCTAAGGCCTTTAGAAACATAAATGAGTTTCCAAGCTGTTTGTAGAATGATCTAGATAAGAGCAAGGTGATAACACTTCAAGTGAGTTCCTTTTTGCGTAAAATGAGTATTCTATTAGAAAGACATTTCATGTAAGACTGAATGAATATTGTCCTCTAACAGCTGGACAAATCAAAATGTCAACTAGGTGGCTGTCAAAGCCAGAAATCCTTCCTCTTCTCCCCAGAATGGCTCCTATTCTCATTATTTTTAGAAGATGCCTCTGACTTTTATGACCTGTTGGTACCCAGCAGTGTGACAATCCCATTTGTAAGACTCACTGAAACGATTTGGTCAATTATGAGGAACAATTTCCACTAAATCAGTATCACTAGTCCATAGTACTTCAGAACTGTAGACTAGCCTATTTAGGCAAAAGACACATTATTTTATCCAGCATTCGAGACCATAATTTGAAAAAAGAAAGGTGTTAGAATCACAAGTTATCTAATAGGAACGGGATGTTTGTCTATGAAAAGGGCAATCTTGAGTGTAGTTTAGGGAGTTTGGTGAATACCACCACCAGGAATATAAGTGAATTATTGAAATTTTCAGTATTTTCTTCCTATTATCATAATAGGAAAGTCCAAGTTATAGACTAGCATCATGATGTTTTCAAGATGTCTTAGTTTTGTAAATCACCATGCTTCGTCCAATTAGCCACAAAATCACTACTGGAAGTGAACTTTATTTGCTTGCCATAAGGGCTGCAAAAGAGTGTAGGGGTGGGAAAGTTGAAGAAAACTACTTCTGCCTCCCAATCTCAGTGTTAGGAAGATATAAGTAATCAATAGGATAGTGGCACCTTTGAAGAGAACAGAAAACAAAACAGATTGACACCCAGTTATTGCTTCAGAGAGAGAGAGAGAGCAGAAAATAGGCAGATCTTAATATCAGAGAAGAAGGTAATTTTGCACTAAAGCACTGTCACTAGTCATTATCTGTCACTCTTCTCCCTTCTCCCCCCAACAAAAGCAGTCTATCCTTAAATGAAGACTTACAGGTGCTAAAGGCTCTGATAATAATCGCTATTATTTATTTGGCATAATTGTGGCAGTCAACATCTAAACTTTTTGCTTATACTAACACATTTCATCCTTAAAACAGACTAGTGAAATAGGTGCAACTATTTCCACACTTAACAGATAAAGAATATTACGCATAAAGAAGGTTAAGAAAACATCCAGAGTCACAAGCTAGAAAAATGCAGAACTGGCCTGGGATATGTTACTTTGTGACTGGGTAGCAAACTTGATTTAATCGTTAATTTGGAAGCAGCTCTTTCAAAACATTGTTAAAGTCTGAAGGTATTGCAAAGCTTCACAGATTTCAACTGATTGTGTATTATTTGAGACAACCAAAAATTGGAGAGAGAATTCTTTATATCAGACATCTTTCCAGAAGCTGAATATACAGTGATGAACAATAGAGAGAGTGCCCTGACCTTTTGGAACTCAAGTCTAGCAGGTGAATATTAGTATTTCTCAGGGCCCAATCCTGTAAATATCTTTTTCACAATATCCCCAGATCCTGGGTGAGCTCATGTACTCCAATTATCCAAGTTGGAGGACTAACACTACCTAATTTCAAAAATTATCATTAAGCTAGAGTAATCAAAGCAATGTGATCTTGGCACAACATAATAGGCACATAAATAAATTGAAAGTAATATCTGAATCTGAGAACAAACCTATACCAATAAGTTCCGTTATTTTTCAACAAAGGGCCAAGGTAATGCAATGGAGAAATAATGACCTTAAAAAAATGGGACTTGAATCTTTGAATAGTCATACAAAAAACAACTCTGGACCTAAATGCAAAACAAAACTACAGAGAAAAACATAGAAGAATGTATTCATGACCTTGGTTTAGGCAAAAAATTCTTAGGACCCCAAAAGCACAAATTATGAAATAAAATTAATTGATAAATTATACCCTAAAAATTTAAAATGTCTGTTGTTTGAAGGACATTTTCTTTTCTTTTTTTTTTTTTTTTTGGTGAGAAAAATTAGCCCTGAGCTAACATCCGTGCCCATCTTCCTCTGTTTTGTATATGGGATGCCACCACAGCATGGCTTGATGAGCAGTGTGTAGGTCTGTGCCAGGATCCAAACCTGTGAACCCTGTGCCGCTGAAGCGGAGTGCACAAACTTAACCACTACGCCACTGGGCCGGCCCCTGAAGGACATTTTTAAGATATTAAAAAGATAAGCCACTGACTGGGAGAAAATATGGGTGAAATACACATCTGACAAAAGGCTCCTACTGAGAATATAACTAACTCTTAAAAAGCAATAATAAGAAGACAGAAAACCTAATTTAAAATGGGCAGGGGCCAGCCCCATGGCCTAGTGGTTAAGTTTGGCATGCTCCACTTTGGCAGCCCAGGTTCGGTTCCCAGGCATAGACCTACACTGCCCGTCAGCGGCCATGCTGGGGTGGTGATCCCCATATAATACAGAGGAAGATTGGCACAGATGTTAGCTCAGGGGGAATCTTCCTCAACAAAAACAAAATAAACAGATGAAAAAATAAGAATGGGCAAATGATTTGAAAGACCTGTCCCCAAAGAATACATGAGTGGCAAATAAGCATATGAAAAGTTGTTCAACATCCTTACTCCCTAGTGAAATGCAAATAACAACCATAATGAGACATGAGATGCTGCTTTATATTTACTACAGTGGCAAGGGAGAGGAGGAGCAAAAAAGGGAAGGAAGAAGACGAAATCACAAAATGCTGGTGACGATAATGATGGGCAAGAACTCTTATGTGTTGCCAGTGAGAATGCAAAATGGTGCAGCTCCTATATAAAACAGTATGAAGATTTCTTACAATGTCAAGTATTTACTCATCATGTGACTCAGCAATTGCACTTTTAGGTAATTACCTAACAGAAATGAAATGTATGTCCCCACAAAGATCTGTACACAAATGTTCATTAGCTGCTTTATTCAAAATTGTCCAACCCTAAATTCTGTCAACTAGTGATGCATAAACCAATTGTGGTATACTCATACAATGGAACATCACTGACAATAAAAAAAATGAAGCACCAATATATAGAACATGTCTAAATCTCAAAATCATCATGCTAAGTGAAAGAAGAGAGACTCAAATGCCATATACATGTTTCAATTTGTATGATGTTCTGAAAAAATATATATATATTGGGACAGAAAGCAATTCATTGATTTCCAAGGGATGGGGTGATGGCAGGAGAGACCACAAAGGAGCAGATGAGTATTTGCTAGGGTGATGCAAAAAATCTGTGTCTTGATTGTGATGGTGGTTAAATTACTGTATACTTCTCTAAACCTCATTGAACTATAAACTTAAATATAAATTTTACTACATAAAAGTAAATCTGAATTTTAAAAAGGAATTAAATAAAAGTTAAACATTTAGAAAGGTATGAGGACGTGGTTTATATCTTGTAAACAAAAACTGAGTCCTTGTTATTTATTCAAAATTTGATACTATATGTGTGTGTGTGTGTGTCTGTGTGAGAGAGAGGTTGTGAGACAACAGGAGATAAAGAAGGGAGATTATAAGAAACAGACAAGCATGATATGATTAAGGAGAGGGGACAAAGTAAGAGAAAACAGAAAGGAGATTATAAGAAATGGACATGAACAAAGGTACTGATGATAATACGAAAGGTCATAATGTAATTATTTAGAAGATAAACTAGATAGAATCTGACTCAAATATCATTTCAATTCAACATAAGTGAAAAACTCAAGATTTCTTCTGGCCTATTTACTTGTGTAGTCTAATCCTAAAGACCACAGCTACAGAGGACACCCTGGAAGAACAATAAATTCAATTTGCACACAGTGAAACATTCCATGGCCTTCTTCATATGGATCTATTCTACACTTAGCTGTGCCTTCTGATATTTTGGTCACATATACAGAACAATGTGTAGTTTTCTACTGCTAGATATTAGCAGTTGATGATTGATGTTACACGGTTTTGTTGTGGTGATATTCTGAAGAATATCCAAAATAATCTTTAGTATTCATTCCCCAAGTTTCCCAACTTAAAATCAAATACAGGAAGGAATGCAATCTCTCTCCATAGTAGGCAATTTGTATTCGTGTCTAAACTCTCCTAATCATAATTCTTCCCTCACTTTCTCCCTTCAGCCAGCTGTATATGGCATATTATGTTTCAACCTCTTGAAGCACCAGTACTATTTTCCTCTCTCTGACAAAGTAGCATGTGGAAGCGCTAACCTATTAAGATTCTAGTCAAGGCAACATCTGCACCCTTTCTGGTGCTGTTTCATTTTCTTTTTGCTCTCTCAGCATGCAGTGGATGAAGGCAGGTTTGCATCTACAAAGGTTGTCATTTTATTGTTTAACAACTAATGAAGACAGAAGTCTAATGAATGTTGAAAATGTATTTCCTCACTGAAACTAATATAAAAGGAATATTTGAAATTATAGTACCAAGATAAATCTAATGGTAATTGTGATATCATAAAATTATATTTAGATTAAAATATACAAGGTACCACCACACACACTATTATAATGAACTTATGAAGGAATCATGCTTGAATATATTGTTTGCAGTCTGTTTTATTGTGAAGCCTCTTTGTGGTCCTTTACTCACTTTCGTTAAAGATAACTGAAGCGAATCTCACTTTTGGTATCTTGAACCAACATATCAATATATGTAAATAAAATCAATTTATGTGGAATAAATTGCTTTTTTCTTGGCTTCCTAGCAAATTTGTAATTGCATAAAGATTTCCCTTGTGAAGCAGTCAAAGATGTATGTGTGTATCTTTTATTCGCTAGGTAGAAACTGTTCCTTAGACATCTCCATAAAACCTCCTCTGCCCCAATATTTGTCTCACCACTTGTCTCAACTGTCTCTTTCCTTTTCCAGGACTTTTTCCTTCACATGCCTCCTTAGAGTTTACAGAAAACCCGAGAGAAAATATCTTGTGGTAGACTCCATTCACTACTGAAAAAGAAGTTTGGAATTAATAGATTCTGAGAAAAATGAAATACAAAACTTTTTCTTTAGGACTGAAGATAAATAATAGAAGTATAGGAAGCAGAGAATTGAAGAATTCAGCATAGTTAGTATGGAGGAGGGCAGAGCTCAAGTGAGATATTTTAGTAGGGCCTGGTGTTCTGGAATCACAAGAAAATCGTGAGCCTATTGGGTCAGCAAAGCCAGGTAGAGACAATAGGCACCTGGATGGAGTGCCAGAGCACACAGTTCAAGTGGAAAGGCACTGGGGCAAATGGTTTAAAATGTATTACAGATGGGACTGGGTGGAGGAGAAGAAAGGGGAGGCTGAGAAGGGAGGAGGATTTATAATTTCTGATGACTAACTTTGCCACGCGGTCAGTGATGAGGAGTATGTCAATATTTTAGTTGCAGAGGTTATTAGCATTAACGTTAATCACAGAGGGGCTTGTTATTCAAACAAAGTATAATCCTCTACTTCCCTCATCTGTTACTGAACCAAGTAGGCTCACCTCCTGGTGAGTTAGATAAGACTCTACACCAGTGGAAGTTGTCTCACAGAGTAAAGTGTATTTGCAGCAAATAGGAGACCAAGAGGAATCGTTTCCAAAGTCATGGTCTCCCTGAACAAAGGGAAGCAGGAACTTTTATTTCAGATGGGAAATGAATATTCAAAAGGGAGAGCTGGGTATTTGCCTGCACAGGATCAGCTGGAGAATGTGCTTCCACATAATGAGGCCTAAGCTCCTCCTGGAGAGATTTTTGCATTAAAAATAAGGCTAAAATCATGGGCTTAGCTCTTATGGTGAGCCTTGGTCAGTTTCAGGATGGTTAGTGGTTACATCTCCCTTGAGTTTCTCACTTGGTCAGTTTCAGGATGGTTGGTGGTTACATCTCCTTACCATACAAAAGGAAAAGAAACAACTTGGAAGAACAGTTAATTGCTTCTAAACCCACCTTTGAGTTTCTCGAGGCACCTAGTCAGTGACCATTCTCCGCTAAGAATCTGACATCTCAAAACAGAACACTCGCAAATGGAAATACTTTTGCCTAAAGATTTTTCTATTGTTCTTTGCATTTGGTTGTCTGTGTTTGTTTTAACACAATTCACTGATTTAGAAAATCTTATTTTCAAATTCCTCTCAGGGGAAGTCTGAATCCTCACTGACACATAAAATGTCAGTGAGGATATTTGGATAATTAATGCTGAGTGTATTGATAGTGTTGAAAATCTTCAACTATGAAAGCATGAGAACAAACCCAAGGATAAAAAAGCAACAGAAACCTCTCCTGGTGCCTCTGTTGCTATTGGAGCGAAAATGGGAAATACTGTAATATTGGAGCCTATAAATTTTGTATGAAGGTCTCCCTCTTGGAGCCAGGATATAAACTGAGCATGGCATGGAATATGCTGATGTGTGATCCATGAAATACCATAAGATTCTTCCAGTCATGAGGTCTCCCTCTTGACCCCAAGAAGCCATGGCCCCTATTAAAAAAATGGCAGTGGGTAAAGTTGTCAAGTATGGTAGCTTGAAACTAAGAACAATTTACTCAATATCAAGGGGAAATCTCTTTCAATTAGAGTGAGTTGGTTGATCCAACTAAAAAGAGACCACACAATTTCAAGCTGTCAGGCACCAGTTCTGTTATTTGAATAAATCAAGTGTTTGAAAGAGAGTGAGACTGCTTTTTCCTTAATTGTTAAAGTCACACACTAGCCGATGTGCAGCCAGAAGGCTCCGCAGTAAGTCGGCTGTGAAGAGATCCCTCATTTACTTATACATTGCTATTTTAGACGTAATAGTTTAGAAATTATTTTTCTAGTAGAATTATGTAGATAATTCTATTACATTGAGGA
The DNA here is from genome assembly GCA_031878705.1 of Tapirus indicus. Classification (NCBI taxonomy): domain Eukaryota; kingdom Metazoa; phylum Chordata; class Mammalia; order Perissodactyla; family Tapiridae; genus Tapirus; species Tapirus indicus. The sequence continues at coordinate 32,470,180 of CM062937.1, read as the reverse complement.
TAAATCTGAACTTCTTGTCAAAGTGTATTTTCATAGCATGTTTGCAAGACATAATTTTTAGATAATGACTCTTTCCCGTATTCTACAATAAAGACTTTGTATTGCTCTTTCCCAAAGAGCAGGCAGTTAGTCTTTGGCGGGTGGGGAAGAAAGATTATCTTTGGTACAGATCCTTGAGAGCTTTTATAATGATTTTTAGGCACAATGAAATAAATATCAAATATGTTTTTGTAGAGAAAATCTCCAAGTTATTTTGGTGAATAGCTACCTTGGGCTTTTGGATTAAAAACTAAAACATGTTTAGGCTGTTTACTAAAATCTATTCTTGCAGATAATTTTGTATCCTTTGAAAAAGAGAGAATCCATGCCACAAATAAAATTTAGAGTTTAAATAATGACTATGTGTAAAACACAGTCTGAATCAAACATAACATTTTGTTGGGTAGAATGACCCAGCCATATGATGTGATTTATTAAAATTGTATCCCTAAATAAGAAAAATTATTAATCCAATAAAAGTTAGATTTCATCCTCCTTTGTTTTTGTTTTTCAGAAACAATCTATAAGCAACAGACTCGTCCTCCCCACTGCCTTTTCTTAAATGCCACCTTGGTCCTACAAAGATGAATGAGAAACTGAATTGAAACTGAATTTGCTCCAATGCGCAGGAGTGGGCTTATGTGTCTACACTTGTTGGGGATAGTGCTACAAAGCCTGTGATCACTGGTCACAGAATGCAGCTAACTTAGTGAGTTATTTGCATCATATTAGGATGATACCATAAGTAAGATCCAATCTTCTCTTTTAGTTCTCTTTAGAATTGGAAAAGCAGGAAGTGACTTATACAACTGAATCCAGATTCAGTAGGGCTACTAATGTTTGTTTTATCTCCAAAGCTACCTCTCTCTTAATGAGAAGCATGAACATATAAGGCAAACTATTCTGTGCTGGAGCATAAACAGCAGAATAGGGGTACGCAGGCGTGGTTCCATGTTTATCTTTTCAAATGTGTTCATGTACTCATCAATTACTGTCTCTCCCCTGTAAAAAGTACACAATTCACTTGAATCATGAAGATGGACTAAAGAGAACTATAGTGAGTATACATTATTAAGAGTAGTTCAGAAGCCATCTTACAAAACAATGGCAATTTATCCATGTTGATGGTTACTGCATCCATTCGCCAATCACTTTCCTGGCCTTAACAGAAAACTTTTTGAGACTCTTATTTATTCTCGAGGAAATAAAAGTAAATTCATTTAAATTTGTTTCAGATAAAATGCATATAAAAGGCATTCCTTTATATCTCTGACTGTCCTTTGAAAGTGTATTACTACTTTTTTTAAATTACCTGTCTGGAAACCATTGAGAACTCTTCCTGGATCCTACTTTTAGCTATGGCACCAGAGATGCAGCATAATTTTGCTGGTGAAAAAAAATTGTTGTTTTCCCTTAACCAACCCAAATACCACAATTAACTTATTAGTGTACCCACAATGATATATGGCCAGAACTTTTCATTTTACATATATTTCAACTCAGTTCCTCATTAGATGTGTTGTCTGAATGGGGGAACGCATGGGTGTGTTGAAAGTTACTTAGATTTTTCCTCCTGTATATTTCCAAATATTCTACTGCAAAAGCCTTTAATTTCCATTTTGCATGTGTTTATTTTCCCTTTTTTATAATTACTGACCAATTTTTTCTTTTTCTAATTGTTCCGTGGTGAGGAAAATCAGCCCTCTCCAAATCAACTCAATTCTATATCTCATATTGTAAAATATAAAATGCAACTCCTCTCAATGTCATTTTCCCATTTGTTCTTCTGAAGAAATATTTAGACCCACTTTTCAAAATTTGCTTTCAGATATATTATACTTTATATTGTTTATGGTAATCTTCCCTGTTTTCAAAATCTATATTTGAGTCTCTTCCTAAATATATTATGTCTCTAATGTGTGTTGCTCCTGTCTTCAAGTTTGTACATGCATCTTTTTGCAATTGTGATTATGAGACTTTTTTCTACCAAGTGCTTCCCTTTCCTGTACACCCCTATGGACCCCAAAACAAATTCTGAAAAGGCGCTGCTGTGGTGTATGTGAGGAGGAGAGTCTTAGATTATATTCATGCATTATTTATTCATTTAATTTTTTGGTAAGGAAGATTATCCCTGAGCTAACGCCTGTGCCAATCTTCCTCTGTTTTGTATGTGGGACACCACCACAGAATGGCTTGATGAGTGGTGTAGGTCTGTGCCCAGGATCTGAACCCATGAATCCCAGGCCGCCAAAGTGAAGCATGCAAACTTAACCACTATGCCACTGGGCCGGCCCATGCATTTTTTAAAATTCTGTAAAATCAGTGTGTACTGAGGTGTGGCTGATAGTCAAATCTCACCCATTTTTTCCTGCATATGAATCTTGAGAAAAATATAAAAGCCACGTTAAAAATAAATGGGTTATCTCACAATTTACCTACTGAAAATTCTAAGGTTGGTATAAAGCATGCATAAGTAAATTTGTGTATGCTAGAATTTTTCACAAAGTAGTACATTTTTGAAGAGACAGTGTTATGTTCTGATTTTTTTACTCACATGGGAAAAGAATATTTTTATTTGTAAGACAATATTAATAAGAATAGTTACATAAGATGTAACTGCAATAACTAACTAGAACTATTTTTTTTTAAATCAAGTGGCTTTTCTCCTTCACTTGTAGTTTCAAAACATGTCGCAAATATAATCCTTGTCTTGCAAGAAGTCTTATATTATTATAAGCAATATAATACAGTTTGGTACAGGCAAACCTAAACATATATTTATGCAGCAATTCTTGGCAGGAAGGAAAACAAAAATTCTGAAAAAAATGTATTATTTGCATTTTGTACCTTATCTATTACATCTATATGGTGATTGGAAATCTGTTTATATGTCTATCAAAATATAATTATCAAACAGTTAAAACATAATTCTTATACAAATATAAAATGAATACACATTGACAATTTCACTGGACTCATTAATTAATGAGGGAAGCAGAAAGATGGTAGGACTTATTCAAAGAACATTTGAGGATCTGGGTAATTATGGACAGTTAATAAAAGAATGTTAGCATAAGTTTGCTATGTTAAATATAAAACTGGTTAATATCCTTCAGGGCAAAGAGCTACAAACTATGGGGCTATCTTTTCTCCCAGGAGTCATTCTATAATTGCATTAAATCTAGGATCTTAGCAATAGGAAATAGTAAATAGAACAAAGAATATTCCCTTAAATAATCCTTGAGTAGATCTATTAAACAATGCCTTCATGTGATATGAAACAATATGCTGCCAAATATTTGCCTTATTTTTAAGTTTATACTAAAAGTTCATCCAGCAGATAGTATGTATTGACCTTTCATATGCTATTTGTTATGTCACATTTAATAAAATCACAATACATAGATTTAGATATAGACAGATATGAAACAGGGATAAGTTATGAGATATGTTATGAAGCACCCACAAATCACACAATTTCATGTTTATACTATGAGTGCCCTTGGATCTTTTCTGGCTTCTTTAAATCCTGACACTTCATAATTAAAATTTTCCTTGGTTCCCATGAGATGCCCAATGAATTTCCATGGAATGAACTTGATTTTTGCATTGTGCTTCTTGCTCGTGTTTGAACACAGCAAGCTTGTCCTACATCACAGTCTTGCCTTTGCAATGTCGTCTTCCTGTAACTCTCTTCCTCCAGGTCTTCTAATAGCTTTCTGTTTCTCCACATTTGGGTCTTAGTTAAAATACCGTGTACTTAGAGAGGACTTTCCTTACCACTCCACCTCTGGTTGCTCTATGGCATTATCTGACTACTTTCCTTCACACCTTTTACCCTCATCTAAAATTATTTCATGTATTTATTTGTTTTATGTTCAGTTTCTCTGTCCCCCCACTAGAACACAAATTCTGTGAGGCTTGGGATTTGCTCTGGTTGCTTTATTTTTCTATATTTCTAGCATGTAGAATAGATACTGGGATTTCACAGAGGCTCAGCAATATTTGTTGATTTAATAAAAGCTTTATTTGTTTTGTGGGTATTCTACTCTAAGGAATCTAAAGGACCAGAGATAGATCAATGGATGGACAGAGCCTGATATATCCAATATAACCTCTACAGGAGGAGGTAAGAGCAAAGCAGAGAAATCAAAAAAATTGGGAACACCTTTAAAGACAAAATATGGGTATTGTATGTGAAAGTAAAAGCAAGAGGGAGATCAGAAATAAAATTGAACAGGTAGACATCTAGCCAAGATATATATCTGCCATGGAAGGTAGAAGATATGACAGGGCTAATTCAGAAGTTTAGTAGTCATTTTCCTGTTTCTTTATGTACAACTGACTGGTTAATGCATACATATTATTTTGGACAGTGGTTTCAATCTATATGCCCTTGCAATTCTTTCAGCATAACTAAGTTTGTTTTCCATTGGTTTCCTTTTTATTTTTTCCTTTACAGCAACACTGAAATACTTGAAACCATTATATTGAAAAACACAAAAGAGAATTTTATGATTTTTTTACATCATACACCTGGAGATTGAATTGAAATTCAAAGCCAGTGTTTATAATTTCAACCAGATATTTTGATCAATAAAATATGTTGACTAGCAAATATCAAAAGTTTATAATAAAAATGCATAGACCTTATCAGTTTTGTCCATTGATCTGCTATTGACCCTTTCATACTCTGTAACACACTCTCTTCTTCTTTTAAAAAAACAAATAATAAGAAAGTGTGAGTCCTTCGCTATTTTCTGGCATCACAAGATGCTCCAAGGTCATCTTATATTTTTCCTTCCTCTGGAATAAACCGGTTCTCAAGGAGCCCTGCTTCCTCTTATTGGAGAACGGTATTTAGAAGCCAACATCTAGGCACTGGATCCATTCACTGCTACTGGGCCATCGCTGCTTCTAGCTCCTCTCAGTTTACAGATGTGGGAGCATGGGTACATATATGTACGTATGCGGTAACTCATGTATACACACATATCTATCTGTTCACTTTATCTATCTATCCATCTACCTACCTATCCATGCATCTATTTCCTTTATCCATCTATCTATCTATCTGATTGATCAATCAATCGATTGATCTATCATCCATCGATCTACCTCATCTGTCTAGCACATGAGTCCACATTGATATGTTTGACTCCAAAAGAGTACAACCAAGCTTTCATCATCTATGATGTCTTTACTTATATACACAACCCTCAGATGCAAATGGAATAATTTCAGAAATACTAACCCATGCCCTGGGAGAAACAAATATCTGGCATCTTTTAACTCGCATCCTTCTTTTCCCTTTGTGCCTCTTATCTGGGCAAGCAGATACGAAAGCCAGAGTACTCCCTCCTGTGGCACCAGCAGGCGATCCAAAGTAGGCAAAGGCCTGCCCTCAAATGGAAGAAACGCTTACACCAGTCCCATCCCACATTAAAAGCCCAGGCAGTTTTTTTTCCTTGCTGTCTCAAGCCATTTCAAAGCTCCTCAAGAGGTCTGCCCTGCTCTCCCCAGAGACCTCAAATATGTAAAGTAATAAGCCTTCCCATATCCTCTTGGTGTGTATGTGTGGAGTTATCTGTCTCTACATCTGAAGTAAATTTTGGGTGAGCTCCATCTGAACTCTGAAGGTGACCATAACTGTTATATAAACTAAAGTTCACTTTTTGTTGTGTACAGTTTTACGGATTTGAAAAATATGTAGAGTCTTGAGTCTACCACCACAATTTCATACAGAACAATTTAATCACCACAAACATTCCCCCTCGCTACTCTTTTATAAATAATTGCACCCCTGCAACCCTTAGCAAACACAGATCTAACTTCTCCCAGAATGTAATATAAATGGAATCATGCAATACATAACCTTTGGGGACTGCCTTCTTTCATTTAGAAAACTACATTTAAGGTCCACTAATGTTTTTGCAAGAATCAATAGTTTGTTCCTTTTAGTTGCTAAGTACTAGTATTCCTTTTATGGGTATATCATAGTTATTTAATAATTTTCCAGTTGAAAGACATATGCATTGTTTCCAGTTTTTAATAATTATGAATAAAATAAAACATTCACATAAAGATTTTGTGTAAATATAAGTTTTCTGATATTGTGGACTGATACCCAGCAGTAGGATAGCAGATAAATTATTTGGTCATATATTACGAGTATTGATGAACAAGTAAGACCTTGCCCATCTGATTTCCAGAACTGCGCTAACATTTCTCATTCCCATCAGCAGTACAGAAGAGTTCCACTTGCTGTGCGTTCTTGGTCACTTTCTGTTTTATTTCTTCCCTTATTGTTGAAGGAGATCTTTATAAATTCTGAATTCAAGTCATGTCAGAAATGTGATTTAATAATATTGTCTTTATAGTTAAAGTGATTTTTCTCATGGAGGCAACATATATTTGGATTTGCTATTTGATTCAATCCGACAATCTCCTTTAACTGGTGCGTTAAATTGTTCACATTGAAGGTGATATGCTGGATTATCGTTTACCAACTTACTAGCTGTCTTCTATTTATTTCATCTGTCCTTTGCTTCATTTTTCCTTCCCTTCTGACTTCTATTTTATTAGTTGAGTGTATTATCTGATTTCATTTTATCTCCTCTTTTGATGTATTAGTTATATCTTCTTTAAAAAATAGTGGCTTACCTAGGTTTTATAATACATCTTTGAGCAATCAGAATCTTCCATCAAATAATATAATACTGCTTCATGTGTAGGGTTATAGTCCCATTTCTTCTCTCCCATCCTATGGTATATTGTTTTTACACCATATGCTTTTACATATGTTATTAACACACAATCCCATGCTTATATAGACAGTCCATAATCTTTTAGAATAATTAAAAAGTTTTAAAAATGAATTCAATTTTACCTTTCATTTCCCTCAACCTTGTGTTTCTTTTTATAGATCTAAGTTTCAATTTAATATTCTATTCCTTCTATCTGAAGAAATGCATTTAGTATTTCTGAAAGAGTGGGTCTGCCTGCTCTGAATTTCCTCAGGCTTCATTTGAGAAAACCTTCACTTTCGATGTATATTTTCATTAAGTGTAGAATTTTAGGTTGACTTGTTTTTTCAACTTTCAAAAAATATTCCACTGTCTTTTTGCCTGCATGGTTTCTGACAAGGAATCACAGTAAGTTTGTTTTTTAAGTATAGTAGACATACAATATTATGTTAATTTTAGGTGTACAACGTGGTGATTAGACATTCATATATACTATGAAAAGATCACCATAATAAGTCCAGTAACATCTGTCACCATACAAAGTTATCACAATATTATTGACTACATTCCCTATGCTGCACATCAAATTCCCATGACATTTATTTTATGACTGGAAGTTTGTACCCCTTAATTCCCTTCACCTATTTTGCCCATCCCACCCCCCCAGTGAAAACCACTAGTTTGTTCTTCCTACCTATAAGTTTGTTTCTGTTTTGTTTATTTGTTTGTTTGATTTTTCAGATTCCACATATAAGTGAAATCATACAGTATTTGTCTTTTTCTGTCTGACTTATTTGACTTAGTATAATATTCTCTAGGTGCATCCATGTTGTAGCAAATGGCAAGATTTCATTCTTTTTTAAGACTGAGTAATATTTCATTGTGTATATACATATATACCACATCTTCTTTATTCACGCTTCTATCAATGGGCACTTACGTTGCTTCCATATCTTGGCTATGGTAAATAATGCTGCAATGAACATAGGGGTGCATATATCTTTTCAAGTTAGTGTTTTCATTTTCTTTGGATATAGACTCAGAAGTGGAATTGCTGGATTGTATGTTAATTCTATTTTTAATTTTTTGAGGAACCTCTATACTGTTTTCCATAGTGACCGCACCAATTCACATCCCCACCAACAGTGCATGAGAGTTTCCTTTTCTTCACATCCTCACCAATACTTGTTATTTGTTGTCGTTTTGATAATAACCATTCTGACTGGTTGAGATGATACTTCATTGTGGTTTTGATTTGCATTTCCCTGATGATTAGTGATGCTGAGCATCTTTTCTTGTGTCTGTTGGCCATCTGTATGTCTTCTTTGGAAAAATATCTATTTAGGTCCTCTGCCCATTTTTTAATCAAATTATTTGTTTTTTTATATATATATTGAGTTGTATGAGTTCTTTATATATTTTGGGTATTAATCCCTTCTTGGATATATCTTTGCAAAGTCCTCTCCCATTCAGTAGGATGCTTTTTCGTTTTGTTGATGGTTTCCCTCACTGTCAAAAGCTTTTTAGTTTGACGTAGTTTCATTTGATTATCTTTGCTCTTGTTGCTCTTGCCTGAGGAGACAGATCTAAAAAAATATTGCTAAGACTTGTTTCAAAGAGCTTACTGCCTATGTTTTCTTCTAGGAGTTTTATGGTTTCAGGTCTTACATTTAAGTCTTTAATCCATTTTGAGGGTTTTTTTTTTTTTTTTTATGGTGCAAGAAAGTAGTCCACTTTCATTCTTTTCCATGTACCTGTCCAGTTTCCTCAACACCATTTATTGAAGAGAATGTCTTTTCCTCATTGTATATTCTTGCCTCCTTTGCCAAAGAATAGTTGACCACATAAGCATGAGTTTACTTCTGGGCTCTCTATTCTGTTCCATTGATCTATGTGTCTGTTTTTGTGCCAGTTCCATACAATTTTGATTGCTATAGCTTTGTAAAACAGTTTGAAATCAGGGAGCATGATACCTCCAGCTTTGTTCTTCTTTCTCAAGATTGCCTCGGCTATTCAAGGTCTTTTGTGGTTCCATACAAATTTTAGAATCATTTGTCCTTGTTCTGTGAAAAATGCCATTTTGACAGGGATTGCATTGAATATGTGGATTGCTTTGGATAGTATGGACATTTTAGCAATATTAATTCTTGCAATCCATGAGCACAGAATATCTTTCCACTTGTTTGTGTCTTCAATTTCTGTCATCAATGTCTTATAATTTTCAGTGTACAGATCTTTAACTTCCCTGGTTAAATTTATTCCTAGGTATTTTATTCTTTTTGATGCAATTGTAATTGGGATTATTTTCTTAATTTCTCTTTCTGATAGTCAGCTATAATATTTATCTTTGTTTCTCTGTAATATTTCCTTTTTCTCGAGTTACCCTCAAGGTTTTGTTTTTGTACTTTGTTATCAGCAGTTTGAATAAGTGTCTAATGTTTTAAAATTTTTTTGGTATTGTGTGTGATTTTTATATCAGCGCTTTGGTAACTGTCATTCTTAGTTTTGCAAAAATTGCTGCCATTATTTCTTCAAGCATCTCTTCTGCCCTTCTTTTTTCTTCTCTTCCTGAGATTCTAATTCTACATAATTTAGAAGTTTGATGTTGACCTATAAGCCTTGGAAATTTTGTTTTATTTTTTAAATTATTTTTATCTTTGTGTTTAAATTGGTGTAATGTCCATTGACCTATCTTCTAATCTGCTGATTCTTTCCTTGGCTATGTCAGCTCTGCTGTTAAGCCTGGAAAATGCATTCTATTATATATGTCTGCTAGTGTTTTCAATTTCTAGAATTTTCATTTGATTTTACTTTTCATCTGTTTATAAAAATTACCCATCTAATTTTGCATGTTATCCTCCTTTTCCATTAGAGCCTTTTCCATGTTAATCATAGTTATGGTAAAATCCTGACAGGTAAATCATTTATGTGTGTAATATCTGAGTTTAGTTCTGATGGGTATTTTGACTATTCAGGGGGAAATTCTTATTGTATTTTCATGTCTCATAATTTTTAAGTGAAAATGGCACATGTCATGTAGAACTGTAGAGACTGAGATAAATAATATTTTTGTCATGAAATGATCACACTTTTATTTCCTGCCAGACCTTCAGTGGGGAAGGGGGTGGTTGGGCTAATCTATACAGGATTTGGGCCTTTGCCGTCTTCACACATATTGCACTTCAGACCTTAAATTCTCATAGAAATACTGTGAAATTAGGATGGGAGCTGATTTACCTGAGTGTGTCTGCTCCATTCTGAGTTTGAGGTTTCTGTGCCATGTGTCACAGAGGGTATCTTTGGGCACTCTTTCTCCTCCTCTGTCCTTTTCCTAGGAATTTTTTGCTATCTTACTTTTCAGAGTAATCTTGTTGATAAGGGGTTGTGGGCTATGTGTTTCTTTGTTCTGAAAAACCTTATAATAACGTTAACCTATAATGTCCCTAGGTCTTGGGGTCTGGGGTTCTTGGTTTTCCTGTCACTCCCCCAGATGTGGCTGTGGGCTCAATGAGACTGTTTTTCCTCCCTGTTGTCTTCCTCCAGCTGCCTGTTTTCACCAATGCACTAGGACAACAGTGTTTATTGCCCTCCCCCCCACACAGATTAGGCTTTTCACCCATAGTATAAAAAGGAGAGAAGGATCTAGGCAAAGTTTTATGTTCCTCTCACAAGCTGCTATTCTCCTTTCCAGCAGCATCCACAGCGGCCACTTCTTAGCACTCTTTCCAATATTTTCTGGGAGTGCTCAGTGGGGTTCATGGAGAAAGAGCTATAAGATTCCCCCAATTTCTGCAGTTCCCAGGGTTTTCACATGTCCTGCCAGTCTGCACTCAGTATTCACTTATTTGTCAATTTTTCAGGGTGAACTCTTTTTTTATCCATATTCAGTTACATCAATCTCAGATAAGTGTCTGCTCCCATTTCCTCTCTCCATGCAGGCACCATATGCCCCACATTTCTCTAGCATTGAGGCCAGTGGATTTCTCTGTGACATCTTCTCTCCAATGGGTTTGAATCAATACATGGATTAGAAGTTTGTTGAGCTTTTTCGTTGTTTCAAGAGTGGGAAGGATGCTCCCTTGAACTCTCTACATCCTGGAAGCTGGAATCTCTCTCTTTAACTCCTAATGTACCATTGTTTACCTGCCAGTTTTCTTTCACTATTTCTCCTGAATTTTCCTTGCACACTGAATTTTTCTAGGCCTATAACTTTAACTTGAGCATTTCTAAGATGTTTTTCCCAAGCCCTATTCTCATCCCATACTATATATTATCACTGAGTAATTTTACTTACCTTCATGTCTTCAGGCAGCTTTTAGGTGCTAAAGTCCAGATTAGACTTTTCTCCCCAGTTAGAGGCACATTTAAAAACTGCATACTTAAAGTAGCATCTAAGACTCAGCATACACAACTTTACCTTCTGTCTATCCTTACATTCCTGAACATGCCAACAATTTGGGAGCCATTCTGCCTTTACTCTCTCCCTTAACCCTCACATCTAATCTGCTGCTGAGTTCTTTGTATTTTACAATTTAAATAACTTTGGAATGTAATTCTTTATTCCCAAATCCCAAAGCCCTACACTGCAGACCACAGGTATTTGGTTCGTGTCCCCACTAGGAGCCATTATCCTCATTAAGGCCAGTATGATCGTTCTAAACTAGGGATTGACAAACCACAGCCCACGGGTCAAATCCAAATCGGCCATTTTTGTAAACTACACACCCTTACATATTATCCTTGTATACTGTCTATGACTACATTCGAGCTACAGTGTTAGAATTGAGTAGTTTTAACAGAAATGTTATTGCAAACAAAGCCAAAATATTTTACTATCGGGTCCTTTTTCAAAAGTTTGTTGTCCTGTGTTCTAAACTAAAGCACTTCTAAATACTCCATTCCCTTGTTTAAAAGTCTTCAGTGGAACCCAATTTCTCCCAGCAAAAGAGAAAATGCTTGAGAATGGTGCACATCTTCATGATGTGACTTCTGCTCACTTTTCCATTATCATCACTCATTACTGCCTTCTCCTGGTTACATGGTAACATACTAACATACTTACCGTTCCCTGTGCTGTCAGGTTCTCACATGCCTCCAGGCCTTTGTCCATACGCTTGTTTCTTCCTGCAAACTTCTTCCCAGGACGCACTCTTTAAATTCCCCTACATAGTTACTCTCCTTTGGCATTACCTGTTCATTTCTCAGATCTCTGGTTTAGAGTAACACTCAGGAGTTACTCTGTTATAGAAGTTATACTATGTCGTGGCATTCTTTTGTTTGCCTTTTCCTCCACTTGTCTCTAAACTGCTTCAGGGCAGCGCTGCATTACCAGCTCCTTGCTACTCAATCAATACTACTGGGAGAATCCAAGTTTTGCACAGAAGAGGTTAGTGTCAGAAACCTGGGATATATTTCAACATAGGAAAACCAGTCATTCGGTGTTTTGTTTTGTTTTGTTTGTAGTCTTCAACTGAACGCATCCCACTTCTTGTTTTGGGATCAAAATCAAAATCACATTTGAAAATAGCAGTTTCTCAATCATATAGAACACTTATGATTTTTAACATTTTAAGAAAAATGTTTGTATAAAATATTTCCTTTAAAATAATTCTTTCTTTCCTAAAATAATTTCTGCTGAATAATTTTCACACAATAGAGATTAAAGTTGAAAATTTTACATATCTGCTGAAGATTCTTCTTGGTGAGAATGGTAGTTATGCAGTGTGTAAATACATTATATCTATCTTGCTGTGTAATCACTATATAGATTTCTCATTTTCTTCTTAATAATCATAATAATATATTTCAAAAGATAATCAGACTAGTAAATTATATCTCACATATAATCAATAATATTTGGAAGTAATATTTCTGAAGAATTATTTGATATTTTTCTTTTGTTTAGGAATATGAGGAAGCAGTTGTTTTAATGGTACTCAGTAGAAGGAATCATAGAGGTTTACTTGTTATAATATTAAATGATATTATAATATATGTGACTTCCTTTGGTTGCTCAAGTATACACTGTCTGAGACATTCATTTATAGGTGCCAACATGATTCTTATTATATATTTAAAGTAAGAAGCAATGGTGTATAAGAGACCAAGGACAAGTCACAGAAAGAACAACCAAGCTTAAGAAATTAGTACAGTGACACAACAAGGGGGAAACAAACTCTCTCTCTGGGCTCCTCTACAATGTCTTAGTACCAGTATTCTCAATTGGTTATTAAATAATTACATATCCTACCAAGGAAACATAAGATCCCATAAGAGCAATCTCATTAGCAGATCATTCCCCAGAAAACGACACTGTTCTAGCTGATTCTTAAACTTTTTCCAGTTAACCTGCCTTGGGCCTCATATTATTTTTGTGTTCTATACATTTTTTGTCTGGTACCCAAAATATACCTTATTTCAAAATGCCCATTTTTTTGTCTTAATGGTTAAAGTCACACGTACACACGACTTCTTATATATATAGATAGCTATATCTGTATCCATCTATCTAGCTACCTCCCAACTTAATGCTGCGAGAGAGACACTGTGATACAAGAAAAAGACTACTAGCTGGTAGATCATGAGAACTACTTCACATGTATATCCAGGAGCAAGATTGATGATCTCAAAACCACACCACTAAAATTTTTGTTCTATATTTAAAGTCTATTTTCAAGAAGTAAATTTACAAGTTAGACAAAGTCAAACATTAAATGGATTATTAAAACAATGAATAGGTCGCGTGGTCCAGAATTTTTCCTGCGAAACACTTAGATGATTAAGCAACGAATGTATGTGTTTTGTTTTGTGTTATTGGAAAAAATATCTGGGTGATTTTTAAATTTGTCCATGTTATTCTGTATACACATTCCCTCTGTGTATGTTATCCAAAAACAGGTGCATAGAGCAGTGCTGGTTGGACACTGCCCACCTTGCCACAGCATGAACGGTGGCTCTGGTCACCATTCCAAAGAGGGAATTATTTTCTTATAATTAATAACAATTTGGTGTAACTCTAATTTCATTTTATATCGTTATTTCTAGATGTGCAAAACATAACCTGAGATAAAATACCTATTGTATAAATACGTCTGTATTTCTACTATTATGTCCAAAAATTATTACTTGTTTATTTTCTTATGCGATAAGGAAATTACTTAGAAAACACAGCTGGTCTCTTCAGCTGATACTAAATGTTTGATAAGATTCTTTTATCTTTTACTGCGAATGAGAAAAGTATTTCCTAAGGCAAAACACATAGGATCAAATATTACCCAACTTTCAGAGAGTCCCTCTAAGAAGCACTTATATTTATTTATTAGTAAGCACTAACATTTTTATCCTCAATTTAAGCATATGGAAACTGATACCTTCCCCAAAACATTATGTTCTTAGCTCAAGGCTACTCTTCTTATAAACAAAGTGATACTGAAACCAAGTTTATCTACCCTAATTCAGGATTCTTTATATGAATAATTTAGGGGCTGGGCTGGCAGCATAGCAGTTAAGTTCCTGTGCTCTCCTTTGGTGGCCCAGGGTTCGCAGGTTCGGATCCCCGGCGCAGACCAACACACACTTGTCAAGCCATGCTGTGGCAGTGCCCCATATAAAGTAGAGGAAGATGGGCACGGATGTTAGCCCAGGGCCAGGCTTCCTCAGCAAAAAGAGGAGGGGTGGCAACAGACATTAACTCAGGGCTAATCTTCCCCACAAGAAAAAAAAATGAAGTGATATAAAGAATTTATATATTCTTTATATGACATAGTTCACCATAGCAGTAATATATAAACAACACTAATGCCAACTAATAGTTATGTGTGTACATTTTAAAAGGCTTTTTCGTTATATATTTCAATTTGAAATACCAAGTAAAAGGTGGAGCAAGGGAATTTTGCCAGTACTCTTTATTTGCTTGTTTGTTTTTCATTATAATAAAATACGATGGAAGAGATGAGACTTGTACAAAAGTTAGTGAATTCAAGAACAATTCCCAGAATCCCACTTTGATTTTATAACGTTATTTTATTTTTATTTTGAAAATAAATGGAGTAGAAATAAAATTACCTACAACTTCATTAGCAAACATTTAAAAGTTAATGTATTGTAAAATTGATTTTCTATAATACTTATTTTTATTTTGTCATATTATTCATATCATAATCACATTGTATATTAACTCTTCCATAATCTTATTTTCTAAGAACTGTGTAATATTCTATTGTACAAATGTGTACTTTTTTAAACCATTTTCCCTTTGATCAACCTTGATGTGAATTCTAAATTTCGTATTATAGTGATAGAAAAACCAAATAATACAGAAATATTTTCCAACTTATAATGGTTTGCATATAATAAATCTTGTGAAGTGGTACTCCTGTCTCAATAATTATGAATATTTTAAAGTGTAAAAGGCTTTTTATACTACTACAAAAAAATTTCATCGTTCTCTTTCCTCAGCCTTCTCTAAAAGTTCCATTCATTGAACATTCAGCAAAATGGTCAAATTTGCGTTGAAGTTGAAACTGCGTGGAGCTGACAAACATGTGTGTGTGCTCTCGTGTGGGTTTGCTCGCATATGTGTGTGTGTTAGAATGTGGAACTGTTTGAAAAGTTTGAGATACCTGTGAGACACAGACACACACATGGTGTGACCGTATTCTTTTTTAATCTCAAACATCTCCAAAATGCGATTGTTTTTGGAAAATAACTATAAACATATTTTGTGAGAAACAATATTGATAATGCCAGCACCTTTAGTTTGGCTTTATTCCAGTAGTGTAAAAGTCAGAGAAAAGAATGAAAACGTATAATACACTATGCCTTTATAAAATTGAATGTTAGACTTACAAAAAAGAAAAGAATCAGTTAGTAAGCACTATTTAGCCATGTTCTAGTGACCCAAGTAGGAAGTCTAGTTTCCTCCTCCGAGGTATTAGATCAATAAAAGAGCTATCCAAGAGAGAAAAGATCATTAAGAAGCAAAATTTGGCTGTGAGCTGATTGAATGTTCTAGCATATAGAAAATGAAACATTAGATGGCAGGTTGTTTAACTGAAGTAATTACGTAAGAGGAATTGATAGGGGTGATCATTCGCAGAGCCCTGCCCAGGGTGGTGTGCCATGACACACATCTACGTCCCAGCTTCCAGCTCTGCTGAATCCAAAACCCAGATAGCTAATGATATACCATCAATATCTGAGAGAATGTTAATTCAGACTGACGCCATCCAAAACTGAATTTATCATCATGTCCATGTTTTAATCCCAATCTCCTTTCACCTCTGTTTTCCTTATTTTGGTTTTAATCTTAATCAGTGTTATCAACATATATCTATTTGCTCAAACCAGAACTTGATAACCATCTTAGACACATTCTTTTCTTTCAACTCCTGCACCAGTCAACACATGGTTGGAAATTACCTTCAAACATCTCTCACTTTTTCTGGCCTATACTATTTCTACAACTATTTAGTTGATATCTCAGATCCTTGACTTTTCCTCCTCACAAAGGCTGAAAAATTATTATTCAATTTAACATACGATCACTTTTTTTTCCTGGTTTAAATCATGCCAATGTTTACTCTTTCTCCTTGGTCGTGTTCAAGATAGCTATCAAAGTGCACCATGTCATTCATGATGGGACCTGCCTGATTATTAAGTCTCTACTCAGCCTCTCATCTCTTTGTACTTTATGTTCTAGCAACACCACATGGTTTATTGTTGCAGGAAAATAGCTTCATGCTTCATACAGCCAGTAGCCCTGCTGGAATTCTCCTTCTTCTTGAAGGCTAACTCTTGCAAGTCTCTATGCTATAGAAATGTCTGCCTGATATGTCAAAAAAACCCACTTATTTTTGACCTCATATATGATTTTTGCTGTTGCGTTATTGAACTATATATTAATTTATGTCTTCATCTATCTTGTCTCCCTAATATTCAGTGATATTTTACAGTGGGAACACTGTCAAATTGACTGTTAAATCCCCAGCCCCAACTCCAGTGTCTATCGGGCAACCCACATTGAATAAATACACTTTGGTGCAAAGATAAAACACGTTATTATCTTCATTAATCAAAACCTCCAAAATAAGTACCCTAGCATTTAAATTTTTAATAACTCTTTCACAATCCCAGTCTGCTCAATTTAAGCAACATAAAATATAATAAAAGTAAGCATAGGAAATCACAAAATGTTTCATCAGGAAACTTAATCTGTGTAACAAAATTTATATGTAGATAATAGAAATAATTTTAAGTATTTCAAGCAAGAACTGACTAATTATAGGAATTCAGGTGCTTACAAAATTCTTAAGAAGGCGGTAGGGGCAGGCCCTAGTTTTGGCCTGGATGAGGCCTTCATGTGCACCACCACAGAACTTGCCCATCAACCGGGCTGCCCCTGCCGCTATACTCAGAAAGCCCTTGTGTCCACTACTGCACACACGATGACACCATTTAATTCACATGCTGGGGATAAAACATAACTTTCTTAAATCCTGGCCTCAGGAACACAATAACTTGGCTTCCACTTGGGAACCAGGAAATGTGCTCCTGACCACTTGGCTCCAGAACCATGTTGCAGCCACAAGACGGGAACCGTGATTCCATCAGCATGTTGAGAAGCTGCCAGGTGGTCCAAGAAATGTCGTTTATAGCTTCCCTGCAGATCCAGATGACAGACTAGGATGAGACTGGGTTAGGTGGCTCATCTAGCTGTTCTACCACAGTCTGTCTATGCAAGCTGAGCAGTAAAAACCACACAATAATGATGGTTAGAAATTATATTAGTCTTCATTATTAAAAGGCACATAAATTATTAGTTTTCCCTATGTCAGAAGACATGGATGTATTTATATATTTCATAGTTAAAATCAAATAATATTCATTGAACACCTTTTTTGTGTAAGACAATGAGTGATATGTAAACAAAATATCTCCATTTCACAAACCTCTAGTCAAAAAATAAACTGAATAGGGCCGCCCGGTGGCGCAGCGGTTTCGTCCGCGCTTGGCAGCCCGGGGTTCGCGGGTTCGGATCCCGGGCGCCCGCCGACGCACTGCCTGTCAGCCATGCTGTGGCGGCGTCCCATATAAAGTGGAGGAAGATGGGCACGGATGTTAGCCCAGGGCCAGTCTTCCTCAGCAAAAAGGGGAGGATTGGCGATAGATGTTAGCTCAGGGCTGGTCTTCCTCACCAAAAAAAAATAAATAAATAAATAAAAAAAAATAAACTGAATAAAACTAATTAAATTTACACTGTACTCAATTTGTTTTATAATATATACAATCTTAACAATTTTACATGCACAATTCACATTTACTAATATCACTTTTTCTTATATCATTTGGAAATACACACAGACACATATACATAGACACTTTATTTACTGTATAAAACCTATAACTGAGTTCAGTGGGATTTGCCATAGCCTTTATTGTTGTGCTAAGCAGATAACGATGTACTCAAGAGAAAATGCAATATTAAAGAAAATGAGATTCTTTAATCATGACACTAAAATTAATTATGATTTTTCCAGCTTAATATTGTACCCTTTCCTGAAATTCTGCTCCCTCAAATCAAGCTCTTCCCCTAACATTTAAATTATCACTTATTTTAACTCTTGCACAGGACCCGGATACAGCGTCTTGGCCACTTCTTGCCACACAAAAGCATGCTTCATGATTTTTGCACCTCTACCTAAGAAATGACTTCACAAGCCTAGGTAATCATAAAGCACAGATGGTGAAAATCTGTGACATGGACCAGTTATCATAAGCACACTTGACCTAATCAAAATTAACACGCACTTTAGAAAAATTTATTATCCATTCATAAAATTCAGTGGCATAACATAAATGTCATGCCCTCTTAGGTCCTGCATCACTAATTGATTTGTTTATGATACAAACTAATTCTCAACATTCTGCCTCTTTCCCAACGATAACAAGTAGAAACATGAACAGGGAAGGTTATTATTTACTAGCCACAGCTCAATGCACCATGTAATCAAATCCTTTGTCAGAGCATCCTGTCACATAGTCAGATCGTGCGAATTGTCAAGAGACAAATTTATAAATATATATTCACTTAAAGCTTCGGTAAGCTTGTTACAGTGTTGGATAAGTACATTTTTCTTCTTCTTTTTTTCCCTCTGTTGTTGTTGTAGTAGTCTGAATTCTTATGTATGGAGTAATTACATTTCTTAAAATACAGTTCAACTTTGGAAAAATAATAAATTCTCTATTCACCTACAACAAATATTACTCTTCTAAGCCCAATACATTAAATTATTATGATTTGATTTGCTCTTAATTTTATCCCAGGATAACTTCTTTACAGGGTATTTTAAATGCATTTTTCTGAAATTTCAATAAATATTTTTGCTGAGCCCTCTCAGAGTTTAATAACAATTCCGTCTATAGTAGAAAGCTTACCAAAATTTGCTTGGATATATACACACAGACACTCACACCCACACATAAAATCACACTTCTTTACCAGCAACATGTTTCTGCGTAACTTGTGACTGTGGCTTAGTTTCATTCGTCCCTGACAGACTGTTGAACACCCTTTGAGTTTTGTTTACTTTTGGTAACAACGAGCAGAGCTCTTCACAATGTTCACAGTATTGATTAAAATGACTAAGCTGAAAATCGATCTGCACCTCTTTGCAGAAGCCGGGTGACTCACCACTAATAACAAAGGTGTGACCTGGGTATTCTTACAGGACATCAATTACATAATCTCTGAGGAATCACAGTGGAGAGATAGACTCACAGTCTCCTAAAAATTACTTCTGTGCCCTGCAAAATCAACTAGGAGATTTCTTCATTTAACATTAACTTAAAAAAACATTGAATATCTACTCTTGTACTCTGGGCAATTAGGAAAAACAAAAAAAACGTGGAAGATTCAGTCTATGTCCTTAGGGAGTAGAAGCTAATGAAATCTAGACAAGGAAAACAGTAAGAGAACAAAGAAGGAGAACAAAGCAAATGTAAGTAGAGTTTGAGAGGGAATGGTTACTAGCCGCTATGAAGTAATCACAGGAGTATTTTGGTTTAATAGAAAGAGTTTAAAGAAGGAATTCATTGATATGGTTTGGAAGAGAAAATTAAGTTTAATTTTTTAGGCAAAAGCTGTTGGACGTGGGCTTAAGTGCGATAGGATTTATTGGAAAGGGAAGAATGTTCTTGGTTGAGAGCATCTTTTCACCTAGTTACATGTTGCCTATATACAATGATAACATAATTATTACAATTAATTATATATAATAATTATAATAAAATAATAATGATAGGGAGGTCCCCCAGTGTAATAGTCTTGATCTCTTGCCTCAGCCTCTTAATCTCTCCTGGTGAAAGCAGTGACATATACTGTTGGTGAATTTGGCAGAAGTATTGAGAGTGTTTGATTAAGCCCATCCTCTCCCTTTTTGAGAATCTTCTACTTAAAGACAGCACGCTCCTCTCTGCTGTAAGTGTATGTGGGCAGCTCCTTGGTGGTGCTGCAGGTGCTCACTATCTTCGTACTGCCCATGACCACAAGGAGTGTGTAAGTTAAAGTCAAAGTAAGTGGACAAGTCTAGGGGGTAGCCATCAATAAAACAAGTATTAATCTACATCTCCTGACACCTGTGTCCTTCTCTCTATCCAGCCTATACCTGAGCACAGAACAGAGCACAATTATTTACTGGGCTCCTCAAATGCCATCCCTCAATGTTTACAATTTAACTACATTTAAACATAAATGTCAATTCCAATCTGACATATTAAATAAAATAGTATAAAAAAAGGCATGAACATCTATTTCTACATATATAAAACACATCTATAAAATAACACTTGTTTCTAAAGAAAACTGTTTTGGTCTATACTTCCCTTTTTTTTTGGTGAGGAAGATTGGCCCTGAGCTAACATCTGTTGCCAATCTTCCTCTTTTTTCTCGCTTGAGGAAGATTAGCCCTGAGCTAACATCTGTGCCAGTCTTCCTTTACTTTGCATGTGAGTTGCTGACACAGCATGACCAATGAGTGGTGTAGGTCTGAGCCTGGGATCTGAAACTGTGAACCCAGGCTGCCGAAGCAGAGTGCACCAAACTCAACCACTGTGCCACAGGGCTGGTCCCATAAATTCCTTTTTTGAAATGATACATTCACCCATACGCTGTTGATGACAACACATCAACACTCTTCCATTATTTAATGAGTTCTCCATCTCTTCACAAGAAACAGGGGCATTTTAATTTTGTTCATTGGTTAGTCTGACACTATAAATGTACCAGCTTTAGAAAATGTTTGTTTTCTTTTAAATAGAAATAGGACATTTCTAACTAGAAAAATTTATCCCATTCTCAAATAATTTTGTGCACTCTTTTTTTTTAAATTCCAATTTATCGCAAACTGTTAATCAGTCATTAG
Source organism: Tapirus indicus (assembly GCA_031878705.1). Taxonomy (NCBI): domain Eukaryota; kingdom Metazoa; phylum Chordata; class Mammalia; order Perissodactyla; family Tapiridae; genus Tapirus; species Tapirus indicus. Next base: position 32,448,975 of record CM062937.1, on the reverse strand, counting down.
CCTTTGCATTTTGGTAAAAGCATTGGTGCAAAGGTTAAAAGCATGTGAATTTGGAGACAGATGCATTTTCTTGTACTTCAGGGAGAATTTTTCTAACCATGATAGCGCCAGAGAGGCAGATATAATCTTTATACTTTTATTGGACTAAAACGTGAACTTTTACTTGAAGAAGGAGTCAAAGGTAATTCACTCTAGTGAGTTTGTAAATTGAGATGCAGTTAGCAGCACTGCTCATAATTAGCACGAGTAAGATGGAGACATCATGGATTCCATAAAAAGTAACTTCAACAAAGACGTTGAGAGAGACAAGACTATTTTGGAAACTTCTGTTTATTGTTAATTAATTAATCTAGACGTACCCTCCAGCTGAAAACAAGCAGAAAATCTGGACAAATATAAAAGTCATGCACATTAAAGAGCCAAAAAACAGAAATTACTAAATTAAAAGTATGGTTATGCCCTGGGATACAATCCTAGTTTAGGGACACACATTTGCTCAGGGTGGTTTGCTGATTCTGAGGAGATGGCTGAAGGGATGAGCAACACTTTGGATAGACCTTGAAAGTGGGGCACTTGGAGTAAGTGGGTCTAGAAGAAGGCAGCTCTGTTTAGTTTTTTAGGCTCTCTATCACAGCTTCAGTTTTCTCAACAAGAAAAATAGTGCAGTTTTGCCAAATAGTGGGCTAACTTCTCTGGGCTTCTTTTCTCTTCTATTCTTGCTCCGGCACATCTTTCCTGCCTTGATAGCTTTCCTGTAGCTTCAGAAACTTTTGTTTGTAAAGAAATTCATATATCGTGTGGTGGATGTCGGTGAAAAACAACTTAGCCCAGAGTTGCCTGAAGAACTGTCTCCAAGATGGATAGATGATAGAGAGAGGCATAGACATACGAATAGACATAGATATAGGTACAGATAAAAATGAAGAAAAAAATACCGAGATGCAGGAAACACTATTCATGATGTTATTCTATAAAGACCATGTTAATAGAATGAAAAAAATATCAAGAGATGAGTCTATAAATATTTCCCTGTCCTTTCTCTGAGGCTAACAAGTAGTCTTTCTTCCCCCAAATTTCAGCTTCACGATGATCTTTTACTAGGAGGAAGGCTCTAAGTAGTCTTTTTTGGTGCAGAATGAGAAGGAAACAACAATGATGGAAGAAAAACAGTCACTAGTTGTAAAACCACGCAGGTGAGGTGGGACTTTGGGAAACAGCAACAATACCTGAGGTTTCTGAAGTTTTGGGTTAAGGAGGTCAAAAAATGCTCCCTGCTCTCTCCAACCAAGCAAGCCCATTTAATTAGATGTTCAATAAAAAGTACATTAGGGTAGCTGTCCTCAACTTCTTTGATTTCTACTCCATACAGGTAATGGACCATGTTGGTCTGACATTTATCAAGCTTAAGTGAGAAGAGAAGAGGAAGACCAGAAAAGAGAAGAGTCTCTAGGAATGAGATTTGAAAAAACTCCAACATTTAGTGGCAACTTTCAGCTTCCTTGTGTAATCCCAGAGTTAATTTCTGTAAAACTACTCATTTTATATACCAGATTCAATGAAGGTGCCCTGTGCCTCCCACCGCCTGGTATTAACTGTGTAATCTGGCATCCCGTTGGCCACATCTGACAGATGGGGGAAAATAATAGGTGACTATTCTGGCAGGTATTTGCATGTGTCAATTGTCTCAGTCCAGAGAGAGACAAGAAAGAAAATAACAGTGAGGAAGTGGGAAGAGTTGTTCTTCCTCACACACGTTCCTCTTATACCTGCTACCAAGAGAGGACAGTGACTCAGTGGAAAACACGGTTTCCAATTTAAGTTGGCTGAAAAGTATTTCTTGTGTCTTGATGATGTTCTTTGTCTCATGTTAATTGTGAAACATCTCGTTTGAAGAAAAACCACATTAAGGTTTTTCTAACATTTCTAAGGTTTTTTTCATGACAAAACACATTTAAAAATGAATAAGCTTAAAAGGTCAGTGAATAAGCCAAAAGAAACTTTTCTCAAAAGTTTTAATGGTTCAGAGGTTCAACAGCAAAATCAGATACTGTTATGCATGCCAGTAATTTATTTTCTGAAATTTAAGACAAATGGATGTAAATACATAATGGAGGGAATAACAGAGTAATGCTTATTGTTAAATATTATATTTTGTTGAAGAAAAAAATAGATTGTTTTCTTTAATAAACCGACCTACAAACACCATTATCTTTTACTCCCGGAAAAAGACTGTTTGACTCCTACTGCAATTAATGTACAAAATGTCAATATACATGCATAGACATACACACGTATTATAGAACACATACACTTATACTGAGAAAAGAAAGAGGGAGAGACTATACACTATATACCAGGCCCCCACAATCACATCATTTCACTTCTCAACAGCTTTCGAAGCAGACACACTCGGATTGCTCTTTTAATGGTGAGGAAACAGGCTCAGAGTAGTTAAGTAAACCACTTCACTAAAGTTCTATTTTGGTTTCACTAAACCCGCCCTTTCCGGTGGTCTGAATTCTCCTAACAATGTCCTTCTTGCATAAGCATTCCTTATTTATGCAATTTTAACATGAGTGTTGTGTAAATGAAACACAGAAATCCCCAGGCTTCCATTTCTTGCTCTGCTAAGCAAAAGACTATCAATTTATTCCTATTTACCTCTCCAGCTCTCTAGCTACTTTTATACTTAGCATACCTTCTCTAGGTGAGATCGAAAGTATTGGAGATAAGTCGCTTGATAATAAATGGATACGTTACAGTGTTGGCTGTCGAGTTTTAGCCAGGATTTTGCTAAGAACTTGCGTACTAGGCTTCTATGCCCAGGGACTATGATTCAAATTTGTGATAAGATCAAGTCTGAAATTATAACAAATTCACCACATGATTTTGATGCAAATTATCCCAGGACCACACTCTGGGCAGCTGTCTAACGGAGAGATTTGAGCTTAAATCAGTTCATTCATTTTAGTAGCTTCTACTTTGCTCTTGATTGGGAATGTTTTGTTTGAGATAGAGCGAGTAGAAAAGAGGAAAGAAATTATATTTATATATGTATAAATACTATTGTAGACCAAGTTATTTTTTACCATGAAGGATTAAAGCCAAGATAATAACAAAATTGCATATATAGGACAATTTAACTAATTTTGGTAGCTATACCCACCATGCCTGCAAGTATAATTTAATTAAAATGGAAAATGTGATATGTGGGTAATATGTTTTTGAACCTTCTATCTAATTACGAACTATAACTGCACTGACCTCATGCTGCTACTAAACAACTGAAAATAATACAGAATATATTTCCCTAAATGTTCCTTACAATATCTGTGCTGTGAGCCATTTATAAGCAAGTGTTTACTTTCACATTTCCATTTGAGCTAATATATATGTGTTAAAATTTAGAACCTTAAAAAAATTGTGATTACTCTATTAAAATTTCTGTATTAACAGCAAAAGTTTATCACGGTATTATTTCAGAAAAGCTTTCCTATCTTTCACAAAATTGTTTGAAGCCAAATGGTGCTTTGAAGTAAAAACAAACCATGGGAAAATAAGTTATAAATATCAAAAATAAGTAATGCTGTCCATAATAGTTTGAAAATTTTCATTGGCTTTAAGTGTTTGTTCTCACAGAGATGATCTTTGAATTCAAATGCAATCTTCTTGGAGGTGGTCGATTTATTTATTAAATGTGGCATCATACATTACTCTCAATTTAGAGTGTTAGCTTTTACTCAACAAATTCATGTAATGCCTTCCTCAGAGAATTTGCTCTCAGGTTACAAGTGTTGGGAAATTCTGAATAAGAACTGACTTACATATATGCTAACTTTATGTAAACCAAAGTGTGAAAATGTTTGAATGAGATAATTTTATGGCAAGAGATGATGCTATGGAACTGAAATGTACTGACCCAGGAAAGTGATGATCTGATCCGGGTGTGGCACATTTGCTGATCAAAGAGGTGACCTCATGAAAGTCAGTATCTTCTGTGTCCATTTCTTTGCCTGTAAAATGGAGTTAATATTGTGCTTTTAACAATCTTATTAGGATTAATGCACTGAGTCTATACTGAAGTGTTTTTTGGACTATAGAATACCTTATAAAACATCAGTTATTATTGTTTATATCAGTTATCAGATATATTGAAAGAGTTATACATAATTTTCCTAAATGATGTCAGAAGTAGAAAGATTATTTGAATACAGAATACTAAAATAATGTCCTCATGAAGAAATAAATACATTCTACATTTTTATTATCCACCATGCCCATAAGATAAATCTATTACAATGAAAATTTATCAGTTCACAAAGCTTTATAGAAGGGAGGAACATACTCCTTTTGGGGAGTAGTGGTGGTATGGTCGTTAAGATGTAAAATTATTCAGTTTTAGCCTTGACCAAAGTAATCTATTTTCTCTCAGCCTGTATTCCTTGTTTCTCTTTTCTTCTTACTCTTCTTCTATCTTTTTTCTCTCTAGATCCTGTTTCTACACCTCTCCCTTCACAGTTCATTTAAAAATATATTCTTTTCTTGTATCTGCTTTCTTATGAGCTGTTCTATTAATCATAAACTCAAACATAGGTTTGACACAAATTTTGCACTCATCAAAGGAGACACTGTGTTCTTTCCTCAATATTAATATCTATGAAGATATAAATATATATTTTAGATTCCAGTGTTTATTCATTTATGCAGTATATATATATATATATATATTATTGTATACCAGAAATTGAGCTTGATGACAGAAATATAAGAATATGAAAAGATAGGTATTTGTCATCAAGATAAAATTAATACAAAGCTATAGAGACTAGAAAACACTAGTTTTTGCCAGGGCTTGAGGAGGAAGGGATGACTAGGTGGAGCATGGGGAATTTTTAGAGCAGTGAAAATATCTGTATGATACTATATTGGTGGATACATATCATTACACGTTTGTCCAAACCCATGGAATGTACACCACCAAGAGTGAACCCTAATGTAACCTAAGGACTCTCAGTATAACAATGTACTGATGTGGTTTTATCAACTGTAACAAATGTCCCACTCTATGGGGGATGTTGATAATTGGGGAGGCTATGCATGTGTGGGGGCAGGGGTTATATGGGAAATCTCTGTACCTTCTGTTCAATTTTTCTGCAAACTTCAAGCTGCTGTAAAACCATGAACTCTTTTGTTTTTGAAAAATATCTAATAGCCTACACAGGAGAAAAACATGCCAAGAATTACAATATAAAACCACAGATTATACTGGAGGAGTGTACTAAACCATCTGGAAATACAAGAGAAGGATCCTCTACATTTTCCGGGAGGAGTGGGGGTACAGGTAGGCGGCAGAGAAGAGAAGAAAAATCCAAGTGAAAAATCTGGGTAGTATTTTATCAGGAAGACTCTCAGTGTCAAACATCTCAGGCAAGGAGACGGAATGTGAAAATATCGACTCCTGAAAGATCGCTGTGATGTCAGGGGGCTACGAGTACGTCTGTGATTCTAGATCTAGAAGTGCACAAGGAGAGAGGATCAAGAAATAAGGCTAGAAACTGAAGCAAGGCTGCGAGTAATAAGGAGTCTGAGTTTTGTTTTCAGAATAAATGAGGCGACCCAGGGAAAATGAGGAAGGCAATGTAAGATTTGTTAAAGATAGTGCTTTGACATATATTTGAAGCATTAGTGGATTGAGAGTGAAGCCAGTTAGAGGCTGGGGCAAGGAGAATCATAGGTGGGTTACAGCGGAGTCATTTACACAGAAGGATTGGATTCTAAATTTACAACCTAAGGTATAAATAACATATAGTCAATATTTCCCAGAAAAATTAGTTAGAAATACAACATATTAGAAACTGAAAAATTATCTCTCTGTAAATTCAAAATAAAAGCTAGTTGGGACATTACCTTTGTTATTCATTACTGCATTTTTAGAGCCTAAAATGATGCCTGGCACTATCGTATGTTTAGTAAACATGGGTTGAATAGTCAAATTAGTTGACAATAGCCAAGTTGTCTTCCTGTGCTGGTAAACAGAAGAGTTTTCTCTATTTATTTATTTATTTTTTCTGCTTAGTGCCAGATGTAAGTGGCTGGTTTACTATAGGGTCCGTACTGTATGAAAAATACCTATTGTCATAGTCCAGGAAGGTGTTCAATGAAGAAATATTTACACAGTGGGAGGCATTTGGAGCCTCAGATTGAAAGAAAAAAGACACCAAATGTTTCCTGCTCACCACCTAGTGAAATGGAGGGAGAAATGTCTGGTGTTTCACTCTTTCTTTCTCTTTCACCCTCCTTCTCAATCTCACCTCTTTCCACGTATGAAGTTTCATATGCTTAGTGTTCATCTCATATGAATCCATTGTCTCACAACAGTTTTATAGAAAGGATCATGATGCCTTCAACATGGCTGTAACAATAGAAGTAGAGAAAAGAGGATATATTATGGGGAATACTTTACAGATTGAATAGACAAGTCAGCACAGTCATTGATGCGTGTGAAGGATACAAGAGTGGGTCTAGCCATAGATGTGTGTGGTGTGGGAAAGTCATTAGTCAAAGGTTCCATTCATAAAGATAGAAACGCATGGAGAGAGCACTTTCCTTGCTGCAAAAAACAATGTAATTTTAGCCTGAAGCTAATGATTATAAGGTGAATATTTTATTTTTAAATAAAATTTCTATGCATAGGAGTGACGTCAGCATCATGGCGGAGTGAGATTCCCTCTTTGAATCTCTGCCCCCTACGACACAACGAAAACATCATTCACATTCCAACAGAGCTCAATCAAACACTACAAAGGACTTCTGAGAAACCCCTGCTGCCATACATCAGATGGTGGAGGCGTGGGAAGCCCAGGAGGACGGGAGGAGAGGTAGGAGGTTGTGCTCCCCCTCCCCCATCGATCCGCAAAGACAGCACAGTTCGCGGACAGAGGGGGTAGGGGCGGCCCACAGCGGGGAAAACTATCGCCACCCAGGTGCTCTCACAGACTGTCGTGAGATCCCCACTGGGAAGTGACGACGGACTGTTTAGGGGGTGTAGCAAACACCCTAAGAGAGCCAGAAAGGAAACCCCCGGGTCAAGCAGGAGAAAGAGAGGACCCCTCCCCCCACACACCCGGCGTTTCAGCATAATCCCTCCGGGGGCTGCAGCCGCCTCAGAGCAAACCACTCGCGATCTCCATCCAGTGGCAGCAGGGGGAAAATGCAGGACTGACTTTAATCATGAGGGGTAAAAATAAAGCCGTCCCCGTCGGATCCTTGCGAAAATATGTCAGGGCTACAGACCACAAGGAAAATGACAAACACCCAGAAACCAACCCTGAAGGCACAGAATTTGATAACCTGAACGAGAGAGAATTCAAAATAGCTATCATAAACAAGCTCAATGAAATACAAGAGAACACACAGAAACAAATCAACGAATTCAGGGATTTCGTCACAAAAGAGATTGAAACCCTAAAGAAAAACCAATCAGATTTATTGGAGATGAAAAACAAAATCAACGAGATAGTGGAAAAAATGGAGTCTTTAAAGAGCAGAACTGACAATATGGAGGAACGAATTAGCACTATTGAGGATAGCCACGCAGAAATGCTCCTGATAGAGGAGGAGAGAGAGCTAAGACTAAAAAGAAATGAAGAAATTCTTCAAGAAATATCAGACTCAATGAGGAAAAGCAACATAAGGATAATAGGTATTCCAGAAGGAGAAGAAAGAGAAAAAGGAGCAGAGAGTTTGTTCAAAGAAATAATAGCTGAGAACTTCCCCAACCTAGGGAACGAGAGGGAAATAACAGTGAATGAAATCAATAGATCACCTAAATATATAAACAGGAATAAAAAATCATCTCGCCACATAGTAGCAAACCTGAAGAATACCCATGACAAGGAAATAATATTGAAGGCAGCTAAACAAAAAAACAAAATAACATACAAAGGAAACCCCATCAGGCTCTCAGCTGATTTCTCAACAGAAACTCTACAGGCTAGAAGAGACTGGAATGATATATTCAAAATCATGAAAGACAAAAACCTTCAGCCGAGAATACTTTATCCAGCAAAAATATCCTTCAAATACGATGGAGAAATAATAACCCTCCCTGATAAACAAAAGCTAAGAGTTTGTCACCACAAGACCCCCACTACAAGAAATGCTCAAGAAGGCCCTTAGGCCTGAGAAAAAACAAATGAGAAAGGGGATACAAAGATTTCAGCAAGGAGAAAAGCAAGGAGACTAAACCAGAACAAAATACAGTTGGAAAACATCAAAAATTAATTCAAGCTCATCATTGGAAACACACATTCATGACACAATCTGGAATAAAGAGATAACAAATAAGGAGGGGAAGAGGTAAGGGATTGAATCGACCCAGCCTCAGGAAAAAGGAGGCATCTGAAAATGTACTTTCTTATCCAGGAGATCGCTTATATAAACCACACGGTGACCACTAAACAAACAACCAGAAGAGAACCACACATGACAAATAAAGAGAAAACCAAGAGAATGAGCATGCAGAAATACCAAATTGAATTTGCAGTCCGAAACACAAGGGACAAGAAACGAAGGAAATGCAAAAGAACCAGAAGATGAACAATAAAATAGCAACATTAAACCCTCATATATCAATAATCACTCTAAATGTAAATGGATTGAATTCTCCAATGAAAAGACACAGAGTGCCAGGATGGATTAAAAGCCCAACAATCTGCTGCCTCCAGGAAACACATCTCAGCTCTAAAGACAAACACAGACTCAAAATAAAAGGATGGAAAACAATACTCCAAGCTAATGGCAAACAAAAGAAAGCAGGAGTAGCCATACTTATATCAGACAAAGTAGACTTCAAGATAAAAAAGGTAATGAGAGACAAAGAAGGGCAATATATAATGATAAAAGGGATACTTCACCAAGAAGACATAACACTTATAAATATCTATGCACCCAACACAGGAGCACCAAAGTACATAAAACATCTGCTAAAAAACCTTAAAGGAGATATTAACAATAACACAATAATAGTAGGGGATCTTAATACCCCCCTTACATCAATAGATAGATCATCCAGACAAAAAGTCAATAAGGAAATAATGGACTTAAACGAGAAACTAGACACAATGGACTTCATAGATATATACAGAGCACTCCACCCAAAAAAAGCAGAGTACACATTCTTCTCAAGTGCACATGGAACATTCTCAAGGATAGACATATATTAGGAAACAAGGCAAACCTCTATAAATTTAAGAAGATTGAAATCATTACAAGCATCTTTTCTGATCATAATGCTGTGAAACTAGAAATCAACTGCAAGGAAAACACTAGGAAAGGGACAAAGATGTGGAGACTAAACAACATGCTACTGAACAACCAATGGGTCATTGATGAAATTAAGGGAGAAATCAAAAGCTATCTGGAGACAAATGAAAAGGAAAATACACCATACCAACTCATATGGGATGCAGCAAAAGCAGTCCTGAGAGGGAAATTCATAGCAATACAAGCTCACCTTAAAAAACAAGAAAAATCCCAAGTAAATAACCTTAAATTGCACCTAACAGAGTTGGAAAAAGAAGAACAGACAAAGCCCCGAATCAGCAGAAGGAGGGAAATAATAAAAATCAGAGCAGAAATAAATGAAATTGAAACCAAAAAAACAGTAGAAAGGATCAATGAAACAAAGAGCTGGTTCTTTGAGAAGATAAATAAAATTGACAAACCCTTAGCCAGACTCACTAAGAAAAAAAGGGAGAAGACTCAAATAAATAAAATTAGACATCAAAGAGGAGAAATTACAACAGACACCACAGAAATACAAGGGGTTATTAGGGAATACTATGAAAAACTTTACGCCAACAAATTGGACAACCTAGAGGAAATGGACAAATTCTTGGAAGCCTACAACCTCCCAAAACTGAATCAAGAAGAAATAGAGAATCTGAACAGACCAATCACAAGTAAAGAGATTGAAACAGTAATCAAAAACCTCCCAAAAAATAAAAGCCCAGGACCAGATGGCTTCCCTGGAGAATTTTATCAAACGTTCAAAGAAGATTTAGCACCTATCCTTCTCAAACTCTTCCAAAAAATAGAGGAAGATGGAATACTTCCCAACACATTCTATGAGGCTGACATCATGTTGATACCAAAGCCAGACAAGGACAATACAAAGAAGGAAAACTACAGGCCAATATCACTGATGAACATAGACGCAAAAATCCTCAACAAAATATTGGCAAGCCGAATACAGCAATACATCAAAAAGATCATACACCACGATCAAGTGGGATTTATACCAGGGACACAGGGATGGTTCAACATCCGCAAATCAATCAACGTGATACAGCACATTAACAAAATGAAGAATAAAAACCACATGATCATCTCAATCGATGCAGAGAAGGCATTCGACAAGATCCAGCATCCATTTATGATAAAAACTCTCAACAAAATGGGTATAGAAGGAAAGTACCTCAACATAATAAGGGCCATATATGACAAACCTACAGCAAATATCCTACTCAATGGGGAAAAACTGAAAGCCATTCCTTTGAGGACAGGAACAAGACAAGGGTGCCCACTCTCACCGCTCTTATTCAACATAGTAATGGAAGTGCTGGCCAGAGCAATTAGGCAAGAAAAAGGAATAAAAGGACTCCAAATAGGCAATGAAGAAGTGAAACTCTCACTATTTGCAGACGACATGATCCTATACATAGAAAACCCAAAGAATTCCATCGGAAAACTACTAGAAACAATCAACAACTACAGTAAAGTGGCAGGGTATAAAATCAACTTACAAAAATCAATTGCATTTCTATACACTAATGATGAAAAAACAGAAAGAGAACTCAAAAAGACAATCCCATTTACAATTGCAACAAAGAGAATAAAATATCTGGGAATAAATTTAACCAAGGAGGTCAAAGACCTATACAATGAAAACTATAAGACACTATTGAAAGAAATCGAGGAGGACATAAAGAAATGGAAAAATATTCCATGCACATGGATTGGAAGAATAAATATAGTTAAAATGTCCATTCTACCTAAAGCAATCTACAGATTCAATGCAATCCCAATCAGAATCCCAATGTCATTCTTCACAGTAATAGAACAAAAACTACTGAAATTCGTATGGGGCAACAAAAGAGCCTGAATAGCTAAAGCAATTCTGAAAAAAAAGAACAAAGCTGGAGGCATCACAATCCCTGATTTCAAAATATACTATAAAGCTACAGTAATCAAAACAGCATGGTACTGGTATAAGAATAGACACACAGATCAATGGAACAGAATTGAAACCCCAGAAATAAAACCACACACCTATGGACAGCTAATCTTCGACAAAGGAGCAAAGAACATACAATGGAGAGAGGGAAGTCTCTTCAACAAATGGTGCTGGGAAAATTGGACAGCAACATGCAAAAGAATGAAAGTAGACCATCTCCTATCGCCATATACAAAAATCAATTCAAAATGGATCAAAGACCTGAAAGTGAGACCTGAAACTATAAAACTCCTGGAAGAAAATATAGGCAGTACACTAATTGAGACTGGACATAAAGGGATCCTTTCAGATTCCATGTCTAGCCAGACAAGGGAAGCAAAAGAAAAAATAATCAAGTGGGACCTCATCAGACTAAAGAGCTTCTACAAGGCAAATGAAACCAAGATCAAAATGAATAAACAACCCACCAGCTGGGAGAAAATATTTGCAAATCGTTTGTCCGACAAGGGATTAATCTCAGTAATATACAAAGATCTCATACAACTGAGCAACAAAAAAACAAACAACCCGATCAAAAAATGGGCAGAGGATATGAACAGACACTTTTCCAAGGAAGAGATACAGATGGCCAATAGACACATGAAAAGATGTTCAACATCACTAATCATCAGGGAAATGCAAATCAAAACAACACTGAGATATCACCTTACACCGGTTAGAATGGCTATAATCACAAAGACAAATAACAACAAATGCTGGAGAGGTTGTGGAGAAACGGGGACCCTCATTCACTGCTGGTGGGAATGCAAACTGGTGCAGCCTCTATGGAAAACAGTATGGAGAGTCCTCAAAAAATTAAAAATAGAAATACCGTATGATCCAGCAATACCACTCTTGGACATCTACCCAATGGACGTGAAATCAACCATCACAAGAGGCGTATGCACCCCTATGTTCATTTCAGCATTATTCACTATAGCTAAGAAGTGGAAGCAACCCAAGTGTCCCTCAACTGATGATTGGTTAAAGAAGATGTGGTATATACATACAATGGAATACTACTCAGCCATAAGAAAAGACACAATTGTCCCATTTGCAACAACATGGATGGACCTAGAGGGTATTATGTTAAATGAAATAAGCCAGAGAGAGAAGGACAGACACTGCATGAACTCACTCATATATGGAATATAAGTGAACACACGGACAGAGAGAACTGATTGGTGGTTACCAAGGGGAAGGAGGTGGGGGGGGCACAAGGGGTGAAGGGTTACATCCACAAGGTGACGGACAAACAAAAATGTACAACTAAAACCCCACAGTGTTATAAACTAAGACATCAATAAAAATTTTTAAAAAATAAAATAAATAAATAATAAAATTTCTATGCATAATATGTATATTTATATATTTTTAACTCAAGAGAGAGATCTGAACCGGAAACAAAAATGAGAAAGTCCTTAGTGCATCTGTGTATTTGAACTCATTATTTGGATATGGTGTCTCAGAGAGAGTGTTGTATGAGAGGAGAACTCTAAAGATAGAGCCCTGGGGAGCATCAACAATAAAGGGGGAGCAAAAAAATTCATAACACACAGTCGTCAAAAGTCATAGGCACTTAGAGGAGGAGCAAGAGAGCAGAGTTCCACAGGAGAAGAAAGCTTTAAAATACAAAAATTGGTCAATAGTAGTATGAAATGTGGAGAAGTGAAGAAAAAGAATCCTCAAAAATGATGCTCTGGCACATGAGATTCTTGGTAACATTGTTGAGAAATTTTCAAGTAAAGTCCTAACACAAAGCTATCCAGCATTTCCCCTTCTGATCTGAACAGACTTCTAGCTCTTTACATGGCTACAAGGACCTACAACAGAGCTTCCCAACCTGGGGTCAAGAATCGGTGCTACAAACACTCATACTGACCCCTCCCTCCCGGTTCTCAGGGATCAGGATGGATCCTGGGCCGGCTGGACCGCAAGCACCCCATCCTGTTACCCTAGTGTGCCATGCTCTCCATGTGGGTTGTTACATGAAAGGAGTTGGGAATAATGTGGGCAACATGATCTGGCTACCAGATGCCTCTACAACCGCATCCTCTAACATTTTTCCTGTTTTCACTCTTGTGAGCCATGCTGGCCTCCCTGCTATTCCTTGAACAGGGAAGTTGTAGGGCCGTTCACTCTTCCTGCTCTTAACCACCTACAAACATGAGTGAAGCCCTCATTTCTTCTAGGCCCCTTATTAACTGCAACCTCCTTATGAAATCTTCCCTTAACAGCCCTATCTAAAATAGCCAACCCCATACTGTCTAGTTACTTTATAGCTCTTACCAATACTTGATATAGTTTCACTTGTTAGTTTGTTGCCCTTCTCCCTTCCCATGTAGACTGTGCCAGGACAAATAGCACCTTTACGTTGTTCACTGTTGTATCCTAGCGCCTAAAACTATGTCTGGCATAGAGTAAGTGCTAAATATCTGTGGACTCAATGGAAGAAATGAAGAGTATGGAATTCTGACTGTCGTGCTTTAGCAGCAAAATCCACAACTGAATGTATAGGGATGAGGAAAAGGAAGCAAAGCAGACAATTCTGTATTAGATTTCATCCATGATATTAACATTTTTTTCAGCACAACAGTGTTATATGTTGTGTGTGTGATTGTATGTGCCTATGTATGTCTGTGTGTCTCATATTCCTTTCTGTTAAATTGGTAATAATTTAGTTTACAATAAAATGATATGTTCACACAAACCAGAGTGATAAATTAACTGCTGAATTATATGGTTTAGATAAGTGGTTGCCAAGTGGAGCTGATCACCAGAAGCACTTGGAATTTTTAATACGTGGGCACTGAACCACAGCCCCAGAGATTCTGACTGATTATGTCTGGGATTAATATCTGAGGGTCTGCACTTAAAACTTCCCTGAGTGTATCACTGATTCCTTAGGTTTGGACGTCACTGCCATGGATAATCACTATTTTAGGATCCAACATATGTGGAAGGTGTCAGATATAGCTGGTGAGTTTCAGAAAGAATTGAAGACTTTAGAAGGATATGATTTAGGAAGCACTCAGAAATAGGGAGAACTAGCCAGGAAGCAGAATATAAGAAGTGGCTTCTATTTCTTTAAAAAGATAAACCAGCATGAGCTAATGTCCCTTTACTCCCAAATCAACATAAAGACAAGACAAAACATCAGAAAAACTTGAATTCCAAAACAAACCAAAAAAATGAGAAACTCCCATTGACACTGCAAGCCCTCTTGCCTCTGGGTGAGTGCGGGGGTGGACGGCTCCTGCACGCTCTTGAGGAAGTGCTGAGAAGGCGTGCAAGAGAAAGCTTTTAAAGTTCTGTGCTTGGCTCTTCTCAGTGTGGCAGGGATGTGTGCCAACAGTTCAGGCCCTGGTGCTATCAGACAGGAGTTTGCCACACGCGGGGGAGTACACAACCCAAGTCGGGGCCAGGGCTTGAGGGAAACAGGGCAGGACTGAGGAGATGCTCCGGGACAGGCATTCCTCTACCTTTTCTGTGACAGCTGTTCTCCCTGAGAGTTTTTAGGTGAACCTTGGGACTCCAGGCAGCGAATGAGACGGCTACAAAAAAGAGAGATTAGCAATTGTCACTGGTGCCTGGGGAACTGCTTGGGGAGTTCCTTCCCATCTTTCTTCTTAAACACAACTTTATCTTTAAACTCAGCATACAAGGTTGCCCTGGTTTCAAATCTTCTGAGATATATTCTTAGAAAAGAGAGCTGCCATGCCTAGGACAGCAAGAGCTTATGGGCTAGAACCAGACCCCTGCCTGGAAAGTACAACCCCTCAAAAGACAGAGAACACACTGGAATAAGGGGTACCATAGGAAGCATAATCGTTAAAACATGTGCACCAAGAATTTAAAATAAGCAGGATAAATACACCTGGAAAATAAGGAAAGACAGTAGCAATATAAAAAAGAACAAGAAGGCATAAAGAAGACCGGGAAATACTAACAAGGAAATTTAACTGTTGGGATGAAGGACAAAAGAGAAAAATCGTGGAATGAATTCTGCTGAAAAATTAGTTAGTAAACTGGAAGATGAGAGAGAGGAACACTTTTGAAGGCAGCGGGGGGGGGGGTAAAGAAAAAGATAATATAAAATAAATGCTACTAGATAGCAGGAATTTTGAAGGGAAAATAATCACAAATGTGGATGAGGAAGTACCTGAAGAAATATGGTGACAAATTATCCAGAATTAAAGCAAGACTAAATTTCCATTTAAAAGGCTCAGAAAATGCCACAGAAGAGATAAAGAAAATCACACAAGCAGACAAATTTTAGTTGAATTTAAGAACATCAACACATTTGTAAAGCTGCCAGAGAGAAATAACACGTCATCTAAAAATTTACTCAATTCTGATCAGCATCAGGTTACTCAATAGCAACACTGCACAAGAAGTCAAAAACAAAACAAAACATCCTAATATATAAAATAATTTTTCAGGAACAAGAGGAGAAATGTAGAAAATTGGTAAAGAAGGTGAACAGATAGTTCACACAAATGGCTTTTAACACAATTTCACACCTAATAATAAAAATGCAAAATAAAGCTACAGTAAGATAAAATTTTTTACCTAGTAGATTATGAAAATGTTTAAGATGTCACAATACACTGAGGCGGAAAGGCTGTAATGAATGAGATTCTCTCGTGCTTTGCTTGCGGGAAGGCAAAATGGACTCCCCTTATAGACAAAAATTCGGTGCCATCCAACAAAGCTAATTATGCATTTACTCTCAGACCCAGAGAGCCCAATTCTAGACACGACTCCAAGGGTCGATTAGGAAATTTTTGAAAGAAATAAAAATATACAGTTATTATGTCAGACTTTATAATGGCAACATATTGGAAGGCACCGAGTCACCCATGCGTGGGGACACTTGGTTCAGATCTGCATAATGGGGTCTGTGTGGCAGTAAAAAGGAGTAAGAAACATCTATATCAGCATAATCAGTTGATGTGGATGAAAAACAGCAAGGCGCAGAATAGGGTAGAGCAGTTAAACATGTTTAAATATATTTGCTTACTTTTGCAAAAAAAAAATACAAGAGACACAGAAAGCATAAATCAGAAACTAATAAAAATGCTTATTAAGAGGGTGGATGAAAATTGGGTAGAAGATAATTTTGGCTTAATATATGTTAATGACAGCAATGTTCAAAAATACGTTTTCTAAAATGTAAAATAAATTTAAAATGAAGCTAAAACTTTACAAGGAACCTTTAAAACAGAAAAAAAAAAGTAAACTTAACTCTATATCAAATTCATAACATGACACACAAAGAATTAATTTAGCTAACTAAAACACAACACTATGATTGTTCACTCTCAATGGGATATTTATACTTAGGACAAAGATAACTGCAAAGAAATATTGAAATTTATGTAGTATATTTGTTGTGAGTAGCAGTATTGACAAAGAAATTAAATAATTTTCATTTTTCTTGTGGGATAGAGCATATGAGTAAATGCATCAACATTGTTGGGAACCATGATTATCACTCTAGGAATTTGCTAAATAGAATACAAATAAAATATGAGTCCATAAATAGAGTTATTTGTATTTAGTAAATGATAAAGACTTACTTCAAATTAGTGATAAAGAGATGAATCGTTCAATAAATGATAATGGGAGCTATAGTGAGCTCTTTTCAAAAAGTGTTGGATTACTAATTTAACCTTTACACCAATATAAATTCCATATGGATTAGCTCATAAATATAAGTACTAAGAAAAATATTTGGGTTTATTTTTAATCAAGGGGTTTAAAAGACATTTTCACTAAGAAATAAAACCAAGAAGCAATAAAGAATACATTAAAATGTGACTAAGTAAAATAAAAAGAAAATTTTGAAAATCTGCTATAGCAAAGATATCATATAAACTAAAAAGTAAATATATGAATATTTCTAACATATAAGAAGGGCATTAGTCTAAGTTTCTTAGTTTGCCAGAAACTGATAAATTAATTTAAAAAACTATAAAACACACACAAGGAAAAGTAGACAAATGAAGCAAATATGGTAGAATTAAAAGTAAATAGCAAGTTATGTTTAAAATATGCCCATACTTATTCCTAATTAAAGACACGCAAATCAAATAACAATGATACAACATTTTTCCTGTATTGGATTGGCAACAAATCAAAAACTTAGATATATCCCATCTTGACAACTGAGTGAGGAATTCCTCATTTTCATGCACTGCTTGTACAGGGCTGATATTCAGGTAGAATGCACCTGAATGCCAAGTATTGAAGTATTGGCACCAAGTACCAAGTATTGAAAATACAAGAGTATTTATTTTACATCTAAGCCAAATTCTCTAGTATCACCTTTCATCAATGTTAGTTGTATTCTTATTCTTCATCTACTTACTCTTATACTCTTATCAATTGATTTTTAAATATGATACAGAAGGCGGGTTATATTTATTGTGCTTCCAACAAATTCTACTATATTCGACAGAACACTGGAACTCAATTTCCTTACCTACAGAAGTAAATAATAATGGCATCTACCTCACAGTGTATGCCAAACCCAGTTTATGCCCTGAAGAGATTCAGTTCACTCCACTTGCCTCTGGGCTTTAGCTACTTCGTTAATAAGAGATCCGACCACCAAGGGTGTTACCTCGTCTTCCAAGAATGACAATATGTCCCAATTTGACCAGGACAATCCCAGTTTACGCGCGTGTTCTTAGTATAATTACTATGCTTAGTGTAATTTATAGTTACCACTTTCAATATCAGAAGTGCTCACATTTGGAAGGTTGATTGCAAGGTTCCCTGTTGAACACAGCAGGCTATCTTAGTGTCCCTCATAGGAGAAGGGCTGGGCCGCAGCTCAGCTTCTTTTGTGCCCAGTTTGGTCAGACCCCGGGCAGTACCAACACTCGGGTCCAATAGGTCCAAAATTATTAGAACATAGAGCCTCTCATTTTCCCCAAGTCCTGCCTAGTGGGGCCTTATAACTCAATAGAAGGGAAAGAAAGTTCATGCACGATGGAGTGAACTTTGTCAGTGAAAGAAAGGGGACAAGGGGAATCCAGAAGTTAAATTATACATGTCTTCCCCTAACAGCTAATTATAAGGTGCAGTAGTTTCATAGGGCCCCTCTATGTATGCAAACAACTAGCAATATTTTGAGAGGCTGTGACCAGTTTAGTAAGGAACATCCTTGAATTTACTTTCCCTCCTTGCCTGATACACTCTCTTTTCTCCCTTCTTTGTTGACCTGGGATTGTATTCAAAGACATAAAATGTGGGTTTTTTTTTCTCTTGCTCTGTTTTCTAGGGAAACCAATAAGACAGTATCAGGAATGGCCCTGAAAGCAAAATACTCATAAAGGGCTTTTGGACTGGATGTCTCACCTGTCTGGAGGCAGCAAGAACCCTGTTGCCTTTTTTAAGTGATGCTGTTATGGCGTGCCATAAAATAACCCCTTAAAGCTTTCACCTTTTTGAATTGGTGAGGGATGTAGATAGAAGTCAAGGCATTAGAATGTCAAGTGGCCGTTGCCCTTGTTGATTTAAGAGCTAAGACACTTAGAAGGATTGTGGTGTGGGTGACTATTTTTTATGACATTGCAGGTCTTGCAGAAACAAAAAGAGGATATGCTCAGGGCACTTGATTTCCAATTTAAGACAAGTTCTAAAATTTGAAGGCTTTTGAGTAGCTTGAAAGGACATTATCATATCCCACAACACGATAATTTTATGCTGAAATCAGGATTGAATGTGGCGGAGCAACTCAGGCAAAGTGCAACGTCCTGTGCCAAATTTAGGACCATAGTAGAAAATGATGGGAGCTGAGAGCTGGCATTTCGGTGGATGAGCCTGGGAATCTTGAACTACCAAATGCCCTGAAACTCCCTGGCTAGCAGAGGGATCCCAATCCCACTGGCAAAAGGAGAACAGCCTCTTGTCTGAAGATCCTGTGATGATCACAATTAGAGTGTTTGCTTCTTTAATGTGATACTTGTTCACCTCGATATCCACACTCACTACCCCTCTTTGTCTTCAGGTAAATGACAGGGTCACTTCTCAGCACAGCCAGAGCTTGGAAGTGTGAACTCTGCTCTGAATAGGAATAGATCCCAGACCAAAATAATTGAAGGAAGTGAGGAAACATTTCGGGGAATATTAGGTGATGGGGACAAAATATAAGAAGACTAGGGGAAAATGCATTGGTAGTAGGGCATTAACTTACGACATGCTTTTAATTAACAAAATTACTTTAATATTTCCTATTGTAAATATTTTTCACCAGTGGCCTTTTATTCACAGCATTTTGATTGCGATTATTTCCTTCTTTATTGTCCTATTTATTTTCTATAGGCCCCATTTTGTTGCATAGCTGTTTTGTTATATTCATCTTTGAAATACCTGAGAATTTCCTAGTTTATAGTTTCTCAATTAGCTGTGTGTGTTTATAGATTTTGGTCTCCTAACTATTAGATTCCATTCTAACACTTTTCAGCCAGAGTGATGATTTATATCCAAACCATTTTAGCCACATTTCTGGTTAGCAAGCAAACATTTATCAAATTTTGTGTTTCTCAAAGGGAAGTTAGTGGATATATGTGTGTGTGTGTGTGTGTATATATATATATATATATATACACATACATATTTAATGTATTTAATGTATATATATATATATATATGTTAACCAGACACATACCCAGGTTCTTTACCTGCCACACAAGAGGGGCCAAATAAAAACTGGAACGCCAGGTTTATGGCAAGGAAAGAGTTTTTATTTCAGGTGACATCAGCCGGGAGATGAGAGTGAGCCCTCAAATTTGTCCCATCTCCCCAAAAGATGGGAGGCAAGTGGTTTGAAAGGTTGGGAGGAATGCAGCTGCTTGTAGGGAGGGGGAGCTTGCACCCTTGCTGGTCAGCACTTTCCCACCAGCCTGCATTTGGCCTCGTGAGGCTGCTGGGAGGGAGGGGGATGGTGAGATGAGGGAATTGCAGGTGAGTGTCCTTGATTGTCTGTCTCCATGGTGGAGGGTGGATTATGGTGCCAGGAAGCCAAGGCATTGAGGTCTGGGAAGCTTTAGCTTCTTGACATTCTCTGGATGTCAGTTTCCCTGTAACAAACCTCAAGAATTGATAATTTGCCAAAACTTCAGTGTGAGCCCAGCTTGAGGCCACCTGGTCTTTTAACAATTTGCAACTTCTACCTGCCTTGTGAAGTTCAGGGACACAAAGGTCTAAAAACCCGATATTTACATGTGAATGTAACTTAGAGAAGCAGGGAAAGAGCATGAGTGCTTTTGGTTTTAACCCCATATATGCTGAGTTTAACATAGGGGAACTGATATCAGGGCAGGCACCATATATATACAGATATACACACACACACACACACACACACACACACACACACACATATGGTTATTCATAAAGTTGGTTTGAGAATATTTTTATATTTTTACAACTTTCAACTCATTTTATAGAAATTTATATAATGCTACAATCTTCATCATAAATTGATTCCAATTCTCTTCCTGTCCCTTACTTGCTATTGAATTCACATCCAAGAATCTAAGAATATTTCTTTACATGTCAGTCTACATACTATTTTAGACATTTTTAAAAACATCTTGAATATATGTGAAATGATTAAGGGAAGGAATGAGAGAAAAGACATTGACAGACATTTATATTTTCATTGAAGAAATCTTAAAATATTAAATTAATTCTACTCTGTGGAGATATAAATCATTTCCTTATATAACTTTTGGGAGGTTTTCTAAATTCAAAATTAATGCTGACAGTAAAATATCTGAAATTTTCCAAAAATATTTCCAATGAAACACTCATTTTTGGAAGTTAACAATAATGATGATGATGATAATTAAAAATTCTGCAAAATAAATTATTAAACTTATTAATCTGTTAAATTTTTGGATAAGAAGACAGATTCAGGTAAACTTTTCAAATTTTCTGTGGAACATCATTAGGTTTTCAAAATAGTGTTATTGGGGGGGGGAAGGGAAACGGGAATTTTTTAAAATAGAATGTTTTTAATAGGAGTATGTAGTGGAATAATCTAATTTGTTTCAGAACATCAAATAGTCTTTAAAATTGTCTCATGGGTTAGAGAAAGAAGTGTTTTTATTCTTTCTCCCTCAACAAAAGATTGATTTTTATTATTAATGAATAAAATTTGTGTTATTAAATTTATAGCATGCTCAGGTGAGTTCTATTCAATGACAAATGTTATGGATTTGAATAGAATAGGACATTTTAATAGGATTTTTCTTGTCACCATATTTTATGAAAGATACAAGGAAATTCCTATTGGACTACTAGATATGCAGAACTTATATGTATATTTGCCTAATAGCATTCTCGCAGGATTTCTGCCCACATGCCCTTTTGCCCTGCAAAAAATGACATTTTCAATATTAATTTTCCCTTTCCTACTTCTTTTTATAAACTATAAGTAATTTCTTTTGCAGGAGAGAAGATGCTTCTAAACAGCTGCCAAAAGTTTTTCCTTGCCAGAATTAATTTGAAAAGTGACATTCATATCAGTAAGAAAATGTATTTGAGGAGATGTATGTCAATTAACATCACTATTGTGAAAAAAGTTAGCATTAACCTGTATTCACAAAATTCATTAGCAGAATTTTAAGTAGTATATAATTTAGGGTTAACAGCGCACAAACTGGAGTCAGTTCGATTAATGTTCACCAGGAATGTCTTGCAATGTAGCAGATATATTGTAGAAGTCTGGGTTTTCAAAAGTATCTGTTCACACATTTCCTTTCATTTATTTTTCTGAGCAATCTTTTAAAGTGAGTTGTGCATCTGCCATGTCACTGTGACAGACATTAAAAAGAACAATACTGGATGCCATAAAGGTTAACATGGACACCAAACCTGATTAGGCCTCAGAATTCCATAATACATGTCCTACTGATAATTTCTATTTTTCAAAATACATTTACCTAATATCCACCATTTTGCAGGGTTCACTAATTATAAAGGTTGTGCATTATATTAACAGAGGGAAAATCAATTGTAGTAAGTCACATTTAATAGTGCTCTAGTTTTCTGTTACTCCACTTTAAATGTTAAGAATACATTTTTTATCTAGAGAAGAGAAAGCATCACTTTTTTGTTATGTCTACGTGTAGTAGTCAGTAGGTGTTGTAGTTCAACCTATTGCATTGAAATCTTGAATAGATCTGACAATTAAGCAAGAAATAATCCTGGAAGTAGCTAAGCTAAATGCTGATTATATGCAATATAATAACTGAGATACTTTAGGTCTGATTTTATCTTTCCCCAATCTAAACTGTGGAAAAAGAAAGTGAATCTGATTCTGTTCCCTTTTAAGGTAGCAGATCCCTAAATGCATTGACCTTGCTGAGACTAAACATTTAGAAATGCGGGTGATTGGTTTTTTGGTGGTTTGGTAGTAAAACAAAGTAAGATAAACATTGCTCAAGTCCAACCATCATTTTTATTTAAACCTTGAACACAGAAACTTATATTCATATCCTGTTTCATGGGAAAATAGACTTGCCTTACTTATAAAGAATACTGACATTTAATAGCGCCATTTACATATGTATCAAACAGTAAAAGTCAGATGAAGGATCTTTTAAATTAAACATCTCAGAATTTTTCAAATTTTCTGAATTATAATACCGTTGCATTTAGGACCTACAAGTACTAATAATCTTATTTAAAGTCTAAGTGTTTAATGGCTATTTTTTTTTAATGTACAAATCTGATTACTTTAATCATACCAAATTTGTACTTTGGAGTACTATTTAAAATTCTCTCCAGAAAGTGTGATTTTTGCAACATTTTTGTTTACATTAATTGACTATTCCCCAGGTTCACCTGAGTGTATAGACAAAAAAATTTACAACAGAAAGAGATCTTAGCCCAGTGATAGCTCAGAGTAGATACTTAGTTAATTAAAATGAAATTGAAAAGGAGGAAACTCTGAGAAGCAAATTTAGGAGTAAATTTTTGTCACCTTGAATTAGGCAATGATTTCTTCTTCATGAGTTTGGGTTAGACAATGATATTCTAGAAACTAAACAGAATGTTCATAGCAGCATTATACATCTGAGCCAAAAATGAAACAACATAAATGTCTATCAACTGTAGTATATCCATAAAATGAAAAATTATTTAGCAATAAAAATAATGAGATACTGATAAATGGACAAACCTCAAAAAACCATTATGCTAATTAAAGGATGCTGCTCACAAAATACCACATATTGTATGATTCCCTTAAATTGAAATGTCCAGAACAGACAAATCTATAGAGAAAGAAAGTTAATTATTGGTTCACTATGGCCTGCTTGAGGAGGAATGGGGAGTCACTGACAATGGGCTTGGCGTTTCTTTTTGGGGGTGATGAAGACATTCTAAAATTAGATTGTAGTGATGATTGTACACTCTGTAAATATACCAGAACCATTGAATTGTATAATTTAAATGGGTGACATTTTTGATATATGAATTATATTCAATATAGCTGTTCAAAAATAGATGTTAAGAAAAGGAGCTGTAAAATCTGGAGGGGGAATGTTTGAGAAAGTAGTTCAAAATAAAAAGAAATACAGTATTCCGGATAACAACTCAAAGCTATAAAGCAGAATCAAGGCAATGCTTCAATGACTGAGAGGTATGTCCCTGTGAGTGGAGCTGCATGCGTTGGAAAAGGGAATGGCAAGGCAGGTGCATATGCGAGTCGTCAGGGTTGTTGCACAGACGCTAAAGTAAATGCGAGATCTTCCTATAAAACTGGGACACCTGAGATATAACACCTTCGGCAGAAGAAGTAAGGGCGGAGGGACTGTCCCACTTAAATAGTGGCATTCCACCTTGTTTCAGCTTTAGTTCTGAATGGGGCAGAAACGTATCTTCCCTGAGAATAACTAAGCACAAATCTGAGCTCATGTTGATTTGGAGTTTGAATTTACACTTTCTATTTTTCTAAAATACCCCTCCCCACATCCCTCACAACCCCACCTCCTACCCCTGCAAAAAAAAAAGAGAGAGAGAGAAAATGGTTTAAAGGTTTGCCTTTTGGTCCTGTCACCCATCCAACCACCAGAATGTAAATTCTCTGTGAAAAAATAGACTTTAATGCCTCTAGGTAAGGCCACAAATAGATTTACATTAGGACTTACAATACCAACAGGACTTAAGAGTAAGAATAAAACTAACCAATTGGGAAAAACAGAGCTCAATTAGAAGAGTCAGTGGAAAGAAATAAATAAACAAGGACTACAGAATAAAACCTGCAAAGTATTCAGATTTCGAAATTATGAAAAAAAGAATATAAAATGAATCTTTCTAAAAATAAAGAAGTGTATATGGAAATTATGATGAAGAAATAGAAATCAACAATTTGACCAAGTTGAAATAAAAATAAAATAATTGAAAATAAAAATTCAATGGCCAGCTGGACACATCAAATTGGTACCCATTAATTACATTAATAGTTGGAATTAATTTATGCCACATAAAAGCCATGCGCTTTATGTGCCTTTGTCATTTTCTCTTCCAAAAAGATCCTAGAAGATATATAGTGTTATTATTCCCTTTTCACAGATAAGGAAACCGAAAGAGGAAAAAAAAGGCTAACTAATCTATCGAGAGTCACATAGCAAACAGGCCAGGATTTGAGCAAATGAACTCTGACTTCTGAGGTTGCATTTTTAACCATTCTATTTTACAGTTTAGCAAAAGTTGATGGTACATATGAACCAATAAGTGGATGACATAAAGTCTGGAATATTAACCTGTTGGCAGAGCGAGCAATGAAAGAGATGAACACTTTAGAAAAGGAACTGGAAATTTTAGAAATACAAAGAGATCAATTTAAAAATTGTAAGGTGATGGGGGCTGTCCCGGTGGTGTAGTTGTTAAGTTCATGTGCTCCATTTCAGTGGCCCAGGCTTCGTGGGTTCAGATCCCGGGGGCAAACCTACACACTGCTCTTCAAGCCATGCTGTGGTAGCATCCCACATACAAAGTAGAGAGATATTAGCACAGGGCCAATCTTTCTCACACACACAAAAAAATTATAAAGTGATGAAAACTGATAACTAAATTCCCGAGATCAAGACGGACTTTTAAACAATGAAGATGTGATGATTAACTTATCTGTCCTTTTGAATTCATCTTATACTCCCCTTTTTCCTGTTAATTGATATTTTTCATATTTAAATACAATTGCCTTAAATGCCATTCTGTACCCCCTTATCTTGTTTTTTTCTTCATGACCCTAAAACACCTGAGATTCTTTATATTTCTTTATGTACTTGTTTGTTTAGTAGCTCTCTTGTCCCACTAGTTTGTAGGCTACTTAAAAGAAGATTTCCCCATGTGTATAATACCAAACATTAGTCCTACAACATTCTGCATGAAACAGAACTTTAATTGACAAACAAGTTTGGGAAATTCTCTATCAAGGCCACAAAACTATTATCTTCCTCTTAAAAAAAATTGGCCTAATAACAATTGATACTAGAAGGAGCTAGTAATCATCTGAATTTATATTCTGAAAAGCTTTTTAAGTAGTTGAGCAAGTATGCAATGATTTAAATAGTTGCACAGAGAATAGAAAGATTCAACAGAAAAAAGAGCAAACACTTGGATCCATTCTCTTAGGAACTACTCTTAATCAATGGGTATGGCAACAACACGTTGGGGACATATATTTGATGAATCCTTATAAACAGACCCCAGCAACAGTTACACATAATCTTACACAGTTCAGTTATTTATTTAATATTCCAGAGTCCCCAAACTTTCCTTTCAAAGCAGCTTTAATATCAAAACATGTGCACTTTAATAGCAAATATTAAGGAAATTGTTTTTTTAAAAAAAGTAAAGAGGCCAAAAAATGAAGAAGAGAAAATTAGTTAACTTCAAGAGAGTTCTAGAGAAATTATACCAATGCCAGAGAGATATAAGGATATGTATAGCAAAGGAGAAAAAGGAGACATGAGGATAAAATTAAAAAGCTCTAAGACTATGCATCTGATAAGAATTGTAGAAAAGAACATAGAGAATGTGAATGAGGTAGTATTCAGGAATATAATGCTAGAAAGTTTTCCACATTTTATAAAAGACATAAAACATCAGCTGTATGAATGCATTTCATAAATAGGCACAAATAAATAAAGATAGAAAGGTAAAAATAGATTTGCTACAGTAAAATTTCAGAACACTATTGGAAAAGAGGATATGTTAAAAGCAGCCAGAGGGAACAAAAAGAAATAAATGACAATTAGATTGAAGGCTACATTCTCGATGACAACACTGGAAACTAGTCAAATGACATACTCAAAATGTTGTTAAAAGTGTAATGATGTCTTATGAAACAAAATACCTCCAAACCCAGAATTCTATACTCTGCAAAAGATCTTTCAAGAATAAAGGCAAAGTCAAGACATTTTTTAGCTAAACTGAGACACTTAAAGAAAAATCATCCTAGGAAGGTTTGAGATGCAAAAATAATTAATTCCCAAAGAAGTGGTAAATTTGAGAGCAAGACTGAACAAATATCAACTGTACAGAAAAATGAGAAAAATCATTTTGTATTAAGTCCTCATACATCAAGGGCATTTAGTTTGGAAGAGATTTGATCTAAACCATCCTGTTTTCTTAGTTTTTGTATTTTTAGGTAGGAGATTATAGGAATCAAAATTTGATATTGTTAAATTACACATATATTTTAATTGCTTATATTAACTTAAAAAATATTAATAAAAAGTTTAACTCTAAGCTAGGAGAAAGGAAAAATTATATACATAGATTCATGAGAAGGCAGTAATTGAGGACTGGAAAAAAGGAAATGAAGTAATATGACAAATATAAATTATTAAGGTGGTAGAAATTATTATAAATATATTGGTAATTAAAATCAATATAAATGGATTAACATATCCAGTTAGCATGAAATGATATGCATCCTGAATTTTTAAAATAAAAGACTATGTATAAACAAAAAAACCCCTAATACATAAGATTAGAAACACATGCAAGTAAAGCATGTTAAAAGTAGAGGCCAAGAGTGTCTATTACAGTGGGCAATTTTTCCCAGTATTCCTAGGAATGGAATAGATGGCAACCTACAAAAATATTACTTAATTACTACTATTAGAAAAAAAATTAGATTTATAGTCCAGAAAGTTGACTAACATTGTCATAATTAAAAATCACAGGGGCTGGCCCAGTGGCATAATAGTTAAATTTGCACCAGTTAAGTTGCTCTACTTCGGCGGCCTGGGGTTCACAGGTTTGCATCCTGGGCGTGGACCTACACACCACTCCTCAAGCTATGCTGTGGCGGCATCCCATATACAAAATAGAGGAAGATTGGCACAGATGTTAGCTCAGGGATAATCTTCCTCACAAAAAGAAAATCACATACTCTTCCATATTGTTTTTAAGCCTGAGCCAATTTTCAAGCTGGAAACCCTTTGATTGAAAGAGGGTTGGCTCTCTTTTAGAAAGGAAACTGAAACATTGCCACACATGTGCCTGTAAATCCTCTTCCACGCATGACCAATGTGCTCTGCATATAGTTACCTAGATGACTGCACATTGGAGGAAGGCAAATTTGAGAAGATTTTAGGGGTTATTAGATATGACCTCTGTATTGGTGCTGATCCATTGTCAACTAATTAGAGCTGGGGCTTATGGAGTTCAGGTAACAAATAGAATTTTATCTCAAACATGTCTCATGATGTACCAGTGTGTCTTACCCTCAGATTCTGGTTATATCTCCTTTTCTGAATGCATTTTTAAAAATTGACAGCCCTTCCAGAATCTCCATATTGGCTCAACAACCTATGGACCATAGATTTTTATTGTAGGAAAAGCCAAGTGAAAGTCTCAGTAACTGTCTATAAACTAAAATATTAAACTAAAAGTAATAGTGACCTTTTTATTGTCTCCACAGTTTTGTTTTTTTCCAGAATGTCATAGAGTTGGAATCATACACTATACAGGCTTTTCAGTCTGGTTTCTTTAACTTAATAATATGCATTTAAGTTTCCCCCATGTCTTTCCATGGCTTGAGAGCTAATTTCTTCTCAGCACTGATTTCATTGTCTGGATATACCACAGTTTATTTATACATTCACTTACTGGAGGACATCTTGGTTGTTTACAAGTTTTGGAAATTACGAATAAAGCTGCAAGAAACATTTACATACAGGTTTCTGTGTGCACCTAAATTTTCAACTCCTTTATTTTTGCTGAGGAAGATTCTCCCTGGGCTAACATCCATTGCCGATCTTCCTCTTTTTGCTTGAGGAAGATTTGCTGAGCTAACATCTATGCCAGTCTTCCTCTATTTAGTATGTGGGTCACCACCACAGCATGGCTGATGCGTGACGTAGGTCTGCACCTGGGATCTGAACCCACGAATCTGGGCCACTGAAGCAGAGTGCACTGAACCTTAACCACTTGGCCATGGGGCTCCTTTTGATAAATACCACAGCTCCTTTTGATAAATACTAACAAGTGTGATTGCTGGATCCTATTTTAAGAGTATGTTTACTTTCGTGAGAACCTGCCAAATTGTCTTTCAAAGTGGCTGTGCCATTTTTCATTCCTGTCAGCAATGAACAAGAGTTCCTGTTTCTCCACATCCTTGGTAGCATTTAGTGTTGTCAGTGTTCTGAATTTTGGCTATCTTAATAGTTTTGTAGTGATAGATCATAGGTGTTTCAATTTACATTTCCCTCATAACGTATGATGTGGAGCATCTTTTCATATGCTTATTTGCCATCTGCATATCTTCTTTGGTGAGATGTCTGTTAAGGTATTGGCCCATTTTTAATTGGGTTGTTTGTTTTCTTATGGTTGAGCTTAAGAGTTCTTTGTACATTTTGGATAACAGTCCTTTATCAGATAAGTCTTTGGCTTGTCTTATAATTCCCTTGACATTGTCTTTCACATAGCAGAAGTTTTTAATTTTGATGAAGCCCAATTTATCAATTCTTTCTTTCATGGATTATGCCTTTGGTGTTTTATCTAAAAAAAAATCACCACACCCAAGATCTAGATTTTACTAGAATTAATGTGCTCTAGGATTCTAGCATTATTGACGAAATGGTAAATGCAACACTAGAATGCTTGCTAAGAGGTTGATAGAGGGAAATATAACAATCACGATATGTATTTAATACTGAAACAAAGAGTAAAGAATGAAAATAAATAAATAAAACAGGTGGATTGATTACAAAGCAACATATAGCATGGCAGATACATACCCACAGATATCAATAAGTATTCTAACTGTGAATGCACTCAATATTTTATTTCTAAGAGTGTCATAATCAGTAAAATATACAATCATTCAAAAGGGCATAACATATAATAACACTGAAAGTTTGAAAGTAAAAATACTGATGAAGTATTATAATATGCAAATACTACCAAAAGAAGTCTGACATAAGCTATACAATTACCAAAGTAGACTTTTAGAGAAAATTAATTATACAAATAAAGGATATTTCATAACAATAATGGGGACAATTCTATAGGAAGATATCACAATACTAAATGTGTAAATAACCAGAAACTTACCTCAATATACCCTAAACAAAAATTGCAAGAATTAAACGGAGAAACAGAAAAATCCACTATAGAGTGGGAGATTTAATTGTTCTAGTTTCAATAGCTGTTAATAAAGCAGTTAAATATCCAGTAAGGTATCAATAAATACGACTAATAAAATTGAAATAATTGGTGTATATAGGGAATTGTGCATCCACAACTGATTCATTTTGATTGAACATGAAACATTTACCAAAGCTGAACTTATGAAGCTAGGCCATAAAGTAATCCTCAAAAATTTCAAGACTGAAACTATTCAAATTTTTACCTTGATCATGTGGAATTAAACTAGAAAACTAAAAATAACCACAGCAAAGATAACTAGGAAATGCCCAAATCCTCAATAGCCTGGGAAATAAATAATATATAGCTAACTATTAAATAGACCTAAAACAGATGTTAGAAAATATTTTAACTTAATTACAATGTAAATTTAACATCTGTACACAGAGAGGGCAATCTTTACATGAACTTGGATGAGACAAAGATTTCTCAAACAGGGCAAAATGGCAACAACAATGAAACACATCCCATGACAGAAATAAAATATTAGACTATGTTAAGACTGAAATTTTCTATTTACAAAATAAACTATTATGGGGGCCCGCCTGGTGGCGTAGCAGTTGAGTTCACATGCTTGGCTGTAGTGGCTTGGGGTTCACAAGTTCAGATCCCGGGTGTGGACTGACGCATCGCCATGAGGAAAAGATATGCCACGAGAATAGCTAAATTAAAAAGGACAGCAATAGTCTAGCTTTGGAGATTATATGGAGACAACAGAACTTATATACACTGCTGACGAGAGTATAAATTGATAAAAACACCTTTGGAAAACTATTTGGCTATATCTATTGAAATTAAATATATGCATGCCCTATACTCCAGCAATTCCTCTCACAGGGATATACCCCAAATAAATGAACACATTTGTTCACCAAGAAACATGTACAAGGTTATTCACACCAGCAGTGTTCATGAGACCCCAAACTTCTCAGTACGCAGTAGAATGGATGCACACAGTATCGTATGTTCCTACAAGGTGATCATGTGCAACATTGAAGAAATTAAAACCAGATTCAATCAAAGGAATGAATTTCACACACTTAATTTTCAGCAAAAGAGGCCATACAAAAAAGAGTATATTGATAATTCCATTTATATGAAATTAAAAAAAAATAAAAGCAAAGCTAAACTATGGTGTCAGAAGCCACGATAGTGGTTACGCTTTGTGAGATGTTATGTCAAAGGGATATGAAAAGGACTTTCAGGACACTGGGGACACGCTGTTTCTCGATCAGTTTCAGTTACATGGCTATGATTCAATTCCTGAAAATTCATCCAGCTCTAGGCCTGTTACTTACACACTTTTATATGTGTATATTTACTACAATAAACTAATGTACAGTAAATATTGCTTTTATTGAATTAATTGTTTTTATTCTGGATTATTTTTAGTGATTTTAAGATCATTATGATAGAAATCAACATTTTAAAAATTAAAATTTTATATAGATTCAAGTTACTTACTAGGGACAAACTCGCCCAAAATAACTTTAGATAGCTTTTGATATAATGAAACAAGAAAAAATATATGCCATTAGATAGTGACATTATAGCTTCTGATAGCAGAGACTTTTCAGTAGTAGATTTTAGGCTTATAAATAAGCTTGAGCAATAATCAGCATTGGGGTGGAATAGTTATCATGACCTGATACCACACCTGAAGAGAATATCTGTGCCAGATGCAGCCACGTGCCTTCCAGCACACAGGGTTTTTGGCACCTGATAATTATACCTGCTGCTTTACACCACGGATAGTATAAACATTCCGTATTTAACCACAGTCATTACACTCAATTTAACTATATTACTGTGATCACAAGAAAATACTGATTAATGTTAGAATAGCTTAATAATTCAAAATATAATGGTGTTGCATAACTCTTTACACTGTGAGAAAAAAATTCTCTTAAAAAGAAAAGTTTTCTTCCTTGTAAAAAGACAAATAATAGTGAAAATATAAGAATCTCCCCTTGGTTACATATCTGAACTGTAGTGAGAAATGTAGCTGTTTATGAAAATCAGTCATTGTAATCACTGATCTCCATTCTCCCATTTTGTCTTGTTAAAAAACAGTGGGGCCGGCCTGGTGGCGCAGAGGTTAAGTTCAGCACTCCACTTTAGCAGCCCAGGGTTCATGGGTTTGGACCCCGGATGCAGACCTACAACACTCATCAGGCCATGCTGTGGCAGTGACCCACATACAAAATAGAGGAAGATGGGCACAGATGTTAGCTCAGGGTCACTCTTCCTCAAGCAAAAAGAGGAAGATTGGCAACAGGTGTTAGCTCAGGGACAATCTTCCTAACCAAAAAAAAGAGAAACAGGGTGATCACCTCCTTAAATAATTACGGAGTTTTATTTGATCCTTACTCTTTGCAAGGATAGGTATAGGCTAACAGAATTAAAAGACAAATGAGCTTAGCTGTAGTGTTGCACACTACAAACTTGTGGCTTATATTTCATTCATCGGTCAATGGTTTAAAGACAGGAAAGATTTTTATATGATGTTATAATAGTATGACATAGGAAACAGATATTACTTATTAAATAAATCATTTAAGACTCTTTCATGATGTTATGAACAGTTTTAAGATAAAATAATCACCTATAAATATAATATTATGGTGATAGGTAGCTTTTCATAGATGCTATGCGATTATAAGAAAAAAAATTGTTTTTCTTTATTCCTCCCAATCATCTCAAAACTCTCTATGCTTTTTAGTATTTCATCTTACAATATATTTTATTCATTTTTACATTTTCAAGTAGAGATATTAAGATTTAAATTGTCAAAATAGCCAGCACATTTAAACACAGTCAATTGCAGAACTGATATAGAATAGAGTTTACTATATTCTACGTCTAATGTGCTTTCCATTGGAATTCTCTGCCTCCATTAGGAGAAACACAGCAGACATGAAAGAAAAATATTGACACTTTAATCAAGTACCTTACACAAGGAAAAAATTTCTCTATTTGTGTCCAATCTTGTATCAACCAACCATTAAACATGTTCAATTCCAACAACACCCCCTACTGTTACAGACTGTACTGTTCACTAGAAAATTGTTTCTTTTAAAAACTGTTTCCAGTTGAAGTTATAGCAAAACTAATGATATGTTTACCAATAAGTTGCAGTACAATGGAAACAAAGTTTTCAATTTTATTTCTAAGAAATCCCAAGCTATCAGTTTACTCTATTGAAAACAACCACAAACGAAAAATAGAACAGACATCATCATAGCCAGCCCAAATCTGAATAAATTAGATATAGAGAAATATAGGAAGGCGAGGTTGATCTGAGGAAAGAGATTGATTGAGAAAACACACACAAGTGCACGCACACACACACACACATACATACAAACACAAAGCTATCTAATAGCTTTAAGTTTCAACATATTTTCCCAATATGTAATTTCAACAGATTTTTTTTGGTAATGTAATCATATAATCATAATACACAAGATATTGAAAATAACGTAGGAAAAACAATTAAAAAGTTACAAAGCAAGAACTGAGGAAGTTAGAATAACAGAACAGTAAAGCAAAGAAGAAAGTCAACAAAGAGGTGTCAAAAGATGGAGAAAATCTCACAATAACATTAATGTATCGCTTTACTAAAAACCAACATGTGAAAAGATAGAGACCAATTTACATACGAAATCTGCTAACACTTGAATTCTGGGATAAATTTTCATTGAATTATCAAAGGTTTTATATCCTCTGAGTCAGGATATTTTATCAGGCGGGCTTTGGTTTTATTTTAACCTCAAAATTTAATCTGGAGTAAATTTTATATAATTTAGCCTTCTTTTAAGTCTCTCAGTTAAAATGTTTTGAGTCTCTTCCAGACCATGTGGAAATCTGAGTGAGAAGTGTAAAGTGTTGAGGGGTTTCAAGCTTTTTCTCTGTCGCTTTTCAAAGTTTGTAGTGAGCCTAGGTATTAAAAAGAAGGTAGATATTTTACATTGTTATTCTTTATAATAGTAAAGCAAAGTTTAAATAGTGGTTTATTTTCTTTCATTTTCCAGAAAGAGGTGAATCTACAGAGCCACTTAGCTAATTATTATTGCCTTTCACCATTTACTTCAAAATGTGATGTTGGGTGTTGTTCTCATTAATGTGTGTCCACTCATATCATACAACTTAGAGAAAATTTAATAGCATGTCCTTAATCATTAATACTGATCTTCCTGTAAGGCAACAGTTCTGCATGGTCCCCTGATGACCCTGCCCCCGTGTCCATGCAGGCCACATAGGCCAGGCTTAATGACAGTTGGTCTAAGTCATGGCAGAATGCCCTGTGATCGTCCTGGAATACAGGGACACTGGAGGTTTTATAAAGAGGTGCTGCTAGGCCGTTTCTCATTCACGTTGCAATTTATCATGGAGGCTGTCGTGACAGTTTCATATCGCTGTCTGGGTTTTGAAGAGCTCTGAGGCTGTCTGCCTCCCGCCCCCCCCCCCCCCCCCGCCTCAAGGTATGTAACTGCAGCCTTTCAAATTGAAGCGCTGCATCATGAAATCTGCTCCTCAGCACAGGGTGGCCTGCCATTCTAGTCTCAGTCATTTGGACTCTCATTTCAGTGTCATCTTGTGGGACGAGAGACCTCAGGAGTTGACACCTGTGCTATTCTTGCTTTCTCTGTCTATGTAAGTAATAAATTGTCTGAATTTGAAAGGAGTTTGTTGTTTCTTTACCAGCCAAACGTGTCAGCATTACTTGAGACTGCCTTTCCAAGAAATATCACATTCAAGGCTGTATTTACACAGTACTGCTTTGTAAACTGGCTTTTCTCCACCAAAGTGATGGTTGGCAGGTCATGTAGCTTAGACATTTTTAATCAATACATGAAGGGAAAAGCTGTGGTTGAGAACTTAAGGTAAAATGATGAAATTTGGGACCATGTGGGTTCTTCAATATTGCCGTGATTTTCCAAGATTTATTAAGCAAACTCACATCCCTTTAGTTTACTTAAATCAGAATAAATATCTTGTCTCTGGATAGTTTAGAATGTTTATGAAAGAGGAGAAAATTTGTAGAGGTTCCACATCAAATATAAAGAAAATTGTATTACATGCCATATAATGCTTCCAGAATGCTGAGCAGACTGAATGCCAAATGATGTTTCTCAGAATATTTCAAGACTATTTTAATTAAAATTAGGAGATGCTGCAAGAAAATCATTACTATTCATCTTCCTTTCCATCTATAGATGACATAAAAATTTTCAAAAATAAAGGAAAATGAGACAAGGCAAAAAGAGCTTGAAAGCTATTTACCACAAAAAGTCTCATTTAGAAGTTCATTGCATCGTCATTAGCTAAAAGTTCGTTGTTGGAAGGAGAACTACATAATCAAGAAAAAATTAAGTAATTGCCACTTCCTTTTGAACAAAATATTTAAAATTTGACAAGACATGAATTTTTCCGAGTTATGTCTAAAGATGTGCCCCTGTCTCCAAATTTGGATTAAGATTCCTAATTTAAGTTGGGCATGAGTGTTCATTAACACTTTAAAAACTCATCATTACAGGTCTGTATTCTACAGATACCAAAACCATTTCCAGCTTTGCTTACCCATTCGCAAGTTACTATGCTGACAATCTCTTCAAGACAGAATTTAAATAACATGGAACAAATAATATGGAGATTTGCAGTCGATTCATGTGTAAAAAGTTGAAGTATATAACTAATCATTGATAAAATATTATAATTTACAAAAGACTGATTAAATTTGTCACTAAATATATTTCTTGCACTGATAAGATCTGGGCAAATATGTTTTAAACATACATTTAAAATTTTCTGCACATTTATTATCAATATTTGCAATTTGAAGTCACAATATTTAGACTTGTGTCAAATAAATGTTACAAAGTGTTGAATTAATTGCTATCCAACATGTTTGAATGAGCATATTGAGTAATTTTATGTCTAGATCCAATCTCTTTACAAGTGATATTTTATAAATGCTCACAGAGAAATAACATGCTCACTCAAAGGAGGTAAACAGCTCCTTGACAATATCAGTGACACACTGATCATGCTAAATTACTCTCTATAAAAATATTTTGATCCACAATTGGCTCAACACAGGACAGGAAGTCTTTTAATAATATGTTTACATTTAGATACAACTAATTAAAATCCTCTGGACAAAGAATTAGTTCTATAATCACTCTAACCTAATACAATATGTTTCAATTTTGTTTTAGTACCTTTAAAGTTTTAACTCGAGTATTTTTTAGGATTGCAATCATAATGAAACCATACAATAATAATACCATTTTTCATGTATTATTGTAACATACTTATTTTCGCATTGCAACACTAAAACGGTAATTTACAATAGATAAACACTGAAACATACTCAGTGACCATCCTTACTCTTCAGAAATAATGCTAAGGATTTTGAGTTTATTTTTCAGGATGTTTCTCCAAATGTGTGTGTGGTATATTAATCAGAAAAAAATGTTATTATACTTTATATTACTTCTGTAACTTACTTCTTCACTTTATTGATTAGTTCTGGAAAATTGTCTTCAAACCTAAATATATGAGAACTATATAAAACCTGTAAGAACTACATAAAATTTATAAGAAGTACATAATACGGAAATAAGTAAAATATTATTTTAGAAAAAAACACATATTTTGAAATTTTGTCAAGGTTCAGTCATGCTTCAAACATTTGCTCCCTAACAATAGACTAATAATCCTAATTTAAATATTGTATGAAATGTCAAAGTATCGCAAAATAAAAGTCATATAACACAAAAATGCAATCATTGCTTGTTTACTTCTTAAAACAATTTACCTAAAAAGGACTCTAGTCAAATCTCACTCGTAAAAATAATGTAAATATGATAAAGAAATATTAGAAAAAGAATATAGCACAATATAAAAATACAGTTCATCAAGAGAAAAGAGAGTTCTGTTATAAGATTGCAAGAAAGATATATTTAATATGCATGCATATTCTGGTAAAACAAACTCTGTGGAATAGAAATTGACAGGCACATCTTTACCAGGAATACACACAATGGTATACACACACACACACACACACACACACACACACACGTGTGTTTACTTCTAATGTGTGTGTATGTGCATTGGTAATCAGCTAGGGCTCTTACTTATGTTCAGTAGAAGCCTACTCAGTCTAACTTAGACAGGAAGGAAGTTTTTTTGAAAGATATTTTGTATTCCACACATCAGCAGGAAGCCTAGAATACCAGCCTTGGCAAACAGATCAGAACAAAGAAGGCTCTGAAATCACCTCCTGCAATAGGAACAGCTTGCTTAGGCCTCGGTCTCTCGCACCGCTATTGATAAGCATAATGCAGTTGCCCCTGGATTTCTCAATGCTGTGATGTGAACAAGTTCTAATCTTTTTAGTTTAATAATAAAATCCCTGAGGAAATATGTCCAATTCACCCAAATTATGTCAGGTAAATTTTTACTGGATAGTAGGAGGGTAGAAGTAAATAGAATCATGTATATATGTGTATATTTTAGCTTCTGTGTGGAGTTGGAGATCTGTATCTCACAAAGAATGTACCACACAACATGAAAGAGATCTTTACTCAGTTATAATTTCTAACTCATTGTAATTATTTAAGATATCAATTGCTTACTGATTATTTATTTTATAATAAACACCTTGCTGATCTACTTAATTCCAACGAGTTTCTGGTTGATTCTTTTGGATTTCTCAGGCATTCATTATGTCACTTGCATATAATGGTAATTTTCCTGATCTTTTAAAATATTTCTGCATATTGAGTTTCTTTATTATTTTCTAATTACGTGAACTAACCCTTTTGGAAGGGAAGTACACATCTGGTATGATATTTCATTGTCTTGTAGAGGATTCAATAACTTTCTCATGGCCTGTCTCTCCTGAGGTTCTTAGTTGAATTGGCAGACTATCTTTTCTATTTCAGGAAAAATATTTCACCACATTCTCAGGGATAGGGATTACGAGTGAAGCATGATGCCATCCTTCATTCTGATTCCATATGACTTATATCTCTTCTTGCCAAATTTGTGTATCAGTTATTGTGGAAATATTTATTTAAAATTGCGTGATTGAATGAATGTTAAATCTCACTGCAGGAAATATTGTGTCACTCAACTGAAGCAATGGGAAACATTTAATAAATTATTAATTCACATATTGATCCATAAATTAATATAGTTACATATTCCAAATGTGAAGGTTTAATATAGAGACTAAGAGGCTCACACCACTGTTGGAAGATAGAACAGTGAAGTTCTGGGGAACTTTCTCCAAGGATCTCAGTCTGTACCTGTAGTGTGGACGGTCCTCAAAAGCTCACACCAAGGCCACAGAACCTCAGTGAAGCTGCCTCCAACTACCTCAGTTTGCAAGAGAAAGTATATGGTTCTCAAGGATTCACCTGGAAAATGCTTCTTTTACCTCACATCTACCCTTCAGCTTGCAACTCCATCTGAAGAATAACAGCCATGCCTGCTCTCTCACATCCCACTTTTTTTTTTTTTTTTGCTGAGGAAGATTCACCCTGACCTAACATCTGTGCTGTTCTTCCTCTGTTTTGTACGTGGGTCACTGCCACAGCATGGCTACTGACGAGTGGTGTAGGTCCATGCCCAGGAACTAAACCCAGGTCATTGAAGCAGTGCGCACTCATCTTAACCACTAGGCCACAGGGCAGGTCCCTCACACCCCAATTTTGAAAATGCCTCTTGGAATCTAGGAATTGGAGCTGTTTGCTTCTCCTCTGAAAAGCAGAAGAAATAGTAGAAGGAATTTTTCTGAGTGTTTAAAAATATTCATTCCTCATAATGGTCCCATGTGTGAGAAACTGATTACCCCCTTTTCCAGATGAGGAAACTGAAGTGTGGAGCAGTTTCAAATAAGGCAGCTTGGACCCAGAGCCTATGGCCTTAAGAAAATCTCCCCTTTACTCTTTGACCTACTATGCTAAACCTAAGTTTAAAAGATTCTGGGGCCGCCTGGTGGCGCAGCGGTTTTGTCCGCACTTGGCAGCCCAGGGTTTGTGGGTTCGGATCCCGGGTGCCCGCCGACGCACTGCCTGTCAGCCATGCCGTGGCGGCATCCCATATAAAGTAGAGGAAGATGGGCACAGATGTTAGCCCAGGGCCAGTCTTCCTCAGCAAAAAGGGGAGGATTGGCGACGGATGTTAGCTCAGGGCTGGTCTTCCTCACCAAAAAAAAAAAAAAAGATTCTATGATGTTATATGGCATGGCAGCTCAGGCAAGCTCATTGTCTATGAAGATAAATCTTAATGTTCAATCAATAAGATTTGTTCAGAAATGTTCTAATATATGCATTATGTAATACCTTTAAATATTAAACTAATTGATGAATTCTTACTCATGTAAAAAAAAGACAGATAGCAGTTTGATATAGAGGCATATTCCGAGGGCAATGGAGGAAACAAATGACCATGCCAACAGGACTAGAATGATTAAGGAGGTGACATTTGAACTGAATAGTGGAGGAGACAATGTTTTTTGGTAAACTGCTGCTGAATTTTCCCACTGAAAGAAAATCGTGATATACTTCTAGAGGTATTGGAATTAAGACAAACCAAACAAAAAATGTAGTTAAATAATTAGGACATTTGAGTGATGGGGTAACATTTAATTCATTTTAACATTTTCTATTCTGTATAAGATTTAAATAATACAACAATTTCATTTACCTAAAAGTAAACTGTTGCCAAAATGTCTTTCCAACCTCATGAGGTTTGATCAGTCAGCTTATAAGAGTAATTTGGAAATCATGCCTCTGATTAACTACGTTTCCAGGAAATTTCAAAATATGTTAAGAGTCAGCTGACTTGTCAGTTCCATATGGTTACTTTCAGAATGAGATCATAGGGTTATTTTGTTGCAAGGAGGAGGTCAGCGAGGAGTTCACAGTTCTGTGTGAATTGTATCAATTATTCCTCCCTATTATACTTCCCATTTACAATGATAAAATGTAAGTCTTGAAAATGTTCATTCCACATTCATTTTTCATTTCTTTGTGTCTCATATATACCGGAAATATTTTAAAAACATGCCAGTATACTAAATTGCAGAAATATTTAAAATATTTTGCATCAAGTCAATCTGTTTACTCTGAGTACATGATAAAAATTATGAGTATCTAAGATTACATTACTTTGTCACTTCGGGTTCCACAACAAATTAAGTATGATAAATAAGTTTATCATGAGACTCTTAAAAAATATATTTTCACACAAAAGAATCACAGGGTTTGAGACACCTAAGAAGTGCTCTCTCCATAATTCTTTGTCTTCCAGTCATGTGCAAATCTTATGACAAGACTGCAAAAATACAAAGAAAACAATTGGGAATAATAGTTCTAGAACAAAATGGCCCAGGCTGTATTCCATGGGACACTAATGTATAGAGTAATAATTATTTCTAGAAAGAAGAGCTCTGGGGTCAAATAAATTTGAGTAAATTGCATATCATTCATACTTGAAAATTAACAATTTATATTTGCCTGTTAAATGTTCTGAGAAACCTTGGTCTAGAAAAACTGTTTAAAGTTTGTTTAATCTTCATATCCCAAACTTGATTAGCAAGACTTCTTGCTTTATTGTACTACATATTTTATCCAATCAATAATATTTTCTTAAACAGTTTCAGTAAGATTGGTTTATTCTGCCTTCTTGCTGACATCACTCTTTAACTTTTGTTATTGTTTTTTGGTTTAATTCCACTGTGTTGAGGTAATAAATGCTTAATTATTTCATATGTGAAATTTTATTGAGGACAGTTTGTCGTCCAATACATGATCGGTTTTGCTAAGTGTTTCGTGTATACTTGAAAATAATATAAATTCTGTGCTGAGAGTTGGAAAGGAATATCCTGAAATCTATTTGAAATTCAAATATTCTGAATTTCAGTTTTACCTCAAAGTAGGTTTTACCCAGACTTTTCTAAACATCTCATTTACATCTGTAGATCACCCCCCCGCCTTTTGTTTTGTTTTGTTTTGCTTCAGTTGGTTTAAGTTGAGTTTTGTCACTCAGGTAATCAAAAGAGCTTTGAAAAATGCCATAGGGAAATATTGTTAAGTAATTTCCATGTTAAATGTAGTTCTTTAATTCCATGATTTCCCATTACTGAGTTCTTATTTTTGAGAACTTATTTGATGTTACATGCACATACACATACATATGTTTATGTTTGCATACGTAATTTTTTTTTCCTGGAAGATTGTCTTAGTGGTATGCTTTTCAAGATGTATATATTGTAAATGTCACAGTCGAGTGACAACTGATGGGTTTTGATTTTTTTTTGATTGCAGTATTTTCTCTTCATTACTCGGTAGAGAATACTTCATTATCTGCTCAAATTTCATTTTGCTGTTAAATCTGAGACCAGACTGACTTATCTACCTTGTAGATAATGCGTTTTTTTCAGTGATAAGTCTTTAGAAACATTTATCTCTTCAATGCAGAATTTCTCAAGTTTGTTGATCATATTATAGACAAATTGCTAGATGTATTACCTTATCTCCTTATCCATCAAATTTAACGTTTTAGCTATGCAAATGGTAAGGCACAGGAAAAGTATTATTGAGGGGTGAGGCGAGTTAAGGGAGAATCACATTAAATCTTGCTTATACATTTGCCTAAAAGTTTGAGGACTTTAATTAATAATAGTGGGTTTTGATTAGCTATAAGGACAAGTCCAGTTGTGAATATTCATAAAATGACATCAACCTTAACTCATAATAATAAGTGTTTGACCAAGGGTTTAAAAAATTTTTTTTAAGTTTTACTTTTGAGAAGTGTGTACTTCTGAGTATATAACTCTTAAGAAAGCGATATTCTCATTTAATACTTTTAATCAGGAAACATTGGGAAAAAAGTCAGTCCTCATCACGCCATTTGCGTCTTCTAAAAATACTATGAAACTAGTGGATTCACAGATTTTCTGGTCAGTATTATTCATGATTTGCTTCAGGACATGGAATGATATATTTCTTCT
Source organism: Tapirus indicus (assembly GCA_031878705.1). Taxonomy (NCBI): domain Eukaryota; kingdom Metazoa; phylum Chordata; class Mammalia; order Perissodactyla; family Tapiridae; genus Tapirus; species Tapirus indicus. The sequence goes on along the minus strand of CM062937.1, from coordinate 32,406,985 downwards.
CCTTATACATAGTAGAGTAGACACCAAACCCCTAATTATAGGAATTTATCCATTTAATTAAAAATAGTTATACCTAATGAATACCACAGTCGGGGCTAGACTCTATATATAGAAAAAAGACATAGTCCCTACTCTCATGCATTTTACAGTCTGGTGAAGATTAAAAATAATTCCAAAGCAAATAAACACAATTAAAAATGTCAAAAGATATATAAATAAATAAATAGGATGCTGTTAAAAATGTGAATGGAGTAAAAGATCTATTTTATATAGTGTGCCAAGGCTGTTCTGAAAAAGGAAGGAAGGCAAGAAGCAAGACTCGTGAGAGAAGAGCATCTTAGGGAAAGGAGTAATTTTACTACAGACCTGAGGCAAGGAAGAATTTGATGTATTCTAGTACACAAAAGAGGAACAGAGTGTCTGCAGCCTAGTTTGCAAGGTGCAGGAGGTCAGGAGACAGTGTTGTAGAGTCAGGCCTGGAACATATCTTCCAGACAATTATGGAGAATATGGCTGAGCCCACGCCCACAAATCTTAAGATCTGAGATAAGGATTAAAATGCTGACAGCTTATTTGTGAGTTGCACTCCCAGTGTTGTGAGGCTGAAGAATAAACAGAAGTGAGTAGAAAGGAAAAGTGCAAAGAGATTAAATGCAATAATTTTCATCATTGGCCCCCGTTTCACAAAGAACTGGGAACAGACACAGCTGGACTCTCAGGAAATGTGTTTTCTCAGAAAATGTGACTTCCTCAGGAGAGTTTTAAGAAGGAAACTAAACTTTGCTTTCTTTGTGGAAAGAAAAAAAGGAGTAGGGGAGTTAATCTGTAAATCTCTTCCATTTTTTATTTTCCATTAGTCAAAGATTTGACTCACATCCCTCCACTTTCCGGTTTGGTCATCATGCGCTGAAATTCCCCTGGTTTGCAGTGTCATCCAAGTTCAGAAGTGAAGGAATGCTTTGAAAATGGTAGGGTAGTGAGTTAGAGAAGAAAGAAAGAGAGAAACAGAGAGAGAGAGAAGCAATACTGAGGGACTCTTAAAAGGCACACAAGATTTGTGTGTGATAATACATTGTGATAAAAAGCTAGGGATTTATAGTCAATGTAATGGTAATATATTGAATAATATTTAAAGTGTTGGGATATGATCAGATTTATATTTCCAAATAATACTTTGAATACCATGGTGGAAATGTAAGGGGCAGAGAAGCATCTAGTGGGAAGAATGGTTAGAAAGCTTTTTAAATTGTCCACCTGAATGGCAGGGCTAGCTCAGACTAGCATGTTGGCTGTGGAGGTGGGAAAAGTGACCAGCTCTATGAGGCATTTTGAAGGCAGAATCAGTGAAATATACTGATGGTTTTGGGAAATTCAGGATGACAAAAAACCAAGATTGATTCTCTGGTTTCTAGAATGAAAACTGGGAAATTCTGATGTTATTTCTTGATGAAATGAAGAGGAAAGACTTGGGAATGGGGATTGAAGAGAGATTATACTAATGATCTTCCTCAAATCTATTTCCTTAAAGTTTTTTTTTTTTATTTTAAGAAAATAGAATTGGCCTGAAATGGCCTGAAATCTCAAATCTGATTCTAATTTCCAGGTTTATTATAAACTTTCTAAAAACAATGAATCATCAAAATGTTGGTATTCCTGTCTTCTTTCTGCCATTCATTAGAAAAGAAATTTTAGTGGCAAAAATGTGTGCCTTGAATCTGCATGGTTTTGATGAATGGAACTTGAAAATTTAACATATATTGAACTTAATAAAATTGTGGGAGGCCAAGCACTAAGCACTCTACTTGTATTATCTCATTTATCTTCACAATTATTTGAGATACGCATTGCTATTATCCACAATTTACAATAACTGATACACAAGATGGTTAAGTAACTTTCCAAGGATATTTTTAATTATGTGGTGATGCCAGGGTATCAAAGTGTTATGACCCCAGAATTAGAATTCTTTATCACTATGCTCTATTGTTTCATATGTCATTCTGTAGTTATACTGTGGCTTTGTAACTCAACAGACTTGGGTGGAAATTTTGTCCCACTGCTCAACAGTTGTAATATCTCCAATGAGTGACTCCAATGAGTCATACAGTCCTTCAATTTTCTCATCTGTAAAAAAGAAATAATCACACCTACTTCATACACTGCCTTGAGATTTAAATGAGGAAGTAGCTGATTGAAGTAAGTATTTGTTAAATGAAATTCTTTTCCCTTTCTCTGGTGTCCAGGCTGAATATCTCAATGCCACTTTTTTGGGATATTCTCAAGATGTTTTGTTTGTGATGAACTCAACGGGCAAACTGGAATAGTTAAAGAAAATGTCAGTCTCCTATGAAAATGATTTTATACATACAATATTTTAAGTTCTGTGTTTTGAAAAGCAAAACAAAAGCATTTGACATGTTTACAGTTAAGTTAGGGAGTGAGTTTAAGCATAAAACACATTATGAAGCCCAGGTAATTTTATACTGATTATCATAACTTAGTGAGAAGAATGTTTGATTTATTATACCTGTCTCCCTAAGTAAGATAAAATGTTTGAACAAAAAGTAATTTTAATCTTCAAGTCTAGGACTGGATTTAAGGGAGAAACAGCCAATTAGAGAAAAGTCTTTTGTGATGTAATAAGCTGAGGGGAAAAGGACCCTTCAGAGAACCGTCCTCCTGATAGAGAAGTGCTGACGGATTTGCAAAAGTGGGGGAGGGGGAAGTTCTGTAAAAGGTCTTAACTCTTGCCACAAATTATATTAAATGTCAAATTTTTCTATTTAATTTGAGATCAAACCCTACTCCTTTAAGCCTTTTTGTGGGGATAAAAGGAATTTATGTCGATGACATAACATAGCATACTACCATGGCACCCAGAGAGGTCAAATCCATCCTGAAGGAAAGAATACCTAGTCTCTAAAACCTATTATTTTGAAAGAGAAATATGGGCAGATTCTTGGCACCACTGCCTTCTCTGTGCACCTTAAGTTATATGAGATTTAAATCTCTGCTGTAGAGATTTATTTTAATGGATACATGATATTAGATTGATGAGAATGTTTTTATATGAGGCAAGCTGGTCTAGAAAGCTACCAACAGTCAAAGATTCCCTTTTCTCTACATCTTCACCAACACCTATCTTTTGTATTTTTGATAATAGCCTTTCTAACAGGTGGGAGGTGATATCTTATTGTGGTTTTGATTTGCATTTCCATTATGATTAGTGATGTTGAGTACCTTTCCATATACCTATTAGCCACTTGTGCGTCTTCTTTTGAGAAATGTCTATTCACGTCTTTTGCCCATTTTTTTAATCTTGTTTTTGTTTCCTTCCTATTGAGTTGTTTGAGTTATGTATTTTTTGGATACCCCTTATTAGATTTATGGTTTGCAAATATTTTCTCCCATTCCTGAGGTTGTCTCTTCACTCTGTTGATTGTTCTTTTTGCTTTACAAAAGCTTTTAGATTGGTGCAATCCCATTTGTCTATATTTTGCTTTTGTTGCTTGTGCTTTTGGGCTCATATCTAAAAATCCATTGCTCAGATCAGTGTAAAAAAGCATTTTCCCTGTGCTTTCTTCTGGGAGTTTTATGGTTTCTGGTCTTATGTTTAATTTTTAATCCATTTTGATTTGATTGTTGTATATAGTGTGAGATGAGGGTCCAATTTCATTCTTTTGCAAGTGGATATCCAGGTTTTCCATTGTTTGTTCATGGCACTTTTGTTGAAGATTAATTGATTGTAAATGCACGGATTTATTTCTGGGCTTTCTATTCTGTCCCATTGGCCTACATGTTTGCTTTTATGACAGTACCATGTTGTTTTGATTACTATAGCTTTGCAGTGTATTTGAAATTAGGTAGTGCAATGGCCTGAGCTTTGTTCTTTTTTTCAAGATTGCTTTGGCTCTTTGGTGTCTTTTGTGGTTCCATACAAATTTTAGAATTGCTTTTTCTGTTTTGCTGAAAAATGCAGTTGGAATTTTGATAGAGATTGCCTTGAATCAGTAGATTGCTTTGGGCAGTATGGAAATTTTAACAATATTAATTCTTTCAATACATGAACACAGAATATCTTTCCTTTTATTTGTATCTTCTTCAATTTTTTTCATCAATATTTTATGATTTTCAGTATAAAGACATTTCACCTCCTTGGTAAAATTTATATCTAAGTTTTTTTTTCTTTGATGCTATTGTAGATGGGATTATTTCCTTAATTACTTTTTAAGATACTTTGTTGTTAATGTATAGAAACACTACTGATTTTTGTCTGTTGATTTTTGAATCCTGTAACTTTACTGAATTTGTTTATAAGTTCTAACAGTTTTTGGTGGAATCTTTAGGATTTTCTATATATAAGATCATGTCATCTGCAAACAGAGACAATTTTACTTCTTTCTTACCAATTTGGATGCCTTTCATTTCTTTTTATTGTGTAATTGCTCTGGGTAGGACTTTCAGTACTCTACTGAATAGAAGCAGTAAGCGTAGGCATTTGTGTCTTGTTCCTGACTTTAGAGGTACAGCTTTCAGATTTTCACCACTGAGTGTGATGTTGGCTGTTGGCTTGTCATAGCATGGCCTTTATTATGTTGAGGTACATTTTTTCCATGCCTAATTTGTTGAGAGTTTTTATCATGAAAGGATGTTAAATTTTGTCAGGTGGTTTTCTGCATCTATTGAGATGATCATATTTTTCTTCTTCTTCATTTTATTAATGTGGTGTATCACATTGATTGATTTGTGTATGTTGAACCATCCTTGCATTCCTAGAACAAATCCCACTTGAAGATGTATGATATCTTTAATGTACTGTTGAATTCAGTTTGCTAATATATTGTTGAGGACTCTTCCACCTCTGTTCATCAGGGATATTGGCCTGTATTTTTTTTTTCTTTCTTGTCTGGTTTTGTTATGAGGATAATGCTGTCCTCATAAAATGAGTTTGGAAGGGTTCCCCAGCCTTCAAGTTTTAGGATGAATTTGAGAAGAGTTGCATTAATTCTTCTTTAAGTGAGTGATAGAATTCACCAGTGAAACCATCTAGTCCTGAGCTTTTCTTTCTTGGGAGATTTTTTATTACAGATTCAATCCCCATCTTCATTATTGATCTGTTAAGATTTTCTGTGTTTTCAGGGTTCAGTGTTGGTAGGTTTTATGTTTCTAGGAAATTATCTGTTTCTTTTTATCTCATTTGTTGGTATATAAATATACATAGTAGTTTCTTATAAACATTTTTGTTTCTGTGACATTAGTTGTAATGCCTCCTTTCCTTTTCTGATTTTGTTTATCTGAGTCTTCTCTCTTTTTTTCTTAGGTAGTGTAGCTCAGTATTTGTCAATTTGTTTATCTTTCTTTTCAAAAAACCAACTCCTAATTTAGTTCATTTTTTTCTGTTGTTTTCCTGGTCTTGATTTCATTTCTTTCAGCTTTAATCTTTATTTTTTCCATCTTTCTGATAATTTGGGGCTTAGTTTGTTCTTCTTTTTCTAGTTCCTAGAGGCATAAATTCAGGTTGTTTACTCAAGATTCTTCTTTTTTCTTAAAGTATGGGTTTATTGCTATCAACTTCCCTCTTAGAACTGTTTTTGCTGCGTACCTTAAATTTTGGTATACTGTGATTCCATTTTCACTTGTCTCAAGATATATTTTGAGTTCTTCTTTGACCAGTTGGTTGTTCAGGCGTATGTCATTTAATTTCTCCATATTTGTGACTTTTCCAATTTTCTCCTGTTATTGATTTCTAGTTTCATACCATTGTGGTTGGAAAATAAACTTAAATCATTTGAATCTTCTAAATTTGTTAAGATTTGTTTTGTGTACTAACATATGATCTGTCCTGGAGAACATTCCATGTGCACTTGAAACAAACGTATATATCTGCTGTCTGGATGATCTATCCATTGTTGAGAATGGGGTATTAAAGTTCCCTACTATTATTTAATTGCTTTTTATGTCTCTCTTCAGTTCTGTTAATATTTGCTTTATATATTTAAGTGCTCCAATGTTGTGTGCATATGTGTTTATAGTTGTTATAGCCTCTTGATGAATTGACCCTGTTATCATTATAGAGTAACTCTTTTTCTCTTGTGACAGTTTCTGACTTAAAGTCTATTCTGTCAGATATAAGTGTAGCTACCTCTGATGTCTCTTGTTTACCATTTGCATGGAGGATCGTTTTTCATCCTTCACTTTCAACATATGTGTGTCCTTAAATCTAAAGAGAGTTTCTTGTAGGCAGCATACAGTTGGATCTGTTTTTTATCCATTTAGCCATTCTTTTGATTCTAGAATTTGATCCATTTACATTTAAAGTAATTATTGATAGTTAAGGATTTACTGTTGCCATTTTGTTAATTGTTTCTGACTGTTTCGTAATTCCTTTTTCCTTTCTTCCTCTCTTGCTGCCTTCCTTTGTGATTTGATGATATTCTGTAGTGGTATAGTTTGATTCCTTTCTCTTTATTGTTTGTGTATCTATACAGGTTTTTTTCTTAGTGGTTGCTATAACACTTGTATAAAACATCCTATAGTTGTAACAGTCTATTGTAAGCAGATAACAACTTAACTTTGACTTCATACAAAAACTATACTTTAACTTTTCCTACCCCCAAATTTTATGTTATTGCTATCATACTTTACATCTTATGTATACTTTGTAACCTTCAACAAATTATTGTAGCTACAGTTATTTTTGTCTTTTAACTTTCATTCTATAATTAAAAATGATTTTCTCACCACCATTACAGTATTAGAGTATTCTGATTTTGACTATATTCTTACCTTTATGGTGAGTTTTATACTTTTATATGTTTTCACGTTAGTTGCTAGAGTACTTCTGTTTCAACTTGAAGAACCCCCTTAGCATTTCTTGTAAGGCAGGTATAGTGATGATGAACTCCCACAACTTCTCTTTGGGAGTCTTTAACAGTCCTTCACTTCTGAAGGACAGCCTTGCCAGGTATAATATTGTTGGCATTTTAAAAAATTTCATCACTAAAGTTATTGGTCAGTTTCCTGACAGCTCCAGGCTGAGAAATATTACATTTTTTCCTACAGTTGAGAAGCATGAGAAATATGCTTGCAGGAATCAGATTATAACATCAAACAAACCATTCTTAGTAGGATAACCCTGAAAAGTGGGCAGAAATAGTATCTACTTCATAGATTTTTGAATTTAATAAGGGGTTTTGTTACTCCAAAACTAAAAACATGGAGAGAATGGCTGCCACAAGAAAGGTAAAGCAAAGTAGAGAACAATTTCTGGGCACCTCCTGTGTGCCAGGTACTGTGAGAGGGCAATACACTTCTTCACTTATTTCCAACCACTCTGTATGGCAAGTGCTGTGTTCACCTCCTTTGCCCAAAGGAAGAAGCTGGGGTTCAGAAAGGTGAACCAGTGCTTCCTTATTTATCCAGATGGGAAAAGAAAGGATCTATATCAGAACAATGTCAGGTGTAACAGAAAAGAATTATTATTATGACACTGTGGAGTGTAAAGCCAGTTTGAAACATGGTTCCTAAAATAGGTTGAATAAAGCCCCCCCCCCACAAATGTATACACCCTAATCCTTGGAACTCATAAATATGTTATGTTATATAGCAAAAGGGACTTTGGAGATATATTTTAGGAGACTAACCTTAAAATAAGGAGACTATCTTGGATTAGCTAGGTGGGCCCATTCTAATCTCTTGAGCCCTTAAATGCACAGAACTCTTTCCAGCTGGAGTCAGGCATGAAGCAGAAGTCATAGAGATCCAAAGCATGAGAGAGACTTGGCTTAATGGCTTAGGGCCTTTCATGCATGAAATGGAGAGAGGCCTCTAGGAGCTAATGGGAAGCACGAGGCTGAACTCAGCAGCCCATAACCAAAGATTAACCACTGGCTAACTGCCAGCAATGAAATGGGGACCCCTGTCCTACAACCACAAGGAACTGAATTCAGCCAAAAACTTGAATGAGTTTGGAGGGATATTTTTCCCTAAAGCCTATAGTAAAGAAAGTAGTCTTACCAATGTCATGATTTTAAGCCAGTGAGACCAGTGTCAGACTTCTGACCTACAGAACTGTGAGATAATGAATTTCTGTTATTTTAAGTGGCTAAGTTTAGCAATTTGCTACAGCAGTAACAGAGTACAATTACTATTGGAGTAACAGCACAGTTACTATTGGAGTTTTATTCTGGTGACCCATTTGCCTTAGTCCATTTGGGCTACTATAACAAAAATACCATAGACTGGGTGGCTTAAACAACAAACATTTATTTCTCACAGTTCTGGTGACTGGGAAGGCCAACACAAAGGTGTTAGCAGATTCAATATCTGGTGAGAGTCCACTTCCTGGTTCATGGACAGCCTTTTCCTTGCTGTGTCCTCACATGGCATTAAAAAAGGGCAAGAGAGGGGCCCGCCCAGTGGCATAGTGGTTAAGTTCATGCATTCCACTTTGACGGCCCAGGGCTTGCAGGTTTGGATCCCAGGCACGGACCTATGCATTGCTTATCAAGCCATGCTGTGGCAGGCATCCCACATGTAAAGTAGAAGAAGATGGGCACAGATGTTGGCCCAGGATGAATCTTCCTCAGCAAAAAGAGAAGGATTGGCAACAGATGTCAGCTCAAGGAAAATCCTCCTCACACACACACACAAAAACCAAAAAACGGGCAAGAGAGCTCTCTGGGGTCTCTTTTTTAAGGGCACTAATGCCCGTAGTGAGGGCTCCACTCTCATGACCTAATTACCTCCCAAAGGCCCCACCTCCTAACACCATTACATTGGGGGTTAGGATTTAGATATACAACTTTGTAGGGAACACAAATATTCGGTCCATTGCATCATCTCCTTTATTAAAGATTTAAAAAGCAGAAGTGCAATTATATTTGATTTGAGTACTCGTTATCACCTGTTCACAACCCTGGAATTCCCTCTCAAATATAAAGCCAAAAGGTAGAAATTTTGGAGGTCATAGGCAAATCAATATTTACATGTATACCTTTGGCATAAGACATAGTGGCTACATTGCATTTCTGAACACGAATAGAGAAGTGACTAGAGTTGTTTTCATTAGACATTGTGTGACTCTGTCTGACAAATTTCTTGAGATTCCTATCCACTCAATGCTTATCACAAAAGAGCTAATGCTTTCAATAACCTGAGCAAACAAATGTGATGGACTGAGGATTATAGAGAAAAAATATTTTATTGAATACTATGCTAAGTACTTTACAACATTTTATCTTTAACCTTGAAAATAATCATAGGATGTATGTATCATTATCAACACTTAACAGCTGCACAACCTGTGACAAAGATCAGTTATGTAACACGGCCAGGTTAATAGCTATGTTGCATCTAAATTCCAAATTGTGTTCCATTTATGGTCTCTTGTTTACCACCACATAATATTTATAATTTTATATTTAGGATTCTATCAAATACAAGCCTCATCTGAAATCAACTTAATTATTTTTAACAACAACAAAAGATTCAAGACAATTAAACTGTTGGGTTGGTTGAATTTTTCTCTAGGTATAATATTCCAAGCTTAAATAATACCATTTCACTATAAGAGCACAAAACACACCACCAGTAAAGGAAAGAAAAAACAATAAAAAAGAAGAAGGAATTCAATAGGGTAATTTCCTTAATATAACATGCAGGGAAGAGATTTAGTAATTAACTGTTCTTGCATAGTCTAGCTTATGCAGATGTCAGTTATCTCATCACCACTTTATCGGCTGGCGTACATTGGATGTCTTCTAACAGCATCTGCACATTTTGTGCTTCAATGGCATTATAGGACTCATCACTATGGTCTGGATAAGAAAACTCTTGGCTTTGTGTTTCACTGATGGAAGAAAATTACACACTAAACATTTAACAGGAGAACTCTCTTTGAGTTTGACATCAAAACTACAAGTGGTTAGTGGAATGTGAGGTTGAAGCTCTTATTCACTGTATTCGTCTTCATGCCAGAAAAGGGAAAAAAGCCAAGATAACAAGCCCGCATGGATTTTCCAGTGATATGAATCAATTAAAATTCAGGAGGAGAGAAAACAAAAGTCCAGAGCAATTTATTAATTTGTTTACAGCTGTTTGAATATGTATCATGAAAGGGTAGTTTGGGGAATAGCTGTAGATTGGGGGATATATTGATTTTGATGATATTGCACAGAGAAATAGACAAGTGGTTTTGATGTATAAACTGCTGCACTGTAACTTGTTTAGTCTATTGATTCATGTGCTTTGATGGAGTTGTATATACGTGCTGTTCTGGGACTCACTGAAAAATGAGATGCCATTTCAATGTGCGGAATAAAGAGTATATTTAAATGTGAAAAGCCACTGGTTCCTTCTGTTATTTTACTGTAGTTTATTGTTCATTTGGCCAAAGTTTTTGCAGTAGCAGCCATTATATCTACTTTTTAAAGGGAATGAAAACAATGCATCAAAAATAATAAGAATTTGAATCTGCTCAATTAAAATGAAATAAACAATATTTCTAGACTCTATAAAAAATAGGGTTTTTTTTTGTAGATAAAGATAAAATCCTTAGATAAAGCAACAACTTAGTGACCACAGAGGGGAAACAATTTAGATATTACTGTTAAAATCTTTATACTTCATTTTCTACAGTATAAAAGAAGATGTAAGAAATTGCTTTACAATGAGTTGAAAATATTTTTATTTTTAGGTTGCAAATATTAGAAGTTACTTTTGATTTCACATCTTATAAGAGATGAGACACCACCTAAAAATAGCCACGAGTATCTTTATGGACAATCTTTAAAGAATAAATTTTGATATATATAGATTAAAAAATATACTTCTTTAAATAAAAATGTTTTACTTGATGCTTCATAACCAAATCACAGAAATATATATTCATATATTTCATATTCATATATATTCATAACTGAATCCCTTATATATTATAAAGTAATTTTCCAAAGTAGTTAATTGAGGATTTGAAGATTTAATAATTATCCAGGTCAAAATGTTCCTAGCAAATTCAAATATCCTGAGTTTTGGCTGAAGTTGTCACTAACTTATATCACTGTTCTTTTCACTGCCACATAGTGAAAATTGCAATATGTGATCCTTTCTTAACTTTGTTATACAGAATGTAGCTAAAGGTAGTCTGATTTATAATGTCTAACAGATATATTGAATTAGTAAAGATGATGTTCAAAGAAATGACAGTTGTCTGCCTTTAAACTTATCTATATTTTGTCAAAGAGAAAACACTTCCTCACTAAAAGATTTATCTGTGTTTGAAGTTTTGAATACTCTGGTTTTAAGTCATGTGGAGAATTACTAAAATGAGAATATTGATGTTGGGAAACAAGTCCTCCATAAATTGAGGATGTTTTCGCTTGATCTGGGCCTTCTGAGAGGACATGTTTGCATAGCAGATATGTCTCAGAAACAAGAGTTTGTATATTCCCCCCGAGAGTGTTCGAGATGTCCTCCTGGAGGCCCCCCATGGTGTTAAAGGTCAAGTCCTGTCTTTCCCCCCTTCTGTGGTATACCCCGCCGCATGCACAAGTAATGTCCAGCCAGCATTGCAGCAAGATGTTGCTCTGGCTGCTGTTTTAGCTGTGAGGCCTATTTCTTTGTTCCAAGAATTTTATGTCTTTCTGTAACAGACACAAATATAATTTTGTGTATGTTTGTTAACAGAATATATAGACAGAATATATAGAGAACAGAATATATATATAGTTCTGTGACAGGGTACTTGTTAGCTTGCAAGTAATAAAATCTTCACAGTTTCTGACTCAACAATAAACCTCACATTTACATTTACAGAGTTAACAAAACCATTGTTGAAAAGTGAAGCATGGAGATTCAGTTAATAACAACATGCAATCTGTGGTATATAGAATGATCACACCCCTCTCCCCCCAAAATGACTATGCCCTAATTTCCAAAACCTGTGAATATGCTACATTACAGGGAAAAAAAGGACTTTGCGGATGTGATTAAAGTAGATATTGTGAGATGGGGAGACTTATCTGGCTTATTTCCTGAGTCCTTAAAGGCAGAGAATCTTCCCCAGAGAGAGAGAAGACACAAGGAAATGCAGGAGAGATGCAAAGCATGAGACAGATTCAACTCTTTGTTGTTGGTTTGGAAGACAGAGGAAGGGAGCCAAGAACCAAGGAACGAGGGCAGCCTCTAGAAGTTGGGAATGCCCTTATCTGAAAGCCAGCAAGAAAATGGGAACCTCAGTCTTAAAGCAGCAAGGAACTGAATTCTGCCAACCATTGGATGAGCAAGGAAAGAAAATCCCTGTCCTCAAAGCTTTCAGGAAGGAATACAGCCCTATGAACACGTTGACTTGGGGTGAGAACCATGTCAGACTTCTCATCGATAGAATGGTGAGATAATAAAGTTGTGTTGGTTAAGTCACTAAGTTTCTGGTAATTTTTAATGTCGGCAGTAGAAAATAAACATACCATATTACAGTCCATCAAACCGACTTTGTTCACGACGTCCATTTCCCCATTCTTCCAAGAACAGCCTCCTGATTCTTATTTGAGAAATCATATCTCCCCAATTCCAACCTGTGTGGTTGGGGTAAATTGACAATATTCTTAGTTTTGGCTGACCATTCAATAGATTTCATTCTTCTATCAAATATTTCTGGTTCAGGGATCAGTACATTGCCTATAAGAACCTAGGAAATATTGGACACATTTGTTGGAGTTTCTGATAAGTTACATTTTTCTCTCATGGATTTGGTTGGGTGTGATTTTAAATTCTGAGGCCATAGCCTACTTGTAGCCATGAGTGGAGAGTCTAAAGCAGTGGGAGACCACAAAGACTCTGAGAAGATAAAGATTCTACTATGATTATTTTAATCCTCTTCCCTTAAGCCTAAAAATTTCTTGTTGTTGTTGTTGTTCATATGCATCTGAGTTTATTTTCACTCCCTTGCTATAAAAACAGTCTAACATATATACCACCTGTTACGCTACCTGAATTTTGCCTTTAAAATTCTGAACTTGGAGGTGAACATTGAATTTAAAAAAGTTTCTAACCCATTATGTTAGGGAGATCAATTAAATGGAAGAGTTATTTGTGGTGTTTGCTAAAAATGAAGAAATGAAGAACCACTATATTTTTGTGCATAAGTATCTTTGGATGTAGAAACCAAAAATCTGCATATTTATAAAATTACAAGGTTATTCATAAAACTCACTAAAGTTTGAGAATCACTCCTCTAATAATAACTAATTAAAATAGAATATGATTGCAAATTTAATTTACCAACATAAAACTTGTTTATTTCCTTCTTTTCATGTATAACAATATGTTCGAACATATTCATTTGTGTATAGGATTACATAAATCTAATCACAGAGGCTATATATCTGATATGGATTAACTAGCATGGCAGACATCTGTTCCTTTCCTCCTCAATCTTTTGTTACAATAGTGACACTTCTTTTGATAAACTGGTATCTCGATTTTCTTTAGAGGAAATCTCTTGGCTACAGAAGTGGCCTTTGGTTAAGTGAATCAGTGTATTCCAGTCTGTTAGCCTCAGTGGGTGGGCATGACAACTAAAGAGAGCCAGTGAGGCATGAGCAGATATTGCTGCAGCCAGTGGGAAAATAAAATAAATGTTCTACTCTCTTACATGCTACAGTTTAAGAATGAGAGGCTGTGGCTTGCACCACTCTTGGACTACTAAAGGGGTGCCTGGGTCTGTCAGTGTTGGTTGGGCAAGAGAAAGGCACTCACCGTAACCTGAGAATGAAACCTGCAGAGCAAAGTATAGAAAAATAAAGAACTATGACTTTGGTGACATTATTTGAGTCATTAGATTTAGCCTTGACTGAAGCCAGCACTATTCTTGGACTTTTTCATTACTTGGATCGATACAGTCAGTTTCTGCTGAGGCTAGTTTGAGTTGGATTTTATTTTACTTATCACACCTTGACCTAACTGTCAATATTTCACGAATGCTATGTGATCTTCTACAAGATTTTCATCATAAATTATTTTTATATATTTCCTGATAACCATGATGTTCATAAGGTTGAAAAAATTTATGAATGGAACCATTTCTTAGGATATTTGTATAATTTGTAGATTGCAGGGATAGTAGTTATTATAGTGTGACCTCCAGATCAGCATCCTCATCAACACCTGGAAACTTGTTAGAAGCAAGTTTGAAAACTAGTGATTTAAGGGAGTAGGAGAATTACTGTTATCTAACTAACTCATCGCTAGTTTCTATTTGATACCTCACAATATAAAATAAATTTAATATCGTGTAGCACTCAACATTGGTGAGCCTTTAGGGGAAATACAGATTTATTGTTTATAGTAACATAATTCAAAAAGGAAGAAATGGGCATTGATTTTTCAAGATGGGTTATTGATGAGATGGAGAGTGGGTTACCTCGATATTTAAACTATTTTCTTAATCATTGTAGGGTGAACTGTGGTAGCTTATTTTTTCCTCTGCATATAAATTTTCCCAACCTCTTTATTCTAGTTACAGAAAATACACAGCAATGGGCATGTGGTTCAGGTATATCTATATATCAAACCTATCTTCTTGAGGGATGGACAAATAACCAAGTAGTGGCAAAAAAAAAAAAAAAAATCCAGAACTACTATATAAACACTGGGAGAAAGAATCTTTTTTCTTTCTGCTTATGTTGTAAAACCACACTTTGAACCATTTAGAGGGAGAACTTGTTGGCAAAATGAAGCCACAATTGAGAGATGGGTATGCAACTCCCCCCAACCCCCCCAAAAAAACCCCAACAAATGGAGCCTGAGTTATTTATTTGATCCTGTGAACTATGTGGGTATTCAGTAATGAACATGAAATTCCTTTTTGCTAAAGCCATTTGAGTTGGTTTCTCTCGCTTGCCAATAAAATAATCTTTAATAATATGCACAAAACAGTGGCTACGAAGTCTGCATATATTCAATAGGACACAACATAGACCAGTATATTAGCATTCACCATTTTCTCTAGTGCATTTTATTAATGCTATATTTTTCCCCATAATCAGTAACTTCATTAAAGTTGCCAATTTTTAACCTGTTTACCAACATCAAAATGATGTGGATGTTCCCAAAGAGCCCAATATTTTCTTGTTAGTCATTAAGGAATTGTAATATTTAAATTAATTTGATTTTTTTGAATTAACTGGCTTAAAACAGACACATGAAATATTTATTCATTTATTTACTTTCATTCTAATTCTGAAATATTATTTTTAATAAACAGAAAAGTATTATCTTAAAATATGGGTGATGTGTTTAATAGTAAGCCATCATAGCTTCCATTTTTACCAATTTTTGGTAATTTACCTTTATGTATAATCTATCTACCAATTAGATTACTTATCAGTGGTTCTTCGACCTGGCTTGTTTAAGAATCATTTGGAGAACTTAAAAATTATAAAAAAAAAAAACCTTAAAAAGAAAATTCTCATACCCATGATCAATCCCTAGAAATTCTTATTTACTATATTTGGCATGTTTATTTGGTTTTGAAAGTGCCACAAATGATTTATTGTTTAGCTGGTATTGCCTGCACTGATTTAAATCATCATCTCAAATTCAAGCATCATTTAAAGGCTCTTCTAGTTAATTCTTAGGTCTATTTTACAGATATTTTAAAACATGTAATATACTTAAATCAATTTGAATATATTTACTTTTCAGAAATAAACATACAATATACATACATGCATTTGCTTAACAGTTTTTTCAAACCTCTGAACAGGCTTCCTCCTCTTACAAAACATTTTCCATATTCTTATATCAACACAGATTTACTTATATCATTTGGTCAATGAATCCATTTACTATACATTATTTGATTTATTCAATATTGTTTATAGCAGATCTTGGCCACAGATAATATTTCTCTGAAATCTGTTCCTTCTCAGATGATTTTTGCACTTTGGATAAAATTTAAAGTCTCAGATATGTCTGACTCTGGCCCCTGCATTTCCTCCTGGTGTCATCCCGTGGCACTTTGCTGATTTTGAGTGTGGGTGTGTGTTTACCCATACTGATCTTCTTTAGTCCTTGATTTTACTTTTTTATTTAAATGAACAAATACTCAGAAAATGATGCATAGTGCAATGGAATTGCAAATAGAGACCCTAACATCCTCACTTTTGCCACTTTTTTGTGTTACACTCTGCCAATAGCTCATTCAGATATGAGTATGATATTTCTATCTGACAGATTTTTTTCTTTTAGAGAAATTTTCAAATATGGGACATCACACCAAAAGGTTGATAGACATCTATGTTAACTAATAATGATTGAATATTATATGCTAGGCACTCAGTGCTCTATAAGTATCATTATCATTTATTTCTATAGTTAATTTGAAGAAGAATATGGCTCCCATTTTAGAGATGGTTTATGGAGATGTATAATAATTAATTAATATAATAATTTATGGATTTAAATAAAGATTTATGGAGACGTATAATAATCTGGCAACTCTAGTCTGACTCTTAGAGTGCCCATTCTATATTTTTAACTGCTTTATTGAGATATAATTAACATATTCTGCAGTTCACCCATTTAAATTATATAGTTCTGTGTGTATTAGTATATTCACAGGATTATGTAACACTCTCCACACAATATAATTTTAGACAAAGCTAAAAAGAAACTCCATATCCATTAGCAGTCATCCCAGGCCCATCCACCCAGACCAGGCCCTTAGGATTCATCAACCTGATTTGTCTCTATAAATTTGCTTATTTTGGACATTTCATTTAAACAGAATCATATAATATGTGGAATTTCTTTACTTCTTTCACTATTGTCAAGGTTGGTTCACATATTAGCTTGTATCAGTACACATGATGTAGCCACTCATGCTGTAGGAAAATTAACATAGACTGTATGAAGTAAGTTTGATGTTTGTGTAACCGACATTCAGAGAAACTCTAAGGTTTTGCTGTGTCCAGGGATCCAATCTGGAAAAATACTCACAGCTGAATTTTTCTGTGTAAGTATGGCACATCTAATGCTATATGACCATACATGACGGCCACAATTTACTTTTCTGTGGGTTGGTGTCCGAGCTAAAAGCAAGAGTCTATCAGCAGGGTATTAATAAGGACCTACACAACTTGACGTGGTTTGAGGCTTATTGTGGATGCTTTATTAAATGTTGATGAGACACCCCCAGTGGGTTTTTCTCTCTTGAGAAGTTTGATATTGATAGAAAGGGGGAAAAAAGCAAAAGAGAGGGGCCAGCCCCATGGCATGGTGGTTAAGTTCAGCATGGTTCGCTTTGGTGGTCCAGATTTGTGGGTTTGGATCCCAGTCGCACACCTACACCACTCGTCAGCCATGCTATGGTGGTGACCCACATATAAAGTGGAGGAAGAATTGCACAGATGTTAGCTCAGAGCTAATCTTCCTCAAATGAAAAGCAAGTGAGATTGGCAACAGGTGTTACCTCACGGCTAATCTTCCTCAGATAAAAAAATAAAGGAAAAGAGAGGAATTTGAAGAAATCTAAGTTGATGAGAGCTTAATAAGTAAACTGCCTTTTCTGAGCTACCACCTATTCTCTTGTGTCTTGGAATGTGACAAGCCATTGATGGAGTTATCCATGAGTTCTGCTGTATACTGCAGTTTTGCATATCTGAATCTTGGAAGAATCTAGAAGATTAAAGGAAAGTCTAAAGTATTAAAATGTTGTATCAGGAAAAGTTGTATTACTGTTAATGCAACTAGAGTGAGGCAAAAGACTGGGTAAAAAGGAAGTGACCATGAGGAAAAGAAAGACAATTAACTTTTTCTATCATTTTTACTTGTAATTTCTGAATGCATTCAAGTGCTTCAAAATTATTAAAACTGAAACATTATGCAGCAAGAAAAAAAAACACACTTCCTTCTTGCTCACCTTGGAACAAGTTACCAGTCTGCCCCAGACTGAAGCTTCATTATTGCTGTGTATGCTTCCAGAGTTTTTTTATATCAATACAAGTAAAACTATATACACATATATTACATATTAGATTTCTTTACAAGGCTTAACAAAAATGAAGAAAATTCAGCTACCTCAGAATAGGTAGGAGTCACACATTCCAATTTTATCAAAATAGTGTCCACTGTGCATTCTAAATTTAGACAGAGGCCACTATCTATTATTTTTCTATATAGCCTGGGAAAATTATCCTCCTCCAACCACAAATGTCCTTTCTCTTCTTTTGGTTTCTTTTGGTTCCAGCCAGACACAAAGCAGTATTTTATATCTTTCTGTCGATTATTTGGATTGCTCAAGCAATCATACTGCTCACTACATCCCTTATGTATTGGTTAGCACCTCTTCCCAATTTTACATCAGTTTGTTTGTCTGATTATAGGTAGCTGATTCATGGGTAGTTATTTGAAAAAATTGTTTTTTCCTCCTCCCTCAGTTAAGGTAATTCTAGTTTGGAAAATTAATAGCAAACACACACATTGGATTAAAGTATGCCATGATTCCTGAAATTCTGCATGTCATATCCAACCAACTGCATAATTTCCTTCAGATAATCTGATTTTAAGTTTATATTCTGCTGACTCTGCTCATGTGTTTAACCAGGCACAAAGAGATAGTACATTTCCACATCATCAACTGTTACGTTCTGCACTGGTTGCTCTGTGGATGGGTATGCAAATCTAAGGTCAAAGGTACAAGAGATTCCGTAAGTGTGAGATCAGATGTGAGTCCCTTGGTAACTCATATCTGAGACCACAATCAACTTGCCTCTAATTACCCCTTGGATGATGAAAGTATACATCGTACATCAGTAATTGTCCTCTCCCCAAGAGTAATGCTGATTCACTGACTCACTAAAGCTAACAACTGTTTTCAATTCTGTGCTCTAGAAGGGCCATCTGGCAACAGATCACTGATACTCAAGTGCAAGACACTAGTCCTAACCACTGTATGGAGAATGACAGAGAAGAGGTTTATAAAGCTCAAATAAAACTAATGTTACTTAAATAAAGAGGACTTATTAAGAAAATTAGGTTATTTTGAGGTGAAGTAAATCTGAACCAAAATGTCAGGTCATTATCTGGATATTTTACCATTTAATATTTATAACAAAATTATTACTCAGATAGATGTAGTTAATATCCCAGAACCCTATCACCTAGCAATTGACTGTTTTCATATATGAAGTAAGCATTAACTTTTGACATCTTGAAAAGATCATCAATACAAATGTAATTGTTGACTAATAATACCTACCATTTATGAAAAAGATTATTTTCCTGGCACTGGCATAAGATCTTGAACATATTAGCCCACTAACCATCACAACAAACCTGAAAGTTTACTCTCATTTTTACTGATAAAAGAACTAACCACAGAGAGGTTAAGTAACACCTCAAACATGGGAAGGCTGGAATTCAAACCCAGGCAATTTGGCCGCAGTCATGCCTCTCAACTGCTTCTCTATATTTCAATCGGTTATTATTTTAATCATATCAACCACGTGCCCACTTCTGAGCTCCATGCTACAAGATTTTGAAAAACAAGTCAACACAAAATCCAATTGTGAAAAGTAAATTAACACAGATACTTTTTAGGCAACATTTATTGTATGATGGCATACCGATTGTAACATTTCATCAAAGAGAGAATAAGTGTTTTAAGAGACTCCATCAGGCTCCCTGGAGGAGCAGTGAGACTTCAGTCACCCGTGAATAGGAGAAAACATTTGTATAATCAAAGCTGGAGAGCAAGTCAAGTAGACTGACTCCACAATATAAAAAACAGCCTGGAGAGCAATCAGCACGGGTTCTATCAGAGGCGTACCAACTCTTTTCTTCTGAACTCTGGTCATCTTTCTTATCTCCATGGGCAGATTTTCCTTGTTTAGATTTCTGTTTACTACTCATAAATTCTTCTTGCATTCTGATTTGCATGAACTCTTCAGATGAGCCCCTGGATTGCGAGCTTCACCTAACCCCTTAGACTCAAAGTTCATGCTTTTAGTTCAACGTCCATGTACATAGGTATAGGACACTTAGCGCTGTGTCGTAAGTTCTTTTAGAACACGGGAGTTAATATGGCGAGCAAATGGAGTCAGAATATCTGAGGTCACAGATGAGATGAAACTATAAATTAATGAGACCGACTTCATTATGTTGCTTCTCAATGGTTTTGAGATTATTTCCTAAAGAAAAGCTTCAGGAATACTGTGAATAATGGGATTTTTTTAAAAATAAGAAACAACTAAATTCTTTATTGTTTGAAACTGCAACAAAATTCTAAACCCCACCAAGACACCATTATATAGTAAGAGCTAGACAGCTGAGCTGTTATACTTGACTATTGGCACTTTTATACTTGGACAATTTTTAAGAAGGTAACTGTACTTGAAGATCTGCATGAACTAAGACAATTGTAATTACACTAAAGCTATATCTCTGACCCTTGTGGCAACTAAAGGAAATAAAAGACAATGGATTACAAAGCTTTATATGAAATTAATGGATAGCTTCCCAAAGTGCACTGTATGAGTAAGTGCCTGTATTTAAAAATTTACTACAGTGTAACTGCATTTCATAAATCCGCCACCTAGGGGAGTATTACGAGTAGAACTACTAGAGGTAAAAGATTAGTAAACCTTTGCTGCTTGGTTGGTATTGAAAGTACTCAGTATAATAGCAACGAAAATTCAACTTATAAAGAGCACAAGCCATCAGAGACTTAAGTGCCGTGCAAGATTTTAGAGTGGGAGAGTAATTTCAGTTTCTTCTTAGAAGCTAAATTCTTATGCTGCTTGAATCCTGCAAATAGGTTTAAATATTTTGTTTTTTAAAAAAAAATGAGTCCATATCTATTCCTATTTTAAGTAAGGTGTAGAGCTATTTAATATAAAGGGCAATTTTCTCCTTTGGGTCAATAGACTACACACGCATATTCAATATGTTTTATTAGTATTTCTAAGTGGCCTAGTCATTTCTGAAGTGTAATTAAGGCTGCAGTACCATTAGGAAATCTGCAGTTTGTTTTTTTTTTTTTTAAACTTTAGATGGATAATGAGTTAGAGTTTTGCAATGCAATTAAATATGATGAAGAAAACTATAGAAATTATTAAAATAATGATAAATGACCTAAAATGTAATAGGTTATTAGACAAGTAAGAATATGAATACTTGAAAGTTCTAAAGAAAACCGAATTTAACAATTTATCTTTACACAAAATAATTTGAAGACCTTTTTTGGAAAAATTTAATGGGCATCAGTATTTAAGGTAAATCAGAATATATCTATATCTATTTTAAATTTTAAATAAAATGTACTAGAGAAAACCTTCAAGAGAATGAGTACTACTTAATCAATCAAACTGTGTCACATTAGTCATTTTTCAACAGACATATTTAGAGTAGGTAAAATTCTGAGTTCTCAATTCAAGTTGAGTGGAATTAACTGAAAAGTAAAATAAAATAAAGAATGGTGGGGATATAATTAAAACCAAAATAAATATTTATCCTTTTTTACGCATAGTGTATTCTTCTTCCAGGTTTGTGTTTCATATTATTTTGAAGGGTTGTTATTAAAGTAGTCATGTAACAAAATGACCACTAACATAGGCTATCTAAAGATGATATATTCAATAGAAATTACCTACGATCTTCCCACTCCAATTGTAGCACTCTGGTTTTCTAGAAATGGAAAGTCTCAGACCCTATGGCATACCTAATGAATCAGAATGTGCATTTAAGATCACCACATTAAAGTTTGAGAAGCACTCCCTAAGCCACTGTGGATCAAAGTTCACTTTATCCACCTGAGCATCATAGTAATGGGAACGTGAAGTACTCCAAATAGATTAAGGTTTAGAGTTGTTAAACATTGATGCTGACAACAGTAATTATTTTTAGACTATTTTTGAAGTTACTATTAGTCCATGGCTTGAAATGATTCTTGTTGCATGAAACTTTCATTGCATTTGACATTCTAACATTTAGACTCTGAAAGCTCCTGTTGCAATATTAAGACACATATATAAATGTCTAAAGCAACCACTAAAAAATCCACTAAAAAGATACTCAAAAACACTATAAATAAATAAAAATAGAATTCAAAAAAATATTCAAGTAACTCCCAGGAAAGAAGGGGAAAAAAAGCAGAAACAAAATACAGAGAGAATGGACAGAAAAAAAGTCAAATTTAAGCTTTAACATATAAACTATTGCATGAAATTTAAAAGGCTCTGTATACCAATTAAAGGAGAGAGATTGGCAGAGTAGATTAATAGAATGAATCAACTAGATACTGCATACAAGAAATTCACTTCTGGGGGCTGGCCCAGGGGCATAATGGTTAACTTCACGCACTCCACTTCTGGTGACCCGGGGTTCCCACCTTCCGATCCCGCAGGCAGACTAACTCACTGCTTGTCAAGCCACGCTGTGGCTGTGTCCCATATAAAATAGAGGAAGATGGGCATGGATGTTAGCCCAGGGCCAGTCTTCCTCAGCAAAAAGAGGAGGATTGGCAACGGATGTTAGCTCAGGACTAATCTTCCTTACAAAAAAAAAAAAAAAGAAATTCACTTCAAATATGAAAACATAGGTAGTATGAAAGTAAGTAAAAAGGAAAAATATATGCCTTGGAAACATTAAACAAAAGAAAGCAGGGGGGGCCGCCCAGTGGCGCAGTGGTTTAGTTCGCGCTTGGCAGCCCGGGGTTCGCGAGTTCGGACCCCGGGCGCCCGCCGACGCACTGCTTGTCAGCCATGCCGTGGCGGCGTCCCATATAAAGTGGAGGAAGATGGGCACGGATGTTAGCCCAGGGCCAGTCTTCCTCAGCAAAAAGGGGAGGATTGGCAACGGATGTTAGCTCAGGGCTGGTCTTCCCCACAAAAAAAAAAAAAAAAAAAAAACAGGAGTAGTTACATTAATATCTGATAAATTAAATTTCAGAGCAAAGAAAATTATTAGAGACATAGAAATTCAACCAACCAGGTAGACATAGCAATCCTAAATGTTATGCACTAAACAAAATACCTGCAAATTACACAAAGTGAAAATGACAGAACCGAAAGAATAGAAAAATACAAAATTCTAATGGGAGACTTCAACAGCACTCTTTCAACAACTGAAAGAACAACTGGACAGAAAATCAGCAAGGATATCAACTCAAAACCACCATTAACCAACAGTATCTAATCAAGATTTATGGAATACTCTACCCAACAACAACAGAATAAGCATTCTTTTCAAGTGACCACAGAAGTTATAATAAAATAGACCATGTCCTGGGGTATTAAGCAAACCTCAACAAAGTTAAAATAATTAAAATCCTACAGAGTGTGTTCTCTGACCACAATGAATCAAACCAGAAATAAATAACAGAAAACTTTCCAAATAGTTAGAAACTAAATTACACACTTCTAAATAATCCCTTGGTTAAAGAGAAAGTATTGAGAGAAATTTAAAAAATAGATTAAACTGAATGAAAATGAAAATTCAATGTATGAAAAACATGTGGAACACAACTAAAGCAGTATTGAACTGGAAATTTATAGCCCTAAATGCTTACCTTAGCGGAGAGAAAAAGTCTAAAACAAGTAAATTAAATTCCTATGAGAAGAAACTAGAAGAAGAAGAAAAAATAAGTCAAAGTGAAGCAGAAGGAGGGGGATAATAAAAACAAGAACACCAATTACAACGAAATTGAAAAAGAAAAATTAAGGAGAAAATTAATGGAACAAAAGCTGGTTCTTTGAAAAGATTAGCAAAATTGTCAAAATTCTAACAAGACATACAAGGGTAAAATATAGAATACACATTATTAATATTAGGAATGGAATAGGGGATATCATTACAGACCCTGCAGAAACCAAGCTACATACATAAATTTGACAAGTGAGATGAAATGGACTAATTACTAAAAAGTACAAACTACTTCAACATAATATTAAATATGCAATAAATAATTTGAATAACACTATAACTGTTAAAGAAGTTGAATTCAGGCTTTGACACCTCCGGGCAAAGAAATTGTCATGCCTTGATGCTTTCATTTGGAGAATTCTATCAAATGTTTAAAGAAGAATTAACACCAATTCTACAGATTCTCTTCCAGAAAAATAGTGGAGGGAACACCACCCAACTCATTCTATGAAGCCAGTATTACACAAAAGTCAAACAAAGGCAGTACCAAAGAGAAAGAAAGGAAGGAAGGAAGGAAAGAAAGAAGGGAACTATAGACCAATATCCTTCATTAATATAGTGTAAAAATTTTCAAACAAATTATTAGCAAGTAGAATTCAGGAATATTTGCAAAGAATTAGATATCGTGATCAAGTTCATGCAAGGCTGACTCAATATTCAAAAATTAGTCAATGCAATCAACCACAGTAACAGTTAAAGAATAAAAATTATGTGATTGTAATAATTTATGCAGAAAAATGCATTCAACAAAATTCAATACCCATTCATAACAAAACCTTTCAGAAACTAAGAAGAAACGGGAATTTCCTCAACTCATAAAGAAAATCTACATAACCTAGAGCTACCATTGTACTTGATAAAAGACTGAATGCTTTCCTTATAAAATCAGACACAAAGCAGGATTGTCCACTCTCATCTCTGCTATTCAGCATAGTACCCCAACTCTCGCCAGTGCAATAAGACAAAACTAACAAACAAAGACAGAAAGAAAAGAAAAGACATGAATACTAGAAAGGAAGAAATAAAACTGTTCTTATTTTCAGATAACAGAAAAACCTAGGAATCTATGGGAAACACTCTTAGAACTAACGTGTGTTCAGTAAGTTCACAGGATAAAAGATCAACATACAAAACAAGTATATTTATGTATGCTAGCAATGAACATGTGGAAACTGAAGTTAAATATACAAAGTCACTTACAATTGCTTAAAAATGGAAAAGGTGTAAATTTCACAAAATGTGTACAAGACATATTGAATATAACAAAATGCTGCTGAAAGAAAGATCTAAATAAATGTAGAATCATAGAGTGTTCATTGATTGGAAGCTTCAACACAGCAAAGTAGTCAAATGATCCCAAATTGATACAGGTTTAATACATTTTCTATTGATACCCCAGCAAGGTATTTTGTAGATATAAATGATATTATTCAAACATTTATAAGAAACAGCAAAGGAACTATCAATTGCTAAAACAATATTGAAAAGAAAAAGAGTGGGAGGAGTTACTTTAGATTCATGATTTATTATGTAAATAGAGTAATCAAGACTTTGTGGTAATAGATGAGGGATAGACACATACAGCATTGGAACCAAATAGAGAGAACTCATAAATAGCCCACAGAAGTATGACCAACTGACAGTTTACAAAGGTTCAAAAGCAATTCAATGGAGGTGCTACAACAAATGATGCTAGAGCAATTAGATATCTACAGGAAGGAAAGAAAGAAAGATAGAAAGAAGGAAAAAACCTGTCCTAAACTTCACATATTTTACAAAAATTCGTTCAAAATAGATCATAGGTTTAAATACAAAATGTAGAACTATACAACTTTTAGAATAGCATAGGAGAAAATATTGAGAATCTAGGGCCAGGCAAAGATTTCTTAGACATGTTACTAAAACCATGATCCAGAAAATAAAAAATCAGTAAGTTGGATCTAATAAAATTTAAAAACATTTGTTTTGTGGAATACACTGTTTAAAGGGTAAAAAGATAAGCTACAAACAGGAGAAAAAAAGCATTTGCAAACCCCATATCTCACAAAGGACTAGTATCTAGAATATATAAAGAACTCTCAATCTTCCAACTATTTTAAAAAATCCAATTGAAAATGGACAAAATACATGAAATATTTTACCTAAAAAGATATATGGATAGCAAATAAATGCATGAAAATATGTTAAATATCATTAGCATTAGGAAAATGCAGATTGAAACTACTATGAGATGTCACATCTATCAGAACAGCTTAAAAAAAAATAGTGGCGCAATGAAATGCTGGTGAGGTTGCAGAGAAAATAGATCGCTCATACATTCGTGATGCAAGTATAAAAAGATACAGCCACTCTGGAAAACAGCTTGGCTGTTTATGAAATAAACTAAACATACACTTGTCACATGACCTGCAACTATACTCCTGGACATTTATCCCAGAGAAATGAAAACTTGTGCTCAGACAAAAACCTGTACACAATTATTCGTAGCACCAATATTTGTAATAACTGCCAAACTGGAAACAATCAAAATGTCCCCCAGTAGGTAACTGGATAAAAATCAAAATAAAGCTGCTGTACATCCATACCATAGAACACTACTCAGGAATCAAATAAGCCAGCAAACAGAACTATTGATGCACACATGCAATGATTAGGATGAATCTCCACAGAATTATTTTCAGGGAAAAAAGTCAATCTCAAAAGGTAACATTTTGAATGAATTCATTATATAACTTTCTTGAAATTAACAAAATTACAGAGATGGATAACATAGCGGTTGTCAGGGGTTAGGGATGGTGGAAGGAGGGAGTGGGTGCTACTGTAAAGGGATAGCACAAGGGGTATCTTTGTGGAGAAGGGATAGTTCTGTATCATGATTGCAGTGGTCGTTACAAGAAGCTGAACATGATAAAACATGGCGAATAACTATGCATACACTTTGTACCAATGTCAAATTTTGGCTTGATGCTGCACCATAATTCTGTAAGATGCAACCATTGGGAGAAACTGGGTGAAGGGTACATGAGTCCTCTCTGTACTGCCTTTCCAACTCTTATTTATCTAATCATTTCAAAATAAAATGTTATAAAAGAATTAATTATCTGAGAGAAGAAACTACATAAAGAACAAAATCTTAAATAACTGAGTTCGAAGCACATATGGGGAGCTTTATAATTTACCTAATATTTGTATCTATCTTGCTTTTACTCCAAAGCCTTTCCACACAAGTGTGATCCGTGGACGGACAGCACCAGTGTCACCCGGGAGCTTGACAGAAATGCAAAACTTGAGATCCTATCTGATATCTACTGAATCAGAATCTACATTTTGACAAGAACCCCGAAGGTTTGAATGCACATATAAGTTTGAGTAACACTGGTCTAAAAAAAAATCTACAGCGTTATTTTAAAGCTGACTCAAAATGTCAGCGAGTTTTGAAAACCCTTGGTCCGATTAACTCAGTCAGTCCACTATTGCTTTCCTGAGAATCCTGGATAACCCTGGAGACCAAGCTGGGTAAATGAGTGATTTTTTTTTTTTTTTTTTTTATACAGCCTGTACTCAGTGTACCAATGGAACGGATGTCCTACCTAACTGCTCTTTCCTATCCACGAGAGAAGAAGGCTCTCTGATTCTTATTGCTACTTTAATAGCTTTCTGTAATTCTTTATATTAAGTGTAGAGGAGGGAAAGGGACCATGAAATATGGAGAACCTTAAAAATCTTTAGATTGAGATTATGCTTGGTTCAGATTCACTCATAAAATCTATCATTTGCTTTCCTAATCTACTCATAGGATATAACAAAATGAATATTTCTATTGCAACCTGTCACTTAAGAGTAATTCCTTAATAGATTACCTTTTATTTAAAAAAAGAAAACTATCATAAAATTTTAACTTTATAGATTGTGCCTAAACTTTAAATCAGATGGTTTTACGGTAGTTTGAACTACAGCTTCTCTGTGTTATAGTAACTATGTTTTTAATTCCTTGGAGAAGAAGTTTCCAGCAGAGAATAGAAGAATGTTTTTCATAAAACAACCTCAAAGAAGTGATTTTTTTGTTGTTGTTTTCTTGACAGCTGAGAGATCATCTGTTAAGAAGGAATTCCTTTCCTTTGACAAAGTGACTACATAAACTCTGTTTGAAGCTAAGACCCTGAAGGTATGAGCTACAGGGTTATTCAAAAAATAATAAGAAAAAAGAGAACTGATTAACCTGCTTCTAATAGGAAGTTCTGAGAAATTTCAATGGGCTGTAGTGCAAGGGAAAATATACAAAGAGACAAAAGATAAAGGGTTGGGGAGTGGGAGATAGATATGAGGCCAGGAACCATGTGGGTTGAAGGGTTGAAGTAAATTGTCCTATGATAAAGTGACCCTGTGATTTTACAAGAATAAGAAACCTAATTTGTCTTTCAGTTTCTCTCTCTCTCTAACTCTTGCTCGCTTTCTCTCTGATTAAACTGCTTTTCTTTGCTATTGGTTGGGGACAACTTCGCTAGAGCCAGATTGCTCTGCAAATTTGCTCCACCAGTCTATGCTTCTACCAGAAATATGTAAAGTTTCCTGAATCTCCAATTCCTTATGAATATTTAGCATTACCAGCTGTCCATGTTTTGCTATCCTGATAGCTGTAAAGTGAAAACACATTTTAAAACTTGCATTTATCTGATTATGAAAATTATCTTTTTCTCATTGATTGGGAAGAATTTCTTGCATATTCTGGATATGAGTTCCTTCCTAACTTGAAATATTGTGGTTACCTATTCACATTTTAAATATGGGAATACTTAAAATACGCACATCTTTAATAGAGTGTACTAAATGGATGAATATGTACATGACCATAGCATGTGACAAAATTAATGAAGAATCTGAATTATGGATCACACCCACAATATATAAAACAGAGATGATACTCACAGAAGAAGAAATCCAGTGGCAAATGTAAGCAAGAAACAAATATCCCTGATGATCTGAAGGAATCTTGAGGATGAACATGGACCTCCATATGGAATGGAAGTTGAAGCTCTTAAACATAAAGAAGAATGAATTTTCCAGATGATATCTGGTTAAAATAAAAGGACATATAATGAGGAAAATAACTGTTTCTTTATGAAAACCATATGCAAATTCTGGTTGTTTTTATGACATAAAATGGAATTAGTTCTTGCAGTATTGAATAAAAATGTAATGCAAAGATTAAAGAGAAATTAGTGCAATTTTAAATCTTGATTATAACAGCTCTTCTTGTGGGTTATAGTCTAATCTTACATGGGCAGCTGTTTCCCTAACACTGATACGTCACAATTTAATGTATTTTAAAGGAATAAGTATATGAACAATTAAGGGCCACAAATGAGGCTTATGGCTGAAATTACTATTTCAATTGGCCTAATCATGGCAATGTATTTCCATTGATTTTAGACGTGCAATTCTATGAGATGCAACATCTAGTTTTCTAATTTTGAGAAAGAAAAGTGAAGGAATTCTATGAACAATTTGGAAGTTGTTTTATAGCACTTAATTTCCTTTATTTGTCATTATATTTACTCCTCTCATGTTCAAATTCTGGAAACTTCTTTCAGATATTATTATTAGTAGCAGTAGTATGGAGATCATCCCACATGTATTAAGAAGATCCCAGCAAAAAAATACAGGATCCCATTCAAGTATCTAGTCATTAATTCATGCTACTTCTGAAAATTAGCTTTTTAACAGAGGTGTCTGTATCTGACTTCTTTCCCTTTGGAATAGTCTCTGTGTTAGAAAGTAAAGAAAGCACCTTGTGCTCTGATGACATAAACAATGTTCAGTAAATAACTTAGAGACATATAACACATAATCTCACATTGACTATTAAAAATACATATTAACAAAGCACAATATCAATTCTTGTATGGCCTCCATCTATCAATAAAGTATGGCACTGGATTCATCATGTAAGATAACTGGGGACACAGAAAAAAAAACCTTTTTACTTTTTAATTCCTTAATGTATGAAGACTTTGAAACATAATCCATATTATGAATCAATGTTCGAGAGAAATGTGTTACTACGTTGGTGTGCATGTTAACTTCGTTTTGTTGTATAGTAAGATAAAAGGAAGCAGAAAAGAACAGATGATCAGGAGGATGATAATAGAAATAGATGTGAACTGAGACTTTATAAAATAATATAATCTGTGTCTATGTAAAATTTGTTTTCAAAATATTTGTTTAATAATTGTCCTTAAGAGCTATAAAGGACGTTAAAAACATATTATGAAAACTTGGGTCCCAGTTCTGTTACTGTCACACATAAGCTTTATGTCATTCATCAAATTTCTTCAAAGCTTGGGCATCATCTGCTTCATTACTACACTGAGAAGTTAAGACTTACAAAAATTTATCATTAGGAATATGTTACTATTTAAAATTCTATAACTAAGAATAAAATTCTACTTATGACAACTTAACTGTTTATTAGGTCATTTAATTTGAAAGTAATTGCAGCTTATTGTGTGTCAAGTCATGTTGGTGAAGCTTCATTCCTTAATTCCCTCCTTCAACCATTCATGTATTCTTCATGCATCCATTCAATGTTCTATGCTAAGCTCTAGAAACAATGAGCAAAACACTTTGTTTAGTGCTTAGTGCAGAATTTGCCAACCTTTGGCTTGAGAATCCTTAAAGATTTAATTAAGATGTTGCAAGGGGTTCTTTTGTTAAAGGTAAAAATGGCCTGGGTTTCAAATTTCTATTTCCTTAGCAACACAATAATTTGCAAATCTTCTTTTAAAATGAAGCTAGCTGAGAACCTCTGAGCATGGACTGAGTAAGCCCATGTAAAGATTAATTAGGATCAGATGAGCTCACTCATGAGTCAATTAGTTGATGTATCTGGGTCTTATAGCTAACTGGTGTTTGCTTCTATCTAAGAAGATCATTGATGTCTATGTATTTTTTTACACAACCACTTACTGAATTCACTCAGTGTGTGAAACATTTTTTTCTCTTCACTTTATCATGGTAGTTTTAATTACTAAACTATTGTAATTAGCTTTTATTGTTTATTATATACTCTTTAATTATGTTCAAAATTGATGTATAGATCAACCAGAAATAAATAAGTGACACTATAGGGCGAAGTACATGTTAATGAAGAAAACCACTATTACAATTATTCCATAGATTGTTTGAAGATTTGAAGGTACATAACTCCCATTTGCCAGATCAATATATTTATGTAGTACATTAAAAGTTTCAAAAACTGAAAAATCAAGGAAAATATGATGACCAACATATTGAATAAGACTACTTATTACAAATAAGTTCTCCACATCATCAAATTCTATTTCTGAAGAAAATTTTGCAAATACAAGTCATATACCCCTTCTCTTACTGCATCAGTTACAAGTAAAATAATTATACAAACAACTTGACTGATGAGTTTATAGAGTGGAAAGTGAAAAAACTAAACTTTGGATCATGCAAGAAGTTTGCTCAATTTCTGATGCTGCAATATAGGGTTACATTTCTGCCCAAACTTTAAAATATTTCTAATTCCCAGGCCAAATATAATGTAATATGGTATTTTTAACATATATAAGTTTAAAAGTGCTTTGAACTTATATAAATTATAATGTGTGTTAGTGTAATGTATATGTTTTACATCGATAAATTATACATGATGAATATTTTTTCCAAAGAAGCTGAAAATAATCTCTATTAAAAAAAAACATGGTTTCCTCCAATCTAACAGTCCAGTTTCCCCATCATGATTTATGAAATCATCCATCTTTTCTTCCCACTGATTGTAAATGTACCATTATTCATATATTAAATTGCAGAATTATTTAGAGAACTATTTCTAGAATTTTGACTTTGATCTATGTATCTTTATATTATGCTTTAATTTCTGGTGGGCTTAACTCCCTCTGCTCTTCCACTATTACTCTATTTTTTAGAAAGTTCTTGGCTGATCTTGCTGATATATTTTTTCATATGACCTTTAAAACCAAATTCTCTGTTTCATCTCCTTCCCACAAATTACTATTTTTATTTTTATCAGAATTTCATTATTTTTATGGATGAACATACAGAGAAATGGCATTTTTATTATTTTGAATATTACTATCCAGAACAGGATATACATTGCATTTGTTTATGTCATCTTTGGGTCTTTGAGTAATATCTAAAATATTTCTTCACATAGATCAAGCTCATCTCATGTTATGTTTATCTGTAGAGAGTAAGTTTGGGCCATTGTAAGTGAACCTCTTATTTTTGTATATTTTCTATCTGTGGGTTTTGTATGAGATGGTAATTGATTTCTGTAGGTAAATTTAGTACTTTGAATGCTATCATACATGAAATTGTTCCCTTAATTTCCTTTTTTGGAAATTGGCTTCTTTGTCAAATATCAGTTGACCATATATTTTGTGGATCTATTTCTGGGCTCTCTATTCCACTCCACTGATCTGTGGTTCTATTGGTTGCAAATTTATTTAACACTTTGTTAATATGGTTCTTCTCCACTGATCTATGGTTCTTTTGCCACATCGTCTTAATCACTGTGGCTTTATAGTAAGGTGTGAAATCAGGTAATGTGGGTCCTCCAATATTCCTCTTCTTCTTCAGCATTATCTTGGTTATTCTAGTTTTTTTTTTACTTTCCATATAAATTTTAGAATTTACTTACTGATATCCACAAAAGAGTTTGCTGGGATTTTGATTTGAATTATGTCAATTCTACTGATAAAGTTGGGAAGAATTAATATTGAGGCTTGCAGTCTATGTACATGGATTATTTCTTCATTTATTTAGATCTCTAATATTTTTCCTCATTGTTTCATTGTTTTCTGCATATAGTTCCTTTATTCACATATTTTTGTACATATGCAGGTTTTATATCATTAATACTCTTGTTTGTGACCATATTTATTTTGGTATTATTCCTTTAGTGACAGATTCAAGGGTCACCTCCAGGCTCTTTAACAGAATCACTTGATTAATTGCTTACTTGCTTGCTTAAATATCAGAATTTAGTACTTTCTAAAAGAAGCAATTACAAGAACTAATTCTTACATGATCAAACAAGTTTCTTGCTACTGTTTTTCTTGAACAATAGTTTACTACAAAGTGTCTTGCAAAAACATCTCATCGTGCCACTATTTTCTGTCACTGGATGTAGCAAAGGAGAAGTAGGATAGAAGCCTGACATTTCCCATTATAGATTACTATAAGTGTTTGTCTCTCTGCTTTAAGAATTATTTATTTATATTAGATCATTTCTGTACCTTTAACAAGCCGTATTTCAGTATTGATTATTCTATGCCAAATCTCTTTTATCTCCTTAGAAAAGATATGTACTTTTAATCTGTATGTGTAAAAATTATTTTTATTTTCTGGAATTATTTTTCTGTATTCAATATTCTATTTTTGTAAATCTATCATTTTAATTCTTCCCTCAAGGACACCATTAGGCAGATCTCCTTTCCTGCCTTCCATTTCAACTATTTCACTCCAAATTTATTTAACACTTTGTTAATTTTCATCCTTTCCATCACTATTCTTGATCGTGCCTTTTATGTTTCTTGTTATATTATATTAACAGTGCTATGTCCTCTTGTACTGCCTTCATATTCACCTAAATTCTATAATGGGTTTTTACCTTTTTCACTTCTTTTCTGAGATCTACTAGTTTGTTTTTCATCTCTCATTTTCTGATAATATTTCCCTACATTCTTAGAGTTGCCCTTTATGATCTTGCATAATTATCTTTTTTTACTTAAAAAATGGCTTATATAGGAGTACATGTGCCTGTAATCACCTTCAGGGAAGGCTGGTGAAGTGAATGCCCTGAATTGCCTCTTGCTATCTGTGTTCCAGTCCCAGTCCCTTCTGTGTTCTCTCCTCATCAAAACATGTGGAAACTTTAGAACAGTATTCTCTAACTTCATTTACAGCAAGCTTCTGGGTTAGATTTTACCAGTGAAAATCACTCACTTGAAATTTGGAAACAAAAACAGAAGAGAAACCATTATCGCTTTGGCAACTATAGAAAGCTTGTGGCCACCCATCCAAGTACTAATAGGCCTGACCCTTAAGGTTTCCGTTATGTTACATGAGAAGTTCTAGAGATCTGCTGTGCAACATGGTGCCTATAGTTAAAAATATGGTATTGCGCACCTCAAAATTTGTTAACAGGGTAGATCTCATGTTAAGTATTCTTACCACAAAAACAAACAAAACCAAACCAAGGAAACCACTAAGAGACAAAAGGCAACTTTGGGAGGTGCTGGATACGTTTATCACCTTGATTGTAGTGGTGGCATCACAAGTGTTTGCATATGTCCAAACTTATCAAATTGTACACAAGAAATAAGTGCAGTTCTTTATGTATTAACTATACCTTAATACACCTGTTAAAAAAGAAAAAGAAAACTTGTGACCTTTGGCAGATAGCCAGTGAGATATTCTTCCAGAAGCATATGGGTCTTCTCCCATGAGGGAGCCATTTCGTTGCATCAGGTAGCTGAGACCATTGGTGTTCATTTCCTATAACCCCTGCATTTCTTTCCTGGCATTTATTCTCCACTTCAAAAACTTGGGTAAGCCTCTAGTTCTCTGTATTTATAACTTTCTGACTGAAATATCTAGGTTTGTTCTATCTTCTGACCAAACCCTGACCAAGAGTCAGCAATTTTTAGCTTCCGTGAAGCTGGCTCATAATCATGTCCCAATGTCAATGAATAAGAGAAACAGATCTCAGTCATTTAAACAGAATCCATTGATTCAAGTGTTGGCAAAAGTCGTGGTAGGAGCAATAATTTTTAAAGGTCACAGTGTTAACAGTTTTAGTAGCAGCCTCTGGTATCCGACAACTGTGATGTTCCAGTAGAAACCGCAGTGGATCTTTGCTGTGACAGGACTGATGCTGGAATAATTCTGTATTATTATTTTGAGAATCATCCCTGACTGTGTAATCATATTGTTATTTCTCTATCAATCTCAGGTTTTCATTGATCTACCTAATACTTTCTACTACTTTTATTTTTCTTCTTGAATTTGGCAGTTGATATTTTCCCTTCACATTTAACACCAAAACTTGAATGACAGAGCAACTGGTCCATGAAGTGATTCTAGGCAAGAGTGGAATATCTGCACGCATCGGGCAGAAGGTACCTGGACTGGTGAGATTAAGGGCAGTGAAGATCCAGTTAGGAATAAGGAATGGCCTTATGGCAGTTCAAACTGTTCATCAAATGATCCCCTATCATCACCTGGAAAAATGGACCCCACGTAAGAGAGGTCAGGCAATACAAAGTAGCAACCCATGCTCCTTGCCAGCACTGTCTATCCCCATTGAAACTGCTTTCTCTCTTCTCATAGCATCCATCACCATTGGACATGCCACATATTTACTCAATTTGTTTATTACTTGCCTCGTTTTATTAAAATGTTAGCTCCATAGGCAAGGGATATTATCTCTTTTGTTCACTGCTGTCCTGCTAGACTAGAACAGTGTCTGAAATGGAAGGGATGCTCAAAATCATTTTGTATTGAATGGATAAATGAGTTAAAGACCTGGGGAAGAAACTGCCACTGCCACAATTGAAAATTAAGTGTTTCTACTTCATTAAGTATTTCAAAGACTTATAGAGAAAGGATGATTATTTCAAATGCTCTGTTTAGATAAAGAGGATGCAAACTTCACATTTCTAAGTTCTCTGATTGGGCTAAATTCCAGGGACATTCTATGATTATGCTAAAAGACTGTCTTATCTATTTCAGCCACATAGATAAGATAATTGACTAAAAAATTCATATTTCAAATCCTCTGTTGTCAAATTTCAATATCACTTGAATTCACATCATTTTAGATTTTCTGTGTAACATTTGGGAATTGATTGAAAGTAGAATGAGGGGCATATTTCAAAGTTTAGATTCATTGAACAAATCTTCTTTGAGAGTTTATGATGTGCTACCTCCTGTTCTAGAGGCTGAAGGAAACAAAACCACTGTCATGAAAATTACCTTACAACGAAGAGTCTCCCTTGCTAGCAGGATCATTTCTTCCTCTCCTTTCTGAAGATTCTTTAGCAATCTCTCCTAAAAGGTAACCTTGCAAGAGGAAAGAAATATTATTCAAGCCTCTCGCTCATGGTCCCTCATTTCTCTGGACTGACACAGATTAGATCATGCTCTGAAGATTCATTACAAAGTCCAACCTGAGAGCAGAAGACTTATATGTAAAGACTGTAAAATTGTTCTACATTTTATTTTTTAGGATAAAATCAAAAGAAGTGTATATGTGAATGGTTTCCAAAAGCCATACAAAATTAGAGTTGAACATAATTTTAGTTTGGCCTGAATTTATGAATATGAGTGCATTTGCCAGATATTCTGCACTCAGTGTGCTAGGTCAAGCAGATGGGAGTGTTTATAATCACTTTTCTTGATTAGTTGACACATTTGAATTCAGTAGTGGGCCATGAAAACTAAATTTGAGATGCCAGAAATTCCTGATTATAATTTAGTGAATAGACTTTAAGAACATAGAGAAATAAAATTTTTGAGTAGATTTATCACATGTAAGATATTCACTTACCCTAAAAAATTGCCCTCTAAATGGACATTGTGGTTAATTCATTCACCAAGTCATTAAGAAATCCACTGAAGAGAGACCATCGTGGTCTTTTGAAAGTGGTTGTAGAAGAATTGTTCCCTGTAGGAATATGCTTTAGTTAAATGGGATTTCTGATGTCACTTGCAATCTCAGGATGCCCAGGATAGCAAAGTCTGAGAAAGTATTTCATAAAACATCATGGGCATATTCCATAAATCTCATTCCTAGAATTCCTCAAATGTAATTGCTGCTACTTTACTCAGAGTAAATATGTACTAGGAAACCAAAATATCTAGACATTAACATTCCAGAAAATACCTGAAACTGGCTCTGAGCTCATAATGAAATCCGGGCAAATTGAACACCTCTGTGGTCCACTGCTCAGAGCGGAGCTTACTTTGTCAAGTGATAAATAGTTTTTCCTAGTGAGTCCTTTAATCCCACCTAAAATTATTTTCCTGGTTTTTAAACATGCATTTGTAATAGCACTTGGCAGAATTCTCATATCAGCTCTAATCCTTATAAGATCATGTCAGCATGAGGGGCCAAATGGAAACATCTTTCTCCCACAATAATAAACCAAAGGCAACACTGCTTCACTTGTGGGAATTGTAGAGATTAGTGTCACAATCAAAGACATAAAATATGATTCCCTGTTTGTCCTCAAAAGAAGTCAGATGGTTTGGGGAGAAATAGTGGTGTAATATAAGTTTTATTAATTGGCCATTTCGAATTCAGAGATTTTACCTGACATGTACTCTTTACTTGAGCAAATCAATGCAGCTGTAGCATTTGGTAAACAGTTAAACTGTCAAATGTGGCTTTTTTCCCCCTCTTACTCCAATACTTGGAGAATACCAGAAGCATAAGGCAGAGATAACAGTATATGTTCATTCTATCACATTGGGTTTTAATCACCCTTTGGCTCTATGAAAAAAATTAGAATGAAAGGGCCTTAATTGTTGAACATCCCATAGGGCATTACAGCATAAATTCCTTATATCTCTCTGCTGATAGTACTTAGAGAACCAAGGATATCAGATACAATACATGTTGTTAAGAATTATTTGGAACATAAAGTAGAAAATTAATTCCATGAAACTTAGGTGCCTGTCATTTCAGTAAAATTTCTGTTAGACTAGCATTCTAGGGCATGTAAAACAACCATTTCCAAAATGAATGAAGAATTATGATTCTTCATAGTAATCTTTAA
Organism: Tapirus indicus; assembly: GCA_031878705.1. NCBI lineage: Eukaryota > Metazoa > Chordata > Mammalia > Perissodactyla > Tapiridae > Tapirus > Tapirus indicus. The sequence goes on along the minus strand of CM062937.1, from coordinate 32,369,456 downwards.
GGCCACAAAAACCACATTTGGTGTGTTGATCTGACCACTTCTCACTGAATGGAAGTAAAGGAAGAAAAAATTTCTAGATGTCTACACTGTTGTGCCCTCTTAAGCGAAGCAGACACGTCCAGGCAGGTTGATTATATTTGGAGTAGTTTGCGATGTTTTCTCGTTTGAAAAGGTGGTTATTTGTGATGTGGGTTTCTTTCTCCTACTTACTATCAGTCCAATCATAATTGGGCTTGTTTACTATCTTGTACAACATCATGATAAACCCTACGATGGCAACGATTTTATGCAAAGAATTCACTGTACAAACAGATATTTAATATGATGGGTTGAGGTCTGTGGCATTCATTGGTGAGATGACTTTAAACCCAGGTTTTTTCCCAGACAGTCTTGTATTAGACCAATTTTTGTGACATACTTACTAATATTATCTTCATTTCTCTGAGAATCTTCAAAAAGAATTTCTATTTCTATGAAAAATAGATTTTTTAAAAAATCTACCTCCTTCGTTGGACTTATCATACTTTCTATCACATTGCAACAATAGTCCTTATATTATGAAATAACATATTGAAAAGTTGGTAATGAAGCCAGTCAGGTGAGAACATATTTAGAGCTTAGTTTGAGGAACTATAGGTATGAACTAGCAATGCATGATGGTGTTTCCTCTCCCTTAGTCAGAAACTAGCATTTAAAAAAAACAAAAACCAAAGAAAAACAAGAGACAGAAGAGAAAAAGAAAAGAGATGGAGAAAATCATATTTTTCACTATTACGTCTGATGATTCACTAGAAAAAGAGTCTCTCCTCCCCACCCACTTCCCACCTGGCCTACGGGGATCATGGGGCTTAGAAATTTTGCTCTCCGAGTGAGAAATATTTCATTGGTGTACACATATTGACTGTTTTAAAAGGAAGATAAAGTTTTTGCTGAACTAACAGGCAACAGCAAGACTTATTTTGATGGGCAGGGTGGTTAATCTTAACTATCAGTGTTAATAGGGATGCTGTTAATTTAGGTCCAAAGAGAAAGGTAGTTGGAATCTAGAGAATTCTCAAGGGCATCCTCTGATGATTCCACCGAGGAGGCGAGTCAAACAACAAGGGCTCAGAACACTCAGGAATCAAACTTTGTTTATGCTACTGGGTAATAAGCTACTGCATTACATTGAATATATTTCAGAGTATTTTTTTTAATCTTGAAGCAAAGTAGATGTCTATAATTCACTGTTGCTAATCAAATTACTCTTCTGATAATGATGATGAGAGTAATGATGATGATAGATAATATTTATGTATTTTTTAATGTGTCAGACACTGTTCTAAGTACACTTCATATATAACTAATTTAATCTTACATTCTAAGGTAGATATTACTATTAAAATATGTTTATTGGGACATGATTTTTATAATCTACCTAAAAAACATGTCTTTTTCTGCTAGGTGACAGAATAAGCACTTTTATAGAAGTAAAATAGAGTTAAATTTAAAGACTAAAAAGGATTGAAAGTGGAGTTAGGAAAGGCTGAAATCTAACTAGTCATTCTTGACCCTTTTCCAAACCCAACTACATGGAAATGTTCAATAAAGATGGTGCCCTGGCTCTCATTCTTTTCTCTTATTTTCCAGTAGCTTTTCAATTCTACAACTTAAAGATAGAAATCAAGAAAGCTACTGATTGCTGAGAAAATATAAATATCATTATTACATTTACATATAAGATTTGGTGAAAAACTTTGGTTGATCATTTTAAGATCTTCAGAACAATCTAAATAATTTCTTTGAATTTTAAAATGAATATGAAATTTGCTAATCTGTCAGAGGTGAAAGAGAAAAAAGTTAGCTTTTTGAAAATATAAGATTAGGCTCTGGTGATTTGTGTGTGTCTATGAACACTGATTTTTACACCGGTCAGGACTTCTCTGAATGATGGCTGGGAATAGAAGGCAGGCTTCATGCTTCATATCAGCAAACACTTAACAACTGTCAGCAGATGTTGGGAGAGACTTTACTGATTTGTCCCACAGTCAGCTGGGCAATTGTTTCATTTTGATTCTCTATGAAATCTAATGTATCCATTTTAGTCTGACTGACAGACATGGATTTTTCCTCTGGCGAATTTTTCTGTACCATTCTAAATGCCACCTGGTGGGCAATGCTTTCATAAAAGAATGGAAATAATTTTTCCTTTCTAAAAATTGAAAGCAACAATGGCTAGTGAACATTTCTGCAAGATTCAAGGGGTCTGTGTTCTCATCTAAATTTGAAGCCACGGGAAAAATACATATATTCTGTGCATATAAATCAACTTAAATCTTTTTATTTTACAAAACCTTGTCCAGATAACCACAATATTTTGCAAGATCCAAGTGATGGTGAAGCATCTCAGAGCTAGCAACAGGAGTAAGAGGACCCTACGCCTAAAGTGAAAGGTATGGGTGTGTATTCGTTTGGTAGGGCTGCCATAACAAATTACCTTAGACTGGGGACTTAAACAACAAATATTTACTTTCTAATGATTCTGGAGGAAAGAAGTCCAAGATCAAGGTGTCGGAAGAATTAGCTTCATTTTGAGGCTTCTCTCTTTGGCTTATAGATGGCTGTCTTTTGCTTGTGTCTCCACAAGGTCTTTCCTCTGTGCATGTCTGTGTCCTAATCTCTTCTTATAAGGACACCAGTCATATTGGATTAGGGCCCATCCGAACGACATCATTTAATCTTAATTACCTGTTTAAAGACCCTAACTCCAAATACAGTCATATTCTGAGGCACTGGGTTTTAGGACCTCAACATATGAATTTTGGGGAGACATAAATCAGCCTATAGCAGGGAGCAATTGCCATTTTACTCTCCTCCTGCCCTCTTAACTCCGAGCTGAAGCTGAACAGAAGAAGTGATAAGGGAGTCTGGTCAACACAGACCATTATCAAACTCTCAGGGTGAGGAAGGGTAGGGAGTAGTTGTGAAAGGACAAGTCTGTTTAGCACAGTTGACCTCTTTTCCACTGCCATTTGTCTGAATGAAAATCTCTTATGCCCAGTGCAGGGAAACCACAAATTTTGCATCAAGCCTTGTATTATTAAGGATGATTTTAATTCATTTATATTCTCACCAGAAAATAAAGGGAAGCTTCAACTAAAATAGATGGGGGGATGAAGACTGTAAAAAGAAAATTTAATTCACATAAAACATAGATGTTGGAGGAAAACTTCTTCAATTGTCACGAGACTTAAGATGCTAATCCTAACTTCCTTCTTATAGCATCCAGTTCACATTCCCCCACTGTATCTGCCAGCATGTTGGTGAAACGAAGTTCTTTCTGTGCGGTCATGGAAATTTTCATTTCCTCAAGTTTTGAATCCTTGATGGCCTGTGATTATTGAGTTCCTAAAGGTTTCTCTCTTTTTTCCTAAATAGAATAAATTTTCATTTTGGAGTAATTTTAGCTTTACAGAAAAGATTTAAAGATAGTACAGAGAATTCCAGCACATACTTCCCACATTTTCCCCTAATGTTAACATCTTACATCCCACAGCACATTTGTCAAAACTAAAAATTAATGTTGGTGCATTAGTTTTAACTAAACCTGAGGTTTTATATGGATCTCACTAGTTTTTCTATTAATATCATTTTTTTTCTGTCCCAGAATCCAGTCAGAGATGTCACATTGTATTTAGTCACCATGTGCCCTAAGTCTTTACTGCTCAGTGACAGTTTTTGAGCCTTTCCTTGTTTGTTGGTTTGTTTTCATGACTTTGACTGATTTGAAGATCTGTAGAAAGTCTCTCAATTTGGGTATGTCTGCTTTTTTCCCATTGGCACCCTGGGTTATGGATTTTGAGGAAGAATATCACGGAAGTTAAGTGCCCTTCTCACCACATGATGTCGGGTATCAAAATGGTTGACATCAGAATGACTTACCTCTGATGAAGTTGACCTTGATTACTTGGTTAGGGTAGCGTTTGCTAGATTTCTGCATTGTAAGTGACTATTTTCCCATTTTCATATTCTATTCTTTGGAAGCAAATCACTGATTCCAGCCCATTTTGGAGGGAGAGACAAATAAGCTCCATCTCTTTGAAGAAGAACCACATACCAGTATATCATTTGGAACTTTTCTATAAAGAAGCCTTCCCCAACTCCTCCATTTATTTATACATTAAATCATTTATTTATGTCCATATGGACTGATGGATATTAATTTTATACGTTAGGTTAAAATCCAATACCGTATTTTCTATTGTGTTACTCACATTATTCGAGCTTTGGCCATTGTGAGTTCTTTTAGGTTGAGTCCTGCATCACTTTCACGTATCTCCATTAGTTTGCTTCTGAACACTTTCTTACTTTATAGCACTACATGATGTTCTAGGCTCATCTTGTGTTTTCTCTGTCCCAACACTGGCATCAAACATTTCTCAAAGGATCCCTGGTTCCTTTTAATGGGGAATGGTACATAGGAACCAAAATCTGGGCTTTGTACGTGCTCATTACTGCTGGAGTCTCACTGCATCTAGATACTCTGAGCATACAGAGCTAGCTTTACATACACACACACACACACACACAAAGACAGAGATAAATGTATACACACATGCACACACTTATATATGTATAATTATTTGTGTATATATCTCTGTCTCTCTGTTTCCCTGTGTATGTGTGTACAAGTAAACATGAATTCATATGGATGTGTCCAATTCTCATTCAGTGCCACAAAGTGCATTTTAGTCTTTTATTTGCCTGTTTGTAATTTCTTCCTCTGAGAGTGAGAAACCTGATTCTTATTGTCTACCATATATTTACTTGTTTTTCAGCCTCATTATATAGATCAATTAGTCTCAATATATTAATCCACATTATTTTGATAAACAAAACTACAAGCAATACAGTATTTAAGTACACTTTTTATTTTAAAAATAAATCTTTAGCCTTAGAGTTTCTAGTCAAAACACTGTTTTCTAAAGTTATTTAGGTCACCTTGCTTTTTTCCCCACCATTTGCATGAAGTTAGTCTTAAATTTATAATATTGTTTGATTCCCTTGTCAGTTTTCACTTTGTCATAGGATCCTCTGATTTTTTGGCTCATTTAAAAAAAAATTGCATGCATTTGGGCCAGCCCTGGTGGCCTAGTAGTTAAGTTTGGCATGTTCTAGTTTGGTGGGCTGAGTTCAGTTCCCAGGTGGGGACCTACACCACTCATCTGTCAGTGGCCAGGCTGTGGTAGTGGCTCACACAGAAAAAGAGGAAGATTAGCAACAGATGTTAGCTTAGGCAAATCTTCCTCAGCCAAAAAAAAAAAAATTACATGCATTAAATTTCACCCTTTGTTATATACAATTCTGCAGATGTTGAAATATTCATCAAGTGATGTATCTACCATGTCCATACCACACAGTTTCATAATTTTAAAAATGTCTCTGGTACCCCTACTCTGTAGTCAGCCATTCCATGCCACTCCCAGCACTAGCAATCACACTCTGTGTTCTATCCTTTAGGTTTGCAGTTTCCAGAATTTCATATGAGTTGAACTAGACACTATGTGGCCTTTTGAATCTTGCTTGTTCCACCTAGCAAAATGCATTTAAGATTCACTCATGTTATATGACTCAACAGCTCATGTCTTTTATTACTGAATAGTATTTCATGGTATGATCTGTTTATCCATTCATCTGATGAAGGACATAGTTTCTTTTGTTGTGGTGAGGAAAATTGGCTCTGAGCTAACATCATTGCCGATCTTCCTTTTTTTGCTTGAGGAAGAGTAGCCCTGAGCTAACATCTGTGCCAGTCCTCCTCTATTTTGTGTGTGGGTCACCACCACAATGTGGCTTAATGAGTGGTGTAGGTCCACACCTGGGATCTGAACCTGTGAACTCCAGACCACCGAAGTGAAGTGTACAAAAATAACCGCTATGCCACTGGGCCGGCCCCCTGCAGGACATAGTTTCTTAAAGAAGGTCAATTCAAAGAGCAGCAACTGGTGTCTCAGTTTTGAGGGAGACATATCCCTGATGTGACCTGCCAGGGGTGAAAGTCCACGTCACTCAACTAGAGAATTCAGTAGAAAACCCCAAAGGGTCATGACTTAGTTGTAAAGGTAAATGTCCTGTAGAGTAATGGCTAGTCTAAACCTTTACAAAGCTAAAAAATTGGCCGATATTAACACACTCAGAAATGACAGAAATAATGAATTATCACACAAGGAATTTTTAAAAGCAATTATAGATTCTTTCAATATATTCTAATATTCAACATGTTCCTCATAATGTGGAGATAATTATATTTTAAATAAAGAACCAAATGAGAATTTTAGAGATAAAATTGACACTGTCTGAAATGAAAATCTCACTCAATGAGATTGATAGCTATATGGATAAGGCAGAATAAATAAATGAACCTGCAGATACAGCAATAGAAACTATTAAAACTTTAACACACAGAAAATAAAGAATTTTTCTTAGGAAGCAGAGCTACAGTGATTTGTAGGATAATATCAAGTGGTGTACCATACATGTAATTGAGATCCCAGAATAATTGGCACAAGAGAGAGACAGAAAGTAATATTTCAGTATAACAGCCAAACTCTTCCCAAATGTGGTTAAGATTATGAACCAAGAGTTGAAAAGAAAAAGAAAAAACAAAACATACCTACAAGCAAAATAGATAGAAAAGAAACATAGCACTGTGACACATCATAATCAGATTACTGAAAAGAGTTAGAAAGAGGTATTCTTAAAAGCGGGCAGAGATATCTAAATATACACGAAGGAATTAGGATTGCTGAAAACAGTAACTAGGCAAATATTAGAGATGGTTTTGCTTATTATTTATAGATCTTTAAAAGATAATTGAATATGTAAAGCAAAAATAATAACGCTTATAAGACAGGGTTTTAATATATATGATGTAAATGTACGACACCACTGTGCAACGGCTGGGAGGAGGAAAAGGAAGCATACAGCGGAAAGGTTCTTATACTGCACTATCACTTGAGAGTAGACTAGAATTTCTCAACCTCAGCACTGTTAACATTTGGGCCAAATAATTCTTTTGAGGGGAATGGAGGGAGTCTCTGTCCCGTGTATTGAAGATACTTAGTGAGAGGGAAGAATTAGAATGTGTGCCATGAGGAAGTTGTGGGGTGATGGATATTCTCATTATATTAATTACAGCAATGGTTTGATGGGTCTATACAAGCACCAAAACATATCAAATGGAAAACTTCAAATATGTGCTGTCTATGGCATGTGGATTGCATCCAATAAAGCTATTAAATATCATATGCATTATTATGACTCCCAAATCTTTATCTCTTATTCCGACGTCACCCTTGAACTAAAAATTCACATACCCAACTCTCTGCCTGATGTCACTTCTAGGATTTCCAAAAGGCCTCTCTGACTTCACATATACAAAGCTTGATATTCACCTTCAAATCTCCATCTTTTGTGATATTGAACTTCTCTGCGAATAATAACTTCATTTATCCGGTTTCTTAACTCAAAATCCTTAGAATCACTTTGATACTTTTTTTTCTCATATCCCACATCAAGTAGATCCTGTATGCACCGCCTTCAAATTACACCCAGGAACAACTACTTCTCAACATCCTGACTGCTTGCACCAGAGTCTACCTCATCATCCTCTGTCATATCAGCTCATTTCAACAGCCTTTCAACTGTCAAATGTTTCCATTGTTATTCCCTTCTGTTCTCTTCCATATACGGCAGCCGGGTTGACCCTGGTAGCACATTAATATAACTGTGTCACACTGCCATCTCCTCAGTGTCTTCCAATCTGCCTTAAAGAAACATAAACAAACCTTTTCTTAGCTTTAAGATTTGACTTGATCTTGTGTCCTGCTCTGACCTACTCCTCTCCTTGCTGATCAGTCAGCTCCAGCCACTTTGCTGTGTGCTCCTGCCTGAGACCACCGCGCTGCATGGAGGCTCTCCCTGCAGTGTCCTTGACTGAGATATTCACATGGTTCACTCCACCCTTACACTCAGGCTCTGCCCCAGATTCATGTCTCTGAAGAAGTTATCACATCTGAAATAACACCACCTTGGCAATTTCTATTACCTTAATCACTGTCTTCATAATATGTATAATTAAATTAGATTTTACAATTGATATACTTGTTGTTCATATCTCCCATCAAAATACAGTCTTCTTAAAAGAAGCAACTTAGTCCTTCTGTCTACTGCCCTTTAGTATCTTTGTTGATTGATATGAATCAGTTGATTTAATGAATGAGTCAGTCAATGCAACATAACACTGACCGTCTCGAAGAGCAGACGGCTACAAATCTTGGCTTATAAAGCCAGCTAATATATATGTCTCTCAAATGTCAACCATAATGGGAAACCATTTAGACTCCCAAATCATTCAGATTCATTCTCCCGCACTCTTTTTAAAATATCCAGAAGACCAATAAATTTAATCAACCATTTAAGAAAACATGGCAAAAATGTTCTGCAATAGCATTGGACTAAATTGGATGTTTATTTGACTATCATAACTAGTGTGTTTACTTGAAACTGTGTATATGTTAGTGACTTGTTTATTTTTAGCATTGTATTAACAGCATAATAAATCATATTCATTGGCTTTGCTTCTTAATTGTTACCTACTAACAATGTTCCCCTCACTTGCAGGAACCCTTTGAAATATTTAACTTCTCGTGATGGCTTTGTAGATGACAGATGTAGATGAGTGACTTTGGGTTTCACAGAACACATGCCTTATTTCATACTAAGTGTTTTAATCATTAGGTTAAATGTGTATTAATTATATTTGTATCCAAAGGTTAAAAACTAGCAAAGCATACATGCTTAAACATAACATTAAACTTAAATGTGAAAATGTTCATGCAGCTAATGGAGAATTTATAAATAAAGTAATTAATTAACAGACATTTTCCTAAAATTAACATTTGTGCCTATATCCAGAGTCTCAACATAGAATCTTAGATAATGGTTCTGTTATTCCAGTAAATTATGTTTCAGCTATCAATTTAAATCTAATCTTTGGTTAGAATGTTTTAAAGAAAATGCACAATTATGTAATGTTCTACTATTTTATTGTGACTAAATTTTATGATTTAAATTTTATACAGATTTAACTTCTGTCTCTCTCTCTTTATATATATATATATATATATATATATTTTTTTTTTTTTTCCCCTTAATATTGTTGGAGGAGGTCACTGAGAGGACATGACAGCTGGTTGACCTGCAAGCTGGACCCGGGCAATTGGAAGCTCCTTACCCACTTCCCTGGCTTTGGAGTGTACATTCCACCTACTATTTCCATACTAGCAGCTGTTTCAAGGGCACAGCCTTGAGAGAGTCATGTGCTGTTGAGACTGTCTGGAGTGGATACATGACTGAAGGCCTCTAGATAAACATTTAAGATTCTGGCAGGCGGATGTGGAAATCTACTCCTTTTTTGGTCACCCAAGACAAACCTCGTATTTAAGTTTGCCTGCTTATTAAAACTGCCGCTTAAGTTTGCTTCACTGCCTTCACTCTGGAGGCCCGGGGTTCACAGGTTCAGATCTCAGGCTCAGACTTACCACTGTTTGTCAAGCCATGCTGTGGCTGCATCCTATATAAGGTAGAGGAAGATGGGCATGGATGTTAGCCCAGGGCCAGTCTTTCTCAGCAAAAAGAGGAGGACTGGCGCAGAGGTTAGCTCAGGACTAATCTTCCTCACAAAAAGAAACAAACAACAACAACAAAAACCTGCCACCTACCAGTCTGGAGTGGTCTGCATCTTTCTTTGATCTCTCCCTGCCCTTTGTACATGGGGGCTGGCTTCAAATTTTGGGGAACCCCCCAAGGTTGTGAACCAACAAATATGTACCTGAAATATAGTTGACTTTAAAAATTAATTAGTGGGGCCGCCCGGTGGCGCAGCGATTTAGTCCATGCTTGGCAGCCCGGGGTTCGCGGGTTCGGATCCTGGGCGCCCGCGGACGCACAGCCTGTCAGCCGTGCCGTGGCGGCGTCCCATATAAAGTGGAGGAAGATGGGCACGGATGTTAGCCCAGGGCCAGTCTTCCTCAGCAAAAGGGGGAGGATTGGAACAGATGTTAGCTCAGGGCTGGTCTTCCCCACAAAAAAAAAAAGAAAGAAAAAAAAATTAATAGTAATAATAAATTCTAGGACTAGAAGAAATGTTTTTGATACATCATACAATGTTCTTTCCAACTACAATCTGTAATTCTTTTGTATTAATTATAACTAATTAATTAACTTATTTAATTATTGCAATCATCCAGAATGTCAGCATCTTAAGACAAAGACTATAAAAAGAGACAAAGAAAGTCATTATACAGAGATAAAGGTGTCAATCCAACAATAAGAATAACATTCGTAAATATGAATGTATAAAGAAGTAGTGGTATATATATATATAACATAATATTGTAATTATATATATATATACATATATAAAATTCAGCCATAAAAAAGTAGGCATTCTGCCATTTGCAACAACATGGATGGACATTGAGGGCACTATGCTAAGTGAAATAAGTCAGAGAGAGAAAGACAAATACTGTATGAACTCACTTATATGTGGAATCTAAAAAAAGAAGCAAACCCACAGACTCATAGATACCTCACAGATGCCCTGAAATGACCTCAGGGGCCCTTCACAGGTCCACAGAGCACAATGAGAAACTCTACGTTTGAAAAAGTTTCCCGTTTACTCTGTTTCTGTTGCTCTACTTCAATCTTCCAATCTACCTAGGAAATCTCATACATGTTTTCAAATATAAATTTACAAAATCTCTTACAGAGAGAAAACTTCTCTGACACATCTGTTATCATCTTCATAGTACCACGTACTTTCCTTTCAGATTCTCAGACTAGTTGGAATTTCTCATTAACTGATTTCCTGTTTGAATTTTTTATCTTCTAAGAGATCACAGATTGTAGCCTCAAATAACTGCAGCCCCAGAGAGTTCATGCATAAAATCACTGAACTGGACAGTTTGTGGGAAAGAGGTAGCAAAGAGAATAATATCTAAGTGAGAAGTGCACGATGCTTTGTCAAAAGATGTTCAAATCCTTCCCCCTAGGGGATGTGACCTGTGGAAAATCAATCAAAATGTATCTTCAAGACAAATCCCCATCCTAGGACTTGAGTGCTTCAGTCTAGAATAACCGTAAGGGCACAAATGTTGCATGTTTGGTTTAGCTTTGCTTTTTTAAAAAATATTACTCCAGCACCTAGCACTGTCCAGTAAACATGTTGAATCCTAAGGTAAGTTTAATGAATGAAAGAATACAATTTTAGTTACATAAGAAAATATTAGGATATGAATGCATAGAGAATTTGGTGTTTAAGAGGGTAGAATAGTGATTCCAGGCAGTTAAGTGAACTAGTGATTGTAAATTACAAGTGACCTTTGGGCTACATGAGAAATAAATTACAATCGGATGCAAGAAAGGCAAACGAAGATGTTGACAAAACTGTGTGCCTACAAGACTACGGAGGAATCAAACTAAAAACTCATGAATTATCAGAATGACTAAGGACAGCTGTATATTTTCTGCATACTTTTCCTTCCTTCTATAGTAAATAAACTTGATCCCAAGCCTTACACCCTATGTATTGATTATACAAATAAAAAACAAAAGAAAAAATGAGAAGTTGAGAGGAGAAAAAAGAGAAATATGGTAATCTCGGTAAGAACATGGAGACCACAGCATTCACATCTATATTCTAAAAACCATATTCTTCAATCGATGGGGTTGATGTTCAAGAATATTACTAGGGATTGTTATTCCAAATTCCACTTAAATTTCAGGCCACTGACACCTGGGAAGGTCAATAATCATAAACATGTGTTGTGTGTACATAATAGAGAATGCTAATTTTGTTAGGGAAGGGAGACAAATAATGGAAATATGCTTCATTAGGAGATATGAAAGTCAACTCATGGAGGATGAAATGGAAGCAGAAAATATTGATACCATAGATAGGAGAAAATCCTTTTTTTTTAATTTCCCTGTTCCTATACCCTATAGCCTCTCTTTTCGCTGAATCTCCAATTTTACTTTCAGAGACAAATTGGCTAAGTTTCATGTTCTTGAAACCAATAAGAATTCTATCCTATATGGTGGATTGAGAATATATGAAAATCTTCCACTTAAACACAACTAATGGTGGATAACTTATAAACAAAAATAATTAGTAATTTTGATCAAGTTATACTCAAACATCCTACTAAGCATATCAATAACATAAACATGTCTAACATTAAGATACTATAAATATAAATATAAGTATTATCCTAAGAAAGGATTTAAAAAACTCTCTTAATGTCCTGTTTGCCTCCCGTTTTTTTGTTTTTTTGTTTTTTTGCTGAGGAAGAATCACCCTGAGCTAACATCAGTTGCCAGTCTTCCTCTATTTTGTATGTGGGTCGCCACCACATCATGCCCACTGATGAGTGGTGTAGGTCCACACCCAGGAACCAAACTCAGGCCACCAAAGCGGAGCTCGCTGAACTTAACCACTAGGCCACTGGGCTGGCCCCTATGTCCTGTTTATCTTTGTTTTTTTTAACATAAATGTTGATTGAAGTAAGCTCTTCCACATTTCCCTATTTTATTTAATAATATATCTTGGTGAAAATTCCATATCAAGTCATATGATACTACCCAATTAATTTAATGACTGTATTATGTAGAATTGCATATGTATGCCTTAATAATTTAATCTTTTCTCTATTTACAGACATTTGGGTTGTTTTAGATTTTCCCTACCTTTAAGACTACAGTGGATGTCATTATAAGCCTGTCATTGTGCACACACATAAGTATCTGGAGGCATGATTACATAGGTGCATACCTATTCAGTTAAAGGTGATATTTATTTCTTTATTTTTCAGAATTTCCCAAATAGCTCTCCAGTATATGTTATATCAAATTACAAACCCACTTCACAAAATAAGTGTACTAGTTTTGGCACACATGAAACCAAATATGTATTATTAAAACTTTGGTTCTTTGCAATTTTAGCTTTTATGATTAAAAGCTAAAACATGATTAAAATCACATTTGTGATTGCATTGAATCGGTAGACCAATTTAGAAAAATTAACTTCTTCACAATATTAAATTGTCCAGCCTATGAAAATGGTACAACTCTCCGCTATGTATGTCCTCTTGTATATTTCTCATCAATATTGCTTAGTTTAATGTAGAGATCTTGCATATTTCTTGTTAGTTATGCCTAATATTTCACACTATTTAAAACTATACTTTTTTTAAGAATTCAATTTTCAATTGTATTTTGCTCTCATGTTATAATGGTGATTTTCTTGTATTTCTTTCATTGTTGCTACATTTGTTATTTGGGATTCTTAGATAAAAATGATTTGTCCTTTCTCTGCCATTTATTTATTTATTTATTTTTCACAGTGAGAGATTTAAACATACCTCTCTAGATTTTATTTTATTTATTTATTTTTTATTTTTTTTCCATTTTTTTAATTGATGTCTTAGTTTATAACACTGTGGGGCTTTAGTTGTACATTTTTGTTTGTCCGTCACCTTGTGGATGTAACCCTTCACCCCTTGTGCCCCCCCACCCCCTTCCCCTTGGTAACCACCAATCAGTTCTTTATTTACTGAATTATTATTTATATTTTTCTGGACTCATGATATTTCTTTTACTTTTTGTTTTATAATTCAGTACTATCACTATTTATTTGTTGTTTAAATTGTTCTAACTTTGGTCATTAAAAGCACTTTCAGGTGCCAGCCCGGAGGCATAGCAGTTAAGTTTGCATGCTCTGCTGCAGTGGCCCAGGGTTTGCCAGTTTGGATCCTGGGTATGGACCTACTCACTGCTTATCAAGCCGTGCTGAGGTAGTGTCCCACATAGAGCAACTAGAAGGATGTACAACTATGACATCCAACTATCTACTGGGGCTTCGGGGAGCAAAAAGAAAAAGAGGAAGGTTGACAACAGATGATAGTGCAGGGCCAATCTTCCTCAAAAAAATAAATAAAATAGAAAAACAGGCCAATTCAACATATTTAAAAAAAAGAGCACTTTCAGTGGCTCTTGTGTTCCTTAGGCACGCCCCCAGTTTTTTTCTAGCTCTTCTTTACTTTGTAACACCACAAGATGTCCCGGATTCATCTGTCCCAGCCTTAGCCCTAGAATCAGCCATTTCTCCAAAGAGGGCTGATCCCTTTTTCTTTAAATAATTTTTGTGCATAAATGAGGATTTGGAACATGGGCATATTCATTTTTACTGGGTGTCACTGCTTCTAGGCACTCTCGAAGGACAGAGGAAAGAAATATGCATGCATGTTTATACACACACATTATATATATGCACACATGGATTTATTTCTCTCTATGTGCATATGTATACATACCTTTAAAGCAAATATGAATTTAATCTCTTATCTACAACAGAACCACATAGTTCTAACCTCTCTCTCTGGTAATCTGTAACTTCTTTCTCTGATAATGAGAATCCTGGTTCTGATTATCTACAAAATATTTATTCATTATTCACCCTAATATATATGTAAAGCAGTCACACAGTCAATAACCTCTATCCATATGAAGAAAAAATACATCCACTAGAGTACAGTGCATGTGGGTAATACTCTTATCCTTAGCCTTACAGACGAGGTTGAAGTGCTCTTTTCCAAACATGCTTTGATGAGCTCCTTTCTTTCCTGCCCCCTTCAATGTGGCTGAAGTCACACATTTAAAATAAAGTTAGATTCATTTCCAATAGTCTGCAGCCATACTGATGTCCGACAAAAATCCTCCTTTTTTTTTTTTTTTTTAATTCGTATACACTAAAGTTCATTTTTTGTAGCATACTGGACTAGGGGTTTGACAAACGCAGAGAGTCACATATTTGCTGTCACAATGCCACACAGAACTATCCCATCACCCTAAAATCCCCTTGTCTGATCCCTTTTGTATTAATCCCCTCATCCTTCCCCCAGTTCCTGGCAACTACTGACCTATTTTTGTCCCTATAGTTTGCCATTTCAAGAGTGTCATAGAAATGAAATCATACAATTTGTAGCCTTTTGGTTCGGCTTCTTTCACTTAGCAAAATGCTCTCAAGATTCATCCATTTTGTTGTGTGAGTCTGTAGACTGTTCCTGTTATTTGTGGTATCTACCGTACGGATGAAGCAGAGTTTGTTTTCTCCATTCACCTGTTGAAGATTATCTTTGCTAATTCCAGTTCGGGGCAATTATGCATGAAGGCGCTACAAACATTCTTGCAAAGGTCTCTGTGTAGATACAAGTTTTTGACTCAATTGGGTAAATATTGGGAGTGAGATTGCTGGGTAGTATGGTAAATACTTGCTTGATTTTACAAAAAAGTCCCTTGTTAAATTTAGATGCCTTTTAGTAGATCTTTTAGGATTTTCTACACATCAAATCATGTCATCTGTTAATAGAGATAGGTGTATTTCTTTTACTCAAAGATTTATTTTCTTTAAGTTAAGACTATTATTTAAATTATTTTATTGAGGTCATATTGGTTTATAACATTGTGTAATTTCAATATAATTTATTATATATCAGTTTTTGTATAGATTATATTGTGCTCACCACTAATAGTCTAGTTTTTATCCATCACCATACCTATGGGCCCAAAGGGCACCCTTATGCCCACCCTCCAATCCCCTTCCCCTCTGTTAAACACTAATCTGTTCTTTTTGTCCATGTGTTTGTTTATCTTCCACATATGAGTGAAATCATACAGTGTTTGCCTTTCTCTGCCTGGCTTATCTCACTTAACATAATACCCTCAAGTTCCATCCATGTTGTTATGAATGGGACAATTTTGTCTATTTTTATGACTGACTGAGTAGTATTCCATTGTACATATATACCACATCTTCTTTATTGATTCATCAGTTGATGGGCACTTGGGTTGCTTCCAGGTCTTGGCTAGTGTGAATAATGCTGCAATGAACATAGGAGTGTGTAAGTCTCTTTGAATTGTTGATTTCAAGTTCTTTGGATAAATACCCAGTAGTTATATAGGTGGGTCACATAGTATTTTGATTTTTAGCTTTTTGAGAGAACTCCATACTATTTTCCATAGTGGTTACACCAGTTTGCATTCCCACCAACGGTGTATGAGGGTTCCTTTAACTCCATATCCTCCCCAACATTTGTTGTTTTTTGTCCTGGTAATTATAGCCATTCTGACCAGCATGAGGCGATATCTCATTGTGGTTTTGATTTGCATTTTCCTGATGGTTAGTGATGTTGAACATCTTTTCATGTGCCTTTTGGCCATCCGTATATCTTCTTTGGAAAAGTATGTTCATATCCTCTGCCCATTTTTTGATCGGGTTGTTTTTGTTGTTGTAGTTGTTGAGTTGTATGAGTTCTTTATATATTTTAGAGATTAACCCCTCTTCAGATATATGATTTGCAAGTATTTTCTCCCAGTTGGTGGGTTGTCTTTTCACTTTGTTCATAGTTTTCTTTGCCTTGCAGAAGTTCTTTAGTCTGATGAAGTCCCATTTGTTTATTTTTTCTTTTGTTTCTCTTACCCGAGTAAATATGGCATTCAAAAAGATCCTTCTAAGACCAATGTTAAAGAGTGTACTGCCTATATCTTCTTCCAGGAGTTTTATGCTTTCACGTTTTATCTTTAAGTCTTTAATCCATTTTGAGTTAATTTTTGTATATGGTGCAAGATAATGGTCTATCTTCATTCTTTTGCATGTGGCTGTCCAGTTGGGAAAGCACTGTTTTTAACCAGTAAGTATTATGTTTAGCTGCATTTTATTAGTTTATGAAAATTTCCTTCGAATCCTAGTTTGCTGAGATTTTTCTATTACGCTAAATAGCATTGATTAATTTTCAAATGTTGAACTATCATTGAATCTCATTTTGGTCATTTAATGTTCTTGGGTCAGTAGTGATGTTACCTGTTTCATTCCTGATACTGTTAATTTGTTTCTTCTGTCCCTTTTCCCCCCCTGGATTCAAGTTCTTCTATTGATTTTTGTTTTCATATGAGAAGCAGAAAAAAATTGTGAGGCAAATGATATGAATTACTTGTGTATACATTTAATTTTCACTCTATAAAACTCTCCAGAAGAATGATCTGGGAAAAACTTTCAGAAATATATAGTTATCTAAAATACACTAATAAATAACATGTCAAAGTTGTGTAGCTTTTTTTGAGTTTGTGTGTTTTGTTTTTCCATTTTCTGCAAAGCATTTTATGTGCTTTATACAATTGAATCCCAACAGCTCAATAGTAAAAATAAGAAATAAGGTCACAAATTGTTAGGAATGAGTTCACAAAATATTGCTATGGAACAACACAAATTTATAACCAAATTTTCTGATTCTAGGTGTTTTTCTGATACACTAATGTTTATACACTCAGCTTAAATAAATTTAGGGTAAACTATACATTATAATTAGTGATTGCATTCAATCAACTAGTTGAAAGAGGAACATATAACCATTATGAGAAATAAAGCATGTTTGTCAAAACTGTGAGCATAAAATTAATTGTGAGCCAAAAGAAGATTAAATGGAAATAGAAGAAATCAACTCATAATTAGCTGCAATGAGGGCAGCAGGGTCTACACTTGGTGTGGTTTTGCTCCAGTAACCCCACCAGGTTCTCATGGTGAGGCTCTTGGAGAGGTCCTGGTAGGGAGGGAAGTAGAAAGGAGCCATCCTGAAACACTCAAGATCCTCCTCATTAACAAATACTGATTCTCCAGAAGGAAAAACTTCCCCAGAGAACAACATTGACAGCTTATCCCAAATGAGAAAAGAACTTCCTCCTCACTTCAATACTCCTCAGCCTTTCTAACTCACTTAAGCAGGAAAAAACTCCATACAGTGAACAGAGGAGTGGCTTCAAGGACATAATTGGGAATTCCATGGCCAGAGAAGCATTAGGAGCAATGGAAAAAAATCTATATCATAGAGAAGCGACAAGAAGCACATATAAAGTCCACATCCCACAAAACACTAAAAGAACTAAAGAATTTAATTTAATCCAAGGACTGCAGAACACTTTTCTTCCCCCAAACCCTATCAATACTCCACCAGAAGTCAGTGTAATTATAGTGTATAGAGAAGAAATATCCATAAGACAAAGACTCCTGAGGAGCAGGACAAAGGGAAACCTCAAAGCCAAGATTGGAGACAAATACAAGGATACTAGAAGAATTTAAATTCTCTGCTACTTATACCTACAATAAACATTAAACATAGCCCATGCCTAGACAGATTAACATAAATCCTCACACTAGGAACCTATTTACCCCAGTTCCTATTATCTGATAAATATGTATGGATTTCAACAAAAAATTACAAGGCATTCCAAAAGGAAAACTCATTTAAGAAATTTAAAAATCAGTTTGAAGAGACAAAACAATCATCAAAATCAGACTCAGAAATGACACAGATGTTGGATTTATCTGACAAGAAATTGAACATAATTACTCAATACATTAAATGATCTAATGGAAAAAGAGACAGTATGCAATACCAAATGGATAATTTCAGCAGAGAATTGGAAACTATAAGAAAAAAATCAAAAGAAAATTCTGAAATAAAAAACACTGAAGCGGAAACAAAGAATGTCTTTAACGAACTCATTAGTAGATTTCAAAACAACTGAGGAAAGAACTAGTGAGCTTGAAGATAGGTCATTATCAACTTTCCAAACTGAAACTCAAAGGGAAAAAAAGAATGAAAAAAACAGATTAGGACTTCCAAAAACTGCAGAATAATATCAAAAGTTGAAAATACCTGTAAGTAGAATACTGAAAGAAGAAGAAAGTGAGAATAGGGTAGAAGAAATATTTGAAGCAATAATGACTGAGAACTTTACAAAATTAATGTCAGACACTAAACCACACATTTAGGGAGCTCAGAGAACACCAAGCAAGATGAACACAACACACACACACTCTCCTGGGCACATCATAATCAAATTGCAGAAAACCAAAGACAGAGAGAAAAATCTTGAAGGAAGATGGGTAGACTGCAGGGAGAAAACCATAGAGGAACAAAAATAATAATTACAGTGAACCTCTCATCAGAAATCATGCAAGCAAGATTAAAATGGAGTGAAATCATTAAATGTTGAAAGAAAAAACACTGCCAATGTAGAATTATACATCCAGCAAATTATCCCTAAAAAGAGAACAAGAAATAAAGATTTTTTTCAAATAAACACAGACTGAAGGAATTCACCACCAGCAGACTTGGCCTACAAGTAATGTTAAAGGTAGTTCAGGTAGAAGGAAATGATACACATCAGAAACTTGGATCCACGTAAAGAAAAGAAATTCAATGGAAAAGAAGAACATAAAGGTGAAATAAAACTTTTATTTCCTTATCTTAATTGATCTATAAGATAATTGTTTATTTAGAGCCACAATGGTAATAATTATTGGATTATAACATATGGATAAGTGACAAGAGTGACAGTAAAATCACAAACGATGAGAGAAGTATTGGGAATGCTGTGCTATAAGGAATCCGCACTACACTTACTCAAAGTCATAAAGTGTTGTTTGACAGTGGACTTGGATTATTTAAAAATATATATTTTAGGGGCTGGCCTAGTGGCATAGTGGTTAAAGTTTGGCACATTGTGTTTTGGCGGCCCAGGTTTGTGGGTTTGGATCCTGGGCATGGACCTACACCACTCCTCAGCCATGCTGTGGCGGTGACCCACATACAAAGTAGAGGAAGACTGCCAACAGATGTTAGCTCATGGTTAATCTTCCCCAAGCAAAAAAAGATGAAGGTTGGCAACAGAAGTTTGCAAAATACACACACACACATATATATATATATATATATATATATATATATATATATATATATATATATATATATTTAAACTCTAGGGCAACCACTCAAAAAGTTTTTTTTTAAGTATAACTTATACGTCAAAAGGAGATAAAATAGAATGATACAACATGCTCAACGAAAACCAGAGAAGGCAGAAAAACAGGAAAAAAGAAACAAAAGAACAGATTTAATGAATGATTTAATTTAATGTATAGATCTCATATATTCTGCAACAGTTTTCAATTAATACAAATTTAAACATGAAAATGGTCATCCTCAAAGAATTTGTAAGATAATTAAATAATGACAATTAAATTAAAGTCATTTAGATAAAAAGTTACATTTTTCAGGAAGCATTCTTTATAAAACTATTAATATCCCTACAAATAAGCATGTTTATAAGGTTAATAATCAAAATTAACAGATTCATTTAAACATGATTTAAGGAAAACATGTTAAATACCTACAGGCATGAGTGAGTCAAGTCTGGATATAGAAAGATCTAGAAATTCTATTCTATTCAATCCTGCACATAAACACTTTTAGGAATTTACCAAATATCCTGAGCCACTGTGATATTTAGAGGTGAACATCAGTTAAATGTTAGCACAGAACAGACTGTAACTTGTCAGCACAGAACGTGATGTTTCGTTGCTAACATTTGACACTGCTTACTTTTGATTTTCTTTTTCAAAAAAGAATTTGTTGAAAGCCACACAGTAGAAGTCTCTGGGAATAGTACAACCTGTAAGCCTGAGGGAGGAGGTAAATTCTTCATCCGACCTTGTCAAACAGAACCTCCAAGGAATTGATAGAGAAAATATTGAGCCTGTGCCTTCATGCCTCAGAAAGAAGTAAAGGAGAAATCATACTCACCTAGCATTCGCTTGAAGAGAAAAATAGAGTGTTAGTGTACAACTTTTTTCCTAAGACAAGGATGGACGCTTTTCCTCAAAGGAAGAAGCAATGATTTTAAGTCAAAGGGAACCAGGAAGCTTTAGAAGGAAGAAAATATACATTGTACATACAAATAATGAAGGGCTTGTGGTCTGCCCTATCTCACCACAGCTGAATAGTTTCCTAGAGCTCTTCCTGCTATACGGACCATTGGACTTAGAAAGCAATAATAAAATAACAGAAAATAGAAAACTACTGAGTTATATGCCACTTTTTTCAAAACTTGAGGGATTTTTTTAAAATTTCATCAGTAACCTATTTAAATCTTTACCTGCCTTCAAAAATATGTGACAACAAAAAGCAAATATGTCTACCGGTCAACCCTATTTAACATTTTTTTGGGTCAGAGATATAAACGTTGGTAAGATTTTATAGTACGTCCATACAGACAATAGAGTCAAGTTCTGGGGATAAGGATGTGGGATTTGATCCCTGATTCTGAAAAAGTCCACACTGTCATCTCCCTTCTCGTTCACTGCTTCTTTTGTATAATAATGGAACAGTGTGTGTTAACTATATAAACCCTTAAAATCCTCTTGCTTTATTAGAAACATTAAAAGATAAGTGACAAGTGTACAAATTAGAATAATTTTTTAAAAACTAACACTAATCTGATAGGTTATTATTCCTGATTAAATTATCTGACATTAAATTTTTTTCAGATGTTAAATTTAAATTAAATGATTTTATTTTCATTTTATTTAAATCCACTTATTTTATTAAACTAATATATTTTAATATCTATATAATTGAAACAAAGGTGATATTTTTTAAATCTAAGCTGCTAACCAGAGTGCCTAAGAACATTCTAGATTTATTAGTAACATTAGGGGAAAGAGGACACAACTACAAAAGCATTCACTATGTCACTTATCTGTTGCTGGGTTTCCTCAGTTATATATCAGGGTAGCATATTGACTATATAATCACTCTTCTAGCTCTGTAGACAACATTAGAAATAAAGGAGACATAACTATATCAAAAGTGCACTATGTCACTTTTTGATCCTAGATTTGCTCTTCTGTAAAATGGCACAACAACTAGATAATCCCCAAGAATTCAGAATTATTCTAGCTTAGGCAACATTAAGTTCAAATGGAAGCTAACTACAAACAAAGAATATTTTTAAAATATATGCAACCTTGTATCTGGAAATTTATGGAAAAATAGGTGAAAAATCAAGTGAATTGAATGTTTTCTGAGATGAACATCAATTTTCAAATTTGCAATGTACCCATGGAATAAGTGCAAAACATGGTCAATGTCTTCTGTTTAAAAAATTAACCAACGTGCTAATATTTTTGAGGTGGATTCTATAAAAAATGTTTAATTCACAGAGATGCTACATTAAAGATTCCATACTCATTCAATGAAGTCACTCCAATACATATTCCAAAATAATAAAATAAGAAAAAATAGTAAAAATTGGAAAGCAATCTCATTCATGAATATTGGTTAAAATTTTAAAGTAAATTTTAGCATGTGTAATCAAGCCATATATATGTGATCAACGGGATATAAATGCACACAATATCATTCAACATCAAGGAATCTTGTCATTCAATCCACTTGATAAAGTAATTAAATGAAAAAAATTATAAGATGGGAATAGCTTTAAAACGTTTGAGGAAATTTAACACACATTCTGAAATTTTAAATTAAATAAGTATAAATAGGTAAATAAATAAATTCCTCAACCTTTTCCACTATGTATACCAGAAACTTTCAGAAAGCCCTGCACAATGGTAAAACACAAAGTATTCTCTCTTAAAAATTTTAAGAGAAAAACATCTATTATCACTGCCAATATTAGCATCTAATAAACAATGTAATAAGACAGGAACATTTTAAAAATTATAAATATTGGAAATCAATCATTTAAACGATATGCTAAATACTTAGAAAACTCAAGAAAATCAATGAAATATACCAGAACTCATAAAGTTGATGCTTAATATGGCACCACATTAGAAAATCAGCTGATGAAAGTCAAGAATTTCTTGTACACCCATGTCAGTAACTTACAAAATGAATGGAAAAAGGGTCCAATCACAAAGGTAACAAAAATAAATCACTGTCTGGGAATAAAACTAACACATCATTCATATATCGAGCATTGATGTAGGTGAGGGAAACATGTCCTCATGTTGGAAGAAAACTGAATTGTGAATATTTTGTGGGAGGCAATGTATCAATATTTATAAAAGTCTAAAATAGACATACTTAATGAAAAATTAATTTATCTTACATAAATTAATCTTAAAATATTAATCACTGATAAAATGAATAGAAAATGATAAACCATTGATAGAAAAATATGCAAAGGATGTGAAAAATTTTACCACAAAATATTTTCAAATTCTCAGTAACTCTGTATAAGTCACAGTTAACTTTTGCAGAGAAGACAGTTTACTTTTGCAATAGTGAAAGTTTGGAAGCAAATATAGTGTCCCCAGTAGAGAACTGGTTAACTAAAGCCCCAAAACACATAAAATGTTATACGATGCATATATTGAAAAGAATGAGGTTCTTCTCTATTTCTGGCAGTTATCTCCCAGATATAGTGATAAGTTAAAAAGAAACAAGCTATCAAATATTTTCTATATAATATCTTTTATTTAAATCATAATCTATAAAGTGTGTACATTGGGTTTTTTTGGACACAGTCTAAGAATCTGTCGTGATGTGGGGAGAGAGATCTGGGTTGAGAAGAGTTTTAATTTCCACTTAAATACCCATTGATTTTTCTTTAGCTTTTCATATAAAAAGGAGTACCTGGACAGAAATTGTGTTAGTTTTCTATTTCTGCATAACAAACTACCATGAATTTAATTATATCTTCAAAATTTTTCACAGAGCACAGAATAAACTAGGTAATGTTTGATTGAATAACTGGGAGGTGTGTATACACCAGAGACCAGGGATCTTGGGGGCCATCTTAGATTTCTGGTTAGCACCACATGGTGTTCCTCTCTCTCTGCCTCCCTCTCTCTGTCCCTCATTTGTTCCTCCTGTCTCCCTCTTCTCTGTCTTCTTCAATCTCTCCTTTGCCTACTTTGAGATTATGACAACTACTCTTTCCTTTTTTTCAGTGTAGTCTGCAAATTTTCTACAATAAACACGATTTTGGTTTTGTAATTAAAATATAGTAGATATTTTAAAATCAAAAACAAAAACACAAATATGACTCTCCAAGTCAGATAATTTACCAAAAATGCAAGGGCTAGACATACTTTATTAATAAATATTGTGTGTGTGCACATATATGAACACACTAAGGGTCTATGAGGATAAACGAAAAAGGTTTGATGAGATGATCAGAGGTGGGAACAGAGGAAATTATGATGAGGCATAGTATTTAAATCTTTTTCGATGATAAAAAGGTGATGGTAAAATATTCACTATTATTTGTATATTAATATTAAAAAGGAAAACTAAGATAACAGGAGGACAGGTTTATAAATATTTTCAACTTCTTTATATTTTTTAAAGAACTGGATTAAGTATTTTGACTTATTTTAATTTGGGAGAATATCAAATTAAAGAACTTAAAAAGAAGGAAATTATTTCAGTTCTTAATGGAACACATTTCACTTCACTCAGAATGATGAAGCTATGCATTCAGTTTGTGCTGAAGTCCCAGTTAATGGAATATATCACCTAATTCTCACAGACAGCTATTAACGGAGCTCATCCTCACCCTGATGTTGCTGCTCATATTTGGCAGACTGTTTTGAACCTATATAGGAAAACAAAACAAAACAAAAAATAAAACGTGGATTTTTTTGTCAATTCGTTACCCCAAAATCAATATGGTGATACTACTGTCCCCATTCTAAAGAAGAAAAAAGTCTTAACCTAAAAAAGAAATTAATGATCTTGTCCAAGACCACACAGACAGTAAGTAGCAGAGAAAATCCACTCTGCGGAATCTGTGCTCTTCGCTATTGGCTACATGGCCTCTCTTGTCTACGAGATCGATCCACACAATGATTTGATCCTAGGGATAAGTTTGTGTCTTGGAAAAAGACTTATGCTGAATGGAACACTATGTTGCAATAAAAATGAAGTAAATACATCTACATGCCGTGAAATGGATCAATCTTACCAACACAATACTCAGTAAAAAGACACAGGCACAGAATGTTTGCCATACGATTCCAAGCTTAGTCCACAGTATAAAACTGAGGATGGTGGTTACCCTTGGGGATGGGTGACAGGAAGTGTATATGATGGGGACTTTTGGGTGCTTGATTTGATCTGCTACACATGTGTGTACATCCGATTAAAAATCAAACAATGTTTGTGCACCTTTCTTTATGTTTATTATACTCAAATAAAATAAAAACCTATTTAACAAAAGGGTGATAGTACATTTTCCTCAATCTGATCACGGAAAGCATATATATATATTTTTTTACTGGGTTCAAGGAAATTGAAGCTAACATTAGTAGGCTGTGATAATAAATACATATATCATCATCCTTTGCATATTTGCTTCTTATTCAATTCCACTTCATTTCATTCCATTCATTTTCTTTCTTTTGTCTGGATGAGAATCGAAAATACAAAATGTATCAAAAGGAGCAGGAGGCAGATATCGTACATAAATATTGCCTACATAATAAACGCTTAGAGAAAGCCGTGATGAATGTTTTATTTTTTATTTTTCAGATTCGTTGACAGAGATCCATGTATCCTGGGATAGGAGTGCAATTAAGCATATCATAATTAAATTTCATATTTTTTAAAGTAACATCTCACTTATCAATTCCCACACCAAACATGAGAGAAGTAAAGTAGTGTGACCTTGCCTCTTTGAACAGAACCTTGGATAAGGATCCTTGCTCTGGGCATTCCTTTCATATCTTAGCCTTGAAATTCTCAAAATGCTTCATTGGACCTCTTATTCATATTGCCATTTACATAGTTTACATATGTATTTGTCACTGTCCGTGGGCAGTGAGTTCCAAAAACTGGGTTTTGTCTGATACCTTGTAGTATAATCACAGTTTATAGTCTCTGGCAATTAGTTGATGTTCGATATATGCCTGTTGGCTATACTGGTGTCCCTGCTCTCAAACGTAAAACATTCTTGCTTACTGAAGTCCCTCGGTAAAACTCCCGGACCCATGTTCTTTAAGAAGTCTAGTATGACATCTTATTATAGTAATATAATATAGTGGCATCAAGCACTTTACAAATGAGAAAGTGGATGGATGGATGGCTTTTCTGGTAAGACTACATTATTTACTGTTCCATGACCTTAAGTCACCTTTTTCCTTTTTCTTTCTTTCTTTTTTTTAAGATCATGGTATATTATCAGCAGTGTTTGTAATATCACTAATTGTCTTCTGGAAATCTTTCAAAACACTCAGTGCAATTTAATGGTATATTTCAAAATAATGAAAGAGGACCCTAAGCAATGATTCAAGTCTCAAAATTTATCATTTCCCCAACAAGAAAGAGAAGTTAAGTGACCTAAGTTAACTGGCTGTATAGTTTATTCCATTCTTCCATTAGCTAAATAAGCAGAAAATAGGATACTATCTACTGCTCAGTCTGACAAGGGAATGGAGATTATCAATTGCTTCTAAAACAGAGCAGTTGGGATTCAACTAGATTAAGAAATGTTATCACTTGTCAAAAATTATAAAGAAACTGATATCATATTACAAACCTCAATGATTTGGAAACCAATGGTGGGCATTATCTTTTGATGTTTATAGAAAATGTGTAACTCTATATAAATCTTTTTTAATGTTCTGTGGCAGATATGAACTGCACTACAGCACAGAATTTTTGGCTGTTTTATCCTTTATGGCTATACAGTCATGCGTCTCTTAGTGATGGATACGTTCTGAGAAATGCATCGTTAGGCAATTTCATCTTTGTGTGAACATCATAGAGTGTACTTACACAAACCTAGATGGTATAGCTACTACACACCCAGGCTGTATGGTACTAACCTTACGGGACCACGGTCATATATGCGATCCATCCTTGACCAAAACATCATTATGTGGCACATAACTGTACTTAAAGATATAGGTTATTTATGTCACCCTCATTGTTTGGAAAGAACAGTTTCTGTTGGGGGGCAGAATCTAACATTCTAGGAAATGGGTGGGTTTACAAATTTAATTTTGAAAGTTATTGTGATGGGGTGGAATGCAAATTTTTGTGTTATTTTGGAGTTTTGCAGGGAAATTTGAAACTTATAAATTTTTAAGTAGTTTTTGTCCCAGCAGGTAGCCCCTACCATTACAAAATAAAGCCTTTATTATTTCACAGTAGTTATGTATACAGACAAATTAACGTTAACTTTAGAACACTTACTAAAACTAACATTAGCTGATAACCTTGTGTGAAACTCTTAATAACTGTTAACTTTTGTTTTTTCTTATCTAAAACTGTCAGTAATAGTACCTATCTGAAATGGTTTTTGAGTATTCAAAAAGTTAATATTTGTAAAAATGGTGAATAAACTCCTCATAAATATTAAAATCCAATAAATGATATTATTATGATTCACCCAGAAAACAATATCCCATTTAGTAAAATATTTTTAGAGAACATATAAATATAAACAAGCTAAATGAATTCTGATATTAACAATAGTTGCTCATGAAATAACCAAAAATCAAAATGTTGAATCTGGTTCCATATTTTGATGGGTGCACCTAACTGAATACTAGGCAATAATTAAAACTAATGATGTAAAAAATATCTATACCAACAAAAGCCAATGTATACTTGTAATTCTTAATTGAGAGAAACAGATTCCAAAACAATATATGTCTTACATCTACACACACACTCGAGCGCAGACATGCCCACTCGTTAAAGGAGATTATCACTTGGCTATTCAATTTTAGTGATTTTTATTAGCCATCTAAGTTTTCCAAAGATTCTATAATGCCTTTTATTGATTTATAAATACAAAAACATTTTCTATAATTATAAAATTAAATGTCCATATTTTAAAATGAAACAGCCTCAGGAAATTTACCAGAAAAAGGTACATATTTAGATTTAATAATTCATCTAAATTTAGTGTCTAACAAGAAGTTTAAGGGGTCTAGCTCCTGCCTAGAAATCTGTGTGTGATTTTTCAGTTCCAGCTATAGGCTACAACAAAGACTTTACTTGGCAGGTCTTAAAGGGGAAAGCCGCCCTCCTCAGATCAGACTCGTGCATGGCCAGGGCACTGCAGTCTCTGGAGGGAGTTTCAGTCAAGGACTCAGAACTTCCGAGCTGGCCATGCTCTTATCCATAGCTACATTCCTGGCCCAGTGCCTTCTTTCAGAGGCCTCTGTCTGAAGCCTTTGGCAGAGTCTTTTTCAGGCGTTCTGCAGAGATCTCCTTATGGGTCCAGTGGGGAAACCCTGAAGACACTTTTTTCCATTCCCACTCAGTTCTCAGGAGCCCCTGACCCTCACCTGGTACTGGTCCATGGGGATAAATGGAAGGGGGTGGGGTTGGGGGTTTAGCCTCTTGCTAACTTCATCACAGTAGGTGGGTAATGCCTTGGCTGTTCCTTTCATTTTGGCTTGTTGTCTTCATCAACTACTCCAACACCTGGCAGCTCAGCTCTCTCCAGCTCAACTGAGCTCCTGACAAATATAATGAATTGATTTGATTTTCATTTTAATTTACTCTTCTGGTCTTCTCTACACTGATGTTGTTAAATAATAAAACGGTCACCAGGAAAACAGGACATGACTTTTAAATTTATAATAAAAAGATAAGCAAGAACCAAAATTTCTCACCGTCTCTTCAGCCATTAATTGATCACTTTCAACAGAGAGGCACTGTCAGCTGGGAAGGAGGTGGGAAAAAAGAGGGGTCCTAATTCTTTAAAAGCTCACTTTCTAGAGGAGAAGGAACCCAGCTCACACATATATGCAGTACAGTGCGATATAGAAATAAACCAGTGCTGTGGAAAAACAGGGCAAGGGAGATTTAGATTGTGACTGTGCAAGTTAGAAAATGCTTCTCAAAGGAACATTAGATTTGGGGCATGAAACCTGTAACAACGTAGAAAAAGTAAACAAAAGAATTTCTGGTTGAAAGCAGATTACAAATTAGAAAACTAGAGTGAATACACACACACATATATACATACACATAGAAACTCATACTTACATAGAAAACTCATATATATATACATATACATATATATGTATATATGTGTGTGTACATACATATAAAAAATTTCTTTCCTTTTGTCTTCTTTCCTTCCTTTTCCCTTCTTTTTTCTTTATTACCGCTTCCTGTAAGGAATACTTAATTTTTGCCATATACTGACCTGGGTTTTAGAGATACAACATTAGACAAAACAAATTAAGTCCTTGCTTTCAAGAATTATGCATTCTAATATTAATATATTTACAGATACATATATAGTGTATATGTGTACATATATTTGTGTGTACACATGCACATATGTGTGTATATATATTTATGTACATACATTGACATATATACAAAGACATATATATAAGATTTCATATATAAGACGTTATATGTATATCAAGACTATACAGTCTTTAAGGAGGAATAGTTAAGCAGAGACTTAAATTAAAGGGAAAAAACAACCTACATCTGAGAGAGAATTGTTCCAGGATAAAAGGATACAAGAGCAGTGGTTTTGAGGCAGGAATGTTCTTGCGGTATTTAAGCAAAGAAGGCAATATTATTGAAGTACTGTGGGTTAGAGTGAAAGATATCAGAGAAGATACTACAGAGCAAGCCAAAACAAGGCTTGGATATAAGAATAAGAACTTTGGGTTTTATTTTGATTGAACTAGCAGACTTTGAAAGAGCACACTGAAATGACATAATACAATTTGTGTATTAAACAAGGGCTCCTCTGACTTCTCTGTGGAAAATTTACTCTGAAAGAGCAAGAATGGAAGCATGGACACCACTTAAGAGGTTACCATAGTAATCCATACTGTGGATTAGGATGATCATGTTTTGGAATAAAACATCAGTAGAAATAGTGAATATTAAAGTTGAGTCCACAGCATATTACAACAATTTGATTTTTCAGGTGTGAGGAGAAAAGAAGAATCAAAATTGATTCCAATTTTTTATGTGAACAACTGAACAATAGATTTTCTATTTCTTTAATGGGGAATGCCTGGGAAGGATGAGAATAAAAGGGGTTCTGAAAGAATGGAAAGTCAGAATTACAGAGGGAGAGTAACTAGAAAAGAAATATGGATGAGGACTATTTCACAAGTGATCTATCACAACAAACTGAGAAAGTTTACTGAATCATGAAGGACTTTTAATTACTGGAGTGCTATACCCAGGATAGTGTATAAGAAGCAGGTGAATGTTAGGATTTACGTTTTGATGGAGGCAGGCAGTATTATGAAGAGTAGGGATCCACACATTTAATTTTTCCCAGGGAATCGCTGTACACAGTGTCTTGTGCTGTGTGCTGCGAGGGCAGCTGAGATGACAACAATATGGGTCTTCCATTCAAAGAACTCAAGTAATTTAAAAAGTAATTTGGAATCTTAAACGCATATTATGTTTATGTTTCTTCAATCTACTGTTTTACCAACGGATAAGGTGATTTTTCATAAGTCAACACTCTTTTGTAAAACAAAATTTACTTATTAGTCTACACAACTAGCAAGTGAAAATTTATAATATTAATCTATATGAATACATATATATGTACATGTAACTACTTCAGTAAAAGAAAATCACTCATTCAATATTAATACATAAATGAGGAATGAATTTGAAGTATCTCGAGTCATTAAAGTATATCTAAAGAAAGAACTGAAATAAAAGCAAGGATCTAAAAATTTATACAAGAGTGAGAGTTAAAAATACCAGCAGACAACATTTTCTGACAGACCGGATGAGATGGGAACCAAAGGCTTGTGTGAGGGTCATTGACTGAAAAAAGAAAGTATCTAATTTTCACTGTAGTTTTCTTTATGTTAATCTCAGTGTGTTTACACACCAGATGTTTAATGAATATTTTTGATTTGGTAAATCAAGACTATTTTCTTACAATGAGTTTTCTATAATTTTTTACAATATATTTGACAATTACATAGTATGTCTAAAATAATTTAACACACACAATAGCTTAAAATGAGACTTAGCTGACTTTATAT
Source organism: Tapirus indicus (assembly GCA_031878705.1). NCBI lineage: Eukaryota > Metazoa > Chordata > Mammalia > Perissodactyla > Tapiridae > Tapirus > Tapirus indicus. Next base: position 32,338,489 of record CM062937.1, on the reverse strand, counting down.
AAACAAAGTTAAATGAATCTTAAAGTGCGATGGTGTCAAATGTCAAAAAAAAGCAAGTTTGGTCAAAATTAATACATAAAAGAATAGTTGATTTATTATACTTCCTCTATGTCAATCATGCTGTTTTATACAGATTTCAGCATTTAACTCTGATGTCTAATCTATGAAATAAGCACAGTTATTATCCCCATTTTGCAGAACAAGATTCTGGGAATCTGAGTAGCTATGAGATACTATAGTTAAAAAATGATTAACACAGAATTGTTTGATCTTGTCATTCAGCGTAATCTCCCAACAGGCTTTTCAGTAATTCTAAGGAGAGTACATGTGAAATCACAGATGCTGCCTCATCCTCTATGAATAAAGGCCACATAGTGTACATAATCCCCAAAACAAATTGATAACAAATCAATTATTTCACAATACGAAATCGTGCATTGATTAACGACAGGGATATGTTCTGAGAAATGCATCATTAGGTGATTTTGTTGTTGTGTGAACATCATAGAGTGTACTCACACAAACCTAGATGGTATAACCTACTACACACCTAGGCTATATGGCACTATTCTTATGGGACCACCATCGCATAAGCAGTTTGTCATTTACTAAAACATTGTTATGTGACACAGTGACTGTATGTGCATATATATGTGTGTGTATCCATGTATATAAACTATATTTATTAGTATGAACTGCATTCAGTTTATTGTTATCTTGGTACAATAAAACCAATTATTATTAAAATAGACAGTAGTTCTGAACAAGACCTTAACAAGAAAAAGAAAGCTTGCATAACGTTTTTTTGCCATAAACAATGAGGTTGCTCAGCTACTTTAAGTTCATGTTGATTTCTCCCCCTTTCCTTTAGAACCAAATCAATTTCATGAATGATTACAGTGCACAGATATAAATCACTATAGAAAAGCTTAAATCTTTCTTTTTCATTTCTAATTTCTCTAGTTCACAGAAGAATAAACCTTCAAGTCACTCTATTTGCAAGAAAAAAGTCAAGTCCATTAGCTTGGTTTGGATTTGAAGTAATTCGTTCAGGATGGAATTTGCAATGCATGTTAAGCCACTGTAGACCACTACTAGGCTTTTTCTTGAAACTAAAGTTGTAATGACTACCTTCACGTGTTTCAAAATTTGCCATTATATTTAAGTATCAAGGTGAGCAGGAACTTAAAAATCCACTCTAGTCATCAGGAGACTGCGATGAAAACTGACTACCAGGATTTACAGGAGTCACAGGGATAAAATAAACGAACCTTCTAAACACTGTAAAACAATGATAGTTTTGCGTTTATTTTTGAGCTATAGCATCTCGAAACATTTCTAATGAACTCAAGGTTCAGTATTTTAAAGATGAACTACAAAAATACACTGGTACGTAATCAGAACAAAAACTGTGATCTATTAATCCAGAAGCAATGACAGAGGTGTGCTGAATGATCCGTCCACCCAGCACTTGAACCTCCCATCACCAACAGCCAGACCACCAAGCGCTTGGCTACGCATGTGCATGAAGCACCTGATGGGCTAAGTCGAGGCCCTACCACAGCATTGGTTACCTAGCAAAGTATCCAGCTCAGAGAAACCTCAAGCACCCACATTGTCCATGCTTCCATCGTGAAATCAGGATTTATAAAGCTGGGTTTTTCTAGTTGGTGTTCTCATTAACACAGAATTCTCTTAGAATTAACTAGAGGATGTAACACCCCTGGGTGATAACATTCCTGAATGTTTCTTCTTTACCCATATTTTCTAGTCTTTCTACAATGAATTCCTAATGCTATTATATGGGGGGAAAGAGCAAAAACAAACGATCTCTTACTCATTTCTACAATGACTAGTCAAGTGTGTGTAAGTGACCAAAAGAGAATCATAGGTGTTCAGAAATGAGTCAGCTCAAATGAACCACTGGTAAAAACATCTAAACCATATGGACCTAGGCAGCATATACAGTACCATCTTAAAAAGGGAAATGACATATCTATCAAACATCTAAAAACTAATTTTTTGATGCCTATCAGAAAACACTCAAATCCCGTATTTAAGACAGAATACTGGAAAATGACCAAGAGAAGATAATACGTCATGATTCAGTAAGCCAATACTACTACTTAAAAAAAAAGCACAGCTTGGGAAACCTTACAGGACTTGTTAGGAGTGACCTGACAGACCAGCTAGAGAACCTAAGTAGTTGTTACACTTTACACAATAATACTCTGTATTTATAGCACCCTCCATCTGAAGGAATCGGAGAGCATTCACTATTTACCTGGTGTCCCATTATCACCGTATTCATTTGTTGTGCCATACAGTTCTGACTTTCATCATTCTGACCATTTGCTTGTTACTCAATAGGATTCTGACCGACATTCTTAAGATACACGTGTATGTTATTTTGTTTAGACATGAAAGTCTGAAAGGATTCACTCTACACTGTTAAAAAACCATGACCTAAGCAACCCATCAGGAACAGATGTGGATGAGGGAAGTTTGCTGAAGGAGGAATTTGTTTGACTTCATTTATTTCAGTAGTCTAAACCTTATCTTTGAACATATAATAAGGCTATAATAAAAAATTAATAACCGCATAACATATGTTGCATTGTAGCCCATGATATTTCCTTCTAGGTGATACACAGGGATCTTAGTTAATCCCCTGAACAGGTTTCCTATGTTAAATACACTATTATAGTCCATAGTCCCAAGTCAGTTACCAGATATCAAGTATCATTTCTAAGCACCGAACTTCTAATCCGTGCAGGGCTGACCCTTGCCCAGAGCAGACGATTGGTTGTAGGAGCTGCTACCAGTCACCACTGCCATCCCTACTCTTCCAACTCAGTTGTCAACTACCGACTCTAACAAGCATCCTCACGTGATTCTATCCTTCTCTCCATTCACTTATCCATTAATTATGAGGCCAGAAAATGAATTCATTTCATTCTCCACCAAACATCCACTTCAGCTTTTAAACTTTACTTTCCCCCCTCAGGGAAAGGTCTTCTACGTTTTATTTCTCTTCCTTCAAAGTGTTGCCTCAATGGGTTTAATAGTAAAACATTGGAAACAATTTAAATGCCCATCAGTAGGAAATCCGGTTAAATAAATTATAATATATACGATATTATATGTACCTATATATAGCAGTTGAAGACTTCACACTTTTTATCTGTAGATGTGGAATATTGGATATATTGAGTGAAAAATGCAAGCGAATACCTGCAGTGCATCTCATTTCACATAAGTGGAAAGAAAAAGAGCACATACATACTTTACAAACAGTATAAGACTCCCACAAAAGAGCCAGTCAAGGAGGGAGAAAGAAACAAAAACAAATTTTTTTGTACTTTTCTGAAATTCTCAACTTTCTTAAGTTCACTTCCCCCGAGAAATTTTCGATGTTTCATTTGTAGTACAATATGCATTTGGCAAAGCATTAGGATGAGGCAATTTTTTCACCCCAAACTCATGTCTTTCATTGGATTAAAATTAAAACCATGCTTATTTTCTTTAAAATAGGGTGACCATAGAGTCAAAATTTGAATGGAAAATGCATGCATCTAATCACAAGCTGTAATCAGTCTTAGAAATGTCAATATCTGTTGGTTATTTGTATAGAAAAATTGTACAACTTTTCTTCTTTAAGAGGATTTCCTTTTGTTAATAATTTCAAATTTTCTTCTTAAATAGTATACACTGCAGAACTATGGTTTTGTTCTATTTGGAGGTCTTTTACATAACGTAGTTCTTTTTAAATGCTCAACCTAAATTACTTAGTTGGTAAACTGTATGTTGGAAACATAAAAATTTCTCAGTGTCTGCATCATTCAGAAATTTCAAAGCCATAATAGATGTGCAATATGAAGGTACTCTAGACTTTTGGAGAAGTTGTTGGTGCCAACACATTCCTTTAAATGCAACCAGAGAGAAGATGCTTTTAGGACAAATAATATCGTTTCGTGGCCTTTTGTTGCAACAGAGTTCACTCATAAAGACAGTACAATCTCCACTAACTTCTCAATACTGAACAGTAACAGAAGATAATAAATCTAAATATTTTAAAATATGGAATGACAGACTTTACATTTCTGTATATTATTGCTTAACTTTGCATTCTGGGGCAGTAGGTCAAAGCATTTGAGACTTGAATCACATAAAAAGTATTAATGAAGACATACAGATGGCCAATAGGCACATGAAAAGATGCTGAATATCATTAACTGTCAGGGAAATGCAGATCAAAACTACAATGAGTTTACTATCACCTCACACCCATCAGAATAGCCATAATTAACAAGACAGGAAACGACAAGTGTTAGAGAGGATGTGGAGAGAAGGGAACACTCATACACTGCTGGTGGGAGTGAAAACTGGTGCAGCCACTATGGAAAACAGTCTGGAGATTCCTCAAAAAATTAAGAATAGAAATACTATTTGATACAGCTATTCCACTGCTGGGTATTTATCCAAAGAACATGAAAACATCATTACGTAAAGATGCACGCACCACTGTGTTCACTGCAGTATTGTTCACAATAGCCAAGACTTGGAAGCAACCTAAGTCCCCATCAGGGGATGAAGGGATAAAGAAGAGGTGGTATATATACACAATGGAATACTACTCAGCCATAAGAAATGATGCAATCTAGCCATTTATGACAACATGCATGGACCTTGAGGGTATTATGCTAAGTGAAATAAGTCAGAGGGAGAAGGTCAAAAACTGTATGATCTCACTCATAAGTAGAAGATAAAAATAACAACAAACAAGCACATAGAGACAGAGATTGGATTGGTGGTTACCAGAGGGGAAGGGGGGAGGGAGGAGGGTGAAAGGGATGATTAGGCACACGTGTGTGATGATGGATTGTAGCTAGTATTTGGGTGGTGAACACGATGTAATCTATGCAGAAACAGAAGTATCATGATGTACACCTGAAATTTATACAATGTTATAAACCAATGTTACTGCAATAAAAAAGTATTAATGATATGCTCTGACTAGAGTCTCAGCAATAGTATACAACATAAATTATATTAAAAATAAAAAGAATAAGTATATTTACAGACTAATATTGGAAAAGGTAGAAGGTCCTCAAAGACTAGTAATCATAAATTACAATGTTGTAGAAATCAAAACCAAAAAATATGCTTTCTAAAGAAGATATCATGGAAAAGAATCACCAAACAAGAAAGTGATATTGGACAATAATTTGAAACAGTGATTGTATGAATATTAATATATTTTACATTAGTAAGTGAGAACTTGAGAAATTCTTCAAGCTAATTTAGCTTAAATATAGTGTCCATTAATCCAAGCCCTTTCTCATCTGAACTTACTCTAATATTCTGAGATCATTTAGCTCTTTGCCCAGTTAGGATCTCTTATGTACTTACATACATAATGTTATTTGTGCAAGTAATTGTTTAACATTTATCTCACCCAATAGGCTATATGCTCAGTGTGAACAGGGACCATGTTTCTAGTTCATCACTGTGTCCTTGATATCTGACATATAATGTATAATACATATGTACATATGTTGTACAGTGTCCAAAGACATATAAAAATTCCCCAAAATAGCCACAAATTTTAAAAATCATATAGTCAAGTAGGTTACAAGTTGAACTGTAAAAGAACACATGAAAGAAAATGGTAAGTATTTATATGTGTTCCCCTTTCCAATTGAGATTTAACATAGGCGAGTTGGAGTTAGAGAAACATGGCAAATTTTTAGTAATCTAGAGAAGTGAAAAATATTTCTGGATTAGGTATTTCTGGGGATGTTGATTCTCAACTGCCCTTCTAGTAAAAGGTAATGATTGTCATGAAGAAATCTTCCATTATATCCATGAACATAAACATGTCAGAGCTCATGGTTACCTTTGACAGTCTGATTAAAGCAGATCCTCTCCAGCAGAAGATAAAATGGACATACAAAAAGCACAGGTGCATATCCTTTATATTTAGCCATTTGGGATGGTTCATGGATGTGTTGACTCTAAGTGATGGGTTTCAACTTGAAGCCCTAATTTAAGACTAAGAGAAAGTATTTTCATACTGTTTAAAATTGTTGCAGCTACGGTATACAATGCAGATAGTTGGATCTATAGTTTTCCTTATATGTAAGGACTTTACCAAATCACAATGCTTCCACTGTTTATTTGATGACAGTCTCTTTGATTCATTTAACCTTCTACAGACCCAATTTTATGTCTCTTAGAACTATTTTTAGTTGTCAATAATGATCTGTGTAGATTGAATCAGAACTACATCCTGCAAATAGTACACTGGTGATTTGGGTATTCTCAAGTTAAATTACAAGTATGTTCAAAGCTAAAGTGAGTTTTAAATGGGCCTTGTAGTTGTTATTTAAAGATAGATGCTTAAACAAGCGCCCTGGGTGTAATAACAATTATGCTACCTTCAGTGCACGGCAGGCTTTTCTTCCATGGAGCATAAAATGCCCCACATATGCCGTCCAAGCTGGGAATGTGGATGTGTAAACAACCTTCCACTCAGTGAGAACACCACTCTACCGTGGAGAGATCGTCTCTTCCGTAAGAAATTCCTCAGAGGAGGAGACTAAAGAGAGTAGAGAGAGAAAAACAGTTTCTATATGAGGACTTTTCTTTTTATTCTCTGTTGTACCTTCTGTCTAAGAATGACCAAATAGATCACCTTTTAGTCTGGAGGTAATAGTTGATTGGCTCAAAATTAGACATGCATCTGACACTGGGGAAGACCCACTCTAATGCCACATAGAAGTTTTAATGTCTTCCATTTTTTTCAGAGGGGGGAAGCTATAGAGTGGTAGGTTTTGTAGCATTAGTTTTAAACAACTGCATTAACTATAAACACAAATTTTCTGCCTAATTTCCTTTTCTGTGGCATTAGGGTAAGAAATGATGCCTTTCACATCACTTCTGTGAGGAGTAAATGAGCCGCTAACCACTATTCCGGACACACAGTGATAGCTCAGTGTTAAATTTTAACTAATACCAATGCCACCATTGATATTTGTAATTTTATTAAAATGCAAGTATTGATGTTACAGTATAACTTATTGCTAATACCTGACAGAAACTATTTAAACTTTTTAAATAATTATGTAATTCTTTTGAAAACAATTGCATGAAATATTTATGATTTAGTGCAAATTATTTATAATGTGTTTTTCTTGAATAAGTCTGGTGTATGTCATGTCAATTCATAAAATTAATTTTCAAAAAATATTAATTTTATATAGTATGTTTTCCAAAATGGGTTAGAGTTTTTGAAACTATAAAGTAAAATATTGTTTAAAATTTTGAATGAGCACTGAAATTATGTCAGGCATGATGTTTTCTCATATGGAAAATTCGGAATAGTCATTAATGCATTTAGATTCTCAAAGGTAATTAGCTTTGATATCATTTTGAAATTCCCAAACTTTTTTTTTAATAAGTTCTGGTACTCCCTAAATGTCTAGAAAATGAGGTATTTTCAATGAGAGAAATTTAACATTCTTTTTTTTCCTCTCCTGACAACAGTACCTTACAAATCAGTGCCAAATGATGCTCAAAAATCTCTAGGTATCTTAAGGAGGAAAAAATTACATAGGTAAACAGATAAATCTTTGGAACATTTGTCTTTATGGGAGAAACTCCTGCTGTTGGTCTCTAACCTACAGAGAATTAGTTTTCTCTAAATTGCCAATAGTGTCCCACAGCTCAATGATAAATAGAAATCACTGGAAGAAATAGCACATTCTTCCACAGAGAATTTCCAGACAGACATGGGCCTTTAAGAAAAATACATAAACTAAAAATTATTTTCTATCATAGCATACTTTACCCTATGTCTTTATGCAAAGTATTTTCTCAACTGTGCAAACAATAAACAACTTTGGGTCAGCCATTTTGTAAAAATGTACACTAACATGATTGTTTATTATTCAAACTATACAAGAAGGAGGATTCCACTTAAGACATCATTCTTCATATGTAATGAGTGATTTATCACCAATACTGTTTTTCATTTTCAAATCAACGTTAATAACATATTATTACTTGAAGTTTTACTCGTTATCCAATTAACAGGTTTTGAGGGACAAAAAGCAATTAAAAATCATGTTTTTATGAAATGCTTTTGGGTGACAAATTTAATCATTTCTTTTGTGTTATTCTGTGAGGTGACTTAGTTGGAAGCATTTCTCATGTTTTCTTAAAAGCACCAAAATCCTTTGATAGACACTTGAATGTCTTTAACTCTCAACTTTTGCCATATACACCAAAAAATACTGCAAAAAAAGTAGGATGGGGAAGTGCATTGAACTGAAGAGAGGGAGAGAGAGAAAGAGACAGAGCCAGCTCTACAACTTGTCTTCCAAATGGCAACAGTGCCTGGGGATGTCACCATACATCAGCACTAAGATTTTGCACTAAAAGTAGAAAACAAGGATCTTGGTAGAAAGCGTTAACTCTTCTTGATGGTTCCCACTTTTTTCTCTCAGGACATATGCATTATAGTGTGGTTTCTCTTTTGTCTTCTTAGTCATGGTTTTTAAATCAAAAATGTCAGGCATATTTCACATTGTGAAGCCTACTTTCTGATGTACTTCATGTACCTGTTTATGACTCTTTCTCTGACTGACTTTGGAGCCAGAAAATCCATAAGTTACCATTTATTTTTTTACATTCCTTGTTGTCAATAATACTTATCACTCTTTTCAAGTTACTCACAGCTAGTCACACTTACCTTTCTCTTAGAGCATAGTTGTATTTAAAAATAGTAACTATGGTAGAGTGGGTAGAGTTGTATGTGTTTTAAGGTATCTAATTTTATGCAAATTTTTACACTGGTTGTATTGTTTGTTTATGTGAGTTTGTGTATGAGCGAGACTGATTGAAGGAGAAAGACAGGGAGAAAAGGAGAAAGGGAGAGAGGGAGAGTAAGAGACTGAAATGGAGAGAAGGTGGTAGCATCAATAAATATGTGCCTGTGTCTAGTGTCTAAAATCACATTTAACCACTTATCAGTGCCCTCCAGCTAAGTCAAAGAACACTTGGAACACATCTGTAGCCAAAGAAGTTGATTTTATTGCTCCTTGTTGTGAGGGAGAACACACACCCTAGGAAACCACGTGGTGTCTCAGTAAAAGTGTGTTACAAAGGACTTGTTACAGATTTAGGGCTTGTGTTAGGTGATTTTACAAATGATTTGAGGAAGTGGGACTTTACTCTGAATTGAATCCTGTCAGAAAGCAGAAAATAGTGAAAGCTTTGGTATCATAACTGATCTTGTCTAGAAGGAGGGAAGACTAGACCTAGCGTTACCATTTAATTGGTAAAGAAGCATCAGTCAATTAAATTATCCAGGCGGCAGGTTTGGTCATTTTTGTGGTTTGGACAATTTTCATGTTTTGTCCGGGTTTAGACATGATTACAGAATGGCCTCATTTGTGCCTTGATCCTTAACAGCCACAAAGTGGCCTTGTCTGATGTTGATGTTCTGTGAAATAGTTTATGTTGAATAAAAAAGAGCACCAACACCTAGCTGTGAGCACCATGCCAGCTCATAGCAAAACCAAGTCTTAGCTGATAACACCAGGGAAACTCTTGGTTTGCAAAGGTTGCATTTCTTTCTCACATATAAGAAATATTTTCTGAATAGCTATCATGTAAGATGAGATGTAGTAAGCTAAAAATTAAGACTACAGAGAGAAAGTAAAAAAAAAAAAAAAGAAAGTATTGATTAGCTTTTCAAACTTATATTGTTATTCTATTTTAGACTGAATTGATCAATTATCCAACTGTTAACTTTTAAATTTAAGAAGTTGTATTATCTTAGATAATAGAGCTCATTTCAATTTTCATTACAGGTTTTAATATTTAATTTAACAAATATCCCTGGAATATCAAAAAACATGCAAAAAAAAGCATTGGTTATAATTATCATTGTCAAATAAATTGTATTTTAAAATATCTGTACTTAGTCATATTGAATTTGCAATTATTTTAAAATTACTAATTTAGACACTAAAAGAGCCACATATTTTAGAGAGTTGAGTTACAAGAATCATCACATAGTAAGGTTAATTTAACAGATCTAAAGAAGTGAATGCCTTTCCAAAATTTACTAGAGTAAAACAATTAGCCTCTATTAATTCATTCCTGATAGTAAATTTTCATATTTTATAAGAAAGGTGTCTTGAAACTGGGTGATTTTTGAAGGTCATAGCCCATAAATATAAATTGTTTCCATTATATATCAAGTGGAATATAGAAAATGGGAACTATTATCAGAATTTATGGGTTGATTTATTGTTCTAGTGGATATCCTTAAGCATATCATTTAACATTCTGTGTCTTCTTTTTCAATTTTTAGAAAATTGACAAAAATAATCCCCCTTCCACTCAAATATGCCTTTTGTAGAGATTAAGTGAAATAAACCATATTTCTGACTGTATTTATGATGCCCTATTTCCTACAATTTTCTGTTAATATAACTCTATCATCCTGTAGTGTCTGAACTCTTTGAAGTAAGGGAGTATATGTCATATATGCTGACACATAATTGGTGTTAAAGCAATGATCATTGATTAAATGAATAAATATATAAAAAAGTATTTTACCAATAATGAAACACATCACTTTTGTTCTCATTATTGCAGTTAAAAATGCTTGCTAGAGAAAGACAAATCTGCAGCATTTTGATTATTTAAGCATTGAAACCTAATTTTTTCTAATTTTCAACTAACCTGGATGACATGAAACTAGAAACTTATTTCCTCCAAATAATATTACATATAAAATGGAATGATATGGTATAAACCAGTTTTAAATATTCAAAGGCAATACAAAACCCTTAAAATTTGCATAGACTAAATATATGATTCTGTTTTAAGATAGTAGTATAACAAGAGGCATTTTCACTTCCTACATTTCAAAACACAATACAGAAAAAATTATTCAAGTTGAGAAATGCATCAACACAAGACATTAAAATAATGGAATAAAGGGAATGAGTAATAAGAGATTTTAGCAAATGAAGGTCAAGAAATAAATAAGTTAGATAAAAGAGAGGTATAAAAAAAGCAAAAGCAATTAATTTGATAAAGTTTAGGGGAGAGGGAATGGAAAACACAGGATTTGAAGAGAGAGTAGCTGTAATTTACTAAAATGGAAGGAAGACATTATATTCCACAATCATGAACTCTATGAACATAAAGGTAATAAATATCATGGAACTAACAACCATAACATTACAACATTATTATAACATTATGATAAAACTGTTTAAGAGCATAGGCAAAGGAAAAATATTTAAAGCACCCAGAGTGCAAAAAGCATAATACCCCAAAATATCAAAAATAAGACTAACAATCAATATCATAAAAGAAACAATTAAATCGAGAAGACAAGGGCAACATAATTTAGATTTTAGCATTAGGTAGAGTACTTACATACTTACTGGTGAAATATATTGTTTTTTTGTGAAGATTAGAAAAAAACAAGGATATCCTCTCTCATGACCTCTATTCAGCATATTACTGGAGGTTCTAGACAGTGTAATAAGACAAGGAAAAAATAAATAAAAGGCATCCAGATTGGAAAAGGAGAAGTAAATTTGTCTTTATTTGAAATTTCACACTGTCCACATGGAAAAATCTGATGAATCTATTTTAAAAGGCTACCTGAACTAGTAAGTAAGTTTAGTAAGGATTCTGTATAAAAGATCAAGACACAGAAATCAAGAAGAGAAAACTATAGACCAATATGTCACATGAACATAGATAAAAATTCCTCAACAAAATATTAGCAAATTGAATCCAAAACAGTATGAAAAGAATCATATACCACAACCAAGTGGGATTTATCTGAGGTATGTCAAGTTGATTTCACATTTGAAAATCACTTAAGGTAATCCATCACATCAATAGATGAAAAAAGAAAAAAAAATCACATGACCATATTGGTAGATGCAAAAATAGAATCTAATGCCCATTCATAATAAAAAAAAAACTCTCAGTAAACTAGGAAAAGAGGACAAATTTCTCAAACTGACAAAGATTGCCAAAACCCTACAGGTAATATCATACTTAATGGTGAGAAACTTGAAGCTTTTCCATTATGATCAGGAACAAGGCAAGTATGTCCCCTCTCGGCATTCTTTTTCAACAACATACTGGAAGCCCTTGCTAATGAAATAAGGCAAGAAATGGAAATAAAAGGTATTCAGACTGGGAAGGAAGACATAAAATCTCTTTGTTTGCAGATGATGTGATCATTTGCAAAGAAAATCTGAAAGAACTGACCAAAAATCTCCTGGAGCTAATAAGCTGATAAGCCACTTTGGAAGACAGTTGGTGGTTTGTTGTGAAACACATATACTTTTATCATAAGATTCAACAATTGCACTTATTGGTATTTACCCAAAGGAGTTAAAAACTTATATCCACACAAAACCTGCACATAGATGTTCATAGCAGTTGTGTTCATTGTCAAAATTTGGAAGCGACCAAGATGTTCTTCAGTAGGTGACCAGATAAATAAACTATGGTACATCCAGAGAATGGAATATTAATCAGTGCTAGAAAGAAATGAGCTATCAAGCCATGAAAAGACATGGGGGGAACCTAAAATGCATATTGCTATGTGAAAGAAGCCAATCTGTAAAGGCTACACACTGTGTGATTCCAACTATGTGACGTTCTTGAAAAGGCAAAACTATGGAGATAGTAAAAAGATCATTGGTTGTCAGGGGTTGAGGCGGGGAGGGATGACTAGATGGAGCATAGAGGATTTTAAGGCAGTGAAAATACTCTGCATGATATTACAGTAATGGATGTGAGTCATTATACATTTGCCTAAACCCTTAGAATATACAACACCAAGAGTGATCAGTAAGATAAACTATTGACTCTGGGGGATTATGATGTGTCAATATAAGTTTATTAATCATGACAAATGTACCACTCCAGTGAGTGATGTTGATCATGGGGAGGCTATACATGTGTGAGGGCAAGGGGTATAATGGAAATCTCTGTACTGTATCCTCAATTTTGTCATGAAACTTAAACTGCAGGAAAAAAAGCCTTAAAAATTTAAATAAATAAAAATCTTACAACAGCATAAAAATATGAGATACTTAGGGATGAATCTGACAAAAATTGTGAAAAAAACTTTATATACTAAAAACTAAAAAGCATTCCTGAGAGAAAGTTTTAAAATACCTCAATAAAAAGAGAAGTATACTGTGTTCATGGGTTGAAACAATCAAAACAAATAAGATGTGACTTCTCCTAAATACACCTGTAGATTAACACAGTACCCATTAAAATCCCAGAATTATTTGTGGAAATTAACAAGCTAATTCTAAATTTCATTTGGAAATGAAAAGGACCCAGAAAAGCTAAATGAGTTTTGAAAAGAACAAAGTGAGGAGGACTACTCTCTTTCATGTTTCCGGACTTATCATATAGCTACAGTAATCATGACAGTGTGCTACTGAGTGAAAGATAGATATATATGACGATTGAAATTTGTAGGGAGTCCAGAAATAGAACACATATATGGACATATAATTTATGACAGATATTTTTGAATAATTGAGTGGAGAAAGAATAATTTTTCAACAAATTCTACTGAAATAATTAGATATCCATTTGCAAAGGCATATGATGTTTTATCCATACCTCACTCTACACACAAAACTTACCTCAAAATGAATCATAGACCTAAGTGTAGAACTCAAACTCTGAGCCAACTATGGCTCCTTAAACAAAGGAGCCAAGAACATACAATGGAGAAAGGAAAGTCTCTTCAATAAATGGTGTTGGGAAAACTGGACAACCACATGCAATAGAATGAAAATAGACCATTATCTTTCACCACACACAAAAATTCACTCAAATAGATTAAAGACTTGAAGGTAAGATGTGAAATCTTATAACTCCTAGAAGAAAATATAGGCAGTGCACTCTGATATCAGTCTTAGAAGGATCTTTTTGAATACTATGTCTACTCAGGCAAGGGAAATAAAAGAAATGGAACTTCATAGACTAAAGAGCTTCTGCAAGGCAAAGGAAACCAGGAACAAAACGAAAAGACAACCTATCAACTGGGAGAAAATACTTGCAAATCATATAACTGACAAGGGGTTAATTTCCAAAATATATAAAGAACTCATACAACTCAACAACAAAAAAAGAAACAACCCAATCAAAAAATGGGCAGAGGATATGAACAGACATTTTTCCAAAGAAGATACATGGATGTTCAACAGGCACATGAAAAGATGTTCAACATCACTAATCATCAGGGAAATGAAAATTAAAACTACAATGAGATATCACCTTACTCCTGTTAGAATGTCTATAATCACCAAGACAAAAAACAACAAATGTTGGAGAAGATGTGGATAAAAGGGAATCCTCATACACTGCTGGTGGGAATGCAAACTGGGCCAGCCACTATGTAAAACAGTATGGAGACTTCTCAAAAAATTAAAATAGAAATACCATATGACCCATCTATTCCACTACTGGGTATTTATCCAAAGAACTTGAAATCAACAATTCAGAGACTTATGCACCCCTATGTTCACTGCAACATTATTCACAATAGGCAAGACATGGAAGGAACCCAAGTGCCCAGAAACTGACGAATGGATTAAAATGATGTGATATATATATATATACAAAGGAATACTACTTAGCCATAACAAAAGACAAAATCATCCCATTTGCAACAACATGGATGGACCTTGAGGGTATTATATTAAGTGAAATAAGCCAGACAGAGAAAAACACCATATGATTTCACTCATATGTGGAAGATAAACAAACACATGGACAAAGAAAACAGATTAATGGTTACCAGAAGAGAAGGGGGTTAGGGGGTGGGTATAAGGGGTAAAAGGTCACATATATATGGCAACTGACAAATAATAATGTACAACTGAAATTTCACAATGTTATAAACTATTATGACATCAATAAAATAAAAAAATTTAAATAAATGTTTGCCTTCAACTATTGTCCTTGATCTTTCTCTTAAGAGTTGAGATTTATTTATAAGAATTCTAAGGTGTTTTTTTAATATTGCTTCTGTTTTATTCCCTAAATCAACATTATTCTGAATGCTAAACAATACACTTCTATTGAATGACAAGGTAACAGGCCTCTGCTGCTTATCTTGAAATAACCTGAATATTTCTAAAAAAAAATAAGAGAATGTGAGTCTTAAAAATAAAACACATGTAGTAAAATACAATATTTCAATAGAGAAAGACATGTTGAGGTTTTAACCAATACTACATAATTTTAGATAAGATTGAAATATTATTTTGAAGAAGAAATTCAGATTTTATAGAGGTTAAACTGACAAAATGCACATGCACACCCCCCCCCCAAATTTCACTAAATTAAAATAAAATGTTCAAATTAGTGTTTTTGGAGACATCATGAGCTAGTTTCTACTATATAAATTCTTTTCCTTCCTTAATCTCCCCCTTACAAAGGATACAATACCTGAAATTTTAGACTAAAAAAACCTCTGGAACTTTTAACCTGTCTATTTTAATCCTTAAATACTTTATCATTTCTTTTATAACTACAAAAAAAATACTTTGTCATTTCTTTTTTATCTGTTTCAGATAATGTAAAGTTTGTGACTGTACTACGTATGTTTCTTTAAGAGACTTTTTCAAAGTGGACACACCATCTACAAAGTTTGTGTTGATTTCAGAGAGAAATGAGACAGGAGCATCGACCCCAAAGCTTCAGGTTTGAAGACTGTCCATTGTTCACCCAGCTTTCGTGGGGATTTGTTCAGAAAAGTATGGGGTGTGAAGTTTGTGGAGCACAGCTGGGCAGAGAAAGGAGCCAGGAAGAATTGATTTGCTGAACTAGCAAAGATACATAACAGTCATCAGATAATTAGTGGGACTTAATAATTAGGGAAAACAAGTTGAAAAAATAGCTCAGGATTTCAACCAACTTAGAAGGATCAAGGTGCTAGAAAGTGTGAGGAATAAAGTTGAAACATTAAACTTCATTTTCAAACCTCAAGCCTTACCATGCCACTTAATCAAAAAAAAAAAAATCAAATTCACCTCACTCAGGTGGGACTCCAACACACGTTCAGAGGGGCTCCGAGGAGGGACCCGTGGGTGGGCCTCATACCCACAGTCTGCCCCCTCCCCAGAGGGTTCTTTTCTGTTCAGTGTCTCAGGTTTGAAACGAAACTGAATCTGAGCATTTAACAGCACAAGCTTTTCTTCAACGGCCAAAGAATGGAGAAGTGGGAACTAGGTTCACAAATCAACTTCTCAGCTCTTGGGGGTGAGTAAGCAGCTGTTATAAGGGGTCAAGACAATGAAGGGGAGGAATATTCTTTGTATTCTGGGAACAGGGCAGGCTTTTGGGGGCAACAAGTGTGCCCACCTCTTTTCTCTCCTTCTTTAGTCATATCCTGTTGTTGCCATGACAATTGTAAACTGTCATGGCACTGGTGGGTGTGTTACGTAGCATGGTAATGTATTACAATGAGCATATAATGAGTGGTGGGGGCTATGTCAGCTCAAGTCAGACAGCCATGTTTTCATCTGGTTTTAACCAGTTTCGACTCTATGTCACAGCCATCCCCTCCTTCCTCTCTGTGGTTTCCTGTAAGCTAAAGGGAATGTGTTAGGCTTATTCTGACAGGGTTGTGGCTAATGTCTTATGGGGCCAGGGGTCAGGGCAACAGAATAAAAATAAGTGCTAAAGAAGCTGAGAAATATTAAGAGTGGAGAAGAAAAACAAAAAAGTAAGTCAACCGTACAAATATTTAAAGTCTAAAATTATTGACCATATGATAAGAAATGGTAAAAACTATAAAAAATTGATTTTAAAATATCAGTTTCCCTCATTGTATTAGCATGAATTTAGCATGCAGTCTTAAAACGAATACAAATCAAATGTGCAATGAATAAAAACCAAATGTTGAAAGAAAAATTAAACCTGTAAATTTTGTTTCTAGCACTCATTTCTGCTCAGAGTGAGCCTTGGTTCAACACACTTTCCTGGTATGGATATCTTCCCAGGTCCCGCATCACCAAATAACATCTCTTTCAGCCCCAGTTTGGAATCACAGACAAAACAGGAGGCTTGTATAAGACAGAGCAAAGGTTCCTGATAGTCTACGTAGTATTTGAAGGAGAAATGCAAACTGAATCTCTAATAAATTAGTTCTCAAGGGACTTTTAAATATTTGCTTCCCCTTAGGTAATAACTATATGGCTCTGTTATTACATCTGGATAAAACTAGGTATGCATTCAGGAAACTTGACTGTATGTTTTAAGCTCTTGGTTTAAAGGTGATCAACAGTTTGTAGCCCTGCCTCCAACAGTAACAACCAAAATAAACAAAACAGACCAGAGAGTCTGAACACAGCTCTTTCAGCAGCACCTCTGATCTCCCTCATGCATGATCTCCCTCATGGATCTCCTGTTTTCTAAATTGCTTATAGCTACAGTCACTACGCCCTCTTGCTATTTCCTTTTCTTGCTATTTTCCTTTACCGGCTGGTTTTTTACATGATTTCTCCGTAGAGCAAACATTTTAGAGGTTCCTTGCTAATTAATTATATTCTGTCCACTGGACAAGGAAGTTGTGGCAAACACAGCTATGGTCACTACACCTCTCAAAAGCAATCACTATTTTCATTTCTATCAACAGACATTATTAATTTTGTCTGTTCTTGACTTTCATGTAAATGAAAACATACAGTATATAATTTTTTTTGTAGCTGAATTTTTTTTCACTCAACAATATTATTTTGAGGGTGGAAAATATTACTGCATATATGAATAATCATTCTTCTTTATTGCTATTAATAAACATTACAGATTAACATTGGGTTATTAGATTAACATCGAACAAACTCTTACGAAAATTTTAAAACATACATTTTGGTGGCACAACCACTCATTTCTGTGGGGCCTATACCCAGAAATTGAATTTCTGAGTCATAATATGTCTATATATTCAAGAGATTAAGTAGATTCCGCCAAATAGTTTTTCAAAGTGGTCACACAAATTTAAATACTCCCCAGTAAGATATGAGAATTCCAGTCATTCTACATCCTTTTCAACAATTGGTATTACATGATCTTTTAACTGTAGTCACTCTGGGAGTAAGATGGTCTCATTAGAGTTTCAATTTACATTTGCCCTTTGAGTAGATTTTGAGCAACTTTTTGTTTGCTGTTAGCCTTTAGTAACCTCCTTTTTTCTCTTTTTGGTGAGGAAGATTAGCCCTGAGCTAACATTCATGGCCACCTTCCGCTACTTTATATGTGGGACGCCACCACAGCGTGGCTTAATAAGTGGTGCGTACGTCTGCACCCGGGATCCGAACCTGCGAAGCCCGGACTGCTGAAGCAGAATGCACGAACTTAACCACTACGCCACCACTGGGCTGGTCCCTAGTAACCTCTTTTGAGGTTACTGGCTGATATTTTTAAAATAATAATTTTGCATGAAAGGCCATTCTATTATTAATGGAGTGGAACTATTAGCATGCGTGAGTTTTATTGACCTCCAAGTACAGTGTATGGGAAATAATTGCAGAAAAACATTTTAACTAGATACTCAGAACAGTTCACTTCCTTCATCTGATTTGGCAAGTAATAAAGTGCTTAAAAGACACGGCCTTTAAATGGGAAAGCTCATGGCTGATGCCGGAGGATTGCTTCTGTGATAAATATGTGCTGGGAAATGGACACAAGACAGGATTGCCAGGCAAAATTAATGTTATTTGCATCCCAGCTGAGTCATAAGTATTGCCAGATTCTTGCCAATTATTTGAATTAGGTTGGGTAAAGACGGGAAAATCCATAACATGATTAAACAGTCTTTATTCTTTCCTTTATTTTTTTCCTCTACACTAAACTCCCTTATATCTATGCTTTGGATTTTACCATCAAGTTTTGTCTGAGAATAAAATTGGTTTATGTACAAGAATAGTAATCGGGTATTTCTTTTTGTCTGAGAGTTAAATGTTTTTGAGGGCATCAGGGAATCGCTTAGAAAAATACATAAAATAGTTCTTTAAGCTAAACAACGTTTTTCATAAGTGAGATTATAGAATGCAATTATCATTGCTAAAATATTTTGCAAATAAACAATAGAAAGTCTGTCATTCTTAAGCTAGTTCAATCATTTATTTAATGGATATAGTATGACTAATTCATTTATTATAATATCTTCCCCTAAATGAAGTTGCTTTTGATTAATACCTCTCATTTTGGAATAGGGCAAAACATTTTGTTCTAGTAAGAACTGTGACTATAAAGTAATAATGGTGATTCCACAAATCACAGAGTGCAATTCACATATAGGTCATATTTTTAAATCTAAAAAATGAAATAAAATATCCCTTGATCTGATAATCTGATAAATAGGAATATATCATAAAAGAATAACCAGTGATGGAGACACATTTACATGAATCGTATTTATCATATAAGCTTAAATATCTGTATCAAACAAAAATGTGATAGCCAGATAACTTATTTTGTATCCAGAATATTCAATATTGACTATCACGGAAATTAATAGCATTGAATATATATTTAATGTATTTAACAATACAGGATTTTTTTTAACTAGGGAAAGGTGAACATCTAAGAATTGTTTTTTGTTTGTTAAATAGATGACTCTATTAATAGGTGAAAATATGTAAATTTGTTAGTGGCGTGCCCTATGCGCTGGGATTATTGATGATATCTATTCACTGGATTTTAAAAATTCTATTTATTTCTTACAAAATTTGATTTACTGTAATAATCAAAACAGTATGAAGGTAAATATAACCTATTATTTTCCTCAGAATGATTTTTTGATTTTGTGAAATTCTTAATTTACTTCTTATTTTCCCCTTCTTCCATCTCATGATGCCAAATCTAAATGTCATTAAATTTTAAATACTGATTATGTCAGTGATGTCATCTACCATGAACCAAATAATTTAACTATGCAAGACTGTAGAGAGAAAATAAGAATAGAATATAATTCTTACCATTAAAGAAAAATTCTAGCTTATAAGAATAGCCTGTGAGGAAGTAATTCTATATCAACCATAATAAGTGATTTAATAATGTTTGCTAGCACCATGCATAAGTGTTATGGGTATAATAATGTATGATAGCACCATGCATAACTGATAAGCTATGTTTTGCTGTAAGAGCATAATGAGACATATTTATAAATGAGAGATGACAATTGAAATGGTTCTTGAAAAGGTTAAAGGAGATTGATCGTAAAGTGAGCATGATAAGCTCAGGCAAGGAAAGATGCAACATGTCCAGAGAAAAAGCAGTAGAAAGTAGTTTAAAGACGAAGTAGTAAAGGGGCAGGCAGAACCGATAAGTTTGCGCACTCTGATTTGGCGGCCTGGGGTTCGCAGGCTTGGATCCTGGTCGTGGACCTACGCACCACTCATCAAGCCATGCTGAGGCGGCATCCCACATAGAGCAACTAGAACGATGCACAACTATGACATGTAACTATCTACTGGGGCTTTGGAGAGAAAAAAAAAAGCAAAGAAGGAGGAAGATTGGCAACAGATGTTAGCTCAGGGCCAATCTTCCCGAAAAAAAGAAAGACAAAGTAGTAAAATAAGCATGTAAAAAAGAAAAGATAGATATATTTGAAGATTTAAATATATACATACATAAACTTTCATAATTATATATGTATATAAAGAATGAGATATAAATCTTAGAAGATCTTCTGGATGTATTACTAAATGAGAAAACCTGAATGTAGAGAAATATATGCATTATAATTATATTTGTATAAGAATAAAGTGATAATTAAAGCCACATACATGTATATTTGAGAATATATATGAATATATAAGAGTAAATAAAAAGTAGGAAGCAAATATATCAGCTTAACCATATTGGTTGGACATGGCAGAGAGAGGCGGGAGTAAGAAGCCAAAATTAAGAATACGACTCATCAAAAGATGTTTTTGCAGTCAAAGACATTTATAAAATGATTCCAAGTACTTAAATTATGATAATAGGATACTCATAAAAGGTTAATGATAATTAACAAATAAAAAAATCTCTTCTGTGTTGACTCAATGCTTGGAAAATTAGGTAAAGATTAGCCTAGCACTTTCATTTCTTTACATCTATCTCTCCACTATGCATCCACCCAATAAAACATGTGTTGAGAAATTTTTCTAATTGTTTACATTTTTTAAATGGCTAAATTTTGTCTTTCTATAGTGTAAAAAGCTCAGTGAAGTACACCATTTCTGCTTAATAAAAATAAATTTGTACTTACCTAGGCCAAGTTTTTTCCATTTTCAAACAGTTTGATCTATCCTCAATTCACTTAATGCTTTCCGGTTACAATTACCAAACGTGCAGTCATCACTCTTCCTATAAAAATGTGAAAGTTTTTGATAATTGGTCATTTTATTTGCATTGACTTATTGGATCGACCATTGACAAATGAACCAAGACTTGATTACCCTGAAGTGTCATCTCAAACAGCAACGTGCATTTCGTCTCCTATAAGTTGAATGTATTTCAGGTATCTGAAGTAGATGGGAAGACTTTCTTTGTAATGGAATTGGAGGATTTCATCTGCAATTTTTTATAACAAACTGTGTGGCACCTAATGTCTAGTATTTGAATATAAAAATGTAAAGATAAGTGAAAGTTTTACAGATTTCCCTTGTTTGTTTGACGTGTGCTTTACTGAAATATTGATAAGTTGTGTTTTATTGATATTTCCTTTGAGTATATTAGAGGAAATAATATAGATCACCACACGTACAAACAAAAGCATTCAAATGTTTTCACAAGATTGCTTTCTACATGGCATAAAATAAAGTGAAAATGTCAATATTCGGTAAACATGATTGTGAACGAGTATACTTATTCCAGACCCCACTTATACTTCTGCTTGAATTCATGTTCAGGGATGCTACTAGACTATACAGTCCCTGTATCTGGATTAGAAAAACACACTGCTTAGGTGCATAGATTTTGAAGGTACTCCAACTTGATACAACAATGCTCCTTCTTTTAGTTCCATGAAGCCCCCTGCCTGAATCCAAGTCTCCTTGTTCTTCTTTCTTGCCTACCCTGCACACCCACACCCAGAGGCCCCACACAGGATATGATAGTCTAGTAGCCAAATATTTATCAACTGTAATCTCATTTACATTATTTTCCCATGGTTATGTTTTTGTGAGTATAAATGCAATAAAGTAAACATATATCTTAGTACCTACAAAAATAAGACTATATTGTTCACATTTCTTTTTCATTGGAGAATTTTTTAAAAAAGAACTATAATTGATAACAGGAAATTGTAGGGGTTAAACAAATAGAAAACCTTTGACAGTGAAATAATTTTTTGAAATATTAGTTGAGCTCACTTCTAAATCCAATGTCCAAAAAAAAAAAAACCACACCAATTACAGTATGTGTATATTTTAAAACATTCTTTAACTCATGAAAGCTATGACTTCTCCCATCACTTTTGAGGAAGTACACACCATCAGCTGTGGAAACTTGCTTCCCTGGGAGCGGCCAAGAGACACAAGGTAACACAACATGTAGTGTGAGGCCGTTAACGTCTCCTGGGATGAGCCTTGACACATAAGAGACAGAAGATGGGAACACACTTGCAGGTCAAATTCTCCCCCTGCCTTCCCCCAAAGGACTAATCTGAGGCTGGTGGTCCCCAAGTCCTTTCTGGAAGTTATTCAGCACGACCAAGGAAACTGATCTTTCTTAAGATCTGTGGACAGCTCAGTAACACATCACCTCACTTTACATTTGCTTACTCTCTTTTTCACTCGGTCTCCTTTTCCCCTCGCTCTTACTGTTCTGAGATTACACTGCCCAATCAAATCTTAATACACATTTCTGTCTCAGGCTCTGCTTTCTAGAAACATGGGCTGTGGCAGAAAGGCAGCCGCTTAACAGAAATATCAGCTACTTTTGGCTAAAATGGCTCAGTCATAGTGTTACACTATTTAGTAATGAAATGTATGACTGATAAATCTACTCACAGGATTGTAAATAAAATGCTGAGAAGATATATCTTAGTTTAAGTGATTTAAAGGACTATGGTGAACTATTTTTAAAATGATTCATTGTTTGATAAGGGTGACAAATATTAAAGCAAAAACTAATTGATTAAATACCAAATAACATTTTTATGAGCGTGGCCATACTTAAATCAGGAAAAACCTGTTCATGTGTTATTAACTAAATAAAAACTTATGAATCTAAACACCTACTAAAGCTCAAAGACTGCTCAGCTTTCAACATTAAATACTGTCAAGGATTGAAAATAAATGGAGTTAGGCTAAAAAGAAAACATCTTTAGAGAGGACTGTTTTGTAGATATTCTATATTTTAAAGTATTTTCAGTGGATTTTTTCAGGAGAGAGAGTTCTGGCCAACTTGGTTTAACAGTTCTTTTGGTATTCGAATCAATTTAAAATACTACTTCCCTAACCATTTTCACAATAATTTTTCCAAACACTGGTAAAGGATCAATGCATCATAGTTGAGCTTATAAACTTGAAAGTAAATGTAAAACATTTTCATATGTATTGAGTGTTACTTGTGAAATGGTCTGTAGAGCCAAAAAAGGTTCCACAAGAACCTGGAAAAAAATTTGATACACAAGTAGAGTGACATCTGGAAAGATGTCTCTTTGTAAATCATAGTTAAATAAACAGAATGATGAGTAACTAGACAATGTGTTATGAAGATTATCGTAAAAAAACTATTGACTGGATAGAAAATTTACAAAACTAGAAAATATAGTAGAAAGAAAATAAAGTAATAATTTAAATTCAAAAGAAACCATTATATTTTAAAAACTTCTTGGGATAAATGTAAATACTTTGGAGTTTTCAATATACTGAGTTACATTTTCCATTATGAGGTTTTAAAACTTGGAAACAGTCCATGTCAATTTGATAAGAAAACGACCAACTAGTTTTACTATTGGAATTTTGTTCTGGTCTTTTAAGAAAGATGAAATTCTGTTTTAGGAAGATAGGAAAGAGTTATTCGACTGCCTCAAAATCAATTTAATGGAAAATATAAAATATGTTTAGAAAAGACATATGATAGAAACTAGTGTAGTTAAATAAACGTTAAGTAGAGACAATATAGCCTCCAAATTTTGTTACAAATATACTGATTCTCACAGACTGTGGGAGAATCATCAGTTGCTTCTATTTGTATATGAATAATGAAGTAGAGTGTCAAGTTACTTAAATATTTTAATGAATTATTCATTCATTTATACCTTCACGTAATCATTCAACGAATGTTTATTGAGAATCTGTTCATCACCAGGTACAGGTTTTTTTTATATTTACTGAAGAATTAACAGTGAGTAAACTTAAACACCATTTTATATATTCTTAATGACAACTTAAGAAAACAGTATATTGAGTTTTTGAAGTAATTAATAACATAATGAGTGAGAAGAATAGAAGTAGTAGGATGGCTCACTTTTCTTTTGGAAGGAAGTGCCTTCATAATTAGTTTAAATTGAATGTCTTCATTTCCCATTTGCTACAAGAAGAGATTTTGAAGATCACATGTACTCTAATTAGTGTTTCTCTTAATAAATCAAATACTAAGATCCCCTGAATTTAGTTACTTAGAAGAATTTCCATCGGAGGGATATAGATACACTTACGTTCTTCTCTTGCTTCCTGAGATTTACTTTATTTCAAAGCATCAACCATAAATTGAGCACCTTTATATAACATCTTAGTGCAACAGGATCAGATTTAAATATTTCAAAAATTGCACCCTTAATGTTAGTTTTCCCCTCCCCCACAAGAATCACAGTCATCTAGTGAATTTAGGAAAGAGAGTGATTTTATTTCAACTTCACCCCCAAGTTGCTCAGAATTGATTATTTCTCTCCTTTGGAGGATGTTCCCCACTCACTTTGGAGGTACAGAGAAGGGGTGAATGTTTTGTGAGAAACCACGAACTGTCTTCCAAAGTGATTGTATCATTTTGCATTCCCGTTAACAATGAATGAGAGTTCCTACTGCTATACATCCTCACCAGCAATTGGTATGTGAATGTGAGGGGTGAATGTGAAGTTTAACTCATTCGATGGTCCCATCATGGCGGTTATCAACACCACCAGCTTAGAAAGTATATTATTCTTTGCTGAGGACTTGGAGAAAACCAAATAAACAAATAAATAAATAAACATGAGAGAAGGAATTTTATTTATTATTATTATTATTATTATTATTATTTTGCTAAGGAAGATTAGCCCTGAGCTAACATCTGTGGCAATCTTCCTCTACTTTATACGTGGGTCACCACCACAGCATGGCTGATGAGTGATGTAGGTCCATGCCTGGGTTCCGAACCTGCAAACCTGGGCTGCCGAAGCAGAGCATGCTGAACTCAACCTCTATGCCATGGGGCCGGCCCCAAGAGAAAGAATTTTAAATGGCACACTACATGGGAATACTCACTATTTTACCACAGACAGTAAAAGTATTCAAAATCAGTTTCCTACAGGCAAGCTCAGTGTGTAAATAGACTACAACTCCTTATCCAAAATGCTGAGATCCAAAATTTTCTAAAAACCATGTTTTTTGATAGTTATAGTCATTGGATCATAAAAGCAGGTATGACAAGAAACGCGGCTACTTCAGATTGCATGAATAGTCACACATTTTAGCACATAAATATGACGAGGTTGGTTGTGGAATGCTCCTCTAAACCACGCTGGGGCTTATGCATTTTACAGTATACCAATGTACTATCTTCTAAAACTCGGACACATTCTAAATTACAAAACTAAAAACAGCAAGGGTTTCTAATCCCAAGTCATCAGGGACACACACACAACCATTTCTCTCCAAAAGACCTCCTACATTGACTACTACTTTTAGCATTCTTGTCCATATTTTGATAATGCTTACGCTGATCTGTTGATTTTTTCACTCTACTGAGAAATGTTTGTAACTGAGTCTGATTCACCAATTCATGAATAGTGTCTGGGTATATCAGTAGGTTATCACACAGTGGCTTTTGATATTTAAAGTCCTGCAGGACAACACAATGCAAAATGGTGAAGAGCAGATGACGAGGGAGACTTGTCACTCCAAAATCTATGGAGCAATCCTAGTTAAATAGGGGATCTGAAATTGAAGTTGCTTTCAGGTTCACTAGCTTTATGAATTGAAGTTATGATTTTTTCTTATGTAAAAAGTTTAACCACTGATTCATACATATATCCATATTTCTTCCAAAGACTGACATTAATTTTCAGAGATAGCTCAGTATAAACTCAAAAGAGAGGAGTTGCATTCTCCTAAATCTCCCTTATACGCAAAAACTGACAAAAGTTTTTTAATAGATGCTGCTTAAGATCTCATTGAAAAGTAGTATTCTCATCCAGTTTTTTTAATAGATTCTATTTTTTTAGAGCAATTTTAGGTTCGCAAAAAAATTAGACAAAAAGTGTACACAGATTTCCCACATTCCCATTGTCCCCAAACATGTATTTCCTTCCCCATTATCAACATCCCCAACCAGAGTAGTACATTTGTTATAAATGACAAATTTATACTGACACATCATTATGACCTAGGGTCCAAGGATTACATTAGGGTTCCCCCTTGGTGTTGTACATTCTATGGGTTTGAATGAATTGAAAATGACATAAATCCACCATTGTAGTATTATACAGAATAGTTCCAATGCCTAAAAATCCTCTCTACTCTGCCTATTCATCCCTTCCTCTCCCAACCCCAAATAACCACTGATCTTTCTACTGTCTTCAGTTTTGCCTTTTCCAGAATGTCATAAAGCTAGAATCATACGGTGTGTAGCCTTTTTCAGATTGCCTTCTTTTACTTAGTAATACGAATTTAAAGTTACTCTATGTTTTTTCATGGCTTGATAACTCATTTCTTTTTCACCCTGAATACTATTCCATTGTCTGGATGTACCACCACTTGTTTATCTGTCCACCCACTGAAGGACCTTTTGGTTGCTTCCAAGTTTTGGCAATTATGAAAAAAGCTGTTATAAACATCTGTGTGCAGGTTTTTATGTGGGCATGAGTTTCTGACTCCTTTGGATAGATACCAAGGAGCACAGTTGCTGGATTGCATGATGACAATATGTTTACTCTTGTGAGAAACCACCAAATTGTCTTCCAAAGAGGTTGTACCATTTTGC
Source organism: Tapirus indicus (assembly GCA_031878705.1). Lineage (NCBI taxonomy): Eukaryota > Metazoa > Chordata > Mammalia > Perissodactyla > Tapiridae > Tapirus > Tapirus indicus. Next base: position 32,311,225 of record CM062937.1, on the reverse strand, counting down.
ATTCCCACTAGCAATGAATGACAGCCCATATTACTATACATCCTCACCAGCAACTGGTATAGTCAGTGCTCTGGCTTTTGGCCATTATAATAAGTACATAGCGGTATCCCATTGTTTTAATTTGCATTTCCCTGATGACATATGACATGAAACATCTTTCCTTTTGCTTATTTGCCATCTGTATATCTTCTTTGGTGAGAGGTCTGTTAAGATTTTTTCTCATCTTTTAATTGGATTGTTTGTTTTCTTATTGTCGAGTTTTAAGTGGTTCTTTGTATATTTTGGATAACAGTCCTTTATCAGATGTGTCTTTTGCAAATATTTTCCACCATTCTATGGCTTGTCTTTTCATTCTCCTGACAGTGTTTTTCGTAGAGCAGAAAACTTTAATTTTAATCAGGTCCAGCTTACTAATTCTTTCTTTCATGGATTGAACCTTTGTGTTATGTCAAAAAACTCATTGTCAAACCCAAGGTCATCTTGATTTCCTCCTATGTTAATTTCTAGGAGTTTTATAGTTTTGCATTTTACATTAGGTCAAAGATCCATTTTGAGTTAATTTTTGTGAAGAATGTAAGTCTGTATCTAGGGTCATCTTTTTTGTATGTGGATATCCATTTGCTCCAATCTTATTTTTTGAAAAAACTATCTTTTCTCCATTGTATCGCCTTTGCTCCTTTGTCAAAAATCAGTTGATTACTTATGGGGATCTATTTCTGGGCTCTGTATTTTGTTCCATCCATCTATTTGTCTATTCTTTTGCCAATACCACACTGTCTTGATTACTGTAGCTTTACAGTAATTCTTCAAGTTGGGTAGAGTTAATCCTCCAACTTCTCCTTCAATACTGCATTGATTATTCTAGGCCTTTCCCTCTCTGTAATTTTTTTTTTGTCATCACCACCATCTGTCTCCATATCTATAAATTTTAGAATCAGTTTGTCAATATCCACAATATAACTCACTAGGATTTTGACTGAGATTGTACAGAATCTGTAAATCAAGTTGGAAAGAACTGACATCTTGGCAATATTGAGTTCATGAGCATGGACTACCCATGAATGTGAAATATCTCTCCATCTATTTAGTTCTCCTTTGATATTTTTCATTAGATTTTTGTAGTTTTCCTCCTATAGATCTCATATATATTTCGTTAGATTTATACCTCAGTATTTCTTTTGGGGGGAGAGTGCTATTGTTAGTAGTAATGTGTTTTTAATTTCAAATTCTACTTGTTCATAGGAAAGTGATTGACTTTTTTGTGTTAACTTTGTATCCTGGAAATTTGTAATAATTGCTAATAATTTCCAGGTGATTTTTTGTTGATTCTCTCAGATGTCCTACATAAATTACATTATCTGCAAACAAAGACATTTTTATTTCTTCCTTCTCTATTGGTCTAAAGTTTACTTTCTTTTCTTGTCTTATTGCATTAACTAGGACTTCCAGGATGATGTTGAAAAGGAATAGCGAGAAAGCACATCTTTGCTTGTTCCTGATCTTTGTGTGAATGCTTCAAATTTATCACTAATAAGTTTGATGTTAGGTCTAAAGTTTTTTGTAGATAGTTTTTATCAGGTAGAGAAAATTCCCTTGTATTCCTAGTTTGCTGAGAGTTTGTATCATGAATGAGTGTTGGATTTGTCAAATATTTTTTCTGTATCTATTGTTATGATCATGTGATTTTCTTCATTAGCCTGTTGATGTGATGGATTACATTAATTAATTTCCATATGTTGAACCAACCTTGTATACCTGGGATAAAAATCCCACTCGGTCATGGTATAAAATCCTTTTCATACATTTTTGGATTTAATTTACTAGTACTTGCTGAGGATTTTTGCATCTATGTTCTTGAGACATATTGGTCTGTAGTTTTCTTTTCTTGTAATGTCTGTCTGGATTTGGTATTAGGGTAATGCTCGCCTCATAGAATATTTTAGGAAGTATTCCTTCTGCTTCTATCCTCTGAAAGAGATTGTAGAGAATTGGTATAATTTCTTCCTTAAATGTTTGGTAGCATTCACCAGTGAATTCATCTGGGCCCGATGTGTTATCTTTTATAAAGTTATTAATTATTGATTCAATTTCTTGCGTAGATATAGGCCTATTCAGATTGTCCATTTCTTCTTGTGTGAGTTTTGGCAGATTGTGTCTTTGAAGATATTCGTCCATTTCATCTAGGTTATCATATTTGTGGGCATAGAGTTGTTCATACTATTCCTTTATTATCCTTTTAATGCCCATGGAATCTGAAGTGATATCCACCTTTTTCATTTCTGATATTAAGGATGTGTGTCATCTCTTTTTTTTCTTAGCCTGACTAGAGGCTTATCAATTTTATTAATCTTTTCAAAGGATTAGTTTTTAATTTTTTGACATTCTTTATTGATTTTGTAGTTTCGATTTCATTCATTTCTGCTCTAATTTATATTCTTTCTTTCTTCTTCTTACTTTGGATTCAATGTGTATATCTTTTTCTAGTTTCCTAGGGTGGAAGCTTAGAATATTGATTTTTAATTATATACATTCAATGCTATAAATTTCAATATCAGCACTCCTTTCACTGCATCACACAAATTTCAACTGTGTTTTCATTTTCATTTAGTTCAAAATATTTTTTAATTTCTCTTGAGATTTCTTCTTTAACTCATGTGTTATTTAGAAGTGTGTTGTTCAATTTCCCAGTATTTGGGATTCCCCAGCTATCTTTCCTTTATTGATTTCTAGTTTAATTCCATTGTTGTGTGAGAGCAGACACCATATGATTTCTCTTCTTTTAAATTTGCTAATGTGTGTTTTACAGCCCAGAGTGTGTTCTACCTTGGAGAATGTTTTATGTGAGCTTGAGAAGAACGTGTGTTCTCTTGTTGGATGTAGTAGTCTATAGATGAATACTATATCTGGTTGATTGATGGTGCTGTTGAGTTCCATTATGTCCTTACTGATTTTCTGCCTGCTGGATCACTTCCTTTCTGATAACGAGGTGTTGAACTTTCTAACTACCACAGTGCATTCATCTCTTTTTCTTTGCAGTTCTATCAGGTTTTGTCTCACATATTTTGATGCTCTGTTGTTAGGCACATACACATTAAGGATTGTTATGTCTCTTGGAGAATTGACCCCTTTATCATTATGTAATGTTTTTCTTCTTTATCCCCAATACCTTTCCTGACTCTGAAATCTGCTCTGTCCAAAATTAGTATGGCTGCTCTCACTTTCTTTTGATTACTGTTAACATGATATACCTTTCTCCATCCATTTACTTTTAACCTATATGTGTCTTTATTTTAAAGTGGGTTTCTTATAGACAACATATAGCTGCATCTTGTTATTTGATCCAGTCTAATGATCTCCATATTTTAATGGTGTATTTAGACCAGTGATGTTCAAAGTGATTGTTGATACAGCTGGATTAATATCTACTATATTTGTTACTGCTTTCTATTATCGCTCTTATTCTTTGTTCCTATTCATTTCCCTTGCCTTGGTTTAGTTAGACTCTGACAAAACTGCTGCAAGTTAGGATATGATTAGTTTCTCTTGAGGGAAGATCTTGTTAAGAAGAACAGAATGCTCTGGCATATTTCAAAATAGTTTCTTTTCCTCTTCCCCCTGTTAGACCATGAAGGAATTTTTCTCCAATATTCACTCTGAGATCTTGGTAGAGCTTCCAGAGGTAGAACTCACAAAAATTTTGGGTTCCCTCAATAATTGGGTCCCTTGGAGTTTTTCTCTTTCATACTTGCCCTCACTGTGCCTCCAGCAATTCGTCATTATAGTTTAGGTTTCCCTACTCCGGTACTGGTTCCTGCTGAGATTTCTGCTCCAGTAAGTTCTGATTCTCTGTATTCACCTGCCTATATCTTCAATCTGAGGGGCAGCAGTTTGCCATGTGACCTCATATCTCTTATGGATCTAAGAAGAGTTGTTGATTTTTCAATTCATTCATCTTTTTACTTGTTAAGACGGAGTGGTGACTTCTAAGCTTCTTCATTGCTGGACCGAAAACTGGAAGTCCCCATACAGTTTTTGTATGTAAGTGGAATGGCTGTTTTTAACTCTTCCAGTGACATAAGTTTTTACTAAAGCTGTGTGATAACAAAAAGTAAATATACTGTGTACATGGATTAGAGATTTTGTTTACTAGATCCAACTTACTATTCCAAATACATAGGCCCTAGCCAATCCTCACAGGAATACAGCAAAAAGAGGAAGTCTTTCTCTCTTGCAAACCTTCATTTGAATACTATTTCTGCCACCTGTCAACTTGGTGACTTTGGACATACCATGTGACTATTCTGGCACTTGAATCTCTCATATGTAAAACTAGGATAAATATACATTTCTTATGAAGTTGTTTTAAAAATTAGAGACAACATTTAAAGAACCAATCAGAATACTTTGCATAAAATAGGAGCTTACTAAAGAAAGATCTTATTATCATTACTAATATTATTATCTTTATTTCTTATTATTATTTTAATTGTAACTCATGGCTTTTTAGTCAATTTAAAATGTAGACAAAATCAGAGGTGGTCATAGAAACACATTTTATTAAATTATATTTAACTGTATCTTTAACTGTGTTGTAATGGTTTATTGTCTACTTTCAATTTTAATAAATGAGTTTTTTCAAAAACTAAAATGTTTCTTTATTTTCATCCATCTTATAAAGTGAGGTAACAAATTTGTGTTGTTTAAGCTGCTAAATATGTATTTATGGTAATTTCTAACCACAGACACAGAAACGGAAAGATCTTGCTCAGGTTTCTAAGACTTTCAAAATTTTAATATTCTCTTTAAGAGAGAAGAGGATAATATTTTTGGTAATATGTCCTTTCATTTTCCATAAGTACTCATTCACTTGTTTAGTACACATGAGCCAGTAAGAGGTTGCACTTCAAATAGTTGATATATGTTGTAGCTACTCGTATGTTGAAGCTCAATAGAAAGGCTGCAATGACATAGCGGTGTATTAAGTGAACTGCATAATGTGTAGGTTACCAAATTTTAATTTTCATATGTTTCTCTTTTGTTACATATTTAAAATTTAGCTTTTGTAAGCTTTAATGAAAGAAGAAAGGGTAAGAAAGGAGTTAGTTATGACATGAGTTAGTTGGGATATTCTTGGGTCGGGTATAATATTTGGCACATCATAAAACAAAAATGATAGAAGATATTTTCCTCAGAAATAATAAAATTAATTAAGTGAAATGGTATTTTTCAGATTTATTATTTTAAAAAAAAGAAAAATAAATGCATGATATTTAAATGAATACAAGAATTTCTTTAGTCAAGACTGAATAACTGGGTTATCAGCCTGGGGAGATAACTCGGTGATAATACAAATACGTCATTGAAAAAACTGAACAAGAAAGTTCTTATTAAATTAATGGAATTAATTAATATAGATTCAAAGTGTATTATGTGAACAACTCCTGCTAGAACTGAAACAGAATTATTGATCATTACACAATTTTGTCAGTTAACTATTTATTTATACTTAATTTGTTGCAATTAACAGCAACTAAATGTGCACTAATACAAATATGTATCCAAGTGGGAATTTATTACATCTCTTTGAGCAAATATTTGTGAGTGAATTTCAGGCAAGAAATTTCTCATTTGTTTCCTCACAAATATAAATATTGTGTGCATTTTTTTTGGAATAAGGTATAACTCTAAATTTTGAGGGAACAGTCCACACAAGATCACTCTCATTTCTGACTCCAACTGCAAGTTTGGTGGATTCCCAAATATACTCGTAGGTTTGAAAATTTTCTAGAAGGACCCACAGTGCTCCCAGATAGCTCTTACACTTACAGTTAGGGTTTATTACTGGGAAAAGATACAGATTAAAATCAGTGGAGGGAGGCAGTCCATAGGGCAGAGTCCAGGAAAAGTTTCAAACACAGAACTCCCATTATCCTCTCCTATTGGAGTCATGGACAGCATTCTTTTCCTGGCATTGACTTGTGACAATGTACATCACATGGAGTATTGACAACCAGGGAAGCTCACTGGAATCTTGTGTCCAAAGTCTTTACTGGAGCTTCATCACATTGACATAGTTGACTGCCCACAGGATTGATCCCAATCCCCCAGGCGAACAAAGGTACTTCTATCAGTCATGACATTCCAGGTGCACGCTGTACACACAGTGATTTTGTGTCACAGCTGAGGAAACTCCAATTTAGGAAAGCCCACTTTTTTAAAGAAGGCTGCTAGCAGACCTGTCCAACCATCACTCTGAAAGGAGACATTATCTTTGCTATCTTAAGCAGGAAACATATCTGCTTTCTGTCACAGACAGAGACAGTGTTTCTTTCTTCAAGCCTATGTCCTATATAATCATCCTTGGAAAACAATCTGGACCAAAAGCTGACACATGATATATGAAGAAATGCAGTTGGGTGAATTGTCACCCAAAAGTATGGAGCATCGTGATTTTCAGGGTATTTTTGTTTTTTGGATTATTTTTTTGCTGAGGAAGCTTTGCCCTGAGCTAACATCTGTGCCAATCTTCCTCTATTTTGTATGTGGGATGCTGCTACAGCATGGCTGTTGAGTGGTGTATGTCCACTCCTGGGATCCGAACCCACGAAGCAGAGTGCGCTGAATTTAAACACTACACTGTGTGGAGCCAGGCTAATTTTCAGTTTTAATACTACAGAAGTAGCCTGAGCTACTAACATATTTAATATTATACATAGGCCGAGAAAAAATTGTTACAGTATACATTGATAGAAACTAATTTTATAAATCAAATATATTTTCACACAATTATAGTTACCACCGAAAACACATAAGCTTAAATAGTTTATTATGATAATTTTGAATACCTATATTTTGGTCTAACCAATGCCTTTAATGATATCTCTGGTGACATTTTGCACTTAAGATATTTTATATGCAACTTGCTAAAAAACATGAGCCTCACCATAAAAAAAAGACATAGAGTTCAATCCGTGTATCCATACATACATGTTCGTGCGCGCGCGCTCACACACACACACAGACACATAATCCAAAGATCTAAAGGGTGAGAAAGTGATAAACACATCCCACCAAAGTGTATTTATTTCCTTTATATAAATCTGAAAATTAGTAGATAATGGGAAAACTAGTAAACTCATTTTTTCGTGAAGTAATTTTGTAATGATTTAAGTGGTGGCATATGTAAAGTAGGGACAGCCCATTAAATAGAGAGATCATTTCTATGTTACAAATACATAAAATTTGCACTTATATTAAAGTAATCTTGAATTTTGTCTAAGGGCACTTGAGTAAAGCTTTACTAGTCATATTCTGTATTACTCTAAATCAGGGGCCAGCAAATTATAACACATGGTGTGAGTCTGGCCTGGCACCTGTTTTTGTGCAGCCCCAAATTAAGAATGGTTTTTAAAGTTTTAGGGCTCAAAATAAGAATATTTGATGACGTATGAAAATTATATGAAATTCAAATTTCAGTGTCCAAGTTTTATTGGAACACAGCTACATTTTTCTTTCTGCCTTCTTTCTTTTTCTTTTTTTTTTTTTTAACTTATGGTCTATGACTTCTTTTGCACTACGATCAATCGCAGAGTTGAGTAGTTGTGAGACAGAACATATAGCCCTCAAAGCCTAAAATATTCACTATTTGGATTTTTACAGAAAAATTTTGCACATCTCAGGCTTAAAAATTCTTTCTAACTACAAAGGGGTATGAAGGTTTGTGCTGATGTAGTTCACATGAAATATTACACGGACTCTATAGTAAAGTATCTCTAGTAAAATTTTCTCACATATCTAATCATAGATAAAATATACACCAAAGGGAGATGTAAACAATTTTATTCATTAATTCAAAATAATAAGCAGAGGGGCCGCCCGGTGGTGCAGTGGTTTAGTTCACGCTTGGCAGCCTGGGGTTCGTGGGTTCGGATCCCAGGCACAGACCAATGCACTGCTAGTCAAGCCATGCCGTGGCGGCGTCCCATATAAAGTAGAGGAAGACGGGCACGGATGTTAGCCCAGGGCCAGTCTTCCTCAGCAAAAAAGAGGAGGATTGGCAATGGATGCTAGCTCAGGGCTGGTCTTCCTCACACACAAAAAAATAATAAGCAGAAAGTAACCCAATGGAAATATAGAAAATGTACTACAAAGGTTTCCTGAATAAGACATTAAGAAAACCTAAAAATATCAACAATAATAATGAAGAGGTTCTTGAGTTTAGTGCTAGGGAACTATTAGGCCTTATAGTTTATTGAGATGATAACGAAAACTACTGAATAGGAAGCTTGGGCTTCAATCTAAACTTCTCTCGGTAACTTATGCAACGCAAATAAAAAGAACTGTACATGTGAGAAGCACAAACCATCTGAAATGTTTTTAAAGCACGTTATCAATCATAGTCCATTCCTTCCTAACCTACTATATTTTTAATTATGTCTAAAAATTGAATACATAACCTATCAAGAGATCCTTTTGTAATTTTATCTAGAAATTACATCCACAATTGTATCAAGAAAAGTTACAACACTGGAATGAGAATAATTTTACAGATTCTTCTGTTAATAGGTAAGTTCAGTGTATTGGTAAACACTTTTATATTCAAGGGAGAATGGATCAGTGAGAGTTTTATGCGGTTATGAGATCAAAGATGGAATAATGTAGAAAATGGATCTTTGAAGTAAATTTTGTAGAGAAAATGTGGTTTAGTGAACAAGTCACTTTGGTCTTTTTTTTCTTTTTGACCTGGCAAAGGTAACAAAAATCAACTAATTCAGCTAATCACTGCTTTAGAGCTGACAAAACTGAAGATGAGAAATATTAGTGGCAAGATTAAAATGCAGTCCTGACTTTTTTCTGCTACAGAGCCTGCCATGAAATTTGGCTACCATTTTGTGTTGCTTCTATTTGACAAAAGCACTTAATTCTTAAGACAATTTAATTATAGCTATTTCTTTATCAGTACTTTTTTAGCTACTCCAACTTAAGCTTTTTTTGATGAAAGTTTATCCACTTGGATTAATAACTATTAGAATAAAATGAATGTGACCTAATTATTGCATTATTTATCTATCTCTTTACCAGTAAATAAAATGTTCATCAATGGTATTTTCCCTAATAGAATTCTATGGTGTCATTTCTCAATTACCCAAGTTTGCGACTGCTATTTTTTAATACATTATATTATGTATAGGGCAAGGTACTGATAGAAGAACCTAAAATATAAAGGTGAAAGGTAACATAAATGACTGCTTGATGTAGCATATAGTAAAATATACTTTTTAGGTATTTATATATTTTTAAATAAATTGTCCTGTTACTAAATAAATTCAGTTCAATCAGTAAACATAGAAAGATAAATGCAGGATAAAATTCTTGACCTTTTCTCCACAGTCTTAAAGTAAAGCTAGAAAATTAAAAGTCTAGATATTTTTTTGAAAAAGACATAAATATGATTGTCAGTCATATTGAAAATTAGAAAGGGGAAGAAATAATTGAATGATGCCTCGGGCATTGAATGCAGTTTCTTCATCTGATCAGGACTGAAATGATCTGCATGATTTCATTTGTATAGCTCTTGAGTGGCGAAATTTCAAAATATTGTGTATGATTAGTCATGTGATGCAATATATTTTAAAATGCATTCTGCACTGAAGTTACATATAAATCATATTAAATTGCTCAGGAAGGGACAAAAATAAATCAGTGTTAATTTGTATATGATGTTCTCATATTCTGTATTCTTGAGGCTATGAAGTATTAGGACTGTAGATGATATGAAGCCGCTATGTTTCCACAATTGTCTAATTGCCTAGCGTTATGATCGTTGAAGTTGTAGTGTGTGTATGTGTGTGTGTGTGAATGTGTGTCTGTGTGGTGTGCTTGTGTGTGTGTTTGGTCAACTATAGGTACAAGCTACATATTCTACCAGAATTCCATTTTACTTAGCTTGTCAAATTTATTTCACACTAAGAAATAGCTATGATAATTGATTGTGATAAAATAACTAATCCATCACATAATGCAATTATGGGTCGGCATCTCAAATTTCCTCTTATAATGTTATGTGCTTTTTTGTTTCTAAAAAATCAAGCAAGATATTATATGATATTTTAATTACCATGTAGCAGGATAAAACATACTCTCCTTAGTCAAATCACGCCTTAAATAAACTTAGGGGTATGCATATCTAAAAATAAAATTTGCATGTGTAATGATAAGGGCAAGATTGCTGGGGTCTGGGTGCCAAAGGACTAGTGAAATAAGTATATGCAAATGATTTGCCAAGTTTTTAAAGAAGCGATTTAGGCAGAATTCTTGTCTATCCCAAGCATAGAGTCATTATGTGTTCAAAAGACAATTATTTCAAAAATAGACATTTGAGGAAACCAGATAATTAGTCTAGTACAGCTGGTATAAAATACTACTGGCACAGATACTGGGATCATTAAAAATTTGGCAAAGTATCTTATAAGCAATACCCCTGGGCAAATCAAACAAATTAGGCACCTAAGTATTTTTTTAGAACCTAAGAAAGTGTACATGGAGAACCCGTGATTTTGCTCCTAAATTTAAAAAGCCCTAACAACTTAAAGAGTATTCCAACATTACATTTTTGTTGTTTATTTGAAAATTACCTTACATTTTACTTACTCAAAATTGCAGTGTGTTTTACTTAATTCAGAAAATTTTTTCTGAACTCAATTATTTTCAGTTTTTGTTCGTTCTGTTTTCATTCTTTGTAATCTACATACTTATTTTCAAATTTCTTTTTCTTCCTTTAATATTGTCTTATTGTGCAACACGTCACACAGACGAAAGATGGTATAAAATACACACACAGTTTAAAGAATAACAATGAAATGAATACTTGTGTGCACACTGACCAACTTAGGAAACAGAATACTCAGTGAAGATTTGCCGTCCACTGCGGGGCCTGATCACATTCCCCTCTCCACCCCAAAATAACTGCCATCCTGAATTTTGCAATTCATTGGTTTGCTTTGCTTTATAGTTTTATCCTATATACATAATTTTTAAAAATAAATGTTTTGTCTGTTTTTAAATACCAATAGTATTATTCAATTTTATGTGGTTCGGTAAAGCAAAACTTTTGTTTTGGCCTAGTGGACTCTTCACTTAATTGGGAAAAAGTCATTGCTACAGAACAGCCAGAAAAAGGTCCTAAAAGTGCAGGCCTGTGGCCAGTTTCCTTTCCGGGTCAGTTTAAGCATATTACTGATTTTGTGTTTTATAAAATTTAGAATTACTTATCATCTTGGTAAGTAAAATATATTTTATAGTCAAAACTTTTATCCCATGTAATAATTTTTTCCTTCCAACTTATATTGCCTGTCATGTCTAAAGCTAGGGAAAGATTTTCTAAAAATTGAACATTACCTACATATATTTTCCCATTTTTTCTGAATCCTTATGCTTTAGATGTTTCTCATGCAAACAGGACTTTGTTAGATACTTTTTATAGAATAACTAGACAATTTAGTCCATTTACCTTGAATATGATTACTGTTATTTACAGACTTTAACAATATATTATGGGATTATTTTGGCACCACTCCCCATTTTTTATTTTGTTATTTTCTTTTTCTTCCTTACTTGACTTCTTTTGGATTAAGTGATTTTTAAATTTATTTCATTTTCATTTTTCTTTTCTTGCTTGCATATTATATAGTTTATGTGTATTCTTTTAGTGAGCCCCATTTGTGTGTTAATTAACAAAGGTTAACATTGTTCAAACTCTTGACCTGCTCGCAAACAAACTGTGTGTCTTAACATTAGAATGTTTGCCTTTAATGTGTCTTTATGGGATTCATCTGACATATCATGAAGTTTCTGATTTATAAAAATCTATTTGGTTATCGTTATAAATGGAGATTTCACTTCTGCATGGAATTCTCCATGTTTGATGGTAGTGATTTTAACCTCCATGTCTGGCAACTACAATATTTCCATCCTTCTTGTGTCTATTTCTAGTATCTTTTAAAAATTGATTTTCACTTATTGGATCTTATCTCCAAGCATGTCTAGTAATTTTGTTTTAATTCTGGGCATTAAATATGAAAATAGTAAACAGGCTTTGAACAAAATTATGTTTATCTACACATATATCTCTGGGCAGTCAATTTGAGGAGATAAATGCCTCTTTATCCAGTCATTCATGGAGTTAATTTAATGCTTAATTTCAATCTTTCTAAGAACTGTGTCATTTTGATTTGTCCTTGCTGAGAGTGTGGAGCCATTCTGGGATGTCAAACAAAAACCATTTTTAAGAAAACCTTCTTTTTGGCAGCCCCTGAATGTTCCACGTTTCTCTTTATTCTTTTGAGACCATTTAGTTTCCAAGTTTCCTCACTTAAGACACTCACCAGCTAGCTGGCCTCTTGTGAAGCATAGCTTAGAAATTGGCAAATTCCTCAAGAGTAAAAGAGGCACAAAATATTGGATTCACCATTCTGTAATACTTTTTCCCATAGGACTTTTTAAATAAAGACTTCTTTTTAAAGCAGTTTTAGGTTTACAATGAAATTCTATTTAAAAAACAGACTTTCCATATCCCCGCTGCCCCCACACATGCATAGCCTCCCCCATTATCAACATCACTCACCAGAATGGTACATTTTTTTTACTAAGTATGAACCTACATTGACACATTATACTCACCTAAAATCAATAGTTTACCTTAACTCTTGGTGTTGTACATTCTATAGGTTTACACAAATATATAATGATATATGTCCATTATTATGATATTATACAGAGTAATTTCACTGCCTTAAAAAACCTCTGTGCTCTGCCTATTCATCTCCCTCCCTCCTTTCACCCCTGGTACCCTCTGATCTTTTTTATTGTCTCCATAGTTTTGCCTTTTTCAAAATGTTATACAGTTGGAATCATATAGCATGTAGCCTTCTGAAATTGACTTCTTTCACTTAGCAATATGCATTTTAGGTTCCCCTGTGTCTTTTCATGGCTTGAGAGCTCATTTCTTTTCAGTGCTGAATAATATTCCATTATCTGGATGTACTGCAGTTTATTTATCCATTTACCTACAGAAGCGCATCTTGGTTGGTTACAAGTTTTGGCAGTTATGAAGAAAGCTGCCATAAACATCCATGTGCAGGTTTTGTGTGGACAGAAGTTTTCAACTCCTTTCCATAAACACCAAGGAGCATGATTGCTGAATCATAGAGTAAGAGTATGTTTAGTTTTGTAAGAAACCGCTAGACTTCCAGGGTGGCTATATCATTTTGAATTCCCATCAGCAATGAATGAGAGTTCCTATTACTCCATGGTCTCCCCAGCATTTGGTGTTGTCAGTATTCCAGAATTTGGCCATTCTATCAGGTATGTGGTAGTCTTTCATTATTGTTTTAATATGCATTTCTCTGATGATGTATGATGTGGAGCATCTTTTCACATGCTTATTTTCCATCTGTATATCTTCTTTTTCTTGTGGTGAGGAAGATTAGCCCTTTCGTGAGGTTCTGTAAAGGTCTCTGGTCAACTTTTTAATAAGTTCTTTCCTTATAGTTGAATTTTAAGAGTTCTTTGTATATTTTGGATAAAGGTCCTTTATCAAATGTGTCTTTTGCAAATATTTTCTTTTGGTCTGTGGCTTGCCTTCTGATTCTCTTGACATTGTCTTTTATAGAGTAGATTTTTAAAAATTTTAATGAAGTCCAGCGTGTCAATTATTTCTCTCTAGCTAGGATCATGTCGTTGGCGTCATACCTAAAAAAGCATCATCATACCCAAGGCCTTCTCTTACATTAACTTCTAGAAGTTTTTTAGTTTTCATTTTACATTTAGGTCTATGATCCACTTTGAGTTACTTTCTGTGAAGGGTGGAAGATCTGTGTCTAGATTCATTCTTTTGCATGTGGATGTGCAGTAGTCCCATTTGTTGAAAAGTCTATCTTTGTTCCATTGTATTGCCTTTGCTCCCTTGTCAAAGATCAGTTGACTATATTCATTGATCTGTTTGTCTACTTTTTTTGCCAATACCACATTGTCCTGATTACAATAGCCCTATAGGATCTTGAAATCAGGTAGCATCTCCTATAGGATGCTAATCTTTCAATTCCTCACTGACTTAGTAGCCATGAATTCTAACCTTTCAGTTCTTTCAGGCAGTGAATACATGGATCGGCTCATTTTTGTTTGGACTCTTGATCTTACCTTTCTACCAAATCATTAAGTGCCTCAAGAGAAACATCAACACAGGGTACATAGAAGTGATCCACCCATTTTGCTAGCTCCATTTGCACTCCAATGTTGATATTTCAATTTCTAAAAACAATTTTGCTTATTTGTTTGTTGTTTTTAATATACAATCCAGGTGTCATTATATTTCTGTTGGGAAGATTGTTATAATAAAAGTACCTTACGCACAGCTAGGAGTAGAACACTATATCTTTCATTGACTTTGTATTTCAAATCTTCCCTACGTAGAGTGTTTAATAATCATTTCCACGTCCCTTTAGTACCTAATTTTTGATATTTTACTCATTCTTATTTTGTATTTATTTAGGAGTATTTGAAGTGAAAATTTAAATAGTTTTTCATTTAGTTAACTACCTACCTGACAAATTATACAAAGTGGTCTGCTATGTCCACCGACTTTTATATGACAATTATTGTATTTGAAATTATGACATACAAGGGTTTGTGTTTAATTTTATACTTGTTTTACTAAAGAATCTGTCTGTGTTTGCATTGTTATGATTTGTTTTTAGTCATTTAGCTTTTAATTTGCCTTAATAACAGCACATAAAATTGGACTTTCTCATTCTTAATTCATAAAATTATGTGAACATTTTTGCTTGTTCATATATTCAGATGGATCACTAAAGTAGTTTGTCATTTTTTAAAATATTACAATGAAATTATTTTAATTGCCATTAACAATTATTTATGATTAACTTTGGAAGAAATGAAATATATGGAATAATCTTCCCACCCCAGAATATAATAAATTAACTCCATTGAAAAATAAATAACATTTTTACCTCATTTTAATTTCAGATTGGATTTAAGGTGCTTTTCATATAAGTAAGGTAATTGGTTTATTCAGTTTTTTGATATCTATTGAGATTGCAAAAACTACTTATTTAATTTATGATTGCTATTTTTTTTACCAGCTTTAAATTATCAAATATTCCGGGAATAAAATTACCCAACTGTTATTACCATTTCTTTTTAAAAAAGGTTTTAACAAGTTTGCTAATAGGCTATTTAGCTTTACCAAATTCATATTCATATTATATTAATCTATATTTGCCATTTTTCATATTGCAGTCAATGCATAGAACCTGCGCATAGCCTATAGTTCCCCTAGAATCTATGGTAGTAGGCCAAGTCCAGTGATGCGGACATACATAGAACACTGAGGCATGCAACTGTGTCGTAGAAAAATTTAATAGCAGCTGACCTTGAATGCAGCCATTGCCTGTTATAAAAAGTAGTAACTCCCCTGTCCAGCTTTCACATTGATTGCCCTGAACATTGAACTTCAGATGTGCACGTGAGTGATACTGGGATGCGTATCCCATATTCAAAAACAAAATGATAATAAAATTAATAACTTAGAAATAATATAGGTGCCACAATAATAAAAATTCCAGAATGAATGAGTCATTGTTGTTGCAAACCTTTGAACCCATGTCAGTTCTGTCCTGGACTATTTACTATAGTTTGTCGACTGATAAGAATAATCTCGCGCTTTAGGTGTTGGGGGGAGAAGAAATGTAGTATGGGTGATATGGGGCTGTTGCTCTGAATTCATTTGTTGACCAACTAATTGTTGAACTCTCCACTGTGCCTGACTCTTTTCTAAATAATGGGGAATCAGCAGTAAACAAAGCAAAACAAAACAATATTATTTGTTCTTTTAGAGTTTATATCCCAGTGAGGGAGACTAATAATAAGTAAAATAAATAAGTTATATATTAGGTTATAAGTGTAATGTAGAAAAGCGTAACTGAGAAAGGTGATAAGGAGTGGGAAGTGGAGTACCATTGTATATGCAATGCCCATGGCAGACCTCACCGGAAGTGGCATTGTTGCAAAATGCTGACAATAGTAAAGGAGCCAGTCATGGGGAGAGCTAGCAAGAGACATCTTGAGGAAAAGTAGGAAAAGAAACCTATCTATCTAGCTTCCCTTCAGAGGAAAGGAAAGGAGAAACCCAGGGTTTGGGGATAGGGGAGGCAGGCCTGCATGAGGCCCAGAGGTCTGTACCTCTGCTGTGCAGCATCTGCACCTGTGGCCACCCTGTACGACACGATCCTCTGAGGGCAAGCTGCCTAAGGTGGAGGTAGCTGAATGCCTCACCCCAGATGCTGATAAACAAATTGCAGAAGCTCAGGGATGCTACTGTTATTGCACTTTGTTAATAGGCCAGGTAGTGTTAGAGCACTATCCTTCACTATCCTTATGGTATCTCATGAAGCAACAGATGACACAGAATTTTTGGTGATTCTGCAAAATTATATAGATGGTGGGAGTCAAGCTGTAGTGCCTGACTCAGGGACTGCCATGCATGACACAGCATGAAATTAGTGGAACTGTGCCCACCACAGCCTGGAGTACCTCTGCAGGTGTGGGCACTGCTGGGCCTACACCTGTGTGGGACAGTCAGTAGGTGGATGACAGACAAGAGATTAGTGTTGTCGCTGCTCACAAGAGCACCAAGCGAGTGAAGCCTCTGTGTTCCGCTTCTAGTCATTTGAATCTCAGCAGGACAGAGGACAGGAGAAACAACCAGACAAGTGCACGGAATTACCATATTACAGATGTAATGAAGTGGACTGCTAGATTTACAGATTTTACACATGGATGCACGTCATAATGAATTACATCATTTAAATTCTTGCTTCAGGTGAGAATTCTGAAAGTCAAGATCTCAAAATCTGGCATTAAATCATGAATGTAATAATAGTCAAAATTTAGGAGGAAGCAGTGGACAGTCAAACCATTCAGATCACTTTGTGAGATAAAAAATGACAAACACCAAAGTGAAGGAGTGGACGTAGGACTTTGTGTCAATTGCAATCGCCCCTTCTTTTTCGCATTCAAGCTGCCACTATTAGGACGATGGTCACTGAGAGACCGTAAGCGTTAGACATTGAGGGAAATGTTTAAACTGGATGATGGTAGGATGGTCTTTTTCTTTTTTAATTTTATAAGTGAGAGAAGTGATACAGTGTCTCATTGATCTTGCTTTTAAATCTCTGAGTAAAGATGAAGATGTGGGAAACACCAAGACCATGTTGCAGGGAAATTTGTGTTAGATGCCATGGATTAGCATATGGCCCTTGCTTTTGAATAGGCAGTCCACAGCACACAGGGCTAAGGAAAAATAAAATGGGTGATGCAATAAGCCTGGGGTTCGCATGTTAAACTTGCTGCAAGTGGAGTGTTCTCTCTTAACAACCTCAATTAGATATTACCCAGAGGACCAGAAGAATTCAGTAGGCCACCCTAATTTGGGGACTAGTGATAGAGTTATATGTCTTACTCCATTGTCCCCCTGAGGACCCTCATCTCATTCTTGACTTGAACCTACTCCTATTAGTTTAATTTAAATGTTTAAATTAAACAGTTTAAATTAAAATGATCCTTCTAGTATTATTGTCCTTTTGTTTGGTGAGGAAGATTAGCCCTGAACTAACATCTGTGCCAGTCTTCCTCTATTTTGTATGTGAGATGCTGCCACAGCATGGCTTGATGAATGGTGTGGGCCCATGCCTGGAATCCAAACCCATGAACCTGGGCCCCCAAAGTGGAGCACGCCAAACTTAACCACTATATCCCTGAGCCAGCCCCAGTACTGTCATTTGTAAATTAATTTTGAACTTAATATTCACTTATTTTACAACTGTTTATTCCTGATTTTCGTGCTCAGTCACGTGTTCTCTTTTTTGACTTTCCTAATGTCGTTTTGTTTTCTTTGAACATAGATGGATAATTTGACTTTGTTTCTGTTAAATTTGATATTGTTAGGTGTAGCCCATCTATCTTGACTCACTCAATGCAACATATTTTCTTCACTTCCCACCACAATATCACTGCACAATTTATCATTATGCCAACTATAAAATTCAGTTCAGTAATACACATGTTTTACAGAGCATGGATGATGACCACCTTGTAGAATATACTAAGGTTCTGTTTATCTAATATATGTAATTATAAGTTCTGTTTTCATGCAAAAAAATCATATATTATTATAGCAAAGTGTAATTTGGCATGAAAAATGAAGAGATTCATTTATTGGGTTTTCTAATTTTTCATACAGTTTATTTTAGTCAGTTAAAATAATTTTCATAACCAAATTGAGAACACTGCAATTTTTCTAACCTGTTTATTGAGAGACAGGTAAGAAAGAACACTCAAGTTATAATAGTAGCACTGACTCCTACAAATCCTACAAATTAAGAATTACAACAGAGATTAATTTCAATATTAGTTGTGACAATTATACTTTCTCCATTCTTTGAGATAGAGCAGTTCCATTTTTTACAGTTAGCAATATTGTTCAGAAACATCTGTACAGCATGATACACACACATATATTTCAAAGAATAAAGGGAAACATTTTTAAATACTCTGTGCCTGTGCCGGACATAATTAGCAGACAAAAATCAATATTCCTCTGGCATGCACTTTCATCAAGGACTCTATTTAATAAAATTTTCTTTTGAAAATTAACAACCAGTGTAAATACTTCCTCTAATTTCTAATCTCCAAAGTCATTTTGTCATTATTATTTTAAAAGCACTTTTAATTTAAAAAGAAATCACATTTTGGTTAAAAAGTACTAACACAAGTATCTCAGAATTAAAAATATATAAATTGCAAAAAAGAAAAATCGGAAATGTGTGAATTTTCATTAATAATATGAATAATCAGGTTCTTAATGGTAAAACAAAACTATATGTCTCTCTATATCCATTGATAATGTTTAATATAATAGGCTAGAGAAAAAGTGAAGGCAATTTATTTCTTGTTTTGTGACACAGTAACTGAAGACCACATATGTATTTAGGTTAAAATAGGAGTATTTTTAGTTCTTTAAGACATAAATGAAATACTGCTTTGACCAGAAAATGCTGAATACATAATTCTAGAAGTATATACAATATAAGCAGAGAATCCTATTAAAACTAATAAGATGTGGGAAGGAAGTGTTGTTGGCAGAGGGTTTACTCTGGGGTAATCCACTCCTCACATAGAACATTTTCTAACTCATATACCAAGAAGGTCACTGTGCTAGAAATCTTACCTCCAAAGAGGAGGATACTTAGAAATATCTGGAAAAGGATATGAACTAAATTCATACAAGATGGAATACTCAGAGTCAATGTGTGCCAGTGTCCAAGAGAGTAAACTTCAAAGCATGGAATGAAAAGCATATTCCTATGAGGAAACATGGCAGCTCTTAAGTATTTGTATAGTCTGTGTGCATAGCCTCAGTGTTATCTTTTTTTTTTTTTTTTTTTGCTGAGGAAGATTAGCCCTGAGCTAACATCTGTTGCCAATCTTCCTCTGTTTTGTACATGGGTCACTGCCACAGCATGGCTGACGAGTGATGCAGATCAACGCCTGGGATCCAAATCTGCAAACCCAGGCTCCCAAAGCGGAATGTGCCAAACTTTACCATTAGGCCATGGGGCCAGCCCCCTCGGTGTTCTTTTTTGATGTTTTATAAATTATGTTGATTACTCCCAACATTTTAATATTTTCAAAGAGGAAACAACTGGATACAGAGTGTTAAAAGAGGACAATCTTCATCCAGTGGAGGTAACTGAGATAGAAGCGAGAAAAGCCAAAGGGAGACAGAGGCACTTTCTGGGCAGCAGTTCCTTCTCACTGAGATTTCTATTTCAGAACTAACTGTTGGAAGTTCAGAGTTCTCATTAAATGAAGTGAGAGGAGATACCCCTCTCACTAATGCTCGTCACCACATCTGCATCTATGTCAGGATCACCACAGTCATTAGGTAAGTTACGGGGCTGGACCCCTTCTCGGATCTACTGAGGCTGGCGCTCCAACATTGACGTCCAATAAAATGAACTTCACCAGATCGCCAAATGATTATCACGCCTACTCACTTTTAGAATAGTTTTTCATTCTTAAAAATATGAAAAGATAGAAAGAAAAGTGAAAAAAGAATTTTTAAAACTGAGATGCCATTACTAAGTCCAAACTTAGCGAATAAGTTTACCTCACCAATAAAATAAAAAATATCTTACAATAACTTCTGAAAACATTATGTTCTCCTTATAAAAAAAATTAAGCAAGATGTGCCCTAAGAAGAGAGAGAGCAAGCGTATACAAGGACAGTGATTCTCACAAGACTGAGTATTAGATTTATCTGTGGATCTTTGAGAGCTAGGTGATTCCTGGCCCTGCCCAGAGACACTAATTTAAGTGGCCTTGGCCTGGGGTGTAACACAGGCTTAGATGTCTTTCTTACTTCAAATACCTAGTGGATTCTATGAGTTGTCAGGATTTGGGACCAAGATAGTACAGAAGGCAAACATCAACCAAAACAAAGTTGGTAAAATTACAAAAGGAAATGAAGCCACAACAGTGTTGAACATTTATACACGAAGTGATTTAGCATCAGAATAGATCTGTTAGGGATACGAGGATAAATGGACAAGGACATGAATTAAGATGGAAACGTTAACATGGTATTCTTGATATTTGTAGATTAAATAAGAAAAAAATAAAATACAGTTATTCTTATAACTAATAAGAATATAGTATTGTCCAATTAAATGTCCAATATTAATTGCACAAATATACAGCTCTTGTGAGGCAGTAATAGCACATTATTTAATGGTAAATAACATTATTATTATTACAAAACAGGTAATAAATTAGGTCCAAGTAAATTTAAAAAAAAAAATACTCCGGCACCATTCTCTGATGAAAAGGTAAAATTGAACAATGAGATTAAAAATAAGTGGGAAGAAAACAACAAAACAAATTTTTTTTTCTAAGTATCTTCTATTTTGAAGCAAAAACAAATCTATGACAACAGGTGGTATCTGCCATAGAACAAAATGATTTTCAACCCATCAAAGCTCTGATACAAACTGGAGGCAGAGCATCTGAGTGTTATTTGGTTAAAAAAAAGGGGGAGTGTGAGTGGATGATTCCAATCCACTCAACACATTACTTGCCACTTCCTAAGAGCTTTAAATCCTTAATTAGTTGAGGGAGATAAAACACCCCATCGTTTCTTACTCTAAAGAGCTGCTTTGAGAACCATAGGTTTTGAAAATAAAACCATCATTTTGTTTCTTCTATAACCCTCTAGACACTATATACACCATTTTCTCATCAAAGTCAGGAATAAAATTCTGATAACATTATGTCACTAAGGATTGTAGAGCAGTTCGTATCCACTGGAAGAGCCAATGGGCCATTCACTCTGGAATGTGTGGTATTTCATTGGCTTTTACAAGAAAGGAAAGTAATGCAGGTCTGCTTCAGATTATTAAGTACATTTAGTTAAAAAAAAGTTTATTTAGGGTCCGCCCGGTGGCGCAGCGGTTTAGTCCGCGCTTGGCAGCCCGGGGTTCGCGAGTTCGGATCCCGGGCGCCAGCCGACGCACTGCCTGTCAGCCATGCCGTGGCGGCGTCCCATATAAAGTAGAGGAAGATGGGCATGATGTTAGCCCAGGGCCAGTCTTCCTCAGCAAAAAGGGGAGGATTGGCAATGGATGTTAGCTCAGGGCTGGTCTTCCCCACAAAAAAAAAAGTTTATTTAGTGTTAACTATCTTCTGTGTTCTCCACACTATATTAGGAGCTAGACTTAAACAGATGCTCTGCCTTGAAGGAATCGCTGTCTAGCAAACAATGGAACATCAAAGAACTTAATGAACACCATGAAAAAGGAAGCTGGTATTACCCAGGGGCAAACATCCTTCCTAAAAATAAGATGAACAGGGGGTAAAGCCCAAATAAATGAACAGTGCAATGTATCACATTTCATGTAACAAATGAATTGGCAATTTTAAAAGCACCATATTTGATTATGATAGTCTTCCCTTATTAAAATTCACTAATTTATAATTTTATCTTTTGAAGTAAAATTTATAAAGATATTTTGCTCATTTGAAAGTTAGGAATATGTTGCTGACATATTTGAAAAACTGTGTTATGAGAACTATGACATATATAAAAATAAAGTTATTTTAATACTTTATCAAATTCTGAGGAATTTCCTAACTCGTGGTGAAAGAATAATATATTGACATGCACACAAAAGCAGAAACAGACCCTAGTTTCTAAGAAATTAATATTCCTAAGAAATTAACATTCCATGGAGTTGACATGGTTAGAGAAAGTAACATTATTCAAGAAATTACTTATTGGGCAACTCTTCGAGAACTGTTACAATGCTTTTGTGCTTCATATCATCCACCAAAATAAATCACAAATGGAATTAGTTGTATTTGAATGTAATGTGGTAGAAATGGATCCAACTGTACTTTTGAACAAATGTTGAATCAATGATCTGCAAATATGTATTGATTAATCTATCTTTCCCTGTTAATTTGACATTTCACACTTATCAATATTAAGTTTAAAAAATTTTTGGAATTTTTAGGTATTATTATGGTATAAGGTTATCATTTTATTTGAAATATATCTATGGGTATGGTTTTTGTTATGTGGTAAAGTCATCCTTACTAAGAGATGAAAGAAAGAGCCAAAACCCAAAACAGAAGAAGAAAAAGAGGATAAAAAGAAAAGAAAAAGAGACGGAGATGGCAGGTCATCCTGACATTCTAGTTCCTAATTCCAGTGATTTTTTTTCTTTTCTTTTCTTTTTTTTTTTTTTTGGTGAGACTGGCAATGAGCTAACATCCATTGCCAATCTTCCTCTTTTTTGTTGAGGAAGATTAGCTCTGAGCTAACATCTGTGCCCATATTCCTCTATTTTGTATATGGGACGCTGCCACAGCATGGCTTGATGAGCAGTGTGTAGGTCCATGCCTGGGAGCCAAACCCACGAACCCTAGGCCGCCAAAGCAGAGCACATGAACTTAACCGCTGTACCACCTGGCCAGCCCCCCGAGTGATTTTTAAGATGTAGTTATATTTCTGTCTTTGCATATCATGAGATACCAGTGTCTAATTAATAAATTCTCCTTTCCTGCCTAAATTTGAGTTGGATTTTTTATTATAACCAAATATATATTACCTGATATAAATCACAAAGTGACATTCTAGTTAAAGAATGTGCATAGGTTGCCTGGACAAGTACTACTTTTACTAAGGCTCAAAGGGAAGAATAAATTCATCACATGGGTTCATCAGTTTTAAAACTGCCACATAAATGTCTTTTCTTAAATATGTGATTTTATATAATTAAAATCATGTTTAACTTGTCAATGACTTATTTCTTAAAAATTACCTCAAATAGAAAAATCACGCTTATGATATGAACCTTAATTGATACCATGCATTATGTACTTCAGATTAAAAATATTTAAAGCAAGACTATTTTTTTGTTGGTACCTCTCTTGTTCACTAAGAGAAAATGGACAACACTTCAAATGTTCTATGAAAGAAAATCTACTAATATGCACAGTGATATCCAAAAAAACTTTATTTTCAGCATCTTCAATTACATTAAAAACCATTAGAAGTCAATAATTATAACTTCAGTCCTCTTTTTTAAACTTATTACCACTACTTGCTACATAAGTTTATCAGAATATCTGGCTAGGACTGAATATAAAAAAATCTGATTACATGTTAAAATAATTAAAATCAGTAACCACTGTTGAAGCATTTTGGCTTATTGGGGAAACTTTAGCTACACAGTCTCATGTTTAAGGGTTTAACTCTGAGATCAAATAACGGAATCTTTGTCCTTGCACTCAAGAGTCAGTTGATAATTCAACACTAGAAACATTGGGAAACATTCTCTAAAAAATAATAGGCCAATCTATGATCCTTGTCAGCCTTTGATAAAAAAAAAAAGAAATAGAATTATTGCCCTACATAAGCATAGAAATAGCATGAGTACTATAAATGATTGTTTATAATATGAAGTATCAATAACTGACAATAACATCTTTGATTAAATTAATTGTAGCTGACAAATATTGAAATAATTTGAGTCATTATTGTTTAACAAAATGTTTTTAAATTATTATTGGGTGTAAGTTGTTTTATTTATTTGTACTATAACAAGAAGAAAACTACGAAAAGAATGGTAACTTAAAAGTGTCCTATTTTCAGTGGTAAATCTTTAAAAAATTTTAAAACAGTGATGACATACACCTGTTTGTGAATTTTGGATTCTTCATTATGGACTACAGAGGGTAAATCACAATTCATGAACAGTTTACCATCTTGTTTCAAGTGTAGGAGTACGAATTTTGTCTGTTTTATGTATTGAGATTCTGCATGTTATTTCATTGTAGAAATCTCTTCCTGCCAACCATAACTCACTTACCAATGTATTAGTTGAAAAAAACCCACTCTTCTAGATTTAGGGTCATGCAATTTGAGTAAGAAAAGATGGTATGGGTTCTGGAAAAAGATTGCCTTGTTTTAATTCTTGGCTCTGTCAGTTAGTAACTTCCTAATAATTTGGTTCTTGAGATATCATAGACATCTAATAACGCAACTAAATATTCTGCAACCAAGTGACACTGCGATTCATTTATCCATAATAGGTAGGTATGTCTTTTGAAGGATCTTATGTAAAATAACGATTGTTTGGTTAAATAAAGCTTTTCTATATTATAAGTCACGGTGATAATTTTAAGGTCATTTCTGGTAATTCTATACATTTAAGTAGAGTTTATATCCTCTAAGACTTCGTCTAGTCTTTCTTTAGAATCTTACATATTTTGTGATATAACATGGCAGCAGAATTCCTTGAATGAAGACATTTAGATAAAAGACACTGAATTGTCAAAATTAAGTCTGTTGTATTTGTTTGGTTTCATATCCACTGATCAAACAACTAATGGTTTATATTGGTATTTCAGGAAGTAGCTCAGATAGAGGCATTTGTCAATTACCAAGAGATTTATTTCTCATTATTAATCCATCCTCCCCTAAAATATTTATGGAATTGAAGCCGGGGAGCTGAGGGATACTGTAGATATTCAAGAAGAACATGATTGCCTTTTGACCTTGTTATGAATCTTGTCAATTTGCTGTTTTCTTGTTTAAATTGAGGGGTGACTAGGGTCTCAAGGTTTTATGAGCTTGTTTTGCAGAGAAAGAGAATGCCTTCGGGGAGGTTGTGATCAGGAATGGCTGGCCTCAGCAGCCTTTGAAGCTCAGAAGTCAGATTACCCAGGAGCTTATAGGGAGTGACCACTTTGTGTCTCCGAAGCTCCTCCTGCCAAGTCTCTTAGCTCTATAAAGCCCCCTACTTTCTGTTCTTGGGGATGCAGGTGTGAGGGAACCCATGCTCCCACCTTCTTGTCTTGGTCAAGTTGAATGGGGCCTTTCTCCATCTCCAAGCACTGATGTCTCAGTGTTTGTCTTGCTGCGCATCAGGCACACGAACTTGAGACTAAGAAGTTCAGTATCAGAATGTTGTGTATTTTTTGGCCTCCTTTCTGATACTCATTCCTTCTCTTCCCAGAAACGATTGTTCTCACCCATTCCCTTTTATGTTTGTACTCACCAATCATCCATTAAGATTCGGTTTGAATGTAAACTTCTCTAAGTCTTTTCCAGACATTCACTCCCTTTTCCTTATTACTGACTTATTTAGGAATCCTTTTTCATAGCTTTGTTATTACCATCACTGATTTCTCATGTTGTATTTTATTATCTACTTATGTTTCTCCATTTCTCATTAAATTGTTAGTGCCTCAATGACAGAAGCTGTTATTTATCTTTGTTTTTCTAATGAGAAGCAAGGTGATTAGCACATAGTAGATCCTTACTAAATATTTGTAAAATGAAAAAGTGAATAAATTAGTATAAGAAGAGAAGAAAGAAAGTTAAAAAGGAAAAGAATAGAAGGAAGCCTTGTGTGATTAACTGGCCAGTATGAATGATGTTCCCATGAGATAATCTTTTAAGTTTAGTTTATAACTTGTAAACGTACAGGAGGAAAAAGATACAGGTAGATTGACAATAGTTCCAGAAACTGAAACAAAATATAAAGCATGTTAAGGAAGGAATGAAAAGTAAAGACAATAACAGGATTTTTTAAAGTAAAATGTGGCAGGAGTGTATACAGGTTGAAATTATGAGGTCTAGTATCTAATTTTAAATAAGCCTGACTCCTTTCTTTCTCCAGTCCACTAATAGTTGGTTTAGGAATAAGAAAGAGGTACTATCACAAATGTTACAAAAAAGTTACTTTTAGTGCAGCAGGTTATGTGTGTGCTACACACATGTATGATGTATGTTAAGACACAATGATTACAAACGTATGAGTGTATGTGGAAAATATCAATTAAATTTAATTTTATAAGAGTTTTGAAAGTGATTAATAATTACTTTCAAATAGATGACTAATTTAACTTTCATCAGTTCCTTTAAAGATTAGCAAAGATTTGGTTGATGAATTACTTGTTCTTAAAAAGGAATTGTAGTTCATGATTGGAAACTATAATACATTATATATATACGTATATACACATATACATATATATACAGACACACACACTTATCCACACACATTTATATATACTTATACAAACACACAATTTTAAACAGATAATGAGTTTAACCCATTTTGTAACACTGATTATAGTATATATTAATTTCCATTAGTCAATGCCAAACTATAATATTTGCCATTTTTATCATGACAACCTATTAAGTCTGTCATCCTTCTTTAGGATTTATATGCATCCTCATCATTAATCATTTCTATTCAATGACCAAATTAATTAAATATACCTTAGGAACAACTTACAATTTCTATGTGATTCTAAAGTTATCTTTTGCTAAAATGGCAGAAAACTTCCCTCTAAGTTGGCATAAAAGTGAAAAAAGAAATCATGTTGAATAGAAAAATCAGGCAGAATAATATCCTAAAGGTAAGGATCTTAAATGCCAAGTGCCCTTTCCCAGCCTCAACCATCCATTCTGAAAATGGCCTATCAAAAAAGCTTAGAGGGAGCAGTTTAATTACTGTTCCTTTGACATATGTAATACATTTTCACTAGCAGGCCCATGCATTTATTTAAAGCCAAATGTTGTACAAAAAAACTGTCCTCCAAGGTATTTCTTTCTACCATTTTTCCCCACTTGGCCTACACAGCAATTTTTTTAAATAGCACTGTCTTTTTTGGAGATATTTTAAAATAAGCTTTTAATTATGTTCCTCTTTAGGAATAATACAACCCAGGAAAGGAATTGAGAAGAGTCTAACTTACTTTTCAACACTGACTTAATTTAAATATTTGTGTATCTCCATATTATGCTTTTATCTATATTTTTGTGCATTTCTGAGTATTTTCTACACTGCACCTATGTCAATATGGACACTTACTTCTACTTGCTTATCCTTCTATATCTTTATGTATGTCCAGACCCTTACTTATGTAAGGAATAAAGAAATCAATGACCACCTTCCCTTAGTGGAGGCTCAAAGGCAGAGTCCACGTTCATTCATAGTGCACAGCACCATCCCTGAAACATAGTGGGGACTCATAAATAATAATTAAATAAACAGACTACACCTTTAATTTTTTTATAAGAACGATGTGTCTCTTTACCTTGCTCTGAAGGAGGCTTTAACCTTCACCCGCCCCCAACTGTCTAGAGGGATTTGGGATGGAAGGCCTGTCCCCAGGACGGGCTGTCATCTTGGATAACTCTGGGTATCAATAGACTGGGAGAGTCTTTGCTATGCCCATTCTTATCAATGTTCTGTTTATGAAACATTTACATTTGTAAGGGAAATCTCCATTTGTAAAGGTATCTCCTTCTCTGTACTGGGAAGAGGGGTGGATGACCTCATCTCTAGAAACTTGTCACTGTGGAAGGCGAGGCCTTAAATCTACATAATAACCTTACTGTGCTTTCTGGTAATCTCCCATAACTGACCCACTCTCAATATCCTCATTTGTCTATTTAAGAGGAGAACGTCCACCATTTTGAGATACTCAGTTTCCCAAAGTCTCTCCCATGTATACACATGATAAAGCTTTGTTTGATTTTCTCCTGCTATTCAGCCTCATGTCAATTTAATTTATAGCCCAGCCTGAAAGGACCCAGAGTGGGTAGAGAATGCTCTTTCTCCCCTTCAACACTAATTTTCTATTTTAATTATCTTTCTTGAATTCAAAGAAATATTAGGTGAAGAAACTACACACATATATGCATGTATTAGTCCTTGTCCTGTTATAAAGAGCAAGTCATATAATCCTTTTGAAGAATTAAACATCTCTTTAAGAATTGTCAATGTGTGATTAATATATTGTTTTGAAGTTTATTCAAAAAAATAAGAGATCAAGTACATAGTGATAGATAGATATCTATATAGATACATCTTTATCTATGTGTCTATCTATCTTTTGACCAAAAAAAAAAAATCCCTACAGGAACAAAACCAAGAAGTTTAAATAAACCTGGTAAAATTTCCCATCTTACATGCAAATGCAATGCTCTGGTAGATTTAGCCTATGCAGCTATTTCTGTACACTTTATTTTTAATCTTAATATGTTCTTCTATCATATACAACTATAAGCAAAATATTTTAATGCCCTCATTCCTGGTAAAATTTGTCACAAAAAAGTATTAACTATCAATCTCCCTCATCCACTTTATAAGGGTCATATGAATTGTAATTCCAGAAAGGGACTCAAAGAGAAGACTCTAATAATCAAAAACAGTTCAGAGAATATTATATTGAAACAAACAAATGAAAATAAACCTCCTTTTTATTAATCTACATAATCCTTCTCTGGTTTAATAGGATTTTAACTTGCTCTAAATATATGAGCTTCTCCGAATTTTGAGAGGCTTAAAGCTTTCTTCCAAGCAAGCAAAGTGGATTAAAATCAACCTTTGTGTTTTACAATTTGCATTTAACTGACCTATACTGTGAGTTTTACTAAAGCGCTTAAGTGTTTTCTTCCCCAGGAGCTGGCATCTCTCTAGGATAAGATCATGAGATTCTATTTCCTTTGATATATTTCAACTTGCAAACACATTACATGAACACATTCCTTGCCAGATATTGTCTCCTCTCTCAACCCACACACACACCCTAAAGCATTTCTCTGCTTTCAAACATTTCATACACAGCTCTTCATTTTTGTAATGAATATTCTCTTTTAAGGAGGAAAAATAGATTCTCTGAGAAAATCCTGAAGGGGAAGAAATATATCCTAATGAAGTGTCAATGAGATGTTAAAATAGGTCAAGGCCATGATGAACTTTTCCTTTCTTTCTCAATATTTTCTCTGAATCTCCAGTAGCCAATGGTGACAAAATGAAACAAGACCTTTCTTTTGTATTGTCTGCACTCTGAATCTCTTTGACATTCACAAGACTGCTGACTTATAGCTCTTTTTTGGAAACAGAATCAAGATGCATATTTCTTTGATTTATGAAAGCAAAACAAAATATCATTCATGAATTATATTGTGTAACTACTAAAATTTTTATCACCTATGTAAGTCTTACATATGTGTGTGTGTATATATATATATATATATATTATATATATAAATATATATAATATATATATAAATATAAAATAAGTAACATACACTTTCACCTTTGGTTTCTGGGGCTATGACCTGATATGAACTAAGTTGCAGAGATAAATATGGATGATAAATAAAGAGGTCAAACTTCAGTAGGAATGAAAAAAGGGAAGGAAGGGAAAAAAGAGAGCTGAACTTATTAATCAATAATGAAGAGAGAGCTGTAAGGCATATTTATAAGGCACTGTTTGTCTGAAGAAAGTGGACAGATGATTGTATATAGGTGTTTGGAAGTAGGAAGCTTAAAGATTTCAGAAGTGTGTAAACTGGAGTGATGCTCTATGGATTGGCTGACTTTCAGAAGCATAAGGGTGTAACTGATTGGCTGGCTCAAAAGTCTGGCGACTGATGCCAAACTGTCATGGACCATTTAGAACTATTTTCACACAGTTCTGGTGGTTAGATGACACTAGAGCTGAAGAACCATCAGTCCTTTCCTTGTAGGTCAGAAACTTTTCATCCCCAGTCCACCTCTTTTGTCCTTCTTAGCCAAAGCTGCAGGAGTTATCATCAGGGAGTGTCCAGAACCTCCCCAGTGTTGCTGCTTCTACCAGGAGACAAAGGTTTCATTTGTGAAGGTCTGATTTTCAGTGTGAGCGTTGATCAGCATGATTGCATACTGGTTATTTCTTTGAACAATTTATTGAATCTTGTAGGGATAATGGCTGCACAGTCTGTCTGCGCCTGGGATCCGAACCTGCAAAACCCCAGGCTGCCAAAGTGGAGTGCGTGAACTTAACCTCTACGACACCGGGCCGACCCCTACACTCTTATTTTTAAATTAGATAAAGTTTAGCTGGGTTACCTTTTCCTTAGCACAGATATATTCATTCAGGTACATGAAGTCTAGCAATAGTGCAGACTTCCTGCTGATTGGCCAAAGACAATTAAAGCCTATTCTTTCATCCATAATTACTTAAGCTAAGGAATTAAATTGGTGGGTTGTGCCCCCAGGAAAGAAGCTATACTATTTATTTTGTTAAGTAAAGTGAGGAACACGTTTTTTGATTAACACTTTGTGTTGTTTACTCCTATGGGTAGAATAACCATCCTCAGGAGTCTGTTTTAGAAATTATTAGTTATATCACCAGAAAAGGGTTTTATCCCTCCCATCTCTTCAAGAAGACTGTCCTCTGAGAAAGCTGGAAAGTCATATACTTGTATACTTCTAATTGCCTAACTGTTCATTTCACAGAAAAATAACCCTTGCTCCTCCTAGATTGACATTAAAAAAGAAATGATTCCCACATAAAAGAAACCACAAAATGTGCAAGAGATGTAACCAATTTTAGTAGAATTCTTGGTATATTGTCTTTCGGAGTTGTTTGGAAAAGCAATCACTGCTACCTCCCCAGAATATTTATTTATCCTATTTCATCACAATAATTTCCTTTACGTTCAAAAGAGTATCATTATGGGTTAGGTAGTTAGACTTATATTTATATTATTCTCATTTTTTTCTATTCCTGAACAGTTTGAACAGATACAACCTACCATTATTTGTTCATTCATTTGTGTTTTGTAGGCATTAGCATATGCAAAATTATATAAATTGAACATACTAGCAATAATTTGGGAGAATAGACTTATAGACCATCCCTAGTATAACTTAGATCTAGGCAAGTTATTATGACTAGTAAGGAGACATATTAGATTCAGTTGCAGGTAGCCTTAAAGTAGGGCAGAGGAAAAATACAGCTAGAAGGATAAAGTACAAATGTATGCAAAGAGGGTATTACAATCATGGTTTTAGGCATGTAAGAATCCCTTGTTCCAATGGTATTTAGCAAACACTGTCTGCCTCATGCATAGTCCAAGGATTTAGTCTGTAGTTTACTTCTGCAGACTATCTCTAGAAATTTTTTGGAAGCCTTCGGTTTAAGACCTTTGTGAATATCATCTTTTCTTTTGATAACAGGTGAAGTTGTTTTAGTTGGTTAATATACACCTAAGGATAAATTCCTTGTACTTCAATTGCTTACAAAGTAGTCAAGAGTATCTGACAAAGTATTTTTTTCTGTTGATATCCAAGCTCAGTATTTATCTGATGTCTTTTCCAGAATAAAAATCACCTGATTTAGGTCATGTAAAGGATGATTAGGTGGTTCAAGAAAGGAAGCCTGTGATAGGACTGATATGAGGTAGTGCTTTAAAATATTTAGCTATTCAGCTTGTAAAAGATTGGAAACAAGTGTAGATAGATTTATTTTTATTGGCATGAGCCTGTCAGTGATGAGTTCATAGGGGATAATCTATATGACTTCTTTATAAGAAGGAATGAAGGATATGAGAGCTATGAAAGTAAATTGGGTCATCAGAGCTTAAAGATAGATGACAGTTTAGATAAATTTAGTTTTAACATTCCATTTTTTTAAAATCTATTTACATTTCTCAAGAATTGTGAGAGGCTGGCCTGGAGGTGTAGTGCTTAAGTTCATGTGCTCTGCTTCAGGGGCCCAGGGTTCACAGATTCAGATCCTGGGCATGGACCTACGCACTGCTTATCAAGCCATGCTATGGTGGCATCCCACATATAAGGTAGAGGAAGATGGGCACAGATGTTAGCCCAGGGCCAGTCTTCCTCATCAAAAAGAGGAGGTTGGCAACAGATGTTAGCTCAGGGCTAATCTTCCTCACACACACACAAAAAGAACTGTGAGTGATTTGGACAGGTAAGCATCTGAGTAAGGAACGCAACTTTGCATGAGAACTATTCCGGCAAAATGTATTCCCATGTCACTGGATAGATAAGTTTTGGTTTCACTGATTTCCTCTATTGATTTTCTGTTTTCAACTTCATAGATTTCTTCTCTAATTCTTGTTATTTCTTTTCTTCTGCTTACTTTGGATTTAATTTGCTTCTTCTTCTAGATCCCCAAGGTGGAAGCTTAGAATATTTATTTTAGATCTTTCCTCTTTTCTAATAAATGCATTCATTGAGTGCTTTTGCTGCCTCACACAAACTTTGATAAGTTGTGTGTTCATTTTCATCTACATTTATTTTGAGACTTTCCAGTCATCTTTCTGTTATTGAATTCTAGTTTAATTCCATTGTGGTCTGACAGCAGACACTGTATGATTTCTATTCTTTTAAATTTGTAAAGGTGTGTTTTATGATCCGGAATGTGTTCTATTTTGGAGAATGTTCCATGTGATCTTGAGAAGAACATGCATTTTTTTGTCATTGTTGAGTGAAGTTGTCGATAAATATCCATTATATCCAGTTTGTTGGTTCTGATGCTTGCTTTGTCTCTTTAAATTGTGTTTTTTTTGCCTTTTGGTATGCCTTATCATTTTTTCTTGATAGCTAAACATGATGCATTAGGTAAAAGAAACTGCTGCAAATAGGCCTTTAGTAATGTGGTGGTAAGGTGTGGGGAGAGGGGAGGTGTTCTATAGCCCTATGATTAGTTCTTAGTATTTTAGTGAGCATTTGCCTCTGGAATGCGAATTTCACAAGCGTTTCTCAATTTTTTTCTCCCCCTTAACACATGACAGGATGGCTAGAGTTGGCTTTAACTGAGTACTTCCCTTCTCCAAGTCAGTTGGACTCTGATAATACCCCAGCAGGTTAGGCTCTGGTTAACTAGTTTCCCTTGAGGACAAGCTATGTTAAGAAGAACAGCTTGTTCAGGTATATTTCAAAATGGTTCCTTTTCCCCTCCCCTGACATTTTTCTCAGGTATTTTTTGTGGGTATCTGGTTAAACTCCTGGAGGCAAATCTCACAATATTGTTGGGCACTCCTATTACTGGCACCCCCTGGCGTTTTGAACTCTGAGAGTTGTCTGCACTAAGCCACCAGCTGTTGGTCAATTACAGTTCAGGTTTCCTAGCTGGATCTGGTTCCTGAGGCAGTTTTCATCCTCAGTCTCTACTCCAGTAAACACCGATCTCCTGTATTCATCCCTCTGTCTCCAATCTTGAGGGCAGCAGCTTGCCCTCTGTCCTCCCGTCTCTTAGGAATCCAAGAAGAGTTGGTTTTTCAGTCTGTTCAGCTTTTTACTTCCTGTTAGGACAGCGTGGAAATTTCCAAACTCCTCACATGCAGAACTGAAAACCAGAAGTCTACTCTCATATTATTTTTTAGAATTATAAATAAGCCATCTAATTTTCACCATAAAAAAATTAAGTAAGAAGTAAAAGAAAGAGAACAGTTTCTAACTAGTTATTTTAATGCATTCTAATGGCAAAGTGATTTAAATCAACAGAATTTTGTTAAGATGGGATAGATCAATAGCGTGCAAAAGAGTCTTGAAATAGGCTAAAATATGTGGATGCATTTATTACATATGTTGGTAGAATTTCATGTTAGAAAAGAAAGTTGAGTTATTTAATAATTGATATGAGTACAGCCAAATATTATTTGGGGAGGCTATAATAAAACAGAACACAATACAACCTTATTTATGACATCAAACTTTTTCCGAATGGCCTCAAATCTATTAACATTGATGTTAAACTACAAAGATACTTTAAAAAAATGGGTGATTACTTTTGAAGATAGTATTTGAGGAAAGATGATCTCTCAAAGCATGCCATATTCCTGGAAAAATCCTAATGACCACAAAATACTTTCCTAAAAGGCTAATGCATTCATACCAACAAAACTATTATGAATCAGTAAAAAAAAAATTAGGACTTGTAGAGAAAAATGTAAAAACAATTCCATAATGAGACAGCCTCCAGAAAAAGAAATAAGTATCGTGCATAATGATATTGATTTGTTTTACACTGAAATAAATATGAATTTTAAATGCATTACCATTATTTACATAATAAATTAAAGATTATGTATCATATGTTGATGTGTATTGTTGCCAAAGCAATTGATAAAAGGAAATCTCATTCATTCTTTTGAAAATATATTTACCAAAACTTCCTATAGGAAGAATTGTAAAATTTCACTAAAAAATTAAATAGACAATTAAACTTGTATTTTTCATATGGTAGCGTTGCCTTTTCTTTAAAATTATATTAAAAGAAACAAAAACAATCAAATAAGAAACAGAAGCACAAATTAATTTGTCTGTGGAACTAGAAGTCCTCATTCTAAGAGCAGTGACTAGATATGCTGGAACATCTGAACAAAAAACACTATAGGGGCTGGTTATCCATTTATTATTTAAGCCTATTTGAGTTGGGTTTTCAGTTATTTACTCCTGAATTTATTCTTACCGATATCCCTAAGCTATACCAATATTAATATTAAGATCAAGATTTGGCCCTATAGCCAACACCCAAATAACTGAATCCTGCTTTTCCCTCATTTTAAAGTTCTGCTACTCTGTACTAAATTGGATTAATGAGTTCACAGAGACTCTCTTCAAATTACTTTCCAGAATTGCTTTATCTTCTAATGAGATAAATATAAATGTATTTACTTTCCCTTAATCTAGTTACAGATTTACATATATATTAGAGTTTGTCATATAAATAGAATACTTCCATAGTTTCTGCACTGAATTGCTTTTTCTTGTTTTTTATATTTCTTAATCACTCTGATAAATGTTTGGAACATAGGAAGGAATAAATAGGTATTTTTTTAGTCATCTACAAGAACTGGAAATCCAGAACAGTATTCTATTTAAAAAGTTACATTACCTAGTTTGATTTTCTTATCTGTTTCTCATTTCTTCTCTTTTAGTGTTTTTTTTTTTCAGAAGCCATCTTTTGCGCAGGTTTTCAGGCAAGATATGAACTGTAGTTACCCTCACTGTCCTTTGGGGTGTTGCTTGCTAGTGCATTTGATTACACTTCTGATTTTTCGTTATTGTTTGGTGTCGTTATCACATGACCCTTAGACTGTTTTTTAATGGTTCGCATTTCAAATGTTTCTAATGCATATTAAACATCGCTTCATGGTCTTTTCCTCCCTACTTTTGATCCCCTCTTTCAGTGGTGTTAGAAGAGTTACTCAAGGTCTCCTCTTTTAATGTCTTATGCTGAATTTCATCCCAAATCCTGGTGATTTTTGCTATATTGGCTGGACTAATACAGAGTGTTCTCTGAGTTTCTGGGATTGACTTCTGTGACCATATAACATTAAGTAAGATTTAACATCTTACCCTCCTTTCCTGCCCTTGATATCAATTCTCACCTAAAAGATTAAAGTCATCTCTCTTTACTTTGTAAAATATACCTATTTCTGAAGCTAGTTCTTTCCTGAAGTTTAGTTCCATCTGCACTATTTTTTGATGATTTTCTTAAAAATTTGTGCGTATGGATAAAATGTAATTTCCTAGTTTCCATAAGTGGTGTTTGTCCTAGTTTTAACATTTCATTCATCAAGGGGGAACTAGAAATTTTGGCAACACTCATTTCCTATCATTCCTCCAAAATCTCTGTTCCTTTCTGTTAGAAAAAGCTATAGTATTTATGTAACTCTTTTCCTTTATTGTTTCAATGTGAAGTCTTCCTTAAAATTGTTACTTCATGTATTAACTACAAAGGATTTCTTACTATGGATCTCTGGCTAAGTTTCAGAAGGTTCAGGACTACTTAAAGTTGTAGGGACATTATTGTATAGTAGGAATGGGTGAATGATGTGTTATTTCTTTTAATGAATATAAAATTTACATAAAATTAAATGCATAGTTCTTAAGTTTGTAGTGATAAGTACTCTGTTTTCATATTTAAGCTTACTGTATTCACAGTCATAGACATTCATGTAAGACCCATCCAAAAGAAGCTAAAAGATATTTTTATCACCCTAGAAAATTCCCTTGAGCTTCTTTCCAGTCAATCCCCATCTCCACTAGAGTGACAACCACTTTCTGATTTGTATAACCATTGATTCAATTTACCTTCTCATGAAATTCATATAAATAGAATTATACAAAGGTATTTTTGGTATCTTTTTTCTCAACATAATATTTTTTTTACATTTGTCAGTGTCATCACATGGGCAAGTGAATTATGTCTGTACAATCAATGTGAATCCCAGGAAACAGTACACTCTATCTTTGAGTGTCACTTGTATGGATGTGACAGTGTGTTCATCTCTTTTCTAATTAATGAACATTGGTTGTTTTCAGTTTCCGGCTATTTTCAATAAAGCTGCTGTGAACATTCTTTACACTTCTTGCTGTTGGGATATATTTTCATTTTAAACAGCTAGATGGGTCACTGAGTTATAGGGTAGATGTTTAAGTTTCTAAGAAATTGTAAAGGGGTTCTTCAAAGTAATCATACCATTTTATTTCCTGATCAGTAATACATGAGATTTCCAGTTGCTCTACATCCTCACCCACATTTGGTAATTTCTGTCTTTTATTCTATCCATTCTAATGGATGAGGAAGGTATCTCATGATTTTACTTCGCACCTTCCTGATGACCAATGATGATATGCACATGTTTCTTTTGTAAAGCATTTATAAAAATGTTCCATATTTCAGGTTTTCTCAGTTTTTTTCAACAGGGGCACTCTTGATATTTGGTGCCAAATAATTCTTTGTGGGTGAGGTTTTCCTATGCATTGTAGGATGTTCAACAGCATCCCTGGCCTCTCCCCATTAGATGCCAGTAGCACTTCCTCTCCAGCTATGAAACCAAAAATGTCTCCAGACATTGCTAAATGTCCCTTGGTGGAAACAAATCACCCTTGGTTGAAAACCACAGCCATTATTTTCTTCAGTTTTGCAATTGGTAACAACAATTATCTCTAGAATACCTTGAATACAGATGATTGTTATTCATCAATGAAAAGAGCTATTGACATAATTCCAACTAGGCTAAAAACCCTTAGACTACATAGAATAGTATTATAGCTCTTAAAGAACAATATTTTCTATGTGTTGGCAATATCTTTAGTACTCCATTGTGAGTAAAATGCTTTCTATGGCTTTACTCTTCTACAGGCCTACCAATAATATACCCTTACTAGAAAGAAATCAAAATTACAGCAAATGTTATAACTAAAAAAAAGTACTACAATAATGTGTAACTAAGTAAGCCATAAAATTTTCTTAATGTTGTTCATGTATTAAAAAAGATAAGGGGGCTGAGCAATATATTTTCCATGCTAATCATGTATTCTACTCATATATGGATACAAAAAAATCCACTGATTTAAAACTAATGCATGATAATTATTATATTTAAAATTTTAACTTTGAAAATTGAAAAAATAATAGAATGAATCATGAATGTTTCACTTTATATGGATAGGCAGGTTTATTTAAAATCAATTAACCTACTCCTCTTAAATTAATATCTCAAATTTCCTGAATTAATTTCTGCAAAGTTGTATATGAGGATGGTTGTTAATATGAACATTCATCAAATAAATTTTTCAGGCAAATTTTATTTCCATGGATCATCCTATGTTTAAACTTCCTAATAAAAGGTATTAGGGGGCGGGCTCAGTGGTGTAGTGGTTAAGTTCGCGTGCTCCGCTTCGGCAAGCTGGGGATGCCAGGTTCAGATCCCAGGTGTGGACTGACACACCGCTTGTCAAGCCATGCGGTGGCGGTGTCCCATATAAAGTAGAGGAAGATGGGCACGAATGTTAGCCCAGGGCCAATCTTCTTCAGTAAAAACAGGAGGATTGGCAACAGACATTAACTCAGAGCTAATCTCTCCCCCCGCCCCAATAAAAGGTTTTAGAAATTAAAACACATCTCTCTTAAATACATGTATATTCTTTTCAGCCCTAATGGCAACATCATAGTAAAAGTTCACATCATCAAGCTATCAATAGTCTCTATATTTTTGGCTCACATATCCCTAAAATTTGTCATCGAAAAAACTTTGATATCAATATTTACATTGAGAAAGAAATTTAACAATAGTATTAATAGTTATAAATTATGTAATTTCTAGCATATTAAATATCAGATGTGTCCATTCTATATATTTTTGGCAAACTTGGTTTTTCCATATTGGTTCATTCAGTTTATGGAAACTGCCCACTGTATAACTTAATTGCTAAAGTCAGCTCTTGTTGTCAAACAAATCAACCAAATTTATGTCCAGTCAGTTACAGCCTGACTTCATTTGTTGATCTAAATAGGCATCCTATTAATACTACATCACTTCTGAAACATAATCCAATGATGTGAAAGATAAATAACAGTAATCTTTAGGATTCCTGAAAGAAACTATCTTTTCTTTGCTGCTATGAGTGTGCTTTCTTGACATGTGTCATTTTGGATCACCAGAGATATTACATTCTGGTGCGGTGCCCCAGAGTAATATTTGCTCCACAAAATATTGATGAAATATATTTTGTCAAGTATAATAAGGGCTACTATTAAATAAAGGAAAGGTGAAGAGGAGAAGGGCAGATCATAGACTCTACTCTCGGACAGATCACTTTTAAGAAAGAGTAAATAGGGAAGCTCAGGATTTGGAAAATCATTCTCTTAAAGCTTTACATCCCCTTTTACATCCTAAGTGTATGCATATCCCATTTCAAAGATGCTCACTAGGTCACTGCAGTGAAGATGTGATGGTAATCTTATGCGACAACTTGGCTGGACCATGATGCCAAGATGTATACTCAAACATTATTCTGAGTGTTTCTGTCAGAGCGTTTTACATAAGATTAACATTTAAATCAGTGGACTTCCAGTATAGTAGATTGCATTCCATAATGTGAGTGGGTCTCATCCAATCAGTTAAAGGCCTGAATGGAACAAAAGACTGACCTCCCACAAGCAAGAGGGAATTCCCCAGAAGACTGCCTTTGGATTTGAACAATAGCACTAACTCTCCTGGATCTCCAGCCTGCTGGCCCATCTTACAGATTTTTGAATTTGCCAACCTCCATAATCATGTGAGTCAATTTCTTAAAATATATCTCTTTATACACACACACACACACACACACACACACACACACACACACTCCTTAGCAGTTCTGTTTCTCTGAAGAACTCTGACTAATACCATGACCACCTTTTCTTCTTTTCCCATTCAGATTCATTGTCCACAAGAACTAAAGTTATAGTTTTAAATGTAAAGCTGAAATGTATTGCTCCTCTGTTTAAATCCTATAACATCCTAATAATCCTTTATGCTCATCCTTGTTAGATCCTTCCTTAACTACAACAGCTGATAGTTATGTATTTACTGTCTGAATTATGACTCTCTGCAATGTAACACACAATATCTTATGCTATCATTTATTTTATGTAGATAATCAGCCTCCCCTCTACTAGATTATAAACTACTCAAATTCACTAGAAAAATATTTGTTTACTTTAATAAAAGGAATAATCTTTCAAATTGAAATGCATTTGTCCCTACTTTCAAAGAGTTTACTAAAACATGTTTTCCAAAAATCTCTTCCATTTTTCCCTCTAAATACCATACACTGGGGGATAGCATGGTCATGGAATTGTATATTTCATTTAATAAAAGAAAAGGGTAAAAATAGGTTTTGTACTATTTCAGATAGTGTGTGTGTTCTTTGTGTGTGTGTATTAATGTTTGCACAATATATCTTTTTCCATCCTTTCACTTTCAACCTATCTATGTCATTGAATTTGAAGTGAGTTTCTTGTAAACAGCATAGAGTTAGCCATGTTTTTAAAATCCATTCTACCAATTTTGTCTTTTGGTTAGTGTATTTAGATGATTTATATTTAAGGTTATTATTGGTATGTTAGAACATATGTCTGACATTCTATTATTTTTTTGTTTCTTTCCTCTGATTCTTATTCCTCTGTTTTTCTTTGTTTGCTTTCCTGTAAGTTACTTGAACATTTTTAGGACTCCATCTTTATTTGTTTATCGTGGTTTTGAGTGAATCTCTGTTCAGTTTACTTAGAGGTTGCTCTGGGTATTACAATATACATATGTGACTTATAGTCTACTAGGATTAACTTTTTATGACTTCAGGTGAAATGTGGAAACCTGACTTCCATATAATATGTCCTTTTTCTTTTCCCACTTTTAAATGTCATTGTGTGGAATATCAGATGGTGTTATAATTCTTGCTGCTATCATCAAATCTGATTTATAAAATGCATGAGGAAATGGATAACCTATTATAGGTACCAATAATTCTGCTCTTTTCAATAATCTTTTTCTCATCTGTTACTCAAGTTTCCTTATTTTATCATTTCCTTTCTGTTTGAACCACTTCCTTCAACCAATATTTAGGGTAAATCTACTAACAACAGCAGTAGTTTTCCTTTTCTTTTCTTTTCCCTTATCAGAGAACGTATTTATCTCCCATTCATTCGTGAGGGATGTGTTCACCAGGTATACAATGTGTGGTCGACAGTTCTTTTCTTTCAGCACTAGAAAACTATTGTGTGACTTCCCTCTGGCTGCCAGGGTTTCAGATGAGAAATCTGCTATCATTTGAACTGGTGTTACCCTATAGTTAATGCATGGTTTCTTTCAGCTGTTTTCAAGAATTTCTCTTTTCAGAGTTTTAGGTCTACTGTGTCTTGGTGTGGGTTTCTGTAAGTTTATCCTCGATTGTGTTCACTCAGCTTGTTGTCAAATTTGGGATGTTTTCAGCCATTATTCCTTTGAATACTCATTTAGCCCCATTCTCTTTCCTCTGGGACTTCAGTGATACAAAACTTAGATCTTTAATTATCATCTCACAGTCACCCGAGGCAATGTTCATTCTCCCCTTTTTTTTTTAGTTTATTTTCTCTTTGTCATTCAGATTTGGTAAGTTCTTTTTATATGTCCTCCAGTTCACTGATTCTGTCTTCTGTCATCTCCACTCTATTATTAAACTAGTTTTAGTGTTGGTTATTGTATTTCTCAGTTCTATAATTTCCACTTGGTTCTTTTTTATCATGTCTATGACTTTGCTGAGATTTTCTATTTTTTCATTTGTTTCAAGAGGATTTTTAATTACTATTGAAGCATTTTTATGATTGCTGCTTTAAAATGCAAGAGCTGATTCTTCCCAGTGTTGTCATTAGTTGCTTGCATCTTCTCATATATATTGTGATTTATTTAGTTCTTCTAATGACAGGTAATTTCAATGGTATGCTGTACATTTAAGAGACATCTATCATGTTAAGGGACATTAAGTTCTACACAAATACTTTATTTTAGCAAGCATTCACCCTGTTTAGTTTTAGCAGGCAAATCTTGGTCTACTTTTGTAGGCTGTATTTCCAATGAGTTAATTTTCATCTACTTGGCTTATCTGGTGATTTGGGGTTGGGGCTCCCACTGATCCCTGCTAATGCTGCCCAAGGGGTTCCAAAAGAACTCCCCTGGCCAGATAGATGGTGCCTCTAGATGGGCAAAGCTGGTCTCTGGTGCTCAAAGACAAAAATCTTCTTGGGTTTGGCTACTTGTGGCAGGATTCCTCTAGCTGGTGCTGCCAGGTCAAGCAGTGTCTCTTGGTGGGGTTAGAGCATGCCATGCTGGGTGAGGAGAAGAGCACTTCCCAGGCCAGAAGCTTAATGTAGCTGGTTACCCCCTTTC
This sequence comes from Tapirus indicus, assembly GCA_031878705.1. Classification (NCBI taxonomy): domain Eukaryota; kingdom Metazoa; phylum Chordata; class Mammalia; order Perissodactyla; family Tapiridae; genus Tapirus; species Tapirus indicus. The sequence goes on along the minus strand of CM062937.1, from coordinate 32,269,068 downwards.
TGTGGGTGAGGGAGAGTAGTGGTCAGACAGGGGGTTTCTTGTGGCAGGATACACTTTGCTGGTCCCCGCAGCCATGTGGTATTTCTCAGAGTGGGACAGGAGTCTCAGTCTCGGGGAACAAAGAGTCAGGCCAAGCGCTGTTGCGATGGAATCCCTCTTGCAGATGTGCCTAATCATCTAGTTTCTCTAGTGGTGGGATGGGGGCATGTCTCAGGTAGGAGTGGAAAGAGAGTTCTAACCTGGTACTCTGGCCACGTCTGGTTAGCTGGTTCTGCACTGAACCCCACTGCTGGTGGTGCCTGCCTGCTGTGTGTGAGACTCCCATTCAGTCCAAGAGAGGAGTGAGCTGACCTGTGCTGCCTTTGTCACTAGCGCGGGAGTCAGGAAACTGGGTAGCTTTCTGCTGGTGGTTGGGGATGCTAAGATGTGCTCTCATCTTCCCTCAGTCCGGGGTTTCTAACTAGCTCGCCTACCTCTCCCAACTTTTCAGAGTTTTCCTTTGGCTGGGTCTTGCCTTATTTCCAGCACATACGTATAGTTGTGCTGAGCAGAAAGGAGCAGGGAGAAAAGGCCCATGTTGTATTGTACTGACCAGAAATCAGGTACAAAGTGACAAAGGTTTATCTTAGGAATTCTAAATTATTTTTTCTAAGGAGTTTGAAAAATAATTTACATTTTTCTAACTGGAATTTAATGTTTACTTTTGTTTTGCCATAACACTGTTTATCACAGATGCTATTAGAGTTCTGGAAGTTAGTTCACCTACTCTATTTTTCTTTCTCAAACTGGTTGCTATGCTGTAGAAAGGAAACATTGCAGGGCCACAGCCAAACTGAATATTTCTTATTCCTTTCCTGTTTTTTTTTTTTTTTCTTAAGAATGCATTAGCACATTAGTCCAGTTCAGAAGAAATATGAACTCAAGAGTAACTCTAATTTTCTTGGCCCTCTAGCTGGCTAGAAGACCAAAATACCATTTTTTACACCTTTGAAGATAAGTAGCTTCAATTAATTGTTATATAGGGATAGATCATTGAAATGGTTCTTTAATGTTTTTTCTTCAGTTTCTATTAATAGGTAGGATATATGCAATGCAAATAAAAGCATATTCAGTGTTTTTTCTGAGAAGTTGAACTAATTTTTTTCATTTTTAGTAATATGGCTTTAATTATAATTGGCTTATATAATTGTGTTCTCTTGTAAGAAAGATAACAGAAATCTATTGTCATTTAGCTAACTGTCACATTGAGACTTTTCTCTCTTTATTTGAAATGTGTCTACTTCTCATTTCTTCAACTCTCTAATCAAAACCAAAAAATATTTTATGGTCTTAATCTGTATTTGTTTTCACACACAAAGATTTTTGCAAGTTATAACCATCACCTTCCCCTCAATTACTATAGCGAAACACTTAAGCTAATTCTTGTTTAATTCTCAAAAAGAAATTTCAGTTTTTACTTATATAAGTTCTTTGGGGAAGTAAATGTTATCTAATTCTGTATTGGCAGATATTCACTGAATTTTTATGGGTGGTACAATTGACTGTTTTAGCACATGGGGCAGCCCTAGAAAGAGTGTGGACGTGCTGGGGAGAAGCTTGTCAGTACTCTGAGGTGATAATGGGACAATACTGGCTGTAAAAGCAGGTGGCTTATTAACATACCTGTGGATATACTAAATCTTTTTAATCTACATGAACTAACATAATAGTCCAGTAAGAAAAAAATAAAGAACACCTTAATCAAAAGTTTGCTATATTATTTTCAAAAATATATTACCTGATGATTTTGACTCAGTTTGATTGGCTTTAGGCTCACACGGATTGATGTTAAACTATGACAAAATGTTCATCTTACATGTTTAACTGTAAGTAGAAAGTAAACTGGATGTTAATTCAAAACCAATATTTTATCAATTGCTGAGTTCTCTACAACAGTGATTTGTCTCAGATATCCACTTTTAAAATGCTTCTTCAAGGGTTGGCCTAGTGGCATAGTGGTTAAGTTCACATGTTCTGCTTCAGCAGCCCAGGGTTGACAGGTTCAGATCCTGGGCATGGACCTACACATCACTCATCAAGCCATGCTGTGGCGGCATCCCACATACAAAATAGAGGAAGATTGGCACAGATGTTAGCTCAGGGACAACCTTTCTCACCAAAAAAAAAAAAAGCTTCTTCATTGGTAAATATCCAGATTAAGAAACACATTTCCTTTGGATTTTGTGGCGTATAAGTTATTCAACTGAGGTTCACTCCTAACACCTGACAGCATCAGGATTAACATACATATACTTTAGAGTCAAATTTAGGATTTGCTGTAAGTTTTAAATAAACATAAAAGTTAAAAATGATACCTTATTTCCAGGATTTTATTCATGACCAGGAAAATCTGGTAAATGCCACATCCTACAGACAACTTTTTCTGATAATTTATAGAGGGTCCACAATATACTGTCATACAATTTATAGTCCCAGGAGAAAAGACACTAAGGAATCTGATATAGAAAAATATGTTTTGAACTAGAATTACATTCTTTTGGTAAGGTTATAAATTAAGGACGGTATAAAGACAAGCATACTTGTGAAGAAGGAGAAGAATTTTATTTCCATGGCTGAATTCTCTATCTTATTAGGGAAAAAAATTGTCTAGACTGGATAGAAAAATAACAAAAGGGGAGTTTTTTTGGTTTTTATTTTTAAAAAGCTACTATGTGCCAGACATATAATCTAATTTAAATGTCTTACAAATCTTTCCAAGCAAGTCGAAACTAAACAGAACAAACAAAACAAAGGTTCAGTGATTTTAAGTAACTTGCCCAGTATCACTCAGATCACTTTTGCACCATCCTATATTTCTTCATAGTACTTAAAACAATTTAATTCGATTAATAATTAAGTCATAAATTGTTACCTAGTGTCTGTGTGCTCTGGTAGAATATGAATTCCCTGGTAACTTTGTATTCCCAAGAATCTAGCCCTATGTTTGCTCTTGATAAATATTTGTCGTATAAATGAATGGCTGTTTTAGGAGGGTGAATGGAGGGGTCAAAAGGAAATAAGAAAGTAGGATTGAGAATTTTAGCATGGTTCAATGGGATGGGGCTTCTCACAATACTTTTCCAAATCCAGGCATCTTAAAAGTTCCCTCTATTTTCTATTATAATTTATTCCACATTAGTTTATTTTCTTCCTGTATTAGATTCCTGTGGCTGTTGTACCAAATGATCACAAACTTGCTGACTGAAACAACAGAAATTTATTCTCTCACAGTTCTGGAGGGCAGAAGTCTGAAATCAAGGTATTGGCCATGCCGCCTTCCTTCCAGATGCTCTGGGGGAGACTGGTCTTTGCTTCTAGCTTCTGGCAGCTGCCAACATTCCTTGGCTTGTGGCTATATCACTCCGGTCTCTGTCTCCATCTTCACATAGCCTTCACTTCTGTGGGTTGGTGTGTCAAAGCTCCCTTGCTTTTCTTTTATAAGGACATTTGTGATAAATTTAGGGACCACTTGGATAATCCAGAAAAATCTCCATATGTCAAGATCCTTCATCACATTACAAAGAACTTTTTCCTCATAAAGTAACACTTGCAAATTCTAGGGATTTGGACTTGAAATCTTTGGGTGGCCATTATTCAGCCTACTCCTCCTCCCTTGCATAGCTCATCATTAAATATTTTTAGGATTTTCCACTTACAGATCCTGGTTCAAGGAGTTAAGCTTACAAAAAAGTATAAACTAAAGTTGCTAAATATAAGTCTGTCCTTGGACCATGCAGAAAATTACACTCTGTGGACAAAATTCATTTCAATTTAAAAGAGTGAAGAAAGTGAGTTTGGAAAATTGTGGGAGTGTTTTCATTTGTATCAAATGCAGTATGAAATTTCAAATTATCCCTTATTCCTTTCATTGGAAAATAGTTAAACTTTTGTGCACATATTAGTAATTATTCCTCATGATTTCCCTTAAACTCACAACTTACTAAATGTCTGATCTCTATTTCTCACTTGTGAAAAAATTTTCATTTCTAACTCTATATTTATTAACCTTACACTGAAGAGAGAATATAGAAAGAAAATTGACTAAAGCAAATGATTGACCTATTTATTGGCTGAATAAATCAAAATAGAAAGAGAAATTAGAAACTCCCAAACTCTGTCTTATCTGAAAAATAGAATGAGTTATATTATTCCTTGTGCAATAAAAGAGATAATAAATTGAGAAACAAGGAACTTTAATGGTTTACAAAGAGATATATAATACTGATGGTAATAATCTCATTGAGGTTCTCATAAAATTAAGATTTTTTTCATAACATTTTAATGCCCATTATTGGTAAATTGCCATTCTGAGACTTCCAAGGCAGCTTCCAGCTGGGTCTCTTGGAAAGCTTGCTCTGTGTGAAGCCATCTGCCATGAAAGAAATCCTAACCCCTAAGACCACCACGCTGTCAAGAAGTCCAAGTTAGCCATGTAGAAAAGCCATGTTGAAAGACGGATGCCTGACTAGCTATTAATTTGTCCAGCCGTCCTAGCTCAGATGTCAGACATATGAATGAAAACGCCTTCAGATGACTCTGGCCCCACCCATTATCTTACTGTCACCTCAGGAGGGGACCCAGTTGGTAACTATCCAATCAAACTCCTGTAAGAGATTATAATAAATTGTTAGTTCAAGTCACTATGCTTTGGGGGTGGTTTGTTACATAACAATAGATAATTAGAACACATTCCCTTTTCATGAATGAAGAAGTTGTGGCTCAGAAAATTTAATTAAATTGCTCAGGTCACATGAACAAGTAAGCCGTAAATGTAGGACTCAAACCTAGCTTTTTCATTCTAATACATGTTCACGCCCCACCACACCACCATCTACCTCCTTCATGTGTCTCACCTTTGTTGTTTCCTTTCTCTTCCACAGTTAGCATCCTACTGAGGCCTTCTCACCTCATGAACAAGTTTCCTTCTCTACCTCCTCTCCTCCTGCATTCCCTCCTCCTTTTTCCTGATCATAATCATCTTCATCATAACAGTAAGTTTAAAATTAGTAAGTCTGAACCGAATGCTAGACATTTAGCACGTGACATGTGACAAGGATTTTGTATCTATTCTCTCCTGAAATCTTCTCACAACCATTCTACACATCATAGTCAAAGTGGCATCACCAGATTCTGCATTTAATAAACCACATTTTGCTTATAAATTTCCTTTTCTTTGGGGATAAATATTATGTCTCTACGGTATCTTATTCTAGAAGGGAGGGTGAAAAACAAACATGGATATTGAGGTAATTTCAGATGGTGATAAGTGCCACAAAGATAAAGAAATAAATAAATGGAGTGATGCAATAGAACATTACGCCCAGGGCATGGCATGGTCAGGAGACCATCTTGGGGATAGCAGTCAGATAGGGCTTCTCTGAGAAGGTAACAGTGAGGCTGAGATCAGAAAGATGAAAATGAGCTCACCAGATTAAAATCAAGGAGAAGGATGTTCCAAGCAATGGATATAACCAGTGCAAAGACCCTAAGCCTTAAAAAACTTGAGGAATTCAACAGACTAAAATAATGTCTATTTGCTCAGAAAGTAATGATTAAGGAGAAAACAGGAAAAAAAAAGATACTGGAGAACTTATCAGGGGCTGATTTATGTTAGACACTGCAGTGATAAGGGATTTGGCTTTTAGTCCTAGTATATTCAAAAGGCAATGAAGTTATTGATTTGTAACTGCTATTTAAGAGGGCAGATGCAGAAGCAGCGAGATCCATTAGAAGGACACTCTTGCGTTGTTGAGGTGAGAGCTGATGGCAGCTCAGAAGGGGGTGACAGCAGTGAAGATAAAGAAAATGGATGTTAAAATCAACAGGATAGTCTGTGTGCACATATGCCTGCATGTGGGTGTTTATAGTTTTTTGAAATTTAGAGGCTGTTGAAGGCCAAGAAGTATTAAGTTGTTTTAGCCACGTGAAGGACTGAATCATAAATACCTCTTCTTCAAATTACTTTTCTCCTAGATAAATTGAGAATTTCTGGAATTATCATGGACATTCTGGCCTCTGTGGAAGGCTCTTAATGTAAAGACCTTGAAACTTCTCTTTTCTTACAACTGCTCAACAGTTAGGGCCAGGCTCATGTCTCACCTGCTCTGTAAGTACTGTCGGAAGATTCTACTCTACCCTGCCTCACTTGGATCCCAGTCAGGCGTGGGCCAGATGGGCAGCTGATTGGAGCAACAATCTAAGTAGGCTGTTCAAACACCACTGAAATAACTCTGAAATATAGCTCCAGGTCCATTCAAGTTTCCACAAGAAATTCCATAGATGACAAAACATACAATGGTCTTTTTCATCAAAGTAGATAAATCCCTCAAATGGAAAAATTTTAAAAAGGAAAAGAATCCCTCCCTCCAGGTGTAGACGTTTGCTTTTAAATTTTTTCTTGATTATTAAGTGGAAGATGCTAGTGGCTGATCAACAATCCCTCGTCCATCAAGTAGTCCTTCAGTTTGGAGTTGGTTAAATACAGAAAGAAGCCAAGAGTGTGTGATATAATGCTGTTGTTAAGTGGGAATGAGAGATTTGTTTAATTAAATTTAAAATGATTTTTTGATATGCCTCATAGTCATAACATATTTTGTTTGAAAAACAATGTAATAAATGCAGGTAACAAATATTACTGAAACATAAAATAAACATATTTATAATATCAAGGTATCAATATCTCTCTTCAATAAATATTTAAAGAATATCAATTGGAAGGGGTATGATATTCTAGTCAGTATGAATAGCTGACTAGAGTGATAGCCTACATGGATGACAAATGACAAGTGCTGACCAAACCTCACTGAAATAATTCAGAGAGACAGCCAGATGTCTAGACTTAGCCTTGCTTGCTTACCAGTCACTTGCCGATACTTCTAAGACGCCCACAGATTTCCATGCAATTGTGATGAAACTGCCCCCTTCCCCATTCTTGATTCTGCAAATTCTTTTTAAAAATGAAATTTTGTCTTAAGTCGCATTCACTCTATGAATGGTACTGGATTCCTCTTCCTGCTGCCCTCACCTGCAGGTGGGCATGGTCTGTATATCTATTAAGCGATACTGTGTAGGCGCATCATTGGAGCCGGGCTAGCACTGGCCTCAGTCCACGTGCAGTGCTTGGACAAGAAGTAGGGCATTGACCCACTTTAGCCCAGTGTTGACTTCATCGCGTACAAACACTTACTGCCTGTATAATCAATGTATCCCTTAGCACGTCCCCATGTATTGCATGTGTATGTTCTGCTTCTATAATTAGATTATAAATCCACTGAGGACAAAAACCATCTCATATGTTTTTAAGTCTCCAATGTGTATAAACACAATTCCCTGCACATGGTTGAGGATAAGAAAAAAACTAGCTGATGGTGAGAAAGAATTCCAATTAGATATTTATATGCCTGCCTCCTTCACTAGCTTAGGTAAGAAGTGCATTAAATTAAGTCTTATGTGTCCTCAACTCCTTTCCCAGGTCTTGCAGCTAGTAAATAATACATGTTTACTGAATATAATTATACACCACATCTTAAACATGAAGACATCCATTTCCATGAACTATGGTTAGATACATGTATAATCTCATCTTAACAATTCGGTTATTTGTTATATTCCTTTCTATTTTCAATTGTATTTGTTTTACCATTCTTGTTCATTTTTAAATTACTTGAGAAAAGGTGAAAATCTTTTACTTCATTTGTAAACCTTCATAGCACTTAAAATACTAGTCTGCAGTGATAACTACTCAATACGTGGAATTGGTCAGTTGATTAACTGTCTGTCTCTATAAAGTTTGCTCAAAGTACATGTTTCACAAGAGTATGGTGTAGACTAACCAAGAAACTTGAGCTGTTTCCCAGAAGAATGATTTGTAAGTCTATGAATTTTTGATATGTTGGGTATCTGTTTCATAACCTTAAGTTTCTGTTTACTTGAATCCTTAGAAGAAACTATATGTTTAAACTTGAACATTTCTGAGAAATAAATAATTTAATCATGTTTAAGAAATTAATAAGAAATATAATAAGCATGATTCTACCAAGTTTCCAAGCAATATTTCTCAGAAAGATAGTCTCACTAATCTATGTAACTCTAGGGAGAGCACTCTGCTGTCTGACTCTACCACAATTAATGCTTAGAGTATTCTTCTCACCAAAAAATATAAAAGTAAACAAACAAACAAAAAGAACGAGTAAAATTATGTATGTTAGCTTTCATTTTTTGAAAGTATGGTTATTTTAAAATGATACTCAGAGCATTTCAGTTATATTAAAACTTAGTTCACCAGACTCCAAGTGTAGATACTATCCAACTAGGCAAATATTATCCTGGAAAATCATGGCTCTAGTTGTTAACATTTCGTTTTCTTCCTCATAATTGAAAGGGTTCCAATATGGCAGGTTCTATGGCAGTCCAATGGACTACTCATCTCTTCATCCTGCTTAAGATGGTGAATGTTTAACAAGAAGTCGGCTGTAGAGTTATATTATCAGGATTATGCTTGATCCCTCACATATAACCTTTGTTATCCATCCCCAACCCAGTGTTGGCATTTCAAGAGGATCCTTATCCTTTCTTATGTGGACTTCTGCAGTAGCCAACTAATCCTGTCACTGTTTGTAATCATAATCACCTCTAATTGCTCCTTCCTTGACTGCCAAAATGATCTTTCTAAACCAAAGCTATTCTTCTCCTCCAATGCCTAGCATTTATCAGTGTCCCTATACTGCTTTCCTTGATTTCACATTCAATATAGATGCCTCTTCTTTGATACATTTAGGCCACTGTGCATATTTCTGTTATTTTATTTATAGGAACTATTTAAGTTTTAGACCAGAATATTCCAACATATGAAGATATCCATTTTCTGGAGATCAATGTACTTTCAAAATCAAATACTCAAATATGAAAATAAAGAGAAAATACTATACTGTCAATGACATAAGTTTCTAATATTTTTGAGTTATTTTCATGTCTATGACAATTTCAAGAACCCCAGTATAACTTGAGCAGAAGTAAGAGTAACTTGACTCAAAAATTCTGGAGAAGTTTGCAAATATAAAAACGCACACTATTTGTCAATTGTTTAGTACATCAAAAATAACCATATGTTCTTTTAAAATTTATTTTAGAAGTAAGTTTACGGCATTGCATAATACATCCATATTTTGGAAGGAAGGATTCATTGTAACTTTCTGGAAAATTCATAGTCAACTTTACAGGGTACCAGGAAATAACATTTCTTTTATCTTATCAGTTGATTCAGTTAGTTTATGAACTGATCAACGAGGAAATGATTTATTGTTTAGTACTTGTCACCTGATGGGTTAATCCATGCAGTCATATGAAATAATAACCAGACTACAATTATTATTGGTAATTTATTAATATTTAGAGACATTGTATTTATGTGTTGCTATTGCTAGGTTAAAGATGAAACAGTTTGAACGGATCTTTTATGCTTTCACTAGAATGAGTCAAAGCTCTTAACTTAGGGTTAATGGGCTTTTGAGACACTGGAACAAGTATTCAAAGAAAACTAGTCTCATTTCATGAGTATCAATTAATTCAGCTTGCTTTTTTTGTTACAGAACATATAATCAAGCTACACATTGACTCATGTATTCTCAAATAACCATTCAAGTTCCCCATACTTTTATTTACATCTCTATGATATTCATTCCTATATTTATGGGGAGCAAGTATGAACCACTCTGAGGAAAAGCTACTACGAAAGAGTGGAAAAAAAATTAATGATTATTTTTTAAGTTCTATGTGACAGTTAATTTTATGTGTCAATTTGACTGGACCATGGGGTTCCCAGACATTTGGTCAAACATTATTTCAAGTGTGTCTGTGAGAGTGTTTCTAGATTAGATAAATACTTGAATTGGTAGATTGAGTAAAGCAGATGGCCCTCTCCAGTATGAGTGGGCCTCATCTAATCAGTTGAAGACCTGATTGAACAAAAAGGCTGAGTAAGAGAGAATTTCTGGTGCCTGACAGCCTTCAAGCTGGGACTTTGAAGTTTTTTCTGTTTTCAGATTTGAATTAAAACATCTGTTTTTTGTGGGTTTCAAGAGTGCCGACTTTCAGACCGAACTACACCATTGGCTCCCCCGGGTCTCCACCTTGCTGACTGAACCTCTTTGGGCTTCTCAGCCTCCATAATTGTGTGAGCTAATTCTTTATAATAAATTTCTTTGTATATCTCCATATATATATATATATATATATATATATATATATATATATATATATATACATCCTATTAGTTCTGCTTCTTTGGAGAACCTCACTAATACATTCTATATTATAATATAAATGGAATTCAACAAAACATGCCTGAAATGCACTTAAATGAAGAAAATTTTTAAAAATGTAAATTGACTTTGTCACTTTTTACTTTTATTCTTTCTTTCATCACGTATTTATTAGTTATTAATTAATTAATTATTAAGCCAGCACCATGTGCTGGTTATTTTTCTAAAGAACATGAAATGATATAGTAGTGAATAAAACAAAGATCCCTGCTTTCACGTAGCTTGCAAGTTAAAAAATAAGTAACGAACGCAGTATATAAGTAAACCATTAGTACATTAGAGGGATAAATCTTATGGAGAAACAGAAAAACATAGGAAAGTTGAGGGGGTCAGGGGTGCTGTAGGCAAGTGCAGTTAGTAAATTTACAGAGTGGCTGGAACGGTCTTCACTAAGGTGACTTTGGAACAAATTTTGAAGAAACTGAGGAAGAAAGAGTTAGTTACACAAATATCTTGGGAAAGAATATATGAGATAGAAGAGCCAGTTCCAAGGTTCTAAGGTGAAATATTCCTGAAGTATTTGAGAAAGAACAAGGAGGCCAGCGCAGCTGGGCTGAATGATCTAAGTCGGGGGTGAAATAAGGTGAGACCAGAATGGTGACAGGATGAAGAGACCTCAAGGGCCTTGTTGACCAATGGTAAAAAACTGGCTTTTGCACAGAGTGAAATAGAAAGTTATTTGCAAGGTTTAAGGCACAAGAATGATATATCTGATGACTGTTTTGAAAAGAACACTGGTTGCTGTCTTGAGAATAGAGTGAAGGAAGGAAAGGGCGGAGCAGTTAGCACAGTTAGAGGCTGTTACAGTATTTGAGAGAAGAGATGATGGCAATGCACAGGGTGATTGCAGCGGAGGTGGTGAGGAGTGGTTGGACTCTGGGATATAACAAAAGGTATTTCATGCAGGTGGAATATGGGCTGTGAGAGGAGTCAAGGAGGACTCCACCAAATTGTTGGCTTGACAACTGTCACAATAACGTAGTAAGATTACGAGTAGAGTAGGTTGAAGAAGAACGGAGTTCAGTTAGGGATTTTTCTGTTTGTTTGATATGCTTTTAGACAACCAAATGGAGAGGCAAGAATGCAGCTGGATGCATAAGCCCAGAATTTGGGACATAGATGTGTCTTGGAGTTATATATTTGGGAGTTGTCATACCATAAATTGTATTAAAAACCATAAAACTTAAACAGATTCCCAAGGGAATCAGTATAGACAGAAGAGTACGTGGAACTAAGCCTTGGGAATAAAAGGAGAAACCAGGAAAGAAAAGTACAAAATAGCAACTGGTAAAATACAAAGAAAATCAAAAGGATGTGGATACCGGAAACCAAGCGAAGAAAGTGTTTGAGGAGGAGAGTGATACACTGCCGGGCGTTGGTGGCATGCCAAGCAGGATGAGGACCAAGAATTGACTACTATATTTAGCAGTGGGGTGACCTTTACAAGACAGTTTTGGAGGAATAATGGAATTGAAGCCTAAATGAAGTATGTTCAAGTGACTTGTATATATTTCCATCATCTCTTTTATTAAATTATGACAATGACAAGAAAAGATTTTATAGGTTAAATTAAATTTAGGAGTATCATGTTGCTTATATGGGCTTCCTAATCAATACAGACATATTTCTATTTCAAATGCACTTCATAATATTTCTTAAATAAAAGAGAAAATGTTGAAAAATATTTCCTAGCGATGGAGTTTGCATTTGCGTTATGTGATAAAAGAGTACTAGCCTGGCCTTCTATCAAAGAATTCCCCTGTGAACCTATGAGGTCCCTAAATCTCTGACATTAATTCCATTCCCCTACATGTTTCAACATGGCTAGGCTTCAGCAAATGATTATTGAATGTAATGATAATCAATACAGTAAGCTCAATGTTCTCCATTATTACATTAATCCTGATTGGTAGGTTCAGGTAGTTAGCAGGAGCTGTGCAAATACAGGGTAATGACCGACATAAGAAACGGGAGAGAGGGAAAGATAGGGACACCCCTGAATATGATCAGAGATATCGGGAGCACCATATTTGTTACAAAATAAAACAAACAAAAACAATCATAATTTTATTCAAATGTAGTTATTATTATCATATAAACATATTTATAAAACTAGCCACGCAATATATATCTTTTATTGTGCCACCCCTGTATATGGACTATAACTATTAAGTAACAGTTCTATATCTTAAATATATAAAAGGATAAAATATTTTGTGTGTGTGTGAGGAAGATTGTCCCTGAGCTAACGTCTGTGCCAATCTTCCTCTATTTGGTATGTGGGATGCCGCCACAGCTTGGCTTGTTGAGCGGTGTGTGGGTCCCTGCCCGGCAACTGAATCTGCAAACCCTGAGCTGCCAAAGCGGAGCACGCAAACTTAACCACTACGCCGCTGGGCCAGTCCCAGGATAAAATACTTTTAGTGCTCCTCAATATCGCATAACACAGTTCATAAAAAGCAAGCAAATCAAACTATTCTTTAGGGTGATGATCATATATTTGAATTCTCACTATAAATACTGAAAAGCAGAGGTATGCACTGATATATTGAATAAATCAATTCAGACAGGCAAATACCATTGAAGCAGAGAGTTTTTCCAAATACTATTTTATTTAGACAATATAAATTATGCTTTTTAGAAAGTTCAAGACTAATTAGTCTTTTTATAAGTTCTTGAGAGAAGGTTGAATGTGTTGAACTCACCATATTTTAAACTGGCAAACATAATCGTCTGCGGCCTAACAGAAGTTCTCTGAAAAATAAAAAAGAGCTTTATTTCACCTAACTATATGTTTCTTAGTTTGATAAAAATGTTTTTTCAACAACACTTCTAATCACTGGGAACATATGTGTATTTTAAATATATCATCATATTTTTGGACTTTCTGTAGTTTGGCATTTAAAAATAGTATTATTCCAGGGGCCGCCTGGTGGTGCAGCGGTTTAGTCCGCGCTTGGCAGCCCAGGGTTCGTGAGTTCGGATCCCGGGCACCCGCAAATAGTATTATTCCTATACTAATTATTCTAAGGTGACTTTGTTCAGATATATTAACTAGAAAAACACTTCTAAAATTACAAATACACTGTTTTCTAAGTATTTTTTACTAAATCAAAACCATACCTTTACATTTCTCCCTGAAAATCTCCATCTTTCTTTCCTTGCTTCACAGAATACCCTACAGCTCCCCAAAGGGGAAAATAAATAAAGGCTCTAATAATGAATTGTTTCCCAAGGCACACCTTGTCTTGATTTGGAATACTTTTAATGAGGGCAAGAATAATCAGTCTCCACTGTGTTTATCAAAACTTTGGAACTTTGTGCTACATTTTTTTTTCTTTCAGAAATATAAATGATTGTATAGGCTTCCTGTTTGAGTTGGTAAAATTTCTTTTTTTTTTTTTTTTGTGGGGAAGACCAGCCCTGAGCTAACATCTGTTGCCAATCCTCCCCTTTTTGCTGAGGAAGACTGGCCCTGAGCTAACATCTGTGCCCATCTTCCTCCACTTTATATGGGACGCCACCACGGAATGGCTGACAGGCAGTGCGTCAGCGGGCACCCGGGATCCGAACTCGCGAACCCTGGGCTGCCAAGCGCGAACTTAACTGCTGCGCCACCGGGCAGCCCCTAAAATTTCTTTTTTAAAACTATTTGAATAATATGTTTTGACACAGAGTTTCAAATGCCTTAATTTAAAGGCAAGTTTATGATCAATAATGGTTAAGATTATGATGAGTGAAGGTTACTGGATTCCATCTTGCTTGTCATCCAAGGCTCTTGTGAGTGGATTCCTGCTCCTATTACACCTGTCTAGTTAGAATGTGTTTTAACTCTTCCTGTGCATGTCTAATTCTATAAAAGATATTGAGACAAAATTGGGTGTGTATGAAATTTCGGTTAACTTTATTTGTGTTCATTAAGATGTGGTTTATTCCCTTTACAAGGTTGTTTAGACAAAGGGCAGCAAATTAGGAAAATCTCTCAGTTATACACAAAATCCATATTTAAACAAATACAGCAATATTTTACATTCCTTATCAAACCAATCTGATATGACCTGAATTCTTAAACCCTTCAATTCTAGTGAAATTGAAACTGTAGTGAAGAAAAAATGTTCAATAAAGTGGGAAAATAAACAAATAGAATTAATATCATCCCTAGATTTCCTCAAATTGGTCCAGCATAAAATGTTTGGAACACAGCTTCTTTCCTCAGAACATGAACTCGATGGGTTACATAACCTCTTTTTGATAAATTGAGTTGACATGGTAGGCGCAAGATATTTCCTACGGAAATAGTAATCAAATTATTGAAGATATTTAAATGGGCATCTCCACAAATACATATGCTTATTCTTCTAGGTGCATGCTCATTTATTTATCTAATTTACACATGAGTTATTTCCACACGTACTGAAACAATGATGAGCATGATTTAATAAGTTATTTTTTATCTTCGTAAAGTAGGTTTACTCTTCACCTGTTGTTAGTATTTAGGATTCTATTTTCTTAATAGTTTCTCTCCCCCAAATAGCAAAAAATATCGGTACTGATATCAGCCAACTAATTAACATTGTGTGGGAAATTAAATTTAAATACATATATATGTAAAATTATTTTTCTGTGTTTCTTTGTCATTTTTTTTTTTTTTTTAGTGTGGCTACTAGAAAAATTAAAATGACATATTTGGCTCATATGTGTAGTTCACATTATATTTCTAACAGACACACTGCTCTGGCATTATTAATGATAACAATGCTGAATGAAAAATCATACTGGAGTAATACAAAAATTACACACATCCAATAAAAATACCTGTCAGCCTTTAAAGTTTCTTGCAAATGATAAGATCTCCTGAGGTTCCTATTTCATTTTCCCTGGAACCTGGGGGAATCGCACTCATTATAACTGTCATGCGCAGCGACAGGTGTAGTTACAGCTGCAAAAGGATCTTTTATATCTCTATTTCCATGTTCTCAGAATGAAGAATATTTCACCTTTCATCTGGAAATTTGCCATTATTTAGCCTCAGGCCAACAGCTTTGTTTTATTTAACTTTTTGAAAGTTATCATGAGTGGCAAAGGTTGTTTCCTTTTTTTACCAAATATTCTGAGTAAAATAATTTTATTAACCAAAGTGAAATATAAAATATTCAATATGGACAACATTTTTTCACAATAATAAGCATTATATTCATATCCCAGATGTGATTTACAGTCAACTTTGAAATATCTCAATTATTCAAAATAAAAAGAGAAAAAAAGCATGCTGTGAATTTGCATTCAAAATCTTAAATTCATTAAGCACTCGTATTTATTTAACGTGAGAGAGAAAGATCACCCTTTGACTTAACTCACTGTTTTTGTACTTCTGACCACAACTTAGCAGTTGCTATGAGAAGCCTGCTTTAGAAATTGTACTTCTAGAGCAATTTCACGACTGTAAGCAGTTGTGGAAATTATTCTGCCCTCCTATCTCTTTGAAGCATGTCTAAGTGAAGTCTAAAAATCCTACTTCTTTTCTGGCATTATTATACAAGAAAGCTCTTAATAAGAAGTACTGGCTTGAGCAAGCCATAAAAATCTTTTTCTCTTCTCTTAAGATGATTGCTATAAGGGTTGTTTAGAGTGCTTTGAGTTATTCAATTCCTACTGTGATTACATATTTATAAGAGCAAATGGACAAAGGCTCAGAAGTCTTGGTGTTTATCTTATAATGTTTGGTATCACATACAGGCAAAGATACAGTTTCATGAGAAAACAAGAATGACTAAGAATTATGAGATTGGCCACACACAGGTTTCTACAGGCATCGTATAGATATCTATTGAGTGTTTCTTCTGTGCTTTCCCTGGGAAATACAAAAATGAAACTAACAGTCACAGTTTCTATTTCTAGAAGCGTGGCAGCTACCATACATTAAAAGACTGTCCCAATCGAAAAGATTAAATGATGGATAAAATGCAGCAAAAAACCTTTTTATAAACCCATAACTGTACTAATAAAATATAAATGAATTAAAGAGAAAATAATGTGACCCTGGGAGGTAAGACAGCACCAAGGCTGATATTTGCCCTGAGGGTTTCTGTTCTTTCCAGAAGAGTGAATTCTATATTCACACTCATTTTTTTTCCATTTTATCATAACGACTGTGGAATATATTTAAAAAGCAAAATGTCATTTTTAACATAGCATTTTTCAATAGGAATATCTTAATATCAAACAGTGTCCATCAATATAACAATCAGCCAGATATAGAGTTTCCTTAAATAATCATTTTGATTTTACACAAGTTGAAAAATGCCTAGCAGCATTAATATAGCAAATTTTCAATTCTGGTTCTATGAGGATAGTGTCTCTCAGCCTTGAGACACATAATTTGAAATCAGCTGAGTCTCAGATGATACGAGGTCCTTCAAGTCAATCAACCCTAGATAGATAATAATACTAAAAAATACTTAAAAATGATATATGGGCACTCTTAAATTCACAGGCGTGAGCAGTGTTGGTGAAGAAGTGAGGTTATGAATACAGAAACTAGTAACATCAAGAAGCTGTTACCATGTCTAGGGCCGAGGTGGTAAGTAAGGAAATAATGTGACTTGTCCCCACAAAAAAGAGGCCACTCGGTGGGACCTCAGTCTTGGTGGGATGCTACCACCAGAGCCGAGGTCCTGAAGAAGGGAGAAAGCAAGAAAGACAGACCTGACCTCTTCCACCTCCAGGCCTCCAAATTCTTGCTATCAACTCCATTAATGGAACCCACCCTGAAGCCAGCCAATAAACTTTCTGAATTTTATGCCTCTTTTTATTAGCAGAGGGGTGAACGAACTATGAGAATGTATGATGTATTTTGATCCTTTAATGATGCAAATGGAAATATTATGAACACTATTTGTGTTATTAGGTTCAAAATAGACAAGATAATTTAAGACTAGAGACGATATTTTCTCCTGTTTGGTCAATTATAGCCTGCATCTATTAGCATGCAGTCATCAAAAAATACCAAGGATCAAGGACCGAAACACACCAGCATTCTTTGTAAATACTCTGCCACGCTGACTGAAGTGATGACTTTGTTTTCTTTTATGTAAAATCCAAATCATAAAATTGAAGGCCAAGAAAACAAATGTTCTATGTCAAACAGAACGATGCATTTCTTACTGTCTCTGATTATATATTAGATAAGGAATTTGTGGTGTTTCATCCATAAGAATTTATGCTGGAATGCATTAAAAATTTACAAGGCACAGTAGGTATAATGAGGTTATAAAAATGAGTAAAATGTGGTCCCTTTTCTCAAGGATTTTATTTGAGGGGGAATAATGCGCATTCAATAATGTAAGACACAATGTTAACGCTAAAAGAGAGATAATTGCACTGTTGGTAGAAGCACACAGGAAGGTGATTTATTTATGACTGGAAGTATCCAGAGAAACTTCAGGGAAAAACAGTAGCTCTTGAGTAGAGAATGGAAGATCGAGCCATAGGGTTGGACTATTACACAGAGAGGGAATAGCTGGGAGAGATAATCCAGGAATAGAGGCAGGTAACTCAGGAGAGGTACAAGGATTTTAAGGTCTTAATCAGAACTTGGGGCACTTTTCTCCAAATACAGGAGACAAAGCCAGAAATGGAAGTTGGGGTCCTATTTTTTTTTCTTTTTTTTTTTTTTTGTGGGGAAGAGCAGCCCTGAGCTAACATCCGTTGCCAATCCTCCTCTTTTTGCTGAGGAAGACTGGCCCTGGGCTAACATCGTGCCCATCTTCCTCCACTTTATATGGGACGCCGCCACGGCATGGCTGACAGGCAGTGCGTCGGCGGGCGCCCGGGATCCGAACTCGCGAACCCCGGGCTGCCAAGCGCGGACTAAACCGCTGCGCCACCAGGCGGCCCTTGGGGTCCTATTTTAATGGACATGAACATTATATTTAGAAGTTTACTATGAACAATGAAACTCTATAAGGGTCTATCAAGGTAGCAGTGACACAGAATGCTCAAATAATTTATTAAAGCTTCTAATCCTTAAATGATTTTTAAATTATTTTAAGCTACAAATTATATTTTAATGAAAAGTGATAAAAGTATAAGATAAAAGAATCTGGAAATGCTTGAGTAGGAAAACACTAGATGCATAAATATGACTTAAATATTTGTAATAAAATACATAAAATATTGCCTGCACTTTATATATTCCAGTAAAATCTTTGCTATATAAAACTTCATTACTAGAGGTTGAGATAATTTTGAAACAATGAAATATTCCAGAACATGGAAACACTCACCCACATGTGCCTTGACAGATATAAAGGAATTAAATCCAGTGCCATGATTTACAAACTTCAAAATAAGGAATTAACAGGTATGTGGTTTGCAAAAGAAAAAAAAGGCACACACGAAATTTGAAATAATCATAAAATGAACACTAACATAGGCAACACCCAGGTTAAGAAAAATAACTGAATCAGTACCTAAGGCTATTGCTTCTCAGACTTATTTGCATCTTCTTAATACCTCCTATTATCTCTTCAAAAAGGTTAAACATTCAATATTTACATTTAAATACACCATTTACTGATATGTGTATGATGTGATGAGGAAAAGATTGATCCCCTTTTGCTTTCTTTCCTCATAGATGTCAAATTCTCCTAGAAACATTCAACAGTCCGTCCTTTCCTCATTCACATGAAATGCCTTCTCTGCCCTATATACGGAGTTATTTCTAGAATTTAAATGGTATTCAATTAGTCAATTTGTCTATCTGTTTTGTTTATAAATATGCTTAATTACTATACATTTTAAAAATATCTTGATATCTTATCTGCTACAGAGAATTTGCCCCACATCATTTTTTTGTCTTAAAAAGTGTTTTCATTGTTTTGGGACCTTTGTTCTTCCATTAAAAAATTGGAAGAAACTTCTCCAGGTCGTAAAAGATAAACCTGTGGAGATTTTATTTGGAATTGTGTTGAATCTATAGATCAACTTTAATAGAATTTACATATTTAGGACATGGATTATATATCCCTTTATTTGACAATGTATCCATTTATTTAAGTCGAGATATATGTATTTATGCCATCACATCATCTTTTTCATAAAGACTGGCATGTATACTATATTGCAATATATATTATATTGCATCCTTTTGCAAATTACAATTACAGAGTAACTTTTTATGTTGAATGCTCTGTTGCTGTATAAAAATACAATTGACTTGTACATAAAAATCTTAAAGTCAGCTATATTGCTAAATTTTTAAATTTCAAGCACATCTTTGATAGATTGTTTTGATTTTTGTACATAGAAAATCATGTCATCAACTCTCAAACAATAAAATGTATTTTGGTATTTTAAAAATATTCATCAGCCTTACAAAATTATGTATTATGATTTGCAGTGTTTTATTTTTAGCTGTGTTCCCTGTACTTCTTAGACATTATAATAATTTCTTTTTTTTTTCCAGTGAGGAAGATCAGTCTTGAGCTAACATCTGTTGCCAATCCTTCTCTTTTTGCTGAATAAGCTTGGCCCTGGGTTGACATCTGTGCCCATCTTCCCCTACTTTAATTGGGATGCTGCCACAGCATGGCTTGATAAGTGATGTGTAGGTCCACACCTGGGATCCGAACCTGCGAACCCCAGGCCGCTGAAGCAGAGTGTGCGAACTTAACCACTATGCCACCAGGCCAGCCCCTATAGTTGTTTTTAAATGTCAATGTTCATTTAAATTTATCCACATACTTACTCCTGTTTTTCCTCTTCATCCTATTTCACATCTCAAAACTTCCGTCTAGGACAAGTTTCCTTCCTGAGTTATATCTTTTAGAATTTCCTCTATTCATAAACCCTCTCTGCTTTGTTTAAAAAAATTTTTATCTCACATTCTTGCAATTGCAATTTTCAACTGTCATAGATATCTGTTCTGAAATATGTTTTCATGACATACATTAAAGGTTCTCTTTTACTATATCTGGCTTTTATTGTTTCGGTTTTAAGTTAGTTATTAGTCTAATTGCCAGTGTTTGCAGGTGAAGTGTCCTTTTCTCTACTCGTTTTTAGCATCTTATTTTCATCTTTGATGTTTCTAGGTTCATTATAATGTATCTAGCTCTAAACTTAGTTGTTTTCTTTTTTCTACGAACTGTTCTACTTCCTTAGTCTGAGGATTGGTGTCTATTACCAATTCTGTAATATTTTCAGCTTTATCTCTTCAAATAATGGCTTTGTCTCATTTTCTCTATTATTTTTTGTGGAACTGTGAATAAATAAATGCCTCTTGCATTTTATTCTTCATATCATAAAACTTGTCTTTCATATCCTTATTCATTTCATCTTTGTAGATGGTCTACAAGGAGTCAGCAAACTATGGACTGTTTTTGTGTGGCCCACTAGACAAGAACATCATTTTAAAGGGAAAAGAAGAAGAAGAAGGTGAGTGGGGAGGAGAAAAAGAAGAAGTGAAAGAAGGAAGGAAGGAAAAAAAAGAGAGAAGTGGGAGAAGAGGAGGAGAATAAACAATATCTGGCCCACAAATCCTGAAATATGTACCAACTGACTCTACAGAAAACGTTTGCCAATTTCTGCTCTATATGGGTAATTTGTTTGGATTCATTTTCTAGTCCACAAATTTTAGTTTCCACACTATTTAATCTGCAGTTGAAAGTGTCATTGTGTTTTCAATGTCAATGAAAAATTTGTCATTTCTAGAACATGTATTTCAGTGTTTTTTCAAATGCAGTGGTCTTTATTTACACTTTTATAATTTCCTCCTCATAGGTTTTAATGTTTAAAACAATTTGATGCCGATTTTATTTTCTGAGTTCATTTGTTCATAATTACGGTGACTCTTTCCATAATTTTATCTTTGAGGAAAAGAGTACAATTGCATTTCTGCACAGAGATATTCCCAACATGGAAAAATATATTAAATCCTTTATTGAGGTTCAATGGGCCATACCAGTCACATGAATTTGCACCAAAAATTTCATGAGAACTAACTTATGGTTACAAATTCTCAGAGTAAATATATTCTTCTCCATCCAGTGCCAAAGTCAAGATAGAAAAATTCCCTTATTGTTTCCAGTATTTTTCATTTACCCATATCATTTATTTTAGCTCTTTGTGGTGTCAGCTTTGTGTAGTACAAGCTCTACATGGGCTATCCTGGGCTTTATATCCTGTCTTTCAAATTCTGTGCAGCAGTCAATGTTTCTAAGGCAAAACTAGGCTGAAATCTTCAAAATCAGAAGTATAGGCTAGATGAAGGGAAAATATCTGCTGGATCAATTGGGTCCTCTGTAGTGGGCTAACAGTGTAATTCTCCAGGTGTGGATATATTTTGATGTCTCCTAGATCCTTACTAGGTAGCTATAATGATTCCCTTGCTTCCGTATTTTAAAAGCATGCCATTTCCTAATTATCTAAATTGTCATATTTATGCTATTTGTAAAAGTTACTACTTTAATTCCAAGTTCTTCTCTAGCTTGTCCACTCTTGTTTTTTGCCTTTTATGGCAAAGTTACTCAAAATAATAGCATGCTAATTCCATAGATGAGAGCCTGTAGGAATGATCTCTAAATAACTTACTAATTTTATATGACCTTTCATCAGAACTTGACACTGTTCACTATTCCTTTTTTCACAGCTACTAAGACACCCTTCTATTTCTCTTTATTTTTTTCTTTCTTAATTTTTCTTATTCTGTGTTCAGTATCCTTTACCAACTACTTAATCTATAAGAAGTGGTGTGCTTCAATGATCTATCTTCTGCTCTCCAAAATAAGTATTTTTCCCCCAGAGATGCTTTTCCACTCACATGGTCTCACATCTTCTTTTATTGTTAATGCCTTTCATATTGTCTCTATCACCTAAGCACCAGGCACTCATCCACTGCTAATTAGATTTTTCACAAAGATCTCTTCCTCCAGGAATACACAATATCTTTTTAAAAATGTGCTCTTTCTCCACCTAGATTTTAAACTTCTGGATATCTGAGAAAATGTCATATACCACTTTGGTTATCCCTTGGCTCCAAACACAATGCATTCACATTGTAAATGTCCAATAATTGTGGGTCTTTTTTTTTTTTAAGCAAGAAATGCAGTTTTAGAATGGATTTTATTTTAATAAATGAAGCAGAGAAAATCTTAAGTGATATCAATTAAATGCATACTTCAAAATGAACATTTTAAACAAATATTTCCATATTTGACTTTGATTTTTACCAGTAGAAAATAAAAAGAGTTCTAGAGAATTTAAGCTTCATGTTTCCATAGATCTTTTGGTGCCTGCTTAATATACAGTCTGTCAATAAAATCTTCCTAGTATTCAATATTTTGATTCTACTTCTCTGCAAATACAGCTTTTAGGGTCACAAAACTTACTAAGGGCATCCAAATGGTTGTTGCTTTTTTTTCCTTGAGGGAAAACGCTGAAATGTTTTTATTTATTTTTTATAATCATCTAGGTTTACCTCCCACCAATGCATATAATGTATAATGTTAAGGACTTTTTTAGGTTTATTGCTATTTTCTCTTTTTCTATATCATCTCCAAGAAACCATCTGCCCAATTTTATTTACATAAGGCATGTTTAGGCTGTAACTACACAAGATCAAAAATATTGCTGAGAATTATAAACCATCATGTAAAAGTGTGGGAAGCTGTGCTTAACCAACATATTGAGAACCCTTTCAGGATGGTTTTGCTTTTTGAGTAAGAAGAATTATGTTACAGGCCTTAACTAAGATTCTAAGATTGACTTTATTAAGAGACTAGACGATGACAAGGAAATAGGACTTTTCAGGCTCAAAAGGAATGCTGACTGTGGAACAAAAGAAGTCTTTGCATTCACAAGCACATACAGATCAGAAAAAAATAAGACTACCATATGATTCTTGAAGAATTATACTTCAAGATTCTTAAAATTCCTTATTTGGGTGGATAGTCAGCATGGAAGTTTGAGATATTTACAAAATTAAATATATATCAGTAAAGAACATTTTAAACACAATATAATGAGCTATAAAGATTTTAAGAATGTTTGAGTTTATTAACTTTAGAAAACTATTAAGTAAATAGAAACATACTGCCACATAAAATCATTAGTCTTATTGTTAAAACCAGAAAATCATAATTTAAGTATTGTATTTGCCCTTCATTTTGCCAAAATTTTTAGAAACTATGATCATACATTTCAGATAGGAAGAGTTACCAGCTAAAATAGTTAATCAATTCCCAGTTCTGACAGGCAAAACATTTGTGGTTTAAACTGTCCCATTGTCTTTATGTAAATATTAAGGATGACAAGACAAATAATCTTCTCAGACGGAGGTTAATATATGCTCAATGCACTTAAAAATGAGGTGTATGTACCTGCATAAAACAAAGATGTTCAAAATTATTTTTTTTTAAATTCTTGGGGAGTATTTAAAAAATACTACCTCCAGCAGATATAGTATCTTTATCCCAAACCTGCATTTTGGCCATCATGTAGGTCCTTAGGTTCTGGTCAACTTGATCTTTTTGGGCCGTTTTAGACAGCACAACACGAAGAGAATGTTTTTAAAGCACTATAAACTACTACTGCCTTATTTCCACTAACTCTTTCACAAGATTGTCAGATTAAAATACAAGGTAATTTTCTTATCCCCATATCCTTAAAGAGATACATGCCTAACATTAAGTTGTGTGGAGGAGAAATTAACCTTGGATTCAGAAAGCCAAGATTCAAATAGACCCAAATTACATGAGCATGGGCATTTTTGCGGGAGGCAGGGGGTGGTTTAAACCATTCTTGAACCTCATCTTGGTTGAGGAATGAAACAGATAATGCTAGAAAGCCACTAGGATGGAACCTGACCCATAGTTTCTTTTTACTAGTGAATCATAGGCTAAAATAATATGTGGGCAGTCTTAGGGTCAATTGAAAATCTACATCTTTTACACGGTTTACTCAAGATTCAGAGTCTTTAAGATATCTAAATGCTATATTCTGACATATCTTTGTTACTTTATTTTTTAAATATACATATTTCTACAATTAGAAAATTGATATATATATATTTTAAATATACATGTTTCTATAATTAGAACGTTGATATATTTTTTTAATACAAAAATAGAAAAAAATTGCAAATGAAAGTTTTCTACCTCTACCTCAATATACTCTCTGTGTGTATCTAGAGATATAATTTCCCACAAAACTGTGTGTGTAAAATATGTAATAATCATAATTATAACAATAATACTCTGTAATTTTCTCTGGTGATTTTTCTAATCAGAGTATACAGAGATCATTTGTTTCTTTTTAAGATGTGCTGAATAGTTTATTGCATATGAGTAGCATAATTTCTTTATCCAATCCCCTAAACATGACTATTTGAATTTTTTCAAAATTTTTATTATTACGAGCAAGGCTTTAGTGAACAATTATTCCCTTGGGGGAGAAATGTTGGGCTTTAATATGTTTTGTAGTTTTGATTGTTATATCTTATTACATATCATGAGGGTGAGCTATATTTAACTATTTGTATTTCCTCTTTATGAAATAGAAAGACTATTTTTCATAAGCAAAATTTCCTGGGAGTATTCAAAATTGAATCAATATATCTACAGGTTTCATGGAGATTAAAGAAAATCCTTGTATAAATTCACATTGCATCACAGGATCCCAAGAGCATATTTGAGGAGTGAATATTGAGTTTGGGAAGTAAAGGATACAGTACTTTCATTGACTTTTTTTATATGGCTTTTATAAGTAGGAGTCAATGTGAGGGAAAGGAAGAATTGAGTAATATATTCTGTACTAAGCTTTTAGAAAGTTCACTTTTACATCAGAGGCTTATATCTAGAGAATTAATAAAGTCAAGATTAAAAATGCCTTTCATGTTGATACATGAAGTACAGATTAAAGAAAAGTCTCCGTTTTCATGTTAATAGTTTGGAGAAGAAGAAAACTTAAAAACTGCTACTTTTTAAAAAGATCTTAGATTTTGCCTTTAAAGCATTCAGCCTTTACATTCCTCAGACCGAATGATGTGTTTTTGCCCAAGGGCACGTGAATGTTGCTCCCTCAGAAACCTATCTTTGGCGGGTCTAAAATGGCCAAAGGAGTTGCTGCAGGCAGGGCAAGCTGAGGGTTCCGTCTACCTCATGCTGTTTTTACAGCTCTGGGCTGAGGGATTTCCACAAACATCTGCATGTGTGCAATGACGTTACCCCAATGTGGCTGCTTGTAGCTGTCTAGCAATAATTCAGAGAATGATAAAATATTTGCTCGTCACTGCAGAATCATAAAATCCCATATACCCATATCTGTAAACCCAACAATATGTAGTAATATATGTGGAACAAAATTATCTATTCCAAATGTTAAAATGCAATGAGTGGATGAATCTAATGGCAATTACAGAATTCAGTGTTTTCCCAATTTAAGAATACTGATGCTTACATCAATGTGCTTTTTCAAAACAGGTGAAAATCAAGACTTCAGATTGAAGCCTTCTCTGAGACTGCCTCCTTTGATTTCTAAAAGGCAAGATGCAGACCATATTCATGGCACAGTCATATTTAGATGCTAGAATATTTTCAGAAAGAAAATTAACTGTTTCAAGGCCATGACATGAGTGAAAAATTTTTCTTCAAATTATTATTCTTTTAAATAAACACTCTTGTCACAGTAGTAGCCTGGAAGGAATTGTTGTATGAGACTGGGCAGGTGAAGACCAAACAATTTGTTAATATGGATGTAGTGTGTCTTTCTGTTCTCTACTTCAAGATTTAGGCAAAAAAAAAAAAAAAAAAAAATTAAATCCTATATTAAAAATAGGTTATAAATGCTGTTACAAACTAAATTATGATTACCATCCAAATCATCAGGTAGCCTGAAATAAAATGAAAATTGATTTGAGTCATTGGATAAGACAAGTAAAACCACAAGGGAGAAGAACGTCTGAGAGTATATACTAGAGAAATTCCCATGGTTCAACATTTGGCAGATTTAAAATAATCTGAAGAAAAAAAAAAAAACCCTTCATAATATAGTAGGGAAATATTGTGTAGATTTCTGCCTTGAAATTTGAATCATAATTGGAAATTGAATCAGAAAGATTCACAAGGTGAATCATTAACTTAGATCCTCAAGGGAAAAAAAAGGGGGAAGAAAGAAAAGACTAAAATAAATTAATCTGGAATCCAGTTACAGTATTTGTTGAACTTGTTTTCCGACCACTCAGTACACTGCTTCTGCTGGTATTGATGTGGACGTTTACTGAACAGTTCTTAGGGGGAAAATGTATTGAGAGACACAGGCATCTAAGACAGATAAAAGAAGTCACAAACACAAATCTTTTCAAAAGTCTCCATATCTATCACTATTTCAAATTTAGCTATTCCTATGGCAAATTTACATGGAATTATTTTTGAAGAAAAGTCTGACGTCCTTGTCATGGTGACAGATGGTGTTCCAAAGTCATACTGTTCTGATCAGTAATCTAACTACATTATCTTCTTTTGGTTTCAGTTTTGTGAGAAATAAATGAAACTTTTATATGGAAAGAATACTTTTTACTTTATGAAAATAGAATCATTTAATTTAATATTGACATGAAATAAAAAGCATTTACAAGACAAATTAGTTTACATAAATTCAATAATTTGTTTTATTTTCTTGTAAATACAGTGTTCTACTGCCCTGGGAAGGATAACATAACACTTTAGAAATCATTGATTCAATTCCTTTCTTCTGGACTTGTAGGTAAGAGTCTGTATATTGTAGTTTAGTAATTAATAATATCCACTATGAGGTTATACTTCCTTGTTTCAAATCCTGGCTCTACCAGTTACTGGGTGACTATTATTAGCTAGATTCTTCCAGTTATGTAGAAGTTTTTAGTATAACTTGCATTTATTTTCTTCCTTTTGCTTTTTCTCCAATATATGTTATGGAAACTATTTTAATTTTTTAATTCCTTTAAGTGATCTTTTGCTTTATTTTCTTTGAGCTTTTGTGGATGAGTTGAAAGAATGCTAAAATGTTATTCCTTACGAATTGTGTTAGTCAAAACAGATGTTGCTCAAATCCTGAAAAGTCTTGCTATTAACATTGTCCATAATATAGCCATGCCTGATTCATATTTTCATTCATCATTGAATGCCATTCTATTGCTCCATATAAATACTATTTTATGTTTGGTGTACTATTTCATTATATTATTTAGCTTAAAAATTAGTAATCTTAGTAAATTATATAAAACCACATATTTCAATGCTATTATATTGTAAATAAAATACACTACATTAACTACTATTGGTTCTACTATCACATCTACTATTGCTTCTCCTCATACTCTGCAGAGCCCACACTTACTATGTTCTCCATGTGATCAGCACTATTCTAAGTGTTTTATATTTATTAACTATTTTAATTCTTTTAATAACACCATGAAACATCAGAGGCTTGGGGCAGTTAAATATCTTCCCCAAATCACAATTTTTTTCTGTGTTAGAACCTAAAGGTGAAATCCAATATGTCTACTCCAGGGCACA
Organism: Tapirus indicus; assembly: GCA_031878705.1. Lineage (NCBI taxonomy): Eukaryota > Metazoa > Chordata > Mammalia > Perissodactyla > Tapiridae > Tapirus > Tapirus indicus. The sequence goes on along the minus strand of CM062937.1, from coordinate 32,241,161 downwards.
CAACTGGTTTATCCACTGCAAGTGTAATGCCTCCCTGACAGACTTTACAACAATGTTAATAATCCCAATGAAAACTTTTTTGCCTTTTTATACTTTTCTCCTCGTTAATTACAAGATTTTGCTACCTATTTTTGAAAGTGCTTCCTTTAGTATTTCTCTTTTACTTTGATAGCATATTTAATTTTTTTCCCATTTGGGGTCCTATTTAAATTGCTCGCCCAAATAGCCTGTCTAGATAAAATATTATTCCACAGATAATCAAACGCTTTTATATTTTTCCCCAAATATGTACTATATATACATAACATCTAAAAATGTACTTATCCATTTCATTTTTCTATCAAAGATATTTTATATAAGCGAAAAGATATTTTAAAAATTTGAAATGGGACATAAAAACATTTGATCCCATTTTCTCAAATGATTGTGAACATTAAAGCAGCTAGATTCACCTATTCACCGCTATTTTTCTTTTTATGTCTTTAATAGAATACACGTAAAATTAATTTTTGGAGCTATCTGCTAAACTGTGTCTTTAAAATATTTTCAATTTTCCAGTCATTGCACAAAAGTCGAAAGAACCTTTTGATTCCAAAATAAAATTCATGATTTATGAAACGTCTTACATGAATTAGTTCCCATATGCTGCCTTATTGAGAAATATATTGAGAATTTTAAAGTCACCGACATAACTTTAAGGACAGGAAAGTACATCTAGTCATCTCTCTAACTTTTTTCCTGGGCCACATGCTCGCCATTCCAGACAAATGAGAATCCATCCATGTCGAAAAGATCTCCAGAGAAGATTTCTTAATGTGCCCTGTAATGTTTTCACTCTTGCTTTTAGTGGAATCTCCTTATTGCTAACTACTGCTTCTACTTAAGCCTACTTCTGTTGCTCTCCTTTCTGTGAAGATGAAGAACAGCTGGCCAATATCTTTTGTGTAAAGACACTTGAAATTTTAGAATACAGTAATTAAAACACCTCTTTGCCTTTGTGTAACAGTTTCTACGATCTATTTGAGACTTTAATATGTTTTTAAGAGTTCCTACATGCTTTCTGAGTTCTGGAATAGTTTTTTTATGTAGCTCACATATTTCTATATGTGATATTGCCTGAGTGCCTAAGAGTAACAAAGGAATTGTTGTATATGACTGATATACATTCTCTTATTTGTTGAAACATGACTATCAGAGACATGAGCTGTCCACGTAGATGCTCATATTTAAATTTCTTCTTCACATCTGAAAATAAAGGGAAGTGAAACAAATTACAAACAAGTATTACTTCATACATATAATAACTTCATTTACAAAATAGTTTTGTTTGGAGATCTTATCAAATTAATCCAGCAGCCTGGAATACCTTGACATAGATTATTTCTTTCAATAAGCAATTATCAGTCATTAACAGAGCCTCATAATGTACAAACTTGGTTAAAACCACAATTTTACAAGTGTTATTGACACTGGTTTGCGACATAACCTACAGTTTTATCTAGGAGTTGTTTAAGTTTCGGCTTGTTAAGTTTCACTTTTCACACTTTAGAGCAAAATCTAAGCTTTCCCACCAGAGTCTTCTAAGAGACCAGAATACTCATCCCAAATTCTATTTCCAGTATTGGATATCCAAACGCTCCTCATAAATTCCATTTCTCATTTGCTCAGGCCAAAAATACCACTCATTTTTCATTCCTTTCCCACTACATCCAAGTCATCAGAAAATTGTGTTAACTATACCTGACAATACATGCACTCCTCATCATCCCTGTGCTACCTCATAGTTTGAACATCATCATCTCTTCTCTGGATTATTAAATCTACCAGATCACCTTAATCTATTTTTAATAAAGTAATGAGTAAATTAAAACATAAATTTGATCATATCAAAATGCTCCCATGAATCCCCATTTCAACCAGAGGAAAAACCAAGGTCCTTACTTTGGCATACGTGACCCTGGTGTACATGATCTGTGCTATCTCCCCACTGTTACTCCTCTAACCATCTACCACTGTCACCCGCTCTCTGGGATCCAGCCACACTGGCCTCCTTGCTATTTCTTTCTTTTTGTGTGTGTGTGAGGAAGACCAGCCCTTAGCTAACATCCACTGCCAATCCTCCTATTTCTGCTGAAGAAGACTGGCCCTGGGCTAACATCCGTGCCCATCTTCCTCTACTTTATATGGGACGCTGCCATGGCATGGCTGACAAGCAGTGCAACAGCAGGAGCCCGGGATCCGAACCCGCGAACCCCGGGCAGCCAAGCATGAACTAAACCGCTGCCCCACCTGGCCGACCCCTCCTTGCTATTTCTTGACCACACTAGGCACACGTCCACACTAGAGCATTTCCTAGACTTAACTTTTCTGCATGGAATGCCCCCTCCCACCTCCACTTAACCAATGACTTCACCTCTTTCTCTTTTTTTGTGTAATTCCACATTCTAAGTCCTGACTTGGCCAGTTATTTATTACTGCAACCAAGCCTACTGCAACCAACCACTCCATCTCTTAAAATACCTCTTGTCTGGCTTTACTTTTCCTTTCTTCACATATCAATCATCACCTTCTACCATATTAAAAATTTAAAAATTTAAATTTTTATGAGTTGTATTTATTTTTCTTGACTTTCTCCAGCTACTAAATCACGCACTCCTGAGGGCATGAATTTTTATCTGCCCTATTCACTGCTTTTTCCCAAGCTATAATTGCAGTGCTGGACCAGACAGTAGATGAACTTCAAAAACATTATAGTAAGTAAAAGAAGCTAGACACAAAAGGTCACATATTGTATGAGTCCATTTATATGAACTATCCAGAATAGGTAAATCAGTACAGACAGAAAGCAGATTGGTGGTTGAAGCTGGGGACAGGGAAGGGTGCAGAGGGAATGAGCAGTAACTGCTTAGTGGTACCGGTTTCCTTGTGGGGCGATGAAAACGTTTTGGAACTAAACAGAGGTGGTGGTTGCACAATAATATAAATGTATTGAATGTCACTGAATAGTTTACTTTACAATGGTTAATTTTATGTTACATGGATTTCATTTCAAATTAAAAAAACTGAAAGAAAAAAAGAACAAATTTCTATACAGCGCCTTCACGTGTCGAGACATTTATTAATATGAGTTCACATACTTCAGGAAGAGACGATGCAATCTGAAGCTGGGGACTGCTAGAGAGATGGTATATGCAGCAATCACACAGTTTTTAAGAATTGAAAGGACCCACAGGGCCCCAAGTCATCCCCCAAATGACACTGGGTTCAGTTTACCACATATACTTTGTCTTGATCATTGCCTCCATCCACAAAACATGATCTATAAGCACTAAGACATATGGTACTATAACAAATTGTGAAAGCAGAAGATACTTAACTATTATACCTGGATATCTTTCTTAAAAGATCATTTATTAGTTTAAAAGTTACACAATTTGACTTCTCTATTGTTGAACAAACTCCTTTGCATGTATTTAGGAGGCAACAGTTCCCATTATTACCTATCGATGTGCCCTCTGTAATCAATAAACCTGTCAAACGGAAACCACAAGACAGAGTGACATTAGAATTATTGCAAATGTTCATGTAGCTGCATCGAGATACATCACAAACATAGATTACTCCGGACTGAATGCTTCCTAAATCTGCTCAGACCTATTCTGGACCTTCAACTACAAACAATGGAGGGTAGTTTCTGCAGGCTTTGCCCTTATTGACATCTCATAATGCAGTGATTGTTATTGTCCATTTTTTATGATGCTGTGAGGATTACCACCTTTTATCCTGCCTGTTGAGAAGATTTTCTTTTCCTTCTTCAGTCAATATTCAGCTGCCTTACCGTACAGTTGCAGTACAGCTGTCTTCCAGTTTGAATTTCAGCCCTCTACCCTTGAGCTACCGTCTATAAACCAAGCCACTTGTTTACCATCTTCTGGTAAATAGTAGAAAACAGTCCATTCAACTATGAATCAATTAAGTAATCAGAGGGGGTCTAATATAGGGCTCGAACCCATAACAGCTTCCTGTTCAATTATGATGGGTACCCTCGGTGATGCCCTGACATGTATTATTGAATATACCCTTTCTATTTGGAGGATGCATTTCCCTCCCTTTGAGAATATTGTTCTGACATAACCCATAATATGATAGGTTTTTCGGGTCTTAAAATATTTTTATCTCCTTCTGTAACAGAAACAGTTTCAATTGAAGTTCAATAATAGACTAGCAATTGCCTCTCAAAGGGAGAATATCCAGAGGCAAATGCAGGAATTTCTAATCCGAAATCCTCACTGTCACCACTGGTTGGTAGTCATGGGATTTTGCCAAAGGCCCCTGTCTGTGTGTGAGCTGCTGATTCTTTCAGTGCCATTTGAACATTGGAACAGTGTGACCCCCAAAGGAATCTACTGGGTGATGGCTTTTTGAAGCTCAAAGAGAGCCTGCAGTTGTTTACAGCACCATATAAATCCACCATTTTTTCCTCATAATTTTGTGAATATGGGAAACTGAAATTTCCAGGTGTGACAAGTGCTGTCTCCACAAATCAAACAACCCATTCAAATCATACGCCTTTTGTTTTTATTTCAGAGCTGACCGAGACAATAATGTATTTTTGATTGAGGCATATCTCTAATGGCTCTGGCCTATGTTATTCCTCATAATTTTAACATTTATTTTGGGACCTGTACTTTAGCTCAACAGCCACATCCTCACGGCTGTAAGATTAATTAGTATTTGAAATTTAATTTTAGCTTAATGTTCAGATTGAGATTATATAATAAGCATTATATAATAAATATAACAAATAACTATATTTTTCAATCGAATCATATCTAAGTGTCATCTCACCAGGTTGTGGACATAAGCAGGAAAACTTAAATATCTCTGAGAAAGCACAGTAAATGAGTGTTGGAGTCCATCACACATCATCACAAATGAGTTCAAACTGGCTTTGAATTTCTTGCAACATAGAAATTAAGAAGAAAGTATTAGCCCAGTCAATCACCGAATACCAATCTCCTTCATCTTCTTGCCCAGCTTGAATTGTTAACACCGTATTGAACACATCTGATGCTCTTGGAGTTACAAATGTATTCAATCCTCTGTAGTGTAGAGCAAAACTTCAGGATCCATATGTTTTTCTTATAGTCCATAGTTTCTTACAGGCCACTAAAAAAGGAATTTGTGGGTGCTAATATAATTGCCTTTCACGTGTTTCGAAATTTAAGACAAAAGTCTAGAAATTTTGCACTTTGCTGTCATATTATACTGTTTCATTATTTTGTATTGTTTTAAAATAAGCATAAGAATGATTTTATGTAATTCTAAAGGTTTCCTCAAAAATGCCCGATTAAAATAGGACCAAGAGCAGATTTTCACAAAAACCCACTCTTGTATTGCATTCAAACATCACATTTATTGTAGTAATATAGTCATGTATGGGTGATGTAAAAACCATTATAACTTTCATTGACTCCTATCTTAAATCATATTTTTACTTTTATGCCTTCTGCTTACATCACCATATCCCCCTAACTTAATTATACTGGTTTTTACCTTTCAATTCGACAGGTTTGTGTATGGTACTACATGGTTTACCAGTGTCCAGTTATCCCAACAAAATTCCTTCACCACACTAAGTGCATTTTACTTATAATAGCATGAACAGTCTCAAGTTCCCTTCTTGGGGCGGTGCCAAGAGGTGCTGACAGCTCTTCACTCAGAATCATAATGCTACTTTTACCTCCCACGGTATTAATCGGCACTGGTTAAAGAAGGTCTGTAGATTACTCTCTTGCATTCTCATAAGATTTTTTTAAATAGACTGGATGGCTTATAAACAATAGGAAATTTTGTCATGATTTTGGGGGCTGGAAGTCTGAGATCAGGTTGCTAGCAGGGTCAGGTTTTGGTGAGGACCCCCTTTCAGGTTGCAGACTGCAGACCACTTATTGTATGCTCACACAGCAGAAAGGAAGCTAGAGAGCTCTCTGAGGTCTGTTTTATAAAGACACAAATCTCATTCTTGAGGGCTCCAACCTTGTGAAATAATTACCTCTTAATACCACACACTGGGGGTTAGGATTTCAAGGTGTGAATTTTGGCGGGACACAAATATTCAGCCCATTGCTTTTTGCCCCTGGCCCTCCAAAATTCAAGTCCCTCTCAAATGCAAAACACATTCATTCCATCCCAACAGCCCCAAAAGTCTTAACGCATTCCAGCATCAGCTCTACAGTCTAAAGTTCAAAGTCTCATCTAAATATCACCTAAATCAGATATGGGTGAAGCTCAAGGTACAATTCACCCTGAGGCAAAATTCCTTTCCAACTGTGAACCTGAAATCAAACAAGTTATGTGCCTCCAACATACAATGGTGGGACAGGGAAAGGATAGACATTTCCATCCCAAAATGGAAAAATAGGTAAGAAGAAAAGGGTAATTAGTCCCAAGTAAGTCCAAAACCTAACAGGGCAAACATTAAACCTTAAGCCTCAAGTATAATCCTCTTTGGCTGGGTACTCTGCCCTCTGGATCCCCAGGGATGGCAGTTTCACTTCCATGGCTCTCCCAGGCTGAGTTGGTGGTCCTGCTCCCAAGTCTCCACTGGGCACAGCTCATGCTCTAGCTCTCTGTGGGGGCCCTGCCCCTGAGGCACTGGGAGGGAGCATCCTGGCCTGCTTGAACTGGTGCGGCAGCCCCACCATTTGAAACTGCTCTCTGCCCCCCCCCCGACCCCCGGCTGTTGCATTCTGGGAGTGGCAGCCATGATGATCTCTGAATCACCTTCTGTGGTCATTCTTCCCTTGTCTTAAAGAAACTCCTGACCTCTACTGAGATGCTGCTTAAGTCCATGGTTCATATCCACACTAATCTCCTTATCAAAGGACAAGTTGAACACTCCTCTTGTTCTCTTCTGAACACACTTTCTTATGTTTTGCAATATGGAAAGGCTGAGAATTTTCTAAATCTTTAAGTTCTAGCTCTTGTTTTGCTGAATAATTCTGTCTTCAAGTCATTTCTATCTTCTAACATTTTACTTTAAGCAGTCAGGAGAAACCAAGCTGCTCCCTTACCACTTTGCTTAGAAATATCCTCAGGTAATATCCAACTTCTTCACTTGCCAGTTCTACCTTCCACAAAACCCTACAACATGAGCACAATTCAACCAAGTTCTTTTCTACTTTATATCAAGGGTCACTTTTTCTCCATTGCCCAATAACATCTTATTAATTTCCTTCTGAGATATCATCAGAATGGACTTTACTGTCCACATTTCTACCAACATTCTGTTCATGGTTACTTAGGTATTCTCTAAGAAGATATAAGTTTTCTCTACAGCTGTCCTTTTTGCTTTCTGAGCCCTCATCAGAATTGCCTTTAAGATTCAGATAAGGACAATGTAGGCTTTTAATAAGATGCATCTAAAATGTCTTCCTATTCCAGTTCTAAAGCTGCTTTAAACTATTTTGGCATTTGTTATAGCAACAGCCCCACTTCTTGGTACCAATTTCTATCTTAGTCAATTCAGGCTGTGATAACAAAGTAGCACAGACTGGGTGGCTTGTAAACAATGGGAATTTATCTCCCACAGTTCTGGAGGCTGGAAGTCCGAGACCAGGGTGCCAGCATGGTTGGGTTCTGGTGAGAGCCCTCTTCCAAGTTGCAGACAGCTGACTTCTTGTCTCCTTACATGATGGAAAGAGAGGGAGAGAGTGTCTCCGATTTCTCTTTTACTAGGGCACAACTCCCATTCTTGAGGATCCCACCTTCATGATCTAATTACCTCTCAAAGTCCCCACACCTCCTAACACCACCATATTGGAGGTTAGGATTTCAACATTTTAATTTCAGGGAAACCAAACATTCAGTCCATTGTAGTCACAAATGCATATAAACATTTGTATAAATGTATTAAATACATTTCAGAGGTGACTCATCAGGGACCTGTTGATATCAGCCCACAAAATGATTTAAATCTGACTCATTATTGCTGTCTCTTGATTCTCTTCTTCTATCAACTACCCTCTAGTGTGATTATTAGTCAGACTGGGTTGTTTTTTGATCAAAAGAAATACCCACTAAACTGCCTTTTGGCATCATGTCCCTCCATTTGATAGACAGCATCATCTGCCATAGCTTGGCAGACCTAGTAGCCTCCTATTTTTTATCAGATATTTTAATTTTCACCAAAGTGGCCAAAAGCAACCAAGATACCTAAGGTAGCCAGCCTCCAAGGTGGCCCCCAGTAATCTACACCTTACAGTATCCATACCCTTCCACATTGTACCAGGATTGGTCTCTGACTAACAGCATATGGCAAAAGTAATGGTACATCACTTATGAGATTAAGATAGAAGAGACTGAGTTTTCCATCTTGAGAGCTCTCTCCTTAGTTCATGAACTCTCCTGAATGACTTGCTAGGAAGAAATCAATCTCATTTTGTGAGACTCCTTATGGAGATGTCCTCAAAACAAGAGAATGAAGCCTCAGACCAATATCTATCAAGAAACTCAGGCCTACCAAAAACCATATGAGTAAGTTTGAAAGACTATTCTCTAGGCCCAGTTGAGCCTTGAGATGACTGCATCCCAGACTGACAGGTAGACTGAAATATTTTGAGAGATCCTGAGACAATCATCTACCTGAGCCACTCCCAGACTCCTCACCCTGAGAAATGGTAAGATAATTAATGTTAATTATTTTAGTTGCCAGGCCTTAAATGATTTGTTATGAAGCAAGAGATAACTAATACAGTACTGAGTGCTTGATTGACTTGTGATCTATCTAAAATTTAAAAAAATCTATTTGGAAGTAAAAATAAAATTACAACATCAAAATTTGTGGTCTGTAGTAAGTATTGGTTAGAGGGAAGTTTATAGCACTGAATGCATGTATTAGACGGGGAGAAAGCTCTAAAATCAATACTATAAATTTCCAAATTATGAAACTATAATAAGAAGAGAAAATTAAATGTAAAGAACCAGAAAAAAAGAAATAATCAAAACTAGAGCAGAAATCAATGTAATTGATAATGAGACATCAATAAAGAAAATCAATGAAACCAAAAGCTGGTTCTTTCAAAAGATGAAGTAAATTGCTAAATATCTAGCCAGGCTAACCAAGAACCAAAAAGAGAAAACACAAATTATTAATATAAAAAATGAAAGAGGGGCCATCACTCCTGATCCCACAGATATTAAGTGGATAATAAAGAAATATTATGGAAAACTTTATGCCCACATATTGGATAACTTAGATGAAATGAAAAAATTCCTTGAGAGAAAAAAATCTAGCAAAACTCATACAAGGAAAAATAGATAATCTGAATAGATATGTATTTATTAGTAGAATTGAATCAAAAGTTAATACATTTCCACAATAGAAAGCACCAGACTCAAAATGTTCCACTGGTGAATTCTACCAAATATTTAAGCAAGCAAAGCTACCAATTCTCTATCATTTCTTTGAGAAAATATAAGCAGAGGGAATACTTCCTAACTCTTTCCATGAGATCAGCATTACCCTAATTCTAAAGCCATACAAAGATATTAAAAGAAAGAATAAATACAGATTGATGTCTCCTATGAACATAAATGCAAAAGTCCTCAACAATATATTAGCAAATCAAATTGAACAATGTGTAAAAATAATTATACACCATGACCAAGTGGAATTTATTTTAGGTATGCAAGGCTGGTTCAACTTTTGAAAATCAACAAATGTAATCCATCACATCAACTGCTCAAAGAAGAAAAATCATATGATCATGTCAATAGATACAGAAAAAGGATTTGAGAAAACCCAATATCTATCCATGATAAAAAAAAACTCTCAGCAAACTAGGTATACAGCAATATTTCCTCAACTTGATAAAGAACATCTATGAAAAACCTATAGCTAACATCATACTTAGTGGTGAGGAATTAGATGCTTTCTTGCTGAGATCAGGAAGAAGGCAAGGATGTCCACTCTTACTAATTTTATTCAGCATAGTACTGGAAGTCTTTCCTAATGCAGTACAGCAAGAAAACAAAACAGACAGTATATAGATCAGAAAGGAAGAATTAAACTGTCTTTGTCACAGATTAAATTATTATCTGTGTAGAAAATCCCAAAGAGTCAACAAAAAACTAATACTAACAAACAATTATAGAAAGTTTGCAGGATAAAAGATTAATATAAAAAACATTGTCTTCCTACATACCAGCAATAATAAATTGGAATCTGAAATTGAAAGCACAATACCATTTACATTAGCACCAAAAAAAAAAAAAAAAATGAAAAGAAATACTTAGGTATAAATTTAACAAAGTATGTATAAGATCTACACGTGGAAAACTATAAAACTCTGATAAAATAAAATTTTAAAAAGATCTAAATAAATGCAGAGATATTCCATGTTCATGATGGGAAGACTTGATATCATTACAATGTCATTCTTCCCAAATTTGTGTATGGATTCAATGCAATACAAGTCAAAATCCCAGCAAGTTCCTCTGTGGATATCGATAAACTGATTCTGAAGTTTATAAAGAAAGGCAAAACTCAGAATAGCCAACACAATATTGAAAAGAAAAACAAAGTTGGAGGACTGACACAATCTGAATTCAAGATTTATTATAAACCTACATTAATTAAGACAGTGTTGTATTGCCAAAATATAGAAAAGTAGGATAGAATAGATAGCTCAGAAATAGACTTAAATACAATGGAACAGAAGGGAGGATCCAGAAATACTCAAAAATATAATCAACTGATTTTCAACAAAGGTGATATATTTGATAAATGGCTTGTATCCAAAATATACAAAGAAATCTTAAAACTCAATAATAAGAAAATTTTTAAAAACCAATTAAAAATGAGAAAAAGTTCTGATCAGATACCTCCCTGAAGAAGATATATTGATGGCAAATAAACACACGTAAGATACTAAACATCATATGTCATTAAGGAATTGAAAATTAAAATGACAATATGAAACCAGCACACACCTATTGGAATGGCTAAAATCTCAAACTGACAAACACCAAACAGTGTTGAGGATGTGGAACAACATGAAACTCTCACTCATTGCTGGGGGTGATGTAAAATGTATTTGCCAAGTGATTGAAATATAGATCATTTGAACAGATTAGAGACCAGAAACAGACTCATAAACATAGTCAACTGATTTTTGACAAAGGTACAAACACAATTCAATGGAGAAAGCATAGTAATTTCAAGAAATAGTGTTGGAGAAATTGGATATTCATAAACAAAAAAAGTAAACTTTAATGCATACCTTACAAAATATACAAAATTTAACTCTAGCTGGCAAAACACCTGAATATATAACCAAAAACTAGGAGACTTTTGCAAGAAAATAGAAAGTGTTTGAGACATTAGGTTAGGCAAAAATTACTTAGATATAATATCAAATGCATGATCCATAAAAGAAAATATTGAGATAAACACATATAGGTGACAAATGCATTGATATAGAAGCAGAGAATTTTAAATGACTACGATTAACATGTTAACAGCTCCAGTGGAAAAGGTGAAAAATATGCATGTTTGTTTTCACTAATCTCGATGCCTATCTTTTTTTTTATTGATGTCTTAATAGTTTATAACATTGTGGGGTTTTAGTTGTACATTATTGTTTGTCCGTCACCATGTGGATGCATCCCTTCAACCCTTGTGCTCACCCCCCACCCCCTTCCTCTTGGTAACCATCAATCAGTTCTCTCTGTCCTTGATTTCATTTATATTCCATATATGAGTGAATTCATGCAGTGTCTGTCCTTCTCTCTCTGCAATGCCTATCTTGAAAGAAAATATCTGTCAACCAAGAAATGGGTTCTCAATCAAATTTTCTGCTGAAAGTGAATGAATGAGGATGAGATAAGTACATTTTCAGACTGATCAAAACTTACAGAGTTTACCAACCACAAATCTTCCATTAAACATGAAGGATATGCTTCAAGAAGGAAAAGGAAGAGGAGAAGGGAAAAGAGAGAATAACAATTACCATAACAGGCCCCCAAAAGAAAGATCTTTGATACAAGAAGAATTAGGGAAGGAAATAGGAAAGCAGGAAGTTAGTATAAATATTTATTGTCTCTATAATAGTGTTTAATTTGTAAATAATTTTGAAAAGAACTAAAAGTGAGAACATCAACTGCATAAAAGTTCAGGCAATATAGTGGTGAGTGAAATCCTCTAAAAGATTTTTATTATTCGGCGGAATGAGGTATTGACGATCATTAGACTTTCCTAGTATGTTATTTATGTTAATTTTCAACAAAAATGGTTAATGAAATAAGAAATAAGAAATATAATTTCCAAAAGATAAGATGGAGAAAAATGGAACAAGAAACAAAAAGTTAATCCTAGAAACAGACAAGAAAAGAGTTAAATTTAAAAATAAAGCATTGAATAAATTATGGGAAATAAAACCCACAAAATATTATAGTAAAATAGGCTTAAATATATGAGAAATTTAAAAAAATGTATTTGGACAAAATCTACCAAATAAACTATTGATAATTCACAAATGTTTTCTTTTTTTAATCTTGCTATAAGTTTTTTAAAAGCATGTTTGTAAAAAATTGAAAATGAAAGATGGAAAAAGCCAAAACAAAATCCAGTCTGGATATATTTTTATATGGCAATGAAGGCTTTAAGGAATATCCAAGATTATTGGAGTTAAAGAGATTTAGCTGTCCAAGAAATTGTGACAATTCCAAACCTCTGTGTAAAAAATAAACTAATCATAAAATACATAAAACCAAAATTTATAGAAGTACAAGTAGAAATTGACAAAAACATCAACATCAAGATTTTTAAGAGTCCACTAAACAGTCAATAAAAACTAAAATTATAGGACCCAAACAACAAAATTAAAAAGATAAAAGAGATACATAGAATCTTGAACCCAGTAATTAGGTAATGTAAATATCTTTTACAGCTTACAGGATGTTTACCAACATGGACCATATTCATGGCCAAAAAAAGCAAGTCTCAGCTAATGGAAATGTCTCTCCAAATATAGAGTAGAATTATAAAATAAATAAAAACACTAGAGTTAAAATACACAATAGCTAAAATGAAAGAAAGAATAAAGAAATGTATTTGAAGGGCTGAACAACAGATTGAGCTGCCAGAATAAAGAAGCAATGAACTTGGGGATAGGTCAATTGAAATTATCTAGTATGAGGAACAGAAAAATAATTGAAGAAACATAGCAGGGCCTCAGAGATCTATGGGACATCTTCAAATGTATGCATATATAATGGAAGACGGAGAGGAAAAGAGAGATAAGAAAGGGTAGAAAGAGTATTTAAATAAATAATGGTCAGAAAATTCCTGAATATGATGGAAATATTAATTACATATCCAATAAACTCAATAAAAAAATTCAAGTAAAATAAACTTAAAGAGATCCACACTTAGACACATAATAATCAAACTGCTGAATGCCAAAGACAAAGAGAAAATCCTGAAAGAAGCTAGAAAGAAACAACACATCACGTACAAGGGATCCACAATAATATTAAAATATGATTCCTCATCAGGTACCATGGAGGCCAGAAGCACTGAGATGATGATATGTTAAACATACTGAAAGAAAGACTATCTAGCAATAATTCTATATCCAGCAAAATTATCACTCAAAAAGGAAACAAAAATTTAGACATCTCCAGATAAACAAAAACTGAGAGAATAATCACTAGCAAATCTGCCATACAACATATATTAAAGTGAATCATTCAGCTTGAAATAAAAGGACACTAGAGAATAAATTGAATTGATATTAAAAACAAAAAACTGGTAAAGGTAACTACAAAGGTAATTTAAAAAATGATATGTGTATTTTTGTGTAACTCTTCTGTATCATTTAAATGACAACAAAATAAAGCAATAATTATAAATCTGTGTTAAGGAGCATTTAATGTATAAAGATGGAGTTTGAAGTTTGCAAGTGTTAATAGCACAAAGGAGTAGGTAGAGAAAAATTTTGCAAACTATTGATTTCAAATTGGCATTAGCCCAAGCTAGACATTTATTGTGGAGATATTAATTTTAATATCCACAACAACTTAAGAAAATAATTTAGTGCAGTAAAAGAAACAACAAAGGAATTAAAATAATATAATAGAAAATATCTATATAGCAAAAGAAAGGCAGGAATAGAGGCATAGAGAAACAAAAACAACAAAAAAGACTTTTAATACAAATAGGAAAGAAAAGTAAAATGGTAGACATAAATCCTACTTTATCAATAATTACAATAAACATAAATCAATAAACACTCTATACAAAAGACAAAGATTGACAGAATAGTTTAAAAAAAAAAACATAATCCAAGTATATGCTACCTACAAGAAATGCACTTTAGATTTAAAGACAAAAAGAGGTTGAAAGTAAACAGAAGGAAAAAAGGATATACCATGCAAACTCTAACCCATAGAGAGCTGGAGTTACAATACTAATATCAGACAAAATAGATTTTAAGACAAAAATTGTTAATGGAAAAAAAGGACATTTTATATGAATTATGGTCAACCCATAAAGAAAATATAACAATTGTAACCACAAAAGGGCCTAACAACACATGCCCAAAATACATAAAGCAAAAACTGATGGAATTGAAGGCAGAAATAGACTATTAAACAGTAAGAGTAGCATAATTCATACCCCACTTTCAAAATTGCATAGAACAATTGGACAGAAGATCAAGAAATAAATATAAGACCTGTACAATGCTATAAACTAACTAGACCTAACAGATACCTATAAACACATTTCATGTAGTAGAATACACATTCTTCTCTAGTGCATATGGAACATTCTCCAGAATAGATTGTATCCCAGAATATAAAAAAGTCTCAAGAATTTAAATTGTTTGAAATCACACCAAGTATGTTACCCAAAAAGAAATGAAAGAAATTAGAAATCAATAAAATGAGTCAACTTGGAATTCACAAACATGTGAAAATTAAACACCAAATTTCTAAGTAATGAATGGACCTAAATAAATAATTTCTTTCTTGGAGAAAAAATCCAAAGGAACTTGCAAAATCCTGTGACACCATTGAAAATAAAAAGATTTCACACAGACTAGGATGGCTATAAGAAAAAAATATGTTGAAGGCAACTGGAGGAAATTCGAAACATTAAATATAGAGGGACATTAAATACAGTGCGATTAGTAGTAATAGACTTCTCATCAGAAACGGCAAAACCTAAAAGACAAAAATAGTTACCTTTAAAGTAGAGGAGGTAAAAATCAAACAAAACTGTCAACCTGAAAATTATACACAGAAAAAATATGTCCACAAATGAATGTGAATGAAGGACTTATTCAGACAAACAAAAGCAGAGGTTATTTTCTGTCAGTAGACATAAGCTACTCGTTTATTGCTTTTTGTTTGTTGGCTTGTTTTGTTGTTAGTAGCCTAGAGCATTTCTAAAGATTGATGGGAAGAATGTGTTAGAGATGGGCGATTATAAGATATATGAGGTACAGGAATAATCTCTTGTGTAAGGTTCTTGAGAGTGTGCAATCATTTACAAGATTTGTTGATTCATTCTCTAGAAGATGAGGATATTTATTTGTGTTTGTTGCCATTTTCTCAGGGAAGGTATCTTTTGATAAAGAGAAAAGAATGGGAAGAGGATCACTGGAGATTTTAAGAAAGTAGAGATGGGAAGTTATCTTTGAAAAGAGGAGAAGAGGAAGAATTAAGTAGAGGAAAACACTTTAAGTCAAGAAACACTTATAACTATTGAGCAGTAATAAGGTCTCCAATATTGTGTAATCATAATTACCATAGTTATTTCTTGTTATTTCAAGTTTCTTTTCAATGGCATAATTGTTCACTTTTAGGCATTTTAGACCATGACATCTGGTTGTCATGCAACTTCTAATCAATTTTTAAGAGAGAATCTACAAGTGTCTTTGAATTTTTGCTATTTCTTGTGTTGCATTCACATACAAATAGCAATTTTGCTAGGTAAAGAATATTTGCTTGAAATATGTTTCCGCAGATTGTTACTGCCCAAAAGGGGGGTTCATTTGCCTGCCGCAAGACATGCCAATAATCAAGAGGCAAGGTGTTAGGAGAGAAAAGACTTTTTATTACAGCTTTCCAGCAAGAGGGAAGATGGCTGACTCATGTCCAAAAGAACCATCTTACAGAACAAAGACTATGGGCCAGTTATATAGGGGGCTGGTCTCTGAGGGGGGCATCCGTCTGACCTCCAGGTGGGGCGGACATCTGATCTTAGTTCCTGATAGTCTTTTTTGCTTTGTTTTACAGGATATGCATCAGAGACCTGAGCAATGCCCTACACCCTGATCTTGGTTGTCACTGATGATGGCTATCAGCATAGACTCTCTGCCTGGGGGTCATCACATTCCTGAGGAACTCAAGAGAACAAAGTTATCAACTTATAGCAGCTGGGAGGGGCCATAAAACCCACAGAGCATGTCTGGGCTAGTTAATCAGAGGTCATTCAAAGTTACAATAGGGCTTCTTTTCTACAATATGGCTTCCCTTATGTCAACCTTGTCTTGAGCCAGTATCAATTCCCCCCTTTTGTTGTTTAATCTCTCAATCCTGAAGGACATCCTGTTGTTTCATCTTATTGAACCAGTCTCTTAGTAAAATGGTGATGCATGTAGGCTCCCAAAGTTAGGCCTGTATTGTGGAAGCAAGTAACCAGGTGGTTAATAAGACAAAAGAAAAGCAAAGTTAATAGTGGGAGCAAATTATAAAGAAACTTTTGAGTCCAAGGCATAGCCAGTCAAAAGATTTCTAGATGTCAGCATCAAAGCATCTTTTGTGGCTTAAAATATCTCTGCTGATGTCATCAACAGGCATGCTGTTGTGGTGATCTCTCAAGTTTATATCAAGTTATCCAGCTTCAGTTTGCAGGGCTTCTGGAAAAAGTGCAGGTTCAGTTCTCAATGATTCCAAATAAAAATGATGGGAAAATTGGAAACGTTAGTTCAGAGATTTGTAGTCAGATACTTCAGGAGACTAGAAGAATTCAGGATTCAGTCCAGTTTATAGGTAGAAAACAAAAAATCTCAAAAACAATTAACAAAATTAGGATCTAATGTCTGCAAATGTGTACTATAGTTTCTACTGAAACAGTTTTTCTCTCTAAAATCACACTCATATTTACCAGGGATAGCCAAATTGAGGCTAACTAGTTTGTAAAATAAGTCCAGTTTCAATAAACTTGGCCCAATTATTTACATAAACACAGCAAGAATAGTAATTGATCATATAGGCTGTTTTAAATCTGTTTTGCTGGAACTTTCTATAATGAATCTCAGATTGAACTTCAAAGGCCTCTCAAGGCCAGGAAAGCCAAGCCAGACTTGCCTGAAATACCTACAGATTTGGGTGAATTTCTCTCTTCCTTTGAGGTTCTCCAAAATATTGAGGTTCCTTGCACCTGCCAGTGACATTCCTTACTTATCCAGTAAGTGTTGCTTGGCATGTTGTAGATAAGGTACCAGGACAGTATTTCCACATGACTTTATTCCATAAAGGCCAATCTTTGTTTCTCAAAAGCTGTCTTGTCATATCTGAGTCTGTATGCCTTTTTAAAAATATAATATTCCAGCCAAAGCTTTGGTGGTCAATATTTCCAGTTCTCCTGTAATAAGGAGAACAGATTCTTATTGAACTTATGTAAATAACTCTATTGCCATGAAATAAGAATATTCACTTACAAAGAGTTTCTAAATCAGGTAAAGAGAAAATGATAAATGTCTCAATTCTGCTTACAAAGGTATAATTCACCAAATTGCTATAAGCCACAGCAAAACAGGAAAGAGAGAAAGAGGAAAAGTTTTCCTTAAGTCTGGAAAAAGACAAAATATTTTTAAAAATCAGTAATATTCCAAATAAAAATTATAATCATCCTCATCAGTTCATTCAGTCCTGTGTAATAGATCCTTGATCTTAATCCAGAGTAAATGTTAGAGTCCTTTCCGTGAATCTCTCTCTGAAGATGAAACATATTTGCAAAAGTATCAGAGGAAAAACAATGCTATCTCTAAACAAAAGACTTAAAATGACAAATGACAAAGAAACTTGGTTATTTTTGTGACATACAACACTTTAAAACAATAGCCAGAACCAGACTGGTGACCAGGACAGATCAGGAGTTTAGGAATGTTATATAATAATTTAAAAAAAAAAAACACACTTAGACCAATAACATTTACCCACACAATACCACCTAATAAGGTTTATCATTACTTATTTGACAATGCTTCCCATGTAATTTAACATACCAAATAAGTCTAATTAGTTTAGTAAGAGAGAGCAAATTTCCTTGAGAAGTCCCAGGGCCCTTTGAAAATTCTCAAAGAAAAAAGTCAAAAGAAAGATTTTATTCAGGATTTTAATATTTTTTTTTCTTTTAGGTAAACTTACTTAAAGGTAAAGAAAAACGGTATGACCTATGATTAAAGACTTGATAAAAACAATGCAGGAAATTTATTCTGCTAAAACACAAAAACCTACCCTTCTGGTAAACTACTCAAAGAAAAGACCTTTTAAAATCTTGTTAAGGGCAGGCTAAAAGTTCAAGAACATTAAAGTATCCTTTTAAGAGAAAGAGAAAACCAAATTTTAATTTTGTACCGATTTACTTTTTGACATTAAACTCATTTACTTAATTGGATTTATTTTAATCTTAGACAACTTGACCATGCACAAAACTCCTTAGGTTTTATTTTCACAAAATTTCTATCACTTACTTTTTACATTCAGAATTTGTCCCATACCTTCTTTTTTTTTTTTCTTCTAGTACTTTAGGATAAATTTATCTTTCTTAAGAAAACAAACAAAATATTTCCATTCTTTATACTTTTTATTATTAAAAACATTTATCCTGCTTTCTTTTGAATACAAACATATTTTCCTTAATTTTTAGTAGACTTAATCACACATTAGAATTTTTAACACTCAGAAACCTTAATTTTTAAATAAAAACTAAGTGATTATAAACTGTCATTTACATTAGCATTGGGTGGTCTGACACATTTATTAACACTTTTCACAATTTCTGGAAACGTGTTACTTTATAGTACACTCTTAATAAAACACAAGACATGTTTACCAATAGAGCACAAAACACTTTTTAGTTTTTCTGTAGTAAGAAGCCAAAAGTAGACAAACTTCTAATTAATGTCTAATATTTTATCTTACTTGGAAATGATCTAGATATTCAATGAATTTTTATCATTTAAATTAATCTAGCAAAACTTCAAGGTTTCAAGTTACCAAAGAGATTTTAGAAGTTATTTTAAGTACATATCACAAACTATAAGCATTGCTAAAAGTTTATCTATAAACTATAAATCACTTACATCTAAATCATTTGTTCACCCAAAAGTATGCTTTAGATTACCCAAGAAAACTTCATGAGACATTGGACAAAATCAGCTATCATTTGAAGCTACTATTTTTCAGACAAATTTGTAACAGGGATAACACGGGCTTAGTCGACTAGTAAACCCAGGCTGCATATTGGCGCTATATCCAAATGCTGGCAACTCTTGAGGACATGCCTATTTCAATCAAACCAACAAACTTAAACTAGCTTTCATTCACCAAAGATTATTTCATGTGATGTTAACTTGAAAGATATTTGGGTTAGCTGCATTTAGTAATCATTTTTGTAAGCGCTTACTTTAAGCCAATTAAATAGAGCTCTTAATTTTAGCCATACCATCCCAGAGGTAAAATATCATGCACACACACATGCACGCATGCACGTGAACACACACACTCACTCACGCACGTGCACACACATACTCACTCACAGAGATTCCACAGCTATTGTTTTAAAATTACTGTCATGAATCCAGTGCAGCAACACAAAGTTCCCCAGTTGTGAATGCAAATCTTGCCCCAAGCCTCCTTCACTACTATTTGTGGAGAAGACATTTGAGAAGCCAGACCTGGTGCTCCTGTGGCCACTCTCTCTGGCCCTTTTACCTCTTTTTTTACTCAGCTCCAGGAACTAGTGACAAACTAGACAGCACCTCCCAGAGAGACAAGGTGATAATCCTCCTTGAGATAAAGGAACTTGGTAGAATCTCAACTGCCTTTAGAGCTGCATACCCCCCCCCAGTCCTACAAGGACCCCCTTTAAGGACAATTGCTGTTAATTTCTCAGAAATTGGGTTGTACCTCAAATGATATCATAGGCTGATCTACCTGTCCAACCACACCACAAAGGCACAGAGAAACCACTCATTTTCCCCAATATGGAGTTTCTGGGGCATAACCCATCTAACTGAGTTTCCTATTACTTAAGATGTTTCCAAGGGGTGAGTCTCCAGGGATGCTTGGGGCATTCCCCATGGCAGTAAAGCCAGTGTCTGACTGACAGTGGGTCCAGAGAAGGGTGCAGAGCCCAACTGCTGTGTCAATACAGCTGAAAGATTTAGTCAAGTCCCACTCAGCCTGGGCACTTAGTCCCTGAGCCAGCACAAGGCAAGCCAGGGAGGCAGGAGGCAAAGGCCTAGAGCGGGCTGGGGGCCAGAGTTCCCAACACTGGGGTTGAGTGTTAAGTCCCTGGCAGAAAGTTTCTCAAGTTTTTGATTTTTACAGAAGGTCCAGATTCTGCTCAGGTCCAGCCCTAACTTAACCTCAGCCTGCTGACAGCAGAGGAGGTGATGAACAAGACAGACAAAGAAGAGAAAGAGGGGATCAGGCCTCACCCACACGGCCTCTTCCCAAGGGTTATCAAGATAAGGGTCACACAAACAATAGTTCCCATGCTGAGGCAGACAATGCCAGCAAGACAGTTCACAGAATACAGGTCTCCTGTCCCCATAACTGACTCAGTAGGCACCTAAAATACTCAACAGGTTCTTGACCAGGAGACAAAATAGGGTTCTAGATTGTCAGTCAAATGACTGATCCAGGGGCCAACCTGGAATCACTCCAGGTGCCCAAATAGATTAACAGAAACCTGAATCAGCAAGAGAGGGCACCTTTCTTGGGGTCACAGGGGTGATCAAACCCAGAAACCAGAGGAGAGCTCCTGGTGGTGGAGCCTTTGACTCTTTAAAAGATTTATTTCTCAATTCAAAAGGAGCTCAAGATGGCCATTGTAAGTTTAAATTATCCCTGGTTATTTGACAGCTGTTTACAGTTATCTCCATTTTAGGGGGCTTTTCCCAAAGTGGCCATAACAAACAAGGTAACTTCTAAATTGCTACAATCACCGAGATACTCAGTCCTCAAACAGCCAGTTTTAAGCTATTTACCAACACAGGCACAGACACAGGCAAAACCAGACTCCAGTGAACTAGTTCCCAGATTTAGGGCATAAGGTCCTACAACTGCTCCCACGCCTAGTGCACGCCCAGATGGTCCTATTGGACCCCAGATGGCCCTGCCGTAAGTGGAAGGACCCCAGATGGAGGGGAAGGAAGTTCACGAGCATCCTCTAAGTGACTTACCCCATTCCAGACTGAGCCTGTTAACTCACCAGATGCAGCCATTTCTCTTCCTACGACAATCAGCGTTAGGAGGCAGCTGGCGTCAGTCTGGGAGAGCAGGAAGGGCAGTTCCCCGAGACAAAGAGAGCCTCGGCAGCCACTGGGGACTTACCCAACAGGTTGCCCATCCGAGGTTGGCTGGCCACGGGCAGGATTTAAAGTCCCACCTGGGGTACCAAGTTGTTATTGCCCAAAAAGGGGTTTTGTCTGCTCACCACAAGACATGCCAATAGTCAAGAGGCAAGGTGGTAGGAGAGAAGAGACTTTTTATTGCAGCTTGCCAACAAGAGGGAAGATGGCTGACTCATGTCCAAAGAACCATCTTATAAAACAAAGACTATGGGCCAGTTATATAGGGAGCTGGTCTCTGAGTGGGGCATCCGTCTGACCTCCAGGTGGGGCAGACATCTGATCCCAGTTCCTGAGAGTCTTTTATTTTACTGGATGTGCCTCAGAGACCAGAGCACTGCCCTATACCCTGATCTTTCGGTCATCCTGGATGACAGTTGTCAGCATAGACTCTCTGCCTGGAGGTCATCACATTCCTGAGGAACTCAAGAGAACAAAGTTATCAATTTATAGCAGCTGGGAGGGGCCATAAAACCCACAGAGCATGTCTGGGCTAGTTAATCAGAGGTCATTCAAAGTTACAATAGGGTTTCTTTTCTACAATATGGTTTATCTTATGTCAACCTTGTCTTGAGGTGATATCAAAATCTCATTTTGATCCAGCCTGGTTTTATTTGTTTATATATGAAAAATTGTGATTTTACCTGAATGTTTGTAATATTCTTTACACTTGAATTATAGCTATTGGACTAGGCTGTATTGTGTTACATATTGATATGAACTAATTTTTCCTGAAACACTCTGATCCCTTTAAAATTCAGACTGAGTTTTTCATTTCATTATATTTATTTTCTTTTTCAGCATTTTTGCTTCACACTCATTGACTGCTATACTTATCCCTAAAGCCAGATATCATGCCAATCAGAACTCTAAGATATTCTATGTTAAGCTTCTAGTTACACTGAGTTAAGTTTCTCAGGCTTAAAGTATTGCCATCATTATGCACACATAACTGAAGAAATTCTTAAATGAACTCAATAATTCCTTAATGAATTAATTTTGATGCAGTGTCAATGTTGCATTCTTAATTTTCTTATCTGAAGGAAAATGAGGTAAAAAAGGTCAAATCTGTTAACCACAACTTATATCTTGACTAAAATTTTAAAATCAGTTCTTCTGTATTGGTCAATATGTTCTTATTATTGTTTTATAAATTTCTTCTCCATCCTTTTTGATCACTTGTTTAAAAATTAAATATTGGGAATTTTAGGGTCTGCTGGTCAAGGGTGAGTAATCCCACTGCATCCTATCTTTCCCACTGATTAGAACTAAAAAATGTGAACAAAATACAAAATTCAACCACCTGAACACTCTGAAGAGTAAACACTAGTACATGAATTGGGGGGGGAAGTCAAAACTAGAGAAATGACAAATATGGCAACAACAAATTCCCTGTTTCTTTTCCTCTGTGATATAGAGCTTGAGGAGGAAATATTTCTTTTCCCTACCTCTCATTTTTCTCTCCCAACACTATTCTGAGGCCCTGAGCAGCACTGCTGCAGAAATGCAGGCACTAAGGCTCTGAGAGAAAAATCTCTTCTTCTGCACAGAAAAACAGAAAAAGTGACCTTGTTTTGTAAAGGGTGTTGGGGGATCCCCAGTTCCTCTCTCTTCCTCTCCTGACCCTGCCTCAAGGCCAGCCCTAGACCTGAAGTTGTAAGGCCACAGAGGTAGCAGTAATTGTGATGGTGGCACAGGCACGAAAGAGCTTGAGAGAAAGGGTTTTATGCTCAGGAGAATTGAGAATGTGCAAAGACTATGAAGAATCTCTATTATTTTCCTCTTTTCTCTCAAAGCTTTACCCCGAGGGTGGCCCTCATTACATTCTACTGCTCAATAGTGGCAGGAGCTAAAAGTCTGAAGCAACCCCATCCTTCCGACCAGAGAAAATTTAAAAGTGGGACCCTGAGAGTCAGAAGGTGTGGCAGAAGTCCCTGAGAGGGGAGAGCTGGAGAAGAGGAACCTTAATTTTGCATGTAAGTTAGTGGAGTCTTGGGCTTATCCTCAAGCTGTGCATGCCTGAAACACACATGAAAAATCATAACCAAAACTATGAGAACTTAATTATAATATAAGTCAAAGTCCAAATCACATGAAGGGCTCATGCAAAAAGCAGGCCCACACAGCATAGCAAAAGCTTTGAAAACTGATGTTCATTGGAACTACCCATAGAAGGCTGGAGAGGACCTACGGTTGGAACCAAATCAGATTGATTGCCTGCTAAAACAAAGAAAGAAATCTATATTCTTGAGAGGATTTTAAAAGAACCCAAAGTCTCATAACATAATATTCAAAATGTCCAGGCTACAAGAGAAAATAACTTGATATACTAAGAACTGTGAAATCTGACCAGTTATCATAGGAAAAGACAAATCAATGCCAAACATGAGATGCCCCAGATGTTGTATTTATTAGACAGAGACTTGAAGCCACCGTTATAATCACGCACCAAGAGGGAATGGTGAACATTTAAATAAGAGGGAAGATAGAAATTCTCATCGGAGATATAGAAACTACAAAAATAAACCAAATGAAATTTATAGAGTTTAAAAATATAATACCTGAAATTAAAGAATTCACTGGATGGGCTCAACAGCAGGATGGTAATGAGGAAGAAAGAGAAAGTAAACTTGAAACTAGATCAATAGAAATTATACAATCTGAAGAACAGAGAAATAAGAAAAAAAATTTAAATGAGGAGAGCGTTGGGAACTGCTGGGGAAATATCAAAGGTCTACCATGTTTGCCATTGGAACTAAGCAGAGGAAAAAGATACTGGTATGGGAAAAGAAATTATGGCTGAAAACTTTAGATTTGGTAAAAGACATAAGTTTACAGATTCAAAACACACAGCAACCTCCAAAGAGGATAAATTCAAAGAAAACCATGTACAGAAACATTGAATGTAAACGGAGAAAAGAAGTTTTACATAGATGAAATAACATTCAAATGAGTGCATATTTCTCATGAGAAGATGAAAGCAGAAGATGGGACAATACCTTTAAAAGGCCAAGTGGAAGAGAACCCAAGATTCTATGCAGGAGAAAATATCTTTCAGGAATGAAGGCAAGTTAAGACCTTCTCAGATGATGAAAAGCTAAGAGAATTCATAGCAAGTCCTGCTCTAAAAGAAATGCTAAGGAAAGTTCTACAAGGATGTGAGACTAGAGGAGAAATTTAAACTTTGGAAATGATAGAAGAGTCTCCTAAATGGCAAATGTTTGGGAAAGTGAAATAGGATTTTATCTTCATTTTAATTTTTTTTAAATGTGTGATTTTTGAAAGCAAAGTTATATTTTGTAGGGAGTTGTTCCACGTATATAGTGCAATATCTATGGCAACTGTAATATAAAGTGGGAGAATAAAAGGATTTACATGGTTGTAAGGCTTCTATGTTTTACTTTAGTGGTAAAACATTAACACTAAGTAGGCTATGGAAGTTAAGTAACCACTAAAAATAATATAAAGCGATATAGCCAAAAAATAGAGACATTAAAATAGAATTCTAAAAAATATTCCAATAATGCAAAAGATGGCAAGAAAGAGTGAGGGGAGAGAAACAAAAAAAGAGGATAAAAACGAAAGAAATAAGGGAAATGATAAAATTACATGAAACATTTCAATAATTATATTGAATGTAAATGGTTTAAATATATCAATTAAAAGATATTGTTATACTAGATAAAAAATAAAACTCCAGGGACTGGTCCCAGGGCCTAGTGGTTAAATTCTGCATGCTCTACTTCCCAGTTTCCATTCCCAGGCACAGATCTAAACCACTCATTGGCAGCCATGTAATGGCAGTGACCCACATACAAAATAGAGGAAGATTGCAATAGGGTGAATCTTCCTCAACAAAAAAAATTAAAAATAAAACCCAAGTATGTTCTGCTTGTAAAAAACTCATCTTAAATATAATGATATAGATGGACTGAGTGAACAATATACCCAGCAAATACAAATCAAAATAAAGTTAGAGAGCTTTATTAACATCAGACAAAGTAGAACAAGGAATATTCCCAGGGATAAACAGAGACATTGCATAATGGTAAAGGGTGATTTGCCAAGAAGTTACTATAATCCTAAATTTGTATGTACATATTACAGTAGCAATGAAGAAATATTTTTAGAAAAATCTAACAAAATATGTTCAGGATCTGCATACCAAACCAACAAAAATGCAAATGAAAAGAGTCAAAGAATATTTAAATAGAGGAGAGATAAACCCTGTTCACTGATTGGAAGATTTAATTTTGTTAAGATTTTAATTTTTCCAAAACTGACCTACAGACTCAATGTATTTTCATTCAAAATCCCAGTAGCTCTTTTATTTATTTATTTATTTTTGGTAGAAATTGTCAGGCTGTTGCTAAATGTAGAATGGGCAAAACAATTTTGAAGAAAAAGAACACAATCAGAGGAATCACAGGACCTGATTCCAAAATTCACTAAAAATCCACAATAACCAACACAGTGTGATATTCGCAAAAGAACAATGGTACAAAATAGTGTCTGGAAATAAAACCACAAAGATATGGTCAATGTAATTTTCACAAAGATGCAAAGGCAATTCAATGGAAAACAGTCTTTTCAACAAATGGTGCTAGATAGATTGGACATCCACAGGCAAAAAAAAAGGTGGCTCTGCACTTGATACTACATGCAAAAACAAATAAAA
The DNA here is from genome assembly GCA_031878705.1 of Tapirus indicus. Taxonomy (NCBI): domain Eukaryota; kingdom Metazoa; phylum Chordata; class Mammalia; order Perissodactyla; family Tapiridae; genus Tapirus; species Tapirus indicus. Next base: position 32,214,827 of record CM062937.1, on the reverse strand, counting down.
TCTTAAAAAATGGTTCATAGGTTTAATTTAAAACTCCAAAACTTTTAGAAGACACATGAGAAAGTACTTGTAAACTTCTGTTAGGCAAAGAATTTTTAGCTATGACAATACAAAAGTATAATTCATTCAAAATAAAATTGATAAATTATACTTCACCAAAAGGTAAAAATTTTTCCTCTGTGAAAGAAACTGGCAAGAGAATAAAAATGAAGCTTGACTGGAAAAAAAAATTGCAGAACACAAATTTGACAAAGAACCTGTGTCCAGAATGCATACAGAACTCTCAACACTCAACGATAAGAAAATGAACAACCTGATATTATTGAGCAAAAGATGTGAAGAGACACCTCACCAAAGAAAATATATGGTTAGCCAAGAAGCATGTAAAAGGATGCTCAGAATCATTGGTTATTAGGGAAATACAAATTACAATAACAATGAAACATTAACTATTGGAATAACTAAGTTAAAAACTATGCTCACATGACAACTTGGACGCCAGTGTTTATACAACCTTTAATCCTAAGGACCAAAACCCGAAAATGACCCAAATGTCCTTCAATCAGGGAAAGGATAAGCAAAATATGTTTCATCTATACAGTGTGATACTACTCAGCAGTGAGTAGGAATGAACTATTGATGCACACCAACGATGGATGAATTTAAAATGCATTATGCTAAGTGAAAGAAGTCAGACTCAGGAGACATAATATATGATCCCATTTATATGACATTTATGAAAACCAAGACTAAGGAGATGAAAACATATTATTATTTGCCAGAAATTAGGGAGATTGGGTTGACCGTAAAGGTGCAGCAAGATGGAATTTTTGGAGGAGATTTAATGACTCTGTATCTCAATTATACTGGTTCCATACAACTTTGTCTTTCTCAAAACACATAAAACTTTCCACTAAAATAAAATATATTGCATATATATTAAAAATAAATAATTAAAGAACTAATGCTATTTTCTTATGCACTAATTCATTATATGGGCCTCTTTACAGCTTCTGAATATCCTTGTAGTGTATAATAAGAATAGCTTTTAAAAATAAAACAAATCTGAATTTGACATGAGCAAATCAATTTACCACTCAGGGCTTCATTTCCTACGTAAGGAAATGAGAAATGTATGAGAAGGGGGACGTGATGAATGACCCAGTGGGTAGGACTCTGCACCTCTCCTGGGGGTTCATTCATGTATTCTGTGCACCAAATAGCTGTTAACTGTTCCTTCCTTGTCATAGCATCAGAAAAGAGATTGAGGGAATGTTGTCATAGAAGGAAGTGTATTGAATTCTTTAAATCTAGTTCCAGAAATTAGCCAGACTATATAAACTTGGTGAAGTCACTTACTCAGTTCTTATATTTTTCATTTGTCAAAGGAAGTATCTGTTAATCTCCTAGCTCTAAAATTTCAAAATATTAGCTTTACCCTTTAATTTAATACCTCTATATTTATGTTTTAAAATAATTTGAGTTTCTGACTATCTTATTCAAAATTTCTCTCTCTTAGTGATATTTCCAAGAATCCCTTAGCCAGATAATAATGACATTTGGTGCAGTTCCCTTTTATCTACAACGTATGTGCAAAGTCAGTTCTGGTGGAATTCAGAAACCAAGAGGGCTCTCTTTTAACACTCATATATATTCTAAAAGACACTTCCATCTTCCAAGTGTTCAATTCTAGGTATTTTTGGTTTTGCTCTAATATATAAATGTGTATTTGTTCACATTTTATCTACAACGTATGTGCAAAGTCAGTTCTGGTGAAATTCAGAAACCAAGAGGGCTCTCTTTTAACACTCATATATATTCTAAAAGACACTTCCATCTTCCAAGTGTTCAATTCTAGGTATTTTTGGTTTTGCTCTAATATATAAATGTGTATTTGTTCACGTGCTGACAATTCAAAGATAACTCTGGCTGTGTAACAATAAAAATGTCTGGAAAATTTAATATTTGCTCAACAAGGAGATGATGCTTTTATGCTAATAATAGACACGTGAAAAATGCTTGTAAAATTTAGTCAATTTATAGATAATGTCAACTGAAATAGTTCCTGAAGTCTATCGGCAAGAATAAGGTATTTTGTATTCCAAGTTGGTATACCAATTGAATATAAATGTAAGATGTGTAAGAAGGCCAAAAATCTCTACATAGACATTTGATATACACTTAATGTCTTTTCACAAGATGGATTTTTTTTTTTTTTTTTTGTGGAGAAGACCAGCCCTGAGCTAACATCCGTCACCAATCTTCCCCTTTTTGCTGAGGAAGACTGGCCCTGGGCTAACATCGTGCCCATCTTCCTCCACTTTATATGGGACGCCGCCACAGCATGGCTGACAAGCGGTGCGTCGGCGGGTGCCTGGGATCCGAACTCGCGAACCCCGGGCTGCCAAGCGCGGACTAAACCGCTGCGCCACCGGGCGGCCCCCACAAAGATGGATATTTTAATCCTCAATTTGAAAATTACTCTTCAAAGTACATGAGTCCAAATTGTTAAACTGATCTGTCACATTTTAATACAATGTGACTTGAATAACATTTAGCTTGATGGAAAATATAACACAGTGTGACTGGTCAACTCTGCTTTAGCCAAATGTAGAACATATATCACATGTTATGTATTTTAAATTAAATTTCTATAAGTCAAAATAATTTGAATTGTTTGGATCTAAGCTTGTCCAAATTCTTTCAAATAAAACATTTTTGATAAAATCACTTATTCACACATATTTTTCTTTTTAATATATTTTGGTGTAGCATAATTAATTAGTTTTTTTGATGAATTATTATACATTAGTGAAAAATTATCACACAATATTTGATCTATTTCTCATTTGTATATACTCATTTATATAAATTTTTCCTTCAGGCTACTAAAGGATGAAAAAATGATTTTCCTCTGTGTCTCTGTTCATATGTCTTTCTTCAACCTGTAAAAAGTAAACTTTCATCCTTTCCTGACACTCTATTAAAGGTAGGAGACACGCCCCATTCTAGTGTCCGCTGTTGGTCACTATTCTTGTATGTTACATGTTGCTGAATTCACAGGGCTTTTCTGGAGATGTTTACCTCAATGGTGTGAGTTAGTGTGTGATCCCAGTGTAGTTGGCAACCTAGTGTGTCAGCTGCACACTAAAATCTCCCTACTGTATAGTTCTAGACCAGGAAGACAAGGAGGAATACAATTTTGACCTCAGGTCCAAAGCAGGTCTAAATCCAACTTTTTCAATAATAAAATTGATATTTTGTTCCTTGAATGACATCTCTTATATTTCTCCACTAGTTCAGACCTTGGAAGTGAAATCAGCCTTCCAGTTTCCAGATGTAGACTCACTCCCCTATAACCCAAGAACCCTCTCTATGGTACATGTTCTAAGAGGAACCTGGGATGGCCTAAAGGGCATAACACTCCAGTGTATCTAAATGTTGGTAGTCTAGGGAATTTAATCATTATTATTAAATTTTCAAAAGTATGTTCTCTAACACTAATCGAGTCTTTATATTTTGTCATGAATACAAACTTTTTTCTTATTGGAGTAGAAAATTCTGTGACGCGGACGTACATTTGGGGAACAGTAGGCCCGAGCTCTTGCTTTAGTCCTATGTTCTAAACTGCATCCACCCTAGACAATGATCAGTGCCTTCATGGTCCTATCCCACATTGTAAAGAATCCTATTTTTGGGATGAACAACATCCAAGGTCATAATAAAAAGTTACATTATTTGCTTAACTTCCTTCTCCCTTTCAGAGACTTCTCAGGGTTGAAGAGTGTGTATACCAAGGCAAATTTCTATTGCTCACAGGCTTTGTAGCTAAAATGTCATCTTAATATTGAGATGGATTGAGAAAGTACCTAATTTCAATTTTACTGCTTAATGAATCAAAAGAGATGTTCAGAATCATGGCTTTTTAAAATCTAATTCTGACCACTGAAAATGAATTGATTGATGAATATACTATGATAAAATTAGAAGCAATTGTACTGTGATTTGAGAGCACAGTATAGGGCATTAATGATATCAAGTAAAAAAATAAGGTAACATTTGAGCTGGACCTCGAGTGATTAATAAGAGTTCACTAAGTAAAAACTGTAAAAGTTTAATAGTTGGAAACATCAAATGTTTCATTATTGCTAGAGCTTATAGTTTGTAGATTAGAGTCATGGGAATTAAAAGAACCACAATGATGGACAATTTAAGGGAAGTTAAGGACTATCAAAGAGGTATAAAAATTAAAGAGATGTCAATATCTATAACTCTTTAAAAGTAATAATATTTCCATTATTACACAAGATATATGTTTAATTTTCATGATATTTTTGTGGAAATATAGAGACAGACTGATAATCATTATTAAGTTTTTTTAACAGCAATAACCATGATAACATGTTTTGAGATCTTAATATGTATCAGATAGTCTACAATATTATGCATGATTTCTTGATGTCCTACAAAGGCCCTTTTTGGTAGATGTGATAATTCATTTTGTGTCAGTTTGGTTGGGCCATGGGGTGCCCAACATGTATGATCAAACATTATTCTGGGTGTTCCTGTGAGGATGTTGTAGATGAAATTAACATTTAAATCAGTGGACACTGAGTAAAGCAGATTGCCCTCCATAGTGTGGATGGGCCTCATCCAATCAGTTGAAAATGAATAGAACAAAAAGACCAGCTTCCCCTGAGCAAGAAAGAATTCTCTGGAAGACTTCAGACTTCATTTGCAACATCGGCTCTCCTCGGTCTCCAGCCAGCTGGCCCACCCTTTAGATTTTGGACTTGCCAACCTCCATAATCACATGAGCCAATTTTATTGGTTCTGACTAATACACTAGGCTTTATCCTACTAATTTTATAGATGAGGAAACTGCAAATTAGAGAGGTTTAGTAACTCACCCCAGGTTACAGAGTAAGAAGACTGAATGAAAAATTAAAATAAAGGTTAATGTGAAGCCAGAGCCTACAATCTGGGTTCTATTAAGGTTAGATTCAATGGGAACCAGTACAAAGTTTGATAATAGTAAACAATCAATATTTAAGTATGAAATGGAGTCAGTGGGTTTAATAACAAACTTTAAAAAATGTTCTTCAAGTTCTATAAAAGACTGTATAAAATGATGCAGCCGCCAACAATAATGTCTTCTTGACATAGATTTATAATATTAAAACAAAGGGTATGTTTGATCTCTTCTTTATTTACCCATTGATTCATTCTGTCCAGAAATATATTTTGGGCCTCTCCTAAGTGCTAAGTTCAGAGAAACAGAAGGGGATAAGAGGAGCAGGTTCGCTGCCCTCATGGAGATTATGATCTAGTCACAGGAGAGAAATATGTTAAGATGTAAAAGAAAAACAATTAACAGATCATAAATTTTATGAAGGAAAGTAAAACAAAGACAGTTCAGATTATAACACATGGGGGGAGCCAAATTTAGATGGGCTCACTTTCTAAAGATAGTGCATTAAAGTAGAAACTCAATGTTTAGTAGGAATTAATCCAATAAAGAATTTGGTGGTGGAAGGGAGGGAAGTATAGGAAAGAAGAGAGAAGGTTAGGCAATCAGAACAGATGTTTTATATTGTAGAGAATTTTGATAACCTTACCTCAAGAAGGAATAGAACAAAAAAAAAGAGTATGTACACATGATAGAAAAGGACAATCCCTTTACATTTATGTGTAGAAAAGGATTGAGTATTTTTGTTAGTTCCTGAGAAAAGAACTGGGATAAACATATTGTGGTATATTATACTCTTTTATTGAATTTTATCATGCAGATAATATGAAAATTAGTATTTCATCATGGATATATAGGAAGGCTTTATCCACAAGTTATTTCTCCTACTAGGTCACAGAATTCTTGGCCACTAGATACAGTATGACAATTGTCTGGAAGCTAAATAATAGCCTTTATCAACAGAATAGTAATGTTAATTTTAAAATTGGGGAGGAGGAAATTCTGCTTTCCGATGGTGCGATCACTATTTAACTTGAGGACATGGAGAAGAGTTCGGCTGGGAGGGCTGTATTTGAGGTCATGGGTTTGCCCCCCTGTCTTTCTTTAAAATGATTAAGACCTTTCCTTTCCCTGTTTTGCACCTAATTAACCCCTATAAAATGCATCATCTCCAGGAAACCATCCCTACCCCAACCTCTGTGTTTGAATGTGTGTGTTCTTTGTTCTCCTATTATATCTTGAGCATCTTATTTCACAGCACTAAAATTATATTGTAATTATCCTTTTACAAGTTATTTCTCCTAATAGCTTATTGAGGTCAAATACAATAAAACTAAGCCAAACTTATTTCACAGTTGCTTAAAAAAAACCCGTTTATATAATGTTAAAGTAGGAGGCAAGATCAAAGGAGGTAAATGCCCAGGAGGTAACAGACAGATGTGTTAATTTTTAAATTTCAGGCTATTAGAAAACAAATTTCTCAGTAATAAGTACTGTACAAATTTATGGTCACACCTTTGCCAGATTGACAAACTAGAAGAATATGTTGCCATAAATTCAAACACAAACTAACATTTTACTTAAATTTTATTTTGAGGATTCAGTCAAAAATATACATGATTTCCCCCAAATTTTCCCAGATTGTATTCATTTTAACTGCTTTTGCATAGAGTAATAACATTCAATCTAATATAATTCAGAGAGACTAATTACTTAAAAAAATAGCACTGTACTTGAAAACAATACATTTGTTAAATTGATTAAATAGGAGGCCATTAGACAAGCAGACTCAAATGTGTTTGTGGCCTATGTAAGGAAACTGAAACCTAGGCCAGAGTGAATGCATTCAAAGCTGGGAAAATGAAATTTAAGAACATCTAATCCCAGTTCACCAGGCTTTCCCAAATAAGGCAACTGATTAAGCTATAGCCAATCTAATCCAATTGCTTTGCTTTGCTTCCTGCCTTCTCTATAAAAGCCTTTCCCCAGCTCCTGTCAGTGGAGCCCTCCTAACTTCCATCTGGCAGTTGCCTAATTAGAATCAATGTTTGCTCAAATAAACTCTTCAAAATATTAATGCACCTCAGTTTATCTTTTTAAAGTTCCGGTTTCAGAAGCAGGATTTGAAGGAGACTCTTGGTGACCCCTGGGAGAAATGAGCTGTCAGGCAAAGGGGCATCCTGAGTCCACTGCAGTCACTGCTTTCACAATGCACCAGAAAGTCCTGGGAGTCCCTCTCATATCCAAGCTCCACAGTTTCCTGTTATGACCTCTTTGACTTTATTTGGGCATTTCTTTTTCTGGACTGGGTCTGACTTAAACTGGATGGGATCCAATGTGAGACTTCAGGTGGGTAATTTTGTTTTTTTTAAGGAAACAAAAAGGAAAATGGTTTCTTCCAAGTCCAAAGTGTCTGGGACTCTTCCATCTGGGGTGCTGGCTAACTATATGTATAAAAATTATGGGCCTGACCTGACTTTTTCTGAACAAGTGGGTTAACCTTACCAAAGATAATCTTGAATTGCAGTGGCCACAGTGGGGAATTTTAACCTAGATAAGTTTACCCATTTATGAGGTTCCCTAGAGAAAAAAAGCGTTCTGAGTCATCTAAAAACAATGGGAGACATTTTTGATTGGTATGCATAAGTTTCTAAGAGACTAAATGAATTAAAAATTGCCTCTTTAAAGGATTCCTTACAAAAGACAAGTAAAACATCTTACGTCTTCACAAATATTAGTCAAAAGGTTTAGCCATCTGAGCGGGTAATAACTAATTCCAACTGCCAGAAACACAATTTGGATCCAACCGTTCTTTTATAAACTAGTAAGTTTTGTATTATCATTCCTGTCTAATGGCTAAAATCTTAAAAGTATCTGTCTGTACGTTTATGTATGTCTATATATGTATGTTATATGTGCATTACTTTTCTACATCTGGCTGGTGTTGTAAAAGAGCTCTATAGTCATGTGCCACATAATGCCATTTCAGTCAACAAGGGACCACACATGCAACTGTGGTCCCATAAGATGAGCGCCGTGTAGCCTAGATGTGTAGTGGGCTATACCATCTAGGTTTGTGTAAGTACACTCTATGATGTTCACACAATGGGGAAGCCGCATAACGATGCATTTCTCAGAATGTATCCCTGTCGCTAAATGACCCATGATTATGTTTAATTGGCTTAAAGAAAAATAAGCACTTATACAAAATTAAGTATTCTCTCAGACATATAAAAACTAACCCAAATGTTTTTCAAGTTCGTGTGATCCTGGATAATCTTCACTAAAAGCTGATTGAAGTTTATTGTCTTAATTAAACAGGCATGTCTTCAGAGTTATCAACATTCAATATAATGCAGAGATACAACTTTTATTCTACCCAGGTTTGCTGGTCAAATAAGCTCATATTATCTCTGTTACAAAATTTGCCAGCAAGAAAATAACTTTGATGATGGCTAATTGTTTAATATCTTGTGAAATTTTCATGAATAATATATACATAACAGTTAAGAATGAGTGAATGAAATAGATGTAAGTAAAATAAAAGTTTATAAATACACTTTTCAACAATAGCTATGTTTTATGGTATGTCTAGTTAAAAATAGTTTCCAAATCTTTTTGGTAACTTGAATCCTTAAAGTTTTATGAAGTTAAGTGAAGTGATGGATATTCATGGAATATCTAGATCATTTCCAAAAAAAAGGTAAAGTATTGAAACATTAATAACTAAACAAAGGTTTATCTACTTTTGGCTTCTTATGATAGAGGAACTAAATATGTTTGGGTCTGTTAGTAAACATGTCTTGTGACACACTGAAAAATTTACAATGAGAAAGAATATGTTTCTAGAAACTATGAAATGCATTCATATATTTACCAACCTACAGAATGCTGGTCTAACAGTCCACAATTGCTTATCTCTTAGTTTTCACTAGAAATTAAGGTTTCTAAAGGTTAAGAATTCTAACCAATATAAGTAATTAAAACTAATATAAATAATAAAGACAACTCTGTATGCAGGGAAAGTAGGATGTATTTTTAATAAGAAAAGGTGTGAGGTATGGAGATGCGTTTTTTTAAAGGGAAAAGAAAATAATTTTGTCTTAAAGTATAATAACTGGTTATTTCAGAATGAGAAAGTGGAGAATAAAATACAAAACTAAAAACAGGTGTAGAAAGCTGGGAGAGAGGGAGAGAACCTTATGTGGTCATGCTGGCTAAAATTGAATGCATTTATTAAAAGGGTTTTATAAATAAGCCTTAATACCAATAGTGTGACTATGTAAAACTAAAATTTAATCTTCTTACATATGTTAAAAGGACAAAGCTTTCTTGGACTATTAGTTTGCTATTGATAAGAGATTGTGAAAGGTTTGTCTTTATCTTTTGGGTAATCTACTTAGAAGGCAAAGATTTTGTATCTTACCGAAATAATTTCCTGTGTTTCATGTTGTCTTTATCAGGTCTTTGATTACTCAAAAGAAGTGAGTCTTCTATATTAAAAGAGCAAAATGTTTTTTCAGCTATGAAACTTTCTGTGTTTGCTTTCAAAGTCTTTGTCTCTTTGGTGAAATGGACAATTATGAGTTGTTTTACAATGACCTATGATCCTATTTAATCAAGTGTTTTAAACCCTTTGATATTTTTGACAAACTTCCCAAAATAAAATTTCAAATCAAGTCTTTTTGACCTCAGAATAGCTTTGGGATTTTCCAGAGGGTCCTCGAAAAATCTCAAAAAACTTGTTCTTTCTCATTGTAGAAGAAGAGATGTTGAATTAATTAAACTCATTTGATATGTTAAATTGTGTGGGGAACGATGTCAAATAAGAAGTGATGGTAAATCTTCTTCAGGTTTATTTGCACAGATATATGTTATTAATATAAGTGCTCCAGAAGTTGTATGAAATTCCTAGAGATCTGATATGTCCTGGTATATTGTTATCCGTTATAATTCCAGGTATTACCTTAAAATGTTGCCTCTCACAGAAATAATGAAATTTCCTTGTCAATTGAATTATAATGAACTCTCATCAAATCTTTAACCATGGCCACTTTTAAGTCTTTTGTCATTTATAGACAGTTTTTGTTTCACTCTGATGCTTTTGCAGAAGTGTTTCATCTTCAAAGAGATTCATGGAAAGGACTGACAAATATGGGTTTCTGATAACATTAAGATCATACCACTGAACTGGGTAAGAATTTTTAGAACTCTAATGAAGAAATTGGTGGATTCATAAAACTGTTAACTCAAGATCAAGCAAAACAAGAATTAATTAAATAGGACTGAATGAATTGATGAGGATGATTTCAGTTTTTATGACTTTGTTGGAAACATTGCCGGTTCTTCAATGTTTTGTTTTCCAGATTTAAGAACCATTTTTTCCGTTCTTTTAAGCTATCTATAACTTACAGCAATTTGGTAAAGTATAATTTTATAAACAAAAAAGGAATATTTATCTTTTTCTCTCTATCTGAACCCTCCAGAATTCAGAAACTCTTACTGTGTATTCTTATTTTTCCTGATAATATATGTATTTGCTTAAGTACAATAATAATCTCTCCTCCCTGTAACAGGACATAGTTGGGCAACTCCTTGGCTTGGCTTCTTAACTCAAAGGGGCTCCAAAAAATCTAATCTAGCGGCCAGCTTGGTGACATAGTGGTTAAGTTCGTGTGCTCTGCTGCGGTGGCCCAGGGTTCACAGGTTCAGATCCCGGGGGCGGACCTATGCACCATTTACCAAGCCATGCTGTGGCGGGCGTCCCACATAAAGTAGAGGAAGATGGGCATGGATGTTAGCTCAGGGCAAATCTTCCTCAGCAAAAAGAAGGGGATTGGCAGCAGATGTTAGCTAAGGGCTAATCTTCCCCACACACACACACAAAAATGTAACCTAAGATTCCTTATTACCAGACACTTTTAGAAAACTAAGGTTGACTTTATGGCATCAATATAGCCCCTTAGATGTCATCAAAGCTTTATCTAGAATATTATATTTTGTAATATACATAAAATCACTATTCTTCAACTGGATCTTGATTTTTTCTAGTTTCTTCAAATATCTGGCTACAGCTCTCCGAGCTAGTCTTCCCAGTTTTCTTCTACCCTTAGACTTGCAATCGCTAAGACCAAAACTGCCGTTTCCTCCAAGTCCTGCAAACTGAAGCTGGGTGACTTCATATAAATGTCAGAGAAATCACCACAACAGCTGATATAGGAGAACCTTTCTGCCTGTTGCTGTGTGGGCCACTCAGAAAGTTCACCAGAACACCTGATGACATCACCAGAGACATTCAATACAAAAGGTGCTTCGAGTCTGAGGTCTAGGAGCCTGCCACTTGGGAATCTCAACTGGCTGCCCACTGGACTCAGAAACTGATTGATAGTCTGCTCTAAACGTTAATCTTTCTTTTTTCTTTTGTTTCCATAGAAATGCCTCTTATTAAATACCTGATTGCTTGCACCATATAGGCCTAACTTTGCGAGTCTGCCTGCAACACCATCTTCTGAAATAACACAATTGTTTAACTGAATTGACCTAATCTCAGGACTAAGACTGGTTCAATGACATGAAGAAATCTACCATATGAACTTCTGGACTGTGAAACTTCTTGGGGAAATTTCAAAGGCAGGGAATGAATAGTAGCAGAATATGCCACCCCAAAATATGCCTCTTTGGCATAGGATTATTTTGAGCTGATAATAGAATTGCTTTACATTACTTGTTGGCTGAACAAGAAGGAGTCCGTACCATAGCAAATACCTCCTACTGCACCTGGATCAATACCTCTGGTGTTGTAGAAACTCAAATACAAGAAATTAAGCCATTTGGATAAATCAAGTTGATGTCTCCTCAGATACATTCTTTGATTTATGTGATAACAACTGGTTTGGTTCATGGGGCCCCTGGCTAAGAACCATATTTCAGTCTCTTGGCAGTCACCACTGCAGTCTCCTTGGTGTGCTGTGTTCTCACAAGGGTCTTAAACATGTATTCACAGCCATCATCAGCACATCAGATGGTTTCACTGAGCTTGGGACAACAGAAACGAGATGAACAGCAAAAACAATTCTTCCACAGACCTGACCTCATAACCCATGACTCTCACAATTAGACAAGAAAAACTTAACCTAGATCGTCACTGAGAGTGTTGCTAATACCAAATTTTTGCTCAATATCTCATGTAGAAGAGGATGACCAAAAGAGGAGAACTGTGAAAGTAATTAAACAAGGAGGCCAATAGACTGAAGTGGCTCTAATGCCTTGATAGCCTATGCAGGAAACTGAAACCTAAGCCAGGCAATGCATTAAAATCCGAGTATACAAAACTTCAGAATAACTAATCATAAACAGTCAACTAGGCTACCCCAAATAAGGTGACAGCCAGTCAAATAATTTCTTCACTTTGTTTCCATGTCTTCTCTATAAAAGCCTTTCCCCAGCCAGCACCTGTCGGTGGAGTGCTCCTAAACATTTTTCATTTCACGCTGCCCAATTCAAGTCAACGTTTGCTCAAATAAACTCTTCAAAATTTTAATGTACCTCAGTTTACCTTTGAACATGCTGAAAAAGAAAAATAAGTTATTTTCATTAGAAAAACATATATCCCTTTATACAGTATAACATATTTAGATAGACAAGCGATAAATGCATGGTTTGTCTTTTTGTTCATGGTGAGAATTTTCTTTCTTGCGAAGGTCCCCAAAGCCATTATCTTGGTTTCTCAGAATATAAAATAACGGTTGAAAAATGTGTGTAACAGAACAATTTTATCCCTGTGGCATAAAAGAACCAGTCTTTTTCATATGTAGATGTCACAAATTGTTAGGGGAAAACTCAGCAATATTTGTACTTTCTACTTTTTCTAATCCATTAAAATTCTTCCAGATTTCCTATTGCAACTACAGTGGTAAGCCCGTGAATTTCACTAAACTAAAATGTAAATAGAATTTACAATTGAAAATGTACAGGGATAGTGAGTAAAGATTCATTCCCACCTTGCCCACAACAGTACACAGACATAACAGTTTCATCTGATTCTACTAAGGCTAATGGGAAATGTCTAAATGTCACACTAATTTCTATCAATATGTACTAAACAAGTGCTTTTGGAATGAGGATTAATGTTGCTACTAAAGAAAAATATTTATTGAAATCCTGATGCTATACCTTTTTAATCTTTTGCTTAATATGCATTCTTAAACTGTATATGCACATACAAATAACATCTATATTTAAATATTGATAGCTGACCTGGAGTTTTATTTTATATATTACTTATTATAAATATTGACATGATTTGAAATAAAATGTGATCATTTAGTTTGATAATGTTCAACAGACTTTCTGAAATATTGAAAAATAATAACAGGATTTCAAATTAATATGAGAGGAAGAACTCAATTTAAGTGAAATACAATCTCGAAAAATAAGCCATGAAATTTTGTTCTCATATAATTTCTCTTTCATTTCCCACACTGCAGCCAGAAATATGATTGAATAGAAAGGTACTGTCAATTTTAACAGAAACAATATTTTAGGAATTTTGAAACAATACTTTTAAAAATTTAGATTAAATATATAGGTATAGTAATTAAATGAATTCAATTGGAGTTATGTCATCAAGCCCACATAATATCACCTAATATTTGAATGTTGCTTTATACTTTAAAATAATTTTTTCAAACTTTATTTTATTTTACTTTCCCAAGAAATATATGAGAATATTGGTCAAATATTATTAATATTATTTTACAGAACAGGAAGCTAAATTACAGTCAGTTACTTAAGTCAAAATGACACACATAAAACTACGACCATGCTTTTTTGTTAAATGCCAATTTAATGTTTATTCCATGATATCCTGCTGCATCTTGAAGACAATATTTAAAATGACAAATTTTGTAATTGCCCTATAATGGAATCTTAGAGCTTTCTCATGATTTGTGTTGTTATATTTTTAAACATATCATTTGAAAAAATGCATAACAATATTTAGATACTCAAGTTCTCACAAGATCACTTATGTGTTTCTACTTATTTATTTTAAGCAGCTTTGTGAAAGTGTAAGCAAAACTATGAACAGGTTGAGAAGGAACAAATTTTTATATGACAAAAATTAAAAGCTCCCTTTGTATTTACAGAAGTAGAGTTTAATACAATATTTCCATGTCAACCCCAAAATATTTTATACTAACTGTAAACTAAAACAAAAATTATATAGGTCATTTTTATTTAGGAAAGGTGATTCATGAAGATTAATTTTCCAAAGTGTTTGAATGTACAAATAACTTTTACATAAGTAATTTTGGTTGTGGATCTCAGAATTTATAATGATTTTATGTGTGCTATGAAATACAGTTTTAAAGTTGACAATTGTGTTATATCTGTTAAGACAACTATTTTCCATTTCACATTTTTATCCATAATCTATTCAAAGACTTACTCTTTATTACTACAAAGACATCATCAAAATTTGACTGGTAGTTCTAGTAGAAAAGTATTAGTGCCTTGTACACTTTTGATAAAACAAAAGGGTTTCCAAATATGCAATGCCATATCTCTGAAAAAAACTGTGAAGAAGGAAGGGGACGCCTGACGAGCTACCTGGTTCATCTAACTACTTCAGTTAATCATTTGCAATATACATGGTATAGTGAAATTACCCCCAGATGCTAAACAGTAAGTGGCTAACATAAAAGCAAATGAACCACTTTTTTATAATAAAAAATGGATTATATTTATTGGTTTGTGTAATCTGTGTTTGAATTAAAAGCAAAGTATGATAACTAGAGAAAATTTTGAAAATATAAAAAAAGTAAAAAAAACATTAAAGTATCATTATTGTTTCCGAAATTAGACAAATGATATTAAGGAGGTAACAAAGGTAATTTTAATAAGATGACATTTACAATCCACAATGAGAAAGGAATACAAATATTTATGAACCAAATAGCACAGCCTTTTACTCATAATGCACGCACGGCAGAGAAAAGGACAGAGGAGTAAATGGAAACACAGCAGACATGAGAATCTTTAACTATACTTTGTTAACATCTGCCAAATTAAGTGGAACTAAAGTAAGAATGGAAAATATAAGAAATTATTTTGATCAAATTGATATAAACTTCTTTTCTAATTGAAAAGGAGGTTGTAAATGGAAAATTGTGTTTGACTACAAGAACATCCTCAAACTCCAAAATTATTTTGTAATATTAATGGTAAAACATCATTAAAAGAATAATACTAATTGTAACACTTTTTTATAAATTTAAAAAGCAGGTAAATCTAATCTATGTTGTCAAAAATCAGAATATATTTATCATTGGAAGGGGCATTGATAGAGAGGGGCCCTGTGGGGAGCTGCTGGAGTTCTAGTATATTTCTTGATTATAGGGTTCACTACATGTGCGTGTTAACTGTGTGATAATTTATCACAGCTATTGCAATTATGATCTGTGTCCTTTATATCTATGATAGACTTCGATAAAATTCTACTAAAAGATGTAGTCAGACAATCTCACTTATGAATAAGAATGCAAATTTTTAAATTAAACCTTAGTGAATAAAATTCTCTAGTACTGTCAAAGAATGATATGTGAAAAGTAGTTCAACACAATACAAATAATTAATAAAATTTACCATATTTATGTGTCAAGGCCACAATCATGAGGTCATGTCCAAACATATTGAAAAAATATTTGTTTCATTTGATCAGCCATTTCTGTTAGAAAAAAATCTATATCTCTAGATCACTTTATATATATATAATATAAAAATGGTTACATTAAAAAGTTTATGCAGGAGTTACATCATCAAAATGGTGAAGTAGGAGTTTTCTATCATCTTCCCACCAAAACCCACTGATTTTAACCATCATGCATGGACAAGAGTGTCTTTTTAGAAGTCCAGGAGTCCAGCAGAGAAGTTCCAGCACTCTCCCCCCAACAAGGCACAGCTCAGACAGCCCTTCTTGGCCTATAACATCTCCCACACGGGATAGTAAGAGAACGTGAGTGAGCACCTGGCTTCCTTAGCAATGAGGGATGCTGCCAAAGAGACTCGCTTTTTCTCCTGTCTAGAAAAGTTCTGAGTCTCAGAACAGGGCTGATGGAAGTATTTCTCTGCCAAAGCCAGTCAGTAAAGACACCTCTTTACTGGAGGTGTCTTTACTGGACACCTCTTGACTGGAGGAGGTGACTGCTTTTTCAAATGAGAAGACCGCCACGTAAGACTTTGAGGCACCTGAAAAGTCAAGACAACATGACACCACCGAAGGAACACAAAAAGTTTCCAGTAATCAACTCCAAAGACATGGAGATCTGTGATGGCCCCAATAAAGAATTCAAAATCGTTGTTTTAAGGAAGGTCAGTGAGCTACAAGAAATCGTAGAAAGACAGTTCAAAGAACTACCACGTGCTCCAGCAATCCCATCTCTGGGTATTTACCTGAAGAAAAGAAATCAGTGTCTCGAAGAGATATGTGCACTCTCATGTTTGCTTCAGTATTATTCACAAGAGTGAAGAGGCACCCTATGAGTTAATCAACAGATGAACTGACAGAGAAAATGTGAGATCATGAATGACAGAATTTTTCTTAGCCACAAAAAAGAGGAAAATCATAGTGGACTTTGAGGGTATTATGCTAAGTGACATACGTTAGACAGAGAAAGACAAGTACTGCATGATCTCACGCATATGCGGAATCTAAAAGAGCCAAACTCATAGAAACAGAGATTAGAATGCTGATTGCCAGGGTTGAGGAGGGAGAGGGGAACAGGATGATGTTGGTCAAAGGTATAAACTTCCATTTATAAGATGAATAAGTTCTGGGGATGTGAGGTACAGCATGGTGACTATAGTAAACAATACTGTATTACCTACTTGAAAGTTGCTAAGAGGGTAGATGTAAATATTCTCCGCACATACAGACAAAAGAAACGTAATTACGTGAGGTGATAGTTGTGTTAATCATCCCTATTGTGGTAACCATGTTGCAATATATACATGTATCAAACATCAGGTCGTACACATTAAATTTCCACAATGTTAAATGTCAATTACATCTCAATAAAGCTGGGAAAAATGTTTATACATACATATTAGAATATGAATATACATGCATGTGTGAATATACCAATATATACAAACAGATTTATTGAGCATTTACTAAGAGTCAAAGATTATTTGAATTGCTTTCCATGTAATTATCTCTTTTATTCAACATAACACTCCTATGAATTAGGTATTATTATTATCGTCCCCTTAACAGGTAAAGACTGAAGCACAGAGAGTTTTAGCAATTTTCCCAGTGTTATATACCAAGCGATGATGGAGTCACACTCTCAACCAGGCAATTGGACTCCATACTCTCTGTTGCTTCTTATGCATTAAGATTCTTCTCTAAATATGATGTTCAAAGCCAATAACTCCCTGATATTAAAAAACAGCTTTTCTTTATAGTCAGGCACAAGAAAAGTATTATGATTGATTTATCTTTTATTTAAAATAAAATTGGGCAATGCAATTAATAAAAATAAATAAGAGGAATAAAATTAGTAAGAAGTCAAAGTTATTATGTATACAGTATATTTTATATATAGATATGCTAAAATCCAAAAAGAACTGGAAACAATTAGATAACTCAATAAGATTATTAGGTACACAGTATATAAAACCAAAGCTTCCTTCCGACAAGCAACTGATTATAAATACCTAACAAAGGAAATCATTCCATTTATTATAGCACTGATAAAATTACAATATACATAAAATTAGGTAAGCAGTCATCAGCTCATCTATAAAGAGTATCTTACAATGCTCCTCTTCCATTAAAAAAGGTAATTTAACTAAATAAAAGATATATTGTGTTCATGTTTAGAAAGACAAATTTGTAATTACAAAAGTGGACAAAACATTGTTTATTTAAAAAGTGATGTTAGCCGAACTTGTATGCTATTAGGAAAACAAAAAATTGAATATTTACCTTATTCTACAATAAAACAAATTCTTAATGAATCGAAGTTCAAAAGTTAAAACCAAATCACATAATCAAATGAAATTATATTTATTTAATTTTAAGTGTAAAGGAATTACCAAGCAGGACACCAGGCCCAGTCATAAGAAAGACCTTACTGATAAATTTAACTATGCTTTAGAAAAATTAAAAAGAAAAGAAAAAAATCTGAAAAAAACTTTTCAAAATACATGTAAAGATAATAGTCAAAGATCTAATAGAAATCAATAAGATAAAGAGCAAATTACTTTAGGAAAAGTATGGTTTACATGAAGAATTAATTTACACAGACTTACTTGTACATAGAAAAATAAAGAAACATGTTACCAGTATACACAGAAAAATTGCTCAATCTCGTTGAAAATTAAACAAAGTGAATTTGGAAAATGCTTTATATATTTTTACCTATTATATCGGAGAAGGTTTGATAATACTCAGCATTCTTAATGATTTGAAGGTGTGTCACTGTTATACTTTGTGAGTGAGTTATAAATTGAAACATTTGACAATATATCCAAAAATTTAGAATAATATATCTTTTTGGAACCAGAAATTGCTCAGTTTGTCAACTGAGTTTAGTTGTATAGAGAAGTACACTAACGTATATTTGTAAGGTTAGTTATTGAAATATTAGGTGTAATATAAGAAAAAAATCTGAAATTATATAAAAATTCATGATTAAGAAGATTGTTATATAAATTGTAAAATGTAGCCAATGGAATGATATATGGACTTTAATAATAAAGCAGAATTATAAGTGGTAACATGAAATAGTTCAGAGAAATGACGTGCAAATTAATGTATATGCTATGACTCCATTTGTGTTTTTTGTTCAAAATATACACAATTAGCCAGGCAATTAACCTGGCATTTACTTTTATTTCAGAAAAAAATTATTGCCAATAGTACATTTTATGTTGAAAGACTGGAGTTTGGAAAGGAAATAAAATTTTATTTTAATATCCTCCTATATACTTTGAGTATTTTATCTGTACATGATATGCAAGTTAAAGATTCCAAACTATGTAAGGAAAATATAATAAAAATTATAAAACCTAAATTATTTATTAAACTGAAATTAAACTCCATAAATTTGACTTTCTATTTCTTTTTCTCCATATCTAATTTAATGTATTCATAATATCTATTCCATAATATGGAATTCATATATAGTCTCAAATTTTAATATTATAAATAATATTGCAGTGAACATCTTTATATATCCATCTCAGAACCCATCTCTCACATTTGAAGAGCAGAAAAACTGCATCAATAATATCGATATTTTAAAGTAGTTGATATTTTTGCAAAATTTCTTTTCAATATTTACAATATTTATAACTTGCACTTGCTCAAAGTAACAAAAAAATTCTCACCAGGTAGTAATCATTCTCATGTAAAATTATAAATTTAATAAATGCTAAATGAATTTAAAGTTTAAAAATACAAAATCATATACAATAAAAATGGAGTGACAGACACATCTTACTGCTCCTCCAACCCCTTTTCCCTGGGACAAATAATAAAAATAGTTTGCTTTATTTTCTGGCATATATATATTATATAAAATATATATATTAACACATCTTCATTTTAATAGCTCTGCTTTTAAATAGGAAATATACTTAATATCTCATTATTTTCGATATCATTTTTAGAACATTTTGTGAAGCTGAGTTCCTTTTCCTATGTTTATTATTCCTTTAGATTTCTTCACATGTAATTATCTGTTTTTCTTTTACTTACAGATTTGTGGGAAGACTTTGAGTGAGATTTAAACCCATTTCTAGTTATACATAGTATGCCTACTCTGTTTTTTGTTTTCGTTTTTGGGGGATAAGGAAGATTGGCCCTGAGCCAACATGATGCTCATCTTCCTCCATTTTGCATGTGGGACACTGCCATAGCATGGTTTGATGAGTGGTGTAGGTCCGCGCCCAGGATCTGGGCCCATGAACCTGGGCCACCAAAGCGGAATGCACTGAACTTAACCACTATGCCATGGGGCCAGCCTGACTACTCTGCTTTTTAATTCACTTTTGCTTTTGTTCTTTTTTTTCCCCCTATAATTACTTCCTTTACTTTAGAATTAAGAATCTTAACAAAGCTTAAGGATGTCAAGAGCACCTAAATTGATGCTCCATAATTCACAAACATTCCATGTCACAACTTTGTAGTTAGGTGGCAATCATGAGATTTACCTTTATAATTTCAACACATTTATGTTTGAAGTTAAAATTTGGTAGAAGGACGGAAGGCAGGGCATGAGGTAACTATTTTGGAATCAGAGATAAGGATTCAGGCTAATATCAATGTTGCTAAATAGTATTAAAAAATCACTGTTCCACCACGGGTGTAGGAAGGCTCATAATGAAATAGAGTTCACATCAAAAGAGTACAAATCTCTATATGAGTTTAGCAGATACCTTTGTGGCATTTCAAGAATATGGCCGTTATTGTGCTGTCTGCATCTTTGAGTATATAACATGGGAAAACATCTAGATCCTGAGATTATTGAATATTATTATTGAAATGTTACAATTTAGATTTATAAGTACATATTTGGAAAACCATGTTGATAGTAACTTGATATTCCAACTCATGGAGGAGAGATTTTAAGAACTATTTCATTAGTATTAGAAGAGATTTTTGCCATTGCTGAATGTGATTAGAATCACTATAATCATAATCATGTCTCGCCACATCACACACACACAAACACGCATGCAAGCACACACTTATACAGTCTTCAAGGTTATTTTAACACACAACAATGATGACCTTAGTGCAGTAATCCTCTTTAAATACTTGAACTGTCAATTTGAACTAGCTAAGATTTCTAGTTGAATTACATTATTATCTGTTTTACTTTGATGAGGGAATGTTTATTTACTGGAAAAGTGCCCTTTATCAAACCTGTCACATTTTTATAATGTACTTATTTTAAACACTTTCCATATGTTCTCCTGAAAATGAAGACATACGGTTCATACAGCATTACCATATGTTTGCAATGATATACTTACATTACAGCAAACACATACATTTTAATTTATGATGTAACTCAGTTTAAATTGTTTACCTTCATGTCAGACTAATTTCAAATATTTTAATTACACTTACAAATAAAATTTCCAACTAATAAATGATTATATATTGAATATTGCATGATATGTTAGAGAACGCTAAAGGTTAAATATATCATTGTCATAGGTTAAGAAGTATTTTGGATATGTAGTTTATAGGTTTTAAGATTTCAATATAAAGAATATCAAGAAGGAACATGAAAACAAGAAATTTTCACTGTAAGGGCAAAAATAAATTATACCTATTGTGCTTTATTGCATTAAAATGACTTAGATCCAACCTAAAACTTGGTAGACAAGACCATATTTTGATTCTGGTGGTGTTGTTAAAAAATTTGTAGAAAAAAATTCCTTTTGTTTATTCCTCCCTTTTCTTCCTATCTGTGTTACTTTTTTATAGATAAATAAGAATATACAGAGGAGAAGAATGGCCTATCACACTTTTCATTTTGGAATTCCTGTAGTCCAAGAAATCACATCAATGCCCCAGGGTATAAATTAGAGTCCTTTGTTTTGGATGATACGTTTACAAATTCCAATATGTTAACAAATGCTTTTCAGTTTTATTTATTTCTTCTGAGAGATCATTATTAATAGATAAATTGTATACTATGAACTATTCAGGTTCAAAAGATTGTTTACTGATAATTTTCCTGAATGAGATATAACGTAGTTGACAAGGCAAATGCAGGGTTTTGACTCTGCTTAATAGATAGGAATTTAGTCTAATTCATTAATACTTGAGTAAACATAATTCAGAACTTGTATATATACATTGCTGGCAAAAAAGCACAAGTAACGAAAACCATATTATTTTCAAACTCTGGGATTATTGATCAAGGGAAAGTGGACACCATAAAATTACGGAGAAGTATTTTAATTCAAGGGGTAATTAATACACAAACACCTACTCAATTTAAGTTTTTTTCTTATAATTATGAAATTATCATTGCCTGATTTTGCCATCAGATTTTCCTAGTGGATCACGGCTGCTTGGGAATTTACATGGTTGTAATTTTTTCAAAGATTGCCTCCACATCTAGTTTATTTTCTTCTCCCAGAGATAATTGAGTGTCTAGCATCTAGTTTATACTCAAAGAGCAGTTGTCAAATTGAACTAACCTAACTTATACTAGTAATACACAGTGCTACTTTTATTTCTTTGGCATGTAGCCTATTGCTTTGCACACAAGAAATATTCAGTATGCATTTCACTTTACACTGAAATAAGTAAAGTCAGAGTTGGTCAGATCTATAGTGCATAGTGATCACAATTATTATATAATCGTTGTCATAATGGGGCAAACCTTGTTTTGGTTGTTGCCTTTATTTGATTTTGATTTTCTTTTTAATAGTAATAAATTTAGTTATTTTATTTGACCTACACATGTTTGAAATGTGATTTGAGAATTAAGAATCTCTGCTCAACTACTTTATTATAAATTTATTTTCTGTCATCAGCAGGTGGAAATGGGAAAACTTTTGATATAAAGAGTATTTTTTATAGTGAATATTTTGTGATCAAATTGTTGAAAGATAAAACATTTTATGCACCATCAACCTAGTGCTTAATTATGTTGTCATTTGTAGTAAAATACTATATTAATTCATAGCACCAGTTGTACATGATGGTAATGCACTCATTTAAAGGGCTCAAATACATTAGAAAATTGCAAAATCTAGTTATTAATAATATAGGCCACATGCCATATGGGGTTACAATGTGATTTACCATGTTGCATCAGGACTATATCATTTTTAAAAATGTGTCAATAAGACATATGTACTTGCAAGTTTTGGAAAGTTTAACAAACATGTTGATTTTTGCTATCTTAAATGTTCAGGCTAGTGGATTTTCTTTTAAAAAGAATTCAACTTGACAGGAACATATTGTGCCACTGGAAGAAGTGATTAATCCCTATATTCGTGGATTAGTAAAATGACAACAATGTGAAACTTGTTGTAAATACTAAGTTTAGCCTGGTAAATTTTCCTTCCACCATAAGATAGGGGAAAAAGCTGTCAGAAATTATTACCCTGGTTGTGTGTTTGTATATATATAAATTATATACATATGCACAAATATATATACACACACATATTTATACATAAATATATATATTTCTCATTCTTTTTGAATTTTAATTCTATTTCTATTCTAGAAAAAGTATTTCTCTCAAATAGATGTAAGTTTTGCTTTCCTTTTTCTTCCATAGATTTGAGTCTCAAAGTAGAAAACTTTTAGAGAAAATACATGTAGTGGCATTGCTCTGTGTATCAGTTTTGGTTACAATCATTTGTGCTTTCAAGTAGAGTAATGTGTGAAGTGTATTTATTCTCATGTCACTGATCTTAAATATTAATACGGTCCAAATGGTAGAAAGTCTTTTAAGTAACATAGTCTCATTTGCATTACGTGGAACAGCCATTTAATTTATAATATACTAAATAATTATTTTCTATATTCCCCTTGAGAATTTATTTTCTATATACACATGAATTTAATATATGCTATGGCAATATAACTTAAAATAAAATTTAAATATTTATAGTTATAATATAATAAAAATAATAATCAGTTCAAAGTACATAGAAAATAAGGAAATGTGAATTATTAAAATATGCTAAATTATCAAAATAAAGTAAAATCAGTGTAAAAATTAATGTGGGACTTTACATGATCTTTAAAAAATATCAAAGATGAATATCTCCTAGTATTTACATGAGGATGGAGCAAGATGACCTCATGTGTAATATGTTGGCGGCTATAATTCAAAGTTCTCTACATAACAACAAAAAAAACAAGATTTGGGAGTGACAGCAGCATCGTGGCAGAGAGTGTTGTTCCCTGTGTCTCTCTGCTCTGTTACAGCCAGTTGGACATCCACTGATCAACAAGAGTCCCTGCACAGTGTACCAGAACACTGGAAAGATCCATGCATCTATACATCTGAAGGTGGGTGGACTGGATCTCTGGGATGCAGTGGAACTGGGAGAGCAACTCCCTCCCTCTCCCGCAGCAGTGGTGATCCATATGTGGGTCCTCACACAGGCAGTGTATGCCGGTAAACAGAGGCTGCAGGGGCAGACACCACACTGGCGGCTTAGCCCTGCTTCTCGTGAGTGGTGGCAGGTGGCGCACAAATCCTGAAGACTCAGGACACAGAGTGGAGCTGATGACCTAGACCCCCTTCCCCAGCTTGGCATCGGTCTTTTCAGTAATGGGAACAGTTTCAAAATCACAGAGTTTCCTGGCTGTGGAGGAGTGCCCTGACTTGAGGTTTCAAAGCAAACTAGTGCACACCAGGGACCTGAGGTTGCAGGAGCAGCAACAACAGTAGCTGGTAGCTTAGCCCCTGCCTCCCCCCAAGCAGTGATGGGTGGCACCTGTGACCTAAGGCTTCAGGAACCACAGCATAACTTGTGATCCAGTCGCCAGTGGTGCCACCCTGGACACTGGCTCTACCAGCATTGGAGGCTGTATACAAGATCCAGGCCCCCGGCAGTGACAGCAATACCCATGAACCCAGCACCCCTGGCACCAGGGCTCCCAGCACCCCCAGACAACCTGGGAGCAGCAGCACAGGTGGGGCCTGGGGTAGTAGCACCTGAGCCTGTGGAGAGCCAATGGAGGAACAGAAGACCCAGGCAACCCTGAAAGCAACAGAAGTGCTCACAGCCTGGTGACCTCGGTGGCGACACCTGAGACTGCAGCAACATCATAAGCAGCAAAGACCAGCAACCTCAGAGGCACAAGCTACACAAGGAGGGCACTGATGATGCCTCTAGCAGAGGCAGTGGATGGTGGAAAGTGCAGGCTCTCAAATACAACCAGAGGCAGCTCAGAGCCAAAGTAACCAAAGCCTTACCAAAGGCTTTGCTACTACTACAACTCATCAAGCACCATGAAGAACTGCAGTAACATGGCAGAACAGAAAGAAAATGACAACTCTCCAGAAATCAAACTTGAAGTCACAGAAGATAGCTACCCAACAGAGAATTCAGAATAACTGTCACGAAGAAACTCAGTGAATTACAAGAAAACTCAGAAAGACAGTTCAATGAGTTCATGAATAAAATCAAAGAACAGAAGGAATACTTCACCAAAGAGACTGAAACTCTAAACAAAAAAAACCCAGACAAATTCTGGAGAAGAACACAATTAATGAGATGAAAAATAAAATAGCAAACATTGAAAATAGAACTGACCATATGGAAGAAAGACTTAGTGAACTTGAAGATAGAAATCTAGAAATGATTCAGATGCAAGAGGAGAGAGAACTAAGATTTTAAAAAAATGAAGAAATTCTATGAGAAATATCCAACTCAACTGGAAAAAGCAACATTAGGATAATAGGCATCCCAGAAGTTAAGGAGAGGGAGAAAGGAGCAGAGAGCTTATCCAAAGAAATAATAGCAGAGAACTTCCCAAACCTGGGGAAGGAACTGGATATACAAGTACATGAAGCTAACAGAACTTGTAAATATACCAATGCACAAAGACCCTCTCCAAGGCATATTATATTAAAACTGTCAAAAGTTAATGACAAAGAAAGAATATTAAGGGTGGCTAGAGAGAAGAAAATAACTTACAAAGGAACCCCCATCAGGCTGGCAGTGGATTTCTCAGCAGAAACCCTGCAGGCTAGAAGAGAGTGGAATGATATATTCAATATGTTGAAACACAAAATCTATCAACCAAGAATACTATACCCAGCACAGTTATCCTTCAGATGTGAAGGAGAAATAAAAGCTTTCCCAGACGAAGAAAAGCTGAGGGAGTTCATCATCACTAGAACTGCCTTGCAAGAAATGTTGAAAGGAACGCTCTTACATGAATAAAAAGGCAAAGGTTTACAAAGCTTTCAGAAGGTGATAGACAGAATCAGAAAATTGCAACTCCATATCAGAATATATTAGTAAACACTTAATTATAACATAAAGTCTAAAGGAAAAGAAAGAATCAAAAATAACTATAACCACTTCAATTTGGTCACAAAATCACAACACAAAAAAGGATAATTTGTGACAACAAAAAATAGGGGAAGAGGAAGAGGACAGAATCTGTATAGGCTAATGGAGATAGGATGCTATCAGCAGATTAAGGAGTATCTTATCTATGAGATCTTTCATGGAAACCTCATCGTAACCACAAAACAAGAAATCAGAACAGAATCACAAATCATAAATAAAGAGAAAACTGAGAAAAACATAACAGAAAACCACCTAACTGGTCAGCAGACAGGAATGCAAGGAAAAAGAAATGATGGAAATACAGAACAACCAGAAAACAAAAAATAAAATGGCAGGATTAAGCCCTCATATACCAATAATCACTCTAAATATAAATGGATTGAATTCACCAATCCAAAGAAACAGACTGGCTGGATGGACTAAAACACATACCCAACAATATGTTACTGCCAAGAAACACATCTCAGTTATAAGGACAAATACATGCTCAGAGTGAAGGGATGGAAGATGATACGCCAGGCAAATGGCAACCAAAAGAAAGCGGGTGTAGCCATACTTATATCAGACAGACTTCAAGCCACAAAAGATATTAAGAGACAAAGATGGACGTTGTGTAATGATAAAAGGGACATTCTACCCGGAACACATAACATCTAATAATATATGTGCACCTAACTTTGTGATACTGTGTTAAATAATGTAAGTTAAACTGCTTTGAAAAATATTATTGCTTGCAATGGAAATAAATTCTATGAAAGCTAACATTTACCAGATGCCTGCCATGAGTCAGGCATTGTTCTAAATGCTTTCCATTGACTAACCCACTTAATCCCCTTAACAATCCTCTTGTATTGGTACCATTATTACCCATATTTGTCAGCTGAGAAAAATGAGGCATAGAAAAATTGAATTTCCTATGGTATAATAGGTATTTATGTTGACATAAATACACCAGAGGAATGTTATGACTTGCAATGACATTGTATAAATATGCATCATTGATGGAATATTACCTACTGCTTATAGTTCAACTGGTTTTACATAGAAGTTAGAAATCTTATGAAATACATAGATCTTATGGTTTTAAATATTCCCCAATGAGTTTCCTGTAGATCCTTTGATGCAGTGTAATGTACTGGGAAAAGACGATACATGGAGTCAAAATGACAAAATATGAAATCCTAGAGGGCAGGAAATGGAAATCAATCTTTTTTGTCCTTTGATGAAATGGTCCCAAGGACTAGCATGATGGCTTGCACGTGGGAAGTAATAAAGGAATGCTTAATAAACAATAGCCTGAATGAATATTACTCATCAACTGCACTATTTGGGTAAATTTACTTAACCTCTTTGAGACCCATTACCTTTCATCTATGAAAGAAAGATACTGATACCTACACTGTAATTACTGTGATGATTATATTAAAGCTGGTAAAACTGAAGGCCTTTCAAAATAAGAATGTACTTGTTTTTCAGCACATATGTGCATTTAATTTCTGAGATCTCAACTATATGGGCTTAGTCATGCCCCATATGTATCAGTATAACTGGTATAATAAAACATCAGTTCTTATCAATTGATTAAATCATGCAAAATATGAATTATTGTAAAGATTTCCCTAACCAAAATAAAAATTGATTCATTGTTCGGTAATAAATTAATTAAAATGTACTGGATTCACCAATATCCTTAAAGAAAAATTCGAAGAATAAATTTTTAAATTTGTTCATCAAAGAAGTCCTTTACTAATCAAAGTTAAGAAAAACTAAAATGGCATAATATACACGAAATAAATATGCTTTATTCGTTGACAATTTTCAGGACTTGTAAAAATAAATTTGATAAGAAAATATTTTCATCTTGATTATTGAATTTAAACCTAACCTTCACATATGTTTCAACTTCAATATCCTAAGGACTCATAAACACTTTTCTCTAAACCTATATCACTCATAAATTGGACACATATGTTTTGGCCCCTGCTAACTCAGAAATTGGTGCACACTAGCATTAAAATAAAGATCTCTGGTCCTCATTCACTCAGTTATTTCTTCTCTTGCTGTATGAACTTGTCTAAGTGACACGGGTAATACAGCTACCTACTAGCTATGCTCTGATTACTTGTGACTTTTTAAGAGTCAATGGCAGATCTCAACCACTGTCTTCTTCCTCTTCCTATTCCCTGAATGCCTGCCTGTTTTTGAGTAAGAATGCAACGTCAATCACGGATAAGACTCACCATTCTCTATATAACCCTGGCCTGCTCAAGAAGAACGTAACTGTCCATCCAAACCAACGAACGGCCAAGCTAACAGCAGTCTTAGGATAAGCCTATGGAGAAAGAAATCAGCACTTTTTTTTACAGAAATAATTTTCTTAGAGTCATCTTTATTAATGAAAATAGTCTACCAATGGCTTAGCAAATAAATATCTGGCTAACTTCTGACTAGGTATACTCAAAGAGAAAGGAATGACTCATGTCAGGGCAAACCACATCACAGTTTTGGTAACAGAGTATCTGATGAGAGTCGGATAAAAGCAAACTTTCTGTTCAGTGTTATTATTTATTTACAGAGGTGGACATTGAGATGGTTACTTACAGTTTCAGCAATGAAGGTTGCCAGAAGGTAAGCTGACCCACACAGAATGGGAGAATCTTACAATAAATATGGAAACTGGGACTTATTACAACAACGGTCAAACTTAAAGAGACTGAATTGCCTAAACCTCTATTTTAGAATCAAGGCCTGAAAAGAGAATTTTTGAAATCTGTAAGATATTAGTTTCCTTAAACAAATATTTTATTAGTCATATTCCTACATTAAAATTTAGTGTTAGGGCTTAAGTCCCATGGGTCTTAGCTGGGGGCACTTCTCAGATTGTTACCAGCCTACATGAGAGATGCGGTTCCTTGGAGAAATTATAAATCATATGAGCATTAGTTGGTAAACACACATATGTGGAAAAGATAACAAATAATTATCCTTAAGTATAATTAGCTTAGTCCTTAAGTATACTTTAGAAGGTACATGATTACCAACAAACGGCTGAAAATTCTATGAATACTACATGACATTTTACCTGTCACCCTGTCTTCAGTTTTCAGCCATATATCTGTGCCTTAAGCCTCTGGCTCATAACCTCTTCTGGTAAATATGCCTTTAATAGATAATCCCAATTGCAAGAAGCTTCCAAAGATATGTCCACAATTGACAACACCCCCCGCAAAACAAGCAATGAAAGTAGGTTAAAATCATCACAGGCAACTCTTCCTAATAAATGGTGAGTGTTATATAGATTTCACTGTAACGTCAGTAAATCTCCTTATATTCTTAACAGAGTCAGTTTACAAGAAAAAATATAGATAAACTAATTTTCATGTGTTTTCTGGAACTACTGCAAAAGTAATGTTTATGTTGCCCAACGAGTATGTTAATTATTCAAGAATAACCACACAGGCAAATAATGTTCGATATTATAATAAATATTATTAACAGCTTTAAAATATTTGACATAAATCCTGTTTTGGGAACTTTTACTTGCACTGTGGTTTGCATTTGATTTGTAGCAACTTTTTAGTGTTACTAAAAAAAAAATACATATCCATGCCTCTTGCTAATTTGCTGTACATTTATAATTTTGCTGTTTTCTTCAGCTATCCTTTTCTTCTTCATTAGTAATGCATAATCACGACTGTCAGTTACAAAAAATGAGAATGACTATAACTCACAAGCACAAAGATAATTAATGTCACTTCTGTTTAAGGCATAAATATAACCTTGGTCAGCGCTGGTTTCAACAAATTTAAATAGTTTATTATTTATATTTTGTTGAGTTAATTGTAATCTCACCTCTTTTACTCTCATGTATGAAAATATACTACAATATTCATGAGTATTAAATTATTGTGAAAATAATAGTGAATGTACTTTTTTCTATAAATAACAGATTACTTGAAACTCATCTCACTAATACTGAGGAATTAATATTGTGGCAGTTAAGAACCGATACCCTTGATAGACATCTTATTGTAAGTTCTATGAATTCTATGCAGCAAAAGTGAGCTAAATATGAACCACCATCTCCTTCCTTGGAGTATTTTTATTCATTTTTTACAGTTGATTTTGTCATCTTAACTGGAATTATTAAAGAAAAATAGCTGTAACAATTTTAAAAAGTGATCGAATCCTCTCAGTTCATAAAATTTCTTTCCCCAAAACACTGGCAAGTATATTACTTTACAATTATTTAGAAATTCTTATAGCATAAGAAATACTTTGAAGAAAAATATGGTAAAATAAGTGTTAAGTATGATAGCTCTCACACTGACATTGTGTTTTATGTTCAATGTGTGGAGGAAGCAAATTTGCATAACATAGAAAAAAAGATAGAATCCCATGATGCTTCTTGCTGGTAGAAAGAGATCACTGAGGAAAGGGAATTCACAAATTATAAGAAGTTACACCCACATTATTATCCATTAGATGGTGGCCTAGTACATTTCAGTGTTTCATCCTTACTTTTAAAAACATCATATATTCTATATATACGTTGAAGATAATCATGTTTACAGTCTTAATATTAATTTATAAGAAGAATAAGACTTAATTTTGAAATGATAAAAGCCAAACATATGTCAGATACAGAAGCATAAGGCAAGAATCAGAATATGTCACTGGAGGAAGTTACATAACACAGAAAATGAAGAGACAGGGGAAATACATGAATTAGAAAGTAAGGATGTAAGCATGAGGCATTTCTGAAAAATAAACTTGATTTCTATAATTCCACACATCAATTTCTATAAATCCTCATAGAGACTTATTAAAGGAGGCCGTTAACACACACTCTGAAAATTGTTTATCAAGAATCATAATATGGATTCAACAATGTTTATATTTCTTTATAATTTAAAGAATTAGAGTGATTTTTCCTATAGAACATAGGTTAAGGAACTGCAATGAAAATAGCAGATGAGAGAGAGATTTAAAAGCAATGGTAAGCAATCTCTATCTGTCAAAATGCTACTGAGATTTTACTGACACATCTACTGGAACAAAGTACAATATTGATATCATTCAGAGTTTAGCCACAGAAAAATAAAGGCCTGGATGAAATCTCCACAAGGCCACTCACCTACTGTGAGGATTAAATGAGATGATGCATATGTGGTGAATGGCAGATGATAAGGATACACTACATCAGCAACCAACACAATAATACAAACAATTATTATTACCAACCATGGGACATCCACCCAACCCCTCAGCAATTCCACCCAAATTTCTTCACCTACTTACAAAAATTAATTCCCTGGAAATCTTTCATACTATTCCTTCAAAGAATATTGTTTAAAATGAAATATTGACATGGGCATGTGTACCTTGATTTTATGATAATGTAAAAGTAAATTCTCTGTTAATGCCAATGTTATCTGAAAGTAGATTTTAGTTGATCCTTAGAAGATGAGGTTAAATTGACCTAATTGGAATTGCTTAATTTGATTTGATAAAAGGGGCTGGGTGTGTGCTGGGCCTAAAATAACCTGAGAATTATAAGGAGAGACATAACTAACAGTACCCTTGAAAATATTAGTCTTAAAACAAAATGAGAACTGTATGGAAAACTAATGTCTATGAACATTTTCTTCCCAAGTAGAAACTTCCATTATTTACTAAGAAAATGCTTTTTTCTACTTGTGCCCCTCTCCTATTCTGTGGGAACTACAACTATATATATATTATTTTGTTGGAGATTGCCTCATAGCTTGCATATGCTCTTTTCAAATTTTATATTCCATTTTTTCTCTTTTTGAATAGTTTCTATAATTGCATCTTTAATTTCACTAATACTTTTTTTGCAAAGTCTAATTAAATGCATTCAGTGAATTTTTCATCTCACATTTTATAGTTTTCATTTATAGAATTTTAATTTGGATCTTCTTTATCTCCTCCATGTCTCCACTCAACATTATGTAGTTTTCATTTTCTGGTTTCAAAATTTGAACCTATGACATGCAGTTAAAATAACTGTTTCAATATATTTGAGTTCTAATTCCAACATCTGTTTCAATATAGGTTCTACTTGGATTGATTGAATTTTCTCCTCATCTTGGGACTTATTTTTCTGCTTCTTGTCATTTGATAATTTTTTATTAGATTTGGAGATTTATGATTTTACGTTTTTGAGTGGTGGATAGTTTTTTATTCCTATAAATATTCTTGAGCTTTATTTTGGGACTCATTTAAATTACTTCAAAGTCATTTAATTCTTTCTACAGTACTTCTAAGGTTTGTTATGGGTTGATAGAACACCATTTAGTCTAAAGCTAATTATTCCCCAGTATTAAACCAAGGCTTTGTGCATCGTGAGGTTTTCCAGTCTGGTTGGGGGAAAAGGAAACTATTCCCAAACTTCCGCATCACCAGGCACTGTTACTTCTAATTCAGATGTATTTTTCCCGCTTTGGGTAGTTTCCTCACAGGCATATGCTAATCATTACACTGCTCAGTTCTTCAAGGAGACCCTCTTCAGATCTATGATGTTCTTATTCTGTGCAGTTCTCTCCTCCCTGGTGCTCTGTCCTGCGAACCCAAGCCTCCTCTCTCCCTGGGCTCTCAACTCCAACTACTCTACTCCAGAAGCCCATCGGGTTCCAACTAGGTCCCCTTCCTCACCTGGAAACTTGCTCAAGGCAACGAGTTGGGCAAACACAGGACCTCACTTCAATTTTTTCTTGTCTCTCAGGAATCACTGTCCTCCACTTACTCATGTCTAGTGTCTTGAAAAACCACTGTTATATATATTTTTCCAGTTTTTGGTTGTTTTATGCAGGAGACTAAATTTGTTCCATGTTATTCCATATTGACCAGAAGCAAATATGTTCACTAGGTTTTAAATGATAAATTGTCAAATAATGTAATAAATAATCATAAAATTTATAAATTCTTTTTGATGAGTTTATTCAAAACTTTCTAACTTTGGTGTAATAAAACTAAATCATGCTTAAACTCTGAAATATATACTTATTTGTTTTAATAAAAATCTTAATTTATTTGAAACTTTCAGATGGCCATTTCTTTCCTCATGAAATACATATTTGCATTTTAATAATTTTAAGATGAATAGCCTGACTTTTTACAATCTTGTTTTCAAAATAATTTTGATATTATATCTGTAACACAAATATATAAAAGTTTCTTTATAATATTCAGAGGTAAATTTCAGAAAACTATATTGTGAATGTGTTAAAACAAATTTGTACTAATCATTTGAACATTAATACCTATGTATAAGGATTAAGTATCTAAATTCCCCAGATATAATTTTTTTTCATATCAAACCCATCTTGTTCAGAATTTTTAAACTCAAATTTGGAAATCATAAATATTGTACATTTATATGTTATGAATAATTTCTGCTTGCTAATTATTTTCTTAAAATATGTTTATAAACATACTTCAAAATACATATGTGATATATGTGTGTACATATGTAGATATAGATACAGATATAGATAGTATTGATGCAGCATATCTGTATATTTTAAACCTTGCTTTTCTTTTTATTTCCCAAATCTTGCATTAATACTAAATATCAGTTTAATTCCCAAGATACTTTTTTATGTGCCTGAAGAATTATACTACCTGATCTTTTGCAAATAATTTTACCAGTCAAATGAATTTGACTTTATTATAAACATTTCCAACATTGAGAGCTTCAGAAATCCCATGATGGAATGTGTCCATCCATCTAGCATTTGGCAAGTTACAATTTTCATTTATTCTTGTTTCCCTTTTGAGACATATCTAGGAAATGAGCTTTTTACTTTGAGCGAAACAGACTATTTTGTTGGTTGTATTTCTATTTTGTTAATGAAATGTTTCATTAGCATATCCCTAGGGTCTAAATGTGGCAATTAGCAGCAACAGTAATGTGGATGTGAGAGTATATATATATATATATATATATATATATATATATATATAGAAACACACACACACACACACAAATACATACATATATATAATCTTTAATGTTCTTTGCTTCAATAAAAAAATGATAGCACCCAGAGTCCCAAACCTCTTAGGTATATCTTAGAGTATATCTTAGAGTGTATCTTAGGATATAGCAGTTGTGTGTTTTTTTATTATTTTGGAGGTATTTTAACAACACATTTTCTAAAACAATCTGCAAACTTATCTCTTAATGAACCTATTGTTCTCTAAAATGATCACTCACATTAACTGAGCTGAAAATATTTAAGTTCTTCCCTGGAGCGAGGAAATATCTTCCTCCCTAGTCATGAGCATAAAAAAATTAAAAAGTTTTACCATGAAATGAAAATAATTCAGCAACTTATATTCTCTCAAGAATTAGACCAACATTTATTGGACACATAATATGCTAGATATTTTGAAGAAAGTAATATAGATCTTAAATTAACCAGAATATAGCAGTGTCATCTTCAGTGTTACATCACTGAAATACCATTCATCAAGAAACCTGAAGTACAGTGGGCAGAGTTCAATACATCTCACACATGAAGAGAATATGGAGTAGTGAGGGGACAAGTAGAAGTAACGCGATACAGGATGAATATTGTTTTGTGTCACTAAGTGAAAAGCCAAATGTACAGTGTGAAATTTACTACATAAGCTAAAAACAGGAAAGCATTTGCAGAAGTGAACATCAATATTTTCTTCAACGTGAAGCAAAGGAAGAGAAACCTCAAAAAAAGATTTAGACAAACTCACTTTGAACATTAAAGGAGCCAATAACAATAACAATGTTTTTAATAATTCTATAAAAGATACATTTTGGGTAAAAGATAGGCCAAAGGAATATACCACACATTCTACCTCTGTCACCAAGTGATTTGTTTTTCTGCCCCAAAATACTTACAAAAGGTTATAAATATAGATCAATTTAGTAAAGAAGGGAGTGGCCATTCAGGGATCAAATATATAACTAGGTCTTGTTGGAAGACACTTTCTGTGGTAAAATGCACTGACAGTAGCTTTAAATATAGAAAACTGATGACTGCTATCATTCTGTTAACTTTCCATTATTACTGCTCTTTTGATAGATATGTGACTGTTGAGTTATGAAACATAAATTTTATGTCAAGTAATGTCTGTTAGAAATAACCTAGCCATATTTTGAAAACTGTTGCTATAGCATAGGCAATGAAATGCTTGGCTATAATAACTCTACTAAGTGATATAAGCAACTCAGCAGAGGATGGCCAAGAGACTCTGCGACCTTCATAGCACCCATCACTTGATGTCAGTTTTCCTCTCATTTGAGAGATCTATGGACAGAGAGAAATAAACAGAACTAGGGCAAACTAAACTTATGTCCTCCGGACTGCTTAATGGGAAGGTAGCATAGGATTTTGGTTTTGTTTTGTTTCCAGCTTTGGCATCCATCACAGAGATGAAAACTATTACAGATACACTGTGATTCTCCATTTTAGCTTCATTTCAAAGTTGTGTGGTCTTAATACAACAGACAAGAAGCCATGTATATGAATGCCACAATCTAGTGACCCTTTGCTTTTTCATAAAAGCATTGTACAGAGATTCAAAGCCAGATTATTCCTAATCATAATAAACAATTAAAATTAATAAGAGCCAATTCTTCTATTGCTACAGTTTGCATTAATAGATAATTAGATTTAAACAAAGGGTTTTAATATACATGTATAATGTTTTTTAGATTTTAATGTGTTGTATATTAAAACAAGAATTTAATATACATGTATATATTAAAATCTTTTGTCATATCTAATTTGCAGACAATATATTAGCAAATACACACAAAAACATAGAATCTTTACTTATGTTTTTCAGTGTCAGTAAATCTGTATAGTCTCATAATTTCCCTGTGATATAGGCATTAAAATCATCACTTCAAAACCTCAAAGTAATTACTTGCCAAATCTAAAGTCACCAAGTTAGTAAATGGCAGAAATTAAACCTGAATCCAGAACTCCCAGCTTCAAGTCTTGGCTATTTTCTAGTATGCCACACAGCCACCTGTAGATTATCATCTCACAGACAGCCCACCCAGCAGACAGTGAAATATCTGAACCAAGGGGTCCTAAAGGACTCATCATATTTAATCTGATGGAGGGTTGAGGACATGGAAACATCAAATAACATCTGTGTTCTGGGAAATGAAAGTAATTCAATATACTCGGATCATGGGATGATATCCAACTGAAGTAGCAGAAGTGGGGGATGAAAGTTCTAGAAAAGGAATTTTCTAAAATATTATGAAAAGCTTTTACAGGTTTACTCTACTATCTGAAAGTGAAGCATTCCTGTGAAACCTTTCCTAAGCTGAAATGGCATAAACCAAAGAAACAATTATCACTAATTTATATGGGAAACCTTTCTGAGCGTCCCTAGACCCCAAAAATTACCTACCAAAATAAATCAAGATAAAGCACAGATGCTCACAGGCACAGTTCACAGCAGGGGCGGCTGGATGCTGCGAAACCGAGTGTAGTTCTCCGGAAAGGCGTTTGGCGGCGCCACTCTTGCTCGGCATGTGTGCTGCCTCTGTAACTGCTTGCTGCCAAACAAACACTGAATGCTATTTGCGATTTTCACCTTTTTTGGTAAAAGCGAAAATCCTCTTCACATTTCTTCTGGTGAGTGAAAACAGGCACTATGCAGGTCTTTCATGAAAGTGAAGCCGTGTAAAGCACATCTTTGAATAGTGGGGTAAACCTGTGTATATGCCGCGGGAGGAGGGAAAGGTTAACTCAGCAGCCCTGAGATGCTCCAACTCTGCCCTTGAAGTGGAAGGGCAAACTCCCTTCCCTGGCCAGCTCCTGGATGATGATTTCTAGAAATTTGGAATATTCAGCATGATAAGAGTGTTTTTGTATCCTTTTGAGGCCTTGGGCCATGCTATATACCAGGTTGACCAGATAAATGCATCTTTATGTGATTTAAGGTGAATTCCTATTTTTGCTGGGGGGTGGGGAGGTTATCTGAGTAGATGAGTTCAATCACTTGGGGCCCTGCATACCTACCTGACTGATACCAGATAAAACTCTGGAGACCAAGGCTCCAGTGAACTTCCCCGGCTGCATTTCACGTGTTGTCATGCATTTTTTCCCGGAGAATTAAGAGAGTCCCTATGGTTTCTCTTGGACGTCACCTCCTGCACATTTTCTCTTTGCTGATTGTAAGCTGTATCCTTTCTCTGTAATAAACCATAATTGTGAGTAAAACAGCTTTTCTGAGTTCTGTGAGTCCTGGTGAATCACTGAGCCTGAATATGGAATTTGGGATCTCCAGATCCCCAGAACACTGTGGAATTTGGACTTTATCCTCCACACAATCGAACATTTCCATAGTCTTTAAAGAAATGGGGGTTTATATTTATTCATTTATTTAAAAATTGCTATTTAGCACCTTGTATTTATTAGACATTTTAGGCTGTAGGAATTCTACAGTGTAGACAATAAGTAAAATTTCTTTCTTTTATGTCCACCTGAAACACACGAAAAACAAATTAATATCATATTCCAATATGATTTCTATTTTACCAAAATAAGGAGACTGTGGCTATGTGGAGGGTGTATTAGGGGTATTGAGGAGGGCTAATCCCCCTTAATGAATTTTTTTCTGATAGCAGATTATACTTGAAAGTCTAATATTAGGGTTTTCTCCTCTCTCTCCCACCTAATATTTAAATTTCAATTAATGCAAGTATCAGATATGAAGAAAGGCAATAATAAGTGATAATCATTTACATACATATTTATCTTAAGTGATACTCAGTTATACGTTAGAATTGCTAAATTTAACATGTAAATATCTCAGAGCCAATTCTGAAATGGATAGGTAAAGAAATTAAACATGCTTGGTCAGGAGAAAATGGTGGGGGTAGTTATGGCTGATGGGAAGAAAATTCAGAAAATAAGGATGTTTTGGGGCTTTGCAAATAAGCTTTATAGATCTCAAAATATTTGATAGTGGACTGTGCCTGATAAAAGAGAATAAAAAAGTAATTTGCCTTAATTTTTTATGCAAAAACAAAAAAGAAAAGGAAAATGGTCATTTCCTTTCCACTCAGGATAATTTCTAAGTCCTTTGGAATATGATGTAAATGGAAAAGAAAACTCAGTTTGTACTTATTAAGGAAACTAATAATCAGTAAAGGGAAAAAAAAACACATCAGTTTTAAAAAATCTTCAAAGGTGTAATTTTTAAAGGATGCTATTGTGTTTCATTAAAAAACTTAAATATGAATGATTTAACAATTTGTCATTTTACTGAAAGAACTGCTTTATTCCCTATTATAGTTCTATTGATTTTTTTCTCTAAATTACTGCAACTAAATGGCTCTTTTTTTCAACAAAGTCATGATGTTTTTTCTTTTTTCAAAGTTCTGAGAGCTTCTTTTTCTATTTATGTCTGTAAATTCTATTCACTTGAACAAACTGTAAAATCTTAAATGAAAATTAAAGGAAAAGTGGGAAGAATTGTAAGTTTGTGGTGGAGGGGGATTTCTCAACTCAAATCTTCTAATACTTACTATTAGAATTTATTTTTAAATTTAACACTCTGGAAAAAAGTCAAAATTAAGGAAAATATTCTTAGCACCTACAGATTTCTACTTGCTTCTTTAATTTTAATTTCAAAAACATTTTAATATAACTATTTTATTAGAATGTATTGAATAAAGGAGGGAAATCTTCTGTTATACATATTCCCAAGCCCACTTATTGCTATAATTAAATGGAATGCTTATTGAAGATATTCAGTGAAGAGTGCTGTCTTGAATTCTCTTCCACTGAAAGAAGAGGCAATAGATATTAAAATATTCTATTGGAAATCACAAAGGAACAATTGAGATCACTGTTCATATTTTAAATGTAAACAAAAACAGATACATAAATAAATTTATGATTTCTGATTTTCTAGGTTAGGGTATTCATTTATTTCTTTGCATATTTTATAAAATTACTCGTATGTATAGCCAAAATTTTTAAGCAATAGTGTATGTAAAATATCATTGTTATGGGCTCAATTAAAATTCATATGATGAAGCTCTAAACCCTAGTACCTAAGAATATGACCTTTCTTGGAGACAAGGCCTTTAAAGAAGTGATTAAGTTAAAAGGAGGCCATTAGGGTGGGTCCTACAGCAATCTGACTGGCATCCTTATAAGAAGAGGAAATTTGGATGTATGAAAAGACAGCACAGATGTGGGCAAACGGAGGAGAGCCCATGTGAGGACACAGTGAGAAGGCGACCGTCTATGAGCTAAGGTGAGAGGCCTCAGAAGAAACCAAACCTGTGGACACCTTGATCTTGGACTTCCAGCCTCCTGAACAGTGAGAAATAAACACGTATCATTTAAGCCACTGGTCAGCGGTATTTTGTAATGACAGCTCTAGAAGTCTCACGCAATTAAACACAACATTTTTTCTGGAAAAATTCAATTTAATGTTTTATTATGATTATTAAAGAAACTTCACTATCAAGGAATTTCATGTTTAATGTAAAAAATGGTAAGCTGTGTAAAAATATAAAGAGCAAAGGGAAAATAATATTGTTACTGGCCCAATACAAGGTTGACATAAGAGAAGCCATACTGTAGAGAAGAAACCTATTGTAACTTTGAATGACCTCTAACTAACCCAGCTGGATTTGCACCCTCCAGGAGATCTAACTGCTCTATAGATTTTCAGACCCCTGCTTGTGCTTGTACCTCCCAGCCGCAATAAGATGATAACTTTATTATTTTGAATTCCTTAGGAATGCGATGCTGCCCGAACAAAGAGTCTATGCTGATAGCCATCATCAATGAAAACTGAAAGATCTGGTGTGGTGACTCCCAGCCTGTAACACCCAAGGGTCAACATTCCTAACCCCCTCCCCTGTAACCCACCAGCCTATATAACTGCTGTAAGATTTTGTGCCCCCTTAAGATGGTTCTTTTGGTGATGAGTCAGCCATCTTCTCTCCTGCTAGCAAGCTGTAATAAATGCCCATTCTTATCCACCATTTTGCCTCTTGATGATTGGCTTTTGTCTTGCGGCAATCAGATCGTGCCCTTTGTGCGGTAACAATATAGTCTTATACTTCAGAGATCTAAACAACTATTCATATGAGAGTGAAAGGCCCAGTGTGCTTGGTTCCTAGAGATGAGGGATTTGGGACATTTTGGAACATTTCATAACTTAGGTCAAATAGGAAATAGAAATAGAAATCTCAGAATATGAAAAAAAATAATAAGGAAAACACATTTTAGAGTCATGTGATAGATAGAGCTAAAGTAGTATACAACCAAAAACTTACAGCATAAAACATATGTTCTATAAGAATGCAATTATTTTTGTATAAGAAAGTGAAAAAGTGAAATATCTGACTCAAGTAGACATGAGAAAAAGCAAAAATGAAACAAACTATAGTAAAGAAAATGAAAAAATATTAATGAGTAAGAATACAATAAAATATCAAACTATAAAATAAAACAAATTTTGTTTCTGTGGAAAATCATAATATAAGTAAACTGGCAACTAATATATATTGGAGGGAATAATATCAGGAAGTTATAAAAAAATGTAACAAACAACTTTACTAATATTTTTGCAAAATATTTGAAAATCAAGATACCAAAACTTTCCCCAGAAAAGAAGTATAATCTAAACAGATTAATTTGAATAAAAAATGACAAAAACCTGCCAGAGTGTTGCCTGAAAAAAACCAAAATCCTTATAATGATAAATAAAAGTACTAGCACTATTTATTTCTATGGGGATATTCTAAATTACAATCATTTCAAACTATTCTGGAAAATAAAAAAGAAAACATTGTAAATTACTTTATAAAGAAGGACAATATTGATTAGTAAACCCAATTTCTAAAGATTTAAAATTGTTTTGAAATAAGAACACAACAGTAACACTCATGAATTTTGTATTTATTTTCATTCCTGGATAAACTCTATTTGGTTCATACAATTAAAAACAAGTAGGGTTTATTCTAGGAATGCATGTATGGTTTATAATTATTGCAGTTTGTATTATATATGTAAATATATGAACCATTTCTATTTTTATTATAAATATGATGATTATCTTTTTAGATGTTGAATAGTAATTTAACAATATTTAACATTTTTTAAATTAAAATACATGAAAGTAGAATATATCTCAGCTGGCCTCTTTTTTATCATAAAAACATAACATCAATTGATACTAAATTTAACAGCATGAGAAGACTGTCCTCTATCACCATTTCAATATGGTTTAAGGCTGAAATGCAGACGAGGAGGCAAGCCAAGTCATGCTATTTCCTCATCAAAGTGTTCCCCAATTCTGAAAGTTAAAACAAATCTGAAGCTGAAAAGCTAAGCAGAGCTTTCAATCTTCTTACAGTGTTGATGGGAAATAACTGAATTTTAGGGTCTGCAATGAGGTGGGGCATGCAGAGTCTTGTTTGGATCCATGGAAAGCTCACAACAGAAGGGTAAAGAGTAAGTGGAAACAAAGCAACTTACGAGAACTGCAGCTCTACTTAGATTGTATGAGGGTGACCAACATCTAGGCTACCACAAGAAAAGTATATTCTCTTTGGAAAAAGGTAATGTCATCCAAACCTCAAGTTCTCTTTATTATTGCTTATATACAGTGTCAATCATAAAATAAAAGTTAATAATTTATACAAAATGATAAATTTTTTCAAATAATAGACAATAAAATCATCAGATCAAAAGAGAACTATATGATGACCTATCTAAAACAGATTTTAAAATAACTGTGATTAATATTTTCAAGGAAAAATTGATGAGATTGGGACATTTGTCTGAACTTATTAATATAAAATAAGAAAGAAATGAAATTTTTAGAGGTGAAAATATGACATCTAAATTTAAAAACAATGCATGCAATTAACAGGGGATTAGAATAGAAGGAAATAGGATTAGCGAACTGAAAGACAGGTCACTAGTACACACAGAAACTGAAGCACAGAGAAAAAAGTAGGAGAACACTAGAAAAGTTTCAAGAGGCATGGCAGGCATACTGAACAGCACCGCCCCCCCATGTACAACTGGAATTTCAAGAGGAGAGGAAACAATGAAGCAGAAGCAATGTTTGAATAGATAATAACCGAGAATTCTTCAAAATTCATTCAAGTCACCACCTCACAGATTAAAGAATTTCTGCAAATATCAAGCAGGGTAAACAAGAGAAAAACATATTTAGGACCATGCAGTAAAAATGCCTAGAATAATACAAAGAGAAACATCTAAAAGGCAGCCTGAGATAAAGGCAGATTGTCACTAAAAGAGAAACATTAAAATGGACTATGATTTTCTTTCAAAAAATTACAGTGTCAATGCCATTAGCAAAGATCACCAGAAACACATCTATAGTTGAAAAACTTGGTTTTATTACTTTCTTCAGCCAGAGCACACATCATGGGGAACCATCTGGCACCTCAGTAAGAAAGGGTTACAAAAGACTCATTTGAGATTTGGTTGGATGATTTTGGAGACAGTCCAAGGAAATGGGTACTCACTCTGGATTGGGTGCTCTTGGGAAGCAGAGACCATTCTATGATTGGCTACCTCAGTAAATCTTATTCAGAAAGAGGGCAAACTAGGTGGCAATAAAGCTGTAACTGGTAAAAAGAAAAATGAAAGTCACTCACATTAGCCAGGAGAGGGTATTGCTTGGTATCTCTTGGGGTGCATGGTGACCTTGGTTTTGTGTGCGCATGGACAAAATTACTAAGTGGTCTTTTTGTCTCATTTCCTCATGGTTGCAGAGTGACCTTCCCTGATGTCAGTGTTCTATCAGATTGTTTATTTTCACCAGGAGAACTGCATGGCCCAGCCCAGGCCAGCTTCTAACAACGCTGAAACCTAGCTGTAAGTGCAGAGCAGTTTCAGATGTCACACTGCTTTTCATTTCTCAATGGAAACTATAAATAATTGGGTGTGTTTTCCAAAGTGCTGAAAGAGAAAAACCAAGATCCAGTATTCCAAAATCCGTGAACCTATCTTTCAAAATTAAAGCAAACTGAGATAAAGGCAAACTGAGATAAAGATATTCTCAGAAACACAAGAACTTGGAAGAATCATCTCCAGTGGATATACACTAAAATAAAGTAAAGAGAACACCCTTCAGGCAGAAAAAAAAAAAAAAAAAGATTCAAAATGGCATATCAAGGATAAAGGAAAGAATTAAAGGTAATATAAAGTATAAACATATAGATAAATCTAAATAAATATTGACTGTATAAAACAAGAATGCTAACATCTTGTGGAGAGATGTATATTTATATATATGAATACAAATACACACAAGATAGAGAGTGGCAATAGGACATAAGGCAAAGTAAAGGTAATAAAATTAAAGTATTCTAACACTATTTTCTTTTCTTTTTATCTAGGCTAAAATAAACTAGGGTACATGTTATAATGTCAACTGAAATAATAAAGGAATAGTAAGAGTCTAACTAGTAAACTAATAAAGTTGAAAAATTATTGATAAAAATAATTGATCTAAACTAATAAAGTTGAAAAATTATTGATAAAAATAATTGATCAAGAGGCAAGAAAGTGGAAGAAAAGTAACATAGAAAAGTGGGACCAGTAGAAAATGATAAGTAAGATGGTATTAATTATGATATTAAATACAAACAGACCAGATGTTCCAATTAAAAGGCAAGATTCGCACACAGAGACACACACACAAAAATCATTTGTGTACTGCTTTCAAAATACGGATGTTGTAAGTAAGAAGTATATAAAATGGTATGCGTGCATTGCTAACCTAAGGACATTGGTGTCTCTATACTAAAATAAGATAAAGTATACTTGAAACCAGAAAGTATGACTAGAGATAAAGATGGCATTTCGTAATGATGAGTCAATCCACTGTGGAAATATAACAATTTTATATTTATATACACATAACATAGCCTCAAACTATATCCATAAAATCTTGATAGCATTAAAAGTAACTAACATAAAATAGCATAAAAAGCAAATAAAAAATCAGTAAGGACATAGAAAATTGGAATGCTATTAAGAAGTGTAACCAAGACAACGATTTGACTAATACACACAGTGACTGCAGCATTCACATGCTTGTCAAGTGCACACAGATGACTTAGGAAACTTTTATGCTGTACAGCAGGCCATAGAGTGAGTTCCAGTACTGTTAAAGAA
This sequence comes from Tapirus indicus, assembly GCA_031878705.1. Taxonomy (NCBI): domain Eukaryota; kingdom Metazoa; phylum Chordata; class Mammalia; order Perissodactyla; family Tapiridae; genus Tapirus; species Tapirus indicus. The sequence goes on along the minus strand of CM062937.1, from coordinate 32,170,568 downwards.
TTGAAATCATAGTGAATATTGTAGAATTATGCCAGAAATTAAATACAAAAAATAACTAAAAAATTCCCCCAAACATTTGATAATTTGCAATGCATTTAAACATAACACTTCTCAAAGAAGGAATCACAAAGAAAGTTATTACGTGTATTGAATTGAAGCATAAAAAGCATAGATATCTAAAGATGTAAGATCCACTTAAAGATATGTGTAGAAGAAAATTTATGGACATTAATGGATATATAATAAGAGAAGTAAGGCTGAAAATCTATGTGATGCACACATTTTGCTCAAAGTCAAAATGTGAGAGATAATTAAAAAAAATAACAGATAAAGAATAAAACAGAAAATATGTATACTAGAAATAATTAAATCAAAAGTTAGTCCTTTGAAAAGAGGATTGAAAAGACTAATAAACACTCACATGATACTGACTGTACAGATCAATAAAACCAAAACCAAAGAAACAAACACCATCCCCTCTCCTAAAGAAAGCATAATTTACCAATACCAGAAATAAAAGAGAGGAAATTACTATAAATTTATAGTCAAAAGGACAATAAGACAATTATATGATACTTTTGGCATAAATATGTAGTTATGCCAAAAATAGTTGAAATGGGAGAGATGCAATAAAACCTAAACATAATAATAGCTCCAATCCTAGTATAAAATATCAATGCAGTGACAGAAACAATGAGACTTCAGAAATACAGAATGCATTTAATATTCATATATTAATTTGTAATTTGCTGTAGTAACAATAGAAGTAAAAAACATCAGAATAGAAGTTAATAAACAGAAAAATAGTGTTATATTTTCAATAGAGGCTGAAAAAAATCTGTTTAATAAAATCCAATATATTATCTTCATAAAATTTCTTATCTACCTAATGATAGAAGAAAACGTCTCTATTAAAGGACTGCCGAAAATGCTATAGTAAACATCAGATTAAATGATGAAAATTTTAAAAACTTTCCTTCTGAGATCAGAAATAACACATTGATGTCCACTATTACCACTTCTATTCTTTTATTTAACATTATATTGAAGGCCTCAGCCAATATAATAAGCAAAAATAAGTAAACAGTAAATAGAAATAAAGTGGCATTATTTGCAACATATAATGTAAAATACAATTTAAAATTTTTTTAGCATCTACAGATAAACTATTAGAATTTATAAAGAAATTTAGCAAACTTACTAGATACAAATAAATACAAATAAATATACAAAATTAATTTTATTTCTAAATACCAAGTTAATATATATAAAAAAATAACTACTATTTTAATAGCATCAAAAACACCACATTCCTAGGAATAAGTCAAATGAAAACTCTACAAAACCTCTAAGCTGAAAATAATAAAAATATCAGAGAAAATTAAAGAAGACTCAAAAGAAATGGAAGTATATGCCATGTTCATTATTTAAAGAATCAGTATTGCAAAGGACACAATTTTACCCATGTTGTTCTTTGGATACCATGAAATCCCAATGAACGTCCCAGCACATTTGTATAAATGGAAATTAACAAGATTATTTATATGGAAATATAAAGCATCAAGAAGATCTTGAAGAAGGACCAACATGAAGAACTTCAAAGGGTCAGTAATTACAATTAAAAAGATCAGTAATTACGATTGTGTGATAATAATGTAACGGTAAACAAAACAACCACTGGAATTGAATAAGGAGCCATACACATATGGGTTATTGATTTATAATATAGGTAACACCACAGGGCACACAGGAAAGATTAGGCTTTTCAATAATTATTACTGAGTCCAATGGTTAGGCATACTGGGAAAACACAGCAAAACAAAATGTGAAGCCTACCTGTTGTACATACAAAAATAACTTTGATCACAGATATCATTGTAAAATGTTAAAATATATGAAGATTTTGGATTATCATATAGAAACATGTGTTCATGACTTTGCAAAGGTCAAATAACAGGAAATAAAGAACACTAAACCTAAAAGAAAACATTGATAAATTTAACTATGCTAAAATTACAAAATTCTTTTCAACAAAACAATTCACAAACAGAATTTTTTTTAAATAACACATATAACTAGCAAGAGACCTGTATCTAGAATATTCAAACTCCTACAAAAAACTAAAAAGTAAATATAAGTTGGTAGAAAAAATGAGAAGACACTAGAAAAAGTACTTCACATAAGAGGCTTTGTAAATTCCAAAGATATATGAAGAGGTGCACAACCTAGCCATCAGGAAAATGCAAAAGAAAACAACAATGAGGGGCTGGCTTGGTGATGTAGTGGTTAAGTTCATGCACTTTGCTTCGGCAGCCCGGTGTCCATGGGTTTGGATCCCAGGCACAGACCTACACACCACTCATCAAGCCATGCTGTGGAGGCATCCCACATATAAAAAATAGAGGAAGATGGGCACACATGTTAGCTCAGGGCAATCTTCCTCACCAAAAAACAAATAATGAAGGACTAACACTTACATAGCTCAATGCAGAAAGTAAATTGATTTTGGGTTTTCTTTTTTGTGAGGAAGATTAGCCCTGAGCTAACATCTGTTGCCAATCCTCCTGTTTTTGCTGAGGAAGATTGGCCCCGGGTTACCATCCGTGCCCATCTTCCTCTACTTTATATGTGGGATGCCCACCACAGCATGGCTTGATAAGTGATGCATCAGTCCACATCCAGGTTCTGAACCTGGGAATCTCGGGCTGCCAAAAAAGAGCACACGAACTTAACCACTACGCCACCATCTGGCCCCTAAACTTTTTTTCTGAAGACTGAAACACCAATTTTAGGTGAGGACATGAAATAGTTGGAACTCTTACACACTGCTGACAGGAGTGTAAATTTGGAGAACTCTTTGACAGTGTTTAGTGATGATACACATCCCCTGCCATTGTACCCCTGGCTTTACTGGACCTATTAAAATCATTGTGATGTCCCACCTTGGCTTGCTCGCACCGAATGTACCCTTGGAAGCACATACTCCCTTCCTCTCATCCTTTCCTATTTATATTTATTGAATTTTTGCTTATTCCCTTTAAAATACTGTTATAATACTCTTAACTACAGTGTTTAAGACAAGTTTGAAGCATTTGTCATAGATTATCAAAACCTTAGATTAAATACAACAAATCAGAAAAAAGATCTTATTTTAATGTTGGAGATTTCGCAGATACACTGTGCTAGTTAAGATAGTTAGTGAGGCAGCATGCATATTAGATAAAAGAAGAAGCATCAGAGTCGGGCCCCTTGAGGGCCAAATCCTGATTCTGATATGTTCTGACAGTGGGGCCCTCACTGGTACATGCAGGACAGTCTGGAGCAAACTGGGAAGAGTAGGTGATCCTATAATAAGTGTTTTTTCTTGATGCAAGTGACATGGGTCTTCATATTGTGAAATACATTCATCTGCACAATTATAATTTGTGTACTTTCTTATAATAAAAGTTTATTTAAAAATAAAAAATAATCATGTTTCTCAGCACAAGGTGCTCCTTGATTTTCATTACGTTCCCCGCACTAAACTCCGGCTCTGTTGTGGCATCTCTCTGGGACTCAGTTCAGCTTTGAAAATCTAGGATGGAGAATCCAATCAGTTTACTCACAATTTGGAGCAATTCCATTTCCAATTCCAATTTCTCAGTGGGAGGGGGCATGGCTAATATAATTAGCAGTAGTAACAGAATCGTTTAACTGATATATGGTAGATCAGTTGCCCAAAGTTGTCTGTGATGGTAATAAAGTTTCTAAGAATAAATGGTAAACATGACAGATGGCTAAAAAACAAGAGATGCTCATAATCCTAAATAGACAATAGTTATAGTAGTTCCTAATCTCATTAATAGACTATAATTAATTATTTTATATATACTCTATGTTCTAATAACTACAAAGTGGTATGTCTAGCAAACAGTGACAAAGAAACAACGCTAGAACCCAGGGAAGTTAAAATGCAAATTTTATGGGGATACCAACAGGCAGAAGGGTCAACTTCACTCATGGGTCTCTTATGTCTCAGCCTTCCTTCAGAGTGGCACATCAGACACCACTGTGGAAAGTGCTGCCAGGGAAGGACCTAACCTCCCTACCACTATACACATTTAGAGGGAACTTCGAAGGAGACCATAGAATGGCCAGTTGAGTAGTTGATTACATAACAAAGGCACATCCCTGAACAGAGAGATGGGCGTGTCACTCCAGAGTTTAGTTAAAGAGGTCTTGGCTTCCTCTGTTGAGCCAACCCTCCAAATTTACTAAGTTAGATGAGAGGGAAGAGAAAATTAGCCTCCAGAGACACCCAGATTTGTCTCTCCTCAACCATTTTCTGTCCCTTGAGGGCTTATGGGACATGCTTGACATACCTTTCAGTTGAGGTCAGGTTGTAACAATTTCTACAACATGCACCATAAGTGAAAATGGTAATACATTTTATTGCAACTGTGTCCAGTTTAGTAACTAAATGACATACCAACATCACAACAACCCTTCATAAGCAGCCCTCCTTTAGAAGCAACTACCTTTAAACACTCTTTTTCAACTTTTTCCTTACCCTTGGATATACATTTTTATTTAGTCATAAATTTCTCTTTATCCTTTTTATACTTAATTTTGTTTTAATATCAAAGTGATATAATATTAATGAATGTTTTATATATTGCGTAATCTATCTCATATGCTGTCCTAAAAAGTGAAAGTTTTTGCCCTTTCTCAAGTAGCTCTAGCTTTTACTAAAAAGAAGTGTTGTAATTATTTTCTGAAGTATTTTCTAGTTTTTTGATACTTTCAAAATATTTTTCATGGCCAAAGTACATAATTTTGTATTAAAATTGTGGATATAATTAAAATATATACTGTGTTTTTTAAAATTTTGTATTGTTCAAAACCTCATGGGTCCCACATGTCGTGAACAAATGTGACATTAAAATATTCTATTTAAAATGCTTGAGAGCCAGTCCTGATGGTCTAGTGGTTAAAGTTCGGCGCTCTCCACTTCCACAGCCCGGGTTCAGTTCTCAATCACGGAACCACACCACCTGTCTGTCAGTAGCCATGCTGTGGTGGCAGCTCACACAGAACTAGAAGAATTTACAACTAGAATATACAACTATGCACTGGGGCTTTGGGTAACCAAAAAAACGCTTGAATCACCTGTACTGTAATTTTAAGGAACCTTTTAGAATTTCTGCCACAGCATAAAAATAATAAGAATGAATAATAAAAACAATAACAATAATAAACATTTATTGATTATTTACTCTTTCAGGCTTGCTATAGACTGAATGTTTGTGTCTATCCAAAATTCCTATGTTGAAACCTAATTCCCAATGTGATGGTATTTGGAGGTGAAGTCTTTGGCAGGTGATTAGGTCATGAGGGCGAAGTCTTCAGGAGTGGGATTAGTGTCCTTATAAAAAAGACCCAAGAGAACTCCCTTACTTCTTCTACATGTGAAGACACTGTGAGAAGACAGCCATCCATGAACCAGGAAATGGGCTCCCACCAGACTCCAAATCCACCAGTCCCTGGATCTTGGTCTTCCAGCCTCCAGAACTGTGAGAAATAAATATCTCTTGTTTAATGCCATCTGGTCTATGGTATTTTGTTATAGAAGCCTGAACAGACGAAGACTAGGCCCAGTTTTAAGGATTTCAGTTGAGCATTTGATTTAATTTTCAAAATACTTAACTAAACATTATTATTATGACCACTTAATGGACAAGTGAACTAAGGAGTGAGACAATGAGAGATTAATTTGTTCAAGTTCACTTAACCAGAATATATTAGAACCAGAATTTGACCCTATGGTGCCTGAATCTGATACCTCTTCCCTTAACTAATATGCATGCTACCTCCCTAACTATCTTAATTAGCACAACTTTTCTGGTAAAGAGGGACAAACAAGACTTCATTAAGTATTAAAAGGAGAGGAATGAGGAGACGTAAATGTGTGGTTCCACAGGTAGGGTCAGCAGAGGCACGTTAAGGTGGGCCATCACAATAAAATCATAGAGAAGCAGGGAGATGAATCCAAGAAGTTTGCTGCCTGTCATCTTTCTCTGCTTCAAAAAAGATCCCCTGGGCTGGTCTGATTTTCACGTCAATTGGAAAAAGAAAGATTAGCAGAGAAGAATCATTTCTAGCAATGAATACGATGACGAAGACCAGCATTATGTTTTAATAGGAGTGGGATGGATAGAGTTAAAGAAAACTAGGACAAAGAAAACGTAAACTGTCAGAGTTGAGATGCTTAACTGCCAGAAAGGAAATGGCGTCCTAGGAGACAAATAGGCAGAATATAAGGCAAAGAGAGGAAAAGCGAAGCCTGGGGGCAGAGGAAAGAGCTGGGGTACCTTTGCAGAATAGAGAACAGGAAAGACAGAGAACTTAGTACCTTATGTTAATAAAAAAGGAGAGCAAAGGAAAAGAAAAAATGCTATCACTGTAATTCTAAAAGATGACAGCGAGAGAAGGCAATATATTTCAAGATCCAAATGAAAGCATGTTTTCATATTGCCAATGGATTCATAAATAATTTGCTTACAAAATTTGAAATAATTTTACCAGCTAACAATTTTTTCAGAATGACCTATATAAGATAATGAAACACATGCCAGATGACAAACAAAGGCAAATTGATTATAGACAGATATCTTCCATACACCATGTGAATGACATTATTTTAAAAGAGCTTAATTTTCACATATTAAGCTTTATTTTTTTAACTGTAGAAAAATACACATAACATAAAAGTACTATTTCAGCCATTTTTAAGTATACAGTTCCACTGCATTAAGTGTATTCAGATTGTTGTACAACCATCATCACCATCCATCTCCAGAACTTTTTTCATGACGTGAAAATATAAGCTCCTAAGTTGAATTTTTACAAAATTTATACATATGCACACCTCTGTCGTCTGAGGACTGTAAGTGAGATCCCCAGCCCTTCGTTAACTGGGCACAATTTATCTGCAGCTTCTTTCTACTCTCCCACATAAACAATACTGACTTAATTCTCTTCAGATGCCATTTTTTTTCACAACAAATGTTTCCAACAGACAGAAATTAAAGTGAAAAGTAGGGAGACAATCAAGTTTTTAGAGAAATAAAAAAGCCACTATTATTTCAAATTAATATTTGAAAAATTGAAGAGCTATGGTAAAAATTGATTCTGGGCCATGGCAAGATTTATTTGATACAAGATTTCCGTATATCCTTGCCAATTAGCAAATTCTTTGGGATAGCTAAAAAATAGCAGCATCAAGGTGATTGCTAAAACATCAATTTTCTAAGAACTGTAAAGGCAATAGCACGGACTTTAAATCAAGTGGTATGAAGAGTACATTGATTTTCTCTGTACAGTAAGATTTTCTGCTCACCATAAGAACTGATTCTTTCTAGATCCTCACCTCACCGAAGCTCAATTTAGCTAGGTTGTCTAATTATACATATACATTTTGGATGATAAAATAAATAAATAAATACATAAAATAAAAAATATATATTATTTCATACATATAATATTTTAAAATTGTTTCAAAAAGAAAATGTGTTTGCTAATTTAGCAATCCACAAAAAGAAAGAAGAAAACATTTTTACAAAAGATACTATGAAAAGCTGTTTTCCATTTTGTCTGAATTATAAATAACAGGGATAACCTGTTATTAATATAATAAATAAACAGATTAGCATTAAGGGATTGCTATATCAAGTTATGAAAGATTTGTGGAATAAAAATTGTACATGGATTAATTATAGCTATTCTTTCTAAGATTTATGAGTTGTGCTTGAAAAATTAAATCTAAAAATATATTGAGAAGAAGTATGTGGGAAATTTTCAGGCTTACATGATATTAACCACTAGAGTTAAATTAAAGAAATGAGGTATTGGCCTTCTCACTATTTATACACAATTCTATAAAGAAAATCAAAATGCACACCAATATTTCAATTGTAGGTTCTGTATTCCTAAGTAATAACAGACTTTAAATTCCATATATTTTAGGCTTTTTATAAAAGTGTAATATACAAACAGAAAAGTGCACATGTACATGTTTATGTAAATAAATATCTAGTCCTCCAAAATAAAATTTCCCTGCTATTCTAATAATAAAAAGTCATGAAAAATGCTATGAATTACTCTGTGAATATATTCATTCTCTGTAAAAAACAGTGTATTTCCATGAAAAAATGATGTAAAATAAAAGCAGATGGAAGTTACATTCCAAAGTTTAAAAGTAATAATTCTTAGATACCATGACATTAATTAGTTTACTGAGAATATACACAAAGAATTTGAATTTTTAAGTTTTCTCCCACACAGGTTTCAAGTTGATCCCCATGTCTAAACAGACTCACATGACAGACCTTGATATCTGTGTATGTGTGTGTGTGTGTGTGATTGGCAAGATTCTTTCCAGTTTTTTGTTGCTTTTTGAAATTTATTTTATTGAGTTTCACAGCTGTCAAGACACCTGCATCCTCCAGCTGATAGTTTGGATTTATAGTTCTGTAGTTACAGAATTTCATTTTTATTTTAAATGGCACAATCATCATTAATACTGCTGTAAGAAGATATTCCAGTACATTATTTTTCAAGACAACATATGTTCTCATACATATTTTCAGAAACAACTTACTTTATTGAACTTCGGCTTTTGTTTTACTAAGAAAATTATGATTTGAAATTCTTATCATCATGTGGAAAATCTTTTGTGGAGTACAGCTGTTCAAGTGACAACTGCAATTGACAAACATCTGTAATTCCTATAAAATAGGAAATGATCCATGTTTGATTAACATTGTAATATAAAACTACTTGTAAGAAACAATGGAAAAGATAGTTTAATATTTGTAAAAATTATACTTCTTTTAATTCATTTAAATTTACTAAGCTTGGCACTTTCAAAGAATAAGAAAACAAATAATGGAAAGTTTTCTTTCTTTCTCATTATTTATTTATTCCCCATTCTTATATTAGTTACAACTTAAGGTCACAAGAAAAATGCAAATCTTAATTAAAATATTATTTGTCTATAAAGTACCAACTCTTTATGTGGAATATACTGACACATTCATTTTTTGACTGTTGGATATATTCCATTATATAGTAATTAAAAAGAAGTTTTACCTAAAACAAAATATTCTATACAATAACTATATCTGATGAAATCAGGTCATAATTATGTTTTCAAAAATTAATGCATTTAAATTTGACATAAAATGAATAGATTTTATATTTAAAGATTTTTGTCTTAAAGTTTAAGGTATATTTTAATTTTCAATCTTATTTTTCTTGAATGATAATATTGATTACCTGAAATATTATTAACTGTTATCATCCACCAATACCAAACCAGTATTATGATAGTTTCAATTCAAACTTAATGTTCTACCAAGCATAAGGATATACTATAACAACCTAATGTTTATTTATAAACACACAGAAAACATAAATCAGTACAGTTTTAGTATGTGATGTTAAATTCTCATTCTCTGAGAAAAGTAATCTATGCATCATGTACATAGAACCTTTCAATTAATTCTCATTTGATTTATCATAGGGCTCAGTAATTTACCTGTTTTGCTTATAACTCACTGCAGTTAAAGCCTGTTGACAATAAAACAGGCAATTAATTGTGTGTAGAAAATTAAATGTATATAATCCTTTTCATTTATTCTTTTCTGCATACTGCCAGTCTTCATTTTCGTTAATTTTTTTCATTACACTGGTAGCTAATGTCTTCTGAATATAGTCCACACATCTTAATTCATAAGGGGTAGATGACCCATTACACTGAATAGTAAACAAATGAAATCTATATCTATTACTAGATATAATTACTATACCCTGGGTGCTATATGGGTGATTTAGTCTCATTGTATCAACTGATACTTAAAATAATCCAGAGAATTTTATATTACCGTACTAGGAAGCTAATATTCATGTAACTTGCCCAAGGCCTCAAGGTACCATTATGCCTTGCTGACTGATCATAAGGAGTAATAGTGATACCTTGTACAAAGAAAATTGAAGAGGATGGATATGGTACATGTATATGGAGATGTAATTTTGGAAAGGATAGATATATGAATGATATTGTAGTGAGCTGAAGTAAATAAATTTTAAACAGAGACAATGTAATGTCTTGAACAATGAGATCAAACACTGGTTGATTGAGAAATAAGTGGCCTACAGTATTGTGAGTGTGGCCATGAGAAATAGATTTTCCCATTTTGTGCAAAGGCTTAGGACTAAGCATAAGCCTCAGGGGCAAAATTAAAAGTAAAGGCATAGGAGCATTAATTTGCTATCATTCTTTATATATAAAGAATTGATAAGATTTGACATACTATTTTGGTGTTTCTTTTTTTTTGCTCCCCAAAGCCCCAGGACATCGTTGTATATGCTAGTTGTAAGTCCTTCTGGTTCTTCTACATGAGCTGGCACCACAGCATGGCAACTGACAGACAGGTGGTGTGGTTCCATGACTAGGAAGCAAACCTGGGCTGCCGAAGTGGTAAGCGCCGAACCTTAACCACTAGGCCATCAGGGCTGGCTCTGATTTTGGTGTTTCTAGGCAAGGATAAATAATGCCTACTGAGACGCATATAGCTATTCACCCATATAGAATTCCAATTAGAAAGACTCTATGTCAAAAAATGTATAGTATATATAACTCTAGATATTGAAGAAATGATCAATCACTTGAATGTAACTGGATTTCTTTTCTAGTTGGATGGTAAATGAAGTTTAGTAAATTGAAGTATTCACTAAATGATTATTTAAAGCAATGGAAAGTAGAGTTACCAAAATGCAGTTTTAGCACACAATTTAAGGAGAGATTATTAGAGTAAGAAAACACATAAAGAAAAATAAGTTAGATTTACAGCTAAGGGAAATGAATCCAGGACAATAATTTTAGATCTGCAATGAGATACATAAAATTGTGTTTAGACTAAAAACATGATCAGTGAAAATGTTGATGAGAAGTTTTTTTGTTTTGGAAAAGAATACTTTAAGGAGCTTAGAAGTTGAAAGACTGATTACTTTTAAGATTTATCATCATGATTCCATTAAACTATAAACGTAGAATATAAGAATTAAGGTATTCCATTCAGTTCAGGTATTCCTTCAAATATTGTCTCAATTTATATTCTGAAATGTATTGAGTAATTCAGCAAATTCATTTTGGGATACATATCTATAAAACTGTATTTGGTTTGTTTCCTATGTACTGTGACTGAACCATTAATTATATATATCAGGATAATAAGAATTTCAAAAAATATATTTATAATGTATATGACTATAAGTCATCAAAATCTTACAGTGAAAATTTATTTCCAAAAATTCATCAGGCAGTAAGTAATCACTAAGAAAACTGGAAAATTCTGCTGGGAAGACTGTGCGAGGAGAAACCATTCTTTCTTCAAAAGAAGAAAAGTAATTTTCAAGTAAGACATTAAGGATATATTCAAAATATTAAGAAGTTTGCCATCTTGTTTATATAATAATGTACTAAGTGTTAAAAATTATCATTGTCCTGTTAACGTGTAGTATTTAGGTGATTTCTGTAAAGACCAATAGTAGACAAAGCTAAGAAATACTATTACTCCTGTCAGTGTTAATTTTGACAAGTAAACATGAATGTCTCTCCATCACTCTACGAATTCTGGAGATTAATATAGGGCTTTGATTCCCTTCTTGTCAATCAATCTCTCATCTTTCTCTACCAATAAATTCAAGTTTATTAAGAAATTGATGTGTTTCCCCAAACACTTGCCCTTTTGGAATTTTAATTATTTTTTTGTTCCTGTTCTGTCAATTCATTTCAGAGACTTCAACGGTAATCAACATTTCTTTAAGCATTAATTATACCCATAGAGTGTATAGAAATAGTTTATATTGCATACAGTTTTAAAATATTTTACACTTTCTCCTGAACATATTCCTGAAAATATTGATTTCACTGTAGTCTGGAGAACGCATTTCACTTGCCAGCCAAGTCTACTCGTTAAAGATTCAATATTTTCTGCTCCTGTGTGTTGAACACAGTGTATCTTTGCAAACATCAAAAATCTGATTATTCCTGGCACGTATCCCTAAAGAAGGCTCAGATCTGTAGTTACTTATTTTACTATGTTTAACTCCTAAGACTAAATTTAAAAAGTTAAAATGAAATTATTTCCATAACTGTAAAAGAAAAATAGCTGTATTTTAAATTATGAATGAACTTTGAAACTCTAAACCTTTTCTATTTTCAGCTGTTCTGTGATTAAATAATATTTATTGTGTTAGTTTTCTAAGTATGTATGAATATCTTAGCAACTTTAAGTCTTTCACTCTTATCTTTATTGTTATATTTAAGAAATATATTATTTTCATAAACAATACTCACTTATTCTGCTTTGATTAAACAAATATTTATCAACCACCTATAATGTACCAGATATTGTTCTAGGTACAGAGGTTACAGCGGTGAACAAGACAGGCCTTGCAATTTGTATTTTTCCTAAGATGTTTTTAATATTTAGTTCTTGGGTGCATACCTTTATTGTTTGGTATTATAATACCATTAATAACCTCAACATTAAGCTAAGGTCTTCATACATAAGTTCCTAATATTTTTATTTTAACTTATATTTGTTTCCCTGTAAGTATATCAACTTTCATCACGTCTTTTTAAAACATGTATCAAATAAATATGGTTTTTAAAACCAAGGAAAGAACAATCTCACTGTATACACCTACAAAAATTAATTGTGGTGCAAAAATTATGCACAGCCAGCAAAACTAGCAAAATTAATGTGCTGATCTTAACCAGATTTGTAAAAATGCAAATACTGCAGTTTTTATCTCACATAGTTTAAAGAGATAAATTTCCAGAAAAGAGCTTTTCTTTATAACAGTAATAGTAAGCTTAAATAATTCTTGATACCAAAATATTTGTAACAGCAAAATATGAAGAAACTATTTGTCAGAGACTTGGTATTAGCTTCAAGAAGATATACATTTTCCAAATACAGTTGACATAAGAAAATATATATTTATATATTTATAGGACCATTATTGTTTACATTATTTATAATCACTACTGACCTTATAAATAGGAGCATATAGCTTTCAACAATGTATTTTACAACTTAACTACTTAATGTTTATTAATTTACTTTTATTTGTGTATGAGATAGTGAATCTAATATTAACACTGGTTGCAGAGAAAAGCTGATTACAGATTAGAATCTAAGGTAGTGCTGTTAAACATGCTATAAGAATATTTTAAAAGAAGCCTCTTCTATAAACCAAACAGTATATCACATAGTTAGGCTGGCCTTCATGATTAGTAATACAAGAGGGACTGGAGTGTGCTATAAAATTCAGATTTCCTTTGAAATAAGAAGGAAGGGAAGAAATTATCTCCTTTTAAATTTACAGTCATATAAGGAGGATAATTGCTTTTACATTTATAGTTAGGAAATGTGTTTTCTCACAGCTCACTACATAACTTTCTACACAAAGGAACTTTTAAAATACAAATGATAAACTGGTAGAGATAAAAACAAGATTAATATTTTAAGAAAATCTTATCCAGAAAAGGTAAAAGAGCAATAACATACGACATATATGGTGTTAAATTAAACACCAAGAGGTAAGAATCTTTCTTCCTCTGAAATGAAATTTGTGAGATAAGTGATGTAAAACTTGTGGTTTAAGGAGGGTCTGTTCAAGAAGTAAAAGAAAACAAAACAATGTAAAATCAAATAAAAGAAAAAGCATAAAACTCAAAAATCTTTAAGTCAAGATAGGCTAAAATTAAACTTTATTTTGCTTACATAGAAATTGGAGGCTGAAGATAAAGATTAGAAAAGTTCCTAGCAGGTAGGTGGCAGCTGAGAAAATTGAATAAATGAAGGCTACATAAGTATTTTCTGACTAGAATATTACCTAACTGAGACAGTAGAGATGTAGAGATGAGTGTAGATATGTCTATGTCTATAGACATATCTATATCAGTAGACTGACATAATGGGAAACTTAAGCTTATATGAGGAATGGGGAAGATATGGTGGAGTGCTAAGAATCAAATATTGGATGTCCAATGGTAGGCATTAAGGAAGGGATCAAAAGATTAGGAAAATAAATAGTAACAAACATTCCCTCAAAGGGATGGAAATGTGGAGGAAAACAAAGACACCTCAGGAGAAAGATAAAAAATGGAAAGAATTTACTGTCAGTGGAATTTTATCTCTCATTGAGCTAGGTCATCTATTGCAAATAAGAAGTAGAGCAATGAGGAGCTAAAGTTGAGGAGAGTGGTAAAGCTTCTGAGAGAAATTTAAAGTTTGTGACTAAAGTAAGACTCCTGTTTATTTCATAGTCACCATCTGAAATGTTTTCTTTCACAAAACATGGTAATGACAATAACTATTATATAGAATCAGAAATTTTTTCATATTGTGGTTTAGAAAATGATGTTATTCCAAATGTATGAATTAGATCTCATAATACTTTTTATCTCTTTTTAAAGAAATGATTGAACTAGACACTCCTATTCTGGAAGCAAACACATTCTAAAATTCTTCTCACATTAAATGCACCTATGAAACCTAAATAAAATATGTGGAACAACTATTTGAGGTCTTTCTTTCATAAATATCAGTAGGCAAGTTGGGGGAAAACATGAAAATTCAAAGTACTAAAGAAATGGTAGTGAATTGAGAATTCAGTTGAGAGTTGAATTGAGAAACTGACACCTGCAGAGAGAGAGATTCCAGAGAAACTCTAGTTCTGGCTTGAAGAATGGAAAAGGAAACTCCTAAACTCAGAGAGAGTTGGGAAAATTCCCCATTTTTTTCTCTCCTTCTCTATATTTACTTGTATCCCATACCTCAGACAATCCTACGTTGGATGTGACAGTGTCAAGAAAAGCTGCTAACTGCAGAAGCAGAAACTCGAAAAGAATTGAACTTCTTTCTCTGTGAGATGGAGCTGTGGTTCCAAGAAACTGAAATCAAACTCATGTTTTTCTTTCCCTTTGTCTTGAAGACTCTGCACTGCAATCACAGAAGTGAGAGTTTTACGCTGTAGAACCTAAAATGTCAGCCCCAGCAAACCAAAGTACTAAAAGGATAGCAGAAAGAGAGGGGCTTAGAAAAGCAAGGCTGTTTATGAATCTGCAGGCTCAACACAACTGGCCCATGTATAGATATGTCCCTAGTTAGAAAGCAAAAGTCTTTGAAAACTGGGGCAATGGATGGACCTTCACACAAGGGTAAAGCTGACTTCTGCGTGGCACACACGGTGGAGCAGAAACAATAGCACCACTTGCAAATTGAACTCACATTGGAGCCACAGCCCACAGAATGTGAGTTGGACCTTATAGCCTGAAACAAAGTCAAGTAACTGATAAAACTAACATATCAACATTCTTTATACGATTTAAAAAAGACTCAGCCTCAAAAGTAATATTCAAAATGCTAGGATGCAATTAAAACTTTTAAGCACATAAAGGACCATGAAAATTTCAACTTGCATGTGAAAAGACAATCGACAGATGCTAACAAGAAAATACAGATGTTGCCACTATGTAACAATGATTTTTAAAGCAGCTCTTATGAATACGTTCAATAAAGGAATTGTGAAAAAATGCTAAAATAGAAAATATCAGTGTAGAAATAAAGTATATAAAGATGAAATAATCGGAAATTTTAGAACTGAAAAAAATACAATAACTAACAGAGAAAAAAAACTTACCATGAACTCAGAGTGGAAAAAGCTAAGGAAAGAGTCAGTGAACTTAAAGATAAAACAATAGAAATTATCTAATTTAACAACACAGAGGAAATACACTGAATAAAAATAAGCTGCAGAACAATAATAAATGTTGTAAAATTTTTATCATAAGAGTCCCAGAAAGAGAGAAGAAAAAATACAAGACTGTAAAAAATTTAATTAGGATGAAATAGTCTGAAATTTGGTGAAAGACATAATACTACATGCTCAAGAAACTAAATGAACCCAAAACAGGATATGCCCCAAAACTGCCCACGCTGACACATCACAACCATATTCGTGAAAACTTAAGGGAAAAAAATGTCTTAAAGACATCCAGACGAAAATGGCATATTAGCTATAGGGGATCAATGATGAATTGCTGTGGACTGGACATTATAAAGTATGCAGGCCAGAAGGAATTAGCACACCATTTTAAAGTCCCGAAAGAAAAGAATTGTCAACCCATTATTCTATATCCAGCAAAAATATCTTTCAGGAATAAAGATTAATTAAAACATTCTCTGCTGAAACAAAACTCAAGAGACTCCTGAGTAAGCAGGTTCTACTCTAAAGAAATGCCAAGGGAAGTTCTATAGATAGAAGTTACATGACTCCAGAAGGAAGCTTGAACTTTAGGAATAAAGGAGGAATGACAGCAACAAAAAGTAAATATCTTGGTAAATATAGTAGATATTCACTATTTACTATTTAATAATATTTGCCATTATTCTCATCTTGAGTATTTTAAGTATGTCTTGCAGTTGATAGCAAAAAGTATAACATTATCTGAGGGAGTTTTCAATGTGTGTAGAAGAATTATATAGTGTAAGTTTATGCAATATATGGCATAAAGGTGGGAGAATTAAGAAACCTATATAGGAGTAAGTCTTCTCCATTCCTATTAAAGTGATAAAATATTGGTTCTAAATAGACTGTGAAAAAACAAGTATGTATTGTTTAATGCCTTAGAGCAACTATAAAAATCACCAGGGGCACAGATGAACATTGTATATTGATCAAGTGAGAAACTCACCAACAGGACATAGAAATCTTGATGCACTAAACTACATAGTTTCATAATACATGAAGCAAAAACTGATAGAACTGAAAGGAAAATTACCAAATGCCAAAATCTAAAAGTATTGGTAGTATTTTTCAATAATAGATAGAATTAGTAGACACAGAATAAGCAAATATATAGAACTGAACATCATCAGTTATTTAGAATTGGATCTAATTGACGTTTAGAGAACTGTCCACTTAACAAAAAAATAAGCAATTTTTTCACTTGCACATGGAATATTTACTATTATAGAGTTTATACCAGGTCTTATATCAAAACATAAGTAAATTTTTAAAAATGATAATCATACAAAATATGTTCTCAGACCATATACAATTAAACTAGAAATCAATACAAAAGGATAAAAGGCAAATCACCAGAAACATGAAATGAAACAGTATACTTCTAAGTAATCTGTGTCAGAGCCAACTTCTCAAAGGAAATCAGATACCACCTTGAATTGAACAAAAATCAAAATATAGCACATAAATATTTGTGGAATATAGCTAAATGGAGTTCTCAGGAGAATATTTGCAGTTTTATATTTATGTTAGAAAAGAAGGAAAGGTCTCAAAATGATAATCTACTTTCCCCTTAAAAAACTAGAAAGGAAAGAGCAAAGTAAACCCAAATATAGCCAAATAATTTAATAAAGATAAGAGCAGAAATCAATAAAATTGAAAAAAAGAAAAACAATGGAAAAAAATCAATGAGCTCAAAATCTGTTTCTTTGAAAAGATCAATAGAATTTTTAAATCTCTTAGCAACATTGATACAGCAAAAAAAGAAAAAAAGATGCAAATTATGAAAATCAGGAATGAAAAAGAGGTAAAGACTCTGCAGCTAAGTAGATACTAACATAATGTTAATGGCAATATACTGCTATAAATAACCCTATGCGCTATCAAATTCACCCTAGATGAAACAGACAGTCTGAATATACCTAAGAGGGAAACCAAATTTCTAGTTTAAAAATGTGCAGAAAAACATCTGTACAATATTTGGATTGGAAGGTTCTTCAATTATTTTAAGAAGAAAGAATTCCAATTCTACACAATCTCTTCGGGAAAGCAGAAAAGAACACCTCCTGACTTGTTTAATACTAAAACCAGACAAAGATGGAACAAGGAAAAAAAACTGTGTAACCAATGTCCCTCATGAATTTAGACACACAAAAAAATCCTCAACAAATATTAGAAAATCACATTCAGAAATATATAAAAGGACCGGTATACCATATCCAAATGGGATTTATTCTAGGAATACAAGGCCTGTTCAATATTTGAAAACTTATCAGTGTAACTCACCATAGTAACAGTCTAAAAAGAAAAAAAAAACATGGTCTTACATACATATAACATTAAATTTAATAGGAAGAGAAAAAACAATTTTCTGTTAAGATCAGGAAAAAGGCAAGGATATTCTCTCTTACCACTCCTATGCAACATAGTGATGCAAATCCTAGCAAGTACAAGGCAATAAAAAGAATTAAAAAGCATTTGGATCGTAAAGGAAGAAATAAAACAGCCTCTATTACCGACAACATTTGTCTATGCAGAAAATCCAAAAGCATCTACAGAAAAGCTCCCAGAATTAAGTGATTTTAGAAAGATTGCAAGATACACAGTCAACACACAAAAATGAATTTTATTTCTGTATACTAGCAATGTTCAATTGGAAATACGAACTGTTAAAAATACCATTCATATTAGACCCAGCAAAAATAAAATACTTAGGTATAAATCTAGCAAATAATGTGCAATATCTAAAACACTGAGAACTACAAAATGCTGATAAAGGAAATCAAAGAAGATCTAAATAAATTAGGAGACATACTGTGTTCTTGGATTGGAAGACATCATTGTAGAGATATTAATTCTCCCCACATGCATCTATAGATTTAACAGAATATAAAATTCTGATCAAATGCCAAACATTTTTGTTTTGTTTTGTTCTGTTTTTTTAGCTAGATAAATTTATTTTAAAGCATATATGGAGGGGCAAGGAGTAGGATAGCCAAAACAATTTTGAAAAAAGAATGAAGTTAAATGTTAAGACTTAAAGCCACAACATCAAGACACTGTGGTATTGGGGCAAGATAAGACACAGAACAGAATGGAGAGTCCATAAAAAGATCCACACAAATATGTCATTTGGTTTTTAATAAAGACAGCAAGGGAATTTAATGATGGAAGGATAGTCTTTTTAACAAATAGTATTGGAACAATTGATCAAAGAAATGAACATCAACATAAGTCTCATACCTTATCCATATAGTAAATCAAAATGAATCAAAGATCTAAATGTTAAAAGTAAAGTTATAAACCTGTTAGAGAAGAAAAATTAGAGAAAATCTTTATAAACTAAGGTTAGGTGAAGAGTTCTTAGACTTAATGCCAAAAAGAAAAATCCATTTTTTTAAAAAAGCAAAAGATAAATTGACTCCACTAAAATAATAATAAACAACTTGCTCTCTGAAAGACATTTAAGAGATGAAATGACGTGCTTCCCAGTGGGAGAAAATATCTGCAAATCATATGTCTGACAAAGGGCTTGAATCCAGAATATACAGAGCTTTGCATTGTTATTAAATGTCCTTTAGTAAAAGAATTAACATAATCACTACTAGTAGAAGTACAAATTTACATAATTTGTTTGTTATGCAAATGAATCTGCAGATAATTCCAAATGGAGTAATAATTCAAGGAAGAATAATTTCAGAAAGAATCTAATTTAATATGTCTTGAGACATCTCCTGAGAAATTTCTAAAATTAAAATTCAAAGTATGACATGCATTAAAACGGATACCCAAACTGCCAAATAATTTATATACCTTATTTACAAATCGTGTATGAAAATATTCCTCTCTTCTTACCTTTCTTGGAGGATGATCCTAGATCTTAGACAAGATTTAGCACCAGCTTGCTTGTAAAATATACATATTTTTCTTTCCTTATAAATGAAGAGATCATTTTCTTTCATCCAGCTCCTGTTTTATTCCTTTACCAAAATCTTTGTTCTTCCTTTATTCTACGACTCTAGGTTATTTTACTGCACGTACTGAAAGGAGAGATTGATGGTCTCCCACACACACAATTGGAAGTTTCAAGGAAATCTTGAGAAACTCACTTATGAGAAATGTTTCTATGGCTGATATGAAAATTCCCTAAATACTGTAGGAAAATATGTCTTTATCCATCTAACTTTTTAAATTGATGTATCAAAATCATAGAATTTAAAACTTAATAGGTATTTTATTCTAAATGCAGAGATTTTTACTTTTGCTTTTCTGGGAAGGCAGAAGGTATGATATAGCAGAATTTTCCTGAATTTCCCAGGTATCAAAATTAATTTGATGATAAATATTTTTTGAATTATTTTTCTGGCCATTATTTTTGCCAGAATTATTATGTTTCCTTTACAAAGTGTTGTTGAATTTTTACATTTTTTGAGGTAACATTTGTAACAGGGGCTGCATTCAATGGACATTTGGGGAAAAATGTTTTTTTCCCCAATATTTTCAAAGTGTTATTCCATTTCATGACATTTGCCTTTTACATATGTACCATTTTTCAATGTTATTAAGGTAAAAACTCTGTACTTGCTTCCTAGCTACATGAAAACATTGATTTAGTGTCTTGTAAATAATGCATAACTAGTGGAGATAAGGTTATAGGATGACTGATGATATTGCCGTAACGTCCCATTTTTACTGGCAAAAAATTTTCACTTCACACACTCAGAGACAGATACCCAATGCTTCCTTGTTGTTTCTTATACAACATTGACATTTAAAAATATTGATAGCATTGTTGTATTTTGTAATGTTCACTGCTTTTCAGAAATAAGGTATAGGAACAGTTCTCATGTAAGTGATCAGTAAGTCGAGAAAATGTGATGTGTTTGTCCGAAGCAGCATTTTTTATAATAATTTTTTCATAGACTTGCCACAGTTACACTGTTTTTACTCAAGAAGTTAAAATATGTGTGAGCAGGTTTGCAAAATTAATGTTTTAGGAAAAAATATGCACGTTAATTATTATAGTTATTCAGTGAGTATTTCTAAGGCTCTTCCAAAGGTGAAATATACTGCCGGTATTACATTGTGAATCAGCATTTTTATCTTTAAGAAGAAAAAGTAAATCCTTCTTTTAGAGCACTACAATTACATTTGGACCTTTATAAGGAAATAGGAAAAATTTTAGTAGATTATGACAGAGTTTGGTTTTATACTTTAAAGCCTTAATCTATTTATGAAGCTTCAGAGCTCACTAAGCAAACCATTAAATCTGCTTTCAATTGGATTTGTTTCAAGTGGCCAATCTAGTATTTAGAATTCCACGTGCATGAGATAGTGTTAGAGGAAAACCAGCCATTTCCAGGATCTCTGGACTCAGTTTCCCAAGTGGATTTGGTGATATAAACCTTTGGAGAAAAATATCATTAACACTTTTTGAGGCACTAAGATCATAAAACCATAGGAAGAAAAATTACTTTTATATAGCAACTCTAAAAGAAAAAAATGCTAACTACTATCTTCTGCTCATCATATTTTTTCTTGTAGAAAAGTGGAGTAGTCCATCCTTGTCCTACACATCTTAATTCCACCTTTTTAATGAGATATAATTGAGATATAAAAAGGTAAGTTTAAGATGTGCAATGTGTTGATTTGACACACACTTTTTTGTGAAATGATTGCCATCATTTCCATTAGCTAACACCTCCATTACCCCACATGATTATTAATTCTTTTTTGTGTGAGAACATTTAAGATTTACTCTCTTAACAACTTTCTAGTATATAATACAGTGTTGTTAACTACAACCACCATGCTGTACATTAGGTAACCCAAAACTTATTCATCTTGTAACTGAATGTTTATACCTGTTGAAGAGCATCTCCCCATTTCTCCCATCCTCTGGCCCCTGGTAACCACCATTCTACTCTCAGTTTCTATGAGTTTGACTTTTTTAGATTTCACATGTAAGTGATATCATACAGCATTTGTCTTTCTCTGTCTGACATCTCACTTAGCATAATGCCCTCAACACCCAACTATGTTATTGCAAGTAGCAAGATTTCCTTCTTTCTTGTGGCTAAATAATATTCCACTGTGTATGTATATACACCACATCTTTGTTATCCATTCATCCAATGATGGACACTTAGGTTGTTTCCATATCTTGCCTATTGTGAATAATGCTGCAATGAATACGGGAGGGCAGATCTCTTTTCAGTATCCTGTTTTCATTTGGGATTGCTGGATCACATGGCAGTTCTGTTTTTAATCTTTTGAGGAAACTCCATACTGTTTTGCATAGTGGCTGCACCAATTTACATTCCTATGAAGAGTGCATAAGGGTTCCCTTTTCTCCACATCCTTGACAATGTGTATTATTTTTTATCTACTTTATGATAGCCATTCTACCAGGTATGAGCTGACATCTCATTGTGGTTTTGATTTGCATTTCTCTGATGATTAATGACATTGAGCATCTTTTCAGGTAAGATTTTCCTGTTGGCCATTTGTATGTCTTCTCTGGAAAAATGTCTATTCAATCCCTCTGCTCATTTTTTAGTTGGATTTTTTGTCTTCTTGTTATTGAGTTGTATGAGTTCATTATATATTTTGGATATTAACCCCTTATGAGATATATGATTTGTAAATATTTTCTCCTATCCTGTAGATTTCCTTTTCATATTGTTTATTGTTTCTTTTGCTGTGCAGAAGATTTTTAGTTTGATGTAGTCTCATTTATAAATTTTTGTTTTTGTTGGTTGTGCTTTTGGCGTTACATCAAAAAATCATTGCCAAGACCAATGTCAAGGAGCTGTTCCCCTAATTTTCACCTAAGATTTTTATGGTTTCATGTCTTATGTTTAAGTCTTTAATCCATTTCTAATTAATTTTTTGTGAGTGGTTTCAGGTAGGAGTTCAATTTCATTCTTCTGCATGTGGTTATCCATTTTCTCAACAATATTCATTGAAAAGACTATCTTTTCCTCATTGAACATTCTTGGCTCCCTTGTCAAGTATTAGTTGATTATATATGCAAGAGTTCATTTCTGAGCCATCGATTCTGTTCCATTGTTCTGGGTATCTATTTTTATGCCAATACCATACTGTTTTGGTTACTATAGCTTTGTAGTATAGTTTCAAATCAGGAATTGTGATGCCTCCAGCTTTGTTCTTCTTTCTCTAGATTGCTTTGGCTATGAGGTCTCTTTTGTGATTCCATACAAATTTTAAGATTCTTTTTTCTATTTCTATGAAAAATGCCTTTGGAATTTTGATAGAGATTGCATTGAATCTATAGATGGTTTGGATAGTATGGACATTTTAACAATATTAATTCTTCTGATCCATGAACATGGGATCTCTTTCCATTTATTTATGTCTAAAATTTCTATCATTGGTCTTATAATTTTCAGTAAGCAGATCTTTCATCTCTTTGGTTAAATTTAATTCCATCTTTTATAAAGAATAATTATACCCAACACACACACAAACACACACACACTCACAAAATGAAAGAAAAAAAGCCTGACATAATAAATTGGAGGAAAACAAAAATTAATGGGTAAAATAAAATTTCTATAAACTAATGGGTTTATTTTCCTCTTAATTTCTTACAAATCAGTCATTGGGGCAAAGGATTTCATTTCAGACTTTCTGAATCTCCTTTACCACATTCACAAATGAATTAATTTCTGCCTCCTTGTGTCCCAGGATTGTCTGAGAATCAAATGAGATAAGTAATATGAAAACTCTGAAACACTAGTCAAATGCAAAGCAGTATAGTAATCTTTCAGAACCAAGGATGACATTGTAACTCAAATGGGAAGAGGACTTATTTTTAACTTTCATGCTGGTAAATTCCTTTATAATCTTGTTGATAACCATCTTATTATCTTGCAAACAGAAATGCAAAATTCAGTTATACAAAATAAAAAGTGTATTTCATTCATTCATTTACATATTAATAGTAATCAAGAGTCCATTGTGGACCAAGAAAAGTTTGTTGATATATATTGGACAGGATTTCATGAGATGTAATATATGATATTTTCTGTAAATACTCTATGAAGACGTTCAGGAATACAATTCAAAATGATACCATTTAGAGAAGAAACAATGGAATTGTAAGATGGGTTCCATTGGACTGTTTAATAACAAATCAATGATTCATAAATCCATTTAAGAGCAGTGCCAAGATTTTTGCAACTACTTTAAGGTTTTTGTTAGTATTTCATTAAGAATTTGCCTAAAGATTATATTAAAACACCTTCCCAGATCACGCTCAATAACTCAGATGAAAAGTGAACAACCAGTTTTTGCCAGGTTGGGACTAAAAAATGTCCAGTCCGTGAATAGTTTTTTAAGTGCAAGTTACTAAAAATGTTTGTGTGGCCATAATTTAAATTACATTAAAAATTTAAAAATGTTTCCCTTTGCAGATTTCTAAGTTATAGCTGAAATGTAATACATTTCCTCTTTCTTTAAGCATTGCTATTCTACAAGTACAAAGAGAAAGCTTTAGATTCCTATATTCATATAATCCATGTTCCTTTAACAATCAAAGTTATCATGAAAAGATAGTGTCTAAACTTAAGCTGCATCTGTCAAATAGGATTATATGAAGGACTAAGAATATAAGAAATAGATGTTTCCAGGCTGGTCATCAGAAGTGTTTAGTGCTTCTATTGCCATCTCCAATATGTAATCACAAAACTGTCAGGATAAAGTCATAATCCCTACTCAATAAGTCAAGCCCAGGAAGCTTATGATGAGTGAAATTTAAATCCTTTGAAACTTTGCTTTTAACATTCTTGCTTATAACTATTTGGAGGTTATTAGTAAAGACTATCATTAGTAAGTCATTATTATGTAATGCCTGGAATATTGTGTTTCATCCACCCCTAAGTAGAAGTGAATTTTATTGTTCTTTCATTCATAGGAAGGCATTGAAAAATTGAGCTCCACTTAACATGTATGTATACATATACAAATATATGTATATATTTTCAGATATACATATGTATATGTGTATATATACATATGAAATGGAGGGATACTAATATTAAAATGTCTAAATTATTCTATGCTGAAATTTCAGCTTCTGCTATTTCAGCAATATTTCAGATTTTTGTTCACTTTAAAAAAAGACAAAAAGGCATATTGAAGGCAAACTATGTAAAATCAGATGGATCTGTTTAAATTCTAGCTTTGTTACTTGTTAGCTAAGATTTCAAAAAAAACAGAGAAAACTAACTAATTTCTCTGAGCTTAAGATTTCTCATCTGTAATATCAGAATATGTATATTTTCCCCAAAAGGTATTTATGATTTTGGAATGTGACATAAAGCACCCCTAGTACATGTATGACATGTGCTCACATGTCACACATGTCTGCTTATTCTTCAATTCTACTACAAATTAGTAATATAACACTGGTGTTAGTAGGAAAAGAATAGTCCAATAGTTATTCTCAACCTCTCCCTTCATTTCAACAAACGACTCTGCTAAGGTGAACAGTGATCTCCATGTCCTTTAATGCAATGGATCATCACCCTATTTAATCTACGGTCGAACGCTATTTTCCACATCTTGACTCTGCCCTTCCATGGCTTTTATGACATAATCACCTTCATTTTTTAATCCTGTTCATAAATTCTTTTTACATCATTTTATACCCACCCTTAAATATCTCATGGACACTTTAAGTTGAGCAGATAAAAAAATCAAACTCATTAGCTTTTTTCACAAATGTGGTTTTCTTGAAGATTACCCTCTTTGTTATGAATTCACTCTATCCGTCCAAATCCTCCACTTCTGTCACTCCATTTCTCCAGTCTATCATCAGTTTTGTCTTTTGTATCCCTTGAACATTTGTGGAAATCTTCCACTTCTCTCCATTTCCATCACCTCAGTCTAATCCAAATATATATATATATTTTCTATTGTGACTAGTGCAGTAACCCTCAAGCTGAATTGCCTCCATTCTCTCTAGTTCTCTTCTACTCTTCACATGTGGGCACAACAGTTTATCCACAAAGAAAAATGATTTTTCTCACCCTATCTAAAACACATTGAAAAGCTTCCCATTGTTCTTATCATAGTCATTAAAATTATTATCAAGGCCTATAAGGCAATGTATGCCTTTCCCCTCACTCTCCACGCATGTACTTTTTGTTTTTTATTCTTATCTCACATCATCCTACCTACACTTTCTAAGTTCATTTCACAATCATCTTCTTCTGCACCCTGTACAAGTTACATTACTTCCACTGTAGTATTTTCCCACAGGTTGGTCTCTCCTTCTTCTCCCAGTCTTTTCCTGAATCTCCATTATTTGGTCATATTCCCCAGTTGTATCATCTCAAAGCATCATATACTTCTCTTTCACGGCATTTACTACAATTGAAATTTCCACTTCCATTTATTTTCATCTACAGCATAAGCTTCGTAAGGCAGTCATCATGTCTTCACTTGCCATTTTTTCCAAAGTAACTAATAATGTTCCTGGATATTTTAGATATTCAATAAATGTTTGATAAATAAATGAATAAGTGGAATAGCACAAAATGAAGGAGGGAGCAAAATCCTAGATGATTTCATGGGAAATTTAATATAGAATTATTGATGTATGATAATGGTAGTATTCTACTATATGGTTGATTTATTTAGACCAGTCCAAGAAATTCTGCAAACCTACCCCATGACAACTCACAGACTATTCTTGGGTTTACTACATATGTAGTATATTGATAGACCTTAAGGGAGTATAGTTAATTTGAAGGAAATATGAACTTCCTATATTTTTAGAATTGGAGCAGAAGTGAAACAGAATTAGCACAATCAAAGAAGAAAGAGATCTTTATCAAATCTATATTAAGATTCCAATAAGTTCCTAGACAGAAGCAATTGGCAAAAGATCTTTGTGAGAAACAAAGAACAGTTATCAATTCTACTTTACAGATAAAGAGACGCTTAATGAAATTCTGGAAGAGGTACAAGTAAATCCAAAATTGTATGACAAGTGCAATATGTACCCCGTGTAAGTGTGAACTTTTCAAAAATAGTCGTTATTTCTCATCATCATACAACATGAAACTGACTGACAGCATGAAGCAAACTGTGGGTATGTAATTGTTGGAGGAGGTCATCAAGATGTGATTGCCAGTTGACCTGCAAGCTGGATCTGGACAGGTGGAGGCTCCCCACCCCTCCCCTGTCTTTGGTATGTACATTCTGCTTGCCTTCTCTGCTTCCAGAATCTGCTCCAAGGATACAACCTTGAGATAGAAATGTGTTGAGACTGTCTGGTCTGTGACTGAACACCGTTAAGACTTCTATAAAGATTTTTAAGATTTTGGTGGGTGGGTGCAGAAATCTACTCATCTTATGCCTGCTGAACACAAGTCTTGTAAGTTTCCTTGCTCATTAAATCTGCCACCTATCAATATGGAGAGGTCTGCTTCTTTCTCCGGTCTCTCTTTGTCCTGCATGTATGGGCGCCAGTTTCAGATTACATCTGGGAAGCTCTGAAGGTTGTAAAGGTTATAACTCATTGGTTTTAAATCTAAATTATCATAAACTCCCCATTTTTTGTTTCTTTTTATCATTCGTCCATTGTCAAATTCAGTTATATTCCATTAACGTCATCGATATTGATTTACACAATTGGATTATTCCATAGTCAGCGCTAGTATCCAGTGGATGAATTAAATATTTCTACCATGACTGACTGGACTTATATCAAAATTAATTCTACTTACCTTTTTTTTTTTTTCAAATTCAGCTGAGTCTATGCCCATAATAATTTACTGAGTGATTATAAGCCTAAACTTTCTGTCCTTAACATCTTTTCATAGAAGAAATCAAGTAGATATTGAAGAGATATTGAAGAGTGTAATGCAATTATATTTGCATTTTCCTACGTAATTCAGGTTAGCATTATCCTAAATTGCACTCTTTTTATGAGACAAGTATTTTGAACTATAAAAATGAAGAATACATAGTAATAAAAGTTACAATCCTTGTCAAGTTCTTTATAATGTCCAAGTCCTATTTTTCTTTTGGCTCAACTGGGTATACTCTAGCACATATCCAATAGATTTCTTTTCAGAATTCTTATTCTTCTTTTGTCACTACTTCAGCCAACATTATGTATAACTGAGTCATATTGCCATTTTTTTCATATATATATATATGTGTGTGTATATATATATATATATATATATGGAGATCATTTTCTTTACATTTAGTTTTGGCTAAGCATTTTACATGGCCTGTCCTTGTTACCATCATCATAGTCAATAAGAAAACTAATATGTTCTCTGTGAGATTTTATAAAATATTGCATCCACTTCATTCTTTGATCTCATTGAATGCTCAGTGCTTTAAACTCTGTATATTCTCTCAATCTATCAGTGTTTTCCTGATATTTTTTCCTTCTTAGTCAAGCCAGGATCCAGCTCTATTTTCTCCAATTCCTCAACTACTATAGCTCATCATTGGACAATCTCACATGTTTTGTAAAATCTTATACTGAATCAATCCAATCATTTGGGTTTATGCTTGTATATCAATATGACCCAAAGCTTTTGAAGGAAAAAAAATGACAGCAGCACAGATTTTATGCCATGACACACACAGTTCTTTAAAATCAACTGCAATCTAAGAGCTAATTGCAAATAAATTCCTTGAATCACCTCTTTGCTCCAAGAGTAATTCTTCAGGACTGTACTCATTACTACCAAAAAATACCCATAGTTTTTGCTTTTCTGAACCATTCACAGCCAGTTCCAACACATCCTGCCCCATCCATTCTTACAGCTAAAAATGGATTTAACAGGCCATTAATTCTATCCTCTTTCTTTTACTATTCTAGGAAAATATTCATTTATTCTCTTTTTTATCAAAATTTCATGAAAATACTGTCTGTATTTGATTTTTCCACTCTCCAGTCTTTATTTCCTCATTTGGGAGCTGACCTGACTGATCAACTCAGCTTTGTATCGATGCTATAGTGCTCTGCCCAGTTCCCCTCCAGAACCAAAGAACTCATTTCCCCTGTTGTTGAGAGACTCTTGTTGACTCCTCACAGTTGAGTGCCTCCCTGGGAATAGCCTTCCTACAAGGGAACTGCCTTTCCTAATGATAAACCTTCTTGCTGGAAGCGGCTTACATCCAGTTGACTAACTGGTACAGCTAACTCTTCGTGCTCCTGATTCCCTTACCTCAGTGTAAGATACCTGTGAAGGGCCACCCCAGCTCTAAAGCTCCTCATGGTTCTGACTGAGGCCTCTACTGTTATATTAGGTAAGTGGATCTGAGCATCACAAGAGATGTACTGTAAGAAAGTCCATGATTCACCACCCAGATCTCCTCCCCCTACCCCTATCCTGTGCTAAAGACAGAGGCACTCATTCCCCAGCTGCTAGGAAGGTTGTTTGCTGATGGTTCAAAGCTGAGTCCCTTCCCAGGAATTGCCTCCAGCCAGAGGGAGGACTAGGACTAATCCACATCCAATTGGAGAGGTAAAAGGGGCAAATCCCTCAATTTAGATAATGCTGAAGGGTCATCCCATCTCTAGATCTCCAACAGGATAAAAATTTTCTCTGTGTAAACCTTCCCTCATTCCCCTACACATGCCACAAATTTCTGAAGGTATATCTCCATCTCAGAGCCTATTTCCTGGTGAAACCACCTAACAGAATCCCAAATTTAGTCACCACTGTTGTCCTACTTAAATTGCTGTTCTTCAGTGTCTCTCCATTGATATTATAGGTAACGATCACACTCCTTAACATAGCATACAAGGCTGTAAAATACCTAAGCTTCAACTAACTTTCCATACTGTCCATATCACACTCCATTCTCTGGCCATACTCATATTTCTACATTCCTTTGAGCATAACAAGTTATCTCTATTTTCTCAAAGTAAGCCTTTGCACATTCTGCAATCCTGCCTTGACCCTTCATTCCCTCCCTTTCCCCTATTGACCATTCGGTGGATCATTTTAATTTATACTTCAAGTCTCAGCTTAGATTATTTCTGTTTTTCGGAAGCCCTTTTTTACCCTACAAGACTTGGTTAGCTATTTCTCTTATATACCCACTCGGCATTCTGTACATTTCATATCGTACATCTCCTCACACTCTATTCCTGTCACTGATTTTTTTCATATCTCTCTCACTAGATGCACATTTCTCAAATGCATATGTGCATCATTTACTGTTGTGTACACTATGCCTTTGACACACTGCTTCAAATATCAAAGAGGATCACCACATATTAGTTGAACGAAGTTTATAGAAATAAAACTTTAAAGTATGCATTTGAATATTTAGAATCCATTGGATTTCTTATGTGTTAATTCATTTTAGATGCATATACAAAGCAGATATTCTGTTCTGGTTACTGTATTAATATTTGGGAATATAAAGCTAAATAATTTGCTTTCTCTGCCTCAAGTAGGTTTTAATTTAAGGTGTAACAGTAAACTAAAATTTGTTTTATTTTCAGTACTATAAAGATGCAGGCATGCACATGGTAAACAGAGAGAAATGACATGATAATTATTTAGAAGATTAATTCTGTGTCAGCACAGAACAACTGTGGGGCTAGGGGAAGAAAGTCTAATTTAAAAGTTTGTTGCTGTAATTCAGGCAAGAAAAGATAATGGTTGAAATAAAGTAATGATTATGGAGATGGAGAGAATGGGGGTGGATTAGACAGAAAAAAACCAGAGATAGAATAGGCAATACTTGGAGACTGAATGGAAGTGAGAGGTAAAGAAAAATGGTGGACCGGCCTGGTGGTGTAGTGGTTAAGTTCACGTGCTCTACATTGTCGGCCCAGGGTTTGCCAGTTCAGATTCTGGGCATGAACTTATACACCTCTTATCAAGCCATGCTGTGGTGGTATCACAAAATAGAGGAAGATGGGTACAAATGTTAGCTCAGAGACAATCTTCCTCACCAAAAAAAAAAAAGCAAAGAAAAATGGGGAAACAAGGATGAGTCACAGTCCTCAGCTTTAGAAAAGTGACTGGATAATTGGTGGTATCTTTTACCAGAATAAAGATCTTAGAGAAGAAATACTTCATTGAGTATAATACGAATTCCATTACGACAAATTAATTGTGAGGTGCTGATATGTCATTTAATTGGTGATCAATTATAACTGTATTATTCATTGTCATATGTTCACCAAGCACTTATTGATCTACTGTTTGGCAGTCCCTATTCTAGAAAACGGGGAAAAAGTGATAAGTAAGCACATTTCCTGCTTTCCAAGTATGTTCATTGGAGACAGAAACACAAACACATGAATGTTAGACATTGGATTAAGTTCATTGATAGACATATATTTTTGAAAAGGGTTTCTATGCCAAATCTGCCTGAAAATGAGAGTATAGAAAGATTGTAACATGGAAATGATGTGTAGGCAGAATCCTGAGAGACGAGTAATACATAATATTATGAAGTAATGTAATATATAAAAAGTAGCCTCATCAATACTGAAGAAAATATTTCTCAATAAATGTTGTTTGAAAAGTACCTTTTTGGGAAGAAAATTATATTTTCAATTCACAGGTTGCATCAAATACTGTTCAAATTAATTGGATTTTACATTTATAAAGAGTAAACTATAAATAAAGAAAGAAATTATTTAGCATATTATGTTGTATCTAGATGGGAATGGACTTTTTACATTATATAACAAATACATTAAATCACAAAGAAAAGGATAAACACATGTGACTATTTGAAAAAACTTTTTTTAACTTCTGGACATCAAATAGTAAAAGAATGTGATATTAATACCATAGTCTATATTTTAAGCACCATAATATGCAAATCCTCGACAAACCACCAAGTCTCTTGTCATATTTTACATGATTGCTGAAAGCAAAGACAACTTAAAAAGAAAGAAATAAAAGACAAGTAGTAGGTATAAGAACCATTCAGGCTCACATTTATTAGATTAAAAATACTTTTATAAAGAGCGTAATGAAGAGCCAGCCACATGCTCATTACTTGGGTAAATACCGACCAAAATTCAATAGTGAATGAGATAGTCATCCTCCCCGCCTAGATATTGTTTTTAATCTAGTGGGAAAACCAACAGAAAGTAAATAAACTCTTAAGAATCTGTAGAGCCTAAATCCATATATTTATGCAATTATATTCAGCTGCACTCAGTTTTTTATTCATGCAAGAAGAAAACAGAGATTTCTATCAAAATGTTCACATTTCTCTAAAGATGTTATGGGAAGTGACTAAAGGGCCATAACAACGGTAAACCTTGAAATCCACATTGAATAAGGAAATGAACAAGAGTAGAAAAAAGGGAAATGAAACAGCAGGAATGGGTTTGCTTACACTGTTTGGATGCTGTGGTGAAGTGGGACAATGTCTAGGTTGAAATTAAGAAATGGAATTAGAAGGGCACAAACAGAAGGTTTTATTCAGAGTGTAAAATAGTAGAATTGAAGGCATTTACCAAAAAAAAAAAAAAAAATCCACAAAAGCTTTTGGAGGTGATGGATATGTTTAGCATCATGGTGGTGATGATGGTATAATGGGTGTATGCATATATTCAAACGGATAAAGATGTACACATTAAACATGTGCAATCACATATTTTGTTTTGTATGTCAATCATACCTCAAAGCTAAAAAGTTAAAAAATAGAGAGAATTTGATGTGCCATTGTTCTGGGCAACATGACAATACCAAGTATGGCCACAGGTCCAAAAGGAATACTAATGTCAGATAGAAATGAAGATGGTAAAAAATAAAAGGTACAGGAGTAAATCAAGTTTAATTTTTATTTTAATTAAATATGTGTAAAAACAATAAACATTATTGGTTGCATCTATCTTAGCTTAGCTGATTTAAAATCTTTCTATCCAAGTTGTTTCTAAATTCAACTTAATCCAAAGTTAAATCAAAAGCTCCATTCCTAACTTTTTCTTCTTTTTTTTTTCTTTTGTGGGTAAGACCAGCCCTGAGCTAACATCTGTTGCCACTCCTCCCCTTTTTGCTGAGGAAGACCAGCCCTGAGCCAACATCTGTTGCCAATCCTCCTCTTTTTGCCGAGGAAGACTGGCCCTGGGCTAACATCAATGCCCATCTTCCTCCACTTTATATGGGACGCCGCCACAGCGTGGCTGACAGGGAGTGCGTCGGCGGGCGCCTGGGATCCGAACTCGCAAACCCTGGGCTGCCAAGCGCGGACTAAACCGCTGCGCCACCGGGCGGCCCCTTAACTTTTTCTTCTTTTAGTAACTTTAATTCATATGCTACTTCAAAAAGTAAGTTGTAAAACAAATTGCAAACTGTAGCTGTTAAAATTAAAAATAAAGAATTTAAGTGAAAATAGTATCTATTTGCTAGTGGATCAGTCATGGCTCATTAAGTACACCTAAATTGTATTTTTCCATTTATCTGCTATGAAGTAAAGAAATCCTATCTCTTCAAACTCTAATACTTCCAATTAATTGCTTATAGAAGAATAAGGGGAAGTGATGGAATTAGGAAAAAAGATATTTCCTTCTCTGAAAGTATTTCTTCGCTACTTTGTATATTATGATAGAATGAGTTATTAAAGGGTCTTACAGCCTTTTTTAAATAGAAAATAACTGATTTTTCTTATGAAAATCCCCCAAACCCTTTACGGTGGTTAAAAGTTGTCTCACAAAAGTACCCCCTTAAATAAATATTTTAAAATTTGAATTGCATCAGAAGTACTTTTTACACAAATGTCTGAAAATATAAACATATTTTCCAGGGGCATGATTATCAGATGAAGGAACCTATAAAGGGACTTTAGTTCTCACATAATTGAAAGTAAGATAAATAAAGTGCTATTATATTTTTCAAAATAATTTTTCTTAATGTTTGTAATGAAACATATCCGTGAATGACAATCCTTAATTTAGTATGCTTCAAATTCAATTTTAAATTTAATCATACAATATTTTAAAAAATAGTAACATATGTGTGAGGAATGAGTAAATAAAGAAGCAATAAAACAAGTATGCCTGAGGGCCAGCCCGGTGGCATACCAGTTAAGTTTGCATGCTCCACTTTGGCAGCCCAGGGTTCACAGGTTTGGATCCCGGGTGCAGACCAACACACTGCTTATTCAGCCATGCTGTGGTGGCGTCCCATATAAAGTCAAGGAATACGGGCACAGACGTTAGCCCAGGGCCAATCTTCCTCACACACACACACAAAAAAAACAAGTACCCCTGATCCGACCATTCAATTTAGGAATAAATGAGAATGGTTTGTTAACTTATATTTAATACTTGTTTATTAAATATAAGTTTAATAACTATATCATATAGGGTATTTTCTGCATGTTAGTCCACAATTTTCGTGCTCTTGTTTCCATTCATCTAAAGTATAAGCACTGCCTGGTTATGTTTTTAAGCATATAATTGCTTCCTTTTATTATAACAAATAGTTATTACCTCTCTATAGATTACTCTATTTATTGTTTGGGGGCATTATAAACATGGTGTCATAATCAATGAATTTTTCTATGATTAGCTTTTTAAAATTGGCATTATTTTTAATTAGCTTATTTTACTTCACTGTGTCTATGACTCTTAAAATCCATTCTCCTATTGATGGTCATTTGAGTTGTTTCATAAGTTTGATTTAAAGAATAATATTGCAATAACTTTATTTTGTAAATGTCCCAGGTGAACATATGATTGAGTTTCCCCAGGAGATATACAGTGATGATTGGACATTCTGTGCTCTATTTTGTAAATGTAGGGCCTTTAAAAAATAATGCAAATTGTTTTCCAAAACAGTTGTACCAATCCACATTTCCTCCACCAGTGAGTAAGAGTTATAGTAGTTCCACATCTTCACCAAAACTTGTTTTTTTCCCTGAATATTAATTTCTGCCAGTCTGACACATACAAAAAGGAACAATTACAGATCAGTTTTACGTTTACTCAATCAGTAACAATGCTGACACTTGTTATATGTTTCTGGCCATCATGCTTTCCCTTCTATTTTACATATATTAAATATTTTTATATATTATATAGAGTATATTACAGATTATATATTATATGCATATAACATATTTTTATATTTTCTATAATACACATAGTATATTACAATGTATATGTATATATTTGTATTTACTATATATAGTAAATGTATTTTATATATATATTAAACATATATGTATTTATATAAACACATATTGTAATATGTTACATCTACTAAGAATATGTATATAGGTATAGCTATACATATATCTACACTGTATGTCTTATTGGATTGTTTATCTTTCTGACATTGATACATTGACATCTGAAGTACTTTATATTTGCAATATACTAATTATTTGTCATTTTTATGTCTGCTGACTATTATGTCTTAGTTCATGACTTGCTTTTACTTCTTCATGTTGCCTTTTTATGAAGTGATACTATTAGTTTTGATGCATTTGAATTTTTTGTTCTAATCACTTTTATACAGTATTTTGAGTTTTATTTAAGAAAAATTTATCTACTTTAAGAGTACATATGGGGCCGGCCCAGTGGCGCAGCAGTTTAGTCCGCGCTTGGCAGCCCATGGTTCGCTGGTTCGGATCCCGGGCGCCCGCCGACACACTGCTCGTCAGCCATGCTGTGGTGGCGTCCCATATAAAGTAGAGGAAGATGGGCATGGATGTTAGCCCAGGGCCAGTCTTCCTCAGCAAAAAAAAAGGAGGAAGATTAGCAACAGATGTTAGCTCAGGGCTGGTCTTCCTCACACACACACAAAAAAAGAGTACATATAGAGTACATATACATTTTTATTTTAGATAGTTTTACAATTATAGACAAGTTGTGAAGAGAGTATAAAGTTCCCATATACCCCACAAATACTTTCCTCTATTATTATGATAATGCGTTATTATGGTACAATATCACAAGTAGTGAACAAATATTGATACATTATTATTAACTGTATTCCATACTTTATTCAGATTTCCTTTATTTTTACCTAATTTTTTTTTCTATGTCAAGATCCCATCCAGGATACAATACATTTAATAATATAGCTTAAGCTATTCTCGACTGTGAAAGAGACTCATGCTTTTCTAATTTTTAATGACTTTCACATATTTGGGAGGATTGGTTAGGCATTTGGTAGAATTTCCATCAACTAAGATTTGTCTGATATTTGCCACATGATTATATAA
Organism: Tapirus indicus; assembly: GCA_031878705.1. Classification (NCBI taxonomy): domain Eukaryota; kingdom Metazoa; phylum Chordata; class Mammalia; order Perissodactyla; family Tapiridae; genus Tapirus; species Tapirus indicus. The sequence goes on along the minus strand of CM062937.1, from coordinate 32,134,496 downwards.
GAGCTACTAGCATTTGGGAGAAAGACCACAGGGCTAAAGTGCCATTCTCCTTCTTTCACATCAATGGTAACTATTAACATGACTTATTGCTTTCTGATATTAACTTTGATAACCTGGCTGAAATAGTGTTTATTGGATTTCTCCCCTTTGAGTTAATCTTTTTTCCCCCTTTCCATACTGGTGTCTTTGGAAAGAAAGCATCCTGTATAGCCCACACTGAAGGAGAGGAAAGTTATTCTCCACCTCCTTGGAGTAGAGTATTTATATCCATTATTTGCAATGCTTCTACATGAGAGATTTGTTCATCCTATAGAGTTGTTTATTTTTGATTCATTTATATGAGTGTGGACTCATATTTTTTTTTAAACTTTAGGTTATAATCTAATACTGCTCTATTTATTTTCTTGCTGAAATTATTCCATCATTGGGAGCTTTTTCAGTAGATTCCTGTCTTCCTTTCACATAACTCATCCTTTCATGAGGGATGTGTGTATGTGTCTTACTATCATGATAAATGTCTTACTTACAACTTCTTCCTATTCTTCTTCAGTGTTTTGGTTCTTGTTTTTCCATGTAATTTTAAAAATCAGCCTTTCAAGCGTCAAAAAAATTCAGATTGGAGTTGCATTGAAATCTGAAGGTCAGTTTGGGAAGAATTAACATCTAAGTTATAATTCAAGAATTATAATATCAAGAATTATAATTCTATGAATGTATTTTCTATCAATATATTCATTTAATTAGGAATATATAACATCTTACAGTAACATTTTCTAATGTATCCACACATGGTTTGTTCATCTTTTGCTAGTTGCATTGCCAGGTAGCTAATATTTTTGTGGAAATCACAAACATTTTCTGTTTTAAATTCCACTTTATCTCTGTTGCTTATGTATATCAAGAAACACTGGAAAGGAAGATTGACTTCTGGCACGACAGTGTTAGGAGCTCTGCTGACCTGCTCCCCGTGGAACTGGTGAAAACTGTTTAAAAAAGAACAATAACCCTTTAAAGCCTATGGAAATCATCCTTAGGGTAAATATCTAGATAAATTTGAAGAAAATCTATATAAATTTGATAAGAAAGTTGAAAGTCTGTGCTATTTGAACCAAGACTGCTCCCTGCCTTCCCACTCCCAGCTCAGTGAGGCACATACTCCACTCTAGACTGCTGCAGTCAAGAACACAGGGCTCCTTCTCCCATGAGCTCCCAGTTAAAGGGCTGCCTTCCTAGAGGAGCAGGACATAAGCTTTTCTCATTCTGCCCCACCTACCTGCTGCTGGGGCTAAGTCCTGGGCAAGTGGGGTTGACAATTGGGGATTCTTTATTCCACTTAGTTCTACTCATAGATCAGAGGCTTTGCCTTGGGTGCAGTGAGCTAAGAAGACTAAGGGGCCCTGATCACCCTTACCCTGGCTCCTAAAGCAGTGGTTCAAAACCAGGTGGGGCAAGCTGAGAGGTCCTAGAAATGCTGCCCCACCCTCCACTGGGTGCTCAGCCCCAAGAGCAGAGGTTTCACTCTGACTCAGAGAGAAGATTGCCATTGTGCCCAACCACAGATCCAGTACTGGCTCACAGATTTTTCCTGGGGAGAGAAGTAGGCCAATTATCAGATACCTCCTGACCTCTTTGAAAGTCTTGACCTCATTGGAAATACAGCCTAGATAATGTCAACCAAAGGGTACTCTCAAGAATAGTGAAGGTTGTGGTGAAGAAGAATTGGGGATAGATTTAATACACAGGCTAAACTGTAGGCAGTCTAGTTTGCAGAAGACAAATGAAGAATAAGGCATCTGGGAGGAGCCCTAATGGGATTGGAACAAATATCAAACACTGACCTCAAAAACTATTCTTTCATATGAGCCATAATGTGATTTGGATTGGTTTGTATAGTAATTTATGCCCCCAGGACAGTGCTTAAAACAATTGTGCAATTAACAAGCAGTTAGGGGAGTTGAAAGGTTTGGTGTGTTCCTGGAAAGAGAGAAAGAGATCACTACCCAAACCAATGTCATCCTAGGGTGACTGTAAACATATGCAAAGCTGCACTTTCCTAAAGAGAAACATCTGATGCTTAACACCAAGGGAGGAAAAATAGGCTTCATAAAAATAATGCAGCCAAACACTGAGCAAATAAACAAGAAAATAACAATAACAAGCCCTGGAGGGGGGACTAATATCTAGACTTGCTACAATACATTAACTAAAGTTTCCAGCCTCCAACAAAAAATTCCAACAAAGAAACAGGAAAGTATGACCCAAACTGAAAAAAAAAACAGGCAACAGAAATTGCCTGAGAGAATGAACGGATGTTGGATTTATCAAAAAAATACTTCAAGGGGTCGCCCGGTGGCGCAGCGGTTTAGTCCGCGCTTGGCAGCCCGGGGTTCGCAGGTTCGGATCCCGGGTGCCCGCCGACGCACTGCCTGTCAGCCACGCCGTGGCGGCGTCCCATATAAAGTGGAGGAAGATGGGCACGATGTTAGCCCAGGGCCAGTCTTCCTCAGCAAAAAAGAGGAGGATTGGCGACGGATGTTAGCTCAGGGCTGGTCTTCCTCAAAAAAAAAAAAAAAACTTCAAGATAGCCATTATAAACTAAAGAAAATCATGATTAAGGAAGTAAAGGAAGGTTGATGACAAGTTGCAACAAAGAGAGAATATCAATAAAGAGACAGAAATTCTAAAAAAAATTTTTTTAAAAACAAATGTAAGTTCTGGAGTTAAAAAGTACAATAACTGAAATTTTTAAACTCACTAGAGGACTTTAATAGTATAGTACAGTAAAAAAGTCATTAAAGAAATCAAAATACCACATTAGGAAATATTTGCTTAATGCAAAAGAAAGCAGTAAATGAGGAATAGAGGAACAAGAAAGACATGAGACATATAGGAACTAAGTAAAATTGAAGATGTGTCCAACTACATCGATGATATTATTAAATGTGAGTGGATTAAGCAATCACTATCATAAGGTAATGATTGTCTGATTAGATTTAAAAGAACGTGTTCTAACTATATGTTTTCTACAGGGGACACAATTTAGATTCAAAGGTACAAATAAGTTGAAAATTAAATGATGCAAAATGATAAACCATACCAATAGCAATCACAAGAAAGTTGGCATGGTTATCTTAATATCAGACAAAATAGACCTTAAAACAAAAAATGTATCAGAGATAATAAGGGACATTTTATGATAATAAAAAGGTCAATCTAAGAGGAAGGTATAATAATTATAATTATATAGACATCTAACAATAGAGCACCAAAATACTTGATGCAAAAAGTGACAGATAAGAAGAGAGAAATAGACAATTCAACAATAATAGTTGAAAACTTGAATACCCTACTTTGAATAATGGATATGATCATTAGACTGAGCAATAAGAAAAGAAAAGACATAAAGAACACCATAAAACAACTAGAATTAACAAATATCCATAGAACTATCAAACTGCCAACAATAGATTATACATTTATTTCAGGTACCCAAGGAACATTCTCTAGGATAGACCATATGCTGGGCCATAAAACAATACATTTAAAAGGATATAAATACACTTTCTGACTGTATGAAATAAAATTAGGATCAACAGCAGGAAAAAAATGGGGAATATTAGAGCAGAAATTAGTAAAAAAGAGAATGGAAAAATCATAGAGAAAATTAATGAAACCAAAATTTTATTCTTAAAAATGTCAACAAAATTGACAAACATTTAGCTAGATTGATGAAGAAAAAAGGAGAGAAACTCAAATTTCTAGAATTATAAATGGAAGAAGGGGCATCACTACTGACCTTACAGAAATAAAAGTATAATAAAGGAATGCTATGAATAACCATACACAAACAAATTAGATACCGTAGATGAAACTGACAAATTCTGAGACAGATGGAAACTAGGAAAACTGACTCAAGAAGAAGTAGACAATCTGAATAGATCTATTATAACAAGTAAGGGATTGAGTTTGTAACAAAAAAAACTACCCATAAAGAAAGTCTAGGCCCAGAAGTTCTCACTGCTGGGTTCTACAAAGATTTAAAGAATTAATGCCAATTCTTGACAAATCATTCCAAAAAGTAGAAGAGGGTACACTTCCCAACTTATTTTATGAGGCCAGTGTTACCCTGATATGAAAACCAGACAAACACAACACAAGAAAATAAACCACAGACTAATACTACAGACTTAATATCTATTACATTAATGTTATTTTATATTAATTATATATTTATTATATATTATATATTAATTATATTAATTACATACTTAATGTTAATACATACATACTCTTATGAGTATGGATGTAAAAATCCTCAATAAAATACTAGCAAACCAAATTCAGCAACATATAGAAAAAATTATATGCCAGGACAAAGTGAGATATCCCAGGTATGCAAAGTTGGTTTAAAACCCAAACATTAAAAAAAGTAACACATTGCATCAATAGAATAAAAACCAAAAATGTCATGATAATTTCACTAAAAGCATTTGACAAAATTCAATGTCTTTTCAAGACAAAAACCCTCAACAAACTAGGAATAAAAGGGAATTTCCTCAACCTGATAAAGGGCATATATGACAAACCTACAGCTAACATACTTAATGGTGAAGGCCTGGATGCTTTCCTCCTAAGATAGGGAACACAGAGGATGCCAACTGCCACCAATTCTATTCAACATTGTACTGGATGTTCTAGTCAGAGCAGTTAGGCAAGAGATAGAAATAAAAGCTATTAATATCAGAAAGACAGAAGCAATACTATCTCTATTCATAGATTACATAATCTTGTATATAGAAAATTGTAAAGATTCCACTAAAAAACTATTAGAATGAATAAACAAGGTCAGCAGGTTTGCAGGATACAAGATCAATATACAAAAATCAATTACATTTCTAAATATTTGCAACTCAATATGCAATAGCATCAAAAACAATAAAATATTTAGGAATATATTGAACAAAAGTAATGCAAAACTTATTCTTTGAAAACTTCAAAACCTTGTTGAAATAAATTAAAGAAAATCTAAGTAGCTGGGAAAACATTCTATGTCCCTGGATCAGAAGATTTAACATTGTTTACAAGGTAATATTCCTCAACCTAATCTACAGATTCAACATAATCCCTCTCAGAACCCCAGCTGATGTTTTGCAGAAATTGACAAGCTGATTTTAAAATTCAAATGGAATTGCAAGGACCCAGAATAGTCAAAACGACATTGAAAAAAGAAGAATAAAGTAGAAGGACTCATACTTCCTGATTTCAAACTTACTACAAAACAATGGTAATCAAGACAGTTTGGTACTGGCACAAGGATAGACATATAGATCTATAGAATAGAATTGATAGGACAGAAATAAACCTACACATCTACCATCCACTAGTGTTTGACAAGGGTAGCGAGACCATTCAATTGTGACAAAATAGTCTCTTCAGCAAATGGCACTGGGACAACTGGACATCCAAAGTCAAAAGAATGAGTAGGATCCTTACCTCTATCTGAATCACACTGCATTCTGCCTATTACTTGGTTTTTTGTTTGAAGGGGAAGCGGATTTCATGACTACTTTTATGACTGACTCAAAAAGTTTCTTAAATGTATCAAATGTGTATTTGAAATGTATTTTCTGCTATTGCTGAGTTTAAGAGTCTATATCTTTTCATTAAATCCATCTTGTCAATTATGTTCTTTGACTCTAAATGGTGTTTCTGGCTGTTTTTGTACATATGCTCACATGTATGCCCAAGGGGTTAATTATGTGTGAAAATCATTTTCTAATTCCTCACTATGTGTATTTCTTAATTTCTTTATATATTTCTGTTAATTTTCAATTTATATATCTTGACTACATGTTATATTAGATGCATAAAAGATCAGCGACGCAAATTTTCATTTGGTTGGTGTTTACGTGACATATTTTGTTCATACTTTCAATGACATATCTTTTTTTATTTATATTTAGCTACATTCCTTGTGAGCAGCATGTAGCTGGATTTTTCTTCATCTATCCTGCCAATGTAAATTTGGTAAATCTACAATTCTGTGTATTTACCTTTATTTTAAATAGTATTTTTTTGAACTTTTTTCTACACTCAAATTTTGAGCTTCCTTTTTGTCCTGTGTTTCTTATATTTCTTTTCTCTTTTCAATTGAGCTGTTTTTCTCATTTTATTTTTTTTACATCCCTTGCCTTGAAACATGCTTTCTGTTTATATTCTGTAGTTGTTACATTTGTAATGTCAACATGCCTGCTTAAAGTGGATCATTCGGGGTTCAGTGCCTAAAACTGAAACCATCCAAAGTATATTAAGGAGCAAAAGACATTTAGTACAAGAACTCAGTGCTTATAAAATCATCAAAAGCACGGAAAGCATATTCTTCAGAGGTTGTCACTGGAACTCTTGTGAAAATAGTTCATGCCATTGTGGTGTTGCTCTCCAAGGATCAGGAAGCCATTGTTTTACACTGTCACCAGGACCACTATGGCAATTACCCCTGGACGTACATGAATATGAGATAGTGAATCCAGCCACTAACCAGCAGCTACAGAAAAAAGCAAGAGGAAATTGACATTTCTGTCTTCCCTAACTTTAGTTGCTGCATCTTAGTGATAAAATCCAATTTATATCAAGGACTCCAGTTGCAAAGAATCCAGAATATGTAGTTTTTAGATTTTCATCCTCTTTGAGATGGGAAGTTCACCAGAAGCAGTTTGGAAAGGAGATAGATTACAAATCAATCATATCCACTACAGCCAATTTAACTACTCAATATCTAATTCATCTTGCAACTCAATATTCAAAAAAATACAGCAACAACATTGTCCTGCATAATACAATTTAAATCTTGCTGTTGCAAAAGAAAACATACTCTCTCTCCAAAAAGATAAACTTGAAATACTGATGGGTTCTCTGTCCTGTGGGGACTTGGTGCTCCCTGACAGCATTTTCTACCCTGACCCAATAACATGCCCAAACTGGATTCTCAATTTTTCTCATTTGCTAAAGAGGTTGGAGTTTTATTTGAACATCTCTTGTCTTTCATTGAAATTCTCCTTAGGGCTGATATCTGTGATTTTTCCAGCAATGTGAGATTACCCGGATATTCCTTATAGAAAAAGTGTTAGGCAGGCTCTTGGGACTAGAAATCAATCTGGCTTCTTTCTATCATTCAAGGTTAACCACTGGTGATATTTCCATATTAGTGCAAATTGCTTACTATGTCAAAAAGTCATTTCTTTGGATTAGATTTTTTTGTTTGTTTTATGCTTCACTGCATTTTGCACTGAAATAACATGTTTTAAATATTGAAGGAAAGAGTTAGTGAAATCAACACTTTCACTGAATACTGATCTCTACTGTGAAGATTGTGGACACATGCCACTTTAGTATTTATGAGTCCAATGGCCATGTCCCTTACTCTGGCCATTGAAACCTACACACTTTTTGATGGGGGCTTCTTAGAAAGTGTTTCTTTCTTTTTTCTTCCTGCCATAAATAGGGCAGACATAGATGGTACTGCCCCCTTTTCTCTATCTTTCTGTCTTGAAAACGAATGTGCTTTTTTGGAGCAGGAGCAGTCATCTTGTGAACAAAATGTAACAAGCATGGCGGAAAAAGTCATCACACTCTGTGTGGGAGAAGGCAGTGAGAGACAAAGGCTGGCATCTTAGATCAGCTGAATTGATACAAGCTAGATTTATTTCTAGACTTTGAGTTATGTGAGGAAAAATACTACTTGTTTTTTGAGCTATTGCAAGTTGGATTTTCTGTTACTTGGATCAAAACATTCTGAGCTGAACCAAAGCCAAATAAACTGACTTACTAGATCTGCATACATAAATGTTTATTTATATCTTTAAAAATTTTTTTAAAATAACCAAGCATGAACTTGCATTTTAGAATCAATATCCACTTTCTCTCAATAAACTATGTATATGTACATGTTCAATATTCCTACTTTCTATTGTGTATTGCCAGATATTGATATGAGATGCCTCTACATGTGAGTTTCAAGAACTCCTCTGGAATGTTTTTGTTATTGATTGGAGTTGCGTTATTAATATATTTCCTTTTTTTGCATTGAATTTAGTAAAATGTGTTAATTTATATAAGACAAATGAGAAAACTTTTAAAAATAAAACTATATTTTTCATAAGGTTAAAGACTATATACTTTTTTTGGCTACATAAATAAAAGATACATCATGGGAAAATCTCATCCAGATTATCCTTGGGAAAGAGTGAACAGGGGGTGGTGGAAAGCAGTGTTTGCAGTGCTAAGAGGGTGAGGTGTCTCCTTATTTCTTCAGGAGGATGTGACTGGCTTGTTTCAATAATTCCAAGGACTGGCAAGGAAATGAAACCTCCTACTCAGGGATAAGCAGAAATGGTGCCTGGTCCCACTCAACTGGGAGGGTAGTTAGGCAAAGGAGCTGTTATGCATGGGAGCAGAACTGGAACGGGAACTTGTGGTTAGGACACTGCCTCCCGGTTTTACCAGATGTTAAGGCAGCACATAATATTTCACCTTATTTTCAGGACTTACACCATAATGGCCAGCTACATAATTTGCAGGGTCCACAACAAACTGAAATGGTTTTCCTTGTATGAAAACAGGAAAACAGTGTCTTTAAAGGTACACATAAACTTTTTCCTTTCTTCTGTGACCTCATTCTGTTGACTTACATTGTTTTATGTTTGCTATTTAACATTGTTCTAAGTAAATAGAAATTAACCTTTTAAATAATTAGCATGAATTTTTGCTGTTCATTTTTCATCTAAAACAATGGCACTTTTAAGTGCAAATATAAAAGCATTTAACTTTTATGCAGAATCAGAAAATTAAATAATTTGTATTTTGTGACTCATGTTGGAGGGTGAATTTAGCAAGTCAGAAGAGAAAAATCACAGGTCAGACTCAAGAGGGTGGAAGGAGGAAGAAAGGCTCCCTCCAGGCAAGAGGCTGGGTGAAAGAGCACTCCAGGTAGGAAGATAATCTCAAGGCCAGTGCAAACCCTTACAGGTGCATGGGGACGCCGCCCTGCAATGTGCAGTGTACACTCCTGCCAGCTGCCAAACTGATGTTCCACACCTCAGCTAAGAAGGGGTCTGGGGAATCTGAGCCAGGAGTTTTCCTTTCTCGGGAGCCCACCATCCCAACCCATGGCAGATGGATGGCTCCTAAGGATATTTAAACCTCTGCACTGGGACACACTAGTTATCTGAATGGGGGTGCATGAGAGGCTTATGGCCATCAAGATGCCACCTCTGGATTGTTGCTCCCCAGATGCACAGTGGTGCTTCCAGCCTATGTGGATGGAACTCCATTGCTTGCTGAGATGCTGTGGAGTGCGAGTGCCCAACCTGGCCCTCTCCACGCTCACATCCAGGCTCTGTCAGTGGTGGAGAGCAGCCGCTATCATTTTGTAAGGGAGTGAGAGGAAAGGCCTGGCAGGGCTGGGCACCAGGGAATGAGCGAGAGTCAGGCTGTTGAGAAGTCATCCTGCCTTTATGGCAGAATGAGAGACTCCAGGTCAGCCGAGTCCCCACACCTCCAGTTCCTGTGCTGTTGCCCCATCTGACTTCACTTATGAAATATAAATTCAAATTTCAAGACTTCAAGGGCAGAGCACTAAACCCCAGGCACGAGGCCCTGTGAAACTGCACTGGTAACATGGCCATGAAGTTGGTCATGATGTCAATGATAAAGGATCCACTTCATAGTATTGCACAGTACAGGCCAAGGCGCAGTCTGTTCACCAAGCAGGCAAGGTGATGGATCTAGGAAAATCAAGTAAGAAAGAGGGAGGTACAGTTAGATAATAGGCAAATGATTAATTCCTTTATATATGTGGACCTTGCGGATGATGGACTTTACCTATTGAACCAGCAAATCATCATAGGCTACTTCCAGTAGGAGAGAGACTTCATGTGAAAATGTAAATCAATTGTTTATCGTGGGTCATGCCCAGGCTGGTAGAGTTCATTGTAACTGGATATATGTGAGAAGGCCTTTTTGACTGATGAGAGAATAGAATTCATAAGGATGTATAAACACTGCCTTGCGGTAAGTTTTAGTGATTTAATTCTTCCTATAAATCCAAACAGCAATGTGATTGCAGGCCATCAACATGCCTCAGGGTGTCTTAGACGTGCACATTATTTCAGGATAGATAGTAACAGAGTCCCTACTTCCAACGGCAATATTTTCCAGATTTCTGTTTTAGTAGCACCCTGTATTCCAAATATCACCATTAAATCTCCCATCCCCAAAACACCAGCAAAGGATTGCCGTGAAAGATGATGAAAGACCAGTTTATACTGTTATATTTACTTCAAAGCAAAGATGCCCATTTCAGAGATCTTATTTTCCAGTAAGCTCTTGGTCTCTTGTGACCCAAAGGAAACAGCTGTGGCCACTAAATGGTTTTAGATAAGACCAGGCACTTGTGTTATCTTAGCACTGTTATTTCGGGGGAACCAATTTGTTTGGCATAAAGTATAGAGAGTTATCATTTAATCAATTACTTGTGCACTCCACAAGTAGTTATTGAGTGTCTACATCACTTCAGGCACTGGAGATACAACAGTGAACAAGACAAAGGACCTGCTCGAATCAGTAATACAGCCTTATAGGTACACATAGGTAACACATCTAAAGAAGTAAAGAAAGAAATAAATACCACATTAGATGCTAAAAACACTCGGGAAAGACATAAAGCAAAATTAATGGGAACTAAGCAAGTCAAGTGTTGTTTATTATTATTATTTTTCATGGTGTTCAGGGAATGCTTCAGTAATTGGGTGGCACTTGAGCAAAGATCCGAAAGCAGCTGAGAAGCACCTTGCAGGTCGTGGGGAATGAGCTTTCCAATAGGAAAAACCCAGAAGTGGAAAAATCTTGAGGGAGGAACATGCTTGACTGGGTGAACAGCAGCAAGACAGCCAGTGTGATAGTGGTAACATAAGGAGGAAAGAGACGAGTAGAAGAAGATGAAATTAGAGAGGTAAGAATGGTCAGATCTTGTAGGATTTTGCCGTCTATTGTAAAGAGTTTGACTTTGACTAAGAGTGCTGCAGGAAGGCACTGGAGAGTTGTGAGAGGAAGAGTAACTACATGTGACTCATGCCTTTGAAAGAAAGATTCCAGTGACTGTGTTCTGAGTAGACTATAGAATGGTAAATGCAAAAACAAACAACGGAAAAGCATATCCACCTCTTGCCTGAATGAAAGCAGTAGTCTCTAAAGTAGAAGTCTGAAATAGGGGACCAGTAGTTGAGGTGTTGAAAATTAATCAGACTCTGGATACATATTAAAGGAAGTGCAAACAAATTTGATAAAGAAATATATGTCAGATGTGAGTGAAAGAGAGTAGTCAAGGGTAAATGCAATGTGTTTAGGTTGAAGCATTAGAATAGAATTGTCATGTAAGGAGTGGCTAAGAATAAGTGTGTGGTGGGTGGGTAAAATTCAGAGTTCAGTTTTGGACATACCTCTTTGTATAAGTTCGAAATACCTCTTTGTTTTGTAGGAAGAGATCCAGAAGTAAACTGAACACGAACCAGCTAGGTTTAGAGGAGAAGTTTGGGATGGAAATAAACATTTTGCAATCATCAGCCTAGAAATGAGACTGGAAGAGATCAACTAGGGACATTTTATAGATAGAAAAGGGAAACAACTTGAGAATTTGGCTCTAGACCATTGCAACATACAGAGGAAGAATCATCAGAGGAGACTGTAAAGAAACAGCCATTTATAGGAAGATAAGCAGAAATGCATTGTACTAGAAACAAGCCAACAAAAACAATGTTTCAAGAGATAAAGAAGGTTCAACATGTTCCACCACTGATTATAATGAAGAAGGAGGACTAACCACAGGATTAAGTATGAAAACGGTTAACAAGGGTTGTTTGTGTAGAATATTGGAAAGAAAAGCATGAATGTCGTGGTTTACATAGGAAAGGAGATTTGGAGCTCTTGATCCTAACCTTTTTTGATAGGTTTTGCTGTACCAGTGAGAACAGAAATGAGTCAGGAGCTAAAAGAAAATTTTGAGATGTTGCAGATTAAATAAAGGCCCCTCAAAGATATGCACATCCTAATCCCTGGAACCTAGGATGATGTTACTTTACATGCTAAGGGGACTTTGCAGATGTGGTTAAATTAAGGAAGTCGAGATCGGGCCATCATCCTGGCTCATCCAGGTGGGCCTAAAGTAATTACAAGGGTCCTCATAAGAGGAAGACAGGAAGGTCAGATAAGGAATTCAGGAAGCTCTGCAAACCAGAAAAGGCAAGCAAATGGATTCCCCTGAAGCCTCCAGAAGGAACACATCCCTCCAGATACCTTGAATTTAGACCAATGAAACTGATTTCAGACTTCCAACGTTAAGAACTGTAGGTAATAGGTGGGTAATAGATTTGTATTGTTTTAAGCCACTAAATTTGTGGTAATTTGTTACAGCTGTAATGGGAAATATGCTGGATTCAAAGAAAATTTATATGAAACCTTTTATATTTTGAAATAAACCACATATCTAGTAACATATATACCACTTAATAGAAAATATTTTAAAGTAAATATCTGTGTAATTTCAAACCACATGATATAAAGATATGGAAAATTCCTAGTAACTTAAAGCTCCTGTTATGTTCCTTGCCAATCAAAATACCATTATTCCCTCTTAGAGGCAACCAGTACTCGGCAGTTTAAAATAATTGCTTCAATATTTCCTTACAGTTTTATGATCTAAAAATACATACTTTAAAATATAGTTTGGATTGCTCTATTGGAACATTATATAAATGGGGTTATCAGGACACATATTTTGTGTCTAATTTATTGCATTTAACAATTGTTAAATATACTTATGTTCTTGCATGTAGAAAATCACAAAGTTCTATTGATACACGAGTTCCACTGTCTAAATATGACACAACTGCATGCTGATGAACATTTACTTATTTCCTGGTTATTGCAATTATAAGCAGTGTTGTTATACGTTTTTGCAGGTCAAATACTAAGAAACATAATCTATGAATCATAGGCTACATGCATGTTCATCTTTATTAGAAAATACAACATACAAATGCTTTTGAATTACAGTGCCACCAGTAGGATATTAAAGTTCCCTTTGCTCTACATCCTAACCATCACTTGGTTTTACCAAGCATACTAGTTTTTGTCCATCTTTTTGAGACAAAAGTTTATCCATTTTTGGGGGTGTGTAGTCTTTGTGGCTTTTTGCATTCCCTTGATTACTAATGAAGTGGGAACCAATATTTATATATTTTTCTTGACCAGTTAGATTCCTTCTGTTTCTATTAATTTGTCTTTTTCTTACTGACATGATGGAGATCTTTAAGTTTTCTAGATACAAACAAGGCATTTCTTCCCTCTTTAATGGCCTTGTTAAACCATTGGAAATCTGGAACCTTTGAGACAGGAATAGTGTAAAAGAGTGATAACAGCGAAGAGCTAATATATTCAAGGTATATTAAGACAAGGCACCAGGATCTATGGATTTCTGATCTGAAGAGTTAATATGGAGAGTATCATCTAGTGATATGGACCTGAAATCTGGAGGATTTTAGGTGGAAGAGAGAGCAAATGGTGTGTAGTAGCAATGAGGAGCAAGAATACACCTATTCCTCTCCATACTCAGTGACTTGCAGAGAATCAGAGAGAAACTGCCATAAGTTAAGATAACTGCAGGTTCAGAAACAACATCCTTAGAGAAGAGTCAGGCTTTAGATAGGGCAAGAACCTGGAAGGAATAAAAATAATTTTAAAAAAGATTACTTATGATGAGATGTGAGTTTCAGAAAGTTCAGTGGGAAGGTTTCCATATTTGGAGAGAAGGAGAACATGGGTTTATGTAGTGTTATGTGGGAATGGCATCTCTAAGGGCATGAGAAACTGAGATTTGAGAGAAAGCCTGGGAGTTGGGGCTTATTTTTGTGGTAATTGATGTAAATATGCAAAAAGGCATGATGGGATTAGTCCTGGTCTCTTGAAATTATTTTGCTGGGCGTTTGAGTATTGGGGTGGGTTGATAGGAAAGAGGAAAATTTCCAGGAGCAAGGAGAATGCTGTGAATCCCCCTTTCCTGCCCAGAGTAGCATGGAAGCCAGGAGGCGATGGTGTTGTAAGGACAACATTCCCTCTGGTCTTGAATAAGAGAATTACAAAACTGGATCTCAAGAAGAACACATTCATATAAAAGAATTATTCACAGGAAAAAATTCCCAATATTACAAGGAAGAATTTTCTATAAATGACTAAACTGGAAAAGATATTGAAAATACCCTAGATAAAATTTTGTTTTCCAGATAGAGTTGTTCTGGGAACCAACCCAAGAAACATTGCCTCAGGTTTAGATCATTTTGGAGGTACAACCAGGCCAAACGTCTTTCAGCCAATCACCCCATGTCACTGTAAATCAAGCTAGTCTGGAGGATTGTTCTCTACCATTGATTTTTTGGCAAGTGAAATAATGAACTGCAGGCATGAATCAAGTAATACACATTTTCTCAGGATTAGTAAACATTTAGTAGTACGTCTTGCTTGGTGTCATTGTGTATTTGGGCTCTGATAGGGAAAAATTAAGAGAATCCTGCTAAGAATATGTGTTATAATTTTAAAAGGTTTTCTTGTATTTAAACAGGAATAATGATGGAAATCTTTAAACACACACACACAGAAACTATAATAGACACTAAAAACTTGATTTGGGTGAAATTGAACTATACCGCTGGATGCCACCAAAGATATTTCTTCAATCCTTCCTGACTTTCAGGGAAGAAATAAAATTCCACTATTACATAGATGATCCAAGTCATTTAGGGCAGAGACAAAGGTAGTTCGAATCAGGTGACTCTCTTTACCCAACTAGAAAATGCAGGCAGCAGAGGTGCAGTGGTGCGCGGTCCTGGAGAACAAGATGGGGAAAATGTTAATTTCTGACATTAGCTGCATAAGTGAAGAATTCAGAATTGTACTTTATTCTGATTATTTCCTTCTTTTTGCTCTCTTCTCTATCTCCTTATCTTTCTTGGTCTCACCCACGTCTGTGCACATGCACACACAAACTCACCACCCTTTATATTTTCATTCCCAACACAGATACTTTCTATATTTGACTGCTAACCTTAGTAAAGTAGTGGAAATCTGTATGAACAAGGATGCTTAACGAAGTAAGTCTGTGTGTAAGATCACAAGCACAGGTTTTACAAAATTTCCGAAAAAGAAATTTGCTTTCATCTCTCTCTCTCTTTTTTTTTTTTTAATTTGCACAGAGTTCCAGCAATTTTCTTGTAGGTTGTACTCAGTCAGTGAGCTATAAATTCTTCATTAGAACCCGTTGTATGTCAAACCGTTGGTAAATGACTGAGACAGCCATTGGAGGAAAACTGGCTGAAATATCTGAACTCTTAGGATCTAATCTGGTTGATTTGATTTTATCTTTTTATGAACCAAATGGGGTATTACCTATAAGCCTTTATCAAAATAGAAATTAAAACTGTAAAACCACCTTCCCATGATCAAGATTATGATCAAGTGTAAATATGAGGGGCCTTAAATTTTACCTTTTCCCCATGAATGCCATATAATTTTGTGTGGTTTAAGAAACCAGAAGCATCAGCATTACCTGGAAGCTACCAAAATGTGTTTCAAGGAAACAGCAGCATAAATATTACCTGGGAGTTTGCTAGAAATGAAGTCTTGGGTTCCAACCCAGTCCTACTGAATCAGATCTGCAGTTTAATAAGATCCCCAGGTGATTTGTTTTTCCATTAAAATTTGAGACGAGCTGTCATAAAAGACGCAGAAGAACACCTGAGTTACAACTGGAGGGAAATAAATGGAGTATTAGAATGATATTTTCTAAGTATATTCACAGTTCCTTGAATTTTTAATGAAAATGAGCAGTGCTCTTATTCTGTCGAGATCATATACCCAAGAAACTATGATCCTATTGACCTCATAGTACAAAATAATTTACAAAACTGTCTAAGGAAAATGTGATTCACTTTGTTCTTAGGATCATTCAGCCATATGGATGTGAATCAAACTGCCTTCCTCCTTATGAATAGAAAATGACAATCACGATAAATTGTCACTTCCTCAGAAGGAACAGTGAAAAAGTTTTTTGAAACTCTGATACTTGGAAGAAGACTATATTTTCTACGTCCTCAAAATTTTTCTTATAGTAATAACTCACCACACTGTATTCAAACAGCCAGAAAGATTTAATTCAATTCCAAATATAGGTGTGTATCTTGAGGGGAATCGAGGTCCAGATAAAACACATACAGTTGCTATGGATGTGGAGGCTGGGAAATAATGATTTTCATGGTCATATGTAAAAAATAAATAACAGTGTATATTACTATAAAATAGTAAATATTCATTTCACTTATATTACGACCTATTAGGTAGAGAGAGTACTGAATACACGTCTCACTGATCTGAGGAATAGTAAGTTTTGATTTTTAACTACAAACTGTAGAAAATTGATAATGGATGTGGAGTATAAATATAAATATATCTACCAGGCTCTCTTTATGATTTCAAAGGTCCATCTCCAATTATCCACTTGCATATCTTCCTTATTTATAATTGCAAATCTATAATTTATGAAGGTTCCTAATATGCCAATATAATGACTACCTAATGATTTTATCATGCCTTCCTTAACATTTTATGATGGCTTAACTCAATATTAATGCTTAATTTTAAAAGAGACGTATGCAGAAGTTGTCACCTTAATAAAGATGACATGCTGCTTTATACCTCTGATCAAATTTCAGACTAACAGAACTTTGCCATGTAGAGAAAAAAATAATCATTTCTAAATTTAGGTGTCAGTATAAGCTAAGGTTGAGGTTGACAAGATCATGGCAAAGAAGGCTATTTGTCACAATAATTGACAAAGTTAGGGGAAAAAATTCTATGTCTTATTAAAAACACACACACACACACACACACACAAGCTAGCAGCATTTGCAATGAATTTATTAATATTTTCATCTGTGATCTTTTCTGAAATCTTTGCTTCACATTCCCTTGAATAAGTGTCTACATTATCAGTCCAACATTCTTAATTTTATACTATTAGAACTTGTATCTGTTAATTGGTAAGATTTAGAAAATTGACATCTTATTTACATACAAAATATTTTAAAAAGTAATTATTTGAAGATATTTTACAACTAGGAGAAATACTTGCAGCTAGAGTTTTAAAATATGTTCTTTGATCACATGCCTTAGTAACATAGTGGTTCAGTTCACACACTCCACTTTGGTGGCCTGGGGTTCGTAGGTTTGAATCCCGGGATCAGACCTACGCACAACTCATTAAGCCATGCTGTGGTGGCATCTCACATATGAAAAAATAGAAGGTTGGCACAGATGTTAGCTCAGGGTGAATCTTCTTCAAGCAAAAAGAGGAAGACTGGCAGCAGATGTTAGCTCAGGGCCACTCTTACCAAAAAAAAAAAAAAAAATCCAGTTAGAATTGTCAGAGTGACTTAGAAACAATAAAACATTGAATTAGAGTTATGCAATAGAAAAAATTTTTTCCTAAAATTTAAGTTAAATAAGTTTACTATGGGCATTTACTTATTCATGTTCAAGCTTACATTGTTGGAAAATGGAAAACATAGATTAAAAAAAAATCCAATAGAATCCTAATGGATGAACTAAGCTTCATTTTACAAACTCATCTTAATTTCAATGAGCTGCTTTAATAAGTTAAAATAGAGTTAAAAGTTAATTATTTTAAAGATGTTAGATGGCAGTTAAAAAATGGCTTGTTCTCTCAGTAAGAATCTTTTTAAAGATTGTTTACATTTTGGAAGAAATGGCCAATTAATAAATATGTGCTTTTATGTTGGAGAGGAAAAGCTTACACATAGAAGAAAGTCAATATGGGCTAAATAATTTATTTTTATAAACTTAGGTAAACTAATTTATATATATATTTTTTGGTTTATTTATTTATTTTTGTAATCTAAGTGAAGACAAGATCTTCTGAAACTCTTGTCTGAATAAGGAACAACCACAGACTCATATATAATAGTAGCGTGATTTTTCTTCACGCCCAGCATGTGCCTACATGGCCTGGAAGCAAGGGTTTCGACAGAGTAAATGAAGTAGTGTCTTTGTGACAAAGAGGAAAATCAATGAATCTGTATTCAGCAGAAGCACCCTGCCAGTCTCGGTCTCAGCTATCCAATGCTGAGCTCTTGGTTTCCTCATTGATACACAGTGGCTACTCCATTTACTATTCTTAAAAGTACTCTCTAGATAATAATAAAAGAAAGATAACAAACATCAATATTGTAGGAAGTCTCCTGTACAAGCTCTCTGGTAAACAGAAGTTAAGAAAAAAAATAGATCAAGCTTTTCTGGAGTTCACTGTGTGTGTAGAATGAGTTTAGAATGACACACTCGACACCATAACTCTATTTGCTGTATCTCTGCACCTTTCCTGAGCACACCTATAAACGCACTGTTTTGCTAATTTCTAGCACGTACAGTTAACATAAAATCTGAGTGTAGCCTCAACAGTTTTCATCTTACTTTTTTCCTACACAGATAAGTGTCATGAATGATATCACCAAGGCTGTGTAACATTAAAATAATTTATACTTCAGTTAATAGAGGAAACAACACCAAGTAGAAAAATCTTTGGGGATATTTCTAGAGCTAAATAACAGTGTACGTGTCAATTTTGATCTAGGTTTGCCTCAGTATCCGTACTCACAGAAAAAATATTTAGGTAACCACTATTAGAAGATAACATTTAACAAAGGTATCTCTAACTACCTCCATATCTCCACTTGAAATTCCCGGCCATTTTATCTCCTCATTATTCTATTGGGACTATGCATGTTATACTTGCTCATCCCAGCTTTATTTGCAATGCTTCTTATCTCTTGCCAAGTATAGCTCTGATTTCTGCACACCTTCCTATTTGGGCAACACATTAAAGATTCTTATCATTTCCATTTCAAAGTGATTTTAGGAAAGTAGAAGAACTCAGAGTTCAACTCTTTACAGGATGATACCCTTTGATATAATCATCCCAATATTGTCCTTGAAACACCATCTGTAGCCCGCCATCAATGATTTCTTTTCCCAGTTCTGCTGTGGCTTTTCTACCTGCTAAATCATATAAGAAATAACTAACAGTTTTTTTTTAATACACCTGTTAAACTAATTGAAGAATTGTCTTAATATTGCTTGCAGGTATACGTAAATGTTACATAAAACATACCATTATTATTTGCTAATATTACTGAAAGAAACAAGATAGGCAGATTGTTTGCAGTCACACATTTGCTTCATTTGATTTTTTTATTATCACAACAAACTACATTTCACAATTTTGCATTATTTTAATCTTCAATACCAAACCCACAAATGTGAGTTCATGGACACCCTCCACTAGAATTTATGTTCTGGTAGATTATTGTTCTTTTCACTCTCAAATAGCATTATGTGCTAGAAGATCACTGCATTTTACTTGGTAGAAATTAAGGTTCAATTAATATACAATAAGTATGAAACAAAAAGCAGTAATTTTTAGCAATTCTATTATTACCAAGCAAAACACTGAATCTTACATTTTTTTTTTTTTTTTTGTGGGGAAGACCAGCCCTGAGCTAACATCTATTGCCAATCTTCCCCTTCTTTGCTGAGGAAGACTGGCCCTGGGCTAATATCGTGCCCATCTTCCTCCACTTTATATGGGACGCCGCCACGGCATGGCTGACAGGCAGTGCGTCGGCGGGCGCCCGGGATCCGAACTGGTGAACCCCGGGCTGCCAAGCGCGGACTAAACCACTGCGCCACCGGGCGGCCCCCAGAATCTTACATTTTTGAATAAACAACTTAAGCCTAGATTCTTCCTTCAATTTAACATTGGATTAATAATATAGCACGAAATTTTGGAACGCATTCTTTATTCATGATATGAATCTTTCAAAAAAAATTTATTAAGAAATTTCTAGGTGCATTATCCTTTGCTAGGTGATAAAGGAAATAAATTAAAAAAAATAAAAATATTATTTCAACTGGAGAAATCAGCTACAATGAAGATTCTTGTTGTCATCAAATACCACTCTCCCTTTCTTACTTAGAGATAAATTCCCTGGTATTTAGCATGACAGCTAGCCATATGTGGAAGAATGATATTTCCCAGCCTTCCTTGCACTAGAGGTAAGTGGATTGGAAGGGAGGCATTATTATCATGTAATGAAAGCATTAATATTTGAAGATGATATTGTCATCAGCCTGGGGTGCAGGGAGACAATGGAAACAATAAACTAAAACATTAGAAATATGAAAAATTTCCCAAATTTCTAAATAAAATCAACCTTTAAAAGCATTTCTTTCTGGGGCCGCCCGGTGGCGCAGCGGTTTAGTCCGCGCTTGGCAGCCCGGGGTTCGCGAGTTCGGATCCCGGGCGCCCGCCGACGCACTGCCTGCCAGCCATGCCGTGGCGGCGTCCCATATAAAGTGGAGGAAGATGGGCACGATGTTAGCCCAGGGCCAGTCTTCCTCAGCAAAAAGGGGAGGATTGGCGACGGATGTTAGCTCAGGGCTGGTCTTCCCCACAAAAAAAAAAAAAAAAAAAGCATTTCTTTCTAATAGCAATGGTCGACTAGAAAAAGGAACAAAAATTAATTAAGATATTATTAGTAATTATATCAACTTAAAAGAGCAACTGAACAATTAGAAAGGTTGGAGAAAGTTCTTGGTTGTGATATTCAGGTAATATACAAAGTCAACACTCAACAAATTAATCTACAAAATAAATGCAATTTCAATAAATGCTCAGAAACTTTCTTGCACAATTTGCTAAACATTATAACATTTACATGGAATACTAAATATCTTTAATATAAACCAACTTTAAAAAAAGAAAAAAGAGAGAAAGTCTTCCCCTGGTAGTTAATAAGACATTTTTGTGTCGTAGTAATAAAAATAGTGTGGCATTTTCACAAGAATAGACAAACTGATCCATGTGGCAAATGAAAAGTTCAGAGATAGAGTCAACATCAATTGAATTAGGCACCATAAATAAAGGGAGAAAAGATAGATTGTTTACAGAAGATGGAAAAATTGGCAAACCAAGTGAAAAAATAATACTGCTTCCCTACTTAAAATGATTTACAGAGACGAAACTTAAAAATGTAGCAAACACATGAAGAGATACTCAATATTATTAGTAATCATAAACATTAAAAGTAAAATAGTAATTAAATATAATTCTCCTCCTATTAATTTGGCAAAAATCAGGAAGCTGGTTTCTGTCAAGTGTTGGTCTCAATGTAGGGAAACGAAAATTTTCTGCATTGCTGTTTAGTGTGTATATTGGTTATTCTAGAAATCAATCTCTCATATTCTTATACTTGCAGAAATTAATTACATACATTCTATAATAATCCTTTTTCATTAAGTTTGGCTATGGTAACAAACTGCCCCCAAATTTCAGTGGTTCGCAGAAACAAAAGTTCGTCTCTTGCTCATGTTACATGTCAGTTGCTGATTGGCTGTGAGTCTGCTTAACTCCATTTCATATGTCTTCATATGTCTCACACGTCTTCGTTCTGTGGTCTGGGCTGAAGTAGGAGGCCAGATCTTGAATATTCATTTTCATAGCAGAGGGAAAAGTAGCAAGGAAACTGATGGGAGTACACAAAGTCTCTTACAGCTTCCACTTTGAATGGGAATCTATTATTTTTGCTCACCTTTTATTGATCAATCCAATTCAGATGGATAGATCTCCCACTGGAAGGTATCGCAAGTCTTTTGGCAGTAGGTGGAGAGATATGGGGAGTGAACTATAAGGAAAATTATTATAATCTGTTACATATACACTATGATCCTGGGTACATTCCAAAATTATCAAACATTAAAGTGACATGGACAGAGTGTTTATGCAGCATTCTTTGTGATGTCAGGGGTCTAGAGACAAATTGTACGTCCGTTCCTAGAGGATGCACAAATGGCAGTGAATTTTTACCATAAGGTACTATTAGAAGACAATTAGAAGCAGTAAATTAATGTGCCAATAATTATCTGAGTGGATTTAAAAAACACAGAATGCTTAATTAGAAAACAGTGTGAGATATACAATATATTAAAATATATTAAAATGTTTATATGCACACAAAACAACATTTATCAAATAAAGTGGTTAAGTAAGAAAAAGATTACACAGACCAACAATGATATTGTTGCATAAATTGAGAAATATGATTAACTTGACTGTATGCCACTGCAGTGCAAATAATTGTTTAAAAAAAATGTATCATACAGGAAAAGTCTCTGACCCAATGAGATTAAATTAAAAGCCAATAACCAAAGTAACCAGAGAATTTACATACTTAAAATATAACAAATAACATATGTAGATATAGCAGGTAGGTAAAACTATAATGAAAATCCAGGAAATATTGGACACCAAATTCTAGATAATGTTACTTGGGAGGAAAAGAGAAAAGATGAAGGGAATGGGAATTCTCAGTGTCTCACACAGCTGATTGTTGGTGCATGCTGCTTATATCTGCCTTATATTTCATTTTTATGTTCTGTACATACAAATTATTTTTTGCATTTAATATTTAATAAAATACTTTTTAAATTATAAATTTATTTTTAAAAAAGAAAAATCAGTGATGAGGATCTGAATTAAGATAATGCAGACTGAGTCGTGATAATAGTCAAAGACTTAGCTAGAAAGAAAAAAAATAGGAAAAAATAATCTTTCACTAATTGGCAACACTAACTAACCTGTTGGGTCTGGCGGCGGGAATCACCAGAGCAAACACATCACAGATTTCAGTGCCTAAAGGTAGGACACATCTTTCATATCAGAGCTTCCAAGAAAGGCCAGCCACTGGTGTCAAACTCCCACACCACAAATCTGATGAATAAGGCTGTTTCTGCTCTAAAAAGATCACTGGGAAGATTTCTACTTAGACTTGAGAAGTAGAAATACTGAGACATAAAATAGCTCTAAATGTCACCTCTAAAACATTAGGTGTCTGAATCCCCCATGTTTCTATTTTTTCCAGATACCTTGAAGAGTCTATTGCCTCTGTTCATGTGTTGAGTTAGACTCTCACACACGACCCCTGACATTAACCCTGTTCAAATTATCCCTGCAGCTCAGGCTGAATTTGACTCTGCTGTGCAGACATTATATGCTCCTTGTTTGTGTGTTTGAGCGTGTGTGTTAGCACACCTTGTGCGTGACTCACGTTAAATATATACTGGGGGAAAAAGACATCTTAAGACAGAGGAGATAAGGTGTACTTACTAATTATTAATTATACAAAGAATTTTAGGTCTGAAATTGATACTATCTATCACCTACTCTAACTCCTCAATTTACAAGTGAATGAGCAGGCTGAGCAAAGTAACCTGGCTTGGTCAAGGTCATACAGCTAATCAATGGTAAATCCAGATTCCCTCAAGTCTTTCAACAATCAAGAATTCTTTCCTCCACCGAAGTGGATTTCAGTTCAAGTTCTCTGTTGCACTAAATTGGTTCAGGAAGTGCCTCAAAGGATAAAGCAGGTGGCCCTCTAGCCCCTCCTCCTGGCTTTGACCTGGGAAGATTTACTATACATTGGATTTTAAGAACTCACTTTTTGAAAAAAAAATTTTTTTCTTAAATGGGAAAAAATAAACATTGCTTTACTTAATATTTTTTATTGTACTTGCACAAAATTATCACATTAATTATGCATTGAATTCACATATGCTATTTTTAATAAATGTAACTTTTTTGTGTGTTTCTTTTATTATTATTTTTATTTTATTGAGGTCGTGTTGGTTCATAACATTGTGTAATTTCAGGTGTGCATTATTACATATCAGTTCCTGTATTGACTACATCGTGCTCACCACCAATAGCCTAGTTTTATCCGTCACCACACAAATGTGCTCCTTTACCCCTTTTGCCCACTCCCCCAACCCCCTTCCCCTCTGGTAACCACTAATCTGTTCTCTTTATACCTGTGTTTGTTTATCTTCCACATACACATGAAATCATGCAGTGTTTGACTTTCTCTGTCTGGCTTGTTTTGCTCAACATCATACCCTCAAGGTCTATCCATATTGTTGCAAATAGGACAATTTTGTCTCTTTTAATGGCTGAGTAGTATTCCATTGTATATATACACTATGTCTTCTTTATCCATTCACCAGTTGATGGGCACTCGGGTTGCTTCCACATCTTGGCTATTGTGAATAATGCTGCAATGAACACAGGGGTGCATAGATCTCTTTGTATTGTTGATTTTCATTATTTCAAAAAATCTATTGAACTTTTAGTATGTGACAAATGCTGTGTAAAATCCTGGAGATACAGTGATAAGCAGAGCATGGTTTCTGACTTTAATTTCCTTCGGGGAGAGATAGGGAGAAACGGACAATTGAGGGACACTTTAAAATTAGTATGAGATACACATAGGAAGGTCACTTCACATAGGTGAAGTGTTCATGGAAAAATATAATGCAAAAATATGATGGATAAGTAGAAGATTCAAGAAAAGTAACTGGGAAAAATGGTCAAAGTAGAAGAAAGAGCATGAAAAAAGATCACGAAGCATGTAAGAGCAAAGCATATTTGGAACCTAAAATTAATTCTGAATGGATGTGGGAGAAAGTAGAATCATGGAGTAAATTGTGTGGCATGGAGGGCTGCAGTGTGGGCTGTATCATGAGACTGATGGGGTTGGAGTCCTGGCCACACAGAGAGCACGATCTTGACAGCATACTTGAAACTGTCATGTCCGCTTTTTCCTCTGTCAAATCATGTTAGTAATAGTATCTACCTCATAAAGTGTGACAGTGCTAAAATATACAACTAAGCAGGGGATAATTCATTGAAATAAAGAACTGGTTAAGAGAGCTAGCTGTGCAGCCAGATGACTTTACACAGGAATCACGGCTTTGCCACTTAGTAACAGCATGATCTCAGTTAAGAGACTTGACCGTATGCCTCTTCAACTGCTTTCTCTATAAAATGGACAGAATAATACATTATAAAGTTGTCATAGGTGAATTAATCAGTTTATATATTCCAAGTACCCACAAGATTGTCTGTCACATAAAAACTGTTTGACATTTTTTATTTTAAATTTTATGTGTATGTATACGTATGTATGTATGTGCCTATCTATCTATCTATCTGGAAGGTTGAGCTCGTGTTATGACACAGGGATGTAAGGAAGCATGACTGGTGGGTGCAAGTTAAAATAACATGGTCAAGGAAGACCATGCTGAAAAGGTGTCATTTGAAGAGACGGGAAACAAGCCATGTGGATATTTGAAATATGGAATAAAAATAGATGACTATATACTTCTGCCTGGATAGGCAGGAAAGTACAGAATGAAATGGAGGTAACTGGCTTATTTGAGAAGGGTAAAGAAGCCAGTGTGGCTGGAGCAGAATGGGCAGAATATTAGTCGATGATAAATTCTGAGAGATATGTTGGAATGCGTGGCGAGGTGGTGCAAATAATGTTTGGGATTAAAGTCATTGTAAGGACTTTAGGCTATTATTCTGAGTGAGAAGGGAAGGTATTGGGGTATTGGAGAGTTTTATGCTGAAAGAGTAGTGGCCTTAATCACTAGCTGTTTGGTTGGGAATGGATTAAGGTGGGCGACAGTGGGGAGACCAGTAAGGAATCATTGAAATAATCCCATTAAAAGAGGATGGATGCTTCGAACAAGGTGGTAGCAGTGGACATAGAGGGATGTGGTTGGATCAAGGATATACTCTGAAGGTTGAGCTGACAGTACATTTCCAAAGGTTGGATATGGGCAAATGAGAAAGAAGAGCTTATGATATTAAGCAGGAGTTATGGTAGATTGCAAAAATGGCCACCATAGAATATTGCAGACATGATAT
The DNA here is from genome assembly GCA_031878705.1 of Tapirus indicus. Classification (NCBI taxonomy): domain Eukaryota; kingdom Metazoa; phylum Chordata; class Mammalia; order Perissodactyla; family Tapiridae; genus Tapirus; species Tapirus indicus. Next base: position 32,108,557 of record CM062937.1, on the reverse strand, counting down.
TGTGCAAGCACCAAGCCTAGGCTTCAAGAGGCCTTTAGGCTCCCTCCCTTGCTGTTTCTGGGATCCCTGAACCAACACCATGTGGAGAAGCTGGGTAAGCCTGCTGGATGAAGAAAAACACATGGCCTGGTAGCTCTCATTCCCCTAACTGCCAGCCAATCTCCAGATGCAGAGCGTGTATCTAACCAACAGCTGTCCACAGACCAGCAAGAGAATTGCCCAGTGAACTCAGCATCATTTGCCAAGCAACAGGATTTTGAACTAAATGAATGGATGTTTTCTTGAACCACAAAATTTTGAGTTGGTTTATCATATTGTGATAGACAATTGTTACAATGGATGCTCTATACATTCTTTGCTGGATTTGGACCGGAATATCACTGTCTCCCATAGATTATGATATAAAGTAAAATTGCCCATTATTTGGAAACTAAAAACCCAAAAGACCCCATGTTTTTTCCTTTACACTGGATCTCCAAAGACCATGAGGCATGTGGGACATCTCGATAGCTCTAAAACATTCACCCAGTGGTTAAACACTCATCAGTTGCTTATCATACGGTCAAATTATAAATAGTTCTCAATATAGGTTTATAAAACTATATATTCTGAGTCTACTCCTCTCCTACTTGCCTAGAAGACTTTTCCATATCTTCTTTTCTCTCCCTACGTGTCCAACATCTCTTTCCCAACTCTCAGTTGATGACTCCCCTCCAATTTCACTTGGGGGAGGGGAACTTCAAAAGAGAATTTCCACTATGACCAACCAACTCATCGAATCAACTGCTTGGATCTTTGCTTATATACCATATTTTTCCTTTCATTCTGTTATTATAACTGCTCTAACCACATTCTTTATCTAAGACAATGACTAGCCTAACCATTTCTTCACGATGTCCTATCTACTCTCACCTTTTCAAACACTATCTTCCACTATGTCTCCTTTTTCTTCTTCATTGATTTTCCTCTTTTTACTGGATCTTTCTCACTCTTTAATCTCCACTTTTTGACCCACATTCTCAAATTAAAATAGCAAGCATAATAGATTTTAAAATAATTATCCATGATTTAATTTTCTTAAATGAAGATTGAGTTTGATGAGTATATAAACAGACAGATCAGATTATTTTAGCGTTTACAAACATTTGATGTGGGCAATTATTCTCTTACATGGATTCACCATCACAACACCTACAATTTAGGGAAATGATTAGCATACAAAATATTTTATTATTCAGGATGATTTCTTATGACATTTTTAAAATGAAATAGTAATCATAGTTTTTCTCCTCTCTTCATGGTTTGTTTACAATATATTTATTAAATTTAAAAGCTTATTATTTTTGCCTCTTGTGCTTCAGAAACATTTTATATTATCTGCAAATGCATCTAATTAGAACTTAGGGAATTATATTATATATTTGGCAACAGAGGTATAACAGATGCCAGATGCAAGGTCTTGAACATGAGAATCTGGAATTTAAGATTTCTGAAATAATAACTCAATTTATTGCTGGGTGTTGCAGAAACGGTGCTTATTTTCCATCTTATACGCAATAAGAATGGTACTCCCTCAGATACGTCACTCAAGGTTTCATGACAATATTTTCCTTGAATGCCTTGGAAATTTTTCTTCTAGTAAAAGTAATTAATTTTTAAATTAAAATGATCATTTAGTTTTTACATCATCTCTTTAGTAGGCTGTTTAATGTTTCAAAATTTGTTTGAAAATTATTTTTCAAGATGACCTTCCCTTTATTCTCTGGTGGGATTTTCTGGTGCACTAGAGAATGATGATGTTACTGCTTGAAGGGATATTCCATTTGTGTTCAGGCAGGAGAATCTCAGTTTAGACACACTTATCAAGTTTGTATGCATATAGAGCATTGCTGAAATTGGATGATGTGTCCTGGAGAAGGCTATGAATGATCGATGGTTCAGGGATATGATTAGTACTGGCTTTTCTGGGATGATTCTAAATTAAAATATATTTTTCTATTTCCATTTGCTGGATCATATATTTTGACAATTGTTTTTGCCAAAAACTCTATCGCATATATTCAGGAAGCTCAAGAACATTGTCCCTATGGTAATAACATCATAGCAATATTGCAAAAATTAGTAGAGTTGACTAGTAGTAGAAAGATATGCTATGTTTGCTCCAGGGAAAACTGGAAATTTTTACCAGGAAATTTACACTTCTTATATCCATTTTCTGAGAATAGTTAAAAGTCAGATAGCCAACTAATACTGAGGCTTATGGAAGTGTGGATATTTTTGAAGACTATGGAAAACGTTTAGAATAGCCGCTATAGAAAAACATGATTGAGAGACAAGAGAATACTAAATGGAAATCAAATTAGCAAAAAATATCCTAGAAAAATTTCAGTGGCAGGGATTTAAAATAGAATCACTCAGTATTTTTCCTAAGCTTATACAAAATACTTAACCTGGAAGAGAAACAGAATAATCAAACAAATATGGAATTGAGTCTGGCAGGAGTTGACAAGAGAAGACTATCAGGGAACTAAATGTACCATATTACAAACCTGCTATTGTAGTATCTGATCACAACATCAAAAGGTTGAGGAAAGCAAGTGAAATTTAGCAGGAGTAATGGGTGAGAAATTTGATGTATTTCAAAGAACTGGAATTTATAATGAAGATGAGCAGAATAAAGTAGAAAGAGAAAATGAAAGAAGTTGAAAAAAGAATTTGTGGTCAGAGGAGGAATAGATGATTTTGAAATATTCAAGGTGGAGCAATATTAAACAGTAGTGAAATGCAGAATGGGGTTGTGTTGGCAAATAATTAAACTGGTATGGAAATAGAGCGGATAAACATGATGAATTAAAGAATCTTTGAAAACAGGGGAGGGAATAATTAGAATAAATAGATGTCATTAATTTTTCCAAAAAATGGAAGATATTATTAAAGATAGGGCAACAACTGTCCCTAATAACAAGGGTGGTCAAAAGACACGCCGATTGGTTCTTTTAGGTTCTTGAACTGGAATAACAAGAAAATATTTCTTTGATAGAACTTGAAGGATGTAGGAGCATCAAGGGAAAAACAGTTTTCTATTGATTCAAGGAAGAAAACAATGCCTTTTATAACAGGTTGGGGGTTTGTAGAAAAGAGCACAATGAATTAAGACAGTGACCTACAAGGGTAAAGGGATCACAGTCGTGCACCTACCCCATCTCCGCTGTAGAGTGGAAAACATCTAGGATTATCACACGCCCAATAGAGATGACAATTTAATTGTAATAAGAGCCAGAAAATCTGTATGGGACCACTCTCATGAAGGAATAAGTGACCCCACTATAGGAGCTGAAGGAAGCACAGTCTAGTTAGAGCCCAACTAGAAGAGGTAGCAGCAAATTAAAGAGAACCACAACATCACTGAAAATGACAAAAGGCTAAGTCCCTGAGGGAGGACCATCTCACCTTGAATAAACCAAGAGAAGAATTCACAAGCTCACCAACAATACTTCAGTGGATATCAATATATAGAATCCAATTACAAAACCAAACTAGCCCACTCTGAAACAGTATCAGACCTTCATAAATTCAGAGCACTCTTTCTCCAAGCATCGCGATGCCATTTAAGCTCCCTATTTCACTCAAACATCTATAAAACCTCTTGAGTTGAAAAAAAAGAGGAGGAAAATATCTAAAGAATTGAATATTTACAAAATTAGGTTACTTAAAGTGAAGCAGAATGAGTTATTACTAAACAGTGAGTATAAATACTCTTGCCACAGACACCAAGTTGGCTGGGAACTGTGGTCCATCTTACTATTTGTTCATAATTATTTTCTCTCCATCTGTGCTTCATAGTAGGTGGGATATTCTTATCAATCCCATGGACTTTTTTCTCTGGCCGTGTGACTTACTTTGTTTCATTGATTTTGAGCAGAACTGACACGCAATGTCTAAGCAGAAGCTTTAAATATACTCACGGGTTTTCGCTGGGGCCTTCTTCATTTCTCTCCACTATGAGAACAAATATCCCCCAAAATAGCCATTCCTTCATCCTGCATTCTAGAATGACAAGACATATGAAGCCAATCTAGCTGAGTCAGACAAGCCAACCAGAAAAAAGCAAGGGCATTACTAACTCCAGCCTCCATGTAACAAGAGCAAGAAATAAATGCTTACTGATGTGTGCACTGAGATACTGTTTTTTGCTTGTTTGCTTTGATACCCACATAAAAGCTGAAAAATTATGGGGTTTATAAAAAATTATGTAAATTATAGTTATAATAATGCAAAGGGCCTCTTTAAATAAAATATCAAATGGGATGCTAAGAGCTAGTTCTGATAGCCAATATCATCGTATTCTGTTATTCAACACGCCTCTCTGCTAGAACCAATCATTTACTTGTGAAATTTACAGACTTGGAATATCGTTCCGTATCTTTGGTCTTGCATCATTTTTGTTAATGTATTTTTTGTTGTTACTGTAGCAATTATCTAAACTATGATCAATTTTCAGATATATCTTTTATATGGAGTGTGCTCACATCTTCTCCCTTTAGCCTTTTGCCTAAATATTAATGTGACTAACATATTTTTATTACATAAATTGTCATCAAAAACCTTGAGTTAATAGAATATTAAACATTGCTGTCTTGGGGTGGTCAAAATTTTTATAGAAAATCGTTGATGAAATTTAAATTTTATTAACTGAGTAACTGTAGAAAAAGAAGAAAATATAAATGAAGCAAATAAGAAAATTAAAGGTGCTTATAATTCCACTGTGTACTGATAACCTCTACTGAAATATTGGCATCAATTCTTTCCCTCAAAAACTGGAATAATGTCCAGTTTGAACTACCTAAAAAACACATAGCATAATGATTTCTTAATTAAATTAAACATACTGGTATTGCACTCAACTTCATAGATTGACAACTTATTTGGCTATTTTGTATAATTTTGGACTATAATCATTTGAGTTAATTAGGTAAAAACTAAAAGAGAGACTTCTACTGATTTATAAAACTTTGAAAACACTTTATAACTAGGTTGCTATTGCAGGATATTTGCCTCGGAGAAATTCTTTAATGTGACTCTGAACCAGGTATACCACAGCTGTCTCAATATTTACAACACTGAGAGAGGAAATAAGTATCTCTAATTATTTCTTCAAGTACTAGAAACTAGACACTGGATTTGAATCTACTGTACTCTAAAGGGATCCCTTAATCCATAGACCTTAATATTGTTTCTAGTTTAAGTACCTAACTCACCAAAATAGACAGAACCATTAGCAATGTTTTAGTGCACTTGGCTAGCCCAGCTTCACATAAGGATTCGAAAATAAAGTCATGTTTCTAATTGAGTTCAGCTCGATCTTACCAGACAAGCTTGGGCATTCTAAAATTCATCAGAAAGACAAATAATAATAATAATAATAACATCAAGATAGTAATATTCCATAGTGAACCTATAATGTCTTGCTTCTATTTCCAGGGGAAGCTTTATTCTTCAGAGAATGCTACTTGGACTTCTAAATACTGAAATATAGAAAACTCTGCATAGGGAAAGGATAAACATCATGGCAGTGAAACAAATGAAGTTGTCTTGATTTTTTTTTTGTTTATTGCAATGTCCTGCATGTCCTTCAGATATGAAAAGGAAAAATGGTTTCTAATTTTTTCTGCTTCAAAAAAATATGTTTATGTAGAGACACAAGTACAAACTCAGAAGAAGGATTTCTTCATGACTACATTTAAATGTGACATCAGTCCATCTATTCCACCTAGCAGCGTGTTCATTCAAGTCTGCAAGCTGTGGCAACAAAGGTCTTCTGTCAAGGTTTCTGTGCATTTCCCCTTTGGTTTCACATTTTTAATTGGTTTAACCAAAAAGAACATAATCCCTACCTGGTAACAGGAAGATATCCAAGTTTCATATTAGATTTCTTATCTCTAGTGACTATCTCTAGCAATACAGAATACTAATGAACAGAATATAAGGACCTCTGTGACTAAAGAAAAAAAGGGAAAGGATCTTCATTTTTGGAACATTTTACCACTAGACCACATGGCTCCATGCAATTTTCTCTAGTGTGGTCTCAAACATATTGCAAGTAGACTTCCAATGAGTTGAATTCTTTTTGTTAAGGTGTTATACTGCCAAGCTGTTAGAGTAATGCAGCTGGGTCTAAAATTTTTGGCTTTTTTAGTCAAATCTGAACAGTGTCCATAGATTTTTCTGAGCCACTTCCAACATGCAGTAGCAGCTGCTGTGTTTATGTACAATACCACTGTGCAAGTGGCAATTAAACTACAAAAATCAAGATGCGTGGTTGGGAAGCAGCAGGCAGTCCACACGCAACTGGCATTGAGCTAAAACAGAAAAGATTCCTACGTTTGAAATGCAAGTCAAATCTCACGCCGCTGTGTACACAAAATGGTGGGTAAAAACCAACACTATTTGACAGACCAGGACAAGAATCTTTAGAAGGAAATACAAAGGGCTTTTTTCTTCTTTTTTTTCACATGTGGCTTTAAAAGTAGTGACAAGAAGCATGAACTCTTTTGACACATTATAAGACAATTAGTATTTAAGATTCACATCTTATAATAAAGTATCATTTCAGAGCACGTCCTATGTATGCAAAGTCCTAATACTAGTCTTATAAGGGCAAATGATTTTGAAATAATTACAGGTCTTGCTCTTGACATTTGGGGCATATGAATAAGAACGCCAAAATGTTTCTGATGAAAATAAAAGGCACTGACAGTCATAAGCATTGCACCTACTGGGTGTTTCCTCTAGAAGTTCTAGATGCAGTGTAAGTTTGCTTGAAAAGTTCCAGCTTTAAATCCAGTGGACAATGCTTTTCAGCATCTGTCATTAACTCCAAAAGGGAAATTTTAGACATGACTGACTGCCTTCTAAGATATTTACCAGGACAAATGTAACTCAAGCAACTTTATTTAATCTAAATCAACAGAGTATCAAATGCAATAATTTTCTATATGTTGTTAAATAGATCTTTCCATGTTTTAAGGAAAGTGTATTTTCTTACCTAGTACACATTGGAGAAATAATTTATTTTTTATGTAATGGTTTATTAAAGACTGCACAATATAGTTTTGATTTAATCAATACTTGTTCTATCATCTAACGAAAAAAGCCTTAAATACAAGGATCAAAATATTGGATCATACATTAACCTAACTCACAAAAAATAAAAACAACTTTCAAACTGTCCCAGCGTTTCAGATATTGCTTCTCTCTACAGCTCATCTCACCTCTGACATTCTAAATATCACTGAATCCCCTTGCTTTTAATATCAACACTAATGCAGAGGTAAAATATGTGATACGCTACTTGCAAAGATTCCAGAACTGAGATTTGATCTGTGTGATGACTCATTAGTTGTAAAACCTAGAATGATCATTTAAACCAGCTTAAATCTGGGAGTCCTTTAAATAAGTAAACCTACATCCCTCTCAAGAGTGTGAAAGGCACTTTCTCACTTGGGTTACATGGACTTTACAGGGAATTTAGGGGTGTGGCTGGAAAAACAGATCAGTTACATTCTAAACTCCATGAAGTTGGAAGCCATGTTGTTCTAATCGCTGCTGTCTCCCATTCCTCTGCTTTAGTCCTGTCATTGAGCAGGCACTCCATATACATTTGATGAATAGAGACTGAAGCATTTCACATTTTGGGGATACTCATTTTATCAAAAGTTGTGTCGTTGCAAAAAAGTTTTCTTTTTATGTTAAAATAACATTGATATATTATGTAGGAAGTTGCAATATATGAACTTTTAAATAAAAGGGGGATTTTGAAGGCATTTTTCATTTATAGTGATTCTAATTGCCCTATGTCCTAAGACTTCTTGCAAAATTTAAGTTTAGACTCGGAATGGAGATTGCTGTTTAGCCATCAAGATTCACTTTTCTGTTCTTTATAATAATCGTTTTAAGTGCACTGTCTATCCAGCAACCAAATTCTCCAGGTTTCACGTTAGTGAGGCCTGTTTGTGTTGACCAACGTGCAGTTCTCCTCTTCTTCCTGGGCAGACATGGAAGCTATAATAGCAAGACCCCCTTGCCTCCTGGTAGGGGCATGTGACCAGTACGGGACATTGGAATTAATGTATGCCAATTTCTGGCCTAGCCACGGAAATGCCCCTGAACATGCCCTCCTAATCAGCTCATGGCCCAATTAGATACCAAGAATACAGGGTGGGACCCCAAGATTCCAGGGAAAAGTAGAAATTTTGATGGAAAGAGTGTGTTTCTCTGAGTCACTACATAGAAGAGAATCATCCAGAAGACCTATATACGCAAGAACGTCTGCATTTGTTTGAGTAGGAAATAAACCTGTTGTATTAAAGTAACTAAGATATTGAGGTTTCTTTGTTCCCACAGAATAGCTTAGCCTACCCTAAATAAAACGGAAATTTGTATCTAGAAATTGGGTGCTGTGTTAAATCTTTGTGTGTCATTGGTTTAGAGTTCAGGTAGTTAGTGATAAGGAATTTTACACCGAATGCTGGAAAGAGCTATGTTTTGTATCAGCAAAATTTTTAGTAACATTGTCAACTTTGATAGCATGATTATATTCCTCTCTGCTGGGAGCTGTAAGGTGAGAGGTTGGAAAACAATGTCACAGTTGTATGTATTGGTTGATATTGACTCTTTTTGTCAAAATATGAGGGAAGGAAGGAAGAGATGTGTTCAGGAAGGAATCAGACGATTTATAAGTAGAAAAGAGAATATAAAGCTTCTATAGATTCATTACCTTTCATTGCCAGAAAATCAAATGCACTCATACCTCAAATGGTTAAAATTAAAAATTTAAAATCATTTGAACAGCACAGGGCTGTTAATACTTCTCCTTGAACAAGGTGATCAAGACCTACCATGGTATAGTTTGGAAAGAAAGGCACTGGAGCAGGAAAGCAATGAGCAAAAGGACATTTGAAGGTTATGTCTAAGAAAGCACTTTACGATTGGTTAGTAAAACATCTAAGTGAAAGAACAAACTCAGTTTTGAGGGAAGTGTATTACCCAAAGAACAAAGAGCCCAGGATGAAAAAAAAGTCTTTAAAATTGTCTTTCAATTAAATTAATTATGCTGCTGCAAAAGACCCCACTTTTGTTTATAGTCGTCAGGCTCAGCCCTTCAAAGGGAGGGAGTGGGCTGTGAAGATGAATTGGCAATTACACGCAAGGTGGGGAGAGGCTCCTCATTACAGCTGGGTAACAGTGGGAATTCTGGTTTTCTCCTGGGCCTCTGCCGATACCACCCTACTGGGAAGGGCAGGAGGGCCTTATTACTGTTTCCCCACGGCCTCCACTGACACTATGGGGGCCAAAGATTGCTTGTTATCACTGGTCACTAATGGGAGTCCTGACCCTTCACCAGCCTCCTCTGATACTGCTCTCTCGTGGAATGTGTGAGAGCAGGTGGCGGGTTGAAGTCTAGGCCCTCTATGTGGTCTCTACCAACACTGTTGAAAGAGGTTCCTGGTTACCTCCTGGAAGAGACGAAAATCCTGATTCCCTACTCAGCCTTCTCTGATATCACCCTGGCAGGGCATGGGGGTATTTGGGTCACTTCATTACAACCTGGCAAGTATGGAAGTCCAGTTTCCCCACTGGACTTTTGTTATTGTGGGTATAGATGGAGCTACATTTTTTTTTTTCTGGGGTGTGTGGCTGGAGTAGAGTAGTACTGGTAAAATATTTTCTGTATGGTTATCCTCCCCTTTCCTGCTCATCTGGCCAGAAAGAGCAGGCTTTTTGTGGGACCTATATTGTCTGCACCCACTGGCATTTCTGGATTGTTACTTTCTCCTGCACACATTATGGGGTATATGAAAGCCCAAAGAACTCACCATCACATTGCTCCTTGTGTGCTGAAGTCCCTGGCTGGTCTGCCTTCTGCTTTACAATTTCAGAGTCTTCTTAAATATAATGTTTTATATGTAATGCCCAGGAGTTTTAGTTGTACTTAATGGAAGGAATAGAGAAAAGTATGTCTACTCCATCTTCCTGGAAGCAGAAGTTGTGAACCAATCTTAAAAGTATTATCATATATATAGTATAAGAACTTTTCAGCTCTCAAATTGTATGAGAATCTTTGAGCTCAGGAAAAAAAGGTCGTGCAAGAAAATCACTTTACAGTCAAGACACCCAAAGCTCAGTAGATTGTGCAGTGGATTGTTCAAAAATTCACAGGATTAGGGATATAGCTTTCATTGGGCCCTATATTCCTTCAAGCCTAATGCAGAATTTTCTACCTCAAAAAGCTTTTCTATATTCTTGACCTATAGAAAATAGTGCATGTATTGTTTCTACTATGATGTGAATCTGTCAATTTCTACTTGTAATTCTGTCAAATAGAAATGCTCTTAGGTGTATGCTAATTTGAAATTATAGAATCTTCCTGGAGAATTTTCATTATCATTTTGTAGTGACCATCATTAGCCCTACTAATGATGCTCGATTGAAAGTTCTTTCATTTTCTGGGTCAATCCACCAACACTAACTTTATCCTCTAACTTTTAAATTTCAATCTTTTTGTGTTGTTCATATAGCTGGATTTGGGGGGAAAATACAAACTTACAATCACCTTTTTAGCTAGTGATTTGCCATCATCATTGATATATCTGAATTTGTTGCTACTATCCATTTTTTATGCTCTCCTTTAATCCTTTTTCTCTTATTCATTTGTCCTCTTTCTGACCTTCCTTAGAAGTGATTTGTCCTGAGGCCCCCCTCACTTTTTTCTCTACTCTTGATTTGAACATTTGATGTTACATTTCTATTCCTCCTTGACCACCTCTAAGTGGTTATTATTTAAATTTAACTTTAAAAAGTTAATTTTAACATTATTCTCCTTGAAAAGATAATATGGACTTAATTACAGTTACCTGCCCCTGTGGTGCATGCTGCATTTTTCAGCATTATAATTCCACCTCATTGCGTATTTGTCAAATTAGTCATCATTGTTATTTCTGCCACACACTGTCAATTTATTTAGTAGTCAATATTTCTTCCCAAGCTTTTCTTTTAGGACCAATCTTTTTCTTCCCAAAACCTTTATTATTATTTTCCAGCTTTGTTCTATTAGAAGTAGATTCCCTTATCTTTTTCTAAAGTGACTTTTAATTTCATCTATTCTTGTCAAGTTGTGGTTTCATTGCCCATAATTGTACTATTTTTTTAATTCAGCAATTAGAATATGTTGGTACCATATGCAAATTTAATATAAGTATACTCAATACTACGTGTTGTATTCCACTGTTTCACTGTACTCACATGTGCTTTTGAGCGTGTTCCAATCTGAATGAAGTTCACTCCCTATCCACCTGATTTCTCCAGCTTGAATTGTATTCAATCATCTCAAACTGACACGGCTATTTTGCTACTTGCCATGCCTTCACATTGACATCAAAGAACAGTACAGATATGATCAGTGCTCCATCTCCTGCTCTGACTCATCCCAGATCAACTGAGAAAGTGTTTGATGACAACTTACAGCGCAGAGGTGGCGAGGACACGTGCTCTGGACTCCAGTGTAGCCAGAATTCACATGGTGTTCTTCCAAATGGTAAATGGCTATTCTTTAAAAGAAGCAACAACTTTGATGTTTTTATTCTGGTATTGCATTTTACAGTGCAAAGCTTTTGAAAACTAGACTATGCTCTGGGGTACATAATAAGCCATCATCTGTCTATACCAGCAGGTGATCATGTCTGTTTTGAACTTGCTGGAGTTTACACAAGTAAGATATGACCGGATTGTGTTCCCTTGTCTTCTGACACCTACTGTTGCCTTTGAAAAATCTACTAGTAATTTACCAAGCCTGACCGTTGTAAAATAAATCATTAAGGCTTCTCTTTTTCTCTCTTCTCTGCATTTTACTGGGATATATCTAGAAATGGATTAAAAATACTTCTCAAGACTTCTCAAGCTTCAACAACACGAGGATTTTGTGTTTCATCAAATCAAATATTCTCAGTCATTGTTTTCTTTGAATATTGTCTCCCCCAATTCTCTCTATTTTATCCTTCTGGGACTCTTTCCAAACGTTCCTGGGACATTCTCATTTCACCTCCATGTCTCCTAAATTTTCTTTCATTTTTCCTATCTCTGTATCTTTCCTTCTAAGAAAAGTTTATAAAAATACAAGCTTGATGTTATTCTCTTCGATAGACATCTACCCGTGGAATGTCAGTTACATAGGAAAAAAATAGACAATATTCAAGAATGAGAACCTATTCCTGCTTTCTGGAGATAAATCTGTCTTGATTGAAATATACAATTACTGGCAATAATTTCCCTTCAAATTTAGAGTGATCCATGATTCTCTTCAATGTTGCTGTAGTTTGTAACTTTCCTCACAAAAAAGTAGTGTGCTTTTCCCTGAAAACAGTAACTCAGCTCTCTATAGTGTCCCTTTGTTTGTTTCCAGGTCAAAATTGTATATTACACAGTTAAACCAGTGAGTAAATATCCAAATACTAGCATGCAGCCTCAATAGCTTTAATTTTATTGAAACATTTCTGCACTTAAAATTTCATTTTTGTTCTTGTATGTTATTTGGTGTCATATTTCCTCCAAATTTTCTCTTCCTAGATTTGAATGGAATTTAAAAATATCTCAAAGTCTTTGTTTCATGATTAGGAATATAATGATTGAGGGCAAACAACAGATGACTTTACTCTGTTATCATGAGACAAATCCTTCGAAAGGAAATTTTTAATGAATCAGCAGTTATTGCTTAGCTGTCTGGATATTATAAAAGACAACAAGCACAAAATTTAATCTTCTCTTTAATAAGTTCAAGAGGACTTTCAATTAACATAAAAACAAACTATATAAAAAATGGGATGCTTGGGAAAAGAAATGTACCTGCTGAGTCTTCACTCAATACTCCTTTAGCAGAGAAACAAGAAAAAAACCCTCAATTTTTCCTCCATGTTCATAAAAGAATGCTAGAGATACTGTCTTTGAGAGACTTTTCCTGTAGAATGTGTCCATATGGTCCTCAAATTCTTGAATAGTCCAGAATGGCGCTCTAATGAAAAGGGATCAAGGAAAATAAAGCTGAAATAGACCTAGAAATTCCCCACACTTTAACCTTCCATTCTATTACCACCACTTTCCTCAATCTCCCCATATAGGATTATTTCAGAACTTTGAGGGTTTTATTCCCTGCTTCTCTGCTGTCCTCTTCCACCTAAGCTGCAGTGTTTACACTTTTCCTGAGTGTGTACCGTGAGACATGTATATGTTGAATTTTCTTTAAAAAAACAAAGTATCTAAATATAAGAAGCTATTTCTGCAGGAATGAAATGGCCTTTTGCTTTCTGTTCCATGGTCAACTCAAAGTAAAGATAGTGTTCCATTAAATCTCTTTTTAATCGTATAAGTGCCCTGATGAAATTGTCTCACTATACAAAACCATTATGCGAGACACAAATTAAGGCAAACACAAGACATTACAATGGTATTTAAAGTGAAATATTTATGAAGTGATTTAAATACTAATGACACAGCATTCCTAAAGGAGTCACAAAATTAAAGGATAAGAACATTCCACACCAGCACTGCAGTCCGTGAGTCTGTTGCACGTTGCATATATTGTTTCTCATTATTCAATTCTTAGAAATGTAGCCAGGAAATAGAAGAGGAAGAGGACAATTGGGAATGAGGAACTGTATTTGAAGGACGTATCCTCTCTATTTATCCTTGAATATTAGTACCAAATCCAGCAGCACATGGTTTATCAAGATTCCACCTACGTAGTAATTTCAACTATTTCAAACACAGTCTTGCCCTTTGTATTGGAGAGAATGTTTACTGCTACAGATGACAATAAGCAAACTTCAGCTCAATCTTGCCATCTTGGATCCAACTTATTTGCAACCCTCTGCCCTGCCATTCTCAGCATGCTGCTGATCTATTTCTTTATGGTTGCAAGATGGCTAATGCAGTTCTAGTTGTCACAGGCAGAAACTGCAATGTCCAGCAAAGACACTACATTTCTTTCTATGCATACCTAGTTTATCAATAAGTAATTCTTTCCCAGATGCCCTCCAGCAGACTTCTCCTGATTCCCATAGGCTATGTTTGGGTCACACGTGCATGTAACCTTGACCAGTAATAATTCAACTCTTGGAGTGAAAAGATTTTCCTGAGAACATGGATCTGCAGATGGCAAATAATAAACAAAACCAGAGCTATTGCCAGTAAGGAGGAAGGGGACGAGTGGCTTTTAATTAGAAAATTGACCATACCTGTCATAACTCTAAAGCACTTTTCTAAAATTAAGTAAAAGAGCTCTAAAAAGGAAACCAGAAATTCATAAAATTGAGTTAATACATTTTAAATCTTTGGCCAATGTCGAGTCTCTTAAGCCATAACCGTGAATTATAATTTATTAATTCTTAATTTACTCACAACTCCAACATTTGCTTAGCTGATTTCTTAAAACTAAACATTTGGAGCAGCAATGTGAAGATGAATTGAGAGCAATTAAGGCAAACTTTTAGTTGTCTAAAATAACATAGGATCAAATTTACAAACCCAGATTAAAATATAAATAAAGAAATAATACAACCAATGGTTGTTTTGCATTGGGAGGAATAACCCTTTGTACCACAATAGTTCTTGAAATGTCAGTGTATGAAAACCTGAGTGTAATGTTGTTGTAATGTTTGATGTTCTGGATGATAATTCTATTATATATATATACATAAATTTATTTTATATATATATATAATTTATGTATATATAAATCCCCAATGTTTTGAACGTTGTGATAAGGAACAGGAAATAAATTTTAAGCCTAAATTTTATAAGCGAATAATTTCATGTTTACATTTGAAGGAATTGCATTTCACTGGGCAACACCTCACTTCTTGTTGATTTCAAATAAATGAGGTGTATTATGACTACAAAATAAAGCAAAGAACAGCTCTCACAGTGATTACTTTAAAGGAGTAGGATAGGAGATATACCTCCCATCCATATATATTTTTACACTTAGTAATTGAAAAAGAAAAATGAGAACAAAAAATAATGCTGTAATACTTTGATGTGATTCCCTTAAATAGTTTATTTTAGCTTTCATTCAAATGGAATATTTTCTATGCTAAAAAACAAAGCTCTTATCTCAGCAATATAATTAAATTCATAAGATAGGTTCAATAATTGTCTCAAAATATCAACATCTCATATTTCAGAGTTCTCATATTTTAGAAATTGCATATGTAAATGTAACTATGGAAATTGACTTAAGTGCTACCTTGGTATTAAAAATAGTAAGTACTTTAAGGTATGATAGTTTACAATATTTTCTGGATACTAAAATTATTGTATTAAATGGCTGCCTATAAAAGTGGTTTAATATTTGCATTACATAGACAGAAGATACCATTAAATAATTTTCATAACATTATTTAAATCAAGTGACAGTGTAAATAAATCGAAACTGTCTAGAATAAGGCTCTGTTGGGACACTGCATGAATGTACCCCAACCTAAGTTTACATGAGGAAAGCAATTAGATGCTCCTGAAGAATTATTTAAATGGTTAACATAAGAGAACTTCTCAAGAATACTCTAATTATCTAACTTCAGTGATCATTGACAGAATTTTAAAAAGTAACTCAGTTAATGTTGGAAATGTACGAATCATCATGGAGTATTATTACAGAAAGCGCTTCAAACTGAGGCAAGAGAGCTCATGTCTATTTGATGTTCTAACACTAAATACTTCAGTGGTTTTGGCCAAGGTACTCACCCTTTCTGTGTCTCCAATTTTTATTTCCCTGAGGGTGAGATGAGAAGGTTGGGCTAACTGATCTCTACAATACAACATAGCTCAAACATTCAATGAAATTATGAGACAAAGCATGAGGTCTTAACCATAGTCATGTTATACGTACGATTTTAATGAGTTATTTCTACTTTTTTGGTATTAAACTAAAATTAATATTTTTTTACTCCATATGACTTATAATTCTTTTGGGTTCAATATAAATACTTCACAAAATTTAGTTAATAATAATGAAAGAATAAGAGTATTTTGAATACTAGTCCCTCAACTCTGAAAAAGAATATGGCTCATCTATAATCCCTTTCAAAGTTGATATCTAGGAGCAAAATTTAAACTCCAAAATGCTTTGGTTAGGGGAAATTTATTTAAGTCACAATATAGTGTATCTCAGCCCCTCAGTGTAGTATTAGTCTAAGCAATATCTTATAATTTATTGAAATTATATGTATCTGTTTTCAAATATTTCATTTATTTTGACATGCAAAATAAGCCTTAATGAAGTTAGGAATTATTTTCCTCATTTCACAGAGGAAAACTAATATTTGTCTCAAATCATGTAAATGCCGTCCCCCGAGTTAAGTCGCATCCCTATTCTATTGTGTTTCTAATTATGAAGTGATAGTATCTGTGCAATTTGTGACTAAAGCCAACCATTGAGAACAAGCCATAATCCTAAGGCAGAGAACAGAGACCAAAGAAGCTGTTGATTGTTCTCTATTTTATCTGCAAAACTGTCAAATAATGAAAGAGCAAATTTTACTGAGAGTTTATTTTATACAAGAGACAAGTCTAGGCACTTCATGCTAATAATCTAATTTAATTATTATAACAGACTCTTGGAAATTGGCATTATTATTTTCTTCTTTTCATAGCTGAGACATCTAAGATTCATAGAAGTCTATTAACTTTCCTAAGGTTACACAGTAAGTTGGACAGATAGAAGGAGTTTTTACCTTTTCAAGAGAGCTAATTTATTACTGTAGTTCTATATTTTGATTTGGGGAGTTGCAGTTTACAATTTGAAAGACACAAAAGTACATTTCTAAAGGCTAGAGCTATATATTGAGTAGTCATACACATAGAGATGATACTTGAAGACATGTTACTGGTAAATATTTCTGAAGGAAATAGATGATATAGATGTGGATATAAATATAGATATAGATATAGATATGGATGCAGACATTCTGAGAGAGAGATGGAGAGGGAGGGAAAGAGAATGAGAGAGGGAAGGAAGGAAGAAATGGAGAAAGAGAGAGAGGAGAGAGAGGAAGTAACTGGAAGGTAAGGGAAAGGAAGAGAAGGTAAAGGGCAGGTGAAGAGAGGAAAGGACGGGAGAGGAGACATGCAGGGAAGGGAGGGAAGGAGAAAGGAGGAGAGCAGATAACCAGTGTGGAACTTCCACATGCAGGGGGGAAAGTCACATAGTGTTGAAAACACAGACAGGGTAGATTTGGACCCAGAACATCTCAGTGTTATGGAAGCCAAGAGAAGAGACCAGTTCCTGAAAGGAAATATTTAGACTTGTTAATTGTTGCATTTTTTTCCTAGTATGTTTTTAGTCTTAAGTATTTCTCTCCAATTCCTCTAGTCCTTTCAGACAATTTCAGCATTAAAATTTGCCTAACATTTTGCCTTTTATTCCCCCCTGCTACTCTTCTGCTTTAGAACCTTCTAAGCATCCCTGCAGATCAAGAGGATAAACTCCAAATGTAGTAGCTTGCATTTGAGGACCCTCAAATCTGGCCCGCACTCTTTTCTAACCTTAGATCCCAATACTCTTCATCACTATGACTGATTAAATAGAACATTTTTACATATTTCTAAAAGATTAGCAAGCTTTGAAAATTTAAAAAATTATTCTTATTTTAAAAAGAATATTCTTAGTTTCAAGAATTTTTTATTTTAAAAAATATACTTATTTTAATGAGAAAGTGTTATCTCAGAAATGTAGTAAGTCATATTTTAAATAAATTGGCAGGTTCAATTAATCCAGATAAAGGAAAGATAAGAACATGTCTCCTTTATAATTTCAGATTTATGGCAAAATAGCTCAAAGATTTACAGTATGCTCAATGAATAATAACTTTCTTTTTTGCATCTTATTCTTGATATTTCGATACTGCTGGGAAACAAAATTCTATGGTTCTGTTTCTTGTGTTTTAAATTCTCATGCACCTGAGCTTGTTTGATCATGGGTTGTTGACAAAATAACAGAAATCTACAGCACTTCATACTTTGGCTACAAAAACGCTCTCCGAACAGCTGCGGAATACCAATAATTATCTTGGTCAGTCCAGTGCAGCAAAGTCAGGCAGCCAGCATTTAACTCCTCTGCTAAAAAATAGCCTACATGATGAAATGTAAAAATAGAGATGTTCTCTCTCGGACCCAAGGGCAGTTCATTCTCCTTCCCTGGATAGGAAAGAACAGGAAAGCACACACAGCTGAGGGCTTGTAACAGCTGTAGGACAACTCTGGTCAATACTAAGTCTCCCTCCGACCACAAATTTCCCTTTAAATATAGCTGTATGAATTGATTACTGAGAATATGGACAAAAGATTTCAAATAATCTATATTAAGCCCCAGTAAAATCTATCTATTACCAGGTGTTATAACAAAAATGTTTCTGTAAAGTTCCCTAGATAAAACATGTGATGAATAATATTTAACTTTTAAAAATGCTTTGTTCATATAAACATGTTGATGTCAAGTAAAATATTGTAGACTTAAGTTCTGCTCTTCAGAATAGTTCTTTTCCATGCTAAAAATAAGCTGATAAAGATCCAGTATAAATTATATTTTCCCGACGAAATGTAAGCAGTTGAAGGGAATCAGGTGTTCGCCGGCTACAGAATGCACAGACAAAATTCTCTCAGGGAAACTACACTTGGATGCAAAGTCCTGGAAAGAATGGAAGCAAGAAGTGGGGTGAGAGGAATGAAAATCTAATATCTCCTTTTTAGCTGTTGATGATAAAAGTTACAGACCATCAATTAACAACCCCTGACGTTTTCACATTCTGCGCAATACACTACCCTGAGCTTGGGGACAAAGGGAAAGAGAAAGCACAGATTTTTGTCCTCAGAGGATTTACAATCCTGTTGAAGCCAGCTTCTTTATTTAAGAATAAAAGTAATAGTAAATGAGAATCAGCTAGCATATAATAGGAATCTTACATTACAATTATATATACAAACAATGGACTAGTCAAAACAGGTTTCTTAAAGGAAGCAATCTTGAACCTATTTAGGAACATGGATTTGTGGAGAGTAAGGCAAACAGTCATTCACATGGCAATCACAATATAAGAGAGGCAGATAGGAACAAAGGACATCTTTAAGGCTGTTCTGAGTTGAGTTGAAGGGGCCAACTTCTCTGACCTTATTTACTACCCCTGCCCCTTTGCTCATTAAGTTCCAGCCACATTTTCGTCTTGCCTCTGGGTGCTGCTGCTAAGCAGGAGCTCTGGCAAGGGCCTTGAAATCATCAGATTTCTGGGGAGGAAGCACTTCTCAGCGGCTGCTGGTACCCCTAAGGGGGTAAAACAAAGCTGGCTCAAGGAGAACAGAAGAACCCGGAGTCCTGGAACCTACCTACAGCTGCTCAAAACCATATGATTATGTCCATTTAGAATCAGAAAATCAAAGCACAGAGAGGTTAAGCAACTTGCCTAGGACTGTGTGGCTAGAGTTCAAATCCTGGCAGTCAAATTCCCAAGCTCACACTCCACCCTAGGATGCCACGCTACCTCTCTAGACACAGGTTTCTTGTATTGTCACATCTCAGATAGTTACAAATATCTGGGATATTAGATGCTAACTTGAGAAAAGAAGGGGAATGAGTGCTGGGGTCGTCCGTCCCTAATACATGTCATCACTGCATTTTAGCATCTGTCACAAGATAGTTGTTAATGACAATTGAACTTCAGGACAGAATACTACCTGAATTTAGGTTTAATGCAATGATAAAAGCTTTACTTAAGATTGTCAGGTCACAGAGGTGTTATTTTTCAAATTATTACAACAGTGCTCCACTCCAAAACTGGGTCTCATTTACTTTCAATGAGCAGCTGAAGCCACATTTGAAAAGCTGGTATCCCTTTTTTAACCCTTTAGTAAATCAGTTCACTAGTAAGGGCAAGGACAATTCACAAATCAGCAACTAAATTTCAGTTTAGGAACTTACTACCAGAAATGTGCCACAGTTATAAGAATAAAGACAATCTTCATTACTGATGAAAAATGTCATGCTATCTTTAATTCTGCATTTAAAAAATAAAAGAAGTCTGCACAGACCCGGTGGCATAGTGGTTAAGTTCACACGTTCCGCTTCAGTGGCCCAGGTTTGCAGGTTCAGATCCTGGGAGTGGACCAATGCATTGCTTGTCAGCCATGCTGTGGCGGCATCCTATATAAGGTAAAGGAAGATGGGCACAGATGTTAGCCCAGGGCCAGTCTTCCTCAGCAAAAAGAGGAGGATTGGCAACGGATGTTAGCTCAGGGCTAGTCTTCCTCAAAAAAATAAAAAATATAAGAGAAGTCAACTTAAGTGACTTTGATTTAAATACAGTAATTAATAGCAACTGGGACTGACATCACTATCCCATAATACTTTCATACAATTTGTTTCTTATATTGTTCATACTTTCTTGTTTGTGTTGTTGTTGTTGAACAAGGATAATATTTTTGTCTCAAATTTAAATAGCATTGAAAATGAGACTTATTGACTACACTTCACTTTATGTCTATATTCATAAAAGGTGCAAATGACTCAGTCAAGTTTATCTCTACCTGTTCTAGATCTTTATTTATCTTTACATGGAAATGTCTTTGCAAATAATCCATAGCCAATCTATACACCAAAATTAGGGTAAGTTTGTTATAAGCCAAATTTGAAGACCATATAGCCTGGGGCCTTCCTTCCCCAAGGAAGGAAGGGCACCAAATAAGTGGGGTGTACAGAGTGGTTATATACCATCAAACAGCATATATCATATATGAATGCAATGTCCTTTTTACAATAGTCACGAGATTGCCCTGTCAGCACAGCCTTTGATGGACACCACGGGGAGCAGGTCTGCTGTCTCGAGCTGGGTGGTCACAGGATGAGGACAGCAATCAAATCCTAGCCTAGGGAGACATGCTTATCCTAAAGGAAATGCCAATGTGGGGGAAGTTACATCCTTATCTCAAGGGCATTTGTTTTTGTCTCTGGGACATGGTAAATGCTCAAAGCCGATATACAATGCATGTTCAAAGGCCGGTCAGGCACTTTTGGAAAAACAAGATCAGGCCGCATTAGTTTTACACCAAATGGCCTCCTCATATACTCCAATATATCCTATTGCTTGAAGTTTATTTATCAGTAACATGCTTTCACATTGGGAGAGTATCAACACTTAATAATAGCTTGTAGGCCTGTTATTGTGAATTCGTAGCATGCACTTTGAAAAATACCTCAGAATGATGCCAATAAAGCATGTTTCACTTCTGATAAACAATTAAAGATTATTATGCTCAAAATTGGTAATGGAGTATTTAGATTATTGATAAATAGTAGATTGATAGATTTACACATGAATAAAATTATTATTACACTCTGTTACTCACTTCTTCCAATGTTAGGTTTATTTGCCTCACCATAATAATACTTGTAAATGAAGATAAATGTATATATGTAATTTAATGTTATGTAAATTAAGTTACTAAGTATTAAATAATATATAACATTTAAATTATTGTATAAAAACTTTGCACCCATTTTCTACAAATATTTCTTTCTCTTTTTTAATATTATGCACACTAAGGATTCAATAACTAATGGGTCAGGGAAAACCTATAACAACACGAATACAATGAATTTATATTTTTTTTGTATAAGATGCTCACAGTACTTTCAGTATATTATCTCATTTATCCTCACGGATTTTTATTAAAAAATTGCTGGACTGACATCTCATTTATCCTCACAACATTTTTATTGAAAAGGTTTTGTATCTCCTTTCTAAACTAGTTTTAAAACAGTAAATTTTGTTACCTTTGAAAATCAATTTTTTCCACATTGTTGGACAGATTGATCAGTCTTTAATCAACATTTTACATACAAACACCATGTCAGAAACTGTCAACAATAAAAAAAGTAACTCTAAGTATTTTCATGCTATGTCCCTGTTTTTCAAAATATTTTGTTCTCTTTTATTCAATGTCTTTACTCTTTCCCTAAGACATAGTGTGCTTCTCCCCTCCTTCAGCCTGAAATATATCCATTCTTTTCATCACTTAATTTTTCTCTCTTCATGCTGTCAAAATATTTCATCCAGAATATTCCAATGTGTCTTGTTATCATAGTGCCTCTCCCTATTATAATATTTTCCTCAGACCTCTATCAATGCTAACATTAACCTTCTCCTCTCTTGTTTTGTTGTCCCTCCCTCCTTCCCTGTTCTGATCCCTTTCCTTGGTAATGATTCAGAACTTTCTTATCAATTTCAGATGTGGAAGAGGAATTTTAAATTAATTCTCTTTCTGCAAGTTTTTGTTTAGATACTAATTTTTAAAAGCATTACATTTTTTTCTCCATAGAACTTTCACTTCTATTCATACCCAGGATTTTGCCTATTCATTTCTCTCCTAGCTTTATTACTAATTATTTCCAGCCATTGAAATTACTTGCTCTGCCCCTTAAATGCAGCTGGATAAATGAACGTATCCTGAGCTAGTACCTTCTTTAAGGAGAAAAATTCTATTTAAAAAATTAGATTTTTATTCCTGCAAATATTTTCGTATACTGTTTTTGATATGAGCCTCTGTGTGCCCATTTTAGGCTGTCAGAGACCCACTGAGGAGCTCAGCTATTCTCAGTCACCATGCCTTGTCTTAAGGCATTGTCTTAGAAATGTGATTGTTGTTATATAATGCAAAAAATGCTTGTCACACAAAATGCACTCAACCCGAAACATACATTCTGCCTCTCTTTGTTCAGATGTTAGCTCTTACTCTTCTTTAGGTCTGAATTTAGTTACCATTTCTTCTTCAAAACCTACTCTGACACTCTCAATGAAGTCTATATTTTCTGGGTCATGATTCAATGCTATCTCAATCAAAATTCCAGCAAGTTATTTTGTGGGTATGAACAAACTGACTCTAAAGATTATATGGAGAGGTAGAAAACCCAGAATAGCCTAGTTGATAGTGAAGGAAAGAACAAGTCAGAGGACTGAAAATACTCAAGTTCAGGACTTAGCATAAAGCATTACATAACAGCAATCAAGACAGTGTGGTACTGGTGAAAGAAGAAACAAACAGATCAATGGAACAAAATAGAGAACCTAGAGAGCAATCTATGTAAATTTAGTCAACTGATTTTGACAAAGAGACAAAGGCAATACAATAGAGAAAAGACAGTCTCTTCCAAAAATGGTTCTGGAACAACCAACCGGACAGCTACATGCAAAAAAAAAAAAAAAAAAAAAAATTAATCTGGATCTAGATCTTACAACCCACAAAAATTGACTCAAAATGGATCACAGATTTAAATGTAAAATGTAAAATTATAAAATTCCTAGAAGGTAATACAGGAGAAAATCTAGGTGACAATTGGTATGATGACTTTTTAGATACACCAAAGGCACAATACATGAAAGAAATAATTGACAAGATGGACTTCAGTAAAATTAAAAACTTCTGCTCTGCAAAAGACAATGTCAAGTGAATCAGAGGCAAGCCACAGAATGGGAGAAAATATTTGCAAAAGACAAATTTGATTAAGGGCTGTTATCCAGAATATAAAAAGAACTCTCAAAATTCAACAAGAAGAAAACAAAAAACTCAATTAAAAAAATGGGCAAAATCCTGAACAGATAACTCACTGAAAAATACATACAGATGGCAAGTAAGCATATGAAGAGATACTCCACATCATATGTCATTAGGAAATTGCAAATTAAAATGATAATGAGATATCACTACACACCTATCAGAATGGCTAAAATCCAAGAACACTGATAAAACCAAATGCTAGCAAGTATGTGCAGTAATAGGAACTCTCATTCATTGCTGATGGAAATGCAAGTTGTACAGCAATTTTGGAAGACAGTTGGCAGTTGCTTACAAAACTATGCATACTTTTACCATGTGATCCAGCAGTCGAGCTCCTTGGTGTTTTACCCAAATGAATTGAAAACTTAAGGTCAAACAAAATCTGCACACAGATATTAATAGCTGCTTTGTCTGTAATTGCCCAACCTTGGAAGCAACCAAAATGCCTTCGGTATGTGAATGGATAAATAAACTGTAGTACATACAAACAGGTGAATATTATTCAGCACTAAAAAGAAGTGAGCTATCAAGTCACAGAAAGACATAGGGGAAACTTAAATGCATATTAATAAGTGAAAGAAGCCAATCTGAAAAGGTTACATACTATATGATTCCAACCATATGATATTCTGGAAAAGGCAAACTATGGAGACAGTGAAGAAAATTAGTGGCAGCCAGGGGTTAGAGGGGAAGGAGGGATGAATATACAAAGCACAGAGGATTTTTAGGGGAGTGAAATTTTTCTATATGATACTACAATGGTAGATATATGCCATTATACATTTGTCAAAACCCATAGAATGTACAATGCCAAGGGTGGACTCTAATGCAAACTTCAGATTTGGGGTGATAATGATGTGTCCATGTAGGTTCATAGATTGCTACAACCATACTATTCTGGTGGGGGATATTGATGGTGAAGGAGGTTGTGTGTGGGGCGCAGAGGCAGGGAGTATATGGAAATTCTTTGTATTTTCCACTCAATTTTGCTGTGAACCTAAAACTTCTCTAAAAATAAAGTTTATTAGTTAAAAATTAAGGAGAAATAAAGACTTTTCCAGACAAAATTAATGATATAACCAATTACGATCAGACCCCACACTTCAAGAAATATTAAAACTTTTCTGGCCAAAGAAATATGGCCCAAGCAGAAACACTATATAAAGGAACAAAGAAATACAGAAATAAAACAAAGAGAAAATAAAACATTTTTTATATATTGTTGTAAAAGGCAATTATCTGTCCAAAGAAAAGTAACTTCAATATATTATACAGGCATATCTCCAAGATATTGTGGGTTCAGTTCCAGACCATGACAATAAAGTGAATATCACAATAAAGCGAGTCACATAAATTTTTTGGTTTCCCAGTGCATATAAAAGATGTGCTTACACTGTAGTCTAAGTGTGAAATAGCATTATGTCTAAAAAAAAGTGTCCATACCTTAATTTAAAATATTTTATTGTTAAAAAATGCTATCATCTGACCCTTCAGTGAGTTGTAATCTTTTTGTGGGTGGAGAGTCTTGCCACTATGTTGATGGCTGCTGACTGATCAGGGTGGTGGTTGCTGAAAATTGGGGTGGCTCTGGCAATTTCTTAAAATAAGACAACAATGATGTTTGCCACATCAATTGACTCTTTCTTTCACAAACAATTTATCTGTAGCATATAATGCTGTTTGATAGCATTTAACCCACACTAGAACTTCTTTCAAAACTGGAGTCAATCCTCTCAAACCTTGCCACTGCTTTATCAACTAAGTCTATGTAATATTTTAAATCCTTTGTTTTCATTTCAACAAGCTTCACAGTATCGTCACCAGGAGTAGATTCCATCTCCAGCAACTACTTTCTTTGCTCATCCAAAAGAAGCAACTCCTCATCTGTTAAAGTTTTATCATGAGATTGCAGCAATTCAGTCACATCTTCAGGCTCCACTTCTAACTAGTTCTCTTTCTATTTCCACCACATGTGCAGTTACTTCCTGCACGGAAGTCTTGAACCCACCAAAGCCATCCATGAGGGTTGGAATCAACTTCTACCAAACTCCGGTTAATGTTCATATTTTGACCTCTTTCCATGAATCACAAATGTTCTTAATGGCATGTAGCATGGTAAATTCTTTCCAGGAGGTTTTCAATTTACTTTGCCCAGATTCACCAGAGGAATCACTATCTATGGCAGCAATAGCCTTATGAATTGTATTTCTTAAATAATAAGACTTGAAGGTTGAAATTACTCCTTGATCCATGGGCTGCAGAATGGACGCTGTGTTAGCAGGCATGAAAACAACATTAATTTCATTGTACATCTCCATCAGAGCTCTTGGGTGAGCAGGTGCATTGCCAATGAGCAGTAATATTTTGAAAGGAATCTTTTTTTTTCTGAGCAGTGGGTCTCAACACTGGGCTTAAAATAGTCAGTAAATCATGTTGTAAGCAGTTGTGCTGTCGTTTGTTTTGTTGTTCCATTTATAGAGCATAGGCAGAGGTTTAGCATAATTCTTAAGGGCCCTAGGAATTTTGAAATGGCAACTGAGCACTGACTTCAACTTCAAGTCAGCAGCTGCATGAACCCCTAACAGGAGAGTCAGCCTGTCCTTTGGAGCTCTGAAGCCAGGCATTGACTGCTCCTCTCTAGCTATGGAAATTCTGGATGGCATCTTTTTCCAATATAAGGCTGTTTTGTCTACACCAAAAATCTGTTGTTCAGTGTAGCCACCTTCATTAGTTGTCTTAGCTAGATCTTCCAGATAACTTGCTGCAGCTTCTACATCAGCACCTGCTACTTCACCTTGTACTTTTATGTTATGGAGACGGCTTCTTTCCTTAAACCTCATGTCCCAACCTCTGCTAGCTTCAAAGTTTTTCCTGCAGCTTCCTCACCTCTCTCAGCCGTCACAGAATTGGAGAGAGTTAGGGCCTTGCTCTGGATTAGGCTTTGGCTTAAGGGAATGTTGTGGCTGGTTTGATCTTGTGTCCAGAACACTGAAACTTGCTCCATGTGAGCATTTAGGCTGTTTTGCTTTCTTATCATTCGTGTGTTCACTGGAGCAGCACTTTTAATTTCCTTCAAGAACTTTCTCTTTGCATTCACAACTTGGCTGTTTGGTGCAAGAGGTCTAGTTTTTGGCCTATCTTGGCTTTCAACATACTTTCCTCTCTAAGCTTAATCATTTCTAGCTTTTGATTTAAAGTGAGAGACGTGTGACTTCCTTGACTTCCTTTCACCTGAAGACTTAGAGGTCATTGTAGGTTTATTAATTGGCCTAATATCAATATTGTTGTGTCTCAGGGAATAATGAGGCCCTAAGAGAGGGAGAGAGATGAGAGAACGGCCGGTTGGTGGAGCAGTCAAACACACACAACGTTTATCAACTAAGTTTACAGTCTTCTACGGGTGCAGTTTGCGGTGCCCCAAAACAATCACAATAGTAACATCAAAGGTCACTGATCACAAATGACCATGACAAATATAATAATGATGAAAAAGCTTGAAATATCATGAGAATTACCAAAATGTGACACAGAGACACGAAGTCAGCAAATGCTGTTGGAAAAATGGTGCCTATAGACTTGCTTGATGCAGGGTTGCTACAAACCTTCAATTTGTAAAAAACATAATATCTGTGAAGACATTAAAGTGAAATGCAATAAAACAAGGGATGCCTGCATTATTTCAATAGCATTTTTAAAAGTAAAATGTATGACAAGAATAGCATAAAGATTGCAGAAAGAATATTGGACTACCATGTTGAAAGTCCTTAAACTACATGTTAAAATAGTATACCATTCCTTGAAAGTAGATGCTAACTAGTGGGGAATGATGTAAAATCTAAGGCAACCATTTTAAAAAGTAAAAAGAGGTATAAATAATGTCAATAGAGGAAATAAAATGGAATTATAAAAAATTCTCAATTAATCCAAAAGAAAGTAGAAAGAAACATGGAAAAAACAAAGGCACTAGAATAGCAAAACAATTCTGGAAAGAAGGACAAAATCAGAGAATCCAAACAACTGAACTTCAATATTTGTTATAAAACTAAAGTAATCAAAACAATGGACCGTTAGCAAAAAATAGATGCATACATCAATGGAACAAAATATTCCTGAAATAGATCCATAAAGCTATGGTCAATTGATATTTTTATATAATTATTTCTTATTTTATTTTGAAATAATTTTATATTTACAGAGGTGTTGCAAAAAGTACAGAGAGTTCCTGTACACCCGTCTCCTGTGTTCCCCTGAAATTAACATATTACATTACTAAGGTACACTAATCAAAACAAAGAAATGTATACTGATACAATACTTTTAACTAAATTCACCAGTTTTTCCACTTTCTTTTAATGTTCCAAGATCTAAGCCAAGATACCACGTTGCATTTGGTTACGACTTTGCAGTCTCCTCCAATCTATGGTAGTTTCTCAGATTTTCCTTATTTTTTTAAGAACTTCAAGGTTTGGAAGAGTTCTGATTAAGTATGTTTTTAGAATGTGCCTTATTTTGAATTTGTCTGATATTTTCACATGATTAGACTAGAGTTGTGGATTTGGGGGAAAAAATCACAAGACAAAGTGTCCTTCTCATCACATTATATCAGGAGGCACATGATATCCACATGACATTATCAGTGATGTTATCCCTTTGTGTCTGCCAGTTTTCTACAATGTAAAGTTCCTTTCCATATTCTGTTCATTAGAAATAAGTATTTTATAATATTTAATGATGCTTTTGATGACAGAACGTGACACAATGAACCTCTGATAAATGAAAGTTAGAACCTTTTGTTACTTACAGCTTCAAGAGAGAGAAACTTGCCAAGCAGGGCCACAAAAGGGTTGGTACTAGGAGACAGGACAACAGCAAGATGAAGCTGCAGGGGGCAGCTTATGTATGGAAAGCAGGTGGGGTTAACTAGGCTTCTCCAGCTCCCTGTGGATTGGCTAATTTGAACAATTTCCAGGGTTCCAAAGCATGGGAGCTCTCCATCCCTAATTGTCTTCTACCTGGTCTTAGGGTGATTAGGGAGGGCGCATAGTGCCCCAGAGTCTGAAAGCCAGGTAAGGGAAGTGGTTGGGGTGTAGACTTAATCAGCAGCCCTAGAAGGGGAACTGTCCAGGACCTCAAAAGTGGGTCAAGACAGCATTTAAAAAGAAACAAACAAACAAAAAAGAAAAAAACCCACTATATTACAGTGAGACACTACATTCAGCCACACTCAAGGGGAGAAGATTTAAGCTACATCTTCTAGAGGAAGAAATATCAACAAATTTGTGGACATTGTGTTAAAACCGCCACAATAATAATTAAATATTTTGGTGGAGGTAAAGACTTTAGAAATATCCCAATTCTCCTTTAAACTTCCCCACTAATTTTAGTACTCATTCGTGTATCTTTCCTGCAGCAATTTTTTAATTTTGTCCTAATGATGATTTTCTATTTCCTCATTCTTTATACACTTATCATTTTGGATTTCTTTTGCGGAGAAAATTTATCCCTCCTTTATTTATTCAATAATTTATTTAGACTAGAATGGATTAAGGGATATTTATTTTATTCTTTATGTTACTAATATTATCATTATGTATTTTGATGCTTGAATTGTTCCAGCTTTGGCCATTAGGAGCTCTTTTAGATTGTCTCCTGTATCTTTCTGATATTCATTCCCTATCTCCATCCCTCTCTTTTTCTTTCTTTCTTTCTTTCCTTCCTTGCTCCCTCCCTGCCTCCCTCTCTTTTAGGTGCTGGGTGTTCTCATTTTTACTGAGTTATCACTATTTCTATGCTCCATCAGTGGACAGAGGAACACTTTGGAGTCATCTACTCCCTTGCCTCCCAACCCCGGGTGACTTATCTGGTTTTCTTTGTCCCTATAAATTTGCCTTTTCCAGAATGTCACAGAAAGTCACACATATCTAGTCTTTGGTCTGGATTCTTTAACAAACAAAATGCATTTAAGGTTTATCGATGTTGTAGTGTGAATTGATAGCTCATTCGTTTTTTATTGCTCCCTAATATTTAATTGCATGAGTATATCACAATTTATTTAACCATTCAGCTCTTCCAGATATCTTGATTGATTCCAGGTTTTGAATAAAACTGGTATAAATTTGTGTGTGGTAAGTATATCTTTAACTTTATAAGAAACTTCCAAATTTCCAATGTAGCTGTATCATTTAGTTCAAAATAGTTAATTATACTTGAGACTTTCTCTTTGATTCATGAATTATTTAAAAGTGTGTTGTTCAATTTCCAATTATAGAGGATGTTTCAAATATCTATCTGTTATCAAATTCTAGCTTAAAACATTTTGGTCATAAAGCATAATATGTATGATTTTTATTCACTTAAATTTTTTAAGCTTTGTTTTGTGCTCAGAATTTGATCTTTCTTAGTGAATGTTCAATGCGTACTTCAGAAGAATGTGTATTCTGCCGTTGCTGAGGTAGTTTTATAAACGTCAATTAGGTCAAGTTGGTTGATAATCTTCAGGTTGTCTATATTTTCTAGTACATCTCTAATACATTTTACTAAGTTTCTCCTTACTTGCTGTATTAGTTTCTAGAGGGGCAATAACAAAGTACCACAAATGGGGTGATTTAAAACAACAAAAATGTGTTATTTCACAGTTCAGGAGGCCAAAAATCCAAAATCAAGGTGTCACTAGTGTTGGTTCTTTCTGGAAGCTTTGAGGGAGAAACTATCTCATGCCTCTCTCCTGACGGTTGAGAGTAATTCTTGGTTTTCCTTGATATCAGTCAGATCTCTGCCTCCGTCTTCACTTGACCTTCTTCCTTGTGTGTCTCTCTGCATTCTCCCCTCTTCTTACAAGGACAATAGTCATTGGATTTAGAGCCTACCCAAATACAGCATGATTTTATTTTGAGTCCTTAATATTTATAATTACATCTGCAAAGACCACTTTTCCAAATAAGGTCACATTCTAAGGTTTTGGGTAGACATGAATTTTTTTGGGGGGGGGACATGATTCAACCCACTACACCTGTTCTACCAATTACAAAGGAAAGAGAATTAATATCTCCTATTTTTAGGTTCATACACATTTATATTTGACATGCCCTCTGGGAGAATTGACTCCTTTTTTATTACATTATGCCCCTCTCCTTATCCCTGAAAATAATCCTTGTTCTGGAATCTATTTTGTCTAAAAACATTACAGCTATCCGAGGTTAATTTTCTCCTGTGTTTTCATGGTATAAATTGCTCAATCCTATTATTTTTAACCTAACTCTATATTTATACTTAAAGTGTGTGTCTTGCAGAGAAATAAGTAATTATGTTTATTCAAAAAGCTACATGAATATTTACAACAGGTTTATTCATAATATACCCAAACTAGAAACAATCCACTGTCCTTCAACTGGCTAATAGATAAACAAATGGTGTTATCTCCTTATGATGGAATACCATGCACCAATAAAAATAAAAACTATTTATACTCTCAATAACACAGACATATCTCAATTCATTTTGCTAAGTGAAAGATGGCAGACTCAAAGGGCTATATAAAGTATGAGTCTATTTATACGACATTCTAAAAAGGACATTAACACAGGGACAGCAAACAAACAAGTGGATTCCAGACATTGAGCTGGGGCTAGACTGGAGGAAATTTTTTTGATTGAGATAACTATTTCGTATCAAGATTGTGATGGTGGACAAAGTTCTCTGTACTTGTGACAACTCATTGAACTATACCACATGGAATGAATTTTGCTGTAGGTAAATTAAAAAATAAATTAAAAGCACTTAAGGTTAATTCAACCTTAACCACCAAAGGACAAATAGAGAACCAGATGTAAACAACAGAGAAAATTGTTTCAGCCACAGTGGACTAAGAGTTTCCCTAGATCTTTAATGTGAACTAAATTAAAATTAACTTCATAGCCTCACTGGAAATCATTTATAGTGCTTCGTATAATAATTATGCTCAAGGTAACTCATATCACATTTTATCTAGTTTTTATTAAAGAACATGGATTTAACTTTTCATTTCCTCAATTCGTTCCCTATTTTTAATGGTAGAATTTGGCATGTAGCAGATTCTTATTATATATTTACTGACTAAATAAATATATTTTGCTATGCTTATGTTGTCTTAAGGTTAAGTCAATTATTGTTGATTGATTTTTGGACTGAGTTTGTACGTGATTAAAGGTTAAAGAATGTAAAGATACATTAATGTAAAGACTGAATCTATTACATTCAAGATTCTCTTCCTATAAGAATCAGAATGCTTTAACAACATTTACAGAATGTTTTCTTTACCAGATTAGTAAAGTTTTGGATGAGTTACATGGTTATACTTACCAGACAGACAAGTTTAAATATATTTTGATAAATCACTGCAATAAAACCATCATTTTATAGCATAAAGTCAATATTTTTAGAAAGCAGCGTATTTCTGTTATGCTCCTTCTTGTGTTAAATAAAAGATAGTGGCTCATATATCAGGGACTTTGTCATTTCTCCTCTCTCTGTGAATAATGAGTATATGCATGCTCATATATACAACTCTTTCTCTGTATCTATTCGCACTCATAATTTAATTAATGAGCACATCAGTTTCTAGACCAATTTTAAGTGCTATATTACAGTCTCTGTATTCTGATAAATTATTTTTGTCTGCATTTATTTTGATTAAAACACATACACACACACAGATGAACACATACTTTTGTACACATAGCTTCACTTCATATGCTTGCCTGTCACATTTTCTAGATCTTGAATGAATTTCAATAAGAGAAATAAAATCTTCTAAAATTTCTAAACTGTTTTTCTTTGACTTCATAAGAGCCCAAGGTCTTCTCATTTTCTTTTGCTTCACCTTTCACTATGAGTTGGCATTAGTTTTAAGATATGAACAAACCAATTGCCTTTTCAAAATTTTTTGGTTGAACATTATTTATAATGTCAATTGTCTTGATTAGCTTTCTCTGTTACATATGTATGGCATTCAAATAATACTTCTCTTACTAGCAGACAGAAAATGACCTCAACTGTCAACCAGTAACCTGTTTTGGTCCCTTTTCGCTGCCCCAGGGACTTGATGTTTATGGAACTTTCTGTCATTCTTTTGCCATTATCAAAGATCTTTACTTTCACAAAGGCAGTGCCTCTAAACCTAATTATATAATCAAATATCTGGTTTTTAGTCTCATGTATATTAATAGCGGCTGATTTTTTTCTTTCCAAAACTTTCTTATCTGCATTTTTTCATATTCGTTGATCT
Organism: Tapirus indicus; assembly: GCA_031878705.1. Taxonomy (NCBI): domain Eukaryota; kingdom Metazoa; phylum Chordata; class Mammalia; order Perissodactyla; family Tapiridae; genus Tapirus; species Tapirus indicus. The sequence continues at coordinate 32,075,646 of CM062937.1, read as the reverse complement.
TAAACTACTTTTTTTCCCTTACAAATTTTTTGTTCCCAATCAGTATCCATCTAAGTGAGTTTCATTTATATTTTCCTTTCCTCCTTTTCTACTGGATTTTTTTTTTCTTTTTCCCTTGCATTATTCTTCTCTAAGCTTCCTGCTCTTTCAGACTTTGCTTTTCCTTTTCCTCTGGGCTTCTTTTTGAGATGCTAATCCCTCTGTGATTGTCTCCCTTCTCTTTCAGCCCTGAACCCTGACTTTACCACTTGCCAATCAACCACAGGCAGAGTGCTTGCTCTGAACCTGGTTTAGCCTTTATTGCTTATTTTACAGATGGAAGGATGAACTTGCTGATTTTCATTAAATTTTTCCCACATTTCCTCCTACTCTTTAGTTTTCTCATTTCTGTATTTTTTGACCAATTTGAAATATCTCTTCTTTTGTCCCACTTTGTTTTTATTGCAGAACAATCTTATTCTCATTAAATTGCTCCTATCTTCTGTGTCCAGATGCCTACAGTTCATCTTCCCTATGAAAGATTCAAAGCCAGTTTCCTTTATATTTTCCTATTACATCTCCCTTCTCTCGTCCTCTCCTTGTTCAGTCATGCTCAGGCTAGGCAGTTAGCTGGATGAAAGGAACTGGTCAGTTATCCAGACCCCCTTTGTATATTCTACAGAAAATAAACAAACATAACTACAATTGACTTTTGACTAAAGTCATGAATTGGGGGAGAGGAATGTGAAAAATACAGCAAATAGGGAAACTGTAAATTGAAAGAAGAGAAAAGATAGATAAAAAAATGGTAGACAGGTTTGATCAACTCTAATGAAGTTCATAATAAAAATGTAATGAGGAAAGTTATTCAAAGTCTGAAATAATTGCAATTCATGATGTAGCGTGTTAATTTGACATACGAAGCAGTTGTGAATGACTAATAGTAACACATGCCTATATGAAATATGTTCTGCTTTTCTGCACTTACAGTGTTTGTCATGAAACCTAATCTGAAAAAGAAAAGAAAGAATAAGCAAAGCACATTGAAATTTTCATCTGGATGACTCTTATTAATACTGCTGACTTATTTCCATTCGCCACACCCTAATTAGCTTCTGCATACTGTGTCAGCACTTATTTTCATGGTTGAATTATCATATATATACGAAACCAGACAAAATTTGATGACTCTATTAAAATTAAAATTGTATAATAAAATCCCCAATACACTATTTTGCCAATGTCATTCTTAATAACTTTTGGATTCCATTCATTGGGCTATTTGGGAACGTAAATCATCTTCACATAATGGTTTCCATTCGGAATTTTAAATTGTTATACCAGTGATAAACTTTTATGTAAAATGCATCAGTGTCCTTCATTTTTAAAGATGTTATTGCAAAAGTTAATGCTATTTTTGTATGTAAGACTGATAAAACTAACAGCTTTATGTTTTGAGGAAATTTTTAAGGAAAGTATAAAAATATGGTAATAAATATCTACCTTTTTTCTTCCCCATGTAGTATGAGCACATTTAAATTAATGTGGCTAAGATAATATCAACATTCTTGCCTTCAACAGTAATTTTTTTATTATTAGGTAGTTTTGTTACATATATTTCTTAAATTCTGTGGAAATGATACTGAACCTCTTAATCTTAAATTTGTGTGCCCGATGGCCGCAGGCCAAACACTGAGACGTTGGTGCTTAGAGATGGAGAAAGATTTATTTGAATTGGCCAAAATAAGTAGGTGGGAGCCTGGGATGGCTCAAATCTGCCTCCCCAAGAACAGAAAGCAGGGGGGGTTTATAGAACTTGGCAGGAGGGGCTTCAGGGAAACAAAGGGGTCACTCCCAATAAATCTCTGGGCAATCTGATTTCGGGGCTTCAAAGGCTGCTGAGGGCCAGCCATCCGGTGATCGGTGATCGCAACCTCCCTGAAGGCATTCTCTTTCTTCTGCAAAACAAGCTCGCAAATCCTCTAGAATACAAGCCCTCAAATCCTTGAGTCACCCCTCAGGTTAAACAGGAAAACAGCAAATTGATTTAATATCTATGGTACCTGGCTTCAGAAATTGTTTTCATTATGGGCATTATGCACATATTATCATATATCTAGTCATGAGGTGAAGATGGTGAGATAAACTAATGAAGGTGGGATTTCTTATTTAAAAAAAATAGGTAAGGCTGGATTTTTACATAAAGCTCTGCTTAAAATGCCACAAATCTGTGTCACAGCTCTTATCATTTGAAATATATTACTCCCAAAACCAAACTTTCCTAACTCATTTTGCTTTCATCCCTGCTATTTTTGCAAAGGGCAAGGTAAGCTAAATATTTTGCCTTTTAACAAATACTGACACCACACTCTTCCCCTGTACCTTTGGGTTTCCCTTATGTTCAGTAAGAGGGATGGCATCCTAAGCAGAAACTTAACTGTTGCCTCAGCTTCCACCAAGAAGACATTTAAGCTTTCACACTCAGGAAGAAGGGTCAGTGATATTTCGAAGTAAGAACCAAATAGGTGGGAAAGGATAAACGCAATTTATGTGAACTCTGTTTTAGGTTCCAATCCAATATATTGGGTATTTTATTTTAGCAAACAATTTATTTTCTTGCTAAAATTTATCTTGTGTTGCTTGAATTAAATGGCTAATCTACAATAGTTAATTAGAGCAACTGTTGTTTCTTAGCCTTTATTTTATGACGTCTATTCCCACCACACCAAAAACTCCCTCCTAAGTTTATTGTAATTTCATAGATTCCATAATAAATTACAAAAGTACATATGGGATTTTATATATATAAAAATAATACAATAGGTATACCATATACAATAAGCTGTATATATAGTATATAGAATTATATACTATATATATGAATATGTAATTTTATACTGTGTATACATACTTATGTGTATATATATATGTATATATTTTTATATATGGGGGAAGAGAGATTTACTGATTATAAGCATGACAATTATTACAAATCAAATGAAGATTTCTTTTCCTCCAGGATTGTATGTTTAATTGAAGGACTGATGAACTTTGAGTGAAAATATATCACTTTGTCTTCCAGCTCAAATCTTGTCTAGTTGTCTGACCTTAGCATATGATCAAACTGCACTACGTCTAGTTATCAACTTTTGTAAAATAAATCTTCCTATGAAAATATTGTGGAGATGAAGTGAACATCTGGTAAACGTACTTTAAAGAACGTTTAACCATTGTAAAAATGTAAGGTATTTTGCTTCTTTTAATTTACGTATCTTGTATTTTAGCCTGCTTTCCATTCTTCATGCATACCCTAGACTTTCCTACTTCAGTTCCTTTATTGCAGTTTGCACAACCTAGTGCACAGCCCAGTATGTGAGTCCATGAATGAAGTGAAAAACCTTCTAAGACTTCCCTGACATCTTCTGAGGCTGTGAGATCAGGGATCATAATCCTCAGGTCTATAACTCACTAAATCTATAAACTTGTTAGTTACTTAACCTCTCAATTGGTCCTCTGCAAAATGAGAAGAATAATATAACCTATTTACACTGTTGTGTAAGAATTAAAGTAATTAGTATACATGAAGTGTTAATAGTGTCTGGCACAGAGTAAGTATTAAATGGATTATTTACTACTAATAATAAATATTCCCATTATCATTATTATTCTGTCCTACCATGTACTCCAGCTAAATAAAGTGCACAGTTTTTTCCCAGAACATCTCCTGAAAAGTCCTCTCCTTGTGTATTTGCTCATGGATATTATTACTAGATATCATCTTCATTTACTCGTCTGATTAACCATGTTCGGACCATTAGTTAATGAGAACCTCTTTCCAGAAAAAATTCTCAATCCCTTGGATCAGAAATAATCTCTCTCTCCTATTCTTCTCTTGAAAGCCCCACACTTATTATAACAGTCATTCATCTGCTTTGTTTTGAAGTGGTCATATGTGTTTGTTTCCCAGAGTAAAATGTAAATTTCTATATTTAAAGAATACATCAAATTGATATTTTTAATTCCCAGTGTTTAGCACGGTGCTTTGAATAAAGTAGGTGTTCAAAAAACATTTGCTGATTTAAATTTCAGTAACATAAATAGGTTGCAGCAATCATCAACCTCAATCAAATTTTAAATTTTTTGATATTCCATTATGTAGGATGAAATGATACTATGTGGATTTGCAACCTAAACAACATTCCAGGGAATAATAAGATTATTTTTCCTATCTATAGTTATAGAATTTCAATATGCCGTATTTTCCATTTTTGCATGTCAGTTGTCAGTTTCATTCATTCATCCTCTCCCTTTATAATTTCTTTTATATTTTGTACTGTTTTTTCATAAACATGAAAATCCGATCAACAAAACTTCGTACTAAAGTATGGTAAGAGAAAGTATTTTTTCAATGTTCAAACTAGTGATGAAGTGATTAATTTATTTCATTACCACCTAAAATGTAACCAAAGTAGATTTCTTTCCCCAGTACTATTACAAAACTTATAGAAAAAATAAATTTGGCCAAAGAGTGTTAGTCTTACCAAAAATCTATATGCATTTCCCTGTTCTCATATGTTTACGTGGGAGGGTCACAATTAATTCTTGCCAATGGACATTAGCCAACGTATTCACTACTCCTGAACCAAGGCAAATATTTGGTTTCCAGGTTGATAAATATATGCAATTTCCAAATCCTCTTACCTGAACAGTTAAGAGATGGTGGAGTTAGAACATGCAAGCAGCCTGAGTTAAAGGAGTATCATGTCATACAGGAGAGTTACCCAGTCCTCATCTATCTGTCTGTCTCTCTCTCATTATATATATATCTTTTTCAAATCATCAAACTATGAAATACACACACACACAATTTTTCTTGTCTTAAGCACTATGATCTCAGGGTTTACTTATTACTGCATAAGCCCAGCCTATTCTGACTAATAATACTGACTAAATAAAGGACAAAAAGCCTTTAGTAGGCATGTATTTTCAGGAATGAGAACATTGAAAATAAATATTTCCCTTTGTTCTAGTCACTTCCACCTGGTTGGTTAATAAAATAGTTTTCTATCATTAGTTATAGATTCCATTTGTATTCAAGTACTTTTCTTTATGTTGGTTTTCATTTTTGGCGGTGAAGTCACTCTTCCCCAAGGCAGTTCCACAAAGCGCTAGATCTATAGTACATTAATAAAGGAATTTCTAAGGGGAGAAATACCCTACAGAATTCGCTAATCTTATTGTGGAGCATCTCCTTAGCTCAGAATTTTTATTTTCAAAAATAAAACTTGGGCCCACCCGGTGGCGTAGCAGTGAAGTTTGCCCTCTCTGCTTCGGTGGCCCGGGGTTCACAGGTTCGGATCCAGGGCTTGGAGTGACGCACAGCTTGTCAAGCCATGATGTTGCAACATCCCATATAAAATAGAGAATGGGCACAGATGTTAGCCCAGGCCCAATCTTCCTCAGCAAAAAGAGGAGGATTGGCAATGGATGTTAGCAAGTTCTAATCTTCCTCACACACAAAAAAAGAAAAAAATAATAAAACTCAATAAAAAGCGATAGGTGAGAACTTCGAAACCAATAGATTCTCAGTTAATCCCGATTCCAACCCAAATCTTTCTCCTTCAGCTTCTCACCCGACCTTGCCATGCATCTACCTGGTTGTGGGTATAAGCACCTCACCTCTTTGAGTTCCATCCATCTTAAAATTTTCCTAAAATAAAGAGTATTGGTAAGCAATACGTACTTTACTAAGAATTTTATAAGATTGAAGAAGGGTACGTTTATTTCAGACATCACACAACAAAAGTTTTCTTTCCTCAAGAACCTTTTTCATCCATGCTGCCACTGGTTTTCTTTTTTTTTTTCTTCTTCTTTCATTTTTGGCTCTCCCACCCTCTCTCACACAGTCCTCTGATTTTTGACTCTTACATTTTCCTCAATCTGGATGGGACAAATTTAACCCTTATCTTGTGGAGAGATATTGTCTAAGCCTGGGTTCCAACAGTATATGCTGAGTGTATACCAAGTACTGAACAAATTGCTTCTTTTCTTAAATGGCAGGAGTTCCTCCTCTAAAGAATGCTGATGAATACAATATTCTCAATCTCCTTACTCTTAGATGGCCTGAACTCATGGACCAGTTTGTTAGGCTCTTTTACGTCTTTAAAATGTCAGTTTAAATGTTGCCTCTTTTTAAAATACTCCTCTGAACCCCTTACATCTTTCTCTGTCTTATCGGGTTTCATTGTGCATCTCTCTAGATAGCAATTATTCCACAGGGTAGCAAAAATTATTCTACTCAATCGGAAACTGTAGAGACACTGGGTCATTTTAGGGAGTTCCCCTTTCTACCAGATAATAAAAAAGAAAAAAATAAGTAGTGGTTACATTCAAGTAAGATGAGAACCAAGCATTGAGCATTGAATTTAGCATCCTGAAAGTTATGAGTGAGCTGGAAAATAGTGGTACTGGTGGAGAGGTGGGGGGGCCAAAACTCTGAATGGATTTGATTTTATAGAGAATGAGAGGGGAGAAGAGAAATAGAAGTCTAAGTTAAAAAAGAAAAAAAAAAGACTTTTAGCAGTCTCCTTGCAAATTGGAGCAAAGAAATGGGTTGTTATCTGGCAGGAAGAGTGGGAGTCATATTAAAGCTGTTTTAATGTTGGAGACATAATAGTGTGTTCGGATGATCATGGGAAAAAAATTCAGAGTTAAAAAGCAAAATAGATGACATAGAATAAACAGTAGAAATTTGCTGGAGGAAGGTCCTTGAGTAAACAGTAGTTCAAGTGCAGAATTGGCTTGAGTTAGGAACACACACTATTTCATCCAAGCAAATTGATAGGACAGCAAGGGATGTGGTTTCAGAGAGTAGAAATCTGTAAGAGTCTTTATTTTTCCTTACTTTTTTAAGTGAAACAAAAAACAAATAATCAGCTGAAATATGATTGTGGTAAACAAACATGTTTGGGTTTAAGGAAAGAGGAGAAGCTGTCAAATAGTTACCATTTAGGGGAGTGAAGTACTGCAATTTCTGGGCAGCCTTGAGAACCCACTTGAGGATACCAATCAAGTACATAGTAAAATTAGCCTGTGATTGCTTTTCTTTAGCCAAGCTATGATGTAAGAGTGCAGGTGGAGAGCTGATTTAACCAAGGAGGCAGTCCTCTCAAAAAAGGACAACAAAGTAAGAGAAGATATCATTGGCATGAGGAAAGTGAAAGATGGGAGTATCAATGGATTGGAGGACAAGTTGAGTCGAAAGATTTTTGAGTTGGGGTACTAGAGTGGTAGAGTTAGATAGAGTTTGATTAGGGAGTCGGATCCATGTAAGTTGACTTTATAAAGAGGTTCATCAAAGTGCTAATATGAGTTGTTGATGCTGTTTTATGTAGGGAAGGAGTTGTCAGATATTCTCGTATCATGGTGTCCATTCTTTCATACTATTTTTTTCACGGTACTTCAATCAAAAAAAAAAAAGACAAAAAATTAAATTTTAAAACCCCTAAGAGTTCCTTTTAGTAAATAGTTATATCCTAATAACTTAATAAATATTTATGTTCTAGCAACTTAGTAACATTTTGAAAAAATAACACACATAAACTGATAACAATACGTTTAATTCATTCTTGAATAACCACAGTTACTTTGTAAACGGATGTGTGTGCCTATTGGGCAGTGCACAGCTTCATTTTTTTTAGATTTTATTTTTTACAGCAGTTTTAGGTTCACAGCAAAATTGAGGGGAAGATACAGAGATTTCCCATACGTCCCCTGGCCCCACACATGCATAGTCTTTCCTACTATCAATATTCTCTGCCAGAGTGGCACATTTGTTACAACTGATGAACCTAGATAGACAATTCATAATCACCCAAAGTCCCTAGTCTCTGTTAGAGTTCACTCTTGATGTTGTATTTCCTATGGGTTTGGAAACATGTATAATGACATGTATCCATCATTATCGTGTCATACCTAGTATTTCCACTGACCTCAAAATCCTCCGCGCTCTTTGTACTCATCCCTCCTCTTTCCCACCTCAACTCCTATAAACCACTGCTCTTTTTACTATCTCTGTAGTTTTGCCTTTTCTAAAATGTCTGATAGTTGGAATCATACAGTATGTAGCCTTTTCAGATTGGCTTCTGTCACTAATTAATATGCATTTAAAGTTCCTTCCTGTCTTTTCATAGCTTGATAGCTCATTTTGTTTAAGCATTGAATGATTTTCAATTGTTTGTAACACAGTTTATTTATCCATTCACCTACTGAAGGACATCTCGGTCACTTCCAAGTTTTGGCAATTATGAATAAAACTGCTAATAACCATTCATGTGCAGGTTTTCATGTAGACATAAGTTTTCATGTCCTTTGGATAAATACCAAGGAGCTTGATTTCTCTTTCATATGGTAAGAGTTTTGTTAGTTGCATATTTGTCACTGTTCACTATTTTTTGCCCTTGTTCTTTGTACCTATTTTTATCTTCCACTCTTTTTTTGCCTTTTGTGATTTTAATTAAACATTTTATATCATTCCATTTTCTCTCTTCTCTTAGCATATCAGTCAATTTTTTGTTTTTTACTTTTATTATTTGTTGCCCTAGGGTTTGCAGTATGCATTTACAGCTAACTCAAGACCACTTTTAAATAACACTGTATAATTTCATAGGTAGTGTGAGTACCTTATAATAATAATATAATCCTAATTCCTCCCTCCTGTCATTTGTATCATTGCTGTAATTTACTTCACTTATATATCAGCATACATAAGCATGTACAGTCATGGGTTGCTCAACAATGGTGATACATATGAGAAATGCATCATCAGGTGATTTCATTGTCTTTGTGAACATCATGGAGGTAACTTACACAAACCCTAGATGGTATAGCTTACTACACCTCTAGGCTATATAAGATATGGGACCACTATAGTATACGTGATCCATTGTTGACCAAATGTCGTTATGTGGTGCATGACTGTATATATTCATAAGATATATACATAAGCATACGTTATTGAATTCATTGTTGATTTTATTTTGAACAAACTATTATCTGTTCAATCAATTAACAGTAAGAAAATAAAAATTTTTACTTTATCTTCACTGACGCCTTCTTTGATGCTCCACCATTCTTTATGTAGATCTGAGTTTCTGACCTATGTTATTTCCCTTCTCTCTAAAGAACTTTTTTAAACACTTTTTGCAAGGCATGTCTACTGGCAACAAATTCTCTGAATTTTTGTTTGTCTGAGGAAGTCTTTATTTCTCCTAAACTTTTGAAGCATAATTTTGCAGAGTACGGAATTCTAGGTTGACTTTTTTTCTCTCTCAACATTTTAAATATTTCATTCCACTCTATTCTTGCTTGCACAGTTTCTTAGGAGAAGTTGAATGTAATTCTTATCTTTGTTCATCTATAGGTATGATGTTATTTTTCCTCTGGCTTCTTTCAGGATTGTTTATTTATCTTTGATTTTCTGTAGTTTGAAAATTACATGCCTAGGTGTAGTTTTTTTGGCATTTGTCCTACTTAGTGTTCTCTGAGTTGGAAAAGCAAACAACAATGAGGGGCCAGTCTGGTGGCATAGTGGTTATGTTCATGTGCTCTGCTTCGACAGCCTGGGGTTTGCAGATTTGGATCCTGGGCATGGACCTACATACAGCTCATCAAGCCATGCGGTGGCAGTGTCCCATATAGAAAATAGAGGAAGATTGGCACAGATGTTAGCTCAGGGCCAATCTTCCTTGCCAAAAAAAAAAAAAAAGAGCCACCACTTGAGTGGGCTTCAGGAAAAACAGTATCTTCAGAGAAAGGCCAAATTCATGATAGAGCAAAATGTTCAGAGGAATGTTCATAGTAGACATTGAGAATTTGGGCAACTTTGAATTCTAAGGGAACAATGAAAAGGTTTCAAGGGTAGGGGGAAGAGGAGGTTGGGTGAGTGATTGAAACATGCAAAGCTTATAAGGATTAGGGTCTGTGAGATAGGATTCACCTCATTTTCTAGAACTTCCTATCATAACTGACATGAATAGAAATACAGGTCCTAATGGTCTTGGTGGAGTCAATGCAGATAGTGATGGTGAGACTGTGAGTGAGAGGATTGATGGAAGGCTGGGTATCTAGGGTCTCTCTTGACCCCGGTACATAGAAACAAATAGCTCTGAAAATGTAGGTTATTTCAATTATATTAATTCTTTCTTAACCACTGATGATGATGGTAAATGGCCTAGCAGAGACAATTATTTCCACCCAGGATGAGAGCTGATTCTTCTGTTCTGTGAGAGAAGGGCTAACTTGCACAAAGCTCATAGGTTCCCTCCTGACCCTTGTTGATGAGCACCTCCAGGAAATCAGGATGTTATTCTGATATTGGGATCCTTTTCTGTTGTTTTTTCTCTTAATGAAGGAAAAGGAAAGACTAAGAAAAATGTCTTACTCCCCTGTGTGAGCGTCCTCCTGATCCTCTTTGTTGTGGGTAGATACCCTAGGAGTTGTGGTATTAGCCTGAGAATGGGCTTACTCTTGACTCTTTGGGAGAGTGGTGAATTAATTGATGAATGTGCTGACTCTCTCTTGACTCAATGGATGGAGGGAAAAGTTGATTGGATGATGGAAAATAATTAAATTATTAGTAGGCTAACCAGTTAATTATTTAGAATTGAAATAAATAGAAAGGAAAAATGAGTCATTTTCCTATTCAATTTTCTCATTCATAGAACAAGCATGATTTTTTGAGTCTTGAAATTCATAGTGATGATAAGAAAAATTTACATTCTATGCACATTTTAAAAAAACTGACACTAAAGGAAACGATATACCTATTGTTATTCCAAAATGTATAGAGCAGAAGTGAAGTATATCAAAAGCATTACTGTCAAAGCTAGGCAAAGGAAAATAAGGGTAGCAGTGATATTTGTAAAAGGCATATAGAGGCATTTTTGGTGAAAAATTTTACTGCTGGCTGAGATGAGCAAAGTCTAACATATAAGGTGATACTAATTTACTGTACTATATTGAGAAGATGAGCGATGTGAGTTTAAGGGAGTCCATCTCAGTTTAATTCAACAGTTCAGGATCACTCAGTATTAAATTCAGATTCCTGCTAAGAAAGACTGGATTGGGGTCTCTTGACTATTACAAATTTAACTTTATTTTTATGTTTTTCAAACTTCCTCTTCTTTTACTTCCTTATGCTTGTTTTTCTCATTCCTGTCATTATTCTTTACATATACATATTACTTTATTTGTGTCTTACTCTTCTATCATATAGAACTCCTAAGATATCTCACTATCAGTCTTACCAACAAATTTCTAACTTAAATTTTGTAAAAACATGATTTAAATTAAGTCTGCTCTGCTTTCATCTCCAGCTTCGCTGAGAACTATGATAAATTAATCTGTTAGAGATTATGACCTTCAGACTTGCAAATTTTCATAAAATCGGAAATCAAGACAATAATTCTATCTGATGATCTGGAATTAAAGGAAAAACATTTTGGAAATGATACAAAAGTATTTTCACTTCTTTTCTCATATTCTTTCAAACTTTTTTCTGGTCATATTTTTAATACATTAAAAGAAGCAGTAATAGAATAATCTCTCTGAGACATGAGGTATAGTTAAAATATAATAAACCTAAAAATAAACCTAAAATACTTAAATTTTAAGTGAACTTTCATTTTAGGTTTAATATATTTAGTAACAATAAAAACAAAATCAGCAATATATATGTGTATATAGAGAGATAGAGACATATATGTGCATAGATATAGATTGTTCTCACGTGAAATCCCTGGGTTTACAAATCCACCTTAGTATATTTATTTCAAAATTGCAATGTTGACTGTATACATTGATGATGTCCCCTCTACCAATGTCTTGAAAAATGAATAAAGAAGGAAAGTTGCACTGAAACAGAATGAAAACCAAGCCAAGTAGAGACTACTGTTGTTGTGGTAACAGAAACAGACACTGCATTGCTTAGTATTGTGTCACTATTACAATCCATTCCAACGTGGTTTAAGAAAGAGATCTCATGGACGGGGAGAATATACAGACTATATTGTGGTGTCTTAATGAAGCAGTTTTTCAAAGAACAAACCCTTCATATGCATAACAGTCTTTCCTTAACTGCTCTTACAGGTTTGTAGTTTTTTGTGTTTATATGTTTTCAAAAATACATGCAAATTTATCATTGACATTATAGTATTTTATTATTCTTCCTAAGATATATCACAATAATTGTTATATGTGACACCAGGAAGCAAAACAGCTTTCTAACTATTTTGTCTAATTGGTGTATCATCCATTATTGATTTTGTATTGCATCTAGATGTAGCAATAGTTGATTTGAAATCTAGGAAGATTTATGGAATTTATTACTCTCAAGAGCGTAAAACAAGTAATAGGAAACAACTTAGTCAAACGAAAGAAATGCATTTTTGGATTTGACACCAAAAGCAACAATAAACAAATGGGATCACATCAAATCAAAATGCTTCTGCACAGCAAAGGAGCCATCAACCAAATGAGAAAGCAATCTATAGAATGGGAGAAAATACGTGCAGAGCATATATCTGATAAAGGGTTAATATCCAAAATATATAAAGAATTCATACAACTCAATAGCAAAAAAGACAATCTGATTGAAAAATAGTCAGAGGAACTGAATAGAATTTTTCCAAAGACATGCAAATGGCCAACAGGCACATGAAAAGGTGCTCAAAGTCACCAATCAGGGACATGCAAATCAAAGCCACAATGAGCTATCACCACACACCTGTTAGAATGGCTGTCATCCAAGACAAGAAATAACAGCTCGGGAGACAGACTCAGGATGGAATTCTTCCTCTGCCACTCCCCTGCTGTCATATTTTGAGCCAATAATTTAACTCAAAGTTTAAATTACCTCAGTTTTATCTTCTGTAAAACTGAGATAGAATGGTTTTAAATCAAATGATTGAAGGATGAATGCCAACAAGATCTATTAAGTGCTTCGAACAATGTGTGATACAAGCAAGTGCTCAATAACTTGCTATATATTGTGGTTGTCATCACTCTCTTTGTTGTCATCATCGCCATATTGAGGAAAGTCTGCGATAATAAAACAATGAAGTATCACTAAAACTATACACCTGATATACTGAAAAAAATCTACCCTATACTCTCTAATTTACAGATTGCTTCAGGAAGCTGTGTGTGTGGCTGTAAGCAATGGATAATCCAGTCATAATGGTCTAACAATATAAAAATTTATTTTTATTGTTTAAAATGATTTTTAAGTAAGCCAAGGCAGTTGTCACTACTCTAGGCAACTTGTTCCACTATTCTTTTTTTTTTTTTTTTTTTTTTTTTGTTTTTTTTTTGTGGGGAAGACCAGCCCTGAGCTAACATCTGTTGCCACTCCTCCCCTTTTTGCTGAGGAAGACTGGCCCTGGGCTAACATCGTGCCCATCTTCCTCTACTTTTTTATATGGGACGCCGCCACAACGTGGCTGACAGGCAGTGCGTCGTCGGGCGCCCGGGATCCGAACTCGCAAACCCCGGGCTGCCAAGCGCGGACTGAACCGCTGCGCCACCGGGCGGCCCCGTTCCACTATTCTTAATGTGTAGCTTTTTTTCTCATGACTGCAATATAATTATAGCTCCTCCTGACATCAAATCTATAGGATGGATAGAAAGAATAGACAACAAAGGTACAGAGACACAAGGAGCAAAGTTTCACGAGCCATCCAAGCCTGTCCCTGTCATCAGCTTGGCTGAGAGCTTCACAAGGACTTCTGTCTACATGTGATTAATAGAGCAAGGTCACATGACTAATTCTAGCTGGAATGGAGTCTTGGAAGCTGACAAAAGAGCTTTCAGCCTCTATTAAGAGAATAAAGCAAAGGAATGGCTTTTGAGAGATAATCACAGTGTCTGCAGCCATGGGAGAAGAGAGCAAGAAAACAAGAGAAATGTCTTATAGAACAGAAATCTGTTAGTCCATGGGTCTTCTTAATCTCTGAACAGAATTATGGCAGCTTCTAGAAGTATTTTTATGAACTGAATGTGAAATGTCTCATTTGGATAGATGTAGAGATTTTTGCCTTCAAAAAACTTTAAAATGATAAAACATATAATATTAGAGTATTAAATGCTGAGATTTGAAAATGTAAGTGGCCAAACAAGCAACCAAGTTGCCTGGAGATCGAGCTTTGCTATGGCCTAAATTTTGCTAAAATGGTTTATTTTACCCCCACGTAGCGTGGAAGCAAAGGCCTCTTTCCCACAGCCCCAGTAAGAGAGAACACCTAGAAACAGTCTGGAGTCAGCCCAACCAAAAATACCATGCTTTAGAGAAAAAAGAAAAATATTCAGAAATTTGGTGATGGATTAGGTACTTCTACGTGCATAAATAAAAAGGTCCAGCTAAACATTTCCACAACTGAAATTACACATAAAACTATATCTTTCCCCCAGATAGCATACATGTACATTACAGTGATGACATTGTACTCATTAGGCTTGGTGAACATGAAGCAGCCTAGAAGACTTGGAAAAATACATCCTATTCCTCAGGGAATCTGACCCTAATGCCTTCACAACTTGGAGAGAGAGGAGTTTGGGATTAGTCTAAATTTGTCTCAGCAATTCTGATGATTTAATTTCCATTACCACTAATTGTTTTAGACTTGAGCACACACGCAAAAATAATAATAAGGAATTAAAGGAAGCTGGCTGATAATGGGGTGGGCCAGAGGTAGGCATGGACGAGTTCCCAGGAAAAGTTTCCTCGATTCAAAGAAACGATCTACAGGAATATATAATATACGATCTCTGTTTCCTCTGACATTTTTGTTTCTGAATGTTAAAAATCTTAATGCTACATTCCTCTTATTGCCATCAGGGAAAACAGGCTAATATAAAATATAATATTAAATGTGGTCAATGAAGAGAAAAGAAGGTAGATTTTTATATGACGCCATTAAGCTCAGGATTTAGCTAATAATGAGAGTTCTCTACCACTGAATTTCCTTTATTAGTCAAAATACAGAACAGTTACATCACCACAAGACTTCTTCATGTTGCCCTTTTATAACCACACCCACCTTTCTTACATCTTCATCACTACTACCATGCCCTAACCCCTGGTAATCACTAATCTGTTCTTCATAACTAAAATTTTGTAGCTGGCCTTTTTCTTTCAGATTAATCTAAGTTGGTAGATGTGTTACTAGTTTGTTCCATTTTATTGCTGGGTATTCCCTGGCATGGATGTTCCAGTTTACCATTTATCCATGATAAGATATTTGGATTGTTTCCAGTGTGGGCTATTATGATTAAAGCTGCTATGTACATTTGTGTTCAGGTTTTTGTATGAATATAATTTCATTTCTCTGAGACAAATGACAGTAATACTCCTTTATTATTCTTTTAGTAGCTCCAGAATATAAAAGATATTGTTTCATTCCTGATATTAGTGATTTGTGTCTTATTTTTATTTTTGCCAGTCTTTCTAGAAATTTTTTAATTTTACTGATTTTTTTTGAAGAACCATTTTTTTGCTTCATTTTCTCTTTTGATTTCCTATTTTCAATTTCATTGATTCCTGCTCTGATCTTTATTATTTCTTCCTTTGCTTGCTTTCAGTTTATTGTGTTCTTCTTTCCCAAAGAAATGAAGTGAGAGATAAATTATTGATTTGAGCCCTTTTATCATTTCTTGTGTAAGCATTTAATGCTATGAATTTCCCTCTATACACTTACTTTAATTATCTCCTGCATATTTTGATATGTTGAATTTCCTATTTCATATATATCTATATACCTATAGATATATAAATACATATATATTTGTAGGTACATATAGATACATGTATAGTTATATATATACACATAAAATACATATTTACTTGTAGACCTCCTCTTAGACCCATGGATAATTTAGAAGTGTATTGTTTTAATTTCCTCATATTTGTATATTTTTCTGTAGTCTTTCTGTTACTCATTTCAAGTTTGATTCCATTATGGTCAGAGACTATTCTCTATATGATTTCAGTTCTTTCAAACTTTTAGAGGTTTGTTTAATGGCCCAGGCTATAGTCTATATTGATGAATATTCCATGGCTGCTTGAAAAAAATGTTTATTCTTTTGTTGGGAGGAGTGCTCTATATAGGCCAATTATGTTCTGTTGGTTGATCATGCTGTCCAAATCTTCTATAAATATTTGCTGATTTTCTGTCCAACAGTTTTATGTTGCTGAGTGGAGGGTGTTCAAGTCCCAAACTATAATTGTGAACTTGTTTATTTCTCCTGTCAGCTCTATCAGTTTTTGCTTCATTTATATTGAAACTCTGTTGTTTGGTATGTATATATCTCAATCATTATATCTTCCTGATCAATTGATCCTTTTTATCCTCGTATACTGCTCTTCTTTGCCTCCAGTAATTTTCTTTACTATCACCTACTTCATTGAATGTTAATAAAACTCCAGCTTTTTAAATTAATATGTGCATGTTTTCCTTTTTTTTACTTTCACTATACCTATGTCATTGAATTTGAATTTGATGTGAGTTTCTTGTAAACAGAACACAGTTGGGTCAGGTTTTTAAATCCACTCTACCAATCTTTGCTTTTTGATTGGTATATTTAGACTGTGTGTGTTTAAGATAATTATTAAGATGTCAGAGCTCTGTCATTTTATTTGTTTTTCATTTCTTTCCTCTAGTTGTTGGCTTTCTGTTTCTTTTTTTTTTTGCCTTCCTGTGGGTTACTTGAGCATTTTTTTTTAGGAATTCACAGTGATTTTTAATGTATTTCTTTGTAGTTTTTAAAATAAAAATTTGAGAGTTCTAATCCACATTTCTAAATCATACTTGCTAATATAGGGAACTATAATTCAATAACTCCAAGAAATTGACAATCTAATTCACAAAGGGTCACCCATACTTTCTTGAGTCAATGGATTATTCTTGAGCACAGCCCACATTGTTCAAAAGAAATCTTACAGAGATGACTGTGGATACATACAGACACTTGATTCCTGCAGACCCCTGACTAAATCACTCACTAAACCAAGGGCAAGTCATTACCCTTACAGGTATGTAAAGATAACATTCATTCTTCTTCCATATGTCAGATTCAATTTGCACTTATAAAACACTACAATGCAGCTGTTGTTTTGGTTAGCAGAGTATAATATGTGTTAAACGTCAGGAAAGCTTTTGTAGCAGACTGTAAATATATCAAGACTGTTTATTTTCCCACAGGCCTTGAATCTCAGGGCTGCAAATTAGGCTAATATCCACCTCATATCCTAAGTCAAAACAGGTCATTGACCCCAATATTCATTCTTCCCTTTTTCCTCAACTTGATGGCTGAAAGATAAAGTCTATATTTATAGTTTTGACCATGTGACTAAATTCTGGCCAATGGGATGCAAAAAGAAGTGGTATGTGTATCTTTCAGGAAGGTGTTAAAAAGAATATCATATTCTTCTACTTTCCTCTCTCTTTCCAACTGGTTAGATTGCTGGTTGGAGTTTGAGCCAGTGCAGCCATTTTGGAGAATGATGTAGAATCCATTTGATGAAAAGTCCAGACAGCAACATAAAAGGCACTTGGATCCTGAAAATTGAGGTCCTGGACTTACACTGTTTATGTGAGAAATGACCTTCTATCATTTCAAACTGTATTTAGTTTTTTATATTACTAGTAGCTGAACATGCTAATAATTAATAACTTCCCATTGCTAATTCCATTGTAAATGCCTCTTCCACATTGACACTCATCTTATTCAGATAAAGTGTACACCAACACTCATTATTGGTGCAGTTATTTAATATTTTAAAACTATTATTGTGTTACTTCCTTGTTTAAGGCACTTCAATAACTTGCAAATTATATTATGATTGAGGCCAAATTCTTCAAATGACTTTCATCATCCTGTATGATCAAATACTGCCTGCCTCTTCAATTCTATAAGTTTAGTACACTTTTTCTTGCTCCCTCTTTACCTCCTTATGTTCTAAATCTAAAAAGTGTTATCTTTGTTTATGATTTCTGTCATATTACATTCTTACACAAATCTTTTCCCCATGATTTTGTTCCTGCTAAGTCCTCTCCTGTCAAACTCCAAACTCTTTCCTTTCTTTATCCCTTATTTAACTTTTCATGCTTCAGTTCTCAGATCATGTATTTCTTCCTTAGAGAAATCTTGATCCTTTGGTTCATCTCATATTCTTGTATTTTATACTTTCATCAAAATGTGTTTCTTTACCTCAGTATAATTTTTCAATTCATGTCTGTGTCCTCTTGTTAAAATAGGAATCCCATGAGTGCACATTTTTTTTTTTTTTTGGTTTTTTATTAGTGTTGGTACCCAGAGCAGCACTTAACACATAGTGGATGTTCAATAAAAATTTTTAAATAAATGAATTTAAAAAAACCACCAAACTTCTGGACACTTGTCTTTAGAAATGTTGACTTTGGCACCGGCATACTAACTTTCTCTACACAATATGTCATATGACATACTTTGATAGCTTAAAATCACTGTGTAATACCCATCCAGCGAATTTGTCTCTCTGCTTCTTGAACTACTATTTGGTAATTTTCTTTCTCATTCTACTTCAGTTATCTGACATCATCATCATGCTATGGACATTGATACCACCAAAATGTCAACCACTAGACACTCTGTGAATACAGCCTCCCATTCATCTTTCTTCCTCAATTATTTCTTCTGTCTTGTACTCGATTGTCATGGTCCTTGCAATCTGCTGTCTCTTTGTGTTTTGAATCTCCACAGCTTTGAAATTACACTACAGATCATTTCTAAAATACTTCAGGACATGCATCAATAAAAAAATATAATCCTAGATATTACACCAACTGTTGGTGTTCTCTGTGACTGCTGCCAAGCTGCAGACAGGCAGTGGAGAACATCACACCTCAAATGGGACTCTGGTATTGCCCAGACATCTAACATCCCTAAGGAATTTATTCTTTGATTCTCTATCTGAAAAAGATTAACACTGGGATTGGCCCCACAGCATAGTGATTAAGTTCTGCACACTCCACTTTGACAGCCCGGGTTTGTGGATTAAGATCCCGGGACAGACCTACACCACTCGTCAAGCCATGTTGTGGTGGTGACCCACGTATAAAATAGAGGAAGACTGGCACAGTTGTTAGCTCAGGGCTAAACTTCCACACACAAAAAAAAAGATTAACCCTAAATCCAGGTGTAGGATTCAGAATGCTCTCCATGGAACACAAGAATTATATGTGCATTAAATAATGAGATAATAAGCAAATAGAAACATTTCAAGGTTTGCTGATTCCATCACTGCAATGTCATAAAGTAATGAGGTTCTTTCTATTCTGGCATCTTCGGTTACTGATGCTGCCTTCCTTCATGGTCATGAGATGCCTTCAGTAGTTCTAAGCATTGCATGAAGATAGCATGATATCCAGCACAGAAAAGTGGTGTTTCCCTCTATGCAAGTATTTGTATTGGGAAGAAAACCCGATCCCAGAAACACACCTTCTCTCAGGTTACCAAGGGCATAATTGGCACACATGTGCATCCCCATACTAATCATTAGCAAGGAGAATGAGACCATAGTGGTCGGTTAGATGATGCAAGATCCTTTATGTTAGCATAGGGTGGTAAATACTTTCCCTAAGTAAATAAAATGGTAATCAGCTCCATAAAATTGAAGCTTTGTTAGCAAAAAAATAAAAGATATGGCTTTTGATGGGTAACTAACAGCAGGGATGTGGTGTCACAGAAGTTAGGGAAGCAATGGTTTGAAGAGCGAGAATCCAATTAACTAAATACAATGATTCTGATATAAAGTGAGATGTAGTAAGGAAAAAAGTTGCATTATCAACATGAAAGTCATTAAAGATCTTTGCAAAAGACTTTTTGTGGAGTAATGAGATCATGCAGACTTGGAAAGAATGGTTATAGTGTCTCAAAAACAACTCTTCTTATAAAATGGCATTGTCCAAGGCTGACTCTGCTTGACCATAACGTCATCTGCTTTATGTCATAAAAGAAGAAGAAGAAGAAAAGGAAATGGAGCTTGGATTACCTACAGTGATTAAAACGATAACATTCATGTGTGGACCTTAAATAGAAAGACTTAGTGTAGTCTTTTCATGAGCTAGTTTAGTTGCAGTTCAAGAAAGTAACATAAAAATAATCCACTGAAGAGAAATGTTAGAAATAATGGTTGTTTCTGCTTTGGATGGAAATGCTATTCATACGGCATCTGGTGGAATCTACAAATGTTTCACATTTATCCTGAAAGACAGATCCTTCTTTTACAAGACAACAGATGAATTCCCTTGAGGTTATTCAGCACTTTCTGTGTGGTGAAACACAGTGACTGCTTTAAGAACTGATGCGATAGAGGGAGTTCATTCCAGGAAAGGTCCAGTGTCGAACAGTGTCTTAGAAAAAAAGAAAGTAATTTAAGAAAAGTTGTGAATATTCATAACGTCGCATTAACACATACAATAATTTTGGGATCCATAACTAAGCATGCTGTTATCTCTCTTTCTAGCATAGTTAATATTTCATAAATTGTTCTGATATGCTGCAGGGTCACTAACACTGTATTTAATGTAACATTTTTCTTTGAGGACTGAAACCAAGTGGTCTCTCCAGGGCATCATAAATCTTAGTTTTCATTTAGAATATAGAAACCATAAAGAACATAAAACAATATTTAAGCCTCAGAGAAGACCAATTTCCAATACAAAATGGGACTGTTATGACAGTAAAGGAATGAGCAGATGAGAATAGACACACTCCAATTTACACAAGGCTGCCAGAAACAAGATAAAGGAGGCACAGGATCCCCGGGGATCGTACATGATAGAGCAGTGACCAGAAAACTGAAATGGTCCACACGGACTATGCAGTTCTTCAGCCATCTGTAACCAAAAAACTATAGAATATCAAGATATAAATGATATTTCTAAAGACAGATGCTCAAATGATTTTAAATTTTATCTATATATTTAAACTTTATATGAATTGAGTCATCATTTTAGGTAAATATACAATGGAAAAAATATGACTTGACTAAGCTTTGAGGTAAAATAATTGCACAGAATTAAACCATAATACATTATAATTCCCTAATTACATGCAGCATCTTTAAACTTTTGAGCCATTAAAGCATAGCAGGAATTTAATGGGATATCTAATTTTGTGTACATCTATTGAATGATTCATTTCTTAGAAGTTTTTGTGAGTCTAAGTGTGGATAGAGAACTTTCAGACTGTTTATATCCCAACAGTATATTATTGTTCCAGTTCTATATATATACCCTGGGATTTGCAAAAATAATATAGATGGATTTTCTTAGATACGTCAAAGAACATCTCCATTAAAATGTTTAAAAAGAAGGAAAGTTTTCTGTATACCGTTATTGTATTAAATAGCACAAAGATGTCAACATATTTCATTGTTATATTAGTGAAAATAAAGAAAATTTAAGTAATAATTGACTTAATTACCAAAAATTACAGGTAATCATCTAATAAGCACATATGATATATAAGGCACTCTTCTGAATGTTTTAGATGTTTAACTCATTTCATCTTCATAATAACATCATGAAGCACTGACTATTTTTTAAAAGAATTTTATAGATTTGTTAACCGAAGCACAGATAGCTTAAGTCACTGAGCACATTGACCAGTTGAGACTTAATCCCAGGGAATCTTGCTCCAAAACCTGTGCCTATCGGTATGTTATTTTGCAAACTTGCTTGTGAATTGTTTTGTTTCATAGACTAGTAAGTCAAGTTGCTATTCTTATCTAAAATATTTTTGCAGACAGTACTGGCATAGTATGTAGAAATGTTGTAAAGTTCCTAATATGCTACAATTTAAGGCTTCCCACAAAGAAAAATCCCTTTCCCCCTCCTCATTGTTTTTATTCTCAATCCATTAATAGATGACTAATTGTCTTTGCTAAAAATAATATAGTAAAATAAAAATGCTCATGGGTGAGGAAAATTTCATGCTGTAATTAATCACTTATTCTTTTGAATGATGTTCCTAAAAGGTGTCAAAGGACTCCGGGAATCAGAATTACCATGTATGCTAATTATTTAAGCATTTCTAGACAGAGTGCATATCATATTTCTGTTGGTGGTGACTGAAAATGGATATTAAACAAGCTCTCAGGTAATATACACGCACAGTAAAATTTCAAACTTTGGCTCTGATATGAATTAATTATATGTCTTTTCCTAAAAATAAGACGTGGGGTAGGCATAAAGATATTGGAACGCTTAAATTGTTGAACTATGATGCTACTAAAGATGGAAGTGTATACAGAAGACATGGGAAAATGGTAACAGATTATTGCATACTTTAAGATGCCACTGAGAGATGTCATTGACAATGAGGATGATTTCATATCATTAACTTTTTGTCAGAACTAAATATTCATAAAATATTGCAGATCAACTGTTTAAAGTATTCTAAAATGTTGAGAATATTATTTTTAGATTTCTTTTACCAAAAAATACAGTCTTTAAATTAAACTATATTAAAATAATTGAAAATTGATATTAATTTGATTATTATAAGCCAAATGCTATGAAAATACATTTTAATAAATGACACTTTTTGTTGTTTTTTGAAGAATCATTGTGTCTTTTTAAATATCTGACTGGCATTTTAAAGTCTTTGATGTATACAACTTCTTTAAATCACTGTTGAAAACAGAATTGCTTGCATTTTGAGACTTTTCAAAAGCCAAACCAAGGCCTACACATATTTGAATTGCCCAACATTAAAAATTGAAATAAACAATGACTATTTACAAACGCATAAAATTGAGTGGGAAGGAGGTAAAGACAAGTTAAAGGAAAAGGCAACAGATTTTAGAATTCCTTTCTTACTCAAATGATCCAATTTGAGCTGGAATACAACCCATGCAATCTGCAGGGTGTCAGTAAGAAACAGAGCAGCAGATGAGTAGGAATTGACATCTGTGGCTTGGGAAAAAATTTGGCAAGGAGAGCAAAAAACAAGTAGTTAAAGAGCTCTAAATGGCCATAAAAATGTAGTCTTCTGAAAAACATAGGGCAGTTTAAATTTTTATTTTTATTTTCTTCCTCTATTAAGTAACACATATTTGGCAGTATAGCTATAAGTGAGAAGTCATAATATTCATTCTGAAAACAATACGTGCGTGCATTTTGTGGAGGATAGAAATACAGAGTATATTTTTATGTGGAGTAGATAATTTAAAATATTTAATGTAAATCTGCAATACTTTGGAAAATACATTTCAGGTTCCATCAATGGCATTCTTGTAAAACTCATAGGATTGTATTGTTCAAGAAGGACCTTCTGAGGTTTATATAATTCTTCCCCTCAGAAAATAAAACCTGTGAGAACAGCTGAACACATTGCCTTTATGCTAATCTCTATGAATTATAACTAATAAATTATCAAGATGAACTAGAGAGAGCAGAGATAGTCTATGCAGGGCCTGTGATTACTGATATAATTTTAAATCTTCAATTAAAATAAAATAGACAATGCACGAATTCATTACCATAAGCCAAAAGTCATGTTGTCATTGGTCAAAACCAAACTCTTGGGAACACATGCATTTGCTGATAAAGAAATAAACAAAGAAATGCTAAAGCAAAATGCTTTTCTTTTGGGATATTAAATCAGACTTCTCTTTATGTATGAGTTTTAGAAACAACTTAAAAATACAGTAAACCCCATGATAATACGGCCCCATCCAGTAATAATAGAAATTTGGATATAATACGAATTTTTAATTGGATCTTATTCTCCAATTAAAGTTCATGTTTTCTGCTTGGATGTGGGGTGGGGGAAATGAAGGAGGTTATTAAATGACCACGCATTATGATGGATCTTCCTCAGTTTAGTGTATAGTTAATTGGACGTATAATAAATGTTTCTAGCTTTAATTTTGTGCTTTTTCTGATAATACAGACTGGCTGAAAAATATTGTTTTTTTATTATTCTTGCTATAACCTGACTTTGCATTTTATTTGACTGATATTTTTGAGCCCAAGTATTGTGTTTTGGTGGGGTGTTATGTGGAAAGAACAAGCAAACTAATCACAAAAGAATGCTTAATTCTTCAGATTTCCACAATTAGAATATCTTAGTAAGATGAAATGAGACCTCCAGAATACCAGAGTTGAAATAGCAATATTACTAAAATATTGCATTCACAAGACAATTTGCATGCATAATAGATGTTAAATTTTGGAAATATGATAAAATTGGATATCAAACCCATTTTAACATATTAAATATTTTTCATAATAAAGTATTATCCCATGACTACAAAATGAAGTAAAATATTTATACATATGTTCTTTACCAGCCCATTCTCAACTCAGTACCTCAGTAACAGTGCGGATTGACCTGTAAGCCTGTCTCCAGAAAATGTTTATTAGTTCAGTTAGTTTATCTAAAGGCTAGATTCTGCATTCTCTAAGAACCGGCTACAGATCATCTGTGGATTCAGACAATCTTGGCCATCCTAATCTGGGTTGAGCCACCTAAACGGTAATTAAAGCACTGAGATAACACTTTTGCCATGGCCTCTCACTACATTTCTATGACCACTTTAATTCCTCACATTCTGCCTCTCAAGACTAATATTCTCCTCCGGGATGTGTCCTATTGACATCCAAATAAAGTACTTTTGAAGTAATGGATTAGTTTTTCAGATTAACGCAAAGTTGTTTCAAGAAACTTGAATTGCAGAAAGACTAATTCTTGATATACAAGCGTTTTGGACCCTGCTAAACATTCTAGCTAAGTACGTTTCTTTAAAAAATGATAAAGCAACAGGGGAAGTGCTACGTGAGGTGACAGTAAGTTCTTAACAAATATTTGTTGATTGACTGAATGAACTAACAAATTATGGAGAGATTGGTCTCCCTCACATTGTTGGTAATTATTACTGCAGATTCCTAGACTATTTGGATGGAATTTGTTCCTTTTAGTTTTAATTCATATTTTGAAAAATCAAGTATAGTTTGCATCAAAGAATGTATTTCACCTTCTGGGCCTTGTGGTTTCCATTTGGTGAGGATCTACATGGCTACAGCCATTTAAAAATTATTTACTGAGTACCTACTATGTGCCAATGTGTAATAGAGAATTATTTTATAGCTAGAGAAGCTCCATCCTTAGGTCCAGGGATGACTGGAAATCTGGTACTAATTCTTGACAAGATAAGGATGAGTGAGCAAACTAATGATTTTTAAAGTATTCTTTAGTCTGACCCGTCCCTGGTGGCATATAGGGCCGACTTGTTTATTGATGGCTTTCACCTGGTGTAATCTGTTAGGCAGCTTGACTTGGCTATATGACAAGGGATAGAAAAGACTCCACTGAAAACTTTCGTGGAAGCTCTCCTAAAACCAAAATTTCTTGCACATATCTTGGTAGCTCATACTCCACAGACCAAGCACATTCTGTGTGACTGAGAAAATATCCCAGGACTCTGTGCCCATGTCTTTCCAATGCCCAGGGCTTGCTTGCTCCTGAAGTACCATATTATTTGCCTTTAATAACGTCTTATTTGGGGGGCCGCCCGGTGGCGCAGCGGTTTAGTCCGCGCTTGGCAGCCCGGGGTTCGCAGGTTCGGATCCCGGGCGCACGCCGACGCACTGCCTGTCAGCCACGCCGTGGCGGCGTCCCATATAAAGTCGAAGATGGGCACGGATGTTAGCCCAGGGCCAGTCTTCCTCAGCAAAAAGGGGAGGACTGGCAACAGATGTTAGCTCAGGGCTGGTCTTCTCCACAAAAAAAAATGAAATAAAATAATGTCTTATTTGAAAATGTTCTGTGACACTTTGTGAGTGCTTTTAATTTCACAAAATGTATAATCTTTGCAGTCAATTATGAACGAATCATTGGAAATTCAATACTGTACAAATACAGACATTATTACACCTTCATGGAGTGTACTGTGCCCTCTTTATACCTCATTCTCCTCTCTCTGAGGATAATCTGGGTCTTCTCCCACACTTTTACGTACCAAACATATGCCATTTTCAATGAAGAGCTAATAAAATCAACCTAATTTAGCTGCTGTATATTTTGTTACAAGTGTTTCATTATTTTATAATTTGTTGTTTGATAAGAATGTTTAGAAAACTGAAAATTTTGTGCAGAATAGCAAGGTAACATATGAAAAAGAGCTCAGGAAAAGTCATTGACAATGGCTCTCACCTTATTTAAACCATACTATAAGCACCTTTTGCCTCTAAAAAAAATTGAGACACTATGGTTTCTTGTATGAAAACATCAGTTTGATCATCATACCTGGAAAACATTTAGTACTAGGATATGGGTATTTATAGTCTTATTTGATGGCTGTAGTGGAAATCACAATTAACACTTAGGAAATTCCTATTTATTATCTAAGGAAAGAGACACAGAACCTTGAGGACCATCCAAATTCTCTGTTAATTGCAAATAATAATTACCTTAGTAAATTAAAACTAGTCAAATTAAAGAACATAGCCCTTATTTTTAAAAATATTATGATAATTTATATTAGAATAATAAAGGTGTATATTACAAAAAACAATACTGCTGAAGATTGAAACAGTTGGTAATTCTTTTGGGATTTACATTCACCATTCTACATAAAAATGTTTATAATATTATTTTTGATTGATCAATTTTAGCCATCATCTAAACAATTCCTTTTATAGTAGAAACATATATTTTTTAAAAATCTACTGGTTCTTTTCTACCAATAAATATATGACATTTTTTAAGTTAAATCAGTGTTTAGTGATATTACCATTATGATAATGTTCAATGATGAGTCAAAAATATATTATGATCATGACTCCTTTTTTGAAGACTTTTTTATTACCTGAGGTTAAAACTGAATCTTTAAAAAATATGCATAAATTTCTGTAAACATATACATTTTTATTCTCCAAATTTCGTACGGATCTTTCAAATGCTAAACAAAATATTTTTTCCCGATAGTCCAACACATCAAATAACCTAATAGTTTCATATTGTTCTTCTAGAACTATCTCCCCAAACCTCCCAATTTCTGTACAATATGGTCAAATTGATCTCAAGGCCTGCAGCATATGTGTCATAATATTCGTAATGTGTCTATTGATGCATAAAATCTACCCCAGACTTAGTGACTTAAAACAACAAGTCAATAATTTGATAATGAAAATGCAACTTGGGTAGCAATTGGCAAGGACAACTTATTTTCGCTCCAAATAGTGTCCGCTCAGTGTCGTTTCAATGCTGAGGGTGACCAGACAGGTGGAGATGCTAGTACAATGTGAAGGCTTGTTCTCATCTGTCTGGTGGTTGATACAGGCTATAGGCTGAGATCTCAGCTGGGTCTGCTAGTTGGAACAGCTACATGGGACCTCTTTGTGTACAGCTACATGGCTCGCTCACAGCATAATGGCTGTGTTCCAAGAGCAAGTCTCTCAACAGAACAAGGCAGAAGCTCATGAAAACTTGATACCTGGCTTTGGAAGACACCTGGGTTTACTTTTGTCATGCTCTATTGAGTGAGGCAGACACTTCAGCCAAGTTCAAGAGAAGGAGTAGACCCCTCCAGTCAATGATAAGTATCAGTGTCACACTATAAGAACAGCATGTGGGATGGGATATATTGTAGTGGTCCTATTTGGAAAGTGCAATTAGCCATACATCACCATGACTCTCCTGTGTTAAATTCCCTAACTTCATGTTTTCCTCTTTTTTGGTTTACCTTTCTGATTAGCTGAAGTACAGCCCCCAGGAGGTTCCCAAGAAATAGTTTATGGGTGGTAATATAAGTTCAAAAACATATATATATATATGTAATATATACATATATATTTAGACAATAAACACTGGAAAGACAGAATCTAGGTAATGATTCCAGAAAGAGAAAAATATCATAAAAGGTGAGGAAGAATATATCAAAGAAATATGAAAATATGATTTCCAATCAATGAAGGATATACATAAAATATAAAATACATATCCTTCATATTTTATGTGACTAAATGTGCTATATGGCTAATTGCACTATATATAATATATAATTATATATAACTTTTATTTAATATATGTAATTTTTTATTTTTTTAGAGCAGTTTTAAGTTTACAGCAAAATAACCTACATTACCAACATCTCCCACCATAGTGGTACATTTGTTACAATTGAGGCACCTATGATGACACATCATAATCATCCCAAAGTCAATAGTTTCCATTAGGGTTCAATCTTAGTGCTTTACATACTATGGATTTGAACAGATGTATAACGACATGTATCCATCCTTATAGTATCATACAAATTATTTTTACTGCCCTGAAAATCCTCTCTGCTATGCCTATTATCCCTCCTCCCCCCAATCCCTGGCAACCTCTTATTTTTTTACCATCTCGATAGTTTTGTGTTTTCCAGAATGTCATATACTTGGAAATATAAGGTATGTAGACTTTTCAGATTGGCTTCTTTTACTTAGTAATATGCATTTAAAGTTCTTCCATGTCTTCTGATGGCTTGATAGCTCATTTCCTTTTAGTACTGAGTATTCCATTGTCTGAATGTACCAGTTTATTTATCCAATCACCCACTGAAGGACATCTTGGTTGCTTCCAAGTTTTGGCAATTATGAAGAAAGCTGCTAAAAACATCCATGTGCAGGTTTTTGAGTGGACATAAGTTTTCAACTCATTTGGGTAATATCAAGGACTCTGGTTGCTGGATCAAATGGTAAGAGTATGCTTAGTTTGTAAGAAACTGCCTTCCAAAGTAGCCATACCATTTTGCATTCCCAACAGCGATGAATGAAAATTCCTGTTGCTCCACGGCCTCACCAGCATTTGGTACTGTCAGCGTTCTGGATTTTAGGCATTTTAATAGATGTGCAGTGATAACACGTTGTTTTAAATTGCAATTGCCTGAAGACATATAATGTGGACCATCTTTTCATATGTTTGTTTTCCATCTGTATTCCTTCTTTGGTGAGGTGTCTGTTAAGATCTTTGGTCTACTTTTTGATCGAGTTGTTTGTTTTCTTATTGTTGAGTTTTAAGAATTCTTTCTATTTTGGGTAAGATTTTTGCAAATATTTTCTCCTGGTCTGTGGCTTGTCTTCTCATTCTCTTAACATTGTCTTTCACAGAGCATAAGTTTTTAATTTTAATGAAACCCACCAATTATCTTTTTCATGAATCATGCCTTTTTTGTTGTACCTAAAATGTCATCATGAAACTCAAGGTCATTTAGATTTTATCCTATGTTATTGTCCAGGAATTTTATACCTTTGTGTTTTATGTTTAAGTCTATGATCCATTTTGAGTTAATTTTGTAAAGGGTGTAATGTCTATGTCTAGATTCATTCTTTTGCATGTGGATGTCCATAGCTGTTCCCATATCATTTTTTGAAGAGACTATCTTTGCTTCAATATATTGCCTTTGCTCCTTTGTCAGAGATCAGTTGACTAGAAGTGAATCTATTTCTGGGTTCTCTATTCTGTTCTATTGATAAACTGCCTCTTCTTTCATCAATACTACACTATGTTGATTGCTATAGGTTTATAATAAGCCTTGAAGTTGGATAGTGTCTGTCTTACAATTTTGTTCTTCTCGATATTGTGTTGGCTATTCTGGATCTTTTGCCTCTCCATAGAAACTTTAGAACCAGTTTGTCAATATGCATAAGATAAGTGTGTGGGGTTTTGAATGAGATTGCATTGAATCCATAGATTAAGTTGAAGACAAGTGACATCTTGACAATATCAAGTCTTCCTATCCATGAACATGGAATACCTCTTCATTCATTTAGCTCTTTCTTGAATTCATGAGTCACTTACCCAGTTTTCCTTATACAGGTCTTATACATATTCTGTTAGATTTATACCTAAGAATTTCATTTTGGGGGCTAATATAAATGGTATTGTGTTTTAAGTTTCAAATTCCACTTCTTAATTGCTGATATAAAGGAATGTGATTGACTTTTGTATATTAACCAGTATCCTTCAACCTTGCTATAATTGCTTATTAGTGCCAGGGTTTTATTTATTTATTTTTCTGGTCAATCATTCAGTTATATTCTTCAGCAATTGAGAAAAACATTTTAAAATTCCTCAAAGTATGCTAAAATTCTTGCAATTCATGAAATACACATTTATTTCATTGACTTTATTTCTCTTTTTCTGTTTAATTATATTTCCTAATGCTTTACATATTTTTTTGTTTTTGAAGAACTAGATTTTTAAATAAGCAATCACTGTAATTCAAAGTAACCAAATATGTACTATAATTATGTACAACATTTTTATCCAAAATGTAATATTTAAATATAAAAACTGTTACTGGGGATCTGCATGCAGAGTAATGAAATTATTAAAGCTGCAGGTAAATCTCAGTCAGAAGATGTACTTTGCATGGTAGGCATATATCAGATAATTTCCTGATACTATCTTATCTTGAATACCAACTGTTTAAATGTTTTGTGCATTTTCACTACAAAATTCTTGAAATAATTAAGGAAAATGGCTTAAATGACAGTAAAAATTAGTGAGCCTAAGAGGCCAAGAAAATTCTGTATATTATAGGAAATTTGTAGGTGATAGAATACATTGAGAAATACAAAACTATAAAATGTATAATCTGATGATTTACATGACCTAAATAAATGGGAAGACATCTCAAATTCATTGAATGGAAGACTTAGTATTGTTAAAATTGTCAACACTCCCCAAATTGCTGTGATTATTTACAGCAATTTTTTTCATAATTAGCCCCCAACCACACAACCTGGAAACAACCTAAATGTTCATCAAATGATAAATGTTGGTGCATCCACATAATGATATTCTACTCAATTGTGGAAAAAAAAAATTTGTGATACATGCAACAACATTATGTGCTAAATGAAAGAAGACAGGCTCAAAAGTCTACATGACTCTACTTATATAAATTCATAGATTTATTATTGAGTAGATGGCAAAATTATTGGAGGGAAACATATTGGTGTTACCAGGTGCTGGAAGCTGGCAGTGGAGATTGACTACAAAGGGGCCTGAGGGAAATTTTTGGAATGATGGAAATTTTCTGTTTTTTACTTGATGGTGATTACATGACTGCGTGAGTTAGTGAAAATTACAGGAGTGAACACTAAAAGGGTGAATTTTACTCTTTGGTAAATTATATTTATGTAAATTATTCCTCAACAAACCCAATAAGGGAGATGAAATAAAATTTGAAAGAATTAGAGAAATAAAAGCAAGTGCTAATTGTATGCAAAAAATGAGGTTATATATAAAGGAAATCTTTAAACCTAATATTTTAATCATTGAGTTTTTTGTATGACTGCTATATATGAAATAAATGTTAAAAAATATATTATATTATTTAGTTTATTTACACACATAATCTGGTAATCAGAAAATGAGGTTTTAAAGCCACCATTTAAAATTACATCAAAATATAGGAAATCTTCACGATATACACAACCAGATATGAAAAATATCATTATGTAATATTTCAAATGTTATTATTCAAATGATATATCAAAGAAAACAGGGTTGAAAAGACAGAGTTTTCAATTAATGGTGCCCTTATTCATGTGGAAAAATGTAAAATTAGAACTGTACTTGTACACAAATCAATTATAAGAAAGATATGGAGTTGTGAGAATTCTAATTCATTGCTGGTTGGGATGTCAACTGCTAAAAATTCAGCTTAGAAAACCTTTTGGTATTATCTAATAATATTTAAAATAACACATACCCTATTATGCCATTATTCTATTTTGCTCTATATAACATTTTGACCACATGCACTGTGATTTATGTACAAGAATGTTCATAAGTACCATGGTATATTATTGCCAAAACCTAGAACTCATTTGAATATCCACCAGGAATATTATAGATGAATAAATTGTTGCATGTTCATACAATTAGATATCATGCAGCCATGAAAGTGTATAAACAGCAGCAATGTGCAGGAACATGGTTGAATTTCACAAATAAAATGCTAAAGGAAATAAGCTAGTCAAAAAGAAGATGGAGAGCATGATTACGTTACTACAAATTTAAAATATGACAAAACTAAATTATGATTCGGGGACAAAAATGTAGTGTAGAACAAATAGAAAAATAAGTGATTAAATTAATGGTGACTTTTGAAAGTAGGAGACTAGAGAAAACTTTGACAAAGTAGTTATTAGAATTAAGTACAGAATCTGGTGAGAATAAAGGATGGGGCAGTGGGAATTTTAGTTGATGGTAAGATACAGATTTTTGCAAAGGGGATAAATATGGAATAATCATGAAGGTAAATGAGGGGGGAAAGTGGCTGCAGAGAAGACAAGAACAAACATTTCAATAAGAAATAGGTAACAATATTTTGAAACATAAAAACAATATGTAGAAGCCTCAGGATTGGGGTGCAGAAAACATTTATTATGTTTATTAATTGATTAGATATTGTTTGTCACTTGATATAGCACATTGTAATTGATTCTTGTCCAAGCTGGATTCAAAGGATTAAAGGAATGTGTTTGGTGTAAAACAGAGACACAGGGAAAGCAATTCTTCTTTCAGGAAAATTCTTGAAAGAGAGTGGAGGTTTTTCTCAGGCATTGTGTTCTCCAATCTCTTCGGGGCTGATTTTATTTTTCTCCTTACTTGTGAGACCGACCCAGTCAGAGTCCCCAAATCAATCCTTCTCTGAATCTATTCCGTTTCTCTTTCAGAAGAACCTGACATTATAAGTCACCATTATCATTTTAGCCAGACCCAGGAAACACTTCCTAGAAATTGATCAGAATCTAGAAAATCAGAAAAGGGTCCCTCCAGAGCTAAGATCCAGACTTCCAAGAGGTTTGTCACAGACTCCTTCTGGTACCTCGCGAACTTGGAGAAGGGCTTTCGTGGAACAGTGACACAGATCTCTGAGGAGAGAGAACTTTCAAGAAGCTCCTGGTACTCTTCACCTCTGAGGAGGCATGATTGAGCTAGTTCTAGAAGTGTAAAAAGTAGGTGGCAACTGGAACCAACTGATGCTAGAATCAACTGCTGCTTTCATCCAGTAGTTGGCAACAGAGAATGTGATGTGCAAGCCCCGGTCTCAGCATCACAAAACAAAGAGTAAAGGATGTGTTCTGAACTGAGAGACAATAGCCTAATAACTGGTACTCTCAATAATTCAGATCTTTCCATCTCAGACTCATTGGCAAAACTAATTCTTCCTAGTATTTTTTTGCCCTTTACGGATACACGTGGCAGAGATAGTTATCTGCCCATCAAAAACGTATAATTCTCTGCCATAATATTGCATTGATGCCAGTGAGGAGATTGCAAGGCAGGGGAATATTTTGCAGCCCTCTCACAACTAGATTGGAACTCATACAATGAGTTCTGGACAACAAATTTTGGTGGAAGGAATTTATATCAGTTATAGGCATAATCCCTAAAAAAAAAAAAAAAAAAAATCCAAGGCGATCCTTTACATAGTTTCTTGTCCATGTGCCAGTTAGATATCAGAGTACATGCACCTATGGGAGATATGTGCCAGTCTTATTTCCTGTATCACTTTGGAACAAAAACTTCCACTCTGCCTTTGGTTGGATTTTATGTGAGAATAAACTTCTATTATGAAAATATGCTGGGATTTGGAGTTTTCTTTCTTAAAGCATCTATTGTCATTCTAATATAGTTGTCTGAAACTTTTTTCTATAAAGGTTAAGATAGTAAATATTTTAGGCTTTGTGAACAATGTTGTGTCTGTCTCAAATTCTCAACACTGTGATTATAGTGTGAGAGTAGCTACAGACAATATATAAATGAATAACCATGGCTGTATTGCTATAAAATGTTATTTAAAAATTAAGTGTTGGGCCAGATTTGACCCACAGGCTACAGTTTCTCTAATACAATGGACAAACCTAATGCCATAGCCTTATTTCAAGTCTCCCATTAAGAGTTAGTGTTATTAATATTTAGGACAGAATAGAAAAGATTTTCATATGGAATCAAGGTTAAAAGAAAGTGTCATTATTAAATAAATTAAATTAAAAGTCTAGACAAAAAGAAAGGATAAAATATGCATTTAAGATATATACAAAATAGGAAGAGTAGGTTTAATTGATTAGACAAGGACTTAAAAGTAAGTGAGGACCCACCATATGTGGAAATTTTAACTTTGGAAAAGAGTGAGACACTTCTTGCTGGAAACAGGAGGAATTATATTAGGGTGGCTGAAGGAACAAAATTCTTAGATAAGACAGAGAAAAATGGTTACTGAAGGTGGAAGCTGAGACAGATATCATTGGATACTCAGAAATAGTAGTTAGATGGAAGGAATTTTAGGACATATAATTTTAAAAACTTTTATAATGT
This sequence comes from Tapirus indicus, assembly GCA_031878705.1. Lineage (NCBI taxonomy): Eukaryota > Metazoa > Chordata > Mammalia > Perissodactyla > Tapiridae > Tapirus > Tapirus indicus. The sequence goes on along the minus strand of CM062937.1, from coordinate 32,041,245 downwards.
ACATTTAGCTTTTTAAAATTGAGGTAAAATTCATAAAACATTAACCATTAACCTCTTTAAAGTGTATAATTTAGCAGCATTTGGTACATTCACAGTCTTGTGCAAGCATCACCTCTTTAGCTCCAAGATATTTTCATCACCTTAAGAGGAAACACTATGCCCATTAAACAGTCACTCCTCCTCCCTCATCTCCTCAGCCCCTGATAACCACTAGCATGCTTTGATTCTGTATGGATTTACCTATTCTGGAAGGTTCATATGAATGGAATCACACAATATGTGACCTTTTGGGTATGGTTTATTTCCTGTAGCATAATGTTTTTGAGGAGGATATATCAGTAGTTCATTCCTTTTTTATGAATAAATAATATTCCATTGTAAGAATATACCAACTTTTGCTTATTCATTCATCTGCTCATGGATATTTGATTTGTTTCTATCTTCTGGGTATTGTGAATAGTGCCGCTACAAACATTCATGTACAGGTGTTAGTTTGAATATCTGTTTTTAATTCTTTTGGTTATATAGCTAACAGTGAAATCACTGGCTCATATAATAATTCTATGTTTCACTTTTTGAAGAATGAACAAAATGCATTCCATAGTGGCTGCACCATTTTATTTTCTCAACAGCAATGTATGAGTATTCTAATTTCATCACATTTTCACCAAGAAAATATTTGCAAATCATAGACCTCTAAAGATCTACTATCCAGAATATATAAGGACACTTACAACCCAACAACAAAAAGACAAACAACCAAATTAAAGAATGGGCAAAGTACTTGAATAGACATTACTCCAAAGAAGACATATAAATTGGCAAAAAAAAAAAAAAAAAAAAGGCATATGTAAAGATGCTCCACACGATTAGTCATTAGGGAAATACAAATCAAAACCACAGTGAGATACCACTTCACACCCACTAGAGTGGCTAAAATAATAATAATAATATTTAAAAAAAACAGACTATAGGAGAGAATGTTAAAAGCAGCAAGAGAAAAACAACTTTTTACATACAAGGGAATGCACAAATGACTATCAGCAGATTTTTCAGCAGAAACTTTGCAGGCCAGAAGAGATTAGCACGACATATTCAAAGCACTAAAAGAAAAAATAAAAACAGGCCAACCAAGAATATTCTATGCAGCAAAGTAATCTTTCAGAACTGAAGGAGGGAGAAAGAGTTTTCCAGACGAGCAAAAGCTAAAGGAGTTCACCACCACTAGGGTAGCCTTACAAGAAATGTTAAAGAGATTTCTTCAAGCTGTAAGGAAAAGACCTAAATTAGAAACAGGAAAGCATATGAAAGTATAAATCTCACTGGTAAAGGTAAATATATAGTTAAATTCAGAAAGCTCTAATGTAATGATGGTGAGTAAATAACCTATAAATCTAGTATGAATGTTAAAAGACAAAAGTATTAAAAATAAATATAACCACAATAATTTGTTAATGAATACATAAGGTAAAAAAAGGTAAATTGTGACAGTAAAAACATAAAATGTGGGAGGAACAATAAAAATGTAGAACTTTAGTACACGCTCAAAATTTAGTTGCTATCAGCTTAAAATAGACTGTTAAAATTTAAGATATTTTAGGTAAATCTCATGGTAATCACAAAACAGAAACCTATAGTAGATATACAAAAGGTAAAGAGAAAAGAATCTAAGCATACCACTATGGGTAATTATCAAATCACAAAGGAAGAGAGTAAAAGAAGAAAGGAACAAAGAAATTACAAAATAGCCAGAAAACAATTAACAAAATGGGAATACTAAGTCCATACCTATCAATAATTACTTTAAAGGTAAATAGACTAAATTCTCCAGTCAAAAGACATAGAGTGGCTGACAGAATAGGAAAAAAATAGACCCAGCTATATGCTGCCTACAAGAGACTCACTTCAACTTCAAGGACACACATAGACTGAAAGTGAAGGGATGGAAAAAGATAGTCCATGCAAATAAAGACCAAAAGAAAGCTGAGGTACTTGTATTTATATCAGACAAAATAGACTTAAAGCAAAAGACTGTAATAAAAGACAAAGAAGGTCTTTATAAAATGATAAAGGGGTCAATCCAACAAAGGGACATAACATTTGTAAATATTTATGCACTAAATATAGGAGTACCTAAATATGTAAAGCAAATATTAACAAACTTGAAGGGAGAAATGCACAGCATTACAATCATAGTAGGGGAATTTAACACCCCATTTTCAACAATGATTAGATCGTCCAGATAGAAAACCAGTAAGGAAACATTGGACTTAAACTGCATGTTAGAACAGATGGATTTGACAGACATTTACAGGACATCCCATCCCCAAGCAGCAGAGTATACATTCTTCTCAAGTGCACATAGAACATTCTCCAGGATAGATCATGTAACGGCCACAAAAGAAGTCATAATAAATTTAAGAAGATTGATATCATATCAAGTATCACCTGCAACAGCAATGGTATGAAACTAAAAATCAATTACAAAAAGAAAAGTGGAAAATTCACATATATGTGGAGATTAGCTACTTAACAAGAAATGGGTCAAAGCAAAAAATTAAAAAGAGAAATGAAAAAATCTTGAGACAAATTAAAATGGAAATACTACATTCCGAAATTTATGAGATGCAGTAAAAGTAGTTTTAAGAGTGAAGTTCATAGTGATAAATGCATACATTAAGAAGAAACAAAGATCTCAAATAAACAAGCTAACTTTATATCTTGAAGGACTAGAAAACAAAAAACAAACTAAACTCAAAATTATTAGAAGGAAGGAAATAGCAAAGATCAGAGTGGAAATTAAATAGAGATTAAAAGACAAGAGAAAAGATTAACGAAAATAAGAGCTGTTGTTTTGAAAAGTAAACAATATTGACAAATCCTTATCTAGACTTACCAAGAAAGGGCTCAAATAAATAAATTATAAAAGAGGAATCATTACAACTGATACCACAGAAATACAAAGAATCATAAGAGATTACTATGAACAATTAAAGGCCAACAAATTAAGCAACCAAGAAGAAATGGATAAATTCCTAGACCTACAACCTCCAAAGAATTAGTCATGAAGAAATAGAACATCTAAACGTACCAATAAGGAGTTTGGATCAGTAACCAAAAAACTCCCAACAAAGAAAAGTCTAGGGCCAGATGGCTTCACTGGTGAATGCTATCAAACTTTAAAGAAAAAGTAACATCAACACTTTTCAAACTCTTCCAAAAAATAGAGGAGGAGGGAACATTTTTAAACTAATTTTATGAGGCCAGCATTACCCTGATAACAAAACCAGAAAAGGACACTAAAAGAAAAGATAATTACTGGCCAATAGCCTTGATAAACTTAGGTGTAAAAATTCTTAACAAAATACTAGCAAATCAAATTCACCAACAGAGTAAAAGGATTTTACACCGTGATAAAGCATGATTTATTCCAGAGATGCGAGGATGTAGCAACATCTTCAAATCAGACGATGTGATACACTATATTAACAAAATGAAGAAGAAAAATTGTATGATCATCTCAATAGATGCAGAGAAATATCTGGCAAAATTCTATATCCATTCATGATAAAAACTCTCAATAAACCGGGTATAGAGGGACCAAACCTCAAAATAATAAAGGTGATATATGACAAGCCCAGAGCTAACATCATACTCAATGCTGAAAAGCTGAAATCTTCTCCTCTAAGATCAGGAACAAGACAAGGATGCCCACTTTTATTCAATATGGTACTGGAGTCCAAGCCAGAGAAATTAGGCAAGAAAAAGAAATAAAAGACATCCAAATTACAAAGGAAGAAGTAAAATAGTCTCTATTTCAGATGATATTATATATAGAAAACTCTGAAGACTGCACTAAAAAACTGTTAGACCTAATTAACTCAGTAAAGTTGCAGAATATAAAATCAATATACAAAAACCATTTGTGTTTCTATACACTAAGAATGAACTACCAGAAAAAGAAATTAGGAAAGTAATCACGTTTACAATTGCATCAAAATAAATGATACCTAGGAATAAATTAAACCAAGAAAGTAAAAGGTCTTTACACTGAAAACTATATGATTTTATGAAAGAAATTGGAGGAGACAGAAATGAAAAGATATCGCATGTTTATGGATCAGAAGATAATATTGTTAAAATGTCCATATTACCCAAAGCAATCTACAGATTCAATGCAATCTCTATTAAAATCCCAATGGACCTGAAACCATAAAACTCCTAGAAGAAAATACAGGCAGTAAACTTCTTGACAGTGGTCTTGGCAATGATATTTTGGATCTAACTCCAAAAGCAAAGGCAGCATAAGAAAAAATAAAAGTGGGACTTCATCAACTAAAAAGCTTCTGCACCACAAAAAAAATCATCAACAAAATGAAAAAGCAACCTAGAGAATGAGAGAAAATATTTGCAAATCCTATATCTGATAAGAGATTAATATCCAAAATATACAAAGAACTTATACAACTCAATACCAAAAAAAGCAAACAATTCAATTAAAAAATGGGCAGAGGACCTGAACAGACATTTTTCCAAAGAAAACGTACAGATATCCAACAAGCACAAGAAAAGATGCTCAACATCCCTCATCATAAGGGAAATGCAAATCAGAACCACAACTAGACATCACCTCACACCTGTTAGAATGGCTATTATCAAAAGACAACAAATAACAACTGTTGGTGAGGATGTGAAGAAAAGGAAACCCTCGTGCACTGTTGGTGGGAATGTAAATTGGTGTAGCCACTATGGAAAACAGTACGGAAGCTCCTCAAAAAATTAAAAATAGAACTATCATATGACCCAGCAACTCCACTTCTGGGTATTTATCTGAACAAAGCAAAAACACTATCTCAAAACAATATCTCACTATGTTCATTGAAGCATTATTTACAATAGCCAAGTTATGGAAAAAACCTAAGTATCCATCAATGGATGAATGGATAAAAAAGATGTGGTGTGTATATATATATATATATATATTGCATATATATATGCAATGGAATAATACTTAGCCATAAAAAAAGAATGGAATCTTGCCATTTGTGGCAACATGAATGGACTTTGAGGGCATTATACTAAAGGAAATAAATCAGACAAAGAAAGATAAATACAATATGATTTTGCTTATATGTGGAATCTAAAAAAAGAAAAATCAAACTAACAAATCAAAAGAAAACCGAGCTCAAAGATACAGAGAACAGATTGGTGGTTGCCAGAGGGTAGGGGTGGAGCGGGGGATGGGCGAAATGGGTGAAGAGGGTCAAAAGGTATAAACTTCCAGTTATAAAATAAATAAATCATGGGGATTTAATGTACAGAATGGTGACTATAATTAATAGTACTATGTACCATATTTGAGAGTTGCTAAGACAGTAAATCTTAAAAGTTCTCACCATGAGAAAAAACATTTGTAACTATGTATGGTGACAAATGGTAGCCAGGTTTATGGTGGTGATCATTTCACAGTATATCCAAGCATTGAATCATTGTGTTGTACAACTGAAACTAATATAACGTGATATGTCAATTATACCTCAACAAAAAAAGTCAAACTCTCCAAATTAAAATAAATAGGCAAATTAAAAAAGTCCAGTGGAATTTTTCACAGAAAAACAATTTTAAAATGGAACCACCAAACAACATGGATAGCCAAAGTGATTTTGAGAAAGAACAAAGATGGAGCTATCACATTTCCTGATTTAAAACAATATCTCAAAGCTAGAGTAGTCAAAATGGTATGGTTCTGGCATAAAAATAGGCACATAGATCAATGAAACACAACAGAGAGCCCAGAAGTAAACCCATGCATCCATGGCCAATTAATTTATAACAAAGGAGCCTAGAATGTACAATGAGGAAAGAATATATATACACTGGAAAAAAGAAAAAATATACCCAAAGAAATTCCATGTATAAATGGAAAACTGGGCAGCCACATGCAAAAGAATGAAACTAGACCTCTCTCTTTGACCATACATAAAATCAACTCAAAATGGATTAAAAACTTAAATTTAAGACCTGAAACCATAAAAGTCATAGAAAAAAAACATAGTGGGTAAGCTCCTTGACATCAGTCTTGTGATGATTTTTTGGATTTGACACTAAAACTAAAGGCAACAAAAGCACAAGTAAACAAGTGGAACTACATCAAACTAAAAAGCTTTTGTGCAGCAAAGGAAACCATTAACAAAATGAAAAGGCAACCTACAGAATGGGAGAAAATGTTTGAAAACCACATTTATGATAAGGAGTTAATATCCAAATTATGTAAAGAACTCATACAACTCAATAACAAGAAAACAAACAAGCCATTAAAAAAGAGGCAGAGAAACTGAATAGACATTTTTCCAAAGAAGACAAAGATGGCCAACAGGTACATGAAAAGATGCTCAGTATCACTAATCATCAGAGAAATGTAAATCAAAACCAAGAGAGATATCATCTGACACCTATTAGAACGACTATTACCAAAAAGACAAAAGGTAACAAGTGTGGGTGAGGATGTGGAGGAAAGGGAATCCTTGTGCACTGTTGGTGGGAATGTAAATTGGTGCATCCACGATGGAAAACAGCATAGAGGTTCTTCAAATAAAAAATAGTATCATCATATGACCCAGCAATTTCATTTCTGGGTATTTATCTAAAGGGAACAAAAATAACAACTTGAAAAGATCTGCACACCCATAATCACTGCAGCATTATTTACATGAAAACAACTTAAGTGTATGTATGGATAAAGAAAATGTGATGTGTGTGTGTGTGTATGTATATATGATGGAATATTATTGAGCCATAAAAAAGAAGGAAATACTGCTGTTTGTGACAACATGGGTGAAACTTGAGGGCATTATGCTAAGTGAAATGAGGCAGACAGAGAAAGAAAAATACTGTATGATCTCACTTATATGTGGAATCTGAAACAAAGAAAACAACTCAAACTCACAGAAACAGAGTAGCAAAGTGGTTGCCTGGGGCTGGTGGGTTTGAGGAAATAGGGAGATGTCAGTAAAAGGGTACAAACTTTCAGCTATCAGTGAATCAGTTTTGAGGATCTAATGTAAAAATGTGGTGACTATAGTTGATAACACTGTATCGTGTATATGAAATTTGCTAAGAGAGTGGAACTTCAATATTCTCACCACCAACAACAAAAAAAGATAAATATGTGAGGTACTGGATGTGTTAAACTATACGGAAGGAATTCTTCCATAGTGTATATACATATATCAAATCACCATATTTTACACTTCAAATATCTTACAAATTTATATGTCAATTTTACCTCAATAAATCTGAAATACAAAGTAAAAATCTAAAACCAAAAAAAAAGAATAAAAAATTTAAAAACCAGATTAGAATTTACTTTCAAATGGTATACCATAGAGTCCAAGTAGGATAGAACAACCATACGCTACCAAAGACTTGATAAAACAGGGTGGTGGTTTATATACTTAAGCTAACAACAAAGAAGAAGGACCATTTCATGCAAATTTTGGATACCGAGCTTGCAATAACCAGGCTGTTGGGTATGGCAATGAATGCTGCTTAAAATCTTAGAATCAAAGCGTAGATCAGCGTGACGTGATCAAGGTGTTCACAGCCCTTGTAGGTGATTGAAACCTCATAAAGATAATATTCACTGGAGTTTGAAGGTTTAAATAAAACACATTTAGCAAAATTTAGAAGAGAAATAAGACATCAGAATTTGCTGAGATATATGACAAAACACATTTACATACAAAGAAACTGAATAAGGTCCTGACACTGCTGAAGACCTCCTGGGCATACGTAACTGATGGCAATGGGAACACGGAGTCACGCTAAAGCAGGTGGCACGAACTTCTGATGAAGTAATTTTAATGGTAGTGGCAGATCAATAATTTGCAAGTGAAAGTGTAATATGATGACCCATAACACCATTTCTATGAATTACTCAGGGGAATGGGAGTTACCCTGTCCCTAACAGAGAGAAGTTATCACCAGGGAAGAATAGGTAATCTATTAAATAATTGCAAATGTTCAAGACTGGGAAAATTTTGTTCATGTGAGAATGCAGATTTCCTAGGGCAAAATAGAAGGCGTAGAAGAGATGCTGCAAAGAGTGTATTGATTAGCTAGGGAAACATAAGGTACTCAAGGTTTAGATTCTGTCAAAAGATAGAAGGAAGGAAATGTGTCGCAAGAGATGTGATTTCAGACATCATGAGAAAATGCAGGTAAAATGAAGTCAGATTTTCGAGCATCATTATAACAGGTGATTTCTCTACTCTTCCTGAATTGTGACACTTCTAATATGTCAATTTTTTTTGGATTTGATACATTGTTTTGCCTTTAGAACTTTGCAGTGATACAGGCAGTTTAGTGTTTTAGCCCCATTTTCTGGGTGAAGTAGCTGACATCTACAGAGATAAGTAACACAGTGGGCTCCAGGTGACATGGCAAGTTGTAGTCAGATTGAGATCTAGGACACAGAACTGAATGGCCCAATCAGTAAGACATTTATTCCATATCAACAATACCACCCAGGTATTAGGTATTCATCTTTGCCACAAATTTTGACATGTGTTTCCTGTCATATTTCTTTGATTTAATTTGTAATAATCTTCAAATATATCTTACATAGGAGTTTATAGGGTTTATTTAAATTAAGTTCTATTATGAAAACTTAACTGAAATTGATAGATTATACAAATTGAAATCTCTATGGTTGATAAAATAACCTATTTTTCTACCGAAAAATAAAAGCTTATGTATTAATTCTAGAAAAAAAATGGAAACAAAAATCCAAGAATAAGAGAACAATAGAGGCTCTCCTTTAGAAAAAATTGCAGCTGATTTTACATTTTCAATCCCATGCAACAGATTGTGTCACACTTAATGACAGACAACAATACAAAAACAATCCTAAATCACAGTACTTTTATGAGATGCCAGGTATGGTAAATGTGCAGAAATGAGAAAAGACTTTTTATTCAGATGTATGTTTCACAAACATTATTTTACCCTGAACACCATATTCATCATATAACACTGAGTGTTTTCCACTTTTATAACTGGAACAGAAATGGGGTATCACAAAGGTCCATTTGCAGTTTGGTGGTCACGTAAAACCAGAGCTAAAGTACCCCTGAGTCAAAATACGTTTGATGTTAAGAAAAAAGGCTTCTGGCCTATTATTGAAAAGTGAATCAAAAATGCCAACAAAGCAAGAAAATATAGACATCTAAACAGATATTTGAATAAAAATCTTAAGTTATTACTGCAATCTTTGAAGAGATTGTTTTTGCTTTAAAACAGTATGAAAAAGATATGGTTTTGCAAGTCATTTGGTTTGTGATATAACGAACCAAATGGCTTGCTGAAAATTTGGATGAATTCCAGTTCAACAGCCACTATTTAAATTGATAGTGACAGCTCATTCTGAGGAAAAAATGTTATTTTCAAATGATTGATATGAACTCAAAGGGGTGTGAAGAACTGCAATGTACTTGGTGCACAGGAGTTGTGACAAGTTGGCACATCTTTAATTCTGATTTAAAGCAAGCCAGGGCACTGCAGTTTCCAACACCATTAAGCTTATATACCACCGGAAATGATTTGACTCTCTGGAATATTCCACAAAGCAAAATGTGCCAAAATTTCAAAACTATGAGTCTGATTTCTGTATGAGATTGGCACATTAATTACTAAAACTAATTCCAATATTTTCTTCCTTAATAAGAGGGAAAACATTCATACATATTAATTAAATTTAATTATAATTTAGTAAATGCTATTCTCTAATTGTGAAATTCAAAAGTGTACCAGGTGAAAGGAAATAGAGTCTCTGCTATAAAAGCATAACATTAAAACTTGACATCAAAATAATAGGTTCATAATTCTATTGGATGACAAATGGGGCTAAATGCAGATTAATGGCAAAAATTTTCAACTCGGCCCATTTAGATTTTACTGATTTGGCATGCATATATTTTAGTTTCTTAATTATATTCCCGCAAAGACCAATTAGTGTTTTTCCAATACAAAAGCATTCAAAGCAGACGATTTATATACTTTTGAGATGGGTTTTTTTTACAAAAACTATTCAATTTTTCAAAGTTTCCATTGTCACAAACTGGAATCACCTTACCAAAGTATATCCTACAAATGACTCTTCGAGTGGTTGTGAGTTCCTAAAAATCTTAAGGCGCTTGTCTATTTAGTGAAATGTTTTATGTTGTCATTTTATTCTAAGTCATTGGAGGCCCCTTTTTCCTAATTTATGTATGCTAATTGTAATAGACTGTCATATGCAATGTTAGCCAGAAAACAGAAAAGGACCTTAGGTCAATGAAGTAACTGTATGCATGCTTTCAGGTATGAGTCAGTTATTTTTTTCAATGAAAGTGACATGAATCCAAATCAAAGTTGTTCAAAATCTACCTGGGAAGGTCAAGCTATAAATAGCTTCAGACAAGACTTGACAGAAGCATCTAAAAATTTCCTGAAGAAAAACACTGCTCTTCAGGAATATTTCCACCTGTCTTTTGACTGTGTACACGTATGTATAGATTCTATTCTCTTGAGAGATGTCCCTACATAGTGCACAAATACACACCAGAAGATCTGGGCTTAAATGTATTTTACTGTCAATAATCTTTAAAGGAAAATGTCATTGTTTTCTGTTAATTTTTTTTATTAAAAGAAACCTCTCGGTTTGGGTCAAATGACCTTTTCCCAACCAATTCATGTCCAAGAGAATGGCACACATTGACCTGCCTCAGAATTCTATCACTGTGTTTCTTTAAGGAAGATTGTCCCTGAGCTAACATTTGTGCCAGTCTTCCTCTATTTTGTATGTGGGATGGCACCACAGCATGGCTTGAACAGTGCTAGGTCCGCGCCCAGGATTTGAACCAGTGAACCCCAGGCCGTGGAAACAGGGCACGCAAACTTAACCACTACACCATGGGGCTGGCCCCTACCACGGTGTTTCTTATATGGAAAGTTTCATTTGCAGATTGCATCATGTAAGGGAGGGACAAGTTCCAACATAAATGAAGGGTTCTGTTACAAAGTAAAGGACAGGAGCAATAGATATTTTGAGAAAAACCATGCAATAGCCAAATTATATCCCTGCTTAGCCTCTGCATTATTTTCTCCTTCAATATCTGAATTTTTTGCTTTTAAAATCTCACATTTATGTTAATGTAGATCATTATCTCCAAAGGAATATTATGGAATGTTTATAATGTACACTGAGAAAGAAAAGAAGTCCATGTATTGAAGAAGAGAAGAGTTTTTCATCAAAAGTAAAATAATATTCATTTTTAATATACCAGTAGAGATGGACTTAGTCTTATTTTACTCTTGAAATATACAACAGACTCATATATCAAAGCACAGGACTGTTTTGTTTAACTGGTGTATGAGAATAGGGAAATTTGGAGGAAAAGCTTCAATGGAACCCATCAGAGATAAATCGTAAATCACTAAAACTTAAAGGTATTTTCAAATGGATTAAATATGTGAAGATAAATGTGTAGAGCTTTCAAATTTAGTTTAAAGCCAAATGGTGTAAAATATACAAGTTCAAAATTTTTATTTTTCAGTTGTGTATATTATCATATTTTATTTTGCTTTTTATATTGCTTAAAGCTATCCATTTAAAAATCTACACAGACCAATCACGTAAATCATGTGTTCTACAAAGACCACCAAACTACCCCTTCTTCCCCACACAGACATATAAAACTGCTTTGTTCATACAGTATAATTCTAACTAAAATAAACATCCACCTGAGCCTACGCTTGGAAGCTCAGTGCACATATGTAGTTACCACCTTAATCCAATAATTTTTGCTTCTTATTTTAATGTTCACTAAAAATTCTTAATCAATATAATCTGAAGTTTAGGTACATAAAAAGAAGCCAGGCAGTATGGCAAAGGGAAGAAACCAGCAGAGCATGAAAAGCTGAGGTAGAAATCAAAATATTCAACTTGAACTTTAATAAGCAAACTTGATAAAAGGTGAGTTATATTTGCTTTAGAAAGGCTTAAACTGTGTATCCAGTACTAATGCATCAGACAAGTCAAAATTCCATTGACTTTGGCAACGTCTGAAGGGAAATATATTCATGGAGATCAGGTGTGCTGAAATAATCTCTCATGTTGATAAAATAAAAGTGATGTTTCTTTCTGAAAAAAAAAAAAAGACATATTTTGGCTTTGTTACCTACAGATGCTTGGGGCAGAAAAACTGATCACTGTGGCATTGTGGTCTTTAAAAAAAATCTCATTTACTATTTGTCACAGTAAGTCAATCGTGTAATATTAGTGCAGTGAGGCAGTTTAGCAATCTATGTTCCTTTTAATCTCTTTCAGAGTCTACAAAAGGTACCTTTGAGTATTTAAAGACCTTTTACTGCATTTTGAAAAAAAAAATTATTTCCTTATTTTAATTTGCATATATAAGAAAACTTCAATTTTTACTTTACCTGAGACTGATCGATATATTTATTAGCAAAATTTTTTATGTTTTTTAAGATTTCAGAGTGGGAGCCTCAGGAGAGTAGAAATAAAGCAAAAAAAAAAAAAAAACATGCATTCTAGATCTATTTTTTTGAATAAACCTTTTATTTTAGGACAACTGAAGATTGAGAGAAAAACTGTGAAGACACTACAGAGAATTCCCGTATACCCTGCACTGAGTTTCCCCTATTACTGGTGCCTTAGTAAGGTCTGTTTGATACAATTAATGAAACAATGCGATACATTGTTGTTAACTGAAGTGCAATCTTTATTCAGAATTCGTTTCTTTTTACTTAATGTGCTTTTTTCTGTTCTGATATCCCAGCATATTACATTTAGTAGTCATGTTGCTTCAGCTCCTCTTGACTGTGACAGATCCGTAGACTTTTCTTGCTTCTCACATCCTTCACAGTTTTGAAAAGCACTGGCTCAGATTTTTAGTTACAAGGTCTTTCAATTGGGATTTTTCTGATATTTTTCTTATGATTATACTGGGGTAATGAGTATTTGGGGGGGAAGACCAGACTAGTAGAGTGCCATTGTCATTATATATGAAACAATGTTCTTTTACTTTAATAATAATTTGAAAAAATGGAAACTGAAACCACAATTTCTATACTGTACACCTACCAAAATGGTGAAAATGAAAGAGACAGACAATATAATTGATGAGAATGTGGACTAACTATAACACATATACATTGCCGTTAAGAGGGTAATTTGGCGCAATCAACTTGAAAAATTATTTGACAGAGTCTACTGAAGTTAAAAGTTGTAATACAACTCCTGTGAAAGTACTCAATGGAAATGTATATGTATTTTTCCCCATGGACACAGAGAAGATATTGCATAACAACACCATTCATAATAGTATGAACTTGCAACTACGCAAATGTTTTTCTACAGAAGAATTGATGATTAAATTGTCCTATAGTCACACAAATGTATCCTCTATACTGTGCTGCCCAATATGGTAACCTCTATCCACACGAAACTGGTTAAATTTAAACTTAAATAAAATTAAATATTTAGTTCTCAGTTACATTAGCGATATTGTAAGTGCTCAATAACTATATGTGGACCATGCTACTTTACATCACAAATATTACAGTGTAGAAATAGAACTGTTCTAACACTACAGAAAGTTTTATTGGACAGTCCTGTGAACACTGAGAATGAATGATTTGAAACTATATATAAAATGATTTGGATAAATCTCAAAATCACAATGTTGAATAAAAGAAGCAGAAAGAAAAGAGTATACACTGTATGATTTCATTTACAAAAAGTCCAAAAACTGGCAAGATTTATCTTTGGTGCTAGAAGTCAGAATAGTGGTTATCCTTGGAGAGTTTAGTGGTCAAAAGAGGCAAAGCAGTTTTCTGTGGTTCTATCTATGTTTTGTTTCTTTAACTACTAGTTACATGGACATGTTCACTTGGTGAAAATTCATTGAGTACACTTATGATTTCAGAGCTTCTCTGTATGGTTTATGATACTTTAATGTAATATTTACAAATAGAAAGAAAAATGTGTCACATTATCAAGGATTACTATTTACAAGCCAAAGCAATAGGATACGAAAGTATTCCATCACGCAAACAGACGAACAGTGACTACAACGAAACCTGAGCTACGAGTCAGCAATCCACAATCATTGCTCAAAAATTCACATAGTAAAGATGGCACACATTTAAATTTTATTGAGAGAGCCTGCCAGTGCCTGTCGCATCACATCACGTCTACATCCACATCACTGCTCTTACGAGTTACTTTCTGTTGTGGTCTTCAAATGTAGTATCCTACATGCATTTATTAGATTCAGCCATTATTTCTTCTTCTCAGAGTTGATGCACAACCTTCATTCCTGTCTCCTTAAGAGAAAAGCATTTGGATCATGAAAATATCTTTTCAACAAGGTTACAAAGACTCATCCAAATTCTATGTGTTCCAAAGACAGAGCTCTCATTCATCTTTGGTTATAAACATCCACATTAGGACTCATACAAAGTATCTGGTAAATATTACCGAATATATTACCATCGATGATCTCACGATATGCCAATTTTTATTATATCTGTTTTTGCTTAAACTTTTCTTGGCCCTGACTCTGAAACTTCAAGATTTCAAATACCCTGAAAGGTATCCTATGCTTACTTTGACTTGTTTCCTTGTTTTCTATATGCATACATATAAACGCCACTTATTTATGTAAGTTAAAGAATTTATTATTACCATGATATCCTTAATATCTATTAAGTAGATATCAAAGCCAAAGGAAAAATGAATGTAACAAATGAGATTAAGCCAGAATGAGAAAATTATACAAAATGCATTTTCGAAAGTCTAGAACAATTTTTATAGGAAAGTAATATATATATTTTACTACAGAATTTCTATTTCCCAATAGGAGAATGAAACACGAGCAAGTCCATGATTCAAAACATCTGTAGGGAATTAAAACAAACAAACGAGTAAACAAAACCAAATGTATTAAGACTTACCGAACAACCATTAAATACAGGCTGAACATTTATTTCATGGGTCTGCTGGCCACTGAAATCTAAATTTATGTGAGGAAATACCAAATATATATGAAATTTTTGACAAAAAGTCAGAGGAGCAGGCCAAACAGATGCAATGAAGGTAAAACTGTCATTTATTAACTCCAATAAGAAAATGTTTAAAAATGCAAATTTACTTTTTTTTTGAAACATTAGAGTTAGGTATACCCAAAGAATAATAATAACAATGACTATCTAGGACTCTATGATATTTTCTAGTAGATAGCATCTAAAGTAACTCTGCATTCAATTTATAATCAACTAAAACTCCAATTTTTATTTTGGTGATAACTTTTGGGGAAGAAATGATATTTGTAATTTTCAATTCAGATTATAGTCTCTTAAAAATTAGACACTGTACCCTTCTTTTACAGAGTCCTGACAGATCTCTACATCACTCCCTTTTCTATGCTACAGTAATATGTTTAGAACAGTAGTCATAATAGAATGAATATCCTAGGCATCTATGGACACTTGGCTAGTCTGATAACATGGCTTCTACACATACTGGTCAGTGAACATGGGTATGTTCCCCATGGTTGTGTCACTTTCCTCACCTGTAAAATGAAAATTATTATTATCAGATATTTATAAGTTCATGTTATAAAAATGGATAAACATTTCTAACTAACTGGGCATTAACACAGGCATCACACATAGGTTCCAATGTTTTCACAGCTAGAGTAACAGAACCTGCATCTAACACTGCAATTACAGTGAATAATAATGGGTCAAATCCAGGCAGTTACACTCCAGAGCCTGAACTCTCAGAAAACAAGCTATCCTCTTCTTCTGATAGTTCAATCAGTAATCGTCATCTTTAATACACATGACATTGTTCCACACACATCCAGTATCTTATTGCACAAAGTATGATTGTTAATATAGACTCCATACTGACCATAGTCTCTAAGTCACTTTTATGAGTATAGTCATGGTATCAGCCTGTTTATTATCACTTGCTTCTCATAAAATTACAAAGCATGAAATAAATTCCAGCTGTTTGCATTCCCAATAAAAGTGATTTTTCAGTAGATGCCATTAAAAAAGAGAAGACTAAACACCATATCCTAAATTATTTTCCAGAATAAGCACTGTAGGTAAAGTAATTTCCCTATGTTTGACAAATGTAAATTTGAAATTCCTGCAGTGAGCTGATGGCAGAACTAGAGCTAGTTTTGGGAGTGATGAACTGTCAATGGAACAGTGTAAAAAATTGCAGCCTATAAAAAAAAATTCAGAGACCTATTAGCAAATTGAATGCAGTTATTTCAGTCAGAATCCTAACCAGTGAAATAAATCTCTTTCTACCTCAGTGTAATGATGGCTTTCATTTAGTGCTTTTGTCACCCCTTTATTAGACATTTTAGTTCATGTCAAAAACAAGTTATTTTATTAGGTATTACAAGCTATTTGTATTAACAATATTATTGAATGTCTGAGTTGAGTGTACAGATGCACTAGCCATGGCATTCCATTGCTGGTAGGACTGTTACTTAATCACAATTAATGAAAAAAGAAACTAACCTTTTCTAAAACTATATAACCCATTCAGAAAAGATGGATGCTACAATAATTTCAATATATCGATTTGAAGTCTGTCCCAATTCAATATGAATCAAAATTTTGAAAGTTTAGTTTCCAGCACATCATATAAATATCTACATTAGTTTTAATTTATGAAGAAATGGGGAATTTCTTTTGTCCAACTGAGTGCTCACTTATCAATCTGCTGTCAAGGACTAAAATTGAGTGTTTTTATTGTTTCCCATGAACCTACTTCTATGATTATAACTGGAGAATCATGAATACTTCAGTTAAATATGTTAACATAAATGTAAGCATTCTATGGAAATTTAAAACTTTAAGCTTTCCCAGAATCTACAACATAGAAAAAATAGGAATGCTGCAAAAGTTCAGGAAACTTCAGTTCGTTGTAACTTAATTCTTTGATTGAGAAAGAAATCATGAGAACCTACTATTTATAATGTGATATTTCAGTTATTTGGAGTTTCAAAGATTAATAAAATATATTAATTTTCTTCAGCAAGCTTAGAAACACATGGAGATGATAGATAATATGCAACTAACCGGCACATTCAGACCTTTAGTTTTGAGTTTCTGAACAGAATATTTGTGAGACATCTCCTGTTGTATCTGCTAATGACAACAAAAATTCAACACGACTAAAAGGATATTTGAAGATATGTCTATAGCTCTCAATTGAAAGAATTAGTAAATAAACTGGTTAAGAAATAAGCATAGAATTAATAATCTTTGATGAGACTATAACATTATTGTATGTCACTGAATGGCATTGTAAATACATACACTATTGAAATGGCACATTTGAAATAGCATATAGTAATTATTGTAAAATTCTGTTTTCTAAACAAATGAGATCTCTCAAAGTAAAGAACCACATTTGCATATGCATTTTCTGGGCATGTGATTGTGCGCAGTATAGTAGTGTCTCCTTATCTGTGGGCGATGTGTTCCAAGACCCCCAGTGGATGTCCAACACCGCAGATAGTGCTGAACCCTATATACATACCATTTTTTTTTCCTATACATACATACCTATGATAAAGTTATAATTTACACACTTTAAGGTTTAAATTATAAATAGGCACAGTAAGAGATTGACAACAGTAACTAGTAATAAAATAGAACAATTATACCAATATACTGTAATAAATTGCCAGCATCTCTACTCTTGCAATTTGGGGCCATTATTAAGTAAGATGTCCAGTGCTCGAACACAAGCATTGCGATACCACAATGTTGGTCTGATAACCCAGATGGCTACTAAGTGACTAACGGGCGGGTAGCACATACAGCGTGAATACGCTGGACAAAGGGATGATTCACATGCTGGGCAGAATGGCGTGAGATTGCATCGTGCCATTCAGAATGGCATGCAATTCAAAACTACGAGTTGTTTATTTCTGGAATTTTCCATTTAGTATTTTTGAACTACAGTTGACAAGGTAAGTGAAATCTCCGAAAGCAAAATTGCAGATAAGGGGGGACTACTGTAAGTATCTGTTGACTTGAAGGGAACTAAGTGCTTCAACAGAGACAGAGCAGAATATTCAATAATTATAGCCACACAACATTAAACATTCTTTAGAAAATTAAAATAATGCATCATAGAAATATATATAGGTATATAGATTGACAGAGAGAGAAATAAAGATAGAGATATCAGCCATGGTATATTCTCCTGGTCCCCCAACAGTGGAGGGGACATCTGATCCCAGTTCCTTCTGCAAGCTCTCACCTGAGTATGAGGCCTCACTTGGACTCTACTCTCGTGTGATCAAGAAACTCTTATTCAGAACGGCCAGAGGATTGAAGTAGGCAATGGAGAAGGAGATGTGTCCAGGTTTCCATCTTCATAAACTTCTGACAGACTATTTTTACATTATTGATATATAACAGGACTATAACATGACAAGCATGATAACGAATTTGAAATTTTTTGGAGACATCCTTATAAACTAGTACTTGGGCCATTTTTGTAAACGTCTGAGGTGTGCTACATATAAATGTGGGCCATCTATTTTTTGGATGCAGGGATTTACCAATTATATCAAAGTTGAATTTTTTATATACCTGCAAATTGTTTGTCTGCTGGATCTTTGAGTAGTCATAAGAGCTGATTAACATATCCCATTATGATCATGGACGTGGCAATTTCTCCTTTTCTTTATTTCTGTTCATACTTCACAAATGTTTTTACATTCATACAAAATTACAATTGCCATATCTTCTTAAACATTGTTTTTATCATTAGCCCACACTATTCTTTTTTTTTTCACGAATAGTGTTCAACTTAAAATCTACTTAATCCAGGGAGGAAAGCAACAGTGTTTGGCAGCAGTGTGGACCTGTGGTGTCAGTGGCTGTGGTCCAGGAGGAGGCCTGTCCCCTGGAGCAGAGTTTGTGCAACGTCACGCCTTCTTCAGACCTGTCATCTTGCAGGGGCTCACAAACACCCCCAGGTTCTGGGCCCTGTGTTGCCATTAAAGACTTCTGGCCTCTTTTGGGGACACTGTGGTCTGGCTAAGTGCTACCATACCTATTTCTACCAGAAAGTGGGCCTGCCATTCCGGGAGTATGGGGAGCAACTGCTGCAGTCCTAGGACCCCACCTCCTTGGCAATGACCCCTCTACTTCTTGGGGACAACAACTTCACTAAATAGGCACCCACTCTCACTCATGCACTATCACTTCACACCATTTGGTTTGCTGGTTACCCCCCAGCTTACAGCGTTGGAGTCACAGGAGCTGGCTCTGTGGTCCCCTTTCACTAGAACAGGCCTGGGTGCTAGGAAGGAAACTGTGGCCTCAAGCACTGGTTACTGTAACCCCTGACAACAAACCAGAGTTCTACCCCTACAAGACCACGTTGATGTGACTCCAGGACACATCTGTCACTGATGCCCTCTGCGCAGTCCCTGGAGCATACCACATGAGCTGATGAGGCCTGGATTTCCCCTATAAATGTCATCTGCAAATTTGATAAGATATTTTCCATTGATTTATTCAAATTGTTGATACAATCTTGACAAAACAGAAGACAGAACTACAAGTAAAGCCATTACATACTGCATTTTATCATTTACATATTTATACACACAACGAACGATTGTTTTTGAAATGCTTTCAAATGGCCAGTTATTTATAAACTAATGATGCTAAAAATCTAAAAAGCTTACAAAAAAAACAAGACAAAGAAAAAAAATTTCTACCCCCAAAAAAGTTTACATCTTGAGTCAGTGAGAAAGAGAGATGCTGACACACATACCCACACGCACATTTTTAAAAATATGGAGTGAATATTATTAAAATAAACCATATATGATTTATAAACTATGGTGGTTGCATATGAGAAGAAGACAGAAAAAGGATTCCTGAGACAGGAAAGAAGGTATTACACATAGTTCGCTGACTGATAAACCGAGACTAGGTCTTGTAGTCTCATGATAAATTCCCAAGTATATATGTATGAATGAAGCTTCTGATTTCTGAGAACTTTAATATTAGTGGTAATATTAGGCATACTAATAGCCGGAATAGGATGAGAGAGTATAATGAATACTAGCAGAGTGCATGTTTCCTGAACTTGAAGATTAACTTACACAGATGAATATTATTATGATTTTTTCTAGGCTTAGTGATATGAAGTAGTATTTTATATGATTACCTAATTTAGATTTTATTGAACTGAATTCAAATGCAGAGCTGTCTCACTCCAAAATACAAGTTCTTAATCACTACATTATATTGTCTTCTCCATATAAAGCAAGTTAATATGTGATATACACATGATCTGTCCTGTTTGGGAAGGGTTAGTGTGTGGTACATTCATATTTCTAAAAGAAGGGACAGTTTGAGTAGCTTCTCATCAATATTACCTCAATATCATTTCTCCAAACTGAGATTTTGATAAATCTTCAGAGATGTTAAACACAAGATTATACTCCCTGGCAAACACTTGCTTGAAAACTACTATAAGTCATTCATTGAACACACACTTAGCTGAGGAGGACTAATTCCCTTCCATGAAAGCTGAACAGCCTAAAATTGAAAGCATCTGAATTGAAAAACATCCAACCTATGTGCAGAGATAAGCCTTGGGAATGCCTCCAGGCAGGGCAGTCAAAATTACCCTCAGATAATGGTATTGAATTTACTTGACTGCATAGTTGACTTGAGAATGAGCTGACAGAGTTCTGTTTCATGTAGCACGGCTGATTTTGTTTTACCCTGAGCATTTTGGAATGCAGGTAAACCGATGCCTGCCTGAGCCAACATAAAGATCTTAGTAAATCCCAAGGGGAATTTCAAGGAAAAAAGAATGATTAAGAATGTCAAACACTACAAAAGAGTTTAAATAAGATGAGGACTGAAGAGTGCTCAACGGACTTGGTGGTAAAAGTCATTGATAACCTTAGTGAGAAAAGTCTCAGTGGAAAGTTGAGTACAGGAGTCGGATTAAAATTGGCTAAATAGTGAATGGGACATAAAAATGTAGACCGGGAGCAAAGGTTTCTCTTCTTAAAGCTTGGCTATAAAAAGAAAAAGAGTTGTGGGGTTATGGCAGGATTCTTTTTTAAGATAATAAAACATTAAACACATTTATGTGCTCAGGGAAGGAAACCCATTGAAAAGGAAAAGATACACAGTAGAAAGCCTAGAAAATTGATGCACTTCTTTGTCTGAAATGACAGGAAGGGTCAATCTCTACAGTATAGAGACGTGAATTTGCTTTGCATAGGAAGAAGTTTACCTCTTTGGAGAAGGCAAAATGAAGAAATCAGGATGGATAGACATTAAGATAAATTGATGTATCGGCCAGCAAATCAATGGGCTACGCGCCTAAAAACCTCTGTTACATGAAGCAAGATTGTCATCTGGTTTTGAAAAGAATAAGGGTGAGGTTGAAAACATTAGGAAGCATATTTGGAAAAGCTTGTGATAGGATTGTGAAAAAACTTATTATGGATTTTGTTAGTAATATCCCTTTGCCTTTTTCTAAAAGTCTTTGCAACTGAGAATGTGATAATCAGAGTGGAATAATGCACCACATTGTTCATTCCACAACTACGGGGGCAGTAAAGGTTAATAGTTAAAAACCTGTGAACTCCTTGGAGCTTACAGGTAAGCTGTGCTTTCTGGACCTCATTATGTCTCAAGATCAACATTCCAACCCAGTTTCCCCATAGCTATGCATTAGTGAATTAGTTAATCACGTATATAATAATAAAATGGTTTTTATGTATTTGTACAATTTTCTTTGTCTATAATAACCTCAGGAACTCTATAAAGAAAAGTGATGTTAGGTAAGACAAGATTTTGGGCTCTTGAGCATAATGTCAGCAGGTATAATGAATACATTCCATAGGAATTTGGGGATGTAGCTTAGAAAAGGAAAGAGGAGAAAAGAGAGACAAAGGGAGTTGAAGAAGAGAGTGAAGGCACTAGAAGTCTGAATAAGGCTGTTGAACCAGCTGTTAGCAGTCAACGTATGAGAGTAGAAAGGGTAAGTGGTTGAAATCAAAGAGTGATGTATGAGGTTTAAACTGTCATGAGGTGGAGTGTTTACAAATATAACAAGGTCTTAAGTAGAGTCATGGTTGTTGACTGAGTCTCCCCACTCGATGTTTCTCACTCCCTAGTTCTCATGCTCTTGGGTAATCTCCTCCTCTTGAGGGTGGACTTAACCTAGTGACTTGCTTTTACTAAATAGAGTATAGCAACAGAGATGATATGTCACATAGTATTAGCCCTCTCTTTTCTTCTTTTTCTCTCTTTCTCCATTTCTCCCTCGAGCTCACTCTCAGAGAAGCAAGCTGTCATTTTGTGAGCTGCCCTATGGAGAAGCCCATGTGGCAATCAACTATTATCTCAGGCCAGGGGTCAACGATGACTTGAGGCCTGCCAACATCCATGTGAGTAAGCTTGGAAGCAGGTCCTCCCCCAGTCAAACCTTGAGGTAACTGCAGCCCCAGCTGACAACTCAGTCATAGCCTGTGAGAGACCCTGAGCAAGTGGTACCTAGTCAAGTTTCACCCAGATTTTTGATCCACAGAAACTGTGAATTAATAAATGTTATTTTAAGCCACTAAGGTATTGGGTAACTGGTTACACAGCAATAGATAAATAAATGAGTTGTGAATAGCTGAAGTACTGGAAGGGAATGAACAGAACTGATTAGGTAAGAGTCCCATGAGGTAGAGTTTTTAAAAGATCCTCAGGGGTTGTGATGATACTTAGATAAGTGGCCATAATACAACATAAGAAAAAGTATTCATACCAACCTTATACAATTGTTGTGAGAACTAGTTTAGATATTGCATTAAATTCTTAGCAAACTGACATACCAGTTGGGAAATATTAGTGATGATCATAAAGCTGATGCTGTTCATGATTTGAAGGAGCTTCTATCCATCTTTGTTAGAACTCTTGTCTGAGATAGGCACACACATTTCAAAATAGAACCTTTATTATCGTTAAGGCTTTATATGATATAAATGAGTGGCAGTAACAGACTTCCTAATACCAAATCACATAGACAACTTACCCACCCCAGTTATAGGCAGCTCAGGGTCATTTCAAGCATTCCCATGTGCAGTCGGCTTATGGAAAACTTGTGCTATGAAGGAGAAGTGCAAATTGGGGGCTCCAAATAATCTGACTTGCAAAATCAGAGAAAAAAAAAGGCTGAGCTACACATTCTCAGATCCACTCTCAAACTCACTAACAGAATATCACTCAGATTTCTATAAATAAAGGAGAAGGGAGGGAGACATCAGAAGTATTCCTCTAATGGAATACCCTTCATAGGAAAGGAAACTGAGTGAGGAATAGTTGCTTATCATCCTAGCAATGATTATATTTATTTTTGTATACTGTCTGAAGTTAGAATAGGCTTTGTAAAATTAGCTGTTCAACAAATAATTTTGAACAAAACACTGAATGAGAAAATGGAATGTTGTCAATTAAAATAAATTAAGGGGATAATTTCTGGCTTCTGCTTTAGATGGGAAAAAACTGGAAAGTGTGCCAATCGCACCCATACAACAAGAAAAGCCAGATAACCTTTAAAAAATGTAACTTTTCTTGGATCTCTCAGAAAAATGAATGAGAAGGACAACCAGCTAGCCTGAAATCTGAGAAAAGTCAAACAACTCCAAGGAGTTACAAGTCACAAACACTTGCATGCCTGCAGTAGATGCCATGTGATAAACTGCTAAGAAGAATGCAGGTAATATTTCCAATAAATTATTAAAAACAAAGTGTGCCATCATTAGGGTACATAAACCTTGGAAGTGTCAGATCCAAGAGCCACATCCACTGCTAGGCTCTTCTCCATAAACATAATTGGGTATGGGATGAACTGAATGTTTTGTCACCCCCAAATTCATCTGTCAAAACTCTAGCCCCCAGTGTGATGCTATTAGGAGGTGGGGCCTTTGGGAGGTAATTAGGTCATGAGGGTAGAGCCCTCATAAATGGCATTAGTGCCCTTATAAGCAGAGACCCTGAGGGCTTGTTCTCTTTCTCTGCTCTACGTCATGTGAGGATGCATTGAGAAGATGGCCTTCCATAAACCAGGAAGCAGCTTCTCACCAAACATCAGATCTGCCAGCACCTTGTTCTTGGACTACCTCAGACCTAAAACTGAGTGCATAGCAATGCTGATAAAACCCTCAAGCAAACCAGCTCCCACACCAAGAACAAGATAACGTTAGAGGAATTTGAAGTCTGTGGTGTGGTAAGAGGAATCATTGCAACAACAAAACCAAACCCAGATTAACTCCAAAAAGTAAATTGACTCAATATCCCACACTAAAGGCCTAGAAGAAAAAGAAATGTCACCTGTAGGCATAGATACTATTTACCCTAGTCTCTGTCAGCTTACATAGAATATCCATCTTTCAACCAAAAATTACGAAACACACCAAGACACAAGAAATGCAACACATTATTAATAGAGGAAGTAATCCACAAAACAGACTCAGATATGCCACAGTTGTTGGAACTATCAGAAATTTTTAAAAACTTATGAAAAATACATTAAAGGCTCTAGTAGAAAAGGCAGAGATCACGTGTAAATAGATGGGAATTTCAGTACAGAGATGAAAACAATGAGAAATAAATGAGACTACTAAGAGAGGAGAATGTGGTGACTTTTCAGTCATAGAGCTCTACATGCTGCCCGATGCACTCTTCCCCTGTAGCAACACGTGAAGGGCTTGCAGAATCATACTCTGAAAATCTCTTCTTTTTTATAGTTTATTTATATTTGGCCAGGGGTCTTCATTCCTTTCTCTATATGATGAAATATCAGTATGAAATTCAGATATAGTCAACCAAAAGGTGAAACATTTCTAACTGCTTGCGTATTCTATCTCCACCTCTCTCTTGCTGCATGTGGTCTGCCTGGGAGTTTCTATCAAGTTTCCCACACCCTCTACATGCCTCAGAGTGGATATATTCTCCAGACCACCTAACAGACCCTCTCTCCCTTTAGCCATGGGACTTGAATCACGGATGGTTTTTGTGAACCAAAGCAGGCTGATTAGAGTTTTTACTGAATTTTGATACATATTTTAACATGTATTTGTGTGTGTGTGTGTGAGGAAGACCAGCCCTGAGCTAACATCTGTTGCCGATCCTCCTCTTTTTGCTGAGGAAGACTGCCCCTGGGCTAACATCCGTGCCCATCTTCCTCCACTTTATATGGGACGCCGCCACAGCATGGCTGACAGGCAGTGCGTCTGAGGGCGCCCGGGATCCGAACCCGCGAACCCTGGGCTGCCAAGCGCGGACTAAACCGCTACACAACCGGCCGGCCCCTGATACATATTTTAGGTAACAGGAAAAGGTCCTTATTCCTCTGGAATCACTAAGTAGAAGGGTTATGCAATCTTGGATCTTCTGAACCTTCTTTGCCCATACATGGAAAGTAACTGAGAATTAAATAGCCAGAGGAAAGTAACACCAAACAGAAGGAGAAAGTGAGAAAGATAACCCTTTACATTTTTGTCTGGGGTCTTTATTCCTTGGCTTGCCAGAAACCTGATAAAAGGCTGCATTTGAATAAAGATTTGAAATAAGCATGATAGTTCAAATAAATTACAAAATATACAGGACATTTTAAAATTTTGAGGATTTTTAGCAAAACAGAAAACAAGACCAATAAAAATGTAAGAGTAATACATTTTACTAAATAAAAATGTAAAAATTTTAAAACATATGAGAAAACAAGAATGAACTGTAGGATGGGCATAAACATTTGCACAAATGTGACAATGATTCGATTTCTAAAATAAATAAAATTTCTGACTTCAATAATAATGAAAAAGACAAACCCCAAATTTGTAAAATATATGAAGAAGCATTTTATGCAAAAGATAATACCAATAGTAAATAAACATATAAAAAATTCTCTACCTCAGTAATACATAAAGTGCAAAGTAAAATTAGTGATTCTTTCTTATAGTTTGGATTGTACAACCTGAAAAACTGTACAATGTATAGTACTTATTATGCACATACTTTAACCGAGAAACTCTCTTTCTTGGCATTCATTCCAGACCATTTTTATACATGTACATAAAAAAGTATGACAAAGATATTCTTCATGACATGTTTATAATAGCAAATGTTAGGAACAAAAATATTTATTAATAAATAAATATCAAGTCAATTATGGTGTATTTACAGTTGGGATTCTACACCACAGTTGAAAGAATTACTCATATTTGTATGAACTGTCCTGAAAATATTTCCAAATTTCTAACTTAATTGAAAAAACAAGATGTAAAACAACATACTGTACTCTATAATTTTATGTTAAACATAAACTTTGGAAACTTTACTTTTTTATGTGTATATATATTTAAGAGCAAAGAAAAAGTGCTAGAAAAATAGACACTATTAATAATAGATGCCACTGCTGGAGTAAGGCTTTATAATTTATGTGTATTATTTTATTTTTTAAAGGTGGAAAATATTCTTTCGTGACTATGTAATTGTGTTTTATTTTACTATTTAATAAAAGGAAGCCAACTTCTATCATGGTCAAACCTCTTGGAAAAGAATAACTTTACTTTTTGAAAATGTGATTGTATTATTTTCATTTAGAAAACACTCACAGAATCACAAATTATTGTACACTTGTAAATTTATGATAGATAAGAAGTAAATAAATTAATAAAAATTATACAGAAAAAATACAGGAAATGGGGAAGGAAGTCAGGAAGCATACAGAATACAATACACGGATATCCCTTGAAATAAAATTTCCTCAATTTCTACTCCAGATATTTACTTGGAAGCTGTGTTCCCTCAGGAAAAGTATCTAAATACTCCACTTATCAGACTCCATAACTATATTATGGGAACATGCATAAACAATCAAATATGGTTGGTGTAAAATTATTAATGTAACATTCTAAAATTATAGTAGAGACTTGTCACCAATAGTGATAAGATATCTCAAAGACTTATTTTTCTGTTCTGTAAGATTTTTTAAATTATGTAAATATAAGCTCGGTTTAACACATCAAAAATTAAAAGAAAGATTAATCTCCCTCTTTTAATCTTACCCACTTATGATTTTAAGAAAAAGGTACAGAAAGTGTCCCTATACACAATATGTTTTACATTGTGCTTTTTTAAATAAATATTTGAGCCTTAAAATACCACTTTTAAGGCCTTTCAAAATTAAAAACAAAAAATTTACTTTTTTTGCTTAATTTCATAACATATATTTCCCATATTCACATAAATGTGTTAAATCTTAACTACCTATTCATTCACCTTACATATGAACTAGACAGTTTAATGATTTAAAAAATAACATTGGAAGAAACATGCTCTAGATTGAACTGTCAATTATCTCAAAACATATAATCTTAGAAGACCTATATCAGTGGGTTTCAAACTGTAGTTGTAGTAAATGTCCTCTCAGGAACTTGATAAAAATGCATATCCTGAACCCACTCCATAGATTCTGATTCAGTAGATCTTGGTTATTTGCAGGAATATGCATTCTTAACATAAAACCCACAGGAATCTGAGCTGATTGCACTTAGCATTCTAAGAAATACTGCATTAAACTCTCTCCCTCCATTTTCACTCCTATAATAACCTTCACTAAATACTCAAAAGTCAAAGGAGTCAGTATGTCCATGTAAGTGTGTAAGTTATCTATGCATTGACTTGTGTTTTGAGAAAATGAAGCCCATAATATACAACTCATTTGTAGCAGTTATTAAAAAACCCAACAGGCAAATGTACAAAGAGTTATAACACACCACAGTTAGGTACTCAAACAAGATGCAGAAAGATTTGATATGACAGACGGGCTTTCTTAAAAGCCTTTTCTATTTGCAAAACCAGGTATACCTTTTAATGGACACAAGTCAGATGGTTTAGCAGTTCATACATTATTAATCTGATAGTATACTGTGTAATCTATTACCCATAAGGCTAACTATAATAGTTCCTTATAGAAGCTAGGCTAAATGATTGTTACTTAAATTGTTGTCAGTAACTAGTAGATAACACAGCTTAAAAATACTTTTGTTGATTGTTCCACTGCATTACTGTTTATATGAAATATTAATATCTGATACACCCCAAAATAAAGCTAAAATTAGTTATATAATTAAGAAATTTAACTTGAAGATTTCCCTTTAAAGGCAAGTAATCATATGCATTATTTCATTGAAGATGTGTAATAAATATGCCACCTTCAGAGAAAATTGCCTAATAATTTTTTTAAATTCAAGTAGAAAGACAAAATGTAAAGCCCCAAACACTAAAGATTACTTTGTTTAGATCAGAGTATACATATTAGCTATTATGGAATATAAATTTGAACTACGTTGAGTCGTGAGTGTATAACATTAGTGTGTCAGGATATTCATGGACAAAAGTACAAAAAAAAAGAAAATTTCAGTGGTTTTATAAGACATGTTGGTGTAGAATAAAGGCATATCATGTATTAAAGAAATAGAAACAAGGCAAAGGATAGAAGTAAATGAGGAAGGGCTGCTTCCCTATCAAAAATAGGATTAAGATGAATGGCAGATATATTTCACTTCACAATTTTGCTTAAGTGTCATGCTTAGAGACATAAGCCCTTGTGATAGTTCAACCACTAATTGAAATGATAACTTGGAAAATCACTGTTTAGAGAATTCTCATCAGAAAATTGAGATGTTTGGTCTAGTTTATCTGGAGAGAATTCTTCAGCTTTAAAAAATAAAATATTTTCCATAACATTTACTGCATCTTAACAGACTTGTGCTTTATGAACACAATCCAAAATTATTTGAGTGTATTTTCTGTTTATGTAAAGCCAAACTTTTAACATTTATTTTAATAGCATATTAAATTCCAAGATCTGAAAGCTGTTTTATTGATAACTTCCAAAATATTCCCTCATCTGAGTATCCTATATCATCCTTATTTTATAATACACATTTATATACAACAAGTTTTCAAAGGAAATGAATTCATTGGAAGCAGCTGCTGAAATAGGATATAAACAGTATTGGTTCCCATTTAAAATTGATAATAATTCTATCAAAGTTAAACTGTACTACACCTTTGATCTACTGAGTCTACTGAATAATCACACCAAAAATACTGTGATTATCATTGAAATATGATCCATCATTTTTAAGCAATATTAAATTCACTTTAATAAACCTATCATGAAAAAGGAAATATAGATATTAATCATCATGACAGATTACATCACAAAAAAAGAGACAAAATTTGCCATCTGATGGAAGAACATAATACCACATAAGTAGTTCTGCCCAAAATGTTAAACCTGAATCTGATGAAACCGCTAGATCCAACTATTCATTTACAAAACACAAATGTCAGAGAAACATCCT
Organism: Tapirus indicus; assembly: GCA_031878705.1. Taxonomy (NCBI): domain Eukaryota; kingdom Metazoa; phylum Chordata; class Mammalia; order Perissodactyla; family Tapiridae; genus Tapirus; species Tapirus indicus. The sequence goes on along the minus strand of CM062937.1, from coordinate 32,011,735 downwards.
AACCATCCATGTGTGCTTGAAAATTATGTGTATTCTGCTGCTGTTGTGGGAAATGTTCTGTGTATGTCTGTGTAGGTTCATCCAGTCTATAGTATTGTTCAAGCCTTCTAGAACTGTGTGAAACATTTCCTCATAATAAATCTCTCCATATATATCCTATTGGTTCTGTTTCTCTGGAGAACCCTGACTGATACGGATAACAAATTGAATTCAATCACATACAAAAACTCTACACTTTTACTTCTCCCACACACATACACTTTATGTTGTATATGTCACAATTTACATCTTTTTATGTTGTATATTCATTAAGACATTTTTGTAGTTGTAGTTGTTCTTGCTACTTTCATCAATTAGCCTTTATACTTAAGTTATTTACACATCACCATTACAATATTCCAGTATTCTATGTTTATCTATATATTTACCTTTACCAGTGAGTTTTATACTTATATATGCATTTGTGTTACTGTCTAGCACCCTCTTATTTCAACTTGAATAATTTCCTTTAGCATTTCCTCTAAGGCTGGTCTATTGGTAACAAATTTCCTCAGCTTTCGTTTGTGTAAGAAAGTCTTTACATCTCCTCCCTTTTTGAAGGAGAATTTTGCCAGGTATGGCTTTCTTGGTTGGCAGTTTTTTTCTTTCAGCACTTTGAATACATCATCCCATTCCTTTCTGGCATGCAAGGTTTCTGCTGAGAAATCTGTACACATTCTTATGACAGCTCCCTTGTATGTAAAAAGTCAGTTTTTTCCTTGCTGCTTTCAACATTCTCTTTGTCTTTTGACAACTAGATTACAACATGGTAGGGTGTACTCTAATTTGGTTTTATCCTATTTAAAAATTTAGGGGCTTCATGAATCCAGATGACTATATCCTTCTCCAGATTTGGGAAGTTTTTGATCTTTATTATTATTATTTTTTGGGTAAGGAAGATTGGCCCTGAGCTAAGAGCTGTTGCGAATCTTCCTCTTTTTGCCTGAGGAAGATTGTTGCTGAGCTAACATCTGTGCCAATCTTCCTTTATTTTTGTATGTGGGATGCCGCCACAGCATGGCTTGATGAGTGGTGTGTAGGTCTGTGTCTGGGATCTGAACCACCAAATCTGGGGCCACTGAAGTGGAGCACGTGAACTTAATCAGTATGCCATCGGGCTGGCCCCTGGCCTTTATTTTTTAAAATAAGCTTTCTGCTCTTTTCTCTCTTCTCCTTCTGGGACTTCTATAATGCATATATTGATTTACTTGAGAATTTCTCATAACTCCTTTAGGTTTTCTTCACTCTTTTTCATTTTTTTATTTGTTTCTCTTACTTGATCATTTTAAATGATATTTCTTCGAGTTTGTTGATTTTTTCTTCTGCTTGATAAGTCTGCTGTGAAGTTCTCTAATGAATTTGCCAATTCAGTTATTGTTTTCTTCAGCTATAGAATTTTTTTGTTTCTATTTCTTTTATGATATTCTCATTTTATTCATGTATTATTTTCCTGATTTCATTTTGTTGTCTATCTGTGTTTCCTTTTGCTTCACTAAGCTACTTTAAGACAATTATTTTGAATGTTTTTATCAGGTAAATTGTACAGTGCCCCCTCCCTTATCTGCAGGTTCACTTTTCGTGGTTTCAGTTACCCGCAGTAAGCCACATCCAAAAATATTAAATAGAAAATTCCAGAAATAAACAACTCATAAGTTTTAAAACTGCACACCATTCTGAGTAGTGTGATGAAATCTCATGCCATCCTGCTCTGTCCTGCCTGGCATGTGAATCATTCCATGTCCATTGTATCCACACTGTATACACTACCTACCCGTTAGTCACTTAGTAGCTGTTCCAGTTATCAGATTAACTACAGCAGTATTGGGTTTGGTACTATCCATGGTTTCAGGAATCCACTGGGTGTCTTGGGAAGTATCCCCCAAGGATAAGGGGGACAACTGTAGATCTCCATTTCTTTAGAATCTGTTACTGGAGATGTATTTTATTTCTTTATTTGTGTCATGGCTCCCTGTTTCTTCATGTTCCTTGTAGCTTTGTGTAGGTGTCTGTGCATTTGAAGAAACTGCTACCTCTCCCAGTCTTACTTACTGTCTTTGACAAGAAAAACCTGCACCAATCAGCCCAGGGAGAGATTCTGGGAGTCTCTCAAAGCTTTTCTATGGATATGTCTTATCTAGACTTGTCCATATAAATCCTTAAATAGAGGAATTCACTGGCTTCTTTTTCTTTCAGGAGCCCATAATCTCTTGCTCCCTTTGGTGTCTGACTGTTGTACCATGGGCCAGGATGTCGGAGGCATACTTTCCTTCTGTCCCTCCTTCATTGTGGGGAAGTTCTTGAGTTCTGCAACTTCTCTCTATCTTGCAGAACCAAACTGGGTGCATTAAGCCACTTGCTCGTTTTCCTTTGTACTTAGCTTCCCCCACTAAACTCTGCCAGTTCCATCAGCACTCCATGTGAGAAGCGACTGAAACTATCTCCTTAGGCAGCTCACTGATGAGCCAGAGATGTTGCACCTCTACCTCTTTTCCTGGGGGAGACACCTTGGATTCTGTGCCTTCTCTTAATCTCACAGAGCCATCCCACCTGCAGTAGGCAAGGTGCCTGCTCCTTTCTTTGCTCTTAATTGCCCCCAGGCATCCAACCTATGGTGATTCCACCAGCACTCAGGCAATACACTGAAAGGCCAGGGAGGTCGAAGGCATGCTCCACTTTCTCTTACCCCTCTTGGCTGGAGACTGTTCTCAACATATAGTGGCCACTCTTGGGTCCTTGCCACATAGCCCACTCAACTCTAGGGAGGCTTTTTCCTCAGGCCAGCAGATCAACCTTTGCAGCTTTGAATCTCTTTTAAAGGGCTCATCTGATTATGTCTGGTCCACATAGGATAACCTTCCTTTTGACTATCTCAAAGTCAACTGATTAGGGACATTAATTACATCTGCCAAATTCCGTCAGCCATCACACAAGAGTATGTCTCATATTCACAGGTATTACCAGCACTCAAGCGGAGGAGTTTACACAGATGGCATGTACACTAGTGGGTGGGAGTTTTGGGATCTATCTTAAATTCCACCTCCCACAACAACTCTGGAAAACAATTTGTCAGTTTCTTATAAAATCAGACACAGCTATTGTACACCTGGGTATTTATCCTAGAGAAATTAAAACATTTTCACACAAAATTCTGTACACGAATGGTCATACCAGCTTCATTTATAATAATTTGACCCCAAAACTCAAAAACACTCAAATGTTAAACTAATTAACTTATTAAAGAGGAATAATCTATAAACAATAAACATAGTAAAGGGATGAGCATTCCTAAAAGAGTAAACTTTCTGAGAAAGGACTCCTGAATGGAAAAGAAAACTGGAGAGAGACATATCATGGTGGTCAACAGGAATTTGAAAAGACTAGTTTAACCTCAGAAAACAATGGGAAAATGATGAAAGATTAAGTTAAAATTATGGGTATAGACCAAATTATGGAATATCACAGAGACTACATTAAATAATTAGAGAAAATCATGAGGTTTATCATCTCTAAGTTCCCAGAAAGATAAAAGTAACATATTTAAAATAGTAACTTTTGGTTAATAACTTAATGAAAGTACACCTCCTTTCAATACCATGAACCCAGAATTGACATAAAATGAAATAAATGACCTAGTACAATTTTACCAAACAGAATATAAACTCTTATAATGCATAATTTTACTTGTTTAATATAATTAAGTCTACCTAAAGTATCTTTTTGAAATATCAATTTGTCGTATGATAAAATGTAGCTAAATAAGATACAGGTTTCATTTCAACATCAACTGATAACTAAAACCTTGGCATTTTCAGCAATATGTCAAAATATTTCACAGTTAATGAATCAGGTATATGTGAATAATACACATGATAATAAAATAAATGTCCCCAACAGCCTTTACATATATGAAGATAATAAGAAGGAAACAGAAGAAGCATAGAAGGTAAAAGAGAAGAATATTAAAACACTTAAGAGCTGAGACAATAGGGTCAGCTAAAAGAGAATTCTTGCTCGGTTTCCCAAGTTCAATGTCGTTAAGAACATTATAAATAAATGACCCTGTTTCATCACTTGTGTGTGCACATGCCCACACACATATTCACATTTTAACATTTCTTAAATTAGAACATGTTTTGAAATCATAATTGGCTAAGAGAATCTCAGGATGACATTGCCATTTCCTTTATATGTGCTAACTTAGTCTGAAATTCTTCTGTTGACAGTAATAATATGAAGAATACGTCAACATCAGATATTACCAAAAGGGTGTCAGCAGCTTAAAGAATTGCTAAAGAAAATAAAGGAGTATTCTTTCAGAAATCCTACATAACCGAAGGTCTTCAAACCACACAGGAAAATATTATGTGGAAAAATGCAGATAGAGACACATCAGAATCAATAACTGATTCACAATACCCAGAATATTAATATAAGAAACATTTAGGCATAACATAATGAAATTTTTCCACTTGTATCTTTTTAAGTAAGCAGAAATCAATATATAATAAAAGTATATCTTTAAATAAGTCAAAAAAGCTCTTTCAAAAAGTATAAATCACAAGTTATAGAAACACTGTGTAATAGTTTAGTTGCCAATGTTTCTGAATTGTTGTTTACAGCAAAGTAAAGAGTGGTGCATATTCTACCCTATGGCATTTCTGGTTGGATAAAAATTGTATTGGGTAGGTCCTTAACATTTGCAGTCCCAGAAAAGAAACAAAACAGAAAAATCACATATGTCCAGATATTTAAGTTATTTACCAAACTAATAAGTAAACTATCTGTTATCCTCCTATTTTGATAAATACATCTCTATTTTCATCTAGAAGGCTCACAGTCCATCTCTCTTCTCTTTCCACTGTGCTCTCTACTTCCTTCCATGAAAGGCCTTCCATTCACTCGTGCATATACTTCAGCCTACTCATCCAAGCTCAGTCTACAGTCTAGACTCTACACAACCACAAGCAATTCCCCTTTGAACACCCCTCTAGAATTAGGGTTAGGCCTACATGGTGGTCTGATCTGTGGAGGACTGACTGGCTGTTGAGAGTTTAGCCAAACTACTCCACCATATTGCTGCCTCAACATCCATTTTGTGTGGCTAAGTGGCCTGCAGGGGGCTTGAACTGACACTAGGCCCTCTCTCAAGTGCATGTCTTAAATAACAGCTCCCAGAGTCACAAGTAAGTGTAAGTTCCTAATACAACATCCCCAAAGCCCCTGATGATCAACAGTCTCTCCTGCCTCAAATCCTTCCCCTTGTTAGATAAGACCTTGCAGAGCTTACCAAAACCCCCTTCTTTTTGGTTTGAATTGACCAATCTGGTCTTAGCCTGGGAACCCCAAAAATATTCTACTTCAAACTCTAATAAAGTCATGTGCCCCAGGTCCTGCTGCTCTCTCTCTGCCTGCACCCTACCTTGACCTTCCCATGTGGCCACTAGAGGCATGTGGTATACCTCCTCCAGGACCTGTAAGTAATATAATTCTCTAGTTCACTTTCCCTTGTGGTCTTTGTTGAACCGTGGCTCACCATCTGACACCCCAGGGATCTACTTAACAAATGTTAATTTAACAAAAACCACAACACTAGCAAAGAAGCTGGCACAGGTCCCGGAGCCAGAATGAGGCTCATTTTGGGCAGAGTACCTCCAGTGTGTCTACGATGGTGAGGGGCCGCCTTAGGTTGGACACTGTCTTCTTGGCCCTGCAGGAAGGAATGCGACCAGACAAGAGCCAGAGTGAGCCCCTCAAATATACCAGGCCCACATTAGCAGCTGTAAGCTCTTCTTGGCCAGGTCAAAAGGTGGTGGTGTAAGGTGTGATGCTTGAAAATCAAATTGACTTATAAGAAATATACCACAAGGTTATCAAGTTGTTGATAAAATGCTGACAGTAGCATTTTAAAATCCTGATATGAACTTGTGAGTCATATTTTTATATTTTTTCTTCCCTCTTTTTATTGTGTCGACAGTCCTTTCATCTTGCCATCACATATTTATAACTCGCAAATTGCATTGTGCTATCTATTGAGCAAGATCTTCTCAGTGCTTCTTTTAAAAGCACTTTTTCCAGGGAATCTGTAGCAATCCTTCATTCACCTATTGTATCTAGATAATCCAACAAAACAACCACACCAAATGGTTGCATGACTGACTGACTGAATTTAAATTATGGGACTGCTTTCGTAACTGCTGGATTCATCTATCTGAACATGGAAAGTAATTTTTTTTCTATAAATCAGAATCAGTGCATATTCCTTAGCGAATGGAATGCCTTAGTGAATGGAAATGAAATGAAAGTTTTGTGTCATTAGAAAGAATTATTAAAGAACATAAATTAAAGGGGAATTTCAATGTCAAAATGAAAATTTTGTTGAACATAAAATATTTCTGAGTACAATAGTAAATTAAGTATCTTTCATTTTCTTCAGTGTATGTGTGCTGAGGAAAGACAATACTTGGCCATACGTAGATGGCTCTTGCAGTTTATCAAGCTTAGAGATTACCATCTTCTGAAATGCCTTCCTAGTTCCATTATTTTAATTAAAATTATTTGATATGCACCTGTCCCTTGGACAGTGCCCTTTACATCACTTAAATCTTTACATTAATATCTTTGTGTTTCCCTAATGAGTCCCCTTCAGTGTTAAATCAAAGTGACAAAGAAAAATAAAATAAATTAGAGATAGAAGAAATGCTTGAGAATGCATGTTCACTCATGAGATCTTATCATTAGCATTACTTTCACTGAATTAAAATAAAACTAATTTAACACTGAAATACACAAATCGCTTGTTTATGATGTTTTTTTCTATGTCCTACAGTGCTAATTGGCTGCCTGTTGAGCCAAAGAAATTACCACAGTAAGAACTAATATGTCTTTTACTATTCAACTAACAGTGTTAAAAAAGCCAGTATATATTTATATACTCATTCTGGTTAGCACTAAATGTGGTTATATAATAGAAGGTCAGTGAGAGAAAAAATCGGCAAAGTAGAGGTCAATACAGTGATCTGATTTTCACAGGGTCTATTACTTACTCTCTGGTCACCAACCTGGCACCTTCAGAAGGTATCACTTTTATACTCCCAGGGTACTGTTTAGTACACTTAAGAGCATCTTAATTACAACACTGAGTATACCCGAGGAACGGAAATGTGATTAATATCAAAGCACCCTCAGAAATTCACACTATTTCTTATTCCTTAGTTCCCATACGTTAAAGCACTAACTTTAATGGAATCCCAGTTTGTTGAAAGAGTTAATAAAGCTTCACACTGCCCTGAATATCTCCATGTTGGAACATAGCTGAGAACTGAGTTTGACATTGAAACACCTATTTAGGAGTGATAAACAGAAGAATAGATTGAAGGACTGTTACAATTTAATCTGGATTTTCCATCCTGTTATATCTGGCTGTTAGTTTTTCCATATACAGGTCCTAAGTTTTTTCAGGAACACACAAGAGATGTTAAAACAAATACCAGAAAAAGTATGTGAAATAGATTCTGTAATTAATATATCTACAACCAAATGGCTGAGTAACAAGCAAGAGACTCTCAAAGTTAATGGTGGAGAAATCAGTCAATAATTAGTTCTAGTTTGACTTCATGCCAAGAAACAGAAATCGTTTTAATGAAAAATGTAACAGGAAAAAATGGAACACTTGAGCAAGCTACATGAAAATAAAACTTCACGGCTAGATGTGAAATTACTGATGCAGATAAAGAGAAACTCTTTAACTTGACTCCTTTTTTTGTGATAAATAGCTCACAATGCAGTCAGGATAGTTTGCAAAACAATGCATGCTTGCTAGTAACTTAAGAAAGGAGATCAGGAATGTGAGACTGATGTAAAAAGGCAATCTACAAGACCTAGAGAAGGTGTACTGCATGTGTCAACTCGCTCAACAAACCACAGAAGGCTGGATACTCAGAAACCAAGAACATCCTTCAGAAAGTCTGATGGACTTGATGACTTAGCTAGTGGCCAGGGCATTGAACAGGAAAGGCAAGATGCATTTGATATACTGATTTGCATTTGTAAAGAGATAAACAAAACTAATTCAGCAAACGCGTGGAAATCCAGTGGAAAGTGGGTTCCAGACAGAGGCAATATTTCATTTGAAAAATAACAATCCGGCAAACAAAACTAGAAGGATCGCTAACCTAGTGGCCCTTTTGTTAGTGTTAACTGAAAAGAACAGCTTCATGAGGCAAAAATTAAAATCTAAAAAGTGAGGTTTTTATTCAGAATTGCAATTCAGGGAACACAGATCTGAGATAAAAGCTCAGAGGGGCCCCCCTAAGGCAGGAGAGACAGGGGGTTAGGTAGGCAAAAGTCACAAACCTGCATAAGTTGTTTTGAACAATTAGCAATTGGTTCTGTCCGGGGACAAGGTGACCTATCAGTGTCTGATTGGCCTTCAGGCTATCTCTAAGCAGTTTTTTGGCTGGGGCAGGAAATGCTCCAGGATATGGTTGTGTGGTCAGGCAGCCTGGTTTTTGCAGTGCTGTGTGCCTGCCAAGTCCCACTTCTTTAATGGCCCCTGGGCTCCATTTCAAGAGCCTTGACAGGAGTGACTCCGTCTTTGTATTTTGTAGCTCAGCAGTCGCCAGGCTGTCTCTGGTCTCCATCTTATTTCTTCTATCATTAGTGAGGGAAGAGAAAAAATTAATTAAATTTTAATAAATTAATAAATGAATTAAAAATTTGCCTTCATACATGGGAAATATTTCATCACAGTGTGCCAGTGTTGCATCGATCACTTGTTATTGTTCAATTCTCTCAATACTTCAATAAGCCACATTATTTTATTTTCTGTCATATAGGGAAACTGAGGTTCAGAGAGTTTGTCCCCCTGAGAAATATATTTTAAAGTAATCTCCAGTGGCTTTCATCTCTAGGTACTCTCACAGCTGTACTTAAAATTGCCCTTGACTTTTCAACGCCGTAGTCCTATTCTCCACGTCTTGTTAAGCACTTTTTATCACACCATTTCACTCAAGCCCTTCCTTTCATCACTTGTGCTTATCAGCCCTATTTTTATACTTAGATCTTTGAAATAACCACTTTCTCCTAATTTAAAAACCCATTTATTGTTTGACTTGTTTTTTCTTGGCCAATCTAGGCAATTAGTCCATCATTCCAACCACATTCTTGATTATTTATAAAATTCCCTTTCCCCTGGGATAAGTTGTCCCTCACACTCCAATCCTGTATTAATCCTACGATAATTATTCCCATTTCTTTTACCCAGGATGCTAAACTTCATCCTAGCAAATCACATGGCTCTGCCAATGGGCATCACTGAAGATTCAGAGACTCCGACATCCGTAATCTTTCTGCAATTTTCCAGTTTCCAAGTCAGTTTTATAAAATGTTTATTGATGGCTTTGGTTTTCTGAGTCTCTCATACTTCCTCAAGTCATCAGGGATACTCAACCACCTATAACATTAACTGCATCTGAAACAACTTTCCTTATTTCTCTGCTACCTCAGCGGAACATGTACTTTGTTTTCTGTTTCTTGTTTTGTTTTGTTTTTTCTTTTGAAGTCTAAGCCTAATCCCATTTTGGGGGCTTGCACCACTCTGAAGTCATTTTTAAAGACAAGATGCATTTAATAGTTCCAATCTCCATTATATGGTGTACACGAACATTTGCAATTCTGCAAGAAGAGAGACATGATGTCGCATAATTCATCTCAATGAAAATTGGTAATATGTGTCTAGACATAATAAAACATCATGCAGGTTTATTTAATGAATGCATAAATGGAATGGGTAATATGAAAGAAGTATTTCACAAAGAAGAATAGGAAGAGTCACAGACTAAATTCTTATACTTCTATTCTTTGGTATAAATGTAAATTTCTTTGTATAGATTGCATTAAATATCAGTTATAAATATAACTTTCATTTAAAACCTCAAACTTTCTTATATTTATCTTACCAAATTCTAGAACCACAATCCATTTTTTTTTTTTTTTGGAAAAGAACAATATTATTATATGCTGCACTGAATTTTTCCTACAAAATCATTAAATCATCAGAGTTAGCTGACACATATTTTAAATATTCCATTTAAAAGAGGCAAGACTTATCATTACCAAATTAAATCAGCTTTTCCTGCTATATTATTATTCAAAACTTTCTGAAAAACAATAGATTTTTAGAAGGTCTGCTTTACTGTTCCATAAAATCAATTGTAATTAATTCTAGGATTTGCATGGGATTTAAAGTTGAATAAGGCTTCAACAATTTTCCATGAAATGATTTTAAATATTTGACATAATATTAAATGCTTTTCCACTGTGTACAATTATATTTTTCTTAATAAGAACCAATATAAATATGTTCAGTATGTAGCTCATTATAGTTCTGAAATGCTGTGCTTTATAAGTGCTATATAGCTATTAACCTAGCAAAGATTTTAAAACAATTAACTGAATATAGATTTCATATTTCACTTATTTCAATAATATTTTTATTATCAAATATTAGATATGAATTCATGAGTTGGGGTGTGAATTCTAATTTTAAGATGAAAATATGCCTTTTAGAATTTTCAGTTCAACACTTCCAGTGAATGATTAGAAAATAATATAAGATTAAAATAAACGAAATAGAAAAACTCTGAAGAATGACGACAGATACAACAAACATTTGATCTTATGGTACTAATTAAAGCTATAATTAGGCCAGTGATCATTTTTTTAAATAAAGATTTTCTATACAGAAGTTAGATGAGGATAATGTAGCAATAACAATTTATCTCAATGTTTTTAAGCAGCCCTCAATGTTACAATGTGATTTTAGACTTTCATCGTTTAATATCTATTTCATTTAGATATTAAACTATTGATTTATTGGTCTTTTGGAAAATTGTATCTTCTAGCATCACTGCTACTTAAAATAGATTTGAAACAGATTTCTAATCAAATTTATTCAGGTAAACTTTAATGGTGTAAACAGGTTAATTTTTAATGTCACATATTTGATAGTTGCTCAAAATATTATACTATTAAATATTTAATAATATAATTACAAAAAATTTAAGTAATGCAAGGCCAGACCCTAGAGGCCTAGGGATCACTACTTCTGGCTCTTGAAACACCAAACAAGTCCATTGAGATTTATGCATTTTTTCATAATTTAATAATGTGGCTTAAGTTGTTGCTAGCTTTGCAAAAATATAGTGTAATAGCACAGATGTGACTGTTAATTAAAAAGTCTCTTGTGAGAGCAAATGGGTTTCTGGGTGATGTTTTGAGCAAGATTATGTCATTTAGAAAAAAATTCTGAGTACACAAAATCCTGAACTTATAAACATTATGTGCCTAAGAGACCACCACTTTCTTTTTATCCCTAACCACCCTGCCGAGTGAAGAGAACTGAAGGTAATTTACACATAAACTTGAATGTTCTTATATTTCCTTTAAGTGAACCATATTTCTACCATTGTCGAGATATGTCTTTAGTTTTTGACAACATAGCTCTGTAATTTTAAAAATGTGTTTCTTGTTGACCATGTAGGTGACAAGCACATTTGTGTCTTTCTATCAATTTTCGCCTCAGTGTTATTCAAATGGCTGAAACTTGCCAAAATAAGATTTCATAAATAATTGATTGCATTTTACATAAGTTTAAATGTAAGAAGAAATTAACATGCCCGTCTAAATAATAGAAAAATATGTAGATTTAAACTTAACCAATTCAACTAGGATAGGCACTAGGATATTTTGTGCGTGATATATGATAATTTTTCTGAAACTACCAAATTTTACCAGATATTTTATTTAAATTGTAATGAATCTTATTTAACTCACATACATTAAAGAAAATATATACATGCATGAGAGAATAAATGATTGTTGATATCAAGTATACATAGGGTAATTTAATAAAATCTTCTAAAGCATCACAGATTTTGTCATTTCTCAGTCAAGACACCTTTTTCCAGCATACAAAAATTCCCCAGGAATAAATCAAGTAATTTAGCAGACTGCTTGACTCTTATCAAGGGGATATGCTGATAGTGACTCTGTTCTCTTAGACACACACAGACACAGTCACTTATACAAACATACACACACGCACACAGACATAAGCACACAAAAACTTAAATATATGTAATATGTATGCATGCAGGTATGAATGTGTATATTTAAAAGCATATCTTTGCCAAGATACAGAAGAAATGCAGGAGTGGTGTAAATTTATAAACTTTCATCATTGATTTTGACAAGGTTTCAAATCTATCACATCACTAATGAGATTTTTTTTCTTCTCTCCTGGAAATTTTTTCTTAAAACCTCAGTAAATATGCCATCAAGTGTAGCATTTAGTGTGTTTGTAAGTTTCTTACCTTTTTGTTGTTGTCCTTAAGAGTTTCATATGCCCATGAAAATATGTGTCATTCTTTCATAAATAACATTTTTTGTCCAAGCACTTTCAAGTTTTTCTTTGTTTTAAATGTTCCGCAGTGTCATTAGTAACTATAATGCTTACAGTTCATTAGAATGCTTGAATGGGAACTTATATATTTTGGAAAATATCAGCCAGCATTGCTTAAATATTGTCAATCCCTCTCTGCCATCTCCTGGAAATGTGCTCAGACACTCCCACTGAGTGAAGTCAAAAGGAAGGTCACTTAGGGAGTAGGAAGCGGTGTTCTACCTTCTTGAGAGGATATCTACATAAATTATTTGGAATTCTGCATGGGAGTTTCATCTCTGTTTACTAATTCATTTGATCATTTATTTATATTAGTATGTACTCATGGATATTATGACTTTGGGTCATAATCCAATACTACTCTATTTTGTTGCTCTGTGCATACTGACTCTCTCCCAAAAAGTACAGTATGAAAATGAGTTTAAAAGAAGTAACTTTATAGTGGAGAAATGTGACAAATGTTACTTCTGCCAGGTGATCAAGGTCAATATCAACAGTGATAAGTCAGGCTGATGGTATATACACTTGATATAAACGGATAGAAATGACACTTTACCTCTATGGTCTTCCTCCCCAAACCCATAACTTCAATCTACTCATGCAAAAACATCATACAAATCCCAATAGATAGACATTCTACAAAATACATGACCAGTTCAAAACAGATAAGGTCATCAAAAACAAGGAATGTCAGGTATGTTCCTTCTATACTCAATTTGTTGAGAGTTTTACCATGAAATGCTGTTGAATTTTGTCAAATGCTTTTTCTGCATCTATTGAAATGATCTCATGATTTTTACCTTTCATTCTTTTACTGTGACATATCACATTGATTGAGTTATGTATGAAGAACTCTCCTTGAATCCTAGGGATAAACCCCACTTGATCACGGTGTATGACTTCTGAATGTGTTGTTGAATCTAGTTTAATATCTTGTTAAGTATTTTTGAATCTATATTCATCAGGGATAGTGGCCTGTAGTTTTCTTTTCTTGTAGTGTCCTTATCTGGCTTTGGGAGCAGGGTAATGCTGGCTTTGTAATATGAGTTTGAGAGAGTTTCCTCCTCTGATTTTTTGGAGGAGTGTAAGAAGAATTGGCACTAATTCTTTTAATGTTTGGTAGAATGCACTGTGAAACCATTTGGTCCTGGGTTTTTCTTTGTGGGGAGGTTTTTGATTACTGATTCAATCTCCTTACTCAATATCGATCTGTTCAATTTTCTATTTCTTCTTGATTGAGTCTGGGTAGTTTGCATGTTTATAGGTATTTGCCCATTTCTTCTAGGTTCTCCAATTTGTTGGCATATATTGTTCCTAGTACTCTCTTATTTTCCTATGTATGCCTGCGGTACTAGTTGTAATGTCTCCTCTTTCATTTCTGATTTTATTTAGTTGAGTTTTTTTCTTATTCTAGTTAAGTTTGTCAATTTTGTTATCTTTTCAAAAAACCAGCTCTTAGTTTCACTGATTTTTTTTTTCCTATTATTTTTCCGGTCTCTATTGAATTTATTTCTGCTCTGATCCTTGTTATTTCCTTCCTTCTGTATGTAACTTTTGCAATGTTTCTTCTTCTCTTTCTAGTTCCTTGAAGTGTAAAGTTAGGTTGTTTATTTGAGATATTTCTTTTTTCTTAATGTAGGTGTTTATTGCTATAAACTTCCCTCTTAACACGGCTTTTGTGGCATCCCTTAAGTTTTTGCATGTGTGTTTCAGTTTTCATTTATCTCAAGATATATTTTTATTTCTCTTTGGTTTTTCCTTTTACCCATTGGTTGTTCAGGAGTGTGTTGTTTAATTTCCACATATTTGTAAATTTCCCACTTTTCCTCCTGTTATTGATTACTAGTTTCATACCATTGTGGTTGAAAAAGATAGCTGTTATGATTTCAATCTTCTTAAATTTACTAAGACTTATTTTGTGACCTAATATATAGTTTATCCTGGAGAATGTGCCATGTGTGTTTGAGAAGAATGTGTATTCTGCTGCTGTGTCATAAAACGTTCTGTATATGTTTGTTAGGTCCATTTAGTCTAAAGTATAGTTCAAATCAAACCTTCCCTTATTGATTTTCTGTTTGGATCATCTATTCATTGTTGAAAGTAGGGCATTGAAATCCTCTCCTATTATTGTATTGTATGTATTTTTCCCTTTAGATCTGTTAGTATTTGCTTAATATATTTAGGTGCTCCAATGTTGGGTGCTTATATATTTATGATTGTTATATGCTTTTGAGGAATTGACTCCTTTATCATGATATGATTACCATCTCTGTCTTTGTCTCATTACTGTCTTTAGCTCAAAGTCTGTTTTGTCTAATATAAGTATAGTTACTCCTACTGTCTTTTGGTTTTTACTTGCAGGAAAAAATATTTTTTCCATCTCTTCACTCTGAGCCTGTGTATTGTATCCTTAAAACAGAAATGAATCTCTTATAGGCAGCATTGTTGGATCTTGTTTTTATCCATTCAGCCACTCTATGTCTTTGGATTAGATAATATAATTTATTTACATTTAGAGTAATTATTGATAGGTTGGACTTAGTTATGCTATCATAGTAATTATTTTCTGGCTCTTTTGTATTTCCTTTGTTCCTTTCTTCTTCTCTTGCTGTCTTCCTTTGTGAATTAATGATTTTCCTTAGTGGTATGCTTTGATTCTCTTCTCTTTATATTTTGTGTATTACTGTATGTTTTGCTTTGTGGTTACCATGAGGCTTAAATAAAATATATTATAGATATAGCAGTCTATTTTATACTGATAACAATTAACTCAATCACATAAAAAATCTATACTTTTAATCTCCTTCCTTTTATATTTTTGATGTCACAATTTACCCAGATTTATATTGTGTATTCATTAAAAAATTATTATAGCTGTAGTTATTTTTAGTACCTTTATCTTTCAACCTTTTAATAGACTAACACACTACCATATTATAGTATTAGAGTATTCTGAATTTGCCTATATACTTACCTTTATGATTGTGTTGCATATTTTCATCAGTTTTATGTTACTCATTAGCATATTTTTATTTCAGCTTGGAGAATTCCTTTCAGCATGTACGAGACAGGTCTAGTGGTGATGAAGTTCTTCAACTTTTGTTTATCTGGGATGTCTTTCTATTTCCTTCATTTCTGAAGGACAATATTGTCAGATAAAGTATTCTTGGTTGGCAAAGTTTTTTTTTCTTTTCAGCATTTTGACTGTGTCATCCCATCCTCTCTTTAGCTGTAGGTTTCTACTGAAAAATCCACTGATAGTCTTGTGGGTGGGAGCACCTCTCTAAGTCAGAAGTTTATATTCTTTTGCTGCTTTTAAAATTCTCTTTTTGTTTTTTAATTTCTGACAGTTTTATTATAATGTGTCAGAGAGAAGTTCTTTGTAAGTGGAATTTGTTTGGAGTCCTATGAGTTTCATGAATTTGGGTGGCCAAATCTCTCTCCAGGTTTGGGAAGTTCTAAGCAATCATTTTTTAAATAACCTTTCTGCCCCCTTCTTCCTCTCATACCTTTCTAGGCCTCCAATAATTCACAGATTGCTTTTCTTAATGATATCCCATAGTTCAAATAGGCTTTCTTCACTCTTTTTCATTGCTTTTTCTTTGTTCTCCTCAGATCTGGCTGTCTAGCTGAAGTCACTCTAAAGTTGATTTTTTTTAGTGGCATAAGGACATGGAGAAATTATACTACTTAACATTTATTTCCATCTCATTAATCATACATAAAAAGGTTTGATAGAGAGAGTCTGAAATAAGTGTGCATTTGAGCAAGCCACTTGTATAAAGGCAGGTCACAGTGTGGTCTGCCTTCTGAATAAGCCTTATTTTGCAGCTAGGAAGTCAATGATGTGGCTTCCTGGGTTGACAGGAAATAATAGCCTGAGAATGGAAAGACCCAGCAGTTCTTGACTTAGAGTATTTCCAAGCCCATCAACCCAAATTGAAACTTCCTGTAGGATAAAAAAGGAAGATAAGGGAAACCACATATGCTTTAATCTTTACTTAAAACTAAATGAATTTTATCTTTTTCAAAGTCAAAGAAGTTTGCTGCAGTCACACATGTCTGAATGCTTTAATGCCACTGAGCAACTATTCCATTAAGCACACCTCTGTTCACATTTCATTATAAATAAAACCTTTCACAAAAAATGAAGGAAGAAACTTCCGCTAGTTGAGAATTCATAAGCCATGAACTCAACATCTCAAACTTGCATTATATACAGCTTGGGATTCAGCTGGATTCCTTGCTTAGGCTGAAATTAAGATTTCTTTTTTTCCTTCTTTTTTTTCTTTTTATGCCTTTGGCTCAATAAATTTAGTAGAAATAAAAGTGTAAAGAAAACTTAGCTGTTCACCTATGATTGAGCAGTCTATAAAATATTTCTTATTTTTTCAATACACTCTCAGAATTTGTATTTGATTTATTTAAACTGTTCTGATATTCTATTGTTTTAATAATCCAGAGTAATAAAGGCATTACCTTTTTACACCCTGCATGTGTGGCAAATGCCTCAATATATAAACATAAGGAATTTTTTGGATGGTGAATTCTTTATTGTGATTTCCAGATTACTTTCTTTCATTCTTTTTTTTTTATATTTATTTACAGTCACTGTAGATTGGCATTGTGTTACAGAGAGAGATACTTTCAGTGAACTCAGACCAGAAACTTTGGGTAACTCTATTCACATATCCTTTTGTGATATAAAAAGACATAAATGAAATATATTTTTAGAAGTATTATTTCATCAAAGATGCTTTCATAATTTTGGTTTCTACAGGTACGTTGGAATCAATCCTTCAGAGACACAGATTAACAAGTGTGAAAGAAAAGATGAGTCAGTTACCTATGCAATTTTGCTTAAAATCAATAGAAATTTCAAGACTAAAATTCATGTGTAAAGCTTTGACTATTTGTAGAATGGTTGATTACAAACTCTTGTTTAAATATAAAAAGAGGAACCTGTTGTTGAAGGTGGTGAGTTTGTGGAGTCAGTTTGAGAACAACTGAGTATGAGTCATCTCTGCGATAGCCCACTATAGACATACAACAGGCCATCAGTATAAAATCTAGAGTTCAAAATCTAAAGATATATATTTGGCAATTATGAATATTCAAATGGTTTTTAAACAATGAGAAAGGGTGATATTGTCCATGAAACACATGTATACAAAAAATATCCACAAGCAAAAGAACATCTCCTTTTAAAGGGTATCTATTCATTCTCTATTGCTGTGTAATAAACTACCACCAATCAAGTGACTTAAAACCACACCTGCTTATTAGCTCACAGCTTTGTAGGTCAAAAGTGCAGCATGGCTGGGTGGATTCTCTGTTCAGGTTGAAATCAAGATGTTGGCTGTTTAGTCTGATGTAGTCCCACTTGTTAATTTTTTCTTTTGTTTCCCTTGCCTGAATAGAAATGGTATTCAAAACGATGCTGCTAAGACTGATGTCAAAGAGTATACTGCCTATATTTTCTTCTGGGAGTTTTATGGTTTCAGGTCTTACATTCAAGTCTTTAATCCATTTTGAGTCAATTGTTACATATGGTGCAAGATAATGGTCTACTTTCATTCTTTTGCATGTGGTTGTCCAGTTTTCCCAATGAAAAGACAACACACCAACTGTGAGAAAATATTTGCAAATCATATGTCCAAAAAGGGGTTAATTTCCAAAATATATAAAGAACTCATACAACACATCAAATAAACAAACAACCTGATCACAAAATGGACAGAGGATATGAACAGATATTTCTCCAAAGAAGATATTTGTGTGCCAACAGACACATGAAAAGATGCTCAACATCACTAATTATTAGGCAAATGCAAATTAAAACTACAATGAGATATTACCTTACAGCTGTCAGAATGACTATAATTATCAAGACGAAAAACAACAAATGTTGGAGAGGATGTAGAGAAAAGGGAACCCTCCTGCACTGCAAGTGGGAATGCAAAGTGTGGTGCAGTCTCTATGGAAAACAAAATGGAGATTTCTCAAAAAGTTAAAAATAGAAATCCCATATGATCCAGCTATCCCTCTACGGGGTATTTATCTAAAGAACTTGAAATCAACAATCTAAAGAGATTTATGCACCCCTGTGTTCATTACAGCATTATTCACAATAGCCAAGAAGTGGAAGCAACCCAAGTGCCCTGCTATGGACAAATGGATAAAGAAGATGAGATGTATACACATACACAATGGAGTACTAGTCAGACATAAAAAAGACAAAATCGGCCCATTTTCAACAACATGGATGGGCCTTGAGGGTATGATGTTAAGTGAAATAAGCCAGATAGAGGAAGACAAACACTGCCTGATTTCACTCATATGTGGAAAGTAAACAAACACATGGATAAAGAGAACAGATTAGTGGTTACCAGAGGGGAAGGGGGCTGGAGGTTGGGTGAGGGGGTAAAGGGACACATATGTATGGTGACAGATAAAAATTAGACTACTGGGGGTGAGCACAATGCAGTGTATACAGAAATTGATTAATAATAATGTACACCCCAAATTACACAATCTTATAAACCATTATGATCTCAATAAAATAACTGAAAAAAAAAAGATGTTAGCTAGTTGCGTTCTCATGTGGAATTCAGCGTTCTCTTTCAACCTTGGAGTTCTTAGAAAAATTGAGTTCCTTGAAGTTGTAGAACTGAAACCTCCATTTCTTCAATGGCTGTCAACTGGCAGCTGCTCTCATCTGCCATAGGCCTCCTATACTCCAAACCAAATAATCCCCTCTATCCTCAAGCCAGCCCCAGTGCATCAAATCCTTCTCCCGCTTCAAATCTTTCCCTATGCCAAAACCAGAGAAAACCTCTGCTTTTGAAATGGTTCATGGGATTAGTTTAGGTCCACCCAGATAATCTTCCTACCTGAAGGTCAACTGTGCCACATGTGATTTCAGGAGTGATATCACATCACATCACAGGCTTAGTGTGGCACAGCTTTGGGCGGCCATTTTGGAATTCTGCATATCATGGGGTGGATCCTAAGATCTCGAAATGAAGAAAAGAAAAATAGGGCTGCTGGAAAAAAAGAAAAAAAGAAGGATAACAGCTATTTTAACGAAATAATTGGTGATCAATATAGGGACTTCAAATGCCTATTTGTTTTGGAAAAATAGAATTCACTTTAGAGAGAAGCTTCGGAGAAAAAATAGAGTTAGAAATCTGAAGGCAGCAGACTGGAGTGTGAATTGGGATTACAGTAGGAGACTGGTCTTTCAAGAAACTTGGCAGAGATGAGATGGAAATGGGGCAGAAAATAAGAAAGTCAAGGATGAGAGAGATGCAGGTGTTTTCGTTTGGAGGTGATCCAGGAGAGAGGAAGAGTTTAAAGAATGTTAGCAAAAAGAATCAAGTAAATCAGGAATCCCATGTACAAAAGTTTAAAAAAAATTAACAAAGCTCATGAGCTGAGGGGTCACAAAAGCCAATGTGGACTTTTTTTTTTCTCACTCAAAGTAAGTCCATGCTTGCTTAACAATACAAAAGTAAGCGGCTCTGGTATTTTCTGTGTGTTCTAATATTTCTCCGGCTATGTGCCTTTCAGTCCCTCAAAGTATGTCTTAATTGCATTCTGAGTGGATTTTCCAAACCAAATGGTCTGAAAAGGTAACCAAATATTTGAAATTACGACACTCCAAGAATAACTAGATACCTGGTTGGCATATTCAACTAACAGAAATCTCATTGAGTTTTAGGATTTAAATTATCAGACTTAGAGTAATTAACAGACACATAGTCAATATTCTATTCTTTTTCTGTCAATTTAGCAACTGAAATTGCACAAATAACTAATTTTTCAATGGTTCTTTAAACCAAATACCTATATGTTCCATTTATTTGTAATTGATTGGCAAAAGATGTAAGAATATCAGCTGAATAAACCCAAACATGCTTCTTAGTATAAAATATACACTTAACATCAAAATTAATGTTGAATTCTTGGAATATTTTAAGACAGAGTATAGAAATAGTATTGTATCCAAAAGGACATACAAGATTTTCCCATGACTTGGCATTTCTATTAACACACACACACACTCATCTTAAAACACCTTTGTTAATGACTATTTTATATAGTAGAATTAATGCTATTTTGTGGAACAATATATTTCAATAAATTATAATTTAAGAAGAAATTTGTGAAGTAAATTATGTTTATTGTTAAAAATGATAGTTATATTTCTTTGGGAGTAAAGCCCTTAAAAGATTGAAATAAAAATGTTTGCCTATTGGAAAGTTAAGATGGAGTCCAGTCTTTGGAACGCTGAGTGTGTGTGTGTGTGTGTGTGTGTGTGTGTAAGAACATACTAGAAACTGTAATTAAGTCTAATAATTAGAGATAATTTCTTGATTCCAAGTATGGTAGACAGAATAACAGTCCTCCAAGGATCACCATGCCCTAATACCCAGAACCTGTGAATATGTAGCCTTAGATGGCAAATGAACTTTGCAGTTGTTATAAAGTTAAGAATCCTTGAGATGAGAAGATCATCCTAGATTATCTGGCTGGGCCCACTGTAATCACAAGGGTTCTTATAAAATGGAGGCAGGAAGGTCAGAGTCAGAGAAGGAGGTATGATGACTGAAGCAAAGGTGCGAACGATATGAGGATGGGATGATGAGGCAAGGAATGAAGATGGTCTCTAGAAGCTGGAAAAGGCAAAGGAACAGAATCCAATCCCTGCCCCCTCCCATCCCCACTAGGGCCCTCAAAAGGATTGTAGCTCTGCTGGCTGCTTTTAGATTTCTGATCTCCAGAACTATGAAATAATAAATTTCTGTTTTAGACCACTAAGTTTGTGGCAATTTATTACAGCAGTAATGAGAAACTAATACACCAAGTACATTCTAATGCAATCAGCCACACTCAAGGCAGTATGTTTAGTTTAATACTTTTTTCCATAATTATGGCTGTATCATAAAAAATTGTTTATCTTATAATTTTAAATAGAGGTAAATTAAGAAAAAAACAAGTTGATTAAAGCATTTCAGAAAGAGTGAGCAAATCCTCAGGATCTACTGTCACCCTTTTAAATAATCAGTATTCAGATTAATCCTACATCTAGGAAAGTAGAAGGTAAAACCCTAGTAGGAGGAATTTGGTAAAACACACACACAAAAAGGAAGTGTTATGAGTTCTGTGACTTATTAGGTGTATGATCTTTGGCAGCAATGACAGAGGACAGTACTTCATCAAAGATCTCTGTTTCTAGGTAACATCTACTTCAACAATGCTAACAGAGGAACAGAACATGACTGTGTCTCAGGAGGACTTTCTCTCTCCCTGGGTGGCCTACAAATTGGAGAATGACCTCATTTATTTGGCCATCATGGTCACTGCCCGTGTCCTCATTGTCAAAGTCTTTCTTGGCCTCCCCACTTTGTGTCCTATCCTCTTGGTGAGGATAAGAGTTCAGGTGCTTAAGATTCAGCCTCAAGGCATCTCACATAGACGTCATCTCAGCAGTTTGAAAGCAGGCAATGAGTGGGACATGGGTTCTCTTTGGGGACCACACATCTCTATGCCTTTCTCTTGTTATTTACGGGAGAAACTGTTACTTTGTTACCCTTAAAGATACTCTATAGCTAAGCTTAGAGAGCTTCCACTTACATATGTAGCATTGATCACGTGTTATCTCTGTTCCTTCCTCAAATCTCACTAACATAGCAATAAAGAAAATGAAAAATTTTAATTATAGTCCAACAAGGGCAGAAAGAATGACAAAGCGACAAGTTCGGATAAGAAATGGCAACAAATTTTGAGAGATGGAGAGTTGATGATGAGTGACAACTGACTTAGAAGAGAGAGAAAGATAATTTTCAAGAGCATACAGTAAATAATGTTAGCTAATTTATTCCAAGAAAGCCAGAAGGCTCAGAACTTTGCAGGAAATAACTATTCTGAAGGTTGAGTTATGAGGGTTGAGACTGAAAACAGTATGTGTGACTGAGTTCTCCAGATTTTTTCCCCAGGCTTTGATACTAGGAAAATGTAGCTTTCCTGCTCCAGCAGAATTGAGGAGGTATATTCTCTAAGAAGTCTGTATCAATAAGGCTCTAGACTCAAAGAACTAAACACAGAGGAAGAGTAAAACTAAGGATTACTGCAAGTCTACATGACGCATAGTGACACCCCTCTGCTCTCTTCCTCAGTGTATTTTCCGGGATTCTTTCTGGGCAGTGGACAGACCAAGGGTAGACCTAAAGATAATGACATTTCAGGATTTCCCCAATGGAGTAACAGACTCTCATACTAATTAACCTATGGCAAAATTCTTTATTCTATAAATGAGACCTATCCACAAAGTGTCTCCAGTTGCTACTTTAGTGCCTCACTTATAAATAGTTTTCCAAAGAATACCAAATATGTTCCCATAACAACAGCGGAAAAGAACTCAGCAGAAACAGGCAAAACTTTTAGGTAAAAAATTCAATTAAATCTCTAAAATCGGGCAACATAAAAAAGGAAAATGCAATCATAAAAAAAAATATCACAATCTTATGCAAAAGGGGCATTTAGAAAACAAAAAGAGCCATATGACTATGTTCTGGCCAATGAAGTATGCAGTTATTGACATGTGTAACTTCTTGGTAATGCTGTTTAAGGAAAAGAGTCCTTCACTTCCTCTTCTTTTCTTTCTGCTGGTTGGCATGTACACAAGTGGCTGGACCAGCCATGATAAATAATAAAATGGAAGCCAAGTGTTGAAAATGGCAGAGAAATAAGAGTGGATGGACTGGACCCCTAATACTGTGGGGCTATCGCATCAGCCCTCTACTACCAATATTCAGACAGTTAACTGAAGAGACAAATATTTCTATTTGATTTAAGCCACTGTTATTCAGAGTCATTCTATAGCACCTAATCTGATAATGGTACATGATTGATGTCTTTCTGATAAGTACACTGATATCACAAATGAAAAGAAGGGAAAATGATGCAAATGAATATTGGGAGCAAGTAGCAGTGACTGTCACAAAGCTAATAGTAAAATATCTACAGTTTTGACCAAAATATTGATCAATGTGATATTTAAGCAAAATATCAGTCAAAAGATGTATAGACCATTTAAGAATAGCAAGGTCTCAAATGTTTACCTTTATTCATTGTTTCTCAGGAAGCTAAGAGGATATGTTTCGTAAAAATGATTAAAGGTAACCATGAAAAGATAAAATATGGGAACCAGGAAAGAAGTATTCAATATAGGAAAAAGGCACCAAGTCTTCCCAGGAGCAGGATGAAAAGATGTTCCACGAAAACAGCTGTTTGTCGGGTCTAGAACACAACCGATTCAAATTGCAAGATGAAGACAGAGCGTTTCAGGAAGAATGAGTCCAAGAAAAAAAAAAAAGGAACTGATACTTTACCTGCTAAAATATTTGAGCAAATTGAGAGGAGTTTCATAGTTCTCTCAGAAAGTCTGGGTTAATCAATCAGTGATAGGCAGAAAAAATATACATACATACAAATGGAACAATCATTAGCTCCAAGAAAAGCAAAAGCCTGTCCAAAACAGGAAATGCAATCACAATAAGTCATGGGAGTCAATTTGAATATTATTTATGATCATAAAAATATAACCACTAAATACTGAAGAAATTGGGATACAAGAGTCTCGGGGAGCGTGTGTGGTGAGGGAAATGATAAGAGGACATTGAGTGAGAAGATTACATTCTCATCTTTCAGAGCAGGCAGCCAACTACCTTCTAAAACAGAAAAATCTAGAAATGATAATATAGGCTATACTAGTTTTTAGAAATACAGTAAAACATGCCAGAAGAAAAGGTGGAACAAGTTATATACAAGTTTGCCTCTGAGGAGTAGAAGTCAGAGATATGGAAGGGTGAGGCAGAAATTGCTATTCTTAGTTATGCAGCTTATGGCATTAATATTTTTATAAACAAAACATGTATTAAATAAACATAAATTTTAAAAATACTAATTTTCCTGCAGTTCTTACTTGCAGCCCCATAAAAGTTCCCAAGGCAAAGAAATGCAGATTCTCTACCTGCTTGGAAGTGAAAGAGTATATCAGGAAAATTTCCTATCATATCACTTATAATTTGCCCACAGCACTTCAGTTTGGATCAATACCAGTCTAATATAAAGCAAATAAAGAAGCTTTGTTTTTGGTTCCCCGAGCACTGGCCACTCCCTCATACACCCAACCACCAACTACATCCCAACGTTTCAGTAAGAAGAGTGTATTGAAGTGAGGTAGAAGCTTACATTTTCTAACCCAATGTATTCAGTAGACTGGGCGTATTGATAATTTCTTACCTGAAATCCAAATAAGGTAAGCATATTTCATATTAATATCCTTGGAAGTATAAGATTAGTGTCAACAGAAATGACAAGAATATGTGTCTATATTTTTCTGTCTATAAATAGTTTAATAGCATTGGATCATAATCAATAGCCCTGTGGAGTTAAGTAAAGCATGTACAAATATTTGTTTAATAAATATTGTCTTATTGCTCAATATGATTAAACAATAATTTACACCTTTTCACTCTTCCAGTCTTTCTTTCTTTCCTTTCCTCTTTCCTTCTCTTTATAAACTTTTTCTCTTAGAAAATATTTTCTTTATCCCTTCCAGAAACACTGGATTATAGGCATATTGCTTTCCAACAATAGCCAGAACAAACCTCATCAATTTAAGAACAGAGACTGCATCATGTAATGAGTTTATGACTGTATCTCTGTTACCAAACGGATCTAAAGTGACATCTCGGGGGCCCTGTTAATGAGATTGTCTTATGCAAGGGAATCTGGTAATGGGATCATACCAAATCTGATTATTTAGAGATAATGTTAACACAAATTAAATTAATTAATGTTCAATCTGCCCTTCACAAACAAAAAATTTAAAAGTTAACCAGAAGCATAGAGCAATACTAGTGGTGAAGTATCATATTTTAGGATCAAATTCTAGAATTTGCAAATTGCGAAGTTCATAGAACAAAAGTAGCTGTGTGTTTGAAAAAGACATTTGAAAGAAAAATGTTTTGAAGCCCATCAACAGCTGATTCTTCTTGATCATCTGAGGCTACATTAGGCAGGCCATTCTTACCTCTAGAAATTGCACATACTCTTCTGTTTTCTAAAGTGCCCTTCATCTATATATAAGTTGTTTTCATTTAAAACTACTAAAAAGCCACACCTTATATGTAGCGTTCTTAGGGTAAGTTTCAGTTATTCTTACTATAACCATCAATCCCCATATATAATTGCATTCTTTTTTGTGTGTGTGAGGAAGACCAGCCCTGAGCTAACATCTGTTGCTAATCCTCCTCTTTTTGCTGAGGAAGACTGGCCCTGGGCTAACATCTGTGCCCATCTTCCTCTACTTTATATGGGACGCCGCCACGGCGTGGCTGACAGGCAGTGCGTCGGTGGGCACTCGGGATCCGAACCCGCGAACCCCGGGCTGCCAAGCGCGGACTAAACCGCTGTGCCACCGGGCGGCCCCCTATAATTGCATTCTTACAGTGTGATTGCATTTGTTTATCACAATAGCTGTGCTACTGGTAACGGAAATGCACAGGAATCACATGACCCTCCTGGAAGAAATATTTAGGTGGAAGTTCCTTAGATAATTAGTCACATTGCACAGAAATAAGTTGAGATCTAAAGTTAGGAGAATGTACTGCTATGAATCATAGTTCTACCCTAAATAACTGATTGTGTCTCATATGTACATAAAAACGAAAATATCTTTAAAATAATGGACTTGATTGCTTCTGATTCTACATGTTACATCAGTATATTGTTATCTAATTAGCTACTATGCTATTTATCTCTGTCTCATGCAAGCATGAGAGGAAAGAAAGAGAAAAACAAGACTTTTCTTTAAATCATTATAAAATTTTGTCAGAAGCATAACATTCTATTCATCCATTCCATAATTTTTTGAGAGTACTCTGCAACAGGCATTCTTCTGGGTGCAGGAAGCATAGACTTAGAGCCTCACATAGACAAAAGTCCTGTTCTCAAGGGGTTACTGGCATTCATTTTAATGGAGAAACTGAAAGAAAGCAGGACATTTAACCATACAATAGAAAAATAAGCCAATAACTGGGTGAGATATTTTCAGGTAGAGATGAGTGCCATGAAAAGAAAAAATAATGTAATAAAGAGTAACGATGGAGACCGTATGCACCTGGTTGTTAAAGGAAACTTATCTGAGAACCTTAACTTTAGTTAAAACCTGAATGGAAACCAGGAACTAATAAGCACTTTAAAATCTGGAGTCCAAACATTTCAGGCAAAGGAGATAATAAATGCAAGACCTTGTAACAGAGCCAGCTAGTTTTACCTAGTATTCATTTTCTCCTTCCTTTTAATAAATAAAACATCTTCTTCTAAGTTTAAGCAGGACACATAACCACACAGCTACCCACTGCATTTCCCAGACTCTTAGGAGTGGTCTTGTGAAATGAACAACCAATGGGCTATAAATGGGAATATGCTCAAGTTACAGGTCAGGCCCCTTAAGAAAGAGCTGGTTTCTTCTTCTCAAGGGTAGGAATCCACAGATGGTGCTGATGGCTAGCTTAAGCAATGCAAACAAAGACAAATCCCTAGGAAGCTATCAGATCAGCAAGTTGGAAGGATCCTTTGCCTACCCCGATCTGTTACATGAGAGACACATTAATTTCTGTTTGGTATGAATCATTGAATTTTTGTTCGATTTGTTCTATAAGTTTGGCCTGAACTACCTGATACTGGTTCTATGGCAGGAATAACCTGGTGTATAGAAGAAAATAGCGAGCCTGAAGAAAGGCAACAGAAAATGATTTCTGAGAATTAGGCAGTGGTCAACTTAAGGATGGCCTTCTAATCATTTCATTTCAATTACATTCAATGGAAAATTTTCAGAGGAAAGTGACTTAATTTGGGTTCCTTTTAAAAAAGACAAATTTGTAGATAAAATTGAGTCTAACAAGTCAAATGCAAGCAGAAGCACAGTAATAAATCTATTTCAGTCATCCAGTTGAGAGACTGAGAGGAGTAGAATCAATGCAAAATCTGAAAAGCATTTAATTATATATTTAACCTGTGTCATCACAAGTAAAAATATCCAACTATTCATACAACGTGTAATCATTAAAGACCTCCTATGTATCCACCAGCATGTTAAAAATTGGATACATGATGATGTATGAGACATGGTCCCTAACTTTTTTGAAGAGTATAAATAACACAGACTAGATACATAATTTGAAATTTGAATAAGTGCCATAAAGGTATAGGATAGGATGCTTTGGGAGAGAAAATAGAATTCACTTAATTTTGATTATGCCTCTCTAAGACAATATTTAACCTAATGTGTAAAATCAAGTGGAGATTACCCCTCCAGAGTTGGAATGGGTGGTGATTTGTGGACAATTCTGCATAGAGATATGAACAAAGGCTGTGAAGTGGGAATGAGTTTGACTGAAGGTATGACATGTAATGGAAGAAAAATTACATTAATTGGGCATAAATTGCCAGGACATAATACTACAAAAAGTGACAATAATATTTCTAATGTATATCTAATATCTTAATTTAAACAATGCACAAAATATTGCCTACAGAGTATGCTTATAGGATATGCCTACAGGACATGCTAGGACACTTCAGAAGTCATGAAGACAACATTTTGAATAGATTTCATCAGCAAACGCATCTTCGCTTTTTCCCCTCAGAATGAGAATTACAGCACAACTCAATTGAATTATGACACGTAGATTTACCTTGAAATTTTTCCATTTTCTGATATATTTCCAGATTACATACCAAAGATTTATGATAGTCTGCTAATCATCTTATGTTTTGTAAGAAATATTATTTTTACAAGTTTAAAAAATTTTTAATAAAATCTATTTTTAAAATTTCTTATTTAATATTACTAGATAAATTAGGAAAGTGAATTGTGTATTTTAACTCCAATTTAAAGGTGGTGAGACAAACTTCACCAAAATTTTTTCCTGGAAAAAAGCCATAACTCTTCTGAATGTTAAATATTACTAAACCAAATAATGTTGGAAAGGACTCTGAAAAAATATAGTCCAAAATTTGCTGTTCTAGCTTTATTAAGTATTGAGTTCGGTTTTCTATCCAAGACTGTCATTTAATCTTGAAATCCAGTGTGTTGTTTGCAAAGATTCATTGACTAGTGAAGCAATGAAATCATCAAAACTTAATCAGCATTTACATCCAAAATATTAAAATAAATAAATTCAAAATAAAAGAGTTCTTTGAAAGGCTACTGAATAAAAAAGCTGACAGAAGCAGATGTATAATATTTTACATGTAAACATTATTGTTTTGCAGCTTTTCTTATAAAGCAGCACTTTGATTTTCTAAGACCAACAAACTAATAGATAATATGTACATTTGCCCTGACAACAGTGAAATACAATATTGAAGATGTTGATTAGAAATGTTAGGTGAATCTGCAGTAAGAAAGAAGCTCACGGAACCCTTTCCAATGACACTATACATGGGCCTAGTCAGGAATTGGATAAATATATAAAAGACTAACTCATTGAACAAATAAAGCCAGAAAAGTCCTTTTTTATTGCAACTTGATAAATGCACAGATATTGCTAAACACAGAATACTCTCAACATAGGTATTTGTGCTTGTTATTTTAACATAACTGTAATATAGAGCAAGAAATTTTTTTGAACCCATTGCCAACAAACACAACAAGCTCTGAGCTATAAAACTAAGAGGGGTAAGATGTGAATTGGACTTGAAGTTTTGTGTAAGAATATGTTTTAATGGCAGTAGGTTGCACCAAATTACGATTGTCACACCAAAATGTAAATCAAACGCTACTTTCTTTAGTGAGATAGATGGCACAAAAAAAAGTCTCACACTAAACAATACGTTTAGTCTTATGTATTAAAATCATGACTACACAAAGGCTCATGTAATAAAATAAATTTTTGCTCTATTAGGTAATAATATAAAAACTGATTATAACCGAATGTTAATTCATGCTAAAGTATGATGTTTTTCAAGGGCAAAAGTTCGGTTGCAAATTTTGAACTACATAACAAATTCTGTGTGTCTGCAAGATAAGACACCCGTTTGGTCCCAACTCTTTACAGATCTGAATTGGACACTCAGACTTGCTAATCTGTCTCATATCTTTGATATTTTTAATGATTTGAATCCTTCCACATGAGGAAGGAATGCAACATGCTTTTGTCCACAGGAGGCAAAACCCAAGGTCAAAAAGGAAAATTTGAAGTTTGGAAGAAAAACATTTCTAGGGATTGTTATGACATGTTCCACAATTTAACAACAATTATCAGTGAAATAAGTCATTATCATAATAATGCACTTTTTTGAAAGTTATCACCAACCACCTTAAGAATTAAATATGTCAAATTTTATTATTAATTAAAATAGATCCATCAATAAGAGATTTACAGATTTGAATTCATTTAAAAAAAATTTTATCCAAAAGCTTATTTAAATTTAACAAATTTATACTGTAAAATTTTAGGTGAATGAATATCAAAAATAGAGCATAACTTTACATTTGGATAAAAATTATAAATGAATATGCTGACCTGCTTTATAATCTCTTCCACTTTTGTCAACATGCATCTCTGAAACTGTCTTCTTCTCTAACATGAGTGTTTTTCAAACAAACCACAGAAGAATTTAAATATGTATTACCTCCTGCCGGTGGTGAAGTTGTAATCGACTCTAGATTTGATAAATTAACAAGTAAATAGCAAGCACATTTGCCACATTAAAAACTTTAAATATTGCTACAACATTTGTTTAAATGGCCTAAAGATATTCTATACAGGGAATTGCTATTTCATTCATAAATTTCTGGTTAGCTATGATGTGTGATGACACAAAATCACAAGTGCAGGAGTGATTCTCTCAACTTATCTCCAATGATCTCACTTTCAGTGATCAACAGGTACATGTTTTGGTGAATATTTGCTTTTTTATGCCACACTTGTTTTGATTATAGTTATTGAAATGCACATTTATATCTGCTAAATCTAATAAAAATTTGACATTTTATACGTTTTATTTTCATTTTATCAGAATTTCACTTTTTTGTTGGATTTTTCAAAAGTATAGGTTTATGACAGATTGGGAGAAAACCTTTATCACATATGGTTTCAGAAACATTGACATAGTCTATATTCCTATAACATATTCCTCCTGAAATCTATCACTTTCATTTTAAAGTTCTTGTTTATATTTTTCTTTTCCAGATGTAAAGCTCTTCAATTGCAAGAAATTGTCTACAACTGTTTCTGGATCATAGTAGATGCCTCAAACATAGTATAGAAATCAATGAGTACATGATTATGGTAATTAAAACACTCCTTCATACAATATAAACTTTTCGAGTGTACAGTATTCCTGTATTTAAACTAGGTAATACTAAACATATTCTAATACTTGACAGTATTAGATAGAATTGACAGGAAAGTCACTGGCACGTGGTAATTCACATGTTTATGCAAAATGATTCTCTAAAATACCAATGGTGTTTATCGTGCTATCTTCTGGTGCCCGTGACTTTGTGATTATTATTTTCTTCTTAGAGCTCTGCTATATTTCCCTTTATTCTGCAAGATATAGGTGATATTTTAGCAATAGTTACTTTGGGTTCAAATTCAGCTTCAGTGTAATATGTTCACTGTATCCACTTAAACTTGAATTTTTTTATGCTGCACATATTTTAATTCAGTATTATTTCAGATAGCAGGAAAACACAAGTGTGAGTTCCTCAAGGTGTTTGTGCTGGTACCCCAATTTAATAAAAGACCAGAATAAAAATTATACTTTTTTTTTTTTTTTTTTTGTGGGGAAGACCAGCCCTGAGCTAACATCTGTTGCCAATCCTCCCCTTTTTGCTGAGGAAGACTGGCCCTGAGCTAACATCTGTGCCCATCTTCCTCCACTTTATATGGGACGCCGCCACGGCATGGCTGACAGGCAGTGCATCAGCGGGCGCCCGGGATCCGAGCTCGCGAACCCCGGGCTGCCAAGCGCGAACTTAACTGCTGCGCCACCGGGCGGCCCCAAAATTATACTTTTTGAATCAATGCTTATTCAACAAATATTACTGAGTGTCCATTATATGTCAGGAACGTCACAGGTATAGCAGATATAGCAAATAAGTAAAACAGGCATAAATTCTGTCAATATATGGCTTATTTTCTAGATGGAAGAATAACCCCAACATTCACAATAACTCTTTCCAGAATGATCAGAAAGAAGACATTATTGGTGGGTTGATGTAACACTTTTAGATAATCATTTTGCTGTATAAGTTCACTTCTTGTGTGTGTGTGTGTGTGTGTGTGTGTGTGTGTGTGTGTGTTTGTGTGAGAGGAAGACTAGCCCTGAGCTAACATCCACTGCCAATCCTCTTCTTTTTGCTGAGGAAGACTGGCCCTGGCCTAACATCTGTGCCCATCTTCCTCTATTTTATATGGGATGCTTTCACAGCATGGCTCGACAAACTGTGCATCCGTCTGTGCCCAGGATCTGAACCTGCGAACCCTGGGCAGCCAGAAGTGGAGTGTGCGAACTTAACTGCTATGCCGTCGGCTGGCCCCTGTATAAGTTCACTTTTATCAATTTAATCATTAGCTATTCTGGTCCCTTTTAATAAACGAAGAGCAAACTATCATTTGAAGTATATCTTTCTTCACAATTACAGTGGTTCTTCTGCCTTGTAGTCAAAATTCTCTACAACAGATTTTCAAAATAGAAAACATTGCATTGAGCTTACTTAGCATCCCATCTACTATACTTATGTAGAGTTTAAAAGGAAAAAATAATTCATCTATAATGTCTACAGAAGGCAGCAGTTTACCTTTCAGCTACTTGAGAAACAGAATTAGTCTAAACTTAATCAAGTATTCTGCAGTGTTATATATTCCAACTAGTTTAAATTATTCATTTCATATCCTGGTGCTTTTTCCTCCACCTATGCTACTTTATTGTTTTAAACTAGTTGATTTATAAAAATGTCATCAACATAGTGCAAATTAATGATTCCAGCAAAACACATTTGTGATACCTTAAGTATGTGACAGGCAATTAAAAAAAGTTGTATTGATTTGTCTAAAATGTTAAATGACATACTAGCCATACAGTAAAGTATTGAATAATTTAAGCAAATCAATGTTTTGTGAATTTTGTAGGAGTATAACCTGTCTTGGGTGCTAAGGTAAATCAATATAATAAAATAAAAATGAAGCGGTTTATAATGATGAATGTATGGGTTGATAATAACCAGAGGTAGAATCTCATTTAGCCATTGTAACAAACAACTTCCAGGCATCTTTTGTGCACTATTCCCATCAGAAAACATGGTATTATATCGTCAATTGATTTTAGCCCTTAAATAGCTTTTCATTTGCAAGACACCTAACCTCAGTACAAACTAAACCTTTCCCAGAGTGTCGTTAGTTATGGCTTGATTTAGAATGATAATACATATTTACTACCATTAGAGCTATGTTGTGTTTTATGTGGTTTGTAAATCATGCTATATTTTATGAGGAAATGAGAAATGTTCATTTGTTGTGTTCCTATATATTTGCAAGATCTAGGATTTAGCATTTTTGTGCTTTACTGATCTCTTTTTACTCTCATTTCCAGTGGTAAATCCAATGGAAAATATTTATTTTTCAGTTCATGTAGCTAGATCTGTATGCATTTTTTAGTTTCCAATTTTGCTTGTAAAACAGAAGTATGGTATTATATGCGTATGTAGGGACATGTTTTTCCCACATAATGTCTTTTGTGGTTTACAACAATTTTAAGATCTAGTGAAATCTTTGGACCTTTCCACAGGTCCAAAAAAGTACAAATGTAGACATAAACACAATGTTGTATATAATTTAAGAGAATTTAGATTTACCCTGGATTCTTTTCATATTCAAACACCAAGGATAAAAATTGCAACAATGAAAACAGCACAATTAGCAGGGTTGTAAACTTTAAACGCTTCCATGTTGTAGCTAGACTTAAAATGATGAACATAGAAAAACTGCT
Source organism: Tapirus indicus (assembly GCA_031878705.1). Classification (NCBI taxonomy): domain Eukaryota; kingdom Metazoa; phylum Chordata; class Mammalia; order Perissodactyla; family Tapiridae; genus Tapirus; species Tapirus indicus. Next base: position 31,978,161 of record CM062937.1, on the reverse strand, counting down.
AAAAATACTTTACCCATAACACTTATCCCTTCTCTGAAAATTCAGAAGATCCCACAGAAAAGGCCAAAGACAAAAGAACATCACCAAGAAAAGATAGATGAGAAAAGAGGAGTCACTCCTGAAATGCGAGACACAAAATGGACAAAGGACTAACACGCAGATTACAGAAGAGAAGACATATGGGACAGTCTATCATTGAGTATTGGTAGTAAATTATGGTAGATTAGGCATGGACCCTGTAGACAAACTGTCTGGAACTGGATCAATTATTTTCCACTGTGATCTTGGGAAATTATTTGGACTCTGATACTATTCTGTTCTGCAAACTGGGGATAATAATAGGATTTATTTCATAGATCTGGTGTGGAAATGAAACAGTTAACTCCATACAAAGTGCTTAGCCTAATGCCTGGCATATATTCAGTAGGAAGATTGATACTAAGCTCTAGGTGTGCTCTCCTTTTCGTAGCAACCGTGTTTGCTGTGAGAGTTGCTCTGAAGTAAAAGGTGGCCAATCTTGGGAGTGGGGAAAAGCCCTGGGATGTTTGTTTGGAGGAGCAGCCAGGCTAATTAGACCCTTTACCCTTCACTTACACCAAACTGTAGGCAACAGAAACATCTGCTTAGGGGAAGGAGCAGAGAGTGTGGGTCCTTTAGACAGAAAGCAGGAAAGAAATCCATGCAGAAGACACTGAGATGAATGAAAAGTTTCCATGTCCAGAAGACTAGTCATAGGCATACCCTCTGGCAATATGTCACTGCTTCCACATCATCACTGTAGGCAGGTTATAGTAAGCTTACATAGTACTCAAAAAACAAGACAATGAGAAGTCTCAGATTCAAAATATAAGCATAAAACCAAGAATCAGCAAAACTTTCAGAAAAATAATCCCATAAATGAAAGATCAAATTCAACAAACAGGAAATAATTTTAAAAATAATGAAATGAAAGTTAACGTACAAAGCAACAGATAAAGACATTAAAATAAATATTAAAAATAACTTCAGGCACCGGCCCAGTGGCGTAGCAGTTGGGTTTGTGTGCTCCTCTTTGGCGGCCCAGGATTCGCAGGTTTGGATCCTGGGTGCGGACCTACGCACCGCTTGTCAAGCCATGCCATGGCGGTGTCCCATATAAAGTAGAGGCAGATGGGCATGGATGTTAGCCCAGGGCCAGTCTTCCTCAGCAAAAAGAGAAGGATTGGCAATGGATGTTGGCTCAGGGCTAATCTTCCTCACAAAAAATAAAATTTCAGAGTGATATGAGAGGGCAATGCATCCATAACATACCATACAAAAGATTTTTTTTTTTTTTTTTCTGAGGAAGATTCTCCCTGAGCTAACATCTGTTGCCAATCTTCCTCATTTTGCTTGAGGAAAATTCACCCTGAGCTAATATTTGTGCCCATCTTCCTCTATTTTGTATGTGGGTCACCACCACAGCATGGCCACTGACAAGCGGTGTAGTTGTGCACCCAGGAACTGAACCCAGGCTGCTGAAGTGGAGTGCTCTGAACTTAACAACTAGGACATGGGACCAGCCCTCACACTAGAGATTTTTAAAATTAAAATTTTTATTGTTGGAAAAAGCTTAATAATGAGCTAAATAGCAGAATGAGAGGAGAATGAAAAGAGCCATTTAATGAGAAGGCAAATGAAATAGGACAGTTCTGCCAGAGGAAAAGGCAATGTTCATAGAGATAGACACTGTAAAAGAAGAGTTAGTAGGTATAGAAGAAAAAGTGTAACTTCTTCCAGAAGGTATGAAGCAGAGGGTAAGGGCAAGAAAGTTAAAAAGGAGGAAAGTATTACTCATATTTCTAAAATATACAGAGAAAAGGTAAAATGTTGACTAAATAATACTAATAGTATAACTATGATATTTTAAGCAAAAATGTAAACAAAACAATAAATAAAATATTAATATAATTTAAATCTCCTACCTTGACTTTATCCACAGACTTCAGGCTCATAAAACCAACTTATCGTCCAACATCACCATTTGTAGGTCTAACAGACATCTCAAATACAATATGTTGAAACAGAACTCTTCACTTTCTCCCCACATGGATAAAATTTCATCAGCCCTCTCCATCTCAGTAAATGGAAACAACTGCCAGTAGCTAGACCAAAGATCTTAAATTATCTCTGACTCTTCTCTGTCCTTCAAGTGTATATCCATTCCAACAACAAATCAATTTTGCTCTCATTTCAAACTATGTGCAAAATCCTACCAATTCTCAATACTTCCACCACCTGTATCTTTTTCTAAGCTACCATCTTTGTTTGCCTGGATATTCATCTAACCAATCTACACAAATCCCAAATTAGCCTTTTAAAACCTAAGTCAGATAAAATCATTCCTCTGCTCAAAACCCTCCAAAGACTGTTCATTTCGCTCTAAATTAAATTCAAGTCTTTCTAGTGTCTACTGGTTTTTATACGATTTGGCCTTCAGCTACATTTCTGACCTAATCTCAATTGTCTTCATTCTACCTGGTCTTTTCGTTGTTTCTTGAACATGCCAAGTGCCCTTTGTTTTTTTCAGAGTCTTTGCACTTGCTTTTCCCTTTACCCCAAATCTACTTTGCTCACCTTTTGGCTTCTTCCAACAGGGATGTTGGGTGAGCCCCAGACACCTACTCTCCTTCCCTTCCAACACTCATAGCCTGACCACTATCATCTGTCTCAATATGATGGATTGATTTCATTATTTCCTCTCATCATGTGTAAGTAGGTCATCACAAGAATTCTGACTCATTTTACCAGATATCTCACATACTATAATTCACAAAGTGATGTAAATCTTCCCTATTCTCATCACCTTTTGTCCTTCCCCAATTCCTAAAATCTTACTACCATGACTTCTGAAATGTATGACCCATCATCTGCAAAATCCACTTTATCTTTCATATTTTCTCTGAACATTTCCTTATTTTTCTTGTTCCAATAAACTTGGTCTCTGCTGGAGAGGTCAATGTTACTGCACAGTCTTCTAAAGTGGTGACTGTTCTCCTTACCCTTGAAAAGATCTTGAATCACTGGCTCCGGATAAAACATAGATGTCTTTCCTGCTCTACATTACATCCTTGAGACCATTTTCCCAAAACTGCCCAGCTTTAAAACTCATCATAACTTTATATTACCAATTATAAAACTTACTGATATCATTTCCCAATATCTGGGTTATTCACCATTATTTTTGGTGCATTTCAGTTCCTAACTGACTGTCATCCTCTTTACAAGTCACATATGTCTTAATTCTTCATGATTTCAGTAAGTGTATAGATAACATAACTTCTCATATCCTTGAGCCCTCTCCTTTAATTCTCTTCTTCTTCACCCTACATAAGCAATTCACCGCAGACCTTATCATTACAAATATCTGCATCCCCTTCATGATCTTAATTCCATGCGTCCCATTGTCTGACCACTGCTGACTAGCATTTGAGATCACTTCCTGCAAGACGCAGGCTCCAACAATCCCTCTACCCCATAGGGGGTCCAAATTTTACTGCATTTTCACTGACCCTCACCCGTTTGGTGTCCTTTTGTCCTTAGCCAGCTTAAACACCTTGGTCAATCAAAACAATGTTTCTTTCACATAATTCCTAGACTCTCCTGTCTTTCTCTCGCTGTTCAAACTCACTTGGCAAAAGCACCATTTTTTGGTTAAATCCAACTGTCTACCTCTATTTCTGCATCCATGCATCTCATCGACCTTACTTATGTTGATGACACAAAACTTAAGTGACCTTTAGGCAGTCCAACAATCCTACCTCTCTAGGTCCTTCATTTCCCGCTCTCCTAGATGGCCCACTTTATACCTTTTTTGTCCTCAAACTTCCAACTCTCCTCCCTATTTCCTAATTTCAGGGGATATCCTGATTTACCCTTTGCTGGTATAATCTCAACATTAGGAAACATGTTTTACAGACTCCCAGTATCACATTACCTATGTATTAGGATCTGTACCCCATACTCTGCCTTTCTAACTATTAACTTAATGAACTCCAACCTTATTATGCCAAACCAATCTCTCCATTTATTTTCTAGACCCAATCCTCTTTCCATTAAATATACTGCTCTAACAGTTTTCCACTCACTCTTACTGATTTTACATTTTGTGCTGCTTTCTTCTCAGGAGCACAAAAATATTTTATTTCTTTTTACATACTAAGAAACAAAACAAAATGAAATTGTTACCAGACACAAACACAGGTTCTTTCCCCACCACACAATAGGGGCCAAATAAAAACTGGAACACCAGGCTTATGGCAAGGAAAGAGTTTTTATTTTGGGTGACATTACCTGGGAGATGAGAGTGAGCCCTCAAATTTGTCCTGTTTCCCTGAAAGATGGGAAACAAGGGGTTTTAAAGGTTGGGAGGAATGCAGCTGCTTGTAGGGAGGGGGAGCCTGTGGCCTTGCTGGTCAGCACTTTCTCACCAGCCTGTGTTTGGCCTTGTGAGGCTGCTGGCAGGGAGGAGGATGGTGAGATGAGGGAATCACAGGTGGGTGTCCTTGATTGTCTGTCTCCATGGTGGATGGTGGATTCAGGTGCCAGGAAGCCAACAAGTTGAGGTCTGGGAAGCTTTAGCTTCTTGATATTCTCTGGACATCAGTTTCCCTGTAACAAAACTTCAAAGGACCCATAACTAGCCCAACTTCAGTGTAAGCCCAGGGAGGCCACCTGGGCTCTAACAACTTGTAACTTCTATCTGCCTTGTGGAATTTAGGGATATAAAGGTTAAAACAACAGATATCTACATGTGAATGTAACTTAGAGGAGCTGGGAAAAGGAATGAGGGCTTTTGGGGTTTTAACCCCATACATGTTGGGTTTAATGTAGGGGAACTGAGATCAGGGCCGGCATCAAAATGAATAACACAAACTGACTAGACATCATTTCTCACAACTAGATACCATGCAAGTTATGTTCTCCCCTTTGCAAAATGTCTTCTCATTTTTCTTAAATTCACTCAAGTTTGTCTCTTGTTCCTATGGATTCAGTAAAATATAGTTTTCAAGTGCAAAGTTGGTCAATGATAGGAATATTTGACAAGATGGTCTTCCAAAAAAATTTATGAACTGGTAATTATATAATAAGTAGGTTCAAAGTCTAAAGGGATGATACACACAGAGAAGAATACTTGGCATTGGAGGAATCTGCCTCATTCATCATATATATTGAGGACCATAGGGAAGCAAATTATTTGATTTATGTCAAATGTCAAAACAAAGAATAATATTTGAGTATTTATTTATTTATTTACTTGCTGTACATTGTTCTTTGTGGCCTTTGGAGAAAAAAAAGTGGGCATGTTACCAAAACAAGCTAAGAAGTAATGTGGATTCCTCATTTAATTAAATCATACCCAGATAGAGAGATAGATGCATATGTGTATGTATGTGTACACTGAGATATACAAAAGATAGCTCTAAATATTGATCAATAAAGTTTCATATGAGGTCAATGCATTAAAAATGTGTGACAAATGACATTTTAAATATAAATATGTAACCGCATTTGCAGTGTGCACATACACCCTTCTCCACTGCTCCCTGCTCAGTTGCTTTGTGGTTTCCAACAGCCCAAGCAGTCTCGCAAAGTCCAGAGATTTATTAACATAAAGCCATCAATCAGAAGTTTCAAGAATAATTTGAGATGAAAAACAAAGGTCCAAACCACATTTATTTACATATAAAACACATCCTGCTTTTCATACTGTTGCAGTCATGGAAGAGATTGTGATATATTTAGTCAATCATTTTAACTTTGCTCTATTTTTCAAAATACTCAGAAAGACTCTAACTTTGGAATAAGAAATATGCTGATTATTGTAATATTAAATATGTGAAAGACAGCAGAAAATTAAAATAAATGAATTTATAAAGTTATTTTTATACTTATTATAAATGAAAAGAAAGATGTATTTATATTATTAAAATACTTCTGTCTTCCTAGATAGTTTGGGAGCTAGAAATAATCCTGGTAAATATTCTCATCTATAAAGCTCTAGTGTTTATTCACATTTGCGTATGTCCTTGAGATTTTAAATGGGGGTTGATTAAGAACACATATTCGATTTTCCACTCAAAATCCCATCAAAATTACAGTAAACATGTAAAAAATGTTTCAACACATTTCTAATAACATTGGTTATAGGAATACAAACACACTGACAAAGACCAGGAAGACAGAAAATATCTATGGCAACTAATTAAATGATTGTCATATAAACCATTCTACTCCAGCCATTACACATTGCCCATTTAGAATAATTTCTACAGTTGCAGAAGGAATCAAATCTTTTAATTGAAAGGCACACTGAGTTCCCTGACTAGACACACAGATATGAGTTCTCAAAATTCTAATGAAAAATACATAATTCTAAAATACCTATGTGATGAAAAAATAGATTATCTACGAAGGAATAAAAATTGAACAGCCACCAAACTTGTCACTGACAGCACAGCTTGCTAGAGTCAGTGTTGAATGGTAAATATTCAACTGGCTCAATTGTAGTTTCCTGTAGTTTGAGAGAGATCTTGAAGGACAAACCACGAAGACCAGTATATACAGGGGAGAGTGTTCAGGTTTCATCTCTATGTCCAGATGGGCTCTCTGTCTGGGGATATTTGCACAGGAAACTGACAAAAAGCAAAAAGATTGGAAACTTACTTTTTTTGTTGTTTTTTTCTGAAAACGTATTGTCAAAGAGACTACATGTTAGTCCACAGAAGCCTGTGACTGTTCTATCCTAAAGTAGGCCAGCAAAAATTTAGCTTCAAATGCACTGTAGATCTCAAAAAGGGTACAGGGGGTAATAGAAAAGGAAGAATCACTTAGAAAGCACAACCGAGGACAATAGACAGCAAAGCACAAAAGGATTTCTCCCAGAATGCAGCACAGGGCTGATAAATGGGTCTACCAGATAGTAACCATTGACCAGTTGTTTCAAGTGTTTTGCTTCGTTTTTTTTTTTTTTTTCTATTTTCTCTTCTTCAAATTATATGTTGTATCATAACTACCTATTCCTACCAAACCACTGTATATTTGGTATGGATGGGGCCAGGATGTGCAAGTAGCCTGCCTTTGTTCTTTTTTATTTTTAGGTTGAGTTCATAAGTGACCAGACCCCATCGAATTACAATCAGCCCTGAAAGAGAAGACCCCACAGCAGCCAGAAATCTTGAGGTGGATGATGTAATGGGAGAGAACTGTGGACTGTGGGTGTGAACAGAAAGATATGCAGGTATATTTTTGGCTTTTCCAGAGAATGAAATGTGGCAGAGACAGCTAGCTGCCCTCTACTATCTCTCCTTACAATGTAAGAGTGTGTGGTTGGGCAATGGTCGCTCAGCTAAAGATTTTCCCAATCTCTTGCAGCTAGGTGTGCCTCTGGTTCTTACCATTGCAATGTATGTAAAGACTTGTCAGAGTTCTTCCCTTAACAAAAAGAGAATCCCCCCCTATACATTACTAGCTTTCCCATTCTTTCCTTTCTCCTGCATAAATAGTGATATGGTAGAGGAAACTGGAGTATACATATTAGATCATGAGAATAAAGCCATGTGTTGAGGATGACAGAGAAACGACACAGAAGTCTGACAATTATGGAGATGCTTTACCTTACAGTTATGTGAGGAATAAACTATCTTTTTTTAAATCACTGTTATTTGGAGTCATTCTAATACAGCCAATGCCAATATCCAAGCTACCATAAAAATGTACTCCAGGAAAATGAAAACAAAGATTCAAAGAAAAAGGAAGACAAAGGAGGCTCCATGAAGAACATCTTATTAGCAAAATTAATGTAATAAAATTTATTTTATTAAGAAGTTGGAAGATAAAGACGTCTCTTTGGTCAACAAAAAAGTAGTTCACAATCATTAAAATGTGTATGAGAGGAACTGCAATATTTTCACATGACTCATCTATAAATAAAAAGAATATTAACTAAAGGCTCCAGGAAAACCACAAAAAACACAGTATAAGTAGTTATGGTATGATTACAAAGCAATCTAATATATGATGTAGTTTTGAGCAGTTGATAAGAGCGTAAGAAAGAATGCATGGGATCTGATGGTTTGAACATTCCCCTTCAAGTGGTTTAAAGAAAAAGATTTATATTTTCTTACATAAGAGTCCATCACCATACTTAATTATGTCGTTAATAATATTTACACAGCCATGATGCTGATTTGTAAATATACTTGGGTGGCATCATAACACACTTTTTAAAAATGCAGTCCCTGGTGGCAGATTTGCTATGTATGAATTTCCTTCATTTAATAGGTGTTAAGTCTTAGGAATTTTCTAAAATGGCTCATCAGTGTTCTCATCCACAAAATAGAGTTTTAAAAATAGAACCTCATTTATAAAGTGGAGTTCTAAAAATAGAACCTTTCTCACAGGATTGGTTTGATCATAAATTGAGATAATTTATCTCGTGTACTTAGTACTTAGCACAGTGTCTAGCACAAGATAAACCATAACTGTTAGCTCCTATTAAATAGTGTTCATTGTTTTTCATTTCAATATATAGAATCAATCTCTAAACAAAGCAGTGTATGCTGTTATAGATAGAGTATAGATTACCAGTGTTAGAATCACTGACAGTAGTAGAGCAAAAATAAATCAGAGGGTGGGGGGAAGTACAGCTATGCCACTTGCCTTATATTTGAGAATAGTTAAGCAATGAATATCATCAATCAATAAATATATCTAAATCTGATGGATCAACAATAGATTTATACCCTATTTTAAATTATAAAGGTAACCAAGATAGTAATTATAAATTATATAATTAACAAAAATTTGGGAAATGAAGTGGAAGATACAAAATGAGAGTTAATTGCGTATGTGATTTATATGCTTCAATTTGCTCCTATTACTAATAACGTTAAGTGAATCTTTTTTATGCATTATACACAGTTCTGAATACTGCATGCATATTCATTTAATGCATCCTCACAATAACTTATAAGTATATATTATTATTATTCTATTTAAAAGTTAGAGAATGTAGATGCAGAACATTCAGGTATTTTTCTCAAGACCCGAGTTGGCCTCCAGAGGCTGTATCCTGTATTTACTGCCTCTAAGAAGAGAGAGCAGGGAATGGAATCTCAAATTGCTATATTGTGTTTTAATTGTACTCATTAGAATTATGGTGACAATAATCAAATTAAATAAAACCAGATTTTTTTTTTTTTTTTTTTGCTGAGAGAGATACACACTAACATCTGTTGTCAATCCTCCTCTACTTTATATGTGGGTCACCACCACAGCATGGCTGACAAGTGGTGTAGATACGCGCCTGGGATCAGAATCTGGGAACCTGGGCCACTGAAGCAGAACGCACAAACTTAACCACTAAGCCACTGGCCTGCCCTCAAACCAGATATTTTAAGAAGTGATGATTTCCAGAGAAAAGGCTATCATTTGGTGATTATGGAAGGAGTATGTTACAATCTATATAATTTAATTTTGTATTATAAAATTTTTCTCTTTTATAAGATAGATATATTATTTCTATTAAAACAAAACAAGAGTGAAACTCTGTGGATAGTCTTCCATTGTGGGAGATGTGAAAGCTTATTTGTTGATACTGTAATTTTAATAACTATACTGTCTTGCCAGTCATATGTATAATAATTTATGAGCTTTCTGTTTTACCTTTCATATACATGGCAAATATTTATGTGTTAAATTATGACAATTTTATAATTACACATATTAATCTATAATCAAGTCATAATTTTAAAGACATTACAAATCTAAAGATGATAATATAGTCTTCACTTTATAGTAAACCCACTGTTCATATTTTAATGAAAATTTATTAGGGAGAGAGATAAGTTAGCCAAGACTGATCCTTGTAAGTTGGTCTCCCACAAAGCTCCCTGCAAAACGACCAAGGTCAAGAGGAATAACAGTGGTTCAACCCCAACCAAGTATTGGTCACGTCAGGGGCAAGGCTGTTGTCCCCCCTTCTGGGAATGTTGAAGTAGCAAACTGTGCAACCAGCTCATGCATTATTCACGCAGATGCAGTTGCTAGACTTGAACCCCAGGCCCCGACCACAGCAGAAGAGGGGAGGGCATTACATCAACCATGAACCCGTGCTGGTGAATCGATGGAAGAGCCCGGGCTCCGCCAGGTCATGTGATGGTCCCAGCTCCTGACATAGCGAGAGGAAGGACTAGAAGATGCTCTGGGATGGCGCAGACAGGACAGAAGCCCCCCACGGAGGCGCAGAAGGAAGCTCCCCCAGGGTCTCCGCCTCCTCGGCCCCACTACTCGCCCGGCAGATCTGCCTGGGGGCCCAGGCCGGCCCCTGGGACGCATCTGGTTCTGAGAACACCCCCGGGCGGCCCTCTTGGGACCACGACCCCAAGTCCTCAGAAGGGAGAGGCCGATGGCCACACGCCGACTCCGGGAGGAGCGGGCCCTGAAGGCTAGAGTCTGACTTCCCTGATGATGCCGCCAGCAGACGGCCGCCCACCAAGGAAACTGGGGAGGACACCGGCCCAGACCTCCCTCCAGGACAGCCGAGGAGAAGCAGGCGACGGCCCAGGGGCCGGCGCGAGAGGCCTGGGGACCATCCTGCGCGCACACCCGGCGGGCGAGCAGGGAACCGCGGTGTAGACGCGTCGCGGAGAGGCCGGGGGCCACGCTGGGGGAACTCGATTTCCCGGGAGCTCGGGGGATCCTCTGCCCGGGGTTCCCACCGTGCACCAGCCTCAGGGCAGCCCGAAGCGACACCAAGGGAACCCCTGTGGCTGGAGAGCAGGTGTGCGCAGCTCCCCGGGAAGGACCCGAGATGGGGAAGGTCACAGGCGGGCTTGGGGGGATCGTGTACCACGCGTGGAGGAGGCCCAGAAACAGAAGGAACTTGCCAAAGCCGAGATCTAGACGGTTCTGAAAGAAAAAGACCCACTTCCTGCACACCTGATCTCCATGGAAAAATCCTTCTCTGACCCCTTCCAGCGATTTGAGAAAGAGAAGGAGGTGATGGAAGACCTTGGCCTTCCAGGGAGCCTGAGGAAGGAGCAGATGCTCATCCGCTCGCTGGAGAAGACAGCTGAGCAGAACACTCAAGAAAACACTGAATTGACCAGAGTCTGGGACGACCTTATTTCCGAGATGGAGAAGATGTGATGTGTGACAGTGCCTGTCCTCCCGCCTATAGTCTGTCTGACACTCTGTTAGAAGGTTTCAAGTTCTTGCTCCTCTCTTAACCTCAATTCGCTTTGAACCTAGACTGCTTTAAAAAGAAAACTAAATAAAGTTTCCCCTAATTTTACAAAACAAGGCATCGTGCTTAAAGACCCCACTGACCACTCTTTGGGGGCCCCACATCCACCACCACTCTTCTGTCCACGACGTTTGCACATAAATACTGCTTCAGCATATAGTGATATATTCACACACAGAAAAACATACTCAGAATAGGAAACATGAGTTGTAAAGAGAAATGAAAAGTATACATCAATCTATTTACTAGGCGGACTCCATCAAGAGTCAAGGTAGCTCTGTCAGCCTGGCTGCATAAAGGTGCTAGCCCAAAGGACTCTAGAAGAACCCAGAATGTATCACTCTGAAACCAGGAGGAACACAGACATTAAAAGAATTAAAAGAAAAATGATATAATAATTCATGATGTATAACCTAAATTAATCACTGAGGTAAATATATATAAACAATGGATATTGATAAGTACGATCATAATATAAATGTTATTTTAGATGAAATAGTAGTTTGCTAATGACATCCCATCTGGGAGAGTTGTGATTGTTTTAAACTTTCCCATATTTTTCCAAGATTTGCCTTTGTGTGTTTTGGTTTGAAATACATTCCTTTTTTTTAGAAATAGAAGTGTAACGTCTGCTTAATTCAGCTAAATACTGTTCAGATAGCACTGGCCATCAGTAATGGTAATTTTTAAGATGAAATAATTTATCATTCTTCCTTTCACTTTGTTTTGGTTCTGTATATATGACAATATATCGATCAACATCATTACCCTTTCATGGAAATTTTAATAAAGTTTAGACAAATGAGCAGCTTCAAAAACATTTTAATCCCCCATTTATTCCCTTTAAGGCTGTGTCTAATTTTGTAACTGGCACTTGACAAGGCAATGAGTCTTCCTTCCAGCCTGCTGTTAAAATATTACTTTTGCATGAAATTCCCATTGGAATGATATGCCAAGAAATATGTCTCTAAATTCCTTTTTCTATGATGGAAAAATTACATAGTTTCAAAATATTTAGCTACACAGAAGATGAGAAGTTAATTTTTAAAGAATCCACATTATACTGAAAAATCAGAATATTGTCAGTCTTGGTGCAAGAGGCTCATAACTTTTGATTATCATTGTAGTTTTTCAGACTTCTCTTGCAAAATCAGATTATAAACTACAATGGGTGTGTGTGTGTGTGTTGGGTTTTTGAATTTTTGCTTCTTAGACATGCTCTTGGATAACAGAAAATGTTCTCATACATGACTTTGATTGACACGATCATCTCTTGGATGTTGTATGGGAAAGGCATTGCTATGACAGGGGATGAAGCTATAGCCTGGTAGAAAATTGAGGACATCTAAATTATAGCAGAAGTGATTTTAATAAGAAATATTTCAAATACTATGAGCTAGCTTGGGAGTAGAAAAGTGATAGGTAGCTGTTTCTTAGGGGAGAGAAAAGAAGCTAGCTTTCTTGAAAGAAAGGGCATTAGTTTATCCATTCTACCACATATACGTCATTTGTGTCTGATCCAAAGGCTTTAGAGGTCACATCACACCTGACAAACATAACTAAGAGGGCTGCAGATACAAAAAAGGCAGAAAGTAGAGCAACTGAGGGCAGTGCTCTTCGTAGTGGTTATGGTGGATCACCTGAATTGTTCATACCTGGGGCCCCTTATTAGAAATGCAAAATCTTGGTCTCAACACAGATCTACAGAATCGAAATATTTGTAGGTTGGAATCCATCAAATACGCACTCTTGATGGTTCTTATGCATTTTATCCTGGTGTGGGATTTGATGATGAGTGTTGCCCCTCCCTATCTGAAGGGTGCTTCTTAGTTTCCTACAACAGTTACTGGGCTAACGATTTTACGTAATGTGATGTTAGTGTAATCTCTCAGTATAATTCTATGACGGGAATGGTTGCAAGATATAGTCTCGTGGAGAAAAACATTGCTGGTTCAAGGAAAGAGTTATACAGTAATAGCCATCAGAGGTTATTGGGGGTGCCAGGCGCTGCCTTAATGACTTTATCTGTATCAACTAAATTAACCCTCAAAACTACTATAATGGACTTCCCAGTTTTCAGATGAGGAAACTGAGGCACAGAGAGAGGAAAAATCTTACTCAAGGTTATAAAAAAGCAGGAGGCAGAGCTGTGCTTTAAACTGAGGTGGTCTGATTACAGACTGTAATCCTAAGCACGACGCTGTGGTCAATGAAATAGTAAGTATGGTACTTACAGTGAGGGTCTGGGACTGTGGTTTGTAAGTTTTCTTGGGTCACCAAAAGCTCTGAGTCTCTAACACGGGCTCGCGACCCTCTCTCCAGAGGAGTGCACTGGTGCAAAGGCAGGCACAATTTTGCCTGCAGTTTTAAGTGGCTCAGATCCCTTTGAGCCCATCCACAGACCAAGTTCATGGATCCCAGCTTGTAAATGTGTGTCCTTGGGAACAAAGTACCCGATCTGGTACAGGCTTTATAACACATAAAAGTTTTCTCATTTCTTGCTTTTTGAATTGCCGATTTGGGGTTATATTTACCTAATGCTTCCAAACTGATATACTGACATGTATAGGGGAATTTATAAATTTCCTAAAATATTCTATCCACAGAATGGGAAGAATCAATTAGAAGTAAACAGGAGACAATGGGATTTTTTTTTTTGAAAGCCAGAAAACTGAAGCGATCATAGACCCATTCCTCCTACTCTCCTCCCTCTGAGTTCTGTCGCCTCGTTGTCTTCCTCTCCATCACTGTCTCTCAGTTGCATCGCCACTGTCTTGGCTCAGCTCTTCATTTCTTCCTTCCTGGATCCCTGCCCATTTATCAGCTCTTGGTTCTGTTGGCAGCGAACCCTCCCACTCAAGCTCCGCCAGCTGCCTGCTGAGCTTTGTAAAATGATCAGAGCACAGTCCCTGCTTCTGGTTTTTGGAAAGGACTTCTCTGCAGTGCAGAGAAGGAGGAACTAGGGTGCCCACCGTAGCCAGAGTGCCTGAGGCCAAATTCCTGCTCTGCAGCTTAGTAGCTGGGTGGCCTTGGACAAGTTCCTTAGCCTCTCTGGGTATTAGTCTTCTCAGTTTTAAAATGGGTGTAATTACAATACTTTCCATTTACAGTTGTTGAGAGGATTAAATAAATATTTTTAAGTACTTAAAACTGCCTAGTGCCTGGAAACCATGTGATCATGTTAGCTTCTTTACAGAGTATACGCAATCCCTAAATAAATGGCTATATAGGAAAAGGAACCTCGAGTGTCACTCTCCAGATAAGTAGGTTGCTAAAGAGTTGAGGGACACAATATTTATGCAAATAATCTGAGGAAGGCATATCAACATGTTATCTAGGTCCACTTAAAGAACTATTTTAAAAAATAGGACTCTCCTGGGTCTTGAAACTAAAGTCAGTAGTGGAAAGACCACTTCTTTCCTATTCCTGAGGAGAAAGCAGAGTGATGCCGTTTATCCCTGCGTGCGTCTCAGAATACAGACAGTATCAAGAGACACGTTTGTTAAAAACACTGTAAGAAATGGTTTATTTAATAACCTAACATATATTCTAAATTTGGGATACAATTTATTTTTCTAAATATATAAGTAATATTTAAAACAATAGGAAAAACCCTAATAGTAATGCTAATTTAAAAATTTGTGGAGAATATATGATGGAAGATTCTAATATCACTGTAAATTCAAAACAATTTTATTTCGGTGCTTTGAATGTTAGGTACCATTTAGTGATTAAACTTCAAGCATCCAACTTCCTTAAAAATTACAACTTTCTTTCCCCCAATGGGGTCTATCTACTTTAGGCAAAAATTTTCAGTGATGAAAGGCAGGTGAGATATTGCTTCTGTTTTTCTTTTTCTCCCACTTCTCCTCCCCATTCTGATATGCGTGGTTTTTAACCATTTCAGTCTTGAAAAGAATGAAGAAAAGCAAGCTAAATGGAGCTAGAAACACATTGGCTTTGTGTTCTCTGGGCTGGGAACATTTGATTGCATGTACCATGATGAGGGCCTTTCTTATTCTCAGTGTAAATGAGAGATTTTTAAGAGTCATAAAATTGATTTTCAGAAATTTCCTTTGAAAGTTTGCATCTTGGTTTGGACTTCAGAATTTCTTACCTATTGCATCTCAGTGCCTCAATGGAAGCTTGCAAATTAATATCTTATAACATTGGTCGAGCTTATTTTTAAAAACTTGGTAAAACTCTTCTCTGCCCTATCAATTTAAGGATAATCATATTCTGGTTTTTTACCTATGTTCTAAATTCCTTGTATTTTATGTACATTTATTTTCTAAGGAAAATAGAAACAACTGGAATAAAAAGTTTTCCTCATGTTTACTTATGTTGGTCTATAAATGATGGATTTCGAAAACATCTCTTCACCCCTTGCCACTCCATTGAGATCAAAGATCTAGTCTTTTTTATTGCATTTCCAGAGGGCAGATAATGCTTGGTTATACAGATCAAATTTATTTGATTGGGCAGTGTATTCAAGGGAGGAATTTAGAAAGAGATTAACAAATCTAAAATAGGTATATTTTGTAAATCAGTTATTTATTTATTTTAAAGATTCTGGAAACAGTGCACACATGTATTTCCTCCCTCATTTCTTTGGGCCAGATGTGTCTCTGCCTCCCAGATTTCATGCTGGTAGCATGGATATACTGAGTGGGGCTTCTCCTTCAGAGTAATACATTCTGAGACTCATATTTGGACTTTCAGAGATTTCATGGAAAACAAATCTTTGGAGATTGTATTAGTTTGAAGCTTTTTGGTTCTGACTACTTAAGAAATGCAGCCCCTTTACTATGATTGTTTCGTAAAATGTCTGCTGAAATATAATAATAAGGTATTACTTGGCTTTTCTCTACATTCTTTGTTGCGTGTGCCTGGACCTGAGTCAGGTCTGGTGAGAGCAGAATCTAGGTAGTCTTCGATTTTCTGGTTATGCATTCATTTGGGAGTAGAATTGACAATCGTGATATGTTATGTCCCACGTTCCAGTTAATAACATGTCAATATCATAATATATGCAAATATTTCCATGACTATTTTTAATGTGTTTTCAGGTTACTCGGTATGTGTTTTTTGATAATAATTTACATCTAATTGCAAGCATCATTCCAAGGTTTCTTTGCTGAGAATATCACCCATTTTTAAGGAAAATCCTAAATATCATAAAAAGAACAATCTCTTTAAAGATATTTAAAAAAGGACATCTCAGGTTATGCTAATTACTGTATTTTTATTTGCTCTTGTAGATTTCCTTTAATCACTTGGAAAAATGCATAGACTTTAATACACAAATATCAAGCAAAGTCTAATAAGCCAAATGATGTATTTCCTTAATTTTTTGTATGCATCACTTTACGTATACCACCGAGAAAGAAAAATCTTGCCAATTAGATTATGACATGCTATCCATTTAAGACTCAAACTAATTTCATAGATGTTAAAAATGTGAAAATATGCCATTGATAACTTGATATCATATTGTATTGTCTAACAATTATTAAGAAATGACAGTTCCCAGGTTACTTTCATGAGTTGTCTTAATGGAAATGTTAGCATTTTCAAAGTAGGTGAAATATTTTTAAAACCTTGGAAAATAAACACACATATATCCTACTAAATCTTAAGTTATTTGATTTTGAGTTATTCAGAAATGATAGTACTCAAAAATTAGATATGACATGATATTTTATAAATTATTAAACTTCCATTCTTTTGTTTAGCAAATGTTGCAAACTAGAGGATATTACAGAAAGTCACTATCATAAATTAAGTTAAACAGTAATTGAGTTTATATCAGCCATGCTCTCTTAAGACCTCTAAACCAATAATATTTGGCCCGAATATAGAAAGAACTGCTAAATGTCTTCTTAGCTTCTATAATTCAAAGAGACATGTCTGGCCTTATGTCTTAACACTTCCTTCTCTTCTTCCACTGGGAATGAAATGTTTAAGGACATTTAGAGTTAGGAGACATAATTTATGTTAAATCATTCCTCTCCCATTTGTCACAAGGATTTATTCTAGTACCTCCTATAGTTGCTGCCAATATATATTATCTAGCAGTAACTTAGAATTATATAAAAGATCTAGACCATGGTACATGCCAATAATAAGGATTTCCAAGTTTAATGATTATTATTTTTATTTTTTGCCTTTTTTTCTCCCCAAAGTCCCAGTAGATAGTTGTATGTCATAGTTGTGCATCCTTCTAGTTGCTCTATGTGGGATGCTGCCTCAGCACGGCTTGATGAGTGGTGCGTCGGTCTGTGCCCAGGATCCGAACCGGTAAACCCCGGGCCATAGAAGCAGAGTATGTGAACTTAACCACTATGCCACCAGAGCGGCCCCCCAAGTTTAACAATTATTTTTTTCCTTTGAGTAAATGAAATTATGAAAATAGTGAAAACTTGGCGCTGTCTCAGGACATGCTTGAAAAACAAAGCTATGCTGCACTCTCATATGTCAATTAGAAAATGGCGAACACCACAATCAAATGCTCAAAGATAAACAAAATATAATGTCATTCAACAAAATCACTGCTAGAGAGAGAGCAAGGAACAAAACAAACAGCCCACCTCCAAGAACTTACATTCTAGTGAGTGGCAAGAGAAGAAAATACTAAATCAGTTAGCAAGTAAATATATAATATGCCAGGTGATGATATATTGCATGTAGAAGGATAAAGCAGGTTAGCAGGTTAAGAAGATGACAAGAAGCAACAGCACTGAAAATAATTTAGTAGTTACCTTTCTTAAAAAAATAAGGCAAAATTATACAAGGAGGTCCATATTGGTTCATAATTTGCCAAATTTAGTCCATAAATTTGGCAAAACAATTTAAAGTATTGAAAACATGCAATTGTTAAAAAGAATGACTAAGAGAAGTATATTGGCATGGAAATACATTAAAGGTATTTTAAGTAAAAATTAATAGAAAAATATGTAAAGGTGAAAAGTTACCTCACAGAATAGGTGAATTTACTTGCAAATCATATATCTGATAATTAATTTGTATCCAGAATATATATAGAGCACTTACTACTCAACAATAAAAAGACAAATAACAATAACCCAATTAAAAATGGGCAATTTGAATAGAGAGTTCTCAGAAAAAAACCCAGAGATACAAAAGACCGAACATGAACTCAAAAAGATGTATGCACCCCCATGTTCATTGTGGTATTATTTACAGTAGCCAAGATATGGAAACAACCTCAGGGTCCATTGAGGCATGAACGGATAAAGAAGACGTGGTATGTGTGTGTGTGTGTGTTTATATACATATATATAGATATATATATATATATCTATATATACAATATACGAATATTATTCAGCCATAAAAATGAATGAAATCTTGCCATTTGTGACAACACGAATGGCCTTCGGGGGCATTATGCTAAGTGAAGTAAGTCAGACAGAGAAAGACAAATAATATGTGATCTCACTTGCATGTGGAATCTAAAAACAAAAACAAAAGAAGCTCATAGATACAGAGAACAGGTTGGTGGTTGCCTGGAGGTGGAGGGAGAAATGAGTGAGGGGGCCGAGAGGTACAAACTTCTAGTTATAAAATAAATGTCACAGGAATGTAATGTATAGCATGGTGACTATAGATAATAATACTGTATCGCATATTTGAAAGTTGCTAAGAGAGCAGATCTTAAAAGTTCTTTTCACAACAAAAATAATTTTTTTTGTAACTATGTAAGGTGACAGATGTTAACTGGACTCTTTTGTGGTGATCATTTTGCAACGTATACAAATAGAGCATTATGTTGTACACCTCAAACTAATATAATGTTACCTGTCAATTATACCTCAATTTAAAAAATAAATAAGTAGAAAAATATTTAAAAGTACTGATTTTAGTTAACAATGCTAATCTACATGACATCCACAGAATCATTAATTAAAGGGAAAATATTATTTTGTGCTTTGAATATTTTTAGATTCAAATATTTATTTTATACCCATTTATCTTTTGAGGAAGAGCTATTATGTGCATATTGGATTATTTTTAGAAGTTTTATCCTAGAACCATTATAGATTGTGAAGATAGAGAGAAGTTGGTATTCCCCACATCCAATTTTTTCCTTTATTAACATCTTACATTGTTGTGTTATTCTTGTCACAATAAATGAACCGATATTGATACATTATTATTTATTAAACTTCATAATTTGTCAGAATCTCTTAGTTTTTCTCTAATGTCCATTTTCTGTTCTAGGATCCTATCTAGGAGACACGAATGCATTCAGTTGTCATGCCTCCTTAGGCTCCTCTTGCTTGTGACAGTTTCTCAGACAGTCCTTGACAGTTTTTAGGAGTACTAGTAAGGTATTTTGTAGAACGTTCCTCATCTGGGATTTTTCTATTTTTCTCAAGGTTAGATTTGGGTAATGTGTTTTGGAGAGAAAGAGCGCAGAGATAAAGTGCCATTCTCATTACACCATGTCGAGGGTACATGCAATCTATCTCACTCACCACTCTTAATGTTAACCTTGGTCACTCCACTTGATACAGGGTTTGTCAGGTTTCTATACTGGGAAGTTACTCTTTGTTTCTCTTTCTCTCATCATATTATGCTCTTTAAAAGATAGTCACTATGTACATCATATAAGTATATGCTGCATCTGCCTAAGGGTAGAATATTTATATAAATTATTTGAAGTGTTCTGCACATGAGATTTATCTTATTTATTTATTAAACCATTTATTTCTCAGTATGGACTCATGGATATTTATTCAACATTTCAGTTAAAAATCCAATACTATTTCATTTATTAAAAATGGACCTAGAAACAGACTTTACTCAAAAATTAGCTCAGAATGTATCCAAAAATGCAAAAATATAAAACCTCATGAAGAAAAAGTAGAAGAAAATTTTCAGGACCTTGGCTTTTCAGATGAATTTTTTTTTCCATGTGGACATCCAATTATTCCAGTACCCTATGTTGAAAAGCCTATGATCTCTTGATTGAATTGCCCTTACTACTTTATGAAAGATAAGTTGACTATATTTTATGTTTTACGTTAGTGCTGTCTATTCTGTTCAATGATCTATTTTTTTTTTGGAAAAAAAATACACTATCTTCATAACTGTAGCTTATAGTAATTCTTGACATTTGTATTGTGAGTCTTTCAGATTTGTTCTTCTTCTTCAGTATTGTGTTGGCTACACTAGGTCTTTTTGTATTGAGATTGAGTTGAAACTATAGATCAAGTTAAGAGAATTACTTTTTAATGATATTGAGTTTTCCAATCCATGAATACGGAATAAATATCCATTTATTTAGACCTTTTTTGATTTTTTTCATCAATGTTTTAAGGTTTCCACATACAATTCCTGTACATATTTTGTTAAATTTATTATCCTTAAGTATTTCACTTTAGGAGTACTATTATAAATGGTATATTTAAATTTCCAATTCTAATTGTTCATTGCTGAAAATACGTATAATTATCATTTGTATATTTACCTTGTATCCTACAATCTTCCTGTACTCACTTATGAGTGCCATGAGTTATTTTGATAATTCTTTGGAATTTTTAAAATAGACAATCATGTTATCTGTGAATAGAGACAGTTTAGTATCTTCCTTCTCAATCAGAGTACCATTTATTTCCTTTTTTTTATCGCACTAGCTGAGATTTCTACATACTGTTGAATAGGAGTAGCAAGACAGAACATCTTCCCTTGTTCCCTATCTTAGTGGGAAAGTTTCCAGTTTCTCACCACTAAGTCTGAAGTTAGTTGTTTTCTTGTTCATTTTTTAATGAAGTTGAAGATGTTCTCCTTTATTCCTACTTTCCTGAGAGGCTTTTACATGAATAAGATTTTTACATTTTGTCAAATGTTTTTTTCTGCATAAATTGCTGTGATTATATAGTTTTTTCTTTAGTCCTTGGTAGACTAAAGATTACAATGATAGTGAATTATATTGGTGGATTTTCACATGTTGAATCAGCTCTGTGTACCTGGAATAAATCTTTCTTGGTCATGGTGTATAATTATTTTATACATTGTTGGATGTGATTTGTTAATATTTCATTGAGTACTTTTGCTCTATGTTCATGGTATTTATTGGTCTGTGGTTTTTCTTCCTTGTTAGTCCTTCTCTGATTTTGGTAGACGAGTATTGCTGGCCTCATAGAATAAGTTAGGAAGTGTTTCCTCTAATTCTGTTGACTGAATTGATTGTTGATAATTGACCTCATTTTTTCCTTAAATGGTTGGTTGAGTTGAACTGTGTTTCTTTAATAGGTATTATAGGACTATTCAGTTTATCTGTTTCTCCTTTTGAGAATTCTGGTAGCTTGTGTATTTCACGAAGTTGTTCCATTTATCTAAATTACCAAATTTGTGGACATAGAATTTTTGTTCATTGTGTTCCTATATTATCCTTTTTAGTCCCCATGGAATACGTAGTGATGACTCTTATTTCTGACATTTGTAATTTGTTTCTTCTTTTGTTTTTCTGTTTAGGCTAGCTAGATCATTATCAATTTCATTGATCTCAAAGAACCAGGTTTCCTTTTGTTGATTTTCTCTATTGTTTTCAATTTCATTAATTTCAGCTCATTTCAAAGTTATTATTTCTTTTCTTCTGTTTGCCCTAGGCTTACATTAGTCTTCTTTCTCTGGTTTCCTAAACTGGAAGTTTTAGTTATTGATTTTGCTGGTTTCCTATATTCTAACATATGCATTTAATGCTATAAATTTCCCTCTAAGCATTGTTTTTTCTTGCATTTAACACGGTTTTGATGAATTGTGTTTTCATTTTCATTTAGTCAAAAATAGTTTTAGTTAAAAATATTTTTAAAACTTTTGTTGGTACTTTGACATTTGTATTATTAAAAAATGTGTCTTTACAAATATTTGAGGATTTTCTAGATATGTTTCTTATGTTGACTTCCAGTTTGATTCCATTGTGATCTAAGAATATTTATTGTTTGGCTTGTATTCTGTTAAATTTGTTAAGGTGTGGTTTATGGCCCTGAATGTGGTCTATTTTGGTGAATATTTCATGCAAGCTCTAGAAGAATTTGTATTCTGTTCTTAGTGCTTGGAATATTTTTAGAATATTCAATTAGATCAAGTTGATTGATAGTGTTGTTGAGATCAATTATATTTTTCCTGATTTTCTGCCTCCTCGATTTATGAAGTACAGAGGGATGTTGAAATTTCTAACCTTTATATTAGATTTGTCTATTTCTCCTGTCGGTTCTATCAGTGTTTACCCCAGGTATTTTGATGCTCTGTTTTTAGACGCATTATATGTTTAGGATTGTTATGGCTTCTTGGAGAGTTAACTCATTTACTATTTTGTACTACCCCTCTTTATCACTTTTAATTTTTCTTGTTCTGTCTATTTTGTCTGAAATGAATATACCTACTCCAACTTTCTTTTGATTAATGCTATCATAGTGTATCTTCATCCACACTTTAATTTTTATTTTATCAGATTCTTTATATTTAAAGAGAATTTTTTTGTAGATAACATATAGTTACATCTTTTTTTAATCATTCTATCTTTGTCTTAATTGGTGTATTTAGATCTTTCACATTTAAAGTGATCATTAATATATTTAGATTAATAATCATTTTGGTATCTGTTTTCTATTCATTCTTGTCACTTCTTTTTCTACCTTCTCATATTTTAATTGAACATTTTATAATTACATTTTATCTCTTCTCTTATTATTTAAGTTTTACTTCCTTTAAAAACTGTTAGTGGTTGCCTAGAGGATACAACATACATTTTTAACTATTCTATGTTTACCCACAAATAACACTGTTCTGCTTTACCTGCAGGTAACATAATGGAGTATTTCCCATTTCTCCTTTCTGTCTCTTGTGACATGGCTGTCATTCTCTTCGCTTATTAATATGCTCTAATCACCCAATATTACTCTAAGTAAACAGTTACATTTTAGATTAAATTAAGAATTAAAAAAAAGTATTTTACCTTCATGTTTTTTCTTTGACCCTCTTCCTTTCTTTATGCTGATCCAGGTTACTAACCTATATCATTTTCCTTCTATCTAAAGAAAATCTTAAACACTTCTTGCAGGGAAAGTCAGCTGGTGATGAATTCTCTGTTTTTGTTTGTCTTAAAACATCTGATATTTTTTTCTTTACTTTTCAGGGATAATTCTATTGAATATAGAATTCTATTTTTTTTTTTTTCAACACTAGGTGTTTCACTGCACTCTCTTCTTGTTGCTTATAGGTTTCTGATGAGTAGCCCATTGTAATTCTTATCCCTTTCCTCTATAGGTGAAGTGTTTATTTCTTATATCTTCCTTTGAGATTTTCTCTTTGCATTGGTTTTCTAGTTTGAATGTTCTATGTCTAGGTGTAGTGAGGTTTGTTGTTTGTTTCAACTTGGTTGATGTTCTCTGAGCTTCATGTATCTGTGATTTGGTGTGCTATTAATTTTGGAAGGTTCTCAGACATTTTTACTTCAAATATTTTTTCTTCTCCCTTCTCCCTTTCTTATCCTTCCGGTGTCCTATTTACGCGTATGTTACATCTTTTGAAATTGTCCCACAGTTCCTGGATGATCTCTTCTGTTTTCTTTTTTCTTTTCATTTTTTTCTTTTTCAAATTGAAAAGTTTCTATTAACCTATCTCAAGCTCAAGAATTCTTTCCTCTGCAGTGTTGTATCTACTCATAAGTCCATGAAAGTCAATTTTTAAATTTCTGTTAATATGTTTTAATATCTGACATTTTCTTTTGACTATTCCTTAGAATTTTCATCTCTCTTACATTATCATCTGTTCTTACCTGTTCTACTACTTTGTTCATTAGAGTCCTTAACATATAAGTCATAGTTATTTAAACTCTCTATCTGGTAATTCCAACATCTGTGTCATATCTGAGCATGGCTTTGATACTTGCTTTGTATCTTCACACTGTGTTTTTTCTTGCCTTTTTGTATTCCTTATAATTTTTTGTTGAAAACTGGACTTGTGGTATTGGGTAATAGAAACTGAGATAAATAGGCCGCTTTTGTGAGGATTTTTGTGTGTATAATTAGGAGTTTGGCTTTGTTTGATGATTGCTGTAGCTATAGATGCCAAAGACTAAATTTCTCCAGTGTCCTTGTTTGACCTGCTCTCATTGCTTTGGGCTTCCTTATGCACTTCTTCTCAGAGAGTCTGTGTCTTGCAGGTCGTTCACCTATAATCCACTATTATTACATTGGAAAGTTGTGGGTATGGAATGGAGGGAGAACACTGTATAATCTTATGACTAAATCTCAGTCATTTAGTGGGCCTGTTTCTTTGGCCTCTGATCTTCACAAATGTTTTTTCTTATATAGCTTTACCTCCCTCCCCCTTAGGTAAGACAAGAGCACTACAGAGGGCTAGAGTTGGGGGACTACCCTTCACTCAGCTTGTATAAGACTCTGGTAAAGTCGAGTAGGTCTTTGTTAATGTAGAAAGTTCTGGACATATTCCCAAGGATTACTCTCCCTCTCTTGCCAGAATCATGGGGAGATCTTGCTCAGACCTTCACTGTGAGAAACTAGTGGGGATCCTTGAGGTAAAACTCATGAAAGTTTGGGGACCTCCAGGACTGTATCCCCCAGAGATTATTCACTAGAGACCACATTCAGCCTCTGTCAATTAAACAACTTACTACTTAAATGTTCTTATTAGATTACGGCTCTAGCAATTACTATTCCAGATAAGCAGATATTGGCTGTAATTCTCTGGATTTTTCTCTGTCCCTCTGGAATTTAAAGTTGTTCTTTACACTGCAAGCTCAGTTCTCTGATGAATCCAAGAAAAGTCCTTGACTATCAGTTTGTCCAGATTTTTCGTGTTGCAAGAATGGGAGTAAAGACTTTCTAGTTCTTTACACATCAGAACTAAAATCAAAAGTCCTCAGTTTTGGAATTTTAGTAATAGAATAAAAAGTCATTACCATTTATCCCTTGTATATATACAACACATACCTGAAGCTGATTATTTTCTGACCCTCAATTTTTGTCCACTTGCAAAATAAAATATCTGCTTGCATAGCCAGGTGATAATGTTGTTTTACATCTAGTGTCATTGTGCAATAGTTTGATTTGATTGACAAATATTGCCAGAAGACTGTTGTAATTTTTTGGCCATATCTGTCAATAACTTTGAAGATATTTATCAAGCCTCTTCATAGTATTGTGCTTTCTCTTAGGGACTAGGACTAATGGATCACCAGTGCAAAATTCAAACCCAAAAAATAAACCCCCAATTTTTAAAGATCTCATTGACATATTTGAACCTTTCTTATGTGTAATTGCATAAAATGGATTTGCATATTCATTTTATAGCAAATATAGATTCATCTATTATTTGAATTTATCTTCAGTATGAATTTATGGCATTAATCTCAATTGCTTTAGGTTACTATTTCTTTTACCAATTTCCAATTTAGTAAATCAAGCTTTAAACAATTAAATCATTTATGTGTTTGAGACACAAAATACAAAGCGATAGTTGCATTTAGAAAATGCAAATAATAGCATGAAAATTGTGGGAAAATATGTTAGCAGGTATTATTGTGAATGTAAATGTGTATTTTCTGAGTGTTATTTCTTAAGTATTATGATTAACTTCTCTTTTCAGATTAGTGACATGAACACATTCTTCTATAGTTTTTATTTTCCTTTGTAATGACAAAACATATGAGGAAAACCTGATGGATAACTAGGAATAATCAGAAATAAGTGTACTTTGCTTTAGCACTGGTATTAATGTTTTCATACAAATTCATATAATTAAGATTACAATCCCAACAAATATACTAAACAAATATGTAAGAAAATTTTGAAATTCTATGTCTAGGGCAGCATTGTGCAATAATTATAACAAGTCATATATTTAGATGGATAAATAAAGAAGTAGATGCACCTACACATGCACACACACACACGGAACAATTGTACATTGGTCTTCAGATTAAAAATTCTTAAATTTTAACACAGATTAGAGGAATTATTATACTAAAATTAATTGTTTAAGTCTTTACTCTGGGGAAGATGTAAAGGTGAAATACTAAGAAGCAGCCTCTTTTTCAGTAATTATCTGATTATTTAGTCATATAAATAATAAAAATTAGTATTATCACACATTTTAGTAGCACACAACAAATCATTATTTGGTTCCAAAAATGATTTGAAGGTAAAAATATAGACATAAACAGAAACCTCTTCTTAGCTAATTTTTAGTAATTTATTGGTTGGAAAATTTGATTTTGAAAAACCTTGACCTTGTTGGTAATGGATACTGAGACGATTTGAGGTCATGTAGTTAGTTTTACATGTATTACACACACATCTGCTTCTCCATCTGGCAGCAGACACAGAAGTATTATGTACATTCTTCCCACCAACATTCCAATTGTTAATTTCTTGGTGATAGCCCTAGTGTAAGCTTCATTGAGTAATTATTTCAGTCAGATAACAACCAACCCACGCGTTCAAGAACAATCACTAGTTCAATTATCTAACCAGAAGCAGGTGATTTTAGTGTCCATGAGTAGAAATGATTTCAATTTCTGCAGCACTTCAATGAAAATATTTAGATAGCAGATGTGCTGCTTAGTACCTTGAGAGTGTGGAAAATAAAAATAAACGTGATCTATATAACAAAATAAGTTGATACTAAATGATGAAGAGTTTTTTATAACTTACTACTTTTCTTTATTTGTTTAACTGTTTTTTTTTTCTTTGCAGGGAAAGATTTTCCCTGAACTAACATCTGTTGCCAATCTTTCTCTTTTTTTCCCTCCCCAAAACCCCAGTGCATGGTTGTATATTCTAGTTGTAAGTCATTCTAGTTCTTCCATGTGAGCTGCTGCCACAGCATGGCAACTGACAGATGGGTGGTGTGGTTCCACAACTGGGAAGCAAACCCAGGCCACGGAAGCACTGAGCACCAAAGTGTAACCACTAGGCCATCGGGGCTGGTTCTAGCTGTTTAATTCTAAAGCAATGTAAATGTACATGAAAAGCCACCACAATGATATGCTGGTCAACAATTTCTTTTAAGTTTGCATTAAAAAAAGTTTTGTTCATTACTAATCTGATCCATATCGACATATATAACTTACTTTAAATATTGCCTGCATTATAATATCGGAAATCTAGAAACATCATGCCAATTTATATTAGCAGTTTTAAATATAAAATTATTTTTACAAACATGGTCTATATGTGTATCTAAGTATGTATTTCTTAATGTATGTTATAAAACACGATTATTTTGAAAATCATAATTGATTTTTCACTGAAAATACACCTTTGAATAGAGAATTGCTGCTGTTATTATTGATGAGCTTTTTGTTTTAAAAAGTATATGATTTTTTTCTATATAATCTCCTTAGTAATTCAAAGAGAAGACTTAATATATTCCTTTTTGAAACTCTAACAATTAATTAAAAAATTAAGGAAACAATTATAGTGAATGGACAATGTATTATAATAAAGTACCAGATGTTGGACCATCTTAATGCCTTTAAGAAATATTTCTTTATAGTCATACACAGAGAAGCAGCTACTGTAAATCCATGCTTTCTATTGTTCATTATATCCCTCACTAGTAATTACATAAAAAATATTTAATACAATTAATTGCATTTAATTTATTTTATACACTCAAATTATAACACTGTAGTAAGGTCTTATTGTAGCCCTCCACATAAAATGAGAAAACAAATGAACTCTATAGTTAGCAGTACAAGAAGAGTGTATTGGGCTTCAGAGGCTCTTCAATATGTGCTCAGAATAAAATAAGAAACAATTAACAAGCAAAATTAGAAAAACACTTAATTCAGATCCAGCCCCATGGCCTGGTGGTTGAGTTTTTGGCACGCTCTGCTTTGGCAGCCTGTGATCACAGGTTTGGATCCTGGGCACAGACCTACACCACCCATCAGCCATGCTGTGGCGGCGTCCCACATATTAAAATTAGAGGAAGATTGGCACAGATGTTAGCTCAGGCTAATCTTCCTCAAGCAAAAAAAGAGGAAGATTAGTGACTGAGGTTAGCTCAGGGCAAATCTTCCTCAGCCAAAACAAAAAAGCCCACTTAATGTCAAATAATTGTTCCAATAATTTAATTATGAGTTTCAGGTGATAAAATAATATATACATATTAAAGAAAACATTAAAAACTTTGAAATATAAAGACTCAAAATACCGTGTACTTTCTATTGAACTATCGCTCTGTAATATAGATATCAATCCCTTGTTTTAATCTTTTAACCCATTATTCATTTAACATTAACATTTGAGTATTTTTCCATGTTAATGAACCTCATTTATACAGATTAAGGAATTATTTATGATCTCAAACAAAATTATTTTATTTTAAGAGAACACTACATTCATTGACTTGTAGAGTTTTGCGAAAGCTTTTTAAACTAGAAAGAATGAAATAAATTGTCTAAACTTTCCCTTAAAATTTAGAAAAGGTAGTCATTTAAAACATTATAAAAGAGACAACTGAAAACTAATAATGTAAAAACTAAAAAAGTAGAATAAATAAATCAATTTTCAAATATGTTTGTTTCTAAATAAAATTACCAACCACCAATCTTAAATCACCAAAAAGGATAAAAAATAGAAAGAGAAATTTGAATGAAGCTTTATAATAATGAGAAAGGATGTAGACCTATAAATCTAGATATGTAGGAGATTATTTAAGAAAATATATGTATAGCACTGTGTTAATTATTCTGATTATGTAGAAAAAGCAAACTTTTCTAGAAAAATAACAATTTACAAATTTGGACTCATTTTAGTTGGAAAATTTGAATAGACCAAAACATTAATATGATATTTAGTCTATAGTTTTAAAAGTTAACTTTAGAGTTGTGGATTTAATCAAAGTTGAGATGAAATCCCAGTTCTATGTCCCGCTTTTTGAAAGACTTTGATTACGTGAATTGGTTTCCCTGAACCTCAGTTTCCTCATCTATCAAATGGGGATCATGATGCCTATTTTGCAGGATTGTTCTGAGGATCAACTGAGATAAGTATATAAAAGGCATGTCATCTTTTAAAGTGACACTGTATTTTGGTGTGACATATATATGTGTCAATTTCACAGTGTGATTAGATGCTTTGGTGATTAGTAAAATGAAAATGCATTCACAATCATTAATGAACACTTGTAGTTTTTGTTTCGTACATCCAGAATGATTCAAAAAGAATTGAATATGGTCAAAAATGAATTTCTCAGTGACTAGTAAACATGTATTAGGCACCGACTTGTAACTGCCGTTACATTTCACATTGCTAAAAAGCTGTGAACCATCTTTGGGTCACCATTCAGCCCAGTCCATCAACGAGGAGGACTGACCAAGAGCTTTGTGTTCCTGAGCCCATGAGCTGGTACATTCTTCCTGAATGGGGGAAGGTGAAACCTTTTTTCAGCCTCTGCAGGCCCTGATGGAGGCAGATAAGGTAAAACAAAATTTCAGCTGCTTTTTTCAGACTTCCATGGAAGATGAAGTTGACTTTGCAAGTTGTCTCAAACTCAGGGAAAGACCACTTTCATTTAACCACAAAAGTTATTCTCCAGTGCATCCATATGTGGGGCACCAAATACCAACATGTGGTGATTGAATATGTATAAGATTCCCCAATAGTTAATGTCTTTTATGCTATATCACTCATATGGGTCTTTGGGCCACTGTGTTTGTGTATGTGTGTGTGTGTAAAGAACATAGTGACAGGGGTTATAAATCAGCGTACACTGAAGAGTTTTCCCCTACACCTTCAGGAAGTCTTTGTAAATGTCAGTTTCCAGCAGGATGAGGCTCCCTTTCCCATTGTACAGCCCAGAAGTTATTTAATGACTGTTGTTTAGGGGAACTGAGGAGAGATTTCTGTTGAAATGTTGACTTACTTTTGGAACAGCGACCGTTTGGATCCCCAGATTGTCACACCATTGATAGCTTGTGGGGATGTATCAAGAACCTCACAGTCCTGAGGAAATGAAGGAATAAATCATGGCTGCCATTTGCTGCATCAACACAATGTTCTACAAAGAGTTGAGGATGAATTGCGGTATGCCCTGTGACACAGGGATGGAACGTGAATTGTATATTGCACATGTGTAAAATTACACAACTTCTTGTGCTCCTTTCATTGCAACTTTGGTTTTTACCAAATGTTCATATGTAACCTGATTGTCAGATACTGTGCTTTTTACACAGCTTTATTGAGATATAATTCACATATCATACAATTCACCCATGTACATTTCCATGTTTTTTAGTATATTCACAAATATATGCAACCACCAACACAGTCGATTTTAAAACACTTTAATCACTCAAAAAAAAAGTGCAATTTGCAGTCACTCCCCACACTTTTCCCTTTCTCCTCAGGCCTAGGCAACCACTCATCTATTTTCTATCTCTATAGATTCCCTTGTTCTGGACAGTCCATGTGAATGGAATCATATATGTGGTCATGTGTGACTGGCTTCTTTCACTGAGCATAATGTTCTCAAGGTTCATCCATGTTGTAGCATGTGCCAGTATGTTATTCATGTTTATGACCGAATAATGTTATGTTATATGGATATATCACGACCGAATAATGTTATGTTATATGGATATATCACATTTGTTTATCCATTCATCAGTTGATGGACATTTGGGTTGTTTACACATTTTGACTATTATGAACAATGTTGCTATACACATTTGTGTAAAAGTTTCAGTGTGACGTGTTTTCATTTGTCCTGGGTATATACCTAGAAGTAGAATTGCTGGGTGATATCGTAAATCTATTCCTACTTATATAAGGAAAGGACTGTTTCCCAAAGAGGCTGCATCATTTTATATTCCCATGAGCAGTATTTGAGGGTTTTGATTTTTCCACATCATTGCCAACAGTTAGTATCTGACATTTTGATTCTAACCATCCTAGTGTGCGTGAAGCAGTGTCTCATTATGGTTTTGATTTTCATTTTTCTGGTAACTAATGATGCTGAGCGTCTGTTCATGTGCTTATTGACAATTTCTAATTTTCCTTGCAGAAATGTCTATTCATATCCTTTGCCCATTTTTTAGTTGGGATATTTGTATTTTTATTCTGTGTTGTCAGGGTTCTTTATATATTCTGGAAACAAGTCCCTTATCAGATATGTGATTTGCAAATATTTTATCCCATTATGTGGATTGTCTTTCTTGATTATGTCCTTTGAAGCATAAAAGTTTCTAATATTGATGAAATCCAGTGCTTTTTGTGTCGTATCTAAGTATCCTTTGCCAAATCAAAGGTCAAAAAGTTTATCCTCATGTTTTCTTCCAAGAGTTTTATAGTTTAAGTCCTACATTTAGGTTTAATCCATTTTTAGTTAATTTTTGTATATGGTGTGAGCTGAGGGTTCAACTTCATCCCTTTGCAACCCTTTGCATTCAGTCTTTCCAGGACCATTTGTTGAAAAGACTATTCTTTCCCCATTGGATAGTCTTGGCGCCCTTGTTACAAATCAATTGACCATAGTTGTATGGCTGTATCTCTGGATTCTCAAACCTATTCCATTGATTTATACGTATATCCTTATGCCAGTACCACACTGTCTTGTTTACTGTTGCTTTGTAGTAAGTTTCAAAATTGTGAATTGTTAAGTCCTCCTGCTTTGTTCTTCTTTTTCAAGATGGTTTTGGCTGTTCTGGGTCCAGTGCAATTCCATATGAGTTTAGATTTGGCTTGTCAATTTCTACAAACTCAGCTAGGAATATGATAGGGATTGCATAGAATCTGTAGATAAGTTTGGTGAAGATTGCTGTTTTAACATTGTTAAGTCTTCCAATACATAAACATGTGATGCTTTTCCAATTATTTAGACCTTTAATTTTTTTCAACAATCTTTATGTACTTTTCAGAGTTTAGGTTTTAAACTTTTGTTAAATTTATTTCTAAGTATTCTTATTCTTTCTGATGCTATTGTAAATGGAATTGCTTTTTTTAAATTTTATTTTTGGATTGTTCATAGAAAGTATATAGAAATATAATTGATTTTTGGATATTGATCTTGTATCTTGCAACCTTACTGAATTCTTTCATTAGTTCTAATAGTTTTTAGTCAATTAATTAAGATTTTCTATATACAAGATCATGTCACCCAAAAATAGAAATAGTTTTACTTCATGCTTTCCAGTCTGGATGCCATTAATTTATTTTTCTTGTCTAATTGCCATGGATAGAACTTTCAGTACAATGCTGAATTTCTGTAGTGAGAACAGACATCCTTTTCTTGTTCCCAATTTTAGGGAGAAAGCATCCAGTCTTTCACCATTACATATGATATTAGCTGTGAATTTTTCATAGATGCTGTTTATCAGGTAGACGAAATTCCTTTCTTAAAGAGTGTTGGAATTTGTCAGATGCTTTTTCTGTGGTTATTGAAATGATCATGTGATTTTTTTTTTATGCTACTGATAGGAGGTATTGCATTAAAAGATTTATGGATTTTGACCAAAGTCCTCGGATAAGTCCCACTTGGTCATGGTCTATAATTATTTTATATATTCTTTTATTCATTTTATTCACTATGAAAGAATATTATATTATTTTATATTACTGGATTTGGCTTGCTAGTGTTTCACTGAGGACTTTTGCTCCATATTCGTAATAGATATTGGTATGTAATTTTCTTTCCCTGTGATTTTAACAAACGGTTCATGGCACAAATGGGTTTACATAACAGTAGTATGATAATCAAAATTTTAAAAAGAAGAAAGAGAAAGAGAGGAACCAGTGTGCCAGAGTGTGAGCATTAAAAGCACCTCATCTACTGTCACAGTTATTGATTTTTAGCTTTGTCACCCAGTGAACCATTTGAGTCACAAAGTAAAGAGCAAATCATTGTTTTCCAGTTAGTTCTACTCTTAGAATTGTCATTTGAGATTTCTTCAACAATTAGTTTGATAAAGAAATAGTTACAAACAAGGTAAATACTTATTAAAAGGTTAACTTGCCCAAGGGAGAGGAATCTTATGTATGTAAGAGGTGTGATTGTTAATGCTAATTTTGTTTATTAATAAAACTTTTTATTTTTATTTGTTTCCAAGTTATTTTTCACATTTTTAAAATTCAGATAATTGTATTCTGAAATAATTCAGGATGAAAATAACTTCCATTGGATTTTGTTCCATAATGAAATCACCTGTTAAACTTGCTTGGCATTTGCCTAATACTTCATCAAAAAACAAATAGGTATATTAAAATTTCTCTTTTATTTTTGATATAAAATTCCAAAGGAAATATTAAATTAGATTAGGAAATATAAAATTAGAAATCACATATTTGAATTATCGTTAAAGAGAAAAATTTTGAAATAGATATTAGCTTGGCTTAGTTTTTTAATTCATTGGTATTCTTTGATTATTTTAAAAGTTTTGTAATTTCTATTCAGTCCAAGGAATGACAGAAAACAACTGAAAGAGTAATTAGAAAAATATCTGAGCTATTTTAAAGTGCATATATGTTCTATAAAATATTTTACAATTCAGGTAAAGCAGTGATCAGTAGGAAATTTACAGCATTAAACGTACACGTTAGAAATTAACAATGGCTGACAACAATTGATCTAAAAAATCAGGGAAAAGTACCTAAGTAAACATAAAGAAAGAGGAGAAAGCCAATTATGGTGATAAAGACAAAAATTAGGTATACAGAAAGCAAAGATACAAAAGGGAAATCTCCAAAGGCAAAAATTGTTCATTGAAAAAATTAAATTGGAGAAACAAAAGCCCAACACATTTTAGGATTAATCAAGAAAGAAATGAAAGTGAGAAACACAGGCTACCAATATCCAGAATAAAAATGAGAATATTACTTTAAGTTCTACAGATAATTCAAAAATAAGAGCATGCTAGAGCAACTTTATAACAATAAATTTAGAATTAAATGGTGTGTATTGTTTAAAAAACAATTTTAAAGGGGAGATAATAGAAGACATGAAACATTTGCTATATGTTTTTAAATTGAATTTTACTTTAAGCAAAGAAATGCTATTCACAGATGGCTTATCTCGTTGATTATTTCGTATTTAAAGAAGGCATTACACCAATCTTATGTAAACTCTTCCAGAGAACAAAAAAGATTCCTGCAAATCTCAGAGTGAACCAATATGATTTTGATATTAAAATCTGAGAGGACATTGTATGAACAAAAAATTACAGACTAGCTATCCTATGAACAAAGATGGAAAAATCCTAAACAAAATATTAGCAAACAAAATCCGGTCATATATTAAAATAGCAATATGATATGACTCAGGAGTAAAAGGAGGATATACCATTATAAAATAAATTGGTGTAATTCATTACACAAATAGAAAAAGATGTAATTTGAATTTCTTAATCGATTCAGAAAAAGCAAGCGATACAATTGAGCACCTACCTTGAAAAATCCCATATCAAATGATAATAGAAGGAAACTTAAAAAATCTGGTAAAGATTATTGTGGCTATTCCCTAGTCATCAAATACTCATATGCTCCTGCATATTCCCCAGCCTCCTGTAGTTAGGTGACTGAGCCATTTAGGGATTCTGACCAAAAGCCTGTAAGCAAAAGTATTTACCAGCTGGAACAGGCTCCTCGATTTGTCTTTCCTTCACAGAAGCAAACCCCGAAGTCTTGCTGTAAGATGCAAAAATCACAAGATGGAGAAGGACCTTGCAGACCCACAGTGAACTTTTGTATTTAATCTGCTAGATTTCCGGAAATGCTTGCTGTGGAATAGCGCAGGCTAAATTACTTGTATTTCTTACTCACTCTGATTTTAATAAGGGTTATATTATCTTTATTTCAATTAAAATGTTACTTATTTGTACAAAATTCTAATTATTAACTTTTTAGTCAGCATAAATGAAGTTCAATGGCATAAATAGTAAAAAAATAGATGCTTGGAAAAAATAGCACAAACCAGGTGTTAGCCTCAAAGTGTATTTCTCTATACTAACTATAAAATCGTTTGTCACAGAGTAATCTTTGAAGATCCCTAGAGAGTCCTCTGAGCAACCTACATGGTCCTGACACTTGCAGTACATGATTAATTAAAATTACTAGCATGATACAACTGAAGTGCACCCTGCAATCGTAATAATGTAGGAGATTTTTCCCACATGTAGTAAAACCTCAAAACCAATAAAGATGATATTTGAAAAGAATATATGTAATGGAATTTCATGTGGAATTGTGTGAAAGGGTGAATTAAAACCCAGCTCTGATGCTAAAAAAGAAAACCCAGAGTGATGAGAAAAATAAAAACATTAAGCATCAACAGAGAGGTAAAGTGAATAATAAAAAAACAAAAACAACACGGAATAAACTAAGAAACAGGTAAAGAAAAAAAGCAACCCCAACAAGTTCTACTATGTTGAGGTTAAAATTAAACAAGGTTCCAAAATTCCATATTTATTGCTGTGAGATATTTTAAAAAACATAAATTCCTGAACTCAAAGAAATTGTAATTAGAGGAATAAAACATTGCACATGACTTTTTTTTAAAGGGAAAAATATATTTATTAACAGCAATAACTACAAAGATTAATTAAATGCTTTTGAGGTGCCAGATATATGGTTAACCATTCTACATCGTTTCATGACACTGTCCCAGCAACCCAATGAGGTATATACCGTTATCCCCATTTTATCAACAAGGAAAGTTTCTGGGGCTTACTAAGAAACACTAAGACACATAGAGTAAACAGAAGCTCCAGAGCTCAATTTCAGACCTGTCTGACTTCAATGCTTTTACTCTTAAATACCATGTAAAATGCCTCCTTTTATAAGGCAATGTATTGATCAATATACCTTTTAGGAAGGGAGAGTTCTGATTTTAGGAAACAGAAATACAGAGAAGTGTAAATCTATTGCCTGAATCTTTTGCAATAATTAATTCTTATGCTGTATTTATAAATGATCCTGATGATAAAATAAGTTTTTAAAAAAGGGAAAATATGTAGTACGGGAAACCTGGACCAACTCAAAATTTTAAGGCTCTGGAAAATTCCAGAAAAGGCAAAAGTATTAAAGCATAATAAAGGATGACCATAATATAACATTATTAATGTACTTAATAATATTGTGAAAGAAAGACGCCTAAAGTTCAGAGATTTTCAATATTTCAATAAAATAAATTTTAAAATGTCCATTAAAAAATCTATTTGGAGTATAATGCACAATACACAGAGAAATGAGCAACCAACACTTACTTTGCTTTCCATCTTTAATTAGGCTGATTGGTGAAAGAGAAAGATTAGAACAAAGCTATGGAGGATATAATTGAAGCCTAACATAAGTAAAGAATTATGAAAGAACACCCATATGCTCTAAATGAGTTCAAATTCCTTCATAAATGAGAACCTCACAGGATACTAAAGGAATTTGTAAAGCTATTGATGAGCTCTATCAGGGAGTGTTGCTGAATATTGGAAAATAGAACTGGCTCCAAAAGATTCTATATAAACAAGTATAGCTTTGCTTTCTAAAAAAATTAGAAGAAATTAATGTAAAACATAGGTTTGGGTGCTTGCTAGGTATGCTGGATAAGTTTCTAAGACCTTGTGATTTCAAATACATTATATAAAGCATACGTTTAGTAGAGCCAGCTCTGGTGGTCTAGTGGTTAAGATTTAGTGCTGTCACCTCTGTGACCCAGGTTCATTTCCGGGTCAGGGAACCACACCATCCACCTGTCAATTGTCATACTTCAGCGGCTGCATGTTGTTATGATGCTGAAAACTATGCCACCGGCATTTCAAATATCAGCAGGGTCACCCATGGTGGACAAGTTTCAGCGGAGCTTCCAGACTAAGACAGACAAGGAAGAAGGACCCGGCCACCCATGCCCAAAGAATTGGCCACAAAAAACCTATGAATAGCAGCGGAGCATGGCTGATGTAGCACCAGAAGTTGAGAGGATGGTGCAAAAAGACAGGGCAGAGTTCCAGATCATTAGGAGTCAGAATCTACTCAACAACACTAACAAAAATAACAATATTTAGTAGGTCATTATTGAAGATAATTTTTATATATTAACTAGTTAACCGTGTAAGAAGTCATTCGAGTTAAATTCTCAATTTATTTTTCCATTGTCAAGTTACCTACCAACCCTCATACTTAAACGTTTAAGAACCAATTATCCTTTGTTAACACACTATCATACATCAATCTCCTTTCAAAATCAGCATTCCAAACCTTTAACTTTGCTGAAACCTAATTCTCCCCCCAAATCCTGCTATCTCTGTAGCCTTCTTAAATGAAGACTACTCATTCTATCATATTTCATGTACCACCAGCAGTTGTTCTCCTAAATCCTTGTAGCCACTTTCAAAAGATTTGTCATCTATTTTCATATTCTTTTAACTAGAAGCCCACCAAACACTTATGAATCTGACACCTTTTTCACTCTATCCCAATGTAAGCTTTTAAAATGAGGAGATTCAATATTCATATAGATGGTCCTCGGCCTTGAGTTCCCTGATCTGATCAATTCTAGTAGCTTTGATAGTTACTTCATTTCAACCATCCACCCCATTGGCCACATTATGCACTGCCAAAATCCAGTACTAAAAATGTCTAATAATATACAGTAACATCCTGGCCTTCCAAATATCTCATGTCCTTACTTGCATGATTTATTCTTTCCAACCTCATGCTAATTTACATTTAGCTGTAAATTTTCTTTCCTGTTTTCCAATGCTTCCAGACCTCATATTTCCTTTATTATTCACTATATTCTGAGATCCATCATTTTAATGACGCCCTTACCTGGATGGAGTTAAATGGGGATTTAATGTGTTTAGTGATATTTTGCTTGTATATTCAGGAATGCCTAAATAATGCCTGATCAGTGTCTTCCTCCTTACAGAATTCTACAACTGGGGAATAAATAACACTTTATTATTAGTAATGTGAGTGCTAAGTACCCTAACTGGAAAAGTGATGATAAAGCTGAGTAAGGAAATCAATTTAACACATAAGACATAAATGGGACTTCCTTCTTCCTCCAAGTGTAAATGCTAGCATCCTATCACTTTCTGCTTTATTCAGGAATCTAGTACAGTAATTTCAGGCATGATTAAGAAAAGACAAGGGGAGACACAACACTGTGCCTGTTCTAAGAGTCAGACACTATGTCATTTTACTCAAGAACTTAATAGAAGATTAAAGAGAAGGGAGGGTATATCATGAGCGTGTCTTTTAACAATGGCCCTTCCTCCTAGCAAAATCAATGTGTCTAGTTATTTCAAATCAAATTAGTTATTCCTTTTCCCTTGGGTATTGGGAGAGACAGCTAGGAAATGCGTGGGCAGAACGACAAGCAAAAGAAGTTTTCTGGAAATGAAAAGTAGGAAAGAAATTTCTCATTCTTCCATATATTGAAAACACCTTTAATCACTTTTTTCACCTTACTTTCTATGCAAACACCAGACATGGAGAGATATAACTGAGCACCTTCTCCAGTGTTTCACCAGGCTGCTGAAATGCTTGGACCAAGACTGAATTGATTGATATGAACAAACTCAGTGTCTATCCAAAACCATTGAGGCCAGTGTTTGTCAATATTGAGAATAGGATGGATTTTTAGAAACAACAAAGTACATATTACTGTTTATTAGTCTGCTTTTGCATGCTAATGCAAAGCATAGACATGGAAAAGCAAAGAATGCAGTTTTTCAACATTATTTCTCATGAAAATTGTAGGTCAGCTATAGGTTAACTGGGGGGGATTCCACATATCTTTTCATTCAAGGATCCAGGCTGAAAGAACAGCCCCTACCTAACCCGTACTGTTCTCTTGCCTAAAATGGAAGCACAAGGAAAAGAGAAAATGACCCACCCAAAGTTGTACTTGGATTTAGTTTCTGTTCAGAGGTGGGATATATTTCACCTGCTCGCATCCTATTGACCAAGCAAGTCACATGGCCAGGCCCTACTTCAATGGGGCAGGCAGGTATGCTGTTTTAAGAGGGGGAGGGTAGAATAACTATTTGTAGTTGATAATACAACTTGATGATACAACTTACTACATTTTCTATATTATGAAATCTTTCCTTTAGGGATGGGGCAGGACTTTGTAAACACATTCAGTAAGATCTCTGAAGTACAATATGAATCTTCATCTTAAGCAGCATAAAGAAAGATGGTCTATGGTCTAAGGTCAGTTCAGGTCATTTTGCCGCCAAAAGTGTTCGTATCAAATATTTCAACTGAGACTGATGATTAAGTTGTTGCTATACTGAGGATTTTGGATTTCAGAATTTCAGGTAAGGATTTGTGGACTATTTTAACATGCTTGTGGCATACAAAATTATGGGGTAACTTTGTCCGTTCTTTTATGTTCAAACTTTCTATAGACTTATATCTAACGTGTCTTTCTTGGAAGAAGCTGATAATTGTTTAACATTCAGTCTGATTGTCTTTGTCTTGTAATTGAAGATTTTACTCCACTATATGTAATACAATTACTGATATGATGGTTCAATTTACTGTCTTGCTACTTGCTTCCTACAACAAGTCCCACTTGTTATATTGTCTTTCTTTGTACTTGTTTTCTAACAATTGTGATCTTTTGGGGGATAGACTATTTATTTTGCTTGTTATTTGCATTTTGAATTTACGGACTAATTTATTTCATCAGTACTGGAAAATTCTCACCGGGTAAACTTTTCAAACACAGCTTGTGACCCATTGTTTTCTTTCTCTTTTTGAATCTCAGACAATTTTATTATGCTTTATTTATTTTGTGTGCATGTTCATGAGATCCTCTTTTCTGATTATCCTCCATTCTGTGTTTCTGTACTTCTTTCTGGATATTTTCTTTGAGCCTATCTTTCGTATCACTGATTCCCTTTCCAGTAACATATATCAATAATCCTATTTCTTTATGAAGCTCTTTCACCAGATGAAGTGAGTCATTCAGCATAAAATTGTGATTATAAATATACTGTGTGTGTTAATACCAGTGTTTTTCATTTTGTAGCCAACATTTATTTTTAATTATAGTGTGTATATCTCCTTTCACTGCTGCATTGGACCCAATAACACATCTTCTCCGCAATTCACTGGTTCCCACCTTTGCTTGAAGGAGATTTCTTTCTCTACTTCCAGTGCCTACTCAACTACTTCCACACAAGTTTGGGATACCAGCTACCACATGGCTGGGAAGTGGTGGACGAGAGCAGCTGGCTGCACTACCACCTCCTCCACAACCATCACATGCTGGAGGATGCCAGGGCTGTGGTACAGCAGGCCTCCAGTGAAGACCCTGCATAGGACAGCAATACCCAGGATTTCTGCTCTGAGGACAGCGTGTTGCCTAAATTAAAATGTAGCTTCAGTGATTCATTTTATAATGTTTTTGTGCAGATTAATAAACCAATGCATGTAAAATGTAAAATTAAGAGAACAGTACTTAGATCACAGGAAACACCCCGTCAACACTACTTGTTAGAACTACTCCTTAACAGTGCTGATTACTGGACAGGATTTTTTTCGAGATCATTTGTGAGCTCAATGCTCAACACCTAAAGTAAAATTAGGAAATATTAGCTGCTATGTTGTGATACTATGTAATTTTTATATCTCAAAAATAATCTGCAATCAATGAGAATATTTTGGAGTCAGATAGACTTTAGTTTGCACTAACCAGCTATAAGCACTTGTGTGAATAAACCTGTGTAATTATTTCCTTCCCTGAAATATGATACACTAATGTCATCTTAATAAATGCCCTCTTAATAAGATAATACTAAATGTCACATGTAAAACTTATAATACAGTGTTGGTATATACGAGGTACTCAATAAATGGCTATTTCCTAGGGTGACACTAGTTCTTCAACTTCCTTCTTCCAAACAACAAATTGCCAAAATGTCTGTGTGCCGAAGATGTTCATTAATATTAACATATAATAGACAATGATAGAGAAATAAGCAGAGTGATTCTAAATCTGCTGCAGTAGGGTTCTGTAAAGACACTACTGTTGGTATAAAATATGCATTGGTCTTTCCCCTTGCTTCTCTGCCTGATTTGAATGTGTCTTTCATGATCATTGACCATATAAAGCATGCTCACTGGAGGATTTTGTTTTCTTAAGAAATAGTTTAAATATTGTTTCATCTTATTTTTTAAATTTCAAAATTCTTAACAGATATATTCTAATTAGTGCATTTTTCATTATTTTCAAAGCTTACTGTGTTGTATGATATCGTTCTCTAAAACAAATCTGTTTTAAAATGCTGCTCCCTCAACTTTCTCATTCCAAGCACTTGAATGCATACATGCTAAGGGATGCTTGTGTCTCTTCTTTATGTAGATAGTTAGATGAATAAGTAGATCAATAGGGAAAGAGATGTAAAATATGATGACATGTGGTAACAATGTTGTTGATTAAACCTGCATAAAACCATGCTCTGTAGTCTTCTGTAACTTTTTTGGGTAGCCACATTACTAGTACTAAGTGGAGGAGCTTCTTTTTTGTATTGTCTTTTGCTCATATTCTCTGTAATTGTATAAAAGGAATGTACTACCTAGGGGAGAAATTTTCATGTATTATGTCACTTATAAATTTTCCAAAGTTATAATGGTGATGCTTAAAATTAACATGAAAAATGACACATATTCGTTCAATAAGAAAAACAAGGAAACTTTAGTCACATTCAATATTCAGAGGATGTAATTCTTTGCTTCAATTATGTATCAAAACAAAATACCAAGTATAACCATTGCTATTGGTTTTGATCAAAATAACTAATTAGATGACAGGACAGCTATTTGAAATGTAGTTTGGGGTAATGAATATTTAATTTATCTTTAATTTGGTTTTAATTTTGCTTTCAAATCAGTAAATGTTTTCTGATCTCTCCGATGTAAATTATATTATAAAAACTGGTTTCACTTTATTCTTATTATGGGATTAATATTATCATAGCTTTATTTATTATCACATCATGTATTTAAAAGCCAGATCTGATCAATTAGAATTTTGGAAAAGTTCAGGTGATTTATGAGGGGTGTGTGTGTACGTTGTGTATTATAGATATGTAGATGCAATACAGATATAAACTAAAACTCAAAGCAAAGAACTTAATCAACAAAATCATTTAATACATGAATTGTGTTTGACCACAGCATTTGTTTTTTTAAATATTCATCATGATTAAAGCAATTGATAATTGAAAATATGTTAAAGAGTTATATCCGTCTGTGTAGACTGGGGACAATTGCCATAAAGTCAGGGAAAACAAACACATTTCATCTAAGAAAGCCTTACATCTGAGAAAAATACAAAATAAATATAGCTAATAATTTTGTTCTGTTTTCTTTCCTACTTCAAATGTTGGCATATATATGTCTTTGATTGTAATATATGAACATCAGAGGTAAAAAAGCATGCATTTAGAAACTGAGATTTATTTTAAATTTTATTGTGTTGAAAAATGATATATTTATAATGATATTTGTAGCAGCTAATGTTATTTATACTAGTAAATACTGTGAATGGGAGAGGGAGAGATGGAGTGGATATATGATGGCATTTAAGATGTGATCATGAACATTTAAAAATATTCCAATGTATTCATCAACTATTGAGTCATCATAAGGGAGAAAGATATTGTACAAACCTCCAGAAATGACCACTCTATTTGGTTTATACCCAAAGGGTCAGTTGCTCATATTCAGTTGATATAGTATGTTACACTACGTCTATTTACCTCTCTCCCTAACCAGATAATTTTGTTTAGATGACAAGCTGAAATCCTAAGGATATATAGTTGCGATAGAAAAAAAAAAAATGTGACTGTTTTCTTTTTTCAAATAAACAAAAT
Organism: Tapirus indicus; assembly: GCA_031878705.1. NCBI lineage: Eukaryota > Metazoa > Chordata > Mammalia > Perissodactyla > Tapiridae > Tapirus > Tapirus indicus. Next base: position 31,935,016 of record CM062937.1, on the reverse strand, counting down.
ATTGTTTAGAGTCATTTGAAGTTATATTTTTATACAGCAGAGTAGAATTTAAGTCAATCCAGGCAAGGTATTAACGTGAATGAATTTTTAAATTATGGAATAATGTACTTGCCAAACATTGTGTGGATGATCCACTGGTATATTCTGATGTAGTAGGTTAAAATAATCTATTCATTGAATTATCATCACAGTGCTTCACAGATGGGGCAATCTGCTTCTTCCTGTGTATACTCAGAATGAAGTGCATCTACATAGCACAGTTCATGGAAAGTGTCTTCCTTCTTTGCCATGGGGCAGAAGGACATTTTCCACCCTCCTGTTTCTGAAATCGTGGAAATCTCCGTCAGCTGCTATGTATTGAAAAAATATCACCTATATATTTTGGAATTGTAGAAAATAAATAACTCTCTTAAAATAAATATCATAAACATTATAAACTAGGAGTGTATTGTACGGTCCTAGAAAATGTGTGTCTGAAGAAGCATTATAATTGAAAAATACAAGAACCAGAACTTTCCTTTTTGAGGAAAGATATTCAAGATATCCCAGTTGAACTTCTTTATTTGTGAAGCAAAAAAAAAAAAAAAATATGAAAATGATTTAAAATTGATTAACTTTTAATAAACTGGAAGAAAAAGAAAACAATAAAATAATACAACAGGCTTTGTGAAGAAAAACTTTATCATGAATTAAATTCTCCCAGGACTTTAGATACTTCCCGCATGTAAATAATTCACTTATGGTTACAGCATTCATTCTTCACCAATTACAGAGCTATGTTTCAACCTGAATATACCCTAACCAATGATTTAAAAATGTTAGCAGGGAGACTGTCTTTAATATATTTTCATTTCTTAAATAAAAGGAAAAAAGGGGAAGGGAAGAAGGGTTATTCAGTAGCTATGAGAAATCATTATATCAATTTAGAATTATCCAGCCCATTTCTTGTACATTAACAAAATTAAAACACCATTACGTGAACCCTTTTTCTATATGTGCCCCAGATGATTTCTTTTCTTCCTTTTTTTTTAAGTGAAGTTATTAGTTTAATTTTTAATTTATTGAATCATTTTCCTAGCAATGTCTCGGGTATGTGAGCCAGTATGATTCTCAGTGGGGGGCTAAATCAGAGAGGTTATTGCTTAGAAGATTATCATGACCAGTCAAGGCAGTTTTAGCCTCAAGTACATTTTTACAGGTCATTGGTTCCTACCTAAAGGAATCTCTCTGAAGTTCGATTCTGGGCAGGAAATAGAGAGGGAGATGAGAGAGTCTCTCTTCCCATTTATAATCAGGCCTTCATTGATCTCAGCAGATTTCCTAATTGTGAAGGTTACCTCAGGTAAGTCATCTATTTCCCCGTTTGTGGAATCTTGCTGTCGTAATCAGCACTTTAGGTGTTACACAGGGGCAGCAGAAATCCCCCTATGTATATTGGAGGAAGAATTATTATAGCTTGTCTCTAAAATAATGTATTTGGCTTTGAGTGCAAAGTCATAAAGCACAAAGGAAGAAGATAATATGAATTTTAAGAATTGAATGCAATGATTTTGTGAACAGAAAGAAGACACAATATGTTATTAATTGAATACTATTGACATTTCCTCATAGATTTAAAATTTGTTTGTTATCTGTCTCTTTTGGACGAAGTGCTGCATGTCATTCAATAGAATAGATTTACCATGAATCTACAGATGTTTTAGGTTAAGTCAGATGGTGTGAAATTTCATAAGACCAATGACATAAGTATTGTTTTGATTAAAATGTCCCTTGTGTATTTTTTCTATTTGTCTCTACCAAATAGTCATTTTGTGATAGTTACTTTCCATTAAAAATGAGCTAAAATATTATTCACTTATCCTAACTAGACTAATAATTATTGTTATTGATCTGTAGCTAAATTTTTCAGCAGTTATCAAATACCTGGAAAGAATCTTCTGTTTTGACATTGTTTTCCTAATGCAGTTGTATACATAATTTATTTCTGAGCTAAAGAATTAGTTGACATTTGAACTATGGCATTGTATTTGTTTGCAAATTCTTTTACTATCCTACTTAATTCCAGTCCAAAATAAAATTGGACTTTATTTCCCCGCATTTCAGGCACTTTTATTATTGCTAAATGCAAGCAAGTCGGATTATTCTTTCACACAATCTACTGAAGCCCTAATAATGGGGTCAAAATTTTGTTAACGCCAGCATAAAAACATGTTCTATTTTGGTTCCACCACTGGTTGTACACTGAATTATCCTGAAAATGATGTTTAATCAATAGAAAATAATTAGCTACTATAGTTATATAGTGATTTCCAAATATTCTAAATATTTCTATTTTATATATTATCTTATAATCACATATGAGAATAAACTGTCTGTAGAGTGAAAACTACTCCCCAGTCAGAATTAGTACCACTAGGTCCACACTACTCTGTCAAATATATAGATGGAAGAAATTCTGCCTATTCTAGGATACAACTACTGTGGATGACAGGCACATTAGTGTCTGTACACGTGTGTCCCCATGTGTACACAAGTTCTAGAAAAATCAAATTTTTAATTAAAAAATGAGATGTTAAGTGGGTAGCATTGTACCTAAAAAAATAATGTCTGTAGCCAATTGATATAAAAATGTATCAGTCTGTACTATTTCAACTGAAGAAAAGGAAACCTCTACTCAAACTAGCTTAAGCAAAAGAAGTATATAATAGCTCACATTAAAAAAAACTCCTGGGCCTGGCCTGGTGGTGTGATGGTTAAGTTCGCATGCTCCACTTCAGTGGTCTTGGATTCACTGGTTCTGATCCCAGGCATGGACCTACGCACCGCTTGTCAAGCCATGCTGTGGCAGGTGTCCCACATATAAAGTAGAGGAAGATGGGCACAAATGTTAGCCCAGGGCCAATCTTCCTCAGCAAAAAGAGAAGGATTAGCAATGGATGTTAGCTCAGAGCTAGTCTTCCTCAGCAAAATAAATAAATAAATAAACAACTCTGTGTTAATATCAGCCATGGTTGGTCCAGGGGATCAAGGAATGCTATCTCTCTCACAATTGTTTGGCATTTCTTTTCTCTTATCTTTATTCTCAAATAGACCACTTTGATGGAGATCTAAAGAATGATCCTAGCAGCTCCAGGATTGCATCCTGCCATCTTACTAACATCTACAGAATGAGTTTTCCGTGAGAACTCCAACTCCAATTCATTTTGAGCAATGAGCACATTCTCAAGCCAATCACTATGGCAATGGGTTTGACTAAATAGCCCTGGGACACATGCCTACCTTCAAGGCTGGAGCAAAGGGCCGGTTTCACCCAAATTACATGAATAGAAGAAAGGGAAGTGCGTTTCCAAAGGGAAAGTTTTAGAGCCATTACAGGAAGGCAGCAATATAGGTATTAAGTTTTACAGTCCAGCTGATCAACACGTACATATGCACTCTTAATCTGGTAATTCAATTTTTCAAGCACCAGTGACTAATACAATGCATGCATTCCAAAGCTGAAAGCATTCATGTCCTCCATGCAAAGTCTTACTAAGTTACCACATCATGGTCCAAGTCAGGAATCCCTAAAGGAAGTTCATGCATTTATGTCAGTTTTAGGGGAAGCTCCTCAAGGCTCAGAAATCTGCGGTTAAATAATAAATTATCTACTACCCAACCACATATGCTTTGAGATTACTACAATAAAGAAAAAATCACATTTTACAAAAAGTAGGAAAAGCATAGACTGGTCATTTGTTTTTAAGCATCAGTGATATCCTTTGACAAAGGAAGTGAAAGGCTGAGTGGTGCAGATGAAATGCTTTTCTTGGACAGCCAATATAGCTTCGTTAATTCCTTTCTCTTGGAGAATTTCCCTTGACCATTGCTCTCTGTGATATTGATCAAATAGACTTTAGCGAGTATTCTTGCTGCAGAGCATACTGCTGTTGTAGTCAACTTCATTTTAGCGTGGGTTTGGAGGCCTGAAGATTTCCACTTGTGATTGAAAAATTAAAAGTTGCTGTTTTCTAGGCTTAGAGTTCCTTCAGCAATTAAACAGAGACTTTTAGGCTTTCTTTCTACTAGTGGGTTTTAAATCCCATGGGATAGTGATCAATGCCAGAAAGACTACGACCTGGAAGTGGAGGAGGGGGAGTTCTATCATTTAGCAATGTATCAGTGGTTTGATCTTTTCTCTAGCTCTCAGTTTAGTGGTTTCCATCTTGGAATGTGACTCAGAGTCAAGTCTGAGCATTAACTTCAGAGGCAAAGGCAGATTTAATCTGTCACTTTTACAGGATGCTTGCAAAGTGGGGGTTCTTTAATGAATACAGCAGAAAGAATTCCATTACTGTCATCTGCTCGCACACTTTCTGCTAATTCCCTATTCTTTCAAATCTTCAGGATGGATTGTCAATATTCTTTTACTCTTGGTGTTATGCAGAAATGGCCCCTTTATAAAGTCTGTATTTCTTTCATTCAATGTTCAGATGGGCTAGCTTTTCAGAACATTCTTTCTTATAGGACATTATTGCAGGCTACAAAGAAATAACAAATATACTTGAATCTCTTAATGTATTTCTACCAAATCTCCTAAAGATCCAACCCATTTAAATATTTGATCTAATTTCAAAATGAAACCAATGTTAAACTATTTTCCTACTAAATAAGGATTGCAAATGTCCCAGGCAAGGACAGAAAGATTCACCCTGTCTAATACTCAAACTTTAGTCAGTCAATTCCACATTTTAGGTTCTCTCATTTGCCTCAAAATTCTTTAAGGTAACCAAGATTTGGATGTGTGAGGGCCACACCTCTCTAGTATAGCTAATTATGCTCTCACAAAATTATTGTCTGCCATCCCTTATAACTTTGGATTTTGCTGTTTTGGAGTTCTTCATATCCAAGGAATATATGCTTCCATCAGGAGATCTAATAATGGTTCAATTGAACTGAAAGTTGAAAATGCCACTTGGCTATTTTGTATTCCTCATCCCCTAGAGTAACACTCTAAACTTTGTAGTTGCTGACCTTTATTATCAATGGAAATGGAGTTACTTCTACAAACTGGATACAAAGAGTTGTAAAATAGATCAACTTGAAATCCTGTATTGTTAAGTTGAACAATGGTTTAGAGTCAGCAGGAATGAAGGGTTGGGTCATTCCATCAATTTTAAATTCCCAAGCAATTCAGGTACTGGCTAAGATCAAAAGGAAAAATGGAATAGATAGTTGAGAAAGAAATTTGCAACTGCTAATCATGGTCTAGTGTCTAGTTAAAACAAACAAAAGAAGGTAGCTACCCATATTTTCTTTCTAGCTCTGTGACGCATGTATTTATTTTCTCGTTCCGTTCTTCCTTATATTTTATATAAGGTGTGTTGCTGATGATTGTCTTTATAATTTATTCTTTGGGTTACAGCAAATTGACCTGAGATTTTTACTCTAAGAGAATAAATATTACCCAAAGATGGACACAAGGATGGATGTTACTGAGGCTCCTGTTTCAGGCACTGTGTCATGTAAGGTAGGAGCATATTCTGCTGTTGTTCCCATTTTATTAGTTATCAGTTAAAAGTGTAGACGAATGGATATGTGAGTGGATGTTGAATTACTGACAAGGCAACTGTGGCGGTTTTATGAAGCACTCAACAGTTTAGTCGCCAGCTTTGTTTAAGTCGACAGTGGTTGCGGTTGATGTGACATTCTCATCCCTGGATCACACTCCAGGGTGTATGCTTGGAAATGGTTGGATTAATGGAGTCCTCCTTATTCTAGTTCTTCAAGCCCTTCCAGTGATTTTACAAGCACTTATTTTCCTGTATAAATCGCACTTCTGATTAAAATATCCCCAGTGGTTTCATTTTCCTGAACAGAATGCTAAATGATACAGGAATGTTTTTCTTCATAGGAAAATTGAGGTGTCATAACCAGAAAAAAAAGAGGAATAGATACTGGGCAAGAAAGACAATTCAAATCAGAAATGAAAATTTTCCATTACTGTAGTACTTAAACGTGGTGTAATGTCTTATCAGTGAGAAAAATTCACATTTAAATTTGTCAGCATTTTCTCTGAGTAGACAAAACAGAAAGTCACTTTGGAATCCCCTTCTACATGTTCTAAGTAACTAACAACTGTTACCTTGAGTAACTGGTAGGCCATCATTGACTTGGGTAAATGGTGCAACAGGAGAGGCGCCTGAAGAATGAATGTGGTTTTTTACATTGCTTGCGATGATACAGTCTTCTCCTGAGGAATAGGTGGATAAACCCACATATAGGACAAGGGGTGTCTTGGGAAGAAAAGATACTCTACTCTGACCCTTCTGTTTGAAACATTGACTGCATTAAAATCTTCTAGATGAATTACAATAGCCCAGCTGGGAGGAAGGTATGCTAATTTGCTCCAAAGTAGAATTCCAAGTACAGGTGGAGGAAGGCAGGACTGCTGATCCAGGCTCAAACCCTGCACCTCACAAGTCAATTACTATACGGGCAGGACTCTGGCTGGAGGAGAATGCCAGGTAACCTGCAAATCTGGGAAGTTGATTTTTAACCATTTTGAATTTAAATATTAAAATATATATGTCTTTATTTGTTCTCCAGTTGGAATTAAGTAGGTCTTCAAGAGTCACAATACCCTCGAGGTACTTACGAACCTCGTTATCTACATTTAGGGAGTGATTCTGTCACTAACAGCAATAACCGTGATATCAACATGTACAATATCGTTCTTCTAACTTTTTTTGTGACTCTTCGGTCTCACTCAATCCTGGGAAGCATGTAGGCTAGTCCCCTTTAATTCCATGTGAGACATTAAGAAATGGAGGCAAGAGGTAATGACTAGCTTGCCTGAGGCCATAGATAATTAGAGAGAGAATTAGGCAGAGTAACCAGGTTTCCTGATTAGCATCTCAGTGATCTCTCTACTGGCCCACTTAGTTAAGAGCCGAGACTCTTGTGTCTGTCAGCTCTGACAATCCTTATTTTGCCACTTACTCATTGCTTGACCTTGGGCAAAATGTCTAATTCCTCTAAACCTCAAAGTCTTCCAAGGCTGAATGAATGAATGAAGTTAATTGCCCATTTTTCCTTTAATAGAATCCATTAGCTTCTTGTCAAGATAGTCTCTTTATCATCTCAATACACATCCCAAGCATCCTACTTCCAAACAAACCTTCTTGCTGCAAGTCTTGCTTAGAATGTGCTTCCTTTTTGTTCCTCCCAATAGCGTAACTTTCTGTCCATTTATTATTTCATTCAAAAACTATTTATTAGGCACTAACTAGGTGTCATGTGTATTATTAGTCATGGGAGATGCATTAGGAAGCATAACCAGATACTCATCCTGCTTTCGTAGAATTTATAATCTCGTCAGGAAAGAGGTTAAAGTATACACCAGTGTTATCCAAAGAAGCTCTCAGAAGACAACTCAGTAATTTCAGAACACCGGTCTTGTTTCCTTTGTTCAATAGTATAATTGATATTATTTAGAATAAAGCTATTTTGTTCTGTGTAGAATTATTATACTACTCAAATGGCCTAAATAAGCAACTGACACTCAGTACATAATTTTCAACCAGGTAATAATTGCTTTGCAAAATAAAGGAGTTTGTGTTATATCATTTTTAGTTGATGACTGGTATTTCTTCTATTAGAGGCAGTGGAACTAGAAGTAACAGGGCAGGTTTTTAAACTACTAAAAAACAAAGTTAAAAACAAGCAAACAAAATACAGTGTAAATCAAAACATAAAAATGAACAGTTTGCTCCACACTTTCATATGTGTTTAAAGTTTTTATAATAATTCATCTCTTCCAATAATTTTGTGCTTCCTAATGGATTTTTGCAAACCACTGCCTAAGCACATCATCAACAGATTTATGTTGTGTCTCATGACTTGCTGTCATTTCAAGTGTAAATTTTATTGCACAGGATTGTTTGAAATTAATAAGAATAATTGCAATAGAGTTTTTGTTTTAACTTCCATTATATATTAATGACATATTTTAAATTTCACTCATTTTTAGTGATTATAACTTATAAATGAATAAAATAATCAACATATTTGTCTATACTTAATGATGTCAGTCACCTTCTGTATTTACTTTTCAAATATGTTTGATTTAATCTCCACTTATACAAAAATCTATTTTAAAATGCGATTCTATTGCCAACATGATGTATATATAGTTTTTGTTATCTAAAGGAGAAGGAAAATCTATTTTGAAAATATATTTTTCAAAATCTATTGAAAAACTTGCAGATTTCTCAAGTTTTAAAAACTAATCAAGAGGTGTTTGAATTGACTATTTCATCTCTATCAGTAAATCTGAAAGTAGCCAAAAAGAAAACAGACAAACAAACAAATCATCCACTGACTTAACTATACACCTACCCATAATGTGGGATGGACAAAATAGTTTTTATACATTGTATATCCTATAATCAATAGAGTACCATTTCATCATAAACATTAAAGCTGAGCAGAAAAATTTAACTTTGCCCAATGTATAAGGTAAATTACAAGTAGTGTGTTCTCCACATATTGAAGACACTTAGTAAGTGTTCATTGATTTTCCTTTCTGTGTTTACATTGCTGAGTGCAGGGACGAACAGGGGTCAGGTTACTGGCAGTACACGTGAATAAAAACAGGACAACTGCCTCACCTCAGTACTAATACTGCACCTACTTTACCTTGAATTACATAAACCAAAATTAGTTCTAGAATAATGAAGATTTTCATAACTTAGATGATCTGAGACTTTTCTTGAAAATCTATAAAGCAATTCTATCCATTTTAAATTCCAATAATTATTACATAGACCCATTCACTATTAAGTAAATTAAACATTCTCTTAGCAGCATCCTCAGCTGTCTTGCTTCAATGTGCTCTCAATCTCACCAGAATTCTCGATGCTTATCCCCAGAGGCAAGCGCTGTTGGAAATAATTATACAGCCAGATCGTTGGTGAATTGATGTTTGCCAGCCTCAACTGAGCCTTTGATGTTGTTTTTTCTACTTTTATTTTCTTAGTGTCCACGGAATCTGTTTCAAAACATCCTCCACTCTCCTCAAAACTCTGAATTCTCCCTCTCTGGTGACAATCCTGCCTCCTCTTAGAGAAAATGAGTCATCAGTTGAGAGCTTCCTGGATTTACACAAGTATGATTCCGATACACATGGATCTCTTTTTACGAAGGAAATACTGCCATGCATACCATCTTCTTCCAGCCTAAATATTTCTCCTTTCCTTCCTTTCAAGAATTTTCTCTTTGTGAACTGTCTGCTCTCTTTAGTTTCTCCAGCCCCTCCCTCTCTACAATCTCCTTGGTTCTCTAATGTATAACTGCAATAGATATACTTGATAGTTGGTGCAACCCCCCATTGGCGTCCTTTGCCTCTGGAGTGAGGTATACCAAAGTGAGGATGACCAAGTGGAAGCCTCTGAAATTATACCCCTCCACCAGACAAGGTACTAAATTAATAAGAATATTCCATTCTGGGAAGGGGAACAGATTATTGCCATACTTAAAGATTCTAAAATGTTGCAAGGATTGTGGTCCTCATCATATCTCTATTTCATTCACTGCCTAGCACCTGTAGAAATTACACAGATCCCCAAGAATGACAGTAGACCACTGCAGCTGCTGTGTCAGATGTGGTATCTGTTCAAGAGCTGATTACCTCAGACTCAGGTATGGTAAAGGATTATAGCTTTGGTGACTGTGTTCTTTTATATTCTGACTGGGAAAGAGGATTAGAAACAGTTCACATTCACCAAGCATGAATAACAGTACACATTTATAGTTCTTGGCTAGGGCTATGTTAATTCTCCCGTTCTCTGTCATCGTACAGTCCAAAGAGATGTAGACCATCTGGATATTCTGCACAACATCAGATCAAAGCGCTGTAGCAAAGACATCATGCTAAATGGACCAGATTATCAAGAAGTTTCTATCACATTACATGAATTGCTAAGAACGTGTACTCCAGAGGGTGGGAGATAAACCTCAAGAAATTTCAGAGGCCTTTCATATCAGCATATATTTCAGGAGAATGAACATGCCATCCAAAGTAAAAGACAGAGGATGGTATCACATCTTGAATTTCTTAACATGAAGAAGGAAGTATAATGCCTGGTATGCTTCATCAGGTTATGGAGGCCGTATAGTGCATACCTGGGAATAGTCTTTTGACCTGTGTACCAGAAACAAAAGGCTACCAACTTTTGTCATGGGGCCCAACACAAGATCCTGCACATCCAGGCTGAACTGCAAGCTGACCTGACACTTGTGCCATTTGACCCAGCAGACACTTTGGGATTAAAAGAAGCAGCAGTGGGAAAAGAGGTAGTGTAGAATTTATGGCAAACCCCAAGAGGGAACACAGACCCCTAGTGGGCAGGAGCAAGGTTATGCCATCTGCAAGGGAGAATTATACACCTTTTGAAAATATCTCCTGAAATTCTCCTGGGCCCTTGTAGAAATAGGGTCTGACTTTCTTAGAGCTTTTACTAAAAAGGGCTTAACATTGTAAACCATTTCTCTGCCTTTTGAGATGTGTATATATCTCACAGAACTCCAGAGTGTCTTTCTCAAGGACCTGAAACGGAATCAGGAAGGTCGGGGCCTCTGTCTCCCAGTTTCTGTGAGAGAATAGAATCCTAACTTCAATGATCGCCACCTAGCAGGTATGGCTTGCCTAATCACATTCACACTGGCCAACGCTTTGTGATTTTTCACTTGAGTCTCTGCTTCCCCTCCCAACTCGTTCTTCTTTAGAATGCCTAGTCACCTCAGCACACACCAGAATGAAGCACAGTTCCTTCCGCTACTGTCAGTAGTTACAGAATAAAATCTAGTTTCTCCACTTTACCTAATGTCTGGCTCTGTTTACCTTTCACATGAGCTAGATTCCAGAAGATCCACATCTATAAAGTAGGGTGAAACCAGGCCAATATACCATAAAATGGAAGAATTACATCCAGGATCAAACATAAGCATGACCAGAAGACACAAGCAAGCTGCATGAGGAAGTAGCTTAAACTCTCTTGTCAGCCCCCATAGTTGGGCCAGTGTCCCTTCAACATCTTACACCGATGGCCCTAGGGGAGATCTGTTACAGGTGTTATCTCAGTGTGTGGCTATAAGCAGAAAAGGGACTGCAGATGCACTACAGCCCATTGCCAGGATGATGAGAGAAAATCCTCCTAATAAAGCTTCATGGCAGACACCTGGTCGTCCACTTAGTGTAAACAGAAAAGTGGGCTGACATTAAGATATTTATGGATTCTGGGGCAGTTGTTAATAAACAGGCTTTCTAGTCAGAAGTCTTCTGGAGGGAAAAATATTGGAATATCTGGGACAATATTTGGGTCCAAAGGCCAATTCTATATGAAATGGAATGGGAGTTGGCAACTAATTTGAAGATCTATGAATCGTTTGTTAATGTCCATTGAGGAGCAGCCATTATAGAAGAGGCAGTAAACAACCAATTGGAAAAAAAAACTCAGCCATTGGTATCAGTCAGCCTCTGATTCAGCCACCACCATGCTGTGCTGGCAGCACAAGCACATGGACAAAGTGGCTGTGGTAGCAGAGATAAGAGACGATACATGTGTCCTGCAGTATGTACTTGCACACTCCAAGGCTGAATGTCCAACCTATCAGAAACAGAAACCAAGGCTGAGCCCCTTACTTGGCTTAATCCCTCTGAAAGACCACTCTGTCACTTGGTGGCAAGTCTACTACATTGTACTCCTTGCTCCTTGGAAGGGCCAGCAATTCATTCTGATGGGAGTAGATACATACTGGGTAAGGGTTTATCTTTGCTGTCATGAAGCCCCAGCCAACACCACTATCTGAAGGTTTACCAAGTGTTTGCTATACTGGCAAAGGTTCCCACATAGTATTGTATCAGATCGGAAAAATATCTTACAACAAAGGACATGTGGGAATGGGACCATGGGCCAGAAGTTGCCAACACAATAGAGCTTTGGAAATGCCTACTAAAGGCACAACTAAAGCACGACTTAGGAGGAAATACTTTATGTGGATATATGCCATGCAAAAGACTCAATATATATTTTGAATCAGTGGATTTCATACAGTGTTATGTTCCCCATAGGAAAAATACCTAAGCTCATGAAATGAGAGGAAAAACAAGAGGGTGTTTGTCATCACTCCCAGTCACACACTAGGGGAATTTGTCTTTAACCATCTCCACAACCCTGGGCTCTGCATGGTTGGATTAATTAGGCCCCAAAGGGACTTGCAGTCCTCCAGGGAATATACCAGGAATCCCATGAAACTATAAACTATGGCTGCCTCCTGGGCACTTGTGTCTAAGGACCAGAAGGCAAGACAATGCATCCTCATCTTTGTAGGGATAGAATTGTATTGCACAATTAAAGCAGGGAAGAATATATGGCACCCAAATAGCTACTTAGCAGCACTTGATACTCCCTCGTCCAGAATGTTTGTTTATTTGTTTTTAATTAAGACTTCTTTTTTAGAGGAGTTTAGGGTCAAATCAAAATTGAGAGGAAGGTACAAATATTTCCCATATACCCCCTCCCTTCCACATGCTTAGCCTCCCCCATTATCAACATCCCCCAGAGTGGCACATTTATTACAATCAATGATCTTACATGGATACATCATAATCACTCAAAGTCCATAGTTTACATTTCAGTTCACACTTGGTATTGAACACTCTATGGATGTGGACAAAGATATAATGAAATGAATTCATCATTATGGTATCATGTACAGTATTTACACTGCTCTCTCCCATCCCCAAACCTCTGGCAACCATTGAATTTTTTTTTTTTTTTGGCAGGGAAAGATCGCCCTGAGCTAACATCTGTTGCCAATCTTCCTCTTTTTTTTTCCCCCCAAAGTACCAGTGCATGGTTGTATATCCTAGTTGTAAGTCCTTCTAGTTCTTCTATGTGAGCCATCGCCACAGCATGGCAACTGACAGATGGGTGGTGTGGTTCTGCGACCAGGAAATGGACCCAGGTTACTGAAGCGGTAAGAGCCCTGAACTTGAACCATTAGGACATCTATCAATAGCTCAATCATTTGTCTTTTTACTGCCTCAATATATTTGCCTGTTCCAGAATGTCTAGTTGGAATCATTCAGTATGTATGCTTTTCAGATTGGTTTCTTTCACTTAGTAATATGCATATAAATTTCCTCCATGTCTTTACATGGCTTAAGCTTATTTGTTTTTAACACTGAATAATATTTCATTGTCTGGATATACCACAGTTGACTTATCCATTCACCTACTGAAGGATATCTTTGTTGTTTCCAAGTTTTGACAGTTATGAATAAAGCTGGTGTAAACATTGTGTGCAGGTTTTGCCTGAACATACGTTTTTAACTCCTTTTGATAAATACCAAGGAGGGCACTTGCTGGATTGTATGGTAAGAGTATGTTTAGTTTCATAAGAAACCACTGACTGTCTTCCAAAGTGGCTGTACCATTTTTCACTTCCAAAGTGGCTGTGCCAGTTTTCATTCCCAACATCAGTGAATAATGTTTCTGTTGCTTCACATCCTCGCCAGCATTTAGTGGTGTCAGTGCTCTGTGTTCTGGCCATTCTTTAGGTGTGTACTGGCATTTCATTGTGGTTTTCATTTGCATTTTTGTGCAGGCATATGATGTGGAGCATCTTTTCATATGCTCATTTTCCATTGGTGTATTTTCTTTGTGAGGTGGCTGTTAAGGTCTTTGGCCCATTTATTAATTGGGTTGTTTGATTTCTTCTTGTTGAGTAAAGTTCTTTGTATATTTTGGATAACAGTCCTTTATCAGATGTGACTTTTGAAAATATTTTCTGAGGCTATCTGAGAAGCTTTTCCTTACCAAGGAAAGTGCAAGTGCTTTCTTGACAAGTGCTCCCATGAAGATTCATGATCATAACACTCGCCACACTTTCTTGAGATTTCTTGTTTGTCTTTCTTCTCTATTCAATGAAGAGGGCCACATCTAGCTTCCTATTCATAGTATACTCTATGCCAAGCCAACTATATTTGTTGTGCTAATGAATTAATTATATAGGTACTATTTCATTCTCTTTTCTCATTTTAGCACTCCCATCTCTCGATCAAGGTGCCCCTGACTTCTCTATATTACGTCTTTTTCCTTTAATCAGAGCTTTAAAGACCATAAGATCTTTAAAATATCAACTACTAATACTTGTGGCATTTTCCTTCCATTAGTATTTAAGATTGTTAAAAGTGACAGCCAAAAAAATCCAAAGGACTGACACTCTAAGGATGTGATTTCTAATGCTAGGGCAGCATTCGTAAAACTACATTTATGAAAATTAAAGATGAACACCTAAGAAGCATTTTCAAATGAACATATTCATTTCTTCTCCACATATTTTTATTTGGTAGATTCAGACCAAATCTCTTATTCTGTCAGTCATGCACATAATTTTTTGTCAATTTCTCTAGGCAAATACGAATGCCCCCAACTTCAGATGTAATCAAAATGTTAAAGGAATTGAGGCTTTGTCCTCATGGCCTAGAATTACAGTGACTTCTCATTTTACTCTTTTGTAAGAAAATTGTACTGCCTCTCCTAGTGTTTTCACAGAGAGCCACGGACGTCACTGCCTGACAGCAAACCTAGCTCAGTGGTGGCCTAAGTGTCTCTGTGTTACCCCTCCCAACTGACCTACTTTATCCCACCTTCAGAGAAGACAAGCTATTCTTAGGGTGCCCAGGTGCACTGATTGAGCAGGTTTTGCAGAGACATTTCTGTCACAAGTTAACTTGTGATTAATATGAAATATTGAATTATTTCATCCAATTTGCTTCATGAGATTTCATAAATGGTTTGTTAGGAGTTCTGTTTTTATACACTCATATCTGGGCCATGTTTCATTCTGAATACAGAATTTTGTAAAGTTATTTACTGTTCTATATTAAGCATTTTTAACATGTTTATTGACCAGAAAACATTTCATGACTTGACTGGGGTGGTTAAAAGTGGGCTGGAACCAGCAGCACTCATGACATTGAAATAAAGAGAATCTGATATAGATTCCTCTTTAATAAAGTGCAAGAGACTCTTAAGCGGGTCAGAGAAGATTTAGCAAAGCTGCTTAGAAGATGTGATGTTACTTTGAATTATTGTGAAATCTCTGTTAATGGGTTGCACACAGATGCTGTGTGTCTACATATGTATTTGACTTGTATCTGACTTTGAATGGGGTTCCCAGCTGAGTGGCACATTATCCCACATGCAATTGTGTATGTGGACAGCCTATAACTCAAATAACTAAAAGACCTAAAACTGCCTTTATTAAGGAACATACCCTCTCTTTTCTCTCTGTACTTCATATTAGAGAACTTCTAGAAAAAGCCAAAAGGAAAAAATAATCTTTTCCCTAAAATCATTCCCATCTTCTGACTTTGAAGTGTGGAATAAAATGGCCAATTCTTACTGTCACAGTCTAGCCATCTTACTCTTATGAAAGAAGAAATCAGGGAATAAAAAAAAGAGTCAAAAATAATTTGCAAAAGGACAATTAGAGAGAAAAGATTCACGGCTTTGCTCTGCTTCTCCGTCATAATGTCTTCCCTTATTGTTTTTAAATTTGTTTGAATTTTGATAATGAAGAGTGTTACACAGAAAAGAGAACACATTACTTTCATAAATTGGATAGAGTGAGGGACTGAAAACTAAGATTTATGAGGTGCCTATCCTGACTCATGTAAAAATATTTTATTAACTTTTCACAAAACCTCATGAAGCAGATAAGATTACTTTCATCTTACAGATGAGATAAATAAGATTCTAAGAATTTACAAGACTTATTCAAGTCTCCCATCTAGTAAGTGGCAAATCACAGATTAACATCAGGACCGTCTGATTGCGATGCATTAAAAAATTTTTTTTCATGCAGTGTATCTTTCCTTCTCCTTCGAACATACCAATAAAAGAATGATCAGAAATAATGTATCTGCATTTGCACAATAACGATATCTAAAAAGAATACTTTCACAAATTAGCTCACAGAAATAATGTCTGGCGGTATTTTCGTATCAATTTTACTGATGAGGAAATTGAGACAAGAAAACTACCTTTCTCCAGGTCTCTCAGAAGTTAGTGTCTGCTGACGATTCCCCTTCATCTTTTCCATTCCAATCCCAGCCATTTCTTCTTCACCATGCTGCTCAAAGATTATAGTTAAATATTCCTTTTCAATTATAAAACATTCAGCCTTTCCTTGGCATCAAATATCATATATGTGTTAAGCCACTGCCAGATTGGAATATAAATATTTTGGGTAGGAGAGAATTGCAGTGGAGGGCATGTTTATTTACACATCAACGAATTTAAAAATGTTAGTCGTTTATGGACACTGCATATTTTAGTTGCATCTGGAATGTTATTTTGTTTTATTCACATTTGTGACTTTTCTCAAATATGTCTTGACCGCTGTTAGATGTTGACAGACAATTCAAATTAGTTATGATGGCAATGGCTTTTAAAAGAAAATTATAGTTTAAATCATATACTTTAAAAAATAGACCTTTTAAAAATCATTAGGTTTTATGGGCTGTTTTAATTATTTTAATCCCGCAAGTCAGCGTGGAAATCTTCTCCACTGCCAAGTTAAATCTTCGGAAGAAAATGAAATATAATTATCTTTTTATATTACATGAAAATTACTGATATCACCAACACTTATGATGTAAGTTCTTTCAAGAATTTAACCCATTGCAGGGTCTTAATTTGAAACCAGTTTGTTTTAAACATTTGCCTGAGATTATACAATTGGAATTAAAGTGGGAGGTTTCCCATATGTTGTATGCTTATAAGTGGCATTTCAAAGGAAAAAATAATATGAATTTATATGTGAGATTCATAAACTAAAAGGGTTTTATTATACCCTTACCTCAATTCAAGTTTCCCACCTCATGTAGAATAAACTCAATTTCATTTTTTTGGTTGTGAAAATTTTTTAGATCTCCCGTCTTACTAACTTCCAAATATACAATATAGTATTGTTAGCTATAGTCACCATGGTGTACCTTAGATCTCTAGAACTTATTCATTATATAGCTGGAAGTTTGTACCCTTTGACTACCTTCAGGCATTTCCCCCACCTCCCACTCCTAGCAACCACCATTCTAATCTCTGTTTCTACTAGTTCACCTTTTTTATATTCTACATATAAGTGAAATAATACAGTCATGCACCACATAATGACATTTTGGTCAATGACAGACTGCATATACAATGGTGGTTCCATAAGATAAGTACCATATAGCCTAGATGTGTAGTAGCTATACCATCTAAGCTTGTGTAAGTGCACTCTATGATGTTCACACAGTGATGAAATCTCCTAACAACGCATTTCTCAGAATGGACCCCTGTTGTTGAGTGTGCAGTATTTGTCTAACTTATCCCAATTAGCATAATGCCCTCAAGGTCCATCCATGTTATTGCAAATGGCAGGATTTCCTTCTTTTTCATGACTGAATAATATTCCATTGTGCATATATACCACATTTTCTCTATACATTCAACCGTTGATGGACATTTAGGTTGTTTATATGTCTAGGCTATTGCGAATTATGCTACAGTGAACATGGGAGTGCAGACAGCTCTTTGAGAAGGTGATTTCTTTTCCTTCAGATATATATCCAGTAGTGGAATTGACGGTCATATGGTAGTTCTATTTTTAAGGTTTTGAGGAACCCCCACTATTTTTCATAATGGCTGTACCAATTTACATCCCACCAATAGTGCACAGTAGTTCCTTTTTCTCCACATCCTCAACAGTACTTACTGCTTGTCTTGTTGATAATAGCCATTCTAACAGGTGTGAGGTGATACCTCACTGTGGTTTTGATTTGCATTTCCCTGATGATTTGTGATGTTGAGCACCTTTTCATGGACCTGTTGGCCATCTGTATATCTTCTTTGGAGAGATGTATATTCAGGTCCTTTGCCCACTTTTACATTGGACTGTTTGATTTTTTTTTTTCTTTTTGCTATTGAGTTGTATGAATTCCTTATATATTTTCAGATATTGACTGCTTATCAGATACATGTTTGCAAATATTTTCTCCCATTCCGTAGCTTGCCTATTTCATTTTGTTTTAATGTTTAGGTAAATAACCAATAACATACATGCAATGAGCATATTTCATCAACTGAAAATTAAAGATAATTCAAAGTGCACCATGGAGACTCTGGGAGGTAAATACTTCTATTGCTTTTACTGTTCATTGTGTTAGAATGCCTGCTATGCAACACACTCATCTGTGCTTTCATTAATTTTCTCTAATTTCTTAACACTATTTCAAAATTGGTATTATTATATCCATTTATATGTGAGAAATAGTGACTAAAATAGCCTGTGTATAGTAGTAAATACTATAGCCTCTGTAATAGTAGCAATTATCTTGGCTAAGGTCACACAGCACAATAATGTGTGATCAGGGATTCATTTCTGGGCTTCTTTGTCTCAAATGTTAATCATTTTCCTCTAAATCATGATTCTAGGAAAAATCATGAAATTGTCAAAGTTGACTTTATTTCTCACATTGTGGTAGTTTTCTACTTTTTGAGTGTATTTTTCATGGTCTCTTTAGACAAAATTGGATTTAAGAAAGAAATGTGCCTTACATTAAGCTTAAAGAATCTAATGTGTTTTTTCTCCCAGTAGTATTATTAAAAAATACTGTGAGAGAACAATGAAAGGTTAATATATTATATAATTTCAAAGTATAATTGAAGAAGTTTATTTTGAGTGTTTGGTTTCTCAGCTTTTAATTCTACCTATTTATCATGTGGATTCTTAAAAGTGCAATTATTCTCTTTCCGTCAAATGGTGTCCATGCATATGTTGCTCAATATCGGAGTTTGCATTATGAGCTACTTGTTGGTATTTGAGGACGCTAATACTAGAGAATGTCTAGTCCATTCCATCTGTGAAGACTGTGCGTCTTTCTTCAGCCAGAGCTCTCTTACTGAAAAGCAGCTAGGCTTGAGTCCCCACAGATGTTAAAGGGCAGCATGGCAGTAGCTGATCAGATTCTAGAACTTCAGAAAGAATTAAAAACATTGCTCAATTTTTTACTTTGTTTTTAACATTATTATTTTGCTTTGTTTTGTATTTCCTGTTATGAACGTTTATCCTTAAGCATCTTGGCAGGGTCTATTTTTGGAGAATCCTCTTTCAGTTTTTATCTCTTCCTATACTCATGACTCCCTAGTTTCACTTACATATCCTGAACCCTATATTTAATTAAATCACCTTCATAGTTGGAAGAGATGGAGAATGGATTAATATGTCATCTCTGAAAAATGGAAAAATAGCAAAAACATTCCCATATCTGACTTCTCTGCAAAATTCGATACTATGGTCAATAATACCTCTCTCTCTTAAACTTGCACTTCTGAACCCAGTTAGTGAAACTTGTAGTAGGCAAAATAATATCCTCTCAAAGACATCCTAATACCCAGAGCCTGTGAATAAGCTAACTTTCATGGCAAAAGGTACTTTGCAGACGTGATTAAGTTAAGAACCTTGAGGTGAGGAGATCATTCTGGATTATCTAGGTTGGCCCAATCTAATCACTTGGGTCCTCAAAAGGGAGGAAGCATTCCCAACTGAGGACAGCAGGAGATGGGACTATAGGAGAATGGTAGGAGGGATGCAACATGGCCGGACGGGGAGATGGAGGAAGGGGGACACAAGCCAAGGAATGCAGGTGGTCTCTAGAAAGTGGAAAAAAAAAGGACACAGATTTTCCCCCAAAACTTTTGGAAAGGAACACAGCCCTGCTGACACCTTGATTTTAGCTACTGAGACTCATTTTGGACTTCTCATGCTCAGAATTGTAAGGTAATAAGTTTCTGTGGTTTTAAGCCACCAAGTTTGTGATGATTTGTTACAACAAAGATAAAAACTAATGCACTCATTCTTCCCTTTTTTATTAGGATAACGTCTGTTCCTAGCTCTCCCTCTATTTCAGTAATATAACAAATAGCAGACGGGATGCTATCTCCTATATCACGGGATTTTCTGTGTTCACCCTTATTTATTGAGTCTCTCTGAGGATTTCTGTAATGATTGTTTTTTTTATTATGTCCCTTCCTATATGGGCTATTCCATCCATGGTCACACAAGCAATCTGCTAAAACTATTGAATGTCTATGCCTAATCATGAAATAGCATCCCAACAGCATTTCCCACAGCCTGCAAGGGATCATGTCCACAGGAAATTCCCACAGATGCCTCGCACTCAGTCTGTCCAAAACCAAATTCATTGATCTCTTGCAAGGACCACACTTTTATACAGTCAAATCACTCTTTTCTTGAACTCTCTAAGTTGTTCTGTTGTATTATAATCTACCTAGTTTGATAAGACAGAAGTTCTGCTGCTATTGTTAATATATCTCTCTCCCGGAAAAATCACTGCCAATTAATTATTTCTAGCACTCAAATACAGCTCTACCTCACCATTTCCAATATTACTGACCTAATTCAGTCCCTCATTATTTCTATGCTAAGCCATTGAAAAATAGTATATACTGATATTTTGAAGTGAATAAAATTATTCTTTTTATAATTAAATGTCTACATATGCTATGTACAAGGATGTATATTTATTGTGAGTGTGGCAGGTGAGATGTTATCTTGCTGTGGACCCTATTCTCCAAAGGTTGGACCAATGATGGACAACCCCACAAGTGACTAAGTTCAAGTTTCAAGATATATCATTGATTAAGATTGACAAGTTTGACTAGTCAGACACATGTTCACATAGGTAGAATCGTAAATAATTTTTATTACTATTTTTTTCCCGCAGTATTATTTGCAGAGTTGTGAGCACTCATGCAAACATACAATGCCTAAGTATGGAGCTGGAACTATGGCTCTAATTGCAGTGTTCCATGCTATATTAAGCAAAGCTATGCAAAATGTCATATTGAGCTCTGAAAAATTAAAATGTTAATAATTTTTATGAATAATTGCCTAATTTGCACGTTCTGGGGTTTAATTTGAATGCTGTACTGATTATACAAGCCTTTGAATAATTCATGTATAGACCTTCTCCATTACCCTGATAATCAGAGTTGTATGCTGGTTCCAAAAAGCTGCCTTGTGACAATATTACCTACCATGATTGGGAATGTAATCCTCTATTAACTATTTTTCAGGAAGAAATAGAAATGAAGAGGAGTACCTGCAGAAAATTAATTGACAAATTTCTGTTTCAGGTGACCTTTGTAGAAGCATACATAAAGATGTCTTTGTCATCTCTTTTTCTGATGATCTTCTTCTGTCCAGTGACCTTATGAATGCTACAAATGTAGATGTAAATTTCATTATCCAACAGAGAATCAAGATGAAAACCTGACAGCATGGCTGGGTATATGAAATATAATCATGGTTTTCATTCTCTAATAGAAGACATTTTACATGCTACTTAAGCTTTTGCAAAGAACTGGGCATATTGTAAGGCTTTGTTTGGAAAGATTCTGAAAGTCAGGCCAATAAATACTTATATAACTCCAAAGACACCCAGGTGTCCTGTCTGTTTCCCAAAGAAATTCTCTCAAACTTACCTTTAGGGTAATTGGCTTTACCAGTAATCTTCCCATCACGTAGACGTAGGTGCATCTTAGTATGGCAGGGGCGCCCTTGCTCAAATAGGGATCTCCATTCCAGAGAAGTGTGGTCCACCACAAAAATGTAATTTACTTCCACATTGTACTGAAATGTTTTACTAATATCACCTTCCAGCTCAATGGTTAAGAGTAGAGGCTCTAGAGTTAGATTCCCTAGGGTTGAGTTACACTCTGTGCCTTACTTGCTCTGAGATCTTAAGCAAGTTACTTAACCTCTCTAAACTTTAGTTTTCTCATATGTAATGGTTGGGGAATGACGGCGATAATAGTACCTGTTGTATATGTTTAGTTGAGAAACTAGTGAGATAACCTACATTAAGAACTAACATACTATGCAGCATGTATTAAGAGAGAAATGAAAGTGATCTGCTGTTTTCTTTATTGTTTCCATGTGTTACCTTTTGTTTTTTAGTTTTCATCTTTTGGTCTAGGCCTAATCTATTTTATATATGGAAGATGGCAAGAATGGCAGCCCTTTCTTCCTTAATAGTCCTGGATTCTCACTGACCATGTTTACCCAGGCACTTTCTAAAAATAGAAGTTCTCTGCCTCCCTCTTCACCCGCCACCTCCGGATTCTGATTTAGTATGTCTTGGATGACATGAAGAATCTGTATTTTTTAAAATGTTCCCAGTTGACTTTCATAATCAAACTCAGTGGGAACCTGTCGCTCTTACTCATAAGTATTCAACCTCAGCTTCAGGGGAACCAAAACATCCTAAATGTGTTTGCAAAATCTCGTGAGATTGACATTTCTGGTGACATTGTGCATTTTCCTGGGGAAAAGATTTATCAAATTTTGTCTCTCAAAATGTAAGAACAATATTCTCATTTTACTATCTTTACACCTAGAGTCAGACAAAGAAAGAGCAACAAACTTTATGAATTTGACATGCAGTATGAATTATGTCTACTAAATGGTGATTTTTTGAGGGTCTGTATCAGGGATAGTATAATAAATAGCACCATGAACTTCATCTCTTTAACAAGGTAATGGTGTTTTTTAAAAACACCTATTGCAATTTTTGGTCTCAATACCATGAATAGGTAACTTTTTTTTTTTTATAATGTTGTTTGTTTTCCACTATGGACATTGTGAAAAATTTTGTTTCCTTTGGCAAAATCCACAAATAGCAAATAAATATGTTGGAAAGACTTTATCTAGTTCGATACTCATTTGTCCTTCTTGACTTCATCACCTACACATTGTCCATTTTATTTTATCTGACGATAACGTACCTTAAAACTTCTCTGAAATAAATAGGATAAATACGTTGTAACCTTGTTTCTTTAATTGTTATATATCTGGTTAGTATGAGCTTTTTAAAAGAAATTATTATAGGTGAATCATTTGATGTGTAACAGTGTTTATCAATGATACAGTTTATAAATCATGAGAAGTAATTGATTTTAATTTATTTAATAAAAATATGATTTCAGCTTATAATAGCACTAAATTTAAGGTTGATGTAAAACTTCTTTCTCATTTAATTTATGTGGACCCATGTAAATGCATCTTTTATTATTCATATACATGTCCTTAAATATTATATATAAATTAAAATGGGAAATATATATATATTATTAAAGTACACTGTGATAACATCTTAAATAAACAATTAATAACATTAAGTTTTCTCTATTTCTTTTTATCATTTGGGAGTTTTCCTGATGAATTTCCACAGCAAAGCACAAAGAGTTCTATTGGGGTTCCAAGTCCAGTTCTAAAGAGCAAGTCTGAGTTAATATTGAAATCTAGACTTAATTTGTTTACGCTAGCTGAAAAATTGACCTTTTCGCCTATATGTGTTTGTTACAAAATAGTAGACAGGGGTCATTTCATAAGTTGAGACACATTTCTGGTGACATTGTGCATTTTCCTGGGAAAAAGATTTATCACATTTTGTCTCTCAAAACGTAAGAACAATATTCAATATTTAAATGTTATATATCTGGTTAGTGCGAGCTTTTAAAAGAAATTATTATGTCCTAATAAGTAGTCAGGCCTGCATGTTTATTTGGGACTGAATAGAAAAAAGGAGAAGACAGGGGATTAATAGCTAATCCCAGAGGCAGTGACAGGTCAGGTTATAAACTTTGATGACATTGTCTGAACCAGGGCCAACTGTATTGTTCTTAAGTGCTGAAACTTAAAGCATGCAGTACCTCTGGTCCATCTGGCATTAGCCTACTAAACTGCATACCCACCAAATCTGTCTTTCTTGGATTGCATTTTACATGGACATTGACTCAATGAGAATCTACTGAATCTACTATGTTCTATTTATAAGATGTTTTAGGATCTCTTTTGTTTGGGCATAAATAGACCAATGTAAATGAGAAAAACAAAGAGAAATAGAGACAGAGGAGGTGATATAAAAACAGAGGAGGGACCAGCTTGGTGGCTTAGTGGTTAAGTTCTCATGCTCCACTTTGACTGCCCGGGGTTTGCAGATTCAGATCCCGGGTGTGGACCTACACACCGCTCATTGAGCCATGCTGTGGCGGCGTCCCACATACAAAATAGAGGAAGGTGGGCACAGATCTTAGCTTAGAGCCAGTCTTCCTTACAAAAAAAAGAAAGAAGGAAAGAGGCACATAGGTGAGACAGAAGGGAGGAGAAAGAAAGAGAGAGAGGGAGGCATATCAGTGACCAATAAAGACGCAGAAAAGTAGATAGAGACGAAGGAAGGTGAGAAAATTAAAGAAGAAGAGAAAGAGGTAGAAACAGTACCTGCTTTACACATGAACTACCAGCAAAAAACTGTAATACAATTTAACTGGTAGTCTAGCCATGATTATATAAATATTTTTGAAAAAAGAAAAGTCAAGCATAGGTGTCTTGGTTATACTCATACACATGCCATTGTTTCATATGCGTCTATTGCTGGGAGCAAGTCTCTTCATTTTATTTGAAAATTTGGCTTATAATATGCGGTGATCCATCATCTGTAAGAGAAATGTGCAGAAAGATAAATTGTACAGTAGTCTGACAAATCTTATTAAAGCAACATATAGAAGAGAAAAATTAACAGCTAATCCATTATAAATGTCAAATCCACAGTGCCTCTTTCTTCATAACTGTTGTATTTCCATTTCTTTCTCATTAATTCTTAGTCCTTATGAAATAGTTTTCATTGGTTGGTCAGTCATGTATATCCATGAACTTCTAATCAAATATGTCACTATTGCCTTTAATTTAAAAGCATCATTGCAAAAATTCAGTGAAAATTTTGTTTCTTTATGAAAAAATAGACAAATGCCTACCTAAAATTAATCACATTGGTCTTTTAAGTTAAAGTAGAGGAGGAAACCTTATTTCATTTTTTTGCAATTTTAGATCACATAATTATATGGAGTGTCAGAAGTAGAAAAGAAAAATAAGTTATTACATTCATATTTTCAGAAAGTCCATAAACAAATAACTTACTTTATATTTACTAAATTCTTTAGGGACAAGATTGATTGTTACATAATGACCTGGGGCAGTCTATCTATGGAAGAAGTTTATTAATTATTACTTTTATTTTTTCCACTTGGCACTTTCCCTTTCTTTTGGATCTGTTGGTGAATCACCTTTTCTCCATACATCTGAAGATAAGACAGAGGCAGAAACAGAGTCAATCAGGATTTTTTTCAAGCATAGTTGATTAAAGATAGTTGCAAATACTTTGCTACTCTTCCCACTGAGAAGTGGAATTTAATATCCATTCTGTTCAAGGCTGGCCTTAGTGACTTGCTCGACCAATAGAAAATGGCAGAGGTGAAACTATGCTAATTTCAGGCTTAGATTTTAAGAGGATTGACAATTTCTTCATTGCCTTCCAGGAACCAGGAGTGAGCATATAAGAAGGCTAACTACTCTGAGGCCACCATTCCGTGAGGAAGTGCCAACTACATAGATATTCTATACGTAAGCACCCCAGTTGACAGCACCCCATCTGGGCCAAGTCTTCCAACCATCCTCACAAAGAGAGCAGATATATGCATGAAGCCATCTTGGATCATCCAGACTAGGTGATCAGTCAGCTGAATGTGCTATCAAATAATCCCTGTTAACACCACTTGGAATAAGAGATTTGCCCAGCCAATCCTTGCCCAAATTTATGACCCACAAAATTGTAAGATCTAATCAATGTCTTCTTTAAGCTACAATGTTTTGTGGTAGTTGTTACAGTAGATACGATATACAGGTGTTAAAAGCAAGAAGTGTTCTTCCTGCTGAAGTTGAAAGGAGACTATGCGAACATACAGAAATCTAGCTAAGTTTGTTGGCTAAAGGCGTACCCACCCATTGACTTAAGTGTGATATGCTCTGATAAATTGATTTGGGTTTTCGTACTTACAATATAAGCTAGCTTGATTTTGTTTCTAGTATTTGCATCTTAATAATATGACTTGCCAAACATCCTCATAATCAGTTGAAATTCCACATTTTGCTAATAATCCTCTAGTATCTAGAACTTCCAATTTTTGTAGTTTACAAATACATAGATTAAAATAACACATATAGGTGCATTTTGTTGTCAAAAATAATTTGGAAAATTTCATTGAAAATGCGTGTTGTTTAACAAGATATAAAGGCTTATTAAAGCCTGGAGATTCTTACTTCTTTGGCCTTCATATTATTTTACCCTCCTGGGACTCTTTTTAGTCCCTGATTGCTCTATTTCCATCTCCTTTGGTGGCATTTCTTCCTTTACTTTTTTCTTCCATCATGATATCGTAACATTTTATTCTTATTCATTTTTCCTCCTCCATATATTAAACTACAGTGATTATTGTCCTCATAATTTCTTTTTCTCCTATATGGCTCTTAAATCTGTATTTCCAACCCCCAACCAGTGGTTCTATCTCCACCTACCCATTTTCAACTACCTGCTTATTACTATTTTTAGTAATTCCCATAACTTGCAATCTAAAACAAAGACATTTTAACTTAATTTCTTTTTCTGGTCTCTCTTTCTTTCTTTCTCAACTTCGGCTAGTCCTTACTCAACAGAAAGGCAAGACTAATATCCTTATAGCACAAATGTTATTTTGCTATTCCTGCCTATGTATTTTGATACCTCTTCACGCCCCCCACAATGCAGTCTCATTATGGCTTCCTGGTATTACAGGCCTATGAAAAATGGTGTCTCCACTATCTTCCACACTTTATTCCTCTAGGAATAACTACATACCTTATACTTTAGCTCAACTGGTCAAAATAAGTTCCCACAAATGTAGTGCATTAAGAACATGTAATAAGTAATATACATTGGATAAAATAAATTTTACATTATTATTTTCCAAATATTAAATGTTATTAGTTTTCTAACATTCTGTATGCATGTGAATAAATGAGATAAATATCTTAAAATTTTAATTATGAGAAGACACATTAATGAAAAGAAGAATTCATGAGGTCTTTATTAATTAAGTAGCCCTCTGTTTCCTCATTTACATCTAACATAAGGAGAGGTAGATGAGGAGAGTGAGTGAAACAAATGAGTGTTATTTTGTTACCATTGTGCTGATGTCCAGAAGTACACACATTGACAGAATGTATAAACCCTCAATAGCAATACCTATAGGTTTTCTTTCATTTGATATATTTTTCTAGAATAAAAATAGATTAATTTCAGTGATTATTTCTTTTATTGGGATATGAAAGAATCCTCAAGAATCGTTCAGTTCAATTAAGATAATAACAAAACAACAAAAAAACCTTTCTCCATAAAAATCTGAAAATACATAAGATCCCAGCTACATTTTCTGCTTAAATTTATAGTTAGAGATAAACTCCCAGGGGATTAAATAGATCCTCAATGTTCTCAAATCGTGTTTAAATGAAAATGAACATATTTACAGATTTATTTTCCTTTGAATAGTATTCAATGTCCCAGTTTCTACTTTGAATATTGTTTCCAAATTTTCTACCTGATTTTGTCTATTAATATTCTCTGCCTTCCTTTTCAGATGTTTTGGGAGAATAGAAGTGACCATGGTAATATTTAGGGGAGTTTTGAAAATGTTCTAACATTTTATATTCTATGCAATGAATAATACCCACCAGTTGAGGTTTTTTTCTATAACAAACATTTATTCTCATATAATTTCTTATCCCTTTATAAGGAAACTGTCAACAGGAATGCAGCATTGCTTAGCAAATGACAGGGAATCAAAGACTTGGGTCTTAACGTAGGCTGTGGCTAAAACTTTAGGTCTCCTGAGACAGAGACTGCCTTCTGATCTTGAAGGTCCAAATCCATATGACATAGGCACTGAAATGGATAATCTCTAAGATCTCCTCCAACCCTCAAAATATGTGATTCTATCTTACAGCTGGTTCTTTTGTTTGACACATCGTACTAACTGGAGGTTTTCTTCACATCTAGCTTAACTCTCATGTCTTATAAGTGATGTCTTACCCTTTTTTTTTAGCTCACTGTCAGGAGTGATATACCACAAAGGCTATTTGCAAATTAGATCAGGAAGGCCAATTCTATTATATTTGACAAAAGGAGGGTGACAATTACAGTATTATTTCTATAGCAAACATGTGTCTTTAATTTCCTGCTGTCTAACCAAATCCTATTGAGAGTCTTAGTGTGAGAGTCTTACAGTCTTAGTCAATATCACCATGTCATCACTCATCCAGAACCAGGAATTTGACATCTAATAAAAACTACTATTTTGATGATTTTATATGCTCTAATAATACAAAGACGAATTCAACACGTTTGTAATCAAAAAGTGTATTGCTATGAAAATAGACTAGTTAACAAACATGTACAAGAAAGTCTACTTTTGCGATGATACTCTTGCAAACGGCATCTCACTGACTTAGATAGGTGAAGAGATAGGGCAGGACTCAATCACTTCCTGAGATGACTGCTGCCTGAACTAAATCTCCAGGGACAGAAGAAAATTAGGCAGGAGGAGCAGTTGGCAAAATCAGGACTGAGGTTGTAGGAAATCAAGGAGGTGCATTTCAGGTAAAAGAGAGTATTATGTCCCTAATGAGACAGAAATATGAGAGAGCATTGTGACATTGGGAAACTGTATTTAATTATGTTAAAATATAGAAATGGTATGAGATAATGTGGAAATGATAAGTCATGTTTAATTCAAAAAAGGACTTTCCATGTCATGTTAATTTGCTTAGATTTTAAAATGTAGGGTGAGGGAAACTTTGATGATTTTAACTTGATAATTAATACTGTATTTTTTGCCAGTTTCACTGAGATATAACTGACATATAGCATTGTATTATTTTAACTTTACACCTTAAGTTTACACTATGTTTGCACCTTAAGTTTAAGGTGTACAACATAGTGATTTGATATATGTATATACTGTGAAATGATTACCACAATAAATTTAGGTAACATCCATCACTTTTCACAGCTACAAATTTATTTTTCTTGTGATGAGAACTTTTAAGATCTACTCTCTTAATAACCTTCAAATATACAATGCTGTATTGTTAACTATAGATGCTATGCTGTACTTGAGATCCTCTCAATACTATACTTTAAAAAATCACTTTGGTGACAGGAGCAGTTGAAATGAGATCATCAGATAGAGTTTATGGAGGCCAAGAATATTGATGTTAGACAAAAAAAAAATTGAGATTCTAAACCGTTTTAGGGATAGTCAAGATGGTAGAGGGATTCGAAATATATTAAAAATGTAGAATTGACAGAATGCAGTGACCTCATGAATGATGGATACTGGGGGGGTGGAGTCAAAATGGCATAAAGGATGACTCTTAGTTCTGACTTAGGTTGGGTGGATGGTCATGTTATACACCAGAATTGGGAATATGAGAATAGAATCAGGCAAGAGAAAGAAAACGTTGATGTGTAGGTGCAGTATTATCCCCGTGTTGGGGTCAAAGGGTAGAAAATAGTCTTGGGAAGAGTTAAGTAGAGAAGGAAACAAAAGGATCAAAAAGAAAGTGACTTTGATTGCACATGGATATGTGCCACACAGTGCTACAGTTTCTCATCTATGCGGCAATCTTGGCACCTATAATTTTACTCAAAGTAATCTGAGACTCAAAGGGAATATATAATTTAACCCAAATCACACAAGTCAAAAGTTAAAAGGCCAGGAATCAAACCCAGTTCATTCTGGCAACTAGATGTTTTTCTTTCTGCTATCAGTAGAGGTAAAAATTGTGGCATTGTTCATTGTGGCTGGAACACATCTGACGTAGGCGGGTTGACATGACTTACAAATGTGGAATCTTAGCTATTATTTACCCATGCAGAAGGAATCTGTGTGCAAAATCATGCAGGAATCTCTCAGGGATCCTTAATCATGTATCTCACACTAATTTTCTTTTCTTTTCCCATTTTCTGTTAAATTATTATACAAATACAATCACTCAAATGAATTTTTCAAGAGCAAAAGAGGGATCTGCAGTTGTTTGCATTTCAGTTTGAAATAGGCTTGTGTCTTGTAAAAGAGAAGACTTAGAAAAAAATGAAAGACAGCTAACTGTCATGTAAAAACTTACTAACAAAAGGACAGAAAACACATCTAAATACTCATTTTTATCTAGGTGTTGTGTTTAAAGAATAGCTAGAATCACCACATTTAGATCACAAAATGTATTTAAGATTTGAAAACACACGTTAGACCACAAGTTTGAATCTCATAATTTAAAAAGAACAGAGCAGACATGCTCTAAGTGTGCCTCATTTGGTCAAATACAAATGAATTAGATTAGCTAAACTCTTGTCATGAATCCTTTTAAGAGGTTTATATAATGTACTATTAAGAAAGAATAGTTAGTTTCAATTTGTCTAGGCTTAAATACAATACAAGAAGATAAACATTAAATTATAGGTGGGGATTACTCTTTCAGAGTTTTTTGTTTCAATTTATATGTAAATTTGCACCTAAAGTAACATGCATTTATAAACAAAAACAGGAAAGGTTTAATATGAACTTCAACATAAGTTTATACAAAATGATACCCATATCTCAAATTAAAACAAAATACTTGAAATAGGATTTAAGATTCTTGTAACAACGTGTTATAGATAACAGTGAACAATGTGGAAATGGCTAAGCATAAATACTTTCTAATCTCCTTTTACATAATTCATTAATTAAAGTTCACATTACATAATTTATTAATTAAAGTTCACATTACAATATGCATACACATTACACTCAAGGTGTAATAAAGATTTGAATGCTGAAAACCTAATAAATAGCAGTTTTTGATAGCTTCCTATGCTCTAGTTACCATGCTAATATTTTTTCCAGGCATGATTTCACTTTATTCTAGTCTAAAATTTGATGTTTTCTGAGTCTAAGTCAAACTATCTGGATGAATATGGCAGCCTTCCTTTATCATCCAGTCAATCTGCTTACTGCAATTCTCTCTAGCTTTCTTTGTCTACTCCTATTGTTTTTTTACCTTACTGATCCAGAGTTTTCTGAAACTTTTCAGATTTATTTTATTTAACATTTTTCTTTGTTTTCAAAATGGAAGACTGAACCTAGATTACTATCAGAACATTGAGAGTTTTAGGAGAATTTGTCAGAAACCAATTGACATGTTAGGAGTTCACAGTGAAAAACATTTAGTGAGGACTATGTACAAAATGAGCAATAAATAGTTTAAGAAAGAATAAAAAGTTACAGAAACTAAGTCACATCAAGATTATGAAACCTCTGATTCAGTTTTAGGGAAATTATTGCATTCTGCTATATAGAAGAGTCTTTTTTTTTCTTTTAATTCAACTAGGCTGTAATTGAGACTGATGTATCTATTTCACCCATTATTTTAATCAGGTATTATGTTCTGTGGAGCATAAGACTCTCCCAGCCCCCCAGTAGTTTTTGCCTGCCTAGAATACCCAAGGTAATGTAGCAAAGAGAGAGACTAGTCTTGTATATGTCTCAGGTCTCAACTTCCAGCTCAATGATTATATCAGATCTACCTATGTATCCATCTATCTATTTATGTATGTATCTATCATCTATCTATGTGTCTATCTCTCTCTCTACCTATCTGTCTATCTCCTAAGCTCCTCTCCTCATTACAATATCTTTTGGAGTATTATCCAACAGGACTAGCGGAGTCTACCTGAACTTGTGATATTTTACTTACATTTGTTTTGTTTTGTTTTTAGGTACTTGATTCTGTGACCTCATGGGCACTGATATATCAGAAATGTAAAGTCCCTTTCTGAGTTGGGGTCCCTATGAATCTTGCTATCAGAGATATTATTTAGAACAATCCCCTTAAAGAGGATGTTGAGATTAGAAAAATCCTAAGAATTCCAACTGTGGAAACACCATCATAGACCTATGGCAAGAAGGGACTGTAAAATTCTGTAAGCTTGGACTTAAAAAAAATTGAAACCACAATGCTCTTCATGATCCGGATATTGCCTCCCCATCTAAGCAATCTCTGAACGTTGTCACTCCTGACCTCGGGGATCACCACACTATGCAGATCCACCTTCTTTCCATTGTCCAGTGTGCATGAGCTCATTCTTGCCTTAGGGCTCCCTGCCTAGAAAGCTTGTCCTAGATCATCAGAGGGCTGGTTCACCCTTGTTCATTCAGGTCTTGTCATACATACCGCCCTCCCACTACCAGAAGGGCTTTTCTGATATGACCCCCAAATCTAGAGTACCTCAGTAATTCCTGTTCACATTGCCCTGTATTATTTTCATATTACCACATGTTACTATGTTTTATTTTTTTTTTTTACCTCCTGCCATCTAGATAAAATTCAGTACCTAATTAGTGCCTAGCCTGCTGTAATTGCTCAGAAAATTGTTTGAATGAGTTGATTTAGTTAGTAAAGAGAAAAAAAGTAGGTAGTATTTAAACTAAAACTTGAAACTCGGCATTTTTCAACATTATATATTTTTAAACATTTCTAAGAACCAAGAAAGTGCATAATGTCACCCAGCTATACTTAAGCCTTGCAAAGAATTAACAAATGGAAACTAGTGTAATTCCACAATTATATTAGTTTATCCCATTTTTAGTGTTCCCAGCACACTACAGTAACTACCATCAGATCCCAAAACTGGGATCCCATGTGTTCTATTTTTAATTACATCTTGATAATGCTGTGATCTCGACTTAATTTCACTGCTTCACCCACCAACAGCTAAATAGAATGAAAGGATTCCAACTTAGAAGCAACTTCCCCAAAAAGAAACAGAGAGTTTCTAGCAATTTGTAATGCAGACTGTTTCCACAGAACAATATCAGAATTACATAAAAATCCACTCTTACCTGTCATTGATAAAGTAGCAGGGGATTTAGACAAGAAGCTATGGTTCACAAAGCAAGAGGGAAAGTGAGAGACGGTTGACTGAGCTAGAAATGATGTTCTCATAGCATCATTTCTTGCAAGAATGAATCAGTAGAAGAAACATATGGGATTTGCTTTTGTGTTGAATATTCCCCCGTGGGTAATGTGAAGTCCTATAAACAAACAAGCAATATCCATTTGAAGATTAAAAAAGAAAAAATATCCCAACCAAAACAAGGCCAAGTTAGTAGGAATTGGAATTGGTATTCTGGACCTTACAAGTTTGCCTATTCCATATGCATTCCATTGTTTGTGTGTTTTTTTTGGCAAGGAAGATTAGCTCTGAGCTAACATCCATTGCCAATTCTCCTCTTTTCACTGAGGAAGATTGGCCTTGAGCTAACATGTGTGCCCATCTTCCTCTACTTTATATGGGACGCCACCTCAGCATGGGTTGATAAGCAGTGCATAGATCCACATCCAGGTTCCGAACCCGTGAACCCCAGGCCGCCGAAGCTTAACCACTACGCTACCTGGCCGGCCCCTGAATTCCATTTTTGCATTTGTTCTCTACAATTCACAATGCACTAGTGTCATTTCCTGTCATGTAATTCTGTGGTATATTGATAAACCATCTTACAGTTGCTTGTGAAACCTTCCGTTTCCATGTCTTTACATCACAAACAACAGCTAACGGTTTTATGCAATTAAATCCTGATGGAGCTAATTACTGTATATCATTAACTGATAGTAGTCATGGCACCTCCTACAGTATCTAAGTAGAAGGAAAATCTCTATAGCAGTATTTGTTTATTCATACCCCCAATATATTTGTAATTAGCTTTTGTTGTGTACCAGGAACCGTTATAGGCACGGGAGATGTGGTGGTGAACAAAACAGACAGAATCCGCTGCCCTCCTGGAGCTCACATTCTCCTTCGAAAAGAGAGACAATAAACACAATAAATAAATAAACTATATAGTATGTCAGCTGAATATAGAGTGATTGAAGCAAAATAAAGCAGAGAAGGGGGTGGGATTGCACTTGGACTGAAATTGTACTTCAGGGTCTTTTTGTTTGTGTGCTACACCTATGCAGATTTCCTTAATCACCATCCAAAAGAGTACACGTACTTTCCAAAGTGCTAAAAGAGGTTAAGGAAGCCTGAAAATCTTATGAATTATTTATATGTATTCAAGGCAAAGATGAACATTACTCACTTACTTTGTGGGGTGTGTCTGTGTGTGTTTTGGTGCATGAGGAGATGCTACGTAAGCCTCGAGTACGTACTGTAGTGTTCTTTGAATGGAAAAATCCATATATACTTTGACCAAGACCATGTGTCGCTATTTGTTTTTAAACAATTATACAAATTGTGTATGTGTCAGTCATCCATGATGCCGGCATTAATATACGACAAATAAGAGCTAACTCCTCAGAACATCATTTTTCCACCTTCCCGCCAAAAATGGCGCTGTCAGCTCCAGGTTTTCTAATGGAGGAAGGAATGTATTTCCTGCAAAATGTATTAATCTGTGCCACAGAAAGGTACTCACACATTGTGTACACTTAATAAGCATTGCTAGTTATTTAGAAAGGAAAAAAAATAGAATTTTAAATGTCAGGTCAACAGGATATGAATATATTTTACTAGTGCTTTGGAGTGGAAGGACTAAAAGTCCTATATGCTCTGGACCATCCCTCTCTTTCTCGCTCCCATTCAAGCAAGCAATAAAACAACCGTATTGCAAAACTGTGTTAGTGCTTATAAATGTGAATTAATTAGGCATCAATAAAAATATGAAGTCTCAGAAGGATTAAGCCTTAACAGCTGGATTTGAATCTAGTAGTAGATGTAGGTTCAGTAGAAATGAATCTCCATCCCAAAAATGTACAAGATAGAGAAGGCATAAAAGAAGTAGAATAGTAATTACCAAATAAACAAAATTGCTGTGAGTTTTAACTTCTCAGTTTGGCCAGCTTCGTAATTTTGAATTATTCCTTTATCCTTCCTATTTTCTCTATTTTTGATATAAACTTTTGAAAAGATTTCTGTGAGACCAGTTCTACTTTAATTCATAAGCTTAGTTGAGATTTGTCACAGATTTAAATTGTGTGTACTTTTCTGTACTCAGTTGAAGAGCATCCTTTTAGGATCATATTCAAAGAAAATGTTCAGCACATCTTGATTTTTTTTTTCCTCTTTGGATTTAGTTCCTTATCCTCATTTTTGCTACTTTTAGGAAAAAAAGAAGACTCTTTATGTACGGTAATACTTTTAAACTTATGTTCCAACAGCTGTGTACATATTATTCTATACCTCTTGAATGAATGTGTTTCCATTTAACTCAGAGCAACAGATTATTTTTTCAATCTAACAAGCAAGCCAGAGTTCTATATAAATAGGTAAAAACAAGGTTAGAGAAATAACACAGTAGAGCCAGAATATTTTTTGAGAGCTACTGAGGAAAAGGATTGAAATTGTGCTACATTAAAAAATAATTCTTAATTTGAATTCAAAATTTCATAATAAAAATTTGGAAGCATATCTCTTTATTCCATAACCTGCACAACTATTTTATTCAAATGAATAGACCCCCTTTTTCAGTGGTTATAGGCAAAGTGATCTGCTTTCAACTCCAGCTTTGCAGAAATCCAACTCCTCAGTATCATAGCCAGTCAGCATTTTTCTTTGCTCTTTTTGCTCAGGCAGTAATGACTCTGGCATTTCTGAATCTCCCCATTGCAATTATTTAGTGCTCAAATATTGAAGAGAAAACTCTGCAGACAACTGAGCAAGACATTCATTGCAGCAGATAGTAAATTCAGCATCTAAAAAGGGGATGGCACTTTAGTATCTCACATCAAGCATCCTTTTGGAATGAAAAGAAACAAGGAGTAGGGCTTGAATCCTGGGTCTCTTAAAGAGAAAGGCAGGGGGTACATTTGTGAGATTACTGTTTACTAAAACTGAGTGGGTCTGTCACTCACTTAAATTTTACAATCCTAAATTCTTGGGGAAATGGAACTTTGCCAGACTGTCGCGTCCTAACAGTACTTTACACTCCACGATGTCTTGACAGCACAATAGGAAACAGTGTTAAGGAGGTCGCCACAAATCAGTCTGCTATCGCTCGTTCTCATTCATTGTTAGCAATGACACGCAGCTACTCCAGATTTCTCGCTCACCACGCTTTCAGGGACAGACAATAAATACCTTTCAGGCCAATATAAAGTGCTCGGGCAATCTGCAGACGAATGGTTGGCATGTTGATGCAGTTCTGCAGTGCAGCCAGCTAAGAGGCTTCTCTCAATGGAGATCTCCCTCTGGTCGGATGTCACAGCCCAAGAAGTTCATGACAACCACAGGGCCCCGGCACTCCTCAGAAAACCAATCCAATAACAGGAATTTGTACAATATAAATCCTATATACTAAAGACTACCAAATTTCTTCTGCAAACCACTTGGCCTCACACGGTTGAGCCGTCAATTGCTTTGACATGTGAAAAGAAAACAGATTAACAAAATTAACTCCTTTTGAGATCTGAATAGCCCAATAGTAGTCTGTATGTTGGCATGGAACTGTATACACATACAGATACAGATGTGGATAATATATAGATAATATAGATATATAGACAGATATAGACATAGGTACAGATATATAGACAGATACAGGCATAGGTACAGATATATACACATGACTCTGTGTGTGTGTGTGTGTTGGGGTGGAGGAGGGCCATAAGTGCGTGTGCATGGTTGAGAAGGACTGGCATGGTAACATTGGTAGACTTCCTGTATTTTATTTTCAAAGGTGACTCAGTCCAAAATTAACATGAGAATAAAGATTACTGATACTAAAAAGGAAATCCATGTGGAAGTTAGAAAGTAATACATCCTGGCTCAGGATAGTATCTTTTATGTCTATAAACCAATTCTTTCCCCTAGGTACCTCACTTCTACTTCTTGTTACAAATGTGACTTGATTATTGGTTTGCTCTTCGTTAGGGTCTTAATAAACAGAGATCCATAAGAAAAAGGAAAGCAATTGGGCAGACATCGAACTGCCGAAATGATGTCAGCAAGTATGCAAGGATGTTGTCACTTTGCTTTTAGTTTATCAACTGGGAAAATATTTTATTTCTCTTACAACATGTTTCATTTTGGTCATTTCCATATTTAGGGAGTTATCATATAGGAAAATCACTAAAAATGTAAATATTGGTCCTCAAATGTGTTAGCTATGAAATCTAAAAACATTAGTCTAAATTAAAAATGCTATCATAATCTTTATAATAACTTGGCACGCCCTTTTGTCATTCAGTATTGATAAGCTAAGGAATCATATTTTCTTTATAATTCTAATAAGG
Organism: Tapirus indicus; assembly: GCA_031878705.1. Classification (NCBI taxonomy): domain Eukaryota; kingdom Metazoa; phylum Chordata; class Mammalia; order Perissodactyla; family Tapiridae; genus Tapirus; species Tapirus indicus. The sequence continues at coordinate 31,897,702 of CM062937.1, read as the reverse complement.
GCATATTTTAGATTAGTATATTACTTAAATGTGTAAACTACCAATTGACAACATCTGGTACTTTAACGCAAAATAATATGACACTGATCATGAGATCAAGGTTACAGAGTCTGACACAGGGTCTTCATGCATCACAAAAATAGCAATAATTAATTCAGAGCTGTAACTGACTGCGTTTTCATGCCCTTTGAACTTTGAAATGAGAAGATCTGTGGTATCTTCTTAATTGGTACACAAAAGTAACACAGAAATGAATACTAGAAATAGGATGTACTTACAAATGAAAATAGCTGCATGTTTTAATACCTTTAGCATTTATAACCATTAAATAAAATATTTTGTGGTCATTGAGATCTAATATATTACTGACTATTTCACTGCAAATCCATGATATTGTATTAGAATTACTTTATTGTGAACTAAGTTATTTGTTCGTTGAGCAAAGTTCAAACATAACATAACATAAGTTATTTGAAAGAGACAATTGATATGATATTAGGCAATGAAACAAACACAAATATATTCTACATATATAACTAGAAATTAATATAAAATAATTTTATCTATAGGTATCTAATCATTTCTTCAAAACTTTTTGAAATAAGACAAAATTAGTTTTAAAAGGTTGATTCAAAAGAAAGCAGTAATAAATAATGATGTTTACTCAGTAATTAGTATTCTGTACGTTGATGAGAAAACACTCAATATGCATTTTTTTCTTTAGCACATTATAAACATGGTTACATTTCGTTACCAAGAGATAAAAAATATACTTAACCTTTTTTATCTCCTTCAAATGAGTGTAAAAAAAAAAAGTGAAGTTGAGGACTAAAACAAAAATAGAAAATCATTAGGCTAGCATAAAGAAATCAAGTTTTGTGTCCTTGGTGCAAATTCATAAATCTATTCAAGAATACCCTGAAAGAATGTATAATGTTTATTTGTATCTCAGAAACGTTTAAAAATTGTATTCCTAAAAGCTTTATAAACAGGAGGGAAAATTTATGTAAAGAATAATCAGACAATGAATCTAGAATTTCATGAAGTCTTAAAATTTTTTTAGTGATATTAGGGTTGTGGATCCTTTGAAAAGGTGACATAGTCTAATACTTAGAACAGTGCATCAGAAGTCATGAATTTTATTCCCAATTTCTATCATTTGTAAAATGCCCTCAGATAAACATCTTTAACCTTGTTTCTAGACAGGGAGAAAATGAAGATAATAATATTTGCTTCTTATCAGACAAAATTTTTCCAAAGATTCATGGGCTACTCTTAAGAAAAGATTTCAAAGCCCTAAGGGAAAAGAGTTGTGTCATTTATAACCATAAAATATTATTTCAAAACTGAACTATGAATCTTTACTCGTTCTGAATTTCAAAATTAATCTCAAGAGAAAAGAGTTTTATGCAGAGAATTTTTTCTTGGTTAAAATGTCATGAACTTGGGAAAAGATTTAGTGTTTTAGGAAAGGACCTATATCGGAATAAATTTTCAGAATTGAAACTTTCTGAATGTCTCTAGGCATTTTAAATAATGTAAAAATGTCAGTATCCTGGTGTTGTGAAATTTTAGTCTAACACAAAGACGGACCTTGTCATAGAGAATGACACTAATGCTAAGGAGGGATAGGTCACCTCCTGTGGGCTTTGGGTTTTTCTTCCTCCTCCTGACTTCACTGCACTTTATTCAGAGAGAGCACATATTCCCAGCAAGGTCCTCAAGTGAATCTAAAAGTATAGATCACAGACAGATGTTGAAAGCTCAGGTACAGGTAAAAAGGGAGAAAGCAAGAGGAAACAAGATGTATTTTAGTATATTGCCCTTATGCTTCAACTCGTTAAATATAACTACAAATCTCTTAAAAGGAGTTAGAATTTTTTTTCATTGAAGAAACTGAAGCAAATCACAATTAAGTAAATTACTGAGGATCAGAGATAGTGGTAAAGTTGTTATTCACTAAGAGGTCACCTGACTCTAAATCACTTTTACTTTTAAGTACCAACTAGGAAATAGATGATGCCCCTAAAATCAGAATGTTTCATTTGTAGGTAGGAATGATTAACTACCAGAGATAAAATCTTTCATTCAACACAAAGAAGATGCATATATATTGCTCCTCCATCTATTTACTACATTTCTAGAGCATTCTTGGCCAACCCTGTCTACTCACTATGTTGCTGAAGCACACCGGCTTTTTCCACATCTTTGACAATGACCTTTGCCCACGTGAGCACATGCAACTTCACTATCTGCCCTGATAACATTTTCTCTTTCTGCCCAGAACAGATAGATAAAACTACTCACCTGGCCAAAGGGATAATTATAGACACGTGAGCTAAACCCTACAACATGATTTTAAAATTATTGATGTGCTCTAATATGGACAAACATGAAAACTGTATTAGAATACATGTGTGTTCTCTCTGGAAGGTATTGCATTGAAAAAAAGAGTACACTTAGTTCTATATTTGTTAATAAAAGAACCATGTTGAAGTTCAAGAGATCTGTCTGTTTCACAACAACGTGAATATATTTAACACCATTGAATTGTACACTTAAAATGGTAAATTTAATGCAATGAGTTTTTTTACCACTATAATAATAATTTTAAAAAAACATTCACAAAAAACAAACTTTGTTGGTATTTTACTTTAAAAATAGTAGTAAAAGAATTATATCCTAAGTTTAAATGCTAACTTGCAAATGAGTTGTTTCTTGGGACAGTTATAAAATATAAACAGGATGAATTCATTGACATTTTTGTGGATTAGTGACTTAGACATTTACACATGAGTTTTTCATGGTTAAACATTCTAGTTTTCCAGCTTCATATATTGATACAGTGAAATAGCTGAGGGACAATTTTCCAGATAAAAAATTTTACAAATAGCTGTCAATATTACACTCACATTTATTGCCCATTCTCCTGGAGTATAGACTGAATACAGAAGAATTACGCATATTCAGCCAAAGATTGAGTTACAGACACTGAAGTACATTGTCAAGCGTTGATTAAACGGCTTATCATACAATGAGAAAATGTTTTACAGAGTAGTTTTTGTTTCCTTGTAGAGTCAAAAATAATTAATAAATTTCAATTCTACCTCGTATTTAGTGTGTTCCCAAATTTCTATTGACACACTGTTAAGCAAAAAAAGATGCTTTGGGTCAAACAACCAGGTAACTATAGAAAGCCTGAATGAGAAGAGATCCCAAAAATCACCTAGCTCAATACCTAATTTTACCTACTAGAAAAACCGTGCCTGGAGAGGTTGAATAAGTGCTCACAGTTACACAGTAGTAGTCTAGTTAACAGCCAAATCAAAATTGCAATGAAAGTATTCTAATCCCTAGACCGGGTTCTTCCTCCTATTGTAGCTAACTTTAGGGATGTAATGTCATTAAATACAGAATCAAACTATGTTCGGATTTCAAGGCAATAAGAAAAAAAAAAAAATAGATGTCCTTACTTGCATTGACTCTATCATGATAAAAACAAAAGACATTATTTTTAGAATCTTCGGAAAATATAAGGTTAATTTTTTCAAATAAACATATATATGCAACTGAATATAGAATTATGGGAGCAGTAAATAGGTAATTTCTTTTTAAAATTAATGAAATGTGCAGGAAATCAAGAAAGAGCATTTTGTTGTTCAATACTTTACTGCATCCACATTTTTTGCTTATAACTAATTCCAGATTGCAGTGACTTTCAGCCCTCCAGCCATCACAAGGTCTAATTCCATGTCTCAGCCTCATATAGGGCAAAAAGTCTCATACAATTTCTTATTCTGTTTGTGATGGGTGCAGTTAATCTCTGTTTTCCAACGTCACAATGCCTCCAAACTTTGTTTGGGAGAAAGAGAGGAATAAAAGGTTGCTATTGAAGCAGCAGAAAATTCTGCTGTCTCTTTACCATAATAATACTGATTTATTGATACAGACATATATATTTCAGGGCAAAGAATATCAACAGGAATATAGAAGCTCATTTTTTAATGATAAACTGGTCAATTCATCAAGGAGACATTACTGTGTTAAATATTCATTCACCTAATCACAGAGCTTCGAAATAAAGGAAGCAAAATCTGCTAGAACTGCAAGGGGGAAAGGACAAATCCACAGTTGTAGTTAGAGGTTGTGATATAACTTTCAATAAAATTGATGAAGCAAGTAGCAAGTCATCACAGTTAGAAAAGACTTGAACAGCACTACTTAATTTAACCTAATTACAATTCATAGAACACACAAACTAACAACAGTAGATTACAGGTTCTTTTCAAGTGCACATAAAGCTCTTACCAAGATAAACCATATTGTGGGTGACAAAATAAGTCTCTATAAATTTACAATGATTCAAGTCACACATAGTACATTCACTGACCACATGGAATTATATTGAAAATCAATAACAGAAAGATGTCTAAAAACCTCCCGAAGGCATGGAAACCAAATACTATAAATAGAAAAAGAAGTAAAAAGGGAAATTAGAAAATCTTTTGTGTTTAATGAAAATGAAAAGCAACATATTGGAATCTGTGGGATGCAGCTAAAGCAGTACTTTTAAAAAAATTATAGTAGTAACCACCTATAACAGAAAGAAAAGTGCAAAATCAATGATCTCAGCTTACACCTTTTTAAAGAAAATCTTTAAAATGGATGAAACTCTATCTACACTGATAGGGTAAAATTAGAATGGGCATAAATCACCAATATCAGATATGAAAGAGGTAGCTTACCTATAGATACTACAGACACTGTACTAAAAGGATGATAAAATAAAAATATAGACAACTTTACTCATATAAATTTGACAGCTTAAATGAAATATACAAATTCACTAAAAAGACGAATATACAAAATTCCATTCAAAAAGAAGTAAATATGTTGAACAGCCCTATGTCTATTAAAGGTATTGAATTTGTAGTTAATCTCTTCACAAAGTAAACTCCAGTGGTAGATGGCATCAAACGTGAATTCTATCAAATATTTAAGAAAAAATAACATCTATTCTACTCAAACTTCTCAGGAAGAGAAGTATTCTCTCAGGAGGAGAGAATACTTTTCAATTGATTCTTTGAGGCCAGGAATTTCATGTACCAAAAACAGGCAAAGATATAAAAGAAAAGAAAACTACAGACCCATATCCCTCAAGAATATGGATGCAAAGTTATCCTCAAGTGTATGTTTAGATTCAACATTACTCCAATCAAAATACTAACAGTTTTTTTTTTTTAGAAATTGACAAACCGCTTCTAAAACTCATATGGAAATGCAAATTTTCTAGAATAGCCAAAATAATTTTTAAAAAAGAAGAATAAAGTTGAAGAGATCCACGAATTGCTAGAGGCTCAGTATGGACAACTTTAAGAGATAAAAACTCTAGGGGGATTCATTCATAGGGGAGGCACCCACAATGTGGTGAGATTTACCTATGGGAGTTTGACCAGGTTCCCACAGGAAATATCACAGAAACAATCCTCTCATGCTTCTGGCAGGGAGAGGGGAAAGGAACAATTTTGAAACACACCAGAAAATTGTTCTTAACAAGGCCTGCCCTCAGGAGAAACTAGTTAACCAGAGCCTAACCTGCTGGGGTATTACCAGAGCTTAACTGTCCTGGAGAAAGGCAGATACCCAACTCCAGTTAGTTCCAGCCTTCCACTTGAGAGAAGGGAAATATACAACTCCTGCCCACTCTGGAGCCATCCTGCCCCCCTAAGAAGGGAGAGAAAACTAAGAAGCTCTTGTGCAGTTGACAGTCCAGAGACATAGACTCACTAAAAGACTGAGACCCAATCAGAGAACTATAGAATGCTTCTCATCCTCCTCTACCTCACCACCACATTACTCCAGGCCTATTTACAGCAGTTCCTGTTATCCAGTAAACATTACAAGCTATCTAGAAAACAGTACAAGACATACTAAGAGGCAAAAACACAATCTGAAGACACAGAGTAAGCATCAGAAACAGACATGGCAGGAAAGTCATTAGCTGACCTTGAACTTAAAATGACTATGATTAATATGTTAAGGGCTCTAGTGGATAAAGTAGACAGCATACAAGTACATATGGGCAATATAAGCAAAGGGATGGAAATCCCAAGAAACAACCAAAACAAATGCTAAAGATCAAAAACACTAACAGAAATGAAGACTGCCTTTGAGGTCTTACTAGTTGAGGGACATAGCTGAGAAAAGAATCTCTGAGCTTGAGGATATATCAGCAGAAACTTTGAAAACTGAAAATCAAGGGGATGAAGACTGAAAAAAAAGCAGAACAGAATATCCAAGGACTGTGGGACAACTACAAAAGGTGTAACATACTCATAGTGGGAATACCAGATGGAGAAGAAAGAGAGAAAGGCACAGAAGAAATATTTGAAACAATAAGGACTGAGAATTTCCCCCAAATTAATGTCAGACACCAATCCATAGATCCAGGAAGCTCAGAGAACACCAATCAGGATAAATTCCAGAGTAAACCACACCTAGGCATGTCATTTTCAAAGTGCAGAATGTCAAAGATAAAGAAAAATCCTGAAATAAGCCAGAGGAGAAAAGCCCCTCTCTGTCTATAGAGGAACAAAGACAAGAATGAAATCTGACTTCTCCTCAGAAACCGTATAAGCAAAAAAAGTGGAGTTAAATATTTAAAGCACTGAGAGAAAAAAAATAAAACACTTAATAGAATTCTACACCCTGCAAAATTACCCTTCAAAGTGAACGAGAAATAAAGACTTTCTCATACAAACAAAATTGAGGGACTTCTTTGCCAGGAAACCTGTTGTGCAAGAAGTGTTAAAAGATGTTCTTTAGAGAGTGACATCAGCATCATGGCAGAGTGAGATTCCCTCTTTGAATCTCTGCCCCCTACGACACAATGAAAACATCATTCGCATTCCAACAGAGCTCAATCAAACACTACAAAGGACTTCTAAGAAAGCCCTGCTGCTATACATGGGATGGTGGAGGTGCAGGAAGCCCAAAAGGATGAGAGGAGAGGTAAGAAGTTGTACTCCCCATCCCCAATCATTCGGCAAAGACAGCGCGGCTCGCAGACAGAGGGGGGAGGGTGGCCCACAGTGGGGAAAACTATCGCCATCCAGGTGCTCTCACAGACTGCCGAGAGATCCCCACTGGGAAGCGACAACGGACTCTTTAGGGGATATAGCAAACACCCTAAGAGAGCCAGAAAGGAAACTCCCAGGTTGAGCAGGAGAAAGAGAGGACCCCTCCCCCCACACACCCCACGTATCAGCATAATCCCTCTGGGAGCTGCAGCAGGCTCAGAGCATACCACTCATGATGTCCATCCAGTGGCAGAAGAGGGAAACTGCAGGACCAACTTTATCATGAGGGGAAAAAATAAGGCCATCCCCGTCAGATCCTTGCGACAATTTGTTATGGCTACAGACCAAAAGGAAAATGACAAACACCCAGAATCCAACCCTGAAGGCACAGAATTTGATAACCTGAATGACAGAGAATTCAAAATAGCTATCATAAACAAACTTAATGAAATACAAGAGAACACACAGAAACAAATCAATGAATTCAGGGATTTCATCACAAAAGAGATTGAAACCATAAAGAAAAACCAATCAGAATTATTGGAGATGAAAAACAAAATGAACGAGATAGTGGAAAAAATGGAGTCTTTAAAGAGCAGAACTGACAATATGGAGGAACGAATTAGCACTATTGAGGATAGCCACGCAGAAATGCTCCTGGTAGAGGAGGAGAGAGAGCTAAGACCAAAAAGAAATGAAGAAATTCTTCAAGAAATATCAGAGGAAAGCAACATAAGGATAATAGGTATGAGGAAAAGCAACATAAGGATAATAGGTATTCCAGAAGGAGAAGAAAGAGAAAAAGGAGCAGAGAGTTTGTTCAAAGAAATAATAGCTGAGAACTTCCCCAACCTAGGGAATGAGAGGGAAATAACAGTGAATGAAATTAATAGATCACCTAAATATATAAACAGGAATAAAAAATCATCTCGCCACATAGTAGCAAACTTGAAAAATACCCGTGACAAGGAAATAATATTAAGGGCAGCTAAACAAAAAAACAAAAAAACACACAAAGGAAACCCCATCAGGCTCTCAACTGATTTCTCAACAGAAACTCTACAGGCTAGGAGAGACTGGAATGATATATTCAAAATCATGAAAGACAAAAACCTTCAGCCAAGAATACTTTATCCAGCAAAAATATCCTTCAAATACGATGGAGAAATAATAACTCTCCCTGATAAACAAAAGCTAAGAGAGTTCATCACCACAAGACCCCCACTACAAGAAATGCTCAAGAAGGCTCTTAGGCCTGAAAAAAAAAAAAACAAATGAGAAAGGGGGTACAAAGATTTCAGCAAGGAGAAAAGCAAGACTAAACCAGAACAAACTACAGTTGGATAACATCAAAAATTAATTCAAGCTCATCACTGGAAACACACATTCATGACACAATCTGGAATAAAGAGATAACAAATAAGGAGGGGAAGAGGTAAGGGATTGAATTGACCCAGCCTCAGGAAAAAGGAGGCATCTGAAAATGTACTTTCTTATCCAGGAGATTGCTTATATAAACCTCACGGTAACCACTAAACAAATAACCAGAAGAGAACCACACATGACAAATAAAGAGAAAACCAAGAGAATAAGCATGCAGAAATACCAAATTGAATTTGCAGGCCGAAACACAGGGGACAAGAAACGAAGGAAATGCAAAAGAACCAGAAAATGAATAATAAAATAACAACATTAAACCCTCATATATCAATAATCACTCTAAATATAAATGAATTGAATTCTCCAATCAAAAGACACAGAGTGGCGGGATGGATTAAAAAACAAGATCCAACAATCTGCTGCCTCCAGGAAACACATCTCAGCTCTAAAGACAAACACAGACTCAAAATAAAAGGATGGAAAACAATACTCCAAGCTAATGGCAAACAAAAGAAAGCAGGAGTAGCCATACTTATATCAGACAAAGTAGACTTCAAGATAAAAAAGGTAAGGAGAGACAAAGAAGGGCAATATATAATGATAAAAGGGACACTTCACCAAAAAGACATAACACTTATAAATATCTATGCACCCAACACAGGAGCACCAAACTACATAAAACAACTGCCAAAAAACCTTAAAGGAGATATTAACAATAACACAATAATAGTAGGGGATCTTAACATCCCCCTTACATCAATGGATAGATCATCCAGACAAAAAGTCAATAAGGAAATAATGGACTTAAATGAAAAACTAGACGCAATGGACTTAATAGATATATACAGAGCACTCCACCCAAAAAAACAGAGTACACATTCTTCTCAACTGCACATGGAACATTCTCAAGGATAGACCATATATTAGGAAATAAGGCAAACCTCTATAAATTTAAGAAGATTGAAATCATTACAAGCATCTTTTCTGATCATAATGCTGTGAAACTAGAAATCAACTGCAAGGAAAAAACTAGGAAAGGGACAAAGATGTGGAGACTAAACAACATGCTACTGAAGAAGTAATGCATCATTGATGAAATTAGAGGAGAAATCAAAGCTATCTGGAGACAAATGAAAAGGAAAATACACCATATCAACTCATATGGGATGCAGCAAAAGCGGTCCTGAGAGGGAAATTCATAGCAATACAAGCTCACCTTAACAAACAAGAAAAATCCCAAATAAATAACCTTAAAATGCACCTAACAGAATTAGAAAAAGAAGAACAGACAAAGACCCAAATCAGCAGAAGGATGGAAATAATAAAAATCAGAGCAGAAATAAATGAAATTGAAACCAAAAAAAACAGTAGAAAGGATCAATGAAACAAAGAGCTGGTTCTTGAGAAGATAAATAAAATTGACAAACCCTTAGCCAGACTCACTAAGAAAAAAAGTGAGAAGACTCAAATAAATAAAATTAGAAATGAAAGAGCAGAAATTACAACAGACACCACAGAAATGCAAGGGATTATTAGGGAATACTATGAAAAACTTTACGCCAACAAATTCGACAACCTAAAGGAAATGGACAAATTCTTGGAAGCGTACAACCTCCCAAAACTGAATCAAGAAGAAATAGAGAATCTGAACAGACCAATCACAAGTAAAGAGATTGAAACAGTAATCAAAAACCTCCCAAAAAATAAAAGCCCAGGACCAGACGGCTTCCCTGGAGAATTTTATCAAACGTTCAAAGAAGATTTAGCACCTATCCTTCTCAAACTATTCCAAAAAACAGAGTAAGATGGAATACTTCCCAACACATTCTATGAGGCCGACATCATCCTGATACCAAAGCCAGACAAGGACAATACAAAGAAGGAAAACTACAGGCCAATATCACTGATGAACATAGATGCAAAAATCCTCAACAAAATATTGGCAAACCGAATACAGCAATACATCAAAAAGGTCATACACCATGATCAAGTGGGATTTATACCAGGGACACAGGGATGGTTCAACATCTGCAAATCAATCGACGTGATACACCACATTAACAAAATGAAGAATAAAAACCACATGATCATCTCAATCGATGCAGAGAAGGCATTTGACAAGATCCAGCATCCATTTATGATAAAAACTCTCAACAAAATGGGTATAGAAGGAAAGTACCTCAACATAATAAGGGCCATATATGACAAACCTACAGCAAACATCCTACTCAACGGGGAAAAACTGAAAGCCATTCCTTTGAGGACAGGAACAAGACAAGGGTGCCCACTCTCACTGCTCTTATTCAACATAGTACTGGAAGTTCTGGCCAGAGCAATTAGGCAAGGAAAAGGAATAAAAGGACTCCAAATAGGCAATGAAGAAGTGAAACTCTCACTATTTGCAGACAACATGATCTTATACATAGAAAACCCAAAAAATTCCATCGGAAAGCTACTAGAAACAATCAACAACTACAGTAAAGTGGCAGGGTATAAAATCAACTTACAAAAATCAATTGCATTTCTATGCACTAACGATGAAACAACAGAAAGAGAACTCAAAAAGACAATCCCATTTACAATTGCAACAAAAAGAATAAAATATCTGGGAATAAATTTAACCAAGGAGGTAAAAGACCTATACGATGAAAACTATAAGACACTATTGAAAGAAATCGAGGAGGACATAAAGAAATGGAAAAATATTCCATGCACATGGATTGGAAGAATAAATATAGTTAAAATGTCCATTCTACTTAAAGCAATCTACAGATTCAATGCAATCCCAATCAGAATCCCAATGTCATTCTTCACAGTAATAGAACAAAAACTACTGAAATTCATATGGGGCAACAAAAGAGCCCAAATAGCTAAAGCAATTCTGAAAAAAAAGGAAAAAAAAAAAAAAAAGAACAAAGCTGGAGGCATCACAATCCCTGATTTCAAAATATACTATAAAGCTATAGTCATCAAAACAGCGTGGTACTGGTACAAGAATAGACACACAGATCAATGGAACAGAATTGAAAGCCCAGAAATAAAACCACACACCTATGGACAGCTAATCTTTGACAAAGGAGCAAAGAACATACAATGGAGAGAGGGAAGTCTCTTCAATAAATGGTGCTGGGAAAATTGGACAGCAACATGCAAAAGAATGAAAGTAGACCATCTCCTATCGCCATATACAAAAATCAATTCAAAATGGACCAAGGACCTGAAAGTGAGACCTGAAACTATAAAACTCCTGGAAGAAAATATAGGCAGTACACTAATTGAGATTGGACATAAAGGGATCTTTTCAGATTCCATGTATACTCGGACAAGGGAAGCAAAATAAAAAATAAACAAGTGGGACCTCATCAGACTAAAGAGCTTCTACAAGGCAAATGAAACCAGGATCAAAATGAATAAACAACCCACCAGCTGGGAGAAAATATTTGCAAATCGTTTGTCTGACAAGGGATTAATCTCAGTAATATATAAAGATCTCATACAACTGAGCAACAAAAATACAAACAACCCGATCAAAAAATAGGCAGAGGATATGAACAGACATTTTTCCAAGGAAGAGATACAGATGGCCAATAGACACATGAAAAGATGTTCAACATCAGTAATCATCAGGGAAATGCAAATCAAAACAACACTGAGATATCACCTTACACCGGTTAGAATGGCTATAATCACAAAGACAAATAACAACAAATGCTGGAGAGGTTGTGGAGAAACAGGGACCCTCATTCACTGCTGGTGGGAATGCAAACTGGTGCAGCCTCTATGGAAAACAGTATGGAGAGTCCTCAAAAAATTAAAAATAGAAATACCGTATGATCCAGCAATCCCACTCTTGGGCATCTACCCAATGGACATGAAATCAACCATCACAAGAGGCGTATGCACCCCTATATTCATTGCAGCATTATTCACTATAGCCAAGAAGTTGAAGCAACCCAAGTGTCCCTCGACTGATGATTGGTTAAAGAAGATGTGGTATATACACACAATGGAATACTACTCAGCCATAAGAAAAGACACAATTGTCCCATTTGCAACAACATGGATGGACCTAGAGGTTATTATGTTAAGTGAAATAAGTCAGAGAGAGAAGGACAGACACTGCATGAACTCACTCATATATGCAATAAAAGTGAACACACAGACGGAGAGAACTGATTGGTGGTTACCAAGGGGAAGGGGGGTGGGGGCTGGGCACATGGGGTGAAGGGTTACATCCACAAGGTGATGGACAAACAAAAATGTACAACTAAAACCCCAAAGTGTTATAAACTATTAAGACATCAATAAAAAAAATGGTAAAAAAAAAAATAAGTTCTTTAGAGAGAAGGAAAAGGATACACGTCAGAATCTTGTGTCTACATAAGAAGATCATCAAAGAAGGAATAGTGAAAGTAAAGTAATAACTTTTATTTTTCTTATTATTGGTTGATTTAACAGGTGGCAATTTGTTCAAAATAATAATCCCAATAATGTATTTGACTATGTATATTTTTATGTATGTGCATATATGCTCATGTATACTTTTATATAAGTGAAATGAATGACAGAAATGACACATTGATTGGGAGGGAAGAATTAGCATTATTTTGGTTTTCTAAGATACACTACCTGTGAAGTGACATAGTGTTATTTGAAAGTAGACTTGGATTAGTTGCAAATGCATATTGCAATGTCTAGGGCAACCATTAAATAAGTTAAAAAATGAAATATAACCAATATTCTAAGAAAAGAGAGGGAATGGAATCATACAAAATGCTCAGTTGAAACCATAAAAGGTAAAAAAGAGAGGAAGACAAAAATTGGAACAAAGAATAAGGGCAACAAATAGAAAACAGAAACCTGGCAGATATTAATCCAACTATATCAATAATCGCTTTGAACATCAGTAGTCTAAATGTTTCAATTAAAAGACAGAGATTATCAGAAAGGATCAGAAAACGTGACCCAGCTGTATGTTGTCTGTAAGAATCCTACTTTAAATATTAAAACACATATAGATTCAAAGTACATGGATGGAGGAAAGTATACCATCTGAACACTAATCAAAAGAAAGCAAGAGTAGCTATGTTAATTTCAGGCAGAGCAGACTTCAAAGCAAGGAGAGTTATCAGGGATAAAGAAGGAAATTACATATGATAAAGGTTCAGTTTTCCAAGAAGACATAACAAGGCTTAACAAGTATATGCTTAATAACAAAGTGTCAAACTTCATGAGGTAAAACTAGTACAACTGCAAGGAAAATTAGATGAATCTATGATTGTAGTTGGACACTTCAACACCCCTCTATAAGAAATAGACAGATCCAGCAGGCAGAGAATCAGCACAGACATAATTGAACTCAAAACACTGTCAATCAACTGGATATAATTGGTATCTGTAGATTACTTCATCCAACAGAGGCAGAATTCACATTCTTGTCGAGTTCACTTGGGATGTTCGGCAAGATAGACCATGTTCTCAGCCATGAAGTCTAGAAAATGCAAACTAACTTGTAGTCACAGAAAACATGTTTGAATGAAATCACCAGAGTTGGGGAGGAAGTGATGGATATGTTAATTATCTTGATTGGTGTGATGGTTTGGTATTTGTACACATTGGTCAAAACATATCAAAATTGTCACTTTAAATATGTGCAGGTAAACCAATTATTCCTTAATAAACTGTTTTTAAAACTTTCTATATTCTTTCAATATTATTGTAATACTCATCAAAAACAGAACAAAGTGAAGAATGTTTTAAAATTCACACAAGCTATCTAGTTTGGTAGAATGCAAAAAAAGATAACCATGCTTTTTCTACATTCATTTTTAAGAACATAAATTAACATTTTTAAGAACATAAATTAAAAGCAAACTCTTCAATGCAAAATCTTACCCATTACTAAGACAAAGCCAGGCTCAGTATTTTATATATACTTCAGATATATATATGTATATACACAGTAAGTTATATATGTATAACTTAAAAGAGTTTCTGGCACATAGTAGATGTTCAAAAAATTCAATTAATATTAGAAAATTTTATTTTCTGATCATTCTGTTTATTGAAATTTCATTGCATATATAATTAGTTAAAACAATTTTTCATATTCTGCTAATCTTCCATAATCTCTTACACTTGTTATTCTGAAAAGCAAGTTCAAGATTTTGGAGATGTAATTTAAATTGTTAGAAACTAATTTACAATAGATTTTCAATGAATTAAATGCTAAGGTCTGTCATGGAACATTTCTTCATTAGGGCAAAAACTTCACTTGTGGCCAAACATTATTTTATGGCAGATAAATTTTACTCAAATGATCAAAATGCAAAATAAAATATGAGATATCTTTAAAATTTTGTAGACACTAAATACAAATGAATAAACCTAATTGAGTTATTTTCTAAAATTAGGCTAAATGCACTTGTTCACTTCTATATCTTTGGCATTTTGTACATGACTTTTAAAATTTTATACTAATGATTTTTAAAACACCAATAAAAACAATAACAGTAATAACTAATGCTTCTGTAGCACTTACTAGTTGCCAGGCTCTAATGTGCATTCTTTACATATATTTACTAATTAAAGATTTATTAATCTTTGTAATAATCCTAAGAGTTAAATACATTGTTATCTCCACTTCACATAGGAGGGTATTGACAGACATACAGCTTGAATAAGTTGCCTCCGATCACACAGCTAACAACAGGCAGGGTTAGGATTTGACAAATCCTTCTCTCATATCATTACCTACCGACATTTCTTCATACGCTTTGCTGTAAAAAGTATAGTATGCTCTACCACAGTCTGTCTGTCTATACATATATTTGTCTAGTCATCTATTTATCTCAGTATCTCTACCAATATTTCAATCATTTATGATTTCAAATCATTAAAGTTCAGTAACTGTCAACGATATTCTTGACAGTATACGAACAGATCTGTATTTATCCATGCCCCATCTAGCATTTTCTCAACAATTGAATATAGTGGTAAATATGTGTTATGTAAAGACGCACACAGTAGTACTGCTTTAGCAATGATGACATTAGATATTGCAAAACCAATATCCATAAGTTGCGTTTTGTGATTTTGACATTGGCATAGATCTCAGCTAGGTCTGAATTTTTTAAATGAAGACTATATTGGTGTTGAGGTTGTGCCCAGGTTGAAGGTAATGTACACGTAGTTCGAGTAAATGCTCTGCAATTCCAACTGCACTTTATGCGGTTGAATTCCCATTTCCTATATCATAAACATTTAAGTGTTCCTCTGCAATAAAAATAAAATTTTTGCTTAATTCTATGGATTTCTTAAATGATCCCTTTCTTTGATAAAGCTCAAATTAAGAGAAGTCCACTTAAACTCTATATGTTCAGGAAAGATAGACATGGAAAAACATACCCTATAGGATAGGCGTATTGTTGTTGGGTGAGGCCTGTATGAATTATTTGAAAATGTACATTTGAATAAATGATAATACCTGAAAGAAGTGAAGGAAAGTGAAAACTTTTCCAGCTTTTTGCCTTGCTTCTGATAAGTAAAGAAAAGAAAAAACTTTTAGGGACTACTTTACAAGTATAATTATAATGAAAGTTGATATAACAAATTTTAAAAGCTGATTTGTTTTCAAATACATTTTAAATAAAGATTCATGAACAAAATTACTATAGTCCTGCGATTCCCAAACTGGTGTGCTGTGCTGAATTCAAGGGGCACTGTGGGATATTCTTAATTTTCAAGGGAAACAATGGCATCTTTGGCCACCTACAAATGACTACTAAGTTTTTGTACTTAACTGCTTAATAAATAGAATGGTTAAGCATTTGGGCTTAGGGATGCTTTGAAAAATTACTAAAATACTAAGGGCACACGGACCAAGGAGATATGAGAACTTCTGTTCTAGACAGTTTCTGTATTTTGTTATATTGGAATTTTAGCTATAATGGAAATTATGGGGCTAATTTGCTTTGAGATTGCTGAACCAGAATCTGGCATGAGTATAGTGAGAATTCACCTAAAGGTAACAAGAATTTTAACGTGCTGTCCCAGTCATCATGCTCTATTTCCCAAGCAGGTCTGGATCATTATAGAAAAAGAAAAAAAGAAATTAATTGGTTCTCTCTACAGTCTGTTTATTTTCTGTCAAGAAAAGGTAAGAGATGAGAAATCACTTTTTAACCTTTTCCTTGTGCGTTGTATTTATTAAAATCCCTCCCCCAATAGCTTCCACTATTTTCCCAGGCTAATCTTCCCTTTTCACATTTTTTGCTTAGTTTTTCCTACATTTTCCTACCATGCATTTATCCAGATGTTTTGGTTTGAAGTAATAGGTATTCTTTCAAAGAGCAAATATTTCTTACAGGATATATTTTCATCTTTAGCACTAGAGAACTAAACTAACAAGCTCTGTGACAGGGCATACAAACTAGAGTAATAAACCCTGTCAATGAAATTTAAAAATCATCATATTATCAGATCCATCTCTAATTACAAAGATTTCTTCAGAGAACCTAATGTTTCTTAGAAAACTATCATCTCCTCTTGTATTTTCAATAAACTTCAGATGTATCTTTAGCTGTATATAATTATGTGATACCTTAAAGTGTTTGAAACAGAATCCACATGAATAAAGACTCTTAAAGCCTAATGATACACGAATGAAGTGCTAAGAGGGTCCCCTATTATAACTACCATGGCAACCCCCATCTTTTAATGCTGAAATTCAGCTCTTTGAGAGTAGCTACTTTTCAGTTCCATGGGGTGAAACTCAAGTTTTATCACTGGCTGCTGTGCTGTGAAGGCGAATTTCAATGCCCTATGAGCACTAAGTCATTTTGTTTGTTTGCTTGTTTGCAGAATAATCTTTACACTGACATAATGACACATGCCATAAGGTGTTCTGAACTAAATTTTTTTACTTTCCTCCGGGAATGATGAGATTGGAAGAAAAAAATATTTAGTGTAAAACAAATGAATACAAAACAGAGCCAGATCTTTTCTGCAATCAAGTCTACACAGGGCTCATTACTGCAGAGTAGGAATGGTGTATTCAAGAAGAGATTTAAAATCCCTTAGTGGGCTGCCCGGTGGCGCAGTGGTTTAGTCCGCGCTTTGGCAGCCTGGGGTTGGCGGGTTCGATCCCGGGAGCCGGCTGATGCACCGCTTGTCAGCCATGCTGTGGTGGCATCCCATATAAAGTAGAGGAAGATGTGCAAGGATGTTAGCTCAGGGTCAATCTTCCTCAGCAAAAAGAGGAGGATTGGCAATGGATGTTAGCTCAGGGCCGGTCTTCCTCACCAAAAATAAATAAATAAAAGTCCCGTAGTGAAACATTGGAAGAAAGTTCTGCCACTTGGTGAGACTATAAATAACTTTATAAAGAGAGAGAACGTTCTTGGACAAATGGACAATTTCTCAGCATTAAGCTAATTTTAAAATCACAGTCTAGTTATTTAAAAGAATCAGTTAGAAAAAATTTTAGTTACTAGAAGTTGAAAAAGAAAATATTAAGATGAAAACCTACCCTAAGAGATCTAGTTTTCACAAAGGTTAAAGTAAATAAGCCCATGCATACATAAATAAATGTTAAAATCTTAATATCTTAATAAAATAAGCTTAATATCTTAATATAATAGATCATTATAATAAGTAATAATATTACTAGTAATATTATTACTATTTCCTTCTTGAGTTCTGAATTTTTATTAAATTCTTAAAGATTAATGTGATTATATTTGGTTTTAGGAATGGAAGATAGAGGAAATAAAGCTTTTAATTTCTAATTTACTCTTCGCTGTCCTCTGATTATTTTAAAAATGACTAATCGTTTTAATGTCTTACAAAGTTTCAGGGCAGTTTAATTTTGACTTATTTGTGTATCCACCTAAATCTTTCTGTATATACAATGATAATTACATGTTATAAAAATATAATATCACATGGAAAATTTCCTGGTGGAATTTATTACTTCAAATCTTCTTTGAATATCTATGAGATTATTGTAAATTACATACGCATGTATGTTATACAGGGATATTTTATTTCACTGTCTTTGTTTGCCTTAATAAACATAAAATAATCCTTTTCCTTTATTAAATGCTTTTGAGTTGAATTTTGTTTAGTCTAAAAATATACCTAGGGTCCAGCCCAGTGGATGGCGGTTAGGTTTGCGCACTCTGCTTCAGCCGGCCAGGGTTCGGCGTTTCGGATGCCGAGCGCAGACAGACCCACCCGTGTCAAGTCATGCTGTGCCAGTGTCCCATATAAAGTAGAGGAAGATGGGCATGGATGTTAGCCCAGGGCCAGTCTTCCTCAGCAAAAAAAAAAATTAAAAAAAGAGAGGGGAGACAATAATCAAATAAGTAATCCAGGACAAATTCACAGAACTGAGAAACAGGGGTCACCAGATGGAAAAATCTCACCAAAGGTCTGACGTAGTAGATAAAATAGACTCATACGGAGATATGTTACATGATGTTTCGGATCACTGGGGACAACAAAAAGCTTTAAGAGCAAAAGATCACAGTTTCTACAGTGATCAAGAATTAGAATGGCGCTGGATTTCCCAATACTCAAACACAAGCTAGAAGAGCCTGGAGCCTTGAGATCAGAATTTCAAAGGGGCATACTTTTCGACCTAGAATTCTAGATCCGGGCGAGTCTTCCTCACACACACACACACACACACACACACACACACACTTAAAATAAATAAATAAAAATATATCTATATCTACATTCTTTATTATTTTATTTACTGGCTATTTTACCATTCTTGAGTTCTGATTTCATTTATTGTTTTTTTGCTATTCTATTTCTCACTGACAGCTAGATTTTCTTAACCAAGTTTTAGAGTCTGTGTCTTCTAACAGAACTTAGCTCATTTAAATTCACTGTCGTAATTGTTATTTTTTAGTTTATTGATATAATTTTCTATTGTTTTTTTCTTTAATGCTATGGTTTCAATTCCTTTTCTCAATTGTAGTTATTTGTTGTTTTTGTATGCTATTCATTCTTCTTGATTACTTTAGTTTAATAAAATTATTACTTAAATGAAAATTGTCTGCTGGGGCCAGGAAACAAACATTCTGATTAGTTTTATTTATTTTTTATTTGAAGCAAAAAAAAGTTCATCCTTAGTTCACCAATATTCTTCAGTCTTCCCAATCCTATTTTTACAAATGGAATCCAGTTTTATGGAATTATTTTAATATTAAAACATTTTAACATATACATATTTTCCAAAATATATGATTTTTTTGCCTTCTATATTTTATTTTAAACCATAATCATAACAGGCGTTTTACTTTGCTTCTTTATTTCTACGAAATCTTCATCTTGAGTTCTGGATTTTTATTAATTTCTTAAAGACAAATGTTTGTCCCATTGGTTAAAACTGCCTCATTGAGAAGATCCTCTGAGGAAGATGACAGTTCCCAGACAGCTCACTGTACCTTCAACTCCTTTCCACCCCGAAGGCATGACGGGAGCATCAATTATTTTAGCATTGCCAGAATGATTATAGGCTACTATCTCTTTTTTGAAACTTTGAATTATATATACCCTGCTGTATCTAATTATGGTGCTTTTCATTAAGTTCATCTAAAGTTTGGTAAACAATTTTGATTAATTGCATCTTTGTTCTCTCTTTCCCTTCCTCCCATTCTCTGTCCTCTGTTTCCCTTTTCTCTCTCCCCTTTCTCTTCCCCATCAATTTCGCCCTTTGTCTCTCCAATTTATCTATTTTCTTCATATTTAAAATTTCTGATATTTGTTCTTTATAGAAACCAAAGAAAAATTGATTTTATTTTCTTCAGCCAATAACAGTTCTACACTCTCCTAAATGAAGTAATAATTTTTCTGTTTCAGTTTCTTTCTCATTTCTGTCATCTCTAACACTAATGTTTGCCTCTTTGTCACTCTTTTATTTTGGCTGTCTGCTATTATTTCATAGAAATTACTCTTATTTGCATCTTTTTCTCAAGAAATCACACAGATATATTTTTCCTGACTCTATTAGAAGGTCTTTGTAAAGGTTGAGCTCTTCTGATTCTATCTAGAGTTGTCACTTGGTGCATAGACAAGGTGGCTGAAAGCCCTTATTGCTCACTTTCTCAGCAATGCTCGCTACTTCCTCCTTAGAACAAAACCTCAGAATCATTTGGGTGGGACTACACTTTACTTTAAATCTGACACCTAACAGATTTTTAGGTAATACAAGTGTTCTAGGGGAATTTTTGTATTTTCCTGCTCTGTCAGGTTGTCCAACTTGACTAGCGAGTTACATGAGTTTTTCTTTGAATAGGTTAGACAAACACACACAAGGACTGGCTGGGTGGCATAGTGGTTATGTTTGCACACTCCACTTTGGGGTTCACGGTTCAGATCCCAGGCACGGACTTACACACTGCTCATCAAGCCATGCTGTGGCAGTGTCCCACATACAAAATAGGGGAGGATTGGCACAGATGTTAGCTCAGCAACAATCTTCCTCAAGCAAAAAGAGGAAGATTGACAACAGATATTAGCTCGGGGTCAATCTCCCTCACACACACACACAAAACCAAAACAAACAAACAACCCCCCCACACACACGTCCCAAAAACATATCACCCCACTGTGCTTCTCATTTGCTGTTCCCCTGCTTGAAGGTCAGGGGTTGGGAATAAAATAGAAATGTTTCTTTCTGTGTTTTCTATCTGTAATCAAGACTGTGTTCACACAGCATTATCTTTGGATCACAGCTACCATTTTTTCTTGTCAATAAAGTGAATTTTTTAAAATTAGGTTTAGAAGATGGGAAGTAATAAAGCAGAAAAGTTAAGAACTAGAATTAATAAAGCAGAAAAGTTAAGAACATTAATGCTTAATTCAAGAATGTGCTCCTTACTCCCTCCCCATCAATTAACAAGAAATATAAAGTAAAGTCTTTGCTAACCTCTTCAGCAGGACACTGTGGTATAGTAAAGAGCATAAAAATTAGAATCAAAGAGTCTTGGATTCTAGATTTGGCTCTGAATATATTTGGTATATGACTTTGGGTCAATACCTAACCTTGATGCCCTTCAGTTTATTCTTTGTCTCTCTCATAGAACTGTGAATTTTTATACTAGAAAATTAAGTTCTTAGCAGAGTACTGAACACTCAATTAATCTTAGCTATTATTAGCTGACACTGACTGTGTAATG
Organism: Tapirus indicus; assembly: GCA_031878705.1. Lineage (NCBI taxonomy): Eukaryota > Metazoa > Chordata > Mammalia > Perissodactyla > Tapiridae > Tapirus > Tapirus indicus. The sequence continues at coordinate 31,876,050 of CM062937.1, read as the reverse complement.
TTGTGCATCTTTATGTATATTTTAATGGAACATTTGAAGAAGACTTGATACATATGCCTAGTGGATCACCATTTTCAGAGAGGAGTTAAGAGTCATGAATAATGACATGCTTTAATTTAATTCAATGTTATAATGCTGCATCGTAGTCAAGTGAAACAATTTTACAAGAGACCAAATAACTTCAGTCAAATATGAGTATATGAGTCAAATTTTCTCCTTAAAGTAGGGAGGGAATAAATGTGATATATTCCTAACAATTTTATATAAACATTTACTTTCATAAATAAATATTTATGTTGGAATTATGATTGTTTCCACTAATTAATTAACAAGAGGAAATAAATAAAGAAGATCCAAAAAATATGGATGCATATCCTACTCCACCTCTAGTATTTTATTGTGAGTATATATGTGTGTGTGCTGTTTTTATATTTTTTTCCAGGTCTGAAGGAAGAACAAGGCACATATAATGGAATCCAACTCTTAGAGACATCAGAAAGGGAAAGTTCAATTCAATTCTTGCACAACCTAGCTGTTGAAATTAGCATGCAGTCATTTTAGCCTTTCGACATAAAGTTTTATTTTAGTCTTCAAAAAAGAACACATTGAAGGAATATGGTGTAGTATTATTCCATCTCTCCACTCCAACAAGCTGCTCACAGAATATTTTCTGAGTTTATCTCATAATTTTATGTTATCCAAGTACCTGTGATACTATTTCAGTTTAGTTTGAATGTATGGCCATAAAATAAGTTTTCTGAATGTTTGAACCTATCCACATCTTATGAAAATTAATGCCAAATACTCTTGCTTCAAGCCACACACAACTGGATTTTCAAGCAATTTTTCACTTTTGCTTAAAAAGATATGAAAATCAAGGAGTTGGTTACTAATTTAAGTATCTTTGAATCTCATAATGAAATTACTGACACAAATTGCTCTAAAATTGATTATAAAAATCACTCCAGTGATGTAAATTGTAAAGAGGAGACTAGCTTCAGGTTAGAGAAATAATGATTTATCATGACTTTTGAGAAAGACAAAAACAGTAATAAAATCTTAGAAGGAAAATTCACAGGCAAAGGCAGGGACCCTGTGGGCAGTGAAGGAGCTAGATTATGTGGCTGTTAAAGATGTTTCTCCATGGGGATTATTGATGACACAACTCTCTGTTACATATTGATTTCTGGCATGTCTATCGCTTGAGTCCTGCAGCCAGGAAAGGAAATGGTTTGCATTATAATTGTCATGATGACAAATATAAATGAAAAAAAAGGTTCTCAGTAACTTCTAGGGAGAAAATTCCTTTTCGCATGGTGATCATGGGTGTGCATTTTTTCTGTAACCTCAGCTGTCGCTCACAGCCTAAGCAAGGAAATAAGCAAACCCAATATAGCACTGGTGTAGACAGAAATCAACGAGACTACCTCACATCCGGCAATTTTGTCAGTACCCTACCTCAGAAAGACCAGTTGTTTTCAAAATGCTAATTCCACAACCCAACTGTTGGGCATGAAATCAAAAGCAAATGGCCAAAGGGGCTGTGATACAAAGAAAATCTCTGGAGAACGTATGTTTCACTAACCATGCCTTGGCATGCTTCTGTTATTTAGTTTAAAAATGTTGTCAAAATAGTCTAATTTCTAGTAAATGTCTTAATAAGAAATTTTAAAATTGAGTTACATAGCCCCCAAATTGACGTTAATACCCATAGTGCCCGTATTAAACATATTAAATGAAGCCAAACACTTAACCCAACAAACAAATTGTGGACTCCTTCACCATTTCATTGGTGGATAGTAATAATTCTGAAAAAGATAAAATGGTTTCAGTTAATGAATGAGTAAGTTTGTTTTCTAGTTGCTTTTTTTCCCCTTATTTTGTTTTTATTACCATTACAACATAAACAAGTAAATTGTTAGGTTCCTCTGTTGTTCATAACTTAGAGCATAACTTAGAGCATAAGCTAGCAAGGAGACCATCCTTCCCCCTTGCCCAGACACACAATTAATGAGTAAATAAGTGGAAGTGATCCGTATTCCATCTATGCCATATTGCCTTTCCCTTGGCAAGAATATTATGAGATCGGACTCAAGAAAAGCTACGACTGTGTTTATTATCACTCTTAGTTTGAGTTTGAAGAAGATGTTGGGTGGAGGTGTGTCATCATAGTTGAAATGACACAGGGCTTAGGAATATGATGGTGGGAAGGAGGGGACTAACTGATTGTAAATCAGACAGTTCTATGATTAAGTTTTGGCTTCTTACTAGTTCATTTGAGAGTTTCTTAAAACACTTGGAACTTCAATCTAATAAACTCTAAGTTAGGGGTAACAATGAAGCTGATAATCCTTACCTTATTGGATTGTGAGAAATAACTGAGACTGTGCACATTAAGTACCTGATGTAGAGTGTGCCCCTCAGAAATGGGGAGATTCTTACTGTTGTGACAGTGGTTGGTTTTAATTTGTTATTACTAGGACAACTGTGTAAGTTCCAGATCTGTTGTTTCCTAGATGAATGAAATTGTACATGTCAGAAAATCTGATTTTCACTTTCCTCTCTTGTAAAATAATAATCACATAATGTGACTTACCAAAGAATTTTACCGTAAACGAGATTTTTAACTTTAAAATCTATGTAAATAGATATGTTTACTTTTATCATTATTATTATACTGATTGTGCTAATATAGTTAAACTAAATTCAAGATTGTGATTCTGAAGTTCAACATCAGCTTAATTCATTTGTTTATTCATTCACTCTTTCAAAAGATAGTGTTGAGTACCTATTCTGTGCTCGCATTGATTTCATAGATCTTACAGTCCTGGTAGGACCAACAAATACTAAAAAAGTTAATAAGTGCATAAATAACATAAAGTCAAGCAATTTTAAATCATGTGGAGAAAATGAAATAAGATGATATAATATTGGAGTGGGAGGATACATTGGCTGGAGAAGATGATAGTTGAGCTGAGAACCGAATGTCCAAAACGAGCAGGTCATGCAAACTTTAGGTGAATATTTTTCCAAACAGATCAGCAAGGATACAGCCATAAAGAAAATTAAATTTGGCCCTTTGCAGGACAGAAAGAAGGTGGATGGATTGTAGTCAGCTGGTAGAATAGTGGATGGAGATGAATTCTGAGTGAGATGCAGGGATCTAGTCATATGGGGCCTTGAAAGTTATAACATAGAGTTTGGATTTTTGTCTACATGTTATGTGAAGCTCTTGGAGAATATAATGCAAGGGAAGATAGCTAATTTATAGTATTCAAAGGGTGCTATAATTTGAGTGTAGAGACTGTATAATAGAGAGTGTATAGAATGGATTAAAAAGGGGCCCAGAATATAAGGTGGGAGGTCCAATTATACTATTCATCATAGACAGAATAAGAGCATAGCGAAGGAATAGTGAAGTAGATAGTCAAGTAGTGTGGAGATCCAATGAATATTATTCAGCATACACAGAATAAGAAAGTAGTTAATAGAAGTGCTAGTGGAGTCGTTAGTGAAGAAGTAATTAGTGGAAGAGAAGGCCAAGTATCCAGATTAGCAAGTTAATGTTGACACCTGTTTGTTTTTTTCCTAAGGAAGATTAGCCCTGAGCTAACATTTGTGCCAATCTTCCTCAATTTTGTATGTGGGATGCTGCCACAACATGGCTGATGAGTGGTGTAGGTCCATGCCTGGGATCCAAACCCACAACCCAGGCTGCTGAAGCACAGCGTGCCGAACTTAACCACTAGGCCATGGGGGCAGCCAGTTCCCTGCTTTCTTGTAGAGATAAATAGCAGAAGAATGTAGAATATTGTTAGAAAGGTAATTATCACCCATTGAAGTCTGGATCTCACATTTGTTGAAAACAAAATGATGTGTCCATTTATATTACTATTAAGAAGTAGTTACTTGACATTAATTTGCTTAAAACAAAATATATGTTCTGGTATTTGAGGCTTGCTTACCAGAAGAACTGCAGGGTGACTTTTTGGTTTTTGTTTTGTTTTTCAGTAGAGCAGCTCGTGCTCCATCACCCATCCCCATTCAAGTATGAGTGCTGTAATAAGAGAAGTCAGGACCTACGGCTTCTGAAAGGAGCCTAACTCTGAAAGGAGCTGACCAGAGTAAGGCAGTCCAGACAAGTGATAGAATCAAAGCATATTGAAGTTGAAGGAGACTGTAGAAATCACATTCTCAGATTATTTATCAGATGGAGAAATAGAAGCTTAGGGATAAAGTGACTGGACCAAGAAAGTATTGCTCCCCAAAGGATTTTGAATCCACATCACCTGGCTCCCAGATCACAGTATACACTGAAAACTGAAGTTTACATTCACCTGAGTTTAGCAGCTATCATCATAAAAGCCAGCTGACCACTATTAATTTTATTTTTACTTAGTTGAAAGTGACCACACCTTACTATCTGGCCAGTTTTGTTTGTTTGGCTCCCCAGAAGAAGAGCCATAGACAAATACTTGAGTTCATGTGGTTTATTTGGATCCCAGGAAATACCTGTAGGAGAGTGAGTCAAAGAAGAAAAAGAAGCCCATCATGTGTGCTCTGTTTTGTCAAGCAAGTTTCCGTTGTGGGCAACTGAGGCTTGGTCTCTCTTCTGAACTCTGGGAAACAGTAAAGAATATGCCTCTGAGTTACCCCACCTTCCTTAAGGGCAAGGAAACTGAGGTATTGATCCTCCAATTCTGAACCATCAACTGTCATTGGCTGACAGCTGCTCCTGGGGATATTTTATTTTTGGCACTCCCAGCCTCCCTCCTAAGAAGGTAAGCAAAGATGAAGAGTTGCGGATTATGCTATAATATACCAAAGACGTGGGCTGGAATTGTGAGGGCTGAGAGGGAATGAGTGGGGCATGAAAAATTAGCTGTTCCAGCTAATCAATACAGTAAAATGTTGTGTTTAAACCTCATCCATCTTTTTTATTTGTTTTCTTCAGGAAGTTCAATCAGGGGTTCTATTCCACTATAGTGCCAGAAATAGAAATAAACAATTGTATTATTTAGTTTCTTTTATACACAAACTTGAATTAAAAGTGGAGCTTTAGATATTTAGATGCTAAGGTAAATGATAATTGAGTGGCATGTTTAATTGCAGTTAACAACACTGAAACAATAAATAACTAGAGAAGTAAAGTATTTTTGTAAAATGAAGTCACAGTGAACATTAGTTTCTTATACTTATTTCACATAAAAATATTTTCCTTGGCTCAGGACCATATTTATCACTGGGAAAACCCAGGCATCTTTGGTAAATCCTCTCTTTTTTTCTCATTTGTGTGATCTTCATATTCATTTCTTCTCCTCTCAAATTCCCAATAAGACTCTACCACCATCACTATCTGCACCATGTTCCTATTTCTTAAGAACTATGCTCATTATATTAAAAACTCATTGATATTGTCTTGTTTGTCCATGATAATACTGGACAAATAATTAGTAATTAAAAAGTAGTGAGTAATTGACAAATATCACAAAATGCTGTTTCATAAAGGAACTTACACTTCTAATATAAAAATCTCTGGAGCCCAAGAAGTTGAAACAATAACTGGTGTGTTCTCATTCTCACATTTCACCTTTCCCCTACTGCTTTATGACTTTTGAGCATCACTAGATATGATTCTCTAGGCTCTCATAACCTTTGATGGTCATTATTTGTCATATATTTTTGGAAGAATTCCCTTTAATGTAATAATTTTATCAAATAATCTACAGATTATTATTTTCTTCTAATTGCCTTCCTCCCCACATGTAAACTTGTATTTTCTTCTTGGACAATATCTTTCCATATTGTCAGCTGATTCAAATGCATTGATAAATGTGCAGCTGGTTTTTCGCTTGGAATCAGCTACCTTGATGCTCCAATAGCTTTAAACACATTTTTTTTTTTCTCCCATAGCCTTCACTTATTGAGCACTATCTATTAGGCATTTTATATATATTATTACAATCCTCAAAACCATTTTCACAGCTTGCCCAAGGTCACATAGCAAGTTGAAGTTCTTAGGTTTAAATCCAGTACTGCCAGACACCCAACCAGTACACTGTACTGTCTACTACTCCTAAATAATGAGCTGGATGGGTTCAGCTCATGCTGTGGCATTTCACTGTGTCCTGTCAAGTTATTAGTTTTTTTTTTTTTGAAAACGTTTAATTTTTTTATGATTTCATATTATTCCACTCTCTTTTTAATTGATTTCTCTGCCATTTCTCTCTTTATTCTTTTTTAATATATTTTGCTCTTGAATTATGTTTGCCTTTTCTCATCCTTGGTTTGTAACACATCTTATGTCTCAGCTATGAATGCCTGTCTCAGTTCCGCCTGGAAATCCACCACAGGTACGTGCTGCTACTGAGAGGCCTCGGGTACCACCGACACTCTCGGTTGCTCAGTGAGACTTTTCTCCATTTGACTTGGGCTTCCACCTCTGCTTCACGCTGTTCCACAGTCCATCTCAGGTGTAAGCAGTCCCTGGCCCTCTCCTCTCTGCTGGCCAATCCGCTTCTCAGACCCAAGCTCCAGGCATTTCGGGCAGTTGCTGCACTCTGCGCTTAAACTTGTATTTTTAATTAGACTGATAGAGCGTAGTCTCTAGCTATAAGAGGTTTACACCTGGGCTTTAGTGAAATTGATCTTCTGAATAGAATTACGTGCCATATGGAACAAACTAGAAGCAAACATTACAAATCATCAAGACCATAAAAATTTATCTCACTCTTTTGCCTACACTTCTTCATGACTTGTGCCTATGCTAATCATGGACAGACATTAAGCAGAAATTTACCTACTTCTGAGATGAGCACAAAAGTTGATTAAAGAAAGGATTAAAACACAGTTCATTAAAATCCCTTAGCGTTGTACAAAGAATAATCTGATTTTCATTTATATTTGGGTTATGTAATATCCAATATTCCATAGATATAGATACATAGCTACAGATGGAGATAGAGACAGATGGATGGATGGGTGGATAGATAGATAGATAGAGATAGTTATAACATATGATCAAGAAGAGGGTCAACAATCTGTGGTCTGCAGGCCAATTCCAGTCACCACCTGTTTTTGTAAATCAAGTTTGATTGGAACCCACACATGTCCATTTGTTTACATACTGTGAATGATTGCTTTTGCAGAGTGATAGAGACCGCATGATTCACAAAGCCTAAAATATTTACTATATGACTCTTTACAGAAAAGTTTGCAAACTCCTAATCTAGAAGAAATGCTTTCTGGAATGATATAAGAAGCATGCACTAAAAGCAGTAACCATTCATCTGCTGATGATCTGTGGTTCAGGAATTACGGCAAACCCCTTTCGTTGCTTCTTCTGTTCCGTATGGCATTGGCTTAGATTATTCACTCAGGTACATTCAGCTAGTGCCTAGCTGGAAGATTCAAGAATCTTGATTCTTGGAAGATTCAAGAAAAGTCTTTGCTCATGTGTTTGGTGCCTGTATCTTTCCACAAGGACCTCTCCTCTTTTCTCTTCCGTTTCCTTTCCCTCTCCTCTTCTCTCCTCTCCTCCCTTCTCCTCTTCTCTCCTCATCTCTCCTCTTTTCTCTTCTCTTCTCCTCTCTTCTCTTCTCTCTTCTTCTCCACCACTCTCTACCTCACGCCTCCATGATTATATTGGCCTTTTTTCCCCACAGCTTGGTAGTCTCAGAGTATTCAGACTTCTTACATGCCAGCTGGTTCAGTGACAGGCCTTTTCAAGACACAATGTTGGAAACTTCAAATCTTTTAAGTCCTTGACTCATTTGTCACATAGAACAATGTCTACCACTTTTTGTTGGTCAAAACAGATCACAGAGCCAGCCCAGATCCAGGGGGAGGGGAAAAGACTTGACTTCTTCATTGGGGAGTGGCAAGATCGTCCTGAAAAACACCATTTGTGATGAGAAATATTGTTTCGACAATCTGTAGAATCACAATCTATCAGAAATGTGCTTAGTGACACAATCAATTTATATCTGGCACAGCTGTTCACTCTATCACAGAGTTGTAACTAAAAATTTGTAGAAAGTTAGCCAGTCTGAGGAACACATTGAGAAGCACTGACCTAGATTCTAGAACACTACATCGAGCATTCAGGCTTCTTTTGATGATCTTAATAAGATATTGTAACATATTTATTTTATGCTGGGTTATATGTTTATATGTAGAAAAAGATTTAAAAAAGGGGTTTGTAAATATACACTCAAAATTGCATTCTGAAACAATACTTTTCCCAAATGAAATACTATTAGATATTTATCTCTACTTAATCAAATTCTTAATACTTAAAAGTCTGGATATGAATTTGTGAAAGCAATCCCTTTTCTCTTTATAAAATTATACCTGTCCTTCCATGTAAATTGACCTTATGCTTACCAGATGATGTAAAATCTGACTGAAATAGACTCTTTCTCTGTACAAAGAAGATGTCTTAAGTCTAGCTATAATTACCAAAGCTACAGGTCATGATCTCTCAAATAATTTCAAGGCTCTCAATATTTGACAAATTATATCCCATGAAGAGAAGGATTTTTACTCATTATAACCTGAAAAAATGAAAAAATACATTTGATCCTTAAAATGATCAACTAGATTTTTTTCTGTATTTCTATGTGACATGGGATATTAGGAATTTTCCATTATTTGGTAGATTGCTATGAGATTGTTTTTAAAGAAGTGATTCATCAGTAATTTTTTTAAAAATTTAAGAGCCAGCTCTGATGGCCTAGTGGTTAAAGTTCAGCGTGCTCCGCTTCAGTGGCCCGGGTTTGGTTCCTGGGCATGGAACCACACCACTTGTCTGTCAGTGGCCATGCTGTGGTGCTGACTCACATAGAAGAACTAGAAGGACCTACAACTAGAATATACAACTATGTACTGGGGCTTTGGGGAGAAAAAAAAAGAAAGAGGAAGATTGGCAACAGATGTTAGGTCAAGGCAAATCTTTCCCAGAAAAATAAAAAATTAAAAAATCTTACAATTAAAATTGTACTTGTTATTAAACAAGGACAATTAAGCTATTAAATAAAATAGCTTAATTAAGCTATAAAATAAAACACTATTGCATAAAGAATTAGTTGGAATTCTCTCTCTCTCTGTATGTGCATATATATATTTATATATATATACATGCAAACACCCCTATATGATTTAAGCCCTCCAAATGGTCTGATATGCCCAATTATTAAGTATAATTTGAGGTAAATATATAGATTCATTACAAGAATAAAAGTTCTAAGTCAAAAGACTTCATTTCAGAAAAAAACTAAGTCAAATTGTGCCATGAATAATGTCTACAATCATGTGTTTTAGGTCTCCATTAGGAAGTAGTCTGAACAATGCTGTCTTGGAATGATTGACCATAGCCTTTGTAGGATAAGGAGGGGAAAATACAACCAAGAAGAGTTTTAATTTGAAAATGTTTTCTAGAGGTCTGTATCCTTTAATAAGAATTTTAGTGTATAGTAACATTCTATTTATAGTATATTGGCATACCTGTAAACGAAGAAATCTAGTGAAACTGGTATCTTCACTAAAAGAAACATGTAGCAGCTGCACTTTCAATTATCTTTTTTTTTAGATATTTTCCCTCTAACTGTATTAATGGTTAATATTATCCAAGATGCTCCCAACTTCATGCCTTTACTGATTCTTGAAAGGGGTTAATATATATTTGTAAATATCATAAAGAGCTGAATTCCTCTTTTACAAAAATAAATGAGTAAAATGGCTCTTCAAAATTATATTCTTTTATTAAACACCACCCATGTGCTTAATAGGAAAACAATAAGCTCTGAAAGACAGAGGTCAAATAAATCACAAAATAAAAAAAGCTTAGAAAAGCATGCCATATTCAAGAAACACACATAGCATAGTAACAGGAGTAAGGGGTTATGGCAGAATGTTTGAAAGTTGTGTTATCCATGCAAATCCTATGATAGATACTAAGATGAGACATAACCTAATGACTCACATTTAAAAATGGCAATTTCAGGGAGAATGTGTAATGAGTACATGAGTTGGAGAAAGGGGATTAAGATCCAAGCTCTTTGATGGGAGACTCCCGATAGTTTCTCAGGAAATGTAACTAGAACATTTGTTAAGAGTCTCTCAAGCATTTGTTGTCTGTTAATGAGTTTCCAGTGTTTATTTGTAGGAGTTTTGTTTTCCCAGAGCACAAAGAATTTTTGGCATTGGAGAATGAGAAGCTGAAACATTTATCCATACACCAGCATGGCCGACTATAAGTCACAGGCCTGACAGTACTAAATTTAACATGGGTATCACATAAATTAACATATAGATAAGACTATATTTAGAGGGCACTAATTTAACTGATGAGATAGAATGGGCAGAATAATGGCTCCCCAAAGATGTCAACGTCCTAATTCCAACCTGTGAGTATATTATTTTACATGGCAAGGAGGGATTAAGGTTGCAGATGGAATAAATTTGCTAGTCACTTGACCTCAAGAGGTGGACATTATTCTGGATTGTCTGAGTGGACCCCATGAAATCACAAATGTCCCTTTAAATGTGGAAGATGGAGGAGGAATTGTTGGATTCAGAATACCGTGGTGTGAGAAAGACATGACTGGCCATTGCTTCCTTTGAAGATAGAAAGGAGCCACAGGCCAAGAAATGATGGTAGCCTCCAGAATCTAGAAAAGGGAAGGAAATAGATTCTTCGCTAGAGCCTTCAGATGAAACGCAGCCCTGCTGACACCTTGTCGTTAGCCCAGCGATGCCCATTTCCCATTGCTGACCTCCCTCAATGTAGGATAATATAGTTGTGTTGTGTTAAACCATTAAGTTTGTAGTAACAAGTTACAGCAGCAATAAAATATTAATAAATATATTTTGCCTCATCCAGATACACTAAGCACATGCTGTGTCCTTGTACTAAGGCTATGCATGACCCAACAAACATTCAATAGGAGACTCTGTTCCCTTATCCCCTCACTTTTTTTCGGTTTGTTTTATCCTCATTTCTCTCATGACCCATCCTCTACCAATACCCTCTCCCTCCACAAACATATAAAAGCTTGTAACTATAGCCTTTGTCTTGTGCTGCCACGTATTTATGACATATGATTATTTACAGCGTTGTCTAAGAAAAGAATCTAAAGAAAAAATTCCAGGGAACAACAGGTATGGAAAGTAGCCTGCTCTAATGAATCTGCCAGGATATTACTTATACTTATCTCAAGAAAATCTTTTTTACAAAAAAATTACATTCACTCTGAAGAAAAAACATTTTTTTTTCATCACTGCCATCAGAATGCAGCTGATTCATGAAACTACAGAAATGTGGAAGAGGAAGTATTTTTGTTTCCACTTGGGGTATTATACAGAACTACAGCATACATAATACACACACTCAACTGGTCTGAAATATTCTGGTGCCTGCGAGGTTCCTGCAGGTTAATTCCTGCTGTGGTGGGAGCTGACCTGATTTGCAGTGACATGCAATGCTCTTCCTAGGAAAATGTCTCCTGCCACGACGTGCCTTCAGGTCGCTCCTAATGGGACAGAACAGTATATTGCACATACACGGTTATATCTTATTTACCTTTAGACACATTTGTTTTATATAGAAAACATTCTTGATTTCTATCAGGACAACTTCTGTTCAACTTCAAAAATAAATTATTCATCCTACCAAACCCAGACACGGTAAAACAATAAGTCTGATATCATATTTTTAAAAAGAAATACAATACATGATGAGTCCCAATAAAGACTGGAGCGCTATTCTCATTAAATTCAGGGAGCCAGCTCTGGGACTTGTCAGATGTGATATTTGATGACAATAACTACAATTAATCTTGCATAAAACTTTGCCTAATCCTGTAATACAGAAACTTTATAATTTTTCCATCAACTAATAGTTTCTTCTGAAGTGAAAAGAAGGCATTTGTCAACTAGGTCAAGGAGAATAAGAAAATTGGAAATAAAAAGCATAGACAAGGGATGTATACAGAATAAAGTCAGTAGATTTTCAACATGTTCCAACTCATTTGAAGGCAACTATCAAATAAGTTTTCTTTTGTTGGATTTTTAACCAATGTCTCCCTAACGATATTTTATGTCAAAGTAACAGACAACTTGCTGATTTATACACACACACATAAACATATATACACATGCCTACATATTATATATTATATATATAATATATAAAATTTGTAGTGCTCTTTCAGAGCATTTATGTAATTTTATTTGCTATTTGTGTAATTTTAAGTTCGATGTTAAATTGTAAATGGAGGAATGTATTCACATATGCCATAATTTAAGACTAAACTATCGTTGAGTAGTTTTAACAGCTAACTCCATTTTTAAATAGCCGAATAGAGGCTTTCAGCCATGATTTGAACCTGACAAACTATTTCAGATTTGCAGCATTGTTACCAGTCAACGAGTACCTTTTAAATAAAAAATAGACAAATACTCATTTGAAACATTCATTGTTAGTGGAACACTTTGATTAATAGTAGGAGTAGGTAGTTCATCGTTGAAGTACACCCTATAAAGCTAAAAGTGCACTAATAACATGGATACAGCTTGATGTGTTTTCACAGTTTATGCACCTGTGTAACAGGACATAGGTATAAGCGGCTAGGCAATGTTTTATATTGTGCTTTTAAAGCATCAATAGAGTTTTGATTTTCTAAAAGGGAAAGAAGGTGAAATCTACAAAATATTAGATAAAATTCCATGGCAACCTTGCATAAATTAGAAAAGAAAAGCATATTTCTTTTGAATACAATGAAAATAAAGCAGAGAGCCAGAGAAGCCAGTAAAGGTATGCTCTGAACAAGGTCTGACCCACAAATCTCATTTATATTTTTGACAGCTGTTAGACTAGACATCAGGGAATTGTTGATGGGGAACATAGTGGATTTACCATGTTGAATTTGAAGGAGTCAACACGTGTTTACGAAATGTGATATTTGTACACAATTGGTCAAGGAAAGAGGACTCCAGGAAGGGTTCCACATGGCTAGAATTATTTGTGTTAGAGACAGAATTTTAAGGTTGACTTGTCCTTTCACGCCTGACTATGTTTAGAAAGCAGAATTCTAATATTTTTAGAATTCTTTTTGTTCTTTGTAGAGTACCTGAAAATTAAACATCAAGGAGAAACAGAGCTTACATTTAGAAATTGGAAGGAAAGCTGTGAATCACATTAATAGTTTTTTTAAAGCAGTTTCACATTAATTAACATCAAATAAATTTGAAAACCAGCCAAAAATTAAAAAAACGTGAAAAATACTTTGTGTTTTTGTTGTTTTCTTCTAAAAGAGATGATTAGATACAAGAATGAATTCAAAGTTTCTCAACACGTAGCTCTGAATTCTGACCCTCAAACAGTCACATACTCAAGCCAAGAATTTTGAAATGTTTTTATTTCTATTAACAAGATGGATTCTCTCAGATTTTACCTATCCTGTTCTCTTACAGTACCCTGGCTAATGAATTACCACAGGAGCTTATTTACCACGCAGATCCCTGGGCCCTACATTCAGAGACCCTGATTTGGTAAACCTGGGATTCTGAAATTGTAACATATTCTCCTAGATGATTCCCTTGAAAGCAGTGCAGTTAGTAGCAACTAGTAGCAATGACTCAGAAATACAAGCACTTCCATTTATGTCATTGCCCATAGATATATTTCACAGTACTTAGTGATTTAGCCAAAAGTTTTAGTTGCATTACTGTTCAGAGTCATCTCAAATATATGTAAAGACACAGGCCAGGTAAACACTATTTGAAGTTGCATTAATTCTTCCAACACATCATACGGTTGTTTAACCCATTATTAATTTAGCCAATGCTCTATACCTCTGCTCTAATGAGATAAACATTGAGATAATCTGAATTTACTGAATTACCAGTGAATACCATGAAAGAATTTGATTTTCTCATAGAAACATAAGTTGTAGCTAAATTTCATCACTAATTTAATCACGGCCTATTTGTGCAAGGTACAGTTCTAGGTCAAATGATGAATAAAAATGTTTGCACTACCTTTCCATAAAGAGAGTAGTATAATATCAGTGTAGGGTGTGTATGTGTGTGTGTGTGTGTTTGTGAACTACCCTAGTTAGGTCACATAAAGCCTCTCTGAAGAGATGATACTGAATTATAACAAAGTGACCTAAAAAGTAAAAGTGACCAGAAGGTTATATTTAGTAAAATATTACATAATGTTAGACTTATAGATATTTTCTCTTTGCCAGGAAACAGAGAGATGAAGGAATATAAACACATATTGGATGCCAACTCTGGATCAAGCAGTCATTTATCTGCTTGCTGTATATTATCTTGTTACAGATTACCACCTAATATTGCCACTTCTGCTAGAACCAAATTGAAAAAATATGATTTAAAATGAGTTCCAAAGCCCCCTAATTCAATGACTACTTAATGACAGAAACTTCAAGGCACATAGGGTAGACATATCAATGTATAGAAAAAAAAAAATTCCTGCCTCTGTTCACGGTGCATACGTTTTTATGAGGGAAGACTGATAACAAACAATAAACATAATAAATAGATGGAGCTTATAGCTTGTTCAGAGGCGATAAGTGCAATGGAAATAAATAAAATATAGCAAAAGATAATGGGGACATTGGAGTGATGGGGGTCATTGGGGGGAGGCAGCTTGCTGTATTAAATAGAGGTAAAGCAAACTTTTGAGAAAATGAGACTTGAGCAAAGATTGAAAGGAGGTAGAAACAGCCAAGTGTACATCTAGGGGGAGAACTTTTAAGGCAGAGGAGGAAAAAGCTAGAAGAAAGGCACTAATGTCAAGGTGGTAGCAAGACAGAGTGTCAATGGGGTCTGTCGGTAATGATGGCCCTGCAGACCATCATTGTCATTTTGACTTTTACTCTGAGCTGTTAAAGAGCGGGAGAACTGAGGTCCTGGGACCACGCTACCTTAACAAGGATCCCTGTGAGTCTGTGAGAATAGATTGTAGTGGATTCAAGTGCAGAGGCAGAGGGAACTGTTCGTAGCCTCTCTCTCAGATTCTCTTGCTGATTCCTCCCTTCTCCTTCTACACCCACCCTCTTAGTGACTTCATCCTATCCCATGGCATAAAATGCCATCCATTTCTTGTTAATTCCCAAACTCATATTTCCATCTGGGACCTCTCATCTACACTCCAATCATCTTTCTCCTAAAGCCTATTTGTTTTGTTGAGTTTTGTTTTCTCATGATCACAGTTCTCTCCCTGGCTGCCAGGCCATGAAGGCGACCTGAGAGTCTGGGGTTCTTGTTGTGCTTGGCCTAATCAGGAAAAAAATTATACCCAGAGGATCCAAGAAGGACAGTGAGAGGGCGTGAGCGTTGGGGTACAGGGATGGGAGGGTTCCGTGACTCCCTTTTCACTCTTGATTATGCAGCAGAAGGCCTGGCATGGGTGCCATGACTGTGCATGCTCCCTCCAATTCTAGGCTTGTGCAGACATTGAGCAGGAAAGTTTTCAGCTGTTATTCTTCATGATACTCAGATCGAGGAACACAGCACCTCTTTCTTTCTTGAGCAAGCATCCAGAAAACTCAAGCAAGCCTTTTGAATGGAAAAGCTTAGCCAAGGAAAACCAAATCTTGAGACACAGCCATGATCAGGACAGCTTTACTGTCCACCGAGTTGACTTTACTGTTGTAAGACTAATAACCAATCAGGGGAATGGCGGTGGAGTAAAACACCAGAGCAGGCTGGCTGCAGTGTTGTGTTTTAATTTACTCCTACTTGCAAGTGTCGTTTGTCATGAAAGACTTATAGAGCTCTAACTGCACCTGTTGCTCTAAACCCCCAATTTATAGAGCCAAGTTCAAGACCTTCTTTCAGCTCATCTTAAGTGAAGCTATTAACTCCATTCTTCAATCCAAATAAACCCCTACGGAAACTGTTATAGTATTAAATAGTTGTAGCATTAAAAAGTATTATTTTTCGCCTTCTGCTTATCTTCTCGTATGATATCAATGAATGGCAAGGAGACAGGGTCTTGTAGGATTAAACATTTGAGGTTTTGAGGGTGTAAGTCCATCAGATTTTAAGGTTTCCGGATTTAAAAAAAAAAGTGAAAACTATTATGTCCAAGCTGTGCTATTAACAATGATGCTAATCTTGACTATAAATTAAGGAGGTAATGCTATTGACATAAGTGATAAACTCTGAGAAGATCCTGATCATATTGTGTATCCCCAACATCTGTCATATATCCTGAGCCTTAGTAGATGTTAAAAGTGTTTTGTCTTTTTTTTTCTTGAGCAGGTTATTTATACTACCAGTTTACAAACTCCAAAACCAGGGTGATGGTAATACAGAAAACAAGCAGCACAATCAACTTTACTACAATCCCCGAGTGCCAGTAAAGTTTACTTCTCCTTTGACTGCTTGAAAATTGCAATTTGGAAGTAGAAGCGTATCCTTGCAATAAAGATTGGCTAGTGAAGTTTTACAAAGAAATGAAAAATTTGGCTGCTAGTTGTATTTGAATCTTGTTGGAAAGGAGGCTCTCACCAGAAAAGGTTGTGCCCTTGATGTGTTAAGCAGGCTGTCCACTTAACCCAAAGGTCTATTCAAACAGTTCTGTCAAATTGTTAGCTGTCACAATGCCATCCAAATCCATTAAAGTGGTCCCGTTAGCATCCGAAAGACCCTGTGTAAGCACCAACCATGTTTATTGAGACTAAAGCTTGAGTCCCAGTCGAGAAGCTGAAAATGGACCTCAGGTTAAAAAGGATAAGTTCTTAAACTGGTTTTTGATTGTACTGACTCCAAACATATGAACAGTGGGCCTCCCAGACAGCCATCTTCAATGTGGAGCTCTCGGATAAGCAACGTTAGCATCACCTTGAAATCTTGTTAGAAATACAAATTCTTGAGCCTTACCCAGGCCAGGCTATACTGAATTAGAAACTCTAGAGGACATACCCAGCAATTTGCTTTTCAACATACCTTCCAGGTGATTCTTATTCAAACTAAAGCATAAAAACGAATTCTCTAGGAGTCAGTGTTTTTGATAAGACATTATGAATGCTATATCCATTTTAAGGGTGAAAACAAATTTTGAAAATCAGATTAATCATGACTATTGAGTAGTTGACAATTTTCTAGAAAGGACTTTTTAAAATAATTATTGAAATACAAAGCTGAATACTAACAAATCTAATGTAATATTAATATTGATTGTTGGAGGTCACTAATATCATTATGGAAAGGAAGAACAGGTGAAGAATAAAGAGATAGTTGTAATATTGTTACAAGTAATAACAAACAAAAAAATATGAGCGATAACTACCATCTTCAGAAATGTTTTGTTTTCCTTCACAAGAGACAAGAAAAAATATATTACAAATCTATTTGTTCAGTAACTACATAGTCTTAAACTTTGTTGATTTACTCCAAACAGTTGGATAGAATCTAAAAAAAATGTATTTAAAAATTTGTATTATTGGTTCAACATAGAAAATAATCACTTCCACATGCAGAACCCATTCTGGCTGGGTCACCCACGAATTCCTTTTCTCCATCCCAGTAAAGGAGCTCGTTGCTGGAGCCAGAGTCTCTGGCCTTCACTTACTATGTGTGATTCTGGAAAAACAACTTAACCTCTGTGAGTTTCAGCTGTTTTTTTTTTTGTTTCCTAGTTGGTAAAACCAAATTTGTGTGGTTGGTGTGAGCACTCCTGGCAAAAGAAGTAAAGTCCTGACACACATGTGTACCAGATACATAATAGGCACTCTACATGTGTCATTGTTATTGGCTTTTATTTTCAGGTTATCCACATCCTTTATCCCCATTGTCTGCTTACCAACTGTGATGCAAACCTTTCCCCTTGATATCTCTGTCCTTTAGTTCAGACTCATCTTCCTGAGACCCCTCTCCCGCTTCCTCTCTGCTCTTTTCTTTAGTTCCTCCGTAGTACCTGTTTCGGCATATGCAAACAGTCAAATATCCTCAACTTTTTCGTGCAATGCTCATTTAAGTTCCTCCCCTTAATAAAATATCGTAACCACCACTTTCCTAGCACCTCTTCTCTCATTCCATAGGAGAGTGTTGGTGTCAGTCTTGTTTCCTATTCTCTTAAGACATTGGTCATCATCACCCTAAAACTTTCCTTAAAAATGTATGCAACCTACTTAGATCATTATTTGTTTATTTATTTTCAACATTCAAGTGTCCCTGGGATACTTTTCCATCTATTTCAGGAAGTGTGCATCTCCTGTGGGTTTCCATCCTCCCTAAGCAGACAGCAAAATCCCTCTATTGCTTGCTCCATTCTACTTCTGCCCTATGTTATAGTCAGAATAGATTGCACTTTGTTCTTACACAACCTTTAAAATTTCCTACTTCTGTACATCTTCTCATGAAATTTCTTGGTTATAAATGTCTTCATTTCTACAATACCCTATAAAAATATTATCCATTAAAGTCCAGTACAAGTGCCACAAACTACCATCACATATCGTCTGTTCATTCTCTTGATTTAAGCTGCAACTGTTTTATAGCGTATGCTAGTTATGAAGATATTGTGTTTTTCTAAAGATCTTTAAAGAAAATGTGCACCTACTCCAGAATTCAGGATCCTCTCTCTCTCTCTCTGTCTTTCTCTCTCTCTCTCTATATATATCATCTACCTTATTTAACTAAATGTATAATATGTCCATTTTTTTTAATGCGCTGCTGAAGTATATGAGCAACCGTTTATCAACATTGTGAGATAGGAGAACTCATTTAAATACACTATGATCACAGAAAAAAATTAATTAAAAAAAGAGGTACTCTGAAAAATATCATTCCATAATGTGCTTCTGAGAGAGCTGGTGGCTTGTGACCAGCTAACTGCCTCCATGCCCTCAAAATATTATTCAAGAGACTGAAAATCCCTGAGTTGATCCCTTGACATCCTCTTTGGATTTCGATTTGTGGTACATGACTGGTATCTATTAGGCTGTTGTTAATTGCCAAAGATCTTGTCTTTCAGCATCGTATTACATCTCTCTCATTTATATCTGGACTAGATGCTTAATCTTCATCTAAGTTTACAGTCGTGAGCCAACGTATTTACATCAGTCAGGTTAGCATTTCAACTAGTGACCCTGGATCTTGCATTCATTACAGATAGTCTTTCAAAAAGATAATGAAAACTTAAAGTTTAATTTTTAGTAACGCTAATACCAAACAAACAAAAAATGTTAGGAAAGAATATGGCATATGAGGAAACTTGTTAAAATGAATAATAAAGTTGTCACAATATGTAATTTAACATATTTGTGGACACTAAATTTTAGTTAACGTCAGATTAAGGCAAACAATTTTTAACATATATTATATTTTGGCTAACAGTTATCCATTTGTATTTTTTTCTCTTTCTTAAAAAGCATACTGAACAGATGTAAAGATAGAATATTTACTGTTAATACAAAGATACAATGGTCCTTCCAGAATATATTATCTCCTGTATATTTAAAATATATCCCAGGAGATATAGAAATATGTTCTTTTCCTTCCCAGGCTGAATTCCCTGAAAACAAAAGCAAAGAACCAAAATCAGCTTTAAAAATATAACAAAATAAGGGCTGGCCTGGTTCCACAGCGGTTTAGCTTGTGCTTTGGCCACCGGCGGTTCGCGGGTTCGGAGCCTGGTCGCCCACCCACACACTGCTTGTCAGCCACGCTGTGGCGGTGTCCCATATAGAGTAGAGGAAGATGAGCTCAGATGTTAGCCTAGGGCCAGTCTTCCTCAGCAAAAAGAGGAGGATTGGCAACAGATGTTAGTTCAGGGCTAGTCTTCCTCATACACACAAAATATACATATATAACAAAATATAAAGATGACCATATTCGACCTTTATAGCTTTTGGCTAAGTATTTATTTTAAAATCTGTTTATGGACTATTTTAAGAAAATATTTGGTTTGAAAATAAAGTTGATTAAATTTATGAAACTTAAATATAGGTTTTGATCATCTTAATTTATTTAACACATAATTATTGAGTACCTAGCCTATTTTGTTATCTTCTATGCTGGATGCTACAAGAGCAAGGAAAATAAGTGAATACAAAGAATTCTATGCCTCAAAGAGCTCACAGTTATATAGACAAACCCAGATGCATAACTAGACTTACTAAATAGACTGGTTTTCTACTACTACATATAGTAGTAAGGATTGGGATTAGAATTGTTTGTGTATTTTGTATGTTATTTTCCCCACGATGTAGTTATGGATAATGTTATGCATGCAATAATCTAAACATTCAGAGGAAAGCACAATGTTCTATATATCTTCATATTGAGAAACTTCTATTACATCCAAAGATTTATTTTATTAAAATTATAATCACCCTCCTATATTCAACCATAAATGATTTTTACTAAAATCAGTAAAACAGTCAAGCATGAGAAAAAAGTGCTTAACTGTACTTAACGTGAGATAAATTAGTTTTAGAAATGTAACACAAAAGTGTAATTCAATCACCTTTGCACGAAAATCCTAATATTTCGGTAATACCGGAAAGCTTATGCAATCCTGGATTCTCTAAAGTCTTCAGTTACCATACTATTAATTTCAGAATTAACACATATTGGAATAGCAAATAGTGAATATATATACTAAAAGCTTATTTAGAACATTTTTACATTCTTCATGGGGTTTTTTTTTTTATTATGGTATTTACCGGGAGTGACTCATATGAAAGAAGGAAAATAAATATTATTTGTGGTTGCCTTGGAGATCAAAATTAACATCTTAACTTATGCCAATCTACTTCAATTAATACCAACTTAATTTCAATAGTATACAAAAAATTTACTCTACATATTTGGTTCTATTTCCTCTCCATTGTCTGTGTGTGGGTGGGGGTTGCTGCACAAATTACATTTTTATACACACCAACACAGATTTATGAATTTGCCTTTTGTTGCTCTATGAATTTGTCTTTTAAATCACATGCGTTTAAAAAAGATTTACAAAACAAAATCATTTATAGTGTCATATTTACCTACATAGTTATTTTAACTGGTACTCTTTTTTCTTCATGTAGTTTTGAGTAACTAGCTAATGTCCTTCACTAGTAACAATCCCTTTAGGATTTCTTGGAGGGTAGATCTGCTTACAATGAATTCTCTCTGTCTTTGTTCATCTAGGAATGTCTTTGTTTTTCTTTATTTTTGAAGGATAGTTTTACAGGGTGTAGAATTTTTGGATGACTTTTTGTTTCTGTCATACTATGATGATCTTTCATACTCTGACTTGGGCCTCCAAGGATTCTAAAGATATAAATTATGAATCACTGCCTCTTGCTGCTTTTGAAAATTTCTCTTTGTCTTTGGTTTTTGACAGTTTGATTGTGATGCATCATGAAGGTTAATTTTATGTGTCAACATGACCAGACCACAGGGTGCCAGATGTTTGGTTAAGCACTATTTCTGGATGTGTCTGTGAGGGGGTTTCTAAATGAGATTAGCATTTTTATCAGTAGACTGAGCAAAGCATGTTGCCCTCCTCAGTAAGGGTGGGCCTCATCCAATATGTTTTAGGCCTGAATAGAATGAAAGACTGAATAAGAAAGAATTCTTTCTCTTTGTCTGACTATCTTCACGTTGGGACATTGGTCACCTCCTGCCTTCAGCCTCAGACTTTGACTGGAACTTATACCATAGCCTTTCCTGGTTCTCAGACCCTCTGACTCAGAGTGGAACTATACCATTGGCTCTCTTTGGTCTCTAGCTTGCTGACTACAGATCTTAGACTTCTCAGTCTCCATGAATGCATGAGCCAATTCCTTAGAGTAAATCATCTATCTGTCTGTCTATCTCTCTGTGTGTCTGTCTATCTATCTATCTATCTATCATCTATCTGTCTAATACGGGCTCAACTCATGGTTCACATAAGGGAAACCATATTGTAGAAAAGAAGCCATCTTGTAACTTTGAATGACCGGTGACTAACTCTGGGTTTTGTGGTCCCTCCCAGTTGCTAAAAGTTGATAACTTTGTTCTTGTGAGTTCCTTAGGAATGTGATGACCCCCAGGCAGAGAGTCTATGCTGATAGCCATCATCAACGACAATTGAAAGATCAGGATATAGGGCATTGCTCCAGTCTCTGATGCATGTCCAGTAAAACAAAAGACTATCAGGAACTAAGAACAGATGTCTGCTTCCACCCGGAGATCAGATGGATGCCCCCACCCTGAGACCAGGTGCCTCCCCCACCCAGAGACCAGCCCTCTATATAACTGGCCTGCAGTCTTTGTTCTATAAGATGGTTCTTTGACTCGTTAGTCGGCCATCTTCCCCCTTGCTATCAAGCTATAATTAACCACCCTTTCTTTTCCACCATCTTGCCTCTTGATGATTGGCTTTCGTCTCATGGAGAGCAGATTGTGCCCTTTTTGCAGTAACATATCTTTCTTCCTTTGGTTATGTTCTCTTGAAAACTCAGACTAATACAAATAGATTTGGGTACCCAGAGTAGTTCTAAAGAAACAGAATGTTAAGGTGAGCTTTCTAAATTGGTTCTGGGTTTTCCAGAATTGGCTCTCTAATCTGATTAGATTTAAAGATGCTAATGGCTCTATTTCCAGGAGTAAAGAGAGCACTGATAGTCCATGACACGACCTGGCAATAGAGATATGTACAACACACCTGTGGGATACTCCTGATCAACTATGTATAGGAAGCAAGGAGGTGAGTGAATGTGTATATGACACTTTGAAACACTTTTGGAAATGTAGTGAGTATAATGGGGTTGTCTGGTTGCTACTAATGTTGCTGGACAAGGCAGTAAAAGAGAACGGTGAGCTTGGGGAATCAAATTCCCAGCTCAAGTCCTGCATATATAACCTGAATGCTTCTACGTCTGTGCTGAAGGAGACATTTATCTCCTGCACCCTCACAGCTGAGACTGCTGAAAATTGAACTCAGGATCTCATCCTGTGACCTGCTGAATTACAATGCAAGTTGAACTCCCAGCCTTGTAGGGTGACTACTGTTAAATCAAGGGCGTTGACTGGGAAAGAGTGGGATCATGCAAGTTGAAATGGGGATGTACGTGAAGACTGTGATGAAGCTGGGGACATTGAGCCCCTAATTGCCGAAGAGTCATATTTGCAGTGAAAGAGGCTTCCCCATGCCCAGTGGAGGCAGCCTTCCCACCCCCAGAAGAACTGACCTCCACCCCTCGGTAGCAGAGGCCTCTCCACCCCTGTCTGAGAGGGTTAACCTTGTGTTGCCTGAGGAAACTACAAAGGCCTCCCCTGAGGCAGTTGTTGTGTAAGACAATGCCGATTCTCTTCAGGACCCACCCTGTCCACCTCTCTTTGCTTGGAGACCTATAACTAAACTCACATCCCAGCAAGCCCCTCATGGTGAGGTACAATGTGTGACCCATGAGGAGGTGCACTATACTCCAAAAGAACTACTTGAGTTTTCTAATTTATACAGATAGAAATTTGGGGGATATATGTGGGAATGGATACTAAGGGTTTGGGATAACGGTTGAAGGAACGTAAAGTTGGATCATGCTAAATTTACTGGCATGGTCTCACTAAGCAGAGAGTCTGCATTTAATGTTGCAGCTTGGTGAGTTAGAAAGGGCTCTAACAGTTTGGCTGGTTGACTGCAACATGGACCAAGAGGTGGCCCACAGTGAATGAGCTGGAAATGCTGGACCTGCCTTGGTTTAATGTAGAGGAAGACATTCAAAGGTTTAGGGAGACTGGAATGTTAGAGTGTATTTGTCACTTAAGATCTACTCACCTATACTGGGAGGATGCAGAAGACATACCTTTCATCAATATGGTGAGAAATAAATCTGTGATGGGAACCTCAGTGTCCTTTAGGAGCTCTGTGATCACTCTTCTACAGAGTCCAGGTCCTAGAGTGGGAACTGCAGTCACTGAATTGGGAAAGCTAAGTGCAGTAGGAATAACTGGACCCTGGGGTGGCTAGCGCCAGATGTCAGCACACAACTGCCAAAGGCAAGATGGACTCTACTGGAGTGGAGAGTAGAGTCAAAGCAGCAATCAGATTAACCTGACTCACAGACCTGTGGCGTTGGCTAGTTGATCATGGCAAATTCACATAAGATTTTAGCAAAAAAATTCTAGGTCAGGTGAACAAAAGTCTAATCTAAATCATGAAAACAGTGAGTCATATCCCCTCAATCTATTTCCAGAATTGAGGCAGTTTACAGACCCAGAACACATGAATGAAGAGAAAGCTGGGTCTCCTTAAGAAAGGACTTCTGTACGTGGCCAAAAGTGTTTACTGTTAATCTTTCTCTCAGCCTTCCCCAAAGGGGCCTACAGCCTTTTACCAGGGTAACTGTGCATTGAGGAAAGGGAAGTGATCAGACCTTTCAAGGACTACTGGACACTGGCCCTGAACAGACGCTAATTCCAAGAGATTCAAAACATCACTGAGGGCCACCAGTCAAAACAGGAGCTTATGGAGGTCAGGTGATCAATGGAGATAATGCAGGTCCATCTCACAGTAGGCCCAGCTGGTCCCTGAACCCATGCTGTGGTTATTTTCCCAGTTCTGAAATGCATAATTAGAATAGATATATTCAGCAGCTGACAGAATCCCACATTGGTTTCCCGACTTGTGGAGTGAGGGCTATTTCGGTGGGAAAGACCAAGTGGAAGTTATTAGAACTGTTCCTACCTAGGAAAGAGTAAACCAAAAGCAATGTCACCTTCCTGGAGGGATTGCGGAGATTAGTGCCACCATCAAGGACTTAATGATGCAGGGGTGGTGATTCCTACCACATCCCCCTTCAGCTTGCTGATTTGGACTGTACAGAAAACATGGATCTTGGAGAATAACAGGGGATTATCATAAGCTTAACCCAGTGGTGATTTCAATGGTAGCTGCTGTACCAAATGTGGTTTCATTGTTTGAGCAAATTAACACATCCTCTGGTATCTGGTATGAAGCTAATGATCTGACAAATGTTTTTTTTTTTTTTTTTTTTCTCTCAATACCTGTTAGTAAAGACTACCAGAAGGAGTTTGCTTTCAGCTGGCAAGACCCACAATACACCTTCACTGTCCCACCTCAGTGGTATGTCAACTCTCCAGCCCTATGTCATAATTTAGTTCTCAGGGTCTTGATTGCCTTTCTCTTCCACAGTGCATCATGCTGGTCCATTACATTGATGACATTATGCTGAGGGGACCTAGCGAGCAAGAAGTAACAACTACTCTAGACTTATTGGTAAGACATTCACTTACTTATCAGAGGGTGGGAAATAAATATGACAAAAATTCAGGGCTTTCTACCCTGGTGAAATTTCCAGAAGTTGAGTGGTATGGAACCCATTGAGATTTCCTTTCTAAGATGAAGGATAAGTTGTTGAACCTGGCCCCTCTTAAAACAAAAAAGGAGGCACAAGACCTAGTGGGCCAACTCGGCTTTTGGAGGCAACATAACCCTCATTTGGGTGTGTTACTCCAACCCATTTACTGAGTGACCCCAAAAGCTGTTGGTTTTGAGTGGGTTCCAGAACAAGAATAGGCTGTGCAGCAGGTCCAGGCTACTGTGCAAGCTGCTCTGCCACTTGGGCCTCATGACCCAGCCTATCTAATGGTGCTTGAGTGTCATGGCAGATAGGGATGCTGTTTGGAGCTTTTGAAGGATCTTATAGAAGAATCACAGCCCAAACCTTAGGATTTAGAGCAAAGCCCTGCCATCCTCTGCAGATAACTACTCTCCTTTTGAGAAACAGCTCTTGGCTGCTACTGGGCCTTGGTAGAGACTGAATGCTTGACCATGGGCCACCAAGTTACCATGTGACTTGAGCTGCCCATCATGAACTAGAAGTTGTGTGATCCACCAGGCTATAAAGTTGGGCATGCACAGCAGCACTCCATCATCAAATGTCAGCGGTATACCTGGTCAGGCCCGAGTGGGTCCTGAAGGCATGAGTAAGGTACAAGAAGAAGTGGCCCAAGTGCCATGATCCCAGCTCCTGCTACACTGGCTTCTCTCTACTAGTCTGTACCTGTGGCCTCATGGGGAGTTTGCTATGGTCAATTGACAGAGGAAGAGAAGACTTGGGCCTGATATACACATGGTTCTGAGTGATATGCAGGTACCACCTGAAAGTGAGCAGCTATAGCATTACAGCTCCTTACTAAGATAACCCTGAAGGACAGTGGTGAAAGGAAATCCTCCCAGTGAGCAGAACAGGAGTCCTTGATATGGTCCCAATCCCCAGGGTGATCCGCCAGCTCTCCGGTGGCAAATTGACTATATTGGACCACTTTCATCCTGGAAGAGGCAGCATTTTGTTCTTAGTGGAATAGACATTTGCTTGGCATATGAATTTGCCTTCCCTGCATGCAGTGCTTCTACCAAAACTATCTGTGGACTTACAGAATGTCTTACTAATCACCATGCTATTCCACACAGCCTTTCTTCTGGTCAAGAAACTCACTTCACAGCAAAAGAAGTAGGACAGTGGGCCCCTGCTAATGGAATTCTCTGGTCTTACCGTTTTCCCCACCATACTGAAGCAGCTAGCTTGACAGAAGGGTGGAATGGCCTTTTGAAGACTCAATTACAATGCCAGATAGGTGGCAATACCTCGCAGGGCTGGGACAGGGTTTTCCAGAAGTCTGTATATGCTCTGAGTCAGCATCCCATATATGGTGCTGTTTCTCTCATAGCCAGGATTCATGGGTCCAGGAATCAAGGGGTGGAGATGAGGGCGGCACCACTCACTACTACCCCTAGTGACCCACTAGCAAAATTTCCACTTCCTGTTCCCACAACCTTATGCTTTGCTGGCCTAGAGGTCTTGGTTCCAAAGGGAGGAATGCTTCTACCAGGAGACACAACAATAATTCCACTGAACTGAAGTTAGGACTGCTCTCTGGATTCTTCATGCCTCTGAATCAATAGGCGAGGAAGGGAGTTATGTGATGACTGGAGTGACTGATCCTGATTATCAATGGGAAATTGAACTACTACTCCATTTTCACTGTTATCACTCTAATTTAGCTTTTAACATAATCTATTTTCAGTGCTGTAGCTGAAACTGATGTGGTAACTCTGAGGAAAATTCTAGGGGAATGGTGACAAAAATAAATTTGCATCAAATTTTCTGGTGTTTGGGAAGACATTAACAAAATTAATGATTTTATGAACTGTGTAATATGGAGGGACATAATTTTATTTTATGAAAAAAATAAGTCAAGTGACTAGACTATATCAATTAATACCCAGTGAAAATACCAGGGTAGATCTGTGTATAGAAATAAAAGGATAGCTATTGATGTTTTCCATCATTTCCAAACAACTTAAAATATTCTATGATTCTGAACAAAATTATTTCTTTGGGCTTCTAATTAGATGGAAATGTACAGTTGATTCTCTTTAATCGCAGTAGTCATCTTCTATAAAGTTGCTGTGAAGGATGGATTAGTAAACCCTAAATTATTGTCCCTAGGGGAAATACAAAGTTAGATTCCTATGAGCTTCTGTTCACATTTTCATGACCCAATCGTCAATACACAATCTTGTTTTATTTGTGTTTCTATGTAAACACATCTTATTATTAACATATATGTGTGTGTGAATATATATATTTCACATATACACGTGTGTATATACGTGTGTATATATATTAATTCATTAATGTTGAACTCATGGCCAACAGCACTCTAACTCAAGCCTGAATGAAGCTCATCTAACACACGTATGCTCTCCATAAGTCACATCACAGTCTTCTTGCACTTAGGAACACTAGACAGCACTTTAGAACTGTGCTCAGGGAACATTTTAAACAGTGTGATCACCAACAAAAATGCAAAAAATGTGGCACTAAATAGACCATGAAAGGACACTTGTTTACAGGATGAGAACTAAAACAAGAGGGCAGTGTCACCTTATCTGACCTCAGATGGGAATGTGCACCTCAGGTATGAAAGCAGTGCAAGTATTGATTTGGGGGTTGCAAATACATTTCAGCAAGTACACTAACTTGCAAATATGGAATTCATGAATAATGAAGGTCAACTGTGTTTTTAGGTTCCCAAAGTGTATATTTTTAAATAAGGCTTGTTTTTGTTGTTGATTTCTAATTATACTTTATTTGGGCTGAATATGTGGTCAGTAAGTTATTGATTCTTTAATATTTTTAGCATTTGGCTTTGTGACAGTGCCAATTCAACTTCATTTCTCATGGATATTTAGAATGAATGCCTATTGTCTCTTTCAAGCTATGGGATTCTATATATGTCTACCAAATAAATCTTATTCATTGTGTTTTCCAAATTTTAAATTATGCTTATTCTATTTTGTCTAAGTGTTTGATCTATTCGTGTTCAAATATCCCACTGTAGGGATTTGTCCATTTAGAGAATACTGCCAAAGTTTGCTTCATATAATTGGAGAATATGACTTTTCAGGGTATATAAATTAAGGATTTTTATGTCTTCCAGTAAGCTGTTTCTTTCATCATTAAATAGTGACTAACTTTCCATAATAATATGTTTTGCATCAAATTTTCTTTTGTCTGATGTTAATATAGTATTTTACTTTATTTAGAAGAGTGTTTCCATGGACTAATTATTCCATCATTTTAAGTTCAGCTTTTCTGAGTTACCGTGATATATGTGTATTTCTCATAAAGAATATGTAGCTATATTATATATTTAATTTAATACCACCAGAATCTCAATCTTTCAAAATAAATTAAATCAATTTATATCTATTGTGATTATTGATGCATTTTTGTGTTTTCTCAATTTTCATGTTGCCCTTGCTTTTATTCTTCCTTTGTTTCCTAGGATATGATTTTTAAAATTATATTTCTTCTTCCACTAGCTTAAATATCTTGATATTTTAGTAATTACTTTTAAATTTTAAAATATACACTTAAATTAATAAATTTTAATTTTAATTTTTTAAAAGTGCACTCTTCGGGGCCGCCCGGTGGCGCAGCGGTTTAGTCCGCGCTTGGCAGCCCGGGGTTCGCGAGTTCGGATCCCAGGCGCCCGCCGATGCACCGCTTGCCAAGCCATGTCGTGACGGCGTCCCATATAAAGTGGAGGAAGATGGGCACGGATGTTAGCCCAGGGCCAGTCTTCCTCAGCAAAAAGGGGAGGATTGGCAACAGATGTTAGCTCAGGGCTGGTCTTCCCCACAAAAAAAAAAAAAAAGTGCATTCCTCAAGATCTGCACAAAAAATTAGGTATTATATCTATGCATCTCTGTAGAAGCTATCATGATTTTATTACTCAATGTTTTAGTTTCACTGTATTTTTATTCTCTTCCCCAACCTAGACATTATTTTAGTCATTAATTTTCAGTCAATGATTATTTAGCTTAACCAACATGCATACCAACATTGGCTCAAAATTGCTTCTTAAATCTCAATCTTTTCTTTTGAAATTGGGTTTCCAGTTTCCTTCTTGCTGAATATATTGTGGAAAAAACAAGCAAAGACTGAGAGTGTATAATTGTTGTGGTTTATTTATTTCCTTTGAATAGGCTTCATTTAAATGTATATTCTCACACTTTGTCCCCCAACCCCTACATACACAGTATTATTTTCCATTCTCTCTCTTGAATGATGCTTTAGCTCGGTATAGAATTCTAAGATTACAGTTATGTTTTCTCAGTATTTTGAAAATTTAATCTCACAGTCTTCAGCCTGTTGATTTTATCTATTCAGAAGGTTCAAAATTTTATCTATCCCAGAAAATTATCAACAAATCATTTTGAATATTGTCTCCCAACATTCTTTTGTTCTCTCCTTCTGAAATTTCAAAAATACTTTTCTTTTTTTTTTTTGCCTGAGGAAGATTAGCCCTGAGCTAACATCTGTGCCAATCTTTCCTCTATTTTGTATGTGGGTCGCTGCCACAGCATGGCTTGAGGAGTGGTGTAGGTCCCACCTCTGATCTGAACCTGCAAATCCAGGCCTCAGAAGTAGAGTGCTCCAGACTTAACCACTACACCACAGGGCCAGCCCCTATTTTTTTTTCTCTTGCATGTCAATATCTCTACCACTTTGAAATGCATTCTATTTAATATCTCAGTGATTCTTTTCTTAGGATACCTTTGCTCACTGAGTTGTAGACATATTTCCACACAGCAAGTCTGTATTTCCTTCCCCCTATAGCTATTTTTCTATTTGGGGACAAATTTTACATTAATTTGTGGGCTTGAAGATGCATGCTTCACTTGGATGGTATAAATTAGACTCCATATATATGTGAGGTAGACACTTGGGGTTTTTGTTTCTCACAAATGATGTTTTGTTTTCTCAATTAAGGCAGAGAGATGAGCTTGTAACCTCAGTAGGTCAGTAGATAAATTTACTATTACTAATTTTTTACTGAGAAGCAGCTCTTTTAGGGATCTAGTATTGTGAAAGAGAGAGTTCTCAGTTTACCATATCACCAATTTTCTTTCTTTCTTTTTAGACTATCTCTTTATTATATTTTTTATATTATGTTAATTAGGTTAATCATATGTATTACTGATATATTTCTTATGTATATTATATATTATTAATATGATATCTTTTTCTTTTTAAGACTTAGAAAATAAAGTTGAGGACACCGTGTGGAAGTTAGATCAAAAAGAAAAAAATCCATAAAAAGAAATAAAAGACAATAAAAGTCAGTGGTCACCAAGGAGGTTCAATATAATTTTATTTTATATTACATAACTTTCAACTCACATTTCTGTTTGCTTTGGTAAGAGCAAAATTCATGCTGGCTTAATATCACTCATGGAAAAAAACAAAAGTCACTATCCTTTTCTAATTCTTTCAATAATGTTTTGTTCACAGTACTATAAAGACAATATTAAATTAATACTTTTATAATACCCCAGCTTGTTTTCTACTTATGTAAATTTTTTTAAATTTTAATATTCAGTTGTGATCAATTTGAATATTCATAACTGGAATTTCTCACTTGGGAATTATTATAAATGTTTTAATAAGAGAAAATTCAGGAAAATAAAGCATAACTATCCTTATAATTAAACTTTTAAATGGCTTTAAAGCATGAAATTATTTTGCCTTGGGAAGAATTTAACATATTTAAATATAAAAAACATTAACTTCTACAACAGGTAATTTCCTTAACATATGAAATATACTTTTCTCAATTTCTAGAAAGGGACCACAAAAATGACCCTCAGGTCCCTAAGAGGCAGGGAGAGGTGAGGGGAACTCTCCAGGTCCCTTTGGGACTTTCTACATTTACTGATGATAGAACAAAATAATTTCTTTTGATGATGTCCACGGCTGATGAAGCATCAGTAATGAGCACTCTACTTTAATAAAAAGCTCGTTTTCTACTCAGGAAGATGATAGATACATTGGTGGGGAAATTTGGTTGCTGGAAGCTCAGAGGCTATTATCTCAGCTTCCTCATTCCTAGACGCATGAAATACAGCAGGTAGCGCTCTCCTTGTACTTTGGATTCCCTATTTGAATACGGAGTGCAAAGTCCTCATCCTATAGACCTGCTGCTTTTTGGTAGAGTATGGGGTTAGGTACAATTATTGTTATTATCACAAATGACACACACAAGACCTCCATTATCTATTTATTTTAGCAGGATTTTTCCCCAGATATCTTTGAACTGAGCACGACATTAGAGGTCACCTATGACAATCTCACGCCCACTATATCATTCCTTTCATAAGATCCACAACAGCTGGCCATCCAGCCTGTGGCTGGCTGCGCATGTTCAGCCATGTGATACTCCCTATTTTCATGGCACCGTGTTTTACATTAATAGTGGAAAATATTCAAAATGCATGTGAATTATTAAAATGTGTTCCCCTGCAAATTCTAGCAAAACTGTCCCAGTATTGTCCCTTAGAAAGACAATTCTTAACATTTTTAATCCATGCCTTCTGATAATTATAGACACCTGAAAGATCTCATCTCCTCTCCAATTCTCCTACCCCACCAACAATGCTGAAATGCCCTGGGAAAATACCCCATCATCTTCTCTTAAGAATCACAATTAGAAATCACTTTGTCAAACTATGCTTCTTCCTCTCTTTGATGTTATGTTACCTCACTAGTTGAGAATTGCTTCTCTAAACTCACATGTATTTAATCTTCGACTATTCCACTGGTAAATAGAAGGAAATTGTTTTCCAAGTGCCTACTCTATGCCAGACATTGTACTAAGAGTTCTGGTCACTCTATCAGTTATCAAAGGGGGTTATTGGCATAGAGTCCTTTGTATATAATGTAGTAAAATGTTATAATTTAATTCATATTATCTCTGATTACATAAGTTATTTTAGAAAAAATTATGCTGTTAAATCATACTGAATTTGTGGTTAACCTAAAATTCCAAAGGTTTTTTTTCCCCCCTATATTGCTATTCTTAAAGGGACTCTGTCCTTTTATGGTATAATCGGTTCTTTCTTATTTAAATGCAATAATCCATACATATTTATAGCTATAACAATTTGTATTTTGTTTTGCTCTACTTTCATTTCCGAGATGTAGCAAAATCTCGGTTCTTATCACATTAACCATGGTTTCCAACCTTTAATCATTTTATGTTTTGATTAACATGGCATTTCTTTCTAAGTTCAAGTTGCTGATTAAAATACTACATAGAATATGATCAAAGCACTTTTCAACATATTATTGGAAAAAAATCATTCTGTGCTTACTTTGGTCATTGGTGCTAGTGCACTTTTTTGTCATCTACAAATATTCATAACTTCCATCTGACTAAAACTCTTTTATTTTCCCTAAAGTTCTCTGCTTTAAAAGACTTTGTCAAATGTCTTTGTGAAATCAAGATGCATTATGTGAATAATTTAATTTTAATTTACCTAAAATTTAGCAACTCTGTCAAAAATAGAATTGATTTCGATCTAGAATGACTTATTCTTAGTGACCTCATACTAATTGTTAGGGAGTTCTGCTTTCCTTTTTCTCCCATATGTTCTTGAACTTTTTATGTATTAATACTATTATTAATAAACTCGTGTTTTAAGTGTTAATTATATTCTAAGCAATATCTTGGTATTAGTCTTTTTTGTCTTCTAAACAACCTCATTAGGTACAAACTATTATTATTTTCATTTTGTATATGAGGTAAACAAAGTTTAGGAAGCATAGTTAATTTTCACAAAGACGCAAAACTATGAAATCGTGAAGCCAGAGGTCAAATCCACATCTGTCTAACTATAGAGTCCCACTCTTTAGCTCCATCTATGATTTTTCTTGGAATCAACATGAAATTTGTCAGTCTGTAGTTTCCAAAATAAACTTTGATCCATTTGAAAATATCCTGGCAACCAATTATTTTCCTTGTATTTCATGAAATTTATTAGCAATGAAATTTTGATCGTGCCTATTAGAAACCCATTGCAGGCTGGGATGTGATTTACCTGGTTATAACAATTTAAACATATTTGGCAGTTAGGTTATTTTTACTCCATCTTGACTTATTTGGAGTGTCAGTGATCTCTTAAAATTGTAAATATTAATCATGGATATTATTACTGGTGAAGAAAATGACTATAAAAAAGGAGAATTTGAGATACTGAGTTCTGCTTTTCTTCTATCATTGTTAACATAAAAATATTATCCCCACACCAAGAAATCTTTTGTTTCTTTTTTAGGCTTCTTATTGCATATTTGAGAATGTACTTTCTCTATTCCTAGCATTTTTAATAAAGGTGGCACATTTGGGACTTTCGTCTTCTTTATACAATTTTACATATTCTTGCAACATTTTAGCAATCTTCTTTAAGCCATCCAATTTTTTATAGATAAAGGGATATCTTAGTTAAATAATTTTTGGACCATATCTAGCGTTATAGTGCTTTTGTATGATTTAAATGGAAAAACACACCCTCTGGGTAGGAAATGACAAGAGTTAGCCCTTCTTCTGAGCTGTTGTGGCCCTTTCTATGGTGAGTAAGTTGACTGGAGAGCATCATCTAGATGCCAGCCCCAGCTCCATCCCTTGGCTGGACAATAGCCTATACATCCCTATATCTTCTACAATTCCCATTTTCCCAGAGAGTTTCACTTGCTATGTGTTCACACAGCAATTCATACTTTTCCTATCATAGAGATTATCATAACAATTCCTTGGATTGTAACTCTATGACGCCAGGGGCTATTGATATCTTTTGCACCATCATATCCCTAGTAATATGATATTCCTTGGAACATATATTGTTATTTACAATGTTCAACATTTGAAAAAAAGCCAACAGTACTGAGATCTCTGAGAACTTAAGTTACTCATTATGTCCAAATCACCAACTTTACTTGTGGATTCAAATTAAATTCTATGCATTGCTTCCTCAACATACATAGAAATATACTTATACGATTTATCATATGTTGTCATTTATCAGGATGAGGCATTTTATAGTGCCTGGAGAGAAATGTTTCAAGTTTATTATATCATGCACACATTTTGTAAGCGAAGTCAGAAAAGAAAACTAGTGTTTTTTTGTTTGTTTTAATTGAACGGTATTTAAGATTTTGTTTCCATAACAAAATTACTTCTTTTTTTATTTTAACTAAAGCAACTGATAGCTACTTGATCCTGGTCTTTTGTTCAATAATCCTTGCATATAAATGCTCCTCTTCTTGGATTTTTTCCTCTGTGAGATTTTTTTAAACTAGTTACTTCCCCCCATTGCTCTACTCCAACCTCCAGACCTATACGTAAAAAATTATTTTCACTTCCTTACAGTAGAATGCTTTACACACCCTATTTAAATTAATATGTATGTGTGTATGTACAAACTATTCATATATAAGTTCACAAGTACTACTATTAGCACTATTCCTATTATTCCCTACTGAAAATTACTGTGTAACAACAGAATCACTTCTACTCCATTTGATATACCTGATCTCTTCTATGATATCTAATTTTGAAAATTTATTTTCCAATTTTTCTTCTTCCTTTCCAATTTATCTTAAAAAGATGGCTTATCAGTTAATTATTCCCCTGCCCATCCCATTATTTTCTCTTTTTTTCCTTATCAACAGTAAGCTTCTTTACTGTTAAAATTCATTGTTCAAACATCTTTTACTCCAAAAACATTCAATCCCTCTAGTCTATTTTCTCTTCCAAAATCTCTTCGACTAAAAATGAGAGTAAAACACTTACTATGGCTAAATTCAGGCATTGTGCTACACAGGATCATCAAAATCACCAGAGAAAGACTTCAGATCAGCAGAAATCATTAGAAGTCTGCATTTCAGTGAGTCTTGGCTGTCTCCTTAATGTGTCAGGTACACGCTCCAATAAAGGACCACGCCATTTATCTTGTCTTATCTATAAATCAAGCTACATGTTGCTCAGCAAGGGGGATGCCACATACTATAAAACTTGGTGATACTTGAATCAATAGAATTAATGAGTGAGTGGATGAATGAATAGATGAATATTAGTTAGTGAAAAGATTCCATGCATTTGTTTGTCTTTACCAAGATCCTTATGAAATGGAATTTTGCTTCTTCCTGTAATATTCTCACTTCATTTTTTATTAGAAAGGCTTTGTAATGGCCTCTAAATCCAGATATATACTTTCTCTTTATTTCTTCTTCTGTGAATTTTTCATTGCCTCACCTACTGTTTTCATTGGTATTATATCTTTCTCCTTGGCATTTTTTTTTCTGGTTTTATTCTTGCATTATTTCCCTTATTCTCTCTTGATACCATTTAGCCTTTTAAAAACCTCAGTGCATAGAGAGATGTCCCTTTAACCTTCTCCTTTAGCAGAGAGCCTGGCTTGCATCTAGAGCATACATAATTGGTGACTACCTGAGGCGAAAGACAAACTTAGCATACATTCTGAAACACTTCCCTCGGTGTCCATGCTTCTTCAAGTTAAACTCAAGTCCTTTGTGACTCTAGAATCTCTTTATGCTCTGTCAAGTCACTCTGACAGCTAGCTATGCCCGTTTGCTAGGGACTCATGATCCCAACGGTGCTACTGACTTTGAGATTGGCTGCCCGCTATAATCTGATGTAAATCTGTGATAACTTATTCACTCCTGCTAGTTATCAATAATTCGTGCCTAATAAATGTCAAGCCTTGACCCCTTGAACAAACGCTATATTATTTAATTCATATTCTTGAAAGCATTGCTGCAAAACATTTCATTAACCCACTCTCATTGATTTCGCAAAGTATCTACACACCAGCTTAGAGGTGATTTGTGTCTGTGTATTATAAGTCATTGCCATGTAATTAAGCACACTGAAACACACATACCTGTCAAAATGAGAAATTTAAACTTGCTTGCTGTTTATTTGAAGAAAGGTAAGTTGGAAAGAACTATATGCTGTCTGTATCCCATTAATAACTCATAATTTAAGTTGTCTATATTTAACATAAGGGTATTTTGATAAGATACTACATAGTCAATAAAGAATGCCAAAGCACTTTTAGTGGTACGCAGGCAATGTGAGAATATCTCAAGTTTAAAAGTGAAACCCAGGGTCACAGAAGTGATAATGAGTATTCCAGAAACAATCCTAAGAAGAACTTAATAAAATTGAAAGATTCAATTTGAAAATCTAGCTTGCTGGTGATACTTCTAATTCTTAAAGTTTATAGTGATTCCTTTTGAAGGGTGTGTTTACACACACACAATTGGACTGAATTTTATTGATTATATTCCAAAGAAAGTTGGCTAAAAATACATATAGAAAATTAGAAAATGGATACCTATTTGTTCTTTTGATTACAAAAGTATAATTTATTTGAAAAGTCACTGACTTTTTATTTCTAAAACGTGAAAAAGTAGAACAAAGTATAGCAACTTTCAAAGAAAGATGTCAGCATAACATCTGTGTCCGCATAATTCTATGCCACATATCTTGAGGTCACACACAATCTGAAAGGATGAAACCACACGTTTAAAGTTTTCTATATCAAATGCTTGAGAAAGAAAATCATTCCTTCTGCCATAAAATTTCGACTTAGTTATTCACACTATAGCACCTTCAAAGACCAACCTGGAAAAGAAATTTCAGTGAATAATTTATAAGTCAA
The DNA here is from genome assembly GCA_031878705.1 of Tapirus indicus. Taxonomy (NCBI): domain Eukaryota; kingdom Metazoa; phylum Chordata; class Mammalia; order Perissodactyla; family Tapiridae; genus Tapirus; species Tapirus indicus. The sequence continues at coordinate 31,838,984 of CM062937.1, read as the reverse complement.
AAGTAAAGCCAAGAGTGCAATCCAATGTATATATAAATGTTGTCTTAGAGCACATAGAACTCAGACAACATATGAAAGTGTGAAGAAAAACAAAACAAACCAAAGTTTACATTTACATGAAAAACAAAAATTGCCTTTAAGAAAATAGCTAGGTCACAAATACACCAAAAGTATGATACTGTGGAGAAGCATAAGCTAGTTTAAAAGTTTTGAAAGATATATGTGTATATATAAACATTTTTTGAAGAGGTAGCAGGATTCTAACAACTAGCTAAACATATCTTTGGACATCTAATTCTTAATATTTTCACGTATAACATCTTGTGCCGCTGAAGTGGAAAAGAAATGACAGAGAGAATAAAAGAAATGTTTTCCTCTTTAAAATATTAAACCAAAGAAATACCATTTTTTATTTTCCAACTTTCTCGAGACTTCTATGGTCCCTACGGCTCATTCACTTGTCTGCTCTCAACCTCCAACCCATAGTTATTTTTGTTTGTTTTTAAACCACTTTATTGAGGTATGACTGACATACAAATAGCTGTACATATTTAATGCATACAACTTGATGAGTATGGAGACAAGTATACACCCATGAAACCATCACCACCATCTATGCCATCAACATATCCATCACCTCCAAAAGTTTCCTCCACCCTCTTGATTTATTTATTCGTTTATTTTTGGTGATAAAAACACTTATAAGATCTACACTCCTAGCAAAATTTTAAGTATACAATATAGTATTGTTAACTATAGGCACTATGCTATAGGGAAGATCTCTAGGACTTATTTATTTTGTATAGCTGAAACTTTGTGCCCTTTGACTAATACCTCCCCATTTTTGACTCCCACCAGCCCCTGGCAAACCACCATTCTGCTCTCTGCTTCTATGAATGTGAGATACACACACACACACACACACACACACACACACACACACATTTTCTTTATCCACTCATCCATTGACAGAAACTTAGATTGTGTCTATATTTTGGCTATTGTGAATAATGCTATAATAAATAATAAACTTTGGAGTACAGATATTTCTTTTGAGATCCTGATTTCAATTCCTTTGGATATATACCCAGAAGTAGGATTCCTGAATCATGCAGTGGTCCTATTTTTAATTTTTTGAGGAACCTCTATACCGCTTTCCACAATGTCTGCACTAATTTACATTCCCGCCAAAAGTGCATAAGGGTTCCAACTTCTCCACATCCTTGCCAACACTTGTTATCTTTTGGGACTTTTTGGATACTAGCCATCCTAACAAGTGTGAGGTGACATCTCATTGTGGTTTCGATTTGCATTTCACTGATGATTAGCAATGTTGAGTACATTTTCAAATACGTATTGTCCATTTCTATGGTTTCTTTGGAGAAATACCTATTCAGTTACTTTGTCCATTTTTGAATAGGGTTATTTGTTTTTTTTGCTATTGAGGTGTAGGAGCTCCTTATATATTTTGGCTATTAACCCTTTATCGAATATGTTTGTTTTTATTATCCGTCTATACATTACATTATTTTATATTGACATCAGTCTTCATCAGAGCAGACGTTGATGGTGGCTTCTGTGGAGGTGAGAATTCTGACACTGCAATGACAAAAAGCAGAGTTCAGTGTTCCATACTTATTAAAATGTCAATGAATTTGTTATTTAAGGTATTAATAATATAAGGAAGCTATAACCCATTTGGGGTGGAATTATAGGCTTTTAATCAGACATAAAAAGATTTTAATCCTGGTTCTGCCATTTATAAATTATATTATTTGGGGAAAGCTATTTGACCAATTTGAATCTCAGTGTTCACATCTTTTAAGGAATGTAAAAATATATCCTTGTTGTGGTGGTTAATGTTATGTGTCAACTTGGTTAGGCTATGGTGTGAGTTGTTTGGTCAAATGCCAGTCTAGATGTTGCTGTGATTAACAGTTAAATCAGTAGAATTTGAGTAAAGCACATTATTTGCCATAAGATGGGTGGGTCTCATGCAATCAGTTGAAAGCCTTAAGAACAAAGATGGAAGTTTCCCAAAGAGGAAATAATTCTGCCTCCAGACTGCTTTCAGACTCAAGACTACAATATTTCTGCTAGAATTTTCAGCCTGCTAGACTGCCTTGCAAATTTCAGACTTTCCAGCCCATACAATTATATGAGCCAATTCCTTAAAATAAATTTCTCTCTTGATAGATAAATAGACAATAGACATAGATTTAGAAATTTATATATAATATATAAAAATATATGTATATATAGATAGATACAGAGTATCTATATATACATATACAAAGAAAGATGTATTATTAGTGTTGTACTATATATATGTTATGTTATATATTGTTTTTATATATTATTTAGATGTTATATATAACCTGTATATTATCTAGATTGTATGTTGCATATATATTATATAGATATTATATTATAGATGCTGTATTAGATGCATATGTGTGTGTGTATATGCACATATATAAGTATATATACACATGCGTGCATTCTATTGGTTCTGTTTTTCTGGAGAACTCTGACTAATACAGATTCATTATTTGTTGTTGAAAATTCAAAGCAAACAGTGTGCATGAAGTGGTGTACTGGACTTCAGTTTGCTAATTTGTCTGTGAAGAGAGTCCTTGTATTTCAAGGATCAACAAAATAAACATGTCTCCCCCACATACACTAGCAAGCACAGCTGCCACCATTCACCTGTGAGTCTGTCTGCCTTTTTCTCGAAGACATTCCTCTCGTTGGAACTAAGAACTCTGCATCAGGGGTAATAGTGAATGGTGTCACGTCCATTTCCACCGCTTGATTCCCATACCCATCAATCCTGCCTACAGGAGAAATAACATCATATATTGGATGCTAATTTAGAACATACAACGTTCTGGAGAACCTTTCCCAGCCCGGCAAGGTATTGCCACATGGTTGGCACTATAACTGTCTTCAAAAGGCTGTTCCACTGTGCTGTCAAACCAGTTGCTTCAGGATGGCAGGGAACATGGTAAGACCAATAAAATCCAAGTGTGGCCCCATTGCTCTACTTCACTTGCTGTGAGTGAGTTTCTTGATCAGAATCAATGCCATGTGGAATACCACGATTATGTATTCTCTAAGAATAAGGCATTGTCCTAGTCCACGGGCGACACTTTGGGCAGAATCATTGTGTACAAGGAAGTCAAATCCATATCCCAAGTAAGTGTCTGTTTCCATAAGAACAAAACACTGCCCCTTCCACAATGGAAGTATTCCAATGGAATAAACCTGGCACCAGGTAGCTGACCAACCATCCCAGTGAATGGGGCCATATCGGGGACTCAGTGTTAATCTCTGCTGCTAGCAGGTCAGGCACTCAGCAGAGACCATAGTCCAGTCAGCCTCTGTGAGTGGAAGTCCGTGTTGTTAAGACCACACATAACCTCCATCACTGCCCCCATGGCCACTTTCTTCACAAGTCCATTGGGTGAAAGCAGTGGCTAGAAAAGTGGCTAGACTGGTGTCTATAGAATGGGTCATCATATCCACTTGATTATTAAAATCCTCCTCTCCCGAGGTCACCCTTAGGTGAGCATTCACATGGGACACAAATATCTTCACATTTTTCACCCATTCAGAGAGGCCTATCCCCACACCTCTTCCTCAGACCTCCTTGTCACCAATTTTCCAATCATGTTCCTTCTGAGTTCCTGACTACCCAGTGAAACCATTGGCCATAGCCCATGAGTCAGTGTATAATCACACATCTGGTCATTTCTCCTTCTAAGCAAAATAAACAACCAGCCACACTGCTTGAAGTTCTACCCACTGGGACTGTTTATCTTCACCACCATCTTCAGAGATTCCCAGAAAGGGGCTGTAGTGCTGTCCATTTTTGGGTGGTACCCTTGTATTGCATAGTTTATTTTGTTGATCCTTGAAATACAAGGACTCTTCATAGATAAACTAATAAACTGAAGACAAATACACTACCTGATGCACTGTGTTTTCTTTGAATCTTCAACAACAGATAATGTAATTGTATTAGTCAGGGTGTCTGGAGAAACAGAACCAGTTGAAGGAGAGATGCATTCTTAGGATTGGGTTATGTGATTGGCAGGCAGCTGACGAGTGTGAAATCTGAGGGCCAGACTGGCAGGCTGGAAATTCTGGCAGCAGTGGATGTTTCAGCTGAGTCTGAAGACAGTCTGGAGGCAGAATACTACCCTTTTTGGGAAATCTCAGTCTTTCTTTGTTGTTATGGTGTTCAACTGATTGGATGAGGCCCGCCCACATTATGGAGGATAATCTGTTTCACTCAAATTCTGTGATTTAAATGTTAAGCACATCTAAAATAGATACCTTCATAACAACATCTAGACTGATGTTGGACCAAACAACTGGAAACCATAACCTAGTCAAGTGACATATAATTAACCTTCACACTTGTCAACCATAAAAGGTGATTATTAGGCCCAAACTAGATAACAAAGACTTCGTCAGGCACTTGACACAGTGTCTGATATATATCAGTTTTTCTACTATTACTATGTATTATTACTGCTACTAACACCATTACAATTAATACCACTCATACAGGCTGATATTAATATTACTATTGATGGAATATTTTAATACTCTCCTACTCATTTCCTAAGGTTTGCTAGAACATAACTATCCACTGTTAGTCAAATGTGTGCCATGTGAATCCATTCAAAATCCTTAGAGCCTAATCAACTCAAATGGATGTTATACTAAAGACTCTCATTTCTTCTACAACCTATAATGCTGTGTCACTAGTTTCTCCGGAGTGTTTGACTTTGACTTCTCTTGTACACCCTCAAGTCATGCATTCTATGGAAAAGCTAACCCAGGAAACTTGGAGGTTAAAAGCTTCACATTCAAATTTTGAAGCTAGCTATATAAACCTTGAGTAAATTACTTAAGTTTTCCAAGCCTTCATTCCCCATCTGTAAATTGTAGACAACATGATCAATCTCAGAAGTTTATTGTGTACATTTGTGAAGCTGAATAAGATTCACTTGCTCAGATCCCAATGTATATTTATTCATTTTTCTGCTAGTTTTATACTCCTTATTATACAGTAAACATGTTAAGAGTAGAAATCATATCCTATGTGTGTTTCAGTCCTCTTCCTCTCCTTCCTCTGTGCTTTGCAAAATGTCAGCAGGCACTAAACTGGGCAATAATTAATGATGATTATTTTATATGTATAATGTATACACATATACATTACATATGTATATAATTAATTATACATTCAAAGATATATAGTTAATACCTGTTACTTTTCTGAGATTCATGGTAATGAAGGCAGTGGGTGGAGCAACAGGCCATTGAGAGTACAAATAGAGGAATGAAGACAGGCACAGTTCATGAAGTAAGCAGAAAGATTAAGAAAACAGAAATCCATGGCAACAGGAGATTAGGGAACCTAAAGCTAAATTTCCAAATTAGCCATTTTACCATGGACCATCACTAAACATTATTTTGGGCCTAATTGCCCCACAATTGTATTTAGTGATATATTAATCTCTAAAATAGAATGACCTGTACCAACAGAGCCTGAGGAAAATTTCAAGTGCTAATACATTTTGGGAAGGGCAATCTCAGGGCATAGAGTAAGGAAAAATGGAATAGAACCAGGAAGGGGATAACAGATATGAGGCAGTGCCTTGCTGAGCTTCAGAGAAAGACACAGAGATTGCACAGTCGTATGTCATCTCTCAGGACAGAACTTAAAGATTTACTTCTCCCTGACCCCCATTTAGGATGAGGGGAAAAAAATCACATGTGTGGAAATAAAATTTACAATGATAACTCTACCTAGAAATAGTGCATCTCTACTTCTAATATCTGTGTCTATTAGATTAAAAAAGATTTTGCATATTTGTAACTATTTAAGTGAACAGCTTTGACAGGAAGAAATCCATACACAGTTTTGTTTTGTTTTTTAAAATAATTTTTTGAGCCTAATTCAGTCCAAAAAATAGAGAGTAGATTCTCCCTAAAACTAACTTGAGCCTAACTTGAGTTTAGGCTCAATAATCATTTCTCCTAAACATTTCTTTTATCTCAAATATTGCTCCTATAACAAGGAAGCAAGTCAAAATTATAGACAATTACTCCTTAAAAAGATTAGAACCCTACCCAGCATTTCTTTATCAGAGTCAATACAGGCCCTGAAACTTTTGTAAATAACTTGTGTTTCCTTACTTGTTTATTTAACTAGTATTTACTGAGTGCCTAAAATATGCTGAAAACTCTATTATTCACTAAAAATACGTAAGTGAATGAAACGGAACAGTTCTTATCTTCTGAATCTTATGTTCTGTCAGAGAAAAGCAACAACAATAACGAAACTAATAAAATACAGAGAGACACTGCCACTACGACCTTAGTGATGTGAAGAAAACAAAAAAGTTAATTCAATGGATAGGAATGTGAGTGGGTGGGGAAAGATTTGGTGCTACTTTACATAGGTTGTTTAAGGAAAAAATACTTCTCTTGGAAGTGACATTTGAAATGTCCTTTGAAGGATGGGAAGAAATGTCTATGCCTGAGGAAGAGCAATCTAGGCAGAGAACTAAGAGGAAAGGCTCTGAAAAGAAGTAACCACTGAAAGCATTCCAGAGTGGTTCCAGAGGGAATTTGAATCAAGGAATCAGATGAAGTTGGAAAGCAGGCTGATGCACCAGAACATATAGGAAATACGCATGGCGTTCTAGAGCTGGTTCCGGCAGGCTCCTATTGGAACCTCAAGTGCCAACTATGCACATCTCTTTCCAACTCCACACTCAGTGAATCCATATCAGTTACTTGAAATTGGCCATGGTGGGTGTATTTACACCACGAAATCTGTAAGGCTGCAGTTCACTGTCAACCCGCTCTCCCCTACTCCCGCACTACTGATCAAATAGATAGGAAAAGCATGCTACCAGTCTCTAGCTCTGCAGTACAGTTTTCTTAAGTGTAGATAAACTCTTTTTCCAAAACAAAGGCTGCGTGTCTACTTCAGGCTTAATTTTTGGGAATCAGGGAATCAGTGCTTCTTTCTGCCACCCTTGCTTGAGGATCATCATGACCATAGGTGCTGGTGTGTTTATTTGTGTGTTTCTCTGAGAGTGAGCGCTAAGAAGTGTCAGTCACTGTGCCCTGCTATTTGGAGGGACAGAACTATAACCATCATTTGACGTTACAAAGAGAGGAGACTTCCAGGTGCAAGGTACAAGTTTACTTCCAGCGATGACTGAATATAGGTTGACTAACACACATGTGCTCCCTTTTCACAAAGATACACAAGTAGGTCTTCCAGAGAAATTAAAGGGAAAAGGAGCTCCTACCTAGATACTGTATTATTGTTCAATTCAAATTTGTCATGTGTGAAAAACTCACAATAACTTCTCTCAGTTAGGTTAATATTAATTTTGGAGAGGATACACAGGGTACTAAATGGAGTATGGACTTTGGAATAACACCAAACTGAGTTCCAATACAGCTTGTGCTATGAACTAGCTGAGTGTACTTTGGCATGCTGCAAAACTTCTCTTAACCTCAATTTCATCATCTGAAATAGACATACATGTATTAGTATCTACTTCTCAGAGTTTACTAAGCACTCAAGGTGATTGCTTACATAAACAAATCAAGCAAATTCTGTGACACAAAGTAGGACAGGATGGTACAGCCTAAAAAGTCTAGACTTCAGAATTTGACAGACCGTGTGTGCAATTCTGTCCTTGCCAGCAGCTTAACTGCAGTAGATTTTAAAACTTCTGATAACCCCAGTTTCCACTAATGTTAAATGGGGGTAATAATATCTTGCAGGATTGTTTTGAAGAGTAAAGGTAATCACATGTTTTGTACAGTATTGTTTGCATAGTTGGCAAGCAGTAAATAGTGGGCTTGATTATCATCATGACTCTCATTCCAAATTCATATACAAATGAATTTTTAAGGAAAATGAAATAGCAAATATATCAGATCAATTTTAAACCAAATAAACAAACAAATGTTGGCAATAGCTTTAGACCCTAGGATTTGTTTAGGTGCATTTCTTTCACATGTTTGTTTTCTTCGCCATTCACATTTAGCTTTCAAAACTCTTGAAGAAACTTGAGTCCCAAGGAAAGAATGGCATATTTATAGACAAAGGTCTTTGCCAAAAACACAGCCTGTTAATTCTTCCTTGGTACAAGCTTCCAGTCCATTCTGCTTTTGTGGCAATTTTTTGTTATGGTGTTTTAAACGGTACATGGCCTGAGACTAGACTGCCTGAAGGGCTGAAAATTTTCAGAGTGGAAGATGTGATGGACTCCCCTTTTGGCTCCTTAATTAGTTTCTAAAACTTTCTTCTTTGAGCACCACTTCCATAAAAAAATGAATTCCCTTTGGAGATTTGCCAAAGCTCATTTTAGCCACATTCAGAAAATATATTTGGCCTGATTAACCAAGTTTATTTTTAAAAGGTGATAACCAGAAAGGCTCTTTTATATCTACTCGTTAAATAAAGAGGATGATGCATGTTATTAGTGCATGTTCATTTGTGTCCTTTATCTGTGCTAGAAAATTGTCAAGATTCTGTTCACAGGGGTTCATTTATGGCCTTGAAAGTTATAGCTATTGCACATCAGGAAATGTGTCCACTCTGAATTTACCATTAACACATTAGATAGCCCTGTAATTAATGTGCTTCCAACTATGAACTGAAGTGAATTCTCAGCTCAGTGTTTGCATCACTACTTTTCTTTGCTGATATCTTCAGGCCTAGTTATTTAAAGCCTTCTTCCAGCTTCTGCATTCAGGTCCTTTAGATGCTTTGTACTCTCTACTGGTACCAGCTACAAGAATTGCTTTATTGCACAAGAAACATTGATGATGCAACGGACTCTTTTATTTTGATAGAATATGGCTGGCGACTTACCTGCTTTAATATCTCTTTAGCACACCCCACAGACTGATGAGCCACTAGCTGCAAACTGAGCTAATAAAGCCCCTGATATAACTGCTAGGAAAGGTCACAGGCAAGAAATCTGATTGCACTGGCTCAACAGCTCTTCTACTTAAGGTACAGGCGAGATTTTGTACTCCTTTCTCTTTCAAGAGTAATGCTCTCATGTAAGCTTTACATGAGAGCAAGAGACCTGAGCCAGAGTAACTTACGTGGATTTTCACATATTTCCAATATCCTTTGCAGTCCTCCTATGCTCAAGATATCCTTGATATATCCTTTCCCCGGACATTTCTCCCTTGGCCCCCATACTCTAGGCCCATGATATTTTCACATTCCTCTTCCCTGTCAACACGCCTCTATACGGTGTCCCCAGATGATGTGTTAAACTACTTTGAGAAGAATTGTTATGAGTTGACAAGAGTTTAATATGCTACCCTTATCAGGGGCTCTTTGATGTTTTTACAAGGGAGCTTTAATAACTACATCAAAAAAGGAAAAGAGGCCAGATGCCTGTTCCTTTAGCTACCACAGTTAATGACCTAACATTTATTACACTGAAATGCAACCACTGATTTATTTTCTTTATTTCACACTAGGCCATGAGTCCCAGGGGAGGTATGATGTTCGATTTGACTCTGTATCCTCAGCGCTCAGAACAGTGCCTGTCACACACTGTGTTCAAGAATATTTGTTGTGTGAGTGAATGAGTGAGCAGTACGCGATGCTCAGATGGTATAGGCCAACAGGGTGAAAATCTATATTCAGAGAATAGGACCTTTTCAGAACAATTCGTTGTCTTTCCATATGCATTCATCCGAGATTAGCCAGAGCACCATACATCTGAAACAAACAAGCAAACAGACAGTATACTCCTGACATTGTGTGAACACAGAGACCCAAGGCATTTAACATAAGAATGTGTTCCGCAGGCAAGTTAGACACATACAAATATCATTCCCTCAAGTGAGAATGAAAAAGGAAACCAACAAACTGGAAAACGCTTGGTTCTCCCAAAGTCACAAGGAGAGAAGCACTGAATAAAGAGGATGAGGAAGTGACATTTTGCTCCAAATCTGTTCCAATCCCACATATCAAGAATGATAGCACTCTAGGAGTTATGCCCACTGATATACACAACCTATAAAGAGTGAACCACGCATTCATTGTTTTATTTAAAAATCAGTCTGTTAATTTTTCCCATTTTAAAAGTGAGGTATGCTTATTTTTTAATCAATGGATTTCTAAATGATGTACAGATGTTATAAGAATAAAAACGCTTAAATAGTCTTTCACATGGTGGTGATAAACATATTATAATTCATAATTAAGATTTATTTCTCCTCAAAGAGTTGCTTTTAAATGTCATTTGAAAATAATCAAGGATGCTACCTGCACAACAAAACTAAGCCATATATTTAACATTTTCAGTTACTATTTTTCTTACTCCGTGGCTTTTAACATTATGCCAGCATATGGGGGGGGGGCTGTATTTATGTGCATTATTACTATACCAGTATATTGGGCTTCTGTGTTTTGTTCACATTTTATCTAAAGGCAAATTACACCAAAATAAAAGTAAAAATGTTACCCTCCTCCTATAAATATTTATCAAGATATGTTTTTAGATAAGTGTTCTTAAAGTTGGGAAATTATAGAAAGTTATAAAATACACTACTGAGAAGGTTAATTTTCCTTCCAATTTTAGAGGAGAGAGAGAGAGACTTTTTCTAGCACATAGGCTACACCCAACTAATAGCAAGAAGTAGAATAAAATTGAAAATACAGAAATAAAAAGTCCGTTAAACTGGTATTCATTTTCAGAGAGCTACTATGTAGCATGTATCAACCATGTGAGTATAATTACTGTACAGTTTTGAAAATATGTGGTGGGAGTCAGTTATTCACCAAGTCAGGACTTATTTTTGGATTTGTAAAAGATCTCTACATTGGATAATAACATGGTGTCAGCCCTGCATGAGAAGACTAAATGAATGATGAAGTCTAAATAGTTCTGAATGCCTGCAAACGGATCAAATGGCATTCAAAATAATAACTCAATTTTTATTAGGACTGTGACAATACTTCCAAACTTTCACATATACATTCTTTATGGTACAAAATATGCTATCTAAAATTACAAAAATCTATTCTCATGGAAAAAGAAACAAATTATAGAAAAGTAAAAATAAAGGAATGAACTGCTTAAAAGAAAAGAGGGAGAGAACGCAGAGAAAACGGAGGCTCAATGGTGTGTATTCAAAAAATTTTCTAGTAAATGGAACCAAAGATCTCCCCACCTTACATTCTATTGCTTATTTATACTTTAAAAGCCTCGATGGATCAGAGCTAAGTTTTATCATTTTGCCTTCTAAAGATACTTTGTGATCATTCTCTTGATGGCTCTGACTCTAAAACTGCTTTATTAGCACATATGTAGCAAGAATATCTTGAGAAGATTCACTGGAAAAAATAAGACTATGGGAAAATTCAATTTCATTTTAAGCAGAATTCTTGTGGTTTCTATATCAATGTATTTCCCATAATATGGTAGGATTTATTCCATGTTATTTTGATATCTCTACAAACAGAAAAATAAGAAAGTCTTTCGCCAATGTATTGAATGCTGTTGGAGCTTGGTGATAGGTTTCCACTCTTCAATAACATTGTGGAACAATCTTCAAACTTGTACTGAGAAAGGAGGAGCAGTTGAATATCTGATATATCAGGAATTTCCTTATATATCAAGGAAATGAGAATATAAAGCAAGAAGTAGAATAAAATGAGAAACAAAAGGAATTAGGGGAAACAAAAGAAAATTCTGTTTCTGTCTGTCCCAACTCTAACTTTAGACCAAATGCCAGGACAATGAGGTTTTCAACCCTACCATATACACTGGCTTCAGTGACAGCTTTCACTACAACTTAATTAGGCCTGGTTGATGCCATGAAATCAATGTTCCCTTGGTAGTGGTGTGAGCAATATATCATTTCTACCATTGGTCAATTTCACTGCTAGATCTTCAAACACACTGAGTATTTTGAGGTTAGAATGACATTTGCTTTGCAAGTTCACTTTTTTTTTCCATAGCTACACTATCAGCCTGTACAGAGTGAAGGCTAACATTGAATTTCCAAGGTTTTAGAATGACCTGTGTCAGAACTCTTCCGGCATGAAATATTATGCATTATTCATAATGCCCAAACTCTTCAAAATTCAACAGGCATGATTTAATTTCAGTCCAGTAGATTAGAATTAGTATGACATTTTTGGCATTGCTATTAATTATAATAATAAAGGCAACACAATTAATTATATGAATATTGCCAGAAAAGTCTATTAAATAATGTATTTTAAGAAATCCAAGTATATATGCCTCAACTGTCATTTGTAACAGGCAATTAAAATGAATTTTTGTGTTCAAAAAATATTTAATTGAGCAAAAGTTTTCTTCTTTTTTTTTAATGAATTTAATAACCTGTCCAGAAACTTATTTGGTCAAAGTTAGAGTGGAGGGACTGACATTTCAGAATCCAATCTCTCATGCTGTACCTTCAAGTTCAAAACCTTTGATCAATTATACAATAGCAGCCTTGAAGATCAAAGAATTCAAAAGTGCTAGTGAGCAAATACGGAGAAGCGGAATAACAGAAGTGAAATCATCTATAACATGAAGTTACAGGAGAAAGTGAATAACAATCTTGGAGTGTATTTATTTTCCTGTTTTTTTTTCCATGTAGAAAATAATGTTGGTATGACCAAAGTTTATCAGTACATGTTTTAAAGTGAACATAATTCTAATTCTGGTTGCCTTTAAAAATATTTTAGAGCAAAAAAATCCACAAGTCATAATGGCAGGGAATCTTTTGGATTAAAATGTTATATCATCCACTAGTTTCCCTTTAGACTGATTCTACATTGGCTTAAAAATGCAACCACTGTGGAAGATGACCAGATGGTTTGCTCTCAGTGGTATCAAATTAATAGCTAAAATATACTTGAGAAAAAATATTTCCTTAATGCAATAAATCAAAGTTCAAAGTAACAGAATAGTTTGGTGGGAAATATGTTAGTCAGACATGAAACATATTTTGTGAGTATTTTCAAATATGCTAATGGCAGGGGTAAGAGGAAAGTATCTAAACTCATTTTGCAAAGATAAACAATGTAAGTAAAATTGTCTAGTGCATTACATGAAATTTTATGTGTGGCCTTGCAGCCAATTTTCTTAATTAGTACAGACAATTTAAACAGCATAAAGGTATTTCTTCCTTACCAAAAATTCTCTTTATAAAATGCTAAAGTTACAAGAATAGATTTATGATGAATTCACTCTAAGAAGCGTTTGTCAAATTTAGAAAATTTGAGAACAACATGCTAACATCTTATTCATTCTGCTTATGTGTCTAATCCCCCTTCCATAAATTATTTTATTTAGATGTTTCCTGGGAAGGGCAGTTTTAATGAATCTGAGATTCTTAATGGTCAGACTAGTTCCACTGACCTATTCTGCCTTTTAGTCTACTAAATCAAATTTCATATCGTCGTTTGTCTTCGGAATGTATATAAGTATGTGCATTGTATGTTAGATTCTGTTCATTGCATTAAAAAGTGGCTTGATATTTCTAGTGCTGTCAAGTAGTAATAGATCACAGTTTTTGAGAGTTTACTCTGTAATGGGAATTTTTATGTAGATTTTGCATGCAATATGTGCATTCTAGAGGAATGGCTAAACCTCTGGTGAAATTAAAGAGGGGTTTCTGTAGTGAGCAAAATATAAATAAGCAGAAGTCTGGCCATGTAAGTGTGAAAAAAAAAAAACTTTAGGAAATTCTCTGATGCTGCAGAGTTATTGTGCCCATTTTTAAATTGGTAGGAAGTAATGTAAATAAATTAATTGTGCAGAAATCCACACAGACTCTCCTATTTCATGGGGCAGAGGTGGGGGCTGTTGGTTTATGGAAGGGAAATTCAGAAACTGTAGATAGTAGATTTCATTCTCTTGATGTAGTGACTTAAATGATTTGACTCAGATTGCTAGAAGCGTGCTAAGTTCTCCTGAGTTCCTGCTGCCCCCGAACTGGGGCATATCCACTCAAAGGCAAAAGAATATATAGAAAAGAAAGTCAACAACAGACTAAGAATATTATGTATATTATGTAATTCTCTTACATGCACCAAATATGAGGTGAATACTATTATTAAACTCATTTTCCAAGTGAGGAAATTGAGGGTTAAGATGATTAAACAGTTTACTCAAGATCAAACAGCTAGCTTTACCCTACCCTAACATTAACAGTAACCCCCCTCCCTACAAAAGAAAATGGATCATATTCAGAAAAGCAATAAAAATTTTAGGAAATTAAAGTAAACATAAGTGTGCTCACTTTACACAAATAAACCGAAGGCTATGTAGTTAGTAGACATTCAAAAAAGACTTGAAGATAAGGGGAAAACATGACCTGTTTTTTTTCACTGAAGATCTAAAAATAGTGAAGATTTATTCATTCATTCATCAAACAAGTATATGTTAAGCCCATATATTCTAGACATTGGGTGCATACTGTTAAATGAGGATAGAAAAGACCTGTGAATTCAAGGGGTTAACAAATTAGTTCAGGAATCAGATAACATGCTGAAAAGCAACAAACAACAAAAAAAATAGAGGTTAAGGAAATAATGGAAGTGATGTGACTGGGCATGACTGGGTGGTTACTTTAGATTGGGTGATTTGGGAAAGCATCTCTACGGAAGAGCTATTCATGTTGTGATAGGAGTGACAGTGAGAACATAGTTATATACACATCAAGGGAAAGAGAAATAGAAATGAGGCTGTTATGTGGGAGCAGAGTGGTTGAGGTTGATAGTGGCAAATATGAGTTCAGAAAACAAGAGAGAGACAAATCAAATAAATTTTGTAAGGCAGGTTAGGGGTATTCGTTTTAAAGGGCGTGCCAAGGTTGTGTCCTTACTATAGTTCTGATAGATGTGACTATTTGACAATTACATTCAAATTCTCTCTAACAAAAGGAACATATAAGTATAAGCAATCGATAAAAATAAATAAAAAGCCCAAACTGGGAATTCACAAATCGAAATAACACATGCTCATGAGCATGTGAAAAAAATTTTAACTTAGTATTGATAAAAGGAATTGATTCTAAAGTTCATAATAATCCAACTGTCAAATTTCAATCGATGAAAATAATGACTGATGTTGGCAAGGGTAAATGGAAACAACACTGTTACTCATTTCTGGTGGAAATGTACATTCTGCACACTTTCTGGAAAGCAATTTGGCAAAATATATGGAAAACTAAAAAGATGTCCATAGTTTTAACCAATAAGTTCTGCTCACAGGTTATTTGTTGCCAATCTTATTGGTGTTTTTAACATTGGATTACACTCCTTTTTAATATAAATATGATTATAGTCTGAATTATTTTAGTAGATCTGCAAACTTGAGAAAGAACTTCCAACTTTGCCAGACTTGGATCTTTCAGTTGCAAAGTATCATGAATTTCGGGACACCACAAAGAAAGAAAAATGAAAGGTATTTAACTATTCCCTATCAAATGCAATGTCCAGACAGTATCTATTTGAGAAAGACAAGCAACTGAATGGTCCTTTGCCTTTCTAAAAATGATGTGAAGATTTTACTCATCTCTTTTTTGATACTTTCTGCATTTTGGGAATGGGTGCAGAGTTTCTGGCATAGTTTCTTAAGGACTGGGGTCATAATTTATTCCTGTCTATTCCCGTAAAGGTATAAAACAACATACCTATAATTTATCCATCAATATCTTTCTATTTATCTATAGATCAATATTTATCTGTGATCCAGTCATATAATGATATAAAACTATATGAATATGCACAACTATATATATATGCATATATACAAAGCTATAATAATATAATATAATGTCACTAATGAAATTAGGCTTGAGTTGAGATCTAACATATTGGTAGGAGTTCATTAAGCAAAGGAGGAAGAACATTCTAGACTGAAGTAACGTAGTGTGCAAGACCCCATGATAGGAGCACAATAATTCTGAGACACTGAATGTAGGTCATGTGGTCAAGTACACAGTCCAAGGATGTGTACTTTACAAGAGCCAACTGCATATTTAAGCATAGATCAGACTTTACATGACATTTTTGGCTATGTTAAGTATTTTGGTTTTTCTTCTAAGAGCAGTGGAAAGCTTTAAAATGTTAAAAAGAAGCAAGCATAATTAGATTTATACTTCAAAATATCCACACTGGCCCTAAATGTGGAAAAAAAAACTTGGGGTGGTGGTTAGTGAATATGGAAATGACTGAAGATCAGACTTGAGAAGTAACAAGACACGGAAAGAAATAGACGGAGTTAGGATATATTTAGGAAAAAATACTGCTAAAATCTGTTACTGGATTGGGAATGAGAGGATAAAAGAGAAGGGCATTGAAAGTGACTCTTGGATTTCTGACTTACATAGATTTCATAGGTTAAGTTTCCGGATGGAGCTAATTACATTCTGAGAAATGAACAAGCCATATTTGGGTAGAAATTAGTAAGGATTAGGAGTTCAAAATTTCCAAAGTTTGACTTTTGTAAAAATGTCAAGCAGGCAAGTACAGCAGAGTGAAGAGGTCTTTCCAAGAGACATGAATGTGGGAGTCATTCATGCTTGGGTGGTAATCACAGCTACGAGAATAGGCAGAGAGATGCACAGTCATACACGGAGGGATCTGGTTCAGAGCCTTCAGCAACTCCAGCACAGAGGAGGATGAGCCTACAAACATGTCTACATAGGAGGAGAATCATGACATTGGTCAGCAAAGAGAGAAATTGTTTTTAAAATGAGAGAGTAACTAACATGATGCTATTCTGGGGTCAAAAAGAACAAAGTTTGGAAAAGTTTCCATTGGATTAGAAAGATTAATGTTATGAATGACCTTGATGGATTCATGTTAACGAATGACAAGTGTGGGAGCCATATTTGAGGACATCCAACAGTGAAAAACAGGTGAGGACATGGAGACATAATCTAAAGGGGAAAGGATGTACAGAGTGAAAATTTATCTTACATGTGTACTCAATTGCACATTCTAAAACAAAATTGCTTTTTTTTTTTTTTTTTTGATGAGGAGGATTTTCCCTGAGCTAACGTCTGTTGCCAATTCTCCTGTTTTTTGCTGAGGAAGAATCACCCTGAGCTAACATCTGTTGCCAATCTTCCTCTATTTTGTATGTGAGCCACCAGCACAGTGTGGCCACTGACAGACAAGTGGTGTAGGTCTGCACCCTGTAGCTGAACCTGGGCTGCTGAAGTGGAGTGCGCCAAACTTAACCACTAGGCACTGGGGCTGGTCCCAAAATTACTTTTTAAAGACAAAATATTTTTTTAGTTTTATTTATCTTCACCTATCACCTATTCCATCCCTCATCTTACTGCCAAACCACTTTAACTAATATTCAACTTCATTCTCAAATTCATTTACTCTTCGAGTTATTACAACATACCTTCTATTCTTTCATTAGTCCTCAGAAATGCTCCCATACCTGTATTACACTTTTCTTTCACTGGTGTATATATTCTCATATGGAAAGGCATCTTTTCATTTTTCCTATTTCATTTCGAAAAATTTGAAACTATTAAACTCTGTTAACTTCTCAATATTTTTACCCTCTATTTTCTTCTTAAACTCACTCTACTGGATCTCCTTTGTCTTAATCTGTTTGAACTGCTATAACAAAATACCATAGACTGAGTGGCTTATAAACAACAGAAATTTATTTTTCACGGTTCTGAAGGCTGGGAGGTTCCACGATCTAGGCACCAGCAGATTCAATGTTTGGTGAGGGCCAGCTTCCTCATAGATGGCTCTCTTTGAAACTTCACATGGTAGAAAGGATGAGGGAGCTCCCTGGGGTCTCTTTTGTAAGGTCATTAATCCCATTCGTGAGAGCTCCGCTGTTCTGACCTAATCACCCCTCAAAGGCCCCACCTCCTAACATTATCAACTTTGCGGTTAGAATTTTGACTTATGAACTTTGGGAGGATATAAACATTCAGTCCACTGCATCCTCTAAAAATATATTCTTTCACTTTTAAGCTGTTCTTCTGATATGGTGCCAAGTGTATTAGTTTGGTAGGACTACTAAAATTCTACATGCATGGCTGCCAGTGTAATCCCCAAATATGTGTAATTGAAAGTTTATAAATCCCGCTAACCTAAGATGTCTGTAGATATTTTGAGACCTGAAACACAAAATTTAGAAGCAGTCTCTAAAGTAACTCAAATTACATATGAAAAAAGTAGGTGTGAAAATGAATGAAATTTTATTTCTTTAGAATAAGGAAAGAAATCAAAACAAATTAAAAATTTTACAAAACTGACAAATTCCAAAAATGCCATGATATTTAGAAAAACTGTATACCATTTTCATTAATTAACTGAATGATACAACTCTATATCATCTTTTCCCTTTTATTTTTGGTTGCATGTTTTTCTACCAGTCTTTTATATGACAACATAGTAAAATATTTTGTAGGGAAATTAAATTTAGGGAAAAATAAAAATAATTTAGTTTCTCCTCTAGCATTCTTGATATAAATTAATTTTTCATTTTTGCTGGTTTACTTTTTTCAATCTTCTCAACATGTTTCAGATAATTGTTTGGGTTTTTCTCAAATTAGAGAAAACCTTAATTTTTCATATATATGTTAAGATTCGCAATATTTCAAATTTTCTTGTACAGGGTCTAACCTTCATTACTGCTTGAACAGGTAATATTCATTAATCACTTTGTCAAATAGGGAGTGTAGGAGACTCACCCCCCGAGTTTTGTTTTCTTATCTTATTGGAATCAACCTCGATTTTGAATAGGAGTTAATGAGAATGAACCCTAAACTGACAACTTTCCATGTCTAACAACTAGAAGAATTTTCCATGAACTAGTTTCTGAGTCAATGCCTTTCAAATCTTGTTTCTGTTCCCCTCCTAGATCCTCTTATTTCTATCAGCCACAGCATTTGAACACTGAGTTTCCTGAATTACAAGATGAAATTTGTTTTTTACTTTGCTAAACTTGTTTACTAATAAATTGTACCTGATTTTTCACAGTACCTATAGTCTTTGTGTAAAAGAATACTTGGGCTAGCCATTTACATCTTTACAATTTCCAACTTTACTTATTTGATTTGTCTCAATTTTATAGTTTATTTTTTTCTAAATAGCTGAATTTTAAGATAAGTGGTAGGCTTTAAAATGCCCTATGTGGAAATACTAATGGCTTTAAATAAAACATTCTCTATGAGCATATGCATTAACTCAGATGAGACATATCATAGCAAATTAGATAATAGATGTTCTTTATTCATTCAGTCATTTAATTAACAATTATTCTTTGAGGAACTCAGGTGTGTTGGTTGCTGGGAATAAAGTAATAGCATAACAAAACACACACACAAAACCCATGCTTCTAAGGTATCTAAGAATTTGGGGGGGAGGGTGATGGGATTAAAAAATAATTATATAGGTAATTATTAAGTTTTTAATAAACGCCTTTGAAAGAAGGTATAAATGTGTGCATGCTAACACATTAAGTCAAAGTAAACAAATATCTTTTTCACATATCCTTCTTTATACACAATAGAATAGTTACTAAATTTCTGCACATTACCACCTATAGGGTGGATATGTATGTAATGAGTAGAAATTATTTATTCTTTCCCATCTAACCTTGAACAATTTTTCCAGAACTTATTTATTCTTTTAATTGGATTATTTTATTCAGGAATAAGATACACGTAAACTTCATAGACCTCAAAATTTTACTTTTTGACATTTTACCTTAAATGCCTTTAAGAGAGAGTTTTCACTTTTCAATTCCTATCAACAACGAGTTAAGGACCAATAAAATCAGGTTTACTTCACATTGAAGGAGCTTTCGCTAATTTGAAATATGATAAAAGGAGACCAGAAGAGTTAAAGGTGTGAATAATGGAGAGAAAGACAGAAAAAGAAAGAGAGAGAAGGTGGCGTGTTATAGATCAAAAACTGTTGCCCAATTTTTTGGAGGAATTTTCATACCACGTTCCTTGGGATAAAGCCACAATCCATGCATATTCTCCAGATGTTAGCACACATATGCCCTGTTTACTCAGGACTTCAGGCTCCCCGAGCTGCACCACTTTGGCTTATATTCTCTTCTGTACTCTATGCAGCTTTATCGTCATTGTCATTGAGTAGCATTCTTTCCCTATTATCCTCAACTTTGGCTTCTGTTTTCTTAGAGTTTTCTAAGATGAAAATTAGTTCATATCCATATCTGTGCAGAAAAGAAAGAGAGTTGAAGCATCACTCCCTTTTCTCCCAAGAAGAGATGAGAGCACGGTTACACAATGGGATTTCTTAATAAGACCCTTTCCTAAATATCTGTATGCAGGGAGCCATCTACTTTACCTGTACAAGGATAGGGAAAATTTCAACATTTAGACTTTCTTGGATTATGAAAGGCACTCCTATCAACCTTAACCCAGAACAGTGCTATGTCCATAGCAGATTTTATTTTACATCCATAAAGTGATTTAAGCACCAAACCTGAGTCGTACATGTGTTCTAAACTTCAAATGATAGAAATGAGTTGCTTAAGAATGGCAGCCACACCGAGATATTTATAGATCATCTCTGGCTGTTGCAATTTATAGCCGTTTTTCAGGGACCATCTTTGGTTGTTGCAATTTATAGCCATTTTCCCTCCCATTAGAGTTGTAGGCAAATCTTAGCTCTACAAACGTTGACATCAGTTAGTCAAGCAGACAGCAGAAAAGTGACAAAAGGAAGGTTTAAAGCTAATTTTGAAATAGCTCTGTGACATTGGTTCATGAATAAAATGCAAAACAAATTATATGGGTGAGTATATACAGATTTAAAAGCAAGATACCAGAGAGTTCAGAAAAAAAGATCCCTTGTAAGACCTGAGACAAATGTAATGTAATCTGAGTCACTGGAATAAAATAGCATCTCCTGTATCAGAAATATCTAGTGAGCTACTTAGAACACAAATGACTGTACCTCAACCCAGAACTTCAGAAACACTCTCTGGGGACATACCCCAGGAGTCTACTTTTTCAGAAAATTACCCGGGTAACCTTTATGTGACTTAAAACTTGGGCAGCTTTTGACAGTCCATAATATTCTCTTCCAACTATTTTAAGGAAATTGCTAGAATAGAGCTCTTTTATGAATTGTGCAATTTTGGGAACACGATTGATGTCAAGGCATTGTATGATTTATGGGTTATTCATTTAAAGTATTAAAAAAGAGGAGGGGGGTTGCTAATGGTGACTGTGGCCTCAGAATTTGAATGCCATGCACATATGTACAAAGTAAAAAGATGAGTTCTGCCTTTAAACAAAGAAATCATAGCCAGAAAGAACAAATTAAACAAACATAAAAAATAAAATAGGAAATAAAAATCCCCTAACTTGAGTTGATGATAGAAAAATAATGGTTTACATATTAGACTATTAAGTCTGCAGTGGGTGAACATAGGAAAAAGCACAATAAATTTTTGAAGCTCCAAAAATGCTCTTTCTGTAAGATAAGGTAACAAGATGTTGTTGAAGACATTTAAATGGATGCCAGAATTGTTGATCATGAAAAAATATGGGTAGCCGATGTACAACAATGTCATTATAATATGCCAATACTCCTGGGATGTCAGCCAAAATGGAGGTAATTTTCTGAAAACAGCTCAGTCCTGAACTTAATCCAAAAGGCATCCATTCATAATAAACCACTCCTTTCAAGAAGGAAAAAGACTATGCCAGATAAAGGAGTTCTGTTGATATATTTTCATTATAAAAATAACGCACACCACTGAAAAATTCATTCACTGAAAGCAAATTTTAAACAAACCTAAATAAAATTATTTAGAATATCTGCAATTACAAAAATAATGTTTGTTTAGTTTAATGTAAGAAATTTTTTAAGTGACAGAGAAATAACATAACACAGAGAAAACCCTGAAGCACAAAGCTCTACTGAATCTATAGGTAAGCTTTTTAAAAATTCAATCCGTCTTCTCTGCTTTCGTAATCCTACAGCAATGTTAATACCCCCACACTGGGCCCAATAAGGAAATGAGATTGATTATTCATATCCAGTTTAAATCTTCCTAGTTCTGAGAGAAATCACTGTGAAGAATAAAAATCACAGAGAGTGGGAAAGAAATAACCAAGTCATGAATTTTTACTTTGGTAAGTTTTATTTGGCAGCAAAGTTGAACATGAGTTAATGTTAGTGCTCTGTTTCAAAGAATTGAAGGATTAATCCATATCTACTAGAATGTCAAAATATTTAAACATTCATTGATGCTACTGTATCATCAGTTCATTCATACACAATATTAATGGGATGCTTTCTAAAGGCCAGGGACTATAGTAGGTAATAGAAATAAAGAAAAACATGGAATCTCAGGAAAGAGAGAGTCAATTATGTCAGTATATAAGAAATATGTATGTATATAAAAGTTGTATTGTGAAGGGTTGTGTCTACGTTTTGATATGTAATTAGCTGTAAATGTATATGCGTGTATATATATAAAATATAGAATCAATTAATAAATAATAAAATTATAACAAAAATAAAATTATTATAAATACTAATAAAATGAATAATAAAAATAATTTGGGGGGGGTGGCCTGGTGGTGTAGCAGTTAGGTTTGCGCACTCTGCTTCGGTGGCCCAGGGTTCACAGGTTTTAATCCCAGGTACAGACCTATGTACTGCGTATCAAGCCATTCTGTGGCACGCGTCCCACATATAAAGTGGAGGAAGATGGGCATGGATGCTAGCCCAGGGCTAATCTTCCTCACCAAAAGAAATAATTTTTTTTTTCCATGGAACCATACAAGACCTGCTTCTGGGAGATGGTGCACAGAAGAGTAGAATAAAATAAAAATTAATCAGAGGATAGGTTGTTGAGTAGAGGCTTTCTAAACAATGTACAAAACATACACAAAGGAATAAGTATTGAGAGGTTGTTACATGTTCAGAGAACTGAAAGGAATCTAATATTATGAGGTCAGAAGTTGGGGCTTAGGAGCAGATGAGATTAGAAAATTAGGTAGATAACAGATCAGTTATTTGAATTTGAAGTTTATCTTATATATTCTTATTCATTATGTCTTGGACAAAGTACAAAAATCAATATATCAATATTTAATAAGGTTTTTTCCAGATGATTTTAATGAAAAGGTAGGTTTAAAAATCACTTGAGAGTAAGAAAAACTCAGGCTTGGGTGTGAATGAGGGGGAGCTGGCTCCATAACGTTCTAAATGTAACTCTGCATCAGTCGTTTATTCTCTCTGCAGCTCATTTCCTCCATTCTGAAAGTGGAAATCTGATACTACCTACTTGGCATAGTTGATTTAAGAAACTGCTATAATATGTAAAAAATACCCGACATTGTACCTGATAGTAGATGGCACTTAATAAATGACAATATTATTATAATTACCACTATTACTATTCATTATAATTAAGAGCTCTCATTCTAGTAAGAGTTAAGGAATGAGAAGAGAAATAGAAGATACTTCGAGAAGAATGAAAATGAAAAGAGAACATACTAAACGTGCAAGATATAGCTAAAGTAGTAATTAGAGGAAATTTTATAGCTAAAAATGTCTATATTAAAAAAGGAGAAAGATCTCAAGTCAGTAACCTAAGCTTCCAACTTAAGAAATAAAGAAAACTAAACCTAAAGCTAACAGAAGAAAAGAATAGTAAAGCTGAAGGAAGTAAAATAGAGAATGGAAAAATAATAGAGAAAATAAATTTGAAAAAGTTGTTTATTTGAGAAAACCAGCAAAATTGACAAAGCTTTAGGTAGACTGACCAAGAAAAAAAGAGAGAACACTCAAATTACTAAAATCAGGACTGAAAGAGGAGACATCACTATTGATCTTACAGAAATAAAAAAGCATTAAATGAGAATACTCTAAACACCTGTAAGCAAACATATTACATCAGTTAGATGAAATGAATAAATTCCCAGAAAAACATAAGCTACTGAAACTGACTCAAGAAGAAAAATAAAATTTGAATAGACATTTAAAAATTAAAGGTTTTTAATTAATAATCAAAAATAGATATAATTAATAATCAAAGAAAAGCCTAGGCCTATGTTACTTTACTGGTATATTCTACTAAACAGTTAAATAATTAACACAATTCTTTAAAAACTTCAAAAAAAAATAGTTGAGAATACTTCTCAACTTGCTCTATGCGGCCAATATTATTCTTATTCCAAAACCAGACAAACACATCACAAGAAAAGAAAACTTCAGCTTTGTGAATATAGACACAAAAGTCTTCAACAAAATATTAGCAAACCATATTCAGCAGCATATAAAAAGAATTATATACATGACAAAATGAGATCTATCCAAGGAATGCAAGGATGGTTTATCATCCAAAAATCAATCAATATAATATATCATATTAATAGAATAAAAGGCAAAATCCATATGAATAGACATAATTCGTTGAATGTTAAAAATCTATCAGGCATTGCCAGACACTTTCAAAATGCATTACCACAATAAATCCTTACATATATCTTAGACATCCATGGGTAACATGACATTAGCTTTACTGAAAATGGAGAAAGCTTTGGTTCACATTCCCGTACTTGAGAAAGGAAAGAACAGATCCTGATTTAGGAAAAACTAGAGTTAGGATTTCTGACAGAAACCACCTCTTGTTTTGACCTCTGTGTGTTCATTCCTTTATCTCCATTGAGATAATAAAATATAGTAAAGAGCATAACTAGAAGCAGCTCAGATTCCCATCCTAACAGATTCCATTAGAAGAATGAATTTTTGTATGCTTAAGTGACCTAATATAAAAAGACCTACACAGGAATAAGAAAAGCCAGCCAGCAGTATGTAGTTTGGGGAAATTTGCTTAGCCCCTCTAATCCTCAGTTTCCCCCTCTATAAACAGGAAATCACAGTCTCTGCTCTGCCAATCTCACTTGGTTGCTACAAGAATCAGATGGATTGATGTTTATGAAAACCCTCTGCTGGTATATATTTTTTCATGTATATTAGGTATCCTTTTTTTTTTTTTTCTGTCAGGTAGCCAGAAGGAAAGTTGCCATTCATGATTATTGTAGACTTTTATCACTTATCTCAGGGGAAAATTTACTTATTTGTTTTTGAACACAACTTTATTGACTTTTTTGTTTATTAAAGCATACCTTCCCAGTCTAGACCGAATGGAAAAATTGAGATCAGAAAGAACTAAATTGCTTTGCTTGATAAAGTAATAGGAATTTTTACAGAAGGAAATTGGACCTCTGGGGCTGAAGGAAAAGAAGTGAAGAGAAAAATTCTGAAAGGAGAGGGTGTCAATATCGTGGTGGGCTGGATTCTAAGGGGACAGATGGCCGGTAAGAACTTCTCTATGGTGGGTAAATTCTAATGATCCTAGGACTAGTGATGACTGACATTAGAGTTTAAATTTCTTTCTATCCTAGGCTGTAATTAACATCCATTAGTCTCAACTATTTAGGAAACATCTGTGACACGCAACAGCTTTGCATTATTGGTTCTTCACTAAATGATTTGGTGAAAGGATTGTGTTCATGTTCTGGGAAAGGATAATCATAAGCAATGTGAATATCAAGAATTGATCATAGTAGGATTCCATAATGATTAAAAGAATCCTTGAATTGGAGTTCAGAGCAAGACTTTATGGCTGGTAGTCAGCCATTTATGATGTCTGTGTATGGTATTCAACCAGTTATACCTAAGTTTGTTTTTTGTTTTTCCACATATAGTAGGTAGGTAGCAACTCACATTGCATTACGGAAGTTTAGATGTGGCCATCTCTCTTCTATTTTTGCCCCTCACCCACCCCCATCCCCCAAGACGGTATTATTTGTCTTTCCTTGTTTGTACCAATAGAGCCCTTTTGTGGGTATATTTCATCCATTGTAACCAGCATATACGTGTTTCCACATAATTTAAGTCAGCACCCATAAGATAAGTGAATTGGGAGATAATTAAGATGTCAAAATAAAAGAGGAAAGAAATGAAGTGTGCTTGAGAATGATTATGAATTAATTCAGGTTTTTTCTTTTATGTCTGCAATATTGGGGCAGAAATGAAGAAACTGGGATTAACATCCCAAGTTTGAGTTCAGGATTTTATAGTCATTTATCTTCAGAAAGCATGTGAGAGATGGCTTAATTAGTCCCATTTTAAGAACAAATCCACTGAGTTTCAGAAAGATTTGATTACTTCCAGAAGTTTACGAACAAATTAAAGAAGGAGATAATGTTCAAACTTTTATCTAATTCAAAAATCCTTGTTAGTTCTTCCTGAGCATAAAATAAGCCCCCAACTGGGGCTGGCTCAGTGGCATAGTTGTTAAGTTTGCACATTCTACTTCAGTGGCCCAGTGTTCACAGGTTCGGATCCAGGGCATGGACATACATGCCACTCATCGAGCTATGCTGTGGCAGTGTCCCACATACAAAAAGAGGAGGATGGCAACAGATGTTAGCTCGGGGCCAATCTTCCTCAAAAAAAAAA
This sequence comes from Tapirus indicus, assembly GCA_031878705.1. Lineage (NCBI taxonomy): Eukaryota > Metazoa > Chordata > Mammalia > Perissodactyla > Tapiridae > Tapirus > Tapirus indicus. The sequence goes on along the minus strand of CM062937.1, from coordinate 31,812,436 downwards.
AAAAAGTCCCCTCTCTACCCTCCTTGGAAGATAAAATTCATGCAGCATTAAAATTTCAAATTTAATATACTTGTAATGATGGCAAATATATTTTAAACCAGTAGAAAGATAATATATTGTTACAGAGACACTTTGAGGAGCAAAGTTGTTTTTTGTTGTTTGTATTGTTGTTTTTTGGTGTGATATGCAAGGACAGACAAAAGGGAATAAACCTATCTTTTTTTAAAAGAATTAATCACTCATCTAAGGTACATAATGTATACATTTGATTCTCACTGACAAAACAGTCTTGCTATTTAAAAAATAAAATTGTCATAACTTTAATAATAGAGGATTCTAAAACCTGAAATATATAGACATATTTTCATTTTGTATATGTTACATATAATTATTTATATGTGTAAACCATAAACAAAATACTCTCCTTTCCAAAAATTTCATATAGGGAAACAAATCCTGAATTCTTTACTATGAGCAGAGGCCATTCTTCTATCTACAGCGTGTCTTCCGGGTCACTGTGACATCCCATTGAGTTGTTTTTCTGGGACAGACACGTTTCCAAGTATATTGTGTTCTGTAACCTTAAGTGGTTTTGTTTTATTTGGATCTTGTCTTGATTTGGGAAAAAAGATATTTCACTCCATGAGGTGCATTTCTAAGTGATGTTCCAGAAATAGACCAAACAGGCGAATTATTTGCACTGATTGGTTCAACTGAGAAAATAATGTGTGTCTGCAGTCTCCTTGTTTCATCTTGCTCCCACACTGGAAGATACTGAAAGATCCCAGTGCCGCTCGTGGACTCATCAAAGAAAGGTTTTCAGACCTAAACAGAGAGCATTTTTCCTCAATTTAACAATTAGTATCTAGAAATATTATGCATACCTTCTGATGATTATGATACAAAAAAACCAGTACAAATTTTTTCCACTTAAATGTACATCAGATTTTTTCTGGTTTGTTGCGTTTGATCCATTGATTATTTAAGAAACTTCAACATAAAATATTTTTACCTGGAATTCCTGAGTTTTACTAACAAAATCATAAGAAAAATTCTAGAACTGTGTCAATTTTTTCATAGCTTGAACAAATTTTAAGGACTAAGGTCTTTTTTTTCTAGTTTAATGCTTTTGTTTAATGGGATGTGTGTGTATGTGTGTGTGTTTGTGTGTGTGTACAAATCTATGCACATTCTAATGTCTCTAGTATGAATTTCAGTATCTTAACTTTTTACAACTGGAACATGGCTGGCATTTAGGAAAGTGTTGATTTACTTTTGCATGTCAAGCATGGAAATATAGCTTTTCCCTCACACAGTGACTAATGAGCCTGTCAGTAGAAGGGTGTTTTACAGAGTTTTATGTAACAAAGGACTAGTGACTACTTTTTATTCTGTACCCAAAGCAGCAAAACATGGCAAGCAGAACCAAAATGTCAAATGTAATCTATCATGACTCAATTACATGTGACAAGACACATAAAAATAAAGATATATATTATTAGATAAATCTAAAAGAACACATTAGATAATGGAAAGATTTTATTTATTTCTTATAACGCATTATTTGCCAGCAATAAACAAATATATCTAGTCAATTTCCCTAAACCATAATCGTAACATGTGAATACTATACTATTCTCCATCCGATTCTCTTTAATTGTGATAAGCAAAGTGCAATATCTTTAAATTTGCCATTAATTCTTTCAAGTGAGATAGCAATAGGAAGAAACTACTCAACATTTATTACAAGAAACATCTGAGATGAGAAGTGTCAATATCAGCTTGTTAATAAAATGTGAAAAATCAAAATTGTTACAATTTCCTAGAGCCGGTAGTGGCAATTTCAGACAAAAAATAAGTTCATTCAGCCAGACCTCTGAGAAGAAATTGAACATACAAATCTCAGTCAATATTTTTATGTTGATTGACGATGCAACCATCATAAAATATCTCACTAGGATATTTTGGATTCAGATATTTTCAAAGCTGAAACAGAATTCAATGAAGCAATAGTGGGCATCTGGAAGGTTTTGACAATATTTCTTTCAGCAACAATACCCAGTATCAAATATAAGTTACTTTGCTCAGATTTTCCATAGCAATTTTCGTCTGTGATGTGCTTTCAAACATGGAGTCAGTCACTTGTCAGGTGTTGCAGAATTGGTGGAAATGTCTGAAGCCTAGAGCTGCGTTCTTCAATGTGGTAGCCACTGGCCACATATGGCTGTTTCGATTTAAGTTTAAATGAGTTAAAATGAAATAAAAATTAAAAATTTGGTTTCTCACATGATAAGTGTGTGGCAAGCAGATCTTTAGAAATATTTGGTCAACTGCCCTACTGCTTGTCGCAGAGAAAAATGAGAAGCGAGGTGAGAAGAAGCAGGCTGAGCATTCCGAGAAAACTTCAAGCCCAGCATTTCACAAGGGAGGTCTAGTTACAGCGGACCCTAGAGAGAAACATCCTGAACAAACATGCGAACCCCTGCCTGCCTGTGTGTGGAAACCCTTGCCCTGTCTCACACCCTAACCAGCTCCCCCTCCACCCCAAGATTATCCCAAACCTGTCTTCCTTGCTTTCTGAAGCCATTTTCAGACAAGCTTGGGAATCCTGCCCTGTTATCCTCCAAAAGCCTCATTATGTAAGTAATAAACATTTTCACACCCTCTTAGTATGTGGGTGGCATCATCAGTGTTGACATCTGAACCAAGTTTTGGGTTTTCTTCAGGATGGCTACAACCGATAGTGTGAGTGCTAGAGATGATTAATCCAGGGACAGGTTAAGATACAGTTTATCATCTCTAAATACGGTGATTTCTAAAGAGACGTCACATATTTGACTCACTCAGAGATTTCTATGTTTAGAACCATAAAGGATAGTTCACTCTCCATAACATAGTTTAGTAGGCACATCAGATAAGGAGAGACCCTCACAACATCTATGTTATAGAGTCATAAAAGGGGACTTGAGATTTCATTTATTCAGACTCCTATCCCTCAATGTTGCGGTGTGTATAATAATTACAGAGAATGTACTCAGCCCGTGATTGCCAATAATGGAAATGTTCTACCTACCTTTCCTAGTGTCTTCTGTTTTCCTGACTCCTAACATAAATCACACCGGTTTACTTCCATTTCCTCCTGTAATATTGTCAAAAGACATATAGAACAGCTATTTCCCATAATAACTCTTCATGTACTTTCAGGAAAATTCCAAGGTATACCCCCACCTACCACCCCACCTCCAGCTACCAGCTAAATCTCTTTTTATACTATATGCCCAAATCCCGTTTGTCAGATCATTAGCCATTTTAATATATCTCCTCTGGAATTTTTTTCCAGGTCCTTCATCTCATGTGAAATATAGATTCTGCAACTAGGCACTATGTCTCAATAATTTAGTGATGGAAAAATTAAATAACAGTTTCCACATTAGTACCACTCAGACTCATGTAATCATTATAATAATATTTTTCAGTTTTCTTGTTTGTATCAGAGTCTTCTAAATACCAACATTTTTTGTTGCCATATTTTTGGACTTTTCCATTCTTCTCTTGTTCTTATTATACTATGCAATTATAGGCACAAAGAGAACTTTTGAGGTTAAGGGAACTTCTTTTTTTTTCTCCCCTATCTCTATTAATAACTGTTCTTTTCCTATTCTTCCTTACACAGAAGGGTGCACCATTCAGTCCAGTCCAGTTTGGCCTTCACTAATGTCTCAGTGAGGGTAGATACAAGCTTAGTAAAAGCCATTGGAATGTCTGGACACACACAGGAGGGGCTACATGGAAAACAGCAGGAGTAGCATTCGCTGGTTAAAGTAAATACTTCCTATTATGGCTATGCAACATTTATCCTTGCTTTTATCATCAAATCCTTGCTCCAATTCTGTTTGCATTTTTGCCTTTTAAAAATTACCAGGGGCCAGCCCAGTGACATAGTTGTTAAGTTCGCTTGCTCTGCTTCAGTGGTCCAGGGTTCGTGGGTTCAGATCCCAGGCACAGACCTACACACCGCTCATCAAGCCATGCTGTGGTGGCATCCCACATAAAAAATAGAGGAAGATTGGCAACAGATGTTAGCTCAGGGACAATCTTCCTAAGAAAAACGAGGAAGATTGGGCAACAGATGTTATCTCAGGGCCAACTCTTCCTTACCAAAAAGAAAACATCACCAACGATATTATCCTTCTGCAGTCTTTTAATTTAGATTTTATATTCACTATCATCAGACTGCTTTGAATTTCTGCCAAAGAAATCCACTCAAACCAGTTAATTTTAAATGAGTATTTTGTAGGATACAGGCTTCATGAGAATCCAGGCAAAACTGTACAACCAAGCACAAGGAAGAATAGAAATTGACAGCCTGGGACACTTACATTTCTCTCTTTCTGTCTTCACTCCATTGATGATTCTCCTCTCATGTTTACTCTGTTAACTTTTCTCTCTACTCCATAACATGTGGGATTTTTGGTTTTTGCTGTTGTTGTTTTTGTAGTTTGTCTTGTGCATAACTTAGAATGGCCACCCCAGCCTCCAAATTTGAATGATATCTCAAGTCTATCTTTTGCCACACTGCAAAAGTTTTGCATCTCTTGTTTCAGATTCTGACTGATCAGAATATTTTATAAGCCAAGTCACAAATCATACATATTTCCGGATTTGTGTCCAAATCTGATCTGATCATCTACTGCTGGAGTGTGGGGAGAAACAGACTCTGTGAAGCAAAAAATGTTCCCAGCCTGGGATTTTGTCTGATGGTTAAATGCAAATAGATCTTAGAGAAATAAATGATATCAACATCCAGGTCAGCAAGACGTGTGGTGTTACAAAAAGAAAAACAAGCAATAAAATATAGACAATGATTTCCTAAGACAATGCTAGTCTTAGTTGTATCTTAATCAAGATAATTGTCATTTTCTGGATCTCCATATCTAAAAAGAATAAACAGAGTGAGTGAGAAATAATCATTTTAAACCTGGAGAGTAAGACACACCTAGAAGGAATAGAGAAGTTTAAAAGGGATAACCAATATTCACACTGGCATGACCCATATTTGGCCTAAAGGAAGTGGTTTGTAGAGATAATTCAAAGGCATGTTACAGATTGTGAACAGTCTCATAGAATTTAAAGCCTTGACAAAGGAATCAGTCCGACTAACCTCAAACCCAAATATCAGCTCTGAATGAACCATTACCAAATATCTAGTGACCGGAATTGATTAGGGATTCTTCCAGATGACCAGTTTTTCATGTTTCTAATTAGCACAAAATATCAGAAGAGGCAGCTTTTTGCTGAGGCCTGGAATATATTTCTAAAAGCACTTTAGAGACATTTTCCAATATGCTCATAAGCATACTTTATATACTGTAATAAGATACGTGATAGTGCCACATCGGAGAAATTAAAAGTCAAATAATAGACTTAAAAATATCCCTCAATAGACATTAATCATACTGTGTTTGCATTATATGAAATGAAAATAATAGCAATCAAAGCCCAGGAATGCCTATGTAGAAATGATTTTTTTAAAAAATATATGTTCCTCAGCTCCATAATTGTAACTATTTCCGATATTGATATCTTATTTAGCATTGTGATAGAACTGGTTGCACAAAGAACACTTCTAAACTTAACCTTTTCTCACAAGTAAAATTGCTGCTATTTACAGAGCTTCATCTCAGCCACGTGGTTCACCAAGTCCCAATCATTTTATTAACATACACATTTGAAAGAAGGCATTCTATTTGGAAGTCATTACTGTAAACCGTGTTTTCTTTAGAGGCTCAAAAATCTCATAAATATCTTGGTCTATATGGACGAATACCTTTCATTAAAAAGTTACATGTAGTTTGCCATTTTGCAAATATCCCAGGCAACAGTACAAAAATTCTAATGGGAAGTGATTATATAATTGCCTTACCTTAAAATAAAACAAATAAACAAAAACTTCTGATCAATAGATAAAGCCGAGTTTTACTGTCATGAAAATAAACCAAAACATGTAAGTTTTGGTAGTATTTTAGACCTGAATCTGAGACTGTTCAATAACTACACAAAATAAATAGTTTTCTCTTTAAATGAATATGTGTATATATATAGAAATATATATATATAGCTATTTACATGTGAGAAATTACAAGAGATTTTAATATAGTAATTTGGGTCTGATACCAGGGGAATATAATGCATGTATTGAGGAAAATATTTTTTAAATTAAACTTCTTTATTTTTAGATAATTGTAGCTTCACATGCAATTGAAAGACATTATACTCTTTATTCAATTTTGCCCATTGGTAACACCTTGGAAAACTATGATACAATATCACATCCAAAATATTGGAATTGATACAGTCATGATACAGAATATTTTCATCACCAAAAGGATCCCTCCCATTGCCCTTTTGTATCTACTCCCACATCACACCTGCCCTCATCCCACCTCATCGCTGACAACCACTAATCTGTTCTTCACCTCTATAATTTTGTCATTTTGAGACTATTACTCACATGGAACCATACGGTATATAACACTTAGGATTGGATTTTTCTTTCTTTCTTTTTGGTGAAGAAGATTGGCCCTGGGCTAGCATCTGTTGCCAGTCTTCCTCTTTTTGCTTGAGGAAGGTTGCCCCTGGACTAACATCCATGCCCATCTTCCTCTATTTTGTATGTGGGACACCACAACAGCATGGCTTGCTGAGCGGTGTGTGGGTCTGCACCTGGATCTGAACCTGTGAACCCCAGGCCGCTGAAGCAGAGCATGCAAACTTAGCTACTACACCGCCAGGCCAGGCCCTAGGATTGGATTTTTCAATAAGCACAGCTATTTGGAGATTTATAGAGACTGACACATTTGGTTTGTGTTTTTATGTTGCTGAGTAGTACTCCATCATATGGATGTACCACAGTCTGTTTATCCATTCACTAGCTGAAGATATCTAGGTTGATTCCAATATTTGTCAATTATGAATAAAGCTGTTAAAAACATTTAGGTATGGGTTTATGTATGAACATAAGTATTAATTTTTCTGGAATAAAAGCTCAAGAGTACAATTGCTAGATCATATGGTAGCTACATGTTTATTTTTTTAGAAACCAGCAAACTGTTTCTAGAGTGGCTGCACCATTTTACATTCCCACCAGCAATATATGAATGATTCAGTTTCTCTGCATCCTTGCTGGCATTTGGTATTGTCACTGTTTTTATTTTAGCCATTCTGATCAGTGTGTACTGAAACTTCATTGCGGTTTTAATTTGCCTTTCCCAAGGCCAATGGTGTTGGAAATCTTTCCCCGTGCTTATCTGCCATATACATCCTGTTCAGTGAAATGTCTGTTCCTATCTTTTGCTTTTTTTCTAACTGGATTACTTGTTCTTACTGGTGGGTTTTGACAGTTCTTTATATTTTCCAGATACCAGTCCTTTAGCAGATATATGGTTTAAACATATTTTCCCCTGCTCTGTAGCTTGTGTTTTCACCTTTTAATTGGCTCTTTCACAGAACAGATTTTTTAATTTTGAAGAAGTTTATTTACCAAGTTTTCCTTTTATGGTTTGGGATTTTAGTGTCAAGTCTTAGATCACTTTGCCTAATCCCAGACCCCAAAGATTGTCTCCTATGCTTTTTTCTAATAGTTTTATGTTTGTGAATTCTTCTTGCTAATATTTTCTTAAGGATTTTTGAGTTTATGTTCATGAGGGATATTGATCTGTGGTGGGTTTTTTTGTAGTCACTATCTAGTTTTGATATTAGTGTAACACTAGCTTCATGAAATGAATTAAGAAGTGTTCTCTTCTATTTTCCGTAAGAGATTAAGTTGAGTGGATGTTAATTTTTCTCTAAACATTTGGTAGAATTCTCTAGTGAAAACATTCGGACTTGATATTTCTTTCTTGGGAAGTATTTAAATTATTAATTCATTTTCCTTAGTAGTTATAGCACAACTCTGTTTCTAGTTTTTAAATGAGGCTGTGAAAATTTTCCTACTACAACCATTTTTATTGTCACATATTTGCAGGGAAGAATATTCTTACTTCTATTAATAGATTTCCTCTTTAAATGTAATGTATGAGAAATAAATTTTAAAATGTAGTGCTGGCACAAAATGTCATCATCCTTGAGAGATTGCCATTTGCCCTCTTTGTTGATGAGAACCATGGAAGGTATGCCATTACTAATTTTGATATGGATGCCAGGAAGCTCAGGCCCATATTTAATCCTCAATTACAGCAACATGTTTGCCCTTATGGTGAACAAATTGACTTTGTCTTTTGTTCCTCCCAAGTCATTTTTTAATTTATATCCCAATTTTATCATATGTCGTGACTGGGCTCATATCCTTTTTGGAGAGGAGAGAAATAGTGAATAAAACAGGTTACTTAATGTGGCAGATGCAGAGATGCTTTACTCGAAAAATAACTTACCTCAGGCAGTGTGTAGGAATGCACTTATAGTGGGGCAATCGTGGGCGTTGGCCCATCCTTGGGATCCGCTGTGCCTATCACTTAACACACCACCCGGAAGCTGCCAGTCAGATAAAGCATGGGAATGGCCTGATGAAGGCCAGCTCAGAGGCAATACCACAAGAGAACAGCCACCATCTTCCAGGAGACAGTACACATATTGAATCAGAGACTTTTGTATGGCATCGTGTCCCCAATAGGAAGAATACATGGTTTTGAGAACCAACATGTTAAGCAGGAGTGGCCACACCTACTATCACTCAAAATGACCCACTGTCTGCCTTTTCAATCCCCACACCTACAATTCTGCGTGATTCAGGAATAGAGTGCCTGGTCCACAAAGAAAATGCTCCCCTGGAGGACACAGCAATGGTCCCATTGAACAACCTCTGGCTTTCACCTGACACCTTGAGCACCAGGTAGTACTGCCAACAAACTTTCTGTACTCTTAACTCTCAGTGTCTGCTTCCCAGGAATCTACCCAGCAATACTTAACCTGTCTACGTTCTCTGCCTGTCTAAATCAGTGGTTTGTATCTTGGATTTTTCTAACTCATCAGTCTTTTAAAACTTCTATTCATATTATATTAAACACAAGTTTTTCCTGACCCAAACCCTATAACCTATAAACAACAAAGGTGTTATTCTTGCAGAGTTGCATAAATGCCTTCTGTGAAATATACATGGAGTAATTTGATTAGATAGAAAGAGAAATGAGTCTGATAGTTTATATTACAGTCCTAGAAAGATCACCGTTGTGAAAAGCAAATAAATCTGTATAAATAGACAATCAGTAAAAATGTGTACAGTGAAAACTAACGTTGATATGACTGTTTTACCTCGCTTTCCCTATAAACATTAGAAGATTCCATTTTGATTCTGAAGCAAGTAACAACTACCTAAGGGAAAAAAAATGATGAAAACCTGTTAGAAAACAACACTCAGGCCGCTACTGAGTAAGCCTTAATGCTGTATTCGAATCAGTTACTCTTACCTTATGGAAACATAATAAGCATCATAATATGTCTCTTACCAGAATAAGAAAAAAATGTGACTCATCATAACAAGATAAATATTGTACCAAGATTGATAATAGTGTGTGAACTCTGTTGACACACGTATAAAATTCACACACAATGAAATTATTAAGTTCTATTTGCTCAAATTCTTGTTTTTACTCATGATCGTGAATTTCTCTTTATTGCTTTATGTTTCAATTTTCCAATTTAACTATTTATAATGAATTTATTGTTATCTTCTACTATAACGTTAAAGATTTTGAGACATGCACGCCATTATCTGATTTTGAAAAAAATATTTGCGTGTTTCTAAAGAAACTTTTTGGAAGAACTACCTCATCTTCAACGGTTTTGCAATTTTTTTTAATCTTTTGCTTCTAAAGGTTGACTTCTTTTGATAGTCGTTTAGGACGGCTTTTTATTACTCTCCAGAATTTACAGCTCCTCTTACATGCTCACTAGAAGCTGAACTTTCGGTAATGCCAGTTCGCTCTCATTTGAAATATGAATAGTTGTGAATCTTGTTTGTCAAAATATGACAGTCATTATATCATCCACGTTTCTTAAATCTGTAGGTGGCTTTAATTTAGAGACTAGATTATTTGTTTGACTCGTGATTTGTGAGCGATTGAATTCAAGTTCATGTACACAGAAAGCCTTGTGGCACTAAATAATTGTCAGGAGAATTTTTCATTTTATGCGTGTACCTGAAATTGGATAAAATGATTTTCTGCAATTTAAGATGAAACTCGAAAATGCCTATCAGGATAAGACTGAAATGTATCATCCCTTCTCTTATTTATTTTTAAGTTTAATAAGGCAATTTATTTAGATCTTTTTTTCCCTTCTAAATTAAAACGGTGACTTATTGCAAGACTCTAAAATGCATCCTAAGATCAGTAATACTATTGTTTTTAGAGAAAATATCTTTGAACATAGAGCTTTATGGACAGTCAAAGAATTTCTGGGAAATCATGTTTATACATTTGCCTTTTATTTTCCAAAAGATATTACACAATAGCTACAAAAATAATATTTCCTAAATGTACAGTATAAAGTATCATGTTCTGTCAGTAGTTTGATGACTTTATGTGTCAAATGATGTCCTCAGATATGCACACCATTACCTATACTGTTTCTCTTTGTTGATGAAATTCTTGTTAAGTTGCTGTTACTTCTTGCATCTAGAACCTGTGCTTATAAATAAATGTATTGTACTTTCACATATGTCATTTGATACATTTTCAAAATATTATCCCTCAGAGAAATGAATGAAATATTCTAACACAACAAAGAATCATTTTCATTTTTATTCCTTGAGAGGAAAAATACAGATCATCTGAAGAAGGCTCATTTTTACCCTTGACTGAAGAGTGTAATTTGCATTGTCTACTAATGGGTTACAAGTCACTGCCACAGTGTTGCACATCACATCGCTGAAAATGGTTTAACCTGCTTCTAACCAACCGGTTTCCTGTGAAGTCCAGCTCACATTACCTGTGACCTGATAAGATCTCAGCAGCATCCCATAATCTCTTGCTCGGGCAAGACTCAAACTACTTCGGTGCACATTGACTTCTCCACCTTTATGCCTGACATATTTCACTATGGCACCATGAAAATCAGCTTATTTATGTTTAATGCATGGCATCTGACAGCACTTCCCCACCACAGCAGTGTCTAACAGTTTATCAAATGTCAGATTTGAGGGTTTGTCGATAATCCGTGTCTGTGGCTGAAGCTTCTACAACTGTCAATAGCCTGATCTTTGAAAACATCATCTTGCATACTGCCATAATACAGTAACATTTTTAGCTTTTATATTTTAGAATAAAAATCTATGGCTCTTGGCTCAGCTGCCTAACCCAAGAAAATGATTTTTTTCAAATACTTCAGTATTTCTCAACATAAAATATTTATCTAGATTATACAAAAGTTTGTTAGATAAAGAAATGAGGCATTTTTCTTAACATTTAAAAAAAAAATCCCTCACATCTGGTTTAGCAAGCCCTAAGAAAAAACATTTCACTATCACTTGCCATCTTTGTGATTCTGCAGGGTTTGAAATTTAGTTTGATTGCATTAGACATTTTTATCACACAATTTTTCATTCAAAAAGAAAAAGATAGAAAGAAAGAAGGACCATGTAGGAAAGGAAAAGAAAAGAAAGGCTTATTTATCATTGTTGTTATGCACTGTTATGGATATTGGTTAAATTTGATTTTGAAAGAGAACAATAAAAGCAAGGGGCAGAGCAATGGGCAATAAATGGGTAATTCCAGTAGGTTGTGCAACTTGCCAGTAGTAACAGGAGGTAAAAGAACAATACCTCACTGATCTTCTGAATGGTGCACTGTTCTCTCTAGTACTGATATCAAATTCTGATCAAGTGGTATTTAATAGAGATGTTAGGATTTCATTAAGTTGCTCGAATGTTAACACTCTCTCCAGAAACAGATATGAATAGAGAAACCAAGCCTGAATTATTTGTTAAACAGTTTCACATCATCCACTTATTAAAAGATTCCAAGTGAAAACATACTTCTTTGAAGTGGCATTACCATAGGCCAAAGCAGATGGGAGGGTCTTTTAGAGAAGGGTCTCCTTCCTTCTCAGGAAATATGGCTTCGGAAATTTGAGAGAGCCAAAGGGCCCCAAGTTCTGCTTGTATTAACAGCCAAGGGTAGTTGTATATTCCAACTGATGGTGGTGACTGACATGTCACTGTGCAGAAAGGAAAGACCCTTGTACTGCCAAGAAGGTCTGGTTAGTGTAAAGAAAGAATGGTGCCAAAGAGAGTGATGCCTTTGTGGCTTCTGTTATTCAGCACAAGAAATTAGTTGAAGAAAACCTGTGCAGTAAAATGAACTGGTGTAGACATGCACTTCGGTCACAGTCGGAACAAAAACTCAGTCCTAGCCCACGAAACTTCTCAATCCTGACATGATAGCTCTGGGTTGGCTCTGTTACCTCAGCAACGTCCGGCCAGTGGAGAGTTTTCTGACTGACCAGGACCACTGGTCTGGACAGGTCTGGCCTGTTGCCCACCTGCCCTTGAGGCAGTCACGATCATTCTATGATCACGCAGAGGATATGCTATTTATCTCCCTTTTGTTCTCTTCCATTTTCCAAAATGCCCTACAACTCTTTAAAGAGATAGAGAAGGTTCAATCTGGAACAGCCAACTGAGATTTGAGAACAAATCCTGGTCCTTCAATATAATGTGTATACTCATGGTACCTTTTCTCACCGCAGGCACTTCCACCAGTGCCAGCTGTTCTTAACTCTGAGAAGCTCATCTTCCCAATACTTTCCCTGTACACCCTACACACTTCTCTCCCAATTAGGTGGAGTTTACCCATAAGAACAGACTTATCTTTTCCTGATTCCTCTGGAGGGAGTCCACTGGGATATGCATTTTTTTGTTGCCTTCTGTCCTAGAGACCCCTTTTAAAGCAAAATGTGAAAAATTAGAACTAAATTGGAGTTAAAGCTGCTGAAAACAGTTTAACCTACCACGTTCTGAATTAGCCATTTCCTCCCTTAGAGTATCTATCTCACTCTGGCAACGCCAGAATATTGCAGAATTCAACTATTCCCAGCTTAGAAATATTAGAAAACTTTTGGTTATAAATCTCCAAGGATTTTTTTTTCATGTAAATGTATTATCTGTCTTCCTCCTCTAAAGTTCTCTTAAAACTGGGGGAGTGGGTGGGTGGGTGGGATAGTATCAGCTGTTGGAGAGAGTGTGCTATTTTGTGCAAAGGTTTTCTCCTCTCTACTTTTTCTTTTTCCAATTCAGTTTCTACACTGAACTTAACTGATATTTACCTTTTAAAAGAAATATTCATTATTCCCTGACAATTTAATACAAATTTTAATCCTACATTCAACACCACTGAAATCTGGCCCCAAACAAACGGCCCAGCCTAATCTACCAATACGTCTCCTTTCTGAGTCACTTCTCAGAGTCCGAAGAAGCAGTAACCTCAGAGCTCTAGGAAATGGGTCTAATTTGGAATCTTAAGCAAATTAAGTTATAACTGTCACACTTTTACATTTCTAACCACTTCTCCACTCCAGTGCCTACCTCCTCAGTCTGTAGGCATTCGTTATGCTCTCCACTACTTTATAACATGTCCTGTTCCCTCTAGCAAAAACTCATTTCCTTCCTTCCCTTCCTAGTCAATATTCTTGAACGGGTAAGGTTGTACTCACCAAGTCTACTTCTCCATTTCCCCACTTCCCTTTCCCTCAACCAAAGGTAACCTGGTTTTCAACTCCACCATATTAATTGCATTAAAGTCACTGATGTCCTCCTAAATTCCTAAATTTGTAACTTTCAACAACACACTATTTCTTAAAGTCTATTTAGTGGGCATCGAGATATATTTTTTCCTGTTTTAATTTCTAAAATCTAATGGGTTTACATAGAAGCAGAACATTTTTTCTCACACTCTTACCCACTATTTTTCTTCATCCCATTCAGTTGAATACTGAAACAATTTGAGATCATGTTTTTGATTCTTTCTTCTTTCGCATCTTCTTCTTTTGGTAATCTCATTATTTTTGCTTAAAATGTGCATATATCCCCATCTTCAATTTTAACAGTGAAGTGTGTCTCAACTTAAAACCTGGGAGACATTTTTACTATTTTTTCCCTGACATTCAAAATTAATCAAGTCTATGTTCATGTTTCATTAAATGTTGCACATATACTTTTTCTTGCCACACAACAGTAACTCTCTTAGTCCAGGGATTATCATTTCTCGCCTTCTACTCTATTGCTATAGCCTCCTAATCGGCCTTTCAAACTCCCGTGCTCTCCTTCAAATCATTCTCTGCATAAAAACTAATAATAGTCTTCTTATTGATATTTTTCCTTATCTCAACAGTACCATAGCAACACTTGTCAAATTGTGGTTGAAAGACATATTGCATCCGAATCACCCTTCGTGAGTGCTATTAATGCAAACAGCAGGGACCACTTGAGAATCTCGGAGAAGGGAGTCCAGAAATTTGGATTTTAAAATGTGCACACTAAAGATGGATATTATTGTTACCCCCACTTAAAGGTAATGGTCCCACAGAATGCTAGACTCCAGCAAATTCTGCCCACTATTTCTTTAAACTGTGGAAAATGGAAAATATTAGAATGTTAATTTATATTGATATTTTCTCTAAAAGAGGATGACAATAAAAGTATTCATTGATATTTAGCACAATAATCGAAACAGAGATCCACACCTGGCCTATTTCAGATGGCCACGTGTCCTGGAGAGTACATGATGGTGGCAGTACTCTTACTGTGGAGTTTCTTAGCAGATTTTAATGGATCCAAGTTTAAGTGGATATGTAGATTGCATTTTCTAGATTAGTTAAACTACTCATTTACAAAATACTCAAATGACTTAGTAACCTTATTTACACAAAAATGGCAAGTGGAAGATATTAATAATGTGAGTGCAATTAGATGACGATTATGCTCTGCCTAAAATTAGCTCTTTTTTTGACATATTATAAATTAAAAATAACGACAATATGATCCGTTCGAAAAGGAAGACTGCCAAAATATTAAACATTTCTAAAAGTCTATTTGAAATGTAAGCTTAAATATTTTGTTGTTAAAGATGAACTTGGTCAAGTGAGTGTATCATTCCTCGAGATATAAGTTGATGAAGGCATCATGATGAGCATGCCCACTAAAGACCAAATACCCAAGATACAAATACAAAATTCTTTAGAGTGGAAAGGGTTTGTAAATAATTAAGCATTTACTTAAATGTCTCATTTTATTCTTATCTAATTATTTTAAAATTTTAATTCTTTCTAAAATATATATCATCTTCAACTTATATCACATTTAATTTACAAATAAATAATATAGCTATGCTGGGTGTGTGCAAAGTTTTACTACTAATTATACGTATTCAGTAAATTATTAATAATTTACTAATAGTAATACTTATTCAGCAATATTTGCAGACCACTGCTTTAGTGTTATGGCATTAAAACCCTCTTCCTTTGATTTCTTAGATTGAGCTAACCTTTACTTTTTGGTGACAAATTTGACTTGGTCATCCAAAAGTATATGTCAACAATATCACTGATTTACAAATCAAAGTGTTCTACCTTTAACTAACAATATAAAACAACTTTATTTTTCTCTGGCAGTCAATGCTTACCAAAATCTCAAATAAGATGAATAATATTATAGATTTTATGAAGGCTATATGCTCTGTCAGTTCAATGAGATTCACTAGGAATCACTCTTTGAGTATAAGTAAACTTGACACTTTTATAGAATCATATTAATTATCACCCCAGGGTATGGGCGAATCACTTTTACAGAACTGAAATTTGCCATGACACCGTAAGCCTATGTTAAATGACATTAAAAGAAACATGTGACTGTAAAATTACTCTAAAGATATTTTTGAGGATATTGTCCACTGTAGTGCACTCTCTGTTCTGTTAAGGGCCACAGGAAACATCTCTCTCTGATTTCAGTACTAAGAACAGTAATGTTTGTTTTAAAAAATTGATTCAGGGGGCCAGCCCTGTGGCATAGCAGTTAAGTTCATGTGTTCCGCTTCGGTGGTCCAGGGTTCGCAGGTTCGGATCCCAGGAGCGGACCAAAGCACCATTTATCAAGCCATGTTGTGGCAGGTATCCCACATAAAATAGAGGAAGATGGACACAGATTTCAGCTCAGGGCCAATCTTCCTCAACAAAAAGGGGAGGATTGGCAACAGATGTTAGCTCAGGGCTAATCTTCCTCACACATACAAATTGATTCATTCCACGAAAATATATTTTTTACTGTATAGTTGTTATTAAAAAGATGGGATACATGGTTACAACGTGGGGGAGAGACAGACAATAAACAAGCAAATGAAACAAATAATAACAAGTTGTTCTATGTGGTACAAAGGAAAGGAACAGGATAGAAAATAAATTTAACAAAATAAATATTTTTATTGTTGGAGCATATCCAGTTACATAGGGAGATAGGGAAGGCTGTCCAAAAGGTAACAATTGAACAGAGAAAAGGGATTAGAAGGTTAACAAAAACATCTTAATAAAGAATTAAGAAATGCATTCTTGACAGAGGGACTTTTCCTTGGAAAAGAATTAACTGTCATCAGATAAGTGAATGGAGGTAACTTGTGTCTGAAACACTAAAGGAAGAGAGAGAAAGCAGTTGAATCTACATTTGGGTAGATCAGTAGAAACTGGAAAGCACTGAACTTTGTAGTTTTTTCTCATGAACAGGATTTATTTGCAGTTCAGTGTAAAGCCATTGAAGACTTTTAAGCAGGGAGTACCATAATGTTAATTTTATTTTCATGGTGTCAATATGTAGCATTGTAAAGAACTGATTGGGCAAAAATAGTTACCTGCCATGGGAAAACCAGTAAATAAATTATTATA
This sequence comes from Tapirus indicus, assembly GCA_031878705.1. Classification (NCBI taxonomy): domain Eukaryota; kingdom Metazoa; phylum Chordata; class Mammalia; order Perissodactyla; family Tapiridae; genus Tapirus; species Tapirus indicus. The sequence goes on along the minus strand of CM062937.1, from coordinate 31,795,516 downwards.
GTAATCCACCATTTTTGGTGATGTTTTGTCATATAACAAATTACCACAAATTTAGAAGATTAAACCATTACCTCATAGTGTCCTTGTGTCAAGAGTCTTGGCATGCCTTAGCTGGATCTTCTGCGTGGAGTCTCAGGGCAGAAATAAAGGTGACAGCTGGGGCTGGGGTTTCATCTGAGGCTTGAGGTATTCTTCCAACTTCATACACTTATTAGCAGAATGAATTTCCTTGAAGCTGTAGAAGTTACAGCCGTCTCCTTTTTCAAAATCCGTAGGAGAGAGAGTGTCTGACCTCTAGACCCTCTTTTAAGAGCCCAATTGATTAGGTCAGGCCTACCCAAAATAATTCCTTTTGATTAACTCAAAGTTAACTGACAAGGGTCTTTATTGCATCTGCAAAATCCCTTCACCTTTTCCACAAGACATAACCTAATCATGAGACAGCTTTCTCGTCATATTCACAGGTTCCATCCACACCCAAGAGGAAGGGATTACACAAGGCATGTACATCAAGACACTCAAACCTTGGGGGCCACCTGAGAATTCTGCCTACTACAGTCCGTCTTCTGGCACCCAACAATTCACTTTGCTCCCACATGTATGTTCACCCCCTCCTGAGATTCCTATGGGTTGCATACCATTATAGCATCAGCTCAATGTCCAAACCCTCGTCAACTCAAAGTCTAAAATCTCATCATCTAAACCAGGTGTGGATGAGCCTCGTCTAGATGTAATCGATATGTGCAGATTTCAGGGCAAGACTCCTTTTTATTTGCGGACCTATAAAACTACAGATTCAATTTATATGCCTCTACACTCCCAACAAAAATGAGGGGAGAGGCCTAGCATAGCAGTTGTAGATATTCCACTTCAAAAGGGGAGCAAATAAAGAATAAGAAGGAGTCACTGGTCTATAATAGTTCTGATATCCAGTGGATAAGGGTTGGATTTCTCTAGATTAGGATTCAATGCCAATGTATAATCCCCTTGGCTTTTGGTTCTGACCTCTGAGTCATCCTTCCTTTTTCAGAGTAGATAGAATATGTTTGTAGGTGAATAGTTTTAACAGTGTGCTTCCTGCCAGTAGAATTCTTGAGGGTCCAAAAGCCTTTTTTCCCTTTGTCTCTCTCAGTCTATTTTAGTCTAAGCTGGCAGTATTTCTGCTGAAATAAATTTCTCAAAATCTTTGTGGGTCTTGTGTAGATTTCACTGCATTAGACAAAAGCTACATTCGCAGATCTTTTTTGAGATAATCTCATCTCTATTTTAGGCTTCTGCTGAAATGGCTGAGGGACAATGCCGTTAGGCTTCTAGAGGCCCTCTGGTTTGGGTAAGAAGGTATGTGAGGCACAGCCTTTATCTCTTGAAAAGATCCTTTCTGTGACTGACTCCTCTGGTCTTTTGATCAATCTAAGGTTTTCACAAAATGTTGCAGTCACACGCTTGGTTTTTTTCTCTATGCTACAATTTTTGCAGACATTTCTGATGTTTAGCATCTTTGTCATCTGGTGGGGCAGAGAATTTTTTCAATTATCCAGTCTGATTCCTTTTCATTTAACAGTTCTCCCTTTGTGTTATCTTTTTCCTCTCATATTTTACTGCAAAAAAAGCGGCAAAAAAAAGAGGCAACACCTTTAACATTTTACTTGATAATCTCCTTAGCTATATGTCCAGGTTTATCACTTACAAATTTTGCTTCCTATATAACCACAGGACACAATTTTTATACTGAACCTCTTAATTCTCAAGTTTGTGTGGTCAATGCACAGTAAGCCAAACATTGAGACATTGGTGCTTGGAGAAGGAGAAAGTTTTATTCAAATTAGCTAAAATGAGAAGACAAGAACGTGGGTTCTCTCAAATCTGCCTTAACAAGAGAAGAAAGCAGGGGGTCTTATAGACCTAAGGGGTTTGGCCGGAGGAGTTTTGGAGAAACAAATGGGGTAATCCATGTTTCTTTCACTCCTGATAAGCCCCTGGGCAATCTAACTTCTGGGCAGCTGGGGGCTGGTTATTGGTGATCCTTGAAGGCATTCTCTTTCTTCTATAAAACAAGCCCATAAAGCCCTGTGACCCTTGAGTCACCCCTCAGGTTAAATAAGAAAACAGCAAATTGACAAGATTTAACTTCTTTTCATAACAAGGTGGAAAGGTAATCTCACTCAATATTTACAGTAACGCTCAGGTGCCCAGCTTCAATTTCACTAAGCTTTCTGCCACTACATAACAAATACCCTCCTTCTTCTGGTTTCCAAAGATAGAAGATGTCCCACTTCCTTCTGAGCTTGCACTGGCAGCATCCTTAAAGTCCAGATTATGACTAGCAGTCTGATGAAGATGATTTAGGCCTTCTCTAAAGTGATTTAAGCCTTCTATATCATGCTCCTCAAAATTCTTCTTCTCTCTACCCATTACCCAATTCCAAAATTACTCCAACATTTTAGATATTTGGTACAGTTGCCTCCACTTCCAAGTACCAAAATCTGAGTAACAAAATGGCACAAATTCAAAAGCCTAAAACAGTATGCACTTACTACCTTGCAGTATCCATGGGTTAGGACACTGGGCACAACTTAACTGTCTCCTCTATTCCGGGTCATGAAACTGCAGTCAAGGTGTTAGGCAGGGCTGCAATCTCATCCGGGACTTAGGGCCTTTGCCAAGCTCACTGGCTGCTGGCAGAAATCAGTTCCTTATGGTTGTAGGACTGAGGCCCTCAGCTTCTAGAGGCTGCCCATCAATCTCTGCCACAGGGCCCTTTTCACAGCACAGCAGTTTGCTTCTTCAAGGCCAATGGGAGAGCTTCTTTGCTCTTTGTGTCTGCTTCTTTGTCTCTTGTGTCTCACCTCTAGACACTCTTTTACAAGGATCATCTGATTAAGACAGACCCACCCAGGGAAATCTTCCTTTCCATCAAATTAAAATCAACTAATCCAAGTCTTCAATGATATCTTTAAAATTCTTTTTTAGCTTTGCTATATAATGTAACCTAATCATGGTAATGATTATCACATATATGTGTTATGTCCACACTCAAGAGAAGGATGTTATAAGCTATAAAATATCTTACACTTTAGTTCAGTTATGATGGTCTCATCCATATCATCATCTAGGGCTTTCATACCAAGTAGTGGGAATCTTGGGGAGCCATCTTAGAATTCTGTCTACCACACATGGTATAGAGTTTGTATTATGAACTAAAATAGTGGCAGAGGACATGGAGAGAAGTTGATAGTTTTTATGACATATTTTGGAGGTAGATATGACAGAACTTATTGGATGGATGGGAAGTGATGGGTGAGAGAGAAAGAAAAATCAAAGATGAATGCAGGTTAATACTATCACCCACCTAGCATTGATTATAATGCCACAACTAAAATAAAAGTTTAAGTTTGTTTATAGCTTGTAAGTGCTATTGAATTACGTAAATAGATATGTATCTATTTTTGCACTGACTGCCAGAACACTTGGGCGAACATTTTAGTCACCATCTGGCAAGTAAGTATGTCATTCTAGAATGCATTATTGTTTTTGTTGTTCAAATATCACTATTCCTTTGTATCTTTATGCCCTTATTTTTTGCAATTGTCCCAGTTTTTGAAAAATTTTAATATTATTTTAATAATATTTATCTCTCAGTATCATCTATTGCTGTAGAACAAGGTAGTATATAATGAGTACATAAATGAATAAGTGTATGTGTGTGTATATATATATATGTGTATACATACACACACAGAGGCACATATATGAACACTGGTTTGTATACATATAAACATTTCGCATGTCTTCCAATGTTTTTATAATCTCCCACTTGCTTGTTTCATCCCCTTTATTTTCTACAATCAACTAGCATAATTCTGAGTTCCACTCACTTACAAACATGTGCAACTCACCAGCATGCTTTGAAATTTCTTGTCCCCATATTTTATTGCGTAGCATTTCTTCTGTCTGTGACACATTCACTCTCTTTCTCCCTCTTGAAAATTTCTATTCACTATTCAGGGCACAGCTCAACCATAGACTTTCATATTGTCAAATCCATTAACATTCCTCAGCCCTCTTCTTTCTTGATCATTCAGTAGTGTTCAACATTGTTAACTAGTCTCATTTCCTTCAAACACGGCCTCCTTGGCTATCAGGGCTCACATACTTTTGTGTCACATGGCTCAGACTATTTTTGTTGTACTCCTGTATCTTTGGCTACTACTTCTCTGTCTGCTTTGCCATCTTGTCTTCTTCTCTCCAGCCATTACATGTGGGAATTTTTTGCAATCAGGTTTCATCAGCTGTCTTTTTCTCTTATTAGATAATCTCTTCCATTAATTGACTCCTGTGGTTTCAAATGCCACTTGTACATGGATGGCTCACTATATCTTTAGCCTACACAGCTGCTCCAAATTACAAACCTGAATAACCAAAGGTCTATATAACACTTCAAATTAAATATGTGAAAGACCTATCAAACTTAACTTTTTTAAAAAATAACATTCTACTTCCTTGCCCTCCCCCTCCAAATTAAGTCCTTTTCTGCTATTCCATCCCTTAGAGAATTTCAGTCCTATTTGTCTAGCAATGCAAGTTGGAAACCTAAGAATCATTCTTAACACCATCTCTCTCATCCCTGCAGCCAATATATTCCAAATCCTGTCATTGTCTTCTTCTAAATGTATTACAAATCTCTTTAGTTCTCTCAATTCCTATGTCAGCATCCCCGTCTAAACCAAACTCATCCATCCTTGACCAAGTTCAGCATTGTGCTTGAGGGTGTCTCCACTGCCACTTTTATCCTTCTTCAATCTGTTTGATACATTGCAAGGCAGTAACAAGTTAAAAAGAAAAACAACTTTGGACATGTTTAAAATGGCTTGGCTTCCCATTGCTTTCAGGAAGAAGACAAACCTTAACGTGCTATTTAAGACACTGTATAGTCTACTGCTCTCCTATGTCCCCACCTGCAGCTTTGCCCACTCTGTCCTTTATACTCCAGGCACCTTGCATCTGTCTTACCACTGTGCCTTTCCACATTCTCTCCTAACCCACCCCTTTCTTCTGGTTAAATCCAACACTTCTTTCAGATCATAGCTTGATTACGCCTTCCCAAGGAAGGCCTTTTCTGATCTATCTGGCTAGATTATTGTCCTTACTAGAGAGGAGAGTAATTTGGGGTTCACCCCTGCAGCCACAGGGTATAGGTGTGCCTGACACACAGAAGATAGAAATAAACGTATGCCGCATGAATGATTAAGCTCTCATACAACTACGCACCTCTCCTTCATTGCATTTATCTTAATTCTAGTTTAACAGTTATTCACATGATTCCTTAATCAATGGCTGTCTTTCTCCATTAGACAATTATCTCCATGTGGGTAGGAACTGAATCATTTACTGTTCTGTATGGTGCGTCAGCAATAAACACAGTGACTTGTTCAGAGTAAATATTTTACAAATAATGTTAAATAGATAAACGCTGTGTGAAAATGAAAGCAGGAAATATCCTTCTAAAGCTATTTAGGTATTTTTTTATATTCAGCCCAGAACTCTAACAATCCAAGTTAGACTGGATGATTTTTACAAGGTTTTCTAATAATGTAAAGAAATATATCAGATCTTCTTTTTTCCCACTTGTTCAGGGATATCTATATCTCTAATGTCTCAAATCAAAAATTGTCATGAGGGCTTAAAAGAGACTAAAATACTGATTTTTATCATTTGATGAAAGAAGAAAGGTAATATTCAAAGACTCCTAAAATTCTCTATACTATCGAGAATTCAGAAGCATGTGTTAGAAAAATGAATATAAAATATTAACAGATTTGTGATAGGGATTTCCAGGCAAGCATCAAGTATTTTAATAAAGTGTCTTCTCTCAAATGCTGCATGTATCATTAAAGAAAGAGAGAAAGACAGAGAGAGAAGAGGAAAAGAAAGAAGAAAAAGTCATTACTGGAATATATTTGTGTAGAATTCAACTAAATTATACCTTGAATAAGTAAAATTTCATCCTTAATGACCTACTGCATTGCCAGGGGGGACATAGGCATTGAGATGTATCTGACTCAATAAATATTAAGAGAAATCTGGCAGCAAGCTTTAGTAAATAAATTGCACAGCCACACAAGAAACTCAGCAGATGCATAGGCAGAGAAAGTAATTATTTTGGCAAAAATATGTAGTGACTGATTTTAACCAATCTCCATGCCATCCTCAATCAATTGAGGGTAAAAATGATAAACTAAGGATAAATAAACCTTTATTTTTCTATATTCAGTTTAAAGTAGTGCAAGTTAGGAATTTCTTCCAACTCCTTCAAGAAGAAAAATAAGTGGTTTTTCTTGTACATGTGGAATCAGTTTTCTTTCTCTCCAACTGCACTGGAAACAATATATTTACTAATAAAGTCAGTACTGTGTTCCTTAAAACCACGTCTTTCTGTGATAATATAGATAATGGGTTTCGTCCACCCTCCTCCAAATATTGTACTTCCAGCATCGACAGTTTAACAAGAAATTCTGATGTCCTTTCTTTCCTTTGCAACAGTGACACTTTTGTTTTACACAAACTCAAAGACATGATATTCTCTCAATCATATATTATTTGTTCATTTACTTATTCACTTTTCAAATAAATAAGCAATTATCTGTGTCAAGAACTATTCATTACCAGTGAAGCTGAAAATAAGGCGATCAGAAAAAGTGATGTTAAGAGTGTGATAAATTGAACTTTAGGAAAGAAGTGGATTTAGAACATGAGAGATAAGTAGGGCTCGAAGGTTTTAAATTGATCAGCTGCATGGGTGGCGAATGTGTTGAACAGTATAGAGAGCACAGATGAAGAATAATGAAACTGGGCATTAAGTAACCTTTGAGGTCCCCCAGGATGGGTTGCTCAGTAGGCAATAGGTTGCAGATATCTGAAAATCACAGATACTGATTTACGAGGCAGGGAGAAGTGTTTAAGAAATCTATGTAGAATAGTGCTTAAAGAAAATGAGATCAAGCAGTGCTACAGGAAAATCAAGTGAGATGAGACTTCAAATAATTCACTGGATTTAGAAATTTGAGGTAATAACTTTTGCAAATAATTAGTGACCTAGTGATACAGTATCTTTGAGCCATAAAGAATGGAGGCCATGAGAGGCTCTAAAACAGACAATTAGGGCTACAATAAATCAGTAATTCGGTCAAGTTGACCAAAGTCATTGACAGGCTTAAGGGGCTAATATATGCAAAGAGGAAAGAAAGCAGATATGCACATAAAAGATGGAAACCTGGAATACAATATGAGCAAAATGATTCAAAATAAGACAGAAGGAAGAGAAGGAAAATGTGACAAAGCTGCTGTGCTTTTTATAGCTTGTGTATATCTTTGGGAATGAATGGGGAGAAGATGGTGGTACTTGCCAACAGTTGCCACTAAGGAAAATTGTGGACCTAATGTTCAATTAGGCAATTCTGTTCCTTTGGGCACATGTTCTTAACAAATTATTCATATTATTCTCCATTATATAGTCTGAGAGTATAGCGTACTCACGCTCACAGGCTCTGAGGCCTGGTTTGCTTCAACTCTTTATTAGCTGTGCAGTTATGGGGAGGATATTTAACCTCTCTGAGATGTTGTTGCCTTATGCGAAAAGCAGGGATAATTGCAGTACACTCTTCTTAAGGTTTTGGGGGAGATAAATTGAGATGGTTCAAATTAAGCGCTTAGTACATAATACAGAATGAAAAAAATGATTGTTGTAAACTCCGTGTTAAACCAACAGCTAGGTTTTGTTGTTTGCTTGATCACTACTATCTTCTCAAGAACCTTTTTGGAGTGTCGGAGGTGACATCTACACATCTGAATTTTTTGAAAAATCTTTAAGTAATTTTGATGCACTTGGAGAGTTGTAAATTACTATACTGGTTGTAGTTATCCTTGTTGGCTGTGTGGTTGGTTGGTCTGTCAAGAGCAAATCGTCCACCTGCCCTATGACTTAAGAAACAAAGGCATGGTAGCCCATATTTATTTGTCAGTTATAATGTGTCATGCACATTCTAGATGCTTTTTGAGCTGTATCTCATTTAATTCCCTGAACAAGCCTATCAGTAACTTTTGTTATCTCTACTCTCTACATGAGGAAACTGAGGCTATGAGAAATGAAATAATTTCAAAAATTTAAATTTTACTTTTGAATCTTGGATTAAGCTACTAATCTAATTGAGGCAAAATAATTGCATAAGTAAGGGGCTGAGCTCAAATCTCAAGTCATTGCCACTTCCATTGCAAGATTCTGCCTCCGTTAACAATTCTCGTAGTTTCATTTGAGTGGATGAGAGGGTAATAGGAAAATATATTTGAGGAGAAAAAGGCAATTCACTTGAAAGATTTGTCAAATGTAGACAAGGTCACTTAATCAGGTGCCAGTCTTGCTAAAGGACTATTACACGCTAATATGTAAAGGTGCTTTGACTCCATTATATGTCTTCTACGAAATTATGACATTTATTATGAGAAACAACACTCTCTGGTATCTGCTGTCAAGGGTTTCCTTACGTTATTTAATTTGGACCTGTCACATCACAAGCAAATTTTCCAAACGACTCTTTGTGTGGGAGTTATTATATTGTCTCAGATACAGTAGGATTTAAAGAGATTGGCAGAACAATTCAGAGAACAAAAAAAATCACAAAATGTAGTCTTTTATTTTTCTTAATGTCCCCTAAAAAATTATCATGAAATTCTATACACACAGTCAACTTCCTTTGAACACCAAAACCGAGTGCCATCCTCAGTGCTCCCTAAATTTAAATATTTCAGCTCACACTCCTTTGTATGTGTTCTAAATCCAAACAAATACAATGACTTTTATAGACACAATTTACGCTCAGTGTCCTAATTGTTCCTGATATCCTAACAAACTTAGTTGTTCTAACTCGGTGAGTATAAGTAGTATTTACAGGGAAAATATTAAACTAGCATAGTACATTTCAAAAATACATGTAAAATGATGCTTTAAGGTACCAGGATTGGCAATTTAATAATGTGTCAACCTAAACATTCAACGAGCTTTGCCTTTTAAAGTGGTTATCTTTAGAAAATATATTATTATTTTTATTAAGCAAATATTTAGTTACTGCTTACCGTAGGCAAGGCCACATATTTTAGTACTGATCCAAATATCGCCTTACATTTGAATTTACCTGGTTTCTGGTTTTAATCCTCACTAATTTTTACTCTTCTTATAGAAAGAAATAATGGAATGATAAGTTGAAGTTTTAAAATATTCATACGATGCAGAATATTGTCACGCATATATAATCCGGAATTAATCAGGTATTTCATAATTACTTAGGAAATCAAGGAATAGATGAACAGATTTCATGTTCTTGTAACGTCCAAGAAAAGTGAACTTAAATATAAAGATGTTTCTGGGAATTTATATTTCACTAGCACCAGGAGCTAAGGACACGCTGTGTCAAATACCTTGGATCAATGGTTCCTACAATTTGAATATGTTCTCAAAATATGTGTAAAAGATGATAGTACATGGCACCCAAACTCCAGCACTAAAGAAGTGAATTACATGCTGAGAAAGTCCTTTCCTCTTACATTATCTTCTACTTAACAAACTACCTTAATCAACAAATATTTACTGAGGACCTGCTAATTGTCAGGTATTAATATAGGTCCTGAGAATACATCTTGAAGAAAAATAAGGCCTTTTACAATAATATTTTGGGAGAGGGCAAAAATGAGCAAGGGAGGAAATAATAAATATTCTGTTAAGGAATATGAAAAAGGAGAGAAATAGCCACAGACTGAGAGTATTCCACGGGCAACAGTAATTGATATAAATGTGATAATGTTTTCTTTTCAGTTAACTTTAATTTATAACACAATATATTATATTTATAGTCCTCATACCAATTATGGTTTTCTTTAAAAATTTTAGTTTAGTATTAAAATACATATTTCCTTAAAATAAATAAGCAACTTGTAAGTGCTGAATGGATGTAGCAAAAATGAGGCAATGGCATGTTTTCTAGTGTTAAAAACCACAAACTAAATATTCTTCATTAATATAATTTACTTTTTAAAAAAGAGGTAATATTGGAAAAGCTAAGCTAAGATAATCAGAAGATAAAGAGAAGAAAAGAATAATCAAAAGAAAGAATAAATTCTCTCACGCATACCCGGCATTTGTTTGGGCCATTAGATGTTTGAATAGCTTTCTTATGAAATGTATGAGTTCACGTGGAGAAAGAGACCTCTCCCGCTAAAGAAGCTAATAATCTCTTGTGCTCACATTCCCAGACTCCTTTACAGCTAGGATGCAGGCTTTGCCAATTAGATGCACTCATGATGTGTAAAATAGGGGGTCAGACACAAAAACTACAGAGACAATAGGGAATTTTCTCTGGCAGCAGTGAGGATTTCTGCAACATCCAGTGGGATCCAGTGCACAGAGCCAGAGGTGTGAATGATGGAATGCAGTTTCTCTGATGGTCTCACAGTAATAGATCTCTGGATCTGAATCTGGGTGTTGTTTCAAGATCTGTAGCACCCAAACCTCAATAAGATTAGTTCTTCAACATAATCTTAATAACTTATTTTCTGTCTAAACCAACCACAGTAGTTTCTGTTGCTTGCAACAAAGACTAGGACTAACGCCAACATAAATAAGGGGAAATGGTGGGTATATGTTTATTACTTCAGTCCTTGGCACAAAATAAGCATTCAATAAATATTAGTTGAATGAATAAAATATGAAAAGTTAATAATATAGTTTTCCCACCTTCCAAACTGGAGAAAATATTCCCACATTGATCTTTCTGCTTCCCATTTTATTTTCTCCATTCTCTTTAACTTAGATTCAGAAAGATTAACTTTCTTACAGCACTAGTAACATGATCTCAGAAAAACTTCAGTAGTAAAAATGATTGACACTATAATTTTGACATGAATTTCAGCTACGTAAAAATATAAATATGGTAGAAATTTTCACGGCAATTGAAAACACATTAAACAACAACTTGAGATAAATATGGAAACAGTTGTAAAATCAGAAAACAAAACAATAGTTTAGTTTGAAAATCATAGTTTAGTAGAAACAATACTTAAACTGGAGACGCTGGGAGTGTAAGGAACTTTCCCATTTTTCAGTGTAGAAAGAGATTAATTTTACCATGCAGTGAGATTTGAAGGGCACTGTGCTGCAAGAAAATATAGAATTTGAGGGACATTAAGAAAAGTGGAGAAAGGTAAAATACTTGAACTTTATACAATTAGACAAACTGAAAAATCAAATGGATACTCTTTATATCTAATGTAAATCCATACAGAGGCCATTAGTTTTGGAGAGTGGCAAATAGTTCATTCACAATGCACATGCTAATATCATAAAAAGTTTACTTAAGCTTCCAAATCACAGAGGAATTATTGAAAGTCTTCCCATGATGCTCTAGTCCTTTCAAGGGCCTGAGTGTTGTTTTCTTCCTTGGTCTTGATCTTTAAAGCCATTTCCCAAACCTATCTTTATCTTCCTCCTTCAAAAACCCAAATACATCTCAACTCAAACCATCAGCCTTCACCAATGACAACTTATTCTTGTGGCATCAATAGATCTCCTGATTACTACCCCTCTTTCACTCATGGCTTTGACAAGTGACTCACTCTCTCCACCACTGATATTTTCATAATCATTAATGAATTTAATATAACCAGGCTCTCACTTCACTGACATTTTTTATTCCTAACAGAAACACATTTCTCAACCACATTTCTGCCAACCACTATCTTAGTCATGACTTTGTTCCTCTTATTCTCTCTCCCTATCTCTATCTCTGTCTCTATCTCTGTGTGTGTGTACGTGTGTCTATCTCTCTCTTTTTATCTCTGTTCTCTCTCTCTCATGTCAACATGTATCCTTGGCAAAACCATATCTAAGTTAATTTTCACTTCTCAACTGCTCCATGCCTACACCACTGTATTTTTTAAAAAATGCCACAACCATGGTAGGAACCGTGGGCATTTGAGCCATTTCTTCATGTAATTACTTATGCCTTTAGGACCTGCTCAATCATTTATCACGTATACCACTTCCATTTGACAACGGTGTGCTTCTGTGCATGCCCGACTTTTTGCCTTGTTGTGTCACTCTACAGCCTGTTCATGACAGGCAGCTCACATCTCATGGTAACTTAGTGGGCAGCTCACATCTTGTGGTAACTTGGTGGCCCGTGGTTAAGCATCCAGTCTCTACCAAGGCCCAGTAGCAGGTCAAGAGCTGTTTCTCGAAAGGAGAGTAGTACATCCACAGAGGATGGCAGGGCTTTGCTCTAAATCCTAAGGTTTGGGCCATGATTCATCTATAGGGGCCAGTAGAGCTCCAAACAGCATCCCTATCTTCCATTGACACTCAAGCGCCATTAGATAGGCTGGATCATGTGGCCCAAGTGGCAGAGCAGCTTGCACAGTAGCCTGGACCTGCTGCAGAGCCTATTGCCATTCTGGGCCCCACTCAAAACTAGCAGCTTTGCATCAAAATCCTAAGGGTCTGCACTGTAATTCACCTGTAGGGGCCTGCAAAGGATGCAAACAGCACATCTACCATTGACACTTCAAGTACCATTGGTTCTGCTGTACCATATGACTCACATGGCAGAGAATCTTGCTCAACAGCTTTCACTCGTTGCAGAACCTTCTGTTGTTCTGGGCCTAACTCAAAGTTAGCAGCTTTTGGGGTCCCTGGGCAAATAGACTCAAGTAGAACACAAAAATAAGGAATATGTTCCCTCCAAAATCCAAAAGTGCTGTGCCTCTATTCTGGTGGTAGGAGGGGGGAGTTGCAATAACTTATCCTTCACCTTAGAACATATATTTCAATATGACCTCATACCACTGGACCTTTAGAAATTTCACTAATGTGGAGGGTCCCTGAACTTTTTGAGTTTTATTTCCCATCTCTGACATGTCTACGGTAGTTGCTACTTCCTGCTGCCTAGGTCAAATCAGCAAAATATCATCAGTGTAATGGACCACCATGGCATCTTATGGAAGGAAAGATCAATGAGGATCCCTGGGGACTCAATTATGACAAAGAGCTGGAGACCTGATATACCCCTAAGTTGGATTAGTGAAGGTGTATTACTGGCCTTGCTAGCTGAAAACAAACTGCTTCTGGTGGTCTTCAGTTAAAAGTCTAGAAGGAAAAAAGAATCTGCCAAATTAATAGCCGCATGCCTGGTAACAGAGGATATGTTAATTTCCTAAGGCATCAAAACCACATCCGGAACTGCAGCTGCAGTTGAAGACACCACCTAAGTTTACAGTAATCCACTGTCATTCTTCAACATCTATCTGTTTTCTGCGCAGGCCAACTAGATGAGTTAAGCATGGGTATGTTGAGAATCACCACCTCTGATCCTTCAGTTCCTTGCTGGTGGCACTGATCTCTGCAGTCCCTTCAGCAATGTGGCATTGCTTTTGGTTTTCTGTTTTTTCACAGGTAAAGGAAGCTGTATTAATTTCCAATGGGTTTTCCTATCATAGTAAGTCCTTAAGTCACGGGTCATGGAAACAGTGTGGGGATTCTGCCAGTTGCTTATATGTCTACTCCAGTTATGCATCCTGGATCTGGGGAAATAATAACAGGACGAGTTTGGAAACCAGCTGGGCCCAATGCAAAACTAACCTGAGCTGAAACTCCTTGATCAACTGATCCACAAAAGCTCCTACTTTGACTGGGGGACGATGATGTTTTGGGTCTCCAGGAATTAGTACGCCTACGCTCACACATACGTAAATTACTTAAATTTGTTATTTCAACTTAAGCTAGCTTATTTTTATTGAACTTAAAAATATTCCCATTACAAAAACTCCAAACCCAGACAGCTTCAAGAATATATTCCTCTCAACCTTTAAGGAAGAAATAAAACCAGTCCTATAAAAACACTTTTGGAGAGCAGAAATAGAGAGCACATTTTCCAACTCTTTTTATGAGGGAATATATGTTTGGTATTAAAAATTGAACAACAAAACAAAGGAAAGCTACGCGCTAATTACTTTCATAAATATAAAGGCAACAATTCTACCCAAAATATTAGAAAATTAATTCCAACAATGTATAAAAAGGATAATATATCATGGTCATTGGGGGTTTTAATACCATTATGCCATATTGGTTAAATATCTGTAAAGCAATCCGTGTAAGAGTGTATATTGCTGTGAGTCACCTAAATACATCCATCCTCCAAACTGAAGCACTCACTTAGCTAGCTACTGGGAGGATGGATGGCCGACAGATCTTAGCTGTCTTCCTCTATGGAAATTGCATTTGGCTGAAGAGACTCACCTTATCTAAATCCCCTTTTGAAAGCATCCTGAATCCTATGTCACTTTTGCTTCCATTCAGAAATACTCTATGAGACTATTACAGCTCCACAGCCTCCCATGGGATGTCTAAAACCATTGTTTTCACTGTATTGCAGCTCAAATTCTGTCCAATCGCTGCTTTCTCTGCTTCTCCACAGATTTTGATCCTAAGAACATTTCCTTACAAATATTCTGCATGCAAATCCTTATCTCAAGATATGTATCCAATGGGATCTGTCCTGTGACATTACATTAACAAATACAAGGGGAAGTATCATATCATATTCTCAACAGATTCTTAAAGTGCAGTTGAAACAAATTCAACGCACATCCTTTGAAATTGTCTCCTAGGAAACAAGAAATAGAGGGGTATGTCTAAAGATTAAGTGTATGTACAGAAAACTAAGAGAAAGTCATATAGGAAGAGATTTTTCAAAAGCTTTACCTCTGATATCTAAGTATGGTTGCCCACTGATAAAAATGGTATTCCACATTGTACTAAAACACAGGTTCACAAACTTTTTCTATAGAAGGCCAAATAGTAAACATTTAGGCTTTTCAGATCATAGAGTCTTTGTCACAACTCCTCAATTTGGCCATTGTAGTACAAAACAGAGGCAATGCATAAACAGATGAGCATTTCTATGTTCTAATAAAACTTTGTTTACAAAAACAGATGGTGGCCATACTTGACTTGTGGGTCACATATAGTTTGTCAACCCCTATTCTAAAGGTCTAGGAATGTAATAAAACAAGAAAAAGAATTAAAAGATTAAAGATAAGAAAGAAAAATTGTGAATTACTAACTGTTTACTTAGAAAATCCTAAGGGACCCACATATTAAATATTAGAATTAATAAGTGTTATTAACAAATTAGTTGTGTTTCTATTTCTAGTACTCATAGAATAACTCATATCAGACAGACCCTCCCAATGATAACATATGGCCTCTGGACAGAAAAACAAAATAAAATAATAACCACCACAACACAACCACACTTAGACATTTAAAAGCAATTCAAAGCAGACGGAAATTAGATACTTGGGAGAAGGAAAAGGCATTGGATGATTTATCCATTTTTATAGCTTTTTGCCTGGAGACACATCCCAGTCAGCTCTAGCAGGAACAGCTAATATTCATATAGAAACCTAGTCTTTCTGGCTTTAAGTAGTAGAAGCTAGGGTTAGGGGCTACCAAAGCAGCTAGAAAGAGATAGATAAATTCCAAAATGGAGAAAACGACAAAAGGGGAATTCAAAATTCCACCCAAATATCTGGCTGATCCCCAAACTGCACATGCTCGAACCAGGCTCCAACCAACACAGCCACAGATTAAAAAATTGAAGAGATTTCAGCTACTGCCCACCAGAGAGGAGACAGTCTTTGTAGTTTGAATTAAGCAAAACTGCTGAAAAACAAACTTTCAACATTCTTCAGATAACACAAACTAGTATTTCTGAAGAATATTATTTACACAGACACAATGACCAGGACAGAATCCACAGGTGTAGAAACAGGAAACATGAAAATATGACCTACACTTGAGAGAATAGACAATCAATATAGACAAACATCAAAATTGCCCAGGTGTTGGGCTTAGCAGTTAAGTATTATAAAGCAGCTCTTTTAACAATTTTGAACAATGCAAATTTATTATGCTCACAATAAATGAACAAATAGAAAATCTCAGAAATTATGAACGATACAATAGAAAATCTGTGAAGAAATAGAAATTATCCAAAATGAAGAAAAGAGAGAAAACATATAGGAAGGAAATGAACAAGGCCTCCATAAGATGTGGGATAATATTTAAAGTTCGAAAAAATGTGTAATTATAGGCCCAGAAGGAGAGGAGTGAGAGATGGGGTAGAAAAATGTTTAAATAGATAATGGCTGAAAATTTCCCAAATTTTCTGAAAGACACGCATTTATAAATTCAAGAAGCTCACCAAAACCTAAGAAGGATAAATACAGAGAAAAACATAATTAGGTACAGTATAGTTAAAATGTTGGAAAATAATAATAATAAAAAATCTTAAAAGGATCCAGAGGAAAATGACATATTACCTACAGGGGACTAATATTATGAACGGAGCTGACTTTTCATTAGAAGCACTGAAGTCCAGAAGACAGAGGGACAGCATTGTTCAAGTGTGAAAAGGAAAAAAATAAAGTCAACTCAATTCTATATTAGAGAAAAACATCATTTTGGAATGAAGGCAAAGTGAAATTTTCAGATAAATGAAAACAAAGAATTTGTGGATAAAGCCACTGCACTGAAAGAAACACTGAGGGAAGTTCATCAAACCGAAGGAAAGAGATTCTAGATGGACAGTTGGGCTTTCGAACATACATACCTGTTCTAAAGATATAATCTTTAAAACACATAATTGTTTAAAACAAAAATTACAAGACTGTTTTGTTGGCTTATAACTTCGATAACTTATGTAACATATTTCTTATGTATATATAGAGAGGAGATATAAATAAAATATATAATGGGGCCAAACCAATAAACTTACTGTAAGGTTCCTACATTTTGCAGTGTTACCATATTAAAGCTAATAAACTAAAAAAGAATTTAAGAATGTATATTCTAATTATTACAATAACCAATACAAAATATCACACAGTGAGGTTTAGCTAATAAGCCCTAAAATAACCCCTAATATCGTAAAACAGTTATAATAAATAAACCAAAAAAGGAGATAAAATGTCCTAAATCATAAAATAATTAACCAAAAAAGAAAAAAAGAAAGAGAAATAAATATATTGCAGTTTTTATTTCTAGAAGTTTGATTTTGGGTGTTTTATATAATTTCAATGTCTCTACTTAACTTTTGAACCTTTTAAATATATGGAATATAATTTTAATAACTTATTGTCCCTGTCTGTCGATTCAAACATCTGTGTCAGTTCTGGGTTGGTTTCCACTGACTTTTTGATCAATTTACTCATTCTGAGTCGTATTTTCTTGCTTCTTTGTGTGCCTGGAAATTTTTTACTGGATGCTCCAAATTGTGAATTTCCCTTGTTGGATGCTGAATATTTTTGTATTCCTGTAAGTATTCTTGAGGTTTTTTTCTGGGACACAGTTAAGCTACTTGGAAATAGTTTTATCCTTTGGATATTGCTTTTACAGTTTGTTAGGTAGGAATTGAGCAGCGTTCGGTCTGGAGTTAACAAGGAGCTGCTGGGCTCATTCATCTTCCTCCTCCCTGCACTGTGACTGGGTGACTCTCAAAAGGCAGGAAATTGAGGCAGTCATGGGACTCACCTCTCCATCTCTCCTATCTTGGGGGTTATTTGCCCTCGTTTTTTTGAGGTCCAGTGCCCTGAAAACTATTGTTTTCATTTATTTTGTCTGTTTATATTAGCTGTTTAAGTTGGGAGGATAAATGTGGTCCCCATGACTCCATCTTGGTTATATGCGGAACTGTCTCTGATTTATTTTTCTTAGACTATGTATAGCCTTCTAACATAACATAAAATTTACTAACTTATATTAGTACTAGATTTACTGTAATTACATTTCCCTTCTCTATAGTGTAAGCTCTTTTGTTTACTGATGTATCTAGTGACTGGATTAGTGCCTGACAAATAGCAAAAAGTAAATAAGTACTTGTAGTCTGCACGCCTCACTCTCACTAATAATGACTGAAATTATTGATCTGAAATCTTGATCCCCATTATGCCCCTCTCCTACCACTGCTTCTTGTTTTCACAGCTCTTGAACTCCCATATTCTTCCTCCACTTCTTTGACCTCACAGTAATTTTCCTTCCAGTGGTGCCACCTCCTTTTCACTTTCTGTCACCGCCCACCATATCTTTACTTTTCCCTTTATTCAGCTTAGCTGCACAGTCCTATATTATAATCATTGTCTTTCAACTTCCCTAGACTCTTTTGTTCCAGTTTCTCTCATTGCATTTGGGGAGGCAAAACTGAAAAATCTACTAAACCTAAATATCTACTCAAACTATTCCTGCACTCAAATAGCTCTATTTTGCTAAAGAAAATGGCACAGCTGGTTTGACTGATCTCACACAAAACATGTGGCCAAAAATCTTAAGTGGAGTCTGCACACTGTCAGAAAACCCTTCTGTACTTGTCTAATATGTTCTCTGTACTCAATGAAGATAAATATTGCACAATTCTCTTCCCTTCTGAAGACACTATTCCTATCCTGGCCTAATAATTTCTCCTCAAGCCTTTATGTTAAAATTAGGTTAAATCTGAAGGGAAATTCCTATCACCAAAGCAACTATCCTATCTGCATCTGTACCCATCCATAGCTCCATTTCACAACACAATGGAAAAAGTATCGGCTCCTATCTAAGGCACCCCTGCCATTTGTAGATTGGATGCTATCTGTTATTACTTATGGAAGAAGTTTCATCCTGCATTTATCCATATACTTTGAGTTCTGATTCCAGGACAAAGTCGCACAGACAGAATAACCCAAATACAAAAGTATAAAAATATGTCAGGATTTTGATGCATATTGTAAAAATATTTTCCCCAAATTACAATAATTCCATTTCTACCAACACATGATAATGTTCCTTTACCAATTAATAAAATCTTGTGTTTTCTAATTTGCTATATGTGAGATCATATTGATAACATATTTCAGGAGGGAAATTTAGCAACATATATGGAAAACCTCAAATATGATCAATATCCTTTGAATCCCCAATTCTACAGATATGCCCTCAGGAAATATTTTAACATGTGCAATTTATTTTTCCATAAGGAGCTCCAACCCATCAACTCTCAGTTGAGCATCATGTTTTATAAGAAAATTCCCTGTGCCTGTAGCCAACCCATGTGCCACTAGAATCTTCCTTTGTGCTGACACAGCACTGGGGGCATGTCCACAATAGCACTTACTACCTTCTATTATAACTGTTGAATTGGTTGACATTTATTAAATACTTATAGCATGCTTGATAATATTCTACACACTTTTTTAACTCACTTTATTGTTTATTGATGAAAACAAACTTATGGAATGACTTCCCACATTTTATCACTAATTCAGCTACTACTTAGAACAAATAAACAGCTCAAGTTCATGCAGAAAATAAGTAAGGGAGCCAGGATTCAAATGCAGGCATATTGAGTTGAATAATTTTATCAGTAAGTATATGTTTTTTATGACCCTGATATTAAAATTTTATTAAGGTCTCCCAAATACATAGGGATAAAGGAAATTAGAAAAAATTTTAAAAATTAATAACTTCAAAATTTCAGCATTCACATCATTAGTTTTGTATACGTACCTAACTCTTAAAATATCTTTTTAAAAACATTGCTTGGGGTGATAAATCTCTAGCTACACTGCTATTTGTACTTTAAACTGGGAGAAGCAAAGCCTTATTGAAGTGAGAGCAGTGATACTGCATGAAAATAACTGACTCCAAATGTGAATATTAGATAATAAATGTACTTCAGCCAAATGGTCTGGTCAACAGTGAATATGAGTTATTGCATATGAGCAATTCTTTGCAAATTCTTGTAAGGTAACACATGAACTTCAATGATGAAAGACTCAGGTAAGTATATTTTTCATTTGTATCTGACCTGATCAATTAGATCAGGGAAGTTCGCATGGGCCAATTTTCCAACAAATGTTGCATTTTAGATTCCACAGATAGAAAGTAGGAGAAAAAAGAGTCCTGTGCTTTTATAAAACATCAGAAGCACTTTAATAGGAAACAGAATTATCTGAACAACTGAATATATATGGGGAAATAATCTACTTAGTTAATAGAGATTTAAACTATTAATCAATAAATCATTCAGATACTGAGAAATCTGAGGAAGGTTAAAAATGTAAATCAAAATGCATATGTATATAAATCATTATTTTTAAGAAGACTATTTCAGTAGAGCAACTGGTGGAAATGAGATATTTTATTTGAGGCTCAGATTCTGAGAGTGCCCGGATATAGCTAAATAAGAAATTAGAAGGATTTGTCTTTGTATAATGTTTAAAGATTGTCATTGCAGAGACAGTGTTGAGCCTTGGGCCATGGTTTTGAGAAGCAAGAGATGAGTTTTATTTACTGTGTGTGCACTAATGTCTAGAGTGAACTACTTTTCCAAGCTAAGAATAAACAGTAGTATTCTTTAATTCTATACTTCTTAACATCTTGCAATGCCCTCACACACATGTTTCTTAAATGATAGGCTTTTCTTTTCACATTAGTATGTAGAAATCTAGTAAACACTTGTTCCTTGGCAGCTGTGTAATAGTTTAAACTCTGAGCTCTTAACAAAAGAAGAAAAAAAAATGAGAGAAAGCCTCGTTCTGATTTCTAGCCAAGTTAATATATCTCCAGAAGAAGAGAACACTTTCACCTTGACTTACCTTGAAACAATTTAGAGTCTGTTTGGACACAAATGATAGCAATGGAATTATTTTTCCTAAACAATCCCAGCTCTAACTGCAGTTACTGAGAAAGGGGATCAAGGATGCATTCCACAATAGACGCCAACAGTGGAATATTGACCCAAACTATGTGGCTGCCATGAGTCCAAAGTTCAGACAAGGAGTGTCACTGCAAAGCTCCCAGAATTCTAAATAGAAACAATAAATAATTTATAGAGTTGAGAAAAGTTTATAGCACTGCAGGGCTACCTTAAGAAACAAGAAAAAATATCAAATAAGCAATCTAACATTACACTTAAAGGAACTAGAAAAGGAAGAACAAACAAAGCCCCAAATCAGTAGAAGGAAGGAAATAACAAAAATCAGAACAGAAATCAATAAAATAGAGACTAAAAAAACAATAGAAAAGATCAATGAAACTAAGAGCTGGTGCTTTGAAAAGATACACAAAAGTGACAAGCCTTTAAAGGTTTGTCTCACCAAGATAAAATGAGAGAAGTCTCAAACAAATAAAATTAGAAATGAAAGAGGAGAAATTAAAATGGATACCACAGAAATACAAAGGGTTATAAAAGAATAATATGAAAAGCTATATGCCAACAAATTGGATAATCTAGAAAATGGGTAAATTCTTAGAATTATACAACCCTCAAAAATGGAAGCAAGAAGAAATAGAGAATCTTAATAGAACTGTCCCTAGTATGGAGTCAAAACCTCCCCAAAACAAAAGTCCAGGATCAGATGGCTTCCCAGTGAAAGCTACCAAATGTTCAAAGAAGATTTAATACCTATCCTTCTCAAACTCTTCCAAAAAATTGAAGAGGAGGGGACACTTCCTACTCATTCTACAAGACCAACACTACCCTGATACCAAAACCAGACAAGGACAACACACAAAAAGAAAATTACAGGACAATATCACTGGCGAACAGTTGCAAAAATCCTCAACAAAATATAAGCAAATTGAATACAAGATATTAAAAGGATCATACACTGTGATCAAGTGGGATTTATTCCAGGGATACAAGGATGGTCCAACATCTGCAAATCAATCAACATGATATGCCACATTAACAAAATGAAGAATAAAAAGCACATGATCATCTCAATAGATGCAGAGAAAGCATTTGACAAGATACAGCATCCTTTATGATAAAAACTCTGAATAAAATGGATGTAGAAGGAAAGTACCTCAACACAATAAAGTCCATATATAACAAACCCACAGCTAACATCATACTCAATGGTGAAAAACTGAAAGTTATCCCTCTAAGAACAGGAATGAGACAAGGACGACCGCTTTCACCACTTTTATTTAACGTAGTATTGGAAGTCCTAGCTAGAGCAATCAGGCAAGAAAAAGAAATAAAAGAGATCCAAATTGGAAAGAAGAAGTAAAACTGTCGCTATTTGCAGATGACATGATTTTATATATAGAAAACCCTAAAGAATCCACTAGACAGCTATTAGAAATAATAAATGAATACAATAAAGCTGAAGGGTACAAAATCAAAATCCAAAAGTCAGTCATGTTTCTCTATACTAACAACGAAATAGCAGAAAGAGAAATCAAGAATATAATCCCATTTACAATCACACACACACAAAAGTCTAGGAATAAATTTAACAAAAGAAGTGAAAGCTCTGTACACTGAAAACTATAAAACATTATTGAAAGAAATCAAAGAAGACACAAAGAAATGGAAAGATATTCCATGCTCATAGATTGGAAAAATTAACATAGTTAAAATGTCCATACTTCCTAAAGCAATCTACAGATTCAATGTAATTCCTACCAAAGTCCCAATGACATTTTTCACAGAAATAGAACAAATAATCCTAAAACCTATAGGGAACAACAAAAGACCCTGAATAGCAAAAACGATTCTGAGAAAAAAGAACAAAACTGGAGGTATCGGTAATCAGACAGCATGGCACTGGCACAGAAACAGACACACAGATCAATGGAACAGAATCAAGGGCCCAGAAATGAAACCACACATCTATGGACAGCTAATAATCAGCAAAGGAGCCAAGAATATACAATGGAGAAAGGAAAGTCTCTTCAATAAATGGTGTTGGGAAAACAGGACAGCCACAGCGAAAGATTGAAAGTAGACCCTTATCTTGCACCATACACAAAAATTAACTCAAAATGTATTAAAGACTTGATGGTAAGACATGAAACCATAAAACTCCTAGAAGAAAATATAGGCAGTTCACTCTTTGACATCGGTCTTAGAAGGATCTTTTCAAATACCATGTCTACTTGGGCAAGGGAAACAAAAGAAAAAAATAGCAAATGGGACTTCATCAGACTAAAGAGCTTCTGCAAGGCAAAGGAAACCAGGAACAAAATGAAAAGGCAACCCACCAACAGGGAGAAAATATTTGCAAATCATATAACAAGGGGTTAATATCCAAAATATATAAAGAACTCATACAACTCAACAACAAAAAAGCAAATAACCCAACTAAAAAATGAGCAGAGGATCTGAACAGACATTTTTCCAAAGATATACAAATGGCCACCAGGCACATGCAAAGATGTTCCACATAACTAATTATTAGGGAAATGCAAATCAAAACCACAATGAGATATCACCTAATACCCATTGGAATGGCTATGACTAAAAAGACAAGAAATAACAAGTGTTGAAGAGAACGTGGAGAGAAGGGAACCCTCGTACATTGCTGGTGGGAACGTAAACTGGTGCAGCCACTATGGAAAAGAGTATGGAGATTCCTGAAAAAATTGAAAATAGAACTATAATATGATGCAGCTATTGAACTTCTGGATATTTATCCAAAGAACACAAAAACACCTATTTGAAAAAATATATGCACCCCTGTATTCATTGCAGCATTATTCACAATATCCAAGACTTGGAAATAACCTAAGTGCCCATCAGTGGATAAATGGATATATACAATGGAATACTATGAAGCCATAAAAAAGATGGAATCTTGACATTTGGGACAACATGGATGGACCTTGAAGGTGTCATGCTAAGTGAAATATATCAGATGGAGAAAGCCAAATACTGTATGATTTCACTCATGTGTGGAAGATAAAAACAACAACAATAAATAAACAGACATAGAGAATAGATTGGTGGTTACCAGAAGGGAATGGAGGAGGGTTGAGGGCAAAAGGGGTAAAAGGGCACTTTTATATGGTGAGGGATCGAAACTAGACTTTTGGTGGTGAAGATGATGGAGTCTACACAGAAGTCCAAATATAATGATGTACACCTGAAATTTATATAATGTTATAGACTAGTGTTATCTCAATAAAACAAAGGAATTAAAAATAAATAAATAAAACCAGCTAATCTGAAGACAGGTTATAGTCATGGTCCGCTGACACAAATGTTCAGTGGACAGCAGCAGTTTCCGGTTCATTTCAATCCCACTGCTGTCAAAACCACAGTAGGATAAGACATGCAGCTTGGCTCTAATCCTCTAACAACAGACTGGTGAACAGGATCTCATTACATTGAGAATCAGCATAATACTCATATCTTTGGAATCTATTTATTTAAAAAAAGAAGAAGAAGCAAAGAAATAGGCAGCTGGACAGCTATTTTTCATTACTGGGCTTTTATAAGATTGTAGCCTCTGTTGCTTGGACAAATCAGCTCCATTTAAATGGCCAAGGGATATATCTGGCTACATGATTGCTTTTTCAAACTAGAAAATGTATGATTTCCACTAAACAACCTAATTAGGATGCTGAAATTCATCCTTTTGGAGAAAAGCTTCTGTGAAGTAGAAGCAAAACTAGTCAAATTCCAAAAAGAAATACAATTAAAGAAATATCAAGAGAGACACACACACATATGCAGGTGTACACAGGTTGCCACTTCCTTAGGGAATATCAATTATTATTAAGTGTTGGCACAAAAAATAAAAGAAAAGGACTCAATCGTTTTCTAAGTGCAATCATTCCTACTATTTTTAATGACTAATATAGTTTGT
This sequence comes from Tapirus indicus, assembly GCA_031878705.1. NCBI lineage: Eukaryota > Metazoa > Chordata > Mammalia > Perissodactyla > Tapiridae > Tapirus > Tapirus indicus. Next base: position 31,770,781 of record CM062937.1, on the reverse strand, counting down.
GTCAAAAGGCAAAAGAAAATTGAGCTTCTCAGAGGTAACCTAAGCTGTTCTATTCATTGTTAATATTCAAATATCAAAATCACATAACCATAACATGATGCTAAAAATTAAAGATACTTTCAAATTCATGTGGTGCTTTAACTATTTTATTTATTTTTTTAATACAAAAAATAAACTCAACTCCTTGAAAGTAATGATCTCTGTGGTAATCCGGTTGCCTTGTTGCCCAGCATTAGCACATGTTTTCAGCAGAGAAAACCACTTAGAGGCAAATGAATTAAATTTCTCAAATTTATATGTGGCTATTATGTGAGTAAATGGTATCAGTTACCGTTCTTTTGGTCACAAACTATAGAAAGCAGGTTTTAAGATAGAGAGAGAATATATTGACTTGAGTAACTAGAAAGTCCAGAGGGTATCATTAATTTCAGGTGTGGTGGGATCCAGAAGTTCAAACAATGTCAGAATCAAATTACCCCTTCTTGATCTTTCAGTTCTACTTTCACCTCCATTTGTTTCATTCACAAGAAGGCTCTCCCTTCCTGGTGGCCCTAGCAGCTCCCGGCTCATAATCCTTCATCTCCATGTTTTAACAAAAATATTGGATAAACTCTGATGGGATCATGTAATCTTTCTTGCACCAATCAGTAGTTTGCAGCAAGTGAAGCACTAACTGGACGAGCCTGGGTCACATGGCCATGAGTCAGGGGCAGAATCAGCATGGTCTGAGAACGAGGGAGAAAAATCAGGCTGTTGTTATCAGATGAAAGTGGACAAGGAAGCTGCACAGGTAACTGACAAATGACCACTTCACAAACCAGTCCTGCAAAACCTCCGGCATCTTTAAAGTCACAAGTCATCTTTCGTTTGGCAAGCATATTGCTTTTCGTGAATTGTTTTATTTTTATTAAAATAATGACTAACAAGCAAAAGAATGTAAAATTTATTTTATATTTTAAGTGCAAAAGTCCTGTTTCAGCTACTACCTCAAATAACATTCTCCTGTACTGACCCTGACATCACTACAGAAAGATCTCACCTGTTCTAACAAATATTCGTCATTAATGAGAAGATACAAAAATAATCAGAACCGTAGGACAAGTCATATCATCATTTCAAATGGGGTTGCCATTTCCCCTTTTCTATTATGATGATAGTTGATATTTGCTTAGTTATACTTATGAACTAATATGCTTGAATATGTAGATATGAGAAGAACACCATAAACAAGATTTACTTGCCTTAAGAAATGGCCTAATTTTAGTTGCTTTCTAAAAAAAGCCACTTTTGCCAAGAAATATAAGGAACATTGTTCTCAGATTTGTTAGTTAAAATGAGACCATTGTGGATGGTGAGGTAAATATAGAAAAAATATAAACTGGTGAAATCTTTCTCACCTCTTTACCTAACTACATTGTGAACTGGTTGCAGTATTACTTACAGGTACTAGTAACAACCAAGCCACAAGAGCATAGTTCTTCCTTAAACGGCATTTATTCTTATTAGTCATACTTTTCTTACTATTACTTAGCACTGACATCCCAGTTCTTTCTAATGGATTTAGGATCCTTCTGTGTATTTGATAAATCAATAGAAGTACTTTACAGGGAAAACACTTTACACTCTTACCATCCTGAAAGATGACACATTATTCCTTAAGCAACACATTTACCTTTTTTCTGTTGTTGTTTGTTGCATTTGGTTAAGAACTAAAATGCCACTTTAATGAAGAGTGTTCTCTGTCCAAAACATGTCAGATTTGAAGTTTCTTTTCTCAAATTTCGGGAAATCAAAGTTGTTTCTATGTGAAATACCAAAATCATAAGTCTTTCTCAGCATTCTATTTCTCAGCATGAAGACTCCTAGCTTGTTGCAAAAAGCCAGTGACTGAAGCAGAAGAGAAACACAAGCCTTGAAATTCCATTACCTCCTGTGGAAACCACCGAATCACAAATACAATATTTTTCAGATCTAGGAACACAAGATTTTCAGATTTTTTTTTTCTGGTGGTGGTATATCTTATTCCAATTCAGACAAGACAGACCAGCCTACAAAAAGAAATCATGGAATAAATTATGTACTGGCTACCATGGTGAAGTCAGAAATGCAGAAGAAAAAACAATGTGATTTACAGATTGAGGAAAATGTGGAAGAAGAAAACTTATGTAGGCACTTTTGTAAAAATGACAGTGTGCTTTCGCACAGATGTGATGTTCTAATTTTCAAAATTTAATTGAAAATTTGTTTAATTTTTCAGTGACAATAAATGGCAAGACTTTTATAATGTACCTATAGAAGAGGTATTCAGAATAAATTAGGATGATTTTACCATCAATACCAAGTGTATGCATGCATCACTTTTTTCTTTTCATTTTCAAAGCTAAAATGATGATAACAAACTGATTTTACTCACTGCATTTCTGATGAGTGGGGTCTTTCCCAACACCATTTTTCCAACTCTCCAACACCAGCTGGGTGTCCTACGATTCAGTTCAATTCTGACAATATCTACCTGGAGTTAGCATCCGATCTCATAAGTTAAGGGATCAGTCCCAGAAAACTGTCCCCACTTAAGCTGCCAGTCGCCAGCATCAGGATGTCACCTGTACTTCTGACTTCTGAGAGTCTAATAAAAATGGGTGAAGTTTTCTATTCAACAAAGAATTTAAGAAGGAAAACTAAGAGGCAATGAAAGATATTCAAACCCAGTAGTGGTTGGGATAATAAAAATTAAAACAACAATGAAATATCACTTTACTGAGTAGACCATTAAAGTTTATTAAGCTAGCTATACAAGAGAGAGTAGGTAATATAGAAATCGTTATGCTTGACTGATTAGAGCATAGACTCCAGCCACTCTGAAGAGCAATCTGACAGTAATGTGTTTAATTAAATATAAGTACCATATGACCTAGAAATTTCTCTCTTGGGTACACACACATACACACCACCATTTCATACAGATCCAGAAAGAGTACTGTCAAATAGGAGGTATGTTGCACCATGATGAAGAGATGGAAGCAATCTTGGTGTTCATCACTGACAGAGTGGATGAATTCACACTATAGAATACTGGACAGTGCAATGGTTGGACATAATCACAGCAACGTGGCTAGATCTTAAAACTGCTGAGTGCAAAATGTATGGAGCAGATTGAAATGTACAACCTATGGAATGTATGCAAATTAAAGTGAGTATACCCAAAAAATGCAAGGGGAGATAGACGGATATATATCAAATACAATAGAGCAGTTGCATAATGTGTACGGGGAGAAATATAATTAGAGAATGGAGAGAAAAGAAAATCAATCCATCCTTCAATCAAGGGAAGCACCTTAAATGAACCACTGTTAATGGTGCACCACAATTAGGTGTGTCATTAATACAAGCCTATGTATTGGAGACCCAAAAACTAAAAAATACATAGAGTTTTAAAATTAAGTATTCCTATCTTTAAAAACAGAGAAAGAAAATCTCTAAATTTAATTTGAAACCAAAGCAAAAGTTAAACAACAAACTAAAATGTAGGAAAAATGTGTGTAACGCATGTGAGAGAGTTCATACCACGAGATTTAAAGAGTTCTTGCAAACTGATAAAATGTGTAAAGGGTACAATCAAATAATTATTCACTCTCAAAAACGCGAATGTTCAATAACATAGGTAAGCATATCTAACATCACCAATAATCGCAAAAATAAACTTTCAATCTTGGTTAAGAAACCATTTTTTGCATACCAAAATGGCATTGTGTTTATTCATTATTCAGCACTAACACTCGGCCTTGTGAAGTACAGAAGACCATGCACTCATGTGCATTATTGGAATCAGTACATATTGGCATGGCCTTTCTTGAGGGGTGTTTGGAAAAGAAAAGTATTTATATCTACAGAAATTTCATTTCTAGAAATTTATCCTAATAAAATAATCAGAAATCTTCACAGAGATGTGTGAATAATGCTGACCCTAGAAATAATATTGAGAGTGGTAAACTACTAAAAATAATATAAATATCCAAGAAAAAAAAGAATTAATTTAAAATATGTTATGCCCTTTTGAATAAATGTAATGCAACCATGAAATATGATGTTTTGACAGAACAATTAAACAATAGAAAATATTATTTTTAACAACTATGAAAAAAAGCAGACGCCTAAACAGTATTGCATTGTATTATCAAAGCTACTTTAAAAGAAGACTGTATATACATACTGAAAAAAAGTTAAAAGTAGGATACATATTTAAGGTGATAGATTGGGTATGCACATAGGTATATATGTGGCTTTTTCTGAGGGGTGATTTCACTTTTGTTTCTTGTGCTTTTCTTAGTTTACAAATGCTCTCCTATATACATATATAGGTATATATACACACGCACAATGTATATATGCTTATACATTCTATGTATATGAAAATGTTAATATATTACTATATAAACATACAGTAATCAGAAAATGGTAATTAAAAATTGCCTAAATAAAAAGTACATATTTATTATGCTATCTTATTTAGAAATATTAAAATGAGCAAAAATATTAACATAGCAAAAATTATTTCTTAAGTTGTATTCTTGTTCATCTTACTTTGGTGATGAAGCAGAAAAGTTCAAATTGAGTTTTAGCTTCTCTATGCAAATTTTCCTATATGAAATATTATATTTACTATGTTGAGTAGCGGAAACAAAGTGTCCATTTTAACTATTACCCTGGTATAAAAATAGTTTTGTGGTGCCCACTGAGATCTAGACAAAAGAAAATTTTAAAATTTGTTTTGGATTTTTCTTTTAAGCTCATATTCCTAGACAGTTAAACCAATGCAACTAGATTCCCGTTCTTCAAATTGGTCTTATAAACAAATACACCAGTGATGCCCGTCAGAAACAATGGTTGTGCTAGAAAGAAACTAGTTTCAAGTATTCAGTTGACAAGGTCTGAGAGTTGAATGTAGAGGTCATGGAACTATAGAAATTCAAATATTTGGGCACAGAACAGGTTTGTTTTGACTGTTCAGTTCAAATCCACATATTTAGCAGGTAGTGGGGATGGGAGAAGATTGTACAGTTGAGGAATAAGTTAAGCTTTATCGCAACATTCTCTGGAAGTTACATCAATTTCAAGTGGGAAAATGCCTGAACTATAAAAATATTCTATCCTAGGTCCAGCACTAGGAGCATAAGTGTGGGCAAGTGGGGGTTGGCAATGGTGGAAGAAACTACACAAGTAGGCTACATTTTTCAAAGCTTTTGGTGTATGAAACTCTATCTCAAGAAAATGTCACATGGTAAATATTGAAGCCAATACATATTTATCACAACACTATGTATAATAGAAAACACTGAATGCAATTGAAATGTCCCCAAGTAAGTGACTGTCAAAAAAATTAAGGTACATGTATACAATACTCATTAAGAGTTTGTGGTAATGAAAGAAAATACTTACGATGAATGTTAAGTAAAAAATTTAATTGTACATAACATTATTGTATTTGTCATGTATTAAACATAAATTATGTCAATATCATAATCTTTACATTCCTTTGATGGTACTATTATATATACTTTACTTTCTTCTTTCTAGATTTCTGAGCTCTGTAAGTTATCTTCAGTTGTCAAGCCTTATATATTTTGAAAAAACATTGTTCTTAAAAGTGTGAAAATGCTAAGGAAAGTGGCTTGGAAGAAAGTAAGAACTCTAACAAATTGATTACTTAAAATGTGCGGAATGGTGTTTTATGTCAGAAAATAAATTTTCCCAGATTAGAGTTTATTCTAATCATTGACAACCAAAATATCGAGGAGATTTGTGGTGTATATAGTTAAGTGCTTGATTTCAGAAGAGGTAAGTGGGATTATAACCAAACTGGAAAGGCTGCAGAAAGTAACAAATTAAATTATTGAATTGTGGAAAAATATAACTTATGTTCTAATAAAGAATCCTCTGTATTTGTTTCCTAGGACCAATTTTGGTTTCTTACTGGCTTCAGTCTGCAATTGACAAAACAGTGCCAATCTTCCTCACTACATATCCAATATTCCATGCATACACAGACCATAAATTACTTTGAACAATAACAAAAAATAATAAAAGAAAATTTTAAAATCCTAAAAAATAGGACATGTTATGCAATCTGATGTCAAGTTAAAATCATCTAGCAGGTTTTCATGTTTTCTTCATGTGGAACTTTGTGCAAAAGAACCCAGGAAAACTGGGTTCTCATCTTGGTTCCAGCATTATGATTCTGTATTTTACTAGATAAAATAGTTGACCTTTCAGTGCAATTTTATCATGTGTTAAATGAATTTTCATCTCTCCTAGCTCTGTAATTGCAGTCCATTTCCTATCCTATTTGCAATCAGGTTCAGACAATTTTCTCTTTCTCTAGAACCAAAAAGGACAGCGAAGCATCACTTTCCAAGGTATTTTTCTCCTGCTCTAAAGCAAGACTGGAAAATAGTCTTCACATGTTGCAGTGAACCACTGACCACTGAAATCACACTATGGGAGCAGGCCCCAAGCACCTGGCTGAGGAGGCCAAGAGGATTGCTAGTTTCATCAGCATCCTGAGCGTCTTCCTGCCAGTCTGCTTCCAGAATGAGTCATCCTCCCTCTCTTGTCCACCTTGTTCTATGACATTCAGAGGATCACCATCCTTGACACCACACCCAGACATCCTTAAATAAGGTTCCCCGTTGCCTGCAAATCCTTTCTTATACTGTACACTATTCTACCACTCCAGTATTTTTTTTTATTCGTTATTTGTAACTTCCTTCTTGTGATTGTTTTTCTGCTGTTTGTCTGGTACATGTTCCTCTTTGCTTCCCACACCTCTCATTGTTTAAACACACTGTTTGACTTATGGCTTGGTGCATCCCAGCCTCAGCTAGAAGGTAACACTATAGTGAGTTTATTGCTGTTGAGTGAGTTGGTACCATTAAGTCCATTCTGACTCCCACCAGCCCTGTGTAGAGCAGAGGGAGAACCCTTCCCGGTGTTTTTGCACCATCCTCTCCCCTTCCGGCACTGTATCAGACAATGCTCTGCTGTTATTCATAGGGTTCTCATGGTCAGTTTTTTGGAAGTGGGTGGCCAGGTCTTTCTTCATAGTTTCTCTAGTCTGGAAGCTCCTCTGAAACCTGTCCACCGTGGGTGACCCTGCTGGTATTTGAAATACTAGTGGCATAGCTTTCAGCATCACATCAACATGTAGCCCCCACAGTATGACAACTGACAGATAGGTGGTTTGGTTCCTTGACTGGGAAACGAACTAGGGCCATGGCAGTGAAAGTGCCAAATCTTAACCTCCAGACCACCAGAGCTGGCTACTATTATGAGTTATAGGAAAGTCATTACCATCACAGTGGCCTGTCATTGGAAATGTCTTCAATCTTCACTCAATGATATCCACTCATGATTTAGATTTGGGAGTAACTAACTTGCTCTCCTATATATTTTTAAGAAAATAGACTCACAGTGAAACCCAGCCTCAAGCCCAACCCCAATACCAGCCGTATATCTTTCAAGTAAGTGGGATACAAAAGAACCGAAACTCCCAACAACTTCTATATAAAATAAAGTAAAATAGTTATTATTATGCTAAGCTGCATAATTTACCTAAACAGTAAATTAAAAATTTCTATCATAGTGTAATTGTAATTTTTCAATCCCACATTGAGTTTCTGATGGCCAGTTAGAAGGCATTAAAGGTCAGAGGAGAAATTCAGTGCTACTTCCTTGAGAATCAAATTTAACTAAAGGTGAAAAAGTTTTGAATGTGTGCCCTTTTAAAAGGTTTCCCACTTGCATGTGCATATAAAAACAGCAGAGTCATTCATTTTCATGTTTTATATAAAACAGAAGATTTCAAAGGAACTTTGTGTTTTCAGGGCTGCTTCAGGCTCTCTGCCCAGACTTCCCAGGGATATGCACATACATTGTCCGCTGTTTTAAGGAGAACTTCAGAGGAAAAGTTGGAGAAGCAGTGATTTAGCTGAAAGAATAATAAACTTAGTGCTGGAAGAACTGAGCACAAATTCGAGCTTTGATATTTACTAGGCATGTCACCTAAACTCTTAAAACTTCAATTTCCCATTCTGCAAAGTGGGGGACATACTAGAAGCTTCATAGGTGGATGAGAGGATTCAGTAAGTTAGTACATCTGAAAGAACTTTGAAAGTTGTTAAGTCCTATTTACATAAAAAGTTTTGTTTGGAGGAAGATTTAAAAAGCATATAATAGTCAAGGCGTTATGTTGACAAAATGTGTTTTCTAAATATTGTATTTGCACATTGACTTTTTGTGTGTGTGAGGAAGACCAGCCCTGAGCTAACGTCCATTGCTAATCCTCCTCTTTTTTGCTGAGGAAGACTGACCCTGGGCTAACATCCGTGCCCATCTTCCTCTACTTTACATGGGACGCTGCCCCAGCGTGGCTTGACAAGCAGTGCATCGGTCCGCGCCCGGGATCTGAACCTGTGAACCCTGGCCACCGAAGCAGAGCCCGCGAACTTAACTCCCACGCCACCGGGCCGGCCCCCTGCACATTGACTTTAACACATCAGTCAATAGTCCCAGAACTTCTTTGTGTGACCATGCTGCCTCTTGAGTCTCCCTCCCCCCAATTCCCTGACAGTTTTGATGTTCAGTCTTGCTTTCGCAACTGGCATTTGTAAGTGTTATTTCTTATTTAAGTGACTCATACCCCTGAGCTATTCACAAAGCAGTTTCTTTTTCTTTTTTTTCTAGTATCTTCTACATATAGGCATTTAGTGAAAGCTTCCTGAATAAATAAAGGAATTAATGAATAACTCATCTGAAATTATAATACAAAATTTGCTTAAGTCCGTGGTTTCAGAAATCAGGCTCTGTGAACATGAATCTTGCCTCTACTAGCTCTAAGTTCTTAGACAAATTACTTACCTAAGACAAAACTGCCTATCTAGAATATGGAAATTACAGCCATGTCAGAGTTGTGTCAGTATTAAACATGATTATGTACATAAAGTAATAGCATACCTTTTGGCACATGCTAAGTATGCAGTAAATGGCGATTTCTATCATACTAGTTGTGTAAGTGGGAAAGGGGAAGTAGCAGACACTTGTTACATGTTCTTATCTAGAAAATCACAAATCCCCCCCCATCTTCTAGAACTCATGGCTTTATGATTTATTCCACTTCAGATTTTAATGCATATTCTTAACCACAAACTTGTGAACAACTCTCCCCTGATCTCTCTTCTACTCTGCTTTTTTGTGTGCGTGTGAGGAAGACCAGCTCTGAGCTAACATCCATCGCCAATCCTCCTCTTTTTTGCTGAGGAAGACTGGCCCTGGGCTAACATCCGTGCCCATCTTCCTCCACTTTATATGGAACACCACCACGGCATGGCTGACAAGCAGTGCGTCGGCGGGCGCCCGGGGATCCGGCCCCTCTACTCTGCTTCTTTTAGTAGCTCTTCTTGGATCTAGTCATTTAATGGTTCTAGATTCTGGCTCTTTCCCATCAGCCCCTTCACTCCTTCCTTCCACTTCCATTTCATTTAACTGCATTTTCATGAATAACTCTACCTTATCATGAAGATGCTTATTTTTATCTTAACAGTCTTCAAAAATATGTTTATAAATTACAGTTTTCACTTTTCAATTTATTTCCATTTTAAGCAAACTGCTAGCCAAGAAAGTTTTTTAGTTCAGTTCAGTTTGCATAATTCTTTGTGTAAAGTAGGTATTCAATATATGTTATTGATTGCTTTAAAAATGCTTCCCATCACCTATACCCATTACAATAAAAGGGCATTTATTCAAGCATCAAAAAGGAACTTCCTGACTTCAAGATCATTAGAGTCACGAACAGTTGATCCACTGAGGCAGATTATCTTCTTTCCATGATGTCTTTAAAAACAGGAGAGACATTCAATGATTTCAGTAAGTTGAATGCTGTTTTGATACATTGACAATAAATAAGCATGTCTTCCAGCCCCAGGGTATAGCTCCAATTTTTTTAATGGAACATTAGGAATTAAGAGGAAATTGAAAGTTTTCATGCGCAGAAAAGACGATAGTATATTACCCTTCCTTTAGTGTTATTTTACAGCCAAATATGTGACTCAATTCTAATCAATAAAAAATAAAATACTTGAACTCTATTTCTGTTTCAGGTACCAGGTTAGGACTGGAAACAGACAAATGACAAGCCATGGACCTTTTTCTCAAGATGCTCATGGTCTATTTGAGAAGACAGCTATACAAAAAATACTACTAAACGATAAACATATGCACAAGAGAGAAAGTCAGCATAGAGAAACGATTATCTCCGAGGCAGGTTCAGAAGACAAAATGAATGATAACAGTTATATTGGGTCAGAGTTTTGAAGGAGTAATACAAGTACGTCAGGCTGGGCCAGAAGGAGCTTTCTAAACAAATGGAACATGTGATTTGAGGAAGTGCAATTGCAAGAGATGAAAGGTGAAGAGATAAGAAAGTGTCAGATGATGAGAAGTTGCGTGGTTCAACCACAGAGATATGAGAGAAACAACACAGTAAAAAAATTATCTCTGGAAGTAGGAGGTTACATATAACTATTGTTCTGATAAGCGTTACTAAATATGTTGCTCCTAAATATAGCGCCTCACAAGGAATCCAGGCACAGGTGACACTATTCCTCCATTTACGAAAGCACAGTGCACTAGACTAACCACTTGATACTGCATTGAGGCCATTTTTCTCAACCTGCAATATCATAAATATTGACCCCAGGATTTGTTTTTTTCAATTTCTCTTTCTGATGGTTTGTTATTGTTGTATAGAAACACAGTTGACTCTTATATATTGATTGCGTATCCTGCAACTTTACTGAATTTGCTTACTAATTCTAAGAGTTATTTATGGAGTCTTTGGGGTTTTCTATATATAATATTATGTCATGGAAGCAAATGGAGACAATTTTGCTTCTTCCTTTCTGATGTAGATGCCTTTTTTTTTCTTGCTGAATTGCTCTGGCTAAGACTTCCCTTATTATGTTGAATAAAAGTGGTGAGAGTGGGCATCCTTGTCTTGTTCCTGATCTTAGAGGGAAAGCTTCCAGCATTTCATCATTGAGTATCATGTTAGCTGTGGGCTTGTCATAAGTGGCCTTTATTATGTTGAGGTATATTCCCTCTATACTCTGTTTGTTGAGAATTTTTGCCATGAAAGGATGCTGAAATTTGTCAAATGCTTTTTCTGCATTTATTGCGATGATTGTATGATTTTTATCCTTCATTTTGTTAGTGTGGTGTATCACATTGATTGATTTATGGACGTAGAAACAGCTTTGCAGCCCACCTAATCATTGTGTATGATCCTTTTAATGTATTGTTGAATTTGGTTCACTAATATTTTGCTGAGGGTTTTTGCATCTATGTTCATCAGTGATACTGTTCCGTAATTCTTTTTTCTTGTATTATCTTTTTCTGGCTTTGTTATCACGGTAATGCTGGCCTTTGTAAAATGAGGGTGAAAGTTTTCCCTACTCTTCTAATTTTTGGAAAAGTTTGAGAGTGATTGGTATTAGTTCTTCTTTAAATGTTTGGTGGAAGTCACCAATGAAGCCATCTGGTCCTGGACTTTCGTTTGTTGAGAGGTTTTTGATGACTGATTTCATCTCCTACTCACAATTGGTCTGTTCAGATTTTCTATTTCTTTATGATTCAGTCTTGATAGTTTGTGTGTTTCTAGGAATTTAGCCATTTCTTCTTAGTTGTGCAATTTGTTGGTGTATAATTGTTCTTAGTAGTCTCTTATGATGCTTTGTATTTCCATGGTATCAGTTATAATGACTCTTCTCTCATTTATAGTTTTAGCCATTTGAGTTCTCTCTTTTTTACTTGGTGGGTCTAGCTAAAGGTTTTTTATGTTGTTTATCTTGTCAAAAAAACTGCTCTTAATTTCATTGATCTTTTCTATTGTCTTTTTGGTCTCTATTTCATTAATTTCTGCTTGGTCTTCATTATTACCTTTCTTCTACTAACTTTAGGCTTAGTTTGTTTTTCTCTTTCTGGTGCCTTGAGGTATAATTTAGGTTGTTTATCTGAGATCTTTCTTTTTTTCTTAATGTAGGCATTTATCACTATAAACTTCCCTCTTAGAACTACTTTTGTTGCAAATCATAAGTTTTGGTATATCGTGTTTCCCTTTTCATTTGTCTCAAAATATTTTTTGATTTCACTTTTGATTTCTTCTTTGATCCATTGGTTGTTCAGGAGTGTGTTGTTTAATCTCCACATATTTGTAGATTTTCCAGTTTTCCTCTTGTAACTGATTTCTAGAATCATACTATTTGTAATTTCACTTCATGGACAACATGAACAAAATATTCCAAATAAAAAATATGCTCAGGTCAGCAAATTGTTTCACTCTCAATTATGAAATACTAACCTTGAAATGAAATCCATAATGGTTGGAGAAATTCATTTCCAGTCCATGACCAAAATTACCAATAAAACTTTTTGTACTAAATACGGTAAATCTCACCATTTTGTAAATTGATTATCTCTCCTTGCTGAAGCCACATTATTTTCAACTCCAAGTGTATAGCTATTTAGATTTATATATCTTTACCCTTTCTTTGTACCAAAATAGATTTTCTCCAGTCCTATTCTTTTTAAGACGAGAGAGACACTAAAGAGAGACAGAGATACACATAATGGACTTCTGTATGTGTATGTTTGTGTGTGTAAGGTCAATGGTTTTACTTTTTTTAAAAGAAAGTAATGTTCCCTTGGCCTCTTGTCATGGTTAGAGATGTATTGACTCTATAGAACAAACACAAAAATAACGCACAATTCCATCAACTAAATGATATACATATTTGGAAATCTTGCATGATAGAGATACAAAACAATAGAAGTGTTATCTGGGTTTTTGTTTGTTTTCAAAGCATGGAGATATTATATGCATTATGTAAAGCATTATTTTATAATATATTTGATTCTTAGAAAATCATCTTTCTTTTGCTTACAAAAATGATTTATGTAGTGTAGTACATAAATAAAATTAGGACAATATTATTGCCTTTTCCTAAAGTTTTTAAAGTTTGCCTTCTTAAAATATTTTTTTAAATTTTTTGAGTTCATTTTCCTGCTTATGAATCAAAACTGCTCTTCAACATACACATCTTACCATGACATCATACTTAAAATCCTTAGGTATTCTGGTGACCAAAACACTTATTCTTATCACAAACAACACACAAAAAAGGTATTTAATTGCAAAAGTTTGAGAGTGGATATTACTCCTCAAGATTATATATGTGAGAGTAATTGCTATGCTGAAATATAATGAAAGTCTCATTATGCCCACAATCAGCTACCAAAAATGAAATCATCTTGCAGGATGATGCAGGTGCTTGCTGTGCATTGTAGAAATAAGCTTAAAGTTTTACAGATTCTCCATCTATTAAAAAAATAATAATTCATCTTTCTAGTTGTGACCGCCATTCAGAGCAAATCCAAGTGTTATTCATACTAAAAATCTCTCTCCCTCTCCCTCTTGCCACACACCCTTTTCCTCATCAGTGGGGACAGGCAGTGGGAAGAAAATTCTATATTGCCACACAAGTACTATCAACTATTAAAGCAAAAGACACATTATTATGAACCAACTTCAAAATTATTGAACCTGAGATCAAGTGTCTCCCTACTCTTTGCGATAGATATGAGATTCTTCTTTAAGTCTTCTTACTGTACGATTTTAAAAGCTGAATTGTAAAGTTTGAAAATAGTCTCATCTGATCTTGGCCCTTTATCTATCAATTCTCAAAATTCTGGAAGTGTTTTGCTTACGGTTTCTAGAAAAATAGCTGTGTCTGGAAAAATAGCATTTATTAGCAATATTAGTTAATGATGGTATGTAAGTAATTAGGAAGTGTTACAAAAATTCCCACCAAAACATTGTTTACTTTCTTTAACAACTAAACTTTCAAGTATCACTTCAAATGGTGAATCCTCTGATATGCCATAACTTTTTACTACACCTAGGCCCACTTGTTTTTCACTAAAAATTTAGTTAACAAGGCACAATTCAGAAGAAAATGGCATTTAAAAAAAATTACTCAACGTTAAGAATTGCATTTTGCTCTTGCAGCTTCTTTGCTGTACAATTTTTTATGCGCTTGAACATATGGACAACACTTCCATAGATCTTGTAGCTCCAACATCTGTCAAACATGTCATCCCAGAGAATGAAGAATGTCCTGGGTTAGTTTATAGAAGATTGTTGGGTTTTCACATTCTTTGATGCCATAAGAGTCTGCCTGAAAATAGACAAGTGCATCATCGGTAATTCAGTTGTGAATCCCTTTTTTCTTATTTCAGTGAATCAATGACTGTCTTATATATATTGTATAAAACATATTTTAGAAACTTTTATACTGGCCTACAAAATTAAATTCCTCTACTGTTCTCAAATCCCTAGAGAAAATGTAGGCTGTGTGCCAAACAAATCCTGCTGGCTTTCAGAAGTGTCAAATATACATCTGTCTAGCTATTTTCACACCTTTGTCTTAGTCTGAGCTCCTTGGTAGTGACAGCCAGCACACAATGATGGGGGCTACAGCACGTTTCTCTTGCAACTGCAAGAAAATTTGGTAAGGGACTTCATTTTGTTTTGTACTTAAAGGAAGAGAAGGAATTAAATTTATTACTATTTTAAGTAAAAATATACAACTCTGGCATGATTGCCCATCTGTTAGCTATAAGAGAAACTATAAATGTGCTGTTATCCCAGTCCTTAAATTGTTGCTCCAAACTTCCAAAAACATCGAGCAAGTTTACTTATCCCAGCTAGTTTAATTATATTGACTTATTAAATAGGAAAAGACAGAGGAACAAAGTGACTTTTTTTTAATGTTTGATGTCAAAATTTAGAAAATGCACTTATTACCTGCTGCCACGTGTTAATGGAGTATAATGGTATTCTCCTTCCATAATTACTCCTGTGTATTATGGCTTTAATTTTGTTTCCCTAAATGTGTTTGCTTTTAATTTTTTAGCTTAAACAAAATGAAAATATATATTCTGGGATTACGATAAACACTAAATGAGTTAAAATTCCTTGTCTTTCAGGGGACGGAGCACACAGAACCTTGAAAGAACTTGCTACAGGGACCCGGGACAAGTCTGGGAGTTAATCTCAAGAGCACTTCTTTTAGCTGAATGGTTCCGGTCATTCTTTGTCCCACTTCCTCCTTGTGTAAAATGATTACTCATAAGTGCTTTCTAGAGCTGAAAAAAAAATATACGAGATTTTGAACATGGTCAATTTCCATTGCAATTTTTCACCTCGCCTGAGTTAATCATTAAAAGAAAAAGATTTGGGTTTGTTTTTGTTTCTATAAATTCTCTTGGATCCCCAAGATGTCTCTATGTCTCTTTCTAAGGTTTCATGACTACAGGAGTAGGGTTCTCTTTTCTTCTCCTCTCACTCTCTCCCCCTGTTTTCTTTCTTGCCTCTTTTCCTTCCTTTTTCTTTGTTTTTGTTTTTGAAATTTAAAAATATTGTTTTGTCACCTACTATTTCATGGTAGAGTGATATGATCATATTTGGATCATCAAAGCCTAATGATTTTGCTTTAAAATATATATTGGAGACACACAGTCTCTCTGTCAGAATCTCATTATTTAAGGAAAAAAATAAAGTAAAATAGTAATAATAACTGCCCAATGCATGCCCCAGGTACTGCTTTGACAATTTGAATCAATCTCATGTGAAATCCAGAATAGCCCATGTGCTTATTTTAGCCTCTGCCTGTGTAATGCATCCATTTCCACACTTCCACATATTTCCTCCCTATATCTCCACTGTTTTCAGTATTATTTTGGTCCAGATATCATAACTCTTTTATTCTTACAAAGCCCTCTCCTCAATAAACTAATCAGAAGTCAAGGCATAAAACAGAATGATAGAAATCATACGTACATGCAAAACTGGATTTGATATCATCAAATGACAGTTGTCAGTTCAATAAATCCCAATTTCTTTTTCGAAAGTTCATTTATTTACTCAGCAAACTGAGCAATTATTTGCCAGGCACTGGGCATATAGCAATTAACAAAACCAAGCAAAATCCCCTCCTTCATGAAACTTACATTCTGGTGAGTGGAGGGTTAGGGCAGACAAAAAGTAAGATAAATAAGTAAAACATATGATGTGTTAGAAAAGTACCCAAAAGAAAAATAAATGAGTGAAGCAGGACAGAGAGTTGAGGATGAGAGATTTTAGATAGACTGATAAATAAGGCCTCATTAAGAAGGCGATACTCAAATGTGGATCTGATAGGAGTCGGTGAACAGGCCATGTGGACATTTGGAAAAGAGAATTTCAGGCAGAGGGAGTAGCAAGTTCAAAGGCCCTGAAACATGAGTATATGAGTTCCAAGATCTTCAAGGAGGTCAGTGCAACTGGAGCTGAGAGTGAGGAAAAGAGCGATAGGGAGTGAGTTAGAGATGACCAGAAGCCAGTCTATACAAGCCTTTTAAACAATGTTCGAAATTTTGGCTTTTAGTCTGAGTAAAGATGGGAATTCATTTGAATGTTTTGAGCAGATGAGTGACGTGATGTGATTTTTGTTGGAAGAAGTGTTGTAGTGTAGCATAGTGCTTAAGGGAATGGATTCTGGTGCCAGATAGCCTAGGTACCCACCTCTGACATTAATCAACCACGGGGTATTGATCAATTTGCTTAGTCTTACTATGGCTCATCTTTTTCATGGGTAAACTGGCGGTAATAGTTGTATCAACTCCATAGAAGTATAATAAGTATTAAATGATTTATTGTTTATAAAGCACATGGTAAGGAGTATTAAGTGTGTATTATAAAAAAAGGATGTCTGCTTTGTTAAAAATGGACTGTGAGGGTCAAAGGATAAAGCAAAGATACCAATTAGGAAGCTATTAGAATAATCTATTTTAGAGAAATCTTATTGGCTTGAATTAGGGCAGTGGAACAACAAGTGATGGAAGGAAGTGGTCAGTTTCAGCAAATATTTTGAGGATAGAGCCAAGAGAATTTGTTTAGCTTAGATGTGCAGTATAAAAGAAAAAGAGGAGGAAAGGCTGAATAGAAGGTTTTAGGCCAAGCAATTGGGAATATTAGTTGGCATATTTTAAAATAGGGAAGGCAATGAGGAGAAGGACAAGGTTTAGTGTTAAGATCAATTTTTTTAAGTGTGTTTGAATGTTTTTGCAAGATTATTTTTTGTAACTTTTAAAGTTTGAGATTCTTGTTAGACATTCAAGTAGAAACATCAAAGATTGGTTAGATATATGAGTCTGAAATTTGAGGAAGAATTCAGAGCAAAAGGTCTGGATTTGGGACCAGTCACCCTATCTAAAGCTGAGAGAACTGATGAGGTTACAGAGTGAGTGTAGGGAGAGAAGCAGTCCAAGGACTAAATTCCGGGGCATTCCAGTGTCTAGATGTCAGTGACACAAAGAGGGTCCATAAAGGAAAACGAAAAGCAGGAGAATGTGATGGCCTATTAGCCGAGTGAAGAAAGGAAGTCAGTAGGAAGGCGTGATCAAGTGTACTCAAGTTGCTGGTGGATCAAATGAGCCTGGGCTATGGGGTTAACAAGGGAGAGGCCATGGGTGACTTTCTGTGTTGCTATAGCAATGAATTCCTAAAAGTAGTGAGTTCCACGGCAAACATAAAGAGAGGACTTAGAAATAGCTCATACTGGAAACTCTTTTGAGGAATATTTATGTAAAGATAAAAGGAAAAGGAATATTAGCTAAAGGGAAAAGTGAACCAAATAATATCTTTTTCATGTAAAAATATTGTATCATGATTTTATGCCATCAGAAAACATCCAATAGAGATTTCTTTTTTGCTGAGAAAGATTCACCCTGAGCTAACATCTGTCATCAATCTTCCTATTTTTGCTTGAGGAAGATTTGCCCTGAGCTAACATCCATTGCCAATCTTCCTCTATTTTGTATGTGGGTTGCTGCCACAGCATGGCTGCTGATGAGTGGTGTAGGCCCAGGCCCAGGATCAGAACCCAGGCCGCCAAAGCGAAGCATGCCAAACTTAACCACAAGGCCACTGGGCCAGCCTCCCCTAGAATTTTTTTTAAACTGATGCTGATGCAGTAGAGAAAAATGGAATAATTTCTGGAGCAAAGTACTTCAGCAGGTTAGAGTTGCTAAATTTGTTTAATTAACTGGAAAGATGGTCAAGTGAGTCAAGGCTATCAAATTAATATAGCCATGTATACAGAGCTTTGAATTTATGATTGTTCTTTGGGTAGAAATGTTTTGAGATATCTGCACAGTTCATTTTTTTCTCATCTCTGGGAACAATTTCTCTCAAAGCACAACATCATGCAGGTGGATTCCAGCAGCCATGTTTTTTTTGAAATACATGAAACTATTCCCTTTGCTGTAGGTGATTCGATCAAGAATGGACACCTGACACAATATAGACTAGTCTGATTCTCTCTCCTATCAATCATCTGGAATTGTAATTGAGGGATTGCAGTGGATTTTTCTCTGTACCAAGTGTATCAGTCAGGTGAGTCAGGAAAATAGAAACCATGTAATGTTTTCTGCAAAGAGGAGATTTAAGAGAACAGATATTGGTTATTCAGATACTAGAAGAATGAAAGAGCAAAAAACAGAACCATAAAGTAACATAGATGTTATCCACTGCATAAAACAGATACTGCCTACAGAGCTGAGCTAGCTCTTGTATTAGTAACTAGGAAAGAACTACCACCAGCGAGACTGAGTTAACCCTGAAGCTACCACGCATAGACAAAACTGAAGAGATGGCACGACCTAAATCTAGGAGCTCAGAGAAACTTATTCCTGTGAGGAGGGCACCACGGGTCTGCTTCTCAAAAGAGGAAGGGAGCATCTACCTGACAGTAGCATCTATTCAGAGCAGACCTGGTAATAAGGGTGCTAAAATATTCCGGAGATAGATAGAACTGTAGTTGCTCTGTGTTACCAAAGTGAAAGTGACAAGACACAGAAGTAAAAAATCCCTTCTCTCATCCTCCTGCCTTTCACTCTCCCTCCAGATTCTAGACAAAAACCTAGTGCCACCTAGCAAGGAAGTCTGATGAATGCAATTTGCAGGCCTCAGCTGCAGCATCATAGAGAAGAGAGAGAAGGGTGGCCTTGGCACAGAAGGACAGCTGGTAAATAACCAGTTTGTATGTCACCTGAGGAATTTGGGGATAAACATCCTTCACACACGATGTGAATGAAGAGAGGAGACAGATCTTGTCCTGCAGAGAGTGAGAAGGAGAAATATGTTCTTTCCAGGTGGATACTGAGAAAATGAAAATGTATTTCCAATTGGTTTTACGTTTCCAAGTTCCAACCCCTGCGATCTGGGTGAATTCCTGCTCTTGTATTGTATAAAGCATTTTTATATCCTTAAAATTAAATTTTCTTCCTCTAGTTTATCTAGCTAAAGCACTCAGCAAAATATCTGGCACATATTAGAAGTCCAAACAATATTACTGAAAGAGAAATTGGATGTTGCTTTTGGAAACCTGCCATAAACTGTTCTGTTACAATATTCTATATTCTATAGAATATACAGTATTACAATGTAATATACAATATGATGTAATTGTATTACAATACAATGTAATACACAATATTACAATAGTCTTTATACAATATTCTGTGCTGTCCCATATGGTAGGCATTAGCTACATATGGCAGCTGAGCATTTGCAATGTGGCAATTAGGTACCAAATTTTTAATTTTATGTAATTTTAATTTGATTTTAAAAACTGATGCTTGACTCAATTGTGAGAAAACTTTTAAGTATGTTTGGAACAACTGAAGATATTAGTCTATTTTTTTCAAATGTTAATTTTATGAAACGTAAATACATCAGGGTTTCTGATAAAAATGCAACATTCAAATAGAGATATTAAAAAGGAACATAAACTATCTCATTAAAATTTTTATATTAATTCCACATTGAAATAGTACTGTTTTGGATATATTAGGTTACATAAAATATATTACTAAAATTAATTTTACGTATTTATTTTTGTTTTTAATGTGCTACTGAAAGTTTAAAATTACATACGTGGCTCACATTTCTATTGGACATACTGCTCTAGACTCTCGCTCTGGACTAACAGCATATGCATCATCTCGATGCATAATCTGAGGTCCCTCCCAGACAAACTGAATTTGAGTTTGAATTTGCTTTTTAACAAGATCTCCAGATGATTTGTATGAATATTGTAGTTTGAGAAGCAACTGCTTCAAACCACTTTCATATTCATCAGTTTCTCTGGAGCAAAGATCAAATGCAGTCTGTACTACCTATCTCAAAACACGGTTTGGTAATAAAAATTAGGACTTGAAACTTTCATGAAAATAAGTTTGGTAAACAAGGAAATGATAGCTGTTTAACATGGAAGTTGCACTGAATAATACAAAATTTCTCCCAGCACATTAACATTAATATTTTGTGTCACGTAGTTGTTAATTTGTTGCTGGTACAGCAGATTAGCACCATGTATTCCCTCAGAACCCAACTCAGCAAGTTGCGTGGGGACCTAGTGCTATACGATGCCATTTCACTCTGAATTTTTCCCTTTGTCTCTGGGAAGGCCAGTGATTTGTCTTGGAAAAATTTACTGGAAAGTTCTCCCTGATCTTTGTAAATTTCACTTTTTTTTCCATAATCAGCATCCTCAAGCCTCCCTTATCCCCTCTTCCATCCAATAACTTTCATATTTTTTCTAAAATTAAATCGTGTATTGATTGTTGCATTCCTTTATTTATCAGAACACTTCCATGTCTTTTTAACAGCACTGGTATCATTATTTGAATTGTTATTATTTCTGTTTATTCTCTGATTACACAGGCTCTGATCATTTTTTTTCTTAAGCCTTGAAATTGTTAGCGTGTGAGTTTGTAGTATGCACTCTCTTATAGAAATCTTATATTGGGTGAGCAGAAATATGTGTATTCAGCTGTTTGTGTAAACTGTGATAACTTTGAAAAACCTGAGAAATTCTCTTGTTTCTTATGCTTCAATTGTTAGATTAAGAGCTCACTTCCAAAGAAGACTGCAAAATATGAGAGATGATTGCTGGAAGAATTGTTTAATGCTGAAATAGGTTTTCAACTGTTCTTAATTTATTATTTATACTGCACTTAATTCCACAAAGGATCTGAGGCTGAATACAATAAAGACAGGATTCAAAAGGCCCATTAAAACAATTGAGTAGTCATCAAAGGGGGAGGGAAGGAAAAAGAGAAAAACAGTTGTGCTAAAAAATCTTAACTAAGAAGAGCTATTATTTCTGAACAATAAGCATATCCAAGCTTATTGGCAACCAGGGTAAACTAGCCTCGATAATACAACAAATAACATAATATTTAAAATATTTTAAAGATCTTATATAAAGGACATGGAAAATCTTACTGCATATTATATTCAAATTCAATCTCTCAGGTACCAAAAAGGTATTCTTCAAAAGGCTATTTCTTTCATTAATTTTCATCCAACCCTGAGGACACATCATATCATAGTTCTGTGAGTCAGCTCCAAGAGGAGCCAATGAAACCTTTGTTGATTAAAAAAGAAATTTAATGCCTACTCTCCATCATATGTGGAGCTGAGAGCAGGGATGCAGTAGTGGAGAAGGCACACAGCGCTCTGGGCCTCAAGGAATAGTTCCAGAAGGAAGACGCGCATCAAACACGCACCAGAAAGTCAAGTCTAAAATTTCAGGATGCTACAAGGGCATATATCAAGAAATTTTATCCCAGACTGAAGGTCAGGAGAGCTTGCTGGAGGAAATGACATTTAAGCTAAGACTGAAAAATACGTTCTAGTTCTCCAGACTAAAGGAGCAATTTGTGTAAAGACTCTCAAGTGCGAACCAAGTGCAGTCTGCTTGAGGGTGAAGAGTGAGGGTGACTAGCGCTGGAAAGGTTAAAGCAGACTAAATGGGCGAGGCACTTCGGGCTTACGAAGACGTTGCTCTTAATCATAAGGATAGTAGGTGGGAATGAAGGGTTTTTTAAAGTAGAAGCTATTCACATTTTTTGAGAAGATATTCTCCTAGAGTAGAAAGTAGATTATATGGAAGCTTCACTTGACAGAAGATACCAGTGATGAGACTATTGAAATGGTTCAAACCAGAAATGATGGTAGCTGGGCTCAGATAGAGATGGTGGGAACCAAGAAGAGAAAACGTAGATGAAGACAGAATGGACAGGACCTGGGTCTGAGAGAAATGAGTCATGAAGTCTCCCCAGAATCTTTTCTTGAGCAAAGAGGTTCGGGATCATCCATATGGAAAGTTTAAATGTGGTTCCCTATGTGGGGAACTAGATGGACACATAAGTTCTCAAAGTTGTTTGTAAGATACTCTTTATTTTCCTGTCTGCATTTATTAATAATACTAGACTCTGAAAGCCAGGGGTACTCAATGTTGCCATTTATATGGCCCTATATTTTTTTATGGCTATGAGAAGAGATATTGTTGGGCCATAAAAATAAAAATTATAGGGCCATTTTGTACCCATGGGTTAGTGTCTCATGCTAACTGATAAAGCACTGGATTGCCTATCCTTACTCTATGTTACAAAGCCAGCCAAGTTCCAGTAGGAGGACCTCTTGCCATATCCAACTAACTAAGGGAATGAATGAATAAACGAATAAATAAATAAATAAATAATAAGCAAGAAAATGGGGAAAATTACTTATTTGCTTTTGATATTTGAAGACTGACCTAGAAGGCACACAGATTTAGCGGAGATGGAATGACACCTCAGACTTGAATATTCGCCTGGCTGTGTTACAGGTAGTGAGTTAATCATCCAACTTTATTACTAAACCCTGATCATGATCATGATTCTTTAAAAACATTATTGTTTTTGTCCTGGAAATCTATCCGTCCCCATTCAATTAGAGATCCTAAAGATCTGTTTTCTTTACTCGTGAAATAATGGACATTAATAAATCATGTGAATCTTTTCAGTCTATAAGAAATCCTGCTTTCTAAATTACCATTTTTTCCCTGAGGAGCAAGACTTCTAATTGAGACAAGTTCCCTGATGTATTTTATGTTCTTGTAATTATTTTAAAACATATGGCAATAAAAGAGTTATGCCTCTTCAGTGTATTTTCGTGTATTCTTGTCATCTTACAGGTTCAGGTAGCATGCACTATTTTGGAATCACTTGTTTCTTTCCTTCCAAATAAAATTATTATTTAATAAGGAGAATATAGGTTTATAATAAAAGATGTATACACGTTTTATATCATAAATGTGCTTAGTTGAATATTTTAACTATTTATCTAACTTTATTATGAATTTTAACTGCTGAGTTTATTACTCATTTACCTGAAACTGCCAAAACAATTGTCCAATTTGCAAATGGAAAATTAACAAATTAACTTAATTCAGCTCTTACTGCATAAGTTTTATGATAGTGAATATAATGGTTGGCACATGTTACCTAGAGGAATTTTAATTAGTTCACGAAAGAATTTTCATATCTCTACAAACACAGAGATTCATTTTAAGATATGACTCTTTTCATCAAAAATTCATAAAAGACCCAAAGCATCATTACGTTCAGACCCAACACATAACACTTTGAAACTTGAAAAAAAAAGGCAATAGAAAAGTGAGTTCTTTGTCAGTCGGGGTCTCCATATGTATGTGAATTCACCCCAGATAGTTCATAAAAGACTCCAATAAAGGAAGTACTTACATGTTTATGGCCCTGGCGAAGGGAACCAACAAGGCATAGTGAGACACCCAGACTGCCCAGAGCAGGAAGTTGTTATGGCACATTAGGCTTAAGGGACAAGAGAGGAAATAATGCTGCTAAGTCTCAGTGAGAACGGGAGTGTATTAGTCTGGGTTCTCCGGAGAAACAGAACCTATAGGAGATGTATACAGAGAGAGAGAGAGAGATTTACTTTAAGGAATTGGTCGATGTGATTGTGGAGGCTTGGGAGTCCCAAATCTGATGGGGTAGTTCGGCAGGCTGGAGGCTCAGGAGAGAGTTGCAGTTCAAGTCAGAAGGCAATCAGCTGGCAAAATTGCCTCGTGCTCATGGGAGGTCAGCTTACTGTTCTAGTCAGGCCTTCAGCTGATTGGTTTAGGCCCACCTATGTTACGGAGGGCAACTTACTTTACTCAAAGTCCCTCAATTTAAATGTAAATTTCATCTAAAAACACCTCAAAGAAACAGCCAGAATAATGTTTGACCAAATACCTGGGCATTGTGGCCCAGCCACGTTGACACATGAAATTATCCATCTCATGTAGGGCTTTCCCTATAGGAGCTACAGTCTTGGTGAGGGGCACAGCAATGGCCAGAAACATAACAGTTCAGTGAGAGATTAAGGAAGAAATGACCCAGCCTCAGTTACCATTGGATCTGAAGGGCTAGAAAAGCAAGGGATAAGGCCTAAGCCTCCTGGAGAGTTCGCCCCTCACCATGGATTCTACTCAAAGCTGTCAGCCATGCCACCCAGTAGATGGGTTAGTTCAGCACACATGAAAAGCCCACCAGAAAGGCCTTGTTCATTCATCGTGGTGGGTAATGTGAGGTGCAACCCTTTGCCTTTAACTTTAGAGGAGATGACATATCATGATATAGAACACTAGTTCTCTAGAAGCAACATGGTAGGCCCCTGAATCATCTATCATGGAGTTTTTCTCCCACCCTCTGCACACATCCATCTTAAACCATTTAGGATACTTTATATCCCCTACTCACTAGATCCGATCAGCACAAAGACACCAACATATTGATCCTGTGTGATGTTCTGTGGGATGTGAAGGTGAACAAGACCCATCAAATCCATATTATTACAATGAGAAGGAGAGTTGACATAGCCCAGCGCAAGGCAGAGAAGCTGTATCGGTTTCCCTGCCAGCCTAAGGTGAACCGCTCCTTTCTGTTCTTACAAATCGAAATTGAGAGACACATTTGCCTCCTTAAGAATTGCATACCGGGTACCAGAGGCTGCATTGCTTTCTTTCTATTCCTTTACATCTGAAATGGCAGCCCGTCTGGTATCATCATCCCATTCATATCCTTTTACACAGAACACACCAAGGAATCACCATTTCTTCGTCTTTCAAGATTTGATCATGGCACTGATCTTTGCAATTCCTCCAGTGATGCAGTATTGCTATGGTTTACTGTTTGGTGCTGAGTGCGTGCGTGCGTGCATGCGTGTGTGTGTGTGTGTGTGTGTGTGTGTGTGTGTTGGGGGAGGGGCAGCTCCATGGGATTCCATTTAGCATTTGCTGTTATAGAGCTCTCACTCAGTGAGACAAGAATCCAATGTGCATATTCTGAAAGTTGCTAAGGGTGTCTCTTACAACAATACACACTCAAGGACCAGGAACATAACCACTACGTATGAGGGCATACTGGAAAATCTGGGAAGTTTAGGCTATGTTTTCATTTATCACTTGTCCTCCATAAGCCTCCATTCTGACCAGTGGAACAGAGTGGCAATATCTAACGCCTGAAAGATCTCACTATTTTCCTTTCCACTGTGCACAGTCATTCTAGAAAATGGCTACAGCTTTCTCTGGTGAAGGCTTAAAGAAAGGTTTACAACATATGCTTGTGTCCACATTGTAGGATCCTTCTCCAACTGATCCAGCTTTACCCATTAAGGGGATCCAAGACTAAGAACAGGCTTAAGTATATAAAATGTATAAAAGTCTAAAAATTCCCACTACACCAACCTAAATCAGTTTTCTACTCTACAGAATTATACAGATGAGAATATCATGGTGGGCTGCTATATATTTTATTCTTAGACAACCTATAATCAATTTGCCAACTCCACAGGTCCCTGTGGGTCAAAACATTCTTATTGCTACCCTATCCTTGGGCTCTATGGCAATAATTGCACCCACCATATCCCTGATGATTAAGCCATTGAAATTAGAGCTGTCAAGGCTATTTGTACATTCAACACCATGATAAATAGAACATTCAGTGCTACTCTTAAACATTGCAGCTTGTAGAATGGATAAGCAAGTTGCACATAATAAATTTACCCCAACTTTACAATTTCCTTAAACTTTTTATTCCTTACTCTACATTATTCCAAGGAAATTCTAACACCTGGATCTTGTTTAAAGTAGGATATGAAGTCTAGGCTTCAAGGAAATCACAAAATAAGCAGTTAGATCTCCCTGTTAGAGCTGAGAAATTACATTGAAAATCCAGAATGAGTGCACTGTACCAATAAATTTGGCCCAATCCAACCTTAAACTGCAACTTTTTTTTACTACCCTTTGACTCCTACACATGATCTCTGGTTCTTGCAGATACAAAGTAGCATGGTCTTGTAATTCCTTTGGCACACTGCACTATTTCCTCTCTCAAAAGACCATTCATTTCTCCTCTGGGCTGTTATTTACACTCATTAGGACCCAAAACCAATCCTTCACATCTGGGGTTCCATGAGAAAACTAAGCTCCAATACCCTAAGGAATCTGCTGGATGTAATGAATTCACTTACTGCCTATCCATTTAGAGTGGTACTAGCTATATATAATCCTTGGGAGAACTGAAAACATAGTCATTGAAATAATTTTCTATGAGGTAAATTCTCTTGATGAACCCTGACTGAGAAAGGCTGGTACGTAGAGACTTTGAAGGGAGGGTGGGGACACCTGACCCACGTGAAGTCATTGAAAATCTTTCTGTGATCATCAGCCAGGAGAAAAGGTTCAGGGATATTAGTTTGTTCGAGATTCTCTGTTTTATTTTTCTATCCAATATTCCTATTCCAAATCTCAAAGTTCCACTTTTCCCCAATCAGTGCTTAACTTTAACACAGGACTTGAGAAACCCTATATTTAATGTTGCAAACATTAAATTGTATTTTAGAACTAATCTTCAGTCATATCTTTCCTGCCAGTATAGGAGACAATAAGGATAATTTTCAAGGTCACCACAGATGTTTTCGGCTCCACTTACCACTTAAGTTGAGAATTCAAGGCCCATATAGTTGTTGTTGTTTCAAAAACTCTCCAGGGCAGTCAGAGGCAGCTTGTCGAATTCATAGTATTTATAATCTCAATTGCAATCAAGTACAACAGGCATTTGATCTATAAAAGCTTTCTCCTCTGCCTCATGATAAGGATAATTTGAATGACTTTGATAATAATGGCTGTCAAGGGTATCTGTGCCATCTATGTATTTCCCAATCCAGTACCGAGTGTGATCTCGAGGGCTACTTCTACAATAAAGCAGTGTCAATCAGAGGCCCGCAGAAAATGGAAGTGACCCCATACGCTTCAAATAAAAATAAATTCATGAAGGGACTACATACACAATTGTGGGAAGAATTAATGGATCAAACAAGAGTTGTTGAGACATGGCTCCGAGAGACTGTCAACTGTATGAAACTGTTAGCAGCTCCAGGAATAAAGAGATAAAAGGAAGAAATAGTAATGCCAGGACCCAGCGAGACAGGAGAACCTGAGGAAATTCTACCCAGAGTTGGCTTTGGTCTTAGAGGTGCGTATTCAGCTAAGTGTAGAATCAATACAAACTCTTACCCTCGGATTGTCTGTTAATGACTCCCATTACCAAAGTACCCGGAAGCCAACTGAGGAGGGAAAAGGGCAAAGGAAGGCGGAGAATAGATCTGTGGAGGAAATGGAGGGTAACTAGCACAATATCATATCAACTGGGTTTATTTTATCAATATCTTTATAAATCAAGTTGTTAATAGTGATAAACTATTGTTATATGTCCATTCGTATGAAATAAAATTAGCATATACAATATGTGTATCTATAAGAAATATAATAGATGAGAGACAAAAATGTAATCATAAATGCTCAAAGTAAATAACAAAATAATTGAATACTTGGAATGTGCCAAGTACCTTCTAAATATTTAAGTGTATAAGTAAGATTTTATCTTCCTGAGTCCTCACTAAACCTTATGAGGTATCTATTAGTAGTATTTTCAGGAAATGGACTTCCATCAGGTTTAAGGTCACACATGCAATCAATGAACAAATGAGGATTGAAACCGAGGATATCCCAGGCTCAGTGCAGTGTGATGTATACACCATGCTTTGAGCTGCTTTAATTTTAAATAATTTTAAGATGAACAGAATGGGTTTAAATATTCTTATTTTATAGATTGTGCTATTAAACAAACACAGATAATGCTAAAATTCTCTCCTCAAGGAGGAACTCAGCTAATGAGCACCACAGCTGGGGAGAGAACCAGAGTCTCCTGGGTCAGAGGCAAACCATCTTGTCCATGTGCCCATTTCGGATTCTTCAAACAAGCCATCACTTTGTTATTGCGCCTTCCCAGATAATTATGCTATAATTGCCTGCTTTAAATTACATTTCAATGTATCCTTCCAATATTTCTCCTGCTCACTTTGTGTACAATCAGCCTTAAAGAAATATTATCTTGCTTAGGTTCCCTCAGTTGCAAATTGCTTTTTAATTCACTTAATTATAAAGGGCATTTGTCTCTTCTAATATTCAGTAATCAAGTTTAAGTATGCAGGCAAAGGCATCGATCCATGGCAATGCTTCTAAAGCATATATAATTTTACATTTTAATTTTCATATATTTTATGTGGATGTCTTATTTTTCTATATATAATATTGTATGTGTATATATATACACACACACATCACATTCTACAGGAGTGTGTGTGTGTGTGAGTGTGTGTATTCAACCCACATCTATTACTCCGGGTAAACATGTCTTAAAAAGGGAAATATGCAGGGTCAATCCAAGACATTCATGTCTACCCTGGTCTTTTTCAGGAAGCAACGGGTCTATACTGCTCCTCCAATCTGTACTGATGGTCCTTGTGCTTCCCTGGGTTCCAGACAATAGCTAACGGCTGCCTCTGCCCTGTACTGAGCCACATCATTCTCTCAAACATCAGCTACTTTGATATACACAACTCGCTGCACGTGTACACGTCGACGCTACTTCCTGGCTTGGTTCATGAGAGGGAACTCGGGCCTGAAACCAGCAAATCAAAAGGAGATGGAAGAATAAGCCCAATGGGGGAGCAGTTTTCCCTGGTCATGTCCCACTCTATGTGCTCACCAAACACCCTTCTGTTGTGATGCGATCCTTCAGGCAGCCACCGCCAAGCCTGTTGTGATCATTTCCTGATAGAGTAGAACAATGACCATTGTCTTCATTTAAGATTAAATCTGGAATTTTCTTTTCCTTATTTCAAATATGTAAGAAAAAACTCACAACGTTTTTCATTTCTGTGGGCTCCTGATAATGGTTGAGCAGTCAGACGTTCAAAATTGAAGTGATTCTGATGACGGATATTTGATTCGTTCAGTCAGTCTGTCCACATTTCTTCTCCGAGCACCTGTTAAGTGCCAGGTACTGTTCTAGGTGCTACAGATACATTAGTCAATAAAGAGATGAAATCGCTGCCCTCGGAGAGCTTATAGTATAGCTGGGGAAAACAGACCACTGAGAAAATAAGATGTATAACATAAAGCATGTTAAAAGCTACATGTGCTACAAAGAAAAATAAAACAAGGATGAGGGAAAGGGACAGGTTCTGCAATATTAATTAGGTGGTCAGGTAAGTACTCAGTGAGAAGGTGTTATTTTAGTAGAAACTGAAGGAGGTGAGTGGGGGAGACATCTGCACATTTTGTGGGAAGAGTATTTTAGGCAGAGGAAGCAGCTGGAACCACATCCCTGCAGAAGGAGGAGCACACCAGTGTATCTGAGAGGAGAAAGAAAACTCCATGAACTGGTGGTCATAAAAGAGGAAGGAACTAACAGGACATGAGGTAAGAGAGCAGCAGGGTATGCATAGGGATGGGGCTCGTCTTGATGGGCAGATGGGAAGCAATATGAGGAACTGGGCAGAGGCATAAATGACATAAAACTGGCATTGGAAAGGAAGCTCTCCATTCTTGGTCCTGCACGACCCGTGACAGCAATGTCCCTCCTTGTTTTGTAGAAACATATATTGTGGACTGATTAGAGTGCCTGGCTCCAGGTACAGCCTTCAATAAATATTAATTAACTGACTGACTTTTCTTTATTCCCACTAAGTAAAAGTAAAATGTTTAATGAGCAGAACCATATTTAAAAAGTAAAATATGTTGTTGTATTCAAAACATGCTAAGGTTTGAGATTTCAGTATAAAGATTTGCATCTCACTGTGAAAATTAGGCATATGGAGGTAAAAGACCAAACTTCTATCTTTATTTCAAGATATGCTAGTTCTCCCACATCTCCAGAACAATTTAAATCAAAGCTGACACAACTCCCCAGTGCTTCCAGGTTTGTAGTTATAACTTAGTTCTTGGCTGTAATTGAGTAGTGTAAGTGTTCCTTCTTGTGTAATATTTGAGTCTCCACAATTATGAAGCATATGTAAGAAGGAAAAATTGCCTTGCCCAGATCATTTCCACTAATAAGTTAGTAAAATTAGTCACTATTCATACATCACTGTGATAGTTAATTTTCTGTGTCGTCCTGACTGGGCTAAAGGATACACAGATTAGCTGGTAAAACACTTCTGGGTGAGTCTGTGGTGTTTCTGGAGGAGACTGGCATTTGAATCTGTGAACTGAGTAAAAGCAAATGGCCCTCCCCAGTGTGAGTGGGCATCAACCAATCTGTTGAGGGCCTGAATAGAACAAAAAGGCAGAGGAAGGGGGAATTTGCTCACTCTCTGTTTGAGCTAAGACATCCATCTTCTCCTGCCCTCAGACATTGGCATTCCCGCTTTTCAGGTCTTCAAACCAGAATCAGGACTTATACCATTGGCCTCCCCTGGTTTTCAAGCCTTTGGACTCAGACTGAATTATACCTTCCATGCTTTCCTTGTTCTCCATCTTTAGGACAGCAGATCGTGTGACTTCTCAGCCTCCATTATTGCCTGAGCCAATTCGTATAATAAATCTCCTCATATAGATATATAGATGATTTAGCTGATGGACAGATAGATAGATAGATAGATAGATAGATAGATAGATAGATAGATAATAGACCCATTGGTTCTGTTTCTCTGGAGAATCCTGACTAATACAATCACACGCCAGTTAATACTAACATATTTACCATGCTGTCGTGGCAGTGGAAAATATAACTAGTATATTGCAAATACAAGATACAAGTTTCGAATTTAAATTGTTTTTAAATCTAGTTCCATAAAGGCAAAGAATGTGTCAAAGAACTGATAGAATTACACTTAAAGCCACTGAGAGGGAATATGTATCTGGCAGAATGAGACTAGTTAACAATTAAAGAGAAAAAGAAAAGATGATGACACCTATGGAAAGACAATGATGTGCATATCAAAGCTTAAGTTAGACATTTGGAAAATTTGATAAAGCCTCCCAATATTCTTTTTCAAAAAATGGCAACCTTTATGATCATGCTGAAAATCAAATATGAATTAAAATATGCCATTATCATACATTTTATTGTAAGATTATATAAAACATCTCCACTTGAGTGATTTTTGTTGTTAGCATTTCAATATAAATAAATAATTGTTAATAAAATATTAAAATTTTCTTTATAATTTTGTTTTATTTCTAGAGAAAAATATATAGCCATTTTTATACCATCTCTTATAAAAGGCTGGTCCTTGTTTTAAGCTAAACTATTTAAGCAATGATGTTTTCCTACAGTGATTATCCTTAGATAGCAAGAACTTCCTGTACGGCATTTCACTGAAGTGATTTATTCAGTAGTATTTTACTGTCTCAAATATAATAATATTCTTGTAAATAATCTTATTTAACACTAAGTGAGCTATTGTGTGTTTTGTTTTTTAATTTTTATTATTTATTGTTTTGGTGAGGGAGATTGGCCTTGAGCTAACATCTGTGCCAATCTTCCTCTATCTTTTGTATGTGGGACACCACCACAGCATGGCTTGATGAGCAGTGCATAAATCTGTGCCCAGGCTCCAAACCCTGCGAATCCCAGGCCGCTGAAGCAGAGGACACAAACACAACCACTGCGCCACTGGGCCGGCCCCGCTATTGTGGTTTTTTAAGTGTTGCTTACAGACCTCTGGTTAGCTCAAGGAATAGACAAATCGTTATTGACCTCCAAAGTATATTTTGACAATTATTATATCACTCACTTCACTAAATTACCTTAAAAATAATAAAAAGCACAGATGAGGCTTAAAAACACTTCAGAAATGTATTATAGCAAGTTATAAAGTTCCTAAGGGACAAAGTTACAATTGAAACTCAAGTTTTTTCTGATTCCAGGGTTGACTTTGACACTTTTTATTTCAATAATATTAGTACATGATCAACTGCCAACTGTTTTCTCCTAAACTTCACATATGTTTTGTGGAAAAACAAGTCAAATATCAGAATCTGTTTTTACGTGGTTACTAAGTTAACTTTTTACGGTTAGTATAATGAAACAAGAGGAGGAAATCAAACTTTCCTTAGATATTTCTTAGCTATTATGACTAGCTACAAAATTAGTTACAGATTTGTAATTGGTAATTAATTTTACTTTTGTAATATAGAAATGTAATAGTTTTATCCCTCAAAAGATTAAAAGCTCACCTAACCACCAACTATGTTTTGAGTATAATGTGGTTGCATTGTATCTAACACCATCTGTGATTTAAAAAAAAAAATGATTGCCCTTAAGAAACTTACAATAAAGTTGACGACACGTATACATATGAAAAAATTAGACAACATAATATAATGTTATTTAAGACTAAATCAATTGTTAAATTATCTTGCTATTACTGAAAGAAATGTTTAAATTCCCGTAATGAAAGGTTTTGTTGGAATTTTAATTGTTGTAGTAATTTATCCCTTACAATCATCTTGAAGGCTCTCCCTTTGCAAAAGAATAGTAACTGGAGAATAGAAGATTTGCTTCAAAGCTTGAAACTTACCAAATGATAGTCTTTCACAGCAAGTTACCCTTAAGGCCAAATAATAATTATGCGTTAAAAATCAGCAGGTAGGGTTTATTTCTCTTCTAAAACAAATATATCTAGTCATAAGAGAAAAGGTGTTCATATCCCACAGAACTACCCATATGTCCTTCCAGCATTTACAGGCTTAAAAAAAAATGAATGAAACCACCAATAAGCTAATGAATAAAATGTCTAGAAAATAGAATTGCAAAAGGTTGACAAATGAAAATTTCTGTAGTCATGGCTAGAAATTGGCACATGACACATGAAAATTAAATGCCAGAGCTCAGTACAAAAAAAGGCCTCAAGATGTTTAACTGTAGGCATATTTAGTTTTCTAATTCCGCCAAATTTCAACACATGTTGGAGATTGTAATAGAGGAACATTCAGCCATATGTTTTGACATCCAAGTTGGCGTCTCTGAAAGTCAAGCTCTGAAAGCTACCGTACAGAAAGAAAGGCTAGAGGACCAGTTTTTCTTGGTTTTTATGAAAGATGTTTAATGGTCTTGATGTGAATCCAGCTCTAGAAGGTTACTGGCGCAAAATACCACAAATTATCCAGGTTTCTTTTGCCAAAGCTACATGGAAACTGAAGCTATTTTCCAGGTTTTTTTTTTTTTTAATTTTCTAAATGGTAAGCATAATGACCCTAGTGCTCTGCATGACTTTGGCAATGAGATGTTGAAACAAAACAATAATGTAAAAATAACATGAATATTAAACCACAGGTTCTTGCTGTCTTGATCTGCATCTCCATTTGTAAACCTGTTTTTTGGGGAAAACAGATATTAAACTCATTATAAAGGAAAACTGACTGATAATCATTGGCTTGATTCAATTGAAATTAGCTGCTTTATTTTTCCAACCTAATTATGGACACACCAATACTTCTCTGTATCACTTAGGTAGTTAAATGTATGGATAGGCACAGGTATCCTTTCCAGGTGTGAGCACCATCATTTTCTCTACCTCGTATCAATAAAAATATAACACCCGCAGCTTCTGTTGTATTTTTAAACACTTAGATGTATTCTCTGCTTCCTTAATTTTAAATAAACTTGTTAGAGATAAAATATGACAGATAAAAGGTACTCATAATCGGATCTTTGTTACCCAAATTACAAAGTTCACTTGATCACCAACTTACTTTTTTTTAAATATCTTATTGGCACGACACTGGTCTAACATCAGAGAGAAACCCCCTCTGAATTCTTGTTTTTATAAGCCAGTGAAGGAAACCTGTAAAGAGCATAGGCCTTTTCAACAGAGAGATGAAACATTTGACTATATTTCCATAAACTCCCATAAATTCTAGAGAAAATCAGTTGTTTTAAAAGCATGTTCATGAATATCCATCAGAATATTTTTCATGTTATTTAGGGTACCATGATGAATATATCTGATTCAAACTAAAATCTATAGTTGGTTTGATTTTTACAGTTCAATTTTTATTTCCTCTTTATTCAGAATAGTAACGGTTACAATTAAAAATCTTTATGCATAGCTTATTAGCCATAAATTTAGCCTCCATTAGAGATGGGTATACACAAATACTACAGGATAAATGACTTGCTATGAAATGCCTTTCTTTGAGAGCATGCAATGTGTGTGAATCACGATAAAGAATTCAGCACTAGTGATAACAAATGACATGAGTTGATAATATTCTGGAGCATTTAAAACTTATCTTTATACATCAGATGTTAAAAACAGAAAGCATCCATTATGTATAACAAACACACATGTGCTATTTATTCAACTTCTGATTCAATTCAATGATTTACTTTTGGGCTTTGCAATTAAAAAAAGAATCCTAAAGGATCACCACTATTACCTGTGTCTCAAATGTGGCTGTATTTTATTGGTGCATATATATCATATGTTTTATGATATACATATATATTATTATATACATGTGTGTGGTTTTTCACAAATGAGTTTTTGACAGAACGTTGATGCATGTGCCTATATTCTTCTGAGTTCCAATATATGAGAACTGTGAAGCTAGAAAGCTTTAATAATATGAACCTCTTTGTCTTAAAATTTATAATATATGAATAATTTCAGATCCTCCTACCATAATCTTTGGAAGCATATTCTGTTTTTAAAACATCAATTTATCTTTTTCTTTGCGACCACTTCTTTCTGACTCTCTCTATGTAAACTGTTTTCTGTTCTCTTCTCTTTTTTGGAAATCTCTACTTCTCTTAGAGGTTCAGTTTTTATTTCTGAGAGAATTATACCAGTTGGAATTATCAGAATATATTTTTATACAGTAGTCATACATTTTCTTTTTTTAAAAAGTCAGTTTATTTGAATAAGATGACTGGTTTCTCCAGCTGTGCTCTGTGTCTTTTTGTTCATCATTATTATTGAAAAAAGGGGTACAGAAATATTCCAACCATTTTTGAGATATACTGATGACGTAAAATTAAGATTCTGCTAGAATGTTTGTTACTGCATAATATGAATATCATTTGCTGATTATTCTTATTAAATTTGAAAGAGTTGCTTAGGATTATATTGCTCATCCTATGTTTGAAGTAACTTTGGAGAGCTTCAGAAGGTATTTTTAAAATAAAGGAAGGCATCCTTCAGACTGGCTAAAACCAAGGTAAAATGGAAAATATATCTGATTTCCAACTTTGAGAGACATTCAAAATAAATAGCTATTTCTATGATTTTATGCACTAGAATAGGTAAATGCTGATTTATGATAAAGTTACTTTTCTGATTGGCAGCTCTATGCATCATTCTCCAGCTTATGACAACATATGCCTATGTATCGTAAGGTATTCAGAATTCTCATGAACAGCGCTGTGGGATCACTAGCTTATAATATACAAGAACGTGCCTGGCTGCTGAGGGTACCATCTTGCTTGGATAGGGACACATGAGCAGTGGTGATCTAAATTCTGGTGCCCATTTCAATATGAACTCTTCTGTAGCATTTTAATCTTTAACCACGTGAACTTTGATTGCCTGGGGGAAACAGAGGCACTTGAGTTAAAAGTCTTCAAAATACACATGATCAGCTGTGACCTCTCCCTTCAACCCATGGTTACTAAAGGCTAAATATTTTCATTCACATGTTCTGCAAATGCTTTAACTTCAGAATAATTAAAACATCCAAACTTAAAATCTTTCAAGAAAACCAGGACTCTCTCCAAATATCCCCATTTTTTTTATCAGTGGTGGCAAAATTCAACCACATGCTCAGGATTAAAACACATTTATCACTTACTAAGCTTTGCAAATATTTTTATCAATGGATATTTATGTTAGCCTTTCCTTTTTATAAGTTACCGACATTTTGCTCAGGACTGCATCAGCAAGAATAAGGAAAGAAGATCCTCAGTGGTCTTTCTTCCTCTACTCTCTACCAATCCCATTCATTTGACCCACAACTTGAAGTTTTTTGTATAAAGTTTCCACTCACAAATATTTTGTAATAGTTCAGTATTCATAAATAATGTCTAAATGGTATAGCTAGGCATTACGGGAACTTGACTCCTTCTACTGTACCTATACATTGTATACTCATTTTCTATAATTCCATAATATGATCCACTTCCAAACTCAACTGATTTGGCTTATGCGTTTTTCCATAAACATCCCTTTATTCAAGCTCCTGAACCTTTATTTCTACCACTTCTTCTGCTCTCTTCCAATTTTCATGATCTGTCTATTCTTTAAGGTACAGGCATGCAAGCATTTCCTCCGATGAAGATGTGCATAACATATCCAGTCAAACCCACTCCTCTAAATAATGGCAAAATGTATGACTTTCATCATTCATTTTGTCACCAATAATACTAGATAGCACGTGATATTTTTAATTTTCTAAACAGGATCTGCACAGGATTTTGAAATACACACAAACACCTTGAAGGCAAAGTCCTTATTGTATATTTCCCGATACACAAGCACGTGGCTTGAATTAGTTAGCTTTTACTACATAGCTGTATTAATTTTCTAGGGACGTCAAAACAAATACCACCAAGTGAGTGGCTTAAACAACACAAATTTCTTGTCTCGGTTCTGGAGGCTAAAAGCTTAAGATCAGAGTGTTGGCAGGTTTGGTTTTCTCTGAGGACTGTGAGAGACTCCGTTCCATGCCTCTCCCCTAGCTTCTGATGATGTGCCACCAATCTTTGGCAAAGTTTCTTGGCTTGTAGAAGCGTCACCCTGACTTCTGCCTTCATCTTCACATGGCATTCTCCTTATGTGCACGTCTGTGTCCCCATTTCCCCTTTTTACACGAACACAAGTTATATTGGATTATTTGGATTAGGGGCCCACCCTACTCCAGTATGACCTCATCTAACCTTAACTAATTGTGTCTTCAATGACTACAGTCACGTGCCTTTTAAGAATGTTTCAGTCAACAATGAAATGAATATACCACAGTGGTCCCATAAGATTAGTACCATGTAGCCTAGGTGTGTAGTAGGCTATGCTATCTATGTTTGTGTAAGTACTGTAGGGGAGGAAGAAATTTCCTTCTACTTTCTTCTGGCTGGTCTAAGAATTAACTTGACATGAGACAGGTAACAGAATAAAAACAAACAGAAGTTTAATAACACGTGTACATGAAAGAAACCCAGGAAAACCAAGTACGTCCTCAAAATGGCCAAAGCCCTCCCCTTAAATACCATCCCCAGCTAAAGACAAAAGAACATGTTGGGGGTGGGAAGAGTAGGGACTTCAAAGGGAAGGAAGGCAAGTCACAGGTAGGTGAAAAGGAGCAAACATTTAGAAAACAAGTGTTTCTTTGGCCTGAATTCTTTTAGGCAATCAAGAGGGAGCTAACAAGAAGAACTTTCTGAGTCTTTTGTTTCTTAAAAATAGTCAGCCTGGGGCCAGCCCCCTGGTGTAGTGGTTAAGGTCTACAGCTCTGCTTCAGTGGTCCAGGTTGTTGGATTTGGATCCAGGGCACAGACCTACACCACTCGTCAGCCATGCTGTGGCAGTGATCCACATCCAAATAGAGGAAGACTGGCACAGATGTTAGCTCAGGGCTAATCTTCCTCAGCGAAAAAAAAAAAAAAGGAGGAAGATTGGCAACAGATTTTAGCTCAGGGAAAATATTCCTCAGCAAAGAAAAAAAAAAAATCAGCCTAAAATAATCCTCATGTTAAAGAGGCACATTTTGGGGTGGCAAATTTTGTTTCTCTACAGTACACTCAAGGATGTTCGCATGAGGACGCAATCGCCAAATGATGCATTTCTCAGAAGGTATCCCCGTCGTAAAGCAGCACATGACTGTATTTCCAAATAAGATGACATTCTGAGATGCCAGAGGGTAGAAATTTAACACATGAATTTGCAGGGACACAATTCAACCCATGAAAATAGCAAACCACACGAAACTTGGTGGCTTCAAACAACAACCATTTACTTAGCTCACGATTCTATGAGTCAGCAATTTTGATTGGGTTCAACTGGGCACTTCCTTCTGCCTCAGATTATCTCATTCATTCATCTACTCCACAGCCAGTCAGCTAGGCAGCTCTGTTTTGGGGGCTGGCTGGCTGTCAGCTGGAGAAATTAAAGCAATTGGCCCACAAGTCCTTCCTCATGCAACAGAGTAGCCCAGAATTTTTCACACGGTGACTTGGAAAGTTTTCAAAAAGAGGAGCAAAATTGTGAAAGGCTTTTTGAGGCCTCGGCTCAGAATTGGCACAAAGTCACTTTTGCCAAAGCGAGCCACAAGGTGAGCCCAGATTCAAGAGCATGGGACATAGATTGTCCCTATTGTAGGAAGAGCTCCAAAATCATATTGCAAAAGGGCATAAGGGGGAAAAAATATCAGTCAACTTTTGCAAATGTTTTATCACCTAGCTCAACACCTCACACAGTGCTGTCTCTGAAAGAATGTCATGGATGTTGCTTTTTAAAATATTGCAATGTAAACTTGCTCCACATTATTTCTTTCTTTTCAATCCAAAGCTCACATGTAAAACCACAGTAAACATAAACATAATATCTCTAAGCCATCTGAATTCCAAATATAGCCTGGTTCATCAAGTATAATTTATATTTATTGACTAGAAAATGATACTGAAAAAAAAAAGACTCTAGAATATAGAACTAGAACACAGGAAGGCGTGATGATGTAAGTATAAACATGTAGTAGAAGAAATCAAGAAACATGCAGGTGGAATAATCATCTTAGGGAGGCATATCTGATAGCTGACTCACGGGGGAAAAATACTGATTCATTAATATTAAAATGCAGAAGAAAAATTGTTTATAAAGAAGAATTTCTTTGTGAAATCTAGGAAGCAGAGCCTATTGCCAAAACCCTATTGTGGTTACATGGCACCATAGAGGGGAGACGGGAATACTTTGAAAACCAGAAGGAAATCCCACACTCAGCAGAGAGGATGATTTGTTAAGCCTCTCAGGGCTTCAATTAAGTTTTTATAAAACCTATGTTATTCCTATTACTGTTTCCATACACACTAAATAAGCTTCTGATTTCTGATTTGGCCACTCAGGCACTTTGCTACCAAGTAAGGGGATCCCTGGCATGTTGCCATGGGTATCTGTGATCCATAAAATTTATACATCTGCTATAAACTAAAATTTGATATTATGATATATAGATAGATGGATAGATAGAGAGAGAGGATATAGACATAGATAAAGATATATAGATATAGGTATAGATTTTTGTTTGTGTAAGTCAGTGCCTATGCACTTCATTAACTCCAAGATCACAGGCGAAAGAGAATTTCTGCTTTTGGAAAGCTGATGATGGGGCTCTGAACTCCCTCAAAGGAACTCGCCATAGTACAGGTACCTGGTAATTCCAACTTGGGGAACCAACATCTCTAAGAAATGACTGGCCTATCTTTTATTTTTAATAAAAAAATATAATATTGTCATACTATTTATGTCATGCTATTTATGAAAGAAATCAGTTGAACATTTACATATTTTTAATAACTGTTCCCAAAATTGGTATTGAACGTTATTTTGGAAAATATTATATAGATTGTATGACCACATGAATTTATTCACAAAATTAACCCCATGTATTATAATACAATATCTCTTCTATCTACCAATGTTATTCATTGACTCTTTTAATTCAGTTTTGCCATATAATCCCGTATTGCCCTGAGATGGACAGGTTTGGATTTTATTTTGCTATTCCTCAGTTAATTTCAACAACATAATGTCCTGTCGAGAGACTGAAAAGATTTTTCTGGAAGTTGAATTTAGGGATAATGGTTACAAGGAAATACAACCTAAGGCAATAAAACATGGCCATTGATGACTGCAAAGTGACAGCTGCTAGACAAGCCATGCTGACTTAAAGAGAGATACGTTAGCTTAAGAAAAAGCCAAGGGAAACTGACGTAAAGTGACAGAATTTCACATGGAGAAAAACCCTAAAAGCCCTGGCCACAACAGTCTTGGTTATCTGCAAAATGTTTCGATTCTTCAGGGAGAGACATCTGTCTTTACACTTCTGTATATTTACACATCCCCAGGGAGGTCTGATTGTGACTTTGGCAACATCGGAGAAACCTACATATTGCATGGTTATTTGTAGTCAAAGATGATATTGCTAATGGCTGTTATTCATTTAGGATTTGTGGTAGAGGATGCTGACACGTAAGTTTGGCCTTTTGTCTCATAGCTCAAACTAAATTTTAATAGAATCACTAGTTCTTTAGAATTGTGTATTTC
Source organism: Tapirus indicus (assembly GCA_031878705.1). Taxonomy (NCBI): domain Eukaryota; kingdom Metazoa; phylum Chordata; class Mammalia; order Perissodactyla; family Tapiridae; genus Tapirus; species Tapirus indicus. The sequence continues at coordinate 31,730,121 of CM062937.1, read as the reverse complement.
CTCTTCATGCTCTAATTTTATTGAGGAGAGGAACTATATAGTGTTCATATAATCAGGATGCTAATGTATATATATATTTAAGCTGACCTTGAGAAAGTCAACAAGCCAGCCAGGCAACAGTTTCCTCATCTACAAAATTAATAATAATCATCATACGAAAGAATGATTTGGATAAAAATACAAAATGATATATGCAAAATTATTTTGCAAAATGGTGGAATACTATAGGAATGCTACTATCCTACCGAGCCCCTAGGATATAGTTACCTGTAAAGAGTAATCAGTAAAGAAAAGATAGGCAAATTACTGAAAAGGTTTTTCCCCCCAAAGAAGGAACCATATTATGTGTAATTACAGCCCATGAAGTAAACTGGCATTGGTGGTGTTTTCAAATATTTATCATGATATTTTAGATTATACAATGGTATTTTTTTTAACATCAACCTTCTCTAAGTCTGTTGATCTCATTTCATGCCTTTACAAATCACTTATTTAACTATTACTCTTTTTTCTATTTTATATACATACTGAGCCACCTCAGTTCCACACTGCAGTCAGTATACTTTCTATACTGGCAGGAATACTTTATCCACGTAAATTTAACAAAGTGTCTGTTTTCCTTGAGCAAAAAAAATAAAAACAGCAGATTTTTGCCAAATTTAAAGGATATGTTTGGGATGAGCAAATTTAAAATATGAGGTATACACATTCAAGAAATTAACTTTAGGGGATCCTAAGGGGCATCTCCTTTTGAGTAGCTACAGATGTTTATTTGCAATTTTGTGCAATTATAATGCGCGGTTCTTTATAGGGTGTCCCAGGAAGAACAGCGATGCAGATTTACTTTTTAAAAATTGTAATTGTTTCTTCAAAACAATACAGAAGAACCCACCTTGTTGATAATATAGAATGACATTAGGGAATATAAACATTCTCATCCACAACATTTTTTGGAACTATCAATGACAACAGTATGCTACACTAACATTATATAATACACTAATTGCTCAAAAAGGTACAAATAACCCATTTACAACCAAGCATTAACGAACTACAGTATTTTTCAAAATCATGACATTTTATAAAGTTTTATAATACAAAGAATGCATATTAAATGCACATGCTAGTTAGTATTTTATGTTATATATAAAAGATAACTTTGGATAGAGGATTCTGGGAAGATGGCAGAGGAGGAAGCACCTATCAACAATTGCACTGAAAGAATCTGTCTGATGCAACTATTTTGGAATTCTGGAGTCTACTGAAGGCTTGTTACTTCCAGGAAAAGGCTTGGACAGTAAATTATGATTAATTTTGGTCAATTTCAGCTCTTGCACAGAGGCAGCTCTCCATCCTCCACCCCTCAATCCTATGGCAGGCAGCTGTGCACATATTTCTAGAGCAGCTTACACATCACTTGTGGGGCCAATGTGGGCAAAATGGATCCTGTCCTCCAAATATCAGGGACTTGTGCTCTGATCATTAATTGCTGCTTCTGATCAGAGAGGTTCATGGTTGTCGCAGCTTCCCCCATTGTGGCAAGCCCCTCCTCCTCTGGTCAAAGTGGCTTCTAGGGTATTGAAGGCTGAAGCCCACCCCTTTTCATGTTTCTCCTTTTAGAAGCTAGACATTGGAGACCAGGACATTGAAGAGCAAACACATGTATGGGGAAAACTAGAAAGCCATTGTACATACCCAGAGGAAGGAGCAGGCTCAGAAAAGACCTGACAAGACCAAGTTTACACATCAGTCTGATCCTCATCACAGAGACAATTGAAAGTGCAAAAGCAAAATGCAAACTCTGGGAAAGGGGAGAATCTGATTTCCCAGAGTTATCACATGATTAGATTCAAATGTCCAGTGTTCAACAAAAAATATCATGAGACATACAAAGAAACAGGAAAAGAGAGACCATTCAAAGGAAAAAAAATAAACAAACAGAACAAACTGTTCCTGAAATAGACCTGATGGCAGATTTACTAGGCAAAGACTTTAAAATGATGTCTTAAAGGTACTCAAAGAACTAAAGAAAGACATAGAAAAAGTCAGGAAAATGATGCCTGAACAAATGGAAATGTCAATAAAGAGATATAAAACCTAAAAATAAAGCAAGAGAAATTCTGGAGCTGAAAATTACCATAACTGAAATGGAAAATTCACTACATAGATTCAAAGGCAGATTGAAGCATGTAGAAGAAAGAATCAGTGAACTTGAAGACAGGACAATGGAAATTATCTAGGCTGAAGAAAAGAAAGAAAAAAGATGGAAGAAAAGTTAACAGAGTCTAAAAGGTATGTGGAGCAAAGGGCAAAATATGGATTGTGGGAATCCCAGAAGGAGATGAGAAACAGAAAGGGGCAGGGAGACTATCTGAAGAAATAAAAACTGAAGACTCTACAAATTTGAGGAAAGTCATGAATATAAATATCCAAGAAGCTTAACACCCTCCGAGTAGGATGAATTCAAAGAGATCCATGGCTATACACATAATCAAACTGCTGAAAGCCAAAAACAAAGAGAGAATTTTGAATGTAGCAAGAGAAGCTACTTCTCACATGCAAGGGATCCTCAATAAAATTGTCAGCAGATTCCTCATCAGAAACTTTGGAGGTCAGAAGGCAGTGGGCTGACATATTTCAAAGTGCTAAAAGAAAGCAACTGTCAACCAAGATCCTATATCTGGCAAAACTGTCCTTCAAAAGTGAGGAAGAACTTAAGACATTCCTAAATAAACAAAGCTGAGGGAGTTTGCTACAATTAAACCTAACCCGCAATAAGTAGTAAAGAGAGTCTTGCAGGTTGAAATGAAAGTACCCTAGACAGTAACTCAAAGCCATACTTTTGAGAAAAAATAATCAGTAAAGGTAAATACATGGGCAACTATAAAAGCTAGTATTATTATAATAATAGCATGTAATTCCATTTTTTGTTTGATTTGAGACTAATGCATTAAAGAGTCATTAGTTTATGTTTTTGGACACATGGTGTATAAAGACATAATTTTGTGATATCAACAGCCAATAGGAATGGGGATGGAGCTGTAAAAGGAGCAAAGTTTTTGTAAAATGCAGTATACATACTATGGGGTATTATTTGGCCTTAAAAGACAAGGAAATTGAAAGAAGCCAAACACCTAAAGAGAAATACTGTGTGATACCACTTATGTAAAGTACATAGATTAGTCAAAATCATAGAGACAGAAAGTAGAATAGTGGTTTTCAGGATCAGGGGGCAGGAGGGAATGAAGATTTATTGTTTAATGGGTATAGAGTTTCACTTTTGCAAGATGAAAAGAGTTTTGAAGATGGATGGTGGTGATGGTTGCACAACAATGTGAATGTATTTAACACCACTGTACTATATACTTAAAAATGGATAGAATAGTAGAGTTTGTGTTGCTGTATTTTACCACAATAAAAAAAAGGACAAAGAAGGTAATTTGGATAGACTTCTACATTAGAATAATACCAAAAGGTGGGGGAAAAAAAGGAGAAAAAGAGAAGCAACAAAAAGACAGATAAACACAATAAGACATGAGAAATAGTAAGGGAGAAATAACTACTGAAGTGTATAAAATAAAGCAAAGCTTAAAACTATTTTTTACAATTCAAAGCAAATAAGTCAGAAACCCTAGATGCCATGAATAATAGTCTCAAAAAATATAATTCACCAAATATGACCCTAGGAGGGATGAGAAGTCTAAAGAAACCAATGACAAGAGCAGATGTAGAAAAAAATTTCAAAGAACCCTTGCAAAGATGTCCTAGACACAAAGACTTCAAAGGGGAATTCTTCCACTCTTTAAAGAACAGATAATTCTAGTGTTAACTAAACCTTGCACAGCATAGAGGAAAACATCTCCCCCCAAAATGTTATGATATGAGTATGACATTGACATATAAACCTGAAAATACTATGCATATACAGAAAACAAAACTATAGAACGTTTTCTCTTAGAAGTGTCAAAATAAAAATTTGAAATAAATAATAGCAAAAAGAATTTATTAGCATGTGAGAAAAATAATGCTTCATGACATCATGAAGATATCTAAGAACAGAAGCCATATGATCACCTTAGTTTCTGAAGGGGAACTTAAACTCATCACCCATTTCCAACAAAACAAAATAATATTTGAATCGATGGATTCTTCTTTAGCAAATCCTATGCCAACATCCTTTTGGGAAAACTCTGTTTTCATCCTTGCTAAAGTGGAAATGAGCAAAGGATGTCCACTTTCTTTATCACTGAAGGAAATAATCAGCATAATTGGACAATAGAAAATTTTGAAATGCTTAAAATCAGTACCATCTCTATATGCAGATAATATAATATTTATCCAGAAAACCAAAGAGTACTTAGGAGAAAATCCAAAACTAAACAAACAATAAAGCAACAGGATATAAAATTGGCACAAAATCAGTAGCTTTTGTATATTCAAAAAATAATTACAGAGTGTCCTTTTTTGATGGTTCAAATATGCATTAATTTCAGTTGTCATAGTCTAGTGAAATAACACTGATCCCCCACCAACATGGTTCAAATTTCAGTTACCATGGTGTATTAACTATTAGAATTGCATTAAAGGAAATCTTCATTGCTAGCTCTTCAGTCCTCAAACCACTACATCAATAACAGAGTTGAATCATGATAAATGAACAGTCACACCACATCTTTCAAAGTCTGTCTGTGATTGGTCATTGTGCATCCGTTATTCAGTTGATTCAGCTCAGCATTTTCCCAAAACCAACAACCCACAAATTTAAATAACTTTTTATTTAAAGTAGCTTGTGTTTTTATATAATTATTTACATTACATATTTCTAAAGTTTATATAGGATTTGTTTCAGTTACAGGATATATTATATGATGCGGATGTTTATAGAAGACATTCATTCATTTCAATTAATAAGTATTTATGGTATACCAACAAATTGCCAGGTACTATTCTAGAGACTTAAAAAATAATAAGACCAAATCCCTGTAGGTAACTTAGTATCTACTAGAGTAGGCAGGATCATAGGGAACAATTACTATATTGTGTATTGAGACGCAAGGTTCAATGGCTTACCCCATGCCAAGCAAACGTTAGTTTATAAATATGAAACTTCCATCTCACCATTGTATTTCAGGTATAAAGGTTTATCACTAAGTCTACATGCCTAGGGATACAATTTCACAGATATTTTGTAAATCATATTTGATCTCAGTTATAGTACTAATTATTATTATCATCAAGAACAATGAATGGATAAAGAAAATGTATTCAAAATAAAATTTAAAATAAAGAACATAACATATACTATATTTTTAATTTTGTCTCACCTGAAACTCACTCTAAATAGGAAATTTGAGCTGTAAAAACTCACAGATATGTTAAAAAGAGTACAAATGGCAATGATCAGTCATGTATACTGAACTGCTGGAAATGATTAATATAATGTGGAATTTACTGACAAATTATTGATTTTTAAAATGGCATTCAATACTAATTTGATTCTATAATATTTAAGGAAATTCCTATTTGCCCTTTAGAAACAACAAACTTTTATAAGATGGAACTTTATTTCATTCATCTTAATGAGGCTTATTTTATTACCAAGTCAATATATTATGAGATTTTAATATATTTAATGAATCTATTCCCATATCCTCAAAATCTCCTACAGTGTACTAACATTATAACAATGATTCCTCAAAAACATCTGATCTGTAGAGCAATAAAAGGGAATGTTTGCGTTGATTAGAGAGACATCAAAGCAGAATGAATTGAGTTCAAATCTCAAATTTGAAAGGTGTTTATCTCTATTACTTTGGAAAATTACTTAATCTTCCTGAAACAATTTTTCTACCCAAGATATTGGGAGAATAATAACTCTGCTATGGACTTGAGGTAAGAATATAATAATAATTTAACTTAAAATTCAGTAGTAGTAAATGATATCTACTCTACATTATGTTGTTGCTGAATATAATAACAATTAGACTGATATAAATCGAATGTTCCTAAAAGGATTAAGTACTGAGGATTTCTATATCACATAATTTCAGGTGGTTTCCACTTCTCACAAAGGTAGCAGGCAAAAACACAATAGTTTTACATGTTAGATTAAGCAATATTTTGTAGCTTGTCCATTATTCTCTTATTTTCCCCTATAACATATTGCTAAGAGTTTAATAAAAAATCAGTTATGATTGGATACATTCACTAGACTTTTATTAATAATGTAAATCTGCTTTGCTAAGATTGAAAAATGAGCATTATATAAATATCATATAAATTTTTTTAAACTCATGATGTGGTTAATACTCTCATGAACATTAAAACTCTTGTATCAGTTTTGGTATTATAGGAAACATCAAATTTCTCATATAAAGTGATATTGAATTTGTTCCTTTAAACATGCCTAACTACTTTCCCACCAGAACATATAAATGACAGAAGTTGTGGGATCTGCTTATCTTCTATGTAGTAAATGACTAATTCCATTCTGTAACACTTCCAGTAACAGGAAAACAAAGTTATGCTCTTTATTCCTGATAAAATTCTTTAGGTCAACATTCTTTTAAAAATCAATTCTTTATGAATGAAGAATATTATTCATTTGCTATATATTTTCCTTGAAAACAATTATGTGATATAAGAAATTTCTGCAAGAATTAGTATTGTTTCTTGGAACCCTCCTTTCCTTAGCCCTCTTTCAAATGACAGACATTACAATTCAGATATATGTAACATTAAAAAAAACTGTATTAGTGAAAATTTGAACTTATGAACTGAAAATTGGTAAAAGAATATTTGTACTGTAAATTATTTTAAAAACTGTTCTTTTAGATAGAAAGTTTATTTTTTTCAAAACTGAATTTAAAATATCAAATTACTTGTATAGTCATGTGTTGCTTAAGAGGGATACATTCTGAGAAATGCACCATGAGGCAATTTTGTTGTTGTGTGAACATAACAGAGTGTACTGAAGGGGAACAAAATTTGCGACCCCAGAATGTTAAACGTGAGTATTATTTTAGGCTGATTAGTTTTAAGAAACAAGAGGCTTAGAAAGTTTTTGTCATTACCTCCCCCTAAACTGCCTAAAAGAATTCAAATTTAAAAAGCTGTTTTAGGAAGTAAGCGATCCCTTTAGCATAATATGAATGAGGTGGTAGACAGGGAGGAACCTGGGAAAGCAGGTTTGTTGGGCTCCTCTCTGGGTTCTTCTGTTTCTGTGTGGCCAAACACTTGTTTTCCAAAAGTTTGCTCCTTTTCACCTACCTACGAACTGCCTTCCTTCCCTGTGAGGTCCCTGACTCTCCCCACCCCCCATATCTTCTTTTGTCTATAGCTGAGGATGGTATTTAAGGTGAGGGTTTTGGCCATTTTGGCGAGTTACTTGGTTTTCCTGGGTTTCTGCTATGTATTAAACCCTTGTTTTTCTCCTGTTAATCTGTCTCATGTCAATCTAATCCTTAGACCAGCCAGAAGAACCTAGAAGGGTAGAGGAAAATTTCTTCTTCCCCTATGATACTTACACAAACCTAGAAGATATAGCCTACTATATACCTAGGCTATATGATACCAGTCCTACGGGACCACCATCATATAGGATCCATCATTGACCACAATGTCATTATGTGGCACGTGACTGTATAAATAAAAATATAATTAACACAAAATTTTGGTATTGCAACAATTTGTGTAGTTTGGCATATTTATTAAGGTAAAAATAAAGTCAGAAATGAAAAAGAACTCAAATACAGACATACACATCATTGATTATAGCTGAAAGGAAAAAGTAATGAAGAATATACAAATCATTGCAGGCCAAGTGAGCCATATTAGAGTCTTACTCCAAATCTACTCTCAAAGAAAAGTGTCACTAAAAACAACCCAAAACTCCACATACTGAGATAGCAAAACTTTAGCTGAAAATCAATAAGCAAGTTGTATTTGCATTGCAAATACTATAATTATTTTGAACGCTCATTTTACATAAATTGTATTTTCAAGTTGAGAGGATCAATTAGTGGAATTCTGCTAAATCCAGTGCAGTCAGGTGAACAGTACATATTGAGTATCTGATTCCGTAACTTACATAAATACGCTTATAAATCAAATATTTATAACTCATACTTAAAAACAAAATGGTACCCTCACAGAACCTTGATCAGGAATACTGAAAGTGTCCCTTCCATACTTCCTGAAAAAATTACTATCTATCTAGTAGAGTGACAACAAACTCATCGTGATGCCTTTAAAACTAGAGCATGACTCTAAATTCCACAATAATTAGAGTGTAGTAATACTAACGACAACCACAGCAACTTATATTGAATGAGTCTTTTCTATTTGCCAGGTACATTATATTTCATGTGAATCCTCAGTAACTCTATGATTAGGTACTATCATTCCCCATTGGTCAATGAGAAATCTGAGGTACTAGAAGGTTAAAAACTTGACCAAGGCCGTACAGCAAAGAATTAGCAGGGTCAAAATTTAAAATGAAGCAAATTGAACACAAATAGGGTGTTGACCAAGATAAAAGTACATCACCTCATACTTTTCATAAGGCTGCATCACCTCATACTTTTCATAAGGCTGGTTTTCATGGCCCATAGCCATGAAAGGGCACAAAGACCACGTGTTATCTTCAACTATTCACACCACAGCACCGAGCACCCTACTAGCATAGGAAGTAAACTCCTTCGGAGACAGTCAAGACAAAAAGTCGCTATTTCACAAAACTTTACAGTCTGCCACATTCCTAGGTCTTCCAGATATTTCTTCCCCCTACCCTACCCAGGGATTGATCAAACTTTAAGGAAGCAGGGAAGAAACTGGCCCACCACACCCCAGATCAAATGAAGCTAATTTAAATCGCAATACTTAGTTGATGATTTAAAAAGAAAAATAACTCCAGAAAGTAGAAATGCCCCCTTAGGCCAATGTATTCATATGTTTACTTATGAAATTTGATAATATTTATTTGTTTACATTAAGTGTTATATTTTAAGGTAGCTTAAATTAAAAATAATGGAGAAAAGTAAGTTTGGGAATCTACTAAATGGACACTGGGATGAATCTAAACATATATTTTGAAATAATATGTATATTTTTTCCAGATAAGCTGCATTCTTGGCTCCAGTTATTTTGGTAACACTGTAAAAACAAAAACTGAACCTCTTATGCAAATATCTAATAAATAAAAAATCCTAGGAGAAATATACCTATTTTTGCTATTATGGCCTTTCAAGAATTTCTTATCAGTTTGCCAATAAAGAAAATTACATGTAAAATAATCAACTTTAAATTTCAGTTTTTTCACATTTAAAATTGGGATTAAAAACTCTATCTCATAGTTTTCTTTAGAGGATTCAACACAATCAGGCAGGTAAAGGACTGAGCACAAGACTTACCTCATAGTAAGAGTCCAAGAAATAGTAGCTACAAAATCATAACTCAAAATAAAATGAATACTCCAGCATTCTCAATTGTTTTTATGTTTATTGTTATTTCAACTGATGGTGAAATTGAGCAAAAGTGTTTCTTCCACTCATCAATTTTGATTGAATTCAGATACATAGTGACCACTCCAACACTTTTCAGTGCAAAAGTTGAATGCAATAAAGTGATGTACCTGTAAAGGTAGTCCTCTTTATGACCCCTTTGTGATGAATTAATATGCTATGATCATTGGCAAAAACTTATTTTAACATTTCTGTTATATATGCTGAGATGTCATTTCTCTATCTCTAATTTTTTTAATATTTTTATCTAAAGAGTCAGTATTTCAAAAAAAAAGAGCACAAGATATTACTTTTCCTTGGAAATAATGGTTTCTTTTTGTTCTTAGTCAATGGCAATATGGCTCCATTTGCCACTTAAGGATTACTCTTCAGAACTAGTGAGATAGTTCTTACAATTGTGTGTGAAGATTATGTTGCTGTATGCTGCAGGAGGTGAATCAGAACAAGTTGGGATCTGCCTTAAATAAAGCATCTGTGTTTTTCCACGTGTTGTTTACTGCTGACTCTCACTGTCAAAGCTACTCTTAGATTTTGTGTTTCCTTTCCAAAAAAGCAAAAATCCAAATAAAAAGAAACAAAGAAAACTTTGCATATTACTACCTATCATGGAAATAATTGCCAATTGTGTAAACCTTGAAACTTTTATTTCTCATTGAATACAAGTTTCTCACTGAAAGGACGTGTCTTTGATTACAAGTATCAATGGTAAGCTATTTCCATATTCCAATTTTCTGCAAGATATACGTTTTTTCTCTTGTCAGAGGTCACCAACATATATGGATCTGCCTATCTCGAATGTCAATATTAAATATAGAAGTACCATAAAGTTAAAAAGTTCTTTCAAACATTACATTATTAGGATAATAACTCTGTGCAAAATTCTTTTCTTGTTGGGGTTCTCAAGAAACAGTTAATGAATAAATGTATGAAAGAGGAAAGAAAGAAAAGAAAGAAAGGAAGGAGACATTTGAGTCCTTACTACAGTATTTGCAAAGCAAAAGGAGTACAAATGACATGTTTATTGCCCCCAAAGGGATTAAAATACAAGTAATAGGTTGTAGGCCAGCCCTGATGGTCTAGTGGTTAATATTCCAGCGGTCTCACCCACGAGGCCCGAGTTTGTTTCCCGATCAGGGAACCACACCACCCATTTGTTGATTGTCATATTGTGGTGACAATGTGCTGTCAGGATGCTGAAAGCTGTGCCATCAGTATTTCAAATACTAGCAGAACCACCCATGGTGGAGAGATTTCAGCAGAGCTCCCAGACTAAGACAGACTAGGAAGAAGGACCTGGCCATTGACTTCCAAAAAAACTGGCTATGAGCACCCTATGAATGGCAGTGGAGCACTGTCTGACAGAGAACCAGAAGGGGAGAGGATGACCCAAAAAGATCAAGTAGGGTTCCGCTCTGCTGTGCACAGGGTCATTAGGAGTCAGAATCCACTCGAGGGCACTAACAACAATAAGTTTGTAAATATATGTGAAAGAATAAACAATAAAACAGATAAGTCAATCATCAAGAGTTGAAAAGGCTATAAGTGTTATCGGAGTTCAGAGAAAATAGCCAAGAATGCTAAGTAATTCTTATATATTTATTATTTCATTATAGATTCCAGTGACTCAAAGTACTATCGTATTCTTCACTGGCATAATTATTGAGAAATCTCTGATTACCCAGGCATCCAATATTTGTTAAAGGATATCAATGTCCTCCCAAATATGTGTAAGCTACTTGGTTTTGGTCAACAAGTCAGAAAGTATACCAAAGACTATAATCACATCAAGGTGAAGCCTTCTCTCTGATTGAAAACGCAGATTTCACTGGAAAGAAGCAGCAGCTGTGTTCCTGAGGTTAGAACACTTTGTTGCAGAAAGAATATCAATGGAGTGTTTATGAAATAACAAGGGAACATCACATCGCAAAGAGCAATGAAAGCCTCTTTAAAAACATCTGTATAATAAACATGTCTAGATGGTTGTGGGTTCTGGCAGATTGCTACAGAGGAAATATTAGAAAAAAATCTCATGCTCATACATTTTTCATGAAGTCTTCTGTATTATACATCACAGCTGCAAATCTGCCCTCTGAAGTTTTCAGCTTCTTAATGACACCAGAGATTTAGGGCACAGGGTGGAGTCAGACTGACATGTGACTGATGAGGTGGAAGTGTGAGTCTGAGGGCCATTGAACACAGAGAATTTCCCAATGTATCATAATTACAGAAACACCTGTGCAGAAGAGTTTGTGCTGATTCAGAGAAAATACAATGCAACTTAATGGTCTGCAAGATCCTCCCTCTCAGACCCATGGTAGTTGGGAGTAAAGGGTACAGTTGCACTTAAAAATGATGTTAAGGCATTGGTTCTTATCCTTCCAATAGATGATGCTCCCATCATCTGAAAAATGTTTGTTTCATTTGAAAATGGGAAATTCAATATTGAAACACCATTGAAATGTACTACGAGCATTTTCTGGAAATTGAAGCAGAAATGTAAGGTCATAAACTATGGAGCTTGATGAAGCAATCAAAGTTGAATTACTCTGAGGTTTTCTTATCTTTATAAAGTCCATTACTGATTGAAAAAAAAAATTAATGCAAGTGCATATTCTGTGCAAAGTACCATATGATTTAACAATGGAGTCATTCTTCAAGTTAGAATTCTTCCATGTGCTCTATGCTCTTAACTATCTGTTAAATCTTGGCTGGGGGGTGAAGTGGAGGGAGAAAGAGTTACAATAGTTTATATATATTTGCCTTTCAAAAAAGAGTGCAAAGGGGCTGGCTCTATGGCCTAGCGGTTAAGTTTGGCACACTTGGCTTCCTTGGCCCGGGTTCGGTTCCCGGGCATGGACCTACATCACTCATCAGTGGCCATGCTGTGGCCATGGTGCACAGGCGAAATAGAGGAAGATTGGCACAGATATTACCTCAGGTGAATCTTCCTCAACAACAAAAAGAGTGCAAAAGGGGTTCAAAAAAGATTAAAATGTGTGTAGACTCCAATTTAAGAAGGATAAGAAAAGAATAGGATATGTCGACATATGTTCATTAGGATGGAAATGAAGTTCGATATTTATAAGTAAACAGTATTTCTTTAAATCAGTGAAAGTAAAGAAAGTTCAGTAGATAATTGTAAATATGAAATATAAAATAATTCAATACATTAGATCAAGATTTTTTCAGTTACATTATTTTGTTCCTCTCTAAATATTTAATCTGTAATAAAAGACAGGTTCTTTGGATGAATACTGTCTGAAATTATTTATAACAAGATTTGCAGCAGTATACACATATTTTGGCAATGTCTTTATAGGAATTCTTCAACATTCATTCTTTTTTTAGAATAGTCTAGTGTAAAAGCAATGAATAAAAATTATAAATACAGTGTATCATTTTGTATATTCTTATAGACATAGCATCTTTACTTTTTAAAAATCAATATGATAGAAAGGGAAAAAGTGAAAAGCAATAAAAATTGGAGATAAAATCCATTTTATATCTTCAAGAGTTAAACAACTCTGGAGACAGCTTCCATCAAAGCTATTTCTCCCCCTCTGGATTATTTTTCTTAGATTATTTTTCACAGCCTCATCAGTCAGATATATCTACAATTAATAGAGAGGTATAAATCCTTTCAGAAACTGTATCATATAATATTATCACAATAGAAAAAAATTTAAATGATACTCTACTTTGTATATAAATTTGGGATCAAAGGTCTGAGTCTTTTTCAAATATACGTATTTACCGAATAAAATATGCCACAGTTATAGAGTATTTGAATAAATAACAAACACTTACTTATCTTGAATTTAAAGATGAATAATATTAATTACATTTACATGTGAACAATTAGACAGGAAGACTGCATTTAAATGAGTAACTTACCTGATCAGTAGAGAAATAAAGTAATACTGTAAGCAGGATTCAGTAGCCTGAATACTCTTTGTAGGAAGATTAGAGATGGAAATAAATGTGTAGAACGTGGCTATGTGTTCTCATCTGATCTTCACATGGATCTGTGAGAGACAGCTTCCTGGGCCTGTAAAGCTGTCAACTCCTGAGTCTGAGTTTTTGGGTTCAAATCCTAGTGCTGGCACCAACCAAACGAGAGACTTTGGATGTTAAGTATATTATCCAAATCTTAACAATTGTTAAGTAAACTGGGACTTTACGGAACTTACTGATTTCTCTAAGCCTCAGGATTTTCATCTATAAAACGGAGTCACTAAGGATCAAATGAGTTACTGTTTGTAATGGATTTATCACATTGATTGGCAAATAGTAAGTACTCTGCAAGCATTATTTTTAAATTGATAGTTTAATTAATATTAAAGAAGCATATAGATAAGCAAATATATGTGCATATGTACAATATTTTTGCAATCATACTACGTGCAAATTTCACTGTTGTCAGAGTTAAGTAGCATATCTTTTAAAATCTTTGCTTACTTTACAGGTATTAATGGCATCTCATTATTTCAGTTCACATTTAGCTGACTATCAGTGAACTTTTATTTCTCATGTTTTTTAGCGATTTTTAGTTTCTCTTGTGAATAGTCTGCTTATGAATTTTGTTCATTTATCTGTAGGGTTCTTTTTAGAAAATCAACTGTGCATTTTCTCTCTATGTGAATATCATTAAATCTTTGTCATGCCAAATAAATAAATAAATAGTTCACTGCCAATTTTATAGATGAGGAAATTGAGCCTTAGACAGTCTGATTTTTATCATTTGCTCACTATAGACGACTGTGACGTAAAGTCCATTTTTCTGTCAAATATTATTTTTAGCATTCTTAAGTTTTTTAAAAATATATCTTGTATTTTTCAAGTAATTATGCTATCGATTACATTATTTCTAGGTCTAGAGTCACAATAGCAAAACCATCCAAGTAAATAACAGATTGTGAATTTCCATGAATTTGATATGCTTTTTTTAATAACTTTTTTCTTAAATCATCCATCTAGCTTACCCTAACCACGATCCTCTTGTACCCTGTTTTTATTTAAAATTTGGCATTTGTTTATCAAGGATTCTTTTTGCATTGATTTTTTTATTTTTTAGATTATTGCATTTAAACATTATTCATCTTGATCACTAAGTGTTTTGTGACCCCTGAAGGTTTGTACCTGAGGAAAGTGCCTCACTTGCCTCACCCTAGTCCCAGCCACTGGCAACAGGGAACATGAAGCTGGAAAGATAAAAAGAGGTTCCATCAAAATGGGCCTTATTAGCCACACTAAACTGTTTGCACTTTGCCTTAAAGGCGACCTGATGAAGAAGAGATAAGATCAATAGGCCACAGTGTTTGAGTGGACCATGGGATTTGGGAAGGAGTCAAATACTTTGCCAATGTTTCTGTTCTTTTATTTGGGTGGAGAATAGTACCATTCTCCATTCTCTGAGGGAGAGAAAACAGGAGGAAGCGTATGTTTAAGAGGGAAAGGCTTGATTATGAGTTTAGATGTTAGACTTTGAGCTGTCTTTAGGAAATTCAAATAGAGATGCACAGAAAGCAGTTGGAAATCCCATCTATATTTCAGGTTCAGATATGGACTCTGGAAGCTGTCAGTATTTTTATGGCAATGAAAGTCGTGGAGGCGGATGAAATCACCCAGCCAAAATAAAGATCAAGGCCTGTGCTGGATACTAAGAACAATACAGAAGGGACTGAGAGTTCTTTGGAAAGGAACCTGAAAAAGCTGAGAAGTAGGAGTGTTAAAACTGCTTTAGACCAACTTGGAAACTTCATGATAACAAATTCCTTAAGAAAACAGAATCAGATAGTCCTGGATTTGCATCTGATCTCGGCCTCTGACCATCTGTGTTGCCTTTATCAAATGATTTCCTCTGTGTAAGGTTTTATTTCCTCACTTTGAAACTGGAAACAATAATAGTACATATTTTATAGAGTAGCTGCAAGAATTTCATGAAATAGAAGGAAGGCTTAAAAATAGTATTTGGCACAAAGTTCTCAAGTAATAAGCCATGTTTAATAGTAATAATTTGAAGCATCATGGGCTCTCATGCTAGATGACTTGGATTTGAAACCCAATTCTACCAGTACTAGCCATGCGACCTCATATGAAGAACTTAATCATTGTGCCTTGGTTGTCCAACAGTGAACTAGGCGTCATAATAATATCTACCAGACAAGACTGTTGCCATGATCAAATGGAGTTAATACATATAAACTACTTAGTGCATACAATCATAGTTTATAAACCTAGTTTATATGCAGGACAATTTTAAACTCAATTATTAAACATATACAGAGGGTTGTTTTCCTCCACTTTTTTCCCTTGAAAACTACTTTTTGAATTGATCCCGTTGCGTATTTTTTAAAGAATATTTCCTTTTAAGGGAAGGGATAGACATAAATAGATTCAATGAGGATATGAAAAGTCAAAGCCAGTAAAAAACTTAAGGTAGTGCCTTCAAATGAAAACTCTTCTTGATAGGATTATGTAAACAGGCTTATCCTGAACAATTCAGTACTTTTTTGCCCTTGGACCAGTCAGCACCTACCTGTCATAGAAAGTATACTGGGGTAGCTGGGTATATATATATTTATATATGGGTACTCAAGAGAGTCTTGGGAAAGACCATGATCTTTAGGATCGGCCAAGAGGAACTCAGATCCTAATTTCTTAGATGATTGGTAGTGTGACATGTATTAATTTACTCAACATCGTTGAGCTGCATTTTTTTAATCTACAAAGAGTAGTAGGAATATCTGTCTCTGAAAACAACATTAATGATGAAATCTATACCAAAATTCCTAGCACACAGTAGGCTTTCAAATGCTAGTTTCCTGCTCTTCCACCAGATGACAGCCACTACCCAGAGACATGGGTCCAGTAAAACCTCATTTTAAATTATTGAGGAAAGTAGCTGAAAGGCACAGAAAAAGCAAAACCAGCTACAAACAGCCAAATTAAATTCTCTAGTGAGAAAAGACTAGATTTTGTAAAGTTTTATTACATTCAGAAACCACAATTTAAAATAAGCCCAGATTTTGTCACACCTAATGATTTGGGGTAATCATAAAAAGTAGTGAATTTAATTTAAAGATTTAATAAGATTCATTCTGTAAAATAAATGCTTCATATGTTTTATACATTGCTAAAAGTTTTAAATATGGCAATCAAATTTAACTGAATTTTTAAATGTTAGGTTAATAATACAGAACACGGAAGTTGGAAAAAAGACCATCAGCTATAGCTTATGGAAGACAGGGAATATCCCAGATGGATCTTGGATGAGGCCAGGAGAAACAACCAAACTCTAAAGAGAACTTGGATGGAACAGGATAATCCTCTACTTGAGATACACAGAGTTACCCAGATCAGAGGCTTTGAAGTCAGATTTAGCTTTTTAGCATCTAGCACATTATGAACTTTCAAAACTACTAAAGAAGCTTGGGATATTTTTGACTTAACCAATGTGTGTAATCAAATAAATCACCTGTTCACAGACCCATCAATAATGCCTTTGCTACTAAGAATTATTTACGAGTTCCTTTGTGAATCTTGATTACAATTTAATTAAAAATGGACACTTCCATCTAAATTTTACAACAGTGTTAAAATATAGAACATTAACCATGTCACTTTCATCATAATACGAGGTTATGCAGTAGTTGTTTTTTCTTTTTCTAGTTTCACTAAATAATGTATGAAATTATATGATAATTTTTTTCTCAAGTGAAAATTATGTGAGAACAAACAGTCAATACAATCACCAATAGTTGGAAAATGGTGGTAAAGTTTCCTATTGCTATGATATCTAGTTGTACTGAACTTTTTAATAGTATGTTCCTAAATTTAATATTTTATTAAATGAAGGAATTACCTTTTGCTATCAAATACAATCTAAAGCACTAGAATTTTAAATTGGTGAACATATGCTTGATGTACAGAGAGCAACAAAAATGTATTGACTTTACGAATTAGGCACTTCTTATATGCAATTGAATTTCTATGTCCTTTAAAACAGTGAACTATATAAGAAATAGCCTCTGGACATATTAACTGCATTCAGGGGACATTTCTTTGGAGGAGTGTCTTAATTTTGCTCCAGAAATATTTGTTGAAAAGCCATTCCTCAGATTTTGTTCTGGGAATAGTTGTGTTTACATGTATGTGCACAGCATGTGAGCTCACACATGTATGTGTGTGAGTATTTACGAAAGGGAGAGAAAGAGAGAAGAAGGGGAGAGAGAACACACTAAAAATCTGGCATCTTTTACTAGGGTCATTAATCCACGTTGATAGAAACAAATGGCATTTTTTTCTCAATTGTTTCATTTGACTCTGTTACATTTATATGTCAGTTATCATCATCTCTAATAACCGAAAATTTAAACATACTGTGGTAATTTAGCCCTAAAAAGTAGTATTTTTAACAGTAAAATTAATTATTTACAGCTAATATCCTTGTCCCATATAGGAGTCAGAGATTGTAAATTTTTAAAAAATCATGTGATATCCTCTTGGCTTATGAATATAAATTGGCTACCATTAAATAAATCTATTGAGATACAGAATAGATTGTAATGGATGGGTGTTTATATTTTAGTGGTATAATTTACAGTGTTAACAAAAGCATACAGCACGTGCTAATGTATATTACTATAAGTTCTTCAAAACGAAGAACTCAGCTTTTATTGCATAAAAGTTAAATTATGGGACACTGTGGTAATGATGCTCACACTTAGATATTAATATCGAAAACAAGTTTAATTTATGAATGTAAATTTGCCACATGCCATAATAATTTGCCATTTGCCAACCTGATGAAATATTGAAATTTTCTCTGAAATGATAATTTTAGTATGCTTAATGTTACATTTTTAAACATTAAATATTATCTTACAACTGTACAATATTATTATACTGTACTTTTGATTACTAATTTGTCCTGGAGGTTCATTACAAAAAGCAAACATGGAGGGGCCACAGAACAAGTGAGGCACCAATAGATGAATTTTTTTTTTTTTTGTCTTATAATGTTCATCAACTAAATGGTATTCTGGCTCTGGTGTCTTAATTAGGGATAATGGAGTTACTCTCTGCACTGAGACCTAAATCTTTAGAAAGATGCAGTCCAAACTTTTTTCAAAAAAATAGTTTTGGAGATCATTTCATAATCTTCTACCCATCCTATTTAAATCTCTGATAAAAGCCAGTAGTGTTTCGTTTTTGTTTTTTGTTTTTCTGTGAGTCTAACAGGTTTATATTTTCCAAATAAGAAAATGATGTACCTAAGCTTCATAAATGACATCTCCCATATCATCAATAAAAATGATATACATCTTGTTATAGAGATATTCGGCAAACAATTCCCAGAAATCACCTTTATTACGGGGAATAAAACAGATGTACAACTCCCTCTTTTGGATGTCAGATTTACACAAAGGCAACAATGTACTCCCAAGCATAATATTAAAAGAGCATTAGTTTTGGTGATGTTTCACTCAATAGGTATGATGTCTATTATAAATATATTTTAAAATCCTTTGGATAATTGACTCATCAAAAATTTGAAAGGATCTCAGCACAGATATATAGAAGAAATTCCCTACTCAGCCTGTGTCACATTTAAGAAGTTATAGCAACATCCCACGAACAACAAAACAAGGATAAAGAGGGAGTTTAATCAATCCATCTTGCACTTACTTATTGTAAACTATTCCATTGTCTGAAATTACCCAAGACATAAATATTGTCACAGTGGAAACAAATCAGCCTGATACTCCTTTTATCCTGCGATTGAACACAGTATATTTCCTGCTGGAACCACAGGAGGGAAAAGGCTCAATTTACTGTGAATTCCACTAGCCCCATTCCATCAGATTTCTCCCTTCAAAGTCAATGACCCTTGTTTTTCTTAATCTGAGTATTTTTAACTGTTTTGTGTTGTTGTTTTCAATTTTTTTTGTGTGTGTGGAAGATTGGCCCTGCACTAACATTTATTGCAGACCTTCCTCTTTTTCCTTTTTCTCCTCAAAGCCCCAGTACATAGTTGTGTATCATAGTTGCAGAGTTGTAGCTCTTCTATATGGGACGCTGCCTTAGCATGGCTTGATGAGTGGTGAGTAGGTCCACACCCAGGATCCGAACTGGTGAATCTGGGGCTGTAGAATGCGCTCGAACTTAACCACTGATGCCACCGGGCTGGCCCCTTAATCTGAGTATTTTTAAATTTTTTTTTACTTCTACATAATTAAGTGATACACATATAAATGAATTAAATATGATTAAGTACCAGAAAGCATATTGCAAACTAACTCCAAGACGTGTCTCTCCTCATTCCTTTAAGTCTTCTCATAGGTCAAAATGCAGTTATTTGCCTTCATGTAATTCCTTCTAATTCCTCAATGGAAAGAAAAAAGCCTTCAGTGTGTTTGCAGATGAAGTACAATATTAAGCATAAATATATGTACTATATACCAGTAGAAAAAAAATATATGACTACACATTTCCTACTCTTAAGCACTTAATTCCATTCATTTATTCTCCTTTCATATAGGTCTTGTAATACATAATGTAAGAATTTGCAACTGCTGAAGACATGGAGAAGGAGAGAAGTTACTAACAACATGGTATAAAATAAAGGTCATTAAAAATAAATAGAGAGAGGGGCTGGCCCAGCGGCATAGTGGTTCATTTCTCACAGTCCGCTTCAGCAGCCTGGGGTTTGCCAGTTCGGATCCTGGGCGCGGACCTAGTCACCGCTCATCAAGCCATGCTGAGGTGGCGTCCCACATAGAGCAACTAGAAGGATGCACAAGTATGATATACAACCATTCACTGGGGGTTTGGGGAGAAAAAAGCAAAAGGAGGAAGATGGGCAACAGATGTTAGCTCAGGGCCAACCTTCCTCAAAAAAAAAAATTATAAATAAATAGAGAATAGAGCAAAATATGAAGAAAAAGTTATGATCTCTTAAAAAGAAAGTGACAGTACCCTCTCATTTTGTGCATTTCATGAAAAGATAAAACTAATATATATATCATTTGGAAGAGAAAAAAATTATTTACTCCAAGTTAGTATGTAGCATACTAGATAGATATAGATAGATAAATAGATACACATATCATATACATATATACATATATATGCAGTGAAACTTTTTTTCAAAACAGTTTTGAGGATCATTTCAAAATTTACTACCAATTCTATTTAAACCTTTGATAAAAGTCTGTTTTGTTTTTTTTTTGTGAGGAAGACCAGCCCTGAGCTAACATCCATTGCCAATCCTCCTCTTTTTTTGCTGAGGAAGACTGGCCCTGGGCTAACATCCGTGCCCATCGTCCTCTACTTTTTATATGGGACGCCGCCACGGCGTGGCTGATGAGCAGTGCATTGGCGGGCGCCCGGGATCCGAACCTGCGAACCCCGGGCTGCCAAGCGCGGACTAAACTGCTGCGCCACCAGGTGGCCCCATAAAGTCTGTTGGTTTTTTATCCTGTGAGTCAAACAGGGTTATATTTTCCAAATAAGAAAATGATGTACCTAAGCTTTGTAAATGACATCTCCCATATCATCAATAAAAATGATATACATCTTCTTGTGGAGATATTCAGCAAACAATTCCTAGAAATTCCCTTTATTACAGAGAATAAAACACACACATATATATATATGCATACGTAGAGATGTACATATATAATGCTATTTTATTTTTAAAATAAATTCAACTTCTTGTTAAATTATTACAGCAACTTAGTATTTATTTGCCAAATGTGTTATAACGTTATATTGAAAATGAAAATTGTCTA
Organism: Tapirus indicus; assembly: GCA_031878705.1. Taxonomy (NCBI): domain Eukaryota; kingdom Metazoa; phylum Chordata; class Mammalia; order Perissodactyla; family Tapiridae; genus Tapirus; species Tapirus indicus. The sequence continues at coordinate 31,708,805 of CM062937.1, read as the reverse complement.
TGGGTTCCACCCTCCTGAAAGATTCTAAAGCTGGACAGATTGCCATTATCTATGCAGTTGATAAAATAAAAAGTCACTCACCTTCTCTAATAGAATACTAGAACAATAGACACCTCCTTATTGAGGAAATTCATATTATTATATATATAAACAAAATTCAGGATAGAATTTAATTTAATATAACATAAATAATTTAAGAAATAAAACTTTAAATATTTGACTGGGCATTTCTGGTCCTCACCTCAGTTACATTCACAATGACGTTTGCGCCTCCAGAGCAGAGATGGGAGTTCACACAAGTGCAGAACAGAAGAGAGTCAGCAAATCCAGTTGGTGGGACCCATCTCCCCTACACTCCTTTCTCCCGCCAGGAGGCCATGGCCACCACCCTCTACAGGCCTTCACACCCACCCAAACAGAACCAGGCTCTGCTTACACCAGACACAGGTACATTTTCTCCCGCTGCTGCAGAAAGTTATCTGAGCGACAGTACACACAAACCCCAGCTCTGTGTTCCAGCGACATCCAAGTGAAAGAGGCCAGGAATGTTGTGGGCTATTTCCCCCGCAACCCCTTCATGTCGTTATACCTGCTATCTCCTTTAAACAAAATGTTCTATTTTTCCACTAACTCAAGCTTCCTTCGAGCACTCCCTCCACTTCTACATACCCTTTCCTGTAACTGTCAAGATCATTTAAGCACACTTTCTCCCATATTTTCACTATTCTTTGAAAATAAGTTCCTTATTGAACATATCTTACCATCGTCTCATCTTTTCTTGTTGTTCCGCTACACTCCCAGATGACTTAGTGCCATTTTTGCATCCCCTGGTGTTCAGCACTCTGATACTTAGTAAGTCACCAATAAATGGTTCAGATGTTTAAAAATCAGTGAACCACAAATAGAAAGACAGCCAGAGCTCCACAGGGACAGACCTGACAACACTGGGTGATTGTCCTGCAGTGACTTGAAAACATTAAGTTGTAGTTAGTCGATGAATACATCACCTCAATCATTGTCCAGTATGCACTTTGATCGTACTCTCCACCAGGTGTGTATCCAGCTTTTGTGACTCCTGAAGCTGATGAAATTGGGGAGTGGACTCTTTAAGAATAATATTATGAACAGAGGAAGTCCATGGCCATTTCAGGAAGGGACCTTGCAAGAGACTCTGAAGCTTAAGTTTCATAACTTCATGAATGAGTGGGGGTTCGACTATAGTTTTACTAGAAACAGTTATTTCCAGTGGAATGTATGATACAAAGACAAGAGATTTGAAAGTCGACTTGAATAAGCTGGACAGACAGAAAGGAACCAATCTGAAGAAAGCTTCAGTTCATAAATATAGTGGTGAATAGAAAGGGAACAGTCTGGAAGGAAGCATACCATCATTTAGGAGAAAATCTTGCTACTTACTACCTGTGTAACCTGAGGCACTTACTTTACATCTCTGAGCTTTCATTGTAATCCTAATAACGTTAAGCAATATACAGTATTTTCTATCTTCCAGGTATTATTCTAAGTATATTCTAAAATAAATTAACACATGTTTCTTCGCAGGAACTATGTTTACCCCTATTTTATACATGAGGAAACAGAGGCATTTGGGGTTAAGCTACTTCTGAGGTCATATACCTAGTGAGTGGCACAGTCCAGATGCAAACAGGCTTCTGCTTCCAGAACCAGCTTCATGGTGTGTGCACACAATCATCTTCACCTATAAAAGGAGATTAACAGCTACTCTGCATAACTGTGATGCATATGCAGTTAGCTCCTGCATTCTAGTTTCTTCCATGGGTTGGGTGCCCTAAGAGCAGACTCAGAGACAATGAGTCAGGAGCTAATGGTTTATTGTGGGAGTGCCCTTCAGGAAAAACCTGTGAGGCAGTGAGGAAAGTAGGATAGATGAGAGGATAGAGCAGAGATGTGGTCTCAGGTGAAGCGTAGGCTTGGCCTGAACTACAGACAGAAATCATCCCCCACAGAATTAACACACACACCTCCACCCCTACACCTGCACTTAGGGCAAACACGTGCAGGATTGTTTTTTGGTTTTGGATTTATTTTTAACCTCTATATATCACCACCTCACAGGCATCAGGCTGCCTCCTGGTGGGGAGAGAGCAGGGTCTGGAACCTCCCAGGCTAAGCAAGCAAATTCTCCAGAGGTGGGCAGTGAGCCTCCACCAGCCAACGATCACAGCAGCTGGGGAAACGGGATCTGGACCCACTCCAACTGCTCCTGAAGACTTCTTAACACATGACAGCCACTCAACAAATATTTGGTATCCTTTGTTAGTCTGATCTGTTACAAGGTAAAGGGGAAGTGAAGTCCAATGTTTTTGATTTGGGCTGAACATGTTATAGTGTAGAATAAATGCCAGATTAATTAATGGATTATCGATTTCGCCAAATATTGGCTGGAATGTCGTATGTATTATATGTCCCCAAACGAATTAAGATGTGCGTGATTACTGTGGGTGTTCCTGCTGCCTAAGCATAGGATGTATAATGTTGATCTTAATGCATAAATTTGGAAGTTTATTTGTGTAGTTTAGTCTCTACCAGAGTTCATTCCATTTGAGTAAAGCAACAACAAAAAAGAAAACTTGTTGCTTTCATATAAAACATCCTGGAATTGTCTTAATAAAAAACAGTAGGTGATCTAGGTTCAAAAACTACGGAGGAAAAGATAATATTTGACCTAATACCAATCAGTCGGGGGGAAAAAAAAACCCCACAATTTGGAGAGGGCTTTGAATCTCCTAAAGGATACATTTTCATAGGGAATTTTTTTAAGAGTGATGTAAATGCTTCTAACTAGAGTAAGATTCCTTCATATTGGGTTGTGGCTGATACATTCTCTAGTGCATCCACGAGATGTAACTATACTACATGAAAGAGTGGTGCAAGGACGAGGGACTTATTTTTGTTTCTCTACCTAGGACGAAGAGATAAGCAAAATGAAACTGAAGAGTGGTGTAACCACCAACTAAGTGGGTATAAAAAGAATCCATGGCAACCTTTAGATGTGGTAACTTCATCTTCACAAGAGTCCTGGCATTCGCTGCTTGCCATTGAAGGGATAAATGGATGGCTCTAGGCAGCAGTTGTATAGCCAGGCAGAGAGAGCATCACCCACCGCTGTCATTACTACAGCCCAGCCATTCTGATGAGCAAGCCCATAATCCAATAACTACAGTACTTAAAAAAAACCACAAGAAAATTGCAAACTATCAGCTTTAATGACCAAAGGAGTATATAAACAAAACGTATTAATCAGATCTTTCCAGTTGAAATTCAGGTCAAGGTCAAACTTATTTCTAAGCCTTGAATTCATAAAATATCCATATTTGTGTTATTTCACTTCCTGAAAGCATACTAATTGATAACTCACTGATTACAATTTTTATAACTTAAACACCTCATGCATTCAAAATGAGAGTACAGATTTCAGTGAAATTACTCACTCCTACCCAACAAAAAATGCTGTGGCAACGTTTCAGAATATTTTGCAACAGAATTAAAATAAAAACCCATCATACAATTCACCCTCGTGCCACATTTCATGGAGTTAACCTAATTAGTACCAGGGGAAAAACCCCCGAAGTCAAACCACTTTCAGTATTTTGCTTTTAGAAACTGATTTTAGTCTGTATAATATGGAAAAAGAATATCAGTCAATAGAAAAGTACAACCACATTGCATTCAATAGGATTTTTTTTTTTTTTTTACCAATTGAGTTAAAGATATGTCCAGGCTTTTGCAGGAGATCCCACAATAATTCAAAGTATTGTGTTTATTTACATCACAAAACACATCTATCATCTTGAATATTATCAAAAATCAAAGATTCAACTGAATTGAGAATTTAAAAATAACAAATGCCTAGGTATACATAACAATTGATCCTACATGAATATAACTCCGTAAAAATATATGGTTTTGTGAACCACTAGTGCTCTCATTTAATGTCATCGCCACTTAAGAGAGCACGTAGCTTGCAAATGTTGATATTTCTCAAAGTTGGCCAAGGGAATTGTACTTCTATGCATTCAGAGACTACTTTTTGAGCATTTACTATGAGTTCCACCTTCTGGCAAGCATGGGAAATAGGTAAATATTAAATCTAGGCCCTTGATATAAGAAATCCATAAACCCATTGGAAAGAAAAAGACATGGAATTAAAGAGCAGCTTAAGTTAAATGATAAAGTGTATCACAAAAAGAAATGCCATGGGAATTAAGATTACATGAGGAAAAAACACATCTATGTTCATGATGGTTTCTTAAAATGAGCAAGATTTAGGGTCGGCCTGGAGGATTAGTAGAAAAAATTTTACTGAGATTAATTGTTGACTGACAGGAGGATAAGTTCCCACTCATTAACTAATTCCAGTATTTAATAATACTTGCCATATAAAAAACATTCAAAAACAGGCATAAACAAAACAACCAAAAGAGCAATCTTATTCCAATCAACTATTTTTCATATCTACTTTGAGAATTTAATCGGATGAATTTCCCTTAAAACAAAACACACATTTATTGAGAAAGAATGTTAAAAAATTCTTAGTTCCTTTTTTAATTAAAAACATGCTTTCTATATCACACATTCTAAGGATCCGACATCATGCTTCACCCTCCTCCAATTAAATGAACAAGTTCTCGGGTGTCTTCTTGACCTCTCTATTCAACAGTGCGTTGCAATCATTGTGCAACATACATCTGTTAAATAGTTGACTGAATAAAAAGATAGTAAATGTTATATTTTGTATTAAAGACAAAGTCTACCTTTCATGAAACTACCCATCCAATGAATCCTTCCTGGATATTCTGTGCCTTGAATTGTATGGGAATTATATGGGAAATATAGTAACATCTTCTTGACCTACCAATTAGCACAATAAATGCTTTTTCAAATGCGAATAAATGTAAGTTGATTTTTTTCAATGTCCCTCAAAAAAAAAAAAAAAACCAGAAAGAAATATCACCTATATAAATCAAACAAGGATATAGAGGAAAGTCAGTGCTTCACTAAGGAGATCAGGTACATCCCCTGGGAGACACGATGGCACACGTGAATGAACAGATTCAGATGATAAAGTCTGAATGAGTAAGAGTCACATCAGACCTTCAGAAAGTTCCATTGGCCCCCTAAAACCCAATATTTTACCTATCTGACTGGAAAAGTTATGCATGTAGTCTAATCTGGATGTGGGTTGCTAGTTCTCATCTTGAACCAGGAATCATTTTATGAACCCAGTCTTACATATTTAGACTATGACTACAGAGGGACAAACAATACAGAACATTCAGACACAAATATTCACCTCCCTTATGACTCTCAACCTCCCCAGACTAACATAGTCTGGGTCAAGTGCTTTCCTGAACCTAGATCTGCTGAGCTAGAACAAAGGTCAGGTACCAAGAAGTCTAAAGGGCACCATGTGAATTGGCCCTTAGACCAGCTGTAAGACTTACCTGTATGATCAAAATAAGTTAAATGACACATGGGGGAGAATTTCATTACATTGTTGGAACAACGTTGATGGCATCAACATTTTTTGTTGTTGCTGTTGTTGAGGAGGTTTTGCCCTGAGCTAACATCCATGCCAATCTCCCTCTACTTTATATGTGGTCGTCACCACAGCATGGCTGACGAGTGGGAGTGGTGTAGGTCTGTGCCCAGGATCTGAACCTGCAAACCCAGGCTGCTGAAGCAGAGCATGCTGAACTTAACCACTACATCACAGTGCCTGCCCCGGCATAAACATTTTTAAACCAGCTCTTGAGAGATATAAACTATAAATTAGGGCTACTTCCAAGAACTGTGATATAATTCTACATTGGGAATTAGAGCAAATGATGTATACTTCCTGTTTAATAAAATGTTTCTAAAAAAAACAGTGTAATCATACATTATAAGTATATATATGAACCACAGAAAAATAACACTTACTTATATGACCATCAGCTGATAAAATTAAGGAGATAAAAAGTAAAATACTTGGAGTTCTTATGTATATTTGTTCACATTAAAAATTCATGTTTCTAGGGAAAATTATTAATTTATTGGGCAGAACAAAAACAAAAAAAAACCCCCAAAACTTTGGAAGATTTTTTAAAAGAGTTTACATCCCAAGCATACAATAATTACTTTGAACATGACACACACACTAGATCAGTTCCTCTTAAAGTATAATTGGCAAACTGTTGCTGGTCTGCTACAAAATATGGACAGAATTTGAAGGTAAAAATTTGAAAACTTTTAAAGTAATCTGATTTACAGTGATATCAAAGCATGTGATTTCTTGTATTACAAAAATATTAGGCTGTAAAGAATTGGGAAAAAAATAAAACTGGCACTCCATCACAGATATTTTGAGAAACTGCTCAAGATGATTCCTTCCCAAGAAATATCTTCTTTATACATTTAGAAAAATCCTCCTTTTTTGGAGAAACAGACACACACAACGGCCATGCCCATATAGTCATGACCTCTCTGAAGATGTTATGCATCTAATGGTATTAGTATGGAATCATTGATTGTAAGACGATTTTTGTTTAAGATTCTTCTGGATACAAGTAACAAATTTAAGCAAGCAAGAAAATAATCTCACATAACAAGACATTTGAGAATGGGCAGCATGACAGATAAATCAGAGGCTCCATCAAGATTCTTTCATCAATCCACTATGCCATCCACAAGGATGCAGATTCTGAGATGGTTGTCACACTCTAGTCATCACCTCCTCACACAGGAAAAGGGATGTTGCCTTCTATATGCCCCTTTGTAAAGCAGAAAACTTACCATCAAATTTTCAAGCCAACTTCGCCTCATTTTGCATTGCCCAGAATTGGGTTATACGTCTACAACTAAGCCAATCGGTGCCAAAGGGACTGGAATTATCATGTTTGGTTTATGCAAATAAGGATTCACCCACCTTCTGGTTTGAGAAAAGGCCATCCATTCATGAAGGATGCTAAAATCTAAATATAAAAAAGAGTTCTTCCAAGTGAGAGAAAGGGATAGAATGATAGTGAAGTAGGCAATCAACGTATCTTTAAATGAAGAATGATATTTAAATATTTAATATTAAATACTAAATATTTAAATAGAGAATATTTCCTTGGGGAATGTGTACATGATAACAACTGAAGAGGATCCAAGAACAAGTTTTGAGGAGATCAAATATTTTGTTATTTGAGAGGAGGAAGATCCAGCAACGAGAACTGAAAAGCCGTCTACCTAGGCAGAGCTTTAGTGTTATGGAAATAGTGGCAGAAATTTTTACAAAGATGTGAGTTAACTGTACCAAAAGTTAATAAGAAATCAAGTAAGATGAATACTGACAATTTTTAATTTTAGTTAGTAAAAGAAAGTCATTAGGGATTTTAGGATGAACAGGACGGTGGAAAGGTGGGCATAAAACCAAAATGGAGTGCATGGAAGTGGGAATAGGAAGTGAGAAAAAGGGAGCCAAAAGGTGTCCAACATTTGGAAATCAAAACTCATACACAGGAGAAAACCGGCCAGAAATTTGGGGAAGGCAGAATAATGGCCTCCCGAAGATGGCCATGTCCTAATTGCTGAAACCTGTTCATGGCTAAAGGCAGATTGCCACTGTAATTAAGAATCTTGAGATAGGAAGATAATCCTAGATTATCTGAATGGGCCATTCTACACTCTCAATTTTTTAACTAGTGATCTATTTAAATTTAAATCAATAAAATATTTAAGTATGATGATATTCATTCAGGTTACGCAAAATAGACATATTTTTTATAGTAGTATAGTATAGTGTAGTGACAATGACAATGTAAATAGGTGGGAAAAATATGCATGTCAAATATTTGTAACTACAAAAGTTATTTCAAATATATGTAAATTTAGTGATTTTTTTTTCAAGGTAATTTATAATCATTGGTATTTACATAGTCTCAGTAAAATTTGGTTATGTTTTTTTAGGTGGAATTGCAAAATTAAAGTTCATCTCTTACGGTCTAAACTAATTACACAGTTTTTATTTCTGGTTTGGGAGATTTATAACTTTTACCAAGCACGCTTTTAAATAATAATAATATAAGCAAAATCGAAATTTTAATTGTTCTTAGTGAGTCCAGCCTTCTCATTTTACCATGAAATTTTCAAGCCACTTCCTTTGATTTTGCATTGCCCAGAATTGGGCTGTATGTCCACAATTAAGCCATTTATTTTATTTTAATTCTCATAAACTTACTAATTTATTGCTATGTGTATTGGTTTAGGTGAATGCTAAATTTTCATCTTACCGGGATTAAGTTTTCCTTCTCTTTCATATATGGCCCAAAATGGTGTTCCTGCATGATTTGGTGACTGTGGCCCCTCTGCTTTGTGACTCTTCTGTCTCCCTGGCAAGAAAAGAAAAGTAAGGTAGTAGAGAATTAACTGAGACAAAAATTGAAATGTGAATAAAACAAAAAATCACAGATTAGTTGATATTTCACTATCATTAGTCCACTCAATCTTAAAGGACTTAAAAGACACAGAAACTTAATACAGGTGTATAGCATCGAATATGGATGAGTTAAATACATACTCAAAGTGCTTTCTAGCATTATAGCGTGTTAAAAAGTGAAAATAGAAGCATGAACTTTCAATAGTGACAAGCTAAAATAGGAATTTTTATCATTTTATTGAACTGACAGGTGTTTTATTGCAATGATAAATCAATCAATCTGTTCTTTTGGCATCAGTTATAAACAGACTTCTACATTCAATCAACGGAAAGTTTTCAGTGTAATTCTGTGAGGTAAAAGTTATTACAGTTTTGTTAAAGATGACATTATGATAAAAGGAGTTTAGGCAATTCATCCAAAGTCAAGATATGAGACATGAAATATATACACAAGTGGAGAATTCACAGACTATTATCACTAAAGTAATGCTATTTATTTTTCCAAATGTAGTCAGTTGATCTATCTGTTTTGCTCCTTTCTTAATTCAGAAATTAAGGAAATATTTGTAATCACTCCTTTCCTCTCCTTAATGTCACGCTTTCCATGAGTGTAGCCATACTTTTCTTATTGAAATCCCTCAAAATATGCCAATACCACTGTTATCTCAACCTTTTGTTATAAAATGATCTTTTTCCCACTATGATCTTCTTAATGTGCTCTCATCTCAAAATTCTCTCAAAAGTAAACATTTTCAATTAGATTTCAGTGGTAACAGAAAACATCAATGAAGAATTTAAAGTAACCAAAAAGGATTCACAAAATGCTAATAGAAACACTCAACATTCTATATATTTTCTAATTCTTTTAAATTGTAAATGAAGTTGTAAAGAAATCTATCTTACTCTTGTGCTGAGTGAACTGTTTATTTCTTATTTCTAAATATTATAAGACTGCTTAGCATGTTTACTATTGAACAGACTACTACAGCGTTGATTCAGCTTTTACTCAGATCAAGGTGTTAAGCCTGCACCTGAGCTCCTACCTCAACTGGGGTGTCCATAAATAATACTGATTCTATTGTTTTCAACAAGGTCTTGTGGTATAAATTACTCCTCAGTCTGATTTGATTAAATTTGGGCCTCTTTGCAGATATAGAATCTTTGGCTAGTCTATGAAGATTGCACTGCCTCCAGGAAGACTCTCCTTAGCTACCTCTTTTCCTTTTGGTATTCATTGGTGGACTAGATTGTCTATAGTTTGGCTTGGGGCCTTCATGAAGCTAGCAGCCTCCTCTTAATTGTTTACCATCAAAACTTTCATTGTTTTCTAGAGCACACTTAGGCTTGAATTTCCCCATATTCTTTTCTAAATAAAGTCAGTTCCTTTGGAGAGAGATTTAGAACTCTGTCTTACGACCTGCCTCTTCGCCTGGGAAAAATCTCTAAGCCACTATTTTGGAGGTAGCGGCTGGAGAGTGGCCTGCTTCTCCCAGAGGAACTCTCCTGTTTTATAAGCAAGGTGCTGGGCAGGGGCAATTGTCTCTGGTCTTGGCTTGCCTCACATAATGTGGAACCTCTTCCGTTCGAGCTGAGATTATGGCAGCAGAGACCCCTATATTCTCAGACCGCCATGTCTGAGGTAGAGCATATGCTCTATGAGTGGGGACAGGGTTGAGGAAGGGAGGCCCCTACCTTTAAACACATTTGCCTGGATTTTACCCTCTGAAACACAACTTGGGTGGGGATAAGAACTACTGGGTACATGCCACTAAAGGGGGTATACTATAGCTGTTGACTGTGAGCTCGGGGGACAGGGTGCCCCATCTTCTGGGCGATGTGTGCTCTGAGTGGAGCTTCCATCAGTCTGCACTGAGGGTTGGAGGATGGGAGCATGTTGTCACTCAAGTGCCACAATCTCACTGTTAATTACTGAAATTTATTAGATTTTCTTGAATAAATGCTTCTTCACTTTCTGTATGGTCTTAGGACAATTTCCAGAAACTTTAAATGGTGGTTCTCTTTATAATTTCCACCAGTTATGGTTGCTTCACTGAAGACTGATTCTGCAGAGTTCCTCATGCTACATTCCACGTATGTAACATTTTTATATGAGAATTTTATATAATCCATTTTCAGATAAATTTACAAGTATTGTTCTATTATGTTCTCAAGCACAGCAAAGCCAGATTCTTCTCTTGGGGGCAGATGAGGTGGTAAGATCAGAGTTAGTGTCCAGTTGCCCTCATATAGCCTAAGTGACTCCAAGGTACCAGACTAAGATTCTACCCTCAACAAATAGTGCATCCTTCAGGTGAAGGCCTCCTTCACGTATCTACAGACCAGGAAGCCGGATGAAATTATGCTTCATCAGTTTGCTGTGTGGGCTCTCACATTTCCCAACAAGTTTGATATCTTGTGGCAAATAAATAGAACTAATATATACTGAGGGTGAGGGTTTGTGTGCATGGTTTAACATCATCAAGCCATACCTCAACTAAAACATACCACCCAACTTCTTAAACATTTAGTATATCCCTAAGTATTTCCATTTTAAACCAATTGTTATTATTATTTTAATTTTTTTATCTTTGCTCACTATTCAGCTTGGATCCTTATTAAACAAAATGCCTTCACTTGGTAGATAATAATAGCAACAATAACCACTATACTCCTCCCCCAACCCTTAAGCTACAATTATACAGCAATCAAGTCACAGAAAAGGATACAATTGAGAAAGACAGTGCCTTCAGGAGCCCCTTCTCTCCCCTAACTTTCCCCAAGACAATTATGACAGCAAACCTCTATTTCTCCTAAAATGATCCCAATTATATGGCTCATTAAGAGAGGGGCATGTTGTCAATATAAACGTTCTGTGTTTCACAGCAAGCTCTCCAATGCTTAATAGTGCCCCACACACAACAGGCACTCTAAATATTTGCTGAATAGATGAATACATGAATGAGTGGTTGTCGAGTAACAGCTACTCCAATGCTAGAAAGTGGAAAAGGGTGATAGTCACATTTTAAAGACTTAGAGGAATTTCTTCCTGATATAACCCAGATCAAACTGACATGAATAAAGAGCAGACTTGAAAGATGCCTTCCTTTTGTGAAGCAAGAATCTGACTGGGTAGAAAATGAATGAAACCTGGACAGACTCCACTCAGGCTCCAAGCTGAATGAGGGAAGAGATAGGGTAGACATAGGGCAGATGGGGGTAATATCTAGATTTCACCAGCGGTTCTAAGACCAACTGTAACATAGGTGGAAGTTCAATTAGGAATTGTACAGTGCATTTCCTGCTGTGTCTTAACTGTTGGGCCCTCAGGCACAACCCACCATTGTCTTGACTGGCTCTCCATGACAGCGACATGCAGGCAAGGTTTGTGGGCACTACTTCAGCTACCTGGAAAAAGCTCTGGTATGGCATTAGAACTTTTCTTTCTATAAGTATCTCCAAATCCAGTCTTCACTTTTCCCCGACTTCTCCAGCTATAGGTTGTGGAATATCTGCATTGGCAAAATAAGAGCAGAATAAAGATGATGTGTATTCCTCTTCTTTTTGTCATATTGGCCTTAGCTATTTAAGCTGGTTTTTTTCTTTTATAATTTCTGAAACATTATCATTATTGTTTCCTACTCCATAGTGAACACATGAAAAATATTCCTAGATAAATCAAAAGACATTAGAGTGAAAATAAAGGCAACCACTAAGGAATTATTTGTCCCCACAAAATTCAAATGTTGCAGCCCTAACCCCCCCGTACCTCAGAGTGGGACTGTATTTGGAGATCAAATCACCTTTAAAGATGTGATTAAGTTAAAATGCAATCCAATATGACTGGTATCCTCATAAGAAGAGATTAGGACACAAACACACACACACAGAGGGAAGAGCGTGTGAAGACACAGTGAGAAGACAGCCATCTGCACGATGAGGAAAGAGGACTCTGAAGAAACCAAGGTTTCAAGGTATCAGGCTGATACCTTCATCTCAGAGTTCTAGCATATTAAGTAATCCGGTCTGTGGTACTTTCTTATGAAAGTCCTGGGGAATCAACACGCTGTCAATGTTTGCTTTTGAAATGGAGGTACAGGTTTACAATCCTTTTTTCAAAATCCTTGGGGCTGGTGTGATTTGGATATGGATTTTTTTTTTTTTTAATTTTAGAACATGTGCCACTTACTTTGTAAAACACCAGCAGTGCACTGGGGCAACACCGTGTAATCAAACACATGAGGATTGTGCAGGGAAATGTGTGAATAGCCATACTAAAGGGGAAACAAAATACAAATAGCTTCACATCAGTTCAGGTCAGGATTTAATACAAAATGACTGAGAACAAACTAAAATTAATAACCATGAGTCAACTTCAAACACACTCTTACTCCATTCCTGAAACAACACATTAGAATTGGGTAGGACTCATTAATGAGGAAAGGCAGTCTATTGAGTACATTATTTTATAATTTTATAAGTTGAATGTTTAATGGTTTATTGGTTTGGTTTTTTGTCCACTTCTGTATGTCCAAAGACAAATCAGTATATCCGTGATATTAGCTACTTTGCTAATGTAAAGGACTCCCAGTGAATCCCTGGAAATATAGATATAGGTGGACAAGGTGTACACATCAGAACTTCAAGTAAATTCAGGTTCTCCAATCTATAAAACATTTCTCCTTCATAGATAGATTCAACTCTCCATGTCTAGTTACTCTTCAGCTGTAGGTAGGCTTATAAGTTTTATTGTTTATTTCACTATTCTTACATTCTGAACATAGCATCAAAGTGATCTAGTGTTCATAATAAGGAGGCCATCAGCACAGGATATTTAGTACCAGTTACCAGCATATATTGCCCAATGATGGCACTTCCCTCTATTGACCATAAATAATCATATGCTAGAAGGGAAAGGTGTATGATGCCCCAATGAAGCGTCAAAGTTCTCACCCAGCCCAAGCTCTTTTCAATCACCTTGTTGACCTAAATCTTTCTAATATTGAAAATCTAGAGAGTAATTCTACCCAGCATGGTGCTGTCAGGGATTATTCTTAGGAGGAGTTCTTGTGGACCATTGAAAAACCTTGTGCCTGTCAACTCATGACATAGATTAGAGCTCAGAAGAATCTGTGATCAGCCCTGCAGAGTATCTAATCTACATCCCTAGATTGATTGTCTGCTGTCTTTACAACAGGAATTCCAGCCTTGGAAGGAAAAAACAGATACAATGATCTCTCTTTTTTTCCCCGAAAACTTGTCCCCTTTAAGACAACATGGTGTTTTTAACAGAATATAGACCAGTGGGGGGCCGCCCGGTGGCGCAGCGGTTTAGTCCGCCCTTGGCAGCCCGGGGTTCGCGGGTTCGGATCCCGGGCGCCCGCCGACGCACTGCCTGTCAGCCATGCTGTGGCGGCGTCCCATATAAAGTAGAGGAAGATGGGCACGATGTTAGCCCAGGGCCAGTCTCCCTCAGCAAAAAGGGGAGGATTGGCAACAGATGTTAGCTCAGGGCTGGTCTTCCCCACAAAAAAAAAAAAAAAAAGAATATAGACCAGTGTACTAGGCTAAATATTGCCGCCCAAAATTCACATTCACCTGGAATTTCAAGATATGACCTTATTTGGAAATCGTCTCTGCATATGCAATTAGTTAAGATGAGGTCACACTGGATAAGGGTTGGCCTTAAATTCAACACCTGGTGTCCTTACAAGAATGCCATGTCAAGTCCCAGACACACATAGAGAGAACACCATGTGTAGAAAAAGTCAGAAATTGAAGTGATGCAGCTATAAGCCAAGGAACTTCAAGGATTGCTGGTAACCACTAGAAGCTGGGGAAGAACACAGAAGATTCTCCCTCAGAGCATTGAGAAGGAGTCAACTCTGCCAAAATCTTGATTTCAGATTTCTATCCTCCAGAACTGTGAGAACTAAATTTCTGTAGTTTTAAGCAATCTAGTTTGTGAAATTTTGTTAGAGCAGCCCAGGGAGCTAGTACAATCACAAATAATCTTATCAGAGGAACTATTCCTTGAAGATAGCACCAGTCAATGTTGGACTGAAATATACTGAAACACTTTTGGATTTTTATAGAATTTCGAACATTAGTGTGTTAATAATTGTAGGATGGGGCCAGCCTGGAAGCATAGTGGTTAAGTTTGTGCGTTCCACTGCAATGGTCCAGGGTTCGCTGGTCTGGATCCTGGGCATGGACCAACTCACTGTTCATCAAGACATGCTGAGGTGGCATCCCACAGAGAAGAACTAGAAGGACCTACAACTAGGATATACAACTATGTACTCGGGCTTTGGGGAGAAAAGGGAGAAAGAGTAAGATTGGCAACAGATGTTAGCTAAGGGCCAATCTTCCTCAAAAAAAAAAATGTAGGAAATAAGAAAAGCCTAGTCAATGAAGTGTCAGCCCCCATTTTTAGAAAAAAACAGTGCCTGGTTGAGGAAGGAGAGTCTTATTTCATTGTCAACTGTGCAAAGCCTTTGGCCGGCTGTGCTGTCGCCTAGTCTGTTCCACTCTTCTGGTTCTCGTCGGGACCCACTAAATCCTGTCCTGATTACTTCTCAGAGCTTTATTTTGCCTATCCACACATCCATGATGAAAATCGATCCCAAAGGCTTAGAATAAGAAAAGAAATCAGGTATTACGTGCTTTGCATATAGGTGAACGAGGGAGTATGAAGTAGGTATAATTAATATAGTTTTCCATTATATTACTCAGTTGAGTGATATGGGAATTTTTACCAAAATAATATTTTTATTCTTTGTAGAACTTAATTTCTTTTAATAAATCAAAATACAAATGACACTAAAATATAATGCCTTCCCAATTTTTGAGTTATTTGCATTTCCTTAGTCAAGCCTAAACTTTGAACTTGCAGCAACAATTTCCACTTTCTTCTTGAAATATTTGGAGTTGATTCAGTGAGAATTCTTTTATATAACTCCCAAAATGTTTTGAGAAGAAAGCATTAGCCAACCCAAGAGCCCATTTTCCATCAAGAAATATTCAGCAAAAATTATGTATGAACGTGATCCTACAGTACAAGCAACACAAACACAGCTTTCATTATGAAAATGCTGTGTTTATTACTAATTTGCAATTCAGTGTTATTTCAATGGATTTATGTTTTTTGTAACCCTATAGATATTTTAGAGAATTTTTTCAACTTAATTATTTAACAGTTTACCACTTTAATTTTAAATTGATTATGAATCTGTCTATGCCACGTAGCTAATCATTATTCAAAACAATATTTAAAACTCACATGCCCTTATTTTTAAAAGAATGTTTGAAATATAAGGATTATTGCATACAAAAGTCAGCTTTTCCTTCTTGAAAATGCACCCTTTGACAAAGCACATAGGACATAAACAGGAATATGGCAAGAAGATGAAATTTTGTGTGTGTTGTTTTTGGGGGGGCATTTATTATTTTTCTAGGAGGAAACACCTTGGCTCTATCTACTCCAAAAATATATCTCTTATGTGATGTGACTGAGTCTTCAAGGCGTCAAATCTCAGACGAGGATGTTGTTATGATCAATAAAACTTTTATTAATGGTTCCTGAATCAAAACCTCATTAAAGGCAGGAATCCTCTCATGGGCTTTGTCAATGGTCTTACCCTTTTGAGAGTTATGAAGCAGTGGCAGCTTCATCTCTCTGGAGCCTTCCTTGACATTCCATCCACCGAATGTGTGAATGAAACACAATAGGCATTCGCTATAATAGTCCTATTAGGTAAAGTCCACTGGCATTTCAGTAAATCAAACTATAAACAACTTGCCTTGGAATATTTGTGATCCTTCTGCTAAATATATATTTTCATTTAAAGTAAGAAAGCAATAAGTTTGCATCATGCAATTGATCCACACTATATAGGCTACCTTAATAGTACTGTTAGGAGTCTAATTTAATTCTATATACACCGTATTTTGCCATGCCATATATTACTAGTAACACAAAATTACAGTATTGATACATATAAAGAAATATCTGAAAAAGATCAAGTTAACCACATCTTCTATTTATTCCTGGCTTAAAACTGAAGTTTAGAAGCAATCCCAACTTTCGTAACAGGAACATGTGCAGAGTAAGTAAAAAGAAGGAAAAAAGAGACATATAAATTGTACCAAGAAATAAATCCTGAGCCTTTTGCTCATGTGTGGCTCGCTGAGCTGAGACAGCGGAGCCAGCCCACAGTTCCGTTAGCTGAACGTGAAGCACAGCTGTAGCCTTTAGCTTTGCCTCCGGAAAAATACTTTAACAGCAAAACCTATATAAAAATTCATACTTTCCATTATCCCTGCCTGAGAATCGCTTTGCAGTGATGTGCCCAAGATCAGAACAAGGTTAACGCATTTAACGTTTTTCTAAAAAATGGTTTTCAAGGATAGCTATAGGGAGGGCTCATGAGTTGCCTTCTTGTGACAGGCAAATCTCCCAGCAGCCTTCATATCTCAAATGCCAGCAACAAAGAAAGGTGACATAGCTTAGCTGGGAAGACGAAGTATATTCTTATAAGGTAGACAGTCGTGTCTTTTCTTCAAGGACTTTAATTGTAACATAATAAGAAAATAGTAAGGGTGCTGGTGATAAATTGGAGTTTCTATTTCATTGCTTTGTATGTATAAGGATTTCTACAATTGAATTCTGAAGATAAAGATGTGTTATATTATGATAATGACCAAACTTCTCCATTGAAGTGTGGAGATTAAGAAAGCGTTATGCAGATAATAATAATATACCAAATATTCACATTTTTACATGGTTTTAAATAAACATTTTTCTTTGGCAACATATATAAAACATGCACTGCTCATAAATAATAATATAATACATGTTTATGTGACAATGGCTTACAAGGGGAAGAAAAGAGTGGAAAATCCACGAGCACAAGTTTGCACTTGCTCTTGGTGAAAGTTAGACGTCCTTGAATATCTAGCGAAAGGCACCAACATCAGTGCATGTAACATAGAGATATGCTGCATAGTTGTTGTATGCTGTAAAGTAGAAATACTAAGAAACAAAATTATAAAACTTTGATGCTGTTTCAACAGAGGAATGCTCTTTGTGCCTTAGACACAAATTTTTCTCTGCTAGAAAAATATCCAAACACTGACTGTTTAGGGGGCAGTTTGGAGCCAGTATGAACAGAATCTCAAATAATATAAATAACAACAAAAAACTTCAAGTGTCTGCTCTGAAGTTTCTAATGTAGACTCCAAAGCTAAGTGAGACTCACCAACCTGTGTCCTCACCTACAGGACTTTCATAAACCAGAATGTAAATTAGACGGGAGATTTACAGCAGAAAAATGATTTAAATGTCTAATTCTGGTAGAATAGGTTTTATGGAAAGAATTAATTGTTAGCTTGGTGAAATTAGAATTGTTTATGATCTGTAGATTTTGTTTATCCTCTTTTTTTAAACTCGTTTTCTTTAGATCTCCTATCCTTACTCTCTTCCTCTTCACATAAGTATTAAACAAAGATTTAATGTTGGTAACTATTAATAATCATTTAACCTCAATAATGACTAGATTCAGAGTTCTTTAGACCCTCTTTAAATATATCATTTGACATTGATGCATTATAAAATCCCAGAAATGTAAAAAAATCTACTCCATAAAATGATTTTATCAGGAAAAATCCTGCATTTTCACACACTTAGCAAAAGAAGGATTTTATTAAATTAAATTAGCCATATTATATTAACTTTAAGAAACAACTCGTCAATTAAGTTTAAAAGACTAATTCAGCAAGGTGCATATTTAGTGCTACATAGACAAATTGAAAATCTGACTAAATATTCCATTATGGAAACAGTTATATAGAGTTACTTAAAGGATAAAATTAAGTGTGTGTGTGCAAAGCAGGTGTGTATGTGTGTGTGTGTGTGTGTGTGTGTGTGTGTTGGACTAGAAATGAGATGACCTATGTTCTGATTCTAGCTAAATGACTTTGTATAAGTCATTTGCCTTCTATCTGGGTCAGGTTTTTAATCTGAAAAATGAGGACACCAAGGTCTGACTTACTGGCCACACAAAGTCATTATAATATGATATATGTGAATGCAAAATGAAAATTATAAAGTGTTTTGCAATTAATCAGCTGTTTTTAGAACAGGATATGAACAAGATAGATGAAGAATAGTAATGGAAAGAGAAGGAGACAGGTAACTGAAATAATTCACCTAATGTAATTGTGTTTTTCACAATATTAAACTGGTCAGAGGTGGGAAATTCTGTCAATTGGTTGCTGTCTGACAAATAAATTATTGAGCTGATTTTCCCCCCAAAATTGACTGAAAAATGAGTTGTTTTGGCAACATATAAACACAGCCAGAGAAGAATTTAACCTTCTCTAACCTTCATTATCTATCTGAATTTGAAACCAAATGCAGATGGAGAACCCATTATTGTAGTGACAACCTCTGTTGTAATTAAAAACATGGGATCTATTTCTAAAGTAACAGCCAGGCAAAGGGCAACAAAAGGTCTAACCCTTTCCACACATTATCCCAAGATTTCTTAACCTGAAAATGTTTCAGCTGTTTTAAGCAGATATGCTGACCTATGCCTGACTAGCTAAAACAACTATGACAGAAAATTTTAAGTGCTACTAATTAGCCACTAGAGTACAATAGTCAAAAGGTGACAATTAGAATAAATTCTAGGATGTCTGTGGATTCCCCTCACAAAATTTCAGACACCCCAGCATTCTCTTTCAAATGGACACTTTTATACCAAAATAATGTGACTAAATGAAATCCATGGTGCCATTTTTTTGTTTTGTTGGTTTTTTGCCCGTTTGAATGCATCTATTGATCTCCCATTCTAATAATTATGGAGTCTTTACATTTGATTTTGGCATCCAATATATCAGCCTAAATCAATTCTTTTTGACTCACTTTTTCTTGGTACTGAATGCCATTTTAAAATAAGTGTCAGAGTTTTTAGTACAATGATGAGCTACATTTCATACCAGATAACCTGGATACAAAAAACAAGTCAAAAATTAGTTTTTTCATTATGTTTATTTGGTATTAAAAAATAGGATGGAATACAGAAATAATTAAAGGAAAGCAGTAAAACCAATAGGAAAAAGAATTCTCTGTTGTACTAAATCTCTCTGTCTTTGGTCTATCAGATTCAAAATCCCCTAAACAAAAAAAGTTTATTAATGTTAAATTCCCCTAACCTAGTTCCTTTGTTTCCACAAGGCAGAACACTTGTATCCACTTAAAACTTGTAAGCAATAGTCACTGAAATTAATTAAATTTCCTCTCCATTAAAATGACATTTGAAATTCACTTTTGTACAACTCGGATTTTCGTGCAATGTGGACATTATCTTATTCCTCATCTTCATATGCTTCTCATTTTCCCTGTTGAATGGTAATTCCACAATCCAGATGCCAAACTGCGAAAATATTCTTCCAGCGGCAGCATATGGTTCCTTGGCAAGCTTATCTAGCATCTGTACAAAAAGCTTATCGTTTCCTCTGGGTATGTAATACTTCTGGCTGCTAAGAGGCTATTTGTGCCGTCTTTTCCTCACAGACACCATTTCTCTTGACAAACCTTTGGTTCTAAGCAAATTTTGCACATTTTTTGTCCATTTGAGAATCAATGATATACATAAGCTTGCTTTCCAGCCAGGCAACTATCCAAGTAATCTCCCACTATGGCCAGGGGGTGGATCTGGCACAGGCACAAATGGGTTTAAATATAATAAGAGTTTATTTAGCTACCTTGATAGGCAACATTTTGTTACTAGTAAAATATGAAGAAGCTCTACATTGTGGTAGCTATTTGTAATGATTATCAAGGTCAAGAAAAATAGAATTTGGAAGGAAAGTTGCGTGAGGTAACAATATGTGAGAGCATACCCATGCTTAGCACTCAGAGCATTGGAAATGGGGGGCGTGGTGCGTAGTTACTCACAGGAAACCTTTCTCTCCGTGAAAATGCAGCCTCTGTACAGCTGTTCGGACGGAGCCCCCCAGGTGGCAGATGGTACCAGTATCTCCCACCACTATTACTATGGGGAACAATTTCATCCGTCACCATTTTATCTAAGCGCTAAAGCAATTATTCTGTCAGAATTAGAGATTGTTTCATACTGAAGAATTTAACAGTGAAATTATGCCAGGTGGAGAACAAAATCTTTTACAGCTTCTCATAAACTTTGTATCACATTACTCTGAGTTTTGGGGTATATTCTCAGAAGAAAGTAACTAAAATTTGTAAAAAGGAAATATCTTTCAAGAAGACTCACTATTCCTATGGAAAAGCTAAGGCACAACAAATTGTATCAAAATTATTAATAACTATGCTCTTGTACTAGGTATGTAATGTTCCTGGAAGAGTTCTTAATATTCCATATCTTTATTAAATGGTGTTTTTAAGAATATCTTTTAAAATGGGCCCTAAGGAATACAGAAGTGCAGCATATTTCTACCATATATAATTTCTTCATGGATGGTTACATGACCTGAGATTTCTGAATAAATAGTACTTTAATGAACTTGAGAGAAAGCAAAAGAAGATCCATTAAAGGACGTCAGTCTCATGTGCATTGAATACTTTTTAAAGGTAACAGTATTTCCCACATAATACTTTACAGGGGTTATTCAAAATAAATGGAGAATTCCTTGTTCAGATAAACAGTAAATGAATTTAGGCAAAATTAAACAGGTTTCTTTCCTGGAAGACACCCACTAGCCTGCAGGATATTGGTGTGCATTGTGAATCTCTAAGGGAGGATACACTACATACGCACACTTGACTCTGAACTTTCCTTTCTTTAGTAAATTCTACTGGAATCCTATCTTGCAAAATTTGGGGAAATTCTTAAATAGAGAAAATGTCTGCATCAGCATTTCCTAAATAAATTATATAAGTATTACTTTGGGAGCTGTCAATAAACATTCCAAAATATGGGGATCTATGATAAAATACACTTACTTAAAGCAGACAATATTGGAGAGCCCTAATAGAGATTTAGCATATTAAAAACACTTAGAGGGGCTGGCCCGGTGGCGTGGCAGGCATAGCGGTTAAGTTCACGTACTCTGCTTCTGGCAGACCAAGGTTCACAGATTCGGATCCCAGGCACGGACCAATGCACTGCTTGTCAAGCCATGCTGTGGCAGCATCCCATATAAAGTAGAGAAAGATGGGCATGGATGTTAGCCCAGGGCCAGTCTTCCTCAGCAAAAAAAGAGGAGGATTGGCAATGGATGTTAGCTCGGGGCTAGTCTTCCTCACACACACACAAAAAATATAGAAACCTTAGAGTAAAAATATATACCTAATGATCTGATGTCACTATAGGGGACTGGACTTTTTATTTATACCTTCCTGCTCCAAAGACAGATAAATATCAGATAATATGAAATAAAAATATTGTTCAATATATAAAATAACTAAAAGAGGAGAGAGAGGAATACCAGTATGCAGATACGAACCTGAAGCATTTGAAGGAAATGTAAAGGCAACGTAGTTCACTGGGTTATCAAAACCAGATATGCACAGGAATGGATATTTTGGTTAACCAATTTTTGTTTTTCATTGTTAGTTTATTCCAGTTTTCAAATTATTCTTGAAATTTTACTAATTTATAATTTTCTTTTAAATATTGTCTATTTCTATTCAAGTTTGCAAGTTCATTGGTATAAAGTTGCTCAAATTCTCGATTTTGATTTTTTAAAATCTCTATTGGGATGAATAAATTGAGAACAGCAGAAATTCATTAAATAGCTTAGAAAGAAGTTGGCCAAAATCGCCTTGGTTCCACAGGTTAACTCAGAGAAACCAATTGAAATGTGTCTTCAAACTGTAACAACAATTTGAAATAACATTTCAGAAGGGTTACACTGGATAAGTGGATGTGCTATCATATTCCATTATAGAGCTTAGAGATCCAAGGCAGAGAGACTGGAACTACACTTAGGAACTTATGAGAAGATATTACCCAGAGTTCTGGTCCCCGTGACTGGACCTCCTGCTGCTGAATAGTAGTAGTTTGGCTATAATCTCTGCCTGAGTACCCCGTGATGACCAAAGCATAAGAGATACCCAGCCTGATAGGCAGGGAAGTTGATGAGGGAAAAGAGTTCCTCAGACAAAGATTGGCTACCAGCTGCAGTATCGTGTTGAAGAGCATGCGAATTGGAATTAGCCTTTTGATTTCAAATCTCAGCTCCTGGACACACCATCTCTGTGACCTTCATCAAGTGTATTTTACTTTCTAAATTCAGGTTCCTTCCTTTGTAAAATGGAGATAGTTCTTATCTAGTAAGGTTGTTGTGAAGATGAAATGAGATGATCTTTGTGAAGTCCTTGTCAAGGATATAGGAAATTTAAGTATCATGTCACTATCGCTCACAGTATTAATAGCCTGAAATCCACCTAACACCAGCGTCAGCAGCTGAGGGCAACATGGAGAAGGAAAGGGAAATGGATTCCATTACTATACTTTCTAATACTGAAAAAGTTGGGTTTCTATAAATGAACCCAACTTCAATAAACCTGGGAAGATACAGGTATGAGAAGAAAGAAGGGAGGTGATGAATGCAAGTGACTTTTGCCCAGGGCCTCCGTGATCCAAGATCTGCCAATACTGAGATCAAGTGAAGCTGTGCCAAAGAGTCTTAAGGCAATTCAGAATGTTGGCTCAAAGGCATCAAAATAGACATCATTGGAATAACTGCCGCCTCTGCTATTTCCATTGCACTATCATTTTATTTACAAAAGAAAATGCAGTCAGTGAAAATACCTTGTGATCCTAGATTATTTTGTATTAGTACCTAAGTGGCATAAACTCGATAATAAGTAGAGAGATAATAGCTAATAAGTT
This sequence comes from Tapirus indicus, assembly GCA_031878705.1. Lineage (NCBI taxonomy): Eukaryota > Metazoa > Chordata > Mammalia > Perissodactyla > Tapiridae > Tapirus > Tapirus indicus. Next base: position 31,685,489 of record CM062937.1, on the reverse strand, counting down.
TGGCACAGTGGGTGAACAACAATTTGGAAAATCCAGCTGGATATATACTATCGCTCTATTAACTCATCCTCACTCCTGGGTCAGGCACTGTGCCTTTCAGATCTTTAGTTTGCTGGGTTACCCATGAAAGATAATAGCAGAGATCCTTGGTTGTTAACCTTATATCGACTGCCTTTTTCTTCTTTCCTGATAATAATGATGATGATAATGATAATAAACTGGTTTTCAGTTATCCTTTCTCATTGTGTCCATACATTTTAGCATGGCTGGCTTCATTCTCAGTCCCAAGATGCAATCTGAATATTCTATCAGATCTAACCATTTCAGAAGAATTTACTATTTACCGCCTAAATTATAAATTCTAAGTTGGTAAGCTTATGATCATTGTACTCTAGCCTTCAAGATGTAAAAAATGTTGATGACTCCCGCCTTCTGAATGCTTGTTTTTTCATTTTAGTTTATTTTTAAATTTTTCACCATGCTGTACATTACATCCCCATGAGATTCATCTTATAACTGGAATTTTGTACTGTTTGACCCCCTTCACCCATTTCACCCACCCCCACTCCCTGCCTCTGGCAACCACCAATCTGTTCTCTGCATCTATGAGCTCAGTTTTGTTTGTTTAGATTCCACATACAAGTGAGATAATACAGTGTTCATCTTTCTCTGTCTGACTTGTTACACTTAGCATAATGTCCTTAAGGTCCATCCATGTTGATGTAAATGACAAGATTTCCTTCTTTTCCTTGACTGATTAATATTCCCTTGCATGGATATATCACATTTTCTTTATGCATTCATTCACTGATGGACACTAGATTGTTTCCATATCTTGGCTATTGTAAATAATGCTGCAATGAACATGGGGGTGCACATATCTTTTTGAGGTAGTGTTTTCATTTTCTTCAGATAAATACCCAGAAGTGAAATTGCTGAATCACTTCTCTTTTTAGTTTTTGGAGGAACCCCATACTGTTTCCCATAGTGACTGCACCAATTTACCTTCTCACCAATAGTTGCCAAGGATCCTCTTTTCTCCACATCCTCACCAACACTGGCTATTTCTTGTCTTTTTGATAATAGCAATTCTAAGAGATATTAGGTAATATCTCATTGTGTTTTTGTTTTGCATTTCCCTGATGATTATTAATGATGAGCATCTTTTCATGTACCTGTTAGCCATCTGTATGTCTTCTTTGGAAAAATGTCTATTCAGATCTTCTGCCCATTTTTTATTTTATTTAATTTTTAAATCGTTTTTGGTGAGGAAGATTAGCCTTAAGCTAACATCCATTGCCCATCCTTCTCTTTTTGCTGAGGAAGACTAGCCCTGGGCTAACTTCTGTGCCCATCTTCTTCTACTTTATATGGGACGCCGCCACAGCATGGCTTGACAAGCGGTGCGTCAGTCCATGCCTGGGATCCAAACCTGCGAAGGCTGGGCCGACGAAGCGGAGTGCACGAACTAAACAGCTATGTCACCAGGCTGGCCTCCATTTTTAAAATCAGATTGTTTTTTCACTATTGAGTTCTTTCAAATACAGTCATGTGTGGCTTAATAACAGAGTATGTTCTGAGAAATGCGTCATTAAGCGATTTTGTCATTGTGTGAACATCATAGAGTGTGCTTACACAGACCTAGATGGTATAGCCTACTACACACCTAGGCTCTATGGTACTAATCTTATGAGACCACCATCATCTACCTGGCCCGCAATTGACCAAAACATCGTTAGTGGTGCATGATTGTATATGATTCGTAAATATTTTCTCTCATTCGGTAGGTTGCCTTTCCATTTCATTGATGGTTTCCTTTGCTGTGCAGTAGTTTTTTAGTTTGATTGTAGTCCCATTTGTTTAGTTTTGTTTTTGTTGCCTTATTTTAGTTTATTTTTATTACACATTCTTTTTTACTTTCTATTACCCTTTGTCTGATTTTATTTTCTAGATCTGTTACAGTTTTTTGGGGAAATGCTGACCTGTAGTGCAGAGAACATTGATGTGTATATGTTACATTTTAAAAAAGCTTTTAATTGTGGTAAGATATACATAACATAATATTTACCATCTTAACCATTTTAAAGTGTACAGTTCAGAAGTGTTAAGAATATTCACATTGCTGTACAATTAATCTCTAGAACTCTTTTCATCTGGCAAAAGTGAAACTCTATATCCATTAACCAACAACCCCCCATTCCTCCCTCCCTCCCATTCCTGGCAACCACCATGCAAGAGTCAGAGCAATAGTATTTTTTTTCCTCTAGATCCATTCCTGTGATGCCTGGTATTTATTGGTCTTTTAGGGCACAAAACCTATTTGGCTGATATTAGCTGGCAATAGTTTTCAGAATTCCAGATGACTTTCATAGGTTGTAACTCTAGTTTAACATCCATAACACATAATTCAAAGTGTGCTTTCTGGAGCTTCTGGCTGTAAGCCCATCTGAATGAGAATTACAGTATAAGGGGTGTTTGTAAAACATGCAAACTCCAAGCTGCACCCCAAGTTAACTATACCATAATTATCTATACAATCTGCTTTCTCTCTAGTGAGTCTCAAGAATCTACATGTTTGCCAAAAGTACCCAATGATCCTTAAACAGATTAAAATGTGATCAATTTTTTTCAATGAAATTGTTCTGATGTAAAACGTGATCTTTTTTTTTTTGAACAAAATTGTTCTGATGTGACTTGCACTTTTTCATTTATCTATTTTTTTGCTTGATGAAGATTGGCCCTGAGCTAATATCTGTGCCAGTCTTTCTCTATTTTGTATGTGGGGTGCTGCCACAGCATGGCCTGATGAGCAGTGTGTAGGTCTGTGTCCGCAATCCGAACCTGCAAACCCTGGGCTGTGGAAGCAGAGTGTGTGAACTTAATCAGTATGCCCCCGGGCTGGCCCCTAAAATGTGATCATTTTAACTGTAGAATTATTTCACATATATTCCATGTATTCCAAGAATCCATATTCTATTAGGAAACACACAACTAATCCAAGAAAACTACCCTGTCTTCATAACTTTACACTGTGTCTTCATAACTTTGAGAGAGGACGTTGAAGTTTGTGACTAATCTAGACTGAATCTAGAGACAAAAGAGGGAGAGAGGAATTAGGTGGTAACCCTGACAGTTGACTGCCCTGGGCAGGTCTAAGTCTTTACGTCCTTTCACTGGATACGTGGGGCAACGGCCAATTTAGTTGGCTTTTCAGCTTTCCTCTTTGTTATAATTCCATTTTGTAGTTGCCCCACCCCTACTGCAAAGATGTTTACCTAGCCTTTTATATTCCGGACTTGTAATTTTCGGTTACTTAATGGGCCTGGATATGAAGGGGAAGGGAGAGTGGTCTCATCTCATCATCTCACTGGCTCCAGTGGGAATAAACATCAGTGTATCTAAGGTCAAGACTGAGTTCCTGATAAGTGACTTGAGGTCAGAAGGAAGATTCATATAGAAGCTATGACATCGACAGCCTTGAGAGAGATGTACACCAATTCTACTTCTTACTTCTGTTTGTAGAGGAGAAAAAGGGAAAGGCAAAATCTATATACATGAGTAACATAGAACTAAGTACTCATGAAGCAAAGAGTTCTATCCAGATGATCTATTTTGATAGACTGTGCCCTTCATGAGGATTAAATATAGTTATCAGATGAGTCTCATACAATCATAAAAATTGAACTGAAATATTTTATTTTTCCAAGTAAATGACAAGAACACCAGTCTGCTAGCTGTGAAACATTTAACAATTTTCCTGCAGGATTTTATTTGTCCTTGTAGTTTCAATGATTTTATCTTGTAAATTGAATATTAAAGCTTAGAAGAAATTTATTCGACTTTTATCATTTATTGTGATTATATTGTGTCCTCCTTTAACGCCTAATTTGGGATGACTTGCTTTGCAGTGGTTTTAATCTCACTTTTTTGAATACGTTCAAATAGAAAATTTTTTTCCCAAACCTGTCCTTCTACAGAAAAACATCAGTGTGGCCGAGAGCAGTCTGGCTGTGGAGTTACGTTCTGAAATGGCCGAGCTCACATTTCTCCACTTCAGAGGCCACTTTCAACCTGTTATTTTAACGTTAAAAGTCCTGATTTAGTTGCAGGAATTCAGAAAAGACTCTAATCCTGAAGGCTATCAAATTATAGCATTTCACAGAATATTTAAAAGTTGTCATTGTTTACATAACATTTAAAAACTAAATATGTATATATTTTAATTGCATTGAATACTTGTATGTTTATATGTCCATATGTAACTGTGTTATTAAATTGCAACTTTCACCACATAATTATTGTGGGTACCTAGTTGTCCACGGGAACACTAAGGAACAAAAAGGTATGTAGAGATACATTTTATTTAACTAAAAATATCAATGTTTAGTGTTAAATATCTTAAAGAGTTTTTAAGGAAAGCTGGGCATATAACTCATGGTTTGGAAAAGGGAGAGCAAGCATTTTATTAAAACGGAGAAGTCACACTCTATGTTCCATATGTATAACTATATGGCCCCAGTTTAGGGAGGCTTATAGCATTATTCTCTTATAGTAAAATTCAAATATTGTTTTGTTCAGGACCTCGAAGCAAGTGGAAAGCCCCATGCTTGGTGGGTAACGAGAAATAGAGGCAAAGAATGATATTGAATTCTTTGACACACCCACATTCCAATTTCCAGTTGAACCTCTTCAGACACATTCTATTCTACCTGAATCAGGAAAAAGTACAGTGAAATGTAAATAATGTATACTGTATTTAGAAAAACAACGTAAATACTTTATAGACTGTTCAGTAAATAATGTATATACTTAGAAAAACAATATAAATATTTCATGGACTGCTGGGCCACTGTTAAGACTCAGATTAAACCTCTGGGTTTAAAGAACACTGTGTTTATCAAAACTCATTTTCTTCTACCCAATAGAGTTCTGCAAGGTTTGGATAAATTGCCATATAAAAACTAAGTATTCATGATACAGTCCTACTGCAGTCAGGGTAGTAACCGTACGTTCTATTTTTTAGCTGCTGCACACTAAAATCACATGAACGTCCAAGTTTGAGCTATGTTTTATTCTTACAAAATATACAGAAAGGCTTCTTGTCAAGCCCTTGCCAACCTTGCCAATCACATTATAAATTCACATTATACTCTTGATCCATTAGGATTACAAACCTGAGTCACATATTTCTAATAATAATGTTTACTGTTCTCAGCTCTTGATTCCATTATAGAAATTAATTTTCTTCCATTCTCCTCTCAGAATTGCACCACTCTTTCTGTGTGTACATTGCCTACTAATGCTTTAAAAAAATCTTTCTTCAGTTTCTTTTAAATCAGAGTTAGAAATGGGCTTCACATGTCTGTCCTTTTAGTACTTTAGCACTCTAGCATATCCCTGCAGTCCCACATTTAATATTCAATGTCTATTGTTAAATTCCTCATAAAATGCCAGTAAGTGCTCATATGCTCTAATTAATAGGCATAGTGTGAAGGCCATAACCAGCTTCACAGAGAACAATGAGCTCGCAGATCACAGCTGCAATCCACCAGAGGTTGGACGTGAACGTTCCCTCCTCAGCGGCAGGGTATTTCAAGCAGGAGGAGCAGCTGGTGAGCGAACAGAACCCACGATGCAGTAACAGTTTGCTGGAACCATGAAAAACTGTAGATGTCAGATGCATATCAAACAGTATTCTATAGCAACTGGTTAACATTGTTCGTCCCAAAAGATACCGAATGCAAAAATGGGAATTTCCTAGTAAATTAAACTGGTATTTTAGAGGGATAAAAGAATAATTCATCAGAATGCTTGATGTCCAAACAGTAGCTTTAAGGTATTTGGAGTGAGAGTGGAAAGAAGTGTAGAAGATTATGTGTGATTTATTTTGTGATCATACTAAACTATGGTGAACAAATGCTATCACAGTATAGGCCAGTTATTTGGGGTATATAAATAGAATGTTCGACTTTTGTAGACATGTCTATTCCTGAAGCAAGATGGAAATCAGAGAAATGTGTCATTGGGTCATCACAAAGGCCAACCAAGTGTGCCCAGCTTAATTTATCATTATTACATGAAAAACAACTCAAAGCATATTCTCCTACCAGTATAATCTCTATACTCATGGATTTTACTGATTCATAATTGATCTCCTGACAATGAAGCCTTTTTAATTTACACCATGAGACATGGATTTAGAAACATTCAGATATATTCGAAGGAATCCCTGGATAGAGGGTATGAGGAAGAGTAAAACCAATAGGCAGAATGATCAAAGAATAAGGACAATTTTGTAAGAAATTTAAAAAAATAAATAAAAGAAAGGCAAAAACACAAAGAAAGATTATAGAAGACAAAAGGATTATTTTAAGTGTATGGACTTAAATTTTAAGAAATCTCCTATTCCCTTAATAGAAATACAATATTTTAAGATTTTCATTTCTTATATTCAGACCATTAAACATTTTGAGAGATGTTGCAAATACCGAGTCTAATCTAGGATGTCCTTATACACCATAGCTCATTTCCAATTCAAGGTGGTGAGTGACAGATCAGGGGCAGAGCCATACCTAGAAATGAGAACTCCTGGAGGATCTTTTAAACTATATTATTTGCATCTTGTTGGCCTAACCCTAGCACAGGGCACTTTGCTCACTTTTCTGACATAATATGTTCTGTTCTGTTATTATTTAAAATTTACTCACTGCTTTGGAATTTGCAGAATGTTTACATACATATGATCTCATCTGATTCTCAAAATGACCCTAAGAAATAGATGGGTGTTAGCTCCATTTTATAGTTGAGGAAATTAAGATCTAAATGGATTAAGTCACTTGCTTAAGGTCTATATCTAGAAAAAGACAATAATGGTACCCAATGGTACCCAATGGTACCCAGCCTAAGGCTATTTATTCCAACTGAAGAATCTCTCTGATAAAATTATAGAAGAAGAAGGAGGAGGAGCAGGAGGGGGAGAAAGGACAGAAGGAAGGAAGGGAGAAAATCGAACCAAATCCGTGGGGAAGAAAGGAAAGTTTAGTCTAGGGCCTTAGGACTACTGCACCATAAGGCCCAGAGCTTAACACTGATTAAACTCTCAGGTATCAAAATAAAGTAAGAATTAAAGAAAATAATTCAAACATTTTAAACATATATTTAAGCTCTAAGAATTTATTTCCAAATTACCTTCCATTAACTATTGAATACAATAAAAAATACACGAAGGGTTTATTAACCTGAAATGTTTCTGAATTTGGAATAACAGTAATTTCACATTTTAAGCAATTTTCTCCTGTAACTCCAAGAACACAAATATTTAATTTTACTTTATTCCTTCTATACATCCACTTAAATTTCTCTTCTTACTGAAAACCAGGCAGGAACTAAATAAGATCTGCCAATTTTAGTGAAGCAATACACGTTTAACATACAATCGGTACTTGTATCTAAACCAGTTTATTTTCTTTAAATTCTTTCTTTAATTAATACAATGAAAGTAAATGGAAATATTTTCCACTTACGATTTTTGCACATCAGCGGTAGTGGAAGTTGACAATGACCACAAAAGGGATGAGCATACTTTTGATCCAAAAATGTATTTACTAGAACTCACAGGCCTTTTCAGACACTCGCTCTATTTGGCATATTGTTTAGATTAACCACATTTGAACCAAATACATTGTGTGCAACCCTGAAAACAATGTGTGTACATGAAGATCCAGTATATTGTTCCATATCTACCCAATCGTATCTTGATTGTTCACTAGGTTTTAATAGCACAGCTTAGGAAATGTCTCTGGCTGAACTATCAGGATTTGTTAATTACTGCAATTCAATACATTTTGAGGGCTGCTGGTACTATTTATAAGTGTTAAGTAAAATTTTTCAAAGTTTTCCCTGCAACGAATATTTTATGAAATCAGAAGAGGTAAACAAAATATTTGCCTGCTCCTCACTAACTATGCAAGCCATTTCAAATAACTGAACATTAGTTTTTCTTCCATAAAATGGGTTTACTAAACCTAAGTTGATACTCTTAGTGTGTTGTCATTAATATAAGATGAGATAATATATGTGGAAAATTTTCTAAACCAGACAATATTCTTCAAGAGTGATCGTTAATCTGTGGTGTATGGTATCTGTCTATCTCCCTATCAATCAATCAGTTATTCATCTATCTATTTATTTATTTTATGGAAACAGGATTTACTCAGGTCCCACAACATTAAGAATATTTTAGGTAGTATTTTGCCTGCCAGAGCTCTCCTCTATCCTTTCTTTTAATAGCTGGCTTTCCTTTCTGCTTTTGGAGTGGGTACTGCCTACTAATTCTATAACAACTTTTTTTTCTTTTTTATTTTTGGTGAGGAAGATTAGCCCTGAGAGCTAACATCTGTTGTCAGTCCTCCTCTTTTTGCTGAGGAAGCCCTGAGAGCTAACATCTGTTGTCAGTCCTCCTCTTTTTGGCCCTGGGCTAACATCCATGCCCGTCTTCCTCTACCTTATATGTGGGATGCCTGCCACAGCATGGTTTGATAAGGGGTACACAGTTCTGCGCCTGGGATCTGAATCCAGGAACCCCGGGCTCCCAAAGCGGAGTGCGGGAACTTAACCACTATGCCATGTAGCTGGCCCCTATGACACCTTTTAATTGCTGGTACTGCTTTTGTTACTCTCCTCCTTTGTTTTTCTTTTTCCTTTCTTTCAGACTTCTGGCAGCTTTTTACTGACATTTTGCATTTCATGTGAAAAGGCTCAAAGGATGTAGACAAGTCATAATGATATCTAGGAAAGACCTCTGATAAGCGGTAGGCACTGTACACATATAGGACAGTGTTATTACAAGTCAATCAGAACACACTTTGCTTCAGGGTCTCTTACTGCCAAGTACTCTGGAGCTGCTTCGTTAGCCCCAGAATGGATTTGGGATGGAGAGAGGAAGTAATTCTTAAATTCTACATGGCTGAGGATTTACTCTATTGTGTAGCTACACACATGAGTTTAATGGGAATGTGTGTGTGTGTGTGTGACACAGACACACATACATAATAATTTCCATCAGCAAATGCTAGCTATAATAGCCAACAAATTGATTGTTGTTATGCTCTCAATACTGGTTTATTTAGCTGCTGTTTTATTAGTAGCTATTAGTTCCTATTTGTTTAATCTAGTTAACAAATGGATTCAATGTTTGTATTATTTAGAACATCAATTTTGTTTGTTGAGTATCTAATGAGGATTCTTTAAATAAGATATTTAGTTACTAAAAGAAAACACAACTAAAATGCACTTTGCTAATCAATTTTGAATATGAAAAACTTGGTGAGTATCTGTTTTTGTATGTGGGACAATACTGCAATGCATTAGTACCCTCTTTATGTAGGAAACTGAAAGAAGTTACGTAATCCGCCTGAATAAAGATGGAGTTACTATCCAGTCCTACATCGTGCATGACAGTTCATTCTAACTAACTTAGCTTTAGGGATGGAGAAATAGATCAGTCAAGGAGCTTACCATAAAACTAGTAAGAGAAGAAAGGGGAATAAATACGTCAGTGAAAGAGAATACACTATATTCTATGACAGGGATACATAGGAGAATGATGGGCAATAAAGGAGGGAGGTCAAGTTTATCTGGCTGAGTGTCCCCAAAGGCATCTCAGAATAGAGTATTTCTGGTTTGAGGCACTAAATGAGTGTGTTCCAGGCTACCAAGAGAATGAGGAAAGGTAATTCTGTAATAGCAAAACATAAAGCAAAAGTACTGAAGTGAGAAAGAGTTTGAAAACAAGTAGTTCTGATTATGCAGTTACGTAAATCTCTCTCTTACATAGTTATAAAATTGTCATGGTAAGAACTGGTTAATATCTACTAAGCCCTTACAATTTGCCTAACATTCTATATGGCAAGATATATGACACATGTTAGGTCATTTATTATTCCCATTTTTACAGATAAAGAAAATGAGTATAGCAAGGTTTAATAATGTGTCCAGGATTGCATAACTAGCATATTGCTAAACAAAGACTTGAAACTAAGAAGTCTGAATCCAGACCCTGATCACTTGCTTAACCACTACATTAGCAAGGTAGGCAATTTCAAATTGTATTATTATTATTATTATTATAAAACATACCATTAATTTACTTAATATTCAAGGCTCCAGCATAGATAATAAACTTTCAATCTTTCCACAATGAACATTTGAAAAATGCTTTCAAATATGGGTATATATAATAATTTAATGATTGGGAAAATCTTGCTAACTCAGAATTATTGTAGGCTTCTTTTGTTGATAAATCACAAAAAAAGAAAGACAAACAACAAAATCAGAAATGGATGTTTTCTTGCACTACTCGCCAAGCTAGGTCTCCTCCAGAAAGTCAATTACATTGTGTGCGTACGTGCGTATATGTTTTAAGGCCTTTTGTGTTCCTGGGAGAAATAAGAGATTTGGTTCCAAGAAAGACTTGTTCAGAGATATCATGCTCGGTAGCGTTACATAAATGTACATTTTTATATATTAAATTAGAGATTGCCCCAAAGCAGCACAGACTGTTGATTTATCATGAGATTGAGCAGTTAGACCATCAAGGGTAGCATTTGACACATCCCTTTCATGTAATGAAATTTACAGTTAGAAAGTCAAGGATTCAAAAAAAGAAGACTAGGTGTTGTGGCCAAGGGGGAAAAGAGTCAGTTCAAACTACATGTTAATTCCCGCTGAGTAGGCTATTGAAGTGGTAATAAGGCAGAGGCATTGCCTCTGGCCTTCACATTTGTAGCTCTTAGCCTAGGTGTTCAGTACCCATCAAGGACATTATTCAGCAGGGCAGGCTGCAGCCCCGGTGCGAGCAGCTTCGTCTCTGACTGAACTTGGACAGGCATAGGCTGGGAAGCTAGCAATACTGGTCGAGAAACACTGAAATATTTTCTTTGTGCCAAACATTTTTTACCTCCTTCAACATCGTTTCTCTGAACATTATTTGTTTTTAATATCATTATTATACTGAAGTGTTTTTTTCTGAGGTCTCAAAATTATCTCTTTGCCATGACTGAAAAATTAATAGAACATTGTCTTTTCCATAAATCTGTGCAAGTCTCATTTCAGTAGGGAATGCTTTGAGGGCAAAAAGAATTGAAAGTGAAGGCTTCTTGGTGATCTATGTCGTAAAAACCTAAACAAAGTACAGGTCAAATTCCCCTTTAAACATAATTTTGAAAAAAAAGCTTCATTAAGCCACTAATATCTGAATCAATATCATTTTGAAAAGAACAATGGACCAAACAGTAATGCTCAGAACCATGTTTACATCTTGGTCAAAATATGTTAGACAAATTTTAATGTGGCAAAACCATTAGACAAAAATTCGAAAATGAGAGTCTCTAAAATTAAAATTGCCCAAATTTGATCATTCTGTGAATTGATAGAATGATCAAATTTAAGAAAAAGAAGAATTCTAACTTGGCTACTCTAAGTGAATACTCAGACATCTGGAAAAAAAAGAACCAAAACATTTTGTCCCCTGTTTCTCACATGGCAAATTAATGGAAAATCAAAGTTGGAGTCCAGTTCTTATGATTTTTACAAGTGTTTTCACCTCTATATACATTTCACTTCCTCTCCATCCTTTGGAGTAAGCCAGTCTCTGATTGCATGAAAGACCTTATGACACAATCATGAAAGAATTAGTATGGGAAACTCAAGTTCCAGTTTTACTCTGCTGCTCATTAGTAATCCAAAACGGCACATCATTGTTTTGTAGATAATACATGCGTTTCAGCATTTTCCTTTTACATTCATTTATTTATTTGTGGATGTATGAAAGTGCTTTGCAAATTCTGAAGTGTGGGGCACTTCTCATACAATACAATTATATGAAATATTTACATCCCTGTACAGCCCGGGGTTAGGACAGTGAGAGTTTCCTCTGATTGTCAACCTCCTTTTTTCTCTAGGTTGCTGTGTAGCCAAAAGGAGGACTAATGGAATTTAGGGGTCATCACTCTTTAGATTCCACCACTGGCCTTAAGACGCAGCCGCAACCTTCTGGTTCATTTCTTGCTCAAGAAGTCTTTATTTCCTTGTAAATAGTGGGGAAACCATTGTACAGGAAAGTAGTTGCAGAACAACAGAAATCTTTATAAAAGCAAACTTGGATTCTCTTGCAAGTAATATCATGGAATCTTCATATACTTTAGCAGCTCTCTGTGTGCATAAAAGAATATTAGATTTTATTTAATATGGGAAGGGATTGGCAAGGGATACCATAGCATGATTTTCCTCAGTAGGGCATTGGGCCCGCCTCGAGGCTGTGTTGCACAGAAATAGTTGTACAAAATGTAGAAGATAGTGGTACAACGGCCAAATGGTGAACATGAAAATAGATGAGTTGATTTCTCAAGGTTCCCTCCAGTGCAAAAACCCCAAGATTCTTTCTATAGTTTACAAAATATGCAAAATACGGAAATGAAAGAATCTATGCCCTAAGGTTGTCTCAGTGTAAAACACAAATCATACATAGCAAAAGACTTTGGGGAATGGATAAAATAGAGAGAGAAAAGATGAAAGAATGGTTAAGAACAAAGTAAAGAACAAAGAATTAGAAGTAAGGAAAATCATGGCGAGTTTAATCAAAAGGGAAAATGCTAAATATTTAAATGACAAAAGTGGCAATAGTCTAAAACAGAAAATAAACACTTTAACATACTTGTCTAAATATCCAAAAATTATAAATGAGGTATGGAGAGATGATATGTTCTTACAAACCATCAATATCTTTCAAAATTGCCATTTCCTTTGTAAATTTTTAAAAAGATGATGATATAGTCAATTATATATATTATTGACTATATCACCATCTTTATATATATATATATATATATATATATAAAATCATCACTTAAAAAAATCTCCATAGCATTAACCTACAATTTATCAGACAGGTTCAAGTACAAAAGTATATATTTATCCCAAACCAAATACATAGTCATCTTAGAGCTTGAAGGGCTAGAAGAGGTCATTTGACTCAATATTTTAATTTTTCAAATGAGCAAAGAGGGACACAGATGACTTGAAGCAATCAACCAAGAACCCACACATTAGCAGTGAAAGCAATGTGACAAGAATAAAGGACTTCAAACCCCTCGCTAAACTTGGTAACTCTCTGTGAGTTCTGTTTCAATACATTCTTTTTCCTTATAGAAGCTTCCTTAATTCACATAACTGTTTTACAGAATATTAAGTACCTAATTTAGAGACTATGGTAAGAGAGAATAAAAACCAAAACAGTCTAAAAGTAACACCAAAAAGTAGAGAGAGAGAGAAAAATACAGATCTTTTATACATTTATCACACAAGCAAATGGGGGAAAACTGGCTAAATGATAGAAATTTTAGAGCGTTAGTCCAACTTAAAGACTGTGTGAATATTGCTACTTTCTTGGATTCTGTCAAATTTCATTTTGCTTTTCTCTCTAGACAAGATGTAGGCTTAAAACTACCACCTGAGAGTGGTTAAATTGTGGCAGTCATAACCACCAGGCATACATACTTCAAATCATCACAAAAGAACGTCCCTGACGGGGCCAAGGAAGGGGTCTGAGACCATGTGTGACTTCAGGCACAGTGTCCATTGTCTGTGAGTGCTTAATAAATACTGTTTCATAGCAATTTATGTTTTAGAAAGTTAAGCTAAAAAGGAATTTGGGAGTTTTGAAATAAAAACGTGTAGCAATATAAAGGAAACCATACACATTTATTTTGTTAAAAAGACACATACAATCTATCTTCCAATGTACTATACAATGGCTTTTAAATTAACAAAAAAACTATTGAATTTTGAAGTGAAGTAGTAGCAGAAGAAGAAAAAAAAGGGTAATTGAGAATTCAAAGTGCAATGCTAAGTTAAATAGATTTGCAGAGACATTCGTGAGTCTTATAAACTCTTGATAGCATTGCTTTAAACTTAAAATATATATTTTCTAAAGTATCTAGGTTTTGAACTATAAAACCAGTAAAACCCAAAGTTATATGGTGCCAATGATGGCCTTCGATATTATACTTTTATCTATGAACTTGACAAATAAATGAAAAGCAATAGGCTATATTGGGTTATATAAGGAAGCCATTTGGTTTAAAACAAATACAGCCTGATCTTGTTTTTCCAAAAGAACTTGATGTGGCCTGTTGAGCATGCATTGTACATCTGCTTCAAACACTTATAACGTCCCAAAGACAAGAATGATGCCCCTAAAGATAGGGGTGTAGACTCCCCCATATCAGCATTTCTTTAAGGATAAGCATCTCTTCTTGGAAACTAAGGATTAATTACTGACCTGCTGTGCTCATCTTGTGACCATTGACCTGCTGACCGCTGATCTGCTGTGCCAGCTAAGCATCTCGTGACAATGGTAAAAAGGGACATTCCAGTCCTATGTGATGTATGCTCTTGTTCCAAGATGGTATATGACCACTTTGTACACCCCACTCCTTTGGTGCTCTTCCTTCCTTGGGGAAGGAAGGCCCCAGGCTCTAGTCCTCAGATCTGGCTCATAATCCACTCACCCCAATTTTGATTTATAGATTGTTTATGGATTTTTGCATCAACAAACTCATTTTTATGTGTACACCATGAGCTCAGGGATAAACTGAGTCCCTGCCTAACTGGCAGCTTTATGTCTAACCCATACTAGGTGTTAGTAAATGCAGACTTCTTTTCCTTTTTTAAAAAAGTTAATTTCAGGTATAATTTTCACAAAGTAAAAGTCATTCTTTTCAAGTGTGCAGCTTGATGAGTTTTGTCAAATGTATACCATCTCAAAACCATCACCATAATCAAAATTTGGATCAATTCCATCATTCCCAAAAGCTTCCTCATGCCCTTTCACAGTCTACCTCCCCTACCACTCATCCCCAGCTCTGGGCAGCCAGTAATTTGTTTCTGTCCCTGTAGTTTTCCCTCTTACAGAATGTCAAATAAGTAGAATCATACAGCATGTGGTTTCTGTGTCTAGTTTCTTTTACTTAGAATAATGCTCTTGAGATTCATCCATGGGATCATGTGTTTCAGTAGTTTGTTCCTTTTTTTTTTTTTTGGTGAGTAGTATTCCATCGTGTCAACATACCACAGTTCATTTATCCACTCACCAATTGACAAGCATTTTAGGTTTTTCCCAGTTTGGGGGTACTTTGAGTAAAACTGTTATGAACATTCACATGTAGGTCTTTGTGGAGACCTTTATGATTTTTAATGCAAGAAAGTATGGCTTAGAAAATGCTGCAGAGAAATACTGAAGGGAAACCAAAAGAGCATCCATATATCTGTGTGGGGCCAGGCATGTCAGAAATGCAGACAAAGGACATCATTCTAGAATATTCTTACTGCCTCCTTTACTGAATCGTGTAGTGGGGATTGTGGGGGAAATGGGGAAAGTAAAGAGAAGAGAGTGGAAGTGACTTGAATTTTTTTAGCTGATTGCTGTATTCACTGTAGCTTTGTCCCCTAATAATTGTATAATCATAATAATATTGGCAACAATATAAAAAGGATTAGGAATAACAACTAGCATTAACATAGTGCTATCTATGTACTAAGATTTATTCTAAATATTTTGACTGTACTACATCACTCACTTCTCTTATCAGTGATGAGCAATTAATTAGTATCGTTATTGTTATTAGTTTGTAGAACTAAGGCCCCAAGAAGACAAGTGACTGGGCTGAGTTCACATAGCTAGTTAGTAATGGAGCTGATATTCAAAGACAGGTCGATTGGGGCTGGCCCAGCGGCATAGCGGTTAAGTTCGCACTCTCCACGTGGGCGGTCCGGGGTTTGTGGGTTCAGATCCTGGATGAGGACGGAAACACCACTTGTCAAGCCATGCTGCAGCGGCGTCCCATATAAAGTAGAGGAAGATGAGCCTGGATATTAGCCCAGGGCCAGTCTCCCTGAGCAAAAAGAGGAGGATTGGCGATGGATGTTAACTCAGGGCTAATCTTCCTCATACACACACAAAAACAAGTAGATTGACTCCAGAATCCATGTTCTTAAACCCTATTCAATACCACCTTAATAAAATGGCTATCATACTAACAAATTAAAGTCTTCTTAAGTGAGTACCATCTATGAGAGACACCCACAATTCTCAGCATTAGGCAGAACATAGGAAACAGAACACGGCCTAATTTGATAACAGATGCTAACCCCATCCTACTGCCTATGTGTATCCTCCAAGGAGCCTATTACATTCCTCAGACAAGCTGCATGCAAATACTAAAACTGTAACTTCTTTCTTTAGAGATATTGAAATTCCTGTAAGTGAAATTCAGAATTAAGTTTTTCTAGTTTTATGAATAAAAATATATCATACTGATACTACGTCAATACAAAAGTCCACATAACATAAAAGCAAGAGATCAGTTATGACTAGAAAATGGTTCTTATATTTAATATTGAAAGATCATTCCACACTTCTTTTTCATTTATTTGAAAAAAATGCAGTTGGGACAATAGTTTGGAGCTCAGAGACTCAAAGTTTGCTTACAACTTAAAGAAAATTAAAATCAGTAAGATTATTAAAATAATTGTATTAGACATAGAAGGTTAATAAAGAATCTGGTTTTAAATGAATCAGGCAATTCTAATATAAGGGCAAATGGTTCAAATCTGTGGATATTTCTTATACACAATTCATAACATCTCACCATTAAATTTTCAATACAGAATGATACTTGCTCTTAGTTCATGGATGAAACTGTCTCCTTAATATGTTTACAATGATTTTTCCCACAGTTTATCTGTTTATTACCTAAATAAACAGAAGAGCATGGCTAAGCAAAAATTAAAGCATGTCACTACCTAAAAATCAGTTCTGACTGTTATGGGTTGATTGTGTCCTGTAAAAAGATATGTTGAAATCCTAACCCAGGAAGTGGTGAATGTGACCTTATTTGGAAATAGAGTTTTTACGGAGGTCATCAAGTTAGAATGAGGTCCTTAGGGTGGGCTCTAATCCAACATGACAGGTGACCTTACAAGAAGATGGTAATTTGGACACAGAGACACAAGGAGGAGAACGCCATGTGAAGACAAAGACACAGAAGAAGATGGTCATGTGAAGACAGAAGCAAGGATTGAAGTTATTCAGGAACACCTGGGGCTACCAGAAGCTAGAAAAGGTGAGGAAGGATCCTCTTCCAGAGCCTTCAGAGGGAGTGTGTCCCTACCAACACCTTGACTTTGGACATCTGGCCTCAAGAACTGTAAGAACATACATTTCTGTTGTTTTAAGCCACTCCGTTTGGGGTGTAATGCTAGGAAACCGACACACTGACAAATAGCAAAATTGATACCAAATATTTTAAGGAAACATTGCCAAATCTCTGGTTGCTTCATATTGGTGATCATCAATAAGGTAATAGTCGGGGTAAGTTCACCAATACTGTTATAAACAGGCAGCCAAGCAGCAGGCCATCAAATAGGAATCATACCCTTTTGAAGGACAGACAAGTATTTTGATTTCTGGACCTCTCACTGGATTCACGTTGAGGTCCTTGATTTTATATGCAAGCATTTTCCAATTTTCTATAACATGAATTCTCTTGTTTGTCTGATATATGCTGACATCGTTTGCTCATTCCAAGGTTACACACCACTTAGTTGTGTCAGATGAAGGTGGAATTGGAGTTTTGTGCAAAGGGAAATAGTGTACTAATGAATAAAGAAGTCGAAGAGGTTGTAAGAAAAGAAACTTTCCATCAAAATCTTTACTTCGCTCTTTTTGATCAAGGGTTGAGGAACACAGGAATGTCCTGAGGGTGGTCCAAAACCTGATGAAATAAGAGAAGGTGAATATCAAAATGATGCACCAAGGCCCCTGTGCCTGTACTTGAAGCATTTTTGGCAGAATTGCTGAATATTTCAAATATCCCATTCCACAGTCACAATACATGAAAAGGGGAGCCATTGTACTTATGCTAAATATTCTGTGGCTTACTAACTTTGCATAACTTATGCACTTTTCCCTCTGCCCAAACTTAGAGTCCCAATAGAAATATCACCTTTAGATTCTAACCATCGGTAGCAGGCTTTCAATATACTAGAATAATATACTGGGAAAGGACCTCATCAGATTGGCTAATTCAGGGAGACTATTTCACTTGCAAATGAGCTTGATTTGATTTCTTACCTGTCAAGTGTGGCAGCTCAATACTGGGCTCATCGTTCAAGGATCAGGGGAAAAGTGATGCTAAATGAGCCTAGCTGTCAAGACGTTCTCTCATTGCAACATCGTCAGCCTTTCCTGGCTTGAACCCGCTCATCCCAAGTCCACAGACACATCTTTCTTCCATCTGCTAGCACGGTGGGTGGATGTTACAACAAACCCATTCCACCCCGTATATTGATTCACACTCTGTTTCTCTAGACATCAATCTCAGTAAAATCTCTCCTTCTGACTTTTTGCCTTCAGTTGGGGCATAGATTTAATTTTTATTTTTATGAAAAGAGAAACATTTAAAGGAGCAGGCATAGAAATCACTTGAAAATATGTGTTTGAATATGCTAACTACAGTCATCTTCCAAGTGAAAACAAGTTTTTTAAGTTGATATAGTCAACAATAGCATGATATTTTACTCAGTTCCTTCATGTAACTTCCCACGCATGGATAGAAGCTCTACGCGGAGGATAGATTGCATGGTAGAGATTAAACTTGAGCTGACAAACTAAAGCTACGAGAACCATTAGGTCTGTCATTTTGTTCTCTACACACAATACTCTGCGAAGGTACAACAGCATAGGCACCCACTGACATGAGATTTCTGCAACACCTGGACTCAAAGCTATGAGACAGGGGTAGTAATGACAGTTCCATGATTATCCCCTTTCTGGTCAATTTCAATCAGTTCCTTAATGTGACTTTAATGACGTTTTTTAGTGTTCATTTCTTTTTATTTTTTTTAACGCTATACCAATAGCACTTTCATTCAACCACTGTGATTTTTTCATTAGGATGATTATAATGGAAGATGACTCTCAGTGGAAATGTATGAGACACTCTTGTTATCCATGCACCGTTGTTACTATAAACTAATTGCTCCAGTCTGTCATGTGAATGAGTATTTAAGGAGATTTTAATCCCTGAACCACCACATTCATTGTAATTCTGTATGCTAAAGACCCTTATGACATTATAGTGGTAAAACTGGTAGCATTGCACACGTGCCCAGATCTTCTACAATTTAAACATAGTTAAAGTGCTTGGATGCATTTTAATTTGTAAATAATTTGCTTCTAAGATAAATCGGTGTGTGCTAAGTTGTAGTTTGGAGTAAACTTTACAGTTAAACTTTCATGAATAGGGCTTAAGAGAGGACAGTATTCCTCAGTTGATTTCCTCTTCTCATTTGCAAACCTTGCTTCAATTAATTTCCTAGTAAGAGTAGGCAGCTATGAATAATGTCCAGCTATCACAGCTCCCTGCTTCCATGAGAAAGATGTCAAACGCACTGAACCTATCAAGACAGGAATTTAGAACATTAACTCAACCATAGATTTGAAAGCATTTCAAAAACTGGGTCAGTTTGTCAAAGATACAAACATCACATGACAGAGCTGTTGCTAAAACTGAAGCGCACAATTACAAGACACATCAAGTGTAATCAATGCAGTTCATTATAAAATCTGTTGTTTAGGGCAACTACCGTAAAGTTCAAAGTAAAAGATATACTTGTCTTTATCTAGGGATGATAAAAAGGTTAGAATGATAAGATAGCGACATTATCAAAGAGTTGTAAATATATGACATACAGAGCTGGCATTTTTAAAGTTTCTTTTTCAGCACAGAACTTCTATCACCATAGCAATGGATTTTACAAAGACTGTATTAATTAGATGCAAATGGCTGCGAGGGAAACAAAAACCTTTTAGTTTCTGAGAAGCAGAGCTTAAATGTGATATATTGTAGAGCATGATATGGAAACCATCTTGTCAGTTGAGGATCCTGAACTTGATATACAGTCTCTCGAGGAAATGTCATTTGATTTGGCATGATTGTAATTGTTTTGAAGGAAGTGTGAAACTGCCCGTGCTGGATAAAGTAAGGTGGTGATAAGATTGCAAGTATTGAAACAGACAAATGCAATAAAAAAATAAATACAAAAATGACCCAAAAAATATGCAAATGGAAGCAAAGTTCCAAGAGTCCATCTTCGATTAACGACTGACTAATTATAAAGATAATCAAACAAAACAGTTCTATCACACTCTTAACTAAGAGTTTAAGCAACAATTTTTAAGTTTTAGGTCAACTTTTGGGATGCTTATGCTCCTTTGAGTATGTTAAAAATCTATCATTTTAAGAATAGTTTGGGTGGAAAGAACTCCAACTCACCTTGAGCTTTGTGGAAAATTGAAGAGAGACAGATCAGGATGATACTGGAGGCTCATTTCTTTACCTTTTCAGCAGCTTGGCAGAGACAGCAGGTCAAAGTTAGCTCACAGAAGCACAGACGCTGGCCTATGGATACTTCACCAAACAAGGTCCAACCTTCTAGAACATGGAGATTTCGTTGCTACATAGTCATACAGAAAGTCTCTACACCACCCACTTCCACATAGAGAATTTCGGAGAAAGACCTCTTAAAGTGGCCACTGGCCACTGATATGCAGAGTCAGGTCCAGCCTGAGTACATCTCCATGTGAAAGAGATCTCAAGGAAGTGTATATACTTTGCTATATGTCTGCTTAAAAGGTTTTCCCCAATAAACTCTATTTTATATCTTGTGTATAAGTGTTTTGTGTGTGTGCTCCCTTTGTAGGACAAGAGTTAACCATTTCTCCACCATTTGACTCCCAGGCTACAGACCTATGAAAAAGTTAATACTTCAATAAGCACTGACAAGTTTAAATGAACTCTGCTTGATTACATATAGATCACTTATTATTATTATTATGATAAGACCCATTGCTTAAAGCTGGCTCTAAAATGGCACTTGTAATGAATTCTCACAATAATGCCATTGTGACTTTTGTGTTTTGACATTTTCTGTTCAATGGGGTCCCTAAACCTGGGGGATATTGGCCCTGAGCTGTGTGCAGTGTAAAGCCCATCTGCCTTGGGAGAGAATGACAAGAAAGAGAAAAGAGAGTCTTTGATGATTCCTGGATTCAGTTTTCTCTGAGGCCAGTTTCTCCCTCGCATCTTCCAAGTTTGTTATTTAAGCTAAAGAATTTCTATGAAAAATTGGGATATTCAAGAATGATTGAGATTGAGTGCTGCAAGATGAGTAGGAAATGTCCAAGTCTATGTCATGTGTGGGAACAATGGGGACATTGGGGTCCAGAAGAGAGACTAGCAGTGGTCCTGGGATGGGGGAGAAGTCTGGCACTGAAATGCAGAGAGGAGTAAGTGCAAGGACACCAGCAGGGAACCAGCATGCCACATTCAGGGAACTGGACATAATTCAGTGGGACTTAAGCATTGGGAGATTGAATGTAGGGACTAGGGAAAGAATGGGGAGGAGGGTGCTTCCTGTGTACCAAACACTGCTCTTAGCATTTAGACATATTGTCTTTGTTCTCTCCTATTCTCATAGCAAAACTATAAGACACGTACTATTATTGTCCCTATGTTACCTATTACAAAACTAAGGGACAAGTACATGCAGCTACATGAGTAGAAGAGCTTCAAACCCCAGCAGTGGGGTTATAGTATATGTTCACAACCCCTGTGCTATGGCGGCCTTCCAATGAGCCTGGGTCTGGAAGGGAGGTCAAGAAACTTCTTGCTAGCTCTGTAAAAAGCTGTGGGGAGACATCAGAGGATGTCTCAAAACTGAGGGTGAAATTATAAAAACCTTGTTTTAGATCCTTCTGCATCTAAACAGTAGGGAGGATAAATTGGAACAATGAAAATGAATCAAAGCAAGGAATCCAGTTAGGAAGTCATTTCAATCATCAGGCAAAAACTGTTGGGAAGATTAGTCTAGACAGTGTCAGTGGGAATGGAGAGGAAAGGATGATTTAAGGGATATTCAGGGGTCACAATTGCTATGATGCAGTAACTAAATATATAGTTGAAGAGTTTTTTCCTTTCTTTTTTTAATTGAATATCTGACCAACTCTATTTCTATTAGTTATCTCATTTCTCAATGTTTATTCAAAGTTTAAAGAGCCCAGACCTAAATGTTATCCTTTAGGTCATTAGTTCTGTCATTTTTTCTATTGCTTCATACTTCAACTTGAAGCCAAGACTAGAAGATGATAATAGGGAGAGTCCTTGTTGTTGGAATCTTAATCACCTCACACCCTACATGTTTTCTGGCTGAAACATGAGTCATCTTTCATCAAGCCCAGTTGTATTCCTCAGTGCTTTCACTGGGACACTTTCTAATTCCTCAATTCAGTCAACACAGTGTGAAACTGTACCCTAGAGTTACCGTTTCTGACCTTGAGAGGAAAAAAGCTCACAGCAGGAATTAAAATTTTCTACCTTTTTCCACAAAGTGCTATTATTGGGAAAAATGTTTGCCGGGTTCCCTCTACACTTTCCAATGTTGTCTCTGACAGAATTATAGCAAACCCCAGGATGTATGGCAGCTGCCTTCTTAACCATGCTCTTAGGAGACAATGAACCCAAACACCCTCCACTGGGGAAGGAAAAGGACTACCTGACTGTAGAATTGGCCCTATTAAAGTTTCATAGAGTTTCCCTTATGCTATGATAAACAGAACCTGAAATGATATTTATCTTTGAAGTACACCTCAGGGCTAGCTTCCTCAAATAGAGCTGTTAATAACACCACTTCTCTTGGTTAAATACTCGAAGAATCATGGAAGGCTGTAGTTCACGCATCACAATTTTCCAGGAGCAACACACAAAATCTGTCAAGCAAAGCTCCATTGAAAAGAAGTAACAAAATTCTATCTTTGCCACATTCAACAGGTTTTCAATCCTTTCCAAATCACCCTTATTGTCATATTTATGTATTTCCCACAATTCTCGGGATATTATGTATTTCTAAACTGTTTAATGAATGGGAAAATGAGAAAATGAATCCATTTCTCTTTTATACCTGAAACTTCTTGGGATGATTGGCACATATATTTGGTTTCTGCTTTTGTGGAAGGCGGCTTAAAAATATGCCAAGAAAAACATAAAGTAAGAAGTAAGGAAAATTGTGGATAGAACAGCAAGATGGAGAAAGAATAAGGTTAGACTGTATAGAGTTTGCAATAAAGATCTGAAAACTTACATAGAAAATAGCCCCAAATTTGATTTCATTTGCTAGTAATCAACTCACAGACAGAAATATTCATTTAGCGTTCAAAAGGCACAACTATGACAACTGCTCAGAAAAGGGTATTGAAACTAATGGAAAGTTTTCCAATAGTTAAAAGCAGGCGGGACATTGCATACAATGAACAAAATCCTCGCAATAATTAAAGTGGCAAACTTCCCAGAGATGTGTCTCTTAATGTTTCTCAATACAGGCAGAAATTGAAACGCACTACGAGTAGTTCTATGGGGCACCAATTTAAAATATTCCAAGTTTGCATGCCTTGAGAGTCTGTTAAATTTAGGTGGTGGATTTTTACGTTATTCAAAGAAATATTTGGACCAACTATCTTTCAGGCATCATTTCACAAATAATATTTCTGACAGAGAAACCTGTGAAAGTTAGAGAGCAACAGTGGATTCAAAAAGGGGGAGAAAATGCAAATAAGTTGTTTTCTTTGTTGTGTGTTTAAGCCACAGGGGTAAATGAAGGGAAGGAACATAGAAGGAGGTGAGATTGATTAGAAAGATGAATTGCTGAAAGTCCTAAAAATTGAAAGTTTAACCAAGAAAAGATGTGCATCTGCTTTTTAATAAGCTCCACTCTTAGGCCATGTAAATTGACAGACAAAAATTTACAGAATTTTTATCTTTAAAAAATTACAGAAAGGTTGCATTTATTTCAAAATAAATAACAGCAATTATGAAAGAGAGCTATTCCATTTTTTTCTCCTCAATCCCTCTCCTCCATTCCAATCTGCCTATTTTTTGTACATCACGTGACTAAATCCTTCTGCAACTAGACAATACAGCTACTTCTCCATCATATTTTGACTAAAGACAAATATTGATGAACAAGAGATCATTTTAAATAAAAATTGCCTTTTATAATTCTAGATTAAATTTTAAAACATTTTACTCACTCAAGGGATTATATAATGTGGCATATCCGTAAATTTCCCTGCCATGATTAACATTCAGGATAAAGTTCAACCTTAGTTAAGAATCAGTTAAAATTAAATACGTGCTTAGTAGAAACAACTCCTTTAATGAAGGATATTTTTTAAACCCCTGCAGCATGAACTGTCCTTTGGGGGATAAGCAGAACTTCCTAGAACTGCTAATGTTCATTCTATAGGTGTTTGTGAAACTTATCAAATATTCAAAGTGCAAACACATGCGTCTTTGCTCTATCAATATTTATAGCCTAAAAACACATTATTGTTGCAAATATGTCAGGACAATGAAAAATATCCACTTACAATGGGAATATCTAACAAAGGGCAGTTGAACAATATAATTTATTCCTATCATTTATTGAATGACTCGTAAGTAATAAGAAATGAAGCTACAAGTAAGTTATGAAGGTCAGTTCCTCTCATGTATGAAAAAATATAAATTGTTTATATTGTTATCTGCTGTAACACATTCTATCCATTGAGGATTCTAAAAATTACAAGCCAGATGTCTGGACTCTATACTGTGAGAGTGCCCCAAATTGGCTTTCACTAGACCATGGCCAGTGCAGATTTCTCTGTGCATCACTGAGAACACAGACATGGGTTAGCCAAGTGCCCATTTTTTTTTCTTAGTTTACACTTGTATTAATAGGTCATTTGACCCAACTACAGATGGAGTCAATCTCCATCTGATATGAAACAGATTAGAACCTAGTAGCTATTATTAGGGGAGACGATACTAATAATAGCTTGCATTAATATTATTGTTTATCCTTTTAAGAGATACTTGAAAATGTATCATGTTAAGAATACTTTAGAATGTTCCTTTTTAAAAGACTCTGACATAAGCATTAATATTCCACTTTAACACTTGAGTAAATGTCGGGTCAGGATGGGTATTCAGTTTGCCAAAAGTCCCATAGCCAGTAAGCATCTAAACTGGAGTCCAAGAATCTAAATTCCTGGATTCATCCACTTTCAGCTACATCGTGTTCCTCTACAGAAGTAATAATACAAATCACTAATACTTAGTGTGTGTTATAAGCATTTTGCATAGATTGGTACACTTAATCCTTTCAACTCTCCTTAGAAGTAGGTAATTGATAAGCCTATTTTATATATGAGGTGCTGAGGTTTGGGGAAGCTAAGAAACTCCTCACAGGTGTCAAAGCTGGATTTGAAATTAGGTATCCTTTCACCCAGAGCCTGTGATTTCAAACAATGCACTGTAGAGAGAGCAACATCATTACCTGGACCGGGCTTCTCAACTGTTGAGCTGCAGATCACCTCCATACAGTAACATGCAGAGTCGTGTATTCAGATCGTCTTGGGTGGTGCCTAAGATTCTGCATTTTCCACACACTCTCAGGTGATACCAATGATCTAGATTACTTAATCCTATCACCTGATGGTTTTTATACTCATAACTTAGAGCTACTTATCCTTTTAATTTCATTTTGGGGCTACTTTTCTCTTCTCTATCATCAGCTACTTTTCACATTCTTGTTGTTGTTGTTTTTGTTTTTGTGAGGAAGACCAGCCCTGATCTAACATCCGTTGCTAATCCTCCTCTTTTTGCGGAAGAAGACTGGCCCTGGGCTAACATCTGTGCCCATCTTCCTCTACTTTATATGGGACGCCGCCACAGCATGGCCGATGAGCAGTGCATCGGCGGGCACCCTGGATCCGAACACCGCGAACCCTGGGCTGCCAAGCGCGAACTAAACAGCTGTGCCACCGGGCGGCCCCCTCACATCTTTTTTTAAATTCTACATCAACACCTTAATCTTTTGAGCGAAAATTGCTCATTGGGATCAGTGATATGGAGAAATAAATTATTATTTCCATATTTGATTTGTATCTGACTGTGATTATGCTGTGTGATACACTTTGGGTAGAGAAAGTCCCCTAAAGATGCCCACATCCTAATCCCTACAACCCATGATTATGTTAAGTTACATGGCAAAGGGAAATTAAGGTTGCAGGTGGAATTAAAGATGCTAATCAGCTGACTGGGATGAGGCAAGAGTTCTGGTGTGGAAAGTTGAGCTAAGTTACTCCACGGTGTTGCTGCCTCGGCTCCCATTTTATTTGGCTAAGGGGCCTGTGGAGGCCTTAAACTGACACTAGCCTCCCGATGCAAGTGCATACCATAGACAGCAGCCACAGGGTCACAGCAAATGTGAGGTCCTGATGTGACTTCCCCAACTGCCATTGTAATCAATAGTCTCCCTCACCTCCCAGGGCTTTCCCTTGTGTGTCCCTTAGATAAGATCCCTGTGGAGCTTCCCAAAACCCTGCTCTTTTTGGTTTGGATTGACTGATCCTGCTTTAGCCCAGTACCTCAAAGCACTCCACATCTGGATCCTAATTAAGGCAGGTGCCCCAGGTCCTGCCTCTCTCTCTGACTGCAGTCTGCTTTGATATCCTTATGTGGCCCCTCGAGTCGTGTGTGTATTTCCTCCAGGACTTACGAGTAAGAACCTTCTCTATTTCAATTTTTCTTGTGGTCTGTTGTTGAACCTCAACTCACCACCTGGCACCCTGTGCTCCACTTAACAAATGTTAATTTAACAAGGTCATAACACCTGGATTACTCAGGCGGTCCAATGTAATCACGATCCTTATGAGTGGAAGAGGGAGGCAAGAGAGAGAGAACTAGAGGGACGGCGGTGTGAAAAGAATGTGGTCCCCTGTTGCTGGCCTTGAGGATGGTGGAAGAGGAATGCAAGTGACTTCTAGAAGCTAGGAAAGACAAGGAGATGATGCTTCCCAAGAACCACCACAAAATGCAGCCCTGCCAGCACGTTGATTTTAGCCCAGTGAGATCCATTTCAGACTTGTGACCACCAGAATGGTAGATAATAAATTTGTGTTAAGCGACTAACTTTGTGATAATTTGTTACAGCCTGGATTGAAATCTAATACATCAAGATATTTCACAATGCAGAGTTGACCTTTGTGACAACTACACAGATGGAAGTCTGCCTTCCTCTCCTGCAGACTCAGGGCATGCATACATTTGCAGGGAGGAAAAAAAAAAAAAGCTTACAAGGATTCCTATCTGATTATAAATATACCTTTTCTTAAAATGAGAATCACCATTTCCAGCTGGCCAATAAACTTCCATTTTTTTCTCATAACCTTAGTAAAGCACAAAACAAACTACAATATATTTAAAAGTAGAATGTGAAAATAGAAAACAATGCATAATGGGAATGTTCTTCCACTATAGAAACTGTAGAGAAAGAAGGAAAAGAGCCTGTTGTAAACACAGAATGGGTCTGAGAGTCAACGGACTCGCAGGAGGGCTGAGGCCACCACAGCCGTTCAAGTGCTGCGTTGACTTGGCCGCTACGTTGCGTAAACAGTGCTTGGAAAGTTATTGCCTTTTTTCTGCCTCTTGTGCTTCCTTTCCTGGGGTCCCAGACGAATCCACCCTCACTCTGCTCTGGGGAATTTGAGGAGTGAAGAAGGTAGACTGCATACGATAAGGCTTCTACTTAGTACATTTGGTGTACAACAGGGTGTTCCTAATCTATATGGTTCCATGTTTACAATCTCTTATTTGTTGCCCTTAATGAACAAAACACTTTAGTTACAGTTAAACTTTGTCACTTTAGATCTTGAAGGGAGAACATTGTTCCCTTGTTACCTAATTCTTAGATATAAGGTAAGGAGGAGCCCAACTCTTCTCAGTTACTTATCTAATGGGTCTGAGTTCGGGACACCATTTAATTGAGCACATGGCCAGAGGGGATAATCTGGCTCTTTGCTGTCCTGATTCAGACATAGGCAGGGGCTAGCCTCTTAATGGAACAAAGCCATTTTTTTTCTTCCTTTTATTCCCCGCAGTTGGGTAGATGAGAGGATTCTCATCCCACTCTACTCCATACCCACCATTCTTTCCCTCCCTCCTTCCTTCTTTCTCAATTGGATAGATCTTTTATGAGGTAGCCCTAAAAGGAAGTTTTATCAGATTTAATAAAAAGCTTTTAATAAATTGGAATAAATGGCTTTTTGTTAATTGTAACAAACTATTCTTTGATGTAAGTTTTATTTTGCTGTGTGTGTCTATATAGAATATCTTGGAAAGCCCTAGGAGGAGATTTCAGTGTGGAATTTTGACATTCCGAGATACTTGGCCCCAATAAAATCATAATAGTTCCCAAACTCAACCTAAATCATAACATCATGGAGCACTTTAGAGTCACCATCATTTGTAATATTTTAAATGTTTGTATTATCGTAATGGATCTCATGCCAGCAGATATCTTAACAATGAATTAGTGGTGGGAAGAGTCTCATAAAAGACCCACAGGATAAAAATCGACAGTAGTAAGAACCATTATACTTTTGAGTCATTTCTAAATATATACACATTATACTCTGTTGGTAACTGCCTCTTAACCTTTCCTGTCCATGAGAATTTTCTTGTCGGATCCCTTACCGTGGGTTCAATTTCTAGGACTAAACTGACACTCTGATGGGTTTCAGGCTTGTGTTCAAGCTGGCAATCACTGTGTGAGTGTCAGTGACCAGGTTTCCATGTTGAAAGTCATTTTTCCAAGTCAGCCCACAGTCACGCCCTGTTTTCCCTAAACTTGCACCAGACCTAATGTCTTTTGATTATAGGCTAAGTTCTTGAAGACTGAATAAAAAGAGTAGTGAGGCTGAGTTTTTTGTTACAGCTGTAGACTAAAATATTCCTAGCAGGATGGAAGGAGAGAAATGCAGAAAGTCACCTATGGATGTAGCAGCAAAATTTGACCCGAATATTCCAGCGTAGTCAGTGGAGGAGAAACAACAGAAAAACAAGGAAACAGGAACAGAACTTAATTTACCTATGCAGGACATCATTATAACTTGTATGTGTGTGCCACTTGCACACTCCCTTATAGATGGGCAAGTAGACAGACACAAACCAAAAAAGACTTTATTTATTTATTTATTTTTTTTGTGGGGAAGACCAGCCCTGAGCTAACATCCGTTGCCAATCCTCCCCTTTTTGCTGAGGAAGACTGGCCCTGGGCTAACATCGTGCCCATCTTCCTCCACTTTATATGGGACACCGCCACGGTGTGGCTGACAGGCAGTGCATCGGCGGGCACCCGGGATCTGAACTCGCGAACCCCGGGCTGCCAAGTGTGAACTAAACCGCTGCGCCACCGGGCGGCCCCCAAGACTTTATTGTTTTGATAATATACTCTAAACGACTTTCATATGATTGTGCTGAGTCGAACATCAGATCTGGAAATGTTCTCTAGGGGAAAGTGACCATAGGATGATATCAGCGAATGCTCTCGGGATCAGGGAGGATACAGTAACTGTAGGAGGGAAGGTAGATAAGTTCCCACCTCAACTATCTTTTGAGTCTTATCTCAAGGACTTTTTATGACATTAGCAATAATTTCTCTCTAGAAAATTGATTATTAGCCTCATACATTTCCACTATAAGTATTTGTAATGAAAACATTTACACCTAAGTTAACAATTACAAAAATAACAGGAATTGTAGAGATTTATTGCATTGTATTTTCAGAACATCGAAAGCACTTTTGATTGTTTGTTAACATTAACTCGAGATGTTACATGTTCTTGAAATGAAAAATGGTATAGAGATATCTCTGAGCATAAACCATTTTTCTCCCACCCTCTCTATATCTAGCTATATTTGGGTGTGAGAAATACTGCATTTCATTAGTGTCTTTAAATCCACTTGATTCAAAATCAAGGGTCATTGTTATGATCTGACTGTTGGTGTCCCATCCCCCTATTCATATGTTGAAATCCTAACACCCAAGGTGATGGTATTAAGAGATGGGACCTTTGGGAGGTGATTAGGTCATGAGGGCTGAGCACCCATGAATGGGATTATTACCCACATAGAAGAAGTTCTAGAGAGCTCCCTTGGCCCTTCCATCCTGTGAGGTTACAGTGAGGAAGCTGGCCAGCCAGCCGTCACCAGTCACCAAAGCTGGGGGTGACTTGATCGTGATTTCCCAGCCTCCAAACTGTGAGAAAGAAATGTCTGTTTGTAAGCTACCCAGTCTATAGTATTTTGTTATAGCAGCCCGAATGGACTGAGACAGCCATATTCTGCCTTCCACGTCCACCAGGATTGTAAAAGGCCTTACATAGTTCCATTTCAGTGGGGGGAGGTCCTCGATTATTTGGTTGTTAGTGTGGCCCATTCAAGTCATCTTCCATGCCTTCTAGGGACATGGGACTCTTAGATGCGTCTGGGTATTCCTTTGCCTAATTGGTTCTGAGGGCTCCTTACCTCCACTTCCATCTAAAGTCTTGCTTTCTCCCGCCTCCATAAGGAAGCAGAGCCAGATCCTATAAGACTTTCCTCTCCCTAGTCTCTTAAAATCCAATCCCTTTCTTTCTGCCTCCTTGACCTCAGACTTCCTCCTTCTGCCTTCCTGCTCAGACCCAGCTAGCTTCATTTTCTCAGTGGGATTTGGCTTTTAGGAAATAGAGGACAAACCTTGACTTTGTACTGCACCTGGTTCTGTCCTGCCAAAAAATTCCTGAAGCAACGATGCCTGGAAACAACTATAATTTATAGAATGCTGGAGAGGAAAATACCAAGACCAAAATGCAAATTACTCCTTTAAGAAATTACTCTGTAACTATTTTAGCTTCATAAAATTTTAGAAGCAGATGTTAGCTGGGTATACATTTAATACAAAAAATGGGTATAATTAAGAGAAAAATTTCAAATTTTAATGCACATCTCAGTAGTAAGTCCTTCAAAAAAATTCAGGAAGTCAATTGGAATATTTTGAACATATGTTCTCATATGCTCCCTTATTTAGAGGTGACAATATTCTTCATGGCATGTGCTCATTTCATGTAAAACACCATAACACTTTAGTAAGCTAAGTCAACCAGAAACTAAACAAAGATATATAAAATCGTATTTTGTACAACAAAGAAAAACAAGGTTATCAAAGAAGTTATGTTTTCTATAAAATAAAAAACACATTTCCCTCACCAGAGGCTCAGGGGCCCTGATGTATTATGTTGAAATTTGAAAGTCTCATTTCGCTGTGATTAACACGCTTGCATAGAACAGGCAATGCCTTAAAATGAAAACCTATTTTCCTTTTTTTCCCCTCCTTTTTCACAACATTGCTTTCTCTCAACTACCACTTAAAATTCAAGTAGAGTTTTTTTTATGACTAAGGTCACATTATAAAATAGCACATAAGATGAAAGTAATAGAGTGTAGCCAAAGAAGGGCGTGAAAATGAACACATCAGAAGCCAGCGTTGCTAGAGCGCAGTTTCAGAAGTGTTCATTTTCATTGGATCTTTAAGGTGGGCTGACAGGAACAATCAGTTGCCTCGTAGATCACTGACAGAACCTCAGGAAGACAGATGACATACAGAATACCAAACCCCACAGAAATTAAACAAAGCGCTGGAAGAACAATTAACATCTTTTGGGATAAAAATGCCAAGGAGACGCATTGCTAATTTTAGGGCACAAAACCAAACTTAAATGATGTCTCCATCTCAACAGCAGTTAAGCCCACAAAATAAATACAGTGATTCTACCTACAAGTTTAATCATGTGTTTTCATATCATTTTATAAAGTGTAATCAATTTCTCATAGTTGCAGGCAAATATACTTGCGTGTCTCAAGAACTCGGTTTTCATGTGGCACAGATAATTTTAAACTTCAACTCACTCCCAGGAAAGGAATATAGTACATCAATAAGCAATTGGGTTAATTCTGCCTGAGATAATTTGGGTCAGGAAGAATTCCATTCCACTCTCTATGGAAACGACTTGGCAGCTGGAGAGTGATATTTGGAAGCTTTAGGAAGCTCCCTGAGGGCAGGGTGCTACTACATTTGTACAGCATGGGAAAAACTTGGAGTTCATCAAAATCTTAAAACTACAGAAATGCAGGAGAATAATATAATGAAAAACCATATTGATTATCGAGATCACAAAGTTTGTAGCATAATTCAACTTTGTGTTTGTATATAATCAATAAAAACATAAGACAAAAAAGATTGCATAGTTTGAGTATTGAAATTTCTATCGATGGATTCCACCAACCAGTGGAATTTATATTTTAAAAAATAATTACGCTTCCAAGTGTTTTAATATTTTTCCTTTTTGATAATTTGTGTGATTATTTTCTAATGCAATTCCATACTTGAAGAGGGAACAAATGCATACATGTGGTGGGCCTAAAAAAGAATAGCAAGGTGAACAGTAAAGTGGTCTCGTGTTGGGAAGTTCTTAACGAAACCAGTGGCCAGAGACCCATTAATGATTATTGTTAGAAGTCATGTAGACAAACAATATATTATCAGACTCCCACTAAGTTCCTTAGAGATAACATCTCTGACACTTGGGGCACCAGGGTAACAGTTGCTCAAGTTGTTTTTCAGGAACTGGGAGTGGACTCCTTGTCCAGTTCAAGCCGGTTGAGACCACCCACCCATCAACTGGGCCTGCATGAATATCTGATAGATTACCCTTTAATGTCAGGGGAGCCAAAAACTCCTCCCTCAGATCATGATAACGTGGCCATTTTGTGTCCTATGAAGAGCCGTGAAGCTTGACTACATTTGCGTAGGTCATGATTACCTTGCTTTTCCTTCCTCCGATCATCCATCACCACACTCCACACCACCCTGCCCCTTTATCCCATAAGTATCCGTAAATCCTCATTTCCAAGGAAGTGGATTTGAGACTTGTTCTCCTGTCTCCTCGCTTGGCTGCCTTGTGAATAAACCTTTTTTTTTTCTCTGCTGCAAAACTCCTCATCTCGGTGCCTGGCATACTCTGCAGGCCTTAAAAAACAGGCCTGTGTCGATAACGTTGAAGTAAGACTGTTACATGTGCCATTGATTACAGAAAAGAAAGGAACAAAAGATCAGTCACTCAACCTCATCCCCTATAATATAAGAATAATGTAATATTAGAGTGTTTTAGCTAATACAGCTTTTTAAGAAATATCTATTTCATCACTCATCATACTACCTTTGGAGTGTAGATTATTGCAAAGTGCAAATTGAATGCCCTCATTTCCACATCTCTGATGAACTACCAGACTGTAATTAAAAGCACTCAGATTTTAGACACCATGTAAAGCTGTAGCATATTCCATTATCCTCTTGTTATTTTATTACACAAAAATTTTTAAACGATATTTAACTATATTACATGAAAATAAAGCATCAATTAATCACTGGCTTAGAGTTGGAAATTCAGCTTGTCTGAAGGAAATTCTTTTCCAAAAGAGATAATTTGTCTAATATTTTAATCATTAATAAATATTGTTTTATAGTTTTTATCATGTAATAAAAGTAGTGTGACATTGTTCACTCAAGTGTCAAGTATTCAGATTTCGCTCATCTCAAGAATAAAGTTGCCCAAACTCATTCGGCAAGCAGCCATATCACAAACAGAGATATGCAGTGATCTCATTAAAAAGAAATGATTTTAACCCAAAATTTGATTTATCCAAATATCTGTTCCTAGCATCCTGTAACCTTTT
Source organism: Tapirus indicus (assembly GCA_031878705.1). Lineage (NCBI taxonomy): Eukaryota > Metazoa > Chordata > Mammalia > Perissodactyla > Tapiridae > Tapirus > Tapirus indicus. Next base: position 31,651,722 of record CM062937.1, on the reverse strand, counting down.
CTTATCAATTCTTATACAACTCACATCTAAATCAACTAAAAGCTAATCCAGAGAATGTCCTGTCACTGCAAGATATGTATATGAAGAATTGATGTTTTAGGACCTGAGCTGTCATTTGCTTTATTCACACCATTAAAGATCTTCATTAATATGAGCTTGTTCCTTAGCAATAAAATATCTTTCCTTCCTTGCCTCTAAATAAGAGAAGTAACTTGAAGTTTTCTAGTTATAATTTTCCCAATTAATGGTTGGAAGCTAATAGGTTACAGATAAAATAAGCATAATCATATTTATCCAAATGCATGATTAGAAGGCTACAAAAGGAAGATGGTCCTAAAAATACAACAGACATTGACAAACATGGAGATGGGAAAGGGAGGTGGGGTGCAAAATCCTCCCCAGTTGAGAGCTGCTAGTTTAGGCAGATGGAATCTACAGAGGAAAGAAAGTGGGGAAGCTTTGATGAGGGCTAAGGCAGACAGGGAGATTTAGGAAGCAAAGCTCTTTTAGAGTGTGGGAGTTCCAGCAAACAAATGAAAGAGATCTGCCAGATTTTGAACCTGCAGGGACATAAGGCTACATAAAAATGCTAAACTTGAAATCTCTGCAGATTAGAATTTTCAGAGCCCGGAAGACAGAGACCTGCCTGCAAGAGCCTCGTCTTGGCCAGAAAGGTAGATGAAACCTGCTTATGTTCATGATGCTTAGGAAAGAGTCACCCTAGAGGGAGAGGTCTGCATCAATGCATCACTGGTCCCCACTCAAGACACTTGCCAGAGTTTGAAGCTTCGTGAAGTGGGAGGATGAAGAGCTGGACTCTAAACTCCAAAAGACCAAACTGAATCACACACATGGGCCAAAGACATGCCAATCTGACTTCCACAGGGCCACACCCAAGAAATAGGAACAAGTCAAGTATGATCTTGGTCTAAACTACAATTACAGCTACCTGACCTGGTTCAATGCCAGATTGGATTTAGCTCCAATCATCCTTTCTGCCTAACCCAGCAAGGAAACATTTTCAGGCATAACTAGAACCTTCTCTGATGCTGGCAATGTTCTTTATCTTGATGTGAGGGGGTGGGTTACAGGAGGGAGAATATATATATATATGTTTTCAAGTTTAAGATTTTACATTACTTTCCTGCACTGTGTTATACCTCAATTAAAAAGTATAATGATAATAGTAATAACTGTAATTGTGTATTAAGTGCCCACAAATCCATCGTTTAAAACAGAGCCAGATCCTTGAAAATAACATATGTCTAGTACTGCCCCCTTACCATTCCAGCCGTCTGCCTTATCTACTCCTACCTGAATTCCATGTTCATTATTCCCTTGTTTTCTTTTTATTTAGTTTCATTGTGTCTATTTGTATTCCTAGATTACATATAGGCCAGTTGCAATGAGCCACCTTTAATTTGAGCTGTCTAAATTAATTTGCCTTTCTCACTGTGTGTCAGTATCTAAAAAGTAATATGCCTCAAAGTCAATGGTCTATAGCAATTATTCCCAGTTGCCATTTATTTCTGGGTAGACTTCTACTTTACTCTAAATAGATCTTCAAGGCCAATTTTTGGGGATTCTCCCCTTCAGGAAAAGTTGGAGTGTCTTTTCTGTCCTCCATAGAAACTGTGTTACCTCTAATGGCTATAATCAAATTGTCTTTTATTCCTTGATTTTATTATGATCGTATCATATCAGTAATTTCTTCAATTCCATTAGTTGCATTTTAAATACATTATATGTTGTCCCTTTTTTCTAAATTGTTCATTAGTACTATAATAGTATTAGGTTGTTTCTCATTTTGCTTTCATAGCTCTGCAATCTTATTTCTACACATTCTTTTGTTTTATCAGTTTGTATTTGAACAAAATGATTTACCGAATACATATTAAATTCAATTTGTCTATGAAATAAGTCACAACTGGGGAATCTGCTTCCGTTCCTTGAATTAGGCTTTCTCTTCCTGATTGGATTTCTCAACTGCATTTCACATATTTTGTGCACATTCTTTGTCTCTGGATCTCTCTCTTTCTTGCTCTCATTACGGGTTTAGACATTTCATTTTCATTATAAAACAGGAGCAAATTCTCCTTGACATCATCTCCACCTTTCCCATCTTTTCTGGGGTCAGATCTTTCTAACCATCAAGCCTCAGTTTGAGTTTGGCTTTCACCCACTGTCCTTTAGCCCCAGGCCTTCAGAGTCATGGGGCAGAGAACTGGTTTGGGTAGAAGAGTGAAACACTCATAGGCTTTTGAGCTTGACTCTTTTCTGCCATCTCCCTCAATGTTCATACCAAGACCCATTCCAGCAAGCCAGGGTTGTAGTTCATAACTGTGGGCCTGAGCTCACTTCCCTTTCTGAGTCGCCCACTAGTATATGGGAAGTCATGGATGTGACAAAGCCTCAAAAAATTGCAAGCCCAGGAATCGGGCCGAGAGCAAAGAATGACAGCCCTGGACTGTGGCAGGTTCTGACATAGTGAAGGTCCTCGCAGCCATTTTTACTGAGACACAGAGCTGCTCTGGAGATGTTTCAATTATCCAGAGTTGTCTACTCATCCCTCAGTTATTATGAAAAGACAAAAATAAATAGAAATAAGTGTCAGAATTGTTTCTGAGTTGAAAACAGTGTAATGACCTCTACTAGAGGGGAAGAGAGAAATTCTGTGATAGCTCTGGTCACAGTTTTGAACTATTTCAGCAAATATTCTGGTTGTTTAGAGACTGTCTTTGGCAAAATCATCTTTGATAAGGATCCAGTGAATTCAAACCATGGTCCAAGAGGAGTTACTGACCAAATATCAATTTTCATCACATCCATCTCAATGGAGAATGGCTTAGACTGAGTTCATTATCTTGAGACTAAGGCTGGATGATAAGGGATAATGGCGGTTTGTGCCATTTTTCTTCTGTGACTAACTTTAGCTTCTCCACTCTTAATGCAGATCGACTTGTTCAGTGCTCAAACTGATCCCTTCACGGATGTGGCTTTGTCAGGACTAGGTTAAGCTGCTTTCACTTCTCTTAATCCTACAGTCTAACTCTGAGGCCTCTTAAAACATAGGAAGTCCAGGAGAGTATAGGGATACAGGAAAGGACAGTCCATAGTACCAAAAGCTTTAGTGAGGTTAAATCAGATGAGAAAAAAATATATCTTTTCATTTATAGCTAAAAAAAAAAGCCTTGCTAAATTTTAGGGGAGTCTAGCTTGCAGTAGCGTGCTAAGTGAATAGGAGTGAAAAAAGTAACATTAAGTTCAACATCACAGACCGAATGGAAAGGACAGAATTTAGAAAGAAACAAAGATTGGAGGAAACTTCATCTTCCTAGAGATTGGAAAGATATACGCATGTTTACATATTAATACGATGAAATCGGGAGGATTCCATGGGAAAGGATGGCTGATCAATGGCATAAGTGAAAAAAAAAAAAAACAAACAAACCCAAAACTGAAACCCCCTCTAGTCACACGAAGAGAAGAAAACAAGGCATCCTTCGCCCCACCCCCAATCTAAATAGAGGTATAAAAACCTAGAGCCATTGCTATAGTAACTATAGTGTAGGGCTAACATTCTTGAGATTAAAAAGAAGGTACCTAAGGCCAAATTCTTTCAATGACATAAAAATGCTAAGAACTTCTTGTACACGTTGAAAAAGGCTCTGCTAAGTAAGTAAAACACCAATGTTCCCTGCATTGAATAAGGGCAGATCAGTGCAGAACACATCAGTCAAACATGGACAATGCAAAGAGAAGAGCACCCTGGCCCATCTTAATAATTAGCACTTGCTACAAGTGCCCACCAGATTTCAATTCCTCTTTAAATTTTCTGTTTCTAAATTTTGTTCTAAAATTTAATATATATTGATTTGTTGTTGTTGTTAATGGTTTTATAAACTTTAATGCATGTACTGATCCATGTAACTATCACCACAACCAGGATACAATGAAGTCCCATCGTCCCTAAAAAATTCCCTCTTGCTATCCCTTTGTAGTAACACCCTCCACGCACCCCTAACTCCTGGCAACCACTTATCTGTTCTGCCTCACTCTAGTTTTTTCATTTCAAGCACATCATATAAATGAAATCTTACACTATGTAACTTCTCTGAAACTGACATTCACTCAGCATAATTCACTTATGCACATTGTAGCTTGCATCCATAGTTCATTCTTTTTATTGTGAAGTAGAATCCTGTTGTATAGATGTGCCATAGTTTGTTTATCCATTACCCTGTTGAAGGACATTTTGACTCTTCCTAGATTTTGACCTTGCAATCTCACTCATGGGTATTTACCCTAGGGAAATGGAGGCTTATGTTCACAAAAACATTGTACACAAATGTTTATAGCAGCTTTTTTCATATTCACACAAAAGTTTTTAGAAGAGTTTAATAAAAAGAAATAGTTTATGAGAATACAATTATATGTGCATATATATATATGTGTGTGTGTGTATATATATATACACACACACACATATATATCTCCAAGTTGACTGTATGGTAAAATAATTATAGTTTTCATTCCAGAAACAGGATTCAATAATTGTAAAAATTACTTTGGCTATCTTCATGAAACTGCAGTAAAAGATCTCTTTCAGATATTAGTATAATTATCTGAACTGGGCAGGCACTTCCTGATGATTTCAGTCAAGATTCTTATAAATGAAAAGGAACAAAAACAGAGATGTAGTGACTTTTACAAACTGTAACCTTAGCCAGGGATTTCAAACTTCTTTCAATCTATTCCTGTTACAGATAACAGAGGCATTCCTCACAATGGACCAATTTATGAATATTTTTCAAGTACTATAATCCAAATACACTAAAGCTGAAATAAACATATGGAGGATGATATGAGAAACTACCCACCATACACATCCTTATTTCTATGGGGAAAACGTTTTATGATTTTTTTAAATTACCAATTTGCATGTTGGGTTTGCTTTAATAATGATGCTTTGAATTTGCATTTAAGTTCTACTCCTATAATTATTCTTCAATCTTCAATGTGATTTTTGATTTCCCTTCAGCGTCAGCCTCAACTAAGCATATGTCCCATACATTGCTCGTATCAAAGATTCTTAAGCCATCCCAGGAACTGAACTCTTGGAAAATGTTATTGTGGGTGTCACAAATCTGCTTTTAAAGAAAGAGATAGTGGAGGTTTTAATTCTGTGAGGTACACTATGACTTCAAGAATCATCGTATATTGACCTCAAGTGTTTTGGGCATTGCTGTCTAAAAATTATGCCTCTTAGATTTCTGCCTATGACATGATTGTTTAGGTCTTGATGACTCTGTGCCCAAGAAAAAATGATACTAAAGAAAAAAATAGTGATGGGATAATAATAGGAAGAAGTTCAGGCAATGGTAATATTAATAATAGCAATAATAGGGGCCACCCGGTGGCGCAGTGGTTTAGTCCGCGCTTGGCAGCGTGGGGTTCGCGAGTTCGGATCCCACACACTGCCTGTCAGCCACGCTGTGGCGGCGTCCCATATAAAGTAGAGGAAGATGGGCACGGATGTTAGCACAGGGCCAGTCTTCCTCAGCAAAAAGGGGAGGAGTGGCAACAGATGTTAGCTCAGGGCTGGTCTTCCCCACAAAAAAAATAAATAAATAAAATAATAGCAATAATCATTCTTACCCTGAAATTTAATGGAGCATTTTCTTTCCCCGTATTATTTCTTCTAACAGGATGAGGTGCCCACTCTAGTTGTCTTGACAGTTTGTGAGAGAAGGGCCTACATAAACACGAACTTGACTTAAATAAGTGGTAGACTATGACTTAGTAATTATGATTAAATTGTGCTCTTAAAAACCTGGGTCATTTAGTTCATTTCCTTTTCCATCCTTAAAGTGGCTGACTACATCATTATCATCTCGATTTTAGGTTTTGCCTGGGAAGGCCTCCTGGGGAAGGTGTTACAAGTGGAGATGAGCTCATGGAAACTCCAGACCACAAAAAAGGGCATCACTTGCTCCCACAACCTTCCAGAGCTTGACTGAGTGGTCACTTCCTTCCCCAAAGCTCTTGTAATAATGAAATATGTCTCCAGTCAGTGGTCTTAAAGAAAAGATTTTGATAAACTAATTTATTTGCCAGTGCAAATTTCAAACCCAGTCTGGTAGGTTCATTTGGGTCATGAAACCCTCCAAAATAAAGAAAAAATATCATTGTGATTTACCTACCCCCTCTCCACTATGTGTCCATCTCAGAATGCACCTGTTCCTGCATGAGTCTTTCCTCCTCTCTAATCAAAACAAACTATGATTTCAGGTCAGCCTTTGAAAGGAAATCCCAGCATGCTTCAGTGTGGAACTGTTTTTATGTTTACTGTGGAGAAATGCTTTAAAAAGATGGCCAATTGACTTTTATGACAAACAACCGCCTTCCACCCACAAACACGCACACACATTATCATTCTCATCACATCTCCTAATATCTCTATTGATAAGTGTGGAAGTAAACCTAGTCATCACTGCATCACCTAGAATGGTTTCTCAAACACAGTTGTGCATTTAGAGGCAGCTTTTAATAAGAGTTTATTTATGTCCAGTGATGTACTTTTTTCATTCTATGAAGTCAAAATGATCTGCAAAACCACTCTATGTCATAGGTAAGGAAGACAAGATTACTCCCAGTTTTCCAGATTAAAAATGCAAAACAAACTGAATTTAAAGTACTTAATTTGTTAAAGAAATTCTAGCTAATAAGCTGTAGAGATGGGAATGAAATATTGTCTTATGTAACTGACATTTAAAAATTAATTATTTACCAAAGTAACATTATAATTTCTTAATACCTCTCACTAAAATGTCTATATTGAAAGCAGATTACTTTCATAAAAACCAATAAATCCAATTTTTATAAGATGACACTGAGTTTATCTTGATTTCCAGATTTATATTTCTGAGAGGTATTTTTTTCAAACACTAGTGTTTTCTTTAACCAAGGAACTAAAGAAAGGCAAACTAATTTACTTTCCTTCAGGTTAAGTGGTCTACAATCAATTTTGCTCAAGATTTCTTACCTGAGCATATTGATCCCAAATTAAATGTCATTCATAACCTTTTTTTCTTCTGTCTTCAAACATTATGACATAGAAAAAAATGTACCTTAACTTAGCATTTCTTTCTACTCTTATTTCTCCAATTAATGTGATTCTCATTGTTTCAGCAGAAATTTTTGGAACAGCTATTGCAGTATTTAAATATGCAGATAGATGACAAATGTTAAATTTTAAATATATGAAATGGAACTTTGGTAATATTATCAAAATTATATTTTTAGAGTCAATAAAATGCATTCGCAGATGTGTATTTCTAATTAATCTGTGGTGTGGATAAATTTCTTAGTATTCTCCACCTGTGCTCTCAGTATTTGATATTCTCTTTTTTCCTAATATGTAAAAAGAAAATTAGGTATAGGTAACATAATAAAAGACTAAAGCAATAAATGACATCATATTTTCATTTCATTATATTTTACACATTTAAATGAACAAATGAATGGTTTTTCTTATCAAGGAGTACATTATTTCTACTATTATCATGATATACATTAATTTAAAAAAATAAATCTAATTGTCCATCTGATTTTGCCTTTATATTTATACATTTGTATCAGTAGAAACATGAGAAGTTTTCTAAAAAAGGGAGTTTTAAGTTGAAAATACAAATATTTCCAGTTGGTAATCAATGATTCTTTTTTGTCTCCTTTAGGCTGTCTTTAAAGAAAACATTTTATGGTGCCTTCAACACTCACGTAAAAGTGTGAGAGATCTCACACCTTTATTTTATAATAAAGTTATATTTTTGGGAACTTTCTAGCAGACATAAATATTAAAAAATATAAAAATACATCAAATCTTTCATAAATTGAAATTGTGTTGAAAAGAAAGCTTAACAGCACAGATCATTAGTATCTGTATAGCAATTATGACAATTTGTACTTATTTCCATTTTTATGGTGCATTAGACTGTTAGTGCTATTTGATAAGGATCTTGTTGATTTTACTCATGAGCATACACCCAGCACTTAGAATTTGGATAGCATAACAGCTGAATTTCAATAAATGCTTTATGAATAAATAAATGAATTTTATTTTTTACTGATGTAATTGTTTAGGAATTCGCTATGCATCAATTACTATCAGCATCAATTACTAAATTTTATGCAAGTAGAAGTATTTTCTTACTAGACATTGGCTGCTTTGTTATCATTTCATCTTTTAGTTAAAGGCAAGCTTCAATTAGTCAAAAGTAATGCTGTAGTTGCCTTACATATCTTGAAGACTGTAAGTTTCCTGGTACAAAATATAGAATAATTTCTCTTTTTCTTTGTACTTCTAAACCAAGTAAAGCACTACATGATGGGTGAAGGCAGATGAGTAAGAACCACCTGGAGATTGAAGATAAGTGGTGCTACGGGCTGAATTGTGCCCGCCTCCGAATTCATATGGAAGTTCTAACCTCCAGGACCCCAAATGTGACTGCATGTGGAGGTAGGCCCTTTAAAGAGATAAGTAAGTTAAAATTAGGCTGTTAGAGTGGCCCTAATAAAGTCTAACTGGTGTCCTTTGAAGAAGAGGAAACTTGGACATGCAAAGAGATACCAGGGATGTGAACGCACGGAGGAAAGACTGTGTGAGGACACAACAAGAAGATGCTCATCTGCAAGCCAAAGACAGAGGCTCAGAAGAAACCACACCTGCTGACATCTTGATCCTGGATTTCCAGCCTCCAGAACTGTGAGATATTACGTTTCTGCTGTTTAAGCCACCTTGTCTGTGGTATTTGGTTTTTCAGCCCCAGCAAGCTAATGCAGGTGCCAGAATAAAAGCTCATAATAATATAAGGGTTTCTGACAAAATAAGAACAAAATCATCCAGTATACAGGATGCATGTCAAAGGAAGTTAATCACGTGCAGTTCCAGCCTTCAAACACCCCTCTTCCAAGCCAACAACTATAGAGTGTGCCCTGAGGACTGCTGTGTTTGGGGTCTCTAGTAAAAGGACTGTGTCTTCACAAAAGTGGCCAAATTCTCTAGAACAGTGGTTCTAGGATAGTAGTTCTCAGACTGGGATCTGAAGACCTCTGGGGGTCCATGAGACCCTGCCAGGGGTCTTTGATATCTTCCTTTTCCAACTTAAACCAAAACAACCTTCTTAAACAGACTGAATGCAGAACCAGACATCAGAATCCAGCTATCTCCAGTAAGTCAGACATTAAAGGGATTTGCAAAGAGGTACTACATCACCATATTTCTCGTTAAATTTTTAGAAATGTAGGAATTGTAGTTATTTCCATAAATACATATTATTTATGTGAACATGTTTATTTTGAATTAAAGTATTTTAAACATTCTCAGTACTAATATCTTTTATGACAACTGTTGATAGATATAATCCACAGAAACAAAAGATCTTTGGGGTTTCTCAAATTAAAGAGTATAAAGGGCTTTGAGATAAAAAAGCTTTAGAACTGTGCAGGAGAATTTTTCCTTTTTCGTATTTTATTTCCTCACCTTAACGTCCATGTAAAAGAAATTAAATATCATCTTCAAAATGTATATTTTTCTAAACCCGGTTATTACTCAAAATTATAAAGTTGATTCTATAAAAGACAGTTTCCTAAAAATGAGGGTGTTGATCCTTCACAAAGCATAAATAACTCAATTAGAATCAGCTCACTGACCGGAATGAGCAGCAAAATGGTTATAATTAAGAAATAAGATAAAGGTATCCAAACTGAAAAAAATTACTTTTAAAAATTCTCAATCCCAAAACCTCAGATACAATTTAGACTCCCTAATTCCCTCACAGTCATTTGACAAATCACGTGAGTGCTGATATCAATATACAACCCAAACTGAAACGGTTTCACTATCTTCACTGTTACTGGTAGAATCTATGCTACTATTATTTTTCATCAAGACGACTAAAGTCTCATTACTGATCTTTTCTCCCCCATTCACACCCCACCTCACACAAAATTGTTTCTCCATTCACTAAGGCAATATTACTAAAACAGAAATAAAATCACTCCCTTGTTTATTCAAAACCATAATAATTTCTTGCTATATACAGAACAAAAAATCTTAATTCATCTCATGGCCTATGAGATCTTTAATGAATTGGTTCCTGCTGTGGTCAATTGATCACAAAAATATCCTTAGCGCTCCATCTCTTTTTTTGCACTATGGTTTGTAAATCTTCCCAAAAAGTGATGGAATCTGTTTCCTCAACCCATAAACCTGGGTTGGCCTGTGGCTTACTTTACCCAATAGAAGGCAGCAGAAGTGACTATGTGACAGTTGCACACCTAGAACACAACAGGCCTTGCAAGTTGTGCTCTCTCTCAGACACCTACCTCTGTCACAAGCACAAGCCTGAGCTAGCCCACTGTAGGATGGCAAACCACAGAGAGATGAGCCATCCCAGTGGAGGCCATCCTAAACCAACTAGTCCCAGGTGACTTACCAGGTGACAGCAGAAGTATAATCAAGCCCAGCAGAGACTGATTGCACTAGGCCTAAAGACTCATGTGAAATAATAAATGGGGCTTGTTTTAGGCTACTGAAGTTTTAGAGTGACTTCTTATGGAGCAACGTCTAACTGATAAACCTGGGTACCTTTCCAAGCTCACTTCCTCCCAGTGGCCGTCTATCTCCTTTTTCTCTGGTCTCAATGGCCTTCCTTGACGTCATGCCTCAGGCCTGTCTCTGGGATTTGTACCTGCTGTTTCTTCTATCCACAGTACTCTTACATGAGATTTTCTCAAGTGTTTTTCTCCCACTTTCTTCTGTCCTCTTTCATATATCATGCCCTCAGAGAGAGCTTCACAATCATTACCCTTTTCCTTCATCATGCTACTTTTTTCTATAACGATTATCCCTACCTGGTATAGATTATATGTTTATTTTTTCATTTTCCCCATGCTGGGACTAAGTTCCATGAGGGCAGTGATTTTATATACCTACGGCCTAAAACTGCCTGGCACATGCCCGCAATGAATAAATCAAAGAAAACTCTACAGGTAAAGAAATGATCTATTTGCATATTTAAAGCTATATATTAAAGACATTATAATGTTTAGTAGAAAAAGAATAAATCTTACATTCTTCTGAAATATCTCCATATAACAATATTAGCTCAAACAAGGATTATAGAGAAAATCCACGTATCAGTAAAGATCGCTATGACAGATTGAAAAAAAGTATCGTTATCCTTTCTCAGACTTAAGTTCACCATTTTAAAAGAATGATGCAAAGCCATCAACATTTTTGATATCAGGCTTGGTGGATAATGAGAGGAATATCATATTCCAGAATATAATTTGAATAAATATGTAACTGAAGTTTTAAGATTACTTTAAAACGTACTGTTTTAAAGCAACTTAAAACTACTGATGCCACATAGATGACTCCTCCCTTATTAATAAAAATGATGTACAGCATGCCATAGTTATTCAATCAACAATTGCCAGAGATCACCTTGGATGTAGAGTCTGAAATAGACCTGGGATTGCCTTAATTGCATATTAAGCTTTATGGAGCAGCAACTATTCATTTGCTTCTACTTTGTATGAAAAGGACAGTGCCGCAGAGATAGACCAGTACGTTTCAGCATGCCACCCCAGGAATGGGCAATGATAGCCTCATGAACGCTTGTAGAAGCTGCTACACTTGACCTCTGAACAAATCCCCGAGTATCCCCAGGTTATTCAGTTCTTCCAATGCCATGTTTATGACATGGATCAGGATAAGGATGTAGGTCCAGTTGAGGAAAATGTGGACTTGTGTCTTAACGATGCTTAGTTTCAGTTTCTTCCCCTCTCAAAATGGTATAGATTCGTCAACAAAGACTGGCAGCAAGTTTTGCCTTATATTAAAGGTTAAGGAGACAGGAGTATAGTTGTTTTCATTTCACTGTGAAGAAAAAGAGGAAAATATTTTTAAAGCTAACATATGAATTTAGGCTACCTTCTGTTCTGAACCCAGTGCCAACACCAAATATAAAGAGCAGTAAAATAAAAATTTGGCAATTCCCATAGCACTTTATACAGTGTGCTCTTTTACAGGGTTTGAAACATCCAGATTGTCACAATAATTATGACATACATTTTTAAATGATCTCAACAGAATTCCCTTTGATTTGAGTATCTCACAATAAATATACATTGTCATGTGTTTTTGTCGAAAGGAATAATAAGGAACAGTTTCCTCATGTTACTTTTTAATACTAGAAAGTATAACAATTTTGGAAATTTAGTTTTTAATTTCCATTACTTTTTAATTTTTCAAACTAATTATTTTCCAGTCATATACTGTTTAAATTTTTTTATTGGTTCAGGAACCATTTATTGACATTTTGGAGGTAAAAACTGGTGAGGGAGAGCGGAGTCAAAAATGACTCCAAGGAGTCTAGTTCCAGTGACTTACCAGATACCATTAACCAAGATGAAAGGATACAGGTAGAAAAGCAGATCTGAGATAATAATATTGAATTTGATCATTTAATACAGTAACATGGAATTTTAAATGCCAACAGGATATAGAAAGAGAAGTTCAGTGGGTAGTTGGAACAGCGGAGCAGCTGGACTCAGGAACAAGGTCAGGACTAGAGACGAAGGACAGGGAATCACCCCTGTTTATAGACGATTAACCTGCTCAGAGAGAGGGTTGAGCAGGACTGCGAGGTGGGAGCTGGACCCTTATTTGGGGGGCTGAAAAGTGCATGGAGATGAAGAAGTGGAAGTAGCAAATGTAGACTCCTCTTTGAAGAAGTTTGGCAGTGAAGGAGAGAGAAGAAATACTTGATAGACTTTTGGAGAAGAAAGATCAAGTGCAGTTTGCATTTGTTTCCCTGTTTTATGCAAAGGAGATTTCTGTGAAGTTTCTTAAGGATCCTTGGACTGAGAACTATGGGTCTCGTGATATCTTTGGGGATAGCCTAGCAGTTGTCACACCCATTGCTTACAATCCCAGGAAAACTACACTCAAACCCTAAACTCATAGTATCTCATCAGTTCCTTCCTTGTTGTAAATGTCAAGTAGGACATAGTCTGGGGTAGAGGTAGAACTGCAGTTTTTAATAAAAGGGAAAGTGATCTGAAAAACCATCACAAGCTTGTATCAGGTTCGTGCCCTTTGCTAATTGGACTGAGAGCTCTTTGAAGTTTATACTTTGCTTTTACTTCTCTTGGCCTCTCACCACTGGCAGTCTTCGCCTGTTGCTATCAACCTCTTGTAGGGTGACTTGCAACCTTCGATACACTTTAGGATCAACTGAGAGGCTTTTTAAAAAATAAAAATGCCCCAACCTGGTTCTCTCTATTCCATTCCTTTTGTCTTAAATCCAGTCCTCATTTTCTTTCCCCTGGATAACTAAAGCAGCCTCCTAACACAGCCTCTTGAAACCCAACTCTCAAAATCTCATCTCCACAGAGCCCCTGGGTAAACCATTCAAAAGGAGAGTATGATCTTGTCACATCCCTACTGAAAATCTTTCAATGGATTTTTTTTTTTTTTTGGCATTTTTCCTCCTTGGTGTCCTCTAAGCGTCTTGGATCTGTGGACTGGAGTCTGACATTAATTTGGAGAAATTCTCGGTCATAATTGCTTTAAATATTGTTTCTGTTCCTTTCCTTCTTCTGGCATTCCCATTACACATATACTTCACCTTTTGTAGTTGTACCACGGTGCTTGGATATTGTTCTTTCTTTTAAACCTTTTTTCTCTTTGCTTTTCAGTTTTAGAAATTTCTATTTTCGTACCCTCAAGCCCAGAGAGTCTTTCTTTAACTGTGTTCAGTCTACTAATGACCCCATCAAAGGCACTCTTCATTTTTGTTACAATATTTTTGATCTCTGGCATTTATTTTTGATCCTTTCTTAGAAATTCCATCGGTTTGCTTACATTATCCATCTCTTATTACACGTCATCTACTTTCTCCATTAAAACTCTAGCATGTTAATCATAGTTGTTTTTTTCTGTCCTGATTGGATAATTCCAACATTCCTGCCATGTCTGACTCTGGTTCTGCTGATTGTTCAGTGTCTCCAAACTGTGCTTTTGCCTTTTAGTCTGCCTTGGAACTTTTCGTTGAAAGGTGGACATGACGTACTGACTAAAGGAACTGCAGTGAATAGCCCTTTAGTAACGTGTAGGGGAGGGGAGTCTTCTCTGGTCCTATGGTTGGGTCTCAGTCTTTTGGTGAGTCTGTGCCCCAGGCCAGTGAACTTCACAAATGCTTCTCAGTTGTCTTCCTTGCTTAAGTTGGACGGGACAGCTAGAAGGGGCTGCGGCTGGATATTTCTCTTCCCCCAGGAAGGTTAGGCTCTGCTAAAGCAGTTTCTCTTGAAGGAAGGTCTTGTTAAGTAGAACAGAATGCTCTGGTAGATTTCAAAATGGTTCCTTTACCCTCCCCCTGCTGGAAGCATGAGGGGATTTTCCTTTGCTATTCATTGTGAGGACCTGGTAGAGCACCTGGAGGTAAAATGCAAAAAAGTGTGGATTTCACCTGGATTTTTTCACTCTGGCTTGTCCACACTGAGTCTCCAGCAATTCATCAGTTACGGTTCAGCACTGGGTTCCAGGTAGGTTTCTGCTCATGGGTTTCTACTCCAGTAAGTTGTGATTCTCCGTATCTGCCTGTCTGTCTCTCCAATTACTGAGGCAGCAGTTTGTCCTATGACCTCACTTCTCTGATGGATCTAAGAAGACTTGTTCATTTTTCAATTTGTTCAGCTTTTTACTTGTTGTTAGGATGCAGTGGTGACTTCTAAGCTGCTATTAATTTTTGATATGATAATAAAAAATTCTTTTTCCTTTAATATATAATCATTTCCAGTCCACATTTCCCCCCTTTTCTGGATTATTCTCAGTTTTTAAAAGCAAATATTACAATGAGATACTCAGCATCAACTTAGTGGTGGATTAAAGATAGCTGTAGTTTCCTTCACACTTTTTTATAAGATGTAGGATTTATTCGAACTCTCTTCAAATCTGGACTAACCTGTGATAGCTTTCACAAACAACACACTGTGGAGGTGATGTTATCATCAGTTCTGTTTCCATATTTAAGAGGACTAAGGGTTTCTGTCTTGTTCTTTCAGGGTGCTCAGCCACCATGTAAGATGTCTGACCATTTTGTTGAAGAGTTTATATGAAGAGTCCCAGAAGAAGAAGAGAGGCCCAGATGAATCCAGCCTTCCAGTTATTCCCCAAAGTGGTCCCCACATGAGAGACCCTGGCTCAGATCCTGCAGACCAGCCATCAGCCAAATGGCAGGTGGTCCCAGTCAATACCACTTGAAGCAGAAGATTCTCTCAGCTGAGCTCAATCAGAATTCCTGACACACAAAATCAAAGATATAATAAAGAGGATGTTATTTTAATATACTCAATTTGGGGTGGTTTATTACAAAATATTGAGCAATAGGAACAATTTCCCTTTAGTCTAGCCCATTGGCTGCCTCAGTACAGTCTGGGGAGGGTGGAAATCTAGGCTTCTCACTGAGTGCTGCAGGCTCTGGTTAAGGTGGGGCCTCAGTTTTCTTGTGCATTGTTTATCCGGAGTAGTGCTGTTATTGTATAAAAAATTTTTGTCTACCGAGGAAGTCCTTTTCCTGGTCCCTCGCCTAGAGGGAAGCTGGCTTTTTTTGGGTCCTTTTTTGTCTATCCCCACTGGCATTTCTGGTTTGCTGGCTTCTTCATCTCCAAGTCTAGGATATATGAAAAAATGAAAACCCAGGGAATTCATACCATGCCATTTCTTGGGTCCCAAGAACCTCTGCTCACTTTTCAGAGTCCTCTTGTGGTTGTTTTATATATAAACGTTCAGAGTTCTTATTTGTACTTAATGTGAGAAATAGGGAAAATTATGTCTACTCTATCTTCCCAGAAGTGGAGGTCAGGGGTAATCTGTTTTCTAATTCGTGTATTTAAATGACTACATATACTTAAATCTTTAAATTGTTGGATTTAGGAATATCATTTTTTTCTGCTTTTTTTCCTTTTCTGATTTCCCTTTTATATCTTCATTTGTGGTATTGTGTAATATTTTTAACTCCATTTTAAGTAATCTATTTTTTTCTATATTTTTGTGTATTTTTTAGTGGTTGCTGTTTACAATAGTTAAGATTTTCCTAATTTAAAATGTAGATTTTTTTTGTAGTTGTCATCTACGTATATTAAAAATGTCACTGGACATTGTCATAATTTTTGCTTTCAAAAATAGTCTATTATATCCACCCAGCTATGTACAGTTTCCATTGGATTGCTCTCTTTCCTAAAATTCTATATTTCTTTCTGGTATTGTTCCCTTTGGCCTGAAGAACTTAAGAACTTCTTTTAGCATTTCTTTTAGAGCAGTTCTAGTGATGGATTCTCTTAGTTTTCCTTCATCTTAGGATGTCTTTATTTTGCCCTCATTCCTAAAAGATATTTGTGCTTGTTACAGAATTATGGGTAAACAGTTTTTTGGCTCAGCATTTTACAAAAACTGTTAACACTTGTCTTCTGACCTCCATAGTTTCTATGGAGAAATCCTCAGTGACTAATGTCATTGTTCCTTTCTATGTGATGTGTCATTTTTCTCTGACTCTTTTCAAGATTGTCTTATTTATGTCTGATTTTCAGTGGTTTGATTATGATGGGTCTAGGCATTTGTTTCTAATTGATCCTGTTTGGGTTTTACCAGTTTCTCAAAATTTTAAATTTTCATTAAATACTTCTTCTGCAGCAATGTCATTCTTCTTTCCTTATGGGACCTCAATGTCCACCTCCACCTCTATCTGGCCTTCTTCACTGTATGTGGCTCTGAATATCTCTGAGTCCTCTCTTATAAGGGTGCCAGTCATTAGATTTAGAGCCCACCCTAATCCACTATAACCTCGTCTTAATATAATTCATTACATCTGCAAAGGCCTTGTTTCCAAATAAGGTCATATTTTGAGATTCTGCGGAGACATGAATTTGGGGAGGACACTCTTCAGTCCACTACACCTTCTCAGCTCTCTCCTGTTTAGCAACAGTACAAGACTTTCCAGTCTCAGGAGAGGGAGAGAGAGAGAGAGAAGAGAGTTTCTATTGGTCATGCTCATTAAGCAGTTCTGATATTAGGGCTGCCCGGAGACTCAGTCAGAAGATAGAGAAGAGAAATAAACTAGAAGTCTCTCTGCTTTTTTATATTTCATTACCCTCCCAAGTCCGCCTGCAGTTATTTTCTCTAGAGTCATAAGGTAGTTTTTCATATTTTCTGTCCAGGGTTTTTGGGTATAAGCAATGGAAGACATAGCATGGTGTGTGTTTATTTCATCTTAACTGGAACCAGAAATCCTTAGTCTATTTACATTTAAAGCAAATATTTATGGTGTTATATTTAGCTCTATCATTTTATTATTTGTTTTCTCTATGTCTTTTTTACTTTCACTATTCACTTCTCCTTTTCCTGCCTACTTTATATTTATTTGAGTATTTTTTTGTAGTCTATTTGATTGCTATACAGTCATGTGCTGCATAACGATGTTTCGGTCAATGACGAACCACATATATGATGGTGGTCCCATAGGTGTGTAGTAGGCTACACCATCTATGTTTGTGTAAGTACACTGTATGACGTTCACACAAATAACCTAATGACACATTTCTCAGAACGTATTCTCGTTGTTAAGTGACATGTGACTATATTAACTTTTGTAGTTTTGTCTCTTTGTATTATTTTTTGTGGTTCCTCTACAGATTATGATAAACATACCTAAACTTTCACTTCCTGTTTATATTTAAAGTTATACCACTTTTAATACAATTTAGAAACCTTGCTGTGTAGATACCTTTGACCTCTCATGACCTTTTTGTCATAGTTGTCATAATTATTTTATAAGTGTAAATTTATATGTATATATTTACATATATCACCACTAGAAAATACTGTAATAATAATAATTTTGCTTTCAGAAGTTATCTTTTGAAGAACTTACCTCAACATTTACCATTTCTGTTTTTCTTCCTTTATTTCTGAATATCCAAATTTCTCTCTCCCTTTAGCCTAAAGATATTTCCTTAGCATTCTTTTAGGGCAGGCCTCCGACAACAAATTTTCCTAGTTTTCTTTCTTTTATAATATATTCATATTGCCTTGATTCCTGAAATATAATTTTACTGAATATAGAAATCTAGGCTGACAATACTTTCCTTTCAGCACTGTAAAGATGTTTTTCCATTATCCACTGGCTTCCATAGTCTCTGGTGAGACATTTGCAGTCATTTATATAATTTTCCTCATGTATATAAAATGTTATTTTCCTCTACCTGCCTTCAAGATTTTTTCTGTTTATCTTTGGTTTTTAAAGTTTGATTATGATGGGTGTTGGCTGGTTTTCTTCAAGTTCATCCTGTTTGGGGTTTGATGACATTTTGGAATCTGTAAATTTATATTTTTCTTTCAAAATTGGGGAATTTTTGTCAAATATTTTTCTGCT
This sequence comes from Tapirus indicus, assembly GCA_031878705.1. Classification (NCBI taxonomy): domain Eukaryota; kingdom Metazoa; phylum Chordata; class Mammalia; order Perissodactyla; family Tapiridae; genus Tapirus; species Tapirus indicus. The sequence continues at coordinate 31,633,225 of CM062937.1, read as the reverse complement.
CTATCTCTCTCACCTCTCCTCCTAGTACTCTGATGGCATGTATATTATATCTCTTGGTATTGTCCCACAGATCTCCAAAGCTCTGTTTATTTTTGCTTTAAATCTTTTTTCTCTTTGGTCTTCAGATTTTATAATCTATTGATCTAGCTTCCTCTGTTGTCTCCATTTTGCTTTTGACCCTGTCTAATGATTTTATTTTTCAGTTATTGTTTTTTATTTCTGTTCTAAATTTTTCTTTTGATTCTTTTTATAGTTTTTATTTCTGTGTTGAAAGCTCCTGTCTTTCTGTTTATTTCAAGTATGTTTATCTTTTCCTTATGGAGAGTAATTATAGTAAATGTTTTGAAGTCCTTGTCTGATAATTTCAACATCCATGTCATTTTTCACTTCCCCTGAAAAATGGCCACGTTTTCCTGGTTCTTTTTGAGTTGAATAACTTTGGGTTGTATCAATGACATTTCGCATATTACGCTTAGATTATAGATTGTGTTATAATCCTTGGAAGAATTGTTATTTTTGCAAGTAATCAACCCTGGTGATTTCAGACCGCAAGGTTAGTGTTGGCTTCTTCAAGTGCTGGTTCTAACCTCAGTTTTCCAGAGCCTTTGCAATGTTGCACTGGGTCTACCACACGTGTGTAGAGCTCATAAGTGAGGCTGAGATTGGTGCCTTCATGCCTACAAGTGGGGAATCCCTTTTCCTGCAGTCTCCACACTCTCTGGCCTGCACAGTTCCCTTGACCCAGTTCCACTGGTTTTTACTGAGTTCTAGCCTCCCGTGTTGCTGTCACTTGATGCATCTGTGCTGCTGGATCCCATCTTTGGGGCAAAGTCATGAGTAAAAAGAGAACGACGACAACAACAACAAAACGAAAGAGGACACTCATCCTGTTGTAGGTCACTTTTCCTGATTTTTACTCCTTCCCACAATCTACCTCTTCTTATTTATTTTTCAGTCTCCTCTGATAATTGCTTTTTTTGCATTTTATCCAGTTTCTAGTTGTAATCAGGTTGGAAGCAGAAAACCCCACCATAAGGATTTTAATTTCTGATGAGTCAGATGGTTCTGAAGACTTTCTTTGCCCCATTGAAGATATTTTTGCAAAATAAAATCAGCCATACTTTATGGAAAAGAGCTGAAAGACTAAGGAACTGAATAAAATAAATAAATAATAATAGTTTCCCTTCCAGAGAAAAATATTTCTAGCTATATTGCAATAAAAGTTTAGCTTTAACCCCCAATACTTCATTTTCTGAAAATTATCGTTAATATAGAAATCAAAAAAGGCCATGCTATCTAGAGATGTATAGCTCATCCTATTTGATGACGATAGCAATGAAAAACATCAATTATATTGTTGAAAATGTATAAAATACTGAGTAAGAAGGTTATTAAACGAAACCATATGTATGGTTCTACATTATTTTTTTCGTTGCTAACACACACAGCCCTTTACATTTCTGAGACTTTTGTTAAAGGTTAACATTGTGCTTCTTTAGATTCCACATGCACATAAAAATTAAATATATGTTCTCATCCTTCCTTTGCTTATAATCCAAACAGAAATAGCTGCACAATGTAGTCAGGCATTATTACAAAAACTGAGCACACCCTCCAAACAGATTAAAAGAACATATCTATTATTAATCCTGACGTTACCGAGCATATTAAATGTTGTTTTACCTGCTACAAATAATTGAACTTGTATGTGCAAATATTGAGAATTAGGCATACTGTTGATTAATGTAGTAGATGGTTTGAGACTCTGAGGCCTTAAAGCAGTGTTATTAATCTGCTTATATATTTAAATATAAAAATAATACATTAAACAGCCTTTAAAGGCTTAGCTTTACATTTTTCCTCTATTTAGCTGTTTAGAACATAAACTTAAGCAGTTGTCTCTCTATATAATTCAATTTATTACCATGTTTTTAAAAAGGACCATTCATTACTTATATTTAATAAGTGGTCAGATTTTATTGAACCAAGAAAAGTTTTCGTTTATTCATTTATACAGAAAATGTGACTTTGGCACCTATTATAAGATTTAAAACTCTGAAGTAAAAATAATATAGTTCCAAGAGTTCAAGAAATGTAAAATGTAATTAAGATAAAAAGCCATACACTGATGAACTATCACATCACTGGACCAGGCAGGATATGTTAAATGGCCTTGGACAACTAAAATTCTGTCACTTATTTTTTTCTCATCTATGAAATGAGTTTGACTCTGCATTTTTCAAGCTTCAAAAGCAGTTGCCAAATTAGTGCTCTAGATATAAGTACCATGCAACAAAAAAGGATGAAAGAGGAATAATTGCTAGCCCCAGGACTATAAAAGGCTTAGAGTTTTCTAGTTAATAGAAAGCTCATTAACAGGGGACCAGGTAAAGGGATTATCCCACCCTAAAAATAGTATATAAGTATTTTAAGTTAATTATGTAATCTATTCATAATAACTTAATAAAACATATTATGCATATAATATAAACTATACAGTATTAGAAATTTGATAATATCACACTACCCTGTACTGGCCAAAGCACAGCTGACTACTGTAAGGTCTGTGTTTCATTTAAGACAAGATAAAAACCTTTGATAGTGAAGCCATGCAAAATATTTCAAATGAGAAATGGACCAAAGCAGACATTTAATAATATGCATAACTTAGTTCTTAAATCAGTTGAAATTTTAATAAAGAAAATCTGCATAATCACAAAGAGTTTATAAAAAAGATAACTAAGAAGAAATATATATCTCTTTTTTTTCAGTTTGATGTACCATGGAACTGTCCCATCAGATGTTACTTTTAAAAATGCCCTCATAACCAAGTAATTTTAGAAAATGGAATATAAAACACTCAGAAATTTCTGATATATTTGTATATTAAAGAATCTAGGAGGTTTTGTGAAAATGAAAATTGTTTAATATTGTTTAGCCCAGAATTTTCCAAGCTTATGAGGCCATGGAATACACACTTATGTAGCAAAAAAGTGAACATACTTTGGAATTAGTATATCCTGAAATACTTTGTGAAACAATTAGGGGCATTAAACAAATTTCAGGTCAATTTTTGTTTCTTACACTTTGACTTAGCCAAAAGTGCATCAGGAAATTAAGTGAGACTTTTTCTTTTTCGTCTCTGTACTTGCTGACCCAGAATCTGAGAATACCAGATTTCAGGTACTCTTGCTTCCTAAAGAAATGTGCTAGATTGTTACACAAGTCAGTTTGGAGACCAAAGTCCACCACTCCCCTTAACCAATGTACAGAAAAGTCAGGGAAATGAGAAGAATATGGGTGAATGGTTATTTCTTTAAAAAGTGTTATAAGAGTTCTGGGCATTTTTCTCCCTGCCACCCATGGTTGAGAGGCGTGCTCTTTGCTGGACTAGCATTTCATAAAACTGGTGGAACCTGATGTGTGTCCCCTTAATTTTGGAATACACAGAAAGTGTGCCTGGCTCTCATGAAAAAGGGATAAAGATGAGCCTCTGACTAGAGGTTATCTTGAGGGCAGAGGAAGAACATAGGATTCCCATGGAGGTGGTCCACACTTCTAAGGTTTGGAGGCTGGAAGTAGTAGGCATCTCTTGTGGTCCAGAATTGATACTATAAAAAGAGATGTGCATTAGCCAAGCAGTCAGACTCCCAGAGTAAGGTGACTCTAACAAGATCCCAAAGCGTATATTACCCGTACCAGGAATGTTGTCAGTGGGAGGTGCCCACGGATGAATTTGCAAATCTTGCAAGTTAAGGGCACAATCTTTCACAAGACTGCCCTCACTTCCAACACCAGCTGCAAATTCAGGGGTCCTGGGCCATTCTCACTTCTGACTCACTGGCTACAAATTTGGGGCTCCTATGACCATCTTCAGGTTCAATAATTTGCTAGAATGACTCACAGAGCTCAGGAAAGTACTCTATGATTACAGTTTTAATATAGCAAAAGGATACAAATTGGAATCAGCCAAAGAGAGAGATTCCTAACGTGAGGTCTGGGAGGGTTTCAAACCTGAATCTTCTGTCATGCTCAGGAATGCGTTACCCTCCCAGCATCAACGGCTGACAACACTCAAAAGAGTATTGCCAACCAGGGCAGCTCACTCAAGCTTCAGTGTCCAGAGTTTTATCGAGGCTTCGTTGCACAGGCGTTGATTGATTCAATCGTGGGCCGTGTGGTTGACTCAATCTCCAAGGCTCCTCTTCTCCCCAGGGGTCCAGCTAATATCACCTGGCTCCTAGCCCCAACCCTCTAATCACATAGTTGGTCTTTCTGGCATGGCCAGCCCTCAGCATGAGTCATTTTCTTAGCATAAACTATGCAGTGGCTCACCATGAATCACTTCATTAGTAAAAACTGCCAGTTGTGGTCTGAGGGGCCCACCATGGATAACAAAGACATTTGAATCACTTGGGAAATTTCAGGTGTTTAGAGTTACCTCCTAGAAACCTCGAACAAATGCTAGTCAAGTTCTTTGTTACACAAGGGGGCACCTCTGAAGAATCAAGAAAGCATCCCATGAAAGAAGGAGCCAGCATTTAGATGTCTACCAAACAGGGGATTTCAGCGTTGGACTGTCATGTCAACAATCAAGCAACAAATTTTGATACTTTTGCCCCAAATTGTGCTGCCCTGACCCTGCGTAGAGGAAGTGGGCTTGAGGTGGAACAAGGAAGAAGGAGGAAATTATAACCTCCTTTTCCACTGCTGATTTCTCAACATTGATTTGTCAGGGAGCTCTAAGGGAGGGGAGACTTTGTAATTGGAATAGCGATTCATACTTCATTTACATTGGGCTAGGTTGTTCATTTCTGAAAATGTGATTGAGAGTGACTGGGAAGCTTTGCCTTCTTCCCCATATTTTCTCCAGCATCAGAGAGAAATCCAACAGAGTAGGCTTAGAAAAGGATGGAGGGGGAAAAAAAAGTTATTTCACGATTTCACCTTTTGTGGTCCTGCTAGTTCTAGATACTATTTGTATATGCATTTTAATCCCTTAGGAAATCGCAAATAATTCTCCCTGTCCATGCTCAAACACGCTGGACTTACACTTGGTGGAGACTGTTGTGAGGCAATGCATGATTGCTTCAATTCATACTAGATTTTAGATTCCCCCAACTCTGATTTCTCTCAAGTTTAAATAGGAGGGTATCCCTGTGATCTGCAGTGAAGAGGGAGTCACAGAAGAGGTGATAACTCCCTTCACTCTTCTCACCCTTGATGTTGGAGTTTACACTGCCTTTCTATTGAACCTGAATTTTTAAATCATATAGCTATGATTTAAACATTTATATATCACCTGCCATGTTAGAATATTCCAAATCTTTTTCTGTACTAATTCATTTAATTCTCACAGTAAGTCTATAAGTTGTGGCCTTTTATTATCAGCATTTTATCAATGACGGAACTGAGACACAGACAGGTGAAATAAATTTTTCAGTCACGCAACCAGTCAGTCTTAAAACCAAAGTATTTATCCAAGTATGCTGTCTCCAAAGTCTGTGCAATTAACCACTGTTATGCTGCATCTCATACAATCAAAATCATGTGTGTAAGACATCTAAAGGCTAGTCTGTTCCAAATTCTTCATTATATGGTTGAAGCACAAAAAGAAATAGCTAGTTAATGAAGATGGGTGCAGTGGAGCAACCAGTCTTACGGCTACTCCTACCATGTTCTTTTACTATGGGATTGAATTACAAACTTTTATTTTGTTTTGTTTTAATTCAAGGGATCCTTTCTTCAAAAGGTGTCTTGCGTAGAATCTGCTGTAAAAAACTGATGAAAGTGCCACTGTGCCATTTATCACTAAAATGGGAAATCAGGGCCTTGCCTGCTCCTCATCACTGGTTCTTGTCTGACTTGACATCTCTGTGCTTTCTCATGCCTCTGTTGTTACAGTTGTCTTTTCCCTTTGCATCTGTGACGCTGTACACCTCTAATTCTCATCCGACTTATATTATCGTATTTTTTACCTTATTTTGGGAGGAGGGAACCACTATTCTTCCGCTGTTTACAATTTAAGCACAGAGAAATGGCAGTGTTTTAGGTGACAGCACTTCGTGGATGAAAAATCAAGACAAAGCAAGATGTGAAAGATGAGTAGGTGTTTAACAATGAGGAGGAAATAGTTAATGGGTTACCTCAGGTGAAGGAGGATGCTAAGTAGGGCTTAATTCAGGCTATGATATAATTGAAGTGAAAAAATGAGGGAGAACACATATCTATGGAGGTAAGTAACAGATGCCTTTCTTATTAATTAAAATAGTGAGTATTTTTACTTTCTTCACTGGCTTTAAACTACAGAGTTATAGCATTCCCAGTGGGACTTAAAAGTCAATTTTTAATGAGATAAAGAATCACTGAACCTAATTAACCTCTTATTAAGAAAACTAGAGAGATTCAAGAATACACATAATTTTTACTTGGGGCAGAGAGTTAGGCAAGGGAGATATACTTTACCCATTCAACTGTGGGAGTCAGGACAGCATAACAACTGGAGACAAACAACAACACTTGTACATGGCCTTTCCCGGTGTCACCCAGCTCTCCTTTGTATATTTGAAATGGATGAAACTCAGAACTCAATTGATGGAGATAGATTTGGGGGATGATGGTCAGCGTTTTCTTTTCTTCTGATCACTTCTTAAGCTGCTCATAGGAATAGTTGGTTACTATGTCCCAAATACAAAGCTACAAGAAAGAATCCTTTTTAATGACTAAATGATAACTAGCAAATTACCAATTCACTTAAACTGGTTGGACGTATAAGAAACATGAGATGATAGGACTTGCACTGAAGCGTGAACTAGAGCTATGAAGAATGGAGCACAAATATGTATTTCCAATTACTAAGAAAATTTAAAATCATATTGAATGTATTTATACAACTCCACATTAGTTTATATTTCCTGGGTCTAAGAATATTAAAATATAGTCACTAGACATTCTATAACAGGACAATTTTCTGTATCACCTGAATATATAATGTTTACATGGTATGATAGTGCTCTTAGGAATTCTAATCAAACATGTGAATATGCACAAAGTCTATCAGTGTAATGACTTCATACTCCACTAAAAACCTGTCAATAATTATAGTGTAATTACATACGTGTCTATATACATATTCACACACAAAACAACACACACGTGTGTATGTACGTGTCAACTAGCATGTGATCTTTTATTATCGTTATAAGAAAGCTTCACTATGCAATTGCTTTCCATAAAATAAATATTATTGTTTAAATTGTTATTACTACCAGAAAATTGTCTCTTACATTATATCTTATATATAGAAAAGATAGTTCATGAATTCACTAAAGTGTAAAGACATTTTTAAAAAGGCAAGAATCGGGGGCCGCCCGGTGGCGCAGCGGTTTAGTCCGCGCTTGGCAGCCCGGGGTTCGCGGGTTCGGATCCCGGGCGCCCGCTGACGCACTGCCTGTCAGCCACGCTGTGGCGGTGTCCCATATAAAGTAGAGGAAGATGGGCACGATGTTAGCCCAGGGCCAGTCTTCCTCAGCAAAAAGGGGAGGATTGGCAATGGATGTTAGCTCAGGGCTGGTCTTCCCCACAAAAAAAAAAAAAAAAAAAAGGCAAGAATCTACTTTGAATAATAAATTTCAGTAATGGCAGTGGAAGAAAACGTCTGAAAGATGGCAAAATGTATGTGTTAGCAGTGTATCTATACGTATAAGGTAAAGCACTCTGATCTTAACTGTCAAAATGGATTTTTTGTTTCAATTTATAAAGACCAAATTCACCTTTTTGAAGTGAGTTATTATTGCATATCTTCATTTAAGGTCAAGCAAAATTTTGAACATGTTAATCAAAGAGAATACTTATTGTCATATCTCACTTCTGACATTTAAGATAAACTCTTCATGCAAATTAAGTATGTGACTACACTGCCAAGAGGGTGTATCAAATACTTAACACAGAAATACAATGAACTCCTCTATATTGACTGAAGTCCTTCATGTGCCTCCTCTCAAGTGCAAATTAGGCTTAGATTTCTTCTCTTTGAAGTAGGGTTACCCTTGTCCACACACTGCTGGAAGCATACTAATGTCTATCAGGAATCAAAGTTAAAGTATCACTTGAAAATATTTCCAGGCACAGGATTTTTATTTCTTAGACAGATATATCCAAGCCAGAAAGAATGTTAAATTCATCAAGCTATTTTGTGCAAATTATAATTGGCTTTTTAAAAACTTGAAATATCAGCTCATTTTTCCCCAAGATAATTTCCCTCAAATACTTGACTTTGTTATTGCATCTGATTTTTAATGATTAACTATCTATTTTGCTCTGATTTACCATCTCTCTATTTATTATATAAATTGTACTTCATCAAATAGGAGTCTTAATTGGATGTAATTGGGTTGGAGGTGTTCTCAGTCTTGTTTTAGGAATCTTAAAGGCTGGAGATAATAGCAGAGAGGCACTAGTACCCACACGGTCACATGCCCTCCTCTCCACAGTAGGATCCTCGGCCAGGAGACTCCAGCAGTCAGATGTTTCAACTGCTCACTCTCACCAGAGTTTACATTGCTAGAGGGACCACTCCAAATCCGAGTCTTTTATTTGTCTAAGCTCCATTGGCCATCATGTACCGCAGAATATAGACCTTGTTTAATCAAAAGGGTGTTTTCCCAAAACCTAAATAAATGAATAAAACCAGAACGCTAAGACACGATTAGCATGACATGGAGAGAACAGAGCCTGCTTTATTCTGGTTCAATCAATATTTGTTTCTACTGTGGCCCATCACAATACCATGCTGCTGACTCAGGAGTGGATAGAGGGGACTGCCCTGTGGCCTAGTGGTTAAGTTTGACGTGCTCCACTTTGGCAACCTGGGTTCAGTTCCCAGGTGTGCACCTACACCAATTGGTGGGTGTGCTGTGGCAGCGACCCACATACAAACTAGAGGAAGACTGACACAGATGTTAGCTCAGAGAGAATCTTCCTCAAAAAAAAAAAAAAGAGTGAAGAGAACGTGATATTTACCCTTGGAGATCCCCTCAGATTCTACTCCTTGTATGTCCAAGATTTATCTTTGATCATGTCATTTTCTTCCTCCTATCTTCAGATTTAATTGTCCTTTAATGAACTAGAGAGAATAATACAATTTCCAAGAATAAAATATTGTTACTTAGTTCTATAGGTTCCTATCATTAACTTGTTATCTAATTTTGATATATTTATCTCTTATTATGGTCCAATAAACAGAAGAACAATTAAAAGTCATCTCTTGTCTTAAATTTTACCTTAATTTCTACCAAGTGCTTTATTTGATCATAATTATTTTGGCATCAGAATAAACCTGGCTATTATTGTTTATCCAGTATAAGCCCATGAGACACCTGAAAACCTTTGTATGACAGAGTTGCAGAAAATTTCATTACATTTCTGTAAAATGTCATACACATACTATTGCAGGTCAGGTTCCCTGGGAAAAATACTCTGAGATGGAGTTTTGTGTGCTTGAAGTTTGTTAGGGAGTGCTCTTCAGATCAACTCCTGGGTGGAAGAAAAGAAAGCAGGACTGAGTAGGGAGAAGTTGGGCTGCTGTTACAGTCACAACAAAGGACTTGATTGATCCCTTAGGTAGTTCTAGAAGTAGAATGGATTATAAAATCGTCCTTAGTTAAAGCATGGTGGCTGGAGTGGCACGATTATCAGTGGTCCCAGCATCTGGAGAAATGTATGTTTCGCTTCTGAAAGATGGAGGGAGTGGTATCAGGTTGGAACACCATAGCATCCCTACGTATCTGTATTGAAAAGTATTCTTCAAATTTTTGGAATTAAGAGGTCAGGACACATTTGTTCATTGAAAATCCAAATACCGCCTCTTTGACATCACAGGAATCCTGGTGACCTGATAGCACCTAGACATTTAATTCATCCAAATAGTATATTCTGTTTCTTTCTTTGTTTTCCTGTCCTTGATTCTTGTCCCTAATCTTACTTGTGCACTTTGCTTGAAGCAAAGTGAGGAGCACCTAAAGAGGGCTCAGTTAGTCACGTCTCCTGTTAAAGGAAGCAGAGTATTTCCCCAAAGTCAGAGTGAATGTAACCAAGTAGATCACAAGTAGCCCCCGAAATCTTGGCAGCAGTCTGATGCAAAGAAAGAGCATGCTGGCACCCCTTTTCCATAGACTAGTAAACACAATTCTTTTTTTTTTTCCAACTTAAATCCAATTATTTGGGCAGATATGGTGGTAAAGATGGATCAATTTTCATGTATAAATAAAAGTTATTATTCATTATGAAATAGACAAGTGGAATAAAACAAAAAGCAGAATAAATGTTGATGTGATAATTTGAAAACTCAGTAATTGGGTTTTGAAAAATTTTAAATTGACTGTACGATAAAATATTTAAAAAGAGTTTGGGAACAAAAGAGAAGAAGCATTATACATTAAATAATTGGATCCTATGGAAATGTTCCTACTTAGTGGAGCATCGTTGGCACTTTTCCTGAGAAAGGCTTAGGTAGAGCTGTGGACAGAGGCATGTGGGGGTCTGGAACCCAAGGCCCTGAATTCTGAGTCAGAGATCTGGAATATATCATAGGTTCAACCAAAGCATGAAGGATTTAGGAATGACCAGTACAAGTTCAAGCAAAAAATCAATACTTTTCTAATATCTATCATTGAATGAGTAACCAGAGGTTGGTGATCAAATATGGAGCAGAAGATCACAGACCAGCAATAAATCTATCAGAAGAATACAGGGTGCTACTAAATACAAGGGATTAACAAGATTGTGACAATGTGATGACAATGCAGAAAATATCCTACTACTGAAAATATTCGAACAATGAGCTATGCTAAATTTTGCAGGATTTGTCTTCAAATAATAGAGAATGTTGAGTAAAATGTAAGTTGGTTCATAAGGAAAAATAGAAAGAAGAGATTTTTTTACAGTGTACCTATATGCCAGATATTTGCTAAGTTCTCTACATAATTATATCCTTAAATTTTTGTAAATATGAGATAGGCATAATAATGCTCATTTAATATTTTGGGAAACTGGTTTAGCAAAGTTAAGTAACTTGCCTAAGTGGATACAGCCAGTGAGTAATAAACCAGATTTCAAATCTTGTAATGATGGGATCTAGGAATGTGATTCATGGGGTCCATGAACTGACAGGTATTTTTTTCTCTCAAATTTCTTCCCTGGTTCCTCTGAAACCTGCTCAATAGCAAAATAGAAATAACTGAATTAAAAAATGAACAAAGGACCTGAATAGATAGTTCTCCAAAGAAGATATATGAAATGCTAACAGGTACATGAAAAGATGCTCCTCATCACTAGTCACTAGGGAAATGCTAATTAAAACCACAATGAGATATCACTTCGTGCCTGTTAGAATGGCCATCATGAAAAAGACAAGAGATAACACATGTTGGCATGGATGTGGAAAAAAGGGAAACCTTGTGTAATTAGTGGGATTCTAAATTGTTACAGCCACTATGGAAAACAGTATGAAGGATCCTCAAAAAATTAAAAATAGAACTACCATATGATCCAGCAATTCCACTTCTGAGAGTATATCCAAAGGTAACAAAAACACTAATTTGAAATGATATTTGCACCCCCAGGTTCATAGCAGCATTATTTACAATAGCCAAGACATGGAGACTATCTAAGGGTCCATCAATGGATAAAGAAGTTGTGATGTATATACAATGGAATATTATTCAGCCATAAAAAATTAGGAAATCCCAGTATTTGCAACAACATGGATATATTTTGAAAGCATTATGCTAAGTGAAATGTCAGACAGAGAAGGATAAATACAGTATGATCTCATCTATATGTGGAAAAGAGATCAGACTGTGGTTACCAGAAGTGGAGGTAGGGGAAAGGGAATTGGAGGAAGGTGGTAGAAAGATAAACTTCCAGGTGTAAGATAAATAAGGAGTAGGGATGAAACACTGCTGTATGATATATACGAAAGTTGTGAAGAGACTAAATCCTGTGAGTTCTCATCACAAGGAAAGAAATTTTTTCCTTTATTCTTTTCTTCTTTCTTTCCTTTTCATTGTCTCTATAAGAGAAGATGGATATTAGCTGAACCCATTGTAGTAATTATTTCAAAATATATATAAATCAAACCATCATGATGTGCGCCTTAAACTTATACTGTGACGTATGTCAATTATTTCTCAATAAAACTGAAAAAAATACACATAATATAATGTGTTTTATTTCACTCCAAAACTATAGGATAAATTTTGACACTCTACAATTGTCAGAGTAGTAGTCATTTTTGTTACAATATCTGTAAATGTTCACTTGATAAAATTTGAAGAAAATGTTCTGGCCAGATATTATGATTATAGCATAAGTCTTTATGTATATAGGGCCCAGCATATATTGGAAAATATTATAGAAAAAAACCACCAGAAACCATGCTTATTCATTTCCATATTTATTTGAAACCAAAAGCTATGGTACTACTTGGGTGACATGCAGGAAGTCAGTCAAGTTAAAGAAAAATATGTAACTTTTCCAGAAGAAAATGGCCCCATTTAAGAAGGTTGGGATTTTACCCAAAAGTTTTCATGTGAAGTACCCTTCAGTTTAGCTGGTTGGATGGCAAATCAAAAGAAGTCACTTGAGACTGGAGAGAGCATGGTAAATTTATATATCCCGGAAATGAGTTAGCTATTTCATAATTTAAGTACAGGAAGGAAATGGAAGTACTATCTGTGCCAAATGATGTCATAACTTCTGAATCACTAGCCTTTCTTCAATATTTGAAGGAGGTCATGATAGATTTCTCAGCTATGCCACTTCCTCTCAGCATGCACCTGCACAAGAGTATTGGTACTTCTTAGCAACCCAATTTCTAAGCTTCCATCTAAGGATATGTTGAGTGTTCAAGGAAAATTTCTATTTTGTGTTGCCCTTTTGGAAATAAGGAAGGCAACTGATACACACAAAGGCATGAATCATTTCTTTTCTACATAAAACTTCAGAAGAAAATTCTTCTCACTCTGAGCTCAGATGGAAAACACGTGGTGTTGTCTATCACATCTAACTTTGCTACATGAATGAAGGATACAACTCCAGATGTCTCTGTGACTCATGACTTTCTGTGTGAATATCCACAGGCATCAATGCCTCTGCGAATGAGACCAAAATGTGTTTTGCCTATAGACATGAAATCTTAAGTTCATAATCAGGATCATGAGAAAAATTTGATTACAGAAGTCTCTGAAAAAACTGAAGGACAATATATCATATTCTTGTCTAGCATATAGATGGCCAGTGGCTTTTTAAAAATAGGACATGTCTTAAAACTTCTCTTTGGGTATAAATATTACTTGTTTTGTGAAAAAAAGACTGCTTAATTTCAGAATAATTCAAGAGGAAGGAATTCTGTCAGTGCTTCACTGTCTTGGATAATTTTGACCACATTTATGAGATCCATCTTTCTTTTTTTAAGCCCCAGAGGTCACCATTATGGATGCTGTTAAAAGAACTGTGTGGTCTTTTCCACGCTGCCACTCTGGAAGAGGAGATAGCTCAATTATGCAAACTTTGCAAAGCTGGAAAAAGCACTTCTTCAAGATGGAATTGATAACTACAAAGTCTTGTCAATTTCTCTGCGGACAGAAATCTCCAGATACCTGAAAACAAAGAACACTTTAAAATATTTCCTTTAGATGACTTTAGAATTGAAATGTGGATTCATAACACCTTCCTCGCTTATAGAGATAGCATTCAAATGCAGCCCCTAACCAAAATGACTTTAGCACTAAAGATATGGGCACAAGGAAACATTCTGACATTAATTTATTTCAAAATAGTCATGAAAAATTCTGGCATTATTTGACACAATTCTACCTTTACCTGAAAAAAGTAAGTATGAAAGTTCTGAGTATATTTGAATTTACACTCATTTGTGAGTCGGGTTTTGCATTTCCAAGGTCATAACACATGTAAAATATTATATTTGTCTATGCTCATTGTTATCAGAAAAGGGAGGTACTTAGTTTTCAGCACAGGATCCAAGGAAATTGTTACCCAAAAGTATTTGACTGGTCAACATGATGATTTCTCTGTAAAATATATATATATATATATAAATGTACAGTGTAATTATAAAAATAACATTCATTTGTGTGTCATCTTATGATTAATAATAACAATAAAACTCCTATGAGTTCTGATTTCCACATTTTGAAAATAAGAAATAGGTGACTCATGGAGGTTACTTGACTTGTTTAGGGTATTGCAACTGGTAAGCAGCAGATCCAAGATTTGAATGTGTCTTTCACTGACACACGCACTGTATTGTTCCCTTGAAGGAGAGGTAACGAGGGATTCCCACAGCACTGAGGGAAGGATTAACTCTAGCTGGTTCCTTAGAAAGGTTTGAAGGGGAGCCAGCGCTTGAACTGGGACTTGAAACAAGAATAGAACTTAATTGGAAAGGAAAAGGCATCCAACTCATGGTACAGAAATAAGCAGAGACTAAGGGGTGTACTTGTAAGGACAGATTAAGTCATCTGTTGCAACTCTTCATATGAGATTTTGAAAAATTATTATGTTCACCTTACTTTGGGAAACAAGGAAAGGAAGAGCAGATAGCCTTGGGTTGGGAATTTCCCACAGCATGTTATAATTAACTTAGTTTGCATAAAGGGGAGATTGGAGGACATACGCTTAGGTTTTAGACATCTTTGGTTTATAATGTTCTATAAATCAGAGATAATTTATAAAAATGAGAAATGTTAAAATTTTGAATATGACCAAACTTGTCAGTTTAAGTATGTTAGCTTTGAGTCGGTAATGAGTAAGCCCTCATTTCTTCTGAGTTGAGTCTTCAGCAGTCATTGCTGAGGGGCCCCCAATAGTCATTCAGTCCTTCTTCCATACTGGCAGAACTTCAGCTCCTTGCCTTGCTTTTCTCTCTCCCTAAGACTCATCCTTATTTGTATAAGCCAGTCATTTGGGTCTCACATCCCTTAACAGATGTTTATTTAGGCATAGGCATTTATTGCAATTTTGACAAAAAAAACACAAGAAGAAAATCGCTACAACCAACTTGTCACCAGGAGGGAGATAAATCAACGTGCTGCTGATGGAAGAACAAGAAGTTAGAAGGAAACTGGGCTATTTGATGACATGGATTCACTGAAGTCCTCCTCAAGCCACACTATTTGGCAGATTTTTATTTGGTGCGCTAAAAATATTCCTTATTGTTTAAGGTGGTTGAATTGGAGTTTTCTATGCCTTGCAATGGGAAATATCATAGTTGATATATGACAATAGTAAGACTAATGTCAATGAGATATGTCCTTTCTTCTGATGAAAATATTAAGGCAGACTGTCATTTATTACCTAGTTAAATCAGAAAGCTTGTGATAGGATCCAAAACATAAGATGAGTAATAGGGTATAACAACAAATTAAGGAAAAAAGTAAATATATATGCTAAGAAAAGGGCTCAGAATGGTAATTAAGTGTTTTCAATGGTGGAATATTAGCCTTGTGTTTTAGGAAGATGATCCTGACAGAATTTCTATAGAAAAGTACAAAATTGGAGAAATGTAAGATGTATCAGAAATGTTAAATTAAAGATGGCCATAGATTCTTCACGGACACAGGGAAGACTGGTGGGAGAAAGATGGCTGCACATTTTACACTCCCTCCATCTTGAGACATCCTCCCTCCAGGATGGGGTCTATTCCTCCTCCACGTGAATCTGAACTAGTCTGTGACTACCTTTGACCAATGGAGTACTGCAGATGCTGTGACAATATGGGAGTTCTGAGTCTTGTCTTTTAGATGACTGGAAGCTTCCTCCTTGTTCTCTTGGAGGCTTTTGCGTTGCCAAGTTGGAAGTCCACTCTCATAGTGAGACCACATTTAGTGTCCCTGACATGACCTTAAGAGGGAGAGAGGCCCAGATGAGCCCATTCTTCATGTGTCCCAAATGTCAGTCATATAAGTGAAGAAATCTTAGACTATCCAGACCAACTCAATAACTAGTTCAATACCTCCAAGTAATCCCAGAGGAAGCCACATGGAACAGAACTGCCCAAATTCTTGACACACAAAATGGTGAGATAAAATGGTTATTGTTTGATGCCTCTAAATTTTGGGAAAGTTCCTTGATTTGGGTTTTGGTTTTTCTAAACATCAATAAATAACTGCAGTTAATATAGTTGCCAATTCTGAGGTTATTATGATAATTTAGACCCAAATTACCAATGGATTGAATTAAGGCATTAAGAATGAAAAATAGGCAAGATACTCAAGAGAAAGTGAAAACTGACAGAATTTTGTAATAAATTAAATTTTGAGAGTCAGGTGAAAGAGATGTCTGGGATGATCATCTGCTCCTAACCTAGAAGGCAGGATACATTTTATCAATGGTCTTAATCAATATCTGGAACTGAGTAAAAAGAATACATTTCTGGGAAAGAGGTGTACAATATGTTTCATGTTTTCTATACTAAGTTTGAGAATTCAATTGGACATTCATGAAAATTTTAGAGATCAGAAGATAAAGAAAACTGGAGGTAATGTTTGAAAGTTATACGTAAGGCAAATTGTTCAAGCCATAAGAGTAGTTGGTAATATCAGGGAGTGTAGATTGAGAAGAATAAAAGAGAGAGATGGATATAATTTTAGAGGAAGTTCAATTTCAAGAGATTGCAGGAGTTGAAAAGCTTATTGTAATCTTTTTTCTTCATTAAGATAAAGTTCTGCCTTTTTTTTTTCCGTGACCAACTCATAATTTATCTAAGGTCTACAAATCTCCTTGGGGGTTAAAATGGTCAGCATTTTTCTAAGGTCTAGCAGAGCCTTACAGAAGTCCCTAGACCGTGGAAATCTTGAGATGATTTAAATAACTTTGGGTCACTTCTCATCTCTCAAGATGGGCCAAAAATATTAGATTAATTCTTGAAGAGTTTGTTCAGATTACACCTTCATAAAACCATTTGAACTGTTTTTTATAATGAGAACAAATGTAAATACAAATGTAAATAAGAACAAAACGGGCCATTGCTCAAGACCTCTTTCCTCCGCGTGCAAGGATGTTACCAAGTTACTGACAATGCATGAAAATAACGATGTGCTAAATTCTATTTTAATGCATGTGGAAAGGAATGATTGAAGAACTTGTCGCTCTAGTTTATTCAGGTAGAAAGTAGATATTTTATTGATTTTGTTCAAAATTCTCAGAGAAAACCTGAGTCGTTTTAGGTCAACTTTTTGTATACACAAAACATTTTTCTTATTTACTATGTTGGAAATTAACTAGAAACTGTGGAATTTTGTTATTTTCTGTGATTGTTTCTCTACAGAAAAATCACATACTTAATGAAATCAAAAAATCAAGTATGTAACCTGAACTATTTTTCAACTGAACTACACTTGCCTTAGAAACCTATATATTTTATTTAGGCTGCTATTTAAACTATAAATAAAGAAGTGTCAAATTCAGAATTGTATATTTTATTTTCTTCCAGTTTTCATAAATGTGAACTGTTTTCTTCAATATTTAAAATTTCCTTATAGTAAAGTATTTCAGAATATAATTTAGATTTAAAAATTGGCTGATCCATGGCTTACTTACTCAAGGATATTTGAATTATTTTTCAGGGATAATTTCAGACAAAAGTTTGATTCTATGATGAATGTCCTTTTAATGGAAATAAATCACATTACTGAAGGTAAAGAACTCTTTACTTTTATTTACTGAAATAAATTACTACTTCAGGGTGTTCTGGAAACCTCGGCGATTTGATGGCCATATCTACACTGAGTGTGTAAGATTTTACAAATATTTTTGGTGATTACGGTCAAATCAATGTGAATGGTAACTCTAAGAATCAGGACTGCAGGTCTGGAGGGAGAATAATGTTGTCATCTGTGGCACCTTTCCACAGCACTAACGAATCAGTGCTCCTGGCAAAAATGTCTACATTACATTTTGTAAAAGTAAAAATTAGATTTAAGGCTCTTTTACCAGTTTAAATTTAAGAATTATCTTTTTCTTTTCTAGCCACTCATGAATGTCTCTCATTGTACTTAAAACTGGGAAACTTACTCCAGAGGTCTTTCTGCATAAGATTTCTGCTATTTTATTTTCAATTTTTGTCTTCACACACATGCATACACACACACAAACAATCTAATAGCAAAAATGTGACAAGATTCAATTCATAACACATTGCCATTAAAAAAATTATAAAATTATGTTATATGCATAGATGGATATGTATGATATAATTATGCACTTATCTACTTTTACACAAATTGAATTTTGCTGATTCAAATGAAAAAGAAATGTATACATATTCATCAATTCACATATATATTCATGTATGTATACATATAGAAATTCTCCTCAATCATGGACATATACTCATTGCAGATAATCCATTACAAATGAAGCTTTCCATAATAAAAATTTATACCATTTACATAAAATAATTTTCCTTGAAATAACATGAGATATATACTTATTTTCTCCCTTCTACCACAAAAATTACACGATGAGCAGTTAGATACATACAAAACTACAAACAGCAGGAAAAGGTGAATGTGTGATTCAAATGTGTGACTTTCTATAGCCATCTAGGCCATCTCAAATGCTAGTCCCTTCAGCTCTTCTTATGTGGATTCAGACCAGAGCCTGTCTTCTAGGGAGAATGCCATTAGGTCTTAAACGTTCTGGACTCCACTGCAGCTCTAGATCTCTGGGCCCCGGAATTCTCCATTCTTAGTGTGGCAGGCTGCAGAATTTGAGCCTTCATAGGAAAGGGTGAGAAAGTTTTGGAGATGTCCAGAGCAAAGTGACAGTACAGTGAGTTATGGGCATGCTGTCAAGGAAGAAAGACATTGAATGAACCTGTGCTCAGATTATAGCTTCTTAGGCATCTTCTGGACTGACTGACATTAGAGGGCACTATTAAACCAAAGGGAAAAGCAGAAGGGTAGTTGTGATGGTTAATTTTATGTGACAACTTGACTGGGCTAAGGGATGCCCAGATAGCAGTAAAACACTGTTCCCGGGGGTGTCTCTGAGGCTCTCTCTTAGCATTGGAATCAGTAGACTAAGTAAAGATTGCTGGCACTAATGCAGGTGGGCATCATCCAATCTGTCGAGGGACTGTATAGAACAAAAAGGTGGAGGAAGGGTGCATTCATTCTCTCTGCTTGAGCTGAGACATCCATCTTCTCCTGCCCTCAGACATCAGTGCTCCCAGTTCTCAGACTTTCAGAATCAGACCAGGACTTACACCACCAGCTCCCCGGTTCTCAGGCCTTCTGATTCA
Organism: Tapirus indicus; assembly: GCA_031878705.1. Classification (NCBI taxonomy): domain Eukaryota; kingdom Metazoa; phylum Chordata; class Mammalia; order Perissodactyla; family Tapiridae; genus Tapirus; species Tapirus indicus. Next base: position 31,613,901 of record CM062937.1, on the reverse strand, counting down.
AACTAAATTACACCACCGGCTTCCTTGGTTCTACAGCTTCCAGATGGCAGATTGTGAGACTTCTCGGCCTCCATATCCATGTGAGCCAATTCCTATAGTAAATCTCCTCATATATATCTCTACATATCCTATTTGTTCTGTTTCTCTGGAGAACCTGACTAATATAGTAGTTCCAAAAACTATCCCAACATTTCAAAGGAATTGAAAGGTACTATCCCATCAACTACTTGGGAATATTAATATAATACTAAACTATAAATATAAACTATATAATATAAACTATATTACATATTTTTCCTGGTTTGCCAGGGATGGAGGAGCTTACTGGGACAAAGAAGTACTGGGAAAACTGGAAGATGTTGATCACCTTAATATTACACAAGTGTTTAAGAAGAAATCACAGCTATGAAAAAGGCCAGGTCAAAGAATATGTCTGCAAGCTGAGATTCTGGGTTGCACCACAATTTGAGGGCTGAGATAATGGGGAGCTCTCCACCCAGAGCTCTAGAGACCAATGATTTACTTTTCCTGGGTGCCAGAGTTCAGATCCTGTGTCACACCTTTGACCAGAGATGAGGTCTCAGATGCCCGGAGACCCCCAAATATTTACATTTGGAATAATACATTAGTCCATAGTCCATATATGAACAATATGAAGGAGACCCCCAAATATTTATATTTTGGAATGATATGTTAATATGTCAGAGGATAAAGGTCACTTGTGTCTGTAGCTATGAACATAACAGGGAATTAAGTCTGAGAGAGATTTAAGAGTGAGACACACTGAAGAAGCAAGGAATAGTCAGAAATCCCAAGACTTCTCCACTTCAAAGAATGAGATGCAAGAACTGGATCCAATATAACTAGTTCTTAAGGCCATTAGCCTATTGGACTAAATGTGTTTAGGAGGCCAACCTTGGAGATACAGAGGTAGCTTTGGAGGGATTGATGCTTCCCATGCCCATGACCGAACTTGTGAACAGAGCTGTTAGGAGCACTGGGGGCTCATCACACTCAGAAGTCACAAAAAAAGCTACTGAGAGAGCAAGAATCACTGGCTAAGTATACAGCTGAAAAACACTTTCTTCTGAGGAGACCTCTGGAGTTGTGGAAAATCTTTAGGATTCAGAGTGACAATAAATGTATGGAAAGGGGCTATTGAATATAATTTAGACTAAAACATTAATCAGAAGAACAGAGTTCGTGGCCTATTTATCATACAGTGAGCGTGTTCTTTTCAGACTTGGATACATAGAAATTATACCATTTAAAACACCTAGTAAGGATGAATAAAATAATAGAATCACTCTTGACATTACTACCTAACCCTAATGGAATAAGGTAACATCATAGAAGCCAAAATTTTAAAGTAGCAAAAATCCAATGTAGTGAATATAAACTCGAGCAATGACCCTCAAGTGGCATTTGGCAGCCGGCCAATCTCAGCCCCTAGAGCTGACTGAGCACTCAGATTTTCCCCAGCAAAGCTTCAATTGAGGGAGAACTGGGGGATAAATAGAGACATTGTTATTAGTATTGTCTCTTGGAGCCTGTGCTGTAGGTGGGAACTATATTTCCACTGAGAATTTCAAAGCACTGCCTTTCCTCATGGAAGCTGAGGGTCTGATTTTTATTACCAATATGATCAAATAAACCACAGTCACAAAAATAATTTAAAAGGACTCACAGGTTGCTTTATAAAAGCAAAAGCAAATCCTCTCTGGAAGAACAAACCTTCAACCCAGGTCTCCATGTCTCCTGTAAATAAAGCCTCATGGAATTTGAGCTTACAGATCAAGTTCCCAAACGTACGAGGACACAAGCCAATGTCACTGAGAGACATTAGGATTAATGAGGAGCAGATGGAGACCCCTAAATATTTATATTTGGGAATTATATGTTAAAGATTATAAAATAAGTATTTTAATGTCTTTAAAGAACTAGAAGTTCAAGCACTATCACAAATATTAGGCAGATATGAAAAAGTAACATAGAGTACTTTTAAAAATGAAAAAAATAAATATTAGAATTAAAATCTCAAAAGACACATTAAACTTCTGATTAGAACCAGCTGGATAGTGACTTAGTGAAATGGACATTTCACAGAATTCAGCCAAGTGAAATCAACAGAAGCTTGATCTCAACAGGAGAGGTTAGAGAAATGCAAACTAGAGTAAGAATATAGAACTTACATATGGTTGGATTTCCAGAAGAACCAGAGAGAAACAGTAGAAAAGAAACCACATTTAATAACATTTAATAATTTTTCCAGAAACAATTTTAAAAATTAATCTTCATGGGGCCGCCCGGTGGCGCCGCGGTTCAGTCCGTGCTTGGCAGCCCAGGGTTCGTGAGTTCGGATCCCGGGCGCCCGCCGACGCACTGCCTGTCAGCCACGCTGTGGTGGCATCCCATATAAAGTAGAGGAAGATGGGCACGATGTTAGCCCAGGGCCAGTCTTCCTCAGCAAAAAGGGGAGGATTGGACGGATGTTAGCTCAGGGCCGGTCTTCCCCACAAAAAAAAAAAAAAAAAAACACACACGCATATACATAAAAAAAAATTAATCTTCATATATGGGAAATAAAAAAGCAATGTCACAAATAAAAAGAAATTGAAAAGTAGGTATACTGAATTGAACCTACAAAATAAAAGTCAAGGAGAATATTATAACAGCAGCCAGAGTGAAAAGACAAATTCTTCATGAAGGAATGACAATTGGAATGCGAGTAATCATCCAAACAGTAGTTATATAAACCAGAGGGTGGTGGAATTATATCTATAGAATCCTGAGATGCTAGCTATTATCCTGGAATATTAAAAATTGCTAATATATCATTCAAGAAAAAATAAAAACTGATATATTAGCACTATCCTCAGAAAATGAACTTCTAAAGGTTGTGCTATAAGAAGACTGTAGAACCCGAATACCTCAAATCCATTAAACAAGTAGAATTAGGAGGCACAAAAAAATTTAAAGGTAGGTCCTGAGAAATATTCAAGAAGGAAAAATTATAATTTCATACAAATTCTGCCAAAGATTAGAGGTGGGTGAAATGCTCTGCAATTCAGTTTTATATTAGGTAAAACCTTAAAAATCAAACCTAAAAACTGTATGAGCAAGTAGATTAGGCTGGATAAGTTAATACTGACAGGATTAACGAAAAAAAATAGTGCCTGTATAGAATAAATACGATTTTCTCATTCAAGCACAGTCCACTGAAGGTTTGGTTGGTTGGTTTTCTAGGGCATCTATCCTTCATGCAGTTACTTAACATTCAGGGCTATTTCCAAAATGGGGCTCCCCACACTCAACTTGAAGCAGGGAAAGAGAGAGACAGAGAACTCAGATCCATTCTATCACATTTTGACGTGGAAGTGACAAGCGTCAATTTTGTCCACAGCCGATTTGGCCCCAATTTGTCACATAGCCCTATCTAATTCCTAGCATCCTGGGGAATGAAGGGAACAGACTTGGAATATTTAGTATTACAGCCTCTCCCACATCGTGAAAGGCCAAACTTGGTCATGAACTTAGATGAATAACCCTGAGTTTCTTCCTCTAGGAATTATTAATGATCTTGATTAATATTCTTAGGCATAGAGACCCTGCAGGGCCAGTGAAACACGAGGAATGTAAACATATGAGAAAGACACAATTCTGGTGGGTATTTTCTAATAGTCAGACATATGCTCAGTTTCCATACGTTATCCCACGTGGTGCAACCCTCAGAGCAACCCTATGAGGTAAGTACAATAAAATTATTTGCTGTAACAGATAAGGGAATTTGATCTCAGAGATTTTAAGTTACTTGTCCCAAGTCACACAAAGCAGAGAGAGGGAACTTCAACACAGATAGTCTTTCTCAAGAGACTGCATTTGCAACAGTGGGATGAAAATCCTGATTCCACTACTTTCTGATCATGTAATGTTGGGCGAGTAGTTTAACCTTCCTGGGCTTCAATTTCCTCCTCTGTAAAGGGATATAAACACACTAACGAAAAGGGTTTTCATGAGTATTCAGTGTAGGTAGTTTCGAGGATTAAATGCAATAAAGGAGGAGAATTAAATACATATAAAATTTGTGACTCAGAGCCTACATATAGTGGACAATTATTAAATGCCATTTGTTAATGCATTATTAATGTGCATATATAAGTATATATACAAATAAATCTAGATAGCAAACTAGCTAGATTGATTGTTTTTTTTTTTTTTTTGCCAGAAGGTCTTAGATAACTAGACCATCTAGTACCAAGGAATCTCCAAGGTTTCCTGGAGGGAATATAAACTAATCCTAAACTGCCTACCACTCAGTTAAGTACTGGGCTCTTTGCGATCATATTAACATGGCAGAGATCATATTTACAGTCTCTTTTCAAAGTTTCCTATTTTAAGTAACTCCTTCCATATATATAAAATTACAGTTGTCTTTTATAAGATGGTCCAAGAGAAAACGGGCACTTTTAAAGATATGGGCTGTTAAACTACCATTACGTTGGGCTTGAGCCTCGATTCATTCTTCTTTCCGTTAGATAAATTTCACAAGTGACTGCAGTGATGACAATGTGAAAATAGTTTTTTTCGACTCAAAGATTCCAGAGTGTTTGTATAAAAGATTATATAATGAAGAAAATAGCAACTCTGAGATAACATCTTAGCATGATGGAATCCTAAACCACATGTTTTCAAATCCTATAGTACTTGGTTTGCTTGATTGAGGAATAAGCTAAGATCATGGGAACATAACAGAGAGAAAATAAAATTTATTTTTTAAAAGTCTAGTTTATGTAAACCACGTCCATTCGAAAACAGGTTTTATAACATTAAGAGTACATACAGAACAGATACAGTTGATTCAGTTGCACAAGCAATTAAAAGCAACATCAGCATTTTGTGGGTATTTTAAATAGTTGAATGCATTTGATTTTATATTCTTGATAAGTCTGATAACTTTTTCCAAATAACATCCAGCTCAACTGCTTCTCAGGACCCGATACTCTGGGCAAATATCTAGATCAACTTTTAACTCAAGAATAGGTCTTAGAGAATAATATTTCATCATGGCAACATGCAGAATTAAGAGCTTTAAAGAAATAAATCAACATCAGCATGATCTTGCCTCATCTCATTCATGTTTTGCTTGCTGTTCATTACCCAAACTCTGCTGCCATGGTAATTATTTATGCTGTGAATTATTGTCATACTGTTAAATACAGCTTTGAAAACGACAAGACCAATCTCTTTTATTTATCATCAACCAATCATCCTGCCTAGAATCAACAAAAGTAAATTATATTTCTGTTAAGCATTTATTGAAAACATTGCATATGATCACTCTACTTCCTAGAAGAGGGGAGCCAAACAAAGTGAATAAAACAGCTGGGAATCCCTTTTCTCAAATATCCTTTGAAATACATATGAAATAGCCTCAAACTAATATTCCATATCTCTACAGTAAGAAACAAGAAATGAATTTCTGAGCTTCATCCTTACAGCTGCCTCTCCCTCAGATGTTCTCATGTTTCTCATTTACTCCACAACTGAGTTCTTCCCTCAAATATATCTGATTCCTGACCATTTCTCTCCAGGTCTTCCGCCACTGCTCTGGAGTGAATCACCATTTTCTCTACTCAGATTCTTTCAGTAACCCCATAACTCATCTCTCTACTTCTGCTTCTGCCACCCTCCCATCCATTCTCAACCTGGCAGGCACAGTGACACAATTAAAACAAAACCCTTCAGCTCCAAACCCTACAATGGCTTTCCTAGCTCTCTTCAAGTGAATCTGAAGTCACCCTGAAAGTTTACAAGGTTACAGGAGCTGCTCCCCGCCTCATACCTCTCTGGCCTCATTTCGTATTTCTCCTCCTGGCTCCCTCTGCTCCAGCTCCACTGGTCTCCTTTCTGTCCCTCAAAACTACACTTCCTTTTATTTATTTCAGTGGGTGTTTCTTTTCCTTCAGGATGCCGGTGTGGCTCCCTAACCTCTTTCACCTCCGTACACATATGATTCCTTCTTTTGAAGCCCTCACTATACCTTTCAAATTTCTTGCACACACACGCACTCACACACACATTCTCCTGCTCTCTCTAGACCCTTCAGCCTTCATTTTCCCTCACAGGACTTATCATCCTCTAGCTTACTACTATCATACTTATTTATTTTTCATTAAGTCCTCTTTTCCTATCCCCTACAACTGAAATGTAAGCCACTCAAAGGCAGGGCTTCTTGTCTGTTTTATTCGCTAATGAATGTCTAACACCCAGACAAGTGCCTGACACATATTAACCGCTCATTCCGTGCTGAATGAGTGAATGAATGTGTGGCTGAAAAATTGAGAACCTCTCCCCATGACACTCTAATAGAGTGACCATGTCGCTTTCCTCTCTGTGAAGCATACAAACTTATCTACATCTGGACCCATCCTCCCTTCCTTGTGTCCTGTTATAATTTTTCTCCATCCAAAAGCAGATCCCTCTACCCTTGCTATGCCCATTATGGGTATGCACTTACCTAAATAGGAGCTTTAATGTTTTGAATTCTAAACATTTTCCCATTTATTCAACTTCTTTTAGTTTTCTTCTCCTCCTATCCAGCTTGGATTACGTGATCCTACACTACCTAACCTTTTGCCAACAACCTGACCTCCATGCCTCTCTGTCTCACTATATCCATTTAGCAAAATAGAAACCTAGATGAACTAATTCTACAAAAGACTTCCTCTACGCTAGAATCTGGGCATCATTGGAGAATTCTGGCACTCGATCTTGCTGGCAGTCCTCCCACAAGAGTCAGGTCCATTCTGATTAACTCTGTCCTTGATATTTCTATTTGTATGTCTTAGAACACTTAAACATATAAATGATAGTGCAGCCAACATTTAGGGAAGACTTAAGTTATTTCTAGTGAAGGCCCGTAAGGGATTCAGAATTAATTAAAAGCAACAATTGAACAGAGTCCAAATCTACCTTAAAGATACCTGGGATGATAAATTCTAAGGTGTCTTGCACATGGCGTCTTTCGTACTTCTGAGTCCTTAATTAGCTCTGGAACTAACATTTCACATTGATGTTCTTTAACTATTAAAACAAACAGACAAAAACTGGTAATAATCTCAAACGAATGCACTTGTGATGTGGCTTATGATGTAATTTATTAAAAAAAATTAAAACTCTATTTTAACTAGTTTATTATTATCGTCAGAAAGATGAAAGAATGCCTGTTCATTAAATTCCTAGGAAATAACTTATATTTTAAACATTTCTGAGCTAAAGCTGACTTTTTTATTCCTCTGTAAGATCTTTCATGTTTAATAACTCACTGTTCTTCCTCAGAGTCAGATCTTAGAGACTTAACCCTTGAACAGAGGCAATCTCATAAAAATTAAAGGCCAAGAGCACATTGCACCCCAATTGTGTGTCATATCCCTCAGGTGCCTATGGGTTTATTTCTCAAACCCACTGCTCATTTTGCCTTTATCATCACATTTCAAATGATAAGGGAAACATATCTAATCAATAAAGTGAGTAAAATATGATAAATAAAATGCATCACTACTACAAGGAAAGGAAAATAAAAACAACATTAAACACAATTTTAGAGTTGACTGAAACCTTACTAATTATATAATAAAATCTGATCAATACAATTGGATTAATACCAAATATCAATGAATATAGTAATTAATAGAATAAAAATCTATTCGTCTGCTCCAAATGTAGTCCAATCGATGTTTTCCAAATCATGCTAAATAGCTCAGGCTTCCTGAACTCTGCCTACCAAATTAACAATTTGATGAAACCTGTAGAGTAAGTTGCCAATGAGACCAAGCCTCCCATTGCCTCTGAATTTCTTAAAAATATATTTTCAAAAACTTCCTAAGGTAAATGGTAGAATACATTTTTACTAATAATTCTGTATTTAAAAAAAACTACAGTAAACTTCATCCAAATAAAGAAGAAGTTTCTGATCTTCTTTCTTAGTGAAAATATACAAAATGATCTTTCCTCAGTCCATTGAAAGAACTTCCATTTTATCATACACAAATAAAATTTTAAAAGATTCATGTTTAGATTGAACATATACCTATATGAGTATAACTGGAAACATAACTTTATAATTTTACTCTTTTTGTTAGTAACACTATCTATTTGCACATATATATGTATTCTTATTATATTTAGCTATTGCTCCTTACTTGGGCACTAATCCATTATTTAGAAAAGATGAGTTTGTTATACATCCAGCAAATTCTTTGATCTGATCAAGATAAGAAATCCGTGCCTAGATCATACCCTAACTATCATCACACAATTATAATTCTCCCTCAGTCTTCCTTTTCCGTTAAGTACATTCCCTCCAACTTCATCAGATATTAGCTAGTATTAAGAAAGACACAAAATCAGCAAATATATATATAAATATATATGTATATTAGAATAGATGATTCTAAAAACAAAAGATAAAATCTTGACAGATTACTCAATAATTATACCCTCATAAAAATAAAATAATATACCTTTTTTATTTTTCCATACAGTCAGGAATAACTCAGCATTTTATAAAAGGTATTAAAAGTCAGCTTAAGAACTCGCTGACTCAGTGCTCTACATTATATTAAAAGATAGACGTAATTTATGTCAACAACAAAAACTTCTCCTTTGGTCGTAACCTAAAACAACTGTTTTTAGAAAAGTTTTATTTGCATTAAGCTACTTTAAGATTTAGTATTGTGACTTTTCTACCTACAAAAAATTTCTATGAGTTCGAGACTATATATCCTATAGAATTATGTTACTCATATTAAATATAATTCTTGTCAATGTCTTTAAATGATGGATCTGTGAGAAGCTCAAAACCAAAACAAAAGCTTAGAATATAATAATTTACTATTCTGTGCATGACTGTTCTGTAAGTTTCCTTCAGGTAATCATGTGATGTATAACATAATGAATCCCTAATCTATATATTTGAGAAGTACGTAATAACAAATTGCAGAATGGTCTCCAGCAAAGCATGAAAACTGGCCACAGCTGAGTATTTGAAACCATCAGTTCTGGTCGAGTCCCGATTGGTGAAATAGGTGACCTGTCAGCCAGGTCCCATACTCTACATCCACAGGCTTGAACTCCAACTTCCTGATCACACCACAGGAGGGGCTGTGCTCCCCAAACCACAAGAATGCTGAGACAGTAGATCAGGTCACTGACCTGTCCCGTCATCCTTCTATAAAAGCAAGGCCCAGATTGCTCCGGGAGGTGGAATGCTGTTCCTCCTTCTCATGAATGATAAACTGGCAAACTGGGCTAGAGCCAACGGTTTGCTACATTATGATGCTGTTGAATTCCAGGCCCTGGCACTATCAGGGGCAAGTGTGGTGCTTCCTCAATCTCATAGTTTAAGAAATCCCTCCTTCCTCTTCCAGAGCCCAATGCCTGTCCCTGCTGGATCCCTGCGTGCTGAGTTGGTGCAATATGTAATAAGAGAACTTCATACCTGCTTTGTCTCCTGCCTCCATGAATTTGTCTTAGTAGACAAGCCAGCAGGCCTAATGTGTGTGGTGTCAAATAACTTGTATTTTTAGTTATTAAGTGGCAAGACCATGAAGAGCCATTTCTAGGATCAGTGGACAAGTCTATGCACTACTCAGAGATCCTGGACTTTGATATCCATGAAGTGACTGGATGGACTTTCGGTTACGTCCCTGAAGTAGGGAGTGGAGGTGTTTTATATGTGAGACTAGAAGTGGACACAAATTTTTGAGGGCCAGCAGCATAGACTATGATAAGCTGGTCCATCAAAATCATTTTCACTTTTATATTAAACAGAATAGTAGTTGGGAAGTGGCTGTCCATCTAAGAGCTACATATCTCATACCTCTTTGTAGTTAGGTGTGGCCATGTGACTAATGTTTTCAAGGCGATGTGAGCAAAAGTAATGTATGCTTCTCCCAGGTGGAAGGATGGAGATGCCCCCAGAGATGATGGATTCTTATAAATGAAGAATTTGGGGTCACTGCAAGATCGCATGGAGAAGAGCTGCTCCCGAACGTGAGCAATCTCCTAGAACTGTTATGTGAGCAGGAAATAAATGTCTATGTTGTTCTGCCTTTACATATTTGAGTCTATTTGTTGTTTCCACCTAACTCACCCTAACATATACAGTAACTTTCTTTTTCTCTATAATAAGTGTTTAATTTATTAATACTCTATATCCCCCCCAAAGAAAGCACAGTCTGGATGTAAGGCAAAGTAAGTAAGTGAATCTGGGTTCAAGTTAGTTGAAAGAAAATAGGCTTGTTTTCTTAAATGGACAGATTTTATACTATTTATTGTACTTGTTGGGAGACCAGATGACCCAGATTCACAGATATGAGAAGAGCGGACTGAAACTGGGTAAAGTGGGGAAACAGATGGCATACCCCAACAATACAGATCATAGAAAAAAAATCTAAAACAGAAGGTGAGTATTCACGAAAGAGGGAAGTAATTCTTAAAGGTAGTTCCTCTTAATTGATATTCTGATTTTCCAAAACATTAGTTAGTAACAATGTCTAATGATGAGATAATCTGGCTAATTTCAATATTAGGTGTACTTTAATACGTGCGCCATTATAAGTCACCAGCTCATTAGTTCTCACTAATATGTTAGACTTTAATGTCTTCAATTAGCATGCAGTCTAGGACAGCTAATATGTCTCTATTCCTTTCATTTTTTTGTAATACTTTCCCTGTAGACATTCAGGTGAGTATGTATGTGTGTTACATTTGCAACATTTCACACGTCTAAAAGCTTGGAGCTCCCATCCACTTAAATAGTCTGATCTTCTCGTAGGATTCCTCTCTCTGTTTAGTCCCTCTACCAGTATCCGGCCTCTTGAGGCTAGCTCATCCTGTGTCATCATCACTGGACCCAGCTCTACAGCCACTCCACCCTGTCCTTTTGTTCCCCTGATGACCATCACTGTCCAGTGCCCTTGTGGCAGCCTGAGACACTACCTGTGACATTGCTGATGTCCTCCAGAATTTCATTCTTCAATATGCCCATGGGTGGCTATTGCTGCCAGTGCCCACCTTATGCTGACTAGTCATGCTCATTACTCTGTCCTTTTCTAGCTGGTAGGAAAATTTTTAATGATTCTCTTAATCCACTCTTGTAGAATATCTTCTCAAAATAGAGGTTATAGGCTGACCCTAAGTATCTTAGTTTTTTCTTTTAGAAAAACCTACCCCTCCTCTTATCTAAAAAGGTGGGGAAAGAGGTGAGGTTTTTTGGTCAAAGGACCCTTAGACATAGCTTCACATTGTCTATATGACCACTGACCAACATCCTGCACTGATGTTCAGTCTGTCTTGCTCTGACATAGCATTTCACTCACGATAATTTTGCTTCAAAGTCTCAATTTTCTCCTTCCAAAATGAACCCTTTTTTAGAAAACCTTAGTACATCAGATTGATCCTTACATGTTTGATTACCAACTATTCAGATGACCTCAGAGCTCAGCAAGGGGTAAAGAGGGAGCCACAGAATTCCATGTGCTCCAGGTAAGATAACCATTTCTCTTGACTTCCACTCAACCTTCCGCAGGAGTGGAGAGTCAAAGATCCCTGAGTGCTCCAAGGCTGAGGGATTTACCTTCATACAGCATCTGCATCACCATTTGCAGGGGTGAATGTTGAGTCCAGAATTTTTGCACGATTTTCAAAATATAGCCACCACTCTGTTGACAGCCCACACTTAGAGCCTAGGCACCACTATATCCCTTGAAACCAACAGAATCTATAAGATTATGTTTTTTGTCCCTCTTTGTATGAGTTCACTACAATAAGCTGACAACTCCTGGTTAACCCTCAGTTCTGGGACTCACATCAACATGTAATTTGACTTTCCTTTTCTAATACTACTTCCAACTCTTCCTAAATCCCAAAGTCTTTCATTAGGCCCCTGGAACTCACAGACAGCCATCAGCACCATGACCTTTATTTCCAACCCTTTCTGTAACTCTTCCTTCACTTTCTATCTCTAATGGAAATCTGTCTCACTAAGAACCACTTTCCTGCAGCTCCCCAATCTGCTTTCCCTCATATGCACTGCAAACCATTGGTCCTAGAAGTAAAAATGGTGATGTCCTTGTCCTAGTTTTCATCGTTGTCCTGGATCTTCAAATTTGTGCCAACAGATTATATCACCCACTACATCTCCTTGTTGCATTCACCTCCAAAACCACAGTTACATTTCTTGAAGACTTTAACTCCCAGGTCATTATCACTATCTCTGTAATTCAGTCATAATGTATGATGACTTCTGTACTCATTTAGTATATTCTTCCAATATCCTGGATTCACAGTTTTTGACCTACTAATAACCTTGTTCTCCACTCACCTCAGCTTTTCACTTCATGACTGTGTCTCTTGTCATCACTAATCATTGCAACTCCCCTTATTATATCAACTTCAAGAATCCCAATTTTCAGCCACTACCACTTACTTTCCCAGTTAATTCCCTATAGTACACTGATTCCAATTATTCTTCAACCTCCAAAAGAACTGCATAGATCTCACTACCATTTCACTGTGTATAATAATTTTCTTATTCTTACTTCTGTCGCAAAGGGTTGGATTTCATGGTACATCGCTATTTTCACCTCTTGCACAATTGTTTATTCCCATTGCCTCTCTATTTCTCTGTTTCTCTTTCATACACTTCTAGCACAACTCCAATCCCGGTTAAATCCAACTCACCATCTACTCTGGAACTGCCACCATGAGGCTATATGGATTGGTGGAAACTACACAATTTTCCTGACTGATCTTTATATAAATTTCTGATCGCACACCTCAAGGAGACTTTGACAATGTCAGGCAGTCATTCCACAATCCCCTAGATTGCTTATCCTTTTTCTCCTATAGATGATTTTTTCATACTTTCTCTTCCTCTCCTCAAATTTTAACACCATCACCATCTTTACTCTCTGATGACCTATTATACATATAAAATGGAAACAGTCAAAAAGAGCTTCTAAAATCAACTTTATTATGTCTACCCAGCTGTAGTAGTTAATTTTACATGTCAATTTGACTGGGCCAAGGGGTACCAAGACATATGGCCAAGGTTCACTCTGGGTATGTGTGTGAGGGTGTTTCTGGATGAGATTAAGATTTGAATTGGTAGGCTGAGTAAAGCAGATTGCCCTGCCCAATGTGGGTGAGCCTCATCAAATATATGGAAGACCTGAATAGAACAAAAAGGATGAGCAAGAGGGATCTCCTCCTGCCAGACTCTTTGAACTGAGACATTGATCTTTTTCTGTCTTTGAACTCAAACTGAAAAATTGTCTCTTGGGGTCTTAAGCCCACTGACTTCTGACTATCCATATTCGTATCTAAATATAACCTCACCACTTTTCTATCTAATTTTTTTTCCATCCAAGGACATCATTCTCCACTAATGCCTCCTCCAGCCTGTATAATGCTCCTTTCTGGAAGTGATTTTTTTCCATCAATTTATATACATGAATTCTTTTCTTTACTGGACAGACTTCGCAAACTACCTACCCCCATTTCTCTTCCTGCCTTTAGATCAGAATTCCTTGAAACAATTGGATAGATTCAATATCTTGGAATTCTCTATTTGCAATTTTCTCCAAAAAAGTTTTTACCCAGTTTCTATATGCTCATCCAATATTTTTATTGCCCTAGTTACCAATTGCTAAAACTTCATGTTGCTAAAGCAAGTGGTCAACTCACAGTCCTCACCTTATTTCAATGTAAGGATTGTGCATTTGACATTCCTGGTGACTCCTGCCCCAGAGCTGGCTCACACTGCCTTGCAAGAGCTGATTGGGCATATCTCTTCCCAGAGACAAAACCTTCTTCTCCGGGACAAAACAGTCCCATGGTTTTCCTTCTATCTTGTTAATAGCTGTTTCTCAATTTCTTTTGCTGCTCCCTACTCATCTCCCTGATTTTCATCTGGACATGTGCAGCACTCTCCTTGAAATTGTTTTCCTTTTATACTCATTTCCTTGAGTGAACTCATCTAGTGTCATATCTTTAAATAATATCTACTTTATAATTATTTCCAAATGTAAATGTAATCTTCCCTGAACTACAATTTGTTATATTCAACTGCCAAAGCCACATCTGTATGTGGACATTTATTACGTAAGGCAAACTTAGCACGTCCAAAACCCAAATTCTTGCTCTTTCCCGCAAACTTTCTCCTCACTCGGTCTTCCCTGTCTCAGTAAATGTCAATTCTGTCCTCTAGTTTTTCAGGCCCAAAACCCTTGGTGGCATCCATGATTTATAACCATTTCTAATCAACTTTACCCTCAGACCCTTTTCTAAACCATCATCTTCTCTTATCTAGTTTATAGGAATTGTCTCCTGACTGCTTTCTCCAATTCCACCCCTGACTGTGCAGACTATTTTCAAAAGACAAGCCACAGCGAAAAACTTTAGAAAACTTCAGACAGATGCCCTCCTTTCTTTGCTCAAAACTTTCCAGTGGTTTCCTGTCTCATAGCAAATGCTGATGCATATGTAATGTCCTGAAGGCCCTCTACTGCACCTTGAACCGTTTACAAGTCCATCAGGTAAGCTCCCACCTCTGGAACATTGTTTTTGCTGGTTCCTCTGCCTGAACTTGCTTTTCCAAATAGCTGCATGGCCTTCTTTCTCACACCCATGAGTCTTTGATATAACTCAACTTAGGGGGGCTTTCCTCAAAAAGGCAATTTAAATTTTCAAGTACCCTCACCAAAACCGCCTGTCACTTTTTCCTGATTTATAGTTCTCCAAGCAGTTATCACCAAATGACTATTGTATCTCTTATTTATTTGTCATTTGTATTCCTCACTCAGATTGAAGATCCATGAAAGAAGGTTTTTTTTTTCCAGTTTTTCTCACACTATGTGCCAAGTACTTAAAATAGTATAAGCTCTTGGCAGATGCTCAATACATATTTGTTCAATGAAAGATTGCAAAATGAGGTATGTGTCTACATCTCTTTCAGTATTCCTGAACATTCTGTGATTAATTAAAGTATTTCAAATATTATATGAAATATAGGAGTTTGTATGCCCTGGCAGCACAAAGGACCTCTTGTGGTCATAATTTCTTGTGTCTTTTAACTTAAAATATTGTATGAAGTATCATCTGATCAAGAAAGCAGCATTTTTGAGAACTTGACAGAGGATATGAAGTTAACCTGTATGCTTTTAGAATTGAATTATTATTTATTTTTTTTGGTGAGGGAGATTAGCCCTGAGCTAACTTTCTTTGCCAATCTTCCTCTATTCGCTTAAGGAAGATTGTCCCTGAGCTGACATCTGTGCCAACCTTCCTCTATTTTGTATGTGGGATGCTGCCACAGCACTTGATGAGTGGTGTGTAGATTTGTGCCCAAAATCTGAACCTGTGAACCCTGGGCCTCCAAAGCAGAGTGCACGAATTTAACCATTGTGTCACCACGCCGGGCCCTAGAATTGAATTTATTGTGTAAATTAACCAACTTCCTCTAGTTAGTATTATAACAAATTTTTATTTAATGAATTATTCTTTATATAGATATATTCACAATCAATACCTAAACAATATTGAAACAGGATCTTTTGCTATTGCCATGGATTTGAGATGAGGCCCACAGCTGAAAGTAGTAGATGTTAAGCTTCATCACATTGTCAAAAAAGCTACAATGAACCATCTCTAGTCAAAGTCACACATCTTTGTAGGGCTTCCTGAGAGAGGTACCATTGTCTTGCTGTATTGACCAACCACCCATACCTTTCCCAAAGTTGAGTGCAGTTTTGATGGGAGACCTGCTAGAGAATTACTCATAAAGATTGATCATCCCTACAAAAATTGAATACTTGTCTTCAGTTGCCAGCTGGATGCATTGGGCCACTATTCCCACAGGATATCCAGTTACAGGTTAACCTTGAAGCATAGTAAAGCCTGGGAGGAGGTTTCTCTGGAGAACCTAGACAGTTTTTCTGGAATTTGGGGACTTATGTGTCTATTTCAGTTACATTCCTGTGAATCAAGACATCCCAAATATATTGGCATAAAGCAAAATATTTCTTATGCTCAGGAAGTCTGAGGTAAAGAATATGACTGCTCTCTGAGCCCTGATGTCTGGGCATTTGCTGGAAGGACTGGAATTATTGAAAGTGGCTCAAATGGCTGGAGGCTGGAGTCATTGGGGAGCTCTTCATTCCTACGTCTGGCAGATGAGCTGGAATGACTTGAAAGTTGGACTTAGGATTGACAACCGGAGTGCCTACCCATGGCCTCTCCACGTGATGTGTGTTGGCCTCACAGTATGGTGGTCTCAGAGGAGGCTGGGGTGAAGACCACTGACAGGATGAAGGGAAACATCTTTCTTTGAGAAAGTCTTAAGCCACAGAAAATGTGGAATGAAAGTACACATTGCCCCAACAATGGTGTGCACATAATATACCCAGAATGTGCCGCTTACACGAAGGCCACAAAACTAGAGCAGATTGATGTGAATACAGGAACTCTTTTGGCCAAGCATATTCGGCCATTTGTGGCCACCTCTCCTGACTCTCTGATCTCCCCCCATCCAATCTTTGAAAATTTATATATAGAACATCCAGAGAAAGAAGACAAATATCCTGCAGCGCAAACAACTGTGGCTGCACTTCCAGCAGCGAAGTCATAGCTCTATCTTGCATATTGCCTTGATTTGCACTTGAAATCGGAAGTTTTAACTGGAATTCACTGAACTGGATTGGTCCAAAAGGACCTGGAAAGTTATCATATATATGAATTATATTGTTAAGGAAAAAGAAGAAGGAATTGAACGAAGGATTGTGAAAAAGGAGGATTAGGAGAAATGGAAACAATTCAGGTTTTCTCTCTTTTGAGTTGAAATTCCTCAAAAATCAGTGGTTATATTTCTAGTATTATAGATGGGATTGAGTACTATTCTGAGGTTTAAGCTAGTTAGTTTATAAGTAATATGAAATATAATCTAATTTCTGGATTTCTACACATGGACCCATTTGCTGCTTCAACTGTACTATAAATAATATGTACAGGTACTATTTAATAATAATCTAAAAGAAGTGTCAAAATCCAAATGCCTGTAAAATAAGCAGATCATGCATAAATTGGATTTAGTGCAAAAATTATGGAATATGAAGAGTAAAATGTTATACTAACAAAACAAAACTTGTCTGTAAGCCTTATTGGAAGGCAACCTCTTAGCATGTGCCAGTGAAGGGAACAGAGAAGTGTGGACATAGTTATATCATTTAGAAGGCTCAGTACTTTTCTCGATTACTTAAGAACACGTTTGTAGAGATTATATGAATTACATTATACACACACATATATACACATATAAAAACATGAGAGAACTATGGTAAAGAAGTAACTGTGGGACAAAAGTAAAGAAAAGGAAGTGGAGAAAATTTGCAATAACATAGAACTACTCAAGATACACAAGAATTTACCCCCAAAATGACTTTTAAAATCCATTTAAATTATAAGACCTACTAATAAGTGAATAATTGAGTATGCTATATATTTCATGATTTGGAAAACAGCTTTTTCTAAAAGAAAAATTTAATACTGGAGCCAGATTTGCCTTCAAATTTGACACAAAATCCTTATATTGCAAAAGTATCTGTCTTTTATTATTTGCTTATGGTTACTGTATAATGTACAGTTCTACAACTGACAGTTCTACATATTTTTTGCTCATAAAATAACCTTGGATTTTCATGACTAAGGGAAATAACAAAAAATAAATAACATATTGATACTAGGGACACATTAAGTAATTTGTATTGGCTTTCTTATTTAATCCACACTCCCACTCCATGAAGTTATATATTATTATCACCATTTTATGGAGTAATATCCTTTGATGCAGAAAGTTTATGAAAGTTTTCCAAAGTCATATAGGCAGTAAATGGCAAAGCAGGTATAGGAAACCTAGTTGTCTTACTCTTAATCCCATTCTTTCTACCTAAATAAAATATTATGCATTTTAGTTCACTTTTAGAAAAAAAAACTTTATATTTCTGAATATGAAGTTATAAAACCATTTACAAAAACATATTCAGTGCAGAATGGACTGTAAACCTATATTTTCAAAAACAGAGTGAACTCATTCAAATGAATTGAGCTTATATGTGTACTCTGTAAATACATAATTTTATTGACAGAGCACTATACTAGTCATTTTGGGGGGTTATTTTAAATTTTCAAATTTGAGATTCTACAGTTTATCAGTCACTGTCCAGGTAGGAAACAGTAGGCATACACAAAGGGTAATTGGAGAAAGTTTAATTAATGGAGTATTTACAAAGTTGGGGCAGGACTGAAGAACTAACCAGGGAATAGTGAAGAACTAACCAGGGACAGTGAAGAAGAGAGTAACTAGAAATGCTGAAAGCCTTCACCACCCCGAGGGACAATAAGGAAGAAGTTGTGAGAAGTCAGACAGCACTGAGTGCAGCCCTGGGAAATGGCCTCCAGACAGGTGTTCTGGCTTTGCCAGAGGAATACTGCCCCTGCCCAACAAAGGCGGGGATGAAACAGAGGAACTAAGAACCCCACGTCCCTCTGCCCTTACTCTCTGACCCCCATTGCCTCCATTAGCCAAACCCAATGTCTTCCTCAGCTCAAGGCATGACAGTCACGAGAAATGCAGATTTCTTTTCCTATTCAATTAAAGAGCCACCTCAGGTCTTTCTTAATTTATTATTTCACCATGGCAAAGCACTTCTGATTCTGTAATAAGTAAAGTGGTAAGGATTCAATATACATAATTTGTACTTCATTGCTACTATTTCAATCTTGAAAGTAAAATTTTCATTACATCCTAAGAGGAGAAATCTCTAATTTTCAAAAATGAGCAAATTTTATGCATTGATCATTTGTGGATAAATCTTTGGCATTTTAAAAACTACATTAAATGATTGATTAAACTGAGTACTTACATTGGCGTCCAGTAGACACAAACTCAATTATATACAGTTTTAATGATTTAAAAGAAGTTCCTCAAAACTATATATGCAAGAACCATATTTTACCTGATATAGTTGAAAATCCAATAGAATAATCTTTTTTTTTTGATGATTATGATGACAGAATTTCCCAGAGATTTGTAGGGGGAAAATATCTTTCATTCTTAAACATCTACAGCTAAAAATTAAAAATGTCTTAAAACTAATACTTTACATTATTTCTCTTCTAATTTTCAAGTCAAAATATAGAAATAAATATATTTGATACATTTCTATACATTTGAAAAATCAGATAAATTTTCCTTATCAATGACTATAGTATAATTTGTAAATTGTAAAATAAATATTTTTGGCTGCAAAATGCTAATGAAAGTATTTTAAGTCAATTTAAATAACATGTCTTATAACTTACTAGAGAAAGAATACGGGAACATTTTTTACTCTTTATAAAATAGAGTTGTTGTTTGTTGCTTTTTAATACAATTGTGGAATTCTTTCTCATTTCAATTACCTAGAAGATACTGTTGTGATATGGATGGATGTTAGTGTGAAGCCATTTTCTTTCCCTTCAGTTAGATGTCCAGGGCCATTAAAATGCAATATATATTTCAAAACTGCTTCAAACAAGAATAATTATGCTGTACTATGCAGTACTGTGTTAACAATCTCTTCTGAACCCTTGTGAATAAATGCTCAGGAAATCTTTGCAACACTTTACAAGTATATAAATACACACTCAACCTCAAACATGGTTTTTTAAAACATGATCTAATAGAACAATGTCAATATTTTAGATGTTTCTTGAAGAAATAGAGGAAGAAAATATTTTTGTGTTGTTTTTGTCCAAAGATTCCTTAGAGAAAATAGACTATATAGTGTCTTGAAACTCTTATAAGGCAATAGTCATATCTTTTTTTTTCTTTTTAATGTCTCTATTTTAATGCTATCTTACTCCATTCTTTCCTTTCCTAAACACTAATTGCTTTGTGGGCATTAAAACCCTACCTGATTTCAAAGAAACTGATAAAAAGGAATAGAAAAAATGTCTTGAGATTGCATTGGTTATAACTTAATGTTAAAATTATCCCAGAAGCATATATGTGTTAACTAGTAACAGTACTGAAAAATGACGACAGTACTACTAACATGCTCCTGAATTTTGATAAAGGTAAACCGAGTGGTGTTTTAGGTTTATCCAAGACACACTAGTTTACAGGTGCTGGAAAACACATTTTTAAATGTCTTTTGGAATGTTCTAGTAAAATATTGCAAATACAAAATAAGATAGGGTACATAATTTTCTTACTTTTCAGAATATAGAGAAAAAAGAATTTATCAAAAAGAAAAGTGAAAGTAAAGGTCAACAATACAAGTTATGCTGAGGTGGGGTACAAAGTATTTTGAATTTAGAATTTGCTTTATATGAAGAATCATTGAAAAAATGCTCGAAACGTTAAGTTTCCAAAGACAATATCAATATCCTTTTCTATGAGGTTATCAAGGTTATGAGGAGAGAAATATGCTCACGTCACATTTAAGATCGCTAGGTGGACTTTGTTTTCTTCTAGCTGTTTATGTGGCTATTAAGCAGCTTTCGAAAAAACACCTTTTAAAAAATAAAATAACTCTTTTTTAATCACTTGACACTTGATAAACAATCTAACTGAAATTTTGACTGAATTTTTTAGTCATTTAACTAAACTGATTAAGTCTACTGGGTTATGTATCAACCCAGTAAATGACTAAGTGAAGAAATGGTTGTCTGTATTAGTGACTATACAATTTAAACAAATTAGTTAGGCAATTCAATTTTCTATCAATGAAAAATAAGTAAAACAGAATTTCTTTTGTAATTTAGGCAAAACAAAATTAAAAACCAGCCTTGCAGGCTGTCATCACATTGATTCAGCATATTTAACAGTTTTAGGATTGATTTTGCTTATTTCTGGCTTTTCTAATATTTAAGGAATTAAGAAATACCTGTCAATATTAAGTTAATATATAATTCCTATACTTTAAATATGAGTAGGACATAATTTAAAATTGTACCCAATACAGCATTTGTCATGTGTAAATTAACTTATTAAAACAGTTTTATACGTTCCCATTTTTTTCAAAAAGCAATTATAAGAACAGAAGAAAGGTATCTGATTATAATACACTAATGACAGAATCTCCTAGCTGACTCTACATTTCTCAAAACACGAGTGTCACAATCATATAACAAGAAGAAAAACAACACATATTTTATGTTTCTTTACAAATAAAACCTTAAAATGAATATCACTTCAATTATGGGGGTGGTTTTAACTCAACCTTCAAAAAATATACAAAATATTGAGGTTATATAGTCTTAAATCGGAGGAAATATGGTACATATGTTAAACACGATACAAATATCTTTTTTACTATATTGCCTTATTTTCAAGTCCTCTCTTCATTTTCCACGTGCATAATCCACCCGGGTCAGGAAAAATGATATAATATGAATAGGAGATGCACACAAAAGAAAAAGAAATTGTGCTTGCATGTTTGAATGCAGAAAGAGAAGTGAAATTAAAAGCATCTTTATTGAAAAATAAAAATAATTTCTTCTTAAGAAGTATCTCCAGCCATTGGATCCTTAAGTGCTCTGTTTGCCCTAATAAACACTCATGCTACCCTGGAAATATAGAATTGGAATATAATTACTGCTTGCCAGATACAGAGAATACATGTTTCTACATTCTGACATAGACAGGATCAATTCTATTAAAATCATGTGGGAATAAGAGGAAATTTCTTCAGTTAACCTATTTAAGATACTTATGATATGAAGCTATCTAAAGTTTTACAGGGATTTTTTTACTTGATATATTCATATTGTTACCTTAGTCTTCCATTTAATTTTGTTGATAAAGACCTAGTGAAATGAAGATGACTAATGAAAAAACAAATACAATCATTTCAGTTGTCCACATTTGCAATCGAACATTACTCTAAAGTGTCCCAGATTCCCTAAATCCCTGACAGGTGGCTAACCGCATCATTTATTTTGTGTTCACTGAACAAAAGAGAAAAAAATGTTAGTACAATTATCTTATCACTGTAAAAATTGGTGACAGTTTCTTAAAAACAACTTAAGTCTTATGTAAACAAAATAGGAGAGCATTTTTCTTTGTTTTTTTCTTAAACACAGATTATAAATTTAACAAGAGTAGAACATTTTTTGTGAAATCTAATATTTATAAATAGTAGACCTTCTATTGGATGCCTTGGGAGGCAAAACATTTTTTTCTAGAAAAGAAGCTGCTCCACGGGTTCAAAGTTTAGGAAACCTGTTTGGTGGCCCCTCATTAAAGAAAGGACATCAAGAGTCCCAGAGGGAACCAATCCTGCCATGACGAGGACAGAGAGTCTAGGCCGGAGACACCTAAAGCACTAACATGGGGTTCAAGTCTGTAGGACTATTACATTGATCTTAGGGCATACACTATTCAGAGGAGCCCTGGATGACATCCTTCAGACCACACCAGAACAGTTCTGAACTTATGTAACAGCATCAAAGCAAATATCACCTGTAAAGAGATTAGAGTCTTCATTTTGCTGTCTTCCTAGAACATGGAAGAACTGCGCTCTTGAGATTCAATAATGTAACAATTCTTGGACAAATAGAAAAAGGTGAAAGGAGATATTAGTATTTACGTCAAGGGTCAGTGGTGCTGAAGTGTTTACTTAGAAAAGTAAATAAGATACGACTATATTTGAATCCTGTGTTCACAAAATTCTCTATATGTATTTAGTCTATTATACAAGGTATCCTCCTACATTTAGCTCTGATTTAATTAAGGAAATGTTTATTAAATATCTATTATGTATCGGGCATTTTAAAACGCAACCTAATCTATAATAGGTTTCCTCAGTGATTTTTCCTTGACGAGACCTGCTAATATGTTCAAGGGTGAGCTAATTCTTTTCTGAAATGCTTCAAATACTTTTTTAAGGTCAAAATGACATCTGAATATCTTGGCGATTTCTATTCCCTGTGTTATACACACTTTAAAATATCCACTGAGCTATGCTCCATTTGTATTGTCTTAATAGAGACATTAGTTTATCAAATATGGTTTCACCCATTGTTAGAGATGCTTCTTGTTCCTTGTAGAAGACACAGTGATTGTGCCCACATGACCTCGAATCATTTGGATACAAATCCCGTGTCCAGATGTTGAGTTTAAATAATACCAAACATCTGCTGTTGCCAAATAAATTTTTCTTGATTTTTGCAAAGCTTTAATTTGAGAGAATTGAGCCTTAAATGTCAGACTCAAAATATTTCTTAGCCTAAAATTAACACACAGGAATTTATGGTATGTTAAAAAGAAGTTATTTCAAGAGGTGGGCTGATGGAGAAATGCAAAACTCGATAATTTGCAACCACACCCAAAAGAATCATTCTACTACCACACAAGCAAAGGGATTTTCACTTAAACACTCTGTCTTTTAAATTTCCCTGTCATTTATTTGACCTATGGACTTATCCATCTGTTTAGCTTCTCGGTGTTAATAGCTGCCCAATTCTCAAATTACAGAATATCATTAAGTTAGAATGGTCAAGACCTCGAAGTTTCCAAATTAACGATATGTCCGTGGTTTATATATCTAAAACACAAAGAGCACAAAGATTCAAGTGGTAAAGATATTTTAAACATAAGATTTGCAATGTACTATGGGAAATAACATGCTAAAATTTTTTTTTAAGTTTAAATATGTTGGAGAACTAATGACTTGATATAAATATATCTGTCACAAATTGTATATACCATCTACCTACAATTGCTTTTTGTTTGGTGTAAAGGTAAAGTTTAATTTTTTTTACCCTAGTGTACTTAGCACCACTTATTGCAATGACCATTTTTTTTCTACTGCTAGACAGAGCAACCTTTGTCATAAAGCCAATGTTACATTTACTCGTGCCTGTTCTGGACTCTTATTTGATCCTACTGGGTATCTGACTACCTCTGTGCTATTACCATGTTGTCTTAATTAGTCTACATTTTAATAAGCCCAGATGCATAACAAGAGAACAGTGGCAGTGACCATTCTAGAAGGTAGGAACACCTTATAAATGATATTGTTTAGAATTGCCAGTGCATGTTAATAATAAAAAGCAACCAACATTTGGTCACTTTTTACTGGTTTTCAAAGTCTATATGGACAATTTACCCCCTTGTTGCCTGAAACTAGAGTGAACTTCTGTCATTATACTCCTTTCCCCCAACCCAGCTGATTGTCTCTTATCTACTAGAGCAAGTCCTCCCGAATTTCTTCTTCAGGTATGTCTTATCTAAATTTGATAATTTTTAATTCCATGTAAATTTTATAATTAATTTAAAAATCAAAAGCAAAACAAAACAAAAGCTACGACCACAACAAGTCTGTAAGTTTTCATTAGGATTTCAAGGAATTTATAGAGCATTTTGGAATTAGTTCATAATTTTATATAAAGTCATTCCAACCATGTACATGAACTATCCCTTAATAATTTGTTCTTATTTTTTTCAATAATGATTTATATTTTTCTGCATAAACAGTTTGTATGTCTTTTGTTATATTTATTTGTAAACTATTTGATTGTTTTATGCTATTCTAAATGGCATCTTTAGCAAGTCACTAAAATCATTCATTACTTATGAAAATTATCACATAGAATCATTTGAAATTTCTACCTAAGAACCCATACCGTCTGAGAACAATTTTGATGGTAGACGTAATATGAAAACAAATCAGTAAAACACCAAGAAATATATAGAACGTTATCCTTGTGACTTTGATGTAAGGTGATCTTTTTAACAAATTGCAAAAGCAAAAATCACGATGGGAATAACTGATAAACCGAACCATGAATTAGATTTCTACTGCTGCATAACAAATCGCCACAAACTTAGTGGCTTTGAACGAGACTCATTCATTAGCTCATAGTTCTGCAGGCCAGAAGTTCCATTACAGCATGACTGCGTTCTCTGTGTAGGCTCTCACAAGGTTAAAGACAAATTGTCAGCTGGCCTGAGTTCTCATCAGGAGCTTAGGAGCCACTTCTGAGGTCACGTGGTTGTAGCAGATTTCAGTTCCTTGTAGTTGTAGGACTGAGGTCCCGTTTGCTTGCTAATGGTCAGCTGAGGCTGCTCTTAGCTTCCAGCCCTGGTGATTATGTGCACCAAGAGGCAGTGATTTTGGAGGCATCTTAGAATGCTGCCTACCACAGACTACATCTAAATTACTTATATTCTTTCATTAAAAGGCACTGTTAAGAGAATGAGAAATCAAGTGAAGGAGATTTGTGCAGAATATATAACCACAAAGGGCTTGTATTCATAACTTATAAGAAACCTCTAGAAATCACTGGGGAAAACATGGTAAATCTCATAGAAATGATAAAGAATATGATAGAGACTTAAATAGGCTTTTTATAATAGAGTTTATCTAAATGACCATTAAAATGGATGCAAATGTTTGCCGCTATGATACAGGATCAGACAACCAAAAATACCCACAGAGTATAGCATCATAAAGCTTTACTAGTGTTAATAGACACAGTAAAGAAAGAAAACTGACAAATATCACAAATGTCTGAGACTTTCAGACACAGCCCCCAGGGTCCTTTCCAAATCTCATGGATAAACTTTGTCTTCAGATTGTTAACCATCAAGGTAACAAGTTTACTTAGGGGTCTTTCACATATCCTTGGTCACCTAGCTAAAATCAGGCAGTGTAACCAGGTAAGCCAGGTGCCAAACATCCATCTGCACATTTTCAATGATCATTGTATCCACACTGGAGTAAAATGCTTCCGGGCAGGTTCTAACATTCAACTGCATACCACGAATCACTAGCTAGTATGTTACACCCTGATCTTGGCTAAAAATCATTACCATGGTCCCAGACATCCTGGGAGAAAGCTTAGAGTTACCAGAGACTAGCTGCAAGCTAGCCCTCTGTATTCAATATCATTATCGATCAGAGAAATGTAAATTAAAATCTCAATTGGGTATCAGTGTCCACCAAATGGGTTAAAATTAAAAGATTGGTATTAGCAAGTATTAGAGAGAATAGGGACTAACAGACACTCTTATAACACACCATCTGGGATGGCAAATTGATAGGACGGCTTTGAAAAGCAGAGTTTTGCATTATCCTGTGAAGTTGAAGGTGCACATATTTTACGACCAAAATTTCCACTCCTACGTATATGCCCAACAGAAATGCCTGCACATGTATTTCCTCTGACATGTAAATAATAGTAGCTGAAAACTGTAAATTATCCAGATATCCATTATCAGGAAAATGTTTAAATAAATGTGGTATAATCATACAATTGATTGCGATATAGCAATAACGAAATAAACAAACCACACTACAAACAAGAATATAGGAGAAACTCACAAGCATAATATTGAGTGTAAGTTAACATAAAAGAATAAATGAGTCTGTTTATACAAATTTCGAAAGAAGGCAACACAAAACTATAGCGTTTAGGGATGAATGTGTAGCTGGTAAAACAATAAATATAAACAAGTGAGCGATTATGATAATCTTTTGGGGAATGGGGAGTAGACGGTTTTTGGTGATTGGATGAAAAAATGAAGAAGGCTTCTTGGAGGTGTTTTATAGATGTTCACTTTGAAATAATTTGTTGAGCTGAATTCTACAGTTTTGAGTACCTGTCTGTTAGATGTTTATCATTCACAATTTAAAAAGTACAAAATATATAAATTATTGATTTAAATTTTGTAAGGTATGTATTAAATGTGTCATGATTTTACACCAATTGGGAAGGTTTTAATTTCTCTCTCAATGAAACAAAATGACCATATGTAATGCCTAAGTAATTAGAGATGTAGTGCAATAAAATTATGTTACTTATCAATTCTAGCTCCAGAAGTCTGTATATGCACTACATAGTATCTCCTTACAAATGGTCCCCAGTTTGGGCCAGAGCAAACCACTCATCTTCATGACATGTTTAAAGGGCACCTGCAGAAATGAAAGGGCAAGGTCGTGTAACACCACATCACACCATTCTGCTTGCTTTGCTTTACTTTTTCAAATTAAGTTTCAGCCTGAATATCAGGAGAATTTCCCACTTAGAGGTAAGTGACCTTTGTTACACAAAATTCACATGATTTGTCACAACACAGAGTAGGCTTGGACAGGCATTTTCCACCTGTCTACTTGGAACCATACCACTCTCTAGTCGCTGTCCCAGTGGAGTTCACCAGACACCACAGATTAGTCTTCTGGTGCCTGGAAAATCACTTCATCAGTGCAGTTTCTACCCAGGATAAATCATTAAGTACTTTCACAGTGCTGGTTTGAAAGTTGAGTAATAATTTTTTAAAAGCAGTGCGGGACACTTTGCTGTTTGGGATGCTTCTGATGGGTGTTACTTTCTTGTCGAATTCTGCATAACATTTTTAGGGGATGCCATAGACTGAATGTTTGTGTCCCCACCAAATGCATAGGTTCAAACCCAATCCCCATTGTGATGGTATTAGGAGGTGGGGTCTTTGGGAAATGATTAGGTCATGAGGGCAGAGCCTTCGTGAACGGGATTCGTGCCTTATAAGAGAAGCCACAGAGAGCACCCTCCCTTCTGCCAGGTGAGGACACAGTGAGAAGATAACTGTCTATGAACCAGGAAGCGGGCTCTCACCAGATACCGACTCTGCTGGCGCCTTGATCTTGGACTTCCAGCCTCCAGAACTGCGAGAAATAAATGTCTGTTATTCATAAGCCACTCAGTCTATGGTATTGTGTTATAGCAGCCCAAGCAGATTGACAAAGGGGAAACATATGAATTTTTTATATGAGAACAATTTGGGGGGTTAATGTTATAATTTTTATTCCTGAGTCTAGGTGCATAAAGAGAAAACATTTACTTTGATCGGCTTCCTCAGCTTAGAGTATTAATAAAACCAAAATAGTAAGTCTGAATTTATATATAAGTTGATTTGGTTTTGCCTATCACATTACAAAGATTAGTTTTGTGCAGTGGGGGGAATTGAAAGGCTGAAAAGGCAGAAGGCTTTTGGGAGGTCAATTAGTGCTAGGAATTCATTATTCTGCCACAGCCGAAAAAGCATATGAGGTGAGAGAAACAAAAGTCATTGTCAAGTTTAGGAAGTTTAAACCCTTCAGCCCCTCTCCTCAGCCTTACAATAAGGAAAGGATCATGGTTGTTATCTTTTCCCTAGAAATTTGTCTGACTAGCTATACCTTGTTTCAGTAGCATTCCGGACATTTGAACACCCTCTCTCCCCTGCCTCAGGGCGCCACTTCAATAATCTTTCTCTCTCGTTCTAGAGAGACTTAAGACATTTCTGGTTTGCCTCCACTTCCCTGGCCACCTCTTTACAATCCCTTTGCTAAACTTTCCTTCCATACTTGAACTTTAAATGTCGGAGTGCCTACGAGACCCAATCTGGACCTATTATCTTCTCCTCCGCAAGTTCTCCCTTGCTGTGTCATTTGTCCCATGGCTTTAA
Source organism: Tapirus indicus (assembly GCA_031878705.1). NCBI lineage: Eukaryota > Metazoa > Chordata > Mammalia > Perissodactyla > Tapiridae > Tapirus > Tapirus indicus. Next base: position 31,585,370 of record CM062937.1, on the reverse strand, counting down.
ATCCAGTCTACAGAGCCCGCCTACTCTATTTACATATCAAGCCTGAAAATTTCCCCAGCTGTAGGTTAATATATGCAAGTGCCTATAAGACGTCCATTTGAATGGACTTGCTCAAAACAGAAATTCTTTTCCTTCTCTGTGCCCCAAATATATTCTTGTATGTTCCTTTTAGTATTCAGGAACATATCTATAGGTCCTAAATCATCATTTGCTTACCAACATGTAATAATTTTTTCTTCTCTCAAAATAAAAATTAATTCATGACAATCATTCCTTAGCAAAAATATACTAAAAGGCACTTATCATTTCTGTTTAAGATCGTTAACCTGTTTGCACTGAGGAAGGATGGCCATAGATAATTAATTCAGGGGTCAATTGAATCCATACTGAACCAAATAGAATCCTTTACATATATGCATTTTAAAAATCCCTTTCTCCGTGCTGTGTTCTGGGTGAATTTCTGAAATTAACCTCCGGTTCTATCCTTCGCTTTGTGTGCAGCCTGGAGTTTATAGCCTCTGTCTAGGTCATTTAACTCGTTTTACGATACAGTTTTCACATCAAGAATTTCTAATTCATTAATTTTTGTATTGTGGTAAGAACACTTCACTGAGATCTACCCTCTTAACAAATTTTTAAGAAGATAATACAGTGTTGTTAACTATAGTCTCCATGTTGTACAGCAGATCTCTAGAACTTATTCATCTTGCACAACTGAAACTTTATAGCTGTTGAACTCTAATTCATTATTTTTCATATCCACTTTGCTTCATTTTTCTGTTTTTTAAAGTAATGTCCTTTTTTATAAATGCTATTTTCACTTATATTTTGAAAATCTTGAACACTTTACAATTATTTTTAGATTGCTTTACTCTTTTCCTTTCATTTTAGTGAATTTATCTCTGTTGGTTTTGTTGGCTAATTTGAGGTTTTCTTCATATATCTTGGAATTTTGGATTGCACACTTTAGTGGAGTGAACTCCCTCTCTCTGCTTTAGTGATTTTTTTCTTTGTTTCTTTCTTCCTCATGATCCTAGGGTCGCTGATCCTGAACCATATCTGCGGTCTTTCCATCACCTGTGGCAGCATCGTGGAACCAGGAGCGAAGGCAGCCGCCTGGCATGGATGGAGTCTTCAGTTGGCCTCCTCCGACCTTCCCAGGTAAGCAGATTCATAGACGCTGTCATTACAGTTAAGGCTTAATAGTATCACTTTTCAGCCTCCTTTCAAGGTCAGAGGGATTCCAAAATATGTCTTTATTTCCGGCAGTGCATCTATCTCCAGTTCTATATGCAATGTTAGTTAATTTAAGTATTCATGGTGCTTCAGGTGATGGAACTCCCATCTTCACTTGCTTTTATTCCCAGAGCAAGCCTGCAGATCTAGTTTCACTTATTTTCTTTTTCTGTGAGGAAGACTAGCCAAGAGCTAACATCCGTTGCCAATCTTTCTCTCTTTTTTTTAAGGAAGACTGGCCCTGGGCTAACACCCGTGCCCATCTTCCTCTACTTTGTATGGGATGCTGCCACAGCATGGCTTGACAAGCGGTGTGTCTGTCCGTACCCGGGATCCGAACCTGCGAACCTGGGCCGCTGACATGGAGCCCGTGAAATTAACTGCTATGGCACCAGGCCGGGCCCTAGTTTCACTTATTATCTGTTTGTTTGCTTCTGTTCTGTTTCTTGCCCAAATAAATTTTATTTTTTGACTGCACATTTTTGTTTATTCATCATTGCTCTATATTTGAAGCAGAGAAAGAATTTAAAGTGTGACCTTGCAATGCCATCTAGATTAGGAGTTTCTTTAGCATAAAAATTTCATACAAGAAGATGATAGCACTAGGTTTTGTCTTTGTTCTTTACATAGAAATTATCATAATTACTAAAATAGCTTTTCACAAGGCTTCAGACCCCATGCCTTTGTTTTGAAGACCCTCACCTTTTGAGAAGAATGCGTGTTAAGTTGGATTATCACCACTCGTAATTTTTCCTACTGCCAAATATGTCTTTTTCTTTTTTTATGCAAAAAGAGTGGGATGGTAAGGGCTAGTTATTAGAAGATGACATTTAGGGAAAAAATCCAATAGTTATTAACCTATTATTTGTTATATTTCTATTCTAAATATAAAATTCCTTCCAAGGTTTCTTAAGTTCCATATTAGATGTTTTATATGTCATTCTTCTTAACTCAAAAATGCTAAAAATGACCTTAAAGTGACTCCATCTATGTGGCTTGGCTTTGTCTATGTGAATAGCCTCAGGATTTGTGCACACCGGAGATTTTGACAACTTTAATTATTCTATATATTTAACTAGTGAGAATTTAATTACTCTAATATTCCCAGAGGGCTGATGACATAGGTGAGATATTAAAAATTAATAAATAAATGAAGAGATGTACAATCTGTGGCTCCTTCAATTTGTAGCTTGAAATGTTTTAGAGCCCGTAGAATATATCTTACTTTAAATCTCCATTTAGTGATTCCTTAATTTTAGTGTTTTCCAGATTAGTAGCTAAAGGTAACTGGATACAATATATATAATATATAAGTGCAGATTATTTTGTGTGTATTATATATTTATATAATATTATATAACATACAAACATATAATATGTATTAAAGATTTTCATCATGAATTCACTTTAGATTTATAGAAGGTTTGCAAGAATAGTAAAGACTTCCCATGTATCCTTCCCTTCCCTTAGATTCTGCAATTGTTATGCAATATTTGAAAGTAAGTTGCTGATGTGATGTCCTTTTATCTTTAAATACTTCAACAAGAGTTTCCTAAAAATAAAATAATTTTTTACCTAACTACAGTACAATTGTCAAAAATCAGGAAACTAACATCAATAAAAATACTGTTATCGAATGTGCAATCCTTGTCCAAATTGTGCTAATTACTCCAGTAATATCCATTATAGTAAGTATGGCAAAATAATTTTTTTCCTGGTCCACAATCCAACCCCCGTGTGGCACTTGGCCTGCTAATGCCCTTTAACCTGGAATGGTTCCTCAATCTTTTTTGTGTTTCATATCTTTGACTTTTTTAAAAGAGAACAGGCTTGTCATTTTGTTGAATGTTCTTGATTTGGCTTTCGTGGTGTTTCCTCATGATTGCATTCTGCATTTTTAGCAGGAATACCACAAAATCAGTGCTGCATGCATCCTTCTCAAAGTATTATAGCTCCGGTCAGGTAAGGCTCAGTTTTCCCTTCATTGGGGAAGTTAACTTTGATCATTTGGTTAAGGTAGTTTCTTCAGCCAAGTTTCTCCTTTCCCTTTGTAGTTAATAAATATATTATGGGGAGATACTTTGAATCCACACAAATATCTCATTCCACATTGTGATTTCATCCAATGAATTAGCATCCAGATAATTTTTGCCTGAAACAATGATTACTATGATGTTGTCAAATGTTAATTTCACAATTTTACCGTGACCTCTACATTCATTAGTTGAAATTCTACCATAAAGAAAAGGTTTCTCTACTGTCTCATTTAATTATTTACATAAGCACTTACTTAATTATTTAAGTCTGGACTCATGGTTTCTTATTTTATTCAATGACTCACAATCCGTTACTATCATTGTTTATATTGATAGTTAAACTGTTTCAGATTTGGCCTGTGGAAGTCCCTCCAAGCTGACCCCTGTGCCCTTTGACATGTCACCATTATTCTCTAAGTAGTCCTTTACTTTCTGGCGCAAAAAGATGATCCAGGTTAATTGTATACATATTTTTCTGCCCATAGCCCAGGAATTAGGTATTTTTCCAAGAAGCTCTGGAACTCTGTTTCCTCTTTGTGAAAAATGTACTTAGAAATAAAGTTATGGGCACTAAGTATGCTCAATCCTACTGGGATGTCATTGTTTCTAGGTCCTTTCAGAAGACAGTTGTTATGAAATATGCATATCTGTATATAAATATTTGTACTCCATGGCATGGGTGTGTCAGAATGCATTCAATCCTGCAGGTGGGCATTTAAGTTTCTCCCAACTCTTTGCAGTTACAAACTGTGCTGTAATGAACAGTCTTGTGCATATGTCTTTTTGAAGTACATCTTAATGGTAAATTCCTAGAAGTAAAATTACTGGTTAAAAAGTAAAATATGGGGCTGACCCAGTGGCATAGTGGTTAAGTTTGCGCACACCACTGCGGTGACCCAGGGTTCGCAGGTTTAGATCCCGGGCGCAGACATACGCACCGCTTATCAAGCCATGCTGTGACAGGAAACCCACATAAAGTAGAGGAAGATGGGCACAGATGTTAGCTCAGCGCCAATCTTCCTCATCAAAAAAAAAAAAAAAGAGGGGGTTTGGCAGCAGATGTTAGCTAAGGGCTAATCTTCCTTACACACACACACACACACACACACAAACAAAAGTAAAATATATATAGTTGTTAGATACCGCCAAGAGGATTGTATTGATTTACATTCCCACAATCAATTACGAGAGCGCTTATTTTCATACAGACTCTCCAACAGAATGCATCCACATACTTTTTAAATTTTTACCTATTCTTTTAGGTGATAAATGATACGTTAGGCAGTTTTTATTTCCTCTAATTGTGAGTAATACTAGACATATTTTACTATCTTGAAGAGTCATTTTTATGTCTTTGTGAATTGTCTGTGATGTTTTTGCCCATTTTTCTATAGTTTTTTATAATTTCAAATTAAAGAGAGTTTTTATATATTAGGGATATTGGCCCTTTCTGATATACTTTGCAATTTTTCTTCTAGTTTTTCAGTTGTCTTTTGGCTATGTTTATTCTGCATTTTGTCCAGGAAAAGGCTTGTTTCTTATTCATCAATTCATCAATCTTTTATTTCATCTAATTTCAAGTCATAGTTAAAAAAGCGAAAAACTTTTCCTACACTCAAGTTGTGGAGAAATACGTCCACGTTTTCTTGTGGTTTTTGTAAGGTTTCTTTCTGGTTTTGTTTTTATTTGTTTTCATTTGAATCTCAGGTTTACTTTGTAAGATTTGGAGCTAAGAGTACATGTTTTTCAAATGACCAAAGAGTTGTCTCAGCACTATATATTACAGTCCGTCTTTTTTTTTCTGGGGAAAGATTTGCCCTGAACTAACATCTGTTGCCAATCTTCCTCTCTTTTTTTGTTCCTCCCCAAAGCTCCAATACATAGTTGTATATTATAGATGTAAGTCCTTCTAGTTTTTCTATGTGAGTTGCCACCACCGCATGGCTACTGACAGACAACTGGTGTCATTCCACGCGCAGGAACCAAACCTGGGCCGCCGAAGTGGAGCATGCTGAACTCTAACCACCAGTCCACCAGGGCTGGCTCTATTACACCTTTAACCTGTCTATCTTTAACCTGAGGATTTGGATGCTGCCTTTATCAGTTACTAAATTCCATTATGTTCCTAAATCTATTTCTGGACAGTCTATTTTATTAGATTTGTACAATTGTCTACCTACGCACCATCATATACTATGTTAATGCAAAGGATTTATGTATTAAAACCTCTTGTGGTACCAATCCCTTCTCATAGCTTTTCTTTCTCCATGACTTGCCAGCTATTTTTGTGTACTTGTTTTCTTCCCCATGAACTTTATTATCAACTTTTCCTGCTCCATACAAGAGCTTCTTGGAATTTTTACTGGGGTTACATTTATAACTGAATTTATGAAAGCTGACATCAATGATGTGAGTCATTTTATACAAGAATAAAAATTCTTTCCATTTTTTCAATTCTGCTTTAAAGTCAAGAGAAATGGACATTTTTTTTTAAGTTTTAGAAAATGAGGTTATAATTGGCATTAGCACTCACTTTATTGATGAAATCTGATTTCCAGGGTTTTTTAAGTTTTATGTATGGAATATATCAAGAAATTATCTAAAATGCCAATACCTAGCTCTCCTAATTTTTCCACTTTGTAATAAATGAAAGATTATCTTCTCCACGTATATTAGCTTTCTCTTTCTAATCGAGTGTTTTATGCATTTGTTGTCACAGCTATAGTTCATGGCTCCTGTATCTTTTGAAGAGTAAGTTCAATGAAATTTCAGTTTCTTTGTTTTTCATATTTTAAGATATATAAATGGAAACAGATGTTAGTGCTAGAAGGTTTATGTGTAGGTTTGACAACTGTGCTGCATTTACATGAATAGCAAAGTCAAAACTGATATTTTAGATGAGTACTTGAACTAATCACCTAAATAAGTTAGTCATAATGGTGTGCAATTAGAGAGGTATATATATTACTGCTCATATACTAGTAATAGCAACTGAAAGGACCATTTAATTGTAAATTTTTTAAATTGCTGTTAGACTTTAAAATATATCCTTACTGAAAATGAATTTAGTCATATTTTTATTGCTTTAAAAAACTGTAGCTATGCAAGTAGGAAAACATTATTGGAAAATATTAATGATTGTACAAATAATGTATTCATGAGAAAATTAGTTTTCCAACATAGTGGTATTAAAATTTTCAAGTATACAGCAAATTTGAAAAATATTTACACTGAACTCCTGTATGCTTATGACCTCAAGTCTTCTATTAACATTTTATTACAATTGTTTATCACATATACATACATCTATTCATTCCTCTATCCGTCCATCAAGCTATGTTATTTTTGATGCCTTTCAAAGGAAATTGGAAACATCATTACATTTTCCCATAAATACGTCAGTATTCATATCATTAACAAGGATCCAACATTTTGTTACAATTCTTTTCTTTTGATGTAAAATTTACTCAGTGAAATACACATTTCTATGTTTTCACTAGGTTCTGAAAAATGTCTATACCTCTGTAACCCATAACTCTATAAAGATATAGAACAATACCCATCACCTCAGATAGTTTCCTTCTGCCCCTTTCAAGTCAATGTCCTCACCCCACTCCCAAAATAAACACTTGACTTTTGTACAACATGGATCAGTTTTGTAGTCATGAAAATTCATATACTTAGCATCATATGATATGTATTTTTAGTATAAGATTTCTTTAGATTAGCGTGCTGTTTTTGGTATCAATCAAAGTTGTTGCATGTATCAGTAGTTTGTTTTTCTCTGTTGCTGAGTAGCGTTCAATTGTTTGAATATAAGACAATGTTTTCCTTGATGGATACTGAGGTTGTTTGCAGTTTTGCACTATTATAAATAAAGTATTATGGATATTCCTATACAGATTTTTTATGAACATAATTTTCATTTCTCCCAAATATATATCTAGGAATGGCATTACTAGGTAACAGAGTAAGTGAGTGTTTAGTTTATAGGAAATGTTCCACACTGTTTCTCAAGTAATGGTACCATTTTAAATTTCTACCAACAATTTATGAGAGTTCTGATTGCTCCACATTCTTGCCAACATTGATTTGTCAGTCTATCTTATTTTCAGCCATTCTGGTGGGTGTGTTATGGTATCTCATTGTGGTTTTAACTTACATTTCAATAATGTTGAATAATTTGAACAATTTCTGGCTGTGCTGTGGTCATTTGTGTATCTTCTATTTTAAAGTATCTAGTTTTTTTTTTTTTCTTTTAGTATTTAGTGGTAGGGGGTATGTGTACATCCTCTACACGAGTCCTTTGTCAGATATATAATTTATGAATGTTTTCTTGTAGGCTAATGCTTGTCTATGTATTTTTTAAAGACATCTCTCAATGAACAGAATTTTTAAATTTTCGATGAAGTCTAACTAATCACTTTTCTTTTTATGGTTATTACTTTCTGTGACCTAAGAGATCTTTTCTTGCTGTCAAGTCACAAAGATATTCTCTTATGTTTTTCTTTAAAACTTTGTGGTTTTAGCTTTTATATTTAGGAATATGCTCCATCTTGAATTATCAGTTCATACAGTGCAAAGTATGAGTGGAGGTCATTTTTTTCTCTATGGTTAACCAATTATTCTATCACCACTGGAAAATTATTCTTACACAAATCATATGGCTTTTGTGCTTTTTTTTGTTGTAAATCCAATGACCTTATAAGACTGCATCTATTTCTGAGCTATCTATTGTTTTCTGTTGATCTATTTTTTGATACATAAGCCAATGTCATACTGTTTTGATTATTCTAGATTTATAATGAGCTATAATATCAAATAGTATGCATTTTTTTTATTCTTCAAGATTCTTTTTTATATTCAAGGTCTTTGGCATTTCCATATACATTTTAGAAATCTTGTCAATTTCTCTTTTTAAAAAACTCTCTGGGATTATAGTTACGATAGCTGAAAATATATGAATCAATTTGGGGAGAATTGAAATTGTGATAAAATTTAATCATCTAGTCCATGAATACTGTATATCTCTCCATTTAAATCTTCTTTCATTTTTCTCAGAAATATGAGAATGTTTTTCAGAATATATAAAAATACTATTAAAATATTTGGTTATTATTTTATCAAATAAACATTGTCTCTAGTTAGAAAAAAGGAAACTGTTAATATCAGTTTAAAATGTTACGGAATGAAGACTATTATATTTAACAACCTTCTAGGCTGATAAGAGCTATGCATGGCTAATACTTGAGTTCAGATTCCAAGTTATCTCGACTCTACACAACTTTGCAGCCTCTAGTAAGCCCTTGTGTATTTGATCTGGACTTGAGTTCAATGCCTGATTATTGTTATACCTGTGTGTGACTTTGTGTTACATGACCTAGGGCAAAACACTTTCCTCTCCAAGACTCTTTCCTCAGCTCTAAAATGGTGAGACAGTGGTGAGGTTGTCAGAATTTAAAGATATAATAGAAATAAAGACTTGGAATGGTGTTTGAGTACAGTAAGACATCAATAAAGACCAACTGTTGTTGGTCACTATATTATTTTCTTTCCTTTCTTTTCCTTCAGCCTGCCAAGCCCTTTCCTGATTTAGAAGCTTCCTGTTCTCTTTGCCTATTTTCTCAGCTCCTCCCAGGGAAAACCTCTTTTCACCTTTCATATCACGGCTTAAATATTCCCCCCTTGCAAAAGCCTTCCACTACTTCATATGAAGGAGAGCTCTGTTCTCTGTCTCAACAACTTGTTTGTTACCTTCAAAGCAATGAACATGTTTTTTAAAAAACATTTTTCTTTTAATTTGTTTTGTTTTACTTTGCATATTTGTTTTTGAGGTCTAATGTAGACATTTGGCAGGGTGTCTGCTCTGTTCAGCAATATTTCTAAATAGTATGGTATGGTGCCTGTCTAGTGCAGACACTCGGTTAATATTCAACAAATAAGTGAATTTTGGATAAGAAATAGAATAGCTCTCATTTTAGAAATTTTGATAATGATTTTCTAGTAAAATTTCCATCTTTTCAAATTAAGTGCTAAGTACCATCTGTAAGTGAGTTGTTATTTTGAAATGTCACTAGAGTTTGAGATAAGAAAAATAGAAATATAACCGTTCATACTCTTCACGATAACCTGCAACTGAGACGTGACTCTAGAGATGCTTTGAAAGGTGCCAGCCATTGTTAACTAAGAGGTTTTCTTTTCCACAGAATTAATTCTTCTACTCACAGTTCTTACAAAATCATGGTTTTTGTTTGTTTGTTTTAAACATAGTGTCTGGAGTCATTATTTATTTATTCAACAACATCGTCCCCTACCTGTCCTTGGGGAACAGGTCCTATTCTATCACGTGAGCTCCAAGCACTCTGAATTTCTCCTTTGTAGCACTGTATTAAGTAATTGCTTCATTAGTAATTCAATGTTTGTCTTACCTTCTATGACATTAAAGAGGACAAGGATTGTTTTTGTCTTGTTCACTGCTATAATTCCACCACTTAATATAACTTTTTCAGAGTAGATATTTAATAAATGCTTGTTGAAGAATGACCTATAGTTTTATTTATGAAGGTGAATATTCGTTTAGAAAGAGAAAAGAAATACGAGCAGGCTAAACATTTCTAAAAATTGACAAATACCAAACAACACAAAATACAGAAAAATAATATAACATTTTTATCAACTGCCTTACATAATGCTATAATAATTTTCTCTGCTATATTTTGTGTACTTTTTGATTGCCTCTTCACATGACAATTTTGTCTTTTTCTATGGAGAGAAAAGATAATTAATGTAGTCATTTTTTCTCTCATAATGAATTAAAATTTACTTTTTTTTACGTTTAACTGGGACACCTAAAACATGCAATTTCACACAAAAATGTACCCACTCCTATTAGTTTGGGTCTTTAAACATGGGATTCTGATCAACTCTATTCACATGATACCCACCAAAGACATATGGTGCTTTTACAGATATATACGCAGCATTATCAAATATATTTTGACATAAGAATATTATACCTTTGACTCTCTTTTCAGTTTTACATGCTTGATAATTGGAAAAATTTTCCACACACTAGCTTCTTGTTTTGTATATTTGAAACCTAGCTTCTCTTTGATCCTCAAACTTCTAGTTCTGGATGCCATAGTACGTGATTGTATAGTAATATAGCCTCTGGTCTTGCAACTATGCCCATGGAAGTGGTTAAGTTTCAGATGATCTGTAACAGGATACCTGTCTAAACTCAGGGCCCTCGAATGGATTTCTTTCCTTCTTTTTTTCTTTCTTCCTTTAATACACTTATTTTTATTGTTTAGAATTTTTGCATCTATTTTCGTGGGAGATATCAACCTTTAACTTTCTTTTCTTACAATGTCCTTGGCATGATTTTTATCAGTTTTGCTAGCTCGATTTAGAAAATTAGGAAGTGTTCCCTGTTTGTCTAGTTTGTGGTATATGAATGCTATAGACTGAATGTTTGTGTTCTTCCCAAATTCATGTGTAAAATCCTAATGCCCCGAAGTGATGGTATCAGAAGGTGGGGTCTTTGAGAGGTGATTAGGCCACGTGGGTGGAGCCCTCCTGAATGAGATACGTGCCCCTATGAAAGAGGCCCAGAGAGATCTCTTTCACTGCGTGGGGACACAGCAAAAAGAGGACTGTCTATGAACCAAGAAGGAGGCCTTTTCCCCGGACACCAAATCTGCCAGCACCGTGATCTTGGACTTTCCAGCCCCATAACTGGGAGAAATAAATTCTCTTATTTAGAAGCTGCCTATTGTATAATATTTTGTTACAGCAGCCTGAATGGACTAAGACAATGAAGGATGAGTTTTTAATTTAAAAAATTCCTTATATTTTGCACAAGCACATATATAATAGGTGCTCAATGATTAGAGATTTGAATACTTGCCAAACACCTCAGCTTTCCTCAGTCATTTCTTCCTTTCCAACTTTATACATCTACATTAGTGTAATTATTTTATCTCTAATTTCACAGCTACTATAATAGATTTACAGAAAGCAATTCCCTAATTTCTTTGACAGTATGGCCTAAGTGGATGATACGGTTTGGCATGTTTTCTTTTCCAAAGGTTTTTGAATTTTATCAGGAACAAAGGAACATCATTCTACTGCAGAATTTCAGAGATTATGCGTAATCAGTGGGGGAGAATTTGTGTGTGTGTGTGTGTGTATGTAAAGGAGTGGCTTTTTAATTATATATCTTTCTGAAATCCATAGTGGGGGGTGGATGATAAATGACATCATTTATTCATGAGCCCAGCTCCATATATTGCCACAAACATAAACCTGGGAAGTGGCCCAGCTAGCATCCAAAGGGAATGAAAACCTCATACAGATGGAGTGTAAAAGGGCTGCCTTTTCCTATGGACAGAACAGCCCTTCTTTACCTGAACATTTGTGAAGCTCCCAGAAGATGAAACTTGTATTTATAGAGAATGTAGGAGGGAAATGTGTGATTTGCCTCCCATTTCCCCCCAAATTCCAATATTAGTATCATGACAGATACATTCAGAACAGAGGTAACCAACAGAAAGATTAATAGGGACATAAAGAGATGCAGTATTGACAGCAGAGAGTGCTTTTATCATTTCTAGTGTATGTTCAGAAAAGAAAAACTTTCACACAAATATGGTATTTTTTTTGTATTAGAGAAAGGTTTTCTCATTTAAGCATTATATAGTACATTTTGCCATGAAGAACATATAAATAACCAAAAGGAGGAAAACTTATTAGATCATTTAAGCACAAAAAAACATCTGGCAAACCTACTATTTTCAAAAAAGGATTTTATCATCTTTCCTTGGGAGAGTTACTTATAAGTACTTTACATAAAAAGAGTGAAACTGTATGTTTACACTTTTCCTTAGACGTCGTGAATAAAAATCTGTTAAAAATTGATTATTTAATACTTGTGGTTCTTTGATTTTTTTCATAGTGGTGTATCATTTATCTTATCCAGATTGTAAATTCTAATAATTTTTTATTCCTTATGGTGCTATCTATGTGGTAAGTACTAAGTAAATATTTGAAAACTTGAATTGAATCAAATCAGGCTGATTTTTCCCATGCAAAAAAATGGAATTTTATTCTTGGTTACATATTATTTTAACCATGAGCTTCTTATCCACTAAAAATATCCCAACACTTAAAGGAATAGAAGACAAAACAGCCTCAATTTAAAACAGGGATTGCAAAAGGTTTAGGATAGAGATAGATAATAACTTAGGCTTACGCAACTCTGCTATTGTAGCATGAAATCAGCTGTAGAACATATGTAAACCAATGGGTGTGACTGTGTTCTGATGAAATTTTATTAACAAAAATAGGAGACAGGCTACATCTGGCCATTGTTTGCCAACAATCTGGGCTACAAGATTACACACTCAACTAAATAACTGAAAGCTTAAGCATATCCAATTGTCAAAATACCCCTCCTCTTTCTTTCTTCTTTTCTCCCCCCATGAAAGTTGGATTCTAGTTAGGTTTGATTAAACCTCACCTGTTGAACATTTTAGTTATGTGTAATGCAGTTATACACCGAGTTCGGCAAAATCTTCCCATTTTTATGTGTTCCACACAGGAAACCTGCAGAAATGTAACTTTTACATTCTGGTTACAATGAATTTGTTATACATACAAGTTTCTTCTTAAACTTCATTGCAACTTCACCATCTGTGGGATAAAACTTATTAGCAGCTCTTTATAGAATGGAAACAGAGCATATTTGTTTTGTTTAAGTTTTCTCATGAAAAGCATCAATTAATCCAACATCAACTTGTCAATCGAACCTGTTTCCCCCTCTTTCATCTCAAATAGCCATGTAATTTATTTTGGGAGGGTCTGCTTTGTTGTTTCTATCTCAGTGAACTCTCATTTCCTAGATCCACTACTGTAGGGCACTACTTTTTTAATAAAGTTTCATTTAAAAAAATGCCATACATAATGAAAAGTATTTGGGAAATACACAAAAGATAAGTTTAGTGACAGTAAATAATTCCTGGACACATGGATGAGGCTCTTTCAATCAGCCTTCCATGCGGATGAAATGGCAAGACCATTACTTGTTAGATAAAATGACTGATCCGCATCACCATTATTCACCCCTACTTGTAAAAATGTTATTTTTAGAGAAAATTTCTTTTGTTAAGCGTTCCATTATGTTATTAAAATAAGGCCACTGTGCCTTAAAGATCTATGATAGAACTTTCCATAATTTTCACCCTTAATAATTTTATCTAGATTATATATTTGCTACTAAATTCATCCTTAACTTTTGGGAATACTAAAATGAGTCATAATCATAATTATATTGTTACATTGTCAGAATTTTTTATCATGAGTCTAGATTTGAGAAACATAAAATAGAGTTAAAATATGAACTGTAAAGCCTAATCCATAAAGTACATTGTCTTGGCAAAATTAAACTACTTTTATATGAAGCAACCACTACTATTTATACAAAAGTGGTAAGTTTTATAATCCAGACACTTTTATATGCTATAGTTGTATGATTCATAGGCAAATTATTTAACATGAGAAAAGTTAACATAGTACTGATGAATTGTGATCCATTAAGAATAAATTATTTTTGAAAAGAGAGGGAGTGAGGTCATCAAAATGGCCAAATAAGATGTACCTCTCATGTATCCCCCTAAACAACAATAATTTGCCATTCATCCACAAACAAAAGTGCCTCCATGGGAGCTGTGGGATCCAGGTAAGAGATCATGAATCTCACTGTAGTCCAAGACCAAGACCATTTTGAGAAGGCAGGCTTGCAACTAGGCAGCTGACTCATCGACCATGGTCTTAGCTACAGAAACAGAAGTAGTTCCATAACAGAAACAGCTCCATAACCCTGAAAACTCAGCTACAACCCTGTTTGTCTTTGGGTCTGTCAACAGCACCAAAAGATGCCGAGGGATCTGGGAAGAGTCATGTCCACCCATGTGTTCAGTGATAGACATACACACCTTGGTCCTGGCTGGGGACCCTGATGGCCTGAGAACCTGCTCCAGCCCCTCTTGGCTACAGTATGAGAGCCCATGAAGATAAGTCCACCAAACTTGGTCAGTCTGTAGATTCTGAAAGGATCCTGTAACTGGGCTCCAGTCCATCCCAGCCACAGCCAGAGAACAGTCTTGCTGGCACTGGGACCTTTCAGAAGACACTCCCGTCTACGCCTTCAGAGATTCTGAAAGGGCTCTACACTAGACATCAGCCTCTATGAGTCCCATGAGCTGGCCTGCTGGCACAGGCACCAGGCAGGAGAAACCCCTGTCTGCATCCCCAGAGGTTCAGAATGGGCCCTATATGTGGCTCCAGCTTCCTCACAGTCACAATCTGCTAGTCTGCCAGCAGTCCTGAGGGTCCAGAGTCCCAGATGGAAACACTCCCAGCTGCACCCCTAGAGATCTTGGAGGGCCCTATACTTGGCTCCAACCCCATCACACAGTCCACCAGTAGACCTGTCATCCCAGGGACCCAGTAGGAGACACTCCTATTTGTGCTCCTGGAGATCCCAAAAGGGCCCTATGCTTGACTCCAGCCTCTCTAGCCATGCTCAGGGGCCAGTCCAGCCTGCCCAGGGAACTTGCAAGAGACATGCTCATCTGTGCCTGTAGAGTCAGGTCTGCAGACCTCAAATTTGTATGTAGAACCTGAGACACCCCTGAGACTTGCTTTCAGACCCTCTCAATCATGGTCCGGGGCCATTCTTGCCCACCCAGAAACCCATTCAGTGACCAGCCAGCAGCCTTTCCAGGGACTTGGCAAGAATCACACCTGGTAAAAGACTCACTGTCTGAGGACCCAGCTGTGGACCTTGAAGCAGACCCTTTTTCCAGTGCCACACTACTGAACAAGGTAATGGAAGCAGTCCCATCCACCTAGGGACCAGACAGGATCCATGCCTGTTGGAGCCTCTAGTAACATGCCCATCAACTGTAGACTCCACTGCAGACCCATCAACAACTTCATAACCAGCTGCAACCCAGCACAACTATAATTCCAGAGGTGACCTCATCAGCCCAGGGAGAAGCAGGAAAAGGTCTTTACCTGCTTAAATCAGTCTATAAAGACTGAAAGAGGCATTTACTCCCTCAAATGCACAGACACCAGTGCAAGACTACAGGGATCCCAAAGAATCCGATAAATATGACACCAGCAAAGGAAACTTATAAAGCTCCAGTAATCAACCCCAAAGAAATGGAGATCTATGCACTACTTGACAAAGATTTCAAAATAATCATCTTAAACTTGATGAAATGCAAGAGAACACATAGACAACTAAACAAAATCAGGAAAACAATGAATGAATAAAATGAGAAATCTGATGAAGAAGTAGAAACAATTAAAAAGAACCAAACAAATCCCAGAGCTGAAGAATACAATGACAGAGCTGAAAAACTCAATAGAAAGCTTCAACAATAGACTTGATCATTTAGAAGACAACTTCAGTGAACTCTAAGGTGGATCATTTGATATGAACCCATTAGAGGAACAAAAAGACAAAAGAATGGAAAAGAGTGAAAAAAGCCTAGGTGAATTATGGGCATCATCAAGTGAACATACATTTGCATCTTGGGAGTCCCAGAAAGAAGAGAGAGAGAGAGAAGAGAAGATTAAAGAATTGAATGTAAGACACGAAGCCATAAACCCCTAGAAGAAAACAGTGGGTAAGTTCCTTGACGTTGGTGTTGGCAACGATCTTTTGGTTGTGACACCAAATGCACAAGCCACAAAAGCAATTATAAACAAGTGGGACCATGTCAAACTAAAAAGCTTCTTCACAGCAAAGGAAACAGTCAACAGAATGAAGAGACAATCTACAGAATGAGAGATCCCTGAGGGTATTCTGCTGAGTGAAAGAAGTCAGAGAAAGACAAATACAGTATGATTTCACATACACGTGGAATTAAAAAAAAAAAAATTAATAATTTTTTTCACAAACTTATAGAAAGAGAGAGTCGAATAGTGGTTGCCGGGGGTTGGTGGGTGGGAGAAATGGGGAGATGTTAATCAATGGGTACAAACTTCCGGTTATAAGATGAATAAGTTTTGGGTATCTAATACTCAACATTGTGATTATAGTTACTAATACTGTATTACATACTTGAAAGCTGCTAAGAGAATAGATCTCAAATGTGCTCATCACACACACACACACACACACACACACACACACACACACATACACACACAAATGTAATTATGTGAATTGCTGGATGTGTTAACTAACCTTATTGTGGTACTCATTTCACAACATATAAGTGTATCGAATTACTACATTGTATACTTTCAATTTACACAATGTTATGTATCAATTATATCTCAATAAGGCTTAGAAAAATAAAGAATAAATCATTTTCATTTTTACTTATCAAGGAATATGCGTTAAAGAATTCTATCCCAAAAACTGATACTAAAATAATATTTATTATAAATATAAGATTTGATGATTATGACAAATTTTAAGATAAGAACTAAAGGACAGGATTAAGGATATTTCGCAAATATACTTCCAACACTAACATCTAATTCACAGTTACAGAAAATTCTGATTTGTTTATACTTCTGAATTTTGAAATGATAGAGAATTAATTTGTGTGAATAATTATCAAACTTTGCAAAGGCAATTTTTTTACTCTGTTGTGTCAATTTTTAAGTTATTCTGAGCTGTAAAACTTGAAATATCACATTTTAAATAAAATTTTAAAACATGAACTGTTGCTCATTGCCTATTGATAAGTCCTGTTAACTAGGACTTGTTCAAAACAGAGTGAAACACATTTGCGCTTGCATATGTTCTACGTTAAATAAAACAGGAAGCTGTAGTATGGAAGTGTAGATTTTTCTCTTCTTCAATTTTTCTTCAAAATCTCTTATCGATTGGATACCTGACTCCATGGAAATGTTGCTTAATGTTTGCACATACTACATAATTTTTGACTCAAACTCAGTAAGATTTCATTATTGTGTAAATTCTCTAAGCTTCTGATAGGATGCAAAAGACTGTAACACCTCATTCAACCTTAAGGGAATATGACTAAATAAGTCATAGAACACTTAAATGCATATATTCAGCTATAATAATAGCCAATTTTTACATAAATTATTTAGATTATACATCTGGATATCCAAGCATATCATTAAGAACATTTAAACAATTCTTTAAAATTAGTGATGTTAAAATATAAGAAAAGGAGTTAGGCTAATAAAATATCCAACCTGCCCTCAAATTAATGCCATGTAGCTTCAGAATGAGAAATTATGAGTATTTTTTTCTGGGCATACATGCTAACATATATTTTAAAGTACAATATCTACTGTGACTGTTGAAAAGTTAGCAGATAAACATTTTATGCATTTCAGAATCATAGATGAAAAATAAAAATAGTGTAATCAGAATTTTGTTCTTCAAAGATATAAATATTGCTCCAGGTGAAAAAAATTTTTGATTAAATATGAGAACTGTAAGTTTCAAATATGAGCTGTGAAAATAAACCTTCCTTCTCTAATAATATAGACTATTCTTAATTATTTAGATGTATAATAATAAATGCTTTGAAGTATTACGATTATTGGGGAACATTCATATCAATTTTCTATATGTTTACTGTAGGGGTATCTTTACTTACGAATTTATTAATTGTACCTATGGAAATAATTAACGTTTTCTTTAAAAGAATATTTCAGTGGCACTTTTTTTTGGCTTCTTTATAAAGTAAATCATTTTTTTAAAATTTAAGTCATTTTACTTGAAATGTTCTTTGTTGTGTAAGACATTAAGGCATCCATCCAGTAAGCAACAACATTCCTTTTACATATTTGCATTATGTTCCTTCCAAAGATATTTTTATATTGCCAGTGAAATCGAGGAATTTTTTATACATTTTACCTAATATTTAACTTTGCTCAAACGTATCTGATGAACCCTTTAGTCCTATTTTGTTGTAACCATTTTGTTATTAATATTAATTAGTATAGTTATGATCATATTAACAATATGGTTAATTGTTCTATTTTTCTCCTCCCAGAACACCCTGTATATGGGTTGAATTGTGTCCCCCCAAAGATATGTTGAATTCCTAACCTTAAGTACCAGTGAATTTGGCCTTATTTGAAAGAGTTTTGCTGATATAATCAGTTTAGATATGGTCCTTCTGGATCAGGAATCTGATATGTCCAGTGTAAGGAAAGGAGGAGAGACACAGTGACAGACACACAGGGAGAATTTCGTGTGAGAACAGAGGCAGAAAGGAGTTTACAAATGGAGAATACAAAGAAGGAAGATTTTGTAGAGTGAACAGACACTAAGGTACCATGGGTGATATTGAACAGTCTAAAATATGTGTAACTAAAGTCCTATAAACAGAAGAATGAAAGAGAATGTGGCAGAAAAACAATGTTTACAGAAACAATGGCAGAAAATTCATAAATTTGGTGAGAAACATAAACTGACAGCTTCAAGAAGTTCAGAAAATACCTGGTAGGATAAAACAGAACCCCATGCCTAGGCAAAGCAGTCAAGCAATGAAAAATCAAAGATAAAATGTTCAAAGCATTGAAAAAAGTAAGATAACATCACCTTTTAAATAAAATTTTAAAGTTCGATTTTATTTTAAAGTTTAAATAAGGCAAACAACAGTTCAAAAATCTGACAACTCATCAGAAATTATGACGGGAGTGTAAAACCATCTTCAAATTGCTGGGAGGAGGGGCTGGCCTGGTGGTGTGGTGGTTAAGTTTGCGCACTCTGCTTTGGTGGCCTGGGGTTCGTGGGTTTTGAATCCCAGGCGTGACACATGCTGCTTATCAAGCCATGCTGTGGCGGCCTCCCATATAAAGTAGAGGAAGATGGGCACGGATGTTAGCCCAGGGCCAGTCTTCCTCAGCAAAAAGAGGAGGATTGGCAACAGGTGTTAGCTCAGGGCTAATCTTCCTCCCACACACACACACACACACCCACTCCCACACACACACCCCAAAAAATTGCTGAGAGGAAAAAAACAGAAACAAAAATGCCAAACCCTTGAAACAAGGATTATATCTCCAGTGAAAATATCTATAAAGAATAAAGGTAAAGTAAAGACATTTTTAGATTATAAAAATTAATAAAAATAACTAAGAGAATTCATCACCAGCAGACCTGTAATACAAGAAATGCTAAAGGAAGTTCTTCAGGCTGATGGGAAATGACACTAGATGGAGCTGATCTAAAATATGTGGGATCCAGCTTAGGTAGTGCTGATAGACAAATTTATAGCTTTAAATATTTATATCAGGATAAAATATAGATGTAAAATTAAAAAAAATGAAATTACCACAAAAGATAAGTAAAGACAAAAATGCCTAGAAAATAGTAACCATAAATATGTGTAGAAACAAACAAAATAAGAAATGATAATAGAGAAAATTACCAAAGACCAAAGTTGATTCTTTGAAGTAATTAACAAAATTGATAACCCATTAGCTAGGCTGATTAAGAAATTAGGAGACAGCACACAGGTATGAGAGGGGTTATAACCAAAGATCTTATAGATATGAAATGTATAATAAGAGAATGTTATGAACAACTTTATGTCAACAAATTTGCCAATCTAGATGAAAAGGATAAATTCCTTGAAAATTATCATTTACTGGAAATGATCCTAAATGCAACAGAAAATCTGAAGATAATTGCAACAGAATAGAGTACTTAGGAGTAAGCTTAACAAAAATATTTAAGACTTTTGGATGGAAAATGTTATGTAAATTTATTAAAATTACTATTAAATAAATTGAAAGACTGCATCCTTTTATTTACTACAGATAAAAACGGGCAAGCACTTCAATGCGAAATTTCTGTTTAAACTGATTTTTACATCCAAAATGGTTTTCAATCATAACCTCAAGATGAATGTTTGAGGATATAATACGCTTAGGCTAAAACCATTATAAAGAGAAAAGAAAAGAAATCCAGGTTGTGGTTTTATCATATTTGCAAGCTTGTAAATTAGTCTATCACTCTTTGATGGCTGCTGGGAGAATATACAATATTTCTAGGTCAAAGACAAAGGATCAGCATTCATGACACAGCAAGCAACATCACTTCCTTTTGCCCCCAAATCTCATGCGGACAAGGAGGGCTTAGAAAGATTCCTTTACATGCAGAGGATTGCATTAGAAGTGAAGAACACTGAACTTGGGGAATTCATCCATTTTTATAGCAAGCAGTAATTAAGCCTACAATTTATACCCAAGGGCAGCATCAACTCGTCTCTCAAGGATGCTGAGTGTAAACACAACCATGAGAAATGGCTTTGGTAAAGAAGGACCGGAGACATGCATTCTTGCAAATGGGATCATGAGAGACCCATGGATGGTTGTGTCTCCCAACATAAGGATGAAGACCGAGTAACGGCATGGACTTCAACTAACTAATCAATAGAACCGAACTGAGTCCTAAAAAGTAGATCTACACAAATATGGAAACAAGATATGATGCCAGATTTGGTACTGCAGATAAAAAGTTGGAAAATGAGGATCCAAAAAAAAAAAATGGTGCTAGTAAATTTATATGAGGAAAAATGAAATTAGATTCTTACTTAATATTATACTGTAAAATCAATTCCAGAGAAAATATGAGTATTTTATATGAAATCAAACTGTTTTAAATTTAGAAGAAACATAGAAGGTTTCTGTAATTGAGAAGGATAGAGAAGTGTTTCTTAAGCAAGACATTTCACAAAGCAACTTTTGGTAAGCACGGCTATATTAAAATAAAGATACTTTGGTCACCAAATGATACAACCAAAATGAAAAGGCTGGAAGTGTCTTTTCACAAATTAAGAGAATATATTCATAGCACTTTAAACTGATAAAGAATCAAAGTCCAGAAATATAAAATGGTTTGTCATGAATCAAGATGTAAAAAGCAAAAAACAAAACAAAACAAAAAAAAGCTGAAGAGAGGGAAAGAGAAAGAGAACATGGAGCGAAAGCCACGAACAGGCATTTCACACAGAAAAGAGAACACATTCCAAGAAAGAGCATGTGAATTAGTGTTTAACTTCTTGAGTAATCAGGGGAAAATAGATTAAAACCACAACCCTGCAACAAGCTCTTTTTCATACTTAACATACCAACCAAAGTTAAGAAGCCAGGAACTAAGTGAAAATTTCATAAAATTCTGGGGCAGTTTATACTTTTCAAACACATTAACTCTATCATTACCCAGCAAATGGAAGACATATGTAGCATAAAAAATCTTATTTATATAGGGGAAATGCATGCACCTGTATATGAGATTACATAAACAAGAATCTTTTCAGCAATATCACTTCTAAAGTAAGATATTGGAAACAATTCAAACGTCCAGTGACAGTAAAATAATAAGTTAATTGTAGTATATCCACAAAATGAATAATACACCACAGTCGAAATGAGGAAACTAAAGTCACATAATGTTGATTTATCTGGGTGAAAAAATGAGTATAAAAACGTACAGTCACAGAAGAAAATATACAGTATGATTTGATTTCTACCATTTTCAAAAACAATTGCATCTGTTGTATATCATGAAATAAGAACTTCAAAGCCAAGCAAAAGAAAAAAAAAAAAAACTAGCACAAAGTTCAAGACAGTAATACCTTTAGTGGGAAGAGGGCACTTCAACAGTGTTTGTAGATTCTTTATTCAGCTTGGTGTTGGTTACATGTGTGTTTCTCTGTAAACAATCATAGAAATACCATATCATAGAAATACCACATATAATACATGTGTTAAGTATTCTCTCTTTTGCATCAGTAAATAAAAAGGAAGGAAGGGTCCACTGAATGCTGAGCAGGATGGACGAATCTTATATAGCCATATTTTTTAACACAAAAGACAGAAAAAGTTTTCAGAGAGTAAAGTAAAATAAACTTTAAAAGTAACATGCTACTAAAATGTAAAGTCAGATAGCTATGACATACAATGGAAGCTAGATGACAGTAGGGCGAAACTTTCTATGCACTAAAAAATACCAATTCAAAACCTAGAATTCTATTCCAATTAATGTACATGAAAATGTTGCTTACATTCCATATTCACTTTCTGAGAGTTTTTTTTGGGGGGGTGAACTGCTTAAACAAAATAAAAGTGATATCAAGAACTTGGAAGAAACTCTTTGCAATAAATGTTAGAATTGACCAAGGAGTGACACAAAAGAGAAATTTCAGAATGAGAGCTGAGCTAGTGTTTTAGGTATTATTTGACGTAAATTAGAAAAGAACTCACTTGGCACAAGAAGACTATCTTTAAGAAGAAAACTGAAATTCTTTTTATTTAAAAGGTGTAAGTAGAAGCATGAAAAATCTTAGTGATTTGGTAAAGAAAGAATAACAAAGATGAAAACAAAAACTGCATGATGAAGTCATGATCCAGAATAGAAAAAAGCAAATTAAAGTGTGGCATGATTTGAGTAAGGGGTCTTGTAAGAGATAAGAGGACATTAACCCTGATAACAGAAAGCATGTCACTGTAACAACATTCTGTATCCAGCTGTGACAGAGATCTTGTTATATTGCTTGGGGTGGGGGGGAACTCTACAGTAAAGAATAATTTGCTATATTCTTTGCTGATATTAAATTCTTCCATTATGCTCTTTCCAAGTCTTGGATATTCTAATTTGGGCTGCGTAATGGAATATAAAGCTTTGAATCTTGACAAGATAAAAATTAAAGTTATAAAAATGTAGGTGACAGGATTTGGAAGGTGGTTGGAAAAGTGAGGCTAAGGAAAGAAAGCATGATATCCTTGTCTTACATGTACAGACGTTTTTAAAAAATTAAGAAATTTAAATATCATAGACTAAACGTTTGTGTACCCCCAAAATCCATATGTTGAAGCCCTACCCCCACTGGGATGATATTTGGAGATGGGGCCAGTAGACGGTAATTGCATTTAGATGAGGGCATGAGGATGGGGTTCTCATGACGGGAATAGGGTCTTATAAGAGGAGAAACCAGAGAGTTTACCCCCTCTCTCTCTCCACCTTGTGAAGACACAGTGAGAAGGCATTCAGTCTACAAGTCGGGAAGAGGGCTCTCACCAGAAACTAAATTGACCCACACCTTGCACTTCCCGCATCCAGAACTGTGAAAATTTAATTCCTATTGTTTAAGTCACCCTGTCTATGTTATTTTGTTATGGCAGCCGGAGTAGATTAAGACAATAATCTTAAGTAGTTTATTTAAAATTACAAGTGTAATGATTAGAAAAAGTAAAATTGACAATAAAAATGGCTAAATAATAGGAGAGAGAATAAATTGAAGTTGAATAAATTTTTTAAATCAAAATATTTCACTGCAGGCTATAAATGGAGAATGTCTATAGCTGGTAAATCAGAACAGCACTGTAACTGTAATATTTGGGTAAACAGTTAACCATTAGAAGAATCAAACATATAAAGGATCGAAGATGATTGCCTCTGAGGACTAGTCAGTGAAAAGAAGGGGGATAAATTTATTCACTCTAAGTCTTTCTGTGTCATTTATTTTTAAACAGTTGTACATATCACTTTGAATCAAAAAAGGAAAACAAAACACACAGAAGTCAGTGTTATCAACGGCATTGTGAGAGAAACTTTGCATAAATGCGGATTATTAGCCTCTGAAAGTATAAGAGCTGCCTTTTCTAATTCCCCTGCATCTCATCAAATACATAACAGAGGATTTTACACATGATGGGGCTTAACAAATACCATTGACTTATAAAGTCTGTGCTAGTAGGGAAATAGATGCTGCAGGGATGCCACACAGGAGTTGTGATCCTTGTGGTTTACTTGGTCCAAATGCTTAGGTAAGGACAGAAATTGATCAGCTTGGAGCCTAGCTCATTAAATTAATCATGAAGGCCAGGGGTATGGGGACCATAGATTCTGTCATTTCCTTTATAAAAGAGAAAAACAATAAGATGCTTATGGCTGTAGGGAAAATAAAAAATATTACAACCTACACTTGTCTTGAGAATGTTAACTCATGATGCACATAAAGCCTAATCAATTTTTTAATTCTATAACTTCTTAATTGACTTTAATTGCCAATTCTTGTCAACAAGGACAAACAGACCTTGCATTTTAAATGAAAATGATGCAAGCCATATTAAATGCTGCCTTGAAGTTTCCAAATCATTTCATATGCATGAAGCAATAGCTATAGTGCTCTCTGCCTCTATAGTGAAGCAACAAGAATCACACTATAGTCTATATTTCAGATATTCTCAGAAAAATCTTTTACTGAAAAAGGCATATTCGATGAAATAATTACATTTTTAAATGAAATTTATCACGAGCTTACATTAAAAAATTAAAACGATCTTAGCTTCTCAACATTAATTTTGCCTCTACTTAGCACCATCTTTAAAAAGAGGTCCCCTTTTGTCTTACATCTTTGGATAATAATTATCCAATTTCAAACCAAGTGAAACAAACTCTCTAGGCTACTACCACAATATGAAACCTCTGGGGCTTAATATGAAAATGCAAGATTTAAAATCCTTTATTTCTCATAAAATCATCTAACAAGAATACAGTCCTGATTGCTGTCACTGTATCTTTCAAACGCCAGTGATAATCTCATCTAATGGTTTGCAATCATACTGATCAAAAAGAATGCCCATGAAGAGAAATAGGAAGCTTTGAATATTTATTCATTGACTCAAACAAAACCAGTCAATTAATAATGGGTGAATCACAGTCAAGCTGCAATACCAGCGCTAATACCAATTTCTTCCTGGAAAGTTTCTGTTCCTTAGTTGGAAAATCATAAGGGAATACATAAAGCTGGTAAAACCAAGTAATTGCTCTTACTGTCCCATCTCAGGTGAACTAGTGTTAATTGAACTTCTTGTGTCCTCGTGGAAGTCAAGAGTACATCTGTCAGTTTTTGTCTTTCAAGGGTTTATTAAATTTTAGTTAAAATATCATCATGTCAGTTGGACAACAAGTGGATAAATTAAAACTGGTTTTTGGAAATTTAATACGTGAAGGATATCATACACATAGTGATGTATAGTAGAAAAGACAATTTTCTTTGTCAGAAAGCTCCTGATATGTTTTTACCCTTTGCATGATATTTAATGTTTTATAAATTTATAGGCACACATTTTATCTTTAAGAATATATATATATGTTTATATGTATGTATATAAATACACATACACACATATATATGTATATAAATACACATACTCACACATATATATTATGTGCTAAAGAGAGATGAACATTTTTCAGACTTTGTTTTTTTAACTAGATTTCTGTACCAAAAGTGCTATGCTTTCCTAACATAGATATCCTTTATTTTTTATTAGTAGGAAATCTGTCTTGATTTTACTACTAGTGATCATAGATAGCACTCAATGGCAATTGAAGTGTAGATATTCTACAAGTAAAGACCAAAATTCTACATCCAAAGAAACATTATTCTTTGTGTAAGGTTTAACCAATATCCCTGGTGCTTTTTGCTCCTTAGTTCCTTCCATTTTTCATTCATGATGATAAAATAATTATTGTGAACTCATAAAAATTTATGCTTTAGTGGTGACAAACAAAACATGGTAGTTTTTTGATTATCCTTTTTTTAAAGTTTTTGGTTGTAACTAGAGAATTATCTTCATAAAAACTAAGATGACAGCCCTTGGATTAATATAAATAATACATATCTGTAGGCACTTAGCAAAAATACTAGCCATGAAAAAATGAATCTTTTTTGAATGACTCGATATCCAGTCTATATCTATAACATATTTGACAGCTATATTAATCAGAGCACTTTGAAAAACCTTAATTATTATATAGTATTAAGTAAAAAGAAATGTAGAATACTAAATAGTATGTGTAGCATGATTCTGATATTAAAATATAATAATAATTGCATCTAAGTACAAATGAACAGAATTTTCACCAAAATGTTAACTTTGATTGCCTCTGCATAGTGAGCTTTTGATAAATTTTATCTTTTTTAATCACATCTGTATTTTTCCTTGAAAATATATTATCGTCATAAGAAAAATATACAATCAAAAGAAAATATTCCTCTTTGGCTTCTACAAGAATTACATGTTAAATCTGCCTGGAAATGTTGTAGCAGAGACAGAATTATTGTTCCCCAAAACTAAGACTGCGCTTTAAGTACTCAAATACATACCATAGAAGAATATATTTTGGAATGTCTTTGTCTAGCGTAAGAATTTTTATCCTTTGAAAGGACGACTAACAAATCACCAACAATTCCTCTTGTTAGAGCTGCCACAATGCAATTCTCGCGATGAACTGGAGGAGGGGCTCCACGTGCTGTGGAGGCAGGAAGCCGTGCGGTTTCCGCTGCTGATATTAGAGATGAATTTCCTTTGGAAGCTCAGGATGAGTACTAAGCAATTATACCATTCAAGGTTGAGTTAGAAAGTACTTGGTGTTTATATGACCTTCCATGAGTAGTTTAGTATGTTTATAAATATTTGCCGTTCGTTTGTCTTTTGTCATTGACTGAGGATTGACCTGTGTCACTTGTCACTGACAACACCAAAATGAATTGAAATTCTGTCTTTAGAAATAGGTTTCCTTGATACTGCGACATTTATAAATGGGCCTTTAAAGACTGCACTTTTTCTTTACACTTTGTTTCAATTTCCTGTCACTCTCAAGTGAAGATTTTTATAATACTAAATTTATCACATCTTTCCAGGATCATTTCTCTGGCTCTAAGCTTCTGGGATACACTTCATCTCTGCAGGAATCTATATTTACTTTCTCCCCCTTCAACTTACAACAAAGTGTATATAAAAACACTCTCAGGACAGGATGTGGCATTCTTTTTCAAAAAAATGACTGAAATTATGATGAATCACTGGTTTTAACATCCAAGTTAATTAAAAGGCTTATCATGATGTGGGTTTTGAAGATAAGCCATTTTCAGAAAATGTCATCTTCAGTCTCTTTGTTTTGTGATATAGAAGTTTAGATAGAGGAAATATTTAATTGGTTTTGTCATTATTTAAGCTACAGCTTACCTACGGTTCTTTTTTCTGTCCATCCTGTCTTGAATGTCTTTTATCCATCTTATTTTCTCTTTTCCTTTTGTGAAAGAATTTATGGCAACTTTAAGCTTTTCTCTACTATGTGAATTACGTCGCTTACTGCCATCATTTTTTGCACTTTCTGCTTTTTCTTAACGTCTTTGTAAATTTTTATAGTCTGTTAGTTTTTGTGAAGACAGCCATCTCAGATTCTCTTGACACAGTTTTACAAGTTCTAAGAATTTTTTCTCATGTCACAAATAAGCCTATGATCATTGCCTCCAAAACAAGTCAAGTTAAAGAATTAAAATATTAAAAGAAAAGAAAAATCTAATTTGGGAGATTGATAATTACTCTATTTTCACAAATTTAAGGCAAAATAAATTTGCATTTGCCTCATACGTTTCCATGTACTGACACTATTATTGAACAAAAATGCTGGTTTCCAGCATAACTAAATCAATTTAACAGCATACTCCATTCAGTGTTTTAATTATACATTTTAGTCCATTCTTCAGTTTATTAGATTCCTTTTAATATGTATAGTACAGCACTATTGCCACAAGAAGATAACGTCTGGAGCTTAAATGTCCATTGGGCACAACTATCGGCATTTTTCCTCTGCTGAGGTCATGAACCCAATTAATCCTCATTGCCAAAGGGAAAAAGAAAATACCAGTGATCATACACACTAAATGTTATCCAAATCTAATCTGACAGTCATTGCTGATTGAACTTGGTATACCCTGGAGCCTAAGAAAGGAGTCTTAGTAGGCATATAGATTTCTCTGCATTTTACTGATGGCTACTCCAAATGCTTTTGAAAATCAACAAAAATGGAACTGCCAAGTTACATGTGGGATTAATTTTTACTGCATAGACTACACTGAGTGTGAATATCTGAAAGTATTTCATGGTTTTATAGGAGAATACACAAAATCTTTACCAAGAAAGAAAAATCTTGTCTGTTTCTCTAATATCCTATACATGAAATTGATAACCCATGGAGTAAAATACATCCTAGTAGATGTTAATATTGTTCCTTTCCATATTTTTAATAAGGAGGTATTTTAGTGATATCTCAAATTTCAGTCTTTCATATGGTTCTTGGATCATGTTAATCTGTCAATAAATTTTTGCTGAGCTTTATATAAATATATCCACATAGTTGTACATAATAGATAGTTGTAATCATAATTTATGTATTATATACCTAGTGTTTTCATATATTTCTTCATATTATTATGAAGCTCTCATAATCATCATCTCTAGCATGATTCTCAAAACTATGTTTATTTTCTTAACCTACAGTCCATATATTGGAATATGTACTAAAACATTACACCTAGAATTAAATCAAGTTTAATGTGACAAAGCTGAACTAAAATCCTTTCTCAACAGAATTAGCTCGTCCTACTACATTTCCAATCTTACTTGTACAGAATCTGCCAGTCATCCAAATTGGAAATGAAAAAGTCATTTTAGATGCTTCCTCTTCCTTCCCTATGCACACCTAATTATTTATCAGGTCTTCTCTAGTCTACTTCCCAAATATCCCTCTAATCTCCCTGCCCTTGCATCACTTGCCGAATGCTAATTATTCCTTTCCTGGATTATTGTACCACCTTCCTCAAAAGTTTTCCCACTTCCAGCCTGGGTACTCCTCAGTTGGTCCTCTTCACAGCAGCTTTGAATTGTTTTCCAAAATATTAACCATTACTTTACCACTTCGTAAAGGAGAAAAATAGCTTGCTTTCTTCTAAAGGATAAAATTAATACTTTTAAACACAGCCTACAAAGTCAATCATACTCTGACTCTTGTCTCTTTCTCTAGCTGATCAATGAAACTTCTTACATCTCGAGGTTATTCATACATGCTCAACAAGCTCCTTATTTAGTGTTTTTTCTGTGGTGGACAATCCTGGATGGTGTTAACATATCACGCAGAAGTCTTCACACTAGTACCATCCTCACTGGGCCTTCTTGTTCCCAAATTTCCATTCCAATCTTCAAATATCTGCCTTAGTATTCTTTGATTCCTAAGCTGTATTATGTGCAGAGTGAGATTCCAGAAAATTTATCAGAGAATATCTCTTTGGAGGCTAAAAGCTGAACAGATATTTCAAAATTTTCATTGTTGGAGAAATATGATCCTGCTCTGGACAGGAAAGACTTTTGAGCATATCTCAGGTATTTATTTGAAAGCTGATGTCATGGGAGTGAGGACCATGCCTTAAGAATAAGTTCTCTTCTCTAGGAGTAAGATCAAAATCAGAATAGACACAGTCTAACAAAACTGATAACCAAAGTTTAAGAGGATCAAGGAAGTCCACTAGTAATTTGACTGCCTGCTAAAAACAGAACACAGCATTAGTTAGAGAAAGATAAACTTCAGAGAATCTATTGAGTATCACTCATAATATACAGACTAAATTAAAAAAATACTAAACAAACAAAACAATAGCAAAATTTGATCCATAATCTAAAGGTAAGACAGTAAATAACAACAGACATAAGATATGATCCAGATATTAAAGTGAGCAGGCAAAGATTTTCAAACAACTATAACTAATACATTAAGAAAATTACAAGAAAAGACAGAAATTATGAATGAAAAGAAGCATTAACAACAGAATATTAGAATCCTCATGAACCAATCCAAAAACCCTCCAGAAGTGCAGAATCCCACCTGAAATGAGGAACACAGGTGGGTTTAACAGCAAATGCACCTAACCAAAGATAGGATTAGAACACTTAAAGGAAGTTAAGAAAAAAAATTTGAATGAAAGCACAGACAGAAAAACATGAAAATAATAGAAAAAAGCACAATATACATTTCATAGAATCAAACTATCTAATATAATGTAAGTGAAGCCTTAAGCAGAGAGAAGAGGGATAATGAGACAAGAACAATACTTGAAGAAAATTCTCAAAATCTGGTGAGAGATATTTGCCCACTAATTGAAGAAACCCATCTAACCCCAAGCAGAGTAAATATAAGTAAAACCTCACCCAGCTATATGGTAGAACATTGCTATAAACAAAAGATTAGGGAGACCAAGAGTAAGAAGGTCAGATGACTTCTCAACAGAAATTACAGAAACCCAAAGAAAATTAAATGGAATCTTAGAAGTGATAAAAGAAAAAAAACTGTCAATATACAATTCTGTACCCAGTGAACACATCTTTAAAAATTAAAGCAAAATAAAGATGTTATCATAAACAAAAACTTAGACTTCATCACCAATAGGCATAGAGTATAACAAATACTAAAGATAAATCTTTTGGAAGCATGCAAGTATAAGAAAGTATGGATATCATTAGAAATTGTAAATATATGAATAAACATACAAAAGTATTGACTAGCTAAAGCAATAAAAATAAATATAATAACAATAATATCAAGATTTATAAACTATGTAGAAGTAAAATATATGCCAAGGGCAAAAAAGGCAGGAGAAGGATAATTGCAGTTAAAATATATTATTTTGTGTATTGTCTGAGATATGGAAAGGTATTTATGTCATATGGACTGAAATAAGTTAAACATATATTTTATAACTTCTATTGTATACCACCAATAGAGCAATATTAAAAACTATAGCAAATGTTAATGGGGCAATTAAACAAAATGATAAAAATTTATATATTGAGACAGAAAAAGAGGCATAAAGGAATAAAGGCCACATGGGAGAAACAGAACACAATCAGCCAATGTCAAGTAGTAATAGAAAAGTTAGTTGTGGGTCTTTCTGGGGAGCTGGCAATATTGTATTTCTTAATATGAGAGGTTTCACTATAGACTTCTGTTTGACGTATATTTTGGTTTGCAGTTTTGAAAAAAGGTAAATAATAAACATAATGTCTAATATTAGTGGCTCCACGTTCATCCACAATCATCTTGAGCTGAATAGCAAATGACCAAATTTAAGGAGGGCTAAATCTCTAGGACAGTCCATTTCCCAATGGGCCTTCTACATATTAATTTACTACTTACCTTTTGAGATATATTTTCTGATCTCTTTCCTAAACCCTCTGCTTCATGAAAAATCACAACCCTTTGTTTTCTCCTAAACTGCTTCATGAAACCAAGTGCTAGTGAAACAGCAGCAGCCAGTCCTAGATTTTTCTGCTTCCTCATTTCAAGGGTTGACTTCACTGAATTCTAATAATGTGGGTCACATGCATGATAAAATGAGGCTGATCATAAGAGAAAAAATGTTTGGAGCCTATGCTCTTATTTGCATAACATCAATTTAACTGAATGCATTGTTTTCCATTGTGGATATCATATCTTTCTCTATACAAGAACCTTGAGATTCTACAGCTTTTGTAAAATAATTAGGTGGCTCAGAGGGGCAAAATAGAATTTAGACAGGGGGATTCACAACTCAGACCATATATCTTCCAAGGAAAATGTCGAAAGTGTTTATTTTAATCATGAAATATCTCCTAGTAAAATATCCAAAAGGTAATCTATTTTGAGAACTTCCATTTATAAGTTATCTGGCCAAGAGTTAAAACAAACTATTTGGAATATATATTGCTAACTATACATTTAATCATTTTAGAGTTATCCATATTTTCTAAGAATACTAAATAAAACATTATTGAGAGAATACCACTAAAGTAATAAATAACTGACATTTCTACTCTCAACATAGTTTAATTTAAACTTTACCTTCTTTGATTGAGAAAAAGAGAATATAGACTCATACTCAGTCTTGCTAAGATTTCAAAGGTTAGAGGAAGAAAAAATGATATGGGTAGAGTGGAATTATGAAATTAGTATATTCTTGGCTTCTGTTGTCTCTGAAATATCAAAGAAAAGGGCAAGTTGAGTGTGAATGTTGTTTGGGGAGTGGGGAAAACTCTAGACTCCTCCTGGTCTGCTTAAAATGTGAGAGGTTATAGAACGGATGATATTAATCAGTGAAAAAATGATGTCTTATCAAAGTGAGTTATCGAAGTATCAGGAGTTCTGGCTACTGGAGCCTGAGAGGGGAACAGAGGACAAAAGTGAATTATTCCTGGGAGCTGTTGTGATAAAACCCAGCCAGGTGTTGAGACCCCCAACAAGCTCTCAGTGCCCCTCTGTCTGCATGTGCACAGCTCAGATAGGGTCCAACTGATCTTTCGGTTAGAAAGTAGAAGAAAGTCATACCAGGTCTGGGGAAACAGAAGCTGGCCTCTACTTCAGGAGAAAAAATAATTGATGAATGAAGAAGGTAGACACTCATCAGTCAAGCTGTGGGGGTGACCTACATACAAAATAGAGGAGGATTTGCATGGATCATAGCTCAGGGCGAATATTCCTCAAGCAAAAAGAGGAAGATTGGCAACAGATGTTGGCTCAGGGCGAATATTCCTCAGCAAAAAAATAATAATAATAACAAAGGGAGAATACTGGCTCAGATGGAAATTGCTCAAAATATAGCACCTCCATCACCACAATCTAATTTTAGAACATTTTCATCACCCCCTAAAGAAAGCCCATACTCATTAGCATCCCCAGGCCTCTAGCTTCAGGGAACTTCTACTTTCTGACCCTATAGATTTGCCTATTCTAGACATTTCATATAAACGAAATTGTGGATTATGTGGTCTTTTGTGACCAGCGTCTTTTACTTACCATAATGTTCTTAAGGTTCATTCACGTATTCATCATGTAGCACGTATCATGACCACACAACTCTGAATATACTAAGAAAATATTGAATTGTAAACATTAAATGGGAAAACTGTATGATATGTGAATCATATCTCAATGCAGCTTTTCTTTTAAAAAAAAGGAGCATTTCATTGGGAAGTGGGTAATGTCCACTCAAAGACAGCTTGAGGTGCTCTGGCTTCCTCGTCTGAGAGACTGGCAGCTCTTCCTGAGATGGTAGAAAGTCCAGGAATTGGGGTAATCAGGAGCAGTCAGGCTGTGGCAGCTTCCCTGAATGCAATTATCTGTTGGGCATGCAAAATGGTAAACTCAAGTACTATCGACCCAAAATAAATAGTTAATAGAAGTTAAGTTTCTAGGGATCTTATGAGCAGAAAATTAAAAACTCAGTAAATTAAAAATAAATTAGATGCCCGACCAGATCCAAACAGGTAAATAAATTTCTGATCAGTCTTTTCAGAATTTTGTAAAACTAGAACCTACATTTGGGGAGCGTATCAGATCCCATCCACAGGTAACTGGAATAAGTGACCTTGTTTTCCTTCTCAGTGATCCTACATTCAACAGAGAATGAAAAATTGGCAGTCAGGAAATGTAGGATGTGAGGCGAATATTTTAATGCATATAAAAATTTGGATATTTGATCCAATACTTTGTATTGGTAACTCACTGAGTTCTAAGTCTGTTTCATTTACAACTAAAATCCTCTGAAAGACAGCCAACGAAAATGAAAAATATGTATAAATTCATTTGAAACATCCTAAAGGAAATGTAAAAATAAGTTTGCAACTAAAATGTCTAAGTCAAAATGTAACAGCTTATTTTATAAATTGGTTCTTATAGAACTTAGACACTGGTAAAATTATGCACCTACTAAAATGATTCCACTTAAGGATTTTAATCAATTTTAAGAAGTCTCTCATGATTCTTGATGTTAATTTGATTACATGTACTGATGTTTTAAATTAGGTTTTAACAGTCAGGGTAATTCAATATTGAGATACATATATATTTATATAATACACATATTATTTATTTTGTATAGAGAGATTTTTTTCCTTTAAAGGCCTTTTGAAAATTGGATCCTAACTCTAGCTAATGGTCATAAAATATAAGTAATAACATTAATGCTCACAAAAATAAAGAGTTAGATGAAATTACTAAGCAAATCTCAGAGGTCTGATTTTGCCTCTTTTATTCACTACAATTTTCTATTACATATATGAAGTGTTATCTAAGCTATTAAGTATGTTATGCATTTTTAGGTCTCTATTTCCTCCCGTTATGTCTTTTAAGATAAATCATACTGGGGGCACACACTAATTGTGACATCATTTGAACAATTTGCTAGTAATTTAATTCAAACATTTGGATACAAGCACAATATAAGTAATTACTAATGAGAGTTTAAGCCAAGGACAAGGTCTCAAACACTTTTCTCCTCTCCTATAGTTGAGTCTTTTCGCATTAAAAATAAGCATTCCTTTCCCAATTCTAACCTTTTGGGGTTCATCAAAGTTATAAGACTGGGTCTCAAATCACAAAGGACTGTAGAGAAATAGCTGATTCTTTGGGTTAGCATTTTGGTTTATGTGGGTTTTTTGTTTTGTGTTTTTCTATTTGTTTTTCATTGGGGCAATCAATGGTGAGCACTGACAGTCACTTACTGGCCCTGGTTTATTCTATGTCTCAGATGAGCAAAATATAGATGATAATCCAGCCTAAGAGTAATTCTATTGGGCTAAGGTTTAACAAGTTGCTCAGGCAACAACTTCAATCAGGAGTTGAAGAAGTCCCAAATCCCAGAGTCACTGCTTAGTAAAAAAGTCCCAGAGCAGGGCTGCCCAATGAAAATATAATACAAAAATGTAATTTTATACATTTTGTAGTCACGTAAAAAAGTCAAAAGGAACAGGTGAAGTTAATTTTAAAAATGTTTCACCCACTATATGCAAAATATTATCCCTTTAAAATATTTTTGATAGAAAATATATTGAGATATTTTATAGTTATTTTTTCATCCTAAATCTACAGAATCAAATTTGAGCTAGCCACATTTCAGGTGCTGAGGAGACACATGTGTTCAGTGGCTGCCATCTTGAACAATAAAGGCCTCAAGAGCTCCTGGATGACATTGAGCTGTGACACAAAGTTCACAGTCTATTACAGCAGGCATCATTAATGACACGCTAGAGACAGTTTATCCTTATAGTGCACTCCACTTCACTGCCTGTTCAAGAAATAAAGAATCTTTTTCTCTTTTCTATGTTAAAATCCTCCTCTGTCGGTCAATCCATTCATCTGTCCTTTCCCCCATATGTCAAATTCTTCCAGTTCAGCAGGTCCAATTTTTCTATGAGAGAAAATCGTGACTCTGTAAGTGAGCCTTTAAAGATCTTGGTTTAGCCCTGGTCAAAAAGTTTTAAAATTATTGTCTCTATTGGTGTGAGCCAGGGAGGAAGAATGACTGGACTTCCGCATCCCACGGGAAAGAATGAAGCGTGTGCATGCATGTGGACAACAGTTATGCTTTGCAGAATACATACAGTTCTGTCCTATTTATACATAACAGTTTATTTCTGGGTATTTTTTCTATCCCACTATTTATTCTTTGACAGCATAGGACAGATTTAATTATTTTAACTTTATTAAATGTTACTATCTGATAGAACATATCCCAAATTACTGTTTTTTTGTTCATTGTTTTCTTGGATGCATCCACCATGTATTTCTTTACGTTTTCCTCACGTGTCCAGGGTTAGTACATCACCTCTGTCCATGGCATCTGATCATCCCTTATCTTATATTATTTAATCAGATTCCCTTCATCCTCTATTCTTCTCACTCCGTCTGAAGGTTTCCATTATAAAGTGTTTAAGATATAGCATTAGATTTGTATATATCCTTGAAAAGGGTGTAGTGCTTCTTTGAATACTGTTTTTAATTCAATTAATTTTTATTGTGCTGTGAATTTTATTCCAACTCACACATTTTCTCTCTCAACTATACAGTTCTGAAGACCTAATCATGTATTACTTATTTCAAATAAAATTTGGAATCACTTGATCAAATTAAAATATCAATTGGTGCTCTGATTGCCATTAACTGCATAAATTTATTCATGTTGTCTTGTTGTCTGTCAGTAACTAACATTTTTTTCATATATACTAGAGATTTTATATTATTGCTTCTTGTCAAAAGTAATATTTCTCTTACATTTTATAAATTGTAATTGTGAACCTAAAAGAAAGCTATTTTTGTCTATTTATTACATATTCATATCATTTAATTTTTATGTTTATTTTCTTTCTTTGCCTCTACAATATCTCCACGAGTGATCCTTGACTGCTGTGTCTAATACCTAGAATACTGCCTATTTCATAATATATATTAGCTAAGTCGATACTTCTGGTACTGTGCTACATACTGGGGATAGAACAGTGGAAAAAAAGAGAAGAACTATCACCAGTCTTACGAACTTTCCAGTCTAAGAGAGGGCAGTGCAGACTGGTAAGCAGGCAATTGCATGATGGTGCTCACTACAAGGGCGGAAGTATGATGACAAATGAACACATAGGTGGCTGACCCTAACCCGGGTCTCAGGAAAAGTTTGTGGAAAATGTGATGACTAAATGCAGACTTGAGAGTTGTCCAAGAGTAAGTCAGATAAGGAAGAGTGGGGAAGACAACAAAGGGAGCTCCAGAAACCTGGAAGAGCGCATGCAAAGGTCTGGAGGCAGAAGTAAATATGGCATGTTCAGAGAACACGTTAAAACGTGTTCCACAAAATCTCTTGACACATCTAGTTGTTGTCGGTAATTTTTCCCTTCTCCTTTTAGTCTCGGTATGACTTTTCCTTAAAAACAAATTTCTTCTTTGTTTTAATTTTAGTAATATTTATAGCTGACGTTTATTTTCATCTTCTACATAAGAAGAATCTAGAATAAATTTTTGTTAACAAGGAGAAGAGATCAATCTCACTCATTTCTGTTCCCCTCATAGTACCACTAATTGTTAAAAATCCTTCTAATGAAATAAATAATAAAATTAACTGAAGTATGCCATTACTGTTCAAAATTCTGATATTTAGTATCCATTACTGTGGTATGGATCTAATGACCCAATAAAGGAATATTATTAACAGGAAGTATATATCATTGATTATATGAGATTACCCGTGATAATCCTGTGCTGGTTAATTTTATGTGTCAACTTGACCACAAAGTGACCAGATATTTGGTTACACATTACTTCTGGGTGTGTCAGTGAGGGTATTTCTGGATGAGATTAACATTTGAATCAGTAGACTAAGTAAAGCAGACCATCCTCCCCGTTGTGGGTGGCATTCATCTAATCCATTGAAGAATAGATTAGAAGAATAGAATAAAAGGCTGAGTCAGAAAGAACTCTCCCTCTCTGCATATCTTTCAGCTGAAACATGGATCAGTTCTCTCCTGCCTTCAGACTTGGACTCAGACTGAAATTATACCATCTGTTCTCCTGGGTCTCCAACTTGGCTACTGCAGATCTTGGGACTTCTCAGCCTCCATAACTGAGTGAGCCAATAACTTAAAGTAAATCTCTCTCTCTCTCTCTCCACTTACATATGGCCACCTGCATTTCTTGACTCATGGCTCCATATATCTATATATCTTCTATTGGTTCTGTTTCACTGGAGAAATGAGATTAAGACAGATTTTGGTCAAGGGTAATTCTAGAGGAACAGAATGTTAAGGAAGAGTTTTCTAAATTGGTTCCGGGGTTTCTGGAGTTGGCTCTATAATCTGATTAGTTAAAAAGCTAATAACTGTATTTTCAGTAATACAGAGATCACCGATAATGCATAATGTGATCTGGCAATAAAAATACACAAAATATCTCCATTGGATACTCCCAATCAACCACATATAAGAAGCAAGGACCTGGGTGACTTCGCATATGATATGTTTGAGCATTTTTGGAAAACTAACAGATATAATGAAGTTGGTTGGTTGCTCCTAAAGTCACGGGACAAAGTGGAGAAAAAAATGGATGAGCTCTAAGATCCAGATTCCCAGCTCAAGCCAAAAATGACCTGAAAGTTGTTATGTGTGGCCTGAAGGACAAACTTATCTCAAGCAGCCACAGAGCTGAGAATATTGAAAATTACTCAGAGTCTCATCCCATGATTGACTCCCAACCCCACCGGGTGTCTACTATTAAAGTGGGAGCATTGTTTAGGAAAGAATGGGATACAATAAATTGGATTGGTGACATGTGGGAAGACCCTGATGAAACTGGAGAAGCTGAGCCTCTGAACTCTGATGAGTTTTCATTGCCAGTCAAAGTGGACTCTCCACAGCCAGTGGTAGCTGCCTCTCCACCTCTGTCTGAGGGTTTAACCTTGCTTTCTCTGAGGAAACTGTAGTGGCCTCCCCTGAGACAGTTGCCATGCAAGACAATGCTGATTCTCCTCAGGACCTGCCCTCATCACCCCTCTTTGCTTTTAGACTCATAATTAGGCTAAAGTCCCAGCAAGCCCCTAATGGTGAAGCACAAGGTGTGAGCTATGAGGAGGATTGATCTACACTCCAAAAGAACTAGTCGTGAGTTTTTAAATGTGCGCTGACAGAAATCCAGGAACCAGATTGAGAATGGATGTGGAATGAATGGGATAAATGTGGAAGAAACGTAAAGATGGACCAGGCATTTGCTGATTTTACATCACTATATGTGCATGGACAAATTTTGCCATGAATATGTTGTCTTGTTGGGAATTGTATCGTTAGAGTAGGTGCAGGTTTTTCAAAAAGTGGAATTAACGGGGTTGGAGATAGTTGGGAAACAGTTGAACTATCTTTGAGTTACTTAGAAAGTCTTCCTTAATTTCCTGCAGTCATAAGATAATTTCCCTCTTTCTGGTTGGACTCCAGTGTATGCAGTAAGAATGGATATATTGTGGTCTTACTTTTTTCCTAACCCATTTCTCTCTTTCAGGCAATTAGTTAATAAAGTTCTGTTGTAATTTCACAACCATCATTTGAGATTTGACCATCACAAAGCATGTCATGTTTGTTAATTTGATTGAACTGTAAAGGGAAGTTGGGGGATAGTGAATCCAGCCTCACTAACATTTAGGCACCATAATCTAGAAGATCACTGAAATTTCATGATCAACAAAAAGGCAGAGCCACCCATTGTGGTATCAAAAGCTAAAACACAGCATTGCACTCTTTGTTAAATTAATATATAAATGAATGAATGAGAACAAGGTTAAAAAGCAAATATGAGAGAAAAAAGGGGCTGGTTTTGCTTAGGGAATGGGAGATGGAGAAATAAATCTGCCAGGATATTTGTCTTCTTCCTACAAAAATATCAGGGTTTTATGAAGGTAAATGACCTCTGCTTCATTAGTTACAAGGAATCTGCAGTTAACTGGAGCTAATTATCCAGAGCAAGATCTTCAAACTGGAGTCAATCTACTCTTGGAGGCACCCAGACTTCCAGAGCTATACCCTGGTATGAAAAGTTTTAGGGAATTCCTCAAATTCCATTTACCCAATTTTCTTCAATTGATCTTCTTTATATCCCACCTACTCTTATATCATTTCCCTTTCAAAATTGCCTCATCACACTTTACAAGAGAAGCACAGACTTCTAAATTACCTTGAAGTATGGCACTGCTCTATGGTGTACAAAACGTCTTTGCATATAACAGACAATTCAAAACACTTCTGTTAGGGTTGAAAAAGTGAATGATTTTAATAATTAGGTGTTACATCCTTTTGCAAGCCAATTTGCTTCCATTTCTTTACTTTAAAAAAATTTTAGGAAGATTTAATTGCATATTCATCTGGTAGCTCATTAAAAATAATTTGGGGGGCCGCCTGGTGGTGCAGCGGTTTAGCTCCCGCTTGTCAGCCCCAGGTTCGCGGGTTCGGATCCTGGGGGCCCGCCAATGCACTGCCTGTCAGTCATGCTGTGGCAGCATCCCATATAAAGTAGAGGAAGATGGGCACAGATGTTAGCCCAGGGCCAGTATTCCTCAGCAAAAAGAGGAGGATTGGCAACAGATGTTAGCTCAGGGCTGGTCTTCCTCATGAAAAAAAAAATAATAACTTTTGATTATAAATTACCATGTGATCTTTTTTACATAACTTTGGAGGAATTAAAGAATTTTGTGACATTGTTACCAAAAATAATCCTTCCATTTTCATCTAAGTGAAAAAATGCTTCTCAGCTTTTTTGTACTTATATCTTTTAAATTATTAAAAACAGAAAATAGGAAAACAACAGATGCTAAATAGTATTACATTCAGGCAATAACTTCTATTCATTAGTAGATATAAGAATCAATTTCAAAAGGAAGAAAACAGCTCTTCCATCCATTTCAAATAAAATTTTCTTTTACAAAAAATTATTAATTAAATCTGTAATATACTGGTATTTTGTCAATACCAGTAAAATTGAAATGGTAACTCGATCCAGAAGAGATATTTGAATTTTATCATCATAGAACATTTTTTAAAAAATACATATAATTTATGTACATATTTTTGTTTCAGAAAAGTATGATGGTATAATCAGTAGAAGACTTTTGAACATGAAATTATATTTCATGAAGATAAAACTCTGTGGAGAAAGTAGAATGGAAATACAGAGAGATAATAAGTAACATGAAATTTCTGGCTTTTTAAGAAACTCTTACACATACATTTTCTGAAAGGAGAATAGTGTCAAAAACCAGTTATATTTGTATTCCATTGGATAAACTTAAAATAGTAATATGCAGTTTCTTTTAAAGTGCCAATATTTGCAATTTGCAGAAAATTACATCATTTGCAACTATTTAAATTTTGACAAAATTTTAGATGTCAAGATAAAAATCTGTGAGGAGTCCATAAGATGTCAAAATACTTTAAGTGGTTAATCATGCAAATAGTTATGGTGTCCAGTGCTTTATAAGATCCTAGGAGTACAAAAATCAGGAGTGTGTAGCTTAAGAGAGAAAAAGAGTCAAGGACATCATCAAGGAGGACAGCAAGGTAAAGAGAAATGTTTACGGTGAGAAAAGATATTTTATTTCTAGGGAAGTAGAAGAAAGATTAAATGAGTAAACGAAACCTTCTTTCAACACATGGAAGAATAATTGGGTGGAAGTGAGGCAGAGGAATATGAGTTCAAGATTTGAAGTCAGAATTAAAATTAATTCCAGTGTTATCACATATTAACTGTTTAACATTGGCCCAGTCACAAAACATATCTGAGGCTCAATTTTCCCAAGTGTAAATGGGGAGTCTGTCTTCACAGCTCATCAAAGACTGACTATGGTAATACGATATCACTCTCCCCCCGTTAGACTTGATGACTACTGAATTAATGAAAATTCAAGCAGTTATGAATACAGTATACTTTTTCTTGTTGCCTATTAGAGGCATACATATCTTTTTGTCGGTGCCCCAATTAAAGACTCTTAATTAGGAATTGTTTGTACTAGCAATCACAAATCTATGTGGATTTTGCCAAGCATCTGGCCATTGGATTAATGCCCAGAAAAGATGGAGTATTCATCATTTCAGATACCTGAACACCTTCTCTGTGGGCAGAAAGAGGAATGCATTGATAATGCCAATAGTATGTTGAATACACAAAGTGACAATATCAGATGTGCTAAAATCTAAATGCTTAAAATACACACTTTTTGCATCTATATGCAAAATATGTAAGGTGTATCAATCTGACATTTGATTTGCCATAAGGGGATCTCTACTCATTATTTCTTGTCCATCAGGAATGCCAGTTAGCCAATGACCGAGTGGAACACTAAACCCATATTTTTACCAGATTGATAGTTAATATCGAAGGAGATAGTATGCTGTCTTAGAAGCCAAAATACCAAATATGATTGAAATATTTCTAAGTGTTGCTCAGCAACTGGGAACATGTCTAATCAGAGTTCTGCGATACACGAGTATATTATTTAAAAAAAAAAAATTACCCTACCTATTGTATACTCCAGGCAACTGTAATTTGTCTTGAGAAGCAAAATAACCTTCACAGCTGGTAGCAGATACCATTTAACAATTGTAATTTTTGTTGCAATAAAATACCCCAAATATTGTTATTTCTTCTGCTGAATTCATAGCAAGAAAAAATAGTATTCATTATACTTGGTGACATGTAATTATATTTACATAACCATTTCAAAATAACAAGCTTTTTCTTTATTTGAACTTTAAATTTTTATTATTATTTTTTTTAAGGAAGAGTAGCCCTGAGCTAACATCTGTTACCAATCCTCCTCTTTTTGCTGAGGAAGACTGGCCCTGGGCTAACATCCGTGCCCATCTTCCACTATATGAGACGCCGCCACAGCATGGCTTGACAAGTGGTGCATCAGTCCGTGCCCAGGATCCGAACCTGAAAACCCTGGGTCACGAAGCATAGCATGCGAACTTAACTGCTATGCCACTGGGCTGGCCTCTGTTTGAACTTTTTAGATGCTGTTATCTTAAGTAATGCTATTCTGTGTTGAAATGTAATAGGTAAATGTGGAAATATTAACTGGACCTCGAATAGTAGTTTTTGCTGAGACTTTGACCTGAACCTTATGCTAATGATGAAACCAAGTAATCTTTTTGTTTGCTCCAGAAGGTATCTACACTGAAGTCTAGAAATGTTAAAGGAAAACATGTCTTTGGCTGACAGTTGGAGACTCTTTTGTGCATCCTTAAGTGAGAGTTAAAGATACTGAGACAAGAATGTGTTAAATTAGCTAATCAGATGATCGAGACTTGTCTCTTTGCTTTCTATTTTCATGAGAAAGTGTTTCCGTCCTTTTTATAGTACAAAGTAGGACAGTTCACCAATAATGATAAAATATTGGTTTACTTTACTTTTCACAAATGCTCTAAGAAATTCAGCTTAAATCATTAAGGAATAAAAGATAAAACACAGTCAAAGGGTTTATTTCATATTACTAGAAACAAAAAGCAGTGCTTTGTTTACTCTTATTTATTCTTTAGGTGACACAAACATAATATTTCAAAGACCTTTCATGGTGACACAGACTTTATTGTGTTTAAACATGGAATTAAGAGTTTCATAATAGTCAGCTCCAGAAACAATACCAGTGCAGCCTTTAGCTTTTTATCCCTTTTATAGCTAGTTCTTACCATCTTTTCTCAACAAAGTGTTTAAATTTCTTTCAAGATTCTTCTCTAACAATTTTTTTTTGTTTATTGACTTGTACTCAGTGAGAGTTTTCAATAGCTTTTAACAACAAATATACAAAGCAAACACTGAAAATTCATATCAAGTGATACATTAATGATTAATAGTGCAAAAGTTGAAATCTGTGGTGTCTTACGTATATATAAATGCTACAGGTATTATATTAGTACATGATAAACACTCAAATATTAGGCAGTTATTGCTAAACTATTATGCAGACTATTAATAATGCAGTTAAATACTATTATTGGTTTTTTAAAATTAATTACTGGCACATGGCATCATATTGTAGTAGTAATACATTTCCGGAAGCAAACTCAGCTGAATGAGAAATTTCTCGCAGATTCAAGCATGCGTGAAACTGGGTTTGCTAAGACACTGGACAAGTAATGAAGTTCAAAATTACTTTTCCAATTTGTAAAGCCAATCCTAGGGAAACTGCTGCTGGCTGAGTAACTCTTGAATAGTCATGCAGGCTACTTACAGAAAAAGTGTTTAATGGCAACAATTTTTCATGTTAGTAGCTGTTAATCAGCAACTCTTGTTCATTTCATTTGAGATAGATAATTGACTCCTTGTAAAACTAGAAGTTTTTAACTGGCCTTGGTCTTTCTACTGACTGCTCCCAGTTAAGAAACTATGTTGAAGAGATTTTCCTAAATCAGTTTTTCATTTTATGGTTGAAAAAATGAAAACTTTTTTTTCCTTCTGTTTGGGAAAAGGTTGCCCAAGCCACTGTATTGCTTAGTAAATCACTTTATTCAGACCAATTCATTCTATTCCCCTTTTTTTCTTATCAATAAATAAATTTTGTTAAACAATTTCCTTAAAAATTCCACTTGATTGTTACTAGAATTTAAGATAACAAACTCCTCTCTTCTGTGCCAGTTTTTAATTTTTTAATATAATGGAAAATTTTAATCATACGGAGATGTTGAAAGAATTTTATAGTGAATACCCATAAAATAGCAACTTAGATTCCACCATTAACATATGTGGTGCACTTTAGGTGATTTAGCACGTATCAATCCATTCATCTTATTTTTGATGCAATAAAAGTACACTGCAGAAATTTATACACTTCAACCAAATACTTGAGTATTCACAACATTTAAGTGGATGTCAGTACTGTATAGATTTTTTTTCTTTGGAAGAAAAATTTTTGTACGATGAAATGCACAAATCTTGTGAATGTTTACTAAGTTTTGACATATGCGTACATCTTTGTTATCAGGATATAAAGCATTATGATCACCTAACAAAGTTTTATCTTGCTTTATCCCAGTAGATCACTATTGCAATGTGCTTAATTTGGACCAATTCTGGGTAAGCTGAAAAATTAAAAGTTGAAAAAGATACCATTCACAATAAAAGACAATATGAATAGGCATGACTTAATGAACGTTATTAGCCTTTCGATCTTTGGATTGATCAGG
This sequence comes from Tapirus indicus, assembly GCA_031878705.1. Classification (NCBI taxonomy): domain Eukaryota; kingdom Metazoa; phylum Chordata; class Mammalia; order Perissodactyla; family Tapiridae; genus Tapirus; species Tapirus indicus. The sequence goes on along the minus strand of CM062937.1, from coordinate 31,540,719 downwards.
AGAAAGCTCTCAGTGAAAAACAACAAGGCGCCAGAGATATTTGTATTCTGCATTACTATTATTCCCTTTTCAATTTATTTGTTTTATAATGTTCAAGAAACATAACTTGGAAAAGTCATTCTTAAATGGTAATATTATGTCATCTACCTAAACAAACTGCTATGCTATAGTCCATACACAAATCTTTACAATAGGATTGAGAACAGATTTTATTACTGTAGTGAATGGCTGGCTTCTGGACCAGAAAACGTGTACCTTGCTTTTAAATCTTTTATAATGTTCTCTTTCTTGCTCCTACAGCTAAGGTTTGCTCATTCTTTTTCTTAAAATGCTTTTCCCTTTATTGACTCAAAGGTTACTATCAGATGTCACCCACACTGCTTAACTGTATATCATAATGCCCATTAAACTATGTGCCTATGAACGTATGGAAATAATACTAAATAATGCTGAGCACAGAGTCGCAGTGCACCCATGCATCAGGATAAGTCATAAAATGTTTTACTGCCTAGAGATGTGGTGCTTTAAGGCAAGGTTACAAAAGGTCCCCAGTGCCTTCTTTAAGAGAATATGTCAAATGATTTCATTGGACGTTATTCCCATGTAAACTAACAAAACGAGAGATGTACCTAAATGATCCTTTCTCTTAGTAATTCATCACCTAGAGAGAATCACTTGAGTTTAAGAATTTGCTAAGACCCTAATTGTGTCCTTCCGTCCTTCTCAAGGAGTGACACAGCTGGGTGCAGGACATAACTGCAAGTATAGGGTGACTATTACAAACTGCAAGAGCATAATTATCTGTTTTATAGCATAAGAATTTTCCAGTATGCTACCATTACAGACGAATGAAAAGCACAGTACCCCTAAAATCAACAATGAGCTGGTAAATATGCAATACATAAAATTTGAGAGCTAAACATAGTTAAGGTATTGCTTTCTAATTCTTATGTAGCATTGCTTTTTTTTGTGGCATTGCTTTAATAATTGTCAATATTGCAAAACAGGTGAAAATCTTTACAATTAAAAAAATTTGCCTATATTAATGGATTCTACTTATATTTGAATTATTAGCCCTGATGGTCAGAGAGACTTTTAAACATACTCTAAATGTTTTACCTTAATTTGAGGGGTACAATTGATAAATATCACCCACAATTTTATTGTAATTCTTTATAAATATTAGGTTATCTCTTAGTTGTGAATATTAGTTGATGGTGGTAAATACAGGCAATATAAAGTTGTAAAAATAATTTAAAGCCATTAATTAATGAAATGGGTACTTTAGTAGTCATTCAGTTTCTCCAAACACAAGGTGGAATTTTCCTTTTCTGCCACTCTGAATTTAAATTTGACTATATGATGTGCTTTTGTCCATGAACCATGAACAGAAGTGATGTGTACCACCTCCAAACAGAGATTTGAAGATCCAGGGAGGGGTTTTCCAAAGTCTCCTTCCTGCTGTCATAGTGTCTTGCAATGCTCCAGTTGTGATTCCTCTATCATTTTGGGCCCTGCAGGCAAGCATGGAGTAGAATGGAGACCCCACTCAACCAAAGATGTACACAAAGTACAAGCAAGAAATAAACCTTTATTGAGGGTTGTTTGTTGCTACAGTGTAACCTAGAATATGTTGGGTGATAGCACTAATAGATGCTGCCATAACAAAGCATAACATGTGGCATTGTTTTAGGAGTCGATTGAAAAGCAGGGAAGAAATAGATATTGCAAGATCCAATGTTGGTGATCCATATTATACAGTAGCAAAAGATTTGGTAAACTGTTACTTCCCTTAACTTGGGAAGGAGACCATATACGTAAAGAATTGGTAGCTCTAGGGGAAGATATTGCAAAATAGAATGGTAATTCTGTGTGTTCATTGATAGGGCTGCATTTGGAAAATGCAATATTAAAAAAAAAAAGGCAATCTAAGAGTCTGATTTCACAGGAATAAAAAAGAAGAAAGCGCAGAAATTTGGGGACTTGCAGGGTTAGAAGGGGCAATTGCTCCTCAATCCCAATGGTAAATGATAAAATGAAAAGAGAGTCAAGGCCAATTGCAACTGAGCCATGTGGCAAATATTAAATCTATGCTATAGTCATCAGATCTATTGTTAAAATATGTAAATAAATTAAGAAACCTCAAAGCAGAGACATTTATGGTTGTGGCACTCAGTAAATCCTTTGAATTTAAGAAGTGGCTTGGAGAAAGACTCAATATAGGACTCAAATCTATGTCTCATAAAATCAAGGTAACTACAATTAAGTTGTGATCAAAAGAATGAAGGAAAGAAAGCAATACGTGCAGCAAATCTAAGAATTGCCTAGGAACAGCTTTGGCTGTAACTTTTAGCTCATGTAGATCAACAGAATAAAATGGATAAGAAGACAATAAAGGTTTAATAGAATTGTACTATTAAGTAAATAAATACATAAATAAATAAGCCCATAAGCCATAACTAAAAATGTCTTTGAACCTCCAAACTTCAATAGTAAGGAAGCTGTTTGAGAAGACTAATCACCTCAAGAAAATAAAAAATATTTCTAATGCCCATAACCTGTAGGCAAGGAGAATAATGGAAAATGAAGCATATCCTAGTAAGTAGACAGTCAGGAACCAGGAATAATATAGACTGGGAAGTCCTTTTCAGGTAAAAGATTTGTGGCCTAATATCCACCACCAAGGTTGGGGACCATTCCAACAATGCCCAGTGGGATGTCGGAACCTCTGTAATCCCCCATACCATATCTTTCCCAGTGGGAGTGGTGATTGTGGTTGCACCTGCCCCAGTTCCACCATTTTATATTGGTTGTATAGGGCATCTAATTTTTCTTTTTTAGTTCATAGATTTCTAAATGGAAGGAGCCACATGCTAAGTGGATGACAAAAATACTAGTTATCACCCAGGTTCTTGAACTTTTAGGTGGACCAAGTGGCTGAATGAAATTTGGAGATTGTTTGTCATGGAGAGGACGTGAGCAGATTTGGCACATAGGAAAGAGAATACATTGAATTTTTGGCGAAAAGGAAGTCAGACTATAGTTGCCATTAGAGCTCCACCTAACGTCCCATTTCTCCTCCTGGGCAGATCTCAGCCTTGACCTTCCCAACCATCTTAAAGCTAAGTGAGGCCATTTGAATTGTAACAGTATGAAAAGAATTACCATGTGCCTCTTTCAAATGCAAGTGTTAATAACCCTCATGCATTCCTTACACTTTCTTTCCTTCTGCTGTGCTTTCTTTTCCTTCTGCAATGGTCCAGCTGGTGGCTGCTCTTCAGCTGAGGTTCAAGAATGAAGAACCCCTGGAAGAACACCCCTCAGCAAATCTGAGGTGCACATGTAATGTGAATGAGAAATAAGCCTATATTGTTTTAAACCACTAAAATTTGGAGGCTGTTTGTTACTAGACCATGATGTACACAATCTTGCCTGACACACTTACACCATTGATTTGAGGTAAAATACGTGTAAAGTGCTCATACATTTTTATAGCAGAGAACTATTTTGCTAACTGTTGTGATCTTTAGAATATTCTTATTAAATTGAAATGACTTTAACATATTTAAGAAAAAGTTATTTTAGATTTTCAATGTATACCAAAAAGTACATTAATTTTAGACACAGTATTGAAATAAATGGAACTATAGATAAAAATGTGACTACTGGATTGGTAATAACTTACTAAGCATATAATCAATGACAGAAAGGGAAACAAAGACTGATGGATTTTACTACGTAAATCTTAAAACATGTTTGACTGCTATAATTACATGAAAATGCAAAGGGAAAATACTTGTAATAAATACTACAGAGTTAATATCCTTATGAGTGCAAACGTGAAAATAAGATAAACACTGGGAGCTCCACAGAAACCTGAGCAAAAGCTAAAATAACTCCAAAAAGACAAAATGTAAATGAATGTTAAATATGAATGTTATATATGAATATTAACGTTTGGGTTAACGAGTAGCATGGAAATCCAAATGAAAACAATGAGATTCCACATTTCACCTATCAACATAGGCAAGATCTGTAAAATGATAAACGCGTCGTCAGGTAGACATCCTTGTAGGCTGGTCAGGGCTCTATTTTAACAAAGCAAATTTATTTTGTTTTTAAAAATTCATATTTTGTGACCTTGTAACTCTATTTCTAGAAACGTATCTTGAAAGAATAATCACAAGCATTTAAAAAAAATTTGTGCCAAAAGATGTTCATTATCGCTACATTTTAAATTATAAATGGCTGAAAACAATGCAAATGTCCACAACAGTTGAATGAGTAATTTTGTTATAGCTTCTTAGGAGTTTTGTAGTCCTTAAATTGTGTCTGTAAAAATTTCAAGAAAAGTGAAAATGCTTATATAACAATCATTCAATAAAAGTAAAATAAACACAAAATATGAAAATCTTAACCCTTGGAATAGGGAGTATAAATAGCTTGAATTATATTTTTATACTGAGTGTTATGAAAACTTTCTCCTAAACACAAGTTAGTTTCTTAGGAACAGAAAAAGTAAGCAAAATCCCCTACATCTTTCCAAAAAAGGTAGGGAGGGATGTTATTAGCTTTAATGGAAAAATCAAAGAATGTGGCTCTTCTCGATTCTAAATATGTGTCATTGTCAATAATGAGCAAATAGTAAACTGTGCATGTGCTAAAAATAACCATAGGAAATATGGGAAAAATATATCCTGAATATAGCTATATTCAAGGGACACATCCTTCTCCTGCAAGTTTCTGAATCCCATATATTGGGAAATGATATTTTGCTATCATGGTTATTTGTTTGAGTGAAGTTTAATGTTCTTTCTGAAAAACAAATGTACTTCCTTAAAAGTGTCTATAAATCTAACTTATATGTTCTAAACGCTTTTACTCCTAATTCTATTTACATGTAATTTGAGGTGGGAAAGGAAAGATGCTTTCTAAAAACAAATATTAACTTCAGTTTGTATCACTCAATTTTAATGTTAGTACATAATCCAATGAACAAAAGACAGTTAATATTTGATGTTGATTATGCTTAAAATATACTTTGCATCAATAGAACAAACTTAGGAAAGGAATCAAATAAGTCGTAAGATCACTATTTTTGTCAATTGTTTCACATAAAAATCAATGGGAATTAATTTGAAAGAAGCATAATAGTCACATAATTACACCAAATTTGAACTGAGCTGACAAAATGAAATATTTTCTTTACGTGAAAAAAATATAGTAATTAAACTTGGCATTTACTTCTGAAGTTTTCAAGTTTTTTAGGTACTTTTGCAAAACATGGTGTATAATCTTACATTGTTTTTAATATTTGCATTAAAAAGAATTGATTAGCAATCGCATTAAAAAATCCATGGGAAAGTGTCTTCTCACCAATTATTTTGTAGTGTTACCACATTGTTTTTTAAATTAGAAATGACCTTAGGGGTCATCTGATGAGGCTGAGGAACTGAGGTTAAATTATTTATCAAAGGCTACATTGTAAATGTGGGCTGGAACCCCAAGATGGGGCTGGAATTCAGACACATTATAGTGTGTTCAATCTACAGATCCACTAACATAAATTTTTAAAGAAGAAAACAGTACAAATCCCAGTTTGATTAGTAATCATGGAGTTTTCCAGAACTGTGTCGTGCTTGTAATGTTGTAGGTCTTTAATAATGTTTGCTGAAGTGAGATGAACTGACCTACTTTAAAATCTATTTTTGTATTTAGAGTAATTTCTTATGGAATCATTATGAAGATAATGCTCTTGATTTCAATAGGTAAGAATAAAATATACATTATGCATGGAAATACAGGTGTTCAATTCCTCTAGCATCAATAAAATAACATCGAACATCAATTGATTTGGAAAAAATATAAATCTACTAGAGAAGAAAGATTGGCCACTATTAAAAAAATGAAAATTGGCTTCTCACATTAATCTTTTTGGTAAACTTTGTTGTGTTCCTTTGTAATCCTTTATTTGCACAAATATGTGTATGTCTGCATGCTATTTCATCATTTAAAAATATCGTTTTAACATTTGAAAATACCAAATCAACTTTTAATCTAGGATGTTAATGATATTTCTTTATTTTGTTGATGAAAAGCAAGATCTAATTCATCACTGTGTATGATATTTGCTGATTGGATTAAGCTATCATTTTTCCATGAAGAACTGAAACCAGTATACATAAAACCACAGGTTGTGTCTACACATATATTGACTGAAGTGGGTAATACAGAGGAAATATTTTCAGAAGCATACAAGTAGTCTTTTCTTGACTATTTACATAATATTTATTGTCTGGATAAAACAAAAATCAAGTCTGTCTTCCACTGAGAATATGTAGATAGATAGTTTACATGATATTTAAATGTATGGAAATTGAAAAAAAAAACTAGATTTTTGGATTTGAGTCCTAGCTTTGCTATTAGTGACTCTATGACTTTTCCAAGTCAATTAATTTCTCAAAGTCTCCATTTTCTCATCTATAAATTAGGAATGATAATAGTTAGTACTTAAGTTGTGGAGTTGTAAAGATTCAATGAAATAATACACTTAGTTGGGGCCGCCCGGTGGCGCAGCGGTTTAGTTCGCGCTTGGCAGCCAGAGGTTCGCAAGTTCGGATCCCGGGCGCCCGCTGATGCACTGCCTGTCAGCCATGCCGTGGTGGCGTCCCATATAAAGTGGAGGAAGATGAGCACGGATGTTAACTCAGGGCTGGTCTTCCCCACAAAAAAAAAAAAAAAAAAAGAAATAATACACTTAGCAACATTCCTGGCATAAAGTAAATTCTCAATCTATTTTGTCAGTTATATTTCAAAAGTGACATACATAAAAAAAGTTATATATACCAGAAGAATAACAATATGAAAATCTTATCTGCTTAAAAGTAAAAAAAGTGACTAATCATCTATAAAACAGAAAGAACAATGAAAAAATCTATATAAAGTCAATTCCATGCTTCATGAGTGACAATATTAAATATGCCAAATGTTATAGTTCACATGGCTTAAGCTGTTTATTCACGTTTTCTTCAGACTTCTTTCTTTCCCACAAACATATTACTCTAAAATTTATCTATATTTTAAATTAATTTTTCTTCAATTTTTCACCATCTCCCCCAAAATTTACCTACTATATCACCTATCCTATTCTCCAGCACCGTCGTATTCTCCCATCAATTTTAATTGCATTTATATCTAAGTACTTATCTCCCTGATCTCAGGCTAAACATAAATTCCCAAGCAGAAGCAATTATATACAGAAGAAGAGGAAAGAAATGTGTATCACTGACATTTTAAATTCTCTAACTCATGAATATCTAAAATTTTGTCATTTTTGTCAATTTTAAAGTCTACTTCTCCCACCTTTGGGGAATGAGAATGTGTTAGAGATTCTGGGTTGGATGGAGTGCCAGAATTGCCAAAAAGTCTGAATTCAAGGATGCGAATTGAATGACATGCGGAGTGCTAGGAATTTCAGCGAATCTATGTTCAAGGATGTGAAATCCACCACTATCCTGTGTCCAGCCTGGAGCAGGATTTGCCGAGTAAGTACTTCACTGGCCTGCTGAGACTTCATCTAGATTTCAGCCAACTTCCCAACACAGGCAGCAGGAGCAACTGAGTAGAATTTGCCATTGCTATCTTAGTCAGAATATGTCATCCCTCTTCATTTAAAAAAATCGTATTTTCATAGTTCTCACTTAAAAATAGCAATAATTTATACAAAATAACAAAGTGGTTTGCTGTTTCGACAGTGAGCTGTAATTTTGCTAGATTTTATTGATGGTCAATTTAAAACACATGTAGAAACAATTTATCATAGGTATATAAGGCATTCATTAAAAATATGTTTATGGTTACTAAGATTGGGAGGATAGAAAAAGGGAAAGCATTGTTTTTGGGGAATTTTTCTATGGAAAATAGTTATGATAGTCTCCCTTCACATATGAGGATAAATAATTCACTAATAAGTATTTTAGTTTAAGATGTACAATTAACAGGAAATAAATTTATCCTGGTCTGCAACGCCAGCCAGAAAAATGTTTTGGTTTATATTGTTACCCAACTCTAATTACTACGGAAGATAATGCATTTGAATCAATTTCCTCAAATGGATTTTAGGAAGAAAAGAAGCTTGGAGGAGTCAAGTCACTGTTCTTGATGTGCCAGCCTTGGAGGAGATAGAGCGCGGAGTAGAAGTGGTGGCTGGGACAGTGATGGAGTGATGGTGTGGGAGGGATAAGACCTCACCAGCAGAGCAACTCCAACACATAAATTGATGTTTAGACGATGCTGTAAAAGCCATCAAGGATCTAATAATATTCCACGGTTAAGTAATTTGCCCAAGGCGACACAACTAGGAAGTGTCACAGAGGGCACGTGAACTGGCAGAGACAGGACCAGAGGCAATCTGGATTTAGAGACCTCCATGTACTACCACCTCTTGATGGTGAGAATATCTTGCCCCACTTTCAGGTAAGACAGACAACAGACGATACTTATTTTAATTTTATTTTTTTGCCTCCCTCCATTTCACACTGGCCAATGAATAGCCTAAATTTACCACTTAAAGAAATTGGTGCAAAGTGGGCTCAATTTGGTCAACTCCAACAGGTGGCTTAGGGAAAACTCAAATAGGCTGGCCCAGAAAGTATTCTACAACAGAGGATAAAATGCAATTCAACTCTTTCCCCAATATGACAGTGTTGATTAAAAAACTACCACTGTTCCATTTTTTAAAATATATGACCTGAACTTTTTTCTCCTTTAAACTACCATACAAGGCCACATGCAGACTACACAAGAAAGCACCTTCCATAGAGCAATAATCAGGAGCTTAGAAACTCAGTGGAAGATCATACAGTTTTCTCGTGAACAAAGCGCTTAACTCCATTAGTGCCATAGGCTGCTTAAATCACCCACATTACATTTCAACGGTGTTTCAGCCAATTAAGCCAGCTCAATTCATCTCTGCTTTCTGGGGTCATAAAGACATTAGAAATAAATTTACGATCCGACCCTGTTAGTGAAATGACTTGTACAGTTGTTTCTAGATCAGGGTGGCTCAATTAATAATAACAAAAAAAAGTTTAAAATGACCTGAAATGAGTATATGTTTTTTTGAAGATGCTAAGCCATCATGATATGGCCTTAATTACACTCACAAAATGCTTTTTCCTCTCTTTCTATAAGACTTAGAAAGCAGAAACTGAGCAAACCAACCAACTGGAACAGAGGAAAAAATGAGCTGAATTCATTTTCAGTCAGGTGACCCCATTGTGGAACTATCTTCCTGTAGCATTCAGTTCCCCTGAATTATAATTCCACCAAGCAGCGCACAGGAGTGGAGAGATTTGATCCCTGAAGTAACATGCATTTAGTAAATGCAGGGTAGCCAATTAGGTGGTGCAATTTCTAGAACTATACAGATATTGTTTCTGATATCCCTGCCCAATTCATCAAGCTTACCACAAAGCACCATCTATCATCAGATCTTCGACCAACATGAAAACAAAAAGCTGACCAGGTACAGGTAAAATAAATTTATGTAAATTGACAGCAGCAAATGCTGCATGAATAAATAAATTTCCATTTCATTATGTTGAAAAGAACCATGAGTTTTTATTGCCCGTGATACAGTTAATAAGGGTTTAAAGATATTTTGTATTGAAGGAGTTAGATTTTGACTAATTTTTAATAAGAAAAACTATCATAAATAATATATTTTCTACTATGGGCTCACTATCAGAAACTTAAATATGGGTGAGAATAGGGTCAATCAAAGCTCCTCTCACTTATCATTAATAGTCATTGGCTCCAAGACCCATCCTTGGTGGTCTTAAAATCAATTTCTACAGTAATTGGTTAGAGTATAAGTCTGCCTGCTTATAAGAGACGTTCATATGAATGGTGGCATACACAAAATAGGATTTGTTGTTGTTTAATTTCTTTTTCATCTAACATTTCACAGATAGTAGATGCAGGGCTGGTATGTTGGCTGTGTTCGAAAACTTCATCCAAGGATCAATCTTCTATCTTACTGCTCCATCATTCCCGTGTTGTTTCCCTCCAAGCCATTGTTCAAGATGGCAAACCCATCAATTCTGTATTTCAGCCAGCAGAAAGGGGGAAAAGGAAATGGAGAACACTCTTTACATTTAAGAACACGATTCAGAAGACGTATATTTCATTTCCATTTAGATGTCATTTGTGTAACTTAGTCATAGGAAAACACGTGGCTGCAATGGTGGAAGGATAATGTTGCATTGTTCTGGCCAGCTCTGTACTCAGTTTAAACTTCTATTATCATGGAAAAAAAGGGAGAATATATATTGGGAGACAACTAGCAAACTCTGCTACAGATGGGAACTATGCAATCACCTTAAACACATCAGTAGCAAGAAAAGATCCTCCAGAAAGAGAAGGAGGATTTCACATAGTATAGTGTATGGGGGCTTTGTTCCTTTCTAGTCTCCAGTAATGAGGTGTTGAAAAGTGCATCTTCTGATAAAGCTGCAATCTGCAGGGCTCCATAGACTAACCACCAACAAATGCAAACTGACACTTCTGAAATGGATTAGTGTGCATATCAACAATCTCCTAATGGCTTTCATCCTTTCTATCACATTTGACCTTGCCTTTTGGAGGCACTTGATAAATGATTAATTATTCATTCTAGAACTTGATCCTTGAACAACTAACCTACTTCCCGGAAGCAAATATGGATGTATATTAGAGCATCAGAATCAATCAATTATTCATTGATTGTATGCCTTGTATTTGCCTAGTGTGTGCCAATCTGTAAGTTAGGCAGTCTGTGAGATATAAAAATAATGGAATACAAGGTCTCTGACCTCAAAGGACATACAATTAGAATGAAACAAATACTAAACAGGATGTGTGGGCTGGGGTCGTTATGACTGACTATCTTCAGGGTCTTCATTCAGCTCTGTGAGCCTGGGCCAAATTACAACCTATTTCCAGAGTAGTTGGGGAGGAAAGAGGATTAAAAACAAACAAACAAATTTGCAAATGAACAAAAGTGAAAAATTTGGTGGTAGTGAGGGAAAAAGAAAAACACCACACATCCAAATTTTAGATTAAGATTTTAGTATACCAGTATCACTGTAGAGGAAGAAGTAAGAAGCAAGCACACAACTCATATGTCAGTACCTCAGAGGTCAGTACAGTTGGTCAGTCAGTTACAAATCAGGGGAATAAAGGGAAGAATGGCCCACATTTTGACTTTCTGAATATGGTAAGTTTTGACCCACTGAAGGATGCATTGTCAGTGCCTGAGATTGGTAGGACTTCAGTAGATTGGAGCTTATCAGGCTCCTCCTCACAGTCATGTGTCACTTAATGATGGGGACATAATATGAGAAATGCATGGTTGGTTGATTTTGTCATTGTCCAAGCATCATAGAGTGTACTTACACAAGCCTAGATGGTATAGCCAACTACACCATCTATGTGGTACACCCAGGCTATGTGGTAGTAATCTTATGGGACCGCCATTGTATACGCAGTCCATCATTAACAGAAACATTGTTACGTGGTGCCTGACTATTTTCATTTCCTTTGAAGTTACAGATGTCCTTTTACACATTTTTACATGGAACAATTATGCTCACATAGCTTGGTATCTTGAGGAAATGCCAAGAGTCTATTTTTGATAACTAGTTTTCTCTGTGGTCAAGGGTCAACAGCTGATCCCACCATGATATAGGAATATCATGCAACAGAAGAAGTAAAGAGCAATTCTGCCGGTGGGGGGTTTAGTGGGGACTTTATCACTTCCCCTTTTCAACTCCCCCTGAGTTGTTCCTTTTCTGGATTGCTTTATATATAACATTTGGCATGATTCCTGGTATAGCTAGTGCACAAGTGAGTTAAAGATAAAGGTTGTTAGACCACATGCTGGGTGTTATTTGATGATTAAGGGTGGTGTTTGGCAGCAGATGTAACAGCTATCAAAGAGATAGGGTTGATCATTTGAGAAAGAAGAGCAAATGGTGGGGATGGTGAGGAAGATAGACATTAAATAATATAACGGTGGCTAAGAATTTCGTTGCAAAATTAGCTCAACAATTTCTCAGTCTGTAACAAAATCCAAGGTTATTTGACCTGGTTTCTCTTCGAAGTCCTTGGAGATCGGTTTTGGTCCTCATCCAGTCTGCTAACACTGCTGCTCTATGGCAAAGTGACAGGGAGATACGAAACTTAGAAAATTCTTGTTTAGGCCCAAGTTCACCCAGAAAATTATTTGTTTATTTGTAAGTCCATCAAATTTTAACATTTCCTTAAAGACTTTTGAAAAATATTTGCTCTCATTTTAAATGTTTTGTTAGTTATACACGTTATATATTTCTAACCTGCACTAACAATTTAGCATTTTAGTTAAGGTATGGAACTATACTAAATCAGCATACAAAACCTTCTTGGGCAATAATTATTTTTAAGTGGTAACCTGTGAAAGATGTTTTCAACTCATTAAAGAGGGAAACATCAGGATCATAAAGGTGGTTCAAAAAGCATAGGACTCATACACGAAGAAATAGATAATCTGAATAGTTCTATATCTATTTTAAAAGTTGAATCAATAATTAGTAACCTTGCAAAAGAGAAATGACCAGGCCCAGATCATTTCACTAGTGAATTCCACCAAACACTCAAGGAAGAAATTATACCAATTCTCTACAATCTCTTTCAGAAGACAGAAGCAGAGGGAATACTTCCTAACTCATTCTATGAGGCCAGCATTACCTTAATACCAGAACCAGACAAAGACATTTTAAGACAACTACAGGCCAATATCTCTCATGAACATAAATGCAAACAATCTCAACAAAATATTGACTAATCCAATCCAACATTGCATAAAAAGAATTACACAGTATGACCAAGTGGGACTTATCACAGATATTCAAGCCTGGTTCAACATTCCTAAGTCAGTTAACATAATCCATCACATCAATGGGCTAAAGAAGAAAAATCACATGGTAATGTTAATAGATGCAAAGAAGCACTTGACAAAATCCAACGCCCATTCATGATAAAAACTCAGAGGGGAACTTCTTCAACTTGATAAAGAATAACTATAAAAAACCTACAGCTAAAATCATACATAATATTAAGAAACTCAAAGCTTTCCCTCTAAGATCACCGCTGACTTTCCACATCATATAGAAACATCAACTAATGCAATAAAACAAGAAAAGGAAACAAAAGCTATACAGGTAGGAAAGAAGAAATAAAACTGTTCACATAGGATATGATGGTCTACACTGAAAATCTGAAAGAATCAGTAAAAGAAACTCCTGGAACTATTATGCTATTATTGCAAGGTTGTAGGGGAAAAGGTTAATATACAAAAGTCAATTGCTCTTCTATACACTGGCAATGAGCAGGTTGAATTTGAAATTAAATACACAATACTGTTTACATTGGTATCCCTCAAAATGAGATACTAGGTATAAATCTAACAAAATACGTATAAGACCTATATGAGAAAAACTATAAAACTGAGGAAAAATATCAAAGAACTAAATAAATGGAGAGATATTCTACATTCATGGACAGGAAGACTCAATATTGTCAAGGTGTCAGTTCTTCCCAACTTGGTCAATATATTTAAGGCAATCTCAATCAAAATCACAGCAAGTTATTTTGTGGATATCAATGAATGAATGAAGAAGCAAAAGACCCAGAATAGCCAACAGAATATTGAAAGAGAAAAGCAAAGTTGGAAGACTGACTTCAACTTACCATAAAGCTACAGTAATCAAGACAGTGTGGTATTGGTGAAAGAATAGACAAAAAGATCAATGAAACAGAATAGAGAGCCCAGAAACAGACCCACATAAAAACAGTCGATTGATCTTTGACAAAGGAGTAAAGGCAATAGAATGGAGCAGAGATAGTGTTTTCAACAAATCATGCTAGGATAACTGTATCCTAGCACATGCAAAAAAAAAAAAAAATTAATCTAGACACAGACCTTACACCAGTCATAAAAAACACTAAAATGAATCACAGACCTCAATGGAAAATGCAAAACTATAAAAATTCTTAGAAGATAACATAATAGAAGATCTAGATGACCTTGGGTGTGGTGATGACTTTTTATATGCAACCCCAAAGGCACAATTCAAGAAAGAAAGAATTGAGCAGCTAGACTACATTAAAATTAAAATTAAATATTTCTGCTTTGTGATAGGCACTATCAAGAGAATGAAAACACAAGCCACAGAGTGGAATAAAATATTTGCAAAAGACATACTTGTTAAAGGACTGTAATCCAAAATGTTCAAAAGAACTTTTAAATCTCAAAATAAGAGAACAAACAACCCAATTAAAAAGTGAATCAAGGGGCCGGCCCAGTGGCATAGTGATTAAGTTCACAGGCTCCACTCGGGAGGCCTGGAGTTTGCAGGTTTGGATCCCAGGTGTGGACCTACCCACAGCTCATTTAGCCATGCTGTGGCAGCATCCCACATACAAAATAGAGGAAGATGGGCACAGATGTTAGCACAGCAACAATCTTCCTCAAAAGAAAGGAGGATTGGCAACAGATGTTAGCTCTGGGCCAACCTTCCTCACACACACATACAAAAAGTGAGTCAAAGACCTTAAGAGACACCTCACCAAAGAAGATGTACAGTTGGCAAATAAGCATATGAAACGATACTCCATGTCATATGTCATCAGGGAAATACAAGTTAAAACAACTATGAGCTATCACTATGCATCTATTAGAATGGCCAAAATCCACAACACTGACAATCCCAAATGCCGGGGAAGGTGAGGAGCAGCAAGAATTCATTCATTGCTGGTGAAAATGCAAAATGGTACAGCCTCTTTGGAAGACAGTTTGGTGATTTCTTAAAAAGTAAACATACTCTTACCATATGATCCAGGAATTAAACTCCTTGGTATTTACTCAAATGAATTGAAAAATTATGTCCACACAAAATCATGCACACAGATATTTATAGCTGCTTTATTCATAATTGCTAAAATTTGGCAGTAACCAAGATGTCTTGCAGTAGGTAAATGGATAAACTGTGACACATTCAGTCAATGGAATATTATTCAGTCCTAGAAGGAAATGAACTATCTCTTCATGAAAAGACATGGAGGAAACTTGAATGCATATTACTAGGTAAAATAAGCCAATTTCTAAAGGTTTCATACTGTATTATTCCAACGATATGACATTCTGGAGAAGACAAAAATATGGAGACAGAAAAATGATCAGTGGTTGCCTAGGGTAGGGGAGGGAGGGTGAGTAGACAGAGCACAGAGCATTTTTAGAGCAGTGAAACTACTTTATATGATACTATAATGATAGATGCATGTCATTATACATTTGTCCAAACCCATAGAATGTATAAAACCAAGAATGAACACTCACAAAAACTATGGACTTTGGATGATAATGATGTGCCAATGTAGGTTGATCAATTATGAAAAATGTATCACTCTGGTGGAGGATGATGATAAAGGGGGAGACTATGCATATGTGGGGGCAGGGGCTATATGGGAAATCTTTGTACCTTCCTCTCAATTTTGCTGTGAACCTAGAACTGCTCTAAAAATTAAAGTCTATTTAAAAAGAAGTATAGGAGATATGAAAGTATATATAATGGCTTAAAGAAAAAAAACTGGAATAAGACTGTGAACCATGTACAAAACTGATTAGTGCACTTTAGAGCAATACAGTTGTAACTCTGTGTTCTGATTTCTCCTCTCGCACAGAAACCATTTGCATGTTTGCAAGAACAAAATTCATTTACATAGCTCTCAGACAAGAATCTGTTACATTGCTATCTATTTTCAACAAGCGCACCTCCATTCTTACAGAGTTGTAAAAAGTATAAATCAATAGTAAATAACAAGTAAAACAAAGACACATACATTCTCTACAAAGAATGAGATAATATTTGGATTGCTTGTTAGGCAGTGACACAAAATGGTATAGTCATCCTTTGCCTATTTCCAAGTTTCAGATTTTTTTTTTCCTGAATAGTGAACCACCCCTAAAAATTTCAAAGAATCTCCAAAGATTTTTTTTTATTGCAAAAATACCTGGTGTTACTGTTTTGACCTGATTTATTTATATATGTGCAGCAGAAAGTGCTAGTTGATATGCCTTGCACTATGGTCAGCAAATCAAAAATCATACAGTGTTGAATAACTACTGAAAACATGAAGGTAATTTCCATTTAAAGATTTTGAAAGGAACCTAGGATTGCATTTTTAACATGCTTTCTCAGTCCATGAATTTGTTGTTATGGGTTGTTGTTAATTACATGCTTAGGATACCAAATCTCAGACAATCATTTCTGAGTTTTATCAGCAGTATCAATAAATATGGTTGAACTCCTCTCTCCAAAATCTGCTAGATAACTTATCTGATATGAAGTGACTTATCTTATTACCTGTAAACGGACACGGTTAGTTATAGGATTGTTATCAAGTGATTTTCCTAGGTGGGCTTCCTAGGCATTGGTTCCAGACAAAAAAGTACAATCTCTGTTCCTTAATGGTGCGCTTGCCATATATCATTCAATAAAATTTATTTTCAAATATAACACTCCAGAAAATTCCAACACTGTCTGAGCAACTGATTCTTTAAATTGGACCCTGACTTTTAAAAAGAAGGACTGATTCTTGTCCTGTATAAATAACTACAGTGCCATTAAAAGTGAAAAATTTCACAGGTGACATAGCAGTTAAGTTTGCGCACTCTGCTTCGGCGGCCCGGGTTCACAGGTTTGGATCCTGGGTGAGGACCTATGCACCGCTTATCAAGCCACGTTGTAGCAGGCGTCTCACATATAAAGTAGAGGAAGGTGGGCACAGATATTAGCTCAGGGCCAATCTTCCTCAGCAAAAAGAGGAGGATTGGCAACAGATGTTAACTCAGGGCTAATCTTCCTTACCAAAAAAAAAGTGAAAAAGTTCAATAAAGGTATTTATTCCTGAGCTCAGAGTGACTAAATTAAAGATGACATACAAATAAAGACGGGGGGGAAGGATTCTTTAAATACCTATCAAGGGGGGAGAAAAACCTTTCAAAATAACATTTCAAACAAATAACCATAATTAACTGTTCTTCATCAGTTCATTCATTCTTAATTAATTTTTGTTCTAATAAATAGTGGGTCTCTGGTCAGCTTTCATAAAATCTTCCGTATCTGCATAAAAAAAATTCTGAAATTGCTAAGTCCCCTGGCACATTTGAACATTTGTCTATGTGATATCAGATCTGAAGCCTGTACTATTAGTTTTTCCTTGAAGTATAATAGTTAAGACTAGCTGGCATAGTTCTATCCATGAAGCTCTGAGACTGGCCTTCTTTGTGCTAGAACAAATTTCTAGTCTGTAGCTTTGAGCAGAGCCTTTGGGAAAGTATGAGAGAAGAGCAGAAATCATCTACGGGTGACAAGACTGGATGTCTGTGTCTAATTTACTACACTAACCAAGAGCTGACTGACTATGTTTTCCTCTAGGAGTTTTATGGTTTCAGGTCTTGCATTCAAGTCTTCAATCCATTTTGAGTTTACTTTTGTATATGGTGTAAAATAGTGGTCCAGTTTCATTCTTTTACATGTAGTTTTCCAGTTCCAAAAAGACAAGAAATAATAAGTGTTGATGAGGATGTGGAGGAAAGGAAACCCTCATGCACCGTTCATGGGAATGTAAATTGTGCAGGCACTTTGGAAAACAGGATGAAGCTTACTCAAAAAATTAAAAATAGAACAACCATACCATCCAGCAATTTCACTTCTGGGTATTTACCGAAAGAAAACAAAAACACTAGTTCAAAAAGATATTTGCACCCCTATGTTCATTGAGGCATTATTTATAATAGCCAAGACATGGAAACAACCTAAGCGTCCATTGATAGATGAGTGGATAAAGAATATGTGGTATATATATTCAATGGAATATTACTCAGCCATTAAAAAAGAATGAAATCTTCCTATTTGCAAAAGCATGGGTGGAACTAGAGGATATTATGCTAAATGAAATAAATCAGCTGGAGAAAGATGAATATTATATGATTTCACTTATACATGGAACCTAAAAAACAAAACACATGAACAAACAAAACAAAACAGACACAAAATGAGAGAACAAATCAGTGGTTGTCAGAGAGAAGGGGGGTGAGAGGTTGAACAAAATAGGTGAAGAGAATTAAGAGGTACAAATTTACAGTTATAAAATAAATAAGCCATGGGGATGTAATATACAGCATGGGGAATATAATATACAATATTGTAACAACTTTGTAGTGGGACAGATGGTAACTAGACATAGTGATGATCCTTTCATAACGTTTATAAATATTGAATCACTATGTTCTACACCTGAAACTAACATAATGTTCTATGTCAATAATACTTCAATTAAATTTTTTAAAAAGCACGGAGAAGAATAAAAATACTCTATCATAGGTACAATAAATAACTGGTTCAAGAAGACTTCATTAGTGTTTCCCAAGAAAGTACATGAGAGGCATTTTATGAGCAGCAAGGGAACTACTAAATATTCAGGGCCTTCCTCTAAAGCACACAATCTCTGTAACATACTTATATTAAGAACAACTTATAAGAGTACAATTAACATAAAGAAAGATGAGTTTCTCTTTTAATATGATTGCTCTTTTCAGGAAGCTAACATATTATTGTTGAGCTAAGTAAGAAATATGCAGCATATAAAACAATTTTCTAGCATTCTCCTTTTTTAATAATGAAAAAGACCTCTCACCTGAAATCTTAAGGACAGTTGAAATATAAAATATATCTTGACTTTTTTAAATTTGGAGATTAGTCTGAGGAAGACAAAATCATGGGAGTTGTCAGAGGATAGTAGTAATGTGACTAAAACAATAGAGAGATTTCCTGAAAACAATGAAAAGTTGTAGGTTACTACCTATAATTCAGAGTGACAGCATATATTTAAAAATAAGAAAGTACCGCAATCATAAGAAATCTTAGTTCTTTCTGAAGTGAGGACCTTTTATTTGATCATTTATTTTAAATAATCAAGGATATAAAAAGCATCAGAATAAAGTATTCAAAATTACTTTGGTGTGATACAAAAATCTCTGGCAACTGGAAAGATTACAGAAAGGGGAAAGAATAATTTTTACTACCTCTTGTTATGAGCCGACTAGATACTCCTAAGACAATTTATCATTTTAAAAGAGAGAAAACAAACTTTTAATCTTACATTATTATAATTTATAACATTAAGTATTCATTTACCTTTTTAAAATGAATCTATCTAAACTGAGCAAATATGCTAAAGTTTTAACCCAATCTATTAAGTCTTTCCAGACTCATTTGTCATTATTATAATCCAAGGCAAATAAAGTTTGCTGTCTGCAAACTTTTAATGACCTTTTATATCCATTCAAATTTTAGTTTCACTATCTTCTTTCACAAGACACTTCTCTTGAAAAGAAAACTGCTCTCTTATTCCATGAAAAATGCATTCTTTACTCTGCATTCATATTTCTATTTCTATGCGGCTCCTAATATAGTCTCAATCACTCGTATTAATTTAACTTTAAATCAAAGTAACTACTTCTTATTTTACTAGAAGTTTAGTAATTGAGAACTGTTTCTAATACACAAGAATTTGAGAGACCAGCCAAGCTCATGAGCATGTAGACAGCAAACTACAGATGCATATGTTCCACAGACACAATTTAAAGAGGCAAAAAGAAAGAAAAATAATAGTTAAAATAATGCAGAAGTATAGCTATTCCATGACATAATATATACAAGAGAAAGATTATGATACATAAATTTATATACATGTATATATGTGTGAGTGTTTTGGGCATGGGTGGGTGTGTATTTGAATGTGTAATACCTAGTAACCAATGTTTTAGTGTTCTCTCTTACTTAAAAATTACACATGAGCCAGCCCTGATGGCCTAGTGGTGAAGTTCGTCACTTACTGCTTTAGTGGCCCAGGTTAGCTTCCTGGTCATGGAACCAAACCAACCGTCTGTCAGTTGCCATGCTGTGGCAGTGGCTCACATAGAAGAACTAGAAAGACTTACAACTAGGATATACAACCACGCACTGGGGCTTCAGGGAGGAAAAAAAGAGAGGAAGATTAGCAACAGATGTTAGCTCAGGGTGAATCTGTTCCTATAAAAAGAACAGAAAAATTACACTGGTATCTAAAATGTATTCATCATTTAATTCAATTAATATCAATGCAAAATTTGCACAATTTATCCAAGAATATTAGAGATTATATTTCAGTTGACTCATTATATAATTACTCTCGATAGTGAAAAGATTTTCAGAATCATAATTCAAATTTTATTGACAACAAACTGATATTTCTCTTGATTGAAAACATTATAGGAAGTAATATAAGCTTATGCAGTCAGTAAATAAGTATAAGAATGGTAAGAATTACAGTCTTTAGTCTTGTCATAAAAAAGTAAATGCAAATTTTATTTTAAAAGCTATGCATTGTACAATATGGATAAAATCAGGATTTCCTCAGGGATTCATTTTGTTCATATAAACATGGATCGTTACATAAAACTACTTTTTTTTTCTTTTTTTTTTTTTGCTGAGGAAGAATCACCCTGAGCTAATATCTGTTGCCAATCTTCTTCTTTTTGCTTGAGGGAGATTGTCCCTGAGCTAATGTCTATGCCAATCTTCCTCTATTTTGTATGTGGGTCGCCACCACAGTATGGCCGTCAATGAGTGGTGTAGGTCTGCACCTGGGAAACCAACCTGGGCTCCCGAAGCTGAGTGTGTTGAACTTAACCACTAGGCCACGGGGCCGGTCCCCCATAAAACTACTGTTGAGCTGACAGTTTTTGTAAAAATATTTTCTCTCCTCTTCAATACCTAACACATTTTTAATATTAAACATTTTAGTTTTCAAATTTTTTTCTAGGACTGTTTGTGTTTTTTTCCCTTTCTCTACGTATGTATGATGTTATTAGCTTCTGTAGAGCAATAAAAATAGTACTCTTTTATTTAAGAGTCTTTATAGTCTAATTTATTAAAACATCCCAGATAGGAAATATTTCCAATTCACATAATGAGAGATAAAGCTTTTTCTCAATTACAGACACACTGACCATAGAAAGCGTTATATTGGGTTTTACAAGTTCTGCCACAGTTAAGGTGAACACAAACACAAAATCACACAGTCTGCATCTCAAAGTGCTGTCTCCTCTCTAATGAGACATAATATCATGCAGACAAACAAAAACGGCTGCAGACCAGATCCTCGTCATCTCTTTTCTGACAGAGAATAGATCCCCATCACTACACGACAGAGATCATTGACTGGTCACACAATAAAGCCAGTTTTTCAATCATCATAACCACCAAAGGAAAATGACATATTGGCCATGAAGAAGCCAGACTCGATCCAAACTTGGCCGATATCAGAAGCAAAAGCACAGAGACAGAAGAAATGACAAAGAGAATGAGTCAGTGAAGGTAGAGTTTATTACTGCTTGAGATTCATTCCAGGGACACACAAAAAAAGCACTTGAGTCCAAGAATTCCACGTCTTAACCAACACAGCTTAAATGGCTGTGCAGCTGAACCCTCCTGGGTATCTCAGTGGAACCTTTGTCAACTGTCAAAGATGATTTTCGAAAAGTTAAAAACATGACTTACAAATATAAACTGAGCATCTGTCAAAGATTTATTTACTTCAATAATGAGGGAGCCAGCAATCTGGGAAAGCTGGTTGCTTAATAATTTTTATAAATTTGACAAATCTCATTCTTAAATATAGTGTATCTCAAGATGGTTTAGCTCTAATGAGCAACAGCTTAGTAAGGTTTTGTTTAAAATCATTAGTCAAATAAATTACTGAATTCTATATTTTAAATTGTAGTTACAGAACTGTCATTCTAGTAAGGCCAAACTCTCTTAGACATCACATGTATATAAAATGACAAATATGTATACGTTTATTTCTTAACACAAAAAAGTAATAAGATAGTTAACATAGCCCATAACTGTGGATTCAAATATAAACATAACCTAACTGTTTTGTCTATTTCTATACATTTGCTAATTCCAGCCAGATTGATCACTTAATAGGATTTTCATTTGTATCGTGAATATATACAATTGTCTTTTAAATTGTGTCTAAATATTTTTTAATTTGATAGGATACTAAAATACACAAGTGTATCTTTCATGAAATTTTAAAGATTTCAGATGTTTACTGAAACTTGCATGCTCCCATATTAATACCATGCAAAATTTAGAAATATTTCAAATGATACCCAATAAAAATTTGGGTTATATCTTTCTACTAATGTTTCGATTTTGTCTGCAGTTTACTTTAAACTGTATAAGATAGCCAATGTTCTACTAGGACTACACTGGCTAATTTAACTTAAGGCATAGGTGCAATTAGATGCTTTAATTGAGAATTCAAATCTGAGGAGAGATTAGCTGCTTGAGAAGGCCATGCTCCAAAGGTGATGACCACAAGCACGTCATTTCTCTTTATCTGATTAACACCAGATGGTTTGGCTTAAATTAGAACTGGTTGTTCTCCTTTAACTTATTTGTGTAATCATCATGTTTGTGTAACAAAAATTAGTCTATATCATTTTAAAGTAGGGGATGATGTCAGTTTAATGTAGATGTTGTGTTAATTCAGATGTGAAATTTCCCAGCTTGTTCATTTTTGGACCACCAAATCATAGCAACTGGACATAACATACACTGAGACAGCTAAATGCAGCAAAACTGTAGAGAAATACAGTACTGTACACGATGCCTAGTCACCTTAAGTTCTTCCTCTTGGCTCTGTGCCCATGTGATGGTTCCTGGAAATTCTTTCCTTTTGTGAGGAATGTTAGCCCTGAGCTAACATCTGTTGCCAATCCTCCTCTGTGCTGAGGAAGACTGGCCCTGGGCTAACATCCATGCCCATCTTCCTCTACTTTATACGAGATGCCGCCACAGCATGGATTGATAAGTGGTGCATTGGTCCGCGCCCGGGATCCAAACCTGTGAACCCTGGGCTGCTGCAGAGGAGCACGTGAACTTAACCACTACACCACGGGGCCGGCCGCTAAAAATTCCTATTGCATTCTTTTCTCTAATCTTATCAAACGTAACTCAGCAATCTCAATCATTCTTTACACATCCTTCCATGAACTAGCTTCAACTTATTTTTAATGGTAAATCTAAAATGTAGTATAATATTACTGTATTCAAAATTTAATGTACCTTTTATTTTTGCTTGCTTGCTTATAAATATTCATGTGTACAGAAGAATTTGCTGTGAAACCTCTTTTCAATATACCTTAGTAGTAAGGTTAAGGTACAAATGTTCTTGCTTAATTTTACCAATTAATTACTGCCATTCTACTCCAAAATAGGTTAATATTTGTGCCTGATAAAATTGTATAGATCAGTCTGAATTTAAAAATTTGTAATTTTCCATAAGGTGTGTTTCAAGGAAGGGATTCACTTTCTTGGATTTCTATGATTTCAAAGAAGAATACATGCTGTGTAGTCATTGGTGCTGTCAAATGTTTCTGGCCTGTGCCTTCTGGCCTCCTGGCAGTTGTGTGGCCCATATGTCTAGTTCTGGCCAATGAACTGTGAGCAGAAACGATATGCATCCCTTCCAAAATAGAGCGCTTAATTGCTGATGCAAGAACCCCCTACAGAGCTCTCTTTAACCTTTGGCAGGGTGATAGACATCCTTCAAGATAGTTGCTACTCTGCCAGTTTGAGTCCCTGAGTAATGAGCAGCCTGCACCCTTAAGTTACTACCATTAGTGACGGACATGAAGCAAATGCAAGAAATTAATCTTTGCTCAAGCCCCTAAGATTTTAGGGTTGCTGTTAACTGCAGTGTAAACTAGCCTATCCTATCAGATAACGTAAAACTGTTTCTTATGATTCGTCAGATACTCTGCTCACAGGCTAATATCCATTGGTTACTTTATATAACTGGGTACCTAGAGTTCTTATTTTTAAATTAGATCCAAATTTCAAGTATAATTGTACAAATATTAAATCAGTCTCCAAAAGATTTATAAATGTTAGAAAAATTACAAATATATATCCAAATACAGTGCAATTAAATTAACAAACCATTGTTAGAAAAGTATTGCAAATATTGTACATTTAGATTTTACTTTAACTTTTATGATAGATTTGTTAATATTCTCATTTTGATTTCATTAAGTTAGAAATATTTTCTATTTTTATTTAACGCATGGTTTATTTAAAAGCATGCTGTTTGATTTCGAAATCATTAATTTCATTAAAGTCAAAAGAACAACCTTTTTATCACATCAAATCTTTGAAACTGGTTGAGACTTGTTTTATGATCCATCTTGTCAAATGCTCCTTACCTACTGAGAAAGGAGTGTTGAAATCTTACAATATAATTGTGGATTTGCCTATTCTCCTTTTAGACTGTCAGATTTTGCTTCTTCATTTTATAATCTCATTTTTTGGTAGGTACATGTTCAGGACTGATATGTCTCACTGATAAACTGACCCCTGTTGTAATATGAAATGTTGCCCTTTAACCCCCTCTAACAATTCTTGTTCTGAAGTTTAGTTTGATATTCATTTAGCCATGCCAGCTTTCTTATGACTAGGGTTACATATCACTTCTTTTGTTATTGATTTTATTTTTGAAACTTGGAAAATTGTCTGCATGCTTGTAAATTTCATGAAATCTGTTTTCTTTCTTTTTTTAACTCTTAAGTAATCTGTTTTGTTATATTGAAAATGGATTTCTTTTAGACAGCACATAGTTGGAACTCATATTTTTATCCAGTTTGACACTTTCTAACTTTTAATTGTTCAGACTGTATATTTAAGTTAATTTTCGGATTGTTTGGGTTTAACCCTCACTTTTTTTAATCCAATATATTCTTTGTTCTTCTTTTCCTCTTTTTGAATTTATTTTTTAGAAGGGCATTTTCACCTCTGCTGTGGCATAATCGCTATTAACATGTATTTTATATTTCGTAGTTTTTTCCAGGATTTACAACATGTATACTTACAGTATTACAATCTATTTTCATAAAATACAATAACAATTCACATAAGAGAACCTCAACAATATGGGTACATTCCCCTACATTGTTCTCCTATCATTTGTTCTATTGTTGATGTATATTTTCCCTCTATACATTATAAATCCCAAATTATGTGTTATATTTGCTTTAAACACTCAGTTATCATTCAAACAAAAATAAAATATGAGAAAAAATTTTATTTACAATTTTCAGTGTTTATCTCTTATTGTATAGATCCCAGTTTCCATCTGGTATCATTTTCCTTCAGCCTAAAGAAGTTCCTTTAAAATTTCTTGTAGGTGAAGTCTGCTGTCAACTAGATGGCTCAGATTTCTTCATCTTATCCTTTATTTGCCTTTATTTTCTAATTTGCTGGCTTTATAATTGTAGGTTGACAGTTTTCTTATTCAGTACTTTAAAGCTTGCATAATTTCTAAAGAGAAAGTTATGGAAATTTTTATCTTTGCTCCTTAGTACATAACGACTGTGTGCGTGTGTGTGCGTGTGCGCGCGCACATTGGTGCTTCCTTGACTTGCTTTATCTCTTGTTTTCAACAAGTTGATTATGATGTGACATGGTATATTTTTCTTTTTGTATCACTTCTAGTTTGTACTCTTTCTTGGATTCCTAGGTTTATGATTTTCCTCAAATGTGAAACATTTTCAGATATGATTTCTTCAAATATATTTTCTGCCTCCTGCCCTTTTCTAAGACTTCAATTATATGTGTGTTATTGTCCCAGAAGTCACTCAGACTCTTTTTTCTTTTTTACACTCGTTTTTATCTCTGTGCTTCATTTTGAACATTTTCTATTACTGTATTTTCATGTTCACCAGTCATTTCATCTGAAGGGTCTACTCTACTGTTAATCCCATTTAGGGAAATTTCATAACATAAATTGTATTTTAAATCTTTTAGAGTCTTTGTCTACTAATTCCACCATTCTTATCACCTACAATTTTTTTTTCATTATCAGATTTTTCTCCTCACACAAGTCACATTTTCTTGCCTTTTTTTTGTTTTTTGCATATGTGGTAATTTTAAAGTGAATAGAGAACATTCTCCATTCAAAGCTGTTAATTCTAAACTAGATTTTGTTGTATCCTTTCAAGTATGTTTGACTTTATTCTGACAGACAATTCAGATACATGCAGATCAGTTTAACCTTTCTGGGCTTATTTTTAAGTTATATACTCATTTATTTTTTGGAGGGAGACAAGAGCATGTTATTATTCTAGGGTTAGGCCTGTTTTAGCCTTACTGCTAACATGCGACCCTTCTGTGGTCTTTACTGTGTGCCTCGCGTATTCAGAAGATTCTCTCCATTCTGGCTGTTCCAAACTCTAAAAGTTCCGTGTAAGCCTGGAAATTGTTTTTCTCCAACAGTTTTCCTGCTTGGCCTTCTGGAATTTAATCCTGAGTAAGTACAGACTGGTATTGAGTCAAAGACTCAGAGACCTTGAATTTCTGGAGTTTTTTATCTGTGCAGTATTCTCCTCTCAGGTACTCTGACCCACAGATTCTATCTGCCTTAACCTTCTCGAACACAAAGTTTAGTTTCTTCAACTCAGGCAACTGCTGATCTCTGGGTTTCCTCTCCCCACACTGCAGTCTGCAAATTATCCGCAGGCAGAAAGGCAGGCTCATCATAGGGCCCATCTCGTTGTTTCCTTCCTCTCAGGGACTGCGGTCCTGCACGGTCTGTTGTCCAACGACTGAAAACTGTTATTTCCTATATTTTGTCCAAATTTCTAGTTTATTGGTGGTGGGAGGGCAAATCTCATAGAAGTTACTCCTTCGTGGACTGAAGGGCAAGTCTTCAAACACTATTTTAATTCAATATTTGTTTGGATTACAGAACTCTAGGCTGTTTTCGAAGGAAGATACATTTTTAAGTGTAAACAAAATCATATAGCATACTAAAGGTGACTTTCTTGTGTGTTTATAGTCAGATATTAGTATCTACTCAACATTTGTTGCTAAACTAGGATTCTTCTTTTTATATGCAAACAATTCTTTGCTCTGACTTTTTCTAAGTTTAGGCTATTTCAGGAAATTATTACTTCACTTTTACCTTTTGATAAACTTTAAAGTGTGGGAAGTTTAGGGATGGTTGTTAGTGAAATAGATTTCTACTGGGGACAACTGTTATTTCACTTAATACTGATTTGAGTTTTTACCGGAGCACTGAATTTTTTTTGGCAAGTTGTCTAGATGTCCTTTATCTCTAACGTGGACCCATGTAAGGATCCAGAACTTTAATGATAGTGACAAGAGGGCTAAATCTTTTATTGAGACAGTCTGATCGAGGGGTTCCTGGTATCTTCAGAGGTGGGAAATCACATGCTTGTGTGAAGTAATTTTAAGGGTGGATTTATTTGATACCAAGAGCAGAGGAGAAGAAAAACCTAACAATATAGTTTCTTTGGCTCCTATAAATGTAGGGAAACCAGGGAAGAGTCTTAGGGCCCCACACTCAGATGAGGTAATAGAGAATGAACAATTGTAAGGGCTCTTCACCTCTCTGAAACCTTCTCCAGCTTGGACATGAGGTTCTCTGCTCCATATCACAATGTATTGTAGTTACTTTGTGGCAGGCCTCATCTTTCTATATATACCATAACTTCATTTGGCCTGAATGTGAGTTTTCCAGATTTATCCCATTAAAAAATGTCAGGAAAAATATACTCAGAATCGACGGAGAGAAAACTATGATTTGAGGTCATCCCTGCTATTCTGAGTATGATGTCATAGACCAGGAACCATAGTTGTCCATCATAAAATGAGATAGCTAGATGTCCCCATCTAACCCTAAGACAAGAAAAGCTCTATATTGTTAAAAATTCTTTCTTCAATAAGGAGGCAGGGAGGGATGATGACACAGACACTTGACAGACTGACAGGCAGACAAGCCCATTTTATGTCCCCTGACCGAGATAACATTGCATTTTAAACTGATTGCTTTTCGGATACTGAGTCAGACATGGCAGTCTCTGGCATCAGAAAGGATGAAAGAGGAAAAACTTAAAGTAAGACAACTGTGTAATGTTGGTACTCACACTGCAGTACCCTCTGCTGTAGTAAGATTCTGTATTTCTACAAAGCAAGATGATGCCCGATTTTTGTAGCAGTAAAGACCACAGACCCACATTTTACATTAAGATTGCCATTTACTCAAGTCTGCTTACAGGAAAAAGAAATTGGGAGCACACCATCAGCTGAAAGGCGGGTGGTTTGACTCCTCCCTCTCCTTAGTAGTTTGAAATTACAAATGCTCTTTTATATGGTTATAAGGAACACATGTGTTTAAGGAGTTGTAACTCATTGTTAATTGATCAGTCATCCATGTTCTCCTTCTAAGAACTCCCTCTTTAGTCAGTGGTCTCTTTTGATATAATAACACTGTGCCCAGAGTTTTCTCATAAGACAAAGCATTTCTGGTAGGAGAGAGAAAAGGAAAACAGGCAAAGAAAGCCAACAAGCCCCAGTTGTTTGACATATGTATGTATGGGCTCCTCAGTCCATTTTTGAAACTGGCCCATATAGATACCACCTGTTTCCTGACCATATTTCCTCCTAGAATCACTTTTCACTTCCTCTGTTTCTACAACATGGAGGGATTCTCAAAGTGTAATCCCAGGACAGTTTTACTAAAAATCTAAACTCACTGCAGGGTAGCAGGATATGACACCCCAAAAAATGGCACTTTGGCATATTTGTTATTTTGAGCTGTAGGTACTTAAAAACCAACAAATGCCTGGACAGTCTTTCGCTGAACTCCCTTATCTGCCTGAAGACAGATCCTCCAAAAGGAACTCAGTTATCACAAATCCCCTGCCTGAGAGTTTCATCAATGAGGGAGGATTGACTTTTGTCACAGGAGAGGAGACTAGAAGTCAACACCACATCCAGACACACTTCGTCTCAAACTCTCACAGCTCCCATCTATTCTAAGGGCCGATTCGTCTTTCCTAAAAATCATTTTCTCTCCCCTAAGAGGCCTACATGCACTACCCCCCCAACACACACACACACCTTTCCCTTTTAAGATGACATTTAAGCCTGAATTCTAAGCCAGCTCAGAGAGTTACTCATTTTTCCCTGGGTATCTCCCATGTACACATAAGGTATACAAGTTAATAGACTTGTGTTTGTTTTTCTCATGTTAATTTGTCTTATATTATAGAGATCTCAGCTAAGAATTCAGAAAGGTAGAGGGGAAATTATTTTTTCTCCCCTACACTGCAAATAATTCTCTTGATATGGCTTGACAGTACAAGATCACAGCCCAGTGGGTCTGATCCCTTTTATCAGGTTTATTTGTCATGGTATATCTTATTCATAGGAATAGATATTTATTGAGCCATAACTATACATGAGGTACTGTTCTAATTACTTCACAATGTGTAAATTCACTTAATACTCACAATAACCTAATGAAATATCATCAGCATCATCCACATTTCTAGATGAGGAAAGAAGTTAATTCCCTGGGGTTTACAGATAGTAAGTGGTAAGGCAGCAATTTCAACTCAGGCAATTAGACTCTATACTATAATGGCTCTTTATAGACCTCACAGAGTCATACATAGTATGACTGCAAATAATATGAACTCAATAAATGTGTGTTGAACAATTATTCCTGAGGTCAAATTGGCTGTTAATTAATATACATTATTTTCTTAAATGTTATAATTAATATGCATACTCCTGGGCATTATTTTTTAGACTACTAAAGATGTCTTTGTCTACTTACAAAAATGAAAAGTATCTAATAATTGTATTATAAAAGAAGTAATTTTATTTTAATATTATATTGTTCTAAGTTATGAGTAGATGAGGAGCATCGCTCACTTGAAATGTTCTAAAATGCCACATCTAATTTTAAACAAGTTCAGCAATTTACCAGGGATTCTAGAACTCCTCTTATAATTCTATTATTGAACTATTCTTACATTTTGGCAAAGTCTCTTAACCTTCTTTCAGTTCCCGCTTCGGAAAAAAGAAGATAAATAACTCTTACATAAGTTCAAGTGGCAGCTCAGAGAAGTAAATAAAAGATTCGACACATTCATAGAATTCTAGACCTACGCTTGACCTCAAGAGCTCATTAGCCCTCCTGGGAATCAAGTTTCTCATAGGTACATGGTTTTTCAATGTTTTCCTGTGCAGCTTCCAATGGTACCTAAAAAATTGCTATAAGGCATTAGACAAAAGGAAAATCTGGACCCTAAACCGTTTACATACTATTTTTTAAAACACTAGTCCTGATTCAATACTTACCTAAGACTTACACTGCCTTGTTCTTACATTCTATAAGCCAACATTTAATCTTCAGTTTTGGCCTTAACGTCTCAGTAATTTTTATTATCCTCCCTTCTGGAGCTACTGTTGTCTCCGTCATGAGAATTTCCCTGTCAAACTCTTCATCAAGATTAAATATATATAAGTCTCCTTTCTTGATCTTAAGATATTCTTTCAGTAACTTCCAACTTTACTCTGTCTTCTATTTGCTTTGCCTCATTCAAATGAGCCTGTTAATGAGATCTTTAGTCTCTCCTTCTCCTGTGTTTTAGGCTTAACCTCTGTTTCTTACACAGAGAATGACATCACTTGCAATCTAAACCTGAATGCTGACCTCACGGCCTGTTCACTTATTCCAAGATCTATGGCATTTTATTAAAAATCTTAGATTTGTTAATAATAGACTATAGAATCTTCAACTCTCAGTCTTTACTCCAAACCCTCAAAAGACAAATAATTTATTCTGGACACCATATGTCTCTTTTCTTTGCATCTTTGTGTGTACACTGGGAATGAGAGTATTAGATAAAAAAGAGAGCATAGAGCATCTAGAAAACTTGAAAATGTAATGGCTGTGATGGACTAGGAAGTGTAGATGGTGAAGACAAAATGTTGAGCACTGATGACAAGATAATTGAGTGTACCATTAATAAGAATTTTGAATTCTGGATGGGAAC
The DNA here is from genome assembly GCA_031878705.1 of Tapirus indicus. NCBI lineage: Eukaryota > Metazoa > Chordata > Mammalia > Perissodactyla > Tapiridae > Tapirus > Tapirus indicus. The sequence goes on along the minus strand of CM062937.1, from coordinate 31,509,659 downwards.
ATGTTTAGTGGGAAAAGTTGTGGTTATGTTGAATCTGAGTTGCTGGCAATGCAATAAGGCATAACAATTTTACAAGTAGTTAGAAATTTATGATTCTAAGATCTGGAGAATGACATAAGGTTTGGAGATACAGACCTATATATTTCACAAATGAGTGAGAGTAAAGTCATAGAAATAGATGAAATTTTAAAGCAAAAGAATAAAAAAAGTGAGTGTACCAAAGGTGGGCTACTGAGAAATGCTGACACTGGGAAAAGAGTTAGAAAAGGAATTGTCACAGACAGAAAGAAAAGTAGGGGAAGGAAATATTTACAAAAGCAAACAAAATCTTTAATCTGAAGTACACACTCAAAAAAATAATAATAAAGCCAAGATGCCTATATGTAGATAGAGTTAAAGATATTTCAGGGAGTGACACTTGTCAGTCTATTTCCTTGAAAAAAATTTTTTAACTCCTTGCCTAATTAAAAGCAGAGAAGTGATATTAACTACTATCAATGAATGTTTTTATAAACTTGGTACCTTTGAAGACAGATACTTTGGAAACTGAGTGTTTTTAATAAGTCATGATACATTTTAAGAAGCTGTGCCCAGCTCCCAGCTAGGAAGGAATCCACAGGTCTGCAGCGCCTGACTTTCTAACAGAGACTCATTCCAAAGACTGCATATTCATGACCTGCAGGCCAAGTCATTCTCAGATTAGTACAGTGTGGTCTTCATCTGTCAAGGGCACACTGGTGGTGGGAATCTATCTATCTTCAAAATTGAATCACAGCAATGGCTAAATTTCATTAATATTGGAGTTATATCAAGAAATCCTAGGTATCTAACTGCCTAGTTTTTATTATTTAAACCTGAAATTGACCTTGCCGTTATCAATTCATTGTCTGTCCACTCCAACATAACCCTTTTTGCCTGCTCTGTGAAAATGGATATGGGCCCTTAAATATGTTTCCTTTTTCAGCTGGTACTGAAGCTTTCTCAGAAGAGAATGCTAGAGAAACATTGTGAGAAGAAAGATTTTGCTTCCTCGTTGTGATGTGCTTGCTTGATAGACTCCTACAATCCATGTGGCTCTCCCAGGATGAAGCTCCTGCAATGTGAGCTGCTTATCCAGCGTTAGGCTTTTGCTGTGTGGGTGGCTTCTCCAGAATCAGGCGTCTGCTGTAGATAATGCTCAGCGGCACCCATCTGCCAGCAACTTTCCCCAACTTCCCCTGAACAGTTTTGCATCAGATCACCTCCAGCTTTCCCAGGCCCTTGAGGGTAGATTTCCAGCAAGTTCCACCAGCACCCACCACAGACAATTTTCTGCCAACATGTGAGCCATGATGGAGTCCTCCCCAATGAGGTCTGAATCTCTGCCTAGAACAGAGATGTGTGTAGACCTTTTGCTCGGGTGTTCATATGAACACGAGGACTAGTGACTGCTCCTTGAATCTGATATTCCTATACTCTTTAGAGTTCTCTTTACTTATTAGCCAATTTCACTATTCCAACCTCTTGTTACAGTTAATAATTCTTTATATGAATTTTCCCTGTTCAAATTACAACATGGTTTCTCTCTTGATTGGACCTGTACTGATACATTGACCAAATGACGTCTAGAATCAAATTTAGGAAACTTTATGATGTTGCAATAGAAATTGGAGATTGTGCTAGTTATCCTAATTACCACAGCCTCTTCAATCTGCATCCCACATGGATTATAGATCTAAATGTGAAAGTTTAAATAATACAGCTTTTGGAAGAAAATATCAGGGAACATTATTTATGGCCTTAGAAAAGACAAAGACCTTGCACAGAATCATTACAAAAACTATTAATCATAAAATTAAAAAAAAATGACAAATTGCATTAAGTTCAAATAAGACCTTTCATTTATCAAGAGACAACATTAAATGATCAAAAATACAAGCTGACTTGCATTCAGTATATAAAAACAACTCCTACGAATTACTGCAAAAAGCTGACAACATGGTAGAAAAATGAGCAAAAGACTTGACATTTTATAAAACAAGATAGATATCCAAATGGCCAACAATCATATGAAAATGTACTCAACTTCATTAGTCATTAGGGAAATACCAATTAAATTCAAAATGTCATATGTACCAGAATAGCTAAAATGAAAAAAATAAAAAATTATAGACAATACTAAGTACCAATGAGGGTGTGGAGCAATTGGAATGCTCATAACTTGTTAGAGTGCGAATTGGTATAACAACTTTCCCAAACTGTTTGCCAATATCTCCTAAAATGAATATATACATGGAGTATCACCCAGCATGTATGTTTACCAAAAATATGTATGCAAATGTTTATAACAGCACTACATATAATAGCCCAAGATCTGAAATAACCCTGCAGTCCATCAGCAATCAAATAGCATGATAAGTTGTAATATATTTAAGTAATCAAATACTATACAGAAATGAAAAATACCAAACTACTCCACACTCAAGAAGCCACACAAAAAGCAAATACTTAGAAATCAGCCTTAGAGGATGAAAGTTAACCTTGTGGAAGAAAGTATCTGGAAGTGGACAAGGGGGGTTTTGTAGACACCGGTAACCTTCTGGTTCTTCCTCTGGTGCTGAAATGACAAGTGTGCTGACATTTTGAAATCCACCAAGGTACACACCAATGATTTGTACAATTTTCTCGATGTTTGTTATACTACCAGAAAAAGTTAAAAAATAATCATAAAAATGAGATGGCTCTTCCATAGAATGAGAAAGATTTTGGCACATGTAACATATGATATGTCTGTCCAGTTGTCTGAAACAGTGAAACTCCCTGGGGTCTTGTTACTCATTGAATTCTTATAAATTCCCAATTATTTTTATTGATGTTACTTTCTAAAGAGTCCTTTAGTTAACATTAGTCACTTCTTTCCTCTCTTCACTGGGCCTAAAAACTAACCATTTAGTTACCTGCTTACAGTCTGAAGCTTTCCATTTCTCACAGATTTGTATGACAAATAACAAACAAAGCTACATTCCTGGAGAAAATTGTATGAGTCCCATCAAAAGCACCTGGAAAGAGGTCACATGTAAAACTTTGTTAAATGCAATAACAACAGCTCTTGCCTTAGACATTAATACTCAATTCAAGGTTTAAGGGCAAAGAAGTAAGCACATGAATTAAAGGACAAGTAATGAGATGAGCTAGTTAGCATGTAAGAATCCTTTCATTTCCCACTACTCAGTCTATTTAGTTAGAATCTCCAGGCCAAGAGAATTTAAGTTCTAGGGACTTGATCCCACGATGAAGTGCATTTTACAATGGAGATGCTGTGGAGCTCAGTTTGTGGATTAATGTGTTGTGATGGTTGCCATGCTTGCAGTCTAAAGAATGACTCACTGTGAATCTATTTATTATTTATGGATTACATAGTGGGCCAGCAGAGAGAGGGAAGAAGAGAACCTGCAAACTAAAATCAATACAAATAATAACCTCTCACAAGAGAAATCCCAGGGGCTGAAGTAGCTCTCTCCTCTTTTTCCTCTAGCTATCTTTTTCTCTCTCACGTTTTCCCTCTCTCTCTTTGCTCTTAAAAAAAAATTCTCTATGGAGGAGTATTTCATTACTTTGCTCTTTTACTTTGTTGCAAATAATCATTAACTCTTTTTTGCTCTGCATTTTTCTAAATGATCCCTTCTCAATTAAAATGGGAGCAGGCAGAACATCCTTTGATTAATTCTATACTCCACTATAATTTATAGAAAATAAGTGTTGGACAGTATACACCTTTTAAGGTCAGGAAGGCAGTCAACTTAATGAATAATCACATATGCTAAGATTTATATTTTACTCTTCCTAGTAGGCTTATGAGATAGTTTATTCTCTTCCTACTAATTTTGTCAGAAGTAAGTTTACATAAAGAGTTAAAATGAATCAATCTAGAAAATGTGTCTATATCACATACATATACTATTTTGTTCAGTGTGTCCATATAAAATCACAAGGAATCTTATTTTCCTGAATAGGACTATATGGACTATGATTTCACATTGATGTAAATAGCACCTCAGTATTAAATATATTATGAATAGAGTATTACAAAAGAAAATGAAATAAAATGAGCAAATACAAAATATATTATCTTGAATCACTGCAAAGAAAGTTTTTTTAAAAAGCAGCTTTTCCAATATTTTACTTCTGTTCACTAAGGTTGAGTAATAATTTAAGTAGGTGATTAGAAACAGTTTATGATTCTTTTTACTTCTTAAAGGAAATAAGTGCTGTTCAAAATGAAAAAGAAACATCGAAGTTATACACTTAGTTTGCTGGTAGAAATCTCCATTACAAAAATAGTTTCCTTCAATATATATTTTAAAAAATCAGTATTGTGCAAAATTATATTTGCTTGTATTCATTCATATCAAGAACTTTGGCTTATATATTTATATAGCTATCTTCTTTACTTAATCACATTTATAACTGGATTATCTTCTTGACTTAGTTTATTTTATTCCATTTTAGTTAAAAAATGGGAACCTGATTTAATACAGCCACAAAGGCTGATGGTTGATGGAGTCAAGTTATGAAGGCTCTTGTGGACCATAGAAAGACAAGCTAAGAAGCCATTAGATAATTTTCACTGATGAAAAAGATGATAAGGTTTCAGTTTTAAAAATTTCACTTTAGCTGCTCGTTTCACAATGGCCGAGAGGAGCTGGGAAAACAGCAAGAAATGATGGATCAAATTGGTAGCAGTAAGGACAGTAGAAGTGCCTGGGATCTTGATGTCTATTTGAAGGATTGATTGGCCCCCAGAATGATTTGCTGGTGGCTTGGACATACCCAGTGGGAGAAAGAGTTGAGTTAAGGAAGACTAAGATGGTTGACCTGACCATTAGAAAGACGGAGTTGCTTTTAACTGTGATGGAAAAGACAGAAGGAAAAGCAAGTTTTGGGGAAAAACAGATTAAGTTTAAGATGCCCGTTGAACATCCAAATAGCAATGTCATCAGGCAGTTCAATCTGAGAATCCAGAGTGCAGGGAAGATGACTGGGTTAGAGGTACAAATTTCCTAAAGACATGTTAAGCATCATACTCTGTTACTGACTGTTATGTTGAAAGGATAATAATTTTGGGGAAATTTTACTCAGTATCTTGGTTTCTGCCAACAAGCTAAGTAAACGCATATTTGGAAAGAATGAAATGAGGTTTACAATCAGTATTGTCTGAATATTCCCATAGTTTACACATCTTTTAAAAAGTTAACGAGTCCTTAAAAATATGTGATGTGTATGGGATTGCTTCATCTTTTGAATAGGCTGTGAAAAACTACCAAGTTTGGAAATCTGTTAATTATATTTTTGATTTCCACAGCACCTTAAGGTTGTGTGAGAAATAAGTGTCTTTTACCCCAAGTAACTAAAACTTAGTTTTTTCTCAGACTAAACAGTACAAAGTATTTATACTTTTCCTTACTAACTTGTAGTAAATTATGAATCCATATCATCTACATGTAGGAAATTGATAATACAGTCAATTCTTGTTATTCATGGTAGTCATGTTCTATGTAGCCTCTGCAAACACTGAATCAGCCAGTACTGAACCATTGCTCCTCCGGGAAATACCGGGCTGGTTCCTGCGAATCTCTGGTCACAATATTTTTGTCAGCTGATCAATACACAAACTTGTTTTATATGTGTTTCTGTTCCACGACACCTCATTTAATATATAGTGTTGATTCATTAACATTGAACTCATGGCCAACAGCACCATAACTCATGTCTGAAGGAAATTTATCTAACGTACGTACACATGTAATTTTCTCCATAGGGCACATCACAGCCTTCTTACATTAGGGAACGCTAGACAGCACTTCAGCACTACATTTGGAGGGCACTTTAAACAGCAAAATCACTAACAAAAAGCTCAAAATGTGAAAAATGTGGCACTGAACAAACCATGAAAATGACGTGCTTGTAGTAAGAGAGCTGAAACAAGAAGGCAGAGCATCATTTGGTTTGACCGCAGATGAGAATATGCAGATAGAATGACTCAAATGTTTAGCCACTCTGAGCATGTTTGTGAATGACCATGAATGAGCTGCAAGTATTGATTGGGGGTTACAAATAAATGTTATTGAGTAGGTAAACTCACAAATACAGAATCCAAGAGTAATGAGGATTGATTTTTCATATATGCATATATTCTTATATTACACATCTAAATATCTATCTATTTTCTCCGTGGACAACAAAACGTCAAATATTCAGTAGGAGACTAGGAAAACAATAAAACAAGTGAAAACAAGACACAAGGCCAGTATTACAGTATCAGTATTATATCTACTCATGGAAAATTAGAGGGAAGTGCATGCTAGATACTAAGAGAGGAAAAATAATGTTGGTCTATAATTGCTTAGACCTGGCATGGCTTTTCAAGCCAATATTCTTGGTGGTTCCATATAATTTTTCTTTGTAAGTGTCACATGTCTGTTACCTCTGCTAATTACCTCTTTTTTAATTCTAAAAATGTGTCCCAACTGTTGTATATGCTATGGCAGAACGTGCTATGGTAGTTGATTTTACGTTGATCCCGGTTACCAACATTATTGTAATCTCCTTCATTCTCATATTGAACTTTAACATCCCCATACTGTCTTAAATTGTTGATCATTGTTTAGCTGTGCAGGGGAGGAAGAATATTCCTCTACCCTCTAGGTTCTTCTGGCTGGTCTAAGAATTAAGTTGACATGAGACAGAATAACAGGAGAAAGTCACACAAAGTTTAATAAGATGTACATAGGGGAGAAATCCAGGAAAACTGAGTAATTTGCCAAAATGGAGCTGCCCCCTTAAATTCCATCTTCAGCTAAAGACTAAGGAAGGTTTGGGGGGTAGTGGTTTGGGCTTTGAAAGGGGAGCCAGGCAATTTACATGGAGATGGAAAAGCAAATATTTGGTAAACAAATGTTTGCCATAACTTGCAAACACAATGGGGCATGGGGAGGACTTTGATTAGATGGGCCTTACTAGGTTCCCCCCTGTCTACCACACCTAGTTTATATTAAACCACGTAAGCCTTTCATTCAAATTACTTTACTTACCTTTGTTCAAAATTTGGCAATTAGTTATATCTCATTTTGGAATCACATCAGAATGTTTATAATAGACTGTTCCATGAATCGATTTCAAAGATCATTATACTAACAGAAATAACATTGTGTCATTTTCCATTTGTTGAATCTGATAGTTTCTAAAGCTATCTTTGCTACCTAAATTTTACTTCCCTTCTTTGCTCTTTACTATATTCCCTGACAGAGTTTTACTTTGGTGTTCTACAGTTCAGATAATCCTTACATTTCCATGCCACTGTACCTAAAGCCTACCAATTCAGGCTAGTTGAGATAGAGAGGAAGGGAGACTGACAATTTACGTAACTAAATACTCTAAATTACAGAGTTTGTAGAATAATTTCCTTTCATTGCTTTCCATGACTTTTGGAAATTCAAATTAACTACTAGATGTCACACTTAAATGAGTAGTTAATTACCATATGAAAACACCCAACTAACAATGCTCACTTCTGTTCAGGTTAGAGTCATGCTGCTTGCATATCATTTATCATTTCGTTATAATGCTTGAAATATTTTAATTAAATATCTCTATGCAAATTTCTTAATATTAATAATTAAGCATTTCAAATCAGTACCTATTTCATACGAAACAATATTTGATTATTGCATATTTAGTTCAAGATTTCTTCAGCCAATACTTATACCAATTATCAAAAATACGAAAGTAAAAGTTAATTATTAAGGATTTCCTAAAGTTTATTATTCTCTGGTATTATTTTTCTAATTATTTCAGTATATATTTGTTGGAACAATTCGGATAGTCCCTGTTTTCAAAAAGGCACCGCTTTCTTACTGGTCCTTTGATGATCATTTTGCTTCTAAATTCTTTCATGGATGCTTGTTTGGCCTTGACACCTATTGGCCTACTGAACAGTTTGTACCACATCAAAAGGAAAAAAAAGGCCATTATGAAATGACATTTCAGAAAAAGTCGTGTACAGTGAAAAAATATTACAGCAAAAGAATTTTCATGTGTCATTATTAGAATAAAAAAAGGCTATGGCCTAAAAGCTCACAGAGAAAAAGTAGAACTCAGAGAGGATTATAGAGATGGCAATTATTCTGCCTAATTTTCTTCCATTTGATAACCACTAAGTTCTCTGGAAAAAAAATACAGATTTTTGTTAATATATATTATTTGATCCATACTTTTTGATTTTTGTCATCATTTGATAAATAGTACAATTAAAACATTAGTCAGCGATTTTACCTTTCATTAAATTTTAGACATGTATCATTTGGAAGAAAACCTAATTATAGAAACTCTGTTCTTGATTATATAAACCAGAAGTGTTTTATTAAAACAATATCTCAATTAAGCCATATAAATCATAACTCAATGTTTTTATCAATGGAGATCATGTGTGTTTTTACTGAGCCCAAATCAATAGCAGAAATAAATTAATGATGAAGTAGCAAAGACCATATGGTAAATTCAATTAAATTAATTAAGAATTTAATTAGAAACAAACATGTGCCTAGCAGTCTATTTAATGTTGATGGGCATACAAAAGAAACACAGGGCTCAGATCATGTTCTCCAGATACATAAAACAATATTTTAAAAATATATGAGATACACACCTGAAATAATTAAAGACTAAGAAAACATAGAACTTTGGAATTGGAGTGGCCTGGGTATAAAACTTAGAATCACAACTTCTTTTTTTGGTTTGTTTAAACAAATTATTATTTTTTTCCTGAAAGATTCACCCTGAGCTAACATCTGTTGCCAATCTTCCTCATTTTTTTTTCCTCCCCAAAGCCTCAGTGCATGGTTGTATATCCTAGTTGTAAGCCCTTCTAGTTCTTCTATGTGAGCTGCCACCACAGCATGGCAACTGACAGACAGGTGGTGTGGTTCCCAAGACCTGGAAATGAACCTGGGCCACTGAGGCAGTGAGAGCGCTGAAATTTAACCACTAAGCCACCAGGGCTGGCTCCACAACTCTGTGACTTTGGGCACGTTACTCGAATTCCTTGATCCTCAGAGCTTCACCTGTACAATGGGAATAAAAACAAACATGTCGATGGGTGTTTTAAGGATAAAATGAGATATAAATGTAAAGTACTTTGTACAACACCTGGCATATTATAAACATTTCAAAAATGGTAAAATATGAAGAAATGGCAGTTCGTGTCAATCTACATGGTAATGACTACATAGTATCTAACAATAAAGAGATGCAACGGTATAATTGTGAAGAGGGAAGATTACAACTAGGTACAGAATGATGCTATATGGGGTGATATAAAAATCAGCCCTAATTTTTCAGATTAGGTGAGATTATAAATGATATTTGCTTTATATTTTATTTTGTCTTATAGTCTTCTGCATTTTCTGAATAGTTTTTGTAACAATCACGAGTTACTTTTTAATCAAGAAATTGAACAATGAATGAAATAAATTATATTTGTCGGGGTTCTCGGGAGAAACAGAATCAGAATCAATAGGAGATATATTTGTGTGGGCAACCACTGAGTAAAGTTACTAAAAATCAGTAAATTGCACACTTGAAGATGGGTGAATTTTGTGTAATGTAAAATATACTTCAATAAAGCTAGCGAAAAAAAGTAATGAAACTCTTAACCTGTGCCTCTTTTTCTAAACTTGTCTCCACAGAATGCATTCTCTGCTCAACAGCCAGAGTGAAAATCAGATCAGTTACTCCCTCTCAGTTTTCTGGTGACTTCTCATCACCTTGCTTAAATCACTGATCTCACATTCTACTGTAGTCTCCACATACGCCAGCTGCATTTGATTCATTTTTGTTTCCTGAACTCGCCAAGTTTGTTCCTTGACTTGGGCTCTCATATCTGTTATTTTCTTGGCTCCTTTGCCAGCACCTTCTCATTATTCAGGCCTAGTGTTAAAGCTCAGAAGAGCTTCCCAGATTACCCAACCAATATGGAGCCTGACCCACAAACCGAAGACCCTCTAACACTTTATTCTAGTTAATTTTCTCCATACGATCCTTAGTGTCTGATTCTTATTTCTGTGTTTGTTTATATCTTTAGGTTTGCTTCTTCCATCAGAATATAAGTTCCTTGAAGACAAGGATTCTGCTTATCTTGTTCACTACTAAATTCTTAATGCTCAGAATAGCACCTGGTGTATGTTAGGGGCTTAGTAAATACTTTTTGATTGACTGACTGACAATAGAAATGATGCAAAATAGTGAGTTTAAAAAGATACCTTTAATTGTATAAGAAAAAAATTTTTTAAAAGAGACCTAAGAAACAGCTAGCTGAACATTTCTGCCTAAACACTATGCCATCTTTTATGAGGTTCGTAATATAAATGGTTCTTTAAAACGTTATCCATGCCAGATTTTTTTATCCACATTCTTCATCATTATAACCTTAATAATACTACTTAACAAGCATAGCGTATTCCATCTTCAAACTGCTTTATAAATGATAACTGACATTAATTAATTAGCCATTATCAATTGATTTGTTGAATTAATCTCATTTCTAAAATTTCATTTTTGTTGAAGATAATTAAGAAGGTGTCCAAACAGGAACTTAAACTATATCTAATCATACCTCCTGTGCATATATTGTGTCTCAGTGAGAAATGAAAAATTATTTTTTTCTGTATATTTCTAAATTAATACTGTTAAAATGACCTTCAGCTAACACCTCATTTATTCATATCCTCTCACCTTTCTTTCTAGATCTGAAAAATCTTAAAAATGTTCTGTGATAATGCATTTTCTTATGATAGTCCCAAAAAAACTCACAGGTGATCAGACTAAATTCACTATTCCTCTTTCTTCTTGTCTTGCAATATTTTACATTTTTATTTTTATTAATAATGTTTGGATAGCATTTCTGTGTTTTATTACAGTATACTTTATTCTCAGATTTGGGATATTTATAATTAAAAAAATTCATCTCACTTTTAAATTTTATATATTATTCTACATGAAGAACTAAACCCTAGCAGCAAAACATCAACAAAGTGATGAAAGAACAGTACTCATCTTTTTACTGTTATCTACATAGAATGTAGTGCTTTCACATTCTTTGTTGAGAGATAAGAGAAGAAGATATTTTAAACACCATAAAACCCAGTCTAAATATTTTTTATATCATTTAAGAAGTACAAGTTATAGAAAAATAATGATACTCACTGAAAAGCGATTTTAACACTCTCAGTATTTGTGTTTGCTACCTTATCTCTGTCAGTAAGAGCAAAGCTGAATCAAATTTGAATTATTCTGGGGACATCTCTAGTCAAAATACCCAAAATAACAAAATATCAAAAATGATTTAGCTTATCCAACAAAGAAAGTATAAAACAATATTTTCTTAGTTTTATTCTTTTAAAAAATCTAGCTTTAAATTTGGAGTCTTATCCTTTCTATCTGTAGGTAACAATATTCATAGTACAGTCTTAAGTCTAATTTGATGTAGGCATTTTCCCCCTACAGTCTGCTTTATAATCTTATTCACCCAAATTCCAGCAAAACAAAAACACAAATATATATATATTAGTTTCCTAGAGCTGCCATAACAAAGTACCACAAACTGGAGCATTTGAAACAACAAAAATTTATCTTGTACAATCAACTGATTTTTTACAAATCAATTCCAAAATCAAGGTAGAGGCGGGGCTGGCTTCATCTGGAGTCTCTGAGTGAAGGTCTGTTCCATGCATCTCTCCTGGTTTCTGGTGGTTGCCAGCAATTCTTGTTGTCCCTGGGCTTGTAGATGCATCAATCCAATCTCTGCCTCTGTCATTACATTTCATTCTCCCTGTGTGTTTCTATGTCCAAATTTCCTGCTTCCTACAATGACATCAGTCATGTTGGTTTACAGCTCAACCTAATCCAGTTTGACTATTTCCAAATAAGTTTACAGACTGAGATTCTGGGGGATGGGCATTATTTAACTCAGTACAGTCCACCCCTTGCCCCAGCAAAATTCACATCCTTCCCATATGCAAAATACACTGACCCAATCTCAACATCCCCCAAAGTCTTAACCCATTCCAGCATTAACTCTAAATCCAAAAATCTCATCTAAATATCATCAACTCGAAAGTATTCCAAATCTTATCGTCTAAATAGGGTATAGGTAAAACTCTGCATATTGTCTAACTGAGACAAAATTTCTTTTTGTCTGCTGCTCTGTAAAACTGGAAAACAAGTTATCTTCTTCCAAAATACAACGATGGGGCAGGTATAGAATATATACTCCCATTCCAAAAGAGGAGAAAATGAAAAAATATAGGGCTTACTGGTCTAAAGCAAGTTTGTAACCCAGCAGGGCAAATTCATTAGGTTTCTAGGCCTAAGAGTAATCTCATGTGGTTTGATGCTCTGTTCTCTAGGCCCTTTAGGACAGCTCATTCTCTTAACATTCCAGGGCAGCAGACTTGCTCTTTCCAGCCTCAACTTCCTTGTCTGCTGTCAGAATCATTCTTCCTTCATTTCGTCCCATCCATCCCCCTTTCAGTCCAGACTGGTAGTGTTTCTGCTGGTATAAAATTCCCTAAAGTCTTATTGATCTTCCGTGGCTGTCAAGGGGATCCACACCATTAGATATGAGGGTTCCAGATCTTTCCTGGATAATCCCATCTCTATTCCTGACTTCTGCTGAGATGGCTATTGGATCCCTAAATCATATGCCTAATCTCTTTAACAAAGGTTGTCCACCTACACCCTTGGCCCTGTTTCCAAGGCACACTATCTAGACAAATTGAGAATTTTCCAAATCATCAAGTGCTGATTCCTTTGCGCTTAGCAGTTTCTTCCTCAGTTTCTCTCTTTCCTCTCACATTTTACTATAAGCAGCAAAGAAAAATCAAGCTTCACCTTCTGAACATTGCTTGGGAAGATCTTCAGCTAAATATTCAAGTTCATTAATTACAAATTCTATTTTCCATCCAACAGAAGTTAATTCAGCCATGTTCTCTGTCACTTTATAATAAGGGTTATCTCCCTCCGGTGTCCAATAACATGTATCTCATTTCTATCTGAGACCTTACCAGAGGTACTTTAACACTCATATTTCTGGCAGCATCTATTCACGATGATACGCTTTCTTAAGACAATAGACATTTTCTCTACAGCTTTTCTCTCTTCTTTCTGAGACCTCACTAGAATTGCCATTAACATCCATTATTTCTACCAAAAATCTCTTCCAGGCAATCTAGGCCTCTCTATCCTGAGCATCATAATTCTTCCAGCCTCTACCTATTACTCAATTCCAAAGCCACTTCCACATTTTTCTGTATTAGTTTCCAAGGGCTGCCATAACAAAGGGAGTTCAAAGCAACAGGAATTTATTTCGTCACAGTTGGGAGGCTAGAAGTCCAAAGTCAAGTTATTAGCAGGGTTGGTTCTATCTGAAGACTCTGAGGGAGAATCTGCTCCACGCCTCTTTCCTAGCTTCTGGAACTTGCCAGCTACCTTTGGTATTTCTTGGTTTGTAGGTGCATCACTCCAATCTCTGCCTCTGTCATCACATGATGTTTGCCCTGTGTGTCTCTATGTCTAAATGTTCCAATTCTTACAAGGGAAGCCACTTCTCATAATTTGAGGAGAGTACTATTCAACCCAGTATAGTATATTTTAGGGAAATACGTAAACCTGATAATATGACATATTAACAGAATAGTTTGAAGTTTAATTTTTATGTCAACCTAATATTTGGAATTGTATAAATGTAATTCCTTGAATTTGAAGATAACTGGGAAAAGATGACATACAATAAGTTGGGGTCTTCACTTTTTATAAAATAAAATCATCATTATAATATGAATATCTGACTACTTTACTAACAGAAATTACTTACCAATTACTAGATATCAAACAGTAAAAATGAATTAAACATTAAAATTTAATTGAAGAAATTAACTTGAATTGAGCAGTAACTTACATTTGAATATTTCAAGTGTTATCCTATTTACTTCTCACTCCCCCTCCCAAACCCACATAGGTTATTATTTAGTCCATTTTAACAAATAAGGAAATTGAAGCTAAAATAGATTCAGTTACTTACTTGATTCACACGGGAACTAGGAGACAGATCTAACGCTTAATGGCACGTTTTAGCATGCTAATCATGCTTGTTTAGCTACACTATTCTTCAACAATTTTTTGCTCTTTGCTGTTTCTTTTGGTTATTAAATCTTTTTTCTAATCCTGGATAAATTTTATCACCATGAATTTCTACATTCCTTTCTAACTTGAAGGTTGTCTTGCAAAAGGTCTACTGGAGAAAGACAGTATAATAGTATTGATAGCATTAAAATTTAATTGATAAAATATTAATGAAGATCATATAGTATCTATATGCTGATATAGAAATTTAGATCTATGGAGGCTTACAATTATGATTTGATCAAAGAAATTATTTAAAAGTGAGTTGGTCTCATATTCACTGAGTATTAAAAAAGGAACCAGGCTTTGGGCAAAGAAGAATGTTCATGAAAATTGAAGGTAAGATTCATGTCATTATTAGTGTTTTCCTTGGGGCCATGGCACCACTTACTGCAGTGTCTTCTGTCAGTTCTTCATGTGTTCTTAGAAAATGGGAGTGAGCGAGGGAGTGGGCCTGTGGTGGGGGCCTGTGGGGGAGGATAAGAATAGAATTTGTGGATTCATCTCGCAGTCAGAAATTTTCTGTAGGAGCTTAAAATGACTTATGACCGTGATTATCACGTTAATTTTCATGACGCCCCTGGGCAATAGTTTGAATATCATTTTTATTATTCTTAGAGAGAGAGACCTAAAATTAAGAGATTAAATAACTTGTGCACATGGCAAACAAGTCCTGAATTGGGAACAGTGTTCCCAGAACAGGATTTAAGTCTACTCTTTTGTAAAAGTATGGGAAATCTTTCACCAAAGGCAGAATTCTAGCTCCAGATTAGCCTCTTAAGGCCCCACAGGCTTCCATTGCATTGTAGTAAGGTGGTAAACAGGCTAGGCTGAGTGTGAATACCTGGATTAAAATCCTGTCTCTACCTATGGTACTTCCTATCCAGTGCATGACTTTATGCAAGTTGTTGAACTTCTCTGAGCTTCAATTTCTACTGAACAATTCCACTTGGCTGTGTTCTGGCGAAGGAATGAGAGCGTATGTACATGAAAATGCTAAGCCTAACAGTTTGGCACATAACAGGTGCTCCTGGAAACATCCAAGTCAGTTCATTATATCCATACATGCCTCCAGGAAACAAGATTGCAAGTCACAGTGAGAAGTCTATTCCTACCTTTAATGACCCTCAGATTAAGTCTCCGAAAAACATTTATTTAACAAGCCTGTTGTTCTCAGCCTGGCGTGCTAGAAGTACATTAAAAAGCACCTGTTTGGCTCCTGCTGAAAGTTAGGACTCCAGAATGACTAAGCCAATAAACCGACCCGAGTCAGGAAATGCTACTAGTGTCTCCTTCAAACTGGGGTTTACCTTTGCTCCATAAAGTGGACAGGTCACTCGTGTAAATCTCAGAGGAACAGTCAACAAGGATGTCAAGGGGAAAAGCAAAGAGCAATATAAATATCATAGCATTTCTGCCAGCGAAGTTACACAGACCCAGATATCCCAGCCTGAGCGGTTTTATTCACTCTAATCAACTGAAGATCGAAAGTGCAAGTATTAACCATTTGTGAAATGTCTTCGTATAAGATTAACATAATTAATGTTCCTAAACATTTCATTGTAGAAATCAAGGTTCCATCCAGTAAACTTAAGACTTGAATGTAGTTTTAAAGTAATAATGATCAGGGGAAAATATATTAAGTATATTTTATTTACTCATCCTGTAAACTATGTTCTTGATTCAAAATTATACCATAGAGAAGCATTAATCCCTCTCCCACAAACATCATGTTTAATTTTATACGATGGATTTTACAACAATAAAGGCATATTCTCTTTGCATTTTAGAATATTTGAAGCGTCTCTTAAAAATGTTTTCCTACTTTCAAAAACCTATCAAATTCACATCTGCAAATCCTTCATATAAAATTTCCTCCTTTTTATGTAAAGAAAAAAAAGGCTATAAAATGTAACTGCCTTGACTACGTGATGTTGTTTTTGATTAAACAACAACAATAACAAGCAAAGAACACCAAAGAAACCTTTGTAGGCAAATCCAAAAGGAAACATTTTCAGGCAGGGTAGATAGAAAATATACTCTGCAAATTATAGTGAGTTAAAACGTCTGAGTTAAGAATAGAGGTGCGTTTATTCACAGAGCACTCATCAAAAGCTGCCTCTTGGCTTCCTGTCATGCTTCACCTGATCATCTAGGGATGTTTCTCACCTCAGAGCTTGTTTGCAATCTACATGCAATATATATTGATTTAAAAACAATTTCAGAGCTGTGATTTTGTTTCCAAGAAAGTTTAGTGTGTCATTAACTCCTCGTTTCTGGGAATCAGAGTTTGCACATTAAAAAATAAAAATATAATTACCACTAACAATTAAAACCGCTATTATTAAAAGCTCATGCCATTCCCAATATATTTGCAGATCAAATAGATTAAATGTGTCTTAAAAAATAAGTACTTGTCCATCATACTAAAAGCAAAAAATATATTTGTATGGAAAAGTTAAACTATTTCCAGAGACAAAGAATCATGTTACTACCATGTGTTATATTTAGTAGAATTTGTAAATTGCATACTTAATTCTACTCTTGAGTTATTTACATGTGTGCAGATGACAAAATTTCTGGAGGGCAAAACATTCTTGGTGACTAGGGTAGATGTGAAGAATTTAAGACTAAATCCTATGTCAAACCTATTATATACCTTGGATAGTATTATTCTGACAAAAACCTGAATGTTAATACGAAAATAAATGGTTGTCATAAAAGTGGCAATATAATAAATCCTTTATCCATAAATTTATCTAAACTTTTATGAACCAATTTACATTTTCAGTATTTACCACCTTTTAAAATAATAAACATCGTAGGTTTACTAGCTGCTATGTAACTATAGTAAAACCTCAGCTTAAGGAGATCAGCTTTCTAGAACATCTCAGAAACTAAGATTATACATTGCCACAGAAGCACAGACACAGACACACCCACCACCTTAAACACCCTCGGTGGCTTTGGTGTCAGTAGATCGGCCCAAGGTTATACAGCATAAGACAAAGGAGAGAGGGAAAGAGAGGGAGGGAGAGAGAGAGAGGAGGCAGGGAAGGAGGGAGGGAGGGGGGAAGGAAGAAAGGAAGGAAGGAAAGAAGGAATGAAGGAAGAAAGGAAGGAAAGAAGAAAGGAAAAAAGGAAGGAAAGAAGGAAGAAGGGAGAAAGAATCTAAATTTTAATGAGTATACCTAATGCACTGTAGTTTGCAGTTATACCTTAGAGAAGAAAAAGAAATCTGTTATGGGTTTATGAAGTCTATAAAAAAGGGACAGAATTTTCACACAAAAGCTAATAAAATAGAAGAGAAGGCCAAAAAAAAGGCCAAGAAAGGAAAATGAAGATGCTACTAGTAATTTGGACAGAATTGAAAGCTGTAACAACTATGGCAACATTAGACACTGATTGTAGAAATCTTCCAACAAACAAAGGAAAAGTGAGGTGAAGCAAAGTCTCCTTGTGGGTTCTACTGCCCTGGGATCTTAAGGTGACTCATGTCTATGGGTGCGCACTGAGGATGTGTCCATTGAAGGTGGGGAGAATAGATGTCAGCACTTCAAGGGCCACTGAACTGAGGCTCTTCATAACCAGGCGGAACAAGGTTAGTTTGTTCCTGAATGTGCTGGTTTTGTGGGAATCCAGAAAACAAAACATCTGATGAGAGGGAATTTTATTATCCTAGATCATCCACACGCATCCAACATTTGCCCATTACCGCCAAGTATAAAGCAATTCAGAGATAGACAAAGTAGCTTTTGTTTGACCAACTGATTTGTTCTTGGTGAAAGGTCATTTCAAGACCATGGGATGCCTAGGGAAAGGAAAGGACCCCTTTGCTAGACAACTATGGACTTTACCCTGAAGAAGCAGAGTTACTGTTGGGAGCATATTTGCTGCCCTCTTGCTCTCCAGTTACTTCAGTTACTTCATTGATATAATTTGTGAATTAGGTTTTTATTTGGAAGTTTAAGTACTACTTCAGAAAATGTTTTTGGGAAAAACCAATCCATTGCCCATGACTTCCAATCATTAACTCATCTTTCAGATAATGTTTTGAGTTTGGTTTATGATGGCATTCTGTTCAAAGTAAAATATTAATGAAAAGTTGGATATTTATTCTAAAATGTCTTCTATTGAGGCTGTCATTCTTCCTTGGTGTCCTTCTGAGGCAAGCTTTTAGGGGATTAATGAGGAATCCTAAAGCCTCCCTCCCAGAGGCATCTAGGAGTTAGTCATCCCTTACCTGTCCTGTCTTCAGTGACTCTTTTGACCTATCTATGATGACAGAAACACTTATCACATTGTTTCCTGATGACCAAATGCGTCTCAGACAACTCACTAGAGGGGGAGCTCCTTTAAGCAAACTCTGCCTTTTGCTTAGGGAATCTAAATTCCCTACAACAAGCACAAAACTTGACAGAACTTTCCCGGTTTTAGTATTTTTGTTTTTCCTTCAAGTGGGTTCGAGTAGGACCATCATTTTTTGTTAATTTTATTGTGTATTAAATATAAAAATAAATCACTGTTTGGAATATCAGAAGTTAATCTGTTAAACATGTTGAGACTTCAAATCTGTTTAAATTTTAAAAGAGAAATTTATATCTAGTGTTTTCTAATATTGATGAGTTTTTAAACTCTTTACAAGTCCGTGTATGTAGCATCTTAAATTTTGAAATTTAAAAAACTCCTTGTTAAGCACAAAGCATTTAAAGGGATTAAAAAATTCACTTTTTGGCAGTTAAAGGCAACTTGGTAAACTATTTCATCTTCCAGTTTCCCCTTCTACTAACCCTTTTGTTAGATATTAGGACAGAAAAATCTGGTTTTCTTGGTTTAGATTTCCCAAATTCGTGTCAAACTTATCACCCACAGAGGCAAAGAAATGATTTTTTTTCCAAATAGTTTTTGCTAAAATACTTTTGTAAATTGCTTGCTTAAACCAAAATAAACTATTATTATTACAATAGGTGATAGGTCTCAGAAAGCTTAATAAGCAGAGTTCAATCTGTAGATTCTGCAGTTTCAACGAGATATTTTAATTTATCAAAAACCTATAACATTCCTATTTAACATTTAAATCCACACATTCCTATTCCCCTTTACCCCCATCCTAAACCAAAATCGGAAAGAGATCTTCTTATACTTGCTAAAGACCAGCTGTTTAGGGGGGAATGTTTTATTTAAAACAGTTTAAATTTGCATGAAGAAAATGGAAAAAAAAATTAGAAGGACCAAACTAATTCTCTTTTCACCTTAAAAATGTAATTATATTGTTAGTTCTTCACTTTCACTGGGCTTTGTTTCTTTGTTCCGTTATTTGCTTTCTATTAGGAGCATTTTCTAATTTTTTTTTTTGGAATTAAACTGTAAACTAATCCTGATAGGGATTATGGCTGAGACATCTAAATTGCACTCCCATGTCAGGTCATAGACATTTTGCTGAGCTTCCATTAGGAGACCGCCTGACCTTGTTAAAACATGGTCCAAAAGAGAATGTGTCCGATTATGAGAAGTTGAAAAGGGCAATGAAAACATGGCATAGTCCAAGAGCTAATGTGGACGATGCCACTGATTAAGCATTTGAAGTGCACTTGGTGTTTATTGTTTTGTGCTAACTTCATATGTAGCAACCGTAACAAGGCCATTTACTGCCATCATGACATTTCTGCTTATCCAGATGTCATATAAATTCAATTAATTTCAACAGTATCTAGGTCTTCAAAGACCACATGCTATCTCTAGGGAATGTTGTTGCAATCTACTTGCCAGATGTGAAAACAGAGCTATGAACCAGCAATTTTCTGACTCACAATTACTGTATATATGGTCTGATATCACCATCCATATGAAGGAAGAATACAGACCTGCTTCACTCAGTGTATGATATAAGGATGTAAGCAGTGCAATAATTTGGATGATCTTACATTATGCTTGCTTATTTGTGCCCTACCACCCTTAATGTCCTCTGCTCCAATGGATTTTGTGTGGAAATTAGAATTATAGGTAGCAAAGTAAGTACATTCCTCCTTTAAAATGATTTATTGTGTTTCCATAACTGTTAATAACTTCTTCCTACAATGCATATCCCTTATTAGGGAATCCAAATATCTTTCTTGTTGCAAAATACCCAGTTCATATCCATGACAGTTAATTTTGTGTGTCAACTTGACTGGATTAAGGGATGCTCAGATAGCTGGTGAAACATTATTTCTGGGTGTGACTGTAAGGGTGTTTCTGGAAGAGATTAGCATTTGATTCAGTAGACTGAGTAAAGAGACCCACCCTCACCAATGTGGGTGGGCATCCTCCAATCCATTGATGGCCCAAATAGAACAGAAAGGTTAAAGAAGGGCCAGTTCCCTCTCTCTTCTTCAGTTGGGGCAACCATCTTCTCCCGACCTCCGGCATCACAGCTACTTCTCAGGTCTTCTGACTCAGACTGAATTATGCCACCAGTTTTCCTGGTTCTCCAGCTAGCAGATGGCAGACTGTGGGACTTCTCTGCCTCCATAACTACATGAGCCAATTCCTATAAAAAAATCTTCTCAGGTATATGTAATCTCTTATTGGTTCTGTTTCCCTGGTGACCCCTGACTAATACAATATCCAAGCAAAGTTGAAGACATCATAGACCATTCACACTAGATGGGTTTATTGTGAAGGAGAAAGTGGCAGGGGAGGACTATGTGTGCACACGTGTGTTAAAGCAGGTGGTATGGGTACTCAGATCATAAAATAAATGTAATGTAAGAGAAAACAAAGATGAATTACTCTGACCCAGACATTATCTGGTGTATCTTGTTTAGCACTTCCATTTTCTTGTGTATTTTACTTTTTCGTTTTTTTTTTTCCTATTGATTATGTCATATCTCATGGAAAATCAAATTTTGACCCTCCCATCATTTTAAAAAGACTGCAGGAGATTCACTTTACTCCCATCTTGAAGTGAGTGATTAAATGCAAATTAGAAAATAAATCCCAAAGTCTAAATCTAGCAATTGTTTAAGGTGCACTAAACCATCGAATATATTTCATAAAGATTTTTAAGCAAAAGAATTTTAGAATTTCAGATAAAGCTAGCACCCACCTGGTTTGCCCATAGATGGCAGTAATGGTGGTAGTTTTCATTCTGTTTAGTGGTGTAGTAGGGGGTGTTTAGTGTAAATTGTGTTTTTACTATTTGGGGTCTTTTATATTTTTTGTTTATATATGTGTTTAATTTTTAAAAATTTGGTTAGACTGATACAGTGGTATCTTTCTCATTGGTCTCATATTGCTGTTTAAAAATTAATTAGAAAAGAAAAAAGTTCACGTAAGACAAATTCTTTATGAAAAGTAAAGATCTCAAATACAGAAGTGTAGCGAGCATGTTAAGCCCTTGTCAAGGAATATATCATTTCTATTTAGCTCTTTCTAGATAAAGTGATTGTTGTGAGTCTGACGAACCCTATGTTATTCTGGAGTATGTAGAAATGACTGAAAGGAAGTACGTGAAGAGCAACTGGAAAAAGTGAACTGAAACTAGAAGTTTTCAAACCTTTGCACATTACAAGATTCATCTTCTCTGGCTAATATTCTATTTTATATTCAAATTAAATCTAAAGTGATTAGTAGCACTTACATTACAGACTCTTCCTGTGATGACACTGTTAGCTTGAGAGAAAATTAAGTTAGGAAGAGAAGTTTGGTTTGATGAAGTACAGTTGCAAAATTATATGTCAGTGTCTGCATCAGTTTATTATTTGGAAAATAACTGGGAGGAAGCAGTGTCATAATAGTATTCTCATTCAAGGTTTTCATACTGGAAACCTTAGTCATTTATAAAAACTACAGCCAGAAAATTATTCCAAATCTTGATTTCAGTTCAGGTTCCCCTAAAATAGAAAATCTTCCAGTATGCCTATTTCTGATCCCAATGCAGAAAACCACAGTGCCATTTCTCAAAGGTAACAGCCCCACCGTTGCTCTGCCTGAGGACTTGATTAGATTTAATACTGAGAGCTCACAGTTGCTACCGCCGGTGAATCCCTTGGAAGTTGGAAACTTGGATTATCTTTTGTCTACATTTCTGTTACACAGACAGTTGTTAACCTTCCATTCCCGACCCAAACCTCCTTAACGGCACTGCCAACCAGCAGCTGTACCTCTGAGAGCCTCCAGCAAAATAAAAGCTGTATTTCACATCTAGGGTGTAGTGTGAATTTCGAGGAAGAAAGGTAACCTGATCTTTTAACATGCTGTTTGTACTTGCAAAGTGTAGCACATCTGCATGATGATACTCCTTCTGGGAGATCAGCGTGTGGATTATTGTGCAACTTGCAGAGGTGATTGAAATATTTCAAATTAGAGTCCTGAAATAAAGGAGCTCATGGCCAGGAGCATTATCGCTTCACAAAGTGGAAAATGAGGTTTACTAGCTACTAAATCAACATAAATAGGGATTGGTATGAATAACTCAGGTACTCTTTATTGAATCTTTTGTTTTCTTCCTTCTTTTATTTGTTTGCTGGTAATTTAAAAGATTGCAAGTATGGCAAAAGCTTAACTCTTCATTATACAGTTTCAATTTTCCTGGTTCTTTATATACTACAAACACAAACCCATGTCAAAATGCTCCAGGTTTACATAAGGATCATCAAATTTGCTTACTTATATCACATATTAAAACTGAAATACATGTTTATGAATTTCCCCTTTCAGACACATGAAAATTATGAAAAGAGTAGTTCTCAATGTAACAGAAAATAAGAATTTTACCTGTTAAATGGCTAAAAAGTCATTTAACGGAATAGTTCTTTACTGTGTATCCCAGGTTTGCATGCTTTTATTAAATATATAAGCTAACACTTCATTATTAATACTCTGATTAGTTACCACAAAAGATTATTGTATTTAAGCAAGAGTTTTGTTGTGTATAATACAATAGTCTTGTTCCACATTTAGAGATCATGGTTAGGAAGCATTCTACTCAGGATTTATACTTAATGCAAAGGAAACTTAAGCAGGAAAGCAATAAGAAACAATACTATTCAATTTCCCCATAACTTCTGATCTTTTTTTTACAGTGGCATCCCATGTTATAAGTATCTTTCCAATGAATGGGAGAATTCTCTCCTTTCACGTCATATTATCCCAAACCAAAACTCAGGGAAGGAAGGCTGCACATCACACACAATGAAACTGATCTGTCATTCACGGCCTTGACAAGAGTTTCAGAAGCAAGCTCAGTATAGACTCCAAGAATTACCACCCAAAATTCTTATAGAATTTATGGCATGACTACTGATGCTTTACAAAATACAGAAACACTAATCCGTCTTCATAATCATGCTCATACTATAAATGACTGAAATAAACAGTTTATCCTAAATAAAAAATATAATGATTGAAATAAGACATTAAGATTACTCATAGGTACCTTCCCAGTGGCCATGTGACTACTCAAAAACACATCTCCCATCCACGGCATATATACTAGATCTTAAAACCATGGAAAGAAGAATCAAAGAAATTTAAAGCTGGAAGGAACCAAAATCAGTTCATAGAGCTCCCACACTTTCTGCATAAAGAGCCTAAGATGGGGGGAAGTCAAGTGACCTGCAAAGTGAGTAAAGAGCCACACCTAAACCCAGGGCTTGTAACTCACATTCCCATTTCGTTCTACAATGTGATTTAAAATATAAAATTGCTATGTTAGATTTTACCTTAAGATATCTGTAGCTTACTAGAAGTGTTGAGCTTTGCTATCATTTGGCTAAGGCCATATTGGAAAGGTATGTTTCATCATTGTCTCTGCTCTGCAGGGCCACTGCTAAAAAGAGAGTAAAGATTTTTCTTACAATATCTAGTTGGCTCATTACTTCTTTATAATTTTTAATATACCTCAATCATTACTATATTCGGATAACCTTGTAAATTTTCTGGTATAAATCATTAACTTGATGCCTTTAATTTTAGCCAATAGACTCCCTACAAAATTTCTGTTATTTACCTATTTTGTGATAACTATGAAAGTAATATCCGGGGTTATGACTAGGTTATCGGGTCAATAATCTTTTTCAAACAATTCATCAAATATTTATCAAATGCTCATTATCTTTGAAACACTGTTTCATTTGTTATTCAAGGTTGAGAAAGAACAACTTTTCTCTCAAGAAGCCTATGAATGACATGAGTATATATAATATACTTTATGGTAGAACATTTGATTTGTCCTAAGAGAAGTAACATAAAGTACTATATGGTTTCAAAACAAATCGATTACAGTTGTTTGAGGAAGATCAGGAAAGGCTCGAGGGATGTGATGATATTTCACTTTGTTCCAAGTATTTTTTTTAGTAAAATATGTTTTTTATAATTTCTTTTACAAAAGAATACACGTTCATTATAGAAGAAAAAGATAAGCAGAAAACAAACTATTTAAACATGTAAAATTCCACCACTTATAGAAATGAATATCAAAAATACTTGGTCCATATTATTTCATATGTGCACATGCCTAAAATGCATTTTTTTAATTTAAAAGTAGATTTTCCCATGTAAACCAAATTCCATCCATATTTTGTATGTATTTTACCTTAAGAAAATATATTGCTTTTAACATATTTTAATGTCCAAGAATAAGAAGTGGAGAGAGAAGAATCCTGGTTGGAAGGAATAGAATAAAAAAGAGGTAAGCTTGTGGTTGGGAAGCAAAGGAAGTTCCTTTCCCATTTGTGTAACAGAAAATGGATCATTTTGTCTATAGCAGAGACTTCTAAATCTAATTGAGCAGTAGGAAGCTTTTTAATTCCAAAATGGTGTTTTTATTTGTTATACAATATGTAGTGATATTTAAATTACATTTTGGAGTTTTACACCCCCATATAATCAAAGGAAAGTGATGTCTTTTAATTAGTAATATCACAGGTATATAGAGAGTATTCATTTAGTTTTTCATACCACAGTGAGTAAATTGTAATTTATTCTGTTACTAATATTTAGGGCCTAGTATTAGGTTACTAATATTTAAAATTACTTATTACCTGAGGATTTTTATAATTCCACTTTTCTTAATGTTAATATTATTGTATTCTGCATTATCAAGTAATAAAATGTATTGCTTTATTAGAATACAACAAGGATAGGACACATCTTCGTTTCCATTTAGGTAAACCAAAGAAAAAGAGACTTTATCACATTATTCCCTGATCCTCTTGGTGAAGTAGTAAGTGTAAGTAAGGGTGTTTTAAATATACAAGTGCTGATTTACCCAAAGAAATTTTCCTACAATATGAGGGTTTAAAGATCTACATTTATATTTAGTCAAGCCAATCATGATAATAGTTCAAATGTATTTATCCCTACTGTGTGTTATAAACCATATTACTCTGTGCCAGAAACACTTTTAAAATTCACACCACCACCATGGGTTAGGTACTATTAATATTACTCTCACGTAGCAGTTTAACTGACTGAAGGACAGGGATGGTATATAATAGGCACAAGGTTACACAGCTGATGAGGGTAAGAACTGAGTAAGCTAAATCTTTAGCCACTGGGCAACACTACCTCTCACAGTGAAATGAAGTTACATGTATTCCTTTAACAAAGGATAATTTTAAGGAAGGAATGTTTGTTCTTCTTGGTTGAAAATCTTTTCTGTAGATCAGTAGCTTCTACAAAGAAGACATTCTAATATTTATGACTGCGTAGCTTTTAATGTTTAGATCAGCACTTTTTAAAATATGTTCTCCACAACATTAGTTTCATACGATGTTAAATTGTATTACTCAAGGAAAGCTATCTGTAATAAAGTAATTTGGGAAACTTGAGATTAAACAAAATTAAAAGGCTTCTGTACTATGGCAATTCTAGAGATTTTTACATGTGACTAGACATTGTGATTCTTCGAGAGTGACAGAGTATGTCAGTTTACCACATGAAACCATTTGATGAATGAATACTGTTGTATTTATTTCAATATTTAGGCAATCTTGTTGCTCCGGTAAAATATGTTATATGATAGTAGTTCCTGGGTAAGGTGTAGTATGGTTTTACTACTGCTCTGTTTGGGGGAGTTGGTTTGGGAGAACGTTGATAACTCAATATTTCTATTTGTACTGGGCTAGAGAGGTACCTCACTTTTTTCCAGGTTAGAGACATTTAAAGCAATCTTATCTAATACTTACAATCCTTTGAATGCTCATTTCATGCTGAAATGAGAGAAAATAGAAATATTTTCAAAACTGCATTGCCAGCTCTGCTTTTCAAAATTTGCGCATGCCAACTTGTGAATTTTTTTTTGCATACAATTTTAGATACAATGTGGAACTTATTCAGCTTAAAACATGTTGAAACTCAATTCTAAACATCTACTTGAGAATGTTTCCAATTTGTTTTATTTACCAGTAGCGTGAAATTTTGCATTACCTATGGACATTTTCTATTAGAAATACATTTGCCTTATTTTTAAAATTCACTTAAAATAGTGGTTCTCAAACTTTTGAGTGCATTGGAAACACCAACAGGGCTTGTTAGAACACAGATTGCTTATCAGTAGGTCCGGGGTGGAGCCAGAGAAATAGCATTTCTAAAAAGTTCCCAAATGATGTTGATACTGCTGGTCTCAGCACACTTTCAGAACCACTGGCAAGTTAATTTTTGACAAAAAATACATATGGCAATAAATATTTGTGATCATAACATTATTTTTAAAGATTATCATTCAAAATGAGATATTCTGATTTTTGGTCTCTCTGGTTAAATAAATAACATTACTCATTCAATTGAATTCTGACATGGTATTTAAAATGCAATGTTTTAGATCAACTCACACTCCCCACTACTTTGCATACTAATGAATTGGTGAGATTTGAATTATTGGGGAAATATTACACCTAAAATCAATTCTGTGTTTAGTGTGGAAGATATTTTTAATAAACCATGAGCTCCAAAACATGAAATAAGACTCTAATCTCACCTGGATTCATTAGTGATGATAGAATAGATAGAATTGTTACCAGATGTCTTGATCTACTCATTTCTCCAACACCATCTGTGTTATGGAAAAGAAAATGATAACTTATTTACTCCATAGACAAGCTTCCCAAATCAAAGAGTATTTCTAGGTATATGGTCAGGAAGAGCAGGTTACAGTGGAAAGGATTATAAGCACTGGATTCTATTCCTCATTGTTTCATTATTATGTCTAAAGACAAATCATATAAATTCTCTAGGCCTAAATCTCCTATTTGTGAAATGAAAGGATTTTGTTAGAGGAGCTCTAAAATCTCTTGCATTTCTGAAATATACTGATTCTTTGTTTTTGCTCCTATAAATATTTTTCAACTCATTTGCTCAGAACACTGCAGTATTCTGAAACTGGTCATGCTCAGTTTTACTTATTTAGTAAAATAAATTAATTAGGGGCTCTCTAATTGTAGCCATAGCAAAAATCAATTGGAAGTCATTAAGAGATCATAATTACATTTAAGCAAGCTCTACTATAATTCAAAATTCATGTTGCTTAAGTAAATGGGAACTTCTAATAAACTCTCTCCCATTAATTTTAGAAAGATTTAGCAATTATGACGATCATAGTTGTATCCACATATTTGCCACAGGAATACAGGAAAAGAGCAAGCATGGTGATTAAATAGAGAAGAGCAGAAGAAATACATCTTAATATTTTCACCAAATTCATATATATTTTATGTACATGCATACACATCTAACTTTTTAGATTGCAAACATAACACTCAGATGAAGCAATTCTAGAATGAAAATTGCCCTCCCAAATGTCAGTTAATGCTTGACCAACTGTAAAGTTGATCTATATGTGAGGAAGAGTCATTAGGAACTCAGAAGGAAAGCAAATCATAAGCATATTCAGGTGACTGACCATGTAAAATGTTTTAGATTAGGGTCAGAACCTCAAGTCCAAATTAAATACTTAGCTTAAAGAAATACTCATCAATTTGCATTTAGCATGAGTATGACCCACAATCCACGAAAGAACAACTGTTGATATGTGTGGAATCGTAAGTCTAAAAATGACATTTACTAAAAGAGCAAAACGACAGCACAGATAAAAGAAATTATAAAAGAGCGAAAAAAATGGGAATTTTTTTAACTCAAGTGATCCTGTTTAGAGCCATAATAATTTTAAGACCCACAGCAAAAAACAATTTTTCGAACAGGAAAAGCTGAGAGCAGCATTTTGATTTTGCGGCATATTATGTTTTAAAGCCGAAACAAGGTGGCTTGAAGAATATATTTATTGTTTTGATCAAGTCTTCTAGCCATTTGCTTTTGAGATATTTTGATAATATAATACTAATTCTTTACCTTTAGGTTTTTGTAGTATATTATTATTCTCTAGTCACTGGCATTTCAATTTACCTAGTTCTGTCGAAATTTTGGTTCTTTTTAGTCATTTAATAAAACTCAGAGCAAATAACAGATTTAAAACTTGTTTGCAAGTATAAATCTGCAAACTTCGTTAAAATTATATCTGATTGCAGAGTGTGAGATATCTCCAGTGTGTTAGCCACATGGAAAGAAATAACAGGTGGTTTAAAAGTATTAAAATGTGTAAAAACAGGAAGGGATATATGACTACCATAACCTACTTTAAAAGAGAAATCTAATTAGTATACACGTTCACTAATTAAAATGTGCACACCGAATGCATAAAAGCAATGTGGTGTTTTCCTGACTAAAATAGATAATTAAGCAATGAAAATAATACAATTTTAAAACAATAAGAATACAGAGCATTTCATATACCAGACATAGCCTTGTTGATGGACAACTTTTATAATCGACATATATAATGAAAACAAATGACACAGGAATTGAAATCAATACAATTTGTGAAGCAAATATGAAGACAGAGATATTGGAGATAAATGACTGAAAAAGGAGATAAATGAGCTCATAAACACCTTCCCACTCCTATAAGGAAACAACTCAGGTACATACATGGTTTTATATACTATTTTTTTAAACCATCCATAGTAAGAGTAAATAAAGGAGGGTACTAGGAACTCAAAGAAATAAACAAATCCAGAATATAAAATCTAGCCAGGGAAACAGACTTAGATATACATGAACTTACGGGATAAAGAAATAATTATTCAAACTAGTCATGATGAGTCATGTATTTTTGATAGAAAATGTAAGCCTTTTAAAAGAAATTCAGCAATATGGTTACAGGCATTCATTGTCAGTGCTGTTAACCAATTTGAAAATGTCTCACGTGTAATAGGTGAGAATACAGTTATACTCAGAGAAAAGCAAAAGTCTAGGTCAGCCTGTCAAAAGGAAGAAGGATCTTAGATTTTCTAGAGGGCTAAGCTGCACAAATCTTGCACTAAATTATCAGTGAATAAATTATATTAATCTTTCTTTTGCTTAATTAAATAATTGTTAAATGGACCTTGAATCGTAAGTAGTTTTTGAGGTTCTACAAATGAACTTAAATTTTTAGACACAGCCACATTTCTATACATAGCAATGGCCAGGTGATGTAGTATTTGCCCATTACCAAATGACCGCGATTCCCTGTGAAAGATCCACGGTCGCCAACGTCCCACCAGCCAAGTTTGTCCTGAGGACGCTGTTACTCTAGTTAAGGCTAGAGTTTTGCATGGGGTTGTGTAGACAGTTAGACTGACCCAACGAAGATCAATCAGAATTTTGGAATTTTTCAAACTGGAACAAGATTAAGAGTTATTTCCCCTTAGTGAGCATGAACAGGATGATGCAAATACCTGGTCAATTAATAGCCTTATTTCCTGATAGATTCCTTAGATTGTGTTCAGAGAAATGAAGCTGAGAGAGACAGAAAGAGAAAATTAGCAAGAGATAAAGAGAGAGAAAGAGAGATCACTCAAAAAGTTTGGCTGTTTTACAAGTATTGTATTAATTTTATTAATAACTACAATTTGGCTTAAGGTAGCATGTGTTTGAAGCAACAAAGTATGTTGAATAATACATCATAGAGTATGGAATCCCTTTTACCATATAATTATAGCATCTGGAAAAATGCTGTCAAAACTGCCTCAGAAATTTAGCTTCTAACAATTAGTAGGAAAACCCAAATGTTTGGAAATTAAACACCACATTCTAAATAATGTATTATCAAAATTAAAAAATCACACAAAAAATTTTAATATTTTTAACTGAATGATAATGAATAGCCAACATAAAAACTTTCCGAATATATATAGTGCTTAGAGGAAAACTGATACCTTTGAAAGTTTATATTCAAAAGGAAATAAAACGACTCAAACAAAAATCTATATTTTTGCCCTAAGAAACTAGGAAAATAAGAGCAAGTGAAAGTCAAACTAGTAAAAAGAATAAATATAAGAGCTGAAAACAATGAAATAAATAACAGACAAATACTAGAGAAAATCCATAAAACTAAAAGCTGAGTTTATCTGGAAGAGATGAATAAAAATGGTAAATATCTAGCACGAATGGTCAAGAGAGACACAAATTGCCCATTTCAGAACTGAAAGTAGGGATATCACTACACATCATACAGACCTTAAGATGATCATAAAAGGAATATTATGAAAAAACTGTATTTGAATACATTTGACAACATAAGACTTTTAAAAAGGTATGTAATTAAAATATTTCCACATAGAATTCTCCAGGCACAGAAGGCTTCACTGGTAAATTTTATCAAACTTTTAAAGAAGGAAAAGTATCAGTTCTACTCAAATTCTTGGAGGATAAAAAAGAGACAGAAAAGTTTCCCAATTCATATTATGAGGCCAGCATTATGCTGACCCCAAGTAGAAATGGATATTAAAAGAAAACTACACACTAATATACCTCATAGACATAGAAACAAAAATCCTTAACAGAATATTGGCGAATCCAATACAGAAATACACAAAAAGGACAAGCATTCACAACCAAGGTGAGTTTACTGCAGGAATGCAAAGTTATTTTAACATAAAAAAATCAAATCTTTTAATTCACCATATTAACAGTCTAAAAAAAGAAAAGACATATGATCATTTCAACAGGTGCAGAAAAAGCTTTTGATAAATTCAACACCTATTCATGATAAAATTTATTAGCAAACTATGTGTAGAAGAGAATTTCCTCAACCTGATAAAGGGCATCCATAAAACAGCGAACACCTTATAAATGGTGAAAAATAGAGAACACGCTTTCTGTCTATACATTAAGACAAAGACACTCACCAAACTCTCAATTATTGCATGTCATTGTGGAAAAACGTAAAAGATCCTTTGACACAAAAATCCAGGAAATGCAAACATAAAATGTCCATTTTTCTCATCAAAACTTTAGCAAGAAATTCAATTATGTTTCAAAATTTACTGATTTGTCCCCTACATCGTTTTTCTTTCCTGAATTTGTATAAAGGAAGTGTAAATAACCAGGAAATAACCATTTTATTAATTATCTCAAAAGCAAGAGCAGTTCCATGGGGGTTTCAGGAAGCGTAAGGGAGATTAGTTTTTTGATATTAAAACTTATTGACTGGATAACATTTATTCTGAAAGAACAGGAAATGTAACTTTGTAAATACATTTATATATTGTAAATACATTTAAGCTTTTGTTCATATTTTTATGTGGTTATAGTCTCTAACCCAGTAAAGATTTATTATGATAAATTCTGCTTCAAGTCTTTTATTAAAATATTTTGATATTTTAGGGGCCAGCCCTGTGGTGTAGTGGTTAAGTTTGGCATGCTCTGCTTTGGCAGCCCGAGTTCGTGGGTTTGGGTCCCGTGTACCGACCTATAGCACTCATCAGCCATGCTGTGGTGGCGACCCACATACAAAACAGAGGAAGTTGGCACAGATGTTAGCTCAGGGCAAATCTTCCTCAGCGAAAAAAAAAAAGTTTAAAAAAATGTTGATATTTTAAATATCACTACTAATACTGATATTATTTCCAGCACAATTAAGCAATTTTAGAAATTCATTTTCAGACTTGCATTAGCATTCATGGATTAAAGTAATAGGAAAACCAAATTATGAAAAATAAAGTTGGTAAAATTTACTATAATATACTTCATCTGAAATATACATTATTTTATTTTTTAAAAACCATAGTTATTAAAACTATTAACTTAGAAAAAATTCCTGAAAAAAAGAGAATATATTGGCAAATGACAAGTCAATCTATTCTCTATTGAAATAGAGAATATCTGATTTCAAGAAAACGAATTCCACTGGATTTAAAATTATTTCCATCCAACTTTTTTCATTAAATGTCTATCACATGTAAGGGAATGTACTAATTACTACAAGGTATAGAAATAAAAATGAAACAGAGCCTCCACACTACTCTAGTTTTCTTTTATTCAATGAGAAAAATGAAATATAAGCAAACATCAACCATGGATTCCAATTGATTAGAACAAGTTGCCAACCAAAGTGATGACTGCAGTAATACCACATTTCAAAACTATTGTAACACAAAGATTTCACATGGAGATTATGGAATAGGAGATGGTGAAAGTAAAGTTATAAAGATATAAAATAAATATTTATGAACTTATATAAGATAAAATACAAGGAAAAATTTTTGTTTTTACAAGCTGCTGAGTTTATTTGAGGCAGGTATAACATATTTTATAACTCAACAAAAGAACCCAATGGTAGAAGGATTAATTATAGTGGTGAAAGAATAACACATTATGTATATTGCTTTCAGATAGCTTCTTTGTAATGTGATTTTTTTCTGGATAAACTTTGAAGTGCTCTAACAATGACTTGCTGACCACCTGATTACCTTCCTCCTTCACTTTGATAGGCTATATTGATTCAAACATTAAAAGACTGTAATGGGTAAAATAATTTCATTGTTAAAATTAACATTGATATTCAAATAGTATTACACATTATTAGAATATACTAATATTTGTAATATGTTATTAAAATAATCTCTATTTTATTTTAAGATAAAATAATCTATTTTATTAAAAGGATGAATTTTCTCAAAATTAATACTTAAACACATATATGACATATCTATGTGTGTACATGTATGTGAGTCTTTAAATACATAAATATACAAGATAACTACTCAGGCAAAATTATATCAGTAGACACTAATGTAGACAAATCAAGAGAAGTTCTTTTAAATTTTTTTGATGAAGGACTTACTAAAAGTCTTTCATATATTGACACAGCACTCATTTACTCATCTGACAGATGTTTCTTAAATATCTACTGTGTTAAGCACTGTTTTATACATTGTTGAAAAAGGAACAACTAGCTCTGTCAAGAAGCTTATGTTCTAGTTGGTCTCTTACTTTTACACAGTATATTATAATTCACGACAACTTTGTAACACATAGATTCATACATCTCTCTCACCAACTTGTTCTAAGATAATATTTATGAAGAATGTAACAGAGAACATGACTTAGAATGAAAGTCACGAATATGTTCAAAAATACTAACCCCTTCCCTCAGTTACTGTCCTTCTGACCCCTGTACCAGAGAAAGCCAAAGTGCAGAAGTTTCTTTGTCATAGGACATTTAACATGACCGACGATATTTTTCATTTTCATATGTAAATACTGTTAATACAACAAGAGGCATCTCTCTATTTTATCACAATGTGGGGCATGTAGAAAGCACTTACCAATATTTAGTGAATAAATTTGCTGCTGCTGTTTGAATGGTCAGTGTCTAGCCATACCTTTGAACAATCATGCACTTCCCAAAGAAAATTTCTGGTTCCAAAAGCAAAAACAGTTTAACAAGTGACCTGGCCGGTTGACTGTACTTTGGGAGCATTCTGGAGGGACACTTAAGCTAGCTAGCCTAGGTAAAACAAGGGAGGTGTCAAGAGGGAAGCACAGCAGGAAGTAAAAGCAGAAGTTAGCTTCAGAGAGAAACAAGGGAAGTAAGAAGTGTTCCGATGTTGGATACAGGAAATAGACAAGGAGAAAGGCCAGTGCCTGCAGACAATGGAACATATCTTGTAAGGAGAAGAGTTCAAGGATAGGAAATGACAACAGGTCTGCCAAAAGTATGCAAAAGCAAGCCACGGCACTGTGGTACACATCGTAGCAAAGAGAATGTGGAACAGAGGAATGACTTTACAACAGACATTTCAGTTATCATCAAAGACGCAATCACTTTCACTATCCCCATCTGAAAATGACTGACAGAGTATGTTGTCAATTTTCACTTCACTCAAAGAGGTGGGGGATGCTATTATTCTTAGAGGATTTTGAGTCAATTCTCTCTCAAAGGCAAACTAAAGGATACTGTAGTTGAAAAGTATAGTATTATTTTTAAATATCAGCATTCATTTTATATCTGATTTTTAAAAATGATTCTCAAAGGCATTGCTTTAATGCACACATACAAAATAAATTAATCTATCAAGGGTAAGATTCTGGAGATTCTGCTATGAAACAGTCTATGTGAAAAACAAGAAAATTTACAATCTTTCATGCTGCATTGAAAGAATTTACTCTGAGTTAACTGTTACATGGAAACATTTTTAACTGCACAGAAAAAGAAAGCAAATTACTGTTTTACTCTACAATTGATAATCACTTTTGGCTTCTGGGTTATTGAAAATTCCAATGGATTCAAGTTCAGAAAAATAAAGTTGTAGTTGCATTATAGAAATATTAGTATGAGGTTTTTATATATTTATGAGGGTTTGATAAAAAATTCTCTGCTTGGAGAAATATAATAAGCACTGCAAAGATAGCTCTGATAGTCTCTGTGATGGTTAATTTTATGTCTACTTGGCTAGGCTACGGTACCAGCTGTTTTGTCAAACACCAGTATAGATGTTCAGGGAAGGTATTTTTTTGATGTAATTAACATTTAAATCAGTAGACTCTGAGTAAAGCAGACTATCTGCCATAATGTGGGTGAGCCTCATCGAATCAGTTGAAGGCCTTAAAAGCAAAGACTGAGCTTCCCTGAGGAAGAAGGAATTCTGCCTCCAGACTACCAGCTTGCACTGCAGATTTTGGATTTGCTTGCCCCCATAATCACATAAGCCAATTCCTTAAAATCTCTCTTTCCACATTTATGTATATATGTGGTTGTGTGTGTGTCTATGTGTGTGTGGGGGGGTGTTGGTTCTGTCTCTTCTGGAGAACCCTGACTAATACAATGTCTCTTATATAATCTTTATTTATTATTTGATTCATTTGACAGATATTTATTGAGCACTACTGTATGCCTTGCTCTTTCCTTAGTCCTGGAAATACAAAAATAAGAAAAGCTAACACAGACTCCACGCTCATGGAGTTTAAAACATGGTGGTTAGTCAGTGCCTCACAAACTGGTCATTACAAAAACAACAAAAATCTAATTATAACATGGGGTCCCAACTAGCCTGACATCAGACAGACTAATTTTTATTTTCCACATACATTATTGCTATTCCCCAGGTTGGTTTTTACCTACGTAGGAATCAGTTCTTAATATTCACACGTTCTCTTCTTCTGGGAAAGTAAGAATACACACTCCCCAGTAGAGGGTGCTATAGGCACCTTGCCCAGATTACCGCACCAGGCTGGCGCACCCATCTCCAGGCTGCTGCAGAGAATTACCCTTACCCTAAAGGAAATCACCTCCCATCCAGGATACACTCTTTGAAAGTCAACAGCCAAAGAATTGCTGACATGAGGATAAAAATACACAGCTCCTTTTCCTTGGTGGAAGCATTTATTTTTTTGATGCAGTTCATGCCATATTGCTCCCCAGGAGAGCAGGCGGAAGATAACATCTTCGTTTGACTTTCCTCCTGTTCCCTCTCTGTGTCTCTCACTCCCCTTCTGCTGAAAGTGCTCTCTCAGTAACTCACCTTCGCAAAAATCTGCATTTCAGGTTCTGCTTATAGGGACCATAACCTAAGGCACCCCTTCTTGAGGAGAATCTTTCCTACTATTGGACAAGTGACAGGTTCTTCCACCAACAGATATTCTAAAGCCCTGGGTGTCCATTAGAGATGGCTTCTGTCTGTGCCACACATTCTTCCTCTCACTCCAAGCATGAAGCAGGAGGCAATTTTCTCAAGGAGATTTTCCATTAAGCACCTCACATGGAGAACTGTCTGGATCTCAGTGGCCGCAGTTTTGAATATTGTATCATTTCCAATTTATCCACATACAGCATTTTCCCTAAGTCATTCCCATGTGACCAGGGAACTAGGGACATAATCTGCACTCCTCTGCAGTGATCGAAACGTTGGACTTGAGTCTCGGTCTCCATCCAAATGTCCCCCTTGTGTGCTGTCCTTTCCTGTCACCTCTGTTATCCGCTCTCCACCAGTTTCACTCTTTTCCATCTTACATGTTTTAATCACTGTGAATTACAAAGAGAAGGAATCACAATGCTGATAAGCATTTATCCATGGGTTTAGTCCATATTTTGTAAAACAAGGTCCTAATAAATACAGGAGGGAGACACACCACCATATTCCCCTCAGTAGACCAAAGATTCAAATATCCACGTTATGTTGAAATATCATGATGTGCCATTCAATCTCTTGCTAAAAAAAAAGTTATATTACATTTTAATCCAAAAGTTTTAAATTAGGTCTAATTTTAGAATTCTTATTCAACACTACCCACCTTTCCTGATGATAAAAGTGAAAAATCAAGGTCTAGTATAAACATATTCGAAAGCAAATTCAGAAAATGACTCTAGAAGACTACAGGGTTTACATAAAATTTATGCAAAGTTTTCAAAGGTAAAAATACCCAAAATAAAAATGGTAGATTGAGTAACTAGTTGGAAATTTTATTTGCAGAAATTTTTTGGCATTTTTAGTGTCAAGATAACAATACTGTGTACATTTATATTTGGGTGCACTGATGTGAGTAAAAAAAGGAGATTGTGTTGCAAGTTATAAGGTCATAGAGTTTATTATATAAATCAATCAACCAATCAAAAAGTATTGAGCTCTAAGAAGAGAGAAAGTATATAAAAGATGACCTTTTAGTAAATTTCTCAATTATTCTAGTTACAAGTTGATAAAATGACTTAGTTTTTATGGACATGAAGCTTATGGCCTCAAGTATTTAAGTATCATAAATTTTACTCTGAGTTATTCTGATAGGCTTAAGAAATGACCCATAGTCAAATTAATTTATTAACTAAATCTGAAAGGGAACACTGTGTGCAAAAATAAGGATGTATAAGAAAACAAATCTCCTTGGGGAAAGGGAAATCCTTTCATATGACTGCAATAGGGGACATATGGAGGGTTGTTAGAGGAGATGAGGCACAAGGGTGACACATTATAATAGAGGTGCATGACCTATTAGCAGATTCATTTATTTTATTAATGTTTCTCAAAAGTGGCGTCAGAATCATACTGGGGTATTCTTTAAAAATGAAGATTCTCCCAACAGGGGATTTTATGATCACTAAAGATTGAGAATCACTCTGTAGCAATGGAGAATCCTACAAGGGTTTCAAACAGAAGTGTGACAGTGAGAAGTGAGGAAAGAAATAAGAAAGAAGGAAAGAGAGCTATTACTAAATGCAAAGAAATACAGAATATATGAACTAAAATCAAGTTCTAAATTAGAGGCAATGGATCATTATTGGCATTATAAATATATTTCAGCCCTCTTTTTCAATCTGTGTTGGGTAGGATAACCCTGTAGGTATAAAGCCAGAAAAGCATATTTTGGACAAATGCAAGAATTATCTAACAAACACTTTCAAGTAAAGCACATAATTAAATGGAGAATTACATCACTACTTTTTTCCTTTCAAATAGTCTTCTCAGGCAACATATTATCTTCTAACCAATTTTAATTTTATAAAATTTCAACTTGATTGAAATTAATTTGTACTTCCCTTTTTACTAACCAGAGGATGTAGTTATATCTCCAAATATTTTTTGTGGTGGCATCAGGAATGGATGAGTAAGTTTTGATGTTTCAGTAGCTAATACTCTGAGCACACAAAACAAAATTAAATTCTGGAGTATTTTATCTTTTTACAATTAGTTTAAAAAATCCTGGAAAGAGCAAACCTAAATCTCAGTGGGTTCCTTGTGAAACAAATAGCTGCTAAAAATACTCTTTTAATTGTCACAGAAAACATACATGCCGAGGCCTTTGGCTCAGATGGAGGCCTAGTCAAAACTTTTAGAACTAAAAAAGAATTTCTGTTTCTGCAAAACATCTTTCCAGCAGATAATATTAGGTCCTTAGTTTTAAGAAATTTAGGGATATCTCAGTATCCATGTTTGTTAGTTTTGAGACTGCTACCTAGCCCTTTGGGTTCCTCATGCCAGTGAATCAATAGGAAAAGAAGGAATTGATATACTGGCTGGAGTGATTGATCTTGACTATCAAAAGATACTGGTTTCCGGGGCCGCCCGGTGGCGCAGCGGTTTAGTCCGCGCTTGGCAGCCCGGGGTTCGCGAGTTCGGATCCCAGGCGCCCGCCGACGCACTGCCTGTCAGCCATGCCATGGCGGCGTCCCATATAAAGTGGAGGAAGATGGGCACGGATGTTAGCCCAGGGCCAGTCTTCCTCAGCAAAAAAGGGGAAGATTGGCAACAGATGTTAGCTCAGGGCTGGTCTTCTCCACAAAAAAAAAAAAAAAAAAAAAAAAAGATACTGGTTTCTTACTACATAATATGGGATAAGAATGGCTATGTCTAGATTGAACAAGATCCACTAGGTTTCTTCTTAGTACTCCCACACCCTGTGATAAAAGTAATCGGAAAACTACGAATTCAACCAAGATGTACTACTAGTGGCAAAGATCCTCCAGAAACTAAGGTTTGGGTAATCCCCCCAGGCAAGAGTCCAACTGAGGGTTTGTTGAGGGCAAAGGGAATATGGAATGAGCGGTGGAAGAAGGTAGTTATAAATATGGTTATGCGTCACATAGCGATGTTTTGGTCAATGACGGACTGCATACACAAAGGTGATCCCATAAAATTAGTACCATTTGGCCTAGGTGTGCAGTAGGCCATACCATCTACATTTGTGTAAGTACACTCTATGATGTTCCACAATGACAAAACTAACTGTGCATTTCTCAGAGGGTATCCCTGACATTAAGCGATGCATGACTATACTAGCTACGACCACACAACCAGTTGCCAAAACAAGGATGGAAATAGTTATGAGTATTTCTTCCTTATTTTGGTGTAATTATGTTTGTGTTTATTTTAGCCAATTACTTTTCTTCCACCCTCTCATCTCCTTATCATCTAAAATAAGACATGTTAGCAGTAATTAATGTTGTATCTTAGGTGTTGTTACTGGATATCAGAAGAGGAGTATAATTCATCCAGAATGAACATCATGAGAAGAATGATCATCCAAAGACAAAAAAAGGGGACTTTGTATCATCTTCTGGGAAAGGATTAGCATTTTTTCAATGAGATGCAGGATGATAGTTTCGTGTTAGCTGGAAGTGTGACTGTGTTATTGTCATTAAAGATTAAATATGGTTTAAGGAGAAGTGTGTGGTTGCCAAGTTGATAAGAGGTAGACTCTTATGACTTTGTACTGTGTCAACCTGGCTAGGCTGAACTATATTTTCCAGAAGATTCTCTTTTAAGCTTCTGGATAGAGTGGCCACAAGAAAGATTCCTGTGAAGACTGAGAGGACGGAAGTACAGCAGCTGCCGTTGTGTTGCTCACACCCTTGTTTCTGGTCTGCTGCCTTACCTCCTGGGAAGCAGTTGGTCCAGAAACTGTTCCACCTTCCCCTGGATACTCCTTTTCATGGGGCAGCTATACATGTTTACCTCCATGACAAAGGGCCCAGCCTCTTCAGGACACCCATACCCCTAAACTCAAAGTCAACAAAAACTCATATGGGCTTCAGTCCACCCTCATGGGCTGCAGCTTGTGTGTGTGGTTTCCAGCTTGTTCTTGGTCTCCCCCACACCTTACACCCATCTTCTCTTCCCAGTTGCCTGCCTTTCAAGATCCAGCATCAGATATAAAGACAACAGCTTTATATAGACTGCATAACCAGCTCCTATACTTGCATAAGATTATATCCCTGTGAAACATATAATCACACATTATTATTATTTTGAATCGATTAAACCCTGACTGATACACACAATAACTCAGAAAGCTAATGCTAGAAATTTCTAAATTACTAATCCCATTTATTTTACTGCAACTGATAATATACCACACAAACGTTCATCATGTGTCAGAGCAAAACCGTTGTCCCACATACATGACAATGAGTTTTGACAAAGATTATTTCTGTGACCAAACTCCAGGCTCCTGCTCTCATCTAGGCCTCAAGCTTGGCCCATGAAAACTGCAGACTCTCAGCACAAATGATTTTGTTTACCCATACCCTGCCCCCAACACATGCAACACAATAAGAGACTTGAACAAATACTAGCATAGATTCTAACTGCACAGGGCCACGTCCCTAGGATGATGACTCCAGTATCCTTAAGTTCTTGCTTGAGAAAGCTCGAAGCTGCCAGGAGAATTTACTGTTTGTTCCCACCAAAACCCAGTGACAGGCAGACAGGCCTCTAAACCTCCTCTTAGAGCCATTACTTTAGAAAGCTTGCATCATAAATCCTTTCTCAGCCTTTCTGAGATGTAAACCTTCTACCACCCAGAACTTTCTTCTCAAGAACCTGAATGCCCTCTCTTTAAAATGTAAACATTCAAGGAGATAACACTCATTCTAGCCCCCTCTGGGAGGATGGGAAGCTAATTTCAGTGGGCACCATGCTTCAACTTGCACCACTGCTTCCTGTCACAAAGATAGAAGTTTGTTTCTCCTCTGGATATCAGCCAATTAAGAAATCCAGATGGCCTGGTCACATGGACGAAACCTCTGAACACCACTCAGTGCCTTTCCCTTCGCACAGCCCAGCCTTCAAAAGTCTCCTGCCCTTTGTTTTGATGAAATTAAGCTCAGTTCAGCCAGACCTTCTTCCCTCTTGTAGTAGTTATTACTGAATAAACTCTATCCTGACCCCTATAGCTAGTGTCCAACTTTGTTTATCTTTGACAGCTAATTTCTTTCAGGATCTGTATAGTGAGCTACCATTCAGACTAGTGTGGGTCTGGGAAACACTATAGCCCAAACAGAGACTTGGAGATGTGCTTCAGTTGTACCTTTGTCACCTTCGAGAGATAAATTTGAAAGCCTGGTTGGCTTCAAGATCTTTCAGAAATTTTCATAAACCAGAGAAAATTGAACCTAGCCATTATTCCCAAGTTATATCTAAGTGTTTAAAATGGATCTGAGAAGCCACAGGATAAGACCAGGAGTAGCTGATTAAAATACATTTATTTTAGGGGACAATACGTCCCCTAAACTTGGCAACGCCTTACCAGAGGATCATAGAAACTCCAAAGTTATTCTTCCTTTATCTGAACTCAAGAACATTTTCCAAAATACGGAAAATAGTATAACAATTTCAGGTTTCTAAGTAGTTATTCTCTTATTTAGACATAATTAAAAAATATATTTTCCAAAGGAAAATAGACAGAAAAGACCTTTGGTTTTATGTATTGAAAAGTCTTTAATTTTCAAAAATAAAAATTTAATTTAGATTATTCTACAATAAATTTAGGGTAAATAATTTTTCTTTTTATTTTCCATAGATACAAAGGAATTTTACTTAGAAAAAAGTAACTACTTCTTGCTACACCCAGTAGTGTGCATACTTCTGTAGATTTGTGGTTTACTACAATGAAATTACAGATTTATACATAAATTAGAGGGGAAGAAGTAAATGAATGCCGGGTTGTACTATATTCCCTGGTCAAATTCTTACCTTATAAATGAAACCATTCTGATTTACCTTGAGCTTCCTTGTAGTCAACTACCTTCCTAACTAGAATG
This sequence comes from Tapirus indicus, assembly GCA_031878705.1. Lineage (NCBI taxonomy): Eukaryota > Metazoa > Chordata > Mammalia > Perissodactyla > Tapiridae > Tapirus > Tapirus indicus. The sequence continues at coordinate 31,467,613 of CM062937.1, read as the reverse complement.
TTAAAATATCAGACAGGTAAATGCAACTAAGAAAGCAGACATGCTGACTCTTTGTCTAATGACTTCTTAAAAGTCCTCCTTGGATTTGATGCAACCAACATAGTGGTCTTGTTACTTTCCTTTCCTATTGATTTTTCTGAATATCATGTTCTTTAACCTAAAAGTTCAGTGTGAAACAGTTTGTGTATAATGCTGAATGAAATAGTGTGTGTGTCATACGATGTTTACTTATTCAAACAAAACACTGAATAATGTTTTCTTAATTTTGATCCATAATTTGACCAAAACACTTCTCCTACTCTTTGAATTGGTATTACTTTATCATATGACTTTCAATTTAAATCTAGTACCATGCAAAACAATAATAAGGCCCATGTACATTTCTACAAATTAGGGGGGAAAAATAGAGCTGGACTTATTTAGACCCTAACTATCACAGCTTATGCCCCCAAGTGGAAGTTTCTGTAAATAAACAAAATTAATCTGTTGTAGCTGAGGCAGTTTCTGTGCTGACCACATATGAAGACATGTTGGTTTTTAGAGAGAACATCATCTCTAGTATAGAGTTCAATATTTCTAACCTTAATCTTATGTGTTAAAAAAATGAATTAAAAATTATGATATAATGTATTTTTATTTTGAGCACCTATTCTGCAAAAAGCACAATGTTAGTTATTTCTGGATAAATAAAATTTTTCAGTGTATCTGTTCAAGATGAAAATTTCCTTTCCTCCTTCTACCCAAGATGACACCTAAGATCTGGGTATCATTAACAGAGTGGTCACCTCAACAAATCTTTAGTAGTACAGAATGGTTAACAGGAGGAACTGAGTATTGACTCTCTTGAGTTGACCTTGGTTGTCATACGGCAAGAATGTGACCCAAGCATTGCTATATGCCCCCAAAGGGGAAGTGCAAGGTAGATGAGATCTTGGCTAGGGACTGTGCCAGATAGGGGCAAACATGCTCTGTGACCTAAGGTTTTAAGTGGTCTGTTGAGGCTAGGACCGGAAGGAGGCATGGATTCTGGGGGAGGTCTGCCTGCCCGTCAACAGCAGGGGTAGGCGGAGCTAGCAGGGAAGTTCACCGAACCCTCTACAAGGTGTCAGACAGACTGTGAAGACTTTAGCTAGGCTCCATTATCCTCATTCTCATTCCCCATGCAAGGCTGAGGGACTTATATCATGACTGAGATCGGGAAAAGAATGTTCGTAACAGGCACGGTCTAATCATTCTGGTTCTTTTTTGTGCAATGAGCTTGCTCACAATTTGTGTTGTTTTTCTCTTCACTCAATTTCTTTTACAAAGTAAGCCAAGAGAAAAAGGACCTGTTCCGTGTTCATCAGTGGTTCTCTTCACAATTTGGGGGGAATTGCAACTGAGATGAACGAGATGAAAATTTGGTCCTTGCACAAAAATCTCATCTCACAATTCAGTTTTCCACAATTTGTTTGATCCTTATTCTACTCCTTGTGTGTATTTTTTTCTACTGGTTCAGAATCTAGGGGAGGGCAAGAAGTGATTTTCAACCTGAAAAACCAAAACTCACTAAGGGATTAGTTTATTGATTCATTCATTGATTCAGTAAACAAATTATTATTAAGCACCTTTGAGATTCAGAGTAGATCCTGGAGATAAAATAACAAACAAAAACATATGATTCCTGATCTCATGATGTCTATGGCTTAGTAGAGAAGACTGATATTAGTAAAATTATCACAATAATACATGTAATTTCAAACTGAGATCATATATCGCAAACACATTATGAAGGAAATTGACCTTGATTAGTTATTTTTAAGGGATAGGAGTGGGATTTCAGGGAAGAATTCCTTATAAAAATGGTCCCTGGGGTCAAATTTGCAGGATGGGTAGTTAACTAGGTAAAAGACTGGAGGGAGGGAATTCCAGTTAAAAGGACCGGCAATAGTTCGGTCCCATAATCAGGTTTATTTATACTGGAATAATGAGCCAACTGGCATGACTACAGTGAGCCTAGCAATGAGAGTTGGCTCCTTCAGGTCTTGAAGGAGACCTTGCGCACAGATTTTAGGCAGTTTATGTTTACTGGTAACCTTGAAAAAATATTTTTCTTCCAGAGTGCCCAAACCTATGTTGTATGGCCCTGACTATGGTATGGAAAAAACACAGAATTCTCCAGGAACATGAAGGCTGGTGTGGCTCAAGAGCAGAGACCAAGCAGGAAGCGAAAAAGAGGCAGTAGAGTTAGAAACAGCACAGATCAGGAAGGCCTTGAGAATTGTGGGTTTTATTATATAAACAATGAGAGGCAATTGAAGAATTTTATGATCAAATATCTGTTTTGAAAATGTCACTCTCATTGCAATGTGGACAAGGAATTGGGAGATGAAGAGGCGTGTTAGAGTAGGTACAAGGAGATTAGGGTATTTCTGTTGTCCAGGTGAGATGATAAGCTAAGGATTTAGATAAGTACATGTTTTAGAGAGATATTTAGAACTCAGAAAATTATGGGTCATGGAGACAGCTATATCATGCAGATTAGCTATGTGTCTGACTTGGGCAATTTAATTCATGATTATACTATTCTCGATTAGGAATCTTGGATGTAGTCATGGGTTAGGGGGAAAGATGTATGGTGGTGTATATATTTGGCTTCAATTGGATCATATGTCTGTTAAGTCAGATCAAATTTTATATAGATCTGAAGCTCATAGGAGAATTCAGGAATTCATATATAAAATTGAGTCATCATGCAATAATGGAAATGAATATGAATGTACATATGAGGTTTCTAATAGAAATAACTTTAAGTCAAGAACTGAATACTCCAAAGGAGAAGGAGAAAGATCAAGCGGAAAAATGTAGGAAGAAAACTAGCAGCATGTGGATGGAGAGAGCCTCAGAAAAGATCAAGTGGTCAACATATTTGAATGATTTTAGATTTCAAGCAAGAGGACTGAAAAATATTCATTGAATGCAATGGCATGAAAGTCATAGGAAGGCTTAACAAAAATTATTTTAGGAGAAAGTCTCTAGGGGATAGAATACTGATATGGGTTAAGGAGTGTAGAGTGAGTGGGGGGTGAACACGTACAGGTTTCTCTTGCTATCTGAAAGCTCCCTTTGCAACACTTCGCTTTTAGGAAAGACCTACCTGTTCTCACTAATCAAAAGGAATCCAAAGATGATTTTCACTTTTACAAAAAAAGGAAAAAATCGCATCCAGCATTTGTTTTTCAGTGAGCCATTATAAAGGTTAAGCAGCCAATCACGGTGTATTTCAAGCCTTCTGCATCAGCTACAGCAGACGAGGAACTTGGATCTTTGACATGGAGGCAGGCAGACAGAAGAAAGTGTAGATGTTAGTGACCTGCGTGCCTGATGGATTCAGATGATGAGGAGATGTTAAGAGATGACCCTCTTCCTCTCTCTCCTACACCCCAGTCTCCTGTACCTCGCATCACCCCACCCTCCAACGATTCAGCCTAACACACCATCATCACCACCGTTACCGCTCAGCCTTCTCGTGTGCTTGGTGTCTTCCCGATTCTGGTAAGTGAAAACTACACTGTACACACATTATTTCCACTTTATATAGGCTGTGTGTTTTTCATATCATTTCTACTTTTACTGTAGGTTAGTGTTATTTTAAGTTTCATGTGCTGTTTGGTATAATTTGGTAGGTTGTTTCTTCGGTCTGGGAATGCTCAAGAATTTATCCCATATAAATTAATGGTAATTGTTTCTTCGCTTTAGGCCATTTTGGCTTGCGAAAGGTTTCATAGGACCTACTTTCGGACGGTGGGGGAAACCGGTACGTAGTTAAGTACAGACAACTCTTTCAAAAGGATTGGTTAAAACTGGGAGGAAAGTGATGGGGCGGTAGCTGAAAGGCAAAGTGAAGTGGAGTTGGGATAGTTGCTTTTATTATTGTTGAAGATATTATCTGGTTTTAATTTTCCAAAAGGGAGAGCATTAAACTTGACTAAATGATGAAGGGAAAGATTGATTTCACAAGTGGTGGTTGACTATTTAGATGAAGAGAAGAAGGAATTACAATTCAAAGCACAGGGAGAGGGTTAAGTCCACATAATTAATTATTTTCTCAGACATTTAATAAGTGCCTACTGAATGAGCATACCTGAGAAATGGTACCACTAGGTATTGGGGAACATTTCTATTGACCGTGGGTTTGACTGAGACCACAGTAAAGTAATATGACATCAGAGAAAAAACTTTATAACCTTTTCACATTCAACTTTTAGAAGTAGCATGTTTATTATTCTAAAGCTATTTACTAAAGTTGACTCATTTTTTCATTTGTAATCAGATTCATTTAAAACATAAACCCTATGTGATATAGTCTTTGTTAAAGTGTTTCTTCAAAAAGGCAGACGAGCTAAATGTATAAACAGATACCTAATTGAACTGTGAAATTTTACTATTGCCATTGTGCTCAATTTACTTTGTTGAATTTTAATGTTAAAAGACTATCAAAGCATAGCCACAAGAAAATGCTCTGCATTACAAATGTATATACGGAATTCCATGAATGTTAATTATTTTATTCAAACTAAATTCTCTACTCAGTGAAATATTTGACTTTTTTTGTCTTCTTAACTGTTCTATAAAAACGTATTAAAGAATTGCAGGTACTTATTCTGACCCCAAATTGTAATACAGTTATTTTGCTATCCTACTGAAGGAATGGAATGACACTTGCTCAACTTATCACCAGAAAAAAAAAGTAACAATAAAGTCTTTTTTTTTGTAATTTCAAGGACATTTCAACTTATCTGTCAATGGAAAATCTAGTCTACATTCACAGAAGCTGCTGTCTATATGTTACAAGGCATGATGAAAGAGTTTTGCTTTTAGCAAGTGCAAAGGGGAAAATTAAAATGCCACAAAATGTATGGAACTTGAAGAATATGCATTCTGGGTTCATTTGACAAGGGAAATTTGTCAAACTCTCAACTGTACTTATTAACCACATGGCTTCACCGTACCATGTTTTATCTCTCTTTTTAAGTTACATTATAAACTTGACTTTCTACTCAACAAAGTACCCTGACACAATAAAATTATACATTTTTCACTTAGTAGTTAAGGTTAACTTTCAGCATTTAACTTTAATTTATATTATCCTTACTGTGTTTATACCTTACTGCAAACAAGCATAGTTCCTAAATTTGCAGTTAGGTGCCATCTAAATAAATACGCATTCTGGACAGTGCATCATAATTGGGAAGCCTGGAAATGCTAATAGAAACAGGTGGTATTTTCAAATGGAAAACAGCCACTACTGAGTTCATTTATATTAAGTAATTACACTTCTCATTACCTTTCCCGTTGATGCCAGATTGGTTGTCACTCCACAGGGAATACGTACGTAAAACCTGCATTTTCACAATTACCTAACACATATTTGGTGGCAAAATTGAATCTAGAATATGAAAATTTGCAGATTGTAACCAGACATGATTTCCTTGCAGCCAAAAGTATGCATAAAAATTTAAAAATTCTCACTCCACATATTATCGAGATACTCCTTTTTTGTCTTTCTGTCAGCAGGGGCTTAATCAATAAGATCTCTCTTAAATGAAGTGATAAGAAATACCAAATTCTAAAGAACCAAGCATGCTCCTGATACAAATTACTTTCTGTTTTCTTAAAATTGTTTTGAATATTACCAGCAAATATTATGTTTTTGTTAGAGAGAAAGATTGACTGATCAATCGAAAGATCGATGGATTGATATTCAGTGTCAGCTAGATAGCGGTTCTGAGCTTTATTCTTAATTGACAATGGAATAAGCTATTTTCTTTTGCAAGAGCAAAGTGATGAAGATCCATTACATAGAGAGTGAATAGAGCTATCACAGGAAGGAATGTAGACCCGACTGCGTTTTATCTTAGACATGAACAGATCCATTCCTCAGTTAATGTACAGTGTTCACTTTAAAAGCCTTTAGACTAAAGATTATTTTTATTCTTAAATTTCATTCTCATATCTTGATTACACATATTGGATTTTTATGAGAAAAGCTAGTAAATTTAATCTGCAATATTGTGGAAAAACAAGCAAGAGAGATGGTAAACAAAGAAGTGTATATGCTGGCAAAAATGTTTATAAAGTTCTCTCCTACCACATGACGAACACCACCTCTTCCCCATTACTGACTGCTTCCACCCCCAAACTCTGCCAGATTAGCCTCTGTAATTAATAAACCGATTACAGGGACCATAATTTTTTCTCCCTTTATTTTGTTTTTGTAACCACAAATTTCTTCATAATGTTCACATCTCTATTTCAGGTATGCAAGCATTTCTTATACATCCCAGATATCTCACAGAATTGATGCTTTCAGTGTTTAAGGAATTCTTTTTGTCCTGATATCCAGTGGTCTTCACTACTTTATGTCGAAGCAGTAGCTTGCATTCTATAAAGCATCATTTTGCCAGTAGTACCATTCTTTGTTCAAAGTAGTGTGCACTCTGTCATCAAACTTAATTATAACTATTTTGTTTACCTTTCACAGAAATTTGAAAAAAAGAATTTCCACTGTGTGATTTTGCTTCTCTTCTTAACAAACTATTTTTCAAATGTGCTGCCCCATGGGCACTTTCCTTCATTTCTCTTCCTTTCTTGCTTAAGTCACCTGTCAGTGCATTTAGCATTTTCTATTATCTCTTCAACAGAAGGGGCCTCAGGCTGTAGCTTGACAAAGACACCCAAAGGTATTAACATCTCAAGTAGACTCCAGCTGTCACCACCTCCCCAGTCCTCTTGTTCGAAACAGGGAATGATTGAAGTGTTTGGTCTAATGATGTCTCAACATTTATCTAGGGCTCATTTTATGTCAGGTCTTTAACATGTAAAAGGTACAGGTCCTCCCTCCAAGGAGCTTACATTCCAAGACATTCAAAAGAGACAGCTATGCAAAGGAGCTCTTTGTAAAATGTGTTTTTCCCAAGTGCAAGAGAACATAAATAGAAAAAAAATGGGGAAACATTAAAAAAGAATTTTTGACAGAAGCAGAAAAGACCACTGTCTCTCTATTGCCGTTTTAATTTTAGAGACAGATAGTCTCAAACAATAGAAAATAATTCATGTTAAAGAGGCAAACTGGTTAAAGTAAAACTGTATTTCAGGTTTTTATTCTCAGATTTCTATAACTCTCAGTGTAAATATTGATTTGGACATAACGTAAGATGGCTTATTTCAGGACAAATCTACATGAAAACTTGTACTTTGAGGAATTGGGAAGATTTCGATGTTGAATCTTAAAATCATATAAATATTGAAATCCCTGGTGACTTTAAAGTCCGGGAAGCAGAGGAGGAGTGGATTTTAATTCTTCCTTAATTGTATTCAGACTATAGAAGAAAAGGCAGGATGAAGAGCATGGGCTAGGAAGATAGCAATGAAGACCAGCATTTGTATTTTTGGTTCATGATTTATGATAACAGAACGATAGGCAATATACAAGAATCTCTCCCTATATCAGAAAAGAATAGATTGTCAGGAAACCTTACTATCTAGAAAGAGAGTGAGAAAAGATTTGAAGTACAGGAAAAGACAATAGACACAACCATAAGAGCGAGTATGGAAAACAACGTGGTCTGACACAGAAAATGTAATTCTCAGGGTGAAAAAATACAGGGAAAATGAAAATAGTTCTTATAACCTACAATATCTATATGTCAATAAGTAGTGTGGCTAAAAACTCTAAAAGTAGAATTTTTATCCAAGGAATCAAATAGAATGAGATATTCTAGAACACAGATCAGGAAAATTTTCCTCTCTATGGCCAGATAGTATATTTTTAGACTTTGCCAACCATACAGGTCTTTTTAGCAAATGCTCGGTTCTGCCTATACAGCAGAAACAGTTATAAACTGTGAAACAGTTGTAAACAACACATAAAGGAGTGAGAATGGTTGTGCTCCAATAAACTTTTATTTTCAAAAGCAAGATTTGTCAGATTTGGTTCACGGGCTGTAGTTTTCCAACCTCTCTTCTAGAACTACTGAGATTATTTGTCAAGTGTTTCCAAGTTGGTAGTTTTGATCCTCCACTTCTATAGCTTAATTTTGCAGTATTTTATTTTGACTTTTTTAAAAAGGGGTTCGTTTTATAAATAATGTTATACCATAAAAGCTGTATGTATTTCAAATTTTAAAAAGTTCTGTATGTGATGATATCTTTTCAGCTGAAAATAGAGACTCTGTAAATTAAAAAATAATGAGTTATATGATTGTTGAAATTTGATCAAGATTAAGCCCATCGACAAATTTCAGGCTACTTACAAGTCAATAAAATAGAATACAACTCAATATCAACAGTAATTTAAGTCACATATATGCACATATATATATTATAACATCTTAGTGTTGTCTCATGTCTTTTCTCACACAGGGCTCTCCGTGAACATTCTTCCCACTGCACCTCTCGTCCTTCAGGCTTGACCAAGGGCATCCATTATTCTCAAAGACAGCTCCTTACTATGCCATGGAATGTCAGCCATGCCCTGCGGAGGGGTAATCACCCAAGGTGTGACCACAGGGGAATGATTGGTGGGTCATTAACTGAGCTGAGGTTCTCAGGTCACAGTAGGCCCTTGGTGAAGAGTGATCTGAATAATCTTCTTATCGCTCAGCTGCTATTCTTTCAACCACCAGCTGTCAAATGTGTATATTCATGCTGCAGCTATGCTCACCCTCCTATAAGAGCTCTTAGCGTAAACAAATTTGACAGGTATAGTGGATCAAGACGTGGTCACTCTTGAGCCAGCCCTGATGGCCTAGTGGTTAAAGTTCAGCATACTCCGCTTTGGCGGTCTGGGTTCAGTTCCCAGGTGCAGGAGCACACCACTCATCTGTCAGTAGCCGTGCTGTGGTGGCGGCTCACATAGAAGAACTAGAAGTACTTACAAATAGAATATACAACTATGTACTGGGGCTTTGGGGAGGCAAAAAAGAAAAAAAAAAAAGGAAGATTGGCAACAGATGTTAGCTCAGGGTGAATCTGTCCCAGCAAAAAGAAAAAAAAAGAGAAAGAAAGAAAAAAAAGAGAAAGAAAGAAATGGTCACTCTCGGAGAGGCAGCCCTGAACCAAGTTCAATCAATTTCTTGACTCATTTTATCCCCCACTGTGAGAAGGGACTATTTGAATATGCAGGCCAATAAGATTGCCTTGGTCTGGTCTCCTAAAGTCATGGACCAAATGCTTAAACAAAACGCATACACATTTCCCAATAACAGGCAATGTATTTTAAGTACTTCACACACTAAATTCATATTTAAGAGAGAAAAATAAATCTCCAACATTTCAGAGACATAGTTCTGTTAATAAACCTAATCTGAGTTACTAAATTCTGATTAATGGTGTCCTTAGACTTTCCTCCAAGAACAACGAAGCTGCTGGTTTTACATTTGTGTAACTAAGGGACCCTAATTTGCAATTCCCAAACAAAAGGAAATCTGCCAAAGATACATTGAACCTCTTTCTCACTCTAGAGACATAAACTGTGGCAACTCTTAAATACATGAAGTCCAGCTCCATAAAGATGAAGACTCAGTATTCACCAGACACCCAGTTCCAACACAATTAGAATAAACAAGTATTGACAGTAAATTTCCTAATGTAATTTCTGAAAAGAAACTGAAGGCTTTCAAAGGAAGCTAGAATCGAAGCATCTGGAAGCAATTACTCTAGTAATGCCTTTAAAAGATGAAAATGGCTTACAGAAACCAAATGGAACTAATAAATAGTTTGAACACTTATTCAAACAAAATCTCGTAGGTTTACCCTTGCTGTTTCCTTTGCTTGAAAGTCCCCCCTCTCACGGTGAAATCCACATGGTTCACTCTCTCACTTCCTCCAGGTCTTCCAGCAAAGGACACCTCCCTGAGATTGAATCCTCTTCCCCAATGTCCTCCACACTCTGTTCTTCTCCCTTATTTTATTTATCTTAAGAGCATTTATCATCATCAGGATTTATTTCATTTCTTTATTATGTGGTTTTTCTTACAACCTTCAGCTAGGATGAGTGGTGCAAGAAAGCAAGGACTTCTACCTTACACCTAGTAGGTGTTCAATAATTATTTGGTAAATAAATAAATGATTGAATGAATAAATTAGTAGCTCTTTTGCACACGAGAACCTAAACCATTCCATTCCTCTTCATCAAAATTTAGTATAAAGTTAGGGTCTGTGGAGACTTACATGCAATTAAGAAATAGGCATTTCTTCTACTTCAAGTCCATCAACTGTTTTCTTCTCTTGGCTAACTTAGATTTTTCTCAAGATTACTTGAGCATTTGATGATTGATAATGATACTGCAGAGAATGATTCAAATAGAGTGTATTGATGCCGGCCCTGATACCAGTTCCCCTACGTTAAACCCAGCACATATGGGGTTAAAACCAAAAGCACCCATCCTCTTTCCCTGTTTCTCTAAGTTACATTTCTTTGTAAATATCAATTTCTTTAACCTTTGTATCCCTGAGGAGGTCACAAGGCAAATAGAAATTATAAATCATTAAAGCCCAGGTGACCTCATGCTAGGCTCACACTAAAGTTTTGGCTAATTAGTGGTCCTTGACGTTTATTACAGGGAAACAGGTGTACAGAGAATATCAAGAAGCTGAAGTTTCTCAGATGCCAACTCCTCGGTTTCTGGTGCCAGAATCCACCATCCATCGCAGAGGCAGACAACCAAGGACGCTCACCTCCAGATTCCCTTATCTCACCATCCTCCTCCCTGCCAGCAGCCTCACAAGAGGAAACACAGGCTCTGGGAAGGTGCAAAACAGCAAGGCTACATGCTCCCCCTCCCCTACCTAAACCCCACATAAAATCTCCCACCTGTTTCCCTTCAAGGAGGTGGATCTGAGTTTTTAGCTCCCATCTCCTCACACGGCTGCCTTTCAATAATAAAAAGCCCCTTTCCTTGCCATAAGCCTGATGTTCCAGTTTTTTTTTTTTTTGGCCCCTCTTGTGTGATGGGTAAATGGACCTGTGTTTGTGGCTGGTATCATATCAAAGGTCCACATAATTTATGTAAAAATCGACTTTATCTAATGGCATGGGGAGAAAGAAGAAAAATATTAGTATGTCATTCTACGAACATTTACCTTATCCTATGTCAGTCCTCGCAACGCCTATAGTGTAAGTATCTCATCTTAAAGCACAGCAGGTGTTTCTAGTGTTGACACAAATAATCCATAATCAATCTATACATCAAAATTGGGGGGAGTTTATTATGAGCCAGATCTGAGGACTTGCCCAGGGCCTTCCTTTTTCAAGGAAGGAAGGGCACCAAAGAAGTGGGGTGTACAGGGTGGTTATATATTGTCTTGGAACAAAGAGCATACATCACATATGATAAGAATGTCCCTTTTACAATTGTCATGAGATGTTTAGCTGGCACAGCAGATCAGTGGTCAGCAGGTCGGTGATCACAAGGTGAGCACAGCAGGTCAGTAACTAATCCTTAGTTTGTAGGCAGAGATGCTTATCCTTAAGGAAATGCTGATATGTGGGGAAACTACATCCCTATCTTTAGGGGCATCATTCTTATCTTTGGGACATAGTAAAAGTTTAAAGCAGACATGCAATGCATGCTCAACAGGCCACTTCAGGCCCTTTTGGAAAAACAAGGTCAGGCCAGATTAATTTTAAACCAAATGGCTTCTGCATATACTCCAACATATCCCATTGTTTTTCATTTATTTATCACTAGGATATCTATCTATATCTATCTATTTATCTATCCATATATCTATTATATATTATATTTAGCTTAACCCTTTAATACAACCTAGAAATGTGAAAAAAAAGTATTTCAATAAAATAGTTTAAAAATATAAAATACTTCACAATAAATTGAATAAGAAAGCCCAGGAACTATTTGAAGAAAGGTATAAAAATATATTGAAGGTCACAAAATACCTGAACAAATGGAAAAGTATTATGTGTTTTTTGATGGAAAGGCTTAAAATAATAAAAAGGTTAGTTCTCTGAAAATTAATATAGGAATGTGACCCAAGTTCAATTAGAATCCTGACAGTTTTTTAATTGGATAAAATAATCTGAAAATTTATATAGAAAAGTAAGTGTCTAAAATAGTCAGAGAAATGTATGAACAGAGAACAGTGGGAAGGAATTCCTTTACCTGAGTTTGCTGTTGGAATATGAGGAAAAGATGCCTTCCTATATTACTATCAGAAATATGCAGTGCTGTAGCCTTGGAAAGAGAGCAGGCAATATCTAGTATAATTAAAAGCACACATGCCCGGAGCCAGCCCGGTGGCATAGTGGTTAAGTTCATGCACTTTGCTCTGGCAGCCCAGGGTTTGCAGTTTCAGATCCCAGGTGCAGACCTACACACCACTCATCAAGCCATGCTGTGGCAGGTGTCCTACATATAAAGTAGAGGAAGATGGGCACAGATGTTAGCCCAGGGCCAATCTTCCTCAACAGAAAGAGGAGGATTGGCAACAGATGTTAGCTCAGGGCTAATGTTACTCACCAAAAAAAAAAAAAAAAAAACCACACACATACCCTTTGATTCAGCTATGGTATCTTGGAACCAACCCATAGAAATAAAGTCCTTGGTGTGCAGGATATATGTCCAAGGATGGTTATTATAGCACTGTTCAAAAAAATTTTTTTTAATCTTTCTAACATCCATGGATAAGGTAATGACTGGGAAAATTATGGTAAATTCAAACTGTGGAACACCATGAAGAGACTAAAAATAATGAGTTTAGTCTATATCAATCAACTTGGAGAGATTTATATTAGGAATCATTTAGTGAAGAAAGTGATATGCAGAAAAATATGTGTGATATGACAAAGCATATATGTTTGTGCATAAGCACATAAACAAATATGCATGTATATATAGTTTTACATGGTTACGTGAACAGGTAATAAATATGGAAGGATACATTCTGATGGGTAAATTTGAGTTACCTGATACTACAGGATGAGCAGATGTGGCTTTTGCGGCAAAGACAGGGAAATGGTGGAGTCATGTAAAAAAGGAAAAGAAAAATAAAGATGGCATTAAAAATGAGACATTCATAATATGAACACAGTTATGTATTCATATAAAATTATACATACACTCATTAGCCATCAGGGAGATGCACATAAAAACCATAATGATTTTGTTTATACTCACTAGGACCTGGATCATCAGAAAGACTGACAACAACATGTGTTGGCAAGGACGTAGAGAAATTAGAACCCTCATACACTGCTGATAGGAAATGTAAAGTAGTGCAGCTGCTTTGGAAAACTTTCTAGCAGTTTCTTAGTTAAACATAGAGTTACCATATGGTCCAACTCTACTCCTAGGTATATACCCATAGGAAATGAAAACATGTTCACACAGAAAAAGGACACAGATGTTGATAGTGCATTATTCGTAATAGCCAAAGTGGCAACAAAATAAATGTTCATCAAGCGATGAATGGATAAATAAAATGTGGTGCATCCATATAATGGAATATTATTCAGCCCCTAAGAGGAATGAAGTACTGATACATGCTACACCATGGATGAACTTCAAAACCATGCTGAGTGAAAAAAGTCAATCACAACGGACCACCTTGTATAATTTCATTTGTATTTAATGTCCAGAATTGGCAAGTCTAAAGAGACAGTAAGTAGATTGGTGGTTGCCTAGGGCTAGAGGAGATGCAGAGACTGGGGTCTAAAAGGAACAAAGTTTCCTTGGGTATAATAAAAATGTTCTAAAATTGATTGTGGTGATGGATGCACAACCCTGTGAATATAATAAAAGTATTTGAATTGTACATTTATATTTACATTTGAAATGTATATTTATAATACAATATTGTATTTTTATTTTAATGGATGAATTATATCTCAATAAAGCTGTTCAATTACACACACACGTAACATGTATAAATCAACTTTGTCAGGCCAATAGTACCCACAGATTATGTTAAACAATTACCAACTGAATGTAGATTTTTTTCTTTTACTTATAAGAAAATAAAAAGACACTTCAGTCAATATTTTTCTTTCTGTCTCATTTTCAAATTTTTTTCAGCTTTATTTAAAGAACTCCCAATTGAAAACTTTAAGATCTTCACCCGTGAACGAAAACAATATTGGTGTCATTGAGTATGTGTGTAGCATGCTGGTTTGTTCAGTGGAGCAATTGTTTGTTGGGTATGTAATATAACTGTACAAATTTCTTGCTTTCCCACAGCTACAGGCAGTGGTGCACTGGTGCTGGCAAATTCTGACTCCTGAGAGCCAGTCATGTGTCTCTTCTCCCAACTCTGTGTTTGGTGACATCACATTGATCGTTTGAAATAGGCCGTAGTGGCATGTATACATCACAGAAATCCACAAATACTAAAAGTCTGCCTCCCACCCCATACTGGTTTATCAGCGCACTGCTGGTTACAGGTAAAGAGGCCCAGGACTGAGAAACAAAATGCACTGAGGGCTACACCATAGAGAAGGCCTCTAGTTTGCCACTAGTAGTGGGACCTGCAATCCCCCAGAAGGGCTTGATGAACTAATCCGTTTCTATCAACTCTCACACCATCCCTTCCCTTGAGTGGGGAGGCCACTGCAGCCTTTTCTTTGGGGGCCAGGAAGAGAGGCTCTTCCTTGAAACCAATTGAAGGGAGTTCCAAGAGAAACACCTGAAAGTTTGATGAGCCTCTGCTAGCACAGGAGATGGAAATCTCATTCTATAGCTGGGTGCTTGTGGAACTGCTGGATGCACGTGCACGCCCTAGTGCCAGCATTGGAGCACAGTGAGCTCGGAAAGATCTTGAGAAGGTGTAGTGGGAGGCTCAGAATATGGTGCAGATTCCTTTCCAGACCTTCCCTGAATATGAGAAAGATCTGAGAAGTTTTCCCATGGGCCCCTTAAGCTTTGGGTGAATACTTGAACATAAAGAGGGAGGTCCATTTTGAATTCAGGGAGCCCTGTGGTGTAATAAGTGCCAGCAGGGCTTTAAGGCCCCAGGACTAAGGGTGCCTGGAAAGAAGAGTAGGGACAATCCCTGTACCGTGTCTATTCTCTGTAACCCTCTAAGGGTGTAGAAGAAGATTTCTGAGTTGCTTCTAACTCCCTGGGCCAGAACAACGGGCCTGCCCAGGTGGCTGCAGGGCCAAATGATAGAATGCCCGACCCAAGAAGGTGTTGAGGGCATGTTTTTGGCAGGTGAAGGGAGTCATGGCTGGTCCTCTACTGGGATCCTCAATAGTAAAGAGAATGGGTAAAGCTGAGTACCCCTCCAAGATGATGTGGACACAACGTAAGTGGAGGCCACCACATTAGCACAGTCCACCAGCATCAAACAGATGAGTGAATGAACCAGTCAGGGGCACAGGATGCCTCCCTACCAGCAGCATGGCAGGCATGGAAGAGGACATTTGTCTCTTCTCTCCCCTGTACCTTCCTGCTCCTAACAACAGGAGAACTAGAAGAAGGAGGGGAAGGAGGCACCCTACTGCAAGATCTTGCTCCCATATCACCTCTATTCAATAGCTAGCCCACAAATGAAGCTTGACTGGGAATTTGGCAAGAGCCAACATTTGTCAAGTTCGTGATTGACGTTTTGGAAATGAATAGGAATGACACTTAATAGTAATTGAATGGGGAAGGAAATTTATGTAATCTGAAGAAGCTGTCATTAAGTAACCTACAACCTAGTGGGAAATCTAGATTCCACATAGTGTAGTAAAAAGCAGTGCTCAGGCAAAATAAAATTATTTCATGTTTATATCCCAATGAGTTCTTCAATAAACTGGTTACATTATTAGTTATTATTCTCCTTCCCAGTTGGATCCTTTCCATTAACTTTTAAAGTTGCTTGTTTTTTTTTTTTTTTTTTTTTTTACTAAAAATACAACAAAATGAAACATCTTTTTTCTCCTCAGTGCCTTCTGAAAGTTCTACTGAAAGTTTCTCTCTACTTGCCATTTTCAGGTACTTTTGTTCTTTTCACTTTTCGTCCAACTCCAATATCTTCCTTTTCTCTCTCATCACTCCAGCAAAGCAGATATGCACCTCTCTGTTGTTGAAAGCAAAAGTTACTGTTCAACCATCACCTAACTCAGACTCACAGTAGTATATGATACAATCGAGCATGTCCTTAATTTAACTGATTTTATTTTGTATTTTTCTGAAATATTTTAAATTACTTATACCAAGATAGCCATACCTAAATACTTCAGCATGATTCTTCACACACACACAAATCCATACATAACTAAACAATATTTCAACATTCTGTGCAATTAGTAATAATCTCTTAAAATCACCTAATACCTAGTCCATATTCAAATTTCTACAATTGATCCTAAAATATTCTTTATGATTAAACTTTTCTTCTGGAAATACTCTCTTCTCTAAGCTTTCAAAGTTCAAGTTCCTCTGATATTCCTACTATCCATCTGACCAGTTCTTCCCTGCGTTCTTTCAGGCCATTAAATATTCGATTCCTTATAATATACTTCCCTGGGGCTTTTCTTCTCATGCTTCTCTGTGATCTCACCCACATCTACGACTTTGATTATCACTATATCAAATAACACTCGTTTTCATTTCCCAATATCCAATCCACTGAAATGTATTGTATTTACTTCCTAAATAGGTTTTCCTTGTTCCCTTTTCTTATCTCTCCAGCCTCTGCATTAAGTGTAAGCTCTCCTTCTCCTGGACCTATGGAGCTTTCTCACTGCCACACTGCCTACTGGTTTTCTGGATTTTACTTATTTATTTATTTTCATATTTGCTATTTCTAAATGATATTATTATTCACAACTGGATGTCGTTTGCGTCTTTTGCTCAAATGCACTAGAGATTGGTAGTTGAGAAAGTATTTAGTAGTCAGAGTAATCTTTTTGAAATTGAAATATTAGGCCACTTTTTTACTGAAAAACTTTAAGCAGCTTTCTGTTTCTCTTATGATGAAGCCCAAAATCCTTAACACGAACAAAAGCTACAACAGAGATCTTGTATGATTTAACCCCAAAGTACTTCTCCAGTCTTATTTACCAATATTTTCCTCCAGGTTTACTTCATTCTGCTCAATGAGCCTTTCTTTTCATTCCCACAAGCCACAGTTTTGGGTTTTTTTAATTGTTGCCATTACATACAATGCTCACCAATCCCCACCCCTTTCACCCTTCACAGACATCAGATATCAGCTGAAATATCTTTTCTGCCAGAAGTCTCAATAGACTTTTCTGGTCTATCCTCTCAGAAAAGCATTATCACAGTTGATAAAAATAATTCTTTATTTAATAAATACACCCTAACTTCAAAGAATATACATATGTCAAATGGTCATGCAGGTTCTGGAAAAAAGAAGTGTCAAAACTCAACCACAAAGAACATCTAAATAAATATAATAAGACTTTATAAGTCATTTTCCTTGCACAAAATAATAAAGCTACACCATATAAAAAAATAAGCAAGGTAAAAAGAAATCACTAGGAATATTTTAAACTAATAATCAATTTCAACTCAAAGATGAAATCCCAAAAGAACAGACTATTTTGCAATTACACAAGATTCCAAAACTTAAGGAAATATACCCAAAGCAATACACTGAGAAAAATGAGTGCCTTCTGACTCTGAAACGGGTACCCAATGAAACATAAATCTTACATGTTTATCATAGTTACCTTGCAAAAAATTTAGTCTCCAAGAGGTTACTACGAAGTCATATGTTGTTTAATAATTAATGAGTGAATCATAACACAGACAATTAAAATAGAAAGGACACAGATTGTTGAAACATGGTTATAGGAAGGAAGAAAACAAAGAAACAGTATTTTTAGTATATAAAGAGTTCAAACCAATAAATAAGAAAACTCTAAGGCCAAAGTAAAACACAGAAAAAGGCAACTTGCTACCAGGTGAACATAGCTAGCAAGGTAATATGAAAACAGGGAGCTTCACAACTGGAAGATAATTAACCACTTGGATCCACATTTCTTCACATATCCTCCAAAAAGACCATAAATTCAACAGAGAGTACAAATAAAACCATACATGATTCTCTCTTCAGGATTACTAAGAGACAGAAAACATCACAAAATCCAATTTGTCTGAAAGTAGTGAAATAAATTTTAAATCTCAACGGAGCCCTCACTGCCACTGCAAACCTGTGGGTGTGCAGAGCAGGGCAAGGGAGATTTGAGAGAGGCCGTGCAAAGGAGAAGAGGAAAACGAGTGACATAGGTCAAGCACAGACAAAGTGACTCCCTAAACGTTCCACACTAAGTATGAAAACGGTCATGACAGGTCTGGGACGTGTAGTTCACAATATTGATGACTGGGAAAGGCCTGTCAATAGAGGGATTGAAGAGACAGCCTTGATGACGTAGAGCTTCAGAGGCAGAAGCAGATAGAGAGAGAAGGGTGCTCCTTGAAGACATGGTGGTGAAAGAAAAGAAGTAGAAATGGGAAAATTAAGAAATCTGCAGAAAGCAAAGAGAAACAAGAACCTCCAAAACTCCCCCTCTAGCTCTTACCACCACCATCAACTTCATCCATTAAGGAAACTGAACATCTCTACACACGGAAAAGGGCCTTCTTTCCACC
Source organism: Tapirus indicus (assembly GCA_031878705.1). NCBI lineage: Eukaryota > Metazoa > Chordata > Mammalia > Perissodactyla > Tapiridae > Tapirus > Tapirus indicus. Next base: position 31,449,011 of record CM062937.1, on the reverse strand, counting down.
ATATGTGTAGACATAGAAGAAAATTTTAAAAAACAAACAATACAACACTATGGTAAGGAAGGAAAAAAACAGGAAATATAAATTATAGCATTTTAGCTGACAAAAATTAATCCCCATAACCCACCCCCAAAATAAAACAGTAGCAAAAGAAAGTGGTAACACCACATTCTAAACTGAATTGAATATCTTCAAACAAGCACGTGGAGATAAATGAACACACACACAAATCAAATCAGACGTGCAAAACCTAAGAAAAGAAATGGGCCAAGAAGAAAAAACAGCAGGAAAAATATGCAATGAAAGTTGTTCAAAGTCAGGAAAGAAATTAAAGATAAAGACAGAATCCTCTCAGAAGAAGAACAAATTAAAATTGACCAGGAATGATCAAATATGAGATATATCTTAGCAAAATTATCAAGTTTTTTTGACAAAGACTATATCCTCAGGGATATAGGCAAGAGTTCAAACTACTTATGAGAGTAAAATAAACAGGCTCCACCACTGCTACCTCTGTTTTCTGCTTCTGTTAGTGCTGCTAGTGTCCTAATTCAGTGGGAAACTGGTCCTTCTTTGGGAACCCACAGCTGAAAAGACGCTAACGCTTGCCATGGCCAATGGAAAATCAAGACAGAGAAAAAGATCATATTAATTTGCAGGTGGCAGGGCAGAATGGTTCTACGGTGAAGTTTAAGACCAAGAGGCATCCACCACTTAGTAAACTAATAAAAGTCTATTGTGAATGACACTTTGCCAATGAGACAGATCAGATTCAGATTTGACTGGCAGCAAATCAATGAAATGGACACATGAGCATAGTTGGAAATGGAAGATGAAGAAAAAATTGATATGTCATAATAGTAGACAGTATTGGATACTGAAAAAAAAGGAACCCGATATTTTATAATTCTGTTCCTGCAAACAAGATACATCCTCAATTAATAAATAAGTTGATACTACCACATCTTTACTACTTTAATATGCACCTCCATTTGTCTAGTTTACACAAAGTAACTGATGTATGGGCATGAATATATTGTTTTTTTATTTTTATTTTGTCCTAAATGACCAATGGTATATTTTGATGGACATCACATAAAAACAAGAAGAGAAACAAAATCTGGTTCTATAAAAATATCTCTCTTTCTCCTTTAGTGCCTTCAGAACCCAAGGAGCCCATCAGACACCGTTCTTCCTTCTTTGTAGTAGATGCAAGAGCCAGCCATTTAACCTTTACTTTGGATGGTGTGTTCTGGCATACTCCCAACCACTGCAACTAAAGCAACTTTACTGAAGTATCATAATCTGAATCTTCCTAAGATTTTTCTCCCTTCCTCTGAGCATATGTATCTTCCCAAGCCTACAGTGTGCAAGCTCTTGCTTGCTCATCCTACCCATCAGCATGATGTCGTCCATATAGTGGATCAATATGAAATTCGGTGTGATGTCCAGATGGCCGGGACTCTTTATATTTTATTATGATAAATTGCAGCAGTGTTGATATAGGCCTGGGGAAAACTCTGAGTAAATATCATTGTCCATTACAGGTGAATGTTAACTTTCTGATTATCTCTTTTGATAGGAATAGAAAAGAATATATTCATTCAATCGGTGATCTTAATATCATGTACTTGAGGTGATATTAATCTGCTCCAGCAGTGGTACCATATCTGGTGTGGTAGCTGCAATCAGGAGTACCATTTAGTTGAGCTTGCAGTAATCTACAATCATTCTCCATGATCCATCTAAATTTTTCTTCTGGAGTCAAACCAGTGAATTGCACAAATATATGACAAGGATCACTCACCCATGTAATGCATCCTAGATCTTTGATGATAACATTAATCTCTGCCACTCAACACCCCCATGTCCCAACACATACACACACACACACACTCACACACACACCCATGCATATATACTGGCTTGTAACATTGTTTTTCCTTTATCTACAATCTTGGCTTCAGGGAGATTTCAGAGGCTTTTACTTGGCCTTCTCCGTTAAAATATTGAGGGATCATTCCGGAAGTTACTTCAAAATGCCAAGTATTTAAGCATGAATTTTAAATTTGGGGAAACAGAAATGAGTTGGCAAGCACATAGGCGCTCAGATGCAGTGAACCCCTTGTAAATCAAACTTTACCCAGTATTCCATTTATTACCTGGCCCTATCATATGCCTCCAGTCTAACAAGAGGGCAATGATTCTGCTTTGGGTCCCCTGTTATTGATGTCAGCTTAGATCTTGTATGCTGAAGTTCACAAATGATCTGGCTATTTCCCTTTTCTCAGTGTAGAGCCACTGACATAAATGGCTATAGTTTCCTCTGAGTAAGACCTGGGAGAATCTTTCCAGTATATGCTTGCTGAGGTGTAGCAAGGTTCTTCTACCTGGAGGCCTGACTCTTTCTTCAGTCAATGGGTTCCAGATCTGAAAATTGGCTAAGTTCCTCAAATAGTTAATGGAATGCCTGATGCACAGTAATAGAATCCTGTACAATCTGGCTCCTAGCAAGGGATCTCACCTCATAGTGAAGGAGGTATGGGAAGAGGCCCATAATCATGGGATCCATCATTTTATCTCATAGTGTGATATAGAGAATCGAATAGATCTGATAGTGTTTTGGAATGACCCAAAGGTGAAACAACAGCTTGGAGGCAAAACTTTGCAAGAATGAGTCTCCATCTTTCAGTATATAGCATGTGTACTCAGTCTGTAGAGGTTCTGTATGCCTAATAGGAAGAATCTATGCATCCACGAATCAAGGATGGAAGCAGGAATAACCCCATTTACCATCACTCCCAATGAACCACTGGAGGATACTGTGCTGTTTGTCTCCACACTCTAGGCTCTTCAGAGTTGGAGGTCCTGTTCACCAAAGGCAGTGCCTTTATGTCAGGATTCACAGCACATGCCTCACTGAGCATTTTGGAGCCATTTTGCTTGGGAATTAGCAAGTGAAAAGAGGAATAATCACCTTGGCAGGATAATTGATTCTGATCAACAGGAGAAAGTAGGGAGGCCTTTACCAATTAGGAGGAGGGAGAAATATGTTTGGAACCCATGTGATTCACTTGGGTGCCCCTTGTTACTCCTTTGACCAAATATAACAAAATAGATATGTGCAACAACCTGGCATTAGAAGGGCATGATTGCCAAGATCTCAGACCCCTCTGGAATAAGCTTGGTTACATCAGAGTTAAGCAACCAAGATCAGCTGATAGCTGAGGGTAAGATGAATTTAGAATGGGTGGTGGAAGAGGGAGATGATGAGTACCGTTTGCAGCCTCAAGACCAACTGAGGAGCTGGGGGCTTCATAGCATCTCACTAACTTCCTTCTTCAAATGTCTTCCTCCAGAGGAGATGCCCATGGGGACCGTGGAGGATCTGCTCTCCAAATATGTCAGGAGAATTGAAAGTGTGCAGAACAAAGGGTGAACTGTGGAGAGGGTAGAGCACTCTTTCTCTTGGCCTCAGCATGTGATTTAAAGATATGATGACTTACCAAACCTTCTTGCTTTACAATGTGTATTTGATTTTCAGGATTAAAAGGCAGAGGTATGTGATTATTTTAAAAGATTGCTTAATCCTCTTTTCTCAAGCCCCACATTTTCCTAGAGAACAAAATGAACATGAGGTCAAGAGAAGAAAAAACTAATCTTTCTGTTGACTCGTGCTTATTTAACTGAAATAAAGCATGAAGATATCTAATAACATTATGATAATACCAGTTGATTTTCCTGGGCCCATTGTATTCAGAAAAGTAGAGTTGCTTTTTGTGGAATTCTGAGATAGAGATTGTTCCTGAATATACTTTTAACTAGGAAGTTTATTTCAGGTTTTTACCTCTCAATTTGGTGTAATTGTGGCATTTAAAATCATGGTCACAAAGCTGGACAGTGTCTCCAGCTGTCAGGCATTTGTAGAGGAAAGAGTTCCTACTCTCCCCATCTAGATACAGAGCTTCATATCTATCTTGTCAGTTTCCTGGATCCTCCAACACCATAGAAGATTTTCAATTAGTCCTCAACCTATGATTTGTTATCCCTCGCTCTAACATTATCTTAGGTGTTATATGAAGATAGACTATAATTTTCAGGGAAACAACACATACTATTCAAACAATATTACTATAATACTCCAGAATGCAAAAGGTATTCATTATAATGTATAAGATGAGGCCCACAGTAGCTTGAAGAATAGTTCTCATGGGTTAGTCACAGAATGTTCTATGAAGGGGAGGATTGGGACTCGATTGGGATTCTTTCTCTTTCTTGTGCTTCCTCATACTGTCTCCTCCCCTTTAATTCTGTTTTCCCTCCTCCCTTTCTTCCTCCTACTTTCTCATTATTTCTCTACTCCACTCATCCTCTCTCGTTCTTTCTTTCCTCTCCTTCTCTCCCTCCTCTTGCTTCAGTCCCTTCTCTTCCATCTATTACTCCTTCCTTCCATCTCTAACTTAGAACTTTTGAAAGAAAATTAGGTTAACCTGAAGCTAACCTGTCTTATTTATTTTTCTAGCAAAAAGAACTTTTATAAGGGCTAAGTATGAACCACCTTTCCATAGTTGTTTTTTAAAAAAATCTTTCTTCTACTTGAAATAACTTACATCTTCATGTCTAGAGAGAGAGCAATGGTCTAAATGATATATTTTGTCTTTTTTGACCTCTTTCATTCCAGGACACCACGTTGTTAAATGTGAGGTAAATATCGGAAAGAAGCAAAATGTAAGAGATCTTATGTAATAAAACTATTTTTAACAAAATTTACTAAGATAGGTTCATATACAAACACATCAGAGAGAGAAAGAGAGACAACCCTTAATTTACATTATTCATAACTGTGAGTGTAAAAAACACATATTGCATATTTCTATGAAATGTACTAATAAAACGCTCTCATATCCATAGACTGATAGTACCAAATTCATGAATTACATGAGCTGTAGCCTATTATTATATGGACAGTTACCTTTCCTGGAAATAGCTCCTTCTTCTAGGTTCTTAAAAGGAGACAGCTCTCCAGAGAAGCTCTATAAAATAAAAGTTTCAATTTCATTTATACACCTGACAAAACCCTTGGTTGTTTATCTACTAAACATAGCATTTATTATGCAGCTACTGTCTTTTAAAACAGTACTATGGGGCCTCTTAATATAAATATCTCAAATATATTTGTAAAGATAAATTTTTTGCATTCACTGTATCTATAAAGTTGTATGTTTATACTGCTATAGGTACCAATTATATAAACATACCTAAAATATATACAATAAAATATGTACTAAAAATACACTAAAGTGCTTGAAATTATATCAAGTTAGGATTATTTACATATAAAAATAATACATATTTTAAGGTGATCTTCTTATTGGTTACAGTTTTAGCCCTTCCCTCATGTTTCTACACCCATCCCCCAATGTGAGATTAAAGACAGGAATAGAAAAATAGCACATTAGGTGAAGAGTTTATTATAATGATAAATAAGAAAATGGCATACCAAGTTGACATGCAACAATTCAGTTACTAGCTTTTTTTGTTATTCTGAATATTCAAATAAAAGAAGTATAATTTCAATGGATTCTTCAGGAAAAACAAATACATTCCAAAATGAGGAATGAGTGTTTGTCCATCTGTGCATTTTGCAGTCATAATTACAAATTGTTGATTTGTACTACAGGCGTTATTAAACTCCAAGTCGTGCCAACTCAGTTCTCATACATAACAGATTATACTAATTATCTACTGCTGCCAATTGACACTCTTGTTATTAACTCTTATTTACCTGAATAGATAAAATCAAGTATCTACAATGCAAAAGCCAGCAATATCCAAAACTAAAAATAATTGGAGTGGAAGATGGCATGAATGACTAATACATTCTGATATCAGCTTCATTTCCAATTTTATTAGTAAATAGAAACAACAGTGTGTCTTTGAAACAGCTTTTCCAGCACCGAAGAGCCACTGTTACATTACTGTGAATGTCTGCATTTTAAATTTTGACTTCTCTAGCAATTTTCTTTAATTTATTCTGCTCACTTTTTTCTTCTCGATTTAATTTTTCTACTCTCTGGATGAAATAAGGAAAGGATATAGAATAAGTGTCCTCTAATGGATCAATTAATGAATCATTCACTCAACAATCATTTATGGAGCATCTACTACGTGTCTGAAAATCTAGACTTTATTCCTTGTGCAATTTAATTATATTATTAATGAAATCATCATCTTCTCAATCCCCATGCTCTTAGTTGTAATAAGTCCATTATTTTATGACTACCCTTAGCTAAATATTTAATAAAAGTTCCATGTGTGCTTACATTAAGAAATGATTGTCCTTCCTCACTGCAGTCCAGGCCTGATAACGTCACCAAATTTCCACTCACAAGTGCCCATTGGCTCTCCTGCTACCGCGCTTAGTGAAACATAAGAAAAGTGCTTCAGCTGGTTTAGCTTATTGGGGAGACGCAGGGTTCAAGTGCTTCTGTTCCTCAGAGATACAGTAAGGAGTGATAAAATACAAAATTCCTCACAATTAACCAAGCAGGACCCAACTTTGCTACAAAAGTTCTTCCTTCCGTTCCACACACAGACAGACACAAACACACACACATTTTCTTTCAACTCCACCCAAAATCCCTCTCAAACTGCCATATTTATTGAACATATTTTCTTTATTGAACATTTTGGCTTGCTCATCCTCGCCTCACTACTTAACGACTCCCATCTGACCTTTGTTTCCACTTCCTCACTAATTCTATTCTCACTAAATCCCTGAGTTCCACCCCACTAAATCCAGTGGGCACTTCACCCTTTATACACTCCAGCAGTTGACCTGTTGTTCACCCTACTTTTTCCATTTTAAGACATTAGTTTACATTTTCTTCCATGATACTCCAGGATCCAAGTTTTTCCCAAATTCTCATGCTCATTTTTCTCAGTCTTCTTTGCTAGCATCTACTCATCTAACTGATTCTTAGAGGTTAGTTCCCCATGTTTCCATCTTAGGTCTTATTTCCATCTTATTTTCTCCTCTCTTCCCTTTTCTTTCTACCTTTTCATCCAAGGATATCTATCCACTTTGCTCTTATGGATTTTATGATGGTCTGGACACAGAAAACTCAAATTGATATTTCAAACTCAGATCTCTCTGCTGAATTCTAGACCCGTAAATCCAGCTGTGATTGACATCTGCAACGGGATGCAAACACTTTCAAATACAGTATTTTCAAAACTACTACATCATCTTCTCCATTCTTATATGCTATATCATTAAATTGGACCATTGTCCTCAAACATGTTCGAGTGCAAAACACAGGACTTTTTATTCTCATTCATACACCTCCATTGATATCACCTCTTCAGTATCACTCACACCTTTCTTCTGCCTAGTCCAAGCCATCATTTAAAAACCAGTTTTGGATATTTCAATAGTTTCTAGTATCTTTTTTTAATATAATATATTTTCCACAATGTAACAAGAAGGGTCTACTTAAACGCAATCTGATTATTTTACACTTCTGCCTAAAATCCTATAGTAGTGTTCCATTTCCTTTAGGAGAGAGTCAACCTTTTTTTTTCTTCTTTTTTTTGCTGAGGAAGATTCACCCTTAGCTAACATCTGTTGCCAATCTTCCTCTTTTTTTGCTTGAAGAAGATTGTCCCTGAGCTAACATCTGTGCCAATATTCCTCCATTTTGTATGTAGGTCACCATCACAGCATGGCTGATGAGTGGTGTACGTCTACCTTCAGGATCTGAACCCGTGAGTCCAGGCCACCGAAGTGGAGAGAGCTGAATTTAACCACTATGCCGTGGGGCTAGCCCCTTGAGTCCAACATTTTAAACATGATTTGACAGGATTTGTCTTTGTTCATCTATTTAGAACCTTCTTCCATCACTCACCTGTTTGTTCTCAATATCTATTCATACTCAACTCTTTTAATATCTTAGTTGTTTCTAGGTCTGTTCTCAACTCCATGGCTTGGGACCATCTAAACATATGCCTGAAACAGTCAGTCTCACCTACCTATCCTTCCTTCCCAGCTCAACTTAACTGTCACATAGGACATTGTTTCTATCTCTGGAAATTTTAAATCCCCATGATATACATTCATCTGGCACCCTGTACTTATACTCTGGAAAGATTTTTCACTAGATTGTATCTCTACTGCACTAGACTGTTTAATCACATCAGGAAGAATGACTTTTTAGGAAGTAGGACATAACTATCTCTTTCTATGCTAAATTCTGAGAGTGGGTGGCCCAATGAATGCCAAGTGCTATACCCCTTTCAATACAAAAGCCACTATCTCCTTGGATATGCATATGCAAGCAGGGTGACTGGATCATGATGAGTTTTATAACCAACCATTGAACTGTATCCAAAAGGAAAAGATCTTTCTGACTTTTATAGCTTAGAACTGAGTCTGGATTGATGGTCTGTATTTTTTCTTCCTTATAATGAGTTAAATCTAGGAAACACATTGTCCTTTCCAACTCCTGACCTGTGTTGAAACCACCCAATCTATTACGGTTTTGTGTATCTTGAATTTCACTCACGGTCCGGCTTTTTGCCTTTTTTCTTTTCCAAGATACAGTTCAGTACTTATATAAGTAAGAGGAATAAAAAGGATACTGTTAATTTTAATCAAATTTCTAGATTCTGTCCAGCAAAGGTGTGTTCTTATAAACAAATCCCTGGCAATATTCCAGGAGCTAAATTTATAGAGATGAAAAGACGTGATATCTGTCTCCATAAGGAGTTGACTGTAAGTATAGGAGACTACCCTAGGAAATCTGAGTGGGCCTGATTCAATTAACTGAAAGGACTTAAAAGCAGAGCTGAGGCTTCCCAGAAGAAGAAGAAATTCTGCCTGTAGACAACAGCTTCAGCTTCAGCTTGTGCCAAGAGTCCCAGCCTGCCTTTCCTGACAGCCCATCTTAAGGATTTCTGTTTGTCTAGCTAGCCTCCATAATCACATAAGCCAAACCCTTGCAATAAATCTCTTAATATATATCTCCTGGTGATTCTGTTTCTCTGGTTGAACACGGACATATAGAAGAAGGAGAGAGAGCCAAGTAAACCAATAATGACAACAAAGAGAGGCACAAAGATGATCCAGAAGAGGAAGCAATTATGCCTATACAAGGGGAGATGTGGGGGCTCAATAAATGTTATGGAGAAGTTGAAAATTATACCAGTTCTTGAAAGATTAACAATGAATGATGGTCTAATCAGAAAACAAGGTAAAGAGAACCAAAAGCAGTGAGAAAAAGCACATGAAAAAAGGCAGGGAGGCATGGAATCACATGCTAGGTTTTAGGAAAAAAAGAAGTTGACTTATATGTATGACTATATGGCAGAAATAAAGCGGCAGATGATGAATTTCAGAACAGTTAAACATAGATCATGAAAGTCATTAAATGTCAGGTGAAGGTGTTCTGATAAGGTTTGAGCTATAAAGAAAGATATAATGCTGGGTAAAAATACAAGCAAAATTTGTGTTTTATAAAAAGCCGCTTTTCTACTATGCGGTTGTGGATTAGAATGGAGAGTATATGATGACGTACAGTAAATAAGAGACACATTCAGTGTGAACATGAGAGATGTTGAGATCCTAAAACAGGACAGTGCTATCACGGTGGGAAGAAGGGAACTAACTATAGATATATTCAAGAGGATTTAATTACCAGTTGAACATGGGGAATGAGGAGTTCTCTGACTCTAGAAAGGCACTACATTAACAACCATGTTCCAAGACTCAGTACCAGTAGTGAAGATACTCAGGTCAAGAAGGGAAAGAGGATATTTGAAGGTAAAAGGAATGTAAAATCAGTTCAGTATCTGGGCCTTAGATGTGTGTGAGATGCTGCCTACAATGATGAATATACTAGTGTGTATTGCAAGGGGGAGACAGGATTTCATTCAGTTATGAGTTACAGAAAAGCTCCACTTGAGTGACTTAAACAAGTACAGGTATATTGTCATCAGATTATGCAAAATCTTGAGATTGGCTATCCAAACTTGTTATGGTGTTCAGCATTGCTACTGAGGACCCAGGCTTCTTCAATATTCCTGCTGAACTAGCGGGAAGAGTAGAGTATTTTTCCTCATAATCATAGGATGGTTGCTGTAAGTTCAGGGATTGTACTTGTGCCAGGAAAGAGAAGGGACAAGAAGGAAGGACAAAAAGTGAAACATCTTTTCCTCTTTGTGTGTGTGTGTGAAGGAACTCATTCCCCAGGGATTTCTACCTATACCTTGTTATCCAAAATTACACCACATGGCCTGTCTCTGGCTACAGGAGAGACTGGAATATTGAGTAGTTTAGCTTTCCAGCCTGTAAAATAAGTAAAGGCAAAGAAAACATGACTTGGAACTGGTACTGAGCAAGTCAACTGCTAGTCTCCACCACACAGGTGATGTCTAGAAACATAGGGATGCACAGGATTAAATATATCTGTAGTATATGGAACATTGTGATTGTGAGGTAATAAAAAGACCAGAGGTTTTAAAATAATATCTTGGGCAATGGATAAGGAGTGCATAAAGGAAAATGGAAAGGAATCATCAAGAATATAGAAATAGAGTCAGAATATTGAGTCATCCCATAAGCAAAAAAGAAAACATTTCATAAAAGGAGCATCCAGGAAATTAAGATATGAAAAATGCTGAATATGAGCATTAGATTTGTCAACTGGGGGGGCCGGTCCCATGGCATAGCACTTAAGTTCATTTGCCCCGCTTTGGAGGCCTGGGGTTTCACAGGTTCAGATCCCGTGCGTGGACAGACGCACCACTTGTCAAGCTATGCCGTGGTGGTGCCCCATATAAAGTAGAGGAAGATGGGCACAGATGTTAGCCCAGGGCCAGTCTTCCTCAGTAAAAATAGGAGGATTGGCAATGCATGTTAGCTCAGGGCTAGCCTATCTCACAAACAAACAAACAAAAAAAAAGATTTGTCAACTGGGGGTGAACTATGACTTTTGTCAAAACACTTATTGGAGTCTTTTTAATGCAATAGCATTTTTGAGTGATTAATACAGTCACTGTGCTGGATACTGGGAATTCAAGGGTGAAGAAGACACATATGTTTCCTGCCTGACATCATAAAGTGTGTATATTAAAGGGCGAAAAATAGATACATACATTAAAGAAAGAGTTAAAAGAGACAGTAAAAACAATGAATGGATGAGATAAGCAAGACAAAATCAGAGAAGGGAACACACTTTAGGTCAGATTCTTGTAGAACATCTCCCTGATGAGACCTAAAGAAAAGAAACTAAATTTGTAAAATATGGTGGGGAGGAAGGGATCTTCTTGTTGAGCAAGTGGCAGATAAAAATTCCCTTAGGTGGAAAAGCATGACGTGCTTGAGAACCTAAAGAAAGTACAGTGCGGGCAGAGCATAAGGAAGGAGACAGAGAATAGAGAAGATAAGATCGAAGAGATAGGCTTGGGCATATCATGCCAACTTTCTTAAGCCACCAAAATCAGTGGATTTTATTCCCACAGAAATGTAATATTTTGATGGGTTTTAAGTAGAGGCATTCTCATGATGTGATTTACATCAAATTATCCCTTTTGTTCTGAAGAAAGATATTCTTGAAGAGAGACAAGAGTGGACAAAGAGACCAGTCAAAAGGCTATGCAATACTTTAGGGGATGATGGTAGCTTAGATTAGGGTGGTGGCAGTGGACAGGACAAGAAGATGGTAAATTTGAGATATGAATTAAACAAACGAGGAACTAAGAATAAGTTAGAGTAAAACTCATGAGCTATCATCTTAGGTCAGGTTTCCCGGGAGGAGACTTGGACATAAAGATTTATATTCAAGCAGGTTTTTGAGAAGTGCCCTTGGGAAAAACTCAAAGGAAGTGAAGGAAGCAGGACTGAGCAGAGGGAGAAGCTGAACTGTGATGCAGCTGCCACAGGAGCCTTAGCCAATTTCAGGGGTGCTCTGGACCTGGGTAGACCTTTGGAGTTGTCCAAATGAAAACAATGGAACTGGCACTTTGTACCCCAGATACACAATGCTCTGTGGAGGGAGCATAGCCTTGGGTAAGGCAGCTTCCTTGGTTAGAAGTCAATTCATATAAAAGGATGCATTCATGAGCTGTCCACAGTACATATTCCTGAAAGTTGGGGGAACAAGTATCTCAACAGGGTTGAGAAGAAGGGATCTGGATCATCACATCATCCACTATACTGCCTTAACAAACAACCCCCAAATATGTGTAGCTTATACAACCAAGGTCTATTTCTTCAGGAAAAGTCCTAAGTGAATTTTTTGGCAACACCTCTACACAAGTCTCCTTTGAGAGTTCCTTCCTACAGTGTATGCAGGAGGAGTCCCTGAATATGTCCTGATTCTCCATATTGGGGCAAACTCCTTTTCTCACTTTCTCGGTAGCCTTTTTTCTCTACCTTCTGGAAATTTCTTCCATTTCTATTATCTTTCATGGACACACCCGAAATGGGTATTGGAAAATATTCCCTCCGTAGGGACTCCGTAGCTTTCAGATTCCAATTCCTACTTGGGCAAGGTAGAAGGGCAGGTAAAAAAGATTGTTTTTAGGCTTGAATAGTCAAAAGCTTTTGGAGTTCCGGACCATGGCTTCTTTGGTGACATAACTTCTCAGAAAGGGAGTAGGCTTCTGATTTATTCCATTTCAATCGGTTCCATGTGCTAGTAATCACCCACAAGTTTATTTCCCAGACATTTTTTCTCAAGCCTGCTTTATTTTCCTTCCTCACTCTCATAGTTCTCTCCGAAGTTAATGGTAACTATTCTGAGACTATCCGGAAGAATAGGGAGAAAGACCTTATTTTGAACTTGACCTTTGGCCTGAGTTGCTTTATTTTAGTGAAGTGTTTTCTTGGGCCCTAGTCACTAAAATCCTTTTTAAATCACAACTCCTAATTTTTTAGAATTTATCATCTGTCACCTTTTCCAATTCTCCAAGGCTCTGAATTTCTGGACTCACTATTTCTTTACATTTCTGCTTGCAAACTGGCCAAGTCTCTGAGCTCATCTTTTTCTGCTAAAACAGAGCCAGTAACAGTCAACCGACAAACTTTTGAGGCCTCTCTTCCTACCTCTACCCTAGAGATGCTGGTCAGTAAGCATACATTCTGGAGGTGGCAGTTTTATCAAACATCTTGCTATTGACCATTACCATCTTTTCAGCTTTTAGTATCAGCGCCTTCATTGCCAGCCACCATGCAGATAAGCCAATGTCACATAATTTAGTTTTGTTACCTTTACTGTATTAAAGTAACTACAGTAAAGTACATGTTCAAGGGACCAACTTCTATATTAGGGTAAACACTAGCTGCTATAATAAACAGCACCCAGATCTTAGTGTCTCAGTAAAGCAAATGTTTATTTCTTACTCGGAAATGATTATGCCTGTTCAGATAGGGATTGTGGGGGGTTTCTATAAATTATAGTTAAAAATTATGGGAATTCCATTTTGGGGCTCTATCAACTCAGAGTATTTCTATCCTACCAGAGACTGGGGCAAAATTTGGGGCATTGTAGAAGCACACCTGAAAAAGGCATCATCACTTCCAACTATATTCTATTGGCCAGAATTCAGTCTTACGATCCCATATGAATGTAGTAGGATGAGGACCTGGGAAACATAGTTTTCCTGTGTATTCAGAGAAAAATGAAACCGTTTGGTGAACACATAGTATCATTTCTTCCACCAGAGGTATTTTGAAGATAGAATTGATATGATTTTTTTGAGGGCTTGTGTGTGTGAGTATGTGTTGGTATGTTTTGCAAAGAGTAGGAGATCTTGAGGTTAAAGAAGTATTGAGTGAAATCAAAGGCATCTTATGGATTATAATAATATTGATAGATCAGTGGTTTCAAGATCTCCATGGGTTGGCACTGGGAATACTTGAATGGGTCACTTGAAAGAATAGGCTCCAGTGATATAGAGCTAGGTTTTGAAATCCAAATTTCGGAACTAATACAAGAACTAGATGCAGGCAAAAGCCTAATTATAGTGCATTAAGAAATAAATGGTTGGTGATACAGTGATATATTGATACAGTGATACTACACAGTGATAATGTTCAAGAAGCTTAACAGAGAAAGGAAGGAGAATATTAGCATGGTAGGTAGATGGGGGCAAAAACCAAGGTCCATCTCAATTAGTTTTTTATGCCCCATACTTTCCCTGCAAATGCTTTCTTCAACTGTGAGTCACTATATATATATAATATGTAGCATATGTGGTATGTTTATATGTTATATAACATTCACACATATAAATGAATGTTATAGTAATGTCTATCACACAGGACACTGAAGTGGAAGTATTATCCATTGATAAAATAGAAACGGCAAAATCAATTGGTTCCACCACCCCCTGCCTTCTTCCAAAGAGAGAGTAGCTGTTGACATTTACTAGTACACCACAATATAACACTTTCCCAATATTAAAATAACTCACGGTGTCAAGAAAAACATCTCAGGCATTATCTTATTCAATTAGCTTTGTACTTCAATCATGCTCTGTTATATATTAGTGAGATGAAGCTTATTTTATTTAAATTTTGCTTCATATTTCAATATCTCTCTTCTGAGATGTGTCTATTGTACCCCACTGTGTGTTTTATGACATAATCCTCTAGTTCAATGTTCCACCATGGCCTATTTCAAGCTATCAACATGACATCTCTGAAGACAGAGTTGGGAAGAGATGGGCACTGTTGGTTTTTGCAAGAGCCAACTCCAGTACATCCCTGGTTTTAATTATAACTATTTAACTATTTTAGTGCTGGTTTGAATCTCTTAGAAGTATTAGCCAGATATTCTGGCATTCGGGATGTCACAGATACAAATTGTTTCAAAGCCAGTGGTCCTCTATAAACTTCCTCTTTTTTTTTTTTTTTTTGCTGAGGAAGATTCACCCTGAGCTAATATCTGTTGCCAATCTTCCTCTATTTTTTTTGTGTGGGCCACCGCTACAGCATGGCCACTGACGAGTGGCGTAGGTCCGCACCCCAGGAACCAAACCTGGGCCACAAAAGCAGAACACGCCTAACTTAACCACTAGGCCATTGGGGCTGGCCCAAGCGTTTTTTTTTTTTTTTTTTAAGATAGGAAGGTTTAGAGAAAGAAAGACGTTAAATGGAAAACCTTGAGGAAATAAAAATGAGTTGAAGAAAACGATAAAGCCCAGTCCTGGAGAAAGTAAAGACGTACAGACGGAGAATGACTTAGCCTTGAACAGAGAGAGGTGTTTTGCCCTTTGAGATCAAAAATAAAATAATAATGATGGGTATGAATGTGTATGTGTAATAGGAAGTTGAGGGATTTCATGCCTGACAGCTTCTTTTGTATCCAAGAAATAAGTAAGGCCATGTGCTATCAGAGTTGGAGTTGACCATGACCTACTTCTCCAATTTTATCAACCAATATTCTCCTAATTGTCTTTTTCACCACACACTAGAGCTTTTTATCTATTTATCAAAAGCAACGGGAACTTCTCTACTTGGAAAACCTTTCACACATTCTATTCCTTAGTCAGGGATAACGGTCCCATCCATCTCTGTTGGGCCATTGTGGTTCCAGCTTCAATGTCACCTGCTCAGAGAAGCATTCTCTGGCCTCTCTTCCAAATTATATTTCCCCATTATATTATCTCATGAGATGTTATAATTTTTTTTAGTACTTATTTTATTTCTGCCTTCATTTTTAGTAATTTTTTCCATATAAGGTAAACCACGAGAAGAAGTACTACATATCTTCTTGCATATCACTCTATCCCCTGTGCCTGGACTCAACCAATATTTATTTAATGAATAAATAAGTGAATGAATGATTGAGTGAATAAACAGCTAAATGAATGATGAAGACTACATAGCATGGTTGAGACCATTGACTGAGCATATTGAAAGAGGAAGCTCATCAAGAGCAAGAGAAAATCTCATTGATAAATCTTACAAAGAAATGTCACTATAAATTTAATGAACGTATTGGTATGTTTGACAATTCAGTAGATACTTATTCACTTGCATCTTCAGACTTTTCTGGAATTTGTGATTGTCACAGGGAAGGAGGTATTGATCTCATCAAAGATGGTCTCCAAGTATATCTGTGAAGGATAGAAATGAGAGAGTCCATCTAAGGGACAGTGATGGATTGGATTCTCTTAAAACACAGACATATTAGATGCTTCCTAGACACAAGGAAAGACCAAGTGGAACTCAGAGGGAAGAGACAAATAGAATAAACATACATAAGCAGGAATCTCATAGTTCATCTCAAATATTTTTTCCTATATTTAACCCCATTAGACAATGACAAATAGGACAGAGATGTATGCAAAGAAGGTAGTGGTGGGGGGAGGAAGGGGCAGATACAATTTGGATATCATACTAAGAAATTAGAGCAGCATTCTATTGCTCCATTCTCATTTTATGTGGCTATTTTCATAAATGTAAGAAAAACATAGCAATATTAATGAAAATGATGATGATTACGAGGATCATGATAAAAGTCAGCTCTACATAGTACTTACTGTGTGCTAGGCACTGTTCTATGTGCTTTTAATTATAGTCATCCATTTAAGTTTCATAATACCATCAGTTAAGTACTATTATTGTCCTCATTTTACATGGAGGAAACTGGATTACTAATTCTATATAAACACTAGGATTATTTTATCTACAGTAAAATAAAGAAATAAAATTTTGACAAAACCAAGCTTTGGATCTTGAGCAAATATTTTTTTAAATGGCAGAAATGATAGTACATTTAAATAAAGTAGGTCAAGCATAATGAAATTGAAAGGGTCCTCTGTTTCCCTTTACACAGAATGTCATGGAATCATTAATAGTCACTTGAATATCTTATTTTATAAAGACCATAAATGTTAAAACACTGCACCTCTAAGCTCTCAGAGAAAAAGTTATTAAACCTTTTAAATCAATGCCAAAATTTTCTGTAGTCCTGGGCATTGACACATCTTTCCTGTGAATTTATAAAGTCAAAGAATCTTAGAACCTGAGATAATTCAGCTTTATAAGATTTTAAAGGTTAAAGGCATAGAATGACTTAAGTATTTAGAAGAGTAAAGGAGTGTTTTCTGAACCAAAGGAAAGACTCTAAGTTATTCAAAGCTTCCTGTTCCTCGGGGCAGCTTAAATAATTGAATTCATGGGTATCTGAACCACTGGCAGGGGTAGAGAGGAACCAATGCCACTTTTTATATTCATCCTAAAATATTTGCTCCATTTTATTATGTCATTTACAAATAAATTCCTTGACAGAATTAAATACTAAATATGTAAACCAGGATCTCAGGCAAACTATTTTTGCAACAATGTGAAGGAAACTACACAAACTTCCTATAAAGTAAACTATATAAGTTCAAGACAGATTATCACTTAACCATTATTTATGATATCTTATTTATAATTATCTATATATTTCTCATGTCTTTGTAAGACTGATATTACCATTTAATAAGACAAGTACCACCTCTAACAAAATTCTGAATTCTTTGTTTTGATGTATTCTTTTCCTCCTGTGAGCTGCTAACTAGTGAACAACACTCTAGTTATCATGAGATATAATAAGGATTGGGTAAAAAATTATGAGATGAAGCTGAAATATTTATAAAATCAGCTTCACTGTTTTAGTGGTTTTATATATCAATATCATTATAACAGGGGGATATATCCAGATTTCTTAGTTAACTCACATAATATAACCTTTTGCACAAGACTTGAAGCTGGGTTAATATAGTAGGGATTGTTGATGAGATTAAAAAGAAATACATTGAAATATTGACTTTTATATCAAGGATATAATCTAGCATGAAGAGGTAGTTTGTCTCAGTAGAAAGAGATTCTCACTGATAAGTTTAGTAAAATAATAGTTGGTACTAATTCTGAAATGGAAAGAGATAGGTTAAATTGACAAAAACTGAAAAAAAAATTATAACTGAACAGATTAAAAAAACAGAAAAAACTCCTTAAACTGCAGCTGATACTGCCTATTTTTAACAACAAAAATCAAGATGTTTGCAAGGGTCTTATGAAGCAGCATTAATGCATACGCCCAGATTACTGAAAAAAACCACCTTCTAACCACTGGCAGAATGTCTGGAGTTACTAGAATTTGAATTAGATAATAGTGTGTTATCCAGTTGGTGATTTGATAACAGGAGTAGGTCTGGAAACAATTGGTCATATTACTGAGAAAATGTTGGCTGTGCAATGCACTTCGATGCTGTTTGTTACGCGATGAATCAGAAAGAGTACATCCATATCCTGCTTGATTGGTCATACTGGGCCAAGTGGGGAATAAAATCCAAATAATAGACTGGTGAAATATATCTAGCTCCTTGTTACTCTGAAAATTCCAGAGAGGTCACGATTATTCTGAGAGATACTTCCTACACTACAGAACCTGAATAAAGAACCCTATGTCACACAATCCACTGTGTGACTTGGAGTAAAGATTAACTTTTATCAGCCACTTTATGATTTATTAGATTTCCCTGAATTTGGAGGTTTAATTAACAGATATAATATATGCAAAATCTCTTTGCATATTATACATCAATATGTGTAGTTATAGTAGTATTTCTAATTAGATTAAAACATTTTTAAACCTCAAAGTGCTAAATACTTGGTATAAATGTTAACAAAGAAAAGGAAAAGATTGAGGACTTTGATTATAAACCAGAAGAACTACAACAGTAGCCTTTCCAAACATCATTTAATATTTACTCTACTGACTATACAGTAAACATTCTCTACTACCTCTTATGTGTAAGAAAATTGTGTTTGGCACAATATTATAAGGTCTAATATTTGTATTTTAAAATTCACAAAGAGTTGTGTGTTTCTGACTCACTGACATTTAATATATTTTTAAAAGATTTTGAAGTAAACCAGGGATCTTTTCATATTTCAAAACGAAACTACTTTATTACATTAAATGCATAGTTTATTTCCTTCATTGCAAATTTAAAATAATGGAAAATTAGATAACATGTAACTTAACCAAAGTGAATAAAATAAGTGGAATTATTTTACATTATGAAAGAAATATAATCTAAAGCTAAATCATTATAAGATGATCTAAAAAGTATTCATTTAAAAAGACAATTAAAAAGCTTTAAAGTTTAAAGACATATTCAATGTTTACCAGAGAATGTCTTAGGTGTTACCAAACATGCAAAGAAAATGAAATAAATGTTTTTTTTAATAAGAGAAAAACTTAATAAATGGCTGGTTTCTTTTCACAGTGACTACAAATATAGTAATGTCCTGATGGGGGCATTAATGTTCCCACAGTAGGACATCTAGCATGTTAATGTCAGAATGGGCCAGGAGCTCCTTTAGACCTATTACCTAGCATATAATAGTTGCTCATCCTATTTGTATGTTAAATTCCACGAATTTCCCCAGGAGATAAAACTACAGAATCGAGTTGACATAGATTGAGATTTGATGCAAAGATTAAACTAGCAAATTTTTTGGCATATTCTAGGGAATATGAGCTTAGTTCCTAACAGGAAAAAGTCAAAGTATTTGAGCATCATTCAGAGAAGAAGCTTAGTAGAGAAAGAAACTTTAGGGCTCAATATTCTATGACATAACATGTACTCTTCTAAAAATTTGAGAACTATAAACTTGAATTTCTTGAGATAAAGCACAACATAAAAAAAGCGTATAGGTACAAGTCAAATATAATTGTAACCCTTGGGGTTCTGGGAAAAAAATAGAGCAAAGTCCACTCTGTTGAAGATTCCAAGCATTGATTTTAAAAACATAATAGTACTTGGCCACATGTTAGAAGGAAATGATGTCAAACTCAGCAACTCAAAGAGTGCCACTTTGAGCTGAAGTTAAGGTCAAGAGGTTAGGTATGGACTTGTAACATACCTGGAGAACCAAAATGCTTGCAACAGAACACATAAGTTAATTTGACATCTGTCAGAGATTTTATATAAAAAAGAAGTAAATGGGCTGAGATCCTAGAAATTTCATGGACGAAATCAAGGATCAGAGTATTGTTATTTTTTTGAACGTTGTCTTTATTGCCCATACCCAAGTCTTGAATATATAAAAGTTATCAAAACAGAAATTATACAAAATACTTAACTAGAAATAAAGCTATAGTTTAAATATTCTAATTTCACACTTGTCCATAAAACACGAATAAATATGGGAATTATTATCCATAGAGTTCTATTCTTAGAATATGGCAATTCAAAGACACTTGTAGATATGCAGTCAAGAACTGGAATTTTTAATAAAATAATTTCATTGACATAATAACATATCTGTAAGAAACTATGACCAGAACTTTCTCCAACAGAAAAAAAAAAAAAAAAACCAAACAACTATATGTATATATATTGTCTGCTGCTGGATACCCATTGTTATGGGCTAAATTATATCCCCTCAAATATTCATATGTTGAGGCCCTAACCTTCTGTACCTCAGAATGTGACTTCATTTGGAGACAAGGCCTTTAAGAAAGTGATTAAGTAAAAGATGAGACCATTACAGTGGGCCTTATTCTAGTCTGACTGGTGTCCTTATAAGAAGAGGAAATTTGGACACATAAAGAGACATCAGGTATGCACACTCACAAAGGAAAGACCATACAAGGACACGACAAGAAGGGGGCCAACTGCAAGCCAAACAGCTGGGCTTCAGAAGAAGCCAAACCTGCTGGCATTTTGATCTTGGACTTTTGCCTTCCAGAACTGTGAGAAAGTCAGTTTCTGTTGTTTAAGTCACCGAGTCTGTAGCAATTTGTTATGACAGTTCTTGCAAATGAATACACTCGGGTACAGTCGATTTTTGTTACTCATGGAAATTATGCTTTATAAAGCTGCCGCAAACACTGAATTAGCGAATACTGAACCATTGGTCTTAGGGAAAATACAGGGTTCGGTTCCCACAAGCCTCTGGTCACCACATTTTCATCAACAGATTAATAAATAATGTTGTTTTATGCATGTTTCTGTTTAAAGACACCTGAGTTAACATTATTGTTGATTCATTACCTTTAAACTCTTGGCCAACAGTGCCCTTGGCCAGCTCATGCCTGAACAAAGCTTATCTAACACGTGTATTTTCTCCATAAGGCACAGCACAGTCTTTTTACTCTTAAGGACACTAGACAGCACTTCAGCACTATGCTCGGGAGCCATTTTAGAGAGTGAAATCACCAAAAAACCTCATAAATATGAAAAATGTAGCAATAAGTAGACCACGAAAAGGACACTTGTTCACAGTATGAAAGCAGAAACAAGAATGCAGAGGTTCACCTTGTTCCGCCTCAGCTGGCAACATGCGTACTGGGTGACAGACATTTTGCCACTCTGTACATACCCACAAGTGACTGTGAAAGTGCCCAAAATATTAATTTGGGGTATGCAAGTAAATTTTATAGACAGTGAGTGAATTCACAAATATGGAATCCATGAATAATGAGGATCGGATATGACAAGGAATTTTTTCTCTGTAAATTGCAACCTTGCAGCCTAACACCTATCATCTACGTTATGTAACATTTACTTCACCTAAGAGCTCACCTCCCTCATTATGTCTATAGCAGAAGTAAGTGTACTGTTGGAAAGACAAGTAGTATTTAGTTACCTATTATCTATGGATAAATTACAGATATAAAGTCAGATCACCCAATTCAGTTTATTTTTCGTTTACGTTACTTGTTGCCCTGACTCCTGTAGGATAATGGCTGAGGATTTTGACTCATCTTTGCTTCTGTTCAGGCCTGCTTTGTTGGAATCTTAGGTTTACCTTAGGAGCCAAGTAGAACCTTCTACTCTTTAGAACTTTGAAAATACCTGACACATACTACTGTTTTTTGTTTCTTCTGGACGCCACAACATATTCCCGTCAAGAAAAGAATAAATTATAGAATAATCAATAGATCACAGCATAGACAATATATGTTAACGCAGATAGCAGACATAAAGAAATCACTCTGATTTACATTTTAATTTATTATTTGTTTTATTATTGTTCTTAGCGCAATTTTATTCTGATACTCTTCTGTCGGTCATTTACTTCTGTGGTTTATAAAATGTTATTCAATAAGAACATTTCATTATTTCAGCCATACGAAATAATTCCAGCTCTGCAAAGTAAAATAGTATATATATTTTTTTAATTTTCTTTTTTTTCTCTTTTCACTGTCTTTGAAAGATTCTAATACTATAATCGTAAGTGTGATTTAATCTCTCCTACAGGTAACTTACTAAGATATTTTAATCATGATCAGCTCCCTTGTGATCCACTAGAAGATCTTTATCAGGCTTCTATTTTCTCGAAGTCTTTGAAATTGGAAAACCTATTTAAAACAATTATCTCTTCTAGAAGTTAAATGTGAGATTCAAAGATTAAAACCTCTGATTAGATGATGGACAGCAGCCAAAAATCCTTTTGAGTCTACTAAGCCCTCATTTAACTACCAGATAATTCTAACTTTAAATAAAAATATAGTTCATTCTGTTTAAAGAGGTATTATGATCTATAATTTTCTTAGATTTTAAGAGAATAATAGGAATATAAATGAATATAATGAGTTTATATTAGAATATATTACATATTATTTTATTATAATATAACATGGATATAGTATGAATCTAAAAATTGTTTCAGAATAAACATTAAAAGATATTTATGTAATTAAGAATTAATAAAATATCATTAAATATGGAAATGATTTTCATAATTTTAATATCCAAAAGGAAATTATAAGTGGAAGTGGTGATTAAAATAATTATTTCAGTAAACTGTTTGTGTAAACTATTGGTTTCGAAGTGTATGTGGATATGCCCTTTAAATTTTTAATTTGACTGCCTCACTTTTTCTGGTGAAGCCAGACAAATTACACAGATTTCTTTACCTTCTTTAAAAAGAGGTGCTCTTAGTGATAAATAGGGGCATACTGATTGTCACTATGTCAAAACTTCTTTCCCTCCAGAAGGGTTTCTGATGCCTGGTCCACTCACTCCCCAGGCTTGTTACCTCTCTTATGCTCTCAAGCCTTTATTTATACACGGAACTCTACAGATCCCCATTATAACTCACTCAAACATAGTTCTGTTTCTGAAAGGTCTGTTCTCTCTTACCTTTTCTAGTGAAAACCCGTAGAAATAGGGAGTTCTTCTCAATAAAGTTTAATCTAGCCTGCTGATCATTGTCATTGACTTTCATTTTATTCAACTGGATCTGTGACTATTATAAATATTTTCAACAGATCTCAACAGGACCCATCCTCTTTAAAAATTGAGAAATTCTTACTCTGTGGTAAACACAGCTTTAACATTTAAGAAACAGAAAATATCCTAAGAAATTTAGGGTTTTTAAAAATATTTCTATGCGAATACCTTGACAGTAATATATTTAGTTGCTTTTTACATTCGAGGAAGAGATAAAATACAAAGATTTGATGTCAATATCTAAAATTAGAGATCTAAAATTTTTTTTTGCCTTTGTCTGAAGACAAATCTATGTAGTGGATTTAAAAGTTTATAGTTTACATTTGGTCTTGATTTTGTTCAAAGGTTAAAGGTATGTGACTAAATATGGGGAAAGTTTCCACTTGACTAACTAAAAAGAAAATGCAATACTTTTAAAAAATGTGCCTTCTACGTCTACCACATAAGAAAGAATTAAAAATAGTTATAGCTTTAAATAGTATCATTATAGCCAAACAAGGACACTTATATTTGGTCAGTAGACCTGCAAATGGACATCAAACATTTTGGAAAGTATTTTAATAATATGTTTCAAGACCTACAAGTTGTTAATAACCTTTGAATAAGGAATTTAGTAAAGACAGGGTCACATACGAGATACAACAAAATGTTGGAAATGGGTTGAAAGTCCAAAAGCAGAAGAAAGAGTTGTTAATTCTTGGTATATTTGCAGAATGAGGCATCAGATAGCCATTAATATAATGGATATAAAGATACTATATTTGAATACTGAGCGGGATTTTTCACTTCCTCTGGATATGGAGATGAGGAGCTAGAACAAAGCAATATAAAGTAACTCCACATTCTAAAGTGAACCTCAGATCAATAGAGCCAGACACGTCCTCCAGGGGTCTCCTGTTATAGCATATATTAAACATTCCTCTTTTGAACGTCATTTCTGCCTTCCTGCTGTTACACATAGGCCATACATTTTGCCCTGATGTTTCTGGTTGCCAAAAGGTGTTGATTCAGTGCACTAAAAACTCAAACGTAGCATTAAGTTTCTAACGCTGGGTCTTAAGGTCCAAGAAGTACTTGTCCCACGCAGCCTCATGGTGAAAGCTAGTGTAATTGATGAATAGTGGATAATCTTTTATGTAGCAATATAATACCTCTAAATCATAATATTTGCGACCATCTCCACCACTCTAATTAGTACGTTGCTTTTTTTTTCCTTTTTCGTGTTTCAGCAACTTTAGTACTTTTAATCCATACAAAGGATAAACTTTGGGGAAAAAACAATCAAAGGAAGTTACATAGTACCTTGGCATTGGCTCTTTATAAATAGCTGAAACCGTCTATTTAGTAACGATCTTCTAATATAAGCTATTTGTTCTTATTTTACAATACAAATACATTTATTTAAGAAAAATACAAAAGAGTGTTTCTTTCTTAACTGATTAAAAGTAAATTATAAGAATCTCCATAGAATTTCAATACCAGGATATATCACAATTAGAGAATTTTGATTTTTGAATTTCGTGCAGACATTCTGCTTTATGGACTTTGACTTCACACTGACTTCTGCAAAGTAGTAAAAATTCAGCCACAGCTGCTTCATCCTGCCATTTGTTTTTATGACAATATCTTGAGGAGTATCTTTAGCGGGAGAATATTTCTTTGTCTTTACAATAAACCTTTACTTTTCACTTGTCTAATTCCTGGTGATGCTCTAATCCTACAAGATATTTCTCATGTATTTGGAGGAACCACTAAACCAGCTGTTTGGGAAGATGGAGTACTTGTTAATAGGCCTCTGCTTTTCCTACGGGGAGCCCTGGAGTTTGTGTTCAGTGCCAGCTCCAGGGGCTGAGGCAGCAGACTTTGATAACTGATCTACCTGCATTGCTTTTCAGAACAGACCCCCAGTTAGATGATGGAACCTTAATTTGTAGATGATGAGGGCTTAACTTTGAAAATTTATTTCTCTAGGTTCAGGATCCTTTTCAGGCTGATAGGAATGTTTTTTCTTTGTTTTTTCAGGGGTTGAGAGTAAGTTTTCTCAGCAAGTAAAACTTCACAAGCTGCATCATCTGATTCTGAATTTGAAGTACTCTTTGGTTTGGGGGAAATATTTTGGCCTGCCAATGTCATCACTGTTTTTCTATGGCATTTCTGAATAGTCTTCAGAAGAGGTTCCTAAAACTGCAGGAAGGTTTGCAAACTGTGGTGCCTTCTCTTTGGTTACTGCTTTACTGGTATCCAGAAGAGCTGAATTCTTGCATCACATGGGTTCTTCCAATTTGGGACATTCCCAGTTTAAATAATCTGAAACTCTGAAGATTCAGGTGATGGGAAGCTACTTAAACCCTCTTCAAAACTCTTGTATTCCGTGTGAGAGTCTGTGATTGAATAGCTCAGAAAGAACTAGAAACATCATATTGTAAACCTAGTCCTGCTACTAGTTCACTGTTTGATGAACTACTGTCAGCCTAGAGGTCTTCAGTCACTGACTCACTCAGTGGAGCAATCTTTTCATCCTGAATCTCTTCACTAGTGCTATTTTCTTGCAGGCTTTTCTCTTCTGTAATTTAACTGAATGCTCCATGGCCCAGAGCTGCTACCTCACTGCCCACTTTGCTCCCTTTTCTCAGCGATCTTTGGCCAACCATCCACTTTGCCATCTCCTTTCAGGCAGCGGGCAATGAGCCTTTGGCCTGGAGCTGGTGGCCTTAGTCCGGCATCCGGGTTAGGTTGAGACTCTGGCTGACCCACTTCTTGCAGGTATAGATCCATAGGGACCACACTGCCACCCACCCCCAGCCCTTGGGGCCTCTTGGCCCTCGTCGCCTGTCTCCTGCCTTCCCGAGGAAGGAGCTCCACCTGGAGGGAGTCAGTGTCCAGGCACAGTCTGTGGAGCAGCCTGAGAGGAGTGAGGTGGGGAAGAGCAGAAGGCCTCCAAGCCCACCCCAGAGCTGTGCTGGGCTTTTTCCTAGCCAGCTTAACACATCTCATTGCACTGAGGAGAATTAGGTTTGTTTTGGAGGAAGAAGAAAGAAAAGAAAAGCTAGTGTCCCTTTTTTGTTTTATATGTCCTCCACATTGAATTTGTAAAATCAAAAAGGAAGCCCTAAGTAGTGGATAATAATAAAATCTTGCATAACCAAAGAGGCATAAAAGGAATAGGGGAAGTCAAATGATCCTCTGTGCCACAGCCACTGAGGCTACAGAGGGGAGCAGGGAGCAGGGTAGAGATAATACTTGAACTGCTAGGAGTTTGAAAAGTAGGGGAGTTGAGAGATAGATCAAGAGAAGCCCTGGTAGAACCACTTAGGAGATAAATGAGTCATCATCGTAGACTGCCAGGTACCACCGGGGGCCGGCACAATGCTGCTGCTTGAAAGAAGAGTCAATACCATTGAAGAGACTCTAAGAATGTCCCTATGCAAAGGAGCTATCTCAGCTGTATTTGTTACTGAGACGTGATGAACCTCCATTAACAGCCCTTACAGCACACCTTTGATATTTTTTGAGAATGGATTCCCAGTGTTGGAAGGGGGGGATTGGACTGGGAAACACTATGTGGCATTTTTTTGTTTGGTTTGTTTTGACACCCCAAGTCAGTAGTGACAAGAAAGGGAAACCTCCAAGATTTGTACTTGAGTGGAGTTGGAAAGTGATGAAACTCTCACTCTCTACTGTGAATGAAGGCATTTTAGAGTAAGACATTTTGTAGACTACTTATGTTCTCCAGTGATGACTAATCACACAAAGCACAATTACTTGGTGATGGGGGGAGGAGGCCGCATGCCTGTGGTGGAGATTATTTCCTATCAGATGAATTAGCTTAACTCAAGAGTATTGTTTCTGCACAAAATTGGAGTTCTCTGACCCATGTGCATAAACAAGCCAATTAATTATGGCATCAGCCTTTGGGAAAAGAGATCAACTTTATTCTGTGAGATCAATCTGCAGGGAGACAGGGAGTGTGTGCTCTCAGAGCTGTCTCTCTGCTTCAGGATTTGGGGTGAAATTTAAGAGGTTAGGGAAAACAGGATGGGATGCAGAAATGCTAGTGGGACAGGTTTTGAGTGATGGGCTTCAAGCATTTATGGTAAAGTTTTAAACATTTATGACAAGGTTCTAAACATTTATGATGGAGTTCTAAACATTTTGATGAGGGGGAGAGGGAATTTTAACACTGGATCTTCCTGAATTAGGGACCCCTCGCTTCTGATAAGAGTCCAACTTTCAAGTTCTGGTCATGTCCCAGTCCTTGGGTTCCACGGGAAGAAGGATCCTTGGTTCTGAGGTCACTTCAGCTCACAATTTCTTCTTTTGCATGCCCTGGCTACATGACTTGGCAGATTTTCTGAAAAGCAATTCTTAATCATTCTGTTGCTAAGAGATGGGGTCAGTTGAACTGGTCCCGGAGGGCCCATGGTTACAGTATCTGGAGGAATAAATGTACCAGGAATCATTCAGTCCATATTCATTCAGTCCCTAGAAATCTTTCAATTCCTTTTATCTTATAATCATTCTTTCTCTAGAAAGCTCCAAGAAAAAAAAAGAGTGCTATTTTTGCTCACGATTGAATTTAAATAACTATGCTAACTGTGCTGTAGTATTAATATGTAAATCCAGAAATTATTATGGAACAACAGAAAAAAGTGAGGCTGACTCTAAGGTCTAATTACACAACTATTTATTGCTGCCACCTAGGGGGCTGGCCAAGTAATAGACCAAAAGGGGAGGGAGAAGGATAAAGTCCACACTCCCTTGACAGTGCAGCACAAGGCCTCTCTGGGATTAGTTGTGGGGAAAGAGACTGGTCTGGAAAATGGGTTCCGGAATGCCAGGATATCACCTAGAAATAAGAATGGAGGGTGGGTGAGGGCAGTTAAGCAGGTTATTCAAGGTCCACTCTTACCAAATTAGGATAAATATGTAGATTTCTGCTAAGTTGTTCATAAATATAAATATTTAATTCACTTCACTCTCAATTTTGCCATTGGAGATGTCTGTTGACTACTGTCTTCAAAAACCTACTCTCACCACTGTTTAAAAAATGATTAAAGAAGACAATTTACGTGATACAAACTTTATTTTGCCTAATTTCCAAGCAGCCCCACTCCCCTTTTTTTCCTTCTGATAAGAATTACCCCCGTTCCTAGAGAAGACCAGGGAGAAAGTTTACATCTCAAAGGCACAGAGAAAGAATGCAAGCTCCTCTAAGAAGGACTTATGTTTCCTGAATCTAGAATTTTCCAGTGCCTACAAACCTTTGAGATGAATAGCAGAAGTTTTAGGATTGGTAAAAAGGATGGGTGGGCTTTTGCTGTTCTTGTAAAGACTCAGTTTGTAAGACAGTTTATACTAGTTGTCCTCAATTTGTAGGACAGTTGTTTCTAGTTCCCCAAAGAATTGGGTTGCAACCTGAATGGCATCAAGATGCTGACCTACCCGTCCAACTACATTGTCGTCAATTTGCTCCTTTGTATCAAGGAGAAGATCTTCAACTAGGATGGAAATCAAAAGATTTCTATGTTCTAGATTTACAGCTGCTTGTCTTTGGAATGTTGTTCTTTCTCTCTGAGTACATAGTTTCACTTTGTTTAGGGGAGAAAATCTAAAAATAAAAGTTCTTCTCAGGCTCTGAATATCAACTTCCAATTTGGCCAACTTCTAACCATAGAGCTACTTAATAAAAAAAAAAAAATCCTTTCAAATATCTTGTCAGCTTTCTGCTGGGACAAACAGTCAATATCTCTGGCAGTATTGAACAAATCCTTGGATGCAAGAGTTATCCCCAAAGAAGGTTTAAAAGATACTACTCTCCCAAGTTCCAGAGCCAATCCCAAAGATAGCCAAAAGAAAGAGAGATTTGGACAATTCTCCTGAGGGCTGGCAATGGTCCGTAGGACCTGAGTTGCAAATGGAGTGCAATGTTCATTTCTGTCTGGTCATATCTTGCTGCAAATGGGGTGCAACTCACCTTCCTGTCTGGCCATATTTTTGAGGTCCCCAACTTGACGGTTGCCTGGCCCAGTTCTCAGGGCACAAAAAGAGACATACAAGAAGGCAACAGCTGTCCCTGAGAAAGAAAGGATCAATAATTAATGGGTTTGGATTTGGAAAGAAAGGGACAACATGAAATTTTACCTTCCTGTCTCAAGCAGGCACTACAGACAGAGAGTGGGGAGAGCTGACTTTGGTAAGAATTCTCACCCTTCGCTGGCTTCTGCCAGTTTTGTCAGGATCCCATCTGCAGGGTTCTGAGTGAGTGGAATTGAAAGTAGAGAGTGTCGCTCTAATATCTAGCAGAATTTGACAAGGTTTTTCTCTAGTTTTAATTTTAGTTTCCCCTTGGCTGTTTAAGGGAGTAATTGGTAACAGTTTGCCAGAGAATCTCTCTCAGAGTCCCGTCAACTCTGAAAGGGGTCTATATAGGGGCCCTGCTTCAAGGGTAGACATGGGGGTATCTGTAAGGCACTAACTTGGTGGACTTTTGTTTACAGTCTTGTAGACTCTTCAGAGTGGAAAGATAATTCAGATAGAGGACTAGTAGACTGAGTGCTCAGGTAAAGGAGGATAGAGGGCAGAAGTAGAGTCACATCACTCTTATAGTCTTTTGTTTTAGGTACCTCTTGTGTCTTTAATTTTTCATTAGCCTTTTGTGATGAATCTTTCAATGAAGGTATTTTTGAATTTTGAAGGCTTTTGGAGGCTTCTGTATGTCAATTAAAATGGGTATCCCATTCTGCTTGTTGATTTGGGAGCCCTTGCTTTCAAGTGCTCTTCTTAAATGAACTATCTTGTCTAGTTGGAACATTTCCCATAATGGCCATTGTTATTCTGGGTTGTCTCAGTAAGATTTTGCCATTTTTGTAGATATCTACAGCTACCCAGACCACAGTTATTAGATATAAAATAAGCAGGTGTGTCGGAAGGTGGCACACTCAATTCTTTCAAACTTGAGGATCCCATTTCTTCAACTAAGCCTTGGGTTTGTCAGAGCCAAATTAATATCAAGGAGGGATATGCTGCTGGGTTGGGGAATTTGTGGTGTTTTACAATGTACTTCAAACCATGGAGATTTTCTTGAGGTTGGCAGGTGACCTAGTGTCCATTTAACCAGTTCCATAACCACCTTATCCTAGAGTGGGAGTCATCGAGTTAGGTGGTGAGCACTCTAACAGCAAAGTGCTCAAGCCGTGCCCACCAATTCTGCAGCTTTAGCGTCCGAGATTCCCATCAGCAATAGACTTATTATTCCTTTCACAAGAAGATTTCTTTATAGAGGTGGACACTTTGATGGCTTTTAGTACTCTGACTTGTGCCTACTTAGATTTTAATTTTGCTGGTGAAAACAGTCTGAATTTCTTGTCTTAATTTATTTCCCCAAGTCCCCCCAGTGGTTTATGCTATGGACTTAACTCAAGGCTTTGTGAGTTCCCTCACAGCTGCCACCAGTTGCAGACATTGGAATTCCTTCTTTTTGAGTCCCCTAATGGTTGCCACCATTGCTGACTCCCAATATAACTATCCTGGACCCTTTCCATAGCCCCAAAACCTTTCTGGGAACTATGCGCATACATTTAAATAAAGTTTGTTTGGATTGAAGAGTTGCACTCAAGGGAGTGCAAGAGTGACCTCCAATCCAAGAGTGACTTACCCACAGCCCTTGGTGACCATAAGAGGAAGAGTGAACTCCAAGGGCTCAGCAGGTGCCTGCTTGTGCATCTTCTTGCCCTGTAGGCCATTAGTGGTCAGCTTCTAATCCCATTCCTCACTGACAAAAACTGTTAAAAAATTGATTAAAGAAGAACATTTAGGTGATACAATCAAATTTTAACGCTTCATGAAGCAGACAGTGTTCTTTCAGAGAACTGAAAATGGGGTAGAAAAGAAGAAGCCTTTATGGGATAAAGAATAAAGAATAAGGAAGAGACAATAGAAAATATCTGATTGACTGGGGCCACATAGTCAATCTTGTTTGGGGTAAGAAGGGTTAGAATTGGCTTGGCCTTTGGGGATTGGCTGACTGGATATATTTGTTTCTGGTCAAGTGGAGCATGTATGGGAATGTGAAAGTTATCTAAGTTTTGGTTTGCTGACATGGCACCCTGGGCAGGAGCAGCTCCATCTTGGGCCTAGAAATTTATTTCAACACCTCTTATTGTATTGGTCAATGTTGCAAAAAGCAAGTATGGTAAATTCACTTGTGATTCCTGGTTGTTTCACATAGCTAACATAAATATGCTTCTAATAAACAAAACAGGAAAAGAAATATCTCTTGTAACAGAAACACATCTAGCCAAAAACAGATATTGTCAGACTATTGTAAAATAGATATAAGTTCACCTTGCAGCTGTAAAATTTTGGTCATACGCAGGAGACAGCTTTAGATAGTTACATAGACTTTCAAAAGTTGGAAGATTTTTCAACTTTCCTAAGTTATCTTCACAACTATTTCTCACAATCAATATTTTGGAAATTGTCAAATAACACTATATTCAGATTGCACGCCTTACATATTAGTAATATGGATATTGTACGTTGCCAGTTAAGACTTCTATCATGAGTCCTGGTAATCTGGATGGCAGTATTTTATGAAAGTTTGAAAGCCCAATGAACATGTTTATCTAAATAGAAGACCACACCACCTTTACATCAATAACATCTAAACATTTGTATAACCAACAGTCTAGCTGGCATTTCTTCTATGATGTCTCACATTGAAATGTTGGCATCAAACTCAACATGTCCACAAACTAACTCTCAATTTCCCCCCTCTGCTATCTCTTCAAATCCTCCTCTATTCCAGCAAATAGTAGCACTATTCCCTCTGCTGCTTAATCTGGAACCTGAGAATCCATGCTTTTCCTCTCTTGTTTACATCCCATGTGAGTCAGTAAGTCAGAGTTTTCATAGCCTCAATGTATCTCAAAGTCATCCAGTTGTCTGCACCTACTTCATTGCCAGCATCCTAGTTATATTTTTTAGAAAAATATAAATTTTTTATAATATTTTATTATAATAATATAATGTATATAATATTATTTTTTACCTGGACTAGGGTAATAGTTTTATAATTTGTCACTCACATCTGCTCTTGGCCCTGCTCTAAGTATTTTCCACATACATCAAAAGGAGTAGTGTTCCCCCAAAGATTATTCACCATGCCTTGTGAATGTGAATTCTGATTCACATCATTCCCCTTTTTTCATCATTCAGCTCTTGACTCAAGCTTCCCCTCTTCTAAGAAACCTTCTTGATCTCTCTCACCTGGTCAGATCTCCCCATAAGCTCACATGGCACCAATCATCAACCTTAGAGAAATTCCCACATTGCCATTTTATGTTGACTGTATGATCACTTAACTGATATAAATTTTTCTTATTAGATCACGAGACCAGGGCCATGTCAATTTTACACACTTTGCCTCAGTTCTAAGAACATCCAGCTCTCAATGAATGTTCTAAAAAGACGTTAAATGAATAAGTATATATCCCTTATATAAGTATAAGGCCCCACAGATCTGGCCATTATCTCAACTTGTCATGTGTCCCTTTTTTCCTTTGTCCACTCTACTCTAGTGACACTGAGCTTCTTTCATTTGCTAGAAGGTTTCTCCCATCTCAGAGTATTCCAAAACTTGTTACTTCTACATGGAAACCTATTCCTATGGCTCTTAATATAAATGGCTTCTTTTAATCTTTCAGTGATGGCCTAAATGTAACTTTCTCAGAGATCTGTCACCTGCCCAGCTTTATAAGTTGCTTCCACTTTTTTTAGTTTCAGTTATTGGTGTATTTTTATTTCCTTCATATTGTTTATCACAATTATAATTCATATTTATGTGTTACTCATGCATTATTGCCTCCTCTCTCCTATAGAAGCTTTCTATGGAGAATAAAATATTTTATTCACCAGTATATACTCAGAATCTAGCGTAGTCCCAGGCACATAAGAATTTAATAAATATTCTAATAAATAATAAATCATAATCAGATGAGAACATTTATATTCGGGTTCAAGATTTTCTTCAGTAAATAAATTAGGGCCTATGCTCTCTCACACTTGAATTGCTAAGTCTAGGAAATAGATCGCATTTGGAATGCTTTAAATCTAAATAATTTTAAAACAGGTTTCAACAAACTCTAACCTCAGCCTTGTAAACAAGAGTACACCTAGAGAACATCCAATGTTAATTAAGGTAACTTCTGGGGAACTTTTCAACATGAGTGGGAAAAAAAGTGCATGTTTAGTTAACTGAATATCATAGGTTGTTGTATAGGGTTTTCAGCTATAAACCAGTTCTATATTTTGAGAATGGTGTTCATCCAGAAGAGTTTATCTGAGGCCTTTCTTTCTGGCAAGATTTAGATGACAATATCTGCTATTTCTTAAAGCCATTTGGAATCATTAGAATACCCTTTTTAAGAGCATGGGCTGTGGATTCAGACATACTTGGCTTCTAATCCCATTTCTAGACTAATAGACAGCTATGTAAATTTGGACAATTTGTTTAACATTTATCAGTTTAAAATGAGGAAAAATATTTACCTCTTCCATAAAATTAGATAACATTACTTATAGGATTTTCATCGTCACACCCAAATTATAACCATAAACTAGCATCACCCACATATAGAGCACAACCTATCTTTTGCTTCTTTATGATAAGATTCAGGCAGAGAAGGACTAGACAATGGATCAGCTGGACAGGTTCCTGGAATGCCAGTCTACAAATGGTACTGTTTCTCCGGGATTCTGAATATTATTGAAAATGTAGAAAACTGGATTTATCAGAACACATCTCAGGTCTGCTTCCTATGTGCCAGGCAATGTTATAAAATTTTTTAATATTCTCTATTGCTTAAATTCCTCTGCACGATGAATACAAATGGGACAATGCTTTGCTTGGCCATCTGAGGCGTTCTGAAGAGGCTTCTAAATAATGTGTCCAGTAAAGTGTGAAGTTTTATTGTGGTTGAGTGGAATATGCAAGTTTAGGGCAAAAGGGGAATTTCTAGGGAAAACATGTTAGGAGAATACTGACCCCGGTGCTGCTGCTCTACCCTTCCCTTCTGCATTGTTTGGTCTCGTTCCAAGCAAATGTTGAATAAATATTCAAGTGATTATGTGTGATGGGGGTGCCATTCTTTCTAATTCACTTTCATTACTTGGTCTAGTTTTAGATGCAAGCGTGTGACTAACTCATACAATTATATTAGAAAACCCTTAAAAGCAAACTTTTAAAAGAAGTTTAACAGATTATATCCTTTTTTACCAACTGAAAATTATTAGAGAATTTATCAAAGGACCATTTATACCAAATGGTATAATGGTGTATTACTTTTAGAGTAATAATAAAATACAGGCATTCATTAACACTGATAGTAGGTTTTGGAATCGAGTTCATGAAACTTAAGTTTGCAACTGATTCCTACCCACTGAGCAATTCAACAAAAGTCCGAAACATCCTCATTTTAAGTTTTTCCACCTAGGTTTGAAGAATTAAATAACTATCAGAGTAGAGGCTTATATGCTTTTCATGAAAATAGTGACCTACAAATCTCTAATTAGCAATGTAGCAAAAAGAAAAGTCATAACTTTAGAAGGAACATATATTAAGAACACAGATTTATGATTTGGGGGAAAGCAAAAAATTGTATAACCGTCTTATCCTAAAATAGTTCACTAAGTGTATTCCTCTAAGGAAGTCTAAAAAGTCTTTAATCTGTGGAATAGTCCTTCAAAATGATTGCAGAACATATTTAAGTCTTACCAAAATTTTAAAAATATCATTAAAGAAATAATTTGGTTTTTATTTCAAAGCGTTTGAAGCATTTATGTATGATTAATATCATTCATTTAATTTACATACTGCTGGGTTTAAAACTGTTCATATTTATTTTAATGCAATAGTGAGAAAGTAGATTGATATAACTTTACATAATGTGATATTAGAAGAAAAAATAGGCTATTCTAAATTTAAACTTTATAATATCCCATAAATAAATAATAAGGAAGTAAGAGCATTTTGTTGCTTAAAACACAAAGTTTAGAGGTAAATTAAATAATGGTATAATGATAACAATGATATTAACATTTATGGACTACACTCTTTGGGGCCCTCCGGCCTAGCCCACCCTGCCCCCCTAGGCTGAGACAAATGCCCCAATAGATTCTCTCCTGGTCACCCTTGGGGCTTCACTTCTAGATCACCCTGGGCTGTGCCACCCCCACAGGGCTGCATTATCCTGTTGACTCTTAAATGGTAGGAGGGCATTATTATGACTATCAGGTGAAGGGGGTGTGGAAACAGGACAGTGTCAAAGACCCTCCCCGTGCCCCTGGCTCCTGTCACCTGCTTGCCTGGGTGTAGCAGGAGCCGTAATGAGCACCTTAATCCCACAATCATTTTCTGATACCTTCACACTCCTGTCCCTGGCAGAAAAAAGAAAAAAAAAAAAAAAAGCACAAAGTTTAGAGATACATTTAATAATAATACAATGATAATAATATCAACATTTGTGGACTTCCTCTGTGTTAGTCAATGTAATAAATTGAGGACAAAAATAGAGGAAGATAGAAACTATCATTATTCCTCTTTGATAAATAAGGAAGCTGAATCTTAGTCTGAATAACTTAACCTATGAAAGCACAGCTAGTAGATGGTTGAGATGAACTATAAACCATTGTTTTGTTCAGAGCCTATCTATCTCCAGATGCATTTGCTATACTGTGTAGTAAATTTATTCTGCAATGACCATTCATTAAGATGTTATAGCATTGGGGAATTCTTACAGGATATATTCTTGTCAATAGATATAATGTATAGTAAATACATTTGTATGTAGGAATGCATTATATCAAAGAAATTCAGTAATATATGTGTATATATATAAATCTTTATATTCTTTATCTACTCATATTTATATATTTAATCCTTCTTATTTAGTAATTCCTTCATTTATTTCATAATATATATTAAGACATCCAAATTTCCAGCCACTCTGCTGGTTCTTATTCTCATGTTTCATAGTATAAAAAGCAACAAGATATTCAATAAACTCAGAAAAACCTGTTTTAAACATTTGCTTGACTAAACTTGTGAAACATATTTTAGCAAATATGTTGAAACATTGCTAAACTACTTTTGGTTATTGTTCTGTCTTAGCACACAAGTTTTGGGGAAAAAATATTCATCTAAGTTTTGCTACCCACACTATCAGGTCGTTTGTTTATTTTTTGCTGCTTCTTGTTTGTTTTAATTTACAAGTAACCATCTAAGCAAACTAGAGTAGGCTTACAAGATATGCATTATAAATTAAAGTCATCTATTTGAATCTCCAAATATTTAGATCAAGGCAATATTCATTCTTGACATATGCAGGTAGAACAAAATTGCCTTCCTGTTCTCATCATGAACCCTGCTTTGCAAATGAGGAGTATATGCTTTAAAATGCATATAATTTTAACCTCAAAATTACAAACTGTTAACTACAAGAGCTATAGATATAACCTGTTTATAACACTCTTGAATAACCTCTTTAAAGTGCTCAGAATTTCTGGGCCTCATCCCGAAAACCAATTAAAAATGTCATATGTGGGGGTGGAGAAATAGAGTTGTGCTGCTAAAACCCTTGCCACAAGAAAGGGAGGCATTAGCTACACTGAATAACCTTATGTATCCTTAGCACAACCACCTTGGAAAATCTTTCTCTTAAATACACGCTAAAGGAAATGCTCCGTTTTCATTATAATTCATTTGTATTGATTCATCACTGCATTACCTTTGAGGATTTTGATACGCTGTACTGAATTCATAGTATTATAGAAATTAGAATTATAAAGGGCCAATCAGCCCACCTTGCTCAACTCATCAGTGAAAGACTATTTGGTGTGACTTATTCTTTAGTGTTTAGCCAAATTTTAAATGAGTTAAGTAATAGTGCTTTGGGGAAATGACCTCCATGATAAGAAAGCATGGGGCATGCATTTTTCCTTATCACTAAAAAATGAGTGTTTAACCAGATCCTAGCCACCATTGGGATTACAAAAATATGAGTCAGTTTTTCCCAGTCTTTGAACTTTCCCATAAGGAACAAGGCAATGTTCTTTAAAATACAGTATATTTCGTACTAAATACTTCTGACAGAGTAAGAAATATTACTCGAGGGACCAGGGTTATGTGCATTTTAAAATTGTAGCAATTTAGTGCCAGGAAAAAATGTTTCAATTTTTAATATATAGAATATAATATCAGAAACCTATTGTGTGGGAACTCAAATTCTCTTAGTTGTGTCATAACTTTTCAAAACTGTGACCTACTCGAGATCTTTCTATGATTATTTCCTCCCTTCAGTTAACTAACAATCTCTACAACTCCATCATTTCACTTATTCATTCTGACAGTTGGTTGTTTCTATCTTTGGATATTAAAAAAAAAACTGGCCATAGAATCTTCAAAATATTTCAGAGCAATCACCATAGGTTAATTTTCTACAAATGACATATTCAAGAACATCTTCTTCAGTAAGATGAAAGTTGAATAAATCCCCTGATCCCTCATCAAACTCGAAGTCAGTCTATGTTGATGAATATTCTGTTACAAACTATTGTGTCTGTTTCCTAGATTTAGCATGGAGGCTGAAATGGGGAAAATGAGAATTGCTCTCAAATCCAGCTGCAATCAATCATCTTGGAATATACTCTGGTCCCCATGAGTGACACAACATAATAATTAAAGTCCTCTTCTGTCAGAAATTGAATGGATTCAGAAACGTTTTTGATAGAAATAGACTTTTTAACTTTTAATTTTCAATTGTTCCTAATGAATTCCCCTAAGCATAATTTAGCTCATTTTTCATTCTTTCTTGCAGAAGTGAAACCCTTTAAGCAACAGGAAATTATTATTTTTTCCATTTTTATTTCCCCCTGCTCACACATTTTATTATATTTATATTACGTGCTAGAGGTTTTGACAGAATCCTGTCTTCGGGGACTGTCTTCTCAATGTCTCTCTACTACTCATATGCATTCACCTAGTAGATATAAAGTAATCTTGATGTGATTTAATATTTAATTTGAATGTGTTCATTTCAAAGTAAATTAATTTTTACAAACATATTTTATCTAGTACCATCATTCTCATGGTCACTGTGTCTTCAAATTCAAAGTCATCTCTGTCACTAATCCACTTCTCTCTTACAATCAGGAAACTTATCTTTTTTATCTACTCTTTTTCAATGATTTTATCTCAAAATCATTCAGTTGAGTAACATTTTTCCTTTTAATGTAATCTGATTTTTCCTTACAGAATATTTTTTCCAAAGCTACCTTGAAAAAATTGAGGAAAAAACAACTTCTTACTTTGATTCAAAATAGGTTCTCTTTCACATCTCCAATACTGCTATAACCATTAAATAATTAACTCAACAGTAACCTCATCTTAGTATCTGATCACTTACTCCTTTCAACTTTCTAAGCTTAGCTATTATGACGAAATTAAAGTTTTGATGAATTTCAGATAAAAATAGATTTCTGTGAAACGTGGAAACTCAGTGTAAGCAGGAGTGGATGGAAAGTTTTAACAGAGACTTCTGAATGCATCCTGTCATCCACAGAATGATCAAGAAGCACTGAGGACAAGAAAGCAGAGGAAAATGTTCTCTAAAAGAAAACAACCGAAAAGCAGCTGCCAACAACAACAAAATGATTGATTCACATGTGTGCCTAAGGATGCTCATTAGTACTCTGAATGTTTCATTAAATGATTCTGAGCAGTTAGCACATGTGAAGAACTGTGCTAGGTATTGATAGGAAACTATTTCCTTCTTTAAGATGAAGTGATTGGGATAGATAACATTTCCGGCGAGATATCCAATAGTTTTTATGTAATGAATGGTTCCTTCAAATTGCTTGCAATCTATTTAGAGGAAGAAACAATAACCACCAAGAACAAAATTGTAATCCAAGAATTTGATAGCAAGATATCTCACAAAGTAGATTGTGATGAAGTCAGAAGTGATTTATACAGACACTCTGTACCACCGAACGATAGGAAGAGTGTTAGACTAGCCATCTCCTGAATTTCACGTCTTTGAGTCTCTCATCTGTAGGGACCTAATAATACACAGTACTATCACAGGGGATAAATGAGATTATCTGTATAATAAATAATACCTTGTATCATTATAACTTGTATATATAATAAAAAATACCTCATAAAACATTTAGAGCTATACAAAGATAATGAATTTTTTTTTTTTTAATTTCAAAAGATTATTGTTGTTTCCAGCAGTGATTCCCACCAGGGACAATTTTACTCCCCAGAGAACATTTAGCGAAGTCTGGAAACATTTCGGCTATCATAACTTGCAGTGTGAAGGAGCTACTGGCATCTAGTGGGTAGAGGCCAAGGATGCTGCGAAACATCCTCCAGTGCACAGGACAGCCCCTTCCCCCAACATGGAAGTATCTAGCTCCAGATGGTAGTTCTGCCGAGGTTGAAAAATGCTGGTTGAGAGCATTTAGGGAATGATTCTTGGTGATATATAAAGTGCGCTAAATCTTAAAGAATGGACATGAATTGAATAGAGAGGAAGTATTCTTAGATGGAGAGAAAGAATGAGTGAGAGTGTAGTTTCTGAAGGGAAACTTGTTCCTCAGCTACAGATTGTAACAGCAGCAACAGTGCAGGGAGGTGAAGCAGATTTGTTGGTGCAAATGTAAAAGGGTCTTGAATACCAGGCTGTGACTGGGAGAATGACTGTAGTTAACAGGGGGAAATTTAAGACTAGTATAATTTTGAGAAATTTATACGTGTCCTTACAAGGGTAAGCAAATATTGAGGCAGAAAAGACTAGAAACAAGGAAAAAAATCAGAAGACTATTATAAGAGATCCTATTTGTGTTAATGAAGACCTGTCAATGAGAACTGAATGGAAAGAGTAGTTGAAAATAGGAAGAAAATCCAAAGGATTGTAGACAGGGTAGACTGAGGCCCGTAAAAGACGTCTTCATTGATTTACCTTAGAAATGAATGTTTACTACTTTAGGCAATAGAACACCAGAATCTGTATTGATTGTCTGACAAATTCCATATATTAGGACAATTTTGCTGAGGAACTGAAACTCCACTTCTCAGAGTTTTACATTTTGACAAGGTAAATAATACATATGACCTATAATATAATGTACAAGACACCATAAGAGCTCAGAGGAGTAAGTACACCTCACACTCATTTAAGGTTAAAGAAGTTTTCTGAGAGAAAATAAAACTGAGTCTTGAATTAGCAAGAATTCATTAACTCTGAGATCTCCTATAGTTAACCATCTCTAACTTGTTCAGCCAACTTCTGCTTCCCCAGGGGTAAAGTTTGGATGTCGTCTCCCCTGTTGGTAGGGCCACAAAATATTTGGGGTAGGTGCATTAATCTCCCCTTGTCCCTGGGATCCAGACAAAACTGGAGAATAAATATTGTTGGCTCTCATATTCTCATAATATTCTGAAAACGAATATCCGCTTCACTTCCGTAAAAATCCTACAGCCCCGTCCCCATCCCACCAACCTGAAACTCTTGCTTTTTCTCCAGATCCAACTCTTCTCAATCCACAGCTTGAAGGATTTTGTCTTGGCTGTGAAAAATATAGTTGGGAGGCAATGAGAAAACAGTTCTGTCACATAATATATGCTTTCACATCTTCCAGTCTTCACCTCTTACAGACTTTTGAAATGAAAGCCCAAAATAAGGAGCATTCCCTCTCACTCTGCAAGAGAGTCTCCATAACTCTGAGGACAAAAGGAGACAGTCCTTTTGGGGAGGTGCTGGCAGGGAAACTTCACAAATCATCCAATGCAGATACTTAAATCATCAATTTGAATGAAAACCTGCATTATTGACTCATTTTAGGAATGCTGTCATAGAGGCCGGGGGAAAAGATATTTAAACTGTGAAATACTTTGCTATTCCTTAGTAGGTTCTGTCAGAGAGAGGCATTTAGTAGGAGTTCGAATAGTCTTTCTCAGTTTCTTTTTGTTACCATTTCTGCCAATCACCTTGTCATTCTTCCCATCAGTCAAGCTAGGAACGTGTCAGTCTTTCTTAATTTTCTTTTCTTACTCCATGATGTAACTTTCATGTCCTTCTGGTAGCTCTCCTTACAATATATATGTGTTCTAATCCCTCCAGTTTTTTATATCTCTACTCAGAACAGCATTTCATTCGACTGAATTAATGTGTATGTCCTAAGTGGATTTCAATCTTTGTTCTCTCCCCCAATCCAACCTGCAAAATACTACCCAACCAACAGGGAGAATGGAGCTTCAATATTACTGTATCTAAAAGTCAAAATGTTTAAAACAGTTGCTATGCCATCACGGTTGTGGGTTTCCTTTTCGTTCTCTTTTACTTCGTTCTCATCCTTATTTTTGTTGTTGTTGTTTGCTAGATGTGAAATTGCCCATCGAAGAAATTTGCTACATGTGAAATTGCCAATGAACCCAAACTAATTCTTTATATTCAATACTTACTTTGCAAAGTTCAATGGAAAACTTTATAAATTTATAAAAATTTACTACATGACTATTCACGAAATAAATGTGCAAGTGTTTTATTGTTTGAGCCTTTTGATTGTCCCCATTCTTATTTTCCTTATTTCTTTTGGAATTATCCAAGAATTTTATTTAAAAAATTCTTTTTTTGCTAAGATTCGCCCTGAGCTAACATCTGTGCCAATCTTCCTCTGTTTTGTATGTGGGTTGCTGCCACAGCATGGCTGCTGATAAGTGGTGTAGGTTTGCACCCAGGAGCAAAATCTGGGCTGATAAAGCAGAGTGTGCCAAACTTGAGCACTAGGCCATGGGGCTGGCCCCATATCCAAGAATGTTTGAATTCTAAAATATTAATAAACCTCTAGGTTTCAAAATTGTCAACTGGTTTATTAAAAATCTTTTTGGGGGGCTGGCCCATTGGTGTAGTGGTTAAGTTCTTGTGCTCCGTTTTGGCAGCCTGGGGTTCACAGATTTGAATCCCAGGGGTGGACCACAGCACTTATCAAGCCATGCTGTGGCAGCGTCCCACATAAAATGGAGGAAGGTGGGAGTGGAGGTTAGCCCAGGGCCGATCTCCCTCAGCAAAAAGAGGAGGAATGGCAATGGATGTTAGCTCAGGGCTAATCTTCCTCGCATACAAAAAAACTTTCTGGTTATTTATCATAAAGCTACACAAAACTTTTGAAGATTGATGTAAAATATAGTTATAAAATGATAAGCCTGCTAGAACAACTCAAGTTATAGGCGTATCCCAAGAAACTAAATTATTAATCATCTGTTCATGAGAAGAGCCAGTAAGAAAGGTTTTTTCCTTACATCCTTCCAAAGACGAGTAGGAAAAACCTCTTGGGCAAATGCCCTCCTATTTTAACCCATTATGTTAATTTCCTAGATCTGTCACCACAAATCAGTGCAAACTTGGTGGCTTAGAAAAACAGAAATTCTTTCCAGAGGCCAGAAATTTGAAATCAAGGTGTTGGCATAACTATACTCCCTAAAGGTTCTAGAGGTGAATGCTTGCCTCTTTTAGCTTCCGGTAGCTCCTGGCATGCCTTGCTTTAGGGCAGTTTAACCCCAATCACAGCCTCTATCTTCACGTGACCTCCTTTCCTGTGTCTGTCAAATCTCCCTCTCCTTTCTCTTTTAAGTCCACCAGCCGTTGGATTTAAGACTCAACCTAAGTGCAGGATGATCTCATTCTGAGATCCTAAACCCGTTTACACCTGCAAAGACTCTATTTCCAAATAAGTTTACATACACAGGTAGAGGGTTAGGACTGGACATATATTTTTGAGGTACACAATTTAACTCACTATGTCCTTGGAGGAGTAAATTTGAACTAATAGCTTTACTTTACCATCATCCCCCACCATCAGGTGAGATTATCCACAAGCAATATCTTCTACCACTATTATCTATTTGACTATATAATGGTATTTACTATTATATGGTACCAATTATAGTATAGTTCTAAGTGTATATTAGTTGTTATTAGTCTTATTAATATTAATATATTCTGATTTATGGTGGCTCCAATTATCTATTTCACGTATGTAGTGTATAAATGAATATAATTATATGTGTGTGTATAAAACATTGTTTATTTTTGTAAGAGTAAGAGCAATTAAACGAACAGAAATCTTCTTCCTTACTTGAGAAAAAAGCTTTAGTGAACATTTATTGAAATAAACTTGCTACCTCAAGAGGACATTTGTAATTCCTTTTAGTGACATTCCACTTTCTTATGTTTGGGAGAATTTCCCATGTCACTAGTCTCTGCCACAGACAGTAGATGCCAGGTACTCCCTTTCCCAGCCTACATTGTAGCTGGGGGATGGGCAAGTGAGCAGTGACATGCACCCAACCCAGTCTTTGGGTTATAAACCAGGGATGGCACCTAGCTGTGGAGGCAGGGACATTCACTTTTCAGAGGCAACAGCGACAATAATTCTAGCAGCAGAATTCCACACCCAAATCAGCAAAATTGGAGACACAAGCTGTGGTGAATTGCACCGTGGTGACACAGTATGGGATCTGCAGCCCTGCAATGTGTCCTGGGGTATTATTCCTGGTGATCAAGCCTGGTTGTGGGCCTTCCCAGAGATTATGTGGGCTATCTGTAATTACTTATTAGATTACTTTTCTGTGTTGCTGGCAACAAAGAACAATGACTGATGCATCAACTCATCACATTGAGTTTACTGGCAAAAACAAATACCCAATATGTTAATATGAATTTAAAAATTGACTGGAAAGCACAGGAATGGAGAAGTATCAGAACATAATGGTTTCTTGTAACACAAAAAAATCAGTAAAATCTCTGATTTCTTAATCAAAAGCTTCATTTATATAAAATATAATTTTATAATATGTAGTGTATTCTCCTTCCTGACATCTAAAACTTGTCCAGATACAAAAAGAATATCTTTATTCTCATAGCATGTCAATCTA
This sequence comes from Tapirus indicus, assembly GCA_031878705.1. Taxonomy (NCBI): domain Eukaryota; kingdom Metazoa; phylum Chordata; class Mammalia; order Perissodactyla; family Tapiridae; genus Tapirus; species Tapirus indicus. Next base: position 31,404,772 of record CM062937.1, on the reverse strand, counting down.
CATGGAGAATAATAAATAAAATAAAATAATAAAACTAAATAAAATGTATCTTGGTGAAAATAATTATATTGTTTTATATATGTGTATATATATGAAATTATACACAAGAGCTGATGTCATCACAATTGTTACTGCTTTTATTCTTATAAACTATAAAATTTCCTGAAAGTCTCTCCCATCCTATGTAAATATTTTATTCTTCTTAAGTCCTTTTTCCCAATAATATACAAAGCCAATATAATTTTTATTTTTATTTAATTTCACTATATATATTCTTTTATTTTGCACCAGTTATTTTAAAAAAGCCATTTTAAGAATCTAATATTATACAACACAGATTAGATAAACTTAAGAGAAACTAACCGAAAGATCTACTTATAATTCTAAACAACTTCTTAAATCAATTGAAAGTGTTTTAAGTTCCAAACAACCAACTTGTATGCGACGTTTTGTAACATAACTACTTGAAAACTGAATTTATTAATTAAGCTTCTTCTGTAAGTGAAATAATATGAAACAGAAGTGATTACAAAATGTCATTGCTGATGGTGAGAAATAAGTTTTATGTAGTTGAAAGAATGAATGTTTAAGAATAGACTATCAGATAGAAAAAAATAGCTTTAATCAATAGCTTTAATTTAATAGCTTTGTAATTTTTGAGAAACGTTATGCAAGTTACTTTCACAAGAACTATGAAAATGAAACAGAAAATGGCAATTCTTTCAATATTAAATGAGAGAAATTAAACTTTTGTTTAATTAAAAACTTAAAGAAAATCATTTATGTAATGAAATCAGCAATGAAAAATCATGCCTTTGAATCTATTCTTGTACCTACACTGTCTGAACACGTAAACAGATCCACTCTGCAACTTTCTGAATCGACGACTCATTAAGAACCTTTTAAAAAGAAATCAATGCATTTTAATCTCCCTCTACTGTGAAAATATATAGCCCACTTCAACAGGAGCTTGGAACTTTTACTTACATATTTGCTGGGCACTATGTCATTTGTTATTTCAACCTTTTCCTTTCTGCCAATTCTTATCGTTTGATGAAGAGAAAGATTTCACAGCTCCTGTGTTTGCATTTAGTTTTCTTACATTTCTTCTTTTTTCATTTTGTGAACATTGATTTTTGAAGAGCCCTAGACTGAAAAAGAGTGATTTGTATTCACAGTTGAGATCAACCAATTCTTTCCTTAACCAAACGTTTTCAAGCACAGATCTTGTCTTTCATAGATATAAAAGGAGAAAAACAATGCAACTATAATAGACATAAATGAAGTCCTTTCAATTAAAAGAATTATGGAATTTAAAGTATTTATAATATCTAAATTAAAAATTTATTTATATATAAAAATAATTTGGGGTGATACTTTTCAATAATTTCTAAAATAAATTATAAAAAACAAATTCTACTCATAAAAGTAATTAACATTTATTGATTGATTGATATATAAGAATATTCCATGCTAAAAATTACTGAGGAAATAAGGCTTGACTAATGCTTTATTTGTCCTTAAATAGGTATGGAAAGGCAGATGTGTAAAAACATAATTACAAATAATGTGGGCGATTTTATTAAAGGAATTTGTACAAGGTTGAGTGGCAGTCATGACCTAGAAGAAGACGATCAATAATAACTACATCTCAATGTTTTTTAAACTGAATCGTGAAAATTAATTATTAATTTAATAATAAACAAAATTTAAAGGAATATATTATAAGAATATGTAAAGGCACAGAGGTGTGACACAGTATGTTTAGAACTACAGAAGCTTAACTAGTTCTAATGTCTGAGACAAAAGTCTTTGTTAATTTTTTATTGAGATAAAATTCACATATCATAAAATTGACCATTTAAACCATTTTAAAGTGTACAATCAGTGATTTTTAGTGTATTCACAATATTGTGCAACCATCTTCACTATTTCTAGAACATTTCATCAGCCCTTAAAAGAAACTCCCACCTGTGAGCAGTGAATGCCAATTCCTCCCTGTGATTCACTAATCTTTCTGCCTCTGGTTTTGCTTATTCTGAACATTTCATATAAATGGAATCATACAATATATGGCCTTCTGTTTCTGGCTTCTGGCATTTAGCACAATGTTTTAAACATCCATCCATGTTGAAGCAGGTGTCAATGCTTCTTTCTTTTTTGGTTGAATAATGTTGCATTGTATGGATATACCTCCTTTGTCTAGCCATTCGTCAGTTGGTGGACATTTGAGTTATTTCCACATTTTTGGCTATTTTGAATAATGCTGCTCTATACAAGTGTATGCAAGTTTTGGTATGAACATGTGTTTTCATCTCTCTTGGATCTATACCTAGGAGTACAACGATGGGGTCGTAGGATACCTCTATGTTTAACATTTTGAAGAATAGCCAAACTGTTTTGCACAGAGACTGCACTACTTTACATTCCCATCAGCAAAGTATGAAAGTTCCAACCTTTACCACATCCTCCAGCACTTGTTACTTTTTCTTTCTTCCTTTTTTTTTTTAAATGTTAGCCAACCTAGTGAGTGTGAGGTGGTATCTCATTGTGGTTTGATTTGCATTTCCCTAATGAATTAACATGAGCATCTTTCATGCATTTATTGATCACTTGCATATCTTCTTTGAAGAATTGTCTAAATACTTTTTCCTTTTTTATTTGGCTTGTTTGTCTTTTTATTGTGGAACTGTAAGAGTTCTTCCTATATTGAGGATCCTAAATTATTATTGTTATTGGTAAATATGTTGACGTTGGTAAACACTGTTTACCAGTTGATTAACCTTGGTAAGTATACCATATGTTATTATGGTAAATTACCCTTCCTATATTGAAGATTTATCATATATATGATTTGCAAATATTTTCTTCTATTTTGGGTTGTCATTCACTTTCTTGATAGTGTCCTTTGATCCACAAAGTTTTTACTTTATGTGAAGTCTAAATTATCAATTTTTCCTTTTGTTGCTTGTGCTTTTGGTGTCCTAGTTAATAAACCATCACCTGATCCAAGGTCACAGAGATTCGCACCTATGTTTCTTTATAAGAATTTTACAGTTTCAGCTCTAACCTTTAGTTCTTTGACACATTTTGATTTAATTTTTATATGTGATTGGGGTCAAATATCTTTCTTTAGCTTGTGGATATCCAGTTGTCCTAGCATTGTTTGTTGAAAACACTATTCTTTCCCCTTTAAATGGTCTTGACATCCTTGTTGAAAATCAAATCCCATATATGTATGAGTTTGTTTTTGAACTCTGTTATATACCATTGATCTATATGTTTATCCTTATGCGAGTACCATGTTGTTTTGATTACTGTACTTTTGCATAAGTTTGGAATTTGGAAAGTGTGAGTCCTCCTGCTTTGTTTTTCTTTTGCAGGGTTATTTTGGCTATTCAGGTCTTTGGCATTTCTACTGGAGTTTTAGTATCAGCTTTTCCATTTCTGCAAACAAGTCAGTTGGAATTTTGATGAGATTGTACTGGATCTATAGATCAATTTGGGGATCAATATTGTGTCTTCAAATCCATGAACACAAGATGTCTTTCCATTGATTTGGACCTTTAATTTCTTTCAACAGTGTTTTGTAGTTTTCAGTGTAGAAGTCTTATATTTCTTTGGTTAAATTTGTTGTCATGTATTTTTTAGATGATATTACAGAGAGAATTGTATTCTTAATGTTATTTTTTGGATTGTTCCCTGCTAGTGTAGAGAAATACAACTGATTTTTGTATATTCATCTTGTGTCCTGCAACTTGAACTCATTTATCAACTCTAATCCTTTGTAGGTGTGCATGTGTGCTCTTTAGGGTTTTCTATGTACGAGATCATGTTTTCTGCTAATATTTTTTTCAGTTTTAGTTATTTCTTTCCAATATGAATGTCTTTTATTTCTTTTTCTTTCCCAACTACCCCGAGTCATGTGTTATTATTTTCTTTTGGCTTTTTGTCTGTTATTATGGTAAATTACATTATTTAATTTTCCATGTCGAACCAACCTTGCTTTCCTGGGATAAACCCATTAGGTTGTGATGTAATACATCACAATACATTACTCTTTATGTATTGCTGGATTCAATTTGTTAATATTTTATGATTTTTTTTTGTCTATATTCATGAGGGATATTAGTCCATAATTTTCATTTTTTAAATGTCTGGTTTTGTTAATGTAATGCTGGCCTCATGAATTGATTTGGAAGTGTTCTTTCCTCTCCTCCATTCTGGAGAACATTTCTTAGAATTGGTATGATTTCTTTCTAAATGTTTGGTAGAATTCACCAGGGAATACATCTGGAATTTTCCTTTTTGGAAGGTATTTTAGTAAGAGTTCTATTTCTTTAGTTATAGAACTTTTCACATAAATCTTCTTGTGTAGGTTTTGGTGGTTTATATCTTTCAATGAATTGGTCTTTTTCAAGTAAATTGTTGAATGCATGGACTTATAATTGTTCACTGATTCCTTTGTTATTGAATTAATATCTGTAGGATCTATACTGATGTCTTTTTCACTCATGATGTTAGTAATTTATGTCTTCAATCATTTTTCTTGGTAAGTCTGACTAGAGGTTGATCAAATTTATTGATATTTTCAAAGAATCAATATTCAGTTTCAGCTTTTTTATATTGTTTTCTATTTTCATTTCATTGATGTTTTAAAATTATTATCATTTCTTTCTGCTTACTCGACTTTTAATTTGTTCTTTCTCTAGTTTCTTAAGGTAGAAGCCTAGAGTACTGATTTAAGACCTTTCCTATTTTCTAAATTTAACATTTAATGCTAAAAAGGCCCCTCTAAGCACTGCTTTAACTTTATCTCGCAAATTTGATATATTTCATTTTCATTTAGTGAAAAATGTATTTTATTTTTTCTTTGACTTCATTTTTAATTCATGGGTTATTTAGAAAGTATTATTTAATTCCAGATCACTTGAGAGTTTCCCAATATCTTTCCACTATTGATTTCTAGTTTATTTCCCTTATGATCCAATAACATAATTGATATTATTTATATTTTTTTAAGTTTTTTATGGCCTAGGATATAGTTACACTTGGTGAATGTTCCATGCGCTTGAAAAATATGTATATTCTGCTGTTATTGGGTATTCTATAAAAGTCAGTTAGGACAACTTGGTTGATAGTGTTTTTCAGGTTTTCCCATATCCATACTTATTTTCTTCCTACACATTCTATCTATTATTGAGAGAGAAGTGTGAATTCCCTCATTATAATTGGGGAGTTGTCTATTTATCATTTTAGTCCTGTCATTCTTTGTCTCATGTTTTGTAGCTTTGTTGTTAGATGTACACGCATTTAAGATATTTATATATTATTGGAGAATTGACCTGTTTCTCATTATGCAATTCTGTTGATGTCCTTCTTTATCAGTGATAATATCCCTTGTTTTAAAATCTAGTTTATCTGATATTAAAATAGTCCAAATTTCCTTGGGTTCATGTTTACATCGTGTATCTTTTTCTGTCCTTTCGCTTTTAACCAATGTTTGTCTTTATATTTAAAATGAGTTTCTTACAGACAGCCCATAGCCGGGTCCTGCTTTTTTATCCCATCTGACAGTCTCAGGTTTTAATTTGTGTTTAGATCATACACATTTAATGTTATTATTGAAATGTTTGGATTGACATCTTCAATCTGCTTAGCTATTTTCTAACTATTCCATCAGGGTTTTGTTTTACTTTATCTAGTTCTGTCTTCTGCTTCATGAATTCCTATAATGTGTATGTTGGATCATTTGTCCCACATGCTTGGTTGCTCTGTTTTTTGTTTTTTTTTGTTTTTTTAGTTACTTTTTCTTTTAGGAGTCAATTAAGATAATTTCTACTGATCTATATTCAAGTTCACTGATTCTTTCCTCATTTATATCCTGTCTCCCAAAGAGTCTGTCCTTATCTTTCTTACTATGCATTGTCTCTTCTACTATATTTTCATTTGTAGCATTCTATTTCATTTTTATAGTTTTCATCTCTCTGTTGAAATTCTCAACTGAATTTGTATGTTGTCCCCCCTTTTCCATTGGGAAAATTATATGTTAATTGTAATATTTTAAATCTCCTATCATATAGTACCAACATCTGTGTTATGTCTCAGCCTAGTTCCATTGATTGTTTTCTCTTTTGGAGGTATATTGCATTTGTATGTCTTTTCTTATGCTTCACCATATTTTCTGAAGGCTGGATCTGTCTTGTAGGATAGTAGGGACTAAAATACACAATTTTTCTTCTTGAAAATTGGCATGCATTTCTTTCCGCTAGGTTTGCAATATGGCAGTTTGTATTAGTCTAGTCAACAGTTGAGCTTGGCTCAAGATTTGTTGGGACTAGGATTACCCCCTGGGAACTACAGTCTACTAATTCCTTTAGTGATACCAGATATTTGATGTGAAGGCTGGTTTACTAGAGGTTTTTTCTCAAGGTCTGCTGAAAACTCACATTTAGGTCTTCCTTCTGCACTGAATCTCAGAGTCAGCCCCTTACAACCATCACAGCAGTATTCCACTGTTCCATTTACTGGAAGTTTGTTAGCTCGGTGGTGTAGGTTTGGGAGGTGTTATCTCTTGTTCTGATTAAGTCACTCATTAAGCCTGATTGAAACAGGTACATTGCCCGGGCTTTCACAAGTGCTCCTGACCTTCCTGCAGGTGTATATATGAGCTCTTCAGTGTCTATTCCTCTTCTTATAAAGACACAAGTCATCTAGGATCACGGACGCACCCTTATGACTTCTTTTAACCTTAATTATGGCTGAAGTCCCTAGCTCCAAATACAGTCACAATGGGGGTTAGGCTTTTAAACTGGGGGGACACAGGGCACAATTCAGTCCCTGACACTCCTTTATGAAACAAAAACCTTAATCAGTGGGGAAAAGGGCAAGAAACCCTATCACTTTTAGTGTACAGTGAAAACTCATCACAACTTAGAGAAGTGAACAAAATAAAATTCTCTATCCCTAACAGTAAGGCAGGAATTCATCCCCCACCAACTCCCAGGTGATGTCTGATCACCCTGACCTGCCTTCAGCATGAGTCCTTTTGGGTCCGTTTAGCCAGAATCCCTCTTTACCCCTGATGTTCCTTCTTTGCGATTTTCCACCCACTGACAGCCTCCTCCCCACCCCTGCTCCTTGGCTATAAATTCACATTTTCCTTGTACTTTTTGAAGTTGAGCCCAATCTCTCTCCCCTAGAGCAAAACCTCATTGTAGCAGTCCCTATATAGATCTTGCTACTCCCTCTGAATAAAGTCTGCCTTCCCATTCTTTAACAAGTGTCATGAATAAATTTTTTTTAACACTACGTTGCTGCAGATGTATATGCACAGAAAATTTTAAAATTGTGAAGCTCATTATATTTGTAGTCTGGCAGACACCATTTTTGAATAAGAACATGAATATATAATTCAGTATATCAAAGGAAGATCCAATGAGGCACCTGTGTCCTGTAATCTTACAGAAGAGCTATCCAGTACGTTGAGACCAATTCATTAATTTTAAGATACAGTTATCTTTATTAGCTTTGTGCTGTAAGGATCAAAAAAGAAAAACTCAGTGCAAAGTATGCCATTTGCAAAGTAGAATGAATTTTATCAAAGACTAGGAACAATAGAACATTTGTTTAACTGACTAAATTAAATCAACACGAAAGCCACCAGTATTTACTATATTTTCATGTGTCTTCAAAACTGTCTTGTTGTGGATATCTTGAGGTTGAGAACTTTGGAAAAGCAAAATAACATATGAAGTTTGTTGTGGTAGCCATTAGTGCTTTTGACAAATATTTTCCATTTTTTTCCCTTCTAAATATATGATGCGATTGTGCTGCTGGCGTTCCTGAGGTGAGGTACGCATAGATGACCAAATCTGGTCAAAGAGTTGTGACCATAATTGAAACTCGTCACTTCCAGGTGGGGCATTTAATTGCTGGTCTGAGACCCTCCTGAACCTCGTCTTCTCTCTGGCAGAGCTGCCAACAAAAATTGACATGTTGACTATTCTTGTCAGCCTACATCCCTAAATGAGCAAACTCCTCCGCTAATCAGAGAGGGACAGGTACCTCTTTTACAAGAGTAGTTTAAGCTACTTACATTTTGGAATTATTTATCACCACAGCATAATACAACCTATCTGTACTCCCACTCACATCGTCTCTGCTTGTATGGCAATTACCATTGTTGAGAAAAACAGAGAGATAATAAAATGAATGGTGTGGTGGTGCAATAATTCGTTCGAGCCTCAAAAAAACAGCAAAATTTGCTGACTTTATAATATATAGAATAGTGAGGAAGGGTAATCATCTAGGATATTTTTTGTAGTACAACGGCTAAGCTTCTGAAATACAAATTCAGTTTTAAGTATTCCATCTGATTTGTCTAACAACCTTTAGTTAATTATTCCTTATTTATCAATCCCAATATAATTCAACTGACTTGGGGAGATTAAGTGTACTTAATGGTCTAGCTTGATTGCTGGCTTCCTTGGAGTATCTCCATCCCCCAAAGGAGGGAGTTCTATTACTTTCTTAGGAGCTCAGAATTTGAGAAATGTTGTTGTACTTTTTTCCAGATTTTCTAGTCTGCTATATTATTGGAATTGGAATTATGTTAATGGAAGTGTAGTGAATGTTAAAGAATTATGTATCTCTATATATCTATATTCATAGCGATATCCATGTCTTTGTCTATATCTATGAATAAGGCTACCCTATACATACCCAAATATTTTGTTTAGGAATGCAATCTGTGATTGTGTCATATATCCAATCAACCAAATGAAAAAAAATTCAAAAGCCAATCTCAAAATCACCTTGCTTCTTGTCTGTTTCCATTTAGATTCATGATTACAGTCAATGTATTGCAGCATCCACTGTGTGAGGGCTCTGGATTAGACACCTTCACTGGTATTTAAACTTTTCCACGTGAAAACTTGGTGTAGTTGGTGTTGTATAAACCCCAACTTTAGAAAGACAGACCTGAGATTCAAAGTCACATGTTGTTACAAAAGATTACAAACCAAATAAGCATTTGAGTCATAATTACAAGCCAATTTTTGTGATTTGAATATCATGACTTTCTTTTTAAGGAAAAAAAAAAAAAGAAGGAAAGGAAAGAGTGTAACCGTCACCGATTACACCGATTACATCTGCCACCCAAATGAGCAAACATGAGGTGTTTTGAATTTGGTTTCTTGCTCCTGCTCCAGAGTTGCCTCCCAGCTGCCTCTGCCCCTCACTGGAGCCAGGTCTCAGCAGGCTGTGGCGTCAGTCCTGGTTACCGCTGGGTCTCTCTGTTCTGTTTCTGGTCCACAGTGATTTAAAAAAATAACTTGGACAGGTTTTAAGTTTTGAAAAAGATCATTTAAACTATCACTATGGTATTTGGGTTTTGGATGGGTAAAATAAGAAAAGTCCAACGTAACTGGAAATTTTTGCCAATTACTTCTTTTCCTATGTCAAAAAACATAGGAAACATGTTTAGAAATGTATCCATTTTACCCAATGTACAACTAGACCAAGAATCCGTCTTCTTACCACCAATGTAAGGAAGTTGTCATTTCCTAGGTTATCACCAATACGAGGTATTAGGAAACTTAAAAAATGTGGCCAATCTTATTTGGTGAAAATGGCACATTGTTTTCCTTTCTATTTTCCTGATCATGGTGAGATTAATCCACTTTCCTGAGTTCATTGGTCATTTTTATTCCTACTTTGCTCCTACTTATATTTTATTTGGGGATGATGGCTTTTCTTTATTGGTGTTTAGGAATTCATTTTGAATGATGGTTATAAATCTATACCCTGTTTCATAAGTTGCAAATAGGTTTTGCCAATATGTAACCTAAGCATTAATTCTGGACATGCTGTTTCCCCAACAGAAGTGTGTGTGTTCGCATCAGTCTACGTTTTCCTTTCTAACTTCCAGGATTCCTCATTGTGTAAAGCACTTAAGCATGGTGCCTGGCACTACATAAGCGATGCAAAATTATCATCAGTTATTATTCTCTCTTTTGCTTTCAGTGAAATTATCCTGAATTAGAGTTGAGGGCTTCATTCTGGTAGCAAATCTTTCTAATGGCAGGTTCTCTGTAAACACAGGGAAGGAAAAACTTTCTTTTTCACACACATGTACTTTTTAATTAACCTAGTGAACAATTAGCCTCCCACAATTATTTCTGCTCATTTTAGTCTGCTGATGACATGGCTGGAGTATCTCTACATCTCTAGGAGGAAGATTGACTTATTTTTTAAAGTTTGCTTTAATTTTATAAGGTTTGAGTGGAAGATTCTCTACATTGTTTTTCAGTCAAATTTCAACTAAAATGTCCTCTCATTTTCAGTTCCATCAGTGGTATAAATTGGGATACTCTGGCATGATTATGGCTTTATTAATTTTCTTAATATTGTGTACTTATTATTGTGTTATTTTATAATTATTATATTCTGGCATTTCAGAGAAATTTGGGGGAAAACTTTTGGTAGACGTACTCAATCTGCAATCTTGGACTAAAGATTTAATTTCTTCTCTTGATAAACAAAAATATCACTTTAGATTTTTTTTTAATCATGAGAAGATGAAGAATGTACCACTATGTATTGATGCTAGGACACAAATTTCAAAATATGTGACTCAGAAGTTAAAATAAATCAATAGTGGTTTGAAAGGACACCAAGAAACAGGAAATAAAAAGAAAGAAGGTTTGACAATATTAACAATGTACATATCACTGTAATATATAAATAAGAAACACAGAAAGCCATAAATGAGTTTCATTCTTTATTGAAGATATGTAACATTCACAAAAATAAAATATGTAACAAGCAATTTTTGATGTTTTATATCATAGAATGTCGTAATAAACAAAAACCTCTAAGAAATAGAAGAAAATTTTACAAAAAAATTATAGAAGTGAGAAAGTTTATCACATACTATTAACATTTTCTTTTAATCATTTATGATTTAGACAATTAAAATATAAAATATAGGGTACCTGAATAACACTGTAGTTATATACCATACTTCCTTTCTGAGAACGCTTTTATATATATATATATATATATTTTTTTTTTTGGTGAGGAAGATTGGCCCTGAGCTAACATCTGTGTCCATCTTCCTCTATTTTATATATGGGACACCTGCCACAGCATGGCTTGATGAGCAGTGCATAGGTCCACGTCCGGGATCTGAACCTGTGAACCCCAGGCCACTGAAGTGGAGCGCGTGCACTCAACAACTAGGCCACCAGGCCGGCTCGAGAATGTATATTTTTTAATCACTTGATGAAAGAATGACTTACATTAAGTTATGAAATGTTTTCATATAATTCATTTAAGAGAAATGGTGTGGACCTGTTCACTCACCGTGCAATTCAAACAGAACAAAATTTATAAATTAAGAAAAAAAGGAGAAAAACAGCACTGCTGGCGCCACAGTCAACATCACCAATAACAACACAAAAATAAAAACCTATGTGTTAAAAAATGTAAAAACAAAAATACACTAAAATCTCTTAATCAAGTCTTAGATCAAAATGAAATATGAAAATTTAGAAATTAAAGGAAAAAGAATATTACCTTAAAAATGTGTGCATTATGAACATTACTCTTAAAAGAGTTATATGCTAGTCTTAAATTGTTAGCTTATGACGGGGATTGAATGACAATAGAAGAAGACTCCAACTCAAACATTTAAAACTGGAACAGCAAAAAAGCCTAAAACAATATTATAAAGTATTTAACAAGAATTTTAGCTGAAATTAATACATTACTAAGAATAAAATTAGAAGTACTATATATTAATAACAAATCTGTTTCTAAAATAGATAAAATATATACTCAAACGTCAGACCAATATAATAAAGAAAAAATAAGAAAACACAAAGAAATTCGGGAAAATAATGTTGATATTATAGGTGCAGAAGATATTTATACCTTGTAAAAGATAATAATATCACATTATAACAAATATCTTCATGTAAAAATCTTTATGTAAAAATGTCTTAGAAAAAATAGTAATTATCTAATTAGATCAAAAGAATCAAAAAAGCAATTGCATAAACATTTATTAAAATGAAAAAGAGTGATGTCAGCAAGATGGGGGAGTAAGAGACACCAGCCTTCCTCCTTCCACAAAAACATACAGCTATCCATGAACGTAAATATCCTTGGGAGGACTCAAGAGTCCACTTAAGAACAACAGTCACGCCACATCAGATAACAAAGAAAAATCACCTGAAAACAAAATAAACAAACAAAACAACCTTGGAATTCGCATGAGGTTTCAGTAGGATATCAAGAATAAATTTAGTATACCTTCTCATCAGTAATTAGATGAACACAGATGAATAAAATATATAACATAACATTCACAAATATACCACAAATGTAACTACATTGAGGTAAATTTGCAAGGAAAATGTTGAAGAAGACATGATGAACATTCTTCACCTTTTCTAAAAGATGTCAGAGACCAGATAAATAAAGAAGCAGATGATTAGACAAATGATACTCATTGTGTTTCCAAAACCACCATAGTGGTTTTCTTGTGTTTGCCCCTTCAGAGCCACTTTCCTCTTACCCCTTACCCTCTGTCTGGGGAAGCTGAATGTGGACTTCATCCACAGGGCTGCCTTAACCACTGACTTCCTGTTGGTTTAGCCAATGAGGAGCACCAGCAAGAGAGTGGCAGGGGAAAGAGAGCCTTGCTATTTATTGCCGTGGCCCCTCCCAGTATGTTCATCTCAAGTTGGCTGTGAACCCTAAGTGGATGTAGTTGTGTCTCTCAAGGTGTAGAATCAATATGCCACTCTCCCAATCTTGAGATCTACTCTCTCCCCTCCTTGGCCAAAGAGTGGTAAAGACTTACCATGTACTACCATTTTCCAGCATCCACTCCTCCATAAGTAATACTTAATATGCAAAGATTCTTCAAATCATCCTATTTTAGACATTCCATCAGCTTATTGTTGCAACCTAACTGGTTCACAGGCAATTCTCCACAAATGAATTTATAACTTTATCAAACCAAAACCTTTTAAAACTTGTTAAAATAAATTTCCAGGTGAAAATATAGTATTTAAAAAAACAGAAGCATAGGCAGACTTGCTCTATTATATATTAAATATAAAAAGCATAATGATTGAGACAATATAGCAATAATTTAAAAATTACAAAGATAAAGGGCACAGAATAGAGAGTCCAGAAAAAAGTCCAAATATGTGTATGTGTTTCTGTGCATGTGTATATACATGAGGGAAGGGGAAAGAGAGAGATTGTAATATTGTAATATAGCTATTTACAGACTTTTCTCGTAATCAATATTCCAAGAAAACCCTTTAATTTGAATGGCTCCTGCTCAACTAGTGGTGAAATACAAATAAGAAAGTAGAGAAGCAAATCACAGTGTATAATAAGGCTATATCTGAAATCATGAGAAATCCAATGTCTGATCCGTGACATTCACACCTTAAGAGGATGGAGAGATGAAAGGCATCTGCAAAGGAGTCTGAGGAGGAAAGAAAATCAGGAGATTTTGTATTATCAATAGTGTAAATATCTAACAATGGTAATTGTTTACATAATTCTGGATATATTCAGTTGAGATCATTGTAAATAGCTGATAAAAATCAGATTTAGAAAATAAGAAAAAAAATTCATAATTCATAATTTAAGTAAACCAAACAGGTGACATAATACGTTAAGTATGCTCTCATTTTTATTATTCTTTCTGTACATTTGTATATAAATACATATATATATTATATATAAATGTTATATTGTAAAATGGGTTTAATAGATTAGTATATGATGTTTATGTTTATGCCTTTCTATATTTTCAAAATTGTCTACAATAGAAATCTACTGTTTTTACAATTAAAATATACAATAAATGCAACAAAATACAGAATTTAAAAATAAAATATGAAACTGATTGAATAAAAATCAGTTTTTGTTTAGAAAAAAGCTGCCTAGAACTATCTAGACCAGAACAACATACCAGTGCCAACTCTTAGTACTTGTTGATTTGCATTGCTCTGTGGTATTCCACTGTGTGAATATACCAACATTTGCTTATCCATTCTTTTGTAGGTGGATATTTGGGTTGTTTCCAGTGTGTGGCTTTTGTCAATTGTGCTGCTATGAACCTCCTTGCACATGTCTTTGGTAAAGTTATATATACACTTCTGTTGAGCACATACCTAGAAGTGGAATTGTTGGGCCATAGGATATGTGTTTTCAGAATTAGTAGATAGTGTGAAATAGTTTACTAAAATACTTCTATGCAATTATGCTCTCATCAGCAGTAGATGAGAGTGTTTTAGTTGCTGTTAATAGCACCACATGCTATTGTCTCTTAATTTTAGCCCTTCTGGTGGGTGTATTGTGGTGTCATATTGCATTTTAATTTGCATATACATGATAATGAAAGTGGTTGAGCAAATTTTTGTGTTTATTTACTTCTTGTGTATCATCTTTCATGAAGTACCTATTCAAGTCTCTGGGCCATTTATCTACGGGATTTTCTTTTGTTTATTTATTGATTCAAAGGTGTCTTGTGGATGTCAGGTCTCTGTGAGGTATGTTAGACGTTTTTTTCCCCAAAAGGTGGTTTGCTTGTTTGCTCTCTTGATGGCAGGTTTTGAGGCACAGAAGTTCTTCATTTTAATAAAGTCCAATTCATCATGTTTTTCTTTATACATAGTGCTTTTGGGTTCTCCTATAATGATCTTTGCCTGCTCCAAGATCATATAAACATTCTATATTTTCTTCTAGAAGATATAGTAACTTCCACATTTAGAAACATAATGCTGAGATCTATAATCTATTTGATATTAACTTGTGTTTATACTATGAGATAGGAATCAAGATGCATTATTTCCATATGGATAGTCAACTAACATAGCCATTTATTTTCAAAGTATTCATTTTATATGTGTATACAGATATATATAAGCATAGATGTCTGTCTCTATTAATCTATCAATATGGGCATTTGAACATATGTATATTTATAAATATATATATGTGCATATTTATGTTTGTGTATATGTTATATGCATATACATAAAGTTCCATACACATACACATGTATAGGTATATTAGCATATATATATATATATATATATATATATACAGTATATACATACTTTTTATATGTAACTTGTTACTTATTGGTTATAACTCAGGGGTTATTTTTCTCCTTATCATCATGAAATGCACATTCTTAAGGTACCAAAAACTTATTACTGATGAGTAAATTTAGTTACGAAAAGGGTAGAATAAATACAACTCTGTGACCTTTTATAGATTTTGAATATTTCAATCTTTGCCACCACCATGTAAAGTTGATATGGCAGATGTATTGAATATGCTGGGGAGATGACTTCCAGATTAGAAGTTCTGTGACATTTAAGACCATGCAGGTGGAAGATGAGGGTTTAATTTGTTCACCAGGCTCTGGTTCCACTGTTTGCAACCTCACTGATTTTAAAATGAAATGCTAAATTACTGATTCCCTAATAATAATGAGCAAACTTACTAATTCAATCTGGCTAGCAGCTACAGTGAAGTGAATACAATTACACAGAGTGCCACTATAGATTTCAAAGGTGTTAATGAATGACAGACTATTGCTATCTTTATAGTGTTTGACTTTGAAAAATAGTAGACACAGACAAGTCAAGGCAAGCATTTATTATGCTGGTAGTAGAACAAATGTTAATATTAGGATTTGGGTCTTAAGTGTTGAACTTAAATGACTTCTAATGTCTTTTCAAGCTAAAAAAGTGTAAATAATGTTCTACAAAAAATATAAGCCTCAGAGGCCAGCCCGGTGGGGCAGTGGTTAAATTCGTGTGCTCTGCTTTGGCGCCCCCAGGGTTTGCAGGTTTGGATTCCTGGCGTGAAATTATGCACTGCTTATCAAGCTATGCTGTGGTAGCGTCCCATATGCAAAATAGAGGAAGATGGGCACAGGACTGATCTTCCTCAGCAAAAAAAAAAAAAAAACTATATATATATATATATATATATATATGCCTTGAAATTGGAGAATTAGGTAAGTTATTGTAATATTAGCATTACATTGAAAATGGGGGTAAAGGAAAATAAGCAGACAAAGCATTTATTCAGGACTATTAAATAAAAACATATTAAATGTTAATGATAATTATTCCTAGAAAAATTAGCCCTGAATTATCACTAACCTCACCAAATCATATTAGAAACAGCATATGGTTTTACTATTATTCTTAAATTTCTCCAGAACTTATTTTTTGGGAATGCATTGATTCACCAAGTAACAAAACAATTGTGTATACAGCCATCACAATGTAATTAGAGGGCAGATCAATGTAAAAGGATTTCTGAAATTGTGATTATTTGAATTCTGAACCATAACAATGTATCTCCCACATTTGTATACACATAATAGTCTTCAAAATGATACAAATGTAAGAAGGTCAAAATAAAAGTCAATATTTTATGCATCAACACTTAATTGCTTTTGACTGCAGTTTAATCTAATTTCAGTCTTATTACACTTTGATCAGAATGAACATTTAAATTCCATCTTGAATTTTATCTTGGCTGTAAATCTCTTATGTGCGAGTCCTTTTTCTTTCTTTCTTGAGTACATTTTAATTAAAAAGAGGCTATTCATGGGAACACACCCACTAATTTTGAAAAATGACTTTCTTGACAATATCAGAAAATAATGGAATATCATCATGAATTTCAACCCTTATTTTACCATATTTCTCAATGCCTTATGAACTTACTCCTCCTGACCATGCCCCAATTTTCTTTATAAAATGGAGAGAAGAATAATACTGATATATTTGAATGAAATGAAAGAATTCATAGATTGAAAAGAGCTATGAATCTTCTGTATGAAAATTAATTTAGAAAAACTTACAATAAATTGACGCCATGAATAATTCACCACTGATTCCAAAAAATACTCCATGTAGACTTTAGGAGTGTGTTTTCTTATTCTCTTTAAATGTTAAGACTTTCGTTCTATTAACAATTATATTTCAGTCTTATGAATAATATTATCAGAGCATGTGTTGCTGAAAATTATTTCAAGCATTTTTTTCTTTCTTTCTTTTTCCACTTTTATTGAGATATAATTGACACACAGCACTGTATAACTTGAAAATGTATAGCATAATGATTTGACTTACATATATTGTGAAATGATTACCACAATAAGTTTAGTTAACATCCATTATATCACATAGATAAGAGAAAAAAACGTTTTTTTCTTTGTGATGAGAACTCTTAGGATTTACTCCTTAACAACTTTCAAATGTATCATACAGCCGTGTTGACTTAGTCACCGTGTAGTATATTACATCCCCGGTACATACTCATTTAACGTACAAATGGAAGTTTGTACCTTTGATCACCTTCAATTCAATTCCCCCGCCCCAACCCCCCACCTCTAGTAATGACAAATCTGATCTTTTACTTTGAGCTTTTTCTTTTCTTTTTGGATTTCACATATAAATGAGATAATATAGTATTTGTCTTTGTCTGACTTACTTCACTTAACATAATGACCTCAAGCTCCATCTGTGTTGTCATAAATGGCAGGATTTCCTTCTTTTTTATGGCCAAATAATATTCCACTATATATATCAGAACTTCTTTATCAATTCATTTGTTGATGGACACAGGTCATTTCCATGTATTGTCTATTGTAAATAATAGACAGCTATGATCATGAGGATGCAGATAACTCTTTGATATAGTGTTTTCATCTCCTTTGGTTATATTCCCAGAAGTGGAATTGCTGAATCACATGGTAATTCTATTTTTAATGTTTTGAAGGACCTCCATACTGTTTTCCATAGTGACTGCACCAATTTCCAATTCCACCCATAGTGCACATGGGTTCCCTTTTCTCCACATTCTTGCCAGCATTTATCTCTTGTCTTTTTGATGACAGCCATTCTGACGGGTGTGAGGTGGTATCTCACCATGATTTTGATTTGCATTTCCCAGATGATTAGTGATGTTGAGCACCTTTTCATGTACCTGTTGGCCATTCACATATCTTCTTTGGAAAAATGTCTATTTAGGTCTTTTGCTCCTTTTTAAATGGAATTATTTGGTTTTCAGCTATTGAGTTGTATGAGTTATTTATATATCCTGGGTGTTCACCCCTTATTAGATACGTGGTTTACAAATATTTTTTCCCATTCTGTAGGTTGTCTTCATTTTGTTGATTGAATCCTTTTCTTAGTAATTTTACACATTCCCTATTTACAATGGCTTTTAATTTTAATAAAACAGATCTTCAGAAATGTCCTTCAGAGTTTGCAAATTCTGTGACACAAGTATTTGCTTTCAAGGTCTATGACATCTTGTCTCTAACTCCCTATCATAGCCCTTGCATTCATTTACAAGGTACTTATTCAGGATACTATGTCCCAGACAGTGACCTAGGCTGGTTGGGTTCAGGAATGAACAAAATAAACAAGTCCTGTGCCCTCCTGGAGCTGATGTTCTTTGTGTCGAGGCAATAATACTAATAAAATATGCAAATAATAAAGAGTATAATTTCATATATGGAGAAATTCTAGAAAGATAACCAAATAGGTTAATGAGATAGAACAACAGAAGAAAAAGAAGGCCTCTCTGACATCCAAATGGCAGAAAAGTCATTCACATGACTTTTTTGCAGACTTCCTGCAAAAAATGACGATTAAAGCGTGCTGAGTCAGAAGCAAGCTTGGTGTGTTAGGAAAAGAAAGGGACTAATGAGTGGGAAAGAGAGCTATGGAAATGAAGTTGGATAGGTGGTGAAAAACAATGGCAAGAGGCTATGAAACTAGACAAAGTCATTTTGGAATTTAAATGTTAAAAAAGTGCTATGAAAAGGAATAAGCTAAAAATCTTAAAATGAAAAGTATCTTTATTTAAATTAAAAAGAAAAACAGTAGTTAGGGTATACAATGTAACTATTAGGTTAATTAATACTTAATGGGACCCTGCTGAGTAGAGAATTAATGTGCTAAAATACAGAACTAGAAAAATATCTAAGAATGTAATTGTATAACCACAAAGAAGGAAAATGAGAGAGAGATAAACTATAGATTGAGACCCTTAAAACTAGTGCTATAAGAAATCTGAAGGAAGGATAAATAGACATCATTTGAGGGTGTTAATGAACATGGTTGATCTCTCAAACAAAATAAATTAAAATTAAGGGTTAGTAAGATCCTTATAAAATGAATGTGATTATTTGTAGACTGTTCTTGTAGATAAGAGGTTAAAAATATACCTTATTCTCACTTCAGAGGACTTCCTTAAACATAATAGAGAATTTTCCTAAAAGTCCATTTGGCTAGACTGTATAGAATTTACTTTTAAAATCATATATTTATTCTCCTTGCTTGCCAAAAGCTGCTTGCATGAATTGCTATGCCTGGAGATCAGGTGCTACATCCAGGCATTCTGTAAGAGCCTGTGTCACACAACAAAACCTACAGTAGCCTGCAAAAAATTGTGCCTCGTTCACTCACTTTAGAGACTTGTCGCTATTGTTATGTTTCCCCAACCTGCTACATCGCCATTGCTTACAGATGGATTCCTGGGTGGGTTGGTCCTTATTCACTTCACAATACTTAATGGTGCTGTGAGTCAGAAGCATCTGACTCAAATGCTGGACGTTTCTCTCTCTGACTGACGTTAACACTGACTGTAAAAAAGACAACCTTGACTTAAAAATCTATTATGTTTTGTGTAAATTCTCCAATTAATTAGTCATCTGACAAATACCTTTGCAATTTTTTGCAATGTCAGACCATTTTCTGCCTTTTTTTGAAATGGTTAGTGATGTTGTCCATGGAGTCTCCAAATGGCAAAGATCATTTCCTAAAAGAGGTTAAACAATCACAGACTTTTTTCTAATTCAGATAAGAGAAGACTTGTTGGATTCAGAGTGTTCAAGTGATGGATAGTGACCTGTGAAGGCAAAATAACAAACATCAACAAATCTCCAGAGCCTTTAATTTCTTCCATACAGTATATCATGATCATTCCTGACTGGCCAAAATATTTAACCTAGAAATAAATCTAAAAATAAAATATTTTTGAAGAAAGTGATTTTATAGTCTTTGTGCTTTTAACCCAAGAAGTTCACAATCACTGAAATATATTTTTATTAATACAAGGTATTTATACATAGTTAACACAAGGAAGACTGAATTTTATTTTGATTTGTCAGTTGTTTTAAGTTTGATAAACAAAACGGCTCTCATAATAATTTTGCATTAAGTAAAATTTGGAGTCCATCAAACAAATGTCATTATTTTAGCACCCTTTCTTTTATTAGGTGGAGCAGAAAACCTGGGAAATCAAAAGATGGTTTAATTATAAAAGATATCAAAAGTTTTATTATTCTGAATCTAGAGTTTGAATTTGGGAAAGGCAAAATGAAGAGTTTTTAGAGGAGACAAGATATGCACTGAAGTCATAAATGTCTGAAAGAAAGAGTTTAAGTTAATATTTTCACAATGCACAACAATAAGAAACAATTATTAGTAAAATTTACCTTTAAAAAATAAGGATTCAAGAACATGCCAAAAGTATAGAAAGTTAATATCTGGATGAGAAAAAGGAAACTCTACTATGTAGGCACAATGTAGGTAGTCATTTTAGAAAAATAAAACCCAAAATTCTCATTTTCTTTTGGATACCATTCAAGTAATAATTTGAAGTAAAGGATTTACAAGCCATCTTGCCTAATCTTAATAACATAAGACATATAAATTTACACACATACTCACATATATAACTTTGATATATAAATATATGCAAATATACAAATAGATGATCAATTTAAAGCTTTCAACATTTTTAAGTAATGGTATCATTATTTTAAACAAGGCAATATTATTTTATAATGTACATACCATCTTAATAAATCATTAAAATGTCCTCAATAAAAAGATAAATCATTTTCCTGTACACATGTTCATATCTTTCTTTAGCAAATGTATCTTGTGTCTTTAACACTTGTGTAATTTCAATATTCATATTAATCAAAATCTTTAACCAAAGCAATTCACTTTGTTTTCTCCAAACACA
This sequence comes from Tapirus indicus, assembly GCA_031878705.1. NCBI lineage: Eukaryota > Metazoa > Chordata > Mammalia > Perissodactyla > Tapiridae > Tapirus > Tapirus indicus. The sequence goes on along the minus strand of CM062937.1, from coordinate 31,383,667 downwards.
AGAGAAAACTAATGAGAGGAAAACACATACTGTCTAATTTTTTTCTGTGAGCAAACATTTCATATAACTTAAATTTTAAGGTGGCAAAAATAAACATAATTACAATAACATTCAAAGGAATTTGTACAAAGTGTTATTGCCTTCCTACTAAATAAGAATAAATTACAACTAGGTTTAGTAACCATTAATTTGTATCTTCTTCTTATTAAGAAATTGGAAAGATATCCTAACATTATATTTTATTAACTCAATTTAACATTAGTCTAAGGTTTTAAAGTCAACAAAAGACCTGTATATACAATTTTCACTAACACTTCAGTTTTTTATTATTTGTATCATTATGAGAATTTCACAAGCTTAAACTCTTAAAATGTCCTTTAGTACAATTGCATATTGCTGAACATTAATTTGTATCATTTAAAAAATCTTAAACATAAGAAAACAATTATAGTGTAATTGACACATAAAATCAGTATAATTTAGAATGTGCTCATAAATAATTTAACCCTATTCTTGTCATATTAGAATGTTGTGATTACATTATTTTCATATAGTAAAACCAGGAAAGAAAAATAGAGTTGTCTTTGAATCAATGATATTAACTTACTATAATTTGCCTAATTGAATATCTATTATATCCTAATTGAATATCCCAAATATTACATGAAATATTATATTAATATAATTTATAAACCTTCAAATTAATAACCAAATTTTAAGGACTCTGAATCATGCCAAAATCTGACTGCACTGCTCTTCTTATTTTGAAATTTGGTAACCAAGGTCATAATTTAAAAAAAAGAATCTCAGTTGAATTCTTTTTCTCCTTTGAGTTAAAGTTTATATAATAAAATGTTATAAAATTAATATTTTCTCTTTTCTTTCAGTAAGGATGTGACAACTAATTTTTCACTAACTCTTTCCTTTACAATACTGACAAGGATCCATGTCAAAAAGATGAGTTTTTGTTTTTCCCCTTAGAGGTTCATTAACTACTACATCACTTTCACGGCCTTGCCAACTAGCCATTTTCAGCAAAATTTTTGTATCCACTGGCTCTACCAGAAGAATGGACAGATTGGTAGAGGTAAGAGAGAAGTGAAGCATAAGTACCAAGGACAAGTCTAAATTTTCAATAAACCTTTCCCTTTCTGACCTGGGATGTGGGAAATTCTTAATAATGGCACAGAGATCTGGATGTGAGCCAGATTTAAGGTCACGTTTCAGTCAATATCTCCTTCAAATGGACATTGCTTCCTTAAGGAATATTGGCTTTCTTGCTACGACAAACAAAATAAGACAAATTCTGACAGTCTCAATGAAGTAATCAGAACCCAGGCAACTCACCTTGAGGTTATGGGAAGAGTGGCCATCCCTTTGAACCAGTAGAGATGTGAGGGGTCTCAGATGTATGCACTATTTATTACTGAGTCAAGGGCTCTGGTCCATGACAGCAAGGGTTTCAGATAAATCTTAGTGGGACCTCTAGTATAGTTAAAGTCCACCAACACCAGGAACATGCTTGTAGTTAAACAAAGATGAATTAATTAATTTGCCAGAGAAATAAGAGTTTACCAAAGAAACAATGGGGTGTCTCAACAAGGGAGTTATGAGGTGATTATTATATGATTATGACATCATAGGTAGTTTTTAGTAGAACTCAAAGAAAAGGAAGTCTGTTCTGATTGAGATATGTTGGGAATTGTAGCAACTAGGAGATTGGCTATATTAACAATTTTTATCAAGAGGTAGGAAGGACAGGCAGGGCCAGTGTTGTTGTCAGAAATGAAAGAGTAGTCAGACGTGTTAGCTGGAAAAGGAGTATGTTTGATTATTTGTGTGATGACACAGTGTCCTTGGTTCTGTGTTCAGACATAATTAAAGAGTCATCTTGCTTTTTTAGAGTTCTACTATGATCAAAATGAGTCTGTCTGATTATTGTTGATATTCTTTAGAAACTGTTTATGATCAAGAGGGAACATCATGGCCTAGTGGCTGGTTGTCACTGGCCAGCTGTTGGCTGTCAGGGATGTTTTTGTTGTCATTGTTCTTTGTTCCTTTGCTTTTTCTTCTTAGTATTGTTATTCTCAAACTAGGAAATGTGTTTTGTGAGATAATATAAATGATTAAATATGTTTGTTTAAATGGTAACTGGGTTTATTAGTGAAGAGAAGGAAGGTTTGTGTGTAAAGTGGAAGGATAGGATAAAATCCCCTAAGTTTGAATTTGAGTTGAAAGAATCAGCACAAACTCATAATGTATTTTAATTTAAAAAAAATACGTTTTGTAGTTCTGTCCGCTGAATAGGAGGAGAAACAAGAGTCAAGCCAGCACTGATAAGCACATTTAGTGACCAGATTCTGGTTTCTATATGCCATTTTCCAATTAAAGAAACTAAGGATCTTATGAGATATAGCTGACTCTAGAACTGAGCCAGAAAATAAACATAAACATTGACTTTCTTGTCATATCACAGAGAAAGAAGCTATCAATTACAATCAAGGTTGTGTCAAAACCCGCTCATTTTCCATCTTGACTTTTTTTTTTTTTTTTTTTTTTGGTGGGGAAGACCAGCCCTGAGCTAACATCTGTTGCCAATCCTCCTCTCCTGCTGAGGAAGATTGACCCTGGGCTAACATCCGTGCCCATCTTCCTCTACTTTATATGGGACTCCGCCACGGCGTGGCTGACGAGCAGTGCATCGGCGGGCGCCCGGGATCCGAACCGGCGAACCCCGGGCTGCCAAGCGCGGACTAAACCGCTGCGCCACGGGGCGGCCCCCATCTTGGCTTCTGACCAAAGAAAGAACAAGGTGAGCAACAGATTTTGGTTCCTTGAAATATAACCCTCTCCCAGGAGTTAAATCAGTTCAATTGGCTGTATTAATTATCTTCACCTCAGTCTTCCATTTACAAACAGATAACGTATTTAATATTCAGCCAGACAGTCAATATGTTCTAATATGCTCTGGTCTTGGTTTGATTCTTCTCAGAGTAGATTGAGGAATTTTTTGCTGGAGAGCTATGTTTCACTAGGACGGTTACTGAAGAACTTTTCAAAGCCTTGCCTTTTAATCCATCCTTCATGTTTCATAGTCTGTAGGGAAAAAAAAAAACAAGAAAGCAATAGAATTGAAATTGAAATCTGGCAAAGTTGCCAGGGGCTCTGGAACTCCTATGGCCTAAATCTGTTGGCATAAGCTCTTCCTTTGTGAGTTAAAAACAAGCTGTAGCATGAATTTGGAGATTTTACTCCTGATCCTAGACTGCCTTGATGCAAAATCATATGGCTAACTACTGTAAAAAACTCACATGTTGCATAAACTTTTATGATCACTAGGTACAAAATTACTTCCAAGACACTCAAAATATTTTCCTAAGCAGACCCTACATGGCCTGAAATCAGAAGACTTAGTCTTCTGATAGAGACATCCTGGAGTGCACCCGAATCTCAACAAAAAAAGACCTTATCAAGAACTATTATCTACTACAACAATCCAACTCTAGGAGGTTGATCCTTGGATTCATGCTTCCTAGTTGAAAAGGCATTTTCTCTCCTCTACAGACTTTTGGCTCTCCATTTTTTCAAGAAATGTTAAGATGAAATGTCTTAGGAATATTCTAGAAGCCTACGAACTTTGGAAGAAAATACGTAACTCAGGGTGCTTTAATCAAGCAGATGTTGACATGGTGTACACAATTTGCACCTAAGATGATAGAACTTGATTATTTTTCTGATATATTTGCTCCTTTTTGGTGTACTACTAATCTTATCTATTCTCATCTGGTCGCACTCCTCAGCAATCTCCTACAATTTTTTACAATATGCTGCACCTATCTTTATCTCTTTAATCCCCTAAGGTATCCTTCTGTCATCTAAGGAAAGGAAAGACTCAGGTGCATTTTGCTATAACCACAGATACTACTCTGAATTTGAACAATTACTAAATTTGTCATCCTCATTTGATAACCTCTGACAAAATTTAGTTCTAATAGAGTCTTTAAAAGGTGGATTTTCTCCCACAGGCTCCCTCTAATATATGCAATTCCTTCACATTATTAATCCAACCCTTCACTATTGTAAAAATTTTATTTTATTTTATTTTATTTTATTTATTTTGGTGAGGAAGAGTTGCCCTGAGCTAACATCTGTGCCAATCTTCCTCTGTTTTATATGTAGGACACCGCCACAGCACGGCTTGATGAGCTGGGTGTAGGTCTGCACCAGAGGGTCAGAACCCTCGAACCCCAGGCACCTAAAGCGGAGCCTGCGAACTTAATCACTATGCCACCAGGCCGCCCCCTGAATATTTTATTTTGACTAAAAGTCAAATAAATTATTTCTGCTAAAATCATTACAGCAGAACTAGACTCACCTAAAGTGAGGGTGTAAATTGAGTCATCTGTTCTCTCATATGCACTGTGTTTACTCCAGGATTTTTTCCAAAAATGAAGTCCACTCAGAAAATCTAACTGGCTTAAGGGAACAATATTTAACTCATTCCTATTATGGTAAATAATACTTATACTCCTAATATGACCCACTAACCCAAAGAAGTTACTAGTTCTTACTGTTACCAAGGAAGTGGTAGATACTACTTCTGCATCAAGTAGCTAAAATTTATTTGCCTAGGTGCTTTTGTAGACAGTTTAGATAAATAGATAGATAGACAAACAGACAGACATGCTTTAAGTCAGGTGAAATCTCCATGATAGATGAAAAGAAATTCACAGCTGTCTCTCTAGAATAGACCCAGATGAACTGTGGGATGTGTGTTCATTTTCATGACTTGGGTTTCAGGCCCTTGGTTTACAGCCTATTATGAATAGTAGTAATAATTTTATTGAAGTAATTGCCTGTATTTGTTCATACATTTTATTCCAGAGTCTTAAATGCTATTTGTCACAACTGTGAATAATTTCAGATTTTACTCTACCTGTGTAAGCCAGCAAGTTAGCTTGCCACAGTTTTGCGGATACTGAGAGAAGAAATAAGACTCCTGAGTGTGAGACATTACTCTGGGCATAACACACAATGAAATTTTCATGTTCACATCACTTCCTTTTGCTCCCAAGTTACAGAGATGGGCCCCATGAATGCTACACAGACCATAGATCTGCATCACAGCTGAGAATCCTTGAGTTGAGGAAACATCAAACCTTTTTAAGAGGCTGAAGCAAACCGCCACAAACTCTCTGCCAGAAAAAACATTATTATAGTGGATAGCATTCTGCTATGGAGGTAGACACTATCTCTACCTTTCAAGGCAATTTGCTATATAAATATTCTTTTTTTCACTTATTTATATATTTTTAAATCAGAATTATATATATTTAAGATGTGCAACAAGATGATTTTATATACATAGTGAAATGATTACTATAGTCCAGCTAATTGACATATCTTCTCCTTGCATAGTTGTTGGTTTTTGTGTGTGATGAGTACACTTGAAATCCACTCTCTTAACGTATTTCCAGTGTTCAGTACAGTATAATTAAGTGTCGTCGTTATGTGTGTACATTAGATCTCTGAACTTATTCATCCTACATAACTGCAACTTTGTTCTCTTTGACCAACATCTCCCCATTTCCTCCATTCCCTTAGGCCTTGGTAACCACCATTCTACTGTCTGCTTCTACGAGTTCAAGGCTTTTTTTTTTTTCAATTCCACATTTAAGTGAGATATACAGTATGTGTCTTTCTCTATTTGGCTTATTTCACCTTGCATAATGCCCTCAAGGTCCATCCATGTTGTTGCAAAAGGCAGGCCTTCCTTCTCCTTTATGGCTGAATAATATTCCATTGTATATATCTATCACATTTTCTTTGTCTATTCATCCATTGAGGTACACTTGGATTGTTTCCATATCTTGACTATTGTGAATAATGCTGCAGTGAACATGGGATATCTCCTTGAGATCCTGATTTCATTTTTGGGGGGTATACACCCAGAAGTGGGATTGCTGGATCATATGGTAGTTCTATTTTTAATTTTTTGAGGCACCTTCATACTGTTTTCCATAGTGGCTGAGCCAATTTACATTCCCACCAACAGTCCAGGAGAGTTCCCTTTTCTCTACATCATTGCCAACATCTGTTAACTCTTATCTTTTTGATAATAGCCATCCTAATAAGTGTGAGGTAGTATCGCATTGTGGTTTTGATTTGTACTTTCCTCATGATTAGTGATGTTGAGCACCTTTTCATGTACCTGTTGGCCATTTGTATGTCTAATATGGAAAAATGTCTATTCAGATCCTTTTCTTGTTTTTTAATAAAGTCATTTGTTTTCTTGTTACTGAGTTATTTGAGTTCCTTATATATTTTTGATACTAACTCCTTATCAGATGTATGGTTTGAACATATTTTCTCCCATTCCTTGGGTTGTCTTTTTACATAAATATTCTTGAAAAGAAAGTACAAAAGCTTTCAGAGCCTCTTCTTGTAAGGGATGCAGAAATGAAAGGCACCCATGGAAAATTGTCTCCCAACACTTTATTGCATACATTCTCACATCAGACTATTCAGCAGATAATTCTGCAACAGAGAAACAACAGGTATAAGTCTAGTCCAACTGCAAACAATGTTACCTTACAATCTCCGAACCACAAAACTTGAGGAACATTGCAGATGTGAACCCTTCACATTAATGTCCTCTGCCCTTACTTCATATTTCCTGGGTTAAAGTAGAAAGAATAAGAGAGGGGGGAGAAACATCTCTGAGAGCTAACAGATGGCATCTGGCAGCTAACAGCTAGGCCACGATGTTTCATCCTGAACAGAAATAATTTCCAGAGAACATTAACAATAATCAGACAGGGTCACGACATGACCATGCAAGAACAATATGGAAACAAGATCACTCTGTAATCGCGTCTGAACAGAGTCCCTACACAATCACGTTAATAACCTAGTATTTCCCTCTTCCACCTCATCTGAGTTACTACTGTTTTCTGAACAGTGATAACCCTGGCCCAGTGATATGCCTCCAGTCTCTTAATAAAATGTATTACAACCAATCACTGAATTGTCCTAGTCAGACAACATCTGATCTTATTTTCTTGGACTCCCTCCAAGAATTTTAAGAAAAGCCCAAATCATATAATAAACATCTCCCAACTCTCTCTTGCTGAAATAGTCTATGCTTCCTCTAGTGTGTTCTTTCTTTCTGCAGCAATTTAATAAGCCTAACTTTGTTTGCATTCCAGTGTATTCTTGGTGAAATTTGTCTAGTGGGCTTCCAAATGCGAACACTACCAGCAACATTATGATGACCACAGCGTTAAAATTTATTTTTTATAACTTAGCATTTTTAGCATTGCTCCTCTCAGTGTATATCTCCCTGTGGATACCGTTGTCATTTTACTGGGTTATTTAAGTCATCTGAAATAGTTCCTTACTGCATAATTATGGCATCAACTTATTTTATAGTTAGATTCTTTAGTTTCACTTTGCTTTTAATGTGTAGGCATTGCTTTTGTAAAAAAGAAAGTCATTAACATTGTGTTATAATTTTGTAAAATATTATTATGTTTCCCAAAACAAGGCTAAAACAAATATATTCAGAAATATCTCATATTTTTGTGTCCTCTATCTGGGTCCCTTCTTTACCCCTATGTAAGAATGGTGGCATATTTACTCACTTTTCTCCATTCTGCGTTTTTAAACTTATATTCTAGTCATCATTCCAGAGGTATTTTGCATTATTGCATTCGTAATACTCTACTTTGCTTACCGTAGTGTACCTTAGTTTATTTAACCAGTCCCCTAGTGATGAGCAAAGGGTTTTTTGCTATCTTTGGCTGTTACAATTAGTGCTGCAACAGAAAGACTGCGTGTGCCTTCATGGTGTTGCAAGTGAACCTTCAAAATCGAATAATAGGAGTGGAATTAGCGAGTCAGAAAGTAAATGCATGTGAAATTTTGCTAGATATTTCCAAATTTTCCTCCATAGAGGTTGTAATATTTTAATAGGTATTTTCCACAGGAGTTACACCATTGTACCCATTAATGCTGCAAAAGAATGACTGTTTCCTCGTGCCCTCACCAGCAGAACACAGTGTCAAACTTTTGGACTGTTGACAATATGATTGGTAAGAAGTAGGGGGGCCGCCTGGTGGCGCAGCAGTTGGGTCCGCGCTTGGCAGCCCGGGGTTCGCGGGTTTGGATCCCAGTCGCCCGCCGACGCACTGTCTGTCAGCCACGCCGTGGCGGCGTCCCATATAAAGTGGAGGAAGATGGGCACAGATGTTAGCCCAGGGCCAGTCTTCCTCGGCAAAAAATAAGGGGAGGATTGGCAACAGATGTTAGCTCAGGGCTGGTCTTCCTCACAAAAAAAAAAAAAAAAAAAAAAAAAGAAGTGGTAGCTAGTGGAGTTTTAATTCGCCTTTCTCTTATTATGCATGTGGTTGGCATTTTTGTAGGTGTAAGTTCCATTTTCATCTATTTTTCTATAAAGGGTCTGTTTATATCTACCTTATTTTCTGTTAGATTTTATCTTTTTCTTCTACATCTTGAGACTATATCTTCAGAACATTAACCCTTTTTTTCTCTGCTATAAGTTACTGATAATAATAATAATACATTGGTATTACACGTCTTTTGTAAAATTTTATTTTATTGCAGCATATTTTTAAGCTTGAAGTGTTTTATCGATTATACTATTTTACTTCTCCTCAACAAAACATATGCATAAATTATTACATGTTTTATAAAGGATAAGAAAATGGTAAAACATTGCTTTTTGGAAATACATCTCATAGTGAGGTGGTCAAGGGAATAATTCATTGTGTGTTAACAACAACAACAAAAGACTTCAGTGACACTAATAGTTCTATCACCTTGTTTCACATTTACATCTCTAGGAAAGTTATAATAAGATTCAAGATGCCTTTATATTCTAAACAATGGGTAAAGGATGATTGTGAAATGGGAATGAAAAAGGAGCACCACTGTGGTGCCTGACCACATGTATGTTCTAAAGCCAATGGACTTCAGAAAATAGTATGCGTGGAAGCTGAGGATTTGAGAAATAATTTCCTCAAAACTATTTATGTCTGCGTCCTAGGGAAGTCTTCATGAATTGCCAGATTACACATATTCCCCTCTGCAAACTGCTAATCTGCTTGGTCAGCTGACAAGAGTTGAGTTCTTGGAAAGAATCTGAAAAGCTAAATGTTCTGGGGCATCGGAGATTGGCACTAGCAAGTGACAGAGCAGAGAACAAAGACTGAAGGGGTCAGACTGCGGAAGTGGCCTCACTGATGTTTAGTTGTGCTCTCCAACTGACCATTCAGATGGCTGCCAGGTTCCTTGGGATCTGTCCCTCATGAGTGATCATTCCCAGGTCTTCAGGGTGACTTCCAATCCAAATGAAAGATCCAATAGAAAATGAAAAAGTCCCAACTCAGTGTTAAACAAGTGCACTTCAAAGGAAAATCAGTTAAGAAGAAAAATAGTAAAAATGTTTACAAATTCAGAGCAAATGAAGTTCTAAAATCTGGGTTTAGCAAAGCTAAGCTACTGATTGGCTATTTTCTTTTACACACACTTACCAACTCTATAAGGAAACTTTATCTCTTGCTGCTGGGGTCTAACCGCTAACTGGGGTCTGCTGGCTAATTGACAGTTTTTACAAAAGCCATTGAAAGGAAGCAATAGCATTTCAGACAAAGAGTAAAAAACAAACAAACAAAAAGCCTCTTTTTAATGGTCTTGTATTGCAAAACTATTAAATATGAATTAATTTCCATTTTATTGCTACTAAAAAGGTGAATATTTTTGTATTTATTACGTATCTGCGAAATTACTTCTATTTTACCTTTTATATATAAAGAATGAACTGTTTTTTTTCTTGTTTGATGAAGACTTTATGTGTTTTAAAATATCAAATAGTGTTTCTTAGAGGCATGTTGGAAAGATTCCTGTCTTGCTATAGGGGCTGTATAAAGGGGTAAGAATCCCCTCTTTGAGAATTCATACATCACATGTCTAAAGCCTTATTTCACACACTGTATAAAAAATATTTTAATTTAAAGTAGTATCAGAATGATATTGCCACCAGGGAAATAGTAGAAGCAAAATAAAATAACTTTTGAAATAACTCGACTTCGATACAGATTTCAATGCTACTCCAAGAAAAACTTCTAAGTAACACATGGTCACGGTGAAAAATAACAAATTACACAAGAATCTAAGACACCATGAGTGAGAACCAGTAGAATCTACAGAAAAAAGATTACTACTACACACAAGCAACAACTTGAGACAGGAAAATTATCAGACACCAAAATATGATAATATTCAGATACTGACATTATCAGATCATAAAATATTTATTTAATATGAATAACAAATGAAAGGATACTTGAAAAAGATGGATGATAAAATGAGCTGGCCCACCATATAAGTAACGTGAGTTGAAAAATAAGATTTTAGGAGGACTAGATCCAGAAATGACATTTAATCAAGTTGATGATTAAGAAGAAATCACCCCCCTAGGCAAAGTGTAGTGAAACTGCTATAAACCAAAGCTAGAGAGATAGTCTTAAAAGCAGTTGGAGGTGAAAGGAGATTGCCTACAAAGGAACTTCAATTAATCTATGAGCTGAATTTTCAAAGGCAAGAAGGAAAGTGAAGGTGTGCTAAAAGAAAATACATTTCAACCTAGAATGTTGTAGTCAGGGAAACCATCTTTCAAGAACAAGAACAGAACAAGGACAGAAGAAGGACAAAGCAAACACAGAACAAAGACATTATCTGACAAACAAAACAGAGATGTTCCCACTTCAAATAGCTAATAAAAATTAACCAAGGAAATTACTTACAAAATAGGGTGAAAATGCATTGAGAAACAACAATGAAATTCAAAATTAAACAAATTGAAAAAAAAGAAAGCACAAATAGGATGGTAAATCAAAATGCTGTATTCAAGAGACAAACCTAAAACATAGCACCAAAAATTTAAAAAAATTATAAATAATATTACACTAAGTATTAATTAAATTAATGTTGATACATAATTATTGATATCAAACAAAATAGAACTTAAAGCAAAAGTACAATAAGATAAAAAATTCAAAAAAGCCAGGAAGATATATGAATTTAAAATTATTGGTATCATATGGAAAATGATTCTATAACAAACACATATCTAGAGCAACCACATTCATTTGAAATACAAATCATACTTCTAGTTCATGGATCAAAATAAAATTATAATTCAAATTAAAAGAATTAAACAAGGAGGAATGTGCTACCGATCAAGACTTATAGAAGCCCTTCTCAGATGTCAGATTTTTTTTAAAAAGGACAGTACCTAGTGAGAGTAGGGATCTAGAACAACTTGACAAAATATGTAGCGAAAGAAGCCAGACACGAAAGAACATACATAATTCCTTGGATATTAATTTGCAAAATGGGTGGTGTCCTTCAGGCAATGTGAACTGACTGTGAGAGCGCCAAAGGGTGCCAACTGTGGTAATGGAGATTTGTTATAGCTTCATCTTTGCAGTCGTTACATGGCTGCATACATTTCTAAATGTTCATCAAGCTATTTGACATTGTGCACTTTGCTTTATAAAATTAAATAAGAAAATTTAAATGTCTGCAGTATAGTGGGCTTAAAACTTGTAAGAAAAATCTAAAGCAGAAGAACATAGAGGAAAATTTCGTAAACTTATATAAGAAAAGAAGAGAAATTCATAATTAATGATCTAAGCATCCCATTTTTTTAAAAAGGTGGAAAACAGAACAGCAGGAAAAAACTAAACAAATTAAAAGAAAGAAAATAATAATAGTAATCAAATAGTGAAAAAATGGATTATAAAAGTACATAGTTTTTTTGTAAAGTCAAAGAAAATAATGCAAAACCTCTCCAAGATTAATAAATAAAAAAGTAGAAAAGATACAAGAAATACATTTTAAATAATACAGGAGGCTTTACTATAGATTTAAAATTATTCAAATCTTAAAGAGTATTTAATGAAAAGAAATGGAAAAGCTAAAAAAGGGAAAGATATAACTTACTCAACCTGAATGAAATAGAAAAGTAGAATAATTCTTTAATCATTAAGGAAATTGAACTTCTAATCAAAATCTTTTCGCAAAGAAAATAACAGGCTGAAACAATTTGAAGGACATGTTCTACTATTCATTCAAATAATAGACAATTCTGATTTCATATAATTTATTCCCAGATTAAAGGAACACACCCCAACCAACGTTATCAGGTTAGTATATCCTTGATACTCAAACTAGATAAAAACATAATAACATAGAAAACGTATAGGCCAGTCTCATTCTTGGATATAGAAACAAAAATACAAAGTAAATATTAGCAAATGAACACAGCAACATGTAAAACAGATATTACCTCCTGACCAATTCGAGTCATATCAGGAATTCAAGTTTGGGTTAACATTTCAAAATAAAATGATGTAAGCAGGCAGATTTAAAAATTAAAAAGAAAAATATAATTATCATAACATACCAAAAAAGGGTAATAAAATCTATTATCCAATCTTGATAAAATTTCTCAGCCTGCAAGGAATATAAGTTATTTATTTACAAAGTTAAGCCTGTATCACAAAATTTACTACAGACATTATACTTAGTAGATAAATTTTACTGCATTTCTTGAAGATTAAGATTGAGATACAGATGCAAAGTATCTACACTTCTGTTCATCCTTTTTTTTTTTTAGGAGATCCTGGGCAGTTCACTGAAAAAAAGTTTAAAAGGGTGAAAGAAAATTATAATTGGATGCAAATGGAATTTTTGTGTATATAGCTCATGCAATGAATTTACAGATAAATTATTTGGGTTAGTAAGAGAGTTTAGTATGGTTCATCAACAAAAAAATCAATACATGTCAACCATCATTTCCTTATTTTCTAACATTTCCAAAGTATGTTTCTATATCTTGTCAACTCCAATATTTTTTACAACAGAAATAAAAATATGAAGTATCTAGGAGTAAATTTAGCAAACGTTAGAGGCCTTTAGGAACAAAATTATAAAACTTTATTGAACAATATGGAAGAGATATACATACCATTAACTATCATAAAGATGACAGTTTTTCCCAATTGAATCAAAAGATAAAGTGAATAACTGTGATGTAGCATATTTATACAACTGAATAGCATATGGAAATAAAAGTGAAAGAACTGTAGATGCTTGCATGAAAAATGTCAAATGGCAAAAATATAGTTTTGAACCATAAAGGCAAGCTGCAGCAGGCCGAGCCCCCGGGCAAATGGTTAAATTTCCATGCATGCCACTTTGGTGGCCCAGTTTCGCGGGTTCAGATCCCAGACGCGGACCTACTCCACGCACCAGCCACCCTGTGGTGGTGACCCAGATACAAAAGAGAGGAAGATATCAAACAAAATACAAGTTAAAGCAAAAGTTAGCTAACATCTGTTGCCAATCTTCATTTTTTTTCCCTCCCCAGTATAGAGCTGTAAGTCCTTCTAGTTCTTCTATATGAGCTGCCACCACAGCATGGCTACTGACAGATGAGTGGTGTGGATTCACACCCAGGAGCCTAACCCAGGCCGCCAAAGTCGAGTGCACCAAACTATAACCACTGAGCCATCAGGGCTGACTCACAAGTATTTTTGTAAAGTGAAAAAACAGACAAAATTTAAAGAATAAATATATTGGTTATGAACATAGACCTATATTAATTAGTTTACTTTTACCTGCCCTCAATACCCAAAACCCCAAATTTCAGAATTCATTTCTTTCTCATGTAACTGTCTGAAGCATGTGTTCCTTTTGGTTGGGTAGCTTCACTTTGCATGGTAACTCCTTCCATTTTGTGACTCCATCATCCCCTACAGTCACATATTTCTTTCTACCCATCTGGTTGATGGGACAAGGGAGCATGGAAAGACACACCCATTTCTTAACCACCATGGTCCAGAAACGACACACACCACTTCCAATCATATTTCATTTAAGTAAGAACACGTCATATTGCCCCAACTACATATGAGGGAGGTATAGTCCTTGGGCAGATGACTGCTTCCTAGAGATGGCTCTACACTAAACAAGAGAGTGTACACTTCTTGTGTAAGTTAAGCAACTTTGTTATAAGATAAAGATGAAAAACTAAAAAGAAAAACATGAGTGAATAATGTAAACGTAAACTTGATGCTTACCTTGAGACAAGATTGATAATGCAATCATAGTGGCTACAGTGGGCTTTTCAAAGATACAGCTAATATTATAATTTAAACATTTGGGATATACACATAAATGTCCATGTTACTATTACTGAAAATGTGCATGCTTTCTATGAATATTGTATATATGTATGTCTACATATATTTGTGAGCGATAAAAGATGAAAGATAGAAACAAATACAATAATTATAATAATAAATAGCATTTGTTAAGTACTTACTACAGACTAGGAGTTGTTTGAAGCACTTTAAATGTTACCTTTATTGATCGTCATAAGAAATCTCTAATACTAGCACTATAATTCCCACCACACTAAAGAGAAAGTGATTCAGAAGGAGAATAATTTGCCAAAGGCCCACAGCTTAAGTGAGCCTAAAGTTTCAAAGCTGGTTAGTGGCAATGGGATGTAACATTAACTATCATGAAAATGACACTTTTTCTAAAAGTGCATTAATGAGCAGACAGCGCTTACCCAGACTAAAGACTCTTTCCACCTGGGCTCTGAATCTCATCCCTGCTTTCCCTTCACTCCTCATTTCTCTGAGAACTTGCCTCATACCCCCTCCTTTGTGTGATGTATCATGGTCTACTCATGACTTTATTACGTCACATAGAATCCCTTACCTTGAACAAACACAAATTCTTTACTTTAAATCCCTTTCTACTATGCTTTACAAAATAGAAATAACCCTCACTTAGAAATAAGGAATAATTAGTTCACTGGCATACAAAGGATCACAAAACCATTCTATTCTTTAGTCTGGACAGAAATACAAGTCAGATTTCAAGGTGATTCAATAGCTATATCAGATAGTGTTGGTCAATTAAGCAATAACCTTGGAGAGGGTTTCTTTGGTTCAAAATCACCTGTGCAAGTTCAGGTGCAGACTGGGGAAAATCTATGGTGACTTTGGTTGCTCTGTTCAGCCCCTAAGAGGTTTAACTGCCCAAGAAACAGAAGCTGAATCTTTCTGAAGCTCAAGTCTGGTTATAGCATCACTGGTGGCAAAATTAAGACAATTTACATGACTCTTGAAAAGCCAATATTATTTGCTTTGTCTCTTAATGGCTTTGTCCTTTTAGCCAACAAACTGAAATAAGTTGTCTGAACAAGGACAAGCCTGCAAAACCTCTCCAGTGTCACTGGAACAGTGAAAATTTAATCACCTTTGCTAATGGTAACTTTTCATTATCTCCTTTGTTCTACCACTTTATTTCTGTTTTCCTTCAAGCCACAATATCAAAACACAAAGATAATTATTGCTAACTATATTTTTGTAAGATATTCCAAACGTTTTTTCTGTTTAATTAGGATGACAATGCTGAATGCAAAGACATCCATGAAACAAATTAGACGTTAGACAACTTCCACAAGGTATTGAATTTATTTCTTAGACTGTTAATACTATTTTAAACATTATGATATGTTATTGCTCTTAACTTTCTCTTTCCTATTCAAAGACCTTTCCAAAACTATGCTCATGATTATAGATTGAGGCAGAGGGAAATCGTGAGCCCAGATTGCATAGTCTCATTGCTGAACACTCTTTGTGATTAAAGCAGTCTGGCACCCCTAAGATTGATTATATTATCAACACAAAAAGTTAATTTTTGAATATAGAAGATATCACTTCAAATGTTTCCAGTCATCCATGAATGTCACTCAGATTACCTAACAAAAGAAGGTTAGAGTTTAGAATTTTTACTAATGGATAATGTGTAAAAAATATTTCACCATTGATGATAACAGCTGTTAGCATTTCCATAGTGAGTGACAGCCTTGTGTATGTGAGTGAGTGTGTGTGTGTGGAAGCTTTTGGAAAAATATATATATATTGCTGAAGTGAGGAGTATTTCTATCAAAAAAAATTTTTAAAGGACTTTTGAATCTCTAAAACATTAATCAAAAGTGAAAATAATCTTAAGAAACAAAAACATTGAAAAAATGAGAACATTTTAGCTTATTAAAACTTTTAAGTTTTTCCTATGATTAAAACTGACCTTTAAATATTAAGATTTTCTCAACTGTTTGAAATGTATCCAGATTTCATGAGACAAGATAGATATCTTCCTCTTATTTATTGAAATGTTTTTATAAATCATTTGTACATAGTTTAGTACAACTGTAACATGGGCAAAATCTCTGCAAATATACATTAATCACTTAATCTTTACAATATCTACTTATTTTTGAATAGCCCCATTGTGTATTTCATAAATCCAAACTTTAAGATAAATGGATGTTTTGATGATTTTGAAAAGTATCAAATAAGAATGCCTTATTAATACGAATAAATTCCAAGAAGTACTTATAGGAGCATTTCTGCCAAAGAAAACCCCACTTTCCTTATATGAAATATTATATTCATGATATTTAAGAAAATGTTTTATAACTGTTGAGGAGAAATAGTTTTATAGTGTAACTGAATTTCAACAAATAGTATAGAGAAAATAAAATTATGACCAGGTGATGTATTTGATTATGTTTATCCACATTTAAAAGCCAAATTTCATCTTGCTTTTCTGAGAGTATAAATTATCTCTAACCAATATAAATACTTCCTTAATGAGTTAATAATATAAATTTAAATAGTTAAAATGGCTCACCCAGATGACATAGCATTCCTTAAATATTATCTATTCTCTATTTATATTCAGATGATAAGATATACCAGTATTTTGTATATTATCTCTTTTCATGATGACATAGTCCAAAAAATAAAGGCAAGTATTCTCACTTTGTACTCAACAGCCAATTATAACAAATATGATCATATTCAATATCACTTTAAGAATTTTTAAAAGAAACAAAACAGTACAGATGAAATCAATCCCTTCTCCCTGTGCACTCTGCAATTCCAATTACATCCATTTCCAGAGGAAATCTCCATTTTGTATTAGTGGATATGGTTTTTATACTGCTATTTGTATACATATTCTTAAACTAAGTTACACTATAAAACTATTTGTCCTCGATAGTTATAAAACATTTTCTTAAATATCATGACTGTAATATTTCACATAAAGAAAGTGGATTTTTTTGGCAGAAAATGCTCCTACATATTGCTTTGAAATTTTATCTAAACAGCATTGTACTGAACCTATATGTTCCGCATCTTGCTTTTTTTGAGAGTTGCTAATGTTGGTATTTATACCAACAATGCTTTACTTTATCCTAATCCATCCATGGTATAATAATACCTCAATTTATTTAATTACTCCATTATTGATGGGTGTTATGATTTCTACCATATATGTAAAAGATGATCTCTGTCTTTTAATTGAGATGGTTAGACTGTTTCCACGTAATGTGATTATTTATATGATTGTGTTTAAATCTACCATATTATTTGTTTTCCCTTTGTTCCATCTGTTAGTTGTTCCATTTTCTCTTTTTCCTGCCTTCTTTTGAATTAATTAGTACTTTTTATGATTCTGTTTTATTTTCTGTGTTGATTTATTACCCATAACTCTCTTTGTTAGTGTTATTTTAGTAGGTGCTATAATGTTTATAGTATACATCTTAACTCCTCACAGTTTACTTTCAAATGATAATATGCCACTTAACATATAGTATAATACCCTTAAAAGAATATATTTCTATTTATCCCTTCCCAGCATTTATGTTAGCATATTACTATGTTACGGCTTCATACATTTTACTATTTTTGGTATTCTGTATCTTTGTATAGATCCAGTTTTCCATGTGGTATCGTTTTCCTTCTACTTGGACTTCCTTTAATATTTCTTTCAAAGAAGTTCAGCTTGTGATGAATTCTTTTAGCTTCTTTACCTCTGAACAAAGTCTTTATTTCACCTTCATTTTCTAAAAGATATTTTCTTGGTAAAAGATTATTAGGTGCCTTTTCCTTTTTTCTCTGTATTTTAGCAAGAGTGTGCTACTGTCTTCTTACTTGCATTGGAAAATGTGGGTCATTATGTCTTTAAATATTTAACTCAAAATGGATTAAAGACTTGAATATAACACCTGAAACCATAAAACTTCTAGAAGAAAATATAGGCACTATGGTCTTTGACATTGGTCTTAGCGGTATCTTTTGGAATACCATGTCTCCACAGGCAAGGGAAACAAAAGAAAAAATAAACAAATTGGACTACACCAAACTAAAAAGCTTCTGCACAGCAAAGGAAACAATACAAAATGAAAAGATAACCTAACAATTTGGAAAAGATATTTGCAAATCATATATCTGACAAGGGGTTAATATCCAAAATATATAAAGAACTTATACAACTCAATAGCAAAAAAACAAACAATCCAATTAAAAAATGGGAAAAGGATCTGAACAGACATTTTTCCAAAGATGATATATGGATGGCCAACAGGCACATGAAAAGGTGTTCAACATCACTAATTATTAGGGAAAGGCAAATCAAAACTACAATGAGATATCACCTCATGCCCATCAGAATGATTATAAATAAAAAGACAAGAAGTAACAAGTGTTGGAGAGGATATGGAGAAAAAGGAACCCTCATACACTGCTGGTGGGAATGTAAACTGGTGTAGGCACTCTGGAAAACCGTATGGAGATTCCCCCCAAAATTAAGAACAGAACTACCATGTGATCCAGCAATACCACTTCTGCATATTTATGCAAAGAACACAACAACACTAATTTGAAGAGATATTTGCACCCCTTTGTTCACTGCAACATTATTCACAATAGCCAAGACTTGGAAACAAGCTAAGTCCCCCTGAAAGGATGAATGGATAAAACAGATGTAATACATACTCACAATGGAATACTACTCAGCCATTAAAAAAGATGAACTCTTGCCATTTGTGACAACATGGATGGACCTTGATGGTATTATGCAAAGTGAAATAAGTCAGATGGAGAAATCCAAGTACTGAATGATTTCACTCGTATGTGGAAGATAAAAACAACAACAACAATGAAGTCTACACAGAAATCAAAGCATAATGATGTACACCTGAAATTTACATAATGTTATAAACCAATGTTACCTCAACAAAAAAATATGTTTTTTGCTGCCTCTCTCTCAACTCTATAGATCTCCAATTACCTACATATTTGGCTTCTTCCAGTTGTTCCCCACTTCACTGAGGTTCTGTTTTTTCACTCACTGATGTTCATTTCTTTTCATTCAATCTTTTTTCTCTTTGAATCACTTTTGGATAGATTTTTTTTTTTTTTTTTGCTATGCCTTCAAGTTTACTAATCTTTGCTTCTGAAATATCTCATCTAACATTTATCACTTTTCTTCTCAGACACTATAGTTTTCTTGTTCAGAAGTTCAATTTGGGTCCTTTGTTATTTCTTTCATGTCTCTACTTAACATGCTCAGTCTTTGATCTAGCTTCTAGATGGAATATGCAGTAGAGTTATAATCTAGTTTTTCAAGTCCTTGCCTAGCAGTTCTACCATTTGTGCCATTTCTGAGTGAATTTTGATTTTTCTCCCTGCTGAGTTATAATTTTCTAGGTTTTTTGCCTGACTCATAGTTTTCGATTGGGTGCCAGATGCTGTAAATTGTGCTTCCTGTCTATTTTTGTATTCATATACAGATTCTTGAGCCTTGTTTGCTAATTTACTGAGAAATGATTTCATCCTTCTGGGTCTTGCCTATGAGCATTCTTAGGTCAGATCAAAGCAGTATTTAGTGTAGGATGTTTTCCCCCACTACTGAGGCCAGATCTTCTTAGTACTCAATTCATTAGCTTGGAGGTTTAGCACTCTGGTTGGTGGGGACAGGCTCTAGTCCATGCCTTGTTTGAGTGTCGGATACTATTCTCCCTAATCATTCCAAGTGGTTCACTTGCCAACCTCTGTTAGTTTCTTAATGTGCTTGTATTGATCAATACATGATTAAATACCTGAAGGGGACCCTCTGCAGCTTTCTGGAGTTCTTTCTCTGCACACGTTTCCCTCTCTGGTACGTGGGCCTCCATACTGTAGACACCTTGACTTGCCTACATACTCATTTATGTGTCAGGCAGTCCATGGGTCTATCCCATGACCTCAAATACTCTAGGCAGTAAGCTAGAGTAGTTGTATGACTCACTTTTTTTGTTTACTCCCCATCTCTGAAAGATCATTGTATTTCATTGCCTGATTCTAATTTCTCAAGAGCCATTGCTTCCTATAGAAAAATCTGGTTTTTCAGTTGTTTAAGGTGAGCAGTGGAGAATGTAAATTTTGTCCCAGTTACTTCATTGGTGAAGGAAGTAGAAGTTTGTTGTATCTCCCGAATGACAGTTCAGCAAGGTGCTTACTTCTACATTGAAATCTATTTTTCTCATCACTTTCATATATAGTTCCAATATCTTCCAGCATTAATTGTTGTAAAAACATTTTTGTAAGCCTAATTGTCATTACACTAATTAATATATTTCTTTTTTTCTAATTTTTTTTTAATTACTTCTTCATTCCTGGTGTTCAGTTTCTCAGCATGTGACTGTCTATGTATAATTTTTTCCCTCTTAGTATACCAAATGCTATTTCAATATCATGCTTTTCTAAAAAAAAATTCCTGTTGAAAACACTGCATTATAACTTTGAATATCACTTTTTTGCTGTTCCTTCCATTCTTTGTCCTCAAACTTCTCTGAAAAAATAGTAGCTTCTGATTTTATCCTTCTTCCACTTACCTGTGTTTTTACATTTTTAATCTTTTGATACTTAATTCTGTACAATTTTTCTCAATTTTATGTTCCAATTTACTATTATTTATACTGCCTGGAGTCTATTTCTTCTATGCATTTTTAAATTTTAAAGGCTGCATTTTTCATGTGGAAGAAATTTAATTAATTCACTTTCATATTTCAATTAACTTGCTTCATTTGATCATGTTTTATTGCATCATTTCTTATTTTTTATGGATGTGACTTCATTTATTTCTTTGAAAATAAATTTAAAATACTAGAATTTTCTTTACAATTCATGAGCAAAAACATGTTAGTGCTTTGTTATAATTTTATTGTTTATCTTTCATACAATCAGATTTCAGTTTTTGATTTCTATTTGTTTTTGTATACTCATTTTAAATGGGAGGTCTTTATTTTTTTGGTTCACTTTTATTTTTTCCATTCTGTCCTTCTGTGCTCACCCATTCTTATATAGGGATTATGAGGTTGCCTTGCTCAAGGACATGTACCCTCTTGGCATGTTGTACTTTGCCGGCCTCGTGGTGACAGTCACGTATTCTAGATAGAATCTCTGTGACAGCTGACAATTACTGTTTATCTCTGGATTATCCTTCCTCCTTGGGCTCAGAGTTCAGGAGCCACAGGCTACTTACTAAGAGCCGATGCACCCACATCTCAGCTTCATGCCTTGAGTCTATCTCTGGTCCCAAATGTAATATAGACTTCTCCTATTCTTTAACCTTCTGGGGTCAAACCACCACCACCCTTTCCTGCTTTGTGGCACAATAGGCTCAATGCTCAATATCAATTACCACCTTAATTATTTCTTCTTTTCCTAATCTACAAAGATATTGTTTCTCAATCTGGAGATATATATACATATTTTTTTTAACTATATTGACTAAAATGAATATGTTTGAAGTCAGAGCTGTATCAAAGCATACATTTATTATGCCATCATTTCTGTAAAATGTTTAACCAGATTCTTTGTCATAATGAAACCACATACCAATTAATATGAACAACACTTTTATTCATTCTAACAATTTTCTAAAAACAACAGAAAAAAAAAACTGAGAAGAAGTCACAACAAAGTTGACTTTCTAGCCTCTCCTGCTTTTTTAATATGAATTCATTTTATAAACTGGGAGACAAACATTAATATTTTTCTTAATTGAAATGACATGATTTCTAAAAATCAATTTTTTCAAAGAAAACCATAAAGAAGGTCAGGTATTTATAATGTGAAACACAGATATTGGATGAAAATACCTTAGTTATATACATATGTCTACTTCCAAAGAATTAGTTATAAAAGTACTTCTTCAAACTTCCAACTTAGAAAGCATGATCCAATTAACTATTGCCTTGAAGGCTTTTCTACTTGCACCTCTTGAGGTAGAGGTCAAACAGAAGAGTTAATTGGAAATTTCAATGCGGAATTTTAGGACAAATTAAAGTGTTACTTTCAGAAATCTGATTTGTTATAGATACCTTGTGATTTGCCTGAAGCTACATTCTACCAATGACTTCATGCAAATTTGTTTTATATTGACTGACAACACAGGGTACAAAAAGATATATTAGTTTTAAATTACTTCATTGAATATATGGTGTCAATTTGGTAGGACTGTTTAATGATGGATTAAAAGTGGAAAAATATAGGGTGTTAAGAAAATTGTCATAATTGTTATTTAACCTTAACAACAGAATAACCAACCCCAAGCACAAAGTTAACCATATTCTGATATGCAGCTCAGCTATAGGTTACTATTGAAAAAGATAACTTATGGGTGCCTTCAGACTATTGTTATCTTGAATAATTTATTACCTCTACT
This sequence comes from Tapirus indicus, assembly GCA_031878705.1. Lineage (NCBI taxonomy): Eukaryota > Metazoa > Chordata > Mammalia > Perissodactyla > Tapiridae > Tapirus > Tapirus indicus. Next base: position 31,361,002 of record CM062937.1, on the reverse strand, counting down.
TCCTCTATCCCAACAAATTTCACTATAAAACTTGCTTTTTTGAAAGAAGGCAGTGACATTAGCTTGCTTCCTATCATTTGGTCACTTCTAGAGTCTCTCTGAGATCACCATACAACCAAAGCAAAAAACAGAAGTTGAATTATTTAAGTGTGTATTTAGGTCAATTTGGAATAGGACAAAAAAAGATCCTGACTCCATTTAATGGTTCCATTGTTCTTTGGCATATATCCTCCTTTTTGTTAAAAGGAAAGGAAAAAATTCCTGGAGAGGAGTCTCTTCTTCATTCTACCATTTTTCTGATATAACTATCTTTACAGTGTATAGCTGCCCAGATTTGTGGGGACATATGCTCAGGCAGTATTGCCTTTAAGCAAAGACAAGGAAACCCCACACACCAAACTAACAATCAAATACACACACACACACACACACACACACACACACACACAGGCACATGTGTATTTTAAAAATCACATGGATGTCTCTGTCACTGGAGATTCAGTATCCATTGTCGGTTCAGTGCAACTTGTAGACCTTCAGGCCCAGGAAAATACTTCTCAAAATTTCTTGCTATTTGTCCTCAAAACACAAGTTTATTATGTCCAAAGGCCATGACCTTTTGTGGCTTGTGCCTGCCTCTACTCTTATTGAAGATAGGCTCTGATTTGGAGTGCAGAGAGGGATTAAGCAGCTGAAGAGCTTAGGTGAGATAATCTTTTTCTCTGAATGAATGAAATAGATCTTTCTTAACAAAATACTTTTTCTTAGAATTGCTAAAAGTCCATTTTCTTACCCATTTGTGTGTTCCAATTGGTGACCCTGAGGGTATTCGCAAATTATTGAAGTATTCTGCACAATTAAAGTTGACAGTTGAGGAAAATTTTGTAATATTGAACAATCAAATTTCTCTTATTTTTCTAGAAGAATATACATTATATTTTTGGAGCTATCCCTATTTTTTCATGCCATGTTAGTTCATTTACTTCACCACATAATCTTGCTTTATTGACTGATTATATCACAGTTTATTCATACACTCACTCTTTTTAGGTTTTTCCATGTTTTTGTATTTTGTTTTGGAAGAATGTCCCTGCAATCATTCTTGTACATGTCTCCTCTTTCATATGTGCAGGATTTCTCCTGGGTATCTACCTGTGGCTGGAATTGCTGAAGTAACATATACGAAATGTGATGCTAGTTCTTGATCTTGGCAACTAGATGGACGTTGAGCGCTAGAATTGTGAGTAGCCTTATTTTTATAAAAAATTGAATTAAACTTTAATTTATTTAATTAAATTTTGCTAAATTTATAGTATGTTAGAACATGATAAATTTCAAAGGACAGTCATAGAGCAGAGAAAAGAGACTATGGAGTGCTGGGATAGTGGACAAGTTGCAGTTACAAAGAGAGGGTAGGTCCTAGTAAGATGGCACTTGATCCTGTATTTGACAAAAGTGAGGAAATGAGCATGAGGAATAAGCCATGAGGAATCTGGAGGAAAAGGGAACAAGACCCTAAGGCAGCATAATACCCTGATGTCTTAGGAAGAACAGAGAAATTCATATGACTACGGTGATGTGAGTGAGAGGAAAAATAGGAGATGAAGTCTCAGTGGTAACAAGACAGGGATCTGGGCAGCTCATGGAGAGGCCATTGTGAGAATGTTGGCTTTTACTCTGTGTTAAAGAAGGAGCTATCATTTGATGTCAATCAGAGGAATGATCTGATCAGACATGTTTTTAAAGGACCACTTTGGCGTCACACTTGAGGAGAAAGAGTAGTACAGAGACTGGTGCATGTGAATAGAAAGGTAAGAATAAATCTAAGAATATACCTTTTCTTCTTCTTTTTTTTTTTTTGCTGAGGAAGATTCCACCTGAGCTAACATCTGTGCCAATCTTCCTCTATTTTGTACGTGGGTTGCCGCCACAGCATGGCTGATGACTGGTGTGGGTCCACAACCTGGAACTGAACCCAGGCCGCTAAAGCAGAGCATGCTGAACTTAATCACTAGACCACTGGGCCAGCCTCCACCTTTTCTTTTTATTTATTATGGTGTGTGTCTTTGGGGAGGAGGTGTGCATGCATATTATCCTAGTCTGCACATAGAAAGGAGGCAGTGGCCTTTGCTCTACTTCTTTAGAGAGAACAATATATAGAAACATATATTTGTAAAATAGGTACCCTAACTTTAGCAATCCTTAAAAGAGTATTTCACATATGAAATGATTTCACTAAAAGTCCAGCTTAGTCAACAATTTATTTTTCATACCTAAAAGATGACTGATGGGCATGAAAGAGTTAAAACAGTATTGCTATCCGACAACTAACTGAAGACTTCAGTGGTCATGCAAGAGTGAACCCTGAACTAGAGAAAAATTTGGTCTAATCTTCAAGGAATCTGAATTTATTATTGTAGTGTAAAAGAATCTCTGTTCTACCCCTGAATCTAGATGAGCTATTTCTCCAAGGTCTGAGGAGAAAAGTTTTTCCTAGACTCTAACACTTTTCCTGAAGATTTTTTTAAAAAAAAAAATTTTGTTGAGGTCATTAGAAGAGTTTTTGTCCTTGAAAGGTTAGCTAAGTCAATAGATTTTTGTTGCAAGTGCTGTCCAGCATTTCAGCTGTATGTGCTTATTTCTGCAGTGGTATGAGACATTGTTCTTATAAAAACTTTAATCTATGTGGTAGAAAATCAGAAACAAGTATTTTAGAGTGTTTTACTTTCTGCCAAAGGTTGTGCGGATACTGTTCAATGATGAGGTTAGTTCTTTGACAGTTAATGTCATTCTCCTGATTCTGTGTGATACAAGTAACAATTACAATAGACAAAATTTAAAAATAGTTCAAGAAGCTGAATTGTGTGAATCTGATATTTTTATGATTTCTTAGAAAGTGAAAAGCATGAGCAAAACTTTAGGCTGTTCCAAGAAGCATTAGAAAATGAGAGAGAATATTCTTACTTGTGGAGAATTAGTGAAGATAACTTTCTTTAGAATATATTAGGAAAGGCTAGAAAAGATGAATACCATTCCAATAAATATCAGATAGTTTTGTGATTTAAGATGCTTAAGTCTCCTGACTTTCCTTCTCCCTTCCTTCTTCCTTCTTTCCTTTTCTTTCTTTTTTTTATTTTCTATCTATCTAGCTATCTATCCATCTATCTATTTATCTGTCTATCTTTGTCTTCCTTATGTATAGAATATAAAGGTTAGGAAAAAAGTAAAGAGTTAAAGAACTTCAGAAGTAAAAGGTATAGAAACAAGCAAGACCTTGAAAGACTGAAAAGGGCCATTGGTCATTAAGATATTGCCCATATTAAAAAAGTTGAGGAACCAGATAGATGATTAGAAACCATGCTGACAGAGAGAAAGCATAGATGCTAGGTACCACCTGGCACCCCTTCCATTTTCCTCATGCATAGTCACTGGACTGCTTAGACTGAACACAATTCGGAAGTTCTGTCCAGACAGGAAGATTATGCAGGCAACTGCTGTGACTAACAGCAAAAAGGGATTTGAATATCAAAAAACTCTCCCTCCTCCCTCCTTTCTTTTTTCTTATCTACCAAAATTAAAGAACTTAATTACAAATTTGATGACAGCGTGAAGAAATGATCCCACAGTCATTCTCTTTGGCCATCTAACCACCAAAAATTTAGTATTGCTAAATCTACTGCTCTGTGTGCTATGAAAAAAAAAAAAGAAAAGATTCTTCTGGACAGGACATCATTAACTGGCATGTGAGGGTTATGTTTTAGGAAAATCCACACTGTAAGATTTGGTTGGTGGCAGGATTACAGAATTCAAAGCCAGGCATCCTTGCTCAACTAGGTCACTGGCACATGATGGAGGCAGAGCCAGTTAAATGCTCTCACTCATAATCATGAAACCAGAAGATGGACTACAAAGGGGCAATGACATTAGGTGTCTTCTGGCAACTCTGTTGGAATGGAGGACAGGAGTGACAGAGGTTAATGTCCAGTAATACCAGGGACAGTAGAAGCACCCTACCGTACTGGAGTTCACTGCCAAGCCTCTGGTCTCTCGATACCTCTAATTCCAATGAGGTTTCAGAATCTGCTTCTGCAGGCTTCTCATTCTGTGAGCCACTTCATATATTTCTAAATTCATTTCTATGTATGTGGCCAGAGTTTGCTCCTAAAGTCTGCAACCAGCAACTGATAAAGCTGACTGATGCAAATGTTGAGGAATGTTTTCTAAATATTGACAACTTTTATTTACAATTTGCTGATTTCTGATGATATGATTTAAAAAATCCAATGATATGATAATTTATGCAGCATTTTCTCTAAGAACTTGACCCAGAATTGTGATTGTATGATATGGGTAAAAATGGATTTTATTAAGTCATATTGTGTTACTTTTCAACTTTGTGATTTTTGGGTGATTCATCCTAAATGAGTTTCTTGCAGTCAGTAGAGGCTTTTGTTAACTGTTTAATACTAATTCATAATTTCACTTCTATAACTTGGAAAAATTTATTCCAATTTTGAGCATTTAATAAGTGAAAATTATCTATACTTTATTTTGAGATAAATTTATTTATTTATTTTGAGGAAGATTGGCCCTGCACTAACATCTGTTGCCAATCTTCCTCTTTTTTTCTTTTTTTTTTCTCCCCAAAGCCCCAGTACATAGTTCTGTATCATAGTTGTAGAGTTGTAGCTCTTCTATATGGGATGCAGCCTCAGCATGGCTTGATGAGTGGTGAATAGGTCCCTGCCCAGTGAACCCCGGGCTGCCAAAGCAGAACATCTGAACTTAACTGCTACACCACCAGGCTGGCCTCCTAAATTTATTTTTTAAAGGATAAAAATAAAAGAGCTATTTTATAAGAAAGAAGTAATATTTCCATTTTCTTTCTCTTCTTTGACTTTTAAACTCTTTAAGTGGAACCAGGCATCCACAAACATGAGGGAGACCTGACCTTTCTATGACAAGTATAGAATAAGTGGACGAACCTCAGGGGGTGGATTTGAAAGGAAATATCCTAAAGATAATTAAGCACATTTTTCAAACTAGCAGAAAATGCCTGTGTGGGGCATATTTTTAGTCGAAACTCATTTTTTAACCTAAATATACAGGAGAAAGATTATTGTTGCAGGTTTTCAATAGAAATTGCCTTGAGAATCCTTCTTTTTTGAAGCGTTTCCCACAGTTGCATAGAAAATTTGCAATAACAAAGTGACTATTATCACTGTATTCATTTTTTCATATTTAACACACTTAGTTAGTGAATCTCTACCAAACTAAGTACAGTTTCCCTTTAGCTAAACTTGTACTTTCACCTTTGCTTAAACCAGATGGAGAAGTTAAATTAATGGAATGGTGAGATCTGTATGGATAAAAGGAAAGGTTCAAAACTAGGGCATCCTGGATTTTTCAGTTAAAATCTCATCTGATCTCTTCTTTTGCCATGGTACAAATGTTGGCCTTCGTATGATCAAGTATAAAATTGACCCACATCTAAGTAGAATCTCATTTTCAAATGAATGCTAAACTAAAGCTCTTGAGTATATGAGTTATAAAGATGCCCTTGTGACCACAGGTTTCATAGATGGATATGTGCAAAGTGATTTGGCATAGAAATGGTTACACATGATATACTTTGTTCATCCCATGCAAAATTTGCTGATAACATTCAATGTCAAGATGCTCTTTACAGAATGTTGTAAATACAGCTGTAAATATGTGCTATATCTGGTAAATCTTGATTTTTATAGCCATTATACATAGTACAGTTGTGAAAATTTCACTAGGGATTTGTATCATGTTTAAAACATGTCCTTGAAAGATTTTAGTAAAGAATGGAGACGTCCAAATCCATGATACTAAGGTGTTTCTCAAAATCTGTGTTGATTAGAAGTAGATTATAGCATGACCTATGATTCAGAAATGCAGTAAAAGAAGATAACAGAAAAATGCAATTGAAGAGAGGGCTATCTAGCACTAAATCATCACATTGGCATCATATAAATGGAAATAGCTACTTCAATTAGCTATTTGCATCAATCAGGCATGAACATTTTTTGGAGCTCTTAGTTGACAAAACAACGAAAGTCCAAATATTTCTTATCAGTTTCCACAAATTTGTTTATTCAAATGATATGTATAGAGTTCCTATTATGTGCAATGTGCAATGATGGACTACAAAGTTGAATTAAATATGAGGACTGATTCAAAGTGAAATTACCTTTTGGGTAGTAAGCTGCTGTGACACTAAGTTGAAAGTGAATTTTATGTTTAATTATTCCCTCTATAGTTAAGATAGCCAATCAGAATGTTGCTACTTTTAGCCAATAAATAATTATTTGAGTATTTAAATATTTAAAGTTAAGCAATTATGATGACTGAACAAAATATATCTTTGAATAGGAAAAGTAAAACCTTAAATATACTGTACTATATAATAATTCACTACAAAATTAAAAATTTCCAAACATATAAACAATATGTTTTGTTTGCTTTATGACACAAAAAAGGTCAATAAACTTGAATTAACATATGAGTAATTTAGCATAAAACTTTTAAAAATCAAGACTAATGCTACACTAAATATAGGAACTTATCTTTTGGAAAATGTTTGTAGCTGAAGTATATATACAGGGCACATAACAAAGTTAATTATTATGCATAAACTTTATTTCAAGTTTCTTTTGTAGATTTTGATGTTTTTTAAATAATTTGAACATCTAAAGGAAAAATATAATAAGCAGAATAGTTTGATTTTATTAATATGTATTTTTCTCCTTCATTTTATAAATAAGAATATAATTCATTTTCTCACCATTCCTGTGAAGCAGGTAAGTATTATTATCTCCATAATTCAGAAGTCCAGAAGTTAGGGCTGAGGCTACTGATAAACAACAGCAGATTCAAAATACGAATAAGTTTTCATAAGCAACTTTGTCCAAAAGCCATAGGGCCAAAGTATGTGATTCTGTATCTGTCTTCCTACTCATGAATTTTCCTGCTCCTTCTACTGTTTTCCAGAGCTTTAAAGGAGAGTTGCAAATTATGTTTCAAAATAGCTCTTTAAAACTAGTGATGCAAAAATATATAAAATTTGCAAAAGTAAAAATTGCAGAATATAATATACTGTATGAAGTGGCTAGAACATCTTTACTGTTTTGGATCAATTGAAATATATATTTTCAAGCACTCAAGTATAATTTTAGTTGAGATCTCAGCAAAAAAAGAAATTGATTCAAACATAATTCTTTAGAATGATTTTTTTTTGGGGGGGGGGTTAGGAAAATTCACTCTGAGCTAACATCTGTTGCCAATCTTCCTCTTTTTTTGCTTGAGGAAGATTAGCCCTTGGCTAACATCTGTGCCAGTTTTCCTCTATTTTGTATGTGGATCACAACCACAGCGTGGCTGACAAGTGGTGTAGGTCTGCGCCCAGGATCTGAACCCGTGAACCTGGGCCACCAAAGTGGAGCATGCCAAACGTAACCACTAGGCCATGGGGCAGGCCCCCTAGAATTATTTTTTTTAATAGTCCAGAAAAAAACTGTCATCTGGACTAAAAAAAATTCAATTTTTTTAAACTAGGACTACTAAAATTGATGTATAAACGCTTTCATATATCTATACATATACACACATACATGTGTTTGAAGAACATAATGGAATATGTGAGAAAATTCAGAAATCTCTATAATAATTTATGGTGATTATGAATATCTAATATTTCTAAGTGGTCTAAGAAATTGAGACAATAATTTTCTTTTTGACAATGTATAAGTTAAATCACATCACTTTTCTTTTTGACAAATGATTATTTTTCATGTAATGTTAACAATACAAATTACATTACGTCAGACCTTACATCAGCTATTCAAAGCACATTTTTAAATTAAAATTCTCATGAGCTACAGGCAAAATGAAAAGTAGTGAGCTGGAAAATTGAGGTGAGAAACCATCCCAGAAATTTTTAAGAAATCTTAGTTAGAAACAAAATATGAGAAAAATAATCAAGATAACGAAAAGAATTTGAAGGACCTACTTCTCTCTAACAGGAGCCTTTGAAGAAGGGAAAAATGAGAATGGAAAAAACAGTGTGTATTTATGGAAATAATATCAAGCATAAAGTTCCAGAGATATAGAAAAACATAGTTTCATATAAATTTTAGAGTTTGTGTTCTCCACAAAACAGCGCTGGAGACCATACAGGTGTGGATAATCCCAGGAAGCAAAATTAAGCAATGAATGAGACAAGATGGGGAGAAATTGGTTTGTTATTGAGGCTTATTCTTGATGGGGACCCTTAGGAATTCCATAGAACATGCTTCAGACTTGTCTTTCCTAAGGACAGAAAGTAGGGACTTGTATCCACTGACTCCAAGAGTAGCCTTTTGGGGTTATACTCCTAAAACCGTGGATTGCCCTAGGTAGGCTGAACAAGCCATTTCCCTAAGGTGGAAAAGCAGAGAGATGCACAGGCTCCTGTGATGAGTTGCTGCAAGAACATCAGGAGACAGTCCATCACAGATGTTGCTGAAAGTTCGGGGATGCTGTGTGGGCTCAAAAATGTGTCTAACACATTTATATTGAAATGGCTGTCTCATAAAACTCCAAAAGGAAAAACGAGAGAGAATTTGTACTAGACATGCTAGGAAAATTTAAGAATATCAGTGACAATCTCCCAGAAAGAAAACAAAAATAGATCACACTAAAGGGAAGCATATAAGATCAACATCAGGTTTCTCAACCACAACCCTGAATGGAAGAATAAAATGAGGCAATATCCGTAAATTGCTGTAAGTAAACCATTTTACACTATCGTTTAAATGCATGAGTGCTAAATAAAGACACTCCAGGCATTCAAGTTCTTAGAAAACTTATGCATAGAACCTATCTGGGAGAAAAAAACCTTGTTTTATAAATAGGCAATGACTTACAGATATAAATATAAGATGTTTAGGAACACTAGAAAAACATAAAAGATATTTTAAGTTTTTAAACTTACCTGGAGAGTGAACATGATTAAGTTTTAATACTAATAAGGGAGAAAGTAAAAGAAAAACATAAGAGGTATAAATTTATCTTTAAATTAAAAAATTATTAGTATTGTGAAATTCATCACATTTTTAAAAGAACATATGCTACATGCACACCCAAATACACAGTTTAAAGAATAGTAATAAAATGAGCATCGTGTTCTCCATCCCCAGATGAAGAAATAGAATACTGGTTGGACCTGAAGAACCCTTTCATCTTGATTCATCTCTTTTCCTCCCCTCTGGAGGGAATCATAACCATGAATCCTTAATCTTTTTGGCTTGCTTTATGGTTTTACCCAAATCTCTCTCTCTCTCTCTCTCTCTCTCTCTCTCTCTCTCTCTCTCTCTCTCTCTCTCTCTCTCTCTCTCTCTCTCTCTCTCTCTCTCTCTCTCTCTCTCTCTCTCTGTCTCTCTCTCTCTCTCTCTCTCTCTCTCTCTCTCTCTCTCTCCCTATCTATCTATCTAACTAACTATCTATTTGTACTGCTGTATAGTATTCTGTGGTATGATTGTACCATAATATAATCATCCATTGTACTATTCTGTTAATGGAAATTTAGGCAGCTGCTCTTTTTTTTTTTTTTTCTTTTTTTTCCCTGTCCTAATCAATGCAGCTACGGGTAAAGGGCTTCTAGTGGCGTCTTTTTGAGGGATTTTTACCATAGGGTACTGTTGCAGTAAAATACGTAATGGAAACCAAACTTGAAAATTCCTTGAGCAGACAAAACCATTTTAGCCATGTAAGCAAAATGAAATCAACTTTATTTCATGAATATAAGGGATTTCTAACTTAACGTTTTTTCTTAGAAATGCCTCTGATAATCACAAAAGAAACTTAGTGGTTTCCTACAGTGGTATAAGATAACACTTTTAGTCAATCCCCTGCCTTCTGGAAACTCCAATGTTAATAACCAGTCATTGTAAAGGTTAAGCCAATTCCTCATTTTCACTTTATAAGCCATTCTGTAAGGTCATGCCTCTGAGCTTCATATCAGTTTTGGATTTGAAGATTTTCAGTTCTCAAGCTGTCCTAGGCACAATAAACTCTTACTGAGTACTATTTTACTGATCTGATTTTACCTTTTATTGTTTTTGGATTTTTGACAGTTCACATTGGTTCAACTCAACTAAAGATTTCTAAATTGTTTACAATTGTGCAAGTTTACGCTCCAAAACCAGTGGTGTATAATGAGAATATCAGTTACACACATCCTGGCCCTTCTGAATATGGTTGGTTTTTGTTTTTGTTTTTAATGAAAAGAAGTAAATTTTAATGCAGACAAGGTAATAGATATTTTGCATTATGGTTTGTGTCATTTATATTTGATTTAAGAAGTCCTTACCAGCTCAAGGAGGAGAAAATATACTCCTATAATTTTCTAAACATGTTCCGTCTGATTTCTCCTGCCATAATATTGCATAGTGTTAATACTGTTGGTAACTCTTGGTCTTTATTTTTCAGGAAAGTCTTGGCTGTTTCTTGCTCTTTGTCCTTTCATATAAATTTTCTGATAAGGTTATTGATTTCTTTAAAAAAGTTCCCTTGAGGTTTATTTATCTATAGGTCAATATGGGGAGAATTGACAACTTCACAGTATTGAGCCTTGCAATCAAACTCATAGTAAACTTCTTCCTTTATTAATTAATTAATTAATTAATTAATATTCTCCTATAAGTGTTCTTACATAATTTGTAATATAGCTATGTGACTGCCATTTTTAGATTACATTAAAAATTATTGTTCCTTGTATATAACACTGCGATTGACTTGTAATTTGATAATCCGAAAAATTTGGCACATTTACATATTAATTCTGAAATTTCCATGTGGTTTCTTTTGGGTTTTCTGCATAGACAGTCATATGATCCGAAAATAGTGATGCTTTCATTTCTTCATTTTCAATCAGCATTATTTTCTTTTCTCATCTTAATGCCAAGGATGTCCATTACAATGTTGAATAGAAGTGGTGATATCGTATCTGATCTAAAAGGAACTATTTTTAATGCCTTACTATTGAATACTATATATGCTTTGTTTTTTTGTGATGCCCTTCATTGGGACAGTCTGTTTTAAATTTCTAATAACTTATTTTAATCACAAATGGATATAGATTTTTACTGAAAGCTTTTTTTTGTCTATTGAGACAATTACATATTTCATTGTTTTCACTTTTTATCTGTTAATGGGAATCAACCCAACTGTGTCAGGTTTATCTTTTTTTTTTTAATTAATTACTGGACTCATTTTGCTAATACAGTACTGTGTATTAATGACTCGATGGTAAGTAATTTTTTTTCTCCTATTACTTTCCTTGTCAGGTTTTGGTATTAAGGTTTTGTTAGCCTCATAAACAAGGTGACAAATGTTCCTTCCTTTTCTATTCTCTATAAGTCTATGCAAGATTGGAATTATTTACTTTCTGAACATTTGGTAAAACTTGCTTCTAAGGCCACTTGGATCTAGTGTTTCATTTATGTAAAGATTTTAAGGTACTGGCTGAGTTCCTTAATAGATAGAGAACTATTATGACTTTGGAGTCAATCATGACTCAATAGATCATTTCTAAATTTATTTTTATTTTATCAGTTTATTGGTGTGACAGTTGTCATGTCATTTAATTCTATTTTAATCTCTGTAGCATCTATATTATTTCTCCTTTTTCATTCATATATATACATATATTGTTTGTCCGTGTATGTGTGCTTGTGTGTTTATATGTGCAGTTTTATGACTAGCCAAGCCTTCGTCTATTTTATTATTATTTTCAAAGAACCAACAGGATAGGCTAGGTTATGCTGCAGGTATAAATAATCCCAAACTTTTAGTAGTTTAAACAGATGTGAGTCCTTATACTTAAGCTTTATTGCAATTCAGCATCTTTGCTTGTTTATTTGTTTTACAATTGTAGATCCTCTCATCAGATTGCAGTCTGACGGAATACCCTCCATCAGGGACATCATCACTAGTCATCAGGGCATAAGTGGAAAAGTAGTATGAACCCCCAAATCCTGTCACTTCCCACACAATCCCTTGTCTAAAATAAGGAGCAAGGCCATGCTTGAGTTCAATGTCATAGAAAGTGCCTGAAAGGAGAGTAAGAATAAAATGTTAAAAGGTCTTATGACATCCATGCAAACTTGGCTTTCTTGATACTTTCTGTTGTACATATATTTTTATTGGTTTCAGCCTTAATCTTTATTAATTCCTTTATCTTCTTCAAAGTTTATATTGCTGTACATTTTTATTAGCTGCCTAAGTCAGATATTTAACACTAATTTCTTGCTTTTCTTATTTGTAGGTGAGTATTCAAGGCTACACATTTCTAAGTCCTACTTAAGGTTCACTAATTTTGATATGAGACGTTTTCTTTATCCTTATTTTCAAATAGTTCTCTAATTTCACTTTGATTTCTTTCCTGTGATTTATATTTTTTAAATTATAGAGCAAAATTTTTGGTTGTGTTTTTGAAATATTTTATTTCCTTTTTGTCTCTGATTCATTAGTTACTGAGAGAGGTATGTTAAAATATCTCAATGTGAGAGCAGATCTGTCATTTTTTCTCCTTAAAGTTCTATAAATGATTTATATGTTTCAAAATATGATATGAAGGGCACATTAATTGAAAATAATGACAAACTTCTGGTAAGTAAAAACTTTTATTAATACAGAGCAAATCTCTGTACATGTAGTAAGAGCTAGGCCTCAAATTCACTTTTGTATAATATAACTAAATCAACTTTCTTCTCATTGTTATTTGTCTGGGTTATTTTTCTCCATTTTTTTCAAACTTTCTGTGTTTGTAGTACAAGTGCATCTCTAAGCAGCAATAAACTCAACTGTTCTTTGTTAAATCAGTCTAATAATCATTCACTTTTAACAAGAGCATTTACACGTATTTGATCACTGATGTACTGTCATTATCTTACTTTGTGCCATTTGTCTTACTATTTTGTTTCTATTTTTCTTGAAAAGTCTTTATTGACTTTACAATTATTTTTCTCATTCAATTTTTTTTTAATTTTACATGCATACATAATCTTTCTTTGTTGTTATTTCAGCCTGTTGGAGGTATAATTGACATATAAAATTGTAAGATATTTAAAGTGTACATCATAGTGATTTGATATATGTATGCATTGTGGAAGGAGTCCCTTCACCTAGTTAATTAACACATCCATCACGTCACATATTTTTCTTTTTATTTTTTTGGTGAGAATGCTTAAATTGTACTCTCTTAGCAAATTTCAATTATACAATATAGTATTATCAACTATAGTCACCACGTTTCACATTAGATCCTCAGGACTTATTCATCTTATAGTTGAAAGTTTGTAAACTTTTACCAATCTTTCCCTATTTTCTCCACCCCCACCTTCAGCCTCTGGCAACCACTTTTCTACTCTCTATTCCTATGAGTTTGACCTTTTTTTAAATTGGTTCCACATATAAGTGATACCACACAGTATTTGTCTTTCTCCGTCTGGCTTATTTCACTTAGCATAATGCCCTCAAGGTCTATCCATGTTGTTGCAAAAGGAAAGATTTTCTTCTTTTTAAAGGCTGAATAATATTCCATTGTTTATATATACCACATTTTCTTTATCTATTCATCTGTTAATGGACACTTGGATTGTTGCCATGTCTTGACTATTGTGAATCATGCTGTTATGAGTATGGGAGTGCAAATATCTCTTCAATTTCCTGTTTTCATTTCCTTTGGAGTCATACCCAGAAATGAGATTGCTGGATCACATGGTAGTTCTATTTTTAGTTTTTGAGGAGCCTCCATACTGTTTTCCATAGTGACTGCACCAATTTACATTCCCACCAATGGTGCACAAGGGCTCCCTTTTCTCTACATCCTCACCAACACTTATTCTCTCTTGTCTTTTTGGTGATGGCCATTCTAACAGGTGTGAGGTGATATCCCATTGTGGTTTCACTTTACATTTCCCTGATGATTAGTGATGTTGAGCACCATTGCATGTACCTCTTGGCCATTTATATGTCTTCTTTGGAAAAATGTTCGGATTCTCTGCCAATTGTTTAATCGGATTGTTTGTTTTTTGACATTGAGTTGTATGAGTTTTTTATATATTTTGGATATTAACCCCTTATCAGATGCATGATTTGCAAATATTTTTCTCCCATTCTTTAGGTTGCTTTCTCATTTTGTTGAGGGTTCTCTTTGCTGTGAAGATGCATTTTACCTTTTCTGAACAAAACTAGTTTCATTAGAATGCTTTAACTTTGAAGTCACTTCTCTACATATATGTAGTTTTTGTCCGTATCCATCCATCTTTTTAATCTCATCATTAAACATTATAATTACTCTTTACACAGCCGGTATTTATTTGGGATTATTCACCTGTTTGTCATTTTTGGGGACTAAGAATCTTTCCTTCACCCACACCCTCCATCTGGGATCACTTTTCTTGTGACTACAGCACATTCTTTTTTTTTTTAATTGTCCGTTTATTTTACTAAAATTATTTTTTATAAGGGAAAACTTTATATCAACATTGAAAATTTGAAAACATTCAAAAATGTATATTAAAATACATAACTATTAATAAGCATTCATCTGTACCACTACAAACCATATGTACCCTAGTCGAGGGACTGACCAAGAACTGTACTTTATATTCCAAGTGTTCTGGAAAATTATGTAGCACATAAGGCTATATTGGTAATAAATGCTATTAATTTTGTTTGCTTGAGTAAAACTTATTTTCTCTTGAACCTGAAAAGTTGTTTTGCTTGGTGCAGAATTTTAGATTGACAGATTCTTTTTCCTCAGCACATTCTTCATGTTCTCCTATTGACTTATGGCTTCCAAACGGTGCTGTTAAGAATCAACTCTCAGGTTAACTTTGTTCCTTGGTGATCAGCATTTTTATTTGACTGTTTTTAAGATATGCTATTATATATGTTTTGCAGTTTTGCAAGATTATGTCTATGTGTGGCTTTCTTTTCATTTGTCAAGGTAGAGATTCCTTGGAGATTTCTGAATCCGATTATTGGAATTGTTCAGCAACTCTAAAAATTTATCAGTCATTATATTATCAAATACTTTCTCTTCCCCTCTATATATTTTATCATTCTAGATATTCAAGTAGCTGTGTTCGACTTGTGCATTATATCCTACGTATTTCTTAACCTTTTAAAATGTGTTTCCTTTTTTTCCTGTCAGTGGGATGTGTTCTGAATAATTTCTTTGCATCTGTCTTTCAGTGTCTTATTCTTTCTTTAGCAATGACTGATCAGTTTTAAATTCTTTGATACACATTTCTACTAATAATATTTAGTCCTGTATCAAATCTGTCTGGTCATTTTTAATGGGCTCTTATTTCTTTGTCATATTTTCCAAACATTTATTTATGAAACCATTATAGAATATAATTTTCTTATATTCTAATGATGTCATTATGTAATCCTTGAAGGCCTCATTCTGTTGTATGTATTACTATTGTTTTTCATGTGAGGTGTCCATTTTTTTAAAAACTATACATGACTCATATTCTTTGAAATTATTCTTCTGTGTTAATTCCTCAGGAATGAGTTGAAGTTGCATCTATTCAGAGATTGTTTCCACACACTCAGGAAGACGCCATCCATCCGGAACACTTTGAGTTAAATGATTTACTCGTGTTTCAAAATCACACATGTACTTCAGATTTGGGCTTTCACCCTCTTAACGCCCAGCTTTTATTACCAAATTCTCAAGGGAGTTTTCTTTTTCTGTTACCACTCAGCACCAAATTAAGTAAAGACACATTTTCATGGATAGCATTATTTCTATTCATCTATATTTTTAGTGTCTTAACTTTATGTGGAATGCTCATATTAGACTTTTCACCTTGGACAGCCTATACTGTCTATATTTTGAATGTGGATATGGCTTTCAAAATGGAAGCTCAAGCATGGTTTAAGCAATATCCTCAAGGTGAATACTTTGAAGTTTCCTTTCATCCCAAGGTAACCATTTTGGTCTTTATATATATCTTATATTCTTACCAGTTCAGATATCTGTTTATGATTTTTAAATATTTTATCCAAATTATTTTTTTTTGCTTTTCATCAGGACTATAATCAGTGTACCTAGACAGCTATAATGTTAGAAAACATGGTGTAGTATGTAAACTAAAACAGAGAAAAAACAATCCACAAGCAAACAAAGCATTGAAAGGAACACCCCTCCCAAAATAAATATAGGAATAAGAAAATAAGGAATAGAGAAACACAAAAGCATGGTAATGTAAAGATATATAAAAGATTGGAGTTGAACTTTAATGAGAGTGAATCATTAATCTCAGTAAATTTAAAGGTCCTCATTGAAAAACTAAGACTGAAACATTGCACAAAAATTACTCCTTCCACTCCGACAATGACAAACATAATTCATCAAAATGTTGTCCAAAAGATAAAAATATTTAAAATGATGCCAAGGAAAAAGGTAGATTTAAAGTTATAGAAAATGGTATTACAGGCCAGCAAGAACCAAGATAAAGCAAGTAGCAATTTTTTTCTTTAAGATAATTTTAATATCAGAAAAATAGAATTTAAGAAAATAATAATTTAAATTGCTTAACGAGAGACATGTACAATAGGTAAAAACAATATGCCAAGATGATATACCAATTGAATGAGCTCTTGCTTTGATAATCTTCTTTAATCAACAACACTAGACTCTCAATAGCTAACAATAGCAAACATTTATTCTTTTTATTGACACAAGAAAAAGTGTTGCTCTATTGAACTCAGCCAGGATCAGCTGAGCTTGGCTTCACACTGTCATTTTGTACAGGTCTGCTCCACATGTGTCTTCTTTCTGGAGTCAGTGACCAACCAAGGGGATGTTCTTGTCATGAAGGAACTAAGAACTGCAAAAAGCCAGTCCCACACTGATCAAGCACATTTAAGCTTCCCTTCACGGCATGTCTACCAACATTTACTGATCAAAGCAAGTCTCATGGCTAAGCTTCAAGTTGATGGGTACAGATGCATTCTCTACCCATTCTCCTAGGATGCCCTCAATAGTTACTGGCAGGGCTGCGGATGTACAATTCTATGACAGGGGAGTAAAGTATTGAAAAAAGAATTCATTCTACCACAAGAATCTTGAGCATATTTGAGATTGAACTTTCTAAATAAATATATATATAGGGGCCAGCTCCATGGCCAAGTGGTTAAAGTTCCTCATGCTCTGCTTCGGCAGCCCAGGTTCACCGGTTTGGATCCCAGGCTTGGACCTACTCCACTCATCAACCATGCTGTGGAGGCATCCCACATACAAAACGTGGAGGAGGATTGGCACAGATGTTAGCTCAGGGCCAATCTTCCTCACAAAAAAAATAAAATAAAAAATTTTAAAAACTTAAAAATAAAAAGATATATACATGATATATAACATACATTACATGTATATATATATATATATATATATATATATATATATATATATTAGAATTTCTTCTGACCACAGTTCTTTAATATGTTAGCCTTTACAAGACAATAGGACAACACCTTTTATATAACCCAGAAATTCTATACCAAACAAATAAGCCAAATAGAAAAGAGATTTAAAGAAATTCAAGGTCTCCTAATCTATTTTTATAAGCATAGACTGTAAATCTCATAAAGATATATACATGTTCCTTTTTTCTTACAAACCAAGAATTACTGATTAAAAAATACAAGGAATAATAATAGCAAATCTAGAAAAAAACTTGAAGAAATGTATATAATGTACATAATGAAGGCTTTAACACTTGTATTGAGAGAATAAAAAAATGTGAAAGGTAATACATACAAATCCTATATGGAAAGACTTCGAAATTTTGTAGGAAAATCTCCATTCTGTCCTAATTAAACTATAGCTGGATAGCAAGTGAATTACATCAGCAATGTTTTGTTTCACATTCATGTTTTAGGTCCCTTGTGGATCAGCTATGGTCTTACTACATATATCTTCATTCTGGAGCCCAGCTGAATGAAGCTATCCCTATCTGGGACACTGCTCTTCTTGTGGCAGAGGAAAAAAAATAAAGCCCGGTAGAAACATGTGATGGCTCTTAAAACTTCTCCTTGGGAGCCAGTCCTGGGGCATAGTGGTTAAGTTTGCACACTCCACTTCAGCGGCCCAGGGCCCGTGGGTTCAGATCCTGGGTGAGGACCTACACACTGCTCATCAGGCCATGCTGTGGCAGCGTTCCACATACAAAATAGAGGAAGATTGGATCAGGTGTTAGCTCAGGGCCAGTCTTCCTCAAGCAAAAAGAGGAGGATTGGCAACAGATGTTAGCTCAGGGCCAGCCTTCCTCAAGCAAAAAGAGGAGGATTGGCAACAGATGTTAGCTCAGGGCAAGTCTTCCTCACCAAAAAAAAAAAAAAAAACACACTAAAGAAAACTTCTCCTTGGAAGTGGTCTGTCACTTCTGCTCATGATTCATTAACTAAAGCAAGTCACATTGGCAAGAATGATGTCAATGTGGTTGGAAAATACAATTTCCCACAGGGATGAGAACTGAAAGCCATTTTATTAGTTTCCTGTTGCTACTGTAACAAATTGCCACACATTATTATCTTATAGATTTATTATCTTACAGTTCTAGAAGTCAGAAGTCTTACAAGTTAGCAACAGGACTCCATTTCCTCTGGAGGATCCAGAGGGGAGTCCATTTCCTTGCCTTATGCAGCTTCTAGAGGCCACCCACATTTCTTGGCTAGTGGCCTCTTCCTCTGTCTTCAAAGCTAAGAGCAGAGCCTCCTCAAATCCCTTCTCTCTCTCTCACACACACCCCTGGGCCTCTGTCATCACATCTCCTTTCTCACACTGACCCTCTTTCCTCTCTCTAATAAAGACCCTTGTGATTACACTGGGCCCACCTGGAGAAGCCAACATAATCTCCCCATCTCAAGATACATAAACTAATCATATCTTTAAAGTTCCTTTTGCTGTGTAAATTAAACTATTCATGGTTTCTGGGGATTGGAACATGTACATCTTTGGGATTCCATTATTTATCCTGAATAACAGTAGAGGAGGCAAATAATTTGAAAATTAAATAGTTTACACAGACTGTCCCATCTGTCAAAAAAATTCACTTTCCTGCCATTTACATGCAAATATGCTCAGCCCACTTCCCCCAAGAAGTACATCCAAGAGTCCAGTCTAGCGTCAGATTTGGTGTCCAGGATCACATATTTTCTCTGTCAGGTTTGCATGTAGCTTGTCTTAATCCAGAGATGAAAGAATTAAAAGGACACACCCAATAAGTACAGGATAACTTCAATAAACACTGTTATTCAGAAATGGGAAGAGTGAGAGATACAGAACGAATCCATAATAATTCTGAACTGTCACTGGGAGAGGCAGCACCATGGTCCACTTTCATGCATGGAGCTTGCTTCTACCTTCTGGATGCTCTTTTTCAACATCTTCCTTGGTTGCATCTAAAGAAGGCTTTAGAGAGAAGTATCGCCTTGAGAGGTAAGCTTATTTTCCATTGGAATTTGGGGCTCAAGGTCATTCACTGGTAGATTCCAGTCAGCTCCATGTGCCAATAGCCATACCCAAAGTTTTGTGGCAAGCTTCTCTGTCTAGTCTTAATTACAGGTAATCTGAACTTAAAAGGAGAGCTATTCCTTAGACCTTTTCCTCTGAACTATTTTTGACTAATTGGAAGTATTTACTGGGTGCTAACTTAATAAAAGAAGTTTTAACAGAGCAAGCGATGGTCGTAACCTTGATTTGACGATTACTACAAGGCTGCTCTTCTATTTTGCTACACGATTTGTTTTTCATAGTTAGTTGAGGATCAGTTACTTCTCTCCACCCTACAAGTCCCAGAATATAGACTCATTGAATTTTCTTTTAATCCTATTTATAGAGGATTTGCTTTTCTTAACTCATCTTGTAATACCTTGGGAAATGTAGCCAATGAAAAACCAACATTCTGTTTTCTGACTCTTTCAACTAAAGCCACAAACTCCTTTAGTCCACTTCTTCTGAGGTGCTACAGAGACACTCTTAAGAAATGTTCCACTACTGTAATACATGGATTGACAGTTTTCCAACCTTCAGATAAAGTATCCTTGCCATTCAATGCCTAATACAAGACACTATGACACACTTTTTTTTTTTTTTTTAATGTAGAACCCCACTCCTGGTAATGATATTTTTATCAGTACATTTAGGCTAGGTAGAAACAACACCAAAATCTCAGTAGCTTACAACTACATATGTCTTCTCCTAGCTTATTTTATGTATGCACTATGGGTCTGTGTCTTTCCTCCACATTCCTTCATGCTGCACTCAATTTATAGAACTCACTATATTCTAAAGTATTTAATTACAAGAATCTTATTTGTTATCTAGCACAAGTTTTGGCATATAGTAGGCTTTCATTATCTATATTTATCTTATATATAAGAGATTTTGTTAGAAAAGTTACAGAGGAAGAAACAAAATAATATGAATATGTGAAGATTTATGTGTATGCACATATATGAGTTAAAAACTAATAAATATTTGCATCATCAAATCAGATTTGCATGAATCACAGTCATTACCAATGTGAACTATTTTCTAATAATTTTAAAGTAACAAGTAATTATGCACAGTAGAAGCACAGAGAAGACTGAGATATTGAGATCAACTCCCCAGATCTTTTTTTCCTGGCATTAGACATGCGGTCTCTGGCTCAGAGTAATAGATGAGAACTCTAGGGAGATTCATCTGATGTCTCACACACAAAGAGAATTTTGGTTATGAATCATACAGTTATAGCTTACATGACATTTTCCAAGGAGAATGGCTTGTAAATGTAAAGATTCTAGGGTTGTTTTCCAAAAAGCTATCCTAAACTGCAGTCTGCTAAAAGCGTTCCATAGATAAAGACTCTCCTCGTAGCAATATAATTAGTCTATTTGCCAAGAGGCCAATTATCAGCATGTTTTCAGAAAGATTAGCCAGGGTCACCTGCCTCCCTTCTCAGCATGTCCCACTGGTAAGGAGAAAACATGGGTCACGGTCCAGTTGCTTTAACTCCTTAAAACTCTGGTAAAATCAAAACATCAGAAATAAAAGCCTAAGGACTAATTTATATGTATAGAAAAAATATTATAAAATAGGCTAGTAAGTGCATTTTATATAGTTCAATAGAATATTGTTACCAAGCAAGGGCTTACCACCCAACGTGCACGGAAGCTGACCCCACAGCCCATGGGCTTTCCAGAAAAGAAAGGCTTTCATAAGGTTGACCAGCAAGAAGACAGGAAGCCAAATTCTCGAATCTGTCTCCCCCGTCCAAGGTTTGGGGTAAAGTTTAAGGGGTTAGAGAGGCCGAGCTGGTGTGCAGAAGCGCGGGCAGGATGAATTTTGATTGGCGGGTCAAAATTGTCTCTCCTGCGCATGCTCCTGGGGCAGGCTCACTGCCCCTGAAAAAGATCTTTAACATTGTGTTGTTAAGATGGGGTCAGTTATGGGAGGTTATGAGGAAAGGCACAGTAAACAAGGGTAAAGTTGTGCAGATTTAAGTCACTGCCTTCTCCATTGATCAGTTTCTGGAGATGTAGAGTCATCCTTCTCTTCCTGGCACAGAGAGGGAGACGCCCTTACAAATGGAGATTTCACTAAACATCTACTAGGTTTTCACAGCTTTTCTGGTGTCTGCTGTTTCTTCATAATCATCAGCTCAAAATAATCCATATGCCACAAAGGCATATTTAGGAGTGGCAAATTCTGTTCCTGGTCCTGTGTTAACAGTATTGCAGATTCTAGAAGATATGTGGACGAATGGTATAGATAATGACTATAATTTAAAAAAACACCTTAATTAAAGAACAATAGATTTTGCTTTACTACTATTATATAAGCAAACGTAACAACAAAATATTGAGAAATTGATGCTTATTATTTTTCTTTTGTTTATATCACTATAAATTAATAAAGTGGCTTTATAAATCAATTTACCGGTAAAGAACTAGAAACACTATATACTTCTTGATTGAGAGATGTAATGATCGCTAATTTATCTTGTGGGACAAATATAAGCAT
This sequence comes from Tapirus indicus, assembly GCA_031878705.1. Classification (NCBI taxonomy): domain Eukaryota; kingdom Metazoa; phylum Chordata; class Mammalia; order Perissodactyla; family Tapiridae; genus Tapirus; species Tapirus indicus. The sequence continues at coordinate 31,338,909 of CM062937.1, read as the reverse complement.
AGGGAAAAAGCTATAAGGCAAGAATACACATATTACAATATTAATTGTAAGAGTGAAAAACTGTAGTAGCCAAAATAAACTATAATATAAGAAGAGATGAATATATTAAAAAGTAGCAACTCCATGTCAACATGAAAGAATGGTTCTCATGGGACCCTATGTGCAGAGATTCCAACTCTGCATCTCCAGCCCTACTTCTAGTTGTCTATCTTTAGTTTCTGTTCTTTAGTGTAAGGTATCATACGAACATTGATGAATATTTTCAAATTGCTTATTGTGTATGATAAAAGTAGTACACATGCTTTTTAAAATTTTGGACATGAGGTAATGGAATTACCTAGAAGGAAACAAATACATAAAAATAGAAATAAACTCAAATTTTAGTGCAAAGAAATATCTAGAGTTAACATTCCTCAGGGCTATAAATACATATTCATTCCAGCAACACTGGTGTGGTCCTAAAAGCATACAGTATATAGATAAAAATACTTATTGTGTTAAATTTTCTTTATCTTATATTTGGAGTACAAAGTGAAATCAAAATGAATTTCATCTTCAATAATGGAAATGTATTTCATCTCCAGAATTTCATTTAAGTATCATTGCTTTACAATAGCTTACATTTATTTTATTATCTCGGAAACTCCTAAACACAGATTAGGGCTGACTATGGACCTCTGCCTTGTTTGATTGCCTTTACCTCAATGTTAAAAGATTAATAATAGTGATTATGATATGCTTTTGATGACTCCAAGGATTTTGTGAGAATTTGAGTTGAATTGTATTGGCATTTTCATTTAAATGATATGAAATTTTACAGTCTTTTTTTTTTTGGCAAAGAAGATGAGCCCTGAGATAACATCCATTGCCAATCCTCCTCTTTTTGCTGAGGAAGATTGGCCCTGGGCTAACATCCATGCCCATCTTCCTCTACTTTATATGTGGGACACCTGCCACAGCATGGCTTAATAAGCAGTGCATAGGTCCTCGCCCAGGATCCGAACCTGTGAACCCTGGGCCACTAAAGCAGAGCATATGAACTTAACCACTACGCCATGGGGCTGGCCCCTCAAATTTCACATTCTTATTAGAATACACTTCATTCCAACATTCAAAAAAGAATAACTTTAAAAGATTTCTTTTTCTATGCATTGATATACCTACATCCAAGGACAGCAAGTAGACATAAATACAATGTGTTTATTGCCAACTCTTTTCATATTCATCTGTACAATGGAATCCCAAGTGCAGAGCCTTTAAATTTCAAATGCAAATGAGTTTATATATGGTAAATATGAGGAAATTTCAATGCAAGTAAAAGTTTTCAGAATATTTTAGTTCATATATAATTGCTGTAAACTTTTGATATAATCCATTCTGCTTTTACTTTATTACTCTCCCGATATGCTGAAAAGGTAGAAAACTACAAATTACACTCTAACTCTAGGAATAGAGCTACACCAACCTAAATTGCTATAGCACAATCAAAACTGTGAAATAGCCTCAGAATTTAAAAAAGAAGAAGAAAGCTTTCAGCATATTGAGATACCTAATTTAGAAACCATTTTAATACTACCCACTTAAATCGTTTTCTTTTCAATGTAATTTTTCAAGGGTTGTTCATAATACTCTCCTGTTTGGGGCAGGGAGAAGAGAGATGTTGACATGAATATTATCAGCAAAATATGTATAGTGGCAGAGCATAATTTGTAGAACTGAAATCGATTTTCAAGCTGTAAGAGAGGCTTAACGCGATAGAAAACCAAATTTTAGTACTACAAATCTATAGTTTATTCCCATCATATAAAATGTTTCTTATCACCCCCCCCCGAATACCCTTAAGGTGGCATTTCTGTAGCTTTTGTTTCAGCATAAAGGTTATTAAACTTGCCTTTTCTGTTCCCATTACTAGAATATTTCATAGGTAAATCCACTCAAGGAACCTATTGTGCTTTCTGATCAAAGTGGAAAGTGATGCCAGGCTGTAATAAGCAATTTAATTTTTAATGAGTTTTTTCATGCCCAAGGTCATAACAAAGGTAAAAAAAAAAAATTTAAATAAAACTATAGCAAAACACTAATGATAATGCCCTAAATATGACCAGGGCAAAATAATATATGGCAGAGAGCACTTTCAAAGTATCCCAGTGCCAATTTTTAAAATTTTGCTTCATAATAGTAACTTAGCTCAAGTAAGGTATAGCATATTAAATAATGTAGACATAGGTAAAAATGCATGAGACCTTGCTCCTAAAAGAAGTAACAGCTAAGCTGTTTGTGGAATTTAAATTTCTAAGCTAAAAATGTTTAAGTGTATTTTACTAAACACTATTGTTCACCCATTGTTATTTCCTAACTAAAGAGATAAAAATGTGGCATGTAATTTTACTGTTTTTCTGCATTTTTATTTTAACTTACAGCAGCCAAGATTTGGGAGTATTTTAAATACTCAATTTGGTCTACTGTTTGTATAATGATTAGTAAACACTTGAGATGGTAGAGGAAAAAAATTTTTGATTAATAAATATTGAGCAAGCTTTCTATTTTATAAATAATAACAGCTATTTTAAATTATAATTTTTTTGTTTGCACTTTTTGCAAACTCATAACTTTTGTTTTAACTTCAAGATGTTACATGTTAAACAAGGTAAAAATTCTTGATTAGAACTTCTTTTGAGAAAAACTAAGACCATTTCTGCTTAAAAGATATGCCATGCCCTGTTTATATATTTGATTTCTTCAATAACTATTTTAACTCCATCATGTTAATTCTATTCACTGGGCAATGGAAAAACTTTAAAAGTACTTTGGTTCAATAAAGATCTTATATACACTCACCCTAATGTTACACTGATAAACGATGAAAATTGACTAATACAATCTGGAGAAGAATAGGACAAAATTGGAAAAATTTTGCATTAGCTGATATCTCTTGATTCCTTAGCCCATGATTTTGAGATCCAGTACTTTTATATGCTGTTTTGTTTTGTTTTGTTTTGTTTGCAGGGAAAGATTCACCCTGAGCTAACATCTGTTGCCAGTCTTCCTCTTTTTTTTTTTATTTCCTCCCCAAAGCCCCAGTGCATGGTTGTATATCCTAGTTGTAAGTCCTAGTTCTTCTATGTGAGCTGCTGCCACAACGTGGCAACTGACAGGCAGGTGGGGTGGTTCTGCCACGAGGAAATGAACCTGGGCCGCAGAAGCAGTGAGAGCACTGAACTTTAACCACTAGGCCATCAGGGCTGGATCTATATGCTGACTTTTTAATCTATTCATTATATAGTAAAATCTAATGATTTTGGTTGAAGCAAGGGTTTGTTATTGGTTTGCCCATGTGGAAAAAAAATGGGCATAATTGTTTTGCTCCCTTGTTTTTCAGTAAACTTACATATCTATGAGAAAAAGAGCACCAAAGTTAAACATAACCATAACCTATTGACTTGAAAGAATTAGATCACTGCCTGAAATTATTAAACAAGATTAATAATTTTATGGTCCCATGTTAAAATTTAAAAGCTGATAAGTCATTTTCTTTTATTGAAAGTCCTTTTTCTTTTGCTATAATAGGATTAGTTTCAGTTAAATATTTTAGTGCTATAATATCAGTAACACTGCAACAGAAGAGTCAAAACCAGTGTTGACAATCCTTAAAAATTCAGTTCCTAATTTCCTTTACTGTTCATTCAAGTCTCCAAATTAACCAAACAAAATTGGACAGTAGAAATGTCTTAGAATATTTAGATATAAAAATGAAAGAAAAAAATACAATTTCCTGAACATCTTGATAGATGACAAACGACCAGGCATGGTAAAAATAACCCTGAAAAAATTAAATGGGATTCACAATTTTCTACCAAATCATTGTTTCGATTTCTTTATCATTTTCAGATTGGCCAATTGATGTAGCATACCATCCAACAGTGTATAACTGTTTTATGAAATCTTCAAAAGTTTGCACTTCAAGCTTTGTTGTTTTTGTTTATTTTTGTATTATTTCTCTATTGCTGCATAACAAATTACCACAAAGGTAGAAGCTTAAAACAACACCCATTTATTAGCTCGCAGTTCTGAATTTCAGAAGTCTAGGCACAGGTTAGCCACATACTCTGCTCAGGGTCTCGCAGGCTGAGGTGTCAGAGGACTATGTTTCTGTTCTGTGCTGGAGGCTCTGGGGAAAAATTTGCTTCCAAGATCACTTAGGTTGTTGGCAGACTTCATTTCCCGGTGGTTGTAGGACTGAGGTCCCTGTTTGTTTGTTAGCTGTTAGCTGAGGCCATTCTCAGTGACTAGAGGCTGCTCTCAAATCCTTGCCACGTGGCCTCTTCTATCTTTAAAGCCAGAAATGGAAAATCTCCCTCTGACCAAATCGCTCTCATGCTTCTAATCTCTAATTTCTTCATCTGTGACCACTGGAGAAAATTCTCTGCTTTTAAAGGGCTCATCTGATTAGGTCGGGCCTGCCTTAGAATATCTTCATTTCTTAAAGTCAGTTGTGCCATATAACATAATCTAATCATGAGAGAAAAATCCATCATATTCAGTTCCACAGATTATGCAGTTTGTGTCCACCAGGGGGCAGAAGTCTTGGAGGCCATCTTAGAATTCTGCTTACCTCAGATTATGTTTTAGTGATGTTCCTTTCGGTAAATCATCTGAATGGTAGAAAACTGAAATCTATTTCAGATATAATCAATTGAAATAACTCCTAAATTATTGTCTGTTTGGGTGTACGTGTGTATGCTTGCTTGTGTATGTGTACACGTGCCTGAGTGTGGTTTGTGTTTTTTATTCCATAATGCAATTAAGATACAAGCAGATGAGCTTAGAGGAAAGGCTCCAGGTATCTTTTGTCACCAGTTAACAGAGATAATTAATGGTTTACGCTAAGGCATATAGACATTTATTTTACAATTAGAACAGTCATATGTTCATATTCAGAATCTTAAGATATTATTTAATATTTATTAAATGCTATAAAACCTTCTAAGAAAAAGATTATTACTTGAAATACAATACTTTTTAAATGTAACTCTGTAACTTAAAATCGTATTATCAAATATTTTAACCTGTTCTTATTTATATAAAATGGAATTCCCTGTTTGTGTGATTAAGTGTAACATTGCTAATGAATTAGTGTTGGTATTCATTCTCTACGAATAATTCAAGGGATGTTGGAGAGTAAATGAAAATTTAATTGCCAAAGCCCTTGCTCTTGCTCATAATTTAAAAAAACAAGATCCATGCAAAATAACAGCCTGTTTTATAAAATGCATAATGTGTGTATGACAAAAGACTAACAATATTCTCTACCTGGGAAGGCTTATTGCATCTTATTATTATTTCAGTCAGTGAATTTTTTCCTAAAGTGTGTGTGTTTGTGTTTGTGTGTGTGTAAAACAAGACAATACATAGACTGTTGAGTTGAAAATGATTTTAAATATCATCTAGTGCAACCTCGTAATTTTGTCTTGTCTAAACATGTAATTTCACAAATCGATGAATATTATCTAGTCCAACCAAAAAATTTCACAAATGAGAGACCAGAAATAATCCTACAGAACTGAATGATTTACAAGACAGAGTGACTCCTCCTGGACTACAATCCATACTTCCATCTTCCATATTTCTGATGCTGTTACTTCTGCAGACATATTAAAAATATACGAATATTTCCTAATATTCCTAATAATATATATCTATATCAACATGGATATTTATGTCATCCCCTATAGATTAGCAGAGGAAATCCCATGAATATTTGAAGAGTATATTTGGCTCCCACATTATTTTTTTTCAGTCCTTTTATTCTATCTCTGTTTCTAGGTATACCTGCTTATTCTGTGTGTCCCAGATAAAAATGGACCCATTACAATCAACTATCAGTAAATTTAGTTACTACTTTGTCATTTTTATTTGAATCCTTTAAATACAAAGCAAGTCAGTGGGCAAAAGAATCCAAATAAATGACATTCAATGGTAATATTTCAAGAAATTGGTCAGACAGGGAGGAAATGGATAAATTTGGCTTTGTTTGTTACCACATGCCTTTCAATAATTCCGTACTTCACTGTTCTTGCTTCCCTATATATGCTTTCTTTAGTGCTGGGAAGCAGTATGAATGTTTTTGTTTCTGCATAGTCAGGGCTTTCTGAGCAAAAATTACTAAAAAGTTGAATTGAATGACAAGCCTTGGAGGTAAAAGAGCGATTGAATAAATAGAGAAGTCCAGAGTTTTGTAGAGATATATTTCTGCAAAGTTATGTGCCTACATTCCAAAGGCTTGTAAACAAGTGACTTTCTCTTCCTGGAGAGATTTTGTTTTGTTTTTTTTTTACTAGAAAGATCAGAAGGAAAATGTGGCAGGTCTTGACTGATTACTACTTACGACCCCAGATTCATAATTTTGAGGGTTTTCTGATGTGGTACCATTTTGGCTCCTATCATTTTGCTCCTGAAGGAGAAGAATGTGGCTTAGGAGACCTATGCAAGTATTGCTTTTAAGTCCGCCTCTGATTCAGAAACCTTGTGTTTACTTTCTAGGCCAAATAAAAAAATATAGCATTGAAAACAGATCCCTTGTTTGATACACTAATCGAACCTTATTAGTCCCCACTGCTTAGCACTGTAGACTAAAAACTAATGGGAAAGACAAGTGAACAAAGAAGTGTTTACTGAAATATTTTGATAAATTTCATGAAGAAAACAAGCAAGGGCTGGTGGTGAAAAATAAGTGAGAAATAATTATTTTTCTGTTCTCATATAGTATCACAAATAACTCTATTATAACAACTATATAGTATTGTATTATAAATTAGTTTTTCTTGGCTTTCCCTTTCTATTGCCTTGTGAACTTTTTGAGGATAATGAATAATCCTCCTCATGGGTAACTTCCCTATCCCAATTCAAAACGACTAATCTCAAGGAAATTTACATTTGCAATTTTCTTCCTGACTCATCTAAATACATCATCTCATAAAGTGGTTGAAAATTTGAAAATCAAAATATCTCCTGAATCCAGAAAGAATTTTTGACCAATGATAATATAGTGTCATTTGTTTCAATTAGATGGGATGCATATTTAATTTCAAAGTCTCTAAGCCAAAATACCAGGAAGATAATTCCAATATTCCAATTAAAATAAAAGTATCTTCAATAGAAAAAGAATCCCAGTTGTTTTAGAGGACACTATGACACAGATGCAATTAAGATATCATTCATGCCTACAAAATAAATTTTTTTTATGAAACAAATATGGGCAATATGGAATGAGTGAAATGTTATATGACCCTGAGAGGACTTTATACCTTTGATCTTCTGTTTTCTTCTTGTTGATTTATGCTAAAACTTTTAAAATATAACCTAAATATTCTCATTATGTATGTAGGAAATTGCAAATTTTCATACATAATGGTCAAAATGAGTCGTTAGTAACCACTTAGCTAATTTGATGTGTTAAGTCTGTGTTATCTTTTTTCTATGAGCGATATTGGTTTTTTTTTTTTTATTTTCATCTTCATGTACATATCAAAACCTACTTTTGGTCAAGTTATTTTCTTTCCATTTCATTTTCAGTTCCATAACCCTGCTGCTATTTAACAAGAGTGGTCAATTTGCTGTGGTTTATGCTCTGGTGCCCTCTCTTCTTCAGGAGAGCTCTACTAGGCTTGCTTATGCGGACACTGCCTTTTCTGTCAGGGCTTCTAATACTCTATAGGAGCTGTTTTCTTACTCAAGTGTAACTTTTGCTTTCTAGGTGTATCATTTGAAGATATGTCTCTAGGTTCCTGGTTTTATTTAAGAAACAAAGAGTCATATTTGTGCCTATGCTGTATTACTCTGCATTTATTTGTATCCAATAGACTGGAGAGATCCATCTGTATTCCCTAAGATGAAAAATTATATAATCCCTGGTATCACATAATTAATGATTTTAATTCATTCTGTTTGTTTGCAGTAAGCTTTCTTCCTATCAAATAAAGGTCTTGGTAAGACTATAGATAGAGTCAAAAATCATGGAAATATTGAAATTTTAGCTTCAAAATGTAAGGACATTTTCATGTTTTAAAGTATCTTGAAGATCAAAGCAGAATAAATTAGATGATGTAAATGCCAAGTGTTAAAAAGGAGTAAATAAATGTAAACATAAATCACTCAGATGATATTTTCCTTTTCATACAATAAGTAAAGCACTCGAAATATGTACAACTAAAGTGGACATTTATATACTGTTCCCCCAAACAAAACAGGAGTGCTTTGTAAGAGTCATGTAGTAATCACATGTGTACTCAGACTAATGGAAGCATTGGAAAAAAATATTTTATTCAATATTAATAGTAGAGCAGTTAAGAGTGAAGACTGTACCACTGGACCACCTATGCTTCTGATCCAATCATTTAACTGTGTTATTCTGGACAAATTGCCTAACTTTTCTGTGTTTCATAGAGATATAATAACACCTACTCATAAGACTAATGGAAGAATGAAGTAATTCAATTTTCTGTAGTTTTAATTCAAGTTGAATGTAAAATTAACTGAAGAAACACCATTGATTTTACACGACTAGAAAGAAAACAAACGCTTCCCATTTCAATTTTGAGAGTCACATTACAATGGTGAGATGCACTCCAGTGAGGGAGAAATGATGATTCTCTTAGAAGAAAATCCTTCACAAATAATCACGAAAATTCCTGGTTATGGAAAAGTGCAAAAGGGAGAGAGAATCAGAACACTAGCTAAATATCATTAAACAATAAAATTATAATACTTAATGAAATTTACCTGATCCTGAGATTATAAATAATAGGAAATATAAGCACCTTAATAAATTAAGTGTTTTTTTAGTGTCACAGAAGTCTCATATGCTATTTCAGGATAAGAAATTTTAGTGAAATTCAGAAAACCTAAAATTTACAGGAATCATAGTTTAACGGATTTGACGCTTTTGAGGAAAGAGCTATGGATTCAGCAGTAGAAGAAGATAATTTAAGCTGAATCTGTTTCATAAAGTGAGGTACACTTGACTGCAATGCTTCTCTGCGATGCTTTTTCTAAGGAAGAAATAACCATTACTTTATCTCAAAATGGCAATTTTCCTGTTAATTCTTTGTCTTACTATAAACTTTCCTCAATATGCTACAATTTGTTCCTGGTTCTTACACTTAAATGAAAATTATCTCTTCCTACTCATTAGTAACGTTTTGGTTTTTGTTTTTTTGAGGAAGATTGGCCCTGTATTAACATCTATTTCCAATCTCCCTCTTTTTTTTTCTTTTTTTCTCCCCAAAACCCCAGTACATAGTTGGGTATCATAGTTGTGGAGTTATAGCTTTTCTATAAGGGACGCCCCCTCAGCACGGCTTGATGAGCAGTGAGTAGGTCCCTGCCCAGGATTTGAACCGGCGAACCCCAGGCCGCCAAAGCAGACCCATGAACTTAACCACTACACCACTAGGCTGGCCTCTCATTAGTAACTTGTGTGTGTGTGTGTGGTAACATTGGTTTATAATGTTGTATAAATTTCAGATGTACATCCTTATACTTCTATTTCTGCATAGACTACGTCATGTTCACCACCCAAATTAGTAACTTTTAACGGCAAAAGAGTTACAACTTCCCAACCATTCATTCACTGGGTATCCACTGAGCATGTAATATAGGTCACATGATGCTCCATGTGCTGCGATACTAGTGTTCATAAAAACATCCGCTTGCAGAGACTCCTGGAGGAAAGATAACAAACAGGTAACCAAACAAAATGACTAATATCACTTCAGATATGAACAAAGGCTATGAGTTGATACACACTCATCGGATATAAAGTGATTAGGGAAGGTGGGCGGCAGGATACAGTATGTCTGAGAAAGATCTCTCTTGCAGGTGACAGCGTGGGTGACAATTCAGTTGTTGAAAAGGTGAATGCAAAGATAGATGGGAAGAGAATTCCGTGAAAAGGGAACAGTAAGTGAAAGTTGGGTGTAGGTGTGAGGCAGGTTTTTATTGAAGAAATAAAAGACACCATATTTGACATACAGAAAGTAAGGAGGAGATAAATGAGTCAATGTAGGGTCATACAGATTTTTTTGTTTGTTTTGTTGTTTTGTCTGCCCAGTATCCAAACCTTGCCTTCTCCTGCACAAACCAGGAAGAAATCCACCCTCCTTATACCCTGGCAGTTAATGGAGGCAAGTTATCTAAGCTCAGACAATAAAATGTCTCTAGAAAAGGATTGGAATATTGGGCAAATAATGAATAAATAAAAGGAGAATTTGTAAGTCATCTCAGAGCAGAATTATGTAGTGGCAGGAGCCCCAGTATCCAGGGGCAGGAATAACTCAGTCCAGTGAAAGCCGCCAATCAGGAGTGATGAGACCAGACTATGTATGGGTACACAGACCAGACTGGGGAACCTCAACAGTGATTTATGGTCACCAGAATCTTTGGGTTACATCTGTTTTCTGAGCTTAGTTCTCTGGTTTCTGTGACGTACTCAAGAACTTGTCTAATTTATTTGGACAAGAGTCAATGTCTATTACTTGCAACCCAGAACTCTTGACTAATAAGTCATTATAGAATGATGTTCACTATGGCTGGAATATTAAAATTCATTCCTTTCCTGGCACCTACAAATAATTATTTGTGCAATAGTTTATAGTTCCCCGAATACTACAATCAGTTTCACACCTTAATGTTTTCTCAGATGACCTTCTCTGTGTCTACCTATGAACACTGCTCTTAGTAGGATAGTCTAAGCTGTGCTACATCTAATAAACATCTCCAAGATCGCAGTGGCTTGTCTACTTTCACAAAGTCCACTGTGAGTGCTAGTCATGGACAAGGGCACTGGTCCACCTTGTGGTACCCAGGTAGCCCAGGCTACCTTGAGCTCGTGGCCTCACTTGCAACTTCCATATTTGCCACTACAGAAGATTAGAGAAAGTGGAGGACCACACAGGAGATTTTCACAACTTTAACCTTGGCACGATCCACTTCTATTTGGCCCACATTTACTCGGCCAAATTAATAGTCACATGGCCTTGGCTCAGTGTACCAGGTAGGGAAGGACAATTTTCATAATGCTCAGGGAAAAGTAATAGGAGAATTTGGTGAATACATGATATTGTGTCTAACTCATGTATCCTTTCCCCCCCTAATTTTCTATATATCACATTGTATTATAATTTAGTCCTTTACAAGTTGGTCTGTCTTCACTACACATCGGTCTTTAAGAGTAGTAACCATCACTTATTCCTTTCTGATGCCTCAGTCCTGACTGAAGTGCTTGGCTCTCAGTAAACACACTATAAATGCTTATTGAATTTATAGGATTTGTTGAATGAAAGGATGATAAACGAATGTTATTTTTCCATGGTAATTTTCTCTATGATTCCATGATACAGAATCATCCACCCTTCACTGCATATCAGAGTGTCAAAGTGCTCTGTAGGGACTTCTGTTTCCACCAATATCATGGGTTAAATTCTCTGGGGAGCCTTCCTGATGCCTAAAGCTTGCATAAAAGATAAATTATACTTCATTTCTGGACTTGCAGGATGTAAAAGAAAACATTACAAATAAAGAGAGAGAGAAGAAAAGCATAAGCTTCAACCTGAGCCGTGAGCAGTGAAAACACACACAGGCCAGGTCTTATGGGCAGGAACAAATAGTGTTGCTTTTGGGACACTGGACCTTTTCTCAGATTACTAAGGGAGCCCCTGGACCTGGGACTCACATATTAAACTGAAGTCTTTTTGAATGATTGATTTCATGCTTTTCGGATAAATACCGTCATGCTGTACGCCTTAAACTTACACAGTGATATACGTAAATTATTTCTCAATAAAACTGGAAAAAGTTTAAAAAAAAATACCAAAGACTTGGCAGGGGATAGCCATGGCTCCATGTCTGCAGTTTTCAAGGCTAGGGGCACATCAAATTCAGTCACTCTCTGAAGGAAAGCATCCTTTCACTGGACCCCCAGTTTCCAAATACTACCATCAACCAAGTATGACGCATAATCAAATAACACCAAAGAAACAATGAATAAACCACTATCATTGAGAATTAGAAGAGACGATAGAAAATAAATTTAGATCACAAACGACTTGATGGTTGCAGTGTCTGAGCTCTGTCCAGACGGATAATTATTTTCAGTTTTCCTCCATTACATGCTCAATGAATTTCTAAATTACGGATGGTTTTTAATAAATGTACAAAACTTTGACACGTGAGAAATCTCATACTTTTTCTCACATTTTAATCTTTTTCCAATAATTTATGTAAAAAATAAAATGAACAAAGTATGTAAAGTCACTGTCTATATTGACATTTCTCAAAATGAGCAAAGGATTATTAACCTTTTGGTATACAGTCTTTAAAATATATTAGGTACAGTGACTTAACATAATAAAATATAATTATTTATACTAAAGTTTAAATGTCTTCCCTTTTTATGTGACTCTATACTCATGTTATTTTGTTATTTGTGTGAGTCTATATTTCATTGAACGCCCTTCATTCCCAACAATAAAGTTCATCTTCATTCTGCTTTTGACAAGTGTTTGGCGATATTGTCCTATTGTTATGAAAGTGACAAGAAAATATTTAAATTCCAAAATTTTGGATTATTACATTCCCAGTGTAATTCTCAGTAGATTTCACTACTATATCATATTGTGCAGTGAGGAGTTAACATGGCAGCCCTGAGACTGCGGAAAGGCTTGCTTGGGTGTGTTGCTTGGCTGACTCTAGAAACATGGTTTCAAAAGTGTTTCCACCACCTTAACTGAGTCAGAGTGTCATAATGTGCCTAGGCAGTTTGTACATGCAATGTGGTTTGTGTAGAACATCAATTTTCCTCCTGGGAAATAAATGTCAAATATCAAAATCTAGAATTTTGATACAAGCTAGCCAGAGGATGCCACATAACCAGCCCTGAATTAAAAAAATCCCTCTGCACTGAGTTTCTGATGGGCTTCCGTGGTAGACAGCATTTCACACGTATTGTCGTAACTCATCGCTGGGGGAACTAAGCATGTCTAGGTAACTCTACGAGGAGAGGACTGTTGGAAGCTTACAATTGATTTTTTTTCTGGACTTTGCTCCAAATGCCTTTTCCTTTTGTTAATTTTGCTTTGATTCCTTTTGCTGCAATAAATCATAGCCGTGGGTGGGACTATATGCTAAGTCTTATGGGTCCTCCTAACTAATCAGCAAAACTAGGAGTGGTCTTGGGGACCCCTGATGCACCGCTACAGAGTATTTGGGTATGTTGTGATTACCTAAGTGTATTTTCAATAAAATATTACAATAGGGAAAGGGAAAAAAGGACTTAGAATTGTAAAGATTTAATTTATTCTCTTTCCACCAAGACAGACAGTTTGTGTAGTCTTTAAGTGAATTGTATTATTCATATTAACCAGTATCTTCAAAAGTTCCTTTCCAGGGCCATCCTCATTTGAATATTTTCCACAAAAAAGAGAATTAAATAGTATGCCACCATTACACTCAGCTTCGATTTTTTTCATTGTTTATTGCTATGAATAGATTTCTATAGAAATAATACCTTATGATTGTCTCTGATCTTCTATTTATGTCAATACATGAGCTTTCAATTAAATAGAACTACAACCTTTGCAATATACATTGCTGCATTTTAATCTGTATTTCTTTCTAGAAGCATTTCAAGTACTCTTCTTTTGTGTTCACTTACTTGTGTTCACAAGAAAGAAGCCACAATTTCTTACCTGTTGCAAAATGATGAACTGTGAGTTTAGAGAGATTTTAAATTCTCTTGCCAAAAAAAAAGATTTGTGGGATAAACTTGAAGCTTTATTTCCAAAGACAATTTGAAGGACATGGCAAAAATAAGTGTATTTGGGGGCCGACCCATGACCTAGTGGTTAAGTTCAGTGTGCTCCACTTCAGCGGCCTGGGTTCTCAGATTCAGTCCCTGGGCATGGATCCACACCACATGTCAGCCATGCTGTGGCGGCCACCCACATATAAAGTAGAGGAAAATTTGCACAGATGTTAGCTCAGGGTGAATCTTTCTCAGCAAAAAAAAAAGTGTATTTGATGACATAAGCTGGCTTGTTTTTCAATATACTGTTTCTTCATATATTTACTATATCCCATGGAACATTTTCTTGAATTGACCAACTGCAAAAAAAAAAGCTTCAGATTTTAACTTCTTGTTTAAATTTCTCTAATGCTCAAATCTATGAAATCTTTATTATTATATTTTCTCTGGAAACTTGAAATAACTCAGTTTGTTTCTTCATATACATCAGTCATATATTTGACCATAAACACAATTTTCCAATGTTTTCTATTTTGCAAATTTCAATTTCAATATAAACATATACTATGGCCTCTCAAATTCCAGTTTAGAAAAAGGTATAATTTATCTTAGAATCACACTTTATTGTAATAATTTCATAATATCATCTGATTTTGACAATAAGCATGTGAGCTACATTTTCTTTATTTCAGAAATAAGAAAATGAATGTTTCAAGTAAGTCTGAAACAAACATGTTTTTTACTATGACCTACTCTTAAGATGGATATAGTACAAAGCATAACTTCTTTTTAGAGCAGAAGTTCCCAAGATTGGTGAATAAATTATTTCAAAAGGGGATAAAAAATCAGTTTAGTGATCAGTGTTTCAGTGTTACTTGGGATAAGGCCTGGTTTATCATAGTACATGACAAAATTGGTGACAACAATGAGGGCCAGCTATATTTAATTCCAAATCTGGGTAGCTTCATCTGATCACTGTGACATGGTTTCCTAGTGTCTTCAAAATCATGTATATTTATATATTTCTCACCAAAGTATCTGAAAATAATTTAGATTGCCAAGACAGTCATAATTAATTTTTTAAGAAATTTAGGACAGAAAAACTCAATAGAATTATCTTATTTTTGACATTTGTGTGAGTTAAATGGGCTATTACTTAATTTCCTATCAAGATAGATAATAATCTAAATATTACATAAATAAAGATAATGTTCTTCATGAAATCAACAATTCAAAGAGATGTATGCATCCTTATGTTCAACGCATTATTCACAATAGTCAAGATGGAGAAGCAACCCAAGTGGCCATCAATGGACAAATGGGTAAAGAAGATGTGGTATATATATATATATATATATATATATATATATATATATATATATATATACAATGGAATACTGCTCAGCCATAAAAAAGACAAAATTGTGCCATTTGTGACAACATGGATGGACACTCAGGGTATTATGCTAAGCGAAATAAGCCAGAGAAAGACAAACACCATATGATTTCATTCATATGTGGAAGATAAACTAATGCATGGATAAGGAGAACAGATTAGTGGTTACCAGAGGGGAAAGGAATGGAGGGAGGACACAAAGGGAAAAGGGGCACAGATGGATGGTGACAGAAAAAACTAGACTATTGGTGATGAACACAACAGAGTCTATACAGAAACTGATATATAATAATGTGCACCTGAAATTTACACAATGTTATAAGCCAATATGACCTCAAAAAATAATTTAAAAATAAGATAATGCTCCTGATAATTTGTGGGGAGACAAATTTCAAAAGCTAGACTTTTGTCTCTCCAATAATCATTTGCCAATATTATATTTCCAGAACATAAAATAACAGCAAAAATAATTTGATATCATTTCAATTAAAGATCATTTTCTATATCTAGAAAATATGAGAAAAATAAGAAATTGAATAATAAAAATAATATGGGTTTTAATTAATGAAATAAAGTTATCTAAATAGACTATTATTCAAATACTTTAATATTTTTAAAAGTATTTTGAGCACCAAAGGTCTTTTTTACATTATTTTCTTTATTAGATCTCTTCTGTGACAAGTCAAAGATGAATAAAAAATATATCTCCTAACCAGCAAGAAATGACTCTAACATCCATTAAGTATGGAATGATTTAAGAAATGTTAGGAGTGCCCCCTGAATGACTTTTATCTATGTCTACCAATCTGGAAAGATATCTTTGAGACATAGTTATGTAATGTATAGGATGCAATTCCATTGTAGGGGGGAAAGGAAGCAAGCACTATAACAACAAGAACAACAAAAAATCCTAAACTAAATATTTTTTTGTGATAGTATGCACATGCAATAAGATACAACAGAATACCTATAAACAGAGCCAAATAAAATGAAACTCATTTTCAATCAGATACTCATTTTTTAAGGTGTTTTCTCTTCATGACTTTATTTTACAATGAAACATAAATATATTTTTATTGAGAAGAGTCAAATATAAAAAGATTAAAATTTGAAATTTCCCTTTACCAGCTCCCTTGACAGTTTCTGCACTTCCCACTTATTAAATACTAGCATTCCAATCTCTTTTATCAGTTCAAACACACACACATTCACACACACCTTATCTCTCTTACTCCTAAGCATCAGCCTCTAGTTCATCCATTCTTGTGGTACATCTGAACCACAAGTCAGTCCTTCTCTTTGGCTCCTGGAATATATGTTTCTACAGAATCCATAAGAGTCTTGTAGACTATAGTTAGTCCCACATTTCCAAAGTCTGTACAATGTAAATCCTTTAGTACCAACCAAGGCATTCATTCTCAGGCTGGCAGAGCCCGTGAAATAGTATGATTCTTCTTCAGTTAGTCTCATATCATCATCCAAAAAGGAATCTAATTTCTTAAGAAACCACGTTTCTTGGAAATTAGGGCAAAGTAAAGTTCCACTCCTGAAATCTATTTTTAATTTAATTAAGACACAATGCTCCCCGGATCGTGCTCTCTGCCAGGATGCCCCAGCCAGAAAAGAGAGATCATTTGCTACTGTGACTTTCTGCTGTATCTTTGGATTTCTGCTATCATTTCCAACCCATTATGCTTGAGGATTAAATTGGGCCTTAATCCTGCACTGCTGTTCCAACTGACCAGCAGTATTAGTAAAATTGTGCTTTTGGCTTACCTCCAGAGAGAGATTTAGTCCAAGATACATCTTTGGCTCAAAATTCTGGAGCAGTCTTCCTCCAACCGATATAAGCCTATTCAAACTTTGTCTTGCCTATTTCAGTCCTAGAGGATTTGGGATTTCAATGAAGTTATAAATAAGCATTGAAAGTGACAATTCTAGGTCTGGGTTCTTGGATAAGATGATGTAAGCACACTCTACCCTTCCTCTATCACTGAATGCAGCTATAAAACCTGGACAGAATGCATGAACAAGCCATCGGAGGACTAATCAAGAGGATTGGGAGGACAGTGAGAATTCAAAATATCACTCAACCAACGATGAGTTTCTCACTGCATTGTTATTTCTTCTGGCATCTGCTGGCCTGAATTCAAAGGACACCCACGAGTGAGCAGAGTGCTGCAGGGAGAGCCCCAGGAGAAGTCCTCGGGTTCTGGCTCAAGGAGTGGGAAGCGTGCTCTCAATGCTCAGAGACAGTGAAGAAACCCCCTCCTCCCATATGTTTTCCTCATTCTGTTCTCCATTCTCTCATGACCTAGGCACCAAGCAATCGTGTGTTCCTGGAGGCAGCAGTGCTAACGGGAGCCTTCAGGAGCCAAAACACTGAGGGAGAAGAATCGGCCTCTCGATTCAGTAAAGCTGCTGTCCCAAGAGGATGGGGCAAACCTTCATTATTTTTCACTTCTTTCTGTTCTCCCCTGGTTGAGTCCAGACACAAGTGTAGATGTAGCATGTACAGCAGAGTGGAATAATTAAAGCCCCAGTTTTCCAGCTATTGGTGGGACTCCAGGGAACCAGAAAGTACCAAGGAGGCAGTGGTGAGGGAGGAACTAACAAAAGTGAGTGACTTCTGGTGTTGTTGATGAACTCCTGGATCTCTCCAACATGCACTTGGGTGGGTCTAATCCTATTCAACATGTCAGGAATGTTGAGAACTGAACTAATAGACCACAGCCCAGTTCAAGCATTCAGAGGAGAGATCTAAACAGAACTGCAAGACTTTGAAAACTGACATGACTTTGGAACCACAGAAAGTGGGTTAGAACATATGGCCTTCTTAACTGAATCAACTGCTTATGAAAACATCGATTATCAACATTCACTATACATTAAATCCAGGACTCAAACAAGATTTGGATTCTCATAATCTGATATTCAAAATGACCAGGGTACAATAAGAAACTACTGGGTACACAAAGAACCAGGAATAGATCAACTCACATGGAAAAGGCAACCAACAGATGCCAGCACTGAGATGACACAGATGCTGGAATTCTCTGAGAAAGTTTTTAAAGTAGATATTATAAAGGAGTGGGAGCAAGCAAATGTAAGCACTCTTGAAACCAGTGAAAAAAATGAAAGCCTCAGTAAAGAAATAAAATATATAAAAAGAACCATATAGAAACTATATAGTAGAAAAGCACAACAGCAGAAATTAAAAAAAAAAAAAACTCACTATATTGGCACAATAGAAGATTGAAAGTAATAGAGGAAAGAGTCAGTGAACTTGAAGATAGATCAATAGATACTCAATAAGAACAATAGAGTGAAAAATAATTGACAAAAAAAAAAAATAAAAAACCAAAACAGAGCCTCAGAGACCCGAGCAATAATAACAAAATGCCTTACATGTATGTCATTGGAAACCCAGAAGGAGAGGAAAAAGAGTGTGGTGCTGGGGAAAACAAAATTGAAGAAATAATGACTGAAAACATCTCAAAGTTGGTGACAGGCATAAGCTCACATATACTAAAAGCTCAGTGAACCTCAAACAGAATAAATCCCTGCCAAAACCCCTGACACCTTTATATCTTTTTTTCACTCTGCTCCATTTCTCTTGTGTCTCTCACTCATGCAAACTCTCACTCACAAATTCTCACCAGTCTTCCCCAAATTCTTTGCTCCATCCCACAAACTTTTGCTTACTTTCCCTGCATTTTTCCTGACTTCTTATCATGGAATAAATAGTCTTCCAAGGGCAGAAAGCAAGCTCTTTGAGGGAAGAAAAGAGGTAGGTATTAAGTTGTATTGGTTTTCTATTGCTGCTGTAAAAAATTACCAGAAACTTCATGGCTTAAATAACATACATTTATTATCTCACAGTTCTGGAGGACAGAAGTTCCACTGGGCTAAAATCAGTGTGTGTGCAGGACTGTGGTCCTTTGGAGGCTGTCTTAGTCTGTTCAGCCTGCTACAATAAAGTACCATAGACTGAGTGGTTTAAACAACAGAACTTTATTTCTCACGGTTCTGGAGGCTGAGAAGTCCAAGATCAAGGGACCAATAGATTTGGTGTCCGGTGAGGGCCTGCTTCCTAGTTCATAGCTGGCCGTCTTCTCACTGTGTCTCTTACATGGCAGAACAGGCAAGGGAGCTCTCTGGGGTCCCTTTTATAAGGGCATTAATCCATTCCTGAAGACTTCACCCTCATGACCCAATCACCTCCCCAAAGCCCCACTTCTGAACACCATCACATTAGTGGTTGGGATTTCAACATATGAATTTGGGGGGGACACAAACAGTCCATAACATTCCACCCCTGGCCCCGCAAACTCACGTCCTTCTTACACACAAAGTACATTCATTCCATTCCAAATAGCCCCAAAAGTCTTAACTTGTTCCAGCAACAGCTCTAAAGTCCAAAGTCTCACGTAAATATCATTAAATCAGATATGGGTGAAACTCAAAGGCACAATTCATCCTGAGGCAAATTCCTCTCTGACTAGGAACCTGTGAAAACAAGTTATGTACTTCCAAAGTATATGGTGGGACAGGCATAGGAAAGGTACTTCCATTCCAAAAGGGAGAAACAGGAAAGAAGAAAAGTATAACAGGTCCAAGTCCCAATCCTAACAGGACAAACAACATTAATCCTTAAGGCTCTAGAATAATTCCCTTTGGCTTGATGCTCTGCCTTCTAGGCCCAGTGGGGTGGCAATGGTGTCCCAACCACTGTGAAGTCCAAGATCAAGACACCAGCAGATTCAGTGTGTGGTGAGATCTGCTTCCTGGTTCATAGATGGCCACCTCTCACTGTAACTTCACATGGTGGAAAGGACAAGGGAGCCCTTTGGAATCTCTTTTACAAGGACACTAATCCCATTCATGAAGGTTCCACCCTCAGCACCTAATTACTTCCCAAAGACTCCACCTCCTAATACTATCACATTAGGGGTTAGGATTTCAACACGTGAATTTTGGGATACATAAACATGCAGTCCATAACAGAGGCTCTAGGAAAGAATTGATTCCTTGCTTTCTTCAGCTTCTAGATGCTGGCCACATTCTTTGGTTCATAGCCCTTTTCCCTATTAAAATCCATCATCACATGACTCTAACCTCTCCTTGTGTCCTCACATGTCCTTGTCTGCCTCTCTTGCCTCCCTCTTTCCCTTATAAGGACCCTTGTGATACATTGGGCTCAACTGGATAATCCAGGGTAATCTTCCTATCTCAATTTCTTTAATTTAATGACATCTACATGGTATCTTTCTTTTATGTTAACATAGTCATGAATTCTGGAGATTATGATGTGGACATCTTAGGGGGCATTATTCTGCCTACCACAGCAGTCAAGGCAAAATCAGTATTGGTTAGGTAGAAAGGAAAGGTAAAAATTACCAGATAGTAATGATTTATATCCTATTACACATCTTTTCAGGCTTTCTATTTGTCCTTGGGCTTTTTTTTTTTTTTTTGATGAGGAAGATTGGCCCTTGGCTAATGTCTCTGACAATCTTCCTCTATTTTGTACAAGGGATGCCACCACAAAATGGCTTGATGACTGGTGTGTAGGTCTGCACCTGGGATCCAAACCCACGGACCACAGGCTGCTGAAGCAGTGTATGAGAACATAACCACTATGCTACCAGGCTGGTCCCTGTCCTTGGCTTTTTGAAATTTCACTGCAATAATATTAGATATGGGCTTGTTTTCATTCATCCCTCTTCAAAGAGTAAGCACTTTCAATTTAATATCCATGTCTGTTTTTAGCTCTGATAATTATTTCTATCTTTTATTTGGTTATTTGCTTGCCTCCATGTCACTATTATTTCTACAGTGCCTATTTAAAAGATTTTTGAGGTTTTGTATGTATTCTCACTGTTTTGGATCCTTTTTGCCTTATACTGTCCATTCTACCTTTGCATTTAATTCTGAAAGAAATATTTGGCTTCATTTTTCTGTTCATTAATTTCCTACTTCCTCTACATTCAATGTAACAATCAACTTAAATTTTCTTTTATTTCAAAGTAAACATTTTTATTTTCTATTATCTTTAAGGTCTAACTCTTTCACTCCACCATCATGTATGCAATTTCCTCTGATGGTGGCAATTTAATTATACTTTTGTTTCAAATGTTTTCTCTTTTTATTCCTTTAATAACTTTGACTTTAATAATGTTGCTCTTTGTTTAGTGTGGCGAGTTCTTTTGTTTCATGGTGCAAGGTGTCCTCAATTTCCTATCAATATTTTATTTATTAGTCATCATTTGTTTTTGAGGATGACTGTTCACCTGTCTACAGATGGTATGGATGCTGTAAATCCTAGAAGTCAGTAGCTATTTGAAATATTGTTGTGTTATCCCCAGGTATTGGTTCTGCCTGGGAACAAACACTGTTACCACCAACTGTCCAGAATATGGAGCGAGGCCAAGCTGCCCAGCTACCTTCATTTGCTCTGGAGTCTGTAATCCTGGCAATTATCCTCAGTTTCCTCCAGCTGCTGCAGCCACACACACCTCCATAGCTTTTAGACCCGTGATTGGTTTCTTCTTAGCTTGTTCTCTGTTGTTCTGATTCCATTTCTTTTCTATCTGTGAGGAATTCCTCAAACATTCTGGTATGTTGATAGCACTATTTATTGTTTTCCAACGAGAGTTATTATGAACTTTTAAAAATGTATTTTCTCTTACTTCATGCATTTTTTATGGTTTAATTTTTACTCCATTGCCTTATTCAATTTGCCAACACCTTCTCATACTTTAAGTATCAACTTAAATATCTTTCCTTTTGGGAGGTTTTATTTATTTCAGCTTGGAAAATGCCTCCGTAAATACTACCCCAAATCAACTGAACTTTCTCCTTCTTCATGCTCATCAACTTGATCCTAGTTCAGTGCTTCTTCTATAGATGGTGAGTGACAAAGGAGGACCGATTTTGCCCTTATTGTTCTTTGTTATAATCACAAGGGTGAATAGAGCACGTAGCACATATTAGTTATAATGCTTTTTTCAATTTCAAAAATACTTTATTCTTTAAACCATTTTTTGTTGTTGTTCTTAAAGGCAGGTGAGTGACAGCAACAAAGGATAGGGTTATCCCCAGCACCATATAAGAACAGTGGAGGAGGCACAATGTGTCACAGAGAGCACAAAATCAATAGACATCCAGTTAGAGGGAACACAGGAAAAGAAGTAACTCTTCTCACATATATTTAATACTGATAAGAGAAGTGTAAGAAATTAAAGGAAAAGGCAAGAATTATTCAGCAAATAATGTTAAGATAACTGACTAGCAATTTACAAAGAAATATATTAACACCTTTACACTATGCTGTATTTCAAAATAAATTTCAGATTAAAATACTAATATTAAAAACAAAAACTAGATAACAAAACAAATATTTATCAAACATCTGTAAAAGGATGACATTTTAAATTTCAAAGCTATGGAAGAAGCCACAAGGGAAAGAGAAATTAGAATTGACCCGATGAAAATTTAAAACATTCATATGAGAAAAAAAGATAAGTAACCAAACAGGGGGAGACTTTGCAGTGAATTTTGATTTAATTAATAAATTAAAATAATTAATATTTTAGATGTACTTTAATTTTCAACATCAAGAAATCTGAATAGAAAATCCAAGAATATTTGTGTCTTTCACTCAATTTCTTTTCCCAGTTGGGCATATTGAAGTCAAATAAATACTAGCACCTAAAATAGGCTTACCTCTGGCAAAAATAAAGACCTCTGACTGTCTCAATTTCATTAGTAAAGTGCAGTAATTTGATCAGGTTCCCATCTAACTTATAGATTTGGAAAGAATCTTTTAAAAGAAAGGGCAAATGCATGACCAAAAATTGAAAAAAACAAAAACTGGAATCAGGAAATACTTGGAGGTAAAAAAAGACATGATATTTACATTGAAGAATGGCTCAAATGAAGTGACATTCCATGATTCAGAGAGGTGGAATATTCTAAAATTTCTATGTTAAAATAATAAAATGTTTTTAGATAAAAATGAGTCTCACTTCTTAGTAAATGTGATAAAACCAGTCAAATTTTGGCCTTCAGGAAACACTAGGGAATGAGGTTTTTAATGGGACTATTGAGGACTGTAATAGTAAGTGACAGGGTATTTAGTACCTGTTCTCATACAGGAAAAATCCTGTCCATTCCTGTTAAATAAGTTTTGATGTCAAGACTCAATTTCCAAGGTGGGAGTACATTATTTTTATGAATGAACATTTTTTTAATGAGATACTGGCACCCCTAGCTACGTACAGTAGTTTTTTCCCTAAATAAATTGAGTTTTCAATTGAGTTGAGCTGTGTATAATCACAGCCTGAGCATTCACGCCAGAAAGAGCTACCAAGGGAATGTTATGAAATCTAATTCTTTGCAGATTTCTCAGGAACAAAAGTTTCATGCTACCAAAAGTTGCAAATAGCATAGTGGTGGTGGGACAAGGGTGTGAAGGATAACATCTTATGATTTCTCAAGAACCCTTCTGAAATGGTCCAATGACGGTATAAACCTTTTCAATGCATGCTTCCTTGAAACACACTTCCTTCCTGTGTAAAAGAACCCACTACATGAATGAACATTTTCTTTGCTTTCACTGCCTTCTTATTCTTTGTGATGGATCTTGACACAAAGCAATAGGTTTTGTTTTGCACATTTAATGGTGTTGGTTATTTCTGTATTTTAACCACCAATTCATTTAAAAAGTAAACAATCCACAGTATCCATGGCCTTCATGTAGACAACGTTATAACTACATCAGGGCTGATTGCTCTCAAGTAAGTAATAGAATTAATTAGTTACAAAAATTATGTTAGGTGCTGCAACATGCCCGTATTGTTCCAGACAAATTATTCTGAGGAAAAAAATAGGTATTGCAGAAACAAGGAAAGAAATTAAAGACTTGCAAGCTGTATGCAGTACGCTAGTCCTATGCAAAAGAATGACTTAAATAAAGATTATTTAGAAAGCCATCTAAATTGGTCTTTCTTGGTCTCCCTTTTTGTTTTCCCAAACCACTCCTCTCAGCTAGCTCCTGGCCTTATCTTCTTGCTACTCCAAGACTTTCTGACACTGGGGCTGCATCCAGTCAGGGGCTGCCTCTGGACTTCACTGTTCTCACACCCACAATTAACTGCAGCAGATTTTTCTCATTCCTTCAAGGCCTTGCTAGGTGACTGGCTGGCTATTGCCAAGAAAACCACATTTGGTTGTCAGTAACACCTTCGTATCGTCCATCTTTCCAGGGAGAATGACCAGAGATTAAGATCATTTCAGTTTCTCTGGTGCAAAGATGAGTTTTTATTGTTTTTGTTATTATTGTTGTTTCCTTGTTGTTATTTGTAGGTGGGGGAAGGAGAGGATAAACTAAGGAAAACTATAAACATTTAATCCTACGTGTTTTGGACAGAAGCTTTAAAAGGGTAGTTATACAGGACCAAATGCTGGGTTGCTAGAACTATTTGGTTTTCCAGCACACTATTTAAAGATCTGAAGTTGAATGTCATAGACATGGATTTTGTGGTTCACTGCAGCCCCCTCTAGTCTGCTGGGCCCATTTCCAGGAATGCCTGGAGGCTGAAGGCGTACCAGTGCATGGCCCCCGACACAAGCCTATTTCTCACACATATAAAGACGGGACTTACTTTCTCTAATTTAAAAATTTACTGATCTGAAATTTAAGAAGAAAGAAAAAAATAATAAACCAGATAATACATGTCTACAATGAAATTGTATCAGATGAGGAGGAAGGGTTTGGGACTCCTGTTTTCCAGGTTTTCTATCTATGTGAATGAAGCTATTTGGAAAACCGACTGTATTTTATTTCCTTCTTTTGCCTTTCGTGGAATGTCAATGTGTAGGTAACCTAAAACAATCATTGCAGATAATCCTTTGCCTTTATTAATTGCTCTCTCAGCCTGGTTTACAACAAGCTATTTGTTGACTATACACACTCACTATAACACTTAGGAGCAGGAAAAGGCAAGCAAGGTACTGAGAGCACAAAATTTAAGGAGACACTCACACTCAGCTGTGGACCACACACTTACAGAGCCCTAAGAGTGAGGGCCTTCTTAAACGTTGAGCCCTAGGCACTTCATCCTTAAGAAGGAACTCATAACAAGCTTACTTATAGTGATCATTACAAATCCATCGCCTAGCCATACAAATGTGTTGTATTTAGCTTAGGTAGATTTATAATAATTTAACAAAAAGTTCTCAATTACCATACCAAAATTAAGTTCAGCTTTTTTTTAGAAGAGTGGAGACCTGGTGATCTGATCCTTGTTTCTAAAGCCATATCAATAATTGTGTTTCTGTGTGCGTCTTTAGACAAAGGACTTCATAGGACTCAAGCATCCACTCATTTCTCTTTACCTTCTTGGTTTCCCTTATAGTCCAAGCCACCATCCTCTCTGCTAGGACCACTGCTATATTCCAGCTGGCATCCATCGTGGAGGAGAGACCATTCTCCTCAGTGCTTCATAGGACACCGCACAGTTCTCTCTCACTGTAAACTGATACATCCATTTGTCATTTTGGACTTTATTGTAGAGAAGAAGTCAGCATCCCCTTGGACAGTACTGGCACTAGGGCCAGAGGTGAAGGGCTTTTGTCATTTTGGGGGCTAGGGTGGAAGAAATGAGAAATGACTCCAATTAACACACGTTTTTCTTAGGAATTACCAAAAACAACTAAAGCAGACATTGCTGGGTGACTGAAGACTTGGATTCTGCAGGTGGGGAAATTCGAATATTAACATTATCACGACCTCATATGTAGCAACATGCTAGTAAGATCTGAGTTCATATGGCTTACATTTTAAAAAATTATCCTGAGTGAACTTCATCTCTTGTTTACCTTTTGACATTAAGTGCTAAGTGGTTAGAATGATGTAGCTACTTAATATGTTTGGTGCATTTAATTGTTGAGAAGCTTCAACATTTAAAAACTGTATTAGAAGAGCAAACATTTAAAATTTTTTACAGGCCCTGTTCGTTTGCATGAAAACCACTGGAAAGAAAAATCTATTTTTATCTCTTGCATAAAGACTTATGAGGCACTCATTTTCTCCCAATCCATCGAAAAAGTTGATGACTAAGTAAAACCACCTGTAATAAAATAATTGACTACATCTAAAATTATCTTGCAAAAGTTCAGGTAATCATTAGCACTTAATATTCGAGCACCCTGGGCATATTACATGCTGGATACTATGGGAGATCGTTTGAAAAACATTCTACTGAATTTCCTTTACAGTCAAAATTCACCATTTTCTCTTCTGGTTAATGATTTTTTTTACGTTCTTACTTTGAGGTAAGATATAATTTTATTTTTAAATCATAAATTATTTTTTCATAACACTTTTAGAACTGTTTGAAAATTGCATAACATACTTGATATGTATGGAAGAATATGTGTAAAATAAATGTAAACTGTGAAACACAATTATAAAATGGGCAACAATGGTTAATCACTTAAATTAAGAATTAGAAAGCAACTGGTAATAATTCTGTTTCCTCGTACTCTCATCATTTCCTTTTCACCCCAACGGAAGTTATCACTCCCCTGAATTTTTTATTAAGCCATTTAAACACTATTTTTAAATGATCTTTTTTAAAAAAAACTACATAGAAGTCGAATAGCTGAGTCATCGGTTTGCATAAATTCTACTTTGTGAGATAGTTCCAAGTTGTTTCCTAAAGGAGTGGATCAACTTTTACTTCCATTAACAGTGTCTAAGGGTTCAAATTGATTGACACCCTCATCAATGCTGGGAATTATGAGACTTCTTAATTTTGCCAATCTAAAATGTGTATGTAATGGGTATAAGATTGTGTAAATGGAAAATGTAAACTTGTGTCTCATTATGGTCTTAATTTCATTTCCCTGATACCTACAAGTTAGAATACCTTGTTATAAATCAATTGACTCTTTCCCTTTAAGCAAAATGCCATTTCTTGTCTTTTCCAATGTCTTTCTAAATTTTTTTGTCTTTTTCTGACTAATTAGTAAGAGTTATACATATTTGGATATTAATCCTTTCTCGCCTATATGTGCTTAATTATCTTCTCCCAGTTTGAGTGTCTTCACTTTACAGTCATGCACCCCATAATGCTGTTTCGGTAAAGGACAGGCTGTATATATGATGGTGGCCCCATAAGATTAGTACCACGTAGCCTAGGGGTGTGGTAGGCTACACCATCTAGGTTTGTGTAAGTACACTCTATGATGTTCACACAGTGACAGAATTGCCTAACAACGCATTTCTCAGTCCTTAAGTGATGCAAGACTGTACTTAAGATGCCTTGTGATAGATAAAATGGCTTAATTTTAGTGTAGCCAAATGTTCAATATTTCCATATATGTTATGGTTATTTGTGTCTTTTAAATAAATTCTGGTCTAAACCAGATCCATAAAGTCTATTATATTTTTAAATGTTTTTTCTCCTAATTTTTAAATGCTCAATCATTTAAGAATATTTTTTGTGTTTGATGTGAAATAAGAATTAAATTATTATTATTCCCCCTCCGTTTGAATAACCCATTTTATCCCAGGATGTACAGTGTCACCTTGTCATATATCAATTGTCTTTACATATGTGGATCTTTTGCTTATATCTCCACCAACTTTTCATTGGCTTAATTTGTCTCTAATTTTAATAATTCTTGTTATCTGGTAAGGTAATCATCTTTATCTTATACTTCTTCAGAAGTGGCTTGGCTAGACCTTTACTTTTCCATGTGAATTTAAAATTAACTTGCCAAGTTCCTCAACAAATCTTGTTGAGATTTTGATTGGAAATAATCTGTAGATCAATTTGGTGGTGAATGTGAGCTTAAGTTGTTGCTTCTTCCTGTCATAAACATAATATAGATCTCCATTTAATTTTGTCTTCTTTAATGTCTTTCAATGAAATTTTATTGTGTTCTCTATGAAAGACTTCACAATTGTTGTTAGATTTACACATAAAGGTACACAAACATTTCCTAGGTGTTTTGATATATTTTATCTAATTTTAATTAAGTTGAAAATGTTTCTTAATTCCTTATGAGTTTTTCATTGACCTGAATATTTTGAATTATTTTAATCAATTTCAAATCATATGTGGATTTTCTCTTTCTATCTTTGTTATTGTTATTGATTACTAGCATACTTTTTTATGGTCAGAAAGCATTGCATGTATGATTCTAATTATTTGAAATTTGGTGAGATGAAATTTATAGTCCAATACATGTTTAATTTTCATAAATTTTTTATGATTGCTTGAAGAAAACATTCATGGACATTGTGGTGGTTAATTTTACGTGTTAACTTGATTGGCTACAGGGTGCCCAGGTTAAACATTATTTCTGGGTGAATCTGTGAGGATGTTTCCAGATGATTTTAGCATTTGAATTGGTGGACTTAATAAAGTAGATTGCCCTCCTCAATGTGGATGAGCATCTTCCAATCTCTTGAGGACCTGAATACAACAAAAGGCTGAGAATGGAGGAATTTGTCCCTTTTGCTTCCTGATTGCCCACTTGAGTTGGGACATTTCGTCTCATCTTCTCTGGCCCTAAGAATAGGATTTACATCATCAGCTCTCCTGGTTCTCAGTCCTTGGGAAACTGACTGAATTGTACCACTGGTGTGCCTGGTCTCCCGCTTGCAGATGGCAGATTGTGGGCCTTCTCAGCCTCCACAATGACAGGAAATAATTCTCCATAATAAATATATATATATATATATATATATATATATTCTATTAATTCTGTTTCTCTGGAGAACTCTAAAACAGACATTCACTAGTTATATTTGTTGATGCTAGTGTACTAAATGCATATAATGATAGGAATTTTAAAATTTCCTCATAAATGGAACAATTTACTCTTGGGATCTGGCCTGTTTTATCCATGATAACTTTTCTGTCTAAAAATACCATTATCTGGTGTTAAAACAGTAGCTTCCTTTGTCAAATATTTCCTTCACTGGTTTCTTTTAACTTTCAATCTTCTGGTGAAGTTGTTGTAATGTTTACTTTTTTATATTAAGACTTTTTTCAGAGCAGTTTTAGGTTCACAGCAAAATGGAGAGGAAGATACAGAGTTTCCACATACCTCCTGCCCCCCACACATGCATAGCCTCCCTCATTATCAGCATTCCCCACCAGAGTGCTACCTTTGTTACAATTGATGAACCTACATTGACACATCAAATCACCCAAAGTCCTTACTTTACATAATGATTCACTCTTGGTGTTGTACACTGTATGGGTTTGGAGAAATGTATAATGACATGTATTGATCATTATGGTATCATACAGAGTGTTTTCACTGCCCTAACAATCCTTTGTACTTCACCTATGCATCTGTCCCCTGCTCCCCCCAATCGCTGGCAACCACCAATCTTTTCACTGTCTCCATAGTTTTGCCTTTTCCAAAAGGTCATATAGCTGGAATCACACAGTATGTGGCCTTTTCAGAATGGTTTCTTTCACTTAGTCATATGCATTTAAGGTTCCTCCATGCCTCACTGGGTGATAGCTCATTTCTTGTTAGTGCTGAATAATATTCCATTGTCTGGATGTACCACAGTTTATTTATCTATTCACCTACTGAAAGACATCTTGGTTGCTTCCAAGGTTTGATAATTATGAGTAAAGCTGCTATTAATACCTGTGTGCAGGTTTTTGTGTGGACATGAATTTTCAACTCCTTTGGGTAAATACCAAGGAGTGTGATTACTGGATTGTATGGTAAGAGAATGTTTGGTTTTTGAGAAATTGTCAAACTGTCTTCCAAAGTGGCTGCACCATTTTGCATTCCCACCAGCAGTGAATGAGAGTTCCCATTGCTCTACATCCTCACCAGCTTTTGGTGTTGTCAGTGTTTTGGATTTTGGCCATTCTAATAGGTCTGTTAGTGGTGTCTCATGGTTGTTTTAATTAGCATTTTCCTGATGACATGTGACGTAGAATAGCTTTCAATATGCTTGTTTGTCATCTGTATATCTTATTCGGTGAGGGGTCTGTTAAGGCCTTTGATCCATAATTGGGTTGTTTGTTTTCTTACTGTTGAGTTTTAGGAATTCTTTGTATATTTTGGATAATGGTCCTTTTTTAGATGTGTATTTTGCAAATATTTTCTCCCAGTCTGTAGCTTTTCTTCTCATTCTCTAAAAGAGTTTTTTTCACAGAGAAGAAGTTTTTAATTTTAGTGAAGTCCAGCTTATCAGTTATTCCTTTTTGTCATGATTTGGTGTTGCATCTAAAAAGTCATTACCATACCCAAAGTCACCTAGGATTTGTTCTATATCTTCTGGGAGTTTTATAACTGTGTTTTACATCTAGGTCTATGATCCATTTTGAGTTAATTTTCGTGAAAGGTGTGAGGTCTGCATCTAGATTCATTTTTTTTGGATGGTGATATCCAATTGTTTCAGCACCAATTGTTGAAAATACTATCTTTGCTCCATTGTATTGCTTTTAATTCTTTGTCAAAAATCAGTAGGTTATATTTATGTGAGTCTATTTCTGGACTCTCTATTCTGTTTATTGATCTATTATTCTGTGAATACCACACTGTCTTGATCACTGTAGCTTTATAGTAGGTCTTGAAGTTGGATAGTGTTAGTCCTCCAACTTTGTTTTTCTCCTTCGAAATTGTGGTGGCCATTCTGCATCCTTTGCCCCTCTATATAAACTTTAGAAACAGTTTGCCAATATCCACAAAATAACTTGCTAGGAATTTGATTGTGATTTCATTGAATCTATCGATCAAATTGGGAAGAAATGACATCTTGACAATATTGAGTCTTCCTCACCATAAACATGGAATATCTCTCCATTTATTTAGTTCTTCTTCGACTTTGTTCATCAGTTTTGTAATTAACCTCATATAGATTTTGTCTGTATTTTGTTAGATTAATACCTAGATATTTCATTTTTTGGAGGGCTAATGTAAGTGATATTATGTTTTTAATTTCAAATTCCACTTGTTCATTGCTAGCATATAGGAAAGTGATTGAGTTCTGTATTAACCTTGTATCCTGCTATAATCACTTACAAGTTTCAAGAATTTTTTGCTGATTCTTTTGTATTTTCTACATACATTATCATGTCATCTGCAAACAAATACAGTTTTATTACTTTCTCCCCAATATGTATATTTTTTATTTCCTTTTCTTGTCTTATTGTATTAGATAGAATTTCCAGCACAATGTGGAAAAGAAGTGATGAGAGGGGACATCCTTGTCTTCTACCTGACCTTAGTGGAAAAGCTTTGAGCTTCTCATCATTTAATATACTGTTATGAACTTGTACTTTAAACGTTTCTCTTGCAAACAGATTGATTTTTTTTCCTTTACCAATTTGGTAATCTATTTTAACAGTCAATTTTAGTTTGTTTATACATATTATGATTACTGATCTATCTGAATTTACCTCAATTATCTTATTTATGTTTAATCTTAGTTCCACTCTTTCTATGTTTATATTCTTCTCTTTCCCTATAATTTTAATAAATTTATCCTGGTATCTATTTGAATTAAGCTGTGAGTTTATCTTAGTGCATACAAATGAAATTTTCATGCATAGTTCATTTAACAAATTGTACCATTAATCAGTATAACTACCCATATACTTTACAAGTAAAGAAACTTAGAATATTTTAACTTTAATAACCACCCATATGAATCTTACATGCTATTATTGTTCAATATTTAACTATCTCCATATGATTTGCCCCAAATATTAGATATGAATAATATTATTTCAGACAGTCATTATTTGTTTGGAATTACTCACATGTTTATTAATGCATTTGTTCGCTTTTATCTGTTGTTCTTCATGTACCTTTAAGATCAATGTTTTTCTCTCTTGAAATTCATCCATTGAAAGTTTATTTAGTAAGTTTCTCTTTGTTGAATTGTCTTCATTTTACTCTCTTTCCTGATTTATGTTTTAGCTGTGTATATAATTCTAGATTAACAAATATTTTCCCTCTAGCAATATGAAAATATTTTTTGCACTATCTCTTTAATTCCAAATTGTTGTTTGAAATTTAAGTAACAGCGTAACCAACTTTCCTCTGTAAGGTAATCTGTCTTTTCTTTCTGTTTCTAAGGTCTTTCTCTAACTGTTCAATAGTTTTACTTTGATGTATTTAAGTGTGAGTTTCTGTTATTTGGGCTATCCGGGGTTCGTTGTGCATCACAAATCTGAAAATTCATACATGTCATTGGTTCTTCAACGTTCTTGTTGCTATATTTTCAAAATTACCTTTCCCCAATTTTGTCTAATTTCTTGTGAATCTGCAATTAGATGCATGGTAAGTCATCTCATTCTGAACTCAAATTTTCCATCTTAATTGCTGTTTTTGATTTGCTTTTCTGTTTGTAAATTAGTTTGTTTATAAAGGAACACTTTATGTATTTTCTCAGCCTGAGATTTTGCAGGGTGACCAGGAAGTTTACATTGTATCAAAGTGAATGAAGACCTGTGCTTTCAAATGTTCTTGGGTCCCCAGCCAGACCCTAGTCTGAAAAAGACAACTTTCTTATTCATTCATTCCCTGATGCTCAAAGGGGAGTTATTTTATTGTAGGCCTCCCTTTATCTAAATTTGAGACCCCTGGGTTTATTTAGGAATCTCATATTTATATCAGTTAAGACTAAGTTTAGTTATATGTAACAGAAAACCCAAAATAGCAGTAGCTTCCACAAAATAAAGATGAATTTTCTCTCAGGTTAAAAAAAAAAAATCTGAACGTAGTTAGTCTAAGACAGACATGATGATTCAATAGTTGTTATGAACCCAGTTTCCTTCTGTATTTATACTCCGCCAGCTCTAAGATAAGGCATTCATAACCAAGGCTACCTAATTACAAATAAGTGATACATCCCTATGTTCCCTCTTCCTTGTGAAAAGAGGGAAAAGCAAGGGGGAATATATGCTCCTAACAGCAGACTCTTATAAACAGATTTAACAGGTTACTCACTCAATAGCTACACTTGTACATCACTGGACAGAATTTATGTTTCCATCATTAACTTATTTCTGGGATAATGGCTGGAAATTTGGTCTTTAGTTTTCTACATTGCCACCTGAATAAAATTGGGGTTCAATAACTAAGATTAATGGGAAAAGTGTGTTAGACAGGCAACAGGTATTCTCTCTATGTGGAGTGACACTCTCTTCTCCTGGTCACTGCAGTCATTGACCCTGAGACTACGAAATCAAGGAAATAAGACAATACCCTCCATGGACATAATAGTATCAACTTTACCTTAAAACCTGGGATAAAAGATCCTATGATGTTTCAAAACCTTATTTACTTGTAAGCTCAGCTACGTAATTCAAGAGTTGTTTGTAGTATTTTATCACGTGCTTTGCTGCAAGACCTTGTTTCAGAATGCAGCCTTCTTCAACCTAATGTAAATGATCTGATTCTAAAAACCTAACATTCTGTGTGAAAATATTTCAGGGAATAACTACCTATTCCCCATCATTTTAAATGGGGAAAATATAATGCATTATACCTCAACTGAAACCCCCAACCAATTTCCTAAATCATTACTAGGTGCAATAAAATGCTTACTTATAAGTTACAAAATATCATGTTTGGATGTAAAAATGCTTAAAACTTTGCTTCCTAATCATCAAACAATTAATGTGGTTGTTAAATTCACTTTGTATGCAGTAAAATGTACAGTTTGCATGTCGCACCACAAACATTCTGTTTACGATATGGAAAGGCCAATAGCACATAACAATAAACAAATTTGCTAGAAAAACTGCATGCAAAAATTTACAATAAAATGGCAATTTCCTGTAATAAACTATAACTCACCATTTGCACTGAAGACTTAAGACTTGAAGAAAGTTGGGAGAGGAGGAATGGAGGAGGGTTGAACAATGATTATTTTTCTCTGGTTACAGAAGTTGACGATGCAGACAAATCAGGTGAAGAGTCAGCAACTTTAGGTGAGGTAGCCAATCAAAACAAGATAGGTTCACTGTCATTCTGGTGCTGGATTAAAAAATTAAAATGGAACTTCATTTGCACTTGCAATTGTAACATTCATACACTTTTCTGTAACATTATGAAACCTAAAAGATCTTTCAATTTAAAGGAAAGATTCCCATCCTATTGCCATACCATTCAAGAAAAATGTTTATTATTGCATCTATATGACTCATTCTCTATGATACCTCCCTAAGTAACAACAACATCTGAGACTCAAATCTCCTTGTTGACCCTCAATGCACTTTTCAAAAAGCATACATGTGATTCTGACACTCTACTAATTGTTTCCGGAATGTAATTCAAGATTTATTTCTTTCATAACTTATTTAAATTGTGTTGTGTTTTAACGATGTACATATAATTTGTTTCATAAATAAATTTTGATTAAAAACATTGTATTGGGAGATGTGTATACACTTTGATATTTGGCTAATAAAACCAAAAGCATCTCCTCAAGATGGAGTACTCATATTCCTCCTGGGTCCTCCCTCTTACAACTAAAAATCCCGGGATATAACAAAACAAAGGAGAATAGGAAGACTCTGAAATGTGGAAGAAAGAAGGACTGCCTAGGGCCCTTGGGACTTGAGGAAGGAAGACACAGCACTGAGTTCCCGAGCCCTTTCCAATGAGGGCCATGGAGGAAGCTGTACTCTCACCTCATCTTTCTGAAACAAGGAGGCATCAGAGCTCCATTTTTGCAGGGATGGTATTGGTAGGGCCCATAGGGAAGCTTAACATACACAACCAGTTGGCCCTTACACTACACCTCAATAGAGGAACTGCCTACTATAGAAGAAGCTTAAATTGTATTCAGAGTCCCATACTATGAAATGTCCAGGATACAACTGAAAATCACTTGTCATAAGAGGTAGAAGGTAAATTACAACGTGAATGAGCAAAGATAATCAACAGACACCAGCATGGAGATGAATCAGGTGTTGGCATTTTCTGACAAGACTTCAAAGAACTTGCCATAAAAAAGGATTTAAAAGTAATTATGATTATCTTGAAACAAATGAACAAATAGAAAATTCCCAGGAAAGAAATGGAAATTATGAAAAGAAAGAACCAAGTAGAAATTATAGAACTGAAAAATAACATAGCTGAAATAAAAATCTCACTGCATGGATTCACTAGTAGAGTGGATATGATAGAAGATAGAATCAGTGACTCTGAGGACAGATTGATAGAATTTATGTTATCCGAAATAAAAGAAAGGAAGTAGTTTGAAAAAAATCAACAGCCTTGTGAGACAATAACAAAAAGAGCTAACATTTGTATCATTGGTGTTCCAGAAGGAAAGGAGAGAGAGAGAGAGAATGGGACTAAAAGGTATTTGAAGAAATAATGTCGGGAAGCTTTCCAAATTTTATGAAAAGCATAAACCTACAGAGTCAGGAGGCTGAGTATGCCCCAAATTAGGATAATCCTGAAGAAATCCACATCAAAACACATCATAATTAAACTTCTGAAAACAAAACAAAATGAAACACTTTGAAAATAACCAGAAGTAACAACCCTTTACTCACAGGAGAATATCAACTGAACGAAAGTGATTTGTCATCAAAACCGTAGACAAGACCAAGTACCAAAGGGAAAGAATTGTCAACCACATTTAGCAAAAACATATTTCAGGAATATGAAGGAGACATAAAGACATTCTCAATGAAGGAAAACTAAGAGAATTGCTAATAAGGAAGCCTACCCTTCAAGAATGGATAAAGGAAATTCCCTCAACAGAAAAGAAATTCTAACAGAAGACTTGGAACTTCAGAAAGCAATGAACATCACATGAGTGCAAGAGAGGCGAAGACTTAATAGACTGTTCTTTTCTCATGAGCGTTTAAATCACATTTGACGACTGAGGCGAAAATTATAATTGATGGAGTACTCAGTGTAGTAGGGGAAATACTTAAGATAACTACATTTGAAAAGTGGGACGTTAAAGATGTAGGGTTTCTACTTGTCATTAGCTGTGGTAAAATGTCGATACCAATAAACTTTGATCAGTGACATTTGTATATTGTAATCTCTAGAAAAATCACTAAGAAAATTATTCAAAGTTTTAGACTAAAAAATATGGTGAACAAAGCAAGAGTGAACTTTGAACAATGTTTAAGTAAACTTCAGGAAGGCAAGAAAGAGTAACAGAGGAAGGAGAAAAAGAGGAAACAGCAGAAAAGAAATAAATGACAGACTAAAGTCTTAACGTAATACTAATTGCCTAAACACACTAATTAAAAGAGAGAAGTTGGCAGTGTGTTTAAAAAACGTGACCCAACGCTATGTTGTCTACATGAAACTCAGTATAACATGCAATGGCATCAGTAATTTGGCAGTAAAAGGATAGAAAATAATATGGCATACAACCATTAAACAAAGCAAAACAAACCAAACTAAGAGGGGCTTTATTAATATCAGATAAAGTAGACTTTAGAGAAAAGAAAAGTACCAGAGACATCTTATATAGGATAAAAGGATCACTACAACAGAAAGACATAACTGTCCTAAATGTGTATGCTCCAAACAACAGAGTATCAAAATACATAAAGCAAAAACTGACAGAGGTGAAAGGAAAAAAAGCCAAATCCACAATTATAGTTGAGGATCTCATCATCTCATTATCAGCAATTAATAGAACTGTCCTAGAACTATTACAGGGAAGAGCAGAAAGAATAATGAGTAACTGAATCAAACAACATGATCTAATCAACATATATAGACACTCCAGGAAAAACCACAGAATACACACTTTGTTTTAAGGGCCTATGGAACACTCACCAAGATAGACCACATCCTCAACCATAGCACAAATAGCAAGAAATTTAAAAGAATATATTCTCAGACCATAATGGAATCAAAGTAGAAAGCCATAACAGAAAGACAAGAGGAAAAATTTCAAACACTTGGAA
This sequence comes from Tapirus indicus, assembly GCA_031878705.1. Classification (NCBI taxonomy): domain Eukaryota; kingdom Metazoa; phylum Chordata; class Mammalia; order Perissodactyla; family Tapiridae; genus Tapirus; species Tapirus indicus. The sequence continues at coordinate 31,301,765 of CM062937.1, read as the reverse complement.
ATTAAACAACACATTTCTAGATAATCCTTGGGTTGATGAGGAAGCCTCAAAGGAAAATTTTAAAAATAAGTAGAAGTGAATGAAAATGAAAATACAAAATATCAAAATATGTGTGATACAACATATTACTGAAAGTTCTAGCCAGCAAATAAGGCAAGAAAAAGAAATACAGACTGGAAAGGAAGAAACAAAACTGTCTCTATTTGCAGATGACATATTTTCTACAAAATCTCCTAGAACCAAAAGGTGAATTCAACAAAGTTAAAAGGTATAAGATTAACACACAAAGATCAATCACAATTCTAGATACTAACAATGAACTTGTGAAAACTGAAATTTAAAACCTAATACCATTTACAATTATTCCAAAGAAAATTAAGTATTCAAGTAATAATCTAACAAAACATACACAGAATCTACATCTGAAATTGCAGAAGGCCAATAAAAAAGTCAAATGAGAACTGATAAATCGATAGATGTATCTTGTTTATGATTAGAAGAGTCAGCATAAGAAAGATGTCAATTATCTCCCAATTCATCTATAGGTTTAATCCAATTTCTCTCAAAATCCCATCAAGGTTTTTTTTTCTTTTTCAGATGTAGACAAGTTTGTCCTGACATTTATTTGGAACGGCACAAGACAGAATAGTCAAAACTATTTTGAAAAAAGAACAAAGTGGAGGAATTAGTCTACCTGATAGGAAGGCTTACTATATAGCTATTGTAATAAAGTCTGTGTGGTATTGCTGGAGGGATAGACAAATAGATCAACGGGAAAGAATATAGAACCCAGATGTAGACCCACACAAATATGCTCAACTGAATTTTAACAAAGGTGCAAAAGCAATTCAATAGAGGGAAGGTAGTTATTTCAAAAAATGGCATTGGAGCAGTTGGAAATACATAGACTTTAAAAAATAACCTAAATCTCACATCTTACATGAAAATTAACTGACAGATATAAATGTAAAATGCAAAAATATAAAACTTTTTTTAAAAGTAGAAAATCTTTGAGACTCAGGACAAGGTGAAAAGTTCTTCAAACCAACACCAACAGCACAATTCATAAAAGTACAAATTGACAAACTGGACCTCATCATAATTTAAGACTTTTGCGGTGAAAGACCCTGTGAAGAGGGTGAAATTACAACCTACAAAGTGGGAGAAAATAATTGCAAACCATGTATCTGACAAAAGATTTCTATCTAGAATATGTAAAGAACTCTTGAAACTCAACAGTAAAAAAAAAAAAAAATTAGAAAATAGGCAAAATAAATTGACAGGCATTTAACTGAAGATGATAGACAGATGTTCAATATCATTAGCCATTAGTGAAATGCAAATTAAAACCATAATGAGATATCACTATACCTATATATGAAAATGGCTAAAATAAAAATAGTGACAACACCAAGTGCTGACAAGGATGCAGAGAAACTGGATTACTCATGCGTTGCTTCTGGGAAAATAAAATAGTACAACCACTCAGGAAAACATTTTGGCAATGTTTTTAAAACAAACACACACCAACTAAACATGTAACTACCATACAATCCAGCAATCACACAGCAGCATTGACACCAGAGTAATGAAAATTTATGTTCACACAAAAACCTGTATATCAATGATCATAGCCGGTTTAATTTCAGTAGTCAAAACTGGGAAGAACACAAATGTCCTTCAAAGGGTGAGTGCTTAACAAACTGTAGTACAAATAAACTCCATATCATGTAGTACTATATAGCAATGAAAAGGAACGACCTACCTACACATGCAACAACTTGGACAGATCTCGAGGAAATCGTGCTTTGTGAAAAAAAGCCCATCTCAGATGGTAACACTGTACGATTCTTACTGACATAACATTCTGGAAATGACAAAATATAGAGATTGAGAGCAGGTTAGTAGTTGCCAGAGGGTACAGAAGAGGGACGGAAGAGCAGTGTTGTGGTACCACAAGTGACCATTTTGATGGCACTGTTCTCTTTTTTTTTTTTTTTTGATGAAGATTGGCCCTGAGCTAACATCTGTTGCCAATCTTTCTCTTTATTTTTTTTTCTCCCCAAATCCCCCTGTACATAGTTGTAGGTCCTTCTAGACCTTCTATGTTGGATGCTGCTTCAGTTGGACTTGATGAGCAGTGAGTAGTTACATGCCACGGATCCACATTGGCAAACCCTGGGTCACCAAAGTGGAATGCACTAACTTGACCACTGCACCACCTGGCTGGCCCCTGTTCTCTGCCTTGACTGTTGTAGCGGTCATACGAATCTGCATGTGTGTTAAAATTTCATAGGGGTAAATATACAAGCACATAAATTAGTGTATATGAAACTGGGGAAGTCCTTTTTGTATTCTTAATAAGGCTTTAGTCATCTCATTATACAAATCTTATGCTAAGATTTCTAATACGTTATATATAAATGCATTAAACACACAAGCATGTAAAATATTCATATATATTTTTTACATTTAGATCTTTAATCCACCTCATTTATTTTCTATGCAATCTCAAGTATGATTTTTTTTCTTCAAATGGATAATTTTTCCCAAAACTATTTATCGAGTTGCTCACTCTGTGCCACAATTTGACGTTCCAAATTTTCTCACATTTTGTGAGTCCTGTACCTACAATTCTATTCCATTAAATTGTTTCCATTTAAATTGTATATTAGTTAAGATAAGCTAACTGTATTGGTTTTCTATTGATGCATTAGAAACACACATATTACATCACAGTTTCTGTGAGTTAGAAGTCTGGGCATGGCTAGGCTGGGTCCTCTGTGACTACAATCACATGTCACCAAGGGCTCAGCTCCCATCTAGAACTTGACAGTTCTTGTCAAGAGTGACATCCCATCACTTTTGCCATATTCAATTAATTAGAAGCAAGTCACAGTTCCCAGCCACACTCAAAGGGAGAGTATTGTGTAAGGGCATTAACACCAGGTGTAGGAGAATGTAGGGCCACTTTAATGTCTGCCACACTAAATTATGTAACAACAATATTAAAAAAAAAGGTGTTTAATACAACAAAATTAGTTTCTCACTCATGCAAATTCCAATGCCATTGCTCTGGCTAAGACCGTCCTCCTGTTGGATTCCAAGCAGTGTATCAAGTCCGGTCTCCTTGAATATGATGACTCTGACAACCCCAAAGCTTCTTAGAATATTCTGGATTCACTCAATCAAAGCAAACATATAAACAAATAAAGCAAACAACCTGTGGAGCATCAACTGGGGACATCTTATGGGAAAGACTGAAAGTATCATGCATCACTTCTGTCTGCATTCCTTTGGGAATAACTAGTCATATGGCCCCATCTGGTTGCAATAGGGAGCTAATAAATATTCTGTGCTCCTAGGAGGAAAATTTAATGGCTTGGCAAACACATAGCTGCGTCCTCTGTGGCTACAATCAAAATGTCATCCAGGGCTCAGATCCCATCTGGTACTTGACAGGAGAAGAGTCCATGTCCAAACTCGCTCAGTTCTCTCCTCTTCCCCCTTTGTTGGTCAACAAAGGATTCCCTGCTTCATTCCACACCTAGAATACATTCATCTTCTCCACGAGGAAGACAAGAAAAATCACAGCTTGTCATTGTTTTTGGTTCAAAGTTCAAGATGACTGCATCGTGCACATTTATCACCAGACCAAGACATGGCGGCTCTTATCCTAGAGTCAGAGGAATTAGATAGACTCTGTAACTGCGTTCTGTCCTCCAGCACCCAAAATACTATTGTGAAGCACAGAAAGAATAACAGAGGTAGACAATTGCACTTGGAAAAGAGAAGAATGGAAGACCTGTAATATCACCTGGTTCCTAATAGTGAGAAAAGTGTCCTGACCAGCCTTTGGTTCTTCTCTCAGAGATACGTCTTTGTCTGCTTCTCCCCATGCCCCTTGATCAGCCCTTTTTGGAATTTATCCTCCTTCTTTATTCCCCATGACGACATCTGCATGTGTGTCAGTTATTAAGCTTCTTTCAGGATTATATGACTTTCACTACCTGATCTTTGCTTGTGGAATGTTGGGGTCTCAATTGTTGTTCTCAACTTATAACAGTTACAGACATTTTGATTCCAGGCTCATGGTTTATTTGGCTATAAAATTCCCTCAGGACATTAATAGGTTTGGGTTTTATTTGCTTCCAGTAATTTTTGTTTGCGTACAAGTAGACACACCCCAAATTCTTTCTACTTATAGTCTGGTGCCTCTCTTGTTTGTTTGTTGTTTTATTTTGTCTGTTTACTCATTTGTTAGTTTGTTCTCATCCATGCCTCCTTCTCTCAACTTAATGACAGGCAGCTTAAAGCCACCTGTAATAGGTGAAAATCCCTTGATATCTATTTCTGACCTTTGCAAGAGGTTAAAAGTTCTGTTGAGACAGTGTTACACAAATCCATTTTAAATCCTGTCTGTTACTATATAGAGCCCATAAGTAACATATCACTCCAGACCTTTGATATAAAAAATTGGGGAAATTTCTTTCTTTGCTCCCATATCTATTTGCAAATAGGCCAGTTCTGTTGTAAACCTACCTTTTTATGCTATCTTGCCAAATGCAGTCATAACAACCAACACAGACTACAAACATTTTGTTTTCTAATTCTCTCCCAAAGGATTCCAGCTCCTCTAAAGTTGATGTTCCATAGGTTTGTGAAATGCTCCTAGTTTACTACAGACAACAATTTTTACTAGTGTTTGTCCAATTTATAAATAGATTGCCATTTTCTGGCTTTATATATCAATTTCTTGCTTCCTAATACTAGACTGCTAAGCTAGGGGTCAACAAACTATTGCCCACAGCTTGCTTTTGTAAATCAAGTTTAACTGGAACACAGTCACATTCAGTCATGTATGCGTTGTAAATGGCTTCTTTCCTATCATAACATGGGATAAGTGAGACAGAGACCATATGGCTGCAATACAAAGTAACAGATATTATTAGCATTCATATTTCACTGGCCAAAATGAGTCACATTTCCATGCTTAAGTTCAAAAGAATGGCAATGTATAATATTCCCTCCAGGAAGAAGCAACAAATATTTTTCAAAAGTTATACAGTCTCTTACAGCCCCTTATAAATATTTGGCTCTCCTAAAAGTGAAAGGTGAAACAAACATGCTTCTTGAAGGAAACAGAAGAATAACTACATGACCTTAACAAAGTTGTTTTCTTTTTAAACAGGACACACATTAACCATCAAGGGGAAAATATGGATACATTATACTTCATTAAAATGAACTTCCGTTAATCAAGAGTACATGTATAAATTGAATGGACAGAAACAGACTGAGAGAAGTATTTGCAATACACAGAGCAGACAAAAGACTTGGGTTCAGAATATTTAAAGAACTCTTACAAATTAACAAGAAAAAGACAAGCCAATTAAATGAGCAAAATTTGAGGAGGCATTTCAAAAAAGAGGATATCCAAAAACCAAAATGCAAAGGTGTTCACCATCATTATTTATTTGGGAAATGAAAATTTAAGCAACTACTAGCTAGTGTACTATTATATAGCACCAGAATGTCTAAAATTGAAGACAAAAACAAACAAACAAGTAAAAAGCAATTTGATAATACAAACAGTTGGTGAGGAATGTGGAGCGAGAGGAGCTCTCATACATTGTGGTGGGAACTTGAATTAGTTCAATTTTGGAAACCTATTTGACAATATCTCCTAAAGCTAAACATATACCATATGTCCCAGAAGTTTACTCCTTGTTATATACCCAAACAGAATAAGATAAATGTTCACAGACATATATAAGAATTTTTGTAGCAATGTTATTGTTAATGGCCCCAACCTAGAAACAACCCAAATGTTCATAAACAAGAATTGGATAAGTAATTCATTTTGTGTTCAAGTACCACACCCATTATAAACAAGAAGAGAAAGGAGGAGGGGGTGGAGGAGGAAGAGAGGGAGAGGGAAAGGTAGAGGGACCACCGTTGACACACCACATGAATGAAACTGAAAACTATTATGTCAAGCAAAACATAAATTAAAAAAGCCTGACACAAAAAAGCACATAGTGTATGATTACATTTATATGAAGTTCAAGAGCCAGCAGTATTAATTTATGGTGACAGAAATCAGAATAGTGGTTACCTCTAGGGGCAGGATGCATTGACTGCAAAGAGCCTCAAGATAACCTCCTGGAAAGATGGAAATGTTCACTATCTTGAATAGGGAGGTTTTCACAGGTGTATACAGGTGTAAAATGTTCAAGCTGTACAAATAAGACTTGATAATTCTATCGTAAGTAATTTATAGCTCAATGCAACATATAATTTTTTAAAAGACAAAAAGAACATAGTATAAATCTAAAATAATTAAATTCTGGTATAATGAAGTCATTGATAAACTAAAGGATAGAGTATAAAATCCAGAATAAAAAAGACACACAGCTATATGTGTATATTTATTTAAGCATTGATACTTTACACAAATGGTGAAAGTATCAGGTGAACATTTTAATAAATAGTGGTCAAAATATTGGCTACACATTTGAAAAATTAAGAAAGTCAAATTATTTACTCCTGTATTTTATAGAAATATCGAGATCTTGTGGTTAAGAATGAACTTGGGATAATCTAGGAAGAGGCTAGTGTGCCTAGATCACAATAAACTGGTAAACTGGGAGAGGCGTGGGCAGAGTGATGGATCAGTTTTAAAAGATAGACAGGACTGATTATACATTTTCTTGGAGACCATAGGAAGAAGGTTTTATCTGATCCCAAGTGAACTGAAAAAGTCACCGATGGATTTTCCCAGAAAGTGGCAAAATCTCCGAGTTGATGTCAATGTGTACATTTAAGGAGAATGGACATTTGCTATTCAATTCAATAGTGGTATTGGAAGTGCAGAGCCACCAAAGCTGAAGATGTTGAGTGAAGTAAGAAAATAAAAGTCTCCATGGGGACAAGGGCAGAATTATGTTGGGTAACAACTGATGTGTTCGCACTAAGTGTTTGAGAACTTTCACAACGCTAAGGATAAAGGCCTCCCTCTCCCACCCCACCCCCTGACTATTAATTAGGATGGAATTTTTCACTAGTCAAGACAGGGAGTTTCATATTAATAATAAAGTTTCTTAAAAGAAAATAGAGATATGGACCTTTCCTTTATATTTGAGTTTGCAGACAGATATTCATACTTGCAATAACATTTCTAGTCATATTGCATCTAGCAACTTTGTGCTACTAAACATTAAATATATTGGATTCTTAAAAACAATTATAAATCTAAGTCTAGCTGCCAAGAAAAGAAAGGCATCCCACAGGGACCGAAAATGAAACCTAACCTTAGTAAGATTGCTCTGAAGCCACCAAAGGGTATATGCTAATCCCTGATAACACAAAATTTAATTTTAACTACTATGTGGGAGAACAGGAGACAAAGACCTTTCCATGAAAGGTTGGAAGGACGATGTAAATCTGTGGGGAAAAAAAAAGCTAGAACATTGAACGAACACATGCACATGATTATGAAATATTTGCACAAAGAAAGATGATATAAATAATTTCGTATTTGAAATTTAACTGTTGGTGGTGGAAGATAAATGTATTTTCTGAAATTCTGTGAGATTTAAAATGGAATTGAAATTAGTTAGGGTTCAAAAAGACCCCAAGTGATGATTATTTTAAAGTAATTCTGATTTGGATGACTTAAAGGGAAAAAAAAAGGATACCTGTGTTCAGCTGGGATGCATTTGCAGCCCAGGCCTGAGAGCATCCTCACAGCTCAAGTTCCAGCACACATAAGCTTACGATCAAGAATCACAAAACATGAAGAAATAAAACACTAAATGAGGGCTATCTGAAAAACAACAACAGTAAATTCAGACTCTACAAGACTGTGTAGATTAGATATTTGGGTACCTAACATTCTGATTGGCTGTCTGATTGGTGGAGCAAGAAAACACTGCATATAGGAGCAAGTCAGATCTAAAATTTACTTAGATAAGCAGTCTCAAGGCCATTCTGCAGGGGATAGTAGTGCCCGGCCCCTGGCCAGTACTCACAGGCAGGCCAGTGTCCCCAGTGGTGAACTGGAGTGAATAGCTGTGGAGAATGGAGAGAATAGACAGAGAATGACACTAGCAGTAATATGAAAAGGCTATACCCTACAGTATTTAGGGTAGACATTTTATCGAGAAAGAGTTTCAGGCACCTACACACAGGTCAGAATTAAAAAAAAAAAAAAAAAGCAGGGGGTGTTTTCTAAAGAACACAGCAGAAAATAATGTATAAACTTGGATGCAAATTGACAGAGCAAGCTAAGCTCTCTGATGATTCAATGCTGATACCCAAGACCCTGGGCTTGAAATGTATTGTTTTTTGTTTAAATCAAGAATGGCCCTATTTTTTTCTCCCCTTGAGGAAGATTCACCCTGAGCTAATATCTGTTGCCAATCTTCCTCTTTTTTTTTGCTTGAGGAAGATTTGCCCTGTGCTACCATCCATGCCAATCTTCCTCTATTTTGTATGTGGGTCGCCACCAAAGCATGGCCACTGACACGTGGGATAGATCCCCATCTGAGAACCAAATCAGAGCCGCCAAAGTGGAGCAGGAAGAATCGCCCTATTTTTTTATTGCTGTCTGTTTTGCCATTTTCCTTTCATTTTGAATGTTTTGGTAACATACTATTTTTTAATTTAGTCTCCTAGTTTTGCCTATAAATCTCTTAAATTCACAATAGCAATTCTGGATCAATATGTCTATACAAACTTCAATGATATTTGAGAATTTAAAAAATTAATAAATTTCAGTTAAATATTTCCACTATTAGTTAAAAATATATTAACACTCACTACTATTGTTATTTTGACACAAAGCCAAAGAGAAAAAAGTATCTAGGTTGTAATTGTTATTAGATTTTCTAATAAATACTTAAAATTTTAGAGCATGATTATATTATTGGTCATTATTATCAATGTATCATGCTACCATATTAACTCTTTGTCAAGATTTTTAATAACTATACAAATAATTTGTAGCAGATTGATTATAAGTGATTTCTATCTTATAATAGAGCAGCTCTTTAGTATATTTTAAAATCCATTTAAAATGTCATAAGACATAATATAGAAAATACATGTTTTTCTTACATAAAGAAAATGTTAGTAATGGGTTGATACTCTTGCATAGTCTGCTAAGTGTGATGACCTCATTTGAGTGATAAATTGTTACGATTAGCTCTCTAATTCATTACAGTCATTTTTTTGAAAATGGTAATAGATATTTCAGTGAATTAGAGAGTTAATCTAACAATCTGACAGACAAGTTAAGCTGATAGTTTGAAGCTTTCCCAGGTATAATGTAATTTTAAACATCCCATGAGCAACAAATTGAGATACTCCATATAACTTAATTTTGAATGGTAATTATATTAATGAAATAAGATTTTAAAAGTATTTTGAATCCATACATTCCTATAAAGAATTGTTTAATCAAGCCCCTAAAGCAGGAGCTAGCTTAATTTCTAAATTTCATAAAATGCTTGTCTGTAATAAATACTTATCAGTGACAAAGTGATCAGTCCTTCCTAATTTACTTTTATAAAGCTTCTTTTTTTTATTTGTGCCATCTGGGTAAAAGCCCACATGTGTATATATCTTATTAGTGGAGTGTATCTTATAAATAATCAGGAGAACTTGCTAAAGTTGATTTAGAGAATGCAAATGACTGAAGAAAAAGTCAAGTATCAAGGTTATATTTATTAAATTCAACATAACATGATTTGGTTCTGTTTGGAACAAAGGCACCCACAGTTTCTGAGTCAAAGAGGCAGATTCAGAAATTGCAAGAGATTCTAAACATCATAGCGTTCAGTGAACAAAATAAAACACAAACATAATTGTAAGTTAGAATTGTTTAGGGATTGTAAATGTGAAGAAATATCTTTTTTTTTTTTTAAGTGGGGTAACACGGGCCAGGTGAGTAAATGTGTGTGTGTCTGCGTTTGTGTGCAGGGGAGTGTGTGCGTGAGTGGGGGGGTGTAGAATGGAAAGGAGAGGATTGTTAAAATTTCTAATTTGCATGGAGTTTTCCCATTATTCTAATGACTCTACTCAAGCTTTATTAGGTGACTTGAGGCTGCAACATTATTTCTATGTCCATGCAAGAAGTGCTGAAGACAAAATTCCACCTCGTGTTGGGGAACAGGCTTGTGTTAATGACTGTTCAATTTGGACCTCTTTAAGAATCTTCCCAGAGCTAGACAAAATTCATCTATCCATACAAGAGAAGCACCCCCAGGCAGATGCTGTGTGTTTCCTTTGCTTAGAAGAGTACTTGGCATATAGTGTCTGAATTCAACAACCTCTTTTGCTTCCCTACATGATAACATTGTGCCCTCCTCCTTACTTCTTGCTTTGGATTTGTGAGATAACCCACAGACTAGAGCTGAGGGTTGGTTCTCTGGAACTGAAAAAGAGCCATCATAGGGAGCCCTTTGTGGGAAGAGCTAATGGGAAATATTTATAGTATAGTCTAAAAAGAAGATCCCAAATCACTAGAGAAACCTTGAAACATGCTCACTCTGTTGGCATCAAATGTGGAAATGCATTAATGTTGCTTTTTCTCTCTTCCTCTTTAGAAGTAGCTCTTTCCACAGTAATGAACAGGGACGTGTGTCATGAACTGTGAGGGACGTATGTCATGAGCTGTGAGGGACGTATGTCATGAGGTGTGTCTCCCACAAACTAAATATGTTCAGTAGTTTGGGGCCATTCATCTTCAGATGCCAACTCAGAAACGTGTGTTGAACGGTGTAATTCCCATGTTGCTCTGGCGGTTAAGTCTTTCTACCTCACGACAGAACCACTAGAGGCTGAATTACACAAATCATCCATGCAAATATGTCAAATATGGAGTCAAGATCAGCCAAAAATTTCTGGAAGTATCCTCAAAGGGGGGGGGCAGGGTGCAGAGAGGACTGCTCAGTTACTCATCTCCCATCCTAAGTGTGATTATGTGACAGTGTGTGTATGTGATTATAATCATCATGTATACAGGTTTTCCTACAGTTTGCCACCCTGAATGTCAACGATGAGTTGTGTCTAGATAAGGAAAATGGATCTTGATGGAACACCTCTAACTTCCTTAAAATGTGTAGCATAGCGCTAGTGTGAGAAACTCTTTGTAAATTGAAGGAATGGTATTGATATACATAATCATCCCTTTTCCCACAGACTGGGATGCATTTTCCCCATTCAATATTGTGTTCACTGGAAACAATGGGGAGTGACAGTTCCTACCACAACCAGGGGGACTCTGTTACCAGAGTGTCAGACAAAATATCTGGCAAAGAGGCAGATTCTAAAGAGACGATTAGAGCAGCTCTAGTACACAGGTTCAGAATTGGCAATTAGGCAAAGAAGGTTTCAACACAGAAAGAATATGGAAACAAAGGGTGTCCAAAATTACCAAGATTGCTACTCTTTTGTTAATTCACCTTTGGGAACTCCAAGTGCGTGTTACCTGAATATGTCAGATATATATTTTTCATAACAACCTCATTGAGATATATTTTATATTAAATCTTAGATATATGTTAAAGTAAGTAATTCAATAGCTTTTAATATATCCACAGAATGGTGCATTGATCATCATCGTTCTAAATTTAGAACATTTTATCACCTTAAAAGAAATCCCATACATATGGAATGGTAGTCATTCCACATTCCCTCTTTTCCTCAGTCCCTAGCAACTACTAATCTACTCTCTGTCAGTATGGATTTGCCTACACTGGACATTTCATATAAATGGAATCATACTTTATGTGATATTTGTGATTGGCTTCTTTTACTTAGAATAATGTTTTCAAGATTCATCCATGTATCAGTACTTTATTACCTTTTATTGCCAGGCAATATCCTATTGCATGGATATACCATATTTTATTTTTCCATTCATCAATTGGTGGACATTTGGGTTGTTTCTACTTTTTGGTTATTGAGTATAAGACTGCAGTGAACATTTGTATACATTTTGTGTGTGGACATATGTTTTTATTTCTGTTTAGTAAAAGTTTAGGGATAGAATTATTAGATCATATGAAAACTTTATATTTTATCATTTGAGGAATTGCCAAACTGTTTCCCACAGTACACAATCCCACCAGCAATGGATGAGGGTTCTTCACATTCTTCTAATACCTGTTATTGTCTGTCTTTTTAATTTAGCAACTCTCATGGGTGGGAAGTGGTATTTCATTGTGGTTTTGATTTGTATTTCCTAAGAACTAACGATATTGAACAACTTTTCATGTGCTTATTGGCCATTTGTATATCATCTTTGAGTAGATGTCTATTTGAATTATCTGCCCATTTTTAAATTACATTATGTGTCCTTTTGTTGTTGAATTTAAGAGATTTTTTATATATTCTGGATGTAAGCTCCTTATTAGATATATAATGTGCAAATATTTCATCCCATTTCGTGAACTGTCTTCACTTTCTTGATGGGGTCCTTTGAAGCACAAAATCTTTTAGTTTGATGATGTCTGATTTATCTTGTTTTATCTTTGGTAGTTTACAATTTGCATCATATCTGAGAAACAATTGCCTAACCTAAGGTCACAAAGACACTCCTATGATTTCTTTTTAAATTTTTTATAGTTTTATCACTTATATTTAGATTTATGATCAATTCTTGTGCAAACTGATGAGCAAAATTTTTCATGCCCCACCTTAAAAAAGAGAAGGAAGAGAGGCCATCTCTCAGGTGTCCAAGCAGAGACAGCTATCTCAGACAGGTGATGTCCAAAGTTGAAGGAGCCAAAACTATGCACATACGCTCTACTGAATCTTGTGTGATGAGACCACCGCTATCTGGCTGAAAATACACAAAGCAAATAGAGCAAGGACCTCTCTCCATTTGACTCAGTTTAAGTTCATCATAATCCTCATTTTTTTCCATCAGTACTCAAATATACACCACTTTGGGACAGATGGAGTAGATTCACTCTTCTAGCACCCATTCTAATCTTATCTAACATTCTGTGGGGGCTGAAAAGCTGGAAGGGCCCTCTGAAGGGGAGGATTCTGCATGTATCTCATGTTCCTCTGCACAGATACGTCTGCATAGTCTTAGATGTGGAAGTGAGCAACCTGATGGACATGGGTGGCTTGATTTACAGGTGAGCAGTGTCACAGAGGCAATCAGTTAGTCAAGGCAACCATGGCAGGTTATTTTTAGCTTCTAGTCACTAACATCAGAAGTTCTGAGCATGGACAGTGATCCTAGTGGTGTCATTGGCAGTATGCTTCTCCTAACTGTGCTGTCCCTAGCTGTTATGTTTCCTGGTTGTAAGGGACCCAACTGTAGTGCTCTGTTTCTTTAATAAATCCTTTTCTGCTCAAGACAACTCAAGAGATCTCTATTATTTGCAACTAACAACCATGATTAATCCAATCCCCATTGCCTCCACCTACCCACACTCACAGCCTGGGCTGGCAATCTATTCTTAGCTTACTGTCATTGCATAATGCTCAGTAACTTCCTTGGTTCTGACCTTACTTTCTAATCCTACCCCCTTCCAAACCCTTTTCTTCTGCCTTCTTGAACATTATGAACAAATTCTTCTATAATCTTAATTTCAGTACCAAATGTCTATTTCCCAAATCACTAATTTAAATATCATGTTCTCTTCCCTTCTAGCTCACTTAGCCAACTAAAATCATCTTGATACTTTTATTTTCCTCTATTATTTTGTTCTCCTCTGTCTTCACTTCTTTCACTTTCTGAATTCAATTATAAGGTCTATTATTTAATAATTATTTTCCTGCCCTTCTGCCTTTTTTCCTTCTGGGCAGCTGAACACAACTAGAGAATATCATCTAACTTGGCAAGTTGGTACCACTATGAATTCAAGATCACTCACCATCACTAGGTCCATCATATGGCATTTTGTCCAATTTTTATTTGATCAAACTGCACTATATTATCTACAACAAGTATTTTATACATTTTTCACCTATCCAACGTCAAACACTCCTACTGCTCCCACCACTGTCAGCAGGTGATCTCCACTACTTATTCACAGGGAATGCAGAATCTATCAAAAAATTTTGCCCTACCTCTGCAAGTCTACTAGAATTTGATTCCATTCAATTATACTCTCTTTTACATTCTTATAAAATCTTGTATTCCTACTAGGAAGTGTCTTGCTCAAATAATATTTCAGCCTGGAAAAAAAGTCCCTAAGCATCTCTCTTTGCATATGTTATAAGATGTTCCTAACAAAGCTCTCCAGGGTTCTTGATGTCCAGTTCAAGCAGAGAGCACAAATTAAGTGATTCACAATTTCTGGCAGGATCATGGAACTGTTAGTTTCTGCTAATTTTCTTTTCTAGACATTTCATTAGGTAAAAAATTTGGCCTTGAATAAGAGTGACTCTTTTTTGCTGACATTCACTAGGTACCAGCGAGAGCTCTGTGGGATAAGCTAGCACTTTGGCTAAGAGGGTAGAAAAATACATTGAATCATGCTTCCTCCCACATTTCAGGGATGGGCAGCACGCATGGCTGAACAGAAGCATTTGCAATACAAAGGTCTCATCTGTGCATTCTCAGCTATGGGAGCAGAAACTCACAGTGTAGGTACTATGTCTCAATCTACTTCTTGCCACTTCATAGACAAGTCACCCCTCCTAATTATAGGGTGTCAGAAACATCTCAATTCCTTCACAGAGGCAGAACCTTCTTGGTATGTATTTATTTTGTGCCTGCCCACTTACTCTGGAGAATTTTGGCTGCTCCAAGATTTGTGAGGTACTCAGCTCTTTTACATAGACCAACACTTGGAAGATTCTAAGATGTCTTTTGTTGATAGGGCATCACTTAAGCAAATAATTTTCCAAGATCCTGACAAATAACTCTATTTTTAAAAGACACATCCCTTGTTGGGCTATCACACAGGAATTCCTGCCTCAAAAGGTCAGAAGAAGATGGTTTGCATTGAACTTCTGCTTTTTATATTCAGTTCTCAGAAAGCAGATTTTCAAAAAACTCAATCAGCCTACCAGGGAGGCCTAATTGATACAAATCCAGAAAGAAATATTACATATTCTTAAAGGAAGCTGTCTGGAAAACTGGAAAACTGAAAAGTCCAAACTCCATTTATCGAATGTCTCTAGAGAATCACCTTGTTTGACCCTACGTTAGACCTTTTGCCATTCTAGGGCTATGAAGCCATCTTAGTCATGGGACCCATGTTGATAATATTCTACTATTAGATGCTTGATTAGTGTGCTCAACTTGTCCTGGTTTGCCCAAGATTTTCCCAGTTTTAAGACTGAAAGGCCATATCCTGAATATGCCCTCATTTTTGGACAAACCAGGATAATTGGCCACCCTATGTTGGAGCTTCTTCACCCCGAACACTTTGTTCTGTTTTTTTCAGTTATTTTACTATGTGGCTTATTCAACATCATCATTTCTTTCTGGGTATCCCCAGTTCATATCAGGTCCTATTAGGCCTTAATTAAGGAACTTCTATGTTCAGTGAGCTTCTATATTACCTGCCACATAAGATTGGTTGTGAGAGAAGTGTGTGAACAATTTGTTGGAAGAGTAAATAAGATCCTAAATTCCTACCCTGCTGAATTGCTGGACCACTCACCTAAAGAGGAAGCATATTGACCCAAGTCTCCATTCAAAAGAAATATTACCAAAGTAGCCTCTGTCTGCTACCACTATCCACCCAAGAGATACTCAAAAGATAGTTTTATGATAAGCCCATTCCAGTCCATGGCTAAAAAATGTCTAAGTTCCAGCCTCTCTCCCTACCACTACCACTATCATTATCTTAGAAGCTGATCCAGAGCTGAGTGTTTTAGCTCGTTAGTAGAAACTCACCTCAAGCTTTTCTCCAACTATTGGACAGCTGGCCAGGCAATCAACAAAGATTTGGCCCAGATGGAAGCTGATGAGTGAGGGAGTAGAGATAAGTCTAACTTGATAATGACTCTTAAATCCTATGGAAATAAATGTGCTGGCACAGAAAAGGAACACTGCACGGATCATGAAATTAGCTCCGGAAACACCCATAATAGGCTTGTATTTGGTTTTCTCATATCATCTCACCTGTCAATCTTCATTCATTTTCTTATTTTTACTTCTGCATTGACCCTACAGCTTTTTAGGCCAATTGAATAAACATCTCACTTCCAGACTTTGAATCCAATCATATTTTGCCTCTCCCTTCTAGCATATAATCTCCATGGTTTTATCATTGGTAACAAGACTGAGGAATTTCTTGCACCTCTGATAGGCTAACTTTACCAGACAAGTCTGGGCAACCATCAGGTAATCTGATTTTCAAAGACTTTTAGAGCCATCCATTATTCATTAGCAACATTGTTTCATGTATCGCTTAGCCATATTTTATATAGCCCAATTTATACAGACATTAAATGATAGTCAAGAGGGGAATTTTCATGGCAAAAAGTTTTGAAATAATTTTATGGCAGACATAAAAATGACCATGGATTATGGCTTGCACATCCTTACCTTGTCCCTGAATATATTTGATTCTATAAAACAGAATTTCTGTGCTATGCTAAAATTTTAAGATTATTCATTTATCAATATAGCACTTGTGAAAATTGGGCATGGAGCTAAGTTCATCATTAAAGAGTAAAAAATTACACTGAACGAAAACATATCTTCAGCTTTTACATTCTCCGTCTCAAATAGGAAACATAATGGAAAAACCGCATTTTATTTATGAATGTTACCCTCTGGTTATTAACCTTAAAAAGATGTGTGGGCACTTAGGTCATTTCCATATCTTGGCTATTGTAAATAATGCTGCAGTGAAGATACAGGAGGCTATGTCTTTGTGAATTAGTGTTTTCATATTCTTTGGATAAATACCCAGAAGTGGAATAGCAGGGTCAGGTGGTAGTTCTAGTCTTAATTATTTGAGGAATTTCCATACTGCTGCCAGAGAGGAAAAGGGGGAAGAGGAGGGCTAAATGGATAAAGGGGTCATTTGTACAGTGACGGATGGAAACTAGACTTTTGGTGGGGAACATGACATGGTGTATACAGAAGTCTAATTATAATGATGTACACCTGAAACCAAAAAATGTTATAAACCAATGCTGCCTCAATAAAAAAATGAATAAATAAAAATTTTAAAAAAAGACGTGTGTGTAGGTGTGTTTTTCCTGTGAAAGAGGAAAGATGTAAGAAACACATCTTGGTTGCCCCTAGAAGGAAAATCTCTGAACAAAATGGCTTTCTTCCTGAATTTTAAAAGGGTAGCCACTTTTTGGAGGTGGATAGGAAATGATGAGAACTAATATTGAACCTATTAGTGCTAATAACATTGCCAGGCATTGTTATCAGTGCTTTACACATTAATTTATTTTACTCTTTCAACAACTCTATGAAATCCATATACTATTATCATTCTTCATTTAAAGAGGAGAACAGGGAGACAGAGAGATTAAAAACTTGCTCAAGTACACAGGACAAAGAAGTGAGCAGAGAAGGCAGGACTATAATCCCAGCAGTCTGGCCCCAGTGCCCTCACGCTGAACCACTGTGCTGTATGCATTGCCTCCCCATTGCTCAGAAGATGGTATGTAACTCGTGTTTTGAGGATCTAAAAGAAGTAGCTGCCAAGTGTCCAGATGGAGACCAGGAGAAATTGAATGACACTCTGAATTTGTGATGTCACCAATGAGTAAGCAAATCCTGACCCTTCATATGTAACTGGCTTGTCTGCTGGAAGATGACAGAATAGGGACAGAGAAAACAAACATTAGGCCAGTCCTATGGTGGCTGCTCCTAGATTCCCAACCAATCCAGGACTAATGGTGACTCTGGTGCTCTCCTCTGTGGCGACTGCAGGAGAAAAAACATTTGAACTCCCTTGTCCGATGGGTGAGTGGAGGCATTCCTAATTGTGGGATGTTTGTATGTGTACAGTTTTGCCTGGCTGAGATGAAGCCCTCACGGGCTCCCAGAGAGAATTAGGCAATGCCCTCTACTGGTGTGCTTCTGGCAGACAGGCCCCCTTTCAGAAAATGTTTAGGAATTTGTTTCCATAGTTGTCACAAATATTAATTAATGTTAAAAAGGTCATATCCCTGCAGTTGCTAGGGTCCAGAATCCCTGTGAAAAGGAATTTATATACAATCTATAGTGATAATTTTGATATAAACAGATATCCCTACATGAAAAAAATTCCTGAATGGAGGAAAAGAAAATGTGGGTCCCCGAAATACATAATCATAAGTGAAGAAAGACTTGAGAGTAATCTCAAGATTGGAGTGAGGCCTCCTAGCACAGCCAACTCCTGAAAGTCTTGTGTGTTCTGGGAGAGAGATGTGCATAAAGGGGAAAAAAGTCTTACTACTTGCCCAATAGCACCGAAAGAATCACTCTAAGAGAATCACTCTGGCCACACGTGACTATTTCAATTTAAATAAATCAAAGTTAAATAAAATTTTAAAAGTCCTTTCGTTGATGGCCCTAACCACATGACAAGCACTCAATAGTTATGTGTGGCTAGCCACTACTGTACAGCCAGTACAGACATAGAACACTTTCCTAAGAGCAGATCATTGCATTGTACAGAACTACTTAAAGAATAAAAGCTTGTTCACTACATGAGGTAGAGGACAGGACTGGAGGCCACTAGGAAGGGGTCAGCAATGGCAGAGCAACTGCATTTAATGAAACCAAGGGAAGAGAGGAGCAAATGCAGAAGCAGAGGCTGGCAGAGCAGCATCATTTATTCTATGTGACCTGCTAATCAAGTGGGCAGTGGCTCCAAGGTATGTCAGTGGGAACTGCTGTGATAATGACCCCTTTAAGTGGAAAGACAGCTAGGTAGTTGCAGATTGAGAATCACCTATGCATGAAGCTCTCCGATGTGACAAATCATAGGGGTGGGATATTACAATGGTTAACTTACTCTGAGTCATAAATTTACATATCACACGTGGGCTACACATTTTCTATTTTAAATAAGAAACGTTTCCTTGTTTCTTTCTGATTATATACATAATTCATGCTTATTGTAAGTACTTCATACAAAATGTAAGAGGAAAGTCAAAATCACTTGAAATTTTCAATTATCAGAGATGACCAGCAATAACCTTTTGGCAAGATATATAGATGGAGAAATATATACACACACACACACACACACACACACATATATTATTTTTACATAAATATAATCATTTATTTTATATTGAGTGACTGCTTTCTTGTTGTAGTGTTTTTTGTTATAGTCAGGGTGTTTTTTCTGTGTGTGTGAGGAAGACCAGCCCTGAGTTAACACCCGTTGCCAATCCTCCTCTTTTTGCTGAGGAAGACTGGCCCTGGGCTAACATCCGTGCCCATCTTCCTCTACTTTTTATGGGATGCCACCACAGTGTGGCTTGATGAGCAGTGTGTTGGTCTGCGCCTGGGATACAAACGTGTGAACCCCGGGCCACCAAAGCAGAGCACACAAACTTAACCACTACGCCACTGGGACGGCCCCCAGGGTGTTTTTGTTTCATCATACTCTATTTGTTGGTTTTGCTTGCTCTCTCCACTAAGCCACATTCTCTCATTGTTCACACAATCAAGTAAAAATTTTTATATTGGTATTTTCCTTATCAGTTTATGCAATTGGACTTGGACCCCATTGATGTTACTCAAAGTTGATTTTCTCACAAAATTATATTGTGAAATCTCCTCAAGTCAACTGATAGACATTTAACCCATCCTTGCAACTGCCTCTCATATCCATCATACAGATGTTCCAGAATTTTGTCACCAGGTCCTCCACTGGTGCTTTACTTCATGGGCAGATTTGCGCCCTTTACAATGAGGTTCTTCAGAGTATTCTTTTTACTGACCCCTCCCCTCAAATTTTTACCACACAAATAAATAACAGTACGTAAATCTGTAGCTTTCCTGGAGTCTTATTACTGGGTCACAGAAGTATTTGTTTTTAATATAAATAGGCGTTGCCAGATTATTTTCCACCAAAGGCTACATAAATTCACCTTTACAGCAGTTATGCATGCATGCATGTGTTTTCTTGTTACCCCTGTTGGTGCCAGCACTGAGCATTATTATCTTATTTTTGATAATGTGTGCAGAGTAATCTCATTATTCTTTTAGTTTATAATTAAAATTTACAATTTCTACGAGCGAGGCTCACTATATATTTATGTGTTTAGTGGCTATTTGGTCATCTCTTCTCTAAGTTTTCTATTAAAGACCCTTTGCAAACTTTTCTATTAGGTTTCCTTCTGCATATGAACATGTAGGAACTCTTTCAAATAGGGTTGTCATAATGAACAACTCCTGGGAGCCTAACCATGCTTCTGTTCACATTATAGTCTCCAGGGGTTTGCGGAAACCACATGTAATTTATCCACTCTGGAATTTTGAAATAGGGTAGCCCTAATGAATATCAGAGATAACACAAATATTATACAGGAAATATGTAAATTATATGCCTTGCAAATATTTCCCCAATCTATACTTTGTATTTTGATTATATTTATGGTATATCTTGCCTTAAATTTTATATTTTATATTACAACTATTTCTATATTTTTCATTGGCTACACCAATAATTTTCCTGTCATATTTTTTAAGATTTCCTGATTTCTGGGTTATTTCTTTGGTCTTCTAAAATCTTTCCACACATTTTGATTTTATTTTTACATTGTAATCTCTGGTTCATCTGAAATATACTTTTGTGTATGATATGAGGTGGAGTTCTATATAAATTTCTTTTGTGTGTGTGTGTTTGTGAGCTGAGGAAGATAAGCCCTGAGCTAACATCCTTTGCCAATCCTCCTCTTTTTTGGATTGAGGAAGATTAGCCCTGAGTGAACATCTGCGCCCATCTTCCTCTATTTTGTGTGAGGGACACCACCACAGCATGGCTGGTGAGTGGAGCAGGTCCACGATCCCTGGCTGCTAAAGCAGAGCTCATGGAACTTTAACCATTCAGCCATGGGACTGGGCCCTTTAAAATTCTTTTAATAGACAGCTATTTGTGCCAGCCATAAGTTTTAAGTTAGACAATATTTTCCTGTTGAATTGAAATATCTTCCTTTTCATATGTTGAAAATTTATATATTATCAAATCTATTTCTCAGGTCTATTTGTTCTACTTACCTTTTTGTAAGTCTATGCCAATGGCATATTGACTTGATTATAGTGGCTTTATATTATTTTCAATATGTTGTAAGGCAGGTCCTGCTCATTATTCTTCTATTTATGTAAATGTCATTGTTAATACTAGATATTTATTCTTCAACATAAACTCAAAAAATTTATTTTGTCAAATTACAACAGATTCTGTTGGGAATCTAATTCGGATTTTAAATATATATATATTAATTTTTCTTAGATTTTCATTTTCTTTCTATTAAGATCTTGATTTTTTGTCAATTTTTTCTTTAATATTTACTCCATATTTATTCAGTTATAAATCTCTTAAGTGTAAGGTCAATGAAATTTAATGTGATAAACAGAGAGAGTTTCCTTAAGATTAAAAATCTCCGTTCATTGAAAAAAACTTTTAAGAGAGTTAAAAGCTTAGTTGCAGACTAAGAAGATATTTTCAATATAATTTTTTTTTAAAAAGACTGACATACAATATATAGAGAGAACTCCTAAAATCAAAAAGAAATAGACAGCCCAATTTACAAAAAAGCAGGAAAATTCTTTTTTAAAAAGACTGACATACAATATATAGAGAGAACTCCTAAAATCAAAAAGAAATAGACAGCCCAATTTACAAAAAAGCAGGAAAATTCAAACACAAAATCAAGATATAGAATACGTCCAGTGCTTCTGAGGGCTCACATATGCTCACCACAGGTCAATACCCTTCAAGAAATCATATTTGCGCTTTACTACCGTAGATTATTCTACTCATTCTTGAACTTTATATAAGTGGAATCATACAGTTTATACTCTTTTCTCTGAATTGTTTCTCTTAACATTGGATTTCTGTTGAGGGCATAACCAGTAGTGGGATTGTTGGCACTGCTCAATTCTCTTTGTTCTTCTATAACATCTGTCTGTTTTCTCTGAGTGTGTTCAAAATTTTCTCTTTATCTTGGGTGTGTCTAGGGGTGTGTGTGTATGTGTTGGTATTTTTTTTCCTCTAGATTTTTTGAGTCTTTTGAATGTGTGTTTTAATATCTTTCATTACTTTGGGGGAAATTTCAGCCATTTTCTCTGCCAATATTTCTTATGCCTCTTTCTACTCCTTCTGGGACTGCACTTAGGTGTATATTAAACTATTTGATATCGTTCCACAGCTCTTTGTTGTTCTATTCATTTTTTTCCACTCGTTTCTTTTCTTTGTCCATTAGTTTGAGTGACTATTCTTGACCTATCTATAATATTGCTGATATTTTTTTCATTGAAGGAACCCAATTTCTGATATGATTTTTATTTCTAGCCTTTTCCACTTGATGCTTGTATTTTCCATATTTCTGTTTATAATCCTCATCTCTTCATGGAAGGTGTGGACATCATCAGCTAAAACTTTTAATATGTTACAGTTATTTTAAAGCTTCTCTTTGGATTTCAGGTTACTTGGTAGTCTTGCAACATAGCTTCTCTAATATGCTCAAGAAAAGTTACAGTATTGTAGATTATTGAGCTTTTTCTTTTTCATTGTTTGGGTATAAATATTATTGTTTGCAGCTTTCCATCTTCTAAGTGGTAACAGAAGTATACTATATATTTATTTTTAATGAGTACTGCCAAAAAGTTTTAAAAAATGCTTAGACAAATTTAAACTCCCACCAGCACTGTAAAGATGTCAAGTTTCTCCAATCTTCATTTATTCTTTGTGGTTTCAGTGCTGTTATTTGTAACTTTTCTAGTGGAAATGAAGTGGTATTCATTGTTTGTGATAATATTCATAATTTTCATTTCCTTAATTAGTATTGATGATTACTATCTTTTTATTAT
This sequence comes from Tapirus indicus, assembly GCA_031878705.1. Classification (NCBI taxonomy): domain Eukaryota; kingdom Metazoa; phylum Chordata; class Mammalia; order Perissodactyla; family Tapiridae; genus Tapirus; species Tapirus indicus. Next base: position 31,278,787 of record CM062937.1, on the reverse strand, counting down.
ACTTGAAAGTCATTTGGATATCATTTCCTGTACTGAGCTTTCTCAAGAAATATTCCCATTTTTTGTAAATTAGGATGTCTATCTTTTTCTTCTCAATTTGTAGTTCTTTACATATTCTGTATATTCATCTTTTTAAAATTTATGTATTGAAAATATCTTCTTCTAATCTGCAACTAGTCTAACTCTCTTAAAAGTTTCTTTCAATGAACCATGATCCTTAATCATAAGGATTACCATTATCATTTTCATGGTTCTTTTTGGTTCTGTTTAAGAAATCCTAGCCTATTAAAAGAACATAAAAATATTCTCCTAAATTTACTCTAGACAATTTAAGGTTTTAGAGTTCACATTTAAGGCTACGATCAGAAATAAATTTATGTGTGTTGTGAATCACAGTTCTATTTACATTTTTTTCCATATGGATATCCAATTGAACCATATCATTTATTGAAAAGACCCTAATCTCCCCCATCTAATTACAGTGTTAGCATTGTTGTAAATCAGGTAACTCCATTAATGTAGGTCACTTTTTGGATTCACTATTCTCTTCCATTGGACTATTTATTTATCATTTTGCTAATACTGGCTTTCTACTAGATCTTGATATCCCTTAGTGGAAGTCCTCTATCTTTTCTCTTCTTCAAGATTATTTTGGCTATTCTAGTCTTTTTACATTTCCATATAAATCTAAGAATGAATTTATCGTTTGCACACACACCTCAGCTGAGATTGTGAATGGGATTTGCCTAAAATTTACAGATTAATTTGGAGAAAATTTATAATTAATAGTATTGAATCTTCCTATCCATGATCATGTTGTAATCCCCCATTTATTTATGTCTTTTAAAATTCCTCTCAGGAAATTTTTTTTTGCTCTTTACCATTTCTTCTCACATACTAAATGTTATTTTAACTCTTGTAAATAATATATATTTAAATTTCATTTTCTATTTGCTTGATGACTGTCCATTAAAATGTAACAGATTTTTGTATATCAATGTTGCATCCAGAGACATTGCTAAATTTACTTGTGACATCTAATAGTTTATTTTTTGATTCTTTTCATCCTATAGTTGTTCCCACGAATAATGGCAATTTTCTTTTTTTTTAATTTCTTTACATTTTTTTCATTTTCCAATGGCAAGCACCTCTAGTGCCATATTGAACAAAAGTGGTGAAAGTCTGCATTCTTACTTTATTCCCAAACTGAATGGTTAAACAATTAATATGTCGCTATTAGTATCAGTGATAATTTAAGGCTTTTAAATAGGTTCTTCTTATCAAATTAAGGAAGTCCTCCTCTATTTCAGTTTACTGAGTTTTTTGTCTGTTTTACAATCATATGGCTGGTTAAGCTTAGCAATGCTCTTTCTGAATCTGTTGAAATGTACTTATTTTTTCCTTTATTTTGTTAGTAATGAAATTTGTTGACTTATTAGGAATGATAAATTGCAATTCTAGGATAAACTCCAAATGGTCATGATGTGTTATCCTTTTTTACATATCACTGTATTGGAATTATTAATATTTTATTTAAGATTTTTGCATATATTTTTATGGGAGAAACTGGCTCTGTAATTTTTATTGAATATTTTTATTAATGTCATTTAATGGCTTTGTTAGGTTTTGGTACTAAGGTTATGTTAACTTCATAACCTTAGTTGGATGTTGACTCCTTAATTTTTAGTCTCTAAATAAATTTGTGGAAGATTAGTATTATTTATTTCTTCAATGTTGAGAATTCCCACTGAAACTATTGAGACAAGAGTTTTAAATGTATAAAAATTTTTTAATGGTAGGTTTAATTTCTAAAGTAGCCATAGTCTATTTCTTCTTTATTTTTTGCTTTTCAAGAAATTTGTCCATTTAATTTAAATTTTCAAATGTATTGGTCCAAAGTTATTATAAAATTTTTTTAAACTTTTAATGACTGTAATATTTCTATTGATGTCCTTTATACTTATTCTTAAACTGATAATTGATATCTTTTTCTCTTTTATGTTTCTTGTAAAGTCTTCATAGTGACTTTACCAGTTTTATAACCTTTTCAACCAACGCTTGACTTTTTGATTTTTCTCTATCTTATATTTGCTTTTTTTTTTTTTTTACTGTAGAGTTTTTTTAAGACTTCATTGTTTAGAACACTATTAGATTTACAGAAAAATTAGATTGACGGAGATTGTACAGAGAGTTCTCGTATACCTCCTCAACCTGTTTCCTCTATTATTGACCTCTTTCAGTACTATGGTTCATTTGTTACAATTAATGAGCCAATATTAATACTTTAATATTAGCCAAAATCCATAGTTTATTCGCATTTCTGTAGTGTCTACCTAATGTTCTTTTTCTGTTCCAGGATCCCATCCAGGAAATCACACTACATTTACTTTTCATGTCTCCTGGTTACTACATTGCGTATTTTATAATTGATTTCTGCTTTTATCATTATTATTCCTTTTTTTATACTTGGAGTTTCATTTTCTGTTCCTGTTTCTAACTTCTTGAACTGGTAGCTTATATCACTGATTTTATTTGTTTCTATTATGTATATACAAAGCTGTAAATTTCTAAGCACTGCTTTACCTGCACTGCAAAATTTTGATATGCAGTATTTTCATTATCTTTTAGTTCAAAATATTTTCTAGCAGTTCATTTTGTATTTTCTTCTTTTAGCCATGTTTATTATGAAATATGTTGTTTAATTTCTAAATATTGGAATTTTCTAGGTCTCTGTTATTGACTTATGATTTAATTCTATAGTTTTTGATAGTATACCTTGTCAGTCTTTAATAAATTGAACTTTTGGTGAATTTGCTTTATAGCCAGATATTATCTACTTTGGTGAATATTCCATGTGCACTTGTAAAAATGCATATTCAACAGCTTTTGGAAGTAATGTTCTTTGAATATCAATTAGGTCAATTGGTTAATCGTGTTGTTCAAATCCACTGTGCATTATTGAACTTTTTTGCTCTGCTTCTTGTATTATTTAGAGAGGTGTGCTAAAATCTGTAATGGAATCATGTGTTTTCTTCTTTTTTATTTCTGATTTCGGAATTTATTGAGGGAAATCCTACTAGTGATAAAAACTTTGAGCAATATATCTCCTGATCTATTTTGCCTGGATGGACAAATGGCAGAAACACAGATCTATGCTAATTTATCAGCAGTGGCTCATAGCTTTATCCAATACCAAAGACAGAAAAAGAACATGATCTGAGTACTGGAGACTAGAGTATGTAGGGAAGAAGTATATGGATGGAGTCCTAAGAATGGCAACATTGTGTAAGGCATCTGTATGCAATTAAATAGTCACCAAAGGGTCCACTGAAAAAGAGGACCTCAATAATCAGGAGGAAAAGACGACCCATTCTTTGGAAGTGTGTCAGCCACTTTCCCCAGCCATCTCAGGGTCAGGTGCAAAGTCGTCACGGCAGAAGGGATGAAACAACATGGACTACCCCTGGTCAAAGCTACTCTAGCTACCACTGCTGCTGAATTCCCAACCTGCAAACAGTATATGTCAATGTTGAGCTTCTTATATAAACCCCTGCCCAGTGGAGGTGAGGGTCTAGAAAATCACTTTGCTCCCTTTCCATCATTGGGGAGCCAGTAATTTGTCCCCATTGAAATAGGCACACATTCTTTATATGCATTTTCCTTTTCTGCTGGAAAATTCTATGGCAACAATATCATAAGTATACTGATATAATGCCTTACTCACATTCCTGGTATCCTACAAAATACTATTTTTGATCGGAGAACTCATTTTACAGAAATAAAAATTAATTATGCTCACAGAATTCACTGGATTTACCTCCCACCACTTCAGTCAAATCTGCCAGCATTACAGAATTTTGAAGTGGCCTATAGAAGGCAATATTATGGCACCAGCCAGGAAACAACATCCTTTCAAGTGAGCAGTCTGTAGGGTGTGGCATATGGTCTGAACCAAAGTCCAAAATAAGATGCACTTTCTCTAAAATCAAGAACATGCATGTCAATTGATAAAAGTGGGGATGACTCTTTTGATTATTACTCCTCACAATCCATTCAAAAACTTTTGCTTTTCCCTCTGCAACTTTGTGCTCTCCTAGTTCCCAAGGAAGAGGCTTTGGCCTGTAGACATAGCAATGGTACCTTTGAATATAAAGCTTGCCATCTGGTCATGAGCACTGTGGGTAGCTAGTACCATTGAACCACCAGGGATAGAAGGGTATCACTATACTGGTGGGGTGATGGATCCTGATTTACCAAGGGGAAATATGGCTGCTGTTCTGCAATCAGCATAGGGAAGACCATCATGGAACCCAAGGGATTCTCTTGAATGATTCCAGTAGTAAAAGTTAACGGAAGACTATAACAACCCATTGTAGAAGGACCACTAACAGCACCGACTCTTCAGGAACCATGTTTGGCTCACCACACTGAGTAAACAACTCCTTATTGAGCCCGTAATCAGTCTGGGGAAACAATACTTTCACATATTTAATAAACATGATTTTATCTTAAGATGCACTATAAAATCATGGGGCAAAGTCTATTTGAACTATAGCAGAGAAGAAATGGAAAAATTAGTATGGGCTATTCCAGAAGATGTAGAATTAGTTATTTTTATATTTATGAGTTTTCTATTAATCTATATCTATAATTAATAGAAAATAACACTAAAATATATCTTTTATTCTGTCAAGTTTAAGCTGATACACTTGATAATGAAAGAATATGAACTAAATGAAGATTTTTAACAACATTCTCATCTTTCTGGGAGGATATTCTACCTGAGCAGGCTGCAAACTTCCACACACATCCTTGAGGCAGTCCATCAGGAATAATTACTTGATATTTATAATTCTGCCCTTGAAATAGCCAAAATAATTTATCACATACAATGTGTTTTTTTTTAAAGAACAGTAGTTTGAGTTTGATAATTACCTTGAAGAAGAGTCAGGTCAGCATCATGGAAACTATGTAAATCTGAGCGTTTTTACATATAGAAGATTTCGTGAATAGTCAGTCAACTCCCAAATGAATGAATAACAGATAAGTTAAAACGATCAATTTCTGTCCTCTGTTTGTCACTAATGTACTACTGCAATCTTTATAGGAGAAGAGAATAAAAACGCATGGAAGTATAATTTAAAATTACCCACTGTACAAATAAAGTCTCTTTGAATGCTCATGTTTTATCTCAAAAGATCATACAAATTTTACATTCTATTCTATAATGCAGTTGTATTTATTTTAATATGAAATACTTTAAGTTGCTTGCTATAGAGTAAAATAAGCCTCCCATACATTTATGCCATGTTTATTCCATAACTTTATGTATTTCTAGGAACATAGCCATCTACCGCACTAGTACTTTTAGAAACTTCTTAATTGTGGCAAAGTAATAACATACTTTTTGCTCATGATGTAAAGAATTTTATGACCAGGAAATAAAGATCTTGCAAGCACAGTGATCTACTGAGCTCATTTCAGGTAAGGTATCAACAAGCTATCATGTTTCGTGTATTGAATTTGGATAAGGGTAACACATGTAACATATTTCATATTAAACCAAAGGAAAAGATCTCCCTTGAATGCAGTGTGGTAAAAATCTATACTCACTTTAAGGAAATTATCACAATCTATATCGCTGAGTAGAACATGAATTCTAAATAATTGCTGGGACTTAAATTATCTATTGAAATTAAGAAGGATTTCTGTTCTATTGAAATCACTGCTCTGTTTCCATATGAGCCATATCTTAATTACTACACTTCCTCCGATGTGCCTCATTCAGTCACATGGGTGTCTTGTAACTTGATGTCCTTCCCTTGAGGTAAAGTTCTCATTTTCGGGACTTAGTTGGAAATAACATTTCCTGGGAAAGACCTTTTCTGATTCTCTCTTTCTTTACCCTCCCTGACTGACACCCTGAACTACACTGTAGTTTTCAGTTTTTCCTGCCAGATTATAAACTCCATGGGGAAGGAACTATGTCTTTGGTACTCCTTGTGTCTTCAGATTCTAGGACAGCACTTGTCACTTGGTAGGTGCTCAATAAATATTTTAAATGAATGAATCACCATTGAATAATGAAGTACAGCTTGAATCACAGTGATACCGGGAATAACAGTGTTGTACTCTAATAAGACATTGAAAATAAAAGTGCAAATTTAGAATTCTGCTTTGAACATCATCTTTTTTCTTCTTTGTTGAAATCTTAAAATGAAATGAAGGCTATGTAATAGAAAGCCAAGCAGTGATTCTACACTCTACTGATGTTGATATATAAAAAATGAGAGCCTCTATCTTTTCCATAGCAGTTATAAGGAAATTTACAAAAATATGTTCAAATAAAGCCCAATACTTAAGAGAAAGTAATTATGTAGGTTTGGCTGCAATTTACAAACTACGTTCATTTTGGGATGCTTTACTCAAAATACGACAACCTACTCTGATTTCTTTCCCCCTTCTTTAACATGTCTCTGGTATCCAGTTATAATGCACAATTTTAACTAGAATTTTAGTTATGCATAGAGCATTGTATCTCTCTGGCCTACTGAAAGTTGTCCTTGTTGTTCTTCCTTCTGTCTTAAAGAAAATGAAGCTTCAATGCTAGAATGCTTACTTTATCCATTCCAAAATATTTATTGAATGCCTAGCATGTGCTAGAAAATTTTCAAGAAGCTTTTTCTTAGGAGTTTATTGATGGTCCACTTCTCTTGCTATTTTATTTACACTGTGGCTCATATGTAATTTTTCTGTAATGTCAATAGGTTGAAGTTGATGTTAAGCCTAACAACAGGTAGAAGACTAGGCCCCAGGACTACTTCATAGCTATTTGACGTGCTCTGCAGCATAAAGCTTTGTTAAAGTTGTTCACACACCCTCCAAGAGGACATGCTGGCCTTCTTAAGTCTATGTTATTTGATGATTTTTTCCTAGATGTTGGAATTCATACAGAATATTTTACTTATTGTAATAATGTTTCTCTCTCTTACTAGTAATGGGCATTATAGGCAGAGAAGATACATCTGCATATAGTTTTTCCTCATTTTTTATTGTAGTATAATTGACATACAATAAACTGCACAAATCTAAAGTGTACAATTTGATAAGTTTTATGCAATTTGATACGTAGACCAACCATCTGTGAAACCAACCATCATTACAAGCAGGATAGTGAATGTATCCATCACCTCCAAAAGTTTTCTGATGCCCCTTTGTAATCCCTACCTCACAGCCCTCCCCTCACTGCCCTGCCCATACTCATATGCTTTCTGCCATTATAGATTAGTTTACATTTTCAAGGATTTTATAAAATGGAATTATAGTGTGAACTCTTTTTGGTCTTGCTTCTTTCACTCATCAGTATTATTTTGAGATTAAGCCACGTATTTCCATATATTAATAGTTCCTTCCTTTCTGTTGCTGAGTTATATTACACTGCACAGATTTACCACAGTTTATTAATTTGCTTTATAGATATTGGGTTGTGTCTAGTTTGAGGCTATTACAAATAAGTATCTTCTAGATGTTTTATGGTTTTAGCTTTTACACTTAAGCCTATGACTCATTTTGAGTTAATTTTTGGGTGTAGTGGGAGGTAGGGATGAAAGTTCTGGTTTTTTTGCACATGTTTATCTAATTGTTCCAGTGCCATGTGTTGAAAAGCATATCCTTTCTCAACATATTTGCCTTTGCACCTCTGTCAAAAATCAGCTGCCTATATATATCTGGGTCTATTTCTGTGTTCTCTGTTATGTTCTATTGACCAATTTGCTTACCTTTATACTAATATCATGCTGCCTTGATTTCTGTAGCTTTACAATAAACCTTGAATAGATGTAGGGTTACCCTGTATTAGCCTGCTATGGCTGCCATAACAAAATACCACCGACTGTGTGCCTTAAGCTACAGAAATTTATTGTCTTACAGTTCTGGATGCTGGAAGTCTAAGATCAAGGTATCAGCAGGTTTAATTTCTCTTGAGGCCTCTCCCCTTGGCACATATGGCTGCTCTCTTGCTGCCTCTTCAAATGGCCTTTTCTCTGTGGGCACTTATCCCTGTGAATCTCCCTCTTCTCATAAGGAAAACAGTCATCAGTCCTATTTGATTAAGGCCCCCTTCTTATGACCTCATTTAGCCTTAATTACTTCCTTAAAGGCTGAATCTCCTACAACAGTCAAATTGGGGATTAGGGCTTCAAAATGAATTCTGAAGGGATGCAATTCAGAATCCAGTCCATAACTCTGTCCAACATTGTTTTTCTCTTCTTATTTTCTGTTTTCTTTTTTTCCAAAGTTGTTTGGACTCTCAGTCTCTGGCATTTCCATACAAATCCTGACTAGCTTACGAATTTCTACAAAGAAAGCTTGCTGGCATTTTGATTGTAATTATGTTGAATCTATATATCAGTTTGATGACCATTTATATTTTAAAAATATTGTCTTCCAACCCAATATTTGGTTTTATACAATTTGACAATCTGTACCTTTTGATGGTGGTGTTTAGAACCCTAACATGTAAAACGATTGGGTTTAAGCCCATCATCTTATTGTTTTTCATTTGTTCCATCTGTTCTTTGTTCTCTCTTACTTTTTTCTGCCATATTTTGGAGTATTTGTTTTTAATTTCATTTCATCTCCTCTGTTGGCTTTTTCATTGATTTTTTGTCTTAAATTTCTGTGGTCACTTTCTTATTTTAGTTGTTGCTTTGGGATTTACAGTATAAAGCTTCAATTTTTCAGTCTACTTTCAAGTGATAGTATACCAATGTATGTATAACATAAAAATCTTGAAATAGTAGTCTCCTATTTTCTTTCCTGGCATTTATGCTATTGTTGTAGTATATTTCCCTTACATAAGTTATAAACTCCACAATGTATTATTATTATTGTTTTAAAAGTCAGTTGTCTTTTATTTATTTTATTATTATTTTTGTGTGTGTGAGGAAGATTAGCCCTGAGCTAACCTCTGTTGCCAATCCTACCTTTTTTGCTGAAGAAGATTGGCCCTGGGCTAACATCCGTGCCCATCTTCCTCTACTTTATATGGGATGCTGCCACAGTATGGTTTGACAGGTGGTGCGTCAGTCCATGCCCAGGATCCCAATCTGTGAAATCCTGGGCCTTTGAAGCGGAGTGCCACTAGGCCAGCCCCAATTGTCTTTTAAATAGTTTTAAATAATAGGAAATACACATTTACCCATGCAATTACCATTTCTACTGGCTTTTGTACTTTTATATAGATCCTTATTTCCAACCTGCCTGAAGAACTTTCTTAAACTTATCTTTTCCTGCAAGTCTGCTAGTGAAGTTTTTTTATTTTAGTTTTGTATGTGTCAAGTTAGCCTTTTGAATGGCATTTTAAGTTGGTATAGAATTTTTACTTGATATAGACATTTTTTTCTTTTCCTATTTTTAGACATTGCTCCAGTGTGTTCTTGTTTACATTGTTTTCTACAGGAAATCTACTTAATCTTTCTTTGTATTTCTATGTCTAATAAGACATTTTTATTTGCCTGTTTTGAAGATCATTTTTCTCTTTATCACAAACTTTGAGCAATTTGATTATAATGTGCCTAAGTATAGTTTTCTCAATGTTTCTTGTGCATATTTTATCTATAAGTTTATAGTTTTTATCAAATTTGGAAAATTTTCAGCCATTATTTCTTCAAGTATTTTTTTCTGTCATACCTTTCCCTCCTTCCTTATGACACCAATTGTGTGCATATTACACATATGCTAGGCCATCTAAAGTTGTCCCACATCTCTTTGATACTTCTTTCATTTATTTTTTATTCTTTTTATTTTCTGTATTTCATTTTGGATAGTTTCCACTGCTATGCTTTTAAGTGCATGAATCTTTTCTTCTGCAATATCTAAACAGCTATTAATTCAATCCAGGAGATTTTTCATCTCAGACAGTATGGTTTTCACCTCTAGAATTTCAGTTTGGATCTTTTTTACATCTTCCATGCCTTTACCTTTTAAATGTATGGAATAAAGTTATAATAACTGATTCATGCTCTTTTCTGCTAATCCTAACGTCTGTGTCAGTTTGATTTAATTTTGATTTATTTGTTGTTGTTGTTGTTTTTGTTTGGTTTGTGGGGTTTTTTTGGTGAGGAAGATTAGCCCTGAGCTAACATCTGTTGCCGATCCTCCTCTCCTTGCCCAGGAAAACTGGCCCTAGGCTAACATCTGTCCCCATCTTCCTCTACCTTATATGTGGGACGCCTGCCACAGCATGGGTGACAAGCAGTGCGTAGGTCCATGCCTGGGATCTGAACCTGCAAACCCTGGGCCACCAAAGCGGAGCCCGTGAACCCAACCACTATGTCTCTGGGCTGGCTCCTGTTGTTTCTTTATCAATATGACGCATATATTCCTATTTCTCTTACGTGTCTGGAAACCTTTAGTTAGGTGCCGGACGTGGATTTTGCTTTGATGGGTGCTAAAGGTTTTGTATTCCTAGAAGTAATCTTGAGCTTTGTTCTGGGCTGTAGTTATGTTCCATGGAAACAATTCAGTCATTTTAGGTTTTGCTTTTACGTTTGAATACCTGGGATGAAATGAGCACTTTTTTCTAGGGTCAGTTCTTACCCACTTCTGAGGTAAGACCTGTCTGAGAATACTACCTAGTGCACTATGAATTAGGAGGTCACCCTGTCAGGCTGATGGGAACTAGTACTGTCCCCAGCCCTGTTCGAGCATCTGATACTGTTCGCTCAGAGTTTTTCAGCTGGTTCTTTATCCAGGCTCAGGTAGTTTCCCAACATGCATGTGCTCATCAGTATTGACGGGGAGTCTCTGCAGATCTCCAGAATTTTCTCTCCGTGAAGCTCTCTTCTCTCTGGGACTCTGTCCTGTCAACTCTAGCTGTATCTCTGGATTCTCAGCTCCATCTTCTCAACTCAGAGTATCCACCTGGCTCTGCCTGGGCTCTGCCTTCCTGTCACACGGCCTGGAACGCTTCCCAAAGAAATAAACTGGGGTAAGTGTAAGGATCACCTCTTCTGCTGCCTGTTTCCCAGGGGTCACTGTCTTTCATTACCTGGTTCGCATGTCTTTAACACCATTATTTCATATATTTTGTTGTTTCAGGTGATACATTAAATCCAACCTCTGTTGTTTCATCTTCACCAGAGCACAAGTCTCCACATAAAATAGTAAATAAAAATTAAAAATGTATTAGGCTACAAGCATTATCTGGCATTTATGACCTATAAATAATAAATTATGAATTCAAATTAATCGGAGCTTATATTAACTAAAAATTAAAATAAAAGTTCATGCAATATTTAACTTCATTTGAGTTTTGAGGATAAGGATAAAAAGTGAAGAATAAGAAGAAAAATCTAGAATGAGAGATTCTGAAGACAATGTGGACAGATTCTGTGTCTTGGTTTTCATTTGAAGACAAATCAGTTCATTTTTAATTGGGCAAACAGTAATTGCTAGTCTTACCCTATCATTGACTTCATATCTGAGTAGCACATTGAACATTTCATTAAAATTGCATTCTTAAATTTATCATGGTCTCTTGACATTTCTAACCATCATTGCTTAATTATTTATATACTTACCTCCTCTGTTGTTTGGTATGTTCATATTTACAATCCATTCATCATTACACTGCCAAATTCAGCATTATTTGGTTAAGTGTGTGTAACATTAAATTACTCTATGTGTTTCATTTGGTGTAATCTGGCTTACCCCTTTATTTTCAATTTTTTCATTTATTCCTTCCATCAACAAATATTCATTGGGAACCTACCACTGTCACTGCACAGAACCAGGGGATCCTTCACTGAGGATAAACAAACCTATAAATAGATACCTCCTCCTATGAGCAGTGTACATTCTACCTACTTTGTCAGTATCCAAAAGACCTGGGGGGCAAGATGGCCGAACAAGATGTCCTCTGCTTGTATTCTCTCTGAACAGCAATAATTTGGTATCTATCCATGGACGAAAGTGCCTTACTGGGAATTTTGGGATCCATGTAGGAGACTGTGAGATCCCAGGGCAGTCCAAGACTGAGGAGAGCCATTCTGAGGAGGTAGGCTGCCACCCTGGCAGCTGGCTTGCCAACCATGTTCCCAGCGACAGAAGCAGAAATAGCTTCATACCCTGAGGACTTCCCTACAGTCTCATTTGGCTTTGGGTCTGTCACCAGCATCACACACCAAGGGACTTGGAAGAGTCACGCTCACCTGTGCATCAGGTAATAGATACAAAGACTTTGACCCTGGCTGTGGACTCTGAAGCGGCCCGTGAACTAGCTCTAGCTCCTTTGGGCCACAGACCACAAGCCTGTGGAGGTAAGCCCACCAAATTCGGTCAGACTACAGGGCCCTGTAACTGGGCAGCAGCCTGTATCAGCCCCAGTCTACAAACAGCCTTGCTGGCACAGGGACCCTGCAGGAAACAATCCCATCTGCGCACCCAGAGATCCTGAAAGGGCCCTATACTAGGCATCAGCCCCTCTGGTCATGGTCAGGGACCAGATCTTCCTACCCAGGGACCTGGTGAGAGACATGTCCGTCCATGCTTTCAGAGCCAGGTCTGTGGACCTCAAACTTGTCTGTGGAAGGTGAAACAGCCCTGGGGCTTGGTTCCAGCCCTCTTGGTAATGATCAAGGACAAGTCTTGTCCACTAGGGAACCATCCAGTGAACAGGCAGCAGCCCTCCCAGGGACCTGGTGGAAGCCACACTGCAGGGCAACTGGTAATAGGCTATCTGAGGACTCAACTGTGGACCCTGAAGGGGATGTTTGTCCCAGCCCCACTCTAGTGAACAAACAAGGGACTGGAGGCCGTCCCATCCACACAGGGACTAGACGGGATCCACACCCGCCCAAGAGCCTGGTAAAAGTCCTCCGACCTCAGACCCCGCTGCAGACCCAGAAAGAGTCTTGTAACTGGCTTCTACCCTGCACAACTGTGATTCAGGAGGTAATCCCATCAGTCCAGGGAACAGACAGGAGAAGGTCTTTACCTGCAGAAACCAGTCTGTAAAGACAGAATTGTTTGTTCCTTCAAATGCACAGGCACCCATGTGAGACTATGCAGATTATGAAGAATCAGGCAAATATGACACCACCAAAGGAAACTGATAAAGCTCCAGTAAATGTCCCCAAAGAAATGGAGATTGACATATTACCTGACAAAGAATTCAAAATATTCATCTTAAAGAAACTCAATAAAATGCAATAGAATGCAGATAAACAATGAAAGGAAATCGGGAAATCAATGCACGAACAATTTTTTTAAACAAATTTTTGCTGATCTAGACTTAAATTTATTTCATGTCATTGTGGCCACTTTTATAGCTGTTTATATTTATTGTCAATCACAGTACTGTTCACAGAATTCATTAAAAAACTAGTATTTTACCTCCAGGGTTTTCAGTAGCACAGCACAATAGAAATGAGGCCTACGATGAACTTGTGTGTGGAACTCGAATCTGATTATCTAGGTAGATGTCTAGAACATTATTGCTTATTAGTCCTCTTTTTAAAACTATTAAATTATTCCCAGGAAACTCAACCTACCAGGTGTTCTTTGTACTGTGATTGTCCTGGCCTCACTTGAAACATACCTGACACAAATTACAAAAAAAAAATCCTCATTATGTGAGGTGATGGATGTGTTAACTAACTTTATTGTGGTAATTATTTCACAATATCTGAATGTATCAAATCATCATCTTAAACTTACACAATGTTATATATAAATTACATCTCTCTAAAGTTGGAAAAATAAACCTTTACAACTCAACCATAAAACGTTAAATAACTCAATCCATAAAAGGGCAAAGGATTTGGACAGACATGTCTTTAAAGAAGACATACTAATGCCCAATGACCACATGGCAAGATGATCAACATCATTAGTCATTATGGACTTGCAATCAAAACCACAGTGAGATACGACTTCATGCCCATTAGGATGGCTAAAATTAAAAAGATGAACAGGAGTAAATGTTGATGAGAGGTGAAGAAATTATAACCCTCATATTTTGCTAGTGGGATTATAAAATGGTGCAGCCACTTTGAAAACAATTTGGCAGTTTCTTAATACGTTAAACATATAGTTTCCATATGACCGAGATATTTCCATTCCTAGGTCTATACCAAGAGAAATGAAAACGGACATCCACACAAAAACCTGTATATGAGCACTCATGGCAGCATTATTCAGCCAAAATGACAGAAACAACCCAAATGTCCATCAAGTGATGAATGGATAAACAAAACGTGGTATGGCCATATACTGGAATATTATTCAGGCATAAAGAGGAATGAAGTACTAACACATGCTAGAACATGGATGAACCTTGAAAACATGCAAATTGAAGAAGCCAGTCACAAAACACCACGTGTTGTATGATTCTATTTTTATGAAATATCCAGAATAGGCAAAAATCATAGAGACAGAAAATAGACTAGTGATTGCTATAGGCTGGAGGGTGACGGAGGAGAATGAGTGACTCCAACTAGGTGCAGAGTTTCTTTTGAGGTGATAAAATGTTCTGAAATTAGGTAGTGGTGAAGGTTGCACAATTCTGTGAATATAGTAAAAACCACTGAATTTTGTGCTTTAATGGGGTGTATTTTAGGGGATGTGAATTATAGCTCAACACAACTGTTGTTCAAAAAGAGAGAGAGATGGAAGAAAAACATGGAGCAAAGGTGGGACTGGGGACATGCATTAGGAGACTATGACAATAGACAATGTTCCAAGTAAGGTGGTGGGACCATAGAGGCATAGAAGTGGTAAGACGTGGGCAGGTAGCAGTAGCCGTGACCACGTTCAATAGGACTATGAAGCAGATGATTTGCAGTGTATATGTCTGTGTTGGGGAGCAGATTGTTAGAAGTTGAATTTTGAACATGTGGTCTTTGGGATATCTTTTAAATATCCAAGTGGAGTGACTAAGGAGGTGGTTGAATATACACGTTCATAGTAGGAGGGAAAGTTCCAGGCTATAGATACTACTTTTGGAATAATTAGCCTATAAATAATATTTGAAGCCTTGAGTCTGTTTATATCATTAAGAGAGTGATGTAGGTGGAGAATAGCTGCAATCTATGGGGTGAAACTTCATGATCTCCAATGATGAGAGACTGAGGCCAGTAGGCTAATTTCATCTATCACTTTCCTAATGTTTGCTGGTTTGATACAGCTGCCAATAATTCAAAATTTTCTCTTGCTAATTTAAAGTTCTACTTTCCCATTACACTAATTATCACTTTATTTTTTTCTGTACATAGATAAAGACCCATATGATTCAACGTATTTCAAAACAAGACGCTATTTATTTCTTCCTCCAAGATTACCTATTTGGTCCATACTTGCACCTGCCCCAATAAAATGAAGCTTTCTGAAGACTTTCACTGCTCCTCTCTGCTCTCTTGCACACGCCTCTGCCCGATG
Source organism: Tapirus indicus (assembly GCA_031878705.1). Taxonomy (NCBI): domain Eukaryota; kingdom Metazoa; phylum Chordata; class Mammalia; order Perissodactyla; family Tapiridae; genus Tapirus; species Tapirus indicus. Next base: position 31,263,349 of record CM062937.1, on the reverse strand, counting down.
ACAGCTTTGGAAACCATTTATCCCTCCACTCATCTCTGGGAATAATTCTCATTATTCATCTCTATCCTTTCCCAAACTCCTATGTTTTGCTGGGTTGTTTGGTGCTTAGAATTTCATTGACACTATGTTCCTTCTGTTAGAAAAGCCCTATTCCACAATTGTATAACATCATCTTGAGTGGTCGTTCATTATCCACTAGATTAATTTTCGGTTATACACATATATCCATGGCAACATATAATAAGATGCTCTCCTTACCTCCCTCTGCTTTCTTTCTCCCTTCATCTTGAAGTTTCCGCTTCAGATAAATTCTTTATTTAGTTGAGTGTTTTCTCAAATATTTTCCTCAGCTAGGGCACATGAATGATACACTCTATGATTTCCTGTATGGTCTCAAAATATTTCTTTTTCTCTGACACATGAATACTATCTTGACTGGGCTTGGATCATCTGGCTACACAGTGTTATGTACTTGTAGATGCTATTTCACTGTTCTCTTGCTTCTAATGTTGCACAAGAGAATGCTAGTTTGTTTTCCCTTTGTAAGGAATCTGTGCTTTCACCCTTTGCTTGTGTTATTTTTCTCTTTGTCCTTATCATTCAGGTTATTATTCAAGTGTGTCTTTTCTCATCAATATAGCCTGGAACTCAGCAAGCCCTCTCCGTCTGTAGATAAAGATCTTGTTAAAACACAGATGAATTATCTCCTATTATTTAATTGTTGTCTTATTCCACCCATTCCATTTTATCTTTCTTGAATGCCTATCATTTTTATTCTGGGTTTCCTGGATCTGTCCGACAGTCTCTTTATTATTCTTCAGGATTTCCATCATCCTATATTTTTGCCCTTGATCTTCCGGGGCCTGAATTTGGTCTCAAATGAGATAGTTTCTTCCTTCAATATCCTAACTGTTTACAATAATTGGAAAACTGTTTTGTGTGCATGCACACGTGTACGTGTGTGTGTGTGCGCACACATGCGCTGCTCCTGAGTTTCCTCAAGTGCTCCTACTTTTATTCTAAGTTTTCATCTCATTCTTCTAGGAGCTGTATTTCAATGGGAACATGTTTTGAATCTTGTGAATGATCTTTATTTGTTGGCCTGTTGTAGGCTAAGTAATACCCCAAAGATATCCACATCCTAATACTCAGAACCTGTGAATATGTTTCCTTAACATGACAAAAGGAACTTTGCATATGGGATTAAATTAAGGATTTTGAGATGGAGAGATTGTCCTGGATTACCTGGCTGGGCCTAATGATTAGCAAGTGTCCTTATAAGAGGGATGCAGGAGGAGTTAGAATCAGAGACAGTGACGTGACAACAGAAGCAGAGGGAGAGATGATGTGAGGACAGAAGCAGGAAACAGAGAGGGATTTGACGATGCTATGTGGCTGGCTTTGAAGATGAAGGAAGGTGAATGAGTCAAGGAACACGGGCAGCCTCAAGAAGCTGGAAAGAGCAAGGAGACAGATTCTACCCTATAGTGCCAGAAAGAATGCAGCTCTGCTGACACCTCGATTTTAGCTCTGTAAGACCCATTGCAGGCCTCTGACTTTCAGAACCATAAAATAATAAATTTGTATTGTTTTAAGCCACTAAATTTGTGATAATTTGTTACAGTAGCAATAGGAAACTAATCCAGACCTTCACGTGTGTTTATTTTGCTTTCCAAGGCACTGGGGCTCAGATGTGGATTTCTGTTTACATTTAGGGTCAGCAGTCACAAAGGTGATAGAAAGTGGTGTAGAAGTACAAGACATCAGTCCATGTATGGGACAACTGGAGGAAGCTGCTCTACATCTGGCCTTTGTACATGCTCAGCCCCAAGCTAATGTAGTAATCAGTCCAAGGATTCCACTGTATCTTGTTCTTTTAATAATAAGAAAAACTCAACGTACTAATATGGGACCAATATTGCTCCTCCCATGGGGTTTTGAAAGTCTCTGCTTTACAAGCCCTTCCAAGAAACTGCCAATTACCAGGCTTTGCCCTACATGTCTCCTTTAGTTCTTCAAGTGTTTTCTTAATCTTTAAGAGAAGAAGCCCCACACCAGTTTCCTCTTGGGATCCAAAAGAATACCCCAGACCTCATTTCATCTAGCTGTGCATTACTTCTAGCAGTTCAGGAGAAACAAACCATTTGGAATTAGGATTGGAGGAGAAATAGATTTGTTTTAGGTGTTTTAAAGTAAATTATGATATTATGTAATGACAAAATGATAATTAAAACTGGGGAATAATGGGATGTGAATAGAAATCCAGATCAACAGAATCAAGTAATAATCAAAAAAAGGCAAAATTCATAATATAATTTCAGTGAACTCAAAATCAGTGGGAAAATTCTAGGGAAAAAAAAGTAAGTTAGGTCCATAATGACACGTCATACCATAATAACTATATATTTAAATGTAAAAAAGATTAAGTTACAAAAGTGATATTAGAAAATTTGGAAGAATTGCATAAAATGTTATAATAGAGAGGACCTTTTAAAATGAGATATAACATTCAAAGGCCATAAATGAAAACAGTGATGAGTTTGACTACCTTTTTAATAAAAAACCTACATGGGGGCTGGCCTGGTGGCATAATGGTTAAAGTTCATGTGCTCCACTGCAGCTGCCTGGGGTTCACGGGTTTAGATCCCTGGCGTGGACCTGTGCACCGCTTATCAAGCCATGCTCTGCTGATGTCCCACATAAAGTAGAGGAAGATGGGCACTGATGTTAACTCAGGGCAGGTCTTCCTCAGCAAAAAGAGAGGGATTGGCAGTGGGTGTTAGCTAAGGGCTAATCTTCCTCACAAACAAACACACACAAAAACCCTATATGTCAAAGAAGTCACCATAATCCAAGTCTAATATATAAACAGTTTCCATATATCACTAAGAAAAACCCAACAGCCCAACTGAAAAATGGGCAATGGATATAAAAATAAGGTTCACACTATAACCACTACAAATGGACATTAAAAGATGAAAATGACCAAATATATTTTAATAAATAAGTTAATATTAAATTATAATTGAATATCACTTTACCTATTAGATTATCAACAATTAAAATTTTAGTAATACCTGTTTTTTGGCCAGTGTATGTTGCCTAGTCATTCTCAACATTTCTGATGGATATCTAAATACGAGATACCAATAGATAGGAAGCTAGGATTTATTCATCTCTGTATTTCTGATGTTTAAACCATTGGACGGCACAGGACAAGATCAATTCATGCTTAAAAAATGAATAAACTTAGCTAAAAATTATGTTGCTGTGGATGTTTGCTAAACTCTGCTAAGGTAGGAACTTTTCTAATACATTTACAGAAAATTAATAAATAATTGAAACAAGAGCTATGCCAATTAACTCTCAATCAAAAATTTAATTACTTAGACACAGCTATTTTGGATCGTTCTAGCTAATCAAGACGTTACCATAGTTATCCTTTCGTCTTTGAGAGATCAGATCAGATCACCTCAATCAAAATATGTTTTTTGTACTGTTCATTATTTTGACTTAAAGAGATTTTGTTTTCTTCAGTGTAGAGATTTTCTCATATTAGCAACGTGTTTTCTAAATTGTAGATAGCAGTCACAATTATCAGCAAGGCACACCAACTAACAAGCTCACATAGCATACTATTTACAAATTTATTGACAACGTTAATTATTTACTTACTTGAAGAAACTCTTCCCTTTTCGTGATCATCACTGAAATTCTAGCAAATTGCACCAGTAAATTATATCTGAAATTCATAAGTATTTAAAAATTTTATATCTTGACATGTCTGCATAATAGAATTTCAGTCAATATTTCTGCACATTAATATGTATAATTATGTCTTGTTGCAATATAATTTTTTAAGATGAGCATGTAAAAATGATTAAGTAAAAACTTAGATTCTTGCCCTTACAAGTGGATGTATTTCAGAAATAAAAAATACATTAAAAGAATATTTTACTTTTAAAATATTTTTCTCTGCTGTGGACATTAGCCTCAATTAAACCTGTGGATGTATATTACAAAAACACAATAAGTGCAAATCCTGAATTTCTAATATTTTAATATACATATGAAAATATTCTTCTGATGGAAAGTCCAATCTTGGATTAATCATATATATATATATATATATATATATATATATATATAAAGATTATTGAGATATCTTGGCTATTCAGATATAATTAGAATCAGTTAAAAGAATAATAGATTTTCTCTCTCTCTCTTCTCTTTTTAATTCTCTGAAAGTAAAAATAACCACTGTGGCATGAAATTACATATTGTATGGTAGATATACTCTTAGTTATGAAAGAGAGCGAGAGATTATATGGTAGGTTAAGATCTCCTTCCAAATATGCTGGTAATAACAGAAAATGAATAAAAGTCTATTGTGTTAACATATATCCATTTGATAGGCAAACACCTGCATTAAATGCAAACCACTTCTGTCATTGATATGCTTACCATTTTCTCCTAAATGACCTTGAAGCTTAATGAAATTCACATGAAAGATTTTAGTATGCATATTTAAAGAAAGCAGTTTAAAAGATGCAGATAGCCTTATAAAATTGAATTTCATTTTGATAAAAAAATCCTCTGTTCTCATCTGTTGAGAAAGTAAACTGCTTCAACTTAAAGCAGCTTACAAGCAACTTTCATGGTCTTTGTTGTTACATGGCAGTGTCTGCTAGATTGACAAGTGGTGCAATGCTCTTTGAGGACTGCTCTAAGGACATGAATAGCAAGAACTTCATTCTTTTTAAATGCCTTCTTAAATAGAAGCTTCAAAATGAAGTCAACCACCGATCCAACCATTTAAAAAACAAGGTCTCAGTGTTTGACAACAGGAAACACTACAAAGAAGAAAATGTACATTAACCTAATTTATTGTTTTCATTTGACAAAAGTAGAGATAGAGAGTTGTAGAAAAATGAGAAATGTATACACTCTGTTCAGCAAGGTAAATCTACATGTAGTCATAGTAGTTAAGATAAAAGGAATCTTTAGAGAGTCATTTGCTGACAGAAAGAAATCTACTAAATCTATTAATATCTCGAACTTTTCATGAGCTTTCAAACCTTTGCAGACTTCTTGGTTTGTGATTTCCCTATACAATGTGAACATATGATTTTTGGGGGTTAGAAAAAACTTTAGGCACAACTTTAGGCTGTAATTCCCATCAAGAAATAAGACCATTTTCTGTCTACCAAGAATAATCACATTTGTACAGAAAAATTTTAAAAAGCTGCAAGTGTAGACCTGAATTTTATTTCTTATCTTCTCCTGAAAATAGAGAAAATCCAAATACAGAGAATTGTGTACTTACATTAATCTGGTACTATGTATGTCACAATGCAGAACCCCTCCTGTAGAATCTCTCCTACATGATTTGTCTACCTGTGTTAATAGAGGTGTTTGAACCCAAAGGACTTCTTATGCTTCACAATGCACAGTGTAGAAAATGCACACAGCAATGCTGTGCTCAGCCATATTGGAGCCTGAGGCAAAGAAACAATTAGTAATACTGACTTTTCTATATTTAAAATTTGGACATTTCATTCATGTTTTTAAATTCTTATTTTGTAAAAATATATTTCACTTAAAAGAAGAAATAGATAAATTGGACTACATAAAGATTAAAAACTTTTGTGCCTCCAAGGACACTATAATGATATTGAAAAGGCAGCCCACAGAATGGGAGAAAATATTTGCAAATCACATGTCTGATAAGGGATTAAGATATAGAATGTATAAAGAATTCCTACAACTCACCAACAATAAAACAAACAACTTAATTTAAAAAATGAGCAATGGACTTGAACGGGCATTTCTCCAAAAAAAGACATGAATGGCCAGAAAGCACATGAAAATATGCTCAACATCAATAATCATTAGGGAAATGCAAATCAAAATCACAATGAGATACCACCTCACACCCATTGGCTATTATCCAAAAAAAAAAGAAAGAGAAACAAAGTAAGTGTTGACCAGACTGTGGAGAAATTGTAACTCTTTTGCACTGCTGATGGGAATGCAAAATGGTGCAGCAGCTATGGAAAACAGTATGGCATTTTCTCAAAAAAATTAAACATAGAATTACCATATGATCCAGCAATTCTACCTCTGGATATATACCCCAAAAAACGGAAAGCAGGGACTTGAACACATACCTGTACATCCATATTCAGAGCAGCATTATTCACAACAGCCAAAAGATGGGGGCAACCCGTGTCCATCGAAGGATGAATGGATAAACAAAAGGTGGTACATACATACAATGGAATATTATTCAGCCTTTAAAAGGAAGGAAATTCTAACATATGCTACAACAGAGATGAATAATGAAGACATTATGCTAAGAGAAATAAGCCAGTCATGAAAGGACGGATACTGTGTGATTCCACTTATGTGAGTTTCGTGGAGTAGTCAAATTCATAGAGACAGAGTGGAATGGTGGTTGCCAGGAGCTGGGGAAAGGGGAGAATGGGGAGTCATTGTTTAATGGGTACAGAGTTTCAGTTTTGGAAGATGAAAAAAGTTCTGGAAATGGATGGTGGTGATGGTTGTACAACAATGAGATGTACTTAATGCCACTGAACAGTACACTTAAAAATAATTTGTGAGAAATTTTTTAAATATAGCATTTAAATAGTACTTAACTCAATTACTGGTGTTCCCCACTTTCACTCCACTTAAAGTGTGCACCTGAGGGGACGACTTCACTCACCTCACCCTCCTCCTGGCCCTCGATAGAGTCATTTCAGTGTTTGTTTTCTTCACAGAGTATAAAATAAAATTTCCTTATCTACTCCTCTTTGCCCTAAACTTCTTGCTTGTTCTCTCGTAAGATAGTTTAAAGTAAACTTCAGTTACAAGTTGAAAAATCTATGCTGGGCTCTGGGTGACAGAGATCCATTTGTGATACTCTAATTCTTTATGGAACTTGATTACTCTCCTCCCTTCTCATTCACAGCATTCAAAATTTTAGTCTTAAAAATAATTTTAGTAGGAATAAATATTAAAAATCATATTTGAAAAGGTTATTACAAAAGCTTTGAAAAATTGCACCTTTTTAAAAGACATTGGTTGGCTCCTGGCATGGTTATATATATATAAGTGAGAAATATAAGAGAGAAATAATGTTTAAATAACATCTTGATAAACATAATATTTCAAATGCACTTTGGGGAATTCTTATCAAAAAGAAAAAATTTAAATTAAACAACTTTTCAAAATATATAGATCCTCGCTCTTATGTTAAACACACATGAATTTATCTATTTGTAAACTGTATTTGAAGGCATAGGACTTTTTAGGTGTCTTCAGTGAAAAAAAAAATACCACCTACTCCCTGAATTGTAAAATCAAGAATATCAAAAATGCTTAAAATGTCAGGTTTCACTCTTGTTTAATGCCAAATTATTCCCAACTATAACATTCACACAAAATCAGATTTTAACATGCAGCTGTCAAAGCCAAATGGAAATTAAGAACATAAAGTTTCTCCTCTTACTGGGGCAGTATTTCCACAGACTATTTACATACCTTTGAAACTTGATCTTTTGCACCCCAACCTCATCCTAAATGCCCATTCTTCTACTGACCTCTCTCAAAATTTCTGATCTTAAAAAGTACTTATCATATACTAACACTTTCATGGACCCTTCTGAAGTCAGAAGGTCTTTTTTGGTAACTGCTGTGGTAATATAATAGTTATCTTATAATAAATCATTTTATATTATTTTCTAAACTTCATATAGTCTTTTCTTCCTTACTGATATGCTCTATATTAATAGCAATATAAATTTTCCCCAAGACATTCCCAGCTTTGTACTGAATACACTATAATTAATTCAGAACATAGTTGAATATTTTTATTAATAAGGAAAAATTCAAAGCATGAACCAAGAAACATCTCACAAAATTGACCAAGAAAAAAGACAAATTTATTTAGAATGTCAAAATGCTATAATTTAACTTCTTTCTTTATGATTTTCTATTTAATTTTTGCTAAATATTTTCAAACCCAGATTTGCCTCACTATAAAGTTTCCATGAAACAAAGTATCTTATTTTTGAAGATACCATAAGATTTTTGAAAAATACCAGGAGTTTCCATAATGTGAAAGCAGAATCAAATTGGATAAAATTAAGTGGTGTGTCTTTTTTTTTTTTTTGGTGAGGAAGATTGGCCCTGAGCTAACACATGTTGCCAATCTTCCTCTTTTTGCTTGAGAAAGATTTTCCCTAAGCCAACATCTGTGCCACAGCATGGCTTGTAGGTCTGCGCCCAGGATCCAAACCCTTGAACTTGGGCCACTGAAACGGAGCAGGCTGAACTTAACTACTAAGCCACTGTGCCGGCCCCAAGTAGCTTGCCTTTTTTTACCCTATCATGTCCCAATTGTCTAGCACTCCACTGTCCCAACTATGGCCATCTTGAATTGTATCAATTTTTCTTTCATATAATAAGTACATATTTTTGCCAACTGCTGTGTTGCAGGCACTGCACTAAGTGCTGAAGACACAATGAAAATTCCTCTCATGAAATTTATAGTCCAGAGCCGGAAAACATATATCCATTAAATATCTCAGACACATGAAATTATAAGTTGTCCTACACATCTGGTGGAAGACTATGGAGCCATGAGAACAAGTAATTGAGGCCCAGATTTAATCAAGGAAGTATTTCTCACCCCAGCTGGTGTCACTGTGTGGAGCTTGAAGATGAGTAAGAGTTGACTTAGGTGGATGGTTGGAGGAATGGGTGTGCTGCAAGCAGAGGGAACAGTACTTGCAACAGTTTTGAGGAGGAAGGAAGAAACTGTGTGATGAACAATCAAATGAGGCCAGTTTGTGAGACAGGCAGAAAGGAAAGAAGAGATTAGTGAAGACGAGGTGTGAGTGTCCGGACATCTTGACTTTAAGGATGACTGTGTTCAAGAGCCCTCTCCATAGGATTACGTACAGTCACACTCGGTACACAGTTTCTATTAGTCTTCACATGGATAAAGAGAAATGGCACTGGCCTCTCTGGCCAATTAACTTTCTTACTGCCCAGGATTTCTATAACCTTCAGTCTACTAACAGCTAATCCACTGCCCTTCTTGTTCCCCCTTGAACTGAAGGACTTGTCCAAAGGTTCCCTGATCTCTGCCCCAACATCATCCTGAATGTAGTGATTACAGATGCCAGAGGCAGGGAAAAAAGGCTGAGATTGGCAGGTTGGCAGAGGGTACATGGGGGAGATAAACTCTTCTCAACATTGACAGGTGAGGTGAGCACAGGAAATTTCAGCCTGGAGAGTTGGATGGAGAATCTTTGCCTTATAATGTGCAAATATGTGTCAAAGGTGAGTATATTAGGGATTATTTTAGAGTAACAATAATTATAAATGCTGAAGAATTTGAAAAGCAAGAGATGAAACACGCTAAATATTAGGAATGCATTTCTAAGTGATTTTTGGTAGTCATTTTGAAACATGTAAATAGTTTAATATCAGCCCCAACTACAGAAAATCACAATGCTTGTGTATTTTTACCATGGGGTCAAAATAATCTTTTTTATATTTGAGCTTCAGTTTCCACATCTGTAACTTAGATGATCACATACGATGGTGAGTCAGGACACATGTTGATAAAATATATGCATACATATGTTCACACACACACACAAATAAATAGATCATTGATTGCAAATTACAAGTAGGGATTCAGGAAAAGGGGAATATATGTGACTTGCCAACGTGCATTCACGCATTTTTAAAAAACAATCTGGAGTAAAATTTTTCACCAAATAAAATCATGACTCAATTTATCTTCTATGAAAAAGTGAGAAATGTCAATTTCTTGAGTGTGGAAGAAATTAATGGTCTAGTTGGACCAACTGGAGGATTATGGGTCTGGTTTCACTCTCTGTTCAACTGTTCATTGCAGTTTTATCAATGGTGACACCAGCAACCCACTCTCTAAGCAACTTTCCATAAATTCAGGATCTTAAGCAGAGATTGAAGTAGGAGTTTTCTGAGGATTGCTGATGTTCTGGATCAGAAATGAAGGGATTCTAGTACGTTCTCTCTCTGAATATTTCACACCTTCTACTTATCACAACTTCTGCCACCATACCGGCTTCTCTCTCTCCCGGTCAGATCTTCCATTTTCTCTCATCTCTCTTTTTCCTTTACATTCTTTCTATCTCCTTTCACTTTCCTTGCTTACAATAAGAAACTGAAGAACATTTTAAAATAAATTTAACCAATCCAGTTATATGTTTTTATATTTGATATAAAACAGCAGATTTTATTGGTATTTCTCAAAATAACCTCTTAAAACAGTAATATTCTTTAATGTCTATGTAATATTTAATATTTCTTTTCCCTCTGATTCAGTGACCCTTAACAAATAAAAAGTTTACCTACCCCCTTCATGTTTTTGTAATTTTCATTCAACTCACGCATATTTTTTATTTTCTATGAATCAGGCCTTATGCTGTGAGTACAAACATAAACACAATCATTGAAACAAGTGAAATTCATAGATAATAGACATTTTTAAATATTCAATAATTTACTATGATGGTTAATATCAATTCCTGGTTTAATCTCTTCTCCATCTAATATCTTGGACTGTGATGTTTGCTGCATCTCAAGTCAACATCTTTCTCAGCACCAAATGTGTGTTTTCCAATGATAGTGACTGTGGCCATTATAGCGTGGACTGCAGCTCCCAGTGAACACTGGTACCTCTGGACATTGGACAGTAGAAGCATCTTGGGGGCCAGTGTAGAAGGACGGTGAGGAGAGGGGGTGCCAAAGGACAGTCGTATTCCTGAGCAAAATTTTAGAAATGAATGACGTGTCAATTGTTGTTCAGACAATAGAAAAATATGTGTATATACAGAGGAGGTTGTATGCAAAACACAACAGATGTATCAGTGTCAGATAGGTGTTCCCCCATGTTAGAAGGTGGCCACCTCTGGAGCAGAGGAGAATTCTGGAGAAATACACATTCTTCTAAAATCCTGGGTTTAAAATTACATGTGGTCCTTTCCGGTTCTGAGTAAAGATCTTACCATCCTACAGGCACAGATGCCAAGAGAAACCCCCATACTCTCATGTCCAATACTCAGCTGACCAGTGAGGCATGTTCCTGCCTTTTGAGGATTATCTCTAGATTCGTCCACTCAGTAGGGAAGTCTTAAATTCAACTCTGGATGGCCCTTTTTCTCAGTCATAAGCTGGTGCTTCATGAGTGAGGGAAGGGTTGGAAGTCTAGATATTGGTGCTTCCCTTTCACCTTCTTTGAAAATGGCAAGTGTACATTAAAGATGGAGCAAGAGAACAATACCAGGCTGAATGGATGAGCATTTTTTTTCCACTTTCTCCCATTTCAGGACTTCAGCTGTTCCCTATCTGACCTCTGGGGGGCTTACACCAGATGTTAATGAAAACGGAAAGTATGTAAAATCCAGCTCTTTAAGGAGTATTTGTACGCTTACTGGGGGATTTCTTAAAGAAGATCTAAAGCACTAAGCAATGGACATCTAATGGATACGTTTCAGAGAAAGTGAAGATGTTCTCGGACAGAAAAGAAAGCAAAAAAAAATTGTTTTTTAAAGTATATACTGGAAGAGGACATGGTAAGCACTCTAGTGTCACACTGTTTGTATATCTGCAGTCCTAGTAAAAAATAGCCCAAGACTGTGAGGATTTTGGAGGGCAAATCGCTGAGGAAAGGAAGCTTGTTTCCGAATCTAAGTGGTGAGATTTGCATTCTAGCCTTTGGGGTGGTGCTTGGGTTACTGGCTGTTTATTTATCTAGCTCTTTTCTGGAATTGCTTCCTTTTGATTTTTTCCCTTTCCATGACTGAAATCATGAACGCTTAAAAAGAAAAAAAAAAAAAACAAAACGGGTTTACCTAATAGGAAGCCTGGAAGGGGTTTGCGTTGGAGAAGCTGCTCCGAATAGGGTCGGGAAGATGCAAGGGGAAGAACGATTTCATTGAATCAGAACTGGGCTCTTTCCAGCCCAGCTTTCAGGTTGAATGGGGTGGAGGAGGGCGGCCAGCTTTAAGGTCATCTGTCCTGCAGGTTTGGGACCCAGGTAGACTGTCACGGAAAGACAGTGGCCCCATGCGTCAATTGACGTTGGAGATGTCATTTGGGGGCGAATGGTAGCAGCAAAGACCTTGGCGCTCCGGAGCCTGTAGGTGGATTTGGAGCGTATCGTAGGCTTCCCAACTGCGCCCGGAGGCTGTGGTCTGGAGACACCTACTTCATTTCCTATAAGGGTGAAGCCCGCCCAGCCGCGGAGCTCGGGGCTGCACCAGGGGTGGACTGCACCTTTCCAGAAAGTCGGGGGAGAGGAGGGTGGGGAGTAGGGGAAGCCTAACTGCGTAGCACTTAAACCACCATTTAAAAAATGCAAACTCGCATCTTCCCCGGCTAAACGGTGGCGGCGCGCATCGGAGCATTCCCGAGGGGTTCAGGCGCGCATCAGGGAGAGCAGGAAAGGAAGTGGGGCGGCGGTGGGGAGGCCGGGGCTGAGCCTTCTCGCCTGAGGGGCGAAGAGGGCAGCCGGGGAAGGACGCAGTTCCTCGGCCGGGGCGGGGAGGTCGCCGCGCAGGATGCGCCCCGCTTCTCCCTCGCTGCAGCCCGCGCGCGCAGTCCCGGGGCCGGGGGCATCCTTTCCTCCCTTCCCCTGACTCTCCTCCCCCCCGATCGCAGCCGGCAGCTCCCGCGATCTCTCCCTCTCCCTCCCTGCCCGGCTCTCGGGGTCCCCGGCCGCGGTCCCCGCGCCCCCGCCCGGCGCGCACCCACCCAGGCCCGCCGCAGCCTCCGCCCGGCGCGCGCAGCCCCGCCACGCTGCAGCTGGAGCGACCGCGGCGGCCGGCCCCGCAGACGAGGGGGAGAGGAGGGGCAGGGCAGGAGGGAGGCGCGGGGAGGAGGACGGAGCGAGGAGGAGGAAATAAATAAATAACACAATCACCTCCGCGCCAATAAGAGCGAGGGAGAAAGAAAGACGCGGCCAGAGAGCCACCGGTGCCTGTTGGCTCGCCTCTGAGAGGTTCTCCTTGCGCGCGCGTGTGTGTGCGTGAGTGTGTATTTGCTGGGACTGGAGCTGGAAAGTTCAAACTAAACGTGTTGCTCTCGCCGGCTGCCGAGGCCGCGGCGGAGGCTGCCCAACTTCTCTGGGCCAAGTGACTGGCGGCGCCCAGCGCCCTTGGCGCGGCGGCGGCCGCTCGGCCCTGCGCCCAGGCGCGGCGGCGGCGGCTCCGCTCAGCCCGGGAGGGAGCCCGCGGCCGGAGCTGGCCTCTCGCCCCACCACCTCCAGCGACGCTCTCCACTCAGCCTCTGCGCCTGGCGACCGCAGAAAGGTACGTGGCACTCTCCTGCACGGCTTGCACCCTAGCACACTCTGCGTGTATTTGGGGCTGCCTAGATGCTTCCCTTCCCAGGAGTGGTCATCATTTGTCAAACTTTACCTCCAGCTCGAACATGCCCGTGGCAGCTGCAGCCACCCTCCGTGGCAGCGTGGGTACCGTTTGCAGAAGGGAATCGAACGGGGTGGGGTGGAGGGGATCCGCGGGAAGCGGTGTTTCCCATCGGGATGAAAATCGCGTTTCTGAATAAGTCGCGGGTCTTACCTTCCGGGGGTGTCCTTTATCATGCTGTTCCCTTGATGCTTGTAATGGTTTTCCTTGGCCCTGCTGCACGGAAGGATGCACAAGTTTGTAGAAAAAGGTACATGTAAAGCACGGGAAGTTTGCGGCCACTGGACTCCGAGAGAGGAGTAACCCTTTCTTTGCAGTAGCAGCCACGGTTTGGGAGCAGCGGCTGCAGCGGCAGCAGGGACAGCGGCCTGGCCGGTGGCGGCAGCTGCACGTTGTCCCGTGTGTGACTCGGCGCAGGAGGAAAAGTGCGGCTGCCTGGTCCGCGAGCGCGACACTGGAGCTGCCTGCAAAGACGCTGCGGAGGAAAAGCTAAGGGCCCCCGATCGCTTGGTAAATTATGTTTGGAGAGGCTTTTTTTTTTTTTTTTTTTCTGTGTGTGGTATTTATGTGCTTACTGATAGGCATGCTTTTAAAAATCTCTAAAACTTTTATGCATGTGGTTTCCATTTCTAGATTAGGTGAACGACTGTAGGACCTTTAGGATAAATGTTAAAATCAGCATGTTTGGAGGAGTGCGCAAGCCTGCAATGTATAGTCTAGTTCATTGTATTATATCACCTCTTGTGAAGCATTCCATTCCTTGGTATTTTAGTGATGAATGTGGGTTCTTAATGAATTTAAAAAAAATTACGATGAAGTAGGAACTCTTAGTGAAACAAAAATTTAAGTCACAGTAAGTTTCTCCAGCAACACGCTGGAGCCTTTTGAAGCCACCTGCTGAATTAGTTCATGTTACTTTTTAGAGGTTATCGCTTGGTGCAGGAGATGTAGGCATATCCAGCAGATGGAGCAGTGGAAAACTGTACTAGAACCTGCCTGACACATTCATCCCGATTCGATCACGATGATACCAAAAATGTATATGGAGCTCATTTTAGGAGAGACACTGGATTGTCTGTCATATTTGAAAAAAATGTCATACCAACTGAAATATGATTGGAGTATATCTGTAGAAACTTCAATTCTTTAAGTTCTTTTTCATAAAGCATTTTTAAAAAATAGTTCCTTAAAATTTACATATTGCTATGTATTAGAGTATAGTGATTCAGTTATGTCAGAAATGTCAAAATTATCAATGGTCCTTTATCCTATGGTTGCATTTTGTGAATGACTCATAACACCATGGAAAACAATGCATTCTTCCATAATAAAAGTCTAATTTTTGTGTTAGAATTTAAAAGACGACATAAACTTGTATTTAAAAGTAAGTAAACATTATCAATTTGATTATTTTTTAGTAGTTTGAATGCAAGTGACTTCATGTTTTGCAAAGTTAAGATAGGCAGATACACTTATTTCGTGGAATAATTTACCTAAAACTGAAGAGGAAAAGTTGATAAAACTTGTTAGTAATTCTGATGAATTGCTGGTCCCCCTTCCCAAGAATTACATGAATTTTGGAACTGCTGTGACCTGAGCACAGTAATCATACATTCAGACAGAAAGGCAAAAATCCTCAAAAGCTCTCGTTTTGTGTCTGCACATTGGTAATTATTGTAATAATAATAACATGGAGAGATAATCTGCCTTCCTACATAAATTTAAAGACTTTACGGGCTGTCATGCAGCTGACAATATAACTTTAATGTTAACAGAGAAAAATAGGCTGCCCATTTTACAGACGAAACAGCAAAGGCTTAAGAAACTTCAGGACTTGGTTGAGCTGTTTCAGGAAAGAGCTGCTTGAATCTAGCTCATTACCATATCTTATTCCTTTCATTGTATTTTGCTGTGGATTTTACTGTGGCATACGACTGTGCTTAACTAGTCTGGAAGAATCCAATTAGGTCTTATTCAATTTCATTATTTAGCAATTTGCGAGTTTCAACTATGTACCAAACATTTTAAGAAACTTAGAGACAGATAGGATGCTTTTGGAAAATGTAGTACCTTTGGAAAATTTGAACTAAATATGCTTTACCTTGAGTGCACTTGTTTGTAAAATATGTGTGATTATTTTCTAAATCATCAGGTAATGTCTTTAGAAAAGTACTCAATTGTGCATTCTAAAACTGTATTTCCTTTACATTCACGTAGTATTAAGGAGGGCTTGGAACTCTTCATGTTGTAAAATAATATAATTACCTTTCTAAAAGAACTGATTGTTATCCTGCCTATTGCCATACAGATTAAATGATTATGGACTTTTCTAAATTTACACATTCCGTGCCCCATCACAAATGCAAAAACAAAAGGATTGCACTGTAAGATGCTGGAAGTTTTATGCCATGCTTAAACGTTCAAAAATATGAGAACCAGATATTTACCAATTTCTTATCACTATTAAACATGCTAAATTCCTCAAGCATGATAACTCTTATGGATAATTTAAAAGTCAGCTAGTATCAGCATTGTTAACTTAGCAAAATAGGTGAGAAGTAAGTAGATTATGGTCATTGCTTATGTGATATATACATTTTCAAAAAAACCCAGGTGTGTTTCTAGGTTTTTCCATAAACTCAATCTCAACGAAATGTTGATAAAATTGATATGATTTTGATATAACATTGATATATAGGTAGATAAATTATATTTTGGAACTTTAAAAAAATTGCTCAATACTACAGACAGTGGTAGACTTCTTCAGTTAAGTTTGTTTGACTGGCAGAGTCGTGTAACACACTATTGAATTTGGGTTCAAGTTTAAGGGGGGGGCAACATTGGATAGATGGATAGATGGCATTAGGACTCTTGATAATGACAATGGTAGTGTGCTATAATGATGAATTTTGGAAAATACTTTGTTAACTTCTTAATTCTTATTTTAAAAGTATCTGTTCAATAATGTGTCTGTATTTAACCTAAGCCTCGTGATAATAGGTGAAGCTTGGCAATCACCAAGGGTTTGTACTTGTTGTTATAGTAATTTTACTCCACTTTCTGCATCATTTGTATCTTTATTCCATCATTTCAGGATTTTATTCTGTTATACCTATATTAGATAGTTTTCTTCCAATAGCATCAAATGTAGCTATTGTGTTTAGACTTAAATATACATCAATTGAATTAAGCTTTTCAAAAACATATAGAGGGATTGAGAGATCATGAAGAAGCAGTGAGTTTTGCTTTTTTTCTCCACTAAATTATCTTCTGAGAGATAAAATAGGTTTATTCGTCAGTGGAAATCAAACACAAGATGAAACCTTTTTATCCTTTTAATTTCTATCTTGTCACCAGCTTGTTAGACTTCACTTGTAAAGTATGACTGAATATGACTTTCACTTATAATTTCTAGAAAATGCATATATATTTGAAGCGTGGGTTTTATTGGGGGGGCACCATTAGTTCCAAATTAGAAGAAAGAGTTTTAAGCAGTATATATAAGAAAACAATTGTAGTATAAGAAAATAAGAATTATTCTGGATGAGCACAGCAGTTAAAGATGCATCCTGGAATGTAAGTCTTAGCAGAAATGATAAGAATCTCAAGATTTATTTCAAATGATATTTCCAACTTTAAGTATTACTCTAATTAAATTTTATGTGTGAATGATGCATTTGGTGCAAATACCTTTATATTTAAGAACTCTTCATTTCAGTCAGTACTTCCTTTTATAAAACTCTGCCAAGAATAAATATAGCTTAATTATAACTTTATATATGTATATATTTCTAACAGTATAATTTTGCTCTTACAATATCACTATTTGGATAAATTTTATTTCATTGATTATCCAAAATTCTTTTTGACTTCAGATGGTTTTCTCTGTCTCATTGTATAGGGCATTACTAGTTCTACCATATGGCTTTAGAGATATTTGATCATAGAAATATGATTGGGTAAGCCACTCAACTACCATAAAACTTGTGATTAATCCTGAAGTACAGTATATTATATGGATTATTTACAATGTTATTTAAAGGTTAAAACCATTGGAGAAGACAAACACAGGTATTTCTTTGTAATAGTGGAAAATTATCTTCCACGTTCCTATAGGACCTGTATTTAGAAGTTATTATTGAAAAAGGTGGATCGATCAAAAATTGGTATCAAATTCGTGAAAAAAAATGTGGTTTAGCAGAATCATTTATGAATTATTACAATAAGCTT
This sequence comes from Tapirus indicus, assembly GCA_031878705.1. Lineage (NCBI taxonomy): Eukaryota > Metazoa > Chordata > Mammalia > Perissodactyla > Tapiridae > Tapirus > Tapirus indicus. The sequence continues at coordinate 31,245,629 of CM062937.1, read as the reverse complement.
ATAATAATTTTTCAAGAGGTAGGAGATCTGAAAGGAATGGAGAGAAGCATAATTAAATGATAGAAAGCATAATCATGAAAGAATTCACTACTTGATGTTACTAGAAGAAAAGAGTTGTCTAGCTAGTATTTACATTATGATTGGAATACGTGTTATGATTTTGATTGTTTTACAACACCCCCGTGCCCACAATAATTGTTTTCTGTTTTCTAATATGAATGTGTTTTAAAGGTTTTGAAATGTTCGACCAATTCCCAGAACTTTGTGCCTAAACTAAAGACATCTATAATACTGTTGGCAAACTGATAGACTGAATAACCGAATTAAAAAAGTTCAAATTGTTATTACTTCATATATACCTCAAACATCGGCATTATTACTACTTTGCAAGTAACATTATTAAGAATATAAGTCATATTAGAGTCCTATTTAACTCTCCATATTTGGTAAAGTTCAGTAGGTTTAGGAATCTGTTGGTCTCTTACTGGACTTTTGTAATAAATATTGATCATCATTATTGTTTGACAGCATTCTTTGATGCTAACATCAGATTTAGAACATTACGGTGCAAAACAGACAATAAAAAATGCTCTAAGTCTTAAAATTGACTGAACTGGTACCACAGGCAAGTAAGAACAGAAAACATCCCGTCACCAGCCTCAGTTACAGGAAAGTGGAGCAAAGGGAATGAGGACCCCTGTTTACACCACGGATGTTTGCCTTCCAGTTTATACAACGAGTTTGTAAAATAAACTTGATTTTAACATTTTTTAAACCTAGATATATTTAACGAGATCTAATTAGGGTTACAAATATCAATTCATTAGTGGATTGCATAAATACTTAATATTTTTTGCCTTATAGCTCAACCAGTTATTCATTCAGTGTTAATTCAAGCAGAAAGATTTCTTCACATTACCTTTTTTAAAGACAAAGTATTTCAGGAGTTATATGATAATATCAGCATGGACTGGTTTTGAATAGTTTTCTACTAAAACTAAGATGAAATTGTTGATGCACTTTTCAGGAATTAATTCTATTATTTGAAAGATAAGTATTTCAAGGTTTAAGCTGTGATTATATACAATAACAGCAGCATAAATTAAAAAATAAACCCATATTTCAGCAAATTTGACAACTAGAAATGATGAATGTGCTTTCTTGTGTGTGTATATATATATATTTTAATTTTCTGTGTTAATTAGTCCTTACTATCAGTAGAATAGAATATCCTGAGAGGATAATAGTATCCTGTTGAACATAGATTTAAAATTAAGTGGCTATGTTATTGAGAAATAAATATATCAATTTACCTTCCATCACTAAACTTTTTTCCTGAAGAGTGTTTACCTAAATTTAAAGAGCATCCATAAGCTTGATAAAAATATTTAAGGGATAAATATCCAATTAAAGGCTCTGTAATTATTATGCTTCTCCTATCTTTAATCTGTTCTTGTCATCAAATTAACAAAACAGTACACTGATATTTTTCTTTAAATTCAAGTAGGTATGAGATAATCCAAAAGGTTAACAACTGGACGATATTTGTTTTATGCTGGGATGTATCATAATTTTTTTTTATCATTGTGTTAATAAAGTTATTTTAATTTTGTGTGGTATATGAAGATTTCTTATGTAAAATAACTTTGTTTTATGATAAATTAAATACAGTAAAAATACTTTGCGTTCTTATGTGTGATACATGTAGATATCGAATTCAAAACTACTAAATTTATATTTTGTGTGTATCATTCTCTATACTGTAGGTTTTTCCTAAAATATGGGTCCAAGAACTGTTTATCATTGTGAATTTTCTTATTCACACTTTCACAATACTTTTACATACAACTTAATGTTTTGCTTATTATATTCAAAGTATGGTTGATAATATTTTAGTTATTGCCAATTTCATTTTACATTGATTCAAAAATACATTAAAGTCATATAAGGTATTAACAACTTTAAAATATATCTTTTCTAAAGTTATGTGTGTAAATCAAATTTGCTACTTATTTCTTCAAAATTTTATTGGTAACTATGAGATCAAAACTAATTAAAGGTTTGTTAATTTTAATATAATGATGAGTCAGTGATATTTCTTTTGTGTTTATAGTCTACACATTTTAGAAATCTAGTAATAATGTTTTAAATGAAATGGTGTTTCTTATTAATTAGTTTGTGGGGCTTATTAGACCTTTTAAGATTTTACCTTTAAAACAGTTAACAATAATTAATTTGAACCAAAAAACCCCCCAAAATTTAATGCTTGGCATACATATTTAAAAATAATTTTCAGTTAAATGAAAAGTTTGCATGACAACCTAATCCAAATTATATAAAAATCTCAATATTTGGTTTTATAAATTTTATGGGAAAAATAACTTTGAAATGGTTAAGTGCGGAAAACAATGTTAACAGTAGTCTTGAGTTTTCAAATTCCTGGTACCGATTTTGGTAAGATTTGTGTCCAAATTTCTATGCTAAAAATATTTACATATGTGCATTTCAACCAATATTGTCTTCTATAATATTAGTAATTTCCAAGTTTGTTCTAAATTTTGAAGTTACAGTACTTAACAAAAACCCTCTTTTATTGGTACATTTAAATAAAAGTGTGCGTGTACCAACAGTACAAATGAAACAAATTATCATAATGATCATTCTTTTGGGGAAAAAAACAGAAAGAAATTTGAGATTTCAAATTATCTTTGAAACAGAATTCACCCTCAAATCAGCTTTGGTATTAATAGTATATGCATAAGGTTATCTACCTAATGCTCTGTTTAATATTTAAATGTTGGACACAGTGATTTGTGAAAAATCTAGATTAAAAATGTAATTACATGATGCTGAAATTCTTTGCTTTTTCCTGTTTCTGGAGCTTTGTCATTTCATTTTAGTTAATTTTATTTGGAATCACCTTGTGATTAGCAATTCAAGAATCAAATTTTTAAATATTTGCAACACTTCCTATTTCCCTAGTTCGGCCTTTCACAACTCCAGTGAAATTATCGAAAAGCAATTTTTAAATCCTGTGACAAACCCAAAGGTAATAACGTTAAGGGACAGTGGTTTTGCTAGTTATGTAATGTCACTTAAAGAATTACAAGTGATATATCCATTTGGAAATTATATGTGATGTTCTTGCCAATCATATGTTGAAAGTCTTATTTAAAAATATTTCCCATTGAGTAATGTCAAAAGACTTTTACTCTTGTTTAAAATATGAGTAATGCTCAAAACCATTTAGTAAAGAACGTTGGTAATATAAAATCAAGAAAAAATGTTCTTATGGGCAAAAGTAAGAGAAGGACACCTCAGAAATCTCTAAAATTTTAAGTAAGTGGTCATGAAATAATGGATCAGAAGACACCTCATGAAACCAAATCTGCACAAAAAGAATAGAAATTCTTTACCAAAAAGAATAGAATATATTTATTTTACCAAGGCAACAACTCTAATCTTATTGACAGCTAATATCTATGAGACCAATGTGTATGGAAAACGCAGACAAACGAAATGACCATCCAAAAGGCAAAGTTTGATCATCCTCATACGGGTACTCTCCCGGGAAGAAGGTGGGTGCTAGGTTTCTGAATACTTGGTGCTGCCGGCTCGCTTGAGCTGATGACGTTAGCTGCGTATCACATAAATAAAATAGCATTTTATAATTCGGTGCTCACCAAGCAACCTTCAGATAATCTGTTTACTTCTGTGCATTTTCTTTAGGGAGAGAAGGTGGTTGGGGGGCTGTTGCACCGTCAAGGCTGGTAACTGTTGTATTTCTATTATAAATTAATAAATTGGCATGTCGGGTTGTACATTTCATTCCCTTGCAGTGTTGTCAGTGTGAGCACCGTCCGCAAATCTAACCGGTTCTGCACGGCTGACACATAGAGTAAACCTGTAAGACCAAGGTTACCAAAATAGGGCCATCCCCGAAGCCTGTCGGTGAGAACTTTTCTTTCAAAGACTGCAAAGACCAAACATGCAGTACAAGAATACCCTCCCCACTTTATTAAAGTAGCATGAAAACAGGGAAACAAAATTACTCAGGGAACAAAAAAAGGAAAAAGAAAAATTGGGAGAAAGAACAGCATTATGGAATGAAAATACTCCCAACAAAAATATTCATGTTGTGACATTTATTGGGGCTTTTAATTATTTATGCTCACAGAACCAAAATACACGATTTAAAATATAGCCTTATTAATGTTTAATTGTTAACTGAAATTTTAAAGATTAATTTAAAAGAGAAGCCATTTCTTAGAATTCATTATGTATTCACTCCATGCATCTTTTTACAACTTGCTTTTTACTCACCTTTATGTTTTTAAGATTTTTCTCTATTCATCTATTTGAGATAGTTTGTTCATTATGACCACTGTTTGGTATTCCTTTATACGATCACAATTAAACAACAGTTTCGGTATTCCTTTATACGATCACAATTAAAACCACAGTTTCGGTATTCCTTTTCTGACATCTGAAATAGTTCTTAAGTGTAATAATGCACTAAAATACAAAATACAATACAAACCAAACAGTTGTATGAAAAGATAAGCATGAGTGATATTGATGTCCATATGTATCATATGTATTTATTTTATTATGATATATTTATCATAGCATCTTACATACAGTTTTTATATTAAAAATATCTATGCATTTAGAGGAAGATGGGCACGGATGTTAGCCCAGGGCCAGTCTTCCTCAGCAAAAAGAGGAGAATTGGCAACAGATGTTAGCTCAGGGCTGGTCTTCCTCACACACACACACAAAAAATCTATGCATTTAAATATCTTTCCACTACAGCATCATTTTAGTGGCTGCGTATTATTTCACTGTATGGATTTAACGGAAGTTATTTAACAATCTCTTATAGTTGCATATTTAGCATTTTTTTTACCATTTCATAATAGAAAAAAAGCAAAATGAAAATGTCCTTGTTGTTTGTGTCTTTGTTGACATCTGAAAACATTTATTTAAGATAAATTCTCAAAAGTTAAATCATTACATCAGAGGGTATGCCTGGATGTTTTTGATTTTTAATTTAATGCAAAAGCTTTCATAAAAGCATGTTCCTAAATAATTGGAACTGGCAGGCTGCTGTGGTTGATTCTTAAGTGAATCATTGCTTGAAAAAAATTAATTTTATATTTTATTATTATAGACATAACACTGAATGGTGCCTGAATCTGAGATTTGATTTTCACTCAAATCTGTGTGATCTTGGTGTTATTTAATATCTCTCAGCTCCAATTTCCTCATCTATAACCTAGGAGTTTATAACCAGGCTTAAGAGAACATTGTCAACACTGACATTTTGTTATTCTAACTGTACTCCTGATTCTGAAAGAAAATAAAATAGTCTGTAGGAATAAAAAGAAGTCTGTATATTTGCGTGATTTATCAGCCTTCACTCACTTACTCACTTACTGCCACTTGCAAGGTTGCAAGATATTTTTTGTTGGTTATCTTGCAGTAATATTTAATAATAGAGCCTATTATTTGGAGTGCAAGTTAACATTCTTTTAGCTTTCCTCGGATAAACAATTTCATAGCTGACTGCATAATATTTTGGAATATAGGCACATATCTACAATTAATTCCCTATGTCATTTCATTTTATTTCCACTGTGGAAATAATATGTGTGCATGTATGTATGTACACATATGTATATTAATTCTTGCACAAACTTGCACAAAATCTAGTAATGTATGTTATGGGCCAATATTCTAATATACTTCTAACTTATGTAAGTAGCTTTAAAGATATTTAATTATTGTCATTTTGTCACTTAATTTTTTAAATATTTGTTCCTGATCACTTTAAGTTTCCAGAAAAACAATGCTTTCATTATGTTTGGATATTTTTCTAGATTTAATAAATTTTAGAAGTCCTTACTACAAGCCAATTAAATGAACTTATGAATTAGATTTGCCCTTGTTTGTTGCCTAAAGTAAGTTACTTTGTGCCCTTCCTGAACCTGATTATCTAGGGCCATATTCTCAAAAATAATCTTTCCTCTTCCAGTGCCTCTTGTCCTCCTGATCTGTGAAAAATACTCTCTCTCTCCAGAGGTTTTGTTTTTAAAAGATACATGCAAATATTGCATCAAAGTAATTTCCAAACAGACTTGACGCTATACATGGGGAATATTTTTTATGATTGTAGAAGCTTTTACATAGTGCCTTCTAGGTCCTGCTGTTCTAAGCCTTGGTCCTCTATACCGAAGTGTGTGTGTGTGTGTGTGTGTGTGTGTGTGTGTGTATACATACATATACAGAAGCAAATGCAAGCGCACATAACCTCTCAAACAATAGACACTTCTACAATCACACAATTTTTACTAGACATCATACCAAGTTCCCATCTTACCTCCCAGCAGTGATCATAATCTTAACTCCATTTAAAAGGTCATTAATCCCCACTGCTGTGAGTTTGATCCTATACAGCAGAGCTGCCAGCCTATATCCTATCTCTAGATCCAATTGTATGTAAAATATGTAACAGAACGATTAGTATATTCTAATTAACTGCAATCAAATAGCACATTAAAAAGTGTGTGCTCCTTTAAATTAGTTGTAGAAAGACGTTCGATGTAGATAGAAAATTAGAAACAAACCTTCAGCAGCAGGCGGATTTCCCATCAATCATGGTGTAACTTGAATTATCTGCTGGTCTCCTATAGAGTCAACAAGCAGTGAAAGCTTGCCAAGTTCCTGGTAGAAGTCTCAGGTAAGAGCGGATGGTTGATTATGGAGGATCCTAGGCTCAGAGGACATTCCCCGTTCGCCCTCAGTCAGTTTTGCTGCTGTTGTAACCAGTCATTTTTTTTTCTTTTTTACCTGAATACGTGGTCTTTGTTCACTAGAGAACCCTAGAGGCTGCGGAGTGGTATAAATTACCATTAGGTTGAGGTGATCATAAGGGCCATTCCCTTTGAGTCTACTGCCTTGTACAGACTTCCCCATTTAAAGAGAAATAAACACGAATGATAACAGGTGATTTTTGTCAATTAAATGGTCAAGGCCTGAATGCCTTCTAACCATTTTCCTCTAAACAACGTCAAATACTTCATGTGTGTTTTCCCCAGCAAAAGCTGAAGAAACCTGGTTCTTCAAAATTACAATTGTGTATTTTTTTCCCTTTAACCCCTTTGTTGCTTTTCTGGAACTGAATGCATTTTTATTTCTTATCCGCCTAAAATAAAGTCATATGATGATGTCTGTGAGCTTCGGGCCATATGTTCTTTTTCCTATTTAAGCCTTTAAATCTTTTGCTAAGGAGAAGTTTTGTCTCTGGTCCAATAGCTCATTGTGTCTAAAGCCCCACTCCTGGCTGACCCAAACCTCTGCCAGAGGCAGGTCACTTTCTCCCCTCCTGTTCTTTTTTTTTTAATGAGGGACATTGGCCCGAAGCTAACATTTGTGCCCATCTTTCTCTATTTTGGATGTGGGTTGCCGCCACAGCATGGCCGCCAACAAGTGGTGTAGGTCCATGCCTGGGATCTGGGTCCACAAACCAGGGCCGCCTAAGCAGAGCATGCCAAACTTAACCACTGTGCCACTGGGCTGGCCCTGTCTCCTCCTGTTCGTTTGATCATCTACCCTCTTTCACCCTTACTTTTAAATGCAGTGGTCACTCTGCTCACCTCCTGTGTTTGAGAGTCCACTTCTGTCCTGGCATCTCATCCACAGCATTCTGTCTGTAGGATGATCATCCACATTATCAGTTTTAGTAAGCACCTAGGTGAATATGATCTTGAGAAAAGCAAAAAAATACCTCTCAGCACTAGACTCTAGGAGGAAACCAAATACAATTCACAGAATTAGTGATTTGGGGCAAATTAAAACATAATGTTTGAGTTCCTGAGAGTCTTTCTATATGGTTTAAAGAATGCAATGGCTACTAAAAGAGTCATGATGTGGAGGATTGTAAAAATTAGTTTTTGCAGATGCTACAGAAATACAAGAGATCATCATCAATAAGATCAATAAGAAAATGTAAATTTTATATCCTGTGTCTTTTTTCTCATCATTATGCAGCATAATAATTCATTTGCATATCATTAAGTGTATGTCATATTAAATGAACCGTTCTTTTGTTTGTCAGTAGAGTTAAGCTTCTTTTACTTCTCTAGCATTGTTTGATCAACAGTACATATCACACATCTTGTCATTAAGTCTCCTTAGGCTTATACTGTCTCAAAGCCTGTTCAAAACTTTAAAAAAGGAAGCGACTTGCTCTAGATCCAGCCAGTCAACTAAATTTTAAAAAGGCAAAGTTGTTTTTCTGTAACCTCACATCCACGTATTGTTGACATTTTTCTTCGGGTGTTCGCCCAGATTTTGTTTTAGTTAATTGGGAAGTCAATCAAGAAATTCTTAATTACATCTCTGGGAGATGTGGAAGGAAGAGTAAGTGCTTTGAAGGAGATCAAAGCACTGAAAAGAAATACTGACAGGGATGGTGGCTTTCTTAGTTTCCTAGGGCTGCCCCAACAAATTGCCACAAACTGGCAGCTTTAAGGAACAGAAGTTTATTCTCTCACAGTTCTGGAGGCCAGAAGTCTGAAATCAAGGTGTTGGCGTGTTGATTCTTTCTGAAGGCTCAGTTCTGTGCCTCTCTCCTAGCATCTAGTACGTCCAGAGATCCTTGATGTTCCTAGTTTGTGGATGCATCACTCTCATCTCTGCCTCCGTCTTCATATGGACTTCCTCTCTGGGTTTCCTCTTATGTGTCTGTGTGTGTCAAATATCCCATTCCTTGGGGCCAGCCTGGTGGCCTAGTGGTTAAGTTCAGTGTGTTGCAGTTTGGTGGCCTGGGTTTGGTTCCCGTGCATGGACCTACACCACTTGCTAGCAGCCATGCTGTGGCAGCATCCTGCATACAAAACAGAGGAAGATTGGCACAGATGTTAGCTCAGGGTGAATCTTCCTCAGTGAAAAAAAAGAAAGAGAAAAGAAAATATCTTACTCCTTACTCTTCTTAGGACACCAGTGATTGGATTTAGTGCTTACCCTAAATCCAAGATGATCTCATCCCTGGAGATCCTTAACTTAAATGCATCTGCAAAAACTCTTTCCAAATAAGGTCACATTCATAGGTACTGGGGGTTAGGAATTGGGCATATCTTTTTGGGGAACACCATTTAATCCACAACAGTGAAAAAGGGCAACCTCGGTAGAACTTAAGGGGTTAAGTTTGGACAGGCCATTTAGACTGTGTCATCTACAGAAATTGTCTCAATAGGTGGCATAAAATATAAATATACTGGTTGGCAGGGTTGCTAAATCTTTACCAGAGATAGGAGGTAATGTAGAAGTCTGAGACAAAAGATATATTTAATTCAAGAACATACACACTCGTAAGAACACTGAACACAATTCAGAGAATGTAGCATAAGCCACGGAATCTAATAAGGACAAGAATTAATGTCCCTGAGACAAGTTGTGCTAATGGCATTTCTGGTGAGATTTTTGTGCCTGTGACCTGCTTGGGGCAGAGGCTTACCTCAGCCATTCCTGATGTTAAGAGTTTCTTTGCTCCAATCAATTCTATATAGTAAGTGGAAAAAACAGAGTTTCAGCAATCAAATAAAACCGAGGTAAAGTCTTTGGTTTGTCAGTTACTAATATTCTGAACATAAATATGCTATTTATTTTCTCTGAACTTGAGTCATCCTATCTGAAAAGAAAAACAATAAGAACTATTTATTTTATTATTCTTGGGAAGAAAAATATCTGCCCCCAGTGATGCCAAAGAACTTGCTGCGATGATGGAAATGTTCTCTACCTGTGCTGCCCAAGATGGTAGCTACTAGCCACAGGGTGAGGACTGGGATGTATTTAATTTTAATTAATTTAAATTTAAATAAGTACTTCTAGTCTATCATATAGGACAGCAACTCTGGCACAATTTCTGGTGTATGAAAAAGTTTCTCTCTCTCTCTCTCTTTGTCTATTCTCATTCTCTCCATATTTTGTTAGATAGATAGATAGATAGATAGATAGATAGATAGATGCAGTAATTTAAATATTGAGGGACCAGAAACTGGAATGTATGTCTTGAGCTTAGTGAATTTTAAATATCCTCTAATTAGTTCAGTAGCCTTCATTCTTTGCAGAACAATATTGAAAACAATAGTTATATAACCTCTGAAATCATATCAATATAAAAAAATTAAATATAAATAACTTAGACTCCCCCTTTCATGGTTTAAATAATAAAATATGATGATTCAGTTTGGCATACTCTGACTTGTTTATCACTCGAAGTGGATTTCAATGATACTATTAGAGTAAAATGTGCATGTTAATTCAGGACACATCCCACATTTCTCAATATGTGTTTTAAGGTTTAAAGTATTCATTGCTCTCTTAGCCAATATCAATTACTTTATTTTAATTGTTTCCCTGAATGTAGATTGTATGTGTTTGCAAAATTCAAAATTTCATATATTTTCTTACTTGGAAAGTAACTGGAAATGGAGGAGAAGAGGTTTTGATTATGCTCTGAAATCATCCACAAAAACCACGGCAAAAACATTCACCGCCCTGTAATATCATCCATTATAGCTTAATTTATGACATAGAATTAAAATAAGTATCACACAACTGCTAAATATAAAAGGCAAAAGTGAGAGAAACACAGAGTAGTTGAGTTTAGCATACTTTGTTATTTTATGAAAGATTAATACACAAAAATTAAATTGTGGCAAGGATGGTTTTATTGATATAATTAGTAAGATCACTCAATAAATGAGTAGCAAACTTTGTACTACACAGACAAGCAAACAAAACCAAAGTTATTGTCAAGCAAGCTATATATCTTGCTTATGTTACCATTCATTTAGCTACACATACATGTGTGCAAAAAAATGAAAATCCTCAGTAAATTATGAACAATTGGTAGTAATAGACCATTCTCTGGTTTTAAAATAATGTAACAGATTTAGAAACAGCTAACCAGAAAAGAGGAAACTAAAATTGTAATTGCAGACTATTTAGAAAATAACAGTAAAAAAAAATGCTGCATACAAAATCTATAGATGTAGAAGACAAAACTGTGATAAAAAGGAACTTAATATCTTAAATACTTAATTACTAAATGAAAAATAAAAGTAAATGAATTACTTAATTGACAAATCAGAAAAAAATATCAATAAAACAATATGAAAGAAAGTATGAAGAATGACTAAATAAATCTAAAAAGGCAAATTAATGAATTAGAAGAAATGGCAGAATATGAAAATAAATTCAGAAACTTATTTCTTGAAATCAATGGATAAGATGCAGAACTTTTGCCTGATCAAAAAACATATGAGAAAATAACGTGAAAATACATGAAATCAGGAATGACGGAGGGGAAAGCTGCATCAAGTTGATATTTTAGGGGCTATGAATTAGAAGAATTGTCTCAGTAAGCGGTATAAAATATAAATTTACCAATAAGAAGATTGCAATTGAGCTATTCCAAAAAAGACTACTACAGCCGGAAAAAGTTATTGTTGAATTCCTTTAGTATTAAAGAAACCTAAGCATTTTAACTGCTGGAGAGTACAGATAAAGGAGAAAATTTTCCTAATTAATTTTATACATTAATCTTTTGAGTGGAAGTAAAATTGGAAAAATCTTATGACCATTAAAAAAAGGCATTTAGTAAAATTTATTGTCTATTTCTAATAAAACAATTGTTACATATTGTTATATAATATTGTTGTAGAATTATTCATCAAAGGAATCAGAAAATAGAAAGACTCCAGAAGTATAAAAAATGGAAACAATGAGGTCACATTATTATTATTTACAGATGATAATAATTGTTGACAACCTAAAGCCACTAACGTATAATTAGAAACAATGAACATTCAATAAATTGGTCATTTAAAAAATAAATAATTGCTAATATTCATAATGCAAAAAAATTTTTTGTAAATGTACCAAGGAAATGTAACAATTAAACACTGCAGCTAAAAACATAAAACGTATGGATATAAATTCAACAAGACTGTACAGGTCCCAAGTGAAGAAAATTTGAAAGCTATAAAAAACAATAAGACTTGAACGGAGGGACATACTTAAATTACAGAGTTGTCAGTGTAGGGGCTCTCTCTTCCAAATGGTTGGATGGAATATTGGCTCTAGTGTTTACTGTTTGTTTCACTATTGATAGGTTACGTAAAATTTCTGTGCTTCGGTTTTCCCATCTGCAAAATTGCAGTAATAAAAATGTCCCATTTATAGAGTTGTTGTGATGGATAAAAGAGATAATGATGTCAAGTGTTTGGAAAATCATCTTACACTTACCAAACATTTAATTACCATTTGCTGTTCCGTCTACTATTTCTACCAATACCTCTACACTACTGTTAGGAATGTAAAAACACTAAAGATATGAATTATCTAAAAATTAACCTGTGCAATCAATGTAAAATAAAGCAAAATCCTACTAGGATTTTTTTAATTTGCCAAGTGGTTTTAATGTGCCTCTTTAAAAATATGTATAAGACAAATGAAGGACTATCAGGCAGTATTGTAGGAGGGGTTATGCCCTGGTAGATATTAAGATTCATTATAAAGTTATACAATTTAAAATAGTATGATAATGAAAAGAATCGAGAGCCCAAAATAAATATATCTATGTATTTATGGAATGTTAATATGTGATAACACAGGCATTTGACATCAGTGTAAAAAACTGTTAACAACCCAAGGTAAATATGCTTATAGGCAAAGAGATATTGGACTTCAGAAAAGAAATACAGAGGATCAATAAAAATATACTTCACTTCACTAGTGACTGAGGAAATGCAAATAAAATATAAATCTTGTGTTTCTATTTTGATGGGTCCTTAAAAAAGATGGAGCACTACAATTTCCTTACTTTTGATTGTTAGGGAATGTGTGTTGTCCATCGCTTCCTTGACCCCAGTATTAGGAGCAAAGATGGAGTAGGGATTTGGGGAAGGTTATAGGTCAGAGGTGGAGATAGGGTCAAGGATGATGAAAGTGGCAGAGGTTTTTTCACAGTCATCACTTGTAATAAAGGTTAATAAAGCAATGATTTTAATGTTTGACACAGCAGTGTCAAAAGGCCATGCTTTGCTTCTTGCTTATTGTTGAATAGTAAAAATATTATGAAAATGCAGTCTTGGCCAGGGTATAGGGAAACTGACACGTGTACACGGTTGATCAGAGTATAAAGGTATATAGTGTTTCTGCAGGGTACTTTTGCGATATTGATCAGAACATAAAAACTGGATATACTTTGCTACATAAATTTTCTTTATAGAAATGTATTTCAATGAGATAACAAACTAATTGTGCAGAGATAAATATATATCTAAATGTTCCTCTCAGCATTGCTTATAATAGCCCGGGGGCGGGGGTGACGGGAAAATAGCCTAAATGTCTAGGAGTAAAGGATTGTTTAGACGAATCATCTAATATTCAACAATGAAATGCTATGCAGCCATCAATGGATGCTGTAGATTTATGTCTACCAAAATGGAAAACTCTGCATAGCATATTGCAAAGTGAAAAAAATGTATATACATATATGCATGTATATGTGTCCTCAGAGAGCTGCTTAAAGGACCTTCAGAGAAATGTTAACAGTGAAAATCTCACCTCCTGTGGTATTTTGGGTGATTTAATTATTTCTTCTCATCTGCTTCTTTCTGCGGATTCTTCAAAAGCATGTGTTATAATTTTTTTTAAATGACCGATATCTTGCCCAATCTTTTACCCAATGCTGTCAACCAGTTAATATGTTCAGAATTACATCACTGTGATGTGAGTAGCTTTTGGGCAATAGAAATTTTGATTAAGATCAAAGGAAAGGAATATTGCTTTTCAAACTTAGGACACCTGGAGGAAGGGAGACTGTGGACAAGCTCTTGACACTGGACCCGTGGACCAAGGAAGTGTACACACGAGCTGGGAGAGGGACTCAAAAAAAAAGTAACAAAAAATGTGCCATTTCCTCAAGATCTAGTGGCAATAGTTGTTATGTATCACAGGAAATCTCATGGACTGCTGTTCTCATATCAAAGACTACTAATGCCTAATTTAATAGATCAGCATTACTTTTGAATGTATTTAATGCTGGCCTTTTGGTTTGTTAAACTTCTTCCATTCCGTCTTAACTCCCCAGCCACATTTTACTTATAGCCCTGTCTTTTCCATTTAAGTGGTGACAGCACATTCAAGTTCTTCTCCTCTTTGCCTGTGACAAGGAGCAAAAAGAGATATTTATTAATCAATCCAGCATTTACTGATTATTCCTCCTGTACCAGGCTTAGTGCCAGACCCTGGAAATCAGCCTCCGTAATTCTGGTCAGAAAGACAGAGGTATAAATAGCTAGTTAGAATGCACTTAGCAGTGCTATGATGGGATCATGTGCAGCAGGCATTCATATGAAATGTCCAGAACAGGCACAGAGGAAGTAGGTCAGCGGTTGCCTAGGGTGGGTGGCAGTGGGGCAGTGGAATGTGGAGTGATTGCTAATGTGTATGGTGTGTCTTTCTGGAGTGATGAAAATCTTCAAAACTTAGGTTGTGTTCCTTTAAATTTTGTGATATGTGAATTATATTTAAGTAAAGATGGTAACAAAAAAGTCACATGAATCAGCATTTTACTCGACTGTAGGGTGGGAGACAAGGCCTGGGCACTGTCAGGAAAGGAGGTATGGAGGGTGTCCTCTGGGCTTCAAATTAATCAGAATTTAGGCTGGTGACAGAATCACACAAGCGTGGTCCAAGCCTGTGCACTGAAAGTGGAGAGCATTTGGCATCATTGGTTTGGGCTGAGTTGAGGGCTGGGGAAGAGGCGAGACTGTATCACGAAGGGTCTTGTCCCTATGGTGAGAAGTTTTAAACAAGTATCACCTAGGTTGTGCTCATGAGGTTACCATCCATTTCTGCATTAATGACGTTTGTTCTCTTTTTTCTGTAACGGGACATCTCAGTTGAGCATGTGTAAGATTTACCCAAGCAACTGGTTTAAAATGCAGACATCTGAGATCAATGCCCAGAGATTCTGATCCAGGGGGTTTTAAGTGAGGACGCTATATCAGCCTTTTAAGTAAGCATCATTTATCAGTCTGATGCAGGTGGTCTATGCACCAGATCTGGGGATACACTCTTTAGGGAGATCTCTAAAATGTATTTATTCATTCATGTCCCAAATGCTAATGCCCTGCATAGTATACAATCACAGTTGTAAGCCTTTAGGTGCTCAAGAAATTAGCTTGTGAGCCAGTTCTCTGTCCTTTGCATTCAAATTAAATTGGAATTACATGTTTTAGTTGTCCAGAGATATTATGTTCTTTTTCGTAATACATGGCATAAAAAAGAAATGAAGGTGGATGTCATTTGTAAATGTGGAATGGCGCAATGAAATGTTACACAAAAAATGAATCTTACAATCTACAACTTGTGTAAAATTATTTTTACAGATATAATTTTAGGAGACCACAATGTAGTAAGATCTTTAAGGCTGGGAAGAATTTAGTATAGGATTCAAGTTCTATGCTTTTCTCTCTGGAGAAAGACCTATGTGGACCTATCTTTAAGAAAAGAAGTGCATTAAGCATAATACAATGAATATGTTTGAAACAACTTACTGCACTTCATTTAAGCCATAATCACATGCATTGTATTTCTTTTAAAAGGAAGATAAATATCAAGACTGTAATTGCAAAGCTTTTTCTCCCCTTGAGAGTGTTTGATATGAACTTCTATTGATCTGGAGTGATTGTGCAGAAAGATATACCATTGTCCATAGGAAATTAAGTCATGATACCTTGTTTTAGAGATACATATATATTCTACTTAAGGCTTTTCCCCCTCCAATTAGCTGTACGTTTTTTTTCCTCCAAGATTCTTCAAGACTCTGCCTCAGGAAAATAATCTCTCTTAATTGTGGCCTCAGTTAGCCAATGAATCTAACTCATTTTCATGAAATGTTATTTTATTTATTTATTTTTTGCTGAGAAAGATTAGCCCTGAGCTAACATCTGTGCCCATCTTCCTCTATTTTGTGTGTGGAACACCGCCACAGCATGGCTTGATGTGCAGTGTGTAGGTCCGCTCCTGGGATCTGAACCTGCGAACCCTGGGCCGCCCAAGTGGAGCCTGGGAACTTAACCCTTACACTACTGGGTCAGCCCCCATTAAATGTTATTTTGCTGGTATGGCCATCATACTCAATTAATTCTAATTTTCCCCCTTGACTGTGCTTTTTAAGATGTACATGTTATCAAGAAGACGCCTCCTTACTGGAAGGATTTGTTAGATGTGGAACTCCAGGCAACAGGACTCTCAGAATCCCAGAGAGTGTGAGATGACCACAGTTAGTCTTATGAGCAGGAAACGTAAGTGATATGAAAGACTGAAGAAATTTACCTCGTGAAAAAATAACTTCACATGTGTCAATGTTTATTAATTAAAAGTTCGCCATTAGAGACTCATTCTGAAAGCAATATCCCTGGTTAGAAGAAAATATCTTTGAAAGAGGCCATGCTCATTCAGCTAAAAAAATATTTATTTTGCATCTCTAGTATGGGTCTACCACAGAGACCTCCATATGTAGTTTTTATCATCTTTTAACTATGCCACACCATCTTTTTACTACAACCTGCATTATCATCATTTTAAATGGGAAAACTTAAGTCACAGTATAAAGTCATCATCAAGGGGCCACAATTAATAAGCAGCCAAGACATGGTTTAAACTAAGATCTGTTTAATTCTGAAGTCCAAGCTGTTTCTATACCATGCTATGTGCATCTTAGGAGCAAGTGTTAATCAGTGTGAAGGCACAAGCTCTAAGTCTGGTTGAAAAGATGGAAAGTAGACAACAATGGACATTGCTTTAGGTAATACTTGCAGCAGATAAGAGGTAAGTTAAAAGACTAAGCGCTTAGTCAAATTCTCTTGTCTCTGTTGATAAAATTTCAAGACTGGAAGGGACTTAGAGACTGTTTAGTCCAGCTCTTCTCATTTTCTAAATGAGAACTGACATTCTCAATCTCAGAGGGTCAGAGGTGTCATTTATGGTTTCCATTCTCAGAGAGACGGAGGAGATTCAGGATGGAGCAAAATTCACAATCCAAAATCCTTTGGCAACATGTGAGGTCTCAGTGGGTGAGAATAAGAATCAGATTGTAAATCCTGTAACAGAGAAAACACTTTTCAGGATGGTCTGAGTGCCGATTAGTAAAGGAAATGTAGCAGAGTCTGCCAATTTTGTCTACTCTTAAAATTATAGGATAATTTTCTTTAAGCTAGGTTTTTCCATGAAGAAGAAGTCTTGTACTTATTGGTTTTATTTTCTTATAGAAATACTGCACTAGATACAATCTCCATGGTACAATTTTAAAACATATTACGAAACATCATCTTTAAAACTTTTATAGTGTGAAAAAATAGATCTTTTTTATAGATATATTTAATTCAGAATGCATTTTGGTATTTTGTGAGGAAAGCCTTTTAATCTGCACATTTTTCTAGTTTCAAAGTAGTTTATGCAAGAAATATGGTTGCTTTCTTATAATTCTATTTGACAGAACTGCATGTGTGTACATACATATGTTTATAATATCACCACTTTCACTTTAAATTCATTAATTTTTAAAGAAAAACATTTCAAATTAGTTTTGGGAAAAATGGAACAACTTGGTTGGTCACTTATGTTCTATATAGTATACTACGCTCTCAGTGTCCTCGCCACTTTTTAGAGAACCGTGTCCTCACCGTTATTTAAAGAACCGAAACATAACCTCTCTCTGTAATTCTGGAGGCTTCTTATCCAAAGTCATTTTCTACCGAATGGAAAGATTCTCATCGTCAATAATCACTTCATCTATCTTATCTAGTAGTTCAATTATTACATTAGGTGCTTTATTGTGGGACATTCTCTTTGATACTTTCCTTTCTCTGGTTGAAATCCAACAAGGCCATAAATCACTTATTACTCACTTAAAAACAAATAGACCCAGGGTGGATAAGGTAGGTGACCTTAAAGTCAGGCAGTAATATTAGTTCACTTGAAGGATTGGGATTGATGCAAACATTGATGTCCATTATTTGATTTCTTTGATTTTTTAAACAAAGTTATTATATTACCGCGAATTCTCCTTTTTAAACATATGTTACTCAGAAAAGCAAAATATGTGATTGATACCTCAGTATTGGCTCTTTCACCCCTTAATTGTTTAGGTTGGAGGACTCTAGCTCATTCAATAACCGGAGGACATCTATTTAGTTTTTAGTTATCCATGGATGCGGGGAGTAGAAGATACAGCATATGTTAATGTTTTTTAATACTTATTTCTAAGTTATTGCTTTTAAGTGGAGATTCCTTTGGATTTTTTGTTCCCTTTCTAGTCTCACTCTTTCTTCTTTCACACTTAAATTCAGGCAGACTATGTTTGGGGGACAATCCTACTATAGTTTATGTCTATTAAGGATTATTAGTCTGGGAGACAATACTACTGTGGTTTATTTCTAGTGAGGATTATTTATCAGCAATAATAAATGTTTTATGGCTTTAAAACACCTTCTTTTGGGGAAGTGAAACGGCCTGATGACATTAAGAGGAGCTGAAAGACCATGTAATAAGGAATTCAAGATATTATTTTAAGAACTTAGGAACTTTGGCCTATACTAAAGAGTTAAGAAGGGAATAAATACATACAATTATGAGATTAAACTACGGGTCCTGCAAATATGGAGGCTCACATCCATGTGAAAACACATGTAGCAGTTCATCAGATCACCAAAGAGCCTTTGAACTGGCAGCACTTCAACTGGAGAAATTTTTGCTTGGCAAATTTATAAATGTACTTTTATATATATAATCATATCTAATATTTCACCCAATAAATATTTTCTTTAGAGTCTCCTATCTTTTTTCTCATTCAAAAGCATTTTATCACAGTAATTGTTTCCTTGTGAAGCTTACCCGGTCTGAAAAATTCCCAAATCATTCATTTGTCCTCCATTCACCTCTTGCCAATGTCTCTCGATATTTACCTTCACTGTCTTCAATGTAGTGGTTCTGATGAAGACAGAGGAAAGTCAGGTCCTAAAAAGATTCATTCATAACTATACTTTATTAGCATGATATATTTTATCTTTCTAAGAAGTTTCTGCCTATGGAGATTTTTGTATATTTTAATCAAGCTACCTAATATTTTTAAAGATGAACAAAACATTTGGAAATAGACTATTTTAACTCAAAGTCATAGTACAATAAATTTTTCTGGTTGCTTATCAAAAGGAATATTTTGTAGATGACTTACAACTTCTGTTACATGCAAAAGACTTCCAGGATTTAGAGAGAATTAGGAATTTAATGATTTGTAATTGAAATTACTGAACAATCATGGTAATGAAGATTAAGGTAATATAAGATTTCTGATTTTATCCAGGTTCATTATTATCTCTAGTTCCAATTTTGTGTCTTTCTGAGAAGATACAAAAATGACAAATTTGGGTTTTATCTTTTTATAGCCTTAGCCCACTCCCTGGTAAAGTTTTAGTCATAAGTAAAGCAGCTCAAAGTCAAGCATTTAGAAATAAGAAATATTAGAAGGTCTATGATCTCAGAGGTAAAAGTCAGCACCTGAAATCATTACGGTTTACATATAAATATACTCACATAGGCTCTCAATAAATTAGAGGTTGACATCAGGAAAACCCTTCTAAAGATTTTCCTTTACCAGAAAGTATAATTTATTTTAAAACAATCCAAATAAATCACAAATTATATTGAAGGTTTTAAGTTACCTTTCTTCCAAATAAAGCATTCATCTACAAAGTCAATATTACCTAACAAAGTGCTACTCATTTGTTCTTTAATTCAGTGATTCAATAAATCTTTATTCAGTGTTTTCTCTGTCAGTACTTTTGGTTTTTTTTGCTGAGGAAGATTAGCCCTGAGCTAAAACCTGTGCCAATCTTCTACTTTATATGTGGGTTGCCACCACAGTGTGGCTGACAAGTGGTGTAGGTCCGAACCTGGGATCCGAACCCTCAAATCTAGGCCACCAAAGCAGAACTCACTGAACTTAACCACTACACTGTGGGGCTGGCCCTCTGCCCTCAGTACTTTTTTAGGCCTGTGGTAGTGAACCAGGGAGATTTACCTCATCTCCTAAATGTTAATCTCTTGGTTGTGGCGACCCTCTACACAAATAAATGAGTAAAGAAGGAAACTATTCCTAGTAACAAGCACTGCACAGTCTTGAATTCAGGCAAAGTAATCATGTGACTGGATGGCTACTTTTCACTGGTTCACTAGAAAAGCACTTGCTAAGGAGATGACATTTAAATGCAACTGGAAAGGGGCCAGCCCGGTGGCACAGCGGTTTAGTCCGCCCTTGGCAGCCCGGGGTTCGCGAGTTCGGATCCCGGGCACCCGCCGACATACTGCCTGTCAGCCATGCCGTGGCGGCGTCCCATATAAAGTAGAGGAAGATGAGCACGGATGTTAGCCCAGGGCCAGTCTTCCTCAGCAAAAAGAGGAGGATTAGCAACGGATGTTAGCTCAGGGCTGGTCTTCCTCACCAAAAAAAAATAAATAAATAAAAATAAATGCAACTGGAAAGCTGAAAAGTTTCCACTTACACAGACTGGGAGGAAAGGAATCCAGGAAGAGCTTTAAAAAGGTCCCCTGGTGGTATCAGGGGTGGGCATGAGTTATAAATTACTTTCACTTTAGACCTGGCATGAAGGAGGATAAAAATAGTCAGAAATCAGATAAATGACTATGTAGACCCGGACGGTAAATTCTTGAAACAGTTAATAATATTTGCCAGTTCATTTCCCCCTAGAAGGCATTGCTAGTCAATCAAAGAACTACTTTCTTGCAAGTTCTGATGCTTCTTCTGAATCCTTCTCAACAACACAGCATTCGAAAACTCAAACTGGCACATGAGGTAAAGCAAATATCGCATTCTTGTTCTTAGGCTCTCAGTAAAATTGTGGCTCAGTTCTCTTTTTTGTAAGACCACACCTTCCACACTCTTAATGTAAATCTCTTGGACATAAGTTTATTAAGCCTTTGACCTGTCAGTGAATAGTGGTTCACTATCCTTGCTTTACAGTAGAAGCACCCAGGAAGATATTTTAAAAAGCTTCACCTCCCAGCTCAGACCATTTTAATTAGAATCTGTGGGTGCAAGGCTCAGGCATGAATATTCCAGAAGTTTCCCAGACATGTGGCCAGACATGAGAACTAGTGGCCTACTCCTCTGTCTCATGCTGTTTCAATTAGTATATTATTGAAATAACAAAAACAAAAAACACAGCAAAACCCTTCAAATGGCTGTAGAATGACCATCCTCCAATGTTTGTTTATTGTTTCTTTGGTAGTATTCTGAAATACTTATTCCTGGCCCAAAGTCCTTTCTCTCTAACCTCTTATCAACTTTTCAAATGTATATATAGACTGGTGCTTTCCAATAAACATATAATGTGAACCACATGTGTTCTTTATATATATCTTTAGATTTTCTAGTAACCACATTAAAAAAGTGTTAAGGAAAAGATTAAATTAATAGTTCATTTAATCAATACATCTGAAATATTATAACTTTAATATATAATCAATGATATAATTTACAGACTTTTTTTCATACTATGTCTTCAAAATTTGGTGCATATTTTACATTTCCAGTACTTGCTGTATTTCCAGTGCTCAAGAGCCACATCTGGCTAGTGGCTACCAGATTGGCGAGTGCTGTGTAGACTATCAACCTCATGTTTTGCTCTTGATCTCTGCTAATATGCTACTGGAACACATTAAAATGTGCATGATTTGAAAAGTTATTCTAGAATTGATTTACTCCAAAACATCTTATTTCTGCAATGGTAGGAATTTTGCCTGATTTGGAAATATATCTTGTTCAGACAGGAGTTTGAGCCATTACACAAAATCACACCACATAGATCACCAGTTCTTACAAGCAATTCTGTTAGTGTGCTAAAGTAAGACACCACACACACACACAATGTGGGTTAGTTGCAAACCAGTACATTACTCAGATCTACAGATAGAGAAAACCAACTCAAGCAAACCTCAGAGATCTCAATCAATCCAGTGTGTAATTCTCAAAGGGCTGGAGAATTGATTTTTCAATTGATATTGAAAAAGGCTGCTATTTCAAAGGCTCTGGCAAAACTGGGTGTTCTCATTACACTCTCCGAATGTATTTTTGCTAAATTGTCAGAACCTTAATCCCTAAGGGCACTTTTAACTTCTGAGTCCCAAAACCTTATAGGGACTAGTAATGGTTAAATATAGGTTAAATATAAAATAAGAAAATAACCAATAAACTCCCTTCATCCTTTGACTTGACTATTTGAATGAAACAAGAAAATAATGTTCGATTTTATTAGGCAGTTTGTGTATTAGACTCTTTAATTCTTGCATTTCTTCACATAGTATTAAAGATGTGGCTACAATATAAATATACATGAGATATGTAATTTCTGATTGAACAGAACTGTTCAAGCTGTTATAAATGAAAAGGAAAATGGTTTATGTATACATGAACTTAATTTGTTTCTATTTCCAAATATTCAGATAATTTCTTCCTCAATGCTTTATGTTAATTCTAAATATTTTTTTTACAAATCATTTTGGTATATGTTTTAAGATTTAATACTAATAGAAAAGGATCAGGGTGCATCTCAATTAAGTAGAAATTAAATTATTTTTGCGCTAATTGGTCTATTTGTTCAGATTTGTTTAGCTACTAGCAAACAATTCTGTTTCCTTTAACATAGCAAATATTATACAGTCATTGATGTAAGGTGCTGCTTTTGGAGGTAACAGGTCAATATGGTACTTTTCTAAGTGACTGTGCTAAGTCTAGGGGCAAATATAATAGAAAATAAAAAAAAACAGATACTTCAGGATTCAAGATATATAATATCCAACCACATCCAGAAGAAAGTTAAAGTGTTATGATCCATGCAAAAATATGTGTTTTCTGGAAATAGCAGAATATATATATATATAACTATATATATATATATAGATTGAAAAAATAAGTACATTAGACTCACCCAGGTAACTCTGTTTCTTAGCCTAGATTTTCATTATCTTTGAAACTGTAGTAGTAAAATGATAGTAAAAAGACATTTAAAACAGAAATTAATTTTTATTGATTTTTAAAAATATTTTATCATAAAATTTGAAATATCACACTTAGCCTTAAGAAATGCTGTTTGGGTCTATACTTTTAAGAATAGGAAGGCAAAAGCTTTATTCCTTTTACCTGCATCTTTATAGAGGGAATCACTGTTGTACTGGTAATTGTTCAATAAGGCAAAAAGAAGCACATTCAAAATGAACAGGTACTTTTGAAAATCCTAAAATGATGTAATTCGTTGAAGCAAACATAAAGAGACAGCTAATACTAATTACGGGCCAGAGAAATTTGTTTAATATTCAATTTAATCTATAATACACCAAATAATTGCAAATAGATTCTATCTTGTATCTTTAGAATTTTAGAAGAAGAATGTGTCCTGTCCTCTTTTCAAAGCTTTGTTCTTCTGCCTTTGGGACTAAATCATAAAGTTCAACCAGCAAAGCTTTGTTTCCCAAAGGACACGGCAGGCATTCATGGTGTTCTCCAGCTGTAATTCTATAGTGACACCAGATTGGAGACTGACAGAAATCTCTTGGGCGAAAGTGACAAAGCTGTAATATTTTCACAATGGACTGACTGATGTCTTTGGAAGGTCTGTTTGATTTCAAAGGACATTTTATATTTTTCTGTGAAGATGAAAGTATATTAGACCTTTGTGAGGAAAACCGTCTGACTGCATAATAAGCGTTGCAATAAATAAAATTATAGTGTTTCTATCCTGAGCTATTTATTGCTTGAAGCTGATTAAGAATATTTCAAAGTGTAGATCAAGTACTATTTATTTTTAGTATAAAGTGGATATGAGGTTATCTTTATTTCTATCTGATTAATAGAGAATAAATTATTTAGAAAATAGAATGTGTTGCCTATTCCTGTGAAGAGGGATGAGCATATGTATTTTTATGAGATGATAGATTTATTATTTATAGTTAAAATAAATATTTAAGCAGATTATCACATAAAGTATTTTGTTTATATCCAGGTTTAAAACAATGCATATAACATCATTTTAATTTTTTTCTGCTTAGCTCTGTTAGTTTTACTTCTCAGTGGGACATATCTTGAATTCTTGAAACTAGTAAATGAGGCAATTATGCCAAGAACTGTATTAATCTAATTAAAAGTTAAAGTTTGAAAATTTTTAAAAACTCCAAATATATTCTTTAATTTCTTTCTGTGGTACTTGACTTCAATAAGATATGATGAGTAATTTTAAACTGTCACATTCATATATATAAATATATGTAACATATAATATATATATATAATATATATATAATATATATTTATATGGTGCATATTTTAAGAAGAAAACAAAAAACAGTTTATATTTTCATTCCAGCATTGTTAGTTCACATTTTTTAACTGGGTGATTAATACTTACCATGTTATTTTGAAACTGAGATTTGAAAAAATATATACATATTAACATGAGTTCTGTTTAAACTTATATGTATAGATTAATATTTTTGAAAATATTAGTTACAGCATTTTAAAACAGCAAAATATTATTCCTTGCTTAATTACTTAGGAGAATAAAATAAATCTTTTATTTATTTATTTCATATATGAAATGAGTCAACACAATTTCAAAATTGTCTAATGACCAAGTTTATCATGCTGCATTTATTTTTAAATAGTTTTAAGTAGTGTTTACATTTCTTTAGAGTCAGAAATACATCTCTCCTTCCTTTGGGCCCTCATTGGATTCCCTTCTAGTGATGGCTTCTTAATGGCTGTCCTGATAAATGAGTTGGTATTGTCCAGAAAGTTAGAAGTAAAATTGCTTACCACACAGATTTCGTTGAAAGATGTAAACAGTATAGTGTGAAATGGGTTTGACTCAGCAATTTTATTTATGATAGGAAATAAGACCTACAAATTCATGGAAGGCGATTTTTAAAGCTTTATCAAAAGTGCTGCACTAGTCCGGGGCATTTGGAAACATAGGAGGGTTTTTTCAGTTTTGGCAGTAACCAGGGAGCACCCATGACATTAGAGGTAAGGGGGCAAGGATGCTAATCATTTTACAGTGCTCATGACAGCCCTGTGCTGTATTAGTGTCCTATTGCTGCTGTAACAAAGTACTGCAAATTCAGTGGTTTAAAACAATGCAAGTTTGTTACCTTACAGTTACAAGTAGTAGTCCAAGAGTGGTCTCAGAGGTTTAAAACCAAAGTGGTGGCGGGGCCACGTTCCTTTGTAGAGACTCCAGGGGAGAATCTATTCTCCTCGCTGCTTCTGGCTTCTAGAAGACACCCACATTCCTTAGCTAAAGGCCCCCTTCCTCCATTTTCAAAGCCAATGACATTGCATCTCTCTGACCATTCTTCCGTCCTCCTGTCTCCCTCTGACTATGGCTGGGAAGATTCTTCATTTTTATGGACCCTCATGATTAGAATCTGCCCACCTGGATAATCCAGGTTAATTTCCCTGTCTCAAGGTCCTTAACATAATCACATTCGAAAAGTCTGTTTTGTCATGCGAGGTGATATATTCACAGGTTCCAGAGATTAGGACATGTTTGGCAGAGGGTGGGGGTGGGAGGGGTAGGATTACTCTGCCTATTGCATGCACCATGAAGAATTTTCTCCTCTGTAGCTTGCCCACCTAAGAACACTGCACTGGAGACTGGTACTTGGGGCCCCCCAAATAAGCCAGTAACGTTCAATTTTTTGCTGTTCACTTTTGATGCCACTTAAATCATGCTCAGGATTTGCCCCACTACTTTTATATACTTATTTGGTAGCTTTTGTCTAAAAGACATTTAACTGGAGTCATTGAATGACGAATCGGGGTGACATCAAAGATAGCTCTAAAAGTCAGTGTTAAGCTGTCGATCTAGATGTCTCCATTAATGGATTTCTTCACTCTTAAAGACATCCACTATTGCCATAGGCTGTCTTCCACAGGTGTCCCCCACAAGCTCAGTCTATGAATTCTTGATGTCTGCCATTTAAATGTATGTGAGGGGACAGAGTGGGGATAAGAATAGAAAAGGGAGGGAGGAAGAGATATGAGACAGCTGTCTTTACTTAATTCCTGCGTGAGGAATTTGAATTCAGTCTGACAGTTATTTTTTAAAAGAATCACCTACATTTCAAGTTCAACTCTTCATGATTATCATAATTTTGAACATATCTTTGGAAATAGAAAAATTTATATACCATAAAATAAATCATGCCTTTCAGGCTGTTGAGAATTTTAAAGGCTTGGGGGTCCAAATAACATTCCCTAATTTTTTTCTAATTTGCAAAGGATAAAAAAAATTATTAATGAAAACAACCATTGATATTTTACTAGTTAAATTATTTTAGAGTAATGATAAAATTATATTATTTATATTACTTGTATATATAATTATAATGAAATTTGACACTTGAACAATTCACTATTTTCAAAGGTATTTTAAATGAATTATCTTCTGTAAAACTTACAAGCATAATTCAGCTATCAGCATTTCTATTTTACAGTAAGTAACCTGAAGTTCATGATAATCTTGGGCCACACCTTTAGGTTTAACATTTTTTACATATAAAAATATAATTAGTTGTATAAAGCTGGTTCCCGAGTTATATTACTGAGGAAAGTCAGAACTACCTAAATTAATCCTATGGGAATTGCATTGCCTTGATCAGCTTTTAGCTGATGTCCATAAGGAGGGGAAGAAAGAAGATTCTCCTTGGAGACTTCATTGTCCCTGATATTCTCTTTATCATATTTGAATTTTCAAACTAATATCCATGTTCTATGTTTCAGGCACCTTATAAATTATTTTAATAAGCATTTTAATAGTAATTTTGTATTAATAAATTCGGATAAAACTTTAAATTTTACTAATGCAATAATTGATTATTCAGTATAACAAAAATGTTATGATATTTGAGTCTTTGAAATAATCAAGAATTTTAAAATGCACATATTGTAAAATGGTTTCTCTTATCTGCATATTCAGTGACAATTAACTCTTCTGTCCACAGTGGTTTTTAACTTGTCATTATTGGTTGAAAAAATGTTAAGTAGGAAAAAGTAGTCCAATGAAATTAAAAGAAATGAGTTTAAAAGTTGTTTGCTTTGGTGTAAGTTTTTTTTTTTTTTTTTGCCTTTTTACTTCTCACTTTAATGTTCTTTTGCCCCATCAACTTTTCCTTGTACCATATTTCAGCATAAAATCACTGGAAAAATTAGGAGAACATAATGAGTTTTTAATGTCCATTATTTGAAAGAGAATAAAACAAATTTTTCATGCATACATCATATTTTAATATATAATATATATATTTTAATATATAATATATTAACTATATTCTGATATTTTTCTTCTGCTTTGTTTCAAATGTTTATATGTATATTTTTGCTTGCTTTTGTTTAGCATATCTGATAGCGTGTTTTTCTCTACTTATTGGTAGAAATGAATATTATATAATGTTTTTGATATCATATACTTTGTTTTATTTGTCTTTTATTGGATCACCCTCCAAAAACAGTATTTTTCTTGATTATGTTCACACGAAAGAATGCTACAGGAAATATTAAAATTTATTTAATATAGAAAATTAAATTTAGAGAGAGAACATTAATAGTTGTGACATTATTAAATAAAAGGATAATTGAGCAAACTTAATGAAAGACTTCAGTATACCTAGTGTCTCCTTTTAAGCAATGCTCAGTTTATGGTGCATTTCAAAATATAGTTGTTTTATATAATTTTCCTTTTAATTCAGTCAACATATTAACACTGTCCAGTCACCATTTCCCAAAATAGTGGTGACTATGTCTTTGTCTCATGAAAACTTGTGTATGTGTACACCATAACACTGGCAAGAAAAGGATAAAAAAATGCATTTCAAATCAGTATGATTTTATTTTATCTAATCAGAGGCTAATCATTAGCAAACCAAATGCTTCTAATACATTTGGTTGTTCAGAAACAATTGCCATTTCATTAAGCTGTTCTTAATATTGAAGACAATTACAATAAATAGTTCAGCACTCGTTATGTGCATTTTCCTAATTTTTAATACTAGAAAATCCAGTTGATTTACTGTTCACATAACCAGTTTACGAATGTAAGTGGTAACGTGGAAGATGACATTTGGAAAAATAGACTGCTCTCCCAGCCCCAAGAGGCTCACTGAGCATGAAACGACCATTGGCACCATGGAGGTTTCATATTATCAAGTAACTGGAGTGAGCTTGATGGATCAACAGTGGCTGGAGTGGGGTTCTGGCTCATAAAACAGACCTTTCGTTCTCTCTTTGTTTTGGTTCAGGAAAGCTACCATATGTAGAGAACTGTGTGTATAAATCTTGGAATATGATTCCTCATAGCTTTTGAATAACCTCTTTAGGAAACCCAGATGGCAAAAATGAAGACAATCTTCTTAGTAGTTACAATAAGATTATTTTCATTGTGTTTTGCAATATGCAATTTTTTTTAAATTTCAGGTCTTTATCAACATCATTTCAAACAGTTAATCTTTTATGTCAAGTGTTACATGTTACAAACCAAGATTATTACATGCATGTAGCACCTAAGACTGTTCTAGGAATTTACGTTAAATATACAATACATTTTTATTTTAATGATGACTTAGAACAAATAGACCTTATTTCCTTGTCTGGTATTGATTATTTATTTAGTCATCCAAAAAATATTTATTGAGAGCCAAACATGTAAAGAGCACCATATTATTATTTTTTAATCCAACTTTCAATTGGAGTGAGCAGACATAAGCATGTTGTGTTACTTAAACACATAAAGATTTACATCTTCTAAAAGAGATTTCTTTTAGGCACAATAGAGGAAGGAAGGATTTATGAGAAGAATCAAATGGAATGTGTATTTCTGTTTCTCATCCTAAATTTCAGCTTATGAAGATCTTCCATATGTGGAACCAAGTTGCCATGTCGCCACAGATAATCTCTACTCCTATTTAAAGACTGTACTTCTCACTGCCTTTCATTTTCCTCCTCTACAAGTCAAAACCTAAGTTGCTAAGTGAGTGAAGGAAATGAAATCATCTTTGATCACAGGGGCGGTAACTACATTGCCCTTAAAAATCTTTCTGAGCATTTCATCTTTCATCTTTTGCCTTTTGGGGCATAAGAGCACTGAGTGAGAGAAGCATTGACTTTGAGGGAGTCTGAATAGCTGTGGAATTGTCACATCCAGCAACTTTGGGGAATCTTATCCTTAGAATGCCATCATGTATTATTGGTTTTGGAAAGTGAGATACAAGGATAAATTTGTCTTCATTGATATTTAACAATACTTTGAAAGTGAATTTTCTAAGCCATTGAAACACATTCCTTTCTATCACACTGATACTTATTTAACAGTAAATCTGATTGAGAAACTCAGTGTTAAACATGAAAATGGATTTTATTTTCCTACTTCTATAAAGGACTGAGAACTGTTTATCAAAAAGTTTCCTTGACCTACACAGTACTGTGTGTTTCCTCTCACTGAAATAATTTATTTTGCCCTTTGGCCTGAAACTTGAACATTATCCCACTGATTTCATTATCCATTATTTGGAGCCACCTTGATGGTGCACACTTGTAATAATTTTATTCAGTTAATGAGATTAATTAAGACATCTTTAAAATGGTGGAACTATATTGATTATCTTTTAAATGTTTGTGAAAATAATTTTTATAGGTCTGCTCTTCACTTACTAAAATAGTTAACATATATTATACTCTCTTGCTAAAATTTTTTATTTGTCATTTACTTATATATATTCCCATAGTTTTGTGAAGGGATTCTCCTGAGATGTTGCATAAAACTTTTTTTCTGATTATGTAAGTCATAGATTTCTATTGAAAATACTTTGGAGGATTCAGAAAAATTACAAATAAAAGGAAAGAAATCCCAAATATAATTTTATCATGGAGATAACATTTAATTTTATCAAGGTAAATTTTTGTTCATTTCCTTTGTCAAAATTTTTTATTTACTTTTGTATAACCCAGGAAGATTACACATTTCAATAAGTATTATACTCATTTTAATAAGAATATTCAATAAGGATTATATTCACTTCAAGAAATATTTGTTAAATGTGTGGTATGTACCTTGCACAGTACTATGGACTGTAAAAATAAAAGCAAGGCATCACATCAGATAGGGACTTCATACACGCAGACTATGTAATGAATGTAGTTAAGAGAGAAAAGACAAAAGAGATCTAGGAAAAGGCAGTAATTAAGCATCAATATAATTAGATCATATAAATGAAATGGAAATTTGGATATAATAATTTCCAGTTAAATTTATGTAATTTAAGATTATTTTAATGATCATCTCCAAAAGTACTATTTAATTATGGTTGCTCTTAAGATCAGTGTACATAGACAGTCTCTTTGGATTCAGCTCCAATTTCATGTCAACAAAAACATAGGTGTTGTCGGTGAAATTTAAAGGGACATTTTCTATGTTTATCAGCATGGGGACTTACGGAGAAGGAAGAGAAAGTGTCTCCTTAAATTTCCTCTAGTCGACTTAATCGTTGTAGTTACAGTAGTTACAGGATAATAGAGTTACAAGAAATGTTCATAATTATTCCAAACCCTCCACTTTAGAAATGATCCAGTGAAGGACCAGATATGTTACCCTATCTTATCTTATCCTTCCAGAAAGATCATCCCATAATATAACTGTGATCTTTGAGATTGTAAACTCCATGAGCACAGGCACTCTTTGGGCTTATTGGCTAAAATAGTACCTGGTATGTCCTCAATAAACTAAATGAATATAATCACATCTCTGCAAAACCGTATTCACTGGTTTACTTTTATTATGTTTTTTCACATATTTATTAATGTGTTAATTTATTTGACATACTCTCTTAGAAGCCCTCCTCCTTGCTAAATAACCTGCTGCTGCTGGAATTGCAAGAATAAAATACACATTCTTTGCTTTTGTATAGCCCAGAGCCTCAGGTAGTCATCAGATTTGCAAATAGAGTTTTGGTGCAAAAGAGCTTGCAAATTCCACGCATACAGCAAGGGTCTAAGTATTAACGTTTCTCTTTGGTGTATATTAATCCTGGGAGAATCGATTGCCATGAATCTCATGTTATTCTTTCCCCATTAAAAATATCTTTTAAAAACTATTTTAGTTAACACAATATCTATCACTGGCAGTATAAATAGTGTATAAAAATGGAAAGCGCTCCTGACTCTCACCTTTTCCAAAAGAGAAAATCCTTAATATTTAGATTTTGTTTCACTTTCTCATGATAGTTGAAGATGTGTCCTTTGACATTAGGGGATGAGGAATAGAAAGAGGTAGACTCTCTTTTCAGCCCTTCTGGGCTTCCTAGGATGCTTTGGCATAGTTGGTGGACTTCTATGGCGTACTGGCCTCCCTGGGTAACTCAGCAATCTGCAAATCATCAAAATATTTTTGGCAGTCTCCATTCAAGAGGACAGAGATTTTAGTTGTTCTTTTCTCAAAGCCTCTAACTTTTCTCCTTTTTCTCCCACATGTTTCTCAATACATTTTTCCTTTGTTTATTTTTTACTAGAAAGTGTAACTTGAAAAACTGTTGACCCTGCATTATGGCACCTCCCAAGTCTAATGATGGTTTTTCTGTGGTTTGCTGATGATTTGTGTATATAGCAAGTCCTTCACTTGATATGATCAAAATGTTATTTTATGTATATACTTACATATATATTATGGGAAATGATATTCTAGCATTAAAAAATAAGGTAAATTAGTCACAAAATGTTCATGATGACCTATTTAATCTGTGCATATCATATTTCCAAAATAATTTTTGACTAATTCATATTTTAAGACTTTGAAAGGAATGTAAACTGGTACCTTGTGGCTTGATTCTGGGTGAACCGTAGAGTGAAAAACCCTTTTCTACTGTGGTCCTGGATGGGAGTCCATTCTTGGTTGCTTCATGGGTAATAATGAGGCCTGTGGCTATGAGGAGAGGAGGGTAGTGGTAATCTATAACAGCTATGGCACCTGCTAACTCACAAAGCTCTCCTCCCATGTATAAAAGAAGAGGATCAAAATATT
Organism: Tapirus indicus; assembly: GCA_031878705.1. Lineage (NCBI taxonomy): Eukaryota > Metazoa > Chordata > Mammalia > Perissodactyla > Tapiridae > Tapirus > Tapirus indicus. Next base: position 31,213,410 of record CM062937.1, on the reverse strand, counting down.
TCAACAACCTAATATTTTTCCCTTCCCCGAGAGATGTTAAGTCCTTCCAGAGATTTCAAGACCCTTAGAGAATAGAATATGAGACCTCAAAAAATCAAACTTACGAGGGAAACTAATATTCCCAGAACTCAGCTGTGTAATATAATTTTCAGACTCCAGTAATGCTATGCCTTGTCCAAGAGTAAGTAACGCATTCCTACTTTATTCCTTTCTACTCTCTTCTTTTTCCTCAGAGGAATATTCTCAGGCTGCTGCCAGACTAGAAAATATATTCAGGAAAAAATCTCACATTGAGATATGGATGTCTGCTTATGGGATACTTCTACTACTATTTTCATTTAATTAAAGGATATATAGGAAAAAATTAGAAAAGTAATTTTGGGCATTGGACAGTCATTATGGTAGATTTTAGGGGCAGAAGGACTCTTCTGATCATTCCACCACATATGGAATGCACAGAGTCATTAGAAGCCCTTATCTTGTGTATTAAGTTAATTTTGGTTTTGCATAAATACAGTAACAAATATTTCCACCAAAAGGCTTTGTTATCCTTGATTTTTTCCCCAACATTATAAATAGGGTATCTACTCATTTTCTAAGCTATTTAGGTTAGCCTGATCAGAAGCAATAAAATAGCTTATCAGTTTTGAGGTACAAAACAATTTAACAGCCCAATTTCTCTGAAACTATACTGTTTCACAGAGGCAATAAAGTGAAATAAAAGTTTTCTCACTATTGCTAGAATCAAACATTTACCAACACTTTATTTTATCTTAGTTGACATTCATCAGTTATTACAGAAAATATCTTAAAGGTTATATTAATTGACCTTTGCAGACACCATGTGTCTGTGCAACTTTATATATATTTTATAATATCTGGCTTTAGAACTGAGTGAATTAACAGACAAAGTATTGAATCTGGATCATATAAAGTCATTTTCTATGACATATGCTTTGAAATGTGCAGAACTAGGGTCAAGACTTTTGTGTGTTTTTCTCCTCTCTGTCTTCCTCTCTCTACACGTGGACTAAAAATTGCAAGGTCTGGTATCCCAGATTCTATTGATTATGCAGATTGTATCGATTAGTCTTTTAATCATTTATACTTTTTAACTGCCTCAGCATCCAGAAGAAAACACAGCTGCAGGCATTAATATTTTGTTATACCAGTCACAGGAGAAATTTACTAGAAATTATTTGACTACACATTTGTGACAAGTGAGTAGAGGTAATTCATTTTTTTAATGTGTCTCCAAATGCCAACATCTGCCCAGAAAAAAAGAGCAGTTTTCCAATGTTTGCATTATTTCTCAAAAAAATAACTTCACCTCTTTGAATTATTTTTAATTCAATATAGCTGTTTTTTTCTGAAAAGATGTAATTTTATGCCTATGACATCTAAATCAAGACAAATGTTATTTATAATTGTAGCAAAGTTAGTGCTATCTGATGAGTTACTAATAGAACCTTCATATTTAAGTGCCTATAACCTTGCTAAACTGAGCTCAGGGCTACATTTTCTGTGCACACTTTCTTTGCTCAAAGTTCAATTATCTTTAAAAGATACAGAAAATATCCTTTTGGCTATTTTGGGGGGAGGATATGACATATTTGAATCATAAAAACAGTTCAGATTTTAGTGTGTGCATTGTTACTTGAATCTAGATGAGTTTAGAAACTGATGACCGACCTATACAGATTTTTTAAGTTAAAAAATGGTTTTCCATGTTTGTAAAGATAATAATCAAAAGCATGTTACATTAAATGTAAAATGCAATGTCTGAAGGTATATTTCCTTTGTGTTCCTAGAAAAAAAATCACTATAGGGAACACAAATACCTCCACATCTCCCATATAACTGAACATCCAGTTTTAAAATTATATATTGTAATATAAGATTTTCACGTAAAGTGAATAAAATTCTTAAATTCTGGGAAGAAAAATTAAGCAAGGAAATGACTACATGTGTTAGTATCATTTAGTGATTTCAGGAAACAAGCTGAAAGATGGTGTGAAATTTTCTAGGAAACTTGTGGAGATGTGTCCTTGAAATTTAGTGGGCATAAGAATGGCCTGGTAGAACTTCATAAAGATGTGAATCCTGGAGCCGGCCTGGTGGTGCAGTGGTTAAGTTCGTGCACTCTGCTTCAGCGGCCTGGGGTTCATGGGTTTGGATCCTGCGTGCAGACCTACGCTTATCAGGCCATGCTGTGGCAGGCGTCCCACATATAAAATGGAGGAAGATGGGTATGAATGTTGACTCTGGGCTAATCTTCCTCAGCAAAAAAAAAAAAAAAAAAAAGTGAATCCCTATGATGTTGATGTCTCCTGATTCAGGAGGATGACAAAGGGCCCAACAATCTGTATTTTAAATAAATTGTGTAATATAGACACCACTTTGAGACACACTAATATGTGAATAATTTCCTTTTTTCCCATGTATGTGAGTTTTCTGTTGATTTTTTAAAGTAAATATATGTCTAAGTATTGACATGATGGCTATTTTAGAAATTGACTATCAGTAATACGGAAGGGGGTTTAGTTGCTGTTGTTTTGCTTTTTGATGAGCCATCATAAATATTTGGAAATGATTACCAGCATTTTCAAGAACAACACATGTTTCCCAAGAGAATGCTATTTGTTTGCTACTTTGCCAACCAGTGGAAAGCAAAAGCTTAAAATAAAATCTCTGACCTCTAGGGCTGTTTAATCTGGTGAGGGAATTAAAGCACCCCGATGAAAATATTAATGAAACTATAAGATTATAAAATGTTATATTCTGAGACTCTCAAGGCCTATGGTAATGAAGAGAATGTTAAATTAGGAATCGGATCGCATGAATTTGATGACTCTCTGTGCCCCTTAGCGGTTCTTTGATGTGCGACTTTTAACATTTTCACTGAGTCTACATTGTCCCATTAAAATGGGTATGAAAATATTTTCCTTTTACAAATCACTAGCTTATAGTGGGAGATGTTTGCAATAATTTGTATAAATATATCATGTTATAAATTCAATAATTATACAATATATATGATTACTAAGAGTTTTAAGAGTTAAAGGCTAAAAGATGTTAAAAGGCTAAGGTAATCCTAGAATATGTGGGAAGATTATTGAAAGGGGAAGACTTCAACAAGTAGAAAGAAGTGATGAACACAGCTGGTCATGTCATACATGAAGGTGTAACTCTAGAGAGCCATTTTTGGGAAAATTGTCAAAAGTATGCTTAATTTTAAAGTAGAGGTAGAAAGCTCTCCCACATACTATAATTTTAGGCATTATTGAAATAGTCTATATGTTCTTTTTATTGTCAGGGTTATTCATTACATATTTATTTATATATAAAACTTCACTGTAAATTAATAACAATGGGGTATTGTATGTGCATAAAGGAATGAATTATGATTAATAAGGGAAACGTTAGTTTAGATTTGCTTGATTTGTTATACGGAAATCTCAACTCTAACACTTTCTTGATGTAAAGTTTTATTTTAAGTTCATACACATTAATTATATTGAAATAATTTATAGAGACCATAATCTAGGCTTTATTTCTGCTAATATTTTTACTTATGAAGAATTCTTCCGCATCTAAACTTCAAATTAGCAAATGCTTAGCAAATAGATCTACACATAAGGCACCACATTGAAAGCTTTATGCACTGATGTTAAAACATAAGGTGAGGGGCCAGCCCCATGTTGTAGCACTTAGGTTTGGTGCACTCTGCTTCAGCTGCCCAGGTTCACAGGTTCAGATCCCAGGCACAGACCTACACCACTCCTCAGCCATGCTGAGTTGGGCGTCCCACATACAAAATAGAGGAAGACTGGCACAGATGTTAGCTCAGGGCTAATCTTCCTCAAGCAAAAAAAGAGGGAGATTGGCAATAGATGTTAGCTCAGGGCTAATCGTCCTCACTGAAAAAAAACCACACACACATAAGGTGAGCTACTAACATTTAAGAAACTTACAATCTAGTCATAGGGATAAGATATGCACTGCAATATTTGTATGTCAGTAGAATCACTATGTAACTAACATCAAGAAAGTTGATCAGATAAAAGTTATAGCCATTCAGAATTGGAAAAACTCTTGTTAGCTGGGCAAACTAGAGGAAGTGGGGAGTCTGAGTCACGTGTTCAAGGTGAGCTTTACCTTGGCAGGGAGGGCATTTCAGTGTAGGAAATTAGTATGAGCAAAATACAATGAGCGATATTTCAGTAAATAGGATGGAGAATATTCTGTCAATTAGGCCTCAGAGTCTAAGGGTTACCTTGGAAGAGATGAAGCTCATTTTCTGTGTTAGTCGTTCTTCAAACACTAGGGCATTCTTTTTCTTTCTACTTCTATGTCCTTCTGATCCTTGCGTTGATTCTCTAGTACCCTGGCTGTGTTCCTGTAATTAGTTGCTGACTCTTCTCGTTGCTCTCCACTCAACTACCTACATTTCTCCCTATTACCTTCTGCACAGACCCTTCATACCACCTACCAATGTGTCTTCACTTTTTCTTATTAATTGGAGTGTGACAAGTATTGATGCCCAAAATCAAGTTTCAAAAATCTCCTCCCCACCAGAAAATATCACTGTTAGCAGTTTGATGGTAATATCTTCCAGTTTTTAAGATATATATATATATATATATATATATCTTATATATATATATATATATCAAAAATTACAAAATGTGGTTGTTACTCTTCACTTAACAATTTTTGAGAATTTAGCCACACAATTAACCTTCTTTTTGAAGCATTATTTTGTGTGCGTGGTGGGGAGATTAGTCCTGAGCTAACATCTGTTGCCAATCCTCCACCTTTTGCTGAGGAAGACTGGCCCTGGGCTAACATCTGTGCCCATCTTCCTCTACTTTATATGTGGGACGCCTGCCACAGCATGGCTTGATAAGTGGTGCATGGGTCCGTGCCCAGGATCCGACCCTGTGAACCCCGGGCCGCCAGGTGGAGCATGAGCACTTAACCACTACACCACTGGGCCGTGCCGTGAAGCACTATTTTAATGGCTGTGTGGCGTTTTATTCTATGAATGAGGCTTCCTGAAATTCATTTTCCTAATCTGCAAAATGGGCCTAATAATAGCTCACAAGATTTTTTTTAAGAATTAAATGAGATGACATGTGGATAAAGATTCTAGCTTAGTTTCTGGGATTTAATAGGCCTTCACCCTATATTCCCATGAGTTTTTGTAATATGCCTAAATTTCCAGTTGCTGAGCTCTGGGACATATAGAAATACTCTGTCTTTCTCTTAGGTTCTTATTGCAAGACATTTGCCTGAGGCGTGACTAGACGTTGCCAAACCCAATTGTTCGCTAATTGACGCTATCATATAAGCCCTAAACACATGTTCAGATCATACACACACACACTCAAACACACATCACATCTCTCTTTCTGAGTAAAAATCTCCACTTTCTGAAGACAGAACAACATCAGGTATTGTAGGGTAGACACTGAAGTGAATTGAAGGTTCTTCAGAATGACTTCATAATTTAAAACTCAGAAATGGGGCCATGATGATGCAAATGGGAAAAAAAGACATTGCAAGTAGGATTCCTTTGTGGGAAGTAGGAAATGTGGGTATGAGCATATGAGATATATTTTACTTGATATTCTAGCAGGGCATCAAATTGCAAACATTAAGAAAATAGTTGGAAATAAACCTATAGCTCAAAGAAGAGGCCTGCATGAGGAACGTGTGTAATTTAAGAATTACCTACAGACATGCCATAGGTGTGAAATCTCAAAACTAGATATGAAATTATATCCTTGAATATTTTCAGAGGCAATTGCAAGTAGTTGAATTTGAATCCCAGTTTTTACACTTGTGTGGTTTAGATATAGAACTCACTTTCCCCATCTAGGACAGAGGCAAACCTAAGACTGTTCTGTTTCAATGAGACATTGTATAGAAGGTGTCTGTCCCAGGATCTGAGGCACAGTTCACGTGGAGTCTTCTATCAAATACAAATGATTAAGATTCAGTGAGTACTTGATGTGTGCCATACGCTCCTCTATTTCCAGACATGTATTTACTCATTTAATCTTCACAAAAGCTCTACGAGTTATGTGCTGTCATTAGCTTCATTTTACAGATGAGCGCACTAAAGCCCAGGCTGGTTAATACACGTGGCAATGTCCCTACAGGTAGTGTCCTGAGACCCCAGCCAGCCTGACCCCGAGCCTGACTCTGAACTGTTACGGCTCCCAGATCATAAAATTGTATGTAGAGTGTCTGTGCGAGGAAAATGGAAAAGGAAACCAACAATTAAAGAAAAATTGGTGTCCTGGGCAGTATATTGCCTTGGAAAAATAAAAGGATACTCTTAATGATATCCTGAGGGGAATGAGTCTGGGTCCCAGAGAGAACACTAGGCAAGAGAGAAAAATTACCAGAATGTTAAGAGCAGTTTGAAACATGGTTATAAATGAAGCTGCCTAAGGAAAGACATTTGTTTTTGAAGAATATCTTAACAGTTCCCAATATTTGCATCCTTGTACTTTGCCTCAAATGAAATAATTGGCCACAGACTTAAAAAATAATAATAGCAATAGCTTAATTATATTCAACATCAATACAAATATAATAAATAACATTTTAAATACTAAATAACATAGACAACTTAGTTGATTACACACACTATATTTTTCTCAGCTGTGTATTACATACCTTAAGGGTAGCAAACATGTGTTAGACTTTTGTTTCATTTTTATAATGTCAGTCATGTTACTCCGTCTATAGTAAGTGCTCACTAAACACTTATTAACTTTTGCGTAACATAGTCTATTTTTCTTTTACTATTTTTCAAGAATCTATGAATGGAATATAATTTTATTTTTATTTTTCACAAATATTTTACTTGAATGAAATTATTATAAATGTTAAAATAAAAGCCTTTACATGATTCATTCATTCATTCATCCATTTGTTCATTTGTTCTGCAAGTATGCACCACATTCCATCTTCTGTCACATACACAAGGACATCAATAAGCAGATACTGCTCTTTGTTGCTCTCTCTTTCTTTAGGATGCTTTACCAAGGTGTTCAAAATATATAGGATAACTTAACTAGCTTAATTTTCATTCAATTACCTTTAGTAAACTACAAACAAAGACTTAGCTCCTCCAAAAAGTGGGTATGTAGGAAAATCCACTTGCTCATGAAACTGTGGTGTGGACTCTGCATCATAGTTCTAGCCCCCTGTCGTTGTGTGTATATTTTTCAGAATGATCATATCAAGCCCTAACAGCAATTGTATCATTATCACCGTTTTCTCTCTCCTCCTCTCTCATCTCTGTCTCTCTTCTATCTCTCCTCTCTCTTTCTCTCTTTCCCTCCCCCTTTCTCCCTTCCTCCCTCTGTCCTTCTCTCCTCCTCTCTCTCTTGCATCTGCTTCTCTTGTAATAGTGTATTGATTCTTTCATGAGGCTGAACATATGAACTCAGAACTTCACTGAAGGAAAAGGGAGACTTCCCACCAGCTTCAGTTACGAAAGTTCCAGGAAGGACACTGATTGGCCTGCTTAGGGAAGAGGAATACCATGTCCCAAATACAGTGGCCAGGTACAGGTATCATGGTTGACCCAGCCTGGATGAAATGTCATCTCCAGATGTCGCAGCAGAGTTAGGGTACCAGGAGTTTTAATGGAGAAGGAATATTTCATGTAAATCTCATTGAACTCTCCAGTCAATTGCTTTATTTTTTCTATTCTATCAGTCCATCTAGAACTCTTCATTCCCTACCAAACCTGCATCCCATACTGGATAATCAAAACTAGTTCACCCAAATATTTGATGTTCTACTTGTAGAGCAATGTCCTACATATCCATATCCAGTAACACCGCATCAATAGCAGCATTCACTTTTTATATTCTTACACCCAGACACAAATCCATTTGGAAAAAATCACAGTTGTGCACTTAGTACCCATCGTAAATTCATTGTCTGTAGTTTCAGCCTGACATCTGTCAATGCTCCTCAAGGCATTTATTATCCTTTGTTGGCTCTTACTTTCCTTCTGCCTACAGTCATCTCAAACCTTCACCAGTCTTCTTAAAACTGGATCTCCTGGCCCCTGGCAGATGACTTTTTTCCAATAAATGATGGAAAGTCATGCCTTCTGGTTTCACATCCTTAGCCCACACAAGTGTTTTAATAGGATTCTAACAACCTCCTATTTGCCAAATCCACTGGGCATTTTTGGTTATCTTACTGGACCTTATTTTGTCTTTATCTCTGCTAGCCACTGCCTCTTTCTTCTAACTCCCTGTACCCGTGGCATCTGTGACACCATACTGTTAAGCTGATTCCTCTCCCATTTCTATTCTGTCTCCTTAGGACTCATCATTTTTTATTGCTCTTAAATTTTATTGCTCCACATTTTTGTGATTCCATTACTGTCATATTGATCTTCTCAACCATCATACCATCCCTGAGATTAGATTGACACTGTAATGTCTTGAACATTTCCACATGGAAGTCCTCCTCCATATTTATCTGGAATTTCCAAAATTGAACCCAACATCTTTTTTTCCTAAGCTGGTAACTCTTTCTGTTTTTCTCTTTTCAGTCAGTGGTGCCAATATCTACACACCATTCCTGATAATATTGATTATAATACCTAACTAACATTTCTTGAGTTCATAGTATGTGCCCAACACTGTGCCAGGCACTTTGTATGAATCATATCAACTAATATTAATAGTCCTGTAAAGCTGTTGGCATTTATCTCCACTTTACAGTTTTGGAAACTAAGCTTAAATGTGTTAAATAATTTGTCAGAAGTCATCAGGAAGGGTGGTGTTGGGATGCTTACTGAGGACACTCGTTGAACCACTATGGTACTGCCTGGGAGTGGTCTTTGACTTCCCTTTAACCCTCTGTTCTAAACAGCACCATGTCTTGTCATTTTACTTTCCCCATATTTATTGAACATGCTGTCTGCCCAGAAATCTCTGCACCCCATCAAAATTCCCTTATTTATGTACTCATTATTGCTAAGCTGAAACAGTGCATCAATATCCTTATCCTCCTCAGAATTGTACTTCTCAAATACATTTTTCCAGCAGCCTCCAGTGATTAAAAAACACATTAAGAGCCAGCCCTGATGGCCTACTGGTTAAAGTTCAGTGCTCTCACTGCTTTGGTGGACTGGGTTCAGTTCCCTGTCATGGAACCACACCACCTGTCTGTCAGTTGCCATGTTGTGGCAGTGGCTCACATAGAAGATCTAGAAGGACTTACAACTAGGATATACAACCATGCTTCTGGCTTTGGGGAGAAGAAAAAAAAAAGAGGAAAGATTGACAACAGATGTGCGCTCAGGGCAAATCCTTCTCTGCGAAAAACAACCACATTAAAAAACAAAACAAGACCAAATTAACATAAAAAATGTGAGGATGTTCTCCCCTATTCAAAGCATTTTGATGGTTTCCACTGCTTCTGAGGTAAATTCCAAGCTCCTAAATGTAATTTGCAAGGGTGTATTGATCAGGCCTCTATGCACACACATCTCCAGCCTCATCTTGCAGGGCTTTTTTTATTCTCAGTCTTCCTCTTTTCATTAGGAATGCAAACTGCTTGTGGTTCCCTCTACAGCCCATGCTGTCCCTCACTTCTGTGCCTTTGCTCTTGTTATCATCTCCTCTTGGAAGACCTCCTCCCAGCTTCTTCCCCCGAACTCAAATAACTCCCACTGTCTGCTGCCAATCAATCACCTGTCTACTACCTGCTCCTTCTAAGTGATACCTCACTGCCTCCAGAAAGCCTCCCTTGACTTCCAGAACAAAATAAGGGACCATTTTCTTGATTTTCACATTAACTTTTGCATATTTCTATTAAGGAACTTAAAATTTTGTTTTATAATTATCTTTTTCTATCTAGACTGGGCTCCTTGAAGTCAGAGTCTACATTCTTTTTATATTCTATTGCGTCACTCTAAAACAACAGGTTTCCTTAATGTATTGTTTAATTTCTCCTCAAGTAACAGTATTACTTCATGGAGGAAGCAAACTTTGAGTTGGATCTTGAAAAATTGGCTTAGAAATTGATGAAATGAAGGAGAGGAAGCACATTTTAACATATGCTTGACCCTCATTGACATTAATTTGATTATAGCTAGGCTTTGCATTGATAATCCTCCATGATATTTTACACTGTATATTCTACAGTGTAGTTTTCATGAACTATGCATATATTTAGCAGGTGAAATAATGGACTGGGTATGGAAACAAAACAGTTTCCTAAAATCAGTTAATTTTGTGATTAATTATAAAGTACTTTAAAAACAGCACTGAATGAGATGGCATCTGTGGTTGGCAATAGACATGCTGTGGGTAATTTATTATTAAAGACTTTTAAAATTTTAAAAACCCAATTAAAAAAAACCTTATAATTGAAGGGTAGGAAAAATGCTTCTTTAAAAAGCGGCCATACAATTAGCAGCATCACACAACCTCGGGGCAAATGCTGATCTCAAATAATAAGAAGTGATCTGCTTATTCTTTGTGTGGGTTAAGTATCATTGAAACACCACACGGATAACACCTCAGGCTATCCTCATGTTAGATTTCTGTGGATAATAGAGAATGGAAGACTTACGTGGGGGAAAAAACTGCAGAACAGGAAAAACTCGATCTTTATGCGTGGCAGTCTTTGTTCTTCCCCTTTCTGATCTGAATCAATTGCTCTGCCATTGGACTTATCACAAGAATTAGTTGTTACTAAGTAGCTTAAGTTCTTGCTACCCACTTAGGATCAATTGTCACTCTTGTCTAAGCTTGCCCAATTATACAGCTCTGTTAGATACTGAACTTGAATTATATGTATTTCACAAGGTAATAAAGCCTCTGGCTTTTGCACATTTTTCCTGTTTCTTATGAATTCCAGAATTGAATGATGACAGCCCCAAAATATCATCTTGTTCATATCATCTTTTAAAAATAATTAAGGTTTGCTCTTTTATGTTAAGCAAAACTGGTGGTTAAAAAATACATTTTTTTGGTGGCAATGACAAGGAGATTGGGCCAAAAATATGATATTAAGGAACAAATGGAAAGCAGCAATGTTTAACACTACAGGAAATCATCCCTCTTTAAAATGCTCATGTGTTCTTATTTGAAAATAAAATAAAGATTTCATATAAAAATTGTATTGCCAAATTAATTAAATCTTGAAATATTACCTGGCATTTTAGTTTTTGTTATGATTTTCTTATTGATATTTTTTATGATTTATTTAGTCAGATATTTTAAAATGAGTTTTACTCTCTTGACTCCCTTCGTTTGTTGATTTCTTGGAGAAATATTTTTACAATTTATACAATTGCAAACACCTTATGGTTGATAAAGTTAAATTAATTGGATTATTTTAAGATATGCATATACATTTCTAATAATAATCCCTTCAGTATTATTATTATTATTATTATTTTCAGGAAGATTGGCCCTGCACAAACATCTGTTGCCAATCTTCCTCTTTCTTTTTTTCTCCCCAAAGCCTCAGTACATAGTTGTGTATCATAGTTGTAGAGTTGCAGCTCTTCTGTGTGGGACAAATATTTAAATTTTCAACATTAACTTCTGAGCAATTTTGAGGAAGACACCTTATGAGGAGTATATACATCTGTATGTCATTTCTCATACCAAGCTTCCCGTAAAATAGTATTTATATAGTCTTTCTTCTAATCTTGTGCCGTTTAGAGATAGTTGTACAAAATCTGTCTTCAGTTTATAGTTCATACTTCAGATGTCTTGGGACCTGAATAATCATTCAGTTTTTCTGGAATGTCTTAGATGGTATGGTGATCGTCAAGTTTTAATCTTGGTTTAAAACTGAATTTTAATCTAGGTTCTACTATATGCTTGTCCTGCGCTCTTGGGAGAAGTTTTTATGACTTTTTTTTTGTTTTCCTTCCTCTCATTTGTAAAGTATCGGTATTGGAATGTATGATTTTTCAAATCTCTTTCAATTTATAGAGTACATGATTTAAAAAACAATTTTAAATCTATTTTTGAACTAGAATATCTGATATATGTCTGCAATTTAAAATTTCCCCTGTTGAAATCAGAACATCAGAAAGTGAACCCTTGAAACAAACTAGTGGTTTTTGTCAAACAAAAATGCATTTATTTAACACATTATGAAATATAAGGAGTCTCTGACTCTGCTGTTTTATTTATGATCCATATTATTACTTAGTTATTACAGATAATGAAAAGATGAACATAAACTAGCCCAGGAGAAAGCATTTTTATGGTTGGAAATGGTATATTCCATGCCCCCCTTCTATAAGATGTGAGAATTTTGAGTCAAGAAATGGAAATGATGTATGCAGTGTACACTTTACATTAAAAGAGTTTATTATGAAATGTGTTTGTACTAGAGAAAGACATTTTAGTACTATACCAGTTTAGCAAATATGCTTTGAGCTTAACTAGGCCTGAGCTTCCTTTTTTTTCCCCATCTTGAGACTGTTCTTCTGCCATTATTTTGATTTCTCTTAAACACATTTATTGGGCACATTCTATATGCCATGCACTGGGCTGAACATGCATAGCTCAGTGGTGAGTCAACACACAAGGCTCCTGACATAATGGGCTTGCAGGCCACAGAGCCCCCAGGAAGATTTTGTGAGCTTCCCTAAGGTGTGCTCCAGGAAATAGTTTGTGGCTAAAGTGGTTCTAGTACACTTGAAATGGTTTTTCAAATATTAAGGAGGAACATTTTTCCTCCTGTCAGAATTACTCTTAGCCCAGGATACTTTGTGGAAAGGATGACCTGGATTTCCAATGTTTCAATTCTTTAAAAATAAATATAAGTCTGCCTTAGGAGTTTGGGTGAAGTATTTTCATCTCTTACACTCATAGTTGCCCCCTGCCCCCAGAACTCAACTTTGTATCATGACCAATTATTGGCCCCAATCTCCTCTATATATTTATTATTTGTTTTATTTCAGAGGACATATTGTTCTTACTTGTACTTGTCAGGAACACCCTGCCTTACCAATTTTCTCTAACATTGACTCTCAGAAAGAAGTATGAGAATTTGACCCTTTCTTCCTAGATGGACCCATGGACTCTTTAAGCAAATTTTCCCATTTCCTTTCTAGCAACATTGAGCCTCTAGGACTTTCTATTAAAATCAGGAAAAGATAAATAGAAGAGATCTTTACAAGTCAACTGGTTACATAGATTTATGTTTATTATACAAATATTTTCCTTGCTTCCTGATTCTCTTAATTGTTCAAGCTTTATCCTGGTTGAATGACAGAAGTTTTGGTGGAGAAAATGGGAAACATTGCTTACATGAACTGTGACACCTTTTCTTATGGTTTAAGAAAGTGAAGGAGAGAGAAGGCAGAATAGCAGATGAAAACAGGAAAGAAATGATAGGGCAGAGGAAAAAAAATAAAAGAAATTGAATGTCAAAAAAAAGAGGAAAAGGCCAGAAAGGGCACTGCCTGTGTTCTTGCATTAACCTGAGAGCAAAGCTAAGAGAAGCAGGGAGGCAGTCCACTCTTGTTCTTCCGATTCAAGTAGCAACAGGAGGGAGTTTCCAGCAAGTAGCTGGCAACATACACAGGACTTCGAATCATGTGGAGACAGCTCAATAAAGCAGTTTTTCGGTTTCCAGAAACACACCAGTGCACTGAGATTAATGAGTCCTGATAGCCCCCACTCCTGTCCTGCCAACCACAGGCTGGACTCTGATGCCATTCCAATCATTTCTATAGCCACAGAGTGGGAAATTGTGACTCTGGCCTGCTTCCTCATCGGTGCCATGACTTTAAGAGCTTCGAAATAAAAATTTAACAAAGGTGGTTTAAATTTCACTATGAATACTTCAGTCAATAGATCATAATTTCATAGGTACTTGATCTGTTTGATTTTATTTTTTCAAGAAAATGTCTTTTGTGCTACCCATAACTTGTACTCAGAGAATGATTCAGTACAAAGGAATGAAAGAAATTTAGTGTTTTGAAAGATTTTCTGTCACACGCAAAAATATTATTTCTGAAGTTAGGAATTGTTGGAGTATTTTGATAAAAACTATAAACACAAATCAAAATTTAATTTTTTTTATAATCTCAAAATATTATAATTCATGCCTGTGAGCAAATATTTCATTGTAATTATAGTGGACTTGCCAAATGTACAGAAACCCTATTTGTGTTATATGACAGATCTCACATAACTTTTACTGAATATAATTTTTAAACCTTTAAAACATTTTTCTTTCATCTTGATTTTAAGCATTTTTTTCTCTCATCTTATTTTTAAATAGCGTCATCTATTGAAAACTAGCCATGATTAAGGACAATAATATTTTAAGTAACTCGCTGTGATATATTGTTATATGTTTTGATTTTAATATGACTAGGGAATGAGCTTAAATTAATCAGAGTGTTTAACTCTACAACTGAAACTCCACTGATATTTCCACTAGAGGTATCATTGGAATATATTGGTACATGAAGAGGTAATAGCACATAGAAATATTTAAAAAAAAACTAAAGCAAAACATCTATTTCCTATTATTACACACTAGATTATTCACAGTTCTTTTAAATCCAAAAGCTGGATTTAAGATAATGTGAACAATATGCAATACAGGAAAATTTATCATTTTTTCCTAGACCTAATGAAATATTTTAGATATAAATCATAGTGTTTTTTTCTTAACTAGCTTTATCTACTCAAAAAAAAAAATCAAGGGGGATTTATGGTCTTTGCATCATTTTCTACAAATATTTAATGATTATCTTCAGAGTAATTATAATCTTTTACAAGATATATAATATAGCCCTACATCTTCAGAGTAATTATAATTTTGTATAGGATATATAATATCTTGCCTTCAGAGTAATTATAATCTGTACAAGATATATATTATCTCCCTAAATCTGCAGGATATGATAGAAAGTGAAAATTTGTTAAAGAAGTTATAAAAAATTATTCTGGGCGTTCAGAGAAGGTAGATTATTAGTTTTAGAGTCTGATATGATTTGAGAGCTGACCAGCTCGTCTCCCTTTATTTTCTAGTTTATGAACCAGAGGCCAGAATGTTACTTTTGTTTTCAAAAAGTGCTATGACTATATTAAAACTTCATTAATTTGTTTTAATTAGAAGAAAGGATGGCAGAAGTGTGATGGGATAGTGTTAACTCAGATGAGAAGACCAGGCTGAGACATCAATAGGATGTGTCACATTGGGCGTTAATTACCTCAACTGGCCTTGAGTAAATTACCTCAATTGGCCTCAGTTTCCACCTCTGCATAATGAGAGTTTTGCATTATTTGCAACGTCCCATCCAGCTTATAATTTTTATGATTATATAAAAGACTACTAGCAATAAATGAAATATCTGCTATGATTAAATGAAAAGTCTAATTTAAAAAGAAATGCATGGATTTTTTTTTGTTTGTTTTAGTTCTTAAGCAGAATGTGCTTCAATGTAGATGTCCTCAACCTAATTTCATTAACAATTAGTATCATCAGCAGGCATATAATAATTAATGTGCTTTTTCCAAGATGTTTTACCATTCCTCCTGTTATATACTTTAAGCTACTCATTTGTTTATCGTATTATTAAAGATAGCCTTTAGGCCAAAGCATGTTAAATGATCACAAATCCCAAATTTAATGAAGTAAAAATTACTGACATTTTATTTCATTTTTTTCTCATAACTTCATATGATAAAAACTACATTGGCATTTTATAATATCTGGAGGACATGATAAAATAGTGCAGCTATTCAAATAAAATCTGTACACCGTGGCTAAGGCTGCAAGGCTGGCAGCTGTAATAAAGAATAGATCACAAATTCATTAATGGGGGCTCCCTTTATAATTGAATTATCTAGCCTTTTATTTGTTTTAAGGAATACATTATTCAATCAGCGACCATTTACTGTGTGCATAATATTTTCCAGGTACCAAACTAAGACAATGGAAGTGGCTGAAGTGTGAAGTAGATTACAAAGATAGGAACTTGGAATGAAGATGAAGGCGAAAGCTCAGTTACAAGAATGAGAATGCACTGGATGGTCCGTATGAGGTGGAGAGAGGGAATAGCCTGTAGGATGATGTGCCTACACTAAAATCAAATCAGACGAGTAGCATGATTTACTTAGTCCGGAGACCTTAGCATTTACCCTGGAGTAAGAAGGTAAAAATCAAATGGAAAAACCAGTGGATGCTCAGTTCATTATTGCTAATATCTATTAATAATGTTTTTATGGATTATAGATCTTTCACATATATAATTTTATTTGGTGCACAAAACAAATATCTATTTATATATTGCTTCTCCATTTATCTGCAACAAGGATTTCAGTTGGAGTCTATATTAAAATGTGCTACATTAGGAAATGTCTAATACACAAGTAGGATGGGCCAATAAGAAAATCATTCGAATGAAGACTGATTTATTTCTCTTAGGATAAATCGTCCTGCAGGAATAAAGTTCCAGACATAAATAGGTTGGCTCAGAGAGGAAGTCTTAGTGTTCAAAGGAAGGTGGAATTCTGAATGCAGCATGGTGGCTGACAATTGTATTTATTTCCTGGACAAGCCACCATTGGACCTGAGGATCACAGAGGCCAAGAGAACTGTAAGGAACAACTGAAAGTACACTTTCATAAATGTTGTGAAATATTAGAATGCAACTAACATTGCTTTGAGATGTCTTTAAAATAATATACTAGAAAAAGGACAGAACAGGTTTGTGTCAGTCAGGGTTCTCCAGCAAAACAGAACCGATAGGATACATACAGGAGAATCTGTTAAAGAAATTGGCTCATGTGATTATGGAGGGCTAGAAGTTCCACGATCTACCATTTGCATAGCTGAGAACTGGGAAAGCCAATGATATAATTCAGCTCTAGTCCGAAGGCCTGAGAACCAGGGGGCTGCTGGTGTAAGTCCCAGAGTTTGAAGGCCCAAGAACCCAGAGCTCCAATGTCCTAGGGCAAGAGAAGGTGGACATCCCAGCTCAACAAAAGAGAGAAGAATTCACCCTTCCTCTGCTTTTTCGTTCTATTGAGACTCTTAAGGGATTGGATGATGCTCCCCCTCATTGATGAGGATGGGTCTCTTTACTTAGTCTACTGAATCAAATGCTAATCTTTTCCAGAAACACCTCCACCGACATACCCCCAAAAAATGTTTTACCAGCTATCTGGGCATCCTTAGCCTTAGTGAGGACTTCCATGTGCAGCCTATTTCAATCCCAGTACTTCACCCATCGTGACTTTGTCTATCCTTCTTCCTAGACTCTGTCACTCTCAAATCTATTATTTATTTCACTCATTTATTTGGTTTTCTGTTTGTGTCCCCACCGCCCTCAACCCCACTAGAATGAAAGTTCCATACGGTGACTTGTTTTTGTCTGTTTTTTTGCTGCTATGTTTCTAGTACCTGAGACAGTGCCTGCCACAGAGTAGGCATTCATAAATACTGGGTGACAAATGAAATATCAATAGAAATTTTAATATTCTGAGAAAAACAGCCGATTGAGTCCAATATGATGGTAAAAAATCTGTGCACTATAATCAAGGATGTTTTATCCATACAACGTCTCTTCCCTCAACCACAGCAATAGCATCTTGGCTCATCTTTTTGCTTCTACTCCCCTTTTCTAGCACATTCTCCAGAGAGAAATAGATCAGTTGATGTCTACCCCTGGTCCTCCTGGAGTTCCCACTGCTGTTTAATTCAACCTGGAGTCCTCCCCCAGCGGATTACCTCCAGGCTTCTGCCAGCCTGTCCACATACTCCCTGTGATTCAGTCTTCTCCTGCCTTGCTAGCCTTCTTTACCTTGCTCAGATCTACACTATGGTATTGGTGCTTATTCTTCTTTCTGTTTGGAACAAACCATGGTATTGCTGGCTTCTGTGTATCAATTATGTCTCAAAATTTTATATTTCAGATTTTAGAATTTTAAGAAAAAGGAGAAATAATTATAATAGAAAGAACATGTTAACATTTGGATAGTAACAGATATTTATATTTCTATATAAGTGTATATTTATGAATATCTGTAACTTAAAACCATTTATATCAAAACTTGTGCATCAAAAAATAATTAAGCATCTATTATGCAATGGACTGGAGAATTCACAAGAGTAATATAGGTGCAATCAAAGTAGTAGGGAAGATATAAAATGAACTTTCCAGTTTGTTAGAAGACTACAATAATATCTAGCATTTGGGGATTACTTATTCTCTGTCAGGGACTATTTATATTAATAGTATCTTCACAACAAAATTTTGATGTAGGTATTAGTGTCATCATTTTATAGATGTGAATGCTGGAAAGGAGATGATTTAAGTTAATTCTTCAAGGTCTCAGATATTGGTTCCCAGGGCAACTATATATGGCTTCAAAGCTCATGCTGCCTCTCTAAGGTAAAAGAATTCTAGGATGGAAAAGGAGCACAGCGTCGGGGCAAGGGGTTAATCAGAGCACTCTATGGTCAGAAAAAGCTTTCCACGGGAGATGGCATTAAACTGAATCTGGAAGGACCAGTGAGTACAAAAACTCAGATGAAGCTGAGAAAAATGATTCCTTCTGGAAAGTGCAAGTACTTTAAATTAGTTAGAACATAGAGTCTGAAAGAGAGTGGACAAAAATGGAGTGGTATGAGAGAGAGATGTGTGATGAAAGAGGTTTGACTTAATCCTATGGGTAACCACATCCTTAGGTAAGGATTTCAGCAAAATTATACCTTGACCACAGTATAAGAAAGATTGTGAGGAAGCAGAAATCTTTAGAAAGGCTTGTACTATTCCAGTAGATCGATGATGAAGATCCTGAAACAAGAAACAGGTATTACAGATGGAGAGCAATGAAGAGACTAAATACATATTTAGCAGGTCAAATCAATTGGAATTATGGATTGCTTAGATGTGAGACTTGAGGCAGGGGTAGGAGTTTAAAATAAAGCTCAGGGCTCTGGTTAAGAAGACTGAGAGGATTTTATGCCATTGAGGAATTTGATAGGAAGAACAGGTTTTGAGGAAAATACATTTCTGTGTTATTTTTAGTTTTAAGTGCCTGAAGAACATTTACATACTCACCAAACTATTTGGAATAGAAGTCTGGAGCCCAACATACAGTTTAGCTGTAGCTCTGGAGACAATGACCTGGTTTAAATCCCAATCTGACCATTTAAAATCTGTACAACTGTGGATAAATTATTTAATTTCTCTAAACTTTAGAGTCTTGGTTTATCAAATGGACAAAGTTAACAATAGCGTATAGTGTCCCCATGATAATTGGATATTCTAGTCTGTGAAAAGCATATAGAACACTACCTAGCAGGTATATTTATGGTTGTGGCTGCAGTTTTTGTTATTATTTGTAATTCTGGTTGGTACTACAAAAGAAACTTTGCAGATATCCAGATATATGAGTGGGTTAGTATATTAGTAGGTGTGAGTCGAAGACCTGGGATGAATGAAATCATCTTGGAAGAGTGGATAACAGGAGAAAGGAGAACTAAGAATGAAGCTCTTGGGAACCCCTGAATTTAAGAAATAGAAGGACAGAAAACTGCAAATATGCTTGGGAATAAATTAGTCTGAGAACAGGAAGAAGACAAGGGAGTGAGCAGTGTTTAAGAAGCCACAGGAGTTGATTAAGTGAGTGATTAACATGTTAAATAATGCAGAGGTGTAAAGAAAAATGAGACTAATTTGTCAATTTAGAGGTGGTAGAAGTGTTTCAATAGACTGGTAGGGTCAGAAAAAGGTCAGAAACCAGACTGCAGCAATTCAGAAATTACTGGGAGTTTTGGAAGTGGAGACAATGAGAATAGACTAATCATCCTTTTTGAAATATAAAGGCAATGCACATAATTGCTGGTAAAGGTCATGGAGGAGATAAGAGGAAAGGGAATCTAAAGGGCAGGTGGATGAATCAGTTTTTGAAACTCTCAAAATGTGACGGCTTGGTTGATGTCTTATTACAATCTTTATGATTAACAAGATAGTCGATTAAAAATGCTGGGGCCGGCCAGGTGGCATAGCGGTTAAGCTCACATCCTCCTCTTGGGCTGCCGAGTTCGCAGGTTTGGATCCTGGGAGCCAACCGACGCACTGCCTGTCAAGCCATGCTGTGGCAGCGTCCCATATAAAGTAGAGGAGGATGGGCACGGATGTTAGCTCAGAGCCAATCTTCCTCAGCATAAAGAGGAGGATTGGCGATGGATGTTAGCTCAGGTCTAATCTTCCTCACAAAAAAAAAGAAAAAAAAATGACACTAAATATACAAACATCAATAGCTATATCTGTTTATTGATATGTGTAGTAATGTATAGAGAGGAAATATATAGTCTGTTCAAAAAGTCAGGCAACAGAATGAACTTATTCTTAGTTTTAATAGCTTTTTTGATATATAACTTACATACTATAAAATTCACACATTTAAAATGTACAGTTCAAAGATTTTTAGTGGATTTAAAGAATTGTGCAACCATCACCATAATCTAATTTCACTGCCCATCTGCACCCTCCCCACCCCAGCCACAGGCAAACACTAATCTACCTTATTTTCTACAGATTTGCCTATTATTGACATTTCGTATAAATAGAATCTTGCAATATGTGGTCTTTTGTGATGGACTTATTTCACTTGTGTCATGTTTTTGAGGTGTATCCATGTTGTAGCATGAATAAGGACTTAATTCTTTTCTTTTTGCTGAATAATATTCCATTGCATGGATATGCCACATTTATTTATCCATCCATCAGTTGAGGGAAATCTAGTTTGTTTCTATTTTTTGATTATTTTGAATAATGCTGCTATGAGCACTCATGTACGAGTTTTTGTGTAGATATATGTTTTCATTTTCTAGAGAATATAACGAGGTGTAGAATTGCTGGGTCATGTGGTAACTCTGTGTTTAACCATTGAGGAACTTCCAGACTATTTTCCAAAGCAGCTGTACCATTTTACATTTTCTCTAGCAGTGTATGAGCGTTCAAATTTCTCCACATTCTCTTTTCCCCAAACCTTATTATTTTCTGTTTTTTTTATTATAGAACAAACTTACTTTTATACAATAGGTAAGTTACATTTTCATGTAATATTCTCAATGTGTATTTCTTTAATCTGTAGATAATTTTTCAGTGAAGTGACCCTAAATTTAAAGCCATGAATTCATTCGTTAATCAGAAAAAGTACCATAAATTCATTACACTATTTTCTCTGGGATTCCAGATTTTGGGGGGCGTTCTGTAGGATATCTAGAATATGTATATAGTTGTATACTAGTGATAACGGGAGATTCATTTTGGCAGTTGTCGCCATGTCAACAGCATAATCTAATGTATAAGGACAGCACTGGTATCATTACCACTGTCCAGTGCTTTGCAGAGTGCTGGGCAGCTGTGTTAGATGTATAGTCCACTGTTCGCAGGGTGGTGATTGTAGTGTCTTTGTCATATTTATTCTGTTAGATTTTTGCTCTGATCCTAGCTGTTTCCCAGCATTTCTTGTTTCTGCCCTTTTTTGGGAACCTAATTCTTCTACCTGCTGATTCTGGGAGTTACTCTAAAACCTTTCAATATATTTCCTTTCTGTTTTTAATCAGGGAAAATCAGGATTCCTTGTATGTAACTAAGAATCCTCAGCTATCAATCTGTGGTATTATTTTCATCACTGGTGAGACAGAACACAAAAGCTGCATCTTCTTTTCATGGAAAAAGTGATATCAAAGGAAACATTAGTTTAGCAAAGCTGAAGGAGATCCCTGACATCTATCCATCATAAAAATGCACTGTCTCAGAGAAATGAAAATTGTTCACGCAAAAATCTGTACACAGATATTTACAACAGCCTTATTTGTCATAGTTCCAAACTGGAAATGACTGAGATGTCCTTCAACAGGTGAATGGTTCAATAAACTGTGGGATAGTCATACCCTGGAACACTAGTCAGCAATAAAAAAGGGTCAGACTATGAAAACACAAGTTGGCTGAATCTCCAGGGAATTGCATTTGATGAAAAAAAGCCGATCCAAAAAGTTACATACTGTATGATTTCATTGTGTAACATTCTTGAAATGACAAAATGATAGAAATGGAGAACAGATTAATGGTTGCCAGGGCTCAGGAATGAGGGGTGGGGCAGGAAGGAGGTTTGTAATAAAAGGCAACATAAGGGATCCATGTGGTGATGAAAACGTTCTATATCTTATCTGTATCAATGTCTATATCCTGGTTGTGATATTGCATTATAGTTTTGCAAGATGTCACCACTGGGGGAAACTGGAATGGTAGATAGGATCTCTCTGTGTTATTTCTTATAACTCCATGAGAATCTTTAATTATCTCAAAGTAAAAATTGAAAGGTATGTACTTTCTTATGAGAAAAAGACCTGATCTAAAATGTCTAGAACCTTGTTGTTTTGATATGGGGATTTATCAAAACCAAAAAAATCTAATTATGTATCATGCAGAGTTGCTTATTGCATTAACTTTTTTTTTTTTTAAATCACAAGGAGTTTGAGATACCTTGGTTTCTTGATGCCCTAGGAATAAAAAGGGGGTGAGACAGATAAAGAAAATATGAAAAAAAAGCCTGCTTCAAACCATAACATTCATCCCAAATCAGTGACATTCGTCTAACATTTTGAATATCAAAGAGAAATGAAAGCTCCACAATTTTCCTTCAACAAGTAAATGAAAGAATTAATAACATCTATCAGTTATGTGCATACTGACACAATCAATGAAGAATAATTTTGGGGGAGCCCATTTTGAAACCCTCAGAGATCATTGATTTTTTAAAAAAAATAGAAACGTTACTTTACTTGTGAAAGCATCATTTGAAAGAAAAATCTCAGATTGTCGTGTTCAGTGGAAACCAATACAGACTTGACATCACATCTGATTTTGATTATTTGATAAAGAAGGAAGCCTCAACTCTGAATCAAGATTTTTCATGAGCTGCTTTGTTATCAGAGATTCTAACAAAAATTCCTAAAATCATATGTTTTTTCTGTCCTGAAATTTGTCAACGTACTTAATGTCAGGACCTTCTTAGGAGTTTTGCTAAGAGATGAAAATATAATAGAATATGTAAAGCATCCAAGAAAATGTCTTGGAGCACCTGGTAGAAATGTAGGCAAAATTAGTTTTTATAGAAAAAAAAAGACAGCATAATTCTCAGGCCAATATAAGGGGAATAAATTTGGCCTGAATAATGCTTGGATTATTTGGCTAAATAATAAGGTAAAATCACCTTTATTTAGGGCTGTGTGGTTGTCATCATAGTGATGCTGAAAACAAATATGTGCTCCTCTGGCCAAACTTCTATTGTGCAGGAAGAGATCAGAGACAGATGTCAGTTAATTTCCCAGTGCTAGAAAAGTTAAGCTTCACATAAGCCAGCATCAAAATGGGTAAAGACTTGTCTGTTTATCAACTGGCAAACTCTGCAAACACCTTAAAACACTGGAAATAATTCTGAATATAGATTCTTAGATGACCTTAAATGTGAAAATACAAACTCATAATCCTTTCTTACTGACACAGATAGGAACAGTGAAGAAGAACTTGCTGGAGATAATATCTTGAATTGAGGACAAGGAAAATAAAGGGGCATGTCTTCCAACATGGAGACCTGTAACCTTTGACATAAGGCTACGGTCCTCCAGCAGTCTGACTAGTGGGAACTTCAGTTTTGTGCTTTTGTGTTTTTTAATTTTATGGATTTTATAGTCAGAATTTTCTAACTCATATATCAAAATGAAAAGTCAAAAATGATCAGATGATATTGTTAAAAGAAACGAATGATGTTACAGCACTGTTGAAGAATATAATTCCAGTTGTATTTAAAAACACCAACTAGGGGCCTGCTCCATGACCTAGTGGTTAAGTTCAGTGTGCTCCGCTTCAGCAGCCTGGGTTTGGATCCTGGGCGCAGACCTACACCACTCCTCGGCGGCCAGGCTGTGGCGGCAACTCACATACAAAATAGAGGAAGATTGGCACAGATGTTAGCTCAGGGCTAATCTTCCTCAGCAAAAAAATTAAATAAAATAAAACACCAACTATGACTGTGTAAATATATTGATGCAGGTTTTTCAGATCTTAGGGTGAAGTTTGTCATGATACACCAAAATATTAATAATGGTTGTCTCTGGGGAGTGAGGTTGGGGAAAACAATCAGTTATGTAGCTCAATTACTTTTGTAATCAAAAGAATTATATATATGAATACCAGACATAGCATACATGTTATCAAGAGTAAATCTAAGATTTGAACAATTCAGCTTCTTTTTCAAGAAAACAAACTGTAGAATCTCACAGAAATCTACTTTTGTGCAGAAATAAAATTTGTAGACTTTTTTGTTTGTTTTACTTGAAAATTTAGAATAATTTTCTTTTCAGAAAGAAGCAAATAATTGATTGCATGAAAAAGTAAAAAGAAAGACATAACTGCTTGTAAGGATTATTTTATGAATTATGTCCATGTGAAGAAATAACTTTCTAAGTGCAATAAAATGAACAAGCAAAAAATGTAGGTTCAGGATTATTTTCATTTTAGGGCATGGACACATACTTTTATGTAATATTCTCAAAGAGAATCAAGGCCCTAACCGATTAAGAAACATTGATATATGGGATATCAAAATGGGATCTTCATCTTATTTATGTCCGTCCACTTTCAACTTCAATGTCCATTTCTTGTCATGAGTATGACACGTAGATACCTTTTTAGAATTTCTCCTCAATGTCATCATTTTTTTCTTTTCTTATTTTTCCTTATTTTTTTAGAATAGAAACGTCCTTTCTAACAAGAGACAATATAGACACTTGTTAAGATTTTTGTCATGACTATGTGACCTGCTGTCTCCTAAGGCAAAATAAACCTTGGTAATGGATTCGAATAGAAGATATTATTGATTGGAGAGCTATGTCCAAAGTGTTATCATCGAGTTGGCTGCCGTTATACTCCAAACAAGATATAGAGAGGTGCAGAGACAGGCCCAGCACATTATTTTCATCAATAATCTGGATTAAATATGTATGTGTTTCATCTAATAATGGTTCATTTTTATATGGACATAAAAATGCTAACTATAAAACATATCATCAAAATCACTATTATAATCTGTAGTCGGGAGTGGAAAAAGTTCAATAAAAGCCAATTCTGGGTAGAACACATATGAAAGAACACTGCATGCAAAGACCAGACAAAACCCAGGGATCCCTTTTCCATCGATGACCAGTTAGCAGCATCTGTGTGGAGTAGGAAGTCTCTTTTGCTCTTCTCCAAAGTAAACTGCAACTCAGGGACTCTGTTTACTTAACACTAAGCAGATGTTTGAAAGATTTGCTAGCCAGTTTTAAACTTAGAGAATATACTCCTCTTCTGTAGATGAAATATTTAAAACAGAAAAACGGACAGGTGAGTAGGCCAAGATTTAAGTCTTAGTTTGTGTACTACAACCCAGTGTGGCTGTGGGTGAGTCACTAATGTTCCCTGGGCCTCAGTGTTCTCACTCTGTAAATTAAGGGACATGGAACACTTAGGAGAGTCTTAAAATAATATTTTAAATCTAAAATTTTGTGATCCTCCTTAAAGCAGTAATATATCTATATGCTATTTTTTTCGTTCTAAAGAAGAATACAAACAGCTTAAAAATGTTATTTTAATGCAATCAAAATGTATTTTAATAGAATCATTAAAATAATAAAAATGTTATAGTTAAAAATGAGTAGCAAAGACGACATTAGCTTTGGGTTTTATTACCAATTGTATTTCTAGAGAAGTAAAAATTTAAAAATAACACTAAAATCTGCAAGTGATTTACATGAAAGCTTCCTCAATAAAGTAATATGACTACAACTGTTTCTAATTTCAGTAAAGGAACAACAAATTAAAGTTAGGTGTATCACACAATACAATTAATTTCATTTAGACAAAAATTTACAGATATTTTATTAAGTGCATTATATTTTATAAAATGCTTAAGATATCACCTTAGTATTTTAGCATATTTGTTAATATTTGATAATGAAGGGATTAGACAAGATAGTTCTTGTGGATACTTTTTCATATTTCTGCATAAGCTACTGAGGAAGATTGAGTGGCCAAAGTATTTAGTCCAGATTTTGGTAAGGTCCTTCAAACTATACTGGATGATCACCTTAGAATTACAGTCCTGCCTGTGACTGCCTGGGTTTGGCATTAGCTTTATTTGAGTGGGACAGATTCTATCACAAAAGAAAACAGCAGGTTAAAAGCACATAAGGAACAAGGATATGAGGGAAGTTTTATGCTTAAAGGTAAAGAGGAGTGGTTTGAATTTCTAAAAGATGAGAGAATAAGCCACTCTGATCTTTCAAAGTACTGAAATAGTCATTTTTAAGTAAAAGCAAGACTCAGAGCTTCAGAGAGTCCAGAGAACTTCATCCTGGAGCTACTGATATAGGCTCACCAGGGATTGTCAGAAGTCGCAGGGCGCTCTGTCAGCTGTCAGGAAATAAATCTCTCTATCAGATGGAAGCGGTCTGAGTTGAGCGAGTGCTGCACCGCGTGTCACCCCGGGAGCTCTCATCATACCTGGTGAACAAGGGCTCCCTGATGTGCTCTGATTTATGTCTATCTGTAAAGTTACTCCTGGTAGAATCAAAAGAAAGATCGATCAAGAGAGCTATCACTTGAAATGCTTCCATACTGTTTCCACCTCCCTCAATCTATTGACCATGGCTGCAAGGAAACAAACATCACGGACTGTTCCCAGCGGTCCTTTCCTTTCCACTGTGACCCCTTGAAAGGACTATTGCTGGAGCCACCACTCACTTCCCATGTTAATAGAGAAGAGCAAGTACTTATATTTGTGTTTGAAAGGTGGTCCGGTCAGTTGGTTGTCCTGTCAATGGATTGTACCTATCCTCTCAGAATTTATCAAAAGCCTGCTGTGGAACATACGTGCTGACAAATTTCACATGTTCCTAAACATGCAACTGGATTTCCCTCCCTGATCATGAGCATGTGTCTTGTGCCATGTTTCATTCTCTGATATCTCATATCTCATCTTCATTTCATTATATTTCCAATCTGACAAGATCCAAATTATATTGGATGTGTGCTAGTATGAATGAGGAAAATGTGGGTATCACTGGTTTGGTTGCTGTTAAAATTGTCTATCATTTGTAATGTAATGGAAGATAGGAGTTGAATAAAATAAAAGCAGGATATGATGAATTTTATAACATGCGGTACTTGCAAATAAATTTAACTCATATATCAGGGGTTAGTTTTGCAAGAAAATGTATAAAGATGCCAGAGAAAAGCATGAATTATGGGCTTCAGATTGTAGAAATCAAGCACATAACATTTTGGACAGCGCTGGTTTTGCTGTTGATAGACAGTATAATGAGGTCAGTGGCCCAGCTACTGAAGAGCATTGTTTTTATCAGGGTTTTAAACAGGGCAAGGGAGGATGAAGGATTTTTAGACGTATTTAAAAAATAATGAGGGCTGCCATGGTAGAGGAAAATTTGTTATATGTGGGAGAATTATGTAGACCTACTGTAATTATGAAGAATTTTATAGATGAGGTTTTGTTTGCACTCAAAATCAACAAATATAATAATTTTTAAATTTATTCTATAAAAATTGCTTCATATTGGATTTATGTGTCTACGTATTTTGCTTTTCTCTACCCTTCCCAAGAGAGTAAATACCTAGAGAACAGAACTATGTCTTATATACCATTGCAAGCAACTAGTCGTCTAGAATATTGTTTGAATATAGTAGCTTTCAATAAACACTTGATTATAAAAATAAACTATTATTCCATGGGATTTTCTCCGTTATTCTTTTTGAAATTTTATGCATGTATAATTTATTTTTGCCCTTATAATATCTAGTTTCTCCCTACCACCACTGCCTTGCTTTATTTTATTTTATTTTTTGTTTTATAGTGCTTTTTCTAGTACCAGTCCCAATATTCTGAAAGAAATGGATAATTTCTTTTTAACTTAACTGTGGCTTCTATTTTATTCCCATTCAAGTTAGAAAGATTCATATTATATCATTTATTTCCACTGCACAATTCTTGGATAGACTGTGTGAGCTCTTTTGAAAATTATGATACCAAGGTACTTTAAAAAATTTTGGTTATTAATAGTTCTTTGGTTAAAAAAGTATATTTCTTCTCAAATCTTCCAGAAAATGCTAAACTTATAAAGAGAAAAAAACCCCATAATTTAGCCCACCGGATGTGGGAAATGAAAATTTTATGTTTTTATGTAAATCTTGGATATATTGTGTGTTTCTATTGCTAAAGGAAAGAGGCAGGATAAAATATATTCACAACAAAAGCCACCCTTCAGTTTCTGTCCATGGAAGAAACAGAGACAGAAATTTTCCTTGAATTTGAAGGTTGCCATTGTTTCTTCACACAACTGCTGTTTGGAATGCAACAATGATAAGAAGGCCAAAAGGGGCCGGTGAAGAGCAGGGTTGTGCTACATGAATTCTCACAAGAATACAGCAAGAAGGAGCAGAGTAGGAGGCTGGGTTATAGTACAGTCATATGACTGTTGACTCTGTGGCAACAATTGTTTTGCTATAATGAAAACTAAAATGTAATAGTTATTTTGCTGAATATGTGATACAGAAAATTTCAAAGTAGTGTACTACAACTCCACTTTAATTTTATGAGATTTTGTTAGTGTTGATTTCTCAAATTTGTAAATCTGTGATACTGTATAGAAAAACACTGAGCAGACTTCCTGTCCACGTGCTTCTAATGCCCACACGGAGATAAAGAAACAGGCAGCATATGATAAAAACAAAACAGTGCTTTGGGTATAGTGAGCTTATAAATTAACTGTGATCCAACACAACTGTTCCATTCAAATTATCGGTAAGCCACGTTGATGTCTTTTAAACAAGTCTTTAAATGGAGATAAATAGCAAAGCATTCTAAATGAACAACTGTTTTAGTAATAAATATTTTCCGAATAAGATTATAGCTAGTTCAATGAAGTTTTGATTGGTTTACTTTTTAAAATGTGTTAGGTGGGATCATGTATCGACTCAACTATACATATTTTCCCATATACTTTTCAATTACACTTAAGATTCTCTTTCCTTTGATTATTCTTTTAAATTAATTCTAGCACCTAACTGATGTATCACTATTAATTTTGCACTGTTTTTCTTTGTGCAACAGGTTTGATGATGAGTGTGACATATTTGATATTACAATTCATATTTAAGATGTTAATAAGCTAATATGTGTTTTAACACCAAATCCAATTTTGAAAGTAAAAACAGGAAGTATTACTAGCTGTGAATTTAAACAATTAAAAATAAATTTTATATAGGTTCTGGGTTTCTCCTAAGCTGTCCATTCTTAAAGCAGTTTGTTATGCAAAACTTGTTGATTCTTATTTAGATACTTTCCATTAAGATAACATTTGCTTTGGAAGGTAATTGTTTTGATACATTTATAGTTCAGAAAAGAGGTAGGGCTTTAAAAAACATAATTCCTAATAAAATAAGGAATTATTCCAAACTTATATTGGAAATGTTTGAACTATTCTTAAAATGGACACATTCAAGAAAAATAAGATAATTAGTGGTAGTAGAGATAATATATTGCCTTACACTATTGCTAGCATCAGCCATTATGGGAGCCACTGCTTATCCTCTATTTCCTTAATTCTAAGATGTCAATATCTGTAAATGGTACCATCGATTTAACATCAGCTTTCCTGGGGAAAAAACAGAAATGGCTGGCAAGTTTCTTTTAAAATCCATTGTAGGATGCATCCTGATTTAAGAAAAGTTAAAATGTGAAAAAATATTGGTGTTAGAATTGAGAAAATGTCGTAACATATCTGTGTGTTTACAATCTATAACATTCCAAATGAAATCTGCCATTTTGCAGCAGACAAGCTTTTCATCCAGAATGAAAGTCCTTACATAGCCTTGCTGAGGTTGTTGTAAATATGTATGTAATAACGAATGGGTATAGTTTAACATCAAGTCATTGTATGATCAATTTTTTTCTCTAGTCAAGTTTGTAAGTACATGAAATGTAGTCTGAAATATTTCACTGTATAGTAACATCCTGTTTCTATGTCTGAAGAATATCCTTTGGGGTGTAGGAAGTTTACACATTACTCTCAAGAAATAAAAATCATGAGAATAAATAAGTCATTATAAAATAAAATATAACTGCCCGGGTATTCTCCCCAATAAAAGTTTGTCATATGTGCAAAGTAGAATCTGATTTTGTTTAATAGATTATATTTAAAGTTACATTCTTGATACTTGAAATAGCATAGCTTAGAGTGAACCAGTAAGACAAAAAAACGACATTTTAAATAAAATAAATCATACATGTTTATTAGGATAGGAAGACTTATAGGAATAAGAGAAATAGCTATGTTTTAAGAAAAAGACCTAGATTATCTGCATTACTTTTGCCTTGCTAATATTATTTATATGATACTTATATAAAATATTCAAAAATGTGATAGTCATTCAAGGTTTACACATGATACCCACATAACAATTTTCCAGAAACACAGAAACTTGCTTACTTTAGGTGAACACTTAAATTGAAATGTACAATCAAGTCAGTACTTACATTGGAATATATACATAAATACATATATATCTTCAGTGTCAGTACAAAATTTCCACAAAACTATTATTTTGATCTTATGGACAGATGCAAAACAAGCAGAATAGAATGAATTCAAATAGTCTTATTAAGCCTGTCTTATAGGCTTAATTAGCCACGCACCAGCTTAAAATACATCTGGACTATAAAAGGGCATAATGAGTATCTGAACTAACAATCTGATGCGGTTGTTATTGTTGTTTTTCAAATTCCTCTGTGGGTGTCTACACGTGTTGGGTGAGTTTGAGTCAAAATCACAGCTATTATTGTCAGCAGTTTCTTCTGGTGTGAGTGTTCATGGTTATGCTTAATGTGTGTGTGTGTGTGTGTGTGTGTGTGTGTCTAAATGGTGAATTTGGAAGTGTAATCAACAACAAGGTCACAGGAGCAAAAATCCAAAGTCAAAGTCTTTTGGGCATTCGTTTATGAAAGTAATTTTTCAAAATTTTTGTTATATACAAATAGCAAATTAATATTAAGGGAAATAATAAATATGACAAAAATCCACTCATTTCCCCCCATTTTAATAACTTGTTTTCTTACTTCCACATCCCTTGATTCCTTGTCCTATTTACACGTATTCTTTATATGTGTTTACTTATAATGTGAATACAATTTTGGGTTCTACTTTTTAACTTAGTATTTTAAAATGTAGACCTCTTACATGATTATCTTTTGCAGAAGTTATTTAATATTCTTTTGAGATAATTTTAAATATTTTTAAACAACTAGACTAATAAAAGGTATTTAGATTTATTTCCATCATATATCATAACACAGCAATGGAACTTTTTAAAAAAATTATTTTCCTCCTTAAAGACCATTATAAAATTACATACCTTATATTTTAACTCTTTTTATTGATGTTATATGTAACTAAAATATTTTGCATTCGTGAATAAAAAATAAAGTGACTAAATAGCAGTTGTCAAAAAACAACAAAAAAAATCAGATGTCCAAAGCCAAAAAGTAAAGGAATAACATACGTTGTAATATTCAGACACAGAGAAATGCCATTATAAGAAGTAGCAGAATGAAGAGGGGTAAATTAAGAATATATGTTGAGAGTATGTTATGTTAATTTAATTGTACTATTTTCTAGATAGACAACATTTTTCTTTATATGTTTAAATTTTTGTAGCTACATGTTTCAATTGAAAAATATACTAGATGGTTATACTGTATATTCTGTAAATTTACAGTTTGTTCTCACTTTTGATTCTTGTTGTTAAGTATATTCTTAGTATTAAAGGTGTAATGCTAGTATTATTTGAGTTTATATTTGTAAAACATAGCTATTTATCACTGATGTTACAGGATTTTCTTTAATTATATTAAATAAAACATCGGTTTTATAGTCAACAATGCATCATAATGAAACTTAAAATGAATCTGATATATAATACAGTATTCCTCTGTGAAACTGTTTAATGATTTATCATTAATTCTTCTAATTTCTCGAATTCTACATATTAGGTGCATATGTACATATACATATATGGTTATGGTATTGGTCTAAAATATGATAAGAGATTTTTTTTTAAATGCTTATCAAGGGTAAAGTCGATGCCTCCCTTTGATAAACATAATCAATTATTGATTCCCTATTGTGAAAAGGTCTAGTTGAGAGTTGCATTATCTTCTGCTTATACCTATCAACAACTATCATTTTGCTGAGCTTCATTTTCTATGTTTTATATAATGAAATAATTTTCATGAATTTCAAATATAACATGTATGTTTATTAAATTGTTTTTACCTAATGAGTGTTCTAGTACCCCTACCTCCCAGAAGGCTACTTTTTACCTATCAAGAAGATATATTAAATACTTTTCCTAACTAAGTACCATGATCAACAACAATAAAATAATTTAATAAAAGTAAGACAACAAGAAAACTCAGTGGAATCCAAAGTGAATCCATAAAGTTAATGTTAGAAATTAACTAAGTAACAGGTTTGTTAACCAACCACTAGCTAACCTAATTTTTTTTTAAAGAGAAAACTCTTTCTATATATTTGCAATAAGTATGGAATATTTCATGGATGGAGATTGTATTTTCAAAATATTAGAAAATTTTGAATACCTCTTTGCTAATAAATTTTAAAATCTGGATCATATTGTTAAATTTTGTAATTTACTCAGAAAAGAGGTAAGAGGCCTCTGGAGATGAATACTTTCAATATTACTTCAAAGAATTATACCTAAAAAAAATACATCAGAAACTCTGAAGAACATGTAATTTTGAGAGCTTTCCCTCAGCCCTGCGTGGGATTATATTAGCCTCATATCCACATGTCAGTTGAGAATCTCTGGTCTGGAAGAGACTCCTAGAAAAAGGAAGAAGGAAGTGTAAAGGCCCGGAGGCAGAAACATGTTTGTTGAGTTTAGGTACATTAAGAAGACAGATGGGAGTGAGAGGGAGAGTGGGCCAGATAAAGTAAGGTCCACAGAACCATTGTAAGGGGAATTGGATGGCATTAGATGGATTTAGCAGATGGGTGTCATGGTCCAACCTACCCTTAAGGGTCCCTATGGCTTAAGAATAGATTTTTGGACAAGGACAGAAGTGGTTCCACATAGCTTTAAGATGCTGTTGTAATGATCCAGGCAAAACATAATTGTGGCTTGTACCAGGTGATGGTTTTGGAAGTGATGAAAGGTGGCAGGATTCTGAAAATATTTTGAATGTAGAGTCCAAATGGATTGCTGATTATGTGGTTTGGGGGGATAAAACAAAACAAGATTAAACAAGTTTTGGCTTGAATGGCTGTATTCTTAATTTTATTCAATTTGAATCGATTTAAATTCGTATTTAAATAGACACACGTGGTTCGTGTTACCATATGGGACAGTGCAGATCTACACAGTGAGGGAGGAAAGGGGACAGAGGAAGTTGAGGACTGAGCTCTTGGGCACTTCTGGTTACCGCCTTAGACCTGGAGCTGCGGGGCAACCAGAAAGGAGACACAGGGAGGAGACAGAGGAAGGAGAGGCAGGAACTAAGAGAGAGCGTGGCTCTGTAGGTCACGTGAAGAAACCAATCCAGGACAGATTCAGGAGGGACTGTCCACAAGGTCAAATGCTGGCTATAAGCTATGACAGATGACGACTCGGACTTGACGCTGGATTTAACATTGAGAATAAGACTTTTTGATCTTGACAGGTGTTTTGTGATTGTGTTTGGGAACAATGCCTGATTGGAGGTGGCTGAAGAGAGAATCTGGCTTTTTCTTTTGTGTATCCCTTCCTCAATGGGATTGCAAAATCCTTGAATGCATATTCTTCTGCTTTCATATTTTCGTATGAATAATTGCCTGACACTATGTTTTCTTGTGTTCTAAAAGGTTAGAAATAAAAATGTTTTAATATTAAATGTCATTTTATTCTTATGACTTTCCCATCATTTCAGAAATACATGAATTAGATTAAAAATGATCAAAAAATTGTTCAAAACAAACAAAAATATTTAAACTATAAAATGAAAGAAAATTAATATTTCTAGTAATTGGTTAGGAAGATTTGCAACCGTGATGCATACTTTTAAAAAAGGGTTTGTCAAACTCAGAGTATAATACTAGTGTTATCTCTACAATTATAAATAATGATCAGTCAGTAATGTCTAGTAACTTTTAAAAGCAATGATTATTCTAACTAAGGGAAGAGCTTTCTCTAATTGTGCAGAAGTGTTCTTAGGTTGAAAGGTATGATAATGCCTATGATTACTCAAATAAAGGAAAGAGCACTATCCAATTTTGTATTATTATAGTTAAAATAAAAGGTAGAAAAGTGTATATGAATGCTGCATTGTGCAATTAAATTAAATGATCAAGATAAATATTTATCATTTCCCCATTTCACATTCTAATGTGCAAAGGACATTTAAAATGCAAAGTTTCCTATGGGAAAAACTGATAAAAATTGCAAACACTACTTTATTCCTGTTTTGATGTGCTTTTTAATTGTTTTTGAAATTTTTATGTGAAAAAATATTATACTAAATGTAACAGAAATACATAATCTGAGTGAAAATATGGGTAACAGATATATACTGAATGAAAATGAAATAACTATTTTTGTTTCTTTCTGAATGTAAATGCTTTAAAAATTGGGACAAACTGTTTAATTAGCAGTATAATTTCCAAAGCTCACTATAGAATGTGAAAAATTTAACACTACACAAACTAATGCTTGGAAACTTTCATTTTCAAACAAATTTTTGGAGCAATTACTTGGAGTCACAAAACTTTTATAAAAAATATTAGAACATTATGCAGCAAACAGAGCTGGCGTATTTGGCAGAAAATGAAATATGGATGATGTGAAACTTCATGAAAATTGAAAAATATCCCCCAACTCTCCAAAGTCACAATTTGCATTCTTTTCTCACTCAGTCCTAGCGGATGTACAAACAAGTGACAGACCAGAGAAGGGTTCAAAACTATAAACAAACTACACAAAAAATTACCATTCCCTCAGATGATTCTATAATTTTCAAGTAAGCACCACTGGCTATAATGTGTGAAACTACTGATGCGAAAGATTTCATCTCCAACCAATTCAATATTTTGGCAACTTGATCATTTTGAACCCATGTGCATTTGGTCTATTCTCCATTCTCAATCTTGTCAGTGCTGTATCTTTCCAAGCTGTTGCTTGAAAACAAATTTTTTGTCCTTATTAGGATTATTAAATTGTAAATGTCAAGATTTTCCCCCATTTACAAAGGTTTTATTGATTCCTGACCTTAAAAAGATTAGACGGAATCTTAGATATTAAAACCAGTATCTAGCATGGATCTGAAAAAAAAGAAAAATACACATGAATAAGTCACAATTAACTTTAAAATTTCTTAATGAAGAAGTGACATACTTCTTGAGGTTATAATTTGTGAATTCTTCCAATTTCTTAGCCTATTGCTTGATTTTGCCATGCAGAAACAGGCAGATGTTTTTATGTTTCTCTTTCTGTAGCATCTGAAGTTTGTGAGAAAATCCCTACACCATTGATTGACATACTGGGTTTCATGAGAGCCAGGATTTCTTTACTAATTGAAAGAAATATCATGAAATTATAAAGTAGACATACACACACACAAGAAACTGTTGCAACAAAGAGCTAACACACTTTCCTCCTGTAAAATTAATTGTAACTAATGGTCATGTAAAATATATTCTACATAGATTTTTTTAATG
The DNA here is from genome assembly GCA_031878705.1 of Tapirus indicus. Lineage (NCBI taxonomy): Eukaryota > Metazoa > Chordata > Mammalia > Perissodactyla > Tapiridae > Tapirus > Tapirus indicus. The sequence continues at coordinate 31,177,530 of CM062937.1, read as the reverse complement.
CTAGATAGTGACATGAAAACCATGTGTATAGGATGAAGTTATAATTTAAATTTTTCAGAATTCAATCACCACTAGCCTACTCACTTTCTTACCACATATAGACACAGTATATGCCATTAACTTGGTTTACTTTGAAAGAATAAATCTGATATCCTACAAATATTTCCTGTCCAAAATATGAATTTACCTGATGTGAATTAGTGCAGTACTAATTACAGACTCAATTATTTTTGTATTTTAACATGAATGACATAGGATTGGATAGAATCATCTTACTTAACTGCTTCCTTACTTAACTGCTCAATAATATAAACATTTTTATACATTTAAATTTTATCTTAAATCTGCTTTAACATTTACTCTTGGAAAATCTGGAGTTTTTTATATAATATATACACATGATCACTCATGTTTGTGGAAACCTCAAATATACAAGATATATTTGAACCATATTTATGTTTCTGCGAGTCACATAAATATTTCATTTTTATTTCCCATGTGTATTCTACAATGATTTAACTCAGAAATTCAGCATTTTGGCATGTTGACATTCATATCCTTATTATTTAATTTAATATGAGTATGATATCAGAGAATCCAGTTCTTATCAGGTTTATTATGTATTTTTTCTTATTATTTTAAAAAATTATCATATATCTGTACATTATATTTTTAAAAATTGAAATATTGCCTGTAATGTGTCATATATTATGATATTCCTTACACAGTTGATTTAAAAACTTCTCATTTTCTTTCATAAATAGTCCAGTCACAAAACGGCATGATTTAATGGAAAGAATATGAGATTGACATTGTTATGAAACTGGTTTGACTCCTTATTAGACAGGTACATGACTTTGAGAAAATCCCTTAATATTTCTTAGCTTCATTTTTGTAGTGTGCAATATGAAGATGATAATGGTACTTCTTATTTCCTACATGAATGAAAAATTGATATAAAATGTTGACCTGACATATATTGACCAATTAACTGATGTTAGTTACTATTATTTTTTGTTATTGTTATTATCATGCAAAATTGTGTGTTCTGTTTAGCCAAATATTTAGTGGCTCCTGATTTGGATTTCAGTGTGCAAGTGAGGCAGACACTTTTCAGGTAGCAATTACTTCCCATGAGGAGAGAGTAGGATGCTAAGGGGAAATGGACAGTATTCTCTGCACATCGAATCCCAAATTGTAAGTCAGAATGGAGTGGTCATTTCTTACCATGATTTGTGTTTTTAGTGGTAGCCTAGTTTCCAGACATGCTTACCAAAATATAATGAACCCAAAATGTAGACGTAAATGCTTTAGTTGAATATTCTGGGAATATAAATATCGTTGAAAACATTGTTATAAGCATATGATATACTATGCCCAGATATCAAGCAGATCAGCTTGCAAATCTGTCCTGGAAAACTGACCTCTTTCTTACATGTGAATCGCCTATATTTTTGTAAAGAGGCTTCTAATTTTAAAATTCTATGAAATATATCTTTTTTCACAACTCACAGATTTCTTGATAAAGTATGGATATTGACTTTAGAAAATTTAACAAAGAAAAATATCACTGGGCCACACTAAGACATACTTATCCGTATGGCTCCATAAATAAAAGAAAAATTAAGTAACAAATAATACTAAATATTGGCCAATCAAGTCAAGTTGTTTTTAAATAATTTGCTTGAATGAATCAAATAGGGGAAGGATTGGCAATGTAGGCCTCGTGGCAAATAACAGCTAATCTCTTCCATTAACCCTCTCAACAATTGTTTGTGCAAAAAGCCTAAATTGAGTAATAGCTGCAGAAAGCATCAAATGATACATGAGTTTTCAAGTTAGATGTTTGGTTTATAAATAATGTCACTCAGAGCCTACCGTGCTTTTGTTTTGATTTTGATTTGGTTTGGTTTTTTTGGTCATGGAAACAAATCTTCTACATATGGCATATGTGGGAAGTTTACATACTAGCAAGATCCTTATTCTTTCTCAGCACATGGAATTTTAAGAGCCATTTTGGTTGTGGGTGGCATAGGAATTCAGAGCCACTTGGGCTCTACTGACAGCCATTCCTGTGGAGTAGCAAGATGCCCACCAAGAACAGAAGAGGATGCTGAGAAGGAGCCTCCTTGCTAAGAGCAAAATAGACCTGACTTTCACTGATTGTTTTCCACAAGCTAAAAGAAAGGGTGAGTGTGCAGGTCATGGCTGAGAATGAGAGGGTACAATGGAAAGGACATGAATGTTGAATGGAAGAATCACTCTCTCTTTCCCCTCACCTTTTCTTATGTTTGGTTCCAAGTTTATAATTTGGTATTCTCTAGCAGGTAGCCAGGTAGATTATAAGGCTGTTGTCTTGATGAGAAAAGTGATCTTAGATGTTGAAAAATAAATTAGTACAGTGATTTTACATGAAGTTCGTCTGTTGGGCCATGAGAGTAAATATTGCTACTAGCATCCTAGGCTTGCAAAACAATTGATAACCACTTCAAAGTAGGATTGAAATATCAGGATGAAAAATTGTTTCAAGATCGGTCAGGGATTGATTGCAATTTTGCAAAATTTGGGGTAATGGTATCCTTCTTCTAACAGAGCTAATTAACATTTCTGATAGCACTGTTACTGATTTCCTGGGATCCCCACAATGAATTTTTGAGCAGCTTCAACTTTAATATCAATAAATTCACTCATCTAGAATTTGTAGATTTTCTGGCTAGGATAGAATTCCAAACTTAATGGAAACAGAAACATAAGACTCTGAAAGCCAAGACATACCTCCTCAGTCATCAAGCAAGAAGAATTCCCACACAAACTACCTTGCTGGTTAAATTGCACGAGGTTGCTTAAACATGGTAAGGGAGAGACCAGCGGCCATCATTACTAGATTAAATCCGGAAAGTCAATTCATTGATTTATCCATTCAATCGTTCAATAATTCAACAAATATTTCTTGAGTGATTCTATGACTTAGAGGGATTGACTGCATGACACTGATTGCATAGACAAAAAAACGAAACAAAAACAATGAGAAGATAGGCTCAATCAGCAAAACAAATAACATTTTTGAGAATGTTTGGGTCAAGGACATTGAATGGCAATTACACATTCTTGCACGCACACACACACACACACGCACACACACACACTATTTCAGTCATTAAATGGCCCCATTCAACAACTGAAAAAGCAACATCATTATATCTATATGTAGAAACCTCACACCCACAACACAAACAAGAGTAGGTAAGGCATGTGAGTAAGAGGGAGATAAAAATGTCTATCCTAAATGACCCAAGGTGACAGAAGAAAGAGTTCTGACAATTCATAGACTCATAAATGTCAAAGCAAAATATTGTTTCTAAACTGTGAGAGCGTAATGAAGAAATTCAAGACTCAAAAAGATGATAATGTAACAGAAGGAAATGAATATCAAACAATTAGAACCTAGGAGGAAATACTGAATGAAAAAAATGTGTAAAAATTATGAAATTAAAACATTAGAGCTCACAAAAATAGATGTTTTAAAATAGCAATAATTGCCTGGAACATGAAATAATTTTTGAAATATTTATCAAAATAATAGGAAAAATATAGATATAGAGGGATATACAGAAAGGATATGAGAGATTTAAAAGAGATGTAACAGAGAACGAACACATGCATTAAAGGAGTTCATGGAGAAAAAAATGATCAAACAGATAAAAAGGGAAATTGAAGTTATAATTGAAAATACTTCTGAATAAAATTCTTGAATCTGTGATCAACTCTTTACCTTGAAATTTTTATGTAGAATTATTATCAATATATACACTAATCCTTTGAAGTTTCTTAACAGCAAGGATTAACAATTATATGATCAGGAAGGGAAAAAAATGTCACGTACCAGAGGTAAGGTGATATTAAAAATCAGACTGGACATACCAACCAGTCAGAAAAGAAGTTGGTTATTAACAGTCTAAGAGAATACTGACTGACATTAGTTAGTAATTGCATTCAGAGCTAGAGATTTTGTTTGGGAGAGGCAGGTCTTTTACCAAGTTATTTATTCTTTAAACTGCCTCCCTTCACAGTGAGTAAGATTACAAGTGTCACCCTGGGTGACTTCGCTGCTGGTATTCTCTGTGATAATCTTCAGGGCTCACATGAAGTGAATCCACCAAATACTGACTTTGGGAGGTAGGAGTAAGGGTATTATAGCATATATCCTTAAAATAGCTTTTGGTTGTTTGTTCAATCATTAAAGCAACTGTATCTTGCAACTTTGTGGCTTTTATTACTATTATATTATGTTTATTCCCCTTAAAACAATCTAAAACAGGTCAGTAGCCTTAAAGAGGCTTTCCATTGAAGTCTTTTCCATTAATGTCCGTTGAATTAATTTCAGTTGATAGCTAAGCTGTAGGCCACGTCCCTCGCTCCAAGTTCTATCCCTCTGTCTTTGTAGATTAGAGAGCACTGAATCTGAAGATACCTCTTGATGTTTTTTTTTTTTCATCCAGAGTCAGCTCATTGTAAAAATGTGATACTTTATATTTATAACTTCCTTTACCAAATCTTTCACAATATTTGAATATACATTCTTTCTGTTAAACATAATATGAATATGCATAGCTTATTAGATATAGAAAGATAAAATTGACTTCTCTATGATTGCTTCAACACTAAAAATTAGTTCATTAACTCACCAAAATATTCTAGGTTGGTTTTAAGGTAATCACTTAGCTAATAGAAGCAAAAAATAATATATTTCCTACCTTTCTTCGTACCCTAAATATACTTAGCATTTATAGAAATACGTGTGGTTAAGATTATTCTCAGTCTGTGCGATTCATTTCTCATCTTCGTAAGGAAGTAAAGAGGGATATTTGCCATTGCTTAATGCACATTTTGATGTGATTTTGGTGGGCCTGATGATTTTTGCATCATATATAAATTACATTTTAAAAATCGGTCATGATGTATTCATTCAGTACTCAGAAACTTATTGTGTTCAGGAAAATATTCTAGCATTTTCTTATTGTTTTAAAAATTACGTGGAAATTTGGGCATTGTATTTAATAGTAAGCTCTTTTAACTTTTTTATTTTTCAGACTTGAAGGCAGGGATCATGTAAACTAGACAAAGGAGATAAAAATAACCTCTGGACAGTCTTCTCGTGCAATATTATCCCGGATGAAGCATTAAGATCACTAAGAGAGGTGTATCACTGTAAGTATTTTCAAATGAAATTAGAATGTTTTTTTTGTGGCTAGATAATGTCATATGTAGCATGCTTTACCAGAATTTTAGAATAACACATGTAGTGTAGGAGCAGAAATAGGCAGATGACTGCAGACTCCTGAAATGCTAGCTGACAAGAGAATAGCAACTTGGAAAGAAAAAGTTATTCTGGATATAGAAGCACTTAATTATAGAATAAAGATTTGGTATAAACAAAGTTAAGTGAGGGATAAAATGACAATTGTTTACTATGTCATGGTGATCTTTGCCAGAACATGTTTAAGTGTGTGACAGTTTTCTGATGAGAAAGTAAAATAATTATAAAACTATCCTGGGAAGAATGATAGTCTTACCATGAATAATCAATACATTATGAGTTATAGGATTAGAAAAATAATGAAACTAGAAAATTTTATAAAGCATTCTGCTTAAATTTTGGTGGTATTTTTAAATCTGTGGAACTATCAGTGATAATAGTACCAAGTTCAATTATTTGAATACTTATTCTGTGCCTAATTAAGTTATCAAGTGCTCTTTAGTCCCAGCATCTGCAATTTAATCATACAAAGCTATTATATTCATAAAGAATAAAAACAAAAAACCTTGTATAACCTCCTAAACTAACCTGAGGGCTTGATTTCATCATATAAATGAAGAAATAGATTTTCTTTATAATATTTCACAGTGTTCTACTGTAATTCAGGGATAAATGCTATTATGATTGGTAAAAAGGTTGAAATACAGCCATCTTGCAGGTAGACTAAAGCTGGCCAGTTATCTCTTTTAGGTTACAATGTCTTTGATAGTCCTATGAATTACACAGAAAACTCTAACTGCCAGGGGAAATTCAGGGAGGTTGTATTTAATAGGAAGGCCTCCAGACAACTAGTTTCTTTCGGTTTTGAAATCCTATGTCACTATCTCAGCTGATACTCAGTGCTCACCAGGAGGGCCTTCTGCTTGGTCAGGCCCATGCACTACAGATGGCTACATGTTTTGAATGTTACCCAGAATACAGTCAAATATCTCTAATGTTTTGACTTGTGTTATTAACCAGAAACAGTATTCAGATAATGAAAGATCTTTTTTAATATCCTATAACATATAACATTTTTTTTTTCCCCAAAACGGAACACATAATTTGGGAAGGTCTTTGTGAATGAAACAATTTATATTTTATCAGTTCATTCTTAATTGCAGAGGTATTTTATTTCATATAATGTAGTGAAAACTTAGATTTTTCCACTTCAAATTTTGAAAATTTTATTTGTAGTAATATTTTCCTTACATCCAAGACTTGGGGCGATGGATGTAATTCATATTTTAAATGGGTAAGTAAAGATTTTAGAACCAGTCATAAGACATTTTGTGTAACTGAATCTTATACTTTTTATTCTCTCATTATGCCAGACAAATATGTTTCATAATATGACTGAACAATGAAATTGATTTAAAGCCAAATTAGCACTCAAGACAAAATCAAACTTATGAAATATGTTACTTGTCCTACTAAAGAAGGAATTCAAAGAAAGAATTTTTAGTATGTCTTCAATAATAGAATTTCTTTAGGTTAGAGTCATAGGAAAATTTTCTTGAAAGTAAGTTTTCCTATGAAATATAGAGACTGTTTTAAATGCCATCAAATTATTTTTAATTAATCTTGCTGATGACTCGTAACTGAAAGAAATTTGTGGGTTGCTTTAAAACTATTAATCTTCTTCTAAAATGCCCAGGCCATTTATCAGAATCTTGTTAAATACAGATTTGCAGAAATAATTTTCAGTGACATTTAAGACAGAGTGATATTTGAAACTGTACAGTTTTTAACACAAATTGCTTAATAAAATGTTCAATCTGTAAAATTTCCTTTGATCTAATCACCTTAGTTTGTCTCGCATCAATGTACACATGTAAGTGTGTTTTTTTAGTAACCGTGATTAGAAGGATGAATATATAGATGTTCATTTATACCAAGAAGACAACCTGGTATAAGAAATTATTTTTATTAAGCTAAATGTATCAAGCCCTCTAGTGGTATTAATATATAAGATATTTCATTGTGATGTTTGCTTAAGAAAAGAAGTTTTTATTTGTTTGTTTTTTTCTTAAGTATAGGTATTTAACATTCCTTTGACATTAGCTTTTTTATAAATCCCCATTTTCTCTGTTTGGCAGATAATTTGTACTATACTTTAGATGGTTTTTCTCACGAAAAAAATCTTTACCTTAGGATAAAAAATTTTAGATGTCTAGACTTAACATTGAAGAGATGAATAGCCCACTAGGTGATAAATCACATTTTTCGAATCAGTGACTTTTATCCTTGAGCCTAATGTTAAAAGATGTTTGTAGTGTTCCGTATGCATGATGATAATAATATTTTTTAAGAGAAAAACGGCATCATTTATGACTTAGAAAAGATCTTCATTTAAATAAACAATACAGTGAAGGATAAACAATAGCTAACTCTTTGTAATTCTTACTGAAATCTTTCATACTATTTAAGGTCTAAAGGGAATGGTCTTGTTCATACTTGAGGATGTTTCCTTTGACTTTTGTTTTTTTAACTTTGGCTCTTAATATAGAAGGCTTGCACTTGGAGGGGAGCTTTAGTTGGCAGATCTACAAAGTGTGTTTCAATTATTAAGGAACAAGTTTTAACTTCATGCCAGAAGTATTTGTATCTCTTTCTTTTAAAAATTTGGAATATTGACATATGAGACATAGCCAGAGAAGACTGAGGAATACCAAGCAGTACAAATGGAAACAATATGGAAAACCCTAAGATGCAAAGATGAATCTCTTCTCAGAGATGAGTTCCTTGATTTCCTGTCTTTTATTTCAACTTTCTTTTGACTCTGAAAGTAGGCTTTAGAGTAACTGCAAAAGACACTGTGGTAGAAAGTGTTTGTACTAGTTATTGGAAGAGCTACATCACCTCTTAGCTTCATACAGTATCCTTTACTGTAAGATGAGAATAATCATAGTCCTACTTTACCTCAGTCCCACCTTCACTTCTCAGCCTGACAATCATTCTTTTGGAAATGTGTGCATTATCACTGCTTCTCACTGAGGAATTCATTCAGTCGGTGAAAATGTGGTTGGTCTCTCCTTTTCTCCCTCTCGGTGCCCCCTTGTTCTTCAAAGTCTCCAATTAAAACTGATTTACAGCAAAATACTAAATCCTATTGGCCAATATATTTGCTCTTTCACTCTCTAAATCTAGACAATTTCAAACCTATGGTGATAGAGGGATATACATTCCTAAATCTTTACCCTTCACTCTGAAACAAGTTCATTTAGAAACCTGAAGAAGTTGGTTTCATACTTGTATGACCAAAATGTATATATTTATACTTCTGCTCTCAGGTTATCCTAATTATTTTACTCTAACCCCTTGGGTTTGGAGTATCACATTGATGCATGATTTATTGACATCCCAGACGCTAACTCCAAAAAGGAAACAAACAGAATATTCTGAAACTTAGTATATTTCCAGACTCAACCCTACGTAATATGTAGCTCTATGGAAGTTAGATTTTTGGACTAAGAGTCAATATAGCCTTGTCAGTGCACCTAATTGTGCTTTCAAGTCACATAGACTTCAAGGTCCACAAAATCTCTAAGGTGTCTTCTAACCTAAGAGTATCCTTGTACTAAATCATGGAACCACTCAAAAGATTATACCATTCTGTAAAATGGGGGCAGCAAAATATTGTTTTCCAGGATGTTTTCCTTTTGTAATCAGCCTCCATCTTCCATCTCTTCCTTCTCTCCATCTCTTCCATCTCTCCTTCCTGTCAGGAGCTGTGCTGAGCTGGAGAAAGCTGAGCTGCCAGGTGTCTGAGTAGTCAATTAAGACAATGAGTCAAAATGAAAGTAACAGTCAAGCCTTTAATCACTTGCTGTGATAATATAAGCAAGAGTCTCATTTGGAGAAAGCCCCGACTCCTCCTTGTTCCATTTTCCCTCATGGGACACACTGGTTGGGGGTCAGGTGGATCAGCACAGATGTGCGGGTCATCTCACCGCCCAGAGAGCCCTGAACCAAAGGTTCTGTCAGGTTGAAGGACCTGGGGCCAGGGGGAGGCAGACGAGGTAGAGCTAGGAGTGGAAAGTACCTAGTCAGAGTGGAGGAAAGGGTGTCCAAGGTTCCCCTACCCCCCCCATAAGGACATCTCAGCAGAGGTGCCTGAGGAAGGCCTCTGCTGAAGGCTACAGATAAAGAGAGCTCCCTCGGATGAAGGCATATGGTCTAGGAAAACAGATATGTGACAGAGCAAAGCTGGCCTCAGGGCCCTGAAACTCCCTCCAGAGACTTCAATGCAGTCTGGTGTGGGGAGGGTGCCTTTCCCCTTTGAGGCCTGCCTGGTAAAGCCTTTGTCATCGGCTATGTTCAGGCCAGAAAAGTCACACATACGGTTTTGGTGTGGAGTGAAATTTCTCGTTGGTTAACATCTTCCTTGCTTGCTTCTCCTTACTTTTAAATTAAGGAGTAAAATCCAATGAAATTGGTCTTTTCTTTAGAACGCTGTATCACATAGCCTTATTCAATCAATTTCCATGTATAGAGAGCCTTGCTCTGTGGGTGGTGTGAAATGCTCCTGATTCTAAGATAAATCCTCACCCTCAAGGAGCACCACGTCTCCAGGGGAGTCCAGAGGGCAAAGTGTTTATAAACAATGTTATAACAATATTGCAGAGTGCTTAATCTATGCCGGGCTTGCTCAAAATGCTCTACTTTATCCTCACAGCTACTCTATTACTTACGTACTATGGTTGCCTTCCACTTTGTGGGTGTGAGAGCAGCGATTAAGTAAGGTTAAGAGAGGTTAAGTAACCTGTCTGCTGGTAAATGGTGAAGCTGAGTCCACAGGCCACGCACTTAACCACTGCATTTTGCTTCTATTTAAAAATACCTGAAGGCTAGAGATATGCATAAGATGTTAGAGGAGAGGTGAAAAGAGGCCCTGGGTTCACGTGGGATGTCAAGGGAAGGGTGTCTAAACTGAGTGGACCTGGGGTGTGGCGTGGGGGTGGGGGCTGGATTTGAACGGCGTATAAGGTAACGAGGGAGGGCGTGAGTACAGACGTGAGGAGGGCTGTGGAGTGCATTAGTGTGGTGTTTCAGAAAATAAAGGAAGCAGTGAGCAATATAAAAGGGGCTGAGAATGTGGGCAAGGATTGGATAGACAAAGAGATGAGGATCTGGAGGTGGCAGGATCAGAGGGACCTGACGCACTATTTTGTATTGGGTGTTAGTGAGATAGAGCTAGGGAGAGGAGCAACAAGAAAATGTCCTATATATTTTTTCATTTTCATTTGATGAATGATGCCTCACACTGAGGTAATAATATAGGAGGAGGTGTATGTAAAAGGTGTTTTACTTTGGGAATCTTGAGTATGTGCCTGTTAAGCCAGCGGGTGAAGGTAGTTTGCAGATGGTGAAATGTGTGAATCAACAAATGGAAGAGAAATGGAACCCTGAGGAGCAGGGAAATCTAGTGAGAAGGTGGACAAAAAGGATCCCCAAAAGAAAGAGCCTTTCTAAAGAAAGGTCGGGAGGAACAGAACACAAAAAACCAGGAAAGCCAGGTTCAAAGGAGTTTTAAAGAGAAAGAGGTGATGTTGAGGAGCCCACTGCAAAAGAGAGATCATTTAAGATAAACACTGGACTGATTCTTGGACCCGATCCCTAATAGGTCACAGGTTTATGTTGTGTAGCCAGGGCAGGATAAGTAGAGTGGTCAGGCCAAAGACAGGTGGGGCTAGATTGAAGACTGAAGAGAGTGATGGAGCAGAAGCCCATTCAGTGAGAAGGGAAGGAGGGGAGAGAATGGAGGTAAGCTTTCTTACCGTTTGTTTTCTGTTTGGTGAGTTGGATTTTTCTTTCTTTTTAATGGGAGTGATATGAAGCTTAGAAAGTACCACGAAAGAGAGAGAAGTTGAAGACACACGCGGAGGGAATCAAATTTAAAGCACAGTTCCCACAATGGTCTAAAGTTGAGATGCACGCCGACTTTGGCTCCAGGGCTAGCTGCACCATGGATGGCTGTTTGACTTTGGCGCTGTCATTTAACCTCTCAGTGCTTCAGTTTCCTCATCGTTCAAATGTAGATAAAAATAACATTGATCTAAGAGGGTTATTGTGAAGATTAGATGTTATAATGTACATTAAAATGATTTACAGTGAGAACTCGTAACGTTTGCCGTTATTTTTATGTAGGGTAAATTAATTGGCCTCATAGATGAAGAGACCTATAGATGAGCAGGTCACTTGAGACTGGGAAAAAGGGGGAATGATCGATATTTCTTTAGGCAAATTGGAAATAGGATACTCAGGGAGAGAACGCCTTAAAATTTCGATGACTGTAGCAGTTAAACCTTCTCTTAAAATAAAACAAAACTAAGAGTAAAAATTGGGACCTGATTTGACCTAAAATTATAAATAAACATCTGGTCAATTCAAAGATGTTTGGAAATAAGATCGCTTTTATCCTAAAACTATTAGCATCTGTTGGGGAATATTTTTTGTAGACATTATGTGGTACATCTTGTTTCCTATAGGTGAGGTAGCAATCTTATATTACTCAAACGTAAAATGTAAAACATTCGTGCTTTAGCACAGGAATTAACAATCTAATATGGCCCTTTAAGTCATGATAGAAAACTTGCCTACAACAGCTTTGACATACAAAGTGTAGGAAAACCATTGCGCCCCCTTCGACATAGTTACTAAAGGAACTAAAGTTATAAACTCTCTTTTTGAATGCTGCCAAATTGATTTAAATATGTTTTAGAATTCTTCTGTTTAAGAATATCTGAAAAATTGGAATCACATTACACTTTTTCCCCTCAACCTTGGTTATTATCTTTTTTTCTGTGGGTGAGTCACATATGTTGATATAATCAGAAGTAATTTATTGTGAGCCTGAAGGGGACTAATCAAGCTAGGGAATAAAAAAGTAATGTTAAAGTAATAAAACTAATTTTCTTGTAGATATTTTATAAATGGACATTTTGTTAAAGAGTGTGCGTGTATATACCATATGTCTTTTATTAGGATTTCTATGTGTAATCCTAGCACTTATTCCACATGGGAACAGTCCTGTGCATACCATCATTAACTTAAATCACTCTTTTTCTGACGATTCTGGGTTAATTTAGCCTGGATTTCTGTTCTTTTACTAATCAAAAGCTACAAATAATGTCAGATGTGTTGAATGGAAGCTGAACTTCAGAGAGGTTAATATCAAATCTAAGGATGAGGGTTTCTAAATTTTGCTCTATTTCTGTACGCCTTACTCATGCTCACTTGTGAGTTTCCTGAGATTCAAGGTCCATCTTTATTCTTAATTGTATATAGTGCTCGTTCTTATATGATTTACCTTGCACTCAAAGGATTCCTACTTTTGCAAAAGCTGGCAGCACTTGAACAATTTATACTTCTTTGGAACTCTTGCCTGTTTGGGGCACAACCAGTTTCTTTTGGAAGATGATTTTTAATTAATAAATAGGACACTTTTCATCACCTTCAGTGGCATAGCTTTTAAGAGAATAGGAAACAAGGCCGGTGACACCGCATTGGGCCTGCCATCCCAGGAAGGGCCTACGATTAAGCAAGCAGTGAAAGAAGCAGCGACTTCTACCTCTTTCCTAGCTTCTGTTCCCATTTCAGATTTATTTCTGGATATTTTTTTCTTTACTACTGTGTTATTGCTGGATAGCACTCTGGTTTCAAGGTCCTTGATATTTACTAAAGGGAAAAATGAATTTTAAGGTGATAACCTTCGCTACAATTAAAGAAGCCTTATCAAACATAGGGCTATTGAAAGGGGTTGTCCAATACACAATCTTTCTTAGGAAGGAAAGTGATCGATTTTAATTTGCTATGTTTTGAGTGTCAGCACAGTTTTACTCTGCAGCTTTAAATATGCACATAAACCACACTGGTACTAAAACACAGTAAGTTGAGTTCTGATCATTTCTTTTGTCAAAGAAGCATGATCTTAACTCATGAGTCACTGTTAAATATAAGTGTAATGTGGAGGAAAAATGAAAATACATTATGAGGTGTGGTTTTATTTTGCCAGTTTGTATAATTTTTCAGTTAAGCAGTCATAAATCAAGGAATATTGTATTTTTTGAGGCTCATTAAAGAGACATTATACATCAGAATAGTGAAGTCGTCAGCATAATGAAATGATGAATGCCTGTAACTATCTGTATGTAAATGATGTGAGACAGATTCAGGGTGTTACAAAGGAGAATAACAATCTCCTGACAGTTCTCCGTAGGTGCAGTTGCTGGATGCTGGTGACAGATGTTAAATGCAAACCTCTTCAATGGCAACCACTTATTAGCACTTGGTGGAAACTGGCAATATAAAAGAAGACAAATAGCTGATAATATGATTTTAAATAAATTTGTTCAGTAAGGTGTGTTATTCCATTTTAAGAGTCTTCTTTATTGACAAAGGCCATATTCTAAATTAGAAAACACACTAGAGAAGGAAATGTTTATTTTGAAAATTGATTTGTCAAAAAGGTATATATATATATATACACATATATATATATATATATTGCAATGCTGACCCATTTCCTTAAATTATGTAGGGACTTTTCCATAGAGTAGAGAAAATTTCAAACTTGAGACCAATTTAGGTTTATTTATCCTTTCAATGAAACTTATCTATCTCACCTGTGGATGGATTCTCATGCATGCATACTTTACATGGTGAGATTTGTAACATGCATAGCATTTTGTCTACCATCATGTCTACTGTGGATTATGAGTTCTGTTTTAATCTTTGTATTTATTAAAGTCATGTCTCTTTTGTTTGAGACTGCACAGTCTGTTGATAGCCAGGGCCTTCAGTCCCACATTCAGGTGCTTTATTTCACTTACCAAAGAGGAGCAGGCTATAGATCTCGTAATTTTCTGGAGGTTCTCGTTTATCTGTGCTTTTCACAGCTCCTGATGCAGGGGCTAAGTACATGAATAGTTATCAAAGGAAGAAGGAAAAGGAGAGAGGTAAGAACAGAGGAAAGGAAGAATGAAGGGAGGGAAGGAAGATTTATAGTCCAACATGGGTCACTCACTGATGAGTCTGTTGCATTGGCCAAGTCATTTAAACTCTCTCTGCATAATTCTCTCTTTATTTTATATTGTTTTATCTCATTTAGTTTTGTTGAGATATAATTGACAAATAAAATTGTAAGATATTTAAAGTGTACAACTTGATGATTTGATATACCTATATATTGTGGAAGGATTCCCCCCATCAAGTCATTACCTCACATAATTACCTTTTTTTTGGTGAGAATATTTAAATTTTACCTCTTATTTTAAACAAGGGTAGTAATTCATACCTATGCTACAGAGTTTGGAGAGGACCAAAAGGGATGGTATATGTGGAATCACAGTTAGGTTGATGGTATAACAAATGATACATATGAAACATCAGTATTATTTTAAAAAATGATGTCAACCTGAGCACCTTGGGAACAAAGAAAACACTTTGAATTGTATAGCCAAATATATGTAGACAAAGTGACATTAATAAAAATATTCACAATCTGTGTGCTTTGGGGACAAGGATTTGTTATTTTTAATAAAGTCTCGTCATACTTGTGCCATAGTATTTTGGCACTTTATAAGGTGTAGGTGAATTGCTAGCAAGGTAAATGGCATAATTTCCCCATTAACACCAGTCAATGTGGCAATGGTTTTTCATTATCCTGATGTATACATCATGGGGCTTAAAATAATATTTGACTAAAGAGAGATTCTTTTTAAAAATTTATCACCTATTTCACTTCTTTTTGCCTTAGGGATACAGGAAATTATAGGGATGTGAATTTTTTATTAATAATTAAATGTTTTTAGTTTGTTATGACAAGAGAAGTCCATGAGAACATAGAAGTGCAAGTTTTCAATTGTCCCAATATTGAGTAATCACTTTTACATCGTTAATAGCAGTTTCAATACACTAATGTATACAATTATGTGTTGTATCAATTCCTTGAATAGATTTTTTGAAAATATATATGTGAAAAAAAACAGATTTGAAAATATCCAGTCACAATGTAAAAGTCCAAAATTATGCATAGCTATTATATAACTAAATTGAAATTAAAATGTTTTTAAGAAAATATACCATATATTTTACTTTTCCTTTGCATATTCATCACCTACTGACCATTTTGCAAGTTTTCTCACTTATCAAAATAAATATTCTTATGATTTTATGTTATAATTCTTCAGCTTAATCCATATATATTGACAAACACACACAAACACCCACACAATCTGAGACATGTGTTACATATAATAAATTATTTTTAATATGATTCACTCTTCTCTATAACCAAATAAATGTATTTTTGGAATTTTTGTGATATCCTGTTCTATGATTGACTATCTATTTTGCCTGAAATGGAAGAAAGAAGCAATTGAAAGTTATGGTAAGGGCACCATTATAGATGTTGAAAAGAGGCATGGAGAGAACAACCATAAAAATTTAATTTCAAACTAATTCACATTTTTTTTGAAGGAAAGGAAGCCAGGATTCTTATCATGAAAATTATTATTTTTGACAATTTACTTTATATCTATTGTTAAAGGGCCAACACTAAAGTATTGGAAAGTGTCACATAGATCAGTCTTCTTATTTTACAGCTAAACCTCTTGTAAACTTACTGCCACAAGTAGAGAATGAAATCTAGTTACATTAAATTCTGTTTTTATCTAATGAATTTTTAACATGTAAAGTAAAAATATGATAAACAGAGCAAACTGACCAGGTCCATACTTATATAAATATATATACCACATTTTTGTGCTTCTTAATATAAATTCTCACTGATTATTATCATAACTAAATTTATGTATTTTAAAAATAATGAAAAACATTTATACAATTTTTCTATTTAAAAAAGTCACTCTTAAATCCATTACCTAATTTGATCAGTGACATGATTTGAATCCTTGTCTTTGAATTCCAAGTTTGTTGCTCTTTCTAGCCTATCATAGTACTTTTTGATAAATCTTTTAAATTTAAATCCAACAAAATACACACTGAATCCTCAGTGAACTTTGCCAAGCCTAAATTATAGCCTATGGAAGGGGACTTATTTAGTTGAATGTTTTGTCACTTATATCACATTTACTCATTTTCTGTTTTAAAGGTAGTTTAAAGATAGATGGATATTCAAGAGATTGATTGAGTTCAGAATAACATTTCCACCATTTTACTGTGCAGAGTAATGGCTCCAAAAAACATTTCTCAAAGCCAAACAACCTCCTATCTTATTACATAATTCTTCTTCCTTCAATTACATATCATTGGTAAACATTGCCAAGTTATCATCTGCTGCCAATTGAAAGAAATGACTTAATTATTTTTAAAATTATAAATGTTCAGCTTTCTTTCAAACTGTGTATGTATATACATACGCACATATATACATGTATAGGTTATATGATAGATATATGTATGTATATATATGTATGCGTTTTTAATAAACTTCAGTTTTATTAATCAGAATCTAGCTGTCTCAGTCAGATTTTGTGATGCTAAACTAGGAAGCACCAGAAAACATTTGTAAATAGCACTAGGATTCTCTAGAGAGCTGGGGACCTTAGAGCCACTATGACTATTAATACTAGGAATCAATTAATTGCTTGGGGCATTTTGAGTTCTGGAATGTTAGAAATGGTAATGACTTATTCAGTCTTGGGATGGCAATAGTTGGAAACTTGA
The DNA here is from genome assembly GCA_031878705.1 of Tapirus indicus. NCBI lineage: Eukaryota > Metazoa > Chordata > Mammalia > Perissodactyla > Tapiridae > Tapirus > Tapirus indicus. The sequence goes on along the minus strand of CM062937.1, from coordinate 31,160,543 downwards.
ATGGGGCCTTAAACTGATTGGAACTTACTGCCTGGGCCACTGTGTAAGGATAGGAAGATATGAGGCACGTCATAATCAATTAGCCCTGTCTACCACAGGTGAGGAATAGAGACTGGTGACAGAGAGTCTAAATCAAAGGCCCAAAGTTGCACAGATAGTTAACTCTGGCTCCATGGCTATACATGGGGCATCTGACTCTTAATCCGGTGCTATCTGCTCTTCTCTATTGATAAAGTAGAAACACCCAGTAGGCTTTCTCAGAGTAAATCCAGAGAAACATTCGGGAGACTTAATCGAGAACATGAAGGAGAGCCATGCAGGGTATGGTGGCTGCTCTGATTGGTGCCCTTGTGTGTTAAATTTACTGAGACTTGTTTATTGTTTTCAAGGCATAATTTACTTAAGGTTATTCTGAAGCACTGTAACTAAGTACCTTCCTTTATTAATTATATTTACCATATTTTATGATTTGTCTTTTCTTAGAATTCCTAAGCAGAGAATGCCTATTCTTCTATAAGCTAAATAAATGGGTTTCTGTAAATTAAATGTACTAAAATATTTGTATTCTCTAACTATGTTCAAGGAAAAACCCTTCACGTGGAGCATAAGAACTAGATTAAAATGCAGACATTTTCATTCCAGTGTGTAATATTTATTTAATAAAAATTTTGACCTTAAATCTAAAAATTGAGTAACTTCAAATAGAAGACTAAAAGACTTTGGTAAACTACAGACCATCCCAATGCTGCCTTTACTCCATCCCTCCCCACTTTTTTATAAAATCTTCTCTAGCTGATTAATATAACAGAGCACTTCAGCTTTGGTGAAATACACTTATTCAATTTCACTGAAGATTATAGGTTTCAAATAAAATTGGATTTTATTGAGGATTGAAGTGTGTAAATAGAACATTTGATTGAATTTAATAAAATGGTATCCTGCTGATGGAGGCAAGTCATTTCCTCTAGTTTTAACTTGATTACAAAGACAAGAAGTTTTTATGAGCTATTTTGAATGGAAATGTTTTTTCTGTCTAGAGAAAAAGACTATATTGAGACCAAGAAAAGTAAGTAATACCATTTAATATTTTAAATAAAATAGTTGTGAATGTATGGTTACTTTTGAAATTTAATGGAACTATTTTCTAATCTGTATTTGTGGCTATTTACTTGATCACCAGAGTTAAACATGTATGCAATAAAAAAGTAAGTCCAGTAGGTAAGTTTGTTTCTCTGTCTTTCAGTAGCTTTATCTTGGTGACTATTTTTCATCTTATGTATGCAATTTTATATTTAATCAAGTACAATGAGATCAGAGTATTACTCTTGTTGTCACAAAATGAATCACTACGTAGTAACTAAAGCCATTTAAATGTTTGGTTTTCTTTAGCCAATTCTGAAGTTTCACAAAAGGAAACACAAAGCAAATTTTTTTTTGCTGCTTTCAATAAAAAGATATATGTGAAATTTGGGGATGATTTGTAATAGCTTTGAGAAAACCAAAACCCCGTACCAAATGCCGAGGCAACAACTTAAGCATATTAGAAAAATCATACTTAGTTATGAGAAACATGACATTTTTTCTTATGGTAATATAAATGATTAATTTTGCTATTCAAGTTTTAATTAAGTTATTTTCAGATATTTTACATTTCAGTGTAATAAAATAAAATGTTATTTTACCAAAATCTAGTTTTTGAAAATTAATGTCAATATTTTAATTGTTTTATTAGACTAAAGAGCCAACTGAAAATACTTTTTTCTTTTTTAACCATTTATTCACACCAGAACTTTTAAAAGATTGTTAGGCTATTTCAAAGAGAATTTTTGGAAAGCTAGATGATAGGCTAGATTTACAATCAGGTATCATTATAAATACAGAATGAGTATTGAGAAATGCCAGAATTGCAGACATTATGTTGACTGGAGATTGATAGTAAATGGTTCCAGAGCAAGAGGAATTTTAATGTGGCCTAAAAGAGTGCTTTGGGTTGATTTAGGATTTATCTTTAAGCAGTTGATTCAAAGTATCTGCAAGAGAAATATAAGGCATGAATGTAGTAGTTCTATTATTTAGTGGTGCTTTCAAAGAATAAAAAGATAAACAGTTGATGAAAGGGCATTACTTTAAAGGGAAAATGTATCTCTTTATGTTGATCATGGTTGTGGGCTGTTTTTAATGCTTTGGAGAAAGCTACATTATTCAGGGAAAGAGAAGGGCCACTGGACAGAGAACTGGATGAGAAGACAAAAAGAAGAAGAATGGGCAGTTACAACACCCAGCTGTACAGGAAAGACAGTTTGGAAACCAAAAAAGAGGGAACAGCAGAAAATAAATAAACACTTTCGGGGAAAATGCCTGTGGTTCAGACCCTCTGCTATCATACTGGGAGCTGTTTGAGTGCAAAGATTAGAAACAATATTTGAAAACAGAAAAATGAATAACATCTGAGGAATGATAGTTGGATGCTAGAACTGAGATGAGAAGAGGGAAGACCTATCATTAGAAAAAAAGTAGTTATATCTTAAAAAGTTTCAAAGTAGAGGAGACTGCTTCATCAGACAAATCAAAAAAAATTAGTTTGAAAAAGTATTCTAAGGAAACTTCCAGATGCCTTTTTAATAGGTGTTCATTTTGTGGTTTGAGAGAAAGCACAAAGAAAGAAGGATGAGAAAGCACCTGAAAATACTTCATAAAAAAGATACACTGAAATGGATGTGGTGAGTATTGAAACAAGATTATCATTTAGGATGGGAATCTAGAAAAGGCAAGATAAGTGAGTCAGAGTATTTAAATAGAAACATAAATGACAATGGTAGATGCGAGCGTTGCACTATGTGCAGCTGGACTTTTCACTTTGAAAGACAGCCCAACAGAACCTTTGGTCACATTTGAGAATTTTAAAATACATAGGGAAAAAAAAGATCATGAAAAGTGTCAATGTTATTCATTGAATGCCTAATATACCCCTTGTTTCATCTTTAATTAACAGTCCAATAGTTATGTGTGGTTGTCAACTCACACACGTGGTTACTTAAACATACCTCCCTGTAGTAGCCTCATTTGATCATCAGAAAAAACTACAGTAACGAAAATATTAGTTATAGCAGGAGATTGTCAGTATTCATAAGATCAACATACCATTCTATTGTGTCATTTCAGTTCTGAAAATTATTTGAGGAAAAAATTATTTTGCTTATCAGAATAATTTTAACACAAATAATCCTCATCCCGTACCTAGCATGAGCATCTCTTTTCTTCAGTGTGGAAATAAAATGACCAATCATCTATTATAACATCCCTATTCCCAGGTAACATATTGGTATTAAACTCGGAACTGTCCTGTGGATCTCATTACCTGTAGGAAGATTCAAATCTTCACTGAATGGTGAAGGTAGAAAATAGAAGTGGAATCATGAAAATACAATATATCAGTTTTGAAAATACATGAAACCCAAACCAACCATCTAACGGGTCTCATTTTCATCTCACTATTGAATTTTTTAAATAAGAATCTCAAGAAGTCTTCATCCTCCTCTGATGCAAACACTGTTGGTTCTTATTTGTCCCGGAAGAAATTCTCAATAGGTAACAAAGGGCTTGTCTTTTCCCTTAGCATTTGTTCCAAAGTCAAACAACAGAAAGCAACCTCCTTTCTTACTTGTTTTTTTCCAGCTTGCATTCAGTGTCTGCACATAAAGTACCAAATGAAAAGTAACTCCTATATTCTATTCTACAGCCTAAGCACTGGAGGAAAATAATTTTTGAAAAATATGAAGCATGTACTATGTATATAATAATAATATTCATAGTAGTAGTAACAGCAGGAGTAGCAAATAAAAATTTTAGACTCTAAGATATTTATGAAAATAGGGGAAATTAATCACAAACCAAAATTGTTTGTAAAGGGAAGTTTTAGAATTTAAATTTTTGTATGTTTACGAATTTTCCTAAACCTAAAATAGCATTTAAGATAATGATTAATGATGTGAAATGGAAATTTATCAATAAAACAGGGATATAATTCTCTTCTGAAATATATCTTCCTATGTGAAGCTTTCACAATGTCGAGACTATATGTTTAACTAGTTTTAGAATAATAATTAATGAAGCCACAAAAGCAGTCAACAATTCAAATTACAGAACTTTAATCTGGAAGTATCGCTGCAGGTCATGTAGTACCTTTTGTGTACATTACAGGCAAGGAAATTGAGTGGTGCGGAGATTCTAAATGACTTGCACAAGGTCTGTTGTCAGGCAGAACAGAATTATTCTTTCCCAATTCAGACACTTAACACTGCATAACTATCTCTTTTAATGACTTAATCTTAAAATATTTATGAGCAACAATATTCTCTATTTCAATCTAGGCAGTTATTTTTGTATAGTCAGTTACATATTATTGTCATTACTTTCATTACAATAAACTCCCAATTTCATTTAAGTGAAATCAAATTGCATCATATCACAATTTTAGTTAATCAAAATGACATAATAAAACATATGATAAAGGTTACAGTAACTGTTGCTCAACAAGGCTTTCAAGCATCATTGGTAGCTTTGTGTGAATCTTATTAACAGAATGACACGAGGTTAAAAGAGCTTAAGATGGGCATGGAGGATAATAGTTATGTCCCACTTTCAGTGGCAGTACTGAGGAAAGAATGTGAGTTGTCAAAATTCTGTGAAGCAGAGTAAGACACTCTAATTCACAGAGAAGGGAATAAGGATTGAGTAGGCAGACTGTAGTAGCATCAAAGGAAAACTGAGGAATATCAGTCCCTGCATATTTCTACAACAGAGGGTTGCCCAGGGAAGAAGTAGGAGGCATCAGCTAATTTGCCCTCGTCTAGACATAGAGCCAGGCTGGGAGAGGAAGGCATGGCTGACTACACGTTGTGTTGTCCCTAGCGTAGACTGAGAGCGGAAGCCAGAACTATCTTCAGCAGAAGACCTCACTTCCGTTCCCACACTTTGATGCTTTCAGGCTGCAGAAAATGTAAAGTTCACATGGCTCTTCAACTGAAACTATGGTGAAGGCAATCAGGAAAGGTGACACTGACAACCAAGATGTGCTCTATCAGGGCAAATAGAAAGTCTGAGTGAAGCTGCCCGAGCTGCCATGAGACTCACCAGAGCCAAAACTAAATTAATCTTGAGCTAATTATAGGGAAGGGTAAGGAAAGCAATCTAGCAATTCATGCATCAGGAGAGAAGTGATCGATATGGAGGAACAACGAAAGAAGACTAACAAATGAAATAGAAGTATTCAGAGATAAAATAGAGGAAAATTTTCCTGAAATAAATGAACTGTATCTACAGATCCACTGTGCATATGGAATACTAGAAACTGAGAGGAAAGCATAAGGATAAGAACAAAGGTTGAATGAGGGACCAACACACACACACACACACACACACACACACACACACACACACAATAGTGTGGGGTGGCATTTACAGGAAAGGAGAATGGGCAAGAGAGGAACAAGATTTCTGTCCAGTCGCTTTGAGGACTCTGGTAAGACGCGTTAGTGTAAGGATTTTTAGGGCATTTTACTGTGAGTCAGGAAATGGAATTTTTCTTTGGCATCTCTTTGAAAAACAACAAAACCCACTGAATTGTGTTTTGATGTTTTATTTGGATGGAGCAAAGACATTCCTATTGACTGGACAGCAAGCTGAGCAAGGCCAGAGCTGTTTCAGTTTTACTTTAGTAGCGGACTGGGGGTTTTGCCTGGATTTGGGACTTAAAATACAATTTAGATGGAATTTTTATATAGAAATTATCCTTGAGTACACTTTTACAATGACTACCTTTGGATTATTGTCATGGAAGGCAGTAGAGAGATACCCAGAACAAGCCAGGATGAGTCTTGGGATAGCTACTCTAATTAAGAGGGAAATTCTGAAAACTGCAATAATATTAAAATCGTAATCTTTGTGCTAATGCACAGTATAGGACTGTGTTTCAAATGGAGAATAAAGATAGGAAATGTCTCACTACTTATAAAACTGAAAAAGCTTAAGAAACTCTCTCATGGAAGTACAGGCTATAAATTATTATTTTTTATTTCAACCTTTACCAACACTTAGTGTTTTAATAAATTGGACCAGTTCAAAGCATTTACTCTGCTCATCGAGCTGATACCAGAAGCCCAGACAAGTGGATTACCTTTAAGGCACAGAGATCAGACAGAGAGATAGAAATCAGGTAGAGATTAACTGCTAGGGGAAAAAAAAATGTAAAGAACATTTTTCCAGGGACAGAAGACTGCGTTATAATTTACATAGGGCAAGGACATATGGCAAAAGGCTGAAAAATGTTGGCGATTAAGTGAGAGTCTGATGAATCCAGAATTACACAATTTTTGATCAAAGTCGTAAAGACATCTGTTTCCCTGGCAGGCTGCCTGACTGTCCCTGAGTGCAAAGTTGCTTAGAATTTTCTACTCTGTTTGTTCACTTTTTCATCCCTAATCAAATCAATTATGGCAAAAGGATGTAACCCGGAGTCCTGAGAGCCAGTGGCCACCCATGTAAGTGGGAAGGTCGTTTTCCATAGAATGGGGGTCACTGAGTTAGGCAGATAGAACAAAAATGTAATATACCCTCATTTTTCACTAGAATGTCAAAATTTATTTTTCATCCCTGGTATTATCTTTGAAAGAGCTGGAATCCTATGGAACCATAAAAGTCTCAATCCCCATTCCCCAGCTGTTGTAATTATCTCCCGAGCATCCCAAACCTTGGCCAGATTTTGCATTTGGAGGAAATGTCTTCATGGCATTAAAAAATGTAACTCTGAGCATGTTTTATCGTGGTGGCATTTTAAGCTATGATTATTTCCTAAAAATAACTGTGTAATATTTTATTAATATACCAATACCTTAACAAATTGTAGGCAAGAGACCACGTCAGTGTTGCATGTGGTTGCATCCTCAGCACTAACACAGCACCTGACATATATAGTATTTTATAAATGTTTGCTCAATAAATGAATGCATTAAGTGGCATTTGTTGCATGACCATAATAAAGAATTTTTATGAGAAAATGGATGAAAAATCCCATATAACTTTTTAAACTAAATTTTAGAACTCAACATACTAAACTAGTTCTAAACTGAAATTTAGAACTCAAATTAGGACTGTTGGCATTTTAAATATAAATAAAAGATGTTAATAAAAGATAAAAGATATGGCATGTTATATATGCTATATGTGCCTTATTAACTACCTAAAGCCTTTTAAAGATTAAAAAATATGAATTAAGAAATTAAAATTATTATCAAAATATACAATTCATTTTAATTTAGTGGAATCATTTCAATTTGTATTCCACTTGTTAATGAATTTACATTTGATAAGTTAAAGAGTTAATAAATCTATAGAATGTTTACCATATTTTTGAGAATAAGCCAATAATATGTGTTTTGTTTGCACTCAGAGCCACATGCTATATTTTGATTAGTTTAGTTTGACTAGATTAGTTTGACTTAAGCAAATATAATTTCCATGCGTGTATGACTTGCTTGCTTTTCCCTAAAAGATCTGGAAACTGATCGATTTTCCACATGCATTGAGAGTTTATTTGTTGAACAGAGAACTTAAGGTTGACTTTTGTGTCTGCTGCAGGCTAAACAAAGTCATCACACATTTATATTTCTGAAAGTCCCCATTCTTCATCTGCTATATGTCCTTATGCATAAAACTTGATCTCTGTTTTGTTACAGAACCTCTGTCTTTGGGTGGCAATCATTGATTGTATGTAATGTGACTTTACTGCAAGTTTTCACTCTGGAATCTCTCCACTTTGCCTGAGTTTCAGGTGGAAATTTGATAGGGATAGGCCCTGGCATTCTCAGGAATGAAGAAAGATGATTCTCTTTTCTGGAGAAAACATCTATTACTACTATCAGTAATAATGATCCTTAATTTTACCTCTGATGGGTTACTAACAAACTACATAAATCAGAGACTGCAAAGTCAAGATGTCCAAAATCAAACGTTTCCTCTCTCATGATTTATCCTCTTCCTTCCCTCATTGTATTGATTAATAACTCTCTCCTCTATACTGCAAAGTACAATAAGGAAGATGTTCTCATCTGTTCTGCGGATGATCAGCAGACCATCTCAGGATTGAGAGGGAGATGCAGTCCATAAGATCCAGACACCAGAATATAATATAAAGCCCTAAAGAGAAAAGAAAAAAACAAAACATAAAGGTAAAAAGAAAGAAAGTACTAATTGAAGACATAGCCATACTTACATATATTTATAAGGAGGATTTTTTTTTTTTTTTGGTGAGGAAGATTGGCCCTGAGCTAACATCTGTACCAGTCTCCCTCTATTTTTTATATGTGGGACATCACCACAGCATGCCTTGATGAGAAGTGTGTAGGTCCGTGTCTGGGATCCGAACCTGCGAACCCCGGGCAGCTGAGGCAGAGTAAGCAAACTTAACCATTGTGCCACTGGGCCAGCTCCTATAAGGAGGAATTTTTAATTACACAAATAATAAAAAACCAAACATTCTCATAAAACAATCCTTCTGGAGGCGAACTTGGAGAGCTGCATTCTGTCCTTTTTTCAGATACTATTACAGATGAAAGCATTGTTGTCCAAAGAGTTTTATTTTCCTGCCTTTTATGAGGAGATTCTTAACTGTAATTCTGAGTTTTATACACTAGGCTGCAGAACATTCCTTTAAAAAGAAATAGCATGAGGGTGAGGGGAGGAAAGAAGTAAAAGAAAAACATTAAATAAAAATAATATGCAGAGAAGGCGAAACTTTGGGTTTTATGGAAAATGATAATAAGATATCTCATGAAAGAACATTTACAAATGATGAGATAGCCAGACAGGGAAAGTTAGGGTATTGTTTTTGTCTGTCTTGTTTTAAGAGACAGTCTTAACCTGAGGCGAATACTTCAGTGCTGAAAAGCACAACCAATTATCTTTTTTACTGAAGTGATTTCCACCTGAAAGGGATGGAAATTAGAAAATGAAAAGATGAAAAAGCGACTACCTTGGGAATATTGTGCCAGAATGCATGTATTTAACTTTCTAGTTTAGTAAATCTGACAGTGAGCCACCATCTGGTAACTACAGTGATAGAAAATAGTCCTGTTTACTAAGAATAATGTGTGAACTTTAGAAAAGAGCATTCATAGTTTATAAAGATCCGTGTAAATCAGTTACATAATCATTTTCTTGTTAAGAGGTAAATGGTCTTGATTTAAGGAGACCCAGCAAATATTTGAAAAATGTGGTATTTTGTGATAATATGCAAGAGCATTCGTGATAAAACATGCTAACAATTTGAAGGCGTACTTCTAAAGATTATAGTGTTATTATACAACTAAGAATACACATTCCTAATATAAGCCAAATATTGCTCAAAATTAAGTAGACAGATACATGATTTTTGCAATAATTGTATACATATTTATACTCCTGAACTGCCCATCCTCTTTTGAAGAGATATCTAGATTAAAAAAAATAAGTGGAAGAAAATTTTGCTCATAAATTCTCCAAACCAGTCTCAGAACACTCCAGGGCACTCAAGCTCTAGTATTTTGATAAGACTATTGAAGAGGTATAAATCGAAATTGAGTACACCTCCTTTTTCTTTCAGCAGAAAATATTTTATACCATTTACACTATGCATCCACCTTTAAGCATCTTATAAATAAGGACTTATACAAAGGAAACATGTATATTCATCCCTAGAAAGCACAAGAACTGTGGACTATTAAATGTAAAATTAATGAGAAGTTGAGAAAGTATCACAGACATCTATGTGTCTCTAGTACCTATGTGGCAGTGGTTATGAATCCTGTCTGAATCTTACAACCGAATCTTCAAGTTTCCAAAATTTTAAGCCTATGAACTGCTCTAACTTACTACCTCCTCATCTCCAGAAATGTGACCTGAAATCTTTATTTTGAAAGCATTTTATTAGTGATTGTAATGTTCAGTGTTGAAAACCATTGATAAATGTAGTTGTTCTTCCTAATCATAGAAGTTTATAGCTGAAAAAGACCTGAGATTCACCTGCTCCAATCTGCACATCAGTATCTAACCATTTCACTCTGGTTTTGTTTAGTCTGTATAATAAAATGAATAATACATATGTATTAATATGAGTTAAGCTTGTATCTATATGTATATATTCATATATATATATACACACACATATGCACTTATTCATTCACTGAAACATTTCACTATGCAGCTAACCAAAGTTCAAGGCAATAATGTGAAGAAAGTGCTGGTGTAATGCAAAAGAAGAAATTATTAATTCCTAATAAAATAGCAAGGATTATATTTCTTTGGTCTGGTCTTTAAAGAAGGAAAGGCTTCTTAACCTAAAAGAGGAGTCAGTAAAGATGGAGGGAATAGAATGTGCAAAGTCATTGAAATGGAATATTAATACTTTGTTTAGCAGATATGTGCAATGAAGATCATATGTGGAAATGAAAATTTATCTATTAAAAAACTTGTTTACCTATTTATTCTTTCATTCATTCAATAAATGCCAAATCTGAGGATGTGAGCCCTTGGTGTAAAGGTACCCAATCACAAAAAAAAGCAAGAAGGAAGACCAAGTGCAAATGGAACTTGATACATTGTTGAATATTTTGTTACTTATTTTTAAAAATCTATGTTATATTCCTAGAATAATTCCCATTCTTTGGGGGTAAAATATTATGTTCAAAATTATGGGATGATTTTTTTAAGGCAATTTCTAAAGAATCAATGGTAGTGACATGAATTTGAATTAAAATTTAAAGCACTATTTTTGAAAAGTTCATAATATTTATTTTATCCACAGAAATTTGTAGCAATTTGAAAGTTTGTATTTTGGTAATTATTTTCCTCAGTGCTTATTTTTCTCCCTAGTTAGTTGTTGATACTAAAGGAATAAGTATTGTGCTAACCTCATTGGATGTTAAACCACTCAAATCGAATCATAGAGCTGGAAATGAGTCATTAAGTCAGATTTTTCTTCACCTTGGACAGATGAGAATATAGTTTATTTTGAGATATTTTTTAGAAATTTATTAGTTGATTTATATTTATTTATTTTATTGTGGAGTGTCTATCTCTTCTCCAATCCATAATGTATTATTCTTAAGGTTTAAGTCCTGTCTCTGTCACCTGCTTCCTCTAAAACCTCAAATACTCTCTAAAGCCCAGAGATTCAAGTCAAAATAGCATTCAGGAAACAATTTCACTACTTGCTCTTGCAATGAGCTACATTCTTCTTGCTCATATCCATGATCCAGTTTCCAGTCTATATGACTCCTCCTGCTGCATTTGTCCCTTTCCTCTGGCAGTCTGTCATTGGCAGATATTCAGCTTCTGTCTCTCTTTCAAGACTGAGCATACAAGCTTTTTCCAAACTTTTGCCTATTTAAACTCATCAGAATCTTTCCCTGTTCTCAACACAAATGGCTCTTCTACTGTGCTTCTCCTATGGACCTTTTTTCTCTAATACATCATACTCACGCGCGCGCATGCGCGTGCGCGCGCGCACACACACACACACACACACACACACACACACTCGTATATATTGTATACAGCAGAGTGTATATTCTACTTGCTAAGGGAGAATTCATGTCTTAATCATTATTCTATGTTACACATCACCCAAAAGAGGGCCTTTCAGATGTAATTGCATCTTAGTGTGTATTTATCAAAGTAACCATTTAGGGTATTGGCCCCATTTCAGTTTTCAAACTGTGTCTTGATTTCTCTTTGCTGAGAAAGGTAGGAACAAGGGACAGAGTTCTAGGCACTTCAATTTGTTTCCAACTGTAAACAACACATAATGCATACATTCTATGTTATATTCTAGGACATCTTTAGTTACTAATTTTGACGGTTAATAATCTTCAATAAAATGTTGTCATTAATTACATATTACCCAAATTCCTTGAACTACAATTTCATTTCTTTTCATCTTTTATCCTATTTTTTTAAAAAGTGGGAAAAGCGGACCCTTCTTCTATCTGTATAGAATGAACTTTGATGCTTCTAACAAGGCAAATCCTAACTACAAGAAAGCATTTTTCTTACCAAAAATTCAGCTGATGAGGCATGAAGTCAAAATATTTTAAAATGTAAATCCTAGGTGTTCTCCTCTGCCACTAAATATTATCTCTTGAACTTGAGAAACATGATATATCTTAATTTACCCCATCAAGCCTCCAAACCCATTTCCCCAACTGGAAAATGAAGACATTGGATTCGATGAATTCTTAGGCATCTTTTGTCTCTGATAGTCTAAATAGTCTGGTTTTATTTTCAACTAACTACATTTTCAATTTGCGTTCAGATTATCACCCATAGAAACTCAATATTGTTATTTTCGTTTGCATTTGACTTCTATCTTGAACTGGGTATGGTTTTTTCTCTTCAAATTTCTTAGTAACATCGTCCTTCTTTTAATTTCAGGTGCATAAGTTTGATTTCATTCAAATCCTCGATTGTTGACATGTTACCTACATTGGACAGTACATGGCTCCTTTTAATTTAATTCAATTAGAACCTGACCAATAACTTACACCTGCCTGCTTACCCTTCCTCTAGTCTAACCTTGTATTCCCCATACCCCCTTGACATCCATCTTGAATTTTATGTTTATTATCTTTTAGTAATTTTTATGAATATATATGTTTACTTACAAAATATATTGTTTAAATTTGCTTTTTATTAAATTTATTAAAAATATTATTCTGCATGTAATCTTCAGAGACTTTCTTTTTCCACTCAGTATTTTGTTACTCAGATTAGCTTTATAGATAATGATAGTTCATTTTTTTCATTGTGGTTTAATACTTCACTATGGGAATATGAACCAATCTATTTATCCATTCTTCTGTTCATGGCATATGATTTGTTTTGACATCATGAACAATGCTGGTTTGAACATTTTGTGTGTCTTCTAGTATACATGTAATGAATTGTATAGTCTTTGAAAACATTCAACTTTTTCTTTTATCTGACTGTTTTTTTCTCATACATCAACTTTATTTTGGCTTTGCTCAGAGCAATGATTTTCTTAGAAAAAATAGTTATAATTTAAAGAAAATACTAAAATATATATTTTTTCTAAATTAGTTTTATTTGGTTTTTATTTTTAATTTATTGGCATTAGGAAAATGTCTCCTTTGAATTTTTGTTACTTATCATCTGTTTCCATTCCTTGCTTTATTAATGTTTAAACAAGATCTTTATTAGGAAATCCTAGTAAGTTTATTACACTATAATCACTTTTAAGATATTTCCAGAATTGTTACCAAGTTGTCATTGTTGTTTCATGACTCATCTGACAATCCAGATTACATCATCTAAATTAACAGAATTCGTTTATGACTGTTAAGATATTTATATCTAAAAGGTATTCTTTTTTGAATCTTTGTTGAATTAAGCACTTATTTTTTACAACATAGCATTTAACTAAAGTTAAATAGTGTAATGCCTAAGACTGAATAATCTGATACCAACTGTCTAATGGAATGATGCAGGAAATAATTTAAAATTTAAAATGAGGAACCAAAGAGAAAAGGACCAATTTAAAATAAAGAATTAAGACAAGCATATTCATCAGTTATCATTTGGGCACAGTGGAGAAACTGGCCTGAGGGCCATTCAATTTAAAATGTTCCATAGGTACTATTGGATCCCTGAAGCAAAATATAATAAGGGGTTGGTGTCCCAATTAAAGTACCGGAAATGTCAGCAAGCTGAAGGGGATGGCTTCATATGGTTTGAGAGACAAGTATGCTGGTAAGGCAGTTTTGGCATGAATTACTTGGAATATTTCAAGAATCATCAGACTGTTTTCTTAATTTCTAGCTTTTGCTTTCTCTTTGTTTCCCTGAAGGGAATTACTTATCCAGTGCCCAAAAGCACTTATTATTAATTGACAGTGGACCAGATCATGGTGAAATTGTACAGAAACTTAAATAACTGAAAATTCAAAGATAGATCTGGCTAGTGAGCCCTTTAGCAATTTAAACACTGATTTTACTTTAAAGAGACATGAAATCAGCATTGCTTGACATTTGGAAATTCTTCCTGCTTCCTAAAAGAACATAACTTGAAGAATTTAAACATTTTCAATGTTTGAACTTAGATATCATGCTTCTATAATCAAATGAATGAATCACCAGTTTCCAAATCATAACTTTATGAAAAAATTAATTACCATTAAAGTAATAGCATTTAAAGTACACTATTTATAATCAATTCAGCTTTAATTCACAAAATTTCATGTACGTATGTAAGTATTTGGAAGAGAAGCTCTCCTAATTAATCACAGAGATATATCCCAGTTCAGTATTTAGCAGCTCCATCATCTTGGGAATGTACTTCACCTCTCTCTCTGTGCCTCGCCTCTCTTATCTTTATATGTGGATGATCACTGTACCCAGTTCATAGAAATTTTATGAGGATTTAATGAGTTAACACATTTCAATAATTTACAACACTACCTGGGGCATGATAACAAGACCCAGGAGTTACTAGATATTATTTTATACCTTGTCATCATTGTTAATATTATATGAATTTAATCATCAATAATTACAAACTCACAGACTTATCATTTAAACTCTTTTTTCATCCATTTCTGATTTAAAACTATGAATATTGAAAACAAATATAATTAACAAGGGGAAAAAAACAACTAACTCAATCAAAAATATGCTTTGTCATATTTCACAAGAAATTGAGAGTAAAGATGATTCTTTTAAAGGAAAGCAAAGGGGAGAGATACCTGCTATCACAACTTATTTTATTTCTTTCTGCAAGTAGTACATGAAATAAGGCAGGGGAACTATATTAAAAGGTTAAACAAATAGAAAAGGGATTAAATCTTCATTTTGCCAAATAATATCATTTGATGGTTAAAACCCCAATAAATTCAACAAACATTTATTAAGCAAATTAATAATAGATGTTATTACTGCTAATAAAAAAGGAACATAAAACATACTTCTCTTAAAGGGCAATAATAAATATTTAGAAAACATAAAGCTAAATAATTTATTCACAATACAAACCAGACATATAAAATACTTGCAAATGAATCTAAGGAAGAAATTATCTATATCTATATCTGTAGCTAGCTATACCTATATCTATCTATTTATCTTTCTATGTTATGTTCTCTATGTAAAAATGTACGTTAAAAAATATGAAGATAACTTGAACAAAGTAAAAGCATGTCAAAATTTTGGATATAAAAATTAGATTTTTTTTAAAGATGTCAATTATACTGAAGAGGGAGAGACAGAGAAAGAGAGAAAATAAATAACCCAAAACAAAAAAATAAAAAGAATTATTTTGTGGAGCTTCAGGAAGTAATCTTGCAACAAGAAATTGCAAGGATAAATATGTGTGACCAACGTTGAAAAGTATGCATTAAAGTGTACTGAGAAGAAACTTCCACTACAGCATAATAAAGCATATAAATCAATGTACTGTTAAATGGTAAGTGCTTACAATATAATATAAAATGGAAAAATTGCATATACGGTATGAATCAATATTTCATATGACATGAAAAGGAGCTAGTTCTGGGTCTGTGTTTCAAGATTATGCTACTTTGAGTATAGTTTGAGTACCTTACCCTACCCAAACTTCAACCCCATAGCAATGATAAATGAATTTTAAAAAGTGATAGGCAAGGTATGTCACAGAAACCAAATAGAGCAAGTAAGATGAGCCTGGTCGAAGCCCTCAGCTTACTGCATTCCAGGTCCTGAAACAGTCAAAATTATATGACAGGGAGTTTGGCTCATATATTGTTCAAAATTACTCTTTTTAAGATGGAAGAGTGAAGTGAGTTTCAAACCCAGGGTGCAGTGTAGTGATTTCCCATGTGTGACAGGAGGCATAAGAAAGTTGTTAATTGGGGCTACAGCTTATAGGAGAGAGGAAGATACAAGCCCTGGCTTGCAATTAGATGCTGAGCCAAATCATTGGATGGATCATTGGATCATCAATTTCCCAATATTACCATAGTGCAGAGATACCAAACGGCCAACGTGAGACCTGGGCTTGCGTGCTGAAACTTGAGTGGCCAGATGGAGGTCGTTGTATCACCACTATGCAAAAGGACCATGGAGAGGAATGGTAATGCAAATAGAAAAAGACTGAATGAGGGAGGGAAACTACTTAAAATTTTCCTATAAACTATGATTTCAAAACACGAAGACAGCTAGCACTACGAAAGCCAAATACATCAATAATCAGAACATTAAATCAAAATAATTTTACAGCCTGAAAAAGATTTTAAAATATGTTTCTGGTCCTGAAGTGATAAATGGTCAAATATCTATAAAACAAAAGAAATTTATGCAACATAAGCAAATGAAATAAAACAAGAATAGGTTGGTAGAAAAAATAACCAATTAGAGAAAATACATATTGTGACATTCAATCTTAAGTAAAATAATAGAATTCCCTGAATATGAAAATGAGACAAGTAGTGAAAAAACAATATATGAAGGAATAATAGCTGAGGGTTGTGTTTTTTTTAATTTAGACTTGAGGAAATAACTAAATCCTCACTTTGAATGTACTGAGCCAGGTAAATAAAATTCAGTATTCTCTTAGGCACAGTGTTGTGAAACACTGTGCAGATTATCAAAAATTAAGAAATCTTCAAAATGCTGAGAAGAGAAAGATTACCTACACACAAAAGAAAATGAGATTGAAACAGATTTCTCAGCAGTAAAATAGTTGTCAGAATATAGTATATAATAACTTCAAAGAGCTGAGGAAAATACCCGCTTAAAATATCTTCTCTACTAAAATATCATTCAAGAGTTATATCAAAATAAAGATATTTTAGACTAGCCCTAAGAGAATAAACCATCAAAGACTTTTTCTGAAATAACTGTTCAAGAATACAGCTTGGCTAGCAGAATACTGAAGCCATAGTAAAGTATAAAAATTGATATAAAAATGAGGTATTGGCAAATTTAAATTACCATTTGACAAAATATGAACTAATTTTTGTGATAAAAAGGTGAAACTATAACTCAGGATAAAATAATAATCTGGGTCTGGAATTCAGTAGGAGGGTAAAGCTTGCTAACTCTTTGTTCAAGAAGTGAACACAAATCCTGGATAGTGATATATTAGAAATATTGTCTATAATTTACAAACTGGTTGAGGAAACAGAAGGAGATGAAGTGGTGATAATAAAAAATGTATTTATCAATAAAAAGCAAGAAAGAATAATAAAAGAAGGAAAGAGAAAGTGTAAAAAGAAGACAAATCAGATAAAAGTACTTGCAAACCACAATAAATGTAATCAGATTAATCTATTAAAAAGCAGACTAATTGATTTGTTTGCAAGAAATTACTGAATAAGAGTACAGACTCAGAGGTATTTGAAGCATGACGTTTATCATTACTCAATATCTGCTGACAGAAGGATTATGGGTGTTAATCAGGATCCACTACAGAATTCCTGACATATAATTCTACGGGTTCGTTTTTGGGGGGGTTCATTTTTATAAATGAGTTCCAGTCACGATCCCCTCTACACTCTTTTAGGGAACTTGTTTGGGATCCATAGAGGAGGAAGGTCTTTGTACTTAGAAATAAATAAATTATAGTATACATTTGAAAAAAATTATAGTATATAATTTTTAAACCAGAGATAATACAATAAAGGAGAATATATATGCACATATACATATATATGTATGTATACACACACTTATGTGTGTGTGTATGTATATATATTTCTAAAGAGATTCAAATATGTTTTAAAGTGGGGGAGTCACAGTAAATAAGGTAAAGTATGCGTCTGAAAGATTAGATATGCATGTGTAAAGAAAGGAAGTTACAATATTTGTTCAGAAGAAAATAGGAGCTGAAGAATGAAGATATTAAGGACATTCTTAATTCAGTTATTAAACTTTTAGAATATATGTTATAATGTTCTTTTGATACAATTGAAACAAATCATACAGAAATTGGTATATAAGGAGTAGTGAAAAGAAGAGATAGTAAATACCAAATGAATATAAAAGATAGTGTAGGAATATTAATATCAGACAGTAGAATTTAGGGCAAAAAAACATGAATAGGTATAAATAAATACATAATTGTAAAAAAATAATTTTCAAAAAACAAAATTCATGAGTTATATGTATTTAACATTGCCTTAATATATGTGAAGAAAGAAATGATAAAATAAGAAAAAACGAAATTCATAGAGAATTGTACACTATTCTAGAGATTAAACAACAAAAAAGTAAATGTTAATATGTTTTTTGAAAATCAAATTTAACCAGCATGATCTAAGAGATATAGGTAGAAAATCATTTATCTAAAAAATAGAGAATATGCTTTCTTTTCAAGCATACAAGAGGAAATTTCAAAAAAATGTTAAGCACCTTGTTAGACCACACAGGTAGTTTGATGAAATTTCAAATTGATATAATAGAGATCACATTCTCTGGCCATTATGCCATTAAATGCCACTTCAAAAGGAAAGATCCTAAACATAACTTCATGCCATACAGCTTCAACTGGCTCCTCCACGTTCACTCTCCACCCTTTTCATCCCCTCCCAATCTGCTCTGAGCTCCAGGCATTTCACCTACTTGGATTAATAACTCCGTGAAATAACTCCGCCTCCTGTCCCATTGGCACTCTGTGGCTGACCATGTCATATGACACTAATCTTGTGGTTTCCTATCACCACTTTTAAATCGTTCATTACTAGCCTCTTCTCAAATTATCCTAATTTGTATGTGCCCTCTCGTTTTTACATATGCCACCCTAATAACACTCATGCTTAAACAAGGATTCAAAGTAAAGTCAAAAATAAAATTATGAAATATCGAATCTTGCAGTGGTTGAAAGTGATAGTTAGAGGTAAATTTAGAGCATAAATGCATTAAAGAAACAAATAATTCATAAAATCATGTGAATATTTGAGTCAAGAAAGCAGAAAAATACATCAAATTATACCTAAAGAAATTAGAAATAAGGAAATAACTATAAAAACAGCATTTAATAAATGCAAAACAAAACAGCAATAGAAAAGATCAGCTAAGCCAACTACTAATTCTTTAAAAAGAAGAATAATTTTTATAAATAAAATATCCAAAACAGAAGAATGAAATAACATACCAATTTGTTCAGTACTTTATTTCAGGGCTGGGTTATTAGCTGGAGTGAGGTCAATTTTCTTTATATTTTTCAAAGTTTAAATTTCCTACAAGTGAATATGTCATAACACTTTGGTAATTGGAGTAAAAGGTAAATAAAGTTGCCTGTGTAAACTTGATACAAAGTTGACTGGACGATCCAATGTGTCTACTTTTGTAAGAATTTTAGCTCAAGTCAACAAGAATCTTTACTGTTATTAATAGTACATTTTCCATATCCTTGATAACAAAAAATTTATTATGCCTTTATTAACCACCACCCCCTATTCTCAGGCATTTGTAAAGCCATCCCTCCCAAAATAAAAGAAAAAAAATTGGGGAGAATGCATCAAAGACCCATATACTACTCTATTTACTGCTGAGATACCAGTATCAACAACAACAATAAAGAATTATAGCAAGCTTCCAGCAATAAGGTCTTACACTAATCATGAAAATATTTAGTAAATACAATTTTAAATTTTCATATGCTGGAACACATAGATGATTCTAACAATACAATTGTAAACATAAACTTCTACTGTAACTTATTAAAATCATTTTTTCCAAGCCAAATATATATATATACACACACAAGCATATATGTATATATGTGTATACATGCATATATATGTGTGTATATGTATATATGTGTATATATATGTATATATGTATATGTGTGTGTGTATATGTGTGTGTATATATATATATATATATAAGTTAAAGACCTTGTTCAATTTCTACCACTCTTGTTCAAATGTAACTAAACTCATGAGTATTACCTTGGGTAATTCTCTCATAATTGTATCAATGGGAGAAGCTACGTGCCGATGTTATTTCTGGTAGTCTCAGAAATAATTATATATGTAATTTTTTAACCTAAACCATCTTAATTGGCCTACAAATGAAATAAAAATGAACAGAATTTCTAAGAAATATTTATTCTTATTAATAGAAACAATAATATGGAGCCAACTGAAGAGTGGAGAAATGGACGTTTGAGAATTTGAAGGCTGAGAGTATCTTTTGCCTCAGATTTCTAAATTAAATATGCCTAAAGCAGTATAAGTTTATTTATCCTAATTTGTTGGTGGTAGGAGAGTGATGCAGTGAACTGATTTATAGTATGACTAATTCAGTTATAGAGTTACTAGTTCAATATATGTTTATTGATTCACGTGGTAAGGTGCCTACAAACAAAATAATCTATATAGTAGAATTTATTTTTAACATAAGCATTTCAAGATCATATTAAGATAATTTATAAATATCATTATGAAGAGAATAAATATGAAGTTCATAACTACCACTGGAAGCCAAAAATATACATTACATTTGAACACTCAGATGCCAACTCTGTTTAATATATGAAACTAGTGCTTTCAAAGCTGCTTTGTGAGAATGATAATGTACTTCTTTTTTACTTCATTTCTAATACATGCTGGCAGCTTTCCATGTTTTAGCAAGGGATCCTTTGAGATATTCTGTTCTTTGCCAGAAAGATAAATATATTGACATAGACTGGAAAAAAGATAAAATACAATAAAACCATCTAAGGGAGATGTGGATACATTGGAAGAATAGGTTGATTTTTACGTAGAACAAACTGATGGTAAAAATAAAATCTATATAGCTGTCAGAAATGCTTTCAGACTCCTATTCTAGTATCAATCTATTCTACTAGGGAGATGAGGGATCTAGTATTACCCCCCACTTTATATTATCACTTCAACCTTAATATGAATGACTTCTTGGAAATCAGAATTGGAGCTTTATTTTAGTAACCACAGAGGAAAGATCACTTCTAGAAAGTCTGGAACCCAAATCCCAAATGAACATATTCTGTGTGCCCAAAACATAAACAAAGATTAAAAGTACTCAGAGGGACAAAAAACATGCGTTGTGGGCACAGATACATTTAGAGAGAGCCATAGGAAAACTTAAATGATCACAATTCTTGAAGAAATAATCAGTTTGATCATGAGGTAATTTTAAGAAAAATAACCATAAGAAATTAATGGGAAGGACCAAAATGCTTCTGTCCCTTATGCATTCTTTAATGTGGGAAATTACTTCTTCACAAAATCATCTTTTTAATGGTATGCAACACTCTTTATTGAGATCTTTGCTGTAGATAACTCCAAAATTGTCAAAAGGCAGTTGTGTACAAGACCAACAGATATTCAAAGCATTAGAAATTTTTCAGCTTATTCTTGCTTTTCAGTGCCTTTGACATTTAACTTAACTATTGCATCAAATAGTTATTATTTTTACTTAACTTTCCTATAGAATAGATCGGAAGTGAAAAGAAAATAGATCAATTCCATCTTGCTTATTTCCAGGAACATTGGGAAGTTTCAATTATACTTTAGTAATCTGTTCTAGCCTTATATTTTGGATCATAAATTTCTTTTGCAGATACATTGTTATAAAATTAAATTAGTAACTATATTTGTATTAATAATATAAATAATTATCTAACTTTATTGACAAAATAATGGCCAATGTTTGAGATAATCCTACTTAGCATTTTCTTTAAAAAAGTCACATATTGTTCATTATGGAATTCATCATTTTTTTTGATTTTGATTTTTTTAAGCAGAGATGATTCTAGTCAAAATTTGAGACAGTTAAGTTCTTATTTCAATCTTCTATTTCCCTACACTAAGAATCCATCTACTCTTAGGTCCTTCTGGTAAGTTTGATTATGTTTTTGGCCTTTCTCTTAAGAAGAAGTAATCATTTCTCAGCTTGTTTGTGAGGTTGCAATTTAATTGATAAATTAATATACACTTTTACTCTTAGCATAATATATTATCTTCCTGCAAAAAGTCTGTACTTCAGTTGAGACAATTCTCCTTAGTTATATGTTTCCTGTAATCAAATATTTTGAAACACTATTGGATGTGCTTTATGCATAAAGTGAGGGAGAAGGGAATCTTACCGGAGACAAAACAGCAGAGGATCTTTCCACAGCGTATATTTTAATAGTGGGCAAGACTGCCTCGATCTTCTTGCCTCCCATATATGTGCAAATTACCAATTTTAATTAAAAATTATTTTTCCATGCTTGAAGCTTATCAAAATGCTGCCTTTCATAATTCATTCCGATTCTATGATCTTTAAGAAATCATATAGAATTATACTACAACATTTTTGTCACATTAGTGTTGTCATTAAATAAAGACTATTTAACAGACCTGTCATATAATAGATGACTATAATTATACAGACTTTTATTAAAATTGTACCAGAAAGTTATTCATGTGCCTTAAAATATGGAACCATTAAAGATTCTGATATATTCAAATCTACTGCAAAACTTTCCTGGTCCATCAGAATATATAGAAATAATACTTGATGAAAATGCTAAATATATATGGAATGGAGCAGGAAGGGACAAATGACTTTAAAGATGATATAGTTTTCAAATGTATATATGGTTTTATACTATTTGGCTTTATTTAAAACTTGGTGAAGTGAACCAAGATTTTATGACAGAAGTAATCCTAATATTCTTCCTAATCATGTAAGACATATTAAAAACAGTAGCCAACGAGTAAGCATTAATTAACAGAGCATTTACCTCCTCTTTTAACATTCCCAGAGGCAGGTCACTTTTGTCTCATATCTAGAATAATACAATCTAATCGTGAGATAATCTCTAGCCAATAAATTCTGTGTGCCACCACTATGCACACCTTTTCTAAGAACATCAAGGATGTCTCCAGTGACTAAATAAAGCACTGTAAAGTCCACCACACCCACTGACATTGCAGCTCCACAAGCCCTGACCCCAATACCGTTTCTAACTCTAAACATTCTTCAAAAAGAATAGTGTTTTCCTCTAT
Source organism: Tapirus indicus (assembly GCA_031878705.1). Taxonomy (NCBI): domain Eukaryota; kingdom Metazoa; phylum Chordata; class Mammalia; order Perissodactyla; family Tapiridae; genus Tapirus; species Tapirus indicus. Next base: position 31,137,502 of record CM062937.1, on the reverse strand, counting down.
TAACAGAATATCCACGTTTCCTTGTATTTGCATGGCACTTGCTGTCTGCTCAGTCAGTTGCACTTAAGGTGTTCCTTCTGTCTAAATAGGTACACATGTTTGCCAATCCAAATCCTATTCATCTTTTAAGGCGCAGCTGAAACAGCATCTGCGTGAAGTTTCCCTGATCTGTCTGGAAGTAGCTTTTCCCTCCTTCTTTGCCCATTTTACATTTACTATCACTCTTAAGACATTTACTGCAATATGCCTTAAAATATAGATATTTCTGTGCATATCTTTCTCCTAATATAATTAAGAACTGTGAGGACAGAAGCCTTGCAAATTGTACCATATATCTACGAAATGTTTCTGAAAGGAAGGCAAAGAAAACCAAAAATTGGGCAATTAATTACCACTTATACTTTAAAAGTGTTTATAACTCTCTATGGCACATATTGTGCATTTGATAAATTTCAGCTATTTTTATAATATTGCAGCTAAAACCTATTTAGACACATTTTGAGCAACAGACATTCCTATGATTCCATTTCCTTAGAAGCTTTTAATACAAAGCATTCCCTGGTGGAGAAAATAATAAGTTTCAGATATTAATGCATTTTTGCTTTAGCTAAGTCACTGCCTAGAGATGAGGTGGCAATGCTCAAATGATGAAGCCTCATATTTTTCATTTCTCACACCACAATGATTGTGTGGTCATTACATGATCACACGAGATTATCGCCAGTACATGTGTGGAAGAAAAAAAATGTTAACAAATGGTCACACCTCACATTTGTGATCAAGATTTGACCCTTGTTACTAAGTGGTTCTTAAAACAGGGCCATGCTTCCTACTTGCTTTTGTACATCACGCATAAAGGGGGTGGGGCTATATAGTCTAGAAAAGGAAGACGCAACAGGTTTTCCACACAGGCATAGACTTTGGGTCAATGAACATGATCCAAAAGAAGTGTCCTGGATTAATTCTCTGGAGGCTAATTTGATTGCTACTGTTGAATTTTCCCGACAGCACTAGAATTTTATTGCCACCATTTTTTTCCTGAAGTATGTCAAGTATTTGCAAATGTACAAATAGGTATTGGATATTATATATTTCAGTGATTAACAAATAGCAAATTTTCTTTTTTTTTTTTTTTTGTGAGGAAGACCAGCCCTGAGCTAACATCCATCGCCAATCCTCCTCTTTTTGCTGAGGAAGACTGGCCCTGGGCTAACATCTGTGCCTGTCTTCCTCTACTTTATATGGGACGCCACCACGGCGTGGCTGACAAGCAGTGCATCTGGCGGGCGTCCGGGATCCGAACTCACGAACCCCGGGCTGCCAAGCGCAGACTAAACTGCTGCGCCACCAGGCGGCCCCAACAAATAGCAAATTTTCTAAGCCCTTGAGATAACACCTCTAAATTATGTTAGAAAAATTGAATAAAAATCTCATTGAAGTCTAAAAATTGATATTCCTAGGTCAAAATGAAACAAACTGGATATTATTACAAGTGCTTCCTCAACCCAATTTAAATTTGTCTTAGGATATTCACCCCACTTCCTGAATGTGATACTAGTCTAAGTGGTTGTTATACACTGGGATTAGTTGACACAAATATTTCTAGGGTTATTGCAGACAACTACTGTGATTAAGTTATTGATAAAATTCACATTTTATCACACCAGCGCTGCATCACAAATATTAGGTTAGAAGACTATTTATTACCTTCAAGAATGTGCAACTTAATTCTCTGTCTTTAATTGGCATAGAACAGTTCCCTTGAAAAATCTTTAATAGAGATTACTCTGGAGAGAAAAGAGAAGAAAACAGGAAGGAAGTCTACTGGAAACAGCAGTAAGCCCTGTAACCTATTACACAGGGGAACCCCCTGTGTACTATTCACAGGGGTCTTTGGGTAAGGATTCCAAGAGGTGGCTGAAAGCCATTCCTTAAAGATGCTTTCAGATGAAACATCTTTATAGGCGTGACTGTGCAGAGAGAGTTGCACCAGATGTAAAAATTTCACACCATCTGACTGAACATAGCCTTATTTCTCTGAGTGTAAATAAACTAACTCAAGATTACTAGCAAATCTGGACCATCCAGATGGCCCCGACAGACACTTAATTGATAAGACAAGGAAGCCACCATTATTTAGTGTATTTTCATTTTATTTTATGCCATATTTTCAGATATATATCTATTGAATGACCTGGAGTTGTGGGAATTGAAATAATGAAATGCTTTGATTTTTCTGACACCACTGTTTTTGAAACATACAATAGTAGCTCTCCCTTTTCTGCCTGGACAATATTTGTCACAGATGCTGTAGCATTTGTGGTTATTTTAGATAATAAAAGTCTAACTTTCAGATACCAAAACGTTCAGTCTTATTCAAATCAAAATGTGAATCTTTCATTCAATTCATGGTTTCCTCTCCCTACCCCAAGTTGAACCTGACTCAGGTCCTGAAACTCTCATAAAGGAGGGATGCATGGTCACTTTCTTCTGTCTTCTTTTCCTGACTCTTTTTTTCAATAGCAATTGTCCTTTCACACTTCTCCTCTAGTCAAATTCAGGGGGGAAGTTTCTTAAAGGCAAATCATAAATGACTAGTGTATTTGTAATCTTACATTGGCACTCTCGGCGTGTTGGAAGCCCGCATGTGTCTCTGTGTCACATGGGACTATTTTGTGGGTTCTTCTTAAACTCCCCCGTGGGGAATTCCCACTGCAACATTCTGTGATGTTGACCAGCTGACCATTTTTACTCTCCCCTAACTTTCTGCTTGTGGTGCTGCACCCCAGAAAGACTCCTTCTGATGGTGTCAACTCATTCATCTTGCCACTGTAACCTTCAAAATGATTCAGATACCTATTGTTTTTTTTTTTCCAGTGTCCTCGTGGATCCAGAGGTAACACATTTGTGCCTCATCCTTTTTAATAGTGTTTCTTGATTCCTCTCTAATTCTCTATTTTCCTCAGCTTCATTTTTCTAAAAACCTCTGAGCTGGAGTCATGCACTCTTGTACCCCAAACTCTAGGGTCTCTACATCACATTCTCTGGGTCATTGATCTGATTGACTTGAAGAAGCTGGGTGTGTGGGGAAAAATATAGAGCACTCTAACAATACTTTCCAATAAATGTTTCCATCTGTATATAAGATTTAGGTAAATGGTGGGATAAAGGTTAAAGTTTGGGGCCAATCCGTTAGCAAATCCTGCAAAGATAATCAAACATTTCTCTTAGATATGTGAGGATATTTATCACCAATTGGTCCCAGCTTTGGATCTCAGTTAAAACTGAGACTACAGGGGTGGTGTCTTTTAACATCCTGTCACTTATACATTTCAATGATATGATAATCTACATGGCAAACATGGTTTTTGTTGTTGCTGTTTGCTTGTTTGTTTACTGTTTTTAGTTCAATATCATGTAATCCTTTATAAAGGCATTTAAGTATTTAAGTTTGGAAGAAAGTTCCCTTATTGTTCCCCAACAGACAAAATTAAGCACTATTGGAGCTGAATTATTTTATACAACAAATCCCTATGTCCTTATTAAGCAGGGCCATAATCACATGCATTAGGTACTGGCCCATTCAGGAACACACAAAATAGTTATCTTGGTTTGATAAGAAGTGAAAAAGACTAAATCAATGATCATAGCTCTGTATTGTAGCAAAACATACTGTAAAGAGGAAAAGGAGAAAGTTTTTGTATAGGGTTTCTAGGATGTAGTGGAATATTCCATTTTTTAGTCTACATGATTCAAAATGAGTTGGGAAAAATGCCCACAAGGCAGGCTGGTAGGTTTCATCTAGTTCACAATTGTGAAGGGAGTTTTTACCTGAATTTCCCCAGGTCTCTAAGCACAGAGAGACCTGGAGAGCCAAGTGACCAGAATTCAAATATCTAAGTTCAAGAGTGTCACCAAAATTAAGAAATATTAAAGCTATACCCAAACTAAGCAGATTATCAAATTCTGAGTGCAGAGATAAGGCTTTGTCTATTATATATACATGTTTACTCAAAGTATTTTGTATATACCAACTATAATATGGGTAACAGCTGAATTCTGAAAAAAACATCCTTTTCTTCAAATCAATTTTCAGATGTTGGCCTAATACAAAAGGATTCTAAATAATCTTTAGTCAGCAGCATGTGATCATACATAAAAAAGCGTTCTTTAAGGTTAAAACCATTTTACTCCATACTGCTTGGCATATATTTAGCTTGATAGTTTTAATGAAACATATAATAATATTAAAATTAACTAGAAAATCTTTTAAAAATTAATTTATATCATCTCCAAGTCATTGTGATGTATATTATACAATAACTTCATTTAACTCTACTCATACTGATTTGTGAGTAGAATGTGGCCATTGGATTTTGAAAGGCAAAATGATGCACTTACGATATATGGCATACTCATATATGTGATGTATGGTACACTCAAGATATAAGATTTGTTTATATAAAACTTACCTATATACAATTAGAAAGGTTAAAAAAGGCAAATGAAACTTCTTCTATTATAAAGTTAAAATTCCGTACACTATGTGTATGTTTAACAAAGATGCTATCAAAATTAATATTTTTAAAATTAAACGAAATGCATTCAAATGGGAACATACTCTCCTCTCCGATATATGCACACAGACACACATACGCACATACATTCTTACAGCTGTTGAAGTTTACTATCTATTCATTTTTACTCTACATGTTTAATTCAAGAAACTTCAAACATTAAAAACCACCACTATCTGAGAGATGAATGAGTTAAGGCTAATTAAGTTCTTCATTAAAGAAGGACAAAATACTAAAGTGTTAATTATATTTAAAGCTGCAAGCAGTAAACTTGTTAATTATATTAGAATATATATTATATATTATGTATGTATTATAGAATATATATGTGTATTGTATACATGTATAAATATTTTATCAGTAAATAAATTTATACCTATTTATTTATAAATATTTTATCAATGAATAAATTTATATCTATTTATTGATAAAATATTTATGCATGCTTCAACTCTTGCATATAAATACCTGACATTTGGTTTACCCAGTCAGAACTCTGTAAATATAATTGTTTCATCATTTGCTCGTCTATGTCTAGGCCTGACTTTAAAATTAACCTCTGACCTCTAAAATTAACAGGCTTCTTAAAAAATCATAATTGGGTATTTTGTTCTGATACCATACCATGATTACTGGCTTAGAGATTTAGAAAATATTGTATTATTAGCTTTCAGATATTTCAAATATTAAATTCATTGTGTTAGTTAATAATTAGGAAAATGTTATTACTTTCATAATGTCAGGTATATTGATGGCAACCTACAATAAAACAGGATCTGTTTTACACTTTTTTTCGAAATTTTAGATATTTTTCAGGGTGAAATATAAAAACTGCACAGTAAACATAGTTATTAGTTGAGTGATAGCCATGACCTTTTTATTGTTAAATTTCCTTGATGAAAAAGTGTTGGATGAGGAGATTATATGTAGTTATTTTTAAATAATTGCATGTTTAAAAATCTACATGAAGTCCTGTATTGACTATTTAATGAATTTTTTTTTTATTCTGACAGTGAAGTGGTCTAGGTCATCAGAAACACCTTCCTGATAAAATTCAAATATTTCCTGAATAAATTGTGGTATAATGATTTCTCATGCATTATTGGATGAGCTAGAAAGTAAAGGAACATACCAAAGATCAAAAATATGAATAAAAATAAATGAAAAAATAATAACAGGAAGCGAAAACTGTGGCAGGAAGCTGTGAAGGGAAAGCAAACTGAAAAGGGACCTTCTTTTGCAGGCCAGTGATGATTTCATGATAAGCCTTTGGAGTGGGCAAGGTATTGGAATAAACCCTGAAATTATCACTAAACCGGGATTCTGGAAGGAGACTAAAATGTTTCCAGTGAGTGGAGTACCCTGGATTCCAGAAAAGACAAATACTAACTCTCACTGGAAGAAAACATTCACAGTTGAAGTCCTCAGATTTCTCACAGTTCAAGTTAAGAAAAAGTAGGAGCTGACAATAAAAAATTATCAAAGAGGCAAGAAAAAAATCCTCACTTCAGAATAAATGCAAATAATAGATGACAGAATTACAGTTATCATAAAAATATGAAATACAGATTTTTAAAAAGAAATAAAAGATGGAACCAAAAAAAATAAGCAAGGAGTGAGAACCTACCAAAAGTGTCCAGAAAGTTTGGAAAAAATAGCAATTTCAAAGATGAAAAATAATATCTTTGGTGTTAAAACTCCAGGTATACTAAACACTTGGAAAGATACCACAAAAGAGAGATTGATGAACCAAAATATAGAGTTCATGAAACTTCTAGGAATACAGCCTGGAGAACTAGATTGAGAGAAAATATTTTTTAAAAAGTAATGAAGTATGGAATATAGAATGGGAAGGTCTACCATATGTCCATCTGGATATTCAAGTGGAGAAAATGCAATTGAATGGGAGACAATAATGGAACACAAATTTAGTGATAATGGAACATAATTTCCAGAACTGATTTTTTAAAATCCTCAGATATAGGAAGCATAATATGTAGTAAATGGGGTAAGTGTATTTAAAAACCCTATTAAGACACAGCATAACAAAACTGAAGTAAACCAGAGATAAAGGTACAAAACTGCCAGGTAGATTATAAACATGATCTAAAGCCAGGAAAATAGACTTGGCAGTACATTTCTCAGCAGCATGGATTGAACTCTAGGTTTATTTAATAGGACAATATCTTTAAGGCAGTGAGATAAAATAACTGTCAATCTAGAATTGTGGGCTGAGCAATCTTTTCAGGGTGAGGGCATTACAAGTCATGTTCAGATTAAAAAAATAAAAAGAGCAATTTATCCACCAACCAAATTTTGTTAAAGTAACTTCTAAAAATGGTGAGCCAAGATGTTGTTACACAGGTTTAACAAACGTTGTATTTATGAAACAATAATATCAAATTATATACTTTTCTGTCTGTATGTACTGGACAATAGTGTCATATAGGTCAGAAAAGGGATATTTATAATTAAAGTGTACTATCATCCCAATGTTTCTCTAGACAGATATAAAGATATTGACTAATTTTAGACTTTTTAAAATTAAGTATACATTGTAAAATTTCAGGGGTAACCAACAATTAAGCAAATGTTGTGTTTATAAATTTCCAGTTTAGCAGAGAAAAATATTATTCAACCTAATAATTGTGAATTGACTAAATGTCAGTACAGACAGAGATTTTTTTTTAAATATTTGGCTATATACTTTTCACAAGAAGTATAACTAAAATTTAAGGACATGAAACTTTATGATGAAAACTTTCACTGTTACTATTCAGCTTTATTCAGGAGGTCTTAAGTGTTTTAAGGCAAGAAAAATAAATACAATATATAATTACTGGAAAGGAAGAAAACCAAATGTCAATATTTATAAATAATAAGCTTGCTTGTATAGACAATGCTACAGATTCTCCAGATAAATTACAGAAAAAATAAGAGTTTAGGAAGGTAGCTGCATGTGAAATCAATAAAGAAAATCCCCCCTTTTTTTGTTTTGCATAAACTAGCACAAACAGCAACTATCATAATCATGGTGAACTTGACTGTTTATTTATTATCAGGCACTGTTCTAAGCACTTTACATGACTGGAGTCATTCAAGTCTCAAAAGCCCTATGAGGCAAGTGCCCCTAATATCTCATTTGAGAGACTGATCCACTTTTATATGGAAAGTTGGTGTCTGACAGAATTGGCGTTGCAGTTCAGTGAAGAATAGATGATATCGGGGCAATGGTTAGCAACATGAAAAATAAATGAAATTGGATTCCTCCCTCACACCATACTCAAAAATATTTTCACTTCTCACTCCCCCACCTCCTTCTAGTATTTGCTCAAATGACATCTTTGCAATGATGCCTTTCCCCTACCAAGTTTTGAAAAATTCAGACTGTCCCTCTGCCCTGTATACTTGATTTCTCTTTTCTCATTCTCAATGTTTTCCTCCGTAGACCTCATCACCTTCTTACATACTGTATGATTTCTTTACTTATTATGATTATTGCTCATGGTCTCTTTCCTCTCCTGAAATGTAACTCTACAAGGACAGAGGTCCTTGTCTTTTTTTTAATGATAAATGTCAAGTATCCAGAAGAGTGCCTGGCCTGTCATGGAGACTGATTAAATATTTGTTGAATGATTTATAGGTATAGGATTCTGACCCAGGATAAATCCACATCAGGATTAATCAGTAGACTTGTTGTGAGGTTAGGGAGGATTACACAATAATTATTACCTTATTACATATAAACTGATTTGTGTTACTGAAAGAAAAAAAACCATTCCTTTAAAAGTCTTGGTAAATTTTAATTCATTCAGTGTGAATACAGTGTCTTTACTCACTCTATAGGTATTAAATGAGCTAAGTCTAAATATCATTAACAAACAAGTAAAATGTTTACTATGTATTTTACTAAGTGTATTGGATAAGTTAGATATAATTTTTCAATTACTATTACTATTGTTGGTGTATTTTTAAATAGTTTATTTCTAAGAGGTTAAATAATCCGCACAGCAATGCTAGACTAGAAATGAGGAAATCTGAACGTCGGACCTGGTATTATATCAATTGACTAGATGATCATAAACACATATTCTACATAAAATCTAAATAGGCAACAGATGGGTCTGTCTTATTTACTGTTGAGGCCCAAGCTCTTAGAACAGTGCTTGGAAAAATCATAGGCACTCAATGCCTATTTATTAAAGGAATTGTTATATCAATAGGATAATTATTTATTTTCTATATTTCAGTCTCATTATCAGAAAATGGAAATAATGCCATCTATTCAATGTTCATCTTATTAAGTTAAGTGGCAGCCATAAAACAACATAAATATCATTACCCATAGAAGGTCAATGTCTTGGCTATCCTTCAAATAGTGCTATTTTGCACATTTCATTTTATAACGTTGCTATGTATGTATAGTAGAGGTTGAAATGTTAACTCTTTAAAAAGGCTTTTTCTTCTAGAATTTTTCATTCCTCCTGAATAGACTCGCTCTATTATAGGAATTATCTTAGAATGTATTAGCAAACAATGTTAACAATGTCATTTAATTTAGAAAATGATTATTTAGTTATGCTTTTTAGATTTACAAATGGTGTAACTAAAATCTTATCATTGTTAGATAGTCTTTAATAGAAGCTTTTTTTTTAATCCTCTGTTAAGCAAAGACAGAAGGAACCCACTTATTTGTTGTCTTTGCATTAATACAGCACTAGCTCCTTTGGGAAATTCTATTGTAGATGGTACATTGTTCTTTCTGAAAAATTCCCACTTTTCACTCCTCTGAACTATGTAGTTTGTTGAGAGATTTTTAATCATGCTTAAAAACATAATGTGGTTTCCCATTCAATAAATTGTCAGTCACAAAACTGTTTTTAAACAACATCAATATTTCAAGCAAATACATCTACTAATGCATTGACTGTTTCTTCTCTCAATAAAGCTCGTATCACATAGACACTCTTTTTTTTGTTTGTGTGAGGAAGATTGACCCTGAGCTAACTTCTGTTGCCAATATTCCTCTTTTTGCTTGAGGAAGATTGTCCCTGAGCAACATCTGTGCCAATCTTCCTCTATTTTGTATGTGGGGCACCACCACAGCATGGCTTGATGAGTGGTGTGTAGGTCCACGCCTGGGATCTGAACTCATGAACACGGGCTGCTGGAGCAGAGCACGTGAACTTAACCACTACGCCACTGGGTTGGCCCCCACATAGACACTCTTAAATTCATTGTAGATATTAAAGACAAAATAAAATTCACTATTTTATAAATGACATCCTCATCATTTATCTTTTTAACTTAGCTTTCATGCAGATTATTTTTTACCCATAAACCTAATCCTGAAAAGAAATTGGGTCAGTGCTCAAGAAAAGATGCTTCGACTAAGTAAAATGTCAATAAAAATTAAACTCTCTTATAGTATTCCACCATATAGAGCAACTTAATCAGAATTTGTCAGTGATGAAAGTTAGAGCATTTTAACAAAGCATTTACTCACTTGCTGTCTCTCTCATCATTTTAATATCTCCGAAATCTTTAGTTCCAGGTCATGAAGTCAGTGGTGAACAAAGTTTCCTCCTCTGAATATTTCTTTTGAATCTTGCAATCCTATCCTTTCCTCTTTCTCTCAGAGATATGCTTTCTACCCTGTTACACTGGATATTACTATTACCACAGTAGACTAATTACAACTTTTAAGCAATATAATTATTTACTGTAGCTAGTTGAATATATAAAAAGTGTGCATGGAAATATAGACAGGCCATAAGGAGTGAAGAGGGCCAAGGGTCATGGGCTCTTCTCTCTGCAATGGGACAGTTCATTGTCCCTTAAATTATTGGGAACTACAGTTAACTCTATGTAGAACTGGGTTATGCCTGAAATGTACAAATCCTCATGTTCCAAAATATTACATGAGAAAATCATATTACAAAATAATGTCTTCATAAATTGTTTATCTTAATCATGTATTGTACTATAACATTGAAATTAAAATATCTTAAAATAAAAGGATCAAAAAATGTTAGGGTAATAACATTGTGCTCCACATAAAGTTATACACTTTATTGGTTCCACATAACTATTCAATATATTTTCCTAAGGGGGGAAAATCTCTAAGGTTTTTGTAAGAGAATGTGAAAGTAATGTTTACATACTTTTTATGAGGTCAAATAAAAAAAGGTCAAAAGCTAAGAAATAAGAGAACTATATTCTAATCTTAACCAAAATAGTTGTTAAAGAATATAATTATTTATATTCCATAGTTATTATTTAGAAAATTTTAAACACTAAATAAATCCATCATTTCTACATATTGAGATCTATACTTCTATTAACAGAAAGCATTCGACTAATACTATTTTCTAAAAAGAATGGAGTACATTAAGTGAATATTGACTTTGTATGTTATACATGTTTAAGTATTCACTGATATCACAGGACATTTTTTATAGCAGTATTTTTTCTATAATATAATAGTTGTAATGTAGACAGTAATTACCTCCATGTTGATATCCAGAGAACAGGATATTGAAATTTATTTAAAAAGGTGCCAAGATAGGGACTGAGAAAGCAAAATAATAGAAGATAAAGGACATAAAAGACACACCCACTCATAGTTTGAAAATTGACTTGCAATTCTATAGTCTACAATGTGATAACATATGGGAAAAAATCATTCAAAACCTTAAACTATCTTGTTCAATCTATGCAAATAGTACTTTATTATTTTTAAAAAAATATCATATGATATTCATTGCATGAAAATCAATATTTTAAGGCAAGTTTTCACCAAATGCCAAATAGAGCTGTCAAGAGACTTGCTAAGCTCTGCCAAAAAGGTTATCAAAACCTAACTTTTCCTTAAGAGATGGATTATGAAACATATCTTTTTTTTAAGGGTCACTACTGTCGTGAGGTCTCCTACTCAGTCTTTGAGGATGAACCTTTTTTGAAATCTATTTGATAGTAGTCACCTTAGTAAATGCCAGAGGCGTGTATGAAAATATGTGGACTCATCTCTGAAAAATGTTAAATCAGGAGAGAAAAATAGCAGAATTAAGTAGATGATTGCAATACTCTGTGATAAGTCCTTTGATAGTGGGTGCTATGGAAACATATGTGTGCATGTGTGGTGTATGTGTTGGAGGCAAAGGAGGTCAACAAAGACTTCTTGGTGCAGATGACTTCTGAGAAAAGGGTAGGAGGGAGGATGAAGAGGGTCACAAGCAAAGAAGCAGCATATGTGAATGTGTGAAACTGAGGGAGACTGCGATGTGAGAATCGCGAATGGGGTTGGGTAGCATAAGAAGAGAACGAGAGATGAGACCAAAGTATTGCTAAGCTAAGCAGTTTGGAGTTTATCTCAAAGTCTGTGGAATATCATGGAATTATTTTAAATAAGGGAGTAAGATGATTTTGGAGAAATTATTAAAGGTGAGAGAAGAGCCCAAACTCCCAAATTTGGGCCTGGGTCTTTGAATGTTGAGAGATGAGACCAAAGTATTGCTAAGCTAAGCAGTTTGGAGTTTATCTCAAAGTCTGTGGAATATCATGGAATTATTTTAAATAAGGGAGTAAGATGATTTTGGAGAAATTATTAAAGGTGAGAGAAGAGCCCAAACTCCCAAATTTGGGCCTGGGTCTTTGAATGGTGAGGGGCAAAGGGGAGAAGGCATAATTTTAGTTTTCGCCAAGATGAATTAAGCCATCTATTCCTGATCTGCATGAAGATATCTAATGGAAAGTTATATGTCATGGGAAGTGGAGGAGATATAATTGGAGGAACGAAAAGACAGTAAGATATTGTTAGATCAGTTTAAAAAAAAAAAGAGTTATCAAAGGAGCAGAGATCTCCAAAAGGATGAAAACTATTTGAGGGAAGATTACCCAAAGTTGGTCTGTTTCTTTTTTTCCAGATGTAGGGGGTTAAGGATTAAGATGTCAGAATTAGTGTAGTCTTGAGTGATAATAGGTTCAGGATGGTAGCTGAGGGGGTGGGGAGTTGAAGTGTAGTGGAGAAGAAAGCTGCGACCCTATGAGTTTTTGCATATATGGGCCTGCACCTTACCTGGAACGATGATCTATTATATTCCATCTTCATAGAGAGTCCAAGACATTTCCTTCTGAATATTTATATCATATTCGGTTATTCATCACACATTATTGGATGCTTATGCACAAAGTGGTTCAAAGAATATCCAGGGAAGAAGTTCAATACGTAGGAAAGTTGGTATTATGACTAAATACAGCAAATCAGCACTAGCATGGTTGCCCTGGCAGCACGTGGATCTCAGACAGGACTAGAGTTCCATTATAGTTTGAACCTTTATTTCTGCAAATATAGCTCAATTTACATCAAAAGTGATATTGAGGGAACTAACGTGATTAGAAAGCAGTGTCGAAAATGCGCACCTGAGAAGCATATAAAAGACAGTCAGGCTATTGTACTGAACATTCCTCTTACCTGAGGACTCTCTGAACCAGTGTTCAGAGTCAAGCCAATTGCCTATTCTCTAAATCAGCATTTGAAAAATATCTTATTCATAATAAATAAAAGTGGAGAAAGCAATCGCTTTTCTTATATCCAAATATACGGCATTGCGTGAAGAGAAATGGTATAGTTGCAACTGTCATAAGTGAAAGCGATGGAGTAGAAAGGCCAAACCAGATTGGTCCCTAGCCTTGTTGGGGATTAAATCAGCAGTATGAACACACTGTCACCCTATTCTCTAGCCTACAGAAGTCTCACCACCACAAGGTCTCTGTCATTTCCAGTTTGATATGGACCAGACAGGTCTGTAATTTTCTCATTGCTGATGAAAGCTGAATGCCAGGCTACATCTGGTTGTGCAGATGCGATCTCCCAGTTGTAAATGTTGAAAATGCTTGATTAAGTTACTTCTTATAAAACAGTGATTGGCATTATCCTGTGTATTAACCTTTTTAAACAGTTGCTTCTTTCTGAGCTAAAATTACCATATTTAAATTTAGGAGAGATAGGAAAGGATGAAGGATTTATTGGAAAAAAATCAATAATTTCTTATTAGAGAGGGTATAATGAACACACCCACATGTAGGTACATATATGCATATATATATAATTAAGTAAATGTTTATATATACCAACATTTATATATCAACTGCATATACATGTATATATTTATAAAATTATGTAAATATCTATCAACATGTATTTAATTATATTGCACTTTCTTTTATTCCAGTAATCAAATTAGGCCAAAAGTCTAAACTCTAAGATTGTAAATAGTTCTGTTCTGTGCACATATAGAACCTATTATTGAGACTTTCTATTAAATGTGAATTTAAGCTTTGTAAATTCTCAGTTACATGATTTGCTAAAACATTCACCTTAATGTCTTTCAGGCACAAAAATAAATGCATGTTTAATACTTGCATAAGTACTAAGGTAGCTAGAGGAAAATTTGGTTGTAAGAGTCTAACATTGAAAAATATACTTTTTAGTTCATTAGCATAAGTGGAATATTGACAACCTTGCACAAATCAAGAAAAGAAAATATGTTGCCTTTTCTTGTCATTTTAAGAAAGATACTATAAGCCAACTCAATGGAGAGATGATACCTGGGCACCTATTGCTGCTCATCATTAAATATCCCTGACAAAACGTGGCCTTAGTTTTTTGTGGGTTTTTTTTAATGCTTCTTTTTTTTTTAACTTATTTTTTATTGCAGTAAGATTGGTTTACAACATTGTATAAATTTCAGGTGTACATCATTATACCTCTATTTCTGCATAGATTATGTCATGTTCACCACCCAAATACTAATTACAATCCGTCACCACACACATGTGCCTAATCATCCCTTTCACCCTCCTCCCTCCCCCCTTCCCCTCTGGTAAACACCAATCCAATCCCTGTCTCTATGTGTTTGTTGCTATTTTTATCTTCTACTTGTGAGCAAGATCATACAGTTTTTGACCTTCTCCCTCTGACTTATTTTGCTTAGCATAATACCCTCAATGTCCATCCATGTTGTCACAAATGGCTGGATTTTATCGTTTCTTATGGCTGAGTAGTGTTCCATTGTGTATATATACCACATCTTTATCCATTCGTCCTTTGATGGGCACTTAGGCTGCTTCCAAGTCTTGTCTATTGTGAACAATGCTGCAATGAACACAGGGGTGCATGCATCTTTACATATTGATGTTTTCGTGTTCTTTGGATAAATACCCAGCAGTGGAATAGTGGGATCATATGGTAGTTCTAGTCTTAATTTTTTGAGGAATCTCCATACTGTTTTCCATAGTGGCAGCACCAGTTTGCACTCCCATCAGCAGTGCATGAGAGTTCACTTCCCTCCATATCCTCTCCAACACTTGTTTCCTGTCTTGTTAATTATAGCCATTCTGAGGGTCATGGGGTGATATCTCATTGTAGTTTTGATTTGCATTTCCCTGATAGTTCACATTGTTGAGCGTCTTTTCATATGCCTGTTGGCCATCTGTATATCTTCTTTGGAGAAATGTCTGTTCATGTCTTTTGCACATTTTTTAATTGGGTTGTTAGTTTTTTTGTGGTTGAGATGTGTGAGTTCTTTATATGTTTGGGAGATTAACCCCTTATCAGATATATGGTTTGCAAATATCTTCTCCCAATTGTTAGGTTGTCGTCTTGTTTTGTTGATGGTTTCCTTTGCAGTGCAGAAGTTTTACAGTTTGACATAGTCCCATCTGTTTTTATTCTATTGTTTCCCTTGCCCGGTCAGACATGGTACTTGAAAATATGTTGCTAAGACCAATGTCGAAGAGCGTACTCCCTATGTTTTCTTCCAGAAGTTCCAGGCCTTACATTCAAGTCTTTAATCCATTTTGAGCTAATTTTTGTGTATGGTGTAAGATAATGGTCTACTTTCATTTTTTTGTATGTGTCTGTCCAGTTTTCCCAACACCATTTATTGAAGAGACTGTCCTTTCTCCATTGTATGTTCTTGGCTCCCTTGTTGAAAATTAGCTGTCCATAGATGTGTGAGTTTATTTCTGGGCTGTCGATTCTATTCCATTGACCTGTGTGTCTGTTTTTTGTGCCAGTGCCATGCTGTTTTGGTTACTATAGCTTTGTAGTATATTTTGAAATCAGGGAGTGTGATTCCTCCAGCTTTGTTCTGTTTTCTCAGTAGTCCTTTCGCTATTCAGGGCCTTTTGTTGTTCCATATAAATTTTAGGGTTCTTTGTTCTATTTCTGTGAAAAATGTTGGAACTCTGATAGGGATTGCACTGAATCTATACATGGCTTTAGGAAGTATGGACATTTTAACTATGTTAATTCTTCCAATCCAAGAGTGTGGAATATCTTTTCATTTCTTCGTGTCTTCTTCGATTTCTTTCAACAATGTTTTATAGTTTTCAGTGTACAGATCTTTCATCTCTTTGGTTAAGTTTATTCCTAGGTATTTTATTCTTTTTGTTGCAATTTTAAATAGGATTGTATTCTTAATTTCTCTTTCTGCTACTTCATTATTAGTGTATAGAAACCGAACTGATGTTTGTATGTTGATATCCTGCAATTTTACCATATTCATTTATTATTTCTAGATGTTTTTTGGTGGATTCTTTAGGGGTTTCTATATATATAATCATGTCATCTGCAAATAGTGACATTTCACTTCTTCCTTTCCAATTTGGATCCCTTTTATTTCTTTTTCTTCCCTGATTGCGCTGCCCAGGACTTCCAATACTATGTTAAATAGGAGTGGGCATCCTTGTCTGGTGCCTGTTCTTAGAGGGATAGCTTCCAGGTTTTCACCATTGAAGATATTAGCTGTGGGTTTGTCATATATGGACTTTATTATGTTGAGGTACTTCCCTTCTATACCCAATTTATTCAAAGTTTTTATCATAAATGGATATTATATCTTGTCAAATGCTTTATCTGCATCTATTGAGATATTCCTGTTATTTTCATTCTTCATATTATTAATGTGGTGTATCACGTTGTTTGATTTGTGGATGTTGAACCATCCCTGCATCCCTAGGATGAATGCCACTTGATCATGGTGTATGATCTTTTTAATGTATTGTTGCATTCGATTTTCTAGTATTTTGTTGACAATTTTTGCGTCGATGTTCATCAGTGATATTGGCCTGTAATTTCTTTTTTTGTGTTGTCCTTGTCTGGTTTTGGTATCAGTGTAATGATGGCTTCATAGAATGAGTCAGGAAGCTTCCCCTTCTCTTCAATTTTTTGGAAGAGTTTGAGAAGGATAGGTATTAAATCTTCCTCAAATGTTGGTAGAAATCACGAGGGAAGCCGTCTGGTCCTGGACTTTATTTTAGTGGAGGTTTTTTATTGCTGTTTCGATCTCCTTACTGGCGATTGGTCTATTCAAATTGTGTATTTCTTCTTGATTCAGTTTTTGAAGGTTGTATGATTCTCAGAATTTATCCATTTCTTCTAGATTGTTCAATTTATTGTCATATAGCTTTTCATAGTATTCTTTTGTAATCTTTTGTATTTGTGAAGTGTCCGTTGTGATTTCTCCTCTTGCGTTTCTGATTTTACTTATTTGAGCCTTCTCTCTTTTGTTCTTGGTGAGTCTAGCTAAAGGTTTGTCAATTTTGCTTATCTTTTCAAAGAACCAGCTCTTGGTTTTATTGATTTTTTTCTCTCTTTTTTTTTTTTAGTCTCTATTTCATTTATTTCTACTCTGATTTTTATTATTTCCTTCTTTCTACTGATTTTGGGCTTTGTTTGTTTCTTCTTTTTCTGGTTCCTTTAGGTGCACTGTTAGATTGTTTGTTTGCGATATTTCTTTGTTTGCGATAGGCTTGTATTGCTATAAACTTCCCTCTTAGAAGCACTTTTGCTGCATACCATAAATTCTGGCATGTTGTATTTTCATTTTCATTTGTCTCCAGGTGTTTTTTGATTTCTCCTTTGATTTCTTCATTGACCCAATCATTGTTCAGTAGCATTTTGTTTAATCTCCACATATTTGTTGCTTTTCTGGTTTTCTTCCTATAGTTCATTCCTAATTTCATACCTTTGTGGTTGGAAAAGATGCTTGGTATTATTTCAATCTTCTTAAATTTATGGAGACTTGTTTTGCAGCCTAATATGTGATCAATCCTGGAGAATGTTCCATGTGCATTTGAAAAGAATGTGTATTCTTTGGTTTTTGGATGGGATGTTCTGTATAGACCTACTAAGTCCATTTGGTCTAATGTGTTGTTTAAGGCAATTGTTTCCTTGTTGATCATCTGTTTGGATGATCTATCTATTGGTGTAAGAAGAGTGTTAAAGTCCCCTACTATTATTGTGTTACTGTCTATTTCTCCTTTTATGCCTGTTAATAATTGCTTTATATATTTAGGTGCTCCTATGTCAGGTACATAGATATTTATGAGTGTTATAACCTCTTGTTGGATTGTTCCCTTGATCATTATGTAGTCCCCTTCTTTATCTCTTGTTAGTTTTTGTTTTAAAGTCTATCTTGTCTGATATGACATGAGCATTCAGACTGTAAATACATTCCATTGAGTCTAAGTGAACTTGGACTTTCTGTTAGGTATTCTTGTACACAAACTTCTTAGTTAAATTTAAGTGTTCATTTATTCATTCATTCAAATAGAGGGAATCACTGAGAAACATTTAATATATTCTTAGGTGAATGTCATTTTATGGCATTATCTAGCATTGATGTGAAATACACCTTCATATTTACAAAAATGTATATATAGGTATAAACACATATAGAAATATATGTATGTACTTAGGATATTTGTTTTCTAACATTATGGCATCTAATTGAAAAGCTTCATAGATCTCATTTATTTGAAAATTTCCCCAGCATAAAAGAGGCTGGCTATCAATCATTAAAATACATTGTCAGAGACATGACAAACCACAAATTTAATACTGATTGTTGAAAAACACAAATTATGCTAATCACCATAATTATGACAACATAATATATCACCCAAAGACATATTTATTTTATGACTTAGGAAGCACATTTAACTTACATAGAATAAGCCATGCTTTAGAAAGAACAATTTATGTTTTATTTTATGTATATTTATGGAATGAAACAATATTTATGTAACATTCATTTACAATAAGAATTAAGAACATAGTTTAAAATAATTTAATGGAATTAAATTGTGCAACTAAAAGGTAGAACTTTGTCTGACATTGATAATTTCTAGTACTAGGAAATAATAATACTATCTTATTAGGTCACCCTGATTATTTTCATGGCGATACACTTAATAGAACATGTTCTCCAAAGAATAGCCTGAAACATTTCCACTAGTGATACTACTAGGAATAACTATCATCTATTGAGTGTTATCCTCACAATAGCTGACATAATTACTATTATTGCCCCTTTCGAGGAAAAAATAATGCAGATTGAGTAATTTAACAAAGAATTCAGCTTAAATTCCACAGCTAATATTTTATATATAATTTTTATATACAATTAATATTCATTCAGACAATCAATAGATTACTGTAAACAAGTTTGTTCAGTTAGTGGAAAGAGTAAGGAAAGATGGAGCAATAAGCATATGTCTACCTTGTAGTATTTAGTTGAATGCTTAAATATTTTCCTGAAATGTTATCTGCAAAGGAAAACTACACATCTAGAATTCTATTTTGCTATTAGACCATGGAAAATAAATTAAAACCACTGTAAAATGCTGGGTTTCTTTGTATCTCTGCAACATATTGATTTTTCTTACAGCCCAATTTTGTATTTCTCTGGATCCTGGTGTCTCTGTAAGGTGGCAATTAACATTCTTAACCTTAGACTGAAGAAATTTTTCTCTACCCGGATGTCATTATTTGAATTTCAGGTCTCTTTAAAAGAGAGAAGATTGAGACGACCTATGTAATGGTGAAGTTACCTTTAGTTTTTAGAAACACAATTTCAAACAACTGATAAAAAAAAAAAGAGAATTCCTACAGAAGTACCAAAGTTGTTGACGTATCTACATGCTTTGCAGATAAAATAAGCTGAAAAATAACGCCAAGTCATTTAAAACTAACAAAACAGTTATGTGTATACATAATAATTATATGTGGGAAGCACATCTTCCTATACTCAGGCCAATACACCCACCGAAAAAAGTTTGAACAAAATATGAGATAAGAAATAGAACATCGCAAATATATTTACATTACATGCGTAAAATATATATTATACATATAAAGAGAACATTTCAAATATTATATGTGTGTGTATATATATATATTGCATTAATAAAAGATGCATTTTCTCAAATTAACTTCTATCTAGTTCAGAACCAAATTGTGAGAGAAAATGGCTTTTTATATGATGTGATATCAGAGATGTTTGAAAAGCTCTATGTTTCCACAAATCTTTACATATTCACTGAATGATGCAAGAAAATTCATAGGTGTTATGTTCTTTTATCTTAAGAATTTGAAGGTACTTAAATGCAGAAAACTGATGTCAAAGAAATGTGTTACAATTAGTGATTGGCTAACATTGAGTATGAGTGATCATAATTGGGAAGACATGCTTTTTCTCCCCCTTTGGAACATACAAGTTAAGTATACCAGGCTATTGGAGAAGTGCTAAAAATCTGATGCTATTGAATATGCCCAAATAACAACCTGTCTACATTACAATTTTAGCAAGGGTTAGCCCTGATTAACTTGAATGAACTGTTAATTTATTTGTTATATCAGTTGTTGTGATTAAGGACTCAAATCATTTCAAATGTTGATTTTAGAGTAAAACTCTTTGAGATAGATATCCTTTGATAACAATACTACAAACAGTTTTCATTAAATTTACTCATTTATAAATTCTATCACAGATATGATGTTTTGTTTGACCAAAACACATACATACATCTTTCATTTGTCTTTTGTGCTGGTTTGTTTCACATTTTGTGATGCATCTCTAATTTTCAGAGGAAAAATACATATCACTTAGAATTTATAGATTCATTGCTGGCCATGAGCCAAGTGAAAGAAAATTGAGTCACAGATAATTGTAGGATGATCTACATCATGATTATTAAGAAAATTGAAATATACTGCTAAATATAAAAACCCATTAACTATGTGTCATGTAAAATAAAACTGTGTTGGTTTGGAGAAATATTTTGGTGCAAAAAAAGATTTGATTAGAATTATCTTAGTCACAAATTTGCCTTGTTTCCTAGGCAACTATGAATGTTTCATATGAATAGAATAGCATTTACCAAGGTGAGTTCAATGGAGCCGTGGTGGGGAACTCTAGGAAAGAAAGAACTAGCAAAACGTGTGGGATGATCCTTGAAAGCCTGTGGGTCACTGCCAGGAAAAAGGACTCTTAAGTCATATTGCTCAGTAAACACCGGCTCTCTTTCCTTGCTGGTTGAAGATTCTCATAAGAGTCACAGCACTAAAGCCAATTTCACTGTTTAACCCAGTGTTTCCCAAACTTATTTGACCTTGGTAATTCTTTTCAAACTAACACATATTCATTTCCATGATATGTGTTTTAGGAAAAGCTGTAATAGAGTTAACTCTGCAATAGCTCAGAATACCATTTTTTTTTCTTTTTACAAGAGCTTCAATTCCTGTTTCAGCCTTATCTTTATAAGAGGCATTCATTGACTGACTTTGCTAGATCTTCAACAAAATGAGTGATACTTGATTTCTGACAATTACCTTATCTACAAAGCGGAGTGCAATTTCTATAGCTCATCCTAGAGTGTGCTCTCAAATATCACTTAATTCTTTCAATATAGTCTGATACTTTCAACACTCACTCATTTTTTGATTTTTCTCCTCCCTTTGGTGTTGCTTTATTGACTACTATGGTCCCATATTGCAATTTTTTCCCTGTCAATTGTCACAGAAAGGGTATTCCACAAGGAAGGGTGTTATTTTACTTTTGCCAAAGATAAGAAAATTGACTGAAAATAATTTAATTTGCCAATGATCACTGAGAGGCAGGCTCAGGATATGGGTGTGGGCATGTTCCACAGGCCACAGTGACATGCTCCTTGCAAGCCCCATTCACACTGCAGGCCAGGCTCAAGGAGCCCTGGAGCATAGACTACAGTTCAGATCTGAACTCATGTTCTTATGCTTAACTTCTAGGCTGTGAACTCCTCACGGGCTGAGGTGCTATTCAGTGTGATTTTGCTATTGTCTATAATTGTGGTCTGTAGTTCTTAGGAGATGCTTGGTAAATGTTGAACTGAATTGACTACTTTGATTCTTATGTATTTAATGGAAAATTACAGTACTGTTTTAATGGGAAAGTGTGCTCAGATTCAACACATCCAACTCACAAATATATGTAGACTGGAATTAACTCTATCACACTAATTTCTGTTTCTTACACGTGACTGTCATTTACAGAAATTGATATTTGATATTGTGAATAAGCTTGCTGTGGGCTGAGGCGATAGACTGATAAATCTGGAAACATCTCAGAAAACAAAGTTTGGTGTCTGTAGAATAAGTTTTTTGTCTAGATACCAAAACAGCAAAAGTCACAATTAAAAAAAAAATCTTAGCATCTTATATCAGAGACAAGAGATTCAAAATTTCATGGAGTTTGGCTGCATGCATAGGAGGGATTTGAGATAATAGATAGTATTTCTTCCCTGAGTAGGTTTGTTTAATAGAGTTAACTGTCTTTTTGTATAGTCTGCCTGATTAGGTTATTAAATAATCTAAAAGGATTATGTTATCAGTGAGAAACTAATGTTCTCATGGAGATAGAATGAAACCCACAAAATAGTTTACTAACAATACAAAAAATATTTAATCATTCTTTCATTTGCCCTGAAGACTTAAAAATAAGATTATTTGAATTGCGAATTGACTTATTGAAAAGGCTATTCTAAGGGGAAAGAGAGTGCGACTAATTTCTGACTAGTGTTTTGCTGGTGTGGAGGTGAATGGTAACAAACTTTGCAAAAGGGTAGTATAATGAACGAAGAAAATATTTCCATTTGGAGACGTGTATGCATCAGTTTCCTAAGGCTGCTGTAACAAAGTGCCACAAAATGAATGGCTTAAAATAACAGAAATGTATGGCCTCACAGTTCTAGAGCCCAAAACTCTAGCATCAAATTGTGGGGAGGACCATGTTCCCTCTGAAACCTGTAGGGGAGAATCCTTCTTTGCCTCTTCTTAGCTGTGATGGTTGCAGCAATCCTTGCCGTTCTTGGCTTGCTTGTGCAACACTCCAATTTCTGCCTCTGTCACATGGCATTCTGCCTTCATTTGTCCCTGTCTTCACATGGCATTTCCCTCTTCTTATAAGGACACCAGTCATATTAGGTTAGGGCCCACCCTAATGAGCTCATCTTAACTTGACTACATCTGCAAAGACCCTATTTCCAAATAGGGTCACATTCACATGCATCAATGGTTAGGACTTCAACATATCCTTTCGGGGGACAGAATTCAACCCATAACAGTGTGTATTTACTCAAAAACCATAAAGTAAATGTATACATGATTTAAGAATGAAAGATAGTGTCTGTGCATCATCTGAGTCACTGTGAGAGGGTTGAAGGGTTAGGCTGAGAAAACTTGGTGTGCCTGATGCTTATAGATCAATGCATCTGTAGGGCAAGATGTACACTTTTGACTTTATCTTTTAAAAGTGAAGATGAAACATGCAAATAAATGGTACTTCTAAAGAGAATGAAATGTTGCCAAATTGGAAGTCTTGAAACACAATAGTCCCACCACCACAGATCTATAAATTTCCTGAAGCATTTGATGCCATTTGGTAATAAGCAGCATAGAGTACAACACTTAACCAACTTGATTACAGGCAGTTATTCCCTGAAAGTAGAGTTTAAGATGTAGAAGTTTCTGTTCTTCATGCTCTGATTCCAAGAACATGCATACTTCATAAAATACACATTCTCAAATTTAGTAGTAGAATCGATGTATCATTTCTTTAAGAAGAAGTTTACAATTTTAGTCTGAGAGACTGTAACCTTTGCTACTTAGAATGATGCATGGTAAATCAGGTCTATCTGAACGAAGGAATTAGAACACAGCATACGCAAAGAACATGTAATGAAGACAACTGTGGCTAGATCGTATTCACACCATGCAGTATACTGCACAATACAATTTAGATAACAGTGTCTTGCAAATTAGTGAGTTCATTTCTAAAGTTGATGCCCCATATCTTGATAAGAAAACAAAGATTTTCAGAGGAAATCTAGTAAAATGAGGGGTGCATATGGTTTGTGGTAGCACCAGAAACCAAGTTGGACCCACCTAAAGCAAAAAAATAATTTATTAGAAGGGTATTGGTGGGCTCATGAACAGATTTAGGAATGTTAGAATCCAACTATAGAACTCAAGTGTCTGGAAAAAAAATAGAAGAAGTATATCAATTTCTGGAAATCTAAATATCCCAGTCCACGATTGCCACTACTGCCTCTACAATCACCATTTGCCTTAGAATAAATATCCTTCTACTTTATACTCTGTCCATAGTCACTGCTTAAAATGCAGAGCTCCAGGTGAGAGTATTCATTTGGCAAGTTGAAATCACATACACATGCTACATCAAAAGAAAAATCTGACTGCTATATCTTCCATTGTGGAAAATGGTTCCAGAACAACTTTTTCATCAAGACTACACATAAGAGAGTTATTACCCCAAGAGGAACTTGGGGTGCTATTAGGAAGAGAAATGGATGCTATGCATCCACTGTATACTAGGAGTAGTGTGCCAGAATGGATTAATAATTTTGGTAGTGAAATGATTTTATAGGAAGATACCCTTGTTAAAAATGTAAACTAAGTGTCTGTATAAGTCATGTAAAGCAGAGCTGCTTTTATTTGCAACACCATGAGAAATATATTTTGATGAGCAGCTTCTGTTTCTCTAATCCTTACTGGAGGTAAACAAAATAAATTGTTGCCAAAACTCTTCAGTG
Organism: Tapirus indicus; assembly: GCA_031878705.1. Taxonomy (NCBI): domain Eukaryota; kingdom Metazoa; phylum Chordata; class Mammalia; order Perissodactyla; family Tapiridae; genus Tapirus; species Tapirus indicus. Next base: position 31,112,990 of record CM062937.1, on the reverse strand, counting down.
TGCAAAGTCCTTTTACTCTTTTCTTTTTTTAAATTGTATGTCCTTTGTCCCACCCCTGTGTATTCTCCAAACCCCGTTTTCTTATCCCATGGTTATTCTTACCCTCATGCATCACCTTTGTCTTTCTGTTTGTTGTATGTTCTTTATTCTGAGAAATGAAGAAAGATATGTAACTTACTATATGAACATGCATTGCAACTTCATATTTCTCTAAAATCTATTTCACTAAATGTTACATGAGATGTGTGAATATTATGCCTATTGTATTCCACAATCATTTGTTTCAAGAAACAAAAAATCCATAAAATGAACTGAAGCAGAGGGGGCTTAACTTTTTTTTTCCCTGAGGAAGATTAGCCCTGAGCTAGTATCTTTGCCAGTATTCCTCTATTTTGTATATGGGTCACCCCCACAGGATGGCTGACAAGTGGTGTAGGTCTGTGCGCAGGATCTGAACCCACAAACCTGGGCCGCTGAAATGGAGCACACCAAACTGAACCACTACAGCACAGGGCCAGCCCCTAGTGGGGACTTAAATTTAAGGAACATTAGACAATACAAAACATCATAGGGTGCCACAGGATATGAGCTACTGAAAGGCCTCTTAGAAACTGAATGAGGAACTAACCTTGCTCTCTCCATCTGACCGGAACTGATCCAAATGGTTTCTCATTTTCTCTGTCTCCTCTTTCATTCGACTTCTGCTGCTTGGTCAGAGCTAAATCAAAGAGGCTTTCAAGGTCCAGGTAACACCACAGATTAGCTACAAACTCTCTTTCTCTTGTAGAGAACAAGCACTAATATAAGGTGCAGGAATACCTCAGTCGTTACCTCATCAGCTTATTGGCCTTTGCCTTAAAAAATACAATTTCTCAACTCTAAATAAATAAAAATATAAAAATTTTTCATAATGTCTATTTCTCCCACAAAGATATCCCCATCTGTTACAGCCAACTTCTCCAGTTCCATTCACTCTCTCTACTTCCTTACACTGTTCACCCTTTACTTCTTGAAACTTCCCTTCTAACAGTTACCTTCTCTTCTTCATTCGTCTTAATATTTAAGTAGCTCTGGATGCCACTAAGACCAGCTGTTTCTTAAAACTCTCTCTTACATTCAGCCTTTGGAGGCAGTAGAAAGAGTCACATAGACTTTGATTCCTGACTGTCCTTAGCCACTTAGTGTCAGACTGTAAAACTGGGTTAATAATGCTGATCTCTTAGAATAATTTTGAGAATTAGATAAGAAGTCAGTTATGAAGATATTTCTACATGCATTAGACGATTGCTAATCTTAGTTCCCTTCCTCATTTTTTTCCTTTTTCAAATTATAAGCCCCATAGACACTGAATGAGAACTATTCTAAATAATATAAGGTGCAGGGGTACAGAGGTCTGTGACGGAAACTAGCAGAAGATGAAGGGATATTTTTCAAAAGAAAGTTACCTTTCCAAAGGGAAAATATTTTGGACCCAAGATGAATTTTTTTTATTTAATATAATGTATATGCCAATATGTATACACCAGTGAATATAATCATGATTGTTAGCTTAAACAATTTTATTGAAAGTAAATTGATACTAGGATCATTGGTGTCCATGGTTTCACAAAGCAAGACTGCTCTCTAGTCACCATTTTCTTCCTTTATATTGTAGATCATAATTTGTTCTACTCCTGAACTGCTTTCCTGTCCTCCCATAATCGCTACCATTATATTTTCCAAGCCACTTTCTGTAAACTGTATTTTCTTAGATACCTTTCTGTATCCCTCTGATCAGAAGTAAACTTTTCCTTTGCATCCCCAAAGCATTCTGCTTCTATTTCCCTTATGTTGCCTGCCCCATGCTGTTGTTTGTTGCTTTGCCTTGTTTTTTTTAACTGATGTTATTTATAGAATTCTATATCTTAGGATTGGAAAGAGCTGTTGAGTTTGGGGTCAAGTATGCAATGAGTCCAAAGTCCATCTCTAAATTTCAATGAAACTATAGACTTAGCAAATTATAAAACCTCTCTATTCATTAGATTTTGTGACTATAAAAGGTAACTAATGCTAACTCTGTAGAATTCTTATAAAGAATAAAAATAATTCCTATAAAGTAACACAGTGCCATCTATGACTATTACCTGTAAAATTCTTGATTTTAGGCATCTTATCTTACCATCTTTTTTTCTTGTGAAATGCTGGTACAGTGAGTTCCTTGCACTTAATATGTCATTGAAGAAAGGAAGAGTTAGAAAGATGAGTGGAGATCTGGGCTACAGTAATTACAGGCATAAAGCACAAAAAACAAATAAAAAACAAAACTACCACTTAAGAATTTATGGGAGCACAGCTTGAAACATTGTAACCAACTATGGAAAACTGGATGATCATTACAACTGACATGGTCCATCTGTTTTAATAAAGGCAGTGTTCTTTTTGAGCAAAGATTTAGTCAGTAGAGAGTTTAAAATACAAAGTTAGAAAGAGAAAAATGTACTTTTTCGCACGGTAGTAGATGCTAATTAATATACAAACTTCAGTTGCTATTAGTGGGAGAGGACAACTGATCCTACTTTCTTCTTTAAAGCCATGATTGTAAAAAAAGGAAACTACCTAATTTCAGGCAAAATTAAAAAGAGAACTTTGTGCATACTAAACGATAAAATGATCCACTGATCAGAAGTCTAGTGGGTTCTTTCTTTTGTATTAGTGGTAAAGAATAGTTAGTTCACAGAAATTCTGAGGAAAGGGCATTTGGAATAATAAGGTCTGAAAATATGCTTGGAAGGAGTTCCAGGGAAGATGTCAAGTAGACATTGTAAAAGATGCTCATGAAACCATTTTAACTCTATTTAATCATGTTAACATTTCATGTTTAAATCAGTTAAATAGTCATGAATATGAAATCAGAAGGTCTGAAAAAGGAAATGTCTAAGATGATCATTCTTTTTTTTAAGATGAGTACATGTCATCTCTTTGGGAGGACAAGACCTTAAAAATGGCAGAGTTCTATATAACAAGGTGCTACACCTGAAAATTCTAATAGAAATGACTGTGATACAAAAACAATCTACACATTTCTACTTATTAATAGTTATCAATACAAAAGGCAACAAAGAAAAGTTTACCAGTGACAGAGAAGTACTTCATTGATCATCCTAAGTTATAAATTGGCAAGACCACTCCTGATTGGAGAAAGAGTCACATGGGGCTGTGTGGCTCATATAGATGACTTTTATGTTTTGTTGTGTTTCCACCTTTTCATTTCTGCGGTTAGACTAGAAGATGGTAAAACCGAAGACAAAAAAAAAAAAAAAAAAAAAAAAACCTGAAGGAAAGAGAGTTTTATTTGCTTTTTCTCTGGAGTTATTTTTCAAGTAGCAAAATGAGGGAAATATTGAGATAGCAAAAGAGCCTGCAGCTGTGAAGAAAAACATTAGAATTTTAAAAGACAAGGGTTGCTCATCGTCTGAGAGGTTATGCCACCGACACTGCTAAATCTGAAAAGAAGTCAGTTCTTTCTTTGAATGTGTGATGTGTAAAGAAGACTATGATAAAATATTGTAATTGTTAATAATTAGTAAAAAGGAATTAAATTGTGGCATATATGCACAGATGTGTATCTACGTGTGTGTACATCAGACAAGACATTCATATGGAACCATGGACAGAGAATGGCCTTTCTTATGAGTTAGCAGCAGTTAATTATGCCCAATAATGATCATGGCGGAAAGCCACACTTGGTGGACTGTGAAATTCAGACAGAACCTTTTGAGTTGCCAATACCATGCTTTACCAAAGCAAGGCAAACCGTCTTGGTATTTTCCACTTGCAATATCCCTGTATGGCATATTATGTGCGATTTTCATTTCACAATGCCATTTTGCAGCATTAAGCCATATGCCAATACCATAGTAATGATTTAGTTCTGTCTCCCAATTTATAAGCAGAATGATGCTCGCTCTATACCCTCCTGGGCATGAAGGGAAGGCAAGCCATCTCAGAGATTTCCTCTCTCATCACCCCTTCGGATGTCTCCCAGCCCTCCCCTCACACACTCCTCTTCCTTCCCATTGCAGTAATAATTCCCTCAGGAAGGCCTCGCAGGCTTTTGGGTTCTGTTGACGATTACAGGAATAATTTATTTTCAAATGGATGTTAATCTGATAGAAGTAGTCAAATTTTCCCTGAGCTCAGGCAGAAGCAAACTTCTTCATGGCAAGTATACTGCTTCCATCCACTATTATTGTGATGGGGAAGACAAATTATCCAATTACTAAACACACTGCTCTCGGCAATACAAAACAACATCCTGATTAATCTAACTACATAGGAGAGATACTTCTGTTTAGAACAAGTCCCCTAAAACAAACAATATTGGATTACGAATAAAGATGAGTCATATTTGTTTGGTTACACTAATGGATATTTGAATCCTGAATAAGGAGCCTACTTAAGGTGAGAAATATTTATATAAATGTTCTCAACATATTATATAGTCAAAATTATATTCAAGAATAAAAGTGTAAGTACATTTATAAGGTCGTTTGTGAGATAAAACACTGAAGATTTTCATTCTAGCTCCTTCATACTAATAAGAAATGCATTTCACTTCTTTCCCCTCCATACTATATATTTAAAAATGAAATGTTATAGATATGCAAGTAAATGCTGAGATTAATAAGTGGTCACTATAGACATGTATCATTTTTTGTCATGAAAGTCAAATGATTAGTTATTTCTCTGCAAAGACAGCAAAAAGAAATACAAATTTTGGTGAGGAGATAAACATTTAAATGTCATCAATCAAATTATTACAGGAATATTTCACCTTTAATAATTGATCTTGGAAATTTTTGACCCTGTGGAAATAAGGATGTGAAAAGAACTGAAAATAAAGTACACCTGTACCTGTAAGACTATCAGATACATTCATTCCTGCTAGTGAATTAACTCTAGTCTTTTAATGTCATTTCTATAACCTTCACCTCCTCAGCTTGCCTACCTCTCATATCCCCTGTCGTTGACCAGAGATGGCAATCTTGACTAAGATGTTTTGCATTCTGAACATGGATTGGCAACATAGTTTGAGTTTCCTTTATTCTTATTCATTTCCTGTTTCCTGCTGTCCTCTTACTTTACACATTAATCTCATTGTGTTAGAATCATATCCTGTACCCTTGGCCCCAGTTCCTGACCTACTTTCTTGTTTGATTGTTAAGCTTGGAGATGATTTACACAGATATGCAACAGAATGGGCCTTGATCTACTTACCCTGAGAGTGACCAAAGTCATTTATAAAACAATCTTAAGTTTTATAAAGATGAAAAAGGGCATGTCATGTCTAATAATCTCATAAAATATGGACTCAAAGGATAAGTGAAAACACTCAAAGGATAAGTGGAGTCTTGGAAAGGAAGAATAATGCACCCTTCCCTCCAGGAAGTGAGCATTCTTAAACAAGAGCACAGTTTTCAGAGGACACAGATGGAACTGGCAGAGAGCAAGGGCCAGCCAGGAGATTTCAGTCAACACAGACCAGTAGGTTTGCAAATGTCAAAGCCAGATTGCCTCCTATCCAGAGGCCAGTGGACTTTTTTTTTTTTTTTTTTGAGTGGGTAAGGCTTTAGTAATGGATGAATCTTAGTCACAAATGTCTGTCAAATTACCCTCTTTATGTAATTCAATTTTAGAAAAATACATTTCCAATTTTTCTTCAAATATTGGATCTTCCACTTTCTACTAATGTGACATTGATGAGTTATTAAACTTGCCAAGTCCCAATTTCCTCAAATGTGAAAAAAGGAAAAAAAATGGTGTCTACGTCACAAAGTTGTTGATAAAGTTGAATGATTTAGCTCTTGGGAAATCACCTAGCACGTTGTTTGACATAGAGCATGATTAATAATAAGTTTCTAAACAGCCAGACCAATAAGGCATTCTAATTAATATGCACCAAATCCCAAATAATGCGTTTATATCCATTTTTTTAAACGAAGGGTTTTCGTCTGTTTTGTTCTAGGATCTTTGGTTGCAAGGAACAGAAAGGGACTCAAACTAGACAGATAAAAAGCAGGTCTGATTAAATGGGTTTTTATCTCTGTTTCCTCACCTACACCCCTTCTGAGTCATGAAACTTACTGACTACACTGTGGCTCTGATAACTGAAGGGAGATTTTAGTGATGCACCAAAGTCAGAGAAGTTGATTGGCTTGAACCTTTAGGAGATACCAACAGGAAATTAATACTGACAACGTAAAAAGTCTCATTATCTACAATACATGTGACAGTGGTGACCCCAGTGAACTACACACCCACTCCATCACCTCTTTGTGTAGTGCCTGACATATTGACTCTGGATTTGGCCATATTATTTGCTTTGGCCAATAGGTGTTAGCAAGAATGGGGCAAGCAGAGGCTTGAGAAGCATTGCACAATGAGGCTTGTCCTCTTGAAATATTCACTCATGAGACTGGCCACACACTGTAGGAATCCAGGCACTCCTGCTAGAAGCGAAAAGTACTTAGAGAGGTCTGGGAGGATAAAACTCCACATGGAGAAAGTGTTCACATGCAAGAGAACTGAGGAAACTTCCAGTTGATTTAGCTGCATGAGTGACCTAGCCGACATCATGATGTGCAAGAGAATACCACCCAGTTAACACACAACATTATGAAAAGGAATAAATGCCTGTTGTTTTAAGCCACTAAAGTTTGGAGTGGCTTGTTTAACAGTAGTAGATAAACTGGAACCGAAACCTTATCTTTTAGATAATATGATGGGATGTAACGATCAGCACCTATTTGATCCTTTCTCCATCCTTAAGATGCACCGTTTCATTTCTCATCACCATGACGACTTGCATAGGAGGCTAAGCTTATAAATAATTGGAGTTCAGAAGGAGAAGGATTAAATTAAACTAGACGATGCAGATGAGGAAAGGAAGAACAAGAGTGCCCGAGGGAAACATTTTCTATAAACCTGGAGTGCAGGGCACACTGTATCACTCAGCATGCTGGGGATGGCACCACACAACCCATCTGACAGTGTCATAGACAGTAAAGGGGATTAATCTGCATATGTAACTGAAAATGCCTGAAGTAGGGGAGGTAAATGAAGCCTCCTCCTTTGTATCTTTCCAATTTTGGGTTCTGTGCTTCTCCAAGTGTGACTTCATGTTCAGTGACTTCTTCATGTGGCTCCATCTTTCCACATGGCAAAAAAAAAAAATGGCTTGGGCAGCATAGTTCTTCCTTGACATGCAGAAAAAGAGGGAGAGATACTGACTTCCATAATGTCAAGCACAAATCCTTGTCTTCCCTCGAATTGGTCTATCCCTGAATCTTTGAGGCAAAGGGAAATCCATGCACTCAGGGACTTTGATATGTTACAGATGTATTACCAATATAATCACTGGGGCAAGGGAAATTTCATTATTGGATGAAAGTCACTAATTGTTAACATGTAACAAGGATTATCAGATGCCCACCTAGAAATCAAGAGGTCCTCAGAGCCCTGTATTCTCCCTTTTCTGCTCAAACAAATCAACATATTAAAGTCTGTTCTCTGTAACTGTATCTTCTTGGCATTAATTAATAGGATAGGATGCTTTTAGCTGCAAGTAACAGAAATATCTAACTCAAACTGGCTTAGACAGTAAAGAGGGTTTATTTTCGAAATTGAAAACTTCAGAGTCGGCACAGACTTTAGGCACTGCTCAATTAGGGCTCAGCTTCCATTTATCTTTGATTTTCTCAGCTTGGTTCTTCTCTGAATTGGATTGCTACCTTCATGGTTCTCACACGAAGAAAATGGCAACAGTAGATTAGACATGAGCATAGTCCTAGCTTCAGACTGCCTGGGTTCCCAATTCAGCTCAACCATCGATTACACCTGTGACCTTGTGCGTTTATTTAATCTCTATATACTTCAGTTCACTCGTGTGGATTATCTGAGTAAGCACACAGTCTATCTCGTAGAAATATTCTGAGAACTTAAAAAAGCTAATTCATACAATATACTTAGAATACTTCTTGTCTGGCATATAGTAAGCACTTCATAAATTTTAACTATTACTCTCATTATCCTCTGTTCACATCCAGGGAGAGAGAGAAAGTTCTCATAACAGTTAAATGCAAATCATAAACTTGGCTTGCCTTGGGTCATCTGCAAATCAACAGCCAAGGCAAAGATGACCAGTCAAAGTGCACTCCTTCCAAACCACATTCAAAATATGGAGGGCTGAAATGGATCTTGGAAGACAACCATGATATCCACTACATACCCCAAGTAACAAGAGCGAGAGTTGCTACTTGCTCCAGTTGTAAGCTTGGAGGAGGTGGGTGAATTAAAGAGAGTTGAAATAGAGCTCCTAAATCTCCACCATCCTGTGTGCACTGTTAGGTATGGAATATATACCTCCAACCAACAATGAAAGTATGCCTGTACAGTCTATGGGATTTTTGTGTGTGCTTAAAAGTAAGACTATTTGTTTATAGATAATATAACTGTTCTCTCCTTAATTGTTGGGCTAGTGCTATGGTTGCATGTGGGGAGAATGTTGTCCAGGGTTATTGAAATCTAACTACACGTGAAAGAAAGCATCAATCAACTGACCAAAGAGCATTTTATCAATGTGTTTAACTGTTAACATAATAATTCCAAGGAGTGGAAGTTGACTCAGCAAGAGTGATAATGACGTTCAGAATACTCTCTCAGGGAATGAGGGGCTCAGGACACTGTGACCTCAGTGCTATAGCTGATGGATGAGTAAAAATCTTGGTAATGAGTATTTCAGTCAAAGCCAAGAAGATGGCAGACTGTGAGCTTATTATGAGGTCCATCACTCAGAGGATCTCCGAGATTAGAGGTGAGGAAGGGGGAACAAAAGTATGCTGACTACGGAAATAACAATAGACCATCTCAGACCTTTAAGGAAACAGAAAAGGTAAAATCGCAGAATACAAAGGACCAGAACTCTAAAGATGGGTGCTAAGTCTGCCAGTGACTCTCAGAGCAAAGTCCCTGAGAGTGGGATGCTCTGTTTCTGACAAGCACTGCATCAATGCTAATAAAAGCCGCAGTAGTGCTAACAGAGTAAACTTACATGTGACATCATTGACTGTCAATATCTTTCTCTGATAATACAGAAAAATAGTGCTGATTCCATGTCAGTAACCAGTGTTGGATGCCACACTGATATTCAGTAAATGGCTCCTGTGGTTGATACTGCTACAAACCTTATCAATATTTCATGATCCATGACCTTGGAAACCCATTTCACCTCTTTTTAATTTTTTTTGAATTTTTAAGGAAAACGAAGATACTTATATTTTCTATGACACTCTGAAGATTGATTTTATAACCTTTTGAAGCTGGACTATTGTGAACATAGGTATATGGACTTAATAAAATTGCACTTGACATTCAGGTCAAACAATTTTAGGCATCCATCATCTATATAACATTGTCTCCACAATGGCAAGTGAATAAAGTCAAACTATCCAACTCACCTCTCTTCCCTAGAAATAAAAAAGTGAGTACTGGAAGTTATTAATTATATTTGTAATAATAAACTTGTAAATCACTGAATTCTCTTTTTACGTCTTAGAAATGCGTAGTAAAATTAGCCTATCAAAGTCTCTAATAAGTTTAACAATACTTTATTAAATCCCGCCAGTCTCTAACTTAAATTATAATAAGAAACTCCCATGTGTGAAACATAAATTAATATCTACTGGGCACTAAAATTCCATGGACAAATGTGTGAAGTGATGTTTGTTTTAAGAATACACGTGTTGGGTGTGGTACGGTAAAGTCAGTGCGGCCACAGGAGGAAATGAGAATGAGGCTTGAGAGGAAGAAATTTCTTATTTATACTCACAGGTCCCTGGCTGTGGGCGGGGTCCAGGGGAGTCACAGAATGTCATACAGGGCCATAGGGGAAGACACCAGTGCCTGAAAGGAGGCAGAAGGGCGAGGAGTGTGGAAGGTTTAAGTCAGAGCTTTTATTAGCCTTTCCACCGGAAAGGCAAGATAGGGCAGAGTGAACAGTGTAGGAGTAGCTAGTTTGAATAATACCAGTGGACTTTGGGCTACAGAGGTGGTCATGTGTTGCCCAGTGCCTGGCCCTGGGATGATATAGAGCAGGGGAAGTATTGGTTTGGTGTGTGAGAGTTAGATAAGGAAGTAGTTAGGGGTATAAATTTGGGATTGGTTGGTTTGCATATGAAAGACATGCTCTTAGGCAAGGCCTTATTATCTTTAGGAATTAGCTGGCCCTGGGAGGGGCAGTCTCTCGTCAGACAGAAAGATTTTTTTAAGGTGCAAAACGTTACAGTATACAGAAAAAAAAATACAGTGTTCTGGTTCATTTGTATCAGTATATGAATGACAACACTGTAAACATTAAAAAAATAAAATAACATTACTGCTAAAAAATAATAAAAACATTGTGGAAGGTCATATCTAAACAATAGAATTTAGGGAATGTTCTCGGAAAAGTCAAACCTCATAGCAAATATTTAATTTTTAATTCTATATTTCCTTTCCTTCACTGATATTTTAAAATTACACATATAATTCTTTTGTAAGAAATTCAAGAAATATTTATCCTCCATACAGAAGCAGGATGATACACAAAGGTAACAAAAACAAACTACTATTCTCAAAATATAGCATTAGTATACATATTTGTCTCTTGCTGATCAATTCTGATATTGCCATTCTTTAGACTTGATCTCCCACCTGCAGTGTCCCTCTAAATAGGATACAGACACATGCATTCTCCAGGCCTGGAGTACCTCCCACACCTACTGTGCAGTTTCTTCACTCCTGAAAGCCTTTAAAAACATTTTTTAGATTGTTTTCCTTTTCTCCAGGTCTTACAACAATGTATTACTCTTCCTTTGCTCAGGAGATGTGCAGTTATATTTCCTGTGATCCTGCTGCATATTTATATAAAAACTTTAAGACAGAAATTGTTGTGAAGTAGTGGACTATTCTTTTTTGTATGTTGCAACTTCACTATGTGACTTTATTTTGTTCTAGTTTTTTGTTACTTAGGAGAAACTATATGTAATAAACAGAAAAATTTCATTTTTGATGTGGCCATTGACAGCTTGCAGTTCCCACCCTCCCCTTTCACTTTCTCCCACATCTGGGCCATTCCTCATTCCTTGGTGCTGGCAGAAGTTTCAAACCATGCAGATCCTAGGTCGTGCATGGGAACCTCTACCCGAGTCTTACCTTCTAAGTACAATAAAAGCCCAAGTCACCCACCTCACTTCACTCTTGCCCTTTGGGTTGCCTTCCTACTCGTCCTCAAAAGTCCCATCTTGTCTGAATAATAGTTTCTTTCATTCCTCATTGGTGATTGCATGGTGTCATTAGTCTCCACATTTGAATGAATTATACATTTCAAACGGAGGGGTTATGGCACCCTCTACACGGCAACCACAGGACAGTATAGAACTCTTCAATTTTAAATCTATATAAATATATATGTGTGTGTATAATATTTGTATAAAATTTGTATAATATAATATTTGTGTGTACACTTTAGGTGGGGCTTAAACTATCTACTCTGCCTCAGTGTCCCCTGTCCCCTACAACAGGGCATGTGACATCCATTGTTTCTTTACACCACCTGTTTGGTCCCTGCAGTAAGCTTCTATTTTGGCAGCTGTGACTGTAACTGCTAAGAACCACAAAGATGATCTGATGAGCTGAGAATTATCTCTCACAGAGAATTAATTGTTTGACTATATTCAGATCAGTAGTCTTACAACCTAATTCCATGAAAAAATTAAACATAAACTCTGTAGAAAATAGTGCAGTGTTCATTAATTTATAGAGAGTGAATTATTCAAAAGTAGGAAGTATCCAAATGAATTTGGGTAAGTAATTTACTGCATTTTAGCATACAATAGTTACATATTATCTGGAGTTTATTTATTAAAATATACATGTAAAATGTATTTCTTAACTATGAAGTGATTCTAAAAGAAGTCCACCTACAATGTTGATAATGTTTCTTGCTTTAAAAAATATCACTTAGCTTAACAAAAGAATGGATAATATTAAAATACACATTAGTTTAAAGGATTATGTTTGAAATATTCAAACATGAAGTTTTCACAGGTTATTTATCTTTCTAACTGATTTTTTAGTAAAAATCCATCTTAAGAACTGTCACCAAAGATGTCTGGTGACTTTGAAGAGGGAGGAAGGTTTGTCCTCATTCTGTCCTAAGTTAAAATGAGATTTAGAAAAGAGTGTAAGTAAACATTTCCCAGCCCAAATCCTGTAGCACCCAATGAAATACACAGCCGTCCTGTCTTCTTCTCTACTGGAATGACATGTATTCCAAAACATATTTTTGAGAATTTGCCATGCACCAGGCTTACCAAGTACTTTATACATATTAACTCTTTTATTCCTTACAAGAACCCCAGGAGATAGGTCCTATCACACCATGTAATACCTTTGAGGACACGAGGAACAAAGACATTAAATAACATTAAGTTTGGGGGGCCGGCCCAGTGGTGTAGCGGTTTAGTTCGCACTTGGTGGCCCAGGGTTAGCCGGTTTGGATCCTGGGCGCCTGCCGACGCACTGCTTGTCAGCCATGCTTGGGTAGCGTCCCATATAAACTGGAGAAAGATGGGCACCGATGTTAGCCCAGGGCCAGTCTTCCTCAGCAAAAAGAGGAAGATTGGCAACAGATGTTAGCTCAGGGCTGGTCTTCCTCACACAAAAAAAATAACATTAAGTTTGGGCCAGCCCAGAGGCATTGTGGTTAAGTTTTCACACTCCACTTCAGAGGCCCAGGGTTCGCTGGTTCAGATCCTGGACCTGGACTTTGCTGACACCGCTCATCAAGCCATGCTGTGGCGGTGCCCCACATACAAAATAGACAAAGATTGGTACAGATGTTAGCTCAGGGACAATCTTCCTCAAACAAAAAGAGGAAGATTGGCAGATTGACAAGACATGTTAGCTCAAGGACAATCATCCTCACAAAAACAAAAAAGAAAGATACATTAAGTTCACACTGCCAGCAAGTAGTGGACCTGGGATTTGAACCCCGGAAATCTTGCTCTGAATAACATATCCTTAATCATCATGCATTTATCTTTATCTTATATTTATTATGCATGAACTGTCTATTTATACATGCACATATAGTTTAAAACTACAGGCTTTGTTAATGCCAGGTCAAACCAATGGTAAAAGTTTGATCATTTCATACCATCTCTCTCTTTCTACTGCTAAAATAAAAGTGTCGTGCAAGAGAAGAACCATATTTATCTGCACAGATTTCCACTGTTTAGGACCAGTAGTAGGGAAAGATAATTCTAGGTGTTTACGAGGCCTGAGTTATTCACAGTTCATGGGGAAAGGAACTGATATTTACAAGGAGGGCCCAATGTCCCTGGGTAGAGAGAACCAAAAGGCAGGAAGGAAGGTAGTATACACATCACCCACCTGGGACACACAGCTGAGTATCCAATGAGTACATGCCCCTCTATTTCTCTCTAGGCCTCTACTAGGACTATAAGTTGTCTTCTAAAAAATGAATCGTTCCCCTTTCATACATATATGTCTAACCTTCTTCCACTATAGCCCCCACTGCTCAATAAGGAATATGCACCCTTCACTCAGACTCAGCTGAATGACCTCTTTTAATTTCCATGATACTCAGGAAAAGAGCACTGATGACAGGCTGTCAAAATGGAGAATTGTTCAGAATTAAGATAAGAGTCTAAAGTAGCCAAACATGTTAAAGACTGCTAGCATCACAACTCTCTTGATTGTAAAGGCCTCTCTCAGTGTGGATATAAATAAATCCCTGTCAATACACTTAACTTGCTATCAGTTTGTATATTTTTAGGAAGTAACAGACTTTAATACAAACGTATTTTTTAGATTCTTTAAAAGTGAGCTTGATAATTTGTGGATTGGATGACCTAAGTGAATTGCCTAACTTGTTCAAAAACGTTGTGCAGCTAGAGTTTGAAAACATAAGAACTCATGTTTTCCTTTTTCACTCACCTTTCGGGTTAGGTGCATATATTCATGTATATACAAATATAAATATGAATAAATTACATAGTTAAATTTAACACCGTATTCCTGTGCTGACTTGCCCTCTGGACCATGTGTCTGCATTTCTACACTGTCAACACCAGATGGTGCACTCTCACAATTAACCTTGCTGTGAAAATACCATGTAATTCTCCTAATCCTACAAGGATCATTCTACAGAAGTAACAAACATCATATACAGAGTTTGTGTATACTCTGTATTATGAAACAATTCACAGCTTCCACTTAGCTATGAGATTAAAATCCTATGTCTTTTAGAAGGAAATAGAAGAAAAAAAAAGAAAACTTAGTCAAATTTTAGTTTATAGTTAAAACACGGTTTTCTCTAATTTTAACTTATGGACCCTTAAAAACTTATCCATTTGTATGTATTAAGCATTAATAATATCTAATGGAATCTTTTCTACACTCAGAATAAATTTCACAGTCTACTTTTTCCCTCTTGGTGTTAATTCTCCATGTAACATTTTTAATGGTTTAACATAGATTTATCTGTCTTGGCCCAAGGATCCTCTGATTACTCAAGGATGGGGCAAAGTGAGAAATTGATTATAATTCAGTTTTTTATTCTCTCCACCATATTTCTTCCATCTTGGTACCAGGATATTTAATCTAAGTTAAATATAATAGAAAATATTTTTGAAGAATGTATCTTTTAATGCAAGCAATATGTTTCAAGTCTCAAAAGTTGTATTCTCTTCCATGCATAAAAACACGTTGAAACCTATCCTAATTAAAAATCAAAACAAAACACAACAAAATAAACCTTAGATAATGATGTGTGTAAAGAAATGTACATTGCAACATGATTTGTAATTAGCTAATGCACATAAAGGCTTAACTGTCTAACAATAAGAGATGAGGTGTTGTGCTTTATTGCACAATGCATAATTCTATATAACTTTACAAACTGTATTTTCAAAGGATATTTAAGACCATTGTAGACCATCATAAAATGCTTACAATATGATGTGATTTTTTTCAAAGAGTGCAATATACCAACTTACCAGTATACAGTAAAATCTCAATTTTATGAAACAGATGTAAAGATATTTATTTGAATTAGTAGCTATTTTTTGGTCCTAGCAATCACTATAGTATCTAGCAGTTATGGTACATGAAAATATAGGACCACATTTGACAGATACACATCTCCCACCCCCATAAAAAAAAAAGAGTATAGAAAAGTTGTTAAATTGAAGAACAAATTCTAAATTAGTTGTCTGCGAGTCCTGTGAAATACCTTGCAAAAAATAATTTATTTAGAGAATTGAGCTCTCATGAAACAGGTATATGGTCTCTTAGCTTAAGCCTATGATTTGCAGAATCAAAATAAAAAAGTGTCCTATGCCCCATAGGTAAGATCTGTTAGCACAACTAAGATGTGAGCAGTTCCTGTTGTTGAAGATGAAAAGGATATGAAAACAACATATACCAATATGAGTATAAGAAAACTAAAAGTTAATAGCCCAAACCTTTACAAGTAATTGTGTCTAATGTGGGCAAAATTATTATATTTAATTATTTAACTTGTTATTGTGAGATTAATTAAAAGTGGCATTTATCCATTTATATTGGAGTAACATTAATGTGCTATTCTTCCCCTACCTCACTAAATTCCTACATTCCACCGTTACTTTGTTACCAACCTTCGCGGTTTGTGCCACTAGACAAGAAAAATTTCTTGCTCAAGGGAGAAATCATTAACGTGGAAACCACTTAAGGTAGAAGAGGAAAAGCGAAAAATCCTTAAATTGATGAAACATCAACTTGAAATTTACTCAGTTTTCTTGGAAATGATTATGACTACAATTTCCCCCATCAGAAAGAATGTGGACCAAAATAAAGATTATGCAGATATATTGAAACAACTGGTTTGCATATTCAAATATTTCTCCTTCTCATATTCATTTAACAAAAAAATTATTGGGTCCTTAATATGTATCAGGAATTATGATGGGTGCTGATAATACCAAGACAGAATAGATATATTTTTGTTCCTATTATATGGAGGCAAGCAGGTAATCAAACAGATAAACATAAACACTTAGGAAATGTAAAGAAGAGTCATATAAACCCAGCCATGGTTTAACGAAGATCTTGTAGAGCAATAAGCCAAGAATTAAAGGGGACAAGGTGTCTATCTAAATGGAAAGATGGTGAATGGGTGAAGCAATGTAAAGGACCTGAGCAAAGACAAAACATTTAGGAATGATAGGCAGGTCCAGCAAATCAAATGCAATTGTAGATTGCAGGAGCATAAGTAAGAATTATGACAGATGAACCTGGGGAGGTAGCAAGCAGTAGCTTTGTAGGTCATGTTAAAAGCTTGGATTCAGAGACCATGTCATGAAATAATCAAGCAACATAAAGGAAATGGAAGAAACATGTGACTAACTTAGAAGGTAGCATTGGTGGATCTTGGCCATTAAATAAGCTGAAGGCATTAGGAGGAGAAAGGAGATTTGATGGGAGAGATGATGAATCGAGGATTGTATGTGTTGAATTTGAGGTGCTCATCTGCTCTCCAACTGAAATGTCCAAGATTCAGTTGGAGAAAAATATAGATGTTGGAGAAGAAAACTACGCTGAATATTTTGATTTGTAAGTTCTCAAGATATAGGTAGAGTTAAACCCATGAAAGTATATCAGGTCAGTTAGACAGAGGGTTTAAAGGTATAATAAGAGAAGGCTGAGTATGAGTATGGAAGTCTGGGAAGCACTTACATGCAGAGGGTAGATTAAAGGAGAAGAAATCACAAAAGAAAGAGATAATGAAGTAGTCAGAAAGAGTCATGTAAGTGCAGTATTTTGTAAGTCAACATAATTGTTTCCAGAAACAACAAAAACTCAACACTTTCAAGTATAACACAATCCAAAAAGACACAGGCCCCCAAACACTCACTTCATTGAGAAATTAGATGATTTGAAAATTAGATCATTGCCATTGCAACAAGCACAGAGGAGGTAAAATTAAGATATCAACGAGATGACACATGAGGTGAGATAAGATATAAATTTTGATACTACTAATGTAGACTACTCTTTTTTAAAAGTCTACATGAGCAGAAAAATGCTGAAATAAAAATATTATATTTTGCAAAAGACTGGCCAAATAATTAAAATTTAATTTGTGATGTCCTTTTCTAAAACCCACTCATAATAAAGGAAATATGTGCACATTAGTAAAATGTAACCATTACTCCTATTTGAAATCGATTTTCTTTGACTAAATATCTAAAAACAATTTTCACATATGCTATTAATCCACTCCTGATGGAAAAGATGAACTACCAAAAAGTTAAGTAAATGTGACAAGGACACACAGGATAATTTGCAGATTCAGGATTTGGATTCATAGTCTGACTCCAGTATCTGCCTTTTTCATTTTTATTCCCGTATTTTGTAAACATGCAGAAAAATGGATTGCAGCAACATCTCTGTAATATAACAGAATTTCTCATGTGTGGCTCTATTTAAACTGTCTTTGCCAAGCTATCCCAACTGAAGTCATGTGGCCCCTAATCATCATGAATATGACACTTAATACAAAAAGAAGTAAAATCATATGTATACCATTCAAAGAGATCCTGAAATTGAATTAATGGTATGTTTTTATAGCATGAATCATTAATTAGAAAATATTGGAGTGATTTGCAACATTTTAGGTTGCTACATGTGACGTGTTTTATATCAAATCATATAATCTGTTTATAGAAGAGCGGTGGCTCTCAGTTCTCTTACCCTTATCCAGAGTCTGATCGCTCAGCAACCTCATGTAGTGTGCGTGTGTGTTAAAGAGGACAGGTCTGCAATCCAAGCTGGTCATTTGCCCAAACGCCATCTGGCTTATCCATTTTTAATATGTCAAATGAGACTGCCCAAGGTGTGAGCAAAATCTTAATTTCACATTTATTCAGGTCAAATTGGTTGAAGTTACTCTGGCCACAGCTCAAACTACACATTAAAATGTCATATCTTTACCACAGCCCACATGTCTTTTTTTTTTTCTCTAAATTCTCTTCAACATTTTCCTGATTTTCACTCCCTTCTCTTTAATTATTTTGGATACCTTACTATTAAAGGTTTTCACCCACGCTCAATTCTAACATTAAGCATCTACAATATGTAGGCTATTGTAAACTTTAGTAAAATAATTTAAATATTTAGAAAACCAAACGTCCTTGCATGGACCTTGCTTATATTGAATTCTTGTCTATTAGAGTAAAGTTTCAGTATGCACGGATAAATATATATATTTATATAGAGATATAAATAAATATATACAAATATTTAAAATGACTCTCTGCCTCTTATAAAGAAAAATTTTCATGCTTACTATTGACATTTTGACAAATTTAACTATTAATAGATAATTTATGCACAAACTTGAGATTTTAATGGAAAGTTAATGACTCAAAAAATTTTAAATACCTGACCAAATATTAAATAAAACTAAGAAAATAAGGGGCTGACCCCGTGGCCTGGTGGTTAACTTGGGAGTACTCCACTTCCGCAACCCGGGTTTGGTTCCCAGAGTGGACTTACACCACTTGTTGGCAGCCATACTATGGCGGAGACCCACATACAAACTAGAGGAAACCCAGCACAGATGTTAGCTCAGGGCAAATCTTCCTCAAGCAAAAAGAGGAAGATTGGCAACAGATGTTAGTTCAGGGTGAATCTTCCTCAGCAAAAAACAAACTAAGAAAATAAATATTTCACTTTTCTTTAGGCACTCCTGCCAGAACATATTTTAATAGAAGGACAGGCTGAATGTTTTTTATAAATTACATTAGATACTTTAAATCACCTTAATAGTTCTACAATGATTCCTACTTTCTTAATTGAAAAAATAATTAGTAGTAGTGTCCAGAAGAAATGATATTTTGTAAAAATACAGTACTTTAATATTCTGAAAATAATTAAAGTTATAAGTATATGCTCTGATTAATTCAATGCCAAAATTATATTGAGAAAAGAAAGCATTTTATGTAGAAATTGATTCCTAGTTAGAAAATAGAAATAACATGTTACTAATTTAGATTAATATGAAACAATCATTAGGAAACATTACTTTTTCAAAATGTTATATTTCTTTATGTAACCCCTCAATTGCAAGTCAAATGAAAACTCCAGTAGAGGTGTTCCAAAAAATGTTATGACAATAAAGAATAAGAATTTTCATAATCATTTAATAGTGCACATTTTCTTAACTAGTTTTAAAATGCTAGTTCCATAATCATTATTTCTGATTTTAAAAAATGTCACTTCATCAACAGAAAATAAGATTTGATTTGGAAATACATAGACTTTGTGAGATCTTCTCATAATATACCTTATTGTATGTATGTATGTTTCTCAGAATGTATGCATTAAGACAAAATTCAGCAAAATAATTCCATGTTAATAGTATGTTCTTGAATGTAAGGAACACAGTACTGCAAATTATTACTTGAGTATGAATAGTAAGGCAAGTCATTTACATTAGTGGTGGACAAAATGTACCAGACCAGGGCCATTCCCCTGGTTTAGTCTGATATATGAAATGTTAAAACTCCATAACTGATAAAATAGCTTGAATTATATACTTCAATGATAAGAATTACATATTTCAGATGAGTTAAACAAAATCAGTTTAACATGTATCATTTCTCAGCTAATCATTTTGAATATGTGAAAAGCTGTTGATATTACTATTATATATACCAAAACTATATATGCTCTGATGTCCTAAAATGAAGTAAATTCTCTCTAAATTAATTCAAGAATAGCAGTCAAATTAACCACACAATTGATTTCAATTCTGAAAACAAAATAATTTAATTGCTCATTTTCTTTTTAACAGTTTTTCACCCAAAACTACATAGAAATGATTCCTTGAAGATTAGTAGATTATTACATATGTGCTATGTTAAAGGAAGTATAATTACGTGGTAAAGACCAATAATAGCTCATTTTCTGTCTCCATGTATCATGTAAAAACTTAGAAATTAGATGATATTGACCCTTTTTTTAAATTGCATAATTAAGATGTTTATGAAAGATTTTACAGAGCCGTTATTTACCAAGTTTCCTAATTTCATAATTGGATATCCTATTTCTATTGTACTAGAAATAATTTCATTGTCATGTTGGACATCATCAATTTGTATACCATGAGCTATTTGATACTTTATGAAAGATGTATTGACATAAATATCAAAGACAGAA
This sequence comes from Tapirus indicus, assembly GCA_031878705.1. Taxonomy (NCBI): domain Eukaryota; kingdom Metazoa; phylum Chordata; class Mammalia; order Perissodactyla; family Tapiridae; genus Tapirus; species Tapirus indicus. Next base: position 31,092,686 of record CM062937.1, on the reverse strand, counting down.
AAGGAAAAATAGAAAACGTAAGCTTTTAATTCTTCCATAAATAGCAGTCATTAGTTTTGAATGAGGTTTTGTTATTTTGAACTCATCTATATCAACCTTAGCAAAACATTATAAATGAACTTATAGTAAAAATGCCGTTAACTATTTAATTATCTTTATGATCTTTTTCATTTTGATATATTTAACTTTTAGACGTGTTTGCCATTTTCAAGTGCCTATTTGATTTTTAAATTATATGCCTTTTGTAGTATGTCAGGTATTATTCTTCACCTGTGCAACTAACTGTTCTTTTGAAAAGCAACAAAAATGTAAACTGCTTATAATAATAATGAACCTGATGTGCCTACGAATGAAGCTTTCATGAATGCTAATCGAAAACTTTAAAAAGAACCAACGTATGATGAAAATCTAATTCTCCTTTGCTGATTCTGAAGATGTGTTTTGAACAAATTGGTTTTTCAATGGAAGCCCAGATTGCTTTTTTTATCCTTCTACCTGTGGTTATAACAATTCAGTTTGTTATTACAGACATGCTTGCGAGGTTTGAAACAGGCTGTTGAAATTTCACTGCAGGATCAATTTACGTAAGGGATTGCATGCTATGAGGTGGACATTTTCTTCAATATACCTAACCTTGGTGTTCTTTGAACTGAAAAATAAATACTAAAAACCTATAGAATAATTTGAACATTATTGTCTGTGTAATTTTTGTCTGCATATTTGAAAGCCTTTCCCTTAAAATCTGTGTATTGAATAAATCACTTTCACCTGACTTGCCATAGAGACTGTTTCAGAATGGAATGCTGATTTTTTTTCCTTAATCTGGAATTTCAGATTGCTTTTTCCCTCTATTCAATTAGACTGGAGTTTAGTGATACTATTACAGTAAGTAAAAAAATGAGAAAAATTAGTATATAACAACTAAGAAAATATTGCAATATGGCATATGATAACCGGTTTCTCATTTTTGAAGTACTTATAATTTATATGTAACAGTCTTTTCCATAATTTTATATATTTATTGGCTGCACAAGGTTCGGGAAAATTGATAAATTGAAAATTCCTTGCTAAGACATTATGATTTTCCTTCATGAGCTGGCCTTCACTAAATGCTTGAGTTGCACTTGAATGGTTTATATCATAATATCAGTAGAAACTCTTTACTGAAATACTGCCATGGAGTCAGGCAAGGTCATCTGTAAGTGTTAGAGGGACCTATAAGTAAGAGATGCTTAAGCAAGATGGGTATGAATAAACATAATTTGACTATACTAACAATGTAGAGAAGCTTATTGGTAAACCAAAAATTTTTTAAATCAATTTGTCCTTCCAGGGTTTAAAATATTTTCATTATTCTCACTATATTCACCATTTTCAATATCACTAAATTGGTCATTTTACTCTGGATATTTTATCTCAATTTATTCTAGCTGAAATTTTAAAATGCTCATTTATTTTGAGATAAATCAAATTTAAGTTAAAATTTTATTCTTTGAACATATGCATTTCACTCACTCTTTTTTTCATATTCTATATTTTCTGATAAAAATTTTAAATGCAGTTTTCTATATCATGGAAAATGTATATATGCACATCAAATACCACCTCTTACTGTCTTTATAAAATTATAAATCACCTATTATAAATGGTGACATTATAACATATGGTAGGATAAAAATTGTATGAAGAACCAAGTAAAGAATGCTGCTTAGAAATATTTGGGAAAATATTTTACACATTGTTTTTCAGTTTGAAATGAAATAATCTAATTATAGATATTTAAAAGTGTGATAGAGTATATACTTTCAAATTTGTATAAATTCCAGAAGAATTATTTTCTGGAAGGTAGATTTCATTAAGGTATTTCATGAGATTTGTACTTTGTCATGGAGAATATCTGACAAGAAAATAATTTGTCTATACATAATAGTATTATTTCATGTATTTTCTTATTTCATAGACAGTTAAAATACTTCCAAATAATCATGCGAGAAAAATAATTTATGCTACTAATGTATACTTGTTGCAAAGTGGAAAGGAAATACACTAATGACCTCTAATATTTATGGAGAATAGATGCTGTGCTTAAAATATCATGGGAGAGGCCGGCCCGGTGGCATAGTGTTTAAATTCATGTGCCCTACTTCTGCAGCCCAGGGTTTGCAGGTTCAAATCCCAGGCATGGACCTACACACCACTCATCAAGCCATGCTGTGGTGGCATCCCATATACAAAATAAAGGAAGATGGGCATGGATGTGAGCTCAGGGCTAATCTTCCTCAGCAAAAAGAAGAAGATTGGCAAGGGATGTTAGCTCAGGGCCGATCTTCCTCACCACCAACAACAAAAAAAATAGCATGGGAACACCAAGATTGAAAGGGAGATATTACAATGAAAATTTCTGAATAATGAAGTAGATGTCATGGAAATATTTGACATTAATGAGCTGTTAAGTATTATTATAGAAAGAAGGAAAGATACATTGATAAATAGTTTTATTAACATTATTATGAAGATTTTTTTGTTCTGATTATTCAGTACATCTAACTTGAGTATACTAAGTATCATACTTCTTGTTTCCTTCCTCAAATGTATTTTAAGTTATGATGATCTTGCTGTTATTTCAAATCCTTCATGACTCTTCTTTCCTAGCAAGTTAGATGCACACCTCGTATTCTGACAGTCATAATCCTCCACAATGTAATGCTAGCCTTCATTCTCAGCCATCTCACTCTCTTTGCTTACTCACGTCTCTCATAATCCTGGAAAACTTGATTATCCTTGTTCTTCAAATATGTATAAGCATAGTTTGCTACCTGGAATCAGGCAATCCTGTGTTTAATTTTGGGTTTCATTCCTTGTAAGATGCATAAATTTAGGCAAAATATGTAACTTGTCCAAATCTCATTTCTTCGTTGATAAAATGTTGTATTAAATAAGATATACTTAGTCCATTCCCAGGCCATTAGATGATACTATTTCTATCCCCTTGTCTTATATCTTTTCTCTTGTAGTTAAATTACTACAGAAGTTATCATTAATCATATTGATTTGACATATTATAATTTTCCTCTTGGGAACAAAACCATTTTTTCAATAAATTGTATAACAATTTATAGTGCACTCAAAAAAAAAAAAGCCTTCACCTATTTCTATTTTTTAAAATGGGGTATATGGTTTCATGGATGTAAAAAGAGGTTATGGGGCCAGCCCCATGGCAAAGTGGTTAAGTTCGGTGCATCCCACTTTGGTGGCCCAGGTTCATGGGTTCAGATCCTGGGCACAGACCTATACCACTCATCAGCCATGCTGTGGTGGCAACCCATGTACAAAATAGAGGAAGACTGACACAGATGTTAGCTCAAGGGTATTCTTCCTTGAGTGAAAAAAAAAAAAAAGATTGACAATAGATGTTAGCTCAGGGCAAATCTTCCTCAGCAAAATAAAGAGGTTTAAGGTAACTATTCTCTGTACATTTTTCAGTGGCTTTTTTGTATCTTACGTTGGGTCACTCATTTTAGCTGAAAACAGCTTGAATTTAAAAAAAAATGCAAAAATATTATATTGGTTTGAATCGTTTCTTCTAAAAAGTCTTTTTAATCTTTTTTCTATTGTCAGATGTTTATGCTTTTGAAAGCTTCCTCTAATAAAGTCTTTCAAATAACATTTGAGTATAATTCTAATTGTTATTTCATATCATTACAATCACCGAAATGAGAATATAGATGCACCTCAAGCAAGTTATTTGAATTAATATATATTAATGAACGCATCTGCTTCCCTGTGCAACAACTCAATTTCTTCATCATCACCTCTCTTCTGCCCCTGGCTTCTTATGTCTGCTTTTCATTGTTCCTGCTGCCTCGCAGCAGTATAGAAAACTACAACTTGAGATAAAAGAAGATGAGAGGGGCTGCCCGGTGGCGCAGCGGTTTAGTCCGCGCTTGGCAGCCCGGGGTTCGCGGGTTCGGATCCCGGGCGCCCGCAGACGCACTGCCTGTCAGCCATGCTGTGGCGGCGTCCCATATAAAGTGGAGGAAGATGGGCACAGATGTTAGCCCAGGGCCAGTCTTCCTCAGCAAAAAGGGGAGGATTGGCAACGGCTGTTAACTCAGGGCTGGTCTTCCCCACAAAAAAAAAAAAAAAAAAAAAAAAGAAGATGAGAGAAGAAGTGATTTTGAATTGTATAAATAGATATAGATAAGGATAAGCATAGCACTAATTAAATCATTTTGTCTTCTGGAGCACTAAAAGTTGAAATACTTAGTCTAGCTAAATTGAGTTGACTATGTATTTGACATCACCGGACAATGATGACCATGGACTCATCCATTTTGATTTGACATTTATTTAGAAACTCATATGTGAGCCCTAGAGCTAGAATACTGTGGGGACACAAACATGATTAAGACACAGTCCATCCTCAAAGAGATGGAGGACAATTAACATGCATTGCATGAGCACCTACAGCCAGGCTTTGTTGCCTTACTTAAAAAGCTTAAAATCTACCATGAGAAAAAAACATGGTCATATTTCAAAAAAGTGACTAAGAATGGGAATAAGGGAGTAAATGCTCCCAAAGTGGACCAAGAAGTTTTTCTTTTGAAGAAAGATTGAAACTTCGACTTTACAGCAAGAAAGAGGTCTTTGGAGGTGAAATGGATACCACAACATTCTCTGATAGCTGGGGAATGAGGTCCAGACCAAATTAACAAACAACAAACAAAAAGCTCAAAAATCACAGCAGTACCATCCCTTCTTAACTTTCCTTTTTTGGTTTAGCACCCCCTTCACTTTCCGCTTGGCATATTTTATTAGTTTTATCTCTACAACTGGATGACTTTGAAGAGTGATAGACAATTCTCTGCATCCTGGCTGTCACCTTCCAGCATTGTGACTTTTGACCAAGAATTTGAGCTACCTAGATCTTACCTGCCTTGTCTTTAAAATGAGTATTTTAACACCAATCTCTTATGGATGCAATGAGGAATAAACTAGCTAATTATGTAAAGTGCTTAGCATAGTACTGGGTACTTTGTAACCTCCCAGGAAATATTAGTGTTTATTATAATTATACAATTTTTTTAAAATCTATCTTTCTTCTTCACAGCTAACTTAGATTTTGACCCCTCAAAAGGAAGATAAATGAAGGAAAAGCAAGAAAAATGTTAAAAATAATATAAAAATTCTTAATTTCAATTTGCATCTCAAGAGACCTTTGTAGAAGTTCATTTATGCAAGGTTTGGTTGCCCTTACCAGGTTCTAGGAATTCTTATTGGTTTTGATTTGGAATTCAGTTATTTGTTTTAGTTGTCAAATGGACTATACTATACTATTGATCTAGTGTGGATTCCTTTCTGAAAGACGTATTCTTCGTTTTATCTTTCTGCATATTTTATTTTAAATTTTATTGCTGAATGTCTGTTGTCTTCCTATCACCCTTTAAGTTCATCTTAAATGTCCTCTTTACTTAGGAAGAGCTTCGTAATCAGTTATACAAGTGGTGTGATGGTCTTTTAAATCTGTCTCAAACAGTGTCAACTAACACACAGTGGTGCTCAAACTGTGATCTGATGACTGACAGCACCAGCATCACCTGGAAGCCTGTTGGACATGGAAATTCTTGGGTCACACCCTAGACCTACTGCACCAGCATATCTGGGGATAGGGCCCAGGAATCTGCACTTTTCCAGACACTCCAGGTGATTCTCATGCCCAAGAAAGTTTGGAAAAAACTGATCTAAGAGAAGCAACTAGTAAAACATAAGGGATTCGTTTTTGTTTAAATGAAAATCTAAGCTTCTTTAGAATAAGTATCTAATTCATTTATACCTAGTTTGCAATATATCCCTGAAACATAACATTTCTGGAATTCAAAGCTAGACTTAGCCATTTCTTTCTTTTTTGCTTTTTGGTGAGGAAGATTGGCCTTGAGCTAACATCCAAGGCCAATCTTCCTCTTTTTGCTTGAGGAAGATTGTCTCTGAGCTAACATCTGTGCCCATCTTCCTCTATTTTGTATATGGGATACCACCACAGCATGGCTTGATGAGCGGTGTGTAGGTCCATGCCCCGGGATTCGAACCTGAGAACCCTGGGCTGCTGAAGTGGAGAATGTGAACTTAACCACTATGCCACTGGCCCAGCTCCTAGACTTAGCCATTACTTTTCTTTTCTTTCTTTTTTTTTTTTTTTTTTGCTGAGGAAGATTAGCCCTTGGCAAATATCTGCTGCCAATCTCCCTCTTCTTTTGCTGAGGGAGACTGGCCCTGAGCTAACATCTGTGCCCATCTTCCTCTACTTTATGTGGGATGCCTGCCACAGCATGGCTTGATAAGTGTTGCGTAGGTCTACTCCCAGGATCTGAACCTGTGAACCCCAGCCTGCTGCTGCAGAGTGCATGAATTTAACCACTGTGCCCCTGGGTCAGCCCCAAGACTTAGCCATTTCTTGACTCTGTATTTTTCAAAGTATGATTGGAGAATCATCCATGTGTCAGAACTGACTGGAGAGGTTGTTGAATATGTGACGCCTCGGTCCAGCTCAGACTACTGAAGTAGAGTCTTTGTGGATAGGAAATAGGAATCTGCATTATTAATAGTCCTCAGTGGTGACTTTTGAGAACACTAAAATACTAGTAAGTGTTGACTACTATTGGTGACTTAGTGGTTTGGTTAGCTCCCTTAAATTTATAGAGAGTAATTCATCTGTCGGAAGTTATTTCTCACTAGATATGAATTGATTCATTCAAACACCAAGAAACAGCAGTAAGAATATGTAATAGCTAGTCCGTTCACAGGGCAATATATTTTTATTTTTCTTGTTCTCTAATTTTCTTGCATACACATTTCTTGTCAATATCACATGGCAATTAAGAGCACGTGAGTCTCTGGAGTCAGGGAGAGTTAGTGAAGAAGCCAGTTTTGCCAGGAGTAGCTATATGTTTTATGAGACGATAAAATATGTAAGCCTCAGTATTCTCATCCTTAGAATGTGGTTAAAAAGTGTAAGTACCCCACAGATTGTTTGTGATGATATATTTAGATGGTGAATATAAAGCACTTAACATATTATTCTGCCTGCCTCTCCTCTGAGTTGTAAACAATGCAACTAATAAACAAAGTTAGATGGTGATTAAAATACAGTATGGAGGCTTACTGCATGGCATAGCGGTTAACTCTGGCACACTCCACTTTGGTGGCTCATGTTCACAGGTTTGGATCCTGGGAGTGAACCTACACCACTCATCAAGCCACGCTGTGCCAGCAACCCACATACAAAATAGAGGAAGATTGGCACAGATGTTAGCTCAGAGTGAATCTTCCTCAGCAACAACAACAAAAAATACAGTGCAATATTCGTGTCCCCAAATATGGGTCATCTTGTATACACTGTCACAGAGTACCAGTTTAGATACCCTCCTCCTCCTTCCAACCCCAAATCTAGATTTGAAGCCTGCCTGAGGTAGGTCTGTCAGATTTAACAAATAAAAATACTGGGAGCCCAGTTCAATTTGAATTTCAGATAAGCAATGAACAACTTTTTAGCATAAGTGTATCACATACAATATTTGAGACATACTTGAGTCCAATTTTTTCACTGTTTATCTCCAATTCAAATTTAACTGTGTGTCATCTGGTTTATCTGTCATCACTAGAGAGAAGATTGTTTCCACCATGTAGACATTTACCCAGCCAGCCTTATGAAAATGAGCGTCTATTGTCTTATTTGGTCATTGGCCAAACAGAGAAGCTGAGAGATGGGCTTTACAGCCCTTAGGCCATGCTAGTGAGCATTAAAACTAGGCCTTCTGAGAAAAAGACCTCTTGAAACTATTCTTGTTTAAAGACTCTTGACAGTATTCAGATTTAAAGTTTTGAGAGAAGCGTAGATGAAGGGAGATCAACACTCCAAGTAAAACAGCAGACCTGACCATGCTTTAGAAAGGACTTCATCATAGCTTATCAATAAATCACACCTTCTCCCTTGGGAAGGGCTGAATAGAGCACTGGAGAGAGTGGATGTTGGACTATCCTTGTCTTACTTCCCTGAGAAGGGACAAGTCTCAGCAGATGTTCCCTTTTAGGAACCAATGGAGGAATATTTATAATTACAAGTCACAATGCCATTGTAGATGTTTTGAGAGCAGAAACTATCCTCTACTTCTTTTTTGTTGCTACTATAATGAATATAATGCTAGATGCCCTTTGGTGTCCTAAATATTCCTTATTTTATAGGGGACTGTTTATGGCAACTATAACTTGAAAATTATATTAGATAAACTTTGTTGGTTATATGCTTTATATTGAGTTGGCTTTAGATACTAGAAAATACTTTAAAATCCCAGGTTTACCTGCATTGGGCTTGTCTTTAACCCCTGGAAATTTTGATTTCCTAATATAGTCAATGAAAAAAATAATATCTAAGTTCTGCTTCCCACAAAGATGCAAAGTAAAAAACAATAAATTTGGGACCAGGCCAGTGCAGTAGTTAAGTTCACGTGCTCTACTTTGGCAGCCCAGGGCTTGCAGGTTCGGATCCTGGGTGCAGACCTACGCAACGCTTGTGAAGCCATGCTGTGGCAGGCGTCCCACATATAAAGTAGAGGAAGATGGGCACAGATGTTAGCCCAGGGCCAATCTTTTTCAGCAAAAAGAGGATTGGCAGCAGATGTTAGCTCAGGGCTAATCTTCCTTACCAAAATAAATAAATAAATAAAATCATAATCATAAACATTTTGAGGGCGCCCTGACTTCAAAGATTCAGGCAATATTAAAATGCACATACTTTTTTTTTCTGTAGATGGTAAATGTAGAAAAATCATTATAAGTGAGGAGATAAATTATACTGTAAATAAAACTTACGTAGAAAGTAAACTTGTCAGGCAAATGTATACTTTTTTTTTCAAAAGAGTGCGACACCATCCACTATTTTAAATAAAAATGTTGTGTTCTAATAAATATCTATCCTTTTTCTAAACAAATATGTTTTTATTTTGTTACTTCATCTTTCAAAATTTGGCATTTAACATTATTAGCAATTTATTTTTTATAGCTTTTCTAGGAGGTTTCAATGAAGCTCCCAATTTATGGCTCCACATAATGTTACTTTGTTCTCTAAGCCTGCCCTGTCCACCAAAATATATTGGAAAAAAGTTCCCCGTTCTTTCCTTCTCTTTGATTGAGTTATCCTTTGCTAGGCCAAGTGTTGTTAGCTTTTATGCTCTTTGCTTGGCTTCCAGCAGCTCTCCCCATAGATTGCTGCTACAGCTCTGCCAGGAGTCCGAGATCTTGACAAGGAGGAGATCAAACCTCCACAACAGGGATTCTTCAAGGCAGGTCAAGTTCAAGGGTCTGCTCGGAAAACACAGTCTACATCACACAAAAATGTTATTACTCATTAGGAATTCTTTTTCTATGGATGGTCTTCACTTCTAAAACTGACTAAGTCAATTTCAAATCCAGCTACAAATTCCTGGCACTTGCTTCCCTCCCACTGTCTTCCATGTAAGTTCTTTAGTGTTACATAAACTTACATTAGATTTAGATGTAAATTTACTATCAATCTATGCTGCCATTTTAGTTTAGTTCCACATCAAACAATAATGGATCATTTGTTTTTATTCTTAAGATTAGGATATGTTATAAATGTAATACTTGCATTCTAGTGAATTTGAATACTATACAAAGGGGCAGAGAAGAAAATAAAAGATATCGCTGATCTCACCTGTCAAAATAAGCAATTTTTGTCATGTAAGACCAATGGTGTACTTTTTATTTAATATTATATAATAGTTATTTTCTCATATTTTTAAAAATTATTTTTCAATGGCCAATAGCTTATCATGCCATTGACTGTATGTTTTTTACCTAGTTTAAAAGTTGGTCGTCACGGACATGTGTATTAATTCCAATTCCCTAGATGGAAAGAATGATTAATATAAAACTTCTTTGAAAATAAACCTTGTCCAATTTGTATATCTTTAGGATCTATTCCTAGATGTGAATTATTTCCTCATTTTAAGAAGTATTTATTTGAAATTATTTGGTATGTGTTTCGAAATTAGATTAGAAAAACGTTTGAGTTTCTATTTCATCCAATCTTTACATTGTCTGTAACTGTCCATATTAAGACTGAGATTAATCTTAACCTCTTTGATTAATAGTTAGGTTGAATATTTTTCATGTGTTTATTCATGACATATATGTTAACTTTTTTGTATTCATTTAAATAATATAAAAGCTTACTAACTTCAGGCTTCATGACTTTCTGTTAAAGTCTAGTATATATTCATCTATTGGGATTTTTATGCTCATAATATCAATTTTATAAATGGAATGTTTATTATAGCTATCAATTCTGTTTTGTTTATTGAAATGGAATAATCTGCTATCTGTAAAATCTATAATATTTCCTTTGTAATTTCTTCTAAAAAATTACATTTTTGCACCGAAATAACACTGTGAACAAAACTCAGGACACCATTCAGGTGTCAAAACTTTGTTGGTTAAAAATTTATCTTGTTTATGTTTAAAATTTTCCATAAAAAGTTAGAAACACGCCCCCCCCCCCCACCAACACACACACACAAATTGTTACTAAAACCCAGACCAGTTCTGGCACCAACTATATCAAGGTAGAATTTTACATTCTTCTGTTTTGTAAGAATCTGTACCAAAATATGTTTATGGAAAACATACTGATATACTCTCTTAAATTGATGCCGATTGCATTTATTTCACAGTCTAAGGAACAAGGCTTCAGTGTAGGAATTTCAGAGTGAATTTTCACCATGTATCTTTGGAAACTAGACTGCCAAAATGTTATTGATGTGTTTGCATCAAATTGTTTATCAGATCATTTTCTCTTGGTATATAAAAAATAGCAAGCTTGGATAAAGTGGATATTTTTTCAAAGGATAATAAAAAAAAAAATGAGCATGGAGTGGGTCTACACCTAAGGAGAACTAATGAAACTAGACTGGTATATAGAGAAGAGAGAGATTGGCATAGACTGAGAGAGAGAGAATATGTATTTTAAAAGATAATCGGAAATGGAAAGAGAATTTTCTATCCTAGAAAATCAAGGCCCAGAGGAGCTAAACCCCTAAACTGCAAGACTGCACCATTTAATAGTCTTTGATTCTAAGGCACACCAGATACTAACAATTGGCCCAACTTTTCGATCCCCACTTCTAACCATCCCAGGAAGGCTTAAGGATGACTCTCTGTACAAGCTCTGCATTCACTACCAACAGTTCAGAGTAGGTTTCTGATCTTTTCTCCTAGGGGTTGCATAAAATTTTAATGGAAATAAATGACACACAATAGATTCACAATTTGGATCTAGGAACATAGTAGTGTCAGGCAAAGCTCTGAAATCAGGATAGCTACTTTAAATTGAGCAATTCTGGACACACTGAATATTTCCACACTATGAGCAAAAGAATAAACCAAAAGAATGAACAACTAATACACCCGTAAGAAGTGCTTGCAAAACAAGATAGAATGATGGGTAATATGACATTTTCATTAAACAAAGGGAGCATGGCATAGATTTATTTGTATAAAATAATGCTTTGTAGTATGTTTAGTTTACCCATGTATTCTTAAACAAAAAAATACTATTGATTTATAATCATTGAAAAATACTTGAAGGATAAAGAAAATATAACAAAATGACCATGGATTTTCCAATAAAACCTGCCTTTAATATCCAAATTATAATAATCGCCTTTAAATAATTTTCTAAGGAATTTTTATTGAATTTTAAAAATGTAATTTCCCACTGCAAAAACATACAAATGTTTGCTATTAAGTGATAGCTCTAAAAGATAGCTCAGATATCTCTAATACTCAAAATATGGAGATAACACAAAATATGGAGAAACTAGCTCATAAATTTCTTTAGGAATTTTTGATATAGTAAATTAGCATTTGTTTTAAAATGAGCTCCCTCAATATAATTTTAAAAATAAATATAAATGAGCTTCTGCTTCCAGGAAGATGGAAGAGATGTACTTTTCTAAGTACAACTAAAATCTCTGGAAATTATATGTAAAACAAATATAAGGAGTCTTTGAAAGGTGGAGAGAAAAAGTCAGGTCAGCTAATGACCTTGGGACCCAAGGAAAAACTTGATGGTGAGTTCCCTTGATTTTCTTTTTATCTCATACATTTGAGTCTTGTTGCTGAAGAAGTCGGCAACCCAGAAATGCCAGTGGACACAGACAAATATACACGCCAACAGAAGCCTGCTCTTTCTAGCTAAAGGGTCGAGAAAGGGGCAGCCTAGCAAGACATAACACTTTTAGACATAACCTATCAACTCTAACCAAACATTGCAGAAAAAAGCTGTGGCCCCACCTCCACCCCCATAAAAATGGTTGAGTGTGGAGCCTAGAGTTCCTTCCTCCTGAAGCTATAATGAGGTGCCCCAAAACCCTGTTGGGTTGGTGTCAGAGAAGGCCAAATAGGTAGTCTAGATTTTCATCCCCTCTGACTTGTAAAAACCCCTCTTTATCCTCACCACCTCAGCATGTGACAGTGGAGATCATGTTCAGAGACATCCCTCTCCTTCCCCACTGGAGTGCCATCAAAAGAGCCCTAGTGAGAGTCCAGTGAGGTGTTATAAGACTGACTGAGTGGGGAATCTGGACTTCTAATTATACCTGGTGGTAATGAAGTAGTGCCTGCTCCCTTCTCCTGTCAGAGTGGAATCAGAGAAAGCCAACTAAAACAGAAGGTTTAAATAAGAGTCTCATAACATAATAAGAAATGCCCAGTTTTGAATCAAAAATCACTTGGCATACTAAGATCCAGGAAGATCTAAAACTAAATGAAAAGGACAATCAAAAGATGCACATATCAAGATAACAGAGATGTAGAATTACCTTAAAAAGTTGGAAAGCAGCCATAATAAAAATGCCTGATGAAATACTTCAATTAGCATTTGCAAATAAAAAGTGACAGCAAAATAGAGAAAATATAAAGAAGAACCGAGGGGAAATTAGAGTATTTTAAAATAAAATAACCAATATAAAAAGTTTAGTGGATAGACTCAACAGCAGAATGGAGGAGAAAGAGTAAAGGATCAATGAGCTGGAAGATAAAACAACATAAATTACCAATCTGAACAACAGAGAAAAATAGAAAAAAATTAACTGTAACAAAAGATATTAAAAAATAATTGTGTAACTGGAGTCCCTCAAGAGGAGGAGAAAAGATGCAATGCTAAATATGTTAATTGAAAAATAATGCCAAATTTGGCAAGAGACATGAAACTACAGAATGAAAAATCTGCACAAAGCTTAAACAAGAATAATCCAAAGAAATCTATATCAAGCATAACTAAACTTCTGAAAACTAAAGACAAAGAAAAATCTTGAAAGCAGTCAGAGAAAAATGACACCTTACTTATAGGGAAAAATCAGAATGACAGTATCAGAAGCTATGGAAGCCAGATGGCACAATACTATTCAAGTGATGAAAGAAAAGAACTGTCGACATTGAATTCTACGACTTTGAAAATATCCTTCAGGAAGTAAGGGGAAACCAAGAAATTCTCAGATGATGGAAAACTGAGAGAATTTGTTGCCAGGAGACGTACCCTAAAATAATGGCTAAAGGAAGTTCTCTAAGCAGAAAGGAGGAAAGACAATGATAAACACAAACCTGGGCAAATACAATCGACTTTCTATCTCCTCTTGACTTTAACAAATTGTTTAATGCTTGAAACAAATTCACAAGACTGTCTCATGTGGTTCAAGATGTATGTAGAAGAAATATTTATGCCAGATATATTATAAATGGGGGAGATAAAGGAACATAAAAGGAGGTAAAGTGTGTATATTTCATTTGAACTGGTGAAATTATGACACTGGTAGACTGTGATAAGTTATGTATGGATAATGTAATTCAGAGAACAACCATAGGAAAATCTCCAAAAACATTAAAACTAAAGAAGAAAATTCTAAATAATCCCATGATCAAAGAGGAAGTCTCAAGTTAAATTTTTAAAAAAATTGGTTTAACTGAATGGAAATGAAAATAACACATATCAGAATTTGTAGGACATAGATAAAGCTCTGCTGAAGGAAATTTATAGCACTAAATTCACACATTAGAAAAGAGGAAAAGTTTCAGATCAGTTATCTAAGCTCACACAGCAAGAACCTAGAAAAAGAATATCAAAATAATCCTGAAGCATTAGAAGGAAGGAAATAATAAAAAGCAGATATCACTGAAACTGAAAGCAGAAAAACAATACAGAAAATCGATGAAGCAAAAAGCTGGTTCTTTGAAAAGATCAATGAAATTGACAAACCTCTAGCAAGACTAACAAAGAATAAAAGAGAAAAGCATGAATTGCCAATGTCAGGAATGAAACTAGAGGATGTCTCCACAGACCCTGCACACATCAAAGATAATAAGAGAATACTTTAAACAACTCTACACACATAAATTTGACACCATACATGAAATGGACCACTTTCTCAAAAAACGCAGACGACCTCAACTTAACCAATATAAATAGATAATTTATATAGCACTTGAAGTAAAGGAAATTAAATTCATAATTAAAAACTGCCAAAAATGAAATTCTAGGCCAAGATTATTTCACTGGGGAATTCTACGAAACATTTATAGAAGAATTCACACCAATCCTACACAATCCAATAGAAGAGTTCTTGGTAGACTTTAAGAAATGAGTATTACCCAGACATCAACATCAGACAAGAACAGTAAAAATAAAAAGAAAGAAAGAAAAAGAAAATTACAGATTAATGACCCTCATTAACATAGACACAATATTTAAGAAAATATTAGCCAATAGAAATAGTCTTCAGAGGCATATCAAAAGAATTATATGCCATAACCAAGTGTCTTTTATTCCAGAGAGGGGAGGCTGCTTCATTAATCAAAAAATCAAACAATGTAATCCACCATATTAACAAGCTAAAGAAAAGTAATCACATGATCATATCAATTGATACAGAAAACACATTTGAGAAAATGCAAATCCATTCATGATAAAATCTTTCAGAAAAATGAGAATAGAGGGGAACTTCCTTCACTCGATAATGGACATCTATCAAAAGTCTACAGTTATCACCATACCTAATAGTGAAATGTTTTCCTGAATGTTTTCCCTCTAAGATCAGGGACTAGGCAAGGATGTTCTCTCTCACCACTCTTGCTCACCTTAGTGCTACAAATTTTAGACAGTGCAATTAAAAAAAAAAAAAAAAAAGGACAGAAAGAAAAAGAATGGAGATCAAAAAGGAAGAAAAAAAATGTCTTTATTTGCAGATGACATGATTGCGCACATGGAAAATCCCAGGGAATCTACAAAAATTCTCCTAGAACGAATAAGAAAGTTCAGCAAGTTCACAGACTACAAGAGAAACAAAAAATTAGTTGTATTTCTCTATATTTGAAATGAATACATAAGCAGTGAAATAAAGAATGAAATATTTATAACCACTAAAAGCAAAATGAAATATTTATGTGTAAGTCTAACAGAACATAAACAGAATTTGTATGCTGACAACTAAGCAGCCCTGATGAAAGAAATCAAATGAGATCCAATAAATAGAAAGGGATACCATGCTCATGAATTGAAAGACTAAATATTGTAAGATGCCAATTCTGTCTAAATTGATAATATAGGTTTAATACAATTCTTATCAAAGTGCCAGCAAGATTTTTTGTGGATAGAGACAAGATTATTCTAAAATTTATCTGGAAATGCATAGGCAGTAGAATAACTATAATAATCTTCAGAAAGGAGAATAAAATGGGTGGAATCTGAATATCCAGTGTTATGACTTGTATACATCTGTGTTCATTAAAACTTTTTGTTATTGGTGGAGAAACAATTAGGCCAATGGAATAGAACAGAGAATCCAGCAATATACTCAAACAAATATATTCAACTAATTGTTAAGAAAGGAGAAAAAGCTTTTCAACAAAGGTAACTGGAGCAATTGAATGTCCATTAGAAAAAAAAGAATCTTGACCTAAGACTCACGCCTTTTAAAAATTAATTGGAAAAGATCACAGACTTAAATAAAAGATAGAACTATAAAAATTTTAGACTAGAACATAGGAGAAAATCTTTGACATCTAGGGCTAAGCAAAAAGTTCTTAGTCTTGACACCAAAATCATGATCCATCAAAGGAAAAACGGATAAATTTCAGTTTCCAATTTTCATCAAAATGCAAAACTTTTGCTTTGCAAAAAGCATATGAAAAAATATTCAAAATATTAGCCATTATGAAAATTCGTATTAAAACCACAATGAGATATCACTACATACTTATCACAATGACGCATTAGACAGGCAGTTTCTTTAAAAATTAAACATGCGGGGGCCGGCCCGGTGGCGCAGCGGTTTAGTCTGCGCTTGGCAGCCCGGGTTCACGAGTTCGGATCCCGGGCGCCCGCCGACGCACTGCCTGTCAGCCACGCTGTGGCGGTGTCCCATATAAAGTAGAGGAAGATGGGCACGGATGTTAGCCCAGGGCCAGTCTTCCTCAGCAAAAAGAGGAGGATTGGCAACGGATGTTAGCTCAGGGCTGGTCTTCCTCACCAAAAAAAAAAAAAAAATTAAACATGCGTTTACCCTAAAATCTAGAAATTGCACTCTTCAGCTTTGATCTCAGAGAAATATAGACTATACATGAATGTTTATAGTAGCTTCATTCAATTATCCACAAACTGGAAACAATCTAGGTGTCCTTCAATAGGTGAATGGTTAAGCACACTGTGGTACATCCATACCTACTTTGAATACTATTCAATGATAAAAATAAATAAATTATTCATATACCTAACAACCTGCATGAATCTCCAGAGAATTATGTTCAGTGAAAAAAGTCAGTTCCAAAAAGTTACATACTTTATGATTCCATTTGTATAACATTTTTGAAATGGCAAAATTATCAAATGGAGAACAGATTAGTGGTTGCCAGGGTTTAAGGAGGGGATGGAAGGAAGTGGGTGTGGCTATAAAAGAGCTGCATGAATGGATTGAACAGTGGCCCTTTCCCAAGAGATATAGCCGTGCCCTAGCCCCTAGAACCTGGGAATGTGACCTTCATTGGAAAAAAAGGTGTTTGCAGATTTAATTAAGGATCTCAAGATGAGATCATCCTATATTATCTGGCTGGACCCAAACTCGAATGAAAAATGTCTTTATAAGAGACAGAAAAAGAAGACACAGACACAGAGGAGAAGGCTATGTACAGACAGAGGCAGGGATTGGAGTGATGCAGTCGCAAACCAAGGACCACCTGGAACCACCGGAAATTGGAAGAGGCAAGGAAGAATTCTCTTCTAGAGCCTTTGGAGAGAGTGCAGCCCTACTGACACCTTGGTTTCAGACTTTTGGCCTCCGACAGTGTGAGAGAATAAATTTCCTTTGTTTTAAACCACCCAGTTTGTGGTAATGTTGGGGCAACCCAAAGAAGCTAATACACTGAGGGATATTTATGGTGATGGCAATATTCTGCATCTTGAGTTTATCAATGTCAATGTCCAGGTTGTGATATTTTACTATAGTTTTGCAAGAGATCACCATGGGGGGAAACTGGATAAAGGTACATGGGATCTTTTTGTATTATTTCATACAACTGCATGTGAATCTACAATGATCTCAAAATCAATTTTTTATTAAAAAATAAATATATGTGTATTTTCACTCAATCTCTTGTTTGCACAACCTGATTGTAATAGTACCCAGCAAACATCTGTTTTGTAGTACACCTAAGTCCAAATATTTACTCCTAATGAACAGCAAACTGACTTAGTATGTTTGAATTATTCTCCTACGTTATTACCCGGAATCACTCATCTTTTAGTAAAATATTGCAAGAGCTGCACATACAAAGCTATTCAAAGACTACTAATGACTAACTATAATTTATCATTTTAAGTCTGCTAGAAGAAACCTGGTCTACATAAGTATGTATATCTCATTATAAAGATAATTTGTAGCAGCTTCTAAAATATGTAAGTAAAATACAATGAAAAATGTGAATAAATAATGAGTAGAGAAATAAAGATGAGGAAAATAAGAGGGAGACAAAATTAGCACACAGAGCAGAAAGTTCTGTACACTTAATAAAGCTGGGCTGCTAATTTTTCTCAGAGAACAAATATATAAATATATAAAGATATTTAAGCAGATATAAAGTAGTCAACATTCTTATGTCAAAAAACTAAAACTTAAGAATAAGTAGTTCAATTAAATATGTCAAGGTTAGCCACAATTTAAAATATTCTGTTTAAAATGTATGCAGTACAATTTCAGAAGTAATTGAAGTAATTATTTCAATTTAAGAAGGGAAAACCTGTTAAATATTTAAATGCCAAATATATCAGTGATAGTTTCTGTTCATATATTCAGACTTTTGTTCTGGAGTAAAGGAAAAATCTGCATAACTTTTAAATGCAATATTTTATATCAGCCTTAGTAGTGGGCAATTGAAAAGCATAATCAAGAACAGAAAATGTATTTCGAAATTACTAAAAAGAGAGAAGTCATGATAATTTTAGCTTAAAGTGCTTCATTTAAACACCAAAAAATTAGCAATGAAGATGGTCCAATTTTATTAAGATGTTTAAAATAAAATTATAAAAACTATGTCATGCAATTTGCAAAAGTTGGCATCGCTAAAGAAAAAAGCCCAAGGGTTCTGTCTTTCAAAATGGAAAGTAATTTTTTGTATAATTTTCATCTCTAATGGTTTTCAACACATTACTCTGAAACTACTTGTCAAAAACATCCATAGGCTTAAAAATAAAGCCTATAGATTTTCATATTTATTAAGATTACAAATAATGAAAAGATACTCCACACATTAAGATCATAGTAAGAGAAAAATCAATATGCAATAAACATTTTTTTAAAAAGATGTATGCATTTGAAAATACACTCACTTTTTACATAAGAACTATTACATTTGCTTGATACATGAAATACAGCATAAAAATCAGCATTTAAAAAAATGATCACTCTTAATGCTATTTTAAAAATAAAATAGTATCTACCACAAGAACTATTTAGAGAACAGATTTTAGCCTTGTCTCGGCTGCTTACGTTATTCTGGAACTCTCTTGTTTTTATTTTCTTTTCCTATGAAATTGAGGTAATCCTTTTTTCAAGAGGCTGCTTTGAGGCTTAAATAAAATGATAGCTAAAAAATAATATGAGATTATATTATTATAATATAAGATGATTATTAATAGTGTATTATTATTTGAAAGGGACAAGCAATAATGTGAGAGTAGACTAAGAAAGTATACCATTGCTAAGAGATCATGAGATGAGAGTTGCCGGGCTTTAAAAACAAAACAAACACTAATAAATTGAGGAAACCATTATAGAAAAGCTTGCCTACCTGTTCACCAACCTGATGTCCTTTACTTCTCTGTTATTAGGCAAATAAGGTCCATCCTCTAGTCCCTGTCAAGTCCAATCTAGCCATGGAACTGAGATCTAGCTAACAGAATGTCAGAGGAAATAAGATGCATCACTTCCAGGACTTCGCTTGATCACACCCACCATCTTTCCTGCTCTTTCTCCCTCCATTCACTGATTGCCAGGCCCTCAAGAAGCAGGTAACTGTCAGATGGCAGAAGCCTGCTTCCCTGAGTGACAATATGGAAATGAACACCAGAATTACCGGCAATTAACCATTGCAGTAAATGAGAAATCAACTTTCATCATGTTAAACTGACATAAATTTGAGGTATTGGTTGTACAGCAGCTATACTACCCTAGCTCATTTGCCAGCCTGAAGGAGTATAAAGAACTGTCATCTATAATTGGAAGTAGCGCCAATACCAAAGTTATGATAATGTTTCTTAAGATAAAAATATAAACCACAAAAGAAACAAACAAGCAACAATAAAACCCATTATAAGATATATCTAATATGTCAAGCATTAATGCTCGACTATGGTCAAATGTAAATTGGAGGGTAAGTTATTTAACCCTAAGACAAGCATTTTAGAGAGTTCTTGTGGATTCCTGTCCATGCTGTACTTTTCTAGTCTGACTTTCATCCAGTCTTATTATAGAAGATGGATTATGACGGGTAGCATTTCTTTTCACTCTCTTTTCCTTGACATGCAATTTTCAGCAAAACATACAATGGCATTCTCTATATTCTAGCATATGATAACATTTTATGACTAATAGTATAAACTGACATAATCTCAGCATTATAGCCATCAGTAATAATCATTTATATTTACACTACATTATAAGAGTTCAATCCTTTTGCTTCAAGGTTTTACAATAATCTGTGAGTAAGATCAGCATCTCATTACCTTTCTAAGACTATACCAGATTTTCCTACCCACTTCATCAGTGATTCTAAGGAACCATACCTATTTCTATTTATTTTCTCTTTCTTATATAAAAAACTAGGATACAGAAATAACTGGATGGATTCAATCATAAAAATATATAAATATATTCTATAGATTACTGTGTTAACTCCCTAAGAGTAAATTATACTGAATTGACACAAATCAGAGAATCTTTAATTTTGCAACTTAACCAAGAATTAGCCATGAGGAAGGGATTTTTCTTAGGGAGGGATCCCCATAAAGTAATCCAAAATAATAGTAGTAGATACAATTTTTTTGCAGTGACTATTACATATCAGGCCCTATTCTGCAGATATTTTATGTTTAACTTCTATGTTTTCATAAAGTATTATTTCCTAATTTTACAGGTGAGATAGTGGCATCTCAATGAAATTGCATGATTTGCTGAAGACTAGAAAGGAGCAGAATCAGGATTTGAATTCCTGCTTCTTATTCTCCAAAGCCAGTGTTCTTTTATTGTACTATGAAACAATGAAATAGAGTTTGCTCTTTTCCATACGGCCCTCACTTCTATGGAATTGATTGCTCTGCTTCTTTTCAATAACTAACAAAGTATAATCAGCTCAGTTTAATTTAAGATCATTTAATGAAGAATTTGTGATATACGTGTCAGGTACCAGGCTAAGTGCTGAGGATACAAGGATAAGAACCTCTCAGTCTAGTTGGGGAAAATTCATATAACAATTCATATAAGAATTGATTCCATTGTGGTGGGATATGTGAGTAGAGGTTAAATGGAAAGCACAGAAGCCTTCCAGAGAAGGTAGTGGTTAACTCAATATCTGGTTATTTCAAGGATGGTTTCCTGGTAAAGGCAGTGCCTGAGCAGGAATTAGAGGATTATTGGGAACACAGTAGGCCAACAGAGGAGTTGGGGGTATGGGGTGGGGAGGAGAGGAAAACCGAAACAGAGAACGGTGGATCCAATCACGTGCTATGTGCTATGTAGGAAATTTGAACTTTTTATTTTCTGCGTGAGAGGAAATAAAGTTTTACTCAGAAGAAAAACCTGAAAAGATTTTCAATGTAAGACACCACTGTCATCATCAGAAAATACAGGGCAAGGATGGAGAAACCAATTGGGTCATTATAATAGATTAGAGGTGAGAAGGCCAGATCAGTTGATGATTACTTGTATATGTATCCAGTTATCCCAACTATCAATCCACTATCCTTCCATTTTATTCCTGGACTAGTAAGCAGTAGTCAAGACATTCAGAAGAATATAGATTTTCAAGCTATTTAGAGGGCGAAATTAAGACATCTTAGAGACTTATGGAATGTCCAGGTAAAGTTCTATGACAGGCAACTGGATATTTAGATTTCACAAAAAAGCAGACAAAGAAATAAATGTGGGGCTTGTAGATGTAGAAGCGGTTGTTGAGACCACAGGCGTTGATTCTATCATCTCAGAGTAGATTTAGGAGAGAGAACTGGGTATAATCCTGCAGAGGGACACATGAAAAAAGAAGAAGCAGTGAAGGAGACTGAGAAAGAACAGTCTGAGGAAGGAGACCGGAGAGGGTCACGTGGGGAAACCAAGAATGACATTTTCTCAAGACTGGGAATTGTTAAGAATATCAAAACCCACAGAGAGTTTAAGAACACTGCACACGGTGTGCCAGAAAGTACTGTCCTGGCAGTATTGATGGCAGAAGCTATATTAAAGTGGACTGAGTAATTGGTGGAGGTTTAGAAAGTGAAAATGTTAATGTACATTACTGTTTTCAGAAATTTATATGCTGGGAATGGAGTTTATTAACAGGGAGTGCGGGAAATGAGGGGTAGCTAGTTGGGAGAACAGAGCAAAGGGAAAGTTTTCCCTCTTGATCTCATTTGTCTACATGGGCATCATTTATTGATCTGTTTGTGTATTCATTTATTTTGATGGGAAGACAGAATGATATGAGACAGTGGGCAGAGAAAGAGAAGTTGAAACTAGAATAAAGCCAGGTTAATTTTGATTGAGGAATTGCCCAGATGAGAAATGAGGAACTAGGATGAAAAGCCTACTGGAGGGGTATCCTAGAGGAGGCAGCCCTCATCTTCTGAGACCAGAGTAAAGCATGAAACAGTGGAATCAGAGGTTTTGGTGAATGTATGTGGTGGATAAAGAGGGATGAATTTACTTTTTCAAAATAAGTGGGAATTTATCTGTTGGGAATTAGCATGATACTTGATAGTTTGAGGAAATTGGTAAGGTCCAAGCCACTCTTTATTTTTTTTCCTAATAATTACTGAACTATTCATTTACTTAGCAGGTAGCATTTCATTGTCTTGAATATTGGCTGTACTAACAGCTTTCATGGATTTCCAAAAATCATGAATACATCAAAATTATTTTCTAAAAAGATCAGGACTGCTTTCAACCTATAACTGAAATAATATATCACAACACTTTAAAATAGTGATATCATAGGGATTATTCACATTCACATTAATAGTAATAAGTAATTGTATTATTAACATGTTTTTGTTTTTGAGAAGGTAAATCTATTTTTATTTAGATTTTATACAAGCATAATCTTATACTACACATAACACATTTTTTCCAATCTACAATGGCCTTCATTAATTGTTAATAAACACTATCTTGGGTGTATTTGGAAAACTCCCTAATCTATGTGAGAGAAAGTCACATTTATTATTACGATAAGCAATGCTCTGTAGGCATGTTCCAAAGTAATAGATGTTGCTTTAATAATTGATTGCCAATATAACAATTATAGAAGAATTTCATTTGACATTTATAATGTTTTCACTGAAGTCAAAATGTGAGAATATGCTTCAGAGAAATATATTTTAATCATTTACGGGCAAAGATATTTCTATACTTTGACTAGAGCTCATGTCTCCATTCTATGGCATTTCTGTATGATAACTAGAACATTTTTAAACTAAAAATAGGTTTTTTTTCCCTTGCACTATTTTATGGTAATCGTGTCCTACTATATAAACCTTGGGATTCTTCTAATGAAGAAAATACCTTAAAGAAACAGAAAATGAACTGAAAAATTTTGACAGACGAATTTTGAAACGTTCACACTTAACTTGTTTTTTATAGCATTGGTTTAGAAATTATTCATAATAGTTGGTAAGTGTAAGTATGCTTTTGAAATTTATATCTGTGCAGATCTGTCGATTTTATTGAAAAGTTTATTCAAAACATTTATTGATTATTTTCAGTCACTCAGAGACTGTCAATTTCTTGAAAATCGCTCCTTAATATAGTGTACTCTTTTTAGTAAAAGAGAGAGTTTGTGGTTCTTAAATATTCATGAGGCACAATAGTTTCACAACAAATCAAATTTAATTAAATGATGCATTTCCTCCACTTACAAAAGGTTTATTAAAGGTTTATTTGCTCATGCAAATTAAAGTGTTAGAGTAAAAATCCACATGAAACTTGGCACTAACACTTAAAAAAAATATTGAAAGATTTCTCGCCTCACTGCAATACCTTGCTATGTTTAAACTGCTCAGCTTGTCATTTAGAAGCTTTAATGAAACTGGGGAGGAGGCTATTTATTTGCATAATAGGACATAATTTGCTGTGGTGAGGTTTTAATTATTTATAGGCTGTCTGAAATATTTAAAATGGCATCACTAAGGAGCATGAAGTGTTGGATAATGCGTTCATTTCAGGTTTCCTGCCGTTTCTTTTATGGGTCAAGCGATTTATTTCTAATTAGCATACCAGGCTAGTGGCTTTAAAAACATAAGGAAAACAAATTGGTTTCAGTCTGTTTGCAGCTTGAGTAGTTGGAGACGGCCGAGGGTCACTGACAGAGACTGAGGGGAGTTAAGAGACAGAGCCAGAAGTCAATCTAGCACATGGAAATCACTGACTCAACAAAGCGACCCTTTCATTTGTACACACTGTTTACTGTCCATAGTAGTTTCTCTTTGGGAGGCAGTAGGTTATAGCTAATGGATTTTATGTTAATTGTCCCTTAAAGTTTTCCCTAACATTAACATATTTCTTACTGGAAATGATGTTTGAGCAATAGAAAACATTCCTTTGTGGTAGATAAAAGAGGCAGTAATTATTCTGTGCATAGGGAAAAATGCAGCAGTTTGAGGGCAAGATTTAACATTTAAATATATGCAGTTTTATTTATATATAAGACCAAGAGCCTGTGGTTAAAACACCCTAGTGTTCACTTTTTAATAAACCATACAGAAAGTCACGTATTTTGTAAGAAGTTCTGAATTAGTAGAGTGCACTAAAAATATGTTAAAATCTCCAAACTATCTTTTCTGTGCATTGTTTATGCTACAGATACGATGAGGAAAGCCCAGTAAGGTCTTTTATTTTATAATAAATGTACTTTCAGTTGCTTAATTTCTATTTCAAATACAGTAATTTTCTTTGAAGTGGTTTAAGAATTGTCATGTTTTAAACATCATTGCATAGCCAGGAGAAATGTTCATTGCAAGAGTTTATTATATTTCCATGATGATCTTGACATTCCTATCATCATGCACATAGATTTACAGTGGTAATAATGCACTGTTGTTAAACATTTTCTCCTCTGTCACCTTCTGGCCTCAAAACACCGATAGGGAGACTGCTGCCAGATGTCAAGAAACAGCCCTTGGGCATTACAGGAATGTTCTGTGTGCCCTCTTAAGTGGTAGACAGATGCTCTTTCAGAGTGAGGAGTTTTATGACTATCACTCACATGGCCCAATGATTGGTCCAATCTTATGGAGAACTTTTGACTCACTTTATCTTGAAAGCAAGAATCAGTTACAATGAATTATGTTATGGTTCCTGAAGGTATCACCTTCAGTTATCATTCACTGGATGCAGATAGTGGTAGTTAGGAAAATAATAAATGATGATATGTAAAGAAAGCAGAGTCTCAGCATCAAAAAAGCTTATAGTTTAGTGAGAAAGTGAAAACTGATATGAGATTGAAATATTCATAATTTTCCATGTGCATGGAAATTAAATATACTTTGGTTGAATACAGATAAAATTTCAAATAAAATCCTGATTGGAAGCAAGTATGGTAGAGGACTAATAAATGGTTTGAGGAAAATGGGATCCAGGGAATGGTGGAGAAATGGATTTGAGGGGATTAACAGATACTGAAATTAGTCAAAATAACACTAGTTTTTAAGTGCTCTTTTCATTAAATTGTAACATATTAAGTTGCGCTTTTTGAAGATCAAAATAGTTGAAATTAGTGATTTCATAGGATTCAAACTTAGTTATTAATTCAAAAACATGATCCGTGATATTGCAACTATAAGTAGAAACTGTGGTAGTCTTGGCTGTTATATGAGCTACCATATTTTTTAAAAACTATTGAAAAGATAGTTCTAAAGTTAGTATACATTAAAAAATATATGCTTTATTTTTAAAGCAGTTTTAGATTCACAGCAAAATTGAGCAGAAAATATGGAGTTCCTATATATTCCCTATTCCCAACACACACGGCCTTCCCACTATCAACATCCTACACCAAAGGGGGTGCATTTGTTACAATGGATGAACCTACATTGACACATCATTATCCCCCAAATTCTGTAGTTTACATTAGGGTTCACCCTTGGTGTTGTACATTCTATGGGTTTTCACAAATGTATAATGACACATATCCACCATTGCAGTATCATACAGCCTGGTTTCACTGCCCTAAAAATCCTCTGTGCTTCACATAGTCATCTCTTCCTCCACCCCAGCTCCTAGAAACCACTGATCTTTTAATGTCTCCATTACCTTTACCAGAATGTTAAATAGTTGGAATCATGCAGTGTGTAACTTTTTCAGATTGGCTTCTTATACATCGTAATAGGCATTTAAGTTTCCTCCATGTCTTTTTGTGGCTTCCTGGATCATTCCCTTTCAGTGCTGAATAATATTCCATTGTCTAGATGGACCAGAGTTTATTTATCCACTCATCTACTGAAAGACATCTGGGTTGTTTCCAAGTGGTAAGTATGAATAAAGCTGCTATACAAATCTGTGTGCAGGTTTTTGTGTGGACCTAAGTTTTCAGCTCATTTGGGTAAATGCCAAGGAGGGTGACTGCTGGTAAGAGTATATTTAATTGTAGAAGAAACTGCCCAACTGTCTATCAAAGTGGCTGTACCATTTTGCATTCCCACTGGCAATGAGTGAGAGTTCTTGTTGTTCCACATCCTCATCAGCATTTGGTGGTGGTGTCAAAGGTTTGGATTTTCATCATTCTAATAGGTGTGTAGTGGTGTCTAGTTGTTTTAATTTCAATTCCCTAATGACATAAGATGTTGAGTATCTTTTTCATATACTTATTTGCCATCTGTATGTCTTCTTTGGTAAGGTGTCTGTGCAGACCTTTTGTCCATTTTTCACTTAAGCTGTTCATTTTCTTACTGTGCAGTTTTAAAAGTTCTTTGTATATTTTGGCTGTGGGTTGTCTTCTCATTTCTTGAAATTACTATTCTTTTGATAATGTATTTGTGATGAAAAGCCCAGGACATTGTCCCAAAGAAAGAATAATTTCCAGAATATTTTCTTTGCAACTGAGGAAACCTTGTCAAGGTGCTGAGACCTTTTTTTGTGGCTCACACCTATTACCACCACACTGAAATTTAATCTAGCAGGTGTGAGAAGAGAGAAGAAGAATCTCTGAATTATACATATAGCCACACAATACCTTTTCTTTACACCTGAACAGAAAAAAGAAATTTAATCTGGGGCTATTTTCAGAAGATGACACTTATAGTGATACATTAAGGGAAAAAAATTGGCATAACTGGATTGATCTGAGGACCTCTAGCTATTTAGGGTTCAGTGTAACCAGCATTTTTAGGCAAAATGCTAGGCTTTGCAGGATGTCCAATACATTCACTGAAGGGGCCTGAAATCCAAAGGATTTAGTCAAAGCTACTGTGTCATCCAATATATGGCCACTGGAACAAGTCTTCCTTTTCTGCTTAACATAAGGAAAACTCACTCCAAGTTTCTGAAAGACATTCAAACTGTTTTCCATAATCCAATGACATTTTGAAGATTTCAACATTAGAAATGATATACATCAGAGTCAGTGTAAATAGTTCACATTCTGAGCCCTGAAACAAACTTACTAAATATTTCCATTACTCTTATTTATGTACAGGAAAAACACATTTCAAAACCACGGGTTTGTCTTTCCTTCAATTTCACTTTTAATGTGTGGAGTATTTGAAGAATATGGATACTTTTATGAAAAACTACCTAATTTTTTACTCCAATATATAGATGAGGAGTAATATAGAGTCAGTTATATATTGCAATTGTAACACAGAAAATATTATTCCATGGTTGCCTATGCATAAATATAAAAACGCGTTTGTCAACTCTGAAACAAGAAAACCAACTAAATGTTGCTATGACAATGATGTACAATTTCTAGGTAATTTTTCAAAGAGAATTGTTAGGACACTTTGATAATAAAACTAAATGAATAAATTCTTAGTTAAGTGATGTTAATAATCAGAAAAGAAGTGACACAAGATTTGAATGAACAATTAGAGATCAGTTATGATCATCAGAGAACTGACTAAAAATCCCAAAGTACCAGCTCTTAATTTCCATTAATCAAGAATAATTCTGATATTTAATTTTTGCAATTAGATTATTTGTATTATTTTCCCCCAGAGCATTGAGAAAAAATTTCTCTGTCATTGTTGCAAATCATTTCTACTTTTCTGTGTGTGTATAATTTTTTTTTAATACGGTCACTCCATTTGAATGGAATTGTTCCAGCATGTGAAATGTCAGAGTACTTTTTATAGAGTTGAACTTTATAGATAGAATCAGTGAAAATGAATGAAATATGTCTTCTGATTGTGCCAAAAATCCTTCTTGTACTTCCAGCTCTTAAAACCTGAATTTCTTGCTTTTTTCCTATTTTCTTATTGTGTATTAATTCTATTCTTAATCATTTTTATTTATATTTGTTAGGCAATAGAGGAAAAGCTATTTTTTCCCCTAAGAAATATGGCCCCCCTCTATTGCAACCATATTTTTAAGCTTCATTATATACACAAATAATTTTATATAAAAGCATAAATATGGTCAACTGATACATACTACTTTGATTTTTTTTAGTGTACATTGTTTCTTTATTTTTTGGTCCCCTCTTGCACTCCGCCTTCCTATTCTATACTCACATTAGTTCGTTTTACCACCACAGGTTACCTATGCTGACAACCTGCTATGTATTCTTTCATAATTTTCTCCATGCTAGACTCATCATGTATAAACATGTATATACTAGACACATATAAGGCTTTAAAATTAGTTTTATAAAACAATAGAATCACAGAATACATGGGTTGGCATTTTGCTTTTCTTCCTTAAAAATACTTTGTAGAAATCTTTCGAAGTCAATTGGTTTACTTGGATTTTAGTGGCTGTATAAGATTCCATTGTGTGAATGAGCTATAAATTATTCAACCTTTCTTTTATTCACAGATAGTCATTTCTGTCTCCAATTTTTTGCCACTAAGAACAATGCTGCAATAATAAACTTGTTCAAATATTATTCCATAACAAAGCTTTTATTTCATGGTGTATTTTCCCAGATGTAAAATTATTGAATCAAAGAAAATATTTTCTTAAATTGTTCTTCTGAATTGCTTTCCCCAAAGGTTGTAATAATTTTTTTTTTTTTTTTTTTTTGGTGAGGAAGACCAGCCCTGAGCTAACATCTGTTGCTAATCCTCCTCTTTTTGCTGAGGAAGACTGGCCCTGGGCTAACATCGTGCCTATCTTCCTCTACTTTATATGGGACGCCGCCACGGCATGGCTGACAGGCAGTGCGTCCGCGGGCGCCCGGGATCCGAACCCGCGAACCCCGGGCTGCCAAGCGCGGACGAAACCGCTGCGCCACCGAGCCGGCCCCGGTTGTAATAATTTTAATCAGCAGTGTACAAAACTACTTTTTCTCATATATCTTTGCCAGCATAAATTTTAGCTTTTCTTAATTTATTTTCCAGCTAATGCATATAAAGTGATATCCCATTTTCTTTAACTTGTCTTTACCTAACAGCTAATGTGTTTGAATATCTTTTTATATACTTACTAATCATTTTGATATGATTTTTTAATAAATTGCATATTCCTATCTTTTCTCCATTTTTCTATTGAATTATTTATCCACCTTGGTCAATTTGACAAGGCTTGTTGTATAAAATATATAACCTCAGTACATTCTAGTATATTTTCCCAAATTTATTGTTTGCATGTTGCATTTGTTTGTGACATCATTTGCTGTACAAAAAAAGATTTATATTTGTTTAGAAATATATATTTACTACAACTTCTGGGTGACCATTCTTGGTTAAGAAATTCTCCTCAACCCATAGAATATACATGCACTCTTCCAAATTTTTATAAGACTAATGTATATGTGTATATATATATATATAATGTATATGTAATATTTGACTATAATGAATATACATGTATACTCCCAAATTAATTAGCATAGCCTTTCTTCCAATCATGTCTCATGTTTACGCTCCCTGCAGAAAATCAATGTCTTGCATTTTTGTGTTAATAATCCTTTTGCTTTTGTTTATAGCTTTAACACATATATGCATATTCCTGAACAAAGTGATATGTAGTTCTTTGTGGGGCCCTTGTATTAATGGATCCATGCAGAGTGAATTGCTCTATTTTGTTCATATTATGTTGGTGGAATGTGTTCTTTTTTTTTCTTTTTGGTGAGGAAGACCAGCCCTAAGCTAACTGTTGCCAATCCTCCTCTTTTGCTGAGAAAGATTGGCCCTGGGCTAACATCCGTGCCCATCTTCCTCTACTTTATATGTGGGATGCCTGCCACAGCATGGCTTGATAAGTGGTGCATAGGTCTGCGCCCAGGATCTGAACCTATAAACCCCGGGCGGCCAAAGGTGAACTTAACCACTGCACCACTGGGCTGGCCCCTGGAATGTGTTCATTTTTATGAATGTTGCTACCGATTATTTTCACTGTTGTGGGATATTTCATATTTTGAATATATTGTGGTAGATATTTTTGAAGGATTTTAATTGTCTTATTTTTCATATTTCAGTTTTGATCTATCTAGCATTTAATTTTATGTACAGTAAAAGATATCCATTTATATTACTTTCCACGTGAATAATCAATTGTGCAAGCAGGTTGTGAAACAATCGATACCTTTCCCACAGAATGGAATCATCAGTTTTGTCATATACTAAATAGGTAAGGATCTCTTTCCATATGTTCTATTTTGTTCCATTGATGTCTTTAGATATCCCATAACTACATGATATAGCTTTAAAGCATAGTCTGGATACTGGTAAGGAAAGCCCATGTCTCCTACACACACACACACACACACACACACACACACACACACACACACACGCATACACGCATACACGCATCCACACACACACACTCCACTATTTTCACAGCTATTTTTGACATTTTTTTCTCTCTACAAACTTTAAGAATATCTTACAAACTTTAAATAACTAAAACAACAACAAAACCTGTTCTGACTCTAACTGGAAATAATAAATTCATATGCATATTCATATAAAATTCATTCAACTGGGTTAAATTCATTCCAAAATAGATCCCACTTGGCAATAATGTATTATTGTTTTACTGCATTTTTGTGTTAATCTTTTAATTAGAAGTTTTGCTTATACAATAAGTGAGAATATTCTCAGATTTTCATTTTTTAATCAGAATTACAGTAGATCATAAAATGAATTTGAGAACTTTCTGGATTTTTCTAGGTTCAGATCCATTGTAAATAAAATGAAAATTATGGCTTCTTTAAGGATTAAATCAGTCTCATCTGTGAACCCAGCTGCTCTTACTGCCATTTTCAATAGTACATATTTAATCTCCCTCCCAGTCTCTACTCTGGTGATAGAGCTATTCTTGTGTTCTAATTCTTCTTGAGTTAATATTAGAAACTGAAACAGAAACCATGCATTTCCTTTACGATTTCAAATCTGTTGCCATCAATGGCTACAGTATTTTCTTCTACTTCCAATCTTTCCTAAATTTGTACTTACTTCTCTCTTTTTACTCCTAATATGTCTATTTAGCTCCCCTCCTTTTAAAAATATTAATTAGTTTTGCAAAGTGTTTATCTTACAAACACATTTTAGGCTTTATATATCCTTTCTGCTATTTTTTTTTTCTGTTTCATCAATTTTAGGTTTAAACCTTGTTAATTCTTTCATATATTTGTTTTGTTATATTCTGTAGATCTTTTTCCAGTTGCTTCTATTTGTACTCAGTTCTATTTTTCCATCTTTCTTCTTTAGTAAAGAAAACATTTAAGGCCATACATTTTATTCTTAGGATGGCTTTTACTGCTTCTCATCAGTTTTGGTTGGAAGTGTTAGCCTTTCATTACTTTCCTGCTAGTTAGTGATTTCCTTTTGATCCAAGGACAATTTAATCTGGATATCGTTGTTTTAATTTCCAAGTAAAGACGTTTGTTCATTTGTAAACTACTGTTGGTAACCAGCGATGTGATGGATTTGTAAAATATTCTATAGACATAGAACGGACACACATACACAAACACACATGTTGTGCAAAGGCTGTAGAGTTCTATGTTTTTATATTAAATCAAAAGTCTTGATTGTACTATTCATTTCTCCTTATTCTTTATATGTTAAGTATACTAGGTCTTTTCAATTTCAAAAGAATTTTATTTAAGCTTCCAAGTACATTTTATTTCTATCACATTCTGGTCTATAGATGTCATGTTGTTTGATAAATGCAAGCTTGTTAGAGATACATCATCCTTGTCATTTATCCTTACACAGTTTAGTGCTTTTAAGAATCTATTATGATTTTTCTGAAAATAACATTGCAACTCTTGTACTCTTTGTTTACATTTGTATGTTATTTTTGCATCATTTTTACAAAATTTTCAACTTCCCTTTATAATATTGTTTTAAGTATTTTCTGTAAAAAAAACATACAGATACTTTGGTTTGGGTTTTGTTTTTTTAGTATGACAGTCTAGGATATTTAAGGGATGCATTTCATCAATTAATTATAATAATTGATTTACGTGGTTTTATTCTTTCAATCTTAATCAGTTTATGTTGTTATTTCCTCTTTTGCTGTTTTCTAATTTTTGCATTAAGCTCATCATTTTCAGTCCATTGTATTTATTTCTCCTTGTTAACTTGGAAGTTTTGTACATTATTTTATTATATTATATGGTTATCTTCCTCTTCTTTTGACCCCTAATTAAATATCTATTTCTAGCTACTATTTTTTGAAAACAAGATAACATTTCCCCGCATACACGCAGTGATTCTCAAAGCTCTTCTCTCTTCCTACTCTGTCCTCTCCACAACCCCCATCTTCAGTGGGAAGAGACCAGTAGAATATGTTCACTTCTCTCCTGCCCACTGTTCTCCCCGACTCCCTCTACCAAATGAAACAATTGGATTATTGTTATCTCCCTCCCACCCCACACCTTCTCCAATAGCTAGGCTTATTTGGATTCTGTAGTGTATTATGTTCTGGGCCATTATTAGAATTTGTTTTGCAGTATATCCTGCTATTTCAAAATTTCGTCATCACTTCTGCTATACATTGCTAGAGCATCTATCAGTGTGTGTGTGCGCGCACGTGTGTGTGTGTTGGAGGAGCATGAGACTCAGAACTTGTGATTATTTCTTCTCTTTCGCTTTTTGAGGTCTCTGTTCAAGGCCATTTGCTGTTTGGTTACACTGTTCTCTATTACTTTCCTCAGATGAAGTGTCTGTGTCGTTTAAAATTTCTACATCTGTAAAACTTTATTTTGCTTAGATAGAAAAATTGTATTGTTCTGGTATAGGATTCTAGGTTTGCAGTCCTTTTCCCTCAGGAGACTATGCTATGCCATTGCCTTCTGGCTTCAAATGTAGCAAAAGATAACCACTGTGTGATTCTTTTCAATTTGCCTAACTTTTATTTTCTCCCTGGATGCCTATAAGATTTTCTCTGTGCTCTTCCAGTTCAATAATTTTCCTATGACATGTCTAGGTTGGGGATTTTCTCATCAATCCAGTCTGGACTGTGGTGACCTCTTTTAACTTGCAGACTCAAATCCTTCTTCACCTCAGAAAATCTTCTTCTATTATTTGTTTAATTACTACATCTCCTCCGTTTGTTTTCTTCCCTTCTTCTGAAGTGCCTATTATTTATATCTTAAATTTCCAGAACATATAATTTTATCTTTTCTCTCAAGATTCTTTCTCTTTATGTTTTTCTCTATACTTTCATATATTTCTTCCATAAGAACTTCCAGTAAACTCCATTCCCTTTCTATGATTTGCCTTCAATATTGTTATTTGGAATATCATAGTTTTATTGTTATTGTTTCTGTTTTGTTTTGTTTCTCTTTTTTTGTTCTGTACTTGAATCCTCTTAGTGATTTTGTTCGTTTTCTGTTAAAATTTTCTTCTGTGAAATAATCGTTATTTTGCTAGTTGCTTCTTCTCTTTGTTCTGAATGATCTCCCTCTCTCTGCCTATAAGTTTGCTTAGAGGGCCATTATGTTTCATCCACAGTTCCTCCACACTGTTTGTCCCATCCACCTAACAGAAGCCCAGCAGCAATTTGAATCAAGAGAAGCACATTTGGAGTTGGTAGCAGAAAATAAAGTATTTGTGTTCAATTCACCGTCTTACCAGAATCCTCTCTATTGCAGCTTTGTTACATTTGAGATGGAAATAGATCCTGAGTTTCTATTATCACTCCTGATAGAAATACTTTGTTTACGTAGAGCTTTTAGAAAAATGATCAAAGGTTGATAAAAAATTGATTTAAGGTAAAGCAAAACTTATACTTGAATGTGAATATCAGTGACACACATTCATAATACAAATGTTTTACTTGAGCCTTCCTTAGGTGTATGCAAGAGACCTTCTAACAGGCACACACACAAACAAAACAGAAAATAGATTATTAATTTCTAGGGAATTGAGGTAAATACCATACAAGATTTCTCTATACCCTGGACTTAGAAAAGTACCCCTTAATTTTTTTCAAATGGTTTTTTATCAAATGTATAAAAGTTATACAGTTCCATTTTCAAAGTGACTATTCTCTAATTAATTAGAGAAAAATTATTAAGAAAATATTTCCTTGCTTGGTTTGAATTTCCAAATTACTAGATTCTGGAAGCAAGTCTTGATTTATTAAATATATCTTGAGATACTATTTCAATACAGTCGTGCGTCACTTAATGACAGGGATATGTCTGAGAAATGTGTTAGGCAATTTCATCATTGTTTGAACATCATAGAATATACTTACACAAACCTAGTTGGTATAGCCTTCTACTCGCCTAGGCTATATACAGTACTAATCTTTTGAGACCACTGTCGTATACGTGGTCCATCTTTGGCTGAAATGTTGTTATGTGACGCATGGCTATACTTACAATGGGTTGATGTGAGGATAGAAATTTTAATACTCCCTCAAAATAGGAGAATTCTAATAAATGATCTAAATGGTCCACAATCCAATTTAGGCAACCACCACATTAAAAATTATGCTAAGGGTGTAGGCCAGTGGCACAGCGGTTAAGTTCAAGCTCTCCACTTCTGTGGCCTGGGGTTGGCAGGTTCAGATTCAGGGCGTGGACCGACGCACTGCTTGTCAAGCCATGCTGTGGTGACATCCCATATAAGAT
The DNA here is from genome assembly GCA_031878705.1 of Tapirus indicus. Classification (NCBI taxonomy): domain Eukaryota; kingdom Metazoa; phylum Chordata; class Mammalia; order Perissodactyla; family Tapiridae; genus Tapirus; species Tapirus indicus. The sequence continues at coordinate 31,057,610 of CM062937.1, read as the reverse complement.
ACAGGAAGATGGGCGTGGATGTTAGCCCTGGGACAATATTCTTCGGCAAAAAGAGGAGGATTGGTAATGGATGTTAGCTCAGGGCTAATCTCCACACACACAAAAATTATGTTAAAATATCTGCACTGATTTTAAACCTTGTTTGTTTCTATGGAAATAAAATTCTAATTGCTCTTGATTCCCTTTGCTTCTTATTCAATTAACAATATAATGTCTTTTGAAAATGTTAGTCCCTTTTATTTTTTGAAATACCATACTTAAGGTAAGAGTGAAAAGTATTTTCTTTCTTTTCTGCATACAATTAAGATAAAACTTCCACCAAACATGACTATTAATAGCTACCATGTTTTGATTTTCGATTTCTTTTGTTTTGTAGCTTTGCTTTGTTAAACTTTAGTTCAGTATCACTGTGCTAAATTTCTTCCTTCTGGTTTCATTCCTTTATCCAAGTGTCTTGAGTGGCAGTGAGAACTTAAGGCTCTCGATCATGCACAAGGATCCCATCTTCTCCTCTCTAATTCTGGTGTTCTTAATCAGCAGTGTAGAAAATGCAAGAATAAGAGTAAAAATAAGAAAATAGCTCAAATGCAGAAACAGAACAAGGAAGTTTATGAGGTAAAAGCACTTTCACAACACAGCAATAAATGAAAATCAAGCAAGAAGTTGTTTTCTGCAGGGCAAAGGATAAATTCGAGATAGGACACAGTACTGCCATCTGGGGTGCCTGGATCAGGGTAAGCTCTCAAAAATCAGTTATTGTTATCATTATTAGTAGGTAAAGTTTATTGGATGTTTATTATATGCCAGGTGTTGTGTTAAGTGCTTCATATTTTTCCTCATTATAACCTTATGAAGCCAGTTTATAATTTCATTTGCTGCTTTTTACAGAAATGGCAAGTTCATACAGTTTATGAGCACTAAAACCAGAGTTCAAACCATGGTATTCTGATCCCTGGTCCTTTCTCGTAACCAATATGCTATACTTTCTCCACTGTTTTTAATATAATCATCAATGATGAAGACTGGATAGTGGGAAACTTGGATTTCTTTCCGTTACTGTTAAGCTGCCAGGGACAATGCAATGAAGATGCATAGAGAAGGAGTACTGGTGCTAACTGTGTCTTCCACTGCCACAGTCCATGGTAGATGAAAGAAACATGTACACCTTTCTGATAGTGAGAGTTGGTATGGCTAAGACCGTGGATAGAAGTGTAAAGTATCAAGAGAATGACAAAATAACACAAAATTATACTTTTCATTTAACTTCAATAAATTTTTAATTTTGAATACAAATGAGAATCTTACCAAGAAATTGACTTCCAAAATATTCCAGATAGGAACCTTAAATGGCATAGATCAAGCTACCAGCATGTTATGTCCCACGTTAAATTTTCTCCCTTAATTCCTCAAATTTAAATGTGTGCTCAAAGGCAAGTTTGTGTAGATATCTTTGAGGATATATATGTATAAATATACTTATTTATTACTACATATATTATATATGCATAAAAATAAGTGGATGAATGAATGAATGCGCATATCACAGTTTAATTAATAATTCCATGCATATACTAAAGTTGTCATTGATTTCCAGGAGAGCTTTATGACAATGCATAGGTTTTTATATCTCACAATAGAAAACTGTGACGTGAAAGACACTTTGAATAGTCTGGTACTTACTAGTTATGAATTAGATAAACGCTTAGAATACCGAAGGTAATACATTTTAATTGTCAACCCAATTAGCTTAATTACTTTTATGCCACATGTGGACACTTTTGAATAATTACAATGTGACAATTTTCTCAGCCAGTACTCTCTTTTCTGAAGATTGTTCTTTTGTTTGTATGGAACATATTCCTAAAAACATAAGAAATTTCTAAATACTAATTTGGATTTTAGTCTAGATTATGCTCAGTGAGTGAAGTTACTTTTTTCCCATAAACTTGCCTTCCTTGACAGTTATGTCCATCACCTGGCTTCAGCTATAACTTTTATATCAATTACAGAAAATCTTATTTACAATTGCCTGCCCTGTTCTGCCTTCATCTAGTTCTCTCTCAGACATCCCTAACAAAATGTGTCCAAAATTCAACTCAACTTGCAACCACAGACTTGTTTTTTCTCCTGGCTAAGTAATACTGTTCAAGCCTAATTCCTTTTTTTAAAATTTTGGCTTTATATTTTATATCTGATATTTTATTTATATGTTATTTCTATCAGATCTATAGACATTTTTCTTAGTGATTTCTTTTCGGTTGTTGAGGTGTAATTTACATATAACATTGTACTAGTTTCAGGTGTACAGCATAATGATTTGATATTTTTACATATTGTAAAATGATCACCACAGTAAGTCTAGTTAACTTCTGTCACCATAAGTAGTTACAATTTTTTTTCTTGTGATGAGAACTTTTTAAGATCTACCGTCTTAGCAATTTTCAAATATGTAACAAAGTATTATTAACTATAATCACCATTGCTGTGCATTACATCCCCATGACTTATTTATTTTATAACTGGAAGTTTGTACCTTTTGACTACCTTCACCAACTTAGCCCACCCACCACCTACCACCTCTGGCAACCACTAATATGTTTTCTGTATCAGTGAGCTTGTTTTTTGGGTTATTTTTAATGATTCCACATATAAGTGAGATTATGATATTTGTCTTTCTTTGTCTAACTTATTTCACTTAGCATAATCCCCTCAAGGTCCATCCATGATGTTACAAATGGCAAGATTTCATTCTTTTTTATGGCTGAATAATATCCATTATATATATATATATATATATGTATATATATATATATGTATATATATAAAATAAAATATATGACATAATATATATATATGACACACATATATATGTCATATATAATATATGAGATATATATATGACATTTATATATATTTTATATATATATATATATGACATTTCCTTTGTCCATTCATCCATTGATGGACACTTAGGTTGTTTCCATTGTTCAAGTCCAATTTCTTCTAGTGAATTTCCTCCTTACTGAATCCCCACCAGTTTACATACCCGTCCATCTCCAAGTGCCGTGCCTCTGATGAGTTTACAGTGCTACACTCATCATTAGAATTAAATAACTAATAATCATCATACACTTGAAAACTGTAGCATGAAAAACATATACCAAAACAAGTAAGTATATAAATGGAATTTAGAGGAAAAAGAGATAAAGCCAGGAAAGAACAAAAGCTTTGTTAAAAAGCTGTAAAGTTTATAGTCAAAGTTGTAGCAGTAGATATTAAATCCGATACACAAAATAGGAGGCTTTAAAAAGGTATTTCATAAAAACAACAAAGAGCCCTTGAGAATTTAAAGTATGCTAGCAAAAATTTTAAAAAGAAATTTTTAAAAATGAAAATAAAAGGTATACAGTAATGCACTATATAACAACTTTTCAATCAACAAAGGACCACATATATGACAGTGGTCCCAAAAGATTAGTACCACATAGCCTAGGTGTGTAGTAGGCTATACCATCCAGGTTTGTGCAGGTACACTCTGTGATGTTCACACAATCATGAAATTGCCTGAAGATGCATTTCTTAGACTGTATCCCTGTCATTAAGTGACACATACCTATATATAAGAAAAGAGAGCTCACAATAAGAAAATGGAAGTATCAGTTTGGGTCCAATATCAAATTTTTGTCATTCTAGGAAGAGAAAACCAGAAGTATGTATAATTGTGTGGGGGGGGAAGGATGGTAGGGGATGGAATACTGATTAATAAATAAATTTTACAAAATTTCTGTTCAGAACTGAAGGACAACAATTTCCCAATTGATAAGGACCACCAAGAACCTAGTATAATGAATGGAAAAATGCTTTCCTCATGATATGTTACTGTGAAATTTCACTATCAAAGATAGACAGATGATCCAAAAGGATCCAGAGAAAATATAGATCCAATACAAAGGATTAGGTTTTATGCTAGTAGTTACAAGACCTCTCAACAACATTGGTATCTAGGTTACTGTGGAAAAATGTCTTAATACTTACAAGGTAAAACAACTACCAACCTAGAATTCTATACCCTGCCAAACTATTAAGTATGAAACAAAATGAAGATAATTTTCAGATATACAAGTTTTCAAAAGTGTTTCTTCCCCTGAACACTTACTCAGGAGATGACAGGAAGATATCAAGCATAATTAAATAAATAAATAGGAAAACATGGGATACAGGAAATGGGGCTTCAACATAAGAAGGAAGTGAATATTTCTCAGGTTGCTGTTTAGGGACTGTCAAGGTGACAAGAACAAAATTTCCAAATGACGTTGTGCAGCATGCTTTAACAGCAATGAAATATCACTAAGAAAATAGTAATAGAATTACCTGCAACAGTAACAATAATAATAATAAGTGAACAGGTAGGTTGCTTCAAGTTTTTGACCACATTATAAAACTACATTTCTATCAGAATGTTTGGGAGGCATTAGTGATGAGTGCGTAGAGAAATAAATCAAAACACACACATGTGTGCACAAAACTAGGACTTCTTAACTGCAGAATCCCCTCAAAAACAGTTCTATCAGAAAAAAAAAATCAAAATACTGGCAATGGTTCAGTTTTGAGTAATGCTACAGACATAAAAACATAAATTGATTATTGGCTTAAAATTGTGATAGAACTCTTGAGAGGCTGAGGAGAGGGAAGCCTGTGTGTGTGTGTGTGTGTGTGTGTGTGTGTGTGTGTATGTATGTGTGTGTGTGTGCTGTAAGAGAAAAAAAGAGCTAAATCCTCCTCTTTCATTCTAGAAAGGTATTACCTAGTATCCAAAATTGAGAAATCAAGAAATAGCTGTTTCAGCACATTATTTAGAAGTATGATGGTAGATGCCATAAGCATCAGCCAAATGTTGACAGCGGTTCTTAGATTTAGGCAACTGGATGTTACTAAACCTAAACTATGATTTGAGTTGTTGAAACTATATATTTATTTGATAACAATACAAATAAATTTTTTAATGAGGTAACAGAAACAAGGGAAAAATCAAGTTTATTTTCATGAACACCAAATTAAAACATACTTCAAAAGTTAACCTGAAACTAACAAGGCAATGTTTTTTTTAAATTTAAGTTTTGGGTCAACAAATACCTTCCAACCCTAGGTTTCATCCTGTGAAAGGATTTAATTAATAGCATCCAAATTTCTCATGATATTAAGTATATTTAAACATTTTATCTAAATACTATTTTTTTGGGTGGAACCAACATATATTTGTATTCAGAGATGTACAGACAGACAATTGAAACAGTACCCTGTTTGGATCTTCTGGAAGTCCATTGCTTCCACACTTCCGTCTTCCACCCAGAGCTCTGGCTGCATTTCTTTTGAGTTCTCTGCTCATTCAAATTATCTGCTGTACTCTAATCTCTCTTATTAATAAATCATATTAAGTGAGTGCCTAACTGATCTGATAAACTATTTTATGTAAGATGCACGAAGGAGCTAATTATAGCAGGGTAAATTTATATTGTAGCATGATTGCATTCTAGCAAGTTAGACACTAAGGAAGGGATCTAATATTGAGAATTACAGGGTCTGTTTTTGGTAGACGGGTCCCTCAGACCTTTTATTTCACACTGGTGCACATGCAGCAGGTACTATGTCCTGCACACACCCCTTTGCAGAGTGATTGTTCAAACACACGCCTGGAGGGACTTACAGTCCTTGTTGATTTTTAATAAAAATTGATTGCTCTTGAGTATTCTTTCCTCACAAGTCAAGAATTCTTTAATCTTTTGACTTTGGGCCCTTTAGGCATACAAACTATGAGACTTCATAGCGATCTCTCTTTTCTGGTTAAGCTATTTATCAAGTTACCATTTATTCATGAATATTTGTTGAGCAACCACAGGTCATGGGTCCTGTTGGAGACACTCAATTACTGGCGTCCTAGACTTTTCAACAAAGCAACAACTCAGACTGAACTTCTAGAAATGATGAATAATAAATAGTGTGACGTGAAGTTCAGTATTTAAGATACTAGGTTTATTTACTATAATTATTTTCCTAACATTTCAAGCTTGTAAGTTTTAGAGAAGTAGCATTAAGAGACTTTTTTTTTAAGATTTGTTTTTCTCTAAGTATGCCCATTGTCCATTTATTTGGAATCCACTGAAGACATTTTAAGTTAACTATCCAACTTACTCTATCAGATAAATCACCAAGGGATCTACTTTAACAGACAAAGAAGACTTTTCTAATCTTTATTTGAAACATATGTCCATGAAAGTGCTGGGCTGCTATTTTCTTTTGAAAAGTCGAGTAGTATGCTATTTTAGCTGCTTATATGTGAAGCTTGATTATTAAAAATATCCATGTCTCTTCTGGCTAGCAACTGTTTTATGATATAAACAACTCTTTCTTTTGAGAAGTGACATATTTTTGAAATAAAGTTTTGTAATAAAATAGCAATATGATATTTGATTAATATATTTGAGAACATTTTTTTCTTAAAAGTGAGGATCAAGCCAATCTTGGGAACAGGCGAGGGCAAAACCAATGAAGCTTTGCAGAAATGGAACTCAGGAAATATTTCAAAATTAAACTAACAGCCTAGTCCGATGTGTGAAATATCCCTGACTTTCATATCATTTAACTCAAATAAGGGCATAAAACAAATGAATTTGGGTCTAAAAGTTTCAATACTCAAAATTTCAGACCTGAATAATAAGTAAATGGCTATATGTCAGTATACTTTACTTAATTATCTTAACTAAAATAAGAAAGGATTGTATTTATGCCATTATTATGACAAGACTTTAAGACCAAATGCCAATCCTCCTATTGTATAATTGGTATTTTCTTCAGGGGTGAATTTTAAATCTTGTTTTTTAATTTTTTTTTAAATTCACGAATCAGAAACCATTTAATTGAATAAATGATAGTCATATATAAAAGGTAAATGTGACCATAATAATATTTCTCTCATTTTGAACTACTTCTAAATTTACATCATTTTAGACATTTAGGAAATCAACAGCTGAAAATATTCTGACATAGGTCAAAACTGATTGAGTTTTTGTTGCTGCTGTTTTTTAGATTTTCTAGTTTAAGTAGATGGATTCTGCAATGGACAGAAAGTTTATGTCCCGCTAAAATTCATGTATTGAAACCTAATCCCCAGTGTGATAGTATTTGAGGTGGGGCCTTTGGGAGGTGATTCTGTTTTCAGGGAAGAACCCCATGAATGGGATTAGTGCCCTTATAAAAGAGTCTCAAGAGAGCTCTCGCACCCTTTCCACCATATGAGGACATAGTGAAAAGAGGGCCTTCTATGAACCAGAAGGTGGATCTGCCAGCAACTTGACCTTGGACTTCTCAGCCTCTAGAAATATCTCTGATGATGGGTCTTTCTTCTCCATTGTGGAATCTAAGTTTCAAACTCACTTCATCTGCCATTATGGACAGGGGTAGACATCCTTCTTAAGTCCCTGGCTTCCCAATCAAGGCGGACCATATTAGGTTCTCACACAAGCTAGTATCCTGTACTCTGTGTAATCAAGAAATTCATGGGTCATAGAATTTAAAGAAGATTTTGTCTGTCCAGCTCAATATTACTCCAAAAACAAAATAATTTATTCATTATCACATATATATGATTTTCTGATAATAATTAAATAACATATCTTTGAGATTTAACTACAGGTCATTCTTTTAAAATATCATTTAATAATTAATAATTATTATAACTCCTAATTATTTTATAATCAATATTTTTTCTGGTAATTAAATAATCCCCTTTGTAACTTTTCCTCATAGAGTTTAGTTTTCCACTGTGGAAGTGGTCATTTTAGTATATGTAATGTGGTTGAATTTGCCTTTCACATAAATGTCTAGTGGTGTGAGATGTGTACGTCACATATTTGCATCTGATTAGAGGGAACTCAGTTTATGTATAAATAAGACACTATTGGATAACAGCATTCCTTTAAATATTAACTATAATAATCACAGATGGCATCTAAAGTAGTTTCTTCATAAAGTAGTTCTAGATCTTTTTGATGATTTGAGTTTAAACATTGTTAGAGCTCATGGAAACAAAAGGATATATTTATAATAATTCACCAAGCTGTTCCCAAGATTGCATTTTTATGTGTGTGTGAGGAAGATTAGCCCTGGGCTAACATCCGTGCCCATCTTCCTCTACTTTATATGGATGCTTCCACAGCATGGCTTGACAAGTGGTGAGTCTGTCCATGCCCAGGATCTGAACCTGCAAACCTCAGGCCGCCAAAGCGGACCAGGTGAACATAACTGCTATGCCACCAGGCAGGCCCCCCACAATTGTATTTTTTTAGTAGTTCATGGTAATATACTGATTCTTTCAAAAACTAGATTTTGGTGATCCAAGAAATCTTTCTCTAGTTGAATAACTCACATTCAGACTTCAAACTCTGTTCCAATATCAACTTCACAAAGCTCTCTCTGGCCCTTTTAAGGTTGATTATTTGCCCCAAGTTCTCTGTCCTTGTAATGTAACAGACACACTACACTGATCCGCTAACACTAATACACTACAGATACACTCAGTAACAAGACAATGTTTCTACACTGTATTATTACTATTCTGTTTGGATGTCTCTGACCAGACTGGCTACATGACAGCACGGATCCTATCTTTTTAATCTTATAATACAAGCACTGGTACAGTTTAAGTTGCAGTTGGTATTTGTTGAAAAACTAAGTGAGTGGATACATATTTACATGAATGAATAGATGGAGGAACAAAATTTACTTAAACTTTGAATAGCTTTAAAGAATATGAAGCATCTGTATCTTATAGTAGTTTAAACTCTGCAAATGAAGATTTAAAAGCAAATATGTTTCATCCAGTAATATGTTTATGAGTGATACAAATGTTCTCAATTAAATCTTAGAAATCTGAATGCTACTAATGTGTTTATATTCACATAAAATTTGGAATTAAAGTTCGATACGGAATTGTGGCAATATTCCTAAGAAACTCGTGAATTTATCTATAAGGAGCTGATCTATTCCTAAATATATGTTGTTAAATATGCAATTATATATCATATTATGCTAGTGTGTACTCTTGTGTAACCATTGTCCCATGAAGAAACAAAATACTCCTAGTGTGCTAAAAGTGCCCTGTGGTCCTGTTGCCAATCACAATCCTCTTTATCATGCCTAAAATTAACCTCTATTCTGATTTTTAAAATAATGATTTATTTTATTTTCTGGCCCTCAGTTTGCAACCTAAGGATATATCATTCCTTGCTATATTTCAGTTTTGCTAATTTTCGAACTTTATATAAATGGAATCATACAGTATGTATGTATTCTTTTGGCCCATGTTGTGTTTGTGAGATTTGCACATGTTGGGTACAGGTAGCTGCTTCACATCTTTATTATTATTCCGATATATAAATATACCATATTCAGTTTATCCATTTGACTCATGGACATCTGAGTTGTTTCTAGCTTTTGGCTATTTGCAAATAATGTTGCAAAAATATTCTTGTACATGTCTTCTGGAGTACACGTGAACCCATTTTGCAAGGGATATGTACCTGTAAGTTGTAGGGAGTCATATCTTTGCCTCCGGTAGAGAAGCCCATGCTGTTTTCTAAAGTGGTTGGACCAGTTTTCACTTCCTTCAGCAGTGCAGGAGAATGCTCTGTGCTCTGCATCCTCGCTAACACAGGGGATTGCCAGTTCTCTCGATTTTAGCTGTCCTGGTAGGTGTGTGGTTTCTTAAATTTCACTTATTAAATTCAGGCTAATACTACTTCATAGTATACACTGAAATGTTATTAAATTTAGGAAAGCATCAATTTCTAGCTTAACTAATTTACCTAACGTTTAAATCAAGCTAATGCTTGTAAATTATTTAATACTCAACTCTCAATAATTAAGCACAATTATTTTCTGAAGTACTCATCCCTTAGGCTATTTTTATCTTTGCCAGATCAAATATCATCTTTTAGAATGTAAACGTAAATTATAAAGTACCCTGTTAAGCTTCCCGTGAGTTATTTTTAGTGAGAATCTGTCTCCCTTTCATTAAGATACTTTTTTCCCTATTCAAATCATTCCACTAGGAGAGATAAGTAGGCAGAAGTTTTGAATAATTCTGCCATTTTTATTTGCCACAAAATTGTTCAAATTTTAAAAATATGATCTTTCTTCCCAATGTATTTCCTGAAGTTGCAGTGCAAAGTTTCATGAACATTTTGCTGTTGATACATCAATGTCTGGTGATGCTTGGTCCCCTTTATACTTAAAACAAGGTGATGTGAAACAACCGTGAGCTTTATAGGCAAGAAAATCTTGTTATCAAACAGGCTTTGGAGGAGCTAGATATTACTTTCTAGGAACGCAAAAATACCAAAATGGGGAATGCTTTGCTCTGAAGTAGTATTTCCCAAGCCAGCCATTCTTTCTCAGAAAAATTTCTACCGTGTTTATTTGCTGGTTTGTTTGTAAGAAATCTTGTATTTGCCATAGGATAAACAGGACTACTGGGGCTCCTGCAAACCAGAGTAGAGAAGGTAGGTGAGGGGCTGTTTTCAGTTCTCCAGCTAACTAGAAACCTCCCCATATGGTGCCATTCCTCTCCAGGTTCTACAGGTTATCTTCCTTCCCCATGTTCATGCCCCAGTTGTGTTTTCTATGCTATAGCTTCCTCTTCTTAGCTTCCGGAGTCCTGAGTGTCCACCAACGTTTCATCTTCCAGAGATGTCTTGAAATATCTTGCTCTTTATATTTTCTTCCAGATTTCCTTTGTTGTGTAGAGAGTTACCTTTTTCCCCTTTACTGTCAGTTTTATGGGATTTTATTAAGGAGAAACTATAAACTTACACTCTCAACATATCTTATTGATTTTGTACAGAAACTTGCTTCTTTGTTTTAGTGTGGTTAGTAAGGAAGAGTTAGAGGATCAACCAAATGTCTCCTTTGGAAGAACATTTTGTTTTACCTACTAATGGATTTTAACAATTTTGATAAATAGGACCCTTATCATATTTCTTAGCTTCACGTTGTAATATGCAATTGAATTACATTTTTTCACATTTTATATGTAATTTTGATGAGTATACCTAAAAGTTAGAAGGTACAGTAATTTTCTTTTTAAGTACATTTCTTGTTGGCTTCTGATACCAGAGTTACTTTTTGTTTCATATAGTTACTTGAATACATTTCTTTTTCCTTTTTTTTTCTTCTATGCTAAACAATAAAGTAGCCTTTATAAAAGCAGGAGGATTAGTCTAACTTCAAACACTTGTCTGGTATCAGCTATAAAATCTTCTGGGATTAGAGCCTTTTGAGGATGGCTTAACTTTGATAACTTTCTCATTTTTCTCCTCATTTTGCTCTGCTCACATATTACACAAGAAATAATGCAAGGTGTCATTCTTATGTACAAAGCTCACATAAAATATATGTGGTGCACATGGAATAAAGCGGGAATGCAAGTCCCCTGCACACACACATATATGCACGCTATGCATCTCCACACACAGTCTCTCATCCTCTATCCCTCTCTCTCTCCCTCCCAACTTCCCTCTCCAGGGATGGTAGTTGTTATCCTTCCTCTCCTCTTTCTATACCTTTCTATATATCTTTGTTCTTTTGTGCTACTCAAAAGTGTGTTATTTTGCATTACATTTCCCTTACAAGTTAAGGAGCTCTCCATGCCTGTTGATGTCACCTTATCATTCCTTTTAATACATCTTCATTTTTATTAGGACTTGTTTTGTTTGGACTTAGGCCATTTATTTTGTCTTTTCTATATAGCTTGCTTTCTTATTGATCATGTTGTTTATCTTTTGTGTTTAATTACATTTTCTAGCCTTTTGAAGTTAGGTACCTTATTTCTCATTCTCTAAGTGGTATTGTTATATTTAGCATTTATACTTAAACATTTTTTTGTCAATGTCTAGAGTTAATTGGCTTTTCTCTTCTCTGCAACTCCCATCTTAACATGCTTCCCCTGCTCTCACTCCATGCCCTTGAGATCATCTTAGAATAAACAAAGCCTCGTGGCACCATTATTGTTTTAAGCCCTGTTCTTCAGTTTTTCCTCTACCTGTCACTGTTACATTGTCGATCTTCCTTTGGGTGGTGGATTTTTCTGTTTCTCCGGTGCAAACCCGTTTGTGTTTGCCTCCTTTTGAATCCTAGTCTGACAGAGAGTAGGATTCTGTGTTCAAACCAATTTTTTTAATCAGAAATTTGAAATTTGAAGAGAGCTTGACATTATCATCACCACCCAGCATTACTGAGGATAATTATTCTAATTCTGAAGCAAGTCTGTTTATTGTTCCTTTGTCACATTCTTGGTTTAATTTTTATCTTTTTCCCAAGTCGTTATATTAAGTATTTCCTGATTCTTACATTTTCGTTCATCTCTCATTTTCAAAACTTTTTCTCTCTGAAAATATCTTTCCATTGATTTTGCACGTTAACAGCTTAGGTGGCCTTAAAATTAAGTAAGAACCATTACTTGTTAAATATTTTAAAAACTAGTCTGTCGTATAACATTTAATAATGATGATGTGTGACTTTCTATTGTTGGCATCTTTTATAGTCTAACTATTTTCTCTGCTTATATGCTAGTAGGAGTATTTTTTCCTTCCATTAAGATTTTCGCGAAGATATATCCAGATGTGGCTTTTACATAAGGAGCCTTTTCAGTTCGCCGAGCACAGATTTGTTTTCAGCCCACTAGCTTGTCTTTAGTTATACCATCCATTGTTGCTTCTCTTAGTTTTCTTGTTTTATAAGACATATAATTAGGGGGTTTGGGTTCCATGAATTTTCCTCCATACCAACTGTTGCTTTTCCAACATTTCCATCCTTTTTATTTTTCCTCTGAATTTACAGAGCATTTCTTAAATAGATCATCGACTGTTCTGTTTTGATTTTTTGTAGTGTCTTTTCTACACTAATCAGCTGGGCAATTTTTAAAAATCGTTGTCTCATTGACACACACACACACATACATACATATGCACACACACACATAGCCCTCACCCACACACATTCTGCCTAGAGAAAAATAAAAGCTGGTTGAGAGAGGTACAGAAATGAAATTTAAGCAATTTGTTAACAGTACATAGGTTTGTACTTTTGTGCTGAAAAGCAATTCCTGTATAAAATCCAGTACATGATTTTGGGATGGGGTTGAAAATAAGTATTTATTGAATATTCCTAGGGCATTTTTAAGCCATACACTGTTGAATATTAGATATTTTATTGTGTTTGGTGCTTTAAATGGCTAATCTTATCCAGTCTTCACAACATTATTATCATCTAAATTTCATATATGTATAACTTGCTCAGGGCCACAAGATTATCTTTGGACTCCAGTGCTAAATTATTCATTTCAGATTCTCCTTGTTTGAAAAAAATTTCAAAATATAAGGATGCTCAGAAAAAACACAAAGCTACCTTAAAGAAGGATAAACATAACTTTAGCCAATTCAAGAACTTTCCAATGGTTTACTTTACAATTAAGGTTATAAAATATTTTCAACCTTCGCTAATTTGTAAATACACGATTTAGATTGCAGTTAATTATAAACTTTGTAGAAAATAATTCACCAAGAAAAAATACTTAGTCTGCAGACTTATAAGTACTTATGTTTTTAATATCTAAGTTTATTTGAAAATTCACTGAAGAACCACTATGTATAATTTTAGCATTGACCATTAGGATACACTTTGTTTAAAAATTAAAAGTTATATAAAATCCAGCAAAGAAAACTCGACAGAGACAATAGGAACGTTTTAAAAACTCAAAAGAAGGAACTGTAAGTATCTTACAAACAAATATTCTTTCAAAGAGCTTACTTACTCTTTTAAAATAAATAAGAGAAGAGAATATGTGTATTTACTGAACTCTTACTTATACAATTTATTTACAACAAACTTACAAGATCCTGGTGTAATGCTCCTTGGCTCTCATAGGAAAACTGAGGTTCTGAAGGAATAAATGGCTTTGATCAAAACTATTTAAATAATAAATGACCGCTAAAACTCAAACCTGATGTATTCCATCTTTTTCCATTAACCATTTCTCTTCCTCATATAGCAGTATTTTAAACCTGGAAATCCAAAGTATTAAGCTCATCTTTAACATTTGCCACCACAGCGGTTTCACTTAAAAAATAGAAAAGAAAGAAATATTGCATTAAATTGTAAAGAAGATTAATAAGAGCTAACATTTATTGAGAGTCTATTTACCAATGAGTTATGTCTGTTACTCTCTTTACAGATGAGGAAACTGAGACACAAAATTTAAGTAATATTCCCAAGGCCATCCAGCTACTAAGTGATAGGGAATGGGTTCAAATAAAACAGTCTGACCTCTGACACAACCCTCTGCAACATGACACAATAGTGTCTTCCTCATAATTCTCCACCAAACACCTACCCCAAACTGAAGTTGTTAACATTGGCGTGTTTTCATCTTCTTTAACTAAAGAGATAAAAGATTAGAAATAAAATCGAAATTCCCAGTATCATCCATTCTTCCCTCAGGCAATATTCAGCGTGAACTTAATGTATAGCCTGCCTGTTTATTTTTAAACAAATGTATACATTGAGGACTGTGATGTGTGCACTGTTTAGTACCGTTCTGTATGTGAGGTATGTTGCTTTCTATATCATCCTAAAATTATTGTTTTCATTCAACATTAATTTTTAAAATATGTGTAGTGACATAGAATGATTTAGTTCACTCCTTCTATTCCTCTTTAGTATCCCATGGGAAGAATAAATTGCATTTGATTGTTCTCCTTTCTCCTTTGAAAACCTTTTGAAAAAAGTTCTACTGTTACAAGTAACGTTCTGCTGGATATTAGTGTACGTGTCTCCTTGTGCAAAAGTTTGAGAAATTCTCTTGAGCGGTGCCACTCAAAGTGCAAGACGAGGAGACAAAGAATTTGAGCTAGAGTGTGAATTAACACACTACTTAATTCATCAAGAAAGTCTTACTGACAAAAAAACAGAAGTCAACTAAATGAAACCATGAGTTTACTGACATAGTTAAAGTTGATTTACATCAGATGTCTTATCTGGCACCAACCTCACCGTGTAATCCTAACAAACAGCCTGCAGAGCAGCAGCCCTCTGTAGACTGCCCCGAGTAGCCAGGCTCCAGAGGGTAAAATAGGAAATGGAACTGCAGAATCACAAGGTAGGCCGATTCATTTTTACCACGTGCTGCCAAATTGCTCCCCACCATAGTTATACTAATTGCACTTCCCCTGGCAATATATGATATTTGCGTTTACCTCATGTCATTGTTAGCATTTAAGAGTGTTGGTCACTTAAATTTCATGTTTCACATTTTCTTTATCCTTTCATCTATCAATGGGCACGTGGGTGTTTCCATATCTTGGCTATTGTAAATAACGGTGCGATGAACATCAGGGTGCAGATATTTCTTGAACATAGTGGTTTCGTTTCCTTTGGCTGTATACCCAGAAGTGGGATTGCTGGATCATACTTTAGTTCTATTTGTAATTTTGGGGGGGAAACTTCATGCCATTTTCCATGGTGGCAATACCAATTTTCATTCCCACTAACAGTGCATAAGGATTTCCCTTTCCTCCACATCCTTGCCAATGCATGTTATCTTTTGACTTATTGATCATAGCTTTCCTAATAGGTGTGAAATGTTATCTCATTGTGGTTTTGTTTGCATTTCCTTGATGATTCGTGATACGGAGCATCTTTCCATGTAGCTGTTGGCCATTTGTATGTCTTCTTTGGAAAAATGTCTATTCAGGTCCTCTGTCCATTTTTTTTAACTGGGTTATTTGTTTATTTTTTTGCTACTGAGTTGCAGTGTAAATTATATATTTTGGGTATTAACCCCTTATCAGATATGTGATTTGCAAATATTTTCTTTATTCTGTAGGTTGCCTTTTCATTTTGTTGTTTCTCTTGCTGTGCAGACTTTTGGTTTGATGTGGTCCCACTTGTTTATTTTTGCTTTTGTTGCTTATACTTTTGCATCCAAAAAATCATTGCCAAGACCAATGTCAAGGAACTTTTTCCCTATGTTTTCTTCTAGGAGTTTTATGGTTTCTGCTCTTACATTTAAGTCCTTAATCCATTTCCTGTTAATTTTTGTGAGTAATGTAGATAGAGGTCCAGTTTCGTTCTTTTACATGTAAATATCCAGTTTTCCCAACACAGTTTGTTGAGGAGACTTTACTTTCTCCATTGAGTATTATTGACTCGTTTGTCAAATAGTAGTTGACTGTATATCTGTGGGTTTATTTATGGGTTCTCTATTCTGGTCAATTGGTCTGTAGGTCTGTTTTTATGCCAGTACTATACTGTTGTGCCTACTATGGCTTTGTAATATAGATTGAAATCAGGAAGTGTGTGGCCTCCAGCTTTATTCTTCTATGTCAGGATTGCTTAGATGATTCAAGGTCTTCTGTGGTTCCACATAATTTTTAGAATTGTTTTTCTATTCCTGTGAAAAATGCCATTATAATCTATGTATAATTTTGGGTAGAATGGGTAGCTAAAAATATTAATTCTTCTGAACCATGATCGTGGCATATCTTCCTGTTTATTTGTTTCTCCTTAAATTTTTTTCATGAACGTCATGGTTTTCAGTGTACAGATCTTTCACCTCCTTGGTTAGATTTATTTCTAAGTATTTTATTGTTTTTGATAGTATTGTGAATGGGATTATTTTCTTTATTTCTTTTTCAGATAGTTTGTTGTTAGTGTATAGAAATGCAACTTATTTTTGTATGTTAATTTTTTTTTATCCTGCAAACTTACTGAATTTTATTAGTTCCAATAGATTTTTGGTGGCATCTTTAGGATTTACTATATATAGGATCATATCATCTGCAAACAGAGACAATTTTACTTCTTCCTTTCCAATTTGGATCCCTTTTATTTCTTTTTCGTGCCTAAATGCTCTAGCTAGGAAGCCCAATATTATGTTGAGTAGAAGTGGCAAGAGTGGGCACCCTTGTCTTGTTCCTGTTCGTAGAGGAAAAGCTGTCTGTCTTTCACCGTGGAGTAACATGTTAGCTGCAGGCTTGTCATATATGGCCTTTACTACATGGAGTTACATTCCTTCTATGCCCAATATGTTGAGAGTTTTTATCATGAAAGGATGTTGAATTTTGTCAAATGCTTACTCTGCATCTATTGTCATGATCATATGATTTTTATCTTTCATTCTCTTAATGTGGTGTATCACATTTATTGATTCATGTATATTGCACCATCCTTACACCCCAGAGATAAATCCCACTTGATTACAGTGTATGATCCTCTCAGTGTGCTGTTGACTTTTGTTTGTTAGAATTTTGTTGAGAATTTTTGCGTTTACATTCATCATGAATATTGACCTGTAGTTTTCTTATTTTGTAGTGTCCTTACATGACTTTTGTATCAGGGTAATTCTGGCCTCATAAAATGAGTTTGGGAGTGTTCTCTCTTTAAGTTTTTCAAAGACTTTGAGAAGGATGAGTGTTAATTATTTCTGAAATATTTGGTAGAATTCACCAGTGAAACCATCTGATCCTAGACTTTCCCTTGTTGAAGGTTTTGATTACTGGTTCAGTCTCCTTACTCATTAATAGTCTGTTCACTTTTGCTATTTCTGCATGATTCAGTCTTGGTAGGTTGTATGTTTCTAAGAATTTATTCATTTCTTTTGTGTTATCCAATTCTTTGCATATATTGTTCATAGTAGTCTCATAATCCTTTATGTTTCTTTATCAGTTTTAATGTTTCCTCTTTCATTTATGATTTTTTAAAATTTCAGTCTTCTCTCTTATTTTCTTTTTTCTTTAGCTAAAAGTTTTTCAACTTTGTTTGTCTTTTCAAAAAACCAGCACTAAGTTTCATTGATCTTTTCTACTGTTTTCCTGGCTTCTATTTTATTTATTTCTTCTCTGAACTTTGTTATTTCCTTCCCTCTACTAATGTAAGACTTTGTTTTTCTATTTCTAGTTCCTGGAGGTGTAAAGTTAAAATGTTTATTTAAGATCTTTCTTTTTTCTTGATGTAGGCATTTACTGCTATAACCTTTCCTCTTAGAACCACTTTTGCTACATCTCATAAGATTTGGTATGTTGTTTTCATTTTCATTTGTCTCAAGATTTTTTTATTTCTCTTTTGATTTCTTCTTTGACCCACTGGTTGTTAAAAGTATTTTGTTTACTTTCCATATATGTGTGAAATTTCCAGTTTTCCTCCTGTTATTGATTTGTAGTTTCACACCATTGGAGTCAGAAAAGACAGTTGGTATGATCTCAACTTTCTTAAATTTTATACAATTTGTTTTGTGACCTAACATATGATCTATCATGGAGACTGTTCTAGTGCACTTGAGAATAATGTGTAATCTGCTGCGTTCAGATGGAATGCTCTGTATATATCTGTTAGGTTAATTTGGTCTAACATATAGTTCAAGTGCAAATTTTTAATTGATTTTCTGTCTGGATGATCTATCCATTCATGAAAGTAGGGTATTGAAGTCTCCTACAGTTATTGTATTGCTGTCTATTTCTCCCTTCAGTTCTGTTAATGTTTGTTTTATATATTTGAGTGCTCCTCTTTTGGGTGCATAAATATTTGCAGATGCTGTATTCTCTTGTGGATTGACCCCTTTATCATTATATAAGACCTCTTTTGTCTCTTATTACAGTCTTTATCTTAAAGTCTATTTTGTGTGATATAAGTATAGTTACCTCTGCTCTCTTTTGGTTTCCATTTTCATGGAATAACTTTTTCCATCCCTTCACTTTGAGCCTATGTTGTCCTTAAACCTGAAGTGAGTCTCTTTTAAGCAGTATATACTTGGGTCTTGCTTTGTTTTTTCCATTCAGCCACTCTGTGCCTTTTGATTGGAAAATTTAATCCATTTACATTTAAAGTAGTTATTGATAGGTAAAGACTATTAATGCTGTCTTATTAGTTGTTTTCTGCCTGTTTTGTGTTTCTCTTGGCTCTCTCTTTGTCTCTTGCTGTCTTCCTTTTTGAATTGATGATTTTCCACAGTGGTATGCTTTGATTCCCTTCTATCTATCTTTTAGGTTTCTACTGTAGGTTTTTGCTCTGTGATTGCCATAAGGCTTACATAAAACATCTTATAGATATAACAGTCTATTTTAAGCTAATAACTTAACTTAGATAGAATACAAAAAGTCCCCTCTTTTAGTCCCCCCATTTTATATTTTTGATGTCATAATTTACATCTCTTTTTATATTTTGTATCTATTGGCAAATTATTGTAACAATAGTTATTTTCAACACTTTTGTTCTTTAACATTTATACTTGAGTTACATGATTAACATACCACCATAGTATAGTATTAGAGTATTATGAATTTGACTATATACTGACCTTTTACCAGTGTGTTTTATATTTTCATATGTGTTGATATTACTGATTTGTGTCCTTTCACTTCAGCTTAAAGGACTCCTTTCAGCATTGCTTACAAGGCAGGTCTAGTGGTGATGACCTCCCTTAGCTTTTATTTCTTTGGAAAAGTCTTTATCTCTCCTTCATTTCTCTGGGTAAAGTATTCTTGTTTGCCCATTTTTTTCTCTCAACATTAAATATATCATTCCACTCTCTTCTGCCCTGCAAAGTTTCTGCTGAAAAATCCTCTGATAACCTTAGAGCGGTCCCCTTGTTTGTGAGGAATTTTTTTCTCTTGCTACTTTTATAATTTTCTCTTTGTTTGATTTTAGACACTTTTATTACTATATGTCTTGGCAAATATCTCTTTTGATTGAAACTGTTTGGGAATCTATGAGCTGAAGGACCCTAGATTTTCAAATCTCTCCCCAGATTTGGGAAGTTATCGGCCATTATTTCTCTAAATAAGCCTTCTGCCCTTTTCTCCCTCTCTTCTCTTTCCTGAACTCCAATAATGCATACATTGTTTCTCTTCTGGTATCCAGTAGTTTATTTAGGCTTCTTCTCTCTGTTTCATTCTTTTTATTTTGTTCTCTTCTGAGTGGATAATTTCAATGACCTGTCTTCTGCCTCACAGATTCTTTCTTCTGCTTGGTCTAGTCTGTTGTTGATGCTCTCGTTTGTTTGTTTTATTGTATTCTTCAGTCCCAGAATTTCTTTTTTTTTAATGATTTCCATCTCTCTTTTAAACTTGTTTAGTTTGTGTATTGTTTTCCTTATTTCATTGAATTGCCTTTCTGTGTTTTCTTGTAGCTCACTGAGATTCCTTAAAACAACTATTTTGAATTCTTTATTGGGCAAATCTCAGATCTCCATTTCTTTGGGATTGGTTACTGGAAAGTTATTGTGTTCCTTTGGTGTTGTCATGTTTCCTTGATTTTTCATATTCCTTGAAGTCTTATGTTGCTATCTTTACATTTGAAGAAGCACTCATCTTCTCCAGTTTTAATGACTGACTTTAGGAGAGAAACACCTTCCCTCAATCCTGGTAGGGATTCTGAGTCTTTCTCAGACCTTTTCTATGGATACTCCTGCTCTACACTTCTTGTTCACTCTTAGGGTGTAAAATTCTTATGATCGGTGCCTTCTCTCAATCCTGCAAAACCAGGCCAAGTGTTTACAGCCTCCTTTTGCTCTTCCTATGGCTGTGCTAAATGCTCAAGATCGTTGGCTTTCTTCCAATCCCTCAGCTAGGCCAGTTTTCTGCATATGCTCACTAGCTGTCTGCAGAGGCTGGCTTTCTCCACCCTGAGGACATGCATGTGCAGCCAGCCATGGGATGAGAGGATGTGTGGGTGAGGCAATTGGAACATTGGGAGAGATGATCCAGTTGGGGGAATAACAGGCTAAGGATCTGCAGCAGCTCATGGATGGGCTTCCTGATGACGTCTGCATATATTTAGTAGGAGCTGCATTCATTTGTCCCTTTGATGCCCTCTGAGTGCCCTGGCTTCTGTTCTTCCAGCAGATCCCTGTCCCCTAGTCATGCAGCGTACCTTTGTAGTGAATGGAGTGAGAAAGAAGTAAGTCTCTTTGGCAGTTATCATGCACAGTTGGGGAAGCCAGGCACTGGCTTCTGAAAAAAATCAAGGTCTTTGAAGGAGGGGTGACATGGTGACATGGGTAAAGTGAAACTGTTCCTCTTACCATCTTCAATGCATCCAGTCCGATTTTTCTTGTTCCAGTGATGTGCTGGAACTTTTCCACCAGATTCACAGTCTTCCACAAAGGCCTTCTCATCCATGGGTGATTGTTTACTTAGTGTTCTTTGGGAGGAAGAATGTTAGAAAACTCCTCCCACCATGATAGTGACCTCACTCTCTAGAAAGTTGTTGGTCGTTACCTTACCCATTTTTCTACTGAACTATATGTCTTTCATAATTAATTCATATATGTTATTCTGGATTTTATAATCAATCTTTCTTGGTGTATATTTTTCAGATATCTTATCCCAAGATTTTTCTTGTTTTTTAAAGTTATGATTGTTATGATATACTTTTGATTTTGATATAGAAAACTTCAGCAGTCTTTTTTTCTTTAGAGTTGGCAATTCTTTTCGACTGTTGAAAATATATTTTCAAGTTCAAAACCATAAAGATTTTTTCTAGGTTTGCTATAGTTTTCTTTTGTTTTTATTGTTTGTTTACACTTAGGTCTATATCCAGGAGGAAATTATCTTTGTTCATAGTATGAGGCATCAATCAATTCTATTTGTTCCCATTTATTGAATAGTTTATCCTTTTATATTGACCTATAATGACACTTCTATCATGCACCATGGATCTTTTCTGAGCTCTTGGTCTGTTTTCCAATTCATTTTAGGCCAATAGATGTTGTTTTAAATACCCTAGCTTAAATTTTGCTATCGATAACTTATATGTCTTAGGGCAAGTACCCAAACCTTGTTCTCTTTTCAATTTGTCTTCTAGTCATCCAAAGAAATTTCAGCATCAGATGTGTAAGTTCTGTAAAAGAGATCTATTGGAATTTGAAAGGTAATACGTTGATTTCATAGAATAATTTGCAATAGTTAACATCTTTATGATACAGAATATATTAATAGCTATATCTATATAGAACTTACTATGTGACAGGCACTCTTTTATGTGTTTATATATATTTGTTTATTTTATTCTCATAACAATGTTATGAGGTAGATTTTTAATTCTGTCCATTTTACAGATTAGAAAACTAACACATAGAAAGTTTAAGAATCTTGCCCTAGTTCATACAGCAAAAAGTGGTGAGGTTGGTAGTTTAGCACAGTTTGTCTGGCTTTAAAGTCAGTGCTCTCTTAGTGAGAGTACTATTCTGTGCTGTCTCTTAATTCTCTATTCTAATAGTTACTAAATACACCTTTCCCCCTCTTAATTTTTTAATAATCATACATTAGAATGCAAATTGTGTAAGAGCAGTGAATTATTTTCTTTTTCACTGCTGTGTTCTCAGCTCCTAGAATGGTTTCTGGCACGTATTAGATACCAAATAAACATTTCTTAGAATTAATGAATTTCATTATCATAAATATTAGAGTGTAAAAATAGCTAAAATCCTGAACTGTCTAGGACTCTTTAGAAAGATTCATTTTTCTCTTAATGTTATCCTCCCACTATATCAATAAACAGTGTATTGTTTTTAAAGGCTATTCAGTCATCTATTTATTTATGCAATTTCAAAATATTGTACATTTCTACCTGCCAATTTCAAAATGATATTGTCACATCCTACCTTCTTTTATAAATAAAAGCCTAAAGCAAAACATTTTATATGCCTCACATATGGATTATGAAGAACTGCAAGCCCTGATAATTTGTCTCCAAGACCAATACCCTAGGACCTAAGGAAGCCTAATGTGTTAGGCCTTTTTCATACAGTTATTACATCCCTATGGTGAATATCATGGAAACTTTGATATCAGATGCAAATTTTTTCCTTACTATCTTATATAAACATTTGTCTTTTTAGATAAAGAGTATGTCATGTCCCAGTCCAGCGTCTCTTCTCCATTTTCCTGGAATGAAGTTTTTTCACTGAATGTAGAATATTGATTATTAGAATCTTAGCCTAGAATGCATCTTGTACATAGAGCATCACTCTGGTTTATTTCTGCAGAAATAAATTTATCTAATTTATGACCTAGCTGAGTCCTTCATAGGATTATAAAATAATAATTTTCTAGTTCTTCACACCATTAGCTGGATTACTTTATTTTTTGCAATTTTCTAATCTTTTCACTATTTAAACATGTCACATGAGTTTATCTCTATTTCCCTTAGCATCTAACACTTTTAATCCATTTTTAAAGTTTTTAAAAGATATATAAAGATATTTCTTCCTAATTATAATTTGGAGAATACAGATGTTTTACCTGGCCTTCATGCAAGGATCAAATTTGGAGAGAGGCATTGCTGATCCCACTGGTAGAGACAGCAAGTACAGTAAGAATATGATCCCTGCTCTACCTAAAAGATATCACAATTGAATGGAAGAGAGAATCATAAAAAATATAAATCACAATGCACTACACTTATTGCCATGGAGGACAGTGTTGCAAACTTTGCTTGGTCCCACAGAGTGGGGTTATCTAAATCTGAGAATGTGTAAAGCATTTCCAGCCAGCTGGTGGTCTCGCACTTAAGAATTGGCTCTCTTACCACTGCAGCCTGGGTTCATTTCCTGGTCAGAGAACCACACCACCCATCTGTCATTGGTAGCTGCATGTTGCTGTGATGCTGAAAGCTATGCCACCAGTATTTCAAACTCCAGTAATATCACCCATTGTGGACAGGTTTCAATGGAGTTTCCAGACTAAGACAGACTAGGAAGTAGGAGCTGGCCACTGACGTCCATGAAAACCTTATGAATAGCATTGTCTAATATAGTGCCAGAAGGTGAGAGGTTGGCTCAAAAATACCAGGCAGAGTTCTGCTCTGCTGAATGCAGGATCACTGGAAGTCGGAATTGACTTGATGGCGGAAACAACAAAAAGCATTTCCAGGTGAAAAGTTGGAAAGAGTTATACAAGTCAAGGATATGACATTTGCAAGTATAGTGGAAGCAAAAGGCTGGAGGTATGAAAAAATGGGAATGCAGTGTGACTGGAAACAAGATAAGATAGCAAAAGATGAGGATAGGACCAGAGTGTAATGGGCCTTTCCCCTCATTAAACATGCTCTCATTTAAACATTAGATTTTTCTTTGTTTCGTGTGTTTGTGTATTTTAGAAAATAAGGCTTTTTTTTAGTTAAAAATATGATATATTAAGTTCTACATTCTAGTTCAAATAGGATTTTGTGGAATATCCTGAGAACTTATTATAAATATGGTTTTGGTGGTAAAATGATTTGGCAAATTGGGACAACTTATTACCCAGGTTGTGAAACAATCCATTTCTAATTTGGGTACTTCCTCTAATTATTAGTAAAAATTATTTTTCTCTACCACTTAAAACGTTTAAGTCAAATGCTATTCTCTGACCTTTGAAGGTGAGATTTTTCTTCTCATTGGCTCTTATTGGAGACTATTGTTGTACCAGCCCTCTCCTAAACTGCTGAACACTTGCCTGGTCAACCCACAAAATCAAAAATTGTCAGTTTTCCTCTATATTTGTATGTTGCTTCATTGCTCAAGGTCACCATTGTTAGAATGACCTTGATATTTGGGGATAAGCTTTAAGAAACACAGGCACTATACTCTCAAGTCTCAAAACCATATTACTAACATAATCACAATATGCTTTCTGATTCAGTGCAAAACTGTAACAGCAGTCACGCTTTATCATTGTCAGGAATCACTTCAATTGGAAAATAAATGCTTACAATTGCAGGCTCTTCATGATTACTGAATCTCATTTTGACTGGATAAAATGTGATTATTAGGCAATTTCTGTGTGACTATCCCCCACTCACCTACCTCATATGACTGAGAATTGATGATTTACCAACTTTTTTTATTCTCATGATCTTTTATTTCATATAATACCCATTATTTTATGTTTATCTTGTTGTTTTATCATAATTTAACTTCCCTTCCTTGGAAGAGGTCACCATGATCTCATGGGTTGGTATGAACTTGATCATGTTCTGTTTGGACTCTATTCATTTTTTTGGTACTTGCATTCCAGAACTCATTCCTCTCTCTGCTCTTCATGGCAGAATAGCTGTGTCCTGAATCAATAAAGTATAAGCTGGGGATTTTATATCCAATATTAAGTTATACAGACATAGGTAAGTAGAATTTATTGAATTTGCAAAAAACTAATGGGGAAGTCTTTAACGGAAACATGAACGAAATAACATGATTTCCCCTGCTTGATGTTTGATTCCTTAGTGAAATAACTTTCACTGAGCACCTGTAATTAAAGATCAGTGATCTGAAAGAGCTAATTACCCAAGATCAATGTAGATGGTATTCTAAAAGTTTGTTCCATATCAGTCTCAGGGTGTTTATGTCATAGGACATTTGTTTTCAGCACAAAAAAAAATAAGCACTTTCATTAAAGTTTATAGAACTCAAATATCATTCACTAATTTCATAGTGGGCAAATGCAATATAAAGCTGGAATTTATTTCAATTACCAATCTTTTCCTACATGTTAAAGCTATTTCAACCTTTAGCAGCATACAATTATTACAGAATAGATCATTTTTAATGATTCATTATGTATGAGGTCATTTGACAATGCAATTAGCTCTGTGATGAAATTTCTATTCTTTTGATTGTTCTGTACCTATAATGAACGAGGAGAGTTTTACATCTAATATCCTGAAATTAGAAGATTAAAGATAGAAACAGACTCTTGTATTTAAATGAGACTCAAAAATGACTAGATTGCATTAGTCCTTTAGATGTGCACCCTAGAATTGCAGAACTTTGACTGCAGTGTTACTGTTTTCTCTCATTATTCACTCAGCAAATCCACTGGTGCTGTGCTGTCTGCTTCCATTATCACCCACATTTTCAAAGTGTGCTTTTGACTGTGCTCTGGAGATTAAAGAATAGGTCTTGCAAGTTCTCAGTAATGACATACATTAGCGTATTGTGCACAAAACTAAGCAAAATGTGGCCAAAAAAAATCTAGAATATAATTTCTGAAACCCTGTGCAAATATTGCACTGTATTGTAGAAACAGCGTTTGTTTGTTTTCTACTATTGGCCAAATATTTACTATATATTCAGTTAAGTCATATTGTGTTCTTATTTCCAAGCTTTTTGTTGCATACTGGTTAATCACTGAGACATTATATTTTCCTTTTACAATGGATTTCAAACCAAGAACAACTTTTATAGCTGATGAAACTTATATGGGCCTTTATTCTCCATCTAGTAAATACAAAAAGAGATTCAACTGATGTGGAAAACAAGATAAAATGAGTTCTAGCTCTATTAAGACTTGGTTAAGGATGAAAACATAGCTGAGGCACAATATATATGTATATGTCTTTGTGATTTAAGATAATACTCTTAAGTTACTTGCTGTTCTTGGCTTATCAAAAGAAAACATAATTTTATATTGGGCTGACTGATAGTTTATCTGAAAATTTTTAAAGCTATATTTGTTTGTGGATTAAGTTTTTATTGTCGGGTGGCTGAATTTTGCCTGCCCCCCCAAAAAAAGATGTCCAATGAAACATCTTTAATGGAGTTGATGCCTTAATGGGGTTGATTTCAAAGTTATATAAAAATAATTCTTACAAACATGTTTGGGAAAACTATTAAATAGGAGTATTACTCTTTGCATAAACACAAATATGATTTTTATGTGCTTAATACATCTTTTAAGTGAAATTGCTGTTAGTGTGACTGTTTTTCAACTGGTAAATTAGGATAAACAAAAAACAAAACTCTCTTAACAAAGTATACTCAACTCTTCATAAGAATGATTGTTGGGGCTGGCCCAGTGACATAGTGGTTAAGTTCCCATACTCCACTTCTGGCAGCCCGGGGTTCGCAGGTTCGGATCCCCTGCGCGGAGGGATGCACCATTTGTCAAGCCATGCTGTGGCGGCGTCAGGTATAAAGTAGAGGAAGATGGGCACGGATGTTATCCCAGGGCCAGTCTTCCTCAGCAAAAAGAGGAGGATTGGCAACGGATGGTAGCTCAGGGCTAATCTTCCTCACACACACAAAAAAGAATGATTATAAAGGGAATTAGTAGAGTGGATAATTTCAAACTCATTCGTGTTAGGTTTTGAAACATTTGCACTTATAAATGCTTGACCTTACATATAACTTCATCTGATATTTTGGAATTCTCAGTGAAGCCATCATGGGATATTAGCTGATGGCCTTAATTTCCTATAACTTCACAACAGGGCCAGTTCTGTGAGAGGTAGATATGGAGCCCTGGTTTTTTTTTTTCTTTTTCTTTTCATTTTTATGCTATTACAAGATACATAGCAAGAGATAACTAGACCAACCAGCCCCCAACATATACACACCAAAAGAAGTGGAGACATACTTTTTGACGGGAAAAAATTAGAAATCATCATGTGTTAAGATGAAACATAGACAATTTATAACACAATTCATAATAAAATCAATATTGAAAATGGAAAGCTTTGTAACATTTTCTGTCTGTTCTTGTTTGTAATATAAATCATTTTCTGGTGTTCTTGGTTTGTAATATTAATCATCAAAGCAGTACAATATTGAGGACTGTTCCTAGCAAAAAAGATCTCTAGAACATATGTCTACCTAATACTTGCTCACTTGAGATAATTAATACTATTTTGATTGATAGATGAATATATAAATGAACGCTGTAAATTGAGGCATGACTTCATTTTAAAGTAATTCTTATAAGGCCTGTAAATGTCATTTTACTATTTTTATAACTGAATATAATTTGGTTTATAACAGTTGTATGACCTTCCTTCATTTAGCCCCCATGAAAACCCATTTCTTTCCAATATCTGATGTATAAATACCTCCTTCCTTCTGGAAATTTGTGCATATACAGACACACTCACATGCATAAATGACAGAGCTGCTTTCAATAATTTGACTTGTATATTTCAGTCCACTCCTTAACAAATATTATCTTCATAAACCTAGACATCTCTTGTAATCATCAAAATTATATATTCCTCCAAAAAGCAAATACTGTTACCTATAATAAAGCCATTTCTTCAATCAAAACCATAAAAAAAAGTGTGAGCCACAAAAATGTAGCCTGTAGAAAATAGAATTCAGTATGCCTGTTTTCCTCTATCTTTATTTTCAATTTGTCTGTTAGTTTAATCTTTTGTGGTCTTTCTAAAAGAAGGATTGCGTGAGCCTTTGTTGCATACAATATCAGTCAATACTGAAATAATAATATTTAAAAATCAGCACTGACCTTATTTTGTTTGCTCAGTGATTCTTTTGAATCCTTTACCAAATGCACACACAAAGAGTTCAATTAGTTGAGATACTACAAATCTCCCAGCAAGCATCACTTCCCTATGTGCTGGCGAAAGGCCCACGTGCTGATTATTCTTTAGAGAATGCGGCTTTAATGAGTTAACATTTAAAAATTCTGGTTAAAGTCTCCAAAATACTATTTTGTGTTATATTATTTGTAAGGCAGGCTTTATTCTTACAATACATCATAAATTATGATGTATTATGAGCTATTAAATAAAAGGTGCACTTGTATGTGGAAAAGTAAGATTGCTGGTATGTAAAAAAAGATTTTGACAGAAAAGAGACACTAAAAAGGGTGTTAACATGGTCCTTTTTGACGAAGATTGGGAGCCATTAAAGTCTCAATAAAAACTTCAAATCTACATGATCCTTTACTAAAGACTCACACAAAGTTAGCAATAGTGTTGTGTTTCAACAACTACTAAGTGAGAGCTCATTTTGAAAAATAAGCATTCTAATGATGAGGTAATCTTCCAGTGAATCAGTTTTCCAAAAAGAAATGTTTTTGTGACAAACAAGAAATGGTAGCTCTTCCTGAGCTCCTCATTACTCGCTTCCATATGGCTCTAATGAAATAGATGACTTGAAATTTTTGGTCTGTATGTTTTTGAACAAATACCCATTCTTGCTCCCAGCTAGAACATTTTTGAGCATGCTTGAAACAGATTGCAGGCAAAGCATCACAAATAGGGCTGAATCCTATATGCTGTGATCATAAAACTATTAATTAGTTGTCTAATGCAATGTGTTTTCTTAGTCAGCTAGGAAGTTTTCTGTTTCTGTGACATGTATTCTCTCCAACAAGGTCTTACCCCAGAGAGCACTAGGAACATATCTGTTTTAATAGAGAGAGCGTACAGATTTGATATCAAAACCGCTGACAGATCTGTTTGCTTGGAATGTTCGACATGGGCTGGCTCTTCAATTATGAAAGCTGTTAAAAGGAAGTTCTCCAAGTGGAATTCCCTGCTCTTACTTGAAATAGCAGAAGTTCTGATAAAACATTGATAGTGTGCCCTCGGCTATCTCTGCTCCTTTGCCCCTGGACACCAGCAGCCTGGGTGGTGTTTATGAGTGTTCGCTTTGATTATTGGCTTTGTCTTTTCACTCCCTGTTTCTGCCTCATATTTTGAACATTCCTGATTAGCATCATGTCTTATTGATGAGAATGGATCCTGTTGGAAATAGGACTTGATGTCATCCAATGGGAAATCATCTGAAGATTCCAAAATCCCAATGAAAAGGAAAGAGAAAGCAACAGGGAGGGGGAGAGCTAGGTTATGCTATGTTCACTCTTAAAATAAAGCTCATTTTGCCTCATATGGAAAAGTATGTCACAGTCAAAAAAGTGCAACACAAGGCTGGAGAAAACAAGGAGAAAGTCTGGAAATAAAGGAGTCACCTTATCCAATGGCCTTTAATAGAGGTGTCCTTTTTCTTACTACCAAGTAGGGAACACCCAGATCAGACAAGATGCGGAGGTGGTAACAGTAGTGGGCTGGTATGGGAGGCTGCCCCCCACTCCCCCATCTCACTGTGACATTGCTGACATTGCTTGGGTCCTGATGACTCACTCAGGCTCTTAGTCCTGGTTCCTTATGCAAAACCCCCTGTGAAGATGGGATGCTGAACTCCTAGGGAATGAAAGTCACACATAATCCATATTCAGCTGGTAACAAAGAAGAAAAGAAATACATGTGGTTTTGGGGAGGAAGAAATTCCATGCACTGGAAATTGGTTAATTTGCACATTGGCAGACTGTAAACATAGACATCAAAATGAAAATGAGTCCTGTGGATTTTTACATATAAGTGCAAATTAGGGAAGTGTGACTAGTTCTGTCATGTATTAGGGTGAAACATATGGCATTCGGCTCTCCACTACATGAAGGATAAGAAATATTGTTTTCTCTTCTAACATTAATAACGTATGCACCGTTTCTATTCTGACTTCTTTTAGCTTTTCTTTTGTAATAAACAGTACTTAATTTGGGGGCTGGCTATGTTCATTACTTTTAATATAACTTTTACAATAAAAATTTTTGAGAGTAGGTGAATTTGTAAAATATCTTCACATTCACTTGTTTTAGCAAAGAAGCATCTTCTTTGAGAGATGACAATGCTTTTCCTTTGTTACAAAGCATAGGAGATTCTTGACACTTTCTCCAGTTAGGGGAGATATTTAATATTTCTGCTAAAAGTGTTCCTTAGAAATGAGATAGATATGAAATCAACACCATTTATGACTACTTCTGCCTGATATTAGATGGAGAAAGAACATATAAGAGTAGAAATATGGCTTTTGTAAGAATTTTTGTGTTGATAAAGAAGGCTGGGCAAATTCTTGTTTCATTAATTGGTTTCTTTTATATTCATTTATTCTATTTTGTAATAAATATTTCTTGAGTGCCTACCACATGCAAACAGTATTAAACACTGAAAATATAGGAGTGAACTAAGCAGATCTGTTATATTCTGTTTCAAGACACAGATGTTAAACTCCTAATTGCAAATTAAGTAATTATAATTGCTATAATTGTTATAAAAGAGAAGTACAAAGCAATGTGAAAGAATGTAACAGGAAGTCAGAAAAGGCTTCTTTCAGGACTTTGAACAGAGCACTGGAGGATACACAGGAATTATCTGAAGCCCAGTTAGGAAAGAGGAGAGCAGGGCTCTCCAGGCAGAGGGAACAGCATGTGCAAGACTCTCAGGCTAGGAGGAGCCGGGTCTTCTAAAGAACTGAAGAAAGGGATGTATAGCCGGAAAGCAGAACATAGACTGGGAATAGCCCACAGGATGTTGCAGGGCTTTGTAAACTGTACCAAGAATTTTGGTCTTTTTTGTTTAGTGTAGAGAAGGCATTGAAATGTTTTAAACATATGATAAGCAATAGATTTAAAGCTGGAAAATATCTTAGGTTCACATGGTATAATTTTATATCTTAAACAGTCGATGCCTTAGAAAGGGAAGGGTTTTTCCCAAGTTCTCAATGCAAGTTAATGAGGAAGGTGGAAATATTTTTCCTAAATTTCTCAGATTTTTTTCAGTAGAGGCTTATAGCTGCAAGTTAAGTGGCCCTGGACTTCTTTCCTGCACAGGTAAGTTACACTGGGAGGAGGAGTGGAAACAGACAGTACCACATGTATGGAAGACTCAGAATAATTGATCGGGGATGATTGGGTCAAGAGTGATGAGAGGGGCCGACCCGGTGGCGTAGAGGTTAAGTTCGTGCCCTCCGTTTCAGCGGCCCAGGGTTCGCAGGTTTGGATCCCGGGGATGGACCAATGCATCCACTTGTCAAGTCATGCTGTAGCAGCGTCCCATATAAAGTAGAGGAGGATGGGCTCGGATGTTAGCCCAGGGCCAGTCTTCCTCAGCAAAAAGGGGAGGATTGGCAATGGATGTTAGTTCAGGGCTGGTCTTCCTCACACACACACACTCAAAAGTGATGAGAACATCAAAGATGCTTTGTGCTCAAGTTCATACATTTTAGATTTGAAGTCCATCCGTAAAAGGAATGTATATTTTGCCTGCTTCTCATTTCCCCACATCCACCAGCCTACCCATTCCCGGATATTATTTCAATTTAATTATCTCATTTGTGAATAACAAAATAAAAAATTCCTCTAGCTGATTCACATGACTTTATGGATATCGTGGTTTAAGAAATACTGATATCTGGACTAAGAGGCAGTGTTGTGTCTTGACTGAGAGTATTGGCTCTGAATCCTGACTCCCTGAGTATAAACTACAGCTCCATATATCCTGCATTTGGAACCATGGCAAAATTGCTTAACTTCTATATTCTTCAGTTTATATATACCTATATCTACAGGGAGTGAGAGAGAAAGAGAGTATATTTTCAAGAATTAAAACAATTAGCGAGGTAAATTAATAAAGTAACTAATAAAATTACTTAGTGTATTTCTGGGCATACAGTAAGCACATAATAAACATTAACCAGTATAAGTATTATTGTTAGAAATGATAAGCTTTGAAGAATTAGCTCTGTAGACAGGGATCAACAGCTATGACTACCTGGTCCCACAAACTCTGTATCAATATTGAATCTATACCATCTCTCCTGGACACTGAGCAGTAGACTGAATCCCCTTTACTATAGGCGTGGGAAAAAATTCTTCCTTTTAGCCAAGATGACTGGAATCTATCTCAGGTAATTTATGTTATAAAATGAATATAAAATATTCAGACCTTATCCTTACCTTCACCTCACAACACACTCATACACACACAGACATAAAGGGTTTCACAGAATAAAAATGGCTGATCTTATTTTAGCTACTGCATAATAAAATATCAGCTTGAGTAATAATAGCAGATGTAATACTCAACACAGCTGTGGAATTTTCTCTATCCTTTGACCCTGGCTATTAAAGATATTGGAGAATAGAAAGGCAAAGATCATAGAAATTTCTCACATTCCTTGACAAAACAAATTTTGATTAATATCTTTGTCAAGCCAGTTGAAATATGTGGACAATCACAAAACCTGCATCCCAACCTATCCATCTTCCTGGGTCATTAGGGTCATCTGCTTTATCCTTCATGTTGCGATCTGTTCTTCAAGGCAATTGCCTTGGCCATCTTGGACCCATGTGATCCCTGCATGTACAACTACTAAAATTGAGAAGGAGAGAATTTGCCAGAATGACACCAAAGACTTTTGTTTTCATCTTCCATGACTTCTGTGATCTCACCTTCTGAAATTAACCTGCAGAATGTAATAGAGAAATAGTTTACTTTTACATTGCCTTTACCATATAAGTCAAACAACCATGACCGTAGGCCATGAGACCTACTGCTCCAGCCAAACTTTCCTAATATTTCCTCAAAAACTCCCTTGTGTCTAAAACCTCCAAGTGTCTGCTCCCTCTTCCATGTATAAAATTTGCACCTTGCCCTTCCCTTCTCTTATACAATTCTTCCTATATTTTAGTGCTAAATTACCTTCTATTGAAAGCTCCCCCTATCACCAAGGCCCAAATAATGTTTCTATTTGGGACACTGAATTCTTGAAGAAATGTCTCTCCACTTTTCTAATTTAAATTATGCCACTAAATTAACATATCATGGGTAGGATGGGTTTCTTCCCTAAAAGTCATAACTAATTTCCTAATGAGCCAAGATTGGAACTTATACTTCTTTGTATGTATAGAAGTATCCGATAGAGACATTTTCCTTTAAAGATCATAGATTTAAAGATTACAATTATCGTATAAATATCTAATTCACTGATGGTCAGGTCACTTCTCCTCCATACCTTCCCACCTTAAAAGTTGTAGACACTGAAGTTTACTCCAAACTCTGGAAAATCCACAGGGTAGCTTATTGCTGTGTTATATCATTTGATACCTGTATAAAACTTCCACACACACTAGTAAGAAAGTGAAAAAAAGTTTTTGTATTTACATTCAGCCATGTGAAGAGAAAACTATTCTTATAAACCCCCAAAAGAGAGTTTTTCACATTTTTCATATTTAAAGTGCGTGAAGTCAGTAAAGTCACAAGTAAACACAGAGCTTGTTCTTTTGAGAGCAGCATCTCGGGGTTTAGTCTACCAAATCACACTAGATATGCAAATGTTGTTTGAATGCAATTTAGCTGCATGCTAAGCAGTACAGAAATCTCAAGGGTCAAAGATCTGAAAATGTTTGCAGCATGAAAATCATAGAGGCAAATGTTTGATGTACAGATGTGTGTGCTAAAATAGGTCACGGTTAGATGGATTCATCTATTTTGTTCAATCCCTTATTTGGAATTGTTTACTAGGATTTTTTTGGTATGTGTTATTTTGGTTTCAGTTCTACAATGAATTCAAAATGGTGTTTCAGAGTCAATATTAGCCCAGAATATAGCATATGTTTACTATGTGGATGGTAGGGGATTTATAGAAATCTCTAGGAACACTGGGATAAATTTAATCCAAAAAAAAGTTTTTTTTTGTCTCTCTCTCTTTCTGATCAGATATCTTTCTGAACTCAAAGGGGCCTGTCCCCTGTCATAAGTTTTTTTTGGAAATATATTATTTTTCATTTTCTAGTTAAGGAACTTAGTTGTGTTAACTTCCTCACAAATGTTTTTGGATTATCATTAAATTCTGACTTGTGATATGTTCTTACACTAAAGGATTTCCTATTCATAAAATGTAACCAACTATATACCACAGCAATACATCATCATTGTTGGGTATACGTTTTGAAATTTAACATTAAATACTGGAAAAAATAACTGAATAGAATACAATAGATATCATAAATAAACTCATTCTAAAAGACAAATAGCCAGACAGTCAGTAATACTAGAAGTTTCCAGTATTTTTAGTGTTGAGATCATTTGTTATTTTAATTATTCACTTGCTAAGCATATATTGAGTCCTACTGTGTCCTAAACATTATGGTGGGAACAGGAATATAATCACGAACAAGAAAGATTGGGTCTCTTCTCTGGGGAATGTGCAATCTAGAAACTTGAACAGAGTTTTCAAAGAGGGTATAATGTCAAATGTTCAACTTCATAAAGAGCTCTACCTGAAAGAATTACATATGGTGGAAACCTCTCTTCATTTAATTTACATTACAAGCCTCTTTCCTAAACCACCTTCTTACCAACCATTTCTCTAGAAGTTCATCTTCATAGCAGCAGTGAGAACACTTACCAGCTCTCCTAGGATCCTAGAGTCAACAAATGTCATAAAAGACTTTCCCTGGTTACTTGTCCAATTGAGAACTGAATTATCAATATATTTGTCTCTAGTCTAAATTACCCTGAACTGGGTCATAAAAATACCATAAACTGTTTTTAATTCAAAACATTTTAAAGCAACAAAAATACTATGTAAGTGACCATACAAATATAGTGCCCATGAATATTCATTTTTATCTACAGAATGAATGCATTCTATCAGAAGTAGTCACATTTGGATAGACTAAGCTAAAAGTAGAAAAACTCCCATTAGAATTGGCAAAATGGGGTCCCAAATATAACTGCCATCGGTGAGCAGATGAGGAAGAAAAAGCTATTATCAGTGTGTGTTGAAGAATGACTTTGTGTATGTGTGTGTGTGAGTGGGCTGAAGAAAGAGAATCTAGTGGTGGAGCTAGGTGATGGAGGGAGAGAGGAGTAACTGAAGGAGAAAGTTCTCAAAAAGGCTAGATGGGACTTCAGTTGACTTTTATAAGACTAAAGAAAGATGACAGTAATATAAATGATAGAATAGTTTTGCTTAAAAAAAATGTTAGATAAAAAGAGTGTGTGTTTATTTTAGTGTAGATGAAAGCCCAAAGATTTTTTTATTGAAATATAATTGACATACAATATTTTATTAGTTTCAGATGTACAACAGAGTGATTTGATATTTTTATACATTATGAAATGATATGTCTGGTTACCATCTGTCACCATACAAAGTTATTATAATATTACTGATTATATTCCCTATGCTGTACATTACATCCTCGTGACTTAATTATTTTATTGCTAGAAGTTTGTACCTCTTAATCCCCTTCACCTATTTCCACCATCCCCCCACCTTCCTCTCCTTTGGCAATCAGCTCTGTGTCTATGAGTCCATTTCTGTTTTCTTTTGTTTGTTTCTTTGTTTTGTTTTTTAGATTCCACATACAAGTGGAATCATATAGTATTTGTCTCTCTTTTGGACTGATTTTACTTAGCATGATACTGCCTAAGGCCATCCCTGATGACACCATAAATGGAAAGATATACTGTGTTCATAAATTGGAAGAATTAATATTATTAAAATGTCCATACTACCCAAAGTGATCTACAGATTCAATGCAATTCCTATCAAAGTACCAATGGCATTTTTCCCAGAACTAGAACAAATAATCCTAAAATTTGTATTGAACCACAAAAGACCCTGAATAGCCAAAGCAATCTTGAGAAAGAAGAACAAAGCTGGAGGCATCACGCTCCCTGATTTCAAACTATACTACAAAGCTATAACAATCAAAATTTTATGGTATTGGCACAAAACAGGCACGTAAATCAATGGAACAGAATAGAGAGCCCAGAAATGAACCCAGACTTTTATGGTCAATTAATCTATGACAAAGGAGGCAATATTTATAATGGGGAAAAGACAGTCTCTTCAATAATTGGTGTTGGAAAAACTGAACTGCTACATGCAAAAGAATGAAATCGGACCACTTTTTTAACCATATGCAAAATTGAACCCAAAATGGATTAAAGACTTAAGTGTAAGACCTGAAACCATAAAACCCCTAGAAGAAAACATAGGCAGAAAACTCTTTGACACCAATCTTAGCAATATTTTTTTTGTATCTGTCTCCTAAGGCAAGGACAACAAAAGCAAAATAAGCAAATGGGACTACATCAAACTAAAAAGCCTTTGCACAATGAAGGAAACCATCAACAAAATGAAAAGGCAACCAACTGAATGGAAGAGGATATTTGCAAATCATTTATCTGATGGGAGGTTAATATCCAAAATATATAAAGAAATCATACAACTCAATATCAAAAAAATAAACAATTCAATTAAAAAATGGGCAAAGGGCCTGAATAGAGATTTTTCCAAAGAAGACATACAGATGGCCAATAGGCACATGAAAAGATGTTCAGCATCACTAATCATTAGAGAAATGCCAATCAAAACCACAATGAGATATCACCTCACACCCGTCAGAATAGCTATTATCAAAAAGACAAGAAATAACAAGCATTGGTGAGGATGTGGAGAGAAGGGAACCCTTGTGCATTATTGGTGGGAATGTAAATTGGTACATCTACTATGGAAAACAGTATGCAAGTTCCTCAAAAAATTAAAAATAGAACTACCATATGATCCAGCAATTCCACTTCTGGGTATGTATTTGAAGAATATGTAAACACTAATTTGAAAAGATATATACACCCCTGTATTCATTGCAGCATTATTTACAATAGCCAAGATATGGAAGCAACCTAAGTGTCCATCAATAGATGAATGGGCAAAGATGTGGTGTGTGTGTGTGTGTGTATATAAAGACATTCTTTAAAGACAGAAAGGATGTTGAGTAGGCAATTAGGAGTATGTACTTCTTTGCTTATAGACACATGACAGAAAATCTCATTGATGGCCTTGGGAAAACACATTATCTGTAATAGAGTATGCCTATAAAATGGATTCAACTATAATACAGATACCAAAAATGATCTTTTATTTTCCTACTTTGTGTATTGTCTATTAAATGTAAAGGGGTTTTTTTTCAAGCAATAAATTATTCTCTAAACATGTGCTCCATACCTTCTCCTCCACTGATTCCCAAAATAATAGTGTGCATGAAAATCACTTGGGAACTTAATTGAAATTTTAGATTCCCACTTTCCACCAAAGATTCGGATTCAAAAGGTCTCAGAGGAGTCTGCATTTTAACAAGCACCCCGGGTATTTCTGAGGCAGGTGGTCTCCAGACTCTGCTTTGTTACTGTGAAAAAAATCCCCAGTGAGCACACCTGCACTCAAATTAACATGTATTTATTGAATACCTTCTAGAGAATCTGTAGTAGACACTATGAGGGGTATAAAGAAACAGAAGACTTGGTCCCTGTTCTTAAGGAGCCTCCAGCTTCCAAGGAAGCAGTGCATAGACCCATTGCCAACTGTTGTCGTAAGAGAAAAACCATCAGTAGAGCAAACAGCAGAGGGAGCTCCTTTTCCTTCAAAGTGTCTATCATGAGGAATCCTTAATATTTATTTGTGTGATTATCTGAGCAATGACAGTCTTTACCACTAGAATATAGGCACTATGAGAGCAGACAACATGTTTTCTCACCGTTGCATTTCCTGTAAGGAGCAAAATGCTTAACTCTTTGCAGGAATGCAATAAGAGGCAATAAATATCTGTCAAATGAAAATTGTGCTGTGCTTGCTCAGAATAAATTTGAAATGAATTAATTATGAAGATTAAATAGATGTACATAAGGGAGGCTGATAGTTCAACTGGACCTGGAAGGTCTCAAGAAGCAGAAATGGAGGAAAGAGCTTTCCAGATTGAGAGCAAGATAATCAAAAGTGTGGATAAATGAAAGCACGTGACCAATTAGGAAATGTGGAATAAACTTGCTTTCAGTGATGGTTCAAAAGAAGAGTTTCCTTACTGTTTCTTTTTCATTTTGTTTTAAAAAGAAAATCAAGTCTGACACATGACAGTTTAGAGGTAATACTTAGTTATGACCATATTTCCTTGAATATAATAGTAAAAAATGTCTATATTTTTACAGTCCTTATATACCTTCAAAGAAGTTTATTTTGTTAGTTCATTTCTCTATATAAAAAAATCTTGCGAATGTAGTAGACTAAATACTATAATGGCTGATTTGGAGCCATTATAACTGTTATTAAAATATTATAACCACAGCTATTAAAATACATGCACACATATGTACAAACAAACACACACAACCCAAGAACCCAGACACTGAAAATGAAAAAGTTGCTGTATGGTGGAATCCCTGGTTAGTAATGAATGCACAGCTACACCTCCCTCTTACGTTACTGAAACAGGTAACATGTTGCAATATGTTGAAACATGTAACACGTATAACATGCTGTTAATACAGTATTTATTAATAATTTCTTGAGGATCTTCTTTGATAGTAAGTAGTGTGTGGTTACAAAATACCTGGAATCATTGATTAAATTATTTTGATGTTAATATAAGTCAACAATCAGTTTAATATAATGTTTTTTCTTGTTCTTATTGAAAATTAGATAGTTGAGTTGTGGAGCAACAATATAAAAGCTGTGCTTTTAATAACAAAATTATGTATATCTTTTCATTATCTCTTTCATTTTTTCTTTTGTCTCCTATCTCTTCTTTAACACAAAAGACACATTGAAAAATTAGAGTCAGCTTAAAAGAATGGCAAAAATGATAAAAGGAAAAAGTCCTATGATCTAATAATGAAAATTAAGGATATTTAATATGTATGGCTAAGAAATACGATGACAAATGGGGAATATGATAACTATATATAAATACTTGTGATGGTATGTTATGAAGGAGAAGGAAGATCTATTTAAACTGGCTAAGGTCTTAGAACAGGGAATAAGGATCTGAAGTTTTAAAAAGATGAAAATTTAAGTATAATGAAAAATGTTTCTGTCATTGAGAACAGTTAGAAAGAAGAATATTCTTCGTGTAGACATGGGCACTAGAGATGATCAAAACCAGACAAGACAAAACCTTTGGGGACCTAATAGATAGAAAAGCCACTTTATACTGTCCTATTTCCTGGTCTGAGTAAGGCTTTCTTCTATTATATGTCTTTAATCACTTGAAAAAGGAATTAATGACCCATGAAATGGGAATTCTTATTTCAATAGGTAGGTTGTTCCACAGACTTTAAAGAGATCGGTGGTTGAGGCCAAAACTCCCATTACCTCCCTCGATCCTATTTTTCTAAGTCAGTTGCTATTTCCTACCAAAATATTCTGTTCTCTATTTTCTTTCATGTGAATGATTGATGAAGGACTACTTTATAAAAGCAAGCAAGTGTAAAAACTTCCTTTACTTCACTTTATAGTATTTCTTGCCATCTGTGTGCCTATGTACCTACCTACCTATCTATCTTTCTATCCCTGTTTTTCAATAATGTTTCCGTTCTTCCCCAGGTTGAATAAAGTCATGCTATGATGTCTGATGTATAGGTACAGGTTCACAATGCTTTCTTTCAAATTGCTTAGTTTAAGATCTCTATGGAATATTATCATGGCTGATATGTTTAATAGTTCTGATCAAAAGATTACCAGATTTTCTGAGTTGATTAATATATGCACACATAAATACACACATGCATGTATGATTCTATGTATCTTTTATTTATCTTATATAATTTCTTTTACTTTCGTCTTCTTTATCTACAATATAGTATTGCCTATGGTGATCTGAGAGCCAAAGAGTAATATATATTGTCAGTGCCTTCAGTGTTTTAAAAATATTAACTTCATAATAGGGAATAGGTTGAAATAATGAATGACTCAAGGCTGAGAATTCAGCTTCTTGTAATGATCCAATGTAAGTAGATGAAAAAAGCCAGAATAAGAGAGTTAGCAATGGAAACAGTGAAAACAGGAGAATTTGAGCTTTATGTCAAAGAAAGAACCCATAGAATCATGGGATTGATTATCTTTAGGAGATTTGCAACAAAAAAGAATCCAAGAGAGCTCCAAGTTCTAGACTTGTTAACTGGTTAGAATAACTAAGATGATGTGGGACTGGGAAATTGAGTGGGGAGATGAATATATCTGTTTTGCTATTTGAATATTTGCTTTTATTGTATATAAGGTGAATTAGTTGGATATAGACATTCAGAAGACGTCTTAAACATGTATTTAGTTTTTGTCTCTGTTTAAGCAAAATTTTAAATTATTAAAGTAGATCCCAAGATTTCTCCATGTCCTAATTAGTGATGAGCAGAAAGGTAACCATTTCATATTCTTTTGGTTTGCATCAAAGAACCACTTCTATTCATATATGCATGTATTTATATATATATATATATATAAATAGTATATACATATATAATATATATAGTTGTATACATAGTATATATATACAAATTTATATAAAGAAAATGTGATTATTTTATATATATGATGATATATATCTTTTATATGAGATATGTGTATATATATATATATATATATAGCATAGAAAGATCATAGAAGTGTACCATACTAAAGTAGATCTTAAATTTAAATTGCCTTGCTGCCTCTAAAATGCTGTAGTTCAGAATTTAATTCAGCAGACTTCTGGTTACTATCAGTCTTTTAAGAAGCCTGAATCTTTCCTTAAATTTTTCAGAGGTTTAAATTACGTTGGAAATTGGTGGTTCAAACAGCCCTTGCAGACTCCAGTAGTTGAGGAAATAGTTGGTTTCCTTCTGTCTTACTATTCAGAGGATTCCATTCCGAATATTTATTTGAGGGCTTCACCATTGGGATACTCCAGTTCCCTTGCTCCTTTAGTCTTTAATTAGGCATACTTCTCCACCTTAGCATGCCTCTGCTCATCCTGAGCTCCCAGAGAGAAATACTGGTGGTGTCTTAGAAGTTTTAACCATCTTCTCCTTCTCATCTTTCTCCGTCTCTTTTTCTCTAATTAAAACCAAAAGGAAAAGAGCGAGAAAAACCAACAGAAATTCATCTCTTCTATAGTAAATGTAAGCTTGGCCAAACTCTATAACTGGTCTCTGCCTCCTATAAGGTCCAAAGTTGACCCACATTATTATTGTAATTGGTCGTTGTGTTACTATCATTTTTATTTTATTCAAAAGACCATCTTTATGTGACAGCCCTTTGTTTCATTAATGTTTTAACCTTAAACCAGTTTTAGTATAATCCTAGCCTTTCAGACACACCACTTTCCTTTTTCTTTAAATATTTTAACTAATTTACATATTTTAAACAATTAGACATAAACCTAAACCTAACGTTACACAACACACCAATAAGCAAAGATATAGTTGGTTTTTAATTTCAAAGTATAAATTGAAATAATCACAAATGTACTTTAGGGCCTCATGTTTGACAAATAATTTAATATGTGGTGTATGAAAGGTGTCACAAGGTTTGACTTCTTTGAATGTTGTTAATTTGTCATTATATTCCTCAAAGCACAGATACATTAATTTGTATCTAAAAAGCTGACTATAGTGAATAGGCCATAAATTATTCAATATTTTGTATAATATTTAACATGCTATGCTAAATAGGAAGATACGTATACACACACACACACCGAAACAGACTTCTATGTACTAGCACAGTGTGTGACTGATGGTTTCAATTCCAAAGCATTTTTACTTGTCTACTTAGCTTCACCTGCAGTTAAGGAAAAAAAGCTGTCATTCAAAGGGTTATCTTAATAAACACTGGAAAATTTGATAGAAGCTAAATTCATGAACACTTTCTGATAAATACTTTTATGAAAAGAAGGTATTAAGAAATTAAAGATTCATATCAAATGCTGATAACAGAGCAAAAAATGTCAGTCACCCATTATGTTTAGTAAGAAAGCACAAAGTTATCTGTCTAACAGTCATGGGTGAGATTTGTTTCTTTGTTTTTCTTAAAAGAAGAAGACCCCAAAATTCTTGCAGGTAGCAACTGTTAGGGTTTCAAGTATTATTTCCTTTGGTTAGATATTATTATAATATTTTCTAAGCTTGCTCTTGAAGAAATTCTGAAAACAACTTTTAAGCTCAAAGGTAATTTATGAGAATCCATTATCTTTTTTTCTCTTTTCATTAAACATTTGATTTGAAGGAGAAATATTAATAGGATGATAGCTTCATATAGCCTCTCTCAAGGAGACTTTTTTGGGGGTGAAATGGTTTAAGAAAACAGACATAGATATTCTCTTCCATTTATGGAGAGACAAAGTAAAGGAAATTAGAGAAAATATCATATGTGTGATCTGAGAAAACACTGGTTACATATTTTTAAATCTCTGAGAAATCATAAATAGAAAACTAAAGGTAATTATAAAACAGTTTGGGATAATGAAAATAATTATTTAAGCAGTCTGATACTACATAGGGATGTGATAAGAATAAGGACTGAAGTAACACAGGCCTGGATTCAAAGCTTTCTTGACACTTTTAATCAAGATGAATCTGTGCAAGTTACATATATACAAAAAATGCAGTTTCTCCATTTGCAAAACGAGCAATATTGTATCCATTTTTTTGTAACTGGCACACAGTCAACAGATTAGATTTTCAAAAACTGTGTTTCTCTATTCTTCTATAATAACAGTTATTTTCTAATATAATCTCCCAATACTTTGGATATTAGACACTTCACATCAGAAAAATCAGGGATGCACACCACATCTGTTCTGCCAGAATTACATCTAAGTTCTCGAGGGCATGGGGCCAGCCAGTTTTATGACAGGAGATCAGAACTAGTCCTTGGTGTGGCCCCTCTGCATGGCATACAGCCAGAGGTTAAGAGAATTCCCAGGAGCTACAGTAAAACTGTCTCTGAAAGGGGCCACTGGTTAAGTTCAATGTGCTCCATTTTGGTGACTGGAGTTCAGTTCCCAGTAGCGGACCTACACTACTTCTTGGCAGCCATGCTGT
This sequence comes from Tapirus indicus, assembly GCA_031878705.1. Classification (NCBI taxonomy): domain Eukaryota; kingdom Metazoa; phylum Chordata; class Mammalia; order Perissodactyla; family Tapiridae; genus Tapirus; species Tapirus indicus. The sequence continues at coordinate 31,014,092 of CM062937.1, read as the reverse complement.
GGTGGTGACCCACATACAAAATACAGGAATATTGGCACAGATGTTAGCTCAGGGTGAATCTTCCTCAGCAAAAAAAGAAGAAACAAACAAACAAAAATCCTGTCTCTGGAAGACAGTGCATTTCCACCGTAGGGAGTGAAGTAGGAGCTCCGAAATCTTTCTCTTAGCAAGACTCCCTCTTTTCACTTCCATCAATATTCATAGGTCCTTAGGGCAAACTCATTTTACCCTTTATCCCTGTGTTTTAGATTGGGTTTCCTAAAAACAGACTCTGAGATGGCAAGTTGAGTACAGAAAGGGAATTGCCCTTGGGTAGTGCCCTCAGGAGACACACCTGTAAGGAAGTGCAAAAGGCAGGTGGGCAGAGGGAGAAACTGATCTGCAATATGACTGCAACTGATTCTCCGGAGAACTCTGCGCTTGGGATGGACTCTCAGAGTTGGCCCAAATTGGGACTGTGAGAGTGAACATCCCTGCCTTGGCCACTCACTGGCCACGGGCTTCCCCGTGGTAGGGGGTGTAACACTGGGAGAGGTAGTTCTTTGCAGCTGGGGGCAATGCCCAGTGAGGGACACAGCTGTATGTCATCAGAGGCTGGTGCTCCTAGCAGTGGGGGGAGGTGTATTGACTCTGATGAAGGGATTTAGACATCGCTCCACAGTATACATGATGGTCCACTCCGTGAGCCACTCAGCTCCATTTGATTCTTGGGGTAATTTGTCCCACCTGGGAAGAGCTTCTCCAGGATTCTGGTTGTTCTTGCTCCCTATGAATTTTATAAGAAAAGGGAGAATGCATAACTTTTTATTTTATTGCTGCTATAATCTCACCATCTAGAATGGTGCCTGCAACATACGTGTTCAAGATGTATTTGTTAAATGAATGATTGAATCCACAGGAGGATCTGCTGCGATGTTCCTGTTTCCACTGGTTCTTTGACCATCAGTTTACGAAGAGCACTGTACCAGCGTTTTATTCCCAACGGCAGGATCCCTGGGTCTCTTGGCTGTTCTGGAATCGTATTCCTGTTCCTAAACCCCTCTGAGCAGGGTCTGTGAGGTGACTCAGAACCGTCTTCCAGATGAATCTGGGCTGTCTTCCGCACAGTCACATATGGGGATTTCTGGGAGCCTGCCAGATTTGTGGCTTCTCTCCAGGTTGGGATTTGTTTTCCCCTGTCTTCCTCCAGGCCTGTACTCTGGCTGCTTTACTTCTGCCTCCGTTCCCTGCTCATGGGCCCTGTATCAAGTCTGGCTGAATCTTTATCGAGTCTAGTGTCGAGACTTTAGCAGTAAGAAAACCTAAACTTTTGAATATAAAGTGTGCTTTTTTCCCCCTCTTTCATCTCTCCCTTGGTTGAGGCAATGGATGTCACCAAATAAATGGGTGAAAGATGACAGGGTATAAAGAAATGCAAAAAAAGGAGGGACAGCTTCATATCTCAAAATACTATCCCTTTGTGCTCTTTATTGAGTTGTTTTTAGATTCAAATAATATACTACATTTAAGGTGCTGGTTTTCTAGTGGTAGTAGTAGTATTTAAGTTCTTCTTTAAAGATATGAAACCACATGAAAAAATAATAACACTGTAATAACTTTTCCCCCTGTGGTCATGATATGTGTTAAGTTAAAAACAGACTTATGAAAGCAAAGGAGAAACCGTTCTGAGCAATAGAGGGCATGAAGTAGGTTTTTAAAGAGACTGTACATTTAAGATTAATGAAGTCAGCAAAAACTTTCTAAAGTAAAAGCCTCACACTTCCATTAGTAAATCGAAAGTTTAAAACAAAAGCATTTTTCAGATGTTCATTATATACCTAAAAAAGCAAAAAAATTCCATGTCAATATATTTAAAGAGAAACAACTGAGAAATATTTGTAGATTTTGATTGATTTAATCACTAATCTAGTGATGTACATATTCTGATAATTTGTCTCTGAAAGGCTGCACATGAATTTCTTTTCCGGGATTGCGATAAATGAGATGTTACAATATGAAAAATTATACAAATCACTTTAAATGTCATTATTAATTGGGTGTTTCTCCAGCAGTCAAGCCAGGCTCATTTGTTGAAATGGAATGCCTCAGCTTAATGTATCTAGTAATGTCTCCTAAAGGATGAAATTACTCACAAGGGAGAGCCTGAAGAATAAGATCAATGAACTTATATTAGTGTAAATTATCACGGAGAAATGAACGCAACATCGGGGATTGCAATTTACTTTGAATTTAAACTTACTGCCAGTTTGCAAGTTGGAATAGGATAAGCATTCCAAGTACTGAAAATATAAATTAGAATAATATGATATTTATACCTGATAGATCCCTGACAAATTATGGTTAAAATTAGAAACTTTGGAATTAAGAAATACATATGCATATATATTTAACGCATAGATAAGAAATATTAATTTAAAATAACTTTGATTAGGGAAAAATGTCTACAAAAGGGATTTCTTGTGTATTTTTCCCAGCATATAATCTGTCCCAAATTGAGGTTAAAGGTGCTGCTTTGGAGTGGAAACTAGTAGCTTGAAAGAGTTTAGTGTAGTTTGCAAATGTACCTAAATTCTATTGTGCAATTACCTTATGCCAAGGGAAATGAATCAATATAAAATATTTATTTTGTTTTTATTTAATTAAAAAGTAATTAAATGGAGAAATAAATAAAATGTTACTACTTTCCAGTTTCTTTAAAAACGTAGCAATAACCTCAGCATTATAAATGGATTAGATGACAATCTCATGAAAGTAAACAGAAAAACTCAGAGACAAAAGAACAGGTCTGAGTTCTCTTGACTAGTAGCTTCACTTCTGAGAAACAATCTTCCGTAACTGATGCTTGCCCTGAACTGATGCCCACGGGGGTTGTTGATCCTGAACATGGGAGGTAGAGATTTTACAACGAGAATTTTAGAGCTTGGTGGTGTTATAGGAGATAACTGCCTTGCATGTGATGAATAAGGTCCTGGTTGTGTGACTGTTCTAGGATGACATTGGTTGCAGTGATTAAGAATTTCCTACTCAATGAGCAGTTTCAAGGAGGTGATAATTGATCGAAACATTTTATGCTTAGGAAACCTGTTGAAACTTAGAGATGGTATTGACACACTTTCCTTTGGTGATCATATTAGTACTGCAAATACACAAATATTATACTGGCTTACAAAAAGGAAAATAATTATTCCAATTAGCAGAGCAACATCAATTCGAAGATTTGTTTTCAATTGTTAGTGCATAAAACAGCGTAACATAAAATTAAGAGTAAAGGCAGTTATGTGAAATTCTTAATTTAAATAAAAACTGTATTCCATTGAAAAGGATTGTGCCATCTTCCAAAAGCATAGTTCCATCTAGGAAAACTATACAGTATCCTTGATATTTAAAAACAAAGTTAAACAGTTATAATATGGTAGTATGATAAAAGTCTCCAACCCCAAAATGAATTTGACTGTTGACTTTTGAAACTAAAAACAAAGCCTTTCCCATATGTACATATTTACAAGTATCTATGTGGTCTCTAATTCAGTCAATATTCTTGGCTTAGTTTCTTAGGGAAACTCTAGAGTCATTATATGGGTGGAAAAAAGGAAGGCATCAACATACTTAACAAATTTATTAAGTAATGCATATGAGTTGGGAGGACATAGATACTTATGAATCAAGACCTAAAATCTTCATCTTTTTTCGTTAAATTTATTTTGAAATGGTAAGCTTTCTAAAAAGGATTTTTATTATTTCAAATAGGTACACCAAGAAAACAGTTCCTCTCTTTATTAAATCAAATCATTTAAGCTCTTTGAGTCCTGACTGTATACTATATATTAACATAAGATATGATAAATAAAGAGAACAATTCTAAGCATGTCAATACTGTGAATATATTTAGTTGAGATACAGTTGTAGGATAGTCATTTAGAAATAGTTCTTACAAAACATAATTGAATGATTCTGATATATCTCTATATTGTTTTTAAAAAAGTAACAGAACAAAACAGGAAAAAAATACATGTTCTTCTGCCTAGTCTAAATGTATTAAATTGAACTTTTAAAATTTTTCATAAAGTATTAAATTAATAGGAGTAAATATAACTAGGAGTTTTTAATGAATAATCCTCAATTTCTAATCTTTCCCCATTTTCTCTTTTGTGAATTTGGAAAGACATAAATTTGATGCTTAATTTACTTTTTTTGTGTACCTTAGATTTAAATAGCTAAAATTAATTTTCTTAAATTGGTTTATACTTTATTAGAAGTTCACCTTTGAAATGTGATGGTGCATAGGCAAAGTCTGAATTCTTAAACACTCACGTAATGTACTCAAAGCTATATATGTGTATGTAGAATAACAGTTAAAACCAAATCTCTTTATGGAGCCTAATAAAAATAAAACTATTTTACCTTCTAAGATAAAAGAAACCCATAGAAATTCCATTTTGATTCCTTTTATATTTGCATTGCCTTAACATGCCCTTCTTTCAAAAATAAATATAGATTTTCTCTCTGTCACTCTTTGGAACCTAATGAGTCCAAGGTTTTTAATCTAAAGAGAAGAGCATTGAATGTTCTTCAGATTTTGTCATTTGCTTACTTTTCCAGCGTTACTGCTCCCATATCTCCATATGTCCACCAATACTGTATTTCCACGATACCTTTGAACCAAGTATTGCCATCTCCACTAAAAAAAAGAGTCAGAAATATAAAGTGCCGGGCTTCAGCCCACATAAGACTAAAATTCTCCTCTTTACCTTGTCATTAAAAAGGACTTGTCATCAAAAGTTCTTTGCATTTTCCACTACACCACAGTGGTCTGGACGAGATGCAAAAAGAGAAGGTCTCTGAGTTGTCCCTGTAGCTAATACCTAGTTAAAAATTCATTGTCAACATGACTATTTGCCTCTAAAATATAATCTCATCCTGGCAATATATTAAATTTAGCTTAACAAACGTCTGATACTAGGGGAAAAAAAACAACAACAGATAATCAGTATCTCCACTGAGTGGATCTATTTTTGAGAAGGGTGTCTGGGCTTGAAGAATCGAAAGGAGGGGGGGAAGATAAGAGCTTCCTAAAAAATTGCGTAATTCTAATTTTTTAATATGACTTACTTAAGGGGTACATTTCTCCCTTTATAATGTATGGTTTGCTAATTGATATAATTCTCCAAAGAGAGTCATTTAGGTTTAAGCCCCTTTCAATCAACGTCACCCATTTTATTTTCCGCAAAACTTTCCTATTCAAATGGTCTCATACTGAAAGAAATAAAAAATTTCTTCTCAGCTTTGTTTCATCTTAGATAGCGTGATAAAGTTTCTTTCCACAGACTCAGAAAATTCATTCAAGGTACTTCGTTTTTAAGAGTCCAAGGACAACTCTACTCTTTGCAGAAGTCTTTGAATGACATTGCCAGGCAAGAGATAAATTTCCTCCTGTTTGCCAAAGACTAAATACAATGGTCATTGTATTTAGGATTATCTGTGAGGATTATCTGTGCTTCCTCAAGCTTCCATGCAGGAGTGACTGGATGGCTTAAAATTCTCGGTAACATCCACCCCTCCATATTTATTTCACTTAAGTCATATAAAAGTAATTTATTTTACTGTTTCCTGACTGCACTATGAGCTTTCACATGTCCTTGTCATTGAACTTATTACCCCTTGGCTTGTATGCCCCGACCCTCTTGTCTAGGAGTGACTTGTGAATTCCCAACTTCTCTTTAAATAGCCAGATAAAAGATAATTTACCCTTGAAATTCTCCTATCTTTGCTTTTTTCAAATCTGTGTGTGTGTGAGTGTGTGTGTGTGTATTTGCTCCTCCTGTAACACTTTCTGCATCCCTCTTTTGGAGACATATACGTAACTCTCCCAATGGTTTGTTTGCCAATCTTTCTCTCTCCTACCACATTGTCATCTTCTAGGTAAGAACAGTCTTCAATTTGTCTTTTTATTCTCAGACCCTGACATACTGCCTGACAAATGGGAGATACTTAAAAAATATTGAGAAGTGAATGAGTGGCCAAATTACTTTACATCTTGATACAAAGTCTCTAAGTTCTGTTTCATCATGTTTTGTTAAATGTGCGTACTTCGTACCTCTTAACTTGTTTGAAAGAATGTTTCAGAAAGCAGGGATTTTTTTTTTTATCTAAACTTGCAAGTTATATATGATTGCTATTTTAACAAGTCAACTTTAAGATAGGTAGTGCCATAAAACCAGCTAGAGCATTTACCTAAAGAAATGGAAAAGCTTAGAATGTTTCAGTAAAAAAATTGAGCAAATGTCTTCTGAGTGGTGACAAGGTGTTTACAGTGATCCCCATGATGAAATCACCTCTGTTTACTTGGCCCCTAGCTGTATTCCATGGCAGTCCTAGATGCATTTGAATGGATGTTTCATACTGATGCTTAATTAAGGTCTCTGTTTTCATACTAGCAGGAATAAAGAAATATAGAAAAAGTCTACAAAGAAGCAGTGAGTCGCTTTTTTTCTCTCTGTAGTTTCTTCCTCAAGTTAAAAGAAAGAAAACAAAAAAATAAAAGATCCCTGCCCTTTAGTTATTACTGTAAAAATGTTTTGTTTTGTTTTGTTTTTTGAGAGTTGAGTAATAGCAAATAATTTCTTTTTTTTATGTCAGCCAAGGTTAAGTTTTAGAAACAAAAAATAATTACACATTACTTGAAAAAAGTTTTGGATTCAAAGTGTAAATCACTAGAATAAATTAAAACTGAACTCACACAACGAAGATTAAATTGTGTTAGTTAAAGCACCGATTTACATGAAAGATTTAGGAGAAAGTTGGTAAAATTTTAAATCATTTCTATTAACCATGTGTAAATTTATTCAATCCAGATTATGTTAACAATTTATGTAGGCCAGTACGCTCCAAATGTTAGGAATAGAGAAAATCAGCTCATAAACTGGTTTATAATGCGCTCTTAGATGTTTTAATATGCGTTTCCATTTAAAAAATAACCATTAAGAGGAAATAAGCTGTTTTGCAAGGTTAGTCAGTGCTCATATCCCAAGAACATATAAACATACACTAGAGAACAGCTTACTTCAGTTGAACATGTGCAGCTGAGAATAGTTAATATTATTCAATAAATATTTATCGAGTGTGCACTGTTTTAGACATCAGAGACTCATCTCACTGCATTTGCTGATCATATTCCTGTCTCATTTAATTCTCACAAAAACTCACTGATGTCACTATTTTGCACATAACTAAGCCTGGGGAAACAAGGCGACTCAGATCTGGCTGACTTGAAGTTCAAGCCCTTCACCACTCTGTCTTGTGATCAATGTCCTTGGTGCCACAAAGGGAGAGTCACCCATAAGAGTAGAATGAACGAATAAATAAAATGAATGCAGAGAAAGTAGAGCTGAGTGTTACCAATACTCAGTGTTAGAGAATATGAGGAGGAAGGGGGCTCAGGGAAAGGGATTGATAATTAGAGAAAGAAGGAATTAAGAATTTTTAAAAATTATTTTAAGGTCATATTGGTTGATAACATGGTGTAAATTTCAGGTCTACATTATTATATACCAGTTTCTGTGTGGACTGCATTGTGTTCACCGCCAATAGTCTCATTTTTATCCATCACCATCCATATGTGCCCCTCTACCCCTTTCACCCTCCCCCCAGCCCTTTCCCCTCTGGTAACCACTAAACTGTTCTCCTTATCCAATTGTTTGTTTATCTTCCACATATGAGTGAAATCATACAGTATTTGTCTTTCTCTGGCTAATTTCACTTAGAATAATACCCTCAAGGTCCATACATGTCGTTGCAAATGGCACAACTTTGTCTTTTTTATGACTGAATAATATTCCATTATACACCTTCTTTATCCATTCATCCATTAATGGGCACTTGGATTGTTTCCACATCATGGCTGCTGCAAATAATGCTGCAATCAACACAGGGATGATAAATCTCTTTGAATTGTTGGTTTCATGTTCTTTGGATAAATACTCAGTAGTGGAATAGCTGGATCATATGGTATTTCTATTCCTAATTTTTTGAGAAATCTCCATACTGTTTTCCATAGTGGCTGCACCATTTTTGCACTCCAACCAGCAGTGTATGAGGATTCCCTAAGAAAAGAATTTTTAGCAGAAGCTAATGAGGCACAGTTTAAAAATGGAAATTGTTGGATGTCAAAAGCTACAAAGAAAGCTGATAAGAATGAGCTGAGGAATTAATGTTACTATATCAGTTATTAGAGAGCTCTCAGTGTGTAGTAAAACTTGTAATTTTAATCACAACACAAGATCATAAAGCGGAAATGGTAAAATCACAAATGTAACATCCATGAATTAATATAGACAGGAGTTTCCACCTTTATATCTAAATGTTATAATTGAGCTTAAGCATATATGGAATTTGAGCATGCAGTGTCAGTGAATAAAGAATGTTTTAATCTGATTAAAATTTAAAACCTGTCGCCATATTGTAGAGATTCACATTAAATGTAGGACCCCTCCTCCCAGAAATTAGGTAGAGATGCAAATGATACACAAAGCATGATTCTAGTGCAGTGTTTTCCCTTTTTAAAATACACTTCTTGTAAAATTAGCTGCCCAAGATTCTCAAAGCTATTACTTTAAAAAAAAAGAAAAGGTTCTGTGATCAAGAAAGTATAGAAAAACTGTTAAATGAGGCTGGACAGATTTGTTTTCTTAAATGTAGAATTTCCTTTGTACTAATGTATTGTTCCCCAAATGTAGTTCTTACTATGGCCCCCTTTTTGTTGAAAATCACCACAGAAAAGACATTGGGAAATATTGTTCTAAATGATAATCAGGTGAGAAGTAAGCTGGTGGCCAGTGTACCAGTATAATATGTGATCATACTGGAGCAACTGGAAAACCAAAGTATTCAGGGGGAGAGATCCTTGGAAGACTTCTGATGTCAATTCATTTAACATTAAATAAATAAATGTTATCCCTGAGAATTTATTTTTATTAAAGTTTTATTATGAACTTAGTTTTATTCAAGTTATTATGAGTTTGCTGATTTGTCAAAGAGAAAATTAAATGAGACTCAAATGTAGGAACACAATTCCACGGGAAATATTGGAAAGTTGTAGTTTGCTTTTGTATCCTCCCAGGCCAATAAGATACAAACAGAATTTTTGTAATGTGTACCAAATGTACCAATGTGCCAAATTTACTCAGTCTCTCTCAAAAATATCTTTCATTTCGGAATCAAAAAAGATGTTGGATTTCATGCCTATCTACAAGTGAGAACAATATTATTTTAATTACTCTCAATAATTAGAAATATTTTTAGTAAAAAGTTTACTTAAATTATCACTGTAATGACCCATCTTTAAAATGTGTCATTTTATTTTAAGTTTTACAAATCAATTCCTGCATGTTGGCTGTATGATCAATAATCACAAATACAGCAAAAATGGGTATATTTTAATTAGACTTCTTTAGTTGTTTTAGAAGCAGTTCATTCTGTTAATATTTATTGAGTTTTAATATTTATAAGGAAATACATAATTATATGCACTTTTCTGGAAATTTAAGTCAATGAGAACTTATTAAATTATATTTGTATTATTGTAACTATTGTTACTTTAGAGCAAAAGGTATACCTTTTAGGCAAAAGCTCAATGTGCATATACAGAAATAAAATTATTTTATTTATTCAAACAGAAAATAATTAGTGAGCGGTGGATTAGACACTGAGAAGACAGCAGTAAAGAGAAGAAAGTTCTTGCCTCATGGAGCTTATGTACTATTCAGAGATACCAGCACGTATCAATAGTGTGATAAGTACTATTGCAATTACATATTTTGAGATGACAAGCATTCTTCATATATGTAAATAGTTAATTTTAAAATAAAAACTAGCTAAAGTTAACTGCAGCTATGTATTTTTTGTGTGGAAGCTCTTGGCATCAGAAGCAAAAATTTTAGAGAAGCTTTTTTAATGCATACATCATATGGTAATGTATGCATGCATATGAGTGAATTAGCATAATGCTGGCTGCTATGACAAATAAGGCCCAAATCTCAGGGGCTTAAGACAAAAGACATTTCTTTTCTTGCTCAGGTAATAATCCAGGGCGAGTGTTTCTGATTGTCAGGTAGCCTTCCATGTGATTAGCCATAGACTCAAACAACTTTCTGGGTGTGATCTCTCTTGCCCTGAGGCCTATGAATCTTTTAAATCCTTTGGCTGGTAGATTAGGGAATGAAGTATTAAAAGACAAAAATAAAAGTCATTTCCGCTAACATTTTCTAGGTTTTTCTCATACACAAGGAAGAATGAGAAATATAATCCCTGGCTGTACAAGCAAGAAAGATGAGCATTAAAATTGTGTGGACAGGGAGTCATTGTTACCACACAGTGTGCATACATAGTCCAGCTAATTCATTGGAGGAAGCTTTCTACTCTTCTATTCTTGTCAAAAGATACATAGTCCAAAAGTAAAGGCAGGCATCATTGCCATTTTCCCTGGAAAGAAATCATCCTTAATGAAATGTATTACCCATCCTGAGGACTTATTCATTCAGAATGTTTACTGATTTCCTACCGTATGCTGTGTACACCGTCTGGACATGCTGCGTGATGCACAGAAAGGAAACAAAACAAACTCCCAGCCCTTGCAAAGCTTACAATCTAGGGAGAGAGAGAAGTTAAAAAAAAAAAGAAATACACAATGAAAGCTTATAAAGACTGAGTCATGACAAAACATGATAAAGAACAGTGAGACAAAGTAACAGAGGGCCCCTGCTTTAATGCTGGATAGGAAGGAAATCCTCCATGGGGTGTGATACGCAGGCGGAAACCTGAAAGATGAAATGAGTGTAGCAAAGAAGAGTGTCAAGAAGATTTCGGGTGAAGGAAATAGCATGCAAGTCCAAAGGCCACAGGCCAGAGAGACCTTGGACTTAATGAAATACTAGGGTTTATGTCTTCAAATGTTTGTAGAGAAATACAAGAAATTATTACTCTAGAGGTGCTGATTTTTAGCAAAATTGAGAAAAAAGTAGTTTAAATTTTAAGAACTACCAACCTCCTCCATGTTCAACACATATCATCGTGGATTGAACTATCAGGATCCTTAAATGAAGCATTGTACAATCCCACACTATGATTATTATCATTATTCCATAATGACCAAGGTTAATAGATGAGAATAATTAATTTTATTTGTTCGTGTTATATAAATATGTAAAATAATTTTAAATTATGAATAATGATAAATGGCAACCTAAGTATATAATTTTAATTAAAGTAAATAAAACTAAGGAGCTATACTTAGAATAAAGGTATTCAAACTTACTAACAGTTCGGTTTTAGTTTAAAATATGCTTAAATATTGAATAATGAATAAGTTTATGTTATAACTTAGTATTTTACTCACAAAAGACTCCTCTGACTTTCGTTTTTGTTTTGCATAAATTTTTTTATGATCCCGAGAAATGTATACATATTCCACAATTTGAAACGATTTATCTTTCAGTGGTTCACAGCTCATGTAGCTGAAACTCATATACATAACAAACTGATTATTGCATCATTGAGCATTTTGTTCTCAAAAAAAACATAAACCATTGCAATAGATGGGTTTCTGAAACTCTGAGAATGCATACTAGTTTATGTTGTTTTGGTTTTAAATAATGGATAATAAGAAATACATTGAACGAGTAGAATGAAATACATTTCTCTCCTGTGACAGCCTATGGTATCACATTCCGTCTAGCAAGACCTGAGGTAGCCTTCAATTCATCCGGGTCTGAAAATTTAAAGCATAAGTGAAGGAGGGGGGCGAGCGGGAACTAAAAACCATTATCTAGAGGTAGGGCCAAATTTGTAACCTTTTAATTGAGTTGCTGAGCCCAAAACTAGTCCAAAAAAGATACGGTAAATTCACATTTCTAAAAAGGCATTGACTTTTTATGAGTTCTCAATGTGGAGATCTCTAATGTTGTTGTAGTTAGGAACCAAAAACCAAGCTAAATTGTTCCAAAACTTCTGCATATGCATTTAGTGCTCTGTAAGTGGGAGCCAGGGATAAACCAACCACTGGCTTGGGTTTAAAAAAAATATATATTCTTGACACTTCCAAGTGGGTGCGGATACATAACCTGAATCTAATCATGATGAAACATCAAACAAAACTAAATTGAGGAACGTTTTATGAGACAATTAGCCTCTATTTTTTAAAAACGCAGACGTCATGAAAGACAAAGAAGGTCTGAGAGACTGTTCCAGATTAAAAGAGACTAGAAACAAATGACAGGTCAATGTAATATGTGATCCTAGACAGAATCTTGTATGGAAGAGAAAAAAAAAATACTATCAAGGATATTATTAGAAAAATTGCAATATGGACTATACTTTAGATAAAAATGTTTTATAATGTTGCAGGTTGGGTCCTTTGGAAGCAAATATTGAGGCAGTTAGTTTATGTCACACAGAATACTAATTTGGAATCAACACCTGTGGAAGGATTGGGTAGAGAAAGAAGTCAAAAACTGATGAAGGCTCAACTACAAAGCCTTGGTCAATTCCATGGAGCTCTGGAGCACCTATGACTATTCAGGCTTAACCCACTTTGGGCCAAAATGGCTGGGCTGTTATCTCTCTTCTCTGATCAGCCATTGGATGTGGACTACCCCAGGAAGGTTACACCCTTCCCTGAGACTGCTTTCTATAGCCGAGGCAAGCCCTCAATCAGTTGACGTCTGGTGGCCTGCTGACCCACTCCCAGCAGCTGTGGGGGCAGATTTTTCCTTCTTTAAGGGGGTGTCTGGAAGATCCATCTCCATGCCCACCACAAGGATTAAATTTCTTGGATTTTAAGCCTATACTGAGGTTTTGTTGAAGAATATCCTTGTTTTCAAGAAATGTACACAAAGACACAGAGTATTCACAGCATGCTTGACATGATTTTAAAGAAAAAGGTTAAATTAAAAAAATTAATTAAATGGCAAGTGCTATTGTCTGGCTTACTCAAAATAAACATAGTTTGAAATTTTCATCAATGGACTGTATTCTGCACTTTCATTCCCAAATGAGGAAAGCGTTATGAAGCAGCAAAGGCATTAGAGAAAAGGCTGCATTATATTCCATTCAATTCAGTAAATTACAAAGTGTTATGTACATGAGTTGTCACTATGGAGAATACAAGGATAAATAACTTCCTTAAGAAATTGCAACCTAACAAGGCAAGAAGCACATATAATGCATAAACTACAATACAGTAAATAATGCAGGCACACCAGAGGAAGCAGGGAAACCATATCTCATAAAGGATATCCGGGAGAGGGGCATTTGAATTAGGACTGAAAAGGAGAAGGGATGTGTTTTTACATACCAGCGGGGGAATGACTAATATTACACAATGCGTTTTGCACACAGACAAGAAAAAATAAATAAATGGAAAAGAAAACTCGACTCTATTTTGATGCAAACTCAGATTAATTATGTCCACATGTATCTACTGAAATGTGAGTGTATGTCTTGAGAAAAACATCTATGTCAAACATTTAATATCCTTAAAAGTACCTTGGAATTTTTATAGAATAAAATGTGACTTATTAAAGAAATGCATTCTTTACATAGAGAGTTTGCACCTAATAATATAAAACCTAAAAAGATGTTCTGAGTTTGTCAGTCAAGACAACAGGAAGGAAGGAAGGAAGGGAAGAAGGGGGGAGGGAGGGAAGGAGGTGGGGAAGAAGGAAGGAAGGAAAAAACTCAATATCCTCTTTCTTCCCAAATAAGGTAAAAAAGCTGAAAGACAGCACTCATTTGCGGGGGGGAGGAGGATGATCTTTGTCATTAATGCTTCGCGTTGTCTTTGTAACAATTTCTACTGTGGGAGTAGCTTTGGGTCGTGTTAACAGCAGCAGGGACTGATTAGCGCAGAGGAATAGCACACAGCCAATAGGCTCTGTCACAGTGAATAAAAAACCCGCAAGAATTTGGTTTCTTGATCTCATGTTCGTTTTGTTTTGTTTTCTTCAACCGTAAAGGAAATTAAGTGCACCGTCTATCCCATTTCCCTCCTGGGTACAGGTTGCTATAATATTTGTGTTTGGTAAAAGACTTTCTATCTTTCATAAGGACAAAGTATCTAACTTATCAAACAATATATTTTGCAATTCTCAGCTCAAACATATATCAAAGAATGAACAGGTTTGAAATAAAATAAAATGATACAAAAGGGAAAAGAGCAGAGTGATCCAAAGAGAAAAATGCTATAAAATAAAAGATTTATCCCAGTTATATGTTGCTCATCCATTTGCTCCCTGTTATAAGCATTCTGACTACCCTGGTTTTTCATCTTATTTTATATCCACAATAGATAAAACTCTGCTGAGGGTGATAATAATTGATCTTCTTTTAGCAGATATGGAATCAAACACTGACAATTTCCTGGTTACTATCTCTGTGAAAACATATGATTATAGACTAGATCATAGAGAATATATGATTACTGAATTCCAGGAGATTTTAGATAGAAAGATAGGTAGATAGATATGTAGATATAGATATATTAATACACACACAAAATAAATTTAGTTCAGTAAATAAGAATTTAAAAAACACTGAATTATCAACGTATTAACTGGATCATTTTTATTTTATAAATTTATTCTTCATGTAGATTCTCAGTGAGCAAGAGTGAACATGAAAAAGGCAGAGAGTCTTGCACTACCTTGAGAAGAATGTGTCAAGATTGAATTGTCAGCATATTGGCATAGTGACATTAATACATTTAAGAAACATGGATTGTGCTCCGACCTGTGCAAAATACTATGCTAGATGATGAGAATGTAGAGGTGAATCTGGTGTACATCTGAAAATCCAGTAGGCATGCTGAGACATGAACTTACATAACATATGGCAGAAAGCATTAGTGCAAAAATATGATAATGACGTTGAGGAAGAAGAAGGAGAGGATGTGTATAGTGATTCCTGTGTGACAGGCATTGTCCAATCTGCTTTCCATGCATTAACTTATTTAATTGTCACCACACTAGGAGCGCAGTACTACTATTGCTTCTGTTTTACAGAGGAGGAAATTGTGCCTTACAGACATTACATCATTTCTTCAAGTGCACACAGCTATTCAGTGGTGGAGCCAGGAATCAACCTTTGGTTTATCTGACTCCAATTCCTATAATGTACATAGTCATATTATAGATGTTGAGTAACTTTAATGCATGAAAGAAATACAGTGGTATATAGAGCTAAGTAGGCTAAGGAAGACTCGAGTGGTGGACTAAGTTGGTTGGAGAGTTGGGAAAGAGGAAGAAAATGTATGATTCTGATTATTTTAATGGGGATGGAAGGATGCAGAGAGCACAGAAAGGGAAGATACAATAATGATTCTAAGGATCCAAGTTTGGAAAATTAGATGCTGTGATGCTATTAATGAACAAATGACCACAAAAGAAGAGCAAGATTAGGAGAGAAGATGACTTTTGTTTTTAATTTATTAAGTTTGAGATTTAAGTGAAATGGCTATGAAATCATAAAGGCCATTGTTAAAGAAACAATTATTTATTATTAGGAATGTCTAATACCGCATTATTCAATGACATTTGAAAGAAAATGTAACATATAGTGAAATATCATAAGGGGGCCTCACTGAATGTTGCCTTTACTCCTTGTCTCCTTTGAATGATTGGCTAGCAAGTGAGAAGAACTTTTCTTAAAAAAAACCCATACTGTAAATATCTGCTATCTGTGCTTTTTAATCAGCCTGCCTATTTTAAAAATTGGTATTATTTCTAATGAACACTTCAGTGTCATTATTTCACAAATGTAAATGTCAGAAATTATCATCAGGTCTAAAGTTATTGCCATCTCTTAGGGCTTCATTAAGCAAATTTAAAATGAATAAAATTTTCCATGATTAATAATATCAATGTTTATGGAATTTCTCAAGAAAACATTTATGCTATATTATTATTTATAGTGAAGTAAGCAAAAATTGCTTCTAGCTGTGTTTTGTGGGTTGCAATATTATATTTGGATGCAAATAAAAATAGGAGGGCTATAAATTTAGCTTGTATAGTATAATTTAATGAAGGAAGTAGTTGTTAATATATTCAGCCATATTAGTTATTAACTGATGAGAAAATATAATCTTGATTTCATACTTTGGAAGTATGTCCTAGTTACCCAAATTGTCTTTTCCTCATAGTTAATTAGAATTGCACACTTAATTAAAGGTTATGTCCAATCTCACTTTTTTATATAATTTTGCATACTGTTTCTTCTGACATGTTTATAACAATAAAATAGCTGGAAACGCTGGTTCCCCAAGATAAATTAAGAAAGTATCTCACTTGCCTTTTTCTAAACAAAGGCTTTGCCCGTCATCAGTCCGTACCAGGCAATGTTACTTCGTAGAAGAGGTGGAAAGAAGCTGAGACCAAGTCTAACATGTTGGCCCTGGTGATTTTGCAGTTTCTCTGTATAAAGCACAGCCTTATGAATACTGATATTTCAAGAGTGATCTTTACAAGCTGGTTTTTAGTTGATATGAGTATTGTCGGACCTATTTATGGGATCTAGCATATGGTGATATAGGATATTTAACCTTTTATAGTCTTAAGCTGATTTGGATATTGTTGGAAACAATTAAAAGTTTATATTATATTACAAGTCCTCGTTAATTTTGCATCCCTTCTCTCCCAGTTTAGCAGAATCTGTTCTGGCTACCTCTTGGAAGTCACTTGAGAACTTGCGTTTGTTTAAGGGCTTCTGTATGGTCGCATAACTTGGCTTTTTTCACTTTGATGATAAAAATATTAATCATTTGATATGTGAGATTGTTCTTCAAAGCAGAATGATTGAAACCACGTCATTAGATTAAGGACATTGCTGTTCATATGCCAGTGACTAAACAAATAATTAACGAATAGTTTTTTTAAAATAAGACCGCATCAGTGTGCATCTCCCTTTACATCTCTCTACAAGGTGTCCCTATATCCTGACTTAGGCTAGCTCCCTCTCTGCAGAGGGCAATTTCTTTGGCTTAACCCCACCGCCCAGTGTTCAAGCCTCATTTACATCTAGGCCTAATTTCTACATGAAATGGAGAGAAAAGAAAGATAATCTTGTTAGGTCAGACAAAAAATATCTTCAAGCCTCTCTCTGTTTATAGATTTGGCTTTGTGTTTTTTCCCTTCTCCCACTGGACAGCCTATCAGCATGTAACAGTTCAAAAATAATACATTTTCCAAAGTATGAATTATTCAGGATTGAATAGCACTATTTTTTTTATTGATGTCTTAATAGTTTATAACACTGTGGGGTTTTAGTTGTACATTTTGTTTGTCCGTCACCTTGTGGATGTAACCCTTCACCCCTTGTGCCCACCCCCACCCCCCTTCCTCTTGGTAACCACCAATCAGTTCTCTCTGTCCATGTGTTCATTTATATTCCATATATGAGTGAGTTCGTGCAGTGTCTGTCTTTCTCTCTCTGGCTTATTTCACTTAACATAATACCCTCTAGGTCCATCCGTGTTGTTGCAAATGGGACAATTGTGTCTTTTCTTATGGCTGAGTAGTATTCCATTGTGTGTATATACCACATCTTCTTTAACCAATCATCAGTCGAGGGACACTTGGGTTGCTTCCACTTCTTGGCTATAGTGAATAATGCTGCAATGAACATAGGGGTGCATACGCCTCTTGTGATGGTTGATTTCATGTCCATTGGGTAGATGCCCAAGAGTGGGATTGCTGGATCATACGGTATTTCTATTTTTAATTTTTTGAGGACTCTCCATACTGTTTTCCATAGAGGCTGCACCAGTTTGCATTCCCACCAGCAGTGAATGAGGGTCCCCGTTTCTCCACAACCTCTCCAGCATTTGTTATTTGTCTTTGTGATTATAGCCATTCTAACGGGTGTAAGGTGATAGCTTAGTGTAGTTTTGATTTGCATTTCCCTGATGATTAGTGATGTTGAACATCTTTCCATGTGTCTATTGGCCGTCTGTATCTCTTCCTTGGAAAAATGTCTGTTCATACCCTCTGCCCATTTTTTGATCGGCTTGTTTGTTTTTTTTTTGTTGCTCAGTTGTATGAGATCTTTATATATTACTGAGATTAATCCCTTGTCGGACAAACGATTTGCAAATATTTTCTCCCAGCTGGTGGGTTGTTTATTCATTTTGATCCTGGTTTCATTTGCCTTGTAGAAGCTCTTTAGTCTGATGAGGTCCCACTTGTTTATTTTTTCTTTTGTTTCCCTTGTCCGAGTAGACATGGAATCTGAAAGGATCCCTTTATGTCCAATCTCAATTAGTGTACTGCCTATATTTTCTCCCAGGAGTTTTATAGTTTCAGGTCTCACTTTCAGGTCCTTGATCCATTTTGAATTGATTTTTGTATATGGTGATAGGAGATGGTCTACTTTCATTCTTTTGCATGTTGCTGTCCAATTTTCCCAGCACCATGTATTGAAGAGACTTCCCTCTCTCCATTGTATGTTCTTTGCTCCTTTGTCAAAGATTAGCTGTCCATAGGTGTGTGGTTTTATTTCTGGGCTTTCAATTCTGTTCCATTAATCTGTGTGTCTGCTCTTGTACCAGTACCATGCTGTTTTGACTACTATAGCTTTATGGTATATTTTGAAATCAGGGATTGTGATGCCTCCAGCTTTGTTCTTTTTTTTCAGAACTGCATTAGCTATTCGGGGTCTTTTGTTGCCCCACACGAATTTCAGTAGTTTTTGTTCTATTACCATGAAGAATGACAATGGGATTCTGATTGGGATTGCATTGAATTTGTAGATTGCTTTAGGTAGAATGGACATTTTAACTATATTTATTCTTCCAATCCATGTGCATGGAATATTTTTCCATTTCTTTATGTCTTCCTCGATTTCTTTCAATAGTGTCTTATAGTTTTCATTGTATAGGTCTTTTACCTCCTTGGTTAAATTTATTCCCAGATATTTTATTCTTTTTGTTGCTATTGTAAATGGGATTGTCTTTTTGAGTTCTCTTTCTGTTGGTTCATCATTAGTGTATAGAAATCCAATTGATTTTTGTAAGTTGATTTTATACCCTGCCACTTTACTGTAGTTGTTGATTATTTCTAGTAGTTTTCCGATGGAATTTTTTGGGTTTTCTATGTATAGGATCATGTCGTCTGCAAATAGTGAGAGTTTCACTTCTTCATTGCCTATTTGGAGTCCTTTTATTCCTTTTTCTTGCCTAATTGCTCTGGTCAGAACTTCCAGTACTATGCTGAATAAGAGCGGTGAGAGTGGGCACCCTTGTCTTGTTCCTGTCCTCAGAGGAATGGCTTTCAGTTTTTCCCGTTGAGTAGGATGTTTGCTGTAGGTTTGTCATATATGGCCCTTATTATGTTGAGGTACTTTCCTTCTATACCCACTTTGTTGAGAGTTTTTATCATAAATGGATGCTGGATCTTGTGGAATGCCTTCTCTGCATCGATTGAGATGATCATGTGGTTTTTATTCTTCATTTTGTTGATGTGGTGTATTACATTGATTGATTTGAGGAGGTTGAACCATCCCTGTGTCGCTGGTGTAAATCACACTTGATCGTGGTGTATGATCTTTTTGATGTATTGCTATATTCGGTTTGCCAATATTTTGTTGAGGATTTTTGCGTCTATGTTCATCAGTGATATTGGCCTGTAGCTTTCCTTCTTTGTATTGTCCTTGTCTGGCTTTGGTATCAGGATGATGTCGGCCTCATAGAATGTGTTGGGAAGTATTCCATCTTCCTCTATTTTTTGGAATAGTTTGAGAAGCATAGGTGCTAAATCTTCTTTGAATGTTTGATAAAATTCTCCAGGGAAGCCATCTGGTCCTGGGCTTTTATTTTTTGAGAGGTTTTTGATTACTGTTTCAATCTCTTTACTAGTGATTAATCTGTTCAGATTCTCTATTTCTTCTTGATTCAGTTTTGGAAGGTTGTACGCTTCCAAGAATTTGCCCATTTCCTTTAGGTTGTCCAATTTGTTGGCGTAAAGTTTTTCATAGTATTCCCTAATAATCCCTTGTATTTCTGTGGTATCTGTTGTAATTTGTCCTCTTTCATTTCTAATTTTATTTATTTGAGTCTTCTCCCTTTTTTTCTTAGTGAGTCTGGCTAAGGGTTTGTCAATTTTATTTATCTTCTCAAGAACCAGCTCTTTGTTTCATTGATCCCTTCTACTGTTTTTTTGGTTTCAATTTCATTTATTTCTGCTCTGATTTTTATTCTTTCCCTCCTTCTGCTGATTCGTGGCTTTGTCTGTTCTTCTTTTTCTAATTCTGTTAGCTTTTGATTTCTCCTTTAATTTCATCAATGACCCATTGGTTGTTCAGTAGCATGTTGTTTAGTCTCCACGTCTTTGTCCCTTTCCTAGTTTTTTTCTTGTAGTTGATTTCTAGTTTCACAGCATTGTGATCAGAAAAGATGCTTGTAATGATTTCAATCTTCTTAAATTTATAGATGTTTGCCTGGTTTCCTAATATATGGTCTATCCTTGAGAATGTTCCATGTGCACTTGAGAAGAATGTCTACCCTGCTTTTTTTGGGTGGAGTGCTCTGTGTATATCTATTAAGTCCATTGCATCTAGTTTTTCATTTAAGTCCATTATTTCCTTATTGACTTTTTGTCTGGATGATCTATCCATTGATGTAAGGGGGGGTGTTAAGATCCCCTACTATTATTGTATTATTGTTAATATCTCCTTTAAGGTTTTTTTAGCAGTTGTTTTATGTACTTTGGTGCTCCTATGTTGGGTGCATAGATATTTATGATTGTTATGTCTTCTTGGTGAAGTGTCCCTTTCATCACTATATATTGCCCTTCTTTGTCTCTCATTATCTTTTTTATCTTGAAGTCTACTTTGTCTGATATAAGTATGGCTACTCCTGCTTTCTTTTGTTTGCCATTAGCTTGGAGATTGTTTTCCATCCTTTTATTTTGAGTCTGTGTTTGTCTTTAGAGCTGAGATGTGTTTCCTGGAGGCAGCAGATTGTTGGAACTTGGTTTTTAATCCATCCCGCCACTCTGTGTCTTTTGATTGGAGAATTCAATTCATTTACATTTAGAGTGATTATTGATATATGAGGGTTTAATGTTGCTATTTTATTGTTCATTTTCTGGTTCTCGTTTCTTCTCAGTTGTGTTTCAGACTGCAAATTCAATTTGGTATTTCTGCATGCTCATTCTCTTGGTTTTCTCTTTATTTGTCATGTGTGGTTCTCTTCTGGTTATTTGTTTAGTGGTTACCGTGAGGTTTATATAGGTGATCCCCTGGATAAGAGAGTACATTTTCAGATGCCTCCTTTTTCCTGAGGCTGGGTCGATTCAATCCCTTACTTCTTCCCCTCTTTATTTGTTATCTCTATTTATTCCATCTTGTGTCAGAAATGTGTGTTTCCAGTGATAAGGTTGAATTAATTTTTGATGTTCTCCAACTGTAGTTTGTTCTGGTTTAGTCTCCTTGCTTTTCTCCTTGCTGAAATCTTTGTATCCCCTTTCTCTTTTGTTTTTTTTTCAGGCCTAAGGGCCTTCTTGAGCATTTCTCGTAGCGGGGATCTTGTGGTGATGAACTCTCTTAGCTTTTGTTTATCAGGGTGAGTTATTATTTCTCCATCGTATTTGAAGGATATTTTTGCTGGATAAAGTATTCTTGGCTGAAGATTTTTGTCTTTCATAATTTTGAATATATCATTCCAGTCTCTCCTAGCCTGTAGAGTTTCTGTTGAGAAATCAGCTGAGAGCCTGATGGGGTTTCCTTTGTATGTTATTTTGTTTTTTTGTTTAGCTGCCCTTAATATTATTTCCTTGTCACGGATATTTTTCAAGTTTGCTACTATGTGGTGCGATGATTTTTTATTCCTGGTTATATATTTAGGTGATCTATTGATTTCATTCACTGTTATTTCCCTCTCGTTCCCTAGGTTGGGGAAGTTCTCAGCTATTATTTCTTTGAACAAACTCTCTGCTCCTTTTTCTCTTTCTTCTCCTTCTGGAATACCTATTATCCTTATGTTGCTTTTCCTCATTGAGTCTGATATTTCTCGAAGAATTTCTTCATTTCTTTTTAGTCTTAATTCTCTCTCCTCCTCTATCTGGAGCGTTTCTGCATGGCTATCCTCAATAATGCTAATTTGTTCCTCCATATTGTCAGTTCTGCTCTTTAAAAACTCAATTTTTTCCACTATCTCGTTCATTTTGTTTTTCATCGCCAATAATTCTGATTGGTTTTTCTTTATGGTTTCAATCTCTTATGTGACATAATCCCTGAATTCGTTGATTTGTTTCTGTGTTCTCTTGTATTTCATTGAGTTTGTTTATGATAGCTATTTTGAATTCTCTGTCATTCAGGTTATCAAATTCTGTGCCTTCAGGGTTGGTTTCTGGGTGTTAGTCATTTTCCTTTTGGTCTGTAGCCATAACAAATTGTCACATGTATCCGACGGGGATGGCTTTATTTTTTCCTCTCATGTTGAAGTTGGTCCTGCAGTTTCCACCTGCTGCCACTGGATGGAGATCATGAGCAGTATGCTCTGAGCCCGCTGCAGCCCCCGGAGGGATTATGCTGAAACACAGGGTGTGTGGGGGGAGGGGTCCTCTCTTTCTCCTGCTTGACCCGGGGGTTTCCTTTCTGGCTCTCTTAGGGTGTTTACTACACCCCCTAAACAGTCCATCATCGCTTCCCAGTGGGGATCTCTCGACAGTCTGTGAGAGTGCCTGGATGGCGATAGTTTTCCCTACTGTGGGCCGCCCCTCCCCCCTCTGTCTTCGAGCCATGCTGTCTTTGCCGATCAATTGGGGATAGGGAGTACAACTTCTTACATCTCCTCGCATCCTTTTGGGCTTCCCGTGCCTCCACCGTCCGATGTATGGCAGCAGGGGTTTCTTAGAAGTCCTTTGTAGTGTTTGATTGAGCTCTGTTGGAATGCAAATGATGTTTTCGGTGTGTCATGGGGGCAGAGATTCAAAGAGGGAATCTCACTCCGCCATGATGCTGACGTCACCTCCTGAATAGCACTATTTTTGAGGATGCAGCATAGATCAGGGCACCTATTTTCCTTGTCTGGACCCTTTAGCTTTCACCACAACATAAAGTGAAGGTACATCTCTTAACCTTTTGGTTACCATCCAATTTATGACCCTGATCTGTGGGCAAATTTCTGGAAAACAGCATACACATATATATACACTTATCTTCTGAGAACACATTTTTAGAACCAATAAATTTATGTTTTTACCATGAATTTAAGAACATTTTAGTTTCTTAATGTCTTAACCAAGAACCTCATCTTTGCTTTCCTTTGCATAGCCATAGGGCCTAATATAATTATATTTAAAAAAAATTATCTCAAAGATGAGTTCAAGACTTTCCTAAGAAAAAGAAAAAAAGTTTTGAACCCTTTCTCAATATCTCTCTTATTTCTGTCTTAACTCCTTGAGTGCTTATTATTTTTATCACTCAATTTTGGAATCTAATTGTTAATTTCTTCAGATTACTATTTAAAATTTCATGAGTTAGTTTGGAATGGTAGCAAAAGAATTGGAATTTGGGGTCATATGTACTTAATTTCAATACCCAAAGCTGCTAGTGAATATCAGGGAAACATGAGGCAACAGATGTATCTACTTCCATTCCTATAGTTCATCATTTATTAAGCAAGGTAAATAGCATCTACTTCTTAAGGCTGATGTGAATTAAAAGTAATGTACATAAATCATATAGCCAAGTGCTTGGTAGACAGTGGCATTAATAAATGGTGGCTATAGTAGTTATTGAAGTTATGATTACCATATTTCTCATTATTCAAATAAATGCTCTTTAAGAACTAAGCCTGTCTTATATTTGGTTTATGTCCTCTACCACACTATAATACTACTAGCCACATGCTAAGGAATGAATGAATCAAGTATTTTCAGAAATTCTTCATAAATCTAGTTTAGCAAGTGAAAAACGGCAAGGTGAATATTTCATTTTATTTTAAGTGGTTTTTCAATACCACTCATAATTAGGATCAGGTCCTCTGAGGCCACTTGCTATAGAGCATGAACCCTCTAGCTAACAGAGCTTTATCAAGAGTCTTATTTTATGGTATTGTCTTATCTTCCTGGGAAGTTCGATTTGCCAGAATTTTTAAAGAAATCATCAATCATTTAGGTTGTTCTGTATCTAGTTTTGATTACGTGACACTTCCTCATGTACCTAATATTTTTTATATACCTAGATAATGCAAGCAGTATATTCATTATGATTTCTGAGAACATTGAGAAATGGTTGCTTTTACCCAGTTGCAGCTCT
Organism: Tapirus indicus; assembly: GCA_031878705.1. Lineage (NCBI taxonomy): Eukaryota > Metazoa > Chordata > Mammalia > Perissodactyla > Tapiridae > Tapirus > Tapirus indicus. The sequence goes on along the minus strand of CM062937.1, from coordinate 30,989,792 downwards.
ATGAAAAATGATCATATTTCTCAACTTATCTCCATGAAGTTTTCCTTTACCTTTTAAAGTTAATGAAATTTGGCATTCTACCAAGATAGCAGTCACAATATTCTTAATTGCCAGCATCTGGAAATGATTCAGATTTTACCCTTTCATGCCTCTACTTTTGAAAATGTCTTTAGAAAGTTGCCTTCGAAAATGTTGCAGACTCTCTCACAATTGTTCATCCCACTTTCCATCATGCTACGGTTATTTGAATGTCAGTGAAGTAAAATGCAAACTATCAGGATTTTAAAGACCTGCAGATTTACATGAACATCGACAAGTGTTGTTGGTCAAGGATCCTGGAAAGCAAACTCTGAGATTCACAGGGAGAAAGTCTGGTTAGTCAGCATCCACACCTGTGGGGAAGGAGAGGCAGCAAGATGGGCAGAGAAAGAAGTTGGGCTGTGATGAAGTCAAAACCAGGTCTCTGCTGACCTTGCAGGCGTTCTGAGGCTGCCCTTCAAGTTCCTAAGTTGAGGTTAAGCGGGCCCAGCCTGCATACGTCCTCATTGACAAACCATTGGATGCAGGTTGCCCCCGGAAAGGGAATGTGACCGGGGGGTGAAGCAGCTCTCTTCAGCTGAAGGCAATTTCAGGAAAAAGCTGATAGGCCGAGGGTGTCATATCCAGCAGCAGGGGTATAAATTCTTCCACAGTGAAGCGGAATCCATCTGGTGCAACACAGTGTTTGCTATGGTGCTGCAGTAGGTAAGCTTCCGCAAGAGATGTCCTCGTGATGTTGCTTTAAATCCTTGCTTAGTCTGTCTACAATTTGAAAAAAGGATAACGGTATCTTGAAGCTTTTCAATACCATTGATTATCAGTTCATTTAGCAACGCTTTTGGGCCTGTTTTATAAAGAACCTCTAACTACATAAATCACTTTCAAATGCTGTAGGTATCACTGCGTGACCCTCAATTCCTTTTCTCAAATTATTCAGGTTCTGGTTACTTCTAAGTTTGGTTGAACAACATTTCACTGTTTAGAGAACTTTGCTGAATATTCAGTGAGTTCAATGCTGATTTTTGAGGAGAAGCATAAGCTTTCTTCTAGTCCTTCTACTGCTTATGTCTATGCCAGAAGATGTTAGGCTTAAAATTTTCATATCATAAGACAAACTTTGTCTCATATATCAATTGTGTCTTTCAGTGAACAATCTATACTTTCCAGTTATCTCAAAATTGGGTTAACTTTTGTACACCTATTGCTATGAAGCAAATTTAAGAGTATTGAAATTCTAAATGAAACCAAATTTGGTAACCCTTGGACTAATTCACACTGTGGTTCATCAGCATTAATAGTGCTAGATTTAGGAAGTTCTCTTATTCCAAATTGTCAAAATATTGTACTGCTAGAAAGATTAAGGTGTTTAGAAGAGCTGGCTAACTCTTTTGGGTCATGGTTATGGTACAAAGGAGCATTGTGTCTGCATTAGTCCATTGCATTTTGTGTCACAGTGAAGGCATATAAATATATTAAGTAAGAAAAGGAGGCAAAGGGAACTTTTTACATTAATGTAAGTTTTAAGGAAACCATTTGGTAAAACAGGCTAATAAAACCTAATTTTTCTAATAAAATACACATGGAAGAGAAAAATAGGACTGTCTCCTTCTTGAATATCCTTTAGTTATTTCAGAGCTATTCTCTTTTAAATGAAACAAAATTATTGCCCTTTCATTTCAGCCTAAAAGGCTTTAAAATTATAAACAATATTGCAGCTGACTGAATCATTATCCTAATGGGATATTCATCAAAAGTCTATGAAGATTCACAATGAAAGGCTTTTATAACTGAAATCCAAATGTTATGTACAATGACAATTTAAATGCATGTGTTCTTTTCTCAAGAATTGCCTCAAACATAGAAGTCTTACTTTGATTAAAAAGAGCATTACTATGGGTATGAAAAATGATTGGAGTACTCGAAATACACTGCATGATAAGCTGGGTATGACTCCGATTCTGACTGGTACTTGGGATGTTCTCATTCTTTTTTTTCTTTCTCCAAATAGAAATTAATCAAATCCAAGTCTATTTCTGCTCTTTCTTCATTAATGTTTTTAATTTACAGACTGAGAGGAAGTAATCCAGGGATAAACTAGATTTAGGCTTTGAAATCATTATTTTAAAAGAAAAAGTATATTCTTAACCTTTATAAACACCTGAAGTCACCTGGCATTAATGCCAAGTCACATTTTCTAGAACTTTCCTAATCCTTTTTCTCAGTTCCTGTCTTGAGAAGTGCTACTGAGAGTACAAAGAAGCTTTCCTACAAAAATCACAATATGGAGCTTTTTGACTCTATCAATGAGCAATTGTGTGAGCTAACATCAAGGGTTAGATAAAGGCTTGATTGTTAAATCAGACTTGGGCAAATCAGATATTACCCCAAATCAAGAAGTAATTTGAAGGAAACAAGTGATCTATAGGATAAGCAAGGAGAAATCTGGGGCTGCTCATAGAAGCATTTTATTAATTCTTAGATTCTATAGAAAATAACAAATTGAGTCAAGTTTTTGGAGTGAAACTTAAACCAATCAATTTTCCTTTCGTTCTTTATCCTATCTGGCATAGGACAAAGTTTACTAAGACTTAAATTTTTAGATAGGAATGACATTTCATTTTACCTATACATTTCAATTTTCCTCCTCTTTCCTCCCCCATTTCTTTGGATAATTAGTTAATGAGTGATTATTAAATTTGTAGCATATGAACTTAGTTATGCTAACTCATAGACCATCTTGTTTAACGTGGAAATAGAAATGTGGCAATGATTTCCGTCGGCCAGATTTCTTTTAATATTAGACGTTTTAAATCTTGCTTTAATCCTTTCAAAATATTTTATTGCTAATTTGTCTTATGTAATGTGTATTGCAGTATTCAATTAATGATATTGGGATTCCATAAATGTCTGTGCTCTAATTTTTAGAGGTAAAAATATTTGCTCTGATGAAGATTTAGCAATTTTTTTAAGAAAAAAAGTTCGCACTTAGACATAGTGACAATTAGGGTCTGGCCCGGTGGCTCAGCGATTTAGTTTGCGCTTGGCAGCCCCGGGTTCGCGGGTTCGGATCCCGGGCGCCTGCCGACACACTGCTTGTCAGCCATGCTGTGGCAGCATCCCATATAAAGTAGAGGAAGATGGGCACGGATGTTAGCCCAGGATCAGTCTTCCTCAGCAAAAAGAGGAGGATTGGCAATGGATGTTAGCTCAGGGCTGGTCTTCCTCACCAAAAAAAAAAAAAAGAAAAGAAATAGTGACAATGAAAGATACTTTCTTTTAACAATATTTCAAATGCAATTTTTTATGAACCTAATCACAATTCAATAGGTAATTCTGTACTTATTTTCTCTATATGATATCAAGAGCTAATTTAGTAGAAGTTTTTTTCTTCCAAGTTTATGTTTTTATTTGGTAATATTTGTAACTCAAGAAATTTAATTTATCGTAACCTTTATTTCACCTCTATAATGTTGCCACAACTTCTGAATAAAATTTTAATAACATTTGGTGCAAAAAAGAATGCACATTCAAATGCAGCTTTCTAGGACTCTGTTAGCTGAACAGAACTAAACATAATAAAGTCTCCTTTCATCTCCAAAGAGGGTTTCTCAGAGGAGTTTGTCACATTGAATAGTAGAGATTTTTATTTGGTAAATTTCTGAAAATAATTATAGGTTTTATTATCCCTAAAACAGAATATTAATCACATAGAAATAAAAATGACCAAACCTGAGACCTATGTACAAATAAATACTTACATCTGTTTGCAGATTATAACGATGACAATTCACGGTGTGCCCTCTGAAGATGTGGCACTGGGGACTCTGTACTTAGTCATAAACATACATTAAACCAGTCTGTCCCAGTGCCCAGGGATCCAGTCAAACAAAATTGAGCAAAGAAATTCCTAAGATGAAAAGCTAAGGGCACTGACATAATTGAAGATGTACCAAATTAACTGACAAGGTCTTTACTGATTTTGAAAAGATGCATGTTACTTGATTCAATGATGTTGAATAGCTGAGCAAATATGTGATCCCCGATAGCAGGGATTAACACAACTATGTGTGTACACACCCACAGCCGCAGAGCCAGTGGTCAGCGTTCTTGTCTGCATCCAGATTTCTTGGTTCCAAGTCCAGCTCTTTTACCAACCAAGTCAGAACTCTGGTTTTGTCCCTTCCTCTCATGTCTTAAGATCAATATCCATTTCACCTGTGACTTTGTAAGTTCTTAGACTTGCAAATCGTTGAGTTTCCTTTTTCCCTCCCTTAAGAGGTGCGTGCTTCTCTCTACGTACTATGAAAATGGCACAACCTATTTCAACCCTGGACGTATTCTAAGAGACAGGGGCAGAAGTGAAAAGCTTGTTTTTCACCTTTATACTCATCTGTTTGAGTGCTAATGATTTGAATATAGGCGGGAAATACTGATTTGTATGGACCGAGTTTAACTTGGGTTGATGTCTATGTCGGCGCTAGGGAACACATTTGGGGCAGCGTCAAGAAATAGCCTCAACTATGTATTATGACCACGTGGTCAATATAGTCAGGATACAGGCAGCATTTTATATGTTTAAATACTTGAAGGTAAAACATTGGAAATCAATTAGATTGAAACTGTCAGTTACATTTCCTGAAAGTAGGAATAAAAAACATGGGCTTTAGTTGCATCTGGAATTTGTGTCAAGTGTAAGATATTTCCCTGAAGCAAAAGAAAATTAAATTCAAGCAGACATTTTGCAAAATTGTGCAAATGACCTCTTGTCTCAAATTTGCAGAGAGCTTTCCTCATTTTACAGCTGAGGAAACAGGTTCATCAGATCGAAGTCCCACAGTGGTTGTTGCCATTTCCCTAGTTTAGAACCTAAATTTAGGAATGTTAAGTTCACTAAATTTTCCATTATGCTCTATAGCTGGAGGAATCCTGATAGCCTGAACACAAATCCCAGCTTTGCCATTTCTAGCTAAATAACTTGAAGCGAGTTAATATTTCTGTGTCTTGGTTTTCTCATCTGTAAAATGGGTCTAATGTAATGCCTTCTACATAGGATGGTTGTGAGGATCAAATCAATTAATCCATGCAAAGCGCTTACTTTCATACAATAAATGCTCAAATATTGGCTAATATTATAAATTGCAGTCATTTGATAAATTTATAACTGTCCCTATATGAATATATGTGTATATATATATATATATATATATATATATATATACACACACACACACACACACCTTCCTAGAAAACATACCTTCTTAGAAATATACTTTATTGGGGAGCCAGAAATAAGGATACTGTGTAAGACAGTTTGATAATCCAGAAAGTATAATTAATTTGTACCATTAGATGATCTCTACCATTATCTATAGAAATCATCTAAGAACAGTACTTATTGTAAATAGAATCTGCACCACACCTCTTCCAAGGAATGTAACCAGTGCTGGATCACAGCCAAATGAACAGAATGCTTAGTTTGGTGTTTTCCTCTTCAAAGCAAGTGGCCCGATGCTAATTATAATACTTCTATCTGAACTGTATAACACGAAAGGAAATATGTACCACGTGTAATATCGTGGTTAAAAAATGTAAGATTTTTTTTTCCGTGTAACATTGTGTGACTTAATTTTGGTGGAATATTAGGGCCCTGTTGTGCTACTGCAATAAAAGTGCAATTGTAGGTTTTTGCAGAATGTGGCACTATGTAAAAGTGAATGAATAAAAACAATGATCAGTTAAATGGGCAATTCTGTTATTTCAAAATTATATGAGGTTCTGAAATAATGTAATTGCCCCACTCTTTAGCTAAATTGAGAAATAATTGGGTGTTTATTAGCAACTCTTGGATGTAGGATATTGGATTTTTTTAAACCATGCATGGTATGGGAAGAAGGAATATAATATGAGTCACTTGCAAAAAAAAATGTTGTTTGATTCCATTGACTTACAATTGCAGTAACAAGCGATTAACCAAAAGCTTTGAAAAGACAGATTATTTATGTACAGCATTCTATCCAGTTGGAATTTTGAGATACTACATCTTTTTGTCTAAATATCATTTATATCTCTGAAAAAAAACACCTTTTGTAATAATTTAGCAAAGTAGATGCATTAATCCCAGACATTGGTTAAGGTTTTTGCCATAATTTTCATAATTATTTTATGTAAATATTTTCAATCTGTTAAATTTTCTTCTTCTAGTCCTAATTGTAGTTATTCATGGTCTTTTGTGTTTCTAAAACATGGCAAAAATTGTAGAGGTGTATAGGCTATTTGACACAATAAAATTTAGACTCGTGGAACCACTGCTCAATCTTAACAGCTCACTTGGGTTAGTGTGAAAAATCATGCTTTAAATTAACTCTCTAGTTTAATCTACCATGAAATCAATGACTCTAAGGCATCAAATGTGTATGTGCATGTGCTTTTTAAATACATCCTCATGAATCTATCAGTTTAGTAAGTGATATCTTTAGTAGAAACCCTTCTCGAGTCTTTATTCCCTTTTCCTAAAGTTTCATCTTGGCATGTCCATTGCCACTGGTATCAATAAGCCACTCAGACTCACTGATCTGAGTTAACATAGCTGAGGCAATATAGCTCATGGTTGGGACATGACCCTGGGATGTGTTAGAGATGACTCTAGAATGTGGTAATTGGCATACAAAAAGAGAGGAGGAAGGTATTCAGGAGTACTTATACAAATATACTCCATGTTTCAGCTTAGCCCTTTAGCATTTTAGTAAAATAGCACTCTAGTGTATTGGCAAGCACCAAACAAATATTTTAGAAAAAGACTCAGTTATAGGAAAAAATTAGTTGTACCATAGGGAAATTGTAACGGTGATCCTTCCAATATCTTTTTCTCCTGAAATCCCCCATGAATATGGTTCCAGATCTTATAGTCACTGCAGGGAGGCAGAGATCTTCCTTTCCCAAGGCTTACAATGACTCTGGTGTCACTCTCTGACACACACTCTTCTCCTTTGTTTAGAGGTGTTCTCTTAAGCCTTGCTCATGGTTTTTGTCTGCCTATTGCCTTTTCCAGTCATTTCAGTCTTTCAGATTGCATCTCCTATTTTCCTCCACAGCCCTGTGAATTCCGTAGTCATTACCTCCAGAAATTAAAAAGAGAAAGTCTCTCACACACTGACGTGAACATTCTCTATTTGCCTAAGGTTTGAAGCCTGAATAGCCATTATTCTCTACCCCAAATGGGGTAAAATCACTGGTTTCCAGAGAAGAACCCCTGGGTGTCCTGAAGAAACAAGAGAAAGAGGGTCTTTGGTTTCCTGTTTTCTTATCTATACCAGAATTTGTTCATCACACTAAACAAGGACTTCTAAATGAAAAACATTGAACACCTAAAGTAATAAATAAGGAATTTGGGATTATTATTTAATTACAATAAGATTCATATCTTCATATTCAGGATTCATTCTGGTGGAATAATGAGACAAAATTTAGGGAAGAGGTATAAATACAGTTTGTTGAGAAAACCCAGTTAACTCATGTTACTGGTTTTTCTGAGCTCTCTGTCTCCCTCCAGAGCTATAAAGCTCAATATGATAAGGGCTGTTGTGTTAAGTACCTGTTGCTTCAAGTCTTAACATAATTATTTTTTATAATTCTAAGTGTTTCTGCCTGGCCAAACCTGCGTCAGTGTGGGAGGCCACAGCCAAAAGGAGGCATGAGAAATTTGGGCTATTTATAGTTAATCTACAAAGTTGTACAGTAATCTACAAAGTAGTGAAGGAAGCATTGAAAAAAAAATAAGAAAGCAAGGCATGGTCCTTTGTATAGGACATGGCCTATAGGTCTATAGGCAGGACATCTAAGGACAGGAATTTAGGTCAGCTCTAATCAGACTTTGCAGTGTCTAAAACTGACAAAGAATAAATTATCTATAGGTTTTATAAAAATCCCCTCAAAAAGTTTTTTTAAATACCTTTAAAAAATAGGTTTATTTTTTAACGTGTGGATCAATTTGGATATTTCTATACACTTGCCCAAATCATTTTTATTTCATTTCACTTCACAATATTTTCTTTTGTGTCAAAGAAAAACCTAAGAATTAGGTTTTCTTGAAACAGAATAATCTCCTCAGACACAAGATTAAAAAAAAAAAAAAACGGCTTTTTTATCTTCCCTTAAACTTCCAAACTGTTTGTGGAATAATGGAAGTGTGATATAAGGCCCGACTAATTGACAAACATTGTCACATGCCATTTTTAAAGCATAATCCTCAATGTTCTTTTGCTTTGAAGAACAGTAAACAATAAAACCTGTTCAAATGTTGTCCAGCATAGGTTAAATAATGCCAGCTTTAAAACACATGTCAAGTGAATCAACAAAAGTTTTCTGTATTTAAACTCAAATATAAGGAAAGTAAAAATGCTGAGATCTTTTCAGCATACTGAAATCCAAAAAAAGAGATTAATAAAAATGGTTAGATATTATGATAAAATTTAAAAGGGTAATATGTATTTTCTTAAAATATAATTTAAATTGACGACAACAGCACACACAATATCTAATTTTTCTTTGGTTATTTGCTTATCACATTAATTTGTATTAATTTATAACTGTAATAAGCAGAACCTGGTATATATACTGTACTTCATGGTCATTTGTCATGAAAACTTTTTTAGTGATTGGCTATAATTAAATATATTAAGGACAGGCTAAAATAATTGCTAATTATATTTCCAGTGAAAATAGATTTAGAAGAGGAAAGGGGGAGACTGAAGGAATAAATTTAAAGGTGGATAAAGGCAGGAAATAAAATTAAAATAATGGACAATGACAAAATTTTTAAAACAATCAGATGTGAGGGAGTGATTTTTAGAAAGAAATAAAGTAAAAAATATAGATTAAGGGCCAGCCCTATAGCACTGTGGTTAAGTTCAGCACTCTCCACTTCGGCGGCCCAGGTTCGTGGGTTTGGATCCCAGGCGCAGACCTACACCACTTGTTAGCCATGTTGTGGTGGTGAAACACATACAAAACAGAGGAAGAGTGGCACAGATGTTAGCTCAGGGCAAATCTGCCTCAGCAAGGAAAAACATATATATATATATATATATATATATATATATATATATATATATATACACATATTAATATGAATGGAAATGGAAAATGGAAAATAGAGTCATATAACAAATATACTTTGTGGGCCTAAAATTTTGGAGTCTAAGCCATCCTTTAAAGAAAGGAGTTAAGTGAAGTCCTTCCTGTTTAACAGGCTATGACTCTATCTCAATTTTAGTCAATATTGGACTATTTCTGCCTGAAAACCTCTTCAGTAACCAGATGCCATGGGTCCTAGAAAGCAGTGCTGGCATCTCCTTTGAGTGCCTTCAGCCCCTCTCCCTTTATGTCCTGTTGACTGGTCTCAATTCTAGAACAGCAGGAGGGAAGGCAAAGTGAGAATGGCCCTCAGAGAATGTCTGGAGAGAGGAGGACAAGAAACGGAGGGAGGGAAGAGAAAATGAAAGAAAGATGGTGGTAATTGGAAATGGGTGAAGATGATCAAAGGGTACAAACTTTCAGTCAGAAGATGCACAATTTCTGGGGATGTAAAGTGGTGACTATAGTTAACACTACTGTATAGTACATTGAGAGTTGCTGAGAGTAGATTTTAAAAGTTCTTACCATGCACACAAAATTATAACTATGTGAGGTGAGGGGCGTGTTAACTTACTGTTGTATTCATTATGCAATATATACACATATCAAATCATTACATCGTGCACCTTAAACTTACACAACATTATACGCCAATTACATCTCAAAGCTAGAAAAAAAAAAAATAGTGATTGAGGCAGATATTGCTATCACCACCATCAGATTCCACACTTCTCTGCTATCTAGATGACGGAGAGCCCTCTGATAGATTCAGGGTCGTTCAACTTTATTTTTTTTCTCTGCCAGTAACTAGTTGAGAAATATTCAACAATTCAAGAATGTGTTCTTGCTGGTTCCCTATTTCACTTTAACTTAGCTCACAGCTTCCCAGTAGCTATGTTTTGCCAGGCCTCTGGGAGTCTCAATCTGCGCATGCACAGCTTAGCATTTGGTTGAAGACTGTCCCAAAAGGACCCCTCAGCAGGTTCTGGAGGTTCTTTGCATAGCTGACTTCTCTCTAGCACTCTGCCCCACAAATGCCATCAGCCTCGGCAGCCCCCAACTCTGATCTCTCTATTCTCAGCTCAGTGAGACCTCTGTGCTCCTCTTGAGGTCACTTGCCTGAAATGCAACCTGGAAAGTGTCTTCAGGCAGAAAGCCTGGGTGACAGTGGGGGTCATGTCATTGTTTCCCTTCCCTCAGTGATCACAGCCCCGTGCTACCTGTTCACGAAAATGTGTACACAGTTGCTTCATATATTGTGTCCAGTTTTAGAGTTGGTTTTGGCAGGAATGCTTGTCCAGTACCAGTTACTCAGTGATGGCCAGAAAGAGAAAGCTGCATTTTAAATTCATTTATCTAAGTGTTTTTACTTTACCACATTCTAAAAGGATCCAAATACTAGAGATCTTATCCTCTTCTTTAATTTTTCTATACATGAAAAGAAAATGAACAATATTTTTTAATATATTTTATTAATTACAAATGGTATAATTATCCTTCCTGAACATTAAGGCGATGTGATATCATTTATTTCTAAAGACATTTGATTCCATTGCACAATTTGCATGGCAATCCCTTTTCCCACTATAGTCAAAGCTAACATGGAATAGTAATTCAATTAGTGAAACATCCATATCTGTTTTCACTGTTTTCTTTAAATTTCTCAAAGGGCTCATTATAGAAGCATTATCTCTGTCAGGGACCTAATTATTTGTCTTCATAGTCTAAGCAATTTACCTTTCATCTTTAATCTTGGCTTCCTTGAACTTCTTCTTCTGTTGTATTTGCTTCAATTTTATGTAACTCATGTTAGGTCATGCCATTCCTCTGGATTTTAATTTTCTGGGTTTCTCCAGCTTTTTCTCCATTGCTCCCTTACAATTAATATTGATCACTTTTCACCTCGAGTATATTTATATCTCAAAAGTACATCTTATTAAGCATCTTTCTAATTAGCTCAAGTATTTTCTTTATACCCTTTCTCATATTCAGGGGCATCTGGCTAAGAACCAGCTTTTTATATACTTAAAATCAATTTTACTTAGCATAATTAATACTTTATATTTTATTTTAAAAGTCTCAGTACTGATTCGCTTAGAATTATATTTTCAGTAAGCATCCATTTTTGCTTTAGGATATATAATACACATTGAGATAATAATGTCTTGACACATATCAAGTATTCAGTCTACCGATCCTAGCTACTAAGCTCATAAAATGCCAATATTTGATTTTAATGGTCAATGTTGACCTGATTACAACAAACATTAGGCATCCAAGACAGAATGGCTGTACCTTTTGTCACTTTAATGTTATTCTTCCTCTGCTTTAGGTGCTACTTTCTTTTTGGTTCTTCCTCCCTTCCCCTTCCCTCCCCCCCCTCCATTCCCCCCTTCCCTTCCCCACTCCTATCCTTAGTTTTTTTTTTCTCTTTCCCATCATCTCATTTAAGTTATAGCTACTCCATGAGGAAATACTTTGCTTTTAAGTAATGTGGAAATTGAGATATAAATATATTGCTGAAGTTAAAGACTGAATAACTAAGAAAATAATATATCGAACACAGTTCTGATTTTTGATTCCCATGCACTTTGCCACTATGTATTATCTACAAACCGAAACTAACATATCACTAGTTTCATGACTTGTTAAATGGAATGAAATCTGTCCAGGGTAATGATACTTCACTGACTAGTAAAACTGTTTTTAATTTTCAAATCAGTCTTACAGTTTAAACAATATAATTACAATTGTTGCAGCGGTACAAAATAAACTACTTAAAAATGTAGAAAATGTTATAATAGAATCAATGTAAAACTGAGACTCTGGTTCAACTTCCAATTTTTCCTTCATCTCAACATTTGAACAGGGGAAAATCTAGTCAGTGGAATCTATGCTGTGACCACCAATTGTTCTTTATAAATCAAAGGAAACCATATTGAATATATGATAAAATAAGAAAATTTGTTTCATCCAAATAGCCATCCATCCATCCATGCATCTGCTCATTCATTCACTCATTTATTTACTTAACAAATATTGATTGATCAATTATTATTTGCTAAATATTTTGTTATGCAATGAGAATGTAACAGTGAATCTAATAAACACATTCTCTGCCTACCCTTAGTGAACTTTCAGTTTATAATAGGAAACTCTACAAAAAGAGAAGTTTCTTCTCCACGTAGAAGTGATAAGATTATATCCCCATATCATTTTATTAAGGTTTTAATAATTAATATTCTTTTTATCTGACTTTTTTTAACCAGAAAATCAAATATGTATTTTCTTAAAATACCTTGGGTTAATCACATTTTGATTAGGAAATCTAGTTACGGCAATAATTTTCATTCATGACTGCTCCCAGCATGGATAGAGAGAATGCATTTATCTGTACACTCTTGGTTTTTAAGGTTGGTTATCCTTCTGGATGTAAATAGTATTTATGAATACATAGGAACCTTCTTATAACTCTCTTCTCTGAGACATTGGAGTGGGATTTAGGATAAAATAAGTGGTTTTAGAGTCTAAGGAGCTTTATACTCTTAGAAGTTCTGAGAGGCCTTTGATAAGAGGTTTCAACTCAGATGTAATCATTTCCTAAGAAGTCTAAAGACAAAAAAATGTTCTTCCAACACATTTATTATGATATTGTGCTTCCACACTTTTTGTGAACTTTATTACAGAAAATGAATGTAACTTTTACTGAAAATTATAATACATTAGAATTAGGGTCCCTAAAAGTTTTAAGAACAAAATGATTTGTAAAAGTAAGACAGACATCTTTCTACCATAAGGTAATATGTTCTGATTTTCAGAGAAGCCTAGGTGATTGTATTGGATAGCAAAATCATTAGTCAATGAAGAAGCAATATTTAAATTAGCACCATAATGTTAGTGAATGATCTTAACAGAAGAAACTTGCAAAATGGGAAAGTGGGAATCCCTGCCTTTTGTGGCTCCCTTAAAAGAGAGGTTCACAAAAATCGTAATACATATATATAAGAAAAAAAATAAGAAAGATAATCCTCAGTCAGTAGTTGGCAAACTTTTTCTCTAAAGGGGCTGATAGTAATATTTTAAGCTCTGGGGTGTGTGGTCTCTGATGCAGCTACTCGACTTTGCCACTGTCATGCAAAAGCAGCCATAGATGTGATGCCAATGGATGAGGGTGTCGTGTTACAATGAAAGCTGACTTACCTAAACTGGATGAGGGTGCATTTGATGTCATGGGCTCTAGTTTGCTGACCCCCACACTAGGTGGATGTGGGTATTTTAAATATAGACTAAATGATGCACAAAAACAGCTCTCCAAATGAAGTGCATAAAAAGGTGAAATATTAGAATAAATAGACTTTGTTTTAATATTCCTTTACAAGTACTCTTGTTGCTGTTTTGTTAATAAGTCTGAACAGTTTTTGCACATTGTTGATGCAACCTTTTCTGCTTTACTCAAAAAAGAACATCTACTCTATTTGCTGTCTGTATTTTTTATGAGATAAATTATGCAATTACCATATGGTCTTATTTCTTCCATAAAGTTTTAATTTTTGTGTTACAGATTTTTTACCCTGTGGGAAAGGGATAGGTAATTTTTTTAATGATATTAATTTCAAATAAAAAAATCATTCTAAGGAAACTATAAAGTTAATACTAATGGTCACTTTTTAGACGAGCTCTGATTATCTCAGATTTAGTATACAGAAGTCCTCAAATGACTGTGAGTTTATTAACTCTCTTGTCAGAAAATGAATTTGCTTTTTAGATTTGGGTTTATTTCTAAATTTTTAGATTTGAGTTTATTTCTAAATTTTTAGATTTGGTTTTATTGAATACATAGAGTTTTCATTTTTAGAGATTAATTGAAAAATACTCATGTTTGACTTACCTAGTTTAATATATGCCTGCCTCTATTGATTATCTAGTGTTTCAGTCAAATAAGTCATAAGTCACTTGCTTTCCATTCCCAATACCAATTTTCGACTTCAGATCTTTTATAATCTCTTTGTCTCCTATTTTCTTGTAGCTGCTTCTTGAATTATTTAATCCCATCTGCTGATAATTCTCCTTACGGAACTACATAAATGAAGCCTAAAACCTTTGCCTGACTTTAAAAGATGTCTAGTGCTTATGCTCATTTACTTCCCAGCTCTTTTAAACTGCTCCTAACTTCTCGAACACCTAAGGAGCTTTCCCCTGGAATTTCCTTCCTTCACCATCTGACCTTTAAAATCCTATGCATTCAGGTAGATCTAGGTCAAATACCATCTTCTATGTGAAGTATTCATATTCTATTTCTTACTGAAAATCCAAGGCTTATCCCTGCAGACTGACATCCAGTGAGGAACAGCGTGTTCTGCAGAGGCCAAGGCTCCATCCCATAATACTGTTGTAGGATCTCAGTCGCTGATCAGTTCAGAGGAACGACTGGTGTCCCCTAGTTATGGAACTAAAAAGCCCCCATGATCCAGTGGGTCCCTCTGTGGAGTGCAATATCTGGCTCAGAGATCCCTAGATGCCCCAGTAAGTTCCATTACTGAAGACTTACAGTGTTTTGTTTGGTCATTTGCTTCTGTTTGCCAACATCTTCCTAGCCAAAGATAAGTTTACAGTCTGTAGATACCCAGGGTAAATTAGAAGGTTTGCATATTAATTGTGATTAAAACACAGCAGGGATTTGGGTCTGGCCCATCTCCCTTGGAGTTCTACCATTTGGCAGTGGTTGACGAGCACTAATAACCAAAATCCCCTGGGGATGAAGAGAAGCAGGAGAAAATAAATGCTGGCAAAGAAGTGCTCTGACTGGAGCCTCAGTGGCTTTCCAGAATCCTGTTTGTTTTACTGTCCACAGCCTGAAGTTTGGCCTCTTTTTGTGGGAGTTGGAGGCAAGGCCAAATAAAAATAGTCAGCAGCTGCATCACGAGTGGGCCGACTCTCGGGAGAGGTAGCGAATTCCAGGACCCTGGTGAGACTTGGCACCACACTGCAGTCACTCCACTGGCTTTGACAAAAGTATGGGAAAATTGACCAGGGCAAACATTTCAAATTATGTGTATTTACTATAGAATTATTCAACTACAAAGGTTATCTAATATAAAATAAAACATGAATAGTATCCAATACAAAATCATCCAAAGCAAACCTCCCTAGTAATACCTAATGTCCATGCACATACTTCTTTGGGGTAGGGGTGGAATGCCACAGTTCTTAACCTCTAGAGGGTCCCTATACTGATCCATTAGTTGCTTTGGATGGACGTTTGTAGATATAGACTCACTTCCCCCAACCCCAAGAGCTTCCTGGGTCATCACTGTGGATTTTGCCAGGTATAAGAGCTCTCCTTAGATTAAGGTGCAGAGCTTCCTAACAGAGATTCCACCAACAAGTGTTCAGAGAAGGAAGGAACACATGCACTCCTATGGCAGGAGCAAGGGTCATTGAGTTATGGAAGCTCAGGGTTTTATAATCACTGAACCCTTAATTTATGATTAGCACATGCTTTCTAATACCATACATATCTAGATGGTTGTATATTTTTAAAATATGCAAAGTAGGCAATCCTACAGTATTGATTCTCTGTGTGATTAATCACATCTGGCTCTGACACTGGCTATAGTTTTACTTAGATGGAAATTAGGCAACCCTAATATGCTGATATTGCTATGGAACAGTGCACTTCCCTAGAATCAGGTGGCTTTTAATGGTTCCAATAAACTGTTAAGGCCATAACAGGGACTCAAGATCCTTTTTAACATGCACTTGCTACCAGATGTCAAGAACGTTCATTTACATAGAAAATGGAGCTTACCTGGCATGTGATTTCAACTCTATTTATGATTATCGTTGACCTCCTCTCCTTCTCTTCACCAACTCAGTTTAGCTAGTGATGACTACAAATGTATGTGGCTTACTTCCACTAACATGGTAGTTCCTTCGAAGTTGAGGTCATATTTTAATCAATTTTGTGTACTTGAAAGAACCCAGTTGAACTAAGTATCTTGCATCATTGATATCTCTTTATTAACATTCCTGCCTGAATATATACAATTTAAAATAAGCACATTTCTTTAAAAATACATTATACAATATAGAAAAATTCCCAATTGAAAACGTTTCAGTCACAATGTTGAAACAGACATCTCCGTCCACTAGTAAAGCCTAAAATGGATTTCAAGAACTCTAAAATAAAGATACCAAACTGCTGAAGTTTGCAGCTGTCTGTTCTGTATTATTACTGGTGGTATTATTGTTGTTATTACTTTCTATTGTCTGTTATGTTTTCCAAGTTTTGAAGTTCAAAGTTATCTAAATAGATGAAAAATAAAAATAGATTTAAAAAATGATCAGTGAGACAATAAGTGTTAAGGTAGACAGTAACGCAATTCAGAAACTAAGTAAGCTACTAAGGAAAACATTCAAACATCTATAGTTTGAAACCAGTCAAAAATAGGTGGGAGGTTGGCCCTGTGGGCTAGTGGATAAGTTTGGCACTCTCTGCTACAGCAGCCCAGTTCGGTTCCTGGGCATGGACCTACACCACTCATAAGCAGCCATGTTGTGGTGGTGACCCACGTACAATATAGAGGAAGACTGGCAACAGATGTTAGCTCAGGGTTGAATCTTCCTCAGGGGAAAAAAAATAGGTTGGAAATCAGAAGAGAGCACATTCTCTGTGCATGAAGATTTCCAGTGGTTGAGTTAGTCGGAAAGATGTTCCCAGGTGAGTGAGGTAGACTATGTAAGGAAAAACCAGTAATAAAGATGAAGATTAAAAACAAAAAAGTGACAGTTAACTTGTTTGCATCTCGCAGGAAGGAATTATGTGATGAAAAACATGAAGTCAGACGTTTGACTTAGAGTTTGTATAATTGAAAAGCTTGCAAGGAACTTGAGAGTACTGCTAGGCAATTATAAACACATCTCCATCTCTATTTCTAACTCTATTTCTATTTCAATATCTTTATATACATATTCCTGTTGAGGAAATTTTATCATTTCACCCTTCAAACGAGATTTTGTGTCTGCTTATCCAAAACAGGAATATGTTCTTTTGGAAAACATTTCCATCAGGCAGAATGTCAGTTTGGCAAACAGTAAGTTGTCTAATAATTTGAATAAGGGCAGACTCCATGCTTATTATAATATGTGTATATTCTTATTTTCTTAGAAGAAGAACACTCAATGCCTCCCCAAGGAAGGACCTGTTTCATGCGGGTGATTCCTTAAGGCACATGCTTCAAGAATAGCAGATGGTCTAAGACAGTATTTACTTAACTACTTTATTTCTGCTGAGTGGTGTGTACTAACTAAAGGCAAATGCCGAATAGTCCTAGGAAATAGAAATGATGTTTAGAGTCTGTGTAAGCGTCAAGAGAGTAGAGTAATAATGTTGCAAGCCAGGGAAAGGAACTTTATGGGAATATAAAGATGTCTTGTGGGGAATTTGATTGAGTTTCTGCTGTGTGGGTGAGTCATCTTCTCTGCCACCCTGTGAAACTTTTGATAAAAATATCCGTATCTAGTTAATCTTTGTGGAGATAGGTTTGTGCTGAATATGGTTTCAAAGTGGGCACAGTGGAGAGGCCTAAGCCATTACAACTGGGTTATAGAGAAACAATGAGTTTTCTCGTTGTGCGTGACGGACACATAATGAGGCAATCTATAGACAGAAATGGCAAGGAAGTAACTTACATGGAAACGGTGCAAGAAAGAGGAAGAACTTGCCAAAATGGCACATTATAAACTAATCTTTCATAGAAATGGGTGACAGTCCAAGTCAGCCAAGACCTTTGAGATTGTAAGAAATTTTTGAAAAGAAACAAAAAGTGTTTTTGTTTTCCCCATATTTAAGAACTGTCACATATTTAGTTATATTGTACTAAAATAATGATAGTGTTCAGACATATATTAAGGCTATAAGACTTACGAAGACTGTAGTATGGTAGTGCACTGAAGACCAGCAGTAAATTTCAAGGAAACCAACAACATAATATAAGGTAAGTAAATAACCAAAAATAGTTATCATTTCTCACTTATACTATTGCTGTGGCCACGTAATGCCTCAAACTCCTTTCATCCTCCATGCTGCAGCTAGAGTGATTTATTTAAAATTAATCCCATCATGATCAATGGTTAAAACTTCTCCCTGTTCTACAGAATAGTGTAAACTTCTAAACATGGCTCCTGCCCTGAACCCCTACCTATGCCTTTCTTAGCACCATTTCTCACCATCCAATGAATGCATGTGTTTGCTCATGTTGATTTTTTTGTTTATTTCTTACTGGAATACATGAACTATTCCATTTCCCACAAATCTGTTTTCTCAAGTTACTCATTCATTCAAGAGAAGTGTAGCCGATTAGGTTTTGCCTCCTCCAGGAAACGAATCCTGAAGTTCCAAAGTGGGTTAGACGCTTTTCATCAATGCCCATAGAGTACTCTAGGCATGATTTTGCCTTAGCACTTAAGAGAACTTATTAAAACAATCTGTTTATCTGTCTATCTCTAGCAACAGAGTCTAAGTTTTCTAGGTTAGGAACTTTCTATCATTTATCTTTTATGACTCTAGAGACAAGTAGAGGATCATACAGAGTAGGAAGTAAATAAATATTGGTTGAAGTCAGATTGAGTCATTAGGAAAAATAAAGAGAATTTAAAATTGATCCTCTTACCTATTATTTTTGGTCCCTTCTAGCCTGTGTAATTTCATATACAACATATACAGTAATGTTTGGCAGTAAAGAATGCTATTAATAGAGAATTGTAATATATTTTATTCTAGTTTTGCTTTGTGATAAAATTTGAGTCTCTTTCTAGAACATTCCTCTTTCTTTATATTCTCAGTTATTTGCCAGTTCTGTCACTACTACTCTAGAAACAGCCTCAAGAACTACCTCACCAGCCATATTTATTGCTAAAACTTTATTTTAGGCCCTGGTTACAAAGCTATCTAGTGGGTCTTTTGTAATTAATTATCTTCCCTGTTTTACTCATCATTAAACTGTTGACAAACCTATTTTCAAAAGGTACAAACCAGTATTTCCATTGCCTAAGGTATAATTCCAAATACATTATCAAGGAATTCAATGTCATCTTATGATCTGCTTCAATCTATCTGCTCACACATTTCTCATACAACACACTCCTTGCTTTTACACACGTTTCAGGCACAGTAATCTACTCTTTCCCGAGTGCATCTTATGCTTTCCCATCACTGTTTCTTCACTTGTGTGTTTATTTAGCATGAATTGTTTTATTTCCACTTCTGTTGTCAAAACCCCACTCATCCCTCACGTCTCAGTTGACATAATTTCTCTTCCAGAAATCCCTCACCATATAGCTCTAGTCAGAATTAACATCATTTTTATTATAATACCAGGGAAATTTTTCATACTGTGGCTACTTGTGTTTATATAACTCACTAAATTTTATTTATTCCCATGCAGGAGAAATGCCTTGTAAACTTCTGAGTTCCTTTATGATATTTAGTACAATCACTAATAGTACTGGAAAACTCAATGTTTAAGGTAAGCATCTTGGAGTTGGAAGGGATTATGTAGTCTGAATCAGAAATTCCTAATCTGAAGAACCAGGGCACAGAGCACTATATTTCTAAAGTAATTGAAATTTGAAGATAGAGCCTGGTAACTTGTCTGCCAATACGTTTCTCTTTCCAGTGTACCTTTTAATTAATATATGCCACAATAGCTTTTCCTACCAGAAGTGCTAAACCAGAACTATCCATTAGAACTTTCTGCAATTATGGAAATATTCTATATCTGCACAGTCCAATATGGTAGTCACTAACCACATAGGGCTCTTGAATGCTTGAATTGTATCTAGCGCATCTGAGGAATTAAATTTACAATTTCCTTAATTTTAGTTAATTTAAATTTAAATAACCAAGTGCGGCTAGTGGCTACTCTATTAAACAGTGCAGTAGACTATATAAGCAGTTTCCAAGAAAGCATTTTCCAAATATGCTAACACCAAAAATTTTGTGGTCAAGAAGGAACAAATACAATTATAGTTTCCTTTTGATTTTAAGGGACATTTTTCTCAGTGCAGAAATGGACAACATCCACTTATTTGATGGAATAATGTTATTGGACTCGTTTCCCTGGCACAGAACAAATGGTAGCTCATAAAGACTGAATTCCAAGTAAATAATATACAGTTGGGAAAGATGATGTGCACTGGATAATTAAGGAGATGACTTGATTCAGTCTATTGCAATTGGGAGAATGTTCACGGATGAGGAACACTTCAAAGAAAAGGAAGGGAAGGAGGCTGAGGTTTTATTGAGGCAGGTAGACAAGGGAGTCATGAGGAAGGATGGAAATGAGTCTTAATCTGAGTAATTTAGGAAGGGTGGAGGTAGGAATATACAAAAGCAGAGTAATCCTTTGCTTAGCCATTTCTCTGAACACAAAAGGTTGGGGGCGGATTTTGCAACTGCTTTCCAGGGAGATGTATACGTAAGTATATATACATAAAAAACTTCAGGAAGAATTCAAATTTCACAAATTTTATCTATTTATATTTCCTCACTTCTATTCAAAGATCTGGGGAGTCCAAGTTAAGAACTTTTGCTCTATGATTGCCTACCAAATTTCCAGTAGGAAATTTTTGTTTAATTGTTTGCTTAGGGAAATTTGAGTTGTATTCTTTAATTAAAATAAATTATCTGGCATTTAGAATCAAATTCTGAAACATTTGAGTATCAGTTATACTAGGCAAGTAGCAAGTAATTTAGTATTTTTTTATCTCATTTCATTCTATCTGTAATCACCATTTTACAAGCAAGGAAACTAAGGCTAATAAATTTGAAGTGATTTGTTCCATTTAGTTCTGGACTGTTATTTCCATATATTTAGTTATTAGTAATTTCACCATTGTATAAACAAAATATCATCTAGGATCACCTCAGCCCTATGATTATAGAGAGCAATTGACTTGAACTTTGGTATTGGTGGGTAATCTAATGAGATTTCTGCAAATGCCAGAGTACTTATTATCTGTGGTCACCTCACATTTTGAGATCTTGTTTTATACAAATTAATTCTGTTTATGGAGCATTTCACCATACCTTTTGTGTATACAATACCTCTACTTTGAAACACATCAAAATGAATTTGAATCTTAGGCCCTTTCCTTGTGCACACACGCACATGAACGCATACATAGTTCATCACACTCACTCTCCAATGTGAGTGGATTGATACCTGTGGATGTCTTTATGACTCTGATATTTCTCTGTTTACTCAGAGTTCCATCCTATAGCATGGCAGTATAGGAGATCCCAGAGCACTTGGTCTGTCCCCTTCCCACCCAAGTCCCAACAATATCAGCTCAGCCCATACATCCAAGCTCTGTCCTCCTGCTTTCCAAATAAATGCCTCTTGGCCACTTCTCAAGCCTAGGAGAAAGGACCTGAGGAAGAGGTTCAAGCAGGCCTTAGAAGCTGCCTCAGTGTTGTGGAGGGATTATCGTCTTGGAGAAAAGATGTAATAGGCTCTGGATGGCCACATCCTGTTTGCCCTGTACATTCCTTGTACTTGGAGAGCGGTATGGCTGGAGGAAGGAAAGAACAAGGCCCTCTAAAGGGTGGAGTCCAAGGTAGGGATCCCTCTTGCTCAGGCTAAGGTTGGAATGGAATGGTGTGGCATCTCTGAGATCTAAAAGTTATTCTGGAAGCAATATGAAGGCTGGTTTGGAAAAGATTGAGTCTGAGGGCATAAAGACCAAGGAGTTATTGCAACAGTCCAATCTACTAGAATTGGGAGAATGACAATGGGGATAGAGAGGAAGGGTGGACAGATTCGAGATTTAGGTGCTGTGATCGATAGAGCTCAATGGCCAACTAAATCCCAGAAGGAGAGGAAAAAGTTGGAAACGAGGATGAATCTGACCTCTCTTGGTAGGCAGGCCATCAAATGGAAATAAAACTTTATTCTAGAAATCTCTCTGCTGCACTATGCTGTCTCTCAGATTTTAAAGCAGTCTGCAATGAAAATCTGGAGCCTGATCATAATTTTAGAGCTTGATTTTGGTCTAATAAGATGAAAACTATTACTATATATTTCAAGCAATTATTTGCCTAAGGAATACATTCTTTGAAGACACATGTAGTTATGCTTCTAGTTATGTATACTTAAAAGACATAATCATATAATTTATTGTGGTGTAGATAGTTTTAAATCCTGTCAAAACATAAACAGTTATGCTTATTCAAAATACTATTATATTAGTAACCAAATTAAATCCCTCTTCTTTTTCCTAGTTCACTGAGTTTGCTGAATATTTTCCTGAACCTAACTTGACCCCTCAAATAGTAGATAAAAATCTTTCAAGTCCCAATACATCCAGTCTAATCAGGACTCCATGAAATAAAAATGAATTGTGTTTAAACCAAGCCTATGATGATGATAACTACTGAATTGGAAAGGAATTGTTTAATTATTTATGTAAACTTAATTATACCAGTTTAAGTAGAGTCTTGTCATAAATATTAGTCAAACAAAAGATAATTATTTGAATGGCATTACCTCTAATAAAGCAACATAAACAGACTAAACTAATTAAGAACTAAAATGCATATGCTGTGAACTTGATATGAAATTTTCAGTTATGATATTGCATCGTGTAACTTGATAAAGTAGAGTTTATTATTACTGCCCTCATTAAAATAAACCCTCCTTATAGCACTTATAATGTTGGACTCCTACAGATAACATTATAATGAGGGTATGATGCATTTTGATTGAGTTACCACGAGGGAGAAATTTAATTTAATTAAACTGGTCTTCATTAAAGTATTGCATTCAAGTGAAGTAATTATGTGGTACATACAGTATGGAAGAAATCCTGCTGTTGAAAAGAGAGAACATTCACAATAGACTAACCCTGATTTTATTAGAGTGCTCCTTCCTCAATAATTAACCTGTGACTTGAACATAATGATACACTAAACAGACTAACATTCCTTCATGCTCTGGTTTTTAAAATAAATAACATCTTATATGTAAAAATGTATCCATATAGAATCTATACATATATATGTACATACATATCTATATATATGTACATACATATCTATATCTATTATATATGTAAAACTGATAAAATGGGTGCATATTAATTTTTGTACTCAGCAAAACCATATGTATACATATGCATATTTTTGATATAAATATTGTTTCTGAGAGACATATTCTCTATACATCTAACGCAATTATTGAATATCCCTATCATTCTTGAATAATCAGTTTATTAATTTAATGTTAATTCCAAAAATGTGGCAGGTGGATAAGTACAGTTAAAATGTTAAATTATGGAAAAATTGCTTATGACCATTACAGTAGCCTACTGATATCTCTACCAAGTTAATAATATTTGATAAATAGCTAAGGAAACCTGACTTCAGATATTAAAGAGCATAGAGTAAGTGATAATTTCAATTATTCCTACTTTATTTCAGTTTCAAAATTAATAAAATAAAAGCTATGAAAATTAACATACTTCTAAATGAATCCATTGGTTAACTTGTTGCTTAACTGAGGTTGTTTATCAAAATCACCAAAATGGAAAATTTTGTTTTGTTTCCTTTGTCTCTTGGTTTCATTGTCTATAAATGCTTCCTTGTGTCTTCAGCTACTCTCTTGAACACTTCTTGTGAAGTGTTCCCTGGATCTTTCCCCATAAGTGGAAGAGCCTCATATTGGTTCTTTGCCTGATGTGTCTGTATTCATTCATTAATATATTAGAGAAATTAAGAGCTGAGTTTAAAGCTCAGCTGAGAATATTGCACCAGTTCTGAAGTTTTACTAAGTAACAGTTTTTTCTTTAAAATTGAGACAATTCTGTTGACTGAGCCTGTGCCAGGCACAAGTTTCTAGTGCAGAATATTATATTTATCCCCTTCAACTCACTGCTGTTTCTACTCTTGATTCTATGTGAATGATTTTCAAATTTGTTCTCTTCTAACCATGATCCAGATTATATTTCTATGAGCCTTCTCAATATATATATCCAATAGCCATGTTAAAGTAAACATGTCTTGAATCAAATTTATTATCTCCTTCCTTTACAAACATTTCCCCACTGGAGTTCTTTCTTGGTTAATAACATCGTTATTTACCTGGTAAACCAAACTAGAACTTTAGTTATCTCTGTCTACCCTCTTGTACTCAAATTATATCAAATGGTCTTCCAACTGCACGTCCAGTTGTATATCGAATGCGTATATCAATCAGGATGTACCTTATACTTCCAGACTCACTCTTTTTTTCTGCCTGCACATTTCCATTCCCACTAATGCTGCCTTATTCTAGGCTTTTGGTGTCTAATGTCAGGGCTGTTGGCAGCATCAGCTTCACCAACGAGCAACTAGTGCAGTTGCATCGGGCCTCATGCACGGAAAGCCTTGCACTTGCGTTAATGCTTTGAGATCACATCTAAAAATTCTTAATTTCGTCTTTGATTTTGTGTTTTATAAGTGAAGGCTGAAGAGATAATGGAGCATGGGCTGGGCAAATAAAAAAAAAATCATGATTTGTCAGAAGGGAGACTAAAGTGTTATGGTCGAGTACATTTAATGGCACTTCTTTTCCTGCTTTTTGATCAAAGGGCCCCGCCTTTTCATTTTGCCTGGAGTCCTGTCTGCCCTGATGCACGGGATAAGTTTCTTTCTCCATTTCCTCATTCCGGCTTCCCTTTTCCCTAGTCCATGCTCAGATGTGATCTGTCACGTCATTCCTAGCCTCGTGACACTGTGCACTCCCTCCAGCCTCTGCCCACCTGCTTAGCTCTGTTTACCATCGTTCCCCTGGTTACAGCAGATAATCAGTATTTTCTCAAATCATCTGCAATTTCTCTCACCCTGCCCTTGTTTATCATATTTTTATGCCTAGATTTCTTCCCCTTTCCTAGAAGCCACCCTTTTGGATTGAAATAAAGCCTCTTTAGCCTGCCGCTTTTTGTTAAAAGCCTTGCTTTTCCCACTAGGTTCTCAGTGGTCTTCAAAAACATTTCTTTCTTGCTTGCTTCCCTTATATTCCTTGACTTCTATGATGATTATTTAAGTACTTATCTCTCTTTTGTATATCCTCCTCAATCCTCAAGTGCAGAATCCGTGTTATAATGATTTATATATGTACAGTTCTAAAATAATGCCTTAAATGCTGTGGGAGTTCAATGTACGTTCTTTGGCTCTGAATTGCTTCTTTGTTAACAGTTAATGACATTTCTTGCCAAATGAATGAAGGCCAAAATTTTTATATGGGTCTAGAATTGCACACAATTTTTAAAGTACTGAAAGAACACAGAAATAATTGATTTTTAACTGTAAAACCCTACTTTCATTTGATTAATTGCAATAAAATGACAGTTTTGATTATTAAATTCTATTTGATCTCATGATAGAATCTAATCAACCCTTTCTAAATACATATTTGTTTTCAAGATGACACATTTGAAGATTTAGGGGGCACAAATTCATGTGTTTTTGTGTAACAATTCTGACCTGTCTTTTTTTTACATGAAAGAGTTGGTTTTAATGTATTATCAATATTATATTTAAAATGTAATTATTCTTAGTAAGATTTTCTAGATAACTAGGTTCAGATTAATTCATTTTTTTTGTATGAGAGATATATTTGCAGAGATTTATTGCTAATAAAACTACTGTAGCAGTTAGTTAAAAAATAACCTTAATCCATAGATGTTTGTAACATTTCCTAGAAAACAAGTAATGTATTTGACTTTTGAAAGGTGCTTGTATACATTTTCACCAAGCCCTTGTAGAAATGTCTATTTTATCACTTGTATTCTCTATCCATTTATTTTAACTTTTCATTTATGGCATAAATATATATTTGAGGAGTTTTGGAAATGTACATTCTAAATTTTATTGTTGCTTTTATGTATATGGCCATTAGACCATAAGGTGAGCAGAGTGCATTAAATTTCATGTTTTCTTCCTTTGTACATACGCAAGGACCCCTTCCTTCCAGCAGCATTCATTCCACAGGAGGCTTAAAAGCTTTTGTACTTTCTAAAATGTTGTTCACTGCTCAATTTCTTAAAAGTGGGAAATGGAAATCAAAATAAGGGCTATTTTTGTTCACCATAGTGTGTTTTCTTCCAGTGTTCTTGAATACAATAAAATAAATGTTTTATAATATAATGCCAATATTACAAATAAAAACTAAAAAGCATGTTGAATTTGCAAATGATTATCTAGGATAACAGGGACATCGATAATACTTATGTTTTTAGGTTTATGTAAAGATAGCAACTTATAGTTTTGCAAATTGCTTCAGTCAGCAGAATCTCATTTGAATCTCTTAAAATTGTGTCCAGTGGATAGTTCAGTGTTGACATCCTTGTTTTTCAGAGGAGGAAATTGAGGTTCAAGAAGGTTATTTGGTTTGCTCCAACTTAAAAAGTGAAAGGGCTAGGATTCCAGCCCAGGTCTTCTGACACACGGTCCACTTCTCTTTCACTGTTTCTCAAGGCTATTATTAGAGACATTTTCTCCTCCTCATTTTCTAATTTATCAGGCTAATTCATCAGTGCTTCAAGAAATGAATAAAAGGTTATAAGAATAAAATTTGAAGATATAGCACATACTTAAGTTTTCAACAAATTCCACACCCTTTGCAAATAATAAAGGCAGATTTCTTCTCTTGGATTTTTCTAGAAGTATATTTAAAAGATGCTTTCCAATAACACAATTTAATTTTAGTTCAGTCTGAAAATAGCATCTTATATCATGGTATGAGTCATAGTTCCTTGCACGTACATTGATAAAAATGTCTAATTGTTTTTTCCTTGCCAATATGTATATCTGGTATATTCATTGTATCTAGTCTCTAATCCCCAAATTCTTCCTCATTTACAAAATGGAGATAATAATACATATATTAAGGAATAAATGCAATCACATATATAATTACGATTTTTGACAAATTACAAATATTAATAAATCATGATTTAAAAAGCATAACGACTACAGCAGGAAATGATGTCAACTAGCATAAGAGTCAAGTTCTAATAAAAACCTTACAGGATGATTCAAAATAGATGATTCTTTTAATCTTTGCACCCTGTTTTTTATTTGACTTTTTATGTTTTTAAATTCCATTCAAATCAGCTTAACATAACTGTAAATTAAATATCAGACTCCATATAGATTGTACACAATTCATTTCTGATTAAATGAGCCAAGCTACTCAAAAACTTATACTCTTTGGGGATTAGTTTATTCTATGAGAAAAGGATGCTCTATCATATGCTGCTAATCTTTTATCAAATTATTTTTGTAGGTCTTATTTCTTAAAATGATATCAGTAACAGCATTATTATGATATTTAAAAAAATTTCAGTAAAATCATGATTTCTGAGTATTAAAATGTTCTGGTAAAATTGACATTGTTACTTTGTACTTGAAATTTCCATAGTATTTTACCCATACTAAATAATTCATATTAATAAAATATTAGAAATGAAATGTTTCCATATCTAATTGCTGATTCTACTACAGTCTTCTTGAAAATATTTAATTTTGTTCTCTAGCTCCAAGTGCCATTCATTCTTGTCTAATTAACCTTGCCTAATTAACTTTGTCTCTTTCTTAATTCTTCTATCACTAAGTACATACACTGTGATTTGAGAGAACTTGTTAAATTTTTGATAAGTTGAAAAATGCAAAGGTGGAGTCTTTTTAAAATGAACGATCAGGATCTTTCTATAACTTTTATTTTATCAAAGAAGTGAAATTATGCATGCCTCTCCAGTTACATTTATCTTGTAGAGTGCTAATAGTAGTATGTTTCCTATCAACTGGTCAGAAAAAACACTAAAAAAGAAATTAGTCTACAAATTCAATACTGAGAGTGAAATGTGGTCCATATCCTTCCATATATTTCATGATTGCTTCTCTTTCAGATACAATCATTCAGAAATGGAGGTTATCTTCCCAGCTGGGTATGCCTAGATTGTCCTTTCTGCTCACCTCTTCCTAATGTTTAAAATTTCTGTAGTGGGAACCAAAAGTGGAATGTTTCTTTAAAGGCTTTTTTCCTGGAGTGGCATAACTTTTTAATGTCATCTGTGTCTCGACACAGACAACATCTACGAGCACTCTTACATGCATTGACTTGTAGTACAGCAAGTGTGTGTCACAGAGAGCTTGGAGAGTAAGAGCAACTTGTAGATAAATTTGGCTGCTTTCAAAACCTGTGAGAAGAAAAGCTCCTCCTTCAACATAATTGTCTTCCAAGCATAAAGTCTGAAACTTTAGTGTCCATAATTTATTATTAATTGTGTGGGCTGCCATATCTATATTGATTCTTTTTTCTGAATCGTAGTAGCTCAAAGTAATTTGTTGGATTTTTGGTTTGCATTATATCCTTAATGAGAAATTCAATTTACATAGACCATTAAATGCATAATGGAAAAGACTACAAACGTCTTTCCATATAATTCAAATGCATATTTTACACTATATCTAACATGTGCCCCTCTGTTTTCTCTGATTGTTTGCTGGCTGGTACAGTTACATCTGTAGTCTTCGAGGATGGCCAAGAATTATTCAAGACTTGGCTCAGATCTATATTTCTCCAGCCATTCCGCTGTCTGCTTTCTTTTCGTTCTTAGTATTTGGGTTCCTTCTTGCTGCACTTCTCCATCTGTCTCCATGAGTTTGCTCTGACTTATAGGGCTCTAAGCTTGTTGCTTCAGTTACTGCTTCAATGGACCCCCTGGCAGCTTCCATTGTTTCCTGCTGGTGTACCCCATTTTCCTACTGCTCTGAATCACTATGCGTGGCCCCACCCCTCGTTTATCAGCAGTCAGTTGGTTGAACTATTATTTGGAGCACTATGGACTCCCTGCTGATTTTATCACTAATTCCCTACTAATCTTTTATTACACTTTTATGTAATTTTCTACCCAATTCTGTCTTCAGGATGCTGGTGTTATTTTGTAAGACCCTGTGCCAGGAGAGCAGTTTTCCCAAAATTTCTTAATCTAGAATTTATTTAGTTACTTTCTCTATTAGAATTGACCAAGAGTGAAGTATAGTTCCCACTGTGTCTACTGGGAAAAATATACTTACATTTGACAAGGTGTTTATATAAACATACACTATGGCTAGTTGCTGTGATGTTAGCGCTTCAGTTCCAAAATATTCCCCCAGTGACTTGTTAAGCAACCATCTCCTTTCACAGACTTCACTGATATCCCGAAGGTGGTTCCCTTAAAGAGGATTGGTATTGCTTACTATTCACTCTTTAAGAAGAGTGGTCCTGGTGTTTCTTTGTCTGATCTAGCAATCTTCTGTGGCATTATGTTTTGATTACTGTAAGGTCGTATTCTGAGGAGCAGTGTTCACAGTCTAGATGTAAGACAAATTCTTCTCATTACTGAGTTTGGTATTTTTCATATTGGTGTCACATAAGAATTGGTAGGGACTCCTCCAGGACTCGTAACTCCCTAGAGGCCAATGTTAAGTTGCACGTCTACTCTTGGTGTGATTTCCTGGTACTCACACAGAACTTCCAAAGCCTGAAAACTTTCTAAGGAAAAATAAAAAACAAATTTTTTCAGTCTCCTAAGAAAATAATTTCTTTAAAAACTTAAAAAATAATCTACCTTAAACCTAGAAATTGCAAATGTACTCATTATGTACAACTTTTGGCCCGATGCAGTAATGTATGTAATGTGAAATAAGTGTAATCAATGCGAAATAGTGGAATATAACTGTAGGAGTTTAAGCTGTATAGAATTTAAATATAATGGAAATAACATGAGCTTTGGAAGTACATATTTTTGTGTCTAAATCTAACCTTTGATATGTTTTAGAAATATAATCTCAAGCAAGATTATAATAATTAACTGCAGTTTGGGATAGATCAATGATTTTTTTAAGGTTTTTTTGCTTGCTTTTTAACAGCAAAACTTCAAAAAAATTTTCATACATAATCTCAATGTGTTTGTTTTACAACAAGAATAGTGAGAGCTATTCTGGTTGGAGTGGAAGTGGGGGACCCAAAGTTCTGAATGGTTTTTCTTCAACTTCTCCCACAGGGTGGCTCTGAGAAACTTTTCTATTTCTCCAAGCTTCTGTAGAACACAGTTTGAAAGCCTCTGGACTAGAATTATGCTACTATTGATACCCTTTGTTACTGTGTTCCAGATCTGCTTCCGTCTCTAAGACTAAGGATCCACCATTTGACTACCAGACTCTCCCATGCTCCCTCTCTGAAGTAAAGAGTAGTAATGACAAAGGCTCAGAGCTACTTCTGCTTTGGCAACATCTCCATGCCTACCTCCCCCCAAGTGCTCTTTCTCACCACCACAAAGAGCTTAAGTTATCCCATGACCAATCCATCATGTGCTTAGCATTGCCTAAATCAGTCACCAAAAAAGCCCCATGCTAACTCATGTCATTTCTCATCACTCTGACACTCATAATCATGGGGCTCCACTTGTCTCCTAATCTGATCTTTCATTCCCTCCCCAAATACCAAAACCCTTCCAACTGTGCCCTCTGGAATTCTCTTATTTACACTAACTCCCTTGCCCTTCTCTTTCTTCTCTGAGTAACCCTGTAAAATCCTCAACCTACAACTCCAATTTCTGCCAATTCCCATGCAAGCTGAAGATAAAGGTTTTCTTACTTTAAATTATGACTGCTAGGCTCAAGTGACTCCTAATTTGTTTGGCAGATGTTCTTTATTTTTTAGTGTTTTTTCACTCCCCTGAATAGTTATGTCATCCATTCTCTGTACATAAATCTTTAACACCTCCTTTCCCACTTCACTATCCACCGATGGCCTTGGTTCCCATATAACTGAGAGAAGAAACAATTAGAGAAGAACCTCTACATCTTTTCGTCACCACACACCCTAACTTCTTTCATCCTCCTTCTACCTTCTAGTTCTATAGATCAACATTCTACAGTCCTATATCCATTAGCTCTTATCTCTCTCTTCTATCCCATGATATTTCTCAAGCAGTTACCTCCATTCCATATCATATATAAATTCTTCTCTCTACTGGATCATTAACACCAACTTACAAAACTGTGATAAAATCTCCCGCGTTAAATGAAAAACTCTCCCTTGATCCCATGTCCCTTTCCATATATTGCTTGATTTCTCCGCTACCAGATTACACCAGAGTTGTCTATGCTTAGTGTGTGTGCCATTCCTTTGAAATAGCTCTTGAAATAACTCCACCAAAATTACTAGTATTAAGGTCACTAATGCCCTCAACATTATTAAGTTGCATAATTAATAGTCTGCCCTTGTTTCATTTGACACTGTTACTTACCGTTTCTTTTTTGAAACAGCTTATTTGGCTCTTGGTACTTCATTGACTTCTTTTCTCCTCTTCCCTCAAAAGCCACTTGTTTTCAATTTCCTTTGCTACTTCCTTCTCATCTTCCTACCTTCGTAACATTGAAGTGTCTTCTTTGGCACTCTTGTCCATTTCCACCTTGGTAACCCCTATGTGATCTCATCCAGCCTCATGCTTTTATATACCCTGCTTTAATATGTATCTTCCAAATTTATATCTCCAACCTCCACCTTCCACCTGAACACTAGACTCATATATCCAGTTGCATTTAGATGTCTAATAGGAATCTCAAATATAACATATCTAAACAAAACTCCTGACTTCCTCCATCCACAAAGCCTGAACCACACCATCTTAATAAATGGCAACTCTCCATCTTCTCCAGCTTAATAAATGGCAGCTTCATCCTCAGGACCAAACGCTTAGAGTCACTCATGCCTCCTCTCTTTCTCTAGTATCCCACATCCAATCCATCCACAAATCACGTTTGTTTTCACCTCAAACCACATCCAGAATCCTACCAGTTCTCCCCAAATCCAACAAAAATTGTCTTGCCCAACCCAATACAAAATTTTTAGCTGGGTTAATTCAATACTCTGCTCTACCTAGTCTCTGTTTCCCCATGTGCTACTGTAGTGTATGCCTAGCCCACCAGTCAGTGATTCTGTTAACATTTAAGGGTTGACACATCTGTGATAAAAATCTTTCAGTGGCTTCCCATTTTACTCACAATGAAAGCTAAAATCATTATAATGAGCTATTATTAGGGTGACCATATAATTTACCATCCAAGCTAGAATACTCTTGAGAGTGGAAAGGAGCATTCTTAATAATCATTCCCAGACAGCATGGGGAAACAGTCTCAGACGAAGCAGAAGTGTTCCCCTCCTACCTATAAGCCCCTAGATCTACCCTACCCTCTGCAATGTACGTCCCTTCATCTCCTTCCCCCTCCATCTCGCACACACCTCTCACATACTGCACCCCTTGTGCTTCCTAAAAGTTGTCCTTCCTAGAAACATTCTCCTGCACCAGTGTTATTTGCTCTTGCAGACCTCTTTGCTTGCAATACCCTTCCTTCACATATCTGCAGAGATCACTCCCTACTGTCCTTTATGTTTCTGCTCAAATGTCACTTTACTGGAGAGGCTGTTGCAGACACTTTACCTAAATAGCATCTTTCCCCTGTATCTGGAACATTCTTACTCCTTTATCCTCTTTTATATTTTTTCCATACCACTTATCACCATCTGATATATTTTTGATGGATTTGTTTATTATTGCCTGCTCTGCCCACTAGAATGAAGTTAGAAAAATGCAGGGACTTTTTCTGTTTTGCTCTACTATTTTACTACCTTACAATAGTTCCTGGAACAGAAAAGGTGCTCAATTAAAATTGGCAAATTAATGAATTAAAAAATGTCTGCTTCATACTATATTGGTTCTGATCTCTTAGCTTGTCTGGCATTGATCAGATCATAAAAAGTCAACTCATGCTGTGCAAATTCACATAATTCTCATTCATGCATGGAAAGCCAACATAATTTTATAATGTGGAAGATTTTTGTTTCCCGTTGTTTATACACACATGTAAATACAGACATACACTCGCACATATTTTCTGAAATGTTCTTTATATTATAGCTAGTTTTCAAAGGACTATGCTTGTAGTCCACATTAATTTATATTTTCTACTGCACATTTTTAAAAAAACACACAAACTATCATGTTCTCTCTCCCTCTCTTGCTCTTATTTGTCAAATAATTCTGAGTCCAAAAGTATTCATTGATTAATTGATTGAATAAACCATGTTACACACTCCCCCTTTAGGAATGTAAGTTTTAGTCCAAAAAGGGGTTTTCTATGAATGTAGAATTACAGAAAGAAAATGGATAGTTTCTACAAATTGAGGGAAAGAAAAGGTCTAATTTCAAACTTAGGTAAAATCTATTTCATTTCCCAGCACATGGCCTCAAAGCAATATTTTTGGCAGCCTATTAAGGAAATCTATTTTCATGATCATCTTATATTCTAGCAGACACTTTATCTTGGATACAGTTGGGAAATCATATTTGTGATTTCCATTGTTTCATCATCGTTCCTGGCTACATGTTAACTTGAACTTTGCTTCATCTTTCTCTCTAAAGTATTTTATTGGTTTCCCCTGCTACCTTATGTAATTTCCCTTTTATGACATATTGTCCAATTTTGTCCAGTCTAAGTCGCATTTTGATTAGCTCTTTACAAATCAATCCATTGCCATAAATCCATTAATATTTAGCATTATCAAAAGCATATTCTTCCTGAATATATATCTTAATCTCATATTTCATTAACATTAATAAGTAGATTATTAGGAAACTTCAGAACTTTAAATTAGATTTAGACCATTGGAATAAATTTTTAAAATACTTCAACTTACAATTGGCTCAGGTTTGTTTATCTGGTAATAATATAAACTATCCCATCCCTATAAGCAATTGAATTGCAGCTAGATTTAATGTTTATTTCATCTGAGGTAGAAATAGTTTGCCAGATATCACACACTGCAGTAAAGTATACTACATTAAACCAAGCAGATAAATTAAACAAAAGAATCAGCAAGAATTTCTAGGTTCAGTAACAGAGTTAATGATAATAACAGCAATATGTCAAACTTAGACCAATTATTTTAAATTAAACATTTTTAATTGAAAAGGATGCTTGTACATAATATAAAACAATCTAAGCCTCATTATTTCATTAATTAGATAGAAAATATAATGTGGAAGGACAGATAAAAATGATAACATTGAAAATTAAGATTATGGTTAATTTTAATTTCCTTATTATAATAAATTGCCTAGATGATTTTACAATGAGAATGTATTAATTTTATGATTAAACTTTTTTTTCTCTTCTACCCTGCCCAAACAAAAACAAAACAAACAAAATGTCAGTCACCGCATCCTGGTAATTAATTCTACCTTCTAAACATCTATTGATGTAGTTTAGTTGTTAGGAATTCTGTTTTGTATTACAGCATCCTCCTAACAAAACTCTCAGTCTTTAATCATGGTGAGTTCTAATCCATCCTCCCCACTATAGACAGATGTAACACAAAATAAATTATGTTAGTCCTCGACTTAAGATCTTCTTGCAATTGGCCTCCTGTTGCTTTCAGGATAGAATTGAAATTCCTTAGCGTATTGTCCAAAACATGAATCCCTGGTCGCTGTCTTCATGTGCTACCTCTTCTCTATAGGCACCAATATTCCAGGCATACTGAAGGACTTGTAGGTCAACAAGTGTCCTTCTCTCCCTGCATCTTATGCTTTGCACAGGTAACACGCCACCATATTTGCCCATCCAACTTGTCCTTCTTTAGAAATCAGCTCAGACACCTCCACTCTACCACCGTCTTGTTAACTTAGTCTTTCTAAGTTACATGATCCACCTAGACCTACCATATGCTGGTAGCCAATCTCTAACACTATATCATAAACCCTGGTTTTCTTTTATATCTATGAATTAAGCTGTGTGCTTTTTGAAGACCCATGCAGCTTCATCATCTCTGTGTCAACTGTTTAACTGCTGGTTACCAAGAACATGCTCAATAGATAGATGATGAATGAATGTCGAATGAATTAGTGTCCATTATGATGCTGTTAGAGTATCTTTGCAAATGTAAACCACTGTGCAGGAAGTAATCCAGGCCAGCACAGCTTCTAGAAAATAGATATTAAAGGTGTGTCTGATACTACACATATTAAAGGTGTGAGAGATCATGTTAAGCTAATATAAAGTTGGTCCTATAATGTCTTCAGATAGACCAAATATTATAGTATTTTTATCTCACAAAAGAATATAACAATCATAGACCTTTATAGTCAGAGCACTTTGAAAAGTTTGGTAGCAATAAGGTCAAAGTCAACATTTTGATTTTTATGAATATTGCTATTATTCTCTTTATTAAATATATATTCATATTGTAAACATCTGGAAAACAAGCATTATCAAATTTAAAATAATTATTGTTCTATTGTATGAGTAAAGTGTATCATAAAACAGATTTGAAATCTTTCTTGATTACATTAAAATATTTTTACCTATTCCAATGTCAGCTATTTTTAAATCTATATTAAGAGCCAGCCTAAATATAATTTTGTTTTTTATTTAATTGTTTTGGTTTGGCAATTTTCCATGATTTGCATATAAATCATTTGTCTTTATTTTAGGAAATCTGCTTATTATTTTTTACTTCCTAAAGATATTGCCTAAGGGCATGTGGTAGCTACTGTAAATCACAGGCAGGCAGGCACTATGAACATTTTTAAATGTTACAGTTAAATAATCCTCCGTTTGGTTTAGGTGTTTCCTTTTGTTTGTTTATTTTTTTAAGACATTGTTGCCAATTTTTTTCTAGATTGTCTGTGGTTTTATATGCATGAATGAGGATTATGCCTAACTCATTCTCACTTCTGGCCTGACTCATTAAGAGAAGTGATTTCATTTACAGATGTGAAAGGTGACTACACTTTTTCCGTAGCCTACTGTGCCACCTGGAAAGCTTTTCCTCCAAAACAATCAGTCCAGATGTTTGTAAAGAAAATGAGTGGCAGGCCTACACTGTATGCAGACAAGCCTGTAGAGCTCATACTCATCTGAGATATTACAGGAAACAATTTATACAGTTTTAGTCGTACTGTTGACAGACTACTTCTGCTCAACTTAAGACACATTGAACTGTACAATATACACTGACACAGCACTGAGAAGCAAATTACATCCGATTTTGAAAGGTCTGTGATACCAAACTGGTAAACAAAAGTCTGTCCTTATTACCAAAACGTCTAATATCCTTTTAGAAGTGGTGAAATCCCAGGGGCCAGTTAGTTTGAACAATATGAACCCCAAGAAGCGTGCTCTAAGCCATAAAGCTCTTATCTGTCAATATCACACATGGTAAATGTGTAAAAAAAGAGCATAATGGTGCGCTATTGTTATTGCTGAGACATCAGTCTTCTTTATGTTTGCATTAGGGACTTGTTAAGGTGCAGAATGTTTTGCCCACTAAATGTCTATATGAGAAAAGATTGTCAACTCAGCTGTAAACTGGGGCATTCTCCCTAGAAAAATTTCTGAAATTGGCTTTATAAATGTAAACAGCAGAGAGACTTCTCTATTCTTATTTTTACTTGATAATTTTTTAAGGGTTTGAAAGCAAATATAAATATAAATGTGATTTTAAAAATCTTGAAATGCTTGCCTTAATATTTTATTGTTTCCTTTCCATTTTTATTAAAGACCAAATGTATACCAAACAGTGGCCATAAAACTAGTAATCATCTCCCTGCCCAGTGGATTCACATACTATAAAGCACACTTTGAAGATTACTCGGAAACATCAAATTTTTGGTAGAAGATTTCTGGGACTAAGGAGAAGGCTTTTATTCCAGTGTTAGAATGAAAGAGTTGTTTTCTACAGTTCTTATGATTTTTCTACATGTAGAACTCAAATAAGGAGAGTGGAATTTTGATCATATTGTTGAGGGGGAATAAGAGCTTTGATAATGATCCGCCTGTGGAAGGATGGTCAGTAGGGAAAGAAAGAGACGGCCAATGCCATCAAATGTTGTGTGTCAGCCTATTTTGTGCTCTTTCACAGTCCCTAATACCTCATGGCCACCTTGGGTACTGATTGCCTTGGCCACAGAAACCACCAAATATGCTCTGTACATTTCACTGCCGTTTAGCTATGTGAAACAGCACAGCTAACCAGAATCAGTGAGTAACCATTAGTGACACTCATTAATTTATCTTTAAATAAAACTCAGGTAAAAAACAAAAGTTCCCTGTGATGCATTTCAAGAATCAAGGCACCAGAACCTGCATTATATTTCTTAAGACTAAGAAAAAGAAGTTAAAATGCAGTAGATTTGCTCAGGAACAATATTATCTGTTTGTTCATAAGTTATCAATCTTCCATTAAATGTGGAAATCTTGCTGTTCCAGGCCAGATTAAAATGAAACCTTTAAAATGTTTCTAAAAAGCTACTTTGAAAACAATACTCTTAATAGCTTATCTCGTGGAAGAAAAAAATAATCTTTTGGAAAATAGAAATTCGGACATAAATATCACACTATTTTAATATTCTAATTTTTCAACGTTTGTCTTTTAGGAATGATTTAGATCCCTTATATAAAACACCATGTCATTATATCTGATGCTGTTCATCAGACTAGTGTCCTTTAAAAAATGGAAAAATATATTTAATCTTCAAAGAAAGATACATGAAATTTTTATTGAAAAAATATTTGAATGGTAGGAATACTACAGGTCCTCAATCCAAAATCAGATCTTTACCTTTTCAATTGGCCAAGACTTTTCAGTGCTGAATAAACTTGTTATAGAAACAAACAACAAAGAAAAATGTTAAGGATTTCCCTAATTCTTTATTTTTTAGTGAGAATGATCAGACTTTTTTTAATACATACATATGATTTAACCCTTCTTTGTGATTTAACTTATTGAAAATACTTTAGTTTTTATTGCAAGAAGGTATAGCTCCTTTAAGATGTTGTGTTGCTAAGAAGGTAACCAGCAATAGATGGAAACAGCAAGCTACAGCAAGATCTATAACTCCATCCAAAGATGCCTCCCTGCCCCCATTCCTCTACCAGCCCCAACACTGTATGATCTAGGCTTTGAGAAGAAACAGGGAAGGGAGTTATCCCAATCCTAGACCAAAGATACTCCCTTCTCTCCCACTCCAAGTGCGAAGGTGGAAAGAGGGGTCAAAGGAACAGACCAACTACCTTCTCCCAGGTGAGGCCACCTGAGCTTCAGGTCAAGGCTCTGGTAACCACAGGGGAGGGGATGGAATTTATATTGAAGTTGAGACTGAATCTTTAAACTGCACTAGTTTTAATAATGAAAAGTGACAGAAAAGTTATGGAATCTGCGTAAGAATTCAGGTTAAAACTGAATTGAGAATCTTCAACCTGTTACCTTTTCATCCTTAATCAAATTGGAGATTTCACATAAAATTTGAAGCTCTTCTGGAAAATTAGGTGTCTATTAATGGAGCAGAACTGTCACCTATTTGAACTGGAAAGAACTGCAACAATGCCTATCCAAGTACTTCACTGTGTAGATGAGGAATTTGAGAAAGGTTAAACAAATGACCCAAGTTTACAAGATTAAATCAGAACTGGTTCTAGAAGTCAGATGATCTGATTTACAGTTCAGTGCTGCTTGTCCTTAAGAGGCCTCTGTAACAGGGCTTGAAAAGGGTTGGCATTATGAATCTGAAAAAAAGTGAGAAAGGAGTAAAAATAAACTTTAAAATGTGACCTAATGAGTCAACTTTTCTTATGAAGGTTTTAACCTTATCTTTCAGATGGGTTCTACAATGATGAAAGGTGAGTTTAAACTAGCTGTTATTTTACTTTAAAACATTTCTCTGTGATGCATTTCAATAAAAAAGCCTTAATTCTTGATATATTTCAGTGTGAAAAAAGTGAATACATTTTGTTAATTGCATGAGCACAGTTCAGAATATCTAAATCTTCATTTATAAGCCAAGAAGAATATTTGAGTGATAATATAGTATTCTCTATGCTTTTAACAATTACAACATATTATAATATTTTTAACCAGTTATGTGCCAGATACTGCTAAATTCTTCAAATGAATAGTTGTGAACTACTTAGGAGGCAGGTAACACTCATATCCCCAATTGAAAGAGGAGAAAGCTGAGGCTTAAAAAGGTTAAATAATTTGCTCAAGGTGACAAAAAATATGTGAGAAAGAATTAAACCCAAGCTGTTTTATGCTAGATGTTTTAGGCTTAACCAGTACACTGCCACTCTTGGATGAAGTTTTTCTTGAATTTTATAATTTTATAAAGGATCTACATATTCTAAGGGAGTGTTTAAAAAGAATTTTTAGCAGTGAATTAACAACCTTTTAAAATCTATCTTTTTGTAATTTTGTTTTTAGTGTATTTCCTATGTTTATTTCATGTTTCTTTTCCTGATCTTTGCCTATACTAAGAGAAAATGTACTTAACCATAATGTGCTTTTGAAATTATGGGAGACCATAAGGAAATCAGTGCAAGTTCTTATATTAATAACTTGAGTTAAACATAAGAAAGATCTGCATGTAATGAAAATATTAAGGGACATTGTAGAAATAATGAAAGTGTTCAGAAAGGAGGGATTCGTGCATGGGAAGACTTCGGAGTTGTCTTTTCGGTAGGGAAGGACATGGTGAGCTGTCTTCACAGCTCCCTGTAGACCAGTTTCTGCCTCTCACATGGCTTGCTCTTACTAAATTATTGCAGGATATTTGTTACTGGGAACATAAGCAGTATTTTGAGTTGGAGCCAGAATGCAAACCCAAATTTGGCACAGTATATTCAAACATCACTTTAAACTTGGAAAATTACGACTTTAATTAAAGATTCAGCATAAAGCCAGCAAGATAATAAATCTGAAATTGATTCTTCGGTTTGGGTTATATTCCTATGACCTTAATGGGCACATCATCTCTCAGTGCTGTTAATGCTGTCACGTGCTTCCCATTGTTGCTCCCTCCTCCCTCCTAACTCTTCACCTCGAGTGGTTTTCTTCTTTCCCCCCTCTGGACTCATATTGGTAAAGAGCTCAAAAATCTTAGAATCAGACACATATATCTAAGCTGTAAGAAATTGATCTCTGAACCCGTATTAGGAAAATACATGTAGTTGCTCAGATTAAAATGAAAGCAAAGACTGAATCACGGCTGCTGTAGTTTTACTTTTAGTTATTATAACATCTTTTTAAAAAATGCTGTTCTGTATAATCTAGACTTTTATGTTGACCTCATTTTAAACACCAGTGAAGGTTAATTAAAAACAAGAAAGAGATTTTTAACTCCGTAATTAAAACTGAATTTGAGCTCCTCTCGTTTTACCATAACGGTTTTGCATTTCCATTTTGATATGTGGCCTTCTTGTATGTTGTATTAACTAATGACTGATTCTTCCACTAACAGCTCTTGGAATACCCATGCATTATTTTTTCCATTTTCCAATTTCTACCTTTTTCATTGTGACATCAATGCCCTTTCCATTAAGGTAAAAAGAAATAAGACTTGAAGATGTGAGTAAATGTACTCATGCAGATTTGGGGAGAATGTGAATAGAAATCAGGTGGAAGGAAATAATGGATTCATTTTCCTGCAATAACACATATTAAAATTTGAGAAAGTTAATAAAAAGGGAAGGGAGCTAAAAAGTCAGAATTAAAAAGAAAAGCCTAGTGAGTTTATCTCTAAAGCTGAGGCTGTCATTTCTTAAAATATTGCAACTTGGTTCAAGAGAGATCTCAGAACAGTGGGTGCTCTTACATTTACAATCCACACTCCAGTACCCTGGCATGACGGGATGACTGGAGGACAGAGGCTACCATATTCATCTCTGTTGAAGAGGAACTCCCACCCAAATGTCAATCTTAAATCTTACTCTAACAAATTAGTTCTCCAAGTCATTTTTAAACATGAAATCAATAAATTTTAAACTCACCTCCAAAAATCAAAACAACATATGTGTTCATGTAAAAAAAGAAAAGTTGGCTCTATTCTGCTAGTATCTTGGGCTTGACATCTTTTGCAATATAATATCCTTCTGAATTTTTCCTGCCATAGTAAGTATTGGCAATAAGTCTGAGACACATTTTATGCAGTCCTGCATGCATTTGTAAAATGGCCTGGAGAGACCAAAGGTAATTAGTACTGGAATAGAAGAATTATTTGATACTCACATTTAAAAGAAAAATCATTAAGATACTTTATACTTTGAAGTGAATTGCCATAGAATGTGTCACTGTAGAAAACACTCAGGCCTCTAAGTAAATACTATCATTAAAGCAACTTAAAACACATTAATTGAAGATGATTTCCTCCCTAAAATTATTTCCTCCCATTGAAATATTGCAGCTTAATCTAACATTTTCTTTCTGTGACTTACATAAAGTGTAAACTCACGATGCATTTTCTTTCCCCTCAAGTCACTCTGTCCGAAGCAGCTCATCATTTCTATCATTTGCTATACAGGAAATGTGCCACATGGTTGCATTATGAGGAAAATAATGTGTATAACTTGATTATAATTTACTTTGAACTCTAGGACTTAGTGTTGAAATTTGCCCATGGGAATTTCACAACACATTTTAAAGGCTCAACCTTATTTGAAGGAAGCGTGTTGTGTCTTTTCACATCCCCTCAAGGATATTAAATTGATGACTCTGGGCCATGAGGCTGCCATCATGATGTCAGTTTTTTGCTTTATACCTGAACAGCTCAACTCTTTCATTATGGAAAGTAATTCCACCAGAGCACTTAATAACATGTTTCTGGTGGGAAAAAAAATTAGCTTTAATATCTCCCTCTTAGAGATTTTTTTTTGGCCCCAAAGTAAAACTACGTATCTGATATTGTTCCAACGTGGTTGCTTTAGTGTTGATAAATAAAATGGCAAGCAATAGGATATATTGGAGTATATGAGGAAGCCATTTGGTTTAAAACTAATTTGGCCTGAACTTGTTTTTACAAAAGGGCCTGGCTGACCTTTGAACAGGCATTGTATATCTGCTTTAAACATTTGCCACTCCCCAGAGACAAGAACAAATGCCCTAAGGATAAGGATGCAACTTCCCCCCCACTGGCATTTCCTTAAGGATAAGCATTTCTCCCTAGGCGAGAATTTGATTGTTGTGCTCATCCTGTGACCACCCAGCTCCAGACAACAGACCAGCTACCTGCAGTGTCCATCAAAGGCTGTGCCGACAGGGCAATCTTGTGACTCTTGTAAAAAGGACATTGCATTCATATGTGATATATGATCTTTGATGGTACATCACCACTCTCTACACACCATTTCTTTGGTGCCCTTCCTTCCATGGAGAAGGAATGCCCCAGTTTATATGGTCCTCAAAATTTGGCTCATAATAAACTCACCCCAATTTTGATTTATAGATTGGCTACGGATTATTTGTGTCGACAGTGTATTTTGTAGACTGTATTGTATTTAAGATGCTACACAAATACACATACTGCACATTAAGCTAAGAGTCTTTTAAAATGAATTTTGAATATTGGCATATGATAGATCATTTAATAACCAGTCTAAATCATATGAATTCCATTGCCCTGCTGTGCATTTTAATGGGGTGGGGGGAAGCAGGATATTAGAGTAGTTAATGAACAATATTTTTGTATTCATTTCTTTAAAATACTCTAATTCTTTCTTCATGAAGAATAGGCAGGAAATGTGTTTCTCTGAGAGCTAAAAGCCAATAGCATTTAAGAACTTACTTGGGTTTCCACAAGAAGTTGTCAAAGTCAAATTTAAAAACTAACATTTGGGATAATTATTTATAAGATGATGTCCATTTGTCCTTTAGTGATCCATTTGAATAACATATCACTAATAATTTCACTGTTTCTTAAAGCAAGCTGTGATAGCTACATGCTTTTGAGGTATTAACATATTGCCTAAAAGCCTCAAACCACAAATAGATTTCTTCACATAAACACT
The DNA here is from genome assembly GCA_031878705.1 of Tapirus indicus. Classification (NCBI taxonomy): domain Eukaryota; kingdom Metazoa; phylum Chordata; class Mammalia; order Perissodactyla; family Tapiridae; genus Tapirus; species Tapirus indicus. Next base: position 30,946,693 of record CM062937.1, on the reverse strand, counting down.
GAACTGACTAGTCTGTGACTGAAAGCATAAAGATAAAATTTACCTCACCTGCATCAGGTAGGGACACATTCCATCACTCCAATATTCTGTCTATTCCAAACACTGGTGTATAATTAATCATCTTTCCAATTAACAAGGTAACTGACAGTTTAGGGTTCCTTTTCTCAACATCATAATACTTAGCATTTTCACCCACTTTGTGACGTCTTCAGGCATGTTACCCACTGCTGCTGTCCTAGCTTTAAAATATATCTTGTAACATCTGTACCAGTCAGAAATGCATTTAGTTGCAAGTAATGGGAAACAAAAACTAAAGTGCCTTAAACATTGGAGACTTTAATTTTTCTACAGAGTTTTTCAGTAAGACAGCTAGTAGCGTTGTTTCAGCTTCTTGCACTGTCATATAGATGAAGGCTCTTTCGTGATTTCAAAGGTTAACTTCACACTTTGTGGTGAAATGAATCTCGCCACTTTCAAGTCCCACTGTGCTCATCCTTCTCTAGACAACTGAAATAGCCATTTTCTGGGGCTTTCCCTTCCAGTTTTTTTTCACTCCAATCCCTCTTGTTTATTACTTATTTTATCTACCAAATACCGATTTGAATATATCTCTCAGTTACTCTAAACCCTTCCATCATGCCCTCTTTCCTATTATATTCATTTTCACCTCTTTATGCGGGCAATTAAGGCTCTCTGCAAGAACATCCAGATCTATTCCCTCTTCCTCACTCCTGAATATTCTCCATATATCTGAGTGTCTGAACCATTTCCCCGCCCTTGCATTCTCCTCACTATGTTTCTTTGTTCTTACCTTGACTCAGTCTAAAACGACAAAGCCTTCAAGATCCACTTGCTGAAATCTATTTTTTTATTTAGGGCACAGATTATATGCAACTTTTTTTTCATTCTAACTCAATACACTCTATTCCTCTGCCTTGACCTCCTATGACTCTATACCACGTATATGATGCTTAGCAAATACTTCCTCTGAAAGGAATACTTGAAAGTATTCTTTGTGCATATATCATTGTATTTTAAGCCAGTTAAAGACAAGAAAATTATCATGTAGATTTTTGCAGTTGCATGTAGCTTCTGATCAATAAATATTTTTGAATAAATGTTTAATGTTAAAACAATACTTAATTGAAAATATCTTCATCTAGTTAAGTTAATCAAATATAAGAGCTCAGAGGTAGTATTAGTGTGGGCACCAGAATTGGCCATCTCAAGCACTGAAGGAGACTTTGACCTTCCCCACCTCCACTCACTGTCTGAAGGGATTCTGGATGGAAGGCCTGTCCCCAGGACAGGCCATCACCATGGGTATCTAGACTGGGAGGGCCTTTGCTGGGCCCTTTCTTATCAAACTTCTGTTTACCAGACATTTACATTTGTAAGGGAAATCTCCATTTGTAAAGGCATCTCCTTCTCTGTACCAGGAAGAAGGGGGGATGACTTTATCTCTAGGGATCTTGTCTGTGTAGAAGGTGAAAACTCAAATCCACATACTCTTGTTTACTGTGCTTTTCTTATAATCCTTCATGACTGACTCCCCCAACTCCCAAAAATCCTCGTTTGTCTATATAAGAGGAGAACCTCTGCCATTCTGGCGACACATACTCAGTTTCCCCGGGCCTCTCCCATGTATACATGTTATAAAGCTTTGTTTGATTTTCTCCTGCTATCTGGCCTCATGTCAATTTAATTTGTAGCCCAGCCAGAAAGGACCCAGAGTGGGTAGAAAATGCTCTTTCTGCCCTTCATTAGTAACTTTAGGGGAGTTATGAAGTCACCAAAAATAAGATATGAACAGCAAGGTGGGATTAAAATCACAAGAAATACAAAATACAACATTTCCATATAGTAACATTGAACAGGAAAGGTAGGAAAAGTCACACAGTCTCATCTCTCAGTTATTAGAGTTCATCTCAAATTGTCCACACTTGCAGTTGTCTATGCAGTTTTAGAAGTTACCAAAAAAAGAAAATGTACTACCTCTTCTGTGGAACAATTGATGAATAAATGAAAAGCAATAGGATATATTGGAGTATATCAGAAAGCCATTTGGCTTAGAAGTACTTTGGTCTGACCTTGTTTTTCCAGAAAGGCCTCATGTGGCCTGTTGAGCATGCATTGTACATCTGCTTTAAACATTTGCAGTGTCCCAAAGCTGAGAATGATGCCCTTAAAGATAGGGATGTTGCCTCCCCCATATCAACATTTCTTTGAGAATAAGCATTTCTTTCCAGAAACTAAGAATTAATTACTGACCTGCTTTAACTCATCTCATGACCACTGACATGCTGACCACCAACTTGCTGTGCTCACCTTGTGACCACTGGCCTGCTGTGCTAGCTAAGCATCTCAGGACAGTAGTAAGAGAGATAGTCCTGTCATATGTGATGTATGCTCTTTGTTCCAAGACGGTAGATAACCACTTTGTACACCCACTTCTGCAGAGAGCTTCCTTCCTTGGTGGAAAAGTTCTCCTGGGCTGGAGTCCTCAAACGGGCTCATAATAAACTCACCCCAGTTTTGATTTATAGATTAATTATGGATTATTTATGTTGACACAATTCAGATGCTTGCTAATACCTAAATTGCTATAATGTTGCAAGAGAACATAGGCAGAAAGGAAGCCAAGAAGTAAAATATGTGCATTAACAGAATATTATACCTTAAGAACTGAAATTTGTTTCCCGATACATGACTTGTTATTTATATAGGTGCTTTTCAAAGCATGGTCCTAGAACCAGCAGCAAAAGTATTAGCTGAGAAAGGGTTAAGAATACCCTCTGGCCAGCTGAATCAAACTATGAGGATGGGACCCAGAATATTGTGTTTAAGCAATCTTTCCAGGTGATTCTGATGCACATTGAAGGTTTACAGCCACTAACTTATATAACCACTGTCATATCCTTCTGTTTGTTTATAAATTTACCTCAAGATTATAGGGGATATTTAAGAAAAAAAATCCATTTCTTCCCACAGACAATTTAATTTATCACTACAGTAATATCTTGGTAATAGCTGAATTGAATGATGATGATGAAATCAAAAAGCTTATTTATCTAATTAATAAAGATGTATTTTTTGAGCACCTGCCTCTGTAAGGTTCTGCTTGTTGACCAGAGGCCCCGTCTCCCCCCACCACATCCCCCACCTCATAAGACCCTGAGCTTCTGGAGAGAGAGGACTGTCACCAGGCACAGTCAGTATGCATGCACTTGATATTTATGGAGCACATAGATTCTAGAAATCAAATGTGAACATGTCACATGTGTCTCCTGCCCCATGGAACCTATCTTTCAGTTAGGTAGACAAAGCATAAACAAATACCAAAAAATATCTAAATGAAAAGTACTAACTGCACCCTGAAAGAGAATTGTCCAACAGGCTTTAGAAGGGTGGTCAGAGAAAGTCCCTCCAAGGAGCTGACATTTAAGCTGAGACCTGGAACTTGAGAGAGTCAGATGGACAATCTAGATGAACAGCTTCCCTGGCAGACAGTAAAGAAGGGACAAAGGCCCAGAATGGTCAGAAGAGTTGATGTCGCTACAGGAGCGGTTAGTTTGTCTGCTTAATCAGTGAGAGGGAGATTGGCAGGAAATGAAGCTGGGAGTTTGTGAAGGATCAGAGATTCAGAGCCTTCTGTGCTGGGACAACGAGTTGACGGAAAAAAATATATACCTAGTCTGTTTTAACATCAAATGATTCTACAACGTGATAGAAGGTAATTCACCCTTCTTCAAATAGCGATTGTCTCTATAGAGTAAGAGTGAAGGAGGGTAGATCTAATTAATAGGTGCTGAGGTTTTTTGTTTTTTTTAATCACTGAAGAAGGGAGTTTAGTGTCAGGTTTCAACATCACAGTTCTTCGAGTTTCTAGTTGTTGGTCTATATATGACTGAAACCTCAGTTCTACCCAGCCCCCTGGCTTTTCTTGTGGCAGCAGAAGAATTTCAGTGTTTTGTGCATGAAGGTTCAAAATGCCAGCTTTTACCATCTGCTCCTGAAGATTGACTATTGGACACCGCAGAGAGTTAGGATAAACCTGCTTGAAACGTAAGGAGAAGATGTTGAGGCAAAGAAGACTGTTGGCTAACAAGGCTATTCCCTTCCCTACCCCAACTCTTGGGAAGACTGTGTGTACCCATTAGTAGAAACTGGGTGTGTGGTCACTGAAGACAGGCAGAGCCTAAACATAGAACATCTTTTTCAATGATTCCTTTAGCTTTTAACTGAGTTACTACGCACGATGCTAGATGATTCAATATTGTCTTGAACTTGAAAGGGAGAAAAAAAGAAGAAAATTTTCCACCTGATGTATATAGTGACTTCATAATGTTATAGTCTTACTTTAAAAGGTCCCAGTTGCTTTTCTCTTAAGTATTGAGCAAAACTATTCTCCTGGAACACTCAGACAAATAAACCCAGCATGGTTCACTTGTCTATGAAAAAATGTTTTGGGGGATGGTCGGGTGGAGTAGAGGTTAAGTTTGCGCACTCTGTTTCGGCGGCCTGGGGATTCGCGGGTTCAGATCCCGGGTATAGACCTATGCACTGCTTATCAGGCCATGCTGTGGCAGGCGTCCCACATATAAAAAAGTAGAGGAAGATGGGTACAGATGTTAGCCCAGGGCCAATCTTCCTCAGCAAAAAGGAGGATTGGCAACAGACATTATCTCAGGGCTAATCTTCCTCACCAAAAAAAAAAGTTTTGTTCCTTCAGTTTTCTGCTTATAAGTCTTTTTGAAACTTTGAGATTTCATCCCAAACCACACTGTCAATTACAAGTAGCATGATGACTGCTTTCACTATGTTAAAGTGTCCCATGTTTTTCTGTAAGTTATATCATTAAATAATATAAGTGAAATTTAATGTATTTGCACACTAACTCCTTATTGTTAGCCTCTTTTTAAAAAAATCTTATATTTCTGTATTTAAAAAGCATGATCCTTTTTAGCAAGCTTAACACATTCTCTTTTTGTTATGCTCTTGTCTACTTTTTAAAATAACTTTTTTTCTCTTTTCAATAATATCAGGATTTTTTTGGTGTTGACTAAGGGAAAGCAATGCTTGAATGCGTTAATTTTACACTTTGCAACACATTAGTTGTAGTGCAACCCAGGGAATATTAGCATTCTTGGGATAAATTTTGAGGGGTTAAATAGTGTTTGAAAGTGAAAATAATTCAAGTTTTGTGAATTCCTCTGTTGAGCTTTTTTTAGTGAGATGAAATAATGGTCTAAAAATATATATTTTTATAATACCACTATTTAGCATTTTCATGTCTGAATCTTCCTTAGGAACTTTCAAAGGAAGAGTAGCGACGTATTTGCTGTTGAGGAAAGACAAACCAAGTCTCATGGAAATTTCATGACTTTGTGATAGTTTTTGAAGTGCCTCATTAAAGAAATCAAAATGCTTAGTTTTGTCAGTAAAGTACAGCATGAATCAGTCCATATGAGTTAAATGCTGTTTGATTAAAATAATAACCCCAATAAAATAAGCATTGATAATTCTTAAAGATTCTTTATTGTGTAAATGATAAATGAATAGTAACGCACCTTGGTTTCACCACAGACATTTAATCCCTTTCGTAATGACATTTCAAATACATTAAAATTCAGCATGATAATATTCATTATGATGATAACAATATAGTATTCCTGAAGTATCAAACGAGTAATCTGATTTTATCAAATAGTCATAAGTTTGAAATAAATTGTAACAGCATCATAAAAAGCAAGAGGTTAATCTTTATTGTCTGTTGATTAGTGTTATACAGTTTCATTTTTTCTGTAGAGCTCCTTTAAATATATTTTTAAACCATTATGAAAAGTCATGTAAATTCTAAAGCAACTAGCTTTATTAAAAATCAGGCTTATTAATTATGTTAGAATAAATTGAATGTTTGCAGAAGTGATAATGTATGGACATTCTACCCATACTCTGATAATATGAGTAGAAGAAAGAACCTGCCATGCATTCAGATACTTTATAAAAGGTCTTATGATATAAAATGATGTTAAAATAGATTCCAAATGACTAATGATAAGCTCTGTACATAGTTGGTTTGCTTTACTCATCTAATTATTTTCTGTTTGGTAACTTCATTTTCAGTTACATGGTAAATATTTAACAACAGAGAAAATTAACTTTTCAAGTTTTAAACACTATGAAAATGGATTAGCTCCAAATTACACACAGTATTCACTCTTTTATTTATTTTAACCCCATACCAATTTTTTTTTAATTCCCTCATCTGCTTGCACTATATACTCATTTAACGAAACTAATAAATTACATGGAGGAAACCAGTGGAAAAACTATCATCAGTCGAATGAAAGTTGGCTAATCCAAAAATTAATATTTGAACCAAATAGGATTATTACCTCAGGATAACAACAACTAAAATTATCCTTTAAACAAAAGATAACTTTTCCTTCATCTGGAACATTTTATATTAGCACAGCTTTCTCTACCTGCTTATAAACCACTGCTATTTTAAAATAACCTTCAAGTTTTATGCTTAGTGTTGTATCACAATAACTAAATATATTTCATTCCTAACTTTTCATTGCTGCTGCCTTGACATCAGTCAGGCAAATAATTTCCAGTTCTATAAATCCATGGCGATTTTACTTGATTAAACACCAAGTATTTTCTGTTATGTGTCTTACAACGTTGGATTTTTTATCTGAAGAGTCTTGACTCACGTGCCTCAAGCTCTGATTGTAATAAACACAACATGAGAGACGTCAAGAGATGGCCATTGAGAGGTCAACCATCCCCTCTTCACACCTACACATAGTACATCACCACACCCTCTACTCTGTGCTCCACTTCCTGGCTAAATATTTCCTGAACAAAGAATTTTCAGTAACTAAAGTCTTCTTCCTATTATTATTTCTTCCTCCCAATTTTCTATCTGTCAATCTCCAATCCATCCAGGAAAAAATGATCTCCCAGTAGCCATCTGAATTGTATAGCAACTTCCCTGGATTCAGCCCAAATCAATTCTGTGACCAAACCTTTACCACCAGGGGTCACAGAAATCTCTCACGTTCCTCTGAAAGCATTTCTTGATCTGAGACACCCCCACATACATATCCACCAAATTTACCCCAAAATCTATTCATATTTCCTCTTGTGACTTTCTTCAGCTGATCAGCTTGACAAGTCACCAGCTCGACAAAGAAGCTCTTCCACGTCCAGGTCTGAATTTTCTTGGGACAAGCTAGATTAAAAGGTAGACAACAACGTAACCATGCTTTAGTTGTTCATTTAGATGATTTAATGTTAACCAGAGATGCTGGGACTTCCAACATATGTTGTCATTCATCAACACTTGAATGAATCGATCTCTATTTTGTTTTTGCTTCCAACTCCTAACATATACGCTAAAAAATTCACTGTCCAAAATGAAATATCTTATTTTCTCTTTTATCCTTTTCTCTGATTATATTTCTCTTTTTAACAAGAATGTAATAGGTGCTGTTTATTGTGAGCCTACTGGGCCCTGGGAACTACTAGGTGATTTGGATGTTACCAATTTAATTCTCACAATCTCCTTTTAAGTAAGAATTGCTATTTTCACTTTCTAAGTGCATAAACAGGAGCTCAGAGAGATTCCACAACTTGTCAAAGATACCATGGCTGGTAAGTGGTGAAGACAGTATGTATATCCCACTTTATTGAGGCAAAGACCCATGTTCTTTCTATTCTACAGTGTGCCCCTTATGTTAATTAAAAATAATCAGTGTATTATATCAAATATATAAGAATACATACTTTCTGAGTTTTAGAAAGTCCCAGAACTGCTATTTCCCCTGTGAACTTCCCAAACTGGTATTTATTAACAAATAATGGTATATGCAATTTTATTTCTTCGTATTTCCTTTTTTTTTCTTTCCCAACATATTACTTAAGTCAAAATGTCCTGTTTTTTAAAGGCTTTTTATTTACAAATCATGATGTTTTCTTCCAGCTGAAATACCAGTGCTAATTTCTCTATCTTAACAGAAAACTGAAAGCATGGCATTCTGGCCTTTGTCCGTGATGGCATTAACAGTGACTCCACTCACTTTTACTTTCACCTAAAATGTTAGGAAAACTCATCTGTGAAGGAGCAAAAAGTGTTGAGCATGACATTCGTTAGAATGCAATTGACATTTTTGCTGAAAATAAACCTTTCTAAAGCGTATCTCAGCAATTTTCTGATAAGAATGCATATAAAGGCTGAAGCATTTTTATTGTTAGCTTAAAATAAGGGGAATTATGCTGTTTGTGATTGTTAAGGGAGTTCGTGGTCTAGATGGCCACAACAAATTAGCATTTTAACAGGATTAACAGGTCCTTAAGACTCAGAACCAGAAGGGGGTCACTTATTGAAGAGAAACAAAGCTTTGTTATAACCTCTCCCGACATCATTTAGATAGATAGCCCGTTTTCCACAACCAGAGTTATAGTGGATGATTTCTCCTGAATTATCCAATGAATAGAATTTTAAGGGGTGTAATTATCATACTTTTGCACATTGTGGGATAGAGTGAAATGAAAAATACAAAATAACACTTTGTTAATCTAAGATGCTTTACATCACCTCATTTGCATGCTATAAATATTATGTCATGAAAAGTGGTTTCAGAGCTGGCTGACTTACTTCCTCAGTTTTACATCTTTTATGGTAGCCAACCCCATACATACACATTAACCTGTCTTAAGAATCAGCTTAAAATATCTTTCCTCACTTTAGCTAGTATAACACGGATCAAAATAGAGGCATTTAGAGCATTGACTTAATATTGAAATTTTGCTAGAGTGCTTTCCAAGCCAGTAATTGCAACCTCTCCCTGAAGTATATGGTATTATATTGATCGTGGATTCATCATTCACAGCTAGTCAACCGCTTGACTCTATTGACAATGGCAGTGGAATGTTCAGGTAGGAAGCATTAGAGTACTTATGGTTTCCCTCTGGTTTCACACTTCATGTTTTCTAATTTGATGTTGTGAGTGGCTGCTGAAATCAGGAGTAGGGGAGAGAAAGAGCAGTTGGGAGAATCGTGATATGGAGAGAGTTTCCTATGGAAGGATTTTTTTTTTTTTTTTTGGAATTTGGGTTCATCACTTCATCTATATTAAACTAAATATTTCAAATTCTGTAATCTACACAGATGTAGGTCTATTTTGTTCCCATTGTGAGAGTAATAGTTGAGAAAAATTACAGTGAAAAAATACTAGAAGTATCTTGAATATAATTATGTGCATCATCTCTTTTCACCCTTATCTCCCATTTCTGCCCTCTCTCTCTCTTTCTGTCTGTATCTTAGAATAGACATTAGATAATCCTATGCCTTCCCTGAATTATACGCTCAGCAAATGGCTAGATACCTGTGCAAAACTCTAAGCCAGCTTTTGTGTGTAACCTCTAGGCCAGGACCTCTCTTATCTAATAGTCTCTGTGAGGCACAGGTAGGTTTTAAGCCCTGTTTTCTACTGTCAGTCATCATGGACAATCACTTCAGTGTGAATTTTAAGAATAACTTAACATATTTTGTAGCATTTACTAGTTCATTTATTCAAGGTGTGTGTGTCTCCATTGAACGACATACTGGGGGTAGAAGGAGGAATGGCACAGATCTTCCACCCTCAAGGTACTTCCAATCTAATGGTGTAGTGGGGATATCACACACAAATAATGAGTGTAACAGGATTGGTGCTATGAAAAAGAAAGATCTACATAAAATATTATTAGCATAAAAGATACAGCACCTTATCTGGGGATTGGGGGGAAACTCCTCAGAAGATCCTTATTCCATGGACTGGAAGCTCATCTCATTAATTTACTCAGAATGTCAGCTGGTGGTGCTAAATTCCAAGTCGACGAGCACCATGCAAAGGCAAAGTATACCCTTGAGAATCAGAGATATTAGGAATGGACTTTTTTACAGAACAAATTTTAGTGGAAATGATACCTTTTTAAAAATAATCAGTAATAATTTATAAGATTTCTAGACTACCTGAATGGTCACCCTTCTGCCGTAGCCAACAGGCAATCAACCATTCTCCTTATGATGATAAAAATAGTCTCAACTATTATATTTCAGTACTGACTTTAAGATTCAACTAAAATTCTTGGCCAGTTTCTCTCAGGAAAGAAAAAGCTAAACATAAATTATGCCAAAACCAAAATCGTTATTTTTGGCACTATATATCATCCAGATGGATAACAGTAAGCAGTTCCATTCAACGGGTTAACTAATTTAGTTGTCTGGAGGTACCTTTTGCAGATGATTTACAACCCTGGCCACCCCACTGGGAAGTAGTTTGCTCAAGATTTTATTTTCCACAAGAGTCATATTAAAGTCCTCTAATGTTGGAAGCAGATAACTGACAACTTGGCCTCATTTCCAGGAAATGACATTTTGTCTGTCTTTTATTCCAGAGCTACGGTTCAGAGTTCAAGCACTGAGCAGGTCCAAAGCTGTTTTGATAAGCACCACCTTCTCCCTGCCTGTGGGCTATCTTGTAACTCCCCCTATTAAAATTTTAAGTGGCTTTGGAATTAGGCGGACTTGAGTTCTAAAACAGTCTTTGACTCTTATTAATGAAAGTTATTTCCATTACCTTTTTAACCTCATTGAGACTCAGTTTCTTAATCTGGAAAAGAGAGACAATGCTTACCTCAGAGGCCTCTAATAGAATTTAAATGATAATACCAGAATTGGTTTGCATTGTGTCTGGCCCATGAGAGGTTCTTGGTTAATTTTATAATCTTTCTTTTTCTTTCCTTTGCAAAAGTTGGTGCTTCCTTTATTAGGTAAGGAAAGCTACGTCACCTGTCACATGTTCCTTTTCATCCTGACTGTCAGAAAGTAGAGTTTGTATCCTATTGTTCTTAACACTTTATGGATTACTATTAATGTTACAATTATCTACCCTATTACATTTCATTGTGTGGCTTTTAGTTTATTCCCTATATTTAATTATTTTACTATTTTCTGCTGCTTCTTGGAAATATTAAAGTATTTGGATATAAAGAGTAAATGAAAATAACTCTCTTGGAAAACAGTTTTCATAAATATTTGTAATGAATGTTCTCTCAGATACCATTCAGCTCCAAAAATGTATAGTTCTAGTTTAAAACATGCTAGCTTATTTTGAGTGTGATTTTCCTCATATTTCAAGCACTATAAGGCGTATTCTGATGATGGCTGAAAAGTCAAGTTGAAAGAATGATTCTCCAGGATTCCAAAATCATTTAGTGCTTAGTCATTTCAAGGAGTTTGCCGTATGGTTATGAGAGAAGCCATGTACAAAGAAGGAAGTGAGCAACGTGTTAAGAAGTAATCAAATGGGAGCACTTATTTATGTACTAAATGAATGCGACCCACAAACATTGCTAGGCATTTCAGTGGGAAGAATTCATCAAAGAAGGTACCAGTGATAAGGTGAGATTTGAGCTGAATTGAAGGATATATATTTGAAATAAGAAGAGAAAGAGTAAGGATATTTTAGGTATGGAAATTGAAGGGAACAAAGATAAAGAAATTAACATGCCTTAGTGATTCTCAGGGAAGAGTTAATATATCAATGGGGAGTACATTATTTTTGCAGAACATCCTTTCCTAAACTGTGTTCCGTAAAGAACTATGTTCCCATGAGGTACTCGATGAACAAACAAAAATAAAGTTTTTACGATGGCAAAGTTTTTTAGAGGAATGTTTGGTAAAATAAACACATTTGTTCACCATAGGACTTTCAGAGCTTTTAATCCACCAAGAATTCTTTCACACTCATGTGATCTTGGAAAATGTCTTTGGGAAGCACTTACTAACATCTCTTGAGACTAGCAGGGCACTGCTGACAAAGAGAGTAATGGAAGACAAGATTAGAAAGGTCATTTGGAGACAGGTTGTTGGAGGCCTTGAGTGTCAGACTTTGGAGTCTGATGATGAACCTGTGACAAGTAGACACCGTGGCTTTGAGAATATGGGCTCTGGAGTCAGCCAGATGGGCTCTTCCAAGCTGCACCACTTCATGGGCTGGCTGATATCAAGAAAGTTCCTTAGCCAATCCCTGTTTTCGAACTTGCTTGGATATCCTGTTTAATAGCAGTCTCTTTGCAAAACTGTTGTGAGAATTCACTGAGTTAATTTATGCAAACTGCTTAGATCAGAGCCCAGCACAGAGCAAGCAACCTAAAAGCATTAAATAACATTAACAGGAAGTGATTGAGCAATTTTGAGCAGAGAAATGGCACTATAAAAGAAGTGTTTTAGCAAAGCTAATCTTTTATCAAAGAAGAAATCTTAAAATTCTGGTGTAGTAGGAGGAAGCAGAAGAAAGGATGGAATTTCATGTTGTGAAAATGCCTTTCACATTATGATAAATGGGAATAGTTCTTTACAGGCCTAGAATGCAAGTCTCTATATTGAAAATGTTGGTGTGTAACTGCTTTAAAATGAGGATGTTTCATTTGATTAAATGGAACCATGTAAATATTTCCCCACGGTCTCTTGTGTGCGTTGTGCGAATGTGATTGTGTGTGTGTATGGATTCCACCTAATTTTTTAGGCTGCAGGATTTTTTCCCAGCTATTTGTTGACTCTGCTGCTTCACTTAGAGGCTTTTATTTTGGATCTTCACGGCCATTTCTATGGCATTTGTAATACTTTTTGATTTAATTGGAAATTGGAACTGACTTTTTAATGAAAGAAGTTTTCCAATAAGAGGATATTTTTGAAAAAGTTAATTTTTCTAATCCTTGGCATGTGAGTGCTATTTTTTTCTCCAGTCTCTGGCCTTGCTTGGAATACATCAAACAGACTGAAGTTTGGCCAATATAAGGTTTCAGTTTAGGAGGACATAACCATTAACAACAGTTACGGAAATTAATCATTTTTATTATATTAGAGAAAAAATTTACAGTGTTCAACACATTTATTTTCAGCATGTTTCAATAAGGGGAATGTGAACCAAAGACGTATTTGTAAATAATAGAAGAAAAAATGGAAAAAAATAGGAAGTTGCCACAAAAAGTAATAGTAATAGTAAATTATAAACTATTTAAGTTGGATTGTATCAAAGATGTTTTATTTCTAAGGATCTATAGATTTTTATAGAACTGAAATAAATCTGAGTTGAATCAGAATTTCATTTTAAGGATACTAGACTAAATAGTTACAAAATTTCTCTTTCAGAAAGAAAGATAAGAAATTGGTGTTGGAATAGTATATAGTGAATAGTATATAGTAAATAGTGATGGATAAATTGAGTTCATTATGTATAATCATGCTGTCACTTAAAATACACATAAGAATATAATTGAAATGTTTCAATAATAGAATTCCTAAATATGTGTTGCTGATGTAAGTTCACTATAAATGTGCTATCAATTCTGTATTTCAGACTGCTAGTTTAATGTTAAGATTTTAAGGTGCTTATGCACTTTCCTGAGTGAGCTAGGGTGAATCAGTTCTGAACTATTCTCAAGTTTAGACTAGAACTAAATCACTGGCTGTAGAATTCTCTAGATGAACTGCACTCTTTGATCAAATGATTGACATCACTTAAGTTGGAGTGAAATAGAATAAAATGGGGCTAACCTACTCATTCCCATTCAGCAATAGGTACTTTCAGTAAGCCATTTTACCTTAAATGTAGGCAGGTAGAATAAAAAGAAAAAAAAAGTCTTTAGTGAACAAATACTATTGACTAAAGCTGAGAATTTTGTTCATTTAGCAGTTCCTTATAGTGAAAAAATAACATGAAAAAAATTAAAACACCAGTTTTTATCAATAATTCTATCAAAAAGAATGGGAGGCATCACTTTTAGTGTATACAATTCTCCCTGTGTACAATGCAAACTTTCTATCTCTGTCTTCATGGTACATCTCCACGACAGAAATTTGTCTACGGTTATTATTTTTTTGGTGGATCTCAAGTAGCTGAATGATTTGATCTGCTTTTTTCTTTTTAACCTGTTTATTAGGCAGCAGTAACCTGGAATGATATTTCTGATTTTTAATCACAGGCAAATTGACCACGGAAATCTAGATTCAGTAAATTTCTTTGTGTGGCTGAAAACTTAGGAAACAGCATGGCCGATTGGGATGTCCTTCGCGTGATAACTCAAATTTAAAGCACTCCTGGGAATGGTTAATTCGTTAATTCCAAAGGAACTACTTTTCCAATCTGATTTCATCTGGAAAAGTGTGGAGAGGAGAGAAGAAAACATCAGTGGAGAGAGTCCAAGATGCTTGGATATTTATGCTTTTTTCCTAAAATGATATCTCTTTTTCCATATATGATACCTTTAATTTTAAGCCCCTTTAACTATTCTTTGGAGATGTTGGAAGCAATTAACCCTAACTCTGCAATATTTTAGAGCCGGTCCTTCTTGTGGCTCTTTTGTTTTCTCTAAATATCAAGTTGCATTACTTAGATCTCCCCATGTTATTGATGAAGAATATGCTGGACATGCACCTTAGCATATTTGAATTAATAAGTTTTCTGCTAGGTAGTGACCTCGAGTTTAGCATTCATGCAGACAAAGCATATTTGTTACACCTGGCTTCTCCTGCCCTTGTGCTTAGAAAAATTACCTCATTAACACTTCATTGGAGCAGTAAAATAGTTATAAACTAGGAAACAAATGAAAAATCTTTCAAATATTCTGAACATATTTAATAATATTTCCATTTCTCCAGTGTATTCTTCACCTCAAATAATTGCCAAATAAATACAATGCATAGATTTTTTTTTTCAAGCAACATCATATTACATTTTTTTGTGTAGACTGTTTTGAGAATCAATTAGGTACTTTGAGTTATAACCTGATTATGAATCTTCGTGCTATGGTGTCCATTACAACTGAACTTTTCTATATGAAAACACATCTTTAATTGAAAATTTAATTTAACATATTAAATGCCATATAGCTAACAACAGTTATCTCATAGGTGACTCTGCCTTTTAGGACTATTAGGGCCATTATGGTGTCTTCTAGGACTCAGAAAATGTCTTCAATTTTGCTCAGCTGAATGGCCAAGAAAGCCTATTCCAGCTAATCAGCTTGACAGGTTCTCCTTATGAGAAAATCAGTCATCTTAGGCATCCCCAGGCTTGCCCAGTGTGCTCTATAAATATGTACGGCATGCATGAGTGGGAAGGGATTTTAAACTCATTATTGGGTTCTCTATCATTTTTCAATCTCCTATTGAATCAGTTCACTTCAGTAGCAATCAACTGGTCATTTTATGGAGAATTCAGGTACTCTTGGAGATTTTCCTCTGAGACTTGCTGTGGCTATGCCTTTGCTCTCTGTGCTCAGGCTTGCAGACCAAGACATGGCAATTCTTTTCTAGATTTTAGTTCCTTCTAGTTGTACAGCATGCTGCTTGAGGGTGCTGCTCTGGAACAAGACTGCCTAGGTCCCAAATCCTTTTTACCACTCATCTGGTCGACCTTCGCAAGTCACTCAACTTCTGTTTCAGTTTCATCATCTGTAAGATGATGTTGTGGGAACTGAAGGGGTTACTACAAATACAGTATTTTAAAAAACTCTTCACCCACAGTAAGCCCTCAATTAATGTTAGATCATTATTATTACCATGGTAATTCAGTGGGGCATGTCCGGGCATGTACCACTAAGGCAGGGCTTTTTGTTTCACTGGAAGTGCTTCCTGAAAATGTGTTCTCTCCTGGTTAATTACAACAGCCATCCCTCCAGACACAAGGCCAGGAATATTCAGGTCTCTGGAAAGACCCCATAAATAGTACCCGGCTTCCCACACAGTTTCCAAACAATTTAAGAAATAAAACAAAGTGTGGCAGATTGAAGCCAAAACGTATCTATTATTAGCTGGTTAGGAATTGCCTGCCTCTAGTGGAGTAGTGAATTCATTCTTCCTGGAGGAAGATTGCTCACAAGAAGGAAAAATGTGGAGCTCAGTGCAATTCATACAGTTGATTCTTCCCAAATGTATCAATCTAACAATTCTACTTCCTATACAAGGGAGTAATGGGGCAGAGGAAAGTCTGAATTGTTCTGTTAATCAATATGTCTGCACATGGAAGAAAACATCATTGAGGAGTTGGAAAGAAGTTCTCCACCTTGACCATGGTGTATAGATGGGAGAAAGCTACCTAATCTTCTGACATAAAACACTTAGCCCAACTAGAACATTCTCAGAGGCATGTTTTCAGTTTGGCCAATGCTGACACAGGCATTATCCACATTTTGTCTATGTTGAACACAAAATCATAAGCATAGCAAAGCCCTAGGTCCCACAAAATGGACACAGAAATATCCCTCTTTCAACTACTACTCAAGATAAGTGATTCTAGGGCAGTTTGCAAATATGTCTCTGTCCTCTGTGAATTTGAAATGCTCTTTTCAAGTTTTACTCATATTAATTCAGTGTGTGAAAACAGGTGGCTGTCTAACACTACTTTGTTATTCTGCTATTTCTTAGTCTCTTGAGGACTTTCATGTCCTGTCCCTTCACCTTAGGTGCTTTGAGGAACACATGTGCCTTTTCTCTCTTTGAAGGTGAAATATTGTTTCATCTTCAATATGAAGGAAGGGCATATTGGTAGTGGCTACCTGACATGAAACTGTAGCATGTCCTTTAAGGTGCTAGGTTTCAAGTAAAGAAGAAATTGGCCGATGTTCTTTCAGTAGTAATCAGTCCTTCTCATATCAGTAGTAAGTCAATGTCCTTGAAAGGTGGGTTGGTATTTGCACCACTAACTTGAATGCTTTTATTTATTTTTTTATAAATGAAGTAATGTCTGCGAAGACAATGGGTCTATATCTGACCACCAACTCCAATCAATGATATAGATATTGACTTTTGTGAGCCGTCCTTATTACTCTAGGAATGAGGAATCAATGTCTTCAGTGATTGTATAATAGGAAAAATATAGAAAACAAGAAATTTCTGTGAACAGGAGAAATTCTCCGGCAACATTTCAAAGCTGTAGTAAACTATGCAAAGTCTACAGATGTACTATGACATGAAGGTCAAGTAAAGAAATTTAGATGAATTTTGTCATCAGTTACAAATCTAACTGTACCATATAAAACTGTATTAAAAACTGAAGTTGCTTCAGGCATGATTGGATGACTAACTGCAAATATTGATAGTATTACTTTAACCAACTTCTTAACATACAGGACCCGCCTCTCGATTATACGTGCATTGACTATGATTGCATTTGTTATTGTCTTCATAGAATGGAAATCCTAGAATTTAGTACATGCATCTCATCCTGCGATTTCCCAAGCGTACATCTCAGTTGCTTGATAAGTAGCTGTTTGTATGGATGATATCTTGAGGGAAGAATGGAAGAATAAGTAATTGTGGGGTATCATCATGTTATGACAATGGTTAAAAATTATTTTCCAGGTTCTGGGAAAGTTCTTTGCAAACATTCCACATTTAATCAATACAACTATGCTATGCTATACTAAGCAGGAGAAATTTGATGTTCCGTAATCGAACAAGCTACACAGCAAGTAAATCATGTGCCACGATGAATCTCAGGAATTTTTTCCATATTTTTTCTTCTACCTGGATTGTTCGCCTCTATGTATCCCTCATCTTACTTCTTATTAAGGTCTGTTATCCAATCTCAATGAGATCTGCCTCACTATCCTGTTTGAAACTGGAACTCTCTTTCTCTACCCAATTTTTCTTTAGGGTTTTATTCATCTTCCTTGTGTTTACTACCATTTAAGATTCTATATATTTAAATTATTTTATTTTGTTTATTGTTTTCCTCCCCAAACTTGACTACAGTAGGATTATTTCACTGATGAAAACTTACATTCCTTGAACATTTTCTAGGAAATAGTAGGCACCTAATAAATAGTAGTTGAATGGATGAATTTAACCTAAATGGGCTGAGTCACCTGAACTGTGGTGAAGTGTGAATATGTTTAGTGGATTGTTCAGAGCACATTGCCCAAGTAATTAGTTGAACAACGAAATCTTGTATATGGTTCTATCCAATAAAATTCTGTATTCCTTGTTTTTTATATTGAGTTATATATTTTTTCCTCACTGTGAATGTGTCTATCAAATTGTTGAATTGCAGAAATAATGGGAGAACATATTCAGACCTAGTGGTGTATTCTTAAGAGAACAAAGAAACCCTCCAAGGCATAGGAAGTTTGTGGATTTTTGTACTGACTTCTCAGTAGTTCAAATGAAAGTGGAGAAAGCTTGACTGCGTCTAAGTTAACATACTTAAACTGTTTTGTATTCTGACTTCCAGTGTAGACTGGTAACAAGTTAATGATTTGTGTTTCAAACACTGTAGGAAGTTGATTCCCACAACATCTGCGCAAGCTCATTGCCTTGGGGAAGACATAAACTGAAACCATGTTGGTAAATCCACGTTATAAATGATTTTAGAGGCTTCCACTCCTTTTGATAGTATCTTTTTTTTTCCTTTATGGGCTGTATATATTACGCACACACACACTGAGAGAAAGAGTGGTAGATCATGTCAAGGGAAAGCGAGTTTGCAGTTTATCCCTTGAGCATAACTTTAAATGACATTTTTCATACTTTTCACCTAATGTGTGTGTGACAATATAGAATCTGAAAGTTTTTCTTTTAACCAGTTAGGACATTTTCCCATAGAGTTGCCCATAGCTAGAATAAAAGCTATATGATATTAAGAAGTATTTTCAACATTTATTTTGCTGAAATAAAACTTCCCTAAAGGTATGGATGCAGACTAGCTATATACACAATTACATCAGAGTGAAACCATAGAAATACATTCTTATCCTATATCAAGAATAATTCTTCAGTGGATTTTCAACACAAGAAAATCTCATTCCAGTATACATTCAGAAATTTAGAAGTGAGTTAATGCTGTAGGGACTTAAAAAAGACTTTCAAAAATAATAAAGTCACTACATATTTTCAATTTTATTGGTCACTATTTTAAAATTGAAAAGTCAATTTTTAGTAGTTTTTAATCATCGACTTTCTTTAAAAAGTGAATCGTAAAGAAAAACTCTTCACTAAAGTAATATTTAATTTGCCTTGTGGTTTATTTAAAACTACTGTGGTTATTTAAAACTACTGATTAATTAAAAAGTCTTGAGAATAATTATTGGTTACTAACATCAAACATTTATTATAGTAATAAATTACTTCTTATTTTAACAACCCATAATCAGAAACTAATAGAATTAATGAATAAACTTCGGAAATGCAGAGATTTGGGCAGTATAGATAATGCTTACAAATTTAATGCTCGGTCAATTTTTATACTTGGTTTTCTGTTATAATTTGAATTCACTTAGTAGTCTAGGACTGATTTCTTTTTTAAAGTAGCATAATAAATGCTATGAGTTTATAATATATGTCACTTTGATTTATTAAATAGGGACTGAAGTGGGTTTTTTGTTGTTGTCCGTTGCCCATTTTTTCTGTATAAAACTCTCATGCATTTTCCAAGCTAAGTATTTGATGTTCAACTCCTTAGATCTTTAACATATATATTCAAGAAAATTGACAGCTAAATATATATGGTATAACATTCTTACTAATTAAAATATACTTACAGATTTTTTAAAATGTGTAATAACAACCAACTGTATTGGAATAACCAAATGCTGGAAGGAAGAATTCAGTAATGTCACTAAGATGAGCAGACGTTTTGAAAAACAACATCTTCAGGTGGCCTTCTTGTGAGGGTCATTCTCGATTTTGATCTGCCCTATGGACCACTAATCTTTGTAAAATCAAATTTTAAAAAGTACTTAAGTATTCTCTAAAATCTGTATGTGGACTTAAGAACACCCTTAGTTTGGAGGAGGTTAATAATAACGACATTGTTACTGAGTAATACCTAGAATTTATCCTATTAACTAAAATGTCTGAACAATACCTTAAATCCAGAAGATGAGGCCATAGAACCCCAACCATAGAGGTAAAAATTCTTTATAGGAAGCTGGGTGCGGTGGGGTGAAAGGCAGCTTTCAATGTAGAATACAGACTTTTGGGAGAGAAGGCAGAGAATAAATAACTGAGTCAGAATGGCCTCCTTGAAATTGAAGAGTCTGCTGAACTAATTAGTGTGCTAGAAAATTATTAAAAACAGGAGCAGATGGGCTAGCTGGATCACAGACACAAATGGCTGATACGGTGTATGTAGGCAGAGCAGAGAAAAGATGAGTTTAGGGACTCTCTCTGGGAACATTCTCGGGGAGTCTTCTGCACAGAGACTCGGGTAACTTCAGAGACAGCAGTTTTGACTTACAATCAAACAACAGACCAAAAAAGTGTTTTGTTTTGTTACAGACCATTTTAATTCACAGGAAAGCCTTGCAGTGGTTGCTGGAGGAGAGGGCAGATGAACGTGGTTGAATGGCATGGGTTCATGGCAACCCATGGTTAGAGGAGCCTGCCTTCCAGAAATGGAGGGCCGTAGGCAGTGGCTACATAATAAACTGTAGAAGTTCTTCAGCCACAGGCAAATACATTTAGAAATCTTAGACTGAGCAAGATAACCCAAGCAGTCATGTGTAATTTGTATGGATGCCATAGACAGGTTGAGATAAACAACGTGGAAGAGTCTCGTGGAGGCATTTTCTCATTGACGGTTTTTGCGTGTAGTGGATATGAGGGTGGTGTGGATGTGTGCTGAAGAAGATGAGAGTAAACAACTCAGATTTCTCTTGCAGTGTGTCACCACCCTTCCCAAGTAACCGTGATCACTTCCCAATACTGGGTGACTGCTCAGTTTTTCCAAAAGACCGTCGATGTATGAATTCTACTTCATCAATTCACTTACTTCCAAATGTGTCCCCAGCCCCAGTGACAAAATGCATGTTTTCACATCTATTTCATACACTATGGTGTGCACCTAAATTGAGCCATTTACTCCTGCCTCCATCTCCTCCTGCCAGTTCAAATTTTTTTTAAGTCTTTGCTCAAACACCATCTCTTCTGTGAAGCTTTATCATCTCCAAGGAGGTCTTATTGTGTGAGTGCCAGTGTATGTATAATAAGTAGCATGCTACTTCCAATTTTTGCTGCCTGGTATCTTGTGTGTGATTCATGTGTGAATTTTGTCTCCCTAATTAGAAGGTAAAATTTTGACGGAAAGGACTGTGTTTTAGAAATCTCTTACTCTCCATCAGGCCTGCCATATCATAGGCATAAAACATATGTTGAGCATCCACATTCAGATTCTTCTATTTTCCACATCTCAGTTTGGAACAAAAGGTAAAACACTAAGATAAATGGTTTATAGTCTGATTTCCTCTTAGTTTCCCTAGATGGCTTAATTCGGTCTATTCTCTTAAATAAGGAACATACTAGAAGGCAGCTGTTCTTGTCTTGTCTTTCTGACCCTCAGGCAGTCACTTGAACTCTTGGAACTGAGTTCCTCACCTGTAAAATGAAGAAGTTGACTTCACCTTCTGTGATTCTATCACAGTAATTTATGCCTAATTAGAGTCAAAAAGAAGCTGTGTTGTATCTCACAAAGACGTTTCTTCAATCATCTATTTATTCAAATGCATCTATCAAATATCTCCTATATCCCATACACTGGGCTAGGCATTGGGGATACAGTGGTGCCTACTCAGAGCTCAGATCCAGCCCTCATGGAGCGTGCATGCAGCTAGGTGTCCTGAATGAATACAGGTATGTGTACAATTTCTTGATGAAGTTAGATAGTTTAAATGAGGAAACTGATTTTGTTACCCAGTAGGTGTTCACATGTCAGAAAATACTTTCCAATTTTTATTTCGAATAAAATTGAAGTCTATCATTGTGAGGCCAGCACTTTATTTCAGGAATAAAGCTGGTTTATGATTAAAAATTTCTGACTCTATGGGCTGGGCCTGGGGTGTAGTGGTTAAGTTTGGCATGCTCCACTTTGGCGGCCTGGGTTTGCGGGTTCAGATCCCAGGCACAGACCTACACCAATCATCACCCATGCTGTGGTGGCGACCTACATGCAAAATAGAGGAAGACTAGCACAGGTGTTAGCTCAGAGTGAATCTTCCTCAGAAAAAAAAAAAATTTTCTAACTACATGCATTTATCTGGTTATCGTGCAACATGTGCACAAATAATTGTGAAGTTTAAAGAATTTTCAGGGGCTAGCCCAGTGGCATAGCAATTAAGTTCACATGCTCCACTTCAGCGGCCCAGGGTTCACAGGTTCGTATCCCAGGTGTGGATCAAAGCACCACCTGTCAAGCCATGCTGTGGCAGCATACCATACAAAGTAGAGGAAGATGGGCATGGATGTTAGCCCAGGGCCAGTCTTCCTCAGCAAAAAAGAGGAGTTTTGGCAATGGATGTTAGCTCAGGGCTAGTCTTCCTCACAAAACAAAACAAAGAATTTTCACAAACTGAATTTACCTGTGTAATTACACCTCAATCAAAAAATGAAAAAGAGCATTACCAGCCTCTAGAAACCTCTCCCTCTTACTATTCCTTCCTCTTCCACTTCCTCTGCCCAAGCGTAACCACTATCCTAAATTCTAATGCCACAGATTAGTTTTCTCAGCTTTGAAGCTGATACAGATTGAATCGTACAGTTAGTGCTTGTTTCTGTCTTGCTTCTGTCCACTCAATATTGTGTTTGTGAGATTCATGCATGCTTTTTGCATGTAGCAATAGTTAATTCGTTCTTCTTGCTCTATATCCCAAATCATTTTTAATGAATAGTAAAAGGAACGTATGTAGGGAATTCATTCAAGGAATCATTTTATAAAAGAGAAGGCCAAAGAGGGATTTTAGAACACCAGGGAAAGTCTGGGACCCAAACATATTTGAATTTCTACTTTCTGACTTCACTCTGGAGGGATGTTCTCCTTGGTACTCTGCCAGTGTGCTCAGTGTCCCCCCACCCAGACAGGACAGCCCCTGCTATTTCTTAAAGAGTCTATTCTTACGAACAAACAGTCTCAAACATTGAAAGCACTCTGCAAACATGAGCCCCATAAGTGCCCTGGGGATTTAGCTAAGACCTCACAGGGTTCCCACCCCCCAAACTCACCCCTGTCCAGTAAATTGAGATCCCTAAGGGAGATACTTGGAAATGGTTTCATATCATTAGGACTAATTGTATCTTGGCAATAAGAGTAAAACACTGGTTCTTGCCCTTATTTAACTTGCGCCTTAAAATTTTGAAGTGCAATTAGATGTTTGGAACTAGGATGGGGTGACAGGAAAGGGAAGCCCTTTCCAAGAAATTGGTTCCAGAAACCAGAATTTAAGTTTACGCTTCTAACACCCACATAACCATGTGCTCTCTCTCTCTTTGTGTTTCATTACAAGCCTTATAAATGATCATTACTGAAAAAGACATCTTGTGGCAAATTGCACAGAACACTTGAATCCATTTGTCTCCTGTAGAAACGTCCTGAGATTCAAAGTTTAGTAACACCACTTAACTTTTGT
Organism: Tapirus indicus; assembly: GCA_031878705.1. Taxonomy (NCBI): domain Eukaryota; kingdom Metazoa; phylum Chordata; class Mammalia; order Perissodactyla; family Tapiridae; genus Tapirus; species Tapirus indicus. Next base: position 30,923,236 of record CM062937.1, on the reverse strand, counting down.
GATACCTGTAAGGTAAATTTGGATTCGAGCAGCAGCTCTTTTATGTTAACGCTACTAGATAATGTTATGCCATAACAATTTAGATTTAATCAAATGCAGTCACTTCAGTTCAGAGCCAAATGTTTTTAGTCTGGGTTTTTCTGTTGTTATATCAATTGTTAGCTGATGTTCCAGTCTTCTCCCAGTTGCCAGGACAGAAATGTATACAAATCAGCATTATGAATGAGAATGATGTGTAACTCAATTTAGTATGTATAATCGATGCATACTCTAAATGTTATAATGTACCATAAAAATAGCATTTGTTATTTAAAGTATCCAGTACCTGAAGGAAAAATACATTTTATACCTTATAATTAAATATGAGAAGAATCAGCAGTAAAAATTTTATTCAAATATATTCAATATGGTTTAAGTTATTTATAATTTTGCATTATGCATCCCCATGGATTTAGAAACTAATGTTTCTACATTTGTATTATTGCACTGTTAAAGAAAATCAAATTATAAATATATATCTTAAGTCATTTGCATATTTTAATTCTCCAGAATAAGCAGCAAGTCATATCTCTCAAATCAGGAAGAAATAAAAAAACCCCAAACAAGAAAACTAAAAAGCAATATCAAAAATCTATATAATGATAGTTTGTCTGTTGAGTGATCAAATGTAAATAATATTTATATCTATGCCATGACATCAAACCAATGTGTGTCATCATATTTTACTTGACATTTAGTTTCACCCTGAATTGAAAACGATGACATTTGAGAAGGTGTAATGGAACATTTTAATGAAGACACCGCAGTCACATTAAATTTTCTCAAAATCATCATGAAGCTGAAACCATTGCATTTCATTATTGTGGAGATTCTGAATTTTTTTTATTCACAGATACTAACATTATATTGCAATTAAAAATATATATATATATAATTAGAGTTTTCTTAACTGTTTATCAGTAAAACACTTTTTCATCATAGTTTTAAAGCTGAACACTTGTTGACTGTTTATATCTAACAGAATAAGTGAAAGAGTTTATGCATGATTGAATTTCATTTAAAAATATAGATACTGGGCCAGCCTGGTGGCGCAGCGGTTTAGTTCGCACTTGGCAGCCCGGGGTTCGCGGGTTCGGATCCCGGGCGCCCGCGGACGCATTGCTTGTCAGTCATGCTGTGGCGGTGTCCCATATAAAGTGGAGGAAGATGGGCACAGATGTTAGCCCAGGGCCAGTCTTCCTCAGCAAAAAGAGGAGGATTAGCAACGGATGTTAGCCCAGGGCTGGTCTTCCTCACACACAAAATATATATAGATAGATACTAATGATGTGTGTTTCTTACACAATTTTTGGGGAATGTCCAAGCAATAAATAGATGAACAAATTCACAACATAATTAAATCACCTCTCAGCTGAAATGTTGAGAATATATTTTTGGCTTGACGTAGGTGAACAGCTTATAAATTTTAGCATTGTTGACTTTTCTGCCAGTTTGTGAATTTGAAGACTTTGTTCCTGAATTCTTATTGCTAATTTTCTAGTAACTAATTTCTTCACTGCTCTAAATTATGTTCTGTTATATACTATTGTCCTTGTGTTAGTCTTAGATCGATATGAGGAAAATTGAAAGATGTGGAAAAGGAAGCGGATGGATTACTTAGGGTTCTCTAGAACCTCCTGAAGGTCTCTGTTCTTGTTTGTCCAAAGGGAACCATTGACTCTAACTTGCCATGTAGTCATGTCCACAACTATCATTTCAGAGCTCTCTAAAACATACCAGTATGATTAACGTTAGTAGTAAGTAATATCAAATATATATTAAGTTCCAGGCGTTTTTCTAGAATGTGCTTTAGGCCACAACGTTAGTAAGTGGCAAAATTAAGGTGTAAACCCAACTTTGCCCCCAGTCTCTCTTCTGTTAAGAAGGATAGAAAGGATTATCAAGAATCGTTGTATCACTAACGTCATACTTTGCCACAAAAAAAGACTTTATTTTATTGTTTATAAGAGTTTTTTACGAGTAAACTGAGAGACCTCGGGCGTCGTTGCCACCACATGTCATCAAGAGAGACCTGAAACTTTGCTGTTTCTCCGTCTACCATACGCCCCCCAAAACAGGAAAATAGAAAATAAATTTTAAAGTCTGTCTGACATAATATTATTCTACTAATTCATCTGATATTGTCCTGAGTGTCCTTTTGATGGGCATTATAGGAGATGGTTTGAACGTTAATAGCAGGAAAATCATACTAAAGATAAAATGAAACAGCCGGTGTCCCTCATCTGTGTGTCTGTGTGTGTGTCTGTATCATGCTGAGTGTTTAGAAGACTGTTAGAAATATTCTGGAAGAGATTCTTGAATTCATGAAAGTTTCTACTAGAAGGTGTGCATGCCTTAACAATCTTAAAATTCCAGAAAGTACTTTGTCTCCTGTTACATGTTGGAAAATTGTGGCAGAATGTACTAAAACTTGTGTAAATAACGTTGAATGAAATGATTATCAAAATAAAGACTCACATTAGAATCAGCTTAGGTCCTGGCCGGTCAAAGTGTGATCCTTTTGTCAGTAACATCAGCATCATCTGGGAAGTGTTGAAATGCAGATTCTCAGGCCCTACCCCAGACCTACTGAATTTGAATCTGTCTTTTAATGGTTTCCTCATGTGATTTGCATGCACTTTAGTCTGAGGAGTAGTAGTCTAGAGAACAGTAAAAAAAAAAGTTAAGTATATTTATGTAATAGACTGATTTCATGACTGTTTTCGGATAATGTACTGCACGGATGACAGACGAAAGAATTAACCTCCATCATAAACTAAACCCACATAATTTAATATAAGCTTTCTAGGTGGATGGTCAACTGATATCTCAAACAGGGGCTAAGAAGAAAATGCACTTAATTGAGAAGTTTATGTACGAAGTTCCATCTTTTACATTACGATGGTGGGTGGCACGAAAGGGGTGGTAAATAATCTTGAAGGACAGCAAAACTCAGAGCTAAAAATAAATGGAAAATTATGTGCTGGCATGAGGTGGTAAAAGAGTCTGATACAGACAAAAGTGGAATTGGAGGTAAACATAGAAACTAGAGTTTTATTTGGAGAACAGTAGAAAAATCAGGATTGGGAGGTCGTCCAGGTGTGTGACAGTGGAGAAGTTGGTTTTACTATAATGTCTTTGAAAGGATTTTATCAAATTAACATGAAAGATTTGAAAAAACGTAGAATTTATTGATTCCTTATAATTTTTCAAGTACTAATTACAAGTTACATTTCTGTATGTAGATATAGAAGTGAATATGATATGGATATAAATGTAGATCTAAATATAATTATTTGAGCGTTAGAGTACAGGCTGTCTTGGGTTCACTACTTTACCTCTGACACAGAATGTTCTGTAAGTGGCTGCTACATGGATGAATTTCTGAGCATAATTGTTTTATACTCAGAGTCAATGTCATAGGAAAGACCTCTAGGGAAAAACAACATATACCATTTGCGTTTCTTTTTATGTGTTTTTTTTTTTAAATGATTAAATGCCTCTGCTTGGGAGTTAATGCTAACTTGAAGTATAACAATAAAGCGTTGTATTCAAGATATGGGTTATTTATAGCTCAAGTCATAGGAGTAGATACAATTTATCTATTCTGCTTACCATCTATCTGGTAGCATTGTATGTCACAAGTTATCATCATTATTATTACTTTTCTTCCTGCAAAAACGCCAATAACAGTGAACACTTACTGAGAACTTACTGGGATAATTACTAGGTTTAAGTGCTTTGCAAAGATGTCTCATTTAACTTCACAATTAGTCTATGAAGTAGATTCTATGATTAGCACCGTCTCATAGATGAGCAAAGTAGGCCAGCTAAGAAAGAACATTGGCAGGCTTCAAGTTCAGTTCTCAGACATTAAGGATTATGCTCATAAACGTATTACGCTGCTGCCTTTTGACTATACAAGAAGAAACATTTAAAGGAATTCATTGAAAATGAGATACCAGAAAATGGTTGGCATTATGGCTTATAGGCTGGTACCTTGAAATATTTGTTAGCAGTAGGGTAGTTACATAAAGAATTTGAATGTCTATATGTGAACCATGATTTTTTCTTCTAGCACGAAGTAGTGCTGATTTTTTAAATTGTTATTTTATAAAAAGAAGATTCCCTCTTTTCCCTTTCATTCTATCAAGTTGCAAGGAACAGAGGTTAAGCCCGTGATCCACAGACATTTCATGAGGGAGAAGGGGAAATCTTTCCAACTTGTAGGAGCTTACAAATGAATTTGGTATATCCCCAAATGGAAGAACTAAGCCCATTACAACCAAACATTTCATATAAGCTGTGAAACTTTCCATTGTGATGGATCTCATTATGTCCCAGCATGCAAACATTTCTTTTGTACTGTGCAAATAGCAGTAGTCCTGGAAATTTATGCATGTAATGAATGGAACAACTACAATAACAGGTCATTCACCTGCAAGTGACTAAAAGTTATGGGTATTTTGTAAGGAGATATATTTAAAATTTCTGTCAAGTCAAATGTCTCTGCTGTTCTGTTCTCCATCATAATAGAATTCATTTTTGCAGTCCTTTTAAAGGTACACAAGTGTAGCTATAGCAACATGAGGGGAAATCACTTTTTCTCCTAAAGCACACATAGCCGTGTAACTAGGTAGAGGCATATTTCTTGAGATATGTTGTGTTGTGCATCTGAAATAAGGAACCAGCTTTCAGTCTCAATTTTACTCTCCTTAAATTAAAATATAACTGTCATATTTTAATATGGAAAATTTGTCAAATTACCATAGTACTGTGAAAGGGTCTTCTATATTAGGGTGTCTCTTCTTCCATTTTTTAATACTAAGCAAGTATATACTTGTAGCTGTAAATAACTGAGAATATAGTCACTGAACACAAAGCAAAGCAATGCTGAATCCCAGGTGCTGAGAACTTGGTTTCTTGTGATTTGTATCTTTGTTCAAATCTAAAACACTTTTCACACCCAAAATGACAAAATAAATAATGCAAAATTTATTTTTTTATTTTTTTTGCTGAGGAAGATTAGCCCTGAGCTAACATCTGTGCCCATCTTCCTCTATTTTGTATGTGGGACGCCACCACAGCATGGCTGGTGAGTGGTGCATAGGTTTGCGCCCAGGATCCGAACCTGCAAACCCTAAGCTGCCGAAGCAGAGCATGCGAATTTAACCACTATGCCACTGGGCTGGCCCCCAAAAAACTGTTCTGATTATTGAAAAATATAAGCAAAAGAAAGTTGGGTGAATTGTGGAATTTATAGACTAAAGAAAGAAGGAAGCTACAGAGATGGTATAGAGAAGCCCCAGCACCAGATGGCCCACTTTCCATCTGTTTCTGGCAGCAATCTCTTAGCTTCTTAGAATGGTTGACCCATGAGTTGGGGATTTGGAGAGATGGGAATGAAGCGAGTGTCACTACTGTATTCTTTGCCTTTCCTCCAAACTGAAAGTCAAATTTGGTATTGAAGTTTGGAGATAATTTTCAAGAGCAAAGTGGGACTACAGGGACTTTTGAATTAGCTGTTGATACCTAGACATGGACTTTTATTATTTTATTTTTTCTGTTTCTAAGATTTTGTGCCTGCAATCCAAATGCATGTAAGTACTTTAGCCTCTGAGGCTTCATGGACATTCTGTTTGACAATATAAACCTCATGAAAACCCTCTAGTCAACATGACTAATCTCACTAATGAACCTTGTCTAATTTTTCCTATTCTACATAAAATAAACCTTTACATTTAAAGTACTAGCAGTAATTTCAGTATAGTTATAATCTCTAGGAAGATTTTAGAAGATGAATTATAAAGTTAAGGCATAAAATATAAAAACACAGATCTGAATTGGAGCCACTTCTCTGCTAATCTTTATTTTTCTATCACATACATTTGTCCTCATTTGGTTTAATATTCTTTCTTACTATAAAGCCAAAGTTTGTCCTCAAAATTTTGAAAATATAGAAATGCATATAGAAAACACTACTCATACACCTACCCATCATTTCTAGATAACTTGTATCAATATATTGCTTTTAACGTAGTATTTCTGTAACATGTTTAATTTTGTCCAATCTGTTAAAAAACCACTACTTCATTCTTCACCTGAAATTAGTAGCTATGTCATCATATTAACAATATCCCTTGAAAGTCCTACTAAGCATTATGCTCACTTGTATTTTAGAATAAATTTCCAACTGCTTCTCATTCTGGATATTTAAGGTGCTAAAAGTCATACTATTTCAGATTGTATGCTATGTAACATCACAATTTTTTAAAGGACTTTATTTTTTTAGAGCAGTTTTATATTCACAGCAAAACAGAGAAAGGTACAGAGATTTTCCATGCCCCACCTGCCCCCACACATGCATAGCCTCCCCCATTCTCAGCATCCCCCACCAGAGTGGCACATATGTTACAGATGATGAAATTACGCTGACACATCATTATCACCCCAAATCCATAGTTTATATTAGGATTCATTCTTGGTGTTGTACATTCTATGAGTTTGGACAAATGTATAATGACATGTGTCCATAATTATGGTATGATACAGAGTATTTTCTCTGCCCTAAAAATCCTCTGTGCTCTGTCTATTCATCCCTTCTGGAACACTCCCCGCCCCAGGCAACCACTGATCTTTTTACTGTCTTCGTAGTTTTGCCTCTTCCAAAAAGTCATGTAGTTGGAATCATCCAGTATACAGCCTTTTCAGATTGGTTTCATCATTTACCAGTATGCATTTAAGTTTCTCCATGTCTTTTCATGGCTTGATAGCTCATTTCTTTTTAGATCTGAATAACATTCCATTGTCTGGATGGACCAAAGTTTATTTATCCTTTCACCTACTGATGGACATCTTGGTTGCTTCCAAATCTTGTCAATTATGAATAAAGCTCCTGTAAACATTCCTGTGCTGGTTTTTGTGCCAACATAAGTTTTCATCTCTTTTGGGTAAATACCAAGGAGCCTGATGGATGGATCTTATGGTAAGAATATGTTTAGTTTTGTAAGAAACCACTAACCATCTTCCAAAGTAGCTGGGCCATTTTGTATTCCCACCAGCAAAGAATGAGAGTGCCTGTTTTTCCACACCCTTGCCAGCATTTTGGGGTGTCAGTGTTCTGGATTTTGGCCATTCTAAAAGGTGTGTAGTGGTGTCTCATTGTTTTAATTTGCCTTTCCCTGATAACATTTGACATAAGCGTTTCATATGCTTATTTGCCAACTGTATATCTTCTTTAGTGAGGCATCTGTTAAGTTCTTTGGGCCATATTTTAATGGGGTTCTTTGTTTTCTTGTTGCTGAGTTTTATGGATTCTTCATATATTTTGGATAACAATTCTTTATCAGATGTATGTTTTGCTAATATTTTCTCCCAACATGTACCTTATCTTCTCATTCTCTTGACACTTTCTTTCACAGAGCAGAATTGTTTAATTTTAATGAAATCTCACTTTTTTCTGTCATGGATTGTGCCTTTGGTATTATATCTAAAAAGTCACTGCCATACCCAAGGTCATTTAGATTTTCTCCTATGCTATCTACTAGGAGTTTTATAGTTTTGCATTTTACATTTAGGTCTATGATCCATTTTGAGTTAATTTTTGTGAAGGGTGTAAAGTTTGTGTCTCGATTCATTTTTTTGCATCTGGATGTTCAGTCATTTGTTGAAGAGATTTTCTTTGCTCCATTGTATTCTCTTTGCTCCTTTGTCAAAGATCACTGGACAATATTTACAAGGGTCTATTTCTGGTCTCTCTATTCTGGTCCATTGATCTAGCTGTCTATTCTTTCATCAATACCATACTGTCTTGATTACTGTAGCTTTATATTAAATCTTTACATTGGGAATTGTCAGTCCTCCAACTCTGCTCTTCTCCTTCAATATTGTGTTGGCTATTCTGTTTTGTTGGTTTCTTTCCCTCTGCGTATAAACTTTAGAGTCAGTTTGCCTATGAAATATCTTGAAATTTATGAAATAGCATGCTGGGATTTTGAATGGGACTGCATTTAATGTATAGACCAAGTTGGGAAGAACTGACATCATATTCATTTTTAGAACAAATTAGAGAGAATGCTTATCTTCTTTTTATTCAGCTCTACTTATCTTTCACTATGCTCAAAAACTTTACTTGGGAAGAAACCAGTTTATCACCAATGTCCTCACCTCTCATCCCACATGGTAACAGAGAGCACCAACCTTCCTTGGCTAGAAGGGGATTGTTAAAAATTTTTTTAAATATTTCTATGGTCTTTCTGTGATATTCAAAGTTTTCTCCTTGCCTCCATCCTTGCACCAGCTGCAATTCAAATGGCTTCTCCTTCATCTAAAGATTTATACCAGCATTGAGAGAATATTAGTTCTCCAAAAATTTATTTAGCTACTATTATTATTACCATTAATTTTAGAAAAATATAAAGAAAATAGTTGGAGTTGGCTAGGAGAATAAATGCTATATGAATACATACAGAAAGAAAATTCTGACTGCTTTATTGTTAATAGAACTTATAAGATTAAAACCTACACATAAGCTTTGAGATCTTACAGGATTTCTTTCTAATGGGTAATTTTAATGCTTTCATGTTCTACACTACTACAAGGTAATGTAAGTTATCAGAGTTTATTATTGCAAGGTACTTATGAGCCTGAGACTCAAGTCCACTAAAGAGACTTGTTTTCATTGCATTCGTGCCAAATCGGCTATAGTAAAATTATTCGCATATCTAATGAACACCCATTTTTTTGCAGCCCAGAGGATGTGGGTGAAATTCTCTTCACAGAGTGCGGGGTCACTGCATCTGCCCCCACCCCTGACTATTTTGTAAGGATTTCCAATTTCCTTTAGTTTTATATTAGAAGTGCTCAGCATTTTAGAAGAATGGGAGATCTGTGGTATGAACCTCCTATGTGTTTTTCCTGCCTAAGCCTTTCTTTTATTATCTACCTGGGATTTTATGCCCCAGGTTTTACTTACTTATCCATAAAAGAAAATATCAAGCAGAGACTAGCATTTATGCAACTAAAACTTAAAATTATGCAGATAGCTTATGAAAAGTATATCAACCCAAGAAAAGGATTTTGAACCTCAGAATTCCTGAATAATTTTGTTACTGAAATATATTTGCTCTTGGCTTTCAGAATTTAGAGAATACAATTACAGATATCAATTTAATTCCACATAAGAATGCCTATTATATGCAAAATACTATGCTAGGTTTTATGAGGGATTCACAAAATGTCTGTATTCATTATATGGCCATTGCTTTAAAGTTAATAACTAAATTTTTTCTAGCATTTACTTTGTTTCAGGCATCATACTTATATGCAATACTACATTTAATCTGATTCTCATATTATTTTATGATAGACACTTTTATTATTCACATTTATAAGAGTAAAAAGGCCACAGAAACAGGTTAAACAACTTGCCAGATGTCAGAGCTGGTTGTATAAAAGGTGTTCAGTGAAGTGTTTGTAGATGTGAAGTTGGTGCTTTTAACTATCATTGTGCTACCACCTTAAAGGTCTTGACCATTGGGTTAGGAAAGGCAAGAATAAAGAGAACAGACTAAAATACAGGTACAACAAATGCCATAAAATGAGAAAATTATTGTGGAAGCATTGATGTGGGGCAGTTTATTTGGCATGAAGTAGGAGAGGCTGAGGAAGGCTCTAGAGAAATAATGCAATCTTTTGTGCCTGACTTTGAGGTATGAATAGAATTTCCATAGCCAAAAATGTTGTACATGGTAGTGATGTTGGTTGAGGTCAGGACCAAAGGACAGGGCAAGTTCAAAGGTGTTGCAATCTGTGATAATAGCATGAACAAAGACTTAGGGAAACAAAAATTATACACGGTTCCTTCCAGGAATGGTGAGTAGGCAGGTGTGGATATGGAGAGGAAGATGAGCCATACAAGTATTTCACCGAATGGTTTCGGATGTGTTGAATGCCAGGTTAAGGCATAAGCAATGGATTTTTGAAATCTTTTGCAGTTCAGTTTCGTGTATCTCAACGATCACAGTAAATATTATCAAAAGTAATATGTGACAAGGTTTTTACTTTTTGGAAACTCTTTTTTTCCTCTACTTTAGGGAATTCTCTACTGTAGGTAAAACCTTATATGCAGAGAAGTGAGAGAGAGAGAGAAGAATTAGTAAGGCACAGGTGAAGTGGGAGCACCTGAAACAGGAGTAGAGCATTCCTAATTCTCTAAAAATTAGGAAAGTTGACAATTACCACATTATCAGTGAGTATGTTATTTTCTATTTTGAATTTTAACACCAAAATTTCAGAGTGAAAAATTCCTTTCTTCTCACAAGTATACCTTCCTGCACTTTCATCCTATGCTCCATAGCTAAAACTATGTCCCTATGTTTATGATTTGAGAAGAATATCTTTTACACCACATTTACATGTTAGACAAATTATGATTTTTTTCATATATTCGTTGTGTTTAAACAAAATTCAAAGATAATGGTAGAATATAGATTAATTCAGAGCAACCAATACCTATTCAAAATCATTTGAACCCAAAGTTGGTAAATATTTATAGACATTTAGCTATTCAGAACCTCAAAACATGGCCTAAATTGCAGTTAATTGTATAACTATTCTTTGAGTTATCTTCATTGTTTATTTTTAGAACTTTTATTGTTTTGTTTTGCACCTGCTAAAAGAGAATAAGTTGTATTCAAAATGGTGGAGAAATTTATAGTGCATTATTTGCTACATGTGAAAATATTCAATTTAAATTTAATAATTGGGGTTAAAATTTTGGATTTGAGTTTTTAGATTTAAAGTTATGCTCTTATCAATAACATTTAAAGTAAATATGCAGGAACAACATACTAAAAATATTTTGGTAGTTCCATAGTTAGAAATATTATTGATTATATATTTTTCTTTTGATAACTGAAAAATAAGTAGAATAAAATACTATGAGTATATATATATCAATTATTTGACCTTTTAATTACTCAGACAAATATAAGGTGCTAATCTTGGATCCATTATTATATTTGAACTCTGTCAGATAGGCTGGTGATAATTTTGTGTGTGTGTGTGTGTGTGTGTGTGTAAGGAAGACTAGCCCTGAGCTAACATCTGTTGCCAATCCTCCTCTTTTTTGCTGAGGAAGATTGACCCTGGGCTTACATCTGTGCCCATCTTCCTCTACTTTATATGGGACACCGCCACAGCATGGCTTGACAAGCAGTGAGCCAGTACGCACCTGGGATCCGAACCCACGAACCCCTGGCAGTGAAGCAGAGTGTGCGAACTCAACCGCTCCGCCACCCGGCCGGACCCAAAGGCTGGTGATCATTTTTATCATTAAAAAAACTCACTGGAAAGAAACATCCTTAATATGTTAATACTTTAAGTGTTTTGATATCCTGTAGGCAGTCATTTTCCACATCATATTTTCCTTAAGAAAATATGTTAGAAATCATCTATTAAATTCAAATCATAAACAAAGGGGAAGCTCATAGAGGAACATGAACAGACATAGATTTAGAAACTTTCTTGAACGGGCTCAAGTAGAATAACTTCAGACAATTCTTATTTTTTTATCATTTTTTTGTTGAGGTCATAATGGTTTATAATATTGTGAGATTTCAGGTGTACGTTATGATTTGTCGGTCACCATATCAGATAATTATTCTTAAAGTCTTATCCCTGCTTATCTTTCTCTCTCAAATCTCACTCCCTTACTCAATATTTATCCTCCTGTCTTGGTGCATTATTTATGGTTCCCTGAAAGACTTGACAAATGGATTTTCACTCTGTCATGCCTCTCTCCGTAGAGCGCTTACTGTACACTTCTATTAGAACTTGTCTTCCTAATGCTTGCTGTATTTAATTGGTTAAATTCTGTCTCTCCCATCAGTATGTGAGAACCACCAAGAGCAGGAACTGTGGTCCAGCCACGCGATTTGTATCTCTACCGCCTTCTACTGTGTCTTACACATAGTATAGGTTGCTGCAAGTTTGCCGAAAAAGAAATGAAACAAAACATAACATGAAAGATATCATGAACTTTTAGACTAGTTAATTTTAGGCCAACAATATTGGGTGTCCAAATGAACATATCTGAGAAACATGGCAAAAGCCCAAGCAAGAGTTAACAGGGAGAAACAATCTTGAATGTGGTCTAAATTTTACTTTGTGGCTTTCTGTGCTAGGAACTAGACCTGCATAAGGTTTCTTTAAATATTGGAAGGTAACTGTTGCTGAGTGCTACTTGATTTTACTTAAATCACCTGTCTGAGCATAGCAACTGGATAGATATAGTTTGATGGATTGGTTTATTATGGTTAAATTGAGCATGGAACAATCTAAATTGATCATTAAGGAGACAAAATCCTGAACCATTCGTGTCTTGACTGTTTCAATGCAGTTGTCTAGCTACCTACAGCCAAAATAGGAGAAAAAAAATGTATAGATTTTCTAAACATTTCTAACAACATTTTCAACACAGCTTTGTTAGAAAACAGTGCATAAAGACATTTTCAATGACCAGATAAAAACCAAATGTGGCAACTGACAGCGTACATTATCCTTTAAAATATTTCAGACTATATTACTTTTCCTTTTCCTTTTGTGTTTGTCATAAATCTGTTGTCAGAGGGAGTTTTTAAAAGTTGTTTCTATTTTTATGTTAAGCATTTCTTGTTATGTGGTGAGCTTTTACTCTAAACCCTTCACTCAGAAATTTTTCTGCTTTTAGCCAGAACTCTCTCCTTAGAAACTATGCTGATGTTATTTTCATTTTCATTTTCTGCATCATACGTTTGTTCTAGGAGATGCATTTTGCTAAATGCAGCTCTGCTTTCATTGTATGAACTAGACCACCAGGACTAGCTTATTTTCTTTTCAGTTTTTACTTAAGCCAGATCAAATAGATAATTTCATCTATGTATGAGATCCAAATGTAGTAAGGTGATAACTCAGTTTCCTGAGAACCGGAGAGAATTAAACTTTGGAAACCAGGTTTTATGATCTTCTCTGATCTTATATACATTGATAAAAAAGGAGTGTTAGGAAGCATGTATACTCTTTCAAAGTTAAAATAATTTTATGGCTTTATTTTCCTACCAGAGCACTATGGTTTTAATTTTAGAACATGGGAAAAGCATAGTTTAAGAAAAAAAATGACATGAAAAGTAATTGATACCCTACCTCAACACCTAGGTCTAAACCACTGTTTATATTTTAATGAAAATATTTAGAGTGTTCAATTTCTGTATGAATAAATATTTTTCTCTGGCTTCTTTTAGTTGTTGTTCTATAAAATTGGATTATTCTGTGTTTTCAGTTTTTAGCCTACTTTTTGTTTAAACAGTATTCACACACTTTTGCATCAGTGATATTTTTTTCTCCAACCTCATTTTTAGTGGCTACATTATATTGCCTTATATTAGGAATGTACCATAATTTATTTAACCAGTTTTCTATTGCTAAACTTTTAAGTTGTTTCCAAATTCCAATATGATCAACAATACATTGAAAATGAACATTTTCATCATTAAATTTTTAACAATTTCATGAATATTTCTTAGAATTTATTTTTAGAACTGAAATTTCTCAGTATAAGAGAATTTTTTCTATACACTCAAATACAGGATCCATTTCTTATTTCATTTAAATATGTCTTAGAAGGCTGACAAAAAGGAAACTATTTCTTAAGATATTTTGAAAAACATTCCATAATACAAGAAGACATTGCAATTCAATCAGTCCATTTTACCTGTTTGTAAATGTATTAGAAAATACCAAGAGGACTATGTTGTGGGCATTGACATAACATCTGATAAGTAAACAGACCATAGAAAATCCATATAAAAGAGAAGTTCCTTTTAATTCACTCTTTGGCAGTAGCCATAAAATACTAATATAACTGTTACTTATTTATGTACTTATTAAGACTGACAGCCTGGGCACCAAGCTAGTTATGGTCTGTAGTCACAGGACATGTTTTATGTATATCTTCTGCATTTAGAAAACCGTGAAACAGGTTTTGCACCTTAATGACAAGAAACTCAGTATCCTCCCAGCTCCTCTGTTTCTAAGGATATGGAATTGTTTTTACAAGGTAGCTGTAAAAATTAACTGTTCTTCCCAGGCCCCTTGCATGCTGTGCCCGAGAAAACTCTCAATCATCTTACCTTTTAAAATTTCTGAATGGGGCTATTCACAGTTAGATAAATGATATACAATTGGCAAAAATGAGATAGTTTTCTTACCATGCTGAAATTGGGATCATATTTAAGCAGCAATTATATTTGTTGTTTAAATATAGTCATGCCAAAAATATTAAAAATATATTAAAATTATGAAATGAATTGTTCATTAGAGAGCGCAAGAAACTGTTGCCTTCTCTTGCTCGTGTTATGATGGCCAGAAGGCCTAATTAACACCTGGTAGCACTGGCCCCATTGGCAGGATTGTTCTGGAGAGGATAAACCACACTAAAGCAGGAGCTGACTCATTAGCTTTTAAACTGCTATTCAGACCTAATTTCCATTGAATAAGGGCCTATTTATGATAAAGAGTAAAAATGTTTACCTTATGTTCATATTTAATTAACCTAATGGTTTTTATATCAATATTGTTTTTTCCTTATATTTCTTAGGCAGAGAAATGGCCATAAAGACCTACTGTTTCTTTATTACCTTTAAGTGTTTTCACTTATGATGAAATGAGTCCCTCTTCTGCAAATGCCCTTGGCGATTCCATTTATTAAAGTCATTGACAGGGAGCTTAACGACTTGAAAGATAGTCACATAAATTATAACCTTTAAATCCTATTAATCTATATACGTCTGTATCTTCCTAAAAATGATTTCGGTAGGTTCATTACAGTTCAATTATGATGATTCTGTTTCTCTTTGACATAACTATTTTTTCCAATGTTATTATTCATTAATAAAGTTACACTTTTAATAAACTCCATAGTGTGTACATAAGAGTCAACAGTCCAGCTCTGCCAACCCAGCACCCGTTTTAACAATGAGGAGAGTTTTCCACCTCTTTGTGGAAATTTCCAGAAATTTCCAAAGTTAATGCCAGGAGATATACAATGCAGGGAGATAATGTAAACAAGCAAAGTGGAACTGTGCCTCACACGAGGAGGGGTAGCTGGTGTGGAGAACCTTCTTAGAAAGGCATTACAGTTCAATTTCTTAAGCGTAGTGCAGCCCAAACAAACACACATTCAAGTTGGAGCTCAGCTGCAGTTGCCATTTGCAAGGCTTACTGTTAGTTCCTTCAAAATTCCCAGGTTACCCTCAACTGGGCTCACTGGTGTATATCTTTATATCTTCTCTTGATTTGCCTCACAACGTCTTGAGCACTATCTACATCCATATCTATCATCTTCACAGCTAACAACTTGGTGGTGAACATCAAAAATCGTCCTCATATTTCCTTTTTTTTCCAAAAAAACAAGCAATTCTATTTCTCTGATATATCTTTTTTGACCCTCAATATACTTTATCTCCCACAAATTTCAAAATGTTTTACTAATTATTTAAAGAATTACATTTAACAAAACCTTTCCATATTACGTTCAAAATTTTTTTAAAAATCATGTTCATTCTTTGTAAGCCTCTGAACTTATATGTTGATGTGGCTTTCTGATTTGGGGGGACCCTATTAGCTTTGCTCAGATATGGATGGAAATGTTTTGTGTGTCCTTTTTTTCACCTGTGTTTTTTTTGTTGTTGTTTACTCTGGTAGTTGACTGTGCAAAATATATTTTAAATTCCCTGTATATTTAATCAAGAGTTTACTTCTTTTTCTTGATTTCTCATAAGATATTTTTATTTTTTCTACATATCATTTCACATACCCAAGTCTACCTAATAAATATCTGCATTTTCTCCTACTTCTACATTAATATGCAGCAGATATTTAAGAACTCAAGAAAATTGACAGAGCAGAAATTTAGTTGATTCTACTAGAAATGGTTTATTCTCAGGTTGAGCTTACACTGTATTTATTATAGGATTCAAACATATTCATATATTTCTGGAAGATAATGCCTTATCCCCACCACCACCCCACTCCCAGTCAAAACCCTAGAATCTTATTTTCATGAGTTTATTGTGAAATAAGTGCTTGTTTAGGAGAAAGAGAAGCACGGATGAATAGGGAAGGGCAAATTCTGCAGATGACACAGTGACTGTCCTTCAGCTCAACCACCAACTGCTCTTTTCATTTCTCAGGAAAGAGAACTTCACATAAAATGAAACAAAACAAACCCAGAAGGGTTCATTTCACTAGTGCACTGTCTCAGTCTGTTCAGCTGCTATAACAAAAATGCCATAGACTAGGTGGATTAGACAACAAACATTTATTTCTCACAGTTCTGGAGACTAGAAGTCCAAGATCAAGGCACCAGCAGATTCTGTATATGGTGAGGGCCTACTTCCTGGTCTATAGTTGACCGTCTTCTCGCTGTGTCCTCACATGGTGGAAGGATATGTTTTATGTATCTCTGGGATATGTTTTATAACGGCACTAATCCCAATCTTCAGGGCTCCACCCTCATGACCTAATACCCTCCCAAAGGTTATTAGGATGTCCACATATGAATTGTGGTGAGATACAAACATTCAGTCCATAACACACTGTCATACTCCTTGGACACAAGGGCCGTTGCTTTGGTCCCATCCAATGCAGCCCATCCTTATACTGAGGGCTCCAGAAAGACAATTTGCCATATCAAGTGGTTGTGCAACCCTGTTCTTGCAGCTTTGGGTGGATGAGAGACAGCGTCCACAGGAGAAGACAACAGTGGTAGCTTTGGGAACCTCAGATCAAGGTGCCTTTGACACTTGTGTTAATTTCCTAGGGCAGCCATAACAAATTACCACAAACTTGGCAGCTTAAAACAAAAATGTATTCTCTCTCAGTTCTTGAGGTCAGAAGCCCACAGTTAAGGTGTTGTCAGGGTTGGTTCCTTCTTGGGGGCTCAGAGGGAGAATCTTGCCTGTGCCCCTCTCCTGGCTTCTGGGGGTTGCAAGCAGTCTTGGGTGTTCCTTAGCTTGCAGATGCAGCACTCTGATTTCAGCCTCTGTTGCCACGTGTTGTTCTCCTGTGTGCATTGTGTATCTTTGTGTCTCTGTTTCCTCTTCTTATGACGGCACCAGTCATTGGATCAAGGGCCACTCTAATCCAATATGAACTCAACTGGATTATATCTTCAAAGACCCTACTTCCAAAGAAGGTCACGTTCACAGGTACCAGGGGTTAGGACTTCCCTGTATGTTTTTGGGGACCCAATTCAACCCACAACAGAAATGTAGAGGAGATCTTTTGCTGTTTAAATGTCAGTAGAGTGCTGTGGCAAACACTACTTTGGGGGCAAATGATACAGATTCCACATAGTAGCTGCAAGAAAGCTTTTTCTACTTTCTCTCTGTTGATTTTTAAATTGGGTTTTTAGGGAAAGGGTCTGATGGAGATTGGAGGGAGCTAAAATATTAAATTAAACCATATGAAATTACTGGTTTGTGAGGCAAAGAAGGCTTAATATTGGCAATTTCTCATGATTCAACCTATTCACAGGTAAACTGAGTCAGAGAATTACTCTATGTTAAGAATGTGGCTATTTTATGACCCCCAACTGGCATTCTTACAAATTTTGCAAAAAATAGAGGACCAAGTTACATGAGATAAATGATATTTTAGCTTTTAAAAATAGCCTATGATTGGACTTGCTCTGGTTAGATACTTTTAAGGTCCATAAGCAAATTTAACTATGTCGTGTATATTCAACAGATGCTTCAAAAACTGATTCTATTAGACAGTATCATATTGCCTTTCTGAGTTAGACCTGATGTGAATAAACACACTTTCACACCAAAGTTTTATCTCAGAGTCACCAAGAGTAAAGCAAGGTGAGTTGAAAGGATTTAAAATCCTACATAAGCCCTTGAATTAACTTCAAACCTTTTTAGTGATGAGCTAGATATCATTCTATTTATTTACCCTTAGGATTTGCATAGTGATTTTCCCCCCTCTCAACATTTATCGAGATTGAGCAGCATCAAATTTACTTCTGATCGCATTCCCAATTTTTCAGAGTAATTTATATTCTAATACTATTTTATAGGAACTGGCTAGCCCAACTGCTGTCCCCCTGGATTTGCATTGATATTGTTTTGAAATTTGTAATGTCATTTCATAGACTTCACTTGATTTGATTGAATTAATTTATTTTAGATCTCACCACACTGCTGTTTCTTGCAGCTTAAAATGTTATCACCAAAAATGTTTTCATATACTAACTTAGGTTTGTTTATGAGGATTTGCTCAGGAAAGAGTCAATGTAGCTAAAACCTGTTCTTGAAAAATACTCCTTTGATGCCATTACTTTGGTTTATCAGTTTAGTGAACAAACCTTCATGCAAAATTCATTGAAAAGCAATTGACAAGATAGTAACTGAGTAAAAGAAGAGTTACTCTGACATTCAGATTTGATTCCTGTTTTTGATTGTGCATACTTTTGAGACTTGTTGAAAACTTCCCAAGAAGACAAGACCTAGAATACAAAATTAAACAAACAGCAGATATCTGGTAGAAAAAAATCGTGAATGAAATTCTGCAAACCGTTAGAACGTATCATCCTACACATTAAATGAGCATGGAGTTCAACCATATTTTTAGCAAGAAAATTGCCTTCATTTCTAATCCTGGATCCACCCTTTACTAGTTGAGTGACCTCAGGCAATTCATTTAATTTCTCTGAGGTCTAATTTTGCTCATCTCTAAAATAAGGGTATCACTAATAAACTACGTCAAAGAGCTGTTGTGAGATTTGAATGAGAAATGTAGGTAATGCATTTAGCCTAATATACAATAGACATTCAATAAATGTTATCCATTGTTTATAGTAATATAAGGCAAGCTGCTATGTTGTCACAATTGTCTGGAAAGCAGTCTAGTAACTAGATTGTGGAAATTCTGAAGATCCTTTATGTTCCTACTTTACAATTAACACTTAACTATTAATCAGAAATATAAAGTTGGCTTTGGAAATTAATTCATCCTCCTATCTCAAATTCTGTTCTATCATTTGCTTACACGCATTTGAGCAATTAATTACATGGGTTAAAGAACAGTAGGGTGTTTTACTGTGAACTAGGAAGGGTTTTTTTGTGTGTAAAATTTTCAGCACAACATTTTGCCTAATAAACACCAGTTAATAGTATAAAGGAACACTTCTGGTGGAAACCAATATTTTCTCTGTGAGTGTTTGTTATTAAAATAACTTCTTTACAAACCCTATGGAAAATCATTGTCTTACTATTCTCTGTCTTCACAGTTTAACTCCAAAGTCCAAACTATCTTTCAGATGTTTCCCTTTTACATAATGCTTTAACACTTTTCCATCATTTTCTCTCTATACAAAATTTCAAGGTGATTTCCCCAATGATGCTCAACATACATTGTTGTTTCCTCCAGTTTTTGTTTGATTTATTCTTCCATACCTCCTTTTCTCGATCTAGCTAAGAGCTACTCATTCTTCATGACCTTATTCAAGTTCCAACACCCTTCCTTCTTCCAGAAACACTTAGTACCTGTATCATTTAGTTGGTCACTTATAATCTTTTAGAAGGATCTATCTGAATGTTATCTTAAATCATTGCGTATATGTTTATATCAACCATACTGCCTGACACATATCTATGCATCTAGTAAGAAGGCAGTATATAAGATAATTTCCTTCTTAGTAGATAATGGATTAAATATCCTATTGATAAAAGTAGAGCATTGAAAGTATATGAAATGAAGGAGAGGTGAGCATGAAAAGTAGTTAAATTATTTTTTTCTCAGTGATAATCATTAATTCCACATTTTCAAAGGGAATTATGGGGAAAATACGTATTTAAAATTCAGAATTACTGAATTACTGTAATTCAGAAAATTCAGAATTACATGTAGCAATGAACTTTGATTAACACCATGAAAATCTTTGACTTTTTTTTTAGGTATCAGAAATATGTTTTCCCACTGGCATATATTTATTGAGGAAGATAAGAAATGATGAATTTTCTTTCTTGTTTACATTTGTAATTTCACTCTGAAAGACAGAGATTTTTTTTGATTAGTTTCATTATACCTTATTTGTAAAAAAACAGTTGCAATGCCATCTGGCTTGGAAAACTGAAAACAATTTAAGTTGTTGATTTTAGAAGCAAAGAATATCAATGTCACTTGTTGAAAATAAAAGCTTGAAATGTATATAATCACTAAAAATGTAATAGTAAAGTAAAAGTCAGAAAATTTGAGATTGGTTTCTTAGATTTTATGATTTTGCCTTTGAAATATACAATTCCCAAGGGAAGACTATCTGATTTGTTAAATCTCTGATTGGAATAGAAAGCTTTGGTCTTCGACCTACTCAAAACACACAAGCTTATAACATGTAGTTTACTGTTGCCATTAAAACAAAGAACCACCTGCCTCTCCCTGTCAGTTTTTTACTCCTTTTCACATTTTATCTTATTGAACTAAATATATTTCTATAAAGTATATCAAACCCCTTTGGAAATTATGAAACATAAATAAACATACAGGATGATAGAGAAATAAATAATGGAGGAGAGGCAGACACAGTCAGACAGGAATGTGAATGCCTGCTGTAGTTACAAGATTTATTAGACAAGGTTATTCAGGAGTTGATGTTTACAGTTGGAGCATACCCTACAGTTATGATACTTGGAACTGTTGATACGTCTATTTGCATTTTATTTAAGATCTCATATCATCATTCAAGAGCCTTTAAAAATATTAATGACAACAGCAGGCTAGTGATGCCTAAGGCATATAGCCTATTGCAAAAGTGTCCAAGATTATAAATTTAAACAGTATCAATAATATTAGGACACCCGAGGAGCTGCTCTACGGCCTTTTAAATCCTGCTTTCATAGAGACTATCAGTGCTATAATGTATTCTGGTACTTTTGTTTCAATTGTCTTCTGTCAGCACTTTTTTGTTACCAATTTATATGTATATGCGCTGGATATA
Organism: Tapirus indicus; assembly: GCA_031878705.1. Taxonomy (NCBI): domain Eukaryota; kingdom Metazoa; phylum Chordata; class Mammalia; order Perissodactyla; family Tapiridae; genus Tapirus; species Tapirus indicus. The sequence continues at coordinate 30,902,157 of CM062937.1, read as the reverse complement.
TATAAATATATGCACAGGATATATATATATTCAGGAAGATAATCTTTAATGACTGCCCAAAGAAAATAGAATATACTTAATTTTGATGAGAGGCTTGTTTTTTGTCAAGAGCCTAAGAGATGTCAAAAACAAGTTCTATCAGACTTCATAGAATTAAAGTAACTGCAAAAGTACAACATAAAGATATAATATGTAAAATTAAAACCTAATATTTTAAGTTTTATCATGCCTATTTCCTTATTTTATCTATTATGATAAATATAGATTTTAATTTGAAATACTAGTCTCTTTCTAATATTCTCTTTTGATAAAGTATAACCCTTAAAGTGGTATTAAGTCAAAATAATGAAATGACTGAGAAATAAATAATGAAATGACTTCACTGAGAAAAGATGAAAAGTATAGTTAAGAATGAAAGAAGGCTAGCGGAATTCATTTACTTATTTTTGCTTTATTGTTAAGGAAATTAACAGTGACAGGAAAGCTCTAACTTCCCCAAGTCTTAATTACAGGCATCTATTGCATGCCTCTACTCTATAGTGTTGCCAGCTTGTAACTGGGTGAAGGGACACTGGGTGGAACTAAATTACAAAGCAGAAATGGCAGTGACTTCAGATCAGTGCTTTCTTGGCTGGAATGATTTCCATTCCCTTTGCCATACTGCTAGGATGCACATGTCATTGTTCTAATCCTCTAAAAAGTGCTTAATTGCTTTCGGTTGCCCATAGGAAAAACTCTCAATTTCTTAATATGCCTCGCATGCCCGTGAAGATCTAGTTCTTGCTGACATCCGAGTTATGTTTCTGCACTCTCTCTTGTCCACTGTGTATGCCAGCCAGGCTGATGTACTTGTATTTCCACCAACAAATGTGCGGCACTCTCTTGCCTCCAGACATTTGCATATGCCCCTTCCTCTGCTGGGAGTCATTTTCACGTCCACTCATCTGTCTTTTCTTCTCCCGGCTATTACTTGCTCATCCTTCAGGTATCAATTTAGTCTTCCCTTCCTCCAAAAAGCCTCATTTCCTAGAATAGTTCTCTCACCTTGCACTCTGTGATGATGGAATTGTGAGACCACTGGTCTGAATTCCCTACCAGCCTCCAAATCATGAATTCCCTACCAGCCTCCAAATCAATGAGTGTATTTGGCATACTCTTTAATTCCCAGTCCCTAGCAGATTGCCTTGAACATAGTGCACATGCAGTAAATATTTGTTGAATAAATGAAAACCACCACATCCTCTGGAAAAATGCAAAAGTATATAATTGTGCAACTAGGCACATTTAGGTAGTGATTCATTCATTTACTCAACCAACCACTGGTTCTTTCAATAAGTATTTCCTGAATAAATTTTACTGTTTCCGGTACCTAGTTGGTCATTGGTAAAAGTTCTGAGTGAAACTGGATCTTTTATTTAATGTTCAAAATCCTCAAATGCAGAATGCATTATTTGTGTGCAGTTTATGGAACTTGGTATTTCAAGGAAACACACAGACTCTAGAGCATTCAGTTGCTCCAACTGCTGTAGGAGATCTTTGTCTTAGTGTAATAGTCCAATTTTAGAAAGTCATGGAAATGCTCCATAAAAACCAAAATAGCAATAGGAAAAAAATGGTTTAACAGGAATGAGCTATTACTAGAATTGTGGTTTTGGAATAATACATTAGGTTTGTAATCAATTATGGGTGAAATGCCTGGTCCATGTTTTTCCACGTCATCTATCAGCACTGCATCTCCTGTGCCAAAATTGATTAGGGAAGTAGCACCTCTTCTGTCATAACTGTCTGGACCAAGAAGAGTATGATACCTGCAGAACTGCAATTAGCATCAGAAATCAATTATCCCGAGGCTGTGTTTTCTAGAGTTCATCTAGAAAAATATCATCCTCCAGTTGACTCTGTGTGTGTGTGGTGTGCATGTGCACACACTGATTTTTATTTGTCATCTGGTGAATTGGAAACCTGATATTTTCTGCTTGTGTCTGAAAGCAGAACAAATCAGTGTAGTTAAACCCTTGTAAATAGGAATGTGGCATCTCAGTGACACAGAGGAAAACATTTAGATTTGAAGTATTTTTGAAGGTTAATAATCCATATTAACACATATAGATTTTTTTAATGCAAGTCTACTATGGTTGTTTCCATTGCTGTTCTTGAAACATCATATAGTTACACTTTAAAATGTTACTTCATATTTTATTTTATGCTTAAAGAATAGATATATTCTGGTTTAAAAAATAACACACAAGAAAAAGAATGAATTTTTCCAGAACAAATGTTATATATATCAGATTTTTTGATAATACTAGAGCTAACATTTTAATTAATTCAATTTCATATTTCATTAATTCAGATATATAAAATATTTAGGGGAATATTCCTAAAATGCAATTTAGATTTATACAACAATAATGTTAATATAATTTCTTTGAGTTTATAGATGACACAAAGAGAAAAAACATATATAATTGAACTATTTGACAATCATGGTTTAGTGCATAATTTGCACATGCCTAACTTGTGGAGAAATCAGGAGGACTTAATCCTTGTTGATGCTAAGATTTACACAAGCAAGTAGCAAAGTTCAAGAAAACCCTTCCTTGTCATGGCTTCAATATTTGAATCTGTCACGATCATTCTTTCTTGTGACAAGAACTAGATACATTTGTTATAGTTTATAGTGATAAGCATAAATGATGAAAATAGGCAATGAAGAAATTTGCGCTAAGAAAATACAACCCTGAATGCATTTGCAGCTTCTTGCAGAATATGTAACATTCAGATGAAAATCCCTGTTCTCCAAGAACCTACAATCTGGAGGAGGGCAGAGAAGAGACGGTACATCTTACTGCAACCTTAGTCATGCATGTATTCGAGGAGTCACACAAGCCAACTGTGACAGAACTTGTGAAGCAGGGCAGGTACCTTCTGGTTAGGAATCAGGGAACTGTTTATGAAGGTTAGTGATTCCCCTTATCCCCTGCTTTTTAGTAATGAGGCTTTCTGCCATTTCTGCATTTCACCTACTGCATAGCATTCCTTGGAATTGCTCTAACAATTAGTACTTCTAATAGATGTTCTATTTCATTGTGGGGGGATTCCTCGATGACCACGTGAACACCAAGAAAAAAAAAGAAAGAGAAGCGTGTTTGCTCATGTTGTTTGTGGCCAGTACAGGGCCAGGCAGATCCACATGCAACATTTATTTGTTTCATTTTTCTAAATCTTTAACAATATATGTTTTGCTAAATTATCTCTACTGACACAAGATTTATCTCTATTGTCAGTGCTACCTGTTCTTCAACATAATTCAGGCAGTGAGTGAGCCTAATTGTTCTTAAAAATTGGTAATTTGTATATTATATGTGAAAATACAGCTTTCACCAAGCATTTGTGGATAAAAATATTCACATATGAACATATTAATTTCTTAAACCAAGCCAACAAAGAAAAATAAAAAGTAGTATAACCAGTGTCCCCAAATTTAAAGGATACTTTTAAAAAGATACTGTTTCCCAGCTGTTTCCATGATGTGATATGCTAAGGTGTCTTTTAAACTTCAGTAGCTGTAAGCACAGAGAGAATTAATAGGCACTTGTTATTTTAATCATGAAATAAAAATAACTATTTTATTTACAGTTTACCTATTAGCACTCAGTTCTCTTTAATGGCACAGATAATCATGCAGGGATGTTTTAGCAAAGATTAAATGTGAAAATGGGTCTGAAGAACCAGGATCCAAATTATCCAGTTTGGGTTTAGTTTGCCACATAGTTGTCATATTAGTTTCTGATTGCTGCTGTAACAAAGTACCACAAAACAATGGTTTAAAATACCACAGACTTTTTTATCTTGTAGTTCTAGTGATCAGAAGTCTAAAATGGGTCATTGGGACTGTGTTCTTTCTGGAAGCTCTAGGGGAGAATCTGATTCCTTGCCTTTTCCAGCTTCTAGAGGCCGCTCTCACTTCTCGGCTCGTGACCCCACAGCACTGCTACCTCTGCTTCTGTGGTCATAGGTCCCTGTCTGACTCAGACCTTCCTTTCCTCTCTCTTACAAGGACCCTTGTGATTACACTGTGCCAACCCCAGTAATCTAGAACAACTTCCCATCTCAAGATCCTTAGTTAAATTGCATCTCCAAAGTCCCTTTGGCCCTGTAAGGAAACACACTGTCAGGTCCATGGATTAGGATGTGGACATTTTTGAGGGGCCTTTCTTGAGCCTACCACAGTTGATTACCTTTTAGGTTTACAGATTTATTTCGGAAGGGTATTTCTCCCAGGTGGAGGCAACTTAATGTGTCTTCTATTAACACTTGTTCTGTGAGTCTTCTTAAGGAAGGGAGGAACCATCAGTAAAATAGATAGGAATGGGACCAATACTGCCCAACTGGAAAACTCACAGCCTTTGAGAGTGTTTATTTTTATTTGGAATAGAAGGATAAAATCCACTCCAGTTAGAGCTTTATATAGTCACTTTAATAAACTCCTTGTGGAACACATAACCAAATTGTCTTAGAGCACTTATTTATTTATTTTTGGTATTTATTATTTATTTCAGATTAAAGAGTGACTTGTCAGCTCTTTATTTTGCCATTTCTTTCCTGAGGTTGTCAGTTGTCAGGAACGCATATTAATATATCTATGATCAGTTTGATTGGAAGGAGAATACGTAGACTAAAACAATTGGTAATAACTCTTGAAAACCTGAAATGCTTATTTTGCTTAAAAATATTTTTACTTTGCCAATGTCAGCAAATTTTGTTGTTATTATGTTTGATATATGATTTAGTGAACTTTATGTATATTTAAGTTCAAGCTACTTATAATATGAATTTCTCTTTCCCTTCTATGTGCCTTGTTTTTTTTTAGATAACTTTTATTAGAGTTGAAAATCATTAAGTCTTGTTAATGTACTATAGTAAAGTGGCCTCCTCTTACAAGGATATTTTTTCCCGTATTTAATCTCTATTCTCTAGGAGTCAAAGAAGGAAATTTAAAGAAATAAATATCCCACTTGTCTTTTAACTTCAGAATATAAATAGAAAGTATCCTACTACATTTGCTTTGTTTGATTACTATATGAATATTATTCTAATATTTCAAAATAATATAACTTCATTCCACAAACATGTACTCTTCTTGAGAGTTAAGCTATTTTCCAGGTTATTTTATGATACATAATAAAAACTTTTCCCCACATGTTCCCAAACTAAGGTTAAATTAGCATTATATATGTTGAAAGTAGACATTCCATTTAATGACCAGTGTCATTAAATGTTCAACATTTCTCTCAAAGCTTGAAATTGTCAAAGACACTTTTGAGAGTGTTCATGTGATGTGATTATCTCATGCGAGAAATATAGAAATAGCATTTTCAAAGGAAAGTGATGAGTTTTGTGAAATATCTCGTATTTGCCTTAATCAAAATGTGAAATGTGCTCCACCTGATCCTTTTAAATTGTTTCTGTGACATTTGCCACAGTGGCCATTAAATTAGATAGTAATAGCCTGATGTGTATTTGGATCCTTTCCGTTTTTCAGAAATAAAGAAATGGTGTTGGCTACTTTTCTGCTTTATGAGCCTCTGTGGGAACAAATGTGCTCATAAAATGTCCATTAAGCGTTCTTCAATTATGTTCCTATTTCCTTTAGCACCCCAGTCTCTTAGTAAGCTTTTTCAGGTGTTTCTGGTCTATATTCATTTAATTTCCTCTACATTCCTCATAAGCTTTCATCATGATTTAAATGAAATCCTGTTACAAGATACAGCACAGTTATAACCAAGTGTATTCACGAAGTATAATTCCTTACAGGAACTTATTTCACCATATTGGAAGTAAAATAAATTTGCATTTAATATCTTAACTTTTTCAATTTTTAAGACAACAATTGAAGATACATGTATACATTCATATACACAAACACACAAACATACACAAATATGTATTTTAATCATGAAGTAACATGTTCCCAGGATAATCTAGTCCAACCTTCTCATTTTATATATTGCTCAAGCTAGATTACCTGATGCTCAAAATTCATTCATTCATCCATCTATCCATCCAATATACATTAAGCAAACTTCTACAAGGTGCTACACATCATCATAGGTACTGGGGATAAGATCTATAATATTAAGTGAGGCGAGGGTGGGTATAGCACTAGAATTCTGATCTCTTTACTCCAGATTAAGTACATTTTCTGGTGAACTATGCTGAGTTTTTGACAAAGTGTGCAGTGACCAAGATAAAAATTATAGCTGATAGCCCATGACACCCCTGGGCTGGAGGCCTCATTAACCCTTTCTGCTGCAGAACTTGACACTTCATCAAGCTTCTGCCTGAGTAGTCCCTGTGGCCTGAGACATTGGTAGCATGTGCTCATACAGTATGAGTCCAGGCAGAATGTGATGTCTAATTATATATATATCATTATTTTATTTATCATTGCTAGAATACACAGGTGATGGATACAATAATAAATAGGTATCAAGTTGATTATGATTATATTCCCATTTTTTGTCTTCTTTGTTGATTTCTTCAATACTTGTTCATGTCTATCTTTTAAAAGTATGATCATTTGAAGATCTGGATTTTGATTCTGGAGCCTATGTTCTACCAATGTTAATGGTTTTTCACCCATTTCTTTTTATGTTTTGCCTTCTTAAAGGATTTTATTTAATTTCTTCTGGTCTTTTTTTCTTGCTTAGTTTTATAATAATCTTCCTTTTTAGATCCTAGCTTTATCTTACATGTATGGACTTTAAACTGAAGTTTCAATATTGTAGTTATCTAGCATTTCCAAAAAGTTTACTTTTTTAAATTAACTTAATAATTGTTCACTAATTCATTGGTAGTAGAATCAGGACTAAGAAAATAGGTCAAGGTTGATGGTGTGGTGTAATATTTGAAATCAGGCAGAGGTGGGGTTTAAATCTCTCAGGTCTACCACGGATTTACAGCTAAGTGATGTTTAGAAAGTAACTTAGCTGCTTGTAATTTGAGTTTTCTTCTCTGTATGATGGAAACAATAACACCTATCTTACAAGATTGTACGAATTAGGAAAACAATCCTTAACAAAGATTCTGGAACGCACAATATCCTCATTAGAGAGTGGCTATTAGTTTTTATTCACTCATTTGAAAAAAAAATTATCGAACAGAATGCAAGGAGGTCTGAGACTTCAGGTATTTGTCAAATGCTTACAGGCCCAAGATGAGTGGAAGTTTAAAGAAAATTTTTTAACTCCCTCTAGCCCAAAAGCCTTCAAAATAATTTATTTTCAGAAAACCTCAACATTTTCTCAAAGGAAATAAATAAGCTTTTTTTCAACTTGTCTTCATCTGTTAAGTTTACATATATCTTGCTAGTTCTCAAAGATTCTTCTCCATAGATTGTAGGGAGATGCTAAATTTCTATTTGTGAGGTTTGTTAGATCTTCAAAAAATAACCACCAAGCATTCCTCTGAGTCTTTCTGTCTCTCATATCCTGATTTTAAAATATTTAAAGCATTATCACCTGCATATGTTGTTAATTCTCTTGTGAATCTGTTTAGCATCCACCTTCTCCCCTAATGCAAGTTGCATGAAGCCAGGAATGTTGTAGATCTTACTCATGACTGTATTCCCAGGGGCGAGGGTGATATCTAGTACATTGTAGAAGTTCAGTTAATACGTATTGGGTGGAGGGGTGGGTGGATGGATGGATGGATGGATGAATATTGAGTATTAGATAATCCTCCACAGACATTTTAAAGACAAGTTTACAAGCATTACTCTTTTGGGAGTAATTTAGATAAAATAAAGTTTCCCAAATCCATAACAATTCTCAAGTTTTTTTCCCGACACATTGTTAGTTATTTGTTTGTATCTCTTTCTGAAATAAAAATTATGATGTTTGTTAAATATAAGTAGAGAATTTAGCCCAATTGGTAAGTACTCAGTAAATGTTAACTATTATTAGTCATTTATTAGTTTGTTTATAAATGTGTTTGAAATTGTTTATGCAAACTATCTAATTTTTAAAAATCATTGGTAGATATTCCATCAAAATAAGAGCTGAGAGATAAAATAGTTTGGCAAATGACTAAGAACTGCCTCAAATTTCATGTGTCTAATATTTTGATTAAGGCCATGGACAGCTTTGCTTTTAAAATATAGCAGATATTTCAGCTCTATGATTACTAATAAGTATGCTGTGTCACGTCTCATTTTGCAAGGTACAGCAGTATTAGAGAGTTTTTATAAAAACAGCCATCAATAATGACGAATTTAGATGCATCCCAAATGAGTTAATTAAAATGACAGCAGAATTTCACTTATGATCTTGCTATAAATGAGCTGCAAATATTCACTCTGAGCTTGAACATGTTACCTTTTAAAGTGCCCAGTGTACAACACAACAGAAATTAAACTGAAGTAATTAATACTTTAAAAAATGTTAAAAGGAGTAACTGCCATCTGTTCTCATCAGGGGTGTTAATGTACACGAAATGCATCTTATTATAAAATAGTAACAGCTGGCAATACGGTAGTAATTTCTTTGTACTTTTTAAGTAAAGATTAACTGGACACAGTGATATATTTTATTTTATTTTTTTGTGAGGAAGACCGGCCCTTGAGCTAACATCCATTGCTAATCCTCCTCTTTTTGCTGAGGAAGACTGGCCCTGGGCTAACATCTGTGCCCATCTTCCTCAACTTTATATGGGACGCTGCCACAGCATGGCTGACAAGCAGTATGTCGGTGGGTGCCAGGGATCCGAACCCGTGAACCCCGGGCTGCCAAAGCACCAATTAAACCGCTGCACCACCGGGCCGGCCCCTGGACACAATGATTTAAATGGAACAGTAACTAGAATTGAAATTGTACTGATAAATGTGCTGGAAATAATGAACTGTATACAAATTTCTGGTTTTATTTGGAATTATCTTAGTTTTCGTGTATATAATGATTCGTGAAGTTGATGACTTCAAATCAAATTTTAAATAGATAAGCCTGAGATATATTTTTAAAATGAAAATTCTTAACTCTGAAATCTTAGGGGCGTGATAGTAAATTTGAGCGACAAATAATGCTGTGCACATTTCAAAGATTCTCAATAATATTTGAAGACAAAAACTATCAATTTTTAGATTCACCAAAGATATTTTTGTTGATTTGTTTTGTAGTGCATAAGGAATGGAGCATTGTGAGAGTGACATTAAAAATATGTTTCCTACATTAGACTGAAATAAATTTTCCAACCAATATGTGATATGGGGTTATTTCCCAGTTTAATATGAAGTAAGATAGAATGTCAGATTTTTCAGTGACCTTGTTAAAAATAAGTAAAATTTGAACATTATTTTTAAGTGAAAACATCATTTAATCATTTAGTATATTAAATCTGCTAACTTGTTTATAACCATTTTCACTGAGAAAGAGATTTATTGTTGCTCTTATGTCATTCTCATTAACTTGTATAAGACATGCTTCTGTAACTTAACTGAAATGTAACAAGCTTCTCGGGCTTTCACAAGTATAATTTACAGAAGAGCAAGAGATAAGCCAATACTTACTATCATACTGAAATGAATCATCATTGATAACTGCACTTCTTCCTCTCCCTGCTTAGCTTTTTATCTTTTCTCTTCCTAACGTACTTATGGATGATGAGTAATTTGAAACGGATTCAGTTCTAACAATTATACAAACGGCTACATTCACGTCTTCCCGACAAACTAGATTTAGACTGAAGGGAGCGAAAAAATTGCACAGAACTAAAACATCCCTCTCAGGCAGAGTGTGAATTGAGAGGTCCTGTTTGCTGGGCTGTAGTCTGGGGAGATGCGGCAGGGGAGAATAAAGGGCCTGCTCTGTATTCTCCAACATGTGCATTTGGTATGGATCCCTCATTCTCATTGCAAATGGGGAATGAAGGCAAAATAGATGCAATGCTTAGCAGAGTAGCAGACAATAAGTGGTAACTTGTTATCTCATTAATATTTTTACTAAGTTTTTCATTTCTCTTGTTAATTTTTTTCTTAACTGCTGAAACTACCTTGATTCTCCCCTGGTGAGCTATGCTAGTCATCTTTTGCCAGATGAAGACCCTGAAACTAGAAACTTGACGTAGTTTCTAGATCAGATCAGATCCATCACTCTTGCTGCTTTGCTTGCTTGACTTCATTCATCCATTCACTAAGCATTTATTGACACACACCATTCTAGGTGATATGGATACCAGTATAAATAGGAAAAGACTCTTGCCTGAAATAAGCGTTGAGTCCAACATATACATTAGAGCTATATGATATAGTCTTTAGTATTCCACATGCACATGGAAGTATGGGAACTCAGAGGATGGAGAGCTTTGTTGCCTGGAGTGATCAGTCAAGTCCATTTGGACTCTCTTGAGCATGGAGTAGAGGTTCAGTATTTTAATGTAGGGATAAGACATTCTTAGATGAGTAAGCAGTATGGATACAGATAGGATGAGAGAGCGTGGCATATTCAGGGATTCAAGTGACTAGAAAGTCAGTGACAAAGGAAATATATTTTCTTGTCTCTTTACCTTTTAAATACTTCCTTTTTAATTTCTTTTAGTCTTATTTTCTACATATGTAACTGGTCTGTAACTAACCCTGCTGCTATTGCTCAGACTCCCGTATTGTTCACGCATTGCATGCTGAGAAAACCGGAACATTTGACATTGAATGGTGGTTCTGCCTTAATGAGGGTCTTAGATTCTCTATGCTAGTTTTCCGCCATTGAAAGATTAGAATGCTAACTTGCTCTCAGAGGTATAGGAAACATTAATAAAAAGATGTAAGAAATGTTGGGGGAACAGGTTGTATGTACGATTAAAATTTGGAAGAGAGAATTGCCTCTTCATCCTTCTTATGTAAGTGACCTTCAGCTATTTAATTTATTCATAGATTTCCTTGTTGGAGAGTTCGCTGAGGTAAGCACTAATTTATAAAGGTGTAATTTGTTTAGTAATGACAAAAATACAAATGATAATCCTGTCAGTGATTCAGAGAGAAAAATAGATACCTTGAGACAAGGCAATTGTATAATTCTCATGCTTGCAAAGAAAAATATTACCATAATGCTCTGGCAGCAGAGAGTTTAATTTCTAACTTATTTTCTAGATCTTGACTTTTGTACTGGGTGGGCAGTAGCTATGTGATTGGAGTCATTGTGGGCTGATTCTCTTCTGGTTTTGCACCCCATGGATTTAATCTAAGGATGCTTTGAAGTCAGTTGGAGATCCACGTGCAGATAACATATTTCTTGTATTGATCACAATGCAGCATTGATTCTTACTATCTTAAAAAAAAAACTACTCAAAAGGTTCAAGCAAAGAAGATTTATTGGTTTATAAAGGAGCTTAGGCAAAGAGCTTCAACATATATAGGATGATAGTGTGCTTCCAAAAGACAAAAGCATATAAATATTTAGGGGAAAAAAGATCACCCATATTCCGTAATAGGAACATATATTGTGATGCTTAGTTTTTTGTTTGTTTTGTGTTGTTTTTAAATGAAAAATGTAGACCACAAACTTTTTGATGAAAAAGATGAATGATCCAAAGTTTCGAATACTGTAGAGCAGAGGTTTGCAAACTGTGGCCCATAGGCCAAATGTGACCACTGCTTGTTTTTGTATGGCCTGCAAACTAAGGATGATTTTTGCACTTGTAAATAGTTGAAAAAAAGAATATTTTGTGACCTGTAAAAATAATATGAAATTCACATTTTAGAGTCCACAGCTAAAGTTTTATTGGAACAGAGCCACTTTCATTTATTCGCATATGGTCTATGGCTATGTTTGTGCTGCAAGAGCAGAAATTGAGTATTTGTGACAGATAATATAGGCTGGAAATTCTAAAATATTTACTATGTGGCCTTTTACAGAAAAAGTTTACCAACTCCTGCTTCATTGAAACTATATTCAACGATATTCAAAATGGCTCAAAAGAATTCACAACACAAAGACCTTTATGTAACATCATCAGATGAGAATAAGGTATCTGAAAGCAAATGAGAAGAAAAAGATAGTTTTCTTTTACTTCTTCTTTGCTGAAAAAATGAGTATGTATTTTTTTGAGCCTGAAAGCCAGTAGTTTATAGTTTATAGAAACAGACACGTGCCTGTGGCATGTGAGTGGGCAAGCCAGTATGTGGATTTATCAAAGGATGAGCAGTAGGAATTGGGCACAAGGAGAAATAAGCAACAGCTAGCAGATGGCTGCATCAGCAGCAGTACGAAGAAATGAGTAGAGCTGTATACATCACCTCTTTACCACTGTATTTTCCAAAAAGTCAAGTTTCGTTTACTTCAGATATCAGAGTTGCAATTCACAACTCTGAAGTAGGTGTTACATCCTTTATAAGAAGACAATAAAGATGAAACAGGTTAACCTCTGAGTAACAGAACTAAATCTTGGGATAATAGATCCATTCTATCCCAAAGTGAATTGCAATGCAATTGCCATAGTAGGGGGAAAAATGTAGTTCTCAACCCTGAATACAAAGCTGCGAGATAAAGTCCCAAAGAAAACCTTTGGCCACTGTGTAACCTCACTTCAGGATCTGCTGATTGGATTACCTCAAATGGCTCATAGTACACATAAGTAAATAATAATGGTATTCTTACTGAATCTACTCATTGTATTCAGAATAATAAGTGATATTATCTAGGTGAGGTGGTCGGAGGGAAAAACTATCATATTTATTTTCTGTAGTAGAGCCTTTTGTTTTCTGAGAAAACCGAATTATATTTTTTCCTAAGATTTTCTTCTCTGCTAAATATAAATAGAAAGTTGACTCTTTCATAGGGAATTTATAGACTCATTCTCAGAAAAGTTTTTCTTTTGAAGGAAGATATTTATTAGTTCCATTTTATTTTTTGACAAGCCTCCTACTCCCCTTAAAAAGAGGGGGGGAGTGAGGGTTAATACAAAAGATCCTCTCAATTTACTTTTAATTTAACAGTTCTCCCTGGAAAATAGTGCCCTAATTTATTTGCAATATCTCTTCCTTCACTTTTCACATTCAGGAGCTACTTGGAAATATAAATCTCTGATTGCTGGGTATCTGGTATTGTTTTTTGTTTGTTGAGATATCTCTCTCTTCATGTCTATGCTCTTCTAAGCACAATAATCTATTTTACTGAAGTGAGGAACAGAATCATCACTTATCTACCACTTCAGTGGAAAATGCCTCAAGGAAAGACTTTCCATGCTTTCATCTCTAGTATTGCGAACCTTCCTGTTCGTAACCTGGGCCTCCCCCAGACAACCACCTTCTTCGTCTTGCTTAGGGCCGTCTTCATTTCTGAGAGTGAACAACAGAACAACACAACGCGTGTGGGTATGAAATTGCAAAAAGCTCACACTTTGGCTGTGGCTCTCTTAAGTAGCGCCATATCACGACCAAATAGGACGCTAAATTAGTATTATTCTACCGAGTACATTTCCAACATTTCTTTATGGTCCCATCTCCTTGTTTTGCACATTTTTGTTTATCCTAAAATGGATGTAAAGGTATGGGGATGCAGTGGTGTTTCCACCACTTCTGTAGGGGAGACTTGCTGGAGGCAATCCATTAAGAGGGCTGTGAGTGTGTGTGAGGAGGGGTACCAAGAGCAATTCATGAGGACACAGGATGCTTTTCTTTCACTTCTACATGTTTATAAATTATTTACCATTTTTACTGAAGTACCTTAGTGCCGGTTCAAGAGTAGAGGTGTGAAACGGTTTAATGCACTCTTTTTGAAATTATGCGTGTAGGGTAAGTCGGTCTTTCCTTAGAATTTGTTTTATTTTGGGTAGGGTATGTAGGAAGTATATGGTGAGCACTCTGGGAGGGGAGCTAATGCTCTTTCCAAGCCACCTCTAGACCTTGCTCGTCTCGGCGTGCATGTTGAATCATTTTGAAAGCAAGTGTTAGTTTTATGATGATGCATCATTTAATTTTTTCCTAAGACACAATGGTGTTTTTATACTTGGGAATTTAGATTTATGCTGTTTATTATTGGTTGCAATTCTTTAGTATGTCACCCAAGCCAAAGGTAGAAAATTATATTTCAGAGAGTGGCATGGAAAAGTCCAGTAAAATAACTATGTCAATAGTGACATTATGCTACTATTTATTTCTTACATGTTAAATATTAGTGCTTTACCTCTTTGCTCAGACCTCTCCCACTCATCTGCAGACTAAAAAACTTATAATGAAAGGCATCAAATTATCAAGTTATAGATAAGAATAGCAAGCACACATGTATCCATCTGCTACTTAAGAAATAGCACATTTTCTGTATCTCCAAGTTTCCTGTGTTCTCTCAGATCCCATCCTACAAAATCTCCTGAAAGGTCCTTTAAATTTTGTGATAATTATTACCATAATTTTACTCGTGGTTTTAGTACATAGGTATCCGTAAAAACATGCGGTTTATTTTTTTATTATATAAATGTTATACTTTTTTTGTTCAACTATTTATGTGATATTCACGTTGATGTGTGCAGTTGAAGTTCATTTCCACTGCTCCAATGTATGTTTCTAACAGTTTTTTATCCATGCACTGTCTACAAATTTTTTACATAGTATATTTTGCTGCTGCTAAGAATTTGACATATATGTGCAGGAGTATCTTTAGAATACAATAAAAGGCAGGAATTTCTGGGGCATAGAATATGTACACTAAACTTTGCTAAATAATTTTGAGTTGTCATCTCATGTTCCACTTTGAACCTTTTTCATTACGTCAAATATTATAGGACAATTTGTTTGTTTTTTTTTACTGTTCCTTCAGTCAGTTTTGATAAATTTATTTTTTTGTGAATTTATCCATTTTGCCTAGGTTTGTATTGGCCTAAAGTTATTCATAAAAAGTATCCTTGCTTTATCTTTTCAATTATATAAATATAGGTGTATTGCTTTTTCATTTTTTCCTTTGATTAATATTACTAGAGGTTTGTTGGTTTTATCAACATTTTCAAAAAAATCAGCTTTTGACTTTGTTAATAGAATACAGAATATAGAAATATATTCTTTTAATTTCTCAAAGTTTAGTTTTTATCTTTATTATTATCTTCCTTCTCATTTCTCTGGGTTTGTTTTGGTGTACTTTCTCTTGTATCACAAAGTAGGTTATTAGCTCATTAATTTTCAGGATATCTTCTTTTCTAACATAGCATTGAGCCTAATTTTCTTTAAAATGCCCGTTAGTAGCTACCTATATGTTTGGATGTATACTGTATTTGTTACTACACTGTATTCAATATTTTTCATTTTAATTTCCAATTATAATTTTGACTTATAAGTCATTTGAAAATGTATTTAAAATTTTTTAAATGCATAGGTTTTTCTGGTTATTTTTTGTTATTGATTTTTAACTTTAGAGAATAGCATTCAGAAACATATCTAAATGATATGCGACAAACATCATCAAAACAATTTAAAAGAATCAAGTGGAACACATTGCACATTTTGATTAAGGGAAATACTAGATATTTCACAAAACTGATCACTTGATAAATTTATTTTTTTATGTATTCATCCATTTTTGCCTAAGTTTACATTGACATATAGTTATTCATGGAAAGTATTCTTGCTTTATCTTTTTCATCTCTATAAATGCAGGTGTATTTCCTTTCACTTTTTTTTCCCTCTAATTGTGATAACCAAAAATGTCACCAGACATTGCCATGTGTCTCCTGGAAGGAGGGAGAAATTTTCTCTCATTTAAGAACCATTGATCAAGACCAAAAGAAACATTTTCCTCTCTGACTCCCCTTTAGGGGATATTTGCATGTGTGTGTGTATTTTATCCTTTCTAATTTACTTTTTTCACTTTTTACTTTTTTTCTCTGTTCTTTTAGTCATATTACAAAAAAGAGAGATTAGATGTCTGTTTTGATTGTGAAAACTCTTTAAATGTAACCCAACAATATTTTAAAGAAATTCCAATAATTTGCTTTATAAAACTCCAAATATTTAAAAGAGAATAATCTGTGTTTGAGAAATGAAATACTTCAGTAAATTATGTCACAGTTTGAAGAAGTATTTGTGGAGTAGCTATTATGGAGATGATATTAATATTATTAGACAAATTTTTAAAACTAAACATGCTGGTATTAATACTCTTGTAAATACAGTCAATCATATCACCATAGTAACAGTAAAATACTTGGGACTTTGCAAGCGGATATGGATAGGATGAATGTATAGAAATGAGGACTCAAGGCGGCTACACATCTGAAGATGCAGATCATCTGTCATATGCCTAGTGTTGCCAGATATACAGAAGGAAACAAAACAGAGTCCCTGCCTTCATGTAACTTACATTCTAGTGGAAAGATCCAATCAGATTAATATGTGATATGTTAGATGATGAAGTACGGCTTGGAGAAGATTAACCTGTGTTAGGGAGATGGAAAGCTAGAGGGGACGGTGCTTTTTTGCAGATGGTCTTGAGGGCTTGCTACTAGGTGACATTTGAGCAGGGACCTGAAGAAGCTGAGGAAGCAAACTATGAGGATGGCTGGGGACAGAATGTTTCTCCCTTCGCTACTCCTACTCCATCACTTAGAAGTAAAAAGCAAACATTATTGAAAGTAGACTGTTGAAAAGATAAGATTCTTGATAGCCTCCCCTAATATGAAAAGATGAAAATGATTATACAAAAACACAAACACATGATTGTAATCAAAAAGTTACCCCTTATATTTTAGGTCAAATATAGAAGAATTTGTGAGTGTGTACAAAAGTTAAGCCACAACGTTAAGGAATACAATTATGTAAAGCTTTTCTTTTTCATTGCAGAACTCCTTTGGACCGTATGATTTCCTAAGAGACTAGTTGGGACACAGCCTAGGTTTGTTACTAAAAACATGAATGATGGGCTAAGGATAACAAAACTTGGAGTTCCTTAACTTTCTAATGTGGCAAAATCCAGCAAATATTTGCTTCCCAGATCCCATTCCCTCTCGTTCTAGGCAACACAACCATCCACTTTTTTGAATAGCTGTCCCCTCCTGGCTGTGTCCATCATCAATACATGTATGTGCTTAAGAGAAGTTGATTGCCCTCAGCTCCAGGGATGGGCCCTAGAGATGAGACCCAGTTAACTAGCACTGATTAACTCAGGAGTGGATGTATCACCTCAGTTGGCCAAATCAGAGTGAAGCTCAGGAATTTTGTTTGATGTTTTGTGGAAGAGACACCTGGAAAGAAAATACTGACAGATGTTTTGTGACCACGAGAAGAGAGCATTCCAAGTATGCAGACAACACCAGCTGGATTAATTAAGCCAGTGTCGCCTGCTGTAACAGATAAAATCAAAATCTCCAGAGCTTAATGAGTAGAAATTTATTTTTCACTGATATAAATTCCAGTTGGCAGTGGTGCTTTGCTCCATGAACCTAGGTTGAGGAAAGAACCGTATTCAACCTCTGAGGTTGAGGGACAGTTTACAGACGTGGGAAGAAAGATTGGATGATAGTTCTTGAGGGATTTTAATGAGCCATGCCTGCAAGTTCCACACATCACCTCCACATATATTCTATTGGCTAGAACCCAGTTCATAGCCTCATGAAATGCAAGGAAGATTGTGTAACACAATCTAGTTGTGTGTTCAGGAGGAAAAGTAAGCCAGTTTGGTGAAGAGTTAACCAGTCTATGTCACATAAAAGATGCAAAACTGAAAGATGTATAATGACACCAACATTTGAGCCCTGAATTAAGTCATGCCTAAAGCCAGAAGAACCTTAGACCATTCAATTATGTAATCTACTAAATTATCTTTTTCAATTTAAGTCAATGAGTTGACTTCAGTAAATTTCAGTCCCTTTCAACATAAAAATTCCTAACTGATACACATAGTAACATAACATCAGATTAAAATAACAGATTGTTAATAAGTGTTGGTAGAAAGAATGAATATATGTACCCCATTACCCCCCTAAAATCATATTTGCCTGAAATGTTAAATTAACTATTATAACTCATTGCTTTTTCTAACTGCCAGAATCACCACAATTTTTAAAAAAGAAAAAGACACATACTTTGTTAAAACTCTATTTGGATGTAATAATTTTCTTTCACTGATTTTTTTTTTAAGTAAACTCATAGTATTTAGAAAGGGGAGAGAAGATTACATGGCCAGACCCAAAGAAGTGAGAATGCATTCACTAAGTGTTGCCTCCAGGGAGACACACCCTGGGTGTTGAGCCTGATTGGATGAAACATTATGCAAGTTGTTCCACAGATACATTTCTAAAATAGGAAGCAAATATCACAATCCAAAGAAATTTTGGTTGGAATCTGGATAAATATGGACTCTGTGCATTGAAATATTGAAAGAGTATATTGAATCTGAATGAGAACTGGAGTTGTAATACAAGCTCAAAACAAGGTTGACATAAGGGAAGCCATATTGTAGAAAAGAAGCCATATTATAACTTTGAATGACCTCTGGTTAACTAACCCAGCTGGATATGCAATCTCCAGGAGATATATGTACTTTATGGATTTATGGCCCCTGATTGCATATACACCTCCCAGTTGTGATAAAATGATAACTTTTTAAAGTTTCCTAGGAATGTGATGACCCCTAGACAGAGATTCTATACTGCTAGCCATCATCAATGACAACTGAAAGATCTGGTGTGGCAACTCCCAGTCTGCAACTGCAGGGGGCTCAATGTTCCTGGCCCCTCCTCTATAGCCCGCTAGCCCTATATAACTGCTTAAAGATTCTGTACCCCTTTAAGGTGGTTCTTTAGGATGCTAGTCCACGACCTTCCAATCAGCTAGCTCATCGCTTAATAAAATACCCTCTCTCTGCCACCATCTTGCCTCTTCTTGGATTGGCTTTTGTCTTGTGGCAAGCAGATTGCGCCCTTTGCGTGGTAACAGTTGTACTTGGATATTGATGTCACTAACTAGAAGCATAGACATCAATGAGAAATGCGCTAATATATACATTGGGCCTGGAGATTCAAGTAGCCCAGAAACAGAAGGAAGTGATATGGCCTTTATTTGTATTGTGTGGGTGAGTGTGGCTGCTTAGAAGCAAATTCCACACTAGGCTAGGGACACTCTCATAAACTGGGATAGTCATTGAGGATTTGTGTGTGAAGGAAAATAAAGTGTAGTGACTCGATATTCCAGATGTTGTTTCAGGGATACAGCGATATATGATTGTGTCTGCCTCACGGCATGCAGTGGTAATTAAGGTGGTGGGATCCTGGTGACTTAGGTCAAGTCATGTGATTCATGGTAAAACTTCTCTGGTTTATGCTGGAGGTAGTTCAGGTATCTTGTTTACATTATGGTACACAAATGCTCAGAAACAAAAGCCAGTCAGCTCTCAGCTTCTTGTCTACCCACCGTAATGATGGATGAGGGTCTATTCAGTTGTATTGACATGCAGATGACGGACTCTGAAGTCTTCTAATATACTTTGCTCTTTGAACTCCCAGATATAAAGTATAAATACAATTACATATTAAACCACCAACTTTTTCTTTTTCCTTTCTCAGCGGAAGAGGAAAATAGCATGAAAGGGTTTTTTATCAATAGAAAAATTACTCTTGAAATCTGTACCTCATCTTTATGGTCCCTTTTCAAGGTGCTAAAAACCCAAAAAGCCTTCTTTTCTCCCATTGCCAAGGACCGTATTACTCTTCTATATTCAACAACACTCACTTGAACTTTATTGAAAAGATATTCTTAATATTAATTCTACAATATCAGGAAAACATAGAGGGTACTCTGAAAATTAGAAAGAGAAAGTATTCCTTTATCCTTTTTTAAAGGGTAATGATTCTAAAGAATGAATAATGGAAATAGAATTTTACTCACTCTAACATTAGGAATAAAATAATTAGGAAAATAACTACAGAGATAAGTGAAATAACAATGCCCCCTTTTTACCTTCCATTTTTCTTTCATATTTCAAGTACCCATTTTTTCACACTAATCATTTCAAAAGCTGTCAAGCTACAACAAGAACTATAAATTTTTCAGTATATATTCTATACCTAAGATAATTTTGTGCTTAGCCCTCAAGTTACCATTTCAATTACAATGCAAATGGACACATGCATACAATCTTATTTAAATGTATTACCTTTCTTGCCTATTGCATTGTCATGGTGCCCCTCTCCTATTTGCATTCTGCTGCATTCAGGAACCAATATTTGCAATTATAGTGAGTGAGAAATTGTGACTCGGCTCATAGAAACTAACTTCTTTTAATATTATTTTTCGACTGTTAAATCCTGAATGATGTTATCATTTCT
This sequence comes from Tapirus indicus, assembly GCA_031878705.1. Taxonomy (NCBI): domain Eukaryota; kingdom Metazoa; phylum Chordata; class Mammalia; order Perissodactyla; family Tapiridae; genus Tapirus; species Tapirus indicus. The sequence continues at coordinate 30,881,859 of CM062937.1, read as the reverse complement.
TTTTCTATCATTTACATTTTTTTCATTACCTGTAAGCAAGTCCAAATATAATATACTTTTTGGATTAAGAAAGCTCCATGGTTTTTCAGAGTTGTACATGTCAAAATTTTCACACTTCTGATTTGTACATTTTCTGTCACTGGAAGGAGGTGAATATATTTTCTGCAAAATTTATATATTATGCTACATTTAATTTTTTTCAAGCTATCTAATTCAATTTTCCATCTCCCCCTCTGAAGAGTGCTGTGAACCATCAAATTTAGGGGGGTGAGGGAATCTTAATAGCTCCATTTTCCCTGCAGATTTTGACATTTAGAAGAATGTGTAAATTCTCTTACTTTTGTGAAAATTATTTTGGTTTTTGCTTCATGTTAGTTTTCTTTTAACCCAAACTTTGAAAAAAAAAAGAAGAGTAGGGATGTATAATGGCTATGATCTCCCTAATATGGCTATTCAAAGTGCCACTGTTAATCAGTACCAAGCCAGGAATTGAGCTAAAAATCAGATTTTGACTCCAAACGTGGTTTTTTTTCACTCTACCAGACATATTTTTGAAGTTTTTTTCATATCAGTTATTCTAAGCAATGAAATAAAGTTGTGTATTTTCTTTGTTACCAGAGAAAATAATAATGCTTTAAATTTGTTCATTGCATATAAGAACCAGTGGTGTGGGTGACATTATGTTCTTTAGTTATTTAAGGGTATTCATTAAAAATTCTCAAAATAGAGAGCTCTGTGTGGGGGTTGTACTGGAAAAGTAGAAGATTCTTACCACCAATATTCTTATATTTAATATAATTTCTTTGTACTTAGTATATGTAAATCTTCTGTTACATCTAACCCAGCTGCAGGGTGCGTGACGGCCAATCGCTGAATTCTAGAGAATAGTTTATGTTGAAAGTTGTCTCATCTAACGTAAATTTTGCTTCGGGTACAATGATCAAGTCATTTAATATCTTCTTATATCTCTCTATCGATCATGTGAAAATAACAGCATTTCTCACCTCTCTAATGTAGGCAATTTAATAAATTATTAATGTTTATTGAGTCTTTTAAACTATTGCATTAAAACATGTACACTAACAGATAATGGTATGTGAGAAAAAAAAATTCCTCAAAGATGACCTCACCTGTGTTACAACGTTGACCTCTGCACAAACTCAGATAAAGGCTGATGGTGTTTTCCACGAAACCATGGTGATCACATGATTCTCCAACCCGCTGCTTCTAACAGTCTTTTCAAGGAAACCCATCAATTTGCTTCAGAGGCACTTCATCATTATCCCTTCTCCTCTTTGTGAATAATCAGTAGGACTATATTTCAGGGCTTCTAGAGCTATATCCATTTCCCACTTTCCTCTTAAATTGTCTCTTGCAGTAAAATAGAAGGAAATAAACTAGCTAAGTGCTCAGCTTACATATACTCAATCAAAAATGAAATTTTACCCAACTCTTGATTTTTTTCCAGGCTAAGTGGAGGGAAATTCAGAAGCATGTTGCCAGAGTCAGAGATGGTTGAAAAAATATAATATACATTATGTATACAATGAGACTTTTTATGTATTTTATGCATACTTTATATAAATAAAAATTTTACAATAAAATTTTCTATATAGTTAGTTCCCTTTGCAACATAATGCAAGGACTACATCAGAAAAATACAGATATATACAATATATAAGAATACTTTCAAATATGCAAGGAATATTGTATCGGTAGTATTTAGAGTGAGGTGCTATTAGATGACACCAGAACTTAGAGCCATTCACTTAAAAAAAACACTATGCTTTAGCTGTGCTGAGGTATGAATGTGTGCACACCTAAAACAGCAGTACACTTGAATTCATTAAGTACTTATTAAATGCTCACCATGGGCTGATCACTATGCTCAGAATTGGGTGTACCACGATCCATGGAAAGCAATTCTTGCTTTCAAGAAGTAACCAACGTATCAATAATATTATAGAACAAAGTACTAAGTGCTGTGAGAGAGCAATGAAGCACACAGGAATCGGGAAAAGAATCACAGAAATGATGACACGTGAGATGGATCTTGAACAATGGATAGGTTCTATATATAATAGAACGTATGGTATGCTCTGGAAATAGCAAGATGTTCTATTTAATTTGAAGGGGAAAATATAAGAGAAATAGAGATTATAGTAAATAATAAAGGTAGAAAACCTAAAATGGGGTCAGATTTCAAGGAGCCTGAACATCATGGAAATTTGGACTTCAACCTCCAGAATATGAGGAGACTTCCAAGGATTGCAAAGTATAGTGTAGATCGGTGATTCTCAAGGGGGTATGGGGACAGCGGGGACAATTAATTTTGTCTCCCAGGGGTCACTCGATAATGTCTAGTGACATTTCTGGTTGTCACCCCTGGGGATGTCCTAATTAGCGGGTAGAGGCCTATCATGCTGTTAAGCGTCTGTAGTACACAGAACTCCCACGAGAGAGAATTATCTAGTCCAAAATTTCAATAGTGCTTCTGTTGAGAAACCCTCATATTGCCTATGGGGCAGTTAGAAGTCTGCAGTAGACTGCTCATTTAGGAGATTGTTGCTATATTTAGGTAGAAAACAATGAAAACCAGAACTCAGGGACTAAAGGTACTTTAGAGGAGGCACAGTGGATAAATATTTAAGAAGAATAGTCTATGCTACTTGGTGGTTTATTGAATATAAAGTTTGAGATGGAAAGAACACCTGAAAAACACTCACTTTCAAACTTGAGTGAGTCTAAGGATGACTGTGGATCTCAAGTTGGGAAGTTACCTGAGTTTAATTTATGACAAATTAAGCTTGGGATTTCTGTGGCTCATCAGGTGGAGGTATATCATTGGCAATAATAGTCTTGAGATTCAGGAAAACAGTTTATTTTTTCAAACATCAAACATTTATTGAGTGCTGCAATCCAGGCATATGGAATCATATACAACAATAAATAAGGCATAACAAGGTCCTTGTTGAACTCACCATGCTCTGCAGTCATAAAGATAGATCAATGAAGTGTACAGGTGGTACTGGTCATTTTCTCATAAGAAAATAGCAACATGTAATGGTATGTAATAGTACATAACATGTAATTACTAATTTTCAAATTAGTAAATTTGAAAATAACATTAACATGAGATGACAATGGTGCAGTGAAATAGACAATTGAATACACTTCTGATGGAGTATTATCTAGTATAACATTTTCGAATGGTAATTTGTCACTGTTTTCAGGATCCTCATATCTTTTGGCCAAGTCATTTGAGTTCTAGGAAATAATCAGATAGTTAAAATTTTAATGTGAAATGATATTTATCACAGCATTATTTATAAAAGTGAATCGTTACGAGCAATATATATGCCTTTAAACTGGTATATTGTGCAATTAATCATCATAATTTCATGGGATTTAACTCCAAGCGGACATTAGATTCAGAAGAATGGCCTATGGCATGGGAAAATATCCATGATTTAAAGCTAAATGGAAAAAAACATTGTTCCAGTTATTTGTGAATGTCTTATAGAGATAGGTACAGATACATTTAAAAGAAAATTAATTTTTAAAGTGATTATCTTAAGATGATATCATTAGAAAGTAATGCAAATATTCTTGTTATTTTCTGTGTTATATGAAGGATGATCAAGGTGAAAGAGTCTATAACTGGGGAACATAAAAGCCTTGTATGAAAAGGTATGTTGTTCAAACTACATCCTGAAGGCAGCCGGAAGCCATTGAAAGATTGTAAATCTTGGAATAATATCACACACACATACACACACACACTCTGCCACACACTTGTTTCCTTTCAGAGCTGAGTCTAATACATATGGTTCTATGTATACACACATACTAATACTGATGTAAATTGCTTTTTTCTATATTTTCATATATACCGACTGATTTTTTTTAACTGAGACATAAGTTTAAGAGGAAACAAAGTACACAGGTTTTAAAAAGGCACAGAAGGAATTAGAAAATAACAAATCTGTAAAGGGCAACAGGCAGGCATAATAGAACAAACAGACATTTGGAAAATCAGAGAGAAATGCCAGGATTGCAACTAGAGTACCTTGGTTGAGTCCAGAACAGGTTCTCCACGCCTAAAACGTAAGCAGCTTTAAGTTTCTGGGAAAACAAAACAAAACCGATTTACTAATTTTCTTCTAGATTCACCCATCCTTAAACTTAAATGGATAATCAATACTTCTGAAATCATGCTGGTTTTCTAGTATTTCCCTTTCCCACCCTTGGAGATGACCAACTTCATTCTTTCTCCTAAAATCTTCCCCAAAGCCTCCTATCCCTTCCTCTCTAGACTGCCCTTTCCTCACACATAGTGGAGAAATGGAAGTCATTTCTTTTCCATCTCCTTCCATACCAATCTTTTCCATCTTTTTGTTAAAATTACACTCAAATGTTCTGGACCCCATTTCCCCAACCTTATTCGAGGAGTTCTCTCTTGGTTATCTGTCTGTTACTTGTATTGAGAGTATATTACAGATTGACTCTGTCCCTTCTTTCTCCCCTTTCATTAACTCTTGCAACCCCTGAAACTGAATGTTTCCCCCAACTATCCAATGAAACTTTTCTCATCAGGAACAACAATGGATTCTGCATTATTCTGTGTTTCTTGATTATATTTGCATAGATTTTTCCAGCAGATTTCAACACAGTTGGTCACTTCCTCCTTCTTGAAACACATACACGGAGCCACACCATCCTTTTGACTTTGCTAGCTGCTTGCATTAGTATCCTTTTCTTCTTTTCCACTACCCATCCTTTACAGGTGGAAATCTTTCAGGATATCGCTTACCACCTTTCCATCTTTATCTCAAATCTCAATCTATACTATGTATTGGGTGATCTCCTTGCCCAAATATCATCAACTTGTTTACACATCCTGATTTTATAGGGCTAGCCTATACCTCTCTTCTGATTTTCAGATGTGTATGTACAACTTAGTTTCCTTGGATGTCTTATAGGTATCTCAAGCAGAGCATGTCCAAACCAGAACACTTCAAGCCTCCCAGTTTCTCCTCTATCATATAGTAAATGGAATCATGCATCCAAACAGCAGTACAAATCAGTTACTAAGAAGTTATTATTTTGAGCCCCCTTTTAATCATCCTCCACACCAAATCTATATGTGGTATATGTATAGTTTCTGTTCCCAAAATATCTTCCACCCAGTCACTGTTCTCCATCTTTACAGGCATCTGAGTCTAATGCAATATCATTTCTTTCCTGAACTCCTGCCATCCCTTCCCAATCAATCTTCCCGTTTCCATCATCCCTTCTTTCCCCTGATCTAACCTGAGTCGTCTTATCTACCCAGAAACTGGCATCACCTTTGGAAAACATGAATCAGATCATGTTGCTCCCCTGTTTCAATTTCTTTTCTGGCTTCCTACTAAACTTAACATGATGCCAGTCTGTTTCCAAGCCCCACATGGATCCCCAGTGTACTTCTCTATCTTCATTTTGCATCCCTCCACCCTCGCTCCCCACCCTCCAGTCACTGTAGCCTGCTGATGCATTCTAAGATACACAGAGAGAGCCCTTTTCTGCCTCAAGGCTTTTAAATTTGCTTTTCCATGTGCTTAGAATGTTTTCTCCTTGGTTCTTCACATGACTGCCTTCCTTTCCATCCTTCAGGTTTTTATCTTAATACTGTGTCCTCAGAAAGATGTTTCTTGAATATACGTACATACATACACACTCAAAGCATTTTGTTTTCATTTCAATATACTATATATTTTTTCATACCACTTATTTAAAGTCATAAATTATATATTTATTTACTCATTGGTTTACTTGTTTGTCTTTCTTGACCTCTGAAATGTTATTTCCTTACGGTGGAAATATTTCTTGTGCAAAATTCCTGTGGGTGGTACCTACAATAATACCTGACACCATTGAGATATAAGGTTGTTGTTGGGTTTTTTTTCCCCAATAAACAATCAGTGAAATAGTGTCAATAAAATAACTGAATAGGACATACTAGAACATCAGGAGTTATACACTGAATTTGATAATGTTCAGTAAACTCTATGGTTCAGGTATTTTGGGCATCTGTCAAATAAATGAGTATATGAAAGCTAAATGTCAATAACTTACAATCCTATGTCTGATCTGAAGTGATTTAAAATATTGGAATAACCTAGGGTGCTTTCATATATATTAAATCATATTGCAAATAATCGTGTTTGTATTTTAATGATAAAAGTACAATCATTGGTCTTGAACATGGCACCGATTTTAACATAACTTCATTCAAAACATGAAGAGAGTTTGGTTCCTATTCATGTGATTTAATGTCACTTAGTTTGCATTGAGAGCTCACTTGTAGCATGTCTTCCGGGTAGCAGCTGTGGCTGTGGCATGCAGGGGCAACTGCTGTTCATATTTCTGTCTCTTCACCTTAGAAGCTATACGTACTCTATTTTTGTTGCCTTTGAATCATGGCCACTTAGCTTACTGCACGCTACATGACGCTGCCATCTCCTAGCAGTAAATAGCATATGCTGTCTTGTTTAAAGTTGTATTTCAACATTATGTTTCCCCTCCACACTTCAGATGAACTTACTTTGGCTCCTGACTCTATAACCCTTGAGTTATAAGAGTTTTAGAAGTATAATAATACTGATGATGATGGTAAAAAAGAAGAATTTGGTTATGTTGTTAATGCTGATGATAATGATAGTGGTAAATCAAGGATGTCTTATAGTCTCTGCCCATAGTAAAACTTGGATATGATGCTATTTGGATGACGTTAATTAGCACCTTCTTAATTAATCAAAGAAGAGCTAACTGCCTATTATGTCATTAAGGATGTATTTTAAAGGAGCATCAGAACACATCTGGCTAGCAAATTCTGGCTTTTCTTCACTCATTAGCCTCAGTTCTCAGGTGCTTAGTTGTCTATTAAAAGTTTTCACTTGCTTTCCAACAGGCCATACAAAAAGAAAAGAATGTTTTACTTCAAAAACACATTTTCCATTCACTAATTGTGAATTAACTTAAGTGTTAGACACTATGACCATAATTGTCAATACTGTGCTAAATGCTTCTTCAAAAATTAAAATATCCAGTATCTTATTTTTTAATTTATGCATGTTAATAAGGTGTCAATATGGAAACTATATATTTTAATTTTTTTAATCTGCAGTAGATACACAAATGTACTTCATTCTGTTTTCTTACTTATTTAGATGAAATTCTATTATTCTCTACCATAAGTAAAAAGCTCATGTTTTTCAAAAAACTAAAATTCTTACCTAGCTCAAAACTGTAACGGAAACAAAAATAATTACACATAAGTTTCCATTTGGTTTGTTTGCATTTTTAAGAAAATTCAATTATACGGAATTGATTCATTCGTGGTGCGTCAAACACTTTCATCATAGACATTTGTCTATTCATTTATTTTTCTGTCTGTTTTTGTGTGTGTGTGTGTGTGTGAGGAAGACCAGCCCTGAGCTAACATCTGTTGCCAATCCTCCTCTTTTTGCTGAGGAAGACTGGCCCTGGGCTAACATCTGTGCCCATCTTCCTCTACTTTATATGGGACGCCGCCACGGCATGGCTGACAAGCAGTGCATCGGCGGGCGCCCGGGATCCGAACCCGCAAACCCCGGGCTGCCAAGTGTGAACTAAACCGCTGTGCTACTGGGCGGCCCCTGTATGTTTTTAATAATATACTGAACATTCATGAACCATCCACCCAGCCAAATAACTTCCATCTACCTATATGTTCTTTCCTTTTGCCATCTCTCTGTTTCATTTAACAAATTGTTACCAGGAGAGGTCAAATGATTTTCATTAAATTGGATTTCAGAAATTTTCATATTTCTGACAACGTAAATGCAAAACATAAATGTTGATAATTGCTAAAAAAAAAAGCAATAGCTAAAAACATTAGAATTTATTTTGTTGTTTGTTTTTTTGTAAGCCTCATCTGTCATTCTATCCTTGATTTATTAGCCATGGCCAGTAGCATTTTCTATTTGCTTCCAAGTAGAGGCAACGACAACCACTGAATTAATTTTATTTTCATGACATATAATATGGTTTAATTTGTGGGTTTAACACATAAGGGTCTTATGAAATGTTTAGCTACAAATTGTTTTGTGTGGGCAAATTACATAAAGATTTTGGCTTTATAAAACTATATGAATTACACTCTCGCAATTACTGTTTCAGAGTGCTGAGTTTCATATGTGTTTTTATCTTCACCATTTGTGGATATGTAATTATTCTCTTAATGTTTCAATTAATAGTTGCCTCTGAGGCCTTATATATGTAGCATATATACTCAAATTGACATTTGTTTGAATGACTTAAAATTTAAAATTTTGAATCATATAACAGGACTCTCAAACAATAAATGTCAACTATTATAAACCTTGACATTAAAAAAAACAGAATAAATATTGAAAAATGATGCAATCAACACATTTTTACTAAAATACTACTTAGGGATTATTGGTAGAATAAGGTTAAAATAATGTTGTATCACAAGTGTAGTCATAGGAGTTTCATGTTTGACGAGTTCTCTTTAAATTCTTTTATGTTATTAATGTGTAGCTAAGTATGAAAAAGGTGAAATGACTTGTTCAAGATCACATAACTTATTAGTAAGAGACCAAGTATGAGATTCATATTATGCTGTGGTTCAGTAGGGGCATAAAACATTCAAGTTGGGCAAGAATTTCAGGAGTCTTTCATCTTAGTTGAAAGGATTAAGGAAGTTTTGTAATATAAATTTTTTACTTTTACTTCCTTAGAAGTAGATTAGTGAGTTCAATGAAAAGAATCGAGACCTTGAAATCAGATAGATCTCGGTGTAAATATCCACCCTGACACTTACCATATGCCCTTGAACAAGCTCCTGAATATCTCATCTCAGAATTTTTGTTTCTTCATCAGTAGAACAGATATTGTGCCTCAGAGATAATAAAAGGTACAAAACTGATGACATTGTCTAGAATCTAGAGCTTTTTCCATAAATCTTAATTCTCCTTTTCCCAATATGGGGTTTCCAGGCAGGTAGTCTTGCCTTTGCAACGGGGGCTGCTTTAAGCAACAACCAGATATAGGTGGAAGAGAAGATAAAAAGAAATCGGACTAAAGTAAAGGTATGACTCATTTTGTTTCCAAAACGTGTGCTAAGGAAATAAGGAGGGAGCTTTCTAATGTCACAAGAACTCAGAAGTAGTAGCGATTTTTATAAATGGACAACAACAAAATGGAGTTAGTCAGAAAGACCAAGGTATGGAAAGGGGCCAAATGGGAGTAGAGCAAATTACTAATTCCTAATCCCATTCACTTACCTAATTTTAAGACCTGCAATTCTTGTATGAAAAGCATTTTCATTGGCAACTCACTGTTTCTTGGAAGAAAGGTACTCTGTCTACATAATAAAAATAGTTGTTTATGATATAATGAAAATGATAAACAAGATCTTGAGATTTCATGTATTTGAAGATATGTGTTCCCCATTTTGAAGGAAAATCACATTTAATGCTGAGAAATATAGTGTTTGTAATACTGGTATAATAGAATGTTCTTTAATTTATTTTATTGCATTTGAGACCACTCCATTGAATATTTTGAAGTATCCACAGAATGCTAGTTCCTGAAATTCTCTTTCAACACCAACAGCACAGCTAGCTGTGAAGTCCAACCCTGATCATTCCCTGAAAGGGATGTGTGCCTCAGAGTACCTGCTCTCTATTCAGGAGTAAATGGACACATGGTCCTGAAGCTGCACTTGTTTGAAGGATTCTTACAATTAATATTAATGTTAAAATTAGGAACAAATATAAGGTGGTTACAGTTTAGAGTGTTGAACATAGACTGAAATTGATGGGAGTTGCCAGTGACCGGTAAAACAAGTATTCAATATCCACGATCCTAATTTTCCTACTGTCTGTTTTAAAATCAAATGATGCCGAGAACTGCTCACATCTATATATAGTCTCAGATAATTGATTGTTCTGCCTCAGCCTCTTACTCATTTCTTTCAAACCAAAAAAGAAAAAAAAAAAAAAAAAAAACAGAGAGAAGAAAAATACATTTGGCATCTGAAGATTCCCAAGACTGGAAGCATCATCTGTTTTAGAAAAATTTCTTCCAGAGAAGTTTTCTTTCTTTCTATTTTATCAAGATGTCATTAGACAAACTATTGAATATTTAGACTGCCCACATAGTGCTGATCATTTGAAAGAGAGCTGAACAAATTTAATCAATTCAGGCAATCCTTAAGACGTTTTGTCTACATGGTGAATCTAAACATCTGTGCATTTGAACATATGAACGTTAGTAAAATATCTGCAGAACGAACTGAATTTTTACAATTTTGACAAGACTATGTTTTTCTATTGGACTCAGACTTATATTGTCACGTTTATCTAGCCTCTGTTTAAATAATTTAATAATCTGCCATTACTTCATACTTCTTAGTGCTTTAAAGATTGTACATTTTTCCAAATTTATAATTGATATGGATAAACTGTTGACTTAAGCAGAGTTATTTTAACTGGCTTTATGATATATTCAGTCAGTAGAGTCACATCAAATATGTTTTAATATATAAACTAGGAAAAAGTTAATTGATAATCAAGAAATATTCAGGTCAAATGCTACTGATGTAAGACATTAGAGCATGATGTTACATAACACAACTACAGAGTAACTAAGTCCATTCTTGGAACTCCTGCCTTAAGTGGGATGCACATTTTGTCCCTGTGTAGTCCAATACTCTGAGGAATATATTTACGGTTTTGCACAGATCTTGGAAATGTTGATGGTCAAAAGTACCAATATACCTCCTTGAACAGCCAAGGGCTCTGTTATGTTTTATGCACCAGTTAGGTCTTACGGCAGCAACATGTCATAATACTTTACGGAGTAAATACTTTGAAAATAAACAAGACAACAGAGAGAGATTCTTGAGGAGTATGCCAGGTCCAGTGATATGTTGAGGTTGAGAGTTTAATACTGAGTTAAATTCCAGAAGAGATGAAATGCTGTAGCTTAGAATTTCAGGTTTTTTTACTCTTTTTGGAGGGACGTGAGTAGTTGCTGGCTTCTGGCCCGCACCACAGACCTGGTGAACATATTGGGCAAATGAGACAGTCATTAATCAAGAACGTCACAAGCCCCAGTGTTAGGGATGGAGAATTTCCATCTACCCTCGAGAAGCCCTTCACCGTATGCTATTTGGAAAAGTTTGTCTCCTCTAGACTCACCTCTTACCACTAAAGTAGCACCATTTTCAGAATGGTAAACTAGTCTACCATTTTAGTAGTCTATGCTGGTTAAGATTCTAGTCAAGGTAACCAACTGTCCTGGTTTGCCTGGAATAGTGATTTCCTGGGATACAGGAATTTTAATGCCAGGCCTGGGGAATCTCCAGTCCAGCAAGGACACATTGGTCACTCTAAGTCTAGAATAGGTTCGCTTCCTAAAGTTTTTGGTAATTTTCTAGTTGGTTAGTAGATTTTTTAAAAAATTGCTGTTTTTCCTTATATCAAGTTCTGTCACGTTCTTGCTCTCTGAATTATTAAAATTCATTTTCCAATTGGCAAAATCCCATACAGAGCCCAATACTTGCTATAGAAGTTTCCATTAAAAGAGTTTTCCTTAAAAAAAAAAAAAGCCCTTTGTTTGGATGTAAGCCTGGTTTGATGCCATTGCTTAGGTCCCTGTCAGTTATGCTCTCTTTAAGGATAAAAGGCTTCCTAATTTTTTCTCTGGAAAAACAAAAGGTCTCCATTCTTTCTGCATAAACAGTCTTCCAACCCTTTGTCTTAGACCCCTTGAACAAAATAGGAGAAGAAATCAGAAGCCTTAGTAGGAGCTGCAACCTGGGAGAACTTAAGCTATGGATACCTTGACTTAATTATGTCTTGTTTGGAACGAATGGGAGTGTCTTTGCTCCATCATTCTTGGTACTTACCAAGTAGGCAATTTTGACCATGCACTGTCTCCTACAGCAGAAAGTATTGCTAATACAAAAAGAAGGGTTATGGATGGATGTCACTGACAGATGCCTATAATTTTGAAGTCTAATTAATCTACCCTCAATCTCTTAGTGATGTCAGTATTAAAACTATCCACAATCCCCATTTATTGGTTACATTGTTAAAAAACAAATCACTTTCAAACTAGATTCTACAACCTCTCCCATAAAAGTGACCATAAATATTGGAAACAAAATTAAAAATAGATTCTCCTCTAGAAGATATTGGGATTTTTTTGGTATAAATACAAGACTTGTCCCTATGTAAGACAAATCACAAATGGAGATCTTATCTAGAGCTAAGTAAACTCAGACTTTATTTTCATTTCCATACATTTAGGATATTTGGGTATAGTCATTGAATTCTACTGTCTAATTTATACTTTATTGGCAAGTTTACTACCTATTGGCTTGTTCTCAGGGCCATTCCATCACAGACAAGATGAGTGCCAAGAATATCGAGCCTTCTCTGTTTTCTTAATCATTTGTTTTTTCGAGCTTGGATAAGGTAGGATAGGGTCAAAATTCCATTTTGTATCTTTTGGTTCGTTTAAGATAGAATTCTGAAAGTGACCATGTTTTATTTTTTTATTATATTTCATCTATGGATTTTGTTGAATATAAAACATTCCTGAAATATGACAATATTTTACAGTCATCACTGTCCTTAGACATCATCGTCATTATCAAAGAATATTTCCTGGAGCGGGGCAGGGGATCACTGTGGTAAAAGTGCTGAATAAACGGATAAAATGACGAGCTAGTCCCATTAAGTATTTATTCTTTTTGAGAAGGTAGACATATACATAAAACAAGAAACAAGCATACAAATTGATATATGAAGCTGCCAGATGAGTGATAGTGAGTGATAACGTAGTTCAGGATGATGAACTGGAAATATGGCACTTGGAGATGAACTCAAGAAGAACCATGGTGAGTTAGCATGGGCTCTTGGACCTTTCCCCAAATTCAACCTGAGGGATGCCAGACCAGAGAAAAATAAAGTTGAATGTAGTGACAAAGGGAGAGAAAGTGTGAGTGAGGCAAAACTTTAGGACAATACGTTGTATAAATGAATGGTGATTTTAATGACTATTTCCATAATAATCTGGATTTTGCAACAACACCAATATGGCAGAAGATGAGGTGAGTATATTTTTTGTGCTGTCAGAGGGAAGTAAAAGCATAAAATGATTGTAATCTGGCTCAGCATTTAAAATGTATATTTTGATAAGATATTGATATTTATAGGGGAAATTTGAAATTTTTATGAATTTCAATTATTTAGGTATAGAATAAATTAAGATGTTATTGTTAAACCAGCCAAAGATAATTTGATGTATCCAATTAAAATGAAGAAAGGTTGATAATTATAAAACATAATGTATCACCGAAATAAGTCAATATGACAAGTATAGCAAATAAAATTTAAATTCAATATTTAAAACAGTATTAATCAGGTACAATTTAAATAGCATGAAATTCACCCACTTTAAGTTTGAAGTTCATGTATTGTAGTAAATTTGCATAAAATTTAATTTTAGAATACCTTCATCACTAAAAATTCCCCTTGTGTCCATTTGCAGTTAGTTTCCACAACTACCCTCTGCTCTTGGGAACAATTGATCTGCTTTCATCTTTATAATTTTTCTTTTTCTAAAAATTGAAATTAAATCATGCAATATGAATTTCAGTGGCAAATAAGGAGCATTTACTTGTCACTCCTCTATGCGTTGGTTCTGCTCCATGAGTATTCATTCTGAGATTGGAGGAGCAGCAACTTCTGTGATTATAGAAGCACAAAAAAGTGAGCCCTACTGCAAAAGGACACTGGCTTTCGTGTTTTCTCTAAAAAATCTAGAAGTTTAATAAATGTTAAATTTAAATCTAACTTCTGAGTATTCTAGCAAGTTTGAATGTGTCAAAGTTTATTTTTTAGTGATCTATAAGTTTCATGTTATATATGAGGAATGAAAATCATATGCATGTCTTGTAATACAGCCTTTGTATGGCTATATCCACGGGACACCAGAATGTCACAATGGAATTAAGATGTTAAAAAAGAGTTTGGCATTATGTAGAATTTATTTTTGTATGAGATACAAGTGCTATTTGTTTTTTGACAGAATTTAATTAATTTTAAAAAGTTGGGCACAAACTAGTTTCCAAAACTTATAAAAAATATAGCAGAGAAAAGTAGTTCAATCAATCCTTGATAAAGGATTGAATTAATGAATTATTTTTTTGGTGAGCTTTCACAGACTTTTATAGATTTTTGAGAGACATTTCAAATTGTCCTTCAGATATACTCAGTGTGTGTCTCCTTATATCTACTCTAAACCTACAGACTCTTTAAAAACAAAAACAAACAAACAAAACCTTTAAAAAGAAAAAAAGCCAGTTTGGTGAAAAGTAATTTGTCTGTTTACTTTTAATTTAATTGAATCTTAAAGTCAAACTCTTAGCCTTTTATTTCTTCATTTGCTTATTATCTGTTCATGCTCTTTGTCCAATTTTTATGTTGGAGTGTTAGAATTTTTCTTCTATTACCTCTAAGAATTTGTATATAGAGGATGTTGTAACCCAATTAGCATATTTGTTACAAATATTTTCCCAGAATATCATTTCATGATTATTACCTACAGAATATTTTAATTATGTTTTCAAAGTTATGTATGTTTTTTTCTTAGTAATTTATTTCCACTTTTGCTTTTCTGCTTAGAGAGAGATGTGGGCATATTTCTTAATCAAATCTTCAGTTCACTGGTGAAGAAATAAAAGGAGTAATTTTTTTCAGTCTTTTTTATTCTTTCACTTGGATTTTCACCCTGATGGCTCTAACCTAAGGGAAGAATTTCTTCATTACCCATCAATTTTTGAAGGATTGTCAAAATAGGCAAGAAACCAAAATGATTTACAAAATACAAAGGTGACTGAGCATTCTTTGTGACATCGATACCCAATTCTTAGTTTCTTTGGGAATATATGCACTAGGGAATGTTTTATTAATTTAAAAAAAAAGAAAACAGCTGAAGCTTTACACCATAAGATGCTATTAACCTGACAATTTGAATTAAATAGACAGGCTTACGGTTTTTTTCCCCCTCTCTCCTTGGGGAGGGGCAATCACATGATCTTTACCTTTCATTCTTGCCAAGAATGTTTAATAACATGGTCAGAAGCAGATGCAAGCAGACGCTTGGTGTGAAACCAAAATTTAAAAAATTTTCTCAGCTGACAAATTCAAGTTAGTCACTGCAGAGCGTAAATACATGTAGCCAGTCTGCTTCCCATTCCTCTACTTTAAAGCGATTGGCATTTATCCTCTCCCTGTAGATTTAGTTTCATTTCACAGTTTGATCCCAGTCTTGCTTTAAAAGGAAGAAACAATACAAACAATAAAATTGTTTCTATTTTAATGAGAAATAAATAAACATATTAATCTTGTAAACCATTTATAATGGTTTTCTTATGTACATGGTAGTTTACTAGACACTTGACATATATTTTCTCATTATAATCCTCAATAATATACAAGTTGGTATTATTGTACCCTTTCACAAGTGAAGAATCAGAGGGAAAACCTTGCCAAAGGTCACACAGTAGCAATTTTTTTCTTGAGGTATAATTGACATATAATGTTAGTTTCAGGTGTACGACATAGTGATTTGATATTTGTATACATTGCAAAATAATGACCACGATAATTCCAGTCAACAGCCATTACCATAGTTACAAAACATTTTTTCCTTGTGATGAGAACTTTTAAGATCTAGTCTCTTAGCAATTGTCAAATATGTAACAGTATTACTAACTATAGTCACCATGCTGTACATCACATCCCCATAACTTATTTTATATCTGGAGGTTTGTACTTTTTGACCCCCTTCACCTATTTTGCACACCTCTACTCCCCACCTCTGGCAGCCACCAATCTGTTCTCTGTATCTATGAGCTCAGTAGTTTTTTTTAAGATTCCGTGGATAAGTGAGATCATATTGTATTTGTCTTTCTCTGTCTGACTTATTTCACTTGGCATAATGGCCTCAAGGTCCATTCATGCTGTCACAGATGGCAAAATTTCATTCCTTTTTAAGGATAAATAATATTCCATCATATATATCTATACCACATTTTCTTTATCCATTCATCCATCAACAAACACAGGTTGTTACAATATCTTGGCTATTGTAATTAATGCTACAAGGATCTTGCGGTGCATATATCTTTTCTAAACTAAACTAACTTAACTGAAGTTAGTGTTTTTATTTCAGATAAATTTCCAGAAGTGGGATTGCTAGATCATATGGTAGTTCTACTTTTAATTTCTTGAGGAATCACCATACTGGTTTCCATAGTGACTGTACCAGCTTACATTCCCACCAACAGTGCACCAGAGGTCCCTTTTCTCCACATCCTTGTCAATACTTATCTCTTGTCCTTTTGAGAGTAGCCATTCTGAAAGGTGTGTGACGTTACTCACTGTGGTTTTGATTTGCATTTCCTTCATTATTAGTAATGCTGAGCATCTTTTCGTGTACCTGTTGGCCATCTGTATGTCTTCTTTGGAAAAATGTCTATTCACAACTTTTGCCCATTTTTTAATCAGATCATTTGTATTTTTGCTATTGAGTTGTATGAGTTCTTTAAATATTTTGAATATTAACCCCTTATCAGATATATGATTTGCAAATATTTCCTCCCATTCAGTAAGTTGCCTTTTCATTTTATTGATGATTTCCTTTGCTGTACAGAAACTTTTTAGTTTGTACCCCACTTGTTTATTTTTGCTTGTTTTGCCTTTGCTTTTGTGTCAGATCCAAAAAATCATCACCAAGACTGATGTCAAAGAGCTTACCACTTATGTTTTCTTCTAGGAATTTTGTGGTTTCAAGTCTCACATTCAAGTCTTTAATCTATTTTAAGTCAATTTTTGTGTATGGTGTAAGATAGTGGTTCAGTTTCATTCTTTTGCATGTGGCTATCTAGTTTTTCCAATACCAATTATTGAAGATTCTGTCCTTTCCCTGTTGTATAGTCTTGGCTCCTTTGTTGTAAATTAATTGATCATATATGCATGGGTTTATTCCTGGGCTCTCTGCTCTGTTCCATTGATTTATGCGTCTGTTTTTATGCCAATACCATACTGTTTTGATTACTATCCACATTAGCATTTTAAACCCAAACCTTCTGACCCTCCAGGCCAATCCTTGAAACCAGTGGAAGACAGTGACCATCTTTACTGTCATTGTTGTTGGCACCCTATTCCCTCGGTAATATGGTTGATGTCATCCTTGACTCCATGAATCCCTAACTCGAACCAGGGTTAATTTATAATGAAAATTTCCTCCCTATATTTCTGTCCTGGCCAGTGTCTAGATTTCGTAGGCCGTAGGTGAATAGTTTTTGCAATGCAGTCCTCGATATTCACCACTAGGCATCCCTGTTGCTAATACCTATTTGCAAACATAGCGTCCATTGATAGAGATACAGCTGTTTGGATAATAAACCCTCTGTACCTCAGTTTCCTTTTATGTAAATGGGGACCTCATGAGTTTGATGGAAGAATTAATTGAGACGGTATTCACAAAGCATATAGGACAGTGCCTGATACATAGTAAACATTACATAAGTGCTTGTTAGATTTTTTTTAAAGCTCTTTTAAATTCCTGTTATTTTACAACTAATTAACATTTCTCTATTGCAAAATGCCTGAAGGTTGCATTTGGAATAAGCTTTTGATTCATATTCTTATCTTACATTTGGCTTTTTCAGACCTTTACATTTTCAAAGAGAACACATTGCCTTCATAAATGGACTTCAGACCTCATTGAGTTCACGCATCTATAATGTGGTGGTGAAATAATTTATTCATTTTTTAAAAAGTGAATAGCTTAGTCTAGACTAGAGTGGAATATATAGAAATGAAAAATATTATACTTTAAACTTGATGAGTGTATATATTGTTTCATGAAACTTTTATAATATGTATGCATTAGGTTGCAATGTACATTCTATTTCTTATTCTGGGTCACAGTTATTCAAGTTTGAAATATATGGTTCCATATTGTATAAAACTGTTTAAATTGTTTGACTACAGTGGCTCAAAGATCACAGAATTCTATAGTCTCAATGCCAGAAGAGACATAGCAATCTATACATGTGCTCAAAATTTTAAGCAATACTTGGTGAATAGTTTCTTCAATTTCTGCTTTAAGAGAACATAATTTTGTCTCTATACATTTATCCCTTTTTTGTTTTGTTTTCTTTTAACTTCATAGTTATAAGATTTGTACAAAAAGGAAGAACTGTGCTCTTCATTATTAGGGATATAAATTCAACAAAGTACTAGATTGTAAATCTTTAGCTGATAGCTGATGTGTTATTTAGTTCAATAAAATAGATATTAGTCAGAGATCCTTGTTTTAAAAATGCATATATAAATATCTTAAAATTTATCTATATTTTTAATCAATTTCCTGTTCTTCAGCTATTCTAATTCTATTCCTCAGTTTCTTCTATAGAAGACATATTAAACAATTAAAAATCTGTTTTAAAAGATTAACATTTGTAGTTTTTTTGTTGTTTTTCTTTCTCTTTTCTTATTTTCCTTTTCCTTCCTTTCTTCCCTCTTTTCTTTCTTATTCTCAAGAGATGGAATCTTTTCTAACAAATTGGCATAAATATTGGATAGCTTATCGAAATCCCATTGGGTATAGAGGATCAATTTTTAAAAAATGCATGTGATTGAACATGTACTATATGTTTCTCTAAGTACAGGAGAAGCCTCCAACTATCTTTAGTGATTATCACTTATATAGAGAAAAAGAAATAGAGTGAAAGACAATTTTCTGCCTATGAAAAGGATGTAATTCCCATTAATTCCTTTCAGCAAAGCATAAAGAGGTGATTAACCAAGCGAAACAATTGGGCAGCTCACTTATCTAGCTATCCTGAGTTGAAAGAATTACTTATAATTTAGCTCTATATTTTTATATAGATAAATGTCTATTAGGAACTTAGGTACATTCATAAAAACAGTGTCTATGAAATCCCAAATTAATTCTTTATTATTGTCAGGTTTTTTTCTGTTCCCAGGAATATTGTCATGAAATATAAATTAATTTTAGTTACATGTAGTATAGATGTAATACACTTTTGTCCTTTTGTGATTTGTTGAAAATGTATAGTTGTTATAATTGATCTTGCCTATTATTCCTCCACTGAGTGTAGACCTTATTAATCTAATTTAGATTATAAGCCCAGTTAGTCTTCAGGGATTTTATAGACCTCATTACATTTTTTCACACATTTCACGTCTCTCATTTCTTCTCTAAAGGCACATAGTCAATCAATGCTACCAACAAAAATGACGTTAGGCATATGATCCACCTAGTTTTTCACACATGCTCTTCAGCTGCAGTGAGTTCTCTGCAAATAAGTTTCTATTCTGCCTATTTTATTCCATATTTTATCTCATTTTGATCATATCCCATCCCTTCTAATATCTTGAATGGCGTCTTAGAGACATGATCACTTAGAAATCCATTCAAGAGACTATTTCCCCCTATTCTGATTAAATACTGAAGATAAGTGATAATTACTCCAGAACATTTAACCAGAAATTACTCCAGAACTTTTAACCTCTATATGAAATATAAATTGTGACAATCTTCTTTTATTATTGAAATGGCTTCACTTATTTTGGTTATCCAGTTGATATTTATATTTGCTTTGCTTGATGTCTAACATCTAATACATATTTCAGAATTTAACATTTTGTTTTATGATGAGTTTCTGTGTGGCCTTTGTAGTAGAAATTTATTTATCTTCCTTTGGCAAATTCTTTCAATCCTCACATACATAGCAACCTTGGGCATAAAACTTGCTTTTATGGAATTCACAATTAAGTAGAGTTGGCAAAAGTTACACAGATAGTTTAACAGAAGGACAACTGTGATTTGGGCATAAGAGAAATGTCAAGAGATACAGAATAACAAAATAGCTTCCCTCTATCCAATGTTCTTTTAGTCCTTCTCTTTGGCTCTGATACCAGTTGTTGGGAATCAAGAGTCATGTGTGATCCTAGTTGCAATGCTCCTGACTGGCAGTCCTCATCATTATTCCATTCTGGCCTTTATCCAGACTATTTACATGTCCTTATCCCCAAAATAAGTCAACTCATTGCCTGTGCAGGCACTGCTAACCATATGCTCTCACACCAGTATTAAGTACAGAACTCATCTCTGAAAGTCTTGAGAGGACAATTCAGGCAAAAGCAGTTACTGTTAAATCAAGAGTTTACCATTTCGAGAAAGACTGT
Organism: Tapirus indicus; assembly: GCA_031878705.1. NCBI lineage: Eukaryota > Metazoa > Chordata > Mammalia > Perissodactyla > Tapiridae > Tapirus > Tapirus indicus. The sequence continues at coordinate 30,861,511 of CM062937.1, read as the reverse complement.
GACTAGTGACTCAATGGAATTGTGACCTATGGCTTATTCAGCACCAGCACTGTCTTCTCCTTGAATCCCCTATGAGTATCATGCTGACTTAGGAAATTTGGATGACAGGAAGTAGAGTTTATTGGACAGCCCAGCTGGTTTTGAAGAGCCAGTTGCTCTGACTACTTCCATGCCTCTTAAGACATGGCTGATACTGCTACAGCTCAGAAGTGCTGCCAGCCACTTGTGGGTCATAAGTAAAGTAGAACTCAGTGGGATGTGTTCCAAAAGAGTTTCATTTTTAAATATAATATTAAAGTGATAATAAGATGATGATAAATTAAACAATGGAATCATTTATAGAGGCTTACTATGTCTGGCAGTGCATTTAGTTCACTTCATGCTGTATCTTATATCAGTCTCACAACAACCTAAGAAGTGGAGACTATTGTTGACCCTATTTTACAGCTGAGAAAACTGAGGCTCAGAGGGGTTAAGTAATTTTCCCCCAAATTTCATAGTTAGGAAGTCACAGACAGCTAACATTTAAATCCAGGCAAGGCTAACTTGAGAACCAATGATCTAAGCACCGTGTCATACTGCATGGACAGAGGAGTTGAAATTTTCCAAGAACCCTCTAACCATTCCAGCCAAATTTTAAAAATATGTGAATTAATGCTGTTTCAAACATTTTTAAACCATAGCAAACTCTTTTCATTTGAGAGTAATTGATGAATGAATTCTTTTTGAATGCTGTTAAGGCAGTAGAGGGTACTGCATTAAAAAAAATCCATTAATTTCATTTGAACTCAGAAATGAGGATTCTGCTTTGTTATTTTTCTGCTTGTTACAGTTGAGTTAGTTCTTGCAACTAATATTTTTAATTTATTCAATATTTATCTTATAACCTGATTGATTTTTTCTTTATGTAGTCATCTGCACGTCTTTAAGAACTCAAAGTTAGAGTCACTAGTTAAGCTAATAAAACATATTACTAGCTATGCAATATAAATGTTTCTTTTTCTTTTTGGTGAGGAAGAGTGACCCTGAACTAACATCTGTCCCAGTCTTCCTCCATTTTGTATGTGAGTCACCGCCGCAGCATGGCTTGATGAGTGGTGTAGGTCCATGCCCGGGATCCAAACCCATGAACCCTGGGCCACCGCTGAAGCAGAGCACACTGAACTTAAACACTATGCCACCGGGCCAGCCCATTTTTCTTTTTTTAAGCGTAGCAAAGGGAAAGGAAAGCAACATTAGTTTAACTTTTTTTTACAATGTTGATTTTCATTAAAAATACAGTTACTGAATGCCTATTCTATGTCAGGTAGTGTACTAGGCACTTGGGATACAAAGATGGGTATGTTGCCATCCCTTCCTTTAAATGGAGAGAACAAATAGTAAACAGAGCAACAGGCCCTATGTCACAGTTAGCACTGCCTGCCGTCGGGACATATGGCATATAATCTCAGCCTGGAAGAAAAATGAAGGCAGAGAAATAAAAGGTTAGAAATAAAAGGCAGAGAAATAAAAGCTTCTGAGAGGAGATGTGTTCTAACAAGTGACTGGGAGCTAGGTGGAGAATCTGGCTGGCAAAATTCCAGGCATACACAAAGATCACATGTGGGGTGTGCATTGTGCTTTCCAAAACTGCAGAATGACTAACGAAGAGTTCACAAGTTCAAGGGAAGAGAGGAAGTTGGTTCAAACTGAAAAGAGAAAGGTAAACTGGAACAGATTGCATTTAACAGTGTATACCATGTTAAACAGGTTTAATTTCATCCTGTGAAAATGGAAAGTCTAAAGATTTTAAACAGGGCGGGTCATGATCAGATTCATAATTTGGAAAGATCATCTCTGGTGATAGGACAGCCTCAGCCTGGAGAGATGCTGGAGGGAAGCCAGAATGAAGAGGAAGATACCAGCTAAGAGGCTGCTTAAGTAATAGGAGGGACAATGATAGGGGCCTCAGCTAAGATCAAGGTAGTGGGGATGGAGCAGGGATGATACATTTACAGCTGTTTAACAGATAGAATTCAAGACTTGGCAGTTAACTGGATTGGGAGAATGAGGTGGTAGAAACACATCTCAGAAGACTCCCAAGTTTCTGGCAAGAGCACCTCTTTTGAAATTGGCACTATTCTTAGAGACTGGCATAGAGAGGAAAGAAGTTGGTGAACAAAATGATTAATTCCACTGTGCAAATGTTGAAAAAAAAGCTTCCAGTGGGAAATTCAAGTGGAGCTGTCTAGTGAACAATAAGACACATGTTTGTTGAAAATTCAATGAATTCAAAACTCCTAAACTTAAATAGGTATAGGAATAGATAATCCTATTAAATTACTAATCAACTTAATTAGAAATAACCATGTGATCAAAATGATCCTTTGATTACAACCTATTTCTTGAGAAATGTAAGGAAATAAGAGGAAAGTTTGGGGAATTCACAACAAAATTATGTGTAAAATTGTGTCATAAACGTGTGGCTGCTTGGTGCGGCTAGAAGTACAGCATTATTTCCTGGCTCCCAATTTGTGTAGTAGCCACTGGGCTGGGCTGCCTTTAGAATTTTAGTTTTGTCTTGTTGGCCAATCCTAATTACTATTCTGCTAATAAATCAACTGTTTTCTTGTATAAATTATACAGAGAAAACAATTTTCCATTAAGATTTTAATAAAAATGACATGAACTTAATCCCCTCATTGATATATCCACTCTTTCCCAAGTCTTGCAATACGGTCTGGGGGTAGAGAGCCCACATCTCAAGTTACAGGCTGCCTGGGATCAAACTCTGCTTCCAAGCTTATGATCTCTATGCCTTTGGACAAATTAGTTAACTTCTCTGTCCTTCAGTAAATGCATCTGTATGATGAGGTTAATAACACCTACCACAAAGTGTCATTTACAAATTGGTAAATGTGTCTATGGTGCTTGGGACAGTGACTGACACATAGCCCTGTAATCACTAAATAAATAACATTACATTATTGTTGCTACTGTGCTAAATGCTATTTTAGGAACATTAAATGCAAGTATAAATGAGACACAATTGTATTAGGCAGTGGTATTACTTTTTCTTTTTTAATGCACTAGCCAGATGTGTTCAGCACCAAAGAGCTCATGTGTCCCTTTCCTTGTAAATTAAAACATTTTAAAGGACATTTTCTATATTTAGAGTTTAAAAAATAAGGAATGATTTCCTTGTTTCATGGAAAATCATAGTAATTTAATTTAATGGAAAAGAATGTTGAAAAGTGAGCAAATTCATCCTGAATTTGGTAGATAAGGTATCAAAATGCTTTTCTCTCCTTTAAATTTAATTTAAAAACAATTCCCTGAAACAATTTATTTTCTGATTAAAATATTTATTTTATTTTGTGTCCTGAGGTTTTTTAAGTCTAAGGTATTCAAAAGACTTTTAACCAAATATCTAAATATACTGCATGGAAAGATTTTTCTTCCTTTTTTTTTTTTTCTTCACATTTATTCTGACTGTGTATCTCCTAAGAGTGTTTCCTAGAAAACTAGGTGAATGGAAACCTGATTTTCTTCTATTTAGTTTTCAACTCTGTGCTTTCACAGCTGGTTCCATGCACATCAATGAGAAAAGCAGGGCAAAGGTAACGATCCAGAATGGCACATTAGCTGTTCAGAGAAAAAGGTTACTTACCTTAGAAGTTTCTTATCCTAATGGGTAGAAATCTACATCTTTTCTTTCTGAGATAAACAGTATTACATCCCCAAACCTTGGAGAATGTACAGTTGGATACATGGTGAAATAACAAGAACTCGGCAGTAACCATTACTGTCCAAAACCATGAGATTTAGGCAACCTCCACAATTTTATTCCAGGTGCTCAACCCACCTGTAAGCTTTTCCATAAAGCATCACTTCTCAATGTGTGGTCTGGGGAACCCCAGGGTTCCTCAATCTCATTTCCGGGCATCCCTGATCTCAAAACTACCTCCAATAAGCACGCTAAGACATAAGTGACCTTTTTCATCCACTCCCGTACAATGAGTTTTCCAGATGTGCGATGTGTAATATCATAACGCAGAAATTGACTTGAAAAAATATAAAATGATGCCATTCTCCTCACTACTTTTTGTTTTAAAAATGTTTTTTCATAAACATTTTTTAATGTGTATAAGGTTTTCATATTATTTTAGACTAATATTTTTAAATGTTCTCAGCTTTAGTTTCTAATATGATGAATACAACAGATATATCCCACATAAACAAAAGCTCTTTGGGATCGTCAATAATTTTAAGAATGTAAAAATCAAAATGGGATCCATGTGAGACCAAAATGTTTGAAAACAACTGTATGTTATGTATATAAGTCATGATAATAGTTAACATTTATTTAGTGTAACAATATGTCAGGCACTGACTTAAGTGCTTTTATATGTATTAATTGATTTAATTCTCATATGAAATCTACGCAAACATTTTACTGTTGTCAGCCGTTTTACGTGCGAAGAAAATGAGGCATAAAATGATTGCGGTAATTGTTCCAGTGTCACACAGCCTGCACCTTTTAGTCTGTGCTTGAACCACTGCCTCTCAGAAAAAATAATGGTCAGCTCCCTTCAACATACAATTGTTGGTGTTTTGTGAATCAAATCTTTTTAAATTAATTTTTTATAAACTATTATTTAAGACATAATATATTTAACAGTTGAGGTATTATATCCCTACCTAAAAGAATGGGTATTCTGTATCCTAATTTGGAAAGTACAGGTTAGTTCAGTTCAATGATATTTGACTGGTTGCTAGATGGGTCTTAGCGTTGCAGGGCTCAGAGGGTGAAAGGCCCTGATGGGGCCCAGAGCCCAGGAGTGGGTTTTCGGACACTCAGGAAAGAATTCAAGCAGGAGCCAGAGTAAGACAAAAACGGTTTTATTAAGCAATTAAACAAGACTTAGGTAAAGAAAAGGAACAGGCTACCTCGAAAGCAGAGAGAGCTGCCCCGAGGTAGGCTGAGGGAAGGTCTTTCATGGGATTCTAAAAAAGAAGTGGGTACAGCGGCTGGGGATTGGGTATTGGGATGCGTAATCAGTTGGTTGATTGCTTTTGGAGCTGCCAGTTCAGTCTGTGGTTCACCTGTCAACTGGGGTTTAGCAGGTGTGGACAGGCTGCTGACTTGTCCCATGTCGCAGGATGTGTGGCTGACTTCAGGCAGATGTGGCTTTCTGTTTGTGCAGGCTTGTTCCAACCTAAGGCCCCAGCTAGCCCACCAAGATGACTGTCTCATTAGACTGTGTTGTTGAAACTGAAGATTAATGGGGAAAATCCCTTAAGAAATTCACATCTAGCAGAGGAGTGGGACAGCATGGGCATAGTTGTCTATAATTGAGTGTGAAAAGTGTTACACTGTCAGCAGAGGAGGACAGTATTGCATGGAGATTATCTTCATGCGCTTTGAAGTCAGAGAAGATTCTATCAAAATTCTCACCTGGAAATTAACTCACATTTTTTAGCAAGTTACTTCTTTAAGCCTCTTTTCCTCATCTATTAAACCTCACCTGGTTATGGTGAGGTTTAAATGAAATACTGTAGATAATCACAGAGCACAATATCTGTACATAATGACATGCTCAGTAAACGTTGATCATTATTACCATATGGATGAAGTGTTCTCAGAGGACAGAAGCCATTTTTGATTCAGAAAAATGTATGGGTGGTGCATACAGCACACATGCATGTACATTCTGTTCATAAGTAAAATTATTGACTGAACTGAGCCCTGGAGCTGGACCTTGTGTACAATGTTGATTGAAAATAAAGCATTGAGATTAAAAGGCAATCAATATTTAGATCCTATTTAAAAAGGAATTCAGTTCAAGAGAGAGAGTATGTGGATAAAACATTTTCTACCATTCACACCAATATTTCTTCCTCAATAAAAAATAAGTGGAAGATTTTCCATTTCTGATAATCATTTCCAAGTGCCATAATATATTAGGTAGATCTACTAAATGGAAGAAATTTTAACTGGGAAAATACTTTTGACCAGAACAAAGGTATTTGGAGACTCATTAGGAAATGTCCATTAATGTTATTTTTCTCTTTTGACCCCCAATAGAACATTAAATGTAAATCATAACACAGCACATTCAGTATCACACAGATGCACACAGGTCCCTTCTCTTGGGTAAGACCCTTCATGAGTGCCAGCAACAGCTTAGTAGGGCTGAAGGCGGCTGTGTTAGCTTCTTGAGCAGGAAGTCCTGATAAAGTACTGCTCTCAGAAGATGAAGTGGTGTGGCAGCAAACAGAGTGGACAGATAAGAGAACGGTGGCCGAGAAAACAGCTAGAAGGCTCTTACAGTTGGTTGGGGTGAACAATTCCACTGTTAAAATGAAAAGGAAGGAAGAAGCAAATCAAAGAATCTGCAAAGGGAAGACTCTTAGAACTTGGTGCTCTGGATTTAAGCGATGACAAAAACAGCAGAAGCCCAAGTGACACAAAGTTTCTAGACATCACCAATAAATCCAGCGGCTGGTGAGTTGTGGTGAGGCAGAATCAGCTTGTATGGAAAATGAATTCACTAGTGGACAAAAGTTTGAGTTCAAAGCAATACCAACAAGTTAAATGCTTTGTATTAAGTTGTAAAGAACATGGGTGACAAGTATTGGAGATTTACATGAAGTCTCCTGTAACAGAGAAGCAGTGATTGAAGTCAGCTGAATGAGTGATTGTGTCCAAGTTGACGGAGCGAATTAGAGAAGAAATGTGGACCGTTATTGCTATCGGATACCCATTTACATCAGGTTGTGTCAGCTGCTCACGCAATTTCAGTGCACACCCATGCTGCAGAGCGTGTGCTAGAATCTAGCTCGAGCTGATCTGAACTGTCATGTATGGGGAAAAAAAGAAGTGTACAGATTTACTAAACATTTAGGGCTATAATCTCAAGAAATAAACAAGAATTTGGAATGAACCTAAACTTAACCATTCCTGTCTTTATCATCTACCCATATTCAATCAACTTCACTGTAATTACAGCATGTTTTGACATTATAAAAAGGAGCCCCATCCTCTTACGGAAATAACTAGCACATTCTTGTGTTTGGATAGGGATGAGAATGGCAGCTTCTGACAGTGGGAACTGTAAATGATGGGCCTCACTGTTTATTTGTTGAAATTGTCTAAGAAGAAAGAGGTGACAAGTAGGCCTATAACACATTGAGCTTCAACAGCGGAACACCAGCCCTCACCTTATGCGGCTGATGTGTAATGATATCCTGTATTTATGAGACATTTTAACCTTGGTTATTTTTAACTGTGAAATACCTAGATCATATTATATATAAGAAATATTGACTGGGAATCAAATTTATGGAGAGAAATATCACCCTTCGGGTTGAAAAATTGACCACTACTAGAATATAATTTCTGAAAATGCAGCCTGAAGGCAATTCACTAGAGGGTAATTTTTCAGTGCAGTAGGCAAGTTTTCACGGGATTCTGACAGTTTCTCTCTCTCAACCTCTAAGGCATATTTTTGTTCTAAATATGCTTCATTATTACTCCTTAAGGCATCTTCTTTAATTCCTATAGTCATACGATATACAAAGCATAATTAATGCCTAATATCATAATCTGTGATATTAGGCAAATTTTAAATGATTAATTTTCAAAACAATATAAGTATCTTAAATCTAATTTTGATCAGTAGTGATAGACACATGTACTATTTTGTGCACAACTTAATGGGCTTCCTAAATAAGTTCCCAGTTCCTAGATTTTCTCCTTCCTGAAGGATCCAAGCACTGCTGTCAGACTTTTCTTCCTTACGCATGACATTGGCCTTGTCACCCGGTTCAAAAACCTTCCATGATTTCCTACTGTTTTTTAAATAAAGTCGAAAATTCTTACACTGGCATTCAAGGATGCTCTAATCCAGTCCCAGTGTGTGTATCCCAATGATTTCCCTTAAACAGTATACTAGTTTCCCCTTAGTGCATGTGCTCATTGTGATGATTTTAACGTTCGATTTTATAACATAGTCACCAACGGTGAAATTTAACAGAAGTATCCCTTAGGAGCAGTTTTTAATATTAAGTAGTGTACAAAATTTTCAATGTTGCAGGCATTCTTTTTAGAGTCATTTAAGGTACACATGCTTTTTATGGAGAAAGAGTGGAAGGGAGGGAGAGCGGGGAAAGAGAAAAAGACAGGGAGAAACAGAAAGATAAATCTATCCTTTTATTTACTTGCAGAGTAATTATGTTGCAAATCCTGTCAAATGAGAGGCATTCCTGACGTGCTGTTTTGGACATAGACTTCACACTTATACTCTCCGTTTTCCTTTGGGGCCACTTTGGCATAATAACTTATATTGAGATGTTAAATATTAATGGTTTCATATGTTAATGATATTCCTTTGCTATCTTAAATTATTAACTGTATTATATTAATGGTAAAGGTCCATATCTTATGGGGTGATGTAGATCATAATAACAACCAATACCTCAAATTAAGAAAATAAAAACAAAAAACAAAAATGTTGCCAGCAGGGTGCTGCCCAGGATTCCATGTCACCTGGTACATTTTGGTCCTTTTATTATGATCTAAAGAAATTAACATAATAACTTTTACATGTTTGTGTCTAGAGTTAAGCCTATTTGGTGCCATTTTTGGTAATTTCAATATTTTGGTCAAGTTATTAGTTTTAACATTTCTTTTGTTCTTCCATTGATATTTCATTTGACTCTTCTTAATCTGACTGATTTTGTGATGATATATTTTCAGTGTTGTCCTTAATAGAGGTGTTATTAAAACTTCTATTGGGTTAGAAAGGCCAGTTTATTAATTGGCATGCAATTGGGTGGAGAACAAGCCTTTCTTCACAGAATTATGAATAGTTGTGGATAAGTAGCATTATATTTTGGAATTCAATTAGTTTTTAAACTGCTTTTGAAAGTATCGTTTTTACATGGGAATGGGTTCTTTTCCCCCCTGTGTGCCACCCTAAAAAGAGAAAAAAATGATAAAGGCATATTTTGAGTAATTTCTTGCCAAACATAATCCAATTTGAAGTTAGGCATAAGGTAGTTTGTGTTTTTTGTTAATTGTTGAGCTTGGATGTTTTGTAAAATGTTTTGATTGGGCTTCATTGCTGTTTTGTTTTTTTTTTTTTTTAAATTGACTTCAATTCTTTATCCATTAATTCATTCTAAAAATACTTATTAAACATGTGCTATGTGTTTGGCACTGTGCAAAGTGCTTAGAATACAATGGTAAACAAACACGGTCCCCTCTCTCAGAGAGCTTACCACCTCTGATTAACTTCTCAAATTATCTATAGCTTGCCATAAAAATTGACATGAAGCATTTCTTGAAAACCAATTAAGAGAGCATCTATGCTAAAATTCTTTTTTTCCTGTACTATATAATTTTCAAAAATACCACTGTTACTGAAAGTGTGTAGATATATCTAAATAATGCCAATAACTTAAGAATTAAAGGAAACATTCCCTTTCTTATTTACAAATATGATTTTGAACAATATATTTAGACTCATAGTTTGACATAAAAATATCTAATTTTCTCATCATTCTGGTAAAATTACTCCAATATTCATCTATATTATGTTATGTCTAATAAAAGTATATTCTGCATTTGACAGGGAAAAGATTGATTTTAAGTATAAGTTCTGACTATAAACGACCTCACATGAGTTCAATTGCCAGTCAGGTTTGGCAGAAATCAGGATGGATGAATGGAATATACATGAATGTATATGTACAATCAGTAAAAACAGTATAATTTGTGATTCTATTATTCCTGAATGCTGCAGTGCAAGACTGAGAAGTAGTTTATATGAATGTATAGCTGATCTTACTAAGATGCAAGTTCACAATTTCTTTTTTCTGTTCCAATAATGTAACTATAGCCCCTAATCTATGGAGCATATATGAGTTTAAAATAAATTTCCAAATATTATGATAAAAACAAGAAACAAGTTGTTATTTCACTTGATATTACATTGTTTATAAGGCTGGTGTATTGGAGAAGGACGTTTTTAAAGCATTCGTAATTTTGATGTATTTTTCTCAGTTCTAGCCCAATATGTGTTGAATACAACCAAAAGCATTTTCCAAGGCTGTATAGCTTCTGCTTTTCAGACATACATCTCTCAAATCTGCTTAAGATGTTACTATGCAACCCAGTTTTATTTTTTCATCCATTTGCATTTTTAGATATGTTTCTCTCCTGCTCAAATTATTAGAGTTGGCGGCTGCACGGCATAGATAGTGAGCCCCGTGTATGTAGGTGTCTTCATGGAAATCACCTGGGGCCCAGAGTTCTGCTTTTCTCACCTTATCATATCTGGAACACAGATTTGCTCTGCTCGTCATATTTTGGCATCTGTGAGTCACCATCATGTTGTCATATTCGCAGTTACAAAGTAGCCGATGGGAAAGGAGCCAACTACTTCAGGCACTTGCAATGGGAAAAAAGTCTGGTTTCAGCATTATTCATTGGAAATGCTATTTGTGAAAGCATTTACTTCAGTTTCTGAGATGCTGGCAATAACATTAATAGGCAATGCATAATCCTGCTTTTCAGAAGAAATACTCCTATGTGCTGAAGAGTGAAGGAACCAGGAATTACTGAAAGCTACAGGTAAATGGCAAGCTTAGGAACCCGGAAGTGAATAATTATCCATGATTTACTTATATTTTATCAATAGTATCTGCTAACTAAATGGACAATGAACAAGTCATGTCAATACAGGTGATTTATAATAATCCTCTCAGTCTTATTAGTCCCTTATGATTTTACTTCATCTCTTCACAAATGTGAATTTAAGTGGCAAAAAATAAAACTAAATTTTAAAATTATATTTAATAACTTACCAAATGAATTCAGGGTAGATCTTGAAAAATTATACCAACTAAAAATAAAAGGCTTACAATAAATTTTTAAATAAAAGTAAAATCTATCACGTCTAAGCAAAAATAATGCTAAAAATATTTTAAAACATTATAATACTCTATTTTAGTTCTCCTTATTTAATAAAGGCTTCTCAATTAAGTTCTCATCGTTGTGTATTTATCACTTCATATATATATTATTTGAGTTAAAAGAGTGACTCCTTTTCATAAACTCATGGAGATATGGTACCAAAACATACACACACAACCACTCCACCACTTCTAACTACATTTGGGTTCTTCCAGCTCAGCTCAAACCTGGTGGTAAATTTATGAATCTTTTCCAAAATTTTCCACTAGTAATTTTACAAGGTTTGCTGTTGTCTCTGAATGATTTGTGGTGACAGGATGGCACTGCTAAGGCAAATATACAAGAAAAAACACTCCTTTACAAAGAAAAGTGTAGATATTTCCTTAAGTCAGCATTGATAACAATTTTATTTCATGAATACTAGCTCTGGTGGTATACTTTGAAAAAAATCTCAAAGGGCTGTAGTCCAATAATTTGGGGAATTCTCACATTCAAGTTTTACTCAGAGTTTCATAATGAATAATAGCATTTAAAAGTGTCTGAAATCCTTCCACCAAACCACCTTGCACAAAAGTATTTCCAAATATATTTGGTCATAGACTTTTTTTTCGCTTAATGCACGGTAGCACCGTGCATTAAGCGAACAGATTTTGTTTGGGAAATCTACCTTAAATGAAAAAACTCATTATGACAGTTTAGAAAGATCCAAGTGTCTTTCAAAGCAGAGGATTGATGAGCAAGATCCTTATCCTAAAGCAACCAGCTGGTTACTTTATTTTTACCAATCTTGTTCTAAAAACATGAATCATCTTAACAACCTATATCTTAAGAATTCAGACACCCTCCTATTTTACTAACAGGAATATCAGTCTTTTATAGGAGTTCCATTCCCAAATTTTTACAAGGGAGGTGTCACAAGTTTTCAGTCTTTCAGGAGGTGACATCAGGCACGCATCAGTGATTTATGGGGACATGTGAATGGTTTTGCAGAAACACACTCATATTACATGAGATGATCTTTTGAAATATGATAAAGATTATGTCCCTAATAAAAAAAAGTTTCTACGGGGCCAGCCCTGGTGACCTAGTGGTTAAGTTTGGCATGCTCCACTTCAACAGCCTGGGTTCAATGCCTGGGCGTGAACCTACACCATATGTGGCCATACTGTGCCAGCAACCCACATAAAAAATAGAGGAAGATTGGCAACAGATGTTAGCTCAAGGCCAATCTTCCTCAGCAAAAATAAATAAAATTAAAATTAATTTAAAAGTTTCTACAAATGAAAATGGAATGGACCAAGAGTCTATCAGAAAAATAAGCAGAGAGAATGAATAGGCAATTTTCAGAAAAGGAAATACAAATAATTTCTATATAAGAAGAAGTTTGCCTTCAGTAGTGAACATGAAACAAATTAAAGCAACAATAAGATAGCATTTTTTTTAACCCATCAGATTGCCAAAATTAGAGAATGTTCACATCCAGAGCTAGTGAAAATTTTGGGAAATTGGCACTATTAATTCATGAGTGAAGTTATGAATTACTATAATTTTGAAAAAGTATAATCTGTCATTATCTGTTAAAATTATGTCTATTTATCCCATGACCCAGCACATTTAACTCTACAGGAATAGGATAATATATATAAAAATGTATGCGCTTCTTTGTGGCTGAATTCTTCAACCTCTCTACACTCTCATCTCCTAGCCCTCTCCAACAAACTCATGCACACATCCACCTCCTCATCCGTGCTGCATTATTTCAAGTACCACAAGCTGGGTTAGTCACGATGGAGGTGAAAATCTGGATCAGCACCACTTCAGGTGGGCTTGGAGGGCTGAACTTGCTGCCATTGCTGTTGGCTGAGTTGTAGGTGCAACAAACCCACCTAGTCACAGTCTCCAAAAACTTCCGACTCCCACTGACCTTGTGCTGTGTTTGAATTTAGAGCGTTGTGGTTTGGGGAGGATGAGGTGAGGCTCCCTCTGCCCCTTCCCAAACCTTGATACCACAGCTTTTTGGAAATGTGGCTCATCCAATTCACACACACATAGCAACTCCTCCCCAAATAAGCACAGGATCAGAGTGGCAGACAAGAAAGGTTCCAATATCAGAAACATGCTGGGTCCAGGGTAGCACTCCCCTCTGTCTCTTTGTCCTTAGATTAGAGACCAGTTTGCTGGCCCAGACTCCTTCCACACTCGATAACTTTCCTTTCAGGAACAGTTTGTCCTTTTCTGGAATCTGGCCTTGCTCAGCAGCAGTCCAAACATCGAACATATTTATGTGGCATTATCATTCAATGGTAGCGCAGAGGGCAGGTGGGAACTCAGGGTATCCTGGAGGCACCCCCCCCGCTCCACCTTGTGCAAACCTGCCTCCAGCCGCCTGAGTACCAGCTAGTTATGTCAAGGAAGGGCTGATAACCATCCAACTCCCATCTGTTGGCAGACCCTTGCCCAAGCAAAATGTCCTGCTAAAATGACTTAAGATTACAGAAATCTTCACTTTGAGGCTTCCTCATAAATTATATAGGCCAGTTCTCTTTAGACTCAGATCTGGAAATGATTACTTCTCGGTCCTTGTTAACCTAATCAAACTGAATCATATGCTCACACAGGTTTGCCTCTCCTGCTGGCAACAGCTCCTTCTCCAGGATTCCAACCCACCATACTCATCAGGTTTATTCCTGCCTAATTGTTGTCTTTGCCAGATCCTTTTCCTCTGCTCAGTTTCTAATTTTGGAGTCCCCTGGGGTGAGCCCTCTACTCTTTTTTTTCTTCTTTCCATAGTGAGATCATCCATATCCCTGGTGTCAAATTGAATCTTTATTTTTGTATTTAAATGTATATTTCTAGCTCAGTAATTCTCAACCTGGAGCAATTTTGCACACACACTCCCCCCCACCACCACCCCCGCCCAATGTGGCAGTGTCTGGAGACATTTTTGTTTGTCACAGCTGAGTGGAGGAGATATTGTCATCCAGTAGATAGAGGCAAGAGATGCTGTAAACCGTCTTACAAGGCACACACACACAGGACAGCCCCCACACAAAGAAATATCTGGGCCTAAGTATGAATCATGTTTAAAGTGAAAAACCCTGTAGTCCAAACACATTGGTTACTCTGTTCTAGACTCACGTAGGAAACATTACCACTTAAATGTCAATGTATACCTCACTCTTGATATGGTTAAAATATAACTCTTTATTTTCCTCCCCAATGATGTTTTCTCTTCTCTCACTCCCATCTTGGTAAATGGCAGCATAATCTGTTTTGCCTCCCTGAAACCTAGGAGATGTACTTGATTCCTATCTTTCCGTCACTCTCACATCAGATCCATCAGCAAATCCTGTGACCTCTGCCTCCAAACTTTACTCTGGCATCATCCATTTCTCTCCGTCTCCATGGTAGCCGCCGTGCCCAATCTCCGTCACCTCTTGCTTGGTCTACTGCAATAGGCTCTTAGCTGCTCTCCAGTTTGACCCCTGCTATCCATTCACACAGCAGCTAAAGAATTCTTCTCTAAACATAAATTGGATTATGTCACTCCTCCTTCTAAACCTCAACATTGCCCCTCGGAACTTAGAAAATGGCCCTTAAATCAAAAGCTGGTTCCACGCCCATCTCCCAGGTCTTATTCACAAGCCTTTTCACTCGGAGAGGATTTGTCCTTGCAGATCGCATCATTTTTCTCCCTTCAGGCCCTCCCTCTTGGGCTTCCTTCTCCCTGGAAGACTGTTGCTAGACTCTGCCAAGACTGGCTGCTGCTTGCCATTCGTTCCTGTCTTAGATCAAGTGTCAGGTCTTCTGAGTGTACTTTCATGGCCAAGCAAAATGGCCTCTGCCACCCAGTGGAACTATATGTCACCCAGTTTTATTCACAATATCTAGAACTATTTTGTTCATTTTGTTCTTCTCAGGACATTCAAAGCCTGCATGATGGCATCTTCCTGTACTTCGCCTTAACTGGTACTCGAGAAATATTACTTCCGTTAATGATGATTTTCAGCAACACAACCAATTAGAAATGAGGCATTAGCCTTCGGAAAGACTGATACTGAAGCCTGGTGGAGAGACAAGAGCTTATACTTCTAGAATAAAAGAAGATTGCCAAACAGTAGTGTTGGTCCACATAAGATGATGCAGCATGGAAATTCTTTCCAGAAGTTTGCATTTCTGCTAAAAATACCATGATTTCCTCCATCTCTCTCCTTTTGTAAACTTCTTGTAGAAATAATCCTATATTACCTAATACCACATTTATTCCTATTTACTGTCCAACTAGATTACAAGTTGCTTAAAGGTAAAACAAAAACCTGAGGCTTCTCTCTATAAGCAACATACTTCAGATTTTGTGCATAGAATTTGCAATATCTATTTGCTACTCACATTTTTTTCTTACTATCTAATTTTCTGCTGAGTTCAGGATAATTGAGGCATTGTGACATTCCATATTTAGCAAAGCCTAAGCTTGACAATAATATCATTTGGTAATGACTGTACCAAAGAGTAGAATAATAGATTCACTCAAATCATTATAAAAGCTAACATAAATTGAGGGCTAATTATGTGCCAAGCCATATTCTAAAAACTTTATACATACTAACTCATTGAATCTTCACAATAACCCTATGAAATAGTGATTATTATTTTCCTCCTTTAACATTTAAAGAAATAGTGGCAGAGAGAGAGATAAGCAACTTGTCAAAGGTCATACTGTAGCAAATGTTGACATGCCCTTTGAACCCGGGCAATGTGACTCCCACGTCAGTACCTCTAACTTCTATCCATTCACTTTGATAAATACTATGTAATTGACTTTTTAAAGGGATTTATACCTTTAAAGTAACAAAATCCTTTCTATCCAACTGCAACTTTTTAAAATTCCACAAGCAGATTTATTGCTGTATATACTACACAATTAAACACGGCTCAACCCTTCACTAACTTGAGTGATAAATAATATTTCTGCTTTATGGTATGCATAACAAATTCTTTTTTTATCCTCTGTGAAAATGCAAGACTTTAGATGAATGCACTAGCATATCTCTGTGTAGTAGAATGGGGGAGGGTGAAAACCAGGAAAATAAATTACTCTTAACAATGTATCTTGGCAGTGTAATGGTCCATTTCTAGCAAAGAGTGAAATAGACATTACATGACATACCCTTATTTGAGATAATCTTTTATGTTTGGTGATGATTAACAATCCAAATAAATCAATATGAACAAAGTTTAAGAATAAAAAGATAAAAACCCTTTAACTGTCCTTTGTATCAAAAAGAATACATGTTATTTATAACCATAAAGAACCATACTAATTTTCACAAAAGGTTTAAGGTTCAACGTATTCAGCAGCAACAGATTCACATAACAACCATGAACTGCACAAATAAAAATCTACATTAAAAGAAGATTAGGGGCCAGCCTGAAATAGAGAGAAATGAAAAAAATTCTGAGTAAGCGTCTGGCTAGGTAGCCAATTCAACGTTAAGAGCCATCTGGTCTCTCTTCATGCTCCATATCCACTGTCCTTACCAACATAGACATGGACATGGTTTTCAGTCCCCTAATTAAGTGGAATCAATTTGGAATGGTAGGGCAGAGCTGCACAACCATTTACATTTTTTTTCTTTTTGACAAGGTAGTTCCCCATCAATAATTAGGTTTAGAAAAAATCTTGCACCATGGGAACTAATATTCACTTGAGAGATTTCTGCTTTTATTTACTAAACCTTAACTTCACAGTATCTATTTCAGATAATCAAAGGGATGGATACCATCATTGTATTAGGATGAAGAAATTGTGGTATTTAGGTGTGAATTTACAGAAGCGAAGAGCTAATTCAATAGCAGGAATGGAATTTGGAGTTAAGGAAGTTGAAATAAAATCCTTCCTCTACCACATAGTAGCTGTATGACCTTGAGATAACAAATATAATATCTCTTAGTTTTAATTTTCTCAATTATAAAATTAGAGTAATATATATTAAAGTAAGCCCAGTCTACTGAGTTTTTTGCTGAACATCAAAAATCTGAAAAGAGAGTCATCATCTTCTCCCTCTCTCATTCTCCATCCTTCTTTCTCTTATGATCCCTAATTTGGTAATCGGTGCTTTAGTCACTCAAGCCAAACATTGGAAAGATAGTCTATAAACGTCTGTTCTCAGATGGTCAAAACTATGTACCAATTATACCTCTTAAATATCTTGGAATCGTTTCCTTTCTTTACTTTCCCATTGCTTTTGTCTCAGTTAAGTTTTTCACCCATTAGAATTACTGCAGAAATCTGTTAACTGTTCTATCCACTGTACCATCCACCATACTGCTAATCTGATTATCAAAATCAAAAATATGTTATCAATCTTCCTTTTTAAATCCTCTATATCCTTCAGTCCAAAAAGTGGAAACATCTTAACGCAGCATAAGCATCTGGACTCTTCAGCATCATTTCCTGTCTTTCTACAAAGGCTTCCTCTATTCAGCCAAAGTGACCTACTTAGTAATACTTGAGGCTGGCAGGTTTCCCCAGGTCTTGGCCTTTACCTATTCATTTGCCCCGTCTGATCGAATCTCTCCCATTCTTCAAGATTCACACTTTCACTTCAACCTCAAAAGAAGGAAAAATTAATTACCTTGCTCACCCAGTAGCACATGTGCAATACACACACATACACTCACAAGAGGAGATGAACTTGACCAGAGCACCAAACATGTAAAAAAAAGTGGCCTATTTCAAGGACCCCAATGCCCCTATATTCAGTTCCTCTTTATTTATCCATCTCTATGGAGAGTTAATTTGAAAGCTGATCGTCTGAAGGGAAGTCTACTGCTCTCCCTCATATTCAAACTGTACTCATGCCTCACACTGAAATCTTCTCAAAGAGGACTTTTTGTTAATCTTGTTACAAAGAGGATGCAAGTCTCTTAGAAGTACTGAACGTCTCTCTCTCTTCTACTATCCTCATATCCAGACCATCATCAGTGCGCCTGAGTGGAGGAGTAATGTCAGCTCCTGCAGTCTTTGGTTGGAAATAAGCTGATGAATGCAAATGTGTTGATGGAAGAGAAAGAAGCTGATAGAGAGACTGAGAAATGGCAGCTCCTGGAGTACCCAGAAATTAGCCCAGATAGCATTTAATTGGTGGCTGTGACCTGGGCTGTGGTCCAGCTGTTGAGAACCTTACAAATTCGTTGCACACTGTTTTGATTTTACTTTAAGATGTTTAGGGAATTTTTTATTATTATAGTTGTTTAGCACAGGAGAAGAACACTGACGATATTTCACACTTTAACTCTGTGTAAGACGTTATGTGAGCAACTGTCAGCTTTTAAAACCCATCAACTGTTTGCATGTTGTCCCTTGAGTTAAAGTTGGCCGGCCTTAAAATTGTTAGCATCTATATAAATGCTACCTTTTCCTCTACAGGGGGCTAACTTTTCCTCTACAGGGGGTTGACCATATGCCCAGTTCTGAATCACGTATAGTGTACCTATAACAACCAGAAACCAGTTCAAGAGGCAAAGCGTTTATTTGGGATCAAAGAATTGCCATTCGGGGAGCACAGATTCAGGTAGAAACCCAAACAGGGTCCTGATTATGGGAGAGGTGCTCAGGGTTTTTGGGAAAAAGGAGGAAGATGAGGTAAGATGTTTTTAAGAAGAGTTTATTGGTGCTGACAAGCTAAGCTACTCCTAGCTATACATGATTAGTTATTGATTCTATCTTCAGACAGTCCATAGTCATCAGTCTTGTGACGAGGATGCCCAGGCTCCTACTGACTTCTCAAACTATTGCTTGCAAAACAATTGCTGTTTTGGCCCAGTTCAAGGTTCAAGGAACAAGATGAGCAAAGCTGTTCCTCTGGAATGGCTGCTCTGGCTCTATTTTCAAATGGCTCCATTTACGTCACTTTTTCACACTTCTTAATGCCTTCTTTCAGTCTCAAAGTCTGCCAGTTTAGACGATAAATGTAACGTTGACTCTCTCCATAGGAGAACTAAGCAGAGCTCAAAACTTCTCTCTGAAGTGCTTGAAAAGGGAAAACAACAAAACATAATTACTAGATTACAAAAGGACCCAGTTTAGGATTTGTGGAAAGACTCTGAGGAAGGAATGTTTGAGATCCATAAGTTAGGTCAAGAGTTATATAGGTGAAAGGGCTTTCTCAGCTTTTGTATTTGCTAAGGTCCTGACCAGGAGACTAGAAAGAGGGTGGCTAATTTGAGATACAGAAAAAAAAAAAAGGCTAGTGTCTGAAGTATGATGAGAGAGGATGTGTCATGAGAAATTAGACTACTAAAGTCAGCAGGGTCAGAACAAACCCAGGAAGCCATGTCAAGGGTTTTCAAATTCGTTCCATGAGCAATAACAAGAAAAATATTGCAATATTTAAGTAGGACTGAACTTTGATTATATCTATTTCTTATAAAAAAGAATACTCTTACATCTGTATGGATAATGGATTAGGGTTGGATTAGGTGCATGGACAGCAATGGAATTGTGGAGACCCCTTAGCAAGCTGAGGAGAAAGCCATCATGAGAGATTGTGGGAATTTAGCTATAGTGGTGGCTGTGGCAGGAAGTAAACTGGTTACTTTCAAGAATTAAAAGGACTGGGCCAGCCCTGAGGGCCTGGTGGTTAAAGTCCAGCACGCTCTGCTTTGGCCTCCTAGGTTCAGTTTCCGGGCGTGGAACCACACCACGCATCTGTCAGTAGCCATGCTGTGGCAGCAGCTCACATAGAAGAACTAGAAGTACTTACAACTAGAATAAAGAATTATATACTGGGGCTTTGGGAAGGAAAAAAAAAAAGAGAGAGAGAGGAAGATTGGCCAACAGATATTAGCTCAGGGCGAATCTTTCCCAGAAAAAGAAAAAAAGAAACAACTAAGAAGACTAAAACATGAGAATTTTTTTTTGTCCTGAATGTTTCTATTTCCAACGAACCAAAGAGACATCTAGAAATCATCTCTGTGGACAGGTGAATATTACATTAATTGTTTCATTTACTCTTAATCAGTTTTGCCCTTACTTGCTGGAAGGGCACCTTCAGAGAGGGACTTGGGCCTGATGTTTTCATAGGGCAGACCAGAGCCCCATGAGAGAGCAGGGCACCAAGAAAGAATGAAAGTCTGCCCAGGAGCACAGCATATCCCAAAGAGCTAGGAGCACTGCCAGACTGGCACTCCATCCATCTCTGAGCATCCCTCCCCCTTTCCACATCTTAATAGAGAGTCAATCTTGGACTAGAGTGAGAAACCATTTTGCCGTCCTGACAATTTAACACTCGGGTGAACTGAGATGAATTTACAACAGGAGTTACTTCTGTTTACAATTAGTATTGAATGTTACCAATTTTGCAAGCCTTTGGATCTTACTTGTTTTGAGGATTCAACAAAACTCAGTTAAAATCTTTTTTTTCTATAACTCAAGGCACCTGAATGTCAGCATTTGTGACATACACAGACAATTGGAAAAAAAAATGTGTCTGTGTAGTCTTACATATGCAAACAGAGTTCCTAAGGAAATCATTCTTGATATTTTCGGTTTTCACTTCTGGGAAAACAAATTCGAGTCCTATGGGAAAGAAAGTATCATCAAGAGAGTTTCTTCTATCGCTACTATTTCTCCCACTATATCCCGATATGTCACTCTTGCCTCTGATTAGAATTAAGTGTTATATCGATTCAAGCCAGTTTCTTTCAAGAACAATCTTGGCTGCATATTGTGTGGAACCATGACTTGACTTCATTTCATCTCAGTGATGTTTGTGAGGTATTGTAAATAAAAATCTCTCAGACTGTAATGCAATTCAGTGAAAAGTATATAAGAAACTCAAATAACTAATGTAATACTTGAAAAGAATACATCTCATATTAATAAATTCTACTTGGTACTATTTTATTTTTATTTGGTAGAAATGAAATTCTCTATGACACCTAACCCTTAAAACTTCTGGTATAGGCATTAATTTATGGACTTCTCATTACGGGTAGTGAGGGGAATAGACTGGAATCTACACCCATGACCTGGATAATGTGCCCTGTAATTTCTGGTTTTGCTCTCAGACATGAAACTCATTAGCTTTTGTAGTTTCAGTGCAGATGCATTGAACAGAAAGGCATTTAGTTATTACAACCGAGAAGGTGATTTTAATTTTTAGTAAAAAAGAAGCTAAATGAGATCAGAAAAAGTTTTTCAAGTTGCCCTGTAATTGTGCTAATGCATCATCCTTTATATTATATACTGGATACCAACAAATGGTATGTTTTATTTTAACAGGCAATTTGCTTCCAGAAGTGTCTTTTCCTTCCAAAAGGTAAGTGCCTTTTAAGAAATATTATATAGAATTATCACGGTTTCTGATTTATAACGTTGAAGAGCCTATTAATTTAAAAGCCCGGTGGCTGACAGCTGTGTTGTTTAAAGGCAGGGATATATAGTATTAATTATCTTAAACTCCAGATTATTGTTCATGGTGCAAACATTACGTAGAAAGGACAGACTGGCACATTTTTCTATTTTAGCAAGAGTAATTAATTACCCTGGTGATTTTAAAAGAAATACCCGTTGAAGTAAAATGCAAAGAACACAGTTCAGTTTGATCACATTTGTTTCAGTTCTGAGTGGTTTTCGACAATTTTCATGGAAATTACCAGCCACTCGGGGTGTGGCTGCAGTTTTTGTTACTGGTCTTTGTTATTTGTTTGGTTGGAATTAGAGAATGGCTTAGTCACTTTGAAAGTTATCCATGGTTGTTTCTACATGTTGGTATTTGCCAATAAGACTATATATATTCTTTACATGAACACACAGATGTTTTAAAATTTTGTAATATATTAGGTTTAAGTGTGAGTTGTTAGGTTTTATTGCTGACTCAATCTAGTATTCTAATTTTCAAGAATCCTATGAGGGGTGATGAGGCACATGTGCGCAGTGATGGATTGTAATTAGTATTTGAGTGGTGCACATGATGTAATCTACGTAGAAATAGAAGTATAATGATGTACACCTGAAATTGATACACTGTTATAAACTAATGTTACTGCAATAAAAAAATAAACCAAGTGTTTAAATACAGTATGTTTTATACTTTATTATGTAACAAGAAATGATCAGACTATGGGCTTGTCTCCCAGCTTGCCTTGTCTATGGGTTGTCATGCAGTTAAAACATGAAGGTGTTATAATTTATTGTGTACCTGGCATCGAAACTTGGTTTCTTTAGAGTCATGGTCAGACGGTGCCCTTCAACAGCTTCCGTGTAAACGTTGATCTCTATTCCCGCTCTTGGTTGAGTCTTACTTGTTTATATCTGTTGATAACTACCATCGCTTTCTTACTTTTATACTTGCAGATGCCCTAGCAAGAGAAACTCATTGTCTTAGGGCATTTGAACCCTGCTGTGGGTTGAAATAATGGAGGAGCTCTATGTGTATGTTTTACGATCAGTAAATTCATAAATTATAACTCTTTTCTCTGCCTAATAGTTGTTTCTTTACATGGTCTGTGTTTCCATGATAAGGTAATGTTGGCATATCAGCCTGATTTACAACATGCTAACCATCAGTTAACAAAAAACTGTATTTGGGAAAAAAAAAAAAAAGTTACCTTTAAAAGCCCTGCCCAGTTATGGTGGGAGCCCATAAAACTTAAATAAGTGACCGAGAAGTATTTTCAAAAGCACAATCCACAAATTCTTCCACGTCACGGTGGGTATTAATAATGATAAAATTACAACAAAGTTCTAAGTTTGATCTTAACTATATAAACTTATGATATAAAAGTTATCATAGTCAGTGTTCAGACTACATTACACAAAAAGAAAAAAAATCAAGAAAAGTAAAATTTTCGAACATTTCCTTTTCCCCTCCTCCAGACACATGCTGTGGTGAAAAGAACGCAGGCTTTGGGGTCAATTAAAATTCACTTGTAAACCTAGTGCCAGCTCTTCATAGCTGTGTGACCTCAGGCAAGCTACTTAACTTCTCTGAGATATTTTCATCACTTTTCGAACTGGATGTAATAATACTTGTGTCGCGAGAGTGCTGTAAAGATGCTGAAGGTGATTCGTCAGTTCCCTGCTTTCCTCTAAGAGTAAAGCTGTTGTTATGTACGCCCAGCCTCAAACTCCTTATTGCTCTATCTGATAAAACTATAATTTTATGGTTTGCTTTTTTGTTTCTTGTGTGTATGTAGACTTTGCCTTGGGTGCGCTGACCTGGTAGGATATTCACTTGTTGAAAATAAAGGCACAATATCTTGCTAAACTGTACGTAAAGATGTTACATTCTGTCCGTGGTGTCCACGTGTACACCCAGGGGATTGCCCTACAGGAATCTGGGAACACAGACAACTCCTTTTAGTAGCTCTTGATGTATCTTAGATACCTTTTTCCTTTCTTGCCCTTCCTTCCCTGTCTCCACTTAGGCTACTCGCTGTCCAGAGACCTCTCCTCTTCACTATTTACTGAAGCTCGGAGCTAGGGCCCTATTCTTGCTTCTTTTGTTCCTTTATCTAGGAAAACATCTTTTTGCAATGCTTTTTGTTAAAACAATGCTGGGTAATCGGATATTTAAATGGCTGAAAATGGTTCAATAGCCTTCTTAGGTAATGTTTACACTTTAACAAGGTTTTGTAATGGGTGAAAATAAGTGCAAGGGAATATGATGATCTCTGTGGCATGCAGAATAATTTGAGGCCAAAAGTCTTTCCCAGGCAGCCCTATAAACGATAAAAGGTAGAATTGCTTCCTGTCCATACTTACCATAAACCTCTACATGCACACAGCACTTCTCGTTCATATTCTCTTTCTCTCGTCCCCTTCTCTCTCACCGCCTATAAAAAACTTGAAACAGACATAGATTGGTATCTAGGCTGCTTCTGTAAAATTTAAACGCATTTTCCCCTCAATCTATTTTAAATCTCCTCCAGGCTGTTCTCCAACCCTTTATATTTTATTAGTGTCTTTCAAAACTTTAAGGACAATCTACATTTTTAATCATGTTCCATTTGTCACAAATTTTCATACACCTTAGCCAAATAATTCCATTAAGGTTGGAGGGTATTATTATTTTGGTATTTTTGATCAGGAAACTGAGAAAGAGGTGACTTGTCCAATGTCAGAAAAGCGAAGATGGGTTAATACTAGGGCTTCTGATACCCAATCCAGTTCGGTATTCAGACATTATCTATCATGTAAAAGCAATTTATATGCTATTTTCCTTCTATGGCTTTATTCACACATATGAAAATAGGAGAAAGAAAAAAACAAACCAAATGTACTGCAGGTGGTAATGTGACTCAGCTCTTCAATAAGCCAGACTTGCACCAGGCTACTTGCCAGGATAAACTCAGTGTTGACAGGGAGTTTGATTTCAATTTTTTACAGCAAAAAGCCAAAAATGAAAATAGTTTACAAGTGATAAATGAGATATTCATCTTTAAGTAGAATTCTCCGCTTGAATAATGGAATGTATATATGACATTGCTGAAATTCTTAAGAAAATAGTACAAGACCCTGCATGCTACATTTTGCTGGACACAGCTAACAAATTCTGGTAAGGAGAAAGAGACAGTGGATTCCCCTGAGAAAATTCTAATTGACCTTTAAATGTCATTCCAAGTGCTTTAGTAATAAAAAATTGAAAATCTTGATATTTGTTGATTTTGTTTCAAAGTTTTATGTTGGTTCATTTTTCTACGATTACTGAAAAGTGACTGCTGGGTTCTAGAGCTTCCAGAAAATACCTTCCTTCCTCTCAGTCCTTTCTTCTACATGAGAGTAAAGGTCCAATGGTTTGCTTCACTCTTCTTGAGCCAAAACTTACCAATTATATCTATCATAAAACAATTTTCCCAAATTAGATCAATTGGATGTTTTTTTTTTATTTGCTTCTTGATTGTTTTAACAGTCGTTCCATATTAATTTTGACCAATTCAGATTGTGAGGTTAAATGATCAGGAGAGTAGGATCATTCTTGAGGTAACTGTCCATGCAATGAATTCATCTAGGCTTATAGGGTAGAAGTTGGGCATTAGTATCTACTTATTAGGATGTCAATTACATGAGAAGCACTCAAATCTAAAGTTAACTTTCCAAATAAATTGCATTTTTTCATCATGCAATTTTTCCTAGAAGACTGAAAACTCCAGAAAGTTCATTTCTTTACATCTAGAATGTTCTTTCTTACACACATTCTTGAAAACCTCCATCATGTACTATTGGTTTCCTCACCGTAGGCAGAGATGCATCTCAGTTGTATTTTTTGATCATTACTCCTAATCATTTTCAGTAACCATGAAGGTATCTGAAAACCATTGTGCCAAGTTCTCTTGAGTGATGGGGCTTGTCTTTCATTTCTGAATCAAGCTCTATGCTTCTCTATACCTTCCCACCTTTGACATATTTTCACTGGCAATTTCGTCATTAGGAAATTTATGACACCTAAGTTTATATCACTGTTTCAAATAAATATTTAAAGCACAAAAAAGGTAACCTTTTTCAATGAGTTTCATTCTATGTAGAATAAAACTCCACATTCATTCCTTTTTCTTACATCCTGTCACTTGCTTTTATACATTTACCCTGATGGAGAAACAAGTTTGTCTTGCTCAACTTTAGGGAATGATTCAGGAGAGTGCACATGCCACCTTTCTCCTCAGAATTCAAATGGACTAATTTTCTTCATTTAAACAAATCTAACTAGTATAAAACTTTCATACTGAAAATAAGTGCAGATTTTAAAACTTTTATAATAAAATGAACATGGATAAACTTTACTTTCCACAGTGAAATGTTCATTGTAGAAACCATACCAATTGTAGCTAGTGGATTATGGTGAATTTAAAGAAGAAAGAAATTCAGCATAATCCAATCGCACCACCCCCTGAGATATCCACCACTGACATTCCAGTGTGTTCTACTAGTCTTTTTCATGCATTCATTTATACATAAAAATTTGCACCCCTGCAGGTACATTCCAATCCCTCTTCTTACATGTATGCTTTTCCATCCTGCTCCCTGTCCCAAGACGCACCAAGGCCATTTTTGCCCTCCTGCTTCTTCTGGCAGTGCGTGAAAAGGCCTGGAAGATCAGAAGGAGAGAGGAGAGTGAGATCAGGTTTTTATTTCCCAGACTCCCTCCTTCCAAGGTTGCCACAAGCGCCTCCAACACAGCTCTCAGTTCCTCTGGATGCGCACTTCCCTAGACAGTTCTTCTGGGTTCCAGGAACTGCTCCTTCCCTTGTTCCTGCCAAACCAGGGATGGGAAGAGTTGTCCTGTGGAACCCTGTGGGTTTTGTGAATACTCCACCTACATCTTTGTAAATGGTTCCCTTCTTAAACCATCTGAAAATTATCCTAATTTGAGTGTGCCATCTGTTTCTAGTTGGGACACTGACTCATACTGTACTTTATAAACAGTTTTATTGCCTGCGTTTTATTTTGCTCTACAGTATGTCTTGAACATCTTTGCATGTTGTTCAGTGTTACGTTGCCACATTCTAATAGTTCATGCTACACACGTACCACAGTTGAACATATGCCTTCTTTTCTATCTTTCATTCTTAGTGGCAGTGCCATCATGAGCACCTCTGTAGCTATGTCCATCCTTGATTATTCCCTTAGGATAAATTCCCAGACATGAACTAATAGAATTAGTTTCCCAACAGCATTTTGTTATTAGTGCTGCAGATTCATAATCAAAGAAATACTCTCTATTGAGCATTCTTTGGCTGTACCATCTCTATATTATCTCAAGTGGTTCAGCACTCACTTTTAAGTCCTGCTACTTGAAGATGTTGAAACACTGTATCTGCAGGCTCTAGGATTTCCTCAGGGTACGTTCTAAATTTTGTTTACTCATAAGGTCATCAACCCACTTTTCTTAATTGGCAACAGGAGCTCCTTTATGCCTAGAAACCAGGCCAGGTGGAGCCATAGAAGCCACAGCTACCAAAGGGCTATTCAATGATATGAAGGAGAATCTGCTGGAAACCACTCCGTTTTCATCTGTCCGTACTTCCTTCATCCTTTACACCAGTTCTTCCCTATTCAGGACAAGAGGGCTTGGGGACAAAACTATAAACCATATTCAAGTATTGGCAGAATTAACTAATAAACGGTGCCCTTAAGCAGCTATATGTTCATTTAAGATTTGAATTATTCCCTTCAATCTTTTTTTTTCCACCCACCCATACTAAAACTGACCATTGTTTCAATCAAGCAAATGCCTGTCTTTATACTCTCAAAGAACTGAAGCGGTTGAAACACAAATAAAACAAAGATTCAGGCTTTTGTTTTTCTTTTGTTAAATAGAATTATAAATTTCACCCAACTCAAATACTCAATTTGTAACTATAAAAATGACCTAGGTGATACAAAAATTATCAACAGAGTCATCAGCATGTTTCTAGATCTTGGCTAAAAGCCCAGAAAGAATAGATTTACAGAATGAAAATCTGGAGTGTTTTATAAATATTATAAATACTATCACTGAGGAAAATGTGTATTTGGAAGCAGCAACTCTTACAAGGAAAATGTAAAATATTTATGTATATCATTTTCTTTTTTTTTTCCTTTTTGGTGAGGAAGACCAGCCCTGAGCTAACATCTGTCGCCAATCCTCCCCTTTTTGCTGAGGAAGACTGGCCCTGGGCTAACATCGTGCCCATCTTCCTCCACTTTATATGGGACGCTGCCACGGCGTGGCTGACAAGCGGTGCGTCGGCGGGCGCCCGGGATCCGAACTCGTGAACCCCGGGCTGCCAAGCGCGGACCAAACCGCTGTGCCACCGGGCCGGCCCCTATATCATTTTCTTAAATATTCTCTTATCATTTCTACCTCTGATTAACTGAAAGAAAAATAATTATTGTTCCTGGGAAACAAATAAAGAAACAAAAACAATATCTCTCCTCTTCACGACTTCCAATTTTTCATATGTGTTTTTTAAATTTGGTTTCCCCAGAAACTAGACATATTCAGATCTATTTTCAGAGATCCATAAATTTTCTGTGGGATTTTTATGGATAAGTGTATGTCTATGAGTTTTCATTCTATAATAATCTTTAAAAATGTTGATATGTTAATATTAATTAAATCCTAATTAACCACCTTTTAATGTGTGCCATGCAATTTCAAATTGTATTACTGTAATTGATAAGAAGTCACAGGAAGAGAGAGATATCACTTCAATAATGTGATAATGTGTTAATGTTGGGTTAAAGCCATTTGAAGCCCAGAAAGCTTTACTAACCAAAGTTTCACTGTAGTTAAAACGTAGAAAATTGTTGGGAGAATTAAGCTATTAAATGACAAATAATAGTGCAGCCGGTGGAGTTTATAAAAGTCTCCATTCTAAAGTTCAGCAATGTAGTTTGCAGGTGGCGATTTAGTTTCATATAAACATCATCAGTGATAATATATTAAGCCTGTTATTTTGAATTGTATAGGCTGTGCAGTTTTATTTGTAAATCTGAGGGTCTTGAAAAGTCATGTAAGGGCTAATTTTCTCTTTATATTTAGATAAATAATGTTAAAATAAGGGTAATTTTAATCAAGATAAGGCATTTGTGAGAAAATTTTGTGTGATAAATGATACATTCATTACTAAATTTTGAGAAACACTTAACATTGGTTATTCACCTACCATCCAGGACCAGAATTATATTTATTTTTGAACCACGCCTTTTCTTTACCACTGGTTCTGCCATGTATTCTGTTAGCCACTATGAGTGGAGATTAAACTGTACTCTACTCCCTGAAAGTCGCTCAGGAATTTCTGCAGAAAATGTGGGCATTGGTTATGGTGCATACAAATATTTCTCAATAAAACATAAATCTTGACTACAGTGTCTAGAAAACCAGAAGTTACTTGACAGAAACCATAAGAAACCAAATAAACAAGTATGCCTCTTCACTGTGAACCATGAAGGAGTTTGGAAGATGATTAGTTGTCTAAGCAAATTGAGACCAGAACTTATCAAGGTATGAATAGCTTTTATACTCATAACTAAAAGATCTGCTAGAGTATTTCTAGGTCCTTCTTGGCTTCTGGTTGTGCTAGAGGGAAACACAAGTAAGTTTCAAATGTTTTGTAATATTATTCCTTATTAACAAATGTTGCACATGACTCTTCACTTGTCATTTTATACCTTAATAGTGCAATAAATTTCTAGCCATTTGCCTTCAGTCTGCCAGTCTACTCCACACTGTCTTTCTTGCCACTGCTAAAATTATCTCGCTTAACACTGGTTTCACATGCTGGACAATCTTCCATTGTTTTCATGTCGGTAGGTCTTCATGCTGGCATTTGGTATCCCTCCTCCTCAACCTATCTTTCCAAACTTTCCCCCCCTACTCCACAGTATGACTCTCTGCTCCAGAAAGAGTGCTCTATTCACTG
This sequence comes from Tapirus indicus, assembly GCA_031878705.1. Lineage (NCBI taxonomy): Eukaryota > Metazoa > Chordata > Mammalia > Perissodactyla > Tapiridae > Tapirus > Tapirus indicus. The sequence goes on along the minus strand of CM062937.1, from coordinate 30,832,143 downwards.
GTGCTTAAACATGCTTTGCTCATTTCAGCCTGTCTTCTATGAATCTTCCTGTGCACAGTCGTTAGTTATATTTCCCACCTCTGAGTCCCACCTCTGAATGTACGGATGACTAACTTTTCATTAATTATATTCCTGATATTTGGAAATACTGTTTCCCATATTCCTCCAATTACATAACAAATTTCTTAGGGGTGGAGTTTTACTTCGTGGAGTACCTAGAATGATTTTAGCCCTATTATAGCACTCAATAATTTTTGCTGAATTATTGTCTTAATTTTGATTTTATATTTATTATATTAAAACTATGACCTGTTAAATTGCGTTGCATTATTCATATGCCCTTTCATAATATTCTGGAATAAAACCACAGATTCCATGGGAAAAAAATAAATAAAACAACCACAACAAAATATTTGGGCCAGAAGTAAGGAGTACTGGAGTTCCAAATGATCTGCATGATATTAGAATATGGGTGTTCCTTATATGTAAGTGACTCGTTTAAGAACTGAGAACTACTAACCTCTGTACCTAGTTTACCAAATCCTCAGCATTACACAAAGTGTAAACTGTGCAAATATAGAAAAGATATTTTGCAAAACTAAAAATACCTGATGGCATAGATATTATCACTAATCCCACTACTTTTTGAGAACTATTTATCTTTCTTCAATGCAGAGAATTTATTATTTGTAGGTGTAAATCAAGACAACTTCATACATATTATACAAAACACATATCAATATCTTGACATAATATATTATTCTCTTTGAGGGGAAAACTTTCCCGGCTTCCTGAACCACAAGCCTCACCTCTGTGTATTATCTGAGAATGTAGGAAATGTCAGACTCAGATCTGTGGTCCGGTTGGTTCCCGAGTCAGTCCAGAATGGTCTTTGATGGTGGTGCAAAAGGTAATTTTATAGGAGGGTATGGTTGCCCACAACAATGTCAGCCTACAAAACTCAGGAAAGTTTGTTCCCCTACCCAAACCATTGTGATCTCAGCTGTAGAAGGTCATTGATTTGCCTGGTATTGGAGAACAGCAAGGCAGATGGTGTGATACCATATATATTCTGAACACGCTTTATTTCTATGAGTCGGCAGTTGTAGCTCTTCTCCTGATAGAAACACCCATGGAAGCAAGGACCACAGAGGTTTTACTACTAAATGATAGCAGAACCGAATGAGAACAATTTTGTTCAGAAAACAGGCCAGAACAAAGATATTTGTATGTGATTAGTTCAGAAGCTTTTAAAGAACAACAATTTGAAATAATTTTTTCAAATACAAAATTTCAAGAAGGCTTTTATGAATTAATTTTATAATAGCATTTTAAACAGATCAGTTACATAGATGTAAATATACATTCAAAGGGATGTTGGCCTTTATAATTAGATTTGGCCCCAGAAAATCTAAAGCATCATCAACATTCTTACAGTTCAACCACAGACTAATTAAGATATATTTATTTGTTTTGACACATTGGGGACTCTTTCGATTCATTTAGGCAACAAAGTGCACATTCTTAATTTCTCTCTTGCTTCTTCAGGAGAATCCAAAGATAAAAGTGCTGTTTCATTAGGCTCTGACCTTTATAATGCTCCCTCTAAACAACATCCTTATTAGTAAAATATGATGGAAGTGCCCTTAGGGTAGAAACAATGAATATTTATTTAGGAACTGGCTTTTGGCCAATTTTTCTGTACCCTAAAGGCATAAATATTATATACCAGAGCATTTCAATTCCCATGCTCTTATAATTTTTTCTCTGCACATTTGTGAAAGGCACAAGTATCTGTGTGACACTTTCAAGAACTCATTTGTCAACAGCTCACTTGTGGTTGGAAGCTATAATGGGCATTTCTATTCAATCATGAAAATGTTAAATAGGTATAAGTTCTGGCTAACTATCTTAAGTTAAATAGTTAAAATATAGAGGAGAGTGTGCTAATTATCTTAGTCTTCTAAATTTTGAGTAAGTGGCTTTTTAAAAATGGAAGTAGTTAAAATGAAAATAACTTGTATCCCTGAAGTCAGTCTTTGTGACAGAGTGTTGAAAGCTGGCAAGCAATTTTTTTAGAACATTCTCTCTGTTGTCATTCTGTTTTCTTGTGGAGAATGTGTTTGCCACACCTCTCAGCAGAATCACTGTAATTGAATGAACAGGTAAGTTGAGTTATGGATGTTGAAGCCACATCTTGCTAAAGGGGGCCAATGGAATTATTTTCAAAGTCCTAACATCTCCTTGAACAAAATGCTAGGGCTTCTTCAATGCAATAGAATTCCCATATTATCCATTTTTTCATGCCTCTGACTACACTGGGATGTCTGCAACATTTACATCTCTACATCACTTGTAAGTAATGAGGGGCAGCTCAAGAAAAATAAAATTTTCATCACTTTCACTTCTCTGCTACTACTTTTAACACTTAATCTATATTTGTGTTTAATACTCATCTCTCTTTATACCCTAAATGTTTTTATTAAAACATTATACACTTATAAAACACAGGGACTTTTTTGTTGTTGTTGTTGATTTAGTTTCAGTAAGTCTTGTGCACAAGTAGGAACTTCATGAACCGTTTTGATATTAATCTTGTCAGCATTAGTTAATTGTACACTTCCTTCGAACTTGAAAACACATTAAAAGTGTCTTTTATGACACTTAGTTATAATGTCAAGCAGATTGAATTATTTGGATATAACCTTTCCTGTAATATAACCCCCATCTACCTAAGCTCTGCATCAACCAGCTCACTGTTCTTGTCAAATACATAATAAATATTGGTTGAAGGAATGAATAATTATCGCCAAATAGAAATCACTACCAACATAGACCATGGACTTACACATTCTGTTAAGTTACACACCTCTTAAGTTAACTATACCTCAGCAATGTAGATAAACATTTTCAGAAAAGCTGGATATGTGGATGTGAATTAAATATGTGCAGTAAATGCAACTGTTGGTTAAAAAAAATTCCCTGTTTTAGAAAATGGAAACTACAAATGAGCAGTTTCTGAAATAATCAGAAAAGTCTTTTGGGGATTTCAGGAGCCATTTGATTATAGCACGAAAGTGCTACTCAACAGAGAGGAGCCCATCCAAGTCCAGGGCTTGCCTGACAGGAAGAAAGTCAGACTGAAGAGTGTGAAGCAAGCCATCAACAAGTGTAGCTTGACTGTCTCCTGTGTGCAGGGCATAGAGCTAGGTGCAGGAGAGAGAAATTTTTAAGATGAGAGAGGTTAGTCATAACCTTTCAGGAATGTAAAATCCACAGAGAAAGGCAAGATAGAAGAAAAACCAACAACATTACTGAAAAGTACAGTGCTCAAAAGACACTGCTGAGAGATTTGGATAATAGAAATTCCAGGAACCAGAGGCTTCTGAGCAATATCTTCTATGAGATAATGGATATGAAAATGCTGTGTAAACTGCCAGGTGATGTAAAAACGTGAGCTATAATCATTATGTGGCTCACTGGAAAGAAGTCTACAATTTTCTGCCTGGCCTTTTTGAAAATGATATATGAGTTTGCCCTAGGAGACAGACGTTATAGATTCAACCACTAGTTGGATAATGGCAGGTTAAGCTGATCTGGGATAACAAAGGGAGCAAGAGTCAGGAATTGTTAGTAAGAATTTACATTTTCTTCTTATTAGGCCTTCAAACAGAGTTCCTAATATTCACACTGGCTAAAAATGAGTTCATATTTAAGCCATAATTCTAACAATTTATTTACAAAAATGTTCCCACAATCACTGACATAGATGGTAGATTTCTCAGCCTGTCCATATAGCTGGTTAACATTGTGTATATAAATCATAGTCTGTGTATATGTGTATATAAATCATAGTCTCTGTATCTATGTCAACGGTGGTCACCAACCTTTCCTGGAACTCTATTAGTAAAAATACTTTAAGAATGCATACCCAGCATATGCATATATATTTATTTATAAATCCCTTACATATATTTTATACTTATATACTGTGTGCCTTATAAAACATTCATAGAAATAGAAAGCCAAAAGGATTAGACTGAAAAATGAACATAAATTAAAGCTGTACTTTTCTTACTGTACTTCATGGATCATATCGCACACTTAGAATTCTGGGTTTACATCTCACTTTGATGACTGTTGATTTACATTGTACTGTAGTACATAACTGTCATTTGTAGTGATAAAGGTATTGCCATTAGAACACCCATATTCATTTCTTGCTTGGTAGATCTAAAAGATATTTCTTTCTGCAGCATTCTCAACAAGCAGACATTATTTCCTCTAGACATTCTTATCAGGTGAGGACATAGAGACTACTCCAACTTTTAGGCAATTTTGTGGTTTCAGGCGAGCCCACCAGCAAGATGGGGGGTGGGGGCAAACAAATAATGAATGAGTGGAGGTCAGTGAAATTTTTAAGTCTCAGCAGGAGCCAATGGACCCCGAAGGGCACCATCAGTCTGTAGGCAAACACCACATGTAGCCAACTAACCAATGCATTAAGCATTTACCTCACCTGGGCAAGGGTTTAGCACAATATTTGAACTTGTTCCTCTATATTTTGCATTTTAGCAGCTTAGGTCCTTAATTCTTCCATTGTCTCTCTTTGTGAAAGGAGTTTATGAGAACTCTCCTACTTTACATTATAATACAGCTTATACTATCTCCTAGGTCTTTGTATGGTTGATACTGCACTTTGGCTTCCAATTCAGTGCATCTTGAGTAGCCCTAGCTTGTATGTAAATTAAAATAAATCGTTGTTGATACACTGTGATTCAAAGCATGTGCTTAAATGGCATATTCCTGAATTATTATATCTCATTCCCTTCACACACTAAATATATATATATTCCCTTCAAGGAATGTTATATTGAAGGGAATATATACATAGTTCCTTCAGACACTAAAGACACAGAGCGTTATTTCTTTCTACGTGCTTAATAAGAAGTATAATTTAAAAATGAATAATGTCTGAGGGTCTAATGTAAAACATGGTGACTATAGTTGATAACACTGAATTGTGTAACTGAAATTTGCCGAGAAAGTAGCACATAAATGTTCAGTGATGATGTGTTAATTAACTAGATGGGGGGATCTCTTTCACAACATTCATGTTGATCAAATGACGACAATGTACACTTTATATATCTTACAATTGTATATGTCAGTTATACTTCAATAAAACTGAAACTTAAACAACAAACAAAAATAAAAATTAGGACTGTCTTCAGAAGTTGGAGAAAACAGAGTAGGGATACCCAGGAATTGGCAACTAATTAGACCTTTTCATATAGAACATGAAGCCAGAGTAAGTGGCAATAATATGTATAACAAGAGTCCATTGAATTAACTGCCGGAAGCCAAACTATGACTGGGAGACCCACGGGTAGGTATTAAGCCTATGGTGTAGGAAACTGAGTCAACGTGGGAGCCAAACACACATTCCAGGCTATTAGTTTCAGAGCAGGGAAACAGGATTCATCCATTTCTTTTTTTTTTCCCTCCCGACAGTGTTCGCTATAGTCATCATGCTGTATATTACACCTCAACACTTATTTATATTATAACTGGAAGTTTGTACCTTTTGACCACCTTTATCCAATTCCCCCACCCCACACATCTGGTAACCACAAATCTGATCTCTTTCTATGAGGTTTTTTTTTTTTTTTAGATTTCACATGTAAGTAAGATCATACAGTATTTGTCTTTCTCTGACTTATTTCACTTAGCATAATGCCCTCCAGGTCCATCCATATTGTTGCAAGTGGCAGGATTTCCTTCTTTCTATGGCCAAATAATATTCTATTGTGTGTATATACCATATCTTCTTTATCCATTCATCCATTGATGGACACTTAGCTTGTTTCTCACTCTTGGCTATTATAAATAATGCTGCTATGAACACGGGAGTGTAGATATCTCTTCGACATAGTGTTCTCATTTCCTTCACATATATTCCCAGAAGTAGGATTGCTGGATCATATGGTAGATCTGTTTTAAATATTTTGGGGAACTTCTACTGTTTTCCATAGTGGCTGCACCCAGTGTACAATCCCTCCAACAGTGCAGAAGTGTTCCTTTTTCAATACATCCTTTCCAGGATTTGTAATCCCCTGTCTTTTTGAGGATAGCCTTTCTAACAGGTATGAGATGGTACCTCACTGTGGGTTTGGTTTACGTGTCCCTAATGATTAGTGGTGTTGAGCATCTTTTCATGTACCTGTTGGCCGTTTCTTCTTTGGAAAAATGTCTGCTCAGGTCCTTTGCCTATTTTTTAATTGGATTATTTGGTTTATTGCTATTGAGTTGTATGAATTCTTTATATATTTTGGATATTAACTGTTTATCAGATACATGGTTTGTAAATATTTGTTCCCATTTCATAGGTTGTCTTTTCGTTTTGTTGTTTGTTTCTTTTGCTGTGTAGAAGTCATCCATTTCTTTAGGGGTCAAATTGCATTCCTTAGGAGAACTAGGGCAGTGACACAGAATACCATGGCAGGTAGAGAAGAGAAGATCAAATTACTAGAAATTTCTGGGAGTTTTTCCCATATTGTAGACAATGACCATTTCCAAACTTTGAATTATCACCAGGATTAAAACTGCTTTGTACTAGGAATCCCATGTTTTTTGAGAGTAAGTAATTCCCCAGGGAGCAAGCAGTTTTCTCTGCTGGAACTGAGATCTCCTGCAGTTCAGAGAAAAGAACTGTGTACGTACAACATATACGCCTGCCCAGGCTAGCGCCATCGCTTCCCAGTGCATTTTGCTTCTCTCAAGTTGAACCCATGGCAGATTGCTTCTTTTTCACTTTTTTCTTTGTACCTGTGACTAGGAAAACATGAAAATACTTGAAAAGAGTCGCCTAGAAGATTGTTCAGCAACTGCATCAGGAAATTGCTTCACCACGTTTGTCTGCCATCACGTTCTGTGAAACATAGACTCTGATGGTCCCCTCTCGAGCTCTACCTTGTAACAACTTCAGATATGGTCCCTTCAAAGCGCACTCTACTCATAAGAAAAAGACCTGTATCATTGCTCCCATGTTTCTTGGAACATCCTCCTGCTGGAAGTTTAAATGTAGCTCAAAAACTATAATTTTCAGACCTTAACTCTATCAATCTAATGACTTTACTGCTAGGACCAAATGAATCAATAGTAACCATCAAACCATCCCATGCATCAAACAAGTAACCCTAGGAAACACAAACTATAGCAGGAATAAGTGACAGGCAATGCATGTTTTATAGCCCATCATTTAATGCTTTAACTACAGTATGCACTCATTTAAAGATATGACTTTGCTCTAGCAAACAATAAAAGCAACTGAGTATTTATTTGATTGTTGCCAAATGTGGTGATCCCATCGCAGTGATTTAAGGAGACACAATTGCAGTCTGTCACTAGCGGGGTTTATTTTTTACACTTGAGAGAAGTGGTCAATATTGTTGAGGTGAAAGCATCATTTCACATGACTAACTAGCTGGAAAAATAAAAACTAATGGGGAGGGAGTGGCCAAGTAATCGTGCAAGGGAAAATGGCGATTTGGAGTATATCAGATTTGTTGATTTAGGAGCCAAGTGCGAGCCTAACCACAATAATGTGTAAATAAAGGAAATAAGATTTTTCTGTTACTTATATAATAATAATTTTGCTATTTCTATTTGGTTTTTTACTGTTGTTTACATGAATCATCAACGCAAAGAATGCCAAGTAGAGATTTTGTCTACATGAATCCTAGCCAAATTGTCTATGTGTCCTGAACTGAATTGTGTCCTGAACTATCTGTCACTTGAATCATTTCTTTGTGTCTTTCAGAAAGATAGGTCAGGGTTAGAGATCTAAGGCAGGTTTTCTAACATCATCACTAACAGAGGATGCCATCCTTGGCTGTGGCTGATGGTGAGGGTGGGGGACGATGCCTTATCAACTGCTGACTCTTTACCCCACCCTCGAATTGGATATATTCATTTGTTCAGTCATTCATCTATTCATATATTAATCTCTCCATTGATTCAAGAAACACACACTGAACCCATTCTATGTGCCAAGCATATTGTTAAGACACAATTTCTTGCATTCAGGGAATTCATGTACAGTTCTCTAACCAGTCTTCAAGTTCTTGTTCATCCCATGAGAAGCATTCCTCAGTCTGGAAGGATCAGAATGTCTGCCTCATTCCCACCTCATCCTATCTCCCTCTCTTTTTGTACAAAGCTATCTTTGAGGCTGAAACCTGAACATGCCTTGTAAAAAGTCAGCACCATAGCACCTACGAATAATTATTAATTTACAGAGTATTGATTTGGGCTTTGGTAGATTTCGAGTTTTAGAAAAGATTATCTGTCTTTGGAGTTTTCTATTACTTATAGAAAAAGAAATTCGTGTCAAGCACTACAAACTACTGTGAGCCTTGTAAGCAAAAATAAGAGATTAACTTTTCCCCTTGGATACAAGAATGTCATATGTTATTTGGCCAGCATAATTAATTTAATTCTTTTCTAATGACACTGATATGTTACCAAAGTAATGCAAAGAGACGAAACCAACTTGGCCTCCTCCTGGCATCTTGAATGCATCTCTATGGTAACAGATCTTTGTGCTACCGTGAGATGAAGCCAATTAAGATAAATAATGGGAGATCAGTGTGCACAGATCACTCTGAGCATAAACTTTTTAAGAAATTATTGGTATCACTGGATTGCAGATAAATCACTTGAAGGTATTTGCTAAAAATTAGAGACTTGGAATGCTTTTAAACACACGCCTCTTTGATTTATGTAAAGCCATCAAGATTCCACTGTGAATAACATTCTTTTCAAACCTACGTTTTAGAAATATTGTCCTTGGCAAGGAGTTTTTTCATCCTTAGTCATACGTTTTAAATTGTATCCAAATGGTCATAAAAATTACCTGTTAATATAGAAAAGGAATTTTTTCTAGATTATAAAAAATATATTTTTAAAATGTTCTCCTATCATTAAGAAATTAAGATATGGCATATTTTTCTTTCATTTCTGCTTAAACATTTTATAATAAACTCATTCATCAAAAATCTATCGTTTTTATTTTTACTAAAGATGTGTAGGTTATGTTAGAAATTTGGGCAAAATTTTTTATATTTTCATTTTACTTTCAAAGATTACCTAATTTTAAGTAACTAAATTAACGTGTCTATTATTCTATCTTTATATTAAGGCTCAATAGCAAAATAAAAAATGTCAGGGGGAAGTTTTATATGTCCTGTCTTATATGTAGGTATCAATTGCCTGTTTGATATATGTTCGTATGTTTCCATTTATTCTTCACTAATACAGTCATAGATTCCAGACTCCATGGTAGCTTATCAGAGAACTGGTTAAAACACTTCCATCAGAAATTTGTCCTGGATAGAAATCTACCTAAGTTCCTGTCCCTTGAGCCAACCAAAGAACACTGAAAGGTAACTTGGAGAAAATGAAATTTTGATTTTATCTGAAAAGGAATATAGGAAATAACATTACATTAATCATTCTTTAGGTAAATCAGATTGAGAGGTGGGCTTTTAAAATATCAGTAATGATTTTAACAGTAAACAATTAGGTTCCAATATAGTGAATAGACTTTCAAACTTGGATAATTACATTGATGAAATCAGGGAAAACTTCTGAGTGCATATTTATGAAGAAAATCACACTAATCAGGTACCTTTTGTGGTTTCTCCTGTTAGATATTGTCTAGGACACAAAACAAATTTCAGTGTAGCTAGCCTTTCTTTTGCACTAAAATCTTGAGATATATCCATGGACATGTCTCTCTCGTGCCCATGACCTAATTCTCTGAGAAATCTTTCCTGTTGTGCTTAGAATCAGCCTGAGAATCTTCTACAACCTATTCTTCCAGCCACCACCAACTTATTTGAATTGGCACTGAAGTAAGAAACGAAATGCCATCCCTGCTTCACGTCTTGCCTGTTATTTTAAGTTAGCCTGACATGTGCAGACTTGAAACTTCATTTTGCCTTCCGTTATCATAATCCCATATGTCTTGAATAATGGAACTACACTCACTTGGCCTGTTCTTTTGTGAGGCCACCAATATCACCTACAGTCTCACTAGGTCAATGCAAAATCCAATCCATTTATACTACACAATATTAGTTGAGTGCTTTTTAGAGTGAATCACTAAACTTAGTCTTTTAGATATGTCATTCCATTCAATCCTCGTAGAAGGTATGAGGTAAGAATTTTTATTATCCCCACTTAACACAGAAGAAAACTGAGGCTTAATAAAGTTATAGAACTTGCTAAAAGTTACATGTAAGTAAGTTTCAGAACTAGAATTTTAACCAAGACTGTCAGAAACTAGATTCTGGGTGTTTAACCAGTATACTAAAAACTGCCTCCCTATAAAGAAAATTCCATTGTATATGACTTTATGCATTTCAATTATAAGAATGAATTTTGCTGTGTTGTGGGAAAATTCTGCTAATTATTGTTAATATCCTGGTCTCAGTTTGTCTGTAAAGTGAGGTTCCATAACAGGTTTTCTAAGATCCTTCTTCCCCTGCCAAATTCTATCTGTGTAATGTCACTTGAACTATGAATCAGTAAACCTGTCAGATATCTCAACATAAGCAGAACTCAGTGATCAACAGTGGACAAAGTACTATAAACATCTCAGGGAGAAATAACAGAAAAACTAGAAAAGAAAGGACTTAACGAGGGTGTCATGAACCAAAACAGACTGAGTAAAGCTTCAGCTAAAAGTCCTAAATGAATAGAACAAAGGTATTAATGATATCAAAATGTCTAACATATTATTCATGCTATTAAATTACCTGTTCACTTTGTATTTAAATTCTTAAATTTTATTTTTTTATCTCTCTGTACTAAATTTCTGACTTATCTGGGACTTTGTAAAAAAAACATTCTTTATAGTTCATATTTTATTTATGAGCAAAAATTATAAAGTTAAAATTTATTATAGTATCTGATTATCAAAAGAAAAGATGACAGAGTAGTGTATTTCCATAATTTATTTATTTGCATTTCTGTCAGAAAAGATTTTGTAAGATTAAAAATCCTACCCTATAGACAACTCGCAAAAAATAGTGTAGAGAAAATTCCCATATCCTGTGGATGTATTTGTTCTCCTACCCAATTTATATATATATATACACACACACTATTCCTGTAGATTTTTTAAAAAATGATAAAAACTTAGGGATTAAAACAACAAATAAATCATAGTGAAATTCTAACTTAACCTTTTAATTTTATAGGAAGTGAAACCAAAGTTAAAAGCTTAAATTATTTTATTGTAATCTTCTACTTAGTTAAAGGCAAAGCAAGACTTATTGCTGAGTAATATATGTATATATGTGTATGTATGCAAGCATATATGTCACATATATATAATTTCGTGTATATAACTGGTCTTATTTTACATAAAATTAAAAGGTTAAATTAGAAGTTCAGTAGGATTTATTTGTTTGCTTTTTTAAGTCTAAGTTTTTATTGTTAAAAGAAATCTTCAGGAATATTGTAAATACTGAAGAGTTTCTGGACAAAGTTGAACAAAAACAAATAAAGAAATAATTGAAGAAATAAAGGGACTTGAGAGATAGGTAGCAGTTTGAGATCAATGGATTATGTTTCTCATGAATTCTGTGTCATTTAACTTCATGCTTTTGAGGTCGAATTAGTAGTAGGGCCTACTTAGGCTTTCCTCATTTTCAGATCCCAGAATGGGGGATGATTTAGGAAAGCAGTCTCAGCTAAAAAGAAAAAAAAAATGCGATGCCGTCTGGTGAAGAATCATGCAGACTGAAGACACATAATCCCAGAAGTGAAAAAAAACAACTGTCAACAGAGTTTTCTCTAACTGAAATAATAGTCATGTGACTCAGATACCAGCTATACAGAAATAAGTACAAAATAATTCCTGTCTTTGGAGAACTCGCAGATAAATGTGGAAAATGAAGCAGTGAAGAACCATGAGAGGGGAAAAAAGAAAGAGAAAGATGAATATCTTATGATTAAACATTTACATCAGACCATAGCATTCCTCTTTTTATTTTATTTTTAGAATTTCCGACTAGAGTACTTATTTATAGATTTTTAGCTTTCAATAAAACTAACACAATGGTTTTCAAACTTTAATATACACCAGAATCATCTGGAGGGCTTGTTAAAACCTATCTGTTGCCCCCCAACCTCAAAGTTTCTGACTCTGTAGGTCTCACAGAGGCCTGAGAATTTGCATTTCTAACAAGTGTCCAGCTGATATTATTGCTGGTCTGGGGAACATATTTTGGGAACCAGTGCTCTAAAATTTATCTCAAACAAGGGTTGCAATAATTCTTGAATCATGCATAGAAATAACATAATAACCTAAGCAAAATAAAGAAATTATTTCCTATCATATTGCTAGATTTAAGGCTTTTTTTAATGTCATACTAACCCAGTAGAATGCGCAAATTTCCCAGTGTTAAAATCCTTCATTGCATCATCTTAAAAAAATTTACTCTCTTATAAAACATTCATTCTCAAAGCTTAAGTGATTGATTACCACAATCCACCCTTCTGTGTTCTTTGTGTCTTGTAGATAAATTCTATATTCACTTCATTCTTATCATTATATTGCTTTTTGAAATACTAGTTTTTCATTGTATGTTATACAGGGAAAATAGTGCATTCTTATAGATGGAAGGTAGAAAAGTTAAAACATTTTCATGATCCTGTTTAGAGCACTTTTAAGTAGAAACATTTCAAAAGTTGTTACTAATGATGGAATGTCTTAATAGTAACTTATACAATTCTATTTCTGAAACATGTCTCCTGAATTCCTTCCTTGTTCTTCCTTCAGCCCTTGTCTTAACAAAGTACCTCCTTTGAAATTAGCCAAATTGAAAATTTATCATTTTTACTGAAGGTCAAAGAGATTAGTAATCCTTTTGATTTATCACAGTCTTTAAAACTAACAGTTAAATGTATGAAGCATTACAGAGAAGACTACATTATGACCAGCATTCTTGTAGTAATACTTTCAAGTACTGTTTGCCTGAATTAGAGAGTAAACACTGTGTTAGCCACTGAGGATTCAGATGGATACATGATCCTGCTTTGGAGGAACTCAGTGGGTACTGATGGGTAGACAGGAGAACAGATCAGTACAATGCAAAATGCAAGATGCTGCCTGGTAAAGATATACAGAGGACTGGGATTGCTCAAAGAGACCAGGGATGCTCCACAGGTAGAAATCAAGGGCAGGCTTCAAAAAGAGACTATGTTTGAGCTGGCTCTTCAAAGTAAATAGGAATATTCTGGGCCAAAAAGGAAAAAGGACCCTCCAGACAGAAAAATGTAGTGATTGAAAAGAATTTTCTATCCCAACTATCAACCTAATTTTGAGGATTAGACACATATGCCTAAGATCAAATGCATCAACAAAACGCAGCTATTTATTTTATAGGTATTATATCTTAAAAAAGAATGAAACAAATCTGAAAGAAGTGTGCATCAGTATTAAATACCCTGGTAAAGGCTATAGTACGTATTTGCTGAAAGATTTTTTTTCATAAAGAAGAAATTTTTCATAATGTGAAATAGAGACATCTCCACAGAAGCATCAGTTAGTTCTTAGAGAACATTCTGGATTTGAGTGCAGACTCAAGTCTGACAGTGGAGAAAGTAGGGTGAATACAAACAGCCCTAGATTTGTAAGAAACCAACATTAAGGTCCTGAATGTTCTCTGATCCTGAATTTCTTTAGAATATCACTGCCAGTGTAAATAATGATGGATGTATATACACACACACACACCCACATTTTTAAATCCTCATACTTTTCTGTATATGCATTAAAATAGTGGATTGTTTGTTTGGATCTTTGGTTTATAAAGGGCCACCCTTGCCATAAATCTTTTGACATTTATATTTTTACATGATAAAACATTTATGAGTTTGGCAACAAAGAATGATTTCCACTCCAACTGCTGCTAGTGTTTTTTAACTCAAAAAAATAAAAACTAACAAGCTTCTATCTCTGACAATCCAGATGATAAGCTTTTCTAAAAAGCTGTCATAGAAAAAAACAAACAAGACAAATCCTGAATAAGGATAAAGGAAGATTTTTGTATATGTTCCAAAAAGTTTTTAGATGCATTTCATCTTGGGGATCCTGCGACTGGCTTACCTTCTTTACTTACTTTCATCAGTGAAGTATATTACAACCATAGTATCTATCTATATGTAGATTATCTGTCATAGTGGAAATGAACCAGTTGCCATAGGGCCTGAATGGATGGAAGGTGGAATTCGGTGGCAGGGCAGGCCAACCCCTGGCTGCTATGTGCTAAGGTTGATTCCTGAGCCATGGTTGATGATTGTTGAACAAAGAGATGAATGTGTTTGCTGATCCCTTTGTGCTACCCAGACCGCATCTCCTGCATTAACACATAATTAAAAGTTTATTACACTTCCTATTTGTTCTGCAAGTCCCTGTCTGTTAAAGTGACAGCCATTTTTAAGTGAAAGAAAATAATTACTAAAATAGAATCTATATTTGACTGTTTCACTTTGCTGGTCAAAAGCAATTTTACCATCTCCCGATCTGCTTTGAAGATGGCAATAAAAGCAGCAAAGCATACTCTCTTCCTGGATTACTTTCTAATTAATTTTGTATTACTACCTGTCTCTCCTTCTCTCAAACAGTTGAAAGCCCTCTCCTTACATCTGCTTCTCGTAGCATCCACATAAGTCAAGAAACAGGTGACAGCGCCAGCTATGAAAAGAAACAATACCAATTAGGGTGAAGTCGTGTTCATGCCTTGACGAAAGTTATGTGTTAAGCAGAGGGATAGTTAGGAAGCTCATTTCATAGCCCTTGTGTGAGGAAAAAGGATTGACAGTGAGTGAGTATATTTCAGAGTTCAGCTGTCAAAATAACTGCAGCAAAATTGTTTAATTCTACTCTTATGGGTTCTTAGATTAGCAGGGTCAACATGAATACTTATTTGTTGGTGTGTTTAAGGAGTACATACTCTTTCTATGTGAAACAAAGGGTTAATTGTTTTGGGAATGGAGAGAGTGATGAAATTTGAGAGAAAAGGGAGAAATTAACATTTTTTCACCTGGCCTGGATTCCTGCAAGTCTGCTGTTCACACAAGGTCAAAGTGTTGTGTTGGCTCTTCTGCCATCATGAAACTACGAAAGATGTGTTAACCTTGGCAGATGTGTCTGGAGAACCTGGGATCCTCCAATAATGACTCCCTTCGCCATCTCTCAATCCCTCTTTTACTCTCTAAAATAGAGAACACTCTATTGCAAGACTGATAAGCCAGGAGTAGAGGATCGTTTTTCAGTGGTGTCCCTCTGAGGGAGTACCACTTCACAAAGTAGAGGACTTAATTATGTTTAGCTTCGCTGCCTTGATGGACCTAGGAAAACCGAGTTTAATAAATACCAGGAACCAAAACATTCTCATTGCCTGTTATTCACTGGAGAGATAATTAGTGAGTTCCTAATCTGTGTCAGGTGCTACGGCTGGGTTCTCTCTCTCTCTCTGTCTCTCTCTCTCCCCCTCTCTGTCTCCCTCTCTCTCTCTCTCTGTATATATATATATATATATATATATATATATATATACAGATCAATGAATTCACACAGCTATTCTCGTGAGGCTTATGGTCAAGTGGTGCATGATTATTAGGAGTACTTACCAATAATAAATTCAACATAATGTATTATAAGACAAAACATTCCATATGATTTGTCTCTTTCTCAAGAGAAGATACAAAGAACATTCTGGAAAAATATATATAAGGGCCAACACGTAGTATACTTTTCTCATCTCTTTGGAAGGTTGAGGCTAGGAGGAGGAGGATTTAAATACGAATAGAACTTCACAAATCTTCTCTACATGGTGAAATATGTTTGGGATTAGAAAGACACACTTCTTTCTGCCGTAGTTTGTAGGGAACACCCAGAGGAGGGCCATTCATTCAACGGTCCTGCGTTGAGTTTAGAGCACGTCCTTCAAACCTTCAACAAGCATTTACTGAGTAACCGTTATATGCCAGACACTGGCCCAGGTACTGGGGATAATGGATTTTAGGAAGGTTTTTAAAACCCTATTTTAAAATATATATACCATCTCCCACAACAATTCATTTGGCTAGAAAATCCAAATTATTCAAATAGTCCATTCTCACATCAGTCTGTTAATAACTATGCTTTCCCCCAGCACTCGCCTCTACCCTTTTTAAATGGTCATGAACCATAGCAGTATTCAGAATTTATTACATAAGGATCAGTTGCATTTTAAGACACATTAATTTAAATTATAGCATTAGTTGTGAATTGAGATCTTTTTCTAAATAAATGATCACTGATATTTTAAGCAAAAAATATTACTCTGAAACCCTAACTAAAGACAAATTCCAAAGACTTGCAGAAATGCACTCACTTCCTGGACCCCTCTTACATACTCACAAAATTACAAATATTTGTGTTTAAAATATGGGATGCATTTAGAAAACCGTTATTCCATCCTTAGAGAACTTTAAAGGCTTGCAATATATTACTTTTGCTTAATTACAGAAAAGTCATAAATGTTTTAAATAGAAATTTAATCCACTATGCTTTTCTTGTGTCTGGTGGCCAAGGTAACATTTCAGAGGATTTATAAATCCTTGGACCATCCGAGTTTTTACACTTTGATTGAAGTCATAGTTTGGGACTTAGTATACTAAAGGGTGTGGTCCCATCACTTATGCATTTGAAATTTAAAAGGCTTTATTTTGAATGCACTGAGGCATATTAAAAATAAAATGGAAATTTTTATGCTTCATATATAGCCAAGGAGATTCACTCAATGTCACTTTGAATTCTCACCAAATCTAAGGAGGGAATCCCTCAGGTAACATTTGAAACATTTTGAGTGCTTGTATTTCTAAAAGAGGCACTTAAAATAAACAACCAAAAAATATTTTTAAGAACTATATATATAAAGAGATATATATAGCTTTGCTTTGGTTATTCAAGAAGGAAATCTAAGATGATTATAAAATACAGCAATATTAGATCACTTTTACTTTTTAAAGGTAATCACTCAAAATTAATTTTCTTTTCTGAAACAAGAGCTAAAAACAGTTACTTAAAGCATCATGATTCCCTACCCCACCCCCAGCAAATAAAAGTAATTCAAATATGCTGTGAAAAGTTTAATGCGTTACCTTTTATTCTGACCTATACATTTATTAACAAAAAATATGTGTTGAACTCTGCTGACATCTTTGATTAGTCTTTGGTACTAAATTATCTGTCAGCATGCAGAGCTCAATACTGACTACTTTTACTTTTGTTAAAATTTTAATTTAATGTCATCTTTCCCAAACCACCTGACAGGATGGATAGCAGAAGGAATGGGGCAGATGTGATATTTGCTTATCAGAAAAGGCCTAAGTATCTATTTTGGTGCATCTGACAGCAGTAAATGAAGATTTCCAAATAAATAAACGAGCTACACGGAAAGACATCTGAGCAGAAATGCCACAATTCCCATTAGTGAGAATAACGGTGGAAAGGAATAATTACATTCTCTTGTGATTTAGCTGTGTAAAATAAATCTTAAAAAATCCAATTTTTGTTTAAAAATAGAAAAAAAAAGGACGTCTACACTTATGGTGGAGTTATAAGATTCTAAGTTACAGCAGGACAATTTTTATTTATATTAAGGAGGAAAAAGAGGAGAAATTAGTTCCTCTTTCAGTTAGCTCTATGCGGTATGGATTTCTGGGCATGTTTGTTGGTTTGCATATCCATATCATCCACGGTGCTCACCTAAGGAAGATGAAGTGAAATGTAAACTGCTCATCACTTCCCACAAGATTCTACTGGACTCTTGCTCCTGCCCGTCTCCCCAATCTCATTTCGTACTATTGTCTTCTTGGCCTTCTTCCAGCCACACTTTATTCAAATCCTCCAAAGAATCCACTCTTTCCTGACTCGAGATTTTTACTTGTATTTTTTACTTAAGTTGTTCACTTAAATCTTTCCTTGGGTTCAGGTTTAGGTTCTCATGTCATGGGGAAAATCTTTTCCTGTCCTAAGACTGACTCTTTCAGTAATTCTTTATTCTAGCCTGTGACCCCACCTCCTTCATTCCCCACTCTCACGGTCACCTGAAATCATCTCGTGTGTGTTTTTCTGCGTTTATTGACTGTCTTGCCCCCATCCTCATGGAAGCTTCCTTGAGAACTGAACTGGCCTCTTGTCTGCCTCATTTGACCACTGTACTTCTATTGCCTAGAACAGTGGTGTCTCTGGCTCTGGGTAAGAAGCCAACAAATATTTTAAAATTAATTAACAGTATATAAATTTGGTTGATCCAAAGTAATATGTTAGTTTCAGGTAGCCTAAGGATGGAAAGAGTAGCTGTTGCCAACACTCTGCCCTTTCAGACCTCCATTTTCCCCCAGAAACAACTCCAGGGAAAGAAGTGCTTCTCTGTGGAGAACCAAGGATACCATTATCTTTTCCTACGGTTGTTACCCCCACAGCTGTATATCTTGACATGGGAGTCTCAGTAGGTCATAAGCAATTCTGGGAGTGAAAGCTCTAAATGTCTCCAAAATAGCTCCACCGCCGTGTGCCTGGAACAATGGAGAGCACATCCCAGTCACAGCGCCTCACTCTGCCCCATTTTAATTTATGCTGATGGGAGTCTGGGCCTGAGAGGCACTAAAAGTGGGTGTGCTGCCGACAGCTCTTTCTGTGCATGGAGCAATAAAACAGTGGGGCTGGCAACCGTGGACAGAAGTAAAGCCTTTTGTTCTGAGCAGCTTGTTTGCGATTCTAATGATTTTCATTGTTACTCAGATGACTTCTAAGAAGTGTACAGCCACCCATCTCTAGTCAAAACCTACATTTAGAGGGATCAATGATGCGTAATAGGCGTGCCACTTGGCACTGGATGAATTCTCATTCTCAAAAATCTACAGCCGAAAAAGTCATCAGAGAACGTTGAAAACAGCTTTCAGAAGTGCACTGTTGCGTCTGCAGTATTATATTAAGCATGCTCAAAGACGGACTGTGCTGAAGCAGTGCAGTGCACATTGTTTAAAAAGCGTTTACATATTCAAGCAAGTGAATGTTTTTTAGTCTATTTTATTGCTTGGGTTTTATCTAAACATTTTACACAAGGTTAGACAAAATCCTTTTCTAAGCCAGATCATGATAGTTCTTAAGGTGTGAAGAGAAAAAGGACCTCCCCTGTCCCTGATTCCTTTTTTTTTTTTTTCTTAACCTACACCCCTCTTCCCCATACAGAAGTCTTTCCTTATGCCTAGATGGAAGAAGCTTTGTTTTACAAAGTGAATAGTAGCTATTATAATGGACTTGAAGCAACAACTGTGGGTGAGGGAAAATGCTGTACTGTATACTCTAGTAGCCTCGCACAGTGTACCCACAAGGGTACCATTAGATAGTTTTCCCTCTTGTAGTAGTAGCGGGTCAGGCTTTGAGGTTGAGAGCAGACATTCCTCAAAAGGGTGATTTCCCCACATGCTCACCGAGGAGGTTTCAAATCCCAACTGTAAATGATCTAAGACAGTTTCATAAAGCTAGTTCATGAACTTGTGTAGGTACATGTCAAGAATGAGAATGTATATAGGAAGGTTTTCATAAAGTTACATATTTCATAAAACCTTTATTTTAAGGTTATATACTTCCTAATGTTTTGTGTTGCAAAGTTTGCCATTTTATGACATAGTGGTGCTAATAGTGGCAGAAATGTGAAGTTTGGTTTTTAAATTTCTTAATTTCCTCTCCCCACCCCCCACAAACGGGCAATGTCTATTGATCCTCAAATGGTATTTTAATTTATATTGATCCATCAAATTCTAAAACATAGAGACTGCTGGTTTCAAATTCATTTTTAACCTTATAAAATATATATATTCTTTTGTCTTAAATATAACTTTTACAGCATCCTTCCCAATGGCTGTCATTAACTCTACTTCACACCTTTAATAAAGAAACCCAGGTGGGCTATTTTCACTTCTCCAACGGAAAAGCTACTTCTTATGCATGGCTCGCACATATACACATTGCCTTTTTTAGGAGAGACGGTGCATTCTTTAATCTCATTAGATTTTTATGATGCAGTTTCAATTGCAACTGCCAGAGAGCATGTGGCATTTTGCAGCTGTGTTCTATGAGTCAATAAGTGTTACAAGAATGCAGAGCACTGTTCAATGAGTTCATTAGGCCTTCTTGTTTGATCCCCAAATTAATCTTGTGGTAGCTGCAAGGTCATAGACAACATATGAGAGTCACTTTTATCTCTGTCTCCAAACCCAAAGCACCCACTTATGGTGGTGTTCCTCGGTGTACCCTTCTCAACTTAGTCATCAACACACACAGGTCACCCGATACACTGATTGTCTTCTGTGTGAAGCTGAGATATCTATGCTCTAAATCCTCATCCCCACCAACCTCAGATCATTGACATATACTTCCATTTTAAGTGCAAATGTTTTGCTTTGTAATTTTGGCCTTGGGTTGTGTGGCATGTGAATTTCTTGAAGGCAAGGGACATATCTTCTCATTTTGATATCTCCAGTACTTAGCACAGAACCTGGCATGAAAGCAGGTTGTTAACTGAGACATTGAATGCCCACAGAAATGATAACAAATTCTTTACTACTGTGTCTTAGCTTACTAGTCAACTCTCCAGTTCCAAGTCTTTCTGTGGCTCTAGGGAGCTGAGTGTTTCAAGGTCAGGTGTACACATTTTTGAAAGCAGCCTGCTTACAACGATGTTGTTAAGAAAATGAAGCCTGTGATTTCTTTCACATCTAAACACAGAGTGATTTTACAAAAAATATTGAATTTCTGTTAATCGCCTCAAAGTAAATACATCAAAGAGAGTGGACTTTACCATTAAGATTGTAGTGAAACACTTATGCATAATTGAAAACCCCAATTAAGGGATAATTTAGGGTTGCTCCTAGATGATTTGGTAGATCTGATTTGAAGGGAATTTGTGCATTGCACTATTCAAGATGAAAATGAAATAATTCTGAGTTTTGGTATTTTGCATTATCTATCAAAGTGTTTCCTTTCAAAGAATATCTATTTTTATATCCTGTCCCCAAATGCTATCTTTTCAGAAGGCATGTTATCAACAAATTCATTTTCACAAAGCATAACACTTTATGGGATTTGAATGAAGAAAGACAATATGTTTATAAAAGCAACACATAGTGGTTGGGGATACAAATTTTGGTTTCGAATATTAAGCATGATGAATTGACAAGGCAGATACTTGTCATTAGTAATAACGACTCGTGGTTAAATGTGGCATAAATAAGTGGCAAAAAGAATCATTACAGAACTCAAATTAAGAATGTAGGCTTAGGAGAACCCAAGTGTTTTTTTTTCTCAGACAGTGAAACAATTGATACATGTGTTGTAAAACAGGAAAGGAGAAGGGAGGAGTGCTGTGTATTGAATAGCTACTATATACTGTACTTAGTATTTGCACATAATAATTGTTATCTTCCAAACTTCCACGTGGGTAATTTTCATCAAACAAAGAGGAGGCTCAGTTTAAAATTATTTAAATTTAAATAACTTGCCCAAGATTACAGTTAGTAAGTGTCAGAACCAGGATTTGCCTGACTCCATTATTCACAATCTTTCCAGTACTTTGTGATGCCCTGAGCAATTGATACCAGAAGAATTGCCACAATCTGAGAAAGGGTGAAGTTATTCTGATTTAAAAGTAGCCTTCATTAAGTTTCTAAAAATCAACAAAATGCTTTGTCAGAGTAGCAAGCATAAATTATAATCAAGATTGATAACTACTGTGAAACTGGAAACTCATTTGTGTGGACAGTATAGCAAAGGAATAAAATGCTTCAGATAGACTGTAGTCCGGGAAAGTGCCAATGAACTTGACCAGCTGGAGATCCCTGGTAATTTTCAAGAGAGCAGTTTTGGTTCAGGATTTAACATGTACTAAATAATATGATATAGGAATAAGAAGAGCTACTATGTTTAAGTTCTAACCATGTGCCAGACACTGCTAAGAACTCAAACCTCATGATCATGGATCCTTTTTGGCCCTGAATTATCAGGACCATTTTCAAGGTGAGGACACAAACTCACAGAGATAAACGAATTACCCAAAGGCATTCAGCTAGTAAGTAACAGAACTGAGATGAACTTATGGGCCACCTAAATCCAAAAGAAATGTTCTCAACAACATCACCTTTGCCTGCCTAAAGGATCATTGAATAATAAGCCAGGGAGTTCTAGGAGAGATGCGATCTAAGCGATGGAAAGAGATGTCTGGGTAGGAGGTAAGGAGAAGGAGGAGGGGCACAGGTGGAGGAGATCATGTTAAAGAAGAGAGGGATTGCTTCTTTTTCTGAGAATTTAGGAAATAGTCATCCACTCTGCCAAGTTAACATCAGGTTACATCCGTAGCTGTTATTTCTATATACTTTGCCCCTGACTATGGAACAACGGTGGCTGATTTATAAAGGGTGAATAAAATGCACAGAGGGGAAAATCATTAAATGAAAACCTTTCCTTTTCCTGTGGCATTGTGAATAAAGGAGAATTTTCTCATCTTCATCCAAGTTGTTCAGCTGGCAAATTCACTAACCCAGGATGTGCACACATTGACCTGAGAAGGGGGTAAGGGTTCATCTCCTTTTGCCCCCATGAATCCTGTACTATGTTGCCAACTGACGTTCTGAAGCAGAATATGGGCAAATTGATGAGCATGGGTGTTCTATTGCAGAAATTCTGGTTATGTTAGACTCTATAGATCAGCGCTTCTCAAAATTTAAAGTGAATCACCCAGAAATCTTGTAAAATGCAGGTTTGATTGTCTGAGATAAATGCCTGAGATTTTGCATATATATAACAAATATGTAGATAATGTGTGTCTTATCTGTTCAGGCTGCTATAAAAATACGCCATAGACTGGATGGCTTAAACAACAAGCATTTATTTCTCACAGTTCTGAAAGTTGGGAAGTCCAAGATCAAGGTGCCTGCAGATCTGGTGTCTGGTGAGGGCCCACTTCCTAGTTCACAGATAGCTGTCTTCTCTCCGTGTCCTCACGTAGTGGAAGGAACCAGACAGCTCTCTGGGGTCTCTTTAGAAAGGTCATGATCCCATCCCTGAGGGCTCCACCTTCATGACCTAATCGTCTCCTAAAGGCTCCACCTTCAAACACCATGACATTGGGAGTTAGAATTTCAACATATGAATTTGGGGGGACACATTCAGCCCATAACAAGGACAAAGGTGCTGATCCTCAGAGAACACTTTGATTTGTAAGGCTGTGGAGCACCTTGTTCTGTTGCATTTACCTTAATTGCCCACTTCTCCTGCAGATACCCTGGCCAGCAGCCTGCGCTGGCTCTTACTAGGCCATCTGTGAGGGCTCTACCTCTTAGATGCAAATTACTCATCCAGAACGAAGTCTGTGTATCTCTTCCCAACTCCATGCTCTGTGACATCACATTGGCAGCTTGATGATGGCTATGGTGGGAGTATTTACACCATGGAAATCAGCAAATGACACCCCTCTAAACTTTTTTTTAATAGTTTACTCCCTGTTACTATTTTATGCCTATTGCAACCCAAATCATGTTAATTCAAAGGATTTTCTTCCAATGTATTTAATTTCTGCAACATGATATTAATTTATGAGTATTTGTAGAATAAAATTTCCAGGCTGCCTCGTAGGTTATATTTTCTAAGGTGTCTAGGCTTAGGTATAAGCTGAGTAAAGTGTAATGCCCACGTCATATACCCTGTGTTATTCACAATGTGACATATTCAACAAAAAGACTATGATGAATTATTAGTAGCAGAGCAGAATTTTGAACCTCATCTTGAAAAGTCCTTAATGTACTCGGGCCTCTGTTTCTTAATGTATGCAGTAAGGACATTTGTCACATTTAATTTATTATTCTCAAAAAGACAACCACATAGCCACAATTTAAATGTTATTTCAAGGGAAAATGTGCTGAGCTAAAAACAGCCAACTTAAAAACACATATATGAACTCGAATTGATTTAGCAAGTTGTGGAGAATTATGTGACCTGGGTCAAGTGTTCTTATTATATTGGGGTTAAGTTTCGTGCCAATATACATAAAACTTCAGTTAATTAAATATATATGTGTGTTGTTTTTGTAGAAAGAAAGAGAAGGAGGATGTGGGGGGAACTGAGTAAGTGAGGTGATCCCTTGCCAGGTGATCCCTGTGCAGCAAAAACTTGCTGAAACTAACTTAAAACTAAGTGGCATTGTAGTTGATATCAAGGGACTGAGTTGCTCAGCTATCACAGATGGAGTGCAAAAGAGCGTAAATCCCATGAGATCTTGTAGGACTTGCTTTGGAATAGAAAAATGAACTTTACTGAATGTTTCTTTCTCTCTCCCTGCTCTCTGCTCTAATAAATGTGCTTAGGTGTAGTGAAATTATTCCAAGACTGGCAACAGAGGGTTAGGGATGAAAAATGTAGAGGACCATTGTTAATTAATAAATGGATAATAACTGTGAAGGTTGGCTGTGGATTTAAGATCTGCATGGGGGCGGGGGAGGGGGTGGATAGCAAGACCCTTGTAAAATCCCAAAGTGTGATGAAAGTCTTTTCTGAAAAATGACTTTATTATCATGGTTATTTCATTATTATCCACCTTTATCAAAAAAGCAAAATAAAATTTAATTTGAACACTATTAATAAGCGATTGAGCAGGAGTTTGAAGTATTTTACCATCGAGCTAAACCATCTGAAAGTATATTGAGCTTCCAAGTAACATTTTGTCTATAAGTAACAATTCACAAGGCTAATTTTTGTGTATAAGTTCCAATAGCAATGGATATAAACGTCATGGAGAATGTCTTAACTACCGAGCACAAGTAACAAATACTGCAGATCTGGGATTTGCTGTCAGAGTTTTTTTCCTTCATCTTTAGCACTCATTATAGTAATACACATGATTTCCACAGCATTAGGGAAGGCAGCAAACTGTAATAAAATGAAAAGTGGCCTGAGTCAGAATGCTTGGCAATGTTTAATCTGGGTTCTAACAATAATTTGTCATGTGAGACATTGATGAGTCATTTAAATTACCTGGGCCTCTGTCTCTTAACATATAAAATGAGGATATCTCTATTAGAAGGTCTCTAAGGTTCTAAAATTATCCGTCACCATTATTATTCTCAGATTTGGAAATGTAAAACCTTTCGCAACCAATGTGACATCACTCTGAGATTCCCTCCAAAGAGGAGTGGTGAAGAGTGTCTGGCAACAGAGCGTGGTATTGATGAGACAGGTAAAACTGACAAGACGGGAACAATAGTAAGTGGTTCACTGCAAACCAAAGAATGGGAGAAAAAAATGGTTAGTGATCTAGTCACAGACCAGCGTTACAGATGAAGCTCACTCTGTATTTAAGAAACACATACCAGACTGAAACTCATTGTATAACCTCAGTTATCCGTCATCATCTGAAATGTTATGAATATAATTTGACCATGAAATTGAAAACATGTATTCACATGGTATTCTTCAAATAATAAAATAGACTGGTAAAATATCAGAACTTGAGTTAGAACAGTGGTTTTCAGGCAGAGGTGGGGGTGCAATTTTGCCCCCTCCGCCCAGGGGAAATTTGGTAACATCTGGAACCATTATTGGTTATCATGCCTGGGAGGGTAGTATCGGCATCTGGTGGAGAGAGACCATGGACACTGCCAAACACCCCACAGTTCACAACACAACCCCTCACGACAAAGAATTATCCTTCCCAAAATGTCAGTAGTTCCAAGGTCAGGACACCCTGAGTTGGGAGAATCTTCTGCAAAACCAGCTGACCCAGAGTGCTGCTTCAAATGAGTGAACTCTTTTTAATTCCACATCATAGATAGGGCAACTGGTAAGGCACTGAAATGTCACACGGGACGTGGAGGTGAAATGACGACTTGAACATAGTCTTCTGGCCCCCGGTTCAGTTTCTTCCCTGTAGTTCCTCAAAATGTGGTTAACGTGGCAGGGAATTAGAACCAGCGGTAATGATCTAAAAGCAAAAGTGAAAATAAAAGCAGATACTGTCCACTCCCCCACACCCAGCACTGCTGAGTTGGGGAGGCAGAATCTTACCAAGGAAAGGCAACCAAGCATCTGCATTTCCACAAGCTCCGATGTGATTGTAGTGCACAGGAACATTTGGGCAATGTTGCACTTCACCTGACTGGACACTTATTGTGCACCAAGACATTTTCATGGTACTGAAAAGAAGCAGCAATAAATATGTAAAGGAGAATCAGAGGTACAAAGAGGTTATTAAATGTGATCAATGCTCCTAAAGAAAAGTTCAAAATATGAAATGATCAAACACTATAAATTATGCAGCATAACTATTTAAAATATAAAAATGGTTTATAAGTAAAGGGTAGTTATTACCTCTGCATCTCCCAGGCACGTGCTCAAACAGCCATCAAAGGAGGAACACCGTGGGCTGGACCCACCATTTGGCCGACTAGCATCAAATTCTAATCTTGTCAGAGTCTTGGATTTGCTCACTCTTTGGATCATTTACCTTCAGCTAGACAAAAATTATAGTCTGCCACTCCATACGTGACCCTATAGTAACATGTCTCATAAATGCCATCTGCCTTTTGCCACAGAGAAGACTGAGGAAGAAATTGATTGCCTGTCCACCATCCTTCCATCTCACGGAAAACCTCAATAATCCCAGGCCCAGGCTACCTTGGATGGGACCTTAGCATTTGATTTGTATTTAAGGCAGGGGGGTTATAACATTTTACCTTTCCCTCCAGGTTAACAAAAACTCCTTTGAAACTATTAGCTCTGCTTTGATTGAGTTGATTCCCTCTTTTGATGTCACAGAGTTTATAATATTATGAAAGTCTGAATGTATAGCTGAGAGGCTAAAAGAAAACAGGGTGAATTCTATTTATGGCAGCCAATTGCAAACATATTTCATTTATAACATTGAACTTTAATTTTATCCACTGACCTTTTAATTAAAGTAAAATATTATGCCCTCCTGAAATATTGGGCATAAGTTAAAAATTGTTCAATATTGTGACTAAACCAAACAAAAGTAATGGGGAAAAATATTGCTTTTTTTACACCTTGCTACATGTGCTTCCTAGCTCCCTTCCAGAAACTCTGATGAGCTATCCACCTGGAGAATCACTGAATGAGAGAGGTACAGTTGGGAAGAACATTGCAGAAGCCATGCTGAGTGAAACGTAGTGGGCAGCCAGTGTATTATTCTCGTAATCTCCATGTATATTTGCAGATTGCCCCTGCTAAGTGGAGCGCGTGCTGAAACCATATTGTGCAGTGATATTTGTTGATGGGATGAACCCTTCACCGTAAGAGCAAATTTCCTTTCCTGGAAGTCTTGTTGTTCAGTGCTTACAGACTCTGGGTTATTCAGATTTCCCAAAAACAGTGAAAACAGTGCATGTATAATAAGATCAACATAAAACTTGAATGGGAAAGAATTTCAGATGGTCCAGTCTCCTAATAATTACCCCAGGTTTGTATCCAAGGCAACAGCAAGATTTCTTCCATTTAATATCATATCATTGAAGAGAAAAAGAATCCTTCTATTCTCAAGTGGAAATCAAAAAGGATATATTTTTAGTTACACAAATGCCTAGTTACATAGATTACCTGAATTCCATTACAAAATGAAATGAAACTCATAAATATATGTCGATACAAACTCCAGTAATAAAACGTAGATATAGCAAACCATATTTAAAGCAAGACAAAATTACATTCATGTTAATTTTAAAGAGTCCTTTAAAGTTTACTTAAAGAATAGATATAAGGTCCGAAGACAGTCATGTGTTTACACTTCATGCCTGTTATAATCTCTTATCTGTAAGGACAGATGCCTTTTGAACACGGTTCTCAACCCTGGTTGTACAGGAGAATCAGCTGGGGGGCTTTTCCAGAGCATATGTGCCCCAGCGGTACCCCAAGATTTAGACTTCACTGGTCTGTGGTGGAGCCCGGGCACGTGTATTTTATAAAAACTCTCCCGGTGATTACAATATGCAGCCGGGGTTGAAAGCTACTGGAGGACAGAAACTTTTATAACTAGAGTATTTTACAGTATCTTGAAGCTGTTAATGGAATGCAAGTCTTTTGCTCTATTAATGATCTTCTGCCAGCCATTCAGGGAAAAAAATTGGTCTCTGCTTCAATACGTGTCATCTGTATAGACCAACCTTGAAAAACATTATCTCTTAATTAGATTCTAACCTTCCGTCCTCCTCTTTCCCCATGCAAAAGGCAATGAATAACGAGCAAGGGAGAAAGAAAAGTCATTTGGGTGACTAAAGATTCAGGGGTTAAAGCCACATAAATCTTTACCTATGGGTCAATATTTTGATAAGTAGTAAATTGCATTAATGAAGGATTTACAAATAAAGATTGTTGAAGTAGTTGTTCATTGTTCCTCTTCTAGAATGTGGTGTAAGTGTATTTTGAGCCATTTTATGCCCTCTGTGCAGTGAGGAATGCTTCAGATGTATGTTTCATGATTCTAGGGTGAAATATATTTTAAATTTAAATATATACAGCATGGAAAACACCTAGTTTCTCTTATCACCAATACGTTGTAAGCAATTTGGAAAATACAATGGACAAAGCAATCATAATAACAAACCTCTGAGGATTTGGTGAAGGACCCACAGTTGATATAACTTAAAAAATCTTGAGTGTGTGTGAGCACACGATTTATGTCTCATCATTGTTTCCTCCTATTATTTATATTGCAAACATACCGGTTTACTGTTTATTAGCAAATTACTTATTTTCACCACTCTAATGAGAATAATTATTTTTGGTCTAAAGAGAATAATATGGATGCAAAGAGCTCAACTTTAAAACTGTCAGTGGTGTTTGCATGACAGGTAATGAGGCAGTTTGTCAGAGCATCAGAAGCTAATTGAGCTCAGCTCACATCCATGAAGCTTGTTCAGCTGAGGCCCTGCCTCCTAAAAAGAACAGTGGAATTAAATGAGACAATGTGACATGTACAATTTTAATTGGAAGCTCTCATTTAAATATTTAAAAGCATGTTTAAAATAATTTGCGAATTCATACAGATGCTTCCTTCTCCAACTAATTCAGAATATTCAGTGGGTCATACAATGTCTGGATGTCAAAAATATGAATTATTGAAGTCCCTGCACGTATAAGTATACTTGCACCTTTGGGCAAGATCACATTTAGTTTAACAGAGGGAAATAGGAAAGAAACAATCCTCAAGACTGCAGAAGGGTAGGTGATTTTTAAGGTATTTTTAAAACCATTAAAAGTATTATTACATTGTACATCTGTTTTGAAAAATTGAAATTATATTTAAGTATATTTGAAATAAGTTATATAAGTAAAACTTGAAATGTAACTTAGAGATGTTGTAGTACAATGCTAAATTTTTGATTTTGACAGTTTATTTTGATTTTTTTCGAATGCCATTGATTCACTTTTTATTCATTTTAAGTTGTCTGGTTTGGGGTCTACATAAGTAAGATCCCATTTTAATAACCCTGAAATTCTTAGTTTCTAATATTGCTTAAAATCTGTGCTTATTGATCGTTTAGAATTCTTGATTATGCTGGTTTAAAAAAAGGCAGAAAAATTTAGGGGATAAAAGGGAAAAAATAACTATCCAATTTAACTCTGACATATTAATAATCCAGTAATAAATCACATGTAAAAAAGCAACTTGTCAAATCTGATACCTGCTAACTGAAAGTGTAATCACAGTACACTAATGACTTTGAATGACACAAAAACAACTTTTCTAAAACTATAGCAAAATATCTACAACTCATTTTGGTAGCCTTAATGTGATTTCTTAAGGAAAAGATTATATAAATTGCAATGCTTAGTAACATTTTTCATACATCAGCAAATGATACTGACAATGAATAATTAGACAAAACGTTGTTTTACCTGGTTTTATTGTATACCTTTTCATTACCATCACAGGTTTCCAAAAGTTAACAAATGTAATGGATTCGTCTTATATAGCGCTTAAAATTAGAATAGCTCATAGAAAAGGAGACATGTTTAAAGAAATAAGTGGAAAATTCTTAGAAAAGAAAGAAAAATGCACTACAACAGGAGAATTGGGATGGATGAGAAGAAATTGATGTAACAGAAAGCAAAAACAAGTCATTTTATTTAAACTGGGATCTGGAAAAGTGAATTAAGGAGACTCAAACACGCTGGGAGAAAAATAGGACCTAATAACATGAAAACACAATTTTAAGTGAAACATTTGTCTCAAAGCTAGCATGTCTTTGCTCTAAGAACTGCAACAACGCCTTACATTATTTTGTACATATATATTTTTGGAGGTCTTTAATCTGTCTTGCAGAACTGCAGAGAGAAGCAAACTGCTGATCTCAAAGAAAAATAAGACTGAAATCTTATTAACTATATACATACATCATGCACACTCCATGCCCCAGACATGCATGCTACATGCACATATTTATCAGACCTCCATACGTGCAGTCTAATGCATACACACATGCATACACACACAGCACAAATACGTGATGTCTGAATACATCAGACATGTCCAAACATCCTGAAGACAGGCACACCGGCTCAAACTTTTCCAACTTATGTCTAATTCAAAATGTTAACAGAAGATGTCACTCCACTGATTTAGTCTTTGTTCTTGGGGCTATTCTTGGGTATAAGCTTTCTTGTTCTACTTATGAACAGAGTTGAAAAACGGGCTCATTTTATTTCTCCGTGAAATACAACCTAATTTTCTCTCATCCTCGACAGGAAATGATTAATGCCTACCGAGGTTTTGGACTGGTTTTCCAGGGAAGTAACATGACCAGACAGCATTGCTACCTGTGTCCTTTCTTAAGCACTGTCTGTTAGAATTCATCCAGATCCATATAACTTTAGAAATAAGTAGATTGGAACTCAGGAAAACCTTCCGTAGATTTAAGTACTTAATATTTATTTTTATAGCACAAAAAGTTTTCATAAAAGTCAGAATTTCATCAGGAAATCATCTGTTAATCACCTACGTTGTTGCCTGTTGTAAAAACAAATTTAAAAAATAGCTATTTCATTTTGTGAAGTAGCTTCTAGTGTTCTTCAGTAATACTTCATAAATAATTATTCCATATACCAGTGCTCATTTAAAAATAATTTATACCTAATTAGTATGCATTACTCCAAGGATTCAAATGATGTAAATAATTGCTGGAAGTGAACCTCCCAAAAGTATGGACCATTGGCCTAAGTTACAGTTCCTCATGAAAAATCGCATAACGTCTCCTAAGACAAAGAAATCACATCACTAGTCTATTACTATACAAGTTCTTAGGAACCGTATGACTATTGAAGGGATATCTTTGTATACATACATTTACACTTATTTTTGCATAAATATATAGTGTCTACTTTTACAAGTATTATGGTACTTTGGAATACCAACAGTTTGGTTTTGGTGGATCAAAGTGATTCATGGAAGAGAAATAAAATGTGGTGTAACGTATTCTTGGTAATCCTATTTCACTGCACACATTCCCATATATTTCAATGTGTTTTATCTGTAAAATGTGCTTTAAAGTCAGACAAACATATTTCTTCTGTATTTTAAAGGGCATGTAAGCTCAGGTGGGGGGAGGAAAAAATGTCATAATTGGAATGTTCTCAGAAAACTCCTTCTGTGGTTGGGCAGAGTTAACCTTATTTTCTTTAGAAAAAATCAGGCAAGTGGTATTATCAGTAGTATCTGTTTCCCTTAATTATATTTCTTTAATCACTTATGTTCATTCTTTTCAATAAGTGAGGGAAATAACTGTTTAAGTTTCATAAAGTAGAAATACCTACAGCAAAATCTCTCATAGGATTTGAGACTCCTTAAAGCATATTTTACTTTATACTTCCCCTTAGATTCAACATTACCAAGTCATAAACCTCCCATACCTGACTTTTTAAATTGGTTTTCCTAAAGATGTATAGATAGGCAATCGATGATTCAGATCTGTTTGTAAAAGTATTTGTAAATAGACATTTGCAAAAGCAGATCAGTAAAAATCAAACACCAGATTCTTATGTAAAATATATTTTTCTATCCAGTTAGTATGGACATTTTTATGATGTTAAGTAGATTTTGTTACAACCGATTATAACCCTGCCAGATATGCTAAGTGTTTCTTTATTTTTGCATTTAAACTACCAGTTTGATTTTTCCAAACTGAAGACAAATGTACTCTTTTAAATGAACAAATGAACCTACATGAGCCTACAGCCAAAAATTCTCAGGACCCTATAGGAAACAAGATTAGCTAGCATTTAATCATAGGGTTTGCTGGTTAAAGCTGATGTGATTTAGAAATATAATTAAGATATTTTAACTACATCAGCCGTATTTTATCACAAACTTTCAAAAACATGTGGTGCGTAGCTGCAGATTTATGACAGTATATAAATGTAACCCCAGCTTGGCAAACAGTAGCTTTTCCAGCGAAGTCATCTTGTGTTACAGACTATATAGTGTGTCCAGTGTAGGATGATTTGTGCCAGCTAAAACTGTAGCCTGGAGCTACACGTGCTGTGTTATTACTTTAATCTAGTTATTGCAGCCTTGAACTGTGTGTTAGCAAGTCGAAGGAAGAAATGTCAGAAGCACGATCTAGCCTGATCATTAAGAATTTCAAGGAATAGCAGAAAATGTCCCTGTATATTCCTCGTTTGACTGCTTTTTTAGAATATGTTGACTTAAGAAGCAGTATTGTCTAACATAGGAGAGTATTTACAGTTTACTATAGTCTAATGTGCCTTCCATGACTGAGCTTTTAAGAATTTATCTGAAGATATGCCAGTAAAGTGATGATCGTATAGACTAAAAATTTAAAATCAAATATAGCCATTTACACTAAAATGAGAAGAAATATAGGACTATTCTTATGGACTATATTGTGGATTGCTAATTATAAAACTGTTCTAGTTTATATGAATGTGAGTATATGGTATATGTATAATTGCAGATACTTCTAAGAAAAGTATTGTTATAAAATTCATTAATAACAAAATAGAGATATCATAGGTGAGTAATCATCACATTTGAATAAAAAACAAATTAATGTCAGCAATGTGTTATTTGAAGATTGATATTATTTCACCAATAAAGTATATTTGTCATTTTTTGCTGATGGACGGAAGGGAGTTTCAGAATTTTCAGCTTTTTGTATTGTCATAACTTATAAAAATGCTTTCACTGAAGAAGTGATAAATGATAGGAAAATCTTTTTTAATATTTGAGTTATAAATGGCAGAGTAAATTTTTCTGTTTGTGCTCTATTTTTGCTCAAAGTGTTATTAAATTATTTTGTTTTCTTTACTAGAAATTAATTATAATAGCTAAGTTGTTTTAAAATACTTTAGGTGAATTCTTAAATCTGAAAAGTAATTTGTTCTTTTGAAAAAAGTCATCAAAATTACCAAAAGGATAAACCTAGTTTGCATACACAAATGCATCGTGGTAATATCGTATTAGTAAGTTCACTGGATTTATATACATAGATATAATATTTCATATTACAAAATAAATTGAACATTTTGCATAAGAAACAAGGAATGAAATATACGAGAGTTAGAGTTAGAAGAAAGTCAGAGTTAAAGTTCAAAGGTAAATTTGGCGGCTGGCCCGGTGGTGTAGCGGTTAAGTCCGCGCGCTCCACTTCGGTGGCCAGGGGTTGGCAGGTTCGGATCCTGAGTGTGGACAGACGCACCACTTGTCAAGCCATGCTGTGGCGGCGTCCCATATAAAGTGGAGGAAGATGGGCACGGATGTTAGCCCGGGGCCAGTCTTCCTGGCTAAGTAAGTTCATTGACTCTGATAAGCATTTTATCACCTAGA
Source organism: Tapirus indicus (assembly GCA_031878705.1). Classification (NCBI taxonomy): domain Eukaryota; kingdom Metazoa; phylum Chordata; class Mammalia; order Perissodactyla; family Tapiridae; genus Tapirus; species Tapirus indicus. The sequence goes on along the minus strand of CM062937.1, from coordinate 30,798,169 downwards.
GATGGTAATTGTGTCAAGTCTTAGGTTTCAGCCTGGTGGTTATTACAGTTATTGATTCATGTACATCAATGCTTATGGGATCACGGTAATATAATATACTAATACAGAAAGTTTCATGTGAAATATTCAACATTTAACTAATAATGATTTATACACAAAAACTTAATGATATAAATAAGATAAAAACTTAAGATAATGTACAGTCACTGATATCTGAAAATAAATAATTCTCTTTCCCCCTTCCTTAGAAACCAAAGAAAATTTATTTATATTTTAGATTTCTAAGGTAAATTAACAATTCCAATAAAAGGTTTTTTCAAATGCGGTAGTCTCAAATGAGTGTCTGTCTTCTGTCCAGTCATACAAATTTGCAGGATAAGCAATTAGGCAAGGTAAAGATTATGTAATTATATATTCATATATATATATATATAATTGGCTTAAATTTTTATATAAATGCTTAAATTAAACCACATTCACAAATGACACATTGGAAACACATTGGAATCAGAGTACAAAATACTTTAAAATTATTTTCTAAAACTGAGGAAACTGGAAATTCTGTTATTTGACTTAAATCTTCCCAAACACTAAGTACAAAAATTATCCAATATATGCAACTGATTTAGTGGCAAGAATGTATTGTTTCTAATGCTGCAGACAATTGAATGATTTTGAAATAATCTTTTTTAAAACTTTGCTTCTGTTTCAGAATATTGCGTGAAAAACATCATCTTATGTTGTTTTAAAAGCAATAGAGTGTGTTTAAAAGACTATTCTAATTTATTTCATCACATTGCTTGATTTAATTTTTATGTGCATATCCCTGAGAAAGTAAAAGTAAAATAATTTGAAAAAATCTCACATGCCAATTTTTAGCTTTGTTGTTATATTTAGCGTGATGAATGAATAACATTTTCAGTTAGATTAAGAAAAGAAACGTTGGAGTAATAAATATGTTTGAGAGCAATAGAATGACAGACTAATCTTGTACATCACTTCTTACACATTTTTTAGTTAATTTATTCTTATTCTATTATAGTCATCCAAAAATTTTTTTAAAGCCTACCTATCAACCTCTCCATGAAGGGTTGATTACATATTTAGCATTCTGTAGTTCTGTATTTTATTCATAGCAAGGATTCTACGAGGTACTCTAACCTGAGGGGAGACACCTGGTGGGTTTAATTAGATTGCATCTGGTAATAATTAGGAGCGAAGGATAAAAGTTAAACCAGCTGTAATAGTGTAAGTGGCTTCAATTTACTAAGATAGTCCAGGAGAAAAGATTCCCAAAGCTTGGAAAGACAATGAAGAATCCATGGAGAGATTTTGAGTACAGAGGTATCCAAACATTGAATTAAGAACCTTAACCAATATTGTTCACCCAAAGGGGTTCTGCAGTGTTGAAAGTCCATGGAAAGCAAGATTTACTCCACTAGTAAACATTATGGTAACACTTTCCTGAGGTTGGCTACTGACTGAGTGGATGGGGAGTTGGAATGGGGTGGTGAAAATTTGGCAAAAAAAATTCAAGTTGTGTTTTCTTCAATTCTGATGACTTAAATAAGTACCAGGTCCAAGTCAGAATTTAAAGAGATTTTCTTTACTTGGTAGTCCACACACCTTAATCATATTAGTTTGTGTTATTACTGTACTTTGTAGTGGCATATGTTGACAGAAGGGCAGCAATTTTAATGTTACATTTGCAATCTTTTGCTATCAGAGGCTGCATCATGTATACATTCTGTGAAGGTTTGCTGTGATTCATAGCATTTGGAGGAAGTTCAGGATAGATTAAATGCAAAGTTTATGGTTTTGTTTTTAATTCTTGAAAATGAGATAATTTTAATTGTATCTTGAACAATTTTGAAATTCCTAAATGGCTCTTTCACCACTCCCTTCGTTCTTGCCCTTTGCTAACTCATGATTTGTATTTAGATGTGAGACTGTTGTTCAGACAAATGAATCTGTTGAGATAGGCATGGTAATTTAGTTTTGTTGCTGTCACTATTATATAGACGTGTGTTGGATCCTTTGGGGTGAAAAGTGCTGATGTGCCAAATAAGAAGGCATTACACACACACAAACACACACACACAAAAAACACACACACAGAGTACAAGATGTTCTGTACTATCTTGTGTACATGTGAATAATTAATAAACATGATAACATTTATATAAAATGATTTTTTCTACAAATGCAGTTGTAATTCCCCCTAAAATCCCTTTTATAGATGAGTCAAAACTTCCCTAATTAAATCCTAGATTAAAATATCCGATAGATTTATATTGCCATAGATCAGTCATATATAGCTCAGGCTATCACTTGATTTGTTTGTGTTCTAGTTTATTTCAGAAAAATTTAAAAGGGATTTTGTTGAAGGAACATTAATTTAATAAACAGAGCATCACCATTGATGCAAAACATGACATAAGGCAAAATACTCTAGACCTGTGCTGTGCAATAAGCTTTCTGTGATGATGGAAATGTTCTCGTGTGCTGTCCAATATGGCAGCCACTTGCCACATGTGTCTATTGAGTACTTGAAATGTGGCTGGTGTGATTAAAGAACTGAATTTTTAATTTTGATTTTTTTATTAATTTGAACTTAAATAGCCACATGTATCTGGTGGCTACCATATTGGCAAGGACGTAATCCTTGACCTGTAGGAGCTTACAACGTAGACCCCCATGCAGGCACCCCTTCAGCAGAATCATAAAGGAAGTCAATGTATCCCTGTTAGTTTCATGTCTGTATATTTTCTTTCCTTATTTATTTTAATTCTAATTCATTGAAAACAGGGGCAAGGCCTTACCATTTTTTGAGCATTCAATAAATACTCTCTAAATTGAATTGAAGAAGTTGTATACAAAAATAAAATTTTAGAAGGAAAATGTGTTGCTTTGGTAATAATAAGTGTAGAGAGAAGAAAATAAGGAAAATGGAGAGTAATTCAGAACAATAAGAAGAAGGGCTTGCAAGACCAGTGGTTTTTTAGTTATTTCTTTCTCACACAGTATAAAAATTTACATCCTGCCCATGTCTTTGTGACAGAAGAAAGAAGGAGGATTTGCAGGGTGGAGAAGTCTGAGTTTGGGATCAGTGTCGGCCACAGGGGCCAACCTGAGCTGTGCCTGGAGAGCAAAGTAAAGGGACTCTCAGAACACAGCGCTGGCCCGGCCACTCTTCTTACCTTGGCTGGAAGGCAGAGCAGACACCACTCACCTGTAAAGGCCTGACTTGCTCCTCTGGTTTTGGAGACTTTGTTTGCTATACAAGGAGAGGATTAACCCATTCTGGGTAATAATGTAGAGAAAAATTTACTGTACTTGAGATAACTAGTAGCCATTATCAACATCATCATCATTATCATTTTGCTGGTTTTTATAAGCTGCAAGCTATGCTTTACAGATTAAAAAAAAATTCACAAAGCATAACCTAGCCTGTCTTGAGCACTTATTACCTGCTAGTCACTATGCTTAGTGTTTTTAAAGAACTAGCTCCTGTCAGCCACAAAAAAACCCAGTATGTGGATACTCTCATTTTCATCATGTGATAAATGAGAACACTGTGGCTTACAGGTTGTAAATAATTTGCCTGCATTTAGTAAGTGGGGAAACAGAACCCAGTGTTTTGACTCCATTCTGTGGGAACAATTAATACTCCATTCTGTTTCTCAAAAGCAGAGGCCTCCACTCAGTTTGCCAACATGTAGAGCAAAGTTGTGGTTTTCATTTGACTGAATGTGGGGAGAGAGAAATAATCTGAATCTGAGAATAAACTAAAAGCCACCATTTTCCAAACTATCATTCCTTTAAGAAATGTTTTGGGTATGAGTACACGTGCTAGATCATGTGGCTTGATCCTGTCAGTCTTCTTTCTAAATAGCTCCGTTTCAAATCACAGATGTGACATGTCCACAGAATCTGCTGGGTTTGCGCACGCGTTCAAAAAGGCAAGTTTGTCATTAAACTGGAGCTAACTGTCATTATTTCTCGAATTTTGCATGGAAAACAAAACGTTTTGATCTTCTTCATTGCTAAATTTGGAAAGCATATTAAAATGAAGAATGACTTGTTTCAGAAAAGGTATATTAAAAAATATTTTGAAATGAAGCATGAATTAGGTTTATCTGGCTCCCGTTCAATCGTGCTATATCCAGGACGTAGGTCCATCACCTTGGAAACTGACGTGTATTGGAAAAGCAGAGAGTACAATATTCTCAGATGACTTAGAGAGTTAATGTACCACCAAGTTCAGGTTCTGACTTTCAACTTCCAGAAAGAAGCTCATCATCCAATTTAACAAACTGCCCCCAAAGTTGATTTTTTTTTCATTTTTCTCGTCTGCAGCCAGCCTCTTCCTTAAATGCCATTGTGAAACAATTTATCAGGCGCTATAATTATGCAGCTCAGAAATGAAAGATTTTTTGAAGATCATCCTGTGCTGTTTCTCACTTTACAGATGCAGAAGTTGGGGCTCAAAGAGGTGAAGTGACTTGTTCAAGGTCATAGAACTTAGAGGCAAGTGCCACAGTCAGGTCCCCAACCTGGCTCTTCAGATGTGCTGGACACTGGTTTTTCGACTGGAGTGCTTGCTCTGCCCTGAAGGTCGCCCCAGTTGCTTTCTCTCTTCTGCTACACACTCTCCTCTTGGATGTATTTCGGATTTTAAAAAATTATTCCCGAGAATTCTAATTAACTAAATTGTTCCTAAACCATGCTATATTAAAATTAATCAAATTCTAATACTTTAAATTGAAATGTATTTTCCTGTTTGAAAACTATTTTAAAGATTTCATTATAATAGTACTAACATTTTGTGATATTGTTCACAAAATTTTACTTGAAATTAAGTGTCAATGTATCCTCTAATTTGAAAGCATTTTGAAAGTTTCAGTATTTTGATGACTGAAAAAAGTAATGATAACTGATTTAAACATATAAACTATTTGCACTTTTTGATATGTTGTTTCACACAGAGCATAGGAGATTTTCGTGTAACATGTGTTCAGTTTCCCTAATTAAAGTAAAAGGATGCCTTTTTTTTTTTTTTCTGTATCATTCTTAAAGTAACTAGGATAGTACTCATCCCACAGCAGGAATTTAACATAAGGAAATATTGTAAACCATAAAAATATGCTTTATAGCAGAGATTCTTTACAAATTAACGTGATTTGCTGCCATTTATTTTTCTGCTTGGACAGCCGTCTGACCTCTTACAAGACAGAGTCTCAATTTCTAGCTTGCATGGGCATGATGAGGATCATATGTGAATTATATATGGGGTAAATAAGTCCTGCGCCTGGGGCAAAATATACCCTCATTTACTGGGACTTATTATTATTACATCAAGATGAAAATTTCACCGGGCAGTCCCCGTGGCGCAGCAGTTTAGTTCGCGCTTTGGCAGCCCGGTGTTCGCGAGCTCGGATCCTGGGTGCTGGTTGACGCACTGCCTGTCAGCCATGCTGTGGCGCCGTCCCATATAAAGTAGAGGAAGATGGGCATGGATGTTAGCCCTGGGCCAGTCTTCCTCAGCAAAAAAAAAGAAGAGAATTAGCAATGGATGTTGGCTCAGGGCTGGTCTTCCTCACACACACACAAAAGATGAAAATTTCAGCTAAATGTAGAGTTGTTGTTTATCCACACTTCCTTGTATGATTTTTTTTCCTAAGTCAGAGAGCTCAATCACTGGTCTCCAAAGTTAGGATAGATGAACTGCAAAGAAAAAGCAAAAATCTTGGTCTGCTTTTGTCTTCCATAATTAGTTTTGCTGCCCATTTCAGAAGCAATCTTCTTGAAAGTCAGACTTTCTATTGCAAGAGCTAGTCACCTAAGAAGGATATTCTAAAAGCATCTCTTTATGCATCAAAGCCCAGAAATTAGAGGGGTGGACCTAGAGTTTTATTATAAGGCGTAGAATAGAAAGTCTGCACCATATGATGAAGACAATGCCTACTTGGCAGGAAACAACAATGGAAAATATCCTTCCTGAAAGAAGGGAAAATATGGAGAGAAGAGAGTGAGATATTTGAAACAATCTGTGAGGAAGGTTTCAGCTGACCCCACAAGGGAATAATATAAAGGCCTATGCCACCCTGAGGTGTAGGAACCCTGTGGTTTATTAAGGCAGGCGTATGAGCTGCTTGTCCCTCTTTGCTTTGGCTTTGGAGAGTAAAGCAGAAGATTTAGGATTTTCAAGTCCTGAAAAAACCCCCACTGATATCCTGCCAGAATAGGCTTTCACTTGATTCTGGATTGGGGCAAAACAGCCTTCAGGCAATTGGATGAAATTGAAAAACATAATACATAGGCCTTTTAAATGGCATTCAGAGAAAAACAAATTAAAACATAAAAGTTTGTTCTGATGACCATTCACTAATTGTCTTCATGGATTAGGCCATGGTCCCACCACTGGTTCAATTTCGGTGTAATATTAATTTGGAACAGGATTGTGATTAAGTACAAGTTTACCTCCTATAGCATGTGTTGTCCTGGATAAAAAGTGTAAAAAGATTACTTGTTCTGATAATGAACCCAGTACAGATTTTCCAGCAGTCAGGATGTAAGATACAATAGGATACATTTCCTGCCCACAAGAAACCAGGGGTCTAGTGAGGGAGAAAGACATAAAAATGTATAACTGAAACACAACAAGGAATACAAATTATAACAGATTGAAGTGCAAAATGCTACAAAAGTAGAAGGAGGCAATTATTTCCTCTGCCTGGGGAAAGAGAGAGCCGTCCCAAGGGAAGTGACTTTTGAAATAAAGTTTGAAAGTGCGACGTGTGTGTAGCACAGATACCACAAATTTTGAAATGTGATTTTGCTGTTCATTTAAGATCAGCATTCAAGACAACATGAAGGAGGTTGAGCAGATTGCAGGGAGCTCTTATCTCTGTTTTTAACACATTAATTTTATAGGTTCTCCTTTAAACTTGAGTATCCCACAAGAACGCCCATTGCCCTCAAATTCCAGGAATTGTTTTGGGTTCCACAGGAGAAGGAGGCTTTGGACTTGTGAGTAAATGCATTTGAAAATCTGATGACACGTTTGAAAAGTGATTCAAGAATGCATTGTAAATACGGGGGGATTAACACTAAAATGATGAAATATATCTCTGTACAGAGGTTAAAGTATGCAATTTAAGATCAAGGGTGGTCATAGAAAACAAAATAACATTTATTTCAAAAGGGAGTAAACATTGCAGATTTTTTGGTGTTGGTCATTTGAGTTTTAAAATTTTACAATGTGTGACAACATTGTTTTGATCATGGAGGTGATGAATTCGTTCAGCAAACATCAATAAGTTGCCTGTAAGTTAGAAGTGGAGGAAGAGTATTCCAAAACAGTGACAGCACGCCTATGGACTTGACATTGGGGAAAGCATGAAATTCTGTGTGTCTAAATGTAAGATCCATGTTTCACTTATATACAATATGCAATAAAGGAAATGTTGGAGTACCGATGACAACATTGCCATTCAGACTTTCCCCAAATATTTATTAATGTCCATATTTATGTAACATTAGGCTAATAATATACTCAAACACACTGAAACTCTGAAATGCTTTATTGAAATAGACAGAAAAATGTATTACATAACTACATAAAATCACCTTCTAAGTGTCATGTAGCAGAATATATATATATGAAGTTTCAATCTTGAAGAAATCATCAATTGTTTCACTCTAATATCAGTTAGAGCAAAATTACAAAGTACTACTTTTTTCCAGAGTGGGATGGAAAGGGGCAGACCAGGCAGGAATGAGGGTAGGCAGCTGTAACTGTTGTCTGTGGATTAAGCCCCTTGTCAATGGCAGCTGCTCAAAGGAAGTGGGAAGGTTTGTGTTCGGCCAAAGTACGCAGCTACTGTGTGAATATAGTTATCTAAAAACCAGTCTGCTCTGCCCCAGTGGTTCAGTAGAACTGAGTGGAAATTGGTACATGAGGATGTGAGGCTGCTTCTGAAAGATCTGTGGGAAATGTTTATCTTGCTGGTGGCTGGGCTGTTGTAAACTCTAAAAGCTGCAGGGTTTCTAAGAACTTTGAGACCAGCTCTAGTTAGGTTCTTTTATTCCTCTGTAAACGTCTAACTCCTTTCTACTGCCTGTGGCAGGATTGAATTACTTCCAGACATACTTCACCTGGCTAGAGTAGTACATACAAAATAGGGAAAAGTTATGCTTTATTTACTCATTTCCATTTCTGGTCTTTTTTCCCAACAGAAACATTTAGGCTCGAAACTTGATCTTGAATAAATCAATTTTGCCATTGTATCTAGAACAATACACATTTAGTTTTTTTCCGATTATTTTATTGAGGTCATAGTGGTTTATAACATTGTGTAATTTCAGGTGTACATTATTATTTATCAGTTTCTGTATGGACTGCATCGTGCTCACCACCAATAGTCTAATTTTTATCCGTCACTATACATATGTACCCCTTTACCGGTTTCGCCCACCCCCCTACCCCCTTCCCCTCTGGTAACCACTAATCTGTTCTCTTTATCCATATGTTGGTTCATCTTCCACATATGAGTGAAATCATGCTCTGTTTGTCTTTCTCTGTCTGGCTTATTTCGCTTAACATTCATATCCTCAAGGTCTGTCTGTGTTCTTGCAAATGGGATGATTTTGTCATTTTTATGGCTGAGTAGTATTCCATTGTATATGTATCCCACATCTTCTTTAAGGAAACTCTCATACACTGCTGGCAGGAATGCAAACTGTTGCTGCATATTTATATTTTTAAGACCCAGTTGAATAAACCACTCTAGGTTCATCCAAAAAAATCTATCAAGACATAGTCTAACATTTATTCTCCAATGGAAATTTTCCATAAATGGAAACTTTATGTTCCAATGGAAATATTGCAGTGCTTTAAAGACATTGTCATGTAGACTTTTGAGAACTCCACACTAGAGAGGTTGTCAAAATAGTGGACCTTTTTTAGTATATTGATGATTAATTTGACATAGGATCACAACAGAACCTGTCTATTTGCCTCTTCTGGGGATGTCTCTGAAGATCACAGTTTAATGCAGCAGTTCTGTGCAGGATATCAGCAGGGTTTTTAAGAAGGTCAGAAGACCAAAGGCTACTAATTGATTCTTTTGCTTACCATGGCTAATTCTGGATTTGCACTGTCAACAGAAAGCTGATAAAACATTCCTGGGTTCTAAAGAATAATGCTCTCATGTACCCAGAGGAGTTTTATCTGCAATATCCAGCAACTGGCCTATGTAGCTGCAGCACTTACTCAGATGGAATCTTTGTTTTCTTTATTGTTAAACACAACTGCAATGAGGAGTTGTTAGAGCTTGATTTTTTGGTAAGTCTTCTCTGAAGAAACTTTCTGATGACTACACATACATGACTTGTATTTTGACTAAAAACAATGTGAGGTGTAATATAGAACCCAAAGAGAGGTACAACTTATAAAAATTTGTGGGTTTTTTTTAATGAAAAAGAATGAGTCTTTGACTTTGAAGAAAAAAAGAGACCTTAGGAAATAATTGTCCTTAGAAAGTATTTAATTTTTAGTAAAAATACATCCTGAAAATTGTTTTTGTATATTTTTAATATAATAGGATTTTTTGAAGTTTATTTTTTAGAGCATTTTTAGGTTTACCACAAAATTGAGAGGAAGATACAGAGACTTCCCATATATCCTCTATCTGCACGTATGCATAGCCTCCCCCATTATCAATGTCACTTTCCAGAATGGTACATTTTTTATCAAGGATGAACCTAAACCGCATAATCACTCAAAGCCTGTGATTTACCTTAGAGTTCACTCTTGGTGTTGTATATTTTATGGGTTTGGACAAATGTATAATGCATATCCACCATTATAGTATCATACAGAGAATTTTCACTGCCCTAAAAACTCTCAGTGCTCTGCCTATTCATCTCTCTCCCTCACCCCTGGCAACCACTGATCTGCCTATTGTCTCCCTAGTTTTGCCTTTTCCAGAATGTCAGGTAGTTGGAATCATAGAGTATGCAGCCTTTTCTGATTGACTTCTTTCACGTAGTAAGATACATTTAAATTTCCTCCATGCTTTTTCATGGCTTGTTAGCTCATTTCTTTTTAGCACCGAATACTATTCCACTGTCTGGATGTGCCACAGTTTATTTACCCATTTGCCTACTGAAGGACATCTTAGTTGGTTCTAAGTTTTCTCAATTATGAATAAAACTGCTATGAACATCTGGGTGCAGGTTTTCGTGTGGACATAAGTTTTCAACTCCTTTGAGTAAATACCAAGGAGTGCAATTACTGGATTGTATAGTAAGAATATGTTTAGTTTTGTAAGAAACCATTAACTGTCTTCCAAAATGGCTGGACCACTTTGTGTTCCCACCAGCAATACATGAGGGTTCCTGTTGTCCCACACTCTGGCCAGCATTTGGTGTTGTCAGTGGTATAGTGGTATCTCATTGTTGTTTTAATTTGCAGTTCTTTGATGACATATTAAGTGGCGCATCTTTTCATATGATTTCTTGCAATTTGTTTATCTTCCTTGGTGAGGTATTTGTTAAGATCTGTAGCTCTTTTATTAATTGAGTTGTTTGCTTTTTGTTGTTGAGTTTGAAGAGTTCTTTGTATCATTTGGATAACAGATCTTTATCACATGTGTTTTTGCTAATATTTTCTCCCAGTCTGTAGCTTGTCTTCTCATTCTCTTGACGTTTTCTTTTGCAGAGCAGAAGTTTTTCACTTTAATGAAGTCCAGTGTACCAACAATTTCTTTCATGGACTGTGACTTTGGTGTTGTATATAAAAAGGCATCACCATATCCAAGGTCATCTAGGTTTTTTCCTGTGTTATCTTTTAGGACTTTGGTAGTTTTGCATTTTATATTTAGATCGATGATTCAGTTAACTTTTTCAAAGGGTGTAAGGTCTGTGTCTAGATTCATGTTTTTGCATATGATGCCCTGTTTTTCCAGCACCATTCGTTGAAAAAGACTCTCTTTGTTCAATTGCATTGCCTTTGCTCCTTTGCAAAGATCAGTTGACTATATTTATGGATGTCTATTTCTAGACTCTCTATTCTGGTCCATTGATTCATCCATTCTTTCACCAATGCCACACCATTTTGATTACTGTAGCTTTATAGTAAGTCTTGAAGTTGGATACTGTTTGTCCTCCAACTTTGCTCTTCTCCTTCAATATTGTGTTTGCTATTCTGGGTCTTTTGCCCTCCCATATAAACTTTAGAATCAGTTTGTCAATATCTATAAAATTACTTGCTGGGATTTTAATTGAATTGAATTTTAATTGAATCTATAGACCAAGTTGGGAAGAACTGACATCTTGACAATATTGAGTCTTCCTACCCATGAACATAGACTCTCTCTCCATTTATTTAGGTCTTCTTTGATTTCATTCATCAGAGTTTTGTAGTTTTCCTCATATAGATCTTGTTCATATTTTGTTAGATTGATATCTAAGTATTTCATTTTTGGGGTGCTAATGTAAATGATATTGCATTTTTAATTTCAAATTTAACTTGTTCAAGGTTGTATCCTGCAACCTTGCTATAATCGCTTATTAATTCCAGGAGACTTTGTCAATTTTTTTCAGATTTTCTACATAGACAATCATGCCATCTACGAATGAAGACTGTTTTATGTCTTCCTTCATAATATGTCTACCTTTTGTTTCCTTTTGTTGCCTCATTGCATTAGCAAGGACTTCCAGCAAGATATTGAAAAGGAGTGCTGGGAAGAGAAATCCTTGCCTTGTTTCTGTTCTTAGAGGGAAAGCTTCAAATTTCTCACCATTAGGTATGATATTAGCTGTAGGTATTTTGTAGATAGTCTTTATCAATGTTGAAAAGCTTCCCTCTATTCCTAGTTAATTGACAGTTTTTATCATAAATGGGTGTTGGACTTTGTCAAATGCTTTTTCTACATCTATTGATATAATCATGTGATATGATGGATTATATTAATTGGTTTTTCAAGTGTTGAACCTGCTTTGCATACCTGGAATAAATCCTACTTGATTGTGGTGTTTAATTCTTTCTATATTTTTTTGGATTTGATTTGCTATTTTGTTTAGTATTTTTACTTCTATGTTTATGAGAGATGTTTTCCTTTTTGTCTGGATTTTGTATTAGTGTATTGCTGGCTCCATGGAATGAGTTGAAAAATATTCCTTCTGCTTCCATCCTCTGAAAGAAATTGTAGAGAATTGGTATAACTTCCTCCTTAAATGTTTGCTAGAATTCATTAGTGAATCCATCTGGGCCTGGTGTTTTCTGTTTTGGAAGTTTATTTATTATTGATTCAATTTCTTTAGCAGATAGAGGACTACTCAGATCATCTATTTCTTCTTGTGTTAATTTTGGCAGATTTTATCTTTTAAAGAATTAGTCCATTTCATTTAGGTTATCAAATTTGTGTGTGTAAAGTTGTTTGTAGTAGTCCTTTGTTATCCTTTTAATTTCCATAGTGTCTGTAGTGATGTCTTCTCTTTCATTTCTGAAAGTAGCAATTTGTTTCCTCATTCTTTTTTTCTTAGTTAACCTGGCTAGAGGCTTATCAATTTTATTGTTCTTTTCTAATAAGCATATTTTGGTCTTGTTGACTTTATTGATTCCTTGTTTTCAATTTCATTGATTTCTGCTCTAATTCTTATTCTTTATTTTGTTCTACTCACTTTGATTTAATTTGCTCTTTTTCTAGTTTCCTAAGGTGGAAATTTAGATGATTGATTTTTAGATTTTTCTTCTTTTCTAATATATGTCTTAAATGCCATAGATTTCCTTCTAAGCACTACTTTCACTACATCTCACAAATTTGGATAAGTTGTGTTTTCATTTTTATTAGTTCAAAATATTTTAAAATTTCTCTTGAGATTTCTTCTGTGACTCATGTGTTATTTAGAAGCATGTTGTTTAATCTTCACTTACTTTGGCATTTTCCAGTTTTCTTTCTGCTATTCATTTCTAGTTTAATTCCAATGTAGTCTGACAGCAGACATTATATGATTTCTATTCTACAATAGGATTTTCAAAAAGCTTATTAAGTAATTATTAGGCAGTGTTTTCTCAGAATATAATCCTGTGTTTGCCTTCACATGGAATTGGATTCTAACAATGTGTAGGAAAATTTTACAAGACCCAGGAAAAAGATGCATTAAAACTTATCTTTTAAGTTATCTGCAGTATGTACTTATTTGATGTACATATATGGTATTACCTTGCATTTTATAGGGTGATTAAAAGCTGGAGAAGTGGTTACCTATTACCTACATCACTTTACTGACATCAAGTCAATCAGTAGCTGGGCTCATAGAAATTTTTAGAAGTAAAAGCAAAGGGGCTTAGACATCAAGTCAGACCTCCATCACTAGGAGAATGATGAAAATAGAGCTTCTACAGTGAATTGCCAAAGCCACATATGTAGTTTTCCACAAATCTAGAACCATATCCCAGGTGTCCAGGCTCTCTCTCCTTTGCTCTATAAACTGTAGTAAATTTACCCTATCTTTAAAATATTGAGATACTTTCACAAAATTATATACTCATACAAATAAAATTTCTTAAATTATGAATTTAATTTACCTGTGTTAAACATCTTTTTGTCAGTTTCCACCCATCATTCTATCTGCCAAGATCTCTTTGAATCCTAATATTCTCATCCAATGTATTAATTGTCATGATGCGTAGAGACACTTAGCTGTTACGTTTATCTTCTTTCTTTTTTCTTATAGCTAGAATTACTGTTACTTTCCTAGATATGTTTGTTACAACAACAGCAACAATAATGACAAACAGAGATGAATTCTTTTCTCATTTTCTACTCTCTAAACATTATCTTTATTTACTAAATCACCTGCTTGATGCTTCACTTAACCTCTTCCCCCTATTAACATAGATATATCAAGTTAGACTACTTTCTGTGAAATAGCTCTCTGTTTGAAAGAAATAAAGCATGTTAGTATTGACCTTCAAATGCTGTTAGAACAAGATGTTGACCCAGAATTATAGTTTATCAAAAATGTTACATAAAGAATAAATGAAAACAAAATAGGTCACCTTTGAGTTTTGTTTTTTTGCTAAACAAGCCATGCAGAATTACATGGAGTTACAGAAGGCACTATTATGTTGATTTTGAATTTATGGCTTATAAACTGCAAATTATCTCAACTTCTTAATGATTCCAAGTGAAAAAGAAAACTGTGCTTTCAGAGGAAATGTAACTCTAAAGTGACCACATTCCACTATCAAAATGATCTGAATAATGCACCTTAAGTAAATCTGTACCTCAAATACATATGTATAGCAAAAACATAAGTATTTGTCAGCAAGTAGAGGAACATCCACATTATGTACTAGGTAAACGCTTCGGTTAAGAACGAGCAATTCATATTGACTGCAGATAGCTTCTTCCTCTAGCGTCAACCTGTATCAATTGTTACTGGGAGTACTCTATTGAGAAGGGCTTTGTGGCAGTACTTGAGTTCAAGGAATGGACACCATGTTGTTACTAATGACTTCAACAGATACAGGAGAGTGGTAAGATGTGATGTCTAATAGGTGCCTGAAACTCTACAGAGCTAAATCTAGACTCTTGCTTTTCTCTGATCTCACCTCAGTCCTAAACTTGTCCTCCTGCAGGTTTTCCCATCATCTGTTAGGGAGTCCAATTGGCTGAAACTTAAAACAACAAAACAAAACAAAAACAGAATCCAAACACTTCTCACCACCTGTTGCTGGTCTAGACTGAGCCATCTTTCACCAGAGTAACACGATAGCTTCCTGGCCGGTCTCCATGATTCCCTGATTCTTTGTTCCCCTAAAGTCCATTTTCAACACAGCAGCCAGGTTGATTCCTATAAAATGGTTAGACCATGGCATTATTGAACCATATCAGTCCTGCACTCCAGCACTCCTGATGGATCCCCTTTCCATTAGAGTAAAAAACAAAATTCTTATGAAGGCAGATGAGACCCCCATCTCCATCTCAGCTCCCCTTATTTATTCTGCTCTAACCTTACTGAACTTAAGGTCTTTGTTCTGGATCTTCTTTCTGCCTGCCGAAGTCGTCTCTCTTGTATTCATATACTTAACCTCCCACTTCCTTCCAGTCATTAATCAAATGTCCCTTTCTCAACCAAGTTTTCTTTGGCAATTCTATTTAAAATTACATCTTGCTCCATTTCTCTTTCCCCTACACTAGACTGTGAGCCAAATAAGGGTGTTTTCTATATATCCTAAAGCTCCTACATTAATACCTAACCCATCCTAGGTGTTCATTAACTATTTTGCTAAGAATCTGTCCTTACTGGTGGAGACTCCAAGACAGCACCCCAGCATCCTCTCAATGATTAAGGTATTAAACTTTCAAAGAGTATCTCAGGCACTAATTCAAATAGAAAATAGCTATAATATCCATGTCATCCTTGGGAAAATTAGAGGATGAACTATTTCCATGGTACCATCTGTCCGTCCTATACCTCACCAGACTCAGCATATTTAGTATGTAATGGGGCTTTTTATTTCTGAAACCTATTACCCCATATTGAGCACTTTCTTTTCCTAGAGGCGTTTGGAGTGCAGTGGGTAGAATGCAGGGACAAAGTTACATAGACTTCTATTGAATTCATATCTTATTTATCCATTATATGACCTTCAGCAATTGAATCATCAACCATGAGTCTCTATTTCCTTGTTTGCAAAAGAAATTGATCATCTAATTTTTGTTTTATAGTGGAGATGAAATGAGAAAAAATTGCAACATACATAGTACAATGCCTGAATAAAATAGATACTTAATTGACAAAAGCTATTCATTATAAGAAATTGAGACTTTTAGATAGGATTCACAGTTTGGAAGGCATTTTATATCTCATTTGATCATCTCAATATTACTGTGAGTTAGATTTTGCCTAAATCTGTTGACTTTAACAACCTATGTGCCTCCAAAGTAAATTACTTGAGGTAAGAGAAAATATATTGAATTAAATTATGCAAAAAGATATTAAAATGAAAACAGAGTACCTAAATCCGTGTCAGAGGAGGAGATTTCAAACATAATAACCACATAGCCTAAATATTTATATTGTACTGCATTTTTTATTTAGAGCTGACTTTCCTGGCATCTGAAACAAAATGGGCTACATGATTATTTATCAATTATTTAAAGGGATATGTCAATTCTTTTGTTAGAGGACTCCCTGCACCAAACTAAATTTTAAAGATTTTTATTGTGTTGGACTTTGTATAAGAAATATTGGATGACATAAAGCGTTCAAACATCACATTGCAGAAATTGCGGGAGGAATGTATATTTGAAGATAACTCAGTACAGGCATGTCTTACAGGGAACTAAGGTAAGGAAGTCTTAGTAGTTGTCAGGATAAGATTTAGAGAAAACCAAGAAGTAGCTGGAGACCATAACCTTCAGACTACCAGGCTTGCATGTTATTTTGCTTAACCATGGAGGTTAAGCCTTATGGTTGGTTTATCGATGTAAAATGTGGCAAGTGAGACATCCTATTACAAAAGATGATGAACCAAAGCTGTTGTCTCGCCCGAGTGCTCAAGCCCTTAGTACCCAGGGGAAATGCTGGAAATAAACTTGCTCTGGCTCAGCCTTTTCTCATAGCCAGGTCTATTGCTATTCCTCTGGTCAAATAAATCCATCAAAAAGGTGACATTGCTAGTCTGCATGGCACTCTAGTGACACCTTACTGTTTTTTTGATCACACTTCCTTGTCAAAATGCTTAATACAATTTTTATTTTAATTTCTTTTTAGTCTTTCCTATCAGGAATAGTGGAAAAACCAGGAGTAAGAAAGAATGTTATGTGGATGCATATTAATAAAAACAAAACCAGGCATAATATTAATTATTGTAAAGTATAATTGTTTAACATTAGGATAATTATTTTTTCCATTTGTCAAATTATAAAATTAGGATTCTTTCCTCTTTTTGCTAACCTCTAGAACAAATATTGTGATGGCTTTTAAATAGCTCTCATAAAAAAAGGTTGACATATGCGTTAACAATTTTCTGTTTTGTTATTTTGGGGAGTCAGTTTTGAAATACATAGGACCTTAAAATTTTCTGCCTAATGTCAGAATGTATAAAATTAAAGCTATAGGGAAAGACTGCATTTTTACCAGATTTTTTTAATCAGAAGAGTATGCTTATAAAATTATAATTAGATGGTAAAAGCAGAGGATCTATGCTTTGCATTTTGACATATGACACAGATACAAATTATTTTGAACATATGTGTATTTCTCCAAGTCCAATCGGTAATTGTTTGCTTCCTCATTAATATTGAACAGAAAGTGGGATGGCTCCTTGTGTGACTATTGGTTTCCTTCTGCATTAATAGAATAAAATTGTCCTATTTGCAATTATTTCATATAAATATAGGAAAGAAAGCATGTTGCTCTCAAAAAATTATACAGATTAAGTTAGTATTTCAGTATTTTTATTTTTAATGTAGGTATCAGACAAAAAGTTTTTAATTGATTTTGTGTGTGTGTGTATGAGGAAGACTGGCCCTGGGCTAACATCCGTGCCCATCTTCCTCTCCTTTATATGGGATGACACCACAGCATGGCTTGACAAGTGGTGCATCAGTCCAAGCCCCGGATTCGAACCTGCGTACCCTGGGCCGCTAAAGCAGAGTGCGTGAACTTAATGCTATGCCACCAGGCCGGCCCCTTTAATTAATTTTTAAGTTAATATTTTCTATTTTATCCTCTCAGTCAATTGCTTTTAAATTCTTCCATTCAACATATATTTATTCAATGCCTGCATGATACCAGGCATTGTTCTAGGCACTGCCGATACTGTAACAAAAACAAGAAAATAAAAGGTTTGCTTTTGTGAAACTTTCATTCTAGTGGGAAAAGCAGACAATAAACAAGTAAACCTATAAGGAAACAATAGAATTTACTGAGTGCTTAGTAATATAAAGAAATATAAATTAGGCTAAAGGTATAGAAAATGTTGGGGATGCATTTTGGATACGGCAGTCAGAGAAGGCCTCTCTGAGAAAAGATATGAATAACGTGAAAAGACTAGCTATGGAAAAATCTGAATGGAAGACCCCCAGAAGGAGAAAGATCAGCATTTTTTTTTTCATTTTTTTCCCAGTAATTTTATTGAGATCATAATGGTTTACAACATTGTGTAATGTCGGCTGTACATTATCGTTTATCAGTCTCTGGATAGACTTCATCGTGCTCACCCCCAGTAGCCTAATTACTGTCCATCACCATACATATGTGCCCCTTTCCCCCTTCACCCACCTCCAAACCCCTTCCCTCTGGTAACCACTAATCTGTTCTCTTTATCCATGTATTGTTATCTCCCACATATGAGTGAAATCATGCAATATTTGTCTTTCTCTGACTGGCTTATTTTGCTTAACATCATACCCTCAAGGTCAATCCATATTGTTGCAAATTAGATGATTTTGCCTTTTTTTTAATGGCTGAGTAGTATCCCATTGTATAGCAAGACCTGTTGATTTGAGGGACTAAAGGGTACAAGGTGAGGTCAGGATGCTATACAGAGACCAGATCATGTAGAACTTTCTAGGTCAAGGTAAATTTTTGAATTTTTTTTTCTTATTATGATGGGAAGTCATTAGAATGTACAAAGCATGGGAGTGATATAATACGACTTTCAAAGAATAGTTCTTGCTGCTGCCTGTTGAATAAGGAGACTGGTTACAGACATGGGTTTTGAAGCAGTGACATAAGGGATTATGTATTTTTTTTAATTCAGGGAAGAGCTCACGATGGCTAGTAGTATCATGTGGTAGCCATGGCAACAGTTGGGAGAGGCGAGAAAGCCAAAATGCTTTCTGATGGATTCAGTGTTGAGAGTGGAAAAAAGATAAAAGATGATCCCTAGTTTTTTGCTGTAACCAACTAGCTGAATGAGGCTGCCTCTTACTGAGACAGAGAAGGCAGTGGGACAGAAGAATGGGGAAGTCAAGAATGTTTTAGAAAGATTATTTGAAAAGCATATTAAATATCTGAGTGGATATATTAAGATATTATTCAAGACAGGTACTGTTGGAAATATAGGAAGTCAGTTGAGAACAAAAAGACACAATAATATGTTTATAAATAGAATAATGTAGTTCTTTGTATTGTATCTTAACGAATAGGTATAAGAACAGGCCTGTTACTAACTACTTTCAAACATCTTTCTATTAATGCTATTTTAGTTCACATTTTATGATAAAATTTAGTGCTGTTGATATGTAATTTTTCCTGTAAAATAAAAATCTGATTATTAGTAAATATAAATAAAAATAGAGAGATTGATTGATTGATTCAGATGAATTGTTTATAGAACTACCAGGAAAAAGGAATTATTAGGTGGTCATGGGTTATGTGTAGAAAATTTTTCATTTGATTTCTTTTAATTCACTCCCATGAGTATATTTGATTGTGTTCTATTCTTTCTCAGCTCTTCAGTCATTTTTCATTACAGATTTTCTAGAATTTTTCTGCAGTGAACATTCTAGGGGAGTTAGATGTGGGAATGTTGCACTTAGTTCATTAAAGCAAATGTAGTGGATAAAAGTACAGAGGATTCTAGTGTAATGAACAAATATTTTGAGTAAGTGTTGCCAATACATGTTAAATACATGCAAATGTATTTTGATGTGTATTGCTTCATTATCTAAAATAGCTATGTTGCAATCATTACCTGAAACTTGGAAACAGGAAAAAGATAATTCCTGAGTATTCTTTCTGAATAGTGCTAGGCTTGACTTTCTTTTCTAAGAGCTGTTTTATAGGTCCATAGAGGTAGAATTTAACTTGTAGATTTTTGTCTAATAGAGATACAGGTAATTCTATCAAGTGAACAGATAACCTCAAAGGTTACAGTTTACGACCTTGTCGGCGTTTTATATCTAACCCAGCAAACCTGTCCTAACACTGCCCATGAATATCTAGTTTCTCAACTCCTCTTTGGGCCAGTTTTAACAACTTACTAGTTCCATCAAAAGTCAAACTGAATAGAAATATTACACTTTTTCCTCTAGAAGTCATGTGAGAATATGATTTTGCCCTTTTTGAAAAATTATATATTAACTGCTTATAGACATAGAAAAATATTCCTCCTGCCCAAATATTTCAAAATGCAATACCAAATATCATTATATATTTTCAAAACACAGGAGAAAATATCCACTTCCATGTTTTGAGTAGTTACTTCAAAGTATCCTTTACTAGGTAAAATATTTAGTGATAGAAAAAAAGCCAGACCATTTCAAGATGACAGCTTCAACATTGTACAAAAAAAAAAAAAAAATACAAATATGTATTAAATTCATATACTTCATTTTAAAGGTAAACCTTGTACATATTTTAAATTGTGCAAATATTTCATTTCCAAAATTACTTCAAAAATATGAATGAAAGCATGCATGACGAAGCACGTATGTGGTAAACTTTTATTTTATGGTTAAAGTGTAGAAACTGTTTTATGAAGAATATATTCTGAGATCTGACAGCCCTGAGGTGTTCTGAGGAAGAAAATTATATTGTCAGGAAATAAAACACATCTACATATTCATTCACAGAAAATGCATTTATTGAAGGTCAAGTGCAGGCAAAGGCTTCTGTTAGACCCTGTCAAAAATTATGGAATAGAAGAGCGTAATTCCCTTCCACAGTAAGTTTCTACTTCTAAGTATTCATTATTATTATAGCTAGCCTTTATTGAGTACCTGCAATATGGCATGTACTCTACAAGGTACTTTACATTATTTTTCACATTTAATTTTATGGATGAGAAAATGAAGACTCAGAGAGGTTAAGTAACTTGAACAAGCTATTACAGTTTGTAAATGGCAGATCCGCCTTATTTCAAAACTTTGCTCTTTCCACTCTGCCATCTCCCTATCTAATAAGGAGAGAAGGTGTGTGTGTCTGTATGAAACTGTAGTGCATAGCGGAATATTATAAATTTGAAAGTTATGCAAGCAAGGTCCCTGGAAATTCATAAAAGAATGTATATGTTTAGGTAGAAGGATTAGTAAATATTACTTGGCAATTGGGATTTGACCTAAACTTTGATAATATATAGGATTTTAATTTTCCAAGCCAGGGACAAGAGTGATTCAAGAGGAAGAAAAACACTGTTAGCCAAAAGACCTGTTTTGGAAATGTTATGTTGCTCAATTTAATTGTCAGAGTTGGTGTGTGTTAAAGAGGAAGAGAAAATATGTTGGTGCCCAATCACTGAGAGTCCTTAATATATATTGTTAAGAAAGCTAGAAGCAGGAGTGAGATTATTGGAGTATTACAGGAGGACATGCACTTGAGAGACAGAGAAATATAAAGCATGAGGCTTATTTGAACCAGGTTCAGAAGCAAAAGGAATCGTCAACTGGAGGAAAGGGTAAATCTGAGGTTTCAAGTTTGGAATATTGGTAAAATAGTGGTACAGTTAGAAGAGATGAGGAGACTACAAGAAAGAACTACTCTGTGTCCCTGCCGATCTTTGCTCTATTGCACTATGCGTCAAATTCCACTATTTGTATCTCTATGTTTCTCAGTTGTGAGTTGAACAAGGACAGTGGCTGTGTCCTACTCATCTGTCCCGGGATGGTGAGCACAGTGCAGGCAACTGTGTGTAGAATGGATGAACAAAGGATGGCAAAGCCAGCGTGAGACCCAGGAGTTAACTGCCCATAGGATATTTACGTAGATATCTTACTGGAAGTTGAAATTCAAGACTGGTGCTTGGAAGGGAAGTAGAACTGTAGACGTATATTTGGGAGTCAACTGCATAGGGATTATAGTCCACATTCTGAAAGCACCAGATGAGCAGTAAGGAAAAGACAGCAGAAAGAGAAAAGAGATAAAGACTGAAGGCTAAAGCTTTGAGCATTTCTAGCATTTATTGGTGAGATAAAAGTGAGAGGGACAAAACACCCTTAGTTTGTACTGCTGTATATAATGGAATACCATAGACTAGGTGACTTAGACAACAAACATTTAGTTCTCACAATTCTGGATGCTGGAAGTCTGAGATCGAGGCTCCAGCAGAGTCAATGTCTGGTGAGGGTCCACTTCCCGGTTTGCAGATGGCTGTGTTTTTGTGCTATCCTCACAAGGCTGAGAGCATGCTCTTGTGCCTCTTGATATAAGGGCTCTAATCCCTTTCATGAGGGCTCGACCCTCATGACCCAGTTACCTCCCAAAGGCCCACCTCCTAATACCTTTACATTGGAGGTTAGAATTTCAACATGTGAATTTGGGGGGGACACAAACATTCAGTCCACAACAAACACCACAGAACACTTTAAAGAAACTGTTAAGGAAGGGCGAAGAGAGTAAGAAGAATGTAGTCTCACAGAAACCACGATAGGAGAGTTTCAAATACAACAGGTATTATGAGTTATGTGGACTTTAAGAAGGCATTTGGTTTTGATAACTAGAAGGTCATTACGGACTACTGAAAGTCCTCAAAAAATCAAAGTGCAAAGGGCTAATGAGTAGGTGGGAGCTCATAAACACACTTTATCTTTCAAGGGTAAAAATCAGACAACCTTAGAATGGTGGTTCCATGTTTATGGTTGGTCTGAAGATGAGAAATTACAGGGTTCAATGATAGGCTGATTTTCACCTTGTTCATTGGGTGAGGGAAAGCATTTCACCCCATTGATTTTTCAGTGCTAAACAAGTCATGTTCTCCTGTTCATTAAGGCTTGCTTCATTTCTTTTCAATTCGTTTTTTCATCAGTTTGGCACTTCTATGCGTTAGGTCTCTGCTTCATAGCGAGTGCAATTCGCAACTATTGATGGATGTGACATACCCACTCTGAAATATGAAAGGGTATAAAATGCAGCATCATCATGGGAACACAGATGCAAATTTTCTGGAGTAGACTGAATGATTGTTTAGTTTCACTATATTTATCAAAGCCCTTATAGAATAGTTCTTATGTCAAGATATGAAATAACAATAAATATTAAGAAAATAAAGATCTATACTTCAAGTATTTATTTGTACACAATAAAAGAATAAGTACAGATCCCTTGGCTGACTCTTAACAAATTTTATTGGATATGTATATTCTACTTTATTATGTAACCATAAAATAGCTCAAGAAGTATTAAATGAGCTAATTCTGCACTATTTACTAAGGGAAACTTCTCATTGAATTTATTGGGAGTTTTGCCTGAGAAAAAACTAAATAATCAGGTTTTTTATCCCCCCCCCGAATATTCATACAGTAGTACAGAAAGTCGTTTTTTAGTATTTAAGTGCTAGTGCATTTCTGCATGAAAAGTCTCCTATTTTCACAAGAGTATAGAGGGTGCCTAATTCATAGCACAACTGCTATGTAACTTATGATGTGAATTACGGCTTCAACCTACTGCTATTAACTCCACTTGAGGGATCAGAGTGTGATGATCAACTAGCCTTTTTTATTACTATTATCCAAAAAATTGTAGTCAAGACATAATTTTGGCAGAAATATGCCATCAGAGACAAAAAGGCACATCGAATGTACTCCTGGGGCGGAAATAAATCCCTTACTCTAATCTAAGATAAACATTGTGTGTCCTAACTTAAGTATGTGACTGGGGACATGTCAAGAAAGCTTTTTGCCAATGCCCGGGCCATCCTTCAATTAACTGACAGACGAGGATTTGGGAAATCAACTGAACATAGGCATTAGGACCTAGCAGGAGACTATTACCAATCAATAAAGGAAAACAAGATGAAATGAGCTTTTCGCTAAATTTGAGCAGATTGTTTATTTTCTCAAATCTAGTTATGGTAGTTATGGTTCTGAGAGACTTTAGAAAAATTCCATTTTCTCATGCTATTCAAGGATCAAATTCTCTGACTTGTTTAACCAGTTATAGATATATGCTCAAAACAAACCGTGATGTGTTATGATCAGTAACCAACTTGAATGTGTTTTTTATTTACCATCTCTATCTATCCAAGGGGCCACTAGGGATAAAACTGTAGATGAGAAAACCCAAGTATTTCATTACTACTAGAATAAGGATTTAAAACATATTTCTTTCTGACCCAGAGGCAGGAAATTAAGCCTCAAATGCAAAATACAGAATGTTGTCATATTTTAATGTTTATAATACTGCAATATTAAACATAGATTTTACTCAAAATATTAGAAGCCCACACACAAAATCTGGACTTGGAAGTGACAGAGTTCAGAAACTAGTTTTGCTGGGCAAATGATATGATGTTATTCACTGGATTGTTCAAAAAATATTAATAGAAGTTGTGGCCCTCCTAATTGTCCTTCCTAATTTCATGGAAAATATTTTTCCTTCCTTTATAGTCCTGCTTTGATCACATGGTCTGGAAAGTCATTACTGAAGCATGCTATTTGCCAGGAAAGAAGACCAGTGCACACTTTGAATGCAATTGTAATCATATTTTGTGTTGTCTGACTTAAGTCTTTAGGGTGCGGAAATGACTTTTTCAAAACAAATTTTGAGACACAAAATCTCCACTTTCATAAAGCAGAAGGAAGAAATGTGGACAATCCTCCATGTATTTTATGGAAGGAGTTATAGAAATGGCGGAAGTCCTATGCAGGTGTATTGTGACAGTTTATTGGTCCGGGCAAGCTCTTGTGAAAGCACGGATACTCCTCCCTCTGGCTGGCAGTCACTTTTGTGGGGGGTGCATTTTCAGTTCCTTCCTGCGTATTCTACTCACCAATCATTTATTAAAAACCTACAGTGAGTCAGCTATGAGCCTCAGGTTAGGGATCCAACGAGAATGGAACCTTGTGCTGCCATCTCGGGCTCATAGCCTAGGCGTCACATGGTTGTAAAGAAATCACTAGAGCTCTGTGTTACATATGATAGGAGAGACATGAGCCTGGATCGCCAGAGCCTGGAAATACCAGAGAAGGCTTTTCAGGAGAATGTGGTATTTGGCTCTTCAAGACTGACTGGGAATTTTCCAGGTAGACAATGTGGGAATGGGTATAAAGACAGAGACATGAAAAAATGGGAACAATGGACAGTGGAAACAACACATAAAAATGCACAAAAAGTAGGAAAAGTTAGCCCTATTAAGAAAAATGTTAAACAATTGTGGGGGGTGGGGCATAATTGAGAAGTGAGCAGAATCATAAAGTTTATTCCATGTTATGCTTTGGTTTTTTTTTTAAGAACTTTAAGTTGTTGTTTTAAGAATTTTGTTAAGATTAGAGACATTCTGAGGGGGTTTAATCAAGGGAATGCAGCATGATTAGAATTGTGTTTCAGAAAGTCCATCAAGGCAATATTCAGGCACCGAATGGATCAGTAACTCTGTCAATTAGCTTGGAATCAGTGAAGAGAATTGGATCAAGTTCTGATGTGAAGCCTTTTTTTTGTACTTTGGGAATATATGACTATGTTACCAAACAGGGAAAATTCTGGAGATGATATTGTGATCAGATTGGAATTTTCCATGTTATTTATGTTTTATTTATTATTCTATAATACATGTTATGCATTAATCAGAATTTTACTTTGTAACTGTTCACTGTTTGCCTTAATTTACCTCCCCTATTTTAGTTTATTTATCTTAGCTATTTCTAGTTTGCTGTAGTCTGTGTACTTTTTATAACCTGCCATAACTCTTTTTCTTAAGCGTCATGGAAAACAAATTTTCTTTCATCAAAAAAAAAAAGAAAAAACCTCTAGTAATTCATTAACATTGTTCTTGAGTTCAAAAGTAATTCACATAAGTCAAAGTCTTTATTTCCTTTCTAGAATTTAATGGAAGTAAAGAATGGAAAGCAAAATGAATACTAATCTTTCTTTTGTTTTTATCATAGTATATATTCCATTGAAATGGTTCATATATACAATAATTATTCCTTTAAATTTAACTCTCTTCTTCATGAATATTGATGAAGACTTGTTCAAGCAAGTAATTTTAGAAACAGAAATCACTAGTAAATATTACTACTTTCATGATTACTGAAATTTCTATCACATTACTGTTTATTTTTATATTTTCTTTTTAAAACACCATATATTCATTAAAAATAAAGTCCCAGCTGTCCCTGACAGATAAAACCAATGTGCAATTCTTTTGCCAATTCATTTCTCCCTTTTACATTAATTATAGATATTTTACATGCTGAAATTGACATGGCCCTGATTAACCTGACATTGCCCTCTTTTTGCATAGTCCTTGGTTTTATTAGAATATTTTGTTCATATGTGCCTTGAGGGGAAAAGAACTGAATCAATTGCAAAGATGCATATGGTTCAGTGCCAGTGGCTAAAACTTACAGCCAGCTTGAGTGAAGTCTAAGAATTCTACACCCTGAACTCTGAAAATCTTTGGCCAACCAGCAGCAGTGTTCCACAGAGGCAGGTAGAAGTCCTTTAGGAGTTGCCAAATAACACAAAACTTTCCTCTCACATCCCACTATATTTATTGAAAAGATAAATTACATTGAAAGAAATACATGGTCTGTGAGCAATGCAAATGAAATTTTTAATGAATAATATAAAATCTTAATGTGATGATTGATTCATACATTAACTATGAGAATCCATAGCAATTGATTTCAGGGCAAAAACGACAGGGAAAAATAGGAGAGACGTGTTTCCAGGTTTTGTTTTGCAGCCATAATGCCTTGCGCGTTGGAAGAACATCAAGTTTTACACGAAATTTCAATCTCTAATTTAAAATATTACAGGTTCAGTAGATAATATCCCAGGAACCTTGTAAACAAGTTTGTTATTATAATTCGTTTAAAAAGCTTATTTTGATTTAGAAAACATACTGTGGAATCCAGTGAACCGAAGTCATGGGATCTCTATTTCCTGGTTTGAATACACGGTAGAATGTTTTCCATGAAAGCCTTAAATCTTTCATGTCATTTTGCATTGATTTTTTTTATATTAGAGAAATTAATATCACAATTTGTAAATCATGGACGGTATTTTGTGATAATAAGAGCAAGGGCTTTAGGATCATAACGACCTAGATTTAAATCCTGATTTAACCACTCCTTTACGGGGCCATCTTTGGTAACTGACTTAATCCCTCTAAACTTCACTTTCTTCATGTGTGAAAAGGGATAATAATATCTAATCCACAGGGTTGTTAGGAAGAATGAACGAGGGAGTGTCTATATAGCTAAATGCTATAGCAAAGTTCAATAAATGGCTACTGTCATCATCGTCATCATCATCAATAGCATCCTCAGAGCTTAGCTGAAAGGACTATCCTTAATTTTTTAATCTTTTTTGGAAATTTTTTTTGACGGAGTTACCTAATGTTGAATCAAAGTAAAAAGAAGCAGTAAAATTAAATAGTATGAGAATAATATCATGATAAGCCCTGTAAATCACTGTAGTTATAAATCTTGTCAATGTACTTAACTAAGCAACTGCTATGACAGTATATTTAGTGAAAAATAAAATTTGTCTTCTGACTTTTTAAAAATTCCAATGACTATCCTAACAGTTGATCCAATCATATCTGTATATAAAACATCATTTTCAGGGTAATGTATTTTAATTGCTATTGGAACTGTGTCTTGACAATAAAATCGTGCCTAAATTGAGTTGTTTTATTTACCTTTGAATATTTTTCCTCTACATGTGTAGCAAGATATACGTGGAGAGGACATTCAAAACAAATAACGAGGCTAGTATCAGACCATTAACAATGAAATGAAATCCTTTCTTACCCTTCTCCACTGAATGCTCCCTTGGTTCGAAAATAAATAAATGAATAATAAACAAATACATGCCAAATTTCCCTAGAAAAGCAGCATTCAGCAGGTGTAAGCAAATAATTTAAACACAACCAGTTTTTGCATTTAGAAACTAAAACTATTTGCAATTATAGAGCATACCAATTTGTCTTCCTGAAATTATACTTTCAGTTCTATATAATTTTACAGGAAAATAGAGACTTTAATAAAGTAGATGTGTGTGTGTGTGTGTGTGTGTGTTTATGTAATCTTTTAGATTGAATTTTGCCAATGAAGGAAGTAAAAAAAATAATAAGAAAAATCTCTCTTTTTTTCTCATAGCCAAGTTGAAAAGTAATATATCTTAAATTTGGGGGAAGGGGGTTATGATTGATGACCAAGGAGCAATTTTTGTTAAGTGGTTAAATAATGAAAGACATGGCTCCCCACTCATCCCAGTCCTTCCTCCCCCGCTCCACATGCCATCATAACTAACCACAGGGCAATTAAAATCAGTGCAGAATCACCTGGAAGACTTTGCTAAGAGTCCCTGAGCGCCATCCTGCTGTGGGTGGAGGAGATGCCCTTATCTTGGAAGAAGCAGCTTCTGGTCCAGTGAGGAGAACAGAGCTGAATGAGGAAGACAAAGGTCCTGGAGCCAGATTGCCTGAGTTTGCATTTTGCTCTGCCATTGGCTAGCAGGTTGAGCATGGTCTTCTCACTTAACTTTTCTGCCTTAGTTTCCTCATCTGTAAAATGGGGTGAGAGTAGTACCTTTATCATGGAGTTGCAGAAGGATTAAATGAGGTAATCACATGTAGGTGCTTAGAATACTTACTACCTGGTGTATAGTAAGGGCTCAATAAATGTTAGCTGTTATGATGCTTGGGTGTACTAGGAGATCTGATCTTGCAGGATCCAACTAAAGTCTCTAAAGCTAGATACTCACTTGGACAATCCCTGACCCAGAAAGATCAGGAATTTCAGAGGATGCTCTGGACCTGAATGCCACAGACATGCATTGACTGATCTGTGACTGGGCATACAGACAAATGTGCTAGCTAGCTAGTTGTGTTAAAAGTCCTGCGATGATATTAACCTGCTGCCTCAAATAGCTACAAGATAAGGGAAATGCAGCCTGTGTGTATCCCACAAAGTTAGTGTAGGGTTAGGATTCACTTTTACTTCTTGAAACTTTGCAAGTCAGCATATAGACATAGGAAAAACACTGTCAAAATGTTTTCTACATTTGTTGCATCTGCTTGTTGCACCATCTCTATTTCTTCTTTTAGTGCACAAGTTTTTAAAATTTGACCTTCATTTTTACTAGTATCTTAAACAGGAAACATCTTTTTACTGTTGCAATTATCCCTTTTATTTCATTTTTGAAAAGACATTATGTTCCCCTCTCTTCTGAGACACTGAGGTTGAGAACTAATGTCATTAAATACAGTTTTTAAAAGAACCTTTTCCTGTCTTCAGGCACATTATCATAAAAGAAGGAAAGAAGGAATTGATGAAGCAGAGATTTTCTAGCACACAATGAGAAGGCATTCAAATGGTACACACTTCAAAATGGGAATACGAAATGACTGAAAGGAACTGATATTTAAGGCATAAAAGACGTTTCTAATCCATTTATGTTCCGCTAATGTTGCTGATTGAAAGTTCCCCATGTAAAAGTAATGCTTTTCTCAAAATTCAGTTCTCCAGTAGAGAAAACAAAGGCCAACTGCTCCAATGATCTTGGCAGATGCAGACAATCTCACTTCTAAAAGAGTATTTCCAACCAGCCATCTAGCCTGAAGGAAGATAACATTTCATTTCACTAGTTGCTTGCCCTTTATTAGGTAACCAGTTTATGCAAATCCTATATAGTGACCCCATGTGGTAGTTTGAAATGCAAAACATTTAGAGAGAGAGAGAGAGAGAGAGACTACACTTTGTCCTTTGATATTGCACAGAATTTTACCAGGAAAGAGCCTGGAAGAGAATTAAAAACGAACTCTTGACTTTTATGATGAGGTTTCCATCTTTCTTTCTTTTTTTAAATTTTATGCCATCCCTTTCACCTAATTCATTAACATCTGTCCCCACACTCCTTCAGAAATTAAAAAAAAACTCAGTTCTGCCTATCTGATGTTTTATTTTGTCATACTCTGAGAGTTTGTTTCAATAAATTGAAACCTCACAACCAGAGATGTCAGCAAGCTGGCATGTAGAAGACCCCAGCCTCTGCTCCCCAACAAAGAACAATAATTGGACAGCTATTCGTGAGTGAAAATAGCTCTGGAAGAGCTGAGGAGTCCACTGAGGAGCAAAAAAACCTGAGAGTAACTGCACAAAAAGGGTAGAAAGAACAGTTTCCTTTTGCCTGCATCATCCTACCCTCCAGGCTGGCACTGCTCAGCACCAAGAGGGAGCTCCCCAGACTGAGAGAGTTCCTCCCACTGGGAAAAGGAGAGCAGGGTGAGTGACCAGATTCCCCAGCCTTTCAGAGCACTGTATGAAGGACCTGCTTCAGTTTCACCAAACCCAGAGACTAGCATAGCTGAGACATCTGGAGATGATAGGAACAAGAAAAAAAGCAAGGCCACCAGTATCAGCCATGTGGAAGGAGTGACCGCAGCTCCCAGTGGCCTGCTTTATCAGAGGACTCCAGAAGCCTTTGCCAGTGAGGACCTCAACAGGCCTTGAGGATACTCTTGACCCCCTACAGCTTTCATCACTGAGGAACCCATTGTGGACCCCAGCAGACTGCTCCATAGAGGACCTCACTGGCATTCACCACTGAGGAAAGCAATGGCCAGCATACCTGCCACAGAGCTGCCCATTGCAGACCCCCTGAAAATCACAAAGGAAGACACACAAAGTAAGAGAGGAAGAAAGGATGGACAAAACACTCAGAAAACCAATAACAAAATGGCAATAGTAATGCCTTATCGGTCAATGATTACTTTAAATGTAAATGGACTAAATTCTCCAATAAAATATAGAGAATGGCTGAATGGTTAATAAAAAACAATCCAACTATATGCTGCCTACAAAAGACTCACTTCAGCTCTAAAGAAACACACTGGCTGAAAGTGAAGGGATAGAAAAGGATAGTCAATGCAATTGGGAACTAAAAGAGAGCAGAAGTGGCTATACTTATATCAGACAAAATAGACTTGAAGTCAAAAACTGTAATAAAAGTCAAAGAAGGTGGTTATATAATGAAAAAGAGGTAAATTCATTGAGAGAAAATAACAGTAGTAAATATATACACACCTAGCACCAGAGCACTAAATATATAAAGCAAATTTTAATGGATCTGAAGGAAGAAATACAATACAATAATAGTAGGAAACTTCAGTACCCCACTTTCAACAATAGATAGACCATCCAGACAGAAAATCAATAAGGAAACATTGGACCTGAGCTACACTTTAGACCAAATGGACCTAACAGACATACACAGAGCATTAGTCTGACAGCAGCAAAATACACATTCTTCTCAAGTGCACATGGAACATTCTCCAAGATAGATCATATGTTATGCCACAAAACAAGACTTAACAAAGGAGGACAGAAAAGAGAATGTAAATTGGTGGGAATGTAAATCGGTTATAGCCACTATGGAAAACATAAATATGTATATACACACATATTCTTAAATATGTATCAATTTCCATTATTTAAAAAGTAGTACAAAAAACAATCATTTTAATGTGTTTACCTTCAAAATACAGTAGTTTCAGAGCCTAGAGTGCTTATTTAGAAAACTGTGTTGTACGTTGGTTACCACAGGTCTCCTGACTGCTTTTGATCCTGTCATTTAGTTTATCACTCAGCTGGGTTTCACTTGATATTGTGGTTTAGAAAGTTATTCAGTTATAAACAGTTTTGCTCTTAGACTTGTATTGTTTAATCTATATGCACAGTGGATTAGTGGATAACAATAAGAAGAAAAAGAACAAGTTAACAGGAAATATGAAAATGACAATTTTGCAAATATTTGCAGTTTTACTTCAAAATCATTCTCACCAATTTTTAAGTTAAATTTGTCTGATAAGAGTTAATATGTAGCATGCAAAGTCATCTTTTGTTTAATAAAGTATCATGTAGTGAAATTTAATCTGTTTCTAACATCAGCATGTCACTTTTTGGAATTCCATTTTAAAAAAATCATGCTTTTTGATTGGTTAGGATGTACCACTGAGTTGGGTTTGGAGTAACCTTCCTTGAGGGGTAGAAAAACAGAACAAAATTAGATTCTGCAAACACAAAAGAAGAGGGGAAATGGTTTTTAATAAAGAATCATTAAGATCAACTAAAAAAAGTCATGCTTCCCCCCCAGGAGATTGGTAGAAAGAATGTTAAGAAATGTGCCTTATGGGGCTGGCCTGGTGGTGTAGTGGTTAAGTTCCCGTGCTCCTCTTCAGCAGCCCGGGGTTCGCGGGTTCGGATCCCGGGCACCTGCCGACGCACTGCTTATAAAGCCATGCTGTGGCGGTGTCCCATATAAGGTGGAAGAAGATGGGCACGGATGTTGGCCCAGGGCCAATCTTCCTCAGCAAAAAGAGGAGGATTGGCAACAGATGTTAGCTCAGGGCTAACCTTCCTCACCAAAAAAAAAAAAAAAAAGTGCTTTATATATTACTTGAGAAAAATTGACTCTGGTATTATATACAAAGATTATAAATATTAAGTATTTATTTAAAAATAAATGTGTAATTTTATAATAGACTAATCTACTTTCATATTATCAGTTATTTACCTTTCACCTTACAAAATGATAGGATAATTCTTTTTAAATTCTAATGGGTCTACAGAAGAGTGTGTTTTACTGTAAAAGGGATTCAGAAGTCTTAAAATATTGGAAATTAACGAGATGGAAAGAGTCCATGGGATCTACATTCAAATTGAGGCTCAATCACTTTAATAGCCATGGCTGTTATATCCTTACTATTTGAGTCAGTTCTCTGAACTATAGTATGAGTATATACTACCATATAGTATCTCATTAAGTGGTGAGTTATAGATAGAAATACATAGAATAATACAGGCCCTCAGTGAAAGTTACTCACTTATCTCCCCTTCCCTATAGGTTTAATTCTGCCACTGATGCTGGAAGCAATTCTAAACACAAGCAGGGCTACACAAATCAGTATATCCATACTGAGCAAGTCTAATTCTTGGTCCTCTCCTGACATGACTGCATCAGTTCAGCAGTCACTGGAACACTCTATTCCACCAAAGCCTATGAAGTCCTTGTCATATTCTCTGCCTCTGTAGTGAGGATTCCCATTTTGCCCCCCTAATAGGGATTTCCATGAAAAGATTTCCTACTGATGCCTCCATATCAGAATTACCTCTGCATTTTTGTGTTAGTACCTACTGTTAAGCCAACTCTAAACTGACTCCCTATTCTCTGGATCACCAATAATCGCCCACACTCTTATGATTTCTAGACCAGCCCACCCACTTCTTTTCCATAGATGTCAGATTTGGACTCAAATTAATTTGGGGCTAATAATGTGCCTAGCAAACCTGTCCCTTTTTCTGTTGGGAATTTGTTTTGTCTTAGTTCTATTGTCAATTTCATGTCTCTGCATTTCCTAGAATAAAAAATGTGTCTTTATTTTTCCATGTTTAAATCTGAGTCTTAGCCCCTGCAGGGCCAGCTTTACCCTGACTTGGTTTATTCCCGATGAAGAAGTAATAATATGATGAATACATCCATTCATTAATTTATTCATCAAATCTTATCTGAACATACTGTGTGCATCACACTGTGTTAAAGATTTCAGGAGATGATGAAGGACAAGCACACATTTGGAAGTTAAAATATGATACATAGCTAAACTATAAGAGCTGCCACTACATGGTCAAAAAATAACTTTTACGAGTTTATAGTACAAAGTATAATTGGTAACTGTAAAAGTTAAGAAAGACATTTTGATACTAGCGGGCATAAAACTGGATTTTGAAAAATGATTATATTTCAAGAAGCCGTGAAGATAAGAAAAGAGCATCCAGAGAAGGGGAGTAGGATTTTAAGAGATTTGGGAAATAGAATGATCATACTTACCCTCTCAAAAAATTCAATTTATATATGTGGGAGGAGATCATTTTGAAGTGTGGGTGGTGGAGGACTATGAAGAGTGTACTAAAGAGAATGAGCTTATAGTTACTGTGATATTGCAAGTTTTTCAAATGAATGAAGTTGAAAGTATTTATCACTGCCGCTGGAGTAATTACAGCCTGAGCTGTCTACACTTAACTGTAAACTCCTTCCAGACTAGGACATATTGCACATCTTTTTTTCTTCCCTGCAATGTTAAGTGTATATTTTCTTAATGAATAGAAGAAATAACAACAGTAGTGTTTACTTAGATATATTTACAGAGGGGGTAGACTAGGGGATGAGATATAAATCAAGAAGGCATCACAGTTCACTATGTGGGACTACATCAGAGGGGGAGCCAGGTAGTCTTGAAAAAGTTCTCACTCTATAAGGATTTGGGTAGACATTGTTCAAAACTGAAGCTTATAGGAGTCTAGGATGTCTCCCTGGTAATGTAATACTTCAAAGTGAAGGGATTAAAGTATGAATCAGAAATTAGATGTCTCGAAGAGATTCACAGGATTATCTAGCATTTGGTCATCAATATTTCTATCATTAACACAAACTATGTAAATGATTAGTTAATGCTTCAGCATTTGTTCATTCTTTTTTCCAATAAATATTGTCACACTAATGGAGAAATTGAATTTACTGTCGAAACCAAGATAAACATCCCATAACTATGTGTCTTCCTTTACAATTACATTGAACACCTACACCACAAAGATAAACATCACATACAACTATTTTGACTATGTACCTAAGGAAAATTTTGAGAACAAACTTTACTTTGGCAGTGATAATTCTTTTGTGTGTGTATGAAGTAGTTCAAATTTTATCTAAAATATTTCTATATGCCCTGTTTTTTTCTTTCTCAAAGATAGTTTTGCTGCTGTAGACTCTAGGGCAAAAAACTCTTATTAATTACTTGCAAATGCCCTTTCCCAATTCCCATGTTGAAAAAGTATGCATATGCTTATATCGGACAAAATATGTTGTTTTCATCAAATTTAAAACATAAGATTTTACTATTGTCCATTGAGATTTAGTATCTTTGGACTGAATTTACACTTGCCATCTATATTACAAAAGCCTTTCTAAAGAGACTGTGGGAACAACAGATTTTCCCATTGTCACACTGTCTTTTTAATTGTCATAGTTTAAAATTAATGCTTCTCTTGCTTGACTAGGGACATTAGTCAAACCAAGTGAAAATGACATTTCCCTAAGATGCTGTATCTGCCTTCATCTCTGTTTACCTATATTTAGACCCCAATTATTTTTGAAAATAAAATGAGTTACATGTATTTCACTTGGTGAAGAAAATGAACTTCATACTTCAGCACTTTACAATGCTCTTCTGAAATATGACCTTCAGACTCTCACCTTTATGATCACTTTTCTTTGGAAATCTATTTTTCTGTGATTATTTTCCTGTTGACTGTGTTAACTTTTCAGATTAAAAAAAAAGAAAAGAAAACAGGGCCAACCCAGTGGTGTAATGGTTAAGTTCGGTGGGATCCACTTCAGCGGCTCAGGTTTGCAGGTTCGGATCCCGAGCACGGATGTACGCCAGTCATCAAACCGTGCTGTGGCGGTGACCCACATACAAAATAGAGGAAGATTGGCAATAGATGTAGCTCAGGACCAATCTTCTTCACCAAAAAAAAAGAGACCTCTTTAATTTGAGCCATGTATAAAATTTGCTTTCAGAGCCCAGAGATGCCTCCTGTTCTAGGAGTGGTCATAGCAGTCTGACCTCTTCCTTCCCAGGGCATTCTTCCAGGGGTTTGAGGCAAACATCTCCCCAGTGGTGAAAGTCTCTTGTAAGGCACTCTCTCCTGTCTCATGAAGCTGTACATATCCTATGCATATAGCTGTAAGCTCTAGTTTTCTAAATAAGAAACGTATTTTCTGTTTAAAAGTTGGCAATATTCTCAAAAACCCTTGGTTTAGAAGAACATAAATAATGGTTTCTCATTCTTTGCAATATGTAAGAGAATAAGATCCCAATTCTCTGCTCTAAATGCTCCACGCCCTTAATACCTCTAGATTCATCACCTTGAAATAAGTTTATTTTTTACCATACCTCTGTGGATCACAAATATCTTCTGTGTGTGGGGAAATGTAAATTGTAAAGCATCAAGGATATAAAACCAAAAATTAGACATGGTGTGCTTATAAGGGGCTGTCTGATGCCCAGGTAAATTATTAGTATGTACTTTCTACCCTATGCTTGTGTATGAAGTCCATTATGATTCTTTTTCTAAATATGTATAGGTTTGTATTTATATCATTAATCCAAATTTATTTTGCAGTCTATGAACTCATTCTTTTTCTTTTGTGGCAGACGTAAATAAAATCTATCCCTATATCTATAAAGGTTTTCTCCTCCCAGAATGATAGATTGTTTCCTAAAATCAAAGGAGATAAAAATACATATATAAAATACATCACATTGCTTTTATTTATTTGGGGGGAGATCCTCTCTTTTTTCTCCATATGTCATTCCTTCATTGTGGAGCACCTGGGACCAACCACGATAATATCCTTGCCCCTCCTTCCAGGTATGTGCGAAGAGCCAGGCCTCATTTAACTAAGTGCCTCCTCAATGAAACTAATCATTCTCTCTGGGTTCTGCTAGGTATCTGTCTTAGTTGGCTTGGGCTACTATAACAAAATACCATAGATTGGGTGGCTTGAACAACAGACATTTATTTTTCACAGTTCTGGAGGCTAGGAAGTCCAAGATGGAGGTGCTGGCAAATTTGGTTTTTGGTGAAGCCCTCTTCCTGACTTGTAGACAGCTGTCATCTTACTGTGTCTTCACATAGCAGAGTGAGAGACATCTCTCTTGCATCTCTTCTTATAAGGGCATTAATCACCATGAAGGCTGCACCCTCATGACCTGATCACCTCCCAAAGACACCATCTCCAAATACTATCACATTGATGGTTAGGATTTCAATGAATGAATTTGGGGGAGACATAATTCAATTCCTAGCAATACCACCTTCTCTAGAATTAGTACAAGCCCTGTGAGTAATTTGTTAATGATAAGTGCTGCCGGGAACTTTCTTTCATGATCACTTGTTCATTCTTACATCAATTCACTTACCTAATAGGATTAAAATTCTAACAGTTAATGACGGTTTGAGTGTTACCACCATCAGATCTCATTTAACTTGTGCCTTCAATGCCTTAACACAAAGAGTGATTAATGAAAGCAATCCAAAGATTATATCAAAGGTAGGAGACACATCTCATAGACCCAATCCTCATTCTCCTCTGAAGATAAAGTCTACATGTGTCCTTGAAATTTTATGTACTTGGAATCTTTTTTTATCATTAAACGTGTCATTTTTAAAAGTAATCTGTTCATACAAGTCTATTTTATATTAAATATATATTTATATTTTAAATGTATTTTAAGAATTATACTATGAGCCATGTTCAGTACTGGGAATTCAAAAATGATTAAAACAAACCCTTGCCCTCAATGGAGTCATTGTCTCTTAGGTGAGAAATTCATAGACAAATAATTACAAAGCAATAAACCTTTTATATTCATATGTACAAGTAAATTCTACTAGCAATTTTTATTAATCAATATCTTTTATTTTCACTTTTCACTTATTTTGTGCTTTTACTGTGAAGTTTTAAGTCTCTTCTTTGTGTAACAACAGGGGGTCAAAAGAAACTACCATCTTATTATTAGGTGGTCGAGCTCCATGTAGTCTATATTTCTGACGCTGGGGAAATAAAATTGGCAGTAGTGTGGCATGACAATGCTTCCAATGATGTGTAAGGAAAACCTTTCTTGTCTGCATTAATTGTCACAAGAGAATATTATACTTAAATAAAGACTCTTGTTATTTTACTGTGATAGAAAACCTTAAGGACCCCAAATCAAAGGACCTGTTATAAAATGTCCGAGGCATTAACTATGTAAAGGTAAGGAATAAAGCAAGCAAAACATTCCACTTTTTCAGGAGCTAGACTATCTCAGACATTCTAGAAGATCACAAGTATTTTGACTTGAAAATTTTATCTTCTGTGCTTTCGCAGGGTCACTGTTTTGTTTTTTACTCCAGCATTTGCTATAGGACAGGCTGACAAGACCAAGAAATGTGTGTGTACTGTGTTCTAACCTTTTTATTGGTTTCCGGAAAGACCTAAGCTGGCCTTTGAAAAAAATATCTTCCATTAGCATCTCATAGGTATTTTTTCACTGAATTTCATTTAGTTATTTGGTAAAAGAATGCACCATCACAGTTTGCCAGAAATAAATGAATAGGTAAATACAAAAACAAGTGAAGTAAATCACAGTGCTAGTAGTATGGATTTCGGTGGGGTGTTTTTTGCTGAGGAAGATTCGCCCTGAGCTAGCATCTGTGCCAGTCTTCCTCCATTTTATATGTTGGTCACTGCCACAGCATGGCCACTGACAAGTTGTGTAGGTTCACACCCAGGAACCAAACCTGGGCCACTGAAGCGTAGAGTGCCAAATTTAACCACGAGGCCATGGGGCCGGCCCCGATAGTATGGATTTTAATGACAATATCAATATGAGAAAACAACATAGAAGGCAGTGAAATAAGACAACTTAAAGTTAGAAGTATTAAGTCAATTGTCCCTAATCATGTAAATGGTAAAGAATTGAGCAAATTCTGGTCTCCCTCACCCCAAATAGAAAGAGCTAGGCCAGGGAGGGGGTGGACCTAGAGAAGATAAGAGATCTGGGGGCCACAAGACCTGAGTGGATCAACTTTGTCCTGGAAACTCCCCCATTTTCTTTATTTTTCCCCCATGTCTATCTATAACACAGCATCTCACAACTAGTCTTAAGAAAGTTCTTCATGTTTATACTGCTAGGGACCCAAAAATCACTTCTGATAATCCCTTAAAACTTCAAATATAGAAAACCTTAGTGAAAATAAATGGAAGAGGGAAAATGTCTTGGTTCAAATGACAGAATGATCTTTATACCTGTTCACGAGTCCCGCAAAGCACTGTGACTACAATTAGGTGAAAACACATGCATAATTATGAATAT
Organism: Tapirus indicus; assembly: GCA_031878705.1. NCBI lineage: Eukaryota > Metazoa > Chordata > Mammalia > Perissodactyla > Tapiridae > Tapirus > Tapirus indicus. The sequence goes on along the minus strand of CM062937.1, from coordinate 30,759,276 downwards.
GAATATATATGTGTACACATGTGTGTACATAATTCAGCTTTGGATTGATTGAATTGTTGAATATTTCAATGTATCTGTGGGAGAGCTTTACTGATATTGAAATAAAACGTATGCTAAGTTGTTAGGTTGAGTCAGAAAGATGTTTAGAATAAACTAACACAGTGTATAATTTATCTTTGCACTCCCGTTGCCTACTGCGATGTCTGACAAATCTTAGAGTTTCAATAAATGTTTGCTGCACTGAGTTGCTTTAAGAGTGCTAACTTTACATTTCTTACTTTTAGTTTACAAAATCGGAATCAAGGGCTCCTATTTAAAATATATGCCCTAATACTCCATTTCCAATGAAGAATTTATAGTTTTTAACTGCCAAACTGATACTGTGATGTTACATAAAGATTGAACATCCCTTCACTATAGGATTATTTTTATAAGTATTTTTCATTCTTTTTTTCTTTAAGAAACAAGGTGAGAGGGAATTCCAACAAACGGGTGCCTTTCTGTAGTGACCTGAGGATATATATAATCTAGTATAAATGTTTAATTTATTTCAAATTAGAGCACTGTCAATGCATCATATTTCAAGTAGCAGCAAATGATTCACATTGATTACAGTGGTAGTGTATAGACTTAACATGGTAATTTAACATTCACATATGAAATCAAGTACCTTTTTCTTTCTCACGTTGTAAGCGCTGTTTCTGGAAACACTGTTACACTGACCTAATGTGCCTGACAGTTCTTTCCTCTCCCCCTTGATGCTTATCACTGGAGCAGCCAAAGTTTCAGGACCCATAAACATTTGTGACTCTGTTTGGGTGATTTCCACCCCAATTGTGGGAACGGTCGGGTGCCTGCCATAGTTGATTGCTAGCACTTCAGAGCACTGCCATGTCATATTTGAATTTGTGCTTTATAGCATTTCTGGTGCCTGCTCTGTTTACAGTCATCCCTCAGCTCACCCCGGAATGCTTGCTTAGGTATGATACTGTCCTCTCCAGTTCAAATACATTGACTGCAAAGCTTCTGTGTTGCAGCACATAATGCTTATGGGCTGGAAGAGTGGATTTGTTCTGAACAGGAGTTGATCATCCTGGCTTGTCAGTTAATGCTGAATTTGCTTTAGACACGATTCTGATTTCTTCTAAAAATCCGGTGAGCTACACAGAGAGCCTTTGGCAAGTCCTACATTTACAGCTATTGGCACAACAGATCTTTAATATGACTTCAAGTATGGAAATATAAATAAAGAAGATAGTGTAGATATCATTTAACCTTGGGAAGATGTGAAAAGGCTTGACTCCCCAGAGAAGGGGGGATTGGAAACGGGATTTGTATGTTGCAGTGGCTGGAAAGTTCTCTTAGGGAATAAGATCAGCTTATTGTTCAGCTATCAACTGGAGAATACCTTTTATTTCAGCCTCCAGATTGGGGTTCCTGGGACCCCTCCAGCCTTACAACTTTGTCCCCTCTTTCCTTTTCTCTCATCACAGAATCATTGAGATAGAAAACATTTAATTCATAATGTAAAATTTGGACAAAACTCTCATCATCTAGGATCTCAGTTTGATCTAGAAGGTAATGTCTCACTAACATTGAGCTATGGCCGACTCACCAGAGTAGGCAATGTCTCTTGTTCTGGTTTTGTGAGGTTTTATCACATGGTACCGAATTTTGTCTCTATGATTGAGGGTAAATCAGTTGAAGTATCCCAACATTAAATTGTTCCTAAGAAAAAATGTTTATAATGTCGTGTGTACAAATAGTGCGTAATCGTACAATGGTGTATCAAATAAAAGTACAAACATATATTATCAATTTTATTATCAAATAATACCACATGTTGGTGTTAAATGTAACATTCAGTTAAGTACAGTGTTTTACTGATTGATAGGGAATAAGTAATAATTGGAAATCCAAAACAGTGCTTCCATTCCCATTGCTTGAGGATACACAGTCTTTTTAAAGCAGATAGCTACTTAATCACTTTTATATCATGACTAGTGAAATTTCTGCTTCTAATAAAGAACTATAATTTGTTCCTATTCTAGATTGAATTATTTTGATATTATGTAATGTCCAGCGTAGTTTTGCTTGGAATCATAAAGTTTGCTGTCTTAATTTCTTCAGGCAAAATTAGTAATAAATCAGACACAATTGTATTTGAAACAATAAATGTGGCATTTATGTCACTAAAATGCATTGCATTTCTAATTAAAAATGTACTAGAAATGGCTAACTTTGCAAACAGTCAGTGTTTTTAGTTGTACTATAGTATGCTTTATCTGCACTACATATGTATTTTTCATTTTCAAAGAATAGTGGACAACATGTAACATTTTTTAGGTACAAAGAGGAAGAAAATTCTATCAAACTGTGCCTTCATAAAATGTCTCCATATTATATTTCAAGATCATACATGCAAATAGTTTAAAAATAAGCAATAAAAATATGGCAGAATTAAGTCATTAAATGAATTTACACAACCAAGTTATTATTATTATTATTATTATTTGGTGAGGAAGATTGGCCCTGAGCTAACATCTGTGCCCATCTTTCTCTACTTTATATGTGGGATGCTGCCACCCCATGGCTTGATAAGCGGTGCATAGATCCACAACTGGGGTCCAAACCTGTAAACCCTGGGCCGCTGGAGCAGATCACACAAACTTACCCACTACGCACTGGGCCAGCCCCACAAGCAAGTTATTTTTAAAAAGATCTATAAAATTAATTGCCTCATGCCCCAGAATCTATGGACTTTGTTCCAAATATGTATCAGATAGCTAACAAAGAATTACCAGGATCAAAGATTTATTCAGAGTCACCTCACAAATCCTAAAGTAATGTGTTTGCCAGTAGAGATTCTACTCCAAAGGGACATCAGGATTTCTTGTCCAGTAACAGGAATAATATGAAGATAAATGTGAAATATTGTTTAAAGTGATTTTTAAAAAACCAAAATATTTTGCATCTCTTAATTAGGAATCAAAGATGGCTGCTCTAGCAAAGACCTCCAACTGATAGTGGTTTCAACAAGAGGGAAATTCATTTTTTCTCTGACATGACAGTCCAGGTATAAGCAGTCCAGTGCTGCTGTAGTGGCTCTGTAGTGCTGAGGGTCCAGTGTTCTTCTATCTTGCTGTCAAGTTGTCCTCAACATGCAATTTTAATCTAGTGATTCTGAGATAGCCGTTCTAGCTATGATCATCCATCTACGTTCTAGATAGCAGAAAAGGCAGAAAAGGAATAGAAGTCATGCCCCTTCCTTTTAAAGACATGGCCTGGAAATTACACAATTCACTTCTGCTCATATATAACTGGCTACGACTTCGTTATATGTCCACGCCTCATTGCAAGAAGGCTGGGAAATGTAGTCTTTAGATGATCAGCCAAGTGCCCAGCTAAAATTCTGGGATTTCACTTTTAAAAAAAGAAGGGGAAAAATGGGTATTGAGAGGACAATAGAACTTTCTGCCCAGTGAGCCAGGCATAGGTATTAATAATTATCATAGTTTACTGTAGTCTAGAGTAACCTTGAAAACTAGTGCTGTTTCCCTTCTCTGTCTATGCTTAGACATCTGTCTAGAAGGCTATTAAATTAGTTGCACTTTACCTGGCTGATTCTTGCTCAGTCGTTGGTATTTCTCTAAGGTAATATTTCCTAAGAAACTTTAATTGACACCTAGGTAATCATCCACTGTACTTCCTTAATAGCCTGTGCATGTCCATCTCGTTGCAGTTATAACAATGTGTTTTAATTATTTCTTTCCATAGCTCTGTTCTTCTGTACTCTAAGAACCTTCAGGCAAGAACTGTTTTATTCTTTATATTCCTAGAAGGCCTGGTCTATGATATGTACTAGGACACTTTTTAAATGAGTAAATTAAGAAATAAATAAATGAGATTGTTCTTAGGTATTCCAGAATATTCAGTTAAGTGTAGTGTAGTGGGATCCCAGGCATGGAACTGCACCTGCTGAAGGCTTTCAGCTTCAGAACCAAAGGCTGGTATTATCTTGTTAGTGAGCGTGCTTTGTTCTTGATACTTAGTCCAGGATGTGCCATATCCTTCAGAAATGTTCCAAAAATAAAATCAAAGGAAAAGATGACATACTTTCAAGGGCTGGGCACAGAGGTGTGTAACTGCGCAAATTTTGCACTGCACACTTCTAGGCGGTGCCATTCACAGGGGCTATAGACTTTACAATGACAAGTTGCATAAATACAGTGGCCCTGATCAAGTCAACAATTTTAATTTTCTTACACAAAAAAATAAATTCTTGAAAGAAGCATATTTAAAAACATGGAATATTTCATAAAACAAATTCTTATAAACTGAACATATTTTAATTAGATTTTTTAAATACAGTAAGGTATTAATTATAATACTCTGAGGAATAAGGTGTCTGTGATAATTAGTGTCATTTATAATTTCACCTTGGAAAACTAATGTGTTGTTTATTGCTTATGTGGTATGCAGAGGAAGATGTAGAGACATATGAATGAAAAAGAATATTTAATGCAACAATTCTCAAGTACAAAAATACTAGGTCTAAGTAGAAGGTTTATAAAAACCACAAGTTGAAGTATAGTAGAAAACAATCAGATATAAATACAAATGCATATATAAATATGTAAAATATATATAATATATAAAATTAATCCCTGGAAAGTATTTTATTCATTTTATCTCATTTTACTACTAATCCAATCTAGCTGTTTTTTCCTAGTTGTGATTTATGAAATTTTTATTAGCATTCGGATTTAATATATATATGCATGGGTAAGAGAATATCATAATCTGTTTATAGTTGGGTAAATTTAACATCCTTATTTTGATATTGAAAATTCTGTTTTGAAATTCTTTTTAAAGGTTATCAAAGAAAAGGTATTGGTGGGGCTGGCCCAGTGGCGTAGTGGTTGAGTTCACGCATTCCGCTTCAGCGACCAGGGGTTCGCCGGTTCAGATCCTGAGTGCGGACCTACCAACCACTCATCAAGCCATGCTAAGGTGGCATCCCATATGGAAGAGCTAGAACTCTACAACTATGATACATGACCATGTACTGGGGCTTTGGAGAGAAAAAAGAAAAAGGAGGAAGACTGGCAACATTTGTTAGTGCAGGGCCAATCTTCCTCAAAAACAAACAAATACCCTATAAAAAAGAAAGCTTTCTTGCTCTTAGGAAGGAGCTGTAGGAAGCCAGACTGTCCCTCCTCCTGGACAAGCAGGCATGGGAAGTCTTACAATGGCAACCTTGGGAAGAAGCCACAGGAAAACAAAAAGTATTTGTATTTCTCAAAATGGGATCATTTGTTAATATTAGTTTGGTTTTGTTGTTGTTGAGGAAGATTTGCCCTGAGCTTACATCTGCTCCCACCTTCCTCTATTTTTTTTTTATATGTGGGTCACTACCACAGAATGGCTGCCAACAAGTGGTGTAGATCTGCACCCAGGAACTGAACGCAGGCTGCTGAAGTGGTGCATGCCAAACTTAACCACTAGGCCATGGGGCTGGCCCCTTAATATTAGTTTTTAAACAGACAAATGCCAAATTTGTCATAACTTTGGCTTTATATTGTTACAGTCACCAAGTATAATGCTTGGCATATAGGTTCGCAATAAATCGTAACTTTTGTTTTTAGGTGTTATATTTGTCAGATTAGTGTATACTAAAATTCAAATGTTAGAAAAACAAAATAATGTTCTAGGACAGCACTGTCCAATAGAACCTTCTGCGGTGATAGAGATGTTCTATCAATCTGAACTGTCCAAAGAGTGACCCTTAGCAGATGAAGCTATTGACCACTTAAATATGACTAGTACAACTGAGGAATTAAATTTTTAATTAATTCAATTAATTTCAATTTAAAATCAAATAGCCATAGCTACCATTGGATAATGCAGCTCTGAAAGAGCTATCTTTGAAAGTTATCCATTTTAATTCAGCATAAGAATTACACATTTCACATGCATTCTTAAAAGCATTATTGAAATTAGTTTGAATTTGTGCTTGGAAGTAGATTTTGTGATTTAATTTTGAAATCCATGGTAATTTGTAAAAGAAAATGTCATTCAAATGATTTTTGTTTAGTCCTAAAAGCTACTCTAACTTAGGGTTTCTGCTACTTAAAAATTTCACCCATAATTAACATGATAAAATAATAATGTTAGGTACAGATGCATATTTTAATAATTAATATATTATACTGATAAACTCTGATTCATACTAAAATTCATAATATACCTAGCTCATATTATTTTGAATCCCAGGTTTTGCAGTGGAAAAAGAAAACACTTTACAATCTAAGACTTCGAGAAAACAATTGTGTTATTGGTTTATAAAATACTGGACTTGAATGGAACAACTTAGTTGTTAATGGGAGAAAGTGTTAGTATAGTAACACTGATTTTAAACTAGATTCAAAGTGATTTTTCACTATAGAAATGTCTTATTTTAAATAAAAAGAAACAGGCAGCTTAGATTGAAATCTAAAGCATTAAATGATTAGCAGATAGCAGCTGACAATATACACAGGTACCATGTCTTATTGCTTTTTATGATAGAGGTATAATCAGATGAAAAGCAAATGGGAAAATGTACATTAGGTGGCTGGTTTACAAAAAAAAAAAAAAAAAGCTGTCTGCAATCAGTTACAGTTGACTGCAACAAAAATTAGTTTCCAAGGATCAAAGGAAATGAACGGCTGACCAGGGCAACCAGAATATCCCACAGTGTGTTAAATATTTATTACTGCACCAGTCTGCCCAAAACAATCTGAATGCTGGCATATTTCCACGAAAATAGCTCATCAGTAATTAATTTGGCATGTCATTTTGCATAAAATTAGTAATTAATATTAGTCTATGTGCATTATATTGAACTTTTTTCACCAAAGGATTCAATCTTCCTCCCTTCAAAAACATGATAAAACAGCCATTTTCCATTTTGTTTCGAACTCAGGTCATATATTAAAAAGAAAGAAAGAAAGAGGAAAAAGCATTGCAATCTCCATGAAGGAGACATCCAAGTTTATAGACTCAATTTATTTGAGGTTTTTTCAAGGTCATTGCATTTGTTTCCCTTCCACTGCTTAATATCAAGAGAACTATGAGACAGATAGATCTCTAGACCAGTCCAGAGCTTTAATGAACTATTAAGGCACGTTCGTGATATTTTGTCATCTTTCAAATGGGTCTCTCTCAAAGTTGAACAGGTTATAAATGGAACTTCTGCAAAATGCATCATTTTGCATGGACATCTCCCTGGTCTTTTGAAATCAGTTTTTTTTTTTCTAAATAAGAACAGTGTTATAAGCAAAGAGAAATGGCTGTATTAGGTGATCCTGCAGTCATAAATACCTCACCTTCTCCCATCTTTCATAAGTTTCAGCAAAATCACAATGTAAGCATCATATGCTTTATAGACTTTAGTTTCAAGGAATGCATTATTTTATTTAATTTTAGTCAATTGTTTGAAGTTAAATTACTGTTTGCTTAAATCAAAAGCATGCTCAACTCACTGTTTATTCCCATCTCTTGGGGATTTCCTTTCAAGTGTATCTTTGGAGACTACTTTTAGCAAAGGGTGATTTAAACAAAGTTTCCTTCTGTAGTTTCTTTTTGTCTGCACTTTCCACCAAAGCTAATTTATTTAGAATTCTGTTAAAATCTTTAGGTAGTTTTATTTTAGTTTCTTTCTCTAAAGGCATGAGATTAAGCACCAACTGAAGATCTGTACTCAAGTTAATTGTCCAGTCTCTTTACTCCTCCTAAATTGTTGCCCTGGGTCCCAGCTGCTTTCTCTGAATATCTGCTCATTATTTGTACCATCCCCTCACTTGCCGTCTCCTTCCATTTCTCTCTACTGAGATGGCGTCCAGGCAAAGAGAAGCCAGCTGGAAGGTAGAGAAATATTAATAGTACAACCTGCAGCTGCAAATACACCTCTATTTCTATGGTGTTGCTGCTGTGGGATGAATACATGTCTTTTACTTCATATCTGGCCCAGGCACTGAACTCGAAGCACTTAGCTTGTTTTTATCTCATGTAAGTCCAGCAGCAACCCTGTAGGATATGTGTTGCTATCCCCATTTTTTAGTTGAGAAAACTGGAGCTCCATTAGGAGAAATAACTTGCTCAAGGTCATACAGCAATTAAGGAAGCCGGAATTCAAAATCAAGCCTGTTTAATTCTACATACATGTGAATGTATTTATAAATGTTTGTATATGCTTTATAAATACACAACAAAACATATAATATAGAAATATTATAATATATAAATAGATTTATATATTTACATATAAATATAATATAGGTGTACACCATATTCAAACATTTGCAAACATTTATAAATGTATAAGAAAATGTTTATAAGTACTGACACATATATAGAATTATATATTAAAAACCTTGTCGGTCTTCATTCTGTATATAATATAATGCCATTTTAGTCCTTGATAACTCCTCTAATAAAAACAGTTATGTAATTTGAAATGTGTGATGACATACCATTAATTTTTTTGGTGATTTTCTCCCTAAAAAAGCAACAATCAGAGCACCTCCCCTCTTGTCCAGGAAATTCTTACAAATTGTTTCCCAGGTAAATACTGGTCATTTCTCCCAGTGCCAAACTCATGTCTGTTGCACAAATCATCCCCCGGTGATGCTCCTGCTCCAGTCCGTTCCCCATCTCTGCATGCTACCCCATCTCTACCACAAGCCCGTGCTTCTTCCTTCCCCTCCCACTTGCTTTCTGTGCTGTTTTCAACTTCTGTTCTTTTAGATCTGCACTCTGTTTCTTCCAAGGAGATAGTGAACATGATCAAATATTTTACTTTTTATTTATTTATATTTTTTTGGCTGAGGAAGATTTGCCCTGAGCTAACATCCATTGCCAATCCTCCTATTGTTGCTTGAGGAACATTAGCCCTGAGCTAACATCTGTGCCCAGCTTCCTCTACTTTATATGTGAGTCCCTGCCACAGCATGGCTGAAGAGTGAGGTAGGTCCATGCCCGGGATCCAAACCCATGAACCCGGGCAGCTGAAGCAGAGCATGCAAACTTAACCACTAGGCCATGGGGCCGGCCCCAACACAATCAATTATTTTTTATTGATATATACTCACATCCTCAAAATATTAGGAAAGAGCAGGAGCTAAATAAGTGGACACCTGAAGTGTAAAGAGTAAGCAAGTGGAGGGTCAGAGGCCACCTCACTTCTCCCATTTAAAAAATATAATTTTTTAAAACGTCTCTAAATATTTGATAATATTAATAATTATTATGTTTAGATGTCTTAATGGTAATGTGTTTATATGTTTTAAGATCCTTTCATTTAGGAAGACATACAGAAAGTAATCGAGTAGAAAGGAGAGAAGATATAAACGAAAGAGAACAAGATTGGCCATGAGTGGTCATTGATGGTCATTGATGCTGGGTGACAGAGTATGTGAGTTCATTGCTATTCTGTCTGCCTTTATATATGCTCTTCTCTTTGATAATCAGTCACAAATCTCTTTAAAAGGAAGTGCACACTGTGTTCCCTCTGATTCAATCTTTTATTTACTAAAATCCATTATGAATTAATGCCCCAGCTTTTTCTTCCAACCCTCTCAAACATTTTCTTCCTTATAGTAGGGGCAAATGCACAGTGGTTGGAGATTCTGTTATGTCACTTTACGAAGGCCCCAAAATCACATCAGTAAAACCCTTAGGAATCCTCTTGACTAACTTTTTAATATGTTAGAAAGCTAGAAATGTTTGCTAGCCTTCATGCCCATCTATCTGTAAAATTTCTATAATTTTCATTTTTTACTTCCTTTTTTCCATTGCTCCTATAAAAATGACAACAATGGTGATGGTAATGGTAATATTTATACAATTAATTGTCACAACATGCCACACATTGTTCCATGTAATTTATAAATTTTGACTGACTTTATACAATAGCTCCATGAGGCAGGTACCTCCATTTTACAGATGGAACTGTACATGGAGAAGTAACTTGCGTTGGCCACATGGCTCACAAGTGACAACACTGGGATTTGAATCCAGGCAGTCAGCATTGAGCTAAAGACCCTCTACCCAGTACTTCCTCAATAATCCTGAGTCAATTTATTAACTTTCTGACCTATTTTTATGTTACCTAATTCCTCCTTAAACAATGAAGCAGACTCAATACCCACACTTTGGCTTTATCACTTCCGGAAGTCCCATATTCTTTAACTGGCTACCACGCGCCCTCCTGGAGACTGACTTTCCCACAACGTGGGTGGGTTGCTATTCACTGATCATGCGGTGCCTGTGATCTCCACCTTCTGCAGGAGGCAGGTGGGCAGAACAAAACTCGAAGGCGCACTCATTGATCTTCCGCACACCAGCAGACTAATTTGAATGGGTCTCTGCTCCTGGCTGGACCCACGTGTTTCAGGATTAGTCCAGAGATCTGAGGCACTGCAGGAGGAGCTTGACAATGCAGGACCCCATGAGCCACGCTTCTGCTAAGAAGTTTCCATACTATCCCCAAAGATCCTGTAACTTGTAAGGGCAGCTTTTATAATGTTCCTGGACTTCTCACGCCTGACTCTACTGCACCCGAAATGCAATCAGTATGACATGAGAAGTTAGTTTAGTTAATTTGTTGAAGAGTAGTCTCCTTTAACTTCTAACTACTGATTAATGCACTAGGGACTTCTTTACTTTTCAAAGTATTGATTAATATATTAACCACTATGCCTGATATCAGTTTACAGGTTACAAATTGAATTTAACCAGGAGCACAAATGATGTGCTGGATAATAAGCTATGTCGGGAAATTAAAGTCAAATGTGAGAGTTTGCAGTTTACTAGTCTATGTAGTATGCTACATAGAGAGTGTATTCTGGAAAGTACATGTTGAATGACAACCTTCTAACAATTGAAGCTTTTAGACATAAGGCAAAATATAAAGAATTAGGGACAGATTTCAGTCTATCAATGATGACAACTAAGTGAAAACTTGCTTTCCATAACTGAGAAGTCAATTTTTGCTCTTTTCATTAAACATTATCAGAAAATTAATTCATTTTTTTTCAACAAGCGGACAGTGCCTAGTATCTAAGAGGACCCAGGCTAGTCGTTACAGTCCCTTCCCTTAAGGATTTTATAGAATAAAAGAGAAGGTGGAAATTATTATTATACATACAAGCAGTAATATAGGAGTGAGATAAAATATTTAGGAGCAATGTCTGCAAGAGTTAAGACAAAGAAGACAGCTGGGGGAGGTGGACCAGATTCACATGTAGCTGGTGTATTTCCTTTGTATTCCAATAGAGGAAAACATGAAACCAACAATAAGGAAGGAACCGTTAGCTTTTGGGAAGATACAATGAGTTAATGCCCACACAATTTTAATACTATAAAGTATTAACCAAATCAAGTCCTTTTCCTGAAAATGCTTGGATTCAGATTTTATGTTTTACTGCACTGATTGTTTCCATTCCTGGAGCTGGCTATTCCCCAGGAGATGAGAAGGACTGTTGGAAAGCGGGTTTAAGCTCATTTTCTTTGGACAATAGGGCGTGTGTTTGTCAAGCAGCCATTGGACAAGCGAAAAAACAAAGAAAAAAATCCATCAGCTGAATAACTTGGCTTCTCAACATCTGTACAACTTGTTCATCCTCTTACCCTCCCCCCTCCATGACTGACTGACTGTTTTGCCTTTCTATAAAAGCCCATATGAGTCAGATTTTCCCCTGTGCATTTCATTTACTGGTATGTCAAGTACAAATCCTTATTAGACCACAGTGATCACTGTGTAAACCTCTTTAATCACCTAATTGTTTTGCTGGGGAGAAACAGCCTTGGTAGGAAGAATAAAATTCCTTTAGTGATTACAGCAGTATCCTCCAGCCTTCTAGATTAAGAAGCATCAGAAAAACAAAGACTCTGAATTCATTCAGCGTACCAATTTATTATTGGATCTTAACCCCTTTATATTATTTTCCTTGTTTTGCAAAAGAATCTTTATCTTTCTGAACGGCGTGTGATTAATTATAACCTAATACATTAAGATAGCATTTTTTTTCTTGAGTAAGCTATATTTCACAGAGGCTGTGTGATATATACATAAGCTTATCTTGACATACGGAATGATTTAAAAACACAGACAGCAGAGCTTCTCAGGAAAAATGCTCTCCATGGCTTAACAGTGAGCTTACCAAAATTTATCAAGAGACAAAACTAAGGCTACCTTCAAACTGTATATTTCTTTGCCGTTTTCAAGCTGTATTAGAAAGGATTTTTTTTGCAGCCCTTGGTGTAAATTTTCTGGACTTGAATACCTTAGGTACTTTTCTCATACCTGGGTGACAAAGTGCTCTGCCACCGAGGGAGAAGTAGGCAGTCTTTTAATTGCATAAAAATTGCCCAATGATGAATACAAAAAAGAGCAGTGATTCTACTTTATTTAACATATTTATTAGTAATATAAAGAAATCAGACATGAGATTTCTCTAAGGATAGTTTAAATCAAGTGTTGTCCCTTTTCCTTCTGGGACCTTCCCCTTCCCCTCCCCCCACCCAACATTCAATCCAAAACAAGCTCTTCATTCAAGGGCACTCCCATCTGTGTGGCATCTCATGCTCTTCCTGTCACCCTTTATGGACTCATTGTTAGATGGCTTTTGGAGCTTGAAAGCCAATGCTGCCAGTGGCTACTGAAGATATGCAACACACCCAGCTGCTCTAAATCCTTGAAAATATGAAAGAACTACTCATCCCAATAAGCCTTTTTGCCAATATCAGGGGATATGTGGAGTGATTACCCTTAGCATCATCTCCTCATAACACTAGGGCCAAAAGAAAAAGGAAGGAAGCATAGATTTCTTTAGTAAGGATGATTGGACCTGAGAAGGGTCAAGACACTGAGAAAGCTGTGAAGGCTGGTGTAAGGCCTTAGAAGAAGCACCATTCACCTGATTCTGTCTGGAAACTCTCCACAGATTTCAGCATCGGTCCCTCTGATGGGCTTTGTGTCTTCTTGTTCCCTCCCAATGTACTGATTTCATATGAGAAAAAGAAATTTAAGTTGCCTAGTGGCTCCTGCCAATTCCTGGACACCAGGGCAAATCATTTCACCTAGAAATACACCTAGGTAAAAAGATTAACGATCTTTGTCTATGCTGATTATTTGAATATATTGTAGAAAATTAAGAGTGATGGCAGAGTAGACATTTTAGAATAAAAAACAAAGTGTGATTAGACACTCTTATTTATGGTAGACACTGAAAATATCAGATACTATTATATTAATTCTCAAAAAGCATTCCACATGATCGTGTATGGAAAATGAAAGACAATACCACATACATTCCAAGTATATCTGTATTTTAAAAAATACTTTTTTGTTCAAAATGTACAAATCCATATTTGCCACAATACTCTGTGAAATAAATAAATATGGATATATCCTTAGAACATGCTCAGATGTCTCCTAGTGAACACTCTCAAGGCTACTGTCACTTAAATTAAGTAGTGAAACTGATATACTATAAGCACTGAAAGTAAAAAATATTCGTGATTATTTCCTATCAGCACAGTATAAGCTATTTTCTGATATACAAATGGACATAAACACGTTAGAGCCTTAGCAGAGAGAAGACTAGTGTTTAAAGTGATAGCCAACAGATAACATTAGGTAATGTTTCTTCTATTGTTTTCATTAAAGAACAATCACCCATAGCCCATGGATCCAACACCAGCAAAAACTGACTCCTCCCCCAAGAGTCCCATTTCCACCAAAATCCCCAATGTACACATTCAGTTCAAAGGGTCAGTTCTGTTTTCTATCATTTGACAGAAGAGAAACTGGAACTTTGGCTGAATCTGCTAGCAGCACCCCCTCCACTGCTCTCCCAGGCTCCTGACAACACACCTCAGGCCCAAGGAGCCAGTGTTGCAGCACCCCTGACAGAGCTTTCGCAGAAAAACACTCAAGTCTGTTTCCCTGTGGTACGCCCTGGGTGACAAGGGCACTTCTGGAGGGTTATGTTCAGACACGTTTTCTGTCTGCTTGCTGATCCTTGGTCTCTAGACTGCAGTCCTTCCTTTCTAAAGAGATTCTAAACTCTGCCTGACTTTTACTAACCTTTGATTTTTGTCAAGCCCTATCCAGTGGATGCAATCAGCCTTAAACACTTTGAATACAAAGGGAAGGGGTTTAGCTTGTGAAACTTTTCCTCCCTAAAGAGTGCTTGACTCCTGAGAAAATTTAACATCAACGCATTCTTTACTGCAGAAGCAAAGGTTCCACAGAGCACAGGGTGTACAACCACAGGCACAACCTCATCTCCCTACACAGCTGAGCTCCTGGCTTGGCCTGGGGCAAAAAAATTTTTAAAATAACCCCAGGTGAGGGAGACTAATTACTTTGCATCTACATAACTAATGGGCTCCCTCAAATGGTTTTTCATCAACAAGTAAGGTGTGCTCCAAAGCACTTTCCGCTTTGAAGAACCCCTTGAGGGATGCAAGGAGTTAGGTGCTCAGTGTTCTGGACAAGGGATGGAAGGGACTGGTGGTGACATTATGGAGTTGTTTAGCAATCATTTATTGAGTACCAACTTTATGCTACATACCTCAGTAGTTGCCTTGCACAATATTACTTCTGTAATCTTCATAACAATTTATGAAGTAGTAGCTCACAGTACCATTTCACAAATGAGAATCCTAAAGTTGAGAATCTAGATAACTTGCCGAAGCCAAACCTAGCCAAATCTATTATTACCTCGACCCCCTGCTTCACTATTTGCATGTTGAAAATGGTTTCTGGAGATTTTAGCCACTCCCTTGATCAATTGATCTCATGCCAGTTTATCCAAAATTATTAGTAAGAAAATCAGATGAAGAAAATTAGATGAATTCAGGCAGAGTAGAAGCCAAAGATTGCCTCATCGTTAGCCTCCATTTTGGTTCTTTTGGTTACAAGGGTTCAGGAAAGAATGAAACTTCCAGAACATGATTTTCCAAGCTAGATGACTGGAACATGTCTGTCCCTGTCCCTGCTGACACAAACCAGTGGAGAACTTTTGTGGAGTAGCAACAGAAGAAAAAGAATTTGTAAGTTCATTTCACAAGACAAATAACTTTAGTGCTCATATTATATGTAAAGGATGTTTCTAATACATTATGAATTAAGTAAAAAACCATTGCAGTTTATTTACAACCACTATGTTTTAATATAATATTATGGAGCCCTAAGAGACCCATGACCCACAGTGGGTCCTTTTGCCTGGGTTCACTTGGCACCAGTAGAAAGACGTTGGGTTGGAAATAGCAGAGCAGAAACTTCGTTTGTTGACTAACGAATGGAGCAGGCAGAGCTCCTGCTCTAAAACACCTTCTCCCCGAGGGAAGGTGAGCAGGGTTCTTATGGGATGTGAAGGGAGAGGGGTCTCCTCGTCATCGCTCAGGTTGGGGGCATTGGGGGCATGCGCAGATCTTCCCTTCTTGCGCAAGGCACATTTTGCACACATTTCCTTTTGCACGCGTTTTCTTTTGCCCACTGCACCCCACTGCCATCTTGGACCTTTCTGGTTTGTACCAGTTCTACGGTTTGGCCATCTGGCGTGGTTTTGCCTTGGTTCCTGTAGGCAACTTAAAAACAAAGCGTTAGACATGGAAAATGTTTTAGGGACTTCCCTAGATGACAATATTAGACCTTTGGCATACATTTATTTATCTGAAAGTACTTTTGCTTAATTTTTCAAATTTTGTGACCTCTGATTTAATAATTTATGTGGCATAGAAAGAAAACCTTGTAGAGATAATGCCTGGGTTTATTGAGGTCCTTGACCTTTGCAAATAATAAACTTTCTAAGTCTCAGTTTCTTCATCAGTTAAGCAAGGTTGACAATCCTTGTTCTGGGGTAAATCTTATAAATAAAAATGCACATAGAAGAGGTCTGAACATGAGAAGGTCTTATACCAACACAAAGTATTGATAGAGGGACCATGGGAAGCTATTGAGCTATATAATTTCATCTCTAACTCAGCCAAAAATTAAAAATAAAAATAAAAATGGGAGAAATGTAAATACTCTCACGTGTAGGAAGCATCACATTACCAGGATGACTTGGAAAACTTCTCAAAAGGCCGAGCGGTTGTCATAGTCCAGGTCGCAGGTAAAAGCTGACTTTGGGAAGAGAAGCCAAACTTGGATATGTGCCCCTATTTTGTTTTTCTGTAGATGTTTGCACTTACCAAACTTGACATTAGGTCTCCAGTCTGTCTTTCCCTAAGTCCACGCAGCAGTGGCTCTGTCTGTCTTGTTTACAGTTTTATCCCAAAATCCAGCATGCTGCCTGACACGTTATAAGTGTTCAATAAATATTTGATGAATGAATGAAGGTTGAATAAATTAAGAGATGCGTAGTATCATTGCAATAGAGAAAATGCTCATTTTTCAGGTTCATTACTCTCCAAAAATGATTGTGATTGTAATCTCGCTGATAGTGAACACTCTTGTATAAATTGGAAAATTTGTTATTAAAGTTAAAGATAGTCATTGATTAAAATAAAACATATAAGATTTGATGTTGAAAACTTTAGAGAAGTTCAAATATCTCTATTCATTAGACCAATACTTCTTTAATCTTTGTTTGACTTCATAAATACAAGGGAATATTATCATGCACACTCAAGCAGCTAAATCAAGTCCTATTGGGAATGAAATTCACAGTCTCAGTCTAAAGAAAACTTGGTATATGTGCCGCCATTTGGTGAGACTATGAAGTTGCAAATAATTATTGCTAATTTTCACATCAGAATATAATAAGGAAGTTCTTTGCATAGTGTAATAATTTGTATTATTTAAAAATAGAAATAATGCTTATGTTTTTTGAACCAGGGCTTAAATTATGCATAAAATTGTAAAACATAAATGCATAATTGCAAAATGTTACAAATCAATTTCTAGTTTGAAGAAGCTTAGCGGTTTTGGGATAAGTTGAAGGAGAGATTTTTGCTTACCTGACCTCTAATGGTTGTTTTACATGTTAATTTCTGACCAATGAAAACAGGCCCAAAGAGCTTCAGAGCTGTGGGGCACCATTTCTTGTCCAAGTTGACAGGACTTAAGAGGCTGAACTTGCTGTATTGTGTGAGGTTTGACCTTAAATAATAAGACCGACTTTTCCTGTGCGGCTCCTAAATTGGCTTTGAAGACAGTTCCCAAAGAAGAGCTCCAGAAATGTATAGAACAAGGGCAGCATTCCAGGGATGACAATTTTCCTTTCTGAGGGGATACCACCGTCTGGATGAGCAGCCCTAGGTTAACTCAAAATTAGCTCTGTGAGGGTATATTCTCACCAGAAATCATTTTGTGACAAAATCCCCAGGTTCTGCCTGATTCTCCCATAGGATTTTTCTTGCTGTGCTACCCGCTGTTCTGGAGAAACATGGTTTATTCTGTGAGGGTGAGGACACTGCCCTCTGAAGCCAGGCTCCCTGGGAGAGCCAAGTAGCAGCAGCTACAAGGCTGACAAAGAAAAACATGTTTGAGTAAAATTTCAACTCTGCCTACCTATTGATGTATTCTTCCATCCAATCTCTCTGCCACTTGTTACTTTTGGACACAGCTATTGCTAGTAGATTTCAAATTGTCCCCAAGCAAGAGTGAATTTGGAAAACTACACATTCTGAGAATTTCAGCTTTTTCTTTCAATTCTTTTTTTATTGCCAAACTTTCTGATTCATGTTTTCGAAAGAATTGAAAGCCCTATTCTTAGCCTAGCACGTACAAGATAGTTTAGAGGGATGCAAAAGTTAAGTTTTGACATATATTTTAAGGTAAAATTTATTTCTCTAAGATGCTTAAAACTGACAATGGGTAGTTGCTGAAAAATTCTGAAGTATAAGACATAATTCAATTCTCCTGGATCAATCACTTCAATGTGTTACATTGATGGAATAAATAAGCTCCATCTTAAAGAAGAAATATTAGAATTGTGCTGAATAACAAATTGATTCCCTGGAATTGTACCCCATCGATAGAAGACCATTTGAATGTACTTTTGAGAACTATCATATAAAATTGACAGAGTTCCTATCAAATTAACTTGACCTGTACAGAAACAAATAACTCTGCTGTGACAACAAAATTCTCCAATTTTTGGAAAAGACACCTTAATTTTAGCTGCAGATTTCAGAATAATCTCACATATGCCATTCAGTTAACAGTAAAATTAAAATGCCATAGATGTCGGAAAGAATAATCTGTCTTCTTCTTATTACCTGGACGTCATACCATCTCTTCAGGCCATAGACATAAGGGTTTGGTGAAGACAGACTCTAAATAAAGTATCTTGTACCTTAAGATGAATATATTATGTATTAAAACACATTTAGGGTGTTTAATTTACATGCAATTAATGAATTCCATTTGAAATTTGTTGTTTCTAGAGAACGCATGAAGCATGTCTTAGTAGTTAGAAGGGTTATGTGATTTCTGGAAACTAAAACAATAGTCTATGATTATTTCCAAAAATAAAAATGATACGTAGTCGTGTTTTGTTTGATCCCTGTATCATTTTGTTATTTATAACATTGATGAATGTTGCTAAATCATTGGTAAGATGGATTCAAAAGCTGAAATAATAAAGCTGTATTTGTTTTCACTTAGGTATGCTGTTTACAAAAATGCAGCTAGATATGGTGTTTTGTACCCAGATTTGATAAGAACTTTGTAAACCATCTGCACTGATTCTGTGGGATTGACAGTATAAACCCTCTGAAGAATTCACCTTTAGAGAAAGTTGGCACACAATTTCTTTGTTGTTGACTATTACGTTAGGATGAAAATACCCTGATAGGTATTAGGTAACATTCTTCTGGTTACAGTTATTCCGTCGGTAATGGCATAGTATAGCAATGAAGACAGTGAAGTTGGAAAAAATAATTCCATGGATACAAATAGTAGAATAAAATAGTTAAATAATAAAATTGCGACTAGATTTAAAACTCCTTCTAATTCATAGGAATTTTTATTAAAAACAAGATTGCCTTTTGGATTTCAACCCAGTCAAATTAAGTACAAAATAGTAAATATAAATACTATTTTAGACCCACTTTAGCAACTCTCTAGTCTGACATAAAAGTACATTTTAAAACTATTTTAAAATGTTTAAATTATCAGTTAAACAATGATTACCACAAAGACTTGATTATTTCAAGTAATCAATAAAAGGATCCTGATCATGTATGAAACATATATTATAAAATGGCTTATATCTAGGTGTCATCCACAGATCTCAGAAACACGTGCATGCTGTTTATCTTAATTATTTTGCCACTTTTTCTTACATCAGTGTGTATTAGTAGTACAAACAAAAGTCTCTTTTCCCTTTTTTTTTTTTGGCTGACTTTGCTCCTTTTGAAAGTAGGCCCCTGGATTAATAAATCACCCAAAAATATTCTTTGTGCATTCCCTATTGTTTTCCTTACAAAGAAATTCAAAGAATTAGCAAAAATTGGTGTCACCATTTGCTTTAGAGTGGACGGCTATGAATGATTACTCTTATTTTAGAGTCTACCATAAATTAATGACACATGAAAATTTACTAGCTAAGTGTAGTAATGGTTTGTTTATCATCAAAAGTCAATTGAGACTGGGGCTGGGGAGTGTTGGGAGTTGCTGTTCATTTGAAGACTGTTTTAGCACCTAAGGGCTGAAAACACTGCACATTTCAAGGTATTTTTTCATAACATTTCCTCATTTTTATAATAGTATGAGAGAGGGATGGAAGAGAAGGTGGGACATGCACATGCTCTATTTTATAAGGCTGAAAATGGCACTTCCAAGTTGATGTATTAGTATAGATTAGAATAGTTTCCAGGTAATACTGTGCCAAGAAAAGCACCTGGGTATTTTGTTCTTATTGTTTTTGGATTAAGTTTCAATATTACAGCCATGAGGTGCTCAAAACTTTGACGTGTGGCTACATTATCCACTGCCATTGGCCCATTGGCCCTTCAGAAACAAGTAAGAACCAAACAACAAGTCACGAATCATTTGACTAGAACCCCTTAAAACTACTCTCTGTTTTATTTCCCCTTATTATCCAAGGAGAAAATCACAGAGCCTGGAGAGCGGGCAGTCTTCTAAGGAAACATTCACAGGCCACTGGTATTTGCTTCTTGCTGTGGATTCTCTCCTTGCTCCTTCAATGTACCCACGTCGTGAAAAGACCCAACTGTGGGACTTTTCATTCCATTCGCAGCCAGGCAGAGTCAACTTAGGCAACAACTGGTGTAGGAAAAAGCAGATTGACCCTGATTTCCAAAAAGATTCATGTCCTTTCTCCCTTTTTTCTTTTGCTGGCTATGCTCCCTTCAAGCACAGATATGTTTTGTCCTTTGATCATATACTATGCGATAAATCATGGTAGCTAATGAATTATTATTGAAGCTCTGATATAATGAAGCTCTGAATAATTGTATTTGGCCAACTGTCCTGCATTGCTCTGATTATAACATTGACTCTATGGCCAAACAGCATAAGAAGATGTAGAGAAGTACCTTTTTGGTGTATTTTAAAATATGGCTGCTATTTAGAAGGAATTATTGGTAACATTGTTTAGATTATATAGCTATGGTCACATCCCTATGGATATAGTGAAGATTTAAGAAAACTATTGCAGTAATTCCAATCAAAATCACAATTCCAAGTTATAAATTCAGGTAATCTAAAATGGTCAGATGATTGATGCTAAATTATAACACGTATTATAGCATAATGCATCCAGACTTCAAGTTTTAAAGCTCACATGAGGTTTTGTCTCAAATTCAGCATGTTTAAGTCAAATGAAACGTAAAATAGAGCTACACTTTTCAAAAGATTCAGATTCTTAGATAAGTTCGCTTGAAATATCTAGTAACTTGAAGTAAAAATATATTTTTGCTTGAATTCTCTCAACAATTTCCTGTCCCTTCTAGAGTGAATTGAATACATAATTTATCTGTTTCCAACACATAATCAGAACAATTATTTGTCTTACATTCTTTCCTAATATCTTCTTCATTTCGCTGGTAATATTAGTGATTTTTTTTAAATCTGAATACATTTTGAAAAAGAAAAACATAGTTGTGATTGACGATCTTTCTAAAACATTTAATATCCATTTGAACATAAGAATCGTTTTGAAAATGAATCAAGTGCTATCAATTAGTATGACGTGTAAAGTAAAGGACACCAGCCAACAGGTGTACATCTCACAAGTTTAATGAGACTGACACTTTGTTTTCCGTGGATTTGAAATAAAAACTATTTGTAAGGCACATGGCGACAATTTTCTTTTCTACTCGACACTGGAAATTCTTTCAGCATTTTAGTGCTTTGAAGTATTTTTTCAGGACTGTATCTTGGCTGGCACAGAATCAAAGTGACTTAGGAAGAATAAAGAATATACATCAAATATCAGAATTACCACTCAAAAAACATCGGCTGCCACAGTGTGTTGTAGAGCTTTTCATGTTTGTTTTCTGGTCAAGATATACGGTATATTGTGCAGACTTCATGCTGATAAGTGCAGACACATGATTAGAGCAAATTTGCCTTTAATCAGCCACGAGTATTTTTGTACCTTTCAGAGTACTCAGTCACCTGATAGAGTGTGGTATGTTTTATTACTTTAGAAAGCTTAGAAAATGAGTCCAGAGGAAAAAAAAAAAAAAGTCAATTCTTTGCTGTTTCACAGTTCCCGCTATCATTATCATTTATCATTCGTTGTTTTTGAATATAAGTCACAAGAATCATTGACTCTCCATTTAAAAACCCTTCATTCAGTTTGAAGCTAAATTGTACTAAAATCAAAGAGCATCTTGCCAGTTTATTTTTTGTTTGATATCACCTATGTACTCCCAAATATTCATTGCAATCCTGTCTCCATTTATTTCCGTAAAGTGTCTTGAATAGGAAGTACTAATTAATCAGGTAAGATTTTTCTCAAATTTTTCAATTATGGGCACACAATGAAGAGAAATCATTTGATATACCAATATTGAACATTGCTTTTAACTTTGCTTTTTATAAAGATTTTTTTCCCTTTTAAAATAGAACCTTTTGTAAAGTGTAGCCCTCCCATAGATATGTGACATTTACAAGGACCTTAAAGTCCTCATGATTATTAAAAGAAAGAATGCTATCTTAAAATCTGTGAGTGATAAATGTTCAAATTGCTACTCTGAAGGTGCGTGAGGTTTAAGACTCCAGTTGAGAAAGCCAACACAGAGAGTTTATAGAAAATTACTCTCCTCTCACCTTTAATTGCATTATTTAAGTTGAATATTGCCTCTACTGAATAAAGCACGAGTAATAAAATTGTTCTCATTTATTATGCAAAGTCTTTTTCAAACAAATTATGGAGACTGATGGAAGAGTTAGGCCTTCTTCCCTGAATTAAATAAAGAAGGAAGCATCTAGACTGATTTGTGAACATAAGAGAATTTTAATTTAGTTGAGATGAATACCAGTCTAAGTAGAAAAGAGGAAAAAGGCAGACAGTCTTCTTATGGAATTGTTATTTCTTTTTACTGTTTACATTAAGCCTTTATATATTACAATAAAAAATGACAAGACAAACAATTCCTGAAAAAATCAAGCAATGGAAAATTACTCTTTGGAGTAAAGCTATATGATTAGTAAGTGTTCCTTTCTCCTCTTAAAAGTAGTAACTCTTCCTCCATTTTAATATTTCTTAAGTACAACATATTACTGTTTCTTAAAATTATTACTGAATTGAATAAATTGTTTTGAATAGGAATCATTATAGAATGCAGTTACTATTTTAATTGGGAGCTAAATTAGTTTTAGTATTATAATAATTAGTCAAGATGGGGTTAATTAGAACCATTTTAATAATTTCACTTTACTTGGACCTTAAATGCTATTTAATATAAATTGATGAATGCTATTTAAATGTTAGAGTATTATGTGGTGTTTGAAGGAGTTTCTCTCATAAGTGAAATCTGTCGATACTTTTCCCAAAGGCCTGGGCATATTTCTCATTTTCCAGGAAGTCTTGAAGAAGAAAATGAACATAAAATTAGCATTCCCAAACCACTTGTGGATTTTTTTTGTCACATCTTTGTTTAAAAGGAGGGAAGTATAATTCATAACTTCAGGAACTTTTCCATCAATAGGATAGATATAATAAGTTACAAATGTATGTAAAAACACCTTATGAGCCATAAAATATTTTTAAATGTTGGTTGTTATTAAAATTGTTATTAATTTTAAATATTATCTATGGTATTTGTTATCAGTATAGAATACTTGAATTTTTTAAAAAGTTTTTTCCTCCAGTGACCATGATATATAATGCAGATATGACAAGTAAATATAGGGAACAACGTGGAACAATGGATGTTAAATATCAATCAAACAACCGGTGCAACAGGTCAGTATTCAGTGTAAATCTCATGATTTAAACAACAAGGAAAGTCTAGGATTTTGCTAATGTATTTTACTGCCTGAGTAAATGATCCCCCCCTTGTCATCATTCTGGAAACACTGTTTGAAGGTCATGTATACATTTTTTTAACAGTTGCTTTCTTGTCATTTGCAATCCAGTTAATTCTATAAGAATCCACAAATAATTCAAAATTAAATCAAGAATTAGGCATAATTTCTAGATTCAGAAACTGAGGTCTTACACTTTTTAAACAAAACAGCTGTGAATAAAATCTATTATATTAAAATTCCACCTGCTCTTCTAATATTTATTTAAAAATAAATATAATACAGCTTACAACAGCAATTCATTGAGTGTGAATGGTCAGTGTGGTTTATTCTGGGCCTCCAATTCCACCTTTTTACATAAGATATTCCAGTCAGGAAAATGAGTTTATTTTTATACTTTCACAGTCACCAGACGAAACAATTTTTGAAGTCACATGTTCTTTATAACTAATACTGTTTAAACAGCAGTAATGATAAATAATTAACAAATCTGTCACAAAAAAATTATTTCCCTGATTGAGTGGTTTCTCTTCCTTAGAATTAAAGCAATAAATGCTGCCTAAAGCAACAACAGTCCAGACTAAAACTGAGGTTTTTTTCAAATATTGTAGGATGATGAAAATGTTGAAGTTGTAAACAATCTATTAAACCAAATAAAGGCTAAATATTCAAAGGAGAACCATGTGGCTGCCAATAGTTGCCAAAGAGATACCAAAACGGTTATAGCGGGTAACTGAATAGGTCACAGGACAGGGACTCTAGCGTCCCAGAATATCAGTTTCTGTTTCCTGTCACTGGCCCCGCCTCTCCCTCTTTGTCTCTTTTTCTCTCTGGATTCGATAGTGTCTGTATCTCCATGATTCCTATCATCCATCTTCCTCCATGTGTCAGCAGCCCTCAGTAGAAAACAAATTCCTGACTTCAGGCTCAGAGTAAATCATAGAAACAAATTTGTGCGTGTCCAAATGGGACTTTGACACCAACTGTATCACCAGAAAATTGAGACATCAACAATGCCACCAAGCCATTCAGTATAACCAAATCTAGGCACTACTTTGAGATGGATAAAGTTTCCCCTTCAGAGGCATTTTTCTTTCTATGAAAGTCACCTCTTTCAGGCACTAAAGTCCTCCTTTGCTACTGGGACCTTTCTATTGCATAGAAGAGAGAAATTATAAATTAATTGCTACTGAGTAGCAAAAAACTTAATACAGACCTCTGTCATAATTTTTGAAATGAAATTTTAAAGAAGATACCACGAAGACAGAGCTTCCTTAATGCCAAGGGCTGTATTTATAAAAGGGATTTCTACTGTGAAAAAGAATTATTTTAATTTTGGTTTGGCTTTTAATGTGGGGTGTAAATTTTTCCCACACGTTTTAAATTATAGCACATGGGCTTTTTTTCTTCTTTTAATCAATACCTTCTCACACGGCTGGCTCTATAACTTACTCTCTGAAACTACTTATTGAGCAATAGAACTAGATCATGAATTCAATTTCAGTGTAGGTATATAATTAGATATCTTTCCTAAAGAAGGAAAAAGCATGATTTTGACTTATGTAGTTGGTTGGTTTGAAACCAACATCTACCAAGCTCCTTCTATCTCTTTTCATGTTTGAAAAATACGTTCCAGAAGAGACATATTTTATATCTTTCTGCTGTTGCCATTTGTGAATTTGGCAACAAAAGAAGACAGCATAGAGACAGCAACTTTTAGATAGATTAATGGAAACATTTGAAAATATATCAAATGGCCTTATGTACAGGATATTTGTGAAAATTTTTTTCTTTGAATATGTACATTAAAGAGATTTCTGAAACTTTGATGGTACAACACTCGTTATATAGCTAAATGTGGAAATCATTGTGAGGGGTCATTTACAACTAATTAAAAGGCAAGACCTCTCAAAATTATACCATCTTATGTGTGTATATTTTAAAACATTGGTTTTGTAGCTCTCTCAAGTTAAACTGAAAAAATTTCTGTTTAAAAAAAATCATGGCTCATCTAATCTGGCTAATACAAAAACTATAACTTTTTTGTCAAATTATTCTGTTAATTATAGAAAATTCGTATAGTAAAATAATCAACAAAGCTGAGAACATACGATAATTCTAATACCAAGAGGTAATCACTAACACTTTTCAAGAAATTTGTTTTTGAAGACATACATATGCGCTTATACATGCAAAAAGTGGCATAATATTTATACATGCCATTTTTAACCTCTGTCCACTCAACAATATATAATAAGCAGTATTACTCATTATATATTTAAATGACAGACCATATAAAAAGGTTAAAGTTCAGTTCCAAAAGATTCTACTGCTCAATCTATGTTATGTCTTTCTCTCTCTTTTTTTTTTTTCTTTCTCCCAACTGATGTGAAATGAGGTCATCTGTTTCTTGCTATTATACACCTCCTCCAGCACTGGGTGAGCCACTGACATGCTCCACAAGAAAAGACACCACCACCTCACTTCCATTAATGACAAGCACTTTGATGATGCGTCCACCCAGGAGAAATAAATGTTTTCAAGTTTTAGCTACCCTGTCATTGTGAAGGGTTATTCGAATATGATGAAGGAATTTGACAAGTGGGCATGATTGTCCATGAGCAGGGTCCAGCTGTACTCTAAATAAATATGCAGGAGTTAGGAAGTAATAGTAATTGTGGCATGGATGATGTGTCCAGACTTCCTGGATTAGAATCCCAACTCTATTATTTACTAGCTGGTTGACCTTGGGGAAGTTATTTAAACTCTCTGTGCTTGGTTTCCTCATTTGTAAAACTGGGATGATGATAGCACTTCCCTCATACGTCTTTGTGAGAAGTAAGTTTACATACACAGACACACACACACACACACACACACACACACACACACACAGCCCTATATGAAGCACTTAGAACAGTGCCTGATGCATAGGGTAGAGGCTCAGAGGTGAATTATCTTGCTTGAATCCTTGGTCAATCGGTGGGAACATTGTTCTTGGTCACTGTCTGTGCTTATAACAAAGGGATTCTGTAGTAGATTTTATAAAAAGAAACTTGGTTAGACAGTGTGAATGTATTACTTTGCTTATACTAATCCTTAGAGGAAAAAATTAAGCAACCTTATCACTCTATTTTAGGGTCATGGATGGTGACTCAAGAGAATATTTTTCCTTTATCAAAGCTAGCTTAGTAGTAGTAGTAGTCACAATCATTTATGACTGAAAATTACCACATTTCTGAGTAGACACATTCCATTTTTGAACAGGAGGCATGCTCCAATGAGTACTTATGAATGTGGAGTCAAGTGATTGTTACTAATGGAACACCCACCTAGCATTGTAGGGGATGGGAAGGAGGGTTACCGAGCTAATTAAGAAGTTCCTGCTTCTTATGAGGCTTCTCTTCTAATGAGATCCCATAACAATGGAGGAAAAACAAAGCACAGTCTGTGAGACTGAAAACTCTCCTGCCAGTTGAAACAGCATACATGTCCATTTGGTAGTCTGGTGAAAAGAAGCTTCATGGAGGCAAGACTTGGCATTCTCCTTGAAGATGTGAAAGATTTGGAGGAAGAGGAAGAGAGTCATAAATAATTCAGGGTAAGGAGAAAACATCAAGTGTAAAGGCAAAGTGAAAGTATAGAGCAGATGAGCCTAGGTTAGAAAGCTATGAGTTTGAAGAAAGGATGCACAGTGGGTTAGGCAAACTACATAGCCAGAGAGAAGAGTCCCCGTAAAACTACCCTCCCTTCAGACAACAGCCTCAAGTTCAGGGGTCCTCAGGACCATCCTCACTTTAGACCAGCTGGCTACAAATTCAGGGGTCCGTACAGCCACCCTCAGAGTTGGTAACTCACTAGAAGGAACCACAGAGCACACTGAAAGCTATAATATGCACAGTCATGTTTATTACATGGAAAGGGTACACATGACCATCAGCCAAAGGAAGAGATGCATAGGGCAGTGTCTAGGAGGGATCCAAACATGGAGCTTCCAGTCGTCCCCTCTCCATGGAGTCATGGATGGCATTACCTCTAGACTATGAGGTATGGCAATACAAATAGAATACTGCCAACCAGGGAAGCTTATCTAAGACTTTGGTGTCCAGAGTTTTTACTGGGGCTCTTTCACATACTGCTTACATGGGTGACCTTTGGACACCAGCCCTTCCTGGGGGTTGGAGCTAATACCTCATGTCTCCAATTCCTTTGAAGGTTGGAACCCATATGACATGTCCCAAAGTCTCCATTAAAATCACATTGTTAGCCTGTCCTATGGCCAAAGCCCCCAGGCATCAAAGATACTCCTGTCAGCCAGGACATTCCAGGAGCTTCCCAATCACCTCCCAGGAGCTGAGTGAGGGCAAAGGCCAGATCTCTCTCTAGATAGAGTCAATTTTTCACTACACAGGATGGCACAGCAGTTTCAAGCCAAAGCAGTTGCTACTGCAGAAACACTGTAATTTATTGAAATTGAGACAAGCATAAGAGATGCAATCTTTTAGAAAGTTGGTTCTATTATTAGTATGTGGAGTGGATAAAAGAAAGTGAAATCTGTTGCAATAATATACGTCTGATGAAATGAGGATCTAAGGAGGGGCGATGTAATGAGTCTGATGTCCTAAGGCATCTTCCCATTGTAGCTATAGCACCTAACACAATGGCTGGCACATGACCAGTAAATATATTGGCAGAAGAACAGATTGCTTGAGCATGAAGGATGAAGTATATTGAAGAAGCAAATGTAACCTCACTTTTGGATCCAGGACTATGAGAATAATGGCATCATGGAGAGACTTCATGAAAGTTTAAAACTGAGGTTGATAGCACGGGGCATAGTTTCAGACAAGGTGAACTTCAGATAGTGAGCAATTCACTTGGAAATTTCCTGCAACCAGTTGAAATTGTGGAAATCAAGTATAGTTAAAAGATCAGGATAGAGATATATCACTTGAGTGGTAGCTGTATAGCTGTGGTATTGAGAGTCTTGAGTGCAAATGATTCTTCAAAGACATGGGTGTTTAAGAATAAAAGTAGGTCACATGTAAACAATGGCTCATTTTTTTTTTTTAAACCAGGTGTTTAGATATTTTTCACTCTCATGGGGAAGTCCTTATCTCCTCTATATGTCATAAATTTCAGTTATTTGCCAACACATAGGCATATATACAACATAAACTACATATCCCCTTCCCATTGATGTGCTGTGTGGTATAGATAGAGAGGAATGAGATCTAGAGTAAGAAAATAGGAATTAAAATTTCTTTGTACTACTGTAGGAGAGATAGTGGTTGGTTTACCCAATCTCCATTATCCATCCCCTTTCCCTCTCTCCCTTCCAGAGGAGTGACCACGTGACTCAGTCTGTAAGCAAGGCGGGGGCCAAGATCTACCATGTAGTTCTGTTTTTTGGATGCAGCATCACTCCCCCTTCTTCCTCTTACACCTTCCTATTGCTAAAATGTAGCCATCCTAGAGTCATGAAGAAAAGGAAGAATTTCTGAGACTTGAATGCTGACATCACTAAACTGGTGAACCACTGCTAGTTACTGCATAACTTTGGACTTTTATGTAAACAATAAATGTCTGTGCGCTCAAGATATTTTATTTGGGTTTACTGATATAGCCATATTCTGAATTTATAATCTTGCCAACTCAGATTCCTCATTAGTAAAATGTAGATGATCTTAATAACACCTAACTACTACCGCGGCTGTGAGAAGTGAATTATGTTTATGAAAACTGCTTTGCAAATTGTAAAATGCTGTACGAATGTTGGTTGTTATTGCTCATAAAATCATGTGTGCCCTTTCTCCACATCCAATTACAAAGCTTGATGAAAACGGTTGATGTGGTGAATAAGTTTGCTGAAAGAGAAGGGAATAGTTCTTAATGAATTATTAACAGCGATTATCCTCCATGACCACGTTACGTGAGCGTACATTTGCCTGCTGTGGTGCTATGTTCTTGGGTTCAGCCCAAGATCACCCAAGAGTAATTTATATGCATAATCTCATTTCTCCCACGTTCATATATTCTGTCCCAGAATTGCTATTGGAATTTCCGTGGGAGGAAAAGAACATCGTGTCAATTACAGTCATGTGTCACGTAAGGACGGGGCTACGTTCTGAGAAATGCATCGTTAGGTGATTTCATCTTTGTGTGAACGTCACAGAGTGTACTTCCACAAACCTAGATGGTACAGCCTCCTACACACCTAAGCTATAGGGTACTAATCTTATGGGACCACTGACGTATATGTGGTCCATCCTTGACTGAAACATTTCTATATGGCATGTGACTGTATGTGACTAAATGCACGTTTATAAAAGAAGTATGCAAAATGTGAAGTGCTCTTTGTTTAGAAAACAAAAAATGGTGCCACACTGCAAATCCATAAGTCTAGCTTCTCCAAGCCAAACAAGAGCACAAATATTTATATTACAGTTTATTTAAGGAAAGCAAAATATGGTAAGAAGGGGGCAAAGCACATAGTTCATATGCTAAGCCAAGGCTATTATTTAATAAAGCAGAGTCTGTCCACAAGGTATTGGCCATCATAGAGATATGTTAGGTGTTCACATTTTTCACAAATAAATGTGTAAAACTGAAGTTATAAATTATAATCTTTCATTTAATTTTCATGTAATTCCAAGTGCATGTGGATTTATTCTGAGTGAGTCTCCTTATATTAGCTCTTGTCCCAGATTATAAACACTGAGTGTATCACGTAGGCAGTGGTTGATTGGATTCTGTATCATGCATGGCCTTGGACTCTGAAAAGGAGCTCCTTACTGTGCCCTGACCTTGGATGCTATTCTACATTTCCTTCTGGGAGGTAGACCTAGACCTCCAAGAAAGTTGTACTTTATAATCTGCTGCTCACCAGCTTCAGGAATTATGGTGCAGACCAGAGACTAGGGTAAGGCAAGTGCGGTGCAAAATTTAAGGGAGGAGCAAAGGATATAAACAAACCTCAGTTATCAAGACAAATAATATTTTAATGCAATACCTTAAGAAATCAAAATTAATACAAAACATCTATGACAAAAAAATCAAAAATTATTGCATTTATTTAAAATTTTTAAATTTTACATTAAAATATAAATTATCCTGATTACTAAGGGGGTGTGTGTGCGTGTGCACACTCCCTTACATTCTGTGTCCAAGGCAAGTGCTTCACTCAACTTATCCTTGTTCCAGTCCTGCTGGGGAAGAAAAATAACTTTAATTCCTTACTAGAAAAAGCAAATCCTCTATATTGCTCCACCGCATGGCCCAGTGTTCACCACGGAAGTGAGCTTCCTGAGCGTCAATGAAATGGCCGGTCTGGTTCTGTCATTCTCACCTGCTTTATGTAACCACGGTCCTCCACCCCTACATCCTAACCCTGGAGTATCCGGGCGTGATTCAGAGAATAGTGGAATAGTCTGAGTATCATAAACAATATGCTGCCCACCCTCCTGAGTTCCTCCTGTTAATTATTGCCATGTACCAGCTTTTAAAACACTCTTCCAAATATCTCAGCCCACTTTCCTAACAACCGAGGCGTGGAGGGCCCACACCTACTCTGCTGATTCTTCCTTTATTAAACATACGTTTACTCATATATTCATCCACTGCCACTTATTTATCCAGTACCTTTTCATGCAAGTTCTTTTCAGGGTACTGGGGATACAGAATTGAATAATCTCCCAGTAAAATTACCTTCATTGCGGCAATAGGCAAAATAAGCAAATAAATACTAAATGCTATGAAGAAATGTAAAACCGAATGAGACAATAGAGTGATGAAGTGGGAATTTCTTTTATATCAATCACTTCATCGCTTTTCCCAATGTCATTAGATTCTTGATATTTGAACGGAATTGCGGGCCCCCTTGTGAAGTCTCAAATTATGATTGGAATGTAGATGATGGTCGCTGTGTTGACTGGATTTGCTCAATAGCTTAGGGGTCTTCTCCAACATATGAGGCTCATACAACCCTGATTCATAGTTCTGTTAGGAGCTGGCTGTGCGTGTGTCATTAATCCACTCAACAACAATCCCCACTGCAAAGTAATATTGTCATGGATATTAGAGGTCATCCAGCAACGGTGAAAATTGCCAGTATTAATTCTTTGTCATGTATTGTAATATTGTCATACGGCATCAGTGTTGTCATGTGTTGTCAATATCGTCATACATTGTCAATATCCCAGAGAACTACTTTATGTAAGTAATTCTACCAAAGTCCATAAGCTTCAATGCCTAGTGTTTACTGACTTGTTCTTTCTTATAATGAAGTGTACAAAGGATGAACATCACTTTCAAATGTTTTATCATTTTAGCATTGTTACATATAATATTAATAATGTTTGTCCATTTAAAAACCATTTATTAAGCACTTCTCTGGACCAGGAAATACTCTAATGTGAGAGATCCAGGAGTAACAACACAGACATGGGCTCTTCTCCAATGGGGTCTATAAGGAAGAAGAGAAAAAGATTTGAACAATTACAAACATTATGAAGGCAAAGAAGAAGTATAGAATGATGTTTTCTGCATGGTTGGGTGAACTGTCCTAGATTTTTGGGTCAAGGAAGGTTTCTCTTGGGCAAATGATGTTTAATTTTACTAGGGAAGTGACTAAAAAGAAGTCAGTGTTTGACAAAAAGAAATAAGGAGGAGCAATATGAAATAAATCCGTGAAGTAGGAACATGTTTGTGATGTTTCAGGAAATGAAAATAAGACCAGTGAGCTTGCAGTGTTGAAATGGGAGCAGAAGATTGCCTTAGATGTTAGTGGGGACATAAGCGGGAGCCAAAATCAGGCAAGGTCTTGCAGGACAGATAAAGGAATTTGGCGTTATTTCCTAAGAGGCAAAGGAAGTGATCTTAGGGGGTTAAAGGGGAATGAGAATATTTGTGTTTAAATCCTCTGACTATAAAGATTAGGTTAGAGGTGATTCAAGACAACTGGTAAGGAGGTTGATATAAAAGTCAGTGCAAGGCATGAGGCAGGTGGGCCTGGAGCCTTGTTAGTTGTCATTGTGCCAGGTGGGTGGAATCCAGAGATAGCATGGTGGAACAGTTATCTACGTTTAGCAATTGATTGGATAAGGTTCACGAAAGAAGGTTTAGGATGAGGCCCAGATTCCTAAGCAATTGAAAAGAGAGTGATGATCTTTACAAGATTGCTACTGATATGCCTAGATGACAGTAGGTCTTCTCCATGGAAGATTGCTAGAATTTTCTACCCACAGTTGCACATTGGTCCCTGGTTTCTTTACTTCTTCTCAGGAGTATTCAGAAAGTAATTTCAAATCAGAAGACTGAATAGGGTCCCAACCAGATTGCAATTACTTAGAGATCTCTTGTGTGGGGAATTCATTAGTTCAGAAATTCTGGCCAAAAATTTGGGTGGCCTCACCAGGAGGACTTTTACTTGAGTTCCATCCGAAGGCTTAGAAGATCTGATACAGGATACATGCAGTGTTTACAAGGATGATGTAGCTCTTGTCTAATGGTATCCCAAAGCTCTTTAGTTCTGGAATTTTCAGTGGCTTCAGTATCATTGAAAGACTTGAAACCCTTCTAATTTACCTTCCTTCTTCTTCCTTTATGGTGTATCTTTTTCCATACCTTCTCAAAGGTGATTCACTTTAGTATAAGCACCAAATATATTCCTCTATCCCCACAAGTCATTTCCCACTTCCCAATTCTGTATATTTTATATGACTTTCAGTGCTTACATTTTCTAATTTTTTTCCATTATTCAGTGTGCCATATTTTGCTTTTTATCAAAAAAGACAGATTGTTGGTGATAATTCTCTTGTTCTACTACTGAGAATCTAAAAAAGTTAACCCTACAGAAATACCACTAGTCACTCTTTGCTCTTACCTTCTTGCGCATATACATGAATTCCCTATAGGAATCTCTGCCTTTTTGTTGCACTTATATTGCTTTCATTTGCTTGTTGTAAGACTATACTCCTCAAATGTATTATATATCTATCTCACTGATGTCTATCACACAATGACGTAATGGCATATACAGATTGTAAAAAGAAATCATAAATATTATCATGAAATTAAATTATGCAATAGTTAGACTGATAGAAAATGCGTATTAACCAGTATTCCATTCAAATATATACTTGTTCTCACCTATTAGGCATATTGGTCCTCAAATGTAGGTCACTCGAATACATAAAGAGGAGCCCCCTCCCTCTACAGTAAGAAGGGGCGACATGGCATGAAAATCCCCTCTTCAGTGCACCACTCATTCTCTTCAAAGAATAGGATCACTTTGTAAGATTTAAAATCGGAAGTCCTATCTTAGGCAAACTTGATCCACTTTCTCTCAGTCCAGCTCTGTGCTTGTGTATTCTCTTCTCCATTCAGAAGGCTTTTATAATTAGTCCATGTTATCAAGAAAAAGTTCATACAATATAGACTAGATGAGGCCTCTCAAATCCATATCTACCACTTTCTAGCAATAAGGATCTGACTAATCGCCTGCACTAGAGAAATCAGAAATTCTTTTAGAAATTTTACATCTTGACTTTTACAAGTTCATTGTCAACCCAGGTGAAGCATTGATCCCAGACTTCGAGGCCAAGGGGTAAGTCTAGACATCTCTGAACTTAGGCAGAAATGTTGTTGTAAATATTCCCCATGCCTCCATTTCCTCATTTATAAATTAAATGATGAGGAAACAGACTCTAAGGCCGCTTCTAGGACTAACTTTATGTGTTTCTGTCATTTTACTTAATTCACAAGTATTAAAAGAAAATAGGAAAAATGAGTTCATTGTGACATCTCCATAGATATTTTAAAATTTTTGAATTCTCATTTCTAAACCTTAGTTTGTTCTTTATAATTGACAAACACACGCAACTAAATGCTGTATAAGTATTTTTCACTGCTCAAGTCAAAATTCGTTTGGCAGCCATTCTCTTTTAACACTCGAGAATATTGTGTTAATAAGACGTATTCAGGAGGATGCATTTAACAGTCAGTAACAATAACATAATATATATCACACAATGTCTATGAAAGAAGTCGTATCAAAGACCAATTAATGCTAGTTATACAATAAAATCTGATTTTATCATAATCACAGCATACTAAAAACTGTATCACTTAAATCTTACTTTGATTCATTTCCAAATTGGTTCATGTCACAAGGAATACATTTATGACACAGATGTGTTATTGTATGTACTCATGTGCGTAGAGCCCATTTCATTGTCTGGTAGGTAGAGTTACGGATTATTTGTTTGATGGTTTATTTTTTAATAAAATATATTTTTACAATGAAGAGGCAATAGAATATTTTTTAAATTTTTCTACTTTCCTCTAGAGATCCACTGACAATTTTTTCAAGTTCCATGAATGTTCGATATGAATAATATATGATCTGAGTATTCCAACTGGAGACAATAGAACATATAGAAGTATCAATTCTTTTTTTAGCTATAGGGAGATTTAGATATTTGCTTAAAAATAAAAACAAAAAAACTTAATCCAGTGCCAACTAGCCATTCTGACAAGAATGTTCCCAAAAGCCAAGTGTCATTTAGTGAGAAGACAGCCAACAGATATAAGGTACTCCCTCTGCCCCCACCATTGCTGTGTGATCAGATCTTACCATGTAATGAAGGAAACAATACTATTATTACTTGCTCATGAAGCGTCCACTTTTGATTTCTCCCGTAATTTATCTTCAACTGAACTGATATTGATTTCGTGGGGAAAATAGCATAATCTCCAAGGAGATTTTTAAAGGACTAATCTTAGTTTGTGCTTTATTTTTTTCCCACTGGTTTATTTTTCCCAGTGATTTATCTACCTAATAACATTATAGATAAAACCTGGTCTTTCAATTTATTTCCTCAAGAGCTGTTCATGTTTGGGCACGCTTTGTCCTTAATTGCCTGGGGATTTTTAGATGGCCCTGTCTTTAGTGGTCTGAAACAAGTTGCAATGTAAGTAATTAAGGCACCGAGCAACAGAAGTCTACAAATTGCTATATTGCTGCCATGTGTGATATTTAACTAATTGCTCATGGCTGCGAAAACCTTTAACTTTGTAGATGTCGTGACTTTAAAGTGAATAAACATTGCTTTTATATTTATTAAAATGGTGTAGTGTAATAGTGGATGCTTAAACTTCCGAGTCCTTTGAAATAGCATCCTCCACTGTACACTGTGCAGTTTGATTTCAGACTGTTTAGATGATCAGCCATTCCTTAGAAAACTGTAAAATACATTAGACTTCTAGAGACAGACTGCAGGGTGCAGTGAGAATCGTGTTACCAGAGAGTAAAAGAATTGGATGCTAGCCCATCCCTGCCTGCCTGCCTGCCCTCTCTTTACTTCTGTGGTCTTATTACCTCATCAATAAAGTTAGGGATTACAATAAACGACTATAAATGGACTTTTCAGCAGAGTGTCTTCATGGGATAAAAATGAGAATGTATATGGAGTAAAATGAATGCCTTGTATTATTCAAACATTATAATCTAAATATGTACTATGCTATTTGGGAGAATTGTTTTGAAAAATTATTTTTAATCAGACTTTTCTTCCCCCCTTAAATACTGACACATTGGTAAAGCCTTTTCCTGAGCTTGAATGTTAGAAGAATATTCTCCACCAATCTGACAAATGCTGCTGTAGGGAAGAATTTCATTCGCTGCAGAAGGAAGAATGGCCTTTCTGTCTACTTAAAACATATTCGGGAAGTGGGATGTATGAACTTGTTCTTAAGTTTTCATCGAGGATTGTGAACTCTGTGCTTGCTATTTATTTTTCACTGGTTATTTCCCTTGAAATTTTGTTTGCAGCTTATCTCTGCCCCCCCACCTAAGGTTTGGTGCCTGCTGTAATAACAATGCCCCCAAAACAAATCCACAATGAGTAAATAGCAATAGTTCTTTTAACCCTCTCTCAAAGAAGAATTTGATGCCTTCCAAGGCATTTTCTTCTTCCCCAAGCCTTTAAAATGACCTTAATCTGCAGACACGATCTGGCATCATTGCTGCCTGTAATACGGATGTCAATATCAGAAGGCACGCCTTTCAACAGTCTGCATCCTGGATTGATCACAAGTTGGATGATTTTATTCCTAGAAGGCTGGCAGCTGAGGACAAGGAAGAAGTACTTGAAACATTCTCTAAGGAATCGTGTCTGTGTGTGTGCGTCTGTGTGTGTTGGTTTCCAACTAGAAAAGGAAGAGGGATGTAAATCCGAAACGGACTTTATAAAAGAGAGATTGT
Source organism: Tapirus indicus (assembly GCA_031878705.1). Lineage (NCBI taxonomy): Eukaryota > Metazoa > Chordata > Mammalia > Perissodactyla > Tapiridae > Tapirus > Tapirus indicus. Next base: position 30,722,509 of record CM062937.1, on the reverse strand, counting down.
TTGAAAGCACTAAGAAATAACAATATTTTCATTCAAAGACACTCGAGGCTTGTTTTCATCCATACCTGCCTGGGGAGCTGAGTTTGCAGACCTCTTCTGCAGACAACTGAGGTTTTTATCAATGAGAATTATGAAGCTTCGGCGAAGGAATACATAAGAGGAGAGAGATTGCAGCTCTTATTAGGCCTTTTCAGCCATCTGGTGTGAAATTCTTTTTCACTTTTACAAAGGCAACGTTCGTTTATAAAATTGCCACTGACCTTGGCGTCATCCATTTTTATTAGACGGCTGATTCTTCTCACCACTAGGTGGCAGTGTAGTCACATACTTAGGTTATTCTTGTGCCTGCTCCTAAACAGAGGGCTTCCAGCTCCAGTGTTAGGTTTCTACGCACCTCATACATCCCAATATTCGTGTCTCCTTTATTCAAAGGACACGCATATCTGTACTAAATGATTTACTCTGTCCCTCAAACTCTCTGAAACTTCCGCTTGTGTTTGCTTTTATTTTCAAAGAAAATACTTGAATAAATTTTCAACGCAACAGTACAAGTTACTATGTAGTTCTTCAACTATTTTTTAATTTAAAACGTTCAGTATAAAAATGTTTTTTATGAGGACATAAAAAAATGAAAAACTTGAGAGAGATCAGTGTTGAAAACATTTTTTCTAAACTCAAAAATAAAGCTTAAATCTATCTCGAATGTTTTTCAAAGAGTAAATGAGCGTATATAATTCAAATCTTGGAGTATTAGGAAGGGCCTAATTGTGTGAATTATTTAATATGTTTATTTAAAATATTTTATACACTAGACTTTCCAGAATTAATTATGTTTAGAAAGATGCATTTTATACTGATAATTTTAGTAAGGTTTGCAATAATTTATGTAGATTATTATTATAAAGTCTTTACTAGACATATCCTCATTTTATAACAACTGGTGTAGTCTCTTGGATTCTCATGCAGAGAACCTGGTGATATCCCATTTCATATATTTTTGGCTGACTTCCATGTTGCAGGCTGTCTATCACCTTCTTTGACACGCAAAATGCGGTATCTGCAATTCGGAGTAAAAAGAAAAAAAAATCAATAAAATTATTTCCTGCTTCTCATCACTTTCCTTGTACTAAAATAAAAGAAAATAAATTTCAGGCCCAAATAGGTAAACATTACCTGACTAAACATTTTTGCATGCATCCAATCTAAACTTCTTATTTATGTGGCTGCCTATCCAGTCTTGTTCTGATACTTTCTACAGAAGCTGGTCTAGAGAAAACCCGGGCAGGAAGACTTATTGCTCCTCCACTTGCATAAGTCAGAGAAAGAAGAAATGTTTGCAGCTTCTTCTTGAGGATTGACCCCACATCTACCACCCTTTCCTCACACCTCACATACCTCCTCACCAAGGAATTCTCCATAGCGTAGACAATGCAGTTCACTGTGCTGGTCCATGAGGTTTGGGGAAATGCTCAGTTCTGTTCCACGAGAAATGTACCCACTGGGAGGAAGAAAGTATAGAGGAAGACAATGGTCAAAAGCTAGAATGTCATTTATTTTGGGGGCTGACTAGAATACTTTGAGGACTACATAGGGGTCAACAGTGGTAGCCTACTGGAGTTTCATAACAATGTGTTAAAGGAGTAACAGGGCTGACCCGGTGGTGTAGTGGTTAAGTTCCCAGGTTCCACTTAGGCGGTCTGAGTTTGCAGGTTCAGATCTCCCACAGGGACTATGCACTGTTTATCAAGTCATGGTATGGCAGGCATCCCGCATATAAAGTAGACGAAGATGGGCACAGATGTTAGCCCAGGGCCAGTCTTCCTCAGCAACAAGAGGAGGATTTGCAGTGGATGTTAGCTCAGGGCTAGTCTTCCTCACCAAAAAAAAAGAAAGAAATAAAGAAAAGAGTGTATAACAAACTGTTAAACCTAGAAAAATATAGCTTTTCCTTAATTGGCCCTCTTGAATGCATTAATCTTATATACTATAAATTCTCAGGCTTTGTTTTTCATCTTATAGTTTTGTTTTCTTTTTTTCTTTTCTTTTAACAGATAGTGGTAATGTAGGAGGAAAAGGGGCATCACAAATCTCTATCAGAAGTTTTCTCTCTATTAGGTCTTCTGGGGCACATGGCTTCATCTGTGCTCACAGTGCCCCCTGGTGGCAGAATAGAAAGAACTGGGATATGCTCTGAAATTAATGCCCTACCGCTGATATCCATCATGACCTGTTTTCCTCCGATTACTTGTGGGGTGGGTTTTATTCGAACATCTTTTGTATTTCTAGCAACAATAAACTCATGCATCAAGCATTAGGGAGGCAGAGACGACTTGGAAAGGCACGGTCTGTGACACACAGCATGGTTGTTTCCCTGTTTACAGCCGCTGACCCAGCTATCACCTGAGGAGGCAGGAGATTGGGTAAGGTACCACTGCAGCTCTTCCTTCTTTGTGGGCTTGTAAGGGTGTGACAGAGATAATGTACAAACTGGAATGTATAATTTATCCCTAGAGAACAATTCAGGTTCTGGGGGATCCTGGTGTGTGACATAGAGAAAGACATGGATTTTCTTTCATCTCCATATTTCATTACTCTAGTCATTTAAATTTAATGCCCAAACAATTGACTTTTCAATATTTAAATTCCCCAAAATGAATGACATGACCACCCTCTCACTTGTCACATTTTGGCTTTTTCTAAAGACTTTCATTATTTATCTACATTGATTGGATGACCTTTGCCATCTATTTGCTAGCCTTTAAAAGATTTAAGTCTACCATAAGTATAATCTGACTGCATTCATCCCCAGATTGATTAGTGTTATTGGTCTCCTGTCATATATTTGTGAATTGTGCTTCCTTTACTTTTGTACCTGCTCTGACTCATTTTCAGGCTGTTATAAGACACAAAGGTTAACCTTTATGGTATAACCTAATAAAAATGTACTAATTTTATGGAACTAAAATTTAATACTTTTCTCTCAAGGTATTCTTGTTGTTATATCATTGAGAATATTGTAAATATCAATTACTACATATCGAGCAATACGTAGAAAAAGTTGTGAAGACAATGTGATGTAAAGTGATTGAAATGAAAAGTCTCCATTTTTTTTCTGGCTCTGAAATAAACACTATAACATAGCTTTGATTTTCTCAGTTCACAGCAGCGTTTCACAGCCCTTAAGTTATCTTTTGAACTATCTCGAATTTTACAGACTTTACAAAGAAGAATAATGAAGGTATTTTCATTGTGATATAAAATAAGTACAGTTAGAACACTGCAAAACAACTCACTACAATCCCTTCATGCCAAGCTGGGAACCGAGAGTGAAATAATTCTAAGGAAGTTTGTAAGGACGTTTGGGAGAAGTGTGACTGCATGAATTTCCAAACACTTTTCCAAAAGTTTCTGAAGAATCAGTGACTTCCTGCCATGCTCAGGTATGGAGGCTCATCTACAGTTAGTGCAAAATTTGGAGTTGAAGTTCACTTTACATCCAAATGTCTCCAGTGCTATGTCTTCATCCTCAAGAATGTGGTCCCACAATTTGGCACGGTGAGAATAGCACATCACTTTGAACAAGGCTATTTTTTATGTTTTAATGTAATGAGTATGTCCAACTTTAACTTGTAAATAACTAGTTATATTCTTTTTTAGAATAGCAAAGTCAAAATATTTATTTGACAACTTAGAGTCAACATTAACTGTAGACCCGGTGAGTAAGGCATTATGCCAAATGCACAATGACCAGCTATTAGCAATATAAAATAACATGTACTTTTTGCTCAGTTATAACTTCTCATATCATAAACTGCCAAATACTAGGGGAAGTTTCTGTTTCTAGATGTAAAATTTTGGCTGTAAAGAATGTTTAGCTCATCAAGCTCTGTGAGACTCTTTTCGTTCCATGCTCAAGAGTTAATACTACCGAAGCAGGATCGGTTTGTTTTATATTTATTTATTAACTTAATTTGTGGCTACATTTTGGGACATGAATGGAAACATTTTGATGGGACTTGGAGGAGAGTTAAACTTCTAGGACCTAGTGACCCAGAGTGGGCAGAACTAAATGAGAACATGGAGGAGAGGTTTTTGGCAGCTGTGAAACGGAGACGACTGAGTAATCAGAGGTTAGGGAGACATTACTGATGATAGTGGAGAGAAAGGAACTCACGTCCGACAGTCTTCATGTACCTTACAATGTTGCTATTAGACAGAATAAGATAGAAAGCACTACGCAATAGCTTCCAAGAATACATACCCTGGATGGAAAACTCAAAGGTGTTTACTTCTGTCTCATCTTCTCCATCTCCTTCAATGTCCCCTATTTTCAGTGTGAATTTGTTTGGTCTCCTCCCACTTTCCTTATTCCTTGTCCAGAATCAACCAAATTTACCTTAATTTAGACTTACTTATGGTTATTTTCAAAGAACGGGGAAGGGAAGTTCAATCACGTACCTTGAAGACCATGTGGTTCATATGTTCAGACAGATGTTTGTAGTAGCACTATTTTACAGAAAATGCAGCTGAACGTCAGTGGGTTTAAGTGACTTGGCCAATACCACCTGGCCAGAACTAAGACTTCTTGCATTCCTGTGTATAACTGTTTCCAAAGCACAAGGTGGCCTCTCAATAGAAGACTGGGTCTGATTTATCATTCATCAATCAGCATGAACTGCACCAAGAACTTACTGTACTCAGAATGTTACGTTTTATTCCCAACACTGCTTAAGTGTGACCCCACTGAATACAAGGTACAATCTTGAGCTGCATAATGTTTTGGTTAACGACGGACCACATCTTACCTGTTCTTCTCACAACTTCTCTGTAAAATGGGTGAAGATAATAGCATACCAACAATGAGAAGGTCAAGTGTATTGTTTACAGAAATAAATGCACAACAACTAGAAAACAAAATTTAAAATTTCCAGAGAAATTGCTCTTTTTAAAAGGCATGAAAATAAATGCTTCCTCTTAAAATGAACCTTGAATCAGATAATGAATCATTTTTGCTCTGATTTAGAGTGTTTTTCCTTGCCTGATTCCTAATCCATGGATTCCCAGACAGCCATCCAGAGATTCAGAGTCAGGAAAATCTCCGTGCTACCCAGAAACAGACAAATCAAGCTAATGCCCTAAAGATTTCAGAACTCTCAGATGATCTGAAACCCTTGGAGCTGATATGATTAGAGAAACTAACATGAAGATTGCAAAAAGTCACCAACTAACCTTGAGAATAAACAATGCTCATTATGCAGTAAAATAACCTGGAAAAGTTTAGAAATATATAAAAGTCTAAAGCTGCTTCAAGTGGTCAAAGGCCGTGAAAATCATTCTAGAACTCAATTATTTTAATTTCATTTCTGATGACTCTTAACATTCATGTTTGGGAACTTGGTGGTCATGTTCCTCCAATCTCACCTTCTAAGACAGCATACTAACTTAGATCTGAGTAGGTAAGACAATTTTTCGATGGGACCATTGTGATGCTTACCCTATAGCCAAAGAGAAGAAATGCTGAATCAGTTCGTCTAAACATCTTAAGTATTTCAGGTAATGTCCTAAAAGTGTATTGACTCTTTTATATACTAGTTATGCTCATATGGCTCAAAAGATTTAACATGCATCATTATCCCATTTAGTGCAATGGATATCTTCTCTTGTGTGAGTATATGGTCTATGCAGCAAATAGGTAAAATAGACAGAAGTCAAAGTGCATTAAACTGTCTCTATTGTCTGATTCAGTATTATGTAGTGATCAGAAAGAATTCGTTCACTTCCCAAAGCACCTGATCAATGAATAGAAGTTTTGTTTTGGGGAAATCTGGTTCAATGAAATTTATACTAAATGCATCTTCCTTTTCAAGTGATAACTTAAGTGTTATATTTTTTCCATAAGAAATATTATTTGCTCACCCTGCCTGTGGCTTCCACTGCTATACATATAGTTAGCCTCAGATGGGAATTTCAAGGGTGATAAAATGTCATTTACATAATAAATGTTATTCTCATATTGAGTTTCAAGGGTTTCTTATCAATAATTTAGAAAGAATTAATAATATATTCATAACACATGCTAGAAGTAGGATAAAATTATTTATAAATGCTTAATAAATGTTTGATAACACTTTTGCCATCCATGTTATAAATGATAAATAGGTGACTATAGATACCATGTTAAAAATTAATGCCCAGTGATTATGGTTATTCTATAATGGCCTGAAAAATGTTATTAAAAGAGTGAATTAACATCATATATACATTCTACAAACTAATTATGGCAAAATATGTAAGCTTTGAAGTAGTTTGTAGGAATTATTGGGTTATTAGAGCTAATGATATTTATTCAGTGCTCATAATTTACTGCATGTAATACCAAACACGTCAAGATACAGTTTCTCATAGTCCTAAATTCCAAATCAATAGTTGCCAAACTTTGATTTGTTACATACTGAGATATTACTAATTTAAGGAAATTATAAATCATTTACATTCAAATACAAACTTGAAACTTCACTTTTATGTAAGGAGAAGTGAAGGTTGTAGTATAGGACTCCAGCTTCTAAAGAAAGTTTTTAATTTGAGATTGTCACCATTCTGTTGAACTTTTACGAAGAAAAGCACGGAGTGATGAGTAAGAGAAAGACACTCTTACACATCAGCTGGATCAACTCTGGACAATCACTGGGATTACAGACGTGTCATCCAGTTCTCTCCTACAACCCAGAAAAAAAGAGCTGAATTACTGGCCTAGTCTGTATAATGTGTATAATCACCCCCAAAATTGTCCACATTATTTATACACATAATATATGTGTGTCTAAACTTTATAAAATTTTCCAACATTTATGTTAAAACCATCCAATAGCCTTATCTCAGTCCATATCTGATGAAGTTGTACTACTGCTCAATTTTTTTCAATGGTTCTCTGTTGCTTTTAGCATGATGTTTAAACTTATTTGCATTTTAATATAGCTAGGGTGCCGGGATATTAGATTGGAAGTTTCAATTTAGGCCCCAAAGATAGATACCAAAGAGATATGAGATGGATCCTAATGCCGATTTATTTGGAAAGAAATATAGCTATAATGTGAATCCCACCTGTTCAACAAAAGAGGAGGAGGGGGTTGGCACCCCCTCAACTCAAGCCTACTGTGAGGAGAATTTAAGGAGACCCTTCTGAGAATGTCACATGTGTCCACTAATCTGTTCAAGCTGAGAGGCTATGCCTAGTGGCCTAATGCAGAGGGCACAGCAAGGAAGAGTCGCTGCCTCTATCATCAGGTCCAGGGTACATGAATTTCGGGGAACAAAATATGAGACTCTCAATAGGAATGCCGATCTGGATTATTCTCAGAGGACCTCTTCTCATTAAATATTTTGCCAAAAGGCACGTGAGTCCAATAAAAAGAGGCTGTGGAGGGAGCAGGAATAGCCAAGTAGGACTGGTATAGGAAGTTTTCCTGCAAGAGCCAGCTTTGAATAGCTTCAGGCACTCCTTTACCATTCACCCTATTTAATCACGATTCAGGTAACCAGCAATACTAAGTGTATCCTGCATGGGGAAGAGAAATGACTGTTTTAGGTGCAGTGGGAAATGATTAATGAATGCTTTCCTGTCCACAATGCTGCACCAACTTAATGCACAAAGAAAGACATACACAAACCCAGCCCCAGCACACTTATCTTTCTTAATAAAAATGTGTAATAGCTGTGTAGAAATAGACATAACTATAAAGAGTGGCAAAAATATAAAACACATGATGTTACTGGAGTGAATTTAAAGCTTTGTAACCAAGTAAGGAAGAGGAAGTATCTCCATGGACAAGGAGAAGCAGATGAAAGATACTGATGGGGAAGGTGAAGATTCAGCATGGAAAACTAGACACAATATTCACGGAGGGCTATATGATATGCAGTGTATATTATCCCAGGACGTGAGAGAATGAGGCACAGGTGGAAATGCAAAGCAAGTTTGCTTTATTGGAGCAAAAACTGTGAGAAGAAGGCCTAAGTAATTTGAAAGTCAACTAAAAACTCAGCAATGACCTCTCTCTCTGAATTCACATGCCATGTGTTAGCCAAGCAATTTATTTTGTACCTACCAAGAACTGCCTTTTCTCATTGATAATATTTGACTTTGTGTCTCCTTAATTCAGTCAGAACTTTTGAGAGTAGAAACTGCCTGTTATTCTTTGCCAGCTCCCAAGGCACCAGGCCCTGGGCTGGGTACCTAACAGACATTCAATAATTATTTGGGGATTTCAGGATTAGTCACAACATAGTGCCAAGATGGTCCCTTTTGCTTCTTTACTTCACTATATTGGATGCAGTTGCAGTAATTAATTCAGTCAGGTCAGGCTAGGATTCTGGCAGGCCATGAAAATGGAAATTAAGGGACGGACTTGAGAAATACGGAGAAAAGCATCAGTAGAATTTAGTGACACACTGGATAGGATATGACAGAAACTCAGGTGCCATTTTGGAAAATGCCAAAAGCATCGTTGAGGGCAAAATCACCTAAGCAGGTGCCTTTATGCAATCAGGCAGTGCCATGAAAGATCTAGTTATCACAGGGGGCTTTTCCTCCATCTCCTTCCTAGTTTGCAAATACTGTCAAGCTACATTAGCACCAGAAGGAGTCAGACGGCAGTGACCTTTACTAATCCACTGCATTTATATTTGTACTTTTCCTGCGATAAATGTAACATTACAATTATTAATGTCAGCATTTTCTTTGGAAACAGTGGTGAACTCATTAAGAACACTGCCAGGTGTTGCCAACCCCAGGTGTGAACCTAGTGGTTAGTGAGATGTAAATAACTCTTTATGGAAAATTTGCAGCCTAGCGAATTAGCAGCCTCGCACAAAGGCAAACTAGTTTCCGATGATTAGCTTCATTACACCACTAGCTGCTTCTGTGCAGGTCAAATCAAGAAGCAACATATGCCCCTCCTTTTAGGATATAAATCAGATTAGCATCTACCCCATTGCCCACTGTTTCCAAGGATAGCTGTCAGACTTTCTGCAAAAATGTTCAAGGATCCACACTGAAGTGCATGTCAGAGCACCGGGTGATGTTCTGCTCTCTTCTCTGAGATGCTGTGATGTTAGCAGTGATGTGTTCTGCCCAACTACTAAGATGCTTGTCATACACTCTGGAGCTCCCATATTATGTGCTATTTAAAGAAATGGCATCTGCTGGTGGGGCGAGCGCAGAACGATACTTTCCCCATCCTCGTTCAACAGCTGCTCAGTGGCTAGCAGCTGGTTTGAAGTCCCTTCCCTGGTTCAGATGCTGTTTGCCATTTCTCTGTCTATAATCTCTGAAACAAATGTCAACATGATTATGATGTGAAAAAAAGGAAGCATTTTGGGATCTTAAGGTCCAGGTGACCAAATCTGCAAGGCTACTATGACTACTTGTTATTATTTGGTGGTCTTTAAATATCCGAATACTTGAACAGTTCATGTATCCCCATGAATGTCATGATGATACTATTGAAAAAAAAAACAGCTTTATATGCCATGACAGCTGGACTAAATATGTGGCACTCAAGAAATACATTTGATTAATGTAGTTTACACTTGATCACTTTCAAAATAGCCATTTTTAACTTTAGCCCAGTTGTCTTGCAATATGGAGACTACATGTTTTTACTTATTGATGCTGCTTTGTGTGTAGGTGTTAACTGTGATGATTCCAGTGAAATGTGGTTGTATTGTGGAAGTCAGCCACTAGCTATAAGGTCTTGGGCAAGTTAACCTCTCAGGGAAAATAAGGGTAATGATTCCAACCTCATCAGGTTGTGGTGAGTAATGAATGAGATACTATGTAGCTATCTATAAATTAATATTGAGTATAGTATGTGTTCATAAATGTTAGGGCCCTACTGTTTCAGTAAAATAGCAATCAATGTAATACAGTCCATATTTTGGTTCTTCAGTCAATATACATTGACCTAAGATGCATTGTGTTGTTGCTGTTCATTGGTTTGCACCCATCATCTCAAGTATCTTCCTTGACCAATATTCTCACCTCCATTTATACTACTCGTGGAAAGCACTCACTTTGGGGAAAAAGACTGTATGTAACACACACAAGCGCTCTGCTGTCATCACATCTAGAATTACCTCAAACTCCATGAAGGTGCAAAGTGTAGAAGGAATGAATTGAAACCAGATTATATGTCCACCAGGCTCGACTCAATAGATTCAATAATATATTTGTTGAATTTGCATATAATGTATCTTTGGAGTGTGCTCAGCAATGTGTTATACGTTACATATAAAAAAGAAGTAGATGGTGTTTTCTTTAATCTCGAGGAATGTACTATCTAGTTGTAGAAATAAGACACACCATGTAGTAGTGTGGTGGAAAGAGTCTTACGTTAGGAGTGAAAGAACCTGGATTTCAATCTTTACCCAAAATTTCTCAAAAGATTTGTGAAGTTGAGGAAAATCACTATATTTTAATGTTCAATATCTTCATCTGTGTAATATGAATATAATAATAATGGTAATAGTGCTGTTGACTTTATGATATTGCAAATATCAATTTACCAAGTGTAAGAAGAGGTGCTCTATAAACTGAAGGAGCAGTTTATTAGCCACATGAGGGTAAGGACTGCGTCTTTTTTTACCACTGTGTACCCATCCCTCAGGCCAGTAGATTTAGTAGGCTTTCAACAAACATTCATCAAGTGAAGGGTTAGTTGAAAGAACCAAAATCGTGTTAAGAACAATTATTGAGTTAAACTTAACTAGGAAGTCTCATGGATAGATAATTTATAAGATTCTGCTTGATAGACTGTAAACATAAATTCCGAAGGAAATAAACGTTTGGGTTCAGATTAGTCTTAGAAGAATTTATTTCATTATCTTAAGTTGGTCCTAGAAGAAAGTACAGTAACTTTTTAAATTCACAAAATAGTTATATAAAGTTTGCTATGTGTCATTGTTACTTCATTTAATCCTCATAATAACCCCATGAGGGAGGCACTATGACTGTCCCCAACATATATAAGAGGAAATAAAGACATAGAAAGGTTAAGCACCTTGCCATTGGTTGCACCACCAGTTGGTCACAGCAGTCTGGCTCCAGAGTCCATGCCTGTCCATCCATGATGGATTGTTACACATGATGGGCATGTGGGGGAGAGGCAAGGTAGAGTGAGAAATAAAAATAAGAGAATAATTTTGAAAACCATTGTCATAGGAGGCAAGGAAAATGGTAGTAAAATTGCAAGAAATCAAGAATTGAGGATTCACTGTAGTGAGTAAACTTTTGGCACAAAATAAAAGTGTATTATAATCTAGCCCCTGACTACTTCTGTAGAATCATGAGTGCATATGAAGGAGGTATATATACATGTCCAATCTTTGTCATGTATATACACCTCCTCCAAACACACCCATGATTTATTCATAACTGGTAGTGTTTTCTAAGATACATTATACTCTCTCTCTCACCTCTTTTTCTCTATTTTTACTATTGCTTCTGCAGCCCCTCCCCTTCCTTACCCTCACACATTTTTTTCCCAAGACTGGTCTTAAACACTATCTCCTCTGGGAAGGTCTCCCACACAGTTGGGTAATTTCTTCTGCATGTTTCCATTGCACTTTTTGAGAACTCTATTACAACGATCATACTGTGTTGCCTAATGATCACTTGTCTCTGAAAGCTTAATATTGTTGAAAAAGTAATTAGCATTGAAAAAAGAAAAGGTGCTATGTTCTCTGCAGAGGGTGGAGGTACTCTGTCTTCTAACTTAGCTTTGGAGACTTTCTATATTAATGATGATTGGTATATTATAGATTATTCGATCATTCTCCATTCTGTGTTCTCTCTAGCTACATTTATAAATAAGGAAATCTAGGCTCTGAGGAAAAAAACAACTTTGTTCTCAAATTTACAGAACTTATAAGTGGTAGGACTAGCTCCTAGTTGGATATACTTTAATGAAATATTCTCAGCGATAAAAAGCTAATACTTATTGACCATGTATGATGTACCAAGCAGATGCTAAGCACTTAACATGGAAAATTATATTCAATCACAGTATTATCACTGCTAAAACTACCTAAAGAAGTCGAGTAACTTGTCCAAAATCATATAGCTGGTTAAAGCATGGGATTAAGATTCAAACCCAGTCTGATCCCATAAAGTAAGCTCTTTACCATTTTACTATGGGGCCTCCAGTTCGACTTCTTCCTTTAAGATAAGTGAAAAAAAAGGGAAACATCCTTAGTGTGAAATTCTTAGCATTAGAACCCAAGAAAAGATCTGTGTTCAATTCTGTAGATTGGCTGTTTCTTAGGGTGGGTAGGGGCAGAAGACAGCAGGTGCTATGGGAAGGACAGTCTGCAAAAGTGAGGGCAGGGGACAGCAGTAAAGTGGTTTACCGATGGAAAGGCTCTGTGGGCAGGAAGGAACAGAGGGACCCCTCCAGCCCTGCTGTGCAGAATTCTGGAAATACTACCTGAGTACAGGTATGACTTCCGTCATGCACGTGGAGCAGAGAGGAGCAATGAGTGGTTTGTGGGAGGTCTAGAAATACTTGCTTCAAGCATTTTATATACATCACATTAAGAAACTGAAGGCTTGTATTGTTGGTAACAGATATTCAGGTTGTGTGATCTGCGCTTTAAACATTACAGTGAAGCAATTCTGTAAATAGGAGCTGCCTTCCGCTATCTAATAAGTAAGGGTCACTGAAGGCGATCTGGTTAGACGAAGAGTTTAGCAATATCTCAGGCCTTTGCTCTTCTAATCCCCGGGTGGAAAAGTCATTAAGAAATTCTTCGGAAGCTTTTTTCTGCTTTTCTCGGATCAAAGGTAACATCGAACTGTAGGCATGTTGTACTTGGGAATTGCAGAACGAGGGGATGGAGGAAGACGTCAGCTCGCATACCAGGACAGCTTGCCCGTGGTGCAACAGCGGGTTAATTTGTATGACTAGGATGCAAGTATTCAATCGAGTGTAGAGGTTTCTTTTCACATGAGTGTGTAGTAAAACAGGGAATTTCTGCTTTAAAGGACAGTTTACCAAAGTTCCATACTTCTGCCATCAAAAGCAGAGATGTATACCGAATCTCTTCTCGGAAGTGTCATCTGTTTTTGAGGTTTACTTACCTCACCATAAACTTGTGCATGAGTGACAACTCTGCTTTTGCATAAATCAATTCGTTTAAATGCCATTTTTCTTAAACCATTTTAGAAATGTCCTGACAAATCTTTCCCTTCCCTTGTGAGCAGAAAGAAACAGGACAGTGAGAAAAAATAGTTCTGTTAGTTCAAGTAACAGGGTCAGCCACTGCCACGTTGTAATGGATTTTTTTTAACATCCTCTGGTGCTACTCATTGCTCATCCTGTGTTTGAGTCATTGAGAAACATGGCAATTATTAGCCAAACAGACAGGGTCCCAGGACTCTAAATGCACAGGAACTATAATTTTCCAAGCATTAGAGTCCATATCCTGTTGTCCTTGGGACTTCGAGGTCACCAGCGCTTTACTCCAGTATTTATGTTTCATTTTTTGTGACAAATGAATATGAGACCTTTAATGGATTCCATCATGCCCATTTGTCCTGAGCTTTGTTCTCTACTTGCCTTTCACAGGGTTCACCTTCAAGAAGTGGAATTGGCTGTTTGGGGGTAAAGGTGGTGGCGGGGGGCACCACCCGCCAAGACTGATTTGGATTCAGTGGAAAAATACTGTTTTTAAAGATGAGATGTCTATTTATCCTCTAATCAGAGGCCACGAAGACTGAGGAAAAGTTAAAGAGATGATGCATTTTATTGTTAAAGAAAACTTTTATTATATTTTTATTTATAATACTTGTTTTCTTGATGAAGCCACTAATTACATAACTTTTATTTTTTAAATAATTACAAAAGGCAGTGTGTATCAAAATGAACAATTGGATTAGATTATATTTATTTACAAGATAATTCTATTAAAACACCAGTTTATATAATCTTTAAACATTCATGCAGAATAATAATTACTCTACCATCTCTCTAATTAATATTGCAAATCATTTTATTTGAACTAGAACATTGAAAGGAAACAAGTAAATAATGCCTCATGTCTTGTCAAGCTATTATTTAGCATTTTTAAAGCAAATTGTATTAAACCTGGCAAGAGTGCTGTTCTACTATCTAAGTAAGATAATCTATAAAAGTAAGACATTTGCTCACAATGTTGTCTTTGTTCCTTCAGTCCCTAGGATATTCTTTAGGGCATAATTGCTGCAGTGAGTAATTTTTCATAAATAGTATGTGATGTATTCTATAGCATAGAGATGGAATTTGTGTTTAAATATGCAGAAAGATAGACTAGTATATAATGTTTGTTTCCAATTTGTTCTTTTTCAGCACAGCGGGACTCTAATAATAGGGCAGGGAAAAGATACAATGACTTCTCAAGGTAGCTTCCAACTCTTGTTTTCTATTTAACTATAACATGAGGCGGTAGGTCAACTGAAATACAAAGGAATAATTTCCAAACAAAACTAATGTGTCCATTCCAAACATTCATACATTTGAATTTTTTTATGATTACTCTATGTTTTAGCAAATCATCACTACACTTGAGCTAATTTTTCGATAGGCAGTCTTTAGTATGACGATAGACTATGAGGGGCTGTTGGATAATTCTTGGTTATCTTCAAACTAATTGTGCATGAAAGTCATGGTGGAAGAGTCTGCCAGACTGAGTCCCCACGGTTGTTTCCTCCAATTATTATTTCGAGATGTGTCCATCGTATGACCTTAGACAAGACATGAAGCTTCCTTAGCTACATCCATTCGTTTATTATAACCAGGGACTGTTCTGAGGACACAGTGGCCTCACAAGTCTTATATTCTGGTGGAGGGAATGGAAAATAAATAAGTATATGAATATTTAAATAAGATCATTACAAGTTGCCACGGGTGCCCTGAGGAAATAAACTTGCTGGTCTGAGAGAGAATAAAATGGGTGGATCTCTTTTGGACTGTGTGTTTCTGGAAGGTATCAGTTGGAAACATGTTGCAGGGAACAGCAAAATCCAAATCAGGATGTATGATATCTGATCAACTTCCCTCTCCAGCTTGTTGTAAGATTAATCTGAGGTCATTGTTATGGAAGGGCATTAAAAAACTGAAAATGAAATGTAAATGTACAATGTTGTGAATATTTAAGAGGATGTAGAAAGATGACTTTCCTTCCTCATTACTCAGAGGACTCTGCATATGACCAACCTTAGTCCACTGCCAGGTAGGAAAGGGGATGGGACAGGATTCAGGAAATGACTGCAAATGCAAGCACTTGGTTTGATAGTGTAATTTGGCATTCTACAATACCACCTAAAGCCTAGCTCTATTATTCTAGTTTATAAAATCATTTGGTTTAATGTTACTTTTTAATATACTAAAATCCATTATAATATAAACACATGCAATTTTTCATATTCCTGAATTTTATCATAAGGTTATTTAAGTTTTAAAAGATTTAATAAACACTAATATAGAAAACCAAGCAGAAGCACAAAAACATTTTTCTCTAACAGCAGGACCCATTTAATTTAATCTTGGAATACATGATTTATCCTTAAAGAGAGATACTGTTAGAAAAAAATGAAAAACATTGTTCATGGCCATATGTTATTGTAAAACAGCATATTTGAATATTTTAAAGACACTAAATTTGGTCCAAATCGAAGTAGGCTTTTTTCTTTTGTTGACAGCATGAAGCATATGCTGGGAATATGAGCCATAATTAAGCAGTAAGACACAACACGGTGTGTGTGTTGTGTTGGGCATGTGCCATGTACTGGGTGTGTAAAATGTGAGGCCAAAAAGAGAGAAGCCCACAGCCACCGTGGTGGTGGCAAAATTCCAACCCAACATATGAGCATATGCCTTGCCGCATGCTTTTGCCATATTAACGTGCCCTTATTATGAATCATGTTACTCAATGCTGTAAGACCATTTTATATCATTATCCTTTGGGCCCAAACCAGAAAAGTGCAAATTCCACAATGAGACCTTTTCCTTTTCTTGATATGTTAAAGGGTTTGCTTTACATTATTTCCTACATTTTAAAGGTATGCTTCAATTGGGGATAGAGCTGCTGTAGTAAAAGCTAAGTAGACAACCAGAAAGACAGAGGCCATTTGAACCCAACTGGGAAGTGCCAACTCAGAGTTAAACCTTGAACACTCCCAGCAATAGAAAACTGAAGTCATTTATTTTGCTTCTCCAATTTCAGGAAATAGGTCTGATCGTTTGAAGTTCTTAAAGAAGACAAACATAAATCTTGTTTCCAAGGATCCCTTGAGCTTTGAAGAATGGTGCATAAAGTAAGAGAATGGGATGAATTTCAAATTTCTTATTTCCTTGTTACATTTAGAAATGTGTTTTGAGAAATAGACAGAAAGTGATGTTGCCCGTTACTTTAACATCATGGTGCTGATTTTAGAGTTGGAAAATGACAGAGGCAAATTATTTGTCTTTCAACTAGCTTCTTTGAAAAGTGCACTGTGGAGACAGCCCTGATGGCCTAGTGGTTAAAGTTTGGTGCACTCTGCTTTGGCGGCCCGGGTTCGGTTCCTGGGCATGGAACCACACCACTCATCTGTCAGTAGCCATGCTGTGGTGGTGGCTCACATAGAAGAACTAGAAGGATTTACAAATAGAATATACAACTATGTACTGGGGCTTTGGGGAGGGGGAGAAAAAGAGAGGAAGACTGGCAACAGATGTTAGCTCAGGGCAAATCTTTCCCAGCAAAACAAACAAAAAAAATAAATATCAATTTATTTAAAATAAATAAAAAATGCACCGTGGCAAGGGAGACATTGAGGGAGAGAAGGAAGATTTTTGGAGGTGAGAAGCCCATCAACACCCTGCAAGTGTAAGGCCGCATAACCCTGACAGAGTAGACATGTGTCTTTCTAATACATACAGTCTGACCAGGGATGACAGTGGGTAGAATAGGGCACACACACTTTGTAATACAATTAGATCTAGTCAAGGTTGCAGAATATTTTTTATTTTGTAATTTTGTTCAATTGGGAATGGCCAAAATTAAATAAGATAATATTTTTGGCAATATGTGACAATCAAAATGAAACAGAATGAATAATAACTCTGATATGACCTGGCCTGAGAAAGTTAAAGAATTATAAACTTATAGAACTTGTTGAATCTGGGGAATCTGTTATAAAAGGAGAAAGAGAAAAGAAACAGGAAAATATCAAACTATACCCCCAATTTATATTCTGGTATTCAACTTTCTAGAATATTTTTATAATAAAGCTCTTATAATATTTTCATAATTAAAAATCTTAAGATGTAATTTGAATTCAAAAAATATATAATGCATGTAACTTATTTGCAACATATAATATTGACACAGATATAAATAAGGAACAATTTCTTTTCTCAAGAAGCTTAAAATTTAATGAGATGGATTAAAAAATTCACAGGGGATTGCAATACAGAGAAGGAGTAGGTCAAAGGCCATAGAAACACAGACAAGAATGCAAAGGGAACTGTTACTCTTTACTGGAGAAGTGAGGAGGGGCACTTCTGAGGGAATGATATTTGAGCTGGTAGTTCAGGTGTGGGTGGGCTATGAATAAGTAGGGGAGAAGTAATTTGGGCAGAGTGGTCAGACAACATTTGGTGGAGTAGAGTGACCATAGGGGGAGTACTTACCAGGTCCAGTTTGCCCTGGACACAGGTGACTGGAAGGTTGGAATGTTATAGAAGAAAGGGCTTTTGTGATCACTGCTTCTGATCACCTATATTTCAGAGGAGAACTCCAGTGCTCCCAGAGTTGGTGGCTGGCTCAAAGATACACACAGATGAGCCCAAACCTCGATGTGAATTTGTTGACTTCACAGTCCACTGCTTTTTTCGTACTGTGAACTGATTTGAAAGGAAGAATGAAGAAGTATTTTATTTTAGTGGCAACAGAAAGCCTGGGCAGGATTCTGCATGAGGTAGGATGAGAGGGGCACTTAAGAAAGATTCTTGAATAGTTCTATGCAGGAAGGATTGAGCAGTTCTCTCAGAGGGTATCAATCAGTTCAGAAAGCACCTAATATATTAATGGAGAGAGAAACATATGGATTAATGAAGGGATATTTTGAGTATTTGGGGGTGCAATTTTTATGTAGAGCATGAAATAGTGAAAGGTAGTTCAGACTCAAGGAATCAATGATACAGTCCACCAGAGAATGTTAATTTTCTCATGCTTGAAGAAAACCTCCTCACACATCTGTACTTCTATCTCCTTCCCTCTCAAGTGTAGATCATCATCTTGAAAAAAACAATATATGCGTCAAGAGAGATAAGGAAATCATCAGAGAGAAATGGGGAGTATGAAGATAGTTTTATTCTCAGATATCCTTACTTGTCATTTTAAACTAAAAAAGTGAAAACTAGTCATTAGTAGAGGGAATCAAATAGTTAACAATTGTGAATATTTGTAAAGCCAAAGAAAGTTCAGACCGTAAGATTTTGGACTTGAATAAAATTGATAAGCTACATCTGGCATACAAGGAGAGCAAAAACTGTATAGAATGGGTTCCTTTAGAGAAATCTGCCTTCCAGTGGTAGCATCCACATCACAGTTGTCTTAAATGACAGGGCTGATGGATAAAGCAGAGATGCTGCTAGAGAAATTTGTGTCTTAGGTTAGAACCTGTGTTTCTAGGCTCCTGAACTCCTCTCAGATGGCCACATGTGTGTCAGTCACCTTGCTTCTTATTTCTGACAGAGAGCCTTCAACCTAGGGAAAAACAAGTGTACACAACCAATAACCCAAGATCCACTTCCTTTTCTTTGTAGTGTTATGGGTGCAAGTGAATGGTACTCCTGGCTGAAGACACCACAGGAGGAGCTCTATCTTTTATGGGCAGAAGGGACATGAAAATAAGCAAATAATGAAGGAAACAAACTGAGATCAAAGTAATTTGATGTGAATAAGCTGAAAAAAGGAGAGATCAGGTTTTGCAAAATAGTTACTTTTAGCAGGGCAAGTAAGAAGTAGGTCTGTCATCATTGAAATGTTGTCCCTGTACCACATTTACTTCTATTCTGCTACAGCAGACTGGAAAATAAAATTTCCTCGGGAAAATTGTTCGTTCCTTATTCACCATAATTGAGCCTGAAAATTTCAAGTAACACTGCTCAGATGGAAAATGCCACACAAAACACAATGCTGATCTAGTTCAAGTAGCAGATGTGAAGATTTGCTAAACAAAATACACCTTTCAAATATACTTAAAAATATAAACAGGGAGATAGGAATAGTTCATCACGTTTCTATAGTTTTTGTATTATTTCAGAGTCATCTAAATTTAGCATAGGCATTTGAGGCCTATCACTTAGAACTCTTAAATATGAATTTATTTGAAGATGATTTAAAATAATGTATTTCATAACTTTTAAGGTTTAGGAACATTTCTGTGATTGCACGTAGGTAATTCCATATAATTCTTTGGTAACACTGAACCTCAAGTTGCACAAGTAAAAATGGAGGAAAACTTGGAGAGGATCTGCTTAGACAATGAGAAGGGCGTCCAGACCATGGAGTAATGATAGTAATAGCCAATATTTATTCGTGGTTACAAGGTGCCTGGCATTCTACTGATGCTTCACATTCATCGTTCAACTGTGCGTAGCCTCCAAGTTAAGGTTATATTTTTATTTGCTAAATCTGACAATCCTACTCCTATTAGAAATAAGAAAATGGAAGTTAAAGAACTCTCCCCAAATCAGAGTCAGTAAGAAGTAAGCTGGGACTGGAACCAAGACCATTTTGTACTTCAAAGCCTATGTTTTAACTTCTGTGCTGTAATTTAGCGTGCTCTAATGAAACAATGCAAAAGTTCAATATGCAGAAATGCTTAATGACAAAAATGATAGGCTGAATTTATCTCATTGACAATGACTTTTGAATACTGTTACAATGAAGAAAAGTGTAGTTTAGTTTCTTTGCATTTAGATTTGGCATATTTATTGTGTCTTTGTAGAAAGATAGTTTTCCCTTCAACTTGACTTGAATAGACACTGAATAAGCACAGATGTTTCATTTTAACGTTGGCACAAACAGGAATGTATGTAAAGTTTCAACAGAAAGTGAATAGAAACTCTTTTGAGAGAAATGGAGCAATAGAGATGGAATTCCACAAATATTGAATAGAAACACATTCTTACCATAAACCCCACTAGATTGAATATCTTATATGAAAGAAAGAAATTCGAATCAATTATTCATCACGTGCCCACAATATGACTAGCAGTGCACCATCACTTGTGGAGTTAAAGGAGAGTATGATTCATGCCCACATGAAACTCAGGAGAGGTATATGCATGAGACAACCTAGAGCATTAGATGGCAGAGGGGTAAGATGATGGCCTGTAGAGCCAGACCGTCTGGATTTAATTTCATGCTCTATCACTTACTAGCAGTGTGTCCCTCAGCTCAGTTTCCTCATCTATAAAATGGAGATAATAATAATACTGGCTTCCATTGGGAAATACAATTTTAAAAAATCTGTCAATCCAGAAAGCCTTTCCACAGAGGTAGAAGAGAAAGAAAACAGATTTATTATAGGATAAGCATTAAACCAGAATGCCCATCTCGGGCAGTCTGCTAAAGAGATTGCAAAGACAGCAAGAAATCTCATCCTTTTCTGTAGCCGAGCAGATACAACCTATTACATATACGTTCTCAAGATCACTGATCACTAGCCCTCCACTAAGAGGACTCAACAGCTCCATTGGTCACACACAGGTCAACCTAAGTTCATCCGGTAATTGGGGTTACTGTTGGTGTTACTTAATTGGCTTTCTCTAAAGCAAAAATAAGCTTCTCATACTTTTATGGCAGGGGTAGTTTTTTTAATTAATTAATTTTTTTTGAGGGAGATTGGCCCTGTGCTAACATCTGTTATCAATCCTCCTCTTTTTCTTTTTTCTCCCCAGAGCCCCAGTACATAGTTGTATGTCATAGTTGTAGAGTTGTAGTTCTTCTATGTGGGACGCTGCTTCAGTATGGCTTGTTGAGCGGTGTATAGGTCCGCACCCAGGATCCAAACTGGTGAACCCTGGGCAACCAAAGTGACGGGTAGTTTTGCAGCTTGGAACAGGGTCCCCTGTGAAGTTAGGCTCCTACCCTCCAACAGAAACTGTGAGATAGGGGGACTATCTTCCTTGATGAATGCATTTCAAGGAAATGGTTCCCAAGTCCTTGAGAAAGACATGTCCTTGAGAAAGACATCCTTGACTCTCAAAGCTGTAATAAGGCTTATTTAACTTTTCAAAAGAATTACATATGTTTCAACCAAGGAGACAACGAACTTAGAATTACAAGTTTTCTAAAGTAAATACTCTATGAAAAGTGAAGGGGAAGTCTCTTCCTTTATTTTCAACAGGGAAAATCAAGTCTCTTATTTTTAATTTGTATTTGTCCTTAAACTTACCAAATATAGAAGGGATTTGGAACAGTGACTGGGATATCATAAATGCTATAAAATATTATTTCTATTATTATTATTACCATTACCATTGATTTTATATATATAAATTCAATTATAGTATAATCAGTTGATTATATATAATGATTGATATATATTGACTATATATGTACATATACACATATATACATATACATATACAGTCATGCACCATATTGTGACATTTTGGTCAAAAAAGGACTACATATACAATGATGGTCCCAAAAGATTGGTATCATATAGCTTAGGTACATAGTAGGCTATACCATCTAGATGTGTAGGAAGAAATTTTTCTCTTCTAGGTTCTTCTCCAATCTAGATTCTTCTCTAATCTAGGAATTAAATTGACATGAGACAGATTAACAGGAGAAAAAATAAAAGTTTAATAACATATACAGCATACATGAGAGAAATCCAGGAAAACTGAGTAATTTGCCAAAATGGCTCAAGCCCACACCTTAAATATCATCCTCAACTAAAGACAAAAGGAGGTGTTGGAGGTGGGGAGAGTCAAGGACTTCATAGGGAAGGAAGGCAGTTCACGGGTAGGTGAAAAGGAGCAAATGTTCGGAAAACAAGTATATGAACACACAGAAACAGAAGACGTACAGGGGAGCCCAACAAACAGGCTTCTCTGGGTTCCTAGTTCATGTTACACTAAGGTGATAGGGCACTCCCAGAGACAGATATTTTTATCTGGATTCTTTTAGGCAGTCAAGGGGGAGATAATAAGAAAAACTTTCTGAATCTTTTGTTTCTTAAAAATAATCAGCCTAAAATAATCCTCATGTTAAACAGATAGATTTTGGGGTGGCAAATTTTGTGCCCCTTCAATAAACTCAACGATGTTCACACAAGGACGAAATCACCTAACATTTCTCAGAATGTGTCCTCATCATTAAGTAATGCATGATGGTACATATGCATATATATATACTAAGACCCCCAAAGACACATGGCTGTTGGAGTCATCAGAAAGTTGGTAGAGAGAAAGGGATCTCTAAATACACCTAGAAGTAATTGTTAGATATCTGTAGAGTAGAGAGAGGCACATTATAGAAGGGGGGGTGACATTTTCAAACATGGATGAAAACATTAATATCTGCCAGGAGGTTAGATTCAGAGAATAGAAATAAATGGGTCTGACCTAAGGGAAAGACAGTGTTTAGGGATAGAGCAATAATGTTGAAAATTTTCGTGAGATATTTATGGAAATCTTTTAACACGAAATTTAGATTTGGTGAAATGAGAAAGTATTGTGTAAGAGATGACAGAGAAGGAGAGTCGTGTGCTGAAAAGTAGTTTTTTCATATGCTAAGTTTCTCCGTAGGGTGCATATAAAATGAATTTCATGAAAGCAAGCTTATCAACCAGTATATGTTAAGTAACATATGCGAGCTAAGTAAGGTCCCGGCTAAAGTGGCAGAGGGAATGGAATGGAAGAAAAGAATATATTCAATGTCAGGAGAGAGGAACAGAAGGAATCAGAATGACAGAAAACATTAAGCCCCAAAAGCAACCTAAGGAGTAATGGTTTTAGAAAAAAAACATTTTATTTGTTCGTAACATAAGTCTGCAACACTTCAAAGACAAGGATTGTGCTTTTTACTCATTATTTTACCTCAGGGCCAAGCACTCAATCTGGTGTTGGTTCTCCATGGTGGTTGGTTGGTTGGTGGGTGGTTCTCCAAAGAGCTGTTGAACTGTACATTTAAACTAACGGTATACAAAGCATGTTAAATTCTGAGAATTATTGCTCAAGGAGGAGTTCTAGGGGAGCAAATATGGTTTGGTAGAAATTCCCAATCAATGCCAAGGGCAAAACGGATATAGACTGGGTTAGAGCTTTAAGGCGATTAATGCTTCCACAAAAGCATTTGTCAGATAAGAGTAAAATCAAAGAAAGCTGACAGTCTAGTTAATACAAAATTAGGATTTGTATGGAATACTCAGTAGAATGTCAAAAGAAGGAAGAAGTTTGTTTTGAAACAGTATAAGATAACCCTCACCCCATTCAACTCTCTATTTGCAATTTAAGGGAATTTCTCCAGTCAGTCTTCCCAGCAAGAATTGTAGGTACCTCATTAAGCTGCCTTGAAATTGTATTGTATGAATATTTTATAAGGCAATTTTGTTCATCTAATCATCATATTGAGATTGATTAAAGAGAAGAGAAGGATTGGTTCATTTTAGATATCTGCACTATTTGTTGTTGTGTAAGGGAACTTTCCTTTCTTCTACAGAATTGGATTTCATTATCCTAAGGACATTCATGCTTTATTCAGAATTTTCTGCCTATCTCACTTGGCAGATTCAGTGGTAGATCCTAACAATGAAGTCTCAGAGGAACATTCTCTTTTTCTGTTGTCAAAAAGTTTGCTTTTCATCGTAGGACTCAGAAAAATGTCATGATGCCAAAGTGCCTTAGGCTTTGGCAAAACATCGTCCTATACAGAAAAGTTCAAACTTTAAATTTTTATAAAGATCTGTCCTCCTTGCTAAGAAGAGGAAGAGTCTTCAGTTAGAGCTCTATGGTTAATAGTCAAGGTGGTATTTCTTTCCCAATTTTAAACAACTCTGTGCAGCCCTTTAATTATTTCCCTTTGTTTGGAGACAGTAATGTAATTTGATATCTAAAAATCAAAAAGAAAACAAACCAAGACAAAGATGGAGACAGCAACTGTTGCTATCTGGCAGTATTGAGAGGAATTAAATAAGAAAGAAGAAAAAGAGGAAGAAACTTTGTTCCAAAAAAATACCATTTTTTAAAAAAACTCAGTACAAAGTAAAATTCCTTCCATTACTAACCAGACTTAGTATAACATTCTGAATAAGCAAGTAAAATTTTCCCGGATGGGAATTTTTCCTTAATTTATTAAGTAACAGGCATTTTCCATGGAATTTATGATGTCATTTATAATGATTTTAAGCTTTGGTGAATCATTGTCTTCATCACTTTGGGGATTAAAACAAAACAAAGGAAGGAAGGGTCCCACATACTCAGTTGTCTAGAAATCATCTGGTTTAGGTTACTTTCCTGGATCTGTCTTTTCCAAGAAATGTTCAGAAATTACAACGTGTGCAGTGGAGGGTAAACAGAGGTGAAAGACCTAGATGTTTCAAGGATCTACTCATCTTTAGCAAGAAGAAGAGAAGGCTTTGGGACAACTTGGTAAGTAAGGTAAAATGTGACGGGTTATCACTTAAAAGAAAAATATTTTTTCTCAAGCACAGAACACAGAGAACAGAGTACAGGTAGGCAAATTTAGAAAGAGTATACTGAAGAATAAATGTAATCATTTTAAATTTTCAAAACCGTAATGAATACACTCAGGAAATAGTGAGTTCTCCAACATCAGCAACTGGTAGAACAAAGATATTTTCCGTAGAACTCTTATAATATTTAAAATGAGATCTGGAAGTGCAAAGTTTTAAATTCATTTTTACTGAAATATGTATAATATTTTAATAAACAATACAAAAGAATATTTGATCATATATTTCTTTATAGGTATTGGATATTTGATATAGTTATTAGAGCTTATGACAAAGTTTAGAAAATTCACTCAAATATGCTATGTACATGTGTTACATGTTACATGTGTATGTATTTTATATACTATATGACCATTTTCATTTGCTAAATTATCTCTTGCCAAGTTATATATATATATTTTCTTTTTGAGGTTCTCACTTCTAACAATTGACCCCAGGAAAGGTCCACAGTCTCAATTAAAACTTGATTTTCTCACCAACAGGTATTTTTAGACTCCATTTGCTTTACTTTCTTTGTGGTTAGACTATGAAAATATACCCTGGGCCAATCTGTTTATATTATGAGTTTCTAACAAGTTCTGGAAAAAAAATAAAATTACTAGAGTCAGAAGTTTCTTAAGGAGTATCTAAAAGTATAGTTTTAATTTGTTAGATATCCGCTTTTTTTGTTGTTACATATCTCATATTTCTGGGATGTTTCAACAAGCAGTCCAACTATATTTTGCTGCATACTGTGGTATTCCTATGCTGTGTGCTTGTGTGTAAACTCAGAAGAATGAAAACAAAATAAAAGAAAAAAAATACAGCGAAAAGAAAAGGTGCTATGCTGGATTCCAGTCACTTTGTAGTCAAACGAGTTCAGTACTAAAGTCTGAGCTGAAGAACCTGCCTACAGCTCCCACCCATTAGTTGTGTAAAACCTGGTTGATACCATCTTCCTGGCTAGAGCATCAAAGAACTTTGTGAAAAGACTAATTTCAGAAACTCATAATTCCTACTGTTGGAAATATCCTCCCCTAAAATATAATTTTACTCATCATGAATATTTATAGACTTTACAGTATGTAGGACACTGTGCCAGATGTTGAGAATCAAAGGTATCATTTCCTGCCACCAAAGGGTTTACAAATTCAATTTTATGGTTAATGATATGGAGAGGGAACTTGCTTGGGGGGAAGATATACTAAGTTATGTTTTAGGCGTATTGGAGTTTTAAAGCAATGGCAGAACATATAGGTTTAGGAGTCCTGATGGTCGAGGACAAGTTAAGAGTTAGAATAATATTTGAGGGTCATTTACGTAGAAGTGGAGTATGAAGCTAGAGAAAAAAGTAGCAAACAAAGGTATGAGGGCTGACAGGAAGGTGGATGTAACTTGTGAGGGAAGAGAGGACCATGATCAGAACTGAAATATTAAGTCTCTCAAGCAAGTGGACAAGATGCCAATATACGGTAGTCCTCTCATATCTGCGGTTTTGCTATCTGTGGTTTTAGTTACCCATGGTCAACCATGTTCTGAAAACATTAAATGCAAAATTCCTGAAATAATTCATAAGTTTTAAATTGTGTGCCATTCTGGGTAGCATGATGAAATCTCAGGCTATCCTGCTCCGTCTTGCCTGGGACATGAGTTATCCGTTTGTCCAGCAAATCCACACCGTACATACTCCCCACCTATTAGTCACTTAGTAGCCATCTTGGTTATCAGACCTACTGTCAAGGTGTCACAGTGCTTGTGTTCAAGTAACCCTTGTTTTACTTAATAATGGCCCAAAGCCCAAGAGTGGTGATGCTGGCAGCTTGGATATGCCAAAGAGAAGCCAAAGCACTTCCTTTAAGTGAAAAGGTGAAAATTCTTGAGTTAATAGGGAAAGAAAAAGATTGTATGCTGAAGTTGCTAAGATCTATAGTGGCTTTCATTGTAGTATATTGTTATGATTGTTCTATTTTATTATTAGTTATTCTTGTTAATCTCTTACTGTGCTTAATTTATAAATTAAATTTTATCATAAGTATATATGTATAGGAAAAAATAGTATATATAGGCTTCGGTACTAGCCACAGTTTCAGACATCCACTGGGGGTCTTGGAAAGTATCCTCTACAGAAAAGGGGGAGGCTACTGCATTGAAAACTAATCCCTGCTAACTTCCGCATTGGCTGTTCCTGAAACATTATGGCCTACCGCAAATCTATTGATGAAGCTTTTTAATTCTATCCAGGAATTCCCTTTCGATTACAAGTCATCCTACAGTGGCTACCTCAAAGTCACTATCAAGATCCAATTCCTTCATCTTCAGAGGGCATTTAAAAACACAACTCCTTTCTCAAAGGCTTATACCTCCATGTATGCATCACTTCACCACACTACAGAACCCCACTGTTAAAACTCTAGTAGAAAACCTGAGAAAACACCCTCACTCAGGCGTAAGTGAGTTTGACTGCTTATTTATCAGTGTGACGTGCTGTGCGTAAGTTCCCACTAAGCCTTAAAGAAATGTTAGACTTGTCGTTTATTTGATTCGACGTTTCCCAGTGCAAAGAGAATAACAGATATATTTAGACTTTTAAAAAGTAGTGATACATTCTGAGTATAAATGGATAAACAAAAAATATACAATTACATGTTTATGTAAATACCGAGAAATATATTAAGCTAAAACTATATGATTAAAAGAAATCTTAGAAACCTGATTGGTGTATGGTAGATTATGAAGAAATTTTTGTGCTTATGTGAGTTTCAGTAGAAAGTTTTTTGTGACTCGAAGAACTATTAATCTTGCTTAGGATTTATTTACTTTATTATATCTAAGGCTCTATGGCAAAGAACGTTAGAAAATAGAATTTTAGCGTATAATAAAATTCATTTTCTCGTAAATCAATGCTCTCCAGATTTAGCCAATGGGTCTATCCCCATCCCACCACAATAAGATAAATTTTGCAAACCATAATACAAAAAAATCTTCATTACTTGTATCTTTTATTCATTTTATTTGTCCTAATCCACAAATTGCCCTACTATATTGGAGTTACGATAAAATTTTTCATCTCAACATTTATGAAAAATCAATAGCAGGAACTCAGATAGACAGAATTTAAATTGGTGTCTAGAGAGATTCCTCAATGCCCTCCTCTCTCACTACAGAAGAGGCCAGAGCTGTCGCTCCAGAGAGTATCAACCATTTACAGGCCAATTTTCAATGAGGTAATTCTAGTCATAAATCTTTGTGGGAAACGCTATTGTTGAAGGCTGTAGGTGTTCCATTAATTGAGAGGAATGTTGGGTCTGGGATGATGATCTACTCACCCAAGGGTCTTGTTGCTGCTTGTGTTTGGGTGCACTCAGCTATTAAAAACTGCACTGATTTAACTATGGCCATTGCCACTGGGATTTCCAGATGCTAAGTGCTAATGCATGATTTAAAAGTATGCCATTTCCTACTTCCTTTTGGGTGGCAAATCTTTTGTCTCCAAGCTAGAAACGTCAAGGTTGCTTGAAGGTCGGACTGAGAATAAACTACATGATGTCAACCTCTGCGGTTGGGTTATGCTCCATGAACAACACACCTGTGGTGTCTTAACTTCTACTTCTAGGCCTTGATAACCATTCCTTTAGAGACTGAAAACAGAAATTTGCTTGATTTTAGGTGATCCAATATTTCTAAAAGATTAAAATATTACAGCTCAAATAGAATCAAGAGTGAGGATAAAGGAAACATTAATAGTTTGTAGTCTTTTAATTATGGCTATTAAGTCCTAGAAACTTTAATACTCTATATAAATTTTCAGAAGTTAATTGTGTGGTAATAATTTGAGTTGACTAATTATACACTTAATAAAATATGTCACATCAAAGTATCTGAAAATACTATGTAGTTCTGATTCAAATTTTCCATTTTTAATAAGGACATATGATTTTCTGTTTTCTGGGGGGTTTTTTGTGAGGAAGACTAGCTCTGAGATAACATCCGTGCCCATCTTCCTCTACTTTATATGGGATGCCGCCACAGCAGGGCTGACAAGCGGTGAGTCTGTCCACGCCCGGGATCTGAACCCGCAAACCCCGGGCCGCTGAAGCGGAGTTTGCAAACTTAATCGCTATGCCACCGGGCTGGCCCCAGGACATATGATTTTCTTTATGGCAACTCATTATTTAATGCTGCACAAATCAAAAGTTATGAAAACTAAAAATGCCTCTGAGTCCCAAATTGAATAATCTTTTTTTTTTTGATAATAGATTAGTCAGTAGGAATAAGAGATGAAGGATACTTGAAGCTTCCCTTGATATATAATTCTTTTTGAATTGCACCATTCCAATGTGTTTATGTGCCTTTCCTGTCACATTATGAAATAGAATACAACTCTAGAAAGATTGGCAATAAAGAAACATTAAGTACCAGAAATTAATTTCCTCAATTGTTCCTAAAAAATTTCATTAGCCTAGAGGGTTAATTTTACAGTTTTAGTGCAATCATTATTTATCATCTCTTGGTTTACGGGAAAGAATTAGAGTTATTAGCTATTAAATTATCCATGAAAATTTGACACTCCTCTAGACCAAACAAACCCTGGGGCTTGCTGATTTTCCCAGTGTGAAACATCTGTGGCTTCAACTAGAAAGAACTTAACATTGTCTAATTAGATTTCCAAGATTTATAAGGTTCAAATAGTCCATTATTAGAAACCTGAGAATTAGCACAAAAGTTTAAATTCTCACTTATTAAAGTTTATTTAAAACATCCTTAATAAGAACAGTATTTTTTACCAGGGGGATTGATTTGAAATTCACTCAAATCAACCAAGAAATACCTCTGGTTGTAAGAATGGTCTTAGATAACATGCCTGGCATAAATATGTACAAAACTGTTCTAAAAAAAATTTGAAAACAATTTTGACAATGATTAGAAAGTACTGATGAAATTTTTAAACCTAACATTGTCTCCAAACCATTGAATTGAAAACATATGTCCTGGCTAAAGATGTTGACGGGTTTCTAATTCTTGATTATCTGAGGAATAGAAGATAAACAACGTCAACTGAAAAATTATCAGTTTTGCAAACTTCCCACATCTGTTTTTCCTCTGGATACCTACCACAGCAAAAAGCTCAGATGGAATTCAGGTCCAGGCTAGGGGATTTGTCAAGAAGCTGCACTCTTTCTATTGTACTCTCCTTGGCCTATCCTCTCGAGGAAACCAACAGAATTGTCTCTCAGATATTTCTGTAGAGGAGACACTGTGATTGAAATGCCCTTTTCTTTTGCAACAGGGAAGACAAGGTCAGATAGAAACATCTGGGATGTCCACTCCCATTCCAGGGTGTTAAACAAGGTAGCAGAGTGTTTTCTGCCAACTGTGCTGCTACCAACCATCTTAACTCTACATTTTCAGGAATTTATCTCATCCAAGTTGGCTCTAGGGGTTATGTTGACAACAGAATCCTGCTTCCACTATATATGAGGGGGCTCCAAGTAACCAAACATCCTGCCAAATAGAACATGCCGATCTCACCTTAGGGGGCAAACATGTTTTTTTCTTCCTGTGTAGCAAAAACACATTATGTCTTATTCTAATGGATTTCAAGGACTCATATTTAATAGATTCATCATTCAACTTACAGACTGCCTCAGTTATTTGACATATGTGAAAGATAAATTCAAGTAAAATGATTCTAGCAGATAATAAATAAGCCATATAGATATGGTAGTTTTATTTTTTTAAAGGTAATTTTTCCTTGGCATTAATTTTTTTCAAATACCGTTTAGAATTTTGGTTTTGGTTTGCAATAATTTTGGTTAAATTGACAAAAATGAATGTAAAGAGGGGCCAGCCCAGAGGCGTAGCGGTTAAGTTTGTGTGCTCCGCTTTGGCGGCCCGGGGTTCACGGGTTCAGATGCCGGGCACGGACAGATGCACCACTTGTCAAGCCATGCTGTGGCAGCGTCTCATATAAAGTAGAGGAAGATGGGCATGGATGTTAGCCCACGGCCAGTCTTCCTCAGCAAAAAGAGGAGGATTGGCAACGGATGTTAGCTCTGATCTTCCTCACACACACAAAAAAGAATATAAAGATACATCAAAAATTAGAGAAACTCTGTAAAACTTTAACACAAAGCTAAAGACATAAATTTAAACTATTTTCCACAACTCATTTTTTTTACAATATAGTTATATAAAGAGGAGTATGGCTATCAAGAGAAGCTTTGAAATTTTTAAGAAGAGAAATCCTGTCTTTTATCAAGTGGGATAAATAGGCAAAGTGGGAAATCAACCAACCAACAAATGTTTATTAAGCCATAGGGAATAGTAAGAAATGTATGATCATTGACCACTACTTTGTAGGAACTTCCAGTGTAGTTACGAGGGCTGACATAACCAAATCAATGTGTACCACAAAATGGGTGCCAAAGGAGGGCAAAGAGGATAACTACAGTAAGAACTTTTAAGTGGGAATCATGAGCTTACATGAAGAACAAATTCATGGGGAAAGTGAGCCCTTAAAACATGTACAGGATTTAATGGAAAGAGAGAGCCAGGTAAGGTCTCCCCAGGCAGGGTGAGAGGATTACATGGAGGGAAGAAAGATTCAGAGATGAAAAGCCATAATGATTGAGGTGGCTGCTCAGTGCAGCTGGAGTGAAGAACTCAGCGCTCCTATAATTCTCATATTCCCTCCCCCACTGTCAGTATGTGGATTTGTTGCCTATCCCTTGTGAAGATTAAATCCCAACTACCTGTATACCTGCCGTAACAGAATACCACAGACTGGGGGCCTTAAACAACAGAAATTTATTATCTCGCAGTTCTGGAGGCCAGAAGTCCAAAATCCAGGTCCCAACAGGGTTGGTCTCTGGTGAGACCTCTCTTCCTGGCTTGCAGACGGCTGCCTTCTCACTGTGTCCTCCTGTGACCTTTCCTCTGTCCACACACGTCCCTAGTGTTTCTTCCTCTTCCTCTATGGGCGCCAGTCCTCTTGAATTAGAGCCCCATCTTTATGACCTCATTTAACCCAAACACCTCCTTAAAGACCCTGTCTCCAAATGCAATAACATTGAGGGTTGATGTTTCAACTTATGAATTTTCTGGAGGGCGGGTGAGGGGGAAGACACAATTCAGTCCGTAACACTATCTTTGCAATTTTAGTTTCAGTTTCCCAAAATTGGACTAGAATGTGATCTTAGCAGAAGGAGACTATTCTCACAACCTTCCCATCTAAACTCTTTCGCCTGTTTCCCAAAGTCACAGCGGGACTTAGGGAATCTGAGAGAAGGAAGAACTCATTTGCTAGCCACAAAATTAACTAATTAATGGATAAATCTTCGAAGATGTGGCCTTTAAAAGAAAAGGAATGGTGAAAATAAAATAACTCTCTAGTAAAAACTGATAGAGTGATCACTGGAATTAGGTTTTTAAAAATATGTAGTCAATTGTGCAGTGTCTAGGTTAGCATTTCTAGCAATCCATGAGCTTGAATAAGAGAACCTACCATGAGTTAGTAGTAACCTTATTTTCTTTCTCCTTTTTTTTGTGTGACTGTTTTGTCTTTTTTTTCTATTTAATTCTGGTCTAAGAAAATGGAGTAGCTCATATCTCTTTCAACAACCTCAACAATGAAGGGAAAGATGTGTTTATTAATGTCTTTGAAAATCCTGTGGATCCTTTTAACTAGCAGCAACAAAATATGACAATTTTATATTCTCCAGCATGGGGAGGAAAATCCTGAAAGTGTGTCCTTGCATATGTGAAATAAAGCTCTGCTTTTGATCTGAAAATTTTCAATCAAGCCTCCCTCTAATTATCCTGAAAAGCCAAAAACCTTTTGAAAAAGTAAATAAATAAAGGTAATGGATTTTAGACTTTGCCAAAGAAATCTATCATAATAAAAAATAATTTTCCAAATCTTCTCTGAGTGTGGCAGGAATTATATTACAATCCTTGATATTAAAATCAATCTTCAAAGGCACAACTGCAAAGATTGTATCCATTTCAAATATGATGTGTAAAAATGGAATCTTGTCATACAATTGTCTTATGCTTTCAAAGGCATGAACTTTTTTAAGATTCAAAACGTGCTGAAATTAATCGAGACTATTCTTTGGATTTGAAACTAAATCCTCATCATACAATAAGGGCACTTATTTCTTTGTCATCTGGAATTGATGAGGCTGTTAGATGCTAATTTCAGGGTGTCTCAAGCAACCATTTTGGGAGTAAAGATTGATTTGAATAACAGTGGGTTTTCCTTGTGGTAAAGTAGAAATACAATTAGAGAAGGGAGCTCATAATTTATCTCAGCTTTATGTAAAAATATTATCAAGAAGGATAAGAACAACTAACAAATGCTAAAATGTGCCAAGAATTCTAAATATTCTATTAGGTTTAGACAAAAATCTGAATCAAGTTCTTTATTTAAGTTTGTCTCATAAATACTGGTAAAAACACTGGTATAAGTAAGTTTAGTGTTAGATATTACATCTAGAGTTTTTTAGATCAGATCTGAGAACCTGTTTTGTAGTGTTACTTGAGAATGGAGGTATTCAGAATTTAGATCATTGAAGAAATGTCACATTTTTTCAGAAACATCAGTATTGCCATTAGGTGTCTGATAAAAAATTTAGACAGCTAATAATAGCTATTATTCACCATGAAAATTCATCTTTATGAACTTAGAAAAACTGCATGAAGGTATTTTTTTGCCTTGCAATATACTTCTAGAAGTTGATATTAGGAAGTTTGGATAGAATATGAAGTAAGAGTGTGCTCTTTAATACACTAATTCAGAGCAGAATATATAGCAACAAATTCTTTGTTTTATGCTTTACACTGAAATCTTTCGTGGTTTAATTAGATTTGGGTATTTAAGGATTGTGATGATTCTTTATTTAGAATTTTTCTTCTAAACTGCAATCTATATATTAAAAGCCTCAAATAGTTTCTTTTGAGTAGTTTTCCCATTAGTTCACTTTCTCATTTTAATAACAACATTTCAATAAACCCCAATATGGATTTTTATCTACATTTGTATAATGTGTTGGGGAGGGAAAGCTTTCCCTCTACCCTCTTACATTCTGTCTCTAGGGCCTGTGAATTAAACTGATGAAAAGATTAACAGGAGAAAAGGCTTACAATTTTTATTAACATTTTTAATTTTAGATGCAAGGAGCTTCACAAAAAAGAAGTGAAAACCCCAAAGAAGATGTTAGACTTCAGGATGTACATCTATTTAAACAAAGAATAATAAATTGTGAGAAGTGACTAGGCAAAGGAAACAGTGTTTGGGCTTCTAGGGGTGATAAATTATAGCAAAGTGACTAGAACACACATGGGGGAAGCTAATGGTAGATAAGGATTATTTAGTAAGGTTTGTTATGTATTATCTCTGTGCTGTCTCTGATGATAAGTGTTGTCCTCTCTCTGGTATAGGAAAAAGGGACACTATGATTTGCCTTTAGGCAGAAAGGGGAAGGGCAGAAAGCTCTTCCTGTGTCTGCTCTTTCTCAGTTGCCTTCAGCTTTATGTAACTCTTATGCCAAAGTGGGATATTTTGGGGTGGCATATTCTGATCCCCTTCAAATGCATCTCATTTACTAGGATGAATGAATGAATGAATAATATGCAAGTTTGTTTGTTTGCATGTTTATGTCTTGCCTCATCCCTAAAAGGCATTTGAGGTGTTTATCATTTCAAAAATGTACTAATTTATAGAATTTTATCTTTGCATGATCTAAGCAACATACACTTTTTTATGTATGAAGGTTCTTTAATTTAAGAAATGTTAATGTTTATTTTATTTATGATCTTTACATCTCTCTCTCATTTATTCTGTTTTGGTTTTAGCTTAGTTTAAGTACACTAAATATTAATTGCTATAATAAAAAAATACCTATGGGAGTGACTAGACTGCAGACATAGGTGTCAGAATCCCTAATGATACCGGCTCAAGACAAGGTTGACATGAAAGAGGCCATATTGTAGAAAAGAAACACTATTGTAACTTTGAATGACCTCTGAGTAACTAACCCAGATGGATTTGCACCCTCCAGGAGCTCTAACCACTCTGTAAATATTACGACCCCTGCTTATACATGTACCTCTCAGCTGCGATAGGATAACTTTGTTCTTTTGAGTTCCTTAGGAATGTGGTCACACCCAGGCAGAGTCTATGCTGGTGTCCATCACAAAAACTGAAAGATCTGGTGTGGCGACTACTAGTCTGTAACATCCAAGGGTCAACATTCCTCACCCGTCCCCTGTAACCCACCAGCCTATATAACTGCTGTAAGATTCTGTGCCCCATTAAGATGGTTCTTTTGTACATGAATCAGCCATCTTCCCTCTTGCTAGCAAACTGTAATAAATGTCCTTTCTCTGCCACCATCTTGTCTCTTGATGATTGGCTTTTGTCTGATGATGAGCAGACCATGCACTTTGTGTGGTAACACTAACTTTAGGCAATTTACTTAAAGTATCTGAGCATCAGTGTTCCCATCTATAAAACAGAGATAATTTTTGGTAATGCTTGTAGCATTTACAACAATAACAAATGTAAAACTTTCCTTTTGTATTTCAGGAATTCTTCCAACCTAAAAGTTGTACTTTTGGAGTAAATCATTGCTCTAGTGTCTTTTCACCCTTAATATCACTCAGTAAATTATATCCTGTTTGAATTATCATATACTACCCATCCACATCCACACACACAATAAAAATCTGTAGAATACACATTTTTCATATTTTCCATGAGACTAAAATATCATTTCCCTCTGCTACACTAGTATTGAGAAGTTTTAAATTGTGTATGCAATCATATTTCTCTGTTAAATTATTTTGATTGTTTGAAAATTCCATACTGATTATCATCTCACCTGAGTCCTAACATGCAGAGCCTTGCTCTGAAGATATTAAAATATCTGTGTGTGTTTTAGTATTGGAAAGAACTGCCAATGAATCAGAAGAAAAGAACCAGGAGGCAAGTTAAAGTAATACCGGAAAACTCCAATACAATATTTGAACTAATATTGTAATGTAAGTCTTATCTTACTCTTTTTGTCATATTTGAAGTAGGAGACTGGGAATATGTATGTATTATGCAAATTAACATTGAGTTAATCTAAATTTTTTCTAAATATCCACACAGATAAAACATAGCTTGCAACGAAGCAGGTTACTCTTTTAGAATGGGCATAGTAATCTTTTTTCTTACTAATATATAAAAACAAAATGCTTTTAAAGGATGGAAATTATTTTATGCTTACAATATATGCTTGGGTTAACAACGCATTTCAAATATGCAACTTTATGAATTTATTTTGTGTTAGCACCAATTGCAATGAGTTAATGTACTGTTCATGTGAATCTTGCATATATTTTCATTAATGCTTTAATGTTCCATTGAAATGCTGCCATTGCCTTAAGAGGAATTAATTAATATTGAATGGGTTCGTTTTTTTCTAAATGATTCTCTATAAAATGTGGCCATTAAAGATTTCACGTTAGCTACCAAGTAATTAAACTTTGTTGGTTACTCAGACCTTTTATTTACTTTCCTACTTATTATCATGGATCACAGAGAGCAGCTGCTTGTGATCTCAATAACTCTTCTCACACTACAAGCTCTGCTTCCTCTACAGACAATAACAGCATAAAAATTCTATGTTTATTATCTGCCCTCTGTTTTAAACTTTTAATTTAAAAAAAAATCAACTCTATCCTCTATTGTATGGATACTGTCTGCCTTGAATTTCTAGCCTGGGGGAAAAAAACAGCACAAGGAATTTTGCACAGCAACCACAGTGTGTATTCAACGTTTTTAGACTGAATATGTAGTGTTTTGTATATATACGCAGTCTAATTTTTGTACTTTAATTTTTTCATTGAAGTCAAATTTACATAAAGAGAAGCACAAATTTCATAAATATGTAGTTTACTAAACTTTCATTTAACTGAACTTGTCACTATCCTCCTCAGAAGGGAGCCCACTCCTGTGATTTCTAATTGCTGGTTTATTTCATCTATTTTGGTACTTTACATAATGAAATCATTAGTATGTACTGTTTTGTGTTTAGAGTCCATCATTCACCTTTTTCAAAATGATTTTACCAATTTACACCCAGAGCAGTGGAGTATGAAGTTTCAGATGCCTCCAAGTCCTTGACAAAACTTGGCATTTTCCATATTTTTAAAACTTTTCCTATTCTGGTGTTTGATGCAAAACATGCAAAAAAATAGTTTGCATATTTTCATATGTTTATTGGTCATTTACATATCCTCTTTGCGAAATGTCAGTTCAACAATTGTGCCCATTGAACTGCGTTGTCTGTCTTTTTCTTATTGATTTGTAGAATTTCCTGGTATATTCTGGATGTGAATACTTTGTTAATTATGTTTTCCCAATTGGTGGCTTGTATTTTCATTCTCTTTTCACTAATAGAAGTTAATAATTATATTTAGTCAGATTATCATTTATTTTCCTTTTATTAGTAGTGCTTTTCGTGTATGTCCAGTTTAAGAAATCTTTGACTATGCCAAGGTCCAAAGATATTCTCATATACTTTGTATAATAAGCGTTACCATTTTACCTATGATGCTTACATGCATGAGTCTTCCGGAATGGATTTTTGCTTTGGTATTTGTGTCCAATTGTCTCAACATTATTTATTGGAAGACCGTCCTTTCTTTACTATGCTCAAGTGTCATCTTTATCGTAAATCAGATGACTATATACATGTTAATATATTTTTAGAATCTCAATTTTGTTCCATGATCAGTTTGTCTATTTGTGCAGCATTAACATAGTTTCTCAACTAATAGGGTTTTATATTAGATCTTGTTATCTTGTAGTGTATACACTCTAGTTTTGCTTTTCTTCAAGATTGTCTGGGCTTGTTTCTGTCCATATGAATTTTAGATTAGCTCTTCAATTAGAAAAAATCTATCAGGCATTTTGAAAGGGTTTGCATCGAGGATTAATTTGAAGAGAATTGTCACCTCTATATTACCGAGCCTCCTAATGACATGGGGCATCTTTCTAATAAATTTAGGTCTTTAATATCTCTCAATAATGTTTTATAGTTTTCTGTGTAGAGATCTTGAACATCTTTCATTTGATTTATTCTTAGATATTTAATATTTTTATGCTAATGTAATTGGTATCTTTACACGTTTTTAACTTTCAATTTGATTGTGAAAGATGATGTTCTACATGTGGGACTGATTATTTTTTGTATGTCAATCTTACATCCATTGACCTTGCTAAATTTACCTAATACTTCTAATAGTTTGTAGATTTTATAAAATTTTCTAAGTACAAAATCAAATCATCTGTGAATTAAGATATTTTAAGTATTCCTTTCAATCCTTATGCATTTTATTTCTTTTCTTGTCTTAGTGTACTGAGATGCCCTCTAGTAAACATTGAAATAAATGTTATTCTTTATCAGATTAAGAAAGTTCTGTTCTATTTTTTATTTGTTAAGAATTATTTCTTTATTAAGGATTGACTTTTAAATTTTACCAAAGGCAGTTTTTGCATTTATCAAAATGATCATATTATTTCTTTTTCTTTTTTCTGTTAATGTCAATAATTATATTGACTGAATTTTCTACTGTTAAAATACCATGCATGCCTGGAATAAATCTCAATGGTCATGATTTATCAACATTTTATATTCCTGAAATTTGAATTTTTATTGCTGATATTCTGTAAAAGATTTTGTCATCTATGTCTATGTGACAGATTTCTTGTAATGTCATTGTTGGGTTTTCATATCAAGAATATGCTGGTCTCATAAAAGTTAGTATTTCTTTTTTTTGGTCTATAGAAGAAGTTTGTATGTTTGGTATTATTTCTTCCTTATATGTCTAAAATAATCCATCAATGAAGTCTTCTGGGCTTGTTGTTTTGTTTGTGAGAAGATTTTTAAATGATAAACTCAGTTTCTTTAAGGGCTATTTCTATGTAGATGCTTTATTTCTTTTCCTGCTAGATTTGTGACATCAGAAGCTTAGAGAAATTTCTCAGTTTCATACAGATTAAATTTACTGTGATAAAGTTGTTTATATAATCCTCTTATTTTTATTCCTGTTATTAATTTGTATTTCTCTCTTTTTTAGAGTTTTTAAAAGTTACCTAATTTTATTAATCTTTGAAATGATGCAAAATTAGGTTTTGTTGCTTTTGTTGCTTTTCATATTGTTTACCTTTTTAAATGTTTTATCAAATTTGCCAATTTATTATTCTATTTCTTTGACTTGTTTTGAGTGTCATTTGCTGATATTTTCCTAGCTACTTAAGGATCAAATGTAGACCATTGATTTTAAATCTTTCTTCTTTTCTAATATAAGCATTTAAAGCTATAAATCTCCTTCTAAGGAATTCTTTAGCATTTAGTATTGAATGTTTTATTATCATTGTTTGAATATTTTTAATATTTCTAATTTGATTCATATATTATTTAGAGATATAATGCTTAAATTTTATACAGCTGGGTTTTTCTATTTGCCTAGTATTATTAATTTCTAGCTTAATTTTTTTGTTAATTAATCAAATATTTATTTTATTATTTCCTTTTTATTAACTAAGTTGTATATTCTCCTCCTGTACTTTTAGTGGTTATCTTAGAGTTTAGAACATGCATCATTGACTTATTAGTCTTATAAAAACACTACTTTTATCACCATCCTATACTGCTAGAACCTTACAAACTTTAAAATCTATTAAACCTTTTTGTACATTTGCATTCTCATTTTCATACATTTTACTTCTATATAATTTAAATTTCATTCAACCTACAGTTATTGCTTTGTACAGTTAGTATTCATTTATATTTATTTACATATTTACTACCACTAGTGTTCTTCAGTCTGTTTTGTTTGTTTTTATGTTTCTGTAGGATTACAGTTTTTCCATCTAAAGGCTTTTTAGTTTTTGTTTAGTGTAGGCCTGCTGGAGATAAATTCCTTTAGTGTTGGTTTGTCTGGAACCAACCATTTTTGTTTTACCTTCATTTTTTAAGAATATTTTACCTGGGTATAGATCTCTCATTAACAGTTTCTTTCATCATCTTAAAGGTCCTGTTTCATTGTTTTCTGGCTTCTATTATTTGTATTGAGAAATCTGCTGTCAGTCTTATTGTTGTTCCTTTGATGACAATGTGCTCTTTTTCTCTGGCTGCTGTTAAGATTATTTTGGTCTTGGATATCAGCATACTCTCTGTGTAAGTTTTGTGTGTGGGTGTGTGTGTGTGTGTGCGCGCGCATGTGCGTATGTACGCGTGCATGTGCATTTACCTAGTTAGGGCTCATTGAGCTTATGAACCTACAGGTTGATACCTTTCATCAGTTTTGGACAATCCTCATCCATTATGTCTTTGAATATTTGAACATTATTATCTCCTCTCCTTCTGTGAATTTAATTATAAGAATGTTAGATAGTTTGAGTTTTCCTCTATGTCTCTTACACAGTCTTCTCTTCCTTCATTCCTCCCCAGTCTAGTGTGTGTATTTTCTACTGACCTAGGTTTGAGATCACTAATTCTTTTGCTCTGTTGGGTCTGAGATTAAATTCATGCAACAAATTCCTAATATCAGATATCAAACCTTTCATGTCTAGAGTGTCCGTTGAATTCCTTCTCTAAGTTAGAATTCTCTGTTGACGTTCTTTGTTTTCCATCTGTTTTAACAATCTTGCCCTCCGTTTTCTGTAGCGTAGTTCCAAGCTTTGGCTGGGAGTCTGATGAGTCTTTTTCCTTGCTGTAAAAAATTGTCAGCTCTGAAACAGCTCTGCCCTTCACAAGTTCCAGGCTTTCCCCTCATTGTCTCATTTCATATCGATTGAAAACTATCATATGCTTGAAGAAGAGGCAGTCACCATGCTTGTAACAGGCCCCCTTCTGGGCAGGCCTTTGTTTCCAAAGCACCACAAGACAATGGGAGATTTCCTTTCGTATTTTTGAAGATTTCAACCTCGCTCCACAGCCTGCATGCAGCATCAGATTTCAGCATGTTTGAGCTAATATTTAAGTCTCTTCAAGTTTCCAATTTGTCCCGTCAGCCTTGTACTACTATTAGAAACTTTGCTGGTTTCTCTTTACCTTTGATTTCTTTTGAGCAACCCAATTCAGGCTGCACCCAGAATTGGCAAATACCTCCAAAGGGAAAAAAAATGACTAAAAATTTTCACCTCATAACAGAAATATTCCCCTCCCTGGAATTTTAATTTATTTAATGTTCATTGCTTCCTTCTACAGATCTCTAACCTCTAATGCCTTTACAAACATGGCTTTTATTTACCCATCTAGCTTTTTGCAGAAGTATCATTATTCTTTAATGACCTGATATATTGTATCTGGAACTGCACCTAAATATTTCAACGTATATTTGTAGTGTTGTGAGGAAAAAAATGCATTTAAATATGGTGCTGTATTCAAACTAAATGTTGAGTTTTCTCTGGTTAAATTTAACCAAATATTCTTTGAAGTAGATATTCTTGCATGGATATTCCTATAACTGCTTTATATTTCAAAAATAAGTAAGGGAGTTTGGGTCCCACATGTATAGAGAAAAGACTTTGTGGTCTGTGGTAGGCAGCCTCAAAGATGGTCCCTAATGATCTTTGCTGCTTGATATTCACCCTTGTATGTCCTTTTCCCTTGAATGTGGGCTGGATTTAGTGACTTACTTTTAAAGACTATAATGTGCCAGATGACATGGGATATCATTTTTGAGAATAGGTTACAGAAAGAGTCCAGCGTCTTTCCTATGCATCTTCTGATACCTTCTAGCTTGCTTTCTCTCAGTAAAGCAAGCTGCCATGTTGTGGAAAGCCCTGTGGATAGTCCCATGGGGCAAGGAAGTAATGTCAATGGCAAACAGTAATGTCAATGTTAGCAGCCTGCTAACAGCCACATGAGTGAGCTTAAATGTGTATCTCCCTTATGCCATTCAAGCCTTGAAATGACTGTAGCCCTGGCCAACACATAGATTTCAGCCATTTAAGAGACTTAAGCCATAGGCATCTGACTAATTCATGATCAGACCCCTTAACCTATGAAAACTGTGAGATAATAAATATTTCTTATTTTAAACTGCTAAGTTTTGGAGTAATTCACTATTTAGCAATAGATAACTAATACAGAGTTAAAGTTTTACATAAACCCTGATTCGAATGCTGTGCATTTGTGATTAAGCTATAGCCCCCCACCCCCCAGCCTCAGTTTTCTCATCTGTATAAAATCTACCATAATAGCAAAAGAATACCCACACAAGGGGAAAGTCTTTTAGAAAAATTCTGCTAATTTATTTGCAGGAAGCTTTGCAAGCAAATTTTGGCTTTAGAATGCTTGCTTGCTAATAAAAAAAATATGTGTGCTTAAATAAAAACAGAACAAAACAAAGATTACAAAATTGTCAAGGTTACAATTAGTCTCTTTGTAGTGGAAAAACAGTAATATTTTTTACATGGTATCATTCACAAACGTTATCATGTATCTTCAGATATCAGAATTGCAAAAGTCAGGAATGAAGTTTTTTGTTTGTTTGTAGTAAACAATGTATAAGCTAGTATCAACTCAAAAGTTATTTATTTTAGTTTTTCAGGGTTAAGAGGTTACCCTTTTGTTGTGGTTGGCATTGTTCATCTCAGGATACAATGTGGGCCTGAGTAAGGATGTGGGTCTGATTCATTGTGTATGATTTGCTCGTGATACAGGAAAGGCAAGATATTAGTTTTCTTCCACATGGGTGATGTTTAAATGAGATAAAATATCTAAAGATGACTTCCTCTCATATACAATATGAGAATCTTTTCTCTTCCTGCAAAAAAACAGTTTCTCTTGTCAAATGTCCTCTATTCAGTATTGCAACACGTCCATTCTTACTCCTAATGTAAAGATGTCTTATCCTTTTCAAACACTTTTCTATCCTCTCCAATTTAGTTTCCTGCTTACAACCACTGCTACAACTTTCAATTCACCTGCAGCCCTAGGCTTCATTCTGTCTAACCTGGATTTTGATCTTATTCCCCCAAATTATTTACACTAACCTTGATAATGACTACTCCCTCTATTTCTGTTACTGTCTTTTAATGTTTCCTGTTGGTTCCAACACTACTTTCTCATCCTTTGAACTTTACCAATTTTAAAGACATTTTCTTTTGTCTTCCACATACCTAGATACTTGGCAAGTTAAAGTTGGAAAGGTCGTGTTTGTTATTCTCCTGAAAGAGAAATAGTAAACCGTGATGAGCAATTGAGTGTCTTGAAGGGTCATGCCGAAGGGAGAATGAGACAGTGCATTACAAAGACTCCTAGGATTTAGAGAAAATGGTAGAGTCAACGGATAAATTGAGCTATGTTGAAATGGCTGGAGTACTCATTTCTAGAAAATCCATAAAAACAAATTCAGGAAAGAGGACCAAGGAAAAACCCAGCACGTGCTGTTTGAAAATGGAGGCTCACTTGAGAGGAGCATAATGAGATTCTACAAGCCTAGAGCATAGATGGGGCCAGTCAGGGAAATTCCCAGCACAGAAACTAAGGAATCACTTGTGTGTTGGCGTTCAGGCAGCTCCAGAGAATTCAGCCTAAAGCTAAATAGTTAGAGAGAAAAATCCTCTCAGGAACCCAGAGAATATAAACAGATAGTTCCCCTGAAGGTGGAAGCAAGGAATAACTGGCAGAAAAGGATCCTGACACTTGGTGAATGGGAATAAATCTGTAAACGGAAGAAAGTGAAACTGATCAGTCCCAGGATAAACATGATGTTTAAAAATATGTCAAGATATCTAAGCAATGTGATATCTTATCTATAGTGTAGCTTCCTTGAATGCAGTTTCCTAGAATCATAATTTCAAAGGCAAATCTACATTCCCCTGCCTGTTGCACCTGACCTAGTTCCAAGAATACCCTTACATCATCCCCAAGATGCACTGCTTTACTGTGCATTGCACTGGGAAATATGGACATTTACAGGGTGCCTCTTCTATTGCTGAACAACTCAAATTGTTAGAAAATTCTTTGTTCTTTTGGTCTCCTATTTGGCTTGCAATGATTATTACCTGTTAGCCTTAGTTCTACCCTACAAGACAACATAAACCAAACTTTTATGGTAGCCCTCCAAATGCATGAGTTTATTCTTTATGGCTATTCTCTCTGTCAGTGAAAATGTCTCAGTTTTCATTAACTATTTATGTGACATGCTGTTTGGAATCCTCATCATTTTAATTGCCTTCCTCCTGGAAGCCTTCACCTGTCACTTTCCTTAAAATGTTTCAGTTGGATTTTTTAATGGCATTTCCCCTTGCATATGAAAGATGCTCATCATATTATTAAATGAACAAGAAATGAGTTAATGAAGAGGAAACAATGCAGCAAATCTGGTCTGACCAGTGCAAAATAGGAAAAATTGACTTTACGTCTATGACTAAGGAACTGCATTTCTTGTTATTGCAACTAAAGCTAAATTTAGCTTTTGGTTATGCTTATTTTAATATTCACCTTAAAGTAGTTTTCGTATCTCTGTTGGCCCAGTTTGTGTGTGAAAATGCATTCAGATCTTTTTCACAGAAACCACTGCAATCTCAGGCCTCCTTTGCTTCTATTTATTTAATTGATTTTTTAAACCTAAATTTAGAACTTAATATGTAATTACTCCATTTAAATTCCACGTTGTTAGCTTTGGTCTAGTGTGTCAGGGACATAATTTTTAATCTTGTTTTTTTATGTGATTTTTATGTTTGTAAAACAAATATTCTGTGCCTTCTGCTAAGTCGTTAGTTTTAAATGTTGGCTAGGATAGTCTTATGTCATGGGAAATGCTCATACAAGATGACATCAATCCACTCATCACAATTTGAGCTTACTTGTTTAGAGAACGGTAAATCTTACACGACT
Organism: Tapirus indicus; assembly: GCA_031878705.1. NCBI lineage: Eukaryota > Metazoa > Chordata > Mammalia > Perissodactyla > Tapiridae > Tapirus > Tapirus indicus. The sequence continues at coordinate 30,677,830 of CM062937.1, read as the reverse complement.
GGGCAGTTCCCTACTTCACAGCTTCGCATTTTCTTTACGAGAATATGACGAGATGCTCTGTCAAAGGCCCAGAGGAAATCGAGGTGATCTATGGCATTCCCCTGATAAACCAAGCAATCAATCATAACCTTAAAATAAATTATCTTAGTTGTGTAATCCTTAATTGGCTCCTAGTAGATATTTTTTATTTCACACTTTCAGAGTATTTATTTTTCAACTTTTTTCTCACTATTCCATAGTTGCTTAAAATTTTTTCAAATTTGTGTGTGTGTAAATAATGAAAAGATATATTAATCGATGAGAAAGTTTGTTACCCATTTCTAATATTTTCCTTCTTCTGATAACCATTATTTTGTCAATATTTCTAGTTCTGATGATGCGATCATAACATTTGCTTTGTGTACATTTTTGGGGGTTAGTTCACTGAGATCTAAAATCTAAAGCTCATTTGAAAATATTAGAGCTAATGTTAGCATCTCTAAGGCAATTTAGGCCGTATGCTGCCTCCTCATGCAAGGGCCATTTTCATGGCTAGATAGAAAAAGAGAGGTAGACATAAAACAGATTTATCTTTACACAAATTGTCTTGAAGAATTCTATCTTCTGCCTATGGCTGGGAGGCATATTGCTAGAGAAGAGGGAAGAGAAAAACATATAATTTCCTTGGTTTTTAAAGGGAGAATCATTTATCCCTGATGGCTAAAGAAATAAGACTCAGCAGGGGTACACTTCGTTTTGAGAATCAGCCATTTCTTCATGCTTTTCTCTAAGTAAAGTCTTTCCTCTGAAAGTTTAAATAGTGCTGAATAAATAAAATTTTCCTAAAATGCTATTGTTGAATAATCATAACTCCAACAATCTTCCTAAAATTCATGTGCATCAATACATGGTAAATTTTGCATTAGTTGAACTTAATGTTTCTTTTCATTGGCTTTGACATCTTACAATGATATACAATTAATGTTTAAACTTGCAAAAGGAAGGAGAACATGGAATCCAAAAATTTTGCTACAAAAAAAAAATAAATAAATTTGAGATATCTTAAAGTGGTAGGAGGAAAAGCAAATTAATATTTAGAGCTTTGTTTTCCTTAGGATAATATATTAGAACTCACTATTGGTTAACATACCTTAGGGAAGAGCCAAGTGTGAAGCAGTTCTGAGTACAATTCTAAATACAATTGTACAGTTTACATTTATTATTTTCCCGCTGTGATTAGATAATTAGTAAGGTACTTTGTGTTGAGGTGAATTTTCATTAGAAAAGCAGTAGAATTAAAGTGAAATGACAAAAGTGCCACTTATTTCTTCTTTTCTTTTAATGCGTTGATTTCTTCATGCCAGTCTTCAAGGATGAGCTCAGCATGGGTTCTCACATAATTTAACCTTTATTTCTTATAATTAAATCTAAACATATATTGAAATCAAGGCTGCTAGCTATTTTAAGGATATTCCTAACAATTACAAATGAACATGATCAATTTTAATAAACTAAAAAGGATACCCATATTGTCATTCATTAATTCAGTATGTAATAATAAGTGAGCTAATCCAGCAGAAGAAAAGAGCGAATTGGGTTCTCACTCAGGGGTAACATTTGATTTCTGTAGCACAAACATGCTTTTTCATTGAAATTAATTATGTCAATAAAAGGGTAGTTTGTAAATATTCTTTATCTACTATTCTTCTATGCAAAATGGGAGATAGAAAAGAAGTTTATTTTTCCTTTTGAATTCCTGTTTAAAAGACATTTGCAAGTGAATTGGGGAAATACACATATACAGGAAAATAAAGAATAAGAGAAAGAAAAGAGGGCTAAATTGATGTGTAAATAACACATGGTGGTGGTATTAAGGGAAGGGATTAGCAAAGAATAGAGTTGGCAGAGAAAAGCTGCCGCAAATTTATGTGAAAGATTGAATGAATGAATGAGTTCTATAAGAGAGTATCAGTGAAGATTATGGTCCCCAGAAATGAACTATAAGAATGGCTGAAAATGGAATACTAAAACATTTGATAAATGAAGTAGGGATGGTGTTTTGAGAGGAGAAACTCTAGTATACCAGATTTGGAGGTAAGTCAAAACCAATGTTCAGGGGAACAGGAAGAACAGGTAAAAAGACAAAACCAGCCCATAAATTCTGACTTGGGGCCTCAAGGGATAATTAGTTACATTACCAAAATTATTATGCTGTAGCCAGATTGTGTCATGTTTTGAATGATACTGAATTTTGCTAATGTTATTTCTAGTTAGCTTTTGTATTTGAACATAATGTTGTCTAGGTCAGACTGAAGGTGAAAGAACTTACTGGGCTTTTTTTCCCCCTCCATTATCTCTTTAAACTACCCCTGTTTTGACATGCTAATGAGATAAAATTGTGTGCAAACAGCAGAGAACCATTAGAGCACATTTTAAATGAACGTGATGAATGCATATTTTTAATACCTTTATTGCTACTCGAAGCTGAAAATACAGTCCTGTTGTAAATTATACATATTTTAAAACTTTTCCATCCATATTTCCCAATATTCTAAACAGCACAAGTATTACAATTAGAGAATATTTTTTACAATTTCAAAATATTTTAATTAAAATCCCTTATTACTACACTAGAGCAGAAACTGGATATTTTCTAGTTTTATGTTCATCCTCATACATCTCCAGATAATCCAATTCTTTAAAACATATAAATTTCTCCCAAAATGTAGTCACATAAATTTAAAAATGTAAGTGATCCATTTATCTTCTTAAAAAAATTCTATATATATTCATCTAGGAAATTAGTAAAATAAGTTTTCCACCGAAATAAATGGTATGAAAAATTATAGTATAGTCTTACTGTTGGAACATGAACAAAAACTTAGGATATTGACAAGTTTGTTTTTGTTTTCGTTTTTCAAACCACTTCACCAGAGGCATTGTGTACATAGTGATTCAAAGAAAACAATTAAGGTACTGTTGGATCATTCATCAGCAAATATGAACTGGCTGCCTACTCAGGTAGGAGGCATTAGGATTTGGTCCAAGCCCCTCTCAGGCTCAGTGATTCATTTTGGGCTCAGTGACTCATCACACATACACCAGCCTTATTATTCAAGATTATTTGAGTAAGATTAAAAAAAAGACTACACACATAGACCGTTGAAGTTGCTTATGACACTCCTGTTAAATCTACAAATGGATTAAATAAATATATTTCACAGTTAAACATGGTTGTGTTCCCCTTGTTAAAGAACAAAATTCAGCTGAGTAAATATGAAAGATCTTATTGGCTTTATTCAGCGATTCATGAATTGAACAGCATCCATCTAGCAGATAGAAAGGAGCTCCAAAGAGTTGTACAATTCAAGAGGGTCATACAGACAAAAGTGGGCAGGATCAAGAAGTTATACTGGGTGTGTGCTGATTGGTTAAAGCAGGGTTACCAGATCAGGTAACTTGTGCTGAGCAGGCCAGTGCTGATTGGTTGACTGAGGTCTTCCTTTTCTGCTAGAGGCAAGCATGGAAACTTAGTTAAGTTTTGTTTTGCTGATGTGGGGATTAGTATGAGCAACTCCATCTTGGGCCTAATCTGGTTACTTTAACACTCCCAAGAGTCAGATAATTCAAAATGACTAAATCAAAAATAATTTTATATGGAATGAATGAATATTGGGTTTATATTCTAGAAGGTTAAAATTAGCATGAATTCCCATCCTTTTTTCTCATGTTGTGTTAGTACAAATAGTAAATAAATGGTTGGTAGAAAAAAGACAAACCTTTTACTCACAGAGTCTGGTCAAGCCATAGAAGACAACTGGCAGCCATTTGCTTGAATAATCTTCACCTTCTCCCCAGTTTTGGTTGGATATGATAGGCAGCATAGTATTTTATTTAAACAGATGGAGTATGGCAGCAGAATACCTAGATACAAATCTCTGTCTCTTTGGCGAGAAACTTGGTTAATTTTTCTGTGCTCAACTGTACAATGAGGATAATATTGCCCCTACACCCCCATTGAGGGTTATTTTGAGAATTAAATAAAGTGATATCTGTAAAGCACTTTGAATAATACTGGGTTCTCAGCAAACATTAGCCATGTTTCTGACCGTGTTTCACTAAAGTTAAGAATGTGCAGATGTTCAGCACAAGTTCACTAATAATGCAGTTCCTCCAGGGAAGGTAGGCTTTTCATTTCTCTTTATCTGCTACTTCAACTAATGCTATCCAGACATGAATGCACCTAATATGTTTTAAAATGCAAATAAACAGAAAACCCACTGAAGACACAGTCATCCGAAAACACCCCCATTGACAAATGAGAAATAAATGCCAGTAAAGAATCCATTTTGTATCATCCAGTGAGTTGTGTTGACAACCTATGCCTCTTCTTCCAATACCTTCGTGGGATACCCTACACCAAGAGAGCACACTGCCTTGTCTCTCAGTCTAAGGATCAATGGATGAAGCAATACCTTAGGTGGAGAGCTAGAGGAGGCAAAGCAAAGATATCAGCTGACGTGAGGTATTAGCAATGACTGCTGATTGTGTCACTGTAAATCCAGCTGGTCCATAGTACCCTAAATGTTCTCACTCAAATGTATTATTTTACATATTTACATACATCCTTTCTTTATTCTCTCTTATGAGCCTCATAACTTTCTACCCCATACCTCACTTTGGGGGGTTTCTGTCAGCTGGAAGGCTAGGTGTGTCCAGAGTAAAAGTTGAAGGGGGTTGGGCAGGTAATGGAACGAGATAATACTATAGGATTAGGCAAGTGTCCAAATACATAGAGTCTTGTAGGCTAGCAATAGAGCTTTGATTTCTCTTGAGGACAGATGGAAGTCATAGAGAGACCTAAACAGGAAATAAACACACTATAATTCAAAACAAGAAGGAAAGAAGAGAATAAATTGAAAATATGATCTTTACAAAAAGCATGGGCTTATGAGGAAAATAGAGGGGCTCGGTATAACAAAGAAGGAATTTCTTATCTTCTACCTAGGAGAAGAAAGCCAGGGGCTCAGTGCTGGTTAGATTGTCCATGAGGTGCATCAAATTAGGGAATGATTCCTGGGAGGGGGTTTGATTTTAACCTTATCAAAGATTATGGAATTGCCAAATTTGTGAGATACAGGTGTGTTGTTCTTCAGGCAAATTTAGTAGACTAGTTTGAAGCATTTTATAGATATTAGCATCTTTATTTATAAAGACCTTGAAGGAAGGGTTGTCCTGAAGTAGGAGATGAAAACGGGACAGTCTAGTCAGTAGTAGAAATGAATTTAGGATAAACTAATATCACAGCAAGAGGAAGAGAGTTTCAGAATTGCTGGCTTGTTTTATGACTACAGGCTGGGAACTTGCAGGATATCCTTATTAAATTGTTTCCTATTGTTTCAGAACTGCAAAAGTTCACAACACATTTATAGTTACGCTCAATACTGTCCCTATGTATTAGGAAATCTGCAAGCCAAGGTATGTGTTTGCAAAGGAGATCTCCCTGCACTTTGCTGTCTCATTAAGGTAATATCCTGAAACTGGCCAACTTGCAATTAAAACTGTATTTTTCATTAGACTGAACTGTGGACTGTGACTTTTGGTATTCCATCATGTGCCACAGGAGGCACTGCACTGTAAAGGTCGTGCCAACAACAGTGTGAAGAAAACCAACACGACTCTCAACTAAGGTTAGTGCTGTTTAAAATGGAAAGGCTTTGTTTACCTTAGAGAATTGAAAGACAGTAAAATTACAGCATCCTGGAATGTTAGAGCTGGAAGGCACTGTAGAGGCAATCAAGTCCAATCATATAACAGAAGAAAAAACAAATGAAGCTCAAAGAGGTTAAGTGACTTGTACAAGGTCACACGGTGAGTTAGTAGCAGATTGGTTTTGTAACCCGGGATTTCTAGTTCTCCATTCTGAGCTCTTACCACTATGGCAAGGTGCGTCTCATATGGAAAGTCAACACTTCTCATTTACAAAGTCATGTAAAAAGTCAAAGAATGAAGAATTTTTTTACTTTTATATTTCCTGTTCCGACTTGTGACAGTTAAAGAACTAAATTCACAGGTGTGTGGGGAAGAGTTTGAGGACATGGTGGCACCAGCACATTCAATAATTAATTTGATGGCCAACTAGATACAAGGCCATATACTGTGAATTCACAGAGAATGCTTAAATTATTGCATAGTTCCTGCCTTCATTTGCTTACTATCTAATAAGGAAAGTAATCCCTTTACACAAGCCCTTTCAAGGCATCATTCACAAAGAACTACCCAGTAGAAAATGATGAGTACCAAAAAGGAGTTACTGATCACATGCTACAGTCATTCAAAGAAGGAAGAGACTGTGTCCAGATGGAGGTCTGGGGAAGATTTACAGACATGGTGTCATTTGCTCTGGTCATAAGAGATAGAAAGCATTTGGAGAGATGACGAAGAGGCTGCTGGCAAATTTTGGGAAGAGGCAGATTGGAAGAGGAAACCCAATGGTTAGAAATCGTGAAGAATCAGGTTTGGCTGTGATTGGGAAGACTTAGACTGGACCCTCTTTATTGTCTGTTTCACCTTAAGATGTTGAACTCCTCTATTCCTCAGCGGCAACAGCTAACATTTCTTAACTCTTCCTGTGTGCACTGCTACACACATTGTCTCATTTTACTCGTACAACAACCCTATGCAACAGGTACTGCTACTATATCCCTTTACAGATCATGAAGCTGAAGTTGTATCTGGTCAAGGCCGCACGGGTAGAACATAGTATTCTGCCACAGGTAGATTCTAGCACAGGTAGAAGAATGTGGCTTCAAACCCAGCTCAGGGTCACCACCAAACCCATACCTTTTCCCTTCTTACTATTCACCTTCTCCCCAGAATATGATTAGTTAGATTGCAGTTATGTATGTAACGTTGGATGGCAAATTTAATGCACACGATACCCAGAAGTGAAGAGAAAGAGTTCTAGCTTTTTAAAAAGAGGAAGTGTAAGTGAAAATGTCAGGGCGCAGAGTAGACTACCCAGGTTTGAATTCCAGCTTCGCTTGCCCCATCCCTTCTCTAGTTGTGCGATTTGGGGCACAGTCTTACAGAGCCTCTCATAGTAGAGAAAAGTTTAGGTCTTTTGCCACAATACCTCCACCTCCTCTTGTTTCTAGGGGTTATGCTCCTGTCCACCAGGGTGACGCCTGACCTATTGGCTTTTGCAGTTGAAGTCAGGGGCTGCTTGATTGGACACCTTAGTTCCCCCCCCCCGACTCAGCCTCAGCCTTTCCCCTATGGGTGTTCAGAGCTCAAGAAGGACAGGTCTTCACACAGTTGGTGGTAGCCTCAGCGGAGGATCTGCTCTACCACCCTCACTGTCCCAGAGCCAGCCTTTCTACTTTCCTTTGTTTTCCCTCAAAACCACATTGGGATGGAAGGTGGAGTCTCAGGAAAGCCATATGTCAGTAAGACCCAGGGTTTTCCTTTACCCAACCATGTTGTGGCCACTTCCCTGTACAGTGGTGGCAGAGGAGAGAGTCTGGGAGTTTCAAATAAAGTGTGGGGTAGGCAGGAGGGTAGTCAAGAGGCCTCCTTGACTTCTAAGATTTTCCAACTAACTTATTTCTCTGTCTGTTGTGTCTGATCCTTTGGTGCTGCACTTGGCTGTCTTGTCCTCTCCCTCCTCATTTTCTACCATCCCTTAGGCCAGAAAAGGGTAGGCTTTCTATGCCTTAAATATCCTTTAACAGTTACAGAGTAGACCTATAAGCTTGATGCTTTAGTTTGGGCCTGTGATATACTAATTGGTGGTGGGGGGTGGGAATGGGGTCTACATACCATTCCCTTTGCATCAGCAGCTGAATATTACTTTGTTCTTTCTCTTTCCATCCTTCTATGACATCTAAGTCCTCCCAGGTAAACGAATGCCACAGGGAACTAGGAGTTGTGTCTGGATTTGAGAAAGTATATTTATATCTCCAAAATACTTACATTGGTATAATTATTAATATTATTATTACTATCTGATACATGAAGTCATCTTCTCTCCCAGTGGCACCTGCCTTTACCATCATATAAGTAGGAATTAGTGTTGACTTCATGTATGTATTCATTTGGCAAATATTATATAAACATCTACTGTGTCTCAGGTATTCTGCTCAGTGTGGTCTGCAGTGGTATAATGCCCAAGTCTCTGCTCTTAGGTAGTTTATATTCTGGAGGGGGAAGGTACAAATTAATAATTTTAACACTATTACTACTCATAATAAACAATAAAGAAAGAAGGTGGCTTAAGGTCATGAAAAATGTGAGGGCCATATCAGGATGGTGTGATAAAACGAAATGGTTTGGGTAGGGATGTGGCTGCTGAACAATCTATCCATATCTTCTGCATCCTCAGTAGCTATAAAGCCCAACATTTGCACAAAGTTATGCTCAGTTCATGGCTTAATACCTTTCTGTCAATGGTAGACTCCACATGGCACATCTTTCAACACATTATATCAACTTACCATTTATATATTTGTGTGTGTGTGTGTGTGTACACACATACACACACACACACAAACATAAACTAGTGATAAATAGATAAATGTATAAATTCATCCAGGCTACATATAAATATGCATATGTGTGTACAGATATGTTAGTAGGTTGCTCTATGGTTATTTTATTGTTCTCCCCAATTAAATAGAAAGCTTCCTGAACATTAAGGATTATGTCTTCTATTTGTTATTTTTCTTTCTGCTTGACACACAATAGGAATTCAAAGAGCACTCAGCAATGCACTGAATCCATAGGGAATTCCCCCAATTTAGTTTTTCATTTCACTTTTTTTCAGTGTTCTAATGTATACAGAACCGTAGACATATAGATCGGGTCCAATGTTCTCATCTAGAATTCCTTTAAAACATGACCAGGGACAGTGCAAATTGCACACTGCACCAATGCAAAGAGATTGTTTTCCCTCTTTCTAAAGTCAGATGTCAATGCTAATTACCAGTTTAGTTGTGAGCACTGCCCTAGGGTTATCGCAGTGAGGTCTTTGGTAAGATAAATGGGTGGACATTTTAAAGTCAGCTGGATCTTTAAAACTTAAAAGTTTAATTTTCTTTTTCATAATTTTATTTTCTTATAATGAGCTTGGACATTTATTAAGTGTGCTGAAAAAACAGTATTAAAAACACCCAAATCGGGCTCTGCTGTAGAGGCATTGCAATTCATTTGGCCATTATCTATATGATAAAAACAGTCTGTGGCAGTGATGTGGCTATGATGGTTTAGGAAGTTATAATTCTAAAGGTGTGGTGCTGTGTTGATTCAGGTATGTTAATTAGTATGTGCAGTGGATACTGGTAGTAATTCTGACTGTCAAATTTAGTGGCCACATATATCAGCGCCTTTTTGATGTTTAAGTTTTTGACTATTAATCATATTTTACTATGCTAAATATACTATGGAATTATTGACATGTATTTAAGAAAAACATGATTTTAACATTCTAAAGAGAAGTACAAAAATATTTTTATTTTCATATCTGTAGAAACAAAATGCAAAACACATCATATCAAATACGTGAATTTAAAATATTATGTCAGCATTGATTAGACCCTTAAATCAGTTGGTAATAAGCTAATACCTTCATAGTTTCAATAAAGATAGAAAGTATTCATAATGCCAGTCTCTAATAAGAAATGTCAGTTGAATTGCTTGGGTTATGGTGACAATTTCAATAAGTTAGTAAAAACGAAAACCAATTTAGAGGACTATATATATGTATATATATAAAATGGATGTCATGAGAGGAGAAGCAAATCAACCAATCCATAACTTAACTATTTCCTCAGGACGTATTACTAGATCTCCTGTGTTTAGGTGGGTAGTTTGCCCAATGATCAATGGAGATATCATGGAATGGGATATTTACACTCACTTCATGGCTTAGCATTATAATGTCCCAAGTTCAAATGCTGACACCAGGATTTTCACCCATGGACTGACAACCATCCATGCTATTTGCTGTGATTGTGTCTACCTCCCCTTGAGAAAACTTCAACATACATTAAGTACGAAATTGTACAATTAATTTTCCTGAAGATAGTATATAATAATCAATTTTAGTTGTTCCTGAATATGACATACCACATTTTACATCCACACGTTCATTCAAAATCACTGGATGCCTAGTATTGGCCAAGTGGGCTTTGAGGATGCATCAAAGAAAGAAATGTGGAGTTCACATTCTTGCTTTGTGTTTTATCATATTTCTATGCAGTTAATTATCAACTTGCAGAGTACATTATTTCTTTTATAACAGTTCTTTCACAAATCTAAATGACTTTCATATAAACAAAATAGTTTAGAATAGTGAAGTTCAAAAAGATCTTTTAACCTCTCAGAAAGGTATAATTTTTTTTTAAATCTTAGGGGATATCAAAGATATAAAGGAAAGGCCTCTTATTAAGAGTGAAGAAATGTATTCCAGTTTGAAGTCTGCACCTTTTTAGGTCTGAGCCCTTGAACAGGTCACTTCTCTTACCAAGATGAGAGGTGAAGGCAAGGTCTTCTGCAAGGATTTTTTTTTTCCTACTCCATACATAGACAATGGCTTTGGGGCCAGAGAGCTGGATGTAAATGAAGGGTGGGAAGTGGTTAGGGGAAATGAAGAGGGCATTTTAGAAATGAGATGTTCCTGGGTCCCACAGGCACTCCCCTTCTCAATTTCTTGTAACGTTCTACCTCTGAGATCAGCTAAAGGGATGGATGAAGCTGCCTACCTGGTTGATTCTCTTTCATGACTACTCTCTCTTCCTTCTGATCAGGTGATGTTTTTCTTGGCTGGCACACTACAAGCTTCTCTCCAATACTCTTGCATTCATGCTCTTGAAGTACTCTCAGTCCTGTATGAGACAGATATGAATCAAACAATTTCTATAGTACCGTGCAAGTGTGATATTGAAGAATATACAACCGTGTGAATCAATTAACCCCCTTCTTGGCATTAAGAGGAGCGTGAGGGAGGGATGAGGCAATCAGATTATGTCACAGAACCAAGTGGGTCTGCCTCCTGGCAAGTTAAATAAGACTCTACGTCATTGGAAGTTGTCTCACAAAGTAGAGTGTATTTGCAGCAAATAGGAGGCCATGAGGAATCATTTCCAAAGTCATGGTGTTCTTGTACAAAGGGAAGCAGGAACTTTTATTTCGAATGGGGAATGAATATTCAAAAGGGAGAGCCAGGTATTCTCTTGCCCAGGCTCAGCTGGAAAACATGCTACCACATAATGAGGCCTAAGCTCCTCCTGGAGAGATCTTTGCATTAAAAATAAGGCAAAGGCCATGGGCTTAGCTCTTCTGGTGAGGCTTGGTCAGTTTCAGGATGGTTGGTGGTTACATCTCCTTAACATACAAAAGGAAAAAAACAACTTGGAGAAACAGTTAATTGCTTCTAAACCCACCCTTGAGTTCCTTGGGGACACCTAGTCCCTGACAAATAACTTTCCATGAAGGAAAAAGTATTCAGGTTGGGCCCTGAAGGAATGTTTAGAACTATCTCAAGAGGTAAAATGGAGAAGGACATTCCAAGCAGAGTCAACAATCCACAACAGATGCACTGAGGGGTGATAACTAAAGGCACGTTCGGGAAATGATGAATGTCCCGTGTGAGTGCAGCACGTACCGTGGGCAGTGGAGGCAGAGAGGATGAAAGGTGACTGCTTTCTGAGAGGTTTCCTAGTCCACATCTGGAGTGTGGGTCTGTAACCTTACCCCACAGAACACTTTGTTTTGAGAATTTTTTTTAAGCCAGCAACAGTAGACAGGAGTCACAAGCAAGATGGCATAGAAAATGACAATTTCAGGAATCAACACCATTTTTTAAATGTCTGTAATATTCGTTGGGCCCTATATGGAGCTCAGCTCTGATCTCACTGAGTCCCTTTCTCCAGTGAGTCCTAAACGCCTTTCTTCTTTACCGGCACCTTAGATCTCTCTGTCCCTGTTTCCTCCAAGTGTCTGCCACTGTTCTTTTGCATTTTCTGATGTTCCTCTAAGTGAGTGCTGAGAGACCCCCACCTGACCGTTCTGGGGGTGGGGGGTGTTGCATTGCTACAAATGCACAGTTCTGTATCCAGTAGGACCCCCCCCCCCCAATTGTTGGGTATTTGACTGAGAAGCTGTGGGGAAAAAAAATCTAAGAAAAGTGTAAATAAATCCTCTCTATGTTATTTCTCGCCTTATATTCACAAAGTCTGATTGTTAAACTTTTGTTTTCATAACTAATATATACGTGTGCACATATTAAAAATATCAACTCTGGGGCCAGCCTGGTGGCTTAGTGGTTGGGTTTGTGCACTCTGCTTTTGCGGCCCGGGGTTCGCAGTTTTGGATCCTAGGTGCGGACCTATGGATTGCTTGTCAAGCCGTGCTGTGGCGGCGTCCCATATAAAGTAGAGGAGATGGGCACAGATGTTAGCCAAGGGCCAGTCTTCCTCAGCAAAAAGAGGAGGATTGGCAATGGATGATAGCTCAGGGCTGGTCTTCCTCACAAAAAAATAAATAAATAAAAATAAAAGTAAGGTTTTGGATGTTTTACACAATGCTTTACTGAATACTGGAGCTTCTCCATATAATCTCTGCCTTTTAAAATCCTGGAATAATTTAGAGAGGGAAAGTAAAGTCTCATGATGTTCAGGTCAGCATGGAACCAGAATATATTTATTCCAAGAACACTCTGAGATGTGCTCAGGCTTCCTGGTGGAATATTTTTCTAATATAATTGTTGGAAGTTTACTATTTCTTTTTAACATAATAACTATTCTCGTTCCATAATAAGCAGCAGGCTGGGGGAGTTTGATGTTCATATAGTCAAATCCTTATTTTCTTTCTAACATTTATGGTCTGCAGTCCTCACATTTAAATCATTATCTCCAGTCACCTCAGAATTCCTTGCGCCCTGCGTAATTTATTGTTAGGATTGGCTGCACGTAACAGAAAACCAGAACAGCAGTGGCTAGAACACACATTATTTTATTTTCACATGCAAAAGAATTCCAGAAATGGAAGTTCCAGTGCCGTTATGTTAGATTCAGGAATAACTACATCTCCAAGCACCTTATCTTTCTGTTTTACTATTCTAGACTGCTGCACTTCGGCCATGGCACCTTAGGTCCAGGTAGCAAAAATGAGAAAGGTAGATGGAAAAGGAGGTCCATCCATACTTGTGTGATTCTCTTTAAAAAGCCTTCCATGAAATCCTTCCCTATGGCATTCACTTCTGTATGATTGGTCAGAACGTGGTCATATAGCCATACCTAGTAACATGGGACAATGAGAATTGTTGACATGTAGCTGGATACGTTGCTATCCCCCAATAATACAGAAGTTCTATCAGTTATAAAGAAGGCAAAAGAGGATTTTTACGTAGATTCCTAGCCACATATCTCCACAATTTAAGTTGAACTCACACTTGGAGGATACTAGGTGATCTAATTTTAACATAACAGGTAGAAAGCACACACTCTTCCATCTTTCTTCATCTGTTCTTCTAACTCCATTTTTGTTTAGCTTTATTTTTACCATTAGCTTATGAATAAGTTTTTAATATATATTTATACATTTCTGAGGTAAATATTCCTTTTCCTGATTTTTTCTGTATCTGTGCTGTGTATTAAATAGTCCATCATTACAGAAAGATTTTAAATACCATTTCTATTTATGTATTTGTCTCTTTCTAATCTCTCGATTGTGTTTCTTCATTTCTCTGTTAGGATTAAACTATTTTAATCATAAGATCTTTACAGAGTTTTGGCAAAGCATGTTCCTCCCATTATAAATATTTTGAAAATATTTCTTAGCTATTATTATTTATTTACTCATCTATGTAAACTTCAGAATTAGCTGATTTTGTTAGGAATCATAGTAGAGATAATTTTGATTTTGATTGGAATAGCACTGAATTTGTGGACTAATTTGGATGCAGTTTGTATCTTCAAAAGATGGTGTCTTCTCTGTCAGGACCTACTCCTTTATTTAGTTTCTTTGATGTGTGTGTCCTTCAGTAAAGTTTTATGTGATCCTTATGTAGATTGTGTACTTTCCTTTAAGCTTACTTCTAAGTATGTTGTAGTTTCTGTTGATACGTTGAATAAGTTCTCTTTTTGCCGTAACTTTCAAAAATTGATTATCGTTGGCATATAAGAAAGCTATTGATTTGTACATTTAGCTTGCATCCATCACCTTATAGAATACATATTTGTTCTCAGAATTTTTCAGTTAGTTTGCTCAAATTTTATGAGAAGGCAATGTTATCTACAATTTCCAAAATTATCTTTTTTTCCTATGTCATTAGATTGGGTAGAACTTTCAATACAATATTGAAAATAATGTTAATAATAAACATCTTTGCCTTGGTTCTATTTTAATGTTAACTATTAAGAATATGGTTCAGGTAAATTCCTTCCCAGGTTAAGGGCATATTCTTGTATTTCTAGCTTGCTAAGTTTTTTTTTTTTAATTAATTAATTAGTAATGGCTGTTGATTTTGATCAAGTGATTTTTCATCATCTATTAAGATCATATTTTTTTCTATTTTAATCTATTAAGTTATATTATATCTCCTAATATTAAATAATCCTTTCATTTCCTGGGTGAAGTCTCATAGCTCATGATGTATCTTTCTTTTAATACTCAGCTAAATCCTATTTATTAATATTTTATTCATCTACACAAAAATGAGTTTAATCCATCCTCTTACTTTCTCTATTCTTGTGGTTTGTTAACAGAATTTTGATTGTGAGGTTTCCATTTTTTTAAGTACCCTGTAATGGTTTAAATGACATAAGAATTATGTATATTTTAAACAGATACCTGGTGCTAATTGAATGGAGTAGTTGTTTTTATTCATTGATTATTAGTATATTTAGGTCATCTACCATTTTCAATGAGCATTAACAATTTGTATATTTCCTAGATCTAGGTCCATTAAATTGATATTTACTTAGATATTCAAATAGAAATGAGTAAATTCAAATGAATATAAAATTTTTCCTTTTATAATGTTTTACATTACTTCTTAATCTGGTATTATAGACTTTTAAAAATTATTAATGTGATTCATATTTTTCATTCCTGTTTTGATCCTTTGTCAAACAAACAAGGTGTATTTTATGAATTATTTCAAAGAAGCAGTTTGCTTATGAAATTACTTTTTTGTTGTTTTAAACTTATTAATTTCTACTTTTTTAAATCAATTTCTTCTTTCCATGTTTTTTATTATTGATCTTATTTTTTTGTGTGAGGAAGACAAGCCCTGAGCTAACATCCGTTGCCAATCCTCCTCTTTGTTTGCTGATGAAGACTGGCCCTGGGGTAACAGCCACGCCCATCTTCCTCTACTTTATATGGGACGCAGCCACTGCATGGCTGACGAGCAGTGCATCAGCGGGAAGCCGGGATCCGAACCTGCGAACCCCGTGCTGCCAAAGCACGAACTAAACTGCTGTGACACCAGGGAAGCCCCATATTATTGATCTTTTTTTAACCTTCTTAAAGAATACTTATGTCATTTTTATACTTTGTTTCCTTTATACATACATTTTAGGTTATACATTTTTCATAAGTACTTATGTGTACATATTCTGTATGTAGGGTTTCCCATATTGTTCATTTCTAAATATATAATAATTTCGGTGTTTATTTCTTGATTATCCCAAATGTCATAAAGAGAGCACTTTATTCTGTTTTTGGAGCTTGTTTTTCCAAAGTATTATACTTTATTTTCTATCCTTTTGTTTCAAATTTCTAGTTTAATTGCATTTATGTCAGAGAACATAGCTTTTACGGTTTTACTTTGTGGAATTTTTGAGATTTTCTTTCTAGGCTGCTTTACTTCTTATAAATGTTCATCTAGCATTAGAAATAATATGTTTTCTTCTTGATTCAGGGCAGAATTTTCTCTTTCTACACGTAGGTATAAAATCATGTTGTTTTCATTCACAGTCTCTACGTGCTCACTTACTTTTTCTCTATTTGATCTAACATTTTCTAAGAGTTGTGTACTATAGTACAATCCTAGGACTGGAGTTTTGTACATCACTTCTTGTATACCTCACAGTTCTCTCTTTATATATCTCAATACCATTCTGTTGTTTGTTGTATAAATGTCAACGGCTGTTACATCTTCTTGGAAAACAATACAGTATAGAAGGAAAAAACAAATTCCTTTCTTGTTCAATCTTCAGTGCTGACACTACTTCATTAGGCTGTTCCTTGCAAGTCAGCATTAATTAAATGCCATAATATCTTATGCTATTTTTCAATTAAAGTTCGGATATATGCATATGCAGTATGTATAAGTTAGAGTGCCTTGTGAGGTAGCAATATCAAGAATTTTAAGCTTAAATAAAAGAAAGCAGTTATGTATGATGAAGTGTTTATATTTCAAACAAGAACAGTGACTTTCTAATTTAAGGTTCATACACAAACAGGTTAAGTGAGATTGTACTAAAGAAATTATACACAAGACTCATTCAAGTTGCAATAGCCTTAACAAATGGTAAGTTTGTGCTTCTTTTGATGGACATCCAGTACTAAAATCTGAAGATCCAACTATTTATCCACCCATCTCAGTATACTAAAAATCTCATAAAAGAAAGTCTCTGAGTTTTAACTAAACTGTTAAAATTACCTTCTGAGAGTCAAGCTATTCTTGGAAAATCCAGAGTGATAATGCATTAGTATGACTACTGAAAATTCAATAAAAGTATTATTTTCAGTCTATTCTAAACATACAAATTTTATTTGGCAACCAGCACTTTCCTTCAGTGGAGGGATCTGTAAAGCAAAGAAAAAGTAACTTTATTCATGAGAATATTATTAGTAGCACTTGCTAATGGACTTTAAGTGAGAACCTGATCTTTGCCCAAAATTGGAACTAAATATTTCTTTTCATTGGACTTAGAATTTTGATAAACTTAAAATCCTATGATTTTTGTATTTTAATCATGAAAAGTAAATACTAATAATTTCATTGGATGGTGTGTTCTGTAAAGAGATATACAGATGTGCTTTCATTCTCATTTTTTTAAATATTTTAATTCAACAAGTACTATGATTAAGGACTGTAGCTGTGTGACACTTAAGCTTTCTATGTTGTCAGTGTCTTCAATGACAAAATGTGAAAAATGAGAGTAACTACCTTATAGGGTAGTTGTAATGATTCTTTTTAAAGGATTTAAGTTTAGTAAGTGCTTTTTAAAAGCCACCTATTATTATTATTATTATCATTATTACTTAGCACCATTGGGGACAATAAAAATAAACCTATTCGACAAACCTCCCGAACTATTTCTTCTTTCCAAACATGTCATACTTATGGAAAAATGTCTCTATTAATTTGTCATAAGATTAAGTAAGCTTTTAGTCCAGTTCCCATCATGTAGTAAGCAATCAATAAATGGCACTTATTATTATTATCACCTTGTACCAGGTGCTATGCAAGAAAAGAAGGTGGAAAAAAAAAAGCATAGGATTTATATGAGAATTTCTTTTAATCAACAAATACTTAGATAGCACTTATTATGTGCCAGGACCGTTCTAAGAATACTACAAACTACTTAATCTTTGATGTAACCCTCTGAGGTGGGTGATCTTATTATCAAGCCCATTTTGGAGAGGAGCAAACTGAGATATTAAGAGGGTAGGTAACTTGCTCAAGGTCGCAAAAATTGAAGTGGCAGAGTTGAGATTCAAACCCAGGTAACTGGGCTCCAAAGATTGTTCCCTAAACTCTAGATGAGGCTGCCTCTGAGTTAGAGTATAGGCTCCATCTCCTACTAGTTAGGTGATTGACAAGCTAACTTGGTCTCTGTGTCTTACACCATCAAACACGAAGGAAGAAATGTAAGACAAAAACCAGAACGGCTGTGGTGGATGGTTGTTTTATGGGTTACATGAAACCATGTATTAAACATTTAGCTCTGCATCTAGACAATAAATAGTTTATAAAAATTTTATTTCAGCAAATTTCAAGTATTTATAAGCAACCTATAAAGTCAATTTTTTGTTCATGTTATGGAGGAGAAAGTAGAAGTCAAAAGCTATTTCTGTATCTACCAACTACTTTATTTTTAATGTTATTTAGTATCTATGGGGTCAGTTTCTTTTTTTTTTTTAATTGCCATTTACGTTTGTTTTCTTTTTTTCCTTGAGGAAGATTGGCCCTGAGCTATCATCTGTTACCAATCTTCTTCCTTTTTCCCTTTTTCTTCTCTCCAAAGCCCCAGTAGATAGTTGGATGTCATAGTTGTACATCCTTCTAGTTGCTCTATGTGGGACACCACCTCAGCATGGCTTGATGAGTGGTGAATAGGTCTGTGCCCAGGATAAGAACCAGTGAACCCTGGGCCGCTGAAGTGGAGTGCATGAACTTAACTGCTAAGCCACTGGGCCAGCCCCTCAGTTTCTTCACTGAAAAAATCTAGTTTCAAGAAAAACATACCAAAAACCAAACTTAACAAAAACCAACCACTGACCCAACTAATCCTGGGCACCACTGGGAATAAAAAACTGAATGAGAAGTGGTACTTACAGGATGTTTACTTCCTGTGTCTGTGAGAAATGGACATTTCCACAACTAAATGCAAACTACCTAAAAAAAAAAAAGATAGAGGTTAATATTTTATTAGTTGAGATGCTCGTGGTTTCACATAAGAGAAAACTGGAAGAGATCGCTTAAGCAAAATATGGAAGTTAACAGAGGGGTAAAGGCCTATCGCCCATCCCCAAGCATGGGAGTAAACCTGGGCTTCTGGAAAAAAATAAATAATACATTAAGAGCTGTCAGAAACCAAGACTGCTTCTTTGTCAATTTCTCAGTGTATTTCTTGCTCTGTCCCTCTGCTGTCCTCCAACTTGGTCTCCCAGCTCTGCTTTTCTCTGCAGAATGATTTGCTCTGCTGTTCCCATATGAGGATGCTCACTGGAAAGCTCCTGAATTTTTATGTGCACAGTTGCAGCCACTAGCACTAGGGTTTCTTAAGGAAGGAGAGAATACAATTTTCATCCAATTTTGGCTAGGTGTCTTTTTATTCCTACCTGCCTTTGGGGAGTGCACAAATGCAGTAAGTTAGGTATGAAGTTTGCTAGAAGTGCAATGGAAAATATAAAAAGAGAAACAGAGAAAGGGGGACTGAAGGAAGGATAGAGGAGAGGCTCAATATTAAATAGTGTGGTTAAGGGAGTCTTCATTAAGAAGGTGACATTTGAGAAATGACTTAAAAGTGAGGGAGTTAGCCAAACACATATCTAAGGGAATATGCTTACAGTCTTGGAGTGAGGATTGCAGAGTATTTCATTTGCAACGGACATATGATATACATCATGAAAAAATAGTGTGGGTTTGCCTGCTGGTGGTCAGAATAATAGGGCCTTCGAGGCAGAGGAAACAAAGGGAATAAAATAATGGATGCAGGATGGCTTGGGGAATGTCTTAGAAGCAGGAAGCCATCTGGCTAGTGTTTGCTGCGTGAGGACTGGAGTGTGGAGAAAGCTGGAAAGTAGATTGGTCTTGGTTGAAGGGAGACTTAAGTGCCATGCCAACAGCTTAAATCCTTCCAAAATGGGGACAACCTGCTAACATATCTATTATTCCATGATTCTATCTAGAAAAATTAATTTAAAAATATTTTTGGGGGCCAGCCCGGTGGTGTAGTGGTTAAGTTTATGCACTCTGCTTCGGTGGCCCAGGGTTCTCAGGTTCAGATCCTGGGAGTGGACCTTCATACCGCTCATCAAGCCATATGTGGCAGCATCCCACATACAAAATAGAGGAAGAGTGGCACAGATGTTAGCTCAGTGCAAATCTTCCTCACCAAAAAAAAAAAAAAATTGGGGGATAGCATCGATTCTCTTCTCTGTTCCTTATATAAATATAGATTAGCATGTTTTAAATAATTTTTATATATTTGTATGGTTGCCAATCAAAAAGAGGACACACAGAAATAACTTTGAGTTTTAGCTCCACCAGTCAATAACTGTGAGGTCACAAATTATACAACCTCATCGAGGCTTCCTTATTATCAATTTAAAATTTAGACAATAATATTTACCTTTATCAATCACTAAGATAAATCAAGTTGAAGTAAGTACTCAAGAAATGTTTGTACCTCGCCCTCTTTTTTTAAGCTCCTGCTATATTCTATATTATTTTATTTTTGCCATTTTGTATTCTGAACTCAACATGGCAAAGGCTCTACCACTAACAAAAATTTTAAATAAATTTTAATAAGATTGTAGAAAAGCATATGTAAGTAGAAAATGTTTTCTATATGAAGAAGCTCATGCCTCAAGAGACAATTTTATTGTGCTCATGCCTCAATGCAAATTTATTAATGCATTAATTCAACAAACTTTGGTTACACTCTCCCTATGTAATATAGGTTGGAATTAGAAGATAAATAAACAAGGAACTTGGCATATTGATTCAATAGCCAATGAAAAATAAATTGGTAGAAAAATTGATAAATCAAAATAATTTCTGTTTGTACTATACTGCTTTTTTCCCTGGGTGATGTAACTAATATGCAGTTATTTTTATTGAAATTATTTTATGTATAAGGATACCACCTTTTTCTCCCCAAATAAGCAAAGCACTAAGTATGTATTTAATATTATTAATACATGTAAATGCAACATGGTGAGGCTGTAGATATAAATTTTCACAGTATGCTCAAAAATTTTAAAATGTATATATTCTCTTAGTACCATGCCATCAACAATCGAGAATATAAGAGAGAAACCACAAATGAAGAGACCAAAGCTTTTAAAAATATGCAAATACAATTTCATCTCTCTTTTTTCCAGTTTATATAGGGCAGCAAATTTGTTTTATGTGGTATTGAGAACTTTCTATCATATCAAGTCCATTTGTATTTCACCAAAGCAGACTTGGAAAGATAAGTTCATCTACTGACATAAGTCTTAATTTTATGAGGTTTTCTGAACTTAATATTTTCCTCCAGTCATTCGTAGTTTTGATTAGGGCATGTGTTAGAAGTATTAAGGCTTTGCACGTGGAATGATTCTAAGGACCAGTAGTAACACTCCCTTCCTGCCTGCGTGTACTACATCACCACCCCTGCAAAAAGCAAGTAACTAATGTCAACCTTCCCTCCCCCACCACACTGAGTTCTGTTATTACAAAGTCTTTCTTTGTGTCTTAAAGAATTTTCTATTAATAAAGAAACTTAGTAAACCGGAAATATTTCTGCATGGTATCACCCCTTTATGAATAGCCATCAATTCATATTGGGGATGATTCAATCTGAACCATGATAGAGACCTGAAAAGTAGCCTCTTTGGAAATGTGACATAGAGTATAGATATCTGTGTATATTGAAGGGCAGCAATGAAAGAATTAGGAAAGATCATCAAGTATAAGGAAGTGTCATTAGAGACTAAGGCCAAGATTATCCACACTCTCGCATTCCCAAATACTGTGTACAGGTGGGAAAGCTGGATAGTGAAGAAGGCTGACAACAAAAAAAATGAATTCATTTGAAATACGGTGTTGGAGGAGAGCTCTGCGGATATCCTTGACTGCCAGGAAGATGAACAGTGGGTCCTGGAGTAAATTAAGTGGAACTATCGCTGGAGGCAAAAATGATAAATCGGAGGCTGTCCTACCTGGGGCACATTATGAGAAGTCGGGATTCTTTGAAAAAGACAGTAATGCTGGGAAAAGTAGAAGGCAGCAGGAAAAGAGGAAGACCAAATATGAGATGGATGGACTCCATAAAGGAAGCCATAGGCATGAGTCTATAGAAGCTGAGTAGGGCTGTTAAGGACAGGACATTATGGACATCACTCATTCTTGGCTCAGCAGGAGTCAGAGCCAACTTGACAGCACATGACAACAATATATTGAAGGTCATCATGAGTACTACAAGGTCATTGTGATGGTCAGGACTGAGGAAGTTTTAAGGGAAATAAGACTCCTGAAAGGAGAAAGTGTAACTAAAAACTTGGATGTCATTGAAGTATGACTATGATTTATTTCTTATTTCAGAATTATTGGATAATGAAGTTATCATATAGCAATCCAATAAATATAGCTATGATCTTAATATTCAAGTAAAAGGCATCTGGAAGTAACATTTCCAGAAGATAAAGTTTTGTAAATTTAAGACTCACCCCCTGCTTTCTAGATTGTAGTCACTTAGTTGTGCTCCAAATATTTCTTCAAAAATAATAATAAGTGAATTTGTTTTCTTCTTCAGATTATGCTAAAGAACACAAAGATTTAAACTTACTTTGATCCCAGCGGTTCCAGGCAACAAAAGATACCTTTTTTCATGATAAAATGTATTCCGGAAAGCTACAGAACTATGTCTAACAAAAACTCATATCTAGGGTAAAGAAAATATCTGTTGACTTGATATGCTTTTGAGTATTACTTTTAGATTTTATGAGCTGTCTGCTGTACTACCCTCTTCTTGATCTCAGAGAAATGAAGAGGGCTTTAAAATTGGAAAATGCACATCTTGCTCTGTATGTGGCTTTTAACATACTATGTGATGGTATATATCACACAGGATTTGAGAAATGCAACGACTGCATCTTCTCTGGCAGAAGAATACTTTTCAAGCGTAGTAAGGTAAAGCAGAATATGGGATCTGATATATATTACATTCACTTTCCCTTAGACTATTGAAATAAACTATTACAGCTAGTGGAGAGGACCACTTTAGATAACTTACTTTTCAGGTAAGCTAAGTCATCCAGGTTTTTTGTGATTTCTAAAGCCTTTTGTATGGTATATTTATTCTCTTCATCTGACAAGACAGGACACTTTTCCTTGACACTTTGGGAATCCCAGTGAATTAATGAGCAAATATAGATGTGATCTTCATGATGAAACACAGCTGGTGGTACCATTATTGTCTTAACTGTATATAAACTATAGATAGTAGAGCCTAGAAGTCTTTCCACATGGTTCACAGATATGTTCTAATTGTAGATAATGATTACAAGAGAAGTTCTAATTGATTGTGAGTTTTTGCTGTATATATTCTTGGATGGACCTATCATTTTCTGGAATTCTCTCTTCCTTACTGTCTGTATTCCACTGCTCTTCTTTGTGTGAGGTAGGTCATTTTTCTTTCCCCCCACTATAGGAAAGGCAAGAATTAGAGAAGTTGTATGCTCCTATTGAACTCTAGCTCCAGTCTGGCCAGTTGGACTCAGAGATAGAAGAGAGAAGAGGAAGATGCAAGGGCAAAGACTAAGAGGCAGTGCATAGAGAAATGAGTAAGGATCGAAACACAATGAGGAGGTAATGCACATAAAGAAGGAAGCGGTGAAAGTGACCGTGTTTTGGTGGACTGTTTTGACTTTTGGTGTTACAAAGCTGCTTGACTCGACTTTGTGGGTAAGACCAGGGCCTCGAACTTCCATTCTGTCAAGGTTATCCCCAATGCTTTCAGTGGTCAAGCCCTTACCTGACTGTTTTTCTTGGTCATGATTGAAACACAGGAACCTTTGGTTAGGCTGAGAATTTAGTGTCCATTTAACCAGACACAGGGTACACCCAGATTCCCTAAGTCTCCCCAATCCCGGAAGACAGGAAGGCTGGGTGTCTTCATCCCCCAAGACCACTTCAACCTCTGAACACTCAGCCTCCTTTTTTTTCTGTCTAAAAGAAATTCCTCTCTTTCTCCTTTGGTTGCTTTCAAATGCACTTAGAACAACCTTCAAAGAGCAGACTGCAGGAAAACAAGTTCTGGCGGGAAGAGTCTTTCAGACAACTTTTACTTTCGGGTTTAATAAAACAGACCTCTTCTAAGGAGAGGTGCTCGAAGATGGCATGTGACAAGTGTGGGTGTGGGAAGATAAAATTCAGTGAGAAATAAAACAGTATATATACTAATAAATTATTCTGACAGTCCTAGCACATCCTCCCACATACCCTTATAACTTTTGCATGAAATTTCTACACTAAGTAGAATAATGCAGTGTAGTAATAGGACTAGGTCATCATTACACTTCAGAATGCGTATGCTTTCCAGGGCTGTGGGATCCCACTGCTGTCCCAATTTGGATCTTTTTGTTCTTAAATATCATCCATTTGTGCCTTTAAACTATTCTAAGCTGCTCCCATGATGGTGTTTCCTCCTTTCCTGGGAGATAAGAAATTGCTGCTAGAACAAACTAGAATTTCCCTGCATTTGTTCCTTTACTTTGTTTTTCATAATGAAAAGAGCTGTATTTTATTTTTTAGATAATTATTTAAAAATCAATAGGCATAAAACTAAAAGAAAATTATGAAATTGCATTATCCTAATTGAAGCACATGTAGGCATTTGACCATAATTTTTCACGCTTTTATAATCACATACAATTTTCATATGTATATAGATGAGTGTGGTGTGTATATATGTATATACAATCAGTTCTGCTATAACATTAGGTGCATTCCCCCAAAATCACTGTGTTATGCATAATTGGTCAATAAAAACCACAGGGCATATGGAAAATGATGTTGGAGCAAAAATACTTGCCATCTTCATCAGTGAGATATTAAATAAAAAAAGACAGGAACCTAATAAAAACAGCATAGTTTTACACATAATAAATGGTTTAAAAATACATAATTGGGACAGTAAATAAGACACTTTACCTTTAAAAAAACACCCTAAAGTTTCAGAGGTCTTCTGTGGAAGTGAGCGTCGGAAGAGCTGTAACTTGTCAGTTATTGCGAAGGGGTGGAAGCAGGGTGATCTGAAATCAGACAGATGTGTAACACCAGGTGTGGGTCACTATACTGGGCATCAATGTCACACTTAAGCCATATTGCACAGCCTTAAGTTTTCGTGCAGATTTTTCTGTCTTTGATTTGTAGGTTCTTTGAGGCGTGTGCTTATAATAGATATTTTATTGTATTAAGATTTTATCAAAATTGAAAATTTGATCCATTATTGTAGCCTTCTGCTTTACTGTATTACTGTGGAAATTTTTTTTATGGCTTTCTCTCCTGAACCTGCAGCTTTGCTCAACAGCCGAAGGCTTTGGAAATTGTAGGGACATTTGAAACCACTGAAGGAGCCACTATAAGCTTGAATAGGAGCCACTTCTGCAGGATTTAGCTGTGTCCCTTTGAGGTCTTCACAACGGATAATGCTTTACTTCTTGCATGCACTGCTTGCCATTTTGAACTAGGACACTGAAACACATTTGAATAGTTGAATGAGTTTTTTTTTTTAATACATATAGGACAGTTCACAAATAAGAAAAATATAACAAAACACAACCATGTTGGATGATATATGCAACGAACTGAAGTAGCTGGTAAATGTTTGTGGTGGGTGCACATGGGCGTTTGTGACATTCCTACCACCTCGGATCAGCTGAGTATAGTTTTCTGCTTTCACCTAGAGTTTTTAGTGAGGAAATAGCATATAAACTCACCCAAAATTCATATTACACTCCAAATGTACCCAAAACATATCAATCACACTGGAACAAATTTGTGTTTCAAAACAAGTATTATAGCTGAAATGATGGTGTGTGTGTGTATATAAATATACAGGGTATATATATATATATATATGCCATACACATTTTATATATTTTTGTATATATGTGTGGCAATTTTATTGTTATTTTTCTTTGCCCTGTAGTGGACAAAGAAAAAAATAACCTTTTCCTTTTTTTCTTTCAATTTTTCTACTATGTGCTACACAAAATACTGCAATAAAGCTTTTGCACAGAGTTTTACATACATACATTAATTTTTTTATTAGTGATGGAGCACCAGAATGACATATTTGGTTGCAGGAATATCTATATTTTTAATTTAAATAAATATTGCCAGATTACTTTTTTCAAAAGGCTGCAACAAATCACACTATGCCAAGAATATTTGAGAATATTTTTCCCTTGAATCTTCACCAATAGTAGATGTTATCATTTTAAAGAATCTTTTGAAGTCTAATAGTCATTGACATCTCATTGTTACATTAATTTGTATTTACCTTAACAATAGAGAGAATGAAAAAATTTTGTGCGTTTTAGCTGCCACTTGTTTTTGCTGCTCTGTAATTTCAGTAGCTTCTCCTTTGCTCATTTTTCTGTTGAGTTGTTTCTTTTTTGTTACTAATTTATAAGCAATTTATTATAAGTAATTAATGTATGTTGGAAAATTGATCTTTCATTGGTTATATCTCTTACAAAGATTCCCTCCAGTTTTTAATTGTAAACGGGTGTTATTTATATCTTTTGCAAATATGTTAATGTTTACACAGTCACCTATGTCTGTCTTTTCCTACTCTGGTTCACTTGTGTTTGACTGGATTTCTCTCTCATCTATGTTCTTCAGGTCAAACATGTGCTTGCTGTGGTCATCATTGCATATCTGCAAGTGTTTGCAAATCGTTCTATCTCCCTGACACGTAGATAATATCCTTTCTGATATAGGAATCTTTTATCCTTTTTTTCAGTAGTTTATAGACATCATTCCACCATTTTCCTGCTTTCAATGGTATAGCTAAGTTACTAGGTGAATTACTTTCCTTTTGTAAGTTACCTCTTTCTTTCTGACAGAAAGGTTACAATTTTATTTTGATTTATTCTTTGTTTGTCTATCGATTGATTGATTGGTCCTTGGCATTTGGTAGGTACCTTTTCTTATCAGTCCTGCCTGGAACTAAGTGAGCTATGTCATTGAGTATTTATTCAGACCAAAGGTATTAGATATTCATTATCCAATTCCATGTATTCCTTCTGAAAGTTATATTATTCAAATGTTAAGCCTCCTAAATTTTCCAATTCTCTTCCATTCTTTTACTTCCCCTCTCTCAGACAGTATTCCAAGAAGCCGTGGATTCTCTTAATGGAGAATGGTATTTAGAAGCCTAGCTATGTGTCTATGAGTGCTAGATGTGTTCATTGTTTTTGAGATGTTACTGCTTCCAGGCCCACTTAGTGGACGGAGCTTGGAAATGTGTGTGTGTGTATGTGAGATTGACTGAGAGATATGTCTGCTGGGAGTACACTCAGCAGACGGATTTCAGCTCTCAGGCCCTTTAGGGTTATTCTCAACTGTAGAGAGCTGCCTCATCCAAATTCATGACCTTCATGAAGAAACCCACATTCAATGACTAATCACTCAGGGATATAAAGGCCTGGGCATTTCAGCCCTCTGAGGGATAAGTATGAAAGGCCATGTATGCTTCACAACTTCCCTTGAGGTTGACCAAGGCTTTGGAAAAGTTTGACTTCTCCTTTACCTCTTCCCCAAGACCCCTGCCTTCTACAGGTGTGATCCTTTATAAATATCTTGCAAATCAAACGCTGGCTTAGCATCTGCTTCCAGAGAATCCATATATATTTAGTAGGTAGGGAGGGAGGTGGATAGGTAGAATTTGTACACTTATGTATCTCTATATGTTGAAAAGCATGAGTTCACAATGATACCTAGGTTTCCATATTTGTAACTCCCTTCACAGACCCCCATGTGGATGCCAAACTCAATCCACTTGGGCTCAGATAGCCAGTGTCAAGAAGCCCTCCTATTTAAACACCCACGTCATCCTACTTAGACTCTGCAGCCCACTCTGGGTCACAGTAGCTCCCTTCTTTCTACTCTAATGCAGACAGACATCTACCATATTTGGCCCTGCCTAATGGTTTTAAGACTAAGTACTAAGGAGGGGAAGAGGAAGAGGAAGAACAGTATAATTTTTTGAGATCCATTCATGTTGTTGCATGTATCAGTAGTTTATTCCTTTTATTTACTAAGTAGTACTCCACTGTATGATTATACCAAACTTGTTTATCCATTTTTCTATTGATGGACACTTAGGTTTTCAGTTTTTAGCTGTTATGAGCAAAACTGCTCTTAACATTATTGTGTAAGTCTTTTGGTGGACATATGTCTTCGTTTGTCTTGTATAAATACCTATAGGAATAGAATTTCTTTATAAGAAGAGACCAAACCAATTTCCAAAATGGTTTTACCATTTTACACTCTAAACAACAAGGTATAAGTGTTCCTTCTGCTCCATCACCTCATCTCATTTTGGGTTTCCCATCTTAGCCATCCTAGTGGATAAGTAGTTGTGTCTCACTGCATTTTTAATTTACATTTCCCTAATGACTAATGAGGTAGGACAATTTTCTATATGCTTATTGGCCACTTCTATATCTTGTCGGTAAAATATCTGTTCAGTTCTTTCACATTTCTTTAAATTGGCATAGCCATTTTTATTACTTTACATTATTATATTGTATATTTCTTTACATATTCTGTACACAATTATTTATCAGATATAGTGAAAATGTTTTCTCTTAGTCATTGAACTTACAGTTCATTTTCTTAAAGATGTCTTTTGATGAGAAGTTTTAATTTTGATAGAATCTAATTTATGGTTTTTCTTCAATGTTAAGTGCTTTCTATTTTCTATATGAGAAATCCTTGATTACTCCAATGTTTTGAAGATACTCTCCTATATTTTTTTCTAGAAGCTTTATAATTTTGGCTTTTACATTTATGTCTATGATCTATCCCAATTAATTTTTTATGTATGGTTTGAGGTAGAGGTCAATGCTTAGTTTTTTTACAAATGGATATCGAGTTGTTCCAGAAACACTTGGTAAAAGGAATTCCCTTTCCTCCATTGAATTTTTTTTTGAAAATAAATTTGCGGGATATTATTGGTGTTTGAGAATTTTTCAAATATTTTAT
Source organism: Tapirus indicus (assembly GCA_031878705.1). Taxonomy (NCBI): domain Eukaryota; kingdom Metazoa; phylum Chordata; class Mammalia; order Perissodactyla; family Tapiridae; genus Tapirus; species Tapirus indicus. The sequence continues at coordinate 30,649,128 of CM062937.1, read as the reverse complement.
CTTTATTAATTTCTCATTCAATTCCATATGCATAGGGAACATATTTATATGATGTCAACACTTTTAACTGTATTGAGGCTTGTTAATGGCTCAGCATACGGTGTCTATTTGTGAAGTTCCAGTACATGTGAAAAGAACATATATTCTGTACCTGTTGAGTGTAGAGTTCTGTAATGGTCAATTAAGTTCATGTGGTTGATAGTGTTCAATCCTCTTTATTGTTACTGATTTTTTTTCTACTGGTTCTATCAGTGGCTGAAAGGATATTATTAAAATCTCTATATTGTAGATGAATTTATTTTTCTCTTTGGTATTGCCAGTTTTCCTTCATGTATTTTGAACATCTCTTGTCAGGTGCAAACAACTTGTTGACATTTTTACCATTTCTAAATGCCACATTTCATTTCTACTATTATTCCTTATATTGATGTCTATTTTGTATGATATTAAAATAGGCACTTTAGCTTCTAGTTAGTGTTGCATGGTATTTTTTATCATCCTTTTACTTTTGACTTAATTTTTACTTTACATTTAAAGTGTACCTCTTGCAGAAAGCACAGCTGGGTACTTTTTTATCCACCTTGAGGCAGGATTGATGTCTCGACCTTTTACTTGAAATGTTTAGTCCATTTACATTTATTATTATTGATAGGATTGTATTGAAATCTACCATCTTGCTATTTCTTTTCTATTTCTTCATGATACAGTATTTAATAATATAATGACCTAAACATAAGTTTTACTAAAAAAAAATTACAAGAACATCAAATTGTAAACTACTTCTAAAAATTCCCATGAATATCTCTGAGACTATATATTACTGTAAAAGAGCTGCCCAGGTAAATGAAGTTTAGGAAGCTGTGTTCTAGATCCTATGCCCTCAGTTGATAACAGCTTTCCTTTAGAAATATCAACCACATTGGCTCTATCATAGTTTTAAATATGAGAATATAAGATTAGTCCTTAAATAGATATCCTAAATATTTCTTACTGAAAATGCTTTCAGCTGTCTGTTTATATGTTGAGATTATGTAACTTATTTCCCAGAGCATAAACTGTATGATCTTTGTGGTTGTCTTTATATATTACCATCTAGTAACAAGTCACCAGAGACTGGAGGTCTTCTCATGAAAGAAGAATGAAAATATAAAGCAGCTATTTATAAGATAAGATCGTTACTGGTGTAAAGCATAGCAGATTCCAAGATATTAAATTAGACAATCAATGGCAGACCAGGAATTTAAGCTTCAAAGTTCTGTCTTTCTCATAAAAGCAGGACCTATAGCTGAAGTGACACATACATTGTTTCAGTGATTTCTCTGTATCAGCACCTTCTACTTCAAATGTCTTTTTACTAAATATATCAGGGTTTCAGTTTCATGAATTTCTTTTTCCTTTAAGCACAAAGCTATGTATGAAGTATAGCCTGTAGATTAAAACTATTGGTCTTGTCTAAAAGAATATTCTTTGCTTATATATTTACATGTGTATATGTATGTATACATACCCTCCGACACACACATTTGTGTAATGCCAAAGTTCTGTCCCACTGAGAACTATTTAAAGAAACACCACCATGAAATGTCACAAAAGCCATTAAGGTTTTATAGAAATAGCAACCTAAACCCATTAGCTTTAGGAAAAGGTAAGGAGAGAAAAAAGAAAAAAGTGAATGTGTGAGAAAGGAAAAATGAATCAGACATAGAAGATGTAGTTGCCTTATCTAGATTATTTCTCCTTGAATTCATTTTACTGTTGTTTAATAAGAATTTGTATTGTAGCAGTTCAAATTTTTATTATACTAGCAATACCATTCTGCTGATATATCCACTGTAATATAAAACTGCCATAGCAATTTTGTGGATTATTTAAGTTTTTATTGTATATATAATGGACCTATTGATCGATGAAAATTGTAAAATTGTGAATATTTATTTAAAAATTCATGTGAACATTTATTTAAAAACAAATTTGCTCTTCAGAAGGAAGGGAAAGAATGAACATTTTATATTTATTTTTTAAAGAAGTATTTTGTCCAGAAATGGCTGTTACAACATGCTTCTGCTTGATTTGTGGGATTCTGCAATTAATAGTAAGTTACTGGCTCAGATACCTTACATCTTAAGAATAATTCTTTAATGAACAGAATCAATAAGTCACACACAGTAAAGTAACACAGTGCTACAAACCTGCGAATATCTGGTCTTGAATTTGCCACTAGGCATTCTCTATTTTACCAGATATCTGAAGTGTAAAGTACATCAGAGATGCAGGGTACTCAATCTTGATTTTACATGCCTGGCACTGAAATAGACCTTTCATTTTTAAATAATCCATGTAATTTTCTTTAACTTTAGGAAAGATGAAAAAGCCACAGTCCAGCCCATTTGAACTTCAATAACTAGATTTAACTTTAGCAATTGCTTTAAGTTTGTACGCATTATATAACATTGTTAACACATTATTAACTCTCTCACAGAGTGAATTCTTACTGTTTACTCTGTCTCCAGCCTCTGCTCTCCTATACATTCATTTTATACATCTTTGAAGCATACGAAAGGAAGCCGTTGACAGTTGTTTCTTGCCTGGGTTGAGGCAGCAATATATTGCTAGTGTACTACATGGACCTCAACATTTTACGAGATTTCACGGAATGGCTGAAGTACACGCAGATTTTATGTGTCAGACCATACATATCAAACATATTTGGATCTTCGAGAATTATATGTCAATGAGAATCAGAGACATCATCAATAGCAGTGTGTTTTCTTCTTTGAAAGATTCCCTGAAACCCAATTCCAATTCACTTCTGTTTGGTTTTGACATGACTGTATTCAATGCTGTTTATAGTCTCCCTAGACTAAAGCGTAGGAAGAAGTATGTTGTCTCAGAATTTTACTGATGCTTGAAAAAGGCAGAAGCTCAAAGAATCTAAAAGAAAACCAAGAGATGATGAGGACTCACACTTCATCTTTAATTTGAACATTGTTCTAATATATATAAATTTGAAGGACTTTTAAACTGACATTGATAGTTAGCAATATTTATTTTAAATACCATCTGAGAGTAGTAATAAGCTGCCTCTAATAAGACTGCTCATTCTAGAAAGAGAAACGATGCAGACGCGTTGCTCAAAGTTCACCTGCAAAGCTACATCTTTGCTTTCAGCGGCATCACTCAGAGGCACCGACTTGCCACTTTTTTCATCAACACAAGCAAAGAGCACACAAAGGACATCATTCTTGACAGAGGGTCTTTTTTTACAAGACTCCTTTATTTCCCAGTGAGAGATTTCCCTTTCACCCCTACCATATCTACATTATTTAATGCAGGAAATCTGAAATCATTCCTTTTGTGGATACTTATGCTGGGTTTTGCAACTAAGAAGTGCAATCATTTACACACACAGACACAAACACAGCGAAAGAGAGAAAGAGAGAAAGGCAGGATAGCTCACTGAAAATGTGACTTTCACTCTCAAATAATACTATTTTCATGTTAATTTAGAAATAATTAACATTGATTCATCTATAATATAACATTGCCAGTGAAGAAATTTTCTGAATATTTGCTGAGTATTTTTAAGAAGTGATAACAATGGCATTATCTCACACGGGGAAGAACACCAAACTTCACTGCACTGGAATGAGACTGACACATGACAAAATCAGGATTTAAAGCAGGTAATATATTAATCAGCGCTAAGGTATAAACCACTTTTGCTTTTTAAAAACCAAGGCAAAGCTAGAAGTACATAATTGAATTAGATTAAGAGATCTAAAGATACCCTCCTCTTATTAACAAGGGCACCCATCTAACCCTTTTAAAGCACTGAATTACGTTACATTGCAGTTAATTCTATTTATAAGAAAATGAGACTGTACATAATTTGATTTTCTCAACAATCTAGTGGTAGAAAGAAATTACTATTGCCATTTTAAAAATAAGGAAACTGAGTTCAGCTGGAGGTTAAAAGAGTCGCCCAAGACCAGACATTGTTGGTAAATGCTGAAGACAACATAGAAACGGATCTTGTGCCTCTCGTGAATTGCCCTTTCCTTCCCTCCTCCGTGGAAAGCCTCACATTTCTGATTCTGTCTCTAGCAGTTCAGAACCACTGAAGCAAAGTTATCAAAGACTACATATTTCACAAATACCTTCTAATAAGTTGCTTAGGGACTGAAAGTAGACATTAGGTGAAGAACTGGGAATATAATTTATTTTTAACTTATTTATACTTTGCTTTTCTTTTTTTCTGAAACAAACTTTCTTAAGATATCATCTGGGAATATTGAGCCAAGTTTGAGGGCAATTAAAATATGACCTTTGAGTAAATGACATACTTTTTACACCAGCTTTTCTCCCTGCTCACTGAATAAATATTCGCAGATAAAGAAAAATGCAGAAAGAAAGATTAAGTTAGATTTATTAATATGAATCTATGTAGTACCTACTATGTCATTGGGTACTGCGTTGATACATTTCTGTCAATTTAATTAATTCCGCTTGGCTTTGAAATCGCTTTTGGAAGTTCCAAACATATTAGAACTCAGCTCACTGCTCTTTCTGACAAATCTAATTGTAAAGATATTAATTTTAAAAGTTTCATGACTACTCCTTTTGAAAGTTTAAGAAGCTATAGCTCCCCTACATGGATAAAATCCAGTAATTCAGTGATTCTCAAAGTGTGGTCCCTGGACCAGCAGCATCAGCAACTTAGAAATGTGAATTTTTGGCCTCACCTCAAATCTACTGAATCAGAAACAGCGTGGAGCTCAGCAATTTGTGTTTTAACAAGTCATCCAGGTGACTCTGATGGTTGCAAAAGTCTGAGAATTATTTCAATAAAGCAAAAATTATGTGGACAGAAGCATTCTTTAGTCTTTTTGAGAAGGCATTGAGAGGGAAATACCTTCCTCTTGACTATTGAACACTGAACATCATTAGAAACCAGGCAACTGGAGTTTTGTTTGTTTACCACACCTATCTTTATAACTACACAATAGCCAGTTGATGGAGCAAATGCCTTTGTGTTTCTGGCAATACTGTCTACTCAGCTTGGAAAAGTGCATTTTAAAAGAGAGAAATCAGCCATATGGTCCCTGTATAAGGTACAAGCTCTCTGTCCATTTTCTGCCGTGGCCCACATGGATAACTAAATACATTTTCTGAAAAGCCACTTTTCTTGAATTTGGAAAATAATGATTATTAATAATAAAAGATTTTCCAGGAAAATTAAATTTGGCCTTTTGCTAAATACTTTTATAGCCTTTCTAAAAAATAACCATCAGAAAAGTTTGGTTTACATGTTACATATAAACATTTCTATTTGAAATGGAGTTCTTAAGTAAAACATTTTTAGAAAGCTTCTGGAAATAATCAAATATTAAATGTGTTTAGATGTGCTCATTTGTGACATATGGTAGCCTATTTATACCAATATGACTAAATGTGCAAGTTATAATTAATTTAGTCAACTTTTGTACTGAAATATAAAATTAATGCACATAATTTAGGTATTGTGGCTTTAGAGATGTATACTTTAAAACAAGGCTATGTTTCAGTGGAAAATATTTGTCAACTCAATGTTAAAAATATGTATATAATATAGAGGTAGTTTAAAGTGCTGTTTGACTTTTATAAAGGATAACTATTTTTGTTGCTCATTTCAAAAACATTTAAGTGGTAGAGAAAACCCATGGACATCTAGAAGCCTTCCTCCTAGACATTTTATCTGTAAAGATGAAAATGGTAAGTGCACTTAAAAGTTACCTTTGGTATTTTCAAAGACAGCAGAGGATTTTACTTAGCATGTTGCGTGTCTTTGCTTCTCATATGCTTCAAAGGATTAAACACCAAAGTCCTCTATTAAAGGCATCTACTTTCTATGATTTTGATATTGGCCTCAATATTCTAGATAGAAATTCTGATCAGGGTAACATCAGGAGCCACAGATATAAATGAGTTTTCTGCTGTTTCCCTACATGGTTTTTGAAAAGCTCGTGTATAATTTGTTTATCTTGTGTTACAGAAGAGGCAAGTATAAGAGATGTAGCCTATGGAGTATTTTTTTATTACTCCTTGTTTTTCCCCATTCTGCTACTTGCTCATTTGAAGAACAGATTATAATAGCTAAGTCAAAAAGTAATTTATTCTTCTACAAAATAGAAAGCTGAAATATGACTGGCACTCTGATTAGAGGTATATAAATGGGACTGGAAAGAAATTTCTCTCACCAGGTTGTGCCTCTCTTAGTTCTGAGTGGGTGTGGATTTCTGCTCCCACAACGTGTTAAATGGAGGTGAATAGACAGTTACAGATGGTTGTGAGCCCCGGCCATTATCACTATAAACTAAAGGCAAAGCATAGGGACACAGGTAGATTCAGGAACATGAGTAAAATATACTTTTAGTTTAAGTTTCTTTCCAAATATGTTAAAAGGTGCTCATGCCTTTGATTCCAACAACACATTTACCTTAAATCAAAAGACTCTCAGGGCCTGCCCCAGTGGCCTAGTGGTTAAGTTCAGCATACTCTGCTTCAGTGGCCTGGGGTTTGGTTCCTGGGTGCAGACCTACACCACTTGTCAGCAGCCATGCTGTGGCGGCAGCTCACAAACTAAAAAATAGAGGAATATTGGCACAGATGTTAGCTCAGGGTGACTCTTCCTCAGCGAAAAAAAAAAAAAAAGACTCTCAGGGTAACAGGTTATCCACTTGTGCTAAATATGAGGGGTCATGCTCATAATTTTCTAATCACCAAATTTTAAACAATTGATCTCCAGCTTAATATTGCCTATAATTTCCTTTCAGATATTCTTATTGAATGGATAGATTTTAAATTTTGATCATGATTAAATATTTTATATATAAGAACCATAAATCTGGGGCCGGCCCGGTGGCGCAGCGGTTTAGTTCACGCTTGGCAGCCCAGGGTTCGCGAGTTCGGATCCCGGGCGCCCGCGGATGCACTGCTGGTCAGCCATGCCGTGGCGGCGTCCCATATAAAGTAGAGGAAAGACGGGCACAGATGTTAGCCCAGGGCCAGTCTTCCTCAGCAAAAAGAGGAGGATTGGCGACGGATGTTAGCTCAGGGCTGGTCTTCCTCACAAAAAAAAGAAAAGAACCATAAATCTGTGAGCTGAATTACATAGTGAGGAAGAAAAAAGTAGATATTTCCCTTCATTTAATATCTTCCCTCCTACAGATGGGTGTTATTAAGTTGAGAGTGGGAGACACAAAATTAGTGAAGATTCAGTAAATATAATAGTCTGAGATAAAATGAACTAACCCCCTTCCCATTCCAAACATATAGCAAATTTTAAACACATACATGCACTCATGTGTACACACACACACACGCGTGTGCACATACTCAAAGGGAATAAAAGTTAAAATCAGGGTGCTAGAAAAAGGAGTAGAAACTCAACAGAAAGGGACAGAGATACTAAATCCCAGTTACTTGGGGGATTTTACTCCATGGATATAATCCTCAGTGGTTAGGGAGTTTAATTTTAGTGTGTCTTAAGAAAATGAACACAAGTCTCAGAACTTCTGGAGGTGGTTCTCTGGAAATGAGACTCCTTCCAGAGAGCCAAGAGCCTCAAAATGCTAATTCATCCATAAAACAGGGATGAGAAATATTCTGTTGTCCAACCTGGGGAAGCAGCACACGTATTTAGTCTGGTCACTGCACACGGTGGACTGAATTTGCACTTCCCCTTGTTTTAGGACCTCATGCCAAGATCTATGAGGAAAACTTGTATGAAAACAATAAAAAATCCAGAGCCCTGGCAGAGGAAAACATCAAATAGTTCTCTCTGAATGTGTTATAAAGACAATTCAATGATCACAATAAATAAGACAATTAACACTGGAAGAACTTTATACGATGAGATAATCTGAAAGAGATTATAGTATCTTTACAGTGTTTACAGATATAAAATAATCTACGTCAACTATGAAACAAGAGCAATATACAACAAAAAAAAGAACAAATTTGTAAAAGGAGCAAAACAATTCTAGAAATAAAATAATAGGTATTGAAATAAAAATCCTTGAGTGGATTAACTGGTAAAGTAGACATAGGTGAAAAGAGAACAAAAACCTTGAAAGCTCTGTAGAAATCAAATTTTTACAAAACACTGAAATTGATGGTTGGAGAATATAAAGGGGAAGTAGCTAGAATGGAAGATACACTGAGAAGGTCCAGCATGCATTTAAGAGAAGTTCCAAAGAACAAAATTTAGAGAGTGAGGGAGTGGTATTTTTCAATAGATAATGCCAAATTATTTTTTAGAATTAAAAAAAAAAATGAGTTCTCAGATTAAAATAGGTCCTTGGCTCCCAGGCGAGGTAAAGACAAGGCAATCAACACCTAAACACATTATAGAGAAATTGAAAACTCTTAATGAAAAAGGGAAAGTTATAAATCTGTAAGAGAAAAAATGAGGAACTACATACAAGGAACAGAAAGTAGTAATCTGCTAACATACCTTTCATAATCAACAATGAGAAGCTGAAGGCAATGGAATGAAATCTTCAAATTATCAATGAAGAATAATGATTAACCTAAACTCTATACATAGATGAGCCATTATTTCAAGAGTAAGGGACAAAATAAAATATTTTCTAGCAGAAACTAAGAGTTTTGTGGTGGTGGAGGCTGTCTTCCAAATGCCCCCATCATTTCTTCCTTGAAATGGAGCGACTTCCCCATTGCAAGGTAGAGTCTATTGCTCCACCCCCTTGAATCTCTCTGTCCTCTGGGGCTGCTTGACTAATAGAGTACAGGAGAAGTGACATGATGCCAGTTCTGAGCCAAGCACTTCAGAGGATTGGCAGCTTCCACCTTGGTTTCTTAAGGCCTTGAGTCACAATGTAAGAATCTGACCACCAAGCTGGAGAGTGCATTTGGACAAATCTCGAGGTGACATGGGAAGAGAGGGGTTCAGCTGGGCTCGGCCATTTAGCTCTGCCTGGAAAAGTGCCAGACTTGTGAGTGAAGCTTCTTGGAACTTCTAGGCCAGCTCACTTACATGGTGAGCAGTACCAAGAGGTACAGTGAACACTATGTGGAAGAGAAGGATCAGCTAGCCAAGCTCTACCAGAAATTCTTAGCCACAAAACATGGAATGGAATGAAATGGTAGTTGTATTTAGCCACTAAGTTTGGGGATAGTTTGTCACAGCAATAGATAACCATATGCTAGGTATTGATACTGGCTGAAAGAAATAATAAAGGATACACTTCAATAAGGAGGAAATTGAAGTCAGGAAGCAGGAAAGGATTGAAGATGCAATAAATATAAAGAAGTTGTTTAAACATGTCACTAAGCCTAAATATGCATCAACTGTTAACAACAATAAATTCAAAAACTACTCAGAAAATTAGATGTAAAACACTGAAGCTGACTCATTAAAAGTAAAAGAAGACAAAAATAAGAGCAGAAGTTAATAGAATATTTTAAAAATTTTAGTTCTTTGAAAATAAGAACAAGATAGAAACTCCTAACAAATCTGGTACAGAGGAAAATAAATAAATAAAAAGCTCAAATAAACAATCTAAGAACTGGGTGAGGTAATTAACTACAAGAAAACCAAACTATTTTATGTCAATAAATTTGAGTCTTCATTGAAATGGTCTGTGTTTTAGAAAAAATACAAATTACCAAAATTAATTTATAAATAAATAGGAAATCTGGATAGACCAATAATTTACAAAAGTAATTGAATCTGTGTTGGAAATAATTATCTTCAGGCCTTTAAAAAGTATACTGGCTCCAAACAGTTTCACAAGCAAATTCTACCGAAATTCAAAGCCTTATAGAATTTCTATCTTTAAGAACTTAGTACCAAAAATAAAGAAGGCTCTGAATTAGCTTAATCACCATACTACCACCACTACCAGCCTCCTCTCTCCACCAAAAAACCCCAACAAATAAAAAGCGAGGGCATTAAGAGGAATAAAAATAATAGTCTGCAAAGTTAGAATATAATATTGGAGACCCATTCTCAGTACAGATTTAAAGATATAGCTTCCATTTTGTAGAATAAAACTAAGAGAGACAGTTTTTATTTCTATACACCAGATTAATTTTACTCCAGTATGTGCACTTTTCATGAATAATATCATTTTGGAAGTGCCCGCACTAGATTGTAAGAGCATTAATTGTTACTTTTTATTATCTCCAAACATTACTCAAGTGGACAGAAATGCAGCTTTTCACAAAAAATATAGTTTGTCAAGTAAATAGTTTCTAATGGGAAACTTCAATGGGAGAGAAATGGAAATTAATGATCAGAAATCTATATAAAGAGCCCCCATTGTGATACTGCATCGTGTAAGGGAGGCTGGTGAATGAAAGGTTTATTAGGAAATATCAGCCTGTAGAAATCTGACTTTTATCATCAGAGAATATGCTATAGACTGAATTTTGTGTCCCTCAAAATCCATATGTTGATTCCCTAAACCCCAATGTGATGGTATTTGGGTGCAGGGCCTTTGGGAGATAATTAGGTCACGAGGATGGAGCCCTCATGAATGGGATTAGTGCCCCTATAAGAAGAGACATGAGCGAGAGATCTCTCTCTCTGTCATGTGAGGAAATAGCAAGAAAGAGGACATCCACAAATGAGGAAGAGGGCCCTCATCAGACACCCAGTCTGCCAGCATTTTGATCTTAAATTTCCCAGGCTCCAGAAATGTGAGAAATAAATGTTTTTTGGTGAAGCCACATAGTCTATGTCATTTTGTTACAGCAGCCCAAACTAAAACAGTGTACCATTCACTACAGTAAGGATGGTGGAAGTCTTTAGGGAATCTGGGTGTCTTTGTTCTACCGAAGTGTGACACAGACAAAGCAAAATTGGTACGCTTTAAATAACTAAGAATCTTTTATTATGTTAACATTAAATAATTTTGAATGAGGAAAAATAAAGGAATGGACAGTACCTCAAGAGTTAACACATTAGCATAATCTACTTTTGCTTGAAAGTATAAAATTCATGCTGATAGATTTTGAAAGAAAATGGGTATTCATAGTAATCATTCTCAGTTTATAATAATGTAACCACTGAAATGGAACATCTGAGCACATTTGCATTTGTTGATACAAAATTATGAAGTTCTAATAAAACTTATTCTAAACCAAATACAAAAAAATATTCCTCCATGTAACAAAATTCACACAGTGAACTCTCCTGAAATATTCCTGGAAATTAAATTTATATCCATATGTCTTCCACTTAGTATACACTACCATTTGTCTTTTTTTTACATTAAGCTTCAGAAATATATGGGCTTTTCCATGCAGAAAGCATTCTAATTGTTAACAGATAATATGCCTAAGTGGTTTACATATACTAATCAAATCCTGTAAATGAGGTGTTGTTATTCTCCCCACTTAACAGAGAAGCAAACCAAACCCCCAAAAAGTTAGGTCACTTGCTTAAGATCACCCAGTTAATAGCATCCATGTGATGTTACTCAAGTGGTCGGTAAAAAGCATGTAAGCCTTTAAAAATCTGTGTATTGATAAATATACATGTTAGTGCTGTTACAACAGTAATGGATAATGAAGAAATCAGTAAAACATTCTAAGTTAAAGTTTGTGTTTTGATACTAAAGGCAGATGCTAAAGATAACCTTGTCTATTACCTTATGTAGATTCACAGATAGGGTCAACAATCAGTCTTTTAAGTAAGTATGAAATACACCTGCTAGACGGGAAAGGAAAGGACAGCTTGTTTTCAAAGCATTTAAATTGACTATCTTAATTGTGAAAACCTCAAGAGCAAAAGCTCATATCTTAGTTATCTTTTAATCCTGTGATCCTAGCATACAGACTAGCCCATTGGGCATAATTGGTTTATTTATTCATTGGTTATTTATTTATATTCTATTTATTTAATTATCTTATTTACATTTATTATATCATTACTTATTCATTCATCATTCATAATCATTGGTGTATGTATTCATTTATGTATTAAATATTCATCGAGCCACTATTTCTCAAAACTGGGGCTACAACAATGAATGAAACTAAAAATGTTTCTGCCCTCATGGAGCTTAAATTCTAGTCGGAATAGACAGACAATACATGGTGAACAAATGAAAATACAGTCATGCGTCGCTTAACGATGGGGATATGTTCTGAGAAATGCATCATTAGGTGGTTTTGTCATGGTGTGGTCATCAGAGAGTGTACTTACACAAACCTAGATGGTGTAGCCTACTACACATTTAGGGTACATGGTACTAATCATAAGGGACCACCATCATATATCTGGTCTGTCATTGACCTAAACATCATTATGCGGTGCATAACTGTACAGTTGATTCTCATTATTTGTGGTAGGTATCTTCTATGAAGTCACTGCAAGCATTGAATTAGTGACTACTGAACCATTATTTCTAGGGTAAATACTGGGTTGGGTTCCTTAAGAGCTTCTGGTCACACCATTTTCATCAATCAATCAATACATAACCTTGCTTTATGTGTGTTTCTTTCCAAAGACACCTTATGTCTATATATTGTTGATTAACTAACATTAAACTCATGGCCAACAGCACTCTAACTCATGCCTGAAGGAAGCTTATCTAGCACCCATATTTTCCCTAAAAGGCACATCGGAGCCTTCTTCCACTTGGGAACACCAGACAGCACTTCCGCACTATGCTTGGAGGCCATTTTAAACAGCAAAATTAACAACAAAAAGCACAAAAATGTGAAAAAATACTGGCACTATATAGACCACAAAATGATTTCTTGTCTACAGTACGAGAGCTGAAACAAGAAGGTAGAGTGTCAACTAGTTCGACATCAGCTGGGAATGTGCACCTCAGGTGACAAATTTTTCACCACTCTGCCCATGTCTGTGAATTACTGCAGAAGCACCACAGTATTGATTTGGGGTTACAAATAAATTTTAGTGAGTAAGCGAACTCGCAGATATGGAATCTGTGAATAACGAGGATCAACCAAACATCCTGTCACAGACGTGCTATGGAGAAAACAAAGCAGCGAAAAGAAGGTGGCCAGAGAGGGCCTCTCTGAAATGGTGGTATTGGGGCAAAGCCTGAAAGAGGGGGGACAGTCACGCAGATACCAAAGGGAAGCGGATTCTGAGCAGAAAGAACAACAGCTGTGATGCCCTCGCTTGTTTGAAATGTTTGAAGAACTGTAGCCATTGTGGCTGGAGTGGAGTAAGCAAGGGCAGAGCCCAGGGGAATGAGGTTGGAGAGCTAGTCAAGAATTAGATGATGGGCAAACCTGTTGGCCATGGTAAGCACTTCAACTTTAATTCTTGAGTGAGATGGAAAGTCACTAGAGTTTGGGCCACATACGTGAAAGAGTCTAACCTGACTAGTAGGTTGAGAATACACTGTGGAGAGCCTTTTCCTGTAAAAGAAGTGGGGTAACAGGTTAGAGGAATCCACTGGGGTGAAGTTAGAGGTAATGGTGGCTTAGAACAGGACTGTGGTGGTGAAGGTTGTACAACATGGAGAATGGAGTTTGGTAGAATAAAAAGATTCCTTGATTGATTGGTAATGGCATATGAGAGAAAGAGAACTTGGGTCTGAGTCCAGCTGTTTGAACCGAGCAACTTAAAGGATAGAATTTCCATTTATTGAGATGGGAAAGACTGTAGGAGTAGTTGGGGGACTGGGGAAGGGGAGCACAGCAGGAGTTGAGTTTTGGTCAAAACTCAAGACTTATTAGACATCTGAGGGGAGATCTTTATTAAGCACTAAGATACACTAGTTAGGAATTCAGTACAAAAACTATAAATATGTATTGAATTAATAAACATGCTCATTAATTAATAAACCCATTGTACAACTTTCAGTTTAGTTAGGTCATTGCTTAAAACATGGTAAATATTTTAACAATTCACATGCTGCAGAAAGAAATAGAGTGGAAAAGTCACTGACTTCCGATGAGACAAACTGAGTTTGAATTCTGGTTCTTCCATCTAGTTATCTAAAATATTGTAGAAATTAACTAATATATCAGAACTTGTTCTCCCTTATATAAATGGACAAAATAATACCTTCTTAACTGGATGAATTGAGGATTAAATTAAATAAGAATTTACATATTCTTACATATTATACATCATTATGTATTGTATGTAAATAAGAATTTACATATAATAGATATGTGTAAATAAGAATTTACATATAATAGATATATGTAAATAAGAATTTACATATAATAGATATATGTAAGTTCCCTTCCACCATACCTTATAATTTCAAATAAAAAGTCTGGATAGCATGATATTATTTTTCTTACTATCTCCAAAATAAATAAATGGGTAAATGCACTTGTGACTTGAAGATGCTAAGTTATCATTAAAGGCAAATGTGAATTTAGGACAATAAGATTTGGTTAGTGGACTGAAAACCATGACTATACCAACGCTTTCTCTCATCCACCCATTAAGTGATCATGATCTTCTTTTACACTTAACCTGGACTTCAGAATCCTTCTTAACATATTTTTTTGTAAGTCAAATACCAAGAGTCAATTAGATTCATATGTGAGTTAAAAATCTTATAGACAATAGAGGTTACTCAACGTGAAACAATTTATTATATTAATAGCTAAAAATCAAAATATATTGAAATAAACTTTAAGACGTTCTCAGGTTAAGTTTATTTCATTCAACGGTTAAACTTTTCATATAGCCATACCTTTTCAGTCATTTAAATGCTTAATTCTTAGGATCCCGAAACTACTTAAATAGGGTGTACTTTATTTGTAATAACATTTAAAATCATAGATTTGACTGGGTATGGCACAAAATCATATTCAGAATTTGAAATTTTAAATGTAAGAATATTCAAGCTAGCAAAGAACATAGAGAAAATATTGATTGATAAGGAGACAAAGTATAATTTACTGAGTACAAACTATGTATGATTTATGATGTCAAACATTTTGCATATAAAATCCTATTGGACCCTTATGATTAACCCATAATTATAACTGTTTTACAGACAACAAGATTGAGGCTTGAAGGGAGTTGAATTCATAAAGTTGGGAAGTGATCGATCGGGTTCTGAACACGTCAGTCTTTTACCCAAAAGCTGTACTCTCTGTTCTGTGTTATACTCTTCAGGAAAATTAGGTCCAAATGAAACAATTAGCTGTTTGACATCCAGTCATTTTATTAATTAATTCTATGCCAAAATTTTCTTATCTTTAAGTCTAATGAAATGGAATAGATGCCTATGATCAAGATTAGCCATAAGTTCACAGAACTTTTGTTAGAAATTTATATCTACTGGTATCATGTCAAATTAAGCCCTAATTTTTAGGCATAAACATAATAACAATAACTAACATTTCTTGCTGTTTTGCGAGTCAGACACAATGTGACTAATTCTCATGTGGATACAAACATGGAGCAAGATGAATCAAGTAGAAAAAAGAAGTAGGAAATAGAAGCACAGATAAGAGTCCAGAACTGAGACATTTTTGAAAATATTTTGAAAATGCCACAAAAATACCACCAATTATGGAACTTAATGTGCCCATGCCTAATGATGTTTTATTTCTTTAAATACATTGATTTTCTCACTTAAGAGGGACATTTCCTGTTATGCAAATAAATTTGCCACTTTAAAATAGATGTTGGTTGCAAAATAGAATTCCTTTTACAGAACCTCACATTACTGCCAACTTTTCTAAAGCAAATCTCTCAAGTGAAAAGAGAAATGTTTATTTTTCTCCTGTGATTTGTTAGTTATTTCATGCCGACATTTCTCTTAAAATAGTCTGCATTTCTAGTTTTTGGGCCACATCAATTGGGAGTCCTCGTTCTTCTCTGTATGCTTTTGTCTCCCAACAAAAATGCTGACCACGAACTGCTTATTTATACGACAGTTTTCTTTAATGGACTTTTAGCTCTTAAAGGGTGGGGACTGTGTTCTATCAATTGTTGAATCCTCAACATAGAACACAGTAATGGGTAAAAATAATCAATGTTTATAGAAAGGACAAGAAAAGGAAGGAAGTGGTAATTTACCTCCAGATACCATAATAGTTCAACTGTTGTTAATTCAAATTGCTGCACAGTCCCAGCACGTTATGCAATTTTGATCATGGACCATATAAACCACTTGTATTTAAATGGAAATGATCTTCATCAACAAATGTATAAGGTCAGTGAAACCAGAGTGTTTCACACAGGCAAGTGGTCCTTGGCAGAGAAACGACTTCTCCCTAGACAAGCATAAGGTTGTGTTCGTATTGAAGCGTGTAATGATGCATAACTCGTGTCATAATGTTAAAATTTCACATATTCTAAGGAACTGTTTCTCCAGGAACATAATTAGAATACCTGTTTCATTTGTTCAGAATGCACGGATATTTTGACGTGTTGGGAGTCACCAACTGTTCGCTGGATGGGCAAAGCCTTCCCCATGTTGATGACTCTGTTGACAGAAAACAGAAGGACCACATCTCCTAGACAGGCATTTAAATATTTAACTTGATTATTAATTCAGTCAAATTATGAGTGATGCCTATTATCTTTATAAATAGATATAAAAAGCATATATATGCAAAAGAAGCATTGATGTGGAAAATGCTACACTAACAAATCTTATTAAAAGAAGGAATTTTGAAATAACTTGCCAGGAGGGTAATGACCTCAATTAAATTTTATGTGAAATAATAATTGGTGATTTTAATAAAGGAACTCTATTGCAAATTGCATATTTGATAATATAATATTTTGTTATTTCTTATTTCCCTCTGGCTTGCATTTATAGTAAGTAAAAATCTTTGAGATGATCAAGTAAGATTTATAATTTAAAGTGCCTTTTCTTTCAATGTGCTCAAATAGATTTCAAATAGTTTTAAATTCAAAAGGAGGCAAAGAAGAAAAGTATTTAAAATCTTCTCAGAGATATTTATTCTATCAGTAAGGGAGAACATTGGACTATAAAAATTTACAGTGATTATCCAAGTGACACAAGCATAAGAGGGGAGAAATTAAAAGCCACAGCATTTAGAGATATTTCAGGAGATAAACATGTTTGATGTGAATCATTGGGAAAATACCAAATTGAAGTTAACACCTTCTGTATAAATGGAATACATTCCCATGTCTATATGTCATTGTGCTCATAGATTTTTTTGAACAAAACTATTATTTTGTAGCAATTAAATATTTTTTAGTGACTTCACATGAAGTGCTCACTTATACGTAGTTTTGAGTTTAGATAACTTCACAATTCAACTAGGAAAGGCTTTTGTTTCTATCACTACAAACAAAAAATTTCCCCGTAAAACAATACTGAAATTCATAATGCTAAAGGGCTGCTGTGCACAGTTAAATGTTAAATTTAAATTAGGTTTAGAACCAGGAAAACCTGCATTATGATGTTCATTTTCTTTAGCCTTTAAAAATCCCCTATACTGATTTTTCTATTGCATAATGTGAATTTTTATCCCGCTTCAGGATGAAGTCGTAAGCCCACGGCAAAGCACACATGGGCTTCTCTGTTATTGACGTGGCATAGTTGTTCTTGGCTGTGTTCAGTATTGTTAGCGACGATAATAATGAGGCGAGCTTGGAGGGACGTGAGCAACGATCAGTAGCAAGCATGTTTGAGGGGATGCAAGAGACGTGCTAATAACCTGGTTTAAAAACCCCGAGCGTGCTCACAACGCCCACATATAAAATATTTTCAGAGTTGCTGACATTCACCAACGAATGTATTTCCATTGTGTGCAACCCAGCCACATTTTGTATCAAATTATATCTTCTTTGTATGGTTGGGATTTTACCAACTATATTTTGAGGAACGTTATGGCAATATTCCTAGCCATAATAAGTTCTGTATGTTGCTGAATAGGGTTTCCAAGCTTTTAGTACGTCAATATTATCAGACTTTCTAGAACACTCACCGTTCTGGTGGTTCACCTCTGGACAGGCTCCAATTTGACAATTTCCTTCTTAAAACAAATCATCAGAAGCAACTATAATATTCAAAATATGCACTGACAAATGCAAAGATTGGTGAAAAATCTTTTTTTTTTTTCTTTTTTGTATTCTGGATATGACAAAGCTATTAAGGCTGCTTAAGGCACCGTTAACTTATTTAGTAACTGTATCTTGCTATTGGTATATAGAATTTGTGGTCGTTTTCTAGGAGTTTAGTACAATCTCCAGAGAATTTAGTAATCAACCTCACTGCTGAATGCATCTATCAGAGTTACCGCGGCTGTGACCACAGGAACCGCCAGGGAGCCGGAAGTGTCAGAAGGTCAGTTAAGAGCAACTCAGATTTCTCTCCTGGGAATTTTCTAGGACATGCACTGCTTAGTTGTAGTAACATTAATAGAAATATCAGAAAACCACACCATTATATACCATTCCAATAAAGTAAAGCTCTGAGCTCAGAGATCCTGCTTTCATAAATTAGGCAGTGAATAGTTAATCTAGTAATTTATCCTCATGTGGAACTTTAAAAACAATGTCTAAATGGGTTGATATTAACAAGTCCTGCATTGTTTTATTTACAGAAAATAATACCTTTGTTTAAAAAGAGGCATCAAACATAAATCAGATTTTTAAAAATATGATCAGTTATAAATAAGCTTATCTGATGGAAAAGAGCCAAACCAAGAGCAGACATTTTTAGTATTGGAATGGGTTCTTGGTGAGAGCCCGTGGTGATCTGCCGTTACTCTCTCTGCTTCCTAAGGCCTTCCTAATCCCTAGTGTGGCATCCGTAATGCCACACACACACACCCTACATCTCATGGAATTTTTAAGGTAAACTGGGTCCAGTGTGCCCTGGAGTAAGCTAGACTATTCTAGCACTTTTCAAGATAAATTAAACCAATGGTTCTTAACTGAGGGCTATTTTGTCCCCTAAGAAACATTTGGCAATGTCTGAAGGCATTTCTGGTTGTCACAACTGGGGGGATGCTACTGGCCTCGAGTGGGTAGAGACCTGGGTTGCTGCTAAATATGCTACAAGGCACAGGAAAAGTCCCCCCAACAAAGAATTATTCGGCCCCAAATGTCAATAGTGCTGAGTTTGAGAAAGTCTGAAATGAGACACTTAAGTTCTCAGCTGAGCATATTGAGTTGGCTCACACTAAAGTCGATTCAAAGGACACCAGCTGACGATGGTGCTCGTAGAACAGAGCCCGTTGTGAGCCAGACTGTTCTTTCAGTAGCTGTAACATCCCTGAATGAACGCTTCGTTAACAAGCCATATTTCTGTCTGAATTACTCTCCTATTTGGGTGGTTTACTGTTATTTAACTGATAGTCACAGTTTTGTGTTTTTCCCCTAGATTGTTATAATGAGTTGTGTTATTTCTTCCTCATGAATCCTGCCAAGATTCCCCGAGTTTAGTTGAAAAACTTTGATCTAACTAGTGCGATAATTCCTAACTCTTCCCTCTCCCTCCTGTACCCCTCTCACGTACGACCACGGGAGGGGTTCACCTTTCCACAGCTGTCAGAATAAGCTGTCCAAAAACCAGGGCTCATCTTGTCACTCACCTCCTAGCAAGACTTGAATGGCTGTCTATTGTCAACTTGATAAAAAGCAAGCCGTTCCCTTCAGCATAACAGAGCAAACCCTGTGTCACCTGACCCCTGCGTACCTTCCCAGACTAATCTCTTGTTCCTTCAGTCAGACATTTCCACTCTAGCAACACTGAATTTCTTGAGTTCTCTGCACAAGCCATGCTGTGTCTCACCTGGGTGACTTTACTTCAACCTGCTTCCATGTTTACAGATTTACTCTTCACCCTTGTCAACTCTCTAGTTCCCAACTGGCTCATTTACCACTTCTTCCAGGAAACTTCTATAATCTTCCCGGGTAGGGTTACTCCTGTAATAGCCTGTGTGTGTGTCTATCATTGCACTTCCCAGGTTGTTTTAAAGCAGCCTTTGTGTTTCCCTCTGGATTCCATGAAGTTGTGGCCTCAGTCCTTCTCACTTTTGTGTTCCCTGACTTCCTAGCCAAAGGCCCAGAGGATGTTTGTCTCTTCGTCAATGTAAAGTGATCGAGTAAATGAATGAGTGTCGATTTGTCATTTCACTGTTGCAAGTGAATTAAACTGATCTACATCGAGGAATGTGCCCTAATTTAGTTCCAGGGTAATTTTGGAATTATTTTGACTACCGTTTCTGTATGATAATCATTAAAAGAAGGTTAGTTTATCTGTTTGGGGTTTTTCTCTTTACTAACCTATTTGTTTAGATGGGTTCAGATTACTAAAGATTCAAAGTAGAGATGTTGAAAGATACAATTTATTTCTAAGTACTGGTATTCTGTGCATTTCCAAGTAGCCTCTGGTCCAAGACATTGCTGAGTGTAGAGGAAACAAGTAACAATACTGGTAATAGCATTATTGAACAACTACCATAAGTCAGCTGCTATGCTAAGAAGTAGATATCATTTTCTCACCTAACCTATGAAGTAGAACTATAATTATTTCCAGTTTAAACATTTACACATATTCAGGAGGAACTGAGGCACAGAGAGGTTGGGGTAACATTTCCCAGAGTTTCCCAGGTAGTATGTGAAGGAGCAGGCATTCAATTGGCCCAAGAGCTTCAACTTTTGACCATTATCTACTGGTGCACCTATATACTGACAAATTAATGCCTAAACCTCTAATTTTAAACTGAAATATTATTTCTAGCTAATTACTCCTTAGTGATGATTCAATGAGTTAATGTGCATAAGGGCATAGTAAGTGCACAATAAAGGTTAGCTACTAGAATTAAGTTTTGAGATAAAAATAAGTACTCTAGACTAGTTTTCCACCATAAATTTAGGAAGGTAAACTTGCCCTCTTTAACTTAGAGGATTTTAATAAGGATGAAATATGGGTGAGCATTTTGAAAAGTATTGTGTAATCAAGAAATATAAGCTATCATCCTTGGGCATTGGCATTATCATAGTGCATGAACTTATTTTAAAATGTAAAATATAATATTTATCATTTGTCTAAATTAAAGGAAGAAAAACAGTGAGAACCAGAGACTGATTATTTTAAGGCTTTAGAAAGTGGATGTACATAGACTGAGGAAAGTGCTTGAATATGGTGCTCAATTATTTCTAAAGAAGACATGGGGGTAGGATGAGGCTGTTTTAAAGGGCAGAGCTGCTAGACAGCCCCATTTCCCAGGACTGTACCATAGACAGAGTCCAAGAGTAGGATATGACTAAGGGTCCATTTTGAAAAATGAAAATTGAAAAATTTAAATTTTTCCCATTGACCTCTAAGACAGGCATTTTATTACCTTATGGAGAAAATCATTTCTGGTTTTACACCATCACTACCCTTCTTTTCCTAAGTCAACCTTCTTTAAACACTTCAGATACCTTTCCTAAATTGATGAGCCAGAAAACAATCGTTACCTAAAGCTTATGGCCTGTCCTATCACATTATAAAAACCACACTTAAGAATCCAACGTTTACTTCAAGGAATACTCTGCTGCAGTCACTACAGTGGGAGGGGAGAAAGTGGTGGTCAGTCTATTTCAAGGAAGGATTTTGCATGCTGACTTAAGAGGATGTGTCAATTCAAGAGCCCCGGCAATTACCTATGCATCCCTCAGGACTCAAGGACTGTCTCTGTAAATGCATGAGGGGCCTGCACCCCAGACCCTTAGCAGAACTCTCCTGGAGAAGTCCTCCGGAAGTGTTTCTGGCAGAGGGCTCACCTGGGAAAGCAGATCGTAATCTGCATTTAGCAGTAAAGCTATTCCTCTCCCTTTAAGTGCAATTGTTGTTGACCCTAATGACTGTGTAATTGACAACAAAGTGGTTCAGTAAGGCTGACCTCTTCTTACCTGCAAAGAGTGTACGATCGATCGATGGAGTGGAATATTTCACAGCTGCGTTAGGCGGTGGCTTCCTTAACCGCTGCAGGCTTCCCTTGCCGGGTGGGCACCAGGCTCCTCGAGTCGGACATCCGGTAATGAAACCAGATCCCTCCCGCAGTCGGTCAGTAGCACGTTTGCCATTTTCTCCCTTTTTCACTTTCGATTTTCAGTTTGACTTTTAAGAGTCTTAGGCATTTTTCAGATAATTGAATCTAAACTTAATATACACTGGCTCAGTTGAAAAAAGACTACTTGGTTCCTGGTTTGGCCTTTTTGGATTAAAACGTTATTGTGTTTAAGAGAGAAAAAAAGGTTTCCTAATCATTGTCCTTTTTATTTAACAGAATAAAATTATATTGAAATACCTGTGTAACAACAACTGAACTTAATTCTACAAAATATGGTCTTTAAAATGACTCATATTGTGCCACATCTTAGAAACATATATTTGGTAGAAGTGTACTTGATGTATTTTTTAAAAATCATGAATGCATTTTAAACACAGGTTAACATAATATTGATTTTAATTTTAAGCTAAATTATGATAATTATTATAGTTAAGAAGTCAGTTGCAAAAGTTTGGAGGCCAGACAGACCTGAATTTGAATCCCATCTCTGCCTATTGCAGAGCAGATTACTTAAACTTTGTTAGCATCAGTTTTCTCAACTCTAAAATGGTATCAGTAATATCTCCCGACTGAGATTAAGGATTAAGTAAAATAATGAGTAAAAGTGCTTAATTCAATACTTGCCAAATAGTGAGGTCTAAAATGTTGTAGATATTATAATTATTAGAATATTCTTTTTCAGTCCTGGATAGATACCTAATAATATGACACCTCTGAGGCTAGCCACAGCTTTCAAAACAGCTTGATATACAAAATGTCTCTTACAGTTTGTTCTTCACTTTCGAGCTGCTCACAGTTTCCCCTGTCTCAGTCACAGCAAAGCTATCTCTTTTTCTGATACCTTTTACAGTTAGTAAACTCTATGCCACATCTCTCTCTTTGCTTTGCTGCTGTCTTTGAATTTGACCACAGCAGAAGGACAAATCTGTTACATTTCTGGTTGTCCACACTGCATATAGGTTGGCACCAAATCCGGAGAGTACAGTGAAAAAGAATCCGCCCCATAGCTGACACTCCTCCCTGGAGGATGGCTGTCAGCAACTGAAGCAAGGTTTTCTCCACCTAATCATCTTTACCTATTTCTTATGCATGTTTTTGTTTTTTGTTCTTTTGCTGAGGAAGATTCGCCCTGAGCTGACATCTGTGCCCATCTTCCTGTATTTTGTATGTGGGTCACCGCCACAGTATTGCCGCCAACAAATGGTGTAGGTCCACGCCTGGGATCTGAACCCAGGCCACCAACGTGGACCATGCCAAGCTTAACCACTAGGCCACAGGGCCAGCCCCATGTGTGTTTGTTTTAATATATCTTTCTCACTCCAAGCGGCCCCTCCAACTTCACCTGATTATTTTACAAATACATTTAATAACATCCTAACTTAACCGTCTTCAAATTGAAATGTATAGAGATCTTGCCTTTTTTACTGGGCACCATTAAATATAGTTTCAATATGAAAAATTTCACACCTTTATGGAATAGACTGATGAACTGTACCTCCTAGACCCAATAACTATTAAGATGTTGCCACTCTTCCTTCTGATGGGCTCCTTCCCCCACCTCTTCTTTCACAGTCTTTTAAAGCAAGTCCTAGGCATCCTGTCAATTTACTTCTACATACTTCAGTGTGAATCATAAAAAAATAGAGATGTTTTCTTACCTAACCACACTTAACTAAATTCATAATGTATCTTAGTATCTTCTAATATACAGCAAATATTCAGTTTCCACAGTTGTCCTGTAAATCCCTTTTTACAGCTGGTCTGTTGGCATCAAGTTCCCAATAAGGTCCACACATTACAGTTGGTTGTTATGTTTCTTAAGTCCTTTTTAATCTAGAGAAGTGTCCTCTCTCTCCTTTTTTCTCACGCCATTGACTTAAAGAAACCAGATAAGTTATTGTGCAAAATTTCACACATTTTGAATTTGTGTTTCTTTCCTTGTGTTTATTTAACTCATTTCTCTCTCTCTTGTATTTCTTATAAATGGGAAAACAGCTCTGTAGTCTAGGTTGAACTTAGGGTCAACATTTTGTCAGTAATACCTTTATATTTTGAAAACTGAAGAATGTTTTAGCCAGGGATAGTATCTGTCATCTCAGAATCAAATTCATAAATACCAACCAGTGATAATTAAATGTGTTTTTGGTCCCATGAACCTGTGGCAATATGACCTTTACAATGATGAGAAATGAAAAAAGTATATGTGTGTTTGTGTGTATGTGCACAAATATAAATAAATATTTCTTCTTTCCATCTTTGGAGGAATGAACTGGCTCTTAACTTCATCCATGCCTATTTTGTGTGTGTGTGTGTGTGTGTGTGTGTGTGTGTGTGTGTGTGTGAAGAAGATTAGCCCCGAACTAACATCCATTGCCAATCCTCCTCTTTTTGCTGAGGAAGACTGGCCTGGGCTAACATCTGTGCCCATCTTCCTCTACTTTATATGGGACACCACCACAGCATGGCTGACAAGCAGTGCCTCGGAGGGAGCCCAGGATCCAAACCCGTGAACCCCGGGCTACCAAAGCGTGGACTAAACTGCTGCGCCACCTGGCAGCCCCATCCATGCCTATTTTTGAGGAGAAAAAAGATCAAAAAGTTTTCTCTCATATTCATTCTTTCAACATCATGTATCTATTGACTTTTACTTTGGGTCAAGAACTGTGCTTAGTACTACAGATAAAAAGACAAGTCTCATGGGCCAGCCCGATGGCGTAGTGATTAAGTTCGCATGCTCAGCTTCAGCGGCCGAGGGTTTGCAGTTTCGGATCATGGGCAGGACCTAGGCACCATTAATTGAGCCATATGGCAGGTGTCCCACATATAAAGTAGAGGAGGATGGGCAGGGATGTTAGCCCAGGGCCAGTCTTCCTCAGCAAAAAGAGGAGGATTGGCAACAGATGTTAGCTCAGGGCTGGTCGTCCTCACCCCCCACCCCCCTGCCCAAAAAAGAAGACAAATCTTCATCCTTAACCACAAGGAAATTGCAGTCTTATGAAAATGAAGGTCATTACCTTAGAATTTGTTTCCCAAGGGCCTAGAGCAGTAGGCTTATATACCAATTATGGTCTATAGAACAATGTAAAAAAGGACATTTCTGACATAGTTTATTACTTTTCTAACAACATATTTGTTATGTAAACATGATGGTAAAACAATCTGCTGAAAATTGAAAAGTTTATTAATTTAATTAAACTGTCTAGTCTGTGTTCCATGAAAAACATCCCTGGTATGTATCGTGGTTCCTGGAATACTGTGTTATTAGTAAATATTTGTTGGATATATTATTGAATAAATTGAATTTATTTTTCTTAATTGTGTTGTATACATAGATATAATCTAATAAAATCTAAGATAGAAATATAATCTAAAATACTTCAATTACTAAACTTTGTTTTATATTTGCATAAAATTAACAAGATCAGATGATTCATATAAGAACTGTGCATCAATTAATGAAAGTAGTATCAAGATAGGCATTATAGGAATTTAGAAAGTAAGAAAGAAAATCTTTATCTCCAGTGAATTTTCAACTGAGTGGTTTAAAATAAGCCAAGTACATCAAAAAATATGTAGCATTTTGTAATATCCAAATTTCTCACATAATCTAAAACATAGAAAGTGTATATTAAATATCAAAACCTATGTGAAGTGTAACCTACATTTTATTGTATTACAAACAGGAAGAAATAATAACCATTTAGAATAAGAAAAGCTTCCTGATAGAGTTTGAAGTATAGATTCTTTGAAAACAAATGAAATTTCAGTGGGATAAATATTCTAGTATATTCAAGTGTTCGTGGGTTTCATAGGAAATACCAGATGTCTTAATTTTACTTGAATGTGGGGATCATATATGTAAGTCCTGAATAATGAGATTTTAATTGTCATTTGGGATCCTTTTTGAAGGATCCTAAATGCCCTAGGGAAGTAGATAGTATGGGACTATTAAAGATTTCCAAATAGGAGGATAGTGTGTCTGAATCGATAATTTTGGTGAACTCATCTGGCGGTAATAAAAAAATACCATGGAGGAGACCAGGACCCAAAGTGGGGGTAGGTGGAGGTGCTCGTAACGGGTTGCATCATTTTTGATTGTCCTGGGAGTTATTCAGTGCAAGATTTGCAAACTAATGCTTAGAGGGTTCCAGTGGCTCATGGGTAGCATCTTTAATACCTTACAATCTACACCTTCAGGATACCTGTTAGCATCAGTCATCTTTACACCCTTCTCCTGAACCCATGATTTTGGACTCAGTGCCGACATACAGGGTCACCAGATATGATGGTCAGCTGACTTACTACACAATTCTCCCATCCAGGGAAAAAAGTGATAGCTGAAATGTAGCCCGTAGTCCACTCACCTGACTCACCTCTGGTTTAGGGCCGTGACCATCTGTTAGAAGGGAAAACTTTTGTGAATGCATACAAGTTGCTGTATGGGCTAGCTGTGTCACTGCCTGTACTCCAAGGCTGCTCCATTACTCCAGTGCTGGGGTCCTTTTCAATGTTATTTATCTGTTAACACTATATTAGGCCAACATCATGAAGGCTAGATATTAAACAAGCCGACAAAAAAGTTGTATCCCACTCTATCACAATCCATGGGCTGCCAGTTTTGACCCCTGATTGAAAGACATCCACCTAGGAGATGTTGTAGGAAGCACAGAAATAATGACGTTTGTGGAGGAGCTGCTTACAAATCCATTTTGAAATATGCTGATAAAGAAGACAAGTGGAAATGGCAAATAGGCCAGTGGAAATGGATTCAAAGCTCTGAGAGAGAAATAAAAACCTAGAGAAATATGGTTAAGTATCATAAGTATGGAATGAGAATTGCAGCTATAAAGGGATGAAAACAAAGGGAAAAGCACATAGAAGAATATAAATTGTAGAACATTGTTGTTTAGTAGCACATAGTTCAGGAAAAGCAGAAATACTAGGAATTGGTTAGGGAAAATACAAGTAATCAAAATCGGGGTTTCTGGTCAGGCTCTTAAATGTTTATCGCTATTTTCATGTACCCTGATTTAAATTTCCTGTAATGTGATTGTATTAAATGAAAGCTACCAGGCATTGAGGAAAGATAGAAAATCATAATGACACGGTATTGCACTTTTACACATTTTCAGATCTACACACTGAAAATCTTATTTGGCTGTAGACTATGCATTTTTTAATCTAATCTTTGGCTCAAACTCAAATTGTTTCTTTTGCATGGAAATAAACCTTTAAAAAAGCAGAAAGCTATCTTCATGATACTTTTTTCCCCCAAAGATAAGCATTTCAAAATTTTTGCAAGATTAATTTTAATAGTATTATATGTATGGAATTTAAAACTTGAAATGTATTTCTATAAAATTGAACTATGATTAAAACAATTTAAATAGAAATCCCAAGAAGAATGTGAGATTCTTGTTGAATATTTTCTTTAGATATTTTTAATAGTCCAAACCAACCAACTAACCAACCAAAAGGATTTAAGGGGAAAAGAAAAAAAAATCACCTTTTTTCCTCCATTTTCTGCTTTTGAGTACCTGTGAAAGAAATGGGTTTTTAAGACAAATGGGCATTTTTTGCTCCAAGAAAAAGAATACTTTCTTCTTACTTCTCCTCTTCCTCTTCCATCTCACCCGTTTATCTACTAGGGTGTAGGAAAAGTTATTTACTAATAATGATTTTAAAGACTATCAGGATTTCTAAAAATAACCCACAGATAAACCAAAAACAAAATCTGTATTTGGATATTTCAATCACATGTGATTAGTGAATTCAAGAAAAAAACCTACCGTACCAAAATGTAAATCAGTTTAAATCATGGAGCATCAACATTCTGGGTTTGGTTACTGCTACTTGCAGCATTGTTTGTTATCACTAGGCGTTATGGGTGGCAGTTGGGTAAGATTGGTAAAGAAAAAGGGGATTTTAGTTAACTATTTACATTTTGCTGAGATATCCTAATATTTCTTTTCTTTTTTTCTTTTCAAGACTTTATTTTTTAGAGCGGTTTTAGGTTCACCACAAAATTGAGAAAAAAGTATTGATATCTCCCATGTAACCCCGGCCCCCACACATGCATAGCCTCCCCCTGTTATCAAGACCCTCTACCAGAGTGGCACATGACAACTAATGAACCTACATTGACATGTCATTATCATCTAGAGTCCATGGTTTACATTATGGTTTACTCTTGGTATTGTACATTCTGTTGGTTTGGGCAAATGTGTAATGACATGTCTCCATCATTATAGTATCATACAGAGTAGTTTCACTGCCCTCAAAATTCTTTGTGTTCTGCCTATTTATCTAATGTCCTTCCCCCAACCCCTGGCAATGACTGTTCTTTTAATTGTCTCCATAGTTTTGCCTTTTCCAGAATATCATGTAGTTGGAATTGGAGTATATAGCCTTTTTAGATTGGCTTCTTTCACTTAGCAATATGTATTTAAGTTTCCTCCATGTCTTTTCATGGCTTGATAGCTCATTTCTCTTTATTGCTGAATAATGTTCCACTGTCTGAATGTACCACAGTTTATTTATCCGTTCACCTAGTGAAGGACATCTTAGTTGCTTCCAAGTTTTGGAAATTATGAGTAAAGCTGCTATAAACATCTGTGTGCAGGTTTTTGTGTAGATATAAGTTTTTAACTGCTTTGGGTAAATACCAAGGATATGGTAAGAGTATGTTTAGTTTTATAGGAAACCACCAAACTGTCTTCCAAAGTAGCTGTACCATTTTGCATTCCCACCAGCAATGAATGAGAGTTCCTGTTGCTCCAAATCATTGTTAGCACTTGATGTTGTCAGTGTGCTGGATTTTGGCCGTTCTCGTAGGTGTTTAGTGGTATTTCATTGTTGTTTTAGTTTGCATTTCCCTGATGACATATGATGTGGGGTATCTTTTCATATGCTCATTTGCCATCTGTATGTCTTCTTTGGTGAGATGTCTGTTAAGGTCTTTTGCTCATTTTTAATTGGGCTATCTGTTCTGTTATTGAGTTTCAAGCATTCTTTATATGTTTTGGATCATAGTCATTTATCAGCTGTGTCTTTTGCAGATATTTTCTCGCAGTCTGTAGCTTGTATTCTCATTCTCTTGACAGTGCCTTTTGCAGAACAGAAGTTTTTAATTTTAATGTAGTCCAGCTTATTAATTACTTCTTTTGTGGATCCTGCCTTTGGTGTTATACCTAAAAATTCATTGCCAAACCCAAGGTCATCTAAGTTTTCTCCCTATGTTATCTTCTAGGAGTTTTATAGTTTTGCATTTTACATTTAGTTCTGTGATCCATTTTGAGTTAATTTTTGTGAAGGGTGTAAGGTCTGTGTCTAGATTCATTTTTTTTTGCATGTGGATGTACAGTTGTTCCAGCGCTATTTGTTGAAAAGACTATCTTTGTTCCTTTGTCAAAAATTAGTTGATCATATTTATGTGGGTGTATTTCTGGGCTCTCTATTCTATTCTATCCAAATATTCTTAGAGAACCAGTCCTTAATTTCCTGGTGTTCAATATTTGTCATAGCATTTTGCTATTTAAGAGGATAAATAGGATTCAACACAAGAACTGCACATCAATTACATTTAGTGTTAAGATGGGCATTATAGACATTTAAGTAGTAAAAAGTTTCAGTCAATTTGGGGAGTGGTAAGTCAAGTAAGTTGTGATAAATGAAGTAATGCTGAAAGTGGATTTTGAAGTGTAGGTAAGAATTGACATTCATTTCATTCATTCATCAAAAATTCGCTGAACCCATCCAAGGGCCAAGTATTCACTGAATTACTAGGGATACCACTGTCAGTCAAATAGTCATAGTCCCTGTCCTCATAAAACTTCATTCTTGAGCAAGAAATAGACAATAAGTAAGTTATATGTAATGTAATGTTAGGTATTGATAAGTAATATAAAGAAAACGCTACCCTCTACTCACATAAAAAGTTATGGACAAATGGTATTTTAGAAAGGGTGATCAGGGAGGCTCTCCGAGGAGGTGATGCTGAAAGGGAAGAGGAAACCATGCAAATGGGAATGTGCGTTCTGGGCAGAGAAAGCCACACAGGGTAAAGGCCATGAGACAGGAACATGCTTGATAGTCTGAGGAACATTGCAAAGGTCAATCAACTAAGGTACAATGCATAAAGGAGGAAATGGAGGGAAATGGTGAGAAAAGAGCCATAGCTTGGAGCCAAGATCCTGTAAGACCTTGTCAGAGAAAACGAGTGGTGAAGGGTGGGTTCAGCAGAAGGGCTAAGGTGTGGAAAGACTCATAAACAGGAATAAGAAGGGTATGTTCCCAAAATTTCAAGCAATTCATTGTGATTTTGTTGCATTTTACAAATGAAAAAGGATGAAAACATAATACTGTGTAGATTTTAAGCAGCTTTCAAGGGGGAGCCATGCAAGGCGTTGAGTCAGAAAATGAGGTGTCACATTAGAGTTTTAGCAGGATCACTGTTAGCAGAGTGGAGAGTCATTTGGAGAGGGGCAAGACTGGAGGCCAGGAAACCAGCCAGGAGATGATTATAGTAAAATAAACAAATGATCAGAATTGGAACAGAAAGGTGACATTAAACAGTGTTAAACAGTGTAATCTTCTGATCAATGAAACCACATCGTAAGGTCCTAAAGGGCAAAACCCATGAATCCTTCAGTCTCAGTGCCTCACGTATAAAAAGTGCTCAATAAATCCTTGAAGAAATTGGTGGGTTTAATTTGAAATTTGCACTCTATAAAAATAAAGATGGAGAAACCCTTACATAATGACGAAGAAATTATAGTAGTAGGAAAAAACCAAAATGTAAGTTTCTGTTGGAATATACAAATTGATAGATGAAGGAAATATTCTAAAACATCGGGGAGGACTATACTAGGCAAGAGTTCTGCCAAAATTGGTTCCAATTCACAGGAAATGAATATAATGCAATTTTTATTGTCTCGAAACAGAAGAATTATGACACTTAGCAGACATTGTTGCTCAAGGTAATAGGAGAAATCAAGTTTTGGTTAGTTGGATCAACTATAACGATAATTAAGACTTTGGAAGAAGCCTTGCTGGTCATTGTAATTCATCAAATAATTCTACACAACTTGATGACTTTATACAAGGTCTTTTCCATCCCCTCAGGCAGAGTAAAAACCATTTGGAAACATTTCATGGAAGAGTAACACAAACAATTAAGGTGTAATATGGCTAAATGACAGTTTAAAAACACTTAAAAGTCTTAAGTGAAATGAGAACACTTCTAGGACTGGCTTGAGGTGGTAGAAGAATTACTTAGATTAATGTGAGTAAAATAAGAGATAATGGCATGAAATTAAGTAAATCATGCTGACCCTAGAGTTTGTGGATCATCAAACACACAAATGGTAGTGTTAAAATCACTTCTTTGGAGGATTTAAGTATGAAGATATACTATTGAATATTTCACAGGAGAAATTCTTTAGAATATAAAATAATGGGCTTATTCAAACTTTTAAAAATATCCCTCCAAGTGATGTAGTACAGAAACATTCATATTATAAAAAGGAACATTATCCTTTAGTAGTTTATCAGTGAGACAAGTTTGAGTTATTGGGATAGGAGTTTAAAATGCTCAGGAAATCCAGTTTTCCTGTAACCTAGAGTCAGAAGTATGCCTCAAATCATCCATTTTAAAGAAAGAAATCAAAGTAAAACAAGTTACTGAACAGATGGAAAAATAATGAAATAAACATTTAAATTTGGGGATTCTAATGTTTCTCATTAACTTTGTCCAGTCTCTTATTTCTTTTAGAGATTGGTAAATGGATGACTAGACGATTTTAAAACATACGGAGAAGTGCAGAATGTAAGAATAAAACAAATTGCCTGGATAATTCAGGAAGAAGAAAAGCTATTCAAATAGTCATGGTCCAAACTTGAAATAAATCAGATCAAATTAGAAAAGGAAGTCACTGCTTTAAAGAAATGTAACGGAGAGCCAGCCCTGATGGCCTAGTGGTTCAAGTTTGGCCCTCTCACCGCTTCGGCGGCCCAGGTTCATTTCCCAGTGGTGGAACCACACCACCTGTCTGTCAGTTGCTGTGCTGTGGTGGCAGCTCACATAGAAGAGCTAGAAGGACTTACAACTAGAATATACAACCATGCACCGGGGCTTTGGGGAGGAAAAAAGAAAAGGAAGATTGACAACAGATGTGAGCTCAGGGTGAATCCTTCCCTGCAAAAAAAAAAAAAAAAAAAAAACCAGAGTCCAATAATGTGGTTAAAAAAAGAAATATAATGAAATGAATATCAAACAGAGTGAATGAGAATCTGAAAGATATTAGTAACATGTTTCTTATCCCAATAAGAAAAAAAGAGACAATTTTATACTTTTAAAAATAATATGTACATCATAAATTAATAAAACCATGTCAGTAATTCAGGTCCAAATATGAGGAAAAATTTATTTTGAGTGATTTACAAAGGAATGAGGGAAATCCATTTGAATCTTTTCCTTGGAATTGCGGAAAGGTCAAGACTGATTCACCTTTGTCCTTGTAGAAAAGGACATGTTACTTTAGACCTCCACTTGCCTTTGTAGTGAACAATATTCTCGTGGTCAAGTGGTATAAATGCTGCTAACCGATTTTCAATATTTGAATCAATTTGTAAACCAACGATGTGACTGTCATGGTACAAAACACTGCAAATGTTATCAACCATTACCATGTCAAATTAAATGGGGCTGACACAGTGGGGAGGAGAAGCGGAAAGAAAAGAGGAATCCCAATTTCTCCATCTTACAAAGTGGAAGCTTGATTACCTAAGACAAAGTTTAAGTGTATTATTAAAAGCCCAAGAGTAGACACTAAAGGAATTAAAATGGCAACAAAAAACAAGTGGGCGGCAGGACAGAAGAGAAGGAAATCAGCTAATTCTCATGTATTGTAGCAGAAACATATATGTATAATGATTAATATTAATGAATCAAGAAATTATCCAGAGATATTGAAGTAACTACCAGAGAAACTAAAAGCAAGAATAGTTCAAGTGGTTGCCATTATTTTTCATTATACTTCTGTGCTACTATTATTAAAATTCCTATGCGTAATGATATATTGGCATTGTAAAAATTATTCATTCTGTGTAAATTTTTTAAAAAGGTAGGCAATCTTAATTATTATAGTATTTCCCTTAGATGTTGGAATGAGGTCATACTTTAAAAAATCAGAACCATAAAAACCTAAACTGTATTTATATTTTAACTTGAATATCATTTTACTGTGTTTTTTTTTGGACAAATGCTTTAACATATTTAAGAGTCAATGTGTAGTTTGTAATATATGAACTACGTGATGTGAGTAATCTGATACATCTCTTTAGATAGAAATAATTTAGAGTTTCTGAAATGAACTTTTGGTTCACATCCTTTTCTCTAATAGTAAGTAATAAAATGTTATCACTTAACCTATTAACAGATATAATTTTATGAGTATTTACTGAGAACATAAGCCTGATTTTACGTTTCTGCATTGCCTTCCAAGAATGCATTCTTAACTTTGTTTTTTTCAAACTGTTCTTTCCGCCTACTAGTTTCAGCAACTTTTATAATGGGGATGTTCAGACTAATCCAAAGGGCAATTTACACTTAACCTTTTTTAACGGAATTCCCTGAGCAGGATGTCTCAGCAGCTCATTTACAATTCTTACTACAGACAACAGACTACAGCTTGTCTCCAAGACTGGCTTTAGGAATTGTAACCACAGGAGGAGACAGTAAAGGTTTTGCATTCATTGCATCTTAGCAAAGGGATTATACCTCAAGCAGCTTTCCCTGGAGTCCAGTCAAATAGAATCAGGGGTGAAGAAATTACTGACTTTTTTCTACTGAGCTGCCATGAACCTCGTGCAAAGAGGTCCTTTGCTGAGGAAGGGCAAGAAATGACTTGAGTGTCTTTTTCTGATCTATAAAGAAGTCTCTGTTTCTGTCAGTTTTTCTTGCTTGCTTGCCCATGCTTGCTCTTGCTCTCTCTCCATCTTTCCTTTACTTATACATGCATATATATGTGTGTGTGTACATATGTGTGTGTGTGTGTGTGTGTGTGTGTGTGTGTGTGTGTCTAACTGATAGAACTGTTGGGGCATTATTCTATAACTACCCCATAATATGCATTTCCACAGCAGCACCCAAATCCTATCTTGGGAGAAATGTTGCCTATTTCTCAAAGGACTTGCTACTTGGACTCAAAAGGAACTAGGGAAAGCAAATGAATCTATGAAATCTTGAGGTAATTACAGGCACATAATAAACGTTTAATGAAGTCAGGGGGAAATGCAGCTGGGCATAGTCCTTGGAACCACAGTAAAACAAATGTTAGTAAAACATGATACTTTGAGGCATTAGGCCGTTAATTCCTATGGATTATTAACGGAGAATTTTTTCAATGTCAGCATTAAAATTTCGTCTTAATTTTTAGCATATTTAGAAATAGAAAGATGAAGTGTGTACCTTCTTTATCAGAGAAATATTTCACTGGAAAAGTGCTTTTCACCTCTTTTATGCAACTTCTTAAAAATCTTCTCTAAACTGTGAACATTTACTATTCCAAAATTCCATAATAAGAATACTCAGTTCAGACTATAATCTTGAATACCATATAGAGATTTCACTTGTTTACTTTTTGCAGAAAATTTCCTGGTCATCCTAATTTTGTATATAGGAATGTTTAGGATTTCATACCTAGTTTGAATTTTAAAGATAGTTCTCTAAATTACTTTATTTCTTAAGTTCTAGGAAATTTTAAACAGGAAAACGGTTTTCAAATGAAAATACTGTTACTGCACAAAGGGCACGATCTGCTCGCCACAAGACAAAAGCCAATCGTCAAGGGGTAAAATGGTGGAAAATAAAGAAAGGGTTTATTACAGTTTGCTAGCAAAAGGGAAGATGGCTGACTCATGTACAAAAGAACCATCTTAAGGGGGCACAAAATCTTACAGCAGTTATATAGGCTGGTGGGTTACAGGGGAGGTGATTAGGAATGTTGACCCTCGGGTGTTACAGTCTGGGAGTCACCAAACCAGATCATTCAGTTGTCATTGATGATGGCTATCAGCATAGACTCTGTTCGGGGGTCATCACATTCCTAAGGAACTCAAAAGAACAAAATTATCATCTTATCGCAGCTGGGAGGTACATGCACAAGCAGGGGTGCTGAAATCTACAGAGCAGTTACATTTCCTGGCAGTGCAAATCCAGCTGGGTTAGTTAGTCAGAGGTCATTCAAAGTTACAATAGGTTTGTTTTCTACAGTATGGCTTCTCTTACATCAACCTTGTGTTGAGCCAGTATCAACACCATAGAAAAAGATAAGGCATGTGAATGTATGTCACAGAGTCATTGACTTAGAGTAGGTACTAAACATATTAGTTTCAAACTTCAGTTTAGAAGAGAGAATTTTCCTTTCAATGCTCGGTATAACTAAGGAGATGATTTGTGCAGGGTTACATGTATTCCTTGAAGTAGGTGGAGTGAATACTAATCTTTTCAAGACATGGGTATTACTACAAAAAAGAAGGAATGGAGAAAAACAGAAATAAAAATTTACTCAGAAAAGCACATTAATTAGATGCTCTCCCATGCTTATTAAAATTATATAGTGTTGATGGCATAAAGTGGTTAATCTGTGGATCTGTTCCGCTTGTCATTTATTGGGCTTTTCCTCATTTACCTCTCTTCTCTTTCCCTAGTGTGTCTTGTCTATTCAAATGTTCCCTCTCTTCTTTCATATATATACTCAAAAACAAACAAACAAAAAACCTGAAACAATGTCTTACTTGATACTTGGTTAAAGCTTCTTTCATGGCAACCCAAATTCCATATGTAAGTTATTTCACACTTCTGTGTGTTTGAATGCCACGCCATGGATGTTTTCACGTATTTCACATGGACACATTCAAACAGCTGTTCTCACACAGAAGTGGTCTCTGCCATCTAAGAAATTGTATTTCAAGGCGGTCATGTGCTTGGGAAACTTGGTCTCTCCAGGGTAACAAAAACAAGAGGAATTGCCTCAGTTGTGGGGGGAGGGAGTTAGGCAGAGAGAGAGAGAGAGAAAGAGAGACTGAGCCCTTTCTTTTTACCTGGTCCTCTTCCAGGTGTCTAACAGGTCCAGCAGGCAGGCGGTCTCAATGATTACAGGATGCCTAAGCCTCTGGAGGGATGGAAGAGAGAAGGTGCTTGAATCCTGTTCCTTATTTCCCATTTTCCAGTGTGGGAGATCAGAATTGGCCACCTCAAGCTGTGTCTCTCTCTACCATGCTCTGAAGGAAGCTTTGACCATCACCCTCCCCAACTCTCTAAAGGGATTTGGGATGGAAGGCCTGTCCCTGGGATGGGCCTTCACCTTGGATGAGTCTGGGTATCCATAGACTGGGAGGGTCTTTGCTATGCCCAATCCTATCAAAGTTCTGTTTACCAAACAACATTTGCAAGGGAAATCTCCATTTGTAAAGTTATCTCCTTCTCTGTACTGGGAAGAGGGGTGGATGAGCTCATCTCTAGAAGCTTGTCAGTGTGGAAGGTGAGGCCTTAAATCTGCATAATAACTTTACTGTGCTTTTCTTGTAATCCCTTCTGGCTGACGCTCCCAACTCCGCCCCAAATCCTCGCTTGTCTATATAAGAGGAGAATATCCACCATTTTGTTGAGAGACACTCCCTGGTCTCTCTCATGTATACATGCTTTGTAAAGCTTTGATTTTCTCCTGCTATTCGGCCTCATGTCAATTTTATTTGTAGCCCAGCCAGAAAGGACCCAGAGTGGGTAGAGAATGCTCTTTCTCCCCATCACCAGTGAAGATTGGTGAAAGTTCTCATTTGCCCCCTCCTGAGAAGGCATTGTTAACCTTCAAGTGCAAAAATTAGTGACTGTATAAAAGTTACTTTCCCTTAAATTTTATAAGGATATTAACTTTTGTATATTAGACGTTCAAAGCATTTCAGAAGTGCCTTACTTAAGAAAGTAAAGAACCACTTATACAGCTCTTATTAAGTTTGTGCATGGGTAAAAGATACAAAATATTATGTTACTTTTAAGTCCTCAAAATAATCTTTGGGGTGATCTCAGCAATTGATAGCTCCCACAGATGAAGAGATTCAAGGACCATTCACATATATTATGTTGACTGTCACAGAAATAACATAGAGTGATCTGCTAATGGCACGAGTAACTTCATTTTTCTGTTATCAACCCCCCAAAAAATTCACACTCAGACTAGAGTGAAAGAATTTCATCTCACCTCCTAAGAAAGGGAAGCCAAGTTAATAGTGGCCAAAGTCCCCAGAGATCCTTATACCAGCCAGCTTCTTGGTTTAAAAATAATCATGATATAAACGCTGGTTCCTATTTCCTACAAAATATCTGATGATAACGTACCTCAGTTTACCCAAGTAGATACCATATCCATGCTTAGATGTCAGAATCTATCTATTCTTTCTATCTATCAAATACCAACAGAGGGAGAATATTTCACCAAGTTCTTTTTGAATATAAGAGTAAGAAAATTATTCTCAGTAATTTAAGAAAACCACATTCCATGGGAGGAAATCTTCCTGGGATGAGTGAGTGGAAAAAGCAGAAGTTAGCTGAAACAGCCTCCTCAGGACATTTTCTCATATGTTTTAACACTGCCACATAAAGTTACTTTGAAACCCATTACCACATCCTTTCCACCTCTAGAAGACACATTCAGCAATCCAATTGCTCCTTCTAGCAGAAACCTTCTCTTTAAAGTCACTTGTAGGTAATGATCACATCTGTTCTTAGTTCTGATTAGTTGGATTTGGGCACTAACGCTGTGTTTTCTGCCTTCTCAAGAAGCTAAATCATCTATTATGCTTTCTTCCCCCAAAAGTTACTGGAAATAATGCCAGGTATAATGAATTTACTAAATTTATTAAAACATCCAGTTTTACATAGGGAAAATCACATTCATTCTCTCTAGAATATTCGGGGCCAGGAAGGATGGCATGATTCAGCCCCTCGTTCCTGGGCAGTTGTTCAGGTGTGAGCATTGCTGAAGCCTTTTTAAAAATCCTCTTTCAAATTCAATTTCAATGGAACAAACTGCTAGAGATGTGCCAAGAAAATGTTCCCTAACATTTGCCTGTAGGATCGTGACCCCTTAATATCTTTACCAGACTGAGAACTTCTGGGCAGCAGAATAAGCCTGCATTCAGGAAATCTCGTAGCAGATGCACTGCTGCAGGGCAGGGACAGTGGTGTCCTTTGAGAACTGCCACCAGGGAACACTGTTAGCTTGTGAATTATTCCAAGTACATTAAGAGAAACTAATGACACCTTTGTTAGCTAATGTGTTTCACCTGCAAAGGTAACAGTTGCGTTCTGAATAGATTTGGGCAGGCAGGGGAAAAAAACAAGCTGTTATGTTCCTCAATTTCTTGTATACTATTTACACAATTTGGTTACCTTTCTTTCTGGGAAATTCATCAGTGTGAGTCAACCATATCTCAGTCGTTTGCTTTTTTGCTTCCCCTCATTAAGCTGTGGTGATTTCATACTCTGGCTCTCTACAAGTTTCAAGACTATTTATACTAGGAGTAAGATACAGACACCTTTATAAATGAAAAGTATGACATGGGAGGTGAGGGTGTGCTTTTGTTATTTGCAATAACAAACTTTTTCAAACATTTAACTAGCTTTCGTGATGCTAAAAGACTTCACCAATTTTTCTCAAGGCGTTTTAGCATATTGTAACTTGGATATTTTCAGGCTTCCTTTGGTGGTAGGAGTCTCCCAGACTTGTATATTAAGGTTTCAGCTCTTTAAAAGTGTCAGCGTTTGGGTCCTTTCTCTGATTTCATACTAAATACATGAGTTAAATTCCATTGATAAGATCTGTGTCAAGAGAAAGAAATATGTGTGAATAGAGGCAATCCCCTAAAAACCCGGCCATTGCCTTAGGTCGTGGGTTTTTTGCCGTGTTTGTCATAAGGTAACTCTTTGGGATTCCCATTCCTACCAACCGTCTAAGAATCTCCTGGATAGTTCTTTCTCTGAGTAGAGAGGTGGAGAGCTCATGCGGTTCAAAAGATCATGGTGTCTCTCTTATCTTTGAATTGTGTTGCTGTTGTGTGTTGCCGATTTAATTAACCAAACTTTCTAAATTCAGCCCTCTTTCCCATCAGTGATCTGGTGAGAGTGTTCCTTTTTTCTGAGGGACTAATCCAACACAATGCAACGTGTGCTTCCTGATTCTTGAAATCTGCCCCCTACTGTAACTAGTCCCCGTCATATGAATAATATGACTCCATCTGTTTTACCCGCCCTTTCTAGGATTTTTTAATTTAAATGATTGACTTCTGATTCCTGAATCATCTGCAAAAGAAGTGACGAATACCTTGGGGTGTCTCCCTTTTCACCCTTTTCCTCTCAGTCATAATTACCCGAGGTCCACGGTGGATTGATTCTCATTGCAGACGTGCATCACGTATCAGGCAGGAACTGGTAGATCTCGTCCAGGTCTTCTATTTAGGTTTTGCTATGATACAAAAGAACTTGCTCAACGTTCTGCTCCTTTCTCTGGACAAGATGAAAACTGAAGGGGTTGATTATTTTCTCCCCTATGTTTGGGTTTAGGAGGATGAGGCATTTGTCATTTCTAGCACGAGGCATAGATTTTCAACCTGTCATTTTTCTCCTGTCAGGCAAGCACACACAGAATGTGCAGTCAGCAGTGGGAGATAACAGGGATTCTGGGAATAAGAGCAATCGGCCTCCTCTGGCCTTGCGTAGTGGAAACATCATAGTGTCTCATTAAAAGGTCTTCTCCTCTCCTTCGGGGTTCTTTCAATAGCGCAGAGGCAGATTGGCTGTATTAGCATCACTCTTGCACTTATGGCTGATGGAAACAGACCTTAACTTCATATACATGTGCACTGTTTCTCTGATCCTTGTCATTTCCAGAATGGTTGCAGCTGTTCTAATGCTGCTACAAAATACCTTTTAACCAAGGATGCTGCTGCTTCCCTGCTGTAAGCGACTGTGGATGGGTATGTGATTCATCAGCTGTACTCTGACACTGTAGAAATATAGAGTAAAAAGGGAATGCTTCTTTCCTTTGCAGGATGCTGCACCAACTCACAGCTGGAAACAAATGAAAGTCGTTTTTCTGATAATACAATGAAAGTGGTTTCCAAGTAAAGATCCTA
Organism: Tapirus indicus; assembly: GCA_031878705.1. Lineage (NCBI taxonomy): Eukaryota > Metazoa > Chordata > Mammalia > Perissodactyla > Tapiridae > Tapirus > Tapirus indicus. The sequence continues at coordinate 30,608,928 of CM062937.1, read as the reverse complement.
TTCAAATTATTCACAATGTTTTCCCTTCTAGGAGTACGTGTCTTTATTTGCTAAATGAGATTGGTTTGCATTTAAATGTTGATAACAAAGAGAGTCCTTGTATTATTCAGGCTCTGGCAAGGTGCTGTGTAGGGGTAGTTACATGTGTACACTTAACGGGTAGGTTGCTCTCCATGTATTTATTGGTTCTTTAATTGCTCTTTCATCGTGAATTACAGGAACATTTAAAAATCATTGTAATAATCCATTCATTTGAATAATTATTCTTTATTTGCAAAGATTTAAGTTTAAATCAGTCTCTTTTTATGTCTCTGTATGCATTTCTCTTTTCTGAAATACAACTTTCCTTTTCTCCTGTATGTCAAATTTCTGTCTCTAACTTTGAAAATTATCTGATTTTTTTTCACTGTATTTTTAAATACAATCAGGTAAGGCAAATGCTTCATCCTCCCAAGAGGTCTGTTTTCTTTTCCTCTTTAAATTAGAATGAAACCCCAACACCAGCACCAAGGTGAGAATGATATTACCTTTGATTTCTTTTATTGCTTTAAGCATTTTACTGGCATTCAACAACACAAAACACAAATATGAACCTCATGTGTCCTTTAGATCTCTCATGCATTTGCCCTTTTTACTAATGGCTTTAATTTTTGCTCTTCCAGAAAGCTTTGCTTACATAAGAGAGTGCAGAGTCTATTGAGAAAGTAGTTCACTTCAGTAAAATTAACCATAAAAATGAACCAGCTTGAAAAAGCATGACAGACACAAATTGGGGCCCCCAGCTTCCCCACCACCATTGGTTTCGACTTGAATGCTGAGTCAGCCTGTGCTCAGACGTTTCCTACTGGGATGTATACGGTTGTTGATACACATACACGTGGCAAGCACACAGTAGGTGCTTTAATTGACGCATAGACACACATGTTGAGCTCTTATATTTAATGAGTATGGCCAGGGTTAATAATTTGGTATCTGTGGGCTTCCCATGTACTCTTTAGCTCATTTCTATAATTCTCTGCTGACAATTATATTCCTCCATCCCATCTCCACCCCATAGAGATGCACTTCCTTGAAACCATAATAATATGGTGAGGTTGAAATGTATCCTATAAGTGATCATAGATTCAGGTTCCAAATATCTCACACTTGGAGCTTCAGTTCCTAAGAAAGAGGACAAAGGGACACATTGACATTGTTGCTCTCATTTCCATTAGCTAAGTTCAAAAGTATTAATCGTGTTTTGATTAAGAAATCATATGTAAAACGTAATTGTTGCTTTTTATACTGACTTCACTTTTTGAATTAGATATATTTCATTAAGCTAGTAATAACCATATGTTGTATGTCATCTAGTAGCCTAGGGAAATGATAGGTGGCCAGCACTGGAGTTCACATCTCATTATTCTTTGGCTCTAGATTCAAACAGGGCAATATCTAAAACTCTCACGTGATGGTTGATCAGTGACCCAGTGAAATGAGCTGTTGAAAACTTCATTCCTGTGCATAGGAGCTGTGTGTATAATTCATGATATGAATGATTACAAATAGTACCCTTGCTGGCAGTGTCAGACAGGAGGCCAGCAGTTAATGGTCCATGGAGATTTAACTACCCATGTTCCCAAAGGTGCTCCTTGTAGGGCAAACATGAGGCTCAATAATGGAAAACGTTAGAAACTTGCATCTCCATTGCCTCTCTGCCTATTGTGGGAGCAAGTAGATTTATTTTATCAACCCTGCTGCATATTCATTTACAGGATTTTTTCCTCTCTCAGTTTTGTGAAAGTATATGTGTGCTTATAAAATAGTGACTTAAACACATATTTTGTTTACATTAAGTGATAATATGCTTCCATTTCACCTACCATATCTATAAATGGAGAGGTGGCTGAAAGATAGAGCTAATCTCTTTATTAATAATAGGTATAATGCCTACTATTCACAGATTACTTAATATGCACTTGACACTGTTTGCTTTGTAAGTGCCTAAGTATGGTTTTAAGTATGTAATATAATTTTTAAGTATCTCACAACAATTTTATGTGGTTATTATTAAAAGCATTTTATATAGGAGAAAACTATGACAGTTAGAATCAAAGACCTCATCAGGTCTGGACAAATGAGTTGAAACTAACAAGATAAGTTTTAGAGTAGATGCAAGTGATGACCGTCCATGGAAAGTCCTACATTTAGCTTTTTAAAAGGCACCTACAACAGCACAGGGTTATGACACAAATAAATTGTGTGCTAAGCTTCCTCAGTGTCACCTACATTTTCAATAGACAAAAGTCACAAATATGTGTTGTCTACTATGCACTAAGCACTCTTTGGGTTTAGGGGCTGTAGCAGCAAACAAATTAGACAATGCCTCTGCCTTCAAGGATCTGACATCCTAATGGAAGGAAACAGATACTAAACTTGTATGCAAATATGTAAAAAAAAATTAAGATTTTAAGTGCTATGAATAAAATATAGTTGAGTCATGTACTAGATTGGCTGGGGTATGGTGATAATTGGCTACTTCATCTAGAATGGTTCGAGAGGGCTTCTCTGAGAGACGCCGTTTGAGCTGATATCTGAATGGTGAGGATATTTGGGGAAAATTTGTGGGAAAAGTATTAATAGAAATTGAAAGAGCAGTAAGTGCAACAGCCCTGAGATAGGAACAAGTCTGAGCAGTTTAGGAAAGAAGGTGGCTGGAGAATACTGAGCAAGAGAAAGAATGAATGAGATGTGATGGAAGAAATAGGCCGAGTCCAGCTCATATAGGCACCAAGTAGGAGGAATGTCTGAATATTTTGGGGGTGTCTGATCACTACGTGGGTTCTTAATACTTCCATCTACCACAGCTGGTCAATGTAAAAGAAATAGCACAAGTCTGGAAGTTAGGAAGTTTAGTAGTTGGATATAACCCTGCTGCTGACCAGCATTGTGTAGCTAGAACGGTCATTTACCATTTCAGGTTTGCAACTGTAAAGTAAAAAAAATTAGATGAAATGAATGGTTTCTAAGACTCATTAAATTAAAAAAAAAAGACTATTTTATACATTTCTGAGACTATCAGAAAGTTTTGGGAGATGATTTGAGACCAGAAGATCTTTCAGTGTTGTTCCCCAAACTATGACACGTAAGCATAACTTCATTTTGTGGGTCTTTCAGAGGGAATGGCAAGCCCGAGTTTTCTTTATGTTTCTTAATTCATCAAAGGAACTGATACACAAGTGAACACCAAGTGGCTAATAACCTTTTCAAAGGAATATATACATATATTCCTAATGGGATCTCTGAACCAAGCTTTATCATAGCCCTAGATATGCCTAATTGTCTCAAAATAAAATTTTAATTCATGTAAATATCTAAAAGGAAATAATATTTATTTTAGAAATTTATTGCAGCAAGCAATGAAATTAAAAGATAAAAATGACAATTGGATATACAATTCCAAATATATTGAAACTCATTTTATTGCTATAAAGATATACTTATGTGTATATGCAATTCGCTGAGCAAAGTTCAGTTATCAAAACATCAGAATTTCTTTTCTGTTAATAATATTTCAAAGTTTCTAGTTAACAATTCATTTGTATATTGAAATAATTTGCAGAATTTTATTTGAAGCAATTGATTGGCTTTGCTAGACATAAAGACATTTGTTTTGAATATTGTTCAATGTTATGTCCTTTATCACAAGTCTCAAATCTTCCATGTTTCTTAGGATATTAACGTAACAATGTCAAATGGGATTGAAGCTGAGAAAAATTACCTGAGGGCATTTTTGTTTTGTACTTAAATTTTATTTTGTCATTTATTCTTATTAGCAATCATTAAGCAATTTAATAATTATAAGCTCCATTAACATTTTAATGAGTCTAGTGGCCATTGCTAAGTGTAATTAAATTAGTTTTATTGTATGATATTTTGAAGCTGTGATTAAATTAAGTTTTACTGTGCTTAGAAGAATAAACCTATGGAGAGATTGCTATTCACCAAACATCTTATTAACTTATAAGGTACTGATAAAATAGACATTAATGGAGACAGGAGAAAAATATAATTCCCTGTTGAGTCTATTCACAAGATAAAACTTTAATCATTTCAGTTTGGAATCAGTGTAGTCATGACAGCATAATTTTATTTAAAAGTGTTTTCTTGAATAGAGATGGAGAAAAGGGAAAAAGGGCGAGGTTCTTCTGGTAATGTTCTGCTCCTTCCCTAGTTTCCGCAGGTATAATCTAGAGGGACAAGATTGGATGAAATCTGACAAGCTAATGACTTAGAGCAGATACATGTAAATTGGTGTTGAATTATTTGATACCACCTAAGATCTCATATATTTGTTGATTAATTTTGAAATTTATTATAGAAATAGAAAAGTCATTTTAGTTTCTATAACAAGTATTTACATAAACACATATTAAAGGTATTAAAAATGCAAGCCAATAGTAATTTTCATGTTACTTATTAGTATTTTTTTGGAATCCACAGTTTGAAACCTCTCTTCCTTGCTGTCACTTAGACCTTCTCCTTAGAAGCTATTTGGTTATATAGGAATTGGAAGGTGACCCTACATTACATAGTCCTTATGCCAGTCTTTGATCTTGCATAAATTTGGAGATTTGATTCTTTATTGCCACTGCTATTAGATAAATTCTGAAGTGCTCGCAAGAGTAAGAATAGATAGTCTTATTTGCTGATGAATTGCCTTACATAGAATGCAATTAAGCATTTTACAGGATCATAATTTGTGTAACATGTACAGGACATGTTTACTTATGGGAATTATGTGGTTTTGCTGTAATTATTAGATTCTACTGATTGTATTCCATAATGTTAATGTTTTTAAAATAAGCATATCAAGCAATTTTATGCCATGCAATATTTAATAAGCTTCAGGGATATTTCCTTTAACGTATTTTGAATGCCCCAGAAACATTTTATCATGAAATTTATACTTTCTATTTTATTCCTCTTTTTGTAATCAAAAAGGTATGTGGATATACAACGTGGATTTTTTTTTTTTAAATAAAGAACTAGGTGTTAAGAAATACTAATATTACAATATCATCATATATGCCATATACCAGTGATCAAAAATGGAATATTAACTTTATCTTGTTTTTTTTTTTTTAATGTTCAATGATGAACTAAATTCTTATTTAGCTGTGTACTGACACATTTTTGGAACTTTTAAACCACAGCTCTAATAAATGTATGAACAACCAACATACAACCCAACATTTTTCTTAACATTTCTGGAATAAGCAAAATAAATCTTACTGTGGCATAAAGATCATCAACAGAAGAGTTTTACGTAGGTGATGCCCTTTCTATTAAAGATTTTAAATTTCCAGTTGAAGAATTCTGTAAATATCATGTTCCAGACAAGAGAAGAGTCCACTTTGACCCTTACTGTCACTAAATTTATTCTCATTATAATCCATTTGTAATTCTCTATCTCTGTTCTCTCCTAGATAACCTCAGTCATTCATTCCAATGGTTTTGAATACTTCTTGAAAACAAAAAAAGCTAATAAATTCTCCACTGAGTCTAAGATTTTTAACTTGTCAACTTGCCAGCTTTACTTGGATGTCTCCTAGACATTTCAAACTTAACCTGTTTTGATTCCCACCCCTTTCTCAGTTAAGTGACATCATCATCTGGGCAGTTTCTCAGTTTTGATTCCTTCCTTTCCTCCACTCCCATAACGAGTCCATCATTGTGTTTCTTGACTCTGTGTTCAATGTTTGTTTAAAATCTATAGTCTCTTCCCATCGCACTACCACTGCCTGAGTCCAAGACACCCCCATCTCTTAAATGACCTATCGTAGTGGCTTCCTAATTCATTTTTCTACCACAAGTCTCTCCCAACTACACCCCGTTATATATTAAAAAACCAAAGATGTCATCCAACTGTTAGGAACATCCATCTAGTTATGTTTCCTTGCTAATTAAATCTCCCTCAGTGTTTTCCTGTTACATATAGAGCAACATTTGGTTACAATTGAATATCTCTTTTCCTCCATATCCAGGTTCTAAGCTCTCAGAGACTGGAACCTTTATCTGTAAAGTTACCACTGAATCCTTAGTAACTTACATATTGCCTGCTAAACAGTAAACATGAATCCCCAACTCTCTCCTCGCCTGTTTATAAGACTAACTTATTCTCATTCTTAAAATCTGGGTTTTGGAATAGTCTTTCTCTGATAATCCTAGGAAGAATAAGCTCCCCTCCATAAACTATGTACCCTTCTCTCACAGTACAGGGTTTAATTTCATCATCACAGGTCATACTCTGTAATTATTTATTAACCATCTGCTTCCTCCACTAGACTAGACACTCTGTGAAGGCAGGGACCATATCCATTTTGCTTGTCCTTGTCTGACAAATAGTAGGTATACAATAAATATTGTTAAATGAATGATTGCCACAACACACGTAGAGCAGGGTCTTTTTCTATTTTGTTTCTTTTTATTTAATTTGTAGGCATTTCAACTGGTAGGTCATGGAGTTGGGTTTTCATTAGGAAATTCAATGTTTCCAATGAAAATTTAATTTAATTTCCTTCCTCCAATAAGTCATCTTGATGAGCTTTTCAATATTTTTAAAGGCAAGTTTATAAATCTCACCTCTTGAAGTATTCCCTCAAAATCCTCATATTTTAGATCCTCTGAGATTACTACATTTTTGAAGAGTAATAGTACTAATTAGTAGTTCTTTTCATTGGGTCCTATTCTGTATCAAGCATTGTTATAAGTGATTTTTTTTAACTTCTAATCTTCAAAAATACTTTGTTATATAATATTGTCATTTTGATTTAGTAAATGAGGAGGGGAAAGACAGTTTGTTAACTTTTCTAGGTGTATCTTGCCAGAAATTGTCAGGCTTGGTACTCAAATCCAGTGAGTATCTCTAGAGCCTGTATTTGTATTTACTAATTATACTTCCTAAAGGAATACTGTCCTGATAATACAAGTTATATTAAAAAAAAATCATGGACTATTTGATTTTCCAATACCTAAAGCCAAAACACTTGATATACTTCTTTATTAAAGTACATTGTTTCATTATTCATTAAATTCCTTCTTTCAATAAAATTCAGCATTTTAACGTGATACAACTTAAAAATGAAATAGAGAACAAGCATCTGAAATATTAAGATCAACTATGTGTTTATGATATACTCTGTCACATTTTCCCCTTTAGTTGGGATAGTTTATTTTCTTAGATAAATTAGGCAAGGTCAAGTGTAGCAGTAGAAATTATATATGGCTATTTATTGATGTATATTTACGTTAACTTAGAGTAATTATTTAGTGGCTGGAAGAGATACAAATGGAAGCTTTGCCAAGTAGTCTCAGTAGCCTATGCCACAGCTTCTCTGAAGTACATTCTGTGCATTGCTCATAGCGCTGTTCCTTGGCATTTGTATTTGGTCACACTGGAGAGCTTAAGGTTAATGCCCAGTGGACAAGTCAAAATGTACATGTGATACCATCATTATAAGCATGGTTACTTATAAGGCACAGAACAGATGAAAGTTCCACCCTGCCTCTGCCCAAGAGCCCTTCGGAAGATGGAAAAGGATGAATCAGTCCCTTGTTTGCAAAAAAGTGTGACATTAATCATCCGACATCGTGAACCACTAGACAGGTGTCATTTGTTTTTTAAAGTTATGCTATGTTGTTTGTGGAGCTGCATAAATCTTCAGGGTTCTTTTAAAATAGTCTCCACAGGTACAGCAAATGGGAAGCGAATCTGTCATTCTTGAAAATGTTAAAGATCAGCAAGTGCAGAGTTACTGTAGAGCTGACCTTCCTCCTTCATTACTGACTGCCAGAACTCTAAGTGGAGAAAAGATTGAGGACGTAAAGACAATAGAGTGAATTTCATATCACGTCTGGAAAGGGTCACACTCATAAACCACAGCATTTATTTAAGGATTTTTCCAGCGATGTGTTCAGGAGGACCAAATAATGCAGTTTTTCTGATCTTTTGTGTAAAGGCATATATTGGATGTCACTTTCTGAGTAATTTGTTATGCATTCATGCTTTGGTGGTGGAGAAAAATACCCTTAATAAATGAGAAGAGAATAGTTCCAGAGAAGAAAAGCTGACTCAGTTGATCATTATTTGTTTTAATCACCCTGTGATTTCAGGAATGCTTTTAAATAGACTTGGTTCGAGTCCAGAGCACACAATTGTCATTTGGACAGCAACTGTTCCAAATGTTGTCACAGTGACGGGGTTTAAACCATTTGTATATCATAATATTAAATTTGAATGTAATGTTAAGTAGTAGAAAGAGGAATTGAAGGATGGATTCTCAGAAAGAATAACACCCTTAAAGGATGTCTGAATTAGACTGCTCTGTGAAAAGCATGCAGTGGGGCCTGTTAGTGTGTATTTGCATAGTCTTCTGGATAGATCTAATTCCTTTTTTATATTGCCAAAGTACATAAATGAAAACCAGAACTCAATTATGTCATTATAAGATGAAAACAGCCAGATCTATATTTCCATAGAGATCGAGAGCCTGGCTACCCATTCGTTATAGTATAGTTATCACTGGCAGCTAAGATCATCATCTCTGAAAAAATAATATTTTTCTTTCAATTTTCATCATGTACATTTTAAGCTATGTTAATTACACTGCTGTTTATCTTATGATGGATATAAAATATCACTATAGCCTATCTCATCTTTGGAGTAAAAGCCCAAGGAACTCTGAGTTGTTTTGAACTCCTGGTTTATCTGTTAATATGCTTTTGGCTGCAAGTTGCAGGAACTCTGATTCCAACTGATTCAAGCAGTAGGGGATTTATCTCATACTTACCAGGAAACCCAAAAGTAAAGCAGGCTTTATGGTTGTTTTATTCAGCTACCCGAGTGTATCATTTATGTGGTTTCCTTCTTTGATTCTGCACCCCCACTATGTGTTGGTTTCACCCAATCTAGTAGCAAGATGGCAGCAGGGGATACGAATGTCCCTTCCAAGCACCCCATCATTCAGGAAGAAGAAAAAAACATTTATTCCTGTATATTTATCCTGGAAGGGAAGAAAATATTCCTGGAATCCCCCAGAAGGTAACTTTTCATATCTGATTGGCCAGAGTTCCATCACGTGTCTGTTCTTAAACAAGTAACTGACAAAGGCATAATGTGAACCTTAGGAAAATCAGAAACTGTGGTGGGGCAGGAATGCCCAGATGCATTTGGACTCAGTTTGCCCAGATGCATTTGGCTCTGTGGGAGAAGAGTGGAGATTTAGATAAAATCTGAGCTTCTCTTTGGAAGGATGAAGAAAGGATTGGATAGAGGGTAGGCAGATAATGGTGTCTGTTATACACGGCTAATTTTATTTGTCCAAATAGAAGATACTGTGGGGGGCCAGCCCCGGTGGCATAGCAGTTCATGCATTCTGCTTCGGTGGCCTAGGGTTCACCGATTCAGATCCTGGGTGTGGACTTACTCACCACTCATCAAGCCATGCTGAGGCAGCATCCCATGTAGAAGAGCTACAACTCTACACGTAGAGACACAACTCTGTACTGGGGCTTTGGGAAGAAAAAGGAAAAGCAAGGAATATTGGCAACAGATGTTAGCACAGGGCCGATCTCCCTCAAAAAAAAATTAAAGTTAAATAAAAATAAAAAATAGAAGATAATGCAACTATCAATCATACTTGTCTTTAACATGTATTGCAGGGTATTTTGGGGGAAGCTAATTTACCATACTTAGTATATGTGTTTATGTTAAATCATGATAAGTTTCTTTATTGTAGACTGTATTAAATAAACCTACTTAAAAGTAGATGGTGTCAGGATATAGCAGTCTGGGATTGAATATAGGTTAAGGCTCTTCTACAAGGTAAAACCTGTTTGTATGGATAATAGCAAGTTGATGTTAATATGAGTAAAATCTACAGTGATATTTAAGCATGTTTCTGTGTAACCAAGTTGCCTCCCTTACATTATTTTTGGTGTAAATAATGTGTCACATTACTCCACAGGATGCAGTGTACTTGAGAATTTACATGCCAGTCACATAAAAATGACTGTCCTCCTTTAAACACCACTTCACCACCCCCACCCCTGCCAAGGTCACCAAGTTGACCTTGGTCAGAAAGTTCTAGATGTGGAATCTGGAGGATGTTTCAGAGTCTGGGACAGCCAAGGGTGCTGAAAAGCAGGCTCTGGACCCAGTGGTAAATGCTTGGGAGAAGTGGGGGGATGTGCACAGTGAAGAGGGCTCCTGTCAAACTAACCAGTCCTCCATTCTCAAACACTTCCAGCTCCCTCACATGATCATTTCCATGGGGGGCTGGTTGGCTGTCTACACTAGCGCCACTAATACAGACGTAATTGTTGAAAGAACTAAGAGGCTCCAATCTACTGCTGCATTTCAGAAAGGGAAGAGGACTGCCCAAGACAGAAGACTGTTCACAGAGATTAAATGTGCATCATGATGGGGAAGGCTAGACCCTGAGGCTCCAGGATGAATGAATCTGTCAGTTTCATGCTCCCCTGAAAAGATTCCTGCCTCCAAAGGACCAAGTTCCAAGTGCTCCTTTGCACAGGTACTTCCCAAGGCACCTGGTGACCTTGGTCAGCATCTGTCTTCAGCCACTTCCTGGATTAAAAATTGCTATCCTTTCTTCCTGTCTACATGGAAGTTATTTTATTTATCTATTTGTTTATTTTCAGCATTGAATATTTGATCTGACTTATTACTCTCTTCTCTCTGGACAAAGGAAGAAGGTACTACATTCGCTTAACTAATGGAGAGACCGCTGCTTTTAGAAATAAAGAGGATTGGAATAAGAAACCTCCTTCTATGGGCTGGCCTGGTGACATGGTGGTTAAGTTGGCTTGCTCTGCTTCGGAGGCCCGGGGTTCACAGGTTTGAATCCCAGGTGCGGACAAATGTACCACTTGGCAGGCCATGCTGTGGCGGCGTCCCATATAAAGTGGAGGAAGATGGGCACGGATGTTAGCCCCGGGCCAGTCTTCCTCAGCAAAAAAGAGGAGGATTGGCAACGGATGTTAGCTCAGGGCTGGTCTTCCTCACACACAAAAAAGAAAGAAACCTCTTTCTACAAAACCACAGAGGCGCTGGATACATTGTAACAAAATTGTTTTCATAGCATAGCTGAGTTTCAAGAAAGAAAGGGAATTTCCCAAACTCCCAAATGACAAGAAAGCTGAAACCAGAGATGAGAAAATGCTGAACATGGCTGCCCTGAAGGGCACGTGCCAGGCTCCTTAACTCGAGGCATGTTTTTAGGGGCCATGCAGGGAAATGTACCTTAAGGCCTCAAACCCTTGCAAGGTAGAGAGGAGGGACTGAGAACTCCAAATGTATAGTTGTGACCCTGGAAATTTTAAACTGTCAAAGAAAGACATTACTTGAAAATAACTTCTGGTCCGCAAAAGGAAATGACAAACGAATGTGTCGACCTGGACTCTAATTAGGAAGAACATTTCTCCATTTGGCACATAAAATTCCTGAGCACTCACTGCCTTCAGAGGCATTTAGAATTTGAATTGACCATGCTAGTGTCCAGGCTACCTAAGCTGAGAAATGAATGTAAGTAGTCCCAGGTTAGCAGTGCTGGAAGAAGTAGTTGCAAATATTTTCTGGAGGCCTAGGTACTTAATCTGAATTTTACAAGATACCCACGATAAAACCTAATCAAACGTGAGCCCCAAATACAAAATTACAAAATATAAAATAGTCAGTCACCACGTGTGAGATTTAGCAGAAACAAACAAACAAAATTAAACACTCAGCATCTTTCAATAATACAGGTATTTTGCTTGGAATATAAAATATCTGTTTTGGTAATGATTAAAGAAATGTGAAATTGAAAACATGAGAAAAGAACAAGCTACAATTTTTCTTTTTTCTTTTTTTTTTTGGTGAGGAAGATTGTCCCTGAGCTAAAATCTGTGCCAATCTTCCTCTGTTTTATATGTGAGTTGCCACATCAGCATGGCTGACCAGTGGTGTAGGTCCATGCCCAGGATCCGAACCCGCAAACCTGGGCTGCTAAAGTGGAGCATGCCAAACTTAGCTACCACACCATGGAGCTGGCCCCAGAGTTACAATTTTTAAAAATCTTCAAAAAACAGTGTTAAAAACAAGTCACAAAACGAAAGGAGATATTTGTCACATTTATAACTAACAAAATATTATTATCCAGTGTATGTTAAAAACTCATTCAAGTCAATGAGAAAAAGAAAGAAAACACAACAGAAAAAAAAAGCAAAATATACAAATAAGATTTTTCTAAAACTCAAGTGGCCAATACACTTAAGAAAAGATATTCAACCTCATTTATAATCAAGGTAATCAAGTTAAAATCACAAGATATTTTACGCCAATGATGTTGGCTAAGAATAAAAAATGAAACAATAGAATTTTTGACAAGCATGCAGAACAGCAGGAATTTATTCTGCTGTTACCTGATAAAGTTGAAGATGTATATATCCCGTTACCTAGCTCTTCCACACAACTCATATGATCGATAGCAGTTACCTTCATAGGGGAGGAAGGAGAATGGAGTTAGAGAGAGCACACAGAGGACTTCCTGTATTGGTAATTTTCTGTTTCTTAAGATGCATGGAAATGAACATGGATGTTTATTTTATTTCTTTTTAAAGCATACACTTACTTTATATTTATTTCTTCATGTAAAATATATAATATATAAGATAAAAAATTAATACTATTTACAATATAAAACTAAAAAAAGAGAGTCATTGAAGACTGTATTAAAATAATATGCTGAATTGAAAAAGAATGACATGGAACTTCTAAATATGAAAGAATAAAACATCTGTGATTAAAATCTTTGTGGATCGATTAACAACAGATCAGACATCGTTGAACAAAGAATAAGTAAGATGGTAGAAGACAGATCTAAACATAATTGTACAAAATATATATATGGGGAGAGAGATGGTGAAATGAAAATGATGTTAAGGAATATGGAGATGAGAAAAAGAAGAACTTTCAATTAATTAGTTAACATCCAGAAGGACAGAATAGAGGGAGTGTGGGAGAGACGATATTTAAATAGTTCAAGGCTGATAATTTTCTAGAACTGATGAAAGATATGAAGCCTCAGATTCAGGAAGTACAAACTTCAACCATGAAACAAAATGAACAAACTGGAAATAGCAAAACAATCCCTACATAAAAACATTGACATTTTACTAGGGATTTCTCAACTCATGGTGTAGATTCAAGTTAGGTATGATATACGTATTTTAAATTCACCTGGGTTCACCTTCAGAGATTCTGATTTGGTAGATTTGGGGTGAAGGGGGTGGGGAGAAGAGATAGTGAATTTCATGTACACAAAGTATTGAGACTACTCTTTTCTCCATTTGTGTTAAGGAATGGGAAAAAACAATACTTTATTTTTATCAAATAATAGAACAGAAATTTAAGTGCCTTTGCCTAACTATGGAATAAAATGAATTACTTTCATAAATGTATCTATCTTGATGAGCTAAGCAATTTTAACAAGTTAGCTTTTTTCCATTTCTAAACTATTTTGTAAATGATAGTGGAACTTTTATTCATTGTGAGTGACTTTAGGTATTGGCTAAGGTGACAGTTTGAGACAATTTTACAACATCGAGTTTTTATTGCAGAATTTCATAAGCAAAGACACTTGTTTTCATAGTTCTTGAGATAAGTTGCTGTAGGGTTGACTAAAACTTTTGTGTAGCTCAGATAAATGGTTTGATAGTCATACTTCTCTCTTGTCAGTGATGTCTTCTCTGTCGCATGTGAAGTCAGTTGGTTCTTTGCCTGCCCAAGACATGTGCTTCCACGGAGATGGGGAAGCCTCAGGATGGATCTAAGCAAGACTTACTGTTATGGGTATTTGTGATTCAGATTTCACAGTCTCCCTTACAGCCCTCACACACAAGTGTGTGTTATTGCATACTGTCTGCAGTGTCAATGAAAATTTGATAGAAGAATGAAGTCCAACTCCAAGTGTATTATGGTTTATAGGATTATGAGTTGATTTTCATCATATGAATAGAATAGTGAGACATAGACAGATTTTTATTATACTTTGCCAGCAATTCCATATTTTATTTTTCCCTGTCAAGATGTAGATACAAATATTCACTTATAAAGTATTTTAATTCTCCAATAAGTAGAAATAACTTCACCAATTTTAATCTTTAAAATTAATTTAGAAACAAATTATTTATGTGAAAAAAGTATTATAATCGTATATGTTCGTAGGAATATTTAATATATTCATAGCATTTTGTGTAAGATTTATTTAAAATATTAGCTTGTGTGGCAATGACTGCACATGTAAGTTTTCCAATAATTACAGGTATACAATACCCAAGATGAGGTATTTCAGATTTCCTAAACTCGGTAAGTAGAGAATCAACAGTGCAATTTTCCTTGGATCCTTTATTTGAAAATCAACAATCTTCATTTACACTAGTCCCAATATATTTTCAAATGTATATTTTGGAGGATGTTTAATAGGGGAAAAAGGCACATTGAAGTATCTTCGTGCTACATATAAAGTACAAATAAAAATAGAGTTAAACTCTTCTAGAAAAATAATAATGATAGGCATCAGATTAAGGTTTTTGAGACCAAATGTAAAAGTATTAGATGATTTTCTGTCATAAATTAAAAACAGAAACAGGATATAATAAGCAGTCTGTAGAGCTTGAGAAATTGAGTAAGGGAAACCTAGAAAATGAAAAGCATCAGGAAATGACATTTATTAATTGCATGACTTATTTTTATGGTTATTGACAGTGATTTTATCAGAATTGCTCCTTGTTTAAAGGTGGTTAGAATGCAGAGATTATTGGATGGATTTTACTCAGTATGACTGTGGTTTTAAATATCTTCAGTTTTTCTCATGTCTTTTTATTTACACTTGTGCTTATGGAATATATATTTTACCAGAACATTCACACATGAGGAAAAGCAGCAAACAGTGCAGTTACGGTAAGATGTGCTGGTTGTGCAGTGGCAACATGCATGCCCTAGCCTGGAAATTTGCTCCTGTCCACTACTTTACATGGTTATCCATCCAATTCATGCCTCAGCAAAATGACTAATTATTATCTGACCTGGGCCTTCAAGTTGGAGCACAATTGTTGAAGTGTGTTATACAGTAGCCGTTATCCATTCAAAAGTTAAGGGTGTGTAGATGTGTCATTAGGACAACTGATAAACCAACAAACAAGAAAAAAATCTAAATGGCCAGTGTTGTTCCATACCATTAATCTTCTCTTTATCTTGGAAACAAGAATAATATTTACCTACAGATACCATGTATTTGATTATTTATTTAAATTTTCCTTGTTATGATCTGCCAACATAATTTTTCTAGGTTTATAAAACTTTGGAGTCAAACCGATGCCATGACGAAGAGGGGAGAGTTGAAAGTCAATGACCAGAATTATAGCCTTGGTCAAGTTTTAGGTCCACTGAGCAGGTTTATGGCAGGCAGGCCTCATACTGTTCCCATCCTGGTTAGAACACATCACAAGCTTCTGCTTCACCCATCTCAGGATGCCTCCAACTATCTAACTGATATTTTTTTGTGGGGGGGAGGAAGATTGGCCCTGAGCTAACATCTGTTGGCAATCTTCCTCTACTTTGCTTGTGGGATGCTGCCATAGTATGGCTTAATAAGCGGTGTGTAGGTCTGTGCCTGGGATCTGAACCCACAAACCCTGGGCCATCGAAGCAGAGTGTGCAAACTTAACCACTGGGCCGGCCCCTAACTGACATTTTCTTTAATCAAAGGAAACAGCTAATTGAATATGTTGGATTGATAATGAGGATGAAATTTTATACAATAAATAAACACAAATAAATAAATGGACATGTGGCTAAGATGGAAGGAAGTTTGTCCTCCCTCATTATAAGTTTGTGTCATGGCCCATTCGGTTCATTGCTCTCCCAGACCCTGGGACACATTTCCATTCTCAAAGCATGGCCAAACTATCACAGAAGCAGGAATGTGTAAAACAGTTTCCACATGCCTTGCTTTGCCTACAAATTCTTCCTTAGAGAATTTCATTGACCAGAGAACAGAAAATCTTCTGCTGTATGGAAACTGTTTTCGGGCTAGTAACTTTTCACCAACTGTCTCCCCATTACCATTTTAGACACCCATTTGGAACCTATAATTTAAAATAATAAAAAACAAAGAGGCATAGAAGTAGTGAGGACTTGTTTCACCCCAAGTTGTGAATTTAGTAGTAGGAAGGAGCAGAAATTGGAAGAACCAAGAGAGTCAGATTCTCTGAGGAATGTAGGGCTTTGAGCATTCTTTCTGACAAGGGAAGAATGGCTGACTTTAACTTTTTCAGCAATAAATTCCACTCATCCTGGTCATCTGACCAGAAAGCGGGAACAAGAGAGTCTTTCGTAGTCCAGTAGAGCCAAACCAGATAAATGATTGATGGAGACTGGGTATTTGGTCATGCATATTGATTGCCTGCCGTCCAGGTTAATGTTTGAAAATAGGACTCTTAACAGTCACAGAAAGGCTGTAAGAATAGAATCCATCCAAACCATGTATGGATGAACAATGTATCTGACTAGAACTTTCCCTATTCCAGGATGGCTAAGGTGAGAGCATGCAAGATACAGCAACTGTAAAAGATCCTGCACATAAAATAAATGGAACACTGGGCATAGAATATGTAGGAAAAGGATGTTCTATGGAAACAGTTTATTGAAGAGTATAAGTAAAGTGAAGAAGTATCCGCAATTTTTGTATTTTAACAATTTAAAAAAAAGTAATTTGTGCACATATAAACAAATACTATGGTACAGAAAAACTTAAGGAAGGCAAAGGAACCATGTTCCTCCACTCGTATCTCCTGCCCCACTTCCCAGAGGCAAATTCTATGAAGTTTTTCTGCCCTTATATTTCTAGCTTTACTTTTGCAAGTCTAGAAATTATTCTTAAGTCTTTCAGACTTTTACCTCCCACATTTGACCTCGCTGCTTCCTCAGCTTGGAAGAGTCTTCCCCCAGACCTTGACATGGTTGGCTCTTCTGACCTCTCCTGTCATAACTAGTATGCTATCTGCTTGGTGAGACTTTCCCTGATGACTCAGTCTAAAGAAGCACCTCCAGCAGTCACTGATTTCAGACAATTATCTATTGATTCTCAGTTATAACAGATGAGGATTCAGTTGATCTTCATTACCTACCTCCCAAAGTTTGATATTTACATTATTACTGCTGTAAGTCTCTATTATAATTTTATTTATTTATTTATTTATTTTCTTTTTGTGAGGAAGACCAGGCCTGAGCTAACATCTGCTGCTAATCCTCCTCTTTTTTTTTTGCTGAGGAAGATTGGCCCTGGGCTAACATCCGTGCCCATCTTCCTCTACTTTATATGGGACGCCGCCACAGCATGGCTGACGAGCAATGCATCAGCAGGCGCCCGGGATCCGAACCCGTGAACCCCGGGCTGCCAAGCGCGAACTAAACCACTGCGCCACTGGGCCCGTCCCTCTATTATAATTTTAAATAATATATTTAAAACTTTGCTCCCTTTAGTCATAGGCTTTTAACGGTATCTCTTCATAATCCTATTATTATTCTTGCTCTTTTCTCCATCATTTATTCTTCCTAGTGTCTCACTTTCTATTACTTTTACATGTTCAAGGTTATTCAATGTGCATTCTGTCTTGCAATACATTACACATATTAAATATACATTCTGTTTATACAGAATCATCTGTTTATGATTATATATGTTTATGTGTGTGTGTACAGCCTCTAAGTAAATAATATTTTACATTATTGAGTATATTAATAGTATTCATTATCAGCCCAGTTTTGCTTTGTTAGGATTACATTTCCTTTCTGGTCTAATATGATGTCTTTTATACTTCATCAATGCTTCAAATCATGCCACATTTTTGTTTGCTCCATATTTGGATATAATATTTTTGTACCTTTTTTTTTTCCCTTAAGCTGTCTAATTGCAATATAAGCACAATATAAAAAACACCAAATTCAGATAATGGTTTCTACTACAGAGAAAATAAAACATAGATGAAAATCAGTGACTGCTGTAGGTGCTCCTTTAGACTGAGTCATCAGGGAAGGGCTCACTAAGCTGGTAACATACTAGTTATGACATGAGAGGTCAGAAGAAGCCAGCCATGTCAAGGTCTGGGGGGAGACCCTTCCAAGCTGAAGAATCAGTGATGTCAGATGTGGGAGGTAAAAGACAGAAAAATAAAGATGGCATATATTTTGGCTTGAATAATATATGAATATATGCTAGGGCATATATGATATGGGAAAGACTTAGGACTAGCAGCTTGGAGTGTGGAATGTAGTGAAAGTTGAAAAAGCATGGATATCAGATGGAAGTGCAAGGTAGGCAGTTAGATATATGAGTCTGTGTTCAGAGGAGGAGCCAAAGTGAAGATACGTGATTGGGAGTTTTGATGTTACTGGACGCCATGGGACTGGATGAGATAACCTGGGGTTTAGAGAAAGAATAGAAGAGAAGGATTTAAGACAAGCCTCAAGGAACTCCAATATTTAGCGGTAAAGCAGAGAAAAATAACACCACCAATAAGATCAAGAAGGAGCAGTTAGTGAGAATTTCAGAAGTCCTATCTAGTCTAGGAAGTATCCATTCCAGTATCTTTCTTTTTAATAATTATTTTTTATATTGGTCTTCTTTCCTGATGCTGGTTGTCCAAATGCCTGGCTGTCCTTGGTAGTGTTTTTATATTTGAGACAGAAGAACCAGGTAACCAGGTGTGGATTTCCTCCAATAAACAGATCAGTAAAAACAGATCTGTTGTCCACTGTGGGCAAGATGGGTCACGTACAGTGAGAGACTTAGAGAATCAATTGCATTAGAATGGATTTAAAGTCTTCTTTTCATATTTGAGGATTGTGAACTAATAATGTATTAAGGAATTTAGAATAATTTTTATTTCCTTCTAGTTGTTATGCCCCTCTGATTTACAGACTATCCCTCCAAATGTTTAGGATGCCGCTTCACAAATCATGTGAAGTTGGAATTTCTAAACGCCTTCAGATAGAACATGTATTGATGGGGAAATAAGAACTTAATTTTATCTATTGTCTATACACATTCTGACCAAAATAACTCATTTAGAAAAAGCCATAAATTGAGTAAAATAGTAAATAAAACATCATAGTTGCAGCTGATTTCATTTGCTGATATTTTTACACTTACTGATAAAGATGCAATTTAAATTATTTTAGCATTTTGATTTGATTCTGAAGGTAAAACAAAAAATACAAATGTGAAGAATATCAAGTAGAGAGAATTGACTTACTGCTATTAACTTGCTCTATTTTCTTATCAATAGATTGTCATTTTGTGGAAAAATTCATATGTGTTTAAAAGAGAATGACAGAATATACAATAGGGATTTTAAAAACAGACAATCTGAATGAATTCCATTAGTGCAATTCTTAATAGAAACATATGACAATGTTGATCTTGCTCGGTGGTTTTATTTTGCCATCTTAACATTTATGTTTTGTCAAAGTTAACTATTTCCTTTATTCTTCTTTTTTAAAAACTACTCAAAGAAACCCACCATCAAAAATAAGGCCATGTTGGGGCTGGCCCCATAACGTAGTGGTTGGGTTCAGCGGGCTTCACTTTGGCAGCCCCAGTTCCTGGGTTTGGATCCCGGGCACAGACCTACACCACTCATAACCCATGCTGTGGCAGCAACCCACATATAAAGTGAAGGAAGATTGGCACACATGTTAGCTCAGGGCTAATCTTCCTCAGCAAAACAAACAAACAAACAAATAAATAAATAAATACATACATACATACACACACACACACATACATACATACGGCCATGTCATTAGATGCCAAAATTATAAACTCAGATGATTATAGATTTAAATGTATTTTAAATGTGAATTAACGCTTGATTAACAAAGTTTTTTTTCAAAATGAGAGCCCTGAAGAATCATCTCAGCAGACTTGCTCCCAGTCTGATGATAGTGCTAATACAGATGAGAAATAAGCATTTCTCCTTCTTATACACTTAGATCTCTCTAATCTCCAAGTTCAACATTCTGTTGGTTTTTGATTCTTGGTTTTAAGCATTATTGTTGTTGGTTTCTTTTTTAAAGGGAACATGCCTTCCAACTTGGCCCCATAGCCCACATGACCCCCACAAAGAAAGAAGGCTCTTCTTTGCGGGATATCTGAATTTTTTGAAATATTTTTCTGAGAACTTGCTGTTAGAATTGTTGTCATCTAACAAACTCAGGGGCATTCTTCTAGGCCTTTTACTCTAGAATAATCAATTACTCATGATCCTTGTATTTTGACTTTGTCTGTTTGATCAGTCTTAAAAACTTGTACACTTAAAACTTTGTTAAGAGGGTAGATCTCATGTCAAGTGTTCTTACCACAATAAAATAAAATTAGTAAAATAAAGTGAAAAAATGAAAACCAAAAATGCTGTCAAGTTAGCAAATGGTTGCCCACAGGTTAAATTCAGCTTTGTAAATGTTTCTATTAGCTATAACCTTCCTTTTAAAGTTTTGATTCAACGTTACATAAAAATCCAGATTTCTGTCTTCTTTAAAAAAAATGGAAGGAACTAGCAACGTCACGTCTACATGGCAAAAATATCTTTAGAAGCTGAGTAGTGGCAGCCACCTCTACAGTCCAGCACAATCTCTACAATTCTTAAAATATATGCAACATCAACTTGGTCTCTCTAGGCATTTAAACTTGCAGTCCTTATACTTGATCCTTGTGGTTCAGAGACCTGTGGATGAAAAAGACAGGTTATCAGTCCCTCTTCAACATGTAATATACAATGGTGAGGCAAGGATAAGATAACTGAAAAAAACATTCCCTACAGAGAAGGAAAGAAGGGGAAACGCACAATAGTCACTGGTCCAAGGCAGTGATGAGATCTTTCTGGGTGGTCATGGAGAGGTTTTTCTAACCTGGTGGTGGTGAAAGTTCCTTGATTCCAGTTCCAGTTCAGCACGCTGGGAAGAATTACCTTGTGCGTTGCTCTCTGTAGCCTCTGGGAGTTTCTTCCTTGGTTTTATTCTCCATGGACATATTTGTTGGGCAACATGCCCTCTTCTCAGGATTACAGTTTTCACAGTTTCTTCTTCATGCTAGAGGGCCTGAGGGTGGGATTCAAATTCAAAGAGTCAAAGGCTGTTTCAACCCAGGCTTGTGGTTTCTTTGGTAATACAATTACCTTAGAAAACTAGTAGACATTTTTATTTGCTTCCAGTAAGTTCTGTGGATAAGTAACAACCCCAAAGTTCTTTCTCAGACATAATTCTTGCAAATGATAATATTTTTTTTGCCTCTCTCTCTCACAATAGCTCTCGCTCTCTCCCTCCTCCACCCCACGAGCCCCAATTTGGTAGCCAACCTCAGGCTGTTGGCCATAATAGACTCCATGGGAGTCCCCACGCTTAACCCTATCTGCGCCCCTGTCAGAGTCTTACTGGGCTGTGTCTTCCAAACCCTCTTTCATCCTTACCTCTTACTATTTGAGGTCTACACAATTGTCTTTTCCAGTTCTTAAACCTCCCATATTTCTAGAGTCTCTCATGTTCTTTACCTTTCTGCTTGGGATCCACGCCTTAACTCAACCTTTTCTTGTAACACTTTGCTAAAAACGGAAAGTAATGCCAACGCACGCTACCATTCTGACTTTTTCCATTCATTTCACCTGTAGCTACCTTTAATATGCCTTCCAAGTTACCACAGGCCACAGACTTATCACAAGTTCGTCCCTATAACATGACTCTGTATTCTTCCAGCCGTCTCGCAGCTCAGTCATATTCCACATTTGACTTTCAAGGTCCCCTGCTTATTGCCTCCAGCAGGCAATGCAGAGGAGCACAGATTTTTTTTCAGTGGATCAGGTTTAGAGGTGCTGCCCATGACTTCCCCTCACAATCTATTACTGCAAAGGAGAAAGGAAAATAGAGCTTAGCTGTATGTTTAGGAAGGAGAGGTAGCAGGTTTGATGACTAGTCAGCAGTCTCTGCCACAGATGCTGAATGCTAAGCACACAAATCACTGTGCTAGGGGAAAAATAAAGGCCAGATGAGTCAATAGTATAATTGATTAAATTTCTTCATATTTGCGTATATATCTCAATGAGTACTCAACTTTATATATGCTGCAGTTATGTATTCAAGTAGCTAGTTTATACATACTTATTGGATGAGATGGCAGGATCCACAGCAAGGTCTTTATGTTTAAGTAGTTTCTCTGTTCTTAACCTCTGGTTACACTGGATTTTAAGGCATCCTTTGAAAGGAAGTGGTGATACTGAATGTAGTTATTTCGGTTTCACCACGTGACTGTCTCCATCTGTCATCTATAGTATAAAACCCAAGGCCTATGGGTATGGAAAATATGTGAGTGGATTGAAAAGTTGGACTCAAAATGTACTTCAAATTTACATGAAATATGTAAATATTATATTAAAAAGTGGACAGGATTTAGTAGATTGAAGACACATCTTTTTAGACTTTTGTTGTTTTAGAGAAAACACTCATATTTCTTAGAAGCTTAAACTGTTTCCTATTTTTAAATTACTTTCATACCACCCATGTACTATCTGATTAAGAATAGTGATTTTTTTTAAGTGTTATCCTTGATTTCAAGTGGTCTTTGTTATTTTTACTTTTCCTAAGTTTTTATCTGCATTTTCTGGTAAAGAGGGGAAGCTTTGAAAGGCTCTGAAATGTCTTTATTTTTAGTAAGCAAATGGATACAAAAGAAAATTTAAAAAGACCTAAGAAGAAAGAAAGGAAAGAAGGAGGGAGAGGAATTAGATTTCTTTAGTGTGAGTATAATTATGCTTTATAAAAGGGAAGAAAGACCTGGCTGAGAGCAGCATCTTGGGGTTCCTTCTTCTCCATCACTTGCCGTGTGGCTATTGGCAGTAATCAGTGGAATACGGGCTTACAATAGACACATGGAATGCTGAGAGGTCATCTAACCCAACTCATACATTTTTAAAGGCCTAAAGATGCTACATATCTTGTTCAAGGTGAAGCAGATTTTTCTTTGTACAAAATTGCATATTTAATCTTAATAAATGGTGAGCTTTGTTTTTAAAACAAGAGACAAAAAGAGCAGTCACTATTTAGAGAAATAATATTTTTTGGTTTTGTTTTGTATTTGGATATAAAATATCTATATGTGTATTTAAGTATTCTGTCATTATTTTTCTTTCACTGAATAATTTTGGTTAGGCTAAAACTTCAAGAAAGAAACTACACAATTACCTGCATGCAGTATGTTGCATCTTTAAACAAATGTTGCAGGAGAGAAGATTCCAGCTGCTGAGGAGTGGACACTAAAGTTTAGCCACAGTCTGACAGACAGTGAGATTACTTCTAGGCAGGAAGGAAGCAGGAGGTACAAAGCTCCCATCTGAATGTTCCAAAGATGCTCTCGTGATGTGACAGTCTGGGTATGGTAACAGGCAATAGTGCAACAGAGGGTCTTGGGGATGCAAAACAGTGTGACTGCCTCCCCTTCTCTATGATGTGGAGATGCTCTAGCTCAGACCTTCCCAAGAGAAGAGGGAATCATTGTCACATCCTGCCTTCTGAGTTGATGTTTCTCTAACTCTTTGCCCCATATTGTTTGTTGTATATATTGTGTATTTCATCCTAAAAAGCCACTCCCATAGCAGCACTGCTGGCCAGTGACTGACCCCAGTTCCCAGCCTCTTGGGCAGAGGAAGGAAGGATAGCAACAAATTCCCACCTTGGTAGTACTCTGTCAACGTGTGCACATGTGAGTGGATGGGACTATGATTCATCAGCTGTGTGGTTTTTAGTTTCTTCACCCTAAATTTGCATGAGGACACAATAATAGCATAGATGTAGGCTTAGCTTTCCCTGTACACTTTCCACGCCTCCCATAACTTGTCTAGTCAAGACTGGAGCTCTTTGCTGAGCATGACTACCTGCCGGGCCTCCCTCACCTCTGAATTCCTGTACCCTGGCTCCAGCTTGCTGCAGACTCCAAACTTATCTCCTTGGGTGTTCAGTTCCAGCCTAGACATGACAGAATTGGAGCTCTTCCTGACTCACAGAACCGACTTATGTCAAGTATATATCACACTTATTTCACCTACAGGTCTCCAGTCTTACCTCCAGACATTGCTCAGGCTGAGTAAAAACCATAGACCATTAACAGTGTGTGTACCTTTTTATAGAATTAAGCAGTTAATTCTTCAGCAGTTTGTAATAAAATGCCTTATTTCACCCATGCAATATCCTATATACTGTCTTATTTATTTATTTATTTATTTGCTGAGGAAGATTTTTCCTGAGCTAACATCTATTGCCAATCTTCCTCTTTTTTTCCTTGAGGAAGATTAGCCCTGAGCTAACATCTATGTCAGTCTTCCTCCACTTTATACGTGGGTCACCACCACCACATGGCTGGCAAGTGGTGTAGGTCCACACCCAGGAAGCGAACCTGTGAACATGGGCTGCCAAAGTGGAGCACAAACAACTTAACCACTATGCCACGGGGCCAGCCCCATACTGTCTTAATTTTAATAGAAAGCATATGCTCTAGTTTCTGAAGCTTGAAACTCTGGGACATACAGTAATATACAACTAATATGCTGATGTGGCATATGTGTAAAATAATTCAGATACAGGCCAAATTAAAGAAAATTATTGAAAATTAGTATGTGCAGGGGCCGCCCGGTGGCGCAGCGGTTTAGTCCGCGCTTGGCAGCCCGGGGTTCGCGGGTTCGGATCCCGGGCGCCCGCCGACGCACTGCCTGTCAGCCATGCCGTGGCGGCATCCCATATAAAGTGGAGGAAGATGAGCACGGATGTTAGCCCAGGGCCAGTCTTCCTCAGCAAAAAGGGGAGGATTGGCAACGGATGTTAGCTCAGGGCTGGTCATCCCCACAAAAAAAAAAAAAAAAGAAAGAAAAAAGAAAATTAGTATGTGCAGTTTGTTAACCCTCTTGTATAAATAAGACAAACATGAGGAATATTTACTTAAACCTGAACCTTGAGCTTATTACTTGTATCATTGGCAGAAGATGAATATTTGTTAAAATAAATACAGGGGTGATGTCAATAGTTACAGACATAATTTTACATTCCTACTTGTCATAGCAGCGTAATTCCCTTTAAACACAAATAAGTAGTACATTGTATTTGGACAACTAGGTGGCACTGGTGCATTATCCTTTCAATCCTAGAAAAGTGAATTCAAAAACCATCTTATGTATTCCAGTTCAGTGGTCTAACGTGCATATGATACTCAGCTGCGCATTTCAGTCGTAATTTAGAAGAGACTCATGAGAGAATGTCAGAAGTAGTGTCAGTCTTCAGAGGCCGCTAACTACTCTCTAGCCTCCCATTGGCATATCCTGGATACGGACCTTGAATTCGCTGTGTTATTTTTTCACTTTCTAGAAAAGCTAACAATCTTCTACTAGAAGAAAGGATTTTGAATTAAGAAAAAACTTTTCTTTGGACATGTGGGTGCTTAGGGACACCAGAATATTAAAAAGAGATAATTCAGACCAGTTTTGTTACCGTCAGAGCGGGGAAAGTGAAATTTCACAGCATACAACCAAAGGGACACATTTAACTACTTAGATCCTATGTAAGACAATATGTAACTTATGAATACAGATGTGCAAAATTAAATAACATCAAATACTTGTATAAATCTTTTGGTGTCAGGCACTGATCTGAGGACTTTGCATATATTAATTTGCTTATTCCTCACAACCACCTTTGAAGTAGGCATGATGACTCACCTCTTTTATGGATGAGGTTACTGGGACATAGGAAGGAGCAATCACTTCCCAAGGCATGCATCTACAGTGGTGGAACAGTTTCGAATACGAGGAGAATTTGCGATCTTAATGACTATGCTAAATTGCCTCTAAAAGAGCATTCATGAACACCACTTTAAATGATTTGAATATGATACAGATGCTTAAAGTACAAAATTAAAGTTGAAAGGGAAATTAGAAGGATTGGGCATTTATTTGATATCAACATGATAGTTATAGGATCAATAACTTTACATCTTAGAAATACTGTAGAATTTAAACTTTACTTGCATATAATTTAAATACATTAGAGTGTGAGACACATCAAGAAGTATATCAAGGTACCTTAGAACTGACTTATTTAAAATCTGAATACCTGGAGGAACCCAACAGTGGTGTCCCCAGATAATGATGTAGAAATACATTTCTTTAAATTTGTATTCTTCATTTCCATCAGGAGGAGCCTTGACAAATAGTTTTTTATATCTCAAATATCTTTTCTTACAAGATAAGTACAGACATTTAAGAAGTATTTCAACATTCCATGGATAGACATTTGTTGAGCACTTATAATAAGCCAGGAACTACATCATGAAAAGCGTCAGAACTGAAAAGAACATGGCTGTAATAATTTTCCATTGCTTCATGACAAATAACACAAATTTAATGACTTAAAGTAGCATCTGTTTATTAGATCACAATTCTATAGGTCAGAAATCCAGAATCCTGGGTCCTCTGCATGGAGTCTCATAAGCAAAAGTTAAGATTTTCACTAGCCTGGGCTCTTCTTTGGAGGTATGGGGAAGAATCATTCAGTCGGGTTGCTGGCAGAATCTAGTTCCTTGTGGTTGTAGAACTGAGGTTCCCATCTTCTTGCTGGCTGTTGGCCAGTGGTTGTTACCAACTTTTAAAGGCTGCCCACCTCCTTGGCTCCTGGCCTCTTCCATCTTTAATGTTGCCTTCATCTTCAAAGTCTGCAATGGTGAATCAAAGCTTTCTCATTCTTTGACTCGCCCTGACTTCCCATTGTGCCTTCCTCTTCTACCTTTTAAAAGATGTGAGTGATTAAATCAGGCACATTATGGTTAATCTCCACATTTTAAAGTCAACTGACTGAGGACTTAAATTACAGCTGCAAAGTCCCTGCAGTCCATAGATTAGAGTTGGATGACTAACCAACCAAGAGATAGGAATCTTAGGGAGTCATCTTTAGACTTCTGCCTACCAAATGGCTTAACCCATCAAGGAGCACATTTTGTTTATCTTATGATTTCTTTCCAGTGGACATACTCTTCTTAATGTCAAGGTCAGTATTAACATGTATAATAAATTTAGAGATTAAACAAACCAAAATAGAATAATAACCAGCATTGTGAATTAAGTACATTGAATATGCCTGGTACCATAAGTACATTATCTCCTTTGATGCTCACACAACTCTCCAACTATAAAGCTGAGTTTCATAGACTTTCAGTAACTTGTTAACATCAGACAAACAGTAAATGAGAGAGAGCCAGACTTCTAGACAAGAACCGTATGAACATAGTATCTGTGCTTTTTGCAGCACAGCATGAAGGAAAAGGGATCTAAGAGTCTCGTCCTTGAGAAGAAAGTTATGCTTCAAGCAGAAAGATTAAATAAAATTTGTTATGCAACATCAATGTGATTAATGATTCATTACAGATAGCATAGAAGACTTTTGTATGTATGTAGCTATGATACGGTTTCCATTTTTATCACAATAATTAAGAAAGTTATATATGTGTGTACATATATATTTATGAAACTAAGGTGAATTTGGAGATGTAAAAGCTGTTATATAATACTTATTGAGATAGGACTTTATCAGGAATAGAGAAACTTGAGAAGGACCTAAAACATTAACTTGCAAATATGGTGACCTTTTATTCGTTTACTCTACCCTCAAATTCCAGTTTAATTGAGGTGTCATATTTACAGCACATTTTTAAAAAGAAAGCAGCACCTCGGATAATTGCTAATAAACTTTTGGAGCAACTCCTTTCATATTGATGGATAAAACCGTCTAATCACATTTATGAATTACAGAACCACGAATGCCAAAAGAAATGTTTAGACTGATACCAATGAATTGAATCATACCCCTCAGGGTGTGGTTCTCATAACTGCTGATGGTGAGACGATCCTAAAAGGGATGGAACTTAGAGAAATCCAGTAGGGAATTTTGGTTCTAGGAAAAATAGGAATATTGGTCAAGTCATTACTCCACCTACTACTAATACTATAATTTATTAAGTACTTGTGTAGGCTAGTGTGATATTGTGATTTATATGAAACATGTATTTCTCATATCTATATATCTATATGTTTGGTCTTCATTCAGGGTTCCTGGCTCACAGCTCCCAAAACCGTTAGAATTTCCTAAGTGATAAGAGTCTAAAGGTGTTTCTTATACTGTGTTAATAAGGTGACTTTGTGAAGCACTTAAGGATGGGGGCTGTTGCCACTGGAGCCAACTATTTGATTAGAGGGTTGGAACTTTCAACCCAAACCCTTAACCTCTGGGGTGGTCGGGGGAGAGGGGCAGGAGAATGTGGCCAATGATTCAATCAATCATGTCTATGTAATGAAGCCTCCATAAAAATCCTAAAGGACAAGATTTGGAGAACTTCCAGGTTGGTGAACACATGGAGATTTGGGGAGAGTGGTACACCTGGAGAGGGCATGGAGTCCCTGCATCCTTTTCCAGTACCTTGCCCTATGCGTCTCTTCCATCTGGCTGTTCCTGAGTTATAGCCTTTCAAAATAAACTGATAATCTAGTGGGTAAATGGGTTTTCTCAGTTCTGTAAGCCACTCTAGCAAATTAATTGAACCCAAGGAGGGGGTTGTGGGAACCTCTGAATTGTAACCAGTCAGTCTGAAGCACAGGTAACAACCCAGGCTTTTTATTGGCATCTGAAGTGTGGGGGACAGTCTTGTAGGAGTAAACCCTTAACTTGTAGAATCCTATGCTATTTCCTGGTAGGTAGATATTGTCAGAATTGAAGTGAATCATAGGACACCCAGCTGGTGTCCAGAGAATTGCTTGTTGGTGTGGGGAAACCACCACACCACACACACAGGTTGGAACTGTGGGTCCCAGAATACCCTTTTATCTAGTCAAATGGGTTACATGATATCTCCAAACCATCATATGAAAAATGATATTATTTGCCTTTTAGAGATGAGGAAACATGGGATCAAGGTACTGTCACTTTCTGAAGCTTCACAGTAACTAAGAGCCAAAGCTGGAGTCGGGGCCCTGGAAGGAGAATTGTGTCTTTCAAAGTTATCGCTCTTTCTCCTATACTATTGGGCCTTTCCATAGTTCATCTATGTCCAGAAACATCTGACAACTGATAAGTGCTCTGTGCTTTATGTGTGATTCACCTAGGACATGCATGATGCCTTCTGTTTTCCTTCTACTTCCATTAGCTTTAAATGAACTCAACCAAATGTCCTGTGCAGTCATGCATCGGTGACATCAACGAGCAGGGTGAATACTTGATGATGCAGAATATTTTTGTTTGTATAAGACTAATGGGTGATTTTGTCCTTATGAACACAAGGCTCCTCTCTATATGATTAAATACCCCAAAGTGATTGAAAATCATTTGTCATATTTTCGACTAGCAATAGAAAAAGCATGGTGAAATTGTCTCCTTTGTCTTAATGATTCCAAATCCATATCTGGGATTTGAAAGAAAACTTGTTTAGAAAATTGTGTGTAAGGTGAGGAGAAAGATTCTCATTAGGGACACAGCAGATAGAGCAAACCGTGCGATGCAAATCTCCCAGGAAAGCAAGATAAACAGATATCACTGCTAAATAAAAGAAACTGATCTGCTGGTTAGAAACAATCTAAAAAAATTAATTATAAATTATTGCAGAGGAACTAATTGTTCCTCTTAGTAAACTCGGGGTATAATGGTCTCCGTAAAGAAATCTTTATACTTTATTTTTCAAAAATGTTTGCCATTAGCAATAAGAAGTTACAAGGAAAAGAACTAAGTGTGGTTTAAAAGCTTTAAAGCATTAAGAAGGAGAAAATTTAAATAAGGCAGTAAAGTGCTGATTAACAAAGTGATCGTGTTTAGCACCAGTTTTCTGCCATCATCTATGTACCATGGCCTCTGGGAACCTTTTGATAATTCAGTAAGCTCTTTGAAGATGAATTTTGTTAAGTGCAGTAAATTCAGGAAGAGGATCTTGAGGAGATCTGGAGGCTCAAAGGAAAGTAGGTCTGTATTAAAGAGAGAGTGTTTGCTTCTTTTGGCAGGGGAATAGAGGAAACATTCATTTGGCAGGGGTGTAGGAGAGGGTACCAGCAGAGTAGCTGGAGAAAGGCCATCACTATTGCGAACATCCTTGTCATCTGTACTTTGTTCTGTAAGAATGTTATTATTTCATGGATTTTTATTATATACTAAAAGAAAACTATTTCTTGCTCTACTCACAACACCTCTGACACTAATTTCTGAGAGTTAGCACAGACCCCCAGGTTAAAAGCTCAGTCCCACAAAACTGTCCCCACTTCAGACACCAATTGCAAGCCTGGGTTTCCCATACTTCTGACCAACCAGATGTAAATCGGGGCTTCCCCGACCCTCTCCTTGGGTTCGATAATTTGCAAGAATTGTTCACAGAACTCAGGAAAGAGCTCTACTTCCTACCATTGGTTTATTATAAAGGATACATGCAACTCAGAAACAGCCAAATGGAAGAGATGCACAGGGCAAGTACGGGAGGTGAGGGATGAGAGCTTCCCTGCCCTCTCCAGGTGCACCACCCATCGCACCTTCATGTATTCACCAATCCAGAAACTCTCCGCATCCCATTTTGGGGGAGGTTTTATGGCGGTTCCATACAGGCATGAGTGATTAAATCTTTGACCATTGGTGATTAATTCAATCCAGCCCTTCTCCCCTTCCCAGAGTTGGGTGGGAGGGTGAGACTGAAAGTTCCAACCCCTTAATTACCTGGTTGGTTCCTCTGGCAACCAGCCCATCTTCCAAGGGTCACCCCATTAGCGTAAACTCAGCTATGGTTGAAAGGGGCTTGTTATGAATAACAAAAAATGCTCCTCTCACTCAGGAAATTCCAAGAGTTTCGGAAGCTCTGTGCCAGGAACCAGGGACTAAGACAAAATAGTATAACAAAAGATGCTCCCTCACCCCATTCACTCAGGAAGTTACGAGGGTTTTAGAAGCTCTGTGCCAGAAACTGGGAGCAGAGGTCAAATATGTATTTCTTATTATGTCACATATGCATTAATCTGAATATTGAATTTTTTAAAGTTAATTGACTCCATCTCTTAGTTTTAGGTTTACAGAAAAAATGGACAGAAATTATAGAGTTCCCATATACTCCCTCTCTCTCTCCACACAGTTTCTCCTAGTATTAACATCTTACATGGAAGTGGTATATTTGTTACAATTCATGAACCAATTTGACAAATGACTATTAACAAAAGTCCGTAGTTTACATTAGGGTTCACTATTTGTGTTGTATTGTTACATGGGTTTTGCTAAGTGCATGATGTCATGTAGCTACCATTATGGCATCACACAGAATAGTTTCACTGCCTTAAAATCCCCCATACTCCACCACTTCCCTCCCAATCCCTGGCAACTGCTGACCTTTTTATTCTTTATAATTGCCTTTTCTAGAATGTCATATAGTTGGAATCACATAATATGTACCATTTTCAGGCTGACTTTGTTACTGAGCGCTAAGGGATCGGTGACCCACAAGTGGGTCCTTTTGCCCAGAGTCACTTATGCCAATAGGAGACGGGTTCGGAATAGCAGAGCAGCAACTTTATTCATTGATCAAGGAATGGAGAAGGGAGAGCTCATGCTCTAAAACACCTTCTCCCCAAAGACAGGGAAATAGGAAACTTTTTTTTTTTTTTTTTGTGAGGAAGACCAGCCCTGAGCTAACATCCGTTGCCAATCCTCCTCTTTTTGCTGAGGAAGACTGGCCCTGGGCTAACATCCGTGCCCATCTTCCTCCACTTTATATGGGACGCCGCCACGGCATGGCTGACGAGCAGTGCGTCGGCGGGCGCCCGGGATCTGAACCCGCGAACCCCAGGCTGCCAAGCGCGGACTAAACCGCTGCGCCACTGGGCGGTCTGGAAATAGGAAACTTTTAAAGGTCAAGGGGCCCTAGCATCATCAGGGTTCAGGGAAAGGGATGGTGACTTCCAGGAACACTTGGTGAATGCATAGTCCTCCACAATCCTTTGCACATGGCACCAAGTGTGCCTGGCAAACTATGCAGTGGGAGAGATTTTTATATGGTAATGAAGCAGAGGTAAATTCAGATCTCCTCCAAGTCCTTCTGCGCAGGCGCTGCTCCCGTGGTGGGGGTAGAGCTGGTTTAGAGTGGTTTGCAGTTGCAATTTCTCTGAGGCAGAAGCCTAGCTCCGCTGAAAAACATCTCAAAGGGAAATGTTAGATGTGGGCCAAAGGTAAGTTTGTCTCTTAAGAATACACATTGGGATATGTATGAGTGACTTCTTTTGTGTGGTATACGCATTTGAACTTCCTCCATGTCTTTTCATGGCTTGATAGCTCATTTCTTTTTATCAGTGAACAACATACCATTGTCTGATGTGCCACAGTTTATTTATCCCCTCACCTCTATTGATAGACATTCTGGTTGCTTCTAGTTTTTGGCAATTATGAATAAAGCTGCTATAAACCGACGTGTGCAGGTTTTTGTGTGGATATGTTTTCAGCTCTCTAGGTAAATACCTAGGGATGCAGTTGCTGGATCATCCCATAAGAGTATGTTAAGCTTTGTAAGAAACTGGCCAACTGTCTTCCAAAGGGGCTATATCATTCGCATTTCCACCAGCAGGGAATGAGAGTTCCTGTTGCTCCATCGTGGGTCATAGTTAACAATGACATGAGAGCTGACTCTGCTTTTTGGAAGCTTGGTAGAGCTATTGGTGTGAGCAGGGAAGAAATAATTTCACAAATACTCACCATTTTATACTTTGTAGCACTATGTGATACTTTATGTCTAAAAATTACAATACGGATTGTTTTCTTTTCCTTGCCCAGAGACTTTTATTTTGGAATTAGCTGACAACTGAATAATCCGAATAATAATAACAATACAAATATTTAAATATTTAATGGTTACACATATATTTCAAGTTTTAAACATGTTAGGTCATATAAAACAACTGATTCAACTATATACCCAATATTGTAGGTAATGGATACAAATGGGAGTAATATATAAACTTTTGATTAATTTGAGTAGCACATCCTACTGATAAAGAACACTGACTTTAGAAATTTATAACTTGGACAATTTACTGAACTTAAACTTCAATGATATCATCTGTAAAATAGTTATAGTAATACTCTCTGCTGAAGTATGGACAGGGTCTGCAAATTAGGAAATTACAGAGTATTTTTGGTGGAGAGTAAGAAGTCGTTTGGGCTGGAAGGTATTATTCTTAAAGGACAATACTATGGACAGTCCTGAATGTCAGTCTAGAGTTCAGATTTTATTTGTTAGTTTATGGAAATCCACTAAAGAGGTTTGAAAGGGTTGCTCATGGAGTGTGGCCTAATCAGAATTTTACTTTAAGATTATTTGAGAATGGAGTCGAGAAAAATTTTGAAAGATAAAATCAATATGGCTTGGCAACTTTTTAGAGTTGCTGTTGCTAGTCTGTTATTCCTTTCTGTGAGTTAGGAAGAGTGCTCCTTCTCTCAAGACATCTCACTGCCATCTTCTGGAGAATCTATGGTGACTAAGATATGGATAGCACCCCACAGAGTTGTGCAGTGCACAACACTGCTACTGTATGCAGGAGTCCTCTCCTTAAAATCTTGTTACTCCCTTCCTCATTTAATAAAACAGGCTTCTCAAGTTTCTTTCTTTGTCTATAATTTCCCTTTTGAACTAATTCTTTTCCTGCTCCATTTGCTTTAAATATTACCTAATGCAGATATATTTAAAATCTTTACCTTTATTCCCGACATTCTGCCTTGGAGCTTTATTCAGCTTACTAGACTTGCCTGTCTGATATTCTAATACTTTTCAAACCTAACTTATCCAAATTGAAGTCATTATCTCCCAACCTCCAAACAGCTCTTCCTGATTACTGTATCCCTGTTAACACCCACACTTTTCTCCCAGTCAGTCAGGTTTCAGGCAAAAGAGTTATCTTTGATTCATCTCCTTTTCTTCCTACATTCAGTATCACAGTGTACATTTGTGCAGGTTGTACACTGCCCAAATCTACGGGGCACCATTTACATCATAGGCATTGTAGATTTGTACAACCATCATGACAATTTTCTGGCAAATGACAGCACATGTTTTTATGGAGTACAGTTTTTCACTGGCATTAAAAGCCTTACAGGCTAGTGACAGTGTGTAAGGAGAAAGTGAGAAGATTCTAAGAAAGGAGAGGCATCGAGGGTACAGTCCATGCTTCAAATGTTTGGTAGTAAATAAGTCAGATCCACAGCAATGAGAGAAGATTGTAAGATCTAAGTGTAGTAGGACTTTTTTATGATTGGAGCACATATATGAGCAGAGAGAATAAAATGATTAAACATGTAAGGGTCAGGGACAGAGGCAAGAAATGATTTAACAATGTGAGTTTATTGTATATGCATTAATCACATTTTCTAGTGCAGAAAACAATATAAGATGTACTGAATCTAGTCCTGGTCTTCTGCCTAGCCATTCCAGCTAAAATATTCTGACAGCAACCCGCAAGGATGAAAGAGGATTTAGAGCCCAGGATTATGGGTCATTGAGGAAATGGCCACAGCCCTTCCTCCCAGGTTAGCTCTACTACCTGAATTTTGCAGAAAGTTTGCCTGAGGACAAATGCAGGAGACTTTTCCTACTACAGTGTTTCGAATCAAAATTGTCAATGATCGGAGTTGATTGACAGCTATCATCCTATCAGCACACAAGGCTGATGGCTCTGCGAATAACATCACCAGTGCTCAGGGGATGCAGAATGTTCCCCTGCACATGCCATTAGCTTTTCTCCATGGTGTTCACACGGAAATTTTATGCTGATTTAGTTCTTTCCGTGGTAGGTGCTGGTGGTTGCTGCTCCCTCGCATTCAGCGCAGATTGTTTCACGTGGCAGAAGCAGACATGAGTCTGTAGAGACCAGTTCTCTTGTATGTCAGCAAACAGAATTACATGACACAGGGCTGAGAATATCAGCTGAAGGTAACTAGGTCCTTGGAGTTTCAAATGTATTAAAAACAGTAGTCATTATTCGCATTAACCAACAATATTTGCTATTGCTCTATATTCAGGCCTCTATCATGATAATCCTTATCTTATTTGCTTATTACTTCAGACTTGTTAAAGATATCAAAAGCAGCCCCACCTTTCATTTGAGAACAGCACCATGTGGGCAGGGCAAGTTGTCTTATGCCCATTTTACAGAAGAGACAACTGACGCCCAGTGAGAGAAAATTGTGGGAGAACAGCTGGTACCAAGAACTGCACGGGGAATTTTGCCGCATCCCTGGACTCCTTCAGCTATGACCCGCTGCCTCTTTAAAGGGAGCTTTCTAAGTTATCTTTGAGATAAGACAGAGAGCAACTGCCAGCACATGGTTCTAAACATCAGGATGTCATGACCACGTGACTTACTCTGCCAGGATAGTGGATTCTGCTGTAATTAACCCACTTCCAATCTCTCTCCTACTCTGCAGCCATGACACTCAGCTCTTGGATTTGAGCACAAAAAAATTCTTACCTAAGAGCCATAGATACAGAGATTTTACATTATTAAACCCAACACTTTGCAATATTTGAAGACAAACTTTCCTTACTGGAATCCGTATAAGAAACTTTAGCTCAAACCAGTGTCTTTTGGGTATCCGTCTTCCCCTGGGAATGCCAGAGCTAGAAGTTTGCTGTTCTTCGACGGAAGTACACTGGAATCCTACTTTAAAACCACCTTATAGATAAAACCATATGAGTAATTCCCTATAACAGTAGTCTTTTCATTCTTCTGTAATTGAGTGTCCTTGAATAGAGTCCAAGCTGCTCTCTCCCCTTCCCCCTATTCTCTCCCAGGATTCTAGACTTAATGTTTTACAGCAAGTTTTTAATATATGTCTCTTCTGGCATAAAATATGCATACTATAAAAGATTTTCAATTAAGTTCTAATCTCAGTTAACCAGACCCCAGTAGATATCTAATAAAGGACAGTTGCATAAAAGTTTAATGTTTTCATGTTCCTATTTGGGTTAAAGTTAGATCCATATATACTAATGGGACTAGACATAGCCAATCTATTCTGTCATCTTATGCAACACTGTTTATTATGAGATTCTCAAAATACGCCCTGGTTCCATTTATTTGTATGTACATGTGTATAATCCACAGTGAATCATAATGATAAATCTTTTCCTTTGAGCTAATATAACTGCACACATGTAAACACAGTCTGTGTGTTTTAAAAAGGGAAAAAAGAAGTTTTCATTTGCCAATCATCTTATTTGATATAAATTAACTATAATTCCTTTGTGGCTGATGTGGTTTATAAGCCCTAAGGAAACAAAAACATAGATTTACTTTCCTATCTCTTTTGTATAGTGTCTAAATAACTATCATTTTTGAAAATAAAGAGGTAGTTAGCTATGATAGAGTATTGGTAAAAACCAGATTGAGAAATAGAGACATAAAATTGATAGGTGTGGGCAGAATACAAACTAAGCCTATTTAATCTTCAGCTCACGCACCTGTGATTCATTATCTGATGGAAATACATCCAGGCTATTGATTTCCATAAGATGAAGATTTTAGTTTCTCTAATCATGTCCATTAGTTTCCTCCAGACAGATTAATAATTTTTCACAATTGCTAATGGCAATTGTAGGCATTTAATTTTGCTTCTACTCATATGTAGTCGCTACTTGGCAGCATATTTGTGCAGTAGTAGATAAAAAATAATCCTTAGGCAATGAAACAGTCTACATTTGTTATAGTACTTTGTTTACAAAAGCATCATTATAGGCGCTTCAAAGGACAAAAAATTTCCACCTATTATTTTTTTAATTAAAAATTTATGTTAGACTTTAAGACAATTTTGTTACCTAAGGGACTAAAAACTTATTTTAAAAATGTATCACCCAGAGAAGAACTTCTTTATTTTCCTTTGACTGGTAAATCTGAACACTGTAAATCTGAACAGTGCTTCTTTTGAAGAGAGTGCAGTTATTTTTAAATCCATATGTAAATTTTTTATGTATTCGTGCAAGAGATTTTATTTTTTACTGTCTCATTCCATATATTTTAGAGTGGTTACTGAATCTGATATATATTAATTCTTTGGGAACATCTTAAAATTTTTCTCTACAAATATTTTTTATTAGGTAGGTCCACCTTTAGGTCTTTCCAATGGCATTTAGTTGCTGAAGGATTGATTAATTATTTTAGAGAAGTTTGTATTGTGGCAAGGACCTCTGGGTAAATTTCTTTACCAATGGAGGATCTAAAAGTCCTCAACACTCACAGTAAATGTATTGATTGCAAAATAACTTTCAACTCCAAACATGAGCTCTGATTCAAATGAGAATATCTTCCAAACTAGTTTCAACTTCTCACAAACATTAGCATAAATCATTCTTTTTTTTAAAATGGAAGTATAATTGACATATAACATTATTTTCAGGTGTACAACGTAATGATTCAATATTTGTATATACAGTCGTCCCTCAGTATCTAGAGGGGATTGGTTCTAGCCACCCCCCCCATACTAAATCCGTGGATGCTCAAGTCCCTTATATAAAAGGGTGTGGTATTTGCATATAACCTATGCATATCCTCCAATGTACTTTAAATCACCTCTAGATTACTTATAATACCTAATACAATGTACATGCTATGTAAATAGTCGTTATACTGTATTGTTTAGGGAATAATGACAAGAAAAAACATTTGTGCATGTTCAATACAGACACAGCCATTGGAGACCCTGCTATCCAATGTCAATTGAATCCGAGGATGCAGAACCCAAGGATATGGAGGGCCGACTGTATTGCAAAATGATCACCACAATAAGTCTAGTTAACACCCTAACCATACAGAGCTACCAAAAAACTTTCTTTCCTGTGATGAGAACTTTTAAGATTTACTGTCTTAGCAACTTTCAAATGCGCCAAACAGTGTTATCATCTGTAGTTACCATGCTGTACATTACATCCCCATGACATTTATTTTACAAGTGGAAGTTTGTGCATTTTGACCCCCTTCACTCATTTCGCCCACCGCCACTCCTTGCCTCTGGCAACCACCAATCTGTTCTCTGTATTTGAGCTCAGTTTTGTTTGCTAGTTTCAGATTCCACCTATAAGTGAGAATATAAAGTATTTGTCTTTCTCTGACATTTCACTTAGCATAATGCCCTCAAGGTCTATCCATATTGTCGGAAATGGCAAGATTTCCTTCTTTTTATAGGGAATAATATTTAATTGTATATGTATATGTATCTATCTATGTGTCTCACATTTTCTTTGTCTGTTCATCCATCTAGGGACACTTAGGTTGTTTCCATGTCTTGGTTGTTGTAAATATGCTATAATGAACATGAGGGTGCAGATATCTTTTTAAGGTAGTGTTTTCATTTTCTTTGGATAAATACCCAGAAGTGAAGTTGCTGGGTCATATGGTAGTTCTATTTTTAATTTTTTGAAGAACTTCTGTGCTGTTTTCCATAGTGGCTGCACCAATTTACCTTCCCACGAACAGTGCACAAGAGTTCCCTGTTCTCTACATCCTTGCCAACATTTCTTTCTTTTTTTAATTTATTTATTGAGGTCATACTGATTTATAACATTGTGTAATTTCAGGTGTACATTACTATGTATCAGTTTCTGTATAGACCGCATTGTGCTCGCCACCAATAATCTAGTTTTTATCCATCACCATACATATGTGCCCCTTTATCCCTTTCGCCCACTGTCCCCACCTCATTCCCCTCTGGTAACTACTAATCTGTTCTCTTTAGCCAAGTGTTTGTTTATCTTCCACATATGAGTGAAATCCTGTGGTGTTTGTCTTTCTCTGTCTGGCTTATTCCACTTAACATAATACCCTCAAGGTCCATCCATGGTGTTGCAAATGGGATGGTTTTGTCTTTTTTATGGCTGAGTAGTATTCCATTATATTTATATACCACATCTTCTTTATCCAGTCATCATTTAATGGGCATTTGCGTTGCTTCCACATCTTGGCTACTGTGAATAATGCTGCAGTGAACATAGGGGTGCATAGATCTATTTGTATCATTGATTTCATGTTCTTTGGATAAATACCGAGCAGTGGAATAACTGGATCACATGGTATTTCTATTTTTAATTTTGAGAAATCTCCATATTCTTTTCCATAGAGGCTGCACCAGTTTGCATTCCCACCAGCAGTGTATGAGGGTTCCCTTTTCTCTACATCCTCTCCAACACTTATTATTTCTCATCTTGTTAATTATAACCATTCTGATGGATGTGAGGTGATATCTTATTGTTGGTTTGATTTGCATTTCCCCAATAATTAGTGACATTGAACATCTTTTCATGTGCCCATTGGCCATATATATACATGTATATATATCTTCTCTGTGTATCTGTATATCTTCTTTGGAAAAATGTCTATTCATATTCTATGCCCATTTTTTGATTGAGTCATTTGTCTTTTTGTTGTTGAGTTGTATGAATTCATTAAATATTTTGGAGATGAACCCCTTGTTGGATATATGATTTGTAAATATTTTCTCCCAGTTGGTGGGTTGTCTTTTCATTTTGTTCATGGTTTCCTTTGCCTTTCAGAAACTTTTTAGTCTTGATATATTCCCATTTGTTTATTTTTTCTTTTGTTTCTCTTGCCTTTGTAGACATGGAATTCCAAAAGATGCTGCTAAGACCTATATCAAAGAGTGTACTGCCTATATTTTCTTCGAGGAGTTTTATGGTTTCCTGTCCTTTATTCAAGTCTTTAATCTATTTTGAGTAATTTTTGTGAATGGTATAAGATAATGGTCTACTTTCATTCTTTTGCATGTGGCTGTCCAATTATCCCAGCATCATTTATTGAAGAGACTTTCCTTTCTCCATCGTATGTTCTTGGCTCCTTTGTCAAAGATTAGCTGTCCATATATGTGTGGTTTAATTTCTGGGCTTTCAATTCTGTTCCATTGATCTGTGTGTCTGTTTTTGTGCCACTACCATGCTGTTTTAATTACTGTAGCTTTGTAGTATATTTTGAAGTCAGGGATTGTGATGCCTCCAGTTTTGTACTATCTCAAGATTGCTTCAGCTATTCAGGGTCTTTTGTTGTTCCATATAAATTTTAGGATTCTTTGTTATATTTCTGTGAAGAATGCCATTGGGATTGCATTGAATCTGTAGATTGCTTTAGGTAATATGGACATTTTAACTATGTTTATTCTTCCAATCCATAAGCATGGAATATCTTTCCATTTCTTTATGTCTTATTCAATTTCTTTCAATTATGTCTTATAGTTTTCAGTGTATAAGTCTTTCACCTCCTTGGTTAAATTTATTCCTAAGTATTTTATTCTTTTTACTGTGATTATAAATGGGATTGTATTCTTAACTTCTCTTTCTCCTAGTTCATTATTAACACTTGTTATTTCTTGTCTTTTTAATAATATTCATTCTAACAGGTGTGAGGTGATATCTCATTGTGGTTTAGATTTGTATTTCCCTGACAATTAATGATGTTAAGCACCTTTTCATGTACCTATTGGCCATCTGTGTGTCTTCTTTGGAAAAAAATGTCTATTCAGATCTGCTGCTCATATTTTAATTGGATTGTTTGTTTTTCTGCTTTTGAGTTGTATGAGTTCCTTATGTTTTTTTGATATTAACCCTTTATCAGATATATGATTTGCAAATATCTTCTCCCATTCATTAGGTTGCATTTTCATTTTGTTGATGATTTCCTTTGCTGTGCAGAAGCTTTTTAGTTCAATGAAACCCTACTTGTTTATTTTTTTGCTTTTGTTGCATTTGCTTTTGGTGTCAAATCCAAAAAAATACTTGCTAAGACCTATGTCAAAACGCTTACTGCTTCTGTTTTCTTCTAGGAGTTTTATGGCTTCAGGTCTTACATTCAAGTCCTTAATCTATTTTGAGTTAATTTTTGTGTATGGTGTAAGATAATGGTCCAGTTTCATTCTTTTTCATGTGGCTGTCCAGTTTTCCCAACACCATTTATTGAAGAGACTGTCCTTTCTCCATTGTATATTCTTGGCTCCTTTGTCATAAATTAATTGACCACATATATGTGGGTTTATTTCTGGGTTCTCTATTCTATTCCCTTCATCTGTGTGCATGTTTTTATGCCAATACCATAGTGTTTTGATTATTATAGCTTTGTAATATTGTTTGAAATCAGGGAGTGTGATGCCTTCAGTTTCTTCTATGTCAAGATTGCTTTGGCTATTCAGGGTCTTTGAGTTCCCTGGAACTCAATTTTAGGATTGTTTGGTCTATTTCTGTGAAAAATGCCATTAGGATTTTGATAGGGATTGCATTGAATCTGTAGATTGTTTGGGCAGTATGGACATTTTAACAATATTAATTCTTCCAATCCAAGAGAATGGGTAACCTTTCCATTCATTTGTGCCTTCTTCAATTTCTTTCATCAATGTCTTATAGTTTTCAGTGTACAGGTCTTTCACCTCCTTAGTTAAATTTATTCCTCGGTATTTTATTCTTCTTGGTCCAATTGTAATCGGGATTGTTTTCTTACTTTCTCTTTCTGATAGTTTGTTATTAGTGTCTAGAAACACAACAGAATCCTGGACAATTGATTTTGTCTCCTTCAACATTAATGGAATTTATTTATTAGTTCTAACAGTTTTTTAGTGCAGTCTTTTGGGTTTTCTATATATAATATTCTGTCATCTGCAAGTACTGACAGTTTTACTTCTTCCTTTCTGATTTGGATGATTTTTATTTTTTTTTCTTGCCTAATTGCTCTGGCTAGGACTTCCAATACTATGTTGAATTAAAGTGGTGGGAGTGGGCATCCTTGTCTTGTTCCTGATCTTATAGGAGAGGCTTTCAGCTTTTCTCCATTGAACAAGA
Source organism: Tapirus indicus (assembly GCA_031878705.1). Classification (NCBI taxonomy): domain Eukaryota; kingdom Metazoa; phylum Chordata; class Mammalia; order Perissodactyla; family Tapiridae; genus Tapirus; species Tapirus indicus. The sequence goes on along the minus strand of CM062937.1, from coordinate 30,566,917 downwards.
CATTAGGTATGGGCTTGTCATATATGGCCTTTATTATGTTGAGGTACATTCCTTTCATACCCACTTTGTTGAGAGTTTTTCTCATAAGTGGATGTTGAATTTTGTCAAATGCTTTTTCTGCAGCTCTTGAGATGATCATGTGATTTTTATCCTTCATTTGTTAATGTGTATCACATTGATTTGCAGATAGTGAAACATTCTTGCACCCCTGGAATAAATCCTACTTAATTATGTTGTATGATCCTTTTAATGTATTGTTGAATTTGGTTTGCTAATGTTCTGTTGAGGATTTTTGCAACTATGCTCATTAGGGTTATTGGCCTGCAATTTTCTCTTCTTGTGGCATCCTTGTGTGGTTTTGGTATCAGGGTATAACTGGCCTCATAAAATGAGTTTAGAAATGGTCCCTCCTCTTCTATTTTTGGAAGCATAAATCATTCTTACACTCTATAAATATTGCCTGAAATTAAGGAACATCTTAGGTAATATAAGTATAATAATAATTAACATATATCAGTATACCTACTGCTGTAATGTCAAAATATGGTCAATGTGTAATTAAAGACTTAGATTGAGTCTCAGGCTCCAAATAGCCTGGTGGAGAAAAATGGTGAAGATTTGTAAGATTGAAGCTATTTAAAAATTCCAAAACACTTAACAAAAAATTCTGAAAATTTAAGGAGAGCAAACTAGCTTGGCCATTTTTTTCTGTTCCTTTTCAATATTATGCTGATTTCCTAGGTAATTACTTCAAAATATTCCCAGTTATTAAGTACCTCAAAAAAATTTGAGTGGTAGGTACGAATATATATGTGTGCAGAATGACTGGATAGGAAGGACAATAAGTTTGGGAGGAATAATATCTACTAATTAAAATCATTAAAACAAGTTGAATGCGTTCCATTGGATTTTTTGGGGTGAATAAACGTTTTGAGGAGCAGAATAATATATTGAACGAGGTGTTTAAAGTAGGGATTTTAGTCTAGAAAAGGAGGCCAATTTTGAGGCTTTGATGGGAATCTGGACTTAGAAGGGCCTGGAGGAGAGTAAAGGCAACACAAAACAGAGGGCAGGAGAAAAAGGGACCTTCGGGATTTCCACCAGATGAAAAAGAAGGAAATCATTCTGCAACTCTAAGCGCCGTTGACTGAGGCAGGTGATAGGATGGGCAAATGAAAAGATTGTATGGGAGAAAGACACAATAGAGGGGAAAATGCCAGTGTTGTCATTGTTAGTTTTGTTTGCTTGCTTGCTTTAGAAAGAATTGTATTTATTTTTTTTCAGATTTTATGGGAGAACAGTTTGAGACCTTTTTCATCCTTCCTCTCTACAACTGAACAAGTATACTTATCGGCAAATAACTTTGCATTTAGGTTATACGTCGTGGTTAGCATTCAAAATGCTTTAGTTAATTAATTCATTCAACTAGTATGTATTAAGTACCTACTATTATCATGGATTTGTGCTAGGCTCAGGCTTTTTAATGAAGAAAAAAGAGTGAGTTCCTGAGCTCAAAGAGCTTCCAGTTTAGTGGAGAAAGGCATTACTCACATTATCAGACAAATAAATGTATAATTTTATACTGAATTCACCATAATCAATGAAAGTAAAACAGTTCTTAAAAATTATATAATAAAGAGTTTGGAGTATCAAGAAAACCTTCCATGGGGCAGTGACATCTACCCTGGTATTTGAAGGATTAAGGGAAATTACAAAGGGAGAGGAAGAGAACTCCAGCGAGAGAAGGAATAGTATGGACAAAACCCTGTAGCAAGAGAGAGAATGATACCTTACAGAGAGACACGGGGATAGTGGTACACACAAGAGGAGGTATAAGAGATGTAGGCATGAACCAGACCACAGTCAGAAGGTAGTCAGAAAGGTATTTAGAAGATAAAATGGACTACTTAGTACTAGATTGGATAGGAGGTCTAAACAGTATTGTCAAAGTGCATTAAAATGAAGGCGTTTAGTAAGAGACAATATCTGAACATATCATTTTCTCCTGTTGACACTTAAGTTAACAAAATTTGTTTCTCATGGCAAGTTGGCTGGGTAAAAGTTCCTGGGTGTGTGTTAATACTCTTGTTGAAACTTTGTATTAACAAAGTCCATAAAGATACCTTATGTTGCCATTCTATCTGCTTTCTATCTGCATTTCTATCTGCATAGGGGCCATGGGTTTGCTATTCCTGGCTGAAAGGATCAAATTTCATGGCCCCTCCCGGCAGCCATACATTTGCAGCAGCACAAGGATCCAAGACAACCTTCCCTGGAGTCGCTGTTCAGTGTCTAAGGTATAACAATAGTGACTGGAGCAGAAAGGAGATTCACTTACTATGGCTCTGCGATAGCTTCAAGAAAGTCACAGGCTGCTGCTGCTGCAGCACACATTTTTGAAAAGACGGAAGACTAGATGGCCAAACTGCCTGTTGTTCGGTGAGCGTTGTTGATGTCCCTTTCATGATTACAATCATACAAAATTGTAAAGGTACAAAGAAGGTGGGAAGAAAGCAACATGAGGTTAAGTGAAGGAGAGATTGAAGCTCTATGGGTGCTGACGGAAGTTTACAATTTTTGGAGGAAGTTGTGTTTGAGCTATGGCTTGAAGGATGGTAGGTACTGAAAAGACGAGAGTGGAGATCACAAGGGAAGAACACTTTAAGTAAACAGAAAGTTGTAAACAAAGACAAAAAAGTGGGAAAATACTGAGGATATTCCAAACTAACAAATAGTTTGTTTTGACTAAAATTTAAATTAGACCTATTTTAGGGAGATTAATTTGATGCCAAAATATATCTTGTGAAAGAAAGACTGATTATACTGCTCTCAGTTAGGGGAATTCTAGAAAATACTACGGAATGTGCATCCCCCATTGATGGACACATACATTACTCTTAGGGACAGTTGGAAGGGATTTATGACCTTTCCTTAGGTAACTGTCAACCCCGCTGCCAATATACCTTAATTTGCAGCTATGCACATTTGAAGTGGCTTAGTTATAGTGTGACACTTGAGTCAGCTATGTTGGGTGAAAGTTAAGGCACTGAGAAGAAATGCATTTACCAAGGGAGAGACTGCAGAGAACGTAGGGCAAAGTGAAGACTCAGGAAACAGGAAAGTTAGGTCAGAAAGGAATTCACAACAGCCCATACACAGTGAACACATGGAAGCTATGGAAGAAACCCACGCGTGCCTGATAACATTCCCAAGGGAGAGGCCACATCTTTCCCGTGGTGGGATTCCCCAATGGTGCCTAGTACTTCCACTTATCATAAAATCATTCAACATGTACAGAATGACTCCAGCCAAAAATATACCTAATAAAATTACTGAAATATCTATTTTAAAAATAAAGTGTGAAAGAGTAAATATATTTTTTTTTCTCGCCAGTGAATGTGACCAAGAGGGTTCCCTAAAGAAGGAGATGCGGGTTGATGGACGAGAATGGGATGTGGGTTGTGGAGCCAGTCGGACTTGGATTGACAATTGTTTGATGTTGTATCTGGACTTTGAAATTAGAAAATAAATCGTACTTCACAGCCATTTAATGTATGTAAAGCATTCATGTATCGTAGATGAACAACGGTTTTAAAAGAGAGTTGAAGTATCATTTTTGTAATTTATCTTGATTCCTTCCAGGAAGGATATTCTCCATCACAATCCACAATTACAATTTTGATCCTCATTTATTGAAGATAGAATGGACTTACAAGGGTCCATTTTATTCTCTATACATTACAACCACTTGATAACTCCCTCAAGCATCATCTGCCCCCTCCTCTCATCATGGATCTTATTTGAATTTTTGTACAAAATTAAAGGTTTAATTAAGGATCTGTGGTTAAAAGTCTCAGTTTTTCTCATCATGTGGCCTTAGATGCATCAGAGTACCTGAGAATAAATTTGGAAGCATTCATTGGAATTCTTCTTTATTTTATTTTATTTTTGCTTCCCTGTGCATTGTTTCAAAGTCTTTCATATAAAAATAACTGACAAATGAAATTCATGTAAATATACACATTGCAAAGGGCAAGGAAATGCATTTTTTGCAATACTGCTATATTTTGTACAATTCTTTTTTATAATTAAAAATACGGCTCTGTGTGAACAACATAAAATGGAAGATTTACTATAACATTTACCTTCTACTTATATCCACTTTTTTATGCTAATGGCTGTGCTCTATGTGCTTTTTACATTCTTGAAAAGAGACAAATTATTCAGATTTACTTCTCCATTGAGAACTCTACTCTAAAGACACAATATTCGTATTGAAAAGGATTTATCTTTTCTCATTCTAGACAATTGATATTCAGTGGTTACATTTTTCCTCTTTTATTTGTTAGTGGTAAATACGAAAGATCAAAATGTTTAAGTATTATACGTATTCATCTACCTTTGAAGGACAGATGAATGATAGAATTGATTTTTAATCTTACACATTAGATACATACAATGCTGCAATATCACATTGACAAAGAGTTCCATGGGTTTCAACACTGGAGATCCTGACTATTGCTCTTCTGGGTTAAAGTTTGCTTCTAGGTCTTAGTGACTACATTAATCAGCATTCTCCAGAGAAACAGGATGTGTAGGGGTGTGAAGAGAGAGGGACAGGGAGAAAGAGAAGGCGTGGGGGAGATGGGGAGAAGGAAAGAGTGGGGGAGGGAAAGAGAGAGAGGAGTTGCAATATGAGTTCAAAGGCAGACTGCTGACAAAATTCCCTCTTGGTGTGGGGGAGGTCAGTCTTTGTTCTCTCAAGGCCTTCAACTGATTGGATGAGGCCCATCTACATTATGAAGGGCAACCTGCTGTGTCTAAGTCCATTGATTTAAATGTTAATCTCTCCAAAAAGCACCTTCACAGAAACATCTAGAATAGTGTTTGCCCAAATATCTGAGCACCACTGTCAGCCATGTTGACACATAAAATCAACTCATAAAATCACAGTGACCGCATCTCCAGTGCATTTTATCTCTTCATTAGCATTTATACATTCTATTTATAAGACTTTTGCTCTTTTCTACTTTCCCAGAAAGGGTTTTTGTTTTTTTTTTCCCGGAAGGATTGTTAACATTATTACTACTAATAATTGCTACCATTCTAAATTATTATTACAATTAAGCTGCTACTACCACTAATGGGAACCAACTGCTAAACACTTTCTATGTGTTGGCAGTGAAACATGGGTTTAACTTGCATATTTTCTCTCTAATCCTCACAACAAAAGAGGAAGGTAGTTATAAATGTTCATTTTGCAAGTGAGGGGCCTGAGAGTCAGCAGGGTTAAGGGGCTGTCTAAGTAAGGCCTTACAGTTGTGAAGTGGCCAAGCCTGGAATAGATCTCGTGATTCTTTGTCTTTCTCTATACTAAACTGCCTGCCTTAATTAATTAAAGACATTATTGTCTTGTGAACTGTACCCTACTCTTTCAGCTGTTATGACTTCACAGTGACAAGAGAGTTTTAAATTAAAGGAAGAGCCATCAAGTAAGATATATGAACAGGTTTTGTAACTAAAAGCCCCTTTATCATAGATTACTGTGAGAGTTTATATAATATTTCCTTGAGTTTTTAAAACAGCCCTTTATGTTGGATTATTTTTAGAGTGATCCTCACTAGACAAAGGAAAATTGAATATATTCAAAATTTTCTTTCCCCTCTGTCATCTCTGTCTCTCCTTCCATGAAGTGATGAGGGGTGATGTTGGAGAGATTCAGATTTGAATTACTTGGTAAAGATGATCAAGATCCAAGCTGAGGAATTTGGATTTGGTTTCATCAGAAATAGATGATGCTATAGATTCAAAGGGAGGAGCATGTCCAGGGCCAAAGGGACCGGGAATCCTCTATTATGCCATAATGGTACTGCCTCACATTCCCGAGACAATCTCTTAATACTTCTTACATTATGATCCACTAAGATATCCCAACAGTGTTTGGCATCACAATGTATATATCCTACAGCATTTCTCTATCACAGTAAGTATGCCATTGGACCCAGGAGTGTTACCTTTCTCTAGCAGTTATATTGGCTTTGGAAAACGGCATTCCCTTTTGAGATCACAATTTAGAGTATCCTTAATAATATGTCAGTTGCTATTGACAGTGGTAGATAAGGAACAGACCTCTATCTTGCCTATAAACAGAACAGTCCCAATGGAAGCTTAAGTGGAGCCCTCTTTGCATTTTGGAGCTGTGCAGGCTCAGGTAATCAGAATATGGAATACAGAGGGATTGGTTACTAACATACATAGAATCTTTAATTCTGACACAATCTAGTTCCTTTCTAATTTTTTTTTTTACAATTTTGTAAGATCTTAGAGAGTAGTTCTATGTCTTCCACAGGATAATTCACATTTTCCTGAATTTTATACAGCACTGAACTTTTAAAATTTTAAATCAAACCTTTTGGGTTGGGAGAATCATTCACTTGATTTTGATATGATCATCATAACCCATTTGGTTATATCCCAAATCAGAGTGCATGTAGCTTTCTTTAAAAGCACTCATATTTTAAAATGTTGTTTTGCTATCATTTTTGTTATTCTTTTTCTTTTTTCTTTTTTCCTTTGGTGAGGAAGATTGGCCCTGAGCTAACATCTATTGCCAGTCTTCCTGTCTTTGCTGAGGAAGATTGACCCTGAGCTAACATCTGTGCCCATCCTCCTCCATTTTCATATGTGGGATGCTGCCACAGCATGGCTTGATGAGTGGTGTGTAGGTCCATGCCTGGGGTCCGAATCCACGAACCCCAGGCCACCAAAGTGGAGTGCGCTGAATTTAACCACTACGCCACTGGGCCAGTTGTATTTCTTGTAAGTCTACATGCCACAGAAATATTAAATTAGCCGTCTTTAACTTTTCTTGAATCCATTTATAAAAATTATGCACTTGATCTCATTGGGGAAATGTGGTAAACACAACACATTTTGAGCCTGGAAGATATTTTGGGGGTCCTGACTCCAGTTCCAACTAGTTGCTGGTTGGTTCACTGTGGCAAGCTACTTGATATTTTAAGCCTTAGTTATGTACCCAGCACTCTGCCTAGTACATCAAGGAAGGCAATAGTTATTTCTACTGTTTTTAACATTAGTGACTCTCTTTCTGAGAGTTTATTATAGAATCAGAGAAGTGTACGACTGCCTACCCTCCAGGGGCTTACAATCCTGTAAAGCATTGAGTCCCGTGTCCTCAACTTAGAAATGATGCGTTTGTACAGGAAGTGTAACTGGATTTGCTTATGGCGTGAGAAAGGACCCTTGTTCTTGTGAGGAGCCATACGTCTAAGGAGCAGTGGACTAATCTATGGCACTCACAGTTTACATATTGGTGCAAACCCTTAGGTTTTGTGTTTGTTTGTTTGTTTTTTGGTGAAGAAGATTGGGCCTGAGCTAACAACTGTTGCCAATCTTCTTGTTTTTGCTGAGGAAGACTGGCCCTGAGCTAACATCTGTGCCCATCTTCCTCTATTTTATATACGGAAATCTGCCACAGCATGGCTTGATAAGCAGTGCATAGGTCCACAACCAGGATCTGAACCTGTGAAATCTGGGCCGCCGAAGCGGAGTGTGTGAACCTAGCCGCTATGCCACCAGGCCGGCCCCTAGGTTTTGTTTTTAATGGGACGTTCTGGTGGTTTTTAAAATATATTGGTAAGATACTAATATCATTCAGCAAATGCTGAATCTGTGACAGGACGTGTTCTGAGTGCTTTACTTGTATTTTCTCATTTAATTTCCACAACAATCCTGTGAGTAGAGAACAGTTTTATCTCTGTATGATGATAAGGAGGAAACTGAAGTTGCTAGAGATTATCTTGCCTAAGTTTGTAAAGGTAGGAAGTAACAGAATAAGAATTCAAACCCTGAGTCTTATTCCAGAGTCCATGTAATTGGTGTCTGACTATCCTTCCTTCTTGGTGAAGGATGATGATTGCCATCAAATAGTATTGGCCTTTGACACCTCACTTATTTTGGTTCTAGACATTCTAAAATTATCTCATTATTATAGTGTTATTAACAGGTATTGAGCTTCTTGGATATTTTTTATTAAAAGACTGAGAAGTTGTTTTTCTTTTTCCTTATAACCTAGAACAAAATTATTATAAGATGGTATTTTATGTTAATGTACATTTTTATATTTTATGTAAATGTACTACTTAATATTGCATCAAGTTAGTTCCCTATATAGACAGCGTGCTGACTATTTTGATGTCATCAGAATACAAACCACTATTACTTTAAAAGTTTACTACTTTAAAAATTGTATTGATGTCTCTAAGTGAAATATCTCATTATTTGGAAATATACTACAAATTAATATGAACTACCCAATTTCTTAGTATTTTTTTGATGATCAACCTCTACATCTATTTCATTAGAGAAAAGTGGCTGCTATACTTCTATGAAATATACATTCCAGAATTCTTATTGCTTTCCACTGTAGTATAGTTTTATTTTGAATTTGAATAGTCCACATTAGATACACATTCTCAAACACCTATTCATATTGTTAAATCTGTGTAATTTTCCCTTTTGATAATCATAAAGGTAAAAGGAAGTATTAAGAAAAAAACTATTAAAATTACATTAATCTAATGAAGTTATACTACCATTATTTTATAGCATTTAAAAATAATTTTAGGGGCTGGCCTGGTGGTGTAGTGGTTAAATTTGCACTCTCCACTCTGGCGGCCCGGGTTTGCAGGTTCAGATCCTGGGCACATACTTACACACCACTCACCAAGCCACATGGCAGTGTCCCACACATAAAATAGAGGAAGAAGAGCACAGATATTAGCTCAGGGCCAATCTTCCTCACCAAAAAAATAAACTAATAATAATTTTAATCGCAGGTTATAATTATTCATATTGAGGGGCCGGCCCAGTGCCACGGCAGTTTAGTTCATGCTTGGCAGCCCGGGGTTCACAGATTCGGATCCCAGGCACCCGCCGACGCACTGCCTGTCAGCCATGCTGTGGCGGCGTCCCATATAAAGTAGAGGAAGATGGGCACGGATGTTAGCCCAGGGCCAGTCTTCCTCAAAAAAAAAAAATAAATAAAAAGGGGAGGATTGGCAACGGATGTTTGCTCAGGGCTGGTCTTCCTCACACACACACACACACACACACACACACACACACACACACACACACAAAATTATTCATATTGATTCTAATGAATCAATAAAACTTTATACTATTTTCAGGATTTATTTTGTAGATGATTGTCATTAAAATTGCAACTTGAAAACAGAAGAAACAAATAGATACTTATTTCTTCTTTATATGGGGAAATACTGTATAGTTATTACAATATTTGAAGTGATGAGAACATAGTTATCTTCAGATGCACTAGAAGATATTAAACTTTTTAGCTGGCATTTTTCAAACTTCAAAACAAGATGATATGTCTCCATTAAAGCCATCTAAGAGTAGAAGTATCCTTTATTTAAAATAAAAGAACTTCCTAGCACTTTCTTGGTGTCTTTGTTCTTCTCTCGCCTGGACGTTTACCCATGTGACTTTACATGGAAATTAGATGAGAGCTGAGCATTTGCTCAGATCTGCATCCAGCTCCTCAAGATTGAAGATCCTCACACTCCGCTGACCCCCCTTTTACTTTAATTGCAAGACGCTTGCTACAAAGTATCATTTTATTATGCTTTTTGATATCATTTGTAAATAATATGTAATGTAAAACTCTGAATTTATAAGTCTAGAATTCTTGAATACTCATTACCATTTTCCAATGTTCATGCATAGTTGAAATATATTACCTAAAAATTAATATTGTACAAAACAAAATAATGAACAAAATAACAAAGCACAAAAACATTTATCAGTCCTGAGCAAAATCTTATATAAAACAAACAAAGGAAAAACCTGTTCTGTTGTTAAATGCCTTTGACAGTTGATTCTTGCACTCTCTGTTGATGTCCTACTTTCTGTGTGTGTGGGATAGGGATTATGCCTTGTTTATTTTTGTGTCTTTGCAATATAGCACGGGACAGGCGTTTAATAAATATGGTAGGAATTAGGAAAGAAGGTAAGAAGAAAGAAAAAGAGTGGAGCAGTGAAAGAAAGGAGAAAGAAATGAGAGGCAATGATGCTAAGTAAACAATGAATACTACATATGCTTCCTGAAACACTATTACTTTACATATGCCATTTTTAGCAGGAGAGAGGTCTTATGCTCTGAGATTTCAACTCTTATGCCAATAACCATGCTAAGGCCAAAATTATATCTTTTTGGATTCGAAGAAGGAACCAAGTAAATGAAAAAAATATATAAATAACGTCCCCAAAAGAGCCGGAAACTTTTTTAGTGTGAAAGATTTGTAAGAATTCAAAAAAGCCCAGAAAGGGATGGTAAACTAACATAGCAGTATATCAAAATAACAAAGAAGATTATGAATGACAATATAAGATAACAAAAGTAGTAAATTAAAGGGGGAAAATCGTTGAGAAATGACTCTGGACCAAAAGAGCACTTGGAGCCCTGGATTCTCTCCCTTTTTCAGCTCCCAGCTAGGCCTGTCACCTGGTGGGTCCTTTCTTTGCTCTTTCAATGCTCTACCACTCTAATATTCCTATGCAAAACACAATGGTGGTGTTGGGGCTCCCTTTTTGCATTTTTTTTTTTTTTGGCCCTCAGCTAACATCCATTGCCTCTTCTTTTCTGTTGAGGAAGATTTGCCGTGAGCTAACGTCTGTGCCAGCCTTCCTCTATTTTGTATGTGGGTTGCCACCACAGCATGGCTGCTGATGAATGGTGTAGGTCCTCACCCAGGAACTGAACCTAGGCTGCCAACGTGGAGCATGCCATGGGACTCCCTTTTTCCCATCTACTGGAGAGAAGCAATGAATTTGCCTCTCCTGAAATAGTGATACCATGCCCTCCTCAAAGCCTGCAGCCAATTCTCCTTGCAGATTCATTTCACCTTCTTTGCCCTACAAACCAGATTAACTAACTGTAGCCAAATAAGACTTGTACTCTCCTTCCTTTCAAGCTTTCCCTAAACCAGGCTGTCTCAACATCAACACTATTGACATTTTGGGCAGGATGATTCTTTGTGTGTGTCTGTAGGGGAAAGGACAGCTGTCCTGTGTATTGTAGGATGTTTAGCAACATCTCTGACCTCTACTGACTTGATCACAGTGCACCCCCCAGTTGTGACAGTGACAAATGTGACCAGACATTGCCAAATGTCCTTTGTGGGACAAAACTGCCCCTTGTTGAGAACCACTGCCTTCAGTAAAGATTATGCTTATTTCCTCTCTTCATCCAATACTACACTTTGATTTATTTTCCAGTATACTTGCTGGGCTTGCCCTGGTTCCTTCTCAGTCTCTCACTAGTATCACTTACACAAATATAAGGAAAGAATGTAAAAATATTTAGTTCTTCATTCTGGAACCAACCAATCCCCAAGGGCGTTGGCCCAATTACTTTGGCCTCATTAGCATAAAAAGATTTCACAGGAATTTTGAACTGTCACTATTGCACACCACAAAAAAGGTTAATAAACAATCCAATAGTTAAAAGCACAAGTGGTCAAAATGTAATTATGTAGTATTAAAAATATAGCTGGAAATACCAGAAGGTATGTTAAATTTTCTCCTGAAGTCATATGTATAAGAAAATATTAGTTAAAAACATTGACATCTTTTTCCTTTTCTGTATCAGTCACATAATTGTTTCCAGCAATACTGGCCTCTGAAAATGACTATACGAAGAAAATTGTCAGAATATGGAAGATTTTTTTTCTTTTCGTAACGGGATATTGTAGAGAATGCACATTAGGGATTACATCCCTAATCCATCCCACAACCCCAACGGTGCAAGATGGGACTGCATAATGTATGCACTTTCATGCAGTCTATTTTAAGCACCAAAGTTTGATGATAAAGAAGTTAATGTGGTTTCCAGTAGTGCCTAACTTACCCTCAGGGAGTGGCTCATGCTGGGAGAACCTGGCTCATCATGGATTATTTTGTAGCATCAGTCATGCTATGAGATGACAAGGCTTTATATGACAAATATTATGGATCAATCTTCAGAGGCCAGCACTCCGTGCAGCCAAGAATCCTCATTGGCAGAACAAAACTGAAAGCCCTTAATGAATTCTGTTACCGTGGCAGCATCCTGTCGAATTATGCGCTAATAGCAAAAGAGCTAGAAAACCGTACCAAGAAACCAGCATGTCTTTTGGCAAGCTGGAGACCAAGGTCTGGTGCTGAGCTTCCAAATATTCTAAAGGAGAGAGTTAACATTGGAGTAAACCAAAATCCTCCTGCTAGCTCCCCAGGCTTTCAGGGGTGAATCCTAGAGCAGCTACTTGAAGATGAGGGTTATTTTTTCTTGTTTCTTCTCTCTTTATTTTTTTCTTCCAAATGTAATTAGATGTTAGTTGGTTCAACAATAAAGAGCATACCAAAAGAGGAATGATTGTGTCTGGGAACACAGTCATGTTTTAGGGAACAGAGTTCTGCTTTATGAGTCTATTTCTATAGTATATCAACCTCTGTAATTTAAGATGTGGCAGAATGTTAAGGCAATTAGCATAACATAAGGGTGACCACCTGTCCTTGATTGCATATGAATGAGCCTGTATTTTCTATTTTTGTCTTTGGAAGAGAACCATGTTAAAATTTTTCTCAGATTGAGTCACATGGATCACGTTGTAAATCACCTGAAATATCAGAAAATCAGAGACTTAAATGATAGAAAGCATCTGGGATAATGAAGATGTCCAAGTTGTCTGTAAAGTTTCATTTATTTGTAGTATTTTTTTTTTAAGTGACCTTGTTTCAGGGCTGTGTTTCCCAACAAGTTTCCAAAAACTTTGGCAGGTGCATTGCACACTTACCTCAAACATGGTCTCTTCCCTGTTTCCTTTATTCTTACTCAAATCCTGTACATGATTTCTTATCTCGCATTTCCCTTTTCTTTCCCAGAAAACTTACAGCTTCCCAGGTCTCTTCTCCAACTGTCTTTTTGAAATGAAAGGAAAGAATATGGAGATAGAGAAGTGGATTTCAGACTTTGCTCCCTGAAAACCTAGAGGTTTCACAGAGGTGACTTCGGAGGAGAACATAGGGAGCAGAAAGAGCTCTGGGGCCCCCATTCCAACTTCCAGGGCAGCAATTTCCAAATAATATTTCACTTAGAGAAAGATTTCCACAACACAAATGTCTCAACAATGATAGAACCCACAAGGCTATTAGGTAGAGTATACCCAGGTGGGGCATTTGACAAAAGGAAAGCAATCATACTGAAAGACGGAAGTGCAGGGATGTTGAAGAAATTCACTGTGGGGGTTCTGTCTCATGATTAATCTTCCTTCAACCACTTTAAGTGCAATCTAAATCTAAAAATCAGGAGCTACTCATTTCCTCCTATTGACAGTAGCTTCTACTCTCCAAATACCTCTAGCAAGATTTAACACATTCTGTCATCTCAACAGGAGCAAAGCATGTAATGGTACTAGAGTATTTCCATTAAGTAGGACGATAAAAAAAAAATAGTATGAGAGGATGAAAATGTAACTAGATGGTGAAGCAAGGAAACTAAAAGTGATCTCAAATGATGTCTCTGTTGTTGTCCCCAAGAAAGATGATGTATCTCAATAATTTCTATGGCTAGGAAATTATTTTTATAGCAAGAAAAGTTATTTTTTAATCATAAAGATATTTTGATTTTATATAGCCTTATCCTTACAGAAAATAAAAATTACACTTTGTATTATGATAAGATGTAAAATTAATTTTAAAATAATTTATAACAATACAGTTTAAAGATTTGTCCTATGCTAACCAAAAAAAAAAAAAAAAGGACATGGTGTCAAAATGCTAATACTTCCTAGCAAAAACATTAAAGAGCAGGAGGTCATGGATCATTAATTATTTTTATCCAAGTTCTCTAAGTTTAGCCTCAATTAACTGCTGGTAAGTAGCTTTTTGAATAAGAGGTTTCATGATAAATCATGTAAGTTATTATTTAACTTGGTGTCTTTCTTGAGGAAATAATTGTTATTACCATAAAAAAATCTTAACATAGTAGAGAAATATGTAAAGAAACATTTTAGTTTACACTATGTTGGCAGATTTTGATTACTTGAAAAAAAAGAAGCTTATCAAACAAAATAACATTTCCAATTTTATATTACATGTTACTTCTCCTACTGTATAAAGCAGGGAATATTTTGGAGAGATAAACCTTCTAAAACTAACATTGAGCATGTTACGGGAAAAAGACTTTGAAAGTTGCCTTGTGCTCTTAACAGTGGCTGGGAAAGAAAAAGAACTTAAAATGGATAAACAGATAAAATGGAAATGCATAATTACAATGAAATGATACTTAAATCCAAAGCAAGTTTCAATATAATTAGAGTATACTTTTAAATATTTTCAGAGAAATAAAAATGTTATCTCTTTTAAGATTAAAAATTTGTTTTATAAAGTATATTTTCAGATGATTTTATTTGTGATTATGCATGTCTAATTCAAACCATGTTATGTTTCTATCTGTGTTTGGTAACATCCAACCATGAAAAATCAAATTAGCATTTAAGAAATAATTCAAGGGATAGACTCCTCCAATAATATTTGCCCCAGTGAGCTGGGTAATTCTTGTAAATTGGTCTTTTGGCCTGAGTGATTTAGATAATTACTTAACTTCTCTGTTTCAGGTTGAATATTTAGATAGTACTCAATATCCAGCATATGATAAATGACTTGTTTTATATTTTACTCAGTAAAATGATCTAAGATTGAGTGAAATGGTGGACTTGAACTGTGTATTGCCGTCATATCTCAAATTGTTTGGAAGTAGTGTCTCTCTAATTTGATTAGATCTTTCTCCTACTGGTATTTTTAAATCTGTTTGATGGATTAAGAAAGTTTTGTTTAAAAAGGACTCTGGATAAACATTAAAACATAAGTCTCTACTCAGTATGTAACTCTAACTATTCTTTATTCACTCAATATAGACCAATGATCAGATTACCTATAAACATTAAGGAGTTGGGGGGAATGAGTACATTCTTTACTCCAACAGGGATGTTTTTGTTTTTTTGTAACTGAAATTTTCTTGTCCTTTTTCAGTCGTATTTTTAACTTATGGTGTTCATTGAGAAATAATTTTCCCTTGCCTTTTGTAGTTTTTAATTCATGAAAATAAACTAAAACCAAGAGATTATAGCTATAATATTTCTTATTTATGAACATAAAAGAATCTTATTGGCTATTGCAATTTAGACTTGATTATATTTTACATTAACATATTCATGTTTTTGTGACTTTTTAACAGGCAATAACTTCAAGCTCTTGCGGTGGATATAGATTTTTGCTGCAAGGAAATAACAGTAAGTGCTTATGTATATGGAATAACTTTTTAAAAACTATAACATCTCAATATTTGGAATTCCATTATGCTTAAATGCATGAAAAAAGGTTAATACAATTATTTAAATTTAGCCTACCATTTTACAATTTTGATAAAATTTATTGACTCTAATAATATTTCCTGCAAAATTTCAATGGACTAATGCCAGATAATTTTAATAATGAAGAAAAATAGATTCATAGCCATGTCCTTCCATTTTGTCAGTGTGTTTATGTCAGTCTTGCTATATAAATTTCATTTATACATATGTGACATCGATTGTCTCTGATTAGCTGATTTACAGAGTCTGTTCTCTATGGGCAATTATTTGATGATTGGTTTTCAAATTTTGAATTGTGGGACATTTATCTTGCATTAATCATATTTTTTGGAGAAACTCAAATTCATTTTTTGTAATGTTGCATTTTAAATAGTTTTCATACATATGAGTCATTAGCTCTTGTATTAATCTCACAAAAGGTAAGAGACGGGCATTTTTCTCCCAACTGGAGTTCAGTAGTAAGGTGGGATGGACCAACTTTTCAGTTCTTCTGCAATATGTTTTCATAATGGTTTAAATCTGTATGTTTATTTCAAATATAAACATCAGTAACTTTTGCTTTCCCTGTCATCCTGGCTTATCTCTTGACTTCCTTTACATTAATGTAATTACTCGGGAATTATCTCTATTCCAAATTGAATAGGGAAATATCAGCATGCTGCAGGCTCTGTGCTCATCCAGGAATTAAAGTAATTTAAGATATGAGGTTTTAAGTGGAAACTCTATTTTGTAAGGAGAAGATATAATTCACTGCCAGAGGTATCTGTCTCACTGAAACTTCTAGAGAGGCAAAAATGCTCTCCAAATTCTGAATTCTTGATTTTCTACATAGTGCGTATTGTGGTATCTTGTTTATTTGGATACATTTCTAGTGTGCTGTGCAAACTGGGCTGTGTCCTGGTGTCTCTTCCTTGCTGTTACCATTTTCTGGGTGTCTTCCTGACTCAAGAGTTGAGCTGTTTGACAATAGTCCTATCCAATGATCTTCAATTTGACATAGCCTTCTTAGGCAATTACAGTGTCTTCTTTCAGTGCAATAAATTAAATATAGTTATTTTATAGAATAGACAATGATTATACTTATAAAATGTCTGTGTGTGTCATTCAGAGGTATGCTGTATTATAAAAGAAATTATTTTCTATTTTGAGGGTTCCAAACTTAAATCGCTTGTTTATTAATGTGGTTGTAGACAAAGGCTTTGGTGAATAGACTATGGTGATCTTTATAAAGTGTTAACTGGGACTAGCTTTGTGATAGCCTAAACATGATATAAAATTACTGGTGAAATAACTCACATGATTTCTCTGTCTTACTGAGGATAAGGAAGAGGAAAAATGAAAAAGAAAGTGCCCTCATAAATGAGAAGTGTGAGGGTGTTCATTTCCTTATAAACAAGTGGAGATCCCCAGTAGTAGGACTGCTTGTTTTGAAATGATGTTATAACCCGTTCAGTTCAAATTCTCTATTTCTTAGAAGTTGTTTCTAGTGTGTTTCTTTCATCTTTAAATCATGTTTATATACTTTTGACGAACAATCAAATATAAGTATGTGGGTATAAATAAATATATGTATTTATAGAAATGTATATGTATTTACATAAATATATATGTATACACACACATAACGGCAAAATCATATATTCTTAAGGCCCCAAATGGGAAGCTTTGAATTCACACACAGAATTTTACTTATCTTTGATTATTCTAATTTTTGTTTTGTTTCTAAACCTTCAGTCTCAATCTGTTCTTATTCTGTCATTTATTCATGTATTTGACAACTCCTGGGTAACTAGTTGCATGGTCTCAGACACTGGGAATATAGGGAGGGAAGAGTAAGTTCCTATCTTCTAGTTGCCCACAGGCTCCTGGAGAAAATGTAAACATTTAAGAACAATTTCATTTCATTATGGTGGGAGTTGTGATAGAAATCAGATATAATAATTGGGTGGTAAAGAGATGAGTACCCAGGTCATCCTGGAGGGCTGAAGCAATGTTTTCTGGACTTGAACCACAATGGGTGTGTATAACTAGAGTGGTGGTGGTGGTGTGTGTGTATGTTCCAAAGTAGGGGCAGGGGGTGAGGGGTGAGGATTAGGAAGAAGAGATTGTAGGGAACATTCCAGTCTATATAGGAAGGAAAGGCTATCTATGCAGTATGTAGCAAGATTGAGGTGACAGGAGAACATCACATGTTCAGGGAATTTAGAATAAAAGTTGTGGAGTGGCAGGAAATGAGAGAACTAAAGCGTAAAATTATATCTGTGACTGCTGAGGAGCTTGCATTTTATCTCATTATTTCCCAGAAAACAAAAGGAAGCCCTAATAGATTTTACATCAGTAAGGAACATTGGAGTTGCATTTTGGAAATACCAATAAAGCAGCAGTTTTGAAGAGGGATTAAGGGAGATGTAGAAGGAGCGGCAGAAATGAAGATAAGAAAACCAGTTAGGAAACTATATTAGTAGTTCCAAGAAATATGTGATGACAGACTTTTCAAAGAAAGTGGCTTTGCAGGTAGAGCAAAAGCCTTGAAAAACTAGCTCTGAACAATGGACACCAGATTATTTACTTGAAGTTCTCTGGCTGGTTTGAAGAAGGGAACCTATAGGGTAATTATTGATTAGAAGGCTCATGACAATGGGAGTGGGTTGAGGGAGGAGAGGCTAATTTTAAATAATTGTAAAAGCGGGAAGATTTAGTTCAATCTAGTGTACTAGACTCTTCCTCTTATTTCTTAGGATGTGCCAGGAGCGAATATGGAGCCCAGTTCAGAGGTTCCAGGCAGAACCAGTTGACTACCATGGCTATGACCATTTGTTCTGTCTTCCATACACCGTCCAGTATGGTAGACACTAACCTCATGTGACTATTAAATGTAAAATTAATTAAAATTAAGCAAAATTACAAATTTAGTTCCTCAGTTGCACTAACTACATTTCAAGTGCTCAGGAGTCAAGTGTGCTACCCTATTGGACAGGGTGTATATTGCAAGTCGTATTGGACAACGCAGTTCTAAACTTTCAAAGCATGCATAGAGGAATGCAATTCTGAATCATAAAAGTAAATACACAACTAAACGTATTTTAGCATTTATACCTTTCTAAACTTTTAGGAGTAGAGAGACTTAATTAAATTCTTATTCCATAATCAGTTAGGCTGGTGAATAACATCTGAATTTTAACAGAATGAGAAAACTTGAAATCCTCAAGTTATAATTCCAGCATTTTTCTTTTCCATCAGTGAGGGGCATACCTAAAAGCTACCCTGGCTCTTATAGAACTGACAAAAAGCTCACGGTAACAAATCAAAGAACCAGACAATTTTCTCAAAATATCTTATTTTCTTAATGCTTTTTCAGCATCTCAATATCCATCTTTAAATACGTTAATAGAACGCATTGATGTCAGTTCTCTCTAAAAGATGATAACATTTGGAATAACAGAATCTTATTAAAGTGCAATTTCCAGTGCTCAACATGTAAAATATAGTTCACTACCCCGACCCCTGAAAATGTGTGAGATAGAAAAATCTAAAATATCAGCCTTTAATAATAATGTTGCCAAATGATGGAATATCTTATTTCTGAAGGACCTATGCTTTGATCTTACAGGGAAAAGTAAAGTTACTCTCCATTCTAATTGCACACAACCTGAGTTCATTACCTGTAGTCTGTAGGTGAAAGGATGTTTTGTACCTCGTGGCGTGTTCATTTTAATTTGATCTTCCTTTACCATGATTTGCAGAGGAGATATTCAGGGAGAAAAATCAGTTGGAAACAATGTAGAAGAGGAAGCAGTGAATAGCTGAGTTAATTTAGAACTCCAGCCCTGGCCTATTTTTCGTACAATATTCCCCATGATATTATTTACTGGTTATAAGCTATTTGCATTTGGTAATTTGTCTAACACTATAAACTGATATATATATATATATTAATTTACTGTATATATATAATATATATAGTATGTATATATATATAGTATGTATATGTATTATATATATAAAATCACTTCATCCTTTAGAACAAACAAGTCTATACTTCACTCTGTCTTCTAATTGAAGAAAACTATCAGTGTTTTTATCTAATTCAACTTTGACATTTTAAAGTGAATTTCAATTCCCCTGTGTCAAAAATAGCTTCATGGTTGGTTTCTTTGACTACACAATTTTCTTCTTCCTATGCAAATTAGTCTAAGGCATTGTTTTTTTATCATATCACTTTTTTTGCTCCCAATCCTTTAGGGAATATATTGAACCCACAGAATAAAGTTTTGTCTTTAGCCTGGCATTCAAAGCCCTTCCAATCTGTCCCAGTCTACAACAGTTTACACCCAGTCACTTAAATTAAGTGACTGGGTATAAGTTTATTTTGCTGCTCCTTGGGTTCTCCTCTGCTTAATAAGGGCATTGCTCCTCCAACTGCCTCCCCTTGGCCTTCTCCTTTTTCTCTATCTCTTTAGCCTTTTCCACATAGCCTTAGTCTGTAATGGTCTAAATTCCACCCAATATTTCTCACTTCTCCTGGTGTTTATTAATTTGATACATTTATATGCTCCCTTGTGACCACTCTTGAAATGAAATTAATAATAAAGACTTATTTAAGTTTATTAGTCATGTCCTCTTAGCTTGCTTGAGGGCAATTGTCATGTAATAAATTTATGAGATTATATTGGCAAGGGTGAACTCTAAGGTATATACTGTTTGAGAATTCAAAGAACAGGTACCTTAAATCACATGACTTGACTCATACCAACCATAGATGCAATATGGATAGAGTTAGCAAAATATTATTGTCTTTTTTATTGTGCTCAAGAATGCTGGGATGATGGATTTTCTTCTTTGAATTTCTAAAGGGCTCTAAGGTCCATAAATATTGATACCCTGTATGCTTAAAGATCAGTCAATTTCTAAAATAACATTAATGTGTTCATGCAGTTACTTTTGAAGAGTATGTGGATTTTGATTTACCTGCCTATAAATATTAAATTATCTGAAGTAACGAATATGGTTATTTCTGTGTTAGTTAATAATAAACATTTCACTGAGTAAAATTGAAAACAACACATTTTATTAATAATTATTTTTAAATTGGTTTTTCAATGAAGGATGACTGGAGAGACTTCACAGCCAATGGAACTATCTTGAGATCACCTTTTGTGTTTAAAAGAAACTTAAGTAACAAGAGAGTTACTTAGAGGCCTTTCTAACTGCAAAATATCTCCTTTAGCTACCTCTTCTTTAGAAGAAATACAAATGTTTAAAATTCCTAATGACTACTTTAGTGTCTTCTGAAAGTACACCTAGCAGATGCAATAAATTATCCAACCATCTCATACAAATAGCTTATCTTATATGATTTTATCTTCCATTGTCACTTCATTTATTAAATAATCTTCATGGAATGGAACCAAGGACAGCAAGCCATGATGGAAGAATGACTAAAAAAGTTTGGAGCAATAAGAAACTTTAGCATCTAGGGAACAAAACAAGAGTAAGAAGTACATACTATTAGCTATTGAAAGGCTGAGGGATTTCCAAAATATGGAGAGGAAGACTGGCAAAGATAGATTTCTTTAGATGCAGTTATCTGAAATTTGAACCAGAATGTGAACTGAGATAAATAAATGACAGTAATGTATATATATGCAAAATTTTGTTGCCTGTATTTGTCAATCTTATTGATAGCATATTAATCAGTTGTGTTCATTCCTCAAAATGACAACTTTAGGTATGGAAATTAACTTGATTCAGTGTTTGGGAGAATTGTACAAATTCAATTTTATACTCATTAATTAAACGTACAGCTTTAAAGTGAAACCAAATTTTTCCCCCTTGAATGCACTGGCTCAGTTTAAACGGCTCATTTGTAACTGTACTAGGTTTTTTTCTTTTTGGTAGAGGAACATACCAGAGGTACTTCAGCTGTTTGAATTAGGGAATTTTCCTACTATTAGTCATTTAATGGATTGCACCCATATAGGTCATGGAAGCAAACAGAGTTATTGACTAAAATAAGGCAGAACCTGTCTCTCCTTAGGGCTGGACTAGAAAAGTGTCTACTAAGAAAGTGATAACATGAGAAGTCAGGAATAAAGCTAGCCTGGAGCTTGGGTATTGGGTCAAAACCAGGAAATTCTAAATAGGGCAAGCAGGCGGAGAGAAGGACTCTGCTGATGGAATGGAATGGAAACCAAAGTGGGCGAGGTAACTACCCTGGGGCTGGGGGCAGGAGCCTGCCTTCCGGGCACTTCATGGCCATCCTGCCTTGAGAAAGGTTGGCCTTGTCTTCACACTGTATCCTTGATGGTTTGCTCAGTTCTCAGGAGCAGTGTCAGCTAACTCTCCAGCCCTATGGTTCTGATTTTAACTGGCAGCATAAATCAGCCTGACAGCATGTATTTGTTAGGTAGTTTTATCTCTTAATCAGCACCACCTGTTTGAGGAGGAAAAAAAAAAAAAAAAAACCACCACCACAAAACAAAACAACTACATTTATGGGGATACATTCCTTTAGATTAAAAACAAGCAAAGCAAAACAAAAGATCAATAGATGATTCTAGACAATCAGAAAGCTGGATCTCATCCTTTTGTCTCCTCTCCCGCTCCCCACCCTCCCAACACACTTTGTGAATTATGTTTTGGTGTGAAGTGATTGTTCCATATGTATTTATAAGAAATAATTCAGTAAAATTGAATTCATTACTTATCGTGTAAATACTGGTTAGGAACAGAGGGGTCGGAGTCTTTAAATCTTGTTTCTGCTAATTTCTAAAATTATGCAATCTTGGTAAAGTGATATGAGTTTGATCCTCATAACACTTTCTTATTAATAATAATTACTTATCTTATAAGTGACTATAAGGATTAAAATAAGGTTGTATGTATAAGGCACTTAGGAACAGGTGAGTATACAGCATGTCATCGACAAAACATAGACGCAGGTTTTATTGCAGATGTTAGGACATTGTCTGCCTGAGAGAAACTAGCTGGGAAAGGAACTGCTCCGGGGTCTCATTCCCAGGACGGAGATTCTGCTCCTGACCAGCCAGTCTGCTTTACTAGTCAACAACAGAGTCAAGCTCTATTATGCTAGGATGGTGAAATTTAAACTTTATTAATTTCCCTTGGCCAGGCGAAATATGTTTATGCTTTAATATTTTTACTATGTACATATCTTTTAAAGACAATAGGAACTGTCTTCAAAGATGTATGTTTCTGGAAGGCACTGGAAAACTTGGTATATAATTAATTAGTTCATACTTAACTACTTTCCCATGAAAAAAAGTGCCAGACTAAATCAAGGTGTAGAAGACATCTTAAAGAACCTTTATTGTTTGCTTATTGGTTTGTGTAATGCCATCTTTTAAAATTGCATTTTAAGCAGCATTTCATACACAAATTTGTTGGATATAAGATTTTTTTATTTGTTGAAATATACTTGTAAGGTGATAACTTTGCTGTATTTCAAAATCTGGGGACAATTTAGATTTACTCTTATATTAAACATTTCATTAGTGTTCAATTTCCAAAAGATAGTTTATTCTAAACTTAGGTGGTAATTTTTGGCACTCTTGTTCTAATTATAAATATACTAAGAAGATTAATGTAACAAAAAGTAATAGATCTGGATTACTCTACATATATTGAGTTCAAAAGAAAGTGTGAAAAGTTTGGTATTTGGACTAAAGTTAAGTCTTTACTAGTCATGAACTGTAGTTTTGCCAAAAGCCCGTCAGCACACACTGTCAGAAAAGAGCTGGAAAAGTCATAATCAATCTGTGATTTTTGTATCAACCGAGAAAGATGACAGATCTGAAATAGCTTTCCTTATACATGGCTTAAGATACAAATATATGTATGCATCACTTTTGTGATAATAAAACTGACTTTGTGATCTCAAGTAGTCTTTCAAGGATATTTCCATGGAAGGCTAGGAAATTGCAACATTGCGTAGAATGGGTTAAATTTGCCACATTTCTTTTACTCATTTTTAGAGAATGGATTTAGTTATTCTATTTTACATTCTTATTTAAATTTTTACATGAGAATGAAGTCCTGGCAGTGGAAGCTTGCATATTCTATGTGAAATTTAGCTGTCTCTTCTATCAGCTTGACCTTCTCCTATTCTGTGTATTTACTGGCTGGACATTTCACCTGCTCCTCTTAGTTTAATAAAGCTATAAATAGGAAGAAGAAGTAGAAAGGTTAGCCAATCAAAATGCAGAATATGGATAAAGTTCAGGGTGATAGGGCATGCAATTCTAATTCCCAACATATATCAGACAGTAAAAATCTGACACCTCATTCTTGTAGCAAAAATTGTAATAACAGAATTGAAAATACTGTGCCCATTATTTTTCACACAGGACTGCAGAGTTGAAATGGAGTAATAGTATTTGTCCATTTTCATTAAACTTTTTGAATTATACTCTGATGCTTATGAAAAAGGAACCATACAGACAAAATAGAAAAACAACTGTATATTTGAAAGTTCCAGATTTTTATACATTTTCTCTTTATTCATTAATTAATTATAATCTGAATTATATACAGGCCAAATAAAGCATAGGGGAGATAAATCATAGAGACTTAGAAATCCAAAATTTAAAATGAGTTGAACTATGATGAAAATTGCTGATGACATCATAGTTAATTTCTCTTTTCACTTAAATTATAGTATTTACAGATAGTTCTTGACATTTGTGTAAAAGTTTGAGGGGTATGGGAGGGTGAATAATGGCTCCCCCAAAGATATCCACATCCTAATAAGCTGTGTTTGTTTCCTTAGACAGCAAAAAAAAGACTTTGTGGATATGATTAATTTAAGGATCTTGAGATGGGGAGATTATTCTTGATTATCCAGGTGGACCCTAACTGCAATCACATGTATTTTGTAAGAGGGAGGCAGAGGGAGATTTTTACAAACACACACACAGAGGAAAGGGCAATGTGACTATGGAGGCAGGGAATGGAGTGATGTGGCCACAAGCTAAGGAATGCCAGGAGCCACCAGAAGCTGGAAGAGGCAAGAAATGGATTCTCTTTTAGCCTCTGGAGGGAGCATAGCCCTGCCAATACTTTGTCTCAGTCAAGTAAAACTAATTTCAGATTTCTGGCCTCCAAAATTAAAAGAAAATAAATATATGTTGTTTTAAGCCAAAAGTTTGTGATAATTTGTTACAGCAACCATGGGAAATTATACAAGAGACATTTTTGGGTGAAGGAGCAGAGTTCTTGCTGAAAGCAATATCCCTTTCAATTATGTAAAGAGAGGGGTTCGTAGATATAATCACAGCTAATCTAATCATCAACTCAAACTCAAACATTTCAGCTTATCTTAATATGTCTTAATATGTGAGATAAGTCCTCTGTTATCTAAGGGGACAGTAGCTTGAGGCTCACTGATCATAGTACAGAGGAATGAGAACTGCATGAGGAGTGAGGAGGCTTGGAAATGCATCCTGGCTGGCTGACAGATTCAACCTCCTTGCTCCTTCATTTTCCCAAGTGTTTAAAGGAGAGAAGTGCTTTATCAAAATCTCTTCCAGTAATTTAGGATATTTATTCCAAAGGAGAAGGGGAATTGAAAAATATCAAAATCTGGGTATGGTTAAGGAAGATAAGCCTGGGGGGCGGGGGATACCTTGGTGAGGATAGAATAATATGAAACTCTGGGCATCTGGAACGTGAAAGTTTAGAACAGTAATTATGGAAGATAAGGGCAAGATGGGGTGGAAAGATGTCCAAAATACAATTTTACAATATTTCAAAGAACACGCCCTTTCATTCTCTCTGCCCATGTGCTCTAGATATTATTAAAGCCTGAAAATGAATGATACCTGCCTGTAGATAGAAAAGAGGAGGGATCCACAGAGTGAGCATGGGGGAATTTCAACCTTTGAGAATGGAGAGATAAGGAGAAGCAGTGAAGGAGAACTAGAAAAAGAGACTAGAGTAATGGGACAAAAGCCAGGAAAGTACGGTGTCCTGGAAATCCCATCAAGAAAATTTTTCAAGGAGGAGGAAAAGATCAACTGTCAGAAGCTGAGGGGTCAAGTAAAGTAAGGATTGAAAATTCACCATTGATTTTAGTAAGGTGGAAGGTCACTGGTCACAAGGTCACAAAAAGCAGTTTCCATAGAGTTGTCTGATTGGTGAATTACTTTATCATGAAACAAATCTTTTCTGAAGTATTTGTACAAACTGTTTCTATGAGATTGACAAATACTCTATGAAGTTAGATGGAATTTCATTGATTGCCTTAAGGTATATCTCTTTCCCAAAGAGCTTTATTCCTAATATCAATGTCTAGAGGGAGAATAAGAGAAAAATCATAAACAATTAAGCTAGTCTACTTTTCTAAGGAGTTTTGTCATAAAGGGAAGGAGACAAATGGGGCAATGGCTGGAGGGAAAAGCCAGGATATTTATATGGTAATGAGAATGGTCTTATAAAAAGGAAAGAATAAAGGAACTATTGATGCTGAAGAGGTAATGGGGCAGACTTGCTGGAGCAAGTCTTTGAGCAAGAGAACAGGGATGGAATCAAAGGCACAGGTGTGAGAAGCTGACTACAGATGAGGGACACATCAGCTCTTTAGATGTAACAATCACCAAGAGCTGTAGAAAGAGTGGTGTTGGAGGGATTACAGTAACACTGAAAGCTAAACCATTCAAGGAATGAGGGAGAGTGACCCAAATGCTGATGGATGATCCCAGCTAAAAGGGTAGAGGTGGAGTTGTTTGGTGACATAAGATTCAAAGCTGACATTTTTCAAGAAGAAAGGAGTGAGAAAGATTAGGAAGTGTCAAATTAGCGAAAGAGATACACAAGCTCACTTAGAAACCAAGTGATACAAAGTGTGTGGGGGCCGGGGGGAACTCACATGAAAACTTAAGGGGAAATGGTGTCTACAGGGAAGAGCGAGAGAGAAAATAGAATGATCAGAGGAGAGGATGAGAGTAACAGGGTATTTTCTGCTAATTGACCATGAGTTCCAGAGGTCTCACTGCAAAGAGTTTCTAGACTTGGAAAGGAGTGGGAAATGAGGTTCACTAATGGGAATTAAAGTAAACCAGATGAGCAGGGCTTTGTTTGGTAACAGACCTAATGAGTAGCAGAGGGCAGGGTGAGATTAATTCTCTTGTGCTAAGGCTGTTTGTGGTGGCGGGGCTGTGAGTGATGTGGAGGGAAGGAGGGTTGGGGCCTTACAGAGAGGAGACAGATTCCTGGGGCTCCTACCTGCATGTTGCTGGGGAGGAAGAAGCCTCTGGAAAGTCCCTCTTGCTCTAAGCTCATAGGACTTCCGTGATCCCTCTTATCTGCAACTGATGAGGGACTAGAGGTCAGCAAAAGATCCATGTGCCTCAAATCTCAATGGTCCTGCTTAGTCCATACTTATAAAAGGAGAGGGGTTGCTGGGAGGGCGTTTAAATACAAGGTCATTGAGATGCATACTTATCAATCCTGTATCAGGGCCATGGAACTACTAAAGGTCGTTGGGGCAAACTCGATTCATAGAATGGATGTGATTTTAAACGGTTGTGTAGAATATTTGTCCTAGCTCAGCAGGGCTATAGCTAAACTGGTTCCGGCAGTTACATCTTCCTGTGTACTAAACATAATTTTTTCCTTATGGCTGAGAACTCTTGAGAATTAACTAAGAATGCATAGTGATGCAACCTTGACAGAAGTGGCAGATATAAAGCTTTATTTAAACGTTTACATCTAATCTAATTACCAAGTGCTCGAGCCATGCTATCACAAAAAGTGTTAGAATAAGAGACACATTGAGGATATTCTTTTGTAACACAACACTTCTATTGAGAAAGTTGTTTTAAAAGGTAAATGTTACCTCTGGGGCCGGCCTGGTGGTGTCGTGGTTAAGTTCACACACTCCGCTTAGTCGACCCAGGGGTCACGGGTTTGGATTCCCGGTGTGGACCTGCGCACTGCTTATCAAGTCATGCTGTGGCAGGCGTCCCACATATAAAAAGAAAAAAAAGTAGAGGAAAATAGGCATGGATGTTAGCCCAGGGCCAATCTTCCTCAGCAAAAAGAAGAGGATTGGCAACAGATGTTAGCTCAGGGCTAGACTTCCTTGCAAAAAAATAAGTAAATAAATAAATGTTACCTCTACTGTTCCACTTAGAAGGAGTCTATCATGAGAGATCAACCATATTCACTTAAATTTTCTTTGGCAGTTCACAGATACACACACACACACACACACACACACACACACACACACGAGTAGCATCAGTGAACACAAGGAATGGTAACCCTAGAATACTTCCCAACACTCGAACTCAGTCCACATGCTACTGTTTACAGCTTGAGTTGTATGAACTGTTGACAACTTGAGTTGCATGAAAATTTCTCCCTCGTCAGTATGGGGGAAACTCAGTGTCCAGAGATAGTTGTTTGCAGACTTAAATAGCAAACCAGGTCCATCATATGATTTAAACATGTTTTATTCAGGTGCAAACATCAAAGTGTGAGCCTATTTTTAAATATCTTATCAGATTATAATATAAAAAACCATTGAGGATGAGAAAGTTTACCAAAGGAAACTTTCAATGGTCAGAGAAAATTATTCCCTAGAGGCCTAGAGCACCAAAGAGGAGCATCACTGAATCAGAGCAATGGAGCGTGATGGTCCTCCTTCATTGTAACATTATCTGCAACACAGGGGATTGTCTTGAAAAGGAAATAAGATTACCAGCAATGTTTTCAGATTAAATTATCCTGAAAACACGCTGCGCATTAACAGAACATTACATTTTTATATATATTTTACAAGTGAGGGCTTACAGAGTAGCAGGATCTTTCTTTGTTGTATTTCATTTAGTAGAAATCAGTTAATTGTTAACTTAAGTATTTAAAGGCTGAATACTAACGTGCCTCTAATTTTGACTAGGGCTGCATTGTTTGAATTTATAAGAATTTGGCATAGTCCCTGTCTAATTGGTCATGTAGACAAAAGAAGAAATGAAAAGCAAATTAGCAAAAAAAAAAAAAAATTATGAACTGTAAATTCTCAATTTTGAGAACTGAATAGAAAAGTAACTGAGGAAAAAAAGAAATGCAAGTCTTTCCCAAAAATCAGTGGTTGAAAAGCCAAATAATATTGATACCAGCAAGTGGTGGCTAAAGTGCCTTTGCTAAGTCAACAAAATGTTGATAATCTAGAAAGTCAGAAAACAGTCCTGGTGAGGGAAAGATTTTTTTTATTATACATTTCAATGCCCCCCCAACACACGATAATATGAAGAGTAACACTGGGGAAGAGACAAAATCCTGATATTGCTCATTGTAAAATAATGATCACTAAGGTAATTAATAAGAAATGCATTCCAAAATTATAGAAATTTATAGTGATGTCAAGTCTCAAAAATATAGACAAAGCACCATAATACAATAAATATGCAAATAATGTTTCAGAATATGCATATGACTATGAATATATTTTAATATTTTCACATCTCAATATGAAAGCCAATATTATATTTAAGCATTGCCATTATATTTTCACATAATTGCCTCAAATATTTTTTAAGTGGGTAGAGTATAAATAAGTGAACAAACATATATTTAATTAATATATTTATACTGTTGCAGTCGAGGGATTTATGTAATAGTATGCCACTGATGTGCTTATTTGCATGCCTATTTAATCCCACAGGAAAAGAAATATTTTATCAGAGCGTAGGCTTGTAGACTTATTTCCCTTATTCCTTATATTTCATTTTCTAGGCAGCTGTTAAGATGGAAGTAAAAAATAAAGTTTATTTTGTTTGATAAATATTTTTGAAAAGTTTCAAATCTTATACTTTAAAGTTACATAGTACTTGTAATTTTGTGTGAAGAATTTAATCAAATAAAAATTTTGAAGCTATATCTATGGAGGAATGATTCTTAAGAGTTGGAAAGCGAAAATCAATTCTTTCCTAATAATATACGTGGAAAGTGTTGGCCCAAGGTTAACATACAAACTGGAATTGAAAGAGCCAAGAAAGCATGTGTATTCTGTAGATCTGAGGCAGAGAGGGGTGATTAGGTAGAAAGAAAAGGATCAATTGTAAGAATGTAAGAGAAGTCATCATGCATAAATCAGGTCAAAGATAGCTTAAGTCCTAATTCAGTTCTAGCTCATGTGTTCCATTGGAGACACTTCTCCAGTGCCCAGTGCACATTTGGGAACATGCCCCAGAAAGGACCAAACAGAGGTGGGAATCTAATATAAAGTTGTTGATAAGAAAGGAGAATCAGCTTCTATACCTGATGATTTACATGATCCGTGAAGAGAGAGAGAATATAAGGAAAGCAATGTGTAGGCAGTACTATCTACCTCTAGACACCTCAACACCTTAGAGGGAAAAATTCTCTCCATGTTTCTGTGAAGCCATGAACTTCCTTGAACTTTTTTTATTTAGAACTCTACACATCCTTCCATGATTTCTCAACATCACAGTCTCCCATGCCAAAGCAGTGTGGCAGAAATTAAGACAAAGAATAGCTTTTGCTGCTGTTATGCTAATGACTCTCTCTTCCAAGTATTATCAAGTAGACAAGCAATTTAACTGTAGAGAAAAAAATCAATTTTACAGTTACTCAAGTCCCAATATGTGGACTCGCTGCTACCTATCTTTGCCTTTTCTCCTTGAGGCGGTTGTATTTGCTTGTTTGAAAAGAGTACATCTCCTTGTATGATAGAACTGAAGGGGTGAAACAAGTCTGAAATGGAGGCTATACCTTGCTGGGGAAATTTTAATAATCACAAAACAAATTCACCAACTCTAAGACATCTGATTTGTGGTATCAAATCACCCATAAGCCATGTATACTTTCACTGTACTTGAAAACCTTTTAAAAGATGTTAGGAAAAAAAGAGTTACAACGTGTGATGTTCAAACATATCATATCAACGCTATGACTCAATTCATCTCTGGGGAATTTTATTTTCAACTTGTAGCGTAAGCATGGGATAGATAGATTACTTGTCAATATTCCTTAATGGACAAAGGAAAGCTTAAGTGAGAACAAAAATGGAATTGGCAATACAATAAGTATGAGAAAGTAAGAATGAGCTCTGTTTTGGATCCCTGCAATTTATATTCATTTAAATCGCTCAGCTGGATGAGATAGCCTTTTTAAATTCTAAGAACAAATTGTTAAAGAACCGTCATTATAATCTTGACTAGTTAGATAATCAATTCTGTATCATGGAAATAGAAATGGCATCCTGGATTTGATTGAATGTCTGACTTTGTGGCTTATGCAAGTAATGATGATGCAGAGTTCCAAGGGTTAATTTTTGAGTGGTCTGGCATATTCACGGACTTGTGTGGTCTGGAATCTAAACCCAGTCTTGGTAAAAGTAAGTTTCATGGGAAGTCGAATAAAAGAGTGTGGATTAATCCCAGGGGTTGAATTACATAAAAACTCATTTTTGACTGACAGTGCATCAGCCTGGACATCTGTATATAAGGCAGATTCAGCATTTGATGATTGAATTTTTCGGTTCAATGTAAGTTTAGATATAGCAAGCATAGCCTTCATTACAGAACTATTATTCCTCTTTTATCAGTAGTTATATGCATTGGTTCAACATGACACATCCCTATGAGAGTAAAAGGTAGAATTGAAAACCACGTGCATTTGCTCAACCTATGTGTTTGTAGGGGAGCAAAATTTGCTACCCCCAAATGTGTCTCTTTGGATTGATTTTTTTTTTTTTTGGTGAGGAAGATTGGCCCTGAGCTAACATCTGTGCCAATCTTTCTCTATTCTGTATGTGGGACACCACCACAGTGTGGCTTGATGAGGGATGTGTAGGTCCACGCCCAGGATCCTAACCCACAAACCCCGGGCCACCAAAGCGGAGTGTGTGAACTTAACCAGTACACCATTGGGCCAGCCCCTGGCTTGATTATTTTTTATGAACTAAAGACTCAGGAAGAAACTTTGACTTTCCCGCTAATTGCCTAAAAGAATTTAAGATAGAAGGCCTCTTTCAGGAAGGAGCTATCACCATAGATAACTATAGTATAATATGAACTGAGTGTGGTAGACAGGGAGGAACCTAGGAAGGCCCATTTGATCAACATCCTGTCCATGTCCCATTGTCTCTGCAAGGCATGGCAACCATTTGTTTATCAAACATTTGCTTTTCTATCTCCATGTGAATTACCTTCCTCCCCTTTGAAGTCCCAAACCACTACCCCTACCATCTTCTTTTGTCTTTAGCTGAAGACAGTATTGAAGGCAGTGGCTTTGGCCATTTTGGTGAATTACTCAGTTTTCCCTGGGTTTCTCCCATGTACACATATTATTGAATTTGTTTGATTTACTCATGTTATTCTGTCTCATGTCAATGTAATTCTTAGACCAGCCAGAAGAACCTAGAAGGGTAGAGGAATATTTCTTCCTCCCTACATGTTCATTGCTGAAGGTTTCCAATTGAACTTGGTTTTCATTTATCCTTTTGCATCCAATATGAGGAGGCATTGCTATTACCTCCATTGTCGCGATAACATATCTCCGAGACTCCTCGACCAGAACAGAAAGAGCCTCTACATCAAAACACATCTTCTCACTTAGCATTCCATTATTTTCCCCCATAATACTCTCCTATTTTACCTTGAAAATGCCCTACAAACTTTTGTGACTTAATCGAAGGAAATTTCCAACATTTGCACTGGGCAGTAAAGCCTAAATGAGCAACAAGGTGTGTTTTTAGCACATTCATTCATTCACCCATCATCTTAGAGACATGTATTGGCTGCTTACTCTGTGTTAGACACTATACCATTTGCTGGTGATTAAAAAAGAAAAACTGAATAAGCCACAAATCACTTTCAAAGAGGATCAACTTCTTTTGAGCTATAAATAAAATAGTTTAATCCAGCAAACATTTTTAACTTTAGATCAAACCTTGTGGAGCAACATGTAAGCCAGGTTCAGAGAGATAATAGAAGCCAAGGCATTTGGGAAAATAGTGAATTAGCATTTGTTTAACAGCCATTTATTGGTGCCTGTTTTGTCTTGGTCAAGGTGCTAAATGCTAAGGCTAAAAAAAATCAGTTACAAACAAAACTGACTTGAAAAATTTGCATTGTTCCTAAATTTGACGTCTCTGGAAGCTATTTTAAGTAGAAAATAGGTTATATGTGGTTTCCCTGAGCATGATTCTTTACAATTTCTATGTCTCAAATCATAAGTGTGAAAATACTATTAAATATAGTCTAACTGAACAATATGGTCCTACCCTCAATTACTGGCTAAGCTTTTTCTCTTAACAAGTTTCTGGAAATACTTGCACATAGAAAATTCTATTACAAATACGACATTCAATGTGAAAAGATATTTTCTCTCTAATGCTCTTTCTCATTGTTTCTGGGAGAAAGCTTTAATTAAATGTTGATGTGTTGATGGTCTTTAACACATCTTAAGAAAGCATTAGCTTTAGCAATTTCTACAAGTAGGGGACAGGAGCTGGAGAAGAAGCAACTAAAAGAACTTAAATCCAGTCAGAGAGTGTGTCTATCTGCAGGGAGGGCAGGAGGTGGAGTGACTCCCCACAGACTTGCTATAAATTTACTCATTGTACTTCACATGCTTTCATGCTCTGTGCACATGTAATTTTATTTATTTCTAATACCATCTATTAGCCATATAGAATAGTTATCAAATTCCATGATTTTATTTCGCCCTGCCTTTTCAGTTCCAGCTGTACACCAAAAGTTTTGCACTGACTTTTAATCAGATCTTAATTTGAAGCTTGATTCCTAGGCACTTAGGCATTTCTTCAAAGTTTTAATATTACTCAGTTATGAAACTGTTCAGAATAAAAGCCCTGACATCCAAATCAGAAAGGCACAAAGAAGACACTTCACATGTACAGTCTTGAGCAATAGAATAAACATGGAGTTGACGGATTTTGCAAATAAAAATATATACACATGGGGCATAGTTATACTAAAAAATTATTATCCGTAATTCAAATTTAACTGGGCATCCTGTATTTTATCAGGTAACCATAATATAGAACCAAATGAAATACAAAATTAGGGTAAGTAGACCATGCATTAATTCTCCTGACCATACACAAAACTACCAAAAGGAAAGTTACTAATTCATTAATATGAGTTTATTCTTATATATTGAATTAGATCTCCAACTTAGAGTTGTAATACATCAAAAAGCCATATATTGAAGAGTCACAGCATGAGATTAACTACCTTAAATTGCTTTCTGTGATGGAAGAGGCCAGGACTTATTCACAGGAAGCTTTCCATATTAAATGAGAAAAGTCGTATAACCTGAATGTTTTAAGTAAATAAGATTTGGCTCAAATTTTGAAAAACGTAATTACATTGTTAGAAAAATAACTATTAGAAAATGAGCTGGAATGGTCATCAGAGGAGGCAAGCATAGCCAATTTTTCTTTTATTCTTTATTTTCTAATTTCTCTATTTTAAAAATACTTTAAAAATAATCTAGTGAAAAAAGATGAGATTAAAAAGAAAAGACGTTACAGACTAAGAATTATTTATAAGTATATACACCTGGTTCTAATAGCAATAGATAATTAAGTATTTTTTTATCCTTTAAATACTTTAAATTTTTATTCTTTAATACTTTAGAAACTAAAAAGCAAAAAGAATTTGAACCAAGATTGTTTAGATGCTAGTCCTGGACTTACTACTTTCTAGTTGTGTTTCTTTGGGCAAATTAAATGCCTTTTTATGCTCCAGTTTCTTTATCTGTAAAGTGGAGATAATAATATCTCATTCAAAGGGTTGTTTTGAGCATTAAGTGAGTTAGTATGAAATGCCTGACTCATAGTAAGGGCTATATAACTGTTAAGGGTAGTTTTTCTTCTTCTTCTTATTAATGTGTGTAAGGCAGGGTTTGTTTGTTTATAGCTCCATTTTGCTTTAGTTCTATTGAGCTAGAGGTTGACTAATTAAGATGTTACGATACCACAAGTTGCTGCTTAATCTTTTTGGATCAAGCCCAGTGAGAAGTTGTGGTAATGGGAAAGCCCTAGAAAGAGCAGTAAGAATAACTACTATGATTTCAAATGTCTCCTTTAAAAGATTCTTAGAAAGTGCCACAAACAGCTACTTAGCTGCCAGTAGCAACTTCCTATTTCTGGTAGACTTGAAGCACAAATAGCAGACTCTCTATGACAAAATGCCATAGCCTGGGTGACTCCAACAACAGACATTTTCTTCTCACAGTTGTGGGCACTGAGAAGTCCAAGATCAAGGTGCCAGCAGATTCGGTTCTTGGTGAGGGCCCTGTTCTTGACTTGGAAATGGCTGCCTTCTTGCTGTATCCTCACACAGGGAAGAGAGAAAGCTCTGGTGTCCCTTCCTTTTCTTTTACGTGCCTCATGACCTCGGCTAAATCTAATTAATTCCCAAAGGCCCCACCTGCTAATACCATCATGTTGGAGGTTAGGTCTTCAACATACGAATTTTGGTGGGACACAAACGTTCATTCCATAACACAAGCCAATGTTATTTCGGCTGGATATATTCATACTAAACACCTTGTGCATACAACACTTGACTGGGAATGCCATCCTCCAAAAGAGTGCCAGGTATCAGAAAGCCCCTTGCCTTCCATAAAATCTTCACTTTGGGGGCCAGCCCAGTGGCATAGTGGTTAAGTTCGCAGGCTCGGCGTCAGTGACCTGGGGTTCACAGGTTTGGATCCCGGGAGTGGACCGATGCATCGCTTGTCGAGTCATGCTGTGGCAGCGTCCCATATAAAGTAGAGGAGAGTGGACACAGATGTTCGCCCAGGGCCAATCTCCCTCAGAAAAAAAAAAAAACAAAAAAACTTCACTTTGTTTCCTCATAAACAGCTGTAACCTTGAGTGTTTTATTTTCCTACCCACCCCCTCCATGTTTTTTTTGTTCATAAATTAAAAGTGAAAAGGAAGAATGATACTCAGCGAGTGATTGGGAGCAGCAGTAGTGTATTATAACTGGATCTAGTCCACTGTTACATTCCTTTCTATTATCACATCAATATTGCCTTGAAAAGTGGCATATGGCAGAGAGGAAAATGATTCATGATTGATGTGCAGTCCATCTGTGTGTATGCTATTTGTCTTCATATGGGGTTAAAAATAAATTCCTGATCAGATTTAAACTTTATCGAGAAATATGTTTACCTGTGTCACAGAGGCACATAGTACCTATTTTTTATCTGAACATATAGATTTTTTTTCTTGGTAGGTACAGGATTTGAAGACTAATTTAATAAGTAGATGGGAAAATGAGTTTAATTTAGATTGAAAATGAAAATTTGATAAGTTTAATTATAATCTAACAAAATATTATTTATAATTAAATACATTCACATGGAAACAAAATATTTATCACTCTTTTATAATTGATTTAGGTGATATAATCATAGAATAAAAAGACCAAATTCAAATAGGTGAAAACATTTTAATTAAGAGCATGCTATTTTTAAAATATTAAACGTATATATCATTTAATTTTAAAGTGAAAGATTATTATTTCTAAATAATGTTTTTCTGAATAATCTCTATAAAAGAATCTCTAAGAATTTCATAAATATATTTTTATAGGATTACATAATTGAATCTTAGATTTAAAGTATATTTGTGTTTAGAGAATTTTAATGTATAATGGAATAAAAAATCATTTTCTTAGTTTTAGAGAAAACTGCTTGCTAACTTGATATATTACATTTATTGGAACTATCCTTTAAAGTAAAATAATTGAAAAACTAAAGGAATACTGCATTGGAAGTAAATATTCAACTGGAATGTAATTAGATTGAATTTTCCCCTTCATTAAGCATATGGACAAATCAGATGTGCATTTTCATTTCAAAAGTTTATTATAGGGAAAACACATAAATGTAATTATAAGCATTCTCATTAATTTATCTTTGATTCCTTGCCATTCTGCATACATGTCCAATTTTACATCTATGCAGACCATTATCTTGAATTGAATTTCTGCTTTAGGGGATATTGATCATCGTTATGTTTGCAAGGCTTTCTGTCACTTACAGGCAAATATCCATAAAGGTAACATTGATGTTTAGTCACCAAAATCTTTGAAAATACAGGCAGTTAATGAAGTGAATGTAGGAATCCTTCTGAAGTTACTGATTAAGATTTATAATTTATCGTTATGCATCACTTTTTAAACATGTACTGTGGGCTCCCATATGACAAGACCTGGATCACAACCGATTCAATAGATAATAACAAGAATATTACTTTTTAAGTCAAGTCTGCCAAATATGTTGGTTTCAAAGGAGAATATCTAAATGTTCTTGGAAAGTGCTATTTACTTGAGGGTAGAGAATATGTCTTTTACTTTGGCCTTAGTATAACTTAATAAAATGTCAGGGCCCAGGGTCGGTGATTAGTAAATGCTTATTGAAAGAAAAATGCCACAGACGTAAAAGACAAACATTGTTTACCCAAACACTGCTATTAAGCTTATTTATCTGAGTGTGAGTTCAAACTATCCACATCTCATTAATCTGAAGACCCCTTTCTTCCGCAGCAACAGTTCTTTTAGTCAAAATACTTTCAACAAGTTATAATTGATGAACACAATAAATATAATGACTATCCTCAAAAAAGTATACTCTAGTCACATTAATCAAATAAGTACTTAAACAAGTATATAATTACAAAATGTTGTAAGTTTCTTTGAAGGAAAATGACAAGTTCTATAAGAGGGGATTATGATACATATGTCCTGCTACCACCTATGTGAAACTTTCAAAAGCAAGCCACAAAAATAATATCTTTCTTTATTGATCCTACATAAAAAACTATATCCAGTAATGATACATGTTAAAGAAAACCAGAGCTTGACAGTAAAGTGGCAAAAATAGATTTTATTCAGGAACTATTTGTGTTGTGGAAAAGAGAGCTCAGTACAGAATTGGGCTCACTTTTGAATACAACAAGCACAAATGGGGATTTATAGCCAAGGAGCAGGGTGGGGATCAATGGATAGAAAACTACTTCTTTAGTAAACTGGCTTGACAGGATTCTTGCTGAAGGCAGGCCAGGGGGATCAGACATCACCTGAGAGACAGTGAGGGGCGAGGAATTTGATCCAATATCAAGGGTGACCAGATATCAAGGGTAGGGGATTCTGCCTAAACTAATTTAGCAGGATTTTTGCTAAACTTGGGCCATGCAAAGACAGAAATGAAAGTCCAAAGGTTGAGGCCTAGTTGAGAAGAGGGTTCAGAGGAGCCTGACTAAAGTTTGGTCAAGGAGAGAGTCTTTGTCATACCAGCATTGGGTAGTTCTACCTCTGGGGAACAAGGAAGGGGGAAGGAATGAAGAGTTTGACCTTATCTGTATTTGAAGTTATGTAAAAAGGAAAACTGAAGCAGACATCACAAAATGTTAACTTTTGTTAAATATGGGTAGTAGTATCTGTTGTATTATTTAGTGAATCTTTGGGATATTTTGTAACATATGAATTCTCTTTTAAGAAGGAAATGTTATTTGAGCTGAGATCTGAAGGATGGTAGAAAGGACTTAGGAGAAGGAGAGCTGATGGTGGGGGTGGAGTCAAGAGAAAGCATTACAGAGTAGCATTACTCAATGCTCTGAAACAGGGCAATTAAGCTATTAGAAATATGACATAACTTAGGTGTATTTAGAAGTGTATATATATCTATGTGTGTGTGTGTATGTGTGGATATACAAATATATTTATATATCATTTATCATGTATGTGCCTGCTACTTCTTTCATAAAAGTTTTTGATGAACTTCTCAGCTTAAATTATCAAAGAAATGCTCCCTAAAAGGTTTACTGGCATAATAAATCTATGGCACTAATTATATGCAATCTAAATTATGAATTTATCATTTTAAGAGCTTAATTTAATAACAAACATTATATTAATTATAGAAATACCAACTCTGCACTTTCACAAATTGAAGTATAAAAATCAAAACATTACTAGAGTCGTTCTTTGTAGTTTATAGTATCTTCACATTGATGGAGTTCTCTTTGTTCTATAATTTTCCACTCAGATGTAGAATTAATTTATTGCCTCTAATTATCATTGAGGTAATACAGTCATGGTTAGAAGATAGTTTCTGGACCAATTATTCTCATTCAGCCTTTTTTAAATGACGTGGAATTCCTTTAATCTGGAATGTAGGATTTGTCATTGCTTAAATTGTAAGTTTCCACAATCAAAAATCTATTTTATAAAAATCTTGACAAATCTGTCTGTAATTGAGAATAGACCATATCTCCTACATAAGTATGGGAATGGGCTTTCAATCATATTTAAGGTTGTGCATTCTCACATATTCTATCATTTTATCTTAAAGACATTATTAATCACCAAATTGCAAGTCACCTATTGATGTCACCCAGATTCCAAGTGGATCTATCTTGGAAAAAGCTTTATTAAAGTTGTTGTAAACTTCAATGTAGAAATTGTAAAAGATAATTAGTTGACAAGTTACCAACACACTGTTAATGATTTTTAAAGTAAAAACTAGCACTTTCTTGTCCTATTAACTCCTAATCAGTTAATCAGTTAACTGTACTTACAGGTCTGAGCCCTATTCATCTGGCTGGTCACCTGAGATTCCAAATAAACTTCTAAAATGCATACTTTTAGATCCAATAAATGGCTTATAATTTATAAGAAAAATAAACACATGGATGCATAGTAATATAAGGTAGTTTATCTTAAGGACACCAGTGTGTAAGTGGCCAGTTATAGGATTAAGTGGCGAGATGGGACTCAACAATCAGGTGCCCTGTCTTATCCTCACCATGCAGTTTTTCTGCATCTTGTGAGGCAGGGGCAGCTCTGCTGTTTACCCCGTAACCTGGTGCTGCCCACGAGCCTCTTCAAGCCCCATTTCCACACCTGTAAGGTAGGGACCTCCCATGTTTCACTGTGGTGTTTGGAGGAGTCAATGGGAAGACATGTATAAATCAGCTGGTTCACTCCAGTGTCTGACAGACAGTAGGGGCTCAGTCTGTTATTCCATTTCGCCTTTCCTGCTTCCCATTCTACCTTTGAAACAATGCTTACTGTAGATTTTCTTTTGGATACTATTCCTGTAGTATGTACTCCATACGTACTGTAGAGTATGTATGGAGTTGACAGAAAGAAAGAGTTTGGGAAGAATGCACACTCTTATCCATGTAACATATATTAAAAATATAAAATGATATGGAAATTTTAAGATATCTTGTGAAAAAATTCCTGTGACATCTTCAATACTTGTTGCATATCAGCTGAATGAAATGCCTCTTTTCCTTCAATCCACCAATTTCCAATGTGTCTACATTGATGATAAGGGAGCCAATGAATCAAATGTATTAGTGCCTTTGGGACTAATTCCTTATTCTCTCAGTCTAAAATAATGATCCAGATAAAATAGCACACTGAAAGAAACAAGAAGACATAGAAGGAGAAAATATTATAGCATAATCATGTGTTATATATTTACTTTATGACAAATATCACCCTAGTGAATGTGATAGCAGAATTAAAAATATTAAAATGAAACGACATATAGCAAGCACTAGAGATATTATAGTTGTTTGTATTATAAGGAATTGAAAAACATTCTAGATATTATTAACACTGAGAAGGAGAGCAGAGGCTTCATGGATGAAGGGAGTTGTGGATAGTTTATGAGTTATTCAGAGAAGAATGGGAAATAAAATACAAGGAAGTTTTAAAACTTAAATAGAATTACCATATGATTTAGCAATCCCACTTCTAGGCACATACTCAAAAGAACTGAAGAAGGGGTAGAAACAGATATTGGTACACCAGTGTTCATAGCAGTATTATTACCTATAGTCAAAACGTAGAAACAACCCAAATGTCCACTGACAGATGAATGGACAAGTAAAATGTGGTCTATACACACAATGGGGTATTTTTCAGCCTCCAAAGGGAATGGAATTCTGTTATCCGCTACAACATGGATGAACCTTTAAAATACTATGCCAAGTAAAATAAGACAGACACAAAAGGGCAAATATTGTCTGATTCCACTTATATGAGGTACCTGGAATAGGCAAATTCATAGAGATGGAAGTAAACTAAAGGTTACAGGGACTAGAGGCAGGGGAGAAATAGGGAGTTATTGTTAAATGGGGACAGAGTTTCTGTTTGGAATGTTGAAAAAAATCTGGAAATGGATAATGGTGATTGCTGCCCAACATTGTGAGTGTACTTAATGTTATTGAATTATACACTTAAAAATGATTAAATTGGCTAAAAAAACAAGAATTAAGCAAATTAAACATTTAAATTTGCTTGATGATAACCTTCAATTCTAATGTCGGGACTCAGGTATGACTTAAGACTTTAGGAAATGGAGGTGTGGAGTGTGGGAGGATGTCAAACTATGTTCTTTCAGATGTTTCCACATAGTCACAAAAGAGTAATTATTTAAATAACTGATGTATTATATTTAAGTACATTAGCTTTAAGATCATGTCCATACCAGACAGACCAGGGTTCAAATCCCAGTCTGTACTCACATACTTTGTGACCCTGGGCAAGTTATTTAAATTTTGATACTCCAGTTTCCTTATCTGTATAATAGGGATGAAAATAGGACTTACGTTAAGGTTATTGTAAAGATGAAATGAGGGAATGCTTGCAAAGTGGATACCATTGTACTTGACATCTAGACAGCGCTCAGAAATGGTCACAATTAGTGTTCCCTCGCAAAGATCTGAGTTCCAAGACTCTTCATTGGTGGTGACTATTGAGTCACCACTATTCAGTGGTTTCACAAACCACTGAAACTAAGTTAAATAACTTGTGTGCATGTGCAGTCAGACATTTTTCTGGAAAGAAGATTCAGAGTCATGAGATACTTAAAGTAGTCCAGGACTTTAAAAGGTCCCGAACCACAGCCGTAGAAGCATGTTTAATGCGATTGCTTTATCGTTTAGGGCAACTCTGCTTATTGTAGACTACTACTGAATTTGCCAATTTAAAAAATAACAGTGTAATAAAATGATTTAATAAGCAGGCAATAAACTGTATTGTTTGAAATGCTTTCTATTTCCTGAACATCCTCTTTCTCCTTAGACAGGGCACACTGCTGTTCATTCCCATTTTATACTCAGTATCAAGCTGTGTCAACTCACTGGGAACCCATCACATATTTGACCAGCTTATAGAAGTTAAAATCCTCCTGCAAGCTCTGGGACATAGTCAAGAGCAGTAAAGCTAAACCAGAGAAGCTTACCAGGAGGCTCATGTGGGTGCTGAAGTGTGAAGTTCACTGTGGCTGAAAGAGGTCCACGTTTTCTCTTCTGGGTTTAGTAAACCAGCACAGGATTCTGTGCATTTAGTAGTTTACACTCGATGAGTCAGGTCATAGGTACAAGTTAATCGAATGACAAGATGTTAACTCCTGATCCAATATTTTAGTTAAGCAATGAATAACTTTTAATTTATAAAACTCTTTGGTGCCAAAAAGATAAATAAGGACATCGAATCAACGTTAACTGATTTGGGTTGGGGAAAGAGTTCTTCCACTACTTAGATATGTGACTTTGGGTATGTTATTTAGCCTCTTTAGGCTTCGTTTGTATAAGGAATTGGAACAAAGAAATGTTTTTAAACATTTTATCCATTATGAAACACTTTAATCAAAGAAAAGCTTACAGGGAAGATATAACTATATAAAACAGATAAAACTCTCTTTTTTCTACTTGTGACCTACTTTCTTCTTTTTTTACACTCCACTACCAACTCCAGCCCTGGGGGACATTTTTTCTATGAAATACATTTTGGAAAACTCTTGGACTAAAGAAATTTAAAACCATTAGGTTATAAAATTCTACAAAATGTAATTGTTGGATGCCCAAAGTTATAAATGATAATGAAACATGTTAGACAAGAATTAGAATAAATTTAAGATCCATAGTATTTTGTGATACAGATGTCTATTTATGTCTCTATGTGAAAACACTCTCTTTCAAATTTGGGGTTCAACCTAAACTCAAACTACTTGTTAGAAGTCTTACCAGGTCATTGTGAGCAAGTTGCATGACTATGTAGCAGTAGACTATATATAAAAGCCAGTTGGATTAAGGAGTTCAAATTCCTTCTTTCAATAACATTTACTGGGACAGACAATATTAGAGGAGAGAAAGGAGTCATATAATTAAAAGAGAGTGTCTTGGGTGCTTTAATAAAGAAGAAATGCCTCCCTATGCTTGAGAGGGCCAACAGGAAGAGAGGACATGAGTGGCTCAGAGGTAGGCAAGAATGCGCTTAACTAAGGTGGTACCTAAGCTGCTCTCTCAGTTAGAATTTTCTCACTGAAGCGTCTGATACAGTTGTCCTGCATATATACAAAGTATTTGTTTTTAAACTTATCAGGAAGGGTGAAACCATAATACTTGTGCAATACTCTACCCCTGACTCTATTCTCCCATTAAGCCCTTGGGTAAGCCCATTGCTTACAAATGCTTCGATCTGTTTCTCATAAAAAAATATTTATGGTCATATAAAATACATCTTCACTTTGAGTGCAGAGACAGTATAATTTTCTCCTTGTTCATATAAAGAGAACCTGTCAAATGTGAAAATATTAAGGATATGAACATGGTAACATAATCATTGAACTGATGGGCCTGAAGTAAACTGAACATCCACAGAAACAAAGTGTTGGAAATGGGGAAATAAGCCACTCATTTCAGGCTCTTCATTTATGCAGTAATTTATATATTTGCAATGATGCCAAATCGAGTGATCAGCCTAATATCTGTGCAGGAATGCTTCAAAAACAACATGATATAATCAAACCTGTTGTTATTTTAAATATATGAACAAACCCTACTGCACCAGAGTTATGAACTCGATGCACATTTCTTGCTGAGAAGTATTCACATAACAAACGATCAGCTTGGCCTGTATTTGGTCAATTTTTCCAACAGTTTGAATGCTTTTAACAATCTCCCTTTATTAAATTTCTGAGGTTCTCCTGTAGTTACCATCGTTTTTAAAAAAGACAGATGTTTTATAAATCTAGTTTCCTATACCTGGTGTATTGAAACAGAGCTTTATTTAAAAAAAACTTTAAAACAGTTGAATAATGAAAGAAAAACAATATTTTATTAAAATACATTATATTTACTTCATTTGATATGAAACAATTTATACATTTAGAGACTAGAACCTTTAGCAAATAGATAACAACAATGAATGGATCCATTTTTAGAAAATGTACAAATGCATGAAAACCCCAATTTTTGCGTAGAATTTTAGGATATTCATGGATCCTGGGTTAAAAACCAATTACGGTACATTTAATTTTTGATATAACATTTTGCACATTTCTATTCTTTATTATTGTCCATCTGCGTTGTTTAGCTATTAAGGAGAATATTATAGCTTGTATAGCTCTTATGACTATATTTTAAATAATTTTGTTTCTTATGGAATGAATTTGCAGTTATAGACTAATTATTATCGTGTCTGCATAATGTTTCTTTTGACCTATGTCTATCCCCTGTCTTAAACTGTTTCAGAAGAAAGAGTAAGTAGAATGTCTATAAGTGCAAGTATTTATCTAACCTTATCTGGTATAAATTAATCATAAAGAATTTTACTTGTGTCACATATGCATATTTATGATACTGAGGTATAAAATAATAACTAATTTTCTATTGCTACGTTAACCCCCCTGGAAAGGTCTAAAGTGTGTTTCTGTCCTGGGTAACATATTGCTTCTACATGTCATCTTAGGTTCGTCATTGTCCATGGCAGGGCTAAAAGGAAGGGCTGCATAGCTAATTATTTATAGATGAAATTAACTATATAGGAATACACCGTAGTTATTCTCATTATGACCTGAGGTTCTAAACAATTTAAACAGCTCTGAGGCAAGAGCAGATGGTACCTTCACTTTTTAAAGTAATAAACATAAAGAGGAGTACTCGAGGAATAGAGTCCCCCAGAAAGCAATGATGTGCATTGTCAGCAGTGGGAAGAAGCCCAGTTCCCAATACGTTTTAAAAGTATAAGATCGCGATGAATTGAACCATACTGACACCTTTAATCTATTTGTAATAAATAACTGTAATGCA
This sequence comes from Tapirus indicus, assembly GCA_031878705.1. Classification (NCBI taxonomy): domain Eukaryota; kingdom Metazoa; phylum Chordata; class Mammalia; order Perissodactyla; family Tapiridae; genus Tapirus; species Tapirus indicus. Next base: position 30,522,331 of record CM062937.1, on the reverse strand, counting down.
TTTGTAATTAACAACCTGAGGGAAAGAGCAGATAGAGGGAATTACACTGTCCCCATCTGTTTCTTGGCTAACTAAATTTTCTTAAGAATAATCTGCCTAAGTGGATTTAGATATAAAAAGGGAGATACTATGAAGGTGTTGGATGCTTTAATGTCCTTTAGAGCATACTGAGACTATATAAATTAATCAGGCAGTCTTTTTCATTTTCCAGACTTTGATCCTTGATAGGCCTTGTTTTCAGTAGGAATGAATGATGGTCCTTGTGTTTTATTACTCTTTTAACCTCAAATGTCAGGCCCCATGGCAAAATCTAATGCAAAAATAAAGTGAGAATTACTGTTTCTTTCCCTATCACCTGCTTTTAACTGTTTGTTGAAATGAATGTCTAAGAAAATTTCAACAAAGGAAAATCAAACAAATAAGTGTATTCCCGTTAGCGGGAAGGCAATCACTTGTATCATTTTGGGGAAGTTTTAATTTTTTCGGGTCACTGGAATTGAAAAGAATAAGAACAAGAAAGAACTTATCTCCCTTGACCAAGCTAGACCCATATTAATGTCAGATCAACCTACCTCTGGCTGGCTTAGGGACAGGGACTTTTTTTCCATTTGTTGCCCCTTTCTCTTTTTACATTTCTTTCTTTTACATTATTTAAAGATAATTTTGCAATTTCCATTATTATTTAAGCCACGATACTGATTTACTTAAATAAAGTTGCCATAAGGTTGTTATGAGAACAAAATGTACACAGCCTGAAACAGAAATCAACACAGACTGACACCCCATTCATGCCTGTTCTCTTTTTGCCTCTTGCCCTTGCTTTGTCTGACATATGAGTCATTTAATGCTGGACGCGTCTACTCATAATTCAATTTCAGATTAGATTCAGGCTTATACTGCTGTCAGGAAAGGTGGGAATCTCAATCATTCCTTAATAGTCCAAGACCTCTCTGGGTGTATCTGATTCCCCTCATCACCAAAGTTCACTGTTCCTGCCTTGGGCTGTGCTGGTTTTGAACTGTAAGCTTTCTGCCCTTTTGGGCTAAATCTGGTACACAGATAGAAGAGGTAGGAATGTCTCTGTGGGGATGCCATTCACCTCAGAGTCTATGTGAGTGGTCGGCCATGGAGTTGTGCTCTGGAGCTGTGCTGTGTGCAAACTGTACAGCCGTATGCTTTAGCCTTGAAACCTGCTTTGTCAAGGGGGAGGGGGACCCAGGCTAATCGCTGAAATTTGTTATTCATTGTGTATTTGAGCACCTGTGCATTGGTAGTGCTTACATAAAACATAAGCCAGAAAGGCATCAGATCAAGTTCTGGAGCGTGTTAAGGGACCAGATACTGGCTACAAATCTAAAAATCATTATTCCAATAAGAAGCCTCATAAAACTCCTCTGTATTTCTAAGAAAGAAAGCTGTAAATGTTACCTTGCAATATGTTTGTCTTTGAAAGTTTAAATTTCAATTTCTATGACCAAGAATATTATGGAAACAAGCATGTTAATTGCTTTTTATTCCTCATAGCTAAACACGTTGGAAGAACACAGGACTAGGATTATGAATGCAATTTTTGAAATCATGCAGCAGCAAATGGAAAAATTCCTCAACAAATTGGGAAATTGGATTGACTATATGATAAAATATGGCAGTTGTATGGAAGCTTAAAGATTTTTAAATGTAGTTTTTAAAGTTTGCTAATTATGCTTTTGTATGCTCATAATTTGTTTTTGACGTGTGCGTACCCAGAGTTATTGAAATTTACATTTGTTCAGTGCAGGTTTACAAATGTGTATTTCTGAGAGTTCATTACCAGACAGAGCTAGGCTAGGTTGACTAGAGTGGGGAGAAACTCTTCATGAGGTGTTACTTAGGATTTTTCCATCTGGAGTTATGACCATACTGTAAAAGTTCATGCATACATTCATGAAAGAAAAAACGCTAACATTCAAAGACTTTTCAAGTAGCTAATGAACAAAATGTATTTCTAAAGAATGGCTTTTTGGAGAGGAATCTCTACCTTTTAATACATATCTGAAGCATTCCATCTGAAGCTCTGAATATTCAAATATGCAAAGGAGAAGCCCTTGGATAGATTTGACTACAAAGCTATCCTATCCCACAGCTCTGGCCAGATAATGAATACATTAGGAAATTAAAATTTCACATAGGTGTTCAGTTTTCCTATGGTAAAATTGTCAGAGAAAGCAATTTAAAAATCCAGTAACGGTGTCCTTTTCACCAAGAAGTCATCAACTATGTGGCTTCGGGTCCTAGTTCTGGGATGAACTAGAGTGTTCATCTAATTTATGACCTTGTCTTCATGTGGAGTCAGGGCTATCATCTGGCATAGACAAGTTTCTCTTCTGTGTATAATAACCTCTCAGGAAGAAGATTCCAGAATTCTGCAGTTACTCATCAAAGTAACATTTTAAATCTATTAGAAAAATAACACAAACTAATTGCAGAAAACTTTGAAAATACAAACTGAAATACAAGAAATTAAATGTGAAGCACTCCTCAGTCTATAAGCAGAGATAGGTATTGTTAAAATATGTTCATAAAGACTTATACTCTGTAGTTTTTGTATCTTTTTCCTACTTAGCAATACATTGTGAACACTTCTATGACTTTAAATATTCTTCTATTATGTTGGCGTGTTGACAGGGGCAATAAAGAGCACTTCTCTTCCTTGCCCAAGTTGTAAACATTTGTGATATAAGACAGAAGTGTTGGCAGAATGGGCCAAAATTTCATTTTTAATTCTGATAAAGACTAGGTTGGAAGATGTGCCTTATAAATTCAGTCCAGAGGCCATATTGATACTGAACCCCAAATTAAACAGCATACCTACCCAGCAACAGATGGTCATGACCTGATGTAGGTCTTCCTCTCCAAGATTCCTGTCCAGACAATTTTAAATACCGGAGGAGTAAAGGAGAGCTAATACTACCTGCAGAAAAACACACTCCCAAGAGGAAAAGGCGGGCTTTTAGACCCTTTTCCTGTTTCCAAACTCACTAATCAAAATTGGGCATTTCCCCCTGATAAGGAGATGTGATAAGATAAAGAGAAGCCAGGAGCATCAGATAATTAAACTACCTGGAAGGAAACATCAGGACTGACAATGAAAATGCCCCCACCCACCTCCACCAAAATACAGTGTTTTTTTAATGACTATAGTGTTTTGTTATACAAATATAACATCAGTGTCTAAATTAATCCTTTCTTGTGGGACACTTTAGTTGTTTCCAATGTTCATTACTGAAAACACTATTCTGATATGTATCTTGGTGTTTATGTTTTTGCACCCCTTTATTATTATTTCTTTAAGATTAATTACTAGAAGTTGAATTGCTAAATACATATTGGCAAATTTCTCTCCAGAAAGGTAGTCAACATGTGGACGCCCATAAGCACTATTTGAAATTATCAGACTCGTAAGAAATTTTTGGATTCCTAGCAAGCTCAATACTACATCTAGTCATTCGTCTTAATACTTACAGGTTATTAAAAAGAAAAAGACCTGATGTAATTTCTTTACTCAGTCTTTTGATTACTGGTCCCACTTAACATGTTGTGTATATTTAATGGCCATGTACATGTCTTCTTTTGTGGATTACATTTTTAGATTAGCCCTGTTTTTCTTTAAATAGTTAATATGCTATATTTATGGGCTAAAATTTTCATTGTATAATACCATGTATAGTAAAGGGTTTTGCAAGATGTGAAACACTATATAAAGATTCCTCTACAAATTCTAATTCATATTAATTGTTATATTTTTAAAGTGCAATATGTTCAATTTTTATCCTGAGTGCTGAGGGTGTTTATTTACAACTGTCACCTCTAAAAATCTCAAACCAAGTCGTTTTTCCAAAAATAGATTTGGAATCTGTAATACACTGAACTTGTCAATAAGATTAATTTTATAAACAATCCATGTTAATTTTTAACTGATGAATGAAAATAAAGGTGGGTTTGCCCCATTTAGAGAGTTTGCCTCTCTATAACTTTCTAGTGCCTCTAGTACCAATGTTTAGTTCATTTTATCTGTAATTTCTCCCAAGAACTAAAGCCAATTTCAACATATGAAACTTGGGCAATGTATTCCATTGCCATCAGAAAATATTGCGATCTCTTCACCCGGTCCTTGAACTTTGAGGTGATACGGCTTGTGAGAAGAGCATTTTTGCTTTCTAATCCTTAGTGGGCAACCTTATTTATGGTTACCATCAAACAAAATGCTCTAGTTCTGTTTTCCTTTCACATAAAAAATAAATATTTCTCAAAGCATTGCCCATCATTGAGTCGAGTCCCCTTTGGCTACCGTGGAACATAATGTTGCCATATCTATTATACGTGATCTAGCATGACCTTCCCACATTAATGCATGGCCTCATTACAGATGCTAAGCATTTTGTTTCCTCTTTAATTCTCAGTGGGGCACAAATATATTAACCCATGACATTTTTCCTAATAGAGATGAGCAAGCTAAAGTAATGCACTGAAACTTACATTAGCATTCAGTGTGCTATTTTGCTTCCAGAAGGCAAATAATTATTTTGTAGTAGTTTGTTGTTGTTTGAAAGTTGTCCCTAGAAAACAAAACTATGCGAATAAATACCTAAGTCTGGTACAATTGCAATATGACCACTGATCATCCAACTTCACAGGAGTCTTTGAGCAGTCGGTCGGCTCACAGAGATGGCTTTCCTCTGGGAAGCACAGGGAAGCAGTTATGCTGATGGGAAGGCACCCAGAAACGTATTTGAAGCCAGCCCACTTCAGATGAGTGAGTTCGTGGATAAGGCAGAAAATACATAGAATGGCATAAAAACCAAAACGATTTAGGAGTACAGAAGTGCAGTATCTACTATCACATTTATAGATCTTGGCTTTGAAATATTATCCAGTTTCTTTTTCCCTCTCAGTCACTAGCTGAGCTACCAGGAGGAAAGTAATACTTATCTCTCTGAGGCCTTGGGGGCTTATTCATTCTTTTAAAAGTGGGAGCTTTGCAGGAAAATCATTAGTCATTGCCTGGATACTAAAGAGAGGAAATCTTATCCACTAAACAATGACCATTTTGCTGTTTGCAATGGACCATTCAACTGGGGATTTTTTGTTGTTGTTTCTTTGAGCTGAATGAGGTTATTCATCACTTTATCTCCCCCCAGGACTAGTTACTTTGGAGCTTACTGAATAAAAGAAAAGATAGAAGGAAATAAAAGGGAGGGAGAGAGTGCAGTATTTTCACTAGCCTTCTAATTATAATGATTTGTGAGTTACTAAACAGAAGCAGTATCAAATATGTGTGCTGCATGAATCACTATATTAGTTTTGAGATATATTGGACTCTGTGTAGATGAACTTTGGTCCTATAAGTGGTGGCTGTGCTCCAATGGTTTCCCATTCAGCCTGAAATAAAATTACTCTCGCTCACAACGGCTATCGAGTTGTATATAATCTGGGCCTCCGCCTCATGTCTCAGCATTCCAATCATACCACCATTTCTGTCCCTGAAACACACCAAGTGTATGCCCACCGAGGGCCACTTCTAGAAAAAGAGGGGGGCCTATTCCCCCTAGAAATTTGCATGTGTGGATCCATATTTTCACTCAGATCAAAAGTCATTCTTTCATTAGGAGGAAAAGCCTTCCCCGTCTGTTGTGTGTAAAAATACTCCCCTTCTAGATGCTCTCTATCACCACATCCTATTTTAGTTTCTTTATAGCAGCTATTGCTATCAGAAATGATCATGTTTCTTTATATGTGTACTTGTTCATTGTCTGTTTCCCTAACTACTGTGTAAGCCCAGAGAGCAGGGACCTTACCTATCTTGTTCATTACCCTCTCTGCCACCTAGAAGAGAGCTTGGTGTATAGTTCGTCCTTAATACAGAGTTGCTGAATGAACTGATGCTTGTGCAGTCTCTGCAACTACATAATTTTATCCAGATCTCATCAACTATGTCAAGACTGCTGCGGACAAATTCAAGAGACTCCAGACAAACTATTTTTGTAACTACACCAAAATGTCCACTCCAAGATAAAGGTGACATCCTGAAATTCAAGGTTGGGTTCCTTCCTTCTTTCAACAGTTTATATTGAATTGAATATTTACTCTATGCCAGGCTCTGGAGGCCCAGTAATGAACAAGACAGACATGCCCTTTGACTTCGGAGTGCTTACAGTCCCAAATTAGTAGCAAAGACATAAACAAGAAAACATAATGCAATATAACTTCAATATAAAAGAAAATACAGTGTATTTTAGAAAAGTCCCTGGATAGAGCACCTATTGTAGTTCAGGGAGTTTGGTAAAGACTTCTTGGAGAAGGTGTCTCTAATCAGATACTTTGAGTGGACAAAGAAGCCAGGGAAAGATGAGGCTGCAGATAAAAGAAAAATCGGAAGCGCGTGTTTGGATTTTATCTGAGGAAAACGAGGAGCACTGAAAAATTTGAAGCAAGGAAGGTGATGGTCAGATTTTAGAGACATTGCTTAGCTACATTATTAAGAACAAATGTAGGGAGACTAGCCCTGAAGTAGGGACTCAGAAGCTGTTGCATTAATCTAAGCAGAAGGCGGTGGATCTTTGATCTAGGAAGTGGCAATGGAGAGAGAGTACTCTGTTAGAGGTACAGTCAGAGGGGCTTTGTTATTGATTAGTTGTGGGCATTTAAAGAGAAAATAGAGTGTGAAATACACCCAGGCTTCTGACTTGTACAAGTGGATGGTGGTACCTTCCATTCTTCGGTTCAATGTGTATTTACTAAAGACTGACTGTGAACTAGCAACTGTATAAACATTGGGGATACAGCCGTCCATCAACACACAGTCTTAAAATATGGAAATAACATGTTAAATGTATTGTATGACAGATGACAATGTGTGCTCTGGAAGAAAATAAAACAGGATAGGCTGGATGAGAGTTCTGGAGTGGTCAAGGAGGACATCACGCCTAAATGGCATTTGAACAGAGACCTGAAGGAAAGGAGGGATCAAGGCACACAGAGATGGGAGTAGATGAAGAGGATGAGAAAGTGCAAAGGCCCCGAGGCTTGGTGTGTTTGAGAGACAGCAAGAAGGTCAGTGTGGCATATCAGAGTAAGCCAGGGGGCAAGCAGTAAAAGGTAACAGAGAACTGATCATGGTAAGGTGCCCATTCAATCTTCTAGCATTTTACCATCCGTCAGGGCATTCAAGCACATTCTGGATGAGAACTTGGTAGAGATGTTCTGGAAGGCATTTGAATTTAGTACAGATCCCTGGAATCCATGACCTTTAAATCATTTCTACAAACTCCGAGATTCTATGATTCTCTTATTCTAGATTAAGCTGAACCTTCATTATTGCCTGTATCACAAGCCACATTTGAGGTTATACTAAATTTTCTTTGCTGCCTTTGAGTGGGAGCAGATTTCTCTACATAGACCTCGTCAGTTATCTGAGTATGATGTTTTTGTGGCCTATAATAACTGGATAATTATTGTCAGGTTCTCAGGTGCCATCAAAATTGTTTTAAAGATATAGTAATATGAGTATTTCTTAATAACAGTGTGACTGTTTTTTGCTTGAAGAAAGTAGAAAATATTATGTGAGAAGACCAGTATGGTATTAGATCAGAGTTAGCCTTAAGCAAAATTGAGAAGCAGAAAATTTTCTTGGACATTTTCTTTCCTTCTGATGCACCTTCCTTTTTTCCCACTTTAGGTACCTTCTCCCACTGTTTTCTGTTAGAAGCCCCCAACAGAGTGCTGAAGGCTCTTCCTTCACATGTCTGTCATCACAACCCAAATCTACCAGTTCAATTTCCTCGGGACGTTAATTGTTACTTTCCAGTGTGAAAGCTAGCTAATCTGATAAATTCATCTGTACAGTTTTGCTGATGGAAAAGGCTGGCTTTTTCCATCTCCCCTCCTCTCTGTGTGAGATATACAATCCATAGCTACCTGTTTCATGCCTTTTTTCATGTGTTTACTTTTCCAGGCTGACATTTGACAATTCATGAGCTCTGTACAGCCAGCAGAGGAGATATTTGGGGCAGATGGGGTCTTATGAAGTGTTAAGTAAAATGTAAAGAGGCTTCCACTCATACTGACAGGCATGTCCCTTTCTGTAGATGCCACATATTTTCAGCCTGTTAACAGAATGCACAATGAACTCAAAGTCAGATAGTGGGAGAAGAGAAAGAATTATACTAGCGAGCTAAGAAAACTGTTAAATGATCAGGATCTGGCCTCTGTATAAAGCTCCAAAAGACTTTTGTGTGTATCAGAAAAGCTCCATAGTAGCTTTTCTGTTGGATCTTAGCTAACAGTCTCTTTATTACTTGAATAGATTAAAGATCTTATATGCCTTCCTCAACCCAAAAAATTAAAAATCAAAACCCAACTACATCTTTATATCAATCTTAGTAGAGACTAAAAAGTGAGCAAGGTATCATAATTAAAAAAGCATATATACAGAAAATATGGAATATATCTTTTTAGTGTGGTATTGTGTCCACCTATTATTCTTTTTAATGAGGAGTTAGGCTGTTGATATATTTAATTTAATTTCTGTATTTTTGTTTTGTTATGTGTGTTCCCAATGGCCTTCAGGCAATGAGTACATTTTTAATAATTTGCATTTGAAATAAATAAATAATAGTGGTTCATTACACTGGGACTGACTTTTTTTCATGGTAGAATTACAATGTATGAATATTTAACACTACGCTTTAAGTCGTTCAAACATGAATTTTGTGGGGTTTTTTTTCCCTGAAAATGGTAACACTATGAAATGTTTCTCTTATAAAAGTAATTTTAAAACATTCAGTTGAGAATAACTTTTAAAAAGAATTTTCTGTGAGCATGTATTTTTCAAATTATTTATGTGACTAAAATCTAGTACTACTTATTTATATTTGCACATCCACGGTAGGTTTTTCAAGCAAAAATTCCATTATTTTTCTATTTTTGTCAAAAAAATAAAATGTACCTGTAATTCAAGGAATTACAATTTTAATGAGATTAAAGACAGATGTCTGAATTAGTAAAGATTAAAAAGCCTCAATTTTTACAAAACTATTCTTGTGCCTCAGCAAAGTTTTTCATTCTGTTTCAAGACAATATTTATACCTGTTATTTTTTGTGCCTTTGGAGAAAGAATTTTGGCGTAGTTCCTAGAGTCAGAATGAAGTAGATAAAATGCACATTCTAAAACGTTGAGACGGATGTATCTTCAGCAAATGGATTCAGTGTCTGAATACCAAAGATACTTTAATTGCTTATTAACAACATTTAAAATTGTCTGATGAATGCACATTGTGGAGACATTCTTAAAATCATTTCTCATGACAACAAAAAAATTCTGTAACTGTCCACTTAAGATCATTAAAAAACATTAGATGTAAATTTTAAATAGACATACCCTTTGGAATAGACCTACTTATAGTGGGAGAAGAGAAAGATTATTAAAATTATTATATACATATGTACATACTATATAGAGTATAATATATTTATAAATATTCACATATAAAACATAGAACTTTCAGTATAGCAATATTAGGAAGTAAGTTCCTATTTGAAGAACTATCAAGTCAGATATTGTTGCTACGCGTGACTATATAATGTTAGTTTACAATACCTTTATAGTACATCAAAGAAAACAGTATATTCCCCATTATAGGAATTACAGGCATATCGTTTCCAGTGCTTGTGAAGTTAGGCCTTGTTATGGAATTTTTGAATTCGGTATCCTACACTTTTTACCAGATGCTTAATTGTTTTCAAATTTGAATCCATAAAAGCAGACTCTCTTTCTAAATGGTATATAGAAGTTACTGGAGTTAGCAGTCTTGAATGATTTCTGGGAAGAGCCACATTTTCTTTCTCTGGAATGTTTGGTCTAAGTAGATCAATGCAAGTTGGACGAAAACTCTTGCCAGTTATTAGGCAGTCATTGATATGTATGGACTAACCCCTGCATGCAGAACTGTGATCACAGATCAGTGAGTCAAAGGACTATTCTCTGCCTTCAAGGAACTTCTACTTTATATTGCCAGTCTGGACATGGCATGCAACTTAATTTCATTGTATAAGTACATTAAAGTCTACTCTGAGCTTTGTAGAACAGGGGGACAGAGGGACATATAGAGAGGGTGAGGGGAGCAAAAGCTGTGGAATCGGATGGCCCTGGTGTGAATCCTGGTCACAACCACTTTCTGTTGTGAAAACTGAGCAAGGTATTTTGCCCTACTGTGCCTCAGTTTCCTCTTATATAAAATGAGGATATTAACGTGTATTTCATGGGGTGGTTATGGATACTAAATAATTCACTATGTGTAGTAAGCATTCAATAACTAGTAGTTTCTTCCTCAATGCCCTCAGTGCCCTCAGTGCACTGGGTGATGAATATAAAGATTTATCAAAATAATTAAATAAATTGAAAAAGCCTTTTTAAAATAACTGAACTAAACAGGTATATAAGGTAAGATGGCATGATTCTAAGGGACCCTTAGAATCACTGGAAGATAGATAATCAGTTCAAGTTGAAAAGTGTAAGAAAGCTGGGCCACTGATTTTTCCTGCAGGTTTGGTGTGATCACCAAAGTCATGAATGGTTTTCTTGATGAAGCTACACCACTACAGTTTGTGGTGTTGAGGCAACTGGGGAAGGGCCTGTCTCATGAGGAACACTTGAGCCCCATGGACCCCCATGTCCAAAGAGGACAGTGTCATAGCCAAGGAGAGGCAGTCTCAATGGGGATAAAAACAGTTGTTACAAGAATTAAATGAAATAGTGCAAATAAGTCACTTAGTCCTGTACCTGACATAAGGTAAACCATACATGTTGATTGTATTGTCATTTACCTTATAAATTATAGTAGAAATTAGAACATAAAGATGTATAAGACAGACACCTCTCTCAGAATTTTTGGAGGACGGAGGAGTGATGTCAAGTAAAACTTCCTAGAAAAGAAAAGAATTTAGCTGAATTTTTTAAAACTGGTAAAATCAAGTGACTAAGACATAGAAGCATATTCCAGGCCCAGAAGCAACCTTTAAAGTCCCCTACCTCCCCGAGATTTTTGTGATTCACTGATGTCCATAATTCCTTACCCTATGTAGGAGCTCAGCAAATGCTTTTGAATAAAACGATGCCTGAATGGATAAATACATTTCCTGGAATGGAGAAGGTTGGACATAACAGTCCTCCATCCTTTCTGAGAGCTAGTCGAGTTTCAGGAACTACATGCCTTGTACAGACAGAGAAGGAAGACTGCCTCTGCAGCACAACTGGTGTTCAGGCTGGATATTCCATTTTGATTCTCAGGCACACAAGCTGCTCATTGTAAAAACGTTAGGCATGTGAGCCGCCATCTTGGCCTGCAGTCCAGTCGAGCAGCATTGACCACATGGTGGTTATCATATATTAATTAGTGTCCATAAAGGCATATAACTTTTAAAGATGGGAAACCACTCATGGCCTTGGAAGGTCAGTTTCATTATATTGGATTTTTTGGAAGAGTGATTCTGACATTAGTATTATTATGAGTCATTTTAATATCTGCAGTTCCCTTTTTTAATTTACTGAGATATGAGTGTCTCCTTATATACCATTTATTTTCAGTTTTGTATTATCAGAAGGGACTCTTGCTGTGCTAGAGAAACTGCCTCTGGCTGTGTTCCAGTCATCTGATTTTTTTCTCAGCTGCTGGACTGTCTATCGATCTGGTCACCTAAGGTGAGGAAAAAAACAAGCTCAACAAAAATTGTATTCAAAACGTCTGTGATCATTTTTCCCCCTTTTGCGGCAGCAGGAGGTCAGTGGGGGAGGGGATATTTCTCCCTCTCACTGGGGAAAATGAGAAAATCACAGCCACACACAATTTATGTAGGTCGTGTTACTACTGAAAGGAGAATAAGTCTCTGTCCATTTCCTATTAAAAAAAAAACTGGCCCACTCCAAAATTTAGTCTTTTGTCTATTTCAAAAATACTTTATGTAGCTGAAAAATCGAGCTGTTTCTATAATGTCGTATTGAATAGTAGTATATACACAAATGAAAAACCTATGTATAATAGACAAGTGTTTTACTGTTCTATTGGCAAATAGTTCAGGCAAATGAGGAAGTTACTAACGTGGATTGCTATTAATTTTGAAGAAATTGGAGTTAGGAAGTGATGAGGAAAATAAAAACATTAGGTAATTCTCTAATGTTATAATTACTAAATGCATTATTTTGAAATAAAATTTCATTTTAACCTTTACATATTAATTTGTATTAATAAATATCTTACCATTCTTTGATGTAAATATATTGTTTATCTAGTGCTAAACAACAAAAAAAATTTAAAAGTTATTCTCATGGCATTTTGGGCTATATTTTCTTAGTATCTGCCTCCCCTTTCTTTTTGCCATGCAGTAAGCTATTTTGGATAAAATAAGATTGTTTTCATGCTCTTCAAATGGAATGTTTAGCTTTCTCTCAGACAATGGGGTTGAAGGTCATGACAGAAGACAGTGGAGAAATATGGAAGTGAGCAGAAAGCCCCAGAGAGAAAGCAGGGGAGTCAAAGGGCAGGAAATTAGGGTCGTCAGGAGGCGAGAAAGCAGACAGAGAGGGCAGGGGATTAAAACTGATAGCGTCCAAGTGGCCCCAGAGCGCAACTGCGAGACAGCGTGGGCCAAAGAGCACCTCAGAGGCTTAAGGACACCACAGTGACACTGTGACTTAGAACCACCACAAGGATTACAAAGAGAAGCAAAAAAGAGACATTTCCTTACAAACTCCTGTGTAGTACCCGCTTGCCTGTCACTCTCACCAAGTGACCTCTGCCCCTTCCTCTTTTACAAGAAAAATTAAGGCCCTTAGGAGTCAAGGTTCTCTTAACTTCATCCCCAACTTTCCCCCAAACCCTAAACACATCTACCCACCATTCCTGCTCCTCATCAGTGATGGCTCCATCTGTGCCATTAATCCCGTTAGCTCCTGTCCTCTTTGAGGCTTTATTCCGTTGATCTTACTGTCTGTTTGCTAGTCTCCACTTCTCCCTCTCTAGCACGTTCCTTCAGCATAGAAGCACACTCAAATCTCACAAAACAACACCAGGAAACAGAGCAAAAGGCAAAAGTACAACATTATACAGTCGCTTGCACATCTTTTCCTATTAGCTACTGGCCTATGGGAGTGACTACTCTCAGGCTGTGTAGCTGACAGTGGACACTTTTGGTTGCCTACTCAACATATTGCCCCACCTTTTTCCTGATAGAACCCTAATTTTGTTCAACTCTCCGCCAGGCCCAACCTCAGAGGTGGATTCTGCTTAACAGCGCCTGGATTTTCCCTGGTCGTGGTCATCGGTCCAGGGGTAGATGTGTTTCCTGTTTGCCTAACAAAACTGAAAGACCTGGCTTTTAGTCCATGCTAGTGGGTGGGCTTCTGTCTATATCTTTCTGGAATGTAAACGAAAAGACTTGTACCTGCAATCTGTCTCCAGGCCATGGAGGAACCAGTCTTAAGATAAGACCTGCTGACGATGGCAAAGGTCAAAGAGAAATGCCCTGATTACATTGAAATACTGAATTAAGTAATCCTGGAGCCTGCATTACCTCTGCATTTCTTTTATGTAATATCATAAAGTCAGCTCATCCAAAAGCTATTTTGAGTTGAATTTCTGTTGCTTTCATCACAAACCATCCCAGCTGGCCCATGGCTCTAGTGGATCACATTTTCACTTCTTATTCAATCCTCTGCCTGTTCCACCCCATCACTCCCAAAGAAACAGCTCTGGCTAAGATCACCAGTGGATTTTTACTAAGTTGCAGATAAACTCTTTTCTTCTGTTCATTGATTGTCATTAATCCTCCTTGCTTCTTGAAATACTACTTTCCATTGTAATTTTTGGCAGTATAGTTCCTGGTTCTTTTCTTAACCTTAAAATGATTGTTTTTCCTAAGCAATTCTGTAGCACAGCACTCCTACCGGAGTCCAAATCTGTAAATCTGTTTTTCCACTTGTTATCTGTCTTTGGATGGTTCTCAATATCTTAAAGCTGTCATCTCCAAAATTGAGTTTGTCATGTTTCTCCTCCTGACCTTGGATCTCAGGTTTTACCCTTCTGCTGTTCTCTCTCCTGGTTAATTATCTTACTGACCACTCAGGTACTCATGACAGAAGAGCGTCATGAGACAGGAGGCAGACTCTCTCCTTCGAATTCCCAGTGTCCACTAGGTACCTGGGTTAATTAAATACTTCTGAAGCCAATCCATTCTTCTTCTCTATTATTTCTGCCCCAAATCAAACTCTGGGTATCTCTTCCCTAGGCTGTTACGGTGACCTCTCTCTAGCTCCCTGTCTCTGTTTTTATACCCCTTAAAACTATCCTTCATCAAGTTTCCAGCCAGAATAAATTTTATAACTTAAAATGTGATAATATTAGCCCCTCTGCCTCTAAAAATGTCCATTTACATGCCATTTCCTATGATATAAATTAAATACTCCCCTGATGGCACACAAGTCTTGCCTTTACTTTTGCCTAGGCTTCATTTCTGTTCCTCATACTTTGTCACCTCCGTACTAGCCATACCAAATTATCTGCTTTGATGCTTTACTCATATTTTCTATGTTTGCAATAGTCTACCTTTAGTCCAATTAATAAACTCTTTCTTGTGTCTAATTTTACTTCTGGGAAGTCTTATTCTAAGCATATTTGACCTCTCCCTTCTTTGAATCATCTCTGCTAATTATAAATACCCATAGTGTGTGTGTGTGTGTGTATATATATATATATATATATAGCATTTAACACACTATATCACATGTAATCATTTACTTCATGTCTTCTGTATTTTAAGTTCCCGTGAGAGAATGGAAGTCTTATTCATCACTGAATCTTCTCATTTTTGTATGAGTAAATGGCAAAATGATTCAGTTTCTTCAAAACCAATCTATTAAGTTCAGTAATTCTAAAGTGTTGTTGATCTACAATATCTTCCAAAGGGAGAGAAAGTAAACTACACCCAAGTTCAGCTGGAGGGCATCATGGTCACCTAGCATGAGCCTGGGAACTTTCTTTTTTTTGTTCTAAAGGTTTTACTCCTAAAGTATAGTTACTATTTTTTATAGCCTGCCAAGTATTTAACATTGTCAGAGATACAGAGTTATATTAAATATTGGGATCAGGAAGGACACAGAATTGTCTTGAATGTAGAATTAGAATGACTTTAGAGATCATCACTCTGTTTTACACATAAGGAATCTCAGAGCCAACGTGGAGAAAATAGTTGACGATGTAGTTAGTCTAGAACCCAGGTTTCCTAATGTCCAATTCAATATTATGCTACAATTGCCTATTAAGAAAAGAACTAAAGAGAATATTGTCCTGGAATCCATGAAACCTCGAACATGCATCATATTCTCAGGATTGAAAAACCACATTGTGCAACTGAATGTAAAAACATTAGGTGATCCCCTTCATTATTCAAGCAGAGACCTAATTGCTCCATCTTCTAGCATAATGTGTGTGAATTATATGAGTCACTAATGACAATAAAAGTAGTATCTGTAGTAGCGATAACAGTATACAATTCATTAGATGGAATTCATGGTGGTTAAGGCAGGCTCTGGGTTTAGTTTCACTAGTGAAGAGTTGTTTCACCTTGGGATGTTGCCCATTTCTCTTTGCTTCAGTTGTCCACCCGAAAATTCCTGACCTCATAGACTTATTGTTCATGTTCTGACAATGCATGCACAATACTTGTAGGGAGGCTGTAGTTATAAGTACTCACTATTAATCTGATTTTGAGAGATAGTTCTTCATGGGTTTATCATGTTTCTGCCTGTCTTGCAAGCAGAGACACTAATTGCCTTTGTTCTAGATTATCTTATTAAGGATGTTCCTATGGTGAATGGCTTTGGAAAACAGAGATAACGTTTCCATCTGGAGCAGAAGGCCGGTTTGCTTACTTTCTGCGATAAAAGATTCAAGTTCCCTAAGCTTAGGGTTTCTCTCCAGTGGCACAGCCCACTACATGAGCAGGTGTCACCTGGCCCTCTGTGTATCACCCTGTGGGAATCGGGGTTCAGGGAATCAATCCCAAATGCTGCTGCTACTAGCTGCTCCACTAGCTACTGCTGTTCCTGTGAGCAATAAACTCTCCTTTGTTTCTGACCTCGAGGCCCCCTGTCTTCTGACAGCATCCATGAGACTGCAGCACAGTAATTTCTTCGCTTGTGAGCGTGGTCAAGTCTCAGGCCCTTCCCACTTCTCGATGTCTGAATTCTGTTCACGTTTGGAATGTTAACTTTTATGGTCTGTTCATTGTAATGAGCTTTTTCTTCATTTGAATGAATATTTTTCCCAGTAAAATGGTCATTGATTTGAATTTTCAGATTATCAAATATAATAGCAGAGACCCAGGAGCAGCCACAGCCTTCACAGACTTACTCTGGTAATCAAATTATCGGCTCTTGATTAAAGGAGGAAATGTTTAGAAGCTGATGTATCGATTTTAAATTTTCATTTCTATCGGAGATTTTAAGTACTGTGACAAACACCTTAACAAATGTTTCTACTAGGTAGAGTGTCCTTCTTCAAACTATCTATGGGTCTAAACACAACTCTTCAACCTCAACTCCTCAGTAAACTGATCCAGAAGCATGATGAGTACACGGTTCTCTGACATTCTGTCTAACCATCTGAGTCGCTTGTTAGGAACTTGCTTATGGTCCCACATATTCTCTTTGTCTTTTCTTAAATAGATCATAGGCTACAGAACAGCTAGGAACATTTTTTAAACAGGTATAGATTATATCTATAATGCCAACACATTTGAGGCAGTCAATATTTGATGAATATTTGAAAATACTCATTCTAAATGCTATAAAATTATCTATGGTTATATACTTCTCCGTTAAAATCAACCTAAAATTTAGGAGAATTGGACAAAATCAAAAATCTTAGTTCTTTTTTTAAGATTGTAATTCCACAAACATTCTATAAATGTATGAATGAAGAAATAATAAAAATAACATATTCAACTCCTTGATTTAATTACCTTTGAATGCTTACTCATCACAAGTGAGAATCACAGTAAATGTCTCCATTCAGTAAAATATGAGGGAAAAATATCTTGATTCTGAATTCAGTTGTACTCTTAGGTTTACTATTGATGAAAGACTGCAGATAAGACCAGTGCTGAGACCCTGGGGCAATCAAGACTCCGGAGACATCTTGGAGGAAGTTCCATGAAGCTGGAGTTTTATTAGCTTAAAAAGTAGACCATGACTACTTTTGGCTGTGTTTCAATATAATAGCACCTTATCTAAAACCAAGAGCTGGAAAGCTCTCATCCATGTTGCTTACAAGTGTTTCTCACCGGAAGATAAACATAACCCTAGGCCTTCCTCACAAGAGGTATGTCATGGTCTGAAAAACAGATAACATCTTCTACTTCTGTGCCTATTGAATCATAGTTTCAGAGTCCAAGGTTAGGGGGGAAATCTCGATCAGTAAGAAGATTCTAAGAATCTTCAGGTGTTGCAAGCAAAACTTTCTTAAATTCATTAAACATCTTAACAACCATTTCCTCCATTCATTTCCAGACAATATGTGTTCTTAAAGGTTGATATGCAGAAAAATATAGGGATTTGGAGCAGTTCATAATCTCCTTTTATCTGGTTTTCTTATCAATCCTTAGCAAATAAATTTCTTCTACTGTCAAGAACCTTTGCAGAACTTGCCCAGATGAAGGGTTATAGCTGGGCGATCCCTTCTTAAAAAAAATTAGTGTTGTAATGTGTCATAAATTGTAGTAAATATTCCAGCCTGAGCCACGTGCCTTTTAAAGGGGAAATGTGGCAAAAGTCATTCCAGAAAATGAAGATTAAAAGAGATATTATCTTTAAATATTGATAGAAGAGAAGAACACTATGTGAAAGTATTCTGAAAACAGCTACTTACTAAAGGAATTTGGTGCATTAAGATTATCAAAATATGTATTTGAAAATTTATTTTCTAAATTTTTTTCCCATGCTAAATGTGATGAGTTTATAGCAATATTATTGCAAAAAGAATCACTGAAATTCAGTAGCTGTTTGAAAATTGGTGTCTCTTATCCACCAAGGCAATGGGAGTGGAGTTGCCTCCTGGACAATTGATAGCAAGTGATCATAATTAACACTGAAAGACTTACCAATGTGGAAAAAATGCCAGGTTAACAACCATTAGCAGATGAACTTGACTCAATGAGAAGTGAAAAATCTCTGAGGCAAAATTGGTTCATTTCCCCCTCATTGATTTTCACTGCCTATCGAACCATGTTTTAAAATTTATTTTCTATTGCATTTTCCTGGTTGTGGGTAGGTTTCCTCATCCAGCAGATTCCATGTTTACCTCAATTATTCTAAAATTCTGGAGAACTACTGAGGGATACTCTTGGTTTCTGTAAATAATATATAATATACACATGGACTCCCGCTAACTCTGGGGGAAGAGGTCTCCTTGGAACAGGTCTCAGAAGTTATATTGACATTATGAGGACTGAAAGGAGATACGTTTATTCTTATTATTAAAAGAGTTATTATTAAAAAGGAGACATGTTTATTCTATGTTCTGAGCTTGGCATATTTTAGCATCACATAATACCAATGGGATTTTTTTCTCATGAATTTTACTATGTTCACATCACTATACTCATCAATAAGCCATGTGGAACCTTAGGTAGCCCTGAACATTGCTAATTGATAATCTCTTGATCACCAGATGTAAGAGCTAGTGCATCTCCAGTACCTAGGGAAGAAAGGAAAGGAAAAATTGCAACATTTCATTTTGGTACATGAAATGAAATTGGAAAGGGATAGTAAAGGACAAGAGACAGAAGAGAAAGTGGCTGCCATCTCTAAGTAAACATGACTACTGATCTTAAATTGGAAGACTTTTATGGCGACATCACAATGACTACTTCTACTGCTAGACTGTAAGTTCTGTAGGATAGTGGTTTTTCTATATTCTTGCTGGTGGTCACCAGTATCAAATATAATGCCCAGAACATAGTTGCTTCTCAATTAATACTAATTGAATGCATGAAACAAATAATTAATCTATATATGTATGACTGGACTAGAGTCAAATTTGAACTATAAAGCTCATTTAAAATGTTATTTGTAGATAATGATAAAAACAACAAAGAAGAGAAAGTATAATGCCAATCAAAGCATTTATTTAAAATAGTGCTGATTTTTGGGCCCGGAAGTCAATTGAAACCATGAGAGACACAGGCAAATTCACTCATGTAAATATACATGCACACACATAAATGACACTTCGCTTTTGCTTTTGTAGCTTTATATTTTACTAAGTATTTTTATTTAAATTATCTTATTAAGGAATAGAATCCTCTTCATGTGTTTACATTTCTTGATTGCACTAGACAGGTGAAGTCCTATTCAAAATCATGTTTGCTGAATATATCATAAAACCACTAAAACTTAGACCTGATAATGCCTACACCGTTTTGTTCTTCATAGGTTTGCACCTTAAACTTATACTGATAGCAGTTGCTTTACTCACAATGGAGATATTATGCATGGTTTTGCTAAAAAGATGTCTATGCCCTTTGCTTTCATATTTTAAATGGTGCTACTTTTCAATTTTAATTTATGTCAATGTGCCTAAAATGGCCATGTGAATGGAATCTCATAATAAACGGTATAACCTGGGGGATTGACTTGACAGTGATGCAAGTGAAGGGAAAAAGGAGAGGGAAGATTTAATTATCTTACGTCCATCTGAATTTTAGAAAGACAGCTAAAGTAATTATAATATGCCCTAATGAAGTTAGTGTTCAGATAGAGGGGAAAGGCCCTCTGAATTCTGTTAGTAAAGTTTACACCTGGAATTATCTATGCTCAAGGCATACTGGGTTAATGGTCTTGAACAGTGATTCTCAACCAGAAAACAGTGGCAATATCTCATTGATGCTCTAGACATCTAGTGAGTACCAAATATGCTGCTAAACATAATACAATGCATAGTTTTCCACCACAAAGAATTATCCAACCCAAAATATGAATGTTTGCTGAAAATGAAAACGTTGGTCTAAAACGGAGGTTGGCAAACTACAGCTCCCACATCAAATCTGGCCCTCTCGTTTTGATAAGATCCATGAGCTAACAATGGTTTTAGCATTTTTAAATGATAAATGATTTGAAAAAAAATTAATAGTATTTATGAAACATGAAAAGTATATAAATTTCAATGTCTATAAATAAAGTTGCATTTTAATGTAGCCACAGATTGTCTATGTCTAGTTTTTGCCACAACAGTAGAGTTGAGAACTTTTGACAGGAACTGCATGGCTCACCAAGCCTATAATATTTATTATCTGGCCCATTACAGAATAAGTTTGTCCATCTCTCTTCCAGAAAGTGAGAAAAAATGTGTTCATAGTAAAGTGACCACAATATTTAGAGATCTAGAAGCTATGAGATAGTGAAATGTTATACTGCTTTTACTTTGTCATTATTTTTATTGATAAAATAAAAATGAAACGTTTTTTACATCCATGCTCTCCTCAGTTCTTTAGTCTTAGCTTTCTTTACAAATGAAGTTGATGCTCACAACCAGTCTTGAGGTGGTGGTCTTGATTTTATGCATGACCTGATTTTTTAAGCATAGTTTATTGGTGTCATGTTTTCTTGTTTTTTCTTTTTACGTCTGAGAAGGCCTAATTGCTCTTCCTGCTAATTTTAGTTGGCTATAATATTATTACGTCACACTTTCCAACTTAAATGCTATGTGGAACTCTGATATTAGCCCGATTCTTCAACCCCACCTCCCACCCCACCCTTTGTGAGTGACTTGTTTGGTCCACAGGAATGTCTAAAATTCATTTACTTATTAATCCTTAAAGTTGAATAATTTACTTCACAGATTTCTTGATGCTGATTGTTTTATATAAAATATCCCTGGTGTAATGTGTAATTTTGATATTCAGATTCACCTTTTTCTTTATTTCATGAATATGTTCATTTACTATACTTTTGATTACCATTTTCTTCCCTCTTTCAGTGTGTCTACTTCAAGGACACCAATTATCCTTATGTTAGAGCCTCTTTGTTCTCCATTTCTAATACGTACTTTCTGATTATTTTAATACTTTGGCTTTCCTCTTCATTTAATTGAATTTTAAGCTCTTCTTTCCATTGTTTGAGTTTTCATACAAATCTGTTATATTTTTAGTGTTTCTAATTCAATGGTTCTCAATCCTGGCTGCACATTAAAATTACGTGTAAAGGTTTTAAAAATCTCAAGGTCCAGGCTGCATCCCAGAAGTATTAAATCAATAAATACTGAGGTAACAAAGACACAGATATTTTTAAAGCTTCTGAGATAGTTTCAGTAAGATCCACCACTTTAATAAATTTAGATAAATAAAGATTTTGGTTTGATATTTGTCTGGGCTTTGCAATCTCCCTTTTCATCTTCTGTTTTTTTCTTTTTTTTTGTCTTCTTATCCTTTATCACTATCTTATTAAATTTATATTCCTATTAAACTCTTCCAGAGCTTGAAGATCACCTGGATAATTTTTTTCTGCTCTGTGGATTGCTTTTAATTCCAGCATAGGTTATTCTTTTGCCTGTTTTATTGGTCTCTTCTGTTCTCCTTTCTCTCTTCTTCCTTCCTTCATTTCATCCAACCCTACCACTTCCTCTGTTTGTCCTGTGTTGTGCTATATCTGGCATGACATTTCTTGCTTATTTTTAATAAGAGAAACTTGATCCAGACCTTCCATTTGATGTAATATTTAGTAAGTGTATTTTTCACTGAGACTTATTCTTGAAGAAGAACAGTTTGTTTTCTAATTTCAGCTCCTCTTTGAGGTCTGGGGATTGTTTTCTATCCATTTTTCTGACCCACATGCATGTAAATTTGGTGGAGAAGATCTGGACTGGGGCTGAGTGCAGCCCTGCTCATAGAGGTTTAGACTCTTCTCTGTCTTCTAGACAGTACCAATGACCTCGTGTAGTCAGCTCCACTCACTCAGGAGTGTGTCCCTCTGTGGTTTCTTTTGGCTAATCCCCTTCCCCTCCACATGCACAGCCTAAAGAAACATAATGTTTTGGGAAACATTGGTAGGTTTTCCCATCAGTGCTGAGGTCCTAGGGAGGTACCTAATGATTTCCTCTCTCAAAAATTTTTCCTTGACTTTCCTAAGGCTGCATTCTTATTCCTCAGTCCACATAGGAGAGAAGAGTTTTAATGAAAATTCTCAGGATTTTATGAATTCGTCTGTGTTCCTCCATACTGCATTCTGGGCAGGAGCAGGGACAGGAGTGGGTGAACTATTTGGGAATTACAGTTTAGCACACGGAAGCACACTCTTTCGTTCATTCACTTGTCCTCCCTTTGTCCTCTTCACTTCAGCAACTTTGCCTGAATTATTTAGATGAAATTTTGAGGCATACCTCTGCAAATCCTTGAGAATAGAAATGCTCCTGCAAAAGCTCAGTTTGAAACTGATGCCAATTAGATTGTCAGGACAATGGATTTGAAAGTTCAAGCAATAGCATTGTGTTGCATCAATCAATGTGTGTACTTAGTACCCTTTGTATTAGTGGCTGTTAAGCCTAAATGTTCTCTGGGAATCACTTGGAGTTCTTATTAGGAATTCTAATTCCTTCTGATTCAAGTGGTCTAGAATGAGTCTTGGTAGCCTAAATGTTGAACAGTACATTAGACAGTTCTGATGCAGGTGCTTCATGAATCACACTTTTGAGAAAAAAGGCAGATGTGCCTAGCATTCTACTTGATATTATGAGAAACAAAAAAGAAGTACATGAGGTGGTTCCTGCCCTTAGGGTACTTACAAACTTATTAATCATATGTCTCTTACACATATGAAACAATTCTAGAACAATACAAAACATATTATTTAAAAAGAGATCAAATATATACAGAATTGTTAAAAACCCTAGATAAAAGTTGTATGGCTATCAAAATCCAAATTCAGGGGGGCCAGCCCTATGGTGTAGTGGTTAACTTTGGCACATTCCTCTTCGGTGTCCCGGGTTCATGGGTTTGGATCCAGGCATAGACCTACACCACTTGACAGCCACGCTGTGGTGGTGACCCACATACAAAGTGGAGGAAGATTAGCACAGATGTTAACTCAGGGCTAATCTTCCTTAGCAAAAGAAAAAAAAAATCCAAATTGAGATTGAAAAAAAGTTATTCAGTGTTTGACTTTTAAATCTATTTTAAAATGCATTATCAGAATTGATGACTTTAGAACTCTTTCTAGGCCCCACAAAAATCGTACCTGCTCCATGAAACCTTCTTCATGTGCCTTTCTACTCCCCCAACACATACAACATGCTAAGTATCCTAACATCCTTTTGGCACTCATGGTTTTTCTGCTGTGCTTTTACCAATCCATGGCTGGTTTTATATTCCACAAGAGAGCACTCTTTCAGGATAAGTTCTGTACCTTGCCTTATTTACCTTTTTATTTTTTTGTTCCACATAAAATCACTGCTCTTTGCATATACAGTAGTTCCCCCTTATCCACAGAGGATATGTTCCAAAACCCCCAGTGGATACCTGAACTGCAGATAGTACTGAACTCTATATATACTATGTTTTTTTCTCTACATACATACCTATGATTAAGTTTAATTTATACATTAGGCACAGTAAGATATTAACAACAATAACTAATAATAAGATAGAACAATTATAATAATACACTATAATAAAAGTTACCGTAGATCTTAGCAACCTCAGATATGATTTTTTTTTTCTTTCCTATGAAGTCGAGAACTTTCATTTTTTTCACTTAAAGGAAGCACTTTTGGCTTCTCTTTGGCATATCTGAATTGCCAACATCATGACTCTTGTGCTTTGGGGACAGTATTAAGGAAAATAAGGGGTACTTGAACACAAACTATGATACTGCAACCGTCAATCTGAAAACCAAGGTCACTGCTAAGTGACTGATGGGTGGGTAGTGGATCCTGCTAGATGCACTGGACAAAGGGATGATTTGCCTCCTAGGCAGGAGGGAATGGGGTGGCATGAGATTTCATCACGCTACTCAGAACCATGCACAATTTAAAACTTATGAATTGTTTATTTCTGATATTTTCCCTTCAATATTTTTGGACTGCAGTTGACCACAGGTAACTGAAACCACAGAAAATGAAACCACAGCTAATGGAGGACTGTGTAGTAGATTCTCAACTGAACTTTGTAATAGTAGAGAGAAAAAAATCCAACAAATAAATCTAAGCATATTATAAGAAAGAAGGCGATACAATATTGCACATTCTTTGTGAAGAGATTCAACTTTCTCATGACCAATAAAATTTTTACTTTTCAGGGCTCTGTATTATTCATTCTTCTGCTATAGCTAAAAATAGAGGTAGAGATATAATTTATTTTTTCAGAAAGAATTTAGTAAGCATGTAGAGTGCATAAAAATTGGTAATTTTCAAGAGAAGTAAAGCATGTCCCCTGTCTTAAAAAATTAGCAATATTGTTGATAAGGAATAAATTGAGATTAAAGGGAAAAAAAGTATGAAACGTATTATAATTTTGAATACAGAACAAAGAATTTATTAATATAAAGTAAGTTTCTCAAGGAAAAGTTTTCTTCAGGGGAGAATTTTTAATCAGCACATAATAGAAATTATTGACATACACTGGTGGTACAGAAACACAAAATTCCTTCCAGGTGATAGAAAAACTATGGAGAAAGACTATGATGAAAAGGAGCATTATTGTTAAACTAGTTGTTGTGTAATGATTGTATTTGGGAATTGTATGAAGCATTCTGGTCTACCCAACCTGTGAGTATTGAGCTATGAGAAAGCCCTCCTCTTGACACCCAAGGGTATATGGCAGTGTAGACAATAGTCTCTACTCTCTAGGGGATCCACCTACTTATCAGGAAGGATATTCAAAATAGGTAGAAGTATATCAGCAAGAACAAGAACTCTGATAACACTCTCTGGAAGAAGAGGAATGTAATGGGCCTTTGATTGATATTTTTCTATGAGAAAATTTTATCTTCTGTATAAGACATTTTTAGAAGGTTTTGTTGGGTAGCAATGATGAAACAAGATGCTCTGACAAGTCAGTGAATCACATTGTCTGTATTTGTCTATAGAAAAATGAGTGCACTATTAATTTCAGTATCTGGGCTTTTTTTGTACAATGGTGATATCAATTTTGACCTACATAATAATTGTGAGATTCAAACGAGATTTTGCATGGAAAATTTTTTGTAGAGAATTCAGCATACATTACAAGATCAATGAATATTGATGAGGGTGATGAAAATGAAAATGATGATGATGATGACTTTAGAGAGGGAGAAAACAGAGAAGAAGCAGAAGATGAAAAAGGAGGAGGAGGAGGAGGGGCTGGAGGAGAAAAGAGAAGAAGAAAAGAAAATGAAAATTGCTATTCTCGTAAAATCTTTATGCCCTTTAAAATTGATCAGATGAAGAAGGGAATAGAGGAGGGAAAAGAATAGAAACTTGTGTTACTCAGGAGCAAGTCTAAGGCGATAGAAGAGAAAATGGAGAGAAAAGGATGAATTTGTCAGAGATTCAAAGGAATATTTGATAGCTTAACTATCAAACTTGGATGATTGCATAATGAAGTAATCAGAGGAAATAGATAAGTGGAAATAAAGTCCATCTGGGGACAGAGATGAAAACAGAAGGGTGATATGTCAAAAATGTTGTGAAGTGATAGCAGAAAGCATCCTTATGGAAATAACTTGTAAATACTTGCAAATAGCGAATTGAAGATTGCATCCAATCTATTAGGAGAGATTTGAAACTCATCAGTCTTCCTATAATTTGAGGCTCAGAAATGAGATCAGTTTACAAAAAGAACATCGAGAAGGATTGTTCTTTTCTGCTTAGCTCTTCTTTCGTAGTCAGCAATTTTTCCATCTCAACCTCTTTCCCTAACTCGTGGTACCTCCACCTTTATGGGACTCAGAGGTACCAGCCTTATCCAATAATAAAGTAATTGATTTCCACACATACATATGTACACACTCACACACACACATATGCTCACACACACACATATGCTCACACACACGTGTATTTCTAAATATATGCCTACTTTTTTGAGGAGCTGCATATGCAATCCAGTGGGGAAAACTGAATTCAGAGTCTTGTCGTCCCCACTTACTGGCTCTATGAAAGCCAGCAAGACGCTAATTCTCTCTGTGTCCATTTTCGTGTCTGGAGAAACATCTATATCTATCACCCCCAGTAGTGAGGAAGCTGAGACGATTCATAGAAAGTGTTTTGCCAGCTGGAAAGGTATAAATGTAAGATGGTTGTAGTGAGTCGCATAGAGTGACAGCAGACACCAATCAATTCCTTTTTCACTTCTGGTGTTCCTTTGCCTCATCCCTCCTGTACAAAAAAATGTAGTTGATTTAAATATTTTTTCTGCAGTTCCTCTGTCTTTTGTTCTACCAAGTCAACATAAGGGAAAGATCTAAAAACATAAACAGGAGACATCTAGCTATATAAATCAGAAACCCAGACCTCCTCTAAATGAGTAAATGCATAAAGTATATTAGGTTTATGAAAAAAAAATGATTATAAACGTTACCTACAATCTTTTATGAGTAGATGCAGTAAAACCATGTTTATTTTATGACTGTCATATCAAGAGTGACATGTATGCTTCTTATTGGATAAAGCTTCAAATTGATGAAATATTGTTATTTATGGAACATTTTACATACTATTTCCCATTATGAGTTTGTTCTCTTTCCATTAGCTACTTGCTCTTGCATAGAAGTTCTCTTAACTAACGTTGATTGAATGACATGTACAATGGCCAACTCCTGGAATACTCTGGAGAAACAAAGAAAATAAACAGTATTTCTACCCTTAGAGAAATTGTATTTTGTTAGCTTACTTCATTTACAGATTGGCATTATTTGTATCTATTTAGAACCCACTTAGACTTTTGTTATACTTAAAAGACATTATATATTAATATAAGTAATTAAATACTTAAGAATTTAAAAAATCAAGGTTTGTATTAAACTATGTTTCAATTTTTCCCAATAAAATTGATCCGATGAGTTTATTGAATTATTTAAAGTTCAGGCATTATATTTCATCCTATCTTTTTTTTTCCCTGGGATAATGTAGTGGCAGGTGGGATTTTAGTATTTCCTAACTTAGGTCACCTTAGATTTTGTTAAGGTTAAGAATTACATATAAGAAAGCAAAAGACATTGTTTCCTATCTTTCGTGAGTTTAAATTAAGAAAGCAACTACCATTTCTGAAGACCTGAGGCCCTATACATTATAAATTTAGTGATTTAACATTCTGTAAATGAACCCTGGGATGGTGAAGAGTATAAACATTTATTTTAATAGATTCATGGATCTTTGGGAGGAGTACAGGAAACAGATATTTTATCTGAATTCTTATCTTGGCTTTCAGGCTTACCTAAATTATTAAACATACAATTTAACATAAACCGGAGAAGTGCTTAAAATTACATAGGCGTGCTAATCATGAAAAAAAATACCTTTCAAGGCTGAGACAATAAACACAATATTTGAGAATTGCTTTTTAAAGTTTTATGCCACATTTTTCATAACAAGTGTTGTAATAAAGTTTTTATTGCTAAAACAATACAGAATTAGGTCATTCATAAATCAGTTGCAATTAATGTTTCAGGACAAAATAAAAGTAAAGATCTGTTATTCTCTTAATAAATACCCAAATTATAAAATACTTCTGTTATAACTCCATTCCTAATGGCAAGGCTTTTTATAAATCTATGAACAGCTATCTCAATAACATTTCAGATTTTTACCTAAAAGCTATATTCATTCGAGTTTCATGCATTTTTCCCCATACAATCTCTTAGATAACTAAAATAAAAAATAAAATTTGACATTTGTATTTACTCAGCATTTGAGTATGATAAGTTCAATTAAAAACCACTAGATTATAAAACTCTGAATAACACAGACCATTCCTGTTTTCCCCATAAACAGAATACTGGAGATATTAGCTACTGAGCTAATGTTTTCAGATGAATGAATGAAATGAATGGAAAAAGACGTGCATCTTTTGTCTACAAATGAAAAGAATTTACTGTGTTGGTGGAGTTAGGGGACATGCATTTATTTTTTCAACTGAAAAGCCAATCTTTAGCACATTTATAAAATTTTAAAAATTATACACCAGGGTATTATTTGCACTTGTCTGATAAGCTAACTACAATTTGCAGTTATATGATAAACTTTTCCTTGAATCAGCAGAAGAAACTCACCTAAAATGCAGCATTATACCATTTTTAAAAGTTTTTTTCAGCTCAAGTTTTTGATATCCATAAAAAAGTAATTTCAATATCTAGAGAAGCAGGGTCAATAACTTTCTCTTCATAAATCACATTTTGCAGTATTAGTATATTTTAAACATCGTATTTCATCTTGTCAAATGTCTCATTTGAGCCATAACATTGCCAGGTTTTTGATTTCCCAATACCTGACACTGGAAGGCCATGCGAGAAAAACATTGTATGGGTTCATCTGTAAATATGATGAGAGCCGACTTTGGGCTCTAGTATGGATTCCAAACATGTTAGGCCACGAGGGATTTTATGGACTGCAAATATAAAGACTCCTAAGACTAAAAAGAGATATTTTGTGTCAACTTTTTAAATAGAAATAGCCAGAAAATTTTTATCTGAAATACATCACACGCAAAAGACACTGTCTTGGTTTTTCTTTTTTCCTCAGAAAAAGACCCTGAAATAAGCATTCTGGTGGAAGTATCCGGGAGGCGATCTGCGACCCCGGGAATTCAGTGTAGGAGTGAGGGAGTAAGACAGGGAAGAGGAGGTGGCGGAGAGTGTGTCATCAAACCAGTTGTCACTGTAGGCGACTAGAGTCTGACTGGATGGGGGATTCTGGGGGGTAGGACACACCTCAGAGATTTATCCTAAAGAAGCCAAACTCACTGGAATTTCTATGCACCAGTTCCGCGTCTGTCACTGGTGGAGGGCTGCGTCCAGCGGTATTCACATTCCGGCAGGGCTTCTGTGCTTCAGCAACCGGGAAAATACCACTTGGAGCAGCAGCACAGGTGTCCACAGTACCTGGCGTCATTGCGTAAGGGTGATTTCCGAGGGCTGTGGGCAGGGCAGTGGCGGCCCTAGCGACACATATCTTTAAAACCTCTGGCCGATTGCACTGCCAGTCTAGCAGTATTTTTCCTCCTGCCTCACACACACAGTCTAGAAAAAAAATGTTATCGTTATCTTTCTCACTGGAATTACTTCTGTATCATGTCTCTTGCTGGTCCTTTCAGGCTTTTTTTGGCATGCAGTTATCTTTCAACGGGTTCAATTAAAACAGGTTTGGGTATGGAATTTAAAGGCTTTATAATTTTTGAAGGAATAGTTTAGATTCCTTGTCTTACTTGGAAACCTTAGAATGGCGTATCAGTTTACCGTAATTATTTTACATGTTAGTTGAAACAAATCCGTTAAACTTATAGGGATTGGTTTTTTTTCCCCCCATTTAAACATGAGAGCTGCCTCTTTCATTCAAAAAATGTTTCACTGTGTTGGATGGCTGGGAGGGGGAATATGTAACTTAATTCCTGTTCTCAATAAGTTTTAAAATTCAGTTGAAGAGGGAAAGTCATATTTATTGAACTAAAATGCCATATAGCATGTGGTAGGCACATAGACGTAAGGAAAAATGTGCTAGAAACATTTAGAAGCTATGATTTCTTACTATAGAATCAAGGTAAGCTTAATTTAAAAGGTGTATTTGATCTTATTCTCCAAGAATAGGTAGAAATGGAATACGGACTGGAGAGAAAGCTTTCGAAGTGAAGAAGATAGAAGAAACAAAATCCTGGAGATGTACATAAGGAGCTGTTAACAGTTAAAACTGATGAACTAACGTTACTTTGAGTTCCTCCTTTCAAATTCAGCATAATAGTTTTGTTGTGCTTGCTATTGTTAGATTGTTTTGTTTGTTAAGAGTGTGTGTGTGTGTTTTCTTATCAAGGGTTTCCTCGTGCAAGTGGTTTAGGTTGAACAAAAAGAAGTAAGGAAATCAAATAATGAATAAAACCTTTCCAGCAATAAATATAGAGATTAAAACTACACATACAGTTATCATGGAGTACTCAAAGAATACCACACTTGTCAGTAGACCTAATTCTACTCCTAACTCTGTCACTAATTAACTTAACCCTCTGGGTCTCAGCTTCCTTGTGTGGAAAATTAATGTGTCTGGCTGTATGTCGTGAAAGCTTATTTAATCTCAAATTCTCTGATAGATTAGATGATGTTGCAGTGTGTTTAAAAAATATGGAGGTGTTTCTATTTACTACAAATCAAAATGGTTGATCAAAATATTTGTCTTAATGTCGAGAACTGAGGAATACAAAATTACCTCAAAACAGAAGATGTAAAGGCATTAACATGTGTTTAAGTAAATAAGCAATAAATATACAGGACCTGGAAGAAACTGTGAATGATATTTACATTAATCTATTTTTTCTGGTTCACATGCCATTCTTTTCCTACCAAAAATCACTTTCTTTAATTTTATATTCAGTTCAACACTGTTGTTTCTATGTGGAAAGGAAAAATCCTCATACACATACAAAATTGCTAATTGTCATTATAATTTTAGTACTGATATAAGGGAAGATAAAATGAGAGAAATCTTTGTTTTGTCATCTAATTTGCTTGTACCCACTCAAACAAATACTATCCTCTAAATAACTAATCATTAAAAATATTATATAAAGCATTATATGATGTATATTTCATACAAACCAAATCAATATTAAAAATATATTATCAACACTTCAGTAAGTAGGCCTGAGTTTAAAAATAAATAAAAGAGATGGTTATATTCTGTTACAGATAAAGAAAATAGACCACGAGTATGTGAAAGTTATTACTTGAACATGTTTCTAACAAGGACTCCATGTTCAATATTGTGTACCTTAAAGAAAAATAATATTACATTGCATTTAGAGTTAAGAAAATGCCAGTGGACCCTAGAGTAAAATTTAGCAGAGAGAGATGTAAGAAACATGGTCACTGAAATTCAAAGTCAAGTTTAGAAGATGGAGTGGTGCAGTGAGGGGAAAAAGCATCGACTTCAGAGGGAAGAGAATGAGTTCCAGCTTTCGCACTGTCATTAACCAACAGGGTGACCTTGCAAACCGAGCCTAACTACGCTAATTCTCATTAGCGTCAACTGTGAAAGGAGAGATTTGGATCACATCTGAGATTCCATTCAGCTCGAACACGTTATGAGACTGTTTCGATATATCTAAAACAGCTTTGGGGTTACCAGCTTGGAATCTATATACCATATGCCGAGTTCCAAATTGTTTTATATGTGGAGACTTCTTTAAAAATGGTGACAATCTGAATCTTGTTCCATTGTACATAGAGATAAATATCCAGCCAGTGTTTGCAGTGTCTGCAAAGATTGATGCTTAACTTAATACCACTCTTTCACTCACAATCCTCTTGCCTGATGCTGACAAGACATAATTCCACAAAAACTTCACGATTTTGTGTTTTGAGAAAGAAAAAGCCAGCTTTCTTTCTGGCATCACTATGGCACACGTTGCTTCCCAGTTACATCAGTGTTATAAGGTACCCCCAATTTCTTTGACCAAGCATTCTTTGAGCTTTCCTTTTGAGCCAGAACTGTGCTCAGCTTTATACAGGCATCATTTTTCCCCTCACAGCCATATTGTAAGTAGTGAATCATTATCCTCACTTTATACACAAAAAATGGAGGCTGGGAGATACAAAATAAATTGCCTCTAGTCCTGTCTAGACTAGAACCCAGTCCTGTCTGTCTCCCAAACTTGTCATCTTTTGAGGAAAGGGCTGAAAGATGACCCTGCTTTTAAGCCTGAGTAATTAGAAAGATGATCATGAAATTAACAAAAGGAGTGCCAGGCTTCAAATGGAACATTTTGGTTTCTGTTAAACATGTTAAAATAGAGCCACTGATGGAATGTTCAAGGAAGAACTCTTACAGTAAACTGGAAATAAAGAATTAGATTAGAACTAGAGAAGCAATCAGTTATAGATACAGTCCATCCTTAGCTCCAGGATTAAATAAATCTGGATACAATTGGTAGGTTTTATTAATGACTTTATTTCATAAGTGTGTATATATATATATATACACACACACACACACACACACACACACACATACATACATACATAAAATAAAAAGCAATGAATTACAGTTCTCATCCTTGGTAAATGACTGTTGATTGGTTGCCAAATTGAATAAAAGTTTATTTTACCAAGGGTTCTCTTCCTCAGTTTTAGAGGCTGAAAAGCTTGGTTATGTCTATACAGTGAAGTAGATCCCATCACTCAAAGCTGGGCTCTTATTATCTAAAGCTTATAAGAGATTGATATATCAACTGGCACAATAAATTATTGATTTTAATTGACCACTGGCATACATACCAGAATGCTCTTATCTGTACGAAAAATGCATATTTTCCCTGTAGGCCAACTGACATGGAAAAACATTTTTTTAAAATCAGATAGTTGCTTATTCAGCATGGTATTGAAGCAAGGAGAGCTAATTGGATGATCCAAATGTTTAATAACCCCATTTTCATTTCCACAATATACTCGTCTCGCTGTGCTAAGTACTCAGGTTCATTTGCCAGGATAGACATTTCCCTGGGCAGTTCTTGGATGGACACTGCAACGGTATTCCTCACACCCTCTTGCATTCAGATCTTGAATGTTTGTTTGGAGGTTCCAGAAGTAGGGCTGTGTTTCCTCATATTCCTTTAACTGAATAGCTGCCTTTTGACTTCGCAATTCCTCCCTTTTAGCCAATAATCTAATTTCTTGGGGGAACAATCTAGACCAGCCATATTAGGCAGCTGTAACCTCCATCATAAAGTGTTTAATAGATACTATAGCCAGAGAACTTCACAAGCATCCACTTTGATTCTTGCTTTTTTCCTGTGTCATGAGGACAAACGTGCAGAGCACATTCCTCATTGTTATCGTTATCATTATTGGAGTAATAGGGATTTTCTTATGCTCAGTTCTAATTCTTTCCTGTCATTCATTCCATCATTAATTATATTTTGCAAATTTATGAACTAGCCAGTGTGTGTGTGTATTATTTGATTCTAAGAAGATAACCTAATTCTCCTTATTTCTATGTCTGGAAGGATACGGTCTCATGGTTACTTCTGTCTCCTAACCAGAAACTGTCCAATGACTAAGAAAGTCTAAGTGGTGATATCAAATCTTGAGTGCATATAAAAGAATCACTAATCTTTTGGAGTGTCCCTTCATTCTTGTTAAATCAAATGCATGCTTACCCAAAATGTAATTAGAAAAGATCATGTTTGTTCTTACCTTATTTCATATCTTACTGGTAGAAAAATATTTCAAAATGTGTCATACATCTACTCTTATGTTTGCAAGCATTGGAGAAATCCTGGGGTAAAAATAAGATAAATAAATATATCACAATTGTATTTAAGGAGTCCCTGTGTGTTAATGACAGATGTGAACAAAATAAGAGGAAATACTATGTGGATTATAATTGCATATATAAATAATTCCAGAAATAGGTAGTTTGGTGAATCAAAAAGGAGAGAGAGAACCCTAGCCCAAAATTGTCAGGGGAGATGAAATGGATATAGGGAAAATAACATTCTTCTTGCTATTTGAATTCTGGTTAATTGAGGTTTTGAAAATAGTAAAGCACAGTGTTCTATCTCTTTCCCCTGTTTAATTGTGTGTGTGTGTGTGTGTTTAATGATTTTACAATAGAAGCTTGGTGGTTATTTCTGTATACAAAATTAAATGAAAACAACATGAAAATAGTTTATGTACATCAAATAAAAATGGATTTCATGATGATGCTTCATAATTGTCTTAGTATAGATTTTTTTAAAAAGTTAGATTGCACTTTTTTCACTATACATTGTTCTTAAATAATTGTAAGCATTGCAAAATGGATTTTAAAGGAATATAATTGAATTTAAACATAAAATACTAATTTCAGTATGTGAAATAAGAGTGTGATTACATAGATTGTCATAATTTTCTTTACAACTAAATAAAAGTATTCTTTCCAACCTGTTATTCATTTCTTATCTTCCATCCCTTCAAGCTATAAGTATTTATATAAGAAGTATCAAGAAGAAAATGTATAGCTAGTTTAGGGGGCTCTAAGGATTTTAGGAATAAACACTTTCGGTATAAAATTATTGTGCAGGTGGGGAAAAAGAATTCATTTCTATTCATTATTGCATCATTTTTAAAAAATTTACTATGCAGGTTGTAGAAATAAGCTATAAAACTTTACACATTTGCAATTGTTAAAATGTTTTATTAGGACATATATTTGGCATCCTGCCCCCATTTTACTTTAGTGACTGAGACTGTTCCTTGAAAGAACATTCTGTTTCTCCATGAGCGGTTTCTAGCCATTTCCTAAATAGTAATGGAGGGACATTGCCCCCAGCAGGGAAAAAAGAGAATAGAAATAGGGACCTATTCTAGCAATTCATATAAAAGGTAATGAATGAGAGTATGAGAAACTGCACACATTGACAAGAAGTAATCTTACAAATAAATGTGTAGTATCACCTGCTATTGTTAGTGCTATTTTCAATCCTCTATATTTTCAAGACAAAAAGAAACTTAAAGAAGAATCATTTTATGTAGACAATATTGAAAATTAAAGTTAATTTAAAATAGCTCATAGTTAACATTTATGCCCAAAACATCATCAATGTTTTATAGTAATTAAAAATAACATAAAATTATTCTAGTTCTGTTACAGATCAGAACTAGATATAAACTTAGTTCTTAAATTAATTTTTTGACCTCTAAACCTTATGAAATCAAAAGTAAATGTGCTCATTTGAACATCTTAGGAATTATCTCACTTCTAAAATATTGATAGATTGCTTTAATTTAAATTTGTGGTGTCCTTTTCCTTTAAATATAAAGAGACTGTATTGCAAACACAGAAGGAGTGGTATTTGATGTTTCTTTCTCTATGACATTGTTCTGAAACATTGTGCTACAATTACAATGGGCAATTCAAAATTTATGATGCATTGCATAATTTATTGCCACATTTCACGTTGGCTTCTTTTTTTTTTCTTAACTTACAGAAGGGATGAACATTTTAAAGTATTTTCAGATACAGGCTTTAAAAGTTATTCTTTCTCTCTCTCTCTCTGGCCTGATTTTCCCCCCTCTGTCTAAAATTGAGAACTTTTGAACATCTCAGTGTCTGTGACGAGAATGAATTTATGTATGGTTGACATTTAAAATAAAATGTTATTGCAGAAAAATGTCAGAAAGTGTAGAAGTTAAGTCATCTGTTAGAGGACTTAATATACTTTATAACCTTGTAATTTTTATCAGATTTATAAGATTTATTCTGTCATAAATAAATGATGTTATCCATAAACTTGAACTTTCTCTTGGAGTAAATAATAGTCATTGAAGAAAATAAATTCACAGGTAAAGAATTTAAATAGTCTGTTTAAATACTCTAGGATAGAGAATAGATATACTACTTTTGTTTGAAAATTTTTGAAGCCTTCAATATAGGGCAGTATCTACTTGCATTTAGAATAATCGAATCATCCACATATCTTCTAAGCATAAGAAATCTCTGATGGATTGAAAAATATGTGCGGTCACTAGAAAGCCATTTACATTTTCACATAGTTGAGTTTCTGCATTGAAAAGGGACATTTTTAAATTACTATACTTACATTCAACATGGAAGGGCTCTCTACTCCCATCCCCCCGTCTATCCTTGGCTCCACGGGAGATACAAAAAAATCACACATGCTCATTCTCAAATTACTTAAAAATCTAATTGGGAAGATTAAACATACACATGAAACAAATTGCTCAAGATTCACAGCAAATCAAAGTAAAGTACGATAGCACCAATGAGTAGATACTTAAGAAATACCTGATATGCAAGTAGGATTAAGTTTATAAGCATTGCCAACAATATCTCTATTTTTTCTCATTTGACATTATAAATTTCATAGAGGAGGTTTTTGTATATTTCATTGACTTGTTGACTCTCTTGAATATTTTAAGTGTGACATTAAGAATAAGCCTCTTAATTTTATTTTATATTTCTATAGGCAATTCTGAAATGATTTTGATTAGTATGACCACCACATTATTTAAATATTATTTAATTATTTAAATGACATTTGTTACTGCTTAATTTGGGGGGGTGGGGAGGACTGGAAATTACAAGTTTCCTTAAAGTTATGAAGTTTATATTTACTAGAAAGCTGCACAAACATGTCCATCTATTTGCATTTGATTCGAGGAGGACTAGTATAATGACTGCATCTACAGAAGACAAACAAGCATTAGGCCAGCTCATGCTTTATGCGGATATGCTTCCCCCAATGCTACTCAGATTCCCCAGCGCAGCTGCAGCTGAGTATGAGGTGCTTCCAATCCTACTCACCTGGGAGCTTTGAGATTTGGAGAATATTATTGCTCTCATTGTCTTCACGTTCAGCGTCTTCATTTCCTCAGATGTTGCACTAAAGTTGCTGAAGTTTATTCCAAATGTTGGGCAACATTATGATTCTCTAAATGGACAGAAAGAGTTTTTGACATCCTCCTAGCTGGAGAGGAAAGAATTGATTTTAAACAACGACAGACCGACAAACAAAAATCCTTAATATATTTGTGAATGCATAGAAAGGCTATTCCTCAGACACAGACCAGTTAGTTGGTTGGTAGGGATCATGCAGCCAGCTTTATTCCTGGCATCCAGTTTATTTCTTTATTACCATTCGGTTTACAGTGTGGAACCTTCTACTTATGAGCACAACTTGGTTTCCTGGGGATGCATTAGTCCGGGAGGAGTGTGATTTCTCTAGGGTATTGAGAAACTGGGAACAAGGACAAGCTATTTAACAAAACTGATTTAACATGAAATGATCCAAGATACAGAGAGGAAACGAAAAGGGAATAGAGTTCCGGAGAAAGCATCACCACTGTGAACTGAATTTCTCAGACTTTCTGTCTCTCTGCCTTCAGGTCCAATCATTAGCCAATTAAGACATTTTCACATGTAGTCTCCTCTTGTTTCTCTGTTTTGTCCCTATTACCCCCAACAGATTTAAAGGCTTTTGTGGCTCTTTCTAAAGTAAAACTTAGCTAAGATTATTAAAATAATAATTAGAAATTTATCTGGCCACCAATGAACACTTTATACTTAATCAAAAGTGTTAAATTCTTAAACCTCATAGGGCACCAATTTTGGCCAAGTGTTAGGAAGAGGGGAAAAGGAGTGAAAATAAGTTTTGTGAGTCATCATTCAAGAATATAGTCCACTTAATTAAAGGAGAAATTTCCCATGGCAGTGATACATTTGTGGGGAAGAGAACTTTGCCCCCTCATGAATGAAAAATGTCTGAATTAGGATACCACAGCAACAGCCTGTGAAATCTTACAGTGTCCAAATAAATTTCTAATTATAGAAAGATTCTCATTAAATAGTGAACATGCATAATTACAGAAAGGTTTTCACTTAATTAGAATCTCATCAGAGCTTCCATCTGCATTGAGATTTTTATAATAGAGGTCAGGACCTTTTGGGGTTGTTGGGGAAAAGTAGGTCAAAATATGTGGGAGTTGCAGATCTATCATGAAGTTTTTGGCATAAATAATTTTTATTGAGTTCTGGAAAAATCAGACAGAATAAATGTGGTCATAAAATGTAAAGTGTGGGTGTCAGTATGATTCACACTGAGGATACCTGCTAAGCAATTATGCTCTTAGCATTACAAATTAAACGTGACCTAGCATATGCATTGTTGAACTGTATATATTTCAGGGTGGGAGAAATTACAGTATTGGAAAAAGACAAAAAGGATGAACTCTGTAGCAGCAAATTTGCTGTGGATTGCAAGATTCCATATATGGAATCATAGTTATCCTGCTGATAAACTTTAGACAGCAATTCCCCAGGAAACCGTAAAACAATTTAATTTGAAAAGAAAGCTTAAATTGAATACTGTAAGTTTATATTGCACGTTAATTATAACAGTGCATGGGGATCTACTTATTATAACATGGACAGTAGATGGATAGGCAGTCGTATTTGATGTTCACTTATTTTTACATATAATAACAAATTTACTATTCTAAATATAACCCTCTTTACTTTGATAGTGTATTAAGTGAATGATGATTTTGGTGGTTTAGTTTAAGGCACCATTTCTAAAAGGTAATTACTTAAACGTTGATGCTTCCAGAGGAATAAAAACCTGGCTGAGTACCAGGCATTCTCCTAGGCAATGGGAATATGATGATACAAAAGCTGTAGTTCTCACCTTGAGGAGCTCAAGGACACATAACCAAGTATTTATAGTATAACATCATTAAACCATATAAAAAATTATAAGATAGTATGGAAACACAGAGTAAGAAGGAACAAAGACTTATCTGTGCCAAGTATACAAAAATGGAGAATTCAGTCATTCATTCAAAAAATTTTTGTGGAGACCCTACTCTTAACAGAGCCCAATGCCCTCCTGCCATCAGCTGGTTGTAGACACCCCCTATCTTGCTTAAAAATTACTTAAAAATAACCCTGAGTTATTTTCAAGTAATAGAGACCTCATTTGATGGCCCAGTATGATGAAGTCATCCAATAGAACTAGGGGGAAACGATTAAGACTATACACTGCACGTGGTGTTAACTCGTGAAGATAAAATTCCATTTCCCATGAATAATAAAGAACTTTACAAGTGCTTCAATCACTTATTTCTCTTTGTTAAATGTACTGGTAAAATTTTATTAATTCAAATCAATATATACTTATTCAGCAGGCAGTTTGTTCAAGGCAGTGCTGTGATCTCTGAGGAAAAACAGAACTTGAAGAGTAGTCCTTGCCCTCAAGGAATTTAAGATTGAATGGGGACAATAAATGTATAAATAATGAATCCTAACAAAACAAAATGTATTAAGTGCTAAATCAAGGTACAAGTAATTGGCTGTGGTAGAACAAAATGCTTCCATATTTTCTCCATCTCCCTGGCCACTCATTCAGTTTAGGTGCCTTTCTCTCTAGGCTGCCTTAGTTCAGCCGACTTCCAACTGGCTTCTCTTGCCTCTTTCAGCTTAATGTTTTCCAGCATAATCCACTTTTAGGATGACCACGTCATTTGCTGTCCAAACCAGGACATTTTTGAGAATGAAGGGGAGCAGTTAATAATTACACCTATACAACAAGCTCGAACCAGGACTGTCCCAGGCAAATCAGTGTAAAAGGTGATCCTATTCATACTCCATCCTAATGCCACAGTAAACATGGAAAACTCAACCTCGTTATGTTGTGCTCTTACGTAAGATCATTCAGGGGTTCTCCATTTCCCTTCATGATAAATTCTAGCCTTTCTCTTGGGCATGAGCGTATCTTGGTGACCTGATATCTCCTTCCTACTTCAGCAGAATCTCTCCTTATCTCCTCTCAGCTGCTCACTCATTTCCTCGTGCATCTGTTTCTTTCTGATTTTCTCATTTGTAATTATGTATTGGGAAGCTCTTTTCAGAGGTCAGTGGATTCTTATACTTGTAACTCCCCCTAGGCTATACGTTCCTTTAAGGCAGAGATATATTCTAGACTTTTTTTTTTTTAATTCTCAGTAATGAACATAGCATCTGACACATTACTACGTATTTAATCAATATTTATGGACAGGAAAACAAGTGAATATATACATGTTTTATGATGTGGGTTGAGAGAGAAAGATGATACACAAGGTCTCATCGAGATGTGAGATTTGAGCTGAGATTAAAGGAAGAGAGACTTCTTTATGGGAAAAAAATGAGTAAAAGGATATTTCAGAAAGCAGAATGATTGAAAGCACAGGCTATAAGAAAGGTTTATTTTCTTATAGAGGAAGATTTTCAAATTGAAGTAAGTTTTGAACACATTTGTAAAATGCATAGATAGGTATAGAGTCTTTCAGTAAGAGATTCTGAAAAATGATGGAGGTCTGTGAAGGCAATAGAAGTTGCGTTTGTCCCCATTGCAGTACCTATATAAGTGCAGTTTGAGAAATGATCCAAAGGGATCTAGGGTTTCATAACGACTTTTCTCTTGATTCTAAAGGGTAACAGCGCTATTGTTTTGTAAGCCCGTGCATGATGCAAGGTTAATAGCTAAAGTCGGGTACCGGTATCCCCAAATGCTGAGACCTCCCAAGGAGCATTTGGTCCCTGACAGCATATTCAGAAGGAGGTAGATTAAGAACTTCTCCCTTTCCTCTGGTCATCTCATCCTCCCTATGTATTAATCAGGACCTTCTTTTAAGAGGGAAGTTCAGAAAATCTACTTAGAAATTGCTTAAGCCAAAAGGAATTTATGACTATGTAACTGAAAAGAAATGTCAGGCATAGCTGGAATCAGAGACTTAAAAAATATGAGGAAGTCCCGGTTTCTGTCCATTATTGGTTCTTCTCTCTTCTGTGTTGGCCTCACTTTCAGGGAGACTTTCCCTACTTGGTAGCCCCTAGCATCTACAGACCTCCATCATCCCGGGGTCAAGTCTAACAGAGTAATAATTCTTTCCCAAAGTGTGAACCAAAGTCTTGAACCCAATTCACATTGGCCTAAATTGGGTCACACATCTTTGCCCAGCCAATAACTGTAGCCAGATTCATGAAATTCTCAAACTGGCCAGCCCCGTATCACATAACCATCCTGGAACAGGAGAAAGCATACATTCCACCCAAAGGACTTGTTCTGAGACTACAGAAGAGAGTGGTTCTGAGGATACTGATGGCAGAAGGAGAGCTGAACTTTGAAGGCTATAAATATCCGCGGCTTTGTCACCTTTCCCCCTCCTCAGCCCAACCATAAACCAAAGTTCTCTTGTTTAGCTGTTTTAGTATTTCACCGAATCTGGACTTCCCAGAGCAGTGAGACATTATGACAAAGCTATTTCCATGATTTTCTTCTCTGTCCACTCTCTGTGACCCAATGGCAGCTAATCACTAGAGAAAAAATAATTTTTAATTCAATTTCAAATTTGATTATTAATTGCTGATAAAAACCTAAACCAAGGAAGGTCCACACATGCTCTGTGAATAACCATACATAAAGGTGATGCTAACTGGAGTCTCATAAGTGAGTTGCCCTTCCCCTGAGTTCTTCTTTGACCATTTTGCTGGGGCTTCCCAAGCAATATCCCAATTGTATGCTGATTTCTTTAAAATCTACATATAGGTTGAAACCAATGGAATTGCCATTTTTGTAGGTTAAATGGTCAAATATAAGCAATTTCATAGGATTCAGCATGACATATAATCAGCATAATATATACTCATGGTCATGTTATGTATTCAGCATAATATATAATCTGACTCCAAACTCTCAACTAAACTTCTCTGTCTGGTAATCTCATAAGTGTTTCAAGTTATAAATGTTGAAAAGGAGACACACTATCTTTCTTCTAAACCAGTTTCTCCTACTTTACTTTGTATATAGAAGAATGACACCCAAGCTTTTGCAAAAGAACCAATTCTAAAGACAATCGCTCACTACCTTTCTTACCTTTACATATGTTATGTTATTTGATGATGCTATATTAGGAAAAATAGAAATTATACAAAATCATGTTGACATCTGCTGTTTCTCTAACTCCCTATGAAATAACTTGTTTAGTTCTGGGGAAATAAATGTGTTGATTTAATATAAAACAAAACATTGAGATAGTCTACAGGACAAAATATATTTAAACACACTGTGTCAACAGATATTTTTAAAACTAAAAATATTCAAAATATGCCCTTGTGTATGATACAATCAATAATGTGTGCAGGCACATACATAGTTACATACAAAAATAAACTTACATCTTTCATGCATATAGTATTTCTATATGACTTCGTACTAATGTTTGGATCTGTGTTGATACTTACTGACAAGTGAAATAAACTCCTTTAAAATTATCTTTGTGACAGCAATAATTATTTCAATGTATAAAAATGAGACCCACATTTGTTTATTGTTACATGGTTGTTGGTGAAAATTAAGTTCACAAAGAGGGGGACAAAGGCAGTTTTATTTTCAAAATGAGAGTGTTCCCTAGAGAACTGAGCTATGACACGTGGTTTCGTGATTATAGAAGAAACATAAAATAAACCATGTACTGTGTGTGGTACAAAGATTCTTCTCAAAGAAAATAACTTTTTTCAAAGCCCAGCAACGTAGTTTTGATGACTGTTGGTTGCCAAATTGAATGTCTTGAGAAAATTTACCAAGAAAAAAATATTCGCCTTTGCAGTATCTTGGATGTTAGTTAAATCACTAAAATTACTGCAGGAACAAATGTACAATAGTACACCTGGAAATGACCTCAGGAAATTAGCTGTTTCTTACACTCATATCAGAAAGGTCTAATCTAATACAGGATAGACAAAGATTCTTCACTTATTTAAAAATCACTCAAGGTTAAGAATCTAAAACTTCTTTTTGGTAACTTGCATGATTTCTTGCCATAGTATGTTAAGAGGATGGTTCTAGAGCTGGTCAGATTGAATTTGAATGTCCTGTACACCACTCTCTAGTTATGTAACTATGAGCAAGTTCCTTGACTTTTTAAGGCTAAGTTGCCCAATTTGTAAAATGGAGATAGGATTCCTACCACACAGGATTGTAGTATGCACTCGGTTATTTTAACACCTACCACATAATAGACACTCAATGGTGGAGCCAAATTTAGTCTTTAGGAAAATGTTTTTGCAGGCTTTGTGACAGTGATCTATAGAAATTCCTACAGAAAATTGGCTAGTTTCCTTTTGAGATTTTTATTTAATAAAATTTCCCTATGGAAATATTTCCATCCCATTCTTTGTCTTTTCTTATTTTTGCTGTCTCAATATTAAGAACTGTTCTCTATTCAATGTAGTTTAATTATTACATATTTGCTTTTTCCTAGTGATC
Organism: Tapirus indicus; assembly: GCA_031878705.1. Classification (NCBI taxonomy): domain Eukaryota; kingdom Metazoa; phylum Chordata; class Mammalia; order Perissodactyla; family Tapiridae; genus Tapirus; species Tapirus indicus. The sequence goes on along the minus strand of CM062937.1, from coordinate 30,479,269 downwards.
AAACCCAATAGTTTAGTAACAGTTCATTTTCATTCATTCATTCATTCAGTCCACTCTAGACCCACTGCTCTTGACTTATATCTATGTGTAATATTTATTCTTTGCTTAATTACCCAAAGATATTCGCATTTAACTTATATTTAGTTTATATTCATATTTATTTAGACTACCAACTCACCAGATTATCCAAAGCACTATACATTATGTGTTTAATTTTCTAGGTTTTAGAGACTCTGATAAATTTGGACTCACTTGCAGATTATGTTTCTGCAAATGAGTATTAGGTTTCTCTGGAGAAACAGACCAGCAAGGTGTATGTGCATGAATTGGCTTACACAATTGTGGAGGCTTGGCAAATCCAAAATCTGCAGGGTAGACTGGAAGGCTGAGACCTAGGGAAGAGTTACAGTTCAAGTCCAAAGGCAGTCTACTGGCGGAATTCCTTCTTGCTCAGGGAGGTCAGTCTTTGTTCTGTTAAGGTCTTCAACCAATTGGATGAGTTATGAAAGATATTCTGCATTACTCAAAGTCCACTGATTTCATGTTGATCTCATCAAAAAACACTTTCACGGGTGCCGGCCCGGTGGCATAGCAGTTAAGTTCCCACACTCCGCTTCAGCAGCCTGGAGTTTGTAGGTTCGGGTCCCAGGTGTGGACAGATGCACTGCTTGTCAAGCCACATTGTGGCAGCGTCCCATATAAAGTAGAGGAAGATGGGCACGATGTTAGCCCAGGGCCAATCTTCCTCAGCAAAAAAGAGGAGGATTGGCGACGGATGTTAGCTCAGGGCTGGTCTTCCTCACACACACACACACACACACAATACACTTTCACAGAAACATCCAGAATAATATTTGTCCAAATATCTGGGCACAGTTGCCCAGCCAATTTGACACATCAAATTAACCATTACAGTGGACTTCAGTAAAAACTAATAATTAATTCACATATGTTTATTATTGAACATATTCTCTCTTTATAATTATAGAAAAGTCCTTCCTTTGTTTATTTACAAAGATAGACTAGTTAGTTGTGTATTAGCAAATAATACTTTATAGAGGTAAAAATCATTCCCATTCAATACATTTTTGTACCAGAAAAAAATTAATTCATTACCAATTTTAACTTCAAGTTCACTAGATATAAATTGATACAACTATGCTTTATATAAATCAAATATTGGTTATATCCTTCAACATTTCCTCATTGTAGCCACAACTTAATTCTGTCTCTCATTAAATCATTTATTCTCTTATGGAAAGAATTTTTTAATGTTTAGAAATTATATTCTGAATTTTAAAAATGCAAAAAAGTATACTAATAATTATTGAACACAATAAAACCGAGTTTGCCATTTGATATCTTAACACAGATTTCTCCGTATTGGTATGGAAGATAAAGAACTGGTCTGGGATTCAGACAGACCTGGGTTGAAATTCAGATTTCATTATTTGTTAGTTATGGATTTAAAATGACATTTTAAGGAGTCTTTTAGCCTTCTCAGCTCAGTTGTATTTCCAAAACTTCTGTCTTCGGTTGTGGAAACTTTTGGATAACACATCTTTCAAAGGGAAAACTGGTCATGTCTTTGGCTAAATAATCTATTAAATCATGTAGATCTCTTCTCAGCTGGCGGCAAAAAGTATCATCCAGATATTTTTATTTACTGCAATCTTGAGTTCTTGTGTATTTATTAAATTCTGAGTTAGGAGAAACATTTTTTAGAGATTTTTCTTACAAGACATATAGTCCTTATACTCTAAAATATTATAAAAATCTATTTAAACAACTTAGGGTATTGAGTAACAGAACTCATTTTAATGCATCCTCCCATATGGTTATAGTCACTTGGTGTCTGCCAGCATTTTTGAGAACTGTTATGGAAAACATGTAGTCATTATGGAGTCTAATGTAGGAATGATGCCATGGTTTTAATCCATCCGCTGCCTTCTTTCATTTGAAAAGTGGGAGAAATTTCAGTGGAGTCTCAGGACCAGAAATGCTTTTGGTGCTTTTCTGAGGCGATTGTTGCTTTGACTATATGAAATTTTTTAAACATTTAACTTATTAGATTTATCTCTTTGCACTGACAATTGGAAAGCCCAGAACGAAATGTGATGTCCATACATACATACATATGTACTGCTACTACTAATAATATTCATAACTAAAAAATCTTTTAATATCATCAATATCGTATTAAGCACCTATCAAATATGAGGCATGGTACAAGGCTTATGACATATAATTTTATTTAATTCTCCCTAAGATCCTCTAAAAATAATGCAGAATATGATGAAATTATACTTAGTGTTATTCCTGGATCTTTGTTAAATCCAGGTTTTCCTTTTGTGCCATTTTTCATTAATACTGTTTGGTTATAGTTTATGTAATTTTGCACAGCTTACATCCTTTTGTGAACTCAGTTCCCAAAAGAAAGCAAACTTGAATGAGAACAAGTATTTTGTCTGGTTTGTTCACCATTGTATCCTCAGTATTTTATCCAGATACTCAAAAAATATTTACTGAATGACTGATGAGTGTAAAAATGAAGTATAAATGAATATATATATTAACCTCCATACACACTCAACCGAAAGATAAAGACTGAATTCTATAATTTTCATATAAGGATATAACCATAATAGAGCTATTAGCAGTGTTCCAAGACTTAGATATGTAGTCAAGGTTGACATACAGTAGGCACTCAATAAAGTGTAGTTATTATATTTTGACAATAACTGAGACTGGATATCTTCTATATTAACTTTATCTTCAGTAAAAAACATTGTTCTGCAATATGCCACCAACTGGAAGATAAAAATACAGGGAAGAAAGGAAAATATTTCTCTATTAAATTATAAAAACGTGGTAGCCCTATCAGGAATGCAAGAAAATAAAAGAATCCTGAAGTAGCAAACACAGAAAGAGATAATAGGATAAGGAGAACATAATTGATGTTTTCCTAAAATTTCTCAAATTTACAATTGATGAAACATAAAAAATAGTGGAGGATGTATTTTCTTGACTTTTAAAATAGAGCAAATATGTGTCATGATAGGATTTTATTATTGTCGTTATGAAGGTATAAGTTTGAAAAATATTTCAAGGTTGCAATAATAATAGCTAAATTGTATTAAGCATTTTACAGCTTACAAGATAATCATTGCAAAATGCTTTCATGACGACTGTCTACATTTTGCAATTAGGTCAAACGATATGAATTTGCTGATATTTGACTTTTTTTGATTGGCAGATCAAAAATATAATAACTAATAGTTTTACACCAGTCTAAAAGTTCTCAAAGCTTCTAGAAAGTCCATAACTTTCATCACATTTTATTTATTTTCAATGTAAGCTCCAAAAGTCTCAGATCCAAAACTGTCTTGTTTACCACTGTGTCTTTAGCAGACAATACATAATATATGTTTGCTAAATATTTATTGAAAAAAATCTCATTTGAATTTTGCAATAACCATGGGTGAAGTAATGCAGATATTATTTTTCCCAATTTCTATTGTTTAGTTTTGCTTAATACGCTATTATACCCACAGCTCTTTGTTTTCATGTTGGCTGCTTCTAGATTTAAGCATTGTTATTCCATTAATGGTGCACATACCTGTTGATTCTGCTTTTTTAAATAAAGCAAGTAAAACTGACTAGAAAACTCAAGCATCTGCCTATTTATTTTTTTTTTCTGCAAGTAACATCTTCAAGATCATACCTGCAAGACAGGAATTACTCTGCCTCTTAGGAAAAATGTGTCTGAAAAATATATATATATTATATTGGGTTAACTGTGATCTTAGTCGCTCAGGCAAAGTCAAACGCCCCTTCTCTCACGCACCCTCGTCAGTTAGATGTCTTTTTAAGCAGATCACTGGCCTAGCAACAGATATATTCGGCAGGAGAAAAAATAAATCATTCCTACTGAAAGTCATTTTTCTAAAAGAAACGGAATTAAGATAGTGGAATTCAACCAGACTTGTAAAAACAAGATTTTACAACAGACACCACGTTTGAGGGATGGGAGCTGATCTCACGTTAATGTGGATTTGGTTTAATCGGTCGCCAGCAGAATGGGGATTATTTAGTGAACAGTGCCTCTGTGTGTGCAGTCTCTGATGTGACAGCATCAGGCCCTCTCAGAAAACAGAGATATGGACAAAGGGAAATTCAAACAAATTAGTTTATATTTGCTAAGCATTTTTATGGAGGAAAAATAAATCTACCAATGAAAGACACACTGTAATTAGTCTCTCTAATGGAAAAAGTAGGGTCTGATTAAGAATCTTCTGCTAATGCACTCTAGAGTTAGTTTTAACCAAATTACTGAAAATGTTCAAAAAGCCCTTCTATTATTGCTTGACTTGCTTTGTCTCATTTGTCAGAGGGCTTCTGCAACCTTTCTTGCTGAGCAAATGTCCTTTTCGCAGCCCTACATTTCTGTGTGGGGCTGAATTCCTCACCAGTTGTGCCGGATCACCCAGCAGGCACAATTAAGTGAGTGCATTAGTTCTTCAGTAGATAATAGAAGCTCTTAAAGAGCTTTCTGTAAGAGTCTGCATGGCATATTTCTGTGTTTTTAAGTCAGCTGGATTTACTGTTTAATAACCTGAACAGCTTGAATAATTTGAAATCACAAAAATACAATAAAAAAAAAAAAGAGAATGAAAGAAAGAAAGAAGGAAAAAGACGTCGGTTGAGTAGCATATTTTTATTTAGCTCCTTCCACACAATTATCCTTTCTGTATATCTGAAAGAAGCAGATTATATCCAAACACCAGTAGTACATGTTTATTTACATAATATGAATGTGGATTAGCTAACAATAGTTCTTTTCATATGCAAAGTTTGGTCACTTTGACTGAAGTAACTACATTGGTAAGCAATAGGATGAATAAGGTGCAGAATCGATAAATCAATACTGGGACAAAAGTGCTGATTATTTTTTTCTGCATGTTTGCAAACAACACAACTGCAATGATGAGTGTGATTTGAAGAAATGGCTTTTAAATGCGTAAAACAATAGTAAATCTTCATTTATCTAATACCTAGGTGCTTGGCAGGGAGATATGTTAATTGCAGGGATACAGGATATCAAAGAAAACATAAGATCTCTATGTGTTTTGTTCTTCCATAACTGCTCCACCGCAAACTGACTGAATCATAATCTTGGGATGGGATGGGGGAGATCTGCATTTTAGCAAGAACCATAGGTGATGATTCTTTCCTATAGTAAAATGTGAAACAGGGAACTGTTGATCTGCATATTATCTAGTTACTGGGTTAACAGTAGTTATAAGTGTGGACGTGCCTTAAAATGCCAAGCGATTGGGAATTTCTAGGTTCCTGATAAAAATCTATTTGACAAAATAAGCAAATGCTCAAATAAATCAGTCAGACTTTTCTTGTTGTTGTTGGGGAAGATTCACACTGAGCCAACATCTGTGCCAATCCTCCTCTATTTTGTATGTGGGTTGCCACCTCAACATGGCTGACAAGTGATGTAGGTCCGTGCTCGGGATCCGGACCTGTGAACTCAGGCCACTGAGGGGGAGTGCACCAAACTTAACTGCTAGGCCATGGGGCCGGCCCCCTCAGTCAGACTTTTTGTACTCCCAATTTCCTTTTTGTATTTTCAATTTATACTCTTTGATTTCCAATGACTGTGCAAAGCCCTGGAGATATGTAGACAAATGTTCCCAATAAGGAACCTGGAGTCTAGTGTCAGAGGCAAGGGAGTAAACAGAACATTATAATTTTGAGGTATGGTCGTAATCAGCACAAGACTTCTATGGGAAAATCGCTGATAGGTCTTCCAGAAATGCAATACTGCTGAATTGTATGGTGCACTGAAGGGAAGGAGGACAGCAGGTAAAGCTGTGTCCAGCAGTGCAGGTAAGAGCAATGTCATGAAGAGCCTGGTATTTCATGATAATGATTGTGGCTCTTATCCAACAGGCAATAGGGCAATCCTGGAACTTTTTAGAGAAAAGTGATGTAGTTAGATCTGCATTTTGGAAAGAGCATACAGGTGATTGTGTGGAATATAGACAAGAGGGCTTAAAACTGGAAGCAGTGCCTATATGTCCTCACTTATCTGGATAATTTGTATATATCAGAGTGAATGGTTCACATTTGAAGAGACTACATACATATTGATAGCTTATAAATTTTTCAAATGAAAGCCATTAGAATATCTTTAAATATACATTGTCTAAAATTGTTAATTATGTGACTTGAGCTCAGATATTCTGGATGATTGATCTGAAAAACAATGGCTAACATTTCTGGTCCAAAAAGTCATGTATTTATATTCGTAGCATTTTTCAATGAAGATTAAGGAATCAACAATTCATTGTGTTTCCATTTTGTGTTCTTGTTCTTTCTGTGTAACAGAGATAAAGAAACAGAATAAGACATAAAATGAGACCAAAGTTCGGTACACTGCCCATATTTCAAGTGGGTACCTATATAATTTCTCTGCAATTAGTAAGATAAATTCTACATTTAGCTCAGGTAGTGGGAAAAATAGTAAAAATTGCAAAACTTTCCATCAGGAGACTTGGGTTCTAGACCACACATGGACAATAAAAAGCTGTGTAACTTTAAATAGTTCCTTAATCTACCTAAGTTCTAGTTACTTCAGCTCTAAAAATCCCTCTTGGAAATTATATCAAAGCTATATTTAGTTCTTTAATGCTAATGGGGTCTAAGCAATTAAATATGCCTATTCACGTTATAAGCAGGTATAATGTTTAATCTCAGAAATAGAGAAGTATGATGTTGCCCAAGATTTTCAATTATGTATTCAACTTGGGATGGAAATTTCTTTCAATTTTAAGTAAAATGTTAGGAATAAAAATACTAGCATCATCTTTTCTGAAAATGTGTCCAGTATGTGAGTTCATGTCCAGGTCGTAAGGCACTTATTTTATTTATCTTTGGCAGGAAGTATCTTGTGTGGGAGTTTTTCAGAGCCATGTGAACCTCCAGTAGAAAATGTAGCCCAATACATTGTTACATAATTATTTTTCTTTATTATAAAAATATGATACCCTGAAAATCCACATTTGTTTGCCCAAATCATTCTAATACTTAGCTTCTTTATTAAAATAAGAAAAGTATATGTGGTTTGCATGAATGTTGGTGAATGAATGTTTGACTACTGTTCCATATCTGAAATAACCTGGAAATATCCCATTAATTTTGTAAATTTAATTTTGACAGTTCTCCAAAAGTCCCTGATTCAAATGATGATTAAATAAAAAATTAATACCATTACTAGATTGCACTGAAAAGCTCTTTTCAAAGCATTTTAAGGTAATATCATGGCATGACTAACAATTTTTATATATATCATATAGTATACATATATATATATAATACAGGAGGGAGATTACTTATCATTTGACTTTTCTCCAAAATGCTAACTGAGTCTTCGTAGAACTGATTAAAGTAACAAATCTGAGTCTTGTACGCAGGGAAAAAAAAATCAACCAAAATTGTACATACACACACACAGGCACACACAGATATATCAATTAAACCATTCTCTAAATGTTATGTTGAGTGATTACTATAGAAATTTTGGAAATAATAGGTAAATGATAAAAATTTAAAAAGAAAATTCACCTATAATCCCACCATGCAGATATAACACTCTTTAATATATATCTTTTATGCTCTTTTTTGGCTCATCAAACATACATGCACACATATACGTTTTAAAAATAAAACACAGACCCTATGTTTTGATATCATAGGTGCTATGCTATGCATATTATTTATAACCTTGCTGTTTTAAATTTGCCAATATATTTGCAAATCAGTAAATGTTCTGGTACTACAACATATTAAATAGCTTCACAGATCCCCACTATATGGATTCACTGTAATTAACTTAAGCAATAGTCTATCATTATGCATTCCCTTGAATTCTGGTATTTTTTAACTACATGCTGCCATGAGCATATTTGTGGTTAGATCTTTGCACATGATCATAATTTCCTTAGAATAAAATCCTAAGGAAAAAAAGTCTACATCATAGAAGAGGGGGATGGTCTTACTAATTTACACGCTTATCAGTAACCAGTGAACATGTCCTCTCCACCCCCATGTTCTTGACAACAATAAGTATTATCTTCAACAGCCTGTCCCAAACTATATTTTAAGAAAACCTAGTATATAACAGACATTAATAAGTGTTCTTGAATAAAACAGTGATAAAGTTTGGGGACGACTACCTACTGAATCTCTCTTTTGGTGACTCACGTTGCACATTAAACTTTTGAAGGCTATGAGAAGTACTGATATAAATACAGCAGTTTAAGTGTTGTTAACCTAGGATTTCCTGAGCCTGATCATAGAACACATCATAGAAACCCTTACTGATGGAACACCTATTAAGGTACTACAACACTAATGTTCCTTAGAAAGCAGTTTGCAAAAACCAGTTGTCCCTTTTGAACTCATACAACTAGTAATTATGGAACAGACTGAGTTGACTACACAATGTCCCTTCCCCTTCTTCCTTACTGCAAGTTAGTCAGCTGAGCAGTGTGTGCAGCTAAAACACTTTCGCATAACTACCACCACCATAAACAAGATACAGAACAGTTCTAACACATAAGGCATTCCCTTGTGCTGACCTTTTACCATCAGATCTTCTCCCCACTCTTAACCTCTCATTTTTGAAGAGTTTAGCTACTGGTTTACTATCACTATACTTCTCTCCAGTCAAAATTCTTGGTAATTTCAATGTCAGTGTAGATGATCTTTCCAATCCCCTGAATCTTTCAGTGACTTAACCTTATCACAGTCACACGTTCATACTTTGATCTTGTTACCAAATTGGTAACACTCAGTCGTCTCAATTTCAAGTATGCCACTCGTCATCCGTCACTTACTATATTTCAATAATGCTTTAACCCTCTGGGAACCTTTAATTCTAACACCTTTACACTGTCCTTCTCCACCTCACCGAACCCATGTCCTCTCTCTTCTTTTTACCTAAGCTCAGAGGACTTGGCCAGTCGTTACAATCACTCTCATGCTTGTACTCTCAACTCCCTCACTCCCTTCACCGTTCCTCGAACCGGTTAGGCTAAACCTAAAGGTTAAATTCATATGCCTGCTCCTATGCAGCCAACAGAAATCAATGATAATTAGATTTTTTAAAAATTCAAGATTCTTAGATTAGGTAGCCTCTTAATGTTCTGCAGAATTCATAATACATTTCCCATTTATCAATTTCCCATGTTCTCAGGTGACTATGTCATATCATACCATATATCATGACTCAGACTACAGATTTCCACTTTCTTAGATGACAATATGATATCATAATCCCAAGATCCCTTCTTTCAAAATCTCCAGCCCTGCCTCACCTATTTTCCTTCTCAACTGATAACACTGTATCCCAATTTATTGGGAAAGTTGGAGCAATTAGAAGCATCTCCCACCACAGCATCTATCCGTGTACAAGCTATCCATCTAGAGGATACATCTATACATGTATCTGTACAAGTTCCTGTATACTCTGCTTTAATTCTGTTACTGTGGGCAAACTATGAGCTCCTAGCAAAGGCCACTGTTGTATACTAAATCCCATCCTTTCTTGCCTATTTAAGGACAATACTATTTAAGCACTTCTCTCCTCTTTAAATGGCATCATCAATTTTTCCCGCTCAGATGGATATTTCCATCAGATTATAAATATACTGTTATTTTTCCCATCTTAACAAACAAACAAAAAAATTTAAAGCTTCTATTGTCCCCACTTCTTCATCCAGGTACACATACCTCTCTTCCTTTATAGTCAGACTCTTCAAGAGTTGTCTGTGAAAGGGGTTTCCATTTTTCTCCTTTCCTTCTCTCTTGAATCCACTCCAATCCATTTTTTTGCCCCTACCACTTCACTTAAATGCTTTATCAATATCATCACTGACGTCTGCATTGTTCAATCATTTTAATTTGAGACACAGCAGTTTTGACAGAACTGATCACCCACTGCTTCTTGACACACTTCCATTTGTCTTCCAGGATAGAACACTCTTCTGGCTTCCTTCTCCTACTCTACCTGCTCCTTTTTTTCTTTTTTAAATGAGGAAGGTTACCTCTGAGCTAACATCTGTTGCCAATCCTCCTCTTTTTGCTGAGGAAGACTGGCCCTGGGCTAACATCCGTGCCCATCTTCCTCCACTTTATATGTGGGATGCCTGCCACAGCATGGTTTGATAAGCGGTGCATAGGTCCACACCCGGGATCCAAACCAGTGAACCCCGGGCCGCCAAAGTGGAGCACATGAACTTAACCACCATGCTACTGGGCCGGCCCCTCTACCTGCTCCTTTTCAGAATACTTTGCTGGTTTCTCTCAGCCTCCTATCCTCTAAATATTGATGTGCTCAAACTGTGTTTTGGGACCGCTTTTCTTTCCTATTACATTCACTCTAGTCTCTTGGTTTTAAATGCTATCAATATGCTTACACTTCCAAATGTGTATCTCAAACCCAAGCCTCTCACCCTAATACTAGACTTTTATATCCTAACAGACATCTCATATTTGTATGTCTAAAACTGAGTTCATGATCACAACTTGCTCCCTAAGAGTCTTCCTCATCTCAATAAGTTACAACTCTATTCTTCCATTTCCTCAGGCTAATAGTCTAGTAGTCAGCCTCAATTTCTCTCTCTCTATCACACTCTCTGTATAATCCATCAAAATATCCTTTTGCCCTGCATTCAACATTCACCTACAATCTCAACAATATTTGCCATATCCATTGCCACAACCCACGTTTTAACCCACTACCATCTATCTAGCAGATTATTGCAATAGTCTTCCAACTGGTTTCCTTGCTTCTGTCCCTGCCCATTGATTGTACTGATCCCTGGAATGTAGATGCATTGCCTGGTGGGACAGCACCCAAGTTAAAGCCATGAGGACAAAATTCCGTACTAAGGAAGACAGAAGTCATAAGAAAATGAGAGACTGACCCACATGGATGTCTATAGGAAGACTTTTTTTGGATGGGGGTAATAGCTGTGGTGAGAGCAGTGTGGTTAGGGTCCAAGATGAAATGGGGGCCAGACCAGTAGGGTCTGAGTGAGATCAGAAGCCATTGGAGATTTTTAAAAGGGGGAGTAAAATGACCTAAATTACATTTGACCAGAAATTACGCTGGCTCTAACATTGAAAATAGAAGTAGAGTAACCATAGATCCTGACTTTGTTAGAATCCCACATCAAAGAGCCCTCTCCTGCTGCCATATTGGAAATGGCTGATAAACAGAAACTCGTACCATTCTCTATTCATATAAGCAAATACTAATCTGGAAATTCTACTTTCACTGAGAACTTGTTTCCACTTTGTTTTTGTTTGTTTGCTTTGTCTGGCATGTCTATTAAATAAGAGATTAATCATAAACTTACCTCAGTCTATGGCAGAAGTATCTCTGCTGCTAAATGCAGAAGCTCATGTGTGAAACTGCAAACAGGCTCAGTAAAATTGGGGGACCATCTATTTCTGGAAGATAGCATATGCATCTATCATTCTGCCACAGCACAAAACATAGTCTGGTGTAGAAGACTATGTTCAACAATGACCAGAATAGGCTTCTCACCCTAATTAAGCAGAAATTAGGGAGCCCCAAGCCGAAGTAGCCTTATTTCTTGTTAATAGCTCAGAGTAAGACCTGAGCTCAATTAGAGGCCCTATTTTAATAGTTAGCCCTAAAAGGGCCAATGTGCAGCCTATTGCGAGGTAGTAACATGGCTCTTTGGTGAAACGTAAATAGACTGTGACTCCCAAGTGGCTTATGTCTATGTATGCCAGGGCCACTGCCCTTGAAGAAACTCAGAGAAAGTTTCAGACAAGAAATAAGATGTAGTGTAAATCATAACTTATCTTTGGAAGACTAACTGGAGATTTGTTCAGGTTAAGAAATTATTGGAAGAATTTTTAAGTTTATCTGAATTATTGCTCCTCTTGGACCAAGGCACATGACTCATTTATTAATAAAGTATTTATTACTACAGAAAGGATAACATAGATATCAAACTTTTTGCCTAAAAGTACTGAAAAATTTGCCCTTGAGATGTTGGCCAATAGCAAGGCAATAACAAACTTTCTTAGCAATTCACAGAAACTGTAGACATAATGAGCCTTGGATCCTAAGAAGGATCTAAACTGGCAGGTATTGGATTGATTCTGCTGCTAATCATATATCACCCTTTGTTTTGATGGCCAACAAATCCATTAACCTATCCGAATTGAGGCAGTTAAGTTATAATTACATTCTTTATTAGATTTCTTCGTCTAGATGCAAACGAGAATGACTGTAAGGCGACAGTCTTCTCCCATTAAAATGTAATTTCCGGAGGTTCTCTACCCCAGAGCTTACCAGAGTTCTTGGCTCATAAAAGGTATTCAGTAATATTTAAATTGTGTATCATGATATAAATATATTACTGAAGCAGGGCCTTAAAATCATTTGGCATGATGTACCAACCAGTGAATTGGGCACTGCTGTCATGGTGCACCATTTCAACCCTGAGAACAACATTGTTTAAATAGTAAGTTGATTACCTCAGCTTCAAAAAATATTCAGTTTGTAAGCTCTTCATCAGTAGGTTCATAGCAAATTTATTTTCTCTGGGAAACTTAGTAAGCAAATGAAAGGAAACATTTGAAAAATTCAAAATTATAGTTTAGAATGAGGAATTGTTTCTTAAATTGTGTCAAATGGAATCATTTCTTTTCCAACAATGTTTACTGAATTAAGGGACTTGTGAGTTAAATTTTAGATTTATTACACCTTGTATTATCATTCTTGGCAGAGAGTAGATTTAGAAAAGAAACTGACCTATTAAAAGCCCAGAATTTATTGTTTTCCAACGTCCACAAACAAATGTAGATTTTGGAAGAAATGTTTATTACCAGCAGTATTAGAAAGTACATGGAATTGCTTTTCTTATGAAAATATCTGTTGTACATAATATTTTCATTATTTTTCTTTGGTTAGTTGAACAAACTTGCATGTTTTTTATTTAATCATAAATAAGGACAAAGTTTTTCATTTGTTTTTTGGAGTAACACAGAAAATTTCTTAACACAGAAAATTCTCTTTGGAGAGCTGTGGAATGAACTTATAGCTATGTTGAAATACCATTTATTTCAACATAAATGCTACTCACAGGTGACAAAAAATTAAGTTCACTGTAATAAGGTCTTGGTATATCATAAATATGCATCAAGGAAATATAGTCCCCTATAGGGTTTAAAAAAGAGGAAGTGTTTTTAAAGGAATATGAGAGAGTATTATTCCGGAGAAATTTAATCAGAAGTCTAATTATATCTGTATAGAATTTAAAAGAAAATGAAAGGGTAACATGGTTGGTGCATATATTATTTACAGCAAATCCCAGATTAGTTTAGAAAAAACCTTATTCTCAATAAACCCTCCAGCTAGTGTTAGCCCCCAGGTAGCACCATTTATTGGAGAAGAACATGATTTTCTTAAAACTTTTTCAATTAATTTCCTTGTGTTAAACTATGCTGTATAATTTAAATCCTGCAGTTAATATATTCCCAACTATTTGATTCCTTGGAGGCTCTATATAAAAGGAAGGATTTAAAGTTGGTGAGATAACCTGAATTATTTAGTTTGGAACAGAAGAATTTCTTAGAAGCTCAGAATATGTTTCCTTTCCAGAAATATTTGTATGGTAAATCATAACACATATACTCATAGCTTTTAAAATGTTTTCTTTTTTGAGAAACTATATACTTTCTAGAGTCATGTCAAAATACTGTACAGTGGTTAAAAGTCCAGATTCTGGAAGTAACTGACTGCATTCCAATCCAAGCTGTTCTACCTAGGTAAATTTATCAACTTCTCTGTGTTGGTACCTGCCTTAGAAGGTTATTGAGAAAATTAAATGAATGCAGTAAGATGCTTAAACCTATACCTGATACATAATGAGAAATCTATAAGTGTTGGCCAGTATTTTGAGATACTTACAAGTGCTAATTGATGCAGGGGATACAAAGATAAGTGTATCATGAATTTACCATTTAGTGGGGGCTGAATAGGGTCATTTATTCCTTCACTAATTCATTCAGCAAATGATCAGGGAGTGTCTACTTTTTATTAAGGATGAGACTACAAGATGTGATAAGACAAAACCCTGATGGGTGAGCTAAATGAAATAGGATCCAATGAAATAGGAGCTAAAACCAAGGTTGTGCAAGGTAGGATGGGAACACACTGGAGGAGAAGTAATTCTCCCATTTCAAGAAATATGTCAGAAAGGAGACATACACGAGATGAATCTTAAAAATGTCACTAGAAATTTGCCAGGTAGACTAGAGGGAGCTAGGTGAAGGAAGAAGAACAGGTGTAAAAATACAGCAGCCGAGAGACCATGTGGCTTCCAGCAATCAACAAGCAATTTTGTGTGCCAGGGTATGTGGGGAGGTAGCAGGATAAGATGCTGGGAACGGAGTTATGCAGAATCAGGGGTTGGAAGTTGAAGAACATTAACCTAATGCATTATGCACTATGGAGTTAATGGAAAATTTCATGTAGGCAAGTGATGTGATAAAATTTGTGTTTAGAAGCCGGACTAACCACAGTGTGAAGATGGAGGGATTTAAAGGAGGGGGGAGTAGAGCCAGAGAGTCCAATTAGGAAGGCGTTGTTTTAGTCTAGACAATAATTTATAAAAGCCTGTTCTAAACGGGAAGAAGACATACTTACTGATTATTTACTAAGTTCTTAACACTGTTTTAAGTTCCTTTCAAACATTATCGCTTTTAATCCGCACCAGAGTCTTATACATTTGGTGTCATTGGGTCCAATTACAGTGATCAGACAAAACTGAAGCTCGGAGGGGATCAGTATTTGGATCAAGATCATACACCAGCATAGATTGGAGCAGATTTTGAATCATAGTCAGTCTGGATCCCAGTCGTCTGCTTCTTTCACTATATCATTTTGCCTCCCATAGTAGTGATAGTAGGGATGAAGAGCCAAAAATGAGCTTGAAAATATTAGGAGTTCAATTTCATAAGACTCAGTAGAGGTATCCAGGTTGTAATTAAGTATATGAGTTGGAAAAGAGAATCTGTTAACATCAGCTTAAAGGTAAATTAAAACAACGAGGGTGTGTAAAATTTAAAACAGAATAAGCAAAAGAGAATATTGAAAATACCAATATTTAAAGTCAAGGAGAAAGAGAGTCCATTAGAGAGATGGAAAGTGAAAAACAGGACAGCCGTGGTGTTATGGAAGACAAGACCCAAGCATCCCCAAAAGAAGGATATAATCTAGCCAAGTGACATCTACCGAGAGGGTCACTATAGTAAAGAATAGAACGTGTCCATAAAATGTGAACAGTTGAGACATGATTGAACCCTTCATTGAACAGTTTCAGGAGGGTGGCGGGGACGTCAGCCCCTGGTGGCTGGGGAGTGAATGGAAAGTGAAGATGAGGAGGAAAGCATAGAAACTGATTCTATTCCAAGAACTCTAGCTGTAAAGAGGAGGAAGTAAATAATTTACAAGAGTTTTTTTATTGTTTATTTATTTCTTTTCTTTTAAAATAAGGTTTAAGAGGAATGGTAAAGGATGTACAAGAAGTACACTCCTCTATGATGGGAGAAAGAGGAGATAAGGTCCCTCAGTTTGAGGGGAGTGTGGTGAGAAGTTGAGAAAGTTTCTGTCCCAGTGGCCTCTATTTTCCCTGGAACATTGGAGAAGAGTAGGTCATCTACTGAGACTGGGGGATTAGACGAAAATTTAGGGAGTGCTATTGTTCTAGACTTGTGTCTTCCCGAAATTCTTCTGTTGACATCCTAATGCCCCATGTGATGGTATTAGGAGGTGGGCCTTTGGGAGGTGGTTAGGTCATGAGGGTGGAGCCTCATGAATGGGCTTAATGTTCTCATAAAAGAGACCCCACACAGCTCCCAGGTCCCTTCTGCTATGTGAGGACACAGTGAGAAGTCTGTGACCTGGAAGAGGTCCCTTACCCAACCACTCTGGCACCCTCATCTTGGACTTCCAGCCTCCAGAACTGTGGGAAATAAATTTCTGTTGTTTATAAGCCACCCAGTTTGTGGTATTTTTGTTATAGTGGCCCAAACTGACTAAGACAGGAGCTTGAGAAAGGGGCAATTTTAAAAGAGCTTATATAGAAAAGGGTGTAGGGGCAGGCCTGGTGGTATAGTGGTTAAGTTCGTGCCCTCTGCTTTGGTGGCCCGGGGTTTGCCGGTTTGGATCCTGGGTGTGGACCAACACTCCACTTGTCAAGCCATGCTGAGGCGGCGTCCCACATAGAGCAGCTAGAAGGATGCACAACTATGACATGCAACTATCTACTGGGGCTTTGGGGAGAAAAAAGCAAAAAAAAGAAAATAGTGTAGTGGTAGTAGTAGTAAACACTTACAAAATGTCTGTTCTGTGCCAAATGCTGTTCTAAGTACCATATATACGTTAACCGTCACAGTGACTGTATGAGGTGTGTTCTAGCGTTAACCTCATTTTACCATGGAGGAAAGTAAGAAATGGATGTTAAATAATTGTTTACTTGTCCAAGATCCCATAGCTTATAATGAAAGAGCTCGTTTCTGAACCCACTTCAGAACGCAGATCCTGTAAGAGAACCCAAAACTCCAGAACCCAGATCCTATAAGATGCAGTAAGAGAGCTATCATAGGAAGATAAAATACTAGTATACAAGTAACCCCAATACAAGTTAGAATACAATAACTAACCAAAACATTTCTTAAATGGTCTTGGGTTTCAAGGAATAACAAAAAGAGATCAGGAATCATTAGCTAATATTGGAGTTAAAGGCACAAAAAAGCCTAGCAGGACTCAATTATTATTGAGTCCTACATACATACATAGAAATATTGTATATTTGATTGCTCATTGTATATAATTCTGATTAAATCCTTAATAAGTATTCTATCTTAGATTTCAGAATAAGAAAGAAATATGGTAGATTTGGGAAAGATTCAGAAGAAAAGTATAAGTGAATATGAACTTAAATGTATAAGAATAACAAAGATATGCCCCTTTGCTATACATTGCCACTGAAAATATACTACAAGAAAATTAATTTAAATGTGTGCTTGAGGGACTTAAATTTAACACTGAAAGAAATACTTTATTAGTAGTTAAGAATTGCTCTACCATTTGTTAGCTCTTTGGCTATTTAAATTTTCTGAGTCTCCGTGTCCTCATCTGAAAATGGGGATAAGAGAGTATCTATTTAATAATATTCCAGGACTAAATCAGTTAAACCATTTAATGTGCTCAGCATAGTGGTTGGCCAAGAGAATTAATACATGTTAGCTCCTCTCCCTTCTCTTCCTTATTACTGTTATTATATCCCAGAATACTTATTTTCAATAAATCTTTCTTTATGCCCATAATGAATATTTAATTAGTCACCAGAGAAAATAAATATGTCTACATTTAAGATAAGAACTTTACTCTTGTAGATATGTTCTCTGGCATTGGTAACTTGAATGATTAATAAATTAGTCTCTAAGTAAATAAGATTTGACTTGAAGTATGGAGAAACATAACATATTCACTGAAACCAAATGGGCCATTTTTCAAATGCTAGAGCTGACTCTAATTATTTGCACTTATTTTGATTGCTGCATTATATTTTACCATTTGCATTATCATCTTATTACCATATGACCACTGCTATGGTGGAAGATGTATTTTATATGATTCACAAGGAACAGTTGGGAAAAATTGCCCTTCATTTGCAAATCTCTGTTGATATTTTGCAACAGTTACCAAAGTAAAGCTGAAGCATCAAAGCAATGTATAAAGATCATGCAAACTATACACAATTGTGCTTGTGCTTTGTTGGGACTACCAGGAAAAAATTTATTGTAATTTAAGAATCTGGATGAGAATGGGAAGCATGGAATACACCATTACACAGTCCTGGCACCTGTATTTATGAATAGAATGCAAATTATTTGGCAAATTACATGTTTTTTAAAAACCAAATTCTCCATAAATGAATGATTCAGCATTAAGTTCCTTCTATATGCTTAACACCTACCAATCCTCATATTTTACAAAAGAGCTATAGTCCACATGAGTGCAGGAGAAAGGGAATAAATGTGGTATAGAAATTAAGATCATTGAAATTCTTGAGGTGTAGTCTCTGAGACCTTAGAGAATTCCCAAATCTGTGAACATCACAATAGCAGTTATAGCCATCTT
This sequence comes from Tapirus indicus, assembly GCA_031878705.1. NCBI lineage: Eukaryota > Metazoa > Chordata > Mammalia > Perissodactyla > Tapiridae > Tapirus > Tapirus indicus. The sequence goes on along the minus strand of CM062937.1, from coordinate 30,461,001 downwards.
TCCTTAAAATGTAGTAAAGTTTCACTGGAAACTTTCTAGGATCCCCTTTGGAATCTTAGTGAGTTACTTGTAGCTAGGGACCAGAAGGGGACACCTAAACTCAGTTGAAAGATTCCCGGAAATAAGGTAGGCCCAATCTCAAGATAAATGATGATTCCTGCACACTAGCCTCATAACACTAATTAAATTCATGTAAAATTAAAAATTGTGCCATATTATTGATCTTCAAGGTCAGTGTCAACCAACTGAAGCTGTTGATAAAGCCAAGATTCACAAGATTTGCCCTTGTATTAAGATATTAAGTATGTGGCATCAAAGAAAACAAGTTAGAGAAAAGAGTGAGCACTGTAGATTTAGCTTTGGGGAAGCAACCACAGAAAACGTGGGATGAGCACTAGTACTTAATACAATGGCCATCCAATTCTGAATTCTGCACCTTGGTCCATTCATTGCATCAAGTTGTTGCAAGAATAAAAGCAATAATTTCCCTTCCTCCTTTTTTTAAATAAAATTAAGAAAATGGATAGACTTTCCCTAGTTTAATTTTTTTTTTCTATACAATCTTCTTAAACCCTTGGCACTTGCTCCTACTTGCCTGCTAGCAAAAGCTAGCAGATGATAAAATGAATGAACAAGTAGCAAATGAATATTAACAGAAAATTCAGAAACAGTCAAACAGCTTGTTTTGTGTGTATGGACATGTGTGCTAGTGGTTGTGATTTGATATTGGATACATATAATAAAATCATATTTTTCTGCTCCTGGTTTTTATGACAAAATTAAATATATGAATGTGTCATGGTGTTCCACAAAGAGGGTGGTGTTTTGCAAAAAAACCACCATGATTGGTAGGTTTAGCACTACCTGAAGAAGTTTAGGGAGAGGGACTCAAGGAAGGGAGCGGGAAGAAGGGGATGGCATCAGGACACAGGAACCCAGCATTAATCAGGGTACTGAAGATGGACCTTTGTATGGTATGTATGGGGGTATGTAATGAGTAATAAGACAGAAGAAAAGGATTATCAAGGTAAAGTATAACCGTTCTGCTTCTATTACTGAATATAGTTTTTCCTATATAAAGAGGTAATGTAATGTCTATAGAATATTAGTTTCAAACAATGTGGTATAGAAGATCTATTTCTATGTTCTGATTTTTAACGTCTCCAATTATGAAAGATATTGCTTATCATTCTATTTTTCAGAAATTTAATTTACATCTATTCAGGTGCTTCACTAAATTTACTGAATATTGTTTACCTTACCTTTTTTGTTGTTGATGCTCAACTGCTTTATGTCAGGGGAAATCATGTTGTTATTCGAAGCGTAGGGTACAAACTTGTCACCTCTACCTCTTTGCATATTACCTTTTGCCCCTTAGGGTAACCTTAAAGCCAGATTTTCCATACTGGATTAGTACAATTTTTTTTTTTTTTTTTTTTTGATGAGAGAGTTACACAGGATAAATTCTGAAGAGAGGAATGGAGGAAAAGTTATTTTTTCGTTGATTTTTCTCAAGCTGTTCTTTCACGTCATGTTACTAAATTCCTAGTAACTTATCTGTCTTTTTATTTTGAAAGAATTTTTAACAGGGATATTTTCTGAAATGAATGCTTTCCCTTTTATTATTGAATGTCTCTCATGTCCATCCCTCTTTTCCCCTCTCTGCCATCACCCTCATTCATTCAGTGTTATTTTTTTTCCATGTAAATTTTCCATACTGGATGCCAATTCATAAACCTCTTGAACTCAAGAGTCCCTGTTCTCTGAGTTACTCTAGTTTCCCCCATGTTGGGTACATAGTAGGCAGGAAATAAGTGGGTGTTGAGCAAATGTATGTATGAATTGATGAATGAATGATTCAGAATGGTTATATAAAGATGCTACAGCAGATTACTTTCTTATTAATCTTCTTACGGAAGCCTTATACATGTCAATGGCACATCCAGGATTTGAAAAAAAAGCACTTTTTGGGGGGTGAATTAAGACCTGTAGTTGCCAAATAAGATAAAAGTCTTTGCCAAATGAGTGTTGGAAGAGTTGAAATGTGTTCTTATGTCATATCTAGATTATTGCAATAGCCTTCTAACAACTCCTCCATTTCCAGACGCTACCTAAGCTCATCCATTTTGCACATCATCACTAGATTAACCGTCTAAAGACACCATTTTGTCATTCCCCTGTCACTGTTCAGAAACCTTCTATTTTACCAACTGTCTTATTGTACCTTAATTTGTTGTCTTACATCTGTCTCTCCAATACATTGTACAGTTCTTGAGAGAAGGGAATATAATAATCTATTTTTCTCTCTATTTCTACTTATCTATACACACATGTTATATATATGAATATTAATATATATATAAATAACATGTATGACAGCAAACACTAGGCAATCAGTGAATGCTTGTTGATGTTCCAGTGTCTGCATATGAACTTTAATATTGAAAAATGCTAATAGGAAGAGGAGGCAATGGACCTAGAGTAAGGAGTTTTGGTGTCGAAAATCTAGTTCTGCCACTAAAATTCACTGAACACTTCGGATAAACCACTTTCTCTCTGGGCCTCAATGTTGTCATTGGAAAAATTGAGGTAATGAAGGAATGGAAAGGACTAGACTCTCTCTCAAGACCTTTAAGACCTAACATGTTTTGTTCCTAGTCATCATTATTGAGTGCAAAGGCAATATAAGTTTACCTATTTGGATGACAAACTTTTTTTTTTCTTAAACAAAAAATATTAGGTATGCAACAAGGCCAGGAAGCCACAAAGTTCTTCCTGACATATTTCAGAGTTTGTAGACCCTTGAAGAACATCTGGGTCTGTGTAGGTGTATTAAGTTGCCCACCCTTGAACTTGAGATTTCAGAGAAGCAGTGGGCAGAGTGGGAAGATGATGATGGGCTTTGCCTTAATCAGGCTTGGGTCTGAGTCCAGATTCTGGCTGCAATTGTTTGACCTCGAGTCACACTGCTTTTCTGTGCTTCTGTTTAGTCAGCTGTAAAATGGGGCTAAATATTATCTTCAGAGTTGTTTTAAAAATGTATACATTATATATACTCTATGTACAGTCCTTGATGAACAGCAAATGCTCAATGTATCATAGTTCTTACTATTATGGGACTAAAATTAGTGCTGCCAAGGCAATAATCAGTCTTAATAAATCAACTATCACTAAAGGTACAGGATAAGAAGGAAAAAAGAAATGATTAACCCTGTTAACCGCCCAAGAAATAAGAGGTTTCTATCTCCAACCCACTGACAAAAGGCCAATTTTCAAGCTTTTGGTGTTCAAAGATAATTTTTCTTCTGACATTGCTCTCATCCCAATTATGAACCCAGTTCAAAAGTAATGATTAGACAGTGAATATGCCTAATGATCCTGCACACATATAAGCAGAATTTAGGGGAGCATGGATTTACATTAAATAAACAAATAAAAATATGTCAGTCTGCCCCACTATAGACAGGCCGTATGAGTTTAATGCAGTTCCCCATCCTATTAAAATACACATGGAGTCGCTGAAGACTCTCTCTAATAGATATTTACTACATGTCACAGTGTGAAACATCCTGATCTGCAAAAATTGTGAGATATACTTTCCAGAATAGTATCGCTAATAATTTTCAGTTGCTAAAATGAGTCACCATAAAAAGAACTTAGCATATTAAAATATTTGCTGTGTAATTGAAAAAGATCATGCCCAGCCCTATTTTATAATGTTCTCACCATAAGTTATCTTCATTATATTTACTCACATTCTAAAACCATCATAAATTAGTCCACATGCTCCTTCTTCCCCTCCTCGGCATGGTACCCCATTTGAAATGTATGTTCTAGAGAAACGTGTGGAAATCAAAGATATCAAAATCATTTCTTCCACAAGTTTTACTTATTTCTTTTTCGTTCTGCAGCACCTAAATGTTTTCATAAGGAGTTACTCTTAGGCACTTATAGGCGGGTCACCTTTTTCCTCTTTGTTTATAACTTTGGTTTTAGGATTAAAATCATGACAGAACTTTGAGAAAAGCGTTAATTTGTGAACAGGTTCCACAAATTGTTTCCCAGAAGAGAGCTTCCCTTGAGTAGATATCTGGAAAATTAAATAAATAAATAAAAATTAAAAATTTTATTTTATCTCATATATTATTCTCCTTTCCTAAAAATAGATTTAATGAATAAAAACACAAACTTTTTTTGCTTTTTCACTGCCTTCAATTTTGAATCAATGCTAAATATTATTTTTATGAATCTTTCTCGTGTTTGAATACCAAGCTTCTATAGCTGCTCTTGTACAGGATTTTAACTTCACCTCCTTTGTCCTTCTAAGAGTTCCTAATTGGTCTACCCATCCTAAGTCTCTTCTTGTACCATTTCTCCCTCTACACTGTTGCTGGGATTATTGTTCTAAAATACATCTGGCCATGTTTCTTCCCAGCCCCAAACTCCATGGTCTACACTCAGAAAATCCATACTCCTTTCTTAGTACATTAATGTTATTCCCCACCATCCCATGTTCACTTTCTGTCTCACCTCTTGCCTCTACTTCACTTCTCTTAAAATCTGTTTACACCAAACCACTCTCCACTCAACAAACATACTGCTTCCTTTAACGCTTCATAATTTTTCATCAGTTCTCTCTTCCTAGAATCCTCCTACTCCAGACTCTTAACCATGTGGAGAGATCTTATTCACTCTTCATGACTAAAACTAAGTGTCACCTCCTCTGTGAAGCCCTCATTACTCTAGTAGACAAGCTTTGTGACTCCTTTCAGCCTCTCACAACATTTGTTCTCACCTGTCTCATAACACTTGCCTTAACATATTGTTATAACATCCTATTATATCGTGGTCTCTCTTCAAATGTCTCTCTACACTGTGAAGTCTTCAGAAACAGTGTCTCTTATACATCTTCATATCTCTAACGTGAAGGTTAGTGTGTAACATTACAGACCCTCTATGTTGAATAAATTAGTGAATGAAAACTTGTTGGAGTGGCTGACTTATTGACAGAAACGACACCTATTTTAGGGGTGAAAAACTGGCCTGTGTATTTTTAATCTAAGTTTATTTAATTTAATAACTGCTGGGAAAAATAATTTATATAAAGCTCATAGTGAGTATTTATAAATATTTGCTCTTATTATTTACACAATTATTATTGAACTATCAAGCACAAATTGTCCCTCTTTGTCCTCTATTCCACATCATAATTGAAGGTTTTGTGGTACTAGAACTTTTAACCAGTAAATTCTACAATAATGTGCTGTTATAGACCGCACATATGTGACCCATCCGAAATTCGTGTGTTGAAGCCACAACCCCTAGTCTGGCAGTATTTGGAGTAAAGAGAGACTTTGCCTTCCATTCCTGCCATCTCTCCGCTACTGGTGGTGTAAATGGTGATGTAATGTCCAGAATGATTCCAACTGCCCTTGATCCTTTCTACTTAGCTTCCATTCTCCTGCGCTCTCGGTTACTGTGGCCCCATGGTTATTTCCTTATCTTCCTGTCTCCACCTTAGCTTCCACTTATAGGATCATTATTGTTTTTGTTGCCACATAATAACTGGTATCTCTGTTTACCATCCTATGAGATGTGTGTGTTTGTGTGTGTGTCTGACATGCGTGGCATGTGCATGCTTAGTCTGCTTAGCTTGCTATAACAAAATATCACAGACTAGGTGGCTTAAACAACAGAAATTTATTTTCTCACCGTTCTGGACACCGGAAGTGCAAGCTCAAGGTGCTGGCAGGGTTGGCGTCTCGTGAGAGCTCTCTTGTTGGGTAGCAGAGAGCTGCCTTCTAATGTGTGTTCTCATGGCCTCTTTGCATGTGAAGTGAGAGAGAGAGAGAGAATTCTTTGGTGTCTTTTATAAGGACACTAACACCCCACTCTTATGACCTCATTTAATCTGAATTACATCTTTTCTCCAAAAACTGCCACACTGGGGATTATGACTTCAACACATGAATTTGGATGGGACACGTGCGTTCAGTCTGTAACAGCACGTTACTGTAGAATTTACTGGTTAAAAGTTTTCGTACCCTAAAAACTTCAATTATGATGTGGAATGGAGGACTAAGATGGACATGCTTTCAGCAAGCAGAATTTTCAAGGTAGAGGCTTACCAAATTTTCTACGCCGAACACTCTTTCTCCATTAAGGTGACTGTAATTTTTTTCATCTAAAATAGGAAGCAGCTCCTCTTTGCACAATTCATCTTTGTCAGACTTCTGCTTCTGTTCAAATGCTTTGCAGCCACTTTGATTAATTCTGGGGCTTGATGTTCAGAGTTTCACTTTGATAAAACAGGGAATCATTTTGCATAAAGCATGGAGGCATTTCTTTTATTTATTGTGGCAACAAGCTTTAAAAGTTCCTTTTCGTCTGCCATTGGTGATATCTATTCAAGGAATGGTCTTATTTGCAGTACATTATCCCACTGTCATTTTGGGTGTCATCTCATGACTGAATAAAATATAAATCTGCTTTCTCTCCAGATTTCATATATCAAAATCTCTCTCGTTAGTTCTGAGTTGCAGGACTTTCAAATTCCATTGTGTAAAGCCATAGGGTTAGATTTTTTCGAAATAGACTTTCTTAGTGCTTCTTTCGAGGTGGAATAGCAGCAACATACTGTCTCTGAGAATCTGATGAGTGGCTCAACATATCAAACTGGCCCAGAATGCTTTGTGAAAAAAAAGTTGAATTGGGTACAATTTGGTATAATCCAAATTGGATTATAATAAATTATAATAAATATAGTAATGTGTGGATTATAATATATTATAAATATCATAATTATAATTGGATTATAATAAATATGAGAATTGTAATGAATAATTTTTATAATAATTGGATTATAAGAAATATGAGAACAATATATAATTGTTGGATTATAATAAATATTAGAATATATATTATAAAAATAACCCAGATAATATCCTATACTTTCTTTGATTAAGAACATTAAGAACTGACATTAGTCTATTTTTCCTTCATGATAGAATTTAGAATTGTGGCTTATATAATAGATCCTGACCTTGTCAAAGGATCATAATCCAGTAAAAACACAAAACTCAGCCTCTGTCCGCTGATTTTTATAAAGAGTCTTGTAGCATTTGGTGTAGAGTAGGGCCTTAGAGCTCTGCTCCTGGAACTTATGAACAATTACTATGATTTAATGATGGACATTGGTTATATGTCACAAACACAAAATTGACTTACTATGTTGAATATATCTGTCTTAGATTTTGCAACATGTGTACCTTTAACGCATTTTAAGTAAAAATTTCATTTATATGATTTGAACAGAAAGGGCAAAGGAGAATATGAACTATCTGATCAAAGAAAGTCATTTCAAATGTTGAACCATATTCCATTATTACCATTAATTGGTTACATATATTCTTACTTCTGGAAATGTTTTTCTTCATAGATTTATATATAATAGCTTCCAATTTGATAAACCCTCAGGCACAAGCTCAGGAGCACATCACACATTAAGTGAAGAGAAAATGTAATTTTCATCTTCTTCTTTTTAGTAGCAAGAAGATTATTTGAATTTATGTAGACTTCAAAGATTAGATTTTTTCAAAAAGTTGCCATTGCTTTAAAAATACTGTGTATGCATATATAGCCTAATATAAATAAGGATGTTACTGCAGAATTGGACGAAAAATACTGTGTAATATTTTGAAATGATCTGACCCATTGTAAGCGTACAAATCTATGAAGGTATGTGATATTAATTATTTTCATTTATTAGGATAGAAATTAAATTGTGAGTAAGCCATCAATTTGAAATAGACATTATTTTTCATTAGATATAGCATAAGTACAAAATAATTATAGTAGCAATATTTTAATAACATGTTTTGATATTGCATCTTATTGCTGTGCACACATTTTGAAGCCGATCTGTATTCTACTGTGTAAGTTAGGAAGAAGATATATTTGTTAGATATGGTACCATGAAATATGAGTATCAAAAAATAAGATGACCTTGGGGCTGGCCCAGTGGCATAGTGGTTAAATTTGCACTCTCCACTTTAGCGGCCTGGGGTTCACAGGTTCAGATCCCAGGTGCAGACCTATGCACTGCTTATCAAGCCATGCTGTGGCGGCGTCCCATATTCAAAATAGAGGAAGATGGGCACAGATGTTAGTTCAGGGCCAATCTTCCTCATCAACAAAAAAAAGGTGACTAGTTTTTTACAGTTATTCTTTTCTTCCCTAAACCCACAAAATAAAGACAGAGATTTGCCTCTTGTTCTAAGTATATCCTCAATATTCCTTTTTACCTTTGTGAACTGATAAGCATGAGTAGAAGTATATTCTAAATAGAAATATTGAGGAAACATCCTCTCACATGAGAAGAATGAGTGAAGCACATAGTGGTATGATGGATCGTGTTGGGAACAATCTGGAATGGAACAGGCTTGTTGGTTGTTCCAGGAACTTTTAGTGTACTGGTTGATGTATCCCAGTCTCTAGGGTCTGAGATAGGAATATTTGTCTAGATATCGCAATCAGAAGGGCAACTTTTTATTCACCCCTACTGTGCAATCATATTGTGAATGGTTTATTTCTGTCATAGGTAGCTGTATGCTCCTAGCATACTCCTCTGATTGTAGATGAATAATATTACTTGTTGCATGGATCCTTGGACCTCTGTCATCTTGCCGTTTTGATCCAAGGATCTACAGTTTCTTCTGTTCCCTTACCTGTGCTAAAATAGAAATCTTGTAATGTTTTTGGCCACTTCTTTAGTTCAAAAATGAGGACCTCAGTCTCAAATTTCTCTCTTATCAACCAAGGCCATTTAGAGAGGACACAAGGGCTGACATAAATGGCCTTTTACACTATCAAACTTGTGAAAAAACAAAGGATTTTTATTTCTAAATTATAACCTTCCATTTACCTCACTCAATCCTGTATAAAATTTACTCTAGCTCTAATTTGTGCTTAAACATAAAACTTGAGTTAGTTTCCCAAGAGTGAATAATTCTATAAAGTTAGAGATATTTTAAAAGTTGAGATGATCAGTAGAAATATTATACATATATTTATATATATAAATTAATGTGCATATTGTATAAAATATACTTATATTGATCTATATAAACTTATGTGCACATTAAGAAATTCTCTATTCATTGCCTTCACTTTAAGTATAGTGGTTTTAGAAATAATATAAAAATAAACTTGATGTCTGAAAAAAATTAGATCCTTGAAGAAATAGAAAGGCTACTCTTATTCTGTATCTTCAGACATGAATTGGAAATGAGTATACACTCATACACTCCTGGGAAAGATCAAAACCACAAAGTACGAAGATTATGTCCCTTATCCTGTCCTGTGTTAGGAGCAATCTCTTTAATTATTCTGAATATTTTAGGCAAAATCTTTCTTGATTATACGTACAGTGTAGAATAATGGTTCTCCAAGTATAAACTGAGAAGCCCTAGGGATCCTTCAGACTCTGTTGAGAATCTATGAAACTAAAACTACCTTCTTAATAATACTAAGATGTTATTTACCTTTTTCAATCTGTCTCTTGTAAGTGTTCGGTGGGGTATGTCAGAGAAATCACGATAGGTGGTAATATCACTTTGGTTAATGAAATATGTTTGTGCATTCGTGAATTTTCTAGAATGTTCTAAGGTACTAGGTATAAATATGTACTTTTTTTCAGAGATTAATTCTATCTGTTCCCAATACTTCTATTTTACTCTTACTAGCTATAACCTTACTTTTGCCTAAAACAAAGGTGGGCAAACTTTTTCTGTGAATGGCCAGATGGTAGCTATTTTTGGCTGTGTGGACCACACAGCCTGTCACAACTATTCAACTCCGCATTGTAGCCAGAAAGCAACCATAGACCATATGTAAACAACGCATGGTTACGTTGAAATGAAACTTTATTTACGGACCCTGAAATCTGTATTTCGTATAATTTTTATATGTCATGAAATCTTAGTCTGCTTTTGATTTTGTTCAATCATTTAAAAGTGTAAAAACCATTCTTAGCTCATGGGCATTTCTAAAACAGGCAGCAATCTGAATTTGGCCATAGGTCATAGCTTGACAACCTCTATCTAATAAAACTTGATTGTTGAAACACTCAAATTTTCCTTATAAAGACTTGTAAACACAAGTAAGAACACTTTACTGTTTCACTTTTCAAAACTTTTCTAAATTTTTAAATTTCATCTAAAAGATTATTTTAGAACTTAATATTTTATTCTAAAATGAAAGAAAATGCATTTAAAATAAATCTTGCTTATGTTTAATAATAAGCATGTAAACAAACGTTCTTGGGGTCCTCAATAATTTTTAAGACTGTAAAGAAGTCCCTTGACACCAAAAAGTTAGAGAGTCATTGCTCTAGAGGCTACTGCAGGACACTCCCATCCCATTTCCAGAGTGTGGCACTTGATCTCCCCAGCTGCTGTGTTTTTTGGGCTGTCACAGGCGAGACCTTCCAGGAATTGCCTTCAGGCAGAAAGAGTGTATTACTTTCCTACTGTGGCCATAATAAACTACCACAAATTGGTGTCTTAAAACACCAGAAATGTACTGCCTTATCATCTCACCATTCAAGGAGACTGGAAGTCCAGAATCAAGGTGTTGGCAGAACCATGCTTTCAGAAGGCTCTAGGGAACGATCCTTCCCTGCCTCTTCCAAGCTTCAGTGGTTGCCAGCAATCCTTGCCATTCTTTGAGTTATAGATGCATCACTCCAATCTCTGCCTTTATCTTTACTTGGCACTTTTCCTGTGTGTCTGTGTCCAAGTTTCACTCATCTCTTAGGATACCAGTCATTGAATTAGGGCCCACCCTAATCTAGTAGGACCTCATCTTAACTCAATTACATCTGCAAGAATCAAGAATCAAGTCTATGATATTTACATACTTTCATAAAGTCTGTTATTTATACCCTTTTAAAACAGTAATGTTAATAGATGTGTTTACTCTTTGTAACACATAAGCAAAAATTAATTATAATGCTATTTAGCAATATTTATGGTATTTCTGTAAAACTAGCCCTTTCAATCCACTAAACAAAATATCTGTTATTTTGCTTATTGCTGGAGTTACTTTCTTATGACTATAAACTCTCTGAGTAATCAATTTATTCTCTTCGGGATGTTTGCTAAATCTCTTGGAATTGTCAGAAACTAGAAATGCTTGGAACTGTAGACTGGAAAATTTCTAATAACTTCTGGTTCTTTGGTTGTGTAGACCAACTGGCTCCTTTTTGTGAACAATTTTGCTGCCATTTCCAGCAAATGGATCTTTGGTCTAAGTGTCAAATCTTAAGTCATAGTAAGCACTTCTCATAACTATTAAGTTTAAAATTCTATAAGGCTGACAATCTTTTGTTTCTACATTCTTGCTGAAAAGAAAGAAATGGAGTTTCATTTGTTTTTCTTTTTTCTTTTAAGATGAACAGCAATGAGATTACCCTTACAATTTTTGGTGTCAAACGTTGAGGATAGTAACACCCTCTCCGCCATTTGTTCCTTTTTATTTCTTATTTACAAGTTATTTTCTGTATTAGCTTTCCTTAGATGTAGTTCAAAGCCATCCTCAGGAAATGGCTCGAGTTTTACATAGCTAGGTAAAAACGCTATGACTAGGCGGGAATTGGGATTGTTTAGCTGAAAGAAGAGATGGGAGAGGGTTACTTTCAAAATAAAAAAGATAACAGAATTGGTTTTTGGTAATAAAATTTAAGAATTATTTTAAAAATAGGTACACCTGTTTTGTCTCAAGGAAAAATAATAAAAGAGTAACTTTGCAGCACAAAGCACTTAGAGTAGATACAAAGAAGACTATGCATTTAAGGATAGGCCATTGGCGAGTATTCTTTGAGGTCATTGGAAAGTAAGACTGTTTCATAAAATCAAAGATATTTACTGCACACATTGAATGGCTGTATATATTAGGCACAAAATGATGTGTAAGATATGATCCTTTCACTCAAGACCATCACAGATAGTAAGGGAGGTAACATCCAAATAATGGAAGATGCACTAAGAGTCAACAATTCAGGTGCAATCTGAGACAAGAGCAGCACTGATAGAAGGAAGAACAGGACAAGATCCCAATGTCTAGAATAGTCTATAAAGGCCATAAGTGCTATTAGATTTTTATGAAACAAGAGATTCTTTCTTTTAAGGAGAAATGTTTTCTTGATTGAGTGAGCAGACCAGTTAAATGGAAGAAAGAAAATAGTGTAGAAACTATTCAGAATGAGAAATTATGAGAAATGTTTAGAGTAGGCAGAATAAATTAATAAACTATCTTACTGGAGCAGATATGGTTGGCCTGCCTTTTTATTTTTTTAGTGGCCTCTAAGACATGCTACACAGTTTGTACATTATTCCTTAGATCAGAACTTTGCCTTTCCAAACAGAAAGTGGAAACAAAATAAGAAAACAAAACAACATCCTAAAAAATAATAAAAATCACATGATGCCAAGAGATTGATTGTATTGATTGTAGGGTAGAAGTCATCATGCTCAACTTATGTTGGGAAATACTAAATAAGTTTAAAAATATATAGATATATATGCATTCATATCTTCATATTGTCTATGAGTGTGTGTGTGTATATATATATATATATCATTTTATTATATGGCTCCTCAGAACTTTTTAGGCAAACAGTAAATCAGAAAGGAATTATTACACAAATTTAAAAACATTTTGACCATATAACCTTCATTATTTTCAAAGCATATATTAAAACCTCCTGAGATGAGAAATTTATGCTTTGGATCTATTTTCTCCAATATGGTAGCCATAAGCTCCATGTGGCTGTTAAAATTAAATTTAAGTTTAATAAAATTAAAATTTATTTTCTCAGTCACATTAGCCACATTCCAAGTGCTCAACAGCCATGTGCAGCTGGCAGCTACGGTATTGAGTGACCCAGATATGGAATATTTCCATCACTGCAGAAAGTTCTATTGGGCAATACTGCTTTAGACAATAAACAGTAATAATCATTATTATTTATTATTAATTAATTATTCATTATTATTATTCTTTAATTAGGGTATTGAATTAATAAACCTCAATCTATACACATGGTGCAGAACAGACTTCTGGGTAGAGGAAATACTTAAGACAGAATGTTATAATCCAGTTATAAATTCAGATGAGGAAATTGAAAACACTGTATAGGTCATAAACCTGTCTATAAATATTCAGTTAAAATATGTAAATAGTGTAAAGATGGATCTGTTACAAGGTCTGTCCTCCAGGCATATCTTCTAGGAAGAAAAGACTGCTTTGTACATAAATAGTAAATATATGTTTTTTTAAAAGCCCAAACTAAGGAAAAACAGCATGCTAAAACAGGCAATTCATTCTAAGGGGTTCAAGGAAGGCTTTACTCTACAGTGAGTACAAGGATAGCTGGTAACATAGACAGTAAAGTTGACAACTAGAGACTGGTAAGAAAGGATTGAAATAATTTTTTTAAGAGCTAGATGACAGTTCAAAGCTCCTTTCAACTCTTTGCTTATATGAACTTTTATTTCATTTACATCCTGTTACTATCATTACTAAGTCCATTTAATTACGAATTTTAAATAATTTACAAACTACTCTCAGTTTCTTTTTAAAGAATTTTATTTTTCTTCAACTCGCACTAACCTATTTACTTTCAATTTGTGAGTGATAAATTGGAAATTGTGTGAACTGTTAAACTGATGAGTGAACAATTAAATGTAGATAAGAAGCTTTGAATTTAATATTTAGAAAATATAATATTGAGATCATTGCATAGCTGTTATGGTAGACTTGTTTATCCAACTACAACTGTGACACTCCATGAAGTCCCCAAAAAACTACTGAAGATAACATTGAGTAATCTGTAATTTTCTTAAGTAAACATCCATTTAAAAACTGTTTTCTTTGTTTAACACTAAAGGTTAACTTTCATTCGAAATTTAAGGAGATAGAAAAAAATTTTTATTCTAAAGCTTTACTTTCCTGTGACTGCTTGGATTACTATATTTCTTAGATATTAGGCAGTTAATGAATAAATTTGATTTTCAAGACTTAAATATGATAATCTGGACATCTTTTAAAACTTTCTTCAAATACAAATTATGAAAAATATCAACCAGATAATAAGAAATTTATTAAACACTAAATACTCAACATTAATATTAAGTACATAGTTGAGAGAGGTATTTTCATTGGGTTCTTTAGCAAATATTAATTGTTGTTATTCTTGTTATTAAATATTCAGGTTTTACCCTCTAGGAATTTTAATCTAAATCAGAGATGAAAGTCATTGAGGTGTGTGTGTGTGTGTGTGTGTGTATGTGTGTGTTGGGGAGGGAGGGGTGTGTGTAATAATCAGAGTAGATTAAAGATATGTAATTTAAATAAACATGCTTGGTATCACAACAATTTCTGTAATAAAAGCTAGAAAGTAAAATTTCTCAAAATCTTCTTGTCAAAGAGAAAGCAGTGATTCTCAGCAGAGTAAGGGATGGAAATGCAGCTATGTCATCTTCAGAGGTATGTTTGCATTAGAAATGTCTGAGAAATAGCCACATAAATCAGCTAGTATCAGTGCAGACAGTTTATAAACTCAGCAGCCGGTGATAAATAGCAAATATATTTCCAACCTGGAGTCTGTGTCATAATGGCCTAAAAAAAAAGAAAGCTGGAATAAATGCTTGCCTAAATAAGAAATTAGAATCCGTATCGAAGCTCTTTTACTAAATCAGGCACATCACTTAACTCACTAAAATTTCCTCATTTGAAAAAAGAGGGAGTTGGATTAAATCTCTAAATCCCCTCCAGTTTCTAACATTCCACAATTGAAAGTCAGTAAATAAAGCTATGATTCTTGTCTCTGGGTCTCAAATAATACCAGTTTAAAATTATTAGAAGAAAGATTAGCATCCTTTCAGACATAAATCTAATCAGTGGGAGCAATTGGGGAGTTGGACTGTACATCCTGATTGCTCTCCTAATTGTAACGGTTTGCTACATAATGATACATCGTTTAAAGAAATATAAAAATTCTTTCCACATAGAATTCAGTACATATAACCTAGTTTATTTCCTACTGAGTGAGAGTTGATTGAAATTGAGTATGGGGGTAAGGGAATGGTGTACTTTGAACATTGAAATATTCCCTAGGGCTCAAACATTTTTACATTGGCACTGGGCCCAGGGAGCACTTAGCACAAAGTGATGTAGAAAGTGCTATGGTGATATTATTTGACATTGGATCTGAGGCAGTTGATAGTAAGAGTTACTGAAAAATTTACATGAAATTGACAAACTTTCGCAATAAACATTTATTAGAATATTTGATGGTGTAAGAAATACAGGACATTGGATTCAATAAAATGTAACTGAATAAATTAAAAACATGGAAATAGAACACAGCTTTGTTATCCACTTCCAGCTGTGTAAAAGATAATGCCAAAATCTTTGTTCTCTGATCCTACTTTTCCATATTTGCAATCCAAATGTATACAATGGCAAATTAATTAGAAATTAGGATAAAAACTATTTCCATATCACAGAGAGGAATTTCTCTGTCTTCCTCTTATATTTAAAGACATCTACCACCTACCAACATTTATAAACATGCTATCTTCACCCCTCTCACCATGGAATCACATTTACTCTTGTTTTCTCCATCAACCACATAGCAATTATCACCTCTCTCTAAAATATTTAATTTCGCCCTTTCAAATGGATCATTCTATCTGCATAAAAACAAAGTGCAACATTTTAAGCTGTCTTCCATTCTCACCACTCTAGCTCTTGTCAAGGTTACTCCCTATGTCTCAGAATCCATTGGTTACTTATCTCCCACTTAACACAACACATCAGTGTTTGGAGTATATTATTCCCCCAAATTTGATATTTTGGCCTTTACTGACACTGTGTTCCCTGGCTCTTCTTATCTATTTTATTTCCTTTCTTCTTCTTTCCCACTCCTCCTTCTCCTCTTCCTTCTCCTTTTTCTATTTCCAACCTGTGAATATTGAAGGACACTTAACCTGGAGCCCTTGGTGTTCTCCTTAAATTGATACAGTCTTCCTCAGTAATCTCATCCAGGCTTTTGACTGGAGCCATCTCAGTGCAGACAACTCCAAAGTTTTCATCTTCATCCTAGACCTATCTGTTAAACGCCAAATTCTATATCCAACTGTATGTCCACAAGAGTGTGTAATAGGCATGCCCAACATACCTAAAAAGGACCCCACAGTTCAAACTTCTTCCCCAAACCTGCATTGTCTCCAGTCCTTTCCATCTCTGAAATGACATTACCATTCACTAAGTCACTCACACCAAAACCTGGGGATTAGTTTGTATTTTTCATATGTGTTCGGCCACATTTCCTTCTAATTCTTCACCAGTCAATCTCTGCTGTAAGTCCAAATATATCCTGAATTCATCCCTTCAAATACCACCTCAAACCACATTCCCATCATCACCCTTTCTGTACTATCACTTCAGCAATCTAAGTGATCGCCTTGCTTCTATAGAAAAGTACAGAAAGTAATATAACAAAACCCCTGTATCTATCTCACAGAATTAACAGATGAGAACATTTTGTTATAATTACCTCATAGCTTTTCTTTTCTGAAAATGCAGTAGTATAAAAAAAGTTGAAATTTGCATACTATTTCTCACTATTTATCTTTCCTCACTCCCTCCATGGTAACTGTATTTTGACTTTCATGTGTACTCTTCTTGTTTATTTTGTTATATGCTAATAACATATATGTGTACATAAATAATACACAATATTGCTTTGTCAACTTTATTAAAGACCACATTTTCTTCTAGTTTGCTTGTTTCTTCATTTTGTGAGTGTTTTCTCAAATACGAAATTTTAATATGTTAAATTTATCAATATTATCCTTTATGGTGTTTAATTTATTGATGTTACTTAATAATTTTTTATTACCTCAATGTAACAAAGGTATTTTTCTAGATTTCTTTCTAAAAGTTCAAAGTTTTAATTTTGCTGATATTGTTAATACATTTGGATTTCTTTTTAACATATAATGTGAGGTAGACATCTTATTTTACTTTTTACCCTGTGAATGGCTAATTGTGCCAATACCATTTGGCTGATATGACGTGGTACATATCATATACCAATTTTTCATATTTGCGTGGGTCTATTTTAAATTTCTCTATTTTGTCCATTGACCAATCAGATATACTACCACACTCTTTTAATTGCTTTAGCTGTATTGTAAAGCTTGAAGAGACATCCCATTCTCCCAATCTCAATCATCATATTCTTTTCTTCACCATTCTCTTGACAATTCTTGGCCTGTAGTTCTGTTAGGAAGACACCATGAATTGACTACACGTATCCATTCACAATCACCATTTTCCCTTAAATTTATCATTTATTGATCACCTACTGTATCTCTGGTGCTTTTCTAGGCAATTGTAATGCATCTCTAAAGAAAACAGAAAAGATCCATGCCCTGACAAAGCTTACATTCTATTGAATTTCTCTATTGTATAGAGCTGGAAACCTGAGATATTTATCTTCTCAGAATTTCTTGCATTTGGGATGGCATTTGTCAGAGTTCTGGATGAAATGTAGAATTGAAGTTTTTCCCTTCGGTCTTGTTTTACCTTTCTCCTTTCTTCCTTTATATGATGCAAACACTATGCCTGGAGTTACGGCAGCCACTCCTCCACATGATGACAAAAGCCAAGCACTCAGGGTGATGGAGCAGGGATGGAGGAGGAGCCCAGCTCCTCACGACCTTCTTATCAGGTGGAGCAGTCTTTGCCTGCATCTCCTCTTGCACGCTTTAAGCTATTATTTGTCTGTTTTGCTCTTTCTCAAAGCCAGCTATTTTCCTATGAGATTTATTCTCCAAAATATATTTTAAAATTAAAAAGTTTCCTAAACATAAGAACAAAAAAATCTATACTCGGATAGAAATTGTATTCATTTTATAGATTAATGTGTAGGAAATGGACATTTTACTCTCTTAAATCTTTTCCCTCATAATCATGGTCTATTTTCCCGCTTATTTAGGTCTCCTTTTATATCTCTCAATACAATTTTATAGTAGTATTTGTATAAACACTGCACCAATTTTTAGAATTATATTACCTATTATTTTGTAAGCTTGTGCTATTTTGATTAGAATTAGTAAAATAACATTTTCCAATTTGGTAATGCTGTTGATTTTTCAAACTAATCTGGTATTCAGAATACTTATTTTTCTCTTAAATAAGAAAACTTATTTCTCTTTATGTAGCTTCTTTATAGATTCTCTTATTATTTCTATGCAAACATATTATCACTAAACAATGATGTTTTAAAATTTCTTCTTTCTACTTTTTATACCCATATTTCTTTGTCCGGTCTTATTAAGTTAACTAGACCCTTCAGTGTAATGTTGAATAGAAAGGAGAAATAGAGCAGTCTGACTTAATGACAATACTTCTAATGGTTTATCATTTGTATGATATTTTATAGAATTTTAGTGGAAACTCATTATTGAGTTAATAAAAGTACAGTAAATTCCTAGTTTGATTTGTGTATGTTATAAAAACATATATGAATGGGTGATGAATTTAATTAAATGCTTTACTACATATTTTGAGATGATCAAATTTTTTCCCTGCTTAATACCTCAACATGGTAGATCACGCACGAACGATTCTCCAATGTTAACTTATCCTTACGTTTCCAGTATGGATCCTATTTGATCGTGTTTTACTCTTTATATTTTGTTGGAATCAACTGATAATGTAGTATTTAGAGTTTTTACACGTATGTTCATGCAAACATTTCCATTTTTATAATGTTCATAAAATTTTGCTATAAACTAATCTCATAAAAATATATTCTCTAGATATGTTTCTACAACAAAAGAGTTATTGGTCTCTTGAAGATTTTAAAAAATATTTCTGAAATTTTTCCTATCTATTTTCAAAATTTATTGACATAAAGTTCTTCAGAGAATTCTTTTATGATTTATCTCTTTCTTTAGTTGAGAATCCCTGTCCATTATCAAAATTTTTATTAGCATCCTCTTCTCTTGATGAGTCTTGCTAGAGGTTTGTCCATTTTATTAGCCTTTTAAAAAATCCATTTTGGTTTTTTCAATCTTTTATAATGTCTTTATTTTCTATTTTACATTTTGCTTCTATCTTCATTTACTTTCATTGTTTTTCCTCTTCTGTTATTTTTCTAACTTCT
This sequence comes from Tapirus indicus, assembly GCA_031878705.1. Lineage (NCBI taxonomy): Eukaryota > Metazoa > Chordata > Mammalia > Perissodactyla > Tapiridae > Tapirus > Tapirus indicus. The sequence continues at coordinate 30,441,761 of CM062937.1, read as the reverse complement.
TGAATTGAATGCTTTTCTCTTAAATGCCCAGTCTTTCTTGTTTTCCTACATTTAATTTCATAAATTTCTCTGTACTCCCACTTTAGATATATTATAAACTTGGGTGGGTAGTGCATCAAAGTCATTTGATTCTAAATATTTATTTCCATGTTTCGTATGATCCATGAATTATTATAATTATGCTTTATAGTTTAAAACCTATGGGATGTATTAGCTGCCTCCTTGTGTTTCTTTTGTCAGATTATGTGGCCTATATGCTATTTCTTCATTGTTTTTTGTCAGGGTCATTCTTTGTAAATATTTATAGATTTTTCATTTGAGATTAACGTACATTTACTTTTTGTCATAAGTTCTAATAAATGTCTCTCACAGCAAGTCTGTATATGGTATTCAAATCTCCTGTCATCTTACTCATTGGGTTCTGATGAATCTTCCAGTCTGTGCAGGAGGTTGTGGTTTCTTTGACTCACTCCAAGGTTCTTTTCCACTTCTCTGGGCCAGTGAGTAGAAGTTTCCTAGTCTACATGGAAGCAAAAGCATTTCATTATTCTCGGTTCTGTGTAGGAGGCTCACTTTAACTCCCTCACCTTGTCTTATTGAGACATTTTACGAAAGTCTCAAATCCCCTGGGGCATCAGCTTCTGATTACGGTTAAGACCTTGATCTCTCTTTCCCCTTCTGGCACTCAGGGAGTTTCCTTTGTGCTTGGCCACCTCACTAAATGTTGGTGGTGGTCGTTCCATTTTATGTATCATTTCTGAGTGTTTGTAACAGGAGATCCTTTGGCAATAGTTCAGTGCTCCATTTTGTTGTGTGAAGATAATCTTTTCATAATCTATATCAATCATGCAACTCTTCTGTGTTAAACTTTCAACAGCTGCCCAATACAGAGAGGAGAAAATCTATTAAGGCCATGATCTGGACTCAGCCTACCACTCTGGCCTTATTTTGGACTACTTTCTTTGCTATTATAGAGACATTGGCCTTTTTCTCAGTTACTGACTACAGTTAGCTTATTCCCATCTCCAATCATTTGCACTGATATTTCTTTATGCCAGAAATGGGCTTCCTCCCAGCTTTTCAAAATTGAATTCTTTGTCATAAAGATCTTACCTCAAATGTCACAGTCTCAGAGCAGAGCCAGCTACAAATTGGTGAGGCTAGTGCAAAATGAAAATGTGGTGCCCTTTGTTCAAAAGGCAAGAAAAGAGTGTCAGAGCAGAGCCAGCTACAAATTGGTGAGGCTAGTGCAAAATGAAAATGTGGTGCCCTTTGTTCAAAAGGCAAGAAAAGAGTGTAATTGAAGGTTCTAAAATATGCAACTTTCTGCTTGCATCCACAGTCTCTCTCTCTCAATTTGAAATGGTGTATTTTTAAAATTTTCTATTTAATATCATTCTAAGAAAAAAGAATTAAAATTTAAATTATTAGTATAAATTTTAACATTCACCTTTATATTGCGCTATGCCAATTTTGAATGCAAATATAAGAGCATTTAACTTATATGCAGAATCACCAGCATATCATAATTCATAATTGGTAGCTCATCTATGCGTATGTATTTTGTTTTTACCACAACAATGGAAATGCTGCAGAAAACTAACTCAACTGTTTTTATTTGACTTCTGAATATGTGCACGTTCTACCAACACTCTCTACCTTGGCTTACTGATGAGTAAGGAAGGACTGAAAGGAAAAAGAAAGATCTTTCCTTTTCTTTCCATGTTATCATTTTCAGTGTTAGTGGTTGGCTGATCTGGGGAAATACCATGAGTCAGAAAGAATATGATAGGATTCTTAGGTCATTGGTATTTAGTAGAATGTCTTGCCTTCTTTCTGCAGTGAATGGGGCTGTCGGCACCCGTTTTTGGTCGGTCCTAGATGTGACATGCTTACCTCATCCTTGCTTTGAGTCTTGCTGAATTCCCACGTCCTGTGGGTCCACCAGAATTATGCGCCTGTGGACCATCATGAACATTATAGGTGAATGAGGCTGCAAGGAAAAACACACACTTATGTAAATTGTATCTCCTCTTATATGCATGTTCTATTGTCCCATCGAACTTCATTTATAAAACTCAAGTTCAAAGTTAAAATTACTCATCACTTCAATACAGTGACAGGAAAGCATTAAACCAAGTGCAAGGATCTTCTGAATTTGGGCCTAAACTCAGCTGTGACTGCACAGGCAATGTGCCCATCAAGTTGGTCCGCCTCAGAGAGACTTTCCTTAAATACGGAACCCAAATTAAATGCATCTATAGTATGCTCTGTCAAAACATTGTTTTATTTTCTTTAAAATTTTTTTCATTATCTGAAAATATTTTGTTTATTCATTTGTTTACTCCTCTGTTGTCTGCTTCCTCCCTGCTCCTAATCCCCCTAGAAGGGACACTCTAGAAGAGTAGGGGCCTCGTCGTACTTGTTTATTGTTATATCTGCAATATCTAGTGCAAAACACATGCAGTAAACATCTGTTAAATGAGTAGTTCAGTTAATGAATGTACCAGCACTCACAGTATAAAGAGAAAGGCAAACATTTTTGTTTAAAGTACTTTAATTTAGGGGCCAGCCTGGTGCCGTGGGGGTTAAGTTTGCACGTTCCACTTGGGCGGCCCAGCTTTGTGGGTTGGGATCCCGGGTGCAGACCTATACATCACTTGTCAAGCCATGCTGAGGTAGCATCCCATATAAAGTAGAGGAAGGTGGGCATGGATGTTAGCCCAGGGCCAGTCTTCCTCAGCAAAAAGAGGAGGATTGTCAACGGATGTTAGCTCAGGGCTGGTCTTCCTCACACATACACACAAAAAAGTACTTTAATTTAAAATACTCTATCTCATATTGTCCTTCACAAAGTTAATATAATCTTTCATGGGGGTTTTATAAGATCAGGATTTTTAAGAATGAATAAAGTTATAAAAGCTAGATTTTTCAATAGTCTAGTAGACTCTCAAATTTCTTATATTATTCTTCTTATTAATACAATTTAGTTTGACAAACATTGAAAACTTCTTATATGTAAGACATTCAGCAGAGTTATAAGAAAGGAACAAAGAAGTAAAATAAATACTAGTAGATCTCATTCATTTTATAAAATATATTGTAGGACTTAACACCACCACCACCAAATTTCTAGCTATTCCAATTAAAAAACCCAGTAAAATAAATTTTTGCAACATAAACAGTTGTATAACATAAACAGTGACAGACTGCTAACTGATCACCAAATCTGTTTCTCTTATTCCTGGGACTCAGCTAAACTTTTCCCAGCTTCCTACATGGTTAGGTGTGCCAAAGGATGGAATTCTAGACAACAGAATGTCAGTAGAAGTGATGTAAGTGAATTCCAGACCTGGACCATAAAAACCTCCCAGGTGTGCGTGTCAATATTCTTTTCCTCAGAAGATACGTGGTCAAGATTGTAGATTCATTAAATAGAAGGATTTGGAGTCTGGGTTTCTGATCCTCCTGAAAAAGATGTACCCACCAATCTAGGTCAACCAGTTTAGACTTAAAAAGTAAGAAATATGCCTCTATTGAATTGAGCCACTGAAATGTAGAAGGTTTTTTTTTTTTTTCTTCCTGTTACTGGAGCTAGCATTACTTAATTAATACTAAATTAATTTCACAAATTGGATATAGCTCCTTTTGTCACACTCGTGAAGAAATCCAGATCTAAACTGAAACCTGAATATACTGTAGTTTAAGTCAATTGAGAATGTCACATAAATTTTCTGAGTTTTGGTTGCCTTTCCTATAAGTAAATTAGATGAATTGTAGCCTGTTTTCAAAATGTTTTTTGAAGCATAACTAAATATAAAATTTGAGGGAACCTGAAAGCTTATGGAACTCCTACCCTTATTGAATCCTATATTTTGTTTTTGATTTGTTGTTGTTGAGATAATACATCATCACCAAATGACTCACAATCTCCTTTCTGAAAAACAAGTGATTTCAAATGATACCAGGTAAATGGACAGATCTTCTAGGCATAGAGTCTTCATCTGGAATTTCTTGTTTGGTCCTCTTCTCTGATTAGACGTGGGGTGACTGTAGCTTGACCCAAACTGGTCATTTCCATTTTCTCTGTTTTACCTCGTACCCAATGTTGTGTCAAATAAAGGGCAAAGGTAGACATTGAGATTGTAACCTAGACATGTGCCAAAATCAGCTGAGAATGTTAGGTCAAAAACATAGTTGTCAATTCAAGGAGCCAGATTGAAATTGGAGCTGAAATGTGTTTGGAATGGTGAAATTAGAAAGCTAAGAGTGAGAAGTGAGGAAGAAGGCAAAGGAGAAGAGGTTAGAGGAATTCTATAGATCAAGAAATGATCGCTTTTAAGTAGTCTCAGGATGAGCTTAAATGATTTGGATGGCTTTACTTGCAGGTGTTAGAAAGGAGAAACACGGGCAGCTCTTGAGTTCACTGAGATCAAGCAGCAGGTTATAGAAATCTCAAAGATACTGCTTTCCTTGTTGCTAGGAAAAAAATATCCCCTGGGAAATAAATGAATTCTAAGTGAACCTGTCATAGTTCTTTCTCAATGGCCACTGGACACAAACAAAACATTCTATATTTATTCTCATAATTTATAACAATTGGACATTCTTTTTAGACTTCTCATTCTTAGGAATTATTCCCCTGTGAATTTTTTAGGAATAACCCAAAGTTACATTGTTCATATTGAAGTAACTATTTGCCAACCATATCAATTCTCAAAAGCTTTCTAAGTGACTATGAATTGCATGTGAAAAGAATTTTATTTTTCTTTCTTTGTGGTTTTCTGATAAAATTACATATTCAGAAGGATATTGCTTATTATTTTAAGCACTATAAAAATGTTCTGTCAGGCACCTCAATCAATACTTTTCTTCATGTTGAGACTTTCAACTTATAGAAATTTTGAGAAAAATCGTATAAATATACATCTGTTCAGATTTACACACTTTTACGATGTAATATTTTAATATACTATGGCTCACAGTGGCTTTACTATGAAGGTGGTCAGTGCCAAAATATTTCTAAGTAACTAAGAAAAATGGTTGTTGAGAATGAAAGACGTGCATTTAGTATGGCGTGTCTAGCCAACCTGAGGAAGGAAAGGTAATATGAATCATGTCCCACGATTTCTACCTCCTTCTCCATTAACTCCTGCACTTCTTCTCACCAGCTTCAATCTCCCATTCTTCACATTTCGTTTACCTTTTCTATCTCAATAAACTTGGATTTCCTTTCTCATAAAATATATATATATATATATATTTATTTATCTTCATTTCATTCTATATAATCTTTCCCTACCTTGCATTCTCCACTATTCTCACAGGAGTGAATTATCATCTTAGATGCACTTTCTTACTGCCCACTATTTCCTTAATTTGCAATCTTGCTTTTGTCCCCACTGCTATTTTGAATTCTGCTCGCAAAAGTCACCCATGACATCCATCAGTCCTTTGGCCGTTTCCAGCCTTTATTTTCCTTGTCCTCACTAGTATTTGACACTTTTGATAAGTCTTCCTACTGAAGCTCCTTCCTTTGTTGGCTTTAATGAGGATGCTACATTTTCTAGTTTTCCTCCCACTTTCATTGACAACTATCTCTCTCCTTAATTGTATATGTTTCTTCTTCCTACCTACCCCATGTGGAATATTTCCAGAATTAAAACCTAAACTCCTCTCTTTTCCTGTTCTATCCTCTCCCTGCAGTTCTCACCTACTCCTATGACTCCTTGTATTGTATATCTAACTTCCAAATTTTTGCATTTGGCCACCATCTCTCTCCAGATCTCTAGTTTTGAATTTCCAAAGGTCTGAGTTCTATCTTCTACCTCTGCCCTTCCTTCAATTTTGACTCTAATATAGGCTCCTGTCACCTCACATCAGATTAATTATCAGTTTCTCCAATTCATGTCCTTTATCTGTAGTTTTTTCACGCTCTAATCCATTCTGTGCACCATAACCTGATTGTTGCTCCTAAACAATTTAAATTATGTCAATCTGCTACTCAGAAATGTTCAGTGCCTCCATGTAGCTTAAAATTTTTAAATCTTAACCTTGCGTTCAAAGCTTTTTGCAGTCTGACCCCCATAATTTCTCTAACGATTTCCAGAACACTTCCAGTACTTCAGAGATCTTGGAATACTATGTCAATATCTGCAATGGATTAAATACAAAGGTAACAACCTCATCAAGATGAATTCTTCTTATACACGTTGTTCCCTGCAAACAATAAGTCCATGAGGTGCAAAATAGACATTTGTCAAACTTCTGATAACATTAACCTTCCCTCTATCAACTCTCACATTGTTCAACCAAAAAATTTAAGGCCTTCCTGTTCCTCTCTCACTTTTATAGTCCTGCACTTATTTAAGGTTTACTAAAATAGGAAATAATATACTTGTACACGATTCTTGGGCTGTCATTTTTATAAATTGACATTTATACACAAAGTAAGCATTTTAGGGATTACTAAACTTTGCCTAAGAAATCTCATTTTCTCTGCGGAATGTAAGAGAAACTACAAAGTCCTTTAATGCCAAAGCCAGCAGAGCCAAAATTATTCACAGCTGTTAAAAGACAGAACAAAAATTTCTCAGGAAGTGTAAGAAGGGGTTCTTTTGTAGTCTGCCTACAAAAGCCAGCAAGTCCGAAGAAATATTTAGAAGTCGAAAGCCAATATCTTCATTATAAACAATTACTACCAATTAGTGTATTGATGTGTTTGTGTGTTACCATGTTGAGCTTTTTTTTTAGAATGGTTATGTTTTACACCTTTCTACTCCAATTGCAATACAGTAAAAAGGTAAATAGGAGAATATTAAGACTTGTTATTCACAAAATTCAATTTGGAATGACAAATCCTCCATTCTCAGATAATGATTCTAAAACTAAATGTGTATGAGCTGAGAAAATAGGTATAGTCATCTGAAGGCAGCTGTATTTGTTTGCAAGAAAATACAAAGAGCCTGTACCATGCATGCCAGTAAGACATTTATGAAGCAGATGAAAGTATTGTTCTGAATTTTACTCAATGCTCCAATTAAATAAGGGAAGAAGAAAACTTGACAATTTAAAAAATATATACTAAGAATATCAGTATCATAATTCAACATGTTTTATAAATGTTAGAGACCTAATGAATTTGATTAAAGCAGTTTAATTAAGGTATAGTCTGCTGTGTTTCAACCCCCTTCCAGACAAAATAGCTTGGTGAACAGGTAGTGTGTCCCCAGTGAACTGTGAATATCAAAGTCGGGGAAAATTCTTCATTTTAATGAGCTGCATTTTCTGAGCCCAGACCTCTCCCCTGACAGGGTGGCTGCAGGAGGCAAAAATGAAAGTAGTTGTTTTCCTTTGAGACATTCGACTGCTAAACGCTGTGAATGCCAGAAATTAAAATAGTGGTGCTACGATTCTTTATGTCTGCTCTGTCTTACACTTCCCCTTGGGCTGGAAACTATTGTTAAAGGGAAAGCCCAACAATTAAGAACATTATTTTCATAATTAGGACACAATTACTCTTCTTCTGAATATTATGGGACATTCAAAATATCATAACCCATTTCTTTTATAAAATTTATATTCTCATTTTAAAAAACCCTATATAAATACAAATATTTAAACCAAATACAGTGTCTTTCCATTAACTAATGGTTAGATTTGTGATATGAATACTGTTTACAACCTGAGAACAAAAATTACACTTCTTTCACTGTTTAGAAAATTCACATGACATGAAAGATTGTTATTTTCTAAGTTATGCCATTAAATATAGTTGAAAAAGAACACATTCAATATTTTATGGTATTTTTCACTTTCTTTAAATAAGATAGAATACGGTAATCAGAAATTAAGTGTAGCCATTCTGACAGTTATTTAAAAAATATTATTCACCATATCAAAGAATATGGAAACCAGATATTCAATCATATGATAACTGTTAATACTTAACTCTTTGGACAGTTATTTTCTCGATGCAAACACTAGCATAAAACACCAGCAAGAAATTGTCCATTGGCAAGGAAAGGGAACCTTAAGTAATTATACTTGATTTCAATAAACATGTCATGAAAGTTGGATGGAAAACTAAACACAATTTCAAAGTACATTCCAAAGAAATAAGCATAATTACCTCCGTTAGTTAAAGGCTCATAGAGTGCTTCTGGATTTGCTCCAAGGTGTATGTAGCTGTCCAGACCCAGCACAACACTTCACTGCAACAATTTCGGGGGAAAAAAAAACCAAACCAAAACACACACACAATGATTTATAGCTTCTAATATTAAAGAGTACTGAAATTGATTGCAGTTTCTTCAGAATCCTTAACTTAAATTGCTTTTCTATTCAGATTGTCTTGCTTAGAAATCTACAAGTTAATTGTATTCTACTTTAGCATGAAATTTTCTTAACATTCTATAAATACAAATCTCTCAACTTACTACTGGGTAAAATTAATGTGTGCTACTGTGATTTTGTACTAAACATGTTAAATCCTACGTGAAGAATGTCTATTCTTTTTTCCCTCCTGTAATTTTAGATCTCAATAATATACCCTTGTGTCCCTTTCTCTTGTTTCCTAACAAATAGCTGGACAAGTAATTATAGATTCATAGGTTATCTTCTAATCTAGGCTACCAGAGTTTTGCAGTCACAAATACAAGGTTTCATGTTGTCTGAAGTCATTATCTAGTCTCTACTATAGACAATGTCTCCAAGACACTCAAGAATCACCAGCATTTGATTGGATATTAACAGGATAAGGACGAAGGCAAAAATAGGCCACGGTCTTGCCACAGTCTTACGCAGTAATTACGCAGTATACCCCTATTTTGAAAAACTCATTTATTATAAAGGTATTTGAATTTATTAAGCCATATGTAGTTTGACTGCACATGACCAGGGTTAATTTGCTCGTTAAGAGTTAGACCAGCAGTGTCCTCTCTATGCGATCAGAATATCTATGACTTTTCAGATAATGTTTAGTCTAGAAGTGTTTTTCTGAAAGACTGATCTTACATATGAAATCCTGATTTGATGGTAATAGTGGTACTGAAATACCCATAATTTTTTGCAGATACCCTTATTTATAATCGAGACATGTGTGTCTGTTCCTGATATGTGTTACATATTTTGTGATAAATTTAATAAAATGAGTCCTCCTTTTACTGTTCATTAGTACTTTCAAGGAAGGAAAGTTAGCATTAGCAGTTTCCAAGAAGCGTACAGGATTAAATGAATTGCTAAAAAATAACATGAGGGCACTCAACTGTAGTAACTCAACGCTTTTTCTCAGGGTAGAGCGGTGAATGGTGGTTGAGGGATTTGTATTTTAACTACATATAACTGTATCTTCTCTTTTTTCTTTTTCTTTGTAATTTCAAAAGATACATTTTGCCGAAATATATTGGAGTTTTTAAACAATAATAATATGGTGTATTTTGCATGCCACTTCACACAATATAGATGTTTAACATGCATGTTTAAATAAATGCATGATTGCTTTGATTAATAAATATATTTTTGTTAGATATTGCTCAGACATTAACAATTAAACCTCTAAAATTAAAGATTTTATTCACCTGCACTGACACATTGAAAAATATTTACTAAATTCAGTTTTTCAATATGGAGTCCAAAGTAAAATATTTGCCATCTCTCACTTTACTATGATTTCTTAAAAAGAAATTATGCCTTATAATTAATTCTTATTATCTTATTTACATCTACTTGTCTGCTCTTTTTTCAAACATAATTCTTTTAGATGTTTGCCAATTTCTGTGTTTGCCTCCTTTCTTTTTCTATCTTTACTTTTCTGCATGCGTTTTTCTTATAGCAAATATTTATCAGGTTTCCACATTTTAAAAGACTGAACAGATGGCAGTTGCTTAGGGAATCAAAACAGGGTATTATCTGATGATCTTGCAAGCTATTACCCTATTATTTTTCTGTGGCTTGGTTACATCTTGATACGGATTATAGTTGCACAAATAATACACACAGATTCAAACCAACCAACATTAGTCTTATTCATTCTAGAAGCTGAAATTCAAATAAAAAAGTGTTTTCCTTTTAAGAACATAATTTTTGTGTTAACACTGCCTACCAGGCAGAGCCACACTTTTGAAAATCCATGTATCTTCTCTAGAAAAACATAATAATGGGCAACAAAAACAAATGAATAAACAAACCAAAAACACCTTTGGGCCTTATTATGGAAAATATTTCTGATAACTGAAGAAACTTTGCAATAACACATTTTTATATATGGTAGCAATATAAAAATAAATGTAATGTAATGTATTTTTGATGAAGAATAACCACATTTCCTGAGTTTGAATTACAGCCCTATCAGTTATTTATTATAACACTAGTCAAGTTGATACTAATTATTATTCTCAATTTCTTCATCTGTAAAATGAGGTTAATAAAAGTACCTATTTCATAGAGCCGTTGTATGGATTAAATAAAGGAGGACATAAAAAATGCTTAGCATGTTGCCTGGCTTGTTTTTAACATTTAATTCACATAAATTATATTACATTCATTGAATTATATGCAGTTGAGTTTCTTATATATTTAACTCAATATATATTACATGGAAAATAGTTTAAATAGTCCCTAAAACTATAAAATACTGAAAATACTAGTCCCCAATTCTAAAAATATTATGTATTTTAGCCCTTGTCCATATGAAGGAAAACTACATGGAGTTATTCATTAGTTTGAAATAGTATTTTGCCTCATCTCCTTGATAATTTGCTAGGAGGTCACTAAAATCAAATATATTTACCCTAGTATATTTGGGTTTCAATTCTCCCTCAACACACACACACACACACACACACACACACATACCAGAGAACTGTATATAGAATTTAGTAATTTATCATCACCGCATAGGGTAGAGGGTAGAAATGTGAGAATCTTCAGTGGGGTTAAGGATCTAGAACAGTGGACACACCCAAAGGACTAGGGTCTACTCATGCATTTTCACTCACTTTCTTGAGGAGCTTGATCTAGTTACTTGGTTTCTCTGTTTTCAAGTTATTTTATTATTTATTTATTTTCATTTGTTTTTTGGGTTTTTTTGGTGAGGAAGTTGGCCCTGAGCTAAGATCTGTTGCCCATCGTCCTCTTTTTGCTTGAGGAAGATTGTTGCTAAGCTAACATCTGTGCCAGTCTTCCTCTGTTTGCCATGTGGGACACTGCCACAGCATGGCTTGATGAGCGGTGTGTAGGTCTGCACCCAGGATCTGAACCCATGAACCCCGGGCCGCCAAAGTGGAGCGCATGGATTCAACCACTATGCCACCAGGCCGGCCCCATGTTTTCAAATTTTTAATTAGGAAATGAGGGGTAATAGTTTATTCTTGACTAACCTTACAGAAGTACTGTATTTCTTGATACTTGAGTCTACTCTAGATTAATGTGAACCTCAAGAATTAAAGAAAACAAACAAAAGTGAAAATCTAGTATACAGAATCACAAAAATAGCCTTTACGGAAATATTGCTCACCCTTCATTTAAGAATGGTGGGAATACAGTGAGAAGGCTCCAGTATAGACCCCGTAGGCTGAGAACTTTTCCAGAGATAATGTAGCAAATCAAGTCAATGAACCGAGAGTTGTGGAAGTGTGGTATGGGACAATGTGGACAAGAGAGGAACTGTCCGAACAACAGAAGAAAAAATGGAAGTGTGGAATTTGAACATAACAGACCCAGTATTTTTTCCTTGCTGTACTTCTGATTTGTCAATAAAAATTTTGGAGGAATTATTTTAAAAGAAAAAATTTAAAATGTCATTATGTTAGAAAGAAAAACAGAGAAGAAGAAATGGAAAAGGAAAGAAAGTTGATTTGTTTGTTTGCTTTGCTTTTTAAGGTTAGATAAAGACAGGAGGAATGTCTAAAATCATTTTGAAAGAAAGACCTTTCTTCATATGTGAATTGAATGGAAGAAGGAAGAAGTTAAGCTAGATGATTCGTAGATGGGCATACTGCTTTAATATGCTATTATTCTAAGAATATATCAAGAAGATGTTTAGCAAGTACTTGTGTGTGCCTGTGTGTGTGTGTGTGTGTGTGTGTGTTCCTCCTTCAGAAAGGACAAAAATAGCTTTGCAACAAGATATTCTGTGGAAGGACCATGATCATTAATTCAATTAGAATGACATATGAGGATATGCTGTCTTAAATTCAAATCCCATAAAACAAGTAGCTTCAAAGCAATAGAAAGATAGAGTTGACTTTAGAAGCAACACCAAGAGAAAAGGAACTAGAAGTTCAAAGAAAACTGCACCACTCTATTTAGCAAGTCAAGAATAAAGATATTTATTTCTTTCCCTCAGTATAGCAGTGCATGTGGAAAATTTAGTGATCTCGTTTGTAATATTTTTTTTCCATTTTAACACTTTCAGTTAAAAACAGAAAGTGAGTTTAGGATTTTAATCAGTGTAACATAAAGTTAAAATAAAACTGGCACCTTCAGAAGGAGGTTAGCCACTTCGAGTCAAAGAAGGGATTTGGCCGGCATGGGAGTCCTCCACGCTATATATGTGATTCCACAAACCATTTTAAAAAAATGATCATGTGGTAAGGAACATTATTTTACTTAGGGGGATAAGGGCACAGCAGTGCTTCCTGAGCAAAGAGAATCCTATGTAACCTTTATGAGGAAAAGGACCACACCTACGCAAACTGGACAAGCACATGTCATAATAATAAAAGGGAAGATGGCACAGTGGGGATAGATTCCTGGGTTCAAAATAAAAAGGGGAAGAGAAATAACAAAGTGGTATCACCTGCCCCAGCGAAGGCAGAGAAGTCTCCTGGGGATGTAGACGAGGGGAGGCATTGAGAGGGGCTTCAGAGAGAAGGGGAATAAAGAGGAGAGATGGCAAGTGATGGTGATGGACAAGAGAAGGAAACCCCAAGGAAGCTTGGGATGAACAGGACTTCAGTAAGAAAACAGCAGGGAAACAAATTTTTAAACCCTTGGAGGAAAAAGAAAGGAATCAGAAAATACTAACTTCAGATGAAGTTTTATATGAAATCTATCAAAGACGATAGTAAGGTGAAGGGGGAACGTTGAGAAATTAATTGAGGAGATAATGAAAGAGAACGAAAATAACAAGCGCAGGGTGGTCAGAACTGAAGGGTAAGAAAAAATAAACACAAGAAGGAGGACGTAACACAGAACTTGAGATTAGGAGAAGAGTTAGAACATAAGGAATCAAAGGGGGAAAAGAAGAGCAATTTGAAAAATCCTCAGAAGGATAGATAAATATAGGAAGACAGAACTTGAGGTAGCAACTTAATGCCAGTGGCATGAAAAGGAAGGGTATGTGGGCTGAAGCAAGGACTCCAATTAAAGGACGAAGAAGCAAATGATTAAACAGCCAAAAACAGCCTCCGAGAAGTATCCCGTGTGAATCATGTTTTTGAAGAAAAAGATATGACTGCTGATAGCTAAAAAGACTTTTGAGATCTGCCTGAGGGTTGTTGTTTAAAAGGAAGATGTGGAGATGAATGTTGTTGTGCAAGCACAATGGAAAAGGAAGACGACGATGATATTTTTAAAGAATTAGAGGGTAGTAAACACTGGAGGCCACTGAACACAGATTATAAGATTTTTGCCCAGGCATCTTCCGTCAAAGGCTGGGAGGGTGCTATAAAGACAGATATCCCTAACTGGCTGGGGCACCTAAGAGAAATCATGGGACTTGCAACAGGAAGGAGCTGGCAAGGATGGTTTTCACGTTTGGACAAGAATCATGCTTTCAGATGAGGCAGAAAAGCAGCGTGCTGGATAAGAAATTGAGGGAGCCATTATTCATTGCTCACTACATTCAAAAAGCACATGAGGAAAAGTAGATGTGATGTTAAAGGTGATGTGTAAATTTCTTACTGTATTTCACTTCAGACCCCTTACATTTTGTCATCACATCAGGTAAGACGTGTGAAAATCAGAGTAGGAAGACAGTAGCCTAAAACGTTAAGGTACAAATTCCATAGCAAGCCTTCCTGGACGCGCAGGGGACTCTCCTTTCTATGGATGACATAATGAAAATGCGTAGGCTTCTGACAAACCCAGAATGACTACTGCCCACGTGTCTGACCTTGGTCAAGATATTCAGTCTCTGAGTTTCTTAATCTTCAAATGGGTGTGAAAAATACATATCATTGCCAGCTTTTTGTGAAGGTTTAGAGATCATATATACAGTATAAATTTTCTGTTACACAAGTGGTTTTCTACAAATATTATACGATGCTCAAAATATGTAGTTTTATTATGTATGTTTAAAAATATGTTGAGTGCTACTATGTCCCAGGCCTCTCCCATGTGTGTGTGTGTATGTGTCTATGCGTGTGTGTGTATGTGTGTGTGTGTGTGTATGTGTGTGTTGAGGGAGAGGACAGAGGGAAGGAGGAGTTTACAAATATGAACAAATAACTCCATTGCCATTATATGGAGATTGGAAGTCTCCTTGGGTATATTTCTATCTGGAACCTTCTTGTTATTTCCTCAGGAAAATGCAACCATTAGGTCGGGATGAAAAATCTGAAGTACTGTTATCTTTGGGAATTAAATTACTGCTGCTTTCTAAAGTTGCAGTCCAATGCCAGAAAGGGTTCACAGGCAGAGTGAATGCTTTTCTGGGCATAAAAGAAATCTTAAACAGAAATATCAAACCAAAACTTCAATTTCCATACTGAGTAAATAGTTTTACTGACATGGCCAAACATTCCACTCACGGACTTGGTTCCACAGAACCTCATACATTGTCAGAGTGAACTCTTCCTCATGGATGCTGAGGTCTTTCAACTGTGATATAGTTTGACTATATAAAATTTAATTCTCTAAATGAAAACCTGTGTGTGTTCATATTTTTTTCAGCTTCATAGAAATAATAGACCAAGGTGTATGTCCTGTTAGAGCAAAACAGGGTCTGCTTTTGCTCACTGTTTTATTCCCAACACATAATAGCACACTGTTTTATTACCTAACACAGAGTAGATGGTCAATAAATATTGGTTGAATGAATAAGTAATACAGAGAAGCATGCCATATACTCCATCATAATGAATAAATAGAAAGAGACATTGCTTTTAGCCTTTGTTGCATTGAGGAATCTATGTAGAGCCCGGGGCACCCTGTAAGATGCTTTTCTTTATACTCTGATTTAACAGAAATAAAATCCAGAAACAATAAGGTCAGTCTTAAAACCGTAAATCTCAAATTTTGTATGCCCAGGCACCACAAGAAAAACTAGTTAAAAATGCAGAATTCTCAAGAGATTGATCTAGTAGTTCTGAGGTAAAGCCCAGGAAACTACACTTATAAGAGAAGAGTTTTCAGGAAACAGAATTGATTTCTTACCATGCTAAATAAATGACATTTAGATTAATTGTCAAAATACTTACAAAGATTCATCAATATAAAGAGAGCAGAATAGCAAATTTCCTTTGTCCCCTGTTCCATCCAAACAAATAACACCTAAGCACATTTCCCTTTTTTTTTTTATCAATTAATAATTGGGTTTTTTTGGCTAGAAAGAAAAAAAATGTTTAAATTATTTTTGGCTGGAGTGGTTTTTCATTGTCTGTGTAAGGATTTACTTGTGCATGAGCTATCTTCAAAAGTCTGCTCCATCACAGGTTACAGAATCTTCAGGGGATACTCAATGCCTTTACAGGAAACTTGATTCAGTAACTCAGAGCCTAATATCTTGAACTAAAGGGCTTTGTGATAGTTGTGACAATATTCAATAGCTCATGAAGTCATCTTCCCATCCCATGCTTCTCCCCAGGGAGTACATGAACACACACACACACACACACACAACAGGCGTTGTTTCTTGCCTTGAGTGAGGGGCGTTCAAGCTCTTCAGATGTATCGTTCTTGGTTAATTAAGTCAAAATACAGTGATGTTTTGAAGTACTTGGCAATTTCATTTATCCGGGAGGACAGCTGTCACTAAAGACGAAAGTCTTTGGGCAGTCAATACAAATGTAGTTGGGTACTTCTGTAAGCGAGATGCTTTTCATGCCACACGGCCATTCTATTTATTCTCTCAACCATCCTGACTCCCTCCCAAATTTTCAGGTAAGTGACTTGCCCAAGTTGATCTCTGTTATAGGAGGGTGCTATGTCTAAGGATTATCTCCCTCCTCTCAGCATGATAAAAGGAAAATCAGATGAATGGATGCGAGAAAGAATAAAGGACAGCTAACGGCCCAACAGCAAATAGAAGAGTGAATTACAAAAATCAAGAATCAGGCACATGGACACAATAAAGTGAGGAACTCTCTGGGACACTATGGGGAGGAGGGGTGGCCAGCAGCTCTGCTCTATACAGCCCACTTGTCCTGAATTCGTCCGTATACTAAATTAGGATGGAAAATTTGCTACTAATAATGAAAATTCTAAGGTATTAAAAGAAATGAGATTGTTATTGATGTTCTCTGTTAAGAAAACAAAGCATAAATTTTGATGTTAACAACTTTTTTATGAAAAAGATGATTAAAATCAGGATATTTTCCCATTTAGGTTTGTCTATTAAGTATAGCCACTTTTTCCTACGTTTAAAACATAAATATCACCAATACCCTTTGATACATTTAAAAATCAGATATTTTATAAATTACATAAGAGCTACTTTATGAAGAGGAAGAAGGAAAGGTTTTGTATAGTGTATTCCCTTTATCTCCATGGATATAAAGATTAAATTATAAAAATTCTTGATAGACAGGAAACGTGACTGTAGTAAGCTCTATAATGCAGGAACTCCATAGCATAATACTAACTAGAAACTATGTAGAAAAGGCATTGTCTGCACCAGACATTCAATTTTGAAATATTATCTTCATTCTGAATTCAGCTCCAATGGTAATGTGTAATCTCTAAATTAATTATTTTGCATTTCATGGACCACTAAGCAAAGTACAAAATTCTGAATTCTAAAATATTCATTTTAGCAGTCTTACTTTCTTGAGACAAATCATGATCACTTTCTTCTCTTCATTTTTGTAATGAGAATAAGATCATTCAAGTCATGTTTATAATATGGGGTATGAATATGGAATAGGAATAAAATGAAAATGTAAATATTGACTTTCAGTTTAATTTTGAGAAGAATGATTGTCATTGTAAATATGGTCAGTCTTAGGACAAAATTGTTTAAATTTTGTCTTTCTTTTCACTATATGCTTCTTCTCTTTTTACTGATGCAATCCCTTCCTTAGTTGCCCTACTTCTAGCTGATGGGTAAGTTTATGTGTAAACACACTTTCTACAGGGTCCTGTAAATACAGCATCTCAAAAGATAACTTTTTAAAGGAGAATTCTAATGTTAAGGTAGATCGTAGGGTAAGAGGGTGCTTTGGCATCTCCCTATCTTCCCCCACAATACTATAATAACAATATGCAACATAATGAAGAGAGAAGAAAACATCGCCAAACTTCTGTGTTTGACACTATTCTGAACACTTTTACAGAGTTTGTCTCATTTAATACTCCTAGCAATACTACAAAGTAAATATTTAAGATTTGTTATTTGTAGACATGTTCACTGACATTTAAAGAGATGGTTCTCGAGGTCTCACAGCAGAGTTGGGATTTGAATCTGAATGTGTTTGATTCTGAAATCTGTGCTTTTCACTCTTTTGTGATGATTACAAGAGTATTCCTGCTCTTTTAGATCATTCTGTCGATAGACCCAATCCTGTCCGTACACACAAATGTTGGAACTGTCTTTTACTTTCTCGCTTCTTCTCACAGTCACTACAGCATACAAGGGGTTACTCCATTTTCTAATTTTCTGTTTATCATTGTTATGGAGTGAATTGTGTCCTCTAAAAATTCATATGTTGAAGTCCTAACTCCCAGTACCTCAGAATATGACGGTATTTGGAGATAGATAATGAAGTTCCAGCAAGGTCATTAGCATGGGCCGTAATTCAAGATAACTGCTGTCCTTATGAAAAAGAAGTTTGGACACAAATTTGGTGCAGAGGGAAGACCATGTGAAGACACAGGGAGAAGACGGCCCACCTACAAGCCAAGGAGATAGGCCTCAGGAGACACCAACCCTGCTACCATGTTGATCTTGGAATTTGAGCCTCTAGAATTGTGAGATGATAAATTTCTGTTGTTTAAGCCATGCAGGCTGTGGTACTTTGTTACGGCAGCCCTAGCTGACTGATAAAACCATCATCTCTCAAATCCATATCCTTACCGTGTTCGCTAGAACTTTTTGTTTGGTTCCTCTCGGTTTAGTGAGTACACAGCACTTAGCACGTGCCAAACACAGATGTAAGCACTTTTCCTGCTCACTTAATTCTCACCTGAGTCTTCGGGACTGTTATTATTAAGCTTTGATCTGAACACAGGTAATCCAATTCCGGAATCTGTCCTCAACCCTGGGCTATGCTAGCTCAGTGATCAAGTCATGGCCCCGACCTCCTCTCTTTCCATCTCTAAAACACTGTCCTTAATCTTCACTCACTGCTTAATCTTCAAATGCTTATTTTCACTAGTCTCCTACATTAAGCCCAGGCTGTAACTAAAACTAAATTATCAAGAATTTTCAAAACATTTCATTTTTCTCATCTCTCTGCCTGTGACTTTCCCAAGCTCCCTTTTATTGTCACCTATCAAAATTCTGTTAGTTAAGATGCAGCTCATTTGTCTCCTCCTCCATGAATTCTGTTTTCCCAGCCAGATGTTTCCTCTTCGTTCAGTGCCACCGTAGTTCTCTTTACCACACATACACACTTGCATTATAATTTTCACATATGTCTTATGTCAAAACAAGGTTACAAGCTCTTTTAGGTTATCAACTGTGTGTTATGCATATTGGTGCTCTTCACTTTCTAATGCTTTGATCACTGAATTAGTTTGCTATCACTTGCCAGGACAAAACACCACAGACTGGGGGGGGGGGGGTTAAACAACAGAAATTTTTCTCTCACAGCCCTGGAGGCTGGAAGTCCAAGATCAAGGTGTTGGCTAGTTTGGTTTGTTTGTTTTTGTTGAGGAAGATTGGCCCTGAGCTAACATCTGTTGCCAATCTTTCTCTTTTTTTGCTTAAGGAAGATTGGCCCTGAGCTCACATCTTTGCCAGTCGTCCTCTATTTTGTATGTGGGTTGCTGCCACTACATGGCGTGATGAGTGGTGTAGGTCCATGCCCAGGATCTGAACCCACGAACCCGGGCCGCCAAAGCAGAGCACACCAAACTTAACCACTATGCCACCGGGCCAGCCTCATAGTTTGGTTTTTCCTGAGGCCTCTCTCTTTGGCTTGCAGACAGCTGCCTTCCCACTGTGCCCTCATATGTTCTCTCCTCTGTGTGCATGCATCCTTGGTGTCTCTCCCTCTTCTTATAAGGACACTAGTTATATTGCATTAAAGCCCTACCCTTATGACCTCATTCAACCTTAGTTACCTCCTTAAAGGCCCTATCTCCAAATATAGTCACAATGGGTGTGAGAAAATCAACATACGAATGAGGGGGGACACAATTCAGTCCATAACAATCACAGAGGCATTTAAGAATATTTGTTTAATTTAATGCTGATCAGTTGTAGGGTATGGTGTGCTAGTAAATGTTTAACAGCTGGCTCTGGGGGTAGGTCTGATTTGTAGTGTTTTCTGGTTTCCCTGTTGCAAGTACACCCACCATTTTGGAATTCAGGCTATCAATATGTCAACTAGCTTGCAATTTTAACAATCAACCCTGGTGAGCCAGTATGAACGGGCTCCAGCATATCACTGACTTATGCCAGGGTCTTTCAAGGCTGATGGTAAAAAAAAAAAAGGGAAAGGCATGAGGTATGCTGTGTTTGTGTTTTCTACTTCTTTGTTTATCTGCCCCCCTGCCCCAATGGAGCCTCAAACTCAGAAATCAAACTGTGTTAAGGGAAAAAAGTTATATTACTTACAAATTGAAGTTTGTAGGCCAACATTCATACTCATTCTAGTAGCTGCTTTTCAGATGATGCCTTTCTTTGCTTGGGCGCCCAGTAAGTTGATAACAGGATAAAGAAAAACTTCACAAGGTGACATTTTAATGGACACCACATTAAATTAAGCCATTAAAAATCGAATCCCCTGTAGGCAGCTTAATCATTATAATTAAACCAAGTAGTTTAAGTAAAGCCTAACCCAATCAGTAATGCTGCTTTCAAATGCTTTCTGTGTTTTGATAAGTTGTTCATTAGGAAAAATTCCCATTTAGCACCAATAAGGAGAATAAATGCATACTTCAAAGCAGCACATTCTATTATTTTCTAAACACTGTCCTCACTAGTGTGCAATATATATTCAGACATTACTGAGAATAAGGATGTGATATTGTGCATGTTTTGTATAGTCATTGATCCAGAAATACACTCTGTAATAGTTTGTGGCTTGAATGCCTTGACCAATGTAAGAGTGGGATAGAAGTTAGCAATTACTGCAGGCATCACTGAAGACATAATAGGGGGCGTAATGCTTTGTGTAGGCAATGCTGACCCAGAAAGTCCCACTATAATAGTTCGGTGTCTCCTGAATCGTTTAATCAATAAAATCCGGAGGTAAAGGTTGTCAATTACTGCAGGCATTACTGAGGAAACTTTTGTTTTCAGTGAGACTTGTAAAATCATTGTATATATTGTCAGCCACTGTCATGTGCAGTACCAGCTCCAATACTGATATGTCAGACTCCAGATGCTCCCTTCAGCTAGGTGGATGTCACTGCTCTCTAGAATGCTTTCACTTGCAAGAATTGATGGTTTCTGCAAAATACTGACCCTGCAGTAGAACCTCATCAACTACAAAGAATAGTTATTTTAGCTGTTCAAATGTTAAATATAAAGATTAATCTATTCATATAAGCTCTCCATTTATAGTGGTTTTTATGTATTAAAACACTCCATAAGGAAACACTGGCATTACATTAAGTCATTGGGTATCGTCAATATATTTTTAACTTGTATATATTTATAAATATATATACATATTATAAATATAATCAATATATATCTATATCATAATTATGGGATAGGGTTTTAAACAACTATTTACATAATAAAAGGAGTTTGATATAGCTTCAGATTAGTAAGCGTATATACCATTGTAAGTGTCAAGATATTCTTGTTTCTAAAAAATTTGCAATGTGATAAAATAGCTTGAAAATATGCCATCTAGGGTTAGATTCATCCTAGATGGGAGTCAGTCAATATTCTATGGTTTTGTGAGTCTTCTGGCCCCAGCTTTTCCCTGGTATCTAGCATTTTTCTATTAGAGAATCACGATGTTTGGACAGAATCTCCCATTAAAATAGAGCCCCCTTCCCATCACTGTTCCAAGACATCAGCAGTTGCCTAAGTTCTTTACTATAGTTAAATTCATCAGATTCTTTCTAAGTGATGGATGATGATAGCTGAAGCGAGGTTTTGATTGGATTAGGGAGGTAGGGGAAAGGTAATTAAAGAAAAAAACATTGACAGGGAAATCTGTGTGGTGGGTTCTCAATAGCCAGACAATGTTATCGGGCTACCTCTGTAAGACTGTGTGGTCACTTTATAGCAGTATTCAAATTCCCTGCTGTGTAACTGTAGTAATTGTTTTATACACACACGCAAAGGCATGTACATGCATATACATGTAACACTCAACATCTGTGTTTTTCAAAGCTAGAAAGGAAAATGAAATACATATCATGGACAATCATATCTAAGTCATATTTCCAGGTTTCTATTGATATATATTTTAAATAAAACCTTATGTCCTTCATGGAAGCACTCTAGCTATTTTCTCAAACTAATGTCATCAAGGGACCGTGTTTCTGGAGTTTATGATGGAAAGAATGAGTATTATATAAGACAGTGGGTTTTATAAAAATAAGTCATTAGCTTAATTTTCACTTTAATTCATTGTTTTCTCCCTCTCTCTCTGTCTTTCTGTACTTTCTCTCTGTCTCTCATATTCTCCCTTCAAGTATATTCACCTTCCCACACTATTTTTTATTCAGCTTGCTGGGGTAGATGGCCTCTAATTCTCTGGCACTTCTGATAAAACTACTTTTTTACTTTCCTCATGCCATTCATTTTCCTCAACTAGGTAACTGTTTTAGGAATTAAATCTTTGGTACTTGACTATGGAAACAGCTCATCTCTCCTTGAAACATAGGGTGTAACTGAATTTAATTTAGGAGATTCAGTAAGTTTTCTACCAAATAGTAGATGTTCATGTTCAATCCCTTTATTATGATCCTCTTTAGGATTAACAAAGTGAAAGGAAGCACAGTAAACTGTAATAGCTTATGGAGTAGGACTATGTACCATGGCTATATAAACCAAGCACTAATCGATCTGCTAGACTAGTCTGTGGTGTGGGGACTGCCCTGGCTCAGAACCTGGCTTCAGGAGTTTATGGCAGGTGAGCTCATTTGCATAGCTTCAGTTCCCTCTTTGGTAGTATGAGTATAATACAAGCAGTAATAGTTATAGTGGCCGATTTTCTAATAACCCTTCTGCCTAAAATTATTTGTCTAAGCAAACCATGGCAATTCCACTCCTCTTACTGGTCATTGGCTTGTTGTTGGGTTGCGACAGAATTCTATATAAGTTGACACTCTGATTTCTTCCCTCCTAGGAAAGAGACCCGAAGGAGAAATAGCCCTGTTTCTTCATCTGTCCTCTGCTGTGCCTAGGTGTGATGGCACTAGTGCAGCTGTCCAGGACCAGGGGAGGGGCTGCATTAGTTCCCTAGGGCTGCCATAATGAAGTACCACAAACTGGGTGGCTTCGAACAACAGAAACATATTCTCTCACAGTTCTGGAGGCTTCAAGTCCCAAATCCAGTGTTGGCAGGGCTGTACTCTCTACAAAGCCTCTAGCGGGTGGATCCTTCCTTGCTTCTCCCAGCTTCTGGCAGTCCCAGGCATTCCTTGGCTTGTGGCAGCCTAACCCCAATCTCTGTCTCTGTTGTCACAGGGCTGTCTTCTCCCTGTGTGTCTCTGTCTTCAACGTGGCATTTTCCTCTTGTATGTGTCTGTTTTCTGTTTTTATAAGGACACCAGTCATGTTGTATCAGGGCCCACCCTAATGATCTCCTCTTAAATTTCTTACATCTGCAAAGGCCCTATTTCCAAATAAGATCACATGCACAGGTATGGCTGGTTAGGAGTTCAGCATATTTTTTTGAGGAACACAGTTCAGCTGTAACAGGAGCCAACTCGAGGATCGTCCCATCTGAGTCAAAGTCCCCCCTGCACCCCAACTACCACCCCCACCCGTGGGAGGATGGCAGGCAGAGAGATGGAAAGAACTGCGTCCTCGGTTACATTATTGAGTCAATTATAAAACCACTCACCTCTGGACTTCTGGCAAGATGAGAAATTTCCATATTGGGAAAATAGTTTCATTTGCGATTTCCTTTAGTCTTAGCTATCTCCCTATCTCCTCCCAATACAAGAAAACTGACTCCTATTCCTATTGCAAAATTAAATGAACTAATGCCAGTCTGACATTTAGCACAGTGTCTCGCATGTGGTAAGACATAATAAATGTTGGCCACTATTATTATTATTATTATCATTAATGTAACTATTATTATTTAATGAGAAATCAAAATTATACATTTTCCATTTCCTTCCTTTACTTGAGGTAACAAATCTTGGTGACAGATATATCTACATCTTGATTCACAGATTTTGTTTCTGGCTAACTTATAATGGAGATAAAATCCACTTTGTTAGCTGTTGTTGAATAAGTAAATGTAATTAGGTGAGATCAGGTTTTATTAAGAGCTAACAAATTCAATAAGAAAGTAAATATGTATTAAAGAAATAAGATAATATACCCAACTCATTTCAGTTTATAAATTTCTGACTTCTTAAAGATTCAATTCACATTTTAAAAATCACTCAAAGTCCTATAGTGAAGCAGCAAACATCAATGTCACAGTGGCCGTGCACCAATTTCTATGGTAATCTATAGTGTAAAGATACTGGCTTTGTTTAATATAAGTCTGGTTGTGTTTCCAGGTGAGATTGCATATTTTCTCTACAAGAAAAAAAATTCCATTGAGTTTCTGGTACTACGTGTACTCAAAATCTTCCTGTCATTGAAAATTTCCCTCCTTTATTCTTTACAAAATTCAAGTTATAAAAAAAATGCTTGCCAATACTTCCCTAGTAATTCTTCATAGAAATATAATGATTAAGTTTTGGGATTTATGTAAACAGACTATATTTGAATGTAGTAGTTTTGGATTCTTAATGTTATAGCATCTTCTGTTCATCATGAGTTAGAATTTACTTACTTTGAGAATCTTTTATTGAAAGACCCCATATAGTCAGCATTCAGTACATAAATGCTTAACATTTATATATATTTTCTTGATTTTTTTTCCATTGACTGTGGCTGAGCAAATCCATTATGATGCTTTCAATCATATCTCTATATTCTATCTTCATGTTAAAAAGCCATTCTCACTGTTCTTTCTTATCTCTAAACACAGATCCTATTATTTTTCTTTCTTCACAAGTCTTGACTTACAGAATCGGCACTTTTTGTCACACACACTTCCATTATATTGTAAAACATACCTATAGCCAGGATAAGGTAAATTGGTAGCATTAACAAAACATTCCTTAGTGTGCTATGTGAGAATCCACATTATTGGTGCAGTTACAAGGAATTCTCATCTTGTTCTACACCCCACAGAGCTCCCACTGACATCTGAGGACATCTAACTTTAACACATGCTCTGTAGTCTGCTTCATTTTTCTTTTAGATATAGGTCAACACCATTCCATAGCTCTTATGGCAATTTGCGTTTTGAAGTTATTTGATTTCTGCAGTATTTCTTGTGAAATCTTTGTATATTCAGGCACTCACCAAGAAATGGAATTCTCTCTTCTGTTTTCCACCATGACTATAAGGGGTACAGCTAAGGGTGAAAATATTTGGCTATGGCCTGAATAGGTGTAATGAGAATTAGGAGCTTTTCACACTGGTTTACTAGATAATGGATACTTTAAATACAAGTGCTGATGACCTGTCCTAGGTTTTAAACGTGAATTATTGAATCTACAATATCCAATATAATGTCAAGTACATAAAGCGTCTTAATAAAACTTAATTAAGGTTGAATGACATCATACTAATGAGAGAATCAAGAAAAGGACCAGTTCTGGCAAACAATAGCCTTCACTCTCCATTCTCAGTCTCAGATTATGAATTTAGTGGGAACAAATTCTTAAAGAGGAAAATGGATAGGGAAGCAGGAATCTTCGTATTGAAATGCTTCTATTTTTCACTAGAGTGTTGAAAAAGCATGTATAATGATGAAGAGTCTGGTCCTATGATGATTCTTAGGCTATTCTAAAAAGATTCATGGCTACATGTAGGAGAAACATATGCATAAGTACTCTCAAAGAGTAAAAGAAACTTAGTCTTTTGTTAAGTAAAGATTAAAGCTGATGGCCAAAATAAACTTTAGGATTAGGTAAGTACTTAAAATACTTTTCACAAAAAACAATTTTGGTGTCAGAATATCTAGGTTCAAATCTTAGCCCTGATATTTCCTAGTTGTTTAATTAACCTTAAGCAAATTACTTAAATATGACTCCATTTCCTGATCAGTGAAAGAGGAATAATAAAAACATCAGCTGAGAAGGCTTTGTTAGGGCTAAATGACATAAAATTTGAACCTAATATCTTGCCCAGCATGAGTGGCCCACCAAATGCTAACTGTGAAATCTTGGGTGAGGACATATAAATTCCACAGTCAACAGTTGCTCAACTCTTTGAATCATCATAGGAGGTAAGTTTTATACGTTCTAGCTGGCAGTTTTTGCATCTCACAACTAATGAAATACAAATTCAATAAAATCTTACCTGGATTTCTTCAACAGAGTTTTAGTCAATGTGAGTGCTTTTACATTACTTGTCTACTGTCTAATGGAGTGTCCCAGCTCATTGGAAGCATTGTCATTTGAGTCAATCATGCTTTCAATCTTAAAATTATCTTTAAAATTTTTCCATTCATTCTTAGTTGGTCATAGGAAATCTGATCATTCTGATTTTATGAACTTGCCTTACTTCCTCAGTCAGAAGAATGTAGATAAATATTTTATTATTCCCAGTCACATTAAACGTGCTGCCTCAAAACTCATTCTCTTGGCCAGGTAACCAGATATGAGACTGACATTTTCTAATGCACTGGAATGATGTGATGTTTAGCTAGTGAAGTCCATCAGGCTGACACAGGATTGGGGAAGTCCTGGTTATTTGAACAGCTCATAGATGACCACGATAAACTTTGCTTCGGTGATTGAGCCTCTGTATCTAATGCACGAGGGAGAGATGCTATGCATCTAGGTATTCTGGAGCACATTTCAGCACGACCCCTGTGATTGGTTCTTTAACCTTTTTCAGATACAGCATTAGATGTGCATATTACAGCACACCCAACATCCTTGTCAAAATAGCACTGATTTTTAATTTTTTATATAGTGATAAATATTTGAAAAGATCCTTTCTTCCTTCTTCCATTCTCCAGAGCATTTGTTTCTCATGCTTTGTAATATTTTTAATAAAGGTGTAAAAGACTGTGCAGTGGTTGAAATTTGCTTACATTTTGCATGATAATAAAGATATTTGCATGGGCTCTTTTCTAATAACTGTATCGTAGCTATAGAAACACTTACAAATTGAATAACTCTCATGGAGCAGGGTGAAGGGGAGAAC
This sequence comes from Tapirus indicus, assembly GCA_031878705.1. Lineage (NCBI taxonomy): Eukaryota > Metazoa > Chordata > Mammalia > Perissodactyla > Tapiridae > Tapirus > Tapirus indicus. Next base: position 30,415,018 of record CM062937.1, on the reverse strand, counting down.
TAGGCGGGGAATCCCCTAGAGTTCTTTCTGTAGTTCAATTACCATTAATGTGTTAAAAAGTGGAAAGGGGAGAAAGGAAGAATTGTACTTATCTGACTTTCGTTTTCTGTATAATTGTGAATTTTCTCTCCTTTGTCATTTTCTATATCAATTGCTTGGAAGGGAAAAGAAAGGGGACTCTAATGATTTAGGCAAGAAATACTCTTGCCTAAATCTCCCATCTACCTCTTCAACATGGAAAGCAGAAATCAAGAATAAAATATGGGAGACAGACATGTTTTATTACTTCTCAAACTCTAGACATGGTAGGATGGATTTTACTACCTCTCAGTTTTGTATTCAAAAATTGGTCCTTTGTTCAAAAATTTTTTATGATGAATTTACTATGTATAAGATTCCAATGGCTGTAGAGTCTGTAGCCTTTGTGGAAAAAAAGAAGGTGTGGTTCTGTATTCCAATTAATTTATACTAACAATAATATAATCAGATAGAAGAAGTAAGTCTACTGATGGTTAACACAGATTTTCACACTTATGTGTGTAAGAGATGATATGAGACAGAGTCAGCTTTTGAGGCAGCCAATAATGGTATCCATAAAGCACAAAATAGGAAAGTATACATAACAAATTATAAATGTTAACAATTAATTTTTCTGTTTAATGGAAATACTATAGTTATGTGAAATACAAAATATATGTCAAACCATTTCTGCCTAACTCCCTATTAGTGGATTCTTATTATAGACAATAAATGGTAACCTATTCATTTCTATTTTATACCTATATCATCGTACAAGCTCAGTGAATTCTATGGGGGAGATGATAGTCTGAAAGGCTGATATACCAAAAGATTATGAATTCTCTGAAATGTAGATGTTCATATTTACTTTGAATCCAATGAATACAAGATGATGCTGCCAATCATTTGGGCTCTGGTGGGCTTTCATGTTTGGTGATAATGCATAGTCCCTAATTCTCTGAACTGGGCACAGCCATCTGCCCAAGAATAAGAACGAATGAAGAGATTGTGGGGGAAAACGTTTGGTATTTCAGCCACTGCACAAAGATTATTTATTATAAAAATGATACAGAAGAATTGCTAGGGAAATATGAGGTAGATTTAATCTCGTACTTAGCTCAGCTTGGAGAGGGAGCTTACACTGCAGGTGTGGGGGAGAAAGAACTATTCCTCTACCCTCTAGGTTCTTATGGCTGGTCTAAGAATTAAATTGACATGAGACAGAATAACAGGAGAAAATCAAAGTTTAATAACATGTATACATGGGAGAAACCCAGTAAAACTGAGTAACTTGCTAAAATGGGCAAAACTGTCACCTTAAATACCGCCTTCAGCTAAAGACAAAGGAACTTTGCTGGGTTCTTCCCTGTCTACCACACCTAATTCGTATTATACTATAGTTATCTCTGATATTAACTCCTTCATGCAACAGGCCTTCTATCTTAAATTCTTTTAAGCACTTAGGAGGAAGGTCAAAGTTTCTTCCTGAGTCTTTTTTCTTGAAAATAATCAAGCCAAAGAGACACATTTTGGGGTGGCAAATTCTGATCCCCCACTCAGGGAAGGGAGATAATTACTGAAAATGGCATCTTATTTTTGATATCAGTTACTCCTTATAAACCAAACTGAACTTTTTAGTAGTAAGACCAGGAGTTTAACAGCATATACTTGACATTTATAACATAATGAATTTCCTTCCTTGGCACAGTATGATTCTAATTTTTTTCTCTATTTGCCATCTAAAAACATGTTGAGCTACTATTCTGCCTTAGGTATTCTCTTCTATACCTCAAACCCCTGTACCTTAAATCTGGGTTTTTAAGATTCTTAGGCTTCTTCCATCCTCTGCTGTCTCTCTCTCCTTTAAGGTTCAAATGAAAATGTCTGAGCAACCCATTTCACATAGAGTGGAGAAACCAATGCCTTCCTTTTTCCCATTTCACCTACTTTACCCCACCCTGGATACTGCCTCTGTTCCTTTGTTCAGAAGATCACTAATACAAGACATTGACAGATGTTTTGGCATTGTGGAAAGATATTGCACCAAATCAAAATACAGGTAACTACTTCAAATTAATGTTTGATATCAAGGTTCTCTGATTTACAATACTCTCCTGCCAATCATCACCTTCACCCCAGTGACCCAACATGCTGGTTCCTTCTTGCATCTGACCCTAAATCGTCCTCAACTCTCCCTCCCTCTCCCTCTTCTCGAGTCCATGACCCCTCTCTCCAGAGCTCACTTGGAGACTCAGTGTTCTTCTACTTCGTTTTGCAGAACAGATTTGTTCTCTTACCATCCAGGCTATGCCTAGGGGGGTCCTTTTCTAGGCCAAATGGCTCAGATAGACTCACCTATTCCTTTTCCTTAAAAACAAACCAGAGATATATTTGTGCATCCCCTTGTTCACCAAATAACTCGATTGTTTCTTTTTCCATGGGTCCTTCTCCTGCTAAAAACATAATACTTCCTCTCTGGCACAAGTCCTCTACTTTCTTTTCCTTTTTTTTTTTTTTTATCATTTTTTTTATTGATGTCTTAATAGTTTATAAAGCTGTGGGGTTTTAGTTGTACATTTTTGTTTGTCCGTCACCTTGTGGATGTAACCCTTTACCCCTTGTGCCCACCCCCCCCACCCCCCTTCCCCTTGGTAACCACCAATCAGTTCTCTCTGTCCATGTGTTCACTTATATTCCATGTATGAGTGAGTTCATGCAGTGTCTGTCCTTCTCTCTCTGGCTTATTTCACTTAACATAATACCCTCTAGGTCCATCCATGTTGTTGCAAATGGGACAATTGTGTCTTTTCTGATGGCTGAGTAGTATTCCATTGTATGTATATACCACATCTTCTTTAACCAATCATCAGTCGAGGGACACTTGGGTTGCTTCCACTTCTTGGCTATAGTGAATAATGCTGCAATGAACATAGGGGTGCATACGCCTCTTGTGATGGTTGATTTCATGTCCATTGGGTAGATGCCCAAGAGTAGGATTGCTGGATCATACGGTATTTCTATTTTTAATTTTTTGAGGACTCTCCATACTGTTTTCCATAGAGGCTGCACCAGTTTGCATTCCCACCAGCAGTGAATGAGGGTCCCCATTTCTCCACAACCTCTCCAGCGTTTGTTGTTATTTGTCTTGGTGATTATAGCCATTCTAACCCGTGTAAGGTGATATCTTAGTGTAGTTTTGATTTGCATTTCCCTGATGATTAGTGATGTTGATCTTATACATAGAAAACCAAAAAAATTCCATCGGATAACTACTAGAAATAATCAATAACTACAGTAAAGTGGCAGGGTATAAAATCAACTTACAAAAATCAATTGCATTTCTGAACCAACAGAAAGAGAACTCAAAAAGACAATCCCATTTACAATTGCAACTAAAAGAATAAAATATCTGGGAATAAATTTAACCAAGGAGGTAAAAGACCTATACAATGAAAACTATAAGACACTATTGAAAGAAATCGAGGAAGACATAAAGAAATGGAAAAATATTCCATGCACATGGATTGGAAGAATAAATATAGTTAAAATGTCCATTCTACCTAAAGCAATCTACAGATTCAATGCAATCCCAATCAGAATCCCAATGTCATTCTTCATGGTAATAGAACAAAAACTACTGAAATTCATATGGGGCAACAAAAGACCCCGAATAGCTAAAGCAATTCTGAAAAAAAAGAACAAAGCTGGAGGCATCACAATCCCTGATTTCAAAATATACTATAAAGCTATAGTAATCAAAACAGCATGGTACTGGTACAAGAATAGACACACAGATCAATGGAACAGAACTGAAAGCCCAGAAATAAAACCACACACCTATGGACAGCTAATCTTTGACAAAGGAGCAAAGAACATACAATGGAGAGAGGGAAGTCTCTTCAATAAATGGTGCTGGGAAAATTGGACAGCAACATGCAAAAGAATGAAAGTAGACCATCTCCTATCGCCATATACAAAAATCAATTCAAAATGGAGCAAGGACCTGAAAGTGAGACCTGAAACTATAAAACTCCTGGAAGAAAATATAGGCAGTACACTAATTGAGATTGGACATAAAGGGATCCTTTCAGATTCCATGTCTACTCGGACAAGGGAAACAAAAGAAAAAAATAAACAAGTGGGACCTCATCAGACTAAAGAGCTTCTACAAGGCAAATGAAACCAGGATCAAAATGAATAGACAACCCACCAGCTGGGAGAAAATATTTGCAAATCGTTTGTCCGACAAGGGATTAATCTCAGTAATATATAAAGATCTCATACAACTGAGCAACAAAAAAAACAAACAACCTGATCAAAAAATGGGCAGAGGATATGAACAGACATTTCTCCAAGGAAGAGATACAGATGGCCAATAGACACATGAAAAGATGTTTTTTTCCTTTTTTTCTGGTTTGGAGGCATTGGGGCTGCATTTCTCCTCTTGCTCACTACTGCCACCTACTGCTGACTGCAGAATAAGGCAGAGCCCTGCCTCTTCACCTTCAGAGGACTCGTATAGGTCCTTTCCTTTGCAAATTTCTTTTTGTCCTGCTGACGATAGGTAAATAGACAGGGGTTAACAAATATAACAAAGAAGAGACAACTACTGTCCCTCTGAAAAAAAAAAACCCACAAATATGTTCTGTGGATCAAACACAGCCACGTTTTTTGCCCACCACAGTAAAAGCCATCAACACTTAGAAAGTCTTAGCAATGTCTCAGAAGGGGAACTACAAGGGCAGAGACATATAAGATGTTGACATCTGGTTTAACTCAGGTCTTTTAATGCTGGAACTTGATTGGGACTGAGCAGTGTTTGTGGTAGGGTAAAAGCCTACCAGCTTTTAAAACAGCTTTTTTTTTTTTTTTTTTTGCAGCCTACATGTGCTCCAGATGTGAAAAGGATCAATACAGATCTTTGTATCAATTTTTATTTAATATCCGTGTCATGAAAATTTTTGTGAGAGCTATAAGTTTTTTTGTACTACTCAGAAAAAAAATACTCCAAGCACACATTATAAAGATCCTTTATGTCCAAGCAAATTGATACAAATATTAAAAGCATTTATTAAGTTTAAAATATTTTAACAGTGGAGGCTAATGCAAAATCTGTCTGCATATCTCTTGATAGATTGTGTTCAGAGGCATTTTCTGCCCATTATCTAGCCATGGGATCTTATGATCATGGTTTTGATACCAAACCTCTTAATCTCAAGTTCACGCCCGTGGTAAGTCAATCACTGAGACATCTGTGCTTGGAGATGGAGAAAGGTTTATTCCAATTGGCCAAAAGAAAAAGGTGGGAGGATAGGTTCTCTCAAATCTGCCTTAACAAGAGAAGAAAGAGGGGGTTTTATAGAGCTAAGGGGCTTGGCAGGAGTTTTGGAGAAACACATGGGAAGTCCATGTTTTTTTCTCTTCTGGTAAGCCCCTGGGCAATCTGACTTCTGGGCATCCAGGGCAGCTGGGGGCTGATTATCTGGTGATCTTTGAAGGCATTCTCTTTCTTCTGCAAAACAAGCTCATAAATCCTTGTGACCCTTAAGTCACTCCTCAGGTTAAACAAGAAAACAGCAAATTGACAAGATTAACTTCTTTTATCTATGACTGTGTTGGGCACAAGGTCAAAAGGTAATCCTATTGAATATTTATAGTAACGCTCAGGTACCTGGCTTGAATTTCTTCACTCAAAATCCAGTCTATGAAAGCAGAGGTACAGCCCGACTCTCTTCACTAAGGTTAACATTTAATACGTCCATGACTTGTTGCTGGTAAAAATGTATTATGGTGTGAAAGACAAAATGTACCAGACAATTAAGGAGATGGTTTTATTCAGGCTATTACAATAGGGAGAATGCCCATATCTCAAAGAAGAGAGAGAAAAGCCGGGTGGATTTCGGTCTTATCTAAGTCCTTAAGGAAGGATGGAGATGGGTCTTGGAAGATGTGAGGGCAGGGTGATCCTTTTCCTGCAACACAGAAGAGGGGGATTTTGGAGAACAAACCAGTGGAAGGATTTCTTAACCAAAGCAATTTTCTTAGAGCACAGAGCTGGGGTAGGGTTTTATATTATCTGTGGAAATATAGATCAAAATAACTAAGGAGCTCTCTTCTTCACATCTGTTTGCTTTGTATGCCAACATGAGAAAGTAGACATGAGAATCATGTTTTATTTGGTTTGTATAGTTTTACTATACTAATTTCTTATATATTAACTATTTTTATTCATGGAGATTTCTGAAATAAGAATGAATTTTGCTGTCTTTTTTTAGATCATGAACTAGTGTTATAGGATTCTTCAGTGATTACTAAGGTTTACATACAGCATATTGTTCTTTTAGGGCTCCCCAGCCCTGGGGTCCCAAACTCCTGTTGTGTTATCTCCTTGACTTATTATCTGTGCCCAGGTGGCCACATTTCCTCTTTCTCCTTCCACCTGCACTTTATTGGGGCAGTGATATATGTGTGGAATTAGTAGCATTTTTTAGGGTCCAACCTAGAAAGACTTTTGTTTTTTTTTTTTTCTTGAGTAACACCTGTATGGAGAGATACACTGGTTTCTTTCCTTTACATTCCCACCCCTCTGATACTTTCACCACATGGATGGGCCTATCTTGTCTCTAGAGAATTAGTTCTTATGGTGTGTCAGCACACTAAGACACCAATATAATTACAATGCTTTCCAACAATAAATCTTCATATTCATTAGGTTCCCAGCCTCAGGTCACTTTGCCTAGTGCTAGGTATCATTGTCTTATAGATATTATTCTTAGATATTTGTATGTCATGTCTTTTCACACCTCCTTATTACTGAGAGGGGAGCTAATCCTTTCTCCTTTGTACAATTAACTTTCCAGTGTTAACAGCCACATACATTCCTTTAGTTACCAGACTTCAGATGTCCAGTCCTTCCATTATAAAGTCCTACCATGCACAAAGGTTTTGTTCTCTAGAGAAGTAATTGACATTGTGTTGGAATTTTATTTATAAACATAAAAATATTATTATTATTAATGGTGACAAAGATAATACTAATCTATTCTCATCTATACCCTCGATATAAAATGTTGCTTCCTGAAAGGAAAAAAGAAAACTCATATGTGTTCTGAAAAAGTTGCAAGTAATTAATTTTTTTATCAAACAAATGATGTTAATAGAAAGTGTATATATGTGAGTTTCGAAAGATCTAGTGCTGGCTAGAAAATCTATATATCTCTAGGTAAGTTGAACAACCTTTATTTGAACATGGCACATTTTCAAATTAATTCTAGGTATTAGGACATGATCACAATTTTATTTGAGAATAAGAAATAAAAGTTACTCCATAAGATATAGAATTAGATGGTCTCTATTTAGTAATAAAAGTACTGTTTCTTTATTTACATTGATTTCCTAAATATCTTCATAATTAAACAAACAGTTTATTTTGAGATTTTTAAGGTTTTATTATTTACTGTGAAAAATACCATTTACTCTACCTCAAAATTGATATTCTGCATTTTTGGATAAATTTGATGATTTCCAGAAAGATTCCAAGTCTCCATAAATTCATAAGTCCATATCAACTGAAAGAGAATAATATTCTTTAAGTGAACAGGTATAGTTGCTATGGCAAAATAGGATAGTCTATTTCGCTTTTATGCTGATGATTCATTTTTAGAAAAATGACAATTTATTTCAAGAAGTTCACCTCCAAAAACTAGGTGAGTCTAATGCAGGACTTTATTGGAATGTTTGAGGAAAGAACCAACCAAACAAGAAACAAAAGAATACCCTATGTGTCCACTGGTGAGGTCTTCAACACAATGCAAGTGAAGCTTGTCATGGGCAGGGACAAGGACAGAGCCGAATGGTTGGCACGTGATCACTTTAGCTGAAGTCAAATAGCCACGGAGAGTCATAGCTCAGAAGTTAACTACACAAAGCTTCATTAGAGCCAACGATCTGATTTCAGGATAGTGCTTCAGAATTTTTATATATCAAACAGTTATAAGTTAACACATCATCTATATTAGCAAATTTCAAAGCTACGTGGTCGTATACTGAATATGATCTAGCATCCACAGAAATATAAGTAAAAAAATCAAAGTAACCACAAATCAAAATGAACAAATATCTTAGAAGCTGTAAACACTGCTTTATTACTCTGTAAAACTGTAGGGATATCATCCTTTACCCAGGGTCTTTTGGAAAATTATTTAAATAACACGTAATTAACATAAACTATTTAAAAACTATTGCAATTGGCATAGAACAAAGAGATGCATGTAAAATTGACACCTTTCACTGATTTATCATATTTTTAAAAACACTACTTATACACTAGAGACACATTCAATAGAATGTCATCTTTTTGTGAATGTTCCTTTAATGAGATTAAGCAGCTAAACAATACCGTTTTTATAAACCTGTATGTATAGAGGTAAGCATTTGAAAAGAGATACCAATGCACTCTGAAGATCTTTTTGATTTTCAGAGAGAGGGAATTTTTCTAATCTCACATCAGTAATCATCAGGAAAGAAGTTTAAAATAGATTGGACAGGGGAACACTAACAAAAGAAAGAATAAAGGAGCTTAAACCAGATACGTAACGGAAGAGATGAAATTATTTCCTAGACCCATATCACTCTCTCAGTGTCTTTTTTGGGGGGTGGTGTTGTTGCTCATGGATTAATCTCATTCTTGAAATCCCTTCTGTGGGATTTATTTGCAGAGAACCTTCAAGATTCTTCTAGAAATTGAAAGAGCAAACAGGAATCACTTACTTGATGCTTAAAGGGAAGTGATGTGTATGGTAGGATGTTAATCATTTAGGCTCCAAGATTTCTAGGAAAAAAATTATAGGGCATGTAGAAGACCATATTTGATTTATTTATCATAATATAGATCAATTTTACCACTAATCAGTTTTCCGTAAAAGAGCCAATCCAAGATGAAATCATTGGGTAGCCAAGTGTGCTTCTGGTATCTTGTCACCCCGCCCTTCCTCTGGCCCACCACTGTGATTCCACCATGCTTTGATCTTTTCTGGTTGTCCTCTCACCTCCAGATACAGACATTTTTGCATTTCTCTGTATTCTCAGGGTCCCCACCGTAATTTAAATGGTACTACCTTAATGCCTATTAAAGGATAGGTTCCATAGAGCGATTAATAATTTTCTAATCTCTCATTTTCTCTAATCGAATTCTCTACCAGTCTTTCCCAGTTAGGTTTGCTAAATGCTAATGGTGCCACTCTTTTCCTAGTAACCTAGTTTTCCCATTTTTATTGCTCGGGGACGTTAACTCCCAATATTCAATGAGTTATCAGTATTTGCTAGTTTAACCTCAAAACCGCCAGTTGTATGTTCCACTAATATTACCTTTATTTGGGCTATTTTTCTCACTTCTAAATTGTTATAGTTGCTCCTTGGCTGGTTTCCAGGCACCAGTTCTCATCCACTCAATCTAACCTCATATAACTGAAAGATTCATCTTGATAAAATACTATCCTCAAAGTTATTCAGATACCCAAAAATCTTCAGTGACTCCCCATTGCCTATTGTCCAAGGCCAAATATTCTTTGCCTTAAGTGTCTACTCTCTACTATTGACTATCCCATGATCCTATATAAAAAGGATATTTTGCATAACTTGACTATTGTTATGTAGTTATGTAGTCCTCAAAAATGATCTGAAAGTTGACAGTCTTCCATTGGCAAATCTCATCTGCTCCCTTCTACCACTGTTGGTTGGAGTTTCCTACAGAAACTACAAGATCAATCTCAAATTCCACTTTATAGAATCTACTCCTGATAACATCAGCAGGAAATAATCTGACCCTGCTTGAATTTCCCCAGCAATTTTTAAATCTCTGTCTTTAACTCCCTTTTATTTTTAGAAATTTGTAGATATCTGCTCTGTTAAACTATAAGTGAGTTGGAAGCATCATCATCATTTTTATTATTGTTGTTTCTCACACCATTATAATGATCATCATCTGTATGACTGCATCTTTTTTTAACCTGTTATCTTTTTGTTTAATTTATGATTTTTAATTTTTTATTTTGAGCTATAGCATAAGATTAAAGGCTTAGATACCATGTGTAAACAGTTTTTAAAAAAATAAATGTAAGTGCCTACCTTCCAGCTTAAGAAATAAAGCATAACTCATAAACTTTGAAGTCTTCGGTGTTCCTTCCTGCTCTCGGACTGGTAGATGAAATGATATTGTATTCTGGGTTTAATTTTTATTTGTATTTATTTTATTTGTTTATTTGGTGTGTGAGAAAGACTAGCCCTAAGCTAACATCCGTTGCCAATCCTCCTCTTTTTGCTGAGGAAGACTGGCCCTGGGCTAACATCCATGCCCATCTTCCTCTACTCCATGTGGGACGCTGCCACAGCATGGCATGGCAAGTGGTGCATCTGTCCATGCCTGGGATCCAAACTTGCAAACCCGAGCCGCCAAAGTGGAGCGTGTGAACTTAACCACTACACCACCAGGCCGGCCCCCTGGGTTTAATTTTCAAATCCTTGATTATAGTTAAATTGAGCATCTTAATATGTATTGGCCTTCTGTTTTCATCTGTAAGATACTTACTCATTTATTTCATCTCTTTTTCTATTCTTTTAAAAATTTTATTAATTGGAGTTCCTTTTGTATCCTGGATATTAATCCTGTGTCCATATGTTTTCTCAGAATATTTTCTTCCAGTGAGTAGCTTGTCTTTTCGCTTACTTTATGATGTCTATTGATAAACAATGATTGTTAATTTTAAAGTAATAGAATTTGTCATTCTTTCTCTCAATAGTTAGTAATTTTTGTGTCTTGTTGAAGTAATCATTTCCTATTCTGAAATCATGAAGATAAGCTCCTACGTTTTCTTCTAAAAATTTTAAAGTTTTGCCTTGTATATTTAAGTGCTTGTTCAATCTAGAATTGCTCTTAGAATAAGGTGTGAAGTCAGAATCAGACTTCCTTCTTCTTTTTTCAAATGGAAATTTCCAAAGCACAAGAAACGGTCCATACTTTCCACGTGGTTAGTCAAATCTAGCTGTGTCATATGTCAAAACTTCTATAATGCAGAATATAAGCAAGAACTTTTCCTTCTTTTCTTCACTGACTTATCCCAAGCACCCACAACTATCCCTGACACAGTAGGCATTCAATAAATGTTTGTTGAATGAATACATTTGAATCTGTTTCTTAGCTCTCTATTCTCATTTACTGGTTTAATTGCTTATCCCAGAATGAATATCACATTTACAATTGTCATAGTTTTTTCTGTTCTTGGAATGTAGTTTTACACATAAATTTTTTATCAACAAACAAACTTTTGGGAATGTTCATTGAAATGTCATGTAATCCATGGATCAATTTAGGCAGAATGAACATCTCTAAAATAATTTTTTATCCTAATCATAAACATGGTATATCTCTGTCTTTCTTTAGATCTTTTTAAATACCTCTTTATATATACATATGTATATATATAATTTTTTGGTGAGGAGGATTTGCCCTGAGCTAACATCTGTTGCCAATCTTCCTCTTTTTTTGCTTGAGGAAGATTAGCCCTGACCTAACATCTGTGCCAGTCTTCCTCTATTTTGTATGTGGGTCACCACCACAGCATGGCTTGACAAATGGTGTAGGTCCACACCCAGGATCCAAACCCATGAACCTGGCCCAATGAAGTGGAACGTGTGATCTTAACCACTACAGCACAGGGCCAGCCCCTAAATACCTCTTAATATATTTTTAAAATAATTTTTCCCATAAAACTCTTAGCATCTTTATTTTAATTTTCCCTCTAGATATTTTGTGTATGTATGTATGTGTGTGTGTATGTACCTGTGTATGTGCATGTATATATATGTAACATTTTCCATTGTTGGTGTTGCTTGTGGTTAGAAATGCAATTAATTTTTTTTTTTTTGGTACTAACTTTGTACCAAAAAGTCTTATCTCATTAATTTATTCTAATAATTTATATAGTTTTTTAAAGTAGTGCTTTCATTTTAAATAAGGATAATTTTGATTATTTCTTTCCATAACTTAGAACTTTTATTTTTGTTTCTATTTTGTTATTGTGAACAGGACCTACAGAATGTTGAATAGAAGTGGTGATGGTTCATATTCTTGTTCCTGAAATAAAGGGAAAACCTTTTACCATTTTGCAATAATTTATCATGTTGCTTCGGGGCTTTCTAAAAATATCTGTTATTGGTTTTTAAAAGTTTCTTTCCATTTCTATTAGGGTAAGTGATTTTGTTGAACTTATAGATTGCATTTTTTTTCATCTATTGATATAACCTAAGGGTTTTCACCCCCATTTAGTCTGTTAATGTGGCAAATTAGCTAAATAGGTTTTCAAATGTAGAAGCTATATTATAGTGCTGGGATAAATCCTTCTTGTTGATGATGTATTATCTTTTTAAAAATAATTCTGGTTTCATTTAGCTAATATTCTGTCTAGGATTTTTGCATCTATATTTACAAGTGGGAATAACCTATAATCTAATGTTCTCATAATGTCCATTCCTGGATTAGTATTGGCTCCATATTAACCCCATAAAACTCTCTGGAAGGGTTTGTGCAAGATGAAACATATTTTTGTTGAATATATTGTAGAACTGGTGTACAAAACTCTCCCAGCCTGGTATTTCATTGTTGTGACTGTTTTTAAGTACTGATGAAATTTCTTCAAGAAGTATAGGAGTACTCTAGTTTCTATGTCTTTAAAATCTATTTTAGCAATTCATACATTTTGTTTCTCCAATTTGACTGTCTTCAAACTTATTGACATAATAAAGCTATACAAAATATTCTCTTGTTATATTTTTAAATCATTGTAGTATTTAATAAAAAATGCACATTTCTATTTCTAATAGTTTTTGTCTATGTTCCTTTTATTTATTTTTAATCAAGCTTGCCTTAGGTTTGTCAATTTTGTGAAACTTTTGAACAAACCAAGCTTTAGCTTTGTGGGGTCATCTATTTATGTTTTCTTTTTCATAATTCTGCTATCACAATATTCCTTTCTACCTCCTTTAGATTTATTTTATTGGTTTTTTTGAACTCCTTATTTTGAAGACTTAGTTTATAAAATTTTCAGCTTTTCTTCTTCTCCAATATAACCATTAAACACTGTAAGTTTCTCTCCACACCCTGCCTTAATTTAGATCCCACAAGTTTTGATTTGTTATTGATCAGTGGTAAGTGTTTCTAAGTTCTTTTATGGTTCTCTCTTAGATCCATGGATCTAGCCTCAATTATTTGTTTATTTTGATCCTTTTAAATTACTGATTTCTCTCTTAGTTGAGTTTGTAGGGGAGGAAAACTTTTCCCTTCTAGGTTCTTTGACTGGTCTAATAATGAAATTGACATTAGACACATTAACAGGCGAAAAACAAATTTAATCTTGTACATACAGGAGGCCAAGGATATGAAGTTCAAAGAATTGACCAAAGCAGGTAGCTTTTATACCTTTTAGACAAAGAAACAATACCTTTGTGAAGAATTGACAAGACAAAAGAGTTTGAGCTTGGGGTAGCTAGTAACAAGGTTTGTTTATGCAGATTTCTCAGCCGTGAATTCTCTCTCTCCGGTGATAAGGATGTCTCTACCTCCTGGTACAGGGAGGGTGTCTCTCACGTGCGAGATTTATTTCCTGCTTTCAGGGGGAAAGAGGAGGGTCAGAGTGTCCTCCTTTCATCTGCTCTTCCTTTATAACTTTAATTCAAAATAACCAATAGCCCAAAGTGATATATTTGGGGTGGTATATTCTGTGCCCCCTCAAGTTGTATAAAGGTAGTCTGTATGAAATTTAAACTTTGAAATTCGTGGATACTTCTTTTATGCTCTAGGACAGTGTTTCTCAAACTATCTTGTTGAAGGAGCATTTTCTTTTAAATTTCCTAACCATCATGGCCAATACTTTTGTAAAATACAATAAGTTGATAAATAGATGTCACTAGAAAAATAGCATTTTAAAAGGCATACAAAATGTAAACTCACATTTTACTATTTACTTCAACAAACAGAAATTTGCATTCCAATAAATATAATCAGAACACAATAACAATGGAAGAAAAAAGTTATAAAAACAATATATTGTTCACTCAAATCATACATATAGGTGAATAATATAAAGGATTGCTATTAGGCTCATAACTCTCTGTCCTGTTATCATAACAAAACTAAGTTATGAAGAAAATAGCAACTTCCCATTTTAAAACCTGATGATACTCTTTGAAGAGAGATCATATCTATCAATAGAGATTTTTTTTTTTTTTTGCTGAGAAAGATACGCCCTGAGCTAATATCCATTGCCAATCTTCCCCTTTTTGCTTGAGGAAGATTCACCCTGAGCTAACATCTTTGCCAGTCTTCCTCTATTTTGCATATGGGTTGCCACCACAGCATGACCACCAACAAGTGGTGTAGGTCCATGCCTGGGAACTGAACCCAGGCCACCAAAGCAGAGTGTGCCATACTTAACCACTAGGCCACAGGGCCAGCCCCAATATTTAGAGTTTTTAATGTAATGAATGAGCTCGGTTTTTACCTATAAATTTATATAATATAGGTTGGATTTATAACCATGACACTCTTAGGAGATGACATCTAGCTAAGCTGTTGATACATTTGTTTCAGTAATATTCATAGTGAAGTGTATCAGTTATCTATTGCTGCATAACAAATGACCCCCAAACTTAGTGGCTTAAACAATGAGCATTAGTTACCTCACAGTTTCTGTGGGTCAGGAATTTGCAAGCAGCTTAGCTGGTGGTTCTGGTTCAGGATCTCTCACGAGGCTGCTGTAATAGTGTTGACTGGAGCCACATCTGAAGGCTTGAGAGGACTCTTCTAAACTGGCTTATCACATGACTTCTGGCAAGATGACTCAGTTCCTCGTCATGTGGACCTCCCCATAGGGCTGCTTGAATGTTCTCCCAGAGCAAATACTCCAAGACATAGAACAAAGAGGAAACCTTAATGCCTTTTATGACCTAGTCTCAGAAGTCACACATCATCATTTGTTCCATATTGTTTGTTAAAACAACTCACCAAGTCCAACCCAAAAGAGATGGAATTAAATGCCACCTCTTGAAGTGAGGTTAGTGAAAGAATTTGTAGACACTTTTTCAAACCACCATATAGAGAAATTAGTCTCAAAAATTTGTGTTTATAGGAATGCAAGAAGAGGTTTTAAGTTCAGGATATTCATTTTTAGCTTCTACACAAATGATGCTTTATTTTCAAACTGTATTTTTGATATATCATCAGTGGCAAATTCCAACAATTTATCTTGTAAAATTATAGGTAAATTTTAATTACCTTTTGATGAAAGAAATCCATTTGTATTTATGAATTTCATATGCACATGTTCTTTTGATGGAAAATAACTTTTGAAGATAAAATTAAAACATTCCATTGAATGCATACAAAGTTTGTTGTTAACTTTTCACAGCTGTGCAATATTGAAATCATCATCTACTTCGTTGGTAATTATTGTGAAATTATGGTATATATCATAACAATCTATAGAAATTCTGTTCTAAATCTCAAAGTTTTGTCTTTGCCCTTTGATTATATGTGTTATATGATCATGGAAAAATATGTGGCGTTTTGTCTTTGCATGCAAGCAAACACCCAAGGAAACAAACAAAATAGCATGTCTGCTGCCCAATTCTTACCTTTAAAATGTTGGGACCAAACTCATTTGTTAACTTGCAAAAACATTAAGTTTATTCTGTATTTCAAATGTTCTCAGTTATCTTCAAAATATCTTAACATTCAGTAATAGGTATTTATAATCAACTCCCATATTATCGCATAAGAGAATATGTTCAAAATTAATGGATACATATTTGTGTAATTCACAAATTTTAGTTATGTCTATAAGTACTTTTTTTAGTTTAGCTGATTTTCTTTTAGTTATAGGAATACCTAGATGAAGGAGGCAATACATTAATTGACATTCTGGCACAAATTCTTAATCTGAGTGACTGTTTTTGTAGCTGCATCATCAGAACATACTCTTTTACAATACACAGGGTCCAAATCACGTTTGCACGCTGATTGTGCTCTTGGATGTCAAACAGTGTCAAATTGTTATAACACTTTCTAAGTGCTTACTATTAGTTTCTGAACTTGTTTTGTCCTGGACTGTTAACAGGCGTTCAACAATCAGCCTGGTCCGTGGACCACAATGTAAGTAGCAGTGCCCTTCAATGTGGCCTTTTCTCTTAAATGTTCCTGTGTGTATATTCCAACTGTGGGAATGGAATTGTTTGCTATTCACAACTTCTCTACCTTTGTTGGTTTCTGGAGTGTTGAATTATAAATTTTTCAATATTAAAATTTTCTGTTATGGTGGTAGACTTGCCCATTTCTTCTATAGTTCTGCCAATTTTTCTTTATATATTTTGAAGCTATGTTATTTTACTTTTAAAGATAGTACACTATAATGATTAAGAATATGGTTCTATAATTAGACTACTTTGATTGGAATACCAGCTACATGACATTGAACCAGTTTCTGGACATGGAATCTTAAATTTCTTCACCTATAAAAATGGAGATAATAATATCTGCCTCATAGATAGGATGGTTGCTGAAAAGTTAATGAGATAATGTATGTAGAGAGCTTGAGTGATAGTTTTATAGTAAGCCCTTAATAAACATTAACTAATACAATTATTGTTATTTCCTAAACTTGCCTACCTAATATATATTCATTAAACACTTATTGAGTAAATATTAAATGAATGTGAAGAGCTAATCTAAATGAATGCAAGTTGTTTCATGGTACATGTGGAAATAGCACAGAGAAATCAGTCACAGATTTGAATCCAGCTTCAACACTTCTAGCTGATGGGTCCATATACCATTTTCCTAACATCTCTAAGTTTCAAGGTCTGCATTTGTAGAATGAAGGCTAATAAATACCCAGTTCTTCCATTTCATACCTTTTGACAAATATACCAGTGGCTTCATGGCTTAACTCATAAGTAATTGGCATAGGAATTTTAGGTTCTTGTCAGGACGGATGGAGATAATGATTTTGGAAAGTGACAGCAATGGGGAATGTGGTGCCTCTCACAAGACACTAATTAGATCACTCTCATCCTCATCTGTTATTCTGGTCCTGACAACTAACACGACAATCCAAAGCAAAAAGCTACATGCAGATAAAATAGCATACCACAGCCCAATTTTTAATCTTTGAAATGTTATCTTTAATATAATTGTGTTCTCGGTATCTATGAGACCTATAAACCCAAACCATTTCTGGATTCCAAATTTCTCTATGTAGAAGACTTTCAGGATGCTACTAGAATGGTAATAGGAAAATTGAGTATGAGTGCCTTTAGTGAACACAGCACTTGGAAACAACGTTGGTGTAGAGGCAGTTATGACAGGAAACACTCCCAGCACCACTTGGGGGCCACCTTTACTGCAGGGTTTGTGATTCAACTTCCCAAACAATTGGAAAAGAAATGTGTTTAGTTATGATTTTACCGGATGCTTTCTTGTTATATTAAGCATGCTATAAGGGAATGATGATTACAGTGGACCTCCCCCCATCAATACCAGCGATGTTTGTATGGCAACTGAAATATTGGAACACAGAATATTCCGTGACATTTCTTGCAAACTACATCTCAAATGTCATATTCCTACAAAAACATGGTACTTAGTATTTAATGAAATATTGAATAATGAATTTTCTTCAGCTTTTACATGCCATATTGAAAATTGTTTAGAAAGTTAAAATTACATTCCTGCGGTCTTACTCATCACAGATATTATGTATGTATGTATTTCTTTATGCTATATTTTCTAGAATTTCTTTATATTTCCAATCCTGTAACTCTAGCTGATATTTCCATATACTAGTCTCAATTTATTTACTTAAAAGTATTTAGGGGCCGGCCCGGTGGCGCAGCGGTTTCGTCCGCGCTTGGCAGCCCGGGGTTCGCGGATTCGGATCCCGGGCGCTCGCGGACGCACTGCCTGTCAGCCATGCCGTGGCGGCGTCCCATATAAAGTAGAGGAAGATGGGCACGATGTTAGCCCAGGGCCAGTCTTCCTCAGCAAAAAGCAGAGGATTAGCAACGGATGTTAGCTCAGGGCTGGTCTTCCTCACCAAAAAAAAAAAAAAAAAAAAAAGTATTTAAACTTATCTGGGAAAAAATACATTATCTTAACAGAAAAAGGAAACACATATTTCTGAAACAGTGCATTCACTGGAAACGTAGTAAAGACTGTTGCAAAGAATTGGAACTCAATTTTCTTAGCTCCATAAGATAACCAAATTTTTAGTTTGTGAATCCCAAATAACACAGATTACCACAACAGACCAGTGCATAGGTATTACTGTTTTTTTTTAATTTCCTTCTGATGATAAATATATGATTGCTGTTGAGTATTTGGAAAAGTATTAATTTGAAAATTAGAATTGCCCATAATTATCCAGTCTCACTTATAAATTAAAATTAGAACTAATATTTTATATATTTCCTTCCAGTATTTTTTCAATTTATTTTAAGTGAATTAATAACTTACTGTGCATTTAATTTGTATGTGTGTTTATAAAAACAAATACGTGAATGAAATAAATATCTAAATAAGTTATCAAAATAATTTCCTAATGATTATGGAGAATGCTCATGAACTTTCTGGTGCTAAAACTTAATCATCTTCTAATTCTTTACAACCAGGCCATCTACTAACTAACCCAGATTGATTTTTAAACAAATAAACACGCTCATGACCACAACTCACATTTTACTCTATAAACTGTTCTTCCTCTTCCAGACCATTTTTTTCTATTCCCGCTAGAGACTGAGGTTAAAGTTGCTGTTCTATTGACAAGATTCTCATATAGGACCCTGCAATGATTCACTTGGGTGTGGAATTATTTCCCTTGAAAAGCAACAAGGGAGTGCTAAGATGGTAAAGTAATAATTACTTCCTTCAGCAGCAATAGTTTAGGGAAAAGCTCAAAGACATATGGGCTGAATATTTAGCAGACAGTGATAATGGTGAGGTCACAGATATGACTCGGTGGGATGCTAGCAAAGCAGTATCGCAGGGAAAATTGATTGAAATCTTTGCCCAAAAGAAAAGGGAAAGGCAACTACAGATACCAGAGTTAGGGACTAAAATTAGGAGCCTCCAAAAGGAGTATATTAAGAAGGGTAAGGCTAAAACTAATTGATTTAGAAAATGCCAAGGGGAAACTTAATAGGATTCTAAATGAGAGAATGGAGTGTCTAATAAAGCTCAATAAGAGCAAGTTTTCCTCCCATGGCAATAAAGCAGATACTATCCTGGCCTGCTAACTTAGAGGGAGAACACAACTGAGACTAATTAGGGAAATTATGGGACAAAAAAGGGCCCCACTAACCCCCATGAAACAAGAACCAGCATTGTTCTTTATTATTTTCTGACAGACACATAAAGCATTAAAATTTGTGTATTGTTTTAAAGTTTCTAGACTCAGTTGATGACAATAAAATATAATCTACTTCATTCAACGTGATGTTTATTTGTCTGTACATTTATGATGTTTCAGTACCTACTCTGTTAAGATAACATGGAGTTTGGGACACGAGGTGAAGACTAATGTAATGTTGTGAA
This sequence comes from Tapirus indicus, assembly GCA_031878705.1. Classification (NCBI taxonomy): domain Eukaryota; kingdom Metazoa; phylum Chordata; class Mammalia; order Perissodactyla; family Tapiridae; genus Tapirus; species Tapirus indicus. The sequence goes on along the minus strand of CM062937.1, from coordinate 30,395,364 downwards.
AAGGCCATCAGACTAGGAATCAGAGGACCTTTTGTCTAGTCTTACATCTTGTTAATGATTTTCCTAAGTTCCTACATAAAAATCAAAGCTCCTGATTCCTCCATTTGAGTTTAACAAAAACAGCTATTATATTGTTCTTCCCAAACTATCAAAAGATAGAAAGTAAGGCAATAAATATTGTAGCAAAACTGTCAAAGAGACCATTTGTGCCAAGAAGAGTTGAGAAAAAAATAGAAGAAAATAATAGTAAAATGACTAAATCTAATCACCTAAGATGACTTGCTAAGTGTCACGTGGTAATAAATGAGCTAAAATTAGTCGAGTGCATATGATGTCAGGTGTCTCATTGTTGTAAGAGAAATGCCTTCCTTCTTCCCATGGCTCAGGACCGAATTGCAGACCAACAGACATGGGAGAGGTAGTACTGAGCAACATGTGGTTTTGCCTTTTATTACCTGTGTATATTCCAGTAACATCATTTTCAAATTAAAAGTATTACTTTGAGCAATTTGACATTTAAACTTTTTCCCAATATATAAAAAGTTCTTAGTGTTTACTAGATTTTTTAAAATAGAATTTTCTTATTTTTAACTGGCGAAAAGACAAGGAAAAACTATTTGTTTACTCTCTAGCTCAGTTTGGTAAGGTCAGAGAGTGAAGCTGTTGGGGGCATAATTAATTTATCTATACGTTTGATTGTCTCTGCTCAACAAAGAATTGATACTCAAATAGGCTCACCTTAATGCACTACCCTATTATGCATTTTATTTCATTAATCCCAATTTTAATTAATTAATTTTAAAATTACTTGTGAGGAAGATTAGCCCTGAACTAACATTTGTTGCCAATCCTCCTCTTTTTTGCTGAGGAAGATTGGCCCTGGGCTAACATCTGTGCCCATCTTCCTGTACTTTATATGGGACGCTGCCACAGCATGACTTGACAAGCAGCGTATGGGTCCATGCCCAGGATCTGAACCTGCAAACCCTGGGCAGCCAAAGCGGAGTACCAAACCCAGCTGCTATGCCACCGGGCCGGCCCCAGTAACTCCCATTTTTAGATCCTGAAATAGTTAAAACTGCAAGATCATTTAGTTCAACAGGTTATTTTGAAGATTTAAAGGAGGTAATAAAATCAAGAGACTCAAATATGAAAGAAGAGTTTTCATTCATTCATATACATGACACATAATAATTTTATGAATCTTCAAAAATAAATCCAAGCAAAAATGTTAGTGGAAAAATACTTACTTTAGAATTTAGGAACTTGAATGAAGCTTACTATGAGCAGATTTTGTCTGTACGCAATATTTAATGCAATTCAGCCAATATTGAATACCTAATATGAGCAAGGCACTTCGCTTATTGTAAAATATCTAAAAACCTGCAAAAGTTATGTTCTTATTACACTGTGTGATGAAGTTGAAAAGAATCCTTCTTTCTCACATAATTTTTTAGTGCCAGCCAAGACAATTGAAAAGATGCAATCTAAACAGATTCTAAGAAGGCATGAAACTGTCCGCTTAATGTCTCTTGACTCGTCTACTACTTTTTTCACCTTAAACTAAATACTCTCACCACCTATCACACCAAAAAAGTAAGGATGAACTGAAAAGAATATAGAATGCATGGGGATATCTTCTTTGATTGTTTGTGGCCATATCATTAAAAAAAAAGGAGGGGAATTTGGTTTCCTGGGACATTGTACATTGTGCTGGGCTTACCAGGTAAGCCATAGAGATCCACCCTCACCTGTTATGAATGTATAAGTTTAAACAGGAAGACCAGTAGAGAAGCTCACAATATATACACACTGTAAAAGAGCATCATTAAGCTAAAGTATGAACGGATGATAAATTTAGATGTAAGTGCTTCATAGGATGATAGAGCATGCACAGACACGAGCAAATGAAGAGACTAGGGCTGAAATTCTTAAGGGGCACATAGTAAGGGAGGGAATCTGGTAGCTTTCTTCTGGTCTTCATGACAAAGGTGAAAATTTACCTATTTAAATAATGGGAAAATATATTTTTTTTAGCCTTGGGAAAAGGAAATTGTATATAAAAGCATATATGGAAAAAATAATACTTGAAGATATGAGCATTAAAGTTACCTGTATGAACAGTAATTTTATGCAAATTATAGAATGATCTGTAAAACCTTGTTATCAGAATCATTAACTTGCACTTTTTTAGTTGCTTAACCACCTATGCTGCATAGTAAGTACTATTGTCCCATAGTCTTCTTTAAAAAGATTATAGTTAGCTTTAATTTGAAAAATTAATTCTGCTTCTGATATAATGAAGGGAAGTAGCAGAAATAAAATTTTAAAAAGAACACCTTACATGTGTTTATGTTCAAGTCAGAATATTTTATAACTCAACAAATTCTCAAATATTTTCATTTTTTCAATGTAATATTTGTTTTTTAAAGCAGAAATTGCATTGTATAATTCTTATGTTACTGTCATGTCGATTTTATACCTTTGTACATTTTTTCTTCATTGAATTTTTTTATCCACTGAATATATTGGTTTAAAGTAAGAAATGCAACCAAGTCAACAGTAACAATAAGTTTTGGAATTTTTTGTCTAATTAGATTGTTGTTATATCAACCACATGAGGAAAATGACAAATAATAAAACCTCACCAAAATAGTTCCAGAAATGTCAGAGAACTCTCCTATTGGCTTTCGTTATATTAACAGAATGAATTAGAGGATTAAAAACAATTAATGACACATATTATTACATTTTCACCAAGGAGGTTTTTCTTTCTTTAATGTTTTAATGTGAGAAGCATAAAATCCAATGTACATCAAACCTTTAGATGAGAGCATGTATATTAATACACGATTCTGACAAAGACTTCTGTATGCTTTCTACAAAAAAGCACAACCATATATCAAAGAACCATCAACCACTGGGACAGCTCTTTGTTTTAACTGATGTGACAAAGGCTCACAAATTCTGTGAGCAAAAAAGCGAGTGAAGATCAAAGAGCTTACAGGGGAGCATTCAATATATAGGAATGATCTCTATATTTATTCTGTTTCAATTGGGAGTAATAGGTACAAGGTAGAACACTTTTTGGCAAAATACAGATGTGAATTATATAGATTAAATTTTCAAGAACAATTTATTATAATTGGATAAATATATTTTTCTTCAGTACTATGTAATTTGGTTTAAACAGTGCTTAACCAAGAATAGATTTATTCTATCATTGATTTCACAAAGTTTGTCTAGCACCTATTGCATGTGCTCCAATCACAGCTCTGGTCTATTGTGTCCAACTTTTAGCATGAGATGAGAAGATCATTGGGAGTAGAACTTGCTAAGAACGGAGCTTACCACATCTTCCCACTTTCTTCAGATTCCATCTTCAAATGCAGTGAAGGCTTGAAGATGGAATCAAAGTAAGATGACAACAATTTCCAAGTGTCAAGTTGAAAATTACTTTCTCTAAGGAGCCCTGTCTCTGATGGTTATTTCTTCATGTGAGAGAGACTTCAAGAATACGTGTCTAACAACAGCAGAAGCAACAAGCAATTTAACGGAGATGATGCATATTTTGACACAATAATGGGAAGCTCTCTGCCTTAAAGATTTTAAAGAAGAGTGACACACTCAAAAGTGATATACAGTATTTGACCAAACATCTTCCTCCCGAACCTTCTGTTCCCTCTTGCTTACCCCACTCAGTGAGGTGCCACCATTCATCCAACCAAATGCTCTAGGCAGAAACCTGAGGGTCATCCTTAACCTCCCCATGCTTCATATTCAATAAGTCACTACCAATAATTTGTATCTCTCAAGTCATACATTTTTCTCTAACCCTTTCCACCATCTCAGAGCCAGGTTTCATTATCTGCCCCCTGGATTCTGTAACAGCATCAAATCCGTCTTCATCTGACTCCAGCCTCTTCAGCCCTAGTTCTTTACCCCTTGCACTCTCTTTGATTCCGCCATGAGGAACTGATTGAAATCCATGAACACATTATATTTTCTCTCACCTCTGAGCCTTTCCATGTCAAGAGAAGCTTTTCCCTCCATGACTACATATTGCCAAAAGAGGGAAAATCTTGTTAAACCCATCCTGTTAAAATCTTCGCTTAATCATAACTTCTAATAAATCCTCAAAACAAAACAAAGTTAGTTGCTCCTCCTGTAAGCTGTCTTCACAATTTTGGTTACCTCTGGTGTAGCAGCACCTAAATTACGGTTTCTTTTTGCCTACTTTTTCTCTATCTTTTCTTTCTCTCTCTCTCTCTCTCTCTGTCTCCCATAAGTTCTTTGAAGAAGGAGGTTATTCATTACTATATCTTCACCAATGAGACTGTTTTAAAAATGCAGAATCAACTTTGGTGAGGTAGGATTTGGTAGAAAGAGGGAGGAGGGCAATGGGAAGAGGTAAGAGAAGTCAAACAAGGAAATCATCCAGCAATACAAGAGCAAGAAGATAAAGCTCTTGAGTAGCCTTGGTAGAAGCAGACTGGAGCATGTATGAACTATGTAGAAGCAATTCTGCATGACTTGGTCAATTATACAATTAAAGGTACTAAATGAGGGGCAATTAATGTGTAACTCCAAGTTTCCTTCCTTATAACATTATAAGAAAGATCTTTTAGCCCAACATCATGAGAAGTTTTAAAAAGCAGGAAGATTATGTATGAATTAAGCTGCAAAATTCTCAAATAAGTACAATATTTTAACAACATTGTTTAATTAATGGGGAGATTGATGTGTAAAATAGAGTGGTAATTTGTGGGTAATCTGAACACTGAATTAGGCCTGAAGATAAATATCCACAATTTCTTTTTCATATACTTTTTAAGAAATTTCAGGGGACAAGTTTTGATTACCCATTATAACAGTGGGAACATGCAGAATCGGTAAAGCAGACAGGAATATATCCATTACTCCAAGTCCTCTGTTTTTTTCTGACCCCTTTAAGGCTAGAGTTTCCAACTAAATATTTGAATCACAAAAATATGCTTATTTCTCTTATCTATTTTGTGTGAGCAAAGAGTAAGCATTTCCAGCAATCCTATCTTCCAGGTGATGTATCTAGGATAAAGTCATGTGGGACCCACCTATAGGTAATGATGGCATAGTTTACAGTGTCCATTTAAAAGAGGAATATTCAATAAAGCTTCGATCTTTGATGCAAATACACTGCTTTGTCAGCTAACAAAGTGACTTTCTTTCATGCTTTGGTTCCTTTTAAAGCTCTACTCCTCACCATGCCCTACCTACCAGCTTTGTACCTCTGAATTAAGCCAAAATTGACTCTGATTTTTTTCTGCCCACATCTCTCAGGGGATTTCCTTTAACAGAAGGCAATCACAAGGGAGTTAGAAGGCATTGTTTTTTATATAAGAAAAGTATATAATAAAAAGTGAAAAGACATGCTTAAAATAAGATTCAACCAATCTCTAAGTTTTTCTACCTTTTTCTTTAATGGAATGTAATGCTTATCTTACAAGTTTACACTCTCCCCACAAAAATACAATGTCCGAGGAAAAAGGATTTATATTACATTAACATTTTAGACAGAAGTCTTTTCTTTTTTTGCAAGATTTTGAGGATGCAATATGTGGTATGTTTCCCACATTATACTAAATATTTAAAACAACACTTGATATAATACAATTGGATCTTTAAATTCATGAAGCATGATATTCGCCTTTAAATATTATTTTCTCAAAGCTTTTTCAGCTTGAACTCATAGCCAGAATGGAACCAAATGGCTATATCTATGATGACATTTAAATTAACCATAATCAATTCTATATATTGATCAAAAGTCATAAAAATCTTTGTATCATAGCATCTATACACGTGATAGGAAAAGATTACCAGGGATTGAGTGAGATATTTATAATAAGCTATAATTTAGGGCAATATTGATAAAAATTTTGATATATAATTTTTACCATGTAAGTCATATTTATCAAGTGCTTAATTATGCATAACACCATGCAAGTTTTGTACAAAAAAGAAAATCCTATCTTGATCTTAATAAAAGAATCACCAGCTACTAGAAAATGATCTTACATTCTGATTATATAAAGTTATAGAAGGAAAAAGAAACTAGGAAGCAAAATAAAACAGCCTTAGTTGGAGTGAGTGTGTCCATAAGCTACGGATGAGAGGAATAAATTCCTCTTTATCTCTAAAGGATTTATTTGTACTTTGCATTGTTAAGAGCAATTCCACCAATCCCTTGCAATTGAATTGGCCACATGATACTTCTTTGGCACTTGTGTTTGCCACAATTCTACACTTAATAAAATATTGAGGCCACCTTGGACTTTTTTGAAAATATTTTGATATTTTAAAATGTATAGTTCAATAATTTCAGGAAAAGAATGAGGTTTCATTTATTTTGAATTGGTTCTCAGGAGTTGGGGAGGAAAGCAAAACTGGTTCAGTTACAAATTAGGTTATTTTCAGTTTGCAACAAATTAGAGCCACTTATTACGGTTTTTTATTTGTAGTTCAGATGTGACATTTATGCACAGTAGGACATTTTGGAGAAAAATTCTAATTGTATCTTTAAAGAATATTCCCAGTTCTCTACTGAGCATTCTACTATGTAAATGCACTGTGCTAATGTGTTTGACTAAGAGTTATGGGTGGAGTTGTTCTTAGATCAGTTCTGCTCCTGTGCAAATAGATCAAGCCTTAGGTACCTTTATGCTCCACTAAATATCACTAGTAAAATTCTTTGTGTTATTAACATATCATAAAATAATATTTGCTTTCAAGTCCACTACATTCAAGAAACATAAAAACTGCACTCCTTCAGATTTAATTGACCACAAGGTTAGTCTGCATTGATAAAATCTGAATTATAGAAGAGTTTAAAAGAAATGCTGCTTTTTCACTCTAGTACAGGCCCCTAATAGATTATTAAAGGAAATGGATATGAATGATTTGTTATAGCCTTGCTGTAATAATGTCCTTGAGTCCATGCCATGGGACTACCTTATAAGTAAGATCATTGTAGAATGAGGTCCTTTTGGTGATTTAGTAATTAAATGCTCCAAATGGTGTCCAAGACAAATGTGCCCCATTTCCTATCTCTAGTTAATAGAATTACATCAAGGTTTCTTAGTACTTGACATCAGAAATTTCTCTTCCTTTTACATAATTCTTAAAATCATGTTCAGTTTTTTAAGCCTTTCCCTCACAGGCAGTAAACATGTTTATTTCAACCTAAATCTCATAAAATGATCACAGATATTAAACTTTCTGCTGTCTAAATTAATAATGTTATCCTCTATGCATTTTTAATGTTTTAAACTTGACAGAACATTTCAGATCCCTTAAAAAGCAGTTGACTTAACTTATGTTCACCAAAATTCTTGTTCTTTTCAATGAAATCTTCTCTCAGTCAACATTCAAATCTACTCTTCTAATTCCTTTCTTTTGTGTTTTTAAAATAGTCATCATGCCGTTCATGAATCACTACACTGCATCAACTTTGCTTTGTAAACAACATTAATAAATTACTTCATGTGTGTTACTTTATTTGAACGCAAAAATCCAAACACAACTAACTCTAGAGTCAGCATCCCTTTTCACAAATAGAAGTGTGAGGCTCAAAATCTCCCCGTAGATCCCAAGCCAGACTGAGAGCTCTGGTTTTAGTCCATCTTCTGATGCAAACCTCAGAACTCCCTCTTCCTAAGACAGAGAATACTGAGCATGAAAGATGAGATGGGTCTTTTAACCACTCTCTCGTGGCTAAGATTGTACCCCAAGGATACAAATCTTATATATCGGAAAATTCCTGTTGTTGTTGAATTGTAGTATCTTGGTGCAATTTCCACCAAAGAGCATCATTGCTCTGCTAATGCACTGAACATGCCTGCTCCAAATTTGCTATGACTTGCTCTGGCTAGGTTTAAGCACATACTCTAAAGATGGGACATTTCCGTCACCTGTATTATACATAAACTTTCCAAGAGTTAGGAAGGGGCAGTCTCTCTTTCCCTATTGCCCATAAGTTGGGAAGAAATTTTGCTTCAGTTTGTGCAGCTCCTGTGTGGCGTTCTTTTAAACAGAACTTATCACTCTACTCCTGTGAGGGAGCAAAGATGTGATAAGATAAAAGAAATGAAGCTTCAAGTTATCTTTCTAATCCTCATACCTGGGATTATTTTCAAAGAGTGTGTCTGCTCTTATCTCAGGGGAAATTCTGCTTCCCTTGGACTACAACGTTCTGGTAAAGTATTTTAGAAAACATGGTATACTGTTTGTGAAGATAACAAAAAGTATCCATCTTTTGAGTCTTTTACATAGAATAATATATCAAATATATTTATCTATTCTTTTAGCCTGATTCTAGACCGCTGCTCCTTTCCCAAAGACAAAGTGTCAGGGAGAACAAAGAAATTTTTCTTCTCTATGCTCAAAAAATTGTCTGAGGTGGGCTTTTCATCACAGTTTTCAGACTCCAATCCAAGCTTTTATTTTCTGTGTCCATAAGTGATTGCCAATATAAAGGCAATTCTCCCACAGAAAGGCCATCAGTTAATCAGTTATCCCATTAGGCACATTTTTAAACTTATCTCTCCTTAAAGTAAAGCATTATATAGAAAGAAATGAACACATAGGTTATCTGCAAACTGTATATTTCAGTGGTATCCGAAGGATTAAAATTATATATTAGTTTACTACTCTTAGAAGGAGGGAGGTTTGATACAAATATCCACTATTCTAAGAAGCAATAAAGAAAAAAAGCAACAGTTAAAAAAATAACATTTCTTCAACAACATGCAATCAGAGGCAGAGTTATTAAGAGTTTCAAGGACAAAGTGTGTGTGTTTCAACTCTGAAGAGAATAAAAGAAACTTCTCACAGCTGGAGCGCGGGTTCTGTTCTAATCAACAGAAGGACACATGCAGGAAGTTGAAGTAGGTTTTCATTTCTGGAAACACACATTTATCTTGTTTTTAGAGGATTTTAAATTTAATATCATGTGTATATGTAGAAGCCAGGATTCCTGCAAAGTATTTTTTTTTTAATTTAAATCTATGTTCTGCCAACTTGCATGACAATTCCTAGATTTAAGTGAAAGCTTTGGAGGAATTGAGTAAGAATCAAATATCTAAATAAAGATTTCCCCTAATCTTCTCAGGTTCATAGAAAAAGAAAAGGAAAAACTGCTTGTTTCTATTATAAATAATTAGCAAACCATCCCATCTCCTTGAGGGGGTGATTTGTGAGTTGTGTACCTTTATTATTTATGATAACAGCCATCTGAAATATCTTTACTAGTAGCTTAAAACATACTTTGTTTTGAGTAAAGCCAGAAGTTTGATTTGCTACATCACAAGCAAACAGAATTGATTCTGTCAAATATAATTTAGAGATATTGATATATTTGCTAGTTCTCTGTTTAGGCTTCATTTTACTACATTATCCAGTGCTGATTTCACATTAATTGGTATTTCATCTTACCCCTGACTGTGGGATTTAAAAAATAATACCTAAATTTATGTGCAGATATTCAACCAAGAATGTAAGGACTCTTCTAAACTCGAAATGTTTTTCTTTACAAAACTTCCAGAAAAATGCATCACTCAAATTATATATATTGAAAAAATATATATATTGCATAGGAAGTTACTTTATTTTCTTTGTCAAATTAAGATTAACAAAATTATCTTAAATCTGACTTCTAGAAAAGTGAAACAAACAAAAATCATCAATATATGCATTATCTAAAATGTATTACTTTCTATTCTGGAAATATTAAGTAGTTCTTCCTGAGAAGTATTATACTACCTAACATGGATAGAAGGAAAAAGCATGAGATGATTCCTGACTTTAAGAAGTTAATTGAACAGTTTCAAATTGATAAGAAAAAGACACACACATGAGTTATATCTGAATAAAAGGAAGTGTTCCTCAAAATGAATTGCTAAGGTAGAAAGTACTTGGAAAAGTGGAGTAGAATCAGTTCAGCTTGAGCCTTATCAGTCAAGAGAGATCTGAAAAATGTGAGTTGGCCATGAAATGATGGATGATGTGGGCAGGAGGGAACATAAGGAAGACCATCTGTTGCCAGTTGGGTTCTGGAAGCAAATGTTGAGATGGAATTTGGGGTTCAAGATGTGTATTAGGAATGAATACTTGTGAAGGAAAGGCAGGGCAAGCAGGATTGGGCAGAGGGAGATGCTGAACTAGGACATGGGCGGACAAAGCCTCAGCCAACCCAGCAGAAAGTCTGGAGCAAGTCTTCCCCATATGAGCCTCCTGAATCTGGCCAAAATGGATCTTCTGACTCTTCCTCGATTTGTCATCAGGAGTGGGGGAGCTTAACCCTGGGCTAGGTGGCCTTCTGCAGCTGAGGCTGATCCTGAAGTTGCTGAGACCCTGAGGCTATCTGTTGACCACACTGCCCACAGCTGGGCAGCAAGTCCTTAAAGGGAGATGTGGGCATTACATCTTCACGTCCACTGTACCACTCCTTGTGTGAGGAAGAGCATAAGGAAAACACTGGAGGAGAGACTAATAAGCAAGATTATGTCTAACGATGGACATCACTAGTAAGGACCTCCTGGAGCTAAGGGTCATTGCAGGTGACCATCAAAAGATAGAAGGACGCCATGCTGAGGGAGCTCCAAGTGCTGGTGTGAGAATTTTGTCTTCCGAGGGGAAAGAGTGTAAAATAAAAGAAAATATGGTGCAATAAAAGCAGCATTTTGGAAAGATGCTATGTGTTCTTTTAGAGGCTGTCTGTCTATTAGGGAAATTTGGAGAGGTAGGGGAAGCAAGATGATAATTCTCTTAAAAATGATTCCTCCACCTAGATATCAAAGATAGCTTCTTAAGAGCAAAACCATTCCAAACCAACAAAGTATTCCAGCAAAAATGTCGTTTGAACAAATGGGTTTATGCAAAAGGGACTTTCAGCTTAACAGATTATTACAAACTTTTTTTTTTTTAAAGTTCGTGTCTGCTCTGCAACCTCTAGTGGAAACATTTCTGTGTGTCCAACCACCACCAACTGTTCATTCGTTTACCAAACATTTGCTGAACAAGTACTAAGTTCCTAGGAGAATGAGACATGTTCCCTGTTATGAGTAGCTCCCAGTGTAATGAGGGAGACAAAAATGAAATAGATAACTTGTCACAGAGTATTATCAGCAGTAAGGGGAGGCAGGAAGGGGATGCTGGGAATACACAGAGAAGAGTGGGTACCACTTTACCTGGAAGTGACTCTGAAGCTAAGGGCTTTGTATTCCATGATAAAGTGATGAAGAAGCATTAAAAGAAGTGATATATCTACACTTATATTTTAGAAAGTTTCTCTGGTGACAGCTGGAAGACAAAGTAAAGTGTGGTGAGATTGGAGGTAGAAAACCAAGTTGGGAAGCTATTGCAAGAGTTCAGGTAGGAGAGAAAATATGGAATTAAGATTTATTGAGCACTTACTATATACTACATACTCATGTATATATATGTGTGTGTGTATGTGTATATATATATATATATATATATATATATATAATTTAATTTTCATAGCAGGGAAGCTTAAAATGAATGAATGAATGATATGTTATTCGGATTTTCCCTGTAATGTCAACTCAATGTTGACTTATAACATTGGCACACTCAAGTGATTAGGAACTGTGATTCACATTTACAAATATAGCAATTTTAAAAGAGCAATGACAAATGATTACTTACATAATGAAATTTGTTTGACCAACCAAATCCTTAAAATCATATAATGTTTTGGAAAAAAAATTAAGTGGACATTTTTGAAGGATAAGGATCACTGTCTAAGAGAAAGAAGACAGTTAATCAGGAATTTGTTCAAGTAAAAGTTAATTCTCTTGGTTTTTTTTTTAATGCACTTCTGATTTATTGGGCAAAATTTAATTAAGTCATACAAATCATACCCTACACACTTACACATGTACACTCCAAAATATTGAGTGGCAAATTACAGTAAATTAGGTACAGAAAATACGAACCAACAGTATGTCTTCTACCTCCATATGCTTGAGGAATAATGAATAGAATGGTCATATATTTAAAGAAGGAAAAAAATTAGCCTGAGAAAAATACCCTTAAAATATAGAGATACTCACTGGCATAGTCACAGCCAGCATCCAGCTTGCTCTGTGTGTGTGTGTGTGTGTGTGTGTGTGTGTGTGTGTGTGTGTGTGTGTGTTTAATCTCCGTTATGAGTCTTGGAAGAGGGTGAGTCAAAGGAAGGGATAAAAAAAAGTACGCAAGAGGTATTAATATTTGGAGAGAATCTAAACTTATTATATAATACCCACTCACAGTCATCCATCACTGACCCTTCACTGCATTTATTCCTAACATTATACTGTTATATATATAATATATAAGTACATTTGCTGTCCTTCTCATCTTTCCCCTACTCACCCCGTTAGAATGTAGGCTCCATAAGGCTGAGATTTGCCGTGTTCAAATCTGTATCCTCCAGTATTGAAAAGAGTGTCCGGCACATGCCAGATGTTCAATCAGCATTCCTTCAAGACTAAATGAATGAGATGCACATATCATCTCATTCTATCTTATATTCAGGAAAGCAAATAGTATTTTTCTTATTTATACCTGATTAAACCGAGGTTCGGAGAGGTTGAATTACTTACTCAAGATCTCAAATCTGTGGAGCCAATTTTTGAAGCCACGTTCAAAAGCCCATATTCTTTTCTCTGTAAAGCACTGCCTTCTAAGATATTAACCATGTCCCATGAGACTTTTCTTAAAATTATTTGAGTTGATTTTGTGTGATAGTGAAACATTAAGAGAAGTGATGGTGTGCCTGCTGAAAAATCTTTAAAGATTAAGTTTATGGTTCACGGCATCTTTATTACAATAAAAATAGACTCGAAAATTAATTGGCAATATGCATCTTTTCACTTTGTGACGTGATAATGCAAATACTATTTTATTTCAAAGTTGTCATATAATATGTATATCTGCACCAAACTTTGTCAGATTTATAATAGTTGCATAAAACAAATAGTGAATTTGAATTTACGTAAAGTCAATATTATTTATTTCCACTTGTATTATAAAATATAATCAAGTGGTAAGAAACAGAGATCTGAGGATTTTTAATAGTCATTGTTTTTAACATGCTGAGCAAGTCAGTTTATTAATTATCTCTTTTCATGACTATACCAAAGTGAAAATACTTGGCTGGTTTCATTTGGATATTAGAGAATAAACACAGCTCCTGTGGACTGAACACAGGCTGATGAATACCATTAAGTTATGAGTTCTTTTGATTATCACAAAAATGGATGTCCAGATGCATCTATATATAATCGTTTTTACGAAACTTCTACTGGTAGTAATCACTTTAGCTGAATGGACCTTAAGACCGCTGGTCTATATATTAAGATAGAGCTAGGAAATAAATATGTGAATCATTAATTTATTTTACATACATAAACATGAACTGAGTTTCTAAAAATGACCTTTTTATATCTACTTATATTTTGCCCCTAAATTTTTGGAATCACTCCAATTTAGCAGTGATCACCATAAGTGTACTCTTTTTTTTTTTTTTTTTATCAATTCCACAGTTGGTAGTGGAGCTGCTATTTTATTAAAACGAAGCAGAAGATGTAAAACTGTGTGTGAATGTGTACAATTAAAAGGCTTCATATATGCTTCCTCATTGTTCTAATAACAGAAAAGATACATTCTCATTGACACTGTGTCTGATGTCCCACAAGTACTTTCATGCAGCCAATAAAGAATATTTGGTTCCATTAATTTATATGATGCAGCTGCCTTCTACAAATTATTTTTTATTATTATCCATTAATTCTGGTAGAATTTTTCTGCCTTTATTGAGAGTTTAGTTTTTCCTTTCCACTGACAGCACCCTAGTCACTTGGTTACATGCGTTGTATGCACACACGTGTATCCGTTTCATATCTTCTCTCTCTTTCTTTCCTCCTCTTCTCTTTCTCTCTTGCTTCTTATCAGATGTTGATTGCATCTAGTCTTTCTCCCTGGGATATTTTTCTAATTTATAAAGTATTGTTGGTTTTTGCAGTGCCTGACACTGTAACTGGTTAACATTTGCAACCTGACCTTCATTATATATGTGGATGTTTCTGCCTATCTACATTTATAAATCTATCACAAAATACTTGTTGAATTTTATGTGATATGATTTTATTTAACATTCCAATAAATATGATTCTTTTAAACTAAGGAATTATTATTTTTTATGGCACTCACAATTGTGTTCCACAATTGGAACACAATTTTGCTAAAAAAATGGAGTTTATTGTATTCCTTACCTAATTTCTGCTTGGGATCCCTGCCTTCTCCCTCCCTCCCATGTTTAAGAATATTTGAATCTCAGTGAATCTGTTTGTTGTTGCTACTATTTTATTTTAATCTGATGTATAATCTGGTGATAGTGCTCTGCTATTTGAAATATCATGGAAATTGACATCATGTAAACTACTTCAAGGCTACTTGCACATTACTTCACCTCTTTGAGACCCAGTTTTTTTCATCTGTAAAATGTAGATAATAAAAATTACCTACCTGAAAGGCTTGTTATGAGCATTTAATGAAGCGATTGTGGAAAATAGCTAATATAGTACCTGGCCGGTGGTTAATATCAGTCCTTACTATTTTCCTACATGATTCCTGGGGTCCATAATTTTTCAAAAACAAAAGTAATTTTCACCAAAAAGTCATAGTTTAGCACTCAAGGCTATTGGTGTTTGTCAAAATTTGGATTATGCTGCTTGATTGAAAGAGTAAATAGTAGTTTTTCCTGTAGAATTTTCATGGATAATGTCAGATATATGAGTTTCTATTTCAATAAACTATGATGCTAATTATTTATATTTTCAATACCCTACCAACTTCTTTTCACATGTCCAAAACATTATACTCCAAAAGTGGTTCTTCTACCTGGTCTACTTTATAACTGCAATATCTTTTCCTTCCATTTAACCATTGTAATTATTAGAAAAGGGAATTAAGTAGCAGAGGTGGTAGAGGGAGCAGAAAAAAAAGAAGCTGACTCCATATTCCTAATTTACCTAAGAAACAGAAATAAAAGAACAGAAAAAAAAGAAACAGCATGGTAAGTTTAACTCTCCCTTGAGCCCTAAAAGAGCTCACTCCTTATAGATGAGGTGCAATAGTACCTCTTTTATCCCCCTCTCTTGTTTTTTTCCCAGAAGCACAAAAATGTGTGCTTAGCTCCAGGGGAGAACAGCTTTCCTCAAGCTGGCAGCCTGCACAGCTGTCGGCTCCGATATATTTCTACACTTATTTTAGAGAGAGATTTCTGTGCATTTCTGGGATATGTGAATGGGTAGTTTCAAAATTCCTTTCAAGACAGCTTTACAAGCCACTCAATTCTGCATAAAGCCACAGAGATTTCCTTCTCTAAGTTTACAAAAGCCTGGTCTCTGAGCTATGGGGATGGGGAATCAGGTACCATATCCTGTGTGTGTGTGTGTGTTACCATGAACCTATTAAACTGGTACTGTAGAACTAAAATTCAGATAAAAACCACTGAATGAATGAATTTTCAGAAAATTTTCTTTGTATTTTCTTTATTTGATTATTAGTTATCTCCCTGTGGTGATATAACTCACAATGACTTTTATTATAGTAGTGTGTTCCTCTGTTTCATTTTTTGTGGATTTATTTTTGGAATACGAAAAATGAAATTAATTTATACAATAATTCCCAATCCAGTTTTAAAAATGACATCTATTTCCTTTATTTTCTCTCTTTTAAGACTAATAGCAGATAACAGGGTGATAATTTTAGTAAATGTTCTGGATTGGATTGACTCTGGACTGGATTACATGGAAGCATGATCCCAGAATCCATGAAGTTAAGTAATAGACTAACAGTTAGTAACAGACTTCAGCTAACATCGCCACATCGTCAGTGTAAAATAAATATAACAATTGTGGGAGACAAAGTCAGCTTAGATTTGATAGACATCTAAACATATGCCTGTGCGACCACTTCCCCTAAAAATTTTATGCCTGAAACCACCAAGAATCACCCTGCTCTTTCTAAGCCGCCGACAGTTTTTCAGTCTAGTTTCACTCGTTTAGCCACAATAACCTTCACTCTGCTTCGAGGCTGCCCTGAGGCATCCCATATCTTGCTTGTATCGTGATGTCTTGATGCAACTTCTAAGCATCAAGTCTTGCAGCCTCCTGGAAGCTCAGCAAAAACAGCCGCAGGTGATTAGATGAAACAGACAGTAATACCTGTAGTAAGCGCTCGAGTTCCATCCTTTCTCCACAATGCGTGTGCCCTAGGCAAGAACCCAATTTACTCCCCCTAGGGCCAGCTTTGAACTAGTTCTTCCTTTCCTCTGTGTTTGAATACGAATGTTGTTGGCACCACAGAATCTGCAATAACATAGCATCTCTTAGGAGGTAATATGCGCTTATTAAAATCTGCTAAAATTCATAAGTCAGTCAAATTTTTTCCCTTAAATAAATCATCATCTTGTATTAAGGCTGAATTCGAAGTTTCAGTTTGCATACGTTTTAATGAGTTATGTGAAGGAGAGTAAAGATGTTGCACATTTAGATTTAATTATTTTTCACTAGCACAGTTATGTTGGAAAAGTGTAAGCACCAAGATTTCAGAAGTACGTGCAATTCAAGATGCTATATAAAGTGTATTCTCTTTAATGAGCTCTGCATTCCATTGACTGTTGAACTATACATCAATTGCATGCCCCTTCCTTGCAACATTCGAACTGTTTAGCTACCACTAATAGGTACATTAAAAAGAATCTTGCTACAAATATGACCGCAGACATCATAGCTATATGCATCTCTGCCTATGCTCACACTTTTTTAAAAGCTCCTAAGAGAAATCTTCACAAAGATAAACTGTAACCCTTTTTGTGCAGTGTTTGCTAATGGAGAAAGACACGCCATGCATTTTTTCTGTACATAGCCGAGCTAGAGCATGAGGATGCTATTGACTAGGAAAAAAACAGAGTTGGAATAATCACTGTATCATTATGGGCGTAGGCTATTGATGAATCGTTCAGCTTCCTGTATGTCTTTGAGTGCTTCTGTTGAAAAAGTGTGAAAACAGCCCCTAGAAATTGTAAATTTAATCATAATGCTATAACAGTGCTTTGAAAACAATGATGAATGTTGTTAAATAGAAAGTGGGCTAAATGAGGTTTGAAATATTACGAAGATAATCTTAACTCAGAGAGAAACAGTTAATAATCTTAACAGAAGAATTTAGAAGGCACATTTTTCATTTCCTTGTGTTTCAAATGATTTTTGAGTATTTTATTTATTAAGAAGGAGAAAGGTATGTGAATTCCAGAGTAAAATTCACCTAAATGTTGTCTGTTAAAAAAAGAAAGAAAGGAAATCATTCTGTTAAAGAGACATTTAAAAAATATTCACTACTTGCGTTCCTAATAGTCAGAGAATTCTAAAATGGTCTTGTTTTAATATTATTTTTAACATATTCATGAAAATGCATTTTCTAAGTCAGTTTAATAGTGGGTTTAATACTGAGCAAGCCTTAAAAAGTCAATATGAATTGTGTGTTATTATCTTCTTGGTTATGCATCTTGAGAAAAGAAATATTTAGGTGAACGCTATACTGGTAGCTAATCACAAAAAAATGTATAGTTTGTTCTTGGTTTGCTTCAGACGTTAATAAGTTTGAGAGCAGTATCCGAACATTTTCATCTTTTAAAATAGATTAGGAGGATGTTTCACCTATAATTGTCTGTACAGTATATTGATTATCCTTTGTGGGCAATAGGGAAGAAATATTTGACTTCTGTATTCTCTGAGTAAAAGTAAATAGATTTTTATCCCAATTATCATAAAATTATATCAGCTGTACACCTATATTGAAATATAACCCATAACAATATGAAAAAAGATTCATAATGAATGTTTTTACTTGGAAGCACTCAGAGGAATATATTTTGTGTCACTTTTAAAGAAAAATTTTCCTTCTTATGTTTCTAAATGGATTCATGCATTCATTCTCTCTCTCTCTCACACCCACAGTCTCCCTCTCTCTCATATAGTTTTTGTTTATTGTAGAGCTTATTGGTTTAGATAAATATCTCACACAAATGACAAATGAAAAGGTAATCTTAAAGATCCTTGGTGGCTTGAAACTATTTAGATTTAATTTCCATAAAATCATACAAAAATTTCCATAATAGGAACACAGTGTATAAATTAAATCAAAGTCTATGTGCTTACTAAACCATTGACTTTTTTTTCTTTTATATTTCAGCACATTGGTGTGGGATACTGTATTTTGGACTTTGTACTTTTTTAGTAGAGGGCCATACATTATTTTTTATAGAAGTTGCATTTTGGAATGTGAAGAAGTATTACGGTATGAACAAATATCACATGAGATGACTATAAATATTAATAAATCTGCCAGTAGTATGCATCATAGTAAATGAGATTATTCCATAAATGGTGGAATTTTAGTTCTCTTAGAATTTAAAGTAAGTCTGGATTTAGTCATTAACATTAAATTCCCTTGCAATTTTATATATATATATAGTCATGTTATTTTCGTGAAAAAAACAGTGTTATACAAGTAACTCATGAAGCATTTAAGCAAATGATTTCCCTTCATTCTGCATAAATTGGCTATGCAATTTTGCCATATAAACATAACCTTCAGTGTAACTTGATACCCTTTCAAACGGTTTCTGCAGTCAAAAAAAGGCTTGAATTATATCATGTATGTTAGCAATACTGGCTTCCCTGCAAGGTTGAGTAAACAGAAAATAAAATGAAAACATCTGGGGAAAGCAATCCCAGTATGAAATATTGCCATAACATTTCATTCCAATCAGAATCACTGTTCACTTTCAATATTAAGACCTGCAGTAGGTAAGACCACTGGCTGAAAATTAAAAGCTAATTTATGGAAAATTGCGGCCAAGGGATGTGTAGTCTACATTTGAACATTTGTTAAATAAATAGTGAAACGTAAGAAAGAAACCAAACCCTTTCGGAAATCCTTGGATTCTATTTATATCCGGGTGCCCAGACCAGCGGGCTGCTGTTCTCACGGTTGAACTGTTTGGACTGTCCCCAGCCCGGACGAGCTGGAGTCACCACACAAGGTCCTTCTCATTTGCTTAGCCAACGCCTGCTGAGACTCAAGCCATTGTTTTTAAAGAGCTAGGAGATTCCTTTGCGGGAAAGTTGATTTTATATTACCTAGTTTCGTGTTTTTTCTAAAGTACTACTCATTTTGGCTTTTGGTCGTCTTTGTTCACAATAAAACTGCTGCAAAACCCGTTCCAGTTCACACCGCGATTTGATGAATTACCTTCTCAGGATTTCGTTATAAATGTGTTTTAAAGTGCTGCTGCAGAGACTGAGGTGTTTTGAAATAACGAATAGGTACACGGCAACTGAAAAGCTGTACATCGAAATGACTTGGGTTCTCGGTGTTCCGGGAGCAATTCCTCTAGTTCCTCGGAGCATCTGTTTATTGCTTTATTAATATTAGGCAGGGTTATTTCATTATTAATATAAAACAGAGTGCTTCTGCCTTGGAGAGGAATTCCGTCTCAGGTGTATGACAGGCCTGACCTGTGAGCAAACCACAGGTTTCAGTAAAGTCTGGTTTGTGACTCATGGCAGTGAGACGTGACATCTTCTCGTTATGTGATGAAGTGGAATGAATACACTGAACTTTGTAACTTCATTATTTCATAATCATTTCTTTTTAGGATTTAAAAGTTTATTTTATATGGCAAATCCATGGGAAGATGAATGTAAAACAAATCTGTGTGAGATCATTTTACTTTCCATCTTAAAGTCAGACTTATCAAGGTTTATTTTGTGTTCCCAATTCCTTCAATTCGTTGGTTTTTCCTGGTACACACATTTAAATGGAATCTGAAGTATGGAAATCATAGAATCATCCATCTGCACAAGACCTTCAAGTTCATCTAACCAAAGAGAGTAAGTCTCTCGTCCAACATCACACAGGTTGGAAGTTCTAAGACTGTTTAGGACTTCATGTTAATTACCATCAGAAACTTCTCATTCTAGTGAAACAACATCGCCTTTCAACTTCAAAGATTTCTAGAACTTTACTTTTTTGAGGCGGTGTTTGAATGCTTTTGGAGCTCCAGCCAATTATTAAATTCAGATTGGCTCTATAAAACTAAACAAGCAATTTGATGTGGATTTAACTCAGCTGCTGCAAACACTGATTTGTCTATGACACAGAAAAGTCCTCTGTATGTTGGATCCGCATGTAACACACCCCACCCACGAAACCAGGACTGGTGGTTCTGTTTCAGGGTCTCTAACCTGGCTTCCTTCAGGTTAGGTGACAGCAACAGTAGTATCTGGAGTATTCTTTAGAGGCAGAATTACATTAATAATTTTTTCTCTCTTTTTTCTTTTTTTTTAAGAAGAAGGATACCGAGTGTCAGATAAGTTAGGAGATTTGTTCAACACCACAGAGCCAGACAAAGTTTAAACTAAAATTCAGGATTCTTTACTCAGAATCCACAGTACTTCTGTTTCATCATATCGATTTGTCTTTTCTAAGAAAGTTCAAAATTATTTCTTTCTAATTTTGATGATTATCATGAAAAAGTCAGTTAGAAGTGCTAGTTCCTAGTTTTGAACTGCTTGGAAATTAACAATATTTTTAAACAACGATTGGCTTGTGTTTTGTATACCACGGGTGCATCTGGTTTCCATTCATTTACCCATTCAGTAAATGCTTATTGAAAGACATCAACGGAGAAGGCACTATTCCAAGGACCCAGTATACAGTCAAGAACCCACAAACAGAACTGGCCTCGCCCTGTTAGACAGTAGGATCATGGCGAGGAGGCTGAGTCCCAAACTAGAGACATCCTTTGCAATAGAAAGATGGCAAAGAATAAATGAAGTCAGATATTCAGTGTTATTTAGATCTCTAGAAGAAGTAAATGATTTACTTTTATCATGACTCATTCTCTCTATCATAATGATTTTTAATATGGAGAACATCTAAAACATGGATTTTATTGAAAAGCAAATTACAAGAAGTTCTGACAGAATAAAATTTCAGATAAAAATATTACCAAACTTCAACATTTTCAGTTATCATATCTGTAATTGATCTCTGATTCTATACATTGTCCAAATGATCACAGACTACATCTCCCCACTTGGGGAGATGAAACTTAGTTTGATTCAGAAATTTCTCACTTTCTATCATGGCTTTGCCTATTTTAGCAGACATATTTCTTATCTTATTCCAGGGGGTTAATAAGTTCTATTAAGTAGGAGAGTTCTACTAGCAAGTTATATTGCATTTAACTTAATTTTTTATGGTTTTTCAAATAATTCAAAATGACATAGTTTAAAGATAAAAGACTCATCAACATTATATGCTTATATGTCTGTTTGACAAATCACTGCAATATATATGAATAATAAGAACTCTATTACTAACAAGTAACATAATATTCATCTGTTGTTATATTCAAGTAGATAGTCTTTCCTAATCAAGGTAATTTTCAGATACATATAAGATTATCACTTTTAAGTTCAATGTTATAAAATGCACTATGCTGGGATGTTTTTCATCTTCAAACAAAGGTAATATATAAGTTCTGTACTTAAGCAAAAGTAGCCAAAAATAGAATGTTAGTATGAGCTTATTATTAGGGGAAATTTGTCTTTTGTGAGTTTCATCAGATTCTATGCTAAAAGAGTCTATTTCTGAAACATTTTTAACCCTCCATAGCCTTATATAAAACAAATACTGGTATAAAACAAAGGCCGAAGAGACTAAAAAGGTTTGTAAAGTTGTTGGTATAGATTAAGGAACATATCAGCCAGTCAAAATATTTGTGAGCAATGCAGTGCTTGTGTTGGTAATATACACCAGCTCACATGCACCCTCTCAGATTCACAGACCATTCCCAAAACTATAGCTACATGAAGTCAAAGATCCATAGCGCTGAAGAAGAGACTTTTTTATTCCAGTTTCTATCTTAGTATTTTGTAGCTATAAACTGAGTCACTGACAATAACACAAAGGCCCTCCCTGCAGACATTAAGAATGATATGAAAATGAAGTAATGCTTACATAAGGCATTGTCTTTTTGCATCTCCATATTATTTTTACCATTCTATAGACAGCAAATTTAGAACACTGAAGGAAGAATAGTTCCTTAGAAAACTTCAAAAAATAAATTTGAAGGGACTTATATAAATATAGATTTATATGGGTACTTCAGATGAGATTAACTATTTAATGAAATACATTTTATTATTTAGCAAACATCCAAAAATGACCACCAATTCAACATCCAGGAATTTTTTGTTGAGCCTCCAAATTTATCTATTTCGCTGTGATTTACCATACATAAAAAGCAGGACAATTTATTGCTTATCTACTTCAAGGATTTAAAGGAAGTTAAATTCAGCACAATGGCTCATCTGCTAAAATATCTTCTCAAACTTGCATTGCATTTCAGAGCATTTGCTCCTGGAACCATGTCACGCTTGGCTTAGATATTAAACACCCCACATATTATATGTCTTAGTATCTGAACATAACTTGCAATAAATTGAAAGTGTAAAACAATAAGGTTTGGTGTAGAAGTAATAACGTCCTTTACGAGGAAGCCTGCATATTTTCTGTAAATACTCTTGGCTTACACACATTCTATCCACTATTTGAAAAAAACACCCAATGAAAATCTGGCTGAACATCAGCGTTTAATTTCTCCATGCTAAGTTTCAGACTCTTTCTCATTGAAGTTCAGTTGCTGGGAATTTGAAAGGAATATGAGATTTTTTTATTGTCTTGTACTGGAGGCCACAGGATTTCCCGACATGACCTGTTGAACTCCCATCACACAGAAGGTGTACAAGTTCTCCCTCGTGGCCAAAATGCACTTTCTGATATGTATGGCTTAGTCTTTCCTTTAGTTTTAATAAAGCCAGAGCCAAATCAGAGCATATTTTAAGGTACATTTGCCTGGTAACTACTCTAATTATTTTAGGTATTCTAATAAAGCAAAATTTTCTCATATAAAAATTGTAACATTCCATTTGGTAAATAAATACTTTTCCACGTTGAGTCCATGGTAACAGTCTAATGTTGTATAGGAGTGAAAAATGTCATAGTTTGCCACTAGTCTGAGTGTAGTTTTAATTTTCCTGCCTTGCCAACTATTTGCTTTCTGTGGTGTAACTATTTTTTCTTAACTTTTATTCAGTTGTGTTGCTTTAATTCTCCCTAAAAGACTTTTAGTATTTTATGAACCTTCACATTTTGACCTGTAAATCATCAATCTTACGAGCTTTAATTTGGGGAAGAAAAATGACAAAGAGCTGAAAACTGACTTTCTGAACCAAAATTACTGTCTTAGCATATATTTTTAAAGAGGAAAATTACTATGACAGGTTGATTGCAATTTAAAACATCATCTTTGGTGGATTATGAGTATTTTAAGCTTCATAATTTCCATAATCATTTCTTCTGACTATAAAAATGCTTCAAATTTAATTTAAAATAACATCTGTATTAATCTTTATCATTTAGAATGAACGTTGATTGTTTCTAGAGCTTGTAATTCTCTGAAGTGTTGCATATCAAACTGTGCTCTCTACAGAATTTAAATCATAAAATAAAATGTGCGTGTTTTCCCCTGCAGAAACTCTATTTGAATCAAGCCCATCTGTAATTCTTGTCAGAATGCACCATTAATAATTTATTAACATTTATTGTAGTCTATATCTTCCACCTTAATACACCTTAAGCTGTTTTAAATATGTATAAATTATAATTTGAATATTATTTTATACAGCTTCTCCAGTGCTTGATTCATCTGTTACAAATTTGAATAATCTCCTTATTGTATTGGGCATTATGGGATACTACTTGCAAGAACGGGGTTTAAGTAGGAGAAACTGAAGTCAAACTGTTAAGTGAATAATTACGGTGGGATGTGCCACTCTACGATTTTATGTCTGCTCATTTGCTTTACTTAAAGTATGTCAGTCTTTGAAATCTTTTTTGGGCTTTTAGAGTGAATATTTAGGGGTACATTTCTGAGTGCTTTTAGTTTCAAATCCAGAGATTGTTTCAAACTTGATACATTTATTGCAATCAGTATTGACAACAGCTTTTGCAACAAAAGGATCTTTGGGTCAAAGTAAATTTCAAAAGGTTATAGTGTTGTCAATTCTACAAAATTGGGAAATGGAAATGTATATTAAATGTGTGACCTTTTGTCAACTCCTAAAATGGCAAATGGTTAGCTATAGGATGACTGCAAATAACACCTCCTCCTCTCTCTTGATGTGACCCTTCAAGATATCAGAACACCATTCAAACAGGGGGACATGAAGAGTAAGAAATTTTTGCAATCTCTTCCTACATTACGAGCATATTTCTGTATTCAGTATATTTCAAGCTTCAAGGATCTGTCATACAGAAAATAGTATAAATATAAACATGTATTTATTGCATCTATGTATATATGACATATATACATGTGTATATGTATACATATTTTCCATACTATTTTCTGCACACACACACACATACGCACTCCCACATGAAATATTCCGAATTCCTTTTGAATGCTTACTGCATGTTACTTACATAATTAGGACCATCTGCTCTGTTATTACCAACTTCTTAGAATTGTGGCATTCTGTGATGTGATTGGAAATCATTAAGCACCCTGTTAGAAGAATAAATATGCTGCATACTTCTAAAAGATCCTCAGAAATCTTACATGGATAAAATATACGGTCCTGAAGAAGTAATGGATCAGGAAATTTTAATTTCAAAAAATTCTTTGATTGAGGAATGTTGCCCAACTTTTCGTTTATAAATAATACTTCATTTCAAAAGTAAAGAAAAATTGAGGGGAAGCTTAAAATATCACTTCCCATGTCCTAAGAAGTATACATATTTAAAGAATAATATCATGATAGCATACTTAAAACATCCAATAATGAAATTATCTCTATTGCTCTTGTTAAGGCAAGGCACCATTTTTCAGCTGACAAGATTTTAGAGTTAAATATTAAACTGCAAACTAAATAAATTCCGTTGTTGTCTTCTAAAATAATTAGTCATTGTCAGAAATATAGTTGGTTATAAAAATAGCTGAATTCTGAATTTGTTTCTCTTTTAAAATATGGAAGTTTGAAAGATGCCTGCAGGGCTATTTTTTAAACAGTTCGAGAAGCAATAGAAATTTCAACCTTGGTTTAACTTGCATTTTGTTTTTTTACTTATTCCAGGTGTAAATACTCTTGTGTATATATTAACGTGCCTCATAAGTGTCCCATATTAAAATTTATGCTTTTTGTCATAGTTTATATATATGTAGTTGTAATTGCATTATGTTATGTGTTTCTGGTCTTCATATTGATAATGTCACATGAATAATTAAGAAGTGTTAAAAAAATGATTCTTTCTTTATTCAAATGCCTTCTAACTGATCTAAGATCCACTCTTTAGTGATTCTGGTGGCCGTATTGCTGGTACCTCTTCCTTCTATACAGTGATCATAAGAAACAGTGGTCATTTCCATCTTGAATATTTACTAGTTATCAGTCTATAAGGTAAAATTTAAGAACCAGATACATTTGTGATGAAGAAAACTTCTTAGTGTCTGAGGTGGTGAAATGGCACACTGGGCCAGATTGCTGTGCACAGTTCCTTACCCACAGTCTGCACTCAGACCCTGCCCGCCATCTTGCAAATCCCAGACAACCAGACTCAAGTAGGGCCACTACAAAATGTAAGTGTATAACAATTGTTTCGTCACATCTGCTAAACTACACAGATATCACTAACGTACTTTGAATAGGAGAACAAAAGTAAATCCGTTTAAAATAAAATTCTGTTTAGTAATTATCTCTGATCAAGAAAATTTGAATATAGTCATTAATTGTAATAACTTTGTATGGTGACAGACGGTTAGTAGACTTATTGTTGTGATCATTTTGTAATGTATATGAATGTCAAATCACTATGTTGTACACTTGAAATTAACATAACGTCATATGTCAACTATACTTCAATTAAAAAAATAATAGAGAAGAATAGGATTGAAATGCTGATCTAACTTTCATACCAGAAGGAGGGCCTGGCCATGTTTCTCTCCAGCCTAGCCTTCTACAATTCTCTCCTTTGTCAGTGCTATTGATCTACTTTTTAATGCAATACTGACAATACTGTGGTCTTTTCCCAAGTTGACATTTGGGCTATCCACTGGCGGTGATCATTTATTTTTAAACTTCTATTTACTAGGTCTTAATATTTTCTATAATTTTCAAATTCTTGGTTATTATAATCCTGAGCAGAAATTAGGACATATTAACTCACCATTAATAAAAATAACACTAACCTGAAGAATGGTTCTCATTCAAAGCAAATAAAAGATTGAAATGTGAAGTTCTTGTCTTTTTCTGTTTTTTTCCTCTAAATACTTTGAAAACTATGACATAAATATGATGACATTAAAGTAACTTATGAAATTAATGTCAGATTATGAGTATATTGGTGAAGAAGAAAGTTATATAGAAGAAAATGCATCTACATAAAACCTGCCTTTAGTCAAGTGTTTCTGTGGTTGTTGGTTTCTGTTTCTGTGCAAGTTGAATTGCTTCATGTTCTCAGCATTTCCCTACCCAGTTCTTCTGTCAGTAGGAGTCATGGCCTATTTGAAGAAAATAAGATGTGGTTCTTAGGAACAGATGAAAAAGAGATTGGTGAATTTGGGGGAAATGTGTGCTATGTAAAGAATACCTTGCAGTTTTCTTTCAACTTTGAAACTTTAAAATCAATGCACAGATTTTCCCCACCATCCTCTCCCTCCCTTTGAAAGCACACGTGAGCACTGTTCGATAGCAACTGAATTGTTTCACAGCTTCAGCTACAGAACATCTATTGAACTTTACCATAAAGGCTCCCAAAAAGTCACATTTAAATTCTGCAGATAAATACTTAGCATTTCCTTTGAAATTTAATTTGAATAGATATGTGCAACAACTTCTGTTGTGCTTTGGACTTTTTTTTTTAATTACTTTGCAGTCATTTCTAGAAGACAATACTTAGGGATGAAATCCATTGTCTATTTATGAATTCACAAGTGTCATAAGAAATGATTAAGGATTGCACAAATACATTTCAGAATTCATTCAGTTTACAGAGATCCACTTTATATTTTTGCATTAGAATTCAACTCTAAAAAAAGATGCTGAATTTATAAAAAGTAATGAAGAGACTTACACTGTGCAAATTATTATTAGAGATTAATTTTGTTGAGATGGGGGCAATGAATCACTTTCAAAATACATTTGCCAACTAGATATACGTATTCAGTGTAACACAGTCACATCACATTTTTCATAGGAAAAGATTGCAGCTTATTAAAAATTTTTTTATTGAAGTACCATTGGTTTATAATATTATATATATTTCAGGTGTACAAATAGTATGAAACAAATTCTGAAACTGAATTCATAATTCAAAACATTCTCATAAAGGCAGGAACATGGACTTGACCAATTTCTTAATGTGTAGGTGGAGGAATTAATTCTTACATATGGGAAGAAATTTGGCTATTGCCAAGTTGTAAAAATGGAAACTCTTTAACCACTACCCCATCTCCTTGAAGAATAACTTTTGTCTATTAATCCTTAATTAGACCTAATTTTTAAACAAAGTTTATTTTTGGTCTGATTAGGTATGAGTTGAAATATTTGGGGATAAAGACAATTTCATTGACTTAAGTACAATAGAATTTTGTCCTCGAAGTGATGCTATTTTAAGTGTATTTGCACTGGGTTTATGTATTTGTGCCTGCCTCTCTATATATATTTAAAATATATGCATGGCATATAAATTCTGTTACTGCATTAAAAAATGACTCTAAAACTTAGTTTCTGTGGGTCAGGAATCTGGGTGCGACTTAGTTCTGTAGTTCAGGCTCAGACTTCTCAGGAGACTGAAATCAAAGTGTTGGTTGGGGGGTCTGCAGTCATCTCAGGGTTTGAGTAGGGAAGGATCATCTTCATGCTCCCTGTTGTGCCTAGTGGCAAGAGATCATTTCTTGCCATGCGAGTTTCTCCACAGGGCTACTCACAACATGGTGGCTGGCTTCCCCTAGAGGGAGGTCTCTGAGTGAGAAAGGGAGAGAGAGACAGGAGAGAGAGAGAGAATGGCAGAATGAGAGAGAGCCCAAGATGGAAGCCGTGTACTTTTTGTAACATCATTTCAGAAGTGACATCCCATATTTTATTCATTAGAAGTCCAATGAGTAAATCTAGCTCATACTTAAGGGGAGGAGATTACATAAAGGCATGAATACCAGGAGGTGGAGATCACTGGGAACCATCTAGAGACTGCTTAGCACACATCATCACACATCAAGGGCCAGCCTTGGTGGCTTAGTGATTAAGTTCAGTGCACTCTGCTTCAGTGGCGCAGGTGCGGTTCCCAGGCACAGACCTACACCTCTCTGTTAGTGGCCATGCTGTGCTGGCATCCCACATACTAGAAAACAGGGGAAGATTGACATGGATGTTAACTCAGGGTGAATCTTCCTCAGCAAAAAAAAAAAAAAAAAAAAACTTACTGGAGATGAATTAAATTTTCTGAAACATCTTAATAATAGTAAAATCATTTAGTAAAGATAAATCAATCTCTGAGAGTAAGCATTTTAACTTATTCCTTCTACCAATTAATTATTTGATAGTAAGAAAATAATTGCACTTCTTTGGGCCCCAGCTACTTACTCATTTCTTGTCTATATAATAAGATGTCAATTGTCACATATAACCAACTTTTAAATATTATGTTGTTTAGGTCATAGTGTTTTCAATCATAAATTTTTTATTTCAATATTTAAAGAATTTATTATATTTCTATTTACTTGTACAATTTATTCTTATGTTATATAAATGAAGGTAGCTTGGAGATGAAGAATGACAGTGTGAAGTAAGAGTGCTTTGATTTGAACACCAGCTTTGCCAATTGCTAGCTATGTGCAAGTTACTTAATGTTTGTTTCCATTTTTTTGTTTGTAAAATAGAGATAATAATAGTACTTAACTCATAAAATTGTTGTGGGGATTAAATGTCCTAGTACATATAAACATTTTGAAAAGTGCTTATCATTGATTAAGCTCTCAATTAAGAAATCTGTTTTTATTATGCATGGAATTGTAGAAGTATTCATTGTATTAACCGTATTAGCAGTATTTTGGAAAACAATTTGAAATAATCTAAACTGTAAGTATTCAGCTAATAAACGGACCATTTGATTTTAGAAAGAAATAATACAAAGGTTCCCACATACCTAATATTTTGTTAATGAGTTCCTTCAAATAATTTTGACCTTTTCTTCCAGAAAATAAGATTATATGGTACAAAAGAAAATACCATATAAGATATTACTTTCATGACAATTAACTGTCAACCAAAACAAAAGCCAACTTGGGTGACCAAACTCAGCTATGAGGCTTCATATGTAGGAAGAAAAACCCCAAAAAAACAAAACCCTTAAACTGAAGTGCACTACACAGGAGGCCCATCCTATGGAAAATCTGTGATCGGGAGATAATAACATTCATCTCCATGGAGCTGAATCTGTAACATCTACGTTAGCAGAGTGATACCTTAGAGGAACACAGGGAAGGAAGTTTTATTTTCAGCTTTGACAACACTTACTGAGAAGTTGGTGATATTTTATATCAGATGTAATAGCATTTAATTCATTAATTTTACTCCTCAACATGAGCAAGGTCTTAGGTGGCTGGGGACCTTCTCAGCAACACCTAAAAACTTTGCCTTGGCTTCTGTTGATTAAAAACCACGCTCGTAACATCTCAGATAACAAAAGGATACATTCACATAAGAAATTATCTTTTTAAACCAATGGTTGAAATGATTTATTACTAAAATATGATTCATCATGAAATCGCAAATTCTATATCAGATCTATTTTGGGGTAATTTCTTTTATATGTAGTCATGAAACCAATGAGCACATCTTCTGGTGTGTCAATGGGTTGTTTACCTAAGTGTCTACAGTGAGGAAAACTGCAATAATCTACAATTAAAGGAACTCCTTCAAAGTTGTGGCTTTGCTGTGGTGTAATATGAAGCTGTAAGTCTATAAGACTACAGTTTTCACTAGTACACCTTTTAAAATGATTCAACATCTCCACAGTACACTCAGTCACCAATTTATTCCCTATGCGCGTTTAATCTAGGTTACGTTTGGATTTGTTTTTGGAGTAAATCTAACATTCTTACCTGCTTTTTCTTTTCTTCTCAAATCTAATTAAATATACAAAGAACATTAACTTTGGTTGGTGAAGTGTCTAATAAACTAACCTTATTGCCTAATAAACTAACACAATGTAGCCAATGTACTGAGAATTCAGATTAACATTGTCATTAAAGCAAAGGTCTAAAGCAAGGGAATTGGTTCTCTTTTGCTGAGAAATCATTGAGAGAGAACCTAGAAAAAGTAGTTCACAGACAAATGGGTACAGTATTTACCTGAATAAAAATGGGATCCAATTCAGCATTACTTCATCGACTACCTCTAGCAATTTCTATAACTTTATTGCTGCTGAATTGCTTGTCGCTGTGGGTGTGTTTCATAAATTTTATGGTTAAATAAGCACATAGTCATTACTGAGATATACAGAATTGTAAATTGTTTCATTTCATAGTTAGGAATAACTTTAGAACTGATTGTTAGCAGAAATATTACTTCTCGTCAGTGGCTTTGAGAGTCTAAGGGATATAAGTGTCTCTTAGGGGAGAGAGGGCCTGCTGTTGTTTTCCATCTTTATCAGATCCCGACTTTCACACACCCGGGTAAGCACAATGTACCTTACAACACGACTTCCCATATTTAAAGTGTGATTATTTTTTGCTTGCACTCTTTAACAGTGTTTTTTTTTTTTAAACCCAACTTTCCATCTGGTTAAAGATCAAGACTACTATGAAGAATTTTATAAATCAGCCTTATATTAAGAGTTTATAATTTCATTAGGTCTAAAATAATCTTCCAGAGTTAATCTAGATTGACTCAGGAAAGGAACCACCCTTGTTAACTCCTCGCTTGTCCTCTAGACTCTTGGATTCTTTGTGATAATGTAGTTGACACATCCAGTTGGTGATTATTGCTGTCTGGTAGCCATGTCTCTGTAATGGGCTGAGGGGATGCTCCTGGCCCTTTCGAAGTGTCACTGTCAAACTGATGGAACAATACAGTAACATACCATGAAGATAATGTCACAAAACTGTGCCCTTAAGTATGGGTGTGAGGATGTTACCTGGAATGTTTTAATTTATCTTTTGGTTATATTATTTTATCTTAAAAAAAATTTAGAAAAATGACATACCAGAATATGAAATATATATAATGCAATGCTTTTTCCTAAGATATTAAGAACCTAACATATTAGAAAAAATTGCATTATATGTTTTTCATATTGAGTAAATTGTACCACATATATTTCCATTGACTAAATTATTATCGTTAATGTATCACTATACCATTGACAAAACATTCAGTCCCCTAAAGGATGATGATAACGATAATAACAAGTCTGTGGTTTTGGTAGAAGAACTAAAGTATATCTGGAAATTAAGTTCTTTGAAAGGGATGATCAGACAGTGTATTTAAACCACATCATCATCTTTCAGATTTGGGAACTTACTACTTTTTTTCCAAATGTAACTGAAGATATTACTTCTAGAAATTTCCCAGGTCACTAAGAAAATCACAATATATCAGTATTTATGTCATTCACAAACTCTGTGTAATTCCAGTGACATGATGCCACAGATGTAAATGAGCTATAATAATCAAAAAGAAAGTGCTGTTTTGTGTCACTGTTTTATCAAAGCACACTAATTCTACCCTTGTTGAACCTTTACACAGCTCTCTAAGCAGGCAAAGGAGTAGGACCATCAATCTATAGAAAAGAAAGCTGGGAAGGTCATTGCATCACAGAAAGTGCTTGGCTCCTCCCAGAGCCAGTACTCAAACCTGTCACTCTTCTGACACCACTATTAGTACTCATGGAGTCAGACAAGGTTTGGTAGTTTCTGGATGTTTGTCAAATAGAGGCACATGTTCCTAAAATGGACTCATAACTCCACTCATATGCAGGAAACTGAGGAAAATACACAACACTAGAATGAATAAAATATGCTAATCTCTCAATCACAGATTTCTTAAGTAAAATTAAAATCATATCAAGTGCATAACACTTTTGTACTTCTGTACCTATCTATCTGTCTATTTGTCTCTCTATCTATCTATCTATCCACCTGTCCATCCATCCATCCATCCATCTATCTATCGAAGCTTGCATTTTCATTTCAATATATGAGCTGCAAGCAATTCTAAGTTCTGAATTAGGGACATAACTTAGAGACGTTTAACTATAAAAGCACATAGGCGGGCATTGAATATCTGGATGAAGTTCCTACAAACACAAAAAGGGAGGGCCTTGATGCATACCATTTAACACAAACAAATTTGTAACAATGGTATTTATAGTGTGGGCTAGATCCAGAAGAATGTTCTTTGGGTGAGGCTTGACAAAAGGAAAATAGCTGTACAGTGTTGATTATTACCAATATGTAAAAAATAGAATAAAATAACATGGATTTGTGTAATGTATTGTTTTTTTTAATTTTACTAACTATAAAATATATATTTATAGAGTTTTCCCATGACTTGCTCAATCTTTGGCCCCCAACCCTATTTTTCTATTTTAATATAGGATTTTAATTTTATTTTGAATTTCCTGCTCATGTGGGTTTCATGCTTAAATTATTCTCCTAGGAAAGTTAGATGCTTAGAATACTACATTAATTTTCTCCCTGTTCACTATGGAGTCAGATCAGAAGCCAGACATTTCTCCCCTTTTCTGTTGACCTAGTGGGTCTACACAAAACCAGTGCACAGTAGTAGTTTTTATGATCAGAACCAGGAAGGAAAAAATGGGAGGCTAAATCTGAAAGAACATCAATGGCCAAGAAAAAAGAGAGAGAGAAAACAGAAGGAAATAAAATAAATAACAGTATATGGTGGAGAGGGATGGGGCACTGCTGAAAAGTCTTCAGGGTTCCTAATAAGTCCTTTATATGAGGGTACAAACCCTCATACCCCTGTTTGCATGTGTCGATGGTTCTTTTTTTCCCTGAAAGAGGTTTTGTGGCTTCATCCTTGTCACAGCCCACAACCCAGGATTATATGTGTGTGGACTGTCAAGGCAGATAGGAAGGAGGAAGGGAGGAAGCGAGGGACAGAGGGAGAAAGGCAAAGAGTGTTTGAGCAGCGCCGATTCCATCCATTTTATCGCACCTACTGTCAGCCGGGGTCTGATTGCCTCAGTGCACAAAGAAAGGGTGAAAAGCCAGTAGAGGACTGCCTTTTATAAAAGAGAGATTTCTCACATTTCTTTAACTTGGCAGATTTTCAGGACCTGTCTGTATGGGACATTCCAGCAGAGACAACATCTCTGGGTGGAGGCCAATCCCTTGGTCCAAATGCTTTCAGAGCCCAGGAAGAGTTTCCCAGTTTGGGGTCTTCAGTTAATGGAAGCCCTGAGAGCCCCCTACCAGGAGGGGCAGGTACGGTAGTGCACTCAGGGCACTGATTAAGGTCATCCATGGCTTTATCTTGATCTGGAATTGGGCTCATCTCTAGTCTTCTCAATAGAACACTCCAGGTACTTGTAAACAGAGATCGAGAGAGCTTAAAGGACTTTAACTGGGGTTACATATATTGCCCTTAGGTTAAGTTGGAGGGAACTTTCTTCTCCTCTCCCCTGACTACAGGGTCCCATCCTGGGTGTGAATTTACAGGGCACATTCCTGTTTAGGCCACTGCCCTGGCCACTGGGCATCTTCCAATGAGCTTTTCTAACATTCTAATTTTTTTTAATTTCTGAGCTTTTGTTTTCTCACATCATCAAAAATATTTGTGACTTTTAAATTAATTTTTTCTATTTAGTATTTTATATAATTAATGCGTCATTGTTAAATTAATTACAAATGGCTTTATTTTTTTCAACCCTGGCAAAAGTGCCTTTGGTTTGAATGTATTTTTAAATCCTAATTTCATGATTTTGATTAATAGGAGGAAAAGGACATTTTAGTGGAGATGTTAAGGCACAATATAAATTTGAAACATTCCTAGAGCAAAAGTGTATAGTCTCTTAAATGAAATAGCTCCACTGTAAAGGCAGATGATTCATTTTGCAATTAAATCATCAACTCAAAGCAATATCTGAACTTTATAATGTGCGTGAAGATTGTATCTCCTGTGTTTGAATACAACGGCAAGCATAAAATTGGAGAAAAATATACATGGGGAGGATTTCTAGAAACAAAATAGAGCCTTTTGGAAAGAATACACATTATACCAATAGCATCTCAGCAAGTGTGCTATCTATACTGACAAAATACAGAGTAAATTTAAATATTTGAGCCGAAGAGGCAAAAATGATTGATTAAAGCAAGTTTGCTAAATTGAAATAATGGCCATTACCAGCGACTGTGAAACAATGAATCTTTGCCTAAAGCGGTGAGTGCAATAAGGCTTTTTCATAACTTTTTGTGTGCATAGTAAAGACTAAATTTGTTGCAGCATCCGCAGAGATTTAAATTAATTTCAGAAAGAAATTATTACATTAATTTGTTTTCATCGAATATAATTTAGAATTAGTTATTCAGTAAGGGTTTTCCCAGTAGCCTTTAATAAAATGATAGAGATGGGCTTATGGGGAGAGAATCTTAATTGTTCAGCATTCCATTTCTGTTTGACTCATTTTGGAACTTAGTTATTAGTGTGAAGCAGCTTCAGTAAACTAGTGTTTGTAAACTAGAGTCCCTGACTCCCAGCTCTGCTTTCCTATTATTATTACCTTTAAAGAAACACACACATGCAGAGACTGTTTTAGCCTACATTGTTTAAGCAATATCCCCATTGTTCTTGAAGCGTAGCATAATTCAAAGAACTGATTTTAAATGGCATCTCAGTCCATTGCATTTTATAACTCTTAGAGACACATCCTGCGGGTCCCTAAGATAAGGAAGTGCGTACCTCGGGGACTTCCATTAAGCCTTAAGATTACCTGACTTCTGGTCAATAAGATGTGGCTTTTGTAGACTAAATAGATGATAACCTTGTGTCAAAAGAGTTAATGCCCAGCAGTGGGTCTGTATAAACCTGTTTAAAGGAGACTGGTACTGTAACAGTCTACTCTAGTGGGGTTATATTTTCGGTTCTTCACTGAGGAGTAGCTGCTTAATTGAAGATTGGACCAACCAAATGTCCCAGGTCCTTCTGATTTGTTGACGTTAATATAAAATTTGATTAAATAATACATATAAAATCCTTTGAAAAATATTAAGTAGTTATAGAATTATAGCCTAGTTTGTGACAGATTTGCATGTGAATTCCAGTTCCTATCTCACTAGCTGGGAAGTTTGAGTGTCATTTGGTCAATGCTAATAAATGGTGACTGTTCACAAAGAATTGGACAACTTGTGATCCGTGCTATCTGTTCACAGGCTGAGGGCCGCCACTACAATCTTCTCTGCGTAACTTCTTTCATGACTCTTGCCCTTGGCCCTTCAAACTACCTAACTGCTTGCTACCACCTCTTCTTCTTCTACTCTTCAACTGCAGCCTACACTCATACACTCCAGCAAGATTAACAGAACACTAGAGCTTGAAAATTTGTTATACTGCTAAATAAAATGTGCTAAGCCCTGGACTTGGCAACAGTAAGACCATGAATATTTGGTGAATGATTTGAGGAATAAGTGATTGAATAAATAAATGAATAGTAAAAGCAGTAGTGCCTATTTATTAAGTGCCTGCTGTATGTAAGGTACTATGTTAGATGCTATCCCCCTGCAAAAAGAAAAAAAAAACATGTTTCCAGCTTCCAAGAGGCTAACTGGTGGATCAAAGGCACAGAAATAAAGAGATAACAATAGACAGCATATTTCCACTGATAAGTGAGAGTAACAGTAAAAGTAGTGGTAAAGTTGGTAAGTACTAATAGAATGAAGTGGAAGAAGACAGCCCCTCAAACTAATTTGATTAGTGAGGTTCTTTGAATGGAGAGAACTTGAAGAAAATATATAGACCTGGTTATATACATTGGAATGAAGGGCACATCCTAGGAAACATAGTGGAATGAGCAAAGGTATAGAAGCTGGGAGAATGAGTGTGGTGTGGTCAGAGAAGTTGATTTGCTAGAGCAGGGCTTTCATGTGGTACCTAGTAGATTAGAGCCCAAGAATGGGCTGCACTCCAGATGTCTATGATTGTAGATTTGAGAATATGAACTTGCTTCTACATATAGGAGAATCTTGAAAATGAAGGAGCCGTGTGAAGTAGTGCTTTACCGATGTGAAGCTAGATGTGTTCTAGTAAGATGAATTCAAGGGCTAAAAACTGAAACAGAAGTAGAAAAGGCTATTTGCATACATCACATGCAAGATGATCAGGGTATGGGTTCTGGTGGCAACAAAAGAGTAGAGAAAAATGAGCCCCATTCATGAAATAAGATCTAAGTTCCAACGAGCCTTAGAAAGTGATTGTGGAGTTTTCAAAAATTATTTTTAAATGGTATTGTCCCAAATGTTGGAGTGTTAACTAACAGATATTATATCTAGTCAAAAATTTGAGAATCACATAAAAATATGAAATAGCTAGATTTGGGGACTCTTCTTTGTTTGCTTGTTTGTTGTTTTTATTGGAGGATTTCTCTTGATTTGGCCTTAAAAAAATCTCCAAAAGAGAACTTAGATGACATTTCCCTAACACTGTTTTACCTGAACACATTTGATTTTTAAGAAACATCTTAAAGAATCAGTGTTCCTTAGAATACGGTTGGGGAACACTGAAAGAGATAGTAGATAACACATAATAATGGGCATTCCTCACTGTCCCCTTTTTTTTGCTGAGGAAGATTAGCCCTGAGCTAACACCTTTGCCAGTCTTCCTCCACTTTATATGTGGGTCACCACCACAGTGTGGCTGACAAGTGGTGTATGTTCGTACCTGGGATCTGAACCTGCGAACCCAGGCCACCAAAGTGGAGCATGCCAAACTTAAGCACCACACCACAGGGCTGGCTCCATGACTCTCTTTTTTTTGTAAGAGCAGGTCTGCCCTGGGTATTAGAGACACTGGCCAGGCCTGAATGATTAAGTCTTATATGGACCTTGAAAATCGTCATGTACTTTATTAAGGCATCATCTTTAAAATTTAAAAAAGGGTAATATTTAACTTATGACCATGATACCCTATAAAATTAGACCATTTTACCACAACTCTTTAAAAGTAAATGACATTCAATTGTTTTAAAATATTAGAACTTCATTAGAACATAGTTATATATTGTTCTGAATCAAATACACATCTGGCTAATATATATTTAGAGTATAATTAATCTTTGAGTTAGTGAGTAGTCTGTACTTTTTTGCATTTTTTAAAAAATGTAGTGGGGCTGGCCCAGTGACATGGCGGTTAAGTTTGGCACTTTCCATTTCTGCACCCTGGGTTCGCAGCTTCAGACCCCGGGCGTGGACCTATACCACTCATCAGCCATGCTGTAGCGGTGTCCCACATATAAAGTAAAGGAAGATTGACACAGATGTTAGCTCAGGGCTAATCTTCCTTAGGAAAAAAAATATATATATATATAGTAATATATACTATATATATAAATATTAAATATATATACATATATATATATAGTAAGTGTGATGCACCTACCTGCTGATTTCTTTTGAAAAGGGTATTTTCTAAACTGGAGTAAAAAATATTTAATCAGCCAATTAAATAGGTCAACTTAATGACGAGAATTTGGCAGAGTATACAACAACTCAAGCTATTTGAATCTTACTGATTCAGAATAATTTGGAATATCTAATCTTGCTTCTTCTAATTTCTTAACTTGAAATTTACAATAGGTTTGGAACTATGAAAAATATGAAATTCCTTTCATTATTTCAAGTGCTACTATCTTTCATCAGCAGTTATACATATTTATATTGAATATTAAGAGATTACTCTGAGACTACAAAGTTCTAAAGTGTTCTTTCATTTGAAAAAAAAAATTATGTCAACATAGTTTGTGATAAAAATATTCTAATTTTAATGTTTACTCAATTTATTTTACAGATGGCACTATTCCATTAAAGGATCCCTATCCATGTTTATTAGTGTCAGTTCAGTTTCATGAATATTCATTAATTGTTCACAAAAAGTATTAGAGATCATATGTAGCATTAGGCAGCATTAATAATACATGCAGTATTAGAGCACCTATTAATATTTTTGAGACTAACTCAGCTATTTCAAATGACTTTAGATACAGGCACTGTTCCAACTGACATAAAATTGGAATTCGCCCAAGAAAAGAGAGGCTGCAAATCTACTTAGCTAATTAAAGGAGCTTATTTTAGGCAGCAGGTTCAATTTGGAAGACTGAGGATTGCACCAATATTTTAAATATAAATCATAAAGGATAATTTGGAGGTCTACATTATATTTTCACACAAAATTTCCCGTCTATAAATTAGTTAGAAAATTGCTTCTTTAAATTTTGAGATTATTATTCACTTTGCCATATCAAGAAAAATTAGCAATACTTCCTAATTTCTGTGTAATTGAACGCTTTATCCATGTTCTGTTCCACATATGCTTGAATTAAATATTTCCTTTGTTAGCTCGTCATCAAAGGCTACCATGTCTCCATCTATGCTGTGATTACTATGAATTAGTTCTGAACCTTTAGCCAAATAGTGACTTAGGCTAAGGACAGCAGTAGATCTGATGAGAGTGATTTTTTAATGTCTTCATTTAGGGGACTTTAAGAAAATACAAAGAGGATAATTTTACTTTTCTGGTACTTTGTGACAAGCTACAGATTTTCATGTCTGTCAAATGTATATATAAATTTCTACCACAGGATATGAGTAAATATGCTAATTACATAGCATATTCACTTATGTTTAAATCTCACATTCACATTTGCTGAAATAATTATGCTTACTTCTAGAATTTCAACCAGAGCTATTTACTTCATAAATTGAGATAATTGAAGGTAGTGACAAAAAAATAACCGTGAATCTTTGTCTTCTATAAGCTAATTATGTTAGAATTAAACTTAGATTTAATTTGTTAAAAATGAAAGCACCCAAACAAATATATGCTTGCTTTTTAAATAAAGTTTTTCTCTCAGTTGCTAATCTGCAAAATTTGAGCATCCACAATGGGCGTCTTGCTCATTATCACAAATCCACCAGACCTGCCACAGAAGGGCTGGGAGCACTTTGCTGGCATAGTATGGCCAAGCCTCCAAAGAGCCTTTTTCTGCTTTTCTGGTAGAGATGGATGAAGGTTAATGGGTTTTGGTCAGAAGTACTTAAAGCAATTTAAAAAATTACATTTCAGGGTATCCCACCTGACCTGTTAGTTGTCCTATTAGACGTAAAGCGATGAGAACAAAAACTTCAAGTCATAACCCACCTCCCAGCAGTTCCAGGTGTGATGCTGCTACAGAAACAAATCTTTAAAAGCCTCCAGCATGAGACAAGAACACCCCCTACCTAGAGAATCTTAATGATGTAGAAACTGATTGAAGCAGAAAAAGAAGAGTGAAATTACAATGGCATTTATTCCTGTTTCTATTTTTAAAAAGACAGAGGGCAGTTGGTTTGACTGAGAAAGCATGTTACATCTTCATCAGCTATGCTTTATAAATCTAGGCTACAATCACGTTAATGTCATTATAGGTAATCTATTCATATCCGTGAGGTAGGCATTTTATAATTGCCTGCTGTAATTATGTTGAATTGTACCTTTTAAAAACTTGTCTTCCTATGAAAAAAATATTTTTTCTCTTTCTCTTCTTTTAAAGCTGCGTTTACAAAATCAAGTTATAATTATCTGACTTAAAAAGCAACAGCCAGCAAGTTGTAGCCTTTACGTAACTAAGAGTCAATTGATCAGTTAGAGCTAATGAATAGCCCTAGATTCGTGGCCCTGGACCAGGGGTGAGATAATCAATGAAAAGTGGGAAAGGTATGAGGGTAATTTATTTGTTGTCAAATAATTGTTTCTATGTGCATATGACAACATGAAATAATGGCATAAAGTAAGTTCTCTAATGTAGATAAATCACCATTAAAATTCATAGGAGAAATAAGGTGTTTATAAGGCTGATGACTATATTCTTAGATGTAGTGATTTTCACACTATATGAAATACGCAGTATTAAGAAATGATTTGGTTACTTTTCAAGTCTGAAAAAAATGTATGAGTAGTGTTCTAGTATGTCTGTTTGGAAAATTCATTATTTTGGTCCTAAAAGAGAGAGAAAAAGAGAAAAGAATAAAGGGAAAGTATGACACTGTACGATTATGTTATGACAAACTAGAAACATAACGCAGACACATTGGCACAATGAAGTAGATGGCCTCTGCTGATGTAATACGCCACACTCTGTCACCAAGAGAGAGAAACTGCCTTGTGGCATCGCAATATTTTCCTTTCCCAGAAGTTAAATTCAGCAGATGGCTCTGAAAGGGAAAGCCTGCATGGATCATCTTTATGTACAAACTCGTATGTTTACCCAGGAAATTTCTCTAATGCTTTAAGACACCACATTGCCACAAGTATATATCCTTGAACCTTGATCTCATTCTCACATCTGTGAGCATTTTAATGTATGTAATGTAACTCTATATGGTTTAAGTTTTTTTAATTACAAAAGTCATACATGTCAATGGAAATAAATAATACAGAGATTCACAAGGTATACAATGAAATCTCCCACTCCATCTCTCCCAACCAATCACTTTCTCCAGAAATAATCACTACTAATGGCTTGCTGGGTATCTATCCAGACATTTTTCCATACATATTCAAATATACCTACCTGTACACACACACACATATAGACAGATCTAAATTTTTTATACTGTAAAATGCATTCTCTAATTTGCTTTATTTTCATTTTACAATATATTGTGGACATCTTTCCATTTCATTTGATATTCTTTATTTGTTATATACGGTTTACATACCTGCAATATTTTATTTAATAATTCTGCTGGTGGACATTTGGCTACTTTTAAATATTCTATAATGAAAATCCTGGTAGGTGTATCTTTATATACTTAGACTAACATTGAAATAGAGTAGATTCCCAGAAGTGGGATTGCCTGGTCACAGGAGAACACATTTTCAGTGTGGATGAGGGGTGTTAGATTGTTCTCAAAGCAGTTGTATTTCTTGTAATTAAAATTCACACTAGCAGTGTGTATGAGTGCTACTTTCCCCACATCTTTGACAGCACTGGATATTAAAATGTTTTATATGTATACTGGAGCTGGCTAAATAACATCTGGCCAGCTGTTGCTACTATCTAAATCACAGGTTTCTGAAGTTTTCTTACGTTTCTGTTTAGGTACACAGAATTGTTGCCCAATGCATTTCAATGAAGAAATAATTCTTGAAAAATAATGTTCTTGAGACTATATTATTAATGACATATTCAGATATGAAGTGAAAGTTTCTCAAACATGGAAGAAATTCCTATGTACTGAGTAAAGTGATAGAGTGGGCAAGGAAAAATTTAAATATCTGAGGACAGTGTAGCTTTGGAGTTAGGAAAACATTATAGATGATGCAAAGTCTCCAAAAAGTGTAGAAATGATCAATGAGCTGCTGAAAGGAAAATACACTGAGAAGCTTTATTTGAATCAGAAATTTTCAGTATAATCTATATAGTGCTTCCCTATAGGAAATCATCTTAAAATTTATATGACCTTGGAAAGCAGAAAATAAAATTAACTTCCCTTCCCTCCCTTTCGTGGATCCTAGATGTTGGAACAACAGAGATCATTAAATTAGCTTTATTTAGTGTATTTATTTTTAATGCAAGAAATGGACATGACACAAATATTAATTACCTTGATTTTGTACTATGTTCTTTTTTCTAAAAACTCAGAGAATCTACAGTTATTCATGTTCATCTCCCAACAAACCTTAGGACATGATTGTCAGTGGAATGTATGGCAGAAAGTGTTGCCCCCCCATAAGATACACACGTAGAACTAAACCGTGGTCTCCTGAGGGCCAGCTCTTTTTCCACTTGACTCCATTTTAACTCCACTTTGTAAAATATGCTACCAGAAAAGTGGTGGAAGAGGGGCCATGTGGAAAGGTAGATGAAGGGTGGGCCTTGGTGTCAGTCAGACATGTGTTTTATGTTCGCTATTCAAAAATGTCCAGAAAGAATTTCTTAATGGCCTATGATATGTCTGCACTAGTCATTGTGTGGCTCTAAGCAAGCCTCAGTTTCTCATAAGTAAAACAGGGTGAAAAACAACCACAGTTCAAGGGTTTTATGACCAAGAGGGATGTCATCATCCGCTTAACACAGCACCTGCACATGGAAGTTTCCCATGTGTTGTTGTACGAGTTTTAAATATTTTTCTCCAACTCTGATCTTTCCATGAGCTTCAGATTTATATTACCATGTCATTGTCTCAAGCTTAAGAAATAAATTTTCAGCTTTACCAGAAACCAGCTTACTTCTGTTTGACCTATTCTTGTTACCGATAAAACTTTTGTTTTTGTCATCTAGCCAAGAGCACCCCGGTTTTGCCCTGATTCCCCACATTGATTTAACACCCGGAGGCTTTGGGGGTTTGCAGACTTTAAACATCCCTCTCTTTGTTTCATAATTCTTTAGTTGTGACTTCACTTTATTTT
Source organism: Tapirus indicus (assembly GCA_031878705.1). Lineage (NCBI taxonomy): Eukaryota > Metazoa > Chordata > Mammalia > Perissodactyla > Tapiridae > Tapirus > Tapirus indicus. Next base: position 30,352,498 of record CM062937.1, on the reverse strand, counting down.
TCTCATTCTTAGATTTTTGTCAAATCTCATTCACTTATCCGTCCATTAATTCTTCAAATAATTTTTAAGCACATATTGTATGTCAGGTGGGCCCTGCCTCTTCATAACTGGTTGCTGTCATCTTGTGTGTAGGTGAGAACTCTGAATTTTAAGGCACACAAGAATATCTGCAGGATCCCCAGGCCCCTACAAATAGATTGCTGCTTCCAAATACACATAGGGAAAAAGGGACTGTTGCATCACATCTTTCTTTTACTTCTATGGAAGCACGGTCCTTTGGTGTAGTGATATTGCACTTAGAATTTTGCTCACTGCCCTTTACAAGAAGAGGACAAATTTTAGAAAAATGGAAAAGAAGCATCAGTGAAATAACTTGATATCTCTTTTATTACATGATAACGACACTCGGGGAAGGAGAGAGGTAGAATTACAGGCAATATTCTCAGCAAGTGGCTGTGTGGCTCCATCACTCTTTAAATCTTGGGAAATTTCATGCCATCATGGACAATACTATTTGATTTCATTAGACTTTCCATGTTTTAATCCCATTTGATTAAATAAGTGTTTGCAGTTCTATGCTTGATGCTATATTCTTAAAATTTTAAGGTAGCTCTTCAGTGAGTTATTTTTATTTTTATTATAATTCCACAGGTTCCACTCTCTGCTTTTACTTGAAGGATGACATAAAGAAAAATGTGATTTCCGTAGAAATTTCCTTGGTATCAGCAGCACAATCTTCTCTTGAATTAATGGATTAATGCTATCCTCTTTCTAGTGACTTGTTACATAGCCAGTTAATGCTTGTCCAGGGGCAAAGTCTAAGTCTGTCATTCTCAAGTGTTGGTGTAAATAAGAACGCCCTTGGGGGGGTTGTTATAAAGGTGGGTTCATAGGTCCCTCTCCAGATCTTTGAATATTGCTTCAGTGAGCACCCTGATATTTTTGATAGGTGGTCTTTATGGACTCTGATTTTGAGAAACACTGGTGGAAGATTCATCAAGATTGTTTTCGCAACAGAACAACTTGCTTTCCTGATTGATTTGGGGTTTAGTCTTGTTAAATGCTTCTAGGTCAATGCTGGGAAAGGAGGGTATTTCAAGTATAGTGAAAAACCTTTTGAATTTAAAAGCATGGTAATTTATGAGTTATTAAAATGTAGATATTGTTCCAGAAGTTGTCCTTTATGTTTCTTGTTTAATGATTGTGTAGCTTTAAAATGTTGTATAAGTAGAATCACTAATCAAGCAAATAAACTTTTTATATAAATAGAGTTTATTAAGGTGTCAGGCAAATTACCAACCCAGTGGAATTGATTCCTTCAGGAAAAATGACTGAGGATATATTATAATACTCCTGATCAGCCAGGGAACCAAGAATAGGCAATAAAAGATTTAGGGTACTTGGCATATGAATATATGAGAAATTTAAAATAAATATTCAAGACTGTTGCTAATATGCTTTTTCCTCAAGTAAGAAGGAAAGTCTCAGGTGCAGAATGTGAATGTAATCTTACTGTTTAACTGATTTTAGCAAAAGACGCCAAATGCGTTTTATTGGGGGAAAGTCTAAAGTGATTACTCAGTCAAGAATATGAAAATGAGGGATTATATGCTAATAGAATAGCCATTCAATACATCCACCAGGAAAGTAACCGGCAAAAATTATTTTGTATGAATTATTGAACACTTGATTCCAGGATGAGCGTGAGTAAAACAGATGAATAAAGGAATTGCATTGAAAGTTAGAAATGTAATTGGTGTTGAAAAAAGGATTTTCTAAACTTAGTACTTAATTAGTTTAAAGTTTCTCTTGTTAATATTGAACATTAGAATTTAAAGAGTTTATTAGGTACTAAAAGCAAAAATATTTCTGAAATTGATTATTAATTATTCAAAAATCACTTGAGTAAGCCTAGCTTTAGATATAGTCTGATTTGATGGCTACCCAGCTGAGTATTACAGGGTCAGTAAAGAAGTGAGCTTGAAAGGTTTATGTGGGGGAGGGGAAGAAGACTAGAGGTGGGTGTATGGAAGGCAATGAGCCTTGCAGAGCAGGAATAAAGAATGTTACAGCAAACCAATGCATTCGAAGGAAATGGAATCTGGACTGACCTCTTTGGGAAAGAGGACTAAGAAGTTTGATACATTGGAGCAGAGCAGAGGAGTCTGATGATGGTCTCAATGAAAAAGTTCAGAAAGAAGTATTCATTAATGTTGTTAACCATGATTTACTACTGATTTCAAGAAAAGGTAGAGCAAGAGTCACAATGAATATGCAACTTATTTCCAACAAGAGCGTGTGTTTATATTTAATCACAATTGATTCAAGAGTACACTAGTCGTATATCTTTAGAAAGAGAATTCTAATTCTCTTTTTCTAATTCTAATTCTAATGTATTCTTGGGTCTCACTCACCAGCAATTCCAATATGAAGTCTAGTCAATTCCATTTCCAAATTATTTGGTGTCAAATCTGTCATTTTTATCTCCATCTCTACTGCCACTACCCCAGGCCAAGCCACCAGTGGAACATTGTGATTTTCTAATTGGTCTCCTCACTTCCTCTCTTGCCTCCCTCCAACCCGTTATCCACATACCACTGAAGGACCTCTTTTAAATAGAAAACCAGTCATGCCCCTGACTTAACCCCTCATTAAAATGCTTTAATGGCTTGTGATTGCACTTAGACTACCCAGGCCTGCCTACGGTGATCCCTCCTTTCTTCTCCAGCCCTTTCCACACCCCTCTCCGTCAGCCACTGTCACCTGGTCACTCCTCCTTTTCTCGGTGTCTCACTCTTCCAAACCCTTTCTAAGCACAGTCCTGCCCCAGTACCTTCATGCATGCTCTAGTCTACTCTCTGCTTGGAAAGATTTTTCCTACCACTTGTTCATGGTTGGAATATTTCTGAGTGAGCTCTCCTCTGCCAGCCTGGTGGTGCAGTGGTTAAGTTTGCGTGCTCTGGTTTGGCGGCCCAGGGTTCACAGGTTCAAATCCCAGGTGCGGACCAACGCACCGCTCATTAAGCCATGCATGCTTTGGCGGCGACCCACCATACAAAATAGAGGAAGATGGGCACGGATGTTAGCCCAGGGTCAATCTTCCTCAGCAAAAAGAGGAAGATTGGCAACAGATGTTAGCTCAGAGCCAATCTTCCTCACCAAAGAATTAATCAATTAAAAATTAATCAATCACCATTATTCCCTTTCAAAGCATTTTGTCCTTTTCCATTATCGTATACACTGCTAATTGCAATTTGATCTATTTATCTAAGCCTATAATATATTATGTGTTTCATGTTCTATTTATGTTCTATTCAATACAGTGTATCTAGCACTTAGAATGGGGCCTGGCGTATAGTAGATACTCAATAAACATTGGTTTAATTAATGAATGAACAAACCAAAAGTGGAAGAGAAGGTTGAGTAAGATGAACTAGAGCAATAAGCCATCACCACCTGTGCCACCTTATTCCAGGGGTCTCTCTCCCAGAGGGAGCAGCAAGTTACTATTTTAGAGGGAAGAGCGCTGACTCCAAGGTTGAGGTTTGCCATGGGACCCTGCACTGTGGAAAATGTACCTTCATTAGTGGAAAGACACTATGAGTATTAATATGGAATTTATCATTTTTCATTTTACATTTGCATTCATTTCATTTTATATTAAATCAATTTACATTGCTATAATATTTTTAGTGGCTGCAGGATATGCCACTGTATGAATGTTCTGTGGGTCAGATCTTTTTTTATGTCAGTAATTACCTGTATTTAAAATACCATATTGCAGCAACTCTAAGTATGAATATTTGAATTTTATTCATGAAAAATGATACTTTAGTAGCAAAATGAAAAGCCCATCCTCTATACTCCAAATGATTTTTATTTGTGCCCTCATTTGACAATTCTCATGCTTTATCTTTTCTATAGTTGTTGCATATTTGTTTTATTCTAACTACTGGCTTAGTAGATAGGAATCATGGCAATTGGGAATTACCTTTTATACATCTTTGTATACAGAACACGTTTAGTAAGTATTTGTTGAATTAAATATAAATTATCCCTAATTTCAGTAGATTCTGCTCTCTTAAGAAGGAACCAAGCAACTACTGGCTGTCATTGAATCTGGTGTGGGATTTACAGACTGTTGAGCCTTGTGTTTATTTGGGTGGTCTAACAGAGAAACTGAAGATAGGGAGAAAAGATGGAATTCAAATCAATTGTTTCTTTTTCTTAGAAAATCTTATGAAAAATGCTCAGTAGGTTCGATGTTTAAAATATTGGCTAAAATATTTAAATATTAGCTTAATTAACTTAAATGTAATTTGGGTACAATTTATTAATTCCATGCAGTCACACTTCTTCATTAGTACGAATGATCAACTTTTGACTGCGTCATTATAACCCTTAAGATTTTTATAAGTAAGGAGAAATTTTATGATTATTTGAATCCTAAGTACTGTATAACCTAAGCCCTGAACTTGGATACTTCTGAAGTTGTGGAATAATAGGAAGATATTTAACATGCTGTAATGACGTGAGTAGAAAATGTGTAAGCTTAGAAGTTAAATATATCTGGGTGTGAATCCTTCCTCTGCCATTTACTAGCTATGTGATCTTGAGGATATTTTACCCCTCTAAACTTCAGTTGACATGCCTGTAAAAAGAAGAAATTCATATTTTTATCAGTGGCTTGTGAGCTTTCTCTGTGAATTGCCTGTTCATATCATTTTTCTGTTTTTCTATTTAATATTTGATTTTTTTACTTACTGATTTATACAGATTATCTGTTCTCCATACTGACCTTTTATTAATTTTATGTGTAGCAAATATCTTCTCCTAGTCTTCAGGTTGTCTTTACCTTTGTTAATGTTTTTACATGTAATTTTCATATAAAACTTGTAATTTTAATTATTTGTTTATAAATTTGACTAAATTATATAATTTGACTAAGTTTATCTTTCTTTCTATATCTAGTTAGCAAACTCTTTCCCATCCACAATATCGTACATTGTTATATTTCTTCTGAAAGTAGGAAAAATGTTTTAGGTTGGACTTTCCTAAAAGCAAGGCCTGAGACTGTGATTAAATTGCAATAAATTTTATATGCAAGCCGAACCCAGACAGCAATGATAGAGAAATGAGAATGGGAGACAGGGAAAGGGAAGAAACTGATAAAGGATGTGTTTTCCAATAGGTTATAGCTCTGGGCCACTGTGGCTCAATCCTCTGGGAAACCCTAGAAGACAGCAAAGAATTTGAGAGTTATCCTTCCTGAGGGGCAGAAATGGAATGTCCAACGTCCATCAGTCATTAGCTGAGGGCTGCTCCCAAGGGTATTAACTCAGAGGCGTTTCCTGCCTGCCCCCATATAGGTGAGTGAAAGCCCACAGATAGAGTCCAGATGCTTCCATAGGACACATTGGCATGTATTGAGATTTGATGACCAGGGAATGTGGGTAGGGTGTCCACAGCATCTGCTAAGATATTTGAAATTTATTTTCATGTATTTTGTGAACTAGGGATCAAATTTTGTCTTTTTTTATATGGATAATCAAGGTTTCTCAATTGTTTACTGAATACTTCTCTTCCTTGGTATGAAGTTTCATTTCACCATAAACCAACTTTCCATACACATATGGGCATGTTTCTGGGCTCTTGGATCTGTTCTCTTGGTCTGTGTTTTTCTGACATTTGCCAATTCCATAAATTTTAATTAAATTTTTTATAGTGTAGTTGAAAGTTTCTATAATCAAGCACAGACAAAAACAGAGAATACATATAATGCAGACACCTATTTTTTTCACCCCTTTATCCTTCTTCAGTATCTTCTTGGCTGTCCTTTCCAAGAATGACTTTTAGGATCTACTTGATAAGTCACACATGCACAGACACACAATGTTAAAAATTTTATTGCAATTATATTAATTATGGAGAGTAATGTATGAGAATGACATCTTAAATATTTAATCTTATCATCCAGGAGTAAAGTCCTTCTTTCTTTGTTTTTCAAATACCTCATTATTTCTCCACAAATATTTTGTACTTGTTGTTTTAAAATTAATTCCTACTTATTTTAGAGAGTTTTGCTCACTCTTTTTTTTTTTTTTTGCAAGGAAGATTAGCCCTGAGCTAACATCTGTTGCCAATCTTCCTCTTTTTTGCTGAGGAAGATTGGCCCTGGGCTAACATCCATTCCCATCTTTCTCTACTTTATATTGGATACCACCACAGCATGGCTTGATAAGCAGTCTGCGCCCGGGATCTGAACCTGAGAACCCCGGGCTGCCGAAGCAGAGCACGCAAACTTAATCAGTCCGCCACCAGGCTGGCTCAAGTTTTGTTCACTCTTGTTAATGGGAATTTTATATTAAATTACCCAGTAGGTTTTTGTTGGTCTAAAGGAATGGTTTTGTGCCCAGGAACTGTGCTGAACTCTGTTATTAGTAAAAAATATGAATCTTGTATTTTCATTGAACATAATCATATAATCTGTAATTAATGAATATTTTTCTTCGTTTTTATCCTCACAGCGTGTGTTATGTTTTCTTGACTTATTGCAATATCTGATATCTTTAGTCCAATGTTAAACAAAGAGGTAATAGCAGACATTCTAGAGTGCTGACCATTTATCATGCTTTTCATGTTGGGTTTGGTTAGAATCCCTGCACCAAATTAAGCAAGTTTATTTTGTTTCCTTGTTTGCTAACATTTATCATGGAAAACATTTCGAATTATATAAAATTCTTTCTCTGCATCTCTACAGATGATTATATGTTTTTCTCCCTCTATCTGTTAATTTGATTACTTTCACTAATAGAATTTTGAATGAGAAACAATTCTTTATTTCCTAGGAAAACTCTTACTTTGTCATAACATAACTAATATAATTTTTTTATTTGGCTTGCTAATAATTCAGGATTTTCTAAAGCAATCATCAATAATTTTCTTTTGCTCTAATTTTCTTGGGTGGTGTGTATGTCTTAATATTATTTCAGATTAAAAGAAGAGTTGGGGTACTCTGCCTTTTTTTTAATTTATTCTCTGAAACAGTGTGAAAAAATGTACACCATTTGTATTTTGAAAGTTTTAAAATTATGTAGATATTGTGCTTTGGGATTAGAATTTTTCGCTAATGATTCAACTAAAGTAATAGTTGTAGGTTTTAAAGGTTATATGTATTTTTAAATTCAGTAAATGTTACATATCTTTTTCTAAAACATTATTTTCTCTGTTTTCATATATATTGACAAAAAACTATACCATTTATTCATTGTTTATACATTTCTACTAAATTGACAATTTTGTCATCTTTGCATTTCCTAATGAGGCTCATTTTTGTTTTATTTCTATTTATCTTTCGTAAATATTGTTTCCCTAGTTTATTAATATTTTTAAATGTTAAGTTTTTTTCTTTATTTATGCTCTCTATTTTTGTGTGCTTTCTTCTTTTAAAATAATTTCTGATTTTTTTCTACTTTCTTGAGTTAATTGATTATTATCTACTTTCCTATTTACCTAAATTCTTGGCTTGCTTATTTTCAATTGATCATATTTTTGTTGGATGCATTTTGAGCTATAAATCTCCTTTAGCTGTATTTCTGTGAATTTGAATATGACTTCATTTAAATGTTCCTTAATTTTCATTATGGTTGCTTTTTTGAACCATGCATTATTTAGTTTTGGATTTTTGAATTTCCAAATGAATAATTATTTGGAAATTACTTTTTGTTATCAATTTCAAATTATATTCCATTATAGTCAGATAGTGTGGTCTGTTTGAAAACATTTCTTTGGTAAATGTGGAGATTCTTTTATTTTAAATAATATGTGGGTGGTCTTTTTACGTAGCTTGTATGTAATCTAAGTATAGCTTGCAAGACCTCTATGTCTATTCAGGAGATCAAGTTGGTAATTGTGCTGTTTAAATCTTCTGTAATTTCATGAGTTTTGTTTTTTATTTGCTGTATCTATCAACCAGAAATTCAAGAATTTTCATGTTTGTGGTTTTGTCAATTTCTCTGACAATTTTTACTCTACAGACTTTGAGGCACTGCTCTTAGGATCAGGATTGTTATATTTTCCATGTGAATTGACTTGTTTTTATAATCAGTAATGACCCCCTTTAGCCTCAAAAGTGTGTTTTTGTCTTAAGTCGATTTGTCTATTATTAATATTGATGCACCTTCTTTTTTTAGTTGATGTTTCCCTCACATATCTTTTTGTATCTCTTTATAGTCATCTTTTATGTGTCATTTTGTTTGGAGTATATCTCTTTTAGGCAAATATAACAATTTTGTTCTTGATGGTCTTTTTAAAATCTAATGTAAGAATATCTGTTTCTTACCTAGGTGGCATAATCCTTTTTCACTTATTTCTGTCGACAATATATTTGCCCTTACTTCTACCATTTCATTATATACTTTATGGACCATGCCTTTTATTCATCTTTTCTGTCTTACATCAAATTTTTAATTGATTGAATTTTCTTTATTCCATTCTCCTCTTTTCTTGTTCTGGAAGTTATAAATATTACTAATGTTTAGTGTTTTCTCTTAAAATTGTAACATTCTCTCTTAACAGAGTAAACAATTAATCATTATTTCTGTTCTTTCCCCCAACAAGGCAAAGATCTTAAAAATGCCTTAACTTTGATCATATCCTCTATCTTATGATGGTTTTTGCTAATATCTCAGTTTTTTGGAGATAGAATGTCTTTCTTCTGGCCTCTGGAGTTGTTCTTGATAGGACTGCCACCAATTAATTTATTTTCATTCCTTTGAGTATAATCTCTTTAAACTTCTGGTTGCTTTAAACATTTTCTCTTCATCTTGAATGATGTGCAGTTTCATCAAATGGGTCTAAGAATGAATCTTAATCAGGATCAATGTGCATTTTCAAGCTGAGGAGTCCAGTTTCTTCTTAGTTATAAGAAATTCTCAGCTAGTGTCTCCTAGAATATTGCTTCTCTCTAGTCCTAATAATAGTCTGTGTCTGGAACACCTGTTAAATATATATTGGTCTTTCCCTGCCACCTCCGTGACTCTAGTTCATATATTCCATCTCTTTATCAAACAAGCTCCATCCTGAGTCATCTCACAGGGCTATCTTCAAATTCATGACTCTCCAAGGTTTTATTTAGTGTGTTTTGAACTCATCCATTGAACTCTGAATTTAAGTCACCATATTTCTCATGGTTATAAATTGTTTCTTTTTCAAATTTGCCCATTTAAATCTACAGTTGTCTTTATTGAATCTATTATTCTGTATATGCAATCATTTTAAACACAAATATTTTGGATGATTTAAAAATTATTCTGAGGGCCACCCTGGTGGCGTAGTGGTTGAGTTCAGCACGGTCCACTTTGGCGGCCCGGGTTCGTGAGTTCAGATCCCGGGCGTGGATCTATGCACTGCTCATCAAGCCATGCTGTGGCGGTGTCCATATACAAAGTGGAGGCAGATTGGCACAGATGTTAGTTCAGGGCCAATTTCCCTCACATTAAAAAAAAAAAATTATTCTGTCAGCTCAATTTCATGTGGGTCTAATTATTTTGACTGTTGTCAGTATACTGTATCCCATGGCTATTTGTTTAGTCACATGGTTAAAATGGGTTTTTTTTTTGTGACCTTATCAGTGAATTTCTTTTTCTGCAGAAGTCTCCTGCTTCCTAAGCTGTAGAAGGACCCTGTAGAGAAGCTCTGCATTTGTTTCTCTTAAGAACCCAGTGCTTTTACCAATCTGGAACACGTTTTTTTATGTCAGTTTTTCAATTTAGCATCTATTACTTCACAGTTTGTATGAAGTAGGTTTCAATCTGTACATAACTGTGGTTTCCATTTCCTGCCAGAGCCGGGGCAGATGAAGAACTTCTTAGTTCCTTCCCAGACTCTGGAGGTGGAGAGTCTCTATTTCTCCTTTAAGGGAGACCTCCTGGGATTTCAGCTTAGTATGGGGTGTCTCTTTAAGCGACCTGTCTGGTGCCAAGAGAGACCAGCTTTACACCTGGTGGTCAGTAGCACCTAGCTTCTAGCCATTAGGGCCTGTATCTCAGTCTATACCCTTTGTGGTCCCTGGGGCATCAACTCATGTGCCTCCAGCTCTGGCTTAGAGTTTCTCCCTTCCTTTTTAGCACTTAGATTAGAGACTTTTCTTTCTCTCTTTGAGTATATCTATGTACATGTAATAAATGTTTATTATATTTTCTCCTACATTTCTCTGTATTGTGACTTGGTCTCAGTACAGTCTGCCATGTTGCTGTAATTCTAAAGCACTTTTTTTAAGGAATGTCTGCCACATATCTGGGGACCCCGCTGTGAAGTAAAAAAGCAGGGGTTTTATTTTTTTCTGGTAACTTAGGCAACAGAACTTGTGCTAGAGTTTTCAAAATTTCCTTTCTCTCTTTAAAGAGTTTTAAAAAGAAACAGTGAAGTTGGGAGCCTCTTAAATTTGCCTTTCCTGAGAAATCCTTAAATTTAATAGTCAGTAAGAGACACAGGTTCTGAGGGTGATAAAGTAGGCTGGGCCCCTTTCTTTTGCTTCAACAAAAAGAAATGCATAAAAACAAGCAAATTGGTCATGTCTAATATGATATGTGCTAAAAGGATATCTTATTTTTTTTTCTGTGCTAATCAACCTACATCTTTGAAATGGGGAGAAAATTTTCCTCTAAGTGCCAGAAACCTCTGTGTGTGTGTGGTTTCTTAGATTTTCTACTGACAAGGGATACATGAATTAATCATCACTACCTTAGAATTTTACTATTTACAGTTTATTTAAATTGTCAGAAATGGGACAGTTTTCACCTAGTCCCTGATTTTTCTTCCTCTCAACGACACTCGTATTGTGTCTTCACATATATAGCAGCATGCATTCCGTACACCCCCACCCACCGACCCACACAAACAAGCACACCAAAATGAGGAAGGGAAGGATTATTTCTATATTATTGAGATAGAAAAAGTAATTTGGTTTTCATCTGAATTTTGGCATAAAATTGAGATTACAAGAGATGGAGGGAACACGGAAATGGTTGGGATGAAAGAGGGAAAGAGGCAGACATAATATTAGTTTGGACTTGCAGTGTCCTTTAGAAGAGAGGCTTCTGGTAAAAGGAAATAGAACTGATTATGGGTTGACACATTACAGGAAGGAGGTGATGTGAAATACAAATAAGCTGATCCAGCTTTAGTTTTTAAAGCCATTTTGACAGGCTATGTCATAAAAATGTCATAAACATGGTCCACTCCAGTGCAGTGAATCCCTAAAAGTCCCCAGCATGCAGGGTGAAAAATACCAATTTAAAAGGAGTAAAGTAACATATTGACAGGAGTTCTTTCTTGTTCCTGAATTGTATCTCCAGTGAACATTACTTTCAGGTGTTGTCCAGTTAATGGCACATTTACCACCAGGTGATTAAATTACAAATGAAGATACAGAGTTAGAGAAAGGAGGAAGAATTAATATGTTCACTATCCATGACTGATGAATAATTAGTCACAAAAGGGGAAAGGAAATGACATTTAATGAACACCTATTATGTGTAAGGCATCATCCTAGGTCATTTGTAATGAGACAATAGGTACTTACAAAGATAATTAGAGTCTCCTCTTACAGCCCAATCTCAATGATCTGAAAACCGCTATGCTCTTGGAAATTCATATTACATTTTGTTAAAATGCCCATCGAAAAGAAATAAATCACTGATGTCTGAATATAGTAGATTTTACCTTTCCTTTATAAATGTATTTTCCATATTAAGCATAATGACTACATTTTAAAATATTTGAAAAGAAAAAGTCATAACTCTACCACTCTAACATAACTACTATAAAAGAAGCTTTTTATCTACGCACAAGATATCTCTTCATAAAGACATGAACATATTTTAGTAGAAAGTGTGTCAATTGCTCAGATTTTCTTTACAGTCCGCCTTTCTTGCTGCCGTTGACGCATATGTGAAATAGATGGGTACAGCAGTCATTTACAAGGTTCACATGTGCTTCTTGGAAAATCTAGGTCATCTCTCAATATCAGGATGCTAAATTGCGTATAAAGCAGGTCAGCTATCCCGCACTGCTGATTTGCAGCACCGTGACAGCCTGCTATTTGCCTCTTAAGAGTTAAATTGTATCCACTAATCCTAGCTTTTAAGCAGCTAGAACTGACATTGGTTAATTTACTTGTAACCCTTATAACAGACTTTTAGCAGAGGGTATTGGTCTTTGTGCTGGATTGAAAACTGGCAGTCCCATAGGAAATTGACTAAAACTATTATCATAGTTAAGGTTGCCTATCATTCTAATTATAATTCACATCCAATAATGAACACCTTGTTCAATAATATTTAATTCAAATCATGATGCTGAGTATAAAATTACATATCGAGAGAATTCATTAGAAGTTTCAAAAGTAAGCTGAGTAAATGTGCCTCGGAGAATGTATTTGATGAATTTGTAAAAGTATTTAAATTAGATCTGTAAAGTATTATGAAAAATCCACAAGGGATGCACAATTAGGCGAATAAGCTTTTCAAGGCCAGGAACTGCTGGGCATTCACTGTAAAATGCTTTCTGATATATTGTTTATGCAAAGTAGAGAGATGGGGGGGAGCAATAATATACAACAAAGCAGAAATGCAACAGAGGTGATGTGAAAAGTAATTGAATAAAAAGTAAGTAATTCCATCATAATTAGTTCTCTAGCCTTTGCCTACATATTATTCATATGTCACTGAAGTATTTTAATATGGGACAAATGGTTATTTAATTTATGCATGTTTTATAAAGTCCATAATGTATGAGCTTCGTGAATTGCTCATTCATAACCAAGTCCTCTTCCAAACTCTTGTGTGTAGGTTAGACAGTGCTGAATGTACAGTTATGTAATTCGTAACACTTAATCTGGTTATATCTATAGTGATTTTATCTTAATATACGGATGACATATGAAATTGTCCACTTTTATTTATGTTGTGTTCATTACTATATAACTAGGGTAATTTTAAAATCAAATGAATTTATCTGTTGGTTTATGCATTTACTCATTTGTGTGTTCATTCCATTTATTCAACATTTATTGAATGGTAACCATATTCTAGACATTATGCTTGATGGGGGTGAGGAAGCAGTGAAAATCAAGAAGAAAAATGATCCACTTTCTAATGGAGTTCATGTCCTAACAGGGGAGAGAGTCATCTGTAAATAGCCTCAATAATAGCGCACCATTGGAAAATAAAATAAATTCTTTAAAGCAGGGGTCAGGAAAACTTTTTCTGTGAAAGACCAGATAGTAAATATTTTAGGCTCTGCCAGCCATACAGGCTCTGTCGCATCTAGTCAACTCTGCGGTCATAGTGCAGAAACAGCCATAGTCAAGTACATAAATGAATGAGTGTTGCTGTATTCCGATAAAACTTTGTTTACAAAAGCAGGTGAGAGTCTGAATTTGGCTCATGGATTGTAGTCTGCCAATCTCTGCTCTAAAGAAAAGAATTGGAGTCCCATGAAAGCATAAAAAATGAACTTGTTCTAGAATGAGCAAGGGGGAGGTAGTGAAATTTTTACCAAAGAAGTGAGATATAAGGTGAGATGTGAACAATTAGTAGAAAATAATTAATGATGTGTGGAGGACAGTTTTTAAAAGCTGTCTAGAGAGCCATGCTGCAGGGAGTAGACACCTACTCCAAGAAGTTTATATTATTATTCCTACTTTACAAATGCAGAAACAAATGCTCAAAGAAGCAGTGTCTTCCCCATGGTTTTGCTCAGATTCCATTCTGTATTGTTCTAATTCCAAAATCTTCCCTTCTTTCCATTTTACCATGCTGCCTCATTGAGTGTAACACACAGACATATTTAAACATAATTCCTTTTCTCTTAGGAGTTTGCAATTTATTACAAACTCTTTCAGACTTACATTTATAGGGTAAAATAAAATTTTTAAACTTATTTTTGGCAAACCTACATAATTTCTTGATGTGACAAACACCGGGAATAGATTCATGAGGGAATGTTCACAGGAAACTTTCTAAAACACATTTGTTATAGTCTACCAGCAGTTCTATACACTTAATATATCACAGAGCAACTTATGGAGGGACAGAACCCCATTGGTTATTTTAGAATGGACCTTGAGCCCTAATGTCTAGGATGTGATTTATTGATTGCTATAAGGCAGAGCAATGAGAGATTTACAGGATTGAGGTAAAAAGAGAAAAATAAGTATCTTTTGGCTAGCAGCAGAGTTAATACACTGGAAGAAATATACTTGTCTTTTTATACTCTATGAATAATTAAATATGTTTTATAAGGATGAAGATATACAGATGTGGGTTTGCTTGTTACAGTTTACATTTTACTTTCTCATCTTAACTCTGGATCTAATAAATGCCTTTATGCACATTGATTGGTCTTATCCCTAATGGACTGAATATCATTTTATAGTGTCAAACATTCTGTGAACTCTTCTTGAAGTGCTAGGTAAGATTTTGTTTCAAAGTATAGTTAAATAAAATAAAAACCTTAAAAAATGCAATAAAGAACCAAATGATTTGTAGATATTTATTTTCTGTGAGAGTTATATGACATTTTAATCTAGTATCTTTAGCTGACACATTGAAAAGGAAGCATTACATCCTGACAGAATCAAGAAAAATCTGATTTCCATAATTAAGGAAATGGAAAAGAAGACCAAAAAAATGGCTTTTTTTCCCTTTTATAATGTACAAGCTGGCCTAAATACATGCCTGGAATGAGGTTAGATTGACTCTAAAGCGACCGTTGCTTTTATTCAATTTGATCAGAAAGAGCTTAGATGGGTATGGATACGAATGAGGAAAGGAGCCATACCTTCTAAGAATTGTCATTTTCTACTTAATTCTATTCTGAAATGAGGTTTTCCTTAGCTGTTAGGAAAGAAAAGGGCTATTAACTAGCCATTAACAAGCAATTTCCAGTTCAATTTTGCAGATAAAAATGTTTGATTAAAGATAGTGTATGTAGATATTTAGAGGCGTTACTAAAACCGAATGTCAAACTTAAAGGGAATTTTCTATTAGCAGCTTTTCTCTTGTCCATTTTCCTCTATTTTTTCATGATATAGTTAGAACTCCTTTTAGGCAGGAAATATTTAAAGAGTATCAATTAATAAAGAAAAAGACACTGAAATCTATTCTTCCATGCTGGGTATTTTCTCTCCAATTAAGAGAAAAATATTCTCAAAGATCCAGTATATATAAAATACAAATATATAATAAAATATCAACACTACAACATTTAAGTTTATGGAAGAGAAAATTATTTTATTCCTTTTTTTGTGTGTTGTTTTACTGCTTTTGACCAAACATTTGTTTTGGGCCACTCATATGACATTTGTTTCAAACACAGTGTTATCTTTTCTTACAAAGATAATTTTATTAACCTATAAACTGTTCTTTGACCACCTTGAGATGTTTCCCAGTTGTGAAAATGGACTACCAATGTCTAAATGTCATTGCTTTGTCCAGAAACTCTGACACACTCAATAATGCTTCAGGAAGCCAGACTGGTTTTTGGGAAACAAACGAAAAGACATGAAGTTAGTTAACAAGTAGCATTTTCGGTCTTCAAGCCTTTCACCAGTAACTCATGAATTCCATGAAAATTGGGAGAAATAGTCCTAAATATCCATGACAAAATCTTTTATGACTTGAAATATATAAAGCATTAATCTAGCTGTGCAAAAAAAAAGCCCTCTCTCAATTGGTTTTATCCCTCTATGTTTTCATTCTTTGATAGGTTTCTTTAATTGTAGGAAGTTGGATTACAGTCAGGCATAATAGAATTAGTAGAGATACTGAGCTACTCAGGGGATGGGCCCATGACTTGCTCATCTCTGAGTAAACCTGATGTCTCTCCTAAAGGAGAGTTAACATTTGTTCTTTTTGCTCTGGTTGTACCCAACAGCGATTAACTGGCATAGTAATAATAACAACGATACTCTGTGTTTGCTAGGTGTGGATACTGACCAACCTTCAGTCTTGCAAAGAACACTTCCATAGATGTAGGTGAAAATGTTTAAGAGACTATCTTTAATCAAACGTTTTTATCTTTGGCTAATGTCACTGAAAATGGTGAAATGAACTTTCCTTTGTTAAGTGTAAACCTTTGCTAATTATGTGGCTCATGCCAATTTCTCTAGAGATATCTGTAGAAAAGTTGGTAAACAAAATAGTAAAATGACTTCATTTCTTCCCTTGAAATAAAATCTTTAGTCCCCAAGACTAAATGCACGCTGTTATTATTGGATTTCCTTATCTTTTCTCTCCCATATTGAAGCTGTAATATGTCAATAAATCACTTTCAGATCTGTTCCTATTCTTTTCTGTATTGTCAGGCTAGATGCCCCCCCTTTAAATAACAGCTAATTTATATTAGGGTGTATTGTCATAATCTGATGCGTTGATGGCTTCAACGAACCACATTTCCAAGTATCCACATTCTTGTGTAGTCCCTATAGCTTAGAATAGAATGTGCCAGAAGTGACAATTTGCCACCTAAAAAGGCCTGGCTGCAGGGCCGGCCCAGTGGTGCAGTTTAGGTTGAGCTTTGGCAGCCTGGGGTTGGCGGGTTTGGGTCCCGGGTGCTGGTGGATGCACTGCTTGTGAGCCACACTGTGGCTGCATACCATATAAAGTAGAGGACGATGGGTACTGATGTTAGCCCAGGGCCAGTCTTCCTCAGCAAAAAGAGGAGGATTGGCAATGGATGTTAGCTCGGGGCTGATCTTCCTCACACACACACAAAAATAGATAAAATAAAATAAAAAGGCTTGGCTGCTTTTGCCTTTGCCCTCCTGGGCTCCTTGAGCCGCCATGTATTTTATTGGAGAGACCACTTGGAGACACTCTGTGGAGTTACCACAAGGAGAGGGGCAGGGGAGAAAGAGAAAGGTCCCAGACACCAGCGGACTCACCAGCTAAATGTAGCCACAAGAATGAAGACCAGCAGAAGAACCCCCTGGCTGAGTTCAGCCCAGATTGATGATGTGTGATCAAATAAAATGTTTTTTGTTTTAAGCCACTAAGTTTGGGGATGGTTATACATCAACAGATAGTCCAAACAAGTATTAAGAAAGACCTGACGGATGAGTAGGAGTTAGCAGAGACTGAGGACAGAAGGGACTCATTTCACCCACAGAAAACAACTTATGCATATTTCCTATGTGGGAAAGAGATCCATGTGCTTGAGTAAATGAGAAAGGGTGGGAAAGAGAAAAGAGAGAGAAAGAAAGGGTGGAAGGAAGCGAGGGAGGAAGAAAGGAATGAAGGAGGGAGGGAAAGAAGGAAGGAAAAGGGAGGAAGAGTAGGAGGGAAGGAGGAAGGAAGAGAGGAGGGAGAGAGAGAGAGAGATTGAGAGAATGAGCAAGCAAATAGCTCATGTGACTTGAATTTGGTTAGTGACAGGGGGAGTGGCTCAAGATGAAGCTAGGGAAATAGACAGGGACTGGATCCTGCAGGGTTCTGTAGATTGTGTTAAGGATTTTAGATTCAAAAGCAATTGTAGGGTTTAAAGCGGAGGAAGGAACATAAAGCATTTTGTTTTTAAAAATATGATTTTAGTTACTGTGTGGAGACTGGATGGAAGAGGGCCAAGGGCAAAAGTAGAGAGACAAATTAAAAAGATATTGCAATATTTCAGGTGAGCGATGACAGTGACTTGGAATAGGGTTATAGCTGTGCAGGTGGGATGAAGTAGACAGATATGAAACAGATGTTTTAGAAAATTGATCAAGTGATTTTTTTTAAAATGAATTGAATATGGGTGATGAGGGAGAGAGAAATTTGAATGAGGACTCTGATTTCTGGTTTGTGAAAGTAGTTTCATGAAGGTACCATTTATTGAAATGCAGGGCCCTGGAATAGAGCAGATTTGGGATAGGGGTTTAGGGGAAGGGTGATTCAGAGCTGGGATTTAGCCCTGTTCAGTCCATGTGAGGTGTCTGTGAGGTGTCAAGTGGAGCTATCAAAAAGGCACTTGGAGGTACTCATCTGTGGCTCAGAGGAGAGGTCTGAGGTGGAAATGTGTATGTGGGTGACATGCATGCAGATGGAATTTAAAACCACTGGAGTTGAAATAATGCTCTAGAGGGGTGTGTAGAGTAAAAAGAGAAGACAGTCCAATCTCAACTCTGTCTGCTGGTGACTGAATTCGGGAGGAGGAAGGAGGAATATGAACACAGAGGTGGTGATCTGAGAGGATGAGGAGAACAAGAAGAACTTAGTGTCATGAAAGCCAAGAGAACAGTTTTCAAGAGCATAGAAGATTCTTCTGATGGGTCAAGTAAATTGAAAGCAGGAGTTTCCACTGGATTGAGAAACCTGAAGTTCATTGGTGACATTTTCAAGAATCATTTTCGTAGAATGATGGGGGAAGGGAGACAGCATGGACTGAATGACAGACTGGTAGCTGGGGAGGAAGAGGCAGTGTGGGTTGATAAACCTTTGAGAGACTTAGCTATGAAGGAGGTAGAGGAGTTATGTCAGAAACTAGAAGGAATACAGGGTTAAGGGATACATTTTAAAACATTCAAAATACTAATTTTAATGTTGATGGAAAGAATCCTGTTGACAGGAAGAGGTTGTGGATGCAAGAAGGAGAGGGAACAAATGATGGAATAAATAATGCAGAACTCTGGTAGAGAGACTGAGCTTCCTGTCTTCTAGTTGTTACCCTATTCAATAACTTTTGGGGGCTGGCCCCATGGTGTAGTGGTTAAGTTCCATGCACTCCACTTTGGTGGCCAGGTTCACAGATTCAGATCCCAGGCACGGACCTACACCACTTGTCAGCCATGCTGTGGCAATGACCCACATACAAAATAGAGGAAGATGGGCACAGATGCGAGCTCAGGGCAAATCTTCCTCAGCAAAAAGAGGAAGAGTGGCAATGGATGTTAGCTCAGGGTGAATCTTCCTCACCAACAACAAGAACTTTTCATACTTTCCAAGCCCGTGCAAGTTCACAGACACCTGCATGGCTAGTCTTCCCTCTCCTTCAAATCCTCATTTGTGCTTTCTTCTCATAGAGCCCCAACCTCACCATCCTATATAAAATTTCCAACTGTCTCCATCCCAGTAATCCCAACCTCCCTCATCCTGATCTATTTTTTCTTTTCCTTTCCATGGTATTTATCACAGTCTGTGATATAATTAATTAGATACAATCAATAATAACCATAATTTTCTTATTTACTATTTAATAATATTAAATAATATTACTTATTTAATGTTTCCTCCTTCACTAGAATTTAAACTCTGTCAGAATAGGGATATTTGTCTGTTTTCTTCACTGATATGATTCTTCTAGTTTCTGATATATTCCTCTACTCCTCTCATGGCTTAGGAAACTCTTCTGATCAGCCTTCAGGAGTGTGTGTCAGGGTTAGTTGAGGAGATTTTCACAGAACATGTTATTTAACATGACTTTTTCAAATCTCTTCATATTGTCCTGGCACAGTTCACATTCCCCTCCCTTCTGGTATCCCTCCCCACCCGATACACTCCCTTCTGGTATCCCTCCCCACCCCCATACACTCCCTTCTGGTATCCCTCCCCACCCGATACAGTCACTCAGTTGGAGAGAACTCCTATATTCCTTCCACCTCTCTGATTCTACCTTCAAGGCTTCCCAAGAGTAACATAGCCCATAATCACCTCTATCCTCTATAGATTCTTTTTGCATAGAGAATGGGAACCACAGACTATGTCTCAGTCAGTTCAGGCTGCTACAACAAACTACCATAAAGGGAGTGCCTTATAAACACTAGGAATTTATTTCTCACAGTTCTGGAGGCTAGAAGTCTGAGATCAGGGTAGCATGGTCAGGTTCTGGCAAGAACTCTCTTCCAGGTTGCAGCCTGCCGACTTCTCATTGTCTCCTCATGTGGTGGAGAGCGGAGAGAAGACAGCTGTCTCGTGATTCTTATAAGGGCACTGATCCCATTCATGAGGGCACCAGGCTCATGACCTCATCTAATCCTAATTACCTCCCAAAGGACCCTCTTCCTATACCAGCACATGGGGGGGCAGGGTTTCAGCATATGGATTTTGGGGGAGACATTCAGTCCATAACAGTATCACCCCAATATTCTCTCATGTGGATTTTGACACATTCTACACACTTTGTCTGTCACATCACCCGCCAGGGTGCTTATATTCAGGGGCATATGAGAGAATTTTAAAATACAGATCTCCTCTCTCATTAGGCATCTCAGTACAGTGGTGTTAACAGGCTTAAGGAAGCTCTTCGATCACAATAAATAAACAAGTATCGATTAAGATTCTGTGTGTGTGTGCGTTAGAGAAGCTCTGATTGTCATGTTATCCAAATTCTTAGTCAAACTGCAAGTACTGCCCAAGAGTATCACAATACTATCAAGGTGACTCCAAAGGAATCATCGTTTGTCTTCCCTCACCTGAGAGACAGACGACTCCAAAACCATCTCTCTCTTGGCTTAACTGACTTCCTCAGACCTCACAGCTTCTTAACCATTCCTGTACTATATGTGTAAGTTTATCTCCAAAATAACAAACACTGAGCACCCCCCAAAATTGGATCTGGAATCATACCAATTTCCTCATCTTGGTGGACCTGGATTTTATGACAGTTTTATGACAGTTAGAATGACAGTAACTGATCCTTATTCGAATGTTACTCTAAAATTTGTATGTTTGTGTACGTGTATATGTGATGAGGGAAAGAGAGAGAGACAGAAACTGATCATCGTAAGGCTTCACCTACAGTGTGTGAATCTACATATAGATTGGTGTGCAGACCAGTCTAAAAGAATATGATGTCTTTCCTGACAGTGGTCATGAGAAGAGCAGTGTGATTGACTGAAATTTACAGTTGTTCTTGACCTAACGCTGAAGGGAATACATATCTGAAATTCAGGCTCACTTTGCCTGAATCAAGCTGATAAATTGGAACACACAGGCCTGAGTTCATTTAAGCAACTCTGTTCAAAATTAAAGCAGTATAAATAGAAATAATTTACTCTGAGTCTTTCTTTTGCGAAAAAGAAAAGGCAAACTGTAATAAAAAGAAGAAAAGGGAAACAGGTGGGGGTGGGGATAAACTCCTGGGAATCATTTATAAAAATAAAAACGGAAATTAGAAAATATGTGTAAAGTGTAAACTCTGTGGGGAACTATACAACCTAAAAGCAGAAACCAAAGAAAGGCAAATCCAAAAGCTTTCTCACAGACGTTTGGGAGTAACGATCCACCAGGAGGCAGGAGGTTTGAGGGAAATAAATGTACTTGAGACTAAATACATCCGTTTCCAAGGGAGGGGGACAAATAATCCTGGAAAAAGTATAGAGCATAGGAGACTTTCTCTTCCGATTTGAGTAAATTTGTCGTCTAACGAAACTCCTTTGGCACCTGGTCAAGGATTAAATTTTCTCACAGAGTCGAGAATTTATTATTTTCTTTAACAGTAATATAATACAACATCAAAGCCTTTAGGATGAATTGGCTATTTGCAGGAAGTGCTCACATGGCAACCAGAGGGCTATTAGTTCTATGTCCCCAACTGGGGTCTGGTTCTGTGTTGACTGTACAATGAAGGCATCTTCCAGAGGGTGAGAGGAAGGGGCTGTTTAAATTCTTTTGGCGATGGTGACGTGCCACCTGGGAAGAACATTCCTGGAGAGGGGACATGTGCTTCTCACATTAAATGGATCTAATGAAAAACTGAGTGTAACCCAAAGAGAGCTCTGGGAGTGAACTCTCAATAAGTCTGAAGGAATGGCTCAGAAAGGGCTTCTCCTGAGCTCTGGGGCAAAGAGAATTCTAAAGAAGCACAGGAGTGTCTGTTCCTTCCCTCTCACAACCTTTATGTTGTTGCAGTAATAAAATTATCAAGTAAGCTCTGAGCATCTGTGCCTGGACTTCGAGGGTACAAAGCAAGAAGCAACTTAATTCTGTTCTCCACGGACATTGTAAGCCCGCTCTATAGAGTCATTGTTCCAACGGATAAAACTTTGAGCCAAGTCTTTTGCTTCTTCTGGTCACCCTCAGGTTCAGAACAAGCAGTATCATACCTGATCTAAAGCGAACTCTTATTTTCTCATTCAGTTTAACATTTCTCCTCATCCCCAGCTCTGGTCCGCCTCAGGCTCTCGGGAACACACGTTCTGAGCATAGGTATCATAGTTGACTTTTCTCTATCGTATTCTGTTCTTCCTGCCCTTCTCACTGCCTGCGGCTCCTTCAGAGTTGGAGGTGGAAGAAGAAAGAAGCAGTGGTCACCTCCCACCTCACTCTTCTCTGGCATGGGCAATGTCCACTCTGGCTGCTGCTTGGGACTCCATCAGCCCCTACTCATGTGGTACACTCCATGTGGGATCTTTCACTTGGAGTCTTCAACTCTTGGCAGGTGGTCTTTTTGAACAGGTCCCTCTCAGGACAACCTAAGTCCGGCACCCCTGCATGGTGTTCACTTTAGCTTGACAAATTTGGGAAGTATGGGCCACCCCAGTCCAGCCCCTTCTTTCCATTGTGCCAACAAAGGGTACCCCAGCAAGACTTTTGTCTAGGCAGGCTTTTCCAGGGACCACCAGCCTCTGGGCCGCACAGATTTGTGGAAAAACAAGACAACATCTCCAATTGCTCTTCCTCTGAGCTCTCTTCTGGGTGCCTTATTGTGAGAAAGCAGAAGACTTCTTTAGATCAGCAATGGTCCTGCTGGGGTGAAAACACAATTGCTTCTCCTGACAAACACTCCCAATTATATGCTTGATGTTCTTGAAGGTTCTTCTCATTTGACTTGAGGTGGAGGAAGGAACATCTTTACCCACACTCATTTGTTTACGTGCATAAAGGGAGGATGATACACACCACTCCAGCAACTCCTTCCAGAGAAATCTCCCAAACCCCTTATCTTCAGTCAGTTCCCTTATCACCTTAGCTTGAAGTGAGTGATGGACTAGGTCATTAGATCAGATCATTTTCTAGCCAACTTTGGACGTCAGCCCAAATTCCCAAAGAAGAAAAAAACCCCTTAATGTTTCTCCTGTGCTCTAAAATAGGTATGCACAGAAAGGACAGATTAGTGTACCTTACAGTCTGCAGTGGCTTCATGGCAGCGGTGAAAAAGTCAAATCTTGGCTGGTCAGAATGTGAAAGAAGGGCATATGGTATGTGAGATCTGGTTCGAGAAATGGCACAGATACACCACTCAGCTTGAGAAGATTGGATGGATGTGGTGAGGTCAGAAGAAGGAGAATTCTGCAAGTTAGGATTGAAAAAGTGGCCAAATGAAGAGCAATTGTGCTCTCGTGTGTATAACATGAGAAAATCAGTGGCTCAGGAAGATGACTGAGAGCTATGCAAGGGAAGATAGCCATTGGAGCTTTTCATACTCCCTTTCTTTTTCACAATCTCTTGTACAAGTTTTAAAAAATGATATAAAATATAAACAGGATACAGACAAAAGAGCTTCAGGTGACTGGGATGTATGGCCAGTCTGAGAGCCTCGGTACAGGACTGGGAGATCTGTGGGGGGGGACCCCATCTGCCTTGTTTGCAGATGCCTCCTAGGGGTCTTGAACATGCATGGCCAATGATAGATAGTCAATAAATATCAACTGAATTCAAGTGAATGGATTTGGTGGCTGGAGGCCTGAGGCGTGAAGGTCAATTAACTGACTATCACAGCATTAAAGGGGCAAGTATGGAAGACCTCAAATAAGATGAGAGGGGTGTTGGAAAAGTGACTGAAGAATAGAAATGTTTTCATTCTTCAAATACTTATATTACTCAAAGAAAGTTGCGAAAGAAGATTATTGTAAGAATTTATGACAAAATAGAAATAGAGACAATATTGAAGTGGGGGTGTTTTCAAGGTAATTAGAAATGTGAAGAGATAATAAATTAGGTAACTCGGGCTTAGAGATGAAGACCTAGGAAACATGAATATAGAAGCCCGTGAAACCAGGAAAATTTTTTAAGTCATTAAAGAATGGGCCTAGGGGTCAGCCCAGTGGCATAGCACTTAAGTTCGTGTGCTGTGTTTCAGCGGCTTGGGGATCACAGGTTCGGATCCCGGGCGCCGACCAATGCACCGCTTGTCAGCCATGCTGTGGCGGTGTCCCACATAAAGTAGAGGAAGATGGGCATGGATGTTAGCCCAGGGCCAGTCTTCCTCAGCAAAAAAAAAAAAAAAAAAGAGGAGGATTGGCAACAGATGTTAGCTCAGGGCTAATCTTCCTCACACACACACGAAAAAAAGAATGACCTAAAGAAAAAAACAAAAAGCTAAGATAAAGTCAGCTTTTGTTTACTCAGCTATATTGATTGACCATTCACTGTGCATCAGTGTGTAAAGGTCTTCAAATATACTGGTTAATTTAATCCTCAGAATACACTTGAGAGAAGGACTAATATTATCCCCGTTGTTCAGATAGGGCAATGAGTATTTTGTTCAAAGTCATAATACTAGTAATATTAGGTCCCAGCCAGTCTGACTGAAGAGTCTGTGTTCTGATCCACTATACTTGACTACTCTTGGCAGGTAGAAGGCATAAGGGAGCTAGAAGAGGAGAAGGAGGCCCAGTTACAGGAGGAGGAAAATACAGAACAACTCAAATCATGTTCAAGGAGAGTTAGAAGGAATCAATAATGAGCTGATTTAAATTATGTTCAAGGAAGATTAGAGGGAATGAATAATGAGCAAAAGACCTGCCTTTTCAAGAAGGTCATTGAGAAGAACAACCCCAGGAATGCTGGGGGAGGAGGTGTGCTTTTAGAAAGTTTGCATGTTAATCAATGAAGAGAAACAGGAAGATTGGAAGGTGCTAACCAAAAGGCATAGCAGGATCAAGGGAAAAATGTCAAGTTGAAGTAAAATATGTTTGAAATTCCCAGAGATGAAATCTACAGAGGAGAAAAGATTCAAAATGCTAAAGGACAAAACGTTGAAGGGATAGGTCTTAGAAGGGATGGCATGGGAGAGAATCCTAAGCAATGATGGAAATGTGAAGAAACTATGTAAAAACTCTTCTAATACATTAAAAAAGAGTTTAAATGACTCAGACAAGCCGAATCTCAAGGAAAAAAATCTTTGTTGAGATTTCTGACAGAAAGAAAACCAAACTGGGACCACTGGGCTACACTTACACAATGCCCAAACATGAATGGCCCAGTCTGGATGAGAGCCTCAGATGGTAGAAATTCAGATCATGCTATATTATGCTGGCAAATAATTTGTCCATTTAAGTCCAGTAGAAGCTCTCTTAATCAACCTCCACTTAAGCAACTCACTAAAGTAATGATGTTCTTCATTTCCTCTAAAAATATATAGTGACTAATGCTCACACTTAGTGAATGTTCTAGGCTAGTAGACTACCCTCAAGAATGCCTTCTCACATCAACTCCCACGTGTTGGATGGAATATTTACCAAGAGCCGGTTAGGAATTTCTCAAATCTGTTTATGTCAGATGTCCTTGATATTGCAATTGTGTAATTTAGTTAACTATTATATAAAAGACGAAATATGTGTGTGAAAAGAATTATTTCTGCTAAAGCCAATTGGAAGACTTTATAAAGATTGTTGGGGTTGTGGATTCTTTGCCTTCCAAATTAGGACATGGGAGTTAGGCAGATGGAAATCAAAATGTCAGGGTTATTACTCACAGAATTAAGATGGGAATATATAACCTAGTGGTGACACTGCTACACACTCTGGGATGTATCATTCCAAATCTCACAGTGGTACTTGTGCAACGGATAGCCATCCCCATAGAGGTGGGAAATTCATCCTTGTGGAGAGGCAGGAAATGTTTCTGTTGTGCAGACAGATTGGATTCACGAGAAAGAAAGAAATTACCTGATCCGAGCCTGTTCAGCTGCTTCTCCTGAACTCAACCAGCAGACGCCTTTCCTCCTGTCTGGAGAGTGGGAAAAGTGACCTTATGATTAACTGCAACTAATTTTGTTCCAGGTGGAAACAAGCCAAGGGAAATGGAGCAGCCCTCCAGCAAATCCAACTCACATGCGCACACATACATATACAAATCCTCCACATTAGGTATGAGCAAGACAACAATCAAATATGTAGGGAAAACCATTAAAATCTGGATGGAATTTACACTCAGATTGAATTTCTAATTCAACATTCAAGGAATCACAATCAGAAATTAAATGTGATATATTAGGGATGTGTTTTATGCAGAAGACCATTCAGTGAAGCCCACTCAGAGAAAAGCTCATGACTGTGAAACATTAACAAATAAATGCATATGGTTGTGTTTTGAGCCATAAGGAAATGTTAAGATGTGAATCACTTTCATGATTCCCCGTTTTTAACGGACTTTTTAAAGATGAGCAACTACAGCTTTGGTTCTAATCACATTGGACAAGAAGGCTTCTACCGTTAGCCTTCTCAGTGATCAAAAATTAGCACATCACTTCTCAAGTTTTTTGTTGCATTTATAAAATATTAGCATGGTTGATCTATCACCTTGACCTATAAGGGAAAATGTGTTGTTACATGATCAACTCTGGATCAACTCTGTTATGTCAAGGATGCATTTCATTCTTTCAAAACTGTTGGGCTGTCATTTTTTTGCCAGGAACTGGGATAAAAATGAGAATTAATTAAACTTAATCTTGAGTAAGTCACAATTTTGTATTCATATAAGGAGTTTTTATTCATACTATGTCATACTATGTCATACTATGTCAGTGTGTTAGTCCAAGTCTTCCAAGAAGCAGATACCAAGATGGGATAATATGTGCAAAGGGAGATACACAGGTATATGTGAAAGAAAATGGGGAGGGAGCTGGAGAAGGCTGTCAAAGTTTTCAGACTATAATATTAATTCTGGCCCAGAGTGAAAGAGAGAGAAGGAAGTGTCCTGAGATCTGCAGAAGGTTCATGAAGGCTGCTGGGAGTTCTGAGACAAAGCTCTCCATCAGGGGAGGCTGTGCTCTGTCATTGGCTCCAGTCAAAGTGTGGTCTTGGAGCTAATGCTGGGATGGATTTCAGAGCTCAGCTGCTGGGGCCTTGATCAAATACACTCCCTGTAGTTGGAGATCTGACAGGCGCATTCGTGTGGCCACTGCAACCAGGTTCTGAACTTTAAAATTTAAAAAGTTTAGATAATCCATGCTCAGTGTGGAAAATTAGAAAACACAAGCGAACATTGTTTCCAAGCTTTTCTTCCTCCTCCCCTTTAATCATTCTTCCACCTTATTAGAATTACCTTTGTGGGCTGCAAATCTAATCTTTATACAGATCCCCGTTGCCATTTGCAAAAGATCTAAACTTCTTGATGCCAACCTTTCCAGACTCCATCCTGCCCTGTCTCACACATTTGTCATAGGTCACCATTTACAGTTTCCTGAACACTCTGTTTCCTCTGACCGTGAGTCTCTCATCACTGAACTTTGAAGGTCTAATCAAGTGTCACCTCCTTTAAGAAGCCTTCTGTGGTTTTTTTTGTTTATTTTTTTGCTGAGGAAGATTGGCCCTGAGCTAACATCTGTGCCCATCTTCCTCTATTTTGTATGTGGGTCGCTGCCACAGCATGGCTGCCGACGAGTGGTGTAGGTCCACTCCTGGGAACTGAGTCCAGACCGCCAAAGTGGAGCACACTGAACTTAACCACTAGGCCATGGGGTTGACCCCAGAAGCCTTCCTTTTTCATCAGATACTTCCTAAGTATTCCTGTTTCACCCTGTAACTCTCTCTCAGGTATGTCTGTTTGCTGACTTGGTTTCCCCACCTAAGACTGTGAGTACCTTGAGAGTAGAGACGGGTTTCATTTATCAGGATCTCCAGCACCCAGCACAGTGTTTGACAAACAGCAGGGCCTACATCACTGGGTGATTACTAAACAAATGAATGAACGCGTGAATGCGTGCTCCTCACCAGCCTAAGAAAACAAGACTTTGTCCAATGGAACGTAGGGAAAATACATGATTTACTGATGGTGGTTATTATTCCCATTTTATCTGTAAAATAAGTTATTCTGGTTACTACAGTTCACCATAATGGTGGACCTTCCCTAAGGAAAAACAGTGTTGATATACCTCTCTGCACTTTATTGTCAACAAAGTGCTTTATGATAACACTTCATCCAAATCCTCCCAACATCCCTTTGATGACCTAAGTCTCTCATAGCTGAGACCCTGAGTCCAAACATCTCTGTCATGGTGAGTGGCGATTCCTCTTGTGCTGGGGAGGAGGCTGAGGCAGACAGCTCTTAGCTGACTCCCTAAGCCCTGTAGCCGAGAATGGCAGAGCTAGCAGTGGGGTTCACAATCTTTCCATTTCTAGTGTCCTCCCTACTCTATTTTCCAAGTCATAATTCCTAAGTGCCCTGGATGTTAAGCAACCTGAACTGGTGGTATGAAAATTTTCCTATTGACCAGACACAGCCCACCACAGTCAAACTAAAAAAAAAAAAAATAAGAAGTGAGGAAGACTGGGCAGAATAAAGCACAGTTCTGTTTAGATGATTCCCATGAAAAGTCTGTCCTATATTCATGAAGATTTTTATTTAGGACCTTTCAAGGGATTTTCAATTACTTTAAAAAAATTGCATTTAAAAAAAAAATCTATTTTGCAAGTGTATTTTTCTTAACAGCTCTATTTGATTGCCTGGGGTCCCCCACTTCTCCAAAAAAAAAAAAAATTGGTTATAGTCAATCATATCTCTCATGTTAAAAAAAATTTATACCCCTTTGATTCTTTGGAATATTTACTGCAGGGGTAGTTGTAGTATAAGTGTATTCAATAGGCAAAGAGTTGTCTCTGGGAGGGAAATTAATGATATAATATCACGGTGTGTTGGATGAATTTAATTTATTCATTCTATGCCATTCCCTCTTAACAGGGATAATTTAAAGTCAATAGTAGTTTCATTTTAAAACCTGTGAATTCACAAATCTTCTAATTTAATTATGAAATTGAAAGAGATGTCAAATTGTTTTGAGTTTACGTTTGTATAAAGCAAATAAGGTGCACATGACTTGGGTAATACATGACATCTCTCTCAAGTATTGCTAATTAACTTCATTCTCACATTTTAATTCTTCATCCTCAAAGTGTGCAATCATTAATATCGTATTTCCAGGATAACAGTATCTGTTGGAGCATGTATATTTTCTCCACCCCTGTTCCTGAAGCTGGAAAAGCTGGGCTGTTCTGTTGTAAACTATTATTGGCAGGGGTTCATAATTCAGCTGTAAAATTTCATACTGGGCTGCAATTCAGTGCACAAGCCCTATGCCCTGAAGAGCTTATGTTACTACAAAAACAATTGTAAAAATCCATTCTTTTCTCTTTTTAGGTGGACCAGAAAAATGGTACAGTAAGAAACATTATCCTTTCCAAAATACACTTTCTAAAAATAAAAGTTGGTGGATGAAATGATCTACTTGGTTCTTGGCTCCCACCCCTCACCCATCAAAATAACTAACAGATGACAGCAATGGAAAATTTACACTTATAACAGGTACAACTTGCTCCTTGGTACTCAGAGTGCAAGAAATGTCACCTTGCTTTATTTTTCTAAGTCAGATTAAATCCACTGTGAGGACATTGTCATCAAGTTTGACAAGAAGTCCAATATCAATCAATTTAGGGTGCCCTCTTCCACCCTTGGGCTATATCAGAACTCGGGGCTTATGCAGTCCAGAAAAGGAGCAAAGGGCACAGAGCTAGGGCCTGGTGGCTTGTTTTTTTAATTGAGGTCACATTGGTTTATAACATTCTCTGAATTTCAGGTGTGCATCATTGTATTTCGATTTCTGTGTAACACTCCAGTGCCCATCAATGGACGAATGGATAAAGAAGATATGGCAGATTTTTTGATCCCTGCCCAGGCAGCTAGTTTTATTGGCAGAATCACCACTGCCCCTGCCACCCATGCCAAGCTCAGTCATGAGAACTCTGTCGGGCTCCCAATTCACAGTACTGACACTGCCGTTCCCTGCTGAGGTCTTGCCATCACAAGGGTAGGGTTCAAGAATGGTGGCAGGTCTCTGAACCTCAAGGATCCCAAGACACTTGTGCTCACGTTCACATCCACACACATCTCCCTCACCTCTCTCTCCCTCCTGCTCCTTCAATTTCCCCTGTCCCCAGGTTCCAATCTGTTAGGAATCGATAATACCTCAGTAGATGTCTATTTTTGGAGTACACGTTTGCTCTAGAATTCTCTGATTCTGAACCACAAAACCACTGCATATTTTTACCTTCTCATTTTTATCTATGACACCCACATTTTAATCTAGCTGTTATTGGGGGAGAAGGAGGAATGAGAAGAAAGGGGTGAAAGAAGAGGATCCAGGGGCATAGCGGTTAAGTTTGGCGTGCTCCTCTTTGGCGGCCTGGGTTCACGGGTTCTGATCCCAAGCATGGACACCACTCATCAGCCTTGCTGTGGCAGCGACCCACATACAAAATAGAGGAAGATTGGCATGGATGTTAGTCAGGGCAAATCTTCTTCTCGCAAAAACAACAACAACAAAAGATGATGATCCAGTCTTCCTATTTATTCTACCTCAGAAAAAAAAAGAAAATGTCAACTATGTGTTTTGTTTTGTTTTTGTAAAATCACCCCATCACACGATAAAGTCTTATTTTACTTTGACATTCTCAGCACTGGGCAGAGGACCCATGAGATGTGGATTGTGGTTTTAAATTTGCAGCTAATTAGCCTCTGTCATTGGGTAGGTGACTGAAATCCTGATCTCATTTTCTTCATTTATAAAATGAGAAGTCTGAATTAGATATTCTACAAAATTTCCTCCTGACCTAAAAATCTCATAATTTATGAAATACTTAAAATATAGCCTAACAATTTCTGAGTTGTTTTACATATTGTGCTGTTTTCATATCTAGAGATTTCTGATTATCACACAAAAATTTGAATGTGTCTAATCAATATTATTTGTTATTTTGATGATAATCATGGGACCCTTCTTGACAAAACTAGATCAACCAAGTGACAGAAGAATGATGGGATTTTGTAAGGTCTTTTAGAAGATTTACAGACGTGAGTAATTAATAGGGTATATATTGCTTTGAAGAAAGACCATACTTTTGATAAAATTCCATTGTTCAGGTTACTGCATTGTCATTTCAAAAATACATGCGCTTGGGGGCCTGCCTGGTGGTGTAGCAGTTAAGTTCGCGTGCTCCACTTCAGCGGCCTGGGGTTCACAGGTTCGGATCCCGGGTAGTGACAGATGCACTGCTTATCAAGCCATGCTGTGGTGGCATTCCATATGAAATAGAGGAAAACGGGCACAGATTTAGCCCAGGGCCAATCTTCCTCAGGGAAAAAGAGGAGGATTGGCAATGGATGTTAGCTCAGGGCTGGTCTTCCTCACTCACACACACAAAAGACATGAGTTGCTCTGAGAAATACGTGAATGTCAACAATGACTTTCTCAAAAGCTCTGATGTAACTGTTTTCTTCTAACGTGGTAATGTCCCACACACCAGCCTCAGCATATCTGTGACACCCACATTTTAATCTAGCAGGTTCCTCTCTTTGGGACTGGTATACCAACCTGCTAATGAAACCCTCCCCAAGACCAGGCTGTTCATTCACGATCT
This sequence comes from Tapirus indicus, assembly GCA_031878705.1. Lineage (NCBI taxonomy): Eukaryota > Metazoa > Chordata > Mammalia > Perissodactyla > Tapiridae > Tapirus > Tapirus indicus. The sequence goes on along the minus strand of CM062937.1, from coordinate 30,320,886 downwards.
GGAACTTAAAGTTGTTGATATTTTCTCCTACTTAATTAGTGCACCTTCCAAAGATATGCTAATTCAAAAGAGACAGAGAAAGAGAGAGAGGATGGACTCAATAAAGTCTGAGAGAGACCTCAAAAACTGAGAGACCAGATATGGTGGATATTAATTAACATTAATTTGTCAGATTGAATCCTCAAATATTTAGTCCATTCTAAGTGATAAAGGATAATGGGCCACTACTAGCAGAACTGGAAACAGATGTTAACATACCCCCTAACACACCTTTAAACAAGAAAAATGCTGAAATGGAGCAACATTAAGTGAAGGTGGTAGACGTAGCTTCAAATGGATAGATGTCAGTCTGAGAGGCAAGAGTAAGTTACAAATAGTAGAAAATCTGATTTGTTCCATCATTCAAGTCCTTCAGTACCCCTGTTTATCTCTCTATATTTAATCTTTCAATCTACCTATAAATGCATTCTTTTTTTTTTTTTTTTTGTGGGGAAGACCAGCCCTGAGCTAACATCTGTTGCCAATCCTCCCCTTTTTGCTGAGGAAGACTGGCCCTGGGCTAACATCGTGCCCATCTTCCTCTACTTTATATGGGACGCCACCACAGCATGGCTGACGGGCAGTGCATTGGTGGGCGCCCGGGATCCGAACTCGCAAACCCCGGGCTGCCAAGCGCGGACTAAACCTCTGCGCCACCGGGCGGCCCCCCTATAAATGCATTCTTTTCTTGTAGGTATCTAGGACTGTGGGGAAAGATGAAGCTTCAGACAGTCACAGATATCTTTTGTCGGCCCCCCATCTTACCAGCACCTTTTTCCCCTTCCCTATGCCCCCGGAGGTGAACTTGGATGAGTTCCCTTGCTCTCGGGTTTGCTATTGGGATTGGCCAATGAAGGGCACCCTTAGGAGATGGGAAGGTATAATCCCTCTGCAGAAGTCACACCTGTGTCACCCCACCCTTTTGCACAGCCCACTGTCTTCTTGTGCCTTCAGAACCTGGGCAGTAGAGGCCTCTGTCGCTATTCTTGGGATTCTGCCCCATCATTCGTGGGTACCCTATATCCTGCCCACCTGTTGTCAATGGCTTTTAAATTAAAGTCTTCTCAAATGATCCCATTTTAGTGTGCCATCTGTTTCTATGAGGACCTTGACCAACACAAGGACTAAGGGATGCCTTCTGGAGGAGCTAAGTCATGAGGTACATCTTGAAGGATTTAGGAATGCATGGGAGGAGAATAGGTAATAAGAAGAAATAGGGAGAAAAAACCATTTCAGCAAGAAGGGAAAAGGTGTGCAAAAAAAGAATATGCTACATTTAGTTAGCCACTAAAGAACAGGATTTACTGTTTTAAGTGTGTATAATAGGCTGCTGAGTCATGCTCTTTCCAAACTTATTTGCTTGAGTAGCGAAATTTTCAAACTATGATCCTTTACATTTACGTGGTTACATTGAGCAACTAATAAACTTCCCACCAGGTGGCGCTCATGCAGTAATTTTGGAGCACCAAGCAGCACTAATGTTAAAAAGCTGAACTGGAAAATATTATTGTCAAACAGATGTTCTTGTCTTTGATGCCGTATGTAAGTTAAGGTAGGAAAGACGAGGTCGGAAAGGCTAATAAATTTATTATGTGGTGGAAAAGTTATTTCTCCTTCCCCATGAGACAGAAAAGTCATTATTTTTAAAGCATGATGCTTAGCTGTGCTTTGTTCTCTGTGACACAAAATTCTCCTAATCCCCCTCATACTTTTGTTATTCTTGGTGTGATATGTGTCTTTGGTTATGAGTAAAGAAGAAGAGATTATAGGAGTTGCTGTAAGCTGACTACTTAAGAGTTCAGTAAATTTAAATACATCTGTAGCAGAAAAAATGCTTTGGACACCGATCATACAACAGTGAATAAAAAACGTAGACGGTGCATTAATGCAAAGAGGCAAATGATGTGCAAGAGTGGCATTGCCTGTAAACAAAGCAGACAGTTTGACAAAGGTGTTTTTTCCCCCACTTTGATCAAATAGACTAGAGCATCTTTGCATCCAGCTTTTCAAAGTGCTGGATCTGTTTTCCATCTCTCTTTATCCCTGTCTTCACCCAATCCCCACCCTTCTTTCATCTGATCTCCTCCCTGGGATGAAATAGGCTATTAGTAGATTGAAATTGATGGTACCTATATAATGAGAAATGAGACAGACGTGTCTTGGGCTCTTGTTCTCTCCCATCCTCTTCTTCCCCAGCTACAAGGTCTGCAGACTTTCGTGGGTAGGTTCTGTTATAGCTGAGGGGTATCAAAGAGACAAAGGGGCCCAGCCATGTCCTTCACAGATTGATAACCAGGGTGTAGAGTGAGCTCTCAGCACTGCACACCCAGAAACGTGGTCACTCATCCAGTCCCAGATGACAACTTCGTGTGCAGGGAGGTGAGTTTGGGGAATTATGAGGCCAAAAACGAGGAGAGGAAAGAGGGGGGGAATTGACTAGTATATTCCAGAATATTCACATACACAACCTCAGTAAATATTAATTAACCCAAGACATGAAGTTTATCATCCCCCTTATACAGATGAAAAAAAATAGAGGGGCGGAAAGTTCAAGGGTCTTATGCAAGATCTTCCAACTGCAAGGAGAACAAAGAGATAGAGACAAAATTCCTTTGCTAATTGAAATCTCAAATGACTGATACAGAAACCCCGAAAGAGGCACCAGATTAGATAAAATTGAGCTATTCTTTTTGCCAGAGGTCACCCTTTCTGGGATAAAGCTATTTAGAAAACTGACTTTGTAACCAAAATGTACCTGTTTAAGCAAAGATTTGTTGTGAAGAGGGATATTTTGTCAGATTTTGGGTTAGCCCAGTGATGTAAATGTGCTCACAATCTGTAGTCACACTGGTCATGTCTGCTGGACAGGGACATCTCCATAGGCATGAGAGCCGGAGAGTCTCCCAATCCCCACGTCTAGAATGGCCCCAGGCGTGGTTCATGCTCTGTTGTCGCCATCTTGAAATTCTTAATAATTTTTGAGTAAGGGGCATTGCATTTTCATTTTGTTGTGGGCCTTGCAAATTATGTAGCCAGACTTGCTGATAGAGGATGTTTCTCTTCTGATCACTGCTGGATAAACGCAGACACTTCCTGTTCCTCCCTGGTTTCTTTTGTAACCTTTCAGGCTGCCCCCAGAAAATTCAGTTAGCAAGTCATTTCCTCAGATAGATTGGCCGGAATGCAACAATTGGATTGTCGCTTACATTACAGTTCTTTAAATAACCAATTCCTTTTTTCATTTGATAAATCCACACTGAACACCTACTCTGTGTAAAGCACTTGCTAAGCCTAAGGCGATTTCCCAATTCTTTCTAGCAGGGCTTTCTGTAGCCTTCTCTAAAAAAAAGGGAAGCTTCGATAGCTTGCAACTCTAAGCCATTCAATGTCCCTACTAGTTTCCCTCTCAGAGAATGACCTTTCCTGATCTTGTCCCTCAGCACTGAGGGCGTCTTAATAATTCCCCTCTGTACGGCCTACAGTTGCCGCCAGTAGCAGCTACTGCGCCGCCATCTTAGACACGAACCCCTATGGAAATTGCCATCCTTGCCCAAGGCTAAAAGAGTTCTTCTGGCAGGTCCTGGTGGATTCGTGAAATATTAAATATGTTCCATATTCTTTGTACATTAAAAAAATCAAATCTGAGAAATCTCATGTATTAAGTATCTGTTTCTACATGATATTACATGTGGCACCGTGCAGAGGGTTTTAGTTATCGTCTTACTTCTGTAGAATCTTTCAAAAGTAGATCCTGAGACTAAAAATATCTGAATTTAAAGAGCATATACAAGGGCAAAAAAACAAAGACCATTAAACAGTGCAAAACAAAGTATGTACCTGGTGTCCATTTCAAGAATAAGTACGTAGTAGAGCAGTGAGTAAAGAGAGAGCCTTAAGTGGCTAATGCTCACACCGGATGGTGCCGAGAGAAGCTATTAGACCTTTTCCAAATAGTTCTGGAAGACTGTGACAAGGAGGTGGGATTGCATGAGCTATTTGGATGATGGAAGAGAGATAACTTGGCAGACAGAAAGAGAGAGCATTCCAAGAATATGGCACAGCTTGGAAAAGGCTTGGGTGGAACGACTGGGTGATGGAGATATTAAGCCAATTGGCTTGAAGTGAGTGGGGTCTCATTCCAAGGAAAGATTTCAAATTTGATTCAAACAAAATAATGACTTTCTGTGGCATGATTGTGGCAACTAACAATAAATTTTTTGATCAAATGCACACTACACAAATTAAGACCCAGGTTATGGAATTCCTAAGGGTAATCCTAAGGGAGGTAGACATGACTGAGTAGCATTAGCTACCCTTAGAGGTAAACAGATAACCTCATACACTGCACTCCACAGAACAAGAAGCAAATATTTGGAATTGCTAGAGTAGAAGGGAGAAGGGGTGTGTCTTTGTTTCATTATTGTGAGCAGACAGAATAAGGGCACCAGCCTTAGCATGTCCACTACTATGTTTGGTGTTGTGTTCATGAGCACTCAAGTTCTGGAGGAGGGTTCAGTGACCTGGGCCTTTGGGTGGAAGGCCACTCTCTCTACCTACTATATGATTGACTTCAAAACCTAAGTAAGAATGTGTTTATCCACTGCTGTAGATTTTAAAATTCTAAGAATATTTGCTGCTTATAAGAAGCTTATAGGTTAAATAAGGAAAGAAATCATGCCCATCTGAAAAATTAAATGATAAAAAAGTTAAGTAATTGTTGTAGACACTCTTACCTGCCAAATGACTGAATCTGACAAGTGTGGAGGAAGGCAATATTCCTTTCGGTTGGAAAGACTAAGAAAGTTCTTTAGGAGAGATTAGTATACGGGATGTGTCTTAAAGGATGAGTAGAATTTAGATACTTAAAAAGGCAGGGCAGAGCATGATGGGAATGTACAAATCCTCAGAGAACAAACATGGCGGCCAGAAAAGATAAGTCATGACAGAAGAGTGCTGCCATGCTGTCCAGAACAGGAGGCTTCTAGAAGACGTTGGAGGGAGATAAGGCTGGAGAGGGAGGTGGGGACCTCATGGATAACAGGAAACAGGGCTTATTTTCTCTGCTTTGAGGGATGAAATCAGAGAATAGCACTTTTTGCCCAAGCTCAGGAAAGAAAGTTCATATTTTGAAGACTTTCAATAAGTTCTTTTTTTCCGCTAATACAATGTTGAATTGCCAGTGCAGAGCAGAGGTAAATCATCCACCGTATACGATGATTTTGAGAGCACCTCTGAAGAGCTCCCAGATCATTTGTCTTTGTGAAAGGCCGTAAGCATATTCTTGAGCTCCGCTATTGCTACCAGGGCGAGCCCCTTGTCGAGGGGCTCTGGAGCGCATCGTTTGGCACGTCCCGCTGCTCTGGCCATCTGCTGCACCTTATAACGTGGTCTGGCAATTGAGGAGATGGCACGGGCAACCTGGCGATATATCCATATGTTATTCTCTTCCTCCTTGCTTGAGACACAGAACAGCCATCTTCAAGATACCACCAGGAATTCCAAGTCACGTGATTTCCTTTGTCTCCTCAAGACTAAAGATATCAAAATTTATTTTAAAAGGGCAAAAACAAACAGCCAGCTAGTGTGAACAAAAACCTTCTTAGGTGTTTTTAAGAGTCAGCCTCAGAATAGAGGGCAGGGGGGACTCCCACTCCAAAAAAGCACTCCCCCAAACCACAACATGATGATGAGTCCTCATGGGTGGCTTGGGAGGAGTCATTCCCTGGTAAAGTAAAAAAATCATGTGAAGTTATGATCAGCAGTATCTTTTGTGTGTGTGTGTGTGAAGATTGGCCCTGAGCTAACATCCGTTGCCAATCTTCCCCTTTCTGCTTGAGGAAGAGTGGCCCTGAGTTAACATCTGTGCTCATCTTCCTCTACTTTCTATGTGGGACACCACCACAGCATGGCTGGCTGGATGGTGCATAAGTCCGTGCCCGGGATCCGAACCTGTGAACCCCGGGCCACCAAAGTGGAGCAAGTCAACTTAACCGCTATGCCACCGGGCTGGCCCAGCATCATCATTTTGGTGCTTGTGTACAAGACTGTATAATCTAGAGCTTTGCCATTCAAGGTGTGGTCCATGTGCAGGCATAACCTGCATCACCTGGGAGCTTATTAGAAATGCAGCATCTAAAGCCCCAGCCCAGAACTACTCCATCCGAAGCTGCATTGCCCAGGCTTCCCAGGTGATTCCAGTGCACGTTAAAGTTCGAGATGCACTGATCTAGAAGAGGATGCTCATGTAGATTTGACTATTCTGGCCAAATAATCTTGATGCAATGAATGAAGTAGGGTTCCTCCTACCCCATCCAGGAATTTATATATAATGCTCACAGAGGTTATTTAATTGCAAACTTTATACTCCAAGTAAACTTGTGTTAATAGTAACTGAGCCCATAACATTTACCGTACAGACCAGTAAACATAGAACTAAAAGGATGCCCATCGGGCTATTTCATCCGCCTTCAGTTCTTCCTCTGGAAGGAAGCATGGAAGCGTTTCTGTTCTGCATACTGGCATCCTTGAGATCTATGCTGAGATGACCACTTCTTGATTCAGGACACCTAAATCTCTGCTTATAGGTTTAGTCAAAGAAGAAGCTGTGAGTGCTCAAGACTGACTTGTCAACCTTATTAGCAACCGCTTTGCTCTGTGGCCCAGTCCTGTAAACGGGTGTCAGGCGTGGGCTCCGCGCCCTCCACATCGGTGCCTGCCCTTCCTTCCTCCACTGGCTGAGTCTGCTTGCACACTCTGTTAGTGAGGGGTTTGAAACCCCCTTTGGCGGGGAAAAGTCTCTTCCTGCTTGGAGTCTGAAGTGAAAATGAATTTCCTATTTGCACAGCACCATGACATTTGACATAATATCATTTCCCATCCCCCAGGCAGCAGTAGTTCTGGACGGTACTTCTTAAACGCTTTATGCCCAGTATCGTGTAGGTTGCAGTTGCTCATATGGAAAGCAAAAGGACAGTTTCAAACTTGGACGAGCAGAACAAAAATGCCTCCTAGGCTTCTGAAACGTCCACCTAAAATTCAGCTCTAAAGACAGAAAAAAATGACTAACAGAAACTATATTTTTATTTTTTATTTATTTATTTTTTTGTGAGGAAGACCAGCCCTGAGCTAACATCCGTCGCCAATCCTCCTCTTTTTGCTGAGGAAGACTGGCCCTGGGCTAACATCGTGCCCATCTTCCTCCACTTTATATGGGACTATATTTTTAAATCATTAAAAATGTATGTGTTTAGCCAAGAAAATGAAAAAAGACTTAGAAAAAATTCATTCCATCTCTTATGGGGTGATTAAAAATAGAGGTAACAAATTGTCAGTTAATGAAGTACACAGATTGGAGAGGTGATATTGATGATAAAAAGTGGATTATTCAGAGCACTACTTTTAATTGAAAATATATAGGACAATTTTTAGCATTGGTCATTTCAAATTAATATTGTTGCCTAAAAAAATGTTTTGCTTTCTTGGAGCATAGCACACATGATGGTCCTGGGAGCTGCCCAGGGATAAGATCCGAGGAATCCATCACTCTGGGATTCAGAGTTTTCACTAGATGATCTACAGGTCGAAATGTAAGAGCTGGCTTTTTTTTTTTTAATCATATAATCATTCAAAATATATTTAATCATTCTGTTTTAACAGCTTTCAGACAACAGGAAAAATGTGAGTTCGATTTTCACCTATTTATTCCCTCAACAGGTATTTATTGGCCACATGGTCTACGTCAGGCACTATTTTAGAACTCTGAAAATAAAATCACTAAGCAAAACCAACACAGATCTCTACCCTCGTGGAGCTTACACTTTAAGAGAAGAAATGTGCAAAGAAATAACCCAAAAGATAATTGCCGTACAATTCTGACAGAGGTAATTGGCAAAAGAAAAATTAGCATCACAGAAAAAATATGTTAACATCTGGAGAATAATGAAATTATGAGCAACAAGCATCAATGAAATCATGCCAAATTCAAATGATGGCTGCTCTTGGTAGGTTTCCAGAATTCACTATTAAAATAACACATTAGCCTTAAACCCAGAGTGTCTTTGGTGATGGCTGTGGAGGGGGTTATGTCATGCTCCATTCATGGGGGATGGAGAGATGCCAGGGTATTTCATGGGAACCTAATTGTCCTTCCCTGCCAGGAAATCACTACAGCATGACAAAATCCCAAGGATAAAAGTGCCTCAAGACAAGAACTCCTGTCGCAAACTCTTACTGCTTTCGGGTTATGTGATAGATCACCCAAAATAGCCTGCAGTTGGCAGTACCTCTGACAGAGAACTGATTCCACTGGAGTCACTGCGGGTAGTCTGTGTGACCTTGGGCAGGTTACTAATGCCTTTGAACCTCAGTTTTCTCATTTGAGAAATGGAAATTATAATACATCAGCACAAGATGAGTGAAGAGAATAAATGAGATTTCACATATGTGTGTGTGTGTGTGTGTGTATCTCCACAATGTACAATACCCACTACACAGTTAAGAGGGTAATGTTAGTACTACCTTGCCTCAATCTTACAACTGCACAGTAAGATTTATAAAGTTTAAATATATTTCACAAGTAAACCCAAACTTTCATGCTTTACCTTTAGATGTGCTTGTGCACATTAGGCCTTCTCCCCCTAAGCTGCTTTTGTTGTGTGTGTTTGGAATTGTGTTCACGAGGAGTCACTTCTAATCTCCCTGGCTGGCTTCTGCCGGCCACCAGTCCCACTTCACCTGCACACCATATTCATCTATAAAGCCGTTCCTCTGTGTTACTGGACTATTGAGTTACATTTTGTCCTTATTTAGAAGTAGGAATGGAAAGCCGAAGTAAGGAAAGGTAGATCCTCGCAATAGGAATAGCTATTTTTATAAATACAAGGTAATAGAAACAAAGACAGAAATGTTTGGGTGTGCAAAAAAGGGCAAACCCTTAGACGCGGCCTCTCGTTGGACGTAATGTGGGCGACCATGTAAATGACAGTTGGAGGGAGAACATTAGGAAGGATAAACAAAATGCCAGATTGGTATTGAAATTATATCTAAAGGTGAGATGAAACTGGGAAATAAATACGTGTGTGTGTTTAACTTTACTGAAAAAGAACTTTTTCAAATCTACGAATCTATTTATCTTGTTTGTCTGTCACATGTATTTTCTAGAAAGCATTACATGTCAAAGTAGGGAGCTGTCAATATCTATTTGCTTTCACTTTTTTGTTTACTTATTTCCAGCCTCCTACAAAAAGAATGTGAGGCTGGGGCCAGCCCAGTGGCATAGCGGTTAAGTTCGTGTGCTCTGCTCTGGCAGCCCGGGGTTTGCAGATTTGGATCCCGGGTGCAGACCTACACACTGCTTATCAAGCCATGCTGTGGCAGGCATTTCTCATATAAAGTAGAGGAAGACAGGCACAGAGGTTAGCCCAGGGCCAACCTTCCCCCCAAAAGAGGAGGATTGGCAATAGACATTAGCTCAGGGCTAATCTTCCTCACTGAAAAAAAAAAAAAAAGGATGTGAGGAATTAGTGAATTTCTCTAATCTCAGTGTCCATCCCTTTTAAGCAAGCTGGCCAGGGGACTGCAAATATTTCTTGGTCACCTGCCATATGATGGGCATCATGCCTCCAAGGACTTGTTCTCCACTAAAGTTAGCAGAAAGATCTGACGTGGATTCAAACAGATTGAAAAATGAGTGAGATAGGAGGCCACTGGACCTCCAGACTTGGTGATAAAACTTTTTCTTCTTTTATAAACAATTCAGGCTAATTCTCTCTCAAACATACATGAGCTTCACCTTTCACAGAAGTCTGTGTGGTGGAACCAAGCCTCTGCTTCTCCAGGGGGAGCCGAGCGACTCTGTGTACACTGGCACAGACAGCAAACCTTGGAAGAGAAGCCTGGCTGAGGACCCCTGGAGGCTCACAGGCTGTTCCTTGCTGCCAGGCATAAACCCTGTTCTAGCTCCAGAAAGCCTGCACTGTGACTCGCTTCTCCTCCATAGCCAGGAGCTAAATTAGATCCTTCTAGTCTCTAGTTACTTGATCCTCAATTCTTTAAGTTTTGGCCTCTCTTAGAAGTTCTCCTTAGGCCCTTTTCTGTATGCCTTTTGAACGTTGGTTTGATGGTTTCCTGATGATACCTCATATTCGACAGACTGAGACTGAAATCTTTATCATTGTGACTGAAATCATGGATTATTACAGCTAAAGAAATCTCAGACTCTAACTCATCCTATGATGAGAAACTGATGTGATGAAACTGACGTTGAGAGTAAGAACAGGGGCTGGCCCAGTGGCGTAGCGGTTAAGTGTGTGCGTTCTGCTTCAGCGGTCGGGGGTTCGCCGGTTCGGATCCTGGGCTCGGACCTACTCACCGCTCATCAAGCCATGCTGAGGTGGTGTCTCACATAGAAGGGCTACAAATCTACAACTATGATACACAATTATGTACTGGGGCATTGGGGAGAAAAAAGAAAAAGAGGAAGATTGGCAACAGACGTTAGCGCAGGGCCAAACTTCCTCAAAAACAAAAAACAAAAAAAGAGTAAGAAGAAAAACGAGAGAGAAGAGCGAATGACTGAATGGCACAAACCTTGGTAGCAGCCCAGACTGAGTGGAACTCTAGTTCTGACCAAAAATTCTTTATTTAGCAGGTCCTGTTTGTTCCATCAGTAATGATATCATCAAAAACGCCACACACACAGGCTGAAAATGCCTTCCTCATCTCATACTGTACATATCCAAGAAGTTAACAAATCCTGTCAAACAAACCTCCAAAATAGTTGCCCCAATCTTTGCTTTCCATTATTTATTTCAATTGCCACTGGCTTAGTCCAGACTTTCTTTATCTCTGTTATCTCTGTATTAACCTAGGTGTCATCAGGTTTTACACTTCCCCCAGTAAACTTATTTCTCTAGCAGTTCTATTTACTGAAGCACTGCCCCTCACAGGATGTCCAACTGTCAAGTTTTTGTTCAAAGTTTAGGGCCAAATTTAGTCTGACCTCTTCGCAGAAGCCTTCCTCAACCACCCTGGTAGGATGTATGGGGAGTAATTTATCACTTCTCTGTCTCCAATTCCTAGGCTCCCTTTTTCTGTGGACTACATGAAACACCAGATTTTGCTTCCACCACTTCACCAAACCCCTCTGGACAAGATCATTAACACCCTTTGCAAAACTGACTGTGCAACCCATAGTTCTCAGCTTCTTCTATCAGCAACATTTAACTCAGTTGGTTAATTCCTCATTCTTTTATTATTTTTTGCTTGGTACCCTGGACATCACTCATTCATGGTTTTCCTCCTACCTCATGGCCCCTCTTTCTCTGTTTACTTTGCTGTTTCCTCCTCATCTCCCTGATATCTACACTATGGAGTATCCCAGAGCTTGATCCTTGAATGTCTTCTCGATGCTGAGTCTTTCTAGGTGATGGTATCCAGTCTCCTGGCTTTCAATTACACTTAAACTTGGTGACTCCCAACTTTTCATCTATAGTCTACAACTCTCCCCTGAACCCCACATTCACATATCCGATGGCCTATTTGACATATCCATTTGGAAGGCTATGGGCATCTCTTTGACTCTTCCCGCTCACATTCCAAATCCACACCACCAGCCAATCCTGTTGGGTCTACCTTGAAAATAGATTCAGTATCCCACCACTTCTAAACATTTTCATCTCTCCCTCCCTTGTCCAAGCTACCATCAACTTTTGCTGGATTGCAATAACCTTTTAAGTAGGCTTTTTGCTTCTTCTTTTGCATTTCTACAATCTAGTCCACAATAATCACAGAGAACTAAAGTCGTTACTATAATCTACAAGGCTCTAAAAGACCTACCTGTGCCCACATACCTCCTCTCTCCAACATACATTTCTTACCAAATTCTCTACAATTCTTCCTCTCATTGTCTTGGCTCCTTCCATACTGACATCCTAGAACATTCTTAGAACATGCAAAGCACATCCCAGCCTCAGGGCTTTTGTTTCCTTTTGCCTAGAGCATCCTTCCTCCAGATCTTGGCATGACTCTCTCTTTTTCTTCAGTCATCTTTTCAAATAGTTCCTATCACTGAGCACCCTCTCTGAGCACCCATATAAAATGGTAACCCTGCTTCCTAGGCTCCCTAATCCTCTGCCTGGCTTTATTTTTCTCCATAGAGTTGTCAAGTTACCACCCCTCCTCCCGTCTTTCCTTCCATCCTTCCTCCCTGTCTCCCTTCTTTCCTTCATATATGATCTATGACAATGGTTTCCGTCCATTGCTCTAAACCTGATATTTAGAACACTGCCTGGTACACAGTAGCTGCTCAATAAATATTTATTGAAAGAATGATTAGATGGATAAATGAAGTCAAAATCCAGCCACCAACCTTGCCACAAACACCCTGCTGTGACAGAGTTTTCTCCAAAGTTGTGTTGTCGGGAATGCAGGTGTGGAGAGTTCGTGACAAATGGCCTTTGAGGAAATGCATGAATAACTAATGGCACAAAGTGTGACTTGGACTGCTTCTCCTAGTAATAAACACTGTGAGAAATTAAGCCTATCAGATAGTGTGGTATAAAAGAAAAAACAATGTGCCAGAAGGCAGAATGCATATTTGGATTCTGAATCTTATTACCTGTGGAATCCTGAACAAGCTGCTAATTCTATTTGGCCTCCATTTCTTATCTGTACTGTAACAGTGATGGATTAGCTCGTCTCTCAGATCCTTTCTACACCTAGGATGTTGCTCAGTTCTGTAAGTTTCTAAGGAAGGAAAGAAGGCAGGCAGTCTTTTATCTATATCCCTACTAAGGAGTAGAAGGAATAGATAAGTTGGAGTATAAAGAAAATTGCATAGGAAAGATTGTTTTGATGTGACTATATTACATAGAAAGAACTTGGTTTTATAATTGGATATCTAAGCATTCTAGAAAGAATACTTGATTTATACTAAGTTCCACATTTTCTAGTGTTATTTGTGACCAATGCCTATACCCTATGCCCAGGGCTGGATCTCTTGCTTTCTGGACATCATAGGTGGAGTTTTGGTCCATTGTAAGCAATATTGAATGTAATTATTTATTTGTAGATAATTACTGAAATACAAACTAGTCTGATTTTTGTTGGACTATTTTAATACCTCCCTCCTCTAAACATTTTAATATTTTATCTGAACAATATCTATCCATTTTGTATTACTATATAAGGGGATTCTAATTTAGTAATTATTTAATAAAAGTATTTTTAAAATATATACCCATGCTTTGGAATATTTTGCAATATGCTGAAACATTGTAACATGCTAGAGATTGTAAGTCTTTATTTCTCATGATCTGCCTTTGAAATTTAATATAAAGATATGATTTTCAATGCTGTATGTGTATGTCATTTAATTTTATTTCAATTGGGTTTTTATGAAGTGTTGCACTCTTTCATCTATGACCATGGAAAGTTCATTACTCTGCTTAGACTGGACATTCTGTGCATAGTGTTCCTGTAGATGGGCTTCTCTTGATGTTTTACTAAGGCAGAATATGAATTCATAACTGTACCTAAAAGGAACATGACAGGGGCCGGCCCGGTGGCATAGCGGTTAAGTTCGTGTGTTCCGCTTCAGTGGCCTGGGGTTTGCAGGCTCGGATCCTGGGCATGGACCTACTCACTGCTCATCAAGCCATGATGAGGTGGCATCCTACAGAGAAGAACTAGAAAGACCTACAGCTAGGATATACAACTACATACTGGGGCTTTGGGGAGAAAAAAGAGAAAGAGGAAGATTGGCAACAGATGCTAATTCAGGGCCAATCTTCCTCAAAAAAAAAAAAAGGAACATGACATTGTGTTTCTTAAAAGCACAACCGCCTATGGTGTCAAGCTAATAGCTCAAAACTGTGGTCCAATTAACTGAGGACACTGCCGAGGAGGTCAAAGATCCCACAAAAACTAGGAAAGACACTGGAGTTTAGACAATTAAAGGAATCTGGAGGAATGATCTGGGATCATAGTGATTACCTTCAGAGCGGAAGAGAGCACTCAAGAAAAAAAGATATAAGGTAAAGTTCAAATTGTCATTTATAAAGCTTCTCACCCAGTCTAGCTAAAAAAAACAGAATTTAGACTCTCGTAAAATCTACCACAACATTTCATTCTTGATCTCCAATTTTTTTTTCAGAAGCCAGGTAAACAGGACTTGCAGATGGCATGGTTTATGAAACTGGAAAATAGAGATTGTAGGTTTTTTTTCATTTGTTTTAAAGTGACTCCACATGTAGCCACAGCCATTCTGTGTCAATGAAAGCTGACCCATTTGACACACCAGAGGAAAGGGAAAATGGAAAGTACACTCAGCAGAAAGGATGTGGATGGAATTTGAGACCCATGACTGAAGTTCCTGTTAATACCTTGAGGTTTAAAATCGCTGAATGGGTAAGATCCATTGCTGTGGTTCACTAAAGGACAGCGACCTGTGTTTGAACTGAGGGCTCACTTCTCTTGACCTAAATGTGTCATAGTAATCAATGACGCGCAGGGAAGTGGTAAATCATAGTCATTAAACAAACAAATCGTTGTGGACTGTCAGTTTCCACTTTGAAGAACTTAAACCATCTTCACTGTTGTGTAGCCGCAAAGCATCAGTCCAAACAAGCTTCTGTCACCCAAATCACCATCTCTACTCTGCTTGACTTTTCCATTCGATATCTTTTTTAATTTAGCTTTTAGTCTGTCCTTCTCCACTTCTCTCTTCTACCAGCTATTTGCTAGAGGATAACCAGTCTCACAAGTACACTAAAAATACCATCAGAGGTTTTCATTCCATCTTTGGGACTGTGGTGTTGCCATCCATTTTCCCAGAGGTAATGTCGTGGGAACGCCCTCTGCTTCCGTTGGTTTCTTTATTCCTGTTCTGAGTGACCTGCTGCAGGAATTGCGCTGCCCTCGCTATGGAAAGTGCTAATCCCCCACTGCTTATGATTATTGAGGTTCTTTGAGGCAGGGCTCACAATCTCGGATAAACTGTGCCCCTCAATTACAAGGGCTAGTTGAATATGATCCTTGCCTTACAAGTACCTTATTTTCCAATATGCAGTGTCTACATTCAATTATCAGGCATTATTGAAAACACAAAGGTCACTACTTACATCTCGAAAGCTCTTAAAGCAAACATGTTATTGCCCCCTGTACACTTTGGGCTTTAAAACCTTAGAATTTACTTCAGGAGACTATTACCATTGTCTTTGTTCTTTTTGAACACCATAGCATAATGGAAAATGCCCCGGTTCAGATACTGAATAAGTCAACGAAGCAATTCAAGAAGAAAATGCTGAGCTAAAAAAATTGCAATATAAAATGATTGCTTTCGTTCTCCATCTTCTCTGTCCCCACCCCTCACTCCAATGTCAAATGCCAGGGCATCTCTTCACGAGTATGAACATCCGAGCGCAGACTAAGAAGCCAGCCATTATTTTATCATTTAATATTAATTATAATAGTATTAGTCATGATGAACTAATGTTGCATTATGTCGCTTTCAAATGTATTCCCAAAGGACTTTGATTATAATTTGCCATTTTGTTCATGTTCAATTATTTTAAAGTGTTGCTGAATTAACAAGATTCACTTAGCCTTAATCACTCCTTACCTCATCAGTTTATAGCACTGACATGCCTGGCTTATAAAGATGATCTGTGACAGGGGACTGGAGCCATCAGGGCCACAGCTGCCATCCACACTCAGTTCTGTGAGATGACAGTTCTAGCAGAGAAGGCACTGGTCCATCATTTGTGATTAAATGTGAGCCAGCATAGGAGGAGGGAGTGGATAGAAGGATGTGGCTCCTGAGAACACTCTCAATTGCTTAGCTGAATGCTTTATCGGCCTCTGGAATTCTATAATAGAACATTTCGTATGTTCCTTCTGACGCACACTAATATTCTTGGTTCTGTTTCCCTATGTCTTGAGAAAATAGGTGTGTTCAGTTTTTTATTGTTGGCATTCCTTTTAATGGATATACTTTGCTAGACTGTCAAGTGGCTCTGGTTAACTCTGGATGACATTATGATATATTATTTCTAGGAGTTCCTTCATCTCCTCTTCTAAAATTTTGTTTTCTTTTCTACACTGTCTTTGGACTTCTTCCAGATCCTACCAATATGCTTCATTTCTCCATTCGATATTTATAAGATCCGTTATAATTCTTATCAAGTTTTCTCATCTTATTTCATTGTGTTTTATATACTTGAGGCAAAGTCCACAAAGTATAAAAATTAACTAAGACCCCTGGAGTGGCAATTTACCTTGAGATCCTGACAATAGCATGGTTTAGTGTCATGAGTATATTAAATCCCTACAATGTGTCTAACATCAATGTCAGATATTATGGTAGATCCAGAAAATTCATAGACACAGCACCTGCCAATTCAACTGAGCAGGCCGTATACAGTCACTGGGAAAGTAGTGATGTTCGCAATATAATAAATGCTACCCAGCAAAAACCCCTGGATTTTATCAGATACCACCTCAGTGAGTGAAATAATATTAATCAGAATTCTAGTCACCAGTTTGGGGTAACACCCATAAAGATTTCTACAGTTTCATGCAGGAATTTTTACCAGTTGACATTATAACTAGGCTTTTCCCAACCGTTCCATCTTCTACTTTCTGATTCAAGGGTTTAATTCAAAGGAAAAGGTGAGTTAAGATGGCCTGCGGCCATGTTCTCCCTTTTATCTGTCCTATCCATATTGTGCTATTTAAATTTACTATTCTCCTTCCAAGAACTTGCTTGGCAACTGGGACTGTGGCCTTTAATATTGCTCTGAAAACTGGTAATGAATGACTTGAGCGAGGGGTTTTTAGTATTTTAGTTATCGTACGAAAAGGATGTACGTGCGATCATGACATGAAAATACACATAGAAGCCCCACTCAAAGCAATGGCATTTTCAGAATAACAGAATAGGAGTTTCATGAGTAATCATTATACATTTTGTTGTGTGCATGTGTGTGTATATGTATTTATGCACACATGCTAAATTTCATTATTGGTGCTGATAGGAGACAGAACTGATGCTAAATCACATGGTTTGGATTGTAAGGTTATTAATGACTAATACGTATTAAGGGTTACTAAGAGCAGAGTGTAGTTCCAAGTGCTTTACTGGTATTATTTGATTCTCACAATGACTAAATGATGCATATTATTATCCTCATTTTACATTTGGGCAACTGAAACAGTGAGTAGATTAACTGGCTTAATGTCACACAACTAGAAATTGATGAGACCAAGTTTGGACTCTAAGTACAGGGTGGCCCATGTTCTGAATCTCTGTACTATACTGTTCTGGATCTCCCTCCAAAAATTATAAGTTGAATTGGCCTTTATGTAACCACAGCCATGTGCTTTGTTTTGTTTTCTTTTCTCCTTTAATCAGAAGTTTCTTATAAAATATTTTATTAAAATTACTTTCCCAGAAACATCGGGGCCAGCCCGGTGGTATAGTGGTTAAGTTTGCACACTCTGCTTTGGCAGCTTGGGGTTCGCAGTTTCAGATCCCAGCTGCGGACCTACACATCCATTATTAAGCCATGCTGTGGCAGGCATCCCACAGATAAAGTGGAGGAGGATGGGCAGAGATGTTAGCCCAGGGCCCGTCTTCCTCAGCAAAAAGAGGAGGATTGGCAATGGATGTTAGTTCAGGGCTAATCTTCCTTACCACAAAAAGAAAAGAAAAAAATTATTTTCCCAGAAACACTAAAGGAAAATGATATGTCCATGATCTTTGTTTTATCATTCCAAAACTGGTAGAGGTGCTCCTTTGAAATATTCTGTTAATGAATTTGCAATGCATTTACTATGTTGGTTAAACTTACCGCCAAAGCTCATGATAAAATTTGGGTTCACCCAGAAGGAATTTGGAACTACTCTTCAAATAAAAAGAAATCGTGAAATGCCGGGCTCTGCTTGCACAACCTGTGTTCCTTCCACTTTAGTGAGTTTTTCCTTATAAAAGTTACTGAATGGCAGTTGGATACTGATTGTGTCTGCTCCCTGTCTTCCCCTACCACCATCTCGCTCCAGGATGTGGCTGCCGGGATGATCTTCCTCTCGCACTTCCCTGACAATGCCTTTCTGCCTCCTTGAATCTCTTCATTGCCTGTCCTTTTTGATAGGACTTTCTTGTACCTTGAACCATCTCCCCTGGTTCAAAAACCTCCATTAATTCCATTTCCCCTTGCTCTATCCAGACTGTCAGTTGGATTCTCTTTTTCCTTTTCCTCATTGTTAGGTCTTCTCTCTCACTGGCTTTCTGCTTGAACAGCACACCTCTTAGCAAGCGTGAAGCTCCTCATTTCATTAAAAAACAAAACCTAGAGATGTGTTTTAAGAAGTGTTCTTGTGTCACTGTAATGAAGTATCCTGAATGGGATCCTAATTAATTTTACCTCTGAATGTGGTAGCCCTCTCAGTGGTGTTCAAATTGACCCAACATGTCCTACCCACTTATCACAACAACTTGACCTTAGAAAAACTGCACTAAAAATATTTTAAACAAGTCTCTGACTGCAGTTATAATTACAACCTTATGAAGAACAAATGCCAATGGTAATAAGATTACAAACATTTGTACTGCAGGAGGGAGAAAAGCCTGGTAAGGAGAGTCACCACATCTGCCCACATCAAGCCTCATGCAGACATGAGTGGATGGGTGTCAGCCACTGTCAGAGTATGTAGCCTTTTTTTTTTTCTGAGGAAGCTTTGCCCTGAGCTAAGGTCTGTTGCCAATCTTCCTCTTTTTGCTTGAGGAAGATTAGCCCTGAGCAAACATCTCTGCCAGTCTTTCTCTATTTTGTATGTGGGTCACCACCACAGCATGGCCGCCCACGAGTAGTATAGGTCCACACCCAGGATCCGAACCCAGGCCGCTGAAGTAGAGTGTGCCGAACTTAACCACTAGGCCATGTGGCTGGCCTCCAGAGTATGTAGCCTTTTAAATGGGCCCATATGATAACCAAATTAGTGAATCAACATCACTAATGAAAACATTATTATTGTTATTCCTAAAAATGTTAAATCCCTAAGGTTTCACAGGGTAAGATCCGGAAAGGTTATTAGCTACACTGATCAGGATTGTTCTTTTTTTTACATTTAATGTGTTTAGTTTGTTTTCGGTTCTTTGAAATTTAACTGACATTCTTTGATGACTGGGAATGAAAGAAATTTTAAAATATTTCATTTAAAAATAAACTAAGAAATACTGTCTGTATACTGGAAATCTCTAACATAGTTCTTAAGCTATTTACATTTTCAGCAGAGCAATTGCAAAAGGATTCCTGGGCCCAATTCCAAGTGTGTGTGTGGAGGCTGTCCTATACCAACAAGCAGTTCTCGGACACCAGCAGAGTGTCTGAGAATTCAACTCAATTCTGACTACTATTTAGCTGGAGAGAGAATCAGATTCCACAGGAAAAGGGCTCAGCCCACAAGACTGCCCTCCACTTCAGATGCCAGTCACAAGTCCAGGTTGTGACCTGTGCTTCTGACAGACTGGCTATAAATCAGAGGTTCCAATGACCCCATTCTTGGGTTTGATTAATTTGCTAGAGCAGCTCACAGAACTCAAGAAAACCTGTTTACTCAGTAGATTACTGATTTATTACAGGGATATTAAAGGATATGAGTCAACACCCAAATGAAAAGATACACAGGGTGAGGTCCCGAACAAAGGAGCTTCTGTCAACCTGGAGCTTGGGGCCTGGAAGGGTGGCATGTGGGAACATTCTGGTTCCCCAAAGTGGAAGCTCTTGAAGAAAAAGAATCCACGAGCTATCCTTTTGGGTTTTTATGGAGGCTTCATTACATAGTCATGATTAAGTCATTGGCCACTGGGCATTGATTCAACCTCAAGACCTCTCCCCTCCCCAGAGATCAGGGAGTGGAAGGGAAAGTTCCAATCCTCTGATCAAATGGCCGGTTCTCTTGGCAACCAGCCCCCACCCATGGGTGGGATATGGCCCTGAAGCATTTTCAGGAACTGAGGACAAGCGACCAAATATTAATTCCAAAGGTTTTGAAAGCTGTGAGCCAGGAACTGTGGATGAAGACCAAACATATCTGAGAAATATATTTGAGTCATCTGAGTGACCAAATATCTACGTTTCTTACAAATCTTAATATCACAGCAATGATGTAGTCGTCCCTATACAGTTTCAATGATAGGTACATCTGGCTCACTTTCCATAGCAATACAATCTCTGAAGGGGCCAGTTTCGAAAATCATGTATTAAAAGCATCATTTACCTATTTTAGATATGATCGAAATTTTTAGAGGTGCAATTATGTCATTAACAAATTATCCAGTTATCAAGTTGACTCATTGAGATAATAAGGAGGAAAACTCAATGCTGATTATTTTTAGAGAAAGAAGCTAATATTATATGAAGACTATTTTCATAATTTAAGTGAATCTTATAAATATAACCTTTGCAACTATAGTACTTTAGGTATTGAATAGAATTTGTATTTCTAATCATTTAATATAAATGAAAGAAAATGAGAAGCAGTGGAATTAATGTTTATGATTAAAATGATTCCAACAAAAATGCAGATTATACTTAAGAAAGCCTATATTGTATAGCTAGTGATGTAAACTTTTCAGATTATTAGCATTTTTAGTGAAAGCAATGTCATTGTCATGCTGTTAACATTAACTGTGGTTATTTCCAGGGCAATACACTTTATCCAGCTTTCTCTGCAAACCTTATTCCCCTACCATCTGGAATCTCTTAGCAAAGGATGATTTGCTGCTATATTAAGGTTCTCTGATCTTTCAGATTTAGAAATTTTTTGTTTTATCTTGTTCTGGTATAAACACAAATAATAATTATTAACTCAAAGGAACTTTGGCTCAATGTGAAGATTCCTGGACTCATTTTTACCTTGTTGAAAAATAAAGGTTAATTTCTGCCTCTCCCAAAGTATAAACTTTAGACTATAGGATAAAAAGACTCAGATGCTAGCCTCTTTCCAATCCATATTTCAATATGACAAAAGAGCGTATTCAAGTAAGAACCGGAAGTTAAATTTAACTTTTAACCCCGACGTCCTTCTGTCTTAGCAATTCATCCGGTTAGTTTTCTTGTGTTTGCTGATGACTCCACATTGAGGTCTTAATGAATTACTATAAAATGCTTTTAAGCACGCAAAATGATGCTATCAATATTTAATATGATACTCCTTTTTGGTCACAGTTCTCATAGGTGAAGGGAATACATAGGCACATACACACACACATTTACATACTCTTGCGTTAAGTCGTCATAACAATATGCACAGCAAGCTGAGCTCCAAGATGAAGCTCCTTGAAGAAGCATGACATGCACGCAGTGGCATAAACATGGAACAAGGAATAAGGGAAAATGAGTTCTCATCCTGACTCCAGTTATCGGCTTTGGATCTTAGAGCAAGTCACTGAACCTCATTCTTAAAATGGGTGTCCCCTACCTCCCCTCCTACCTCAAAAGATGTTGCCAAGATTAAATACAGTAATGCCTGAGAAAGTACTCTGTAAACCTAGAAATAGCAGAATAAAATATTATTCCTAGGCTTATTATATTAGTCAGCTGAAAAACTTTTATAGGTGAAGCCTTAACAAAAATATGTGCAAATGAAGTTCAGGCTGACATGTTTTGTGGCGAAATTAATTTTGCTTAGCATTCATATGGAGATGTTGGTGATTTTCAGGACTCATGCTTATTTCTTATTGAACCCAGATCAATAGATAAAAACTTACTCTAAAAGTTATTTTAAAAATTGTGTCTAAACTAAGTAGGCTTAAGGAAGGAAAGCTGTAATCACATCGAATAATTAAAGTGATAATAATATTGATCCGCACACATCCTCTAATAATAACGTCATCAAACATTTTGTGAAAATTAATTAAGTCTCACACTTTCCTTATTTGAAAATGAATTAATAATTCATGGAATAATGAGACCTGCACAATCAACACCATTAGCTGGTTCTTAGGGTGAGTTTAATCCCTTAGTCTCTTAATTTAATCACTAGAAAATTCTTTCATCTTTTATTGACGTGTATTTCAACTGTCCTCATTTCAATTTCTAATAAATGCATCTTGCTTATTATTAACAACTTATAAGCTTAAAAATAATCTGACTGCTCTGAACCTATAAAATTAAAATGGAGCTCTTTGTGTATAGTGTCTTTCATTCTACAAGAAATCACGTAAGCAAGGAAAATTTATTTGATTTATTTTGAAGTGGGAAGCATTATTTCTAAAAACTGAAAAGGAGGTTAAAAATGCCTTTTAGAGAACATAAAATCAGAATCTAAAATCTTTAGTACTTTCATTAACACTGTTTGGTCCCACCTCTCGCTATGTAAAACTTTAACTGGGTTAACCTTTTCTGTTGGAAGATATGAAATGGATCTATGAATAGAAACTTTTATTCCATGGTAGAATGGTAGAATGTGCTGTTACTTTTCTGGAAAGCTAGCAGATTCTTTTTGAATTAGCTACCAATGAAGATGAAGGTGGAAAAGATAGTGAAAATATTACCTGTTTTCAGATTTCCACATTTCTTTCTAAATAAAATACTCTTGCCAGGTTAATTTGCAATCATTGCTTTTAATAAATAACCAATTCCTAAACTCCCCGTATTACCTCTGAAGCCTCAGAAAAGATAATGCTCACATGAGCAAGTCTTCTCAACGGACAAAGCAGGAGGCTGCCTGCCTCTTGTGATATTAGGGATAACAGGATGGTACTCCATCCTAAAAGATGTCTTCTAGCACATCAAAGCATATAATTGTCACTATTAAACAATAATAATAACAACAACAGTGGTCTCATTTATTAGTGTTTACTACATGCCAGGCACTGTACTAGGCATTCAGTGCATACATCATTGCTTTTAATTCCCATATCAACACTGTCATACAAGTGTCATTATTTTCATTGTACAGATGAGGGCACTGAGGTGACTGAACAACTTGTCAAAAGCCACACAGTTAGGAAGTGGCAGAATATTTTTGAAAAACCAAGTCTGCTTAAATTCAAATCTCTGAAAATGTATTTCCCAGAATTTTTGAAGACTTCTTTATTCTATTACAGCTGATCATCATGCAAATATCCTATCACCATGAAATCACTGTTAGAAAAAAAAAAGAAGCAGTTCATTTCTTAGTCATCTTCCTATCCAATGGTTATAGCTGGGAAAATTTAGTGCTATTTGGAGAATGGGTCTTAGGATAGATTTGATTTGTTTGCTTTGCTTTTGGGTGGTAGGTGAGGAGATAAATCCAGAGGATAAAATCTTGTCTGTATAAGACAGTCCTATAAGGCCTTCCCTTGGGATCTGAAAAATGGAGGCAAAGAGTGAGGTAGAAGGAGGAGAGCACAGCCAAAAAGCTTCACCCCCTTTACAGTTTTGCTTAGAGGGAACCCTGGTGGAAGGCCACTTCCCTTATTTTCTGATCCAATATCATTCCATTAAATGTATATACACATTCTTCTGCTTATAGTCCATTGGCCAAAGCAAGGCACATGGGCACACCTGGCTCCAAAGAGACTGGGGGAAAGCACTCCTCCAGCCCAGACAACTGGAATATTGGTGAACACCTATGGTAGCTACCATAGCCACAAATATGGAAAATAAAATAAAGCTAGCCCCTTCCCTCAAATATAAAAATATACTCTAGATGAGTTGAAAACAGGAACATGAAAAATCAGATTTTAAAACATTTAGAAAATATAGTACAATGTCTTTATGGCATTGGGTAAGTGATGATTGGGTAAGTGAGGGAGAAATAACACAAAACTATAATAAACAGTGTTGGTAAATATTATTATCTTAAAATAGAATACCTTTGCAAGACAAAGTGTATTTTTAAAAAGTAAAAAATGTAAGCTACACACTGGGACAAAAATGGCCCATTTAGCCAACAATGAATTAATTTCCAGAGTACACCGACACTCCTAAAAATCAATAAGAAAAAGACAGATAACCCAATACACAAACAGATAATAAATACGAACAGATGATCCATGAGAGAGAAATGAATAGTGGCCCATAGTTACATACAAGATGCTCAACCTCATGTGTAATCAGAAAAATGCAAATGCAAATAAAATACCATTAAACATCCATCTGGAGGCAAAAGTTAAGATGTTTGACAAGACCAGTGTAGTGAGACTATGGATAGATGGTACTGCTTGGGGTGTATAAAGTTAACATAACATAACAACTTGAATTTACATAACAATTTGGATTGTGTAGTAAAATTGAAGGTGTGCTCAACCTGTGAAACTGGCATTCAACCTCTTTTCTTTCTCCTCTCAAACAAATACACAAGAAGCAATGTTTAAGGTTGTTCATTGCGGCACTGTCTGTGACAGTAAAAACTTGAAAACATCCCTAAAAGAAAGGATGCAGACGTTGGAATCTCTTCCCTTGGAAGTAAGCGTCACGATACAGCCATGGTGTCTGTTTAGTTGTCTGCTGTATCCTCATCACCAAGATGGCTCCCTGGAATGCAGTAGATGCTCAATAAATTAACTGAATAAAAGAATAATGAATGTTTGGGATACTATAAAGAATCTAAAATAAATGAGCCAGAGTTAAATAGACCAATACTGACAATCTCAACTTTAACGTTGAATGAAAAAAACAAGTTGTAGGACATGTAACTGAAATTATAAACCACCTAAAATACTGTATATTGTTTATGGAGAATACAAAAATATATTCAGTATCAAAACATGGATAAGAAGGACAAGTGCATTCAGGAAAGCAGTTACCCCTAGGGGAGAGGGATTAAGTAACCAGAGAACACAAGGCAACTGTAATCGTATCTGTGTTGTTTTATTTAAAAAAAAGCAAATATGGCAAAATGTTAGTACTTTTAAAACTTAGATATTGCAATTTAACCTGAGTTTTTAAAATATCAATTTCTTTGCTCTCTTTCTGTGAAATATTTCATGATAAAATTATGTAATGAGGGGGCTGGCCTGGTAGGCACACCTTAGCAGTTAAGTGGTGGCTTAAGTGGCTAAGTTTGCACACTCTGCTTTGGCAGTCTGGAGTTCGCGGGTTCAGATCCTGGGCATGGACCATCACACTGCTTGTCAAGCCATGCTGTAGAGGCCTCCCATATAAAGTAGAGGAAGATGGGCACGGATGTTAGCACAGGGCCAATCTTCCTCAGCAGAAAAGAGGAGGATTGGCAATGGATGTTAGCTCAGGGCTAATCTTCCTCACAAAATAAATAAATAAAATTATTTAGTGAACTAGTCAACATACCTATATTAAATTCATGGAACAACTCAGTAGGCAAATTTGTTTCTTAATAAAGTATGATAATTTATTGTACTTTTATTTTCAATAGCTTCGTACCTTATTTTAATAATTTACTAATTTTAACTGTTCTATTCAAATTCTACCAATTTAAATTATTAGTATAATTTTATGGTTAAAGAGCACTGAACTGGTAGTGGTAGAAGCAGAAGTTCACAACTGTCCTCTAGAATGTCATAGTGGCTGTCACATTTCATCAGACAGTAATTAATAAGCACACATAGGACAATGACACTGTACTGGCCACAGTACAAAACTCTTCCAGTCGTGTCCCTACCTTTTAGGAGCTTACTGTTTAGAGTCTTTAAATGTAGATGAGTCTTTGTAATAGACAAAAGGAAACAGCTACGTTAGCTCAAGACATTATTTCTCATGGTTTCTATGGCTAGATATATGCTTTTTTTTCTGATGCATTTATAGCTCAATTCATCTGGGCAAAGATGGAAACTTCTTCAATATTTTCTGCACTCCCAAGCATACTGTTCACACTTCATAAATAATAAAAAATAATGACGATATTTAACCTTTCATTATAGTTGCTCTTAGCTGTTACATTCATCTCTTTATGATCTGCCTCTAATTCATCTTAATATCTTTAATGACAATTTTAATTAAGTAAAACAATTGCACATGGCTATGGCTGTGGATTATGCTAAGTGGAATATACATATATAACACAATTACATATATTTGTGACTTGAAGACAATCAAAGCTGTTTAATCCTCATCAGTGCCATCAGTGCAGACCCAATTAGCACAGTTTGCAGCCACTTCATAATTCAAAAGAATGTGATCATTCAGCTGGAAGCACATTTGACAGGAACTCCATAGTCATGAAGGTAAAAGCTTGCAAGATCACCCACTAGGATGGAGAAGCTGTCATTCTTTCATCAGTACTGTTGAATACTAATGTCAAGGTCAGGATGGTGTAATTTTAGGCTGCCAAAATATTGCTGGAATTGATATACCAGAAGATGTTTAAGAAAGTAAAGAAACAGAACTTTGGAAAACTTTTGTAAGGTATAGTTTGATGACTCTTTACTGCCTGGAGACAATTCTCCATTTTATTATTGTTTTACAACAAAATCTTCCGCTAGTTCTCCTGCATAATAATTTGAATATTCTTTCTTTCTTTTGTCCCCTATATTATTAAATTCATATCTTGGCTAAGAATTGTAACTATTGTAAAAATCTATTCCTTTGAGATTCTAATTTTAAAAGAAAGCCTGCTTTTGTTAAGCTTAACATTCACCCCCTTCTGCTACAATTGCAGTGAGCATAGAAGATACATTTAATTCCAGCACAATTTTCTAAAAGTGTCATTTCAGACACACATTTCTCTTCTCCTCAGAGTATAGAGAATAAGAACATAATGGAGAAAACAAGTTCAAATTATATTGAATTTCCAAGACAGTAGCTTGTTCTAATCAAATAATGATAATTGTTACTAAATGACATTTACCTCTGAAACTCTTTTTTTCAAAAGCTTTTATATATGCTATTTACAATATTTGATCCTTATAACCATTCTGGGAAGCAGAGAGCTGTGTTTGTTGCTATTGTTTTAGAAGAGACATCTGAGGTTCTAGTAGCTTTTGACTTCTTGAAAGTTCATAGTATGTTGGGTGAGAATCTGGCCCTG
Source organism: Tapirus indicus (assembly GCA_031878705.1). Classification (NCBI taxonomy): domain Eukaryota; kingdom Metazoa; phylum Chordata; class Mammalia; order Perissodactyla; family Tapiridae; genus Tapirus; species Tapirus indicus. Next base: position 30,293,853 of record CM062937.1, on the reverse strand, counting down.
GAACCCAGGTTCTGGAATATGTGCCCATATCTTTATATTGGAACAGATCGGCCATTTATTCCAGTCTTTTTGAACATGATACCCTAAATTATTCTCCAGATTTCTCTCTTTTTTTTTTTTAAAGGGCAAAATAATAGGCAAAATGCATTACATATTTCTTTTATTTTTGTTTTTACTAAAAATTTCCAGACTCCATTCCCTCAAACAAGGACAAAGCAAAAAACAAAAACAGTCCTCATAGTTGCCCTGATCTGACTGATTTTACAAACATAAATATGTCGATGAGCTATGCCAAACAATAGCTCAGTAGGATTGCTTTCCATATTCCAGATATATTTTGAAAGATGTCTAAAATGACATGTTTGCAGCAAAATATACATGGCCGGGTGAACTTTCCTAGTCTTATCTTGCGCCTCAATAACTCTAAAGAAAAGTGAAATCTTTTCTTCTGCATCAGACATATTTTTAAAATATTTAAATGTTGCTTTCAAATATTCCTCAGCCTTCATAAGCATACTACTTACTTGTAACAATTTCTAATGTTAACTTACCACTAAGGGCAGCTACTCTGGGCTTAGGGGCAGAAAGCAATCACCTTTTTAAGTGTTTCATGGTGGATGTTTTAACTAAATTGATTCTATCTACATTAGACCATGCCTATGCTTAGCTTTAAAAACAATTTATCAGCTTCCTATGGTGTTTTAAGTCTTCTGAGATGATTATATAAACAGCGCTACACGCTTGCTCAGAGTTAAGCAATCTTTTTATGATTTGGCTGGTAAATAAAAATTGATGCCCAATTTTAAATAACTAACCACTTTGCCTTCAAATCATGGAATAAAGGCCACAGTGAGCCATGCTAGCCACTAGAATACCCAATGTTAAAGTATCAAGGACAGATAGAACTCAAAGATCACCCTCTCACAGTCAGAGTTTCAAGAAGAGGAAGAAGCATCAGAGGTGGGGAGAAAGGTAGGTGGAAAGTTCAACCTAAGACGTGAACCAGAATGTATGAGGAAATAAGTATTTTTTCTAGCGTATCTCATCTCTTACTCTAACAGCTATTCTCTGTGTATCTTTTCATCTACACAGTTTGGAGTAAACCTGAATAGTGTTGGATAATCCAACAAAACTTTAGAGGGGTCAAACAGGCCTTGTGGGGAGTCCTGGGGATTCATCAATAAATAAAATAAATCCTTGCCCTCAAGATGCTCAAAGTCCCGGGAAAGCAGTGAAACTAAATAGCCAAGGACAGTGTGATATATTTATATTCCATAATTCTCTTCACCTTCCACGGACCAGTCTCATTTTCCTTAAAGGAAAATAGAGGCATCTTAAATGTTAAGATGGATACAAAAATAACAATATTAAATGAAACACACACAGCAAACAGAGGCAAAGCAAAATGAGACTGCATTACGTCATGTATAAGAATCAACATGATACTCACCCTTTCTTAGGCCTGGAAAATTTGAGCTAATTACCAAAGCTATGCAAACCAATGGGTTGGTTCTTGCACAATGGTTTCTACATTAAAAGGTTCATCTTCTCCCATTTGCTCCCCCCCAGCATAGGGTCTTGTGGAACCTGCTGTGCTTCCTGTCTTCTAGAAAGATCCATGGCTCACCTGTGTCCGCAGGTGTTGGACAATAGCAGCACGGATCTGCCAGGCGTGTGAACTAAGCGATTTGAACACGGGGTTCCAATGATTAACAACTCACTTGCAGGTCATATTTACTTGCCAGAATTGTTTAACCTTGGCAAGCTTCAATTTTCTCGTTTTTAACATGAGAAAAATAAACATACCTGCCTTAACGGTCACAGTGAGAATTAAGAGAAATAAAGCCTGGGTCCTCCCACCTAGTAGGCAAGTCGATAAATTATTTTTTCTTCCTTCTTTTTTCTCTCCTTCCCTCTTCCTTTTATTTCTTCTTCATCTCTTTAGCCATCTCATTTTCAAGTGTGCAGCCCAGTAGGAACGAGATTTCCATGAAGTAGAGAAAAGAATACAAGTGATCATGGTCTCCCAGTAAGTCACAATGAACTAAAATAATCTATGATTACAAGACCATAGGGTTGGTGTGAAGATTAAATGAGATAATGCAAGTAAGACACTTAGCACATGGTAAGTTCTCAATAAATATCAGCTGCTGATAGCTGTAATGTAGCCTAGTTTCCCTGTGGAAGTGGAGTGGAATTGCTAATTCCGCAAAGATTGGATGAAATAATACAAACAAAGCACTTAGCATATAGGAAGTGCTCAATTACTATTAGCGGCTATTAGCTGCTCCTAGCTGGGTTTTTCCCGCATGAGTGGCAGTAGAATTGGCAAAATGATCTTAGAGCAAGGCTTCTGCTCTTATTCCACTCCCTGCAGACAGCTATTAATGGTGGCTGAGGGAATTGCTTTATCTTGTACCTGCGAGGAATGTACCTACGATCAAGTTACTGGCATGATTGTAATACTGGCCGAGAACTGGGGGCTGGTAGAGGGAAAAGAGGATGAACTGGTCCTTTCTCTTCGTTCAGCAGAGCTGATTATCTCATTCACTAGAACCAGAAAGAGAACATAAGTCAGAACAGTATTTAAATGCTATGGTGGATCTGAATCTTAATGACCATGATTTCACCCTGAATGTTCTTCTAATCCACTGATTTAGCCAGAGTTTCACAAGATTGCATTAATGAACATTAAAAGTAATATTTAAAACTTCCTAATGCCTTCCAAAATATTTTTACACGTATCATCTTAGTTTTACAATAAGTGGACATTTATTTGGTACGTTACGTATGTCACATTATAGCTTTAAAAAAACTGTGTAAGAAATTACAAGGGAAATGTCAAATATAATGGGATGCTGATGGTTTTATTTAAAATATTTGCTACCAGGGCTGTGACTTAAATTCTAAAAGCCAAGGTTCACATCAAGTTTTCAGGAAACACATAAAAATTGTCACTGTGAAACATCACTTTGAGTTTTGGCTTTTGTATTCAACTCGAAACCCCAAGCGCACATTTCAAGGTTGCTTATGCATGTTAAAATATTCCATGGCAAAGTTTGCAGAAAGCTGGTGTGTGAACCTAAATGTCCTGGTTATCTTTTTAACAAAGAAATTCAGTTGGACAGCTCAGCACAAAAGCAAATTTTTCCAAAGCAACAAAAAGATGGCTAAGTCCAAAAAAAGTCCCTAATACTACATAATTTGATGTGGGATCCAAATACATGAAGAACAAGGCCCTCTTTCATGAAAGCAGTGACCCATTTTACGACGGTGGATTGTGGCTTGTTCACCTCTTTATTCGAATGTGACTTATGGTAACGAACGAAGTCCGGCCTCCACCATTTTTAATGGGGGCACCAGTGTGGCAGCTGGAAAACCGAGCTGGTTTTTTCCATTCACGCCTGATGTTTCCTCCTTGAATCATAAAACTTGAGAAATACATGTTGACGTTCTGTATTCGCACTGTGGGCATTGGCTGGGCATCACCATAATTGTCAATGACAGACATTCTTTTACAAAGATAAGTTCTCACCTAATTTGTGTGAAGCAGTCCCCAAAGAATGTCACGGTAACAGCCAGCACATGTGCTATATTGCTTTCAAATAGCATGCATGTGCCAGATTCCAAAATGAGAATTTGTGGAAATGACATCTGCAATTGACAAAAATATGCCTCATCAAAACCATGGGGGAGTCTGCTTCTCCGGGAGTTCTCTGGTCAATGCCCTTTTAATTTAAAATGACTACTTTATCGCTTTTCTTGTGCGGTACTGTGCACACTTGAGCCGTGAGACAGGAGAGGGGTTGGGTCATACTGGGGACGCCACCCACAGCAGCAAATTCAGTGCTACAATGACTGTCCAGTGCAAAGGGTTGATGCAGAAATTCTTGGTGTCTCAAAACTTCCCACACCTAATTTGATTTCCTTATGTTATGTTGAGCAAGGTTTAGCAAATTCATTGACGGGCTTCTATTAAGGAATAATGACAACAGCTACCCCTTTTAAGGTGCTTATTGTAGGCCACGTACTGTTCTAAGTGCTTTACATATATTAACTCATTTAATCCTTACGAGAACCCTATGAGTTATGTGTAATTGTTATTCCCATTTTATAGATGCAGAAGTTGAGGCAGAGAGATTACGTAACGTTGGAGCTGGGATTGGTACACAACAAACTGGTTCTAGAATCTGTGTGCTTGACCACTATAAGAAAAGAATATTTAATTCATACATATATTTAATTTGACATAGTGAGCACTCAAGCAATGTAATCTATTATTGTTATTGTTGTTGCTATTATCATTATATTTGCACTGTGGACTCTGCAGTCAACACTGTCATAAAGCAATTATCTCCATAATTTGATCAGTGTGCACAGCCGCTTTGGTAATCAGAGCATCCCACCCAAAATCACTCTCCTCAGTTGCAAGCGATTCAGAGATAAATTATATAGATAATTTAATAACCAACTTACCCGTTCCCAGGCATATTATTATTAGGTAAAACTATTTGTAATTGTGTAATTGTATTAATGACACAGAGTTGTTTATTTTTAAGCTTCCACTCGAAAACATTGCTTCCCTTTTCCCACTATGCTTAATTCATTCTGACAGCTTTACTGAAAATGTGAAACTTACAAGTGCCCCCTTTTCTGACTTTGCCCTTCAGGGAATAGGAGGTGTTGAGACTGCCTGTGAAACTCCCCTTGACCTGTGTCTGCATCTGTGCATGTGATAAAAATTCATGAGCTGCCTTTCTTTGAAAGTGAGCAGGATCTTCCACTTTCCTTATGTGAGTAACAGCGAGAGGAAGCCTTCCACGAGTCTAGGGGTAAAGGACACGGTCACCTGCATAATGCAAGGAGAGAGAGGGGCTCTGCTCACATGAGGGGCAGCACCTGACTGCCACAGGCCCTGCTCAGGCCCTCTTCCGGGTACTGGTCACACTGTCTACCCAAGACGATCTCCAGGAGAGGGACCACTAACTCCTACTCGCTCTACCTTAGGCAGCCACCTCTCAACAGTACCTGAAATGATTATTTTCTTCAATCTCAGACTTTAAGAAACAATATTTTCATTGAAAAAACCTGTGGCTAGACTAGAATTCACTCATCATTGTCACTTGAACAGAAATATATTCAGGAAACATAATAACATACAGGAATAATGGCAGAATTGCTGGCATACTGATGAAAACATTCTTCAAAAGCAATGGATGGAACTCTAAGGCATAGGTTATCTTTTTTTGAAATAATTTATTGAGATGAAATTCACATAACATAACATTAGCCACTTTGAAATGAACAATTGAGTGGCATTTAATGCAGTCACAGTGTTCTGCAACCACCATGCCTATCTAGTTCCAAAACAGTTCCATCACTCTAAAACCCCTTCCCTGTTAAGTGGTTTCTCTCCATTCCTTGAAGCCCTTAGCAACCACCAATCTACACTGTTTTCCTATGGATTTATCTGTTTTGAATTTTTCATGTAAGAGGAACCATATAATATATGACCTTTTATGTCTGGTTTATTACAATAACATTATATTTTCAAGGTTTATCCATGCTGTAGCATTCATCGGTACTTTATTCCTTCCCATGGCTAAATAATATTTCATTGTATACCTATGGAATATACCACACGTTTATACCATGATTTCTTTATCTACTCATCCATTCATGGACATTTGGGTTGTTTCCACTTTTTGGCTATTGTGAATAATGCTGCTATGAACACACATGTACATGTACTTGTTTGGGGACCTGTCTTCAATTTTGGGGGGTATATACCCAAGAATGGAATTTTGGGGTCACTAGATTATCTTTTTATTTAATTATGTAGGTTCTGTGTCTTCTTAGCGTCAACTAGTCTGGTCCTTGCTGGTCCACATCCCATGCATAGGTGATTTTCCATGTGCTATTTCTAACACTAGAAAGCCTTAGATGGATGATGATGGTACAGAAGTAGGTACTAGGTTATAGACTAAGCAGATTCCAAAATAGAGTGATTTAAACAAGATAAGAGTTCATCAGTCTCTCATGTAACAACAAGGCCATCGGGAACACAAGACTTTTGCCTCTGGGTTCAAGATGGCTGCCACAGCTCCAAACAAGACATCTGCCTCCCAGCCAGTGGGAATGAGCCAGTTCAGGGCAAGCTCATTCTTCTTCTTCTTCTTTTTTTTTTTTTTGCAGGGAAGGATTTGCCCTGAGCTAACATCTGTTGCTAGTCTTCCTCTTTTCTTTTTTCTCTTCCCCCCAAAGCCCCAGTACATGGCTGTATAGCATAGTTGTAAGTCCTTCTAGTTCTGTATGTGAGCCGTCATCACAGCATGGCAACTGACAGACGAGTGGTGTGGTTCCACGACTGTGAAACGAACCTGGGCTGTGGGGGTTAAAGTGCAGAACTTTAACCACTAGATCATCAGAAGCCCATTCTTTTCAAAAGTGCAACTTCTGAGTGGTACACATCACTTCAGCTCGTGTCCCGTTGACCACAACTTTGTCATATGTCCACATTTTCAAGGGAGGTTTGGAAATGCGGTCATGTAGTCTAAAACACTGGAGCTCTAATAGAAAGGAAAAAGAAAAGAAGATGTATGAAAAGGATCAGCAAGCTCTGCCATGGGGTGAATTCTCAGACATAAAGAATGCTCCATTTGATTAAAGTAGATTCCAGGCTAATAAAAATGTAATCTATCTGAGATTCCAAATTCTAGAATGAATTCTTAACTTTTTTTTTTAATAATAGAGTCAGTATTATTTAGAGTAGCAGTCTAGAAATGAGAATTTAGTACCCGTATTTTTATTCAGTACCTATTTCTCTATTTATTGGCTTTGGTTTCTTTCAACGATGTGAAAAATAATAACAAAGTTTGGGTAAAACTCAACATCTCTTTTTTTATTTGATGGATTGTTGTAGATAGAAAATGCCAAAATATATGTATACCTATTCTCCAGTTTTGAGTCAACTCCTACTTCTGCAAAACTAATGGTACACCAACATATTTTTGTTTGTGTGTGTAAATAAATTATTTAAAAAGTTTGATTCAACAAACAAATCTAATTTAATATGAAAGGACAGACTCTGTTTCTTTGAGAAATCTGCCATAAAGATACATTTTACACTTGAAGTTAAACTTTTCAATAATTTATTCCCTCTCTAGGCTGCCTGAAATTCTAAATTGCTCAAATTACTGCTGTGGTGCACGGATGACCTCGTACCCGGGCACACCTGACGGCAGTTGTTTATATATATAACACAATCCTGATCAATCTCTGACACTTACTACTGACTTCCTGCTGCTCAAAAATGTGTACTCTAATAGCATTTGTATGTTTTCTTTTTCCCTCAAGGTTTCAGATTCTTTCTCTACAAGAACATGGAAAATTAGAATGAACATCAGACACCATAATAGAAGTAGCCCAAGCAATTTGATTGTATTCTGAGATACTGTATGGTATTAACTAAATAAAAATGTCTTATCTATATATGTATAGATAGATAGATCTATACAGATAGAGGTGCATAAAAAGACTCACCTATGCATCTGTCTTTTGCAGATTTCAAACTTACAAAAATTCTAATTGTAATTAACCCCCAGTATGCAACATGTCTTCAAGATTTCCACCTGGAATAACTTTAAAAAATGATTCAAATGAAAAACTCAAAACAAATTACTAAAAATTGACGGAACTGCAGGTTAAAAATATATAACCTTTTGGAGAACCATTTTCCCAGACATCTGGTATTTCCATAAATAACAACTCTAATATTATTAATTTTGAGGTGTTCAAATTATTATATTAATCAGCAATTAAATGTAGGCCTAACTGTTCAAGTTTTTTAAAAAGGAAATAGATAATGAAACTAATCCGTTTTAAACCTGAATCTGTTTAAACAAACAGCTTTTTTAAATTGATTTATTTTCTTTTTTGCTGAGAAAAATTCGCCCTGAGCTAACGTCTGTTGTCAATCTTCCTCTTTTTTTTTTTTTTTTTGCTTTGAGGAAGATTGTCCCTGAGCTAACATCTGTGCCAGTCTTCCTGTGTTTTGTACGCAGGTCACCACCACAGTGTGGCTGATGGGTGGTGTAGGTCCGCGACTAGAATCCAAACCTGCAAACCTGGGCTGCCGAAGCGGAGTGTGCAAACTTAAACGCTAGGCCATGGGGCCAGCCCCTACAAACAGCTTTTAGAAAGGATTTGTGTGGTGGGATTGAGAATTATTTAGTTTGTGTTTTTCTTTTTGATTCTTTTCTTTTTAAGGCTAGTAAGGGTCTTTTCTGTCCCTGAGGCAGAAGGTAGCAGAACATCCTATGAGGAATCACTCACCCTGGTAGTCTCACTGCTATGTCACCGAGGAGTTAAAATGCAGATAGAGACTCTTGAGAATATCGACAAGTGCTTAAAAAAAACAAACTTTTGAATCTTCAAAGAAGAGAGAGAGATGAGCAAGGTGGTCAAGAGGCCGGTAGGAAATCTAACTCAAGATGAGCGTGTATGTGGTCCATTCCCGACCGTTGGCTTCTTTTACTCAGGTGACCCCAGGTGTCTTCTCCTTAAGCACACCTTTCCTATCGCCTGATCTAAAGTAGTTTCCTGCTGCCCCACTTCACAGCGCTATCTGAAATTATTCTGTCCATACAATTATTTGTTTATTGTTCATCTACCCACCAGAATATAAATTCCATTAGATCAGGCATCTTGGTTTATCTGGCTTCAGCTATGTCCTCAGTGCCTGGGCCAAATTTGCTTGATTTGTAATTGGTACTTAGTAAATATTTGTTGAAAAGGTGAAGGAATCAATATATACCCTAATTGGAAGGATTTAAATATGTCTACAAATATTCAGTAAATCTTTAAATTTGTAATAAGTGTTTTACAATTTCTGTTTTGCCTTCTAAATCTCTCTCAAATCTGTCCATTGCTCTTCAACCCCACTGCCCTCACCTGCTCCAAGCCACTATCTCCTCTTGCTTGAACAAGCGCCATAGACTCTTATCTCAGTGTCCACGGAAATACCAACCCACACAAATGTTTCCCAATCCACAGGCCTTCCTGAGGCAGAGTGATTTTTATTTTGAAACTCAAACCTTCTTATATTGAACTCTTACTTAAACCACTTCAATTTTTCTCATCCCTCTCAGACCTATATTTTAGACATTCTCCAAAGTCTTGCAAAGTCTGGTCTTTATCTCTTTTTCCAGGCCCTCTACGATGGTTCTCCTCTATTCTCTGCAGTCAGTCACCTTTACCATTTTGCAGGTTCCCTTTCTCAAAGAACTGTTTACTTGCTGTTCTGACCACCTGGCATGCTCCACCCACCCCTTCCTCTTTAATTAGTTATTAACCATCTGGCTATAAATCCAGTGTTTAAATCATTATACTTGAGCTGTCCGTTAGTATAGAAAGAGGCTTCATTGCTAAGTTAAGGAATGCTAAGGTTGTAATTCCTTTGCATCGCCCCACTCATTACTTGTCAAAAAGGAAAGAGTGAGATTTTGTCGGAGGTCCTCCACCTCCATGCCTGATCATGGTAACCATGACAGAGAAACTCCAGCTAAGAACCCCTAGGAGGAGTATGCAATCAGCCACAATTATGCCATCTTCTTACCCCTAAATGCCCATGCTTTGAGACATGAGAGAGTGGTAAGATTACAGCCAATTCTTCAAACATTTATTCATTCACACATATAGTCATTCTTTCAAAAATATTTATTGGAGCTGAACATGTGCCAGGACTGAGCCTTGAACTTTTATGAACCCCTGTTCATGCTGATTCTTCTACTTGTTATATACTTTTCCTCTTTTCCTTCCAGCTCTTCAGTATCCTTAAGTCCCTGGTGAAGTCCTGCTCTTCTTTCAAGGCCCAGTTGAAATGTGACCTCTTATCTAAAGCGTCCCTGAACTCCTTCAGGCTGAATTAATTGCTCCTTTATCTGTGCTCCCAAAGGAGTCAGTTCATACATTTGTAAAAGCACTTATCACATTGCATTATAACTATTTGCATATCTGTGTCCTTTCTGACTTTTTTCTTTGTGGCAGGGACCACATCTTACTCATACTTAAATCCCTAACTCTCATCTCATACTTACATCCCTGGCTGTCATCACAGTGCTTGGCACGTGGCGGGCACAATTTAAATATTAGTTGTTGCTTAAATGCCTAGGGTTCCTCTGACATCCATAGACACTGCCATGAATGGTGAGATGTAAAGTCATAGGATATATTTTATGATCTTTTCCAGATGATTTGTTAACTAAATCCTCGTGGCATTGTTGCTTTATAAGGGAAACTTCTATGATAGCCAAAATTCCCAGTGTGTACAAAAGACTAGGACAATAGAAAAATACAAACTTTGCAAAAATCAGGGCAATAAGAAATCTGAACAGCAAGTGGGAATGCAACTATCCTTGGAAATTAGGCTAGGTCACCGAGGAAAGATCCAAAAAAATAGCACAAGAGTGTGGGGACATATTTATGGGGACAAAACACAAAAGAAGCAGAAATATGTTATTGTAGAAAGGCAACATAAAAATATTCTTAACTAATATATATCAAGTGGATGTTTTTCCACAAATGAAAAATAAAACAGGAGCCTGTGAAAAGCAATGTTTAAGAGGGAGGATTTGGACACCCCCCCAACCTTACTGTGTCACTGTGCCTCCCCTGAGGGTAGTCACATTGCCCTGAGGCTCAGTTAGATTTGTGGCGTGCTCATACCTGAGGGATGTTTAAGAATAGACAGGTTTAAGTCTACAACAAAATATCTCTCTTCGGGGAACACTGCAATTATCTAGCTCAATCTGAGACCCCTACATGATAAGAAACCTCTGTGTAACTCTATGATTCTGACAGCCTGCTGAACTCCTGGAAAAATTAAGCCAACCTAACGTGGAACCATCTAGACGTCTCAAATCCGTTTTGGACTTGATCATGATTACTGGTTTTGAGTTATGCAATGGAGGTGGCTTTGATTGTCCTCCCCAGACCTCACGATGTTTCTGTTTCAGGACAGCCCTGGGCATACATGCATGTTGCTGGTGCATGGGGTTGGCTAAAATGTCCCCAGACCTCAGCTTTGTAAGCAGAGGCAGTAGTTTGTTGTCGATCATCTGAAAGGATGATCATGGGCTTACCAAGTCTTGCTCCCCATTCTCCCTGTGGCTTTTGCTTTGATTGACTTTCACATACTCCTCACCCAGACTGAAGAATGTTGACTCTTTGGGTGAAAAGCAAATAAAAATAGATTGCATCCAATCCATTTGGCCTGATGGAAGGTTTAGAGCTCAAAGTAGGAGCTCCACTGAAGGAGGTGATAACATTGTAAATAGTGTATGCAAATCAACAGGACCAGATGATGGGAATCCTTGCTGGCTTAAAGAGAAGGCAGATTGTGTGTCAATGCTATTTGTAACTATAGTATTCAGCCCTTGTGAATGATGAAAAGATGTTTGAACTCTAAACAAGAGAAAATATTGTATTCATTTTTAAAGAGAGAGAGAAGAATGAACCTTTTGAGTAGATGGGATAGTTTCACCTTAGTATTTAGCTGGTTAGGGAAGTACGATATTAATCTGTGAATCTCTCCAGGAGAGTAGTGGACGCTGGTTGTAAACACAATGCACAATGACTAGGAATGTCAAAGTAGTTTGCTTGTGTGTCAGGTTGTATAATTAACAAGGAAGCAATGAATGAAAGACTCTTGACTCTGTTTTGTTTGGGGATCTCTCTGTCTGGACTCCATCCTCCCTCCCTCGTATTCACTACCTCTCCGGAAATCTCCTACTCATCCTGCAAGACTCTACCAACATCATCTCATGTGAAATCTTTCCTCTGACATTGTGGTAGACAGAATAATCCCCTCAGCCCCAAAGATGTTTACATCCTAATCCCCAGAATTTGTGAATATGTTACCTTACATGGCAAAAGGAACTTTGCAGTTGGGATTGAATTAAGGATCTTGAGATGGGGAGATTATCTTGGTTTACCTGCTTGGGCCCAATGCAATCACAAGGGTCCTTTTAAGGGAAAGAGGGAGGCAGGAGTGTCTCAGTCAAAGGGATGTGATATGGGAGAGACTCAAATAGCCATTGTTGGCTTTGATGATGGAAGGGGGTCACAAATCAAGGAACCTGAGCAGCTTCTAGAAACTGGAAAAAGCATGGGTAAGGATTTATCTTAGAGCCTTTAGAAGGAATGCAGCCCTGTCAACACCTTGATTTTAGCACAGTAAGACCCATTTCTGACTTCTAAGCTCCAGGACTGTAAGATAATAAATTTGTGTTGTGTTAAGCCCCTAAATTTGTGGTAATTTGTTACAGTAGCAATAGAAAACTAATACAGACCCCTTGGCACAGTTTTTCACTCTTCTTCTGTGCATCCATATTATTGTACATATATCTACTAGCACTCACCTCAGTGGATCACAATTATTTGTTGGTGGACTATCTTCCCACATGTTCTTACCTCAACCACTAAACAGTAATCCGTGTCTTATTCATGGTTATTTCCCTAGTGGCCCACAAAGCCTTTAAATGGATCCATTGCCCCACCAACCTGCTCCAGGAGCGTGAACAAGATGCACCACAGGTTCATTTGTCTTAAAGATTTGCTCAGATATGCTTCTATTCCCTGTTTTAAGCTACTTTTCCACTGATTTTCAACCCCTTGGCTCCGGACTCAATATCCCAATTCCACTTGGAGTCTTACTCACTTTGCTGACACGTGGAGACAGTCTCTGGCTCTGACCTTTGACGCTGTGTCGCTCTTCCAAGCCCATGCCATTCCCCTGAGATTCATATCACTAGGGATGGCTTCCCTGCTCTCCCAGTCACTCCCCTATTTCTCAATTTCCTGGGAATAAATCAGGCACTTGACATAAGTAAATACTAAGCAATTTTTCATTAAATAGGCAAATGCATAATGTTATACAGATGACTACTTTTGTTAGGTGAAGGAGTCAATAGTCAAAGGGATCAAAAGATTTCCATTCCTGTGAGGCCACACTGTATAAAGCACCCGTTCCAAAGTTGTCTCTGGTTTCTTACCATAAATGACTTCGTCAATGATGTGGGTGAGGTTTAGTGCTACACAAGTTTGTCGATGACATTAATTTACTAAGATCTGTAAGAAATTATGCATGGTGATTACAATACTATATTCCTTCTGGTTTTTAAATGCTAACAGTAAAGATCTATTTTCTTTTTGGTCACTTTCAAATATATAAGAGAAATGGCTTTGACTTCATCAGGAAAAACTCTAACAGAGGGCACACACATCTACCCTGACATACGGAAAGAATATTTGCTTAATGGAAATGCAATTTCATCAACAAATTATCCAATGAAAAAAAAGTTATATACTGCATTTATTTGAAATGTTATCATAAATGGGGTATAAGAGAGCAGAAGAAACATTACCTGGTTATTCAAAAAGTCTTTATGTATTCTCAGTTCTGTCAATAACTTTAGGAACATCATTTAGTCCCTTTAAGCCTCAGTTTCATCATCTCACCGTGAAATATTTGGAATTTACTCCTAATTCGAATATTCTTTGATTGCTAGAAACATGCAGGAAATGCCATGCCACAATTAGGATAATTCTTTCCACTATTGTTCATGTTAGTCCAAGGACTGCGTTTATATTCATGTGCAAAAACTATCTGAAAACCTTGAAAAAGCCCAGAAAACAAATATTCTAAAAAATAAATTTTGGAAAATAAGCTTTATAAGGAAGACTAAAAAAATCAATGTTACTTTGTTATTGGACTATGTTTAGAGTCGACTTAATCACAAACTTCAATTCCATAAGAACTGAGGGAAGAAGATGGAAGGAAGATCCTTGCAAATATGAAAAAGCAAGAGCAAAGTTAGGAATCCACCAACTTTGACTGTGTTTTTAGGGTCTAATCTTGAGTGTGGTTCTCTACTACTTTTATTTTCCTCAGAGTACCTGCCACAAGGCTGGGTAAACCTGAGCGGCAAATGATGTAAACTCATTTTATCATCATTCATCTACTTATTTGGCAGATAAAATGTGTTACAGGGAGACGTCTTTCTGAAACCTGGAACTTCTCCTCGTGGAGTCTGAGTTGACTTCTCTCTAGGACTTAGAAAAGGGAGCCTAGCTTGTCTCAAATACCCAAATCCATATAGATTTCAATTACTTTTTACCCTTTAGATAATCTGAAAAAATATTGTTTTCTCATGAGTTCTCCATAAAATCTTGCCTGGATATGTGTATTGCGGTTCTGGTAAACTGAGAGTGTATCTCTGTATCTGTTTTGAGAGAGCTAAGTGTAAGAATAGTGTTGAAGGTCTAAACTAAAATTCAATAGGATTTGGGGAGAGATTGTGATCCTTATATATGAATGGAAATATTGAATAAAATTAACATCTCTTCTGTATTATTTGAAGATTTTTTTCTCCTAAGTAAACACTTTTATTGCTTTCTAACTAGTAATTTAAGTTAAAAACTAAGACTAAACCCAAGTGCCCATCAACTGATGGCTGGATAAAGAAGATGTGATACATGTATGCAATGAAATACTAGTCAGCCATAAAAAAGACAAAATCGTCCCATTTGCATGGACCTTGAAGGTATTATGTTAAGTGAGATAAGCCAGACAAAGAAAGACAAACACTGTATGATTTCACTCATGCGTGGAAGATAAACAAACACATGGACAAAGAGAACAGATTAGTGGTTACAGAGGGGAAGGGGGTTGGGGGTAGGCATAAAGGTTAAAGGGGCATATATATATATGGTGATTGACAAATAATAATGTACAACTGAAATTTCACAATGTTATAAACTATTATGATACCAATAAAATAACTAAATGAAAACGTTCAACAAAATATAAGAAAATCATGTAAAGTAATGTATAAAAAATAATAATGTAAGGTGACCAAGTAGGGATTTTCCTCGAATTAAAGTTTTATTTTACATTCAAACATCAATTATTGAATTCCATTTTCTACCTGGGACTAGGGAGCAAAAAAGAATATTGTTTGCATCCTTATAAAAATAAAAACAAAAATCTGGAAAAAACAAAACAAAACGAAAACCAAGATTATATTTTAAAGTCTGAATCAAATGGGATCCCGTGTAGAAGGCTAGCGTACAAGTTTGCTTGCTTCTGGAAGCTATAATGGGGTAACTTTTACATTTGAGCACGAGGTAGATCTGTTTTCTTTTGTAATAGGCCTGGTGGCTGTAATATTTTACTCATTTTCAGCTGTAATAAGCTTTCAAGTATCTGAAGCCACAAGGTTTGTGTTTTTCATCCAATTTGCTTTAGTCCAAGGGCACTCTGATGGGGTAAGGTGTAAAACAGTTCACAGGAGACTTTCAATATTAGTTTCCTCACACCTGCAGTTTCTGAAAAATGATCTTTTTTTTTCTAAAAATAAAAGTGAAATGTTTGCAAGGACCTAAGGAGCTGATTTTTTCCCCCACTTCAACCAATTTATTGGATTGAACTGAATACTCTGGAAGCAGGGGGTAAGGCAAAAACTTGCTTTAGGAGATTTAACAAGCATTGCCAATGGAAACATATTTTTGTACATCTTCCCCCTCTTGAATGGTTTATTGAAAAGCCCATTGGGTTGAGCATATAAATGCTTACAGTGAATCAATTTTCTTTGCTATTTACATTATATTACTTCAAGCTTAACCACAACATTTAACTCTTTCTCTGCCTGTATGCTTGCTTAAGATTTAGCCCTATATTGTTATCTTCACGTCTGGTGAAAGTGAACATAACTGGCCAAAGAGATGCCACTGGGGCTTTACTTACTCCCACTTTATATAGAGGCTGTATCTTAGGTCTTCTTTAATCTCAGTATCTACAATCTGGATAAATTCCAGAGCATCATCAGCCTAGGACTTGCAGTAACCATTCTGTGGTCTATTTTGTGATTCCTTGAAAAATCTGCCTTGGTACCCCGGAAATTCTGGGGATCCAAAGGACCAAATGAGACCCAGTTCCTTCACCCTATTTGTGTTCCTGTAGTTCAATGTTCTTGTTAGGATTATTGACATGTTGGTTACCTGTCCAAGATTCTTGGGACTACAAGATGAAGTTGACTTATGTCTCAGTGCAGGATCTGTCTGAAAATCCCTGTGTTTATTTCATCCTACACTGATGCAGAAGCAAAACATTCTAGAGGCCCCTCAGCAACATTTATTCCTGACTACCTATCTGCTGTCCTTTAAAAAGTATGATTTTGTTGTTTTTCTGTATGTATTTCCAGTTGGCTTAGAAATGACATTGACATGAAATTGCAAGTGTTATTGGAAAGCATGAAGTGGGTAGCTATCATATGTTATGCTCAGTGTCTAGATGCTGGGCAGGATGGAACAGAAAAGAGAGCTAATCAGTTTCTCAAAAATTTAGTCTAATTTGGAAGATTTTTAAAAAGCATATGCAAAAAGCATGAAATAGCATTTCTTGGCTTTCTACTCTCTTGATTTGGGCAATTCCTTTATTACATTCCTGAACCAACTTAAATTTACCTTAGTGTAAGAGAGCAAGAGCCATGCATTTTTTACTACCTATATATTATATTTCAATAATTAATTTTCAAGATAACCGCAGGAAATGTGTCATGTATTTGCCATTAAACAAAACCACGCAGGTGCATTTTACATTATTTGGGGAAGTGAGGACTTAAAAAATTCCCCAAATATTAATGTAATGAGGTACTGCTAATTGTATATTTTGTTGTGATTTATGGCAAAAAATGAAAAGCACATGTTCTAAAATTCTACCCTACATCAATAGTTATGACCAATTACTAATGCCTAGTAACAAGATAAAGTGCAAATAGCCAAACATGGGGTAACTACAGAAATATTGTTGTGATGTTCTTCAGTTTGTGGTCTTAAAGAATTTCTAATATGGTTTTTATGTCAGTGACTGAAAGGAAGAAGGAGGAAAGAAGAGAAAAAGTATACAAGTAATTACAGAAAGAGAAGAGAGGAATAAATGTCTCATGGCTTGAGACCTGTAAGGGTGAGAAATTGTTGTGTGTGGAGTGTTAAGTTGCTTGGAATCTGCTCCCCTAGTACTGATCCTTTTATAGTTAGGATTTATCCACTATTAAGTGGAATATTTCATTGAAAGTTTACCCTACTTTGTTGAACCAGTGTTTTCCATGGACACAGAGTTATTGCCATCATAACCTTTGAGCTCCTTTGTTTTGACATTTCTAACAGGACTGTTAGAAAGTGGGAGCCCGTGGGAGGCAAATTCAACTTGGAACGTCCAAGTACAATTTTACACGTGAGACAGAGCTACAGAATTCCTCCAGGATTCGCCTATTGTTGCAGAGAGAGACTTTGTAATTACCAAGGGATTACAGCAGAATATGAAAGGGCCTAAGAGCAGCTTTCTTGCAAATCAAGAACGTATTCTGCACAAACTTAAGAAGAATCGGCTGGGAAGTGAGGCAGAAGTGTCTGAAAATGTTAAGAGTTCAAGCAGAAGGTCCTGCCTGAAACTCCTAATTAAAGAAGTGAAAACCACTCTTGAAGAATGTCAAGGACTGTCATTTGTATTCTCCACCAAGAAAAGGGTCTTCTGAGAATTGTAAACGAGGCAATGGCACCGCCCAAATACCGTGGATTTATCCTTTTTTATACTCCAAAAGTAATGGAAACAGAGCTTAATGGAACATAAATAAAAATAATTAAATAGAAGATAGTGGTAGTGGTGCATTACCTGAATTAAAATACAAGATTAAGAGGCCAATAACCCAGAAACAACTTCGTTATTTTGGTGTTTCAGGTAAATTAGACAACTCTCTCAGAGTAGAATAAAACATAGCTTTCACTCTACCATTTTGATTCCAAATTTAAAAACAACACATTTCTTACAGACTATGTTTCTGGTGTTCTCTTTCACATATGGTTTCAACACATGTTCTTATTGAAATAAGCCAGATGATCAGTTACACCTCTTCTGGGTATGTCTTTTTTAATTGAAGTTTAAAAGTTGATTTATTTTTCTTATTGATTTCATAACCAAAATTAGAATCAGTGATTAATTTGAGTGCATTAATTTTTTATCCTTAGGTTATCTCCCTACTTGCAGAAATTTTTGATCAATGCATGGAGGAATGAGCCCTACAACGTTGAAAGCCTATAATGATTTGCAAAGCTGTTTCAGATTGGGTGATTTTGTAGAAACAAAGGGGAAAATTTATTTCAGAAGAGAGAAATAGGCAGCGAGAACTTCATTTGTGACGAACAAACATTATTTCTTTTAAGGAATAAAAAGCGTATGTCAAGTGGCTTCCTAAAATGTTGCCAACATTTGAGTAGATTTTAGGAGAAAATCAGAAAAAAATCCCTCATTTCTTATCAGTGATTATCCTTTCTGTGCTCATAGAGAAGTCAGGTTTTTTGTTGTCCTCCTGCCATCTTTTAATCTTTTCTCTTCTTTCCTTAGCCAGGCACCGACAGTAGTACCATCCTCTCCCTTTTCCTTATCAAGCCCATCCAAAAGCCCACTTGCAACCCTTAACACCAGACTGTCCCCAATTATTGTAGAATACACTGATTTTTCCCTTCTCCGAACTTATTTGGAGATGCTATTTTCTTTTACCAATCATTTGTCACTTAGATATATCCGCCCACTGCTAACTGTGTCACACACATAAACCTCATCTCATCCTCTAGCGAGGGCAAAAACCGCATGTTAGATATCTCTGATATTCTCTGGAGCAGCATTGTCCTGTAGAAATATACTGTAAGCCACATGTGTAATTTTCAGTTTTCTAGTAGCCACTTAATCAAAAGTAAAAAAGAAACAAGTGAAATTCATTTTAGTAATACATATTAATACATCTAAAATATTATTTCAGTATGTACCCAATATGGAAACTATTAGTAGGATATTTTACATTCTTCTTTTGTATAAACCCCTCAAAATCTGGTGTGTGTTTTACATTCACAGTCCATCTCAATTCAGACTGGCTACATTTCCAGTGCTCAGTAGCTACACGTGGTTACTGACCACCGTCTTAGACAACGCAGCCCTAGAGCATCATTCCCTAAAGGAATGCATGTAAATAATTCGGATACAAATATTTTATTGACATATCCAGGCATCCTACCCAAAATAAGAGTGCACTTGCTTAAGCCATCATCTGAATCTTTTTTGCAATTAGAAGTTCACTTGTATAGAACTGTGCTGAGAGTAATCTTATCGCTCATGCCTTAATAAGACATTTGTTTCATTAATAATTTTAGAGGTATGGACTTATGTATTTAAGATACTTATGGATCTTAATATTTCAGGGTTTTTAAAAAGCCTCTTAATGTTATGCATCTTTGGACAATTTAATTTCTATGTGTCTTGATATTGGGATTTGAGACCATTTTTCAATGAGTTATGAGATCAAAGCTGAGGTCTACAGATACAACACGGGCACTCTGCTCATACAGAAGTATTAGGAAAAATAGACACAGAGCCACAGTGAACAATGGTAATGAGGTAACATGGAGCAGTGAGAAGACCAGTCAGATGATTTGCAACGCAGTCCCAACTCTACCACTAATTTAATATCTTGGCCAAATTACTTAAAGTCTCTGAGAAGCAGTATCCTCCTCTGCAAATGGAGCATAAGGAATTCCGAGGCTGTTGTAAAGACCAAATACGATAATATATGCAGAAGCAGCTTATAAACAGAAAGCATAAGACACATGGAAGATGTCATTACTATACGTAGATCCTAGTATTTCCAAACACGAGGAACAGGTCACCGGGGCCTGGATGATAACAGGCCCTTCTCATCTGCCCATTTTTGAACTTTCCCAGGATTACAGGCAAAGTGATTTGATTTTAATGAACTGTTATATTCAGACTCACGCTACCATATCATCAAGTGGTATTCATTAACAGAAAGAATAGCAAAGATACAAAATATAGGCAAACTATAAAAATCTCATATTAATTAGCAAATTATGATGTACTTGTGGAAATTTTAAAAAGGAAACATCATCTGGGTTCTTAGTAAAAACTGTCTATAAAGGTCTTTGGAAAGCTCCGTTCAGACCTTAGCAATCACGTTTTCTGGTTTTTCAAAAAACAAACTTGTCAAAATTTATTTGGAAGGTTTACAGCATTATTAATAACTTTACTGTTTGGCAGGAAGGCATCATGATTAAAAACAATTTCTAAATGGTATAAAACTCCATGATTCCCAACAAAAGGCTGGTCCTGAACTAAGTAGACTTCCAAGTCAGAAAATAGTGCTGGGCTTCGTGGGACTTTATACTGTTGTTTGGATTAAGCAACTTGCACTCCCTTGGAAGATATCCAGAAGCTACAGCTAGGGCAGCATGGAGGGTCGTTTGGCTACTGTGTGGATTGAGCTGCAGGGAGCACATTCCATCAGCGCTCTGCAGTCAGTACCGCCTGCCTATCTGCTTCTGAGTGCAATAGTCTATGGTCTATAAAGCACTAAATGGTTGGACCTTCACCACTTAGAGATCAGCCTTCCTCCCTGGGCAACTTCAGGGCAATTGAGATCAGCTGGAGGGCTGCTGCTTGTATTTCCCAACTTGCATCTACAGAGAACCAGAGGCAGCGAATCTTCCAAGGAAGGCCCCCATTTATGGACCGCCTTGCCTTCCATTAGCCAGCAAAGAACTAATCTGGTGATCCTTAGGGCATGGCAGAAAGCCTATCTTTTAATCAGAGTTGAAAAGCGGGAGTTTCTACTCTTTAAAAAGAGCAATGCATTCAGTAGAACAATCTCAGATTCCTTCAACCTTCCCATTAAAATAACACGAACAGTACAGTTTCTCCTTTCTGGCCTTCAGTCGTCAGCATTCACTGGTTTACTAATCTAGTTCCTTGTTTGACCTTTTCCTCACCTTTTTCCCATTTAGAGGGTAAAAGATTGAACGAGTAAGATATTTTAATGCTAGATTTTGTTTTTGAGGTTTTCAACCAGAGATTTGACTTAATATTTATATCCTAATACGTATTCATTTTTTTATATATTCCTCCAGCAAATAGGAATTGGATGCCCATGGTATGCCAGCACTTATTTAAATGCTTCAGATACAGTAGAAAAAGAAGCCCTTATGTTGATGGAGTTTGTGGCCTATTTAGAAGGACAGAAAATAAATATATGTAATATTACATTAAAAGTGAATAAGTGCCATGAAGAAAAATAAAGCAAGGGAGGAAGTGAGAGATTTAACTTTTAGATAAAATGAGCTCGGGCGATCTCTCTGAAGAGGTGACATTTGACCAGAGGATTAAAGTCAAAGATACGAGCTATGCAGTGCGGGGAGGATGATGAAGCTCAAAGGCACTAAGGCTGGTGACGGCTCGGCGTGCTTGAGTCACTCTGGATTGACTATGGCTGAGGGAAAGGAAGTGAGGAATGCAGCTGGGGCCAGGTCAGGTAACACCTTGTAGACAATAGCAATAACTTGTTATTTTACTCTAAACATGATGGTGTCAAGTAGGAATGTTGATGTGCTCTGTGATTAAAATGATCTCTGAAGAAGCCTGCAGGTGAGGCAGGATTACACGCTACAGGAGAAGATGAGATGAGAGGTAATGGTCCCTTGGTCTTGGGTGGTAAGAAGGAGTCAGATTCAGGATATATTTTAAAGGAATACCCAACTGGATTTGCTGATGTATTGGATATGGGATTTGAGGGAAAGGAAAAAGTAAAGGATGACTCCAAACATATAGTCAGGAAATTAGTTAGTACATATTCTTTGCAGAGCTATTAGGCACTAATTATTATATAGAGGTCCTGAAGGTAAGTAATTTCAACCTATAACAATAGAGAAATTCAGGATGGGGAGAATTACTTACCATTATACAATTTGCAATAGGAATCACCATACAATTCCTTTAAATAGCAAGATCCTTCAATGCAGTTAAAGTGTGATTCAATTATTATGAAATCCATTTGGAAAGAATTATTCAGGAAAATAAGTAAAATCTATTTTCATTAAGCACTGGGAAGAGTAGCAAAAGATAGGCTCTCCCCCGCCATCTGTGGGCATATAATTAGGGCAGCCACATATAATCATGGGACCCAGGACAGGATGCCTATCACCTTGGCACAACTGATGCTCATTCTCCTTTGCACTCTTAAAAGTGTCCATAAATTATAGGCCCACTCTACAACATAATCTCCATATAAGAAATTTCTACACAGTCAACAGAGTAAAGAGACACTGTATGGAATGGGAGAAAATATTTGCACCCATATATCAAATAAAGAGTTAACATCCAAAACATATAAGGAACTCATACAAGTCAATAGCAAACAACCAAATAATCCAGTTAAAAGATGGGGAGAGGACTTGAAGAGACAATTTTCCAAAGATGATGTACAGATGGCCAGCAGGTACATGGAAAGATGCTCAACATCACTAATGATAAGGGAAATGCAAATCAAAACCACAGTGAGATAATCACCTCACATCTGTTGGAATGGCTATTATCAAAAAGACAACTGTTGGTAAAGATGTGGAAAAAAGGGAACCTTTGTGCTATGTTGGTGGGAATGTAAATTGGTACAGCCACTGTGGAAAACAGTATGGAGGTTCCTCAAAAAACTAAAAATAGAGCTACCATATGATTCAGCTATTCCACTTCTGGATGCATATCCGAAGGAAATGAAACCACTATCTCGAAGAGATATCTGTACTCCCATGTTCACTGCATCATTGTTCACAATAGTCAAGTCGTGGAAACAATCCATCAATGGATGGATGGATAAAGAGAAAATTATAAATATATGGAATATTATTCAGCCATGAAAAAGGAAGGAAATCCTTACATTTGCAACAACATGGATGGACCTTCAGGGCATTATGCTAAGTGAAATAAGTCAGACGGAGAAAGATAAATCCTGTATGATCTCACTTATATGTGGAATCTAAAAACATTGAACTCGTAGAAACAGAAAGTAGATTGGTGGTTGCCAGGGGCTAGGGGTGGGAAATTGGGAGACGTGTGTTAAAGGGTATAAATTTCCAATTATAAGATGAGTAAGTTCTGGGGATCTAGTGTACACCGTGGTGATTATAGTTAACAATACTGTATTACATCCTTGAAAGTTGCTAAGAGAGTAGATCTTAAATGTTCTCATCGCACACACACAAATTGTAATTATGTGAGGTGATGGATGGGTTAACTAACCTTATTGTAATCCTTTTGCAACATATATGTGTATCAAATCAACATGATTTACAAGTTAAACTTACACAATGTTATATTACACTTATATCTCAATAAAGTTGAAAAAATATAAATAAATAGAACTAAACACAGCGGCTTAGATTATTTATCATGCAAAAAGATAGAATACGTGGAGTCATTAATCTAAGGAGAGATTAGAGGTAAAACATCCCTCCTTGCATGGCTTGATCCCACCAACAGAAGACAGAGGTGGCCAAGGATGACATCACTAGTGCACATGTATTGATTGCTACATATGTCATACACTACACTAGGTGCTGGATATTAAGACACAAACCTATAGAGTCAGCCCTGATGGCCTAGTGGTTAAAGTTTGGGGTGCTCCACCCCGGCAGCCCGGGTTCGGCTCCCAGGTGCACAACCACACCACTTGTCTGTCAGTAGCCATGCTCTGGCAGCGGCTTACATAGAAGAGCTAGAAGGACTTACAACTAGAATATACAACAATGTACTGGGGATTTGAGGAGGAAAAACCAAAGATGAAGACTGGCAACAGATGTTAGCTCAGGGCAAATCTTAAAAAAAAAGAAGACGTGAACCTATAGAACATGATTTGTATCCCTGATGATTTCAGAACATTCCCTCAAAATACCCCAGTGACACCAGGGCATGTAACTCTATCTTCAACTGGATGCCACTGAATCTCAAACAAATAAAGAAATTCTCTTCAGTAACAAGAGTAGACTGTATTAACAAGGGCAGGAGACTTAAACCTCTTGGGGCTTGTACCTAGAGGGCTGGATCATCAAGATATGCCCACTGTACCTTGAGTTGTTAAAAATAATAATAAAGATATAAGTAAACTAAATCAATCACTGCCCCAGGTTCATGAAGGTTCTGGCCTCTGCCCAAGTGCTCTGTGACTTTTCAACTCCTATTCTTACTGTCTGTGTTCCTGCCTCAGATCCTGACTTCTTTGGATGTAGCCAAGTCTATTGCTAACTTTTTCTTGATACTGAACTGTGCCCTGAGCCCTGTCAGTAAACCATGAATGACACCTCCCTGCTTAACAATTCCCAGAAGGAGGAGTGGTGTATGCCATGATCTACAAAATTAGAGTGTGATTATTTTTCACTATCACTATCACTATTAATAGTATTACCATCATCATCAACAGCAATAATTTTAAGAGCTATATGCTGTGGAAAAACAAAAAACAAAGGAGTGACTCAGTTCTTGGCCCTAAAGAACTTATAATGTGCAAATAGTCATTACTCATTATATTTGATTGATTCACCTTCCTTAATGTAAGGGAATTTAAAATTATAATTAAGGCTTACAAAAGGTCTCATTTTTAGACAAGTAATATTACATGACATTTTCTCTTTCAGCTGGGGATTTCAGGGAAGTTTATAATATTACCTTGATAAACTTCACAAAACCCCTCTCAGGTTGCATGTATAAAACTAATTTGCAGATGGTTGATAAAGAAAAAAGCATGCATCAAGAGCAAGTGATCTGCCCCAACTTAAAAATAGCTTTTATACTGTTCTTTCCAACTGGGTATAGCAGCAAAACCCACCACCATAACAGAAGATTCTATGAAATTTTTTCATAAGTGTTATAGTATTTCTCTCAATATGAACCAGTAAAGCAATTAGAATATGTTCTAATAACCTCAACTTTCAGTGAGGCTTACAAAATTTAAAGTACTTCCTGCTAGTTATTCAGTTATGTTTATCACCAAATACAGTGTTCTTTCCACCTTTGGAGGAAGGAGAAGCAGTGGAGTATTTGAGACACAATTCAACAAAACTATGTTTGAGCATAAAGATGATTTTCTATGACTCTTAGACCAACGAGAAACTAATAATGTCTTATTTATTTTTAATAGCAAAGAGTATCTGAAAAGCAGTATATACGTTTTATTTTTGACCATTGAATTTTATTCTGAATAGGCTTTGGGAATCTTAATAAGCAAAAGCACCCTGGGGTTAATCCATTTTGTATAACGTGGGATACTTTTAATAAGGCAAACAATGGTTCCCAAGTTTATCGACTTCAAGAGTAGATTTTTATATACCCAATTATCCACAAAATAGGGCACATTTGTCCACCTGTAAATTATTTATTTTGGTACTATTTTCACTCATCCAAAATAAATCACTTTGCAGTTGATTATCGACTCTCTCATTTTCCCTTTTGACATTTTCCTTGTTCTCCCCCATGTCCCTGCCTCTCCCTACCCCCACCTCCTACATATGATTTTCTACCTCTTCCTCAGAGCTTTTCTATGTGGCACCTCTTCTATGTCTGCTCGTGCTCCAGACCTTTCTTCTCCCTTTTCCTGCTACCAAACCACAGGTCTTTATCTGTCTTTGGGAGCAATGAGGAAATAAATCCCTTCTAATTTATTGGTGTCTTGTGGATGCGCAGAGGGTGACCCCTTCTCAAGATAGTTGTGGTTTCATGAAGAATTCCTAAAAAACAAAAATTAGCTCAAAAGAGTTGATTTCCAGGTGGCTTCATGTACATGTCTGCTTCCATGAGCATCTAGGTTTCTAGAGCATTCCTGACTCATCACTTAGCAAGCACTCATCTTGTGTCAGATGCTATCCTAACCATTTTACATAACCTCGTTCACAGATGCAACAATTCAGAAGTGGTTCTATTACTATCTTATCAATGAGGGTTGGGTAAGTAATTTGCCCAAAGTCACCTAGGTAGTAAGTAGTGGAGCTGAGATCTGAACCCTAGTCTATCTGACGCCATGCTTCTAACCACTGTCTGGCCTATAAGTTTCATCCATTTTGCTACATTCCCTCACATAAAAATAGTTGCCTACTTCATCTACTTCTAAAAAATGATTTTGAAAGCAATTATGTTCGCAAGACAGGTTGGAAACCACTGGGTTTCTGCAGGGAAAGTGAACATTTTCGTTCTGATTATTGTGCTATAACTATGAGTGCACGTGTTTGAATAGTGCTTTATAGTACATACAACTCTTCCATGTGTTTTACCTCGTTCAACCTCACGCGCCCATGAAGTAGGTTATATTGACTCCATTTTACAGGTGAGGAACTGATGCTAGGAGAGATACGTTGACTTGAAAAAGGACCCCCAACTAGTGTTTTGCAGAATCAAGATTCAAACTCTCATTTTCTAAAGTATTTCCAATATACTTTCCAGTCTACTGCAATTGTCTTACATAAAGCTATCTGAAACTACAAGAATTACAAAACAGGAGACTTATACTCTGGAAAGCTCCCCCAAATGGGAGGATTTTGTTTGTAAAGATTGTTTCAGGGAAATGAGAATTTCTAATTTGACACCAGCTAATCAGTGAATATTTTCTATTTATTTTAGCCTTTCATTTGATATTTGCCATAATCAAATATGCAATCATTGAAGGAACATAATTGGTCAAATGCTTTGCTATTTTTGTAACTGTATGTAATGATTCATATTACAATATAGCAGATATAAGACAAGCAGATCATAAATGCCTTGTGGCCAACTTCTTTCCCATGTCATAACCCTAGAATAAGTAATAGCAGCTTCTAGCAATGCTGGCTTGTGAGGAAAGCTGACATTGTCTGTTAGGATGAAGCATACCTGAATCCAGTTTTTAAGGGGCATGTAATCCACGTCTTGGGACCACTTTATGCACCAGCCCACATCTTTGCTCCACTTGCTGGTTCCACTCCCGAGACTGGACCACTTGCTGCACTTCGAGGCTAGAATTGCTCCAGAGAAGGCCTGTGCCATTCCTGACCACTGTTGCCTCAGTTCCTAACTCTTTCCTAAATTTCAGCTCCCCCCAGAGGCGAGGGCCAGGCTTTGGTACAATCTCTGACATGCCTGCTGAGGCAGGAGGTACAGCAGTTTCTCCACCCAGGTTAACTTGGTAACATAACCCCAATCTCTGGCCTGTACTCTTATGGATTGATCATTCTTCTCAGGAAAGAATCTTCCCTCTTTAGTGCTTTATACCAAATGTAAAATGGAAACTGGAAATGCACAACGGCATTCCAGAAACACAGATGCATCAAAGAAGAGTGACTATCTACAGGAATTTCACAAATGAAGTTGGGTGGGTGGAGAGAAAGGTTAGTCTACATAAAATAATGTGCAAATTCACATCCCAAATGATGTCTTTCTAATGATTTTAGAGAAATGAGTGAGTGTAATTGACTAAATGCAAGAGGTGAGCCTTGTTGGGTTGAATGAGGCAAAGTGGAGAGAAGCAGCAAAGTATTAGTGTCCAATTATATAATGTTTGCTAGTGTAGGCAATGTTTTGAGTTTATGTATACATAGATTGTCATTTAATTATCATTCCCTGCCAGAGTAGTTACTATTTATTATATGTACTTTAAAGATGAGGAAATTAAAGGCAGAGAGAAGTTAAATAACACCCTCCGAGTGGCAGAGCCTGAGTCAAACCTGGCAGTGTGGCACCCAGGTGTAGTCTTGCCTCTACTCTGTGAGTCCTCTGTGGGAAGAGGGGGAGAAACAGCTAAGGGTGGTGAGTGACTTTGTCATTCTGGGGGGCACAAAGAGATGGGAAAGACAAAAACAGGTGGTGATGCAGGAGAGGAGGCTTGAAGGCAAAATGAAACCATTCCATGAGGCGCTTCAAAGCATGAATTGGAGCTTGATTTTGAAAGATACTGGGGACCCATTCTGAGTGCATAGGGTAGTAACCCGATCCAAGGGATCTTTGCAGAGGTTAGCTGTTCAGAGGACACGTTGGAGAAGCTGGAGGAATGTAATAATGATTTTTGACACTTTTTAAGCATAAGGAGGTAAATGAGGTCTTGTATTTCTACATCATTGGCAGAGCAGTTAAATGCCAGTGATCTTAAGAATCTTGAAACCTGCAAGAGAGATTCATCCTTCTCCTTTCTACTTTCTCTCTTAGAATCCACCGAGAGCCCAAAGAGATAAAATCTGTATCTCTGAATTTAACTACTTCTGAAGTACCCACGAATGATTTTCCTTTACCAGTGGGTAGATATGGAATACTGTCATTCAGATATTCCCCCATTGTGTCCCCTCTGGATTTCAGGGTTTGTCACTTAACTAGTCCAGCTCCTTCTTCAGAATTTAATCTTCCTCCTTCCTGACTCTTCTCCCATTTGCACAGATGCGAAGTTCTAAGTCATCTATGATACATCCTGTATCCAAACATGAAATCATTTCAATGTTTTTTCCACAATGTAGCTCCCTTTCATTCTTATAGTCACATCTCTCGGGAAATCTGTGTCACTCTGTGCCTAGATGATTGGTTACCCTTCTATCAGATCTTTCCATCTTTATCGTCTTCCTTCTTTCCACTCTACACACTGGACCAAAAGATTCTTTATTAAAGAATCAGTTTTTATTCCTGTGGCTAAAAGTGAGAGAATTCTAACTTAAATTGGCTTAAGTAAAAGAATAAAATGGGCAGACAGTAGTTTTATTTTGGCTTTACAGAATAAGCTCAGGTAGAGATTTGGCTTATCATGCATCTGGATGCAGGTGTTCAAGTGATACCATCAAAAGTATGACTTCTTCCTCCTCTAGGTTCCATGTGGGCTTGATGGTCAAGCCACTTATCTGCCTTGTGATAGTGAGATGACTTAAAATCCTAGGTTTAAGTTCTTACCAGTTCACCAACTCCAATGGAAAGGAAGCTTCTATTTCCAATAGTTTTCCCTAAATCCTAAATTGGGTTTTACTGTCCTGGTTTGATTACTGTGCACATTGCTGACACAATTGTAGCAAGAGAAATGAAAATGCAGAATGGCGAATATGGGTCACATGCTGTCCTCTAGAGCTGAGGGGTGCCATTATTTCCTTCTGAATACATTAACAGAGAGAAGAGAAGTGGTTCCCCAATGGAAAATGAGGATGATTTCACCAGAATGAGAAGGAATGTGTGCTAGAACTATTGTTTTTTTCAGGAAAAATGCAAAAAAACCCAATCATAACCTGCACACTATACTACTCAAAAAAGTGCAATTGTTTCCTCTTGCGGCAGAGTAAGTTAAGTAACAAAGCTGAAAATGACTTTACAGTTCATCTTAGTCAACTTCAGAGAAATAAAGCAAAAACTAGTAACAGAACCAAGTCTAGGACCCACGTATTTGCTTCTTAAAGCATTCTTTTTAATGGTTTCCACAATGGAAATTCAAGCTGGTCTTCAAGTACTCTCTGTAAATTATCTAATTTTTACCTATTTTCCTTACTTTTCAGTACTCTGCAACAAGAATTCTGGAACAAGTGAACTTACCTTCTCAGTGTTCCCTGGACATCCTTTGCCTATTTCTACCTTTATACCTTTACTTCTATTTTCCAGTTGTAATGAACTCATCTCTTTTCCATTTATTCTAACCCACAGAATATCCAAGGTCCAACTCAAGTTTTATTTTTCCATTAGCCATAATTGAGCTTTTTTTTCTATTTCACTGAGAAAATTGAAGTAATTAGAAGAGAATTTACACAAGCTCCCATCACTTCCTCTTTTCACCTACCTTTATCTGCTCCCTGTGTGCTATATTCTACCCCCTGTTTCTATGAATCTAAGCTCCTAATTGAAGGAAAACTCTCCACTTATATACAAAATTCCATCCTCTCATCTACTCAAGGGCATATCTTAACAATTCTCCTCATACCTTTATCATCAGTGTTTCCATCTCTACTGGATCATCACCATGAGTATCAAAAGTGTAATTATTTCTTCCATCTTGTAATACCTACTTTGACCTTATTTTCCTCTTCTTTGTTTCTGTATATAGACAAACTCTACCTGGCAATTATCTGTTCAGGCTGACTGATTTCTCTTCTAGCATTTTAGTTTTTGCCAATCCCAATAAGAGTTTTGCCCCCATCATGCCAGCAAAAATGGTCTTATCAAGGTTGTTATCAGGTAAACAATATCAGGTCGAGTAAGGTGGGCTGCAGTGAGAAATAAACCTAAATAGTTAAGTCCATTTTTTAGTAAAAATAATAATTTTTATAATACAATAACAGCAAGTCCAATACAGTCTGGCTATGTGTCCAGAAACAAGGGAAAACATACTTTGGTGATGACAAATTTATCTTATTAAATAGGAGAGACTATTCTTGGTTCTCATTTTACTAGGCCTATCAGCAGCATTTGACACTTTTGATCATATCTTATCTCTTTAAAACTCTTCCTTCGTGTGGCTTGCAGGATACCACACTGCATAGTATTCCTCTTGCTTCTCCAAATGATCTTTCTTAGACCCTTTGATTATTCTTCCGCATCTTTCTCACCTTTAGATGTTGAAATGCTCACTGTGCTCAATCTCTGTATCTCTATTTCTCTCAGTCTACATTCCCTCTCTTGTTGGTTTTGCCCAGTATTGTGGGTTCTAAATGCTGACGACTCCCAAATTTATGTTTCAAGCCTAGGCCTCTTCTCATAATCCACACTTGTATGTCCAGCTGCCTACTTAACATCTTCACTTAAATATCTAGTTAACAAACTTACCACAGGCAAAACTGAAATTTGAACATTTTCCACCCCTACCTCACCCAACCTGCTCCTCATTGAGTCTTCTCCAATGCAGTTAAAGATATCTCCATCCTTTTAGTTTCCTATTGCTGAGGCCAAAAATTTTGACTTCATCCTTGATATCTCTTTTTCTTTCATTCCACATCCAATCAATCAGCAAATATTTCGGTTCTACCTTCCAAAATCTGAAACTTCACATTGCTCCATGGCTACCACCATATTCCAAGCCACCATCAGCTTTTTCCTGGACTAACAGAATAGCCTTGTCATTAGTCTTCTAGATTCTGTCCTCCCTTCCCCTACGTCAGGTTATTTTCAAAATACCACCCAGAGTAATCCTGTCAGGTCATGTCACTTTTCTGCTTAAAACTTTCCAAAGACATCTGGTTTTGAGTAAAAGCCAACGTTCTTACCATGACTACAAGCCCCTTCATGGTCTTGAACCCAATACTCTCCAAGCTTATCTTCTCCTAGTTTCTTCCTGTTCACTCATTGGCCTCCTAGATTTCTTTGTTTCATACTCCAGATGTGCACCATCTCAAGGTCTTTTGTGCTCTTACCTCAGATATTCATGTGACTCACTCTCTCACTTTCTGTAGGTCTTTGTTAAAATCTTCTCTTCTCAGTGAGAACTTTCCTAGCCATTTCATCTAAAATCGAAACTTCTCCCTAGCATTTTATTTTCTTTACCTGCATTATTTTTTCCCTTGGCATTTATTGCTATCTAACATTATACATGTCTCCCTCCAGCCAAAAGTTATATGTGGTTTTCTGTTTTGTTTTGTTTTTAGCTTCAGTATTCCCAACATCTGGAAGAGCGTCAGATATAGCTTCTATTGATTGGATGGATCAATTACTCTGAATCTCAATGATCGCTACTTTCTGTTAACTTCTAAAGCTCTCTGTCATTCATTTGGAATGTAGTCGTAGTCTGCCCTTTTTTAACTTTTCGTGAGAAAACATCAAACATCCTGGGATTTATAATTTGATTATAAATTCATTATATAAATGGAAAGTATGAGTATGTCTTTTTACCAACCCCCCATGCCTAATTCAGAGGTGCACACAAAGATGAATGAATAAATGAATGAGTGAACGGGAAATTCACCAGAGGAGTACAGTAGGGTGGGTGAATGGTGGGCTGTGGAGGCCAAGGATGCTCAGGAGTAGCACAGGAGACTGGAACCTAAGAAGGATAACTTCAGTTGAAGATTAAGGCAAAGGAGTTGTAGGCACCTAACATGGGAGTCCAGCTGCATTATGCCTTCTCAATGAAATATAGTTGCCCTTGATGAATTCAGTAGTCGATCCACATGCCAGCCTTTTTCAGTCAAGTCTTCCTGTTTCTCAGAGCTATATTTGGCAAATGCCAGACACTGTTCTGTTAATTTTAAAAAACGGAAACAATCTAAGCAATTGAGATAAATAACAGACCCCAGAAGATTGTGCTCTTTTCTCTATTACACAAATGTTCTCACTGAATCCGTTCTTATATGCCAAAGGTTAGGCAATATAATTCTGAAACAAAATATAAACTTAGGTAGGCTAATTTCCAAGTGCCTCATTCTAAAATAATAAAATTTAGTGTGCAATCCTGCAATATTTTAGATTCACAGAATGTATATATACGTAAATATACATATATATATTTGCAGTATTGGATGAGAATGATTTATTTAAATTGAGTCACCACACACAGGTTATCTCATCTCTCTTCTGCTATATGATTTAGCAAAGTTGTCAGAGGAGAAGAGGTGTCTGTATCTATGGGTGTGTGGTGGAGGAGGTTAGAGGGTTTGGGTCAGTGAGAAGGTGGACAAATGAACAAAATCAGGAAAGGGTACGTATCTTCTTAGCATGCAAAAGCATAGAATATACTGAGAAGAACTAAGATTTATTCTGAAGCGATTGGTCAGCCCAACTGTGCAGACAGCCTGGTAGAAACCTCTATAGAATGAATGGAACAAAGGAAACCAGAAAAGGGAGAGGGATGGAGAGACGGTAACGACGGGAAATCAGAAGTGCACCTTGTGAAAACAGGAAACTCAAAGACAAATTACAGGGGGGCGATGATGTGTTCTAGCATGTACAGCTGAGAGTTCTGTGGCTGTTCACACCTATTCGACCTCCCGCCAGGCGCCGGGACCATGGGGGACATCCTCAGCACACCTAGCGCTGTGCCAGCCACCTGTGTCACACGCTGGGGTGCTATTTAAGATCACTGTGAGGTTTGACTGTGAAAGCAAAGATTTTGGTATCAAAAATGATTCCACTGAGACTTATTAACTTTCTACTTTATGTTTGTTAAAACATATGCTGTCACAAAATCGGCACCATTTCCTTATTTTTATAATCGTTTCAAATTGTCTCCACTTTCAACCGCCTTTATTTATCCTCTCCTTCTCTCAGGGACTTTTTAATTGACATTTGTGCAAAATACGGAGCTACATCAAGCTGCCTTCCACCAAAGATGGCTGATCATATTATCCTCACTTTCTAACATTGCTATTGAGGCTGATGTGTGGCATATTTCCTCAGCTTTCAGTGTTCTCTTGAAATTCTATCACTTTCGTGTATCCCGCAGATTTCTAAGTTCGCCTCTTGCCTCGATTTTACTACTCAACACAGCTTCTGAAACTGTGTCGTGTAGACGATTCTCATTAGGGGTAAGGAGTGCTCTATTTCTGAGGAAATTATGGCGTGTGTCACTCTCAGAGTTATTGGCCCCGCCTTCAGATCAGCATTTCAAGAATCAAGCTCGTTATTGAATGCACTATTCAACACCATGATTATGCCCCTGTTCTTTCCAAATCAATTTCTCTTCAGCTTCTGTTAACTGTAGAGGGTTCTTATGTCTCCCTTCTCAGATGGCTCTCCTCCTCCTCAGGGATCTCATCTGAAAACACGAATTTTCTATCTTTTCTTTGCCTCTTAATGCCTCTCTCTTCTGTTATTTAACTTTGCAATTGTGTTATTCAACTCTGTCAAGTGTCTTGACATACAGCTTGCACAAAATCTGCTATCCATTTTAAAACTCATTGTTGGAGACTCCTCTTAGCCTGAGGATCTGTGGTTCTGCTTTGTGTATCAGCCCATTCATAGTAACTTCCATGGATAAAGGAGACAAGAAATTTAACAAAATCCAGTGTTAAATCTTCTGCTAATATAGGTAGGTCAACATAAGGATATGAACATTTTATATATACATATATATAAGAACAGACACATTTAAATGCCTAACAGACAATATCCTGATGGAAGATTATCTGCTATGAAAATTCAAATCCTTCCATAGAATTTATACCTTTTATCATAAAATGTTTGTACACTGATCCCTTATGGTATAAGAAAGAAAAGATGATGAGAGCAAATGAAAGAGAAACACCTGAATTCATATAAATTCCATTTTGCCCTTAGCCATATGAGTGCCCAGTCAAGACGACCATGCTGTTTTCACACCAGTTCTAGGATTGCACATCAGAGCAGGTGACACTGGTTCACTGCAACTCCAATCCTGCCTTCCCCATAACTCTTTGTACCCATGCTTTGAGGCCATCAGACTCAGCTCTGAGATCACTGAAGCAAAATCAGAGCATCTGGGTAGAGTGTCAGAACAGCAGAGGTAACATCGGTGCAACATCGCAGTGGCTTACGGCATCTCAAACTACAAATGCTCCATCAGTGATGGTTGAGAGGCTGTAGATGGTCATGCATTCGTGTCCAGATACAAGGACTTGTAAAAACTTACAGGAAGACCACAATGATGCAGCAAATCATTTTTCCTGTGATCTTAGTTGAGTTTCTGAATATGTCTTGATGCTAGTTTGGAATACAATTCCACTGTTTTATTCTCAGTTATTGTGTTAGGCTTCTGGTCGTTTTCCTAAGCATGCATGTAAACAAATCGACAGCCTGAACTGCTTGGTATGTGGAAGAACAGTGATATAAAAAATAAAAAGGAAGAATTATGGTATGCCCCAGTTTAATCTTTGGATAGAAAGATTATAATATTATTGTTTACCATCATCAATGCTATAAGTATATATTATTGAGTCATAAATCATACAACCATGGTTTTTCTGTCTTGTGCAATTAAGTAGTCTAAGTAAAATAATATTCTCTTAGGTTTTGTTATTGTTATTAATCTGCAGGCTGGTGATGGAATTTCATTCTTTTGACTTCTAGATTCCTTGTAAGTAAATATATGACTGTTTCCTAAAATTGAGAGCTGCTAAAATGTTCCATTTGTTTTACTTTTTTACATAAAGCATAAAAATAGTGAAAGAGAAATATTTTTTTCTAAACAATTCTTTGTATTTGCTGAAACTTTCTTGGTGATTACAAATTTGGTGTATATATATATATATATATATATATATACACCAAAGATATATATATATATATCTCTTCTCTGAACTTCAGTGTCAAGAAAGTAACCCTCTAAAAGCTTTATGACAATCAAACTCCTAAAAATCTTTCAATAAATAATATAGTTTATTATGAATGCTATTATTATAAATTGAATACTAAATGAATTCAGGTTAGAAAACTTCAAATAGTGAGTAACACATTTTCTTCTTTTATCTCCATGCCAATTATCATGAATTCACTTGGCATTCACTGAAATTATACTGATCATAAGGAATTTCTTTGATATTTATATGGACAATATGTGCCCTTTTAGGAACACTATTATAATTTGGTAATAATTAATATGCATATTAAATTAACTATTTAGAACCCAATTAGAACCGTGTTTTTTTAAGAACAAAGCGTATGCTGTGCTCAGGTGAATCATGGAGGTTGCTGTTTAGGCAATACATCCCCCAATTAAAACTCTATACTTGAAATATTATGCAAACTGCTTCATGGTTTAAATTTGATGTCCATGTATTAATATGACGAGGGTATAATCAATTGCGTATTGATGTTATGCAAAGTGTTGGTGTGGCTGCTGCTCAGTGCTGTCCACAAAGAGGCACTAGCAGAAAAGGTCTATGACTATACTAGTGACCTCCCTCTGGAAATGTTTCTGGGGACGGGAAGAGAAGCAAATCATTACAACTTCACGGCTTCCCCTGCTTTCCTTTGGCCATGTTCTGCTTCCAAGTGGTGATCCTGGAAGAAGGTAAAAATGGTATGTCAAATTCTAGAAAAATTAGGAATCTGCTAAGAGACAGTTATTTTTTCTAAACTTGATGGGGATGACTAGACTGAATATACTAACTGTATTTACGCGAGGCTTCTGTTATTCTTAGCATTCCGGATACTCTGCTCTGCTGTGCTCTAGATTGACCTTATTCATTGTTTGTGTGCTGGGAGCAACTTGAATCTTATCTCAGTTGCTATATTTGCTACTTTAAATTCAATTGAAAAGTGCTGGGGAGGTCAAGCCCTTCTGGAAGGTGTGGATGGTTGTAGAGGGACATGCCAGGATTTTACTAGTGGAAATCCTCTGTGGTAATAATGTTTAGTTATTTCATTGCTCATGTGCTTTTTAATTTTCTAGAATAAATGTCCACAGGAATAACACAACTTTCCATTCTTTGGTATATTAATAAAATGAATTTTTCTGGCAAAACAGCCCATAATGAAGCATAAATGTGTAGGTTTTTATACATACTAAAAAAAGTGTTGACACTGGGTAATGTTAATACAATGTAATTGGACTAGACTGTGTATTGGGTTCCTAAAACACACTAGAGCACTCCTACTGTATAATAATCCACAATCCCTCTATAGACATTTTTGAACAATAAAGAAGACACAGCAGGTGAGAAATAAGTCAGCATGCTCTCAAAATGATACAACCATTGGGAGTGAGGATAGGTGGAAATTCAACATCCTTTAAAACAGGTAGGTTCTTTCTTAGAAGTGAAAAAAGTTAAGAAACATACAATTTGACACGTTACTAACGTGAATTAATTTTCTAGTCATTATAGGTGTACTGGAACAGTTCTCATCATGATAAATTTTTTTGGAATCCATGTAGTTCAAACACTTATTTAGAAGTGTTTGTCACTTTAAACTAAAAAGGCAGTTTCCTGATTTTAATGAATTTACCTCTTGGAAGCACTGACTTTTGCGAGACCAATTGAATGAAGCTGCCCGCATGTTGGGTAGAGCTAACTATCCCTATGAGCATTTCATGTTATGAGTCGGTGGTTTTAATGCCTGCCTTTCTTCAGTCATTGGGGTCTTATTTTGAATGCTTTGCTTAAATATTAAGGCCTGTTCTGTCTTCAGTGAAATCGTCTCTTGTCAATCTCATGTTTTGAGGCACAACCCCAAAATATCTCAACTGTTTTTCTGTTAGCCAATCTACTCCCCCTTGTCAAATTTAGACAGTGTCACTACAGTGTGTTCAGTGAATTTTCTTCCAATCATCAATTATGGTAGCTCCAAAATGAATCATTAGCAAAGATGCTCCAGGTATGCTACTTCATAATATTTCTCACCTGGTCCCAGATTGATGTCCCTGATATGATCATATCTCCATCATTTCTTCTACATCTTTTGTGCCTACTTCCAAGAAGCCTACTCTCCTACCTCATCAGACCACTGGTAGGGTTTGAACATGGTAAACAATGTCATACTAATATATATTTAATGTGCTGTGTCTTCTTTCTGGAACACCATTCCCCTACCTTCTGCCTCTGTTCAAATCCTACTGATCCTTCAAGCCTTCAGCAGACATCTGGCTCTTCCACAAAGCATGACCTGATGCTCCTCCTTGGAATTAATATATCCTTCCTTTCTTTCTTAGAATATGAGAACATTCTTAAGACATTTATTATTATATCACTTATAGTTTTCCTTTTATTAGGATTTATTCATTCCTTATTTTTTCATCCAATTATATTTTCAGTACTGTCAGAAAAATCTAATGTGTTTCCTTTCACATGATAGGTGCTCAGTAAATATTTATTTACATTAGTATTTCAGTTGTTGCTCTAACAGTAGTTTTGGTACCTCTCATACTTAATAGCATAAATTCCGAAAGATTTAGAGAAGGCCTGTGTATTCATTTTAAATACTTCTAGGTTGTTTCTACATTCCAATTTGGTATTTGTTTGTCTAATCTTGTGTTGCTTTTTGATACTTCAATCTATCACAATGCTTCAGAAAAATGTAATACTTAATTGGGACCATGATAAAATGGCCTACATTAAAGCTTTCACACATTCATTCATTCTGGAAATATTGATATAAATCCAACCTAGAGCTTACATTCTCCTGGAGAAGAACTGAAGTGTGGCATATTCTATGACAACAATGTGAAATCTTGTATTTTAAGGCCCAGATAAGGAAAGAGTTACTCTTGCAGGAACAGTTGCAGTAGGCTTCACTCAGATGTTGCATGTTTGTTTGGTATCAAAAGAGATGTAACAGTTTTACAGATAAAGAAAGAATATGATATGATACATGATTATAATATAATATTTATTGATCACTTACTAAATGTCAGACACAGTTGTAAGCACTTTCCATGTTACCTCATTTAATATTCATAGCTATTATTAATATTCTTTTCCACCCATGAGAATAGGCACAGAGTAGGTACATAACTTGCCTACTACATCACTACATAACAAGACAGTAGCAGAGTCAGGATTCAAACTTTGCTGGTCTAGTTCAAAAGCCCAAACTCACGATCACTTTTTTAAGATGATAACTCTGATGATTTTGTAGAGGATGGGCTAGAGTGGGGAGTGGCAAAAAGAGTAGGAAAGAAAGCTCTTGCAATTTCCTAGATGAATGATGATTAGGGCATAATGAAGTAGCAATGGAGAAGAGTAGTAAGCTTGAGAGAACTTTTTGGGATTGAAGCAGGGATGCTGATAGGATTTAAGGATCGGCTGTGTGTGAGTGAGAGAGAGAAGTTGAGAAGGTATATTCTAATCTTCTGGCTTAGAAGAATGTAGATATGTCATTAATCAGATCAAAAATAAAGGAATAGGAACAAATCTTAGAAGCAAACTACTGGATGTAATTGTAGATATGTTATCTTGAAGTTTTTGTCACAGTGAAAATATTCAGAGAGTAATTGGGAAGATGGGTCTGGAGCATGGGAGGGAGGGGGAACTGGAGACATACTGGTCTGGGAGTTATCAGAGGAGGGCGGTGTAGGAGCACTGGGAGGAAATGGAGAGCACAGAGGAAGATGCCTCACATAAGCAGAGACGAAGACCAAGAGGGGACCTCCGTGATAGCAGGGCAGGGCAAAGAGGAAGAGTCAGAAGCTGCTGAGGACATTAGAGAAGGCAGAGAAAATGCAGGGAAGCGTGGGGATTGGGAATGGAAGCGAGAAGAAAATGTCAAGAATTGAGGTGGTCAGTGGAGTCATGGTAGGCTTGACTAGGACTGAAAGAAACCATTGAACTTTGTGGTATACCATGCTCTTTGAATAGTTGAGGGGTGGAAGCCAAGAAACGAATGAGATTTAAGTAAGTAAAGACTGAATATGGGCACTTCTCAAAATGTTTGCAGAGAGATAGCTTGTGTCAAGTCTAGGGTTTTCTTTTTGTTTGCATTGTTTTGTTATTTCAGGGTGAAAGAGCCTTGAGTGTTTTGTGTGCACAAAGAAAGACACTGCAGACAGGAAAGATGAAAGACATTAGGGAAGAAAGGATAATGGAGAGAATTAGGACTTGGACAAGAGAGAAAGATAGAGATCAGTGTAGAAATTGTCTCAATTTCATTTGGAGAGGAAGAGATATAATTTTTCCTCTGGAATTGGAGGTAAGACAGTTAGAATAGGGTCCCTGCAGGTAGATGTGGAGGTGGAAGACATCCCTTTGATGGATTTTATTTTCTTTAAAGGTTGCTGAATAAGGACAGAAAAAATACATGGTTAGGCAGCACCAACGGTTATATTGAGGTTGGAAGCCGTACATTGGTCACAGAATCACTTTACTTGATCATGTGATTTCCTTTGGCAATTGTTAGGCTCTTTTAGGAAAGAACTAGAACCATTCTCAGTTTGTCATGAAGTCCACAACAAAACTGAAAGCCGTTCAGAATTACGCAGGATACCACAAATCTCAAGCAATATTTTGTCACCACCTAGCACCAAGCACCAATCCTCGGCATCCTAATCTGTTTTTATTATGCTTTTTTCCTCCACTACCGGTATATCCAAATGAACAGGCTTCCCTATCAACTTGTAACTTATTATACCAGCTCTGTGTGTCAGGGTCCCCAAGACCACCCCCAAGTTCATTGTTTCAGTGGGACTCACAAAACTCAGCCCATAGTCGTACTCACAGCGATGATTTATTACAGCCAAAGGATGCAAAGAAAAATCAGCAAAGGAAAAGGTTTATGGGGTGAAGTCTGAAGGAGACCAGGACAGTGCAGTCACATAGGACACACTTGATTCTCCCAGCAATGAGTTGCAACCTGTGTGAAATCTTGTCTGCCAGGGAAGCTCATAGAAACTTAGCGCCACAGTTTTTATTGGGGGATGCTCACACAGGCAGCCTTTGCCTGGCACAAACCAAGATTCCAGACTCCCAGAAGGAACGCAGGTGTTCAGCATAAGCTATATTGTGTGCACAGATGGTTTAGGCACAGTGAGCCACCCTTTGAGTTTGCGTGGGGGGAGCCCTCTTGAAACCCAAGTTCCCAGATGCCAGCCAAGGGCTAAACTTGCAAGCACGCCTTGCAGTGGATCACAGTCAGGCCTACTAGGTTAACTCTTTTCTGCACACTCTGTTACTCCTCCTTCTTCTCTCTTCTCTTCTCTATACCTCATGATTTCTGCTTATTTAGATATTCTCCCCCTTCTTCACTTCTGCTAACCCCATTCTCTTTTTTCTGGCTTCTCTGCTGCCCATTATCCGTAAGTCTTCAATGAAATCACTTGAAGAGAGAACCTAATTGGTCCATCTGGTCCTTCCAGACGGACCCTGTGAGGCAGAGCTCTAACTGCTGGCCACTCAGAGGTCTCTGGCAAGCCAAAGAATTGCCATGCTTGGTCCAACTAGTTGTGAGCAGAAAAGCAGAATCAAGTGTTGAATTTTGTTCAGAATGTTCATAGAGCATGTCAAGCACTCAGGGAATAATAGACTCCTTTCCAAAGCAACAATACCCTTTACCCAGGGACAAAGAATAGAGATAGATCATAGTTGGGTTTACCCAGGATTGGAGAATGATTAGGATGTGACAAAATGACACAGAATTATTAAAAGTTATCAATTCCAGAGCACAAAATTGAGAACAGAAATGTCATATTCACCATGCCAGTTCGTCTTTCTAAAAATCTTCTTTGAGCACAGGCTTTATTAGTTTTTAGTTACCTACTAAATATAACCCAAATTTGTTATTCTTTCTTTATCCCTGTCTGTGTTATCATCAACCTAACTTTTGGTCTTCTTTTCTAATACAACCCTTCCCAAATAGTCAAATAGAACTGTTCCTTATTCCCCAGAGAACATTTTGGAGTTCTTGATTTTACACTATTCCATCTGACTAGAATGCCATTTGCTAGAATCGTTACTCATCTCTCCTAGTCTATTTCAAATGGCACCTCTTTCAAGAAGCCTTCTACAATCATTCTAAAGACTGAAATTATCTTTCCCTCTTCAATGGACAAACATGTGGTATGAAACAGGACATTAAGCATATATTCCTCTGAATATTTCTAGCTCCTTAGACTCTAACAAAAGCTCTTTTTGAATGTAAATAAATCGTTATACTTTGTTTTATCTTCCTTAGCCACTAACATTATTTTGCACGGAGTAGATCGTCAGTAAATATGTTTGAATGAGTGAATAAATGAATCTTTCAGTATGCTATGAACCAGCATTATTAGGCTGTTACACCTTTCTTTCAATTGTAGTGGCTCCACTGGACCAATTACACTTTTTTTAAAAAATCACTTGAAACTGGATTTCAAATAATTTTTGCAAGTTAAACACAAATAAGAGGGAAACATTTCCGGTGAAAACATTAGCTCTCTACTCTCATCCCCATACCGCCTACTGTGTATTCAAGTTTCACTGTCATCCTGGGTGCTTTTGACAGCAGCTCCACTACTTTTACAAGTACCATCAAAATGTATTATTGTTGATCCAGTTCTGTCATCTGAAGGTCGCATTAACAGAGGGATGAGAAATGCCTAGCACACAGCCGCTAGAGATCTTGGCAAACATTCCTGCTTCTGCTTGATTTCCAAAATGGGAAAATGCCTTTCTGCCCCATAGGTTTTGTTGTAGTAGATGATCATATTTCAGAGGTGAAATATGAAACAAAAATCAAGGCATTTGACTGTAAAAAGCCCACTTTTACCGTGCTTTACTCTCAAGGAGTGACATGTGCAAATTAAAAAGCCCTATAGAATGGAACTTATTGATTATGCTACTAAAATATTTGTATGCCATCATATTTAGAAAATCTTTCAACATCATCCCCATAGAGGTGGCATGGTCTTGCCTGACTTCATTACTTTAATGATTGGTGTGTATGTGTGTGTACAGAAGGCAAAGGAGAGGGGCATTAACCAAATGTCAAAGTAGTGAAAATAACGAAATATGACAAGTGCTTTGAAAGATCAGTATACTTCAGTTTCCTATTTTCTGTTTTGATATTGAATATGATTTTAGTATAACAGGAAAAATTTTATCTTTTCAACAAAAGTGCAGTTCTTTCTTCTTTAAAGAAAATGAAATCTATTGTCTGTGAATGAAGTTCGTGTCTAAAATATGTCATTAGAGCAACAAATACGTTTTTATTTCTTTACAGTTCTTAGTAGTACCTGATGCCGTGGATGCTCAGGTAGTGTCGATCTCCCGACTGTACATGTATCTCTCATCTCAGTTGAACTAAGTGGAAAGATGATAAAATAAACATATAGTCTGCCTCAGTTAGTCTTCTTCTCCTCTAGAAATTAGACATTGAATTGAATTTCACTAGTGAAAATCATTTGAGTTTCTCCTTCCTCGCAGATCAAAGGAAAACCTATAAATCCATGGATTGAGAGCGTAAAGTTATCTGAGATCGTCCAATCCACTGGTTCTCAACCCTATTAGACTCAAAGCTCCCTTTTATACCAGTTTATTATAAAAACTCTGTGAAATGAAATTCGTAGCAAATATAACCTGTGTATAAGCATCATTTCAAAAAATTAATATAATGCAGTAATATAAAGGGGAAATGAAAGTAATTTGTAATAGAATATATATGTCAATATGCAAATTCTCATGTGCCACTGCAATAAAAGACATTGTGAACTCATTTCCTCTTGCACCTATACATAGGGGTACAGTGAATGCACAGCTATAAATGTAATTTTCTAAGTGTATTCACAGCTCAAATACCATGAGCAACACTACCATTGGTGATATGATTTTCTAAAATGGTGAACAAGTTTTAGTAAAATTCTAAACAAAACAGTGCAATCTTTCATTATATGGTTGCTGTTCCTGGAAATGTTTATGTATATCAAATCTTAGCCAAAAATATTTGCATTCATAATTAAGTGGAGATGAGTTAGAGACTTGGATAATTACAAACAGGATTTCCCTGTTGAAATTTACTCTGGAAAGTCCTACACAATGTGAAACTTCTCTTCCCTCCATCTCCATGTCCTGTGCATTGCCAGTTGTTTAACATTCAT
Source organism: Tapirus indicus (assembly GCA_031878705.1). Taxonomy (NCBI): domain Eukaryota; kingdom Metazoa; phylum Chordata; class Mammalia; order Perissodactyla; family Tapiridae; genus Tapirus; species Tapirus indicus. Next base: position 30,250,519 of record CM062937.1, on the reverse strand, counting down.
GACTTTCACTCCCTGGATGATTATAGTCTACCCAAATGTTGTTACATCAAAAATTGCAGAACCCCAAATTTTCAAAAGCCCCTGGGGCATTGCTGCTTCTGTCAAGAACCTCTAATTCAACATCTTCATTTTTTGGATGAGGAGACTGAAGCCTGGAGAATTTAAGTAACTTACCTGAAGTCACACAGCTTGTACAGAATATGGCTGAACTAAGTTATCATCTCAGATTTTGGACTGTAGTGAATCTGATCTTATGCCAACACAGAAGCTCTGATATAGGCAGTGTCGAGTGGAACAGTGCTCCCAGGAAAAATGGCTGTAACCTAGCCAAGGATTCCATGTGCATATGTTAAATTAGCCCGGAAAGACCTCCCAAAGGATCGATTTATTTCCTGAATGCATATAAACCAAATCTGCACCCTCTGTTCTCACTAATCCCAGCCCTCATCTTGTTGTCTGCTTACACAATCTGCCCTCGCACTCTTGGAAATAGATGTCTTCCAAGCCTTTCCAAATGCTTCCAATAAATCCTCCCTTCTATCTGACAAACACATCATTTCCTCTCTGTATAGCTTCCAAGCCTTCTCTTCATTACTTTTTCTGTGAATATTTCCCATTGTTCATGGTGATTACAGAATTTCAAGTTCATTTTCCCTATAATTGTACTTCTCTGTATGTACTAGTTTTGCCTATATGTCTGTAAAGATTTTATTTTCACTGGATTTATCTATCCTATTAATTGATAAATCCTGAAGCAACTGTTAATTTCAAGCATCTAATGCCACATTAAATACCCTGTGGCCACTTCACAAATAGTTGACTGATTTGTATCAAACTAACGACTGGAGTAGCCATAACTCTAACAGTAACTTAATACACGCTATAAGGGACGATTAGATTATACAAAATGTAAACATTTCCAGATTCTTCAAATATTAGTGATAAATAACAAGCTCTTCCTAGGAATGCATTTCATGACATTTGATTATTGAAGTTCCTGGACGAGTGACTATTTTGTCCTACTTGCTATGAGCCATCTCCAGGGAGAATTCCTGTAGCACTCTTCACAGTGGAAACTGATGAGTAGAAGGGTCATCCAATTAGGTCCCATGGCTCCAGGCAGAACTATACTTAAACTGTCATCAGTTCTTAACAATCTTCAGAGAAAGAGATTCTACCAAACCCAACAGTAACCAGACCGTTATGTCAAGAATTCATCCTCCCTCTCGCCCTCCCAAAAACACACTTTCATTTAAAATTATTTATTTTCCTTTTAACGTTATTGGAGAATAGCAACCTTCAGTCAAGATTATTAGTATGAAACAACTAATAAACTTGAAGATGTTAAGCCATCCCTGTTCATTCACTTTCATTGTATTAAAGAAAATAGCAATGACTTTTCTCTTTCTAATCTCACTACCACCTCTACAAATTAAACCAACTGTGCACTGAGTTATTGTGGTTTTTTAATCTGTGCAATTGCCTTCTCTTCTACCTATTGCCATTTATTCAACAAACACTTAGTGAGTGCTCCCTGTGAAATAAATTCAGTGCTAATCTCTGGGAAGTTCGAGATACTAAAAATTCACTCTTACCCTCAAGGGCCAGGTCTAGAGGTAAAGGACGGATATGTTTAAGAGTTTATTGTCAAATTAAACCAAAGTACTCACTAATATTTATCAAAAATACTCAATAATGTTTACTATGCACATTAAATAGCACAGAACTCTATCAGCATCTAGCAATCATCAATCTACCCCTTTCAATTCATCCATTCATTCATTCATCCAACAAATACATATTTCCATTTTGCACCAGGCCTAGCCACTGGAGTCACAATAGTGAACAAAATATTTACACCCTCTCTACTCACAGAATCTACATTTTAATGAATTAGAAAGATGTTAATCAAAAATATATCACTGCATACTGAAAAATGCCACGGAATACTCAAGAATATCTCACCTAGTGTGGAGAATGGGATAAAAAGGAGTAGAAAAATATGTTTCAAATGATAATATTATGCTTAAATTTAGTAGGAGTTAATTAGGGGAAGGTGGAAGACAGAAATAATTCAGATGAGGAAACAATATGTGCAAAGTCCACAGAACAAAAAAGAGAATGAACAATTGGGGAGCCAAAAGGCCAATTTTCTGGCATGTGGAAAGCAGGAGGGAAAGGATTCTGAGATTGGAATGGGAGTCAGATCATTTAGTGCCTCAGGGGCTGTGTTAAAAATGTTCTCTACATTAAGAAAAATTGGGAGCCAATGAAGACTAGCTTTGTGTTCTGAAAATATCCATTCATTTGCATTGTGGAGAATGAATTGAAAAAAGCCAGAGTGATTGCATGTAACTTCATAAAATGATTACATTAGGCATAGAATTTCATGAATATAATTAGGATTTGGCATTATTGGTGACAGTGGAAAGAGGAAGGATGGATTTGTGAGGCACTTGGAAGATGAAATAAACAATTATTTTTGATGGGTTGATTTGGGGATGTATATTGACTCCTACTTTTCCATCGTATGAGTAGAATGAGTAGATTCACTGAGACTGGTATCTGGAGGACCAGTGTGGGGGAGAAAATCATCAAGACCATTTTGGACATGCTGGGTTTGAGGTTTGTTTTTAATATGAAAGTGAGGATGTCAAACAGGCAGTTATATACATACATCTGGAACTCAGAGGAAAGTCTGTGCATGCAATTTAAGTTTGGAGTCATCTGGGTACAGGTGGCAATTTGAGCCATGGGTAGGTGTATATTACCCAAAGAGAGTAAAGATGAGTACTCTCATCTTTAAACACAGAGTAAAATGAGCCAACAAATGAGATTGAAAAACACAGACCAGCAAAGAAGAAACCAAAATTCCAGGTAAAGGAATCCGAGAGAGAGAGTGATCAACACTGTCAAAGTGCACAGAGTCTAAATAAGATGAAGATTGAGAAACAACCATTAATTTTAGTAAAAGGAACTGTTTTGGATCACTTTGTAAAAGCCATTACAATGTGGTGATGAAGACAGAAGCCAGATTGGATTAGACTGAATAATAAGTGGAAAGTGAAAAAACCAAAACTAATAAGTATAAACGACTTTTTAGATAAGTATTGCCATGAATGGGGAGAAGAAAAATAGAATAATAGCTAGAGTTGGAGGATATTTAGATTCAGGGAGAGGTGAATATCTTTATATGTTGATGGGAAGATCACTGTATAAAAAAGGGTAAAGATAGAGGAACAGAGCAAATAATGGATAGTAAAGGGTTCCTGAGAAGATGAGGTAGAATGAAATCAGAGTGGAGTTGACTTTAACCTGAAAGATGTATACCTTCTCTATTGTTATTGGAGAAAATGAATGAAAAATGGTTATAAATACAAGTATATTTTTTGATACTGGGAAGTTGAGTGAGTTCCCATCTGATGGCTTCTATTCCATCCAAGAATTTGATGTCCTGGTCTTCTGCTGCAGAGTGATGAAAAAAGGAAGTGATTTAATCAGAGCTTTGGGGGAGAGTCCAAAAGATCTGAAATAGGAGTTGAGCAAAGAAATACAATAGGAGTCTTAAGCAGCAGTGAGAATCTAGTTAAGTTTGGTGATCCTGACTTCATTTAAATATCAATCCAGGTGACTTTGATTATCCCGAACTATTAATAAGTTACTAATAATTCATTTTTGTTTGATTTTCCCAGTTGAACTCAGCTGCCTGGAGGCAGGCATGGAGAAAAAGGGTGTTTGGGTTCATCCAAGTTTGAAGAATCCCCAGATCAACATAGGAGGAACAAGAAAGTTTAGGTCATTGGCAAAGGACTTACTGAATAGACCAGGAAATGTAACCTGTAAAGAGACAACAGTGAAGTCAGGAGGACAACCAATACATGGGGTGAAGGTAGTGATTTTTGTGTACTGGAGTCTTGAAACAGTTGAAGAATTGTGATGGAGCCAGTAGTTGAATAATTAAGCTGTAAAGTCTAGAGAATTGTGATCGGAAAATGGGATCCCTGACTTAGTGATTTTATTGGTGGAGCAATTTCAGTAGAGATAAGATTCTGGCTATATCCATGCAAGAGGGTGAAAGAGTAGAGGTTAAAAATTCATTGAACATGTACATCTGCCTTAATTTACTCCTGAATTATAATATGATTGAGAATAAGAATCATATCCCTTATTCTGTGTTTGGCACATAAAATAGAATAAATAATATATACATATTGAATGCATTTAACTCTTTACTTTGATTTCATAAACATTATCAATGATTATGGCATTATCATTTTAGTATATGTGTTCTTTCTGATTGTCACAAAACTCTAACACTATTCAGAATGTAGACATTTGCTCTTTTCTACATTATAAAAAAATATGGAAAAGTCAATTATGACTTTTAATTGGTTCTTTTTAACCTGGGGAAATAATTTCATTAGCTTAGCATTGTATTCAGAACAATAACAAAAAGAAACCCACAAAAATTCTTTCCCCAGTTGTACATTTTTAATAGGTAAAAATAAAAAACTTTTTTGAGGAAGAAAAGTGGTTTCTATATGTGACTGACAATAATTGCCACGAGGCAGTGGTGGCATTATTGAGAAATCATCATACCTACTGCAACAATACTGAAAAAGAATAACTTTTATTATATTTTGAAATGTCTTCCCGAATTACTACTATTATTCTACTACTGGGAGAGAAAAATGTTTTAGCAAAATTCTAGCAAGAAGTCCTTGTGTCCTATTCTATACCTTCCAACTTCACACACACAAAATAATATAGAAGCAGACAAGGTAGAACATCTTTCTACAGTGACCATAACTGAAATAGCCAGTGGCTCGGTAACATTTTAGCTAGGTAAATAAATTCTTTCCTTGATTTTCCAATCAAGAAATCTTTAGTATGCAAAGATTTATTTAATAGTGAAAATTCTGAACTGGCTTAATTTAATTTTCACAGTCATTGTCACGCCTAAAGGCTAGCTCTTTTAAGATATCCATATTTTGACCTGGATTCCAGAAAAAATTTGAATTGATAATTATATTGAGATAAGAGATGTCTGAAAAACTCAGTGGGCATGTGTCAAGGAGTCAAAATAAAGAGCCTTGATGGTTCTGACTCGTGATTTCCTGTAATTTTGTTTTTCTGGTAGCCAATAGGACACTGGTCCTTGTTTCTTAAGAATCTAATTTCAGATTAATAAAGGATACTAAAGATTGTTGTTGATGGTTAAATTAGGTTAATTGCTTGGTTTGAACTGTAATTGTCAATGTAGATGTCCTCAATTTTGTGCCAAAGCACTTATACTTACTCGTGATTTGTACGTATAGCAATATCGATCACATTTATCTGTACCGTGCAGTGCGAATCATATGCCCACCACAAAGCAAAAACTCTGATTTGTTGAAGACAAGAAAGAATGACTTAGCTATAGAACATTTATACCAACTCTCCAACTCAGAATTCGATGGTTATTTTAAAGGGTCACTTGTCTTTGGCAGAGCTGGAGATATTTGAGATAGATTTACAATGCAGTTTTAATGTACTGCCACTGTGTGAATATGGAACTAATACTCTGTGATAGTAAGCTGAAAGGTTTTCTTTCCAGGGCCAAGTGCCATAGAATTTAATCACGAAACAATGAACCCTGAACAGACCTGTTTAAGGCAAATACAAACAATCTGTTCTCATAACTCTCCTCATTATGCCTTTCCAAGTTTATGTGAGAATTTTAATAGGCCTCTTTCTATGTTACAAATATGAAAACCTGCAGCTCAGGGGGGTTAATCTGTGCAACAGCTTAGAGCTTTCAAGACTGTTAGTTGTGGTTACCAGTCAAATGTGTGTGTGTGTACAACTGTTACCTTTTCTTCAAATTCTTTAGTCCATATATTTAATTCGATTCCTCATTTTACACAACACAATAATAGAAGAAGATCAACAACAATATAGGCGGAAATGCTAAGGAAATGTTTTCGCTGGCCATGTGAGAGTCATTCAGCCAATGATGCTCAAGTTGTCTTTAAATATACTGTGGGGGGCTGGCCCAGTGGCATAGCAGTGAAGTTTGCATGCTCCGCTTTGGTGGCCCAGGGTATACAGGTTTGGATCCCAGGCACAGAGAGAAACACCTCTTGTCAAGCCATGCTGTGACAGTATCCCATATAAAGTAGAGGAAGATGGGCACAGATGTTAGCCTAGGGCCAATCTTCCTCAGCCAAAAGAAGAGGAGAGGCAATGGATGTGAGCTCAGGGCTAGTCTTCCTCACACAAAAAATAAATAAATAAACAAACAAACTGTGGGGCCCTAAGTATCTATTTTGAAGTCAGGAAAATATGCAGGCCCAGTTAGAGTCTGTCTAGGAAGCAGAAAGTGGATGCCACATAATCACGTAGGCTGCAGAGTCTTCTGCTATTGCTATTGCTTTTTTAAGCAAAACAAACCTGGTGATTAAATGTACAAAAGCTCTGAGATACCTGGGAGAGGACGTACCAGCCCACAGCCAATGTTTAAAACCTCCTGGAAGCGCTATTTGTGGCAAAATAAAAAGTGTCAGCCTCACCCCGTGGAACTGGTGAGGAGATCCCTAGCAAGAATCATGTGACAGATACGGTTTTAAGTGAAGACATTTTAATTTTTGTGATATGATGACAGCCTGAGCCTTTTGACATCCTAATATTCTGATTGTTTTTCCTGTCTGGCATATCATTATGTCTGGGCAGGCTAGGGGTTATGAAGTGTACAAATTAGAAAGTTATTTCATCCACTCAGCACCAATATTGGTCTCCATCTTACTGTGTTGAGTGCATTTATGAATATTCAATAAAAAAACAACCTGTCCATCACACTTAAACTAAGAATGGTGTAGATAATTGTGTAGCCTTTTCAACGGTTTAAATAATCAGTCAAGTCATTTAAAATATTTTTCTACCTCCGCTTGTTACGACACCAGGTCCATTTTTGCCCACCACCCAGAAAGCCAAACAGCCAGATGACAAGATTGAAGCAGAGAGAGAGAGTTTAATAATCACAAGGCAGCCAAGTGAGGAAACTGGAGAATGAATCTCAAATCTGCTTCCCCCAAAATAGACTCAGGGCTATTTATGGGGTAGGGGGCGAGGTGGGCGGAAATGATTGGAGGTGAGGAGAGGTAAGGTAATTGACGATCTGCGCAAGTGTAGTCAGGCTTCATGCCTCTTCATGGGACGCATGTTCACAGAATGGCGGCATTAGCATGCCCTGAGGGTAGAGTTTCAACTTCTTGACATCAAAGGTCGCTTATCAGACATATATCTGTGTGGGCCCAGTTGATGGGTTGGCGATCTCAACCAGCCTGAAGTGGGCAAGGGGTTCCAATTCTTGAAAAAACAGCTCAAACACCCATTACCATGGTGACCCAGGCTCCAGGGAGATGTTTTCCATTGGAACCTTGTGGGAGTCAGAGAGCACATTGCCTGAACAGCACAATTAACAATGGGTAAGTTTATCATGCAGATTTAAGTCCTTACCTTCCGTTCTGATAAGTTTCTAGGTAAGGTCATCCCCCTCCCCCCCACCCCCTGCATCTTCCTGGTACAGGGAAGAAGATATCTTTACAAATGGAGATTTCCTTTACAAATCTAAGTGTCTTTACACAAGGTAACCAGAACTAAGAATGGGCTTAGCAGGGACCCTCCCCGATACTGGGGGATGTCTATGGTGATGGCCTGTTCTGGGGGAAGGCCTCCCATCCCAAACTCTTTTGGTCAGTTAGTGGGGGTGGGGGTCAAACTTTCTTTCAGGCAGAGTCATATGTTGAGGTGGCCAATTCCGACCCCCCCTAATTACTAGCTGCTCAGTCATCAATGGCTAACTCTTTGCTGGTTTCACACTCAGTTAGGCAAAGATGTTTGTTCCTGCTTGTAGAGAATTAAGGTGCACGATAAATGTGTGTTTACTGACTGATAGATATTATAGAAACAGGAAAGAAGCTAGCTCAGCGGGATCTGGGAAGGGGACATAATTAAGATATTTCCTCTTTCTCCATATTCCTCTCAGAAATAGGTACCTATTTCTGAGAAGTTTTTTAAAATTTAAAATCATTTAAAAAGTTACTTCTCCAACTGACTTTAGAAATATTTGAAATTTTCAAGAGTTTGGGTTTTCTCAGTGTTCCTTTTTTACCATGCTTGCTAACACATTTTAAATTGCTAGCCAAACAGTTATTTCTTTGCATTATAGTACATCTTACCATAAATATATTTTTCTTTTTTAAAGATGTGTTGCAAGAAAGCCCATAGACATGCATAGTTAGTAACATTCTAGAAATGATTTGTCCTTAAATATATGATGCCCCAGAAATATACAGTTATTTTAACCTTCAATGAATTCATTCCCTTCTAGTCCCTTGGAAAACAAGTGAAGTTACATATGTTTTAATATTGCTTTCTTTGAGCTATTTCATACTAAAATGTTCTAAGAAATTATAGATTACTTCACAACAATAGATGACTTCACTGACTCTAAAATATAGGACTATTAAACTACCATTACCTTTTTTTTTTGATTCATGGACTTATCAGAAAATAACTGGAGGGCTGGTGCCATTAATGTACCTTTACTAAAAAACACTAAAATAAAGGACTATGTACAAAAAAAGTCATTAATGCAATTACGCTTCTATCTCAAAATTTTGTGATTAAGTGCACAAACCAAAAAATGACTATCCCCTTTGTCATTAATATCCCTGCCTAATGAAGTGCATCTAAAATATTACTTTACTTTTAATTCTCCAGTTTGTTTAATTTAGGGACCAAAGCACAAAAGCCCATGTTTACACACACACATTTCTAGTTGTAGTGTTTCATCACTGGCCCCTTGGTTACTGATTCTGTATCCTATTTAGCATTTGCTATCGAACAAGTTGACTTTTAATATGGGAGCTGGGCAGCCCGTGTACAACTACCAGTGGCAATACCTCACTGTTTTGGAAACTGAGGGGAAGGAATGATAGAAAAGAGGAGACTAGTGGGTATTCTAAGGCTGTTGAGCTCTTAGAATGGTCTGAATGAAGCAACAAACATAGCATGTATCTTGATCCTCCATAACCAAAAAAGCACACTTCAGTCTTCACTCTGAAAATCTTCTTTCATCCTTCTATGTTGCTCCTAGAATGATCTTTTTAAAAATGAGTTTGTATAACTTAAAATGCACATATAACTTTGTCACTAGTGTGCTTATATGTGCTCCAATCCTTACAGAATTGAGTCTAAACTCCTTTGTAAGATGTATATGAATTGGCCCTATTTACTTCTCCAGCCATGGCCCTAACACTAGCTAGACCCCACATCATGCTTCAGTGGCAACAAGGCACACAGCATGCTTTCCTACCCTCTCTGAGTCTTTACTCTTGCTGCTTAGTCTGTTGGCAAGACTGTTGCTCTCTTTGCATATTCAGCCTGAAAGGCTCAGCTCAAGAGTTACCGAACCAGGCTCATTTTTGCCCGCTGCATCACTGAAACGACAAGTTTTGCAGCAGAGAAAAGGTTTATTCAGAAGGCAGCCAAGTGAGGAGACGGGAGAACAAATCTCAAATCCGCCTCCTGGAAAATGAGGATTAAGGATATTTATAGGATAAAGGGGCAGGGTGATCTGAAGTTTGGGGCTAGATGATTGGAGGTGAGGAAAAATTAGATAATCAATGATCTGCTCAAGCATGTCAAGCTTCATGGTTCTTCGTAGGACGCATGTTCACAAAATGGCGGCATTAGCATGATCTGAGGGTGGAATTTTCAGCCCCCTGACATCAAACAGCAATCTATAGGATATTTGCACAGGCCCAGTTGATGGGTTGGTGCTCTCAACCAGCCTGAACTGGACAAGAGGTTGACTCTGAGTTCCTGAAAAATAACTTAAGCACCCATTACCACGGTGACCCAAGCATCAGAGATGTTATCTATAAAGAACCTAGTGGGAGTCCGATAATATATTATTTATCTACATGACTTCTAAGAATAATCATTAACGACTATGTGGCCACAGTTTCACAAGCATAAATCCCCAGGATCAGGCTAGAGGTCTCCCACGTGCCTCTGCATCAACCTATGCAGACTCTACCATACCAATTTCCATTATTTATGAAAATGGTTTGTTAAAGTGTTTGTCTCTCCCACTAGACTATAAGGTCCTCAATGTCAGAGACTGTATCTTGTTCATCTTTCTGTTCCCTAGACCTTAGTTAGTGTGTAGGTTAGACCAATGCCTGGTTCCCAGTAGGTACTCAATTAATGTTTATTACATTAAACCACTACTCAACCTCAAAGAGAATAAGGCCCATTTAGATTTTACTCACCCTACCTACTATTGTTCTCTTTCTCAAACTCTAAAATCATTGAATTGTTCCTTTATCATCACACACATTATCTCATTTGATTTGCTCAATACTTCCACGCGGTAGATCAGATCATCACTACAGATGGGAGAACAGAAACAAAGAGAAAGGAAGTGATTTGCTTGGATCATCATTTAGCACAGAGCTACAACCGGATTATGTCCGCCTCTCTTTTCTCATCTGTCATCTCTCCCCATTCTTCTCTCTTCCTCCTTGATCTTCTCTTCCCGCCTCCCTTCTTTCCTCTCTCCCCATATCCTGAAGTAGAAGGGACCGTGAGGTTGCTCAGATCTGTCCAGGACACTGTGAACTCTCCCTTAAAGGGATGTTGGAGGCTGCATCCCAGACGTTTACCCACCCCCTTCCCTCCACACAGGCAGACTCACCCCCTCCCAACATGCCAACTATCACACTTTGTGGCAGTTGCAGTTTGGAGACTACGCCTACCTAGAAACATTTTGAAATGCCAAGTTGTTTTAAACTTGTATGATTAATTCAAATAATAACCTTTTACTAATACCATCGGCTCTTGATTGTTCACAAGCCCTTATGAAAGGTGTGAGCTCGCTGCTTGTCATCCCTTCTCCCATCCCCCTCCAGGCTCCTTGGCTGCTCTGCCAAAGGGAGGGCCCTGGAAAACAAAGAGCTGTGACTTAAAACCAATCCATTGTTCCACACGTTATCAGCTCTGAAAAAGATTTTGCAGAGAAAAAGTGTTGCAACTCTAGTCTAAAATATGGTTTGGGAATTGCAGTGAAATTTATCTATGCTCTCCCTATTGCTGACTCCCACATGCAATCAAGAGATGAATACAAAGGTAATGTTAAAAAAAAACACACACACACACAAACAACTCTTGCCAATAGCCATTAAAGGCTCTATAATTGTTGTAACATTTGATCTATTTTTATTTCTAAGCAATTTGTAGAAGTCTCTTTTAAAATTTTATTTTCTAAAGAGGCATACTACAGTGGCCCAGAATCCTCTGACTTTTGAAGCCCCTTACGGATATAGGTAGAGAGTTTCTTGAATTACTGATCCCTTATCTAGTAGAATAATCAAGTGTTAAAACAAAAGAAGACCTCAAACCTTATCTGGACTCTTCCTCTTTCTTTTAAAATAAAGAAACCGAGATCCAGAGAAATGATGGGACCTGCCCTAGGTCGTACTTTCTTTCCTTGCTGCTAAGTCATACTGGGTGGGTAGAGTCATTACTGGCACAGCTGTAATGGGAATCAGGGTGTTCTCTTATTTCTGCACTGTTTGAATTTTGCAGAATCAGCTGTGTTTTAGTATTCTGACCAAAACATTAAATTTAAGCAATATCATATTATCCACAGTTGTCTCTCACTTCTTATCAACATCTTTGAAAAGCGCTCTTTCCTTGGGAAACTATTGCATATTTATTCAGGTCTATTACACAGAAGGAATTGTACAGGTGCATTTTGGCAATATTGTAACTCTTTTCTTTAAACTCTTTTCTGCTTTACTCATCACGCTCAGTAGGAAACAGCCCTTCCTTTTCCACTGTTTCCTTTGTACCCAGGTTTCCATATATCATCTTGGAATCATAAATAGGCTCTAAGGCTCCCCACATGTCCAGCTCATCAGGTGTTAGAGCAAACGTTAATGTTAGTATGCTTGTTTTTTTGGAGAAATGATGATGTGCCACAATGCTAGCAAGTTGAAAGTGCTTAGATATGCAGAACTAAATATTTTTTTGCAAGGATAGCTCTCTCTTTAAATCGTATCTATAACACTTTTATTTCCTATGACTATCCGGCAGTAATTTTCCAGAAGAAATATAAATCCTAAAATGAATTCATTTGTTACATTGGTGGTTGTAAAACAAAAGTCAAGACCTAATGGAAACAGAAATGGTATGGAAAGTTCTGTTTCACCTTGTGAGGGAATATTTGCCCAGATCATGTGAACATGGAATACTCCACTGGTGAGTAATTGCTACTGAGTAATCAGACTTCTTTTGTTTCTTTTATACCATTCCTTCAGTTATTTCAGTGGACAAAATGCAATTTAGCACCATTTCTTCTCCTAGATATTTTGAAAGATGGTAAAGATCCTTAAATTAATATAGATGATAGTTGGAATTATTCTCAATTTTAGTAGCAAAATTCTCTCCCTCAAGCTAGGCTAATTATAGCTATGGTAGAAAGTTTTTCCTTTATAAGTTGCCAAATTCCTGTCCGCCAATGTCAACGTAAGGTTCTGACCCTCCTGTTCTCAATATTGTGTTTAATCTTGGGTCTGTCCCTATACCAAGCACAATAGAAATGAAGAATCTACAATATTCTATGGGCAGGATTTACCCCGGTGGATGAATATTGCTAGAGAAATATCAAAAAATATAATCTTTTGGTTGTCAACTGTAAAGAAATCATGGTCAATTGGTGTGTTCAAACCTTTCTGTTGACCCAGTTTTTATGGCAACACATCTAGAAACAAGTTCTTCTGCAACGGATTGATTTACAGAAGAGTGGAAATGCTGACACCATCATTCAAGACTTGGCTCCAGGAGAGTGGATGAACACTATTTAAGCTCTTTACTTTTAAGTGATTGTAATCGCAGTTTTAAATCAAGACCCAAAGCTCTATTTTCAAAAGGTGTAATCTAATATATCAGATGAGGTTAGTAATTTTTTATTCACCAAAAACTTGTATTTATATATCACTTACGTATTACAATGATTTCAGCATCTACACATGTGGTGGTTAAGAGAAAGAATCGTTTTCTTTGTGTTTGGATTAGTACGGGAATATTCAAGACAAGCATTTCCAGGTAACACTGTATTGCTGGCTCCTACTGCTTTCCTCTTCTAAATGGGATGAGAGGGCCCTTAAAGATGGGGCAAGAATGTGATTGGTCCATGGAGAGCCAATCAGAAGGCTGTGTCAGGAAAACTCCAGTTAGCATGTCACATTCTATGGCAGGCTAGTAAATATCATCAAACCCCCTTTACTTCCCAATTTCATTTTTTAGCAAGATGATAAAAAGCAGAAGTAGAGAAAAATCTAACCTGCTCTTACGTGATGGAACTTCAGGGAAATATTTTCCCCCATCCATTTCTGAGGATGAACACAGAAAACCATTAGTGACAGTGGGCTTAGGAAAAAAACCAGTTCTCACCTCTAAATACATTCTATAGCTAAGACTTATTTATATGAATTTCCAAAGAATGAACAAAATGCATTATTTTTAATGTGTCCCTCCTGCTCTTGAAAATAAATGACTCTGCCAAGATTTGCAATGGTGCTATCCATACACCAATGATAGGTGTTTTGTTGAACTGCCGCACTTGCTGGCATAATTTCCAGAAGTTAGGCTTCTAAGCATAAAATATTCTATGTTTGTCCTGAATATTTTGCAGTGTGAGACAAGCCGGGTACAATTTATGCTTCAGTGTGTCCTACAGCAACTGAGATGTCATATTGCACAATGCTGAAGTAAATCTACAGTAATTTATTGTCTATCTTGAGAGCGAGTTACTTTTACCTTTAACGCTGTTAAATGGTCCCGTTGCCTCTGAGGGATTATTTGCATATATTTAACAGAATGCAGACCTGGGCACATTTGTTTCTAATGTCTAATTAGATGTGAAGGAACTTTGACTTTAATATTATGCTTTAAATTTAACTCTGGTGAACTGTGACTGAAAATGATATTACAGTCTATTAGGTATGATCTGGAAAAATAAGCATGTAATTTGTAGTATTATTATTACAACCCCTTTTACTGCGTATGTTTCAAACACTATTATAAAATGAATGTCACTACCATTACAATTTTGACATTTTAAATGAAACTGGATGAGGAGTCATAAAATTTAAATAAAAGAATATTCCATACTATTAAAGTTAAGGCCTATTCATTTCCCCATAAACGTGAAAGTCCGTTTTTAATCTGTTTAGCTAGTTAACTAATCAGTTTTTGTTAATGCGGTAGCAGATAATTTTCCATGGTATATGAAGCACTTCTTATTTAGTGAAGATTAACCATTAAACTTTAATTGGCATTCACAATTTAACAGTAATCTGCACACCAGACTTGTATGTGCAATTTTCAAGTGTTAAAGAAAATATGCAAAAGTCATATTTTGAAGCTCCCCAAAAGTTTCTTAGGTTGCATTTGTCCCCAAAAAAATATTTTCAGTTTCATTTTCAACTTTCCTAGTCAAGTTCTCAAATGAGTTTCTAGAAATGCCCTGAGGTGATGGCTGGGGGACCATGGTGTTTTTAATGCAGGAAATGCAGAAGTGATAGATGAAAAAGGACTTGAAGGGGCTGGCTAGGCGTGCTCGGTGATTTGACCATTTATAGGCATAGAATTGACCCTGATTCCTGTGTTACAGTGACAATCGATACAATTGGACTCAGAAAGGAAACAAGGAAGGGTGAGAGGACAGGAAGTGAGAAGATTTCAGGCAATATTAATAAATTCATTCAAGAGATGTTTTTTGAGCATCTACTCTATTCTGGGAATATGATAGATGCTCAAGGAACATGTCATTCTGTCATGAATGTTGATTGATATTTTTATTTGCAATTGTGGGTAAGGTGAAACTGAAATAATAAAGACGCATGTTGGAACTTTACTCTTTCATCAATTATGTGAGCCACTTTGCTGAAATAGATAATAGTTTACAGACATTGGAAGACTATTTCCTTAATTTTTTTATGTTATCCAAAATAGAAGGGCTGTACTCATCACACTCTTAAGCATAATCTACGTTGTTCATATTTTCTCCATTACTTTTGTTAGTTCTAGACGATCGACAAAACAGTAGGTTGTAGGAGAGGAAGAACTATTCCTCTACCTTCTAGGTTCTTCTGGCTGGCCTAAGTGTTAAATTGACAGGAGACAGATTAATAGGAGAAAATTAAACAAAATTTAATAACATGTATACATGGGAGAAACCCAGGGAAACTGAGTAACTTGCCAAAATGGCTGAAGCCGCCATCTTAAATAGCATCTTTAGTTAAAGACAAAGGAGGATGTTGAGGGTAGTGGTTTGGGACTTCAAAGGGGACAAAGGCAATTTACATGGAGATGGAAAAGCAAATGTTTGGTAAACAAATGTTTGCTGGGCCTTCTACAGACTACGTGACCTGAGAGAGAACCGATAAAAATGGGCCTAGCAAGGTTCCTCCCAATCTACCACACCTAGAGTTACCTATGGTGGTAGCTCCTTCCTGGGACAGGCCTTCTATCTTCAATTCTTTTAGGCAGTTAGGAGAAAGGTCAAAGTTTCTTTCTCAGTCTTGTTCTTAAAAATAATCATGCCAGAGAGACACATTTTGAGGTGGCAAATTCTGATCCCCCACTATCAAGTCTTAGCTTATAGCGTTTGCTAGTTGCCATGGTGTAAATTCCCCCGTCATGACTAATTTTAAGCTGTCAACATGACATCACTGAATGTGGAGTTGGGAAAGGATTCTCAGAGGCTGTCATTATATAAGGTTTACACCATGCAGAGAGAGTAGATGTAAAAACAATACTGCTACACTAATAAAGTGATGAGTTTTCAATAATTACTTTTGTTTTTAATATAACTTAATTGTAAGCATATATAACTTAATTTTTAATAATTGCTGTGTTTAGAAACTGGCTTGCAAAATCCCTGATAATTTAACAATCTACGTTCACAAGCTAGCATGAGTTAGCTATCACCCTTTCTGCTATGTGGAGAATGGCTTTTTTTTTTCTTTTGAGGAAGACTAGCCCTGAGCTAACATCTGTTGCCAATCCTCCTCTCTCTCTTTTTTTTTTTTCTCTGAGAAAGACTGGCCCAGGGCTAACATCTGTGCCCATCTTCCTCTACATTATATAGGACACTGCCACAGCATGGCTTGACAATCAGTGCATTTGTCCACACCTGGGATCCAAACCTGCAAAACCCCGGGCCGCCAAAGCGGAGCACACGAGCTTACCCCACCATGCCACTGGGCCAACCCCGGAGAATGGCTTTTGAGGTGCAAAAGTAGAAACAGGAAGCTCTTATAATAGGCTGGGTAAAAGATGATGGTGTTTTGAGCTAGGGTGGAGGTGGTGGAGGTAGTAAGGAGCAGTTGGATTTGGGATCTGTTTTGGAGAGTAAAACTGGAAGAACTTACTGAAGAATTGGCTATGGAGTTTGCACTTAATGCTTTAACATCCTCATGTTTGTTTGAATTTAAAGCATTTTATTTTTTTATCAGTTTTTTTGTTTGCATCTTTCATTGTTTCTGTCATTTTTTTTTTTTTTTGGTTGAAGAAGATTAGTCCTGACCTGACATCTGCGCCAATCTTCCTCCACTTTTTATGTGGGTCACTGCCACAGCATGGCTGATGAATGGTGTAGGTCTGCACCCAGGATCCAAACCCACGAACCTGGAGCACTGAAGTGGAGTGTGTGGAACTTAACCACTATGCCACAGGGCTGGCCCCTCTGTCATTATGTTTCTGTCTCTTTTAAGCAATACAAATAAATATCAGACAGGTGAGAGTATTTAACAACATTAATCTTATAACACAATTAATATAACATTATTAAAACTAGAGATGAATAAGCCCAATTAAAGAAGGATCAAGGGTTTGTAGAAATGCAGATACTTGTGTTCTGTTCTTGAACCGCTTCAAAATCCAGATGTTCTTTCCTTTGCTCTTTAAGTATGCAGTGATGTTAGTATATTAATAGTTGGATATGTTGAAAAGAAACATGTGCGTAATCAATTATTTTGAATCATGCTGCACTTTTATAAATTCAACGAAGGTACACTTTATAGGAATAATGTTAATGCTTACAAAGATAGGTTCTTGAGAACTCTGATTTCTCTTTATTCAGATCCTTCTTGTTTTCAACTATAATGCATATTTTAGCACAAGGATGCATGATTTCTTTCAGGAGGAATTGAATGTTGACTACTTATCAATGTAAATAAGCCATTACGTAAAGATAGAAAAGTACACAAAATCCACATTCATTTTAAGGGAGTAATTGAATCACAGACCTGTTCTTTAGCTTTCATGCTGGTGCAGTGTTAGGAATATGGCCCATGTGTTTTCAGTAATTAAAGGAATTACGACCATCCACTGATGCCCTGTGAACATGCTTCACTGTCTCTGGGAGAGTGTTAGAAAATTTCAATAAGTGGTGTTTAGATTAGCCTTTAAATTACAATTCAAATTAGAAATATTATTAATCATTGTGTTTATTATTGCTCCTAAAATGAGTCAACTTATTTTCCCCCCATTTGTGATTAAATATAAATTTAGGATTGATTCCTCCAGTTTTGGGAACATTTTTTAAGAATTAAGATTGAAATTGACTCCCTGGTTTAACTAAATGATGTCTTCACACTATCAGGGCCTTATTAAATGTCTGAAACTTGAGACAGTCACAGACAACAGATCAATGCCTCTTTTCTTTACAATCTGAGTGGGAGGTGAGTTTGAAAATAGTAACTGATTACTTCCCAGAGAAAAAGTTACAGTTCTCTGCTGGTGCACTTTGCCTTATCAAATGCATTTTGTTTTCTCCTTAATAAGGTCAGTTGACAATAAATAATTTATACCCCCACTTTGTGTCAATAGTAAAATGGAAAGAGCCCTGTTCTGTGGGGTTTGGAGACCCACACATCAGTCTTGTGCATTCAACCAACTACATGGTAATTGGTAGTCCCTAGTTCCAAATTTTCTCATCAGTAAAAATAAGGAAGTGAAGTTGTGTTCTAAAGTCTTTTAGATTTATAAGATAATCCCAGGGTTTTCCATTTATTATCATTTTGGTTTTCATATGTTATATATGAAGAGTCTGAAAAATAGCAAGATGTCATATCAATATGGAATGCACCAAATGTGCTTTTCTTTACTGTACACATCAGTTATTTGAAAAAAGCCTCACCTAATTGTATGAAGTCAGTTACAACAACAAAGGTATAATGAGAGGCAGCTGGAGGTGATATCCAGCACGTGTCTGAGCTAACTGTTTTATTCGAATAAGTGTTCAATGAAATTTAGAAATAAATGTTTTAAATATAATTTGGTGGTGGTGTTGGAGTTTGCTTCACTGGATATCAATAATTAACTGAGCGATCCACTTACCAACTTTCTATAGAGCCCTAATTCACTGATATGATATAGATTATTTGAAAGCATTTATTATATCCACTTAACTTCTACTACTACTAAATACATCATTATTTGTTATTAAAGTTCTCATTTCTGTTGAATGTACTAAGAAGAAAATAACTATAAAATCCTGCAAGAATGTTTTTGAAAATTGGGATAGATCAGGGAAAAAAAGAGCCATAGAGATTAGAAGGATTCAGAAGACTAAGCTGGTAGGACAAAGCAAAGATGGAAGGGAGACACATTCTCCTGCCCTCAGACCTCATTCGGAGCTCGGCCTCCCATTGAATTTGCCACTCCAGAGAAGAGTCCTTGAGCTTCCGCATCTGGTCATTTAGAAATCTCATATCCGTCTCAACTGCAACCACCATGAGAAATCAGGAGGTGACAACACCTGTGAGAGCTGGTCTCTTATCTCTCACATTTCTGGATCATTTCTGCCTCCCACTCCAACATACCCGTTCCTGTTTGCTGCCCTTCTCATTGCGTGTAGCTTAGAAAATTGCAATTTCCTTCCCACCCTCTCCATTGACACTCCATTCATTAAATTGACCCCTGAAACCCCCCATGCCGCAGACATTCAGGTCTTCATTGACCCAAAGCTCTATACTGCCTCCAGACAACTTCAGAGATTTCACACTCACAGTTGTAACTGTGCTAACATGGCCCCCAGGAACAGATCCCAACACACTGAAGACAACGTCCTCCTGTCTTGTCTCATATCTACTCTACAGATTGTTTGTGTTTCCTTTTTTCCTCTCCACCTTATAACACTCGTCTCTTTTTCTTGGCTACTGCTTTCCCGACATAACTTCTTTTTCTCTCCATCCAACTACCTTATTTAAAATACTTGAATATTTTTCTTTCAGAAACAAAAAAACCAATAATATTTGTCAATTCCACTGTGACTTCTAATAATAAAGTAAGCTCAATTTGGTTTTAATTAGCCAGTGGCACACATTTAACAAGAGATGTACATGTTTTTTAGAAATTGTGTGTTGAACTTGAGCCTATTCTTGTGGATTCTTTTTACTTCACATACCTGAATCCTGGCTGTTTCCTACTGTTTTGTCCCTGCAGCCCCTCCAGTAACAAGCAGATTAAGGAAATGTTCTTTGATGCCCACTGCTACATCCAATTTCACTACTTGAAATCCATATCAACTGTTTATTAGGGTTAGAGGAGTAGAAAGGCAGTGAACTTAGAACTTTTCACTATTCACAGCCAGATCATGTCCAGAATTCAATATGTGATTCTCCTTCTCTAATCACAACCTCTGTCCTTGCACCTCTCTAACTTCCTTACCCACAAGCCTGTCCTTCATCTTCATCATGATCTCTATTTAGTTGGGCCTTCATTTGTTCCCAGGCCATGATTTTTGCCCTGCCTACCCTTGACTCCTTCCACAGTCTGTGATCTATGGGCAGGCATCACGATAGTGTATTAAACATCATCCTAAACCTTTGCCTCATTGGCTCACCCAATGTGCCAGTCCCTGACTCTAGGGAAATCTCACTACTGAATCTCTGTTTTCCTTCCAAGTGGCCAGAAGTTATTGAAGAAAGTCAAGAAACATCTATTAAAAAATCATGCTATCTAACATCAGCTGGGCCCTCACCGCTACTTGTAATCCTTTTATTCTTATATATTGATTACACATCAAAATTCTGAAAAATCCATTTGGGCAGTCACAAAAGTTAAAAGGTTGGCATGTGCAAGCTCATGGAGACAGAGAATGGACAAAGGGAAACCCTGGAGCAGGCTGGTCTGAGACAGGAGTGACAGACAGGGCCCAAGAGAGTCGGGGCAGAGGAGAGCCCAAAACAGCCTGCTTGGCAAGAGTGGCAGTGCTATTTGCACATGCTCGAATGTCTGTGCCCAGAGCTGACAAAGATAAATTCCACTGTGGTTGAACAAATAGGCTTTCCTCATCCTCAGCCAATAAATATCCCATATTCTGAACAGGCTCCCAATTGACTTCTTGGTACAATTTGAGTTGATGTTCTGCACAGCTGTGTAGAAATGAGGGCTTGGGTTACATTGCAGACAACCTCTCTGACTATAATTGCCCCATTACAGGAGTGATCAACTGAGACACCATTGCCAAAGTCCCTCATTGTGAACTCCCCGAGACCGGATACAGACCGTTTTTGATGGAAGGCCAATTGCTCAGGGATTTACTGCCCTTAGTGGTTCTATAGAAGCAACGAGGCTTGCTTTCAGGGCACAAGGAGGAAACCATCTGTTTGCTCAGAACTTCGCCTGAGTGCAAGCCTCCTAGTCCCAGGCGGCCCTGTTGATGTTGTTGTTATTGTTATTCTTCATTATTTATTGATCATCAGAAATACATAATGTACTGAGAGACAATAATGTTCCTGGGAAATATAGTTTATGTGTATGAAAAATGCTCAATCTGATACACTACACATAATGTTTGGAAGAATAGTGCTTCTTACCTGCTAACTGATGGAGCTGACTATTTAGAGGTAGTAGATATTTTTGTTTTTCCTTTCAGTGAGAGTGAGAGTTTAAAAAAAGTAAACCACTCCAACTACTGGTATCTTTGTCCCAGTCATCTCATGCATTATTGGTTCTCAGAACTAACTTGATCTAGATCACTTTGGATTCCCTACATCGCCTTTTACTCATTTCTTTCCCTTCCTTTCCATTCCTTTTTCTTTTCTTTCCTTTCATTCATTCACTCGTTTATTCAAGAAATATTTATAAGCATGTATTATGTGTCAGACATGATGGAATCAAAAATTAATGAACTACTGTCATTATCTCAAAAGCTATCTTTTTAAAAAGAAGCCAAGGCAATTTACCATTCATCACCTCCCATCTTGGTAGAAATATATAGACGTTGCCCTTCAGATCAATAACCTCATAATCAGTATTGTGGTTAAGATCCTTAATAGCACAATTACAAGAATATTTATTATTTATTATATGGATGACATTAAACGGAAATTGCTTTAAAAATTTGGCTAGAATCAAATTTATGATATTGTAAATACAAATTTAAGCATACAGAGTGTGGAAGAGATTTTTTATTTTAGTAGTGTTTCTTCTCTCCAAAAGGTATAATTTTTCTTAATTTTTGTCTAGTTCTAACCTCTTTCTATGATAATGTCTTTGTCTAAATTTCTCAAAATGGAATTTCCCAAGTTTCAAGGATAGGTGAACATTTACAAATTAATCATCAGCTAAAACAAAATCAAACATGTTTTTGAACATTAAGCTTCTATAAAATAAAATAGCAATAATTTCATCTATTTTCCTTAATTAAAAATTCTATTCATATGCTATATTGTAAGTGTAGTAACATGCTTTAACATTTAATTATATAGAAAGTTTTCTAAGTCTGCATTCGTGATACCAGAAATTTTCAATAGTTGGGACAATGTATTGATGTTGGTTTTCTATGACCTTTGTAAACATCAATGTTCTTACAGAAGTTCAATATTTTCTTTTGAATACTGAGTGTTCAATGGAGAGAATACTAAAGACACAATCCATCTTTATACACATGTCCATATATACAGTTTTCTAGTTGATGCTTTTTTTTCTTAGTCATAAGAATAGTTATTCACCAAGCAACTTATTTATCATTGTGGAGTTAACTTAAATGGCTAGAATTGACCAAAGTCTGTATATCATTCATGGGGTAGGCTGAATCCATTCATACAAGCTGCTTTGAATTAAGAAGAGAATTGTGATCTGAATGTTGTCTTAGATAAGCATATATGAAAGGCAAAGATATGTCTGAAAATTCTCCACATTATTGTGGAATTTCTTCTTTAATATTGTAATTTTAATGATGTCAATTTATGATCCAACAATTATAGTCAGAGTATAAGCAGAATGTCCATTAGCTAATTGTTCTATATATGGGAACTCCACTGACAAATTTTAAAAATTTAGAAATGCTCTGTACATTTTGATCTGGGAGCTATGAATCAGTACTTGATGTTTGCAAGCATTTCTTGAGCCAGTTTCTTGTAATTCTTCCCAAATGAGACTTTTGCTCATGTGTGTAGAAATGCATGTAGAAAATACGTAGAATTCATGCATCATTCAAGTGCTTATTCATTTTTGAACAACAAATATTTATTGAGTTTATGGAAATCAAAGATTTATAAACTACTGTTATTATCTCAAAAGCTTATCTTTTTAAAAAGTAGCCAAGGCAATTTACCATATATCACTTCCCATCTTGGTAGAAATACATAGATATTGCCCTTAAGATGAATAACATCATAATTTGTATTGTGGTTAAGATCCTTAATAGCATAATTACAAGAATATTTATTAACCAAGTGCAATTCGTAGTATAAAGTGTCAGACATACAGCGGGGAATGATTGCCCTAAAACTGTTTTCTTTTGTTCAGAGTTTAGTAGGAGCTTCACCATTTAGGCCATCTCTAGCCTATACAGTGTCTTTGTGAGTTTAAGACTTAGAAGCATGGGCTGAATTTCAACCACTTGAAACTCTTGACTAGGCATTCTCATGTAATACAGAATCTCCCCATTCAGACATGGCATCTCTGAGCATGTTTATATTGCACAACAAGGGAGAGGAAGTGATTAACTTGCCTCCAGAAAAGAGGGATAATCAAGGAAACACATATCACACCGGAGCTGGCTTCCAAGATGGCTTCCAAAGATCCTTGCCTTGCTATTCACACCTCGCATAATTCTTCTAACAAATAATATATTACAGGGAAGGAACTTCTGAGATTAGGTTTTGAAAAGCCTGGTTTGTGTCTTGGGATCTCTCTCTCTCTGATTTCTTGCCCTGGGGGAAGTGAGCTGCCATGTCCTGAGGCAACCCTGTGGAGAGACCCACAAAGCAAAGGACCTAGACTTGCCTACAGCCATGTGAGTGACATTGGAAGCAGATGCCCCCTCCCCCCCCAGTGGAGCTTCCAAATAAGTCTATAGTCCTGGCCTATAGTTTGACTGCAATTTCATGAGACTTTTTGAGCCACAGGCCCTCGGCTGAATCATGCCTGAATTCCTGACCCACAGAAACTATGAGATAATAATGTCTGTTGTTTTAAGCCACTAAGGGCTACTAAAGTCTCACTGACTTTCTTACCTCAATAATTTTTATTTCTTATTTGCACTGCAGTCCAAAATGGATATTCCTGGAAGAGCATCTCTCCTGGGCAGCTTTCTGTTAAGTGGTGACATAAGGACCCAGGTTCCTTCCATGTTGTAACAGTGCCATCCTTTAGGTCCTAGAAGTTCTTTCCATTCAGCCACTGGATGGAGAGAGATCACAAGTAGATGGAGATTCATTCAGCGGGGAGGGTGCGGATGGGTCGGACGGGTAGTCCTGGAAATGACCTACATCACTTCTGTCCATATTCCATTGGCCAGAACTTAGTAACAGGGCAACACTTAGTTGGAAGAGAGCTGGGGAATGTAATCTAGCCGTGTGCCCAGAAGGAAAAAGGAGATACTTTGGTAAACAACTTATCAGTCTCTACCCCATGAGGCACAGAGCGATTGGAATGGGATGGAATACAGTTAGAGAGAGAAGGATGGACAAATTCCAGGCAGAGGAAACAGCTCCCTGGGAAGTGAAGTACTTTGGCACAGGAGTGGTAAAAATAAAAAGCCCTAGAGAGACCACAATCAGACAATCAGCCCTTCATTTTCTTTATGAAGTGAGTAAATAAGCAGATCTGGAAAACAACAGGAAGCTAATTATGAAGAATTGAAGTATATATCTTTTAGCAATTTAATTATGCCAAAAACTAGCAGATTTTGAGTTTCAGAAGTGTCACTGACAATTACCCAGGTTAAATTCTAACAAAATATGAAGAACATCTCACGCATAAGAATATCAATGCATGAAAGCAAGTCAAACAGGTTTCACCTACAGCTATTTGATTGCATTTCAGTAAAAGCTAGCTCCTTAAGATAACTCTGCAGCACACTTCCATAGGAGAGTGCTTAAACAAAAGAGCTCATTTCCAATAACAATAATTATCACCAACAAATAATTTGGCTGTCAACACATTGCCAATATTGTACTTTTTAAAAATATATTTTGATTGGCCAACCTTTTAGCCTCTTTGTGCTCTGATTTCAGTTTTCTTTGTATTCACATTTCAGTCTAATAAATTTTAATGTGTCATCAGTGGAGAATAAATCTGATGTGAAACCTTATAAGAGAGGAGAGAGATTTGCATGAAATAAAGGCGGATTTGCATTGCCTATAATACTTCCTGTCTGAAGCTAAGGATTCCCTTGTTTTCTTAGTTCTGCTGGTGGGAAATGAAAGAAACTAAATCCAGAACATTCCTTGCTGACATAAAGACAAAACTACTTCCATAAATTTAATAAAGAAATAATGTTATTCCCATGGTTCATTCTTATTTGTAAAACCATAGTGTTTAAATTGTATAGATCACAGAATGGGAGAGAAAATATTGTATTGGACCATATAAACCATCAAGAAATATTTTTAAATAATTAAAGGGTAATTTAAACAAATATTTTCAATAGGTCTAAAATCTCTTTCATAATAACAATAACAAGTGATGAGCCCAAGATTTACTATTGTTTTGAAAGCTGTCCTTTAAAACCAAGGAATAGAGTTTAGGGTTTTAATGGAATCTGCTTTATATCAAAGAAGCATTTGGAAAAACGCCAGTAAATCTTATTTGAATCTAAAAGATGAATAGATGTTTCTCAGTGAATATGAAACTGCTGTTTCCATTTTTATTTGTATATTAAAACTTTGGAAGAAAATATTAGTTGAGTTTTTTTGGCCTACTTTATCATTTTAAAGGATGTTTTTACCTTTGGAATAAAAGGCCATCATTTATATTTAAACAATTGATATGACACTAATTTTGAAATAATTTAGTTGAAGAAAAATATTGGAAATGTCACTACAATTCTACTAGCACATCGGCTTGTGGTGGAGTGGAAAGGCGCTTGATTTTATGCTCTGTCCAGCCATATCTTCTTGTCAGTTGCATCATTTGGGACTAGTCATTTGACATCTCTGTTGGGCCTCTTCTAGCCTATATGCTACCTTATGTGACTCTGAAGAAGTCTCCTCCCCACTGGGCATCCTTGAGCTACAGGGAAAAGCCAGCCCTACTGCACGGGGTGGTCCTGCACTGTTACCACACAAAATTAGAGTTCTCTTGCCTGATGCACATAGAAGAACCCCAATTATTACGACATGAGCTTTTGGGAAAAGAAAACAGTTTTATTGCTAGATTGATCTGCAAGGAGACAGGGGCATATGCTGTCAGATCTGTCTCCCTGATCCAGGGCTTGGGGCACAATTTATGGGATGAAGGGCAGGGCAGTCAGAAGTGTGGAGATAGATGATTGGAGGTGAGGAGAGGTGAGGTAATTGATGATCCATGCACATGTAGTCAAGCTTCATGCCTCTTCATAGGATGCAGTTTCACAAAATGGTGGTGTTACTTTGATCTGAGGGTGGAATCAGTTATTGAGCATTTGCACAGGCCCAGATGATGGGTTGGTGGTCTCAACTGGCCTGAACTGGACAAAGGGTCTCAGTTTCTGAAAAATCACTCTTAATCACTCTGGATAAGATGGGGTCAGTTGAACTGGTCCTGGAGGGCCCGTGGTTACAGCACCAGCAGTATCTATTGCACCAACTAGCAGGACCAAAGGAAATAAAAGCCCTTTGTAAATTACAATGTGTTATCCAAATATGAAATACTGTATCTAGATCACGAGTTGCAAACTGTTTCTGAAAAGGGCCAGAGAGTAAATATTTTAGGCTTTGTGGACCGCACCATCTCTGGTGCAGCTACTCAACTCTGTTGTAGCACAGAGGCAGCAACAGACAATTATGTAAGCAAAGGAATATTGCCGTGTTCCAATAAAACTTGATTTATGGACACTAAAACTTGAAATTCATATAATTGTCATGTGTTGCAAAATATTATTTTTCTCTTCATTTTTTTCCAAATATTTAAAAATGTAAAAATTATTCTTAGCTCACAGGCCATATAAAAATGGGCGGTGGGCTGGATTTGGCCCCCAGGCTATAATATTGCTGGTTCCTGATCTAGATCAGGAACCTAATTACTTACCTAATTACTTTAAAAAAGCTCAAATCTTACTACTCAGAGTGCCATCCTGGGAGCTTATTAGAAATGCAGAATCTTGGGCCCCTACCCAGACTGATGGAATCAGAATTTGCATTTTGAGCAGGATTTCCTGGGGGATTCCAGCGCTCCTTTACATTTGACAGGCCTTGATGTGGAACACAGTTAAGAACCAGAAAGAGTAGAGAAAATAACATGCTTTCTGATTAGAGTCAGTATATACCACAAAAGTACAGTTATTCATTCAAGAGCCCCTTAGGCCCTCTCTCAGAACCAATTTTTATGCAAATATACACATTAGTGCAAGTATATAGGTATATACACACAAACACATACACACACAGTCTGATGATATGGTTTACCAGTCCACAGCAAACTGCAAATGGGGGATGTTGCTATAAGTGGAGTCCATCTGATAATGGTAACAAATAATATCTAAAAGCCTGAAATGGCTGTTAAAAAAATGAAAGCAAATTAAAAATCTAAAAGATCAGGAATTGGGACTCACTTTGCGTCAAGTCGGACAGTTGTATGTGCACTCAGCAGTCCCCGAGGGCATCATCATATCACAGCAAAATGCAGTGGCCGATGTTCATAGTGATAACCCCAGGGCAGCAAGGAAAGGTTAAATTATGTTCAGACTTCCCCGCTTAAGAAGATTGGGACATGTCCTTGCACTTTAAGAAGATTTCCATCACAGGTAGTTAAAAATGAGATGAACGGTTTTGCTTAAAGAAGCTTCCCTTCAATTATTTGAAAAAGTTTTTATTTAGAGCAACATTCTCCACTGATAGATAACCATGGCTTTGTCTTTTTAATGTTTTTCATGTGCTAAATTTTATTTACCCTTCTTGAGGACGGACTAATCTTTGATTTCATTCTTCCCATTTGAGAAGAGGCAAGATCATCTTTGTTTTATTTTTCTTTTTACCTTTAACTTCTGAATGAGACCAGGAAGCTGCTGTTACAGGTTAGCAGGTGATTGTGGGAGTTAGAAAAGAAGATACTGTTATTTCCTTCTTTCTAATTCTTCTCTCCCCCACAACAAGAGAATTCTGATCCATTGCTCTACCATTTATTCTTGTCTCTCTCTCTCTCTTTTTTTATTTGCATCTACTTATATATTTTAAGAAAGGAACTAAATGCTATCCTATGACCCTCTTCCCCATCCTGGCTTCCAAGATAATACAAGAAATAAATAAATAGATAAAAGAAAGATATGCAGATAGCTGAATAAATAGAGGAGACATAAAATGATTATCACGAGTAGTGTACCCAAGCTCGGTACTTTTGGCCATTGAAGGCTTACGAAGACTATTTTATTCCTCTCGCAGAAGGGTGGAACCTCAGGCAGCTGAACTCTCAATGAAGACAGATTAGGGAACACCCGTGTTGATGACAGTTTAGAAGTTTGTTTCACATCCCTCTTGTTCCCTATTGGATGGTAAGGTGAGCGAGGATAGAAGAGTGTTCTAGAGGGTAGAATTAGAATATGTAGAAAAACACCAATAGAGGGAAAAGGAGAGACTGACTGTGATAGGACCAATTCTGGTTTCTTCCACGAAATTCTAATTGAGAACTCAGGGCATGGCAGGCTGCAGAGGATTCTACTTCTTTGAGCTCTGGTCAGGTCCGTCATTGATATGATATCCAGTTGTTCCTAGGCAATTCTCCCCATATGCTATATTTAAAATTAAATGGCAAAATGATCTGCATGAATGAGAGCCCAGAGCACTGTCAAGTGCACTAGTAGAAAAGTCATACTTATGGTAATTCAGTTTCAATAGGTTGGTTTCATAAAGAGAATGGCTGACAGCAGGTTATCAAAGCAATTTCCAAGTGGGCACCGGAAGATGGGCATTCTGACTGAATAGGGACAAAAGAAATGCTTCAAGGATGTCGTGAACATACTTTGTAAGAACGTGGGAAAGCCAGCATTAGCTCAAAAGTCAAGCAGCATGGAGCAGCCAGCAGAGAGCAAACGAGGACTCAATGAGTAATTCTCATTTACAGAAAACATGGCACTAGGAAGCAAGCAGCCAACACCAGGTCCTCAAGTTGACAGCTACAGTCATAAATCATATATCAAAATACGTGCATATCCATCCAAAATGAGCTTCACACTACAAATTAGCTTCTGTAGAAGTGCTCATAAACAAGAAATTTCATATGCAAAAAACAATAATTATTTATTGCTGAGTTTTTTTTTTCAAAATTAGAAAACTCTGATTTTCTCTTCAATATCTTTTTCCCTAATATGTACTATGCGTTCAGCCCCGTGTGTCCAATGCTGGGCATTGAAGGTGCTCCCGGGAAGAGTACAAGCCCACATCTTGCCCTTGTAGAGCTTACATTTGAATTCTTGAATCATTCAATAGATTCTCTCCTTTCTGACTGGAAAAATACATCAGTGTTGCTATTCTATCTATGCAAATGTTTTCCATCATTTCCCAGCATTTTCTTTCAGAGAGTTTTAATTATGGATTATATCCACACATTACCATTTGTGTTCATTCATGAGTCCAAATTTCCCACTTCTGTGTTTTAAAAAGCCAAGCTCCAACAGAAGTGAGGGGTTTTGTAGAGGAAAATATGTTTATTTCCTCACCTAGGGAGACATTCATCATCCACCCCCCTCCTCCAGCGAAGAAGGCCATAACACACCTTAAATTGTCAACAACTGTCAGAGTTTGATATGTGACATCAATGACATAGTGGTGTCTCTCAAATGAGAATCCGCTTTGGGAGGTACCCAAGCTCTCTCATGACAGGTTGCTCAAGGACGAGGAGAAGAATTTGGCTCCAAATGATCCTCTTATAAATTTTACACAGAGGAAAACAGAAGGCTAAGATGGTAACTCAAGTGCTGTCAGAGTGTGAAATGAACAAAAGTGAACAATAGTTGAAGGGTTAAATGTGAGCTAAGAATATGTGTTGGCTTTTAACAAACACTAAGGCAGTCTTTTTCATTCACTTTGTGCACATGAGAATTGAGTGTCTTTGTAAACATTTGTAAAGGCTGGATCTGAAAGAATATTGTCCCCATGAAATCTTCCTAGCAGAGATGCTTCACAACCAAGAAGGCCTCTGATACTGACTTAGAACCACACAGGGTGTGGTGGGCGGAGGTGGACACCATCCCAGTTGTTTTGCCCTTAAAATGACTCCACTGAGAGTCTCCCATGGGCTGTCCTGTTAAAACTGTTGCTGTCGAGAAAACAGCTGTTTGGATGATTTCAATGTAGATTTCATCCAGTTACTAAGGAGATTGCTTGGAAGCATTCTGATACTTGACTCTATTTAATCTATTTCACAGAATATGAAGGCAATAAACCTACCTTTTTTCGTTCCTTCTTTTGCTTGCTTTCTCTTTTTTTCCTCTTTGGAGGAGCAATTCCCCTAACATAAAAATAAGTTAATTTTGAAAGTGTGCCACTGAAACGATATGAAAAGTAGTTTAATAGCAGAGCGATGGTCGTTCAGTCAAGTGCAAAGAAGCCTGCATTCTGGCATTTGCATAAAGCACTGTGTATGGTGCTATTTGTTAAAGTAAGTTGAATAGATAGTACTTAAATTACATATAAATGTGTGTTGTTTTGAACTGTTTATGTCAGTAAAGTAAATGTAATGACACAAACATAATAATACCTTAACTGCTTTTATAACAAGTTTACAATATTTATCGTTTGTGGAGCACAGCTAGTGTTATCTGCAATTCAATAGTAATTTTCAATCACCACCTCAAAATAGTTAACGTTAAAAGGAATCAATATGTACTACATTTTATTGCATACCCATGGGCAATACCTCGGTGTTAATGATCACACCTGCCAACTTATATCTATCACAGGAATTTTTCTCTTCATAAATTAAATGGAGAGAAATGCGAAATAAACTCTAAGATCATGCTATGATATTTCAGTATCTCGCTCTCTTTTTCACTCTTTAGCTCTCATTTTTAAGAAAAGCCTTTTTTGTTTTTTTAACTTTGGCTATGCATCCCATTATTGGGAATTATTACCACCAAGTGCTCGGGCTTTCCTATCGATAGCACTAGTGGAAGGAATACAGAGAAGACTGGTATTAGTGCTTTTTGCTTTATCCTTTTCCTGTCGCTGAGCACAAAACCTAGCTCTCTAAAGTCTATTCCTAGAATGTTACCTGAAAAGATCAGTCTTGTGCCAAATGCATATCACTGTAGAAAGAAATGTAGTTTGATTTTCTTCTTAAAGTGTTTAAAATGGCACATTCTTGGCTCATTGGTAGATGTTGTCTGTGGGAGGTGACATAACAGCCTAGTGAGGACCAGTGTAGATTCTGTCTTGAACATCCTTCATCCAGTTGTTCTTTCAAAAAAGATGAATTAAATGTCAGGATGTCACGTTCATGCCAGACACCTCGCTAGTTATTAAACTTACCCCTCCCCCCAAAAAAAAGGGAGAGAAGAAAGAAAGAAAGAAAAAGAAAACAACAGACTAAGATAAGGAAGAGCTGGTCATTGAGACCACAAAATTTGAAGTCAGGCAGTTCTGGAATGGAATCCAAACTCCCTCACTTATACTTTGTATGAATTTAGACAAATTATTTAATCTCTCTCTAAGCCTTAGTGTCCTCAAGGGTAAAATGGGGATAATTTTAGTGCCTATAACGTTGTTGAGAGAATTAAATGAGATGATTGCAGTTATTCTTATGAATATTATTAATGACACCAGGGCACGGTCCCTGCTCTCAAAATACTCAGTCTAGTGACAGTGAAGGATGTCGGACACGCAAACATGAAATTGTGGTACAATATAACTGCTATAGAGAAGGTTTGCTCAAAATTCTACGGAAACATAGGTGAGTGCTTTGGGAACCTCGCTGGTTAGTTTAGAGCTGTCTGGAAGGCCCAGGCCCAAGGATCCCCAAGAACTCTTTGTGAATTGCCTGTTGCTTCAAGAATTCTGTTCTACTCTTTTGAACTTCTGGGGTCCTATAAAGATAGACACAAAAACTGAGTATTGATTATTAGCAGGCCAGCATATTTCACCACTGATGGTTTCAGACTCGACTTTGTGCAAGGCACGGAGCTAAACCTTAGGGAATTTAAAGATGAATGAAATGAAATGTCTATTCTCAAATTGCTCGCAGTCTGGTATTGGCTTTCTCAAAGTGTACTCAGCCCCTGTCTGACACTCAAAGTGTGTTCATTGTGGTGGTTTGTGACCAATTATTCTGCTTCAGGGGATAGCAATTTTCCTGGGGGTGGAGGCATATGGTTAACTACTTCAAATCCCTACCATGAAATCCATAAGCCTGATGCTTCAGTGCCCATCCTTTCTTTCTCCTTTCCTGTGAACAGGGGAGGAGGTGATGCTTCTAAGGTCAAGAGTTCCTACTGTTCTTTGCACACTCAACTACCTCAATAACTTTGCACTATCAATTATCCCATTGATACCAAACCTCTTAATCTCTAGTTTGTGGCCCAGTGAGCAGTAAGCCAATCACCAAGACATAGGTGCTTGGAGATGGAGAAAGGTTTATTTGAACAGGTCAAAACAAGAAGACTGGAGGATAGGTTCTGTCTGCCTTAACAAGAGAAGAAAGCAGGGGATTTTATAGAGCTAAGGGGCTTGGCAGGAGGAGTTTTGGAGAAACAAAGGGGTAATCTGCTTTTTTCACTCCAGATAAGCCCTTGGGCAATCTAACTTCTGGATGTCAATGGCAGCTGGGGGATGGTTATCTGGTGATGGTAACTTCCTTGAAG
Organism: Tapirus indicus; assembly: GCA_031878705.1. Lineage (NCBI taxonomy): Eukaryota > Metazoa > Chordata > Mammalia > Perissodactyla > Tapiridae > Tapirus > Tapirus indicus. Next base: position 30,218,178 of record CM062937.1, on the reverse strand, counting down.
GCATACCCTTTCTTCTGTAAACCAAGTTCATAAATCCTTGTGACCCTCTAGTCACCCCTCTGGTTAAACAAGAAAACAGCAAATTGACAAGATTAACTCCTTTTCATCTATATCCCTGTTGGGAACAAGTTTGAAAGGTAATCTTATTGAATATTTACAGTAACCCTCCAGTGGCTGGCTTCACCATCTCCTCTACATATTCATCTTCTTCCCTTCCAGTGGCTTCTTCCCGTTAGCATTTAAACATGAACCTCCTATTAGAAAGTTTTCACTTGACTCATGTCCCCCTCCAAACACAGTCCTATTTGTCACTTCATTTCCACCATCATCCTCTCTAAAGAGTCGAATGCATTCCTTGTCTTCACCTGACACTCTATCCTCACACCATCTCAGCCTCTGCTCCTACCATTCCATGAAATGTTCCATGATGTTGATTCAGTCATTTTGTCATTATCTTATTTGACCTTTTAGAAATATCTCATCCTTGACTCCCCCCCCCATACCCTTGATTTCCATGGTATCTCATTTTCCTTTCCCCCACTCTGGAGCCTAGACCTCAATCTCTTTATCTAACTTTGCCTCTACTCCATTATTAAACATAGGAGTTCCTCAGACCTTGCCCTACCCATCTTTTTATCTCACTCTATACTCTCCCCTTGGGTTATTTCCTCATTCCTGTGGCTTCAGTTAGCATTTTTATGTTGACATTTTAATGTATACCTACAACTTGCTAGATACCTCCTTTGTGTTTGGGCATATAGAAAATATGTAAAATCAGTATCGCCAGTCAGGGGGAATAAACAGTCTTATTGGCAACTCATCCACATGTCCAGAACTGAACTCATGGATCTTATCACAAACCCGTTCCTCTTTCATATTTCTAGTATTGGCAAATGGCCCAATCAGTGGCTAAAATGTGAAATAAAAAAAGAATTTTCTTTCCTTTCTCACTAATCACTCACTAAGTCCCATTAATTCTCTCTCCTACATATTTTTCATGCCACTTCTCTCTATTCCCCTTTTCACAAACCAATATCTGACCTGAATCACTAAATAGCTTCATCTACTTTCGCCCCTAGCCCAATTGATTTGCCACATTGCAGCCCAAATTGATTATTTTATAAGTCAAATCTTAGAATATCTAAACCCCTCCAGAAAACACTTCAGCGACTTAGGATAACTAAGTCCCAAGTCTTTAACATGCCTTAGAGGCACGGTGATCATATAATTTATCATTCAATCTGAGATACTTTTGAGAATAAAAGGAATAATTTTAACTACACCAGGGCAATAAGTATAATCTAAGACCGTCTTAAGTAATCTGGGACATAAAGTCACCCTACCTGGAGGGCCTTGAATGAGTAGTCCCTCCCTAACTTCTCTGTTTTGGCTCCTTGTTCATGTCCCTTCAGATTTACTGGTCTCCTCTCAGTTCCTCAAAAGTTCCAACTTCTCCCCCTCCAACATTATTATGTTGTTCTTCAGCCTAGAATACACTTCCCCTCACTAAAACCTTCTCAGTCATTCACATCTCAGTAGAAAATCCATTTCCACAGGAAAGTCTTCCAGGACTTGATTAGATTTCCCTCATCAGGATGCCAATCCACACTAAATCTCCTTCACTAAACTTACCACAACAAGAGTTACTCTTTAAATGTCTGGCTTGTAAATGTCCAGGTTGTAAGCATATGAAGGTAGAGAACCATTTGGTCTTATCTGGTTTTGTATCCTCAACTTCCAGAACAAGGTCTGGTTCATAAGACAGAAGATGCTCTATTAATGCTGTTGAATAGATGAGTAAAAGTGTATATAGTTAGATGATATCTTGCTGAGGAGAGAGAGGAACTCAGAGCTCAGATGGGTGGTTGGACTAGATTATCTTCATGGTCCTTTGTTCCCAAGGATTCTATAATTCTGTGTTTCATTGTATTCTGGGTCAGTACATTTCATGTTTGAAGCAGATGAACCTATGTAACCCAATTCAATTTTTTCCTCCTCTAGTAATGGCTAGATTCCATTTCCTGAGCTACTATTTCTGGTGAGGTTCTAAGGGCTTTATGTCCATCACTAAATCCCTACACCAAACTGTATGAATTCAGTATGACTCATCTGGAACATGGATTTTCATGTTCCAGATGAGGAAACTGAAGCTCAGAAAGGCAAACTTATTTGCTTAAATTTTAAATAGCTAATAAGAGGGAAAGCTGGGTCATTAATGAGAATTTCTCCCCGGCGTACTCCTGACATACAGTCTCTTCTATATGTGACTTTCCAGTTCTCCAGCTGTCGCTTTCCAAAATTCACCCCTCCTTCTAGGATATTTTTCAAAATTTTGCTCTAAAATTTACTTCCTCCAGTAATCCTCCCTATTATCCAAGGAATATTGCTGAGTATTCCTTCTTTATATGTTGGCATGACATGCACCCTGTTGAAGTGTTAATGTTACTTTGTACGGTTCTCACTTCCTCTCATGTTTACATATGACATTTCCATCCAAAATAATAATACTATTGCCTCCAAAGGTCTGTCTTCTATTTTTGTGCATGTACATGTGTGTGTGTGTTTTCTTTCTAGCACCCACTCCTAGTGGTTACATACATAGTAAACACTCAAATTACTACTGCCTGAATTCATAACATTATTATAACTCTCATGAAGACTATAAAGTGTGGTTAAGAGTTTAGACCCTGGAGTGGATTGGCTGACCTTAACCAGTTATTTTACCTCTCTGTGTCTCAGTTTTCTTATCTGTAGAATGGGGCAAGAACAGATCCTACCTTGTAGATTTGTTGAAAAGATTAAATCACATATATAATTAGAGTGGCCGTTATAACTATAATGGCTGGCATATAGTAAATGCTGCATAAGTGAAAGCTATTGTTGTAGCGGTTGTTGCTATGGCAGGAGGAAGGAGTCCTTTAACTATTCTTATTACTCAATAAGGATTAGTAGGGACTGAATTTCCTCAGATTTGGAGACATCGAAATTTCCAGCTTCCCCTGTACCCGCATTTACCCATCTTTCTGTTCCATGCTCTTCTTTTGTAATATCTATACATCACGTTGCTTATCTTTTGTTACATGAATTCCCCCTTATTCTTTCTTTCCAGCTGTCAGAACATGTTTCTCTTCTTCCTTGTGCTTTCACTATTTTAGACGATTCAAAAGACCCATTGCTGACAATGGTAAGAGCAAAGCTCTCACTGATTTCATCAAATTTGTTCAGTAGATGGAGGGCACCAATCTTTTTAGTGATGGACTAGATGGCAAAGTACAAAAATCAACAGGGAGCAAAGATTTGTGGTTTCTATCTTGGAGCCATTGACTGCAGCTCAAAGGACACTTGCAAATAACATAAAAAGTCACATTAATGCCTGAGTGAGAATTCTACCGACTACTCTGGGTTATTTCTGATTTTGGAGAGAGCTACAGATAATCCAAAAACAAGTTGATGCCATTCTCACAATCGCCTTCACATGAAGAATTCTAGTTCCAATAAAGTACTTGTACACTTACCCTCAGTTCTCTCCCTCAATCAATATTCTTTGAGTTTCATCTGTTATTGGTGGAGAAGGCTTCAATTAGCTGATTATCTGTCTTAAGCACATTTCTTTCACTTCTTATAGTGTTTGATTGCCTCCAAAGAAAGCTAATAATCTATTTTTATCAAGAAGGATATTTTGTCTGTAGGAGTCACAGAGCATCTGACATAAGCTGGGACTGGAGCTTGACCTGAAGAGATTCAGATGAAGCCCTGAGGGTTAACAGAGCACCCACAGTATGTTTAGAGCACAAACCCTGCATTCTGATTGGGAATACACTTTAATTCTGAGGTTTTCAAATGAGTGTGTCTTTTTACTGTTTCTAGATACTTTAGATAAAGGAATCAGGCACACTGTGAACGCTGCCTCTGGGGAAGTCAGCTTCCACACATGGCTCTGGATCATTCTATCCTGCTTGCCAAACCGTGCTAAGTAGTAAAATCTGTTCTTAAATTCATGCAAAGCCCCAGATTAAATAGATCTCTCTTTCTTAAACTTATTGCCTGTCTGACTCACACCTGGATAAGGGTTTAGGGAAGGTGGTTCATGTTGCCTAGTTCCAAGTCACACTAAGTGTCTTACCAGGTAGCAAGATATAGTAAGACCCCATTGGATCTTCATAGGAAAAAAGATAATAATACTGAGCAAACAGTAAAATTTGGAATCGATGTTCCCCCACTGCTACTACTAGGTAACATTTTGGGGTGCTTACTACTGAAGGGGAAAAAGAGCATTCTCTACCCACTGTGGGTCCTTTCTGGCTGGGCTACAAATTAAATTGACATGAGGCCAAAAAGCAGGAAAAAATCAAACAGAGCTTTATAACATATTAATATGGGAGATACCTGGGGAAACTGAGTATCTCTCCACAAAATGGCGGAGGTTCTCCTCTTAAATAGACAAATGAAGATATTGAGGGTGGGTCAGTTATGGGAGATTACCAGAAAAGCACAATAAGGTTATTATGCAGATTTAAGGCCTCGCCTTCCACATTGACAAGTTTCTAGAGATGAGCTCATCCCCTCCTCTTCCCAGTACAGAAAAAGAGACACCTTTACAAATGGAGATTTTCCTTACAAATGTGAATGTTTGGTAAACAGAACTTTGATAAGAATGGGCCCAGCAAAGACTTTCCCAGTCTATGGATACCCAGAGTTATCCAAGGTGATGGCCCGTTCCAGGGACAGGGCTTTTATCCCAAATATCTTTAGACAGTTGCAGGCGGGAGTGGGGGGTGGGGGTGGGGGGTTGGGGTCAAAGCCTCCTTCAGAGAAAATAGACATTTTGAGGTGGCCAATTCTGATCCCCCACACTATGTACCAGGCACAATTTTAAGTGCTACACTTGCAGGAATTCTTTTAATCTTTACAACAACCCTATGAGGCAGAGAGTATTATTCTGTCCACTATACAGACGAAGAAAGTTAGGCAAAAAAGGGTTTTATCAATTTGCCTGAGGTTAGCGGTCTGTTACAAGCAGAACCAAAATGAGACCAAAACTAGTTTGACTCATTCCCTTCCATGGATTTGAATAGTTCTGGAGATTCTTATAGCAGAAAAAATGAATTGCTTTACTCTACTAATTATGAGTGTAGAAAGTAATGAAGATACCAAGGAAAATGACAATGAACTAAATAGGTGATGATAAAAATACGACTCTAAGAGCACTGAGATTTGCCTAGAGATGAAATAGACATTTGCATCCCACTCTGTTTCTAATGTTTCCAGTAATTTCTAATCTTTTATAATTCTCTTCCCTACACATTATAAATAAAAGCATATATGATAATAGTTCCCTAAGTTAGATATGGCACTATTCTCAGAGAATTAAAAACTCATTAAAAATGGCTTTTCAGCTCTTATTCTTTGCTAAGGAACTGTGCTGAACATCTTCCGTCTGCTCTCTGGACCTCTCTTTGCTCTCCTCTGCCGCCTTTGATGTCTTAGGTGGCTGAATCGAATGAACATAACCGATGGGTACCCTTCCTCTTGGCTTCTTGTTGAGTTTAACCAATGTGCAGCACTGACAGATGGAAGGATGAAAGAGAATGAGGGCAGGGTATATCCCAGTTCCTTCCCTGACAGATCACCTCACATTGGCTGCCTAAGGACTCTGCAGCTCCTCTGGGATGGTCCTCTCCAAACAGCCTTTTGGGGGTTTAGTAACTGCTCCCTACCTAGGGATTTAATAATTATCCCTACTATTACTAATCTCAGAGCACTTTAATGGAGCTCTTGCCCACACGTTTGCAAATAGTGCCTTTACTCTCCTCGATTACCCAATATGAGCATGCCATCTATTTCCTGCCTAAATCCTGAATTTAGGAATTTAGTCCAATTTCATCCATTTAATATTACTCTTTCTCTTCAAAATCAATTTTTCTACATTTTTTCAACAGAAAGGAATTCTACCAAGTTTCTGCTCATAAGCATATGGTCTGAAACTCAGGTGGAATTAGTAGCCCTTTATTTAACAGCAATTCTAAGTTGTGAGTAATTTCCATTTTAATCATAGAGAAAAAATTAAATTAATTGTGCATGACAGAATTAGGTGATGTTACCATCTCTGTATATGACCAGAGTCATTGGAGTCAAGAGGCTTTCTGATGACGAATGAACTGCTTGAGTGTCTGATATTGGTAGAACTCATAATTTTTTGAGTAGTTATTGAATCCTGAAATTATTCAGGTGCTATGAAGAACACAGATGAGATAAAAATAGATCTGTGTGCTATTATAGAAGATGAACAATCTAAACACTTCTCTCAAAAGTTTTGGCTCTTTTGTGAATGGGATTAGGTAGAAACTCACTAGAGTTGGAACTCACATATCTTGATTGTCCATATTGGTAACTCTTTCCGCCAAGTGTATCATTTACCAAAAATCCAAGTCTTAAAATACCTGCCAGGATTCAAAACCAAAAGGATTTATATTTTATGAAACGATTGTTGGTATTAGACAAATAAATGGATAATTGGCTTTATGCTGTGCCATAGACATAGTCTTAATGAAAGTTTAAAAATAATACAAGAACTGTATATTAATATCTCTCAAACCAGCTTACCACCTTGTATCTTGAACCACAAATATGATTAATATATCCAGGTGTTTGTGTAAGGTTCTTGGGAGATTTATATAAAAAGATCATAAGAAAAATGTGAATTTCAAATACAGATTTAATACTTAATATACTTGTCACTACACAAGAATTATTAAACTACCCAAGAAATGTAAGTTGATTATTGCAACAGTTAGCCTTTGATACATAATAAATCATCCCCAAACTTAGTGGCTTAACAAGTACTTATTTAACCCTTAATTCTATTGGTCAGGAACTTGGGCAGAGCTCAGCAGGATAGTTCTTCTGTTTTCAATTGTATTATTTCATGCATCTTAAGTCTGCAGCCAGCTCAGCAGGAGTTGGCTAGTCTAGGATTGTCTCTTCTAGAAGAACTCATCTCTGCTCCCCCAGTCTCTCACCTTCCAGCAGCTTAGCCGGGCTTGTTCATATGGCAGCTGGGCAGGATTTCAAGAGGGCTAGTAGAAGCATGGAAGAAAGGCCTAACGTGACTTCCACCACATTTCATGGGCTAAAGCAAGTCATAGGGCAGATCAGATTCAAGGCGAAGAGAAATAGCATCTATGTGTTGATGGGAGGAGCTTTTAAATCCTGAAGTGAAAGGCACAGAAGCAAGGAATAGTGAAGGATTGTGGCCATTTTGCAATCTACCAAAATTACATAATAAGAGGCAACATGGAATGGGAGTGATGGACCAAATAGTCTATTGTGCTTTTTGTGACCAAAGGAGGTGGGGAAGGAGGAAACACTGTTTTGCGTGTATCAACATATACAGACAGCACACACACACATATGTAGGTACTCCCGTTAAATATCTCTCAGACATGAGTAGAACTTTTTTCCTTATCAACACTTGTTTCCCTGTTCTTTTACCCAATCTATAATTTTTTCAATTTTTTTCTTGGCTTTTCGATACTCTCTCCCTATTCACTTCCTGACTCCCAGATCTGCTCTATTCCTTCTCTGAGTGAGTTTTATACTTCCCCGGTCTCTCTTAGCCTGCTTACTGTCTATTCCAGAATCTGGCAGAAACTAAGTCAATGAAGAAAACACTCAGTCATTTGGCAACATGAAGAAGTAATTAGATGCCAGTTTCTAAAGGGCTAGAGGACATTTAAGCCCCAAGTGCTGGAAATCTTACTGAAACTGCAGACAGAACAGAGGGAGAAGTACTTGAAAGACTATTAGCTAGCTGGAGCTTGGCCCCATCACGTTTTTTCCATTGCCTATTATAAGAAGGCTTCCATGTTCTTGCTTAAGCCAGCATGAGTAGAAGGGAGAATGGATCAGTGAGCATCTGTGAGAGAGTTCCTCAGAAATAATGAAAGCTTGTCTCAGTCCTTTAAGAATAAGACCCAGAGAAAGGGACCCCCAGAGCATAACGGAATTCTTTGGATGCAGGTGACAATGGAGAAGAGGATTCCAAATTCCAGTGACAATCCACAGTGCAGTTAATCTCTGAATGGTTACTGAGATGTGTATTGTAATTGGAAGCACAATAGCAGCCATTCATTTCATTCCGTATAGCACTCGACATTGTACTCAGACATACAGTAGGCTATTACTCAAACCTCTATTTTCTATTGTTATTCTTTTAATACAGACCTTGCCCCTTACCCAAGCCAGGATTGTTGCTCCACTGAGGGTTATTCAGACATCATTAACCACAGGAAGAGAACATAACACAGCAGAAACTTGGGATTGAATAACAACCTTGAAATTCAAACTGACATCATGTATTATTGTTTGCATTATATACTAAACAGTTATTAGGAACAATTAGCAATTAAAGACTCTTAGATGCAGTTATATGCTTTTCTACAATATATCCTGAATAGCAGGATAAGTGCTTTGGCTGCAAGCCAATCATCAAAAAGCCCACAGAAAACTCTAATCTAAAATGCGTGCTCCTTTATGGCCATTGAATGAAGCGCGTTAATCAAGCAAAGCCCCACGCGAGATGGGGAGACTTCAGGTGTATGCTCTCACTATGAAGCGCATTTCCATTTTATCCAGAATCCGTGTAGCCCCAAAGAAATAATCAGATTTACACACAGCACTTTTAGGAAAAAGAGACACATAATAAGCACAGAAACAGATATCCAGAAATACTTTTAAAGGAATATTATCCTGATTCCAGGACAAAATTAGTGTAATCTATTCTATCTTCTAGATCTTTAATACTTGACACTGATACCTGGTGTTCATCCTAGTGATCCCGAGGACCTAAATATTCTTGCTGAAGCATGAAAATGAGATTATATCACAGTCAAGCTAATTTTAATGCTGTGTAGTCTATATATAGTTAATTCATTGAAAATGAAATAGAATATGGTGATTTTTAGTGTTCTCCCAATACTCATCCTGCCAAAAAGCATATTCCCAATCTTATTGAATAAATTGGACTTTGTGTTTTATTACATATTGTGTTTATTTTGTTAATATCAGAGGGTTGAGTTCAGTTCTTCCACTATTAACAGTTATTTAGATTTTTTTCTCTTTCCAAATCAGAAACTGATTATACAGTAAGCTGATTTCAATCTCTGTTTAGCACAATTTTCAAGAACACAGAATAGACTGAAGGTGGGTGTCTGGCTTCTAGTGAGTGCTCAGTATGCAAAAAGAGAGAAACATATTAAGGAGAATAAAGAAGAATTCTCAATTGCTCATTGAACTTCCTCTCTCAAATTGTTGGAATCATCTGTAAATAAACATCTGATCCATATTGATAGCATAGCTTACATGCTTCTAAATTCCAAATGTGCCAGTAAAAGTATTGATGATGTACAAGATAGAACTGAGAAGGGTAGGGGATTCTATTATATATTTGGACATAGCCTGAGCCCCTCAAACTTGACGAAGCCTCAAGTTATTTTAAAGGGAGAGAAACATGGAACAAATAAGTGGAAGCAATAAAATTCACTTTCTTGTTTTTTAAGCAAGAATGGACAATATGGGGAGTAACTATTTCAAGGTTTTAAAATAAAGTATGTGAGCCAGCAGATACATTAAAACTTGATAGAGATATGTAAATATGCAAAATTAGAAACAAAGTTTGCATAACCAAACCTTATTTTTCTAGTATGAAAATAGAAAAGCAGATGCTCAATAGCAAAATACAATATGGAAAATAGTAACCAGAAGCCAAGTATTATGTGCAAATTGTAATTTTACATTTAAAGTGGAAAGTGGCACTAAAAGGACTTTTGAATTTTTCTAAAATATGCACTTAAAAAATGATCTGCGATTTCAGTGTCAGGAAGGGCTCTTTCGTCTGGCTGTGGGCTAGCTCTCCGGTGTATGGAACCTGCATTCGTGAGATGGGTTTATCAAGAGCCACCGACTTGCTTTTCACTGTGCTCAAGCTAAGTCATTTCCCTGGGTAACTGAGGGTTTTCCGAGACGTGTGTTCTTCTCATTTTGACTGAATGAAGAATAATCTCCATTAGTGAGATTATTATTATTATTATTATTCGAGTATGAATGCTTCAGTGAGGGAATGTCCTGGATGCTTCTGGATCTCTAGCTGTTGCTAGCGAGATGCACTTCCAGGAGATGGAGCTATGGCCCAGTCCGAATGCTCACATCTTTTCTGGCCGGCTCAGAGAGAAAAAAAAAAAAAAGAAGAAGAAAGGCTTAAAATCTCAGAATCTCTTTTAAGCAGCTTAAAAAGCAATCATTATTGGATGGCATTGGGAGGTAGGACGTGGGTCGAAAACACAGATATGTAGATTAAATACAAAAAGTTCCCTAACTTAAAGCACTTTAATACACTGCGTTGGTGCAGGAGAATCGGAAGGGGTTGAAACCCAAAGTCCTGTTGGATAGAATTCAGTATTTATGACCTCTTTAAAAGAAAGAAAAAACAACACAATTTTTTAGGAAAGGAAAAAAGAATAAAAGCAAGTAGATTTGTTGTTATTGGTTATTTGTTTGTAATGGAAGCCAGCTCATTCCAAAGTGTGCTGAGAGAATACTTATGTTATTATTATAATTATTAAAATGGTATTATTTTAGATTTTTCCGTGTTTCCCTTAAAATATTTTGATCTAACTCTCTCCCCTTCCACCGGACTTTTCTTTTTCACCTTTATTAGAAGTCAGAGTTTTATGGCACCTCTCATAAGTTTGAAGTATATGCTTTCATTTCACTGAATACTTCCTATAAAGAAATCTCGTATTTGTGACCAATTTCTCAAAATACAGTAGTAGACGTAAGTTGCTAGCCATGCAGGGCAATCATCCAGTTATGAAAACCCACTCTACATGGAGGAAAACTGTTCTGGATGGGAGGCTTAGGGGATGAAGGTGTTCCTCCTGCTAGCCCACTGTTTCAGCAACAATATCGTAGTGGGAATTTCAGAAATAAATAACAGCCGTGACAATAATAATGTGTTTGAATAGGTTTTACAGTTATAGAATGTTCCCATGAGTTTTACCTGACCCCTCGTGACTATCCGGGCGTGTGAGATTGGTGTTATAATATACCAAATTCAACGATGAGGCTTAAGAGGAGACTGATTGGATGGAGGTCATGTTGTTAGTAAGTGGGAGAGCTTGGTTTATAATCCACGTCTTCTAATTCCTAACCTCATGCATTGGTGGCGTGTGCAATGAGGATTCTTCGCTGGTTTGTTGGGGGGTGGGGGGTGGCGTGCAACCATGTAAAATAGCTTGGTTTCTGGCGGTACTTGTGAACATCCTCGTGTCTGCCGGTACTCCAAGGATGTGAAGTGTTATCAGACTTTTCACTGAAACTGTGGAAGGCCCCACTGGAGTTTGGGACTATCTGCATTACATCATTTTAGATATTAATAAAAGCACAATCAAGCAACTATTTCTTCTGTTTAACATCACACTTTCATCATAGTCTGTGATTGTTTTTAACTTAAGAATGATAACGTTTGAGGTTCATGTCTTCTCTTTAAGCTTAAATTCTCTTTACAATTCTTGATTTCTTATTTTACTTAAAGCTAGACAAGTGGTGATGGCTGATCACTATTAGTTAAAATTAAATTACTAGAAAGAAAAAAAGTTAAATTTTCTCCTAACAAGATGACAATTTTCTTTAAATTTTAGGTATGAATGTGAATTTTTATAATATATAGATTTGGGTTTTCTCCTACTTTCTAGCAGCTAGAACTGTTCTAACTAGGTACAAATGCTATTCACAATGCTAGTTGTTTTTTAATATACTACAGATCTATTAGGACAAAAACTTAGACTTTGAACTCAGACCTGAATTTGAATTCTGGCTCTTTCCATTACCAGCTGTGGAACTTGGGTAAATTATTTATCATCTCTGAGCCTTGGTTTCTTCAACTACAAAATGGGGAGATGCTTGAACTCACAGGGATGTTGTGTGAATATTGAATAACATAATAGATATTTAATACCATTAATATCATAAAGGACAGTCTGTTGCAGGGCACAATTACTTCATTCCTCTTTCTGTCTTTTCCAGTCAATGATTTTATAAATAGCCACTGCTCTGGTGTTTATTCGGTTGTTTGAGTGCTTTTAATTTGGGTCTGAATTTAACTGAAGAAACAGGTGATTTGCTTTGCTAAAGTAATGAGAATTTACTGACTTTCTAAATTATATAAGTTTTGTTTTCTTGTTATAAATTTGAGCAGAGAGCATGTAAATACTACTTCCAGAAGATTAAGGGGAAGTGAGACAAGATGAAAATGAAATTATCCCCCAAAAGGATTCTCTAATAATCTCTGGTGTTTTACACAAGTGGGGATGGAGGCTCCGTAGAAAAATCTCCTTGGAAAAAAGTGGCGCACACAAACCTGCCCGCACGTCTTTGCCACCGCAGAAAATTGGCTCTGAAAAGACTCTTCTGTGTTAGTTTTACCTGCGTGTTTTCAGTTGTCACTAGCCTACCCAGGGGACTGAAGAAGAAAGCTTTTTTCCGGGACCAGTAACTCTACAGGGGTCTGAGAGTGGGCATCTGCCAACACAAAATTAAAGTAATAAGGAAAGCACATTAACAAAGGCTCTTTTTCATTTAATAAACATAAAAAAGCTGTCCCACCAGGCACGACTTTTTCCAAGTGTTACTGCAGTTAGTGCTTTTAAAAATTCTCAAAATATAAAATAGGAGAGAAAAGAAAATGTGACATTTCACTTTTTGTGTATTTTTTTCTGGGTGGTCTCATATGCTAATTAAGCACATAACTTATTCTGTTTACTTTCACATATAAGTTATAGATGTAAGTTAGTGAAGGTGTCAGTGTACTACACATAGGGTCACATCATTAATTATACATTTTATAACTTTTGGGTAAATTTAACATGAGATGGGCCAGATGCTGGAATGTACTTTGTAGATCTGCACTGTTAGACATATATAGGAATGGATTTAAAAAGAAAGTAGGGGCTGGCCCAGTGGCATAGCGGTTAAGTTCCCATGCTCTGCTTTGGCAGCCCGGGGTTTGCAGGTTCGGATCCGGGGCACAGACCTATGCACCACTTGTCAGCCATGCTGTGGCAGCATCCCACATAAAGCAGAGGAAGATGGGCATGGTGTTAGCCCAGGGCCAGTCTTCCTCAGCAAAAAGAGGAGGATTGGCAACAGATGTTAGCTCAGGGCTAATCTTCCTCACATACAAAAAAAATAAAATAAAAGCAACTGCCTCTTCTCTAATTCAGCTCCATCTATGGCTGATTATTTTGGCTCCTTATATTAATGGTACCACTTGAAAAATAACTTATAGAAAAAAACTACACTCTAAATCTCATATCCTGTAAAGGAAGCCTATGGACTAACATTAAGATAGATGAGAAGACTATAAATGATATGTAATCTCAGAAAGGAAAGAACAGAGATTTACACTTCTTCTTTCTCATTCAGTAGCATGAATTCCTATTTCTTATTAGTGGAGGATGACAAGGTACGCACAAGACAACAGTGGTAAAATCACGGACCAGTCAAGAACTCTGGAATAGTTTCTGTCTCCAGATCTTCCAAACACAGTGGTTTGAGTGTCTTGTGTCTGAAGATGGTGATGATCAGCATGTAGAAAACCTTCTCTTTATGTTGGGAGCTTACAAGCAAGATAGGTAAATACACCATTAATTATACTGTTCTTTAAGCACACGCAGAGTCATTGCTCAATTATCACTGCTAATGAAGAGGAGTAATAGAGTGGGTAATACAACATGGCAGCTAGAATAATTTATATTCGAGTCAAAATGACTTTTTGTACTTACATTTGAATATAATTGTGTCTGATATTCTGGGACTCCTAGCTGAGCGCCCAGCGGGCAGGAGAGTTCCCGCAGATGCACTGGCTCATTGTTCTCTGGAAGAAGCCTAGGCGGCTCTTGTGCTGTCTGTAGGAACTGCTCAGTGCTTCAGCTCAGCTATCTAAACCGGTGCCCGGCACAGATCTATTTGTTTGCTCTGCATAGGCCTGCCCTGGTGGAGAGAGACGAGGAGGGTGGGCAGAATTCACCTCCCTGGTCTTTGTGTGTCTGTAAACCACGGGTGGATAAGTAAGAGATAATGACATGTCACTGGGAAACATTTTAATGAGATTTAAAAGAGGCACGAGAAATCAGAGAAGTAGCTCTGGCCAGTGGGCTAATGCAGCCACTTCCTGAAAAATTGACCTTGTTCTTTTATTTACCTGAACCCAAGTGCCAACGCATAGCCTGTTTCAGCAGAGCCTGCCATTTAATAGAATGAAAAAGATATTTTTGCATTTCTTCTCATTGTTGTATTTCCTACTTTTAGCGTGGTTATTGGGTTAGATCTAGTCTTTAAAGGGGGGAGGGGAACACTGTTGGGAATTACCGCAGATGCCCAAGGAGCTGGCAAATGCTTCAAGGTCAGTGTGGGGTTGGAAACAGCTCTGCGGTAGAAAGGCTGCAGAGGTTTTGCAATGTTGCTGTTATCAGAGGGCGTTGTGAGTGTGGGGATCATTTTATTAGAGAGAGAATGAAACGTGGGAAGGAGGAGGAAAAAAAAGTATATATATATATATATATATATATATATATATATATATACTTAATCCTAGCATATTGACCTATTTTGTTTCTTTATTTTTCTGCTAAGAATCTTTTTCTTTCTTTCTTTCTTTTTTGCTAAAAATACCAGATCACAGAATGCTTTGTTTCAAAACCATGACTGCATCTTTATAAATGCATTGTTTAGGAGGATTTCAAACTCTTCCAGATATAGATGAAAAATCATTTATCAGCAGATAAAGTTACTAATTGAATGAGGGGTAATCATGGTAGGAACTCTACATTGTTTTAAGAATTGCTCAAAGAAGACAGGTGCAGGCTGATAGGACTCACAGAAAATTGTAAGAACTTTATTCAATAAATACCAACTGTCTTAGTCTGTTCGGGGTGCTATAACAAAATACTGGAGACTGGGTGGCTTTTAAACAACAGAAATTTATTTCTCCCAGTTCTGGAGGCTGGAAGTCTGAGATCGGAGTCGTGTGAGGTTCCTCTTCTGGGTCGTTACCCTCTCATTGTATTCTCACCGTGAGAATGAGAAAGAGGCCAGGCATCTCTAGGGAGCCTTTTTTATAAGGCATTAATCTCACCTACCCTCATGCCTACTCACCTCCCAAAGGTTCCACCTCCTAATACCATCACATTGGGCATTAGGA
This sequence comes from Tapirus indicus, assembly GCA_031878705.1. Lineage (NCBI taxonomy): Eukaryota > Metazoa > Chordata > Mammalia > Perissodactyla > Tapiridae > Tapirus > Tapirus indicus. Next base: position 30,202,922 of record CM062937.1, on the reverse strand, counting down.
ATTTAACGTATGAATTTGGGGAGGACACATTCACACCTATCACCAACATTCTAGACCCAAGTGTTAGAGATGAAGGTTGGGGAAAAGGACACAATTTACAGCTTCAATGTATTTACACCCTACAGGGGAAATAGCACTCCTAGATTTATGTAGTATTTTTCTTTATTTTGGCTAGACAACACAGACACTCTTGTGAGTCAGCTCCAAACTTGTGTGTTCAGAGTAAGAAACTTGATTTGTTTCGTCTTTGTATATTCCCAGTACTAAGGAGGTTTTGTTACACATTTAAGTACACGTAAAATATTTATTGAGCTGAACTTGTGTGTTTTATGCTACTCAAAGGTAACCAAATGATATTCATCACAAAGAAATGTATAGAAAGCAGGCTGATGAGAGGATAGTGAAATGGCCATTCTCACTGTATCGTAAATCTTTTTTCTTTCTGTTTTAAAACTGCATAGTAAATAGAACTGAGATGACTGGTTCTTGGTATTAGTGATGAGCCTTTTAGTTACAAGTCAGAAATGTAATCCTAACCAGCTCATGCAAATATGGTAATCCGTTGGCTTTCATAAAGAGAAGTCCACAGGTAATTGCTTCAGGCATAGTTGGATCTAGCTGCTGAAACAATATTGCCAGGAATTTCTCTTCATTTCTTGGATCTGCTTTCATCTCTTTTGGCTTTATTTCAGCCGCTGTCTTTTCTCATGGTGACAAGTTGAGCACCAGGAACTTCAGGCTTAAATCCTAAATGATAAAGAAACCCAGCCACGGGAGTACCTATATCCAATAGTTCTACCAACAGCATCTGCGCTGACATTCAGTGATTCTGATTGACTTGTCTTGTATCATAAGCATGCCCTGAGTGGACTTCTGTAGCCAGGGGAAAATGGGTTGTGCTGATTGGCTGGCCTGGGTCACATTTTAGAATGAGGATGCTCAATTCCCAAAGGAAAGTTTAGATGCTTCTAAGAAAAGTTGGAGGAATGGTTGTTGGGCAGACAAAACATCAGATGCCTAAGAGAGTCTGGTGCAGGGTAAGCCCTTAATAAATGTTAATTTAACTGAAGTTTTGAGATATCTTAAGTATCATTGCTGGCAGGAATACCAAGAAGATATTTTAACCTACCGATAGCCACTTTGGAAAATTTAGTCACAAATAAATATTGTGTTTGTTTTGGGATAAGGGGGATTTTCTAATACGTAAGGAAAAATTTCAGTAGAAATTCAAGGCAGTAAAGTTTTATTCCTGTGTGAATCAGCACTTCCCTCAGGATTTTCTTTCCTCAAATAGTGCTTCATCAATGTCGCCTTGCCGACTACCTCTGTAAATAAAGGATGCTTCACAAACCCCTCTTGTTGGCCCCAGCACCTCCTGTCCTCTTTCCCTTGCTTTATCTTTCTACATTTTTTTAAATCACTACTTGGTATATTGTGTATTTACTCATTATTCATCCTGTATCTTTATTTATTCTCTCTCTTTCCTCATTAAAATATGTTTCCATGAAAAGTGTATTCATTTCTCACTGTTCACCTAGGCGACTGGTCCATACTAGATGAATAATAAAATGAATAAAAGAATAAGATGCTTTAGTGGCCAAATTAAATGTTCAAAAGTCCAAGGGAACTCAATTCTATGGATCCATTAATATAGGATAATTACATCATTGAGTAAGACTGTAAAATCATAGCACATGGAATGAAATTTAAATAGAGAAAAGAATGAAAAATACACAATATACCAGTTGTCTTTAATTTATCAAATTGTATTTATTACCATAAACCTAAATTACTAGTTTGGGATGAGGTTGGAAGTCATACGGATATTATTTTCACCATAAATTATGCTTTTGCCTTGTTCTCAATTTATTATCTGATTTAATTAATATTCACTAAGTCTATTTAGAATTAATGGTAATGTAATAGTAGTTTGGTGGTAGATATAAAAAATAACAATTTGTACTGTGTCCACAGATACATAGAGAACATATAAGGTACAATGGAGATTATACAATCATTTCTTACTAAGTAAGTATGGGTGCTTATCTGAATTATCAATAATACGTTGGAGTTAAACTGGTTTTTACCAACCCGTGTGTGTAGCCCCTGTGCTGTCAATCATTGTGTAGAGAGTGCTAATTGATTTGTATCTATTTGGAAGATAAACAACAAAAATTAATGCATTGTAATCAAATTAAAATTGTTAAAGTTGGGGCCGGCCCAGTGGCGCAGCGGTTTCGTCCGCGCTTAGCAGCCCGAGGTTTGCCGGTTCGGATCCCGGGCGCCCGCCGTTGCACTGCCTGTCAGCCATGCCGTGGTGGCGTCCCATGTAAAGTAGAGGAAGATAGGCACGGATGTTAGCCCAGGGCCAGTCTTCCTCAGCAAAAAGAGGAGGATTAGCAACGGATGTTAGCTCAGGGCTGGTCTTCCTCACACACACAAAAAATTATTAAAGTTGTTTTCTCCTTCCTTTTAGCCTATAGAGAGCTAATAGAGATCTAAGGACATAAACACCTGCACAGAACCAGCTCAAATTTTCTCTCCGACCTCTGTTGCTCTCCCAGTACTCTAATTTTTTCAGTCACCTAGAATGTTTTGTCATTCAAGGTCCACTTCTCATTAGGCAGTGTAAACTATAGTGTGTTTGGAATATCTCTTGTATTCCTGAATTTATCTTAGTTTTCAGAAGTATAGGCAAATAAATTTGATCTGATCATAAGTATGGAAACAAAAAATGTGACATGTGTTACCATATAGCTATTATTCAGTAAAATGCTACATGTTAAAAAAATGTGACATGGATGAACAAGAAAATGAAACCAGAGTGTTATATTTAGGACATGCTCTTTGTCCTAGCTATTCTCCATAGCTTCCTCTCTAATGTCAGACCACGAATAAATTGATTTTTCAAATAAAACTTGGAGCTATCATTCTCTCCACTCAAAATCCTTTAATGATCCTCATTGCCTCCAACATGAAGTACAAATACCATCCGCAGGTCAATAGCCACCCATAAACTGTTTCATCCTTCCATTCTCATCTCCCATTGTATAAAACCTGTTTACAGTCAAAGGGCTTGAGTCAAGGATGCCTTCATTCCGGCTCTCCTTCAGGAGTGGAGTATTTTCTCATTCCTGTGTTCTTATATAAGTCCTAACCATTCAAGGCCCATCTCAAGTTCTGCTTCCTCCTTGAAGCCTTGTGATATTCACAAACCAGCATGCTTCTTTCATGGTTTGGCGTGATTCTTTATCTTTTTCACGTACATTGACAGTCTCACTAACTTGCCAACTCCTGACGATATTGTGTAACTTTCTGGATTTCTAAGACTTAGTTGATAACGAGAACTCGTTAAATTTTGCTAATGCTAATTAGTGATGATTATGATAAGAATTATGGCCTGGAATATGTATTGGCTTGGAATGGAAAGGGGTCATGTATGTAGAGGGTATAAATACCATGACGGAACCGAATAGTATAGTTCACTGGTGTGAAAATTCATCTTAAAAATAAGTGTTAATTATTCAAATTTTTAATTTTTATATATTTTTGTATTAATATTTTATCATACTATTTATTATACTTACTGAAGATGCTAATGTTAGGAATTAAATAAAATGATACATGACATGTATGTCTTTTATTTTATAGTCCAATATATTTTTAATACAACCTTTCAATGATATTCATATCCTTAACATTTTTTTTACAATTTTGTTCCTATGATAGTTGTGCTTAAAATATCATAAGATATAATTGCATGAATGCCATGGATCCCTGTATTAAAGAATATGAAAAAAATTAATACATTATTGTTAGATTTTTCTAAGTGTTCACAGTGTGGGATGGCCCAGTTCTTTTGTGCTAAATCTTTTAGAAATTATTCAACTCCAGTGAGGTAGAATCTATTTCTCTTTCTCCTCTAATCTAACCCCCAGGGCCACCATTATATGAGCATCTTATCCTGCTAAATTAAGAAGCCCATCCTTGTTGTTTTGCGTGTACCCTATTTAGGCCATCAGCAGACAAAATGGAAATTGTATTTTGTAACCCACAGTGTGGCCCACAGGGGAAATGAGGAGTTGATAAGTATATATCCAGTACACTTACTCTAAGTGATAATTAAAACTGGAGCACAGAAACACAGAAGGTAACTTGGAATGAAATTGTCAATCTAAAAATTGTCCATACAAAAATCTCACCTAATTTTTCTGCAAACAGCAGTTCCCAAGAACCTTATCAAAGACTTACCTCTGCCCTCCTGGGTTCAATTTAGAACGGGAAAGAAATAAGTAGAAAGAAAGCTTGTTTGTACCACCTAAAGGTCTGTTGGTGCCCCAATAGTTAAGATGGGGTTGGCATTTCCATTATCTTCTGGGATAAAATCTTGCATGAAAAGTCAGGACATGGGTGGTTTATTCCTTATATTCATTAATTATTTAATCAATTAAGTTTTTTTTATTCAAATGGAGAGTAGTATCTTTCACTTTAAAGAAAGCATTGAGGGGCCAGCCCGGTGGCATAGCGGTTAAATTCACACGCTCTGCTTCTGGCAGCCTGGGGTTTGCAGGTTCGGTTCCTGTGCACAGACCAATGCACCATTTATCAAGCCACGTGCTGGTGGTGTCCCATATAAAGTAGAGGAAGATGGGCACGGATGTTAGCCCAGGGCCGGTCTTCCTCAGCAAAAAGAGGAGGACTGGCAATGGATGTTAGCTCGGGGCTGGTCTTCCTCAAAAAAAAAAAAAAAACAGAAAAAAAGGAAAGCATTGAGCTGTTTCTTATTTCAAACACTTAAATTACTCAGATACAATCTAACACATTTTCTCCCAAACCTAGGCTTTTATGTGTGGTTGCATAGAATCTTTTTTTTCCAGTTTCTACACCTTAGCATTCTACCTTGAGAAATAAAATCCTGTAATTATTGAAGTGAGAAAATAAAGAGAACATACGGTGACCAATGTAATGATAATACATTTTTATTTCCTGACTTGGGATTCAGTTTTCTCTCAACTGCTGTCAAGCCACTACCAAAGAAAGTAAGCTCTGTCATACCATCCCAAAACATTTTTTTAGGCCACATGCATGCTATTGAAAACATCTGAAATAGTTAAAATCGAGAAATAATTTAGATACGTAAGTCAGGGTTCGAATCCTGACTTACCACTTACTCAGTGGCCTTAGGCAGGTCAATTCTCTAAGCCTTAATGCCTTCATCTGTAAAGTGGAAATAAAAATAGTACTTAGCCTTACATAAATTTGTGAAATTTAAATGCATAAACAGAGCTTGGCACAGTACTTGTCACATAGTAAGTGCTCAACAAATGGCAACTCTTACAATCACAAAATATTAGAAGCCCAAAGACCTAAGGGAGCAGTAATCCACAGCTCGCAAATAAAGGCATACTCAGAACGAGGACTATAAAATGAATTAAATTAAAATGTAATAAAATGATTTCTTTCCTATGCATATATGTAAGAACTTCGTTGAATTTTACTATCTTACTGGAGATAGGGTGTAAAATATCTTTAGAAATTGTTTTCTAAGGTTTTTTCTGCTGTTGCACAGAGTAAAGCCTTAAAAGTGGACAGACCAGGGGCAAAATACAAACTGTTCATCTGAAAGACCATGTATTTATTATGGTAGACAATGCCCCAGTGCACTATATGGGGAAAAAGAGAGAGACTGACCCAGAGGTGAAGTGTTTAGGAATAATAAAAGATCAAATCTTGGCATTTACGATTACGCGGACAACCCAGCCAAGCAGCAGCATCCTATCCTACAGGAAGCTTCAAAACTACCAACATCACTGCCTATGGTGTCTGCCACTGAGCCGCATGCTGCTACTAGAAAAATACCTTCCGCCACGCTATGAAGCAGGGAGAGGAAGCAGCAATTAAGACTGGCAGGAGCGTTTTGTGCAACTGCATGATTGGACATTTTCAATAAATATTCCCCTTGTAAACCAACAAAAAAAATCGTATTATAATGATCCCGACAGCTTATTGTAGTATTGATCCCATATTCACAAAGCCATTTGCCTTTTCAGGTCTCAAGCATCAGCGTGTTTTCAATCATATTTTCAATTAGAAGTATCCTCTCCGATGCAAAGTGTCTGTATCTAGGTTATTTGGAGGCACTCACCCCTCATCAAAGGACTGGCTTCTGACCAGATGTACACATGTGAGAAATTTGCAAATTAGGCAACATATTAAATACTCTAGCTCCGTTTGCCCTATAAAGCAATCGTACTGTGAATCTGTCTGTGGAGTGAATATTTGTTCTCTAATTTATATAATAGAGTCAATACAGGCTTTCACTGTATACTGAGATATAGTGAGAATCTAAAACTTTCAATCAGCTGAAAGAGGGACAAGATAGGAGCTAAGAGATATTGAATACCTCCAATGGGCCAAGCAGTGTGCTACATCTTTTGCCTAAATCGTATTAGCTAATCCTTACCAAAACACCATTAGAAATTAGCAAACTACAGTTGAAAGAGTTAAGTGACTTGCTCAAGGTGATATATACTTGTGCATATATCAATATCTATGATCTATCTATCTGTCTGTCTAACACACTAGTGAGGTTTGGAAGCCACGTATGTCTGATTTTCAACACTTACTGTTCTTTATGCCTGTTGTTTCCATCCTGTGAGTTGTAGATATTTAGAGGAATATCAGATTTAGTACACATATGGCTCCCTCCCAACAAGCATATTCTGGAAACGAAATAAATAGTTTGTCTCCATGTAATACCATTCATTGCATATAGGTGTTATGATAAATAAAACGCAAATCTACCTAAAACATGTCTGTGTATAGTATGTTTAGTCAATATTTTTGTTTCACTCAATAGGCAGTAAAAGTAGAACTACTAAAAATGGGAGTTCCATGAGATTTTTGACATTTAAAATGAATTTTTCAAAATAGGGGAACCTATTAAACCATATGTAAATAGAGACACACTTTTAAAATTTTAACCTCTCCAAATATTAAGACAACACAAACACATCCAGTTTTAGAACAGATACCCAAAGATGGTCACATTCTGGCATGTAATGATCTTGCTAAGCTTTCCACGGGCTCCAGTGTTAAGAGTGAGCCTTGGAATTGGGCCCAAAAGAACATTTGCAGCCGTCAATCCAATGGCAGTCTGCTCAGGCATCATTAATAGAGAGAACGCCTGGTCAGGCTTCACGATGATATTAACACGCAGCTAATGAGAGGAAGTAGCAATGTTACCCACGTGACTAGTAAAGCACAATATTTCACCTACAATGGCCTCTATCGCTACTTCTTCTGGTGCCTCCCAATCGTTCCTCTTTTGACCAATATCTAAAACATGAGGCCCACTGCCAAATATCCTATTATTTGGGAATTTGATTTTATGGATGGCATGGCTGTGTGAACTCAGTGGGAGCAATGTCCTCCTCTGTGGCTGTGATGATTCTGGAGTAAATGGGAGTTTTCAAAAAGTATGTTATTGCAGAGCCAGCCCCGATGGCCTAGTGGTTCAAGTTCGGCATGCTCCGGTTCGACGGCCTGGGTTCGGTTCCCAGGGGCGGAACTACAGCACTCGTCTGTCAGTAGCCGTGCTGTGGTGGTGGCTCATGTAGAAGAACTAGAAGGACTCACAATTGAAAACATGCCACTAGGTCCTGGGGCTTTGGGGAGAGGGAAAAGAAGATTGGCAACAGATGTTAGCTCAAAGAGACTCTTTCCCAGCAGAAAAAAAAAAAAAGTATATTATTGCAACAGTATAATAAATAATATTTTAATGGCCTGAAATAGTTAATAAGCTTGGTAGAACTTCTAACGTAGTCTTAGGATAATGACTCAGGGCACTGGGGAAAGGCAAGGACAATAAGTTTAGTTTTTTTATTTCAATATTTGTTTTAATTTTCTTTTTGACCTCTATCACGCAGCTAATGAAGTTAGTGATTTGGGGTCTAGGCAAACATTTTTGCTTGACATAGTATTTAGATGACTAAAGTGACTTTCTTGGTGCCACTTTTTTTTTGGATTATTTGGAACTGAGCCTCTTTTTCCTGTGCAAAATTGAAAATGGTTATCAATACCTTCTAGGATCAGCTTGACCTGATTTGGGAGTAAATCTGCCACTAGTTTTAAAATCAGTGATCAGCTGTTTACTGACGTCAAAACATTATTTGCACCAATATCTACTTAGGAGTTTTATTGGTTGTTGTTCAAATACTTACATGTACTCCTAGGCATCTCTCTGTCCGTTAAATCCTTTGTCCTCTTAACTCTGACCACTCCCACCCATCAAATCAAGACTGGTTGAGAATTGAAGTCCCAGGTGGGAATTCTCCTGGTTCTTTTGTTTAAATGAATGGAACCTATTTGTAGACTTGCTGGAGGGTGGAGGGAGACAGATTTATCTGGTACTACTCCCTAAGCTACAGAAACGAGAGCGTTTACAATAGCTTAAAAAATGGCTTCTCATATAGTTTTGAGGCACTAACCACACTCAATACCAGATGTTTGACATCAGAGACTAGATCAGATGTGTCATACAGCCACAGTCTTTATGTCCACGTTTTCATTAAGATACAGTTCTTAAGACCTCTATTCCTAGACTTGATGGGTCTTCTATCTTGTCAAACACAAATTGGGTATGATTGTAGGCCTTCTTTTGCTGTCCTTCACTTTCAAATCCTCTCCCTTTTAAGTGAAATCTACTGCTACATTATCTAAATTTAAACCTACATTTAATATATTTTTAGAACTGCTTTTATCTGAAACCATAATTTCCATTTTTTAGTACATCACTTTAAAATACACAGATGAAGGATTCTTTATAAATGTGAATGATTGATAGATAGATAATGAAAGTCTGTTCACTATTTGTTATATGTGTAACACCCATTTCAGGAGAGAAGAGTTAAATGTGTGCAACAAATTCAGAAAAAATACTCTTGTTTTCGTCCATGCTTCTTGAGTTTTAACTCTCACAAAGGGAAATATGGCTCACGTATTACAATGAATGTAGAATTCAGAATATGTATCAATTGCGTTTGCAAACATAGCACAATCCAATAAATATTATCAAAGGTCAGGTGGTTTACAAAAGTGATTTAGCTAATTTTACTGTGTAAACTTTTGTTTGTCAAGTATTTCTTTTCATATGAAAATGAACATTGATTCAGTGTATTGACAAGTATAAGTCAAGCATTAAAAGCCTCACTTCATGTAGATAATAATTTAGTTTCTTGTCCTCGTGATTCAGTTTGAAACATGTTTGAATTTATTAGAATAATTCCTCAAACTAAAAAAAAAAAATTTCCTGCTAATCCTTTCAAATCTCTTGAAGTTTTCCAAATTCCAGTTCCCTGAATATATAGTTCACAAAAATAACCTATTGAAGCAACTCGTGTTTATTGCTTATTGCAGTAAGTGATCACTACATTTAGAGAATCTTAGTAAGATCATGGAGAGGGAAGGGAAAGGCAAAATATTCATGAGATTTTGGAAACTTTGGGGCTGGAGCTTAAGGTTGGGCAAGTTCATAACCAAATGGTTGAAGGTGGGCAGACATAGCAAGGTAAGGCTTTCAGTGAGTCTTGTAGATCTGATGAGTCTAACTGAGCTGTCTAGTGTAACTAGTTCTGTCCTTTCTGGAAATTTCTGAAACAAACAATAAATTTTTTTTAAACACCTCCCTTTTTTTTTTTTTTTTTGAGAAAGATTGGCCCTGTGCTAACATCTGTTGCCAATCTTCCTCTTTTTTTCTTTTTTTCTCCCCAAAGCCCCCAGACATAGTTGTGTATCATAGCTGTAGAGTTGTAGCTCTTCTATATGGGACACTGCCTCAGCATGGCTTGATGAGTGGTGAGTAGGTCCGCACCCGGGATCTGAACCAGTGAACCCTGGGCCACCGAAGCCGAATGTGCTAACTTAACTGCTATGCCACCGGGCCGGCCCCATAAACAATAAATTTATTTGCAGTTTCATCTCTCTGGGTAAGAGTTTCATAAATAGTAAAGATATGTTAATTCAGCCAGTAGAGTGTGGAGGTATGTATGGTTTTAGTTACAAGTTGAAAATAGTAACTGCAAATCAGCCAGTTAACACAACCATGATGCGTGTCATTTTTCTTTGCATTCCAAGCTACTACACGCAAAACCACAGTTTTTAATTTAAGAGTTGTATCAACTATAAATAGTTGAATGTCATTACTAAGTATTGATTGTGTAGTCTTTTTAAAATTATCATCTATACAATCAAAATAATTTGGAAATATATCCAGTATCTCAGAACCAAATTAAAGAAAAAAAATCCAATTCTAAATAATACCAGGCAGACTAGAGGTACTATACTATTAGAGGGGGGAAAATCAACATAGCCTGAAGTGTGCGTAATTTTTAAATTGTTATAAAACAAAGGTATTCTGATGGAAATTATACATAGGCAGCAAAGAGAATTATAATTTATGTTCCTCATTTTTACTTCCTGCATAATCAGCACATGAGCGACAGATGTCTGTTTCATTATTTGGCCCACAACAAGTATTTGCATAAATATTTTTCCACTCTTCTTTCATTAACCTCTCACTTTTCCACTTGAGTTTCACACTATCCTAGGTATAAGTGATAGGTCTTATTATCCTCATTGAGTAAATTACAGAATTATTTTTCAAAGAGGCTGTTGGTGGGTCCAGGAAGAGATAACTAGTAAAGGTAGAGATGAGTCTTGAACCCAGGTCTTCTGACTTAGAATTCTTCTTAACTTATTAACCACTATTTTTGCAGACTTGATTTGCTGTTTTGTTTTTTAAGTAGTGCCATTCATAAAGTTCTGCATAAGACACTAGTGGATATTTCCATTATGTGATAATTTTTTTGCGAGTAAGCAATTTGAATAGAATCTAAACTAGGTAAAAATGTGAAATAGATAAAGACAATTCTCTCCCCCCACCCCGGTACTCTGGGACTCCTTTCTCCCTTCTCATTGCCTCTTATTATCATCCCAAGGAAAATTTCCTCCAGAGGAAACCATCTGAAATTCACTGATATTAATTTTTAAAAGAGCAATCATGACCGCTAAAAGTATTAAGTTCTGACCCCTCTCCCTTCCACTGGGATTTTTGCATTCCAAGTAATTAGGTAGAGGAATGCTGTTTTAATTGTCAACAAGAGCCCGTGGGATTTTTTGTTTGTTTTGTTTTTTAATTTAAGCCGAGAAGTCAATCTTAATCTTGCACATCTGCAATGAGACATGTATTCCATACATGAGGAATTTTTAGAGTAGTGGTTGTTGTTTCATTCTCTCCTTGGAATAAAAGAATTTCATATCTTATCAGATGCAGAACAAAAAATATGTGTTCTTTCACACTTTCAGATTCTATGAAGTGGCAGCATAGCACATAACTGCTAAGGGGAAGTTTAATGTCTTTTTCTCTTGACTACACATCTGGATTTTCATCTGCCCAAATGTTTCATTCATTCAAAAAATTATGGAGCTCCTACTGCAACCAAGTTCTATGTACTTGGGATTCTGTTGTGAACAAAACAGGCAATATCCCTGCTCTCATAGAACTTGTAGTGTGTGGTTTTCCTAAAAATCAAAAGCTTGAGAATGAGCCTCCAACGTTATCTTCCCTAAACTTAGAAAGTAGATTCAGATGTATGTGAGTGAGCCTTAAAAGCAGAAAGTGTATAGATCATAGAGTACCATTTAATTAACCAGTGTTCATTAATATTACCTGGCATTCAAGATACAAAGATATATAAGAGAGTTCTCTTCCTGTGAGTGGAAAACACAAAAGTAAAAATAAAAATAGAACAATGTGATAAGTACAATAGTTACGAGAGCCTTCCCTGGTCACCCTAGCCAAAGTGAACTTCTCTCCATTGAGGACATTAACTGCCCTCATTTCCTTCTTTATTTTTCTCTTTAGCATTCATCACTATCTAGATATTCTATATTTTACTTATTTACCATGTTTACTGTTTGATTCCCTGTTGGAGGTAAGCCCATTGGGCAGGGAAATGTGTCTGCTGTATTTCCCTGTTTTACCCTCAGCCCTAGAACAGTGCCTGATAAAAATAAGTGCTCAATAAATAATTTCTTCCAAAACACGTAGGAATTGTGGTGGGAATTATCATCTTAATGAATTTAATCTTTATCCTGCAGACACTAAGGGATCTTAAGAGGTTTTAAACAAGATCTGTGTAGGGAGATATGCCAGGAGCAGCGTTCAGACAAAAGAGTACCTAAGATTCCGGAGGCAGTGACCATTAAAAGCTAAAAATAATGAGAGCAGTTCATTACAGTTTCAACTCATTGCTGATTTTGACCCTGTAGAAAAACACTGTCTGCATCAGCTCATAAGAATGATCATATTTTGCAGGTAAATGCAGAGGTTCAGTTCAGAACATGAAAGTCACAAAAGAGTTAACCCACGGAACGAGTGTTAATGTATTTTCCAGAAGGGTCTGATAACCCCGGAAAGCAGCTCAAACACTGGGAGATTCTGGCTCAGTATGTAACAGAATTGGGTTAAGAGAACTATATAAGGCTTGAAAAAACAGAATCATAGAAATTAGAAATAAAAGGGACTATTAGATCATATTGACCAACTCCTGCCAAGGCAAATTGTTGCTGACAGTATATTATAGCTTTATTCTTTGCAGTAGATTTTTACAGGCTTCCCAGGAGAGGTTTCTCATCTGTCCAGAATAACAAATGGGGTGATTTTTTTTCCCCAGCATCTCACCACTAGAAAGCACAGCTTTTTACTGACAACACTAGTTTGGGAGCACATTGAAGTCTGGCATCAATTTCTATTAGCTTTTTGTATTAGTAGGTACAAACTAGAGTCTAGGCTGTTGGGAAGAGAGGCTAATGAGATTTCTCTCTCCTCTGTTTAGCACGTTGTTTATTAGATGCACTTACCCTGATATGCTGGATATGTAAAAGATGTCAATGAACTTGAAGAATCATTAAAAGCTGAAAAATGTAAAACTCCTTAGATGTTTAATTCAATTATTTTATTTTATCAGATTTTGTGTACAAAATATCAAAACAACCCCTAGTCTTATGCAGTTTATTAAAATGTATTAATGGTATTCACTTAATTCATCTAACTGATGCTCATACAACCTCTGTATGACATAACATAGGAATTCTCTATTTTATAGATGATCAACAGGGTTCTGGAAAGGTTAAGGGATTGCTCAGATACTTAGTGGTAGTGTCAGAACTTGAACATGGTGGGGCAGCCCAGTGGCATAGTGGTTAAGTTCACGTGCTCTGCTTCAGCGGCCTGGGGTTTGCAGGTTCGGATCCTGGGCACACACTCACGCACTGCATGTCAAGCCATGCTGTCGCGGTGTCCCAGATGAAGCAGAGGAAGATGGGCATGAAAGTTAGTTAGCCCAGGGCCAATCTTCCTCAGCAAAAAAGAAGAAGAAGAAGAAGAAGAAGAAGAAGAAGGAAAGCACTCGAACTCAGGGCTTTTGACTCTTCCTCAAGTGCTCTGTCTAACCCACTGCTTTTGGTAAAAAAGAGCCTAAGAAACCACAACATTGGAAAATGTATTATGGTTACTTATCATAATCACTTTTAATGGTTTTTAATTTGAGCAGTTGAACACATCAGAAAGTCAATTTCACCTTCTTTTTAACATGAAACATTGTTACTTTCAAATCTAATTTAAAAAAAAAAAGACAAATACAGTCATGTGTGGCATAGTGACATGTTAGTCAACAGACCGCAGATACAACAGTGGTCCCATAAGATTAGTACCATGTAGCCTAGGCGTGTAGTAGGCTATACCATCTACGTTTGTGTAAGTGCACTCTATAATGTTTGCGAGATGATGAAATCGAATAACGACGCATTTCTCAGAACATGTCCCTGTCATTAAGTGATGCATGACTGTATCTACATTCTGCTCCCAGAGTTGCATAACTAAATCTAAAGATAGCAAAGTGATAAACAAAAGCTTGCCTTTCACTTGTAAGCTATTTTTGTGTGTGGTGAAACCTGAGACTCAAATTCGTTAATCTGGCTGTCTTTGACAGATAACTTAATTATATCTGTATCTGGCTCTCCAAATGGTTAGTTAGATATTTTAATGAGTTGTAGGATTTTTTTTTAACTTTTGGATTGTTCGTGTATTATAGTCTATGGACTCTGGCTGGTCTATATCTACCACTCTATTTAAGGGGAAAAAATGATGATGATTCGGAGTTAAAAATTCTACAAGTCAGAAAACAGTTGATGAAAAGGGGCCAATAGATTTGGGGGCAAACTAGAAAGCCAATGGCCCAACTGGAGCACTCAGTGGAATTGCTAGTACTTATACTAATAACTATGGGCCAGGCACTCTTCTGTGTAGTTTACAGATATTGATTTATTCAATGGTCACAACAGCCTGAATGAGGAGGTACAATTACTATCTCCATTTTAAGGTCAAGGAAACTGAGGCATAGAGAAGGTAAGTAACTTGCCCAAGAAACATAGCCAAGGAGTAGAACCAGGAAGTAAACCCAGTGTCCATGGTCTTCATCACTTTACAATAGGGCATCTACTTAGCTCCCCAGCCATGGGGACATGGGACCAACCAGTTTGGTCACTTCTGTTTTTTTAAGAGAAGCCAGAAACCCAGATTTTATTTTAATTGAGATATAATTGACATACATTATATTAGTTTCAAGTGTACAACATAATGATTTGATATTTGTATATATTGTGAAATGATCACCATAATAAGTCTAGTTAACATCCATTACCTTACAGAATTACAGAATTTTTTTTTCTTGTGATGGGAACTTTTAAGACTTACTCACTTAGCAGCTTTCAAATATGCAAGTTTTATATGAAATTTCTTAATTTTTAAATGTGAGCAACTAATTAAAAATATTTTAAAATACGGTGTGGGTCCAACAGAAAACAGCAGCAGGCTAGATTAAGCAGCAAACCTCGAATTTATGACCTCTGCTTGATGCCTAAAGAGCACATGATGAAGATGGGCAGATTTCCTGGAAATTTCCCAGACAGGCCAATTTTCATTTGTCACCTCTTGGGGCACTCCTAGTGCCCCCACACACATTAGAATCCATCTTCTGTCACTGAGCACAGGCTGGAGAGATGCTTATTGGTGAAAGAGATTTGTAAAATGCAGGCAGAGCATTTCTCAGGGAACCTTCAAGAAACCCCCAGAATGAGAAAATAGAAGACAAGTCGAACGTGAGTAGACACAGTGGCACGCTTCACTCTAGAACTACTATGGGGGTTCCATTCTTAAGCAGGACGCACGCTGGTACTATAATGAAAGACTTTACTTCAGAGCAGCTAAAAACATTGTCTGGAAATTACCCCAGATTTGAAGCAGACACTTGAAATCAAGGCCAAGACCAAAATTCATGTCCTATTAGACTCTCACAGCCAGTTAATAAGGCCGTGATATGAACAGAATGGATCTTGGCTGGGTAGGGTCATTTCCTCAGCTCGGTGCTACTTTATATTAAAAAAGATACAATCGATTTTGGGACTAATAGACCATATTTTTTTATTACAACATTGTTGACCTAAATCTTGAATGGCCTTACTTACTAAGAAATGGTGTTCTAATGATCTAAGATTCTCAACAGATGTTAAAAAATGCATGTTAAAATAAAACCTACTTCTAATATTACTTAAGAGGTATTCATTTATCACTTACTCAGTTCTGTGGTCAACTAATTCACTTACATGCACCAATCTTTTAATCTTCACAATAGTGCTAGGACAGACAGGATTTGGAATTTGCAGAACTGTGGAAAGGAAGAACCAGGATTTAAATCTAGACCTTCTGACACCAGATTCCACTGACTTAACTACTCATTATACCAAGCTACTTCAAATAAGCAGGGTTTCCCTAAATACAAGAGTCAGAAAGAGCACATGGACTTGGGCCTGGAAGAAATTGATAATGAATATTTATTAATTTGAACTAAGAATTTGTTTAATATTTTTCTTCTAATTCAAAGAATAGTAAATACAATAAGAAAATTTATGTTTTATTTTAAGCAATAATATCTGTTATTCTATGATGAACTAAATAAGAGGAGTGAGTTTTAATGTAATCCTCAAACTGTAAAAAGCAAAACAAGATATTTGGCTTCCTTTAGATTATACTGCAGTCAGGTAACAATAGATTTTTTTTTTTTTTCTTTTTTGAGGTAGTGAGATTGGCAAATCTTATACAGTGGTGTTCACCAAGGGTAGGTATATTTTGTAACTTTTTTAAAAGGTACTATTATTTAGTTAATTTAAATTTCACTGAGTTAAATTGAAATTTAATTCATTTAAAAATTAATAATTTCTCTACACTTTCTTTGCAAGGTATACTTTTGAATTTTATTTGTTGAGTTGACTTTGTAAGATGTCAGCAAAGATTAGTAGGATGTACACTGAGCGAAGTTTATTCTTAGTGGTCCACAGATGCGCTTAAGATTGTTCTTGCTCAAGACCTAGGATCACAAATTTTGAGACACTCTATCTTTATAACAAAATATATTTTATGACACAATGACACATATATTTATGACACAATGGGCTACATGTAAGAGAATAAGCCAAATATTTTTTTAAATGATTTTTACTCTATAATCTATTCTCCCTACGATACTGTATTTTGACAGCAAGAAATGTCTTATTTACCTGTGTATTCCATTCCAACTCCTGCCACGGCGCCTCGCATTGTAACACTTGGTATTTGATGAATGGATGAATGATTCGATAGATGAATGGAGAGAGAGTCCTGTGCTTTCACTACTAGTCTAGATAGTAACACACTGACAGAAGCATCACAATCAAGGCCGCCCCTACAAGAACTTCTTCTGACATTTTTTTCAGGGGTGTCCTATCTGCCCCATGCCCCTCTGTGCCTTTCAAGCACACAGGGCTTCCAGGCTCTCACCATCCTCCCTTTTCAAGAATCCAATCTCAAGAAAATAACCAACATCCCTCAACAGGCCCAAGTGTAAACTTCACGCAACTTTGTGTTGCCCAATGGATGATTTACAACTCATTTCTGTCTCCTGCTAAAGGAAGTACAGATGTTGGAGGGGCAAAGGCAATGGAGATTTCCTAGAAAGAAATCTGAAACTTATTCTAGGAGAAAGAGCATTGTGGGAGGAAGTAGAGACAGGGGGAGGATGATGGAGATGGGTGGGAAGACAAGAAGGAAGAAGACATTCACATGAGGTAAGTTTAACTAAGCAAAGTCGCCTACTGAGAAATGATATCGAGCTTGCATTTTACTACTGAAAGACAATTCTGGCAGGAATCAAAGTTTCTTTCTTCTCCAGACCACCCAGCAGTCCCTCCCTATTCAATGCCTCACTTTTTCTAAGTTCAGGGTCCTCAAGGCACTTAAATGTCATTTTATGAGAAAGAGAAAGACAGGGAGTAAGGAGTTTAGTTTCAAGGATGCAGCAGTTGACATGGATCCCTAGAGCCTTCAGAGAAAAAACTGGGTTACCCTCCCATCGTGGTGAGTAATGGTCCCTGTACTTTAAGAAGCATGGCGCAACTTGTCATAGGACAATGGGATGAAAGTTAAGGAGGAAGAGGAGATGGAAGAGAAAACAAATGTTTCCCTTCTGTTTATATATTGATATCTCCATTGTACTAATTTTCATAATTTGTGGAAAAGCAAGGAGAGAGGCTTTTGATTTTATAGAAAAGAAAACCAAGGTACCAAGGAATTAAGAAAACTACCTCAGAACTCTTAGCTAGGTAGTGACAGACTAGAAATAGGATCCAGTTTCTTTAGTATTTACCCAAGGACTGGTTTCAACACAACACACTGGTTATAAGATTTTAAATATTTGGTAACAAATAATATAGGCAAAGTGAAAGTGAAAAGATGAATAGGAAACCATCCAGAGGTCAGCGATCATATATTTAAAAAGTACTGTGATCAATACTATAAAGATGATAAGAAATTGTATTCCTCACCAAAATTGGGCACTGTTATTTCCATAGTTAACAATTCCTATACAATTTTGTTGATTTTAAAAAAATGTTTTATTCACAGATATTAAAGCTGTTTGGTTTAAATATCTGATATATAAAGCCTTTATATACAAATGTACTTTATAACTCAATAAATTTAAAAACATGGGATTTGGTGCCAAATGATCTCTTTTCACTTCCTAGTTCCCTGTGTGTGTGACCTTGGGCAAATGTCCTTATTAGCAAATGGCAATTTAAAAAGTTTGCGGGAATTGAAAGAGATAATCTGAAACATACAAGCAAGATCACTGCATATTAAAGTATGCAAACAAAAATGGATGATTTTATGCCAACCTACTAGAGTAGTTATGGGGCAGGAAAGGCATAATTGACTCTCCTTTTGCACATTAGTAATATTTGCAATATTTGAGTTTTAGAATGGATTATATATTTCTGTTGTAATGAGAAAATAAAATTTATTTAAAATGAGACTGTCAGGGGGGGCTGGCCCAGTGGCTTAGCAGTTAAGTTGGCGCTCTCCGCTCTGGCGGCCTGGGGTTTGCAGGTTCAGATCCCAGGCACAGACCAGTGCACCACTTGTCAAGCCATGCTGTGGCGGCATCCCATATAAAGTAGAGGAAGATGGGCAAGATGTTAGCCCAGGGCCAATCTTCCTCAACAAAAAAAGGAGGATTGGCAGTGGATGTAAGCTCAGGGCTGGTCTTCCTCACACACACAAAAAATGAGATTGTCAGTCTGGGACAAATGGACCTTGTGTGCCACCAATATGATGCAGTGAGAAGTGTATAGCCTGACTTCTAGGCCCTAATGCATAATTTAAACCTAATCATGAGAAAACATTAGGCAAATCCAAACTGATGGGCATTCTACAAAATGTCTGGCCTGTAACCTTCAAAAATGTCAAAGTCGTGAAAGTCGAGGAAAGGCTGACGACTGGTCCCAGGTGGAAGGAGATTAAGCAGACATGACAAATGAGTGCCGTACGTGATCCTAGATGGGAGCCTTTTGCTGCAAAGGGCATCACTGGGAAAGTGAGTGAAGTCTGAACAAGGTCTCTCAGTGTCCTTGTACAATTTTCTTTTATACATGTTCAATTTTTCTGTAAATTTGAAATTGTTTTAAAAGAAACTATTTCTTTGAAAATGAGATTATGCTTGTAAAGTAGTATAGTGACTGACATGAGTAGGTGTTAAATAAATGTCACTTCTCTGTCATTCCCATAGTGCAGCAGACAACACTTTTAGTTAGACGTAACTTACTAAATGTAAATTCTGCTATTTTAATGTGCGGGGTTTTTTTTTAAGCAAAATAAAAAAGAGAATAGCATTAAGACATTAAGATCCTTATTAGATCATAAATTCCTAGACTTGAAGGAAATGATCCTCTTCGTTTTTGTTTTACCCTCTGAGAATAATTTGGGACCTTGTGTAAAGCAGATATCCAACAAGTACTTATTGAATACATAAACTATTTGTAATTTCTTAATTCCAAAAGTTAAACAGAGGTAAAAAATATTTTATTCCCTGTTTTAATTTGACAAGACATTTGATAGTTTGCAAATAAACTTCAAATTTTGTTGTCATAGAAAACCGATCCAAACAGTTTAAATATCTATATTTAAATATAAAATTTAACTTGAAGCTTTTCTTAAGAAAAATAAAAATGAAAAGGAGCAGTTGTAATTCCTTTGTTGCTGGTCTGGCAGATAGCAATTGAATAGCACCCAAATAAATACTTGCTTTTCTAGGCAAGTCTATTTGCTATTAACTATCTTCAAACATTTTTGTGCTCATGTCTACATTTAAATGAAAAAGCATACCTCACCACTCAAACCATTTCAGAAAAGGCTTGGGTTTTCCTTTCCTGGAGTCTTTTATGATTCAGCTGCTCTGAGAGAAACAGAATGAAATCAATCTCATTATTCGTATATTTCATCACCTGATTTGAGATTTTCTGCTTTGATTACTTAAAAGATGGCATAGTTCTATGATGCTGTCACTTACTGACATACAGATTTAAATCCTCAGATAAGAATATGTGGCGATCAGATAAAAAAGCCTGGATTCTACTAAAAAGTACTAGTGATTTCCCAGCTGGAAGTGAGACTCGCAGAAGCCACAGAGATAGGGTAGAAGCAGTTTGCATCCACGCCCTCATTCTTAGGAGAACCTCGGTGTGTAATCTCCATTCTTTCTCTACCTGCAAAGCCGTCCCGAAAGATTTCTCTCAGAAAACGTCTCTTAGCCTTTCTGACACTTGTTTTGCATAATTGCTGGTTAGAGTCCAGTGTTTCTGTTCTTGATCAAGCACATGCTCTGTCTGAGAAAGGAATGCAGGATATTTTTTTTTTTTTTTTAGTAATGCCGAAATTAAAGTCCCTTTTGATTGGTTAATGTGCTAAATGTTATCTAAGTCCTTAAGAAAAAGTATCACATCTTTCTAAATCACTCTAAAAATTGAAAGTAACCTTGAGTTTTTCCCTCTTTTTCTACTATAGACAGCAAGGATTCAAAAACAAAACGAAACAAAAAAACAACCCAGCAATTCAAAGAACCCATTCAAAGATCACAAAGGGAGGGACTTGGTCCAGTTTTCTCCAGTAGGATTAGATCCTCTTGCCAAAGGTTGTAAATAGTGTGTTTCTCTGGTTGTAAAGACACAGCAAAACATCTAAGAGCAACTGGGAAAGCCACTTAATTCTTCCAGTAGACAGAATTCCTGGAGAAGGATAAAAAATTTGCATTGTAACCTATACATCAATGGAAACTGCAATCAAGTGAAGTTGGCAGTCTATGAAGTGTGGCCACCAGTTTTACAATATATATAGAATACATTTGAAAATTACCAATTCTCAACTACCTAATGATAACTCTTTTATGATACCCTGATGTTATATAGAGCTTTCTAAGATCAGTAGCATCATTGTGGAAGTGTACAGGAAACCTATAGGCAGTAGAATTCCAAATACTAGACCAACAGAATAAGGAAAAGATGAAATAGTTTGGGTAAAATTACTCTTCCTCTGTGAATTATTTTCCTTCTGTTGCATATGGTGAAAGTGTACTTTTGAACCCAATTGTAAAGGACTCTAAAGGGTGTACAGTATACCTCATCAAATCGGAGGTTATCATGTGGGAAGGCAAAAAGCCATAATGCAAATTTTAAATTAGTATTAGAAAAAGCACCCACAATGACTTTGATTATCCCGTCAGCTATGAATAGAATATTGCTTGCTGGCTTTTATCAGTGTGTTATTTTGTTACTGCATTAAATTATTCATAATGTATAGTAGTAAACCTACAGCCTTGATATTCCAGCGCATCCTTTTGTGTTTCAAAGACTATGGGGTTTGAAGCAGCTATTGATAAAAGAGAAAGGAACAAAATGGTCAGTTCACACCTCAGCAAACCTCCTAACCAGAGCCTAATAGCAATTTATTATGTATCTTTAAAATGCAATTACGGTACCTGAAATTTTTCAGAGAAATGCTTCACTAAACTGAGGCAAACCATGACTTGGCTGAGATTGTGTCTGACCTTATGAATAATACCACATCAACATGCATGGGGCACAATCAAGCTAACCACCTAGTTTTCTTTCTCGGAGGTGGAAAAGCACGAACTGTAGCGCACTGAGAAAAGTAATTCAACACCTGTGTCACACTGGTCGCCTTTAATGGCTCTGCTCCCTCTTTGTGCATGAAACAATCAGTAACAGGGTGGCTCTTCTTAAGGCTGACCACGAATCCACCAGGCAGTCACAAACACCTAAACGACACCTGCTTCCACAAATGTCTCTGGCAAGCTTAAGCCACCAGGTGATTTTTGTGTAGTTGTCTTATGGAGGGGATTACTGCTCAAGAAATGTCCATTCCCGCCATAACGGTGCATTGGAAGAGGTCAATGGATTCGAAGAAAAGGACCCGTATTCACACAAAAGTGCACTTCTGGCAGTGCATGGAAGGCGATAGTAAATCATGAAGTACGAAACTGAAAGGAAGAGAAATTGGAAATGGGCATTTGGGGCCAATTCGTGGAAGGTCTTGGGTTCTGTTCTAAAGATTTTGCACTTTATTATATAGGTAGCAGAAAGCATCAAATCTTCTGTGCAAAATAGCGAGAGCATCTAGATATAACAGATAGGAATGTTTTAAATGTCATGCTTTCTCGTGTCTGTGGATTGTATGCCAAACATTACTTAAGTTTTCTCCACCGCACCTTTTGCTCCAGCAATTCTTCCCAGGATGCTCTCTCTTCTCCTCTGCACCCATTTAACCTAACCATCCCTGAGGAACTCGGAATTAACCCTTTTACCACACTTTCCCCTTCACATCCCATTCAAAAGTCCTTATTAGGCTTTAATTACCATTTTAAATTGATTTTGGGTGTGTGATTTTTCACCCTCTAAGGTCTCTGAAGTCCAGATGCACCGTACAATTGATTCGGCAGAAGTCCTAAGTCATGGTCTCTGCCTGGGCATGTGCTAGCTTGGTCATAACTGTTATTCCTTTCATTTCTTCAATTGAGTTATGTACCTAGTTAACACTAAACATGTCAAGGTTAATTGCCATTTAAAATGCCTTTAAAAGACTACACGATGCTTCACTACTGAAACACAAGTTATTGTGTATGCAAACAGCACAGAAATAGAGCAGACGGCCATGAATTTGGTATCAGTGAAGCAAGTATTTCAAAGTAACAATCAAGGGCTTTACAGGACCTAAGAAAGGAAAATACACACAGGTAGATGAAGCCGGGTTGTTTTATTATTGAGATGTTCGCAAAAGGATTGCTGTCGCACACCAGGCCATGCGGTGGACGGCAGGAACAAGACCAACCCTGGGGGTGGATGAAAGAATTTCCAAGCAACAAGAACCTGACAGGACTCAATCCTGCATTGGCAGGACTAACATTAAGATATGCTGTTAAACTTAAATTGTATGCTTTTTTCCCTTTCTTAATGGAATACACAAGAATATATGTCCTTAATAACAACAAACCTTACTATTAATTATAAATTAGATGAGATGTAATATTTTCTTTAGCACACGCTTCGTACTGTTCATGTACTTCCTTCTTTGTTTTTTATTTTTCCTTGTAGATTTGTCGTAATCACAACCAGATCATAGGCTATCTGGAGGCAGGACCCTTTTCTAATTGCTTTTTAAACTACTCTCTCCCGCTTGCCCAGTACCTTTCACCTAATAAGAATTTTTCACGTGTTAGAAAAGGAATCATTATGTTGTGACTGTATGCTTTGCACAAGGAGACCGGCGGTTACCAGAAGGGAGGTTGAAAAAGAGTTTCCGCTAGGTCTAATCCACTGAATTCCCATCATTTATATTTGGCAGAGTGGTCCAGCAGAGAACAGCAACTTTGAGATGGACCTGAGTTCATATACGCACTCCACCACTGATGACATGTTTAAATGTCACAACTCGGCCAAGTCACTAACCTTTCTAAGCCAAGATTTCCAACTGCAAAATAGATAAAATGAAACTAATTTACAGTAATGTTGTCTAAGTGGGAAAAAATGTTTTACACTACATGTGACTAATAGTATATATTCAACAAGTATCAATTTCCACCTTCCTCTGTCCCTCTTGACTGGCAGTGTGCACAAGAACAGCCAGGGGGCTGCTCATTTGTATCAGCACTTGCACTGCAATCACGTGTTCTACAACAGGTTCAGAGCTGGCTATTAATCAGAATTACCTGTGAAGATTTTTTTTAAAGAGATACATATTTCCCACCTTGTAGATTACAATTGATAGTCTGGAATGGTGGTCAGGAATCTGTATTTTTTCTTTTTTTTTTTTTTGGTGAGGAAGATTGTCCCTGAGCTAACATCTTTTGCCAATCTTCCTCTTTTTGCTTGAGGAAGATTGTCCCTGAGCTAACATCTGTGGCAGTCTTCCTCCACTTCTTGTAGGTGGGATGACGCCACAGAATGGCTTGATGAGTGGTATGTAGGTCCACACCCGGGATCTAAATCCGCAAGCTCCAGGCCGCCAAAGCAGAGTGTGCAAACTCAACCACTACTCCACTGGGCCGGCCACAGGAATCTGTATTTTTAAATAGCTCCCTGACCAAATGATTGTGATACACTCTTAGGATGGGATATTACTTCTCTAGTAATACTAGACATTACTACCTCTCACTCTAATTTAAAGACTGTATTGATGTTTGACAAATCTATTTGGGGAAACAGAAGAGTTGAAAAAGGACCAAGAATGCAGAAAACCATTGAAAAGTGCCACTTCTACAATACTTTCTGAAATAATTTATTGAGGTTGAAGAAATCATGATTTTTAATGTCTTGTTTTCCCTTCGGAGTCACATGGTACTTAGTGATAATTTTTTGAAGATGCATGCTAAAATGTAGTCTCTTGATTCACACTAAAATTAATGGTTACTGCTTAGTCTTTAAATATTTAAGATAAAATCTGCTCAGACAAATCCTGACCCTATCCTTCATATAAATTCTGGCTACTATAGACTATTATGTCTTCCAAAGACTATGGGAGTGTTATAATCATTAATGTGGACACAGACAAGTCAGATTATTCAAATGAACACAGGGATGATGGTTAATAAACTAAATGGTGCAATAATCATTTAAAGCAGTTTTTGTTTCATTTCCCAAAATATCATCATTAAATGCATCTTGATACTGAAACACACACATATGGACACACCAGGTAACAATATTAATAACCATTACTTTTAAAGTCCTCTGACCCAATAACCATTAATACCTTAGAAGGATGTAACCAAGGAAAAAGAAGAGATGTATTTATTTAGTGCCTGTTTAGTGACAGGGCGTATGTGAGGGAATTTATGTATATTGTATCGAATCCATACAACAAATGTGGGAGGTAGCAACTATTATTTATATTTTACACCCCCCCCCCCCCAAAAAAAAGTTCAGGCTGGGAAAATTTAACTGACTTGCCTAAGATCTGACTAGTAAGTAGCATTCACAGGGAGGTCTGACACCTAGAGTTAATACTACTGTCCTTTATATCAATCCCATGCATGCATCTGAGCCAATAAAAGACAAAGAGAATAGACTGGATTCCACCTCAAGCCTAGAGAATTTTAAATCATTGACAAGAGTCCCTCTTCCCCACCAAAGGAATTGTTGTTGCCATACAGTATGCACTTACAAGATTCAGGCCTTAAATATAAACAGAGTGGAAGATTGTGGGTGAGATGTGTAACCAGGCTGCTGGGAAGATATGGGTACGCCCCCAAATCCCCCTGTACCTGCCGAAGTATAAAAAGAACATCTCCTGATACTTGGGATTTCTCCATCTGAACTTTACCATTAGCTTAAAGCTTCGATGCCTATTCAAATTCTCTTCCTCCTGGGAGGTGTAACACTTTAGACTGTCATCAGCCATTCACATTTTCGTTTTGACCTGGGGATTACAAAAGAGGAAAGGAGGGCACCAGCGCCTGACTGGGGAAAGAAGATTTCTGACAACCTCACCCAAGAAATGATGTAGCCTAAAGCTGGCCTAGCGCACAGCGCTCGACAAGGTGGAATATGTTATAGAATTTCGATTAGACACAATCTTCTTGTCCCAGATTCAGGAACTACCCCCAAGAAGCCTGAAGCCTCATCAAATCTGGGCTAACCTGTATATATATTCCATTTACATATTCTACATTTATGTAATCTTTCTCCCCCAAGTCATTACTTACAGGGAAATGGTTTTAAAATATTTTTTTCATCCTGTCAGGAACAATCTTTTATAGAGAAAAACTTCCATAAGTACCTGTATCTGAAAAGTACACCATACCACTAACAGTTGGGGTTCGGTGCATCCGCTCTGTATCTCTTGCTCATTCTCTTTATCCACTCAGATTCGGATGCGCTGTTTGTCACAGGGGAAGTTCTTATGGTGGTCACACTTTGGGGAGAGAATTAGTGCTGAGGCTTTTCCCCATGGAGAGAGCTGTAGGAGGCCGATTAGGTAGTGCGTGTCATCTCTAGAATGTCTTGCCTACTCTGCTTCACTCCGACAAAATTGCCAGCCACCTACAAAACGTTCCCAGGAAGGAGGGATTCAAGGGTTGCGCGACGGAATCTCTGAAGGAAGGAATGAAGGTAATTTGATGTCATCTGGCTGGTTGTTGCCAGATGTCTTCATCTGATAGTGGACATTAGCAATAATGTTCGGTGAAAAGACACTCTTTGGAAAGTGTGAGTTGATATTTATCCTACCAGTCTGTATCCTATCTGTGTGACTCTGAGTGTAAATCTTAAAAGACATCATCCATGTAACAGTAAGAATATATGGATTTTTTTTAATTTTGACATAAAATGGACTTGCATGGAAAGATGTTCTCAGAAAGGAGCAATTAAAATGTGTTGTTTTCTAATGGTTTTTCCATAATCACCATATAAAGCTGCTTGGTATCTTTATGGAACATTTGGAAACACATATCCAATGGCAAGAGAATTCTTAGGTAAACCTTGATATATTTATTGGATATTCTGTATCAATAATCAGCCATTGATACTAATGAAGACAGTGTAGTAACTAGGAAACATGTTCTTATTAAAGGGGGAAAAATCAGAATTAAAACTAAATATACACATTCATGTCAACTCTCAAAAATTTAAATGTACTCTATGATTTCAACTATCAAATGAAAGAAAACTAACGATATGCAGACGTGTTAATATCTGTGTCAGTTTAGGGTGATGTGATCATGGACATGTTTTTCTTTCCTTTGTTTTCCAAATTATATATAGAATGGTTACATTATTTTGGGAAGTTATAAAGAGACTTTTTTAAACTAACAGGCAGAGAACATTAAATAATTTAGATTTATCTGTTAGTCCAATCAAATATCATATTTGTTTTTGAATTATTTAAATATAATTAATCCTAATTTTACTCAAGTTAATGTATTTCTCAGTATGGACTAGAGACTGATGAAGGGATCATTTAAAATAGAAACCTAGTAGATAATCAGTTTCTCTGCATAAACTGAGACCGAGGTGCATCTAATTCTGAAGGTGTTTATTCTACTAAGATTTTAGAAGCTTTTCCTGGCACTTAATGCAGCAGGAGCCAGCGGTTCATTAAGTAAATGTATTCTAGAAGGTTAAAGGTGAAGGTATGAAGAGACTTTTCCTGCTTTTGTTTTGATTTTTGTTTTGTATTTTTGCTTGTTTCTTTTTTATTTCTACTTATTTTGACCCTGGATTTTGAAATTAGTTTATCCTGTTCTAAGATATCAGCAATGTATGAAAAAAGAGTTTCCAGAAGTTACAGCTACGATTTCAACATCATTACCAGAGCTGTCACTGTTCTCCGTGGGTTTGATTGAATTCTAGCTGGTTTGCGTCTGGCCTTTGAACACCTCCTTCTCAGACATCAGTGATACAAGCCGTGGATTGGACCTGGCTCACCCTTCTTCTGAGTAACGGAGAAAACACTAACAGATCATGCCATTAATCTAAGACACCCAATTGTTTTCAAAATACAGAAGGAATCTTCAATGTGAATCATTAGCATTAAGAAAAAATAATGCAGAAAAGTGAAATCATTTTCAGTTATTAGAGAATTTAATTGCCACTCCACTTCTTAATAGCTCGGTGACTGATCACTTAATTTCTGAACCTTGGTTTTTCTTATGTCTCTTTTCCACTATGGGTTCCAAATAAGGCAACATTTTCTCAAAAGCTAAAAATACCTCACACACACAATTAAAAAGGAGTATGGGTGTGCTGGTCTTTGAAATGGGGGAGAGAGAGGGATAGAAGAGAAATAGAGAGTAGAAAAGTGATGCCAAAATAATTAAATGGCAATCTTTTTTTTAAGATTTTGCTATTTAATCATTCCCACTATCTGTTCTGTCTTCACATGCTGTAATATTAAAAAAATAATAATAAAATCAACTTGAATGTATCCTTAGTCCAAGATGAAAAGTTAACTGCTCAAGTACATGAGGCACCAAGTAGAACCATAATATTCTGCCTATAACTGAGATGATTTCAACACCTGTCCTCTAAGACCTTATAAACTAATCAGAAAGACAAAATTCAGAGATAAATGGCAACACAAGACTTTAATAGAAATTAAAATATATGTATAATATTCTATATATCATACATCACTCACTATCATATATTAAATGTTATATTATATATTTTACATATATTTATATGTTCTACAGAAATATGTGAAGGAGTGGGCAAAGATATAAGGGGAGAAGTGGATATGGAAGCAGAAAGACTGGAAATATAGGAAGCTTGATTTGTAGTCAGACACCTGAATTTATTCTAATGGCAAATAAGAGCTGGTTGCAACATTTCCATTTGGTCTTCACAAACTGTTAATAATACAACCGTTAGTAGCTTATGAGAAAATGATTACGATGTGCTGGCACTTGGCTAACCATTGCACCATCCCATCTCATTTAAGGTTCCTAAGGCACAGGTACTTGTGTCACCTCCGTGTTACAGGTGAGGATCTTAAAGCTTGAGTGACACAACCAGCAAAAGGTGGAATGGAGATGTAAATTCAGACCTTGCTGACTCCAGAATCCATGCTCTTAACTCGACATAACTCTCACCTCTCAGATTAAAAGTGTTTTACAAAAAGTTAAATACATAAATTTGTGAAAGATCGTATCTCCCTTTCACATGCAGAAGTTAGGTCAGACAATTGTGGCGGAAAAGAACATACTGCCTTGATTTTCTGTACCTGGGAGAATTTAGGCTTTAAACTCAAAATGGAGTGCAGGAATATTGTCATGTCTTTGTCCCTTCATTCTCTTTTGGCCTGAAAAAGGTGACTTGCATTCTGTAAATTTTTGTCAAATAATCAGTTTCACATCTTTCTTTGCTTTTATTTTCATTTGTCATATTTTCAATTTAAGATAAGATGATTTTGTGTGTGTGTGTGAGGAAGACCAGCCCTGAGCTGACATCTGTTGCCAATCCTCCTCTTTTTATTTTTTCTTTCTGAGGAAGACTGGCCCTGGGCTAACATCCGTGCCCATCTTCCTCCACTTTATATGGGATGATGTCACAGCATGGCTTGACAAGCGGTGCATCAGTCTGCTCCCGGGATCCGAACCTCGGGGCCGCCAAAGCAGAGTGCACGAACTTAACCTCTACGACACGGGGCCAGCCCCATTAAGATAAGATGATATTTTAACTTATTGTGCATTGGTAAATTTCTTCTTTCCTATGAAATCCTCAATCTTGTTATTTGGGGATTAAAATAATGAAAAAGCATCATTTTGATGTTTTTCTAACATAGTAGAATCAGAAACACTGGTTTGGGATTAGGACACGAGAGGTTGAATCCCAGTTCCTAAAGTTGTTAACAGTTGAACCTAAAGGAAAGCACTGAAGCTGTCTGAGCTTGGGTTTTCTCATCTGTCCACGGTGGATACCTTACAACTCAGACTTCTTTATTTAAAGCCCCCAAACCATGTACTTCTCTACATCCTGCCTGGATGTGTACAATATGGAACAGCTACCTTTTCTTTCTCACTCTCCCTCCTTCTATATATCAAATAATTTTTAAGTAATTAAAAGATCATTCTGATTTTTAAAA
This sequence comes from Tapirus indicus, assembly GCA_031878705.1. Lineage (NCBI taxonomy): Eukaryota > Metazoa > Chordata > Mammalia > Perissodactyla > Tapiridae > Tapirus > Tapirus indicus. The sequence continues at coordinate 30,173,341 of CM062937.1, read as the reverse complement.
ACCAATGGATTTCATAGATGAGAATACGATCTACCTAACAATTTATCACAAAAAGATAAAATAATTTACTGTCACTCTGTCAATTCTTCCGTTAGGCTATGATTTGTCAATAAAGCAAAGTTTCCTTTTCCTCAAAATGGCATATTTAATCCTTTTAGAATAATATGCTACATTGAGGTTCATAAAACTTCAAGCTTTAAAATGATTAATATACCTACTAAAATGACCTCCTGCACATGCTTCTTGCCAAAAATTGATTAAATCCACATTTTACATTTTTGTAACCCTTAAAAGTAATAGGAACCACAAAGTAAAAGAAAAGAAAAGAAAACCCAAAGTTCTGATTCTCTTTTTCTTTCTTTATATCCTAAATACTTTATTAGGCAATTTCCTGGAGTTACGAAAAACATGATCAGATAGAAACAGCTTTTTTTGTGTGTCAAAAATCATCTACTTCAATAATGAATTGGTAAAGTCAAATTTAAAAATAAGAACAGGACTCAGAAATATTCCTTTTCCAGCCTCTTCTCTCTGTCATAACACAGGAATTCTGGCTTCCATTTATCCAATCCTCATGGCAATTATAAGTTGTCAGCATGTTAAACTATTAAGTTGAAACAAAAATTCTCTTGTTTTTTTAAACTAATATTCTCTCTAAATTACTTCAGAGCTTCAACCTCAACATATTTGAAAGCAACCTCTCAGTCATCCAATACTTAATTTCCTGGGTAATTATCCTTCTTTTGAGAAAGCTGATTTTCTTCCCTTCTTTGCACTGGCTGCCAGAAAACTCATTTGTGTGACAGATGTATGGGATCTAAAGTATGCATTTTGTTTATCAGCCTCACTTTAGGCTTTGGGCTATTTTTCCTCTATTTATGTTCCTATGATTGTAATTTGCTTCCTCATTTTACTTTGTAAATTTTATTTTATTATACTCTATAAGTCACATTAAATTGCTTTATTTTTAAATATTCGGATGGATAAACTTAAAAATAAGCTAGTCCCACTAAACTCGATACTCCTCCTGTGTTCTCCAGCCCAGTCACTGACTCTGAAGATAAGATCCTTGGTCATCCTTGGCCTTCCCTTTTTGTCATTCTGACCTCCAATGGTTCATAAAATTCTGGCATTTCTGACTCCTACATCTCTAAAGCTCTCTCCTTCTCTTTAATGGTGCTTCGTTGTCTTAGTTTAGAAATTCCAGTAGCTTGCTATGTGGTCTGTCAGATATTGTCTGAACTCTTCAAACCATTTTTTAGACTCTTGCCAAAATGGCCTTTCAAAAATGCAAGTCTGACTATACACTCCACAGTTAAAAGAGCAACAAAGTAATGCTTTGTCCTGTAATGCTTCGTAATGCTTCATCCCAAATGCTAGGTACTGGTTGGCTCCTATTTGTGTTGAATTTATGACTCTTGTAAGTTTATCATCCACATGTTCTCTTACAAATAGAAGTTTGCTAAGAACGATGATTAGGCATGCTATGTGAAAAGTGAAATGCACTGGACAATTAAGGAGATGATTTTATTCAGGCTGTTTGCAAAAGGGAGAACATTCCTTAAGGAGGAAAGCCTCAAAAAAGGGAAGGGGACTGGGGATTTATAGAGGCAGGTGGACAGCAGACCCACCCATGAGTCCTCAGGGAATCTTCTAGAAGGATGGAGATGAGTCTTGTCTACATCACTGAGGAAGGGTGGAGGTGGGAATATGTGAGGCCCGAGTGTTGCTGGTGACTGGCCATTCCTGGGAACCTAAAAGAGTGGGGGTATTTTGGAGAAGAAAAGGATGAGGAGATACCTTTAACCTTCGCTATTTCCAGGAACCCAGGGTTCAGTCAAGTTTAACATTGTCACTATTCACCTGTTCAACAGAATTATATGTCCTCACATTTGTAGTAAAATTGTTCACACAAATGAAAATACAAAGTCACGTTCAGAATGACAGGAAGAATAGGGAGAAACTGCATTATTCAACAGACACCCTCCCCATCCCAAACCCAGATGATGCCGATGCGAGTGGTTAGCAGACCACACTTTGAGAAACCCTGGCCTATAATATCATCTATGGTAACCTCTGGGTGTAATTGGAATTTTCCCTTGAACCTCTCACTTAACAGCCAAGAGCATCACTAATCCCTATGACTCAGGCAAGGAGACTGACCCCCCCGCTGCTGATGCATTGTTTCAGATCTCCCAACTGATTAAGGATAAGGAGTCAGTTCATAAGCCTCTGGTTTCCAAGAGTAACTTAAACTCTAATTTCATAGACGTTAAACCACCGTGACTTCCTCTCTCTTCATGGCCTGTGGGTAGCGCAGGAGTAGCTCACTAGAGAGCAGACTTGCCTCAGCTGTTCCGCCTCAGCCAGGTGGTCAAAGGAAAAATAAATTTGCTTACCTGTGAAAACAGGTTGCCTATAAATCAAAAGGGGTCAAATTATGTCCACCAGATGGAGATTTTAAAATCTTAATGTGTAAGTTAAGATATAATGGATTACTGGAGGTGAAATTTTAGTAAGGTTGAATCATTATGTTGCCTTCTGGGATCTAAGGGGAGCAAAAGGTTCCTGTAACAGTGAACAAGAATGAAGTCAGATTTTCATCTTAGGTGACCTAATTACAAAGGATGTGATTCTGACCCATTAATTTTCAAAATCATATCTAATTAGCTATTGGTATGGCTTACTGAGGCTCAAAAACACGTGGGCAAATGGATTTTCTTTGCTAAGTGAGTACTGGATTTTGGCATGTTATAATTTTACCCATAAAATTATTCTGGTTTAAGGGGAGTCTAAACAGTCAAGATTGATCTCGCTCTTTCTCCATCTCTCTCTCTCTCTCCCTCCCTCCCTCCTTCTCTCTCTCCTGCTCTCTTTCTTTCCTTTTTATTGTCTGCCACTTCTTTAGCCCTGGAAATGTAAAATGAACAGGATTACGAAGATCAAGAAGACTCCAAGTCAGTCAGTTTTCCCTTTTTGGACAATTAGAAAGTTGAAATGTTGCTTAACTTAAAGCTTTAGTGTTAACCATAGGTTTCATTTACCTGTGTTCCATCCCTGGAATTAACTGGATGAATGCATTTGGCATTGAATGATTTTTTTTTTTATTATGAAAGGGCTGGTCACAAGCAAAACTCAAATAATCTCTGAGGTCTGTGAGTGACAAAGGATATTATCCAGAATGCTTACATATGTCTATGTATGAATATGGTAACTGTACAAAATAAATGATTTTAGATTATTTTAAAGAATAATTCCAACTGGGAATTATGAACATCTTCTTTCCTCAGTTGGTCTTTTTTTGTTTGCCTTAAAACTCCATGGTTCACTTGTTTCTCATCACCCTTCGTGGAAAAGTGTGAAACTTTACGTAATAACTCTTGTCCCTTTCCTGGCATACTGGGAATGAGGTTTTCTTTTTTCATTCTCTATTGTTAATTGATGAGCTTAACATCTTGCTGCATTGGGACACCCAGCAGAGAACATGACTTTTTGTAGAGGGGAGGACATTTGGGCAATGGATTGTTCAATGTATAGACTCCCCTCATGTCTCTTAATATAAATTCTTTTCCCCCATCTTAAATTCTTACCTACCTTAAAAATATCACCACATTTACATATCAGACCTTTGTTCAGATGTTTTTCTTTGACTTGTAACTTTAAAGTTCTTCCACTAAAAAAGAAGAGTCTGTTTTAAAAGACCTAAACTTTTTTGAGACATTTAAAATCATTTGATAGATACCATTACCCTTAATGGAAAGGAATGAAGAATACACATCTTTAATTTCCTTTAGTAAAGTGACTTTTAATGAGAACAATGGAAATGTGAATTGTGATTCTAGATGTAACTCATGTTTTGACATAGGTTCCTGACTTGAAGCCATTTAATCATATGTACTTCTAATTCATATGGGCCAGGGTTAAAATCTGTTTCTTTAGCTTATTTTTAAGTAGTTATAAAGTGAAGCTGAACTTTTATTTTCATTTACATTATAATTATTATTTGCCTTTTTGTTTTAAGTAAGACTTTTAAACGGTGCAATAAATCCCTCCATTCTTCTTTATCATCGTCATCTTAGGTCTATGGACATCAGAGCTAAATTGAATTTTAGTAAGTTCCTGAAATAAATGATTATCATCCAGGGCAAGATATTCCTGGAAAGTAAATTCCTGTTAATGTAAGTAGTGAGGTTTGTAACTGAAGAAGGTTTCATTTCTCAGTATTACGTTTGAAGTAAATTGAATTCAGAATAATTGAGCATGAATCCTTCACCCTAATGGGAGTGGTTGTCCACTCAGTGTATTTTTTCACTCAGCTATGCAGGTACATCCCTATGAGCCAGATAATATATGTACGAGCTCATTCCGTGATTCTTTGATCTGCTCTCAGTATGTTGAAGCAAAGATAAAGACATCTTCTATCTGTCATAGTCCATCTGCAAATAAATACGTAGACTTGTCCTTGGAAGATGTCATCATTACTTGCTCAGGCAAGAAAGGATGCCTCCCTGCCTCTGGATATCCAGTTACATCACAGAATAAAGTCTACCACACATAGGCTTTTCATTGCTCTGTATTTTCTTTCCATTGGACTTAGAGAACTCAAAGGCAGCAAAGGATATGACTCCTGATTCAACAGCTCAATAAAGCACGTACCTAGAATATGTTTTAGAAACTGAAGAGACGATATCAGGCATCAAATTTATTTTTATGAATTATTTCTTGAAAAACATAAAAATAATTGGTTAATCCAAGTGTAATACTTGCATATTACCACTGAGACTCCAACAATTCTCATTTCAATAGCTCTTGTTTTCCTAAAAGTAGGACAAGCTCTACAGGTGGTGATATTTTTCAATACTAAAGAAATTTGTGTGGTCCTTTGCTATGTCTGATGCATTGACTCATACTGCCGATAGTTTTTAGTGCCCTCACCACTGAAAATGAACATTTCAGTGAGGTAAGTAGAGGAAAATTACTAGACCTTGAAAGACAAATCTATTCAGCAGGATTTTGACTAGTATATAGATTTTCCATTGTAGAAATGACCATTATTTTATTGTAGAAATAATAATAAATGATCATATGTATTTCTCTGATGGGAATATAAAATAATATAATTAGAGGAGTTGCTAAAGTTAACAAATGGAGACATGTAAGTCATAACCCAAGTCTGTTGAGGCTGGAGAATGAAATTCTGGTGATTATGTCACTGTAACATTTGATGATGATAATATTGGTGATAATAATGACAGCAAACATACATCACCATTTGGTATTTGGTAGAGACTGTTATAAGCATTTATATATAAACTAATTTAATTATCAAAACAACACCATGAGGCAGGTACCTTATTGTTCTATTTTATATTTGGGAAAAAATTATAGGACACAAATTAATCAACCAACAGTGATGAAGTTCTGGGAGGACCAGCTCTCACTTTGTGCTCTTCTATTCTAAAATCAGTCTACTTCTAGACTTGATATAGTAGAATAAAATTCAGTGCTTAGCTATGATGTCCATGGGTAATAAAACTTAGACTTGGAATACATTTAACAAGTAAGGTTGCTGATTGACTAATTACAGATCATTACCAACTCGAGTACCTATTGAGTAATCTGCTATGCTGTAATATAACCCTGACTCAATACCCCATGGGTCCAAGCTTCTAAACCCCTTCCTGGTCACTCTTAAGATACTCATCCTGATAAGAATAATCTTCTGAAGCTAACCCTAAATTCAGTCTGTAACTCCTTCAAGCAACTCAGTTCTAGATCTGCCCTATTAGACCCCCGTTCACTTCTGCGGGAGGAACACAACAGGTTTCAGAAATAGTCCTTACAAAGAGCTGCTAGACAAGCAAACTATTACTATAAATATGCACTCCCATTATGTAGTTTTAAAAAATGACACGTTATCTAAAATTTTAAATTATTTATCTTTGAGATTTCCTTTTCTGGGTATGATATAGTAAGCCATGGAAACAACTAGGAAATAAATGGATATGCTACCGTAAAATCATGTTTTTAAAGACAATAGAAAGCTGTGGAAGCAACAAGGACTAGAGGAAATAAAATCCCAATCAGGAAGAGTGTTCATTAGGTGAGCTGAGAGTCGTTAGCTATTTTCTTCCCGAAGGGCATTTGCAGATTCAAAGTGTGGGTCAAGGATAGGGCCTGACCTAAGGAAACGCACTCCATAGGGAGAAAGACAAAACAATAGAGCTTTGGGTCCTGCAAACACAAGGCTCGCTGTCAAGACTTAACCAGAATTTGAAGCTCTGTGGGGTAAGAAGGAAAATTGCTAAATTCAACCCTCTGAAGGGCAGAACTTCATCTCCCGTAGTCTTTCAGGGCTCAGTGGACAAGGATCTGCCAGACTCTCAATTCAAAGCCCAGGTGGCCACATCTAGGGAATGGGAATGAAGCAGATGTGGACTGAGATTAACTAAATCTTTAACACAGCCCCAAACAGACACAGTCCTTGAGATTGAAGAGTCTAAGTTCAATATGTCTACCATGGAGAAGCATAACTCCCTCTGGGGTAAAATAGCATCATGTGGACCAATAATCAAGAAAAAATAAATAAATAAAAGCAGACCCTAGATTATCCAGATACTGAAGTTAGCAGGCAAGGACATTAAAATAACCATTATCAATATGTTAAACTAGGACAAAGGGTGGACGATAAGAGTTTCAAAAGAGAATTGAAATCAATTAAAAACATTAATATTTGTCTTTGATGAGAGACATATTACCTACCATGAGATCTCTTAAAAGTCTCTGAACCTTAATAATTCCATGGCAGGATATTGGAAAGATTGAGAAATGAGGAGAAAGGGAATCAAAATCTATGAAACACCTGCTATGTCTAGACATCTGCTAAGTACAATACGTATATTATATCATTAACTTTTTATGAAGTAGTTTTTGTTATTCCTACTTTATAGATCCTTAAATTTACATCAAGTGTTTAATATAACAAAGCAGGAGAGAATATAAGCTCCTATCTGCTTATTTTCATTGTATAAACAGCCTCCTGACATTGGGCAAAGTTGTAAATGAACACACACCACTCATACCACCTAAAGCTCATACTCTCACAAGCTTGCAACATCATTGTCCCAGGAGCTATCTAGAAGCTTCTGGGTACACAAGCTAAGCTAGGATATGCCTCACCCAGGGGTTTTAGCACACCCCTTAAGGGGTCAAGAGTGTTGAATTAGGAGTAAAAAAATAACTAATTTTGTTTTATGCTTTTACTTTTTCATGAGTTGAATCATAGAGTATAAAGTGAGCCACACAATTAGAAACACTCCAGGAGCTGAAGACTGTAAATCTTATTTTTAAGGATTTTGGGTGTACTACCAGCTCTGTTATTGATGGTGGGTTTTGTACACATGCCTGATCTTTGAGTTACTAAAAAATACCACCAGAAACTGCATTCCTAGGAACAACGGAATCCCTTGTGAAGTGTTTCCTCCCTGAAGAATAGTAAAATGTCAAACAGACAAAAGTAGGAAAAGTTATGTCTCCAGACAGCTGCATTGCCAGTGTAACTTCAGAATGCACTATTCTGTACTGTACACAAAGTCTGCTCTCCATCAGTTATTCTACAAAAATACTGTTTTGATAAAGGAAAAAGATGTTAATTATTCACTGATATTTTATATCCAGAATAACTAATGACAATGATAAGAGCATCTGTAAAGCAGGCGCTTCACGTACATATCTCCTCTTTAATCCTGTTACTATTCCCGTTTTAGAGTTGGAAAAAACCGATTCTTAAATAGAATCGCAAATTTTTCCCAAACACTCAGACATTAAGCCTAAAAGCCTGGATTTAAACCTAATTTTATCCGAGGCCAAAACCCTTTGTTTCTCACTGTGGTAGGCTGCCTTGGCAATTATAGCACATAAATATAATGATAATGCCTTGTTTACCTACACCTTTCTACAAGTGCGAAAATACTGTACAAAAGCTTGCAGCTGATTTTCTCTTTATGCCCATGAGTTTAGTGCACGTATATTATTACTCAGAGGCAGCCCCATGCACACATTGCATTGAAATTGGACCTATATCCTAAGACTCTCAATGCAAAAACTCTTCTTGCTCTTGAGCAGGTTTCCAAAACAAATTAAATGGAAAGGAGTCCAAAAACTAGATTGCTTACTAACCTTGTATCTTATTTGATTCTTTTGGCTTTGTGCCTGTATACATTTTTTTCATCTAGAAATCCTTTCTCTGGAATATCTTCTCCACAACATCTACTGCATTTCCCACCCTCTACTCCCATGCGTAAAACATACCATCCATTCACACTACTCTACCTGCCTATAGAAGAGACACATGTGTTTCATAAAAAATATGCAAAACATCTAAAAGAGAATATAAACCACCCATTTTTTTTTTTGATGCAAGAAGAATCACTGCTAACATTTTTTGCATCTACTTCATATTTATATCTATCCGTCTTGCTCTCTAGCTCAATCTTTGTTGCTATCTTTTGTTTCAAACATATTCAATCCCTCTGTAGGTATTGTTTTGTCAGTTGCTAAACTTCAACTGGTACTGCTCTTCATTAGTTCAAAGGGATGAAGAAAGAGCCGATGAAAGCGAAGACAAAGAGTTTACCTTGAAGGTAAGCAAAGAAGAAATGCTGTTCTAACAGTTCTGGAAATCAGGGAGCCAATTCTGTTGGGTACAAGACTCTGCCCAAAAGATCAAGGGATGTAAATCTTCCACAAAATCGTATTTTTTCCTCTAATTTTGGAGTTTAGACTTTAATTTAGATTTGAGGAGACCATATAGCCTTGCAGAGAAGGACCAGTCTAGTGGAGAAGAATCAGGAATGCTGTGGTTTAGGAGAAAGAGGAGTGAAATATTTGGGATAGTATATAAACAAGGAAAGGCAAATATTCTTTTTAGTTTACTTCAGATTAAATTGAGAAAATGTCTTACCTGTGAAAAGCACTCAATACTTGGTACATATGAGTATGTATGTTTGGCTTCGGCAAAGAGACTGGGGCGGGAGCTGGTGGAGAAATGGAGGTATGCCAGGGAGCAATAAACAAAGATTCCTAGTTGACTATTTCCCATTTTTCTTGTTTTTGGTCATCAGTCTATAATAATGTTTCCCAAACTTTTCAGCCTGGGACAGATCTAGAGCATTCAGAGAAGGGGGTAGAAGAGAAGGAAGGACCCACCCATCTCATTCTAGCCTTTTTTCCATTGTAAATATTTGCACATGTGGGTTCAACCACAGTGCCCAACCGTTATTCCACTGTGTATATTATTACTCACAGGCAGCCATATGCATCTATCAGCTATTATATCTCTTCTTTCATTGTCATTAAACACCATCTAGTAATGAGTTTCCTTATAAAAATTGGAAAGCTAAGACCTTTGGACAATGACCTTTGTTACTGAAAAACAAAGTAACTTGGGGAAAATATTTTACAAATATTCCACGATGGAAATCTATTCTGCTTCATGGTTCTGTAAGAGCAGATGGAAGTCCCATAATGCAAACTATTAAAGAAGAGAAAAATGGTATCATGGCATACCAATTTAGATATTGATTGATAATGATGGACAGTTTTCATCTAATATCTAATTCATTATATTAATATCAGTATAACATTATAACATATAACATCAGTATAACACCATAGAGTCTAAAAGTGAATATCCAGTCCCTGAATTTTCAGTGTTTTTCTGGTTGATTTAATTTTTTGGCCTTTTTCCTACTTGTACATTTTTACTTAAATTTGAATTTTGCGAATCTCTTAGTCCCTACAGAATTCATTAACTCTATATCTAGAGTGAAAAGGGGCCAATTTAACTGTAGCTGTGTTTGGTGATTCTCATTTTGAGTACAAACGTCTAATCAACACCTACAGTCTGGGTGTGCGTTAGTTAGTTTCCTCTGCATGCTGCCAGGGACGGTAACCTAACGATGTTTCTGATAGACTCAACATTTGCAAATGAGCCCTCCGGCGCCTATCTAATCCATGCAGTATTAAGCAAGTAAGGCTGGTTTGAAGTGCTTTACCTTCCCTTATTTATTATGACAGATATGTTAGGTTGATATTATTTAAACACACCAGCAGCCCATGCATCTGTTATTTAAGATGCTACTCATTCATGTGATTGAGAGGAAAGGTGGCAGAGTAGCACAATTGAACTAATCTGGCATTTTTCTCTGCATTTTCCACTCTATTTTTTACTTAATATGAATGATGTTTTCCATTAGTTTAAAGAATGATTTTGTAAATTGTTTGTTAAGAACGGATTTTGTTTATTGAATTGGTGTTTTGAAATAATAATAATATAGCAATCTTTTTTTCATAGCATGAGTAATTACGTGCATATTCGTAGTCCTCCACATTACATTTAAGAATTACTTACAATGTTAGATAGTACACACCAGCTCAAACTATTAAAGAATGTAAAAATATTCTACTATAAAAATAAAAGAAGTCAGATATGCTTCGTTCTGAAAAATAAGCTCCAGAGTGTTAATATTTAATTCAGAAATTCAGTATATACTATATAACTACACAAGTTTGTATCTATTCAGTTTCAAGTACAGAGGAAAGGCCAAATTGTTTTACCACCAAAGTGATCACTGTCTTTTTTTCCAAGAATAAAGGGCAGAATTCAAAATATAATTTTTCCTGGCTGTGAACTAGCATTTTTATTGTTCTGCCTAGTGACGGAGCAATGGGAGCATGGGAGGACTGAGCTAGAGTAAGCTTGAACACCAAGTTTCCTGGAGTCTGCAACAAAGGGGCAAAAATAGCCTCCCTCAACTTTAGATTCTAAATCCAGAAGGGAAAATTCACTGTAGTACAGTAATTAATAGAGAAGCAATATTGTTTTGTTGAAGTTAAAGAATTTTTCAGTGAACTGGAAATTCTCCCCAAGAACTAAATTAAGGATACTTTCCCACTGAAAGGTCACATAAGGCTGCCTTTGCTAATGAAAGAAACTCAGTAGACGTCTATGACTTATTTCTACGCCCTCCTTATCAGCCACAGTGCCTACCGGAATTAGGGCACTTTCCAAAAGTAGATTTAGAGTTGCTCTAACATGGTGGAATCATGGAGGAACTAACATTTAAGTCCTCATGTAGAGAAAGGAGAGCTCACTTGCAGAGTTCTGATCAGACGGGATGGTTATGTGCTATACAATCTCTACAGGCAGACCAGTGGCTTAGGAATTTTGCTTATGCCGCGTATACTTTCTCTGACCCCCGTCCCCCTTTGTTACCCATCATGTGGTGACTAGGTTTTGCTGTATCTAACTCCAGACACAATATTAAACTTGCTAGCAACCTTATTTCAAGATTATAGAAAAAAAATCAATTCATATTGAAAATATATAAGAAAAACTATGTAAAAAGTGTATATATAGGCAGAATAGCTCATGAAAATCCCTGTTTTGGTGGACTTGGTACAAGCTACTTAAATAACTAGAGCACTGGAGATAAAGTCAAGGGAAGGATGACTCTAGCATTCTGGAAGCCAGAGACAGTGGGTGATTTTCTGTTGAGCCTCTGTCCAGTCCAAATATTTGCTTTATCTGTTTGCATTTGCTAGCCTCTTCCAAGATAGGCCTGGATCTTCCAAGAGGAAGATCTCATGGTGCTTCTCCTTTAAAACTCAGCTTAGGCATCCATCATCACTCTTGGTAGCTGTCTCTGGCCCCTCCTCTGCAGACTGAATATCCTCCCCGTCATAAACTGTACACCCCACTGTAGTTAGTTGTTGTGTTGTAATTATGCCTTTAGAGTGTTTCCACTGCTACACTCCTTATGGGCACAGGGCTTTGTCCTTGTGTCCCCAGATCCTGGCAGAGCATCTTGCCCATGGCAGGCGCCAGTGATGGTTATTGAATGAGTGAATTCTAGTCTTGGTGTCCCTTACCCCTGAAATCTCAAACATAGACAGACTGAATCCCCTCCTCCTGGTCACTTGCACAGATGCATTCCACTCTTTCCTTAAGCAGATGGCTTCAGCCAGCCCTGATCATTCATCCTCAATATATGCTTACAGGCAGATAGGAACTTGAAATTGTAACGGACATGTTATTTTTTCCTTTTGTGGCTAATTAGTGAATATTATTATTACTATTGTTGTTGTTAGCTAATCAGTGATTCCCTACATTTTTCATTCTCTAGCATCCCAAAATCTTCTTAATTTTCTTCTGATAACAACAGCACTAAGTAGTTAGGATTTCTTATGCTTCTCTCTATTGATGAGCTGACTTTTCACCCCACCTATTTCCACAGGGAAGTCTACCAGGTTTGCTGAGAACATCAAGGAAAATTTTTCTAATAAGAAAATGTTTCTGTCATCTATAGATCTCATATTACACAATTATAAGGTATAAAGATTATATCTTATTCCAGTTAATTTTAAAGTAGCACTTATAATCTGTCCCAAAGCAGAGAGGCATTGATTTTTTTTTAATCTAGAGGTACAGAAAACTAGAAGAATCAGTACTAAATGATCAGCGTGAGGTGAAACATACTAAATCAAACGTGCATTTGCTGGGATCCACTTGCTTGGGCACTTCTCACTCTTAGAGGGACCTAGACTGCCCTAAAGAGGAGCCTTGGTTAGTTGAGGAGGCAGAGCAATCTTAGGAGCTCCTGAACTATGAAGAACATTCCAAACTACTGCTTTCAATCTGATGATGCCCAGCTCTACTCTGGCTCTATAAAAAAATTACTTGGTCTTCCGAAGAGAACTTGGAATTTCCCCGACCTTCCAAGAAGTTAGGTGGAAACTGAAGTACCTTTAGACATGCAGGCAATACTATTCATTCTACTTGGCTTGTTCCAGTGCTCCCAGAGCATTTGATTCTGAGCAGATAGGCCATCGCCAGAGTGTGAGCAGGTAGAAGAGGCTTATGTAAAAAGCCATCGTTGAAGTGCTGCCCTTGGTATGGTTTACCTAGCAATAAGCATTGCATTTGGAGAGACTGTCACAATTGGAAAAATTAAATGTTTTATTAATAAAATTTCATGCTATCTTTAAAAAGTTGTAATATAAAAATACATCGTATACCACATACTATGGCCATACCATATATAACATGAATATTCAGCAAGAGTTTTAAAATGTAACACAGATTGGCAAGAAGAAAATATCAATAGTATATAATAGTTTTCCTACTTGTTTATAATTACTAGATAATAGTGTCATAAAATAGTGCCCTACACGTTTTAACACCTATTTCTTAATAGTATGCTATTAACATATTTTTAAAAGTCATTGAACAAATCTCTTTAAGCTAAATGACAATTCACTGACCAAAAATTGGAAAAACTTCAAAGGCAGTTTTATTCTTGACTTAACCAAGAATGATTTCAGCGATTGTTATCAGAACTCCAGAATGTATGTTCATTTAATTTCATTTTAATTGATATGACATTTTCCATTAAACAAATTCCCAGTATGTATGCACGTATATATGCACACCCACATACACTTCAAAAATTATGAAATGTTTCATACATACCAGAGTACATAAAAATATGTGGGAGGGTTTATAAATGATAAAAAGGAAACCAGGGTACCCTTGACCCAGGAGATAAAATCTTGCCAATAACTTGAGGCCTTTAGACCCTTACCTGATCACCAACGTCTCTCCCCCAGTCCTAGAGGTAAAAAAATGTTATTTTTCTGCATTTCTTTGTAGTTTTACCACATATGTATTTAACAATATGTCCTTGGCATTACATGTTTTTCAACTCTATATATGTGGAATTATAATGTGCATTGTACCATAACTTGCATTTTCACTCAATATTAATAATCTTAAAGATACACCCATGTTGATGTGCATAGTTGTTAGTTTTCTGAATATAGCACAATATATCTGTTTATTCTCTTTTAATGGACATTTGAGTTATTTCCACCTTTTGGTACTAAAAACTATATAGCTCTGAGCATTTTTATATATGCCTCCTGGAGCACATGCACCAGAGTTTTTCTTGGACAGTATTTTTCAAACAGTGATCTGTGAACCATTACTGGGTTGTGCAATCCATTCACTGGGTTAAAATCAGTATTTTTAAAAAATGACTTTGAAGAGAATAGAAAAATCCGAGTTTATAACACATAATAAGAATAAGTATTACTTTCTAAAAGTTTTGTTTGTGTTATATATGTGCAGCGTACATTTTTATTGAGGACTGTGGTAAATATATATATGAAACACAGCAATAAAGATATATTCCTAAAATGGAATTGCTGAGTCATGGGGTATAAGCATATAAAGTTGCTAAGATAATACCAAATTGTTTTCCAAATTTGCTTTCAGAAAATTATCATTTCCACTGAACCACATCTTCAGCAGCGGTTGCAATGGCAGACTTTTTAATTTTTCCTGATGTGGTGAATACAACAAAATGGCACGCCACTGTGACTTGAACATGCATGCCATGATTACCGATAATGTTCAGCTAATATTTAAGGGCATTAGGATTTCCTCTTGAAAGAAGTGCTTCTTCGTGCCTTATCCCTATTTTTCTTTTTGGGTTGTTTGTATTTTTGCTTATACATTCCATACATATGTTTTATGGTTATACGTTTTAAAGTTAAAATATCTTCTCCCAAACCATGGGTAGGTTTTTCACTTCATGTCTGTCATCTTTTGGTAAACAGAATTGTTAATTCTCATGTAATCCAATTGATCAATCCTTTCCTTTAATAATTTGTGAATTTTGTGTTTTGTTGAAGAATTCTTTCCTTCCCTCAAGTCATAAAGCTATCATTGTATATTTTCTCCTATTATTTTTGAAGTTTTCACATTTTGTCCAGCAGATATTTTAGAAATTTGGGTGTTACAATTATTTCATCTGCAAACTGACAGCTTTCTTTCTTTCTGGTCCTTGTACCTATTTCTTTAACTTGATTTACTGCTTTGAGCAGAATATTCAGTGAAAGTGATTTTATCTTAATTCTGACTTTAATGAGATTGCTTTTAAATATTATAATTGCGTGTAATGTTTCTATAGGATTTTTGTAGATATCCTTTATCAATTTAAGTAGCTACTCTTCTATTATAGTGTTTTTAACACAGATTTAGTCATGAATACATATTAAATGTTATTGAATGTCTTTCTGCATTTATCGACATAAGAATATATTTTTCCCATCTTTAATCTCTTTATATGGGAGATAACTAACATCTTTTTTATATGTTAATATATTAATATATTTCTATATTTCTGTCCTTCTCAGAGAAAACCAACTTGAGTATGATGTATTTCTTAAATTGTTATCATAGTTTTATTAATATTTTGTTTAAAATGTTTACATTTATATTCATGAGTGAGTTTGGGCTATAATTTTCAGTGAAGAGTGATGCCTGGATTGAGTTCTGAAGACTTTTTATATAAAGGAGTATTAGGGATGGGAATTTTTTTTAGGATGAAGGAAATATTAGCTATGATTGGAAAATAAGTACCTGTTTTTTGAAGTGCTATTTTTAAGAGTCTTCACACTGAATATTCATTAACTTCAGAACTTTATGAACATTTATATAATAATATACTGGTTTTAAGTTAGGAATTGGACAAACTGATTTTGAATCCTGGATCTATCACTCACTGATTCTCTAGACTTGATATGTTTACTTCCTTTATCTCAGCCTCGGTCACTTTATCTGAAATATGGGCATAATAATTGTACCTACTTTATAGGAATGTTTAAAATTAAATCACATCGTGCAGATAGAGACCTAACACAGTAACTGACATACAGAACCACGCTCGATAAGTGTTAGCTGCTCCTATTATTTTAACTTCAATGAAAAATTATATTTTAATCATAAGTGAGTCAACACATATTTCTTTTTAAAATTTTTAATTTGGTAAATTATGCTTTTCCTAAACCTTAACTGATCTATGATTTTAAAAGGAACATTTAGAGTATTACTTTTTGTATTCTAAATGACTATTCCTTAAAATTTTCATTTTGTAAACCGTGGCATAGGGGACAGTTGGGGTCTTTGTTGGCCAAGTTGTTTTCAATACTATCCATCCATCCATCCAAACCTCCAGTCCTCCCCTAGAGAATAGAGTGATATCACTTGCTGTGGTCGAGAGGAGGTTGGGGGCTGCACACCAGGAGCTGTATGAGGAGGGCTTTGCATGTCTCTAAGGGGCCTCTGAAGAAAGTGTCACCACCTCTGAACGGTGTACATGATGCACATTGGAAGGAAGGCAGGTTATCCTGTAATCAGTTCTAGCAATTGTTTCCACTTCATATCAATCTCTTCATATTTCTTAATTTAAAAAATCTCTCTGCAGATGTGCCGACACCTTAGGTGTATAATATAAATATCTGCAGAAGAGCGTTAAGGGTAGCTGGACAGCGTGGGTTCAAATCCTCGTCCACTTCCTTAGATGAGTGATGGAACCCGCCCCTTGGGTTTTCTTATCTGGAAAGGATGATAATTGTTGTTTTGGGGAAGAGATGAGTTAATGTGCTAAGAACCACACTAATCCATAGTCAGCACTATATGTGTTACCTGTTATTATCTTTCATATACTAGTGGAGAGAGACTCTCTTTAGTTTAACCTTCAGATAGTACCTAACAACATATTTTGAACATGCTTAAAATGTTCTACTTAATAGATGATTTTTCTTTAGCCAGTTGAAATCTTCTGTAATGTAATTTTAATTCACATCTTTTTCTGTAGTCCTAGTAAATATATGTATTATGCTTAAAGATCAAATTATTAGGCTACCACATAGCAATCTGATCTCTAAATTAAATAATCTAAACTTCCTTAACTTTATTTTCCCTTATATTAATCACATGTTTTAAAAAAGATAATTTTTAAAAATATAATAATAATGCTAAAAATATTCTTTTATGGAATCCATAAATTGCATCATTAATATTTTCAACCTGACAAATACCTGCCAACTTTGAAATTTATACTCACAGTATCCAAATGAGTTATATTACATCTTACTAGAAGCAATGTATCTGTATCAATGTCAAAATACTTTGGACAATACAGTCATTATTCCCAGTCAAATTTTTATCCTTAAACCCACATATATATTTTTCAAATAAATGCTCTGCTTCAATCCCCAGTAAATATATTTTTAGAGGAAATGAAAGTCAGTTCAATAATACCTATGGGCACCTAATACCCTTGCATAATCATTCTGAGTTGGTTGAGAAGTGTTGTTGTATGGACATTACCTACCTTATGGGAATGCTGTGAGGATTAGAGAAATATCTGAAAAATGATTTGAGCTTCTTTGGGAAAGATGTTATTAATATGAGATGGTATTTTTACTTGAAAGAGCAGGAGATTGAAAGAGGATTATTTCCAAAAGTGGAAGGGAGGCCGGATGGTGAAGAAATCATATGCTCCACCTTAAGTAAGATGGATTACAGTGATATCAAAAGGACATCCAGCTAGTTGAGACTCGAATGACAAGAAAGAGGGAGCAGCTTCTAATCCTTAGTCCAGCCAGCTTTGGTTTTTCTGAATAGATTCGCTCTTGAGGAGAGTGGGTAGCAATGGAGAATGTTTGGGGTCAAGACAGTCGATAGCTGTTGAGCTAACCTAGTTTATTCTTCCTTATATCACTCAAGAGGTGATACGTTATAGTTTATGTGAAACTGTGCTGGGAAAGAAAGAGCTGGAAACAATAAACTATATGGTTGAGCTGGATGTGTTTAAAGCAAATGGTAATAGATGGGACCTACGAGTCTGCACTATCACAACTCTAAATATAGGCACACAGATATTGCATCTGGGCATCAGAACCCAACCATTCACACCACCATCACCAACTTAAATAAACCAGCATGATCTATGCATCAATGCTTATGCACTGGATGGTTAAGCATATAATAAAATATTAGATTCGAATTCTGTTAATTGCTGTTTGTTAATTTGGTTGTTTTCCTCAGTTGGCCCTTCCATTGCCATTTCACTGCTTTATCATATTTAATCATCATGGGTTTTTTTATGTAGAATGTATATTCTAATTTTAGCATCTTTCCTGCAAAAAATAACACCACAGAATATAGTCATGTAGTTGGTATTTGTTCACATAATTGACAGTCCAGCCTATGTTGGAAAATGATGTAAAACCAATCCTGTTTGCATCACATGCAGCTATGATATGGCTTTTAGAAAATAATTCAAAATTTATATTACCAGTTAATAGCAACTGAACTCCCCAAACCTTAATACAGTCAAAGATGAGAACTGTAAAACAACTCCAGCGAAATCTGAGCTTCCTAAGATTGAATGAGGGATGTAGTACAGACAAGTCTTAGAGTAGAAAGCTTGGGCTCTGCGGCAGATTCTGAGCTGACTGTGATGAACAGCTCACTTAAACTCTCTGAACCTCCATTTCTTCATCTGTTAAATGGGAATAACTTAGTATCAGCTTTGTGTTTTCTTGTGAAGGGTAAAGAGATGATACATATAAATACATATTTTTATTTTTATTTTTATTTATTTATTTTTTTTGTGAGGATGACCAGCCCTGAGCTAACATCCGTTGCTAATCCTCCCCCTTTTGCTGAGGAAGACTGGCCCTGGGCTAACATCGTGCCCATCTTCCTCCACTTTATATGGGACGCCGCCACAGCGTGGCTGACAGACAGTGCGTCGGTGGGCGCTCGGGATCCGAACCGGCGAACCCCGGGCTGCCAAGCACGGACTAAACCGCTGCGCCACCGGGCCGGCCCCATAAATACAACTATTTAATGTAGGATTTCATATACATAAAGAACTCAAAATCAGCTCTTGTTACTATTGCTACCAGATGGTCTTTAACATCTTCCATGAGATTTTAGGATACTAAAGCCACAAACTTATAATGTCAGCTATAATAAATGCTTTGAGGAGTTTAAAGGAGGGAAGAACAAAGCAAACATAAGTAGACTATTCTGAGAACACATTATCAGAAAAAATAAGATAATGCGCCCTGTATCCAAAAGCCTATACAAAACAGACAGGTGTCAGACCTAGTGTTCTCATTCCTTCCCACTGTTCTATTGTGTGAGACAGCATACAATCAGGAAAAGACAGCCCGTGCTGTGTGATTCTGTATAAGGAATTGGGACAAAGGTGTCAGAAGAACTCAAAGTCCAAACAGTGGACACTGAGGCAAGCCAGAAATTAATAATGGCCGAACGCTACCATCTTACCTTGGGCTGGAGGGGCAAAGGAGGATGTGTGTGTCACCTAAACCCAGCAGGTGGGATCATCACAGGGATGTGATAGAATCATTGCTTGAAACACATCTGAAACAGTACGGAGAAGGAGATTCTCCCTTCCTCCCAATGGCTACTGGTTCTCGTTGGCTGCAACTAACCAGAAGCCAAGAAAGGAGGAAGCCTAGAAAGTGTAATTTGCATGAGTTCAGCCCCTAAAACAGAGAGAAGAGGGCAGTCCTGCTGTCTATTTTAGGAAAACTAAAAAAATAATAAAAGAAATAGTTTACTATCTTAAGATGTTTATTATGTATTTTAAAAAATCCTTTTTTAAAAGGAAGTAAATTTATAGAGAGTAGAACTCCATTTAGTTATTACTCAGATTGAATTTTATTATGGTTCAAATTAACCTTTTTTGTGGGATGGGGGACATTACTATATGGGATTAATATTATCATTATATGACTTGCTGGGTGTGATTCTGACATGCCAATATCACAATTAAATAGAAGATTTTCAATATTTCTTGTTTAGAGTTTGAATCCCTAAATCCCTACTTCAGAATCTTAAAAATTCTCTTGACCTAGAACTTGATTTATTAGGGACGAAGAACAAAAAGAAGAAATGAAGCATCCTTAAAATGTTCTTACTTCTCCTCATCCACAATTTACCAGGTAAAATCCACAAGAGCACAAACAAAAATAAAACAGGAAATCAGAGGAGAGGTGTTAAAATACCCCTTTCTTCTGGTTGTTGAATGGAAGTGTGGAAAGTACCACCTCCAGCAATTGGTCAGGTTCTTAACACTCTCACAGGGTGTCCTCTCATAGGGTGTCATGCACCAGCCAGTGTCCAGGAGTCCAGACTGCTCACTTCAGGTCTTGAATCGTCACGCCAGCTGGATGTCCTATCCACTCACTTTCCTGTGAGGCTCTTAAAACATTTTCACTGTAAACTTGGTTCCCTGTCTTAACAATTGCTTTTACTTATTATTACAGAAAATTTGTTCTGGATACTGTTTCATTACCAGCCTCCTAATGTATATTTGCCGTTTTGGTTAATGCCCTTCTTTGTAGACACATTGTATAGACAGTTTAAGCTATATAGAGAAAGGGTGTCTGTAAGTTTCACACATACAGTCTACTCATAAAAATATTTCCATGGAAGTCCTGAACTGGCCGTGGGGAAAAATGAAATCACTGGGGTTAGAGATGGAGGACCCTCTGGCTATTTAAGGACTTTTGCCACAAATCCTTGCATCTAAAAATTCAAAGATGGGAAGGACACACATATTCATAAATATATGCATGTGTGCGCATGTAAACCAGAAGGAATTTGGGATGGGAATAGGGAAGTTAGGTGAAAAATAAAGGAGAGAATAAATTCTAGAGTTTGGTTTGAGTAAAATAAATTGGGAGCATAGTGTAAATTTAAAAAAAATCCTTTTTGAACACTTCATGAAGGAAGAAAGTATTTCAGACGTGATAGGAATAAATAGATTAAATCAAACTGGTCCCTATTCTCGGACAACTTAAACTCATAGCTACACTTTAAAAAACACTGATGCCTGGTGTGAACCCAGAGATTCTGATTTAATTGGTGTGAGTGAGGCCTAGGCAATAATACTGTTTACATGTCCCCAGTTGATTCTAATATGTAGGAAAGGGTAGTCACCGGGATTGGTACAAATCAGTCCTTCTCAGATTTCTATGTGAATAGGAAACCCTTGGGAATCTATCTGCGATGGTGCCTGAGATTTTCTATTTTTAACATGCTTCCAAGTGATGCTGATGCTGCTGGTCTGTGGACCAGACTTTGAGTAGCAAAGATACCGATAATAGTTTCCAGGGTAGCTAATGCTTATAAGGAAAAACTATTGAGTTGAGCTAGTCTTCAGCTTTGGTAAAGGACTCCTACCAGGTCTCCAGCATCTTTTTCTTCTAGAAATATTAGAGCTATTCCTGATGGAGCTAGCTGTTCTATTTTGGGTTTCCACTGGAAAGGCCCAGCAGCAATTTGCACACCTTCAATTGGTGTCTGTTGTGGTGAGCATTTAGGTAAAAGAAAAAAATGTAAGAAGTTGCCATAAACCTATTACATTTCTAGTCCCAAAATATCAGCCCTAAAATTTTTTAAGCAACACATTCTCACATTTTTCTCCTCAGGTTCTTAACACAATGCCAAATCAAAATGTACTGTTATACTTGAAATTTTCCTTTCCTTGAGGTTTAAAACATTTTTGTGGCACAGAATCATTAACAAAAGGATGGCTTCTAATAAGTTTCTAATGGAATATTAAAATCAATCATCTTATTTCTTTTGTTTCTTGTTGTCGGCTGAGCAAGATAAGCCTCAGGCAAACACCCATGCCAGACTTCCTCTATTTTGTATGTGGGTTGCTGCCACAGCATGGCTGATGAGTAGTGTATGTCCATGCCCGGGATCCAAACCCACAAAAGCAGGCCACCAAAGCAGAGCGTGCTGAACTTAACCACTACACCATGGGGCTGGCCCCTTGTTTCATTTTTTAGTGACTCGTATAATTATTTATATAGATAGATAGAAAATATGTAAGATATTAGATAAGGGAAAGTACAGACAGTCCCTGACTGATGGTTTGACTTATCCTTTTTCGATTTTACAATGGTGAGAAAGCAATATACGTGCAGTAGAAAACGTACTTTAAATTTTGAATTGTGGTCTTTTCCTGGGCTTATGATATGCATTTGATATTCTCTCACGATGCTGGGCAGTGGCCACGAGCCACAGCTCCCAGTCAGCCCCGCAATCACGAGGGTGAACAACCGATATACTCGCAACCATTCTTCACCCAGACAACCATTCAGTACAGTAGTCAATAAATTATGTGAGATAGTCAACACTTTACTATAAATAGGCTTTGTGTTAGATGATTTTGCCCAGCTGTAGGCTAATGGAAGTGTTCTGAGCACATTTAAGATTGGCTAGGCTAAGCTATGATGTTCAGTAGGTTAGGTGTATTAAATGAATTTTCGACTTACGATATTTTTAACTTATGATGGGTTTATTGGGCTGTAACCCCATTGTAAGTTGAGGGATATCTGTATATCTCATTATGGTAAACTTTTGATAAACAGTCTATATATTATTTTTACAAGAAGTAAAAGCAAATAAACGTAGCCCATTTTTTTTCCTTACAACTGAGCCAGTAAGTTTAAAAGTACATGTCAGAATTGCCCCCAAAATGTGTTGTAATTCCATTTCAGTGTGACAGTACATTTCAGAAGAAACTGTTTCTGAGGTGATCCGGGATAGGTTACAATGCTAATCTCACAGCTGTCTCTATAGCTATCGCTACTCATAAATCATGTGGTCTGTAATAAGAGAAGTAAGTTTGAGAGGTTAGAAATCTTAAGAAAATTGTGACAGGGGTGATAGATGATATGAAATGACTACATTCTAAAGATGTTATATAAAAGGGAATGTGTTGCATTTGAGATAAGTTCCTCCTGGATTTTTTTTTAAACCAGAGGAACATTAGAATGTAAGACATGGCATCATTCAGCAACATCATTTGATAAATTTTAAGCATTTGTATATTAAAGCGTTTTCTATATAATCAAGTTTCATCTGAGCTCTCAGGAAGTCTTAAGAGCCATTCTAATTATTTTGGAGTTTTTTGAAGAGATCTCGTGTTCTCAGGAGAGACAGTTGTTGAAAGTATTCAGTTTCTTTAAGAAGTCTGAATTCATTAACCAGTCTGAAAAATATTGCCAATACAATGTATGGAACAGAAATTCTGGAATAACAACCATGGAACTAGAGACTTTTTGATTTCTGTGCTAGACTGTGAGGGCACTGGAATGGTCACACCAAGAATCCCTGGTCTTTGTAAACGCTTGGAGCAAGGACACTGTTGCATTATTTCAATATTTGAAATGATTATGTTGAATTTAATTAGAAAATATTCCAATTCTTTAAATAATAGCTAATACTTTTAATTACTTTAATTGCACCCAAGGAACACTGTTGAATGTTACTGTTAATGTGTGACTGTTACATTTTACTACCACTGTTGTGTGTTGAGTTTCTCTGAACAGTCTGTGGATAAATCAGGAGAGCAAGCATAGAACCGGGAAGAACTCGCTGAGGATTCAAGACATGAACATATTTTTATTTATTCTCGGCACTTTATTTTATGATATAATAAAGCACTTATACATTATTATTGGTTTAGTCAATCTTTATATTCTTTTGAAATGCCTAGGTGTATCAGTGGCTTTTACCAGTGATTTTTTTTCAAACTCACATCACTGCAACTTATAAAATCTGTTTTATAACAAATGTACATGTGTATATTGTACATGGATAATAACGTATGTGAGATGTTTAAAACATTGTATTCAGAATGACCTTTTCCCATTTTGCTTGAGTTCTTAAAAAAACTATTTTATATTCCTATTAAAAATCTGTAATTCTCTATACCCCACACCCAGTTTCTCCTATTATTAACGTTTTTCATTAGTATGCTACATGTGCCACAATTAATGTCCAATATTGATACGTCATTATTAACTATACTCCATACCTCATTCAGATTTCCCTCGTTTTTGCCTAACGTCCCTATTTCTGTCCCAGGATTCCATCCAGGACACATTACAGTTAGTTGTCACGTCTTCTAAGGCTCCTGTTGGCTCTGACAGTTTCTCAGGCTGTCCTTGTTTTTGATGACCTTCACAGTTTTGAAGAATACTAGTCAGGTATTTTGTAGAATGTCCTTCAGTTGGGATTTGTCAGATTTTTTCTCATGATTAGACTGGGGTTATAAGTTTTTGTGAGGGAGATCACAGAGATAAAGTATCATTCTCGTCCCATCGTATCAGGGGTGTGTACTATCAGCACGACTTCTCACCATCGATGTTTACCCTGATCACCTGGCTTGCAGTGGTGTCTGTCGAATGTAGTTACTCTATTTTCCCTTTTTCTATACTGTTCTCTTTGAAAGAAAGTCACTCTGCACGGTCCTTACTTCAGGAGTGGGGAGGTGTGGTCCACTTCCTGGAGGTCGGAGTATCCATATAAATTACTTGGAATTTTGCACAGAAGTTTTGTCTATTTTCCACCATCTATTTATTTATTCAACCATTTATCTATATGGATATGGACTAACGGGTATATGTTTTTTACTGTGAATTATAATCCAATGCTCTTTTTTTTTTTTTTTTGTGAGGAAGACCAGCCCTGAGCTAACATCTGTTGCTAATCCTCCTCTTTTTGCTGAGGAAGACTGGCCCTGGGCTAACATCCGTGCTCATCTTCCTCTGCTTTATATGGGACGCCGCCACGGCATGGCTGACAGGCAGTGCGTCGGCGGGCGCCCAGGATCCGAACTCACGAACCCCGGGCTGCCAAGCGCGGACTAAACCGCTGCGCCACCGGGCCGGCCTCTCAATGCTCTTTTATTTATTTTGTTGCTCAGATTGCTCCAGCTTTGGGTTTGGGAGCTTTACATACCTGCTTGGGCTACTTCTGAGCATAGAATAGAAATAAAGTCTAGCAGTGGATTTGGAGACATTTGGAACTTCAAGTTTTCTGGAAGTCTGATTTTTAGATTCTTATTTTCCTAAAGAAGTGAATGGTACAGTAAAGAAGCCAGAGTTTGACTTGTAACTGTGAAATATACTAGCTGTTAGGACTTGAGTAATTATTTAACACGCGCAAGCCTCAGTTTCTTTACTGTTAAGGTGGGAATACTTTTGGTTTGAACCACATGAAGCTGCCAATATTATACAACTTTTGACCTACAAAGTAATGGTTTTATGTGGCTCAATCTTAGTTGTACCTAATTCATGAGACTGTTGTAAAGATGGCGTGGAACCACACATGCAAAGTCTTTTTTGTACAAAGGTGAATGCCCTTTACCTTGTCCCTCCTCTATCCCTTAGAAAAGGCTAAGGTAGGGGCCGCCCGGTGGCGCAGCGGTTTAGTCCGTGCTTGGCAGCCCGGGGTTCGCAGGTTCGGATCCCGGGCGCCCGCCGACGCACCGCCTGTCTGTCATGCCGTGGCGGCGTCCCATATAAAAAAAAGTGGAGGAAGATGGGCACGGATGTTAGCCCAGGGCCAGTCTTCCTCAGCAAAAAGGGGAAGATTGGCAACAGATGTTAGCTCAGGGCTGGTCTTCCCCACAAAAAAAAAAAAAAAGAAAAAAAAAGAAAAGGCTAAGGTGGCTCATTTGCCATTGACATCAGGAAGCCATTCTAAAAATAAACTGTTGCTAGTTGTTCCAGGACAAGGAAGAGAATACTAGGAGACCTAAAACGCTAAAACCCACCTTCCTCCAAAACTCTTAATCAGGTAAAGAACAGATTTTGGCAATAAATTCTTCAGTATTGGATCTTATTGTTAACTCTCTTCCAAATCCACTATTCCAAAAAATGAAGGCTTATGAACTGGTATTTTATCAGATACTGAAAATAAATTGATACATGTTTCCTTAGGACATTGGAATTCCTCATTCTTGAATCGAAAGCAAGCCACTGAAATGATTATATTCCCTCAATATAATGAGATCCATTAGATGAAGTGACCCCAACCCATTATACTGAATGGAGGTTCTTTAAACGCAGCAAAGCACCTGCTTGCCCAACGCAAGAGGAATAGTGAGATTACTTCTCTGCTTTTAATTAGATGTGCTTTTGCCAGCGGTTCGAAGTTTATTTTGTGGCAATGACCAAAAATGTGTTATATTCATTATGAGATCCTACTAGGGAAGACTTTTTATACTTTCCATACTTTCATGGCATGAAAATCTGGGCCTCAAACTATGATTTCTTCCCTTTTTAGTGGTATTAAGCTTTTGAAGAAAACAAAGCAATACATAGGTCATATGACTTATTTTATGGTATAAATCAGAATAATTGGCCATAATAGGAAATGGATGGACTTGTCTATGTATCATGTATCCATGATGTATATTTTTTCTTACTTTTAGACTAGAATAGGTTTTGCAAAAGAAGGAGTGCTAGCCTGGATGTCAAAAGCTAAGTCTAGATCTCACTATTGACAATGTGTTTGCCCAGTCATCAAAATATTTCATTCCTACTTTCTCCTCACCACTTTGTGTTGACCTTCCAGAAAAGTCAGTTATGAGGAGATGTGAAATAAATGAGAATATTATTTTTAATAGAAAAAGAATTTGTTTATGAATATTAAAATACCTTTTGTTAGAGATTACAGTATTAACCAATAATGAAAAATAACTTGAGGAAAAATGGTGAAAATTGCCCAATGAATTCTTATGGTCACCTTTCACCCCATCTGTCTTGCCAAAGAGGCAGCTCCCAGATGATCTGTTTGATTGACATGCCATCAAAAGGCATTCAAAATACTCCCTCCTCTCCCAAATTTCACTGAAATTTTGCTATTGGAGACTCATTCTTTAGGATGAGAGTATTATGTTTCTATGAATCCCTGTTAAATTGCAATTACACCTAGAGTGTTAACGTGTTGAGTTATAGTCACTTTTACTATCATCAGCCAAGGTGTTAATCACAGCAGGTTTATTTTATTTCTTTCCAAGACCTGTAGAAAAAAAAAAAAAAACCCTTCACCCTATTCTCCCTTTGGCCATCACTTTACAGCTTCTATTCACAAGCCACACAATGTCTCCAATTTCTCACCTCCTGTTAAGCTCTTAACTCTTTCCTCTTTGGCTTCCACCAAAGGACAGTTATTCTATCAGAATGATAGAATATTCCTTCCTATTACTTCACTCAGTAGCATATTTTTAGTTTGCATCCTGCCTAAAACCTTCTGGAGCACTTGTTTTTTTCTTGAAATTCTTTCCTCTCTTAGCTTAATGAAATCAATCTTTCTCTCTTTCTCACTCTTTTTTCTCTTTTTCTCTTTCTCAATTGCTCTCTCTTCACTAATGAATCCTCCTCAGTTTCTGTGATGATTGATTTTATGCGTCAACGTGGCTAGTCCACAGTACCCACATATTTGGTCAAACACTATTGTAGATGTTTCTGTGAAGGTATTTTTAGATAAGATTAAAATTTAAATCAGTAGACTTGAGGAATACAGATTACCCTCCATAATGTGGGTGGGTTTCATCCAATCAGTTGAAGGCCTTAACAGAAAAAAGATGGACCACTCCCGAGGAGAATGGAATTCTGCCAGCACTGCCTTTGGAGTCCAACTGGGGCTCTTCCCTGCATCTCAAGGCTGCCAGCCTACCCTGTGGATTTTTGGCCTTGCCAGCTTCTGTAATAGCATGAGCCAAATCCTTAAAATAAACCTAGAGAGATGATAGAGATAGAGGTATACAGATATGGATCCATATGTGTATATGTATAATATATATATTAATGTATATATACACACATACATATTACCTTATTGGTTCCATATCTCTGGAGAACCCTAATACAGTTTTATTTACCAATTTCCCCTCCTTTGCTCATCTCTTAAATAGCTAAGCCTCCCAAGGCTCTGTTTTTAGCTCTCTGCTCATCTCACTCTGCATAAGTGAATTGGCAGGATTTCCATCTTTTCCAAGCACAGGTGTCTAGCCCATAACTCTATTTTGAATTCTAAGTTTCAAATTCCAACCTCCTGACTGGCAGCACCACGTTGGTGTCCCACAGGAATTTTGAAGTCTAAGCATACAGGTGCAGACTCATCTTTCCCCTTCTCAGCTCCTACTTTAGCATAGAAACTTAGTGTCTACTAATAGTCATTAGCAATGTAAGCCAGGAACCTGAGTAATCCTTCAGTTCCTTTGAACATCTGACCTTTCCCACAGTCTCAAATCCACGCCTGCACCATCTTGTCTCCCCTGGCATCACGAGCCAGTTACCAAGTCCTACTGCAGGTATGCCTAAAGTCTATTCCTTTTGCTCAATTTTCACTCTAGGGCCTATTTCAGGCTCTCATTACATGTGAATTAAATCAAAATGCAATCTGAATCCTGTTTTACCATCAGATCCCTACCTCCCACTATGCTTAAAAATTTGGAATTATTTACAAATCCCTGAGCTTGCTTATTGTTTTATACTACTGTGACTCGTACATAATCTTCATTGTTCCTAGAATTCCTTTCTCCTCTATTTAGAAAATGCTCTCCCATGCTTTCAGATGCTGCTTTTATGAAATCCTGATAGGTCCACCTTACCAGTTCCCATATTGATTCCTCTGTATTTAATGCTATTACTATACCTTTCCATTTACATCTAATACTGCTATGATTTCTTCTTATTTACAAAGTTGTCTTTCTGTATCTCTATTGTCTTGTGAGACCTTTAAGGATAGAAATTGAGTTTTATTTGTCATTGCGTCCCCATGTTTAGCAGACAAGACACCCATAGTAGGCAACCGTGAGGATTTCACTGCATGTATGATCAAAGAAGAAAAAATTTTAAAGGATATGAAAATTTTAACCCTATAATAAGTAAAGGGAATTGAAACTACTTTCATGTATTTTATAGACAACATTCCCTGACCAATATGCAGTAATATTAGAAATGGATAATCAAAATTGTTAAAAGATGGGAATTTTAAAATAACTTCCTGAATTTTTGGATTAAAAAAAAACAGAGTAAGGCCAGCCTTGGTGACCTAGCAGTTAAGTTTGGTGCACTCCACTTCGGTGGCCTGGGTTCAGTTCCTGGATGTGGACCTACACCACTCATCAGCAGCCATGCTGTGGTGGCGACCCACATATAAAATAGAGGAAGATTTGCAACAGATGTTAGCTCAGGGCAAATCTTCCCCAGAAAAAAAAAAAAAAGAGGAAATCAAAATTACAATTACATTATTTATAAATAGTCAGAATGAAGAAAGCAAGATATAATCCAACATACCCTGTGTGAGCCAATAGCACGTGTGAGTTTGTATGTAAGCACGTGTGTAGGTATGTGTGTAAGCACTAGGCACAAATCTAAAAACCGCAGTTCAGTTGCACAAGGAAAACAAGTATAATCTTTTTCCATGACACGATTATATGCTTCTATTCTGTTACTGTGCAATTTCATGTAATCAAAGCCAATTCTGTGTGTTTGTATTAAATTCAAGTCTCCCTCCAACCATTCCCCTTTCACCCTGGGATTGCATGTAAGTGTTGGAAGGAGGACTGTATCATCCTCACCTTCAGGGATATTATCATTGTCGTAATAGCTAATATGACACGTGCCTTTTTAAAGTGCCTTGCATATTAACTCATTTAATCCCCACAAATGCCCAGAATAGGAAGTGCTGTTATTATTGCCATTTTAGAGATGAGAAAACAGAGGCACAGAGAAATTAAGCCGTTTCCTAAAGTTCAAAGAGCTAGTAGCTTGTGAAGCAGGAGTGAAAACCCTGGAAGTTTCGCTCCAGAGTCAGTGCCCTTCATCTCTGTTCTACTGAGTGAAGCCCGGGCGGATGAAGGGCTGGCTTTCTTGTCCTCAGCTGTCCTCTGGACCCTTGCTGACCACTGCATCACAGTCTCTTTGTGTTCATTTTGATCTTGGCTGTGTGTTCTTCATACCAACAGAGGATTCTTGTTTCATTTTTAGTTCTAAATAGGCAGTTAAGTTGTCTGGATTCAAACTTCAAACAGTGCTGCATTTTCAGTCTGGTCCCCTCTGCGTGTCCCCTATGCTTGTAGACTTGGGTGACGACTCAAGCATTTGGGCAAAGTTTACATCCAGACTGTGGCTCATACTGTCTGTAGACTCCTTGCCTCTGGGAAATCCTCTTAAATTTTCATCCGTTCCACCAACTTCTAACTCTATCTTCTTGACCCCTTGACCCAATAAGGCTTCAGCTTTCTGCCACTGAGGCTGTGCATAGATTGGGAAATGCCTTCCTCTCAAAAAGCAGCAAATTCACAAAATTTCTCCCAGTGCAACGAAATCTTTCGGGGATAACTTTCTCTCCGGTGTCTGCCTGCCCACCGCTGCCCCAAGCCCCCTCGGTCTTCCCTGCACATATGGAGTTTAGAAGTCTGCCTAGTGTTTGGGCAGAGTTAACACTCAGATTTGAGGTCTGCTCTGCTTTTTTCTCTCATTTCTATAATTTTTTCCTTAAATTTTGAGCTTCTTTTCCAACACTGCATTCTGTGGCAAGTCACGCTACATTTTGTCTGCTGTCATAGCCTTAGGTTTTAGGGAGCAGCTTGGTCGAGAAAGCGATAGAAACTCACAGCTCTCAACTTTTCATAGCAGCTTTTCAAGAGTGTGTTCTTCAATGACTTCTGTCTGGTTTTAGATCCTTTTCAGCTGTTTTCCCAGCTCTGTACTCTCTCTGCCACCCCACGCCAAGACGGTAAGGCAGCTTGTGGTTTTCTATCCCATAATCCTGGGAATTGGGAAGTCTGCTTGGGTAAAAAAGCTATCAACTCCCTCCTCCAGTGGCAGTCATTCAAGAATCCATCCACTTCTGTCGCTTTCAAGGGCCTTTAAACAGTAGATAAAATTTTGCCCAAGTTTCATCACTATCTGTGAAAGAGTTTGCATGATTACTTCATTCTGCTCCCTTTACCGGAAGTTCCCCAAATGCATTTTCATATTAATAAAAAGTACAATCCACAAAAAATATATAATAGGTATGAATCGCTGTGCTTTTGAAGTGAGGAGGTATGAAAGACTGTCTTATTTTATCTTCACGTTGACTCTCTTCCACGAGCCCAAATGCCATGAGGTGAAACCCAAATATGTCTTTGCAATCAGACAATATGTGCCTTGTAGTTGGGTGAACATAGGTCCCAGTTTGCCAGGACAGTCTCCTTTCATGCCTGTTATCCTGGTGTAATTATTAATTGAACCCTCTTTAAAGACCCAATCTCCAAATGCAGTTATGTTCTGAGACACTGGGGTTTAAGACGTCAACATATGAATTTGGGGGTTACACAATTTAGCCCATAACAGTCATGGATAACAGTGTTATGAGAATCATAACAGATATTGTCAGAGTGGTGATGTTGGTACAATATCACAGAGTCAATTAAAAAATAGCTTTTGATTTAATTCCCAATTATTGAGTGCTGTGTATAAGACAGGCGTTATTACTAGACCCTCTCAGTGCTAAGCTTTCTCTGCATTTGTCAAATTGATGCAGATGACGATATGCACATGGTGTTCCCGACCTTGTAATTCACACCACACACTAATGCCAGCTCAGCTTCCACTTTCTTGATGCTGGTGTTTATCCAAAGCGTGGACTGTGGCTGAATAGCATCAGAACCACAAAGAGGGCTTGTTAAAAGTGCAGAGTCCACACCAGACCACATAACCAAAAACTTGGGCAGGCAGGGCCCAAGAATCTGCATTTTGAAAGCTCTGCAAAAGATCCGTATGGCATACTACAGTTTGAGTATAATTGAATCCATCAAAATATCTGTGGATGCTTCTTGCACTGCACTTGAAAAAAAGCACAGTAAATGATTCCGAGCAAAGTGGATAAGTCACTATCTCCTTTCAGACGGCAGGATCTGCAGATACTTGTTCTAAGACCAATCGTGATGTGTAGCTCAAAGTACATAAGAAATTTAAAATTAAATTCACTCACTAAGGAGAGAGCTAGGGTTAGGCCCTGAGGGAAGCAGTATTATTCCAACAAGTTGCACGCAATTTGATGAAGTTTTACCTTACAAGGAAAAATGTACATGCTAAAAATATTTAGGTAAACATTTTTAAAGGCAGATTTTCTTAAACACAGTTTCTTTGGAACTTACAGAAAGATATAATTTTTTCACTTATTCATCCTGACTTTGAATAAATATTTTAAGCCTACCTAAATAACTGTGGCAATAGTGAAATCAGATTACTGTCCTGTAACAAGATAACGAAAATGCAATGATAACTCCAATTTAATGCCTGACTTTTAAAATGTTAGCATTTTTCCTTAAGTGAAATTGACCTTGTCGCAAAGCATGTCACAATACTCTCTTTTTGCTATGATGAAATATTACGGCAAGATTATTAACATTTATGTGGAAAGGTAAATGTTTTAAGGCCACTGACTCTATGATGCATGCATAAAAGTGTGGTTTGATGCATATTATGGAGATTCGATAATTATTACCGGATTAGGTCAATAAATTTGGAAAGATGGAAAAGGATTACAGAATGAGAGCACTTTATGTTTTAAAAAATTGATCTAAATGCCCTCTTTGGCTAATTCATCCATGACAACCAAATTTGGCCCAGCGTTCTGCAGGCACAGCTTCCATTGACATCTAGAGAATTTGTGCATGAGTTACTGAGGTTAGAATTAAGCCCTAAGGAAATAACTAAAGATTTTTGGTGAGATACAGTTGCATGATTAAATAAAATCATTTTTATAGGCTTTGTTTTCTTGTTTTCAGACTGTTTCTTATGAAGATAAATAGCCTAAGCACATCGAGGTTAATATTGCTTTTAAGCTATTTGTCTCCATTTGGGAACTAAATGCAAAGAAAAATGAATGTTTTACCTCTCTGAAGAGTTCTTCAGTTAAATGTTTCCACTAAATTCAGAGTCCAGCAAACTTTACCAATTTCCCAGGAATAGGCATTAATCACCTCCAAATATTTTGGAAAACAGTGGAAAAACCTATTTAGTAAGAAGAATATTAACTATGCAGCTATCTGACTCCTTCTTGTATTGCTGTGATTATAATGAAACTCACTTCCCTCTGTCAAATCAAGAAACATATAATTTGATTTGAAAAACATGTAGATGACATATGCACCTGCAAAAAAGTACAAATTAAAGATGTAAGTCTTGAAATAAGCCTTATTTGAAATTTTAGAAATAATTAATTTTAAAAATAGCTCAACATTGAGCTAATGTAATTGTTTTCAACTTATTTTTTATGAATGCACTAAAATGCATAGTTTGTAGGAAATGGGCTGTATAGGACTTAAAGGTATGGCCTAGGTACGATGCTAGCACTTTATATTTCTAATCCCAGTTTATCCTTAAAATTTTCTCAATTTTGCAGGTGGGGAAATTGAAATATAATGAGGTTAAGAAATGCATCAGTTAGACTCAGGATTCAATTCTGGAGATTTGCTATATTTATTATTCAAGGACACTGTAAAACTGAACATAAAATATCCCTTCAGAGAAACAATTCTCAAAATTAAATTTCAGGTGGATTTGGACTTCAAAATGAATCTTGGGGAAATAGTGTAAATAAATGTGAATGTTTGTCAATTCTCTGTAGGGGTGATGAATTTATCTTCTTTGAAGAGTTACAAAGAAAAATTAGAAATACATTATACACTAATATGAAATGTTATAAAAACAATAAATAGCCAAGTATAGATAAAAACAGATGAGAAAAAGGGGCTGGCCCCATGGCCTATTGGTTAAGTTCAGCGTGCTCTGCTTTGGTGGCCCAGGTTCTCAGATGTGGACCTACACCACTCGACAGCCATGCTGTGGCGGTGACCCACATACAAACTAGAGAAAGATGGGCACAGATGTTAGCTCAGGGCTAATCTTCCTCAAGCAAAAAAAGAGGAGGGTTGGCAACAGATGTTAGCTCAGGGCGAATCTTCCTCAGCAAAAAAAACAGATGAGAAAAAATTTGACGTGGTGTCATGGTTTACTTTTTACTGCATTTAGTATACCATCTGAAGAGTTCAGAAAACTGGTGACAAAGTTCTAAGATTCAAAGAAAGATGTTGTCAAGAGATGGATAGTTAATTCACAAAATATTAAATACAGTTAGTAAAATAAATATTCCTAATAATAAAATAAACATAAATTTTAAAATCTGAGTCGGCATTTCTAATTTGTAAAATGAATAAATTCTAAAATTAAAAAATATATATACTGAAGGTTGAGGTCAAATGATACACTCATTTTCATTGACATTATTATTTTTATCAGTTATTTCATTCATTCAATATTATTTTGTCATTAGCTATGTAATTTAGTTGTTTAGAAGCCAATTCCAGAAATAAAATGGGCTTAAGTGAGGTAGATGTTTCTTCCTCTTACAGAAAATAAGTGCTGAAACAGGCAGTCAAGGAAGGTGTGGCAACTCCATGGTTATTAGCGATCTAGGCTCCTTCTATTTTTTGTTTCATTATTCTAGTACTTAGATTCTATCTTCAAAGTTAGCTCATTGTCTAAAATGGCTACTGGAGCTCTAGCTATCACGTCTGCATTCCAGGCATCTGGAAAGATGATTGTAAGAAGGACAAAAGGACAATCTGCCAGCTAGGTCATCATCCTTTAAGCAGTTTCCCTAGAAATCTTGTATAATACCCATTGGCCAGGATTTAACTTCACATCCGGCACTACCTACACACATCTTGCTTGGGAGGCTAAGAGAGGTTAACTTCAGGGTTGGTTCATGATGTGCCAGTGACAGTTCAAATTATGTTCCTTAAAATGGGGGAGAATGGATAATTAGTAGCAACTATCAATCAGCCACAATTGTTGAACAAATATTATTGAGCATCTCTTAGGTGGCATGCAATATGCTAAGCCCTGGAATCCATTAATTAAAAAACATGGTCCCTAGCCTTAAATAATTTGGAGACTAGCTGGGAGAGAGATAGTTAAGCATTCATGGTTTATAGAGACAATACAAACATATTTATCAATAGCTGTTAAAATATTTACATATTTTGACCTTTAATTCTCTTCTACGAATGAGTCATAAGGAACTAATTTAAAAGGGAAAATGCATAAGCAGGTTTGCTGCCACATCCTTTACGACAACAAAATATTGCCTATAACTGAAACAGCCAAACTCCAAGTAGATTTTGGCAAATCTTCTTAAATATTATGCAACCTCTAAAAATATTTAAAACTTTTATAGCCTATCCATGGGTTAGAAAAATATTTTCAGGAATATATGGCAGACATAAGGCTAATATATGATCACTATATTGTTAACTGGAAAAGCAAGATTCTGTTTCTGTATTTTTGTAACCATCCAAAACTTGTGTAAATATGATTAAGGACTGGAAAACTCCAGGAAAGGGGGAAAAATTACATTTGTTGTGGTGGAAGTGCTTTGAGCGAGTTCTTTATTTTATTTGGACTTCTGTTCTCCTTGGTCTAATATTGATTTGTATCTTGTAACTCAACACAAACATCTCTAAAGATGGAAGCTGAATACAAAGAACGGGAATGTCATCTCCTAGACTGTCCTTAATTTTCCTGTTTCCCCCCTTTTCCTTCTCAATTTCTAGACGTAGTGGGTTATGCACGTGATGTGCATTATTTCATCTCTTTATTGCTAGGATGCCCTCCTATTTGAGATTTCCATTTTTTCCTTTCTGATAGTCCAGGGGCCTTACTAATAATCTTATGTATATTAACCAATTCCGTATATCTAGATCCTACTTCCCTGTTTGAGACTCCAACTGCCCTGTCCACTAGGGAAAGCCCTGTTCATCCTTCAAGGCCAATGTGGCTTTGGCTTTCAACTATCCACTCCTTCTCCCTTCCCCTCCAAGCAGGAGGCGTTCCTCCCACTTGGACTTAGTTCTATACTATCCTCTTTTATAGCTCTTACCACGGCATATTTCAATTGTCTGTTAACATATCCCCCCAACCTGGGAGCTCACTAGGAGCAGAAACCCCATCTTTTTCCTTCTGTACCCCATTACCTAGCATGAGACTGGCACATATTAGGAATTCAATAAATGTTTATGAAGCTCTTTATGAACTTCCTTTGATTCAGGTGACCATCAAAATTTTCCAGTCACTGCAGACAGGAAATAAAGTTGATTATAATTGGGGATGTTGTGAAAAAAGCGAAGTACTTAAAGGAAAAAAAGAATTACCTTTTCTCCTAAAAATCATAATCTCTTCTTTTCCCATATTAATCAATAATGAGGTTGTGGTCAACATTAGCTGAAGACGTGATTTTTTTAAAGATATTTACAGTCGTGCATCACTTAACAATGGGGATACGTTCTGAGAAATGCATTGTTAAGCGATTTCATCCTTGTGTGAACATCAGTGCACTTACCCAAACCTAGGTAGTATAGCCTACCACACACCTAGGCTGTGTGGTACAAATCTTAAGGGACCACTATCATACATGTGACCCGTCATTGACCGAAACATTGTTATACAGCACATAACTGTATTTAATAAAAATTAGTAATATCTAGAGGCCGGTTCAGTGGCATAGTGGTAACTTCATGCGTTCTGCTTCAGCGACCTGGGGTTTGCGGGTTTGGATCCTGGGTGCAAACTTACACACCACTCATCAAGCCATGCTGTGGTGGTGTCCCACATACAAAATAGAGGAAGATTGGCACAGATGTTAGCTCAGGGCCAATCTTCCTCACCAAAAAAAAAAAAAAGTAATACCTAGCTTGTTTATTAGCTATAGCATTACAAAATATATTTAGACCTTTACGTGTATAAATTAGGACCTTGGGTGAGAGATCCAGAAAAATCTTATGACCCTTTTTAGGTAATTAATTGCACATATATTGCTTTTAAAAATAGCATATCAAACATACTTTGTTTAATTTTTAAGTATGTTTCTATCCACAACATAGCTAACTCCTAATTATATTATAGCATAGGTTATGTTTTAAATAACAATTTAGACACTATAACCATTGAGCCACACATTCTGAATATCTGGTAAACATGTTTCCAAGGAATGTTCAGTAAAAAAAGGATGAAAAATAAAAACTTCATGGTGTCAGTCAATAGCCATCTGTCCATAAACTTATGTCCCCCTTTCTTCACCTAATTTATATCTTTATCAGCCTTTGGAGAAAATGATAAGTTTATTGCTCACTGTGTAAACTATTTGTTTGCTCCTTAAATAACATTTGATATTTGTATCAACTTAAAAGAGCAGAAGGTAATTTACTGGCAACTAATTCTCCTCTTCTAAATTGATGGATGCTTGCTCACTAATCGGCCCCTCAAAATGCTCAGAGTTTATACAGTAAGGGAGTAAGAGAAAAGCGAGCCATGTTGCTCCCAGAGAAATTAGCTGCAGACCACTGCAACCAGAAAGTTAGGAGCAAGTATGCCTGATTTTTTTTTTTTTTTTTTTTGCTGAGGAAGATTATCCCTGAGCTAACATCTGTGCCAATCTTCCTCTATTTTGTAAGTGGGTGCCGCCACAGCATGGCTGACAAGTGATGTAGGTCTGTGCCCAGGATCCAAACCTGCAAACCCAAGCTGCCAGAGCAGAGTGCACTGAACTTAACCACCAGGCCACGGGGCCAGCCCCAAGTAGGTCTCATTTTTGTCATCACTTTTATCCCATAATTTCAGATAAGAAATTGCCTTTTCAGAAAACTCTTCCGTCTGTGCTTGGAGAGAGCAATGAAGAATTATGATAAATTTTTCAAGATGCCTCTCTATTGTTCAAGATATCTGGCCCAGCCTATTTAACTGAGGCAGAAAGCAATTTTCTAAGATGATTTAATTCATTATTTACATTCACTTGGGCCATTGGAATTGATTTGCATTGTTGTCAAAGTTTTAATCATATTCGATATACACATCCTCAGAATTTTGGAGGAACAAATATATTCAGAGAAAACTTAGTTACCATATTGACTAGTGTATTCTCTCCTTAATAGGCTAATACAACCCAATCTGAGTAATACAAAAACAGTTTGGAGTTTATATGTTATGTTGAAAATAGAAACATTTTAATGGTAGACCCCATTCAAATATTACTATGGTAAGGAGGTATTTGTGTGGCAGCAGAAAAAGCACCATCCTTACCTTTAGAGGCTGGTTCAAAATCATTTCCAAGTTATTACAAAGTTTATTTCTGTCTTCAGAGATTTTTTGTTTTTACCAGTAGTCATGTTTATTGCTTTTTTTTAACTGTCACTATTCAGGGGGAATTTTATTATGAATTATGCAATATTATTTCACAATAAATTGTACTAACAGCCTGTGAGAAATTGCGAACACTGTTTCTCCCAAATTCGTTGTGTCTCCTTGCTAAAAGTCCGTCAGCCTCGGTTCCTTGTATTTACAAAGTGAGGAAGGGTTAGTTGTGGCAAATTTACATTATGCCATAATTGTGGGTGGGGCTAGATTATAAGCAGGGAGCGCCTGTTTATCAGTTTTCTCAAAGAACTGAGAGTTAGACTTGAGTATAACCGAGGATAATTTCCCTCAACTGTGAATATTCTTTAGAAGGAATATATTAAGAAATCTATTTTCGGGACTATTTATTGCCTCTCAGAAAGGAAGAGTTCCAAAGAGACACAAACAGATCTCAAATGATTAGACACAGATCTACTTATATTCTCAATGCAGGGCATAGCTCTTGATGGTTTTTAAATGCATCACTTTCCATCACTTATATGTTTTACCCATTTGAATTATTTCACAATGTTCTCTACTCTGAAGAATCCCATTCCCTCACCACACCTTGGCTTACTAGAAATCCTGCCTTAGCAAGCCTGTTCTAATGCTGGGGACACAGGTGGCACATCAGAGTCTTCTTAATCCCCTCTGCAACTCCTAACCTGACACTCTTAGTTTTACCGGATTATGAAGATAACATTAAAAGGCTTTAATTTCCAGAACGTCCTGATTTTTCTTGCAAGAAAACTTTTCAGTTATTTTCTTCAATCATAACATTACAAAATAAGTAGAAACCAATTAGTATTGTTCTCATTTTATGATCAAAAGAGTGTGTGTATGTGTGTGAAATAAGTTTTACAGCTTTAAGTGACAAAGCAATGATAGATTCCAGGAAAGAATTGAGGGCTGTCTCCAGGGATATACCTCAAACTCCAGGGACACACTTTCTCTTCCTTTAATAAGCATCCTGCTGGTGTTAATTTGAATTCCGTGTGAATTTGGACCTCCCTTTCAAGTCCTCCTCCATATCTTCATGGCCTTACACTTCTCACAGACAGCCAACAGCCTGGCCTCCTACAATTATAGCCATTTTCTGCTGGAAACCAAACACCTGCCATCAAATCCATAAACTTCCCGGAACCTATCCTGGACTCCTTCCGCCAGGCCTTTTATCCAGGAGAAATGAGTGGCACCATCTTGTGCTCTGAATGTCCTTCCTTCTTGCCTTATCAGGGACCACAGTTTGCCCCCCAGATCCTCTGGCCTCTGTGTCTTTAATGCTGCTTCCTCCTGGCAATTTGATTCCCTCCCCAAAGCCTTCAAACGTTCTGAAAACCAATTTCTAATCTAGACTAGCGCATAAGCATCTTGGTTAACAGTCACAATACTGTGAATTAAGCAATGCAGATTTTATGTAGAATGAAAATAAGAATCACGGTGATTTGCCAAAGACGGCACGATTACTAAATAACAGTTGAGAGTAGAACTCAGACCTTCCTACCCCTTCTCCAAAATTATTTACAAATCAGTTTCTATTAGCTGGACCATTTTTCATCAAGTTCTGTAATACACTGGGTTCCGTGTAAGGTGAAACAGAAATATAAAATTACTATTGTTGGGCAAATTCACTGTTGAGACCAGTTCTGTGATAGACCAGTGTTCACTGTTGCCTGGACTTTATACTGAAAATGCTGGAGAACAAAAACTAACGTGTAAAATTTCATTTCACTTAAGTTAAAAATAACAAAATCCTTCTCAAGAACATTTAAGGAATAGAAACACTAAGTAATAGTCTCATTTCTTTATCTGCCTTTTACCTTTGATTTGTTTTCAAGACCCAATCAAAACTGAACAGCCCTCTGTCACCCTTACTCTTGGTGGCATCATTGCATTTGACTTTTCCAAATGTGAGTCTCATTATATATACAGTCACGTGCCGCATAACAACACTTCAGTCACCGATGGACCACATATACCGCGGTGGTCTCATAAGATGAGGACCACAAAGCCTAGGTGTGTATTAGGCTCTGCCATCTGGGTTTGTGCAAGTGCACAAACTCTATGATGTTTGCACGGCGACGAAATCTCCTAATGACGCATTTCTCAGAACGTATCCCGTCGTTAAGCGACACATGACTAATTGAAAAACGTACTATTTGGAAGGATAATTTTCATTACTCATTGAAATGTCTTTTTCAACTTTACCACCCCCCTTATTAAATTGTCTTCCTCTCAATCTTTTACCTCTCCAGTCAATATTCTTCCTCTTCCCTACTTCATGAAGTGTGGTTTTCTTACCCATTTTCACTTTTGCCCTTGGAGTCTCTTCCATCTCGTTTTGCCAGCTCGGTCACGTTCTTCTTGACTGGACTTTTACGTTTAGCTTAAGTGGGGCTACGACTTTTAAGTACAATCTTTAGTGGCTCTCTGTTCTCTCTATACTATATTTCCTCATTCAGTAATATCTTTAACCCTTAAGGCAACCTTATGTGTGAAAATGAGTTAAGAATATGGTGGGAAATTGCTGAATATGCTGAAATGGTAAGAGATGTTCTTTACAAAGTAGAATCACAGATTCATAAAACATTATACATGATGCAGATATTTGAAGCCAAGTGGTCCATACTTCTCATGTTTAGATAAATCAAGATCCAGAGAGCCTAAATGATTTATCCCAGGCTACCCAGGATGGCACTAGCGCGAAGCGTTCAGATATTGCGACTCCAACTTCGATACTATTTCCAGCACTCCAGGCATTCTAAGGGTTTATTCATTAAAATAATGACTATTTATAGATGGGTATCATCAATGCCAAGGAGACCTTAGGGCTTAGAGCAAATAGAAAATATTTGCTCACAAAAAAGCAAAGCATATGGATAATTGAATTATGTCTCTTTATTGGAATCGAAGTAGAGTCAATCTCTATCCATAATTTTGAATGTTGGGATTCAAATGGCTTTAACAACTCTGACTAGTAGTTAGGACTGGTCAGGAATGGAGGCCTTTGGGCTCACAGGGCTGTAATAACCTTGATTGCCACAGAAAGCCGGTTTCAGCTGTTCTAAGCGAGTCTCCTTAGTGGCCACTTACATCTACAGTGGTCCAGTTGCCATGCTAATGGCAGGTGAACACTGGGAATGTTTTCTAAAGGCTAAGGGGGATGTAACATTGGACTCAGCAAGGAAGTCATTTCTGTTTTTATACATGCTCTTGATCAACTCATCAAAACAGGGAAAAGTTCATGTAGAACAAATTTCTGATCTTTGTGAAAACAGAGGCAGTCACCTCTGGCCGGTTATGTTGAACTCTAACCTTAGAAACTACGGTATGAATGCAGTCAGAAAAAAGAATGGAGAGAAAACTTGTCTTTCTCAGTCATGGATGACAAAGGATTCCAGGCAGTGTATTCAGTTCTGTCAAAATGATCACTGAACAACTAGCTTGCTCAAGCCTTCCATGGAGACCTGAGGTTTCGGTCATCCATTCATTCTCGTCCTCTCATCTGTGCCTTTGGAAAGTGGAGCTCATCTGTTTGGGTTTTTTTTTTTTTTTTTTTCCCAGCTTAACACTTCAAAAGCCTAACATGAATAAAGGGACAAAGAGTTGTTACTAATTATTTAACCCAAAAGACATGGTTTGTATAGTTGTTTTGCCAAATAATACTTAGACTGATTGTAGTAACAAACTATTTTTGACAGATAATTGCAACGTTAAAGAGAATACATGTTAGCATTTATACTAGTGGAGCAGAAATTTTTTTTCTCCCTTCAAAATGGTTCAAGTGTGAACAGAATTGATAAAATGCAGATGGTTATAAAGTCCTTGTGCCATGTGAAAACAGAATAGCTTTGACTGAAGACCTGATAGAAAAAACCTGAAAGCATAACATAGAACTATGTTTCTCTGAGTTTTAATACTGGCATTGATTTTTGATATTTTAAAAATAATCTTATTTAGAGTTTGTCATTTCAGGATGGAAATCCTGAATCCTAATCAGGCTGCTGATCTTCCTTTGGTAAGCATGTTGTAGAAATGTGTGAAGATGCCTAATATATTGCTAATTATATTAAATTGACATATATATTTTATGTATATGTGTCAATTTAAAGACAATGTAGATATAAAATTCAATACTGTGGATTGCAGTTATACAAAACCAGTATGTTAGTGGCAACTAGCACTTTACACTTATTTAACCCATTTAATCTTCACACAACTCTGTGAGGTAGATACTGTGATTTTCCTCATTAGACAGATAAGAAAATAGAAGCACAAAGAGGTGAGCCAATTAGCAAGTTGAGTACCTAGATTTAGGCCAAGGCAACTTGGCTCCAAAGGCCATGCCCTTTGCCACTGCATACATAGAAAACAATGGAATAATATACGGAAGATTTAATATATGTTAGCATGGTGGGAATATAGTTTTACTTTGATCTTATTGTAAATTGTTTATCATAGTTATAGACTATTTGAAAAATAAACATATATTACTTAGTATTTGCTATAGACTGAATATTTGTGCTCCCCCCAAATGCGTATGTTGAAATCTATCTCCCAATGTGATGGTATAAGGATGTGGGTCCTTTGGGAGGTGATTAGGATGTGAGGGTGGAGCACTCATGAATGGGATTAGTGCCCTTATAATAGAGACCCAAGAGAGCTCCCCCATCCCTTCTACCATGTGAGGACACAGCCAGAGGACAGTTGTCTATGAA
Organism: Tapirus indicus; assembly: GCA_031878705.1. NCBI lineage: Eukaryota > Metazoa > Chordata > Mammalia > Perissodactyla > Tapiridae > Tapirus > Tapirus indicus. Next base: position 30,130,640 of record CM062937.1, on the reverse strand, counting down.
CCAAGAAATAGGTCCTCACCATGTCCCGATCTGCCAGCACCTTGATCTTGGACTTCTCAACCTCCAGAACTGTGGGAAATAAATGTTTGTTGTTTAAGCCACCCAGTCTACGGTATTGTTATAGCAACCTGAATGAACTGAGATAGTATCTAATTTGAAAAGACAAAAAATTCTCCAGAAAATTTCAAACAAAGAGGGTGTCTAATTTCCTGTGGCTGCTGTAACAAATTACCACAAACTGGTTAGCTTAAAACAACATAAATTTATTCTCTCACAACACTGAAATCCAGGTGTTTGCAAGGCCATGCTCCCTCTTAAGACTCTAGAGAATCCTTCCTTGCCTCTTCCTAGTTTCTGGTGGTCATTGGCAATCCTTGGCATTCCTCGGTATGTAGATGCATCACTCGATCTCTGTCTCCACCATCACATAAGGTTCTCTTTATTGTCTGTCTCTGTGTCCAAATTTCTCTCTTCTTAAAATGACACCAGTCACTGTGTTTAGGACTTACTCTAATCTAGTATGACCTCATCTTGAAGTGATTACATCTGCAAAGACTTTATTTCCAAATGAAGTCACATTCTCAAATTCCAAGTGGACATGAATTTTGGGGGGACATTATTCAACCCAGTACAGGTGGAGATTAAATACAGAGAATTTGTTAAGCAAATGGTAGAGGACTACTTCCGATCGCCAAGGCTAATCCAGCAACCACTAGTGTAGTACTCCAGCTGCCAACAGCAGAAGTCAATCGTGAGCACCAATGTGGAGGAACATCTTCAGAGACCAGCCAGTCACATGGTGACAGGTTGTTTACATTGGATCCCATCCTTTTGATTTTGTCTGTGGATTTGCCTGTCCTGACCACAGCGCCTCTGCCAGCACCGCAGTATGTGGACATAGGAATGCCTTACTTAACATCGTTGTGTCTTTCACAACATTGAAGTAAGTGTATCTCACTCCTGATAGGATATACTGTAGCAATTGAGATTCAGCCAGGAAAACAGAATATACTTCATGTACTTCACACAGAGAGGAATTGATTGCAGGGATTTGTTGTGAACGTGTTGGTGTTAACTAGAGATAAGAAATTGCATGAACCAGCTGTCCCCATTCTCCAGGCTGGAAAAGTGAAAAAGAGGAAGTGGCATTGTTTAGAGCCCATGAGCCCACACTGCACCGACACTGCTAGTGGGGCCATTGCTGCCACCACTGGTATTGTTGGAATTGTGACTGCTGCTACTGATCAGGCAGATGGATCCTGTTCTCTGTGTGTGTTCCTGAAGCTGATATTGATGCTGCTGCAGCTACTACATCTATAGCAGCTTTAAAAATAAATAACAATTAATGTAGAGCTTGTCCTCACAATGTTGTAGAATTCCTTTGCCTCTGAATTATAATTTTTAACAATATTATTTTCTAGCAAATTATTCAGTTATCATAAAGAGTTGGAAAATCAAATTGAATAGCATACCTGTAAATATTGTGGTTATGTTGAGCTTGATATTTGAATGGCATTACATTTGATAAAGTACATATTTTCATATAATGCATCTAATGTCATTTAAATTGCATTTATGGATTTATGCCATATATTTGTATTATAATTTTTAAAATTATTTTTATCAACCAGTGGATTTTCATCCAAATCTAAGACTGACAGTTTAAAAGAGGGGTCAGCAAACTTTTCTGTAAAGAGTCAGATTGTAAATATTTTTAGCTCTGCTAACCATACTATCTTTTTCAAAACCACTCAACTCTACTGTTGTAGTGCAAATGCAGCCATAGACAATGTGTTAACAAATGGGTCTAATGGTGTTCCAATAAAACTTTATTTATAAAGCAGGTGGCAGGCTGAATTTGGCCTGTGGGCCATAGTTTGTTGACCCTTGGTCTAGTAGAAATACCTAATAGCAGTCCTTATGACTTCTACCACATTCTGATGAATCTGTATATGCTATAAAAAGACTAATAAGATTCTGTAGTGAGCATTTCTTAATTTGGGGATAAACTCATTGATTGTGAACATTATCATAAAACCAAGGTTAAGAAGAAAAGTCACTGCACTACCTCACTGTGATAAGTAATTAATCAAAATACCTTATTTTAATTAATCTTTTCAACAAGCCACGAAGTAGATATTATTATCTCTGTGTCACAGATGAAGAGACTCTACAGAAGTTATGTAAGCTTCTCTAAGTTCATTCAGGGAGTCAATGATAGGATTCCAACCTATGTTTATCTGATTCCATATATATTATTGCTATAGTATGTCATAATACATGCACTTCTATAAATTTTCCTGCCGTATGATCTATAATCACCAGAATTTTGACACTAAAATCAAATCATGATATTATGCCCATGCTCGTATGCATATGTACAGACACATGCAGAGTCAATTAGAAGATATTTGGGTCAGCTCCATAAGAAAATCTAATTATCTCTTAACCAACACTTATTAGAAGAGGCTCGCTATAGGAAACATTGAAAGTTCTAATTACCCTAGGAAATCATGGAGAGATGAAAGTTTTAGGTATAAGACAGGGCCTCGCTCTGCATGCCACCTGCCTGCTTGGTGTTCTGATGAACCATGAGTCCTTGTTGGACCTCAGTCTAGAAGCCTGGACCCCTTCCCTTATCACTAGCCACTGGCCAATCTCTTGATTCAAACTTCATCACCTTTCCCCACAATTTGGAATCATTTGACTACATGAACCACTATTGCCCTGAAATGCCTGTAGTTTTCCCTTACCTTGTGAATGTGATTTGACTTACGTGTGTCCTTGGGGAACGTGTTTTCTATGAATTACCCTAGCTCCAAACCAATTTACTTCTAACTTACTCCCACTTCCCCTTCAACCACATGGAGGGCGGAGAAACCCCCCAAGAGTCTGTTTTCCGTCTTCCAGTCCTTCTTTTCTTGCCTGCTTTCCTAGGTTACTGATCCTAAGTGCATTTTTTCTGAGCTTATCTTTGCCTCCCTTGATAATCTAATCTCTTGGCTCAGAGACACTGGCATCCATTTGCTTCCTTGGGATAGCCTTGAGTGTCCCTGGCATTAATTTGGCAAAAATTCTATCAAGATAAACACTAATACTTACTGAGTGCTGATTGTAGGGTATACATTGTTCTAAGTTCATTTCTTATGTTATCTCATTGAGTCCTCACATCAACCACATGAAACAGGGAGCATGAGTCTGACAGTATTCTAGCAGATCATGCCTGTCTTCTGAGAGAATAGCAGAGGCACTGACAGCAACCTTCCACAATACAGATTTCAAAAGCCCACCCTTCTGTTCAATAACCTAGCCTAGTGGTATAGGTAGCACCTAGCCAATGAGTCCTCTACCCTGTAACACAAACCTTGTCCACACAAGCTACCTCAGCAGGTGGTGGTGGTTCTTTTCTTTTCTTTTTTCCCCATGATTTTGGAAATCAAATATGAGAAATTCCCAGACTCCTGATGGTGATCACAACTACATGAAGGCCATGGGATCTCAAAATCACAAAGATGCTTCCTGGATGTATGGCTAACTAACTGACATTCAGAGCAGACAGAAAGATGGAAAGGCAGCCCCATACCTGCATCCCCAGAGCCCTACATTATATAATAATAAGGTAATTGCTCAAGGTACCTTCATGTTCTCCTTCCTTTCCTAGGATGTGATATGGAATAAAAACCTATTTGTACTAGTTTCAAGAGTCCAAATTATTTTCTCTGGTGTAGGATTTGGGTTGGCCTTCTGGTAGGTTCTCAAGATGTCAAAGATCACCGAGAAATCCTTCATCTAAATTTCTGAGTATGCCAATCTCAGAAGGGCATTTAGAAATGTGAATTAAAGGGTCTTTAAGCTAGAACAAGTAAGACAAAAAGTGAAGCATTAGGGCAAAAGTAGACACTGAAATCTAAGTTATTTAGCTGGGATACTAGGTTTTGCAGTATTTAGGAAGAAGTATGGGGCGGTACTAACTCTACAGACTAGTATAACTGTCCCTGGCTAAATATTACATAACTGCTATAATACACTGAATGGGAGAGCCACATGTCTTTAAAGGTCAAGGATCTTATTTAGACGAACTAGTGAATAGATTCATGTTGGGAACTTAATACCCAGGACATTTAGCTGGAGGACAGAACAGACTGAACCTACAATTCTGCAGTCAGGAAATTGGCCTCTGAGTGCAGGACTCTCAACCATCCTAAAGGACTTCTTGGTCTTGTGCAACCACTAACCAAGAGAGTAACTGCAGAATGGGAGAGAAGGCCTAGGACTCCAGCTCATATATTTACATATACTCTTGAATAAAATGTTTATGGAGCAGAAAGTGGAGGAGCTGCCTGTTATAATGCTCATATTTCACAATTCGTTAGGACACTCATTCTAATAATTTCTCATCAGACACTAAAGTGTTCCTATTTAAAACCCTATGGCACACGTTCAGCTGGTCCCCCCTTACCTATAGGGTCACTTCGAAGGCTATTACCTGTTATCTTGGTTCTTATATTGTGTACTCCTTCCCAGATGCCCACACATGCATAGACAAATGGAAGACTACCTTAAAAACTTGCTTTGGGAATATTAAGTATAGATTAATGCTCTTTAATCTTTCTAGTGCCCAAGTAGTATCTCTGAGACTTGTGAACAGGGCTGGTCTAATGAACTAGTAAACCAGTCTGGTTATCATTTTTCTAAATATATCATGATTTAGTCCCATGACCCTGTCTACAAAGATCAATATGTGAAGTACTTGAGTAAACACCAATATGTAGCCAAAGTTGAGAAATAAAAGTCTTTCAGCATTCCAGATTCTATCTTCCACACGTGGAATCCAGTAGATTCTGAAGAAGTTAGCAACATGATAGAATAGTTCAGCTACAGGTCACATGAAGGACAAGCAAAAGTTCCAAGCATGTGACTTGTTATTCCTTGATTTACAGCACTGGCATTTTTTACACTTCTCATTGAATTTCTGAAAAAAGAATGGCTATTTCAGTCAACGAAACTTTCCAGAGCCTGCAATGGCATTTAATTTTGGCTCTGCATATTTCACCTAGACTACAACCAATTATTTGCATTTGAAACAGATTTCTTGATTTTGGCTCTTCATGATATCACAGGAGGAGCATGAAGCTGGATCCCACTTCTGTTTGTGTACATCTTAGGGAGGTCTTTTCTAATGAAATGCATTGACCCTCTCTGGGGGAAAAAAAACCTACATATCAAACACAGGTTTGAGGACTGGCATTGTATCAGTGTGAGTCGTCCAGAAAACAGATGACAGAATGGAATTACATGTGTAAAAGATTATTAAGGGAAACATCTGTGAGGAATAAAGGGGAGAGAAGGCAGGAGTGAGCAGGGAGAGCATTCAGACCGTGATGCAATCTGGCACCTATAAAAGGAAAGCAGTGTGTGTAGACAGGAAGATTGGGTAGGAGGAGCTTCAGTGGCAGTGTAGCTCTGAGACAGTCCCAGCCAGATTGAGAGAGAGCTGCAGGGCATAGCATGCTCCCTTGAAGCAATCTCTATTGGGTAGGAAGAACGAGGCTGTAGTACTCCACTGTGGTCAGACTTCGGCTATGAGTGGCCCATGGAGAGCATGGCCTTAGTGTAAGAAGTGTATGGATCAAACGGTTGCAGCAGCTGGAGGCTTGTTAGCTACACACCACTCTTTGCAGCAGGATCTCTGTTGAGTGGAGATCTGAGCGGTGCACCGCCAAGGCTGCCATGGGCATGTCAAGTTTTTACCTCCTATGGAGCCTGTCTTCCACCAAAACTTGTAAAGTAGAAATTTTCTCAAACATGGAAAATAATTCAAAGCCTAGATGCCTAAAAACAATGATACATGTCCACCACACAACTCCAGACACAAAAATTGAAATAGAGATAAAGTTAGTCCAAGGTTAAATGGTAAATTATTTAAGAAGAGAAGCCATCTTTGCATTTCCCAATGCTTTGCAAAGACTTTAGTATATTATAGTTGCTCCATGCATTTTTGTTGAAATGAAAGATGGATAATAGTATTCCCTACTCCATTTTGAAGGGAGTCAAACTGTTAAAAAATCCTCACTTATTGTGACAGTAATGAAACAATTCCATCTTTGTTTAAACTACCAACCCTGCCTCCAACATACATATGCACCTTGACAAATACCATACATTTAGATCAAAATCAGTTCCAAGTGTCAGCAATATGACTAAAGTACATAATTTGAGAATTTTAGTGCAAAGTAGGCTATAGATTAGGTTGTAATCGAGAACTATTATGGCTAATTCCTCATCCTTAATTCACGGCAAAGGCTGTTGCAATGGTTACTTGTTCTAATCAAACTTGTTGCAAACCCAGACATTAAAAACAAATGGGGCCAGGGAGGAGGGTAAATAAAATCAAGTGTGATAATTGTTTATGATCCACTGGGCGTTGTAGCTATGACTCAGATATTCAAGTCAATTTCAATTCTGCTTGCTTCTCCCTGAACTCTTTTTCAAAGAAAGGATTTTCACATAATTTAACCTAGAGAGCTGCACTTACATTTTATTGCAATATCAGAAAATGAGATCCCTCTTTGTTCTGATTGGAGAACATACATATCTAGAGAAAGGCTTCTGGGGAAGTCTTCTGAAATGGGTTAAGATGTGTGATGTATCAGTAAGGAGTTCTGAATAGATTACAGTCTTCCTTTAAATAGATACCTAGATATTATGTTTCTCATTTGATTTTTTCAAGCAGAAAAATAAATTTGTAGTGGTTTTAACATGTTTAGATTCTTTAAAATGAAAAGGAAACTCAAAACACTTTAATGTATAGTTCTATTTCATGAAAACAAAGCTTAAATAAAATGAAGGACAAGAATAACCCAAAGACTATGGAAGAAAATTTAAAATTAATTTATATTCTATTATTGGAATATTTCAATCACTGCCAATAATTCACCTTGAAAGACGTGACAATATTTATATTTCTTTATGTTAAGAAAATCTCCTTGCCTGTCTCAAATATTTCCTCTGGTCCAATTGACCAATTGATTTTATGTAAAACTCAATTAAAATCACAAATATTTGGGGGCCGCCTGGTGGCGCAGCGGTTTAGTCCACGCTTGGCAGCCCAGGGCTCGCGAGTTCGGATCCCGGGCGCCCGCCGACGCACTGCCTGTCAGCCATGCCGTGGTGGCGTCCCATATAAAGTGGAGGAAGATGGGCACGATGTTAGCCCAGGGCCAGTCTTCCTCAGCAAAAAGAGGAGGATTGGCAACGGATGTTAGCTCAGGGCTGGTCTTCCCCACAAAAAAAAAAAAAAAAAAAAAATCACAAATATTTATTGTATGGCTAAAAAGAATTTTATTTGTTACACATATTCATGGAACAGTTTACTTGAAATACTGTTCAAGGTTTTTGTCAATATTTTCTCTTTGGCTTAATATACTATTTTCATTTCAGACTACCATGAAACCAAAAGATGCCTTTCCATCTTTACAAAGCTAGTTTTTGGTCCCTGAATCCATCCCCGTGGGGCCTTGGATGGATTTGCTCCTTCTCTAGGACCTTCCCCTTCACTGATCTTCTTCCAAGACCTTGTGTCCTCACTTATCTCTTTCCCATTTTGAATATGTTTAAAAACAAAATCTTCCCACTTAATCCCATTGTCCTCTCTATCAACTAAATAACGGTTCTTCCCTTTACTAAAAAATACTCCAAATAGGTGTAATTTCCTCATTGTTTGCATTTTCTGAAACATTTTTTCCTTGACCCCTTGCAATCAAATGTTTTCCTCTTCAAGCAATAAGCTGCTAATCAATAGATTCCACCTCCTTGTTTTTAGTCTCATTCTTATAAGCTTTTCTTCAGTATCTCACACTATGGATGCCCCTTCCTTCTTCACAAACTTACTGTGACTTCAGAGACCCCATGCTGATTATCCAACACTTTTTTTGCCTCCTTTTATAACATCTCTTCCTGGCCCTATTTCTCTCTGTTGTGACAGTTTCTACTTTAAACATCACCTTGTGTTCAAAGTAACTGAAACAAAATTGTGCCACAAAATGCTCCTTCACCTGAATGTGTTATTTCTGTTTGTAGTAAGAACATACCACAAAACACTCAGGCTTAAAACATTGTTCCCCTGCCATGACCAATAATCTCCATTTGGGAAGAAGAATCAGTCCTGCAAACAAAGCACCCTTTAAAAAATTACACACACACACACATAGATCTTCAACTCCTGATTCAATGGGTAATGAAAAATGTTCAACATTTACTCCCCTTCTCATACCTACCATCAAAGATTATATTTCAGACACTAGAGAGCAATTAATAACACCAATATAAGTACTCTCTCATAAAAATATGGGCAAAGGAACACATGACCTTTAGAAACTCTTCCCCAAAGACTTCATGTCACACTCAGCATTTTTTTTTTTTTTTGGTGAGGAAGATTGGCCCTGAGCTAACATCTGTTGCCAATTCCTCTTTTTGCTTCAGGAAGACTGTCACTGAGCTAACACCTGTACCAATCTTCCTCTATTTTGTATGTAGAGCATGGCTTCGTGAGGGGTGTGTAAGTCTGTGCCTGGGATCCAAACCCGCAAAGCCCAGGCTGCTGAAGTGGAGTGTGCAAACTTAACCACTATGCCACTGGGCTGGAGGCTCTCAGCCTTTTTAAAAATAATACTTTTTATCTTTGACACTTGAAACTGATCATTCTTTCCCATTCTGGGTTTCTAAAAGCATTTAAAATGCTTTCCTCATTTTTTGTTAATTAACAAAGGACTTTGGAACTGTTCATACTGTACAGTCATGTGTCAACTGTTTGTACTGTACAATCATGTGTCACTTAATGATGGGGATATGTTCCGAGGAATGTGTTGTAAGGTAATTTTTTCATTGTGAGAACATCATAGAGTGTGCTTACACAAACCTCGATGGTACAGCCTACTACACACCTAGGCTCTCTGGTAGTAATCTTATGGAGCCATTGTCATGTATGTGGTCTGTCACTGACCCAAATGTTGTTATGAGGCGCATGACTGTGTTTGTTTATAGTAGTAATGACCCTTCAATTCAATAGAATTGAATTATGGGAATTATTGTATTGGTACAATTGTGTTGGTGTTGTGAACACACCAAAGGGGGAAAAAAGAGTATGTGCAGTGTGGTGCCTAAAAATGCAAACACAAATTAAACTCCTTTAGTTTGTGTGGAGGATAGACAAATAATGATTTGCAGCAACCGGGGATCTCATACGGCTTTGTTCATATTTTAATAGTCTATTCCTCTTTGCAGTCTGAGTAATTAAGTCTTAGGACATTCCAGAAACCATAAATCCTGCTGAGATGTTTAAGTTTAGAACAACCTCTTGATGTACAATCAAAATAATAAAAATAAAAAAGGATGCTTCTCTGGCTCTTAACAAGCTGTTTTGCTTCTACCTTTGAAACACAATTGAATGTGGCCCACTCAAACTGTTTAGGCTCATTGTTAACTAGAAGTTCCTTTTGAAATTCATTGCCTTCAATTACATTTTTTAAAGGAATTTTAATTGCATGGCTGTAAAGAATAAAGATGCTCTAGGCTCCATTTGTTGATCATGGAGGGGCCTGAAAAATGAGGACAGAGCTTCCCAGCTCATGCAGGGGTTGCAGAAAGAGGGAGATGACTTTTAATTCGACAAGTTCAGAGAGATTTCTTAGTTTGACGCGCTCAGCGGGGGGTCTTTGAGCGCCTGGCAATGCCTCAGCATTCTGAGCTTTGAAAGTCTTTCCCTGCAGCAGAAATTGTATCAAAAGCCAATGATAATATTCCCTGCAAGGTAAAGCACCCTATTGAAGATTTCGAGAGCTGTTTATTTATTCATCACAGTTTTTCTTTTAGGACATATCAGCCATCTAGGTAATAATTCACATAGATGATAGAAAATGCAAAAAAAAAAAAAATCCTCTCATTAATCTTTCACCTTTACTTCTGCTTCTCTGTAGGCCACATGTAGGTATAAAATGTTCTTTCTGCTTGTCCCAAACATATATATCTTTATTCCAAATCTCAGTTTATTCCCCCTCTTTCCATTTTTAAACAAAATTGTCATTTCAGCCTACCTTCTACCACCAGCTGAGCCTATAAGATGTTTATGGCTGTTTCCTCCTGCTAAATCCTCAAAGTGATTAATTAATTTTACAGAAGTATGTTCAGTTTCCAAGGCTCTTTTTGAATCTTGGTATTTTAAATATGTTTCAGAAAGCTGTTTTCAAAGAAAATGTTAACAATCGTGTTGATCTCTTGAAGGATATACATATTTTAATATTTTGTATTATATTTTGTAGATGTGGGAGGAAAAAAATGTTTCCTCCTCTTTCACTGTTTCTAGGGCAGAGCTGGGAATAAGTGACCATGACTTTTCCCTCTTGTAACGTCAATGTCTGTTACTGGTTTGGCAGAATCAGCGAAGACAAACACAGTTTATCCTCATTTTTTTTCTTCCATCTTCTATGGCATTAAAAGTGACCTTGCCTTGGAAATATCAGTGAGTGACCATATAAGAGGAAGTTATCTTGATTTTCTTTTTTTTTAAACTATAGGGACTTGAGGATAAGTGCAATGCTTACCATTCAGGTTGTCTTTTGTTTTTTTTTTTAAATGAAATCACTGAAGGAAAACTATGCATGCAAAAGAAACTTGGAAAAATTCAGTACCTCGTCCATATTTGGGCATATTTAAGTACATTTCACTTTACAAACATAAAGTAGGTTGTAGACTGTATTTAAGTATCAAAAGTGTGAGAAGAAATCATCATGCTAAGTAACCACTTAACTAACAAAATATCCATAGAATAGCATCAGCAAATATCCCATTCACCTATTAATATTAATTGACCTTCCATAGAGTGCAACGTCACTTTATAAACACAGACCTGTTCTTAAGATTTCAAACTCTATGGTTGGTGCATCATCATTTTTATACACAGAGAAAAGCAGGACCAAGGATAATCCAAAACTGTACGTAGTACAAAGCAATCATTCATTATCAGTTGGGGGTGGATATATTTTGTAGAAATATTTGTGCACTTTAAACACAATAATTCAATCTTACTATTTAGACCTGGTAGGAGAAGTTCCAGGAAATTTGCTTCCACCCACCACTGTCAACATAAAACCATTATTCCCACCACAGCCCACAGCACCATGGTGATATAGTCCAGTTCCTTCTCTTAGACTGGTGTTAGGTTTTGCTCTCTCAAACGATCCTTGGGACAGGAGAGTTAGTGGTTTGAGTGTCTCTATACACAAAATGAACATAAATAGTCACACTTTCGAATTGACTATTATAATTTGAATAAGCTCGATGGGTAAACTTGAAAGTAAAATAAGTTTAAAATTGATGTATAATTTATGATGTACCACACATTTTTTTTTTTTTTTTTTTTGTGAGGAAGACCAGCCCTGAGCTAACATCCGTCTCTTCCTCCTCTTTTTGCTGAGGAAGACTGGCCCTGGGCTAACATCTGTGCCCATCTTCCTCCACTTTATATGGGACGCCACCACGGCATGGCTGACAGGCAGTGCGTTGGCGGGCGCCCGGGATCCGAACCTGCGAACCCCGGGCTGCCAAGCGCGAACTAAACCGCTGCACCACCGGGCGGCCCCTACCACACCTTTATTTCATATTTATTTCTCTATGAAATAACTGCTGTGATCTATTGGTAATTCTGCATTTTTAAATAATCTCTATTTAAAATTCAATGAACAAGAGAAGTAAGAAAATATTAGAAAGTATTATGGAAGTGTAAATAATTTCAAATGTGAATATCTTAAAAGCACATTTTTATCTCTAATGTTTAAGAAAAGCTTACCGCATTTTCTTACTTCACCAGAATTTCCAGGATTGCCATGGGTTTGCTCTTCACAATAGTGGTTCCACAAAATGATACATGAGGAAATTCATTTTTGCTCCTTTCAAATTATTCATGCTGCAGCCACCCCCGCCCCGCCCCATCCCCGCCTCCACTAATAGAAAATGGAGTCTGCAGATATTTGTACAGTGCACCGGTTTGTGTGATTTATTCATTTATCTTTGAATTTCTTTAAAGCTCCATGATGGCAAGCAAATCATTCACATGACCAGCAGATGTCTGGATTAAAATAGTTAAATAACCTTCCAAATCCTTTAAAAATCTTATACCAAAGTTCTGGACTTGGTAGATATTTATATAAAATTTTTTCTTTTGTTTTTATCATATGCACATAAAAGAAAATGTTTTCTGCTTGTTAGATATGGAAGAAAAATTTTAGGTGATTTTGTTGAAAGTATACTGCCTTTTTCTCTTCATAATAATGTCAAATAGTGACTTGAGCAATCAAATCAGCATGTAGTTTGTTGGTGAGGGAGAGATTTTTATTTAAAACTTGATTAACCTGATTTGATATGTTTATATTTGACATTTCTCTTAATTTAATATACTAGTGTCTTTAAAGAGCGATCTAACTCTTCCTAAGGTGTATGCAGTAGTAGCATTTTTTTGAATCAGGTGAAATGTCTGAGAACATGCAAATATTCTATATGCCAATATAGTAAAATAAAATAATAAATAAATTTGAACAACTCCAGCATTGTAAATACAGTAAACCTGCTTAATATTCGTAGTTATTAATGTCAGAGGGAAAAATCAACTTGCAATTACCTAGGTTGTTTGAAAGTCAACATTTTAGGGGGAGGCATTTTGTTTCATGTAACAAAATTGAAAATTCAATATATAATGGGATGAAACACAGCCCTTGTACATCTTAGATGTATCTAGTCTTGATTTGTTTCTGCATTATTGAAAACAAGTACAATTAACAATGATTTGTATGACCAGAGCAGAATACCAATGAAGGCATTTTCTAGATTGGATATTCTCCTGTTTGCAAAAGAGGATTCTGTCCTTGTCTCCTCAGTTTCTTCTACTCCTTCATTCTAAGGAGGTACTTGTCACATCACTTTGGGGAGCTTTCAGATTGCAGAATCTAGAGGAAAAAGGGGAAGGGATGGATAACAAGGCAATTAAGCGACTGCTGGAGGTTGGGTTTCTTGATGTATTGAGGAGACTATTGCAAAGGCAAATGGAAAGGGAGAGAAACGGGGGTTTTCAGAAGTATTACTATCCTCATTACTTGGTTGAGAAAGGCAAGTGAAGAGCTTTGGAAACATATATTGACTATGGTATTGTGTTTCTTGCAGATGGATCATATGGGTGACCATTTTATAAAGGTCATGTTTTACATTTGCATTATGAGTCATCATGCATATATATTACAGGAGCACTTGTTCAGATAAGGTGAATCTGAGGCCCAGAATTGCACTCCTGGGCCGATAGTAGTGTAATTAAACCTCAACTTGTCTTTTTAAAATCTTGGCAGAAGCCAAAAACACCATTTACTCCTCTTTGACTTTGAGACCTTTACATCTCTCCAGACACTGAGAACCCTAATGGTACTGCTCACCAAAATAATCAAGCAGTGCATGGTAGACAGAAATGTAAGATGGAAGGTAAAGATGACCACTGTTTTATTTATTTGACAATGGGAGAAGAGGGTTACAAATGATGTCACCGGCAAAGTTGGAAGAGAAATCAACAAAGGACCACCCCAGGAAAGCAGGAAGAGCTATGATGGGAGAGGGAGTCGGGACAGTCTTGAGTTACAGAGAAAGAAGCAGGACGTTTGCCTTGAATAGAATCACAGATTTGTGCAGCGTTCAAGCAAGTAAAATCTGGCAATTAGAAAACATACAAAGCTCCCAGTTAAAATGTTTTAGAATCTTCTAGAAAAAAAGGATGCAAGTTAAATAGCGTGGGAAGTTTGAAAATGTAATCGTTACCAATAAACAACTTAACGCTATACCATCCTCCTCCACCCACATCTCCCACAAATGACACTACGTCACCTTCAATTTTAATGAGGAGCCTTGAACTTCAAGGATGGAGGAATGTGGTGTATGCAGTGCTGTGTCTGAGATTTCAAAGGCTGCCTGTTTCTCAGATAAATACTGTGAGACATTAGTTATTGCTAAGCTTAAAGAAGGAAATGATGAGAGCTCAAACACTTAAAAATTTCCCCAGGATTAATGGAAATCTGAAGATCCTGTTGAGTTCCTCCACTATATAAAGAAAGTTCTTTAGAAAAAGGACGATTTGCCTTTGTATTTAAACACATATCATCTGTAAGAAAAGTGGTTATAGAGAGGAGAACCATGAAATATTTCTGGAATAAATGACAGCAGAAAATAAGTCATTGACTATAGTAATTTTTCCCACGCTTGATCCATCCGTAAATACCCATTATCTTCACTCTTAATTCTTTTCCTTTTTTACCTTCTCTCATTGCTCCTCCATTCATCTTCACAAACTTTGTTCTTTCACTTTCTTCATGTTCTGATTTCTCTTTGTCCACCCTCCCACACAATTTTTTTAACCAAAAAAAATATGAAGTAGGAAATGGAAGATTCCTGAAAGAAAAAGAAAGGTAGGCAATGCCAAGTCAAGAGTGGGGCTTCACATAACAGGGAGATAATTCTTTAACTAGATTAAATGAACCATGAATTTGGCCAATATGGAAATCCTTGGGTTCTTAAAATTCAGCATCTCATGTGGGGATATTGATTTATAACGGAAAGCTCAGAAAATGGAAGCTTCATTTTCCTGGCCAAAAATGTAGCAGAAAAAAATGTGAAATGAATATATATACAGACAGACATGGGACCACAGCATTCATCTGCAATCTGCATTCCAGAAATGACCTTGCAAACAAAACTTTTTGTATATTACACATCCATAAGTTGGGCAATGTTTTTAAAGCCTAAAAATGATTATGAAAATAATTTTCAACTTGTTTTAGGGGCTGCATTTTTTCATGAACACATTAGTAGAAATGGGGTTCAAGTCCATAGGCTAGCCCATGGGTTTATACCAAATATAGTGGAAACAGAGATACTAGACCTTATTTACTATAGTATTTCTCACTGAAATCAACAAGCAGGTTGAAATGGCAACTTTGCCATTTCCCAGGTGATTAACCTCAGTTTCCTCCACTGCAAAACTGAGGTGATGATTCAAGCCTCATAGATTTGTTGTGACAAAAAGCACCCGGTCCCATGCCTAGATATTGTATCCTACGGTAGCTAGTCTTATTCTACCACAAATTACAACTCAAGGTGGAATTCCAGTGGGTCCTTACACTTTTAGATGCAGCTCCAAACCAAAATTGATCACCACTTGAGGTTAGAATAAATACATACTTACTAAAAAAGTAGAGGCGCACTCCATGCACACATATATGTTAATTGGCAAGACTATTCATCAGGATAACGGTAGAAAAGAGATAGTGAAGCAATGTAATACTTAGCTTCTGTGTCTAGGGAAAAATCACAGCTGTAGGCTGGCACTGTGGAAGGATGGCCAGGACCTCCTACTCACACTCAACAATACAGAAGTCCTTTGGTATAAATTTTTAAAAATATTTATCTTATCCATGTTTCCATGGGTAAGGAGCTGAAATTAAGGCATACAAGGACATTTACCAGACTGGCCTTGGTTAAATGTACTTACTGAAGAATTAGAAGCTAGAATCAGCTGTCCAAGCTATAAGGAAGATAGCTTTCTTTTTATAAACAAAAATTGAGAAGTTCTGTTGTCTTTTCCCTTATCCCCCAAATATTTATTGATACATAGATTTTCTGTTGCAAAATTAACAACTGTTACTCTTCAGTAAATTATATAATAATTTGCATTTTCCTGTATTGCATATGATGTCCCTTTAAATTTCAAATTTGTTTTATATTTTATTTCAACTTCGTGTTTGACTTTGATTTTATTTTTTGTATTTTTATGTTGATCTGAATTCAAGAAGGCATCTGACTAGAGTTGGTGTATGCTGAATTCTACTGCGCTGATTCCTGAATTGCCGCATAGATTTTCTAGTCAGTTTTTCCCCTAATACATATGAAAATGGTTGTTTTGTTTCTATTTTCATTGTTAAAATAAAAGCGATATGCTTATACTTTCGGAGCTCTCTTTATCTAACATTTCGTTGTCTGATGTTCTGAGAAGAGCAGCTTGCATTTTGAATGCTCATGATTACCTACAATTTCTCATGGCATTCAGAGTAGAATTTTTACTGTATCTCATTTTTGATAAATAATTATAAAAACGCTTTTTCAAGAAAAGGGTACCTTTTAGAATACCTGAAGGTGTAAGAAAAATGTCATTATAAAACTTCATAACTATGTGGTCATCTTGGAAGCAAAATAGAGAAAAAAATCAACTCAACTTCAACCTTTCAAATCACAAGAAGTAGCTCCTCTGTCATCCAGACAATATGTGATGGGTTCTTGTGTCTGATTACCAAAGGAAATCTAAAATGAGTTTTATGCAAATTTTTCTACAGTGAAACATTTTGTAAGTCGTTATACTAAAAGGAACTTTTTCAAAGCCCTTACAAAATAAAATCAGCTGATAATTCAGCAACATCTAAAGAAAGTATGATACAATTAAACGTTCTCATGAATGACAATAATTCTACTTAGACATTCCTGTACCATTGCAGATGTGGAGGTAGATAGTTTCCCTTGATTTTTATTCCTCAAGCTCCATTTCCCCACTTAAAAGTGATTTTTAAGGCTATTTTTGGTCTGTTTCCTACTGCCACTGAGACATTTATGTTATAGAGCTTGATTTTTATTTTAGTATCATGAGAAATGGTTTCAACTCAGGGAAGCCCAAACTTCAAATACCTATGGAAGTAAGATTAATGTAGTTTGAATTTCGCAGGAAAATAACTTCAAAGGTGACATTTTTGTTGGAGGTACTGAAATATCTACAGTAATACTTTTAACAAGGGTTAGTCTAGAGCACCGCTTGGAGCAAGGAAATCTAACATATCCTGTAACTGTCGAAAAGGCAAGCCAGAGATGGATTTATGGGCCATGCTTAGCACTGTCACCTTGAAGTGAAGCACTTTGAAAGGCTGAATGAAGATGAACAGTCAATCTCTTTTGGGGAAAGTCTTGCCATTTATTTTTTATTAGTTTTGAGAGCGATACCATATTGTGTCATGGGTTGAACAGGGTCCAATAAGAATATCTACTGTGCTTTGCAAAGCACCCTTCATTCACTTCCATCCTCCACTGGGAAAGTGCTGGAAGGGAGAGGACAGGCAAGGGAAATGTGGCAAGGGAAGCTTTAGAAATGCCAACCAACTGAGAGAACCCCTCCTTCCACCTATTGGTCCCTCTCATCTTCTCTTTGCGTTTCCTGTCATTCTCCAAAATCTAAAGTACCAAGTGAATAAGTAAGGCTGTTGTTTGATTAACTGAGGTGAGAAATATAATATCATTACATCATATTGTTTCAGAGTCTAGTAAAAATAAGACATCACAAAGTAACATGAAGCCTAAAAGATTTTGACATACCCTTAAAGTTAAAATGGCTAATCTCTTGCAACTAGTAGTAAATAAGTTCTAGAGATCTAATGCACAGTATAGTAAATACAGACAGCAGTATTGTATTATAGTCATCAAGTTTGCTAAGATACTAGATCTTAATTATTCCAACCACAAAAAAGTAATGATAATTATGTGACATGATAGAGATGCTGTCACTACAATGGCAATCATATTACAATATATAAATGTATCAAATCAACATGCCATACACCTAAATTTACACGGTGTTATATGTCAGATATATTTTAATTTATAAAAGTGTAAAATAGCATTATCACTGCTTAATTATAATGTGTTGTGTGTATATCTTACACAACTGTCATTCTTTTGAGGGACAGGATAGAAAATTCCTACTGAAGAAACTTTTATTCAACAAGAAGCTTTTCAAAGCTTGATTTACTATAATACCAATGATAATGATACAATATATAAATATAATAAACATAAACAAATAAAAAAGTATATAATAAATGAGTTATTATGCAATTCTCGTATAAGAGTTGGTGCAATGGGAAACAACAAAGTACCAGACCCTTTCCCCAAAGAACTTATGATCCAGATAGGGAAGCTAATACAGATTATATGTCTCAAATGTCAAATGACAACATAATATAGCAAACATGGCCAGTTTCATGGTTATGCCACCTGTGCGGTCACACAAGGCCATGCACTTAGAAGGTCCTCACACTTGGTTTATTGCTCTGCTCTTCTTGCTGTCTTGAAATTCTTGAATATTGCAAACTAGGGTCCCCCCATTTTCATTTTGCACTGGGCCCTGCAATTATGTAGCCAGTCCCGATAGTAAAGTACAATAAACACCTGGTGAGGTGTTGATTGACGAAGTGGAAGACCTGCCATCACATTCTGAGGAAAGGAAGATGGCCAAGGGTTGGAGTTACGAGAAATGACTTCTCAGTGATTTGGGGCTTAAGCCGAGCTTTGAGTAATGAGGAGAATTTGGATAGGCCGATGGAAGAGAGGAGGGTATTTCAGGGGAAAAGAATTGTGTAAGCAAGTTTCAGGGACAGGAATGAGAAAAGAATGCTGGGAATCAGATTGCCTCTGTAGCAACTGTGAGAGATGAGGCTTGACCAGGTTGTAGAGACCTTCAACTACTAGGATGAGAAATATGTGTTTTGTGCTATAGAATCCTAGCAAGCGTGAATATTGCTTCAGAAAGATTAACTCAGTGGCAGAATTAAAGCTTGAGTTTTAATGATGCCAAGGAAACAGAAAGGAAGTGGCCGACGCAACAGACGTGTGTAAGATATATTGGATGTGGCACCACCTTGGTTCCTCTGGCAATGATGAAACTCCTGACATAAATAGGAAAGTCCCAGTGGGGGGACAGAGAGTGGCAGATTTAAGGACTGATATTGTGTATAATTCGAGGATAGAATGAATTAGTTAGCTAACACCAGAGAGTGGTCCTGTGGCTTCTAGAAGTACCTAAACTAAAACCATTTATTTACTTTGACACTCTCCACCCACTTATGGAACACGTTCTATTGGACAAGTGCTTTAAATACAAAAGCACTTCTGCTTTGTGAAAGTGAACCACAGAAAGTTTTAAATAGACTAGCTCCCTGATATCTTCACAAAATATCATAATGTTTCAATCTCTTTTGAAAGAGTTTTGGAGAAAAATCATTTGCATAGGTGTATACCTCAGATGTACACACTGACCAAAAAAAATTGTAAATTCCCATTTTTACGTGAAGGCAAGGTGATTAGATTCCGTGCCCCACACAGTTAGGAAGAGTTTTGATTTCTGTCACCCCTTCCCCCCATTTTCCTGTGCATACATATGCTGAAACGAAACATTTGTTGTACAACAAAAGTAAACCACCAGCGCAATGTAAATGTGAGGCAAAGCTCAACTTTTTTTTTTCCTCTGAAAAGAAAGGATTTCAGGCTAGGTAAATTTATGCATCAGTGGCTTTCTTCCTTTGCCTCCTGATAACATCTGATTGACACCACAGCAGCATTACTTTTAAAGAAACTAGAATGAATCCAGCAGCCTCATGTGGTTGGGCCTTAAACTGTCAGAGCTTTCTGACCACCGAGGCCTGACGAATGCCACCAGCCACTGCATGACATGTCACCTATCACCTGGAAGAGCCATAGTGCGGTGTATTAATTTGCGTAATTAGATATTGTGAAGTAAAACCAGAAGTAAAAATAGTTCTACATGTGTTTTCTTGCTCTCTCTTTTGGTATTTTTACATCCTTAAAGAGACTATCCTAATGAAAATGGGCTAGCCCTGCCTTTTTTCGACATTGCTTGAGGCCAAATATTGTGATTCTGTATTGATTAGCCAAGCAACTCTCAATTATTCAAGTTGTGATTTATCCAGGACCTTTGATTCTTCTTCATTGTTCTATTAACTTCTGCCCACTTGATTGCCTTTTAAAAGATAAATAGAAATGGAGAGAGAAGGAATGCTCAAATCAGTCAATTTTACCATTTTTTTTTTAATCCACTACTTGTGTTCAAAGAAGATCAAAACTACTAGCTAATATGGGGCCCCATCTATGTAGATTCCAATTATTTACGCTCTCTTTTCCCTCATGATCACGGAGAACTGAAGAGTGATTTATATAAATACGTAACTATATAGTTTTCTTTCAATGTTATTGTATTATAAATTAATAGGGTATCATGTGACTTTTAAGCATTTGGTAACACATAAAAGGATGCCAAAATTTCAAAACTCCACAAAGACAGGAAAAATGAAATTTAAAGACCAGTCCTATACATAGTGCATACAAATATAAATTTGGAGTGTAGTATTTTTAGATGGCGTGGATTAAAGCTTGTTACTGCATTGACACTAAGCATCCTGATTGTCCTTGAGCCAACTCTGCTTGAATAAAAATGTCACATTTAGTTATTAGAGGGATGCATAGCGATAGAAAAGAGAGGAAGACTGGTCTAAACAGGAGAAAGTATCGAGCTAAAAGTGAAAGAAAGAAATGTGTACGTGGATAACTCACTACACTTGCCTAAAATTAAAGGACTTTGTAACTTGTTGGAAAGAAACGATTTTAGGGCTACATCCTTGAAATCCTGCCAAAGTGGTGGCACCTAAGGTGTCCATCTCTGGGGAGGCACGTGAAATGGCAGAGACCAATGGCAGTGAGGATGGATGTTGTCTACTAAGTTGCGGCAAATCTTAGCCTAACAGTGAAGACGATGAAAATGATGAACTTTCAGTTTCCGGTTTAAGTACCTCGATCCAGGTGGGAAATGAAAAGCGAGAGTTGTAGACTTTGCTGCTTTTACCTTGAGTTACTAAGAAGAATGACGGAAGTAACTATACCGCAGACGATGGAAAAAACCAGACTCGACTACATAGGAGTCAGGAGCTGAGATCAGAAGCATTTTGAGACACAGGAGATGGTTGAATGTGACAAATGCTGCGACGAGGTTGAGGACAGATGAGGTTTGAAAACTGGACTGGCCCTTGGGCTTAGTTGTAATGAGGTCATCAGAGACCTCACTGAAGGTCAGTTTCTCCCCAGCGACAAGGGCACAAGCTGGACTAGATGAAGTTGAGAAAGGAGTCTTGTGAGAAGAATTGGGGGCAGTACAAGAAAACATAGTTTAGGAGCCAATGTGTGACAAGGAATTAAGATCAAGAAGCTGCTGGTCAGATAATTTTATGGTGCTTGTGAAACTTTAACAAGGCTTTTAGGTTATGCTAAAAAAATTGCTGTACTTGAAAGGATTTTGTAGTAGAGAAACACCTGGTATATAATTTCCACTGCATTTCTTTTAATTCTTTATTTGTCTTCTTATCATTAGGCAAAGAGCTCATAACAACTACTTCTAGGAAATCTCAAAGTAGCCCACATACATAGAAGCAGAGAGAAATTAAAGAGAGGGAGAGAGCAGGGAAGAGAGAAAGAGAGAGAAAGAGGAAGACGAGTGGGAGATTGAGGAGCACACAGATGTGTGCATGTGCACACACACAGACACACATAATCACACACACACATGCACATACATGTGCAAAGATGCACATGACCACATACACACATATACATACACACATACTCACACCAGTAGGAAGAAAGGCAGAGAAAAGGAGCAATGAGTTTGCTTTTTCTGTAAACTATGTTTATATTCATCACTATTTTCTAATTAAAAATCCTAAATTTTGGACATGGGAGTTTGCTGGTTAATCAACAGAGACATGTTTAATGTTGCTCAGTTTATAATTTATACTGTCCATCATCATATTTGATAAAAGCAACCATTTACAGTCACATTAAAAATTAGTGACGAATAGAAGGTAGTAAGTCATCATTGAAAGAGTTAATGATTAAAAAGAGACGACACTCTTCAAATGTGTCAGCAGGCATTAAATCTAAAATCCAACAACTTTTAAATCATTCCTCTGTGCAGACGCTATTAAAGGTAAACTTGTTTTCCAACTGGGGTAAGAGACCATTGCAGAGACCATTGCAGGACATTCCATACTGTGTGAGGGCAGAGTTACATCAGGAGCCTATTATGGTCATGCTAGCACCCAGCATTGATAAGTGTGAAATTATCAGCAACAGAACATTGGGGGAATACATTTTTGCATCAAAGGTGCCCTTTACTCCTCAACCAGAAAACCAAACTGCTGATTCAAATGAGCAGACCACTTAAAATTAAGCGATTCTTCATCTGAAAACTCCATATGCTGTATTTAACTACCTATTTCCAGGGATTTGCCCTTTTTTAGTAGGAATCGCTTTTAATATCCTAGGGAAATTTTAGTGTTAAAGGTTTACATTAAACAAAAAGCAACTTTAGGATGTCCACGTTATTTGGAAACTATGTTTAATGCAAATTTACAAAAAGGATATATGTCACTGTGGGTCACTCCTGAATATTCTTTTTGGGCTTTCTCTGTTGGATATGCAATCTCAGCTAAATGTTTTGAAGAGGAGGAATCAAATAAATTGCCCTATTTTGGGTCTTTCTCATCTGTATACAGTTGTGCAGCTCTACTAGACCTGAAAATTGCCCGGAGACAAACTTTAAAAAAATAGAGTGCTTTTGAGGCAGAAAATTGCTTTTCTGCAGTATGGTCTAAAGGACAGGCAGTGACAGGAGGACAAGAAGTTGTCACCATGCAGTGATATTGTAAAGCATAGCCTCCATAACAAAGAGGATAATTTGTTTTTATTTTCTTCCTTATTAGACCACAAAAGGATTCAGTGCAATAACCCTATGGCTTTGACTTAAACCCTTGAAAGCAGAAGCACAATTAGATTTTTGAAAGTCCATTTTTAACCCACACATTGTACTTAGTTTCTATGGAAAACAAATAGCTTAATATACTATATCATTCAGTATTTTTGAATTTCTCCGATAGCCCTAAATATTTGGGCTTTGGGATGAAATATAGACTAATTATAGATCGCCTTGGTTTTTGTATATATGTCAGTTCCTTAGTAGCATTTCAACAAGGCTTTTGTAGTTTAATATAAAAAAAAGTACTTTATGTATTTGGATTGGCCCCTTGATATTTTTGGAAGATTTTTTATGTGATTTAATTTCCATTTTTATGATGGTAGGAACGAAAAATGGGAGAAAATATGTCTTTTGTGTGTTAAGGGATTTGAAACTCCTTTGGGCCTGTTATCATGTTAATGAGACAGTTGAGAGATATCAGGATTTTGTGTATTAATCTTAGCAGGCATTTGCACACCAAAACTGCTCATTTAGAGTTTTAATGGCATTAGCTGTGAATTTGCACAAAATTAACAAAAAAATAGCTCCACATTATGGATCTATAATAGCAAATATTTATTAAAACCTATTTAAAGTATAGTATATACACAGCAAACCTTATCTAAGGATAAAATATTTCAATTAAAAAAAATTTTTTACCGTTTGGAAATATTTTGTTTCAATTGTTCACACAAAGGATTTTCCATGCAGTTTTACACCTGACCAAGAGATCCATTCTAATGTTAATATTCTTTGATCTCAGTAATTTTTTTTAAAGTTTAACAGAAAGCTTTCATTTCTTTTAAGACCTGTTTCTCTCACCCCATGCTCATCCAGATGTGCAAAGGGCAATCACACCAGTAGAATTGACTAAGTGGAAATGAAGACCAGCTAGATAGTCTTCACTTTTCAACTTGTACTAAATTATTGAACTACAAATTCATAGAACAGAAGGGACCTGAGAAATCGTCCAGGCCTGCACTCACTTTCCTTGTGAAGAACCATTTCCATATAAGTAAAGACACATCCAAAATTTACTTCATCTTCTCATGCTAAATTATACTAGATGTAAATACCAGTGATCCCAATTTTTTTTTCTTTCTTCTAAACTATCTATCACTTTTGCAGCACACATCTTTTTTGATAAAAGTCATTCTTCTTTCATTCAACAAATATTCCCTGAATACGTACAAGAAATGGTAGTAGGCAGCCACTACAGATACTCTATAGACCTGGTCCACGCTCTCATAGAGTTTACCATCTAGAAGAGCAGGAAATTAGAGCTCCTAGGGTTTGGTTTCTCACGATAGAGAGGCTGCAGCTGAGGTGATCCACAGCACGCATTTTGGTGGGTCACTCTCCTTGGGGAAAATGCTGGCAAACTACTAGAATCACAGTCTTTGACCCTTCTTTTGCCATATTTTATTCTAATCCACCCTCACTTTTCTATTACAACAAAACAATTACCTAAAACATGTATCCTCAAATGGGGA
The DNA here is from genome assembly GCA_031878705.1 of Tapirus indicus. Lineage (NCBI taxonomy): Eukaryota > Metazoa > Chordata > Mammalia > Perissodactyla > Tapiridae > Tapirus > Tapirus indicus. Next base: position 30,106,448 of record CM062937.1, on the reverse strand, counting down.
TAGCTTTTGAAGGGGAGAAAGAGCATTCTCTGCCCACTCTGGGTTGTTTCTGACTGGGCTGCAAATTAAATTGACATGAGGCCAAATAGCAGGAGAAAATCAAACAAAGCTTTATGACATGTATAAATGAGAGAGACCCGGGGAAACTCTCTGTCAACAAATTGTCTCTTATATAGACAAATGAGGATTTTGGGGGGGATTGAGTCAGCTATGGGAGATTACCAGAAAGGCACAGTAAGGTTATTATGCAGATTTAAGGCCTCACCTTCCACACTGACAAGTTTCTAGAGATGAGGTCATCCACCCCTCTTCCCAGTACAGAGAAGGAGATAACTTTAGAAATGGAGATTTCCCTTACACATGTAAACAGAACTTTGATAAGAATCGGTGTAGCAAAGACCCTCCCAGTCTATTGATACCCAGAGGTATCCAACGTGATGGCCCATCCCAGGGGCAGACCTTCCATCCCAAATCCCTTTAGACACTTGGGGTGGGGAAGGTCAAAGCCTCCTTCAGAGCAAGGTAAAGAGACGCATATTGAGGTGGCCAATTCTTATCCCCCACACTTTCTTTGCATCACTTTTTCTGTTCATCTTTCCTGGGCCTACACCCTAGCCACTTTGTTGGAAATCTGGAAGCATCTGAGTCTCATCAGTGCCTACGTAGCCCATATCAGCAGGCACTGGATATGTGTTTGGTAAAGGATTAGTGGTCTTGTTTCTATCCTGACTCCTGAATGACAGCACCTAAGAGATAAGTGCTTATCAGTGGGACATACACTGTAATTCTAAATGATTTATCTGTTGTTTACATTGAGTCCACATTTTAGATGATAATTGCAATTTTTGCTATACAAGTGAACATTTATATCACGTCCCTGAAATGTTAACAAGAGTCACCTAAATAGATTTTGCTTACGAGTTTCACATGTAATCCGTAATTAAACTATCCTGTAAAAGTTACTCCGGAATTTCTATAAGGTGACATCCAGCAGGTGGGCCTCGTCTTCATTAGACATGTGATGTGCTGAGCTTCGACTGTCCCACAGCTCCCGCAGTCTCTCACTGACTGACACATCACACTGCCTCTGGCCTGCTCACCTTTTCTTTGCCTGCACATTGTAGTTCTTATCCTCTGTCTCCTTTGGTGCAAAATGCTCCATTATTTTCAATTTGTGCTATGCCCATCTCCTGCCTTGGCCTATTAATTCATGCCAACCACAGGGACAAATGGAAGCAGATGATTGCACACTCAGCATCAACGTTGTTGAATTTCTACCGCAGATTCTGAGGACTTTGCCAGAAGTGTCCTTGGAAGACTCAAATGGTACAAGCGTCTCTCAGTTCACAGATGGGCCGTCTGTTGCCAGTATTTCCCTCAAACATTCATGTAATAATAGCAAAAGAATCACACACTGGCTCTCAGTGATAAATAAACCAGTAACTTTTGTGGAATATTTTAAAACAGTTTACAAGTAATTTATCTTTTTTAAAGGCCTTACTATATAGAATGACGTTCTAGAAATCTTCACTTCTTGTGACTCTACATGTAGTCATAATGATAAATCTACCAATAGAAAATACACTTTTAAATTGAGGTTTATTTTTCAATTTTAATTACATAAAAGGAAAGTAAAATCCATGATTATTTAAAATCCTACCATCTTACTCTCTAAATATCTCATATTGTGATTTTTACATAAAGGATGAAATAGTCACTAAGTTAATGATGTCAGTATGATAAAAAACAACTTAGGGAAAAATTTGTGCCCCCTCATCTAGATGGTGGTTTCAACTTGTTCTCCAGAATCTCCCAGGGACACCAAAAGGAGGCAGGGCCTGGGGTGCCCGGGTCCCTCATCCCGAACTCGGCTGTTTTACTTATGTTTTATGAGATTGGCTTCCTTGTCATAACACAGTGTTTGAGGAACAAGTTCTGCTAAGAAAATAAAAGTTTGAAATTCAGTGTAGAGTTGCAGCACAGAAGATGACTTTGTCTCAAGATAGGATCTCAAAGGACCTTGAAAATCATCAACAAAATTAAACAAGCATATTTAATTAGGAGAAAATACAAAGTTAATCTTTGCTCTTATGAATATGATACAGCAATGTAGGTATTAAGCATTTTAAAGTTCATATTAGTATATAGTAATGTATGCAATATGTAGTAATTCTCTTTAAGCAGACTATTCAGTTGAACAGATTGATTGCCTAATAATTCTGAGTAAATGAATTTAATCAGTTATAGAGTAAAAATCCTATGTCATTTACTTAGAAATAGATCAAAAAGCAATAAAATATGCACGTAATTGTCTCTTTTAGTAATGTACTTTACACATTAATTACATACTTCTTTACAGCTGTGCATTAAACATTTTTTAAAAAATCAATGTTTTTACAAGTCTTTTGTTTATATATTTTGTATTTTATCCCATTTTGACCCTTTTTTGTTTAAAGGCCAGTTCTTCATATTCCACAGTAATTCAAGTGTTGTCTCCATATCTGTTTCTTTCTCAGATTACTGTAGTGCTACTTTATAGATTAATTGATGTGATTTATATTAAATTTTCAGAATATTTTAAAATTCTGAACAACTTTGTATTATACTTTACATCTTTACCTCCTGAACAAACAGCTAAATATTCATGTCAGATGTTTTAAAACATTTACAAATATTATGATCTTGGTGTTAATTATCTGAGGTACACTTGAGGTATTTATTTGAGTGAATCTAGAAATGTGGGTAAATGCTCAACTAGGTTGGACACAAATATTACCCCAAAAGTTATATACAGATCTATAGGTGTTATCCAAGTTTTCCTGCCTAAACTTGGTTTCCAAAAAGATTTGAGTGGACAAAATAAAACAATATTTCCCACTAATCAATGACTGAACTTGCGTCAACAAACCAGGATTAGGAATAGTTTGCCTGCATTCTCAGTTGGTCTTTGCCCAAGATGCCAGATAGAATTTTAGACCTACTCTCTTTGGAGGCAAATCATTGTTCGTGGGCTCAACTCTTTGTGTCTGGTTTGGGGGATTTCCCACAACCTCTATAAATGTCGAATAGTATTTAATAGATATACTATTTTCCTTTTTAATATTTTAAAATGTATTAAAATTGGTCCTTTAAATATTTTTAATCCACTGGAATTTTTTGAGAACTATTCCATAAAATATTTTCACTAATTAATACATTAGTCTTACTATTATTTATTTCAGGCCTCTAACTCTCCTCTTGGCCTTAATACATAACGGATAGCTTGGTCTCCTACTTGAAAGATTAAGACTGGTCAAAATGAGATCCTTTAACTTTCTTTTCAATTAATATATGTGCCTTTTCAGAGTGATCTGTATTTTCAGCCCACTTCTTCCTTTCTTTTCTTTTCTTTCCATCCCTCCCTTTTGGTAAAATTGTCCCTCTGTCTGGCCTCACCTTTCTATGATCTTGAATGCTCTCTTTCTTGCTTACTTTGGGATCTTATCCTACCAGCTAGCTCCCTCTATAGCCATCATTTCCCTCCTATAATACTAAACACTTATATTATTAAAAAGAATTCCAGATCATCAGGTTCAATGATGAATCATTCAAAGTTGACTCTTTTATTACAAATGTAATAGCAAAGTATTTGTAATAGAAAATGTTTCCTCCATGTTTGGAGTTTTGAGAACATTCATACTACCCATTTCCTTGTAGTTTGTGGAAACTAGATCCCTTCTAATCAAAAGGAAAATAATAGTATGCCCAATTTTCATACTTCTTGATAATTTTGGTTTATATAATTTCATATGTTTGCCCTAAAATAAACCCTTCATCTTAAAAACTTAAACTAAGCAAATAAATCTAAATTTAAAAAAATAAATCAGTTGAAGTCATTTCAAGGAGTAAAAGAATACAAACAAAACTTTGGGGAAAAAATTTGGGGACCCATCTCTTAAAAATGGCAAAGTGGCTAATTGGCGTTTTCATTGAAAACTTTCTATCAGAACTTTACTCTGTGCAGGATCTGCAGTTTTAAATGAGACTATGTTCCAGCAGATCTAACAATGGACCTACACATATACTCAAACATCCCTCAAAGTTTAATTGAAACAAACAAAAAAGCACCATGCTACCTTCTTGAGTATTTCCTTCCTGGTTGCACTGTCCAATATGGCAGCCCCTAGCCACCAGGTAACTATTTAAACTTTAATTAATTAAAATTAAATAAAATTTGAAATTTATTTCCTCAGCCCTACTAGCCACATTTCCGATGCTCAGTAGTCACCTGAGGCCGGTGGCTACCATACTGGAAAATACAGATTTATAGAACATTAACATCATCGCAGAAAATTCTATTTGGCAGTTTTGCTTTAACCCTGTGAGAACCTCTACTTCCTCTTCTATACAAAGCGATGATAAAAACTGACTCAGAGAGTTGTTTGGGAGGTTATATGAAAGCATATGCATGAAAACATATTGTCAACTAATATGTATACAGTCAAGTTTTTATTGTTTCCTCTGTCCTTTCTTAATCTGGAGATTTTTCCACGATTGTGGCTATTCCTCAAACTGAAAAGCAAATAACCCATGGAATAAAGATGCATGAGCTTATATAACAAAATTGTTCTTCTGACTTTTAAATAATTTTTATAGATACTTTTTTTATAATCTCAACTATCTTTACCATTTTACTCATTTGCGCTCCTCACTCTCAAGGTGGTAGTCATTATTTTTTTTCTTTTTATGAAAAGTAGCTGAAAGTTCTAGAATAAACCATAGGGACCAGGGATCATGATTTTTCTAAAGTATCTAAAATGATGTTTTGATATTGCTTGTCCTGAAAGCAAATACTCAGGCACCACGGACGATGCAGCTATGATGGTGTTAATCTGCCAGTGTTGGATTGGTGACCACTAACCATTTGCTCTACAAGGCTATCTTAACTGACCAGTCTTCACTTCTATTCTCACTTTGCTAAGAATGAAGAGAGGGAATCAATGTTTAGACTTCTCCCTCACCAACACAGAGAAGTCTAATCCAAAGAACGAAAGCCCAACCAAAAAACAAAAAGAAAAACATAACAACAATTTAACTTTTCATTGATTTTTAAAACTAAATAAATGGATTCTAAACTACTGAGGCTTGACTTGGAAATGTTATTTTTTCACCATCATTAATGAGAATTCTCACAACAGTAAATAGGAAAGGAAGGAAGGAAGGAGAGAGGGTGGGAGAGAAGGAAGAAAGGGAGGAAGGAACAATGGAGGGACTGATGGGAAGGAGGGAGGAAGGAGAACAGAGGGAGGAAGAGGAGAGTGAAAGTAGCCAGAGTCATTTCCAGAAGCCTTAATGCTTTTAAAGCAGTTCCAGCCAATTCCTGTCTCGCTGGGATCAGCACTACATTTCTGGAATGAGCTAGGTTATTCTTTCAACTCTTCATCTCTCATTTCCACGGCCCTGAGTTAAGCTCCCAGGGTCAAGTACTCCTAGGGAGAACCAGAAAATTTATACAGCCCTTGCCATAACAGAGTGCAGGGACCCTATGAGTCAAGCACAGCCTAAAATTAGCCTTACAGGTGCTAAATATCCTATCTTGGGCAGCCGCTTCTTCAACTAGAAAACAAACATTGATTAAAGAACCTAATAGAATGTTTTGCCTTGATAATTACAGAAGCTGTGGGGAAGAAAACACGTTCTCCAAATCGAACTTTGCTAAATGAGGGTCAGTGGCTTTAAGCTTTTTATAGTAGAAGCTCAGCCCTGCAGTAAGTGAATATTTTAACCACAGGAACACTGAAAATTCAATAATATTTTCATAATTGCAATTCAGATAGTCAATAAACACTGTAACCTGAAGTAGCTCACTTTGAAGAAAACTTGATTGCCTAGCTAAAAACATTGTACCACGTAATATTAATAAACCTAACTACTGAACTCTGAATATAATAGGACAATTACCTCCAGGAAGCATTAGTATTCATTATACCCAAAACATTAGTTTGTGTAGACAGCTGCAGACACAATGCATGTAGTACAATTATAGTGCATCAGAGACATTTCATAGAATGTTTTTGAAATTTTCTGCACATCTTTGTTATCTGTCTTAGATACGTTCTTTTAATAATGCCCTGGCAAAAATAAGAAAAATATATATACTTATCTATATGTACAGATAAAATATAGATGAGAAAACATAATTATTGAACTCTTAATGAAATGTGGTAATCTAGAGCATATAAGTTTATGCACAGATTTTTTCTTTTGTTGCCCAAATAAGAAATATTTCAGAGAAATAATATTGAATTGTAAAATAAACGTTAGGCATTGGGAGAACCTTACACTTGCCTCTAAAACTTAAAGTATCTTCTTTAATTCTTTGGCTTCAATTTGGGCTAGCAGTTGCTTCTCTTTACTTAGTTACGTGTATTAATTTCAGAACATCATAAGAAGACTAAGAAAAAAGGGAATCATTATAACCAATCTTCTACAACAGAATGTAGCTTTAGAACTAAAAATTTTGGATGATGTTCGAAAAGTAATAAACGCCACTCCCAAATCTTCAAATATGCATATTGCTTTTTAGAAACCAAATACGTCCTAGTTTAGACTCAAAAATTTTGAATAACTGGTGAAACAACAAAGTAACCCTGGATAAGTAAAGCACTGTTTAAAAGGGAAATGAAATGGCAGAGCATATTGAATGACGATAGCAACCAAAGGCCATGAATTTATCTGAAAGATTGAAGCTATACAGATCCCCTTCCTAACCTCCTTAATGCTTAGTGCTAAGGTGTTGTGGGAGTGATCGCAATCTAGCTGAAATATCTTGCGCTTTGCCAATTGAAGGATTCCAGAATCCTGAATTTTTGAAGTTCATAATGAGTCTTCAATCAGGCCAACAGCACTGATGCAGAAAATAACTGGCATTGAGAAATCAGACAAAACCAAGTTTAGTCTCAAGATTATTGGGAGGGTGGATATTAACTATAATTGTTCTTTGAATGGAGGAAAGATGGAGTGAGAAAGAGCATGTTTCTGTCGTATTTAATTATGTTTAATTTAAATCAATTCTGCAGTTATTTTTATTGACTTTTAGTTTGTGTTTGTCATTGTCCTTTCAACAATTTCTTACTCTTAGGAAGGAAAACCACAAGAGCATCATGAATTGAGTTTAAAAATTAAAATGCAGGGGCTGGCCCAGTGGCATAGCAGTTAAGTTCCCGCTCTGTGCTTAGGTGGCTTGGGGTTCGCAGGTTTGGATCCCGGGCGCGGACAGACGCATCACTTGTCAAGCCATGCCGTGGCAGCGTCCCATATAAAGTAGAGGAAGACAGTCACAGATGTTAGCCCAGGGCCAGTCTTCCTCAGAAAAAAATAAAATGAAAAATAAACATTATTCATTTTCATAGATGACTGAAACAAATTGATTGGCATTTGTTTTTTATTCTAATTATAAAATCAATAATGTCAATTATAAACAATTTGAAGACTACAGAAAAATAAAATTAAAACTTTCAAATCACTCCAATTTTACCACCAAAGATAGTAATTGTTAACAGTTTGGTGAATTTTTAAGAACTTTGCTCTAGGCATATGTGTACCGTATATGTTTATTTAATACCATATTTTGAACATTTTCCAATGATATCAAGCATTCTTGAATGCTTGCTATTAGTAGTATTGACTACATAATTTATTTATCCAATGTTGGAAATTAGATCATTTCTAAGTTTTTTACTCTTTAAGTAATTCTGCAAAGAGCATCTTATAAATAAAATTTTTATACCAATTTAATTTTTGCAGTTTTTAAATTGAGGTATAATTGATATATAACTTTATATTAGTTTCAGGTGTACAACATAATGGTTAAATATTTGTATATATTGCAAAATGTTCACCACAATAAGTCTAATTAACATCTGTCACCATATATTGTTAAAAATATTTTTTTCTTGTGATGAGAACTTTAGGGATTTATTCTCTTAGCAGCTTTCAAATATGTATGCAATACAGTATTATTAACTATAGTCACTATGCTGTACATTACATCCCCATGACTTATTCATTTTATAACTGGATATTTGTGCCTTTTGACCTCATTCACCTATTTGGAGCAACCCCCCCAACCCCCCACCTCTGGCAATCACCAATCTGTTCTCTGTATCTGTATCTATGGGCTTGGTTTATTTGGTTTTTTGATTCCATATATAAGTGAGATCATAGCATACTTATCTGTCTCTGTCTGACTTATTTCATTTAGCATAATGCCCTCAAGGTCTATCCATGCTGTCGCAAATGGCAAGATTTCATTCTTTTTTATGGCTAAATAATATTCTGTTGTATATATATTTTCTGTGTCCATTCCTTCATTGATGGACACTTAAGCTGTTTCCATATCTTGGCTGTTGTAAATAATGCTGCAATGAACCTGAAGTGCATATATCTTTCTGAGTTAGAGTTTGTTTTGTTTTGTTTTCTGGATAAATACCCAGAAGTTGAATTGCTGGATTGCATGGTAGTTCTATTTTTAATTTTTTGAGGAACCTCCATACTTAGGAAGGAAAACCACAAGAGCATCATGAATTGAGTTTAAAAATTAAATTGCAGGGGCTGGCCCAGTGGCATAGCAGTTAAGTTCCCGCCCTGCGCTTAGGTGGCTTGGGGTTCGCAGGTTTGGATCCATAGTGAGTACAGCAATTTACATTTCCACTAACAGTGCACAAGGGTTCCCTTTTCTCCACATCCTCACCAATACTTGTTATTTCTTGTCTTTTTGATAATAGCCATTCTAACAACTGTGTGGTAATATCTCATATATTTCTTTTGAAAGAAATATCCTAGTAGGATTAAATAGACCTCACCATTGCTTAAAAACGCAATTATATACAAAATAAGTAAATACATCCCACTGGATTTTATACAAGTTACTAGAAGAGGGCAAAAAATGATTCATCATATTCTAATGGACCTTTGAACACTTATTTAAAGGATGAAAATATCTACTTATTGAGCCCATCTTTCATCTTTGTTATTACATGTAGTTCACTCCTTTATATTATTGAGTAGCATTCTATTATATAGTACAATTTGCTTATCTATTTATCTGTCACTGGGCGTTTTGGTTTCCAGGTTTTGGCTATTATGAATAAAGTTGCCATGAATACCCTTTAACATGACTGTTTGTGGACATACGTTTTCATTCTTCTGGGATGAATACCAAATGTGGAATTGCTTGATCACGTGATAAGGGCACATTTAACTTCATAAGAAACTGCCAAACAATTTTCCAAAGTGGAAGTCTCATTTTACATTCCCTCAGAAGCTGTTATATATATTGACCAGGCTATGTGTATATATACCTTTACAAAGCAGAGGAACTGGAGAATAAGCCATCACTGTCAACATTTTCAGACAGCTCTTTTCCAACTGAGGAGTACCATTGTCTTTTATACTTGGAACCTAGTCTAACCATACTTGAATCCTATAATAGTCCTTTAAAATTAAAATGAAAAGAGAAAGAGATGTATATAATTCCAAACTTCATATTGGTTTGGCTTAAATGGAACTCTCTTCAAAATAATCTTTCCAGTGAAGGGTTGAGTTAGTTCAGGCAGAGTACCTTTCTCCCAACAAGAATTTCACATGTCTCTCCACATCATAAGGAGAGCACTGGAAAGCAACAAAGAGGTTGGATTCTAATCATTTTTCTTTGACTGTCTGTGTGGCTTTTGATTAAGTGGCATAACTCTTCAAGAGTCTGTTTCTCTATCATGGAACAAGGATGATGGCCAATCATTTAACTTCCCTGGTCTTCTGTAATGTTTATAGGATAAGAACATTCCTTTAACTGCATGATATGATTTTAATTTTTTATAGATTTTGTTTGTTTCTAATTTAAATCAAATTCATTATTTTTAATTGACTCTTCATTATTTCTTTACAAAAAAAAAATAAATGGAGATTTTAAATAAAGACACTTTGTAGTAAACCCACACCCGAATTGAAAAGACGTTCAAATGAATAACTGAGTGAAGTCATGCATAATTTTACGTTTTTGATTCCCAAGTTGACAAAGTGAAGCAGAAATCACAGCATAAACTTCTCAACAATATTTCTATTGGGGTTAATATTGTTTTCTAGCAAACTTAAAGGAATTTTACCTTCTTTTAGTTCTGGGAGCTTATAAGGAGAACTGTATATGCTACAATCTGTTCATCAGAACACACAGAGAAATTCATCTTCTCTGATATTTGATTTCTGATATTGAACAGTTCTTCTGGATCTAAGAATGGAGATATGAATAATCTTCTCTATAAATTTGCTGATGGATTTTACAATAGCTCCCATGTCTTCATTTACATTTCTTGAAAATGTCTGCATTTCATTTTAGAGTCTAGGACATTATAAACATAGTTAATAGGCAGGTACAGAGATGCGTGCAAGACAATAGCCCCACTCACCACCATTAAATTAGGAAGTGAATACTGAATAATGGATTAGGACGATAAACTAATGACAAATTTGCTTCAAAATACTAGAAGATAAAAATGGCCCTCCTACAAATGACGTAAACCAGAAGATAAACATTCTGTTTTATGCATTCTGTATGTTCTGTATTTTCTGCATGTACAAAACCTGTTGTGTTTTAGGTTTTCCAACTATAAATAGGTTTATTATACTTAATGCATGGAAGTGCTATAATGACTAAAATGATATGATATAATTATAATATCTAATAAAGTCCTTGGAGTAATTGCAGCAACCACATAACATTTAGATCCCACGTGTTATATAGTCTAACTGGGCATCTGATGCAGGGATGCCCTCTCAAATGTCACATTGATGGGGTTGTATTATCTAAGGCTATCCAGGGAGAAAGAAGTCACACCCTCCCGAGGTATATCTATTTAATTTTAAGATGCATCTACTATGTGTTTATAGCATCCTCAAAGGGATACAAAAGAATTTTAAAGCCCTACCTGTATTTTCAAATTTCTTGCCAAACAGATTTTGAGGGGGCAAGGTTAACACACATGAAAGAAGCAGAAGACATAAGTCTTGCTGTACCCCAAAAGATAGCAATATTAATGCCATGCTATAATTCATTTCTTTACACACACAGTAAATATTTTAACTAATGAAAATATGCAGAATTAGCCATTCCAACAAGATTATATCCAAAATGATATTTAGTGGGTAAAGTAATGATAAATCGTAATAAACAGGAGCTTCTTTTCTGTATTGTGTTAAAGCTCCCAAGCTTGAGAGTTGTCAGTTTATTAAACATCCAAGAGGAACATGAGGTGGACAGATATATGGTATAAAAGGACAAAAATGTCAAGGTGATTTTTCCCTCTTCTATTTTTCTCATATATATGTTGATAACTAACTGGAGACAGAGCCAAACAACCCCAATTAATTCAGCACTGTTTGGCACAATTGGTATCCCCTGCTGAGAAGAGACCCAGATCTGAGCTAAGCAAAAGGTCTGAATTGGCTCTTTGTAGTTAGAAAGATGTGCTTCCCCAGATGAGTATTACCGCCATTACCTGCATTGCATTCTGGGGGCAGCTAGCATTGCCAGTTGCTGGTATCGTTCTCACCTAGTCAATAAAGATGGACCAACGTGCAACACTTTCCCTAAATTTGAGAAAAGTCTCGCCATCACGGATTTGAGATTTGCGTGTGTATTTGTGTGTGCGTGCATGTGTGTTTATGTATGGGGTTTATTCACTCAGTTGCTGAGTCTGGTCAAAAATTCCATGAATCTTCAATTTTGCTTCTGTGTGGGAATGTGCACACTCTTCAAGTTTGTAGCCAAGGGCACGCTTTTCCACTATCCATTTGTATTAAAATCTATCAAGCCTGCCTTCACATCTCTTAAGGCCTTGCTTTTTTTCTTACTCTTGGCAATTTAGTGTCAACTATTTTGGAACCAAATCTATAAAGAATTAAAAAAAAAAATTATCTTGAGCTTTGTTCAAAGAAAAGCAAATTTCTTAATGAGAAGCTAAGAAATCAGTAGGTCTGGATCTATTTGAAGACAAGGCTGATAGCTCATTTTATTATCACTATCACATTGAAATAATCATTTGTTGGAATTTGTTATAAAAACTGGATTTCCATTAGTAATCAGAAATCTAATAGATTGCTCTTTTGGGAGGAAGTCAACAAATTTTGCAAGTCCTCCATGTTTTTGTTGATAGAAGTAACTATTTCCTTAGGATGGATATTTGTAAATTATTTAAGAAATATTTTGGGTAAAGAATTTTTAGGGTAAATAAGGATTTTTGGGTTTTTTAGTTTTTCTTCAAATAAATTCTGCTAATGCTTCATGCTTTAATAATCTTAAGAAATATTGTGTATCTGAGAAGTGTTAGAATTTTACCCGAAATTATTGTCAGTACTATAAAATGGAGCATTCCCTTTTCCAATTCCTACAACTGAATGTCAAACTGGATGCTTCCTCTGCTCTTCCATAGCCCTCCAGGCAACATATATTATTAAACCACAGACCGTCACCAGGGACAGCCGTGAGCATGTGGGAAATTAGGGTTCCTAAGTAGAGAGAAGTTGGTAAATCTATAAAACTGTGGATAATCTCTCTCTTGGGCCATCTTCCTGCTTTAAATTATCCCTGTTAAGCAAAACAAAATTCAGGAATCATTTCATGGTTAATGTGCTTTGATATATTTTGCTCCATTGTGGTCAGGAGGTCTGTCTTACATTTCTACAACAAATATTTTCTCTTGGTACTCAGTGCTATTGATTTTGTGGGCAAAGGGACATGATCAATGAAGTGACAGTTGCAGCCTAAAAATGATTGGGGCAGGAAATACAGTCATGATGAGCTAACCTCAAAAAGTTTAGCTTTGAGATGCTTATCTGGACCTCTTGCCTTCTCAAAATTGGGAGGGAATCCTGGGAGAGTACTTTTTGCAAGGATTCTGTTGACACATACTTAATGTCAGGTCAAAAATACCATAAGAGCAACTTTTCCACTGTATTTTAGCCAAGGGGCTATAAACCTTTTTAAAGGGCATCCTTAAAAAAAATAAACTTATATTTGTTATATAATGGAGAGAGGTGCCACTAGGAGTTCTTAACTTCAAGTTCAAGTTCTGTGAAAAGATCAAGTTACATTTCTTACTCATTTTCAGGCATAAATGTGGCCATCCAAAAATTAAATTTCCTCTACTTTAGAAATATTGGTTGACAAATATATTTTGTCTGTATCTATATTTAAGTAAAGTTTTCACAGCACTCATTTTATGCTCATGTAATTCTCCACTGTGTTTTATGCTCATAGAATTCTTTTTTTTTTTTTTTTTTTTAAGAAAGGCAGTCATCTTATTTTATTTATTTTTTTGCTGGGAAAGATTCACTCTGAGCTAACATCTATTGCCAATCTTCCTCTTTTTTTTTTCCCCTCCCCAAAGCCCCAGTATGTAGTTGTATATTATAGTTGTAAGTCCTATGTAAGCTGCCACCACAGCATGGCTACTGACAGATGAGTAGTGTGGTTCCATACTCAGGAGCCGAACCCAGGCCACCCAAACAGAGTGCACTGAACTTTAACCACTAAGCCATCAGGGCTGGCTCATGCTCATAGAATTCTTAAAACTATTTCATTCATCAAGGAGATACTGACATGCTACTGAGTTAGGTAGGTACCGTGGTAGGTGCTAAGGATTAGACTATAGTGATTTATATATAATCCTTTCCTTAAAGATATTCCATAGTCTATTTATCCATGCACACTACATTGGGATGTGTTGATCAAAATGAGTGTAATCCATGCAGGAAGAGGAAGAGCAACTTTATATAAGTGAAGAAGGCCGTTAGGAAAGCTTCCTAAAGAAGTACCATCTGAGATTAGCGTGAAAATTGGCATAGAAGCTTATTAGATGGATACAAGGCACAGGCAATACCTATATAAAGAATAGAAATCTCTTAGCAATTTCACTATAGGGAGCTCAATAATCCTATATCATATAGGGTGGCTTGAGAAAGAGAGCAATTAGACTAAAACTGGGCCCAAGTAAGCTCGTGAATGGTGTAAAATGTCCTACTGAGGAACTTGACTTACCTGCAGGCAATGCGCCATCACCAAAGGATTTTAGGCAAAAGAGAAAGATAGAGCTAGACTTGTAACCATAGGTGAGTTGATCTGAGGGTACTTTCAGCCAAAGAAGCAATGAGCACTCTTATTGTATATCTCTATCTGTACCAGTTTTCCCAAAAGTATACTTGGAATAGCTCTGAGAACTGGTGTACTTCTAAGGGAACTGAAACATTAATAATAACCTCCCTTCCATGAAACTTTTGCATGTTTTTGGAAAATATGAGCAATTTGACAAATTGTATAAATGCCCCTTACACATGCCCATTGGATTAAAAATGCTATCATGAAAGAGTGGAGATATTTCTCACACTAATCTTGTTTACTTATTTTAAAAATAGTGGACATTTACAATTTATTAGATGATACCCTGATGACATGGAAAGACACTAACTAGTGTATTATCAGAGTACACTGAACACCCTAGAAAGTGAGGCTTATCACAGACAAAGGTATGTATACATGGTATCTATCCTGTAGCATTAACAGATACAGCATGGGGGGTGGCCTGGTGGCGAAGAGGTTAAGTTCACATGCTCCAGTTTGGTGGCCCAGGGTTCGTCACTTTGGATCCTGGGCACAGACCTACACACCACTCATCAAGTCATGCTGAGATGGCATCCCACATAGAGCAACTAGAAGGATGTACAACTATGACATAAAACTATCTACTGGGGCTTTGGGGAGAAAAAAAACAAACAAAAAAAAACAGCAGGAAAGAAGGAATTTTTTAGTCTAATATATTTATTTAAGACTATGAAATATGTGCCTTCGGATGTGTGTCTTATAAGTTGGTGTTTCTCATAAACAAGATTTAGTAGTATTTTTAAAAAACAGACTATTGATTAACTGAACAGAAAGACTTCCACTTCTGAGCTTCGTGTCTGATATCATCACATTTCAAAATTAAAGATTTTTTGAGTATTATTTAGATAATTCATTAATATGAAAACTGAACACTTGAGACTGCAGGCAGAAGAATGCCTTAGGCAGCCAAGCATATCAAAATATAGCGCACAGAGAGACTTTTACTACTCCCGCTATTTAAAGACCTATTTTCATGAGCTTATTAGCTACTAGTGATCCCGAAGGAGAAATACAATTAAAACTTAATCATACCAAAAGCTGGGATTCTTCTGATTCAGCGAACTTGTAATCTATTATATTTAGTAGTTTACTTGTAAATGTCTGAACACTGAGAATGAGAATCATATAAATGGACTTCCTTCTGTCATGGTGCAGCTTCTTTGAACTCACATCACAGGATTTGCTTTCTGTGTGCCCCTCCCCCCCTTTTTACACTTCTCAGGGTTTCTAAATTGTGGCATCTCTCTTTTCTTTTGTGAAAGCAGAATAGCTTCCATTCCCTTTAACTATCATATTATACCATTTCCTAGATCTCAGATGTGAAATCAAATCCTTATAAAATAGATGATGCTGAAGAATTTGAACCCACATTAGCAAGTTGAGTAAAGAGTTTAGAGATAACGTAAAAACCACACTCTGATGATCCTGTATCTGCCCAGGAGGTGAGCAGGGAGATTTTATTACTCAGAGTACCAAGATGACTACACTGTTTCATTTATAAATATTGACGTTCATGCATGTCCTTACCCTACCTCCTGACCCTCACCACCGCCTTTTGTTATGGGATAGTTTGAGCTTCCTTAAAGCCATGTAAAACAGAAAGAAGAAGTGAGAGGAAGACGGAGGATTGACATCGCATCCCATAGCGAAGAGGTGTTTTCTTCTGTTTTCATTCAGGGGCTACTCAGCTTTGCTGCTGCACAAGGAAGACTGGTTAGAGCATATCAGGCATGACAGGAGACACTGGGCAACCAGGGATTCTGCTGGTCTTGTAGCCACCTCCCAATGCATCTTCTATGTGCCACTTCCGATGGGACGCTGACAACCAGCTTTTCTGGCAGCTGGTGGCACAGAGGTAGTCCCCATCCAGCAGAGTAATCAAGCCCTTCAGAAAGGAAAGGAAGAATTGGAATGGTTTGTGTGTCATTTGGGGACAGAACTTGATAATCTCGTGGGCACTTCTCATTCCATCCTTTCATTTCGAGTTTACGGGTTTTAGCCAATGAATTTATTTCAAAATGAGGCTATGCGTGTATTTTAACTTTGATTCAAACTGGAATTATTTTTGTGCTCACTCTTGTTTTTCTTTGGGGAAAAAGAACAAAGAATGCCAGAGCAGAGTGTTCTGTCTACCAACTGAAGATCGTCTCTCATAATTTGGACTAAGTTAAATGAAGAGAGAAGACCAAGTTCTGTGGCCATAAAAGAAGATTTGTAGCTAAGTCTACATAAGCCACATTACTGATGGCCTAAAGGATCTCATTAGTGCTTATTTTTTAGGTAGGGTCTACCAGTCGTTCTTCTGATAAGTGACTACTTATAAATGGCAGAACCTAGCACCAGTGAGTTTGCTGGGATTCTCTTGCTTTACTCTCACCCTTTCTAATTTCTATTTCTTCCTTTTGGCTTCTTTTTCATGCTTGTCGTGAAATAAGGTCATGTTTGACCTTATGTCTATTCCATCCTGTGTTTTAATGTTTGGCAAGTTTTGCCATTCAGTGTTAGAAATTCTTTGATCTACTTTGAAGTCATTGGGACAAATTGCCACGTGTAAATATACAATTTTTAAAAAGAGTGAGTGCCAACAAAATTATCCAACAGTACTCAAGTGCTCCATTTTCTCCTTCCTATACAAGAGAACTAGCAGTTTCCCATTGAGGCACATATCACTCGTCTTGTTATACACCCCTAGAATTCCCCACCATATACTGTAGGCAAATTTGTTCTGAAAGAGACACAACTGGGCATTAATATAACTTAGGTATTTACTGATCAAACTTGTATAAGAGGAAAAAATCTCCACTCATTCCACACACATTGATTAATTACCTAGTGTGTGCTAGACACTCTTCTTAGAACTCGGGAGATTCGTATGAACAAAATAAACAAAGATATATGCCTTCATGGGGCTTACATTTCTAACAATAAATAATAAACTATATAATATATATAGAAAAAAAGGAATTTTTCATGGTGAAACATAATTCTACAGAAAAGGGAAAAATAAGAATAAGGTAAAGAAGTTTGGGAGTTTTGAGGACCGAGTAGAGGGCAGCTCTGTCTCTTTCCTTACCTGAAAGCAGGCCTTCTCAGCTCTACCTCTGACTCTCTTGGCTAAACCTCCTCTCCTCTTACATATGTGAGCCCACTACCCAAAGGATCAATTTCACTATTTCAGAGCTCTAAAGCGATGTATGACTCAGATTCTAGCTCTCTCTCTTGCTTGGGGTCATGTAAGAATAACCCACGTTCGTTTTTGGTAGTTCAGTCCTTTGGTGCGTGGCCAAGAACTAGGCTGAGAGCTGGGGAGTTTAAGGTATTGTCCTTGTCGGTGATATCAAGAGCAAACAAGCCCCAAATTTGAACAACTCACTTTCTTGTTATTTATCCACAGAGAGCAACTAAATGAGAAATAGATTGTGTAGAAAGCTTTAATTGTTGCTCCAGACAAAAACAGGGAAGACCAAGTACAGTCACATAGTTAAGACTGGTGTGTATCTATTCAATCACACTTAGAGAATGCTTATTAATGCCCGGGCAATGTTCTAAGCGTCATTTCCTACATAAACTCATTTCACACTCAAAATGACATTTAGAGAGTTTCTACTATCATCTGCATTTTACAGGTGAAGGATTTGTAGGTGAAGCATTGACATTAAGGTACGTGTTCTCGATCATTGATTATAGAAATCACTATTTTGCCTTTCTTGTGTTTAAAATGAGACTAATAGTACTTTCCTCACGTATATTTTACGAGGATCAAATAACATCCTTATTGAAATGGCCTACCTTATTGCCTGAACCATGGTTGTTATCCTCCAAAAATTTATTAGTTTCACCCCTTTCTGGAATATTCAGATTACATGATAGAATTAGACACTTGTTCTCCTGTGCTGTAGTTATACCAACTTCCAGTTTATCATGCATGCAATTTATTCCAGCTTATTAATTAATGATCCATGAAGCAATATGCCAATTTATATGAAATAAAAAATAATATAGCAAATATTCACACACTATTTCCTTTATTCTGGGTATTGTTCTAAAATCTTTACCTACATTAACTCATTTTAATCTTTTATTAAAAATCAATACTATTAGAGTCCTCCTTAGCAGACAATGAAACCAAGACATAGGGGAATCAGAGAACTCGCCCAGGGTCTAGTGTGTACAGAATTGAATACAGAGCCAGATTCAAATGCAGGCATTTGGGTTCATAGTCTGTGCATCTACGTACTCCATGGACCTGCTTGTGTGTATTTACACCGTTAGAAAGAAGAGCAGTTTAGAAAATTAAGCCTCATGATAGTGAAAATTGGAAGGTCTGTTCCACGGTTTTGAATATTTGGGTTTTTTTTGCATATCCAAACATAAATGCTAAACCCTGGAGCAGTGTCAAGTGCTCAGAGATAAATATCTGTTTATCAGCTAACTCTTCCTTCCAATACAAAACACTGACTGTCTGGTGCCAGTCTCTGGTCACACATTTTAGCCACATGTCAAGAATCACTCTAGAATCCCACACGTTTGGAAGGGTCACAGATCATGCAAACACGCTAATTAGCAATGATTCAGCTCTGAAGCCTGCTAACCTAAGGACAAATTATAAACCTATTTAGGTGGGTTGGTTTTTTTCATAAATGGAACCTCCACTGTCTAAATCATGTTAACTTTTGTGAAAAACTTAGTCTCAGTTTATTATTTGTGACATACTCTGAATTTGAAAATTATACAAAACTGCTCCTGGAAAGAAATATAATTAAAAGTCTTGGAAAACCTTTTAACTTTTAGTAATTGTAATCAGTGATACATTTCCAGCAGCACATTTTTTTCCTACCAGCTGTTTACAAAAGATTTGTATTGAAACCCACTTCATTCTGATCTGTTTTTGTCTTTTCACGCTATGGAAACAGAATCTGTTCTCAGCTGGTGGGGGACAACCTAACACAAGGATTTTATAGTATAAAAGATTGCCTATTATGTCCTTCTTGCCTTCAGACATTTAAAAAATACATATATATTGAAAATGTTCAAGTGCCCGTTTAGACATTATTACTGAAAATGAAGTATTGGCAGGTATTTCATGCACTGTATCCTATATTCAACAAAATTCTTAAACTTCAGATTTGCAGGTAATCTTAGAGCACAGGGGAGAGGCTGGTATTTTTCTCAACTTGCCTCCTTTTAACTGAGAAGCATGAGAGGGAGGTGAAATGCCAGGACTTTATTAGTTACCGTAAATATTTGAACCTGGAGGTTATTTGAAAGATTTATCTAATCTAAAAGTGTCAACACTCTCTAAAAACACATTAGGAAAAACAGTCGATATTTTCAACTTCTGATCATCTTTTCTTTTGGGGTCTTTGCCCAGAGCCATAGGATGTGACCTTCCAGGCAACAACAAGCAGAGATTTCTTGTCACCTCCACCGACATTCGTTATCCTCCCTAGTCATCACTGCTTCTCATTGACCTTGACGTCAAAAGGAACTATGGATGCTATTGGTAGTGGCAATGGTCCTAAGAGCTCGTATTTATCTCATGCCTAATATATGCCAGCCACTGTGTTATGCACTTCACAAATGTTACTTCAGTTAATCTCAACAATTATATGAAAGAAATACTACTAGTATTCTCATTTTACAAGTGACGAAACTGAGGTCTAGAGAGGCAAGTCACTTGCTCAAGGTCACTTGGTAGGTACCACCCCTGGATACAATCCTGGTCAGTTCAATTTCAGAAGCCAAGTCCTAACCACTGAGCTATTTTGATGGGAATGCCCTTAAAGCCACGATTAAGGCTTTGCACATGGAAGCTTATTTCTATAGCACCCCTTAATATCATAATATCTGAGACATCTCCCAATTTTTTCCCCTATAAAACATGCTATAAAAGTACACACATAATTTTATTCAGTCAGAAAACATAACGTTCACTAGACTGTTGGTGTTTCCATGAAATAATTAGAGGGCTTTGATAAATTAGCTAGCGGGATATTTTTAGTTATTATTTTCTAAAGTGTTTTACCTCAGCTCCAGTATGAGGTAAGCTGTTGTAGACAAGAGCCTATCTGAGATAATTCCCTGAACTAGGCAATGAATAAATATATCTCATTGTAAACCATATTTATTTGCTGATTGGCCATAAGGAGTAGGGGGGAGTATGAATTTCATAGCGCTGCCATAACAAATCATCACAAACTTAGTGACTTGAAACAACAGAAATTTATTCTCTCCCAGTTCTGGAGGCCAGAAGTCTGAAATCAAGGAGTTGGCAAGGCCACGCTTCCTTCCAAGCATCCAGGACAGAATCCCCCCATGCCCCTTCCAGCTTCTACTGGCTCCAGGAGTTTCTCGGCTTGTGGCTACATAACTTCAACTTCTGCCTCCATTTTAACCGGGCCGTCTCCTCCCCTTTTCTGTGTGTCTTTTATAAGGACACTTGTCATTAGATTTAGGACATACTCTGAAGAATCCAGGATGATCTCATCTTGAAATTCTTAAATTAATCACATCTGCAAAAACCCTTTTTCCCCCGAAAATCACATTCAAGGGTTCTGGGAATTAGAACATAGACATATCTTTTGAGGGGACTACTATTTACCTAACTACAGCAGGGATTGAAATATGAAGTGGTTCTTAGATTTCTAGACTGTGGACTAGAAGTTAAGTCTGGCCATTAACAGAAGTAAGGAATACAGAAAGGGAGAAATGTGGGGAGAAAAGAAAGAAAGTAAGTAGTGTATTTTATTGTGAACCTTTTGAGACTGAGAAGCTAGTGTTTCTGCCTGGGCGTGGATTCAAGTTTTTAGTTTGGAGCTCAAGAAAGAGGTCAGGACTGGAAATATTCATTTTGGAAAGTCCTCAGCATACAAAGTGAAGTCAGGGAGTGTTTTAGTCTGGCTAAGGGGAGAGTATAAATAGCCACAGTGGGATGAGAAAGAATATCCCACGGGGCTTGCTTTGTTCTCACTTGGTCAATAGGCAGAAGAGGAGCTGGCAAGAGAGACTGAAAAGGAGTTTTCAGTTTGTGGCAATCAGAAGTAATGTAGGATGTTAAATACCTGGAAAGTAGAGGAGGGGAATCCAAGAAACACAACAGAGGAAAAGTGAATGGGGGGAGATGCCAAATATAAATTGCCGATTTCATAATATTATCAGAAGTCAGGTCTTGCTAATAAGGAGAATCGCAGCAATATTGCACTTCCATCTTTTTTACCCAGTGGTTATTCACTGAGTGTTAACTTGTCGGAATAATGTATGGACTTGATACCTCTTCATTTATCTCTAGCCCTTTGTTTGGCTCCAAGTATGTGGACAATGAGAATCTAGTAAAATTTTGCTGTACAGCAAACTGACCAGTATGATAAACATCTGTGGTTGTCACCATGAGGCCTGACCCGCGGTCCTTGTAGACCAGAAGGTTCTGAGTGACTGATTTGCCTCTCCCTTTGTGCACATGAGGATAGTTAGTGATTCTGTCTATTAGACTAAGCAAGTAAACAAGCTTGGCCCTTTGGGCCACAAGGATGACAGTGGCAGTAAGCTCAAGTTGTTTCCTGTCATCGTGTCGGCTTTTTTTCTTTCCAACTATTGTTTAGTTTGGTTTTGATGAAAAGACACACTTTGAACTTAAAGCTTATGAAAAGTACTTGTCAATATAAACCTGGCACCTAAACCTGGTATGGGCAGTGTTTCTCAAACTTTTTTCATTACTGCCTCCCCCAAGGAGCCTTTTGGACTTTTTCTTTTCCCGATCACCACCCACCCATGAGATCTTAATACCAGAGAGATACTGTATATCTATTTGCATACTGTGCCCATTGGAGGAACAAAAACCTTTGTAATATAAGAGTTTTTTGCAACCACACTCTTTCTCAAACCAATTTTTTGCCCCGCTGGGGGAAACGTCATCCTAGTGAGAATGCATGGGGTAGGGTCTTTGCACTAAAGTTCATTTTAGCACCTACAGTAGTAATTGCCCATCTAGTATATGGAAGCAGGTACTTTACTTCAAATTGGGGATAATTTTATGTCCGAGAGAGCATATTTTACTTCCTTTCCTCCACTGGAGATTTGAGCACATTATTAATAAAGCTAATGAAAATTTAACTTCCTAGATATTTATTGCTGAAGTTAAATTTTTATCACTATTACTTATGATTTAATTTTAATGAAGTGCCACACTGTAGTAGGTGCCTCCATAAGCCCATCCCTTGACTCCATGAATTGCTCCTGAATGAGCTATGCAAAAGTCATCTGCTGAACTTAGTCACACAGAAAGGAAATCCAAAAGCATTTCCACCTATTAGTATCAATCTTGACTTTTTAAGCTGCAATAATGGAAACCCATTTTAGACTATATTCTCAGTACCTTAATTAAATATATGCACTGATTTTCCACCTCACAAACTTGCTACTTCAGAAGTACTCAGTAAATGAAAACTACTTTTCTTTTTTGTGTGGTTGCACAAGCCAAAATCTTTGGAGTTATCTTGGTCACCCCCAAGTCCGTCTACGTAACCTATTGACCAACAAGCCCTATCGACTCTGCCTTTAGCATAAAACCAGAATCCAACCACTTCTTACCCCCCCCAGCATAGCCTGAGACACAGTTGTCTTCCACCTCGACATTATCTATTGCACCTTCCATTATCTATTTAAATCACAAAGTCATAAAGTCCTCCTAGCTGTATCCCTAAATCCACCCTCGCCCTCTACAGTCTGCTCTCAACAGCAGCCAGGGGATCTGTTAAAGTAAAATCCATGTCTTGTCACTCTTCTCCTCACTACTTGCTGACAAATCCCACCTCATTCACTGGGAAAACTATTCATTACCACGGCCTCTGAGGCCCTCGGTGATGCGGCCACTATGGCATCTTCAGCTTCCTTTCTTTGACTCGCTCTGCTCTGGCCACCCTGACCTATTCCTTGAATGATCTGAAACATTCCCACCTCAGGGCCTTTGCATCATGACGCCCTGAATCCAGAATGCTCTTACCTCGTGTGTTCTCATGGCATCCTCCTCACTTTCTTTGTATCTCAGTTCAAATATCCGTGCATTCGTGAGGATTTCTCTGGCCACCACATTTTAAATAGCCAAAATGAAAACAGGATCCTTTGGGGGAACTCCTTATCCCTTTCAATCTGCTTTATTTTTCTCTTAACATTTGCATCAACATCTTAAATATTTTTAAAAGGTTTATCTCTCTCCACCCACCATGAAAGTGGGGCAGAAATTTTACCTTCTTGTTCACAGCTGAATGTCTAGCAATGCTAGACAATGCTAATGTCTAACAAATAGGTGCTCAAAAATATGCCTTGAGTGCCATCCTCCAACTAAATTTTCTCCTGCATTATCTATTTAAATATTCTAAATATCTAAATAAATATTTTAAAAGTGTATTCAAGCATTTTAATATTTAAATGAGCTCATGGATTATCTATTTAAATAGTTTCATATTTAAATGAGCTCATGGATTACCTATCTAGTTTATAGCAATTAAATATTGTTTTCAATGAACTTCAAAATCACTCTGTCATATTGTCCCCAGTGCTTGTGTCCCCTGCTGTCCTTTTTATTCAAACCCAAGGAGCTGTTGGCCAGGAGCTATTTGAGGGTCACAGGATGTGAGTGAGGAAAACACTAGGTCCCTGGCCTCTATTTTACAGTCTTTTGTGTTGTTTGCTTCTGTCCCACACATTTTCATAAGATTTTTAGTTGGTTGGGCAAGCTTTAAAGTATGTACATCCAGTTATCTCATATAGACTAAAATCCCAGGATAAATACAAATAATAATTCTCTTATTAAATAAGTATTACATAGTATGTATATTTCTTATCCAAATGATTACTGAGTTATTTCATCTTGTAATAATAAACCTCTATTTTACTTGGTGGAATATACTGTATTATGGAATAAGTCTGCATTTGTGTAATGGGGGTCAAAATTTTTTTTAAATCACTGATAGCTAAAATAAAACTTCTCAAAACGTAAGTCACTAAGTATTCGAATAAGAATAATATTTTACCCTGGTCCACTATCTATTTCTGATACCTAAACACAAAGAATCGTACCCTGAGCCTAAGGTTTTCAGTGTTATGCTTTATTGACAATACAAGCCTGTGAATTCTTCTCTTCTTTATAGGTTTAGAGCTTGATTGTGAATGTACAGGAAGTGTCTTAGTTCTCATGTTTAATACTGTATTATGAGCACAACAATGAACACTTCCATGTTAAGAGAATTTTTCTTTCAAGTCAATTGTTTCTATATAATTATCTGTGAAATCATGAGACAATAGATCGTACGTAGACTAATAGTGACCTGGGGTTCGCAAGTTCAGATCCTGGGCACGGACCTGCACACTGCTCATCAGGCCATGCTGTGGTGGTGTCCCATGTACAAAGTAGAGGAAGATGGCCATCGATGTTAGCTCAGGGCCAATCTTCCTCACCAAAAAAAAAAAAAAATCTACCACAACCCACAATGTGTGGTTCCTCTCTCTATACCTTGTGTCTTTCTGTGAGTGTGAATCAAATTCCCAATGACACATGTAGTTGTTTGTTTCATTTCTGCAAAGCAAATGTGGAACATAATAGATAGTATAGCTTGCAAAGCTTTGAGAGGTCTCTGTCCATTACTGGATCTTCCTAACTGTAAAAAAAATGCTTTTCATATCTGAATTTAAACCTGCTTTCCCATAACTTATGTTGATTGAGATGCTTATTTTCCTGTTATTATAATCATATTCCTTCTTGGTCTCTTATTTTACTCCTAAAACAAAAAAAGAAGCAAAGCTTAGATAATTAGAAGTATGTCTGAACAAATGTTATTTTTCATAAAAATCTGAAATAATAGAGCTTTTTAGATAAAAATTGATTTTTAAAAATTATTCCATATGGAAGAAATATCCTACCAAGGATTCAATAAATATATTCACTCTCTGAAAACTTAAACATGTTAAAGTACAACCATGAGATAGTATAAACATTTACGTAGAAATTACTGCATTGATTTGGAAAACCCCAAGCAAGAAAATACAAAAATTAATTAGACCCACACTAAATCTTCTCTATTGTTTTACATGCACATTTTATTTTGCCCAAACCAGGTAATTTAATATAGTAAATGTAATGTTTTAATGTTAGAGTCTGGGGGCTAAGAAACCTGAATTACTCCTCTAAAGGTTCTTTTCATGTTGACAGGACAATGCAACCCGACATTAAATGAAGAGCCTATTGCTATAATTAATGTAATTAATTTTAAAGCTTTAAGATTTTAAAATGCCTCACACACACACAAAAAAACCCCACAGAAATGCATTTCCTTTTCCCACAGTTAAGTTTTATATTTCTGATTGTACCTTTCTGTGGAATTTAGAAATGTTAGATTGACTTTTTAATTACCTCTCCAATGACCACTGATATGGCTGACCTTGAAGGAATATTAATTACCTGATCTAATATCTGGCAGGTGCATATTATTAAAGAAGCTATCACTGTGCTTTACTCTATGCAGTGGCAAATATTTTATCATTTTAGTGTGATGTTAAAATGGAAATTTTACAGTTTTGAAGTTTGTGTCTGAGAAAATAATAACATGTTCACTCATGACATATGCACAAATTGTATGACTATTAATTTTTCTGAGATATCCTACCACAAACAGCAGGGCAGATAGTTGTCTATTTGCCAGTTTTAAGACATTTTTATAGTTGATGTACATGGATTTTTTTGAGAATTGTCTTTGTGTAGGCTTTAGATCAAGATAAAATTTTTCCTCATCTCTAGGTCATTAGGAAAGATTCCTAGAAAAAGTTGGATGTGGATAAGGAAGAAATGTTCAAGCAGGGAATACATAGAGATTTATTTCAAATGTAACAAAAATGAATAATTTAGAAGATGTAGAACTTTGAGACCAGAATTTTAAAAAATATAAAGTGAAGACAGATTTACCAGTATGACAGATATATACTAGTGTGAAATTACGAAAAGCTTAAGCAATAAATGCAAGAGAACAAAACAGTTCAAATGTCTGGGCAATTGATTTTGTGTAACTTTCTTAGTGAACTATAAAATATACTGAAGTTAATTTGGGAAAAATTTCAAATAACACATATACTTTACTGAAAGTGATAACAGATGCTAATTTGTTCAATGCATGCGTACAGTCAGGTATATGATGAGTCAGATTATTTAGGGGGCAAAAAAACAGATCCAAAGAGATGGTATAACAATGATTAAAAAAAAAATACATAGCCAGGATTTGGAGTCCTAGTAGAAACCACCTGGTCAGTTTGGGATGAAGGTTAAAGGACTTATTTCACTCTTCTTTTAGTCTTATCTAAAGTTTACACAAAAGGACATTTACGGTGACACATCTGAGGCCAATCTCTTTTATCCCCTTGAACTGCTTGAACAGTGGCTCCAACTTCTAGAATCATTCTTAATATAGTGATGATACCAGAGATTATGGGCCCCCTGCGTAGTGGCCACAAGCTTGGCAGTAGCACTTTTCATCTGTGAAGGGGTCCAGCTGAGTATCAGAGACAGCCTTCCAGAAAGTGATACCCCTGGGTCCCTCAGTTCAGACAACTTCACGACTCTCCACGGCTTCCCACTGAAGTCTCCCTCAGAGCCCTCAGCCCCAGCTGCGTGCCCTCAGTGTCCAATCGTTCCACACGCTTTCTCTATTAATAGCCTCTAATGTAGCTCTAAAGAGTCATTTGTTAGACGAGGCCATCTTTAAAGGCCTATTTCTATACTAACGTAGTAGGAAATAGATGAAGAAAAGTGTTCAAGATTTACAAAAACTATCTGAATTCTATTCCCTGTAATGTTAAGTATCAGAAATAGTAGCTCGCCAAAGACTACAAAGTGGGAGAGGGGATCTGGAAAAGCAATACGTAAGGTTTTAAATCAAAGATGTCTTTAAATAAAATGGATAATTGGTTTCACAGGTCCATACTGGTCAATCAATGGCATGGTGGACTATATTGTGAAACAGACATGTTTTATATGTAAATGGCATCTTCATGCTACCACTTACTAGGGATCTGATTTGACATGTGACTTAATCACTTTCTGTAGCCTCAGGAATTTGTTTGTTTGAGGAATCTGAGTCAGGTGATATATTTAGTTCAACCTGTTATGATCCTATATTCTTGTTTCCTGAATTATGATCCTCTAATCCTGTAAGGGCTACCAAGTAGTTGCAGCCTCTAAAGAATTACAATCTAGTTAGGGAACAAAATTAATATAATAATCAACAGCTAAACTGCATGACAAATATATACATAGAACAAGGAAATATTGATATTAATGGACGTAAAATTTGGGGAGATTTCAGAAACAGGGGAACTTGGAGCTGAGAAGGGAGGCAAGCATCCTAGGCAGGGGAATGGACAGAAGAAAGGTTTTGGAAGCACGTGAGAGAGCTCTGAGGAAATAAACCAGATTATAAATGAAGTGAAACAAAGGAGTTTAGATTTGATGACAAAACCAAAGAGAGAAGTTTCTTAAACAAAAATGTAACAAAGTGAAAGCAATATTTAAGAAATATTAGTCTGACAGTGGTGAAGGGTTTATTCACTCAACAAATATTTATTGAGTGCAAATTCTAAGCCAAGCACCCTACTAAGCATTGAAAATTCATATATGAACAAGTAGACACCCATTTCCCATCCCACCATGAAGGTCCAGAGCATAGTGGTCAGAAGAGTCCAATGTAATAAACACTACATTTTCGGTGGCACCTACCCAGTCTGGGAGATGGGGTCAGAGAAGTTTCTAGGAGATAGCGGCTTTTGAAACTGGAGAGTTGGAATTAGCCAGGAAAGGTGGGTGACATGGGCAGGATGTTTGATGAGGAGTGTTCCAGACAGAAGGGCTAGCTTCTACTAAATTTCCAAAGAGAAAGGGAGATGATGTGGGAAGGTGAACTACGATGCTGTCATAATTATTCAAGCATGGGCTAATAACAGTCTAGGGCAAATTGGTAGCACTA
The DNA here is from genome assembly GCA_031878705.1 of Tapirus indicus. Classification (NCBI taxonomy): domain Eukaryota; kingdom Metazoa; phylum Chordata; class Mammalia; order Perissodactyla; family Tapiridae; genus Tapirus; species Tapirus indicus. Next base: position 30,078,254 of record CM062937.1, on the reverse strand, counting down.
AGAAAGGAAAGTAAAATAGAAATATAAGTATTTTATTATAATAATAAACTATAAATATACATTCAGAGAGCTCCAATATTAAGATTTAAGCAGTTAAAAGGTTAAGTCATTTTCTATGATTTTGTTATTCAAATAGCCAAAGAAATGCATGCAAAATGCCTTCTGCCTTTATTTTAATATACACATCAGGATAAATTGGAAATTAAAACATATTTACTTTCCATTTTGGAGATATAGAAAACTCTTTATAATTTAGACCATTTAATGAGCAGAATTTTAGGAATATAATATGCAGATTATTTCATTTCCTTATATCTTAGATCATCTTTGGAATGCCGTTTACCAGAGTTAGAAAGTTCAGTTTCATTTTCTATATGTTTTATCTCTTAGGCAATTATTTGAAATCGATTACTTCATTTTTGTCAAACTTTGCCTCTCTTTTTGAGAAGAGAGAAACATTTTTCATTTCCACATAGCAGACATAATGAAGGTAAATGGACCCTTTAAAATCCCAGGCTGAATATTCTAAGTAAAATCTAGATTTCATATATGCCTCTGTTATCTACATATCAGATAACTACTGCCTAAAACTGGAAAAAGTTTAACTCATGATTTTTTTTTAAAGTTCATTTATGGACTTTTACTGCAGTGAGTTCCAAAACAAAGAACTTAATTTTAAAAGCTCATTTTATTGAGTTAACAGTGAATTAAAAAACTAATGAAATTAATTTTTAGAGCCATTTAATTTAGTTCAGAAAAGAGTGAGACTCTTTTATTAACTTAATTATTTTGGAATTCACTGTTTTAAAGTCCAATAAATGTTATGTACTTTATTTCCAATTAACTTCATTGTGCTGTGAGTCGTGTTTTCTTTCTCTGTATGGCTAAATCTCACCTCTCGCTTTGCACATAGGCTGACGCATTCTCAGATGGGTTGGTCTCACTGTAAGGACATTAGATATAAGTATATTGCACCTTGAAAAAGTTAGCGTTTTATTGACTATTATTTTAATTCCCAGAATAGATTTATTCCTGTGAAACAGAAGGGTAACAAGTCAGCAATTCTCTAATTTTCTATCCTTGGTATATTGCCAAGGATATAAACTGTTGCACGGTCACTGTCTGTGATGTCCTATCTGTCCCCTTTGCCAACATATAGGCATTAGTTTAAGATAAAAATATAGTGAATTGGGTTATACAAAGGATGTAATATGTCAGTAATTCTTCAATTTTTTTCATCAGATTTTAATAAATGAAAATCTGAAAAAGATAAAATAATGTTATCTGTAAAAAAAATTGTTTTCCTTTTACTTACAATTGTATAGAATCCCAAGGGGAGTTTCTACCTTGACTTTTTGGAGAAATTTTGGAATGGGATAAATGACATTGCAAAGAGCCTCAGAATGTACAGATCTTAAATTTCACATTTCCCCATCTCTGTTCTTCATCCATCATATCAAGGTGGAGAAACAAAATCCTCTCTACTTTGTCCAGCAAGAAAAGTACTCTGTTCTCTGACATTTACTCAAAGATAAGACAAACCTCAGAAACTTCATATTGTTTTCTGTTTTATTCTTTGGTCATGGGTTGTGTTGTGTTGTGTTGTTTTGGGTGAGCAATCTTCTGAAAAAAAACTTAACATCTTTTATCTGCTGATTTTACTTCTGAGTAAAATGAAAAACTAAAACTAGCGACAGTCTTACCTCCCCGGTGGAGGCTGAAAATGGAGCTGTCGGACAGGAAGAGCGGTTAGGGCAGCAGACATGTAAAACTTCTCCACTAATTGGCTGACATTCAGAGCTTGAAGATCAGCAGCTGTTGAAGCAAATTTAGTCTGGATATAAGGCAGATTTTTCATTTATTTTAATTAATTACCACACACATCAGAATCTCTTCTGAAAAAATTCTCAAATGAAAACCTATGAGAAAGAAAGAGTGCTTAGGTGTACGTGGACTTCTACTGAAGTCCACAGCTTCCAATATACAATCAACTGACTTTTATTCATATAGAGACTTGCTTGACCTTTTGTAGATTAGGGAAATAACATATCCATACACTGAAAACAATTTCGATTGGATTCCAAGGACAAATTGCTCATGGTAGAATATACGTGTTTAAAGCCTATGGAGTAAGTGGGTAATGGTATGTATTTAGTATATATGTCTCTGCATGTGGAAATAATGCTACTATAAAACAATGGAAAATTGTCATTGCTGCATGCTTATAATAGCTATAAAGTATACAACATGCATATTGCAATATCTGTGCACTTTACAAAAAGTTCTTTATCTGGAAATAACGTAATTCTGTATGATGCAGTGCTCTAATTAGAAAAGTGCTTTATTGGACAGAAAAGTAAATAGGCCACCCTGTCTCATACTGTAATTGGTTACTATAGAATGTGTAATGTGCATAACATATGCCTAAAATGTATATGCTTATTAATTTTACTGTACTATTTTTCTTCGTATATACAAACTGAAGGCAGTCATTTATTATTTGCCTAACAACTGCCTTAAAAGAATAGCAGAGGGACTTGTTTATGCAATAAAAGATCGTTTGTACATATTTTAGCTTTAAGAAGACATGAGCACATTCTTATTGCAATTAGATCATTATTTATTGTTTCACTTTTGAAATCAGAATACTTGTGACGTTTTAGTCCAGTCCACCCTTGTGGATTAAATATTTATGCAATAGCTTTTTATTATGAAGATATAGAGAAAATAGACTCCTTAATATATGTAAATAAAACATCCATGCTAAATATATGTGTTGCCACTTATTTTAGGCAAAGAGAAATAGAATATGCAAACACTTACCCATGTAATCCGGCAAATCTTTGTTCTTTGTTTGAATTCCAGAAAAAGCAAAGTTACTACAGTGAGAGAACAAATTAGAAAATTGATAAGTAACTCCCCCAAAACTCTCCCTCTATAAAACTTTTGACTACAAGCTCATTAAAATATTTAAATATTAATATAATTATGCAGCAGTTTAGCCATACAAAACAGGTAAAGTGCAATGATACCCATATACCCACCCCTCTGCTTAAAAAATAAAACTTTGCCAATGATTCAATCCTCTTTTGAACCCTTTTAAGTCATTTCCTCTGTCCTCCACCACTGGATTGAATTAGGTATTAAAAAGCACGTTTTAAATGACTAAATTCAGTTTTCTTTGAAAACAATCAACTAGCTAATTACATAAATTAAACGGCTAATAGCAACCCAGGTATTTTCAAATACACTAAAGTCGAACCATCTTTGTTTCAGAATGTTTTGTTTATATATCTACCGTTCAACAGAAATCTAACAAAACCAAGCCTCTGGCAATTGGTTATTTATTTTAAGAAGGGAGGCGGGGAGCAATATCCCATGGGTTGCTGGAATTACCTGGGAAGGAGCTGTCAGTTCTCTCCCCTTTAGTCTTCACAGGGGGGTCCTTGCAAGTGTAGTTCTTTGAAACTATGTTTAGCTAATGACTCAAGAGGACTACTCAGAACCATCGAAGAGCACCTCAAAAACAGATGCTAAATGGACTTTTGCCAGGTTCTACTAGTAGAGCCATCAGCAGCCCACCAAGTTGGAATAAATTGAATTGAAATCAACAAAGAAGCATGCTGTTTATGGATAGTATTGAATCAATGTTCCTTTCCCATTGGAATTCAGAGGTAGTATATCATAGGGTAGTGAGTGCATCTGGAGGTCCAGTGCATTTCCCAAGCCCAAAAGAGTATGGAAGCATTATCCGATTCAGGTTTTACTCCTTTTAAAATGTTATTACGTGAATACAATACAGTTATTGTTTTAGCTGATTAATCTTCATTATGATCTCATAATTTGTATTGCCTATATCAATAATTTGTATTATATTAAACAAATCTATAAACAGAAATGTTTTTATTGGGGGAGGCGATGAGGAAACACGAGCATCTGGCAACCACACCTTGATTCATTTGAGCCCCTAGAGTCGTGGTGTGGTGCATTAATTTCTCAGTTTGTAATTTGCCAGCTGCATTTAATGGAACCAATTTTCATTACATCTGTTCTATGGTTCAAAGAGCTCTTTTAGTTGCCAAAGGGAGCCAGCTTCACACAGATTCTGAGAGGGGCTAATACACTGTTTCTTGAAGTATTAGATAACCAAGGATGATTCCCAGTTTTACAGCAAACAAATTATTTTTACAGAGGCAAGTTTTATATTCGTGACTTACCACTGGTAGATTTCAAATTAAAAGTATAGCATGCCCTTTTCCCAGGAATTATATATTGATTTTCATGTCATTTTCTTCATAATACCCACTGATTGCCTGTCTTTGTAATTGGTGGTAGATTTATTGTTTACTAGTTAAAGGAAACATAATTATGCTTAAGTAAATCCTCTTTGTAAATTGCAGGTGGTTCAAAGATGAATATTTCTTGGGCAAATATGAAATTTATAAATGGTTTTTAAATTTATTATAGTAGGCGTTATTTATGGACAAGAGAAGGTCATAGCTCTTCATCGTGTGTAGTGGGAGCATTTTTAATAGTAGAAATGGTTTTGCTTGAGCAACTTTACATTCTTGCTGTGTAATTTTAATCTCCATAAAAATATGTCACTGTTGTGTAATACCAAATGTAGGATTCCAGTTGAAAGCAACTTTCAATGCAAAGGGTTTTCTCATGGGCAGAAGAGAAATTTGAAATGTTCTACAGTGCTTTGAAGTTCTAAAGCTTCAGCTGGGAGAATTATAAAGCATTAAACCTGAAAAGTTTCCACCTGATGGTCATGAAATAGCATGCCTATATGAAAACCGACGCTGCTTCACTTCCTCGAGCAATTTTTTTTCCTTTTCCAGAGTTTCAAAAATATCATGCATCATGTTATATTAAGAAGATCACTTAGACTTTATCCTTTGAAATCATTAAAGTACATGCTATAATTGTTTTTATATATGAAGATTCAATGACATGATAATCTGTGTGTACTGAAGTTTCAACACAGATGAAGTCAAGTTTGTTCTCAAATTAGCGACGACTTTGTATCTTATAACCAGATTCAAATGATCATTTTTGCACTTGCCTCAGAGTAGAAAAATGAGCAGTTTACTAATTAAATTTCAAATCTATAGTTATATTTTTACCTTACAGCTTACCTAAGAGTTTTAACTGCATGTTACTTGAGTCTCACCACAAGTTGAGTGAGTTGATTCAGGTCACAGAGTGAGAAGGTGACAAAAATCAAACTCAAGACTTAGGACTCCAAATACAAACATCTTATCTCTAAATTAGTCTCTGTTGTGACTGCCTTATTATTAGGTCTTAATTTCAGGTTTTTATTTCTAGCATTGGGAAATGTAGGTAAGGAGATAAGGATAATTTTTGAACACAGTGAATAACTTAGCATTACAAGACTCTTTTCCTTTTATCAAGCTGAAATGATAACTACAACAACTAGTACCGTTAGAGACTATTTACTGACCCCCCCCCCCAAAATCTAGCAGGTATTGATAGTAGGGCTGTATAAAACACAAGAAAGACAAAGCCTCTGCTCCCTAGGAAACCAGATAAAAATAGGAAGTTAGGGGGCTGGCCTGGTGGGGTAGTGGTTAAATTCACACGCTCCACTTCGGTGGCCCAGGGTTCACAGGTTCAGATCCCAGGTGTGGGCCTACACATCACTCATCAAGCTGTGCTGTGGTGGCAACCCACATAGGAAATAGAGAAAGATTGGCACAGATGTTAGTTCAGGGCCAATCTTCCTCACCAAAAAAAAAAAAAAAAGGAAATTAGGCATTATTTCAGTAGTATACTTAGGCAATGCTTGATAATACATCTGACTTCCAATAGACACAGAGGGGTCCTAAACTCAAAACTCATTTGTTCACCCATAGAAGAACATTTAATGCATTCAGGTAAACACCAACTGCCTCATTTACTTGAGTAAACATAAATGAGTAGGACTCAGGGCCTGCCGCTGAACTTGTATGTTACAACGTATGAAGAACAAATTCAAACAGACAAGAACACCCCACCTTGAGATGATTCAATCACTGCCAAATTACTAGAAGTTTAGTGTTTGCACACTTACAAGAAATCATTTTAAAAATACGTATCGAATATCTATTATAGACGACTATAGGACTAGGATGGGTCCTAGTGCTGAATGATAGAATATATGGCAATTTTTGGTAAGCTTAAGGAGCTGACATCTATGTACTTGGAGAGTGAAGAGAGTAAACCTGTGGCCTGATAAACATCATAGCAGGACTGCACCATTTCTATGAAAGCTGCAATATGACCATTCATCTTCTTTAATATTTGAGATAAAATAGAACATATCTTCCCATAGGACTCTAAGAACTCAATAGTAACTGTAGGTAAAAATGCATCCTACATGGAGTTTAAAATGAGACCTCTAGAATTACTGTATGTCATTATTCTAAGATGCATGTCTCTCAGATTCTAGCATTTTTGAAATTTGGGCTCATCTTAGAAATGATGGCATCTTAGTATGTGTCATAGTTTAGTGAACAGTTATTTTCCTCTTTCCCAGTGATATATAAAATCGTGGTAAATCTTACCACCAGTGATAACTTAGATGTGATCAAATATAGTATGTAATAAAAAAATATGCTCCAGGTCACCTAAATGTGGTATCAATTTCCAATTTTAATTAACTGTTTTTAGAATTCTCCATATAATATTAAAATAATTATCACTGATTAAGAATGCTCTCATCACTCTGCTAACCACTTTATAGATGCCATTTTACTTAATCTTCAGAAAATTCCTACCAAAAAAAATTTTACTGTTGTTGCTTTATAGATGAGTAAACTGAGGCCAGAGAGCTTAAATAACTTGCCCAAAGTTATAGTGGTGTCAGAATTCAAACTTGGATATATCCAACTCATGCGTTCTTTTTCTATTTAAAACAAAACGTGTTCAACAATCAACCACAATGAGGTGGTTAATTTAAATTTTTTTTTTTTTACCTTCTTAAAATTTAGAGTTCTTTGGAAATGATTCGGATGATGTGGGTCTCTTCAAAAAGATTTTTTAAGTAAGTGTGAAATTATCCCTTCAGTCCTTTTCTCAGTGAATTTCCTCTAGTAGGCAGGAGCAATCAAAATCATTCCACTGACTTCTGAACTCAGAAACCTGGGTTAGATTAGAGCTGAAAGGTCCTTACAAATCATGAACCACCATTAAACAGCTGATGCTCAGAGTATTTCCATCAACGTGGACAGTCAGTTACAGGTGAGGCTGGAACCTCTGCTGAGCTCTGGCTAGGGGTGCTATTTCATTTCACTCTCTCCTTGATCTCCCTCTGAATGGATTATCTAGATAGTCTTTCAAGAAAGAGGTGTTCAGCCAGTACTTGTCATCGATGATGAAAACCATGTTGTTTCTCTCTGTCATAGAAAATTACATTTGCAACTATATACTGATCCTGCATTTCTTTCATCTTTTAGTTTCTCCTTAGTTCCTTCAAACCCTTCATTCTAAAAAGTAATAGCAGGGAACAATAAATGTTTTTTGATTCTACTTTTTCGTCTTTCATTGCCACAACCAGTCACTGTGCTCACTCCAGCTTCCTGTCCCAGAGGTTTGAGCAGACCCTGATGGATTTCCTACACATAAGATGCGTAGCCTTATGACCCTTCTTAAAACCTAATCCTAAAACCTCTCCCCTACATCCCTCATTTTTTCTATAAATTTCCATTAAAAAGCAAAACTATTCAGAACAGTTTTTTTTCTGTTCACGATTGGCTCCCTTAATCTATCTTTTTGTACAGTAGTCATAATTGTTATACAAAACCCAAAGATGCAGGGCACACAGACTACCACAATGAATCAAATTGCACTTGACAGTTTGTTGACAAGCTTTGAATACTTCACCCTTCATTGAAAAGTCAGAAGAATTATAAGGTCATTAGCACTAACATTTGAACCGAAACTGAAAGAATGCCCACCAGTGCAAAGAGTACCCTCAGGACACATATACTATTGCCTTTTTAGACATAGACAAGCTGCTGGAGGAATCAGGAAAAAATCCATCACAGAGAATGGAAAGGTGTGGGCTTTCACTGGGAAGGCAAACAGAGAAAACATCTCAGGAGCAAGAGAGGAACGTGAGAACTCCCTGCACTCATTGCATTGACCGGCATTTCACTGTGCTTTTTTTCTTTTTTTCCTAGTATCCTCTAGGCTTGTCTGGTTTCTTTGAGCATCAGACCTGTGATCCTTTACTAATTTGCTTTGCTAAAGGAAAGCTACCTATCTGGAGCCAGAGCAGGAGGCCAGATGCTAGCATACTGCTTGCACCTGTCTCCAGCCAGCCCTGCACATTTATCTGTAAAGAAGACATGGCAAAGCGCGTGCGCGTGCGCACACGGACTCTGACCATATGCTGAAATCTGCACAAAGCCCCGCGAACCATTTCTTCTCCTTTGTAATAAGCCTCCTCAAGTTTCACTGAAGGACAAAAGAACACAGATATTGAGCCCTCTACCTCCACCTTTAAAAATATATTTATTGTCCATAGTATTTCAAGTAATTATGTGAGGGCACTTTGCTAGTCGCTAGAAAATGATGCTGCAGTGTAAATGTCTGTGCCACCTAAAAAAACCAAAAATAACTTTTTCAGTCTAGTCTCCAGACAATTTGATTTGCCTCCTAAACAAAAACAAGCAAGATAATTCATCTAGTTCCTCTTCCAGTTAGAAGGCAACGTAGAGCATTGCTGTAAAGTAATTGTGTGAATTAGCACACAATAATTGTAACATGAAGTTACACTTCTGCATTTTCAGCAGTGTGCTCAGAGCAATCTGAGATTTTTTCCCCAGTGTGAGCAAGATCCATCGCAAGGTTGCAAGATGGACTCCCTCTGGCTTTAGTTTGGTCACTTGATTCCGAGTGAACTGGGGTCCATATTGTCAGCTTCCTAACTTGTCAGCTTTGCATGCTCAAAATGCAGTTCTGTCTCCCAAATAAGAGAAAAGAATCCAATCCTCTGAGTCTTTTAATCTCTTGTCTTTTTTCATTACATGGAATCAAAAGAAGAAAGCAAGCTCTGGTAGTTTCTAAACATTCTGGCAACAGCAAGACAGTCATGGGGTCGATTGTTTTCAGACTTTTTAATTTTTTTGGATTATTTTATATGGTGAGTTAATGACCACATTTACATGTTTCTAGAAGTGAAAATGCATCTTATTATGGGGGTGACACGTTTGTGGTAGAGCCTGGTAGAGTCAAAATTCAACATTTATAATCATAAGGTAACGCAACAATACTTTCTACATTGATTAACAGGAGAAAGGTCCTCCTAAGCTAACTCTGTGGTAATTTTAAACAAGATATAATAACACAAAGACAAGCAAACCTCCAGACTGGGGTTCAGACTTGATAATTCTCTTTGTTTTATTTTAAGTCTCAGAAACACAAACTAAGACAATGGGGTTTTTCAATTGACTTTGAAATGTAAAAATATCATAAAAGGAAGAAATGGAAATGCATAATAAGCAACAAACTGTAGGAGTCTGAAACAGAATGAAAAAGCATCAGTATCATGGTTAGTTGAGTAAAAGATGTAATTGTTCTGGGAAACAATGGAATCCTAGAATCGCTCTTTTGAAAGTTAGCTATGTTGTCCTGTTGTCTTAATATTTTGTAGTCTTCAATGTTGATATTCATTTCCAAGACAGTATCTAAATTCTGCCTCTCAATATCTTACAATACTTATATTTTACAGTTATGAATGTCTAATATTGAGTTATGTTGAATAAGTGTTTATATAAAAATTGGAGAACTTTCATCACTCCTCTAGAATAATGGAGGAAAAAAGTGTTTTAGAAGCTTCAAGGCATGACTCATGAGAGATGAATATTTCCCCTGAATCAGCATATTTATCTTGCAATGAGATGTTTTAATTCATTCAACTTACTTCAATTAAACCTATTATGTGCAGTGTACTTTGTTAGGTAAGGTACATAATTTGAAAGAATTATAAAACATGGCTCCTTCCCTCAAATAACTGGCAGTCTGGTCAGGAGAGAAAAATGATGTATATAGGAAACATTTACTAGCAACACAGTAAATCTTAGATTGCCTGTGAGGTAGTAAAAAAATTTTAAATTTTAGGAGTCAGAGATAGAGGTTTGCTAGTTCCAACTCTACTACTAATTCTGTAAGTGAGGTACATTCTCTTGGAGTCAGTAAAATGAAGAAGCTGGATTTGAATGATGTCTAAATGTCCTTCCAACAATGACATTAAAAAAAGGCCAGGTATCTAAATATTTGCTAAAGAAAAGACAAGGGAAATTCAAGAAAAGAAGAGATCAAGCTGAGCTGGGATGCCAGGGAGGACTTCATGGAAGAGGTGAGACAATCTGGCCTCTTTGAAGAGTTGATGCTTCCTTTCTCACTGAACAAATGCCCTTGTAGCAAGCAAAATGGCTGTTGCATATCTTGTTAGTTGAAGGTGTTCCTACAAGTTTTAGTAGGAAGTAATTAAAGATGAAAGGGCTTCATTTTTAAAAAATGTGTCCATCTTAGTTTCTTTGCTTTATTTCCATGACATCATCCAAGGGCATGTGTGAAAACTGAAAATGTCTCATAAAGATAGCCTGATGGACAACATATAGGAAAACGCCAGAGCAGAAATGCACCTACACTACTAAAACTCATTAATGCTATTATGAAATAAATCCACGTGTGTGTTCATTTCCTTAAGCTTCTTATTTTCATTGAATGTTTTGTTTTTTATCATGAGTTCCCCAAGGTACATTATCACCACTGTATAGGAATAGTGCCTGGGGAGATTTCAACCACACTTCTAATCATCAAAACACTGTAAAATAAACTACCAACCAAAATGTACAGAGTTACTTATAATAGTGGTCACATAGATCTAATGATATACGTCCTTAAAGTAATTTGCTACCAAAGATAGCAAATTAAATACTGGTAAAGCTTGACTCAAAGAAGCCCAAACCCCCAACCGCTGTGACTGCTTCCAGGAGGTTTCATGATTGGTGGGCAGGTCACTCCACGCAAGTCACAACTGGATCACTTGGTAACTTTGTGTGGTTCTTACCATCCTCCTTGACACTCAACTGCCTCACAAGATGGAAGTGAGTTGCCATCAATGAGAGTCTCCTGAGAGCTTGTCATGATCTTACGAATATACTTTCTCACTTTCTTGACTCTTTTTACCTTTACAGTACTAAGTTGCCAAATTTTATCAAGACTCCTTAGGAAATGTGTTGCCTAAAAGAATATTCGATTAAGCAAACACATTTGGAAAATCCAATGTGTAGGAATAAATATAAGCCCTTATATAAGCCCATATTTTAAAATATGAATAACCATTTCTACCTCATCAAGACTGTTCTATCTGAAATCTAAGGACTATCAATAGATCTGATACTTCAGTAGGGACCTCAATTCCTTTGAGGCATATTGCTTTAAGCTTTGAGAAGATGAGGATGTTTTAGGTGTGGAAATACTCTTTAATATGGTCCTTTCTGATTCAGCCTAAGGATTTTCATATTTTATTACTATATTATTAAATATTATTTTATATAAATTATTTATAACTGAAAAAAACTATAAGAGCCATTGATCAATTTGAACATTTTCCCCATCATTTAAAATTCTTAAATAGTGAATAAAAAAATTATTGTTCTAGGTTACTGTTTATGGAGAATACATCAATATTTTTGGTGCTTTTATGTCCTGTAATAGCCATCTTTTTGAAGATTTCTTCTCAAAACTAGTGTTTCTTTTTATGAAAAACTTGCTTCGTGATTTTATCAAGTATTCAGATTTACACATTAAATTCATCTATTCATTCTCCCTCTTCATCTGGTGAGATTAATATTCTTTGCTTTGAAATATTATATTTTAATTTAATTTTTTATAGTGGCATATATCTATATAAAATTATTCTTCTATATGATATCAAATTGTTCAAAAACTCGCCTCTACCTTTATCACTGTATTTTTCTAAACAAATAAGCTATTCTTAATGACATTATATTTGTTGAAAACATGCCTACATATTAAGTACAGATGTCTGAATAGCCAATTTAAAATACCTAAATATTTAAAAAAGCACTCTGACTTGCATTTTAGAGAACAGGGGAAATTTTTAAAAGGGAGAAGTGACCACAATAAGTATGATAAAATTATCTTCCCATTTTTAATAAAAAGAGTGTAGTTTTACATTTCTTTCTTTTTCCCCTTCGGATATGGAATTTGCTAGAAACCTTTAAAAGTTAATTTCCTAATATCCCATAAGGACACTATACCTGGTATGTAAATAGCCGATTGATATCTTGCAGTGCTTCTTTTTCACAATGTGACATGTGTAAGAGGAATCAATAGATAGAAAGTATCTTGTTTATAGCCACCTCATAACTGTTTTGTAAAATGAAAAATATAATCCCCGGAACAAATATTGTTTTCTTTACCCCTAAAGTCTTAGGAAGATATAACATATCTTAAGGATAAATAGTCCTTTTTCATTATAGAAGTCAAATGCTGTATGTTTACAGCAATAATATACATAAAGAAAACATTAGTGAAAGAGGGAGGGTACAAATGCCTAAGGTGTTTTCTTGGTTGAAAATAACAATACAGTGGGAAATACACTGAACCATATGTAGCTTGTATATTTCAACATCTTGCAAAATCAGCTACTCTTTCCATTGCACAAATGTGCTACAGCTGATTTTACAAAATAGGCAACAATGTTTGTCCAAGTGCCTGATTCAGCAGCTGGCCCACATTTTTTATTATGAAAAATGAAGATTAATTGATGAGAATGTTGACCTTCCTTCTAAAGAATCACACTTTGTAAATTTAGCGTCTTTGTTTGAGTTGGCAACTGAGTATTGTCAGACTTAAATGTTGGTATTTTTAAGCTAAAGAGAGGATAGAAAAGATAACGTACATGAATTTAACAAAAAATCCCATGAATCATGTAGTCAATTTTTTACTAGTTTTTCAAGCTGCTGTTCACTTCTCTATTTTCAGCTATGAATTGCAAAATAATTTTGGCCAAGTACAGTGTTTGCTTTGAAAGTTATTTGATCTTATTCATTTCTCTACAGTGATGGAAACCAAATATTTTCTATGCAAAATGATTTGGAAAGCAGATAGAATTATTCTACAAGCAAACTATAGATGTATCGTAAATCCAATGGATATATGCTGGGCACTGAAAAGATGACAGAGATTAATTAGGTGTGAAGCTCATATTCAAGGAAATATTGGTCGTCAGGAGAAAAGGGCATATCTTCAAATTACTATTGTTTCTGCCAATAACTTGCTTTGTCACTTTAGGCAAATCAATTCAATTCTGTGATCCTCAATTTCTCCACATATGAAATATTCTGAGTATCCTTCCAGTTTGCAAATTCTATGATTCTGTGATTTTTTTTATCTCAGAAATGCAAATATATATAAGAAATATTTTTAAACTTAACAAAAAAGACAGTTCTGCTAAGTTTTTCTGGGCTCGTGATTTTTTTAACTTTGCAATATACACAAAATTAGAGGGGATAGAATAATGAATACCATAAACATCATGAGCTAGTTTTTATACCTATTGTTTCTTTTCCTGAAACATTTTAGTGTAGATTACAGACATCATGACATTTCACTCCTAAATACTTCATTATGTAATAATAATGTATAATGTATCACATACATAATGCGTAATAATGTATCACAAATCCATTTTCATACCTCATAAAATTAGCTAGGATTTCTTTATATCAGCAAATATTCAGCCAACGTTCATGACTTCTTCATTGTCCCTAAATATCTCCTCTGGAAGAATCCAATCAGTGTCCATGCACTGCATTTTGGTTTCTCTCTCTTTCAGTCTAGACTGGTCCTTCTGCCTCTCCCATCTTGTTTTCTTGTTGTCCTTGTTGGTTGTTCGTGACATTGACATGTTCAAGGTATTAGATCCATTGTTGTCCTCTAGAATGTCCCCCGTTCTAAATTTGTCTTATGGTTTCTTCTTGACATGTTTTATTTCTCTAGTCCTTTCTACTCTGTAGACTTGAAGTTAGGATCCCAGGTTTGATTCTACACAACCTATACATTTTGAATACTTCATGGGTAGGGCTGTATATTTCATATTGTCTCACATCGGCTGTTTCACTATTAGTGATGATAGGATTGATCGCGGAGTTAAGAAGGTGATAACCTGTATTTTCCATTGTAAAATCTCCCCTTGCATGTGTTCTTGTGATTATAATTTACTTTTTTGTTTACATCGGCATTGATACTAACTAGTTGGTAGTTCTCTAAAAAGTCTGGGTAAATGTATAATCTCAGCAATCTTATTATAATATTCAAGTAATATGTGCCTCATCAGCACATTTACTCTCTGGACATAACATCTTCTCTTTAAGGGGCGGATGATAAAGAGAATAGCATAATCTTGTCGTATGAAGTAACTCTTCTCCTTAGAGTTGGGATCTTTATCTTTATTTTACTTTATTTCCTAGGGATGTCATCCTCAGGACATTTTCATCACACTGTTTTACAGAAGCCACTTTTTGGAGTGCTTGTCATAAAATGGTATTTAATCAATTTTTTAAAAAATATATAAGGAAATATCATTTTTATAATTAGCCATGGAGTGCAGTTTTAATGTTGATGTGTATAGGCTTTCACAAATAAATACTAACTCAGCTTTATTACAGTTTAAATTCAAGATATATGTGAATTCTTTAATGGGTATGCACTAAAATATTTAAAATGTTACTGTTATGGCTTCAGTGATAGTAATTAAAAACTGTACTACCACCGATTTTAAGTAACACTGTATGATTTGGTTGGTATTTTCAGTGTGTCGTTGTAGAAACATGAAGCCCATCTTGTATGGAGTCACCATCCATGCTTCATTTCTACCTCCTCCTTACATACTTGTAGCAGACCTGTCAGTTGCTTGTTCCGTCCTTTAAGGTTTCAGTACATCTTGCAAAGTTTTGCTGTATTTCCCATAATTTCCTCCACATGATTAAACTGTCATCATCCCTTGGGCCAGCTGATTTAATGGAACTCCTTTATTGGCAAACGTCACTCCCCTGTATCATTTCCCCACTTCCTTACCAGTGTTCTCACCAATTCCCAAATAAACCATTTGGATGGGAATCTTTGTCTTAGGGTTTGTCTTAGTCTGGAAAAATCCAAACTAGGACAACCATCTTTATTCCCGGCATTCGGAACTGTTTGCACAGATTTGAAACAAGCCTTATTTTATCTTCGCACTTGTTCACGTGCAAGTCAACCCGCAAGGCACGTCATCCTTTCCTCCCTCTTCTCTCTCTGGCTAACAGATATCCATCTTCGTTTTTAAGATTTAGTTTTATTTCTAATACATTTTAGACGTGAATATCAGGAATAAAATAGTTCTATAAAGCTTGTTAATTTTAAAAAACATGATTTTTTGGTTTCTTTTTGATGTGTTTGTTTCTCTAGTCCTCCACTTTCCCAACATCCCACTCGCTGGAAGCAACCATATTCAATTTTTGCAGGTGATTCTTTGGGATTTGCCTCAATGCCTCTTAATCATATGATTATATTGTTGTTTCTTGATTATTGGTTCTCTTCATTTTCCAAAATGGAAGAGGATGATTTAACTCTCTTTCACTGGCACTATACCACACAGATGCACAAACATTTCTGTCCCCCAAGTCTCCTAATATATTTATATAATAGTCTCGGTTAAATAAATATTCATTGTTTACATTAATTAGACTGTATAAACACTACTGACAGCACAGCTGTATTATAATTATTTTTTATTTTCCTACAAATTTGGTTTTCCTTGGAAATTAATAATTATCCTTTTTAAAATTTTGATTAACTTAATTAAAGTCTTCTGCTCCGTGAAAGAAACTTTGAAGAGAATGAGAAGACAAGCCACAGACTGGGAGAAAATACAAAACATATCTGATAAAGACTAGTATTCAAAATATGCAAAAAAGAAAAAAACTCAAATCTCAACAGTAAAGAAACAACCTCATATAAAAATAGGCAAAATATCTGAAGAGATATCTCATCAAAGAAGATATAAAGATGACAAATAAGCATCTGAAAAGACGCTCAATATCATATGTCATTAGGGAATTAGAAGTTAAAACAATGGGATAGCACCACACACCCATCAGAGAGGCTACAACCCAGAACACTGAGAAAACTGAATGCTGGCGAGGACGTGGAGTAATAGGAACTCTCATTCGTTGCTGGTGGGGACGCAAAATGGAACAGCCAGTTTGGAAGACAGTTTGGCAGTTCTTATAAAACTAAACATACTCTTACCATACACAAATGGCATTAATTTTCTATACATCTCATTAATTCAACCCCAAACTCACTCCTCACTGGGTAAATATCTCTTATTACACGTAAATATTCAGATGAAATGTCAATTTCTTCATCTTGAAGAAATTTATCTCTCCGCATTCTTAGACTTGATTGACAGCTTGTGTGGGTATACAATCTAGGTTAGAAATAAGTTTTTTCCTCAAAAATTTTAAGACATTGCTCCTCTCTCCTTCTCTTTCTCTCTCTCTCTAGAAGTTTGTAGATGTTCTTGTTTTGCTCCTGGTGTTCTGAAATGTTTTAAATTTATAATGATGACTCCGATGGTGATTAATCTATTTCTATCCCTTGTATTGAGCAACCATACGGTACTTTCAATCTGTAAAATCACATTCTTGGTTTGGGGGAAATTTCTTGAATTTATTCTTTGAAAATTCCCCCCTTTCAATTTCTTCAATTCTTCCTTTATGGAATTCTTATTATTTAGATGGTGAACCTCCTTGATATGTCCTCTATATTTTTTCTTTGTTTTATATTTTGTCTCCTTTTCCATCTCTTTTGTCTTTTTAATTTTCTCATAACATTTTGTTTTCCAAATCTCCTACTACTATACATTCTTAATTTCAAAGAGCTTTTTAAAAAATCTCTGTATTTTTTTTCTCTTATAACATCCTATTCTTCTTTCATAGATGCAAATCTCCTCTTATTTCTCTAAAAATGCTAATGGTAATTGATAAGTCTAGTTCTTCTCTTCCTTGCATGATTTCTGCTTCTAATATGCTTGCTTGCTCATTTTGATCTTTGTCTTTCAAGTCATATGTTCTCTTCAAAACCTGGAAACTCTTTACTATCAACTTATATCTAAAAATGTAGAAAGGGAGGACTGCATGAAACTCTGCACTTTGCTGGGTTAGCTGTAGTTTCCACACAGGTTGACCTGACTGGCCAGGTTCACTGGAGAGTCTCCGGAGTCAGTACTTTCCCCCAGTGCTGGTCAGATTCCTCAAAGAAGAATTTCTCAGTGAAGTTCTATGTCTCGCTGCGAGCGTTCTGTGAGTCAAAAAGCCTGGAATCTCAACATTCAGTGTGTAAACCTTTCAATATGTGATCTCGACACTCAGTCACCCTCGTGTCTCCAGTCTAGAGTCCCTCTGTTTCAACATCTCCAGAGATTGAACCTCTAGTCCTATGCTAGGTAGAAATTAGGAATAGTCGTCTGGTTGTAAGAGAGGGTCTGCAGGGCTCCTGAAACCTCCTTAAACAGCTTCAACCAATCTTTCATGTACCAACTCCAGTGGTACTTGGTGCAACCAATACCTGTGGCTTTTGATGATTCTGTGACACAGATTAGGCCACGCCCGTGTTCTCCACCACTGACATAAGATCCAGCCTTCCAGGTCTGCTAAGTCAATACCAATTATCCCTTTATGTGAGTTTACAGATAAAACAAGCAAGCAAAAAGTCAACTTTCTTCTCATTTCAGTTGTAAATGCCTGTGGTTAATTCTCCATCTTAAACCAGAATTGCTTCTCTTCAACCTGTTAGAAGATATAACTCACAAAGTGCTCATTTGGGAGACCACTTCTGCCATCACCTACCTTCATCTCGTCTTTGTGTTGCAGAGAATTTTGGGTATTCCTGGGTCTAAGCTAGTGCTTTCCAAATTATATGTCAACTCTTGCTTTATGTTCTCTCTTTATCCTCAATCTATACAAAAATCTTGAGATGAAAGCCTCTGTTTTTTGTTTCTGTGTCTTTTTGCTCAGCCAATGTTCAGCTGATGGTAGGCCTTCATTGTGTTTATTGAACATATTGACAAATGAATCAGGTGTTAAGGAATTGAGCAAAAAGCTGAAATAAAATGAAGGTGGATTCAGCTGTGTTTTAGCTCTTACAAGTCACTAATAAAATCTGCTTTGCTGTCACATTTATGGGCAGTTTCACTTAGGGGGATGAAAACTGTGAATGGAAGAGTAAAGAATTTAGGTCTTCGTTACCTGCTTCTGGTAGTAAAAGTAAACATGGGACCAGAGAACTTTCGGATTGTTTTGTGAGACTGTAATGTCTGCATCAGTATGTCTTTTTGCTAAATTTTATTTTCTATTTTTTTTTCTGTTGCCCTCCCATCTAAGTAGAAAAACACTGTGAAAGAATAGTTGCAAAATTACTGAGTATATTTCGTAATTGACTACTTCTCACCAAAGGTAATATTTGTTTGTTTTAATTAAAGTTCCAAGGAAAATGTGCAGAATCTGTCACATATTGTTTGGAGGTTAAAGAATATGTTCACTTCATAACCTTAATGTGCGGTTTTGTGTATGCCCTCTATCAGAGCTGTATCTATCTCCTGAACATCTATGAAAGGAAACTCCTCTGGGAAAAATATTTCATAAATATCTGACCACTCTAAACTTGATCTTTGATGTTAAAACTTCACAGGGAGCTGCTTTTGGTTATGGAGCTTTCAGAAAATTTGTAGTCAAGGTTCTTAGATTATTCATTTGAGGTATATTAGTTCATCATTTTTATGTCTACATGTAACCAAAGCATTCCACTTTGGGTATCATCCTCACCTGCTAAGCAGAGACGAAGGAAAAAACAGTCTAGAATTATTCTTATGAGGGCAGAACTATTTTAGCTCATCCTATCTGGGAGGAATGGAGTCAGGATGCCCTCAGTAAACACCTGAGCTGTGAAATTTTTTTTCATTTTTTTTTTTTTTTTTTTGGCAGGGAAAGATTTGCCCTGAGCTAACATCTATTGCCAATCTTCCTCTTTTTTTTTCCTTCCCAAAGCCCCAGTGCAGGGCTGTATATCCTAGTTGTAAGTCCTTCTAGTTCTATGTGAGCCACTGCCACAGCATGGCAACTGACAGATGGGTGGTGTGGCTCCACAAGTGGGAGATGAAGCCAGGCAGCTGAAGCAGTGAACACCAAACTTTACCCACCAGGCCATCAGGGCTGACTCTGGACTGTGAATTTTGCAATCACTGTGGTGATGCAGGGTGGGGGCACAGGTTTAGGAATGTGCACTCTGCGCTGTACCCAAAAGGGACTCTTGGTCTGGGGACTCTGGAAACAAAGAAATTATCATGGAATAACCAACTATACTGAGATAAATTATATAAGGATTTGCCATACAATGAAGCAGCATGTCAATTAGTGCCGATTCCTGATCAAGAAAGCCATGGTGTCTCTCTATCCTAGGAGTAGCTCAAGTCTTGGTCTTAAACCTAAACCTCAACCTCTTGGTCTTCCCCTTTTGTTTGGTTTGTCTTTCCTTGCTCCATGGTACTTGACATCTACTCAGTGTCTGCTGGGATTTTAAGAGTAAAAAGTTCTGTGAAGGTGTTTCTTGCTGTCACCTCTGTTCTCTGCCCAGTGGTCACTGTAACTCCCTTTTCCTTCTTCCAACTCTGCCTGGTCCAACACTCCGGATGGATACCGCACTGGGTCCCCTCTCATTGGCTCCCTTCCCACCCTGTGTTCTTATTCTGTCGTTCATGCTGTCATTTATTTTATTTTTAACAGACGTTTTTTATTTCTAATTACAATTCAAATTTTCTGTAGGATGAATGATAATACCAATTAGCATTGAAAGAGCACTCATTCTATGCCAGACTCTATGAAAGCAATTTACAAATATGATCTTAAATCACTTCCAAAATAATCCTTCTGTCTGCAAATGTGGTTTCTCATTTTACAAAGGAGAAAAAGATGAGATTCAGCAAGGTTCAGTACCTTTCCCAAGGTCACCCCCATAGAGAGTTCTGGAGCTGGGATTCGAACCTAAAGCTACCTGACTTATGTGTCCATGCTCTTAGATATTATCAGAGAAAAAAGTAAAAGGCACCCATAACTTCATTATCTGAAAGAAAATATTTTTAATATTATTTCTTGTTATTTTGTTTACAATAGCACATGCGTAAACGTGCGCATGTGCATATAAATATATACATGTTCACAAACATATTTATACAAAGGTCTTGTAATATATATTTAGTAGAATAATACTTTGTATATTTTTTATTTGTCACTATTGTGAACTTTTTTGCATGTTATTTTGTGAAAAGAAAATAATTTAGTTTTGTGAAAATAAAATAATTTTGTGAAAAAAATATATCATTCAGAAATACCACATTTTAACCATTCCTTGGCTGGTATTTTTTTTTTCCTTCTAGTCTTCCATTGTGAAAGATAGTGGTGGTGTGCACATTTTACTGTCCATCCTCTAGGGACACACCTTTGCCTCCTTTGCTGTGTTTGTTCTCACGCCAGCCACCTGCATTGTTCTAGCCAAATGGCCAGTCTTCCCTCATGTTAATTTCACTGGCCTTATCTCTCTGGTGGAACTGGCCTCAGTATATTCAGCCTTCTCTACCTCTAATCAATCCTCATTAATGTGGCCAGAGACAAAAACTAGCTCCACAGCCAAGTAACGTTAGAAAGACTGTTCCCCCAGAAAACAAACACACCCCACTCTCTCTGCCCTCTCCTCTTTCCTGGTCCTCATTTCAACTAGGAACTGCAGCTGGGGAGGCCTGGGCTTCTCTTACATGTGAGCATGTCATTAATCAGGTTGTCACCAACTGATGTGTAAAATGGACTCTAACAGTCCAATGATCAACTGCTTGGCCCCTGAAATTACTATTTCCTGCTGCTCTCTGGAATACCTCTTCTTAAGAGCAGATTCCATATGTATATATTTTTTTTTTTGAAAATTTGGATTGTGACATTAAATCCAAAAATTATCCTTCAGTGTTGAAAGATTTGTCATGTCTGCAGTATCCGTAAACACTTGGCTATCTTTAAGATAGAGTCCTAGCCCAAAGAGTAGATTTAGTTACTTCTTAAAATTACCTTTAAAAATTAAAACATAACCTTTGTTTTACTAGCAAGACTTATGTGAAGAAAAAAACTTA
The DNA here is from genome assembly GCA_031878705.1 of Tapirus indicus. NCBI lineage: Eukaryota > Metazoa > Chordata > Mammalia > Perissodactyla > Tapiridae > Tapirus > Tapirus indicus. The sequence continues at coordinate 30,056,998 of CM062937.1, read as the reverse complement.
AGATTTGTATTTAACTCCTTATTCTCACTTTTTAGACATTTTGATCAGTGACAAAGCTTCAGAAATTTGAACATGCCCACACTTTTGTAAACTGCCTGATTACGGTTTTTCAAACAGAATTGTGTAATGTTTTCTGTCTCCCAGAGTGCCAGAGGAATCTTCTGAGTTAGGTACATTTCTAAGTTCTCTGCATATTACATAGCACTGCCTAATTCCTTATTTAGAATGTTTGCCTCAATACTATGAGCAGTGAGGGAAGATAATATTTGCATCCCAACATATGAAAGTCTTTCATTCCTTCTCACACATACAAAAAAGATAAACATGCGAGATGATGGATGTGTTAATTAACTAGATGGGGGGATCCTTTCACAATGTATACATACGTCAAATCATCACGATGTACGCTTTAAATATCTTATAATTTTATCTTATAATTTTAATATTTTTATAAATATCTTATAATTTTTATAATTTTAAATATCTTATAATTTTAAATATCTTATAATATGTTCTGTTCAAATACATTTTAAAAGTGGCAATGTTCCTAGTGGTAGACTCCCATTGCTCTGGTTTATAACTTTATTAATTTATTGTTAGCATTTGATCCCTGTCAACCTCTTGCCTGATAAAAATGGAACCATCACGTATAGCTCTGTTGGGCAAAATGCCATTTATTAATAATAATACTAGTTATGGTTTGCAGATCACCAAGTACTGCTCTAAACACTTTACTTACTTATCTTTAATCCTCCTAACAGCTCTGCAAAGTTGACGTTACGACTTGATTTTACAAATCAGAAAATGGAGCCAGGGAGGTTGGATAAATTGCTCCATGTTGCCTGGTTAGTAAGAGACAAAACCATGATTTGAACCCTGAACTGTTATTCTAAGAGTTTGTGCTCTTTCCACAACTCTCTCCAGACTGTCTTAGATCATTAGCCGAATGCAGCATTAACCCAGAGCATTTATCAACAATGCACAGTAGATTTCAATTAAAATTATTCAACCTGAAGGACAAGTGCCATTGCATGGTGGGAATCCACTCCTTCATTCCACATGTTGTTTAGTGAGCACCTACTGTGAACCAGGCAAGGTGCTGGTTACTAAAAATATAATGGGGAGAGGAGAAAGGCCTGGTGTCTAACCTCATGGGGATAAATGTCTGGTGTATAGATAGTACTGCTGTTCCCACATCGTTTCTGTAATCTGGGTCCTTATAATCTGAGATCACATTAATAGAGTGAATTTACCAGAAACTGCTGTTGCTTCCCCAATTCCCATAGTCTTTGCTTCAGCTAGGTACTCCCAATGACCCTCTACCTCAGCGGTTCTCTGGATAAAAAATTAGAACTAATTAGAAATATTTTTCAAAATATTCATACCAAGCCCTGCCCCATCCCTCTTTCTTACCCCATCCAGGTCAGGACTTAGTTTTTCTGGAGTGAGACCCAGGCTTCAGTATTGTAAAAATATACCTAAATGATTCTCAAGGGCGGCAATGATTGAGGATCCTCTCTAAATGTCCTTAGTAAGCTCCTGTGTCACTTATAGTTTCCCATATCATGAATCTTTAAAATTTCTGTGGCTGACACAGACATCTGGTTCAGAGTCACAGCTCTGTCTGCTGCACTGGCCCATTTCTGTTGCCCAGATTTTCTTCTAAGTTCCTGAACCGTTGTTGATATTTCCTTTTCTGACTTTTCTTCATGGATTCCAGCTCTGAGTTGGCCCTTCTGACGGATGTTTTCTAATTCTTTTAAGATTCTGTCTTTGCTGAGTATGTGGATGTGATTCTGACCTGAATCAGTATTGGCCTGTGGTTCTTATCTGGATTGCCCACAGGCCCTGATCCTCCCATCTTCCTGGTTCCTTTTCCCAGCCCCAGGCCTCAAGGGTCTCACATTCTCTGATCTACTAGCTCAGCAGGAATCAGGTCAAGGACAAATGATCTGAGGCTCACACAGATGACCAGCCCACCACCCTCTCTTCTTTCCAAACTCTCACCAAGAAAAAACAGGGGCTACCGTTCCTCTCTTCTGTCCACATCTTGGGTCTGCATTTGTCTTTTGAAACTTCTTTTCCTTTTAAAAGCAAACCTTGCTGTTCATTTTAATCTGGTTACTTGTATATACTATGATGCTATTTTGGTGAAATTCTAGGGTGAGGGCAGAGCAGGGACCAAGGAGCCCTCAGGCACTGCAATCTCAGGAAGGTCTTGACCTTGAACACCTGGGCTGCTAAGGTCACTCAAGCCTTATCTCAGTTTCTCTGATACTGACACGAATCCTAAAATCCAAGGTTTTAGAGACATAGCTGAACATAATTATATAAAGGAACTTGTTATTGAGTTGGGGAAAAGGTTCTTTAATTGTAAGATAGTTGACTGAAAAATAAAGAGAATAGAAATAGAAAGAGATTGCTAACAATGGAGAGCAATGAACTAAGAGGCAACATGGTAGAGTATAAGGAGGACTTTGGAGACTGATAGACATAGGTGTGAATCTCGTTCTGCCGCCTCCTAGCTAGTTGATGCTAAGCTTAACTCCCTAGTTTTAGGGGGGTTTTATATACTCATTTATAAAATTAATTTAACTTTTTCCTGGGCTGATGGTATGGATAGGAGGTGATATGGGCAAATCACTGGGCTCACAGTATGTTTATTAGGCTCTTATGATGAAAGGAAACTAAGGCAAACTAAGATTGTCTCAGTCAATAGGATGCAGGTAGGGGTTGACCTCATAGGAACACAAGGCCCTTTTATGAATTTACAAGGCCTATGATCTGTTAGCTTGGAGGTCAAATTCCGTATCATAGCAAAGATATTAAAATGAATCAAAGTTCACAGTAAATAAAAACTTGCAAAAATTATTCTGCTGTTGAAATAACTTGGCCATGAGTCAGTAATTTACCATTGGCTGTATTTCCTCGGTGATCAGCAAGCGCTGGGAAAAAATATTAAAAAATGAGAAAATCTAATGTGCAAATTGTTTTCAAAAGTAATGAACTTATTACAAAGACTAAATTTGCCAATTCTTGTGATGTTTCACATTTATCAGTCTCATGTTTGTATTTTTAAGCTTATTTTTTTTTAGGTTTCAAATTCTTTTTAGGTCCATACACTCTTACAAGTCCAAGGTCAGCTGCTTCGAGTGCCTCGTGAAGAATATGGTTCAGCCAGTGGCCAGGCCTGTGGAGCCCGGAGCACTAATCAGGACGCAACCAGCCTGGCTATCTTGTCTCCCTCCCTGCAAAGGTGCTCTGCTCCTGGTTCCAGGGCTCCAGCTTCACAGTGAACAGACTACTCTGCCTCTACTTTAGTTATCTATCGTGTCAGCTAACTCTTTCACTCTTCATCTCTTAATTTCTTGAGGAAAAGAATCTGCTTGATTCCACTGATCCGATATTGAACACCATTATGAACTGAGTTCTATGGTCAGGCCCCACCTGGGCTGCTGGTCAGCCCAAAGATTGGCTGCCTTCTGGGCATTTGCATACTTCTAGGGAGGGAGTTTCTCACGAGAAAAAGCAAGGAGAGCTAAGTGTAAGGAAACCCTTGGCAGAAACCTTGGCAATGAAAATGCTGTAACTGATGGCTTCTTGCATGGCTTGTTCAGAACAATATGTGTGCAATAAGTTGTAGACATTATCATTAGTATTAAATATTTTGGAAAACTTGCTGGAGAGAAAATTAGGAGGCAACCCAATAGTAAATAAACTTACGATCAGAGAGACAATTAGATGATGAGAAATGACAATAAAAAATAGGAATGTTATGGCATAATTGTTAAAGAAATAATATATTTAACAACTGTTAGAAATTTAAAGGAGGAACAAAGTTCTATATGCTAGAAAAATCTTGCTTAATGATGGAAGTAAATGAGGTTTGTCTTGAAGGATGAGTAAGATTATTAAAGCAATGAGAAGAAGAGAGAGAATTCCAGTAGAGGGACATCCTGTGAGTAAAAGAACAAAAGTAAGAATGAATAAGTCCAGCTCATGGAATGCTCCATAGGGGTGTTAAACTGAAGGTAGTTAAACTGGGAGACACGTGGAAGATGAAGGTAGAATGGAAGGTAAAGGCCATTTCCGGAGTTACTGATATAATCCACTAAAGAGATTGGGTTCATATTGAAGATAAGAGTTTCTGAAGGCCTTAGGCAAGAAAATAATGAGCAAGTATTGTTTTAAGAAGTTGGTGTAGATTTTGCTGTTGTTAGAATTAATTAGAGATAGATGAGAACTCAGAGAGATGAGTTTTAAAAAAGAATGGACAAAAAGAAATAAATGTGAAGGACATTGCATACTAGATTGACTGGGGGAAGCCAAGAAGATGAAGGGGCCATATAATATAGAATACCTCAGAAAAATGATACTGTCATCTACAGAAAGAGCTAAATCTGGAGGAGGAAGCATTTGGCAAGATTAGATGAAGGAATATGTATTAAAGAAGTCTTATTTATGATCTTATGATCTATGAAGGGCAAATCCATGATGAAATACCTGTTATCACATGGAATTAAACTGTTTTAGACAGTAACATATGAAACTGACATGAAAAAACTGAAGGAAATCTTCACACAATTGTGTAGTGGGGAGAAGGCAGATGAATGATGCTATGGTCACATAAGATAATGCATTCAGGTGAAAGAGATAAAAACTATAATTTTAGCATGATGTTTTCTCATAAAGCTGTCACTTCTGCTCTATAAATTTGTAGTTTCAATATTCAAGGGGTTAATTATACTGAGCCACGGTTGCCACCTAAGCAAAGGATGTAGGAATTATTTCAGGCTGCTTCTTAAAGACCTTAACCCAACATGACACTCAGTAAAACAACCAAAGAAATATTAAAGATTATAAGAAAAAGTTTAAAGAGCTACTTAATATTACATATACATATACAACTGCAATAGGTTTGGAAGATTTGGGTTACTTCTAGAAAACTCTGCAAGAGATCTGATAAGAGTTTTTTTAAAAATAATTCCCCTGATGGAATAAAAATGAATAAGTCAGAGTCCAAAGCATTGAGGAAATTACTGTTTAGTGAGCAGAGAAAAAGTTTGGACAATTAAGTTACTATAAGCCATGATACAAAATATATCAGAGCTATGAAAGATTACAATGATAGCACAGAGGATGGAGCAATTGATTTTGCCCCAAGGACTCAGGAGAAGATAACCAGAAGAATGAACATTTGAGTTAAAAATCAAAAATGAGTTGGAATTCTCTGAATAAAATGTGTCTTAAGTCTTCTAGGTACAGGGAATAGCATCTACAAGGTTATGAGGTCATGAGAAAGCTTGGCAGATTTACTCAACAGTGAATTTGTTATTATTTGTACAATGGAGTATGGGAAAGGAGAAGAAAAATTACAAATAGGAGGCAAGATTGAGAAGGTAAAGTGAATCATTCAGATTAGGCTAGGTTATGTTGCAGTAACAAATGCCCCCACATTTCAGTAATTTAAAACAGCAAGGATTTATTTCTTACTCCCATTACATGGCTATTACACTCAGCTCAGAGCTCTGCTCCTCATTTTTGTCTTTGTAGGATCCAAGCTAATAGACCTTCCAACATCTGAATGCTGCTAGATAGTAAGATAGGGAGAAAGAAATGTGGCAAATTATGCACTGAAAACTCACCCAAAGTGAAACACATCTCTTACATTTTGTTAGCCAAAGCAGTACATGGGCACACCTAACTTCAAAGGGTCAGGGAAGTGCAATAGTCCATGTGCCCTAAAGGATAACCGAAAATATTGGTAAATAGAATTATTGAACACCATGTAAACTTTGCTGAAGCCACTGGCCTAATCTTATAGGGAACCAGTGGATTTATGCATGGGATGAATGACACAAATGGATTTCTTACATAGGAAACCTTTTGTCCAGCAGAATAGAGATCAACTAAATCAGTGATTCATCAGAATCACCTAAAGGGTTTGTTAAAAACACACTTTGCTGGTCCCCACACCCAGAGTTTCTTATTCAATAATTGGTCTAGGGTGGGTCCTGGGATTTTCTATTTTTAATAAATGTGATGCTGATACCTCTCATCTTGGGATCACATTTTGAGAACCACTGAACTGGTGGAATCAGATGCTGGTATTATTGCAAAAGTTTGATGGGAAGATGATGGGTAGAACTAAAGCAGTGGCAAAGTGGCAAGATAATTGAGGCCAGACTCAAGAGACCTTTTTGAGGTTGAACTAACAGGGTTTTAGGACATTGGATGTTAGGGGTGAAGATGAGAGAAGGTTTGAAATGACAACATACCTACTTGGGTAGATAATTGCCCCATTAACCAAGATGGAGACTACAGAAGATGGAGCAGGGTTAGGCATGGATGGAGGAGGAATGAAAAGGAAAAAAAGGAGTCCAGTTTCTGACATTTTAACTTTCAAGTGCCTGAAAGCATCCAGATTTGATATGTCCAGCTGGCCATTGAAATGCAACACTGGCTCTTGAAAGATACCTGAAGATAGAGTTTGAGAATCATCAGGGTATAATGGAGTTGAAGCCAATGGATAAAATGAGAACATCCAAGAAGAGCATTTTGCATGAGAAAGGCAAAGAACAGAGAGCAGAACTGTGAAATGCTCTAATAATTAGATAAAAGAAGAGGATGTTGAGAAGCCAGAATAGGACAATAAAAATGAATGATCTGAAGGATAGAAGAACTAGCAGAGAGCTAAGTGCCAGGAAATAAGAAAGGAGAGAGATTTAAAAATCAGAGAGCAATCAATGGTGTCAAATATTTTAGAGGATCAAACACGAGGAAGACTTTAAATGGGCCTACAGTAATTAAGTGCACTCCATTACTTTATTTAGCCAGGCCCTAACCCAACTTTTGGATACACTGTCAGTACAGGTCTTTTGTCCTCATCCTTGAATTAATAATGGAAAACTTCACAGCCACCAGGTTCACCCTTTTAAAGCTGAAGATGCCCCAAGGAATTAGTCCCCTTGCAATCACAGGCACCAGAGAACGTTGTCCTACTCCCTTGGCAAAGGGAGGAATGGTGAAAAATGAGAGTATTCTAAGCCTTTACTTGATAACACCTCAAAGCCTGCTAGAAACCGGAGCTGAAATCATGCTGCTCCTGGGACCCATAATTACGTGTGTGCAAGTGGTGTCACTGTGCAGGCCATCCTCTTGCTCAAGATTCTGAAATTCCTCCCAATCACCTTATGAAACATCTGTATCACTACTTCTATTCTCAGGCCCAATTTGAATCCTAGCCTCTAAACCAAGTCTTTGACTTTTCTCCTTTCTTGACTCAGACCTCTACATATCTATCTGAGCCTATATTCTCAGATATATCTCCACTGGACCTACCACCTGGCCCGACCAGTCAACGTGGCTCTTCAGTTCAGACTTGGAGAATCATGAAGGTCATCTCAGGTTATCTGCATATTACATCTGACATGCATGCCTCTTTGGCACCTTTCTCCAGATGGTCCAGTCTAAGCCTAACTTCTGCGTCTTCCTTACTCTGACCAGATTATGCCCACTGTCCCGCCCAAGCAGATGAGACTACCAAATATGGATGCTACAACCATGTCACATAGTGTCATTGGTGAAAGAAGCCAAAATAGACCTAAACAGATCAAGCTACGCCTTAATGACCATGAATAAGAGAAATGTGTCTTTCTTGCTCTGTGTTTTTGAAAAGCACACATGTGGGAAACTTCTTTCACTTCATTTTAATTAAAAAGAGAAATATTCTCTCTTGGATCTTTATCAAAATACTGTGGTTTGAATTATATCCATGTTTTCTTGGTTAAAAAAGAAAGAAAAAATCAGAAATGATCAATAAGTGGGAAAGTATAGACTTGTGAAATTATTGTAGTCTTTTATCATTTTCAATCAAAATGACGCAAGGGTAAGAGAAACAGCTCCCCAAATAGTCACTGATTACAAAAAACTAAAGAAGGACCATATGTCATTAGGTTCGAGACTCTTGACCCAGATATTATAGACCCTCAGCTGTCTAAATCTTTATTTTCTCACATCCACAATGGAGAGAAATTTATGCATGATTATTTGATGTTATTCTCCAACCATATTTTAATTTATAAATGTTCAATAATCACTTTGTGAAGCAATGCATAAAAATAAACGCTAAACTCTATCTGCTTTTTGTCCTGTATCTTATATTCGAGACTGAATGTGAGCAACACCTGCTCCATAAATAACTCACTGATTCCTCTGAACAGAAAAAGTTCAACAAAATAGTCAACTGCTTTATGGTACAGATGGCATCTGTCATTTAAATAACTTATTTAAATTGAGTCGCAAAAATATCTGACAAATCTTTTTCAGACAAATACAGCAAAGAAATCTGGAATAACATCTAAGACATCAGAAGTTGTTTTGAGGCCTTCAAGATTTTCTTTTGTTTAGGGGTAAACTATTGTGTCTGTCCCTCTCCTCTTTCTCTCTCTCTCATGAATTCCATCTGCTTGTAAGCGTCATTGCTGGAGCTTGCAAGGAATCACTTTTGATTAGCACTAAAAAGGTCTAATGTTTTGAGACCTTGAATGCAAAACTTCTGATAAAAATAAACTTCAAGGTCTCAGAATACTCTTATCAGATCAAATGTATGGTCCCAGAGTAGGTTGCTTAAAACTTCTCGGCAAAGCTCGAGAGTACAAGACTTAATACCCACAGGCTTGCAATCTTTTTGAATGTGATTATACTTCAGCACCAGCTTTGCATCCTGGATAAAGATTCCCCTTGAACACAAAGTATGTTACATGCTTGTGTGGTAGTGATCAAAATAGTCAGCGGATTATGGCACTCGCTGTTCTTAAACCTCCAAAATAGTGCTAAAATGCTACATCCAATCAGCTAAGCTGTAAATTAAATTTTTGTAGATTGAAGACATAATTTTATTTCATATGCCAGAAACTCATTTCAACCCCTAGCATTTCTGTTAGCACGTTGCATCTAGTAGCATAACTCAAGAGGTTTAATGAAAGTTTAAAAACAATCTGTTGAAGATTTTGTGCCTAATTTATTTTTAATTGCAAATTGTACAACACATTATTGCCTGTGAAAATAGAAATTTAATTTCCTTCCTGTTTTTTCTCTTTTTTCCTTCTTCTTCTTTTTTTAGCTCTCATGCAACCTCAGATAGGAAACAGGGTGGAACATGCTGTTTTCTGGATTTTATTTCTTTATTCTTAGATCCTTGATGTGCAGACTTTGGAAAATATAGTCATGCCACTTAGCGTTACCCGTCAAACACACTTTCATGCTTTCAGAGTGTGCTATCTGGTATTTCTATAGGAAGTTTGCATTTACACAATTATTGCAAGTGTATGGCATGCAAGGTGGTTACAGCTTCGCTCCGTTCCACGTGGAAATCCTCTTCACTGAATCTGATAGTTTACTCCTGCTAACGGTATTCATCTTCATATTTAGAGTTATTTTAGACTGTAATGCTTTATTGGTGATGGAGTAAAACACAAACAAGATAACTTTAATTATAAGAAGAGCTGGAGAGTTTGTAAAAGTTAGATATTCTATCCCCTATTTCCATAATAATAGAAATAATACTTTATTAACATGAAGTTGCTTTTTAATGTGACTTTTGATTTTTTAATTGGTGTTTTCTGGAATGCAATGAATGAAAAATCAACAAAAGCACTCATTCTGGTCTTTTCTTTTGGAAAGGATTGTCACACTCTGTTGCATCTGGTAGTGTGGGATGGGATCTTGAATGGGGATCTGAAATGAAGCTTAATGTGGGTGCTATCAAGAGATTCTAGAAAAATGTCAAAATACCAGAGGAGGAAACAAAGTTCTTCTGTGCTGGGTTTGCATTCCCTTCTGAAATCTTTGGCACTTTACATCAGAAAGTGAGTTGTATTATTTATTTTAAATGTCCTGCCTTTCTATTCCTCCCTGTCCTTGGAGAGTGGCCATCAGCTGGCTCCCTGCAGCCTTTTCCTGTCCTTGCTGGACATTGTGTCAGCACAGGGAGCTGCCTTCAGAGCTGGTGACAAGAGAAGGCTGCCTCTTGCTAGAGAGGGGTGTGAATGGCTGTCGGGACTAGGTCTCCCTGCCAGACAGTCCTCTTTGCCTCCACCAGGCGCAGCTTCCAGAGATGGCGAGATCAGTGTGATGTCTTGTTTCAGGTTTGCTGTTCTGAGCAGGGATGTTAGACATCATCACAGTTTCCGCAAGGAATGCTGTTGTGAGTGAGTGCCTTGACCTTCTATCAGACGTTATAACTATAGTTCAAGTCCAGGTAGGATGAGGGCCTGGGGTGGTGGAGATGGACTTAAACTGCAATATTTTGAGCACTTGAACTGCATTGCAGCTAAAAATTAACTAAAAATTAAGGGGACAAAAGGTCAGGGCAATTATTATAAATAACCATTAAGTACAAAATAAAACAAGTCTTTTTAACCTGAGAATTTTGACCATTTTAAAATAGTGTACTCACATAGAAAACACCTGATTAGTTTAAAAGCGTTTATATGTTTCTGTTTTAAACTTTCAGAATATATGTGCCTATTATATACGACTTTTCCTCCCTCATACACCACACATACTTAAAGGGAAATAAGTATTGTTTAAATTATTATTTCTTAAGATATTTGCCTGTTTCCAGCTTTGCCACATTGGTTCTGATCACAGCAAAACATTAATATAAATTATTCTTAATGAAGTAAATAAATACGGAAATTTCAAATAGAAAACTTACATCTCTGTGTTATGCAAGAAAAACTGATTATCTGTTGTATTTGTGTAGCACAAGTAGAAGTATATATAAAAGAGGTTTGATGAAACTATATAACTCTTGTAACCCTGATTGGAGGATGGGATAGCCATCCCAAAGAAAGTGTGAATTGATGCTGTTGACCAAATCAGTGGAGAATGCATGACTGGACAGCATCAGATGTGGGAAGTATTTGGAATACAGAAATGTACAGGTGAGGCTGATAGAACCAGTAAGCATTCATATAGAAATTGTTGTAGCAAAACTCAGTTACTCTTAGTAGGACATGAACGTATACCCGTTGTGGTAAATTCGTGTCAGAGAGTGAAAGACAGCTTTCCAGAAGGAAGGTGCCTCTCCTGGTTTCTCTCCTTCCCCTCACCACATCCACGGGTCAGAGGGCTGTGGATAAAAACAGTTAGCAACATGGATAGATCCTTGGGAGGGAAATTTTGCTGATGAGTGTGAAGGCAGCTCCAATTTTCATCAGTCTCAGCTCTTTCCAGCTAGGTCTGGGCTCTCTAATTGTCAATTCTTTGTTTTTTAAAGGGATGCTTGTCTCCTTTCTCTATACATGTACATAAGTTCAGTGTAGCCTTGAAATACTCTCAATGCACGTGACTGTGTGTGCGCATTCACACAAACACACACACATACATTCTGACAGACACACACACACTGACCCTGGCTGGCGTGGAGATTCTACAAGTGTATCTATAAGCTTTGAAGTTTCCGCAGACTGCTGAAGAGGGATATATCTTCCTTTTAATCGGGATCTTCAAAACGTGATAAATCCTTACTCAGGTCAGAAGATGGACATAAATATACCTATCTCTTGTTTTATGACTTTACAGCTGTAACTCATTCCTGAAAACTGGCCAGTAAAAAAAAAAAAAAAACAGTTAAATAAAAAATAATATTTTCCCTTAATATGTATGGGTAAAGTTACAATAATTTCATCCCAAGCCAAGACACTCCAAAACTGTTCACAGTTTAAAAAAATATGTCAATTGAAAATGAAAACAAGTTTTTCCAAGTAAAAAATTTGAACATAAACATAATTTGTATATAAAAGGTAATATAATGAAAGATTATTACATTCGTTTCCTTTCTTTACCAGTTTTTAAACTATTTTAGAACTCCTGGACTTCTTGCATTCAAACTGAACTTAAAAGATAAAGTTATTGTTACAAAGTGGTCAGCTGATTTATTGTATCGTAAAGTTAGTGAGATGTAAACCAAGTGATTCTCATTTGAAAATTTTTTTATTTAAGGTTTACATGGTTTCATATTGAGCATATCACAAATATGCAATTCTAAGTTGTATCTAAGTTGTGTGTAACTTTAAGTTGTGTGTAATACACACAAAAAAATGAAGTTATGATCCAGAGAAACACCATGAGGACAAAATAAAGGCAAAATATGCACACCATGAGGACAAAATAAAGGCAAAATATGAGAGCTCTTTGAAACACTTGGGAATAGCATATGTGTACCAGACTGAAGAGTTGCAAAAAAATGTTACTCTTCATCTCTCTTACTAAAATGACCTATGCAAAACAAAACATTTTGGGTTCATTCAAACATGATGTATGAGTCAGATTTATTCTCTGGCTAGCATCTTTTGTATTGAGTAAATTGGTCAATATGTCCTTTCCTGAAACCCTCATGCCAAAATATCACTTCTTAGAGTGTAATTATTTTGTGTGGGTTTGGTTTTCGTTGAAAAGATCGTTCTATCGGAAAAAGGAGCCATCCAAAAAGTGGGATAACTTTTCAAAAGCCTTGTTGGACCAAAAAAAAAGAATAGTTATTAACCGACAGCATTATGGGAGGTAAGGCTTCTAAATCCCGTACAATCTAATTTGTCTCCCGACAGAATCTCTGAAGCAATTAGAGATTTCCAGTCTCCTATGCCGCAATTGGAAGCTCCTACAATGGGAAATTAGGACTGGAACATACCTTGGAGACAACTAGTCTAGCATCTTAATTTTACAGATGAGGAAACTGACACCTAGAGAAACTAAATGACTTGGCCAAGGTCTTAAACCTAAATGGGGCAAAGCTAGATCTCCTGACATACAATCCAGCGGTCTTTCCATTTTCTCTCCTGCTGTAACTGAATCGATTCCCAGAAATGATGGCATCACCATTTCTTGGGATCTAAAGGTGAAAATTGTAAGGCATAATAGGTCAAGTTAAAGCATGTCTGGGCTTGGGGTCGGGTTGGGAGGGGACAGATTTGAGCTTAAAATCCTCGAGGGTGCAATGTTTTCTGAGTACTTAACAGTATGATAGCTAAAACATTAGTAGTTAAAAAGTCAGAAAGACGATTTGAAAAAAAAATCATTAAATAAACAATTTCAGCAGACTTTCCCATTGAGCCACAAAATCTAATCAGCCTGTCATGAAAAAGGGAACAACTCAAAGCACACGTTCTATCTACTGTTGAGGCTTGAGTCAAGTGTTTTCATTCAGCTGTGATCTGTTCTGCACTCTGCATTCTGCAAAATAATTAGAAATATGTGCGGGAATCAGCTGATAAGGACACAAATAAGATTTAAGTGGCAATGCTGGATATAAGAACATGGCTTAGACTTGAGGCCCAAATTGGGCATTTTATCATATCCTCCCCCAAATCTAGACTTTTAGTTCTATGACTGGGAATACTTGCAATTACGGCACATACCCTTGGCCAGATATGGAGGTGTGTGGCCTGCCCACGGGTCTGGAGAGTCCCACCCTGGTCAGTAAGAGTGAAATCTGTGGGCAGACAGGATCCAAGGGAATGCATGAGGCTAGGCTACATGTGTGCCTAATAGATAAGTGAGTTAGGGAAAAGACAAAGTTTCCTCCCAAATATTTGCAAGAGGCTGGCCATCGTTTTTAAGAGCTAAGGCCAGAAATGAGAAAGAGAGTGAAAAATATTATCTGTGCATCTACTCTCCTGGATTATAAGCTGCTTGTGAGCAGGGAACATTCATCAATGCAACACATGTGTATTGAATGTCTAACATGGGTCTGGTACTCTACCTGATGCTGGGTATGTAGAGATGAAAGATTCAGATATATTCCATGATCTCATGAGATATAGACTCTTATTGTAAAAAATGCATATATATATATGTGCCTCATAATTCCTTTCACCATGTTATTATACATTATGCGATGATCAGTTCAAACAATATAATCAAACTACCTGGCGGATCCTCATTCATTCAACAACATTTATTATTTGCTATTACATGCTATGTGCTGTGATGCAGTTGGCCTTCATAACTTTTTCTCAAAATTGTTTCACACAAAATAACAAGATGGGGGAGGCAGAGAGAAATGAAATAAAATCCATGAACAGAAAGCTGATTTGTATTAATATTTTCAAAATATAACCAGTCATTTATAAATACATTCATGTTCACTGACTAAACCAATGAGAAAAACATCATATATTTCCTGCATCCAGCTCATTGATTTTAAGTTACACAATCTATAAACGTTTCTTCTTGTTCTAACTAATCAACATTCTGATAACTTGTTATTTATATAAGGTTATTTTTTAAAATTTAATCTACCATCTTGATATTCTACTGGCTGTTAATGAAGTAAAAGTATCCTGTAAATTTCACAGGATCTTTACTTCTATGTATATATCATAAAGATAGCAGCTACAAACACTAGTTCATACAGAGGTGCAGTGCAAAGAGATGTCCAAAGATGCGATTTAGGCATTTTGCTACTTTCTCGTAATAACATTGGACAAGTCATTTTAGACTCTCTGAGCCCCGGAGGACATAGGATAATATAGTGAGTTCAAATTGTGGCCCTCAAAATAGTTCCCCTAAGGAGGAAGAACCCGGGAATGAATAGGGGTTTCTAAGACCATAGTCCATGTGCACAATTGCTTGAGCAATATAGTTGCTGGGTGAATGAATAGAAGTACAGATGAGGAAACTTCCTTGTATTTCCAGACCACATTCAAATCACAGGTGTTTGTATTAACTTGGCCTTTGAAGCATAGATTAAAAGGTATGTGCTGTGAGTGATTTAAAGAAAATAAAACATGGTCCTTTCTGTTAACAAAATGAAAACCTGTGTAGAGAATCAAGACGCAAACCTACGCGTGAGATAATGAATAACACAAGGCCTTATGTAAGTGCTGAACAAGTGCTGTCGACTGAAATTGAGTTATAAGGAAAGGAGGATGGTCTGGGAGAGGCATGGCTTCTAATCCTGGTTCAAGCTCCTTTTATAAGCTGTTAACTAACTGTGAACTCCAGTTATGTCTTCTGCAAAATGTGGTTAAGTACCTGAACACCATAAGACAAATATGAGAGCTCAAAGGAAGAATTTAGGTAAAGTGCTTTGAATAATGTCCCCAAATAGTTGATGCTAAGTAATGTTAATTTCCCTTCCATCCATTTTCTTTCATCATTTGACAAAATGGGATGATATATTGGTTCTGCCCCACTTTAGAGAGCTACTTTGAAAATAAAATGAGGTCGTATTTGTGAAAACTTTAAATGTTGTGAAGATTTAAGTAACTGCTAGGTATTATTACTGGTAATGGATTTCTTGAACTCATTATGCCAAAAGACTTTACCAGGAAATATAATTATATTCCAAAAGTCTTTAGATAATCATATAAATAACAGGAGCATAACAAACTACCACTTGAATGTGGGTTCCAGCTCACATTCGTCTTTATATCAAGGGAAACACATGTCCCCTCAGATACAGCCTGGGGATGGGGCTGCTAATTGCAAAGACATCGTGGGCTGGAGTCATGAGAGCACGAGGATTCTAACTCCTCTGGTGTTAGATACCTTCACACAGATGGCAGCACGTGGTAGAGCTAAAATGATTATAAGAAGCATGTGCCTAATGGAGAATCTGTGTTTATCACGTACAGAGTACTGATTTTGGAGTTGTACTTGCATCCAAGTTCTGTTACTACCGCCACATAGTATATGATCTGGGTCAAGGAACCTAGCTTCTCTAAGTATTAGTATCTCATTTATAGAGGGGCTAATCATGCTTACTGCCTGGATGGTTTGGGGGATAAAATGAGTACCTGGCACATGTTAAGTGTTCAGTGAATTTTAGCCATTATTATTAACTCTAAATAAGTGAAAATATGATAAAATCTCTTGTGCATTTATTAGAGAGATAAATAAGTAATTGTCACCAAAAGGATAGAGGTGATGGTGTGTGCTTCCTGCCTCCTGATGCCTCATGGAGGAGGTCGTTCTTTGAAGAAGACCCTGGCTAGACTGTGAGAGAGGATTCGAGGCCATCCTCAGGATGTAACCAAGGTGAAAGTGGAGGGAATACCCGGTAGACTATGGCAAGACAAGAAGAGCTATGCAAGATTTAGGCAGGCCAATAAGAGAATTTTAGTAATGAGCAAAAAGAGGTGACATGGCAGTATGTAGACCATACAAATGCATGTCAGGTCTCATATTTCTCTCTCAGATTCTCTGTCCTGTCCGTCTGAAGTAACTATCTTCCATCAAAATGCATGACATAAAACAGCCACATAACACCTGAATAGCTCTGTTATTTTAACCCACTGAGACTAGGCCTCAACATCCTCAATATCTGCTGTCACGTCTTTCACTTATTCTTTGCTAAACGTGTGAGACCATCTTTTGTTTACCTGTAAAACTTTGGTAGACAGCATAGACCAATTTAAATTAGATACTTTCATGAAGAGTTTAATTTCATAATCTCTTTTTTTATTTAACTCTTTTTAAAACAATCATTTTATTCAGGTCATATTGGCTTACAACACTGTAAATTTCAGGTGTATATTATTATATATCAGTTTCTGTACAGACTGCATCATGTTCACCCCCAATAGTCTAGTTTTTATCCATCACCATACAAATGTGTCTCTTTACCTCTTTCACCCTCCCCCCACCCCCTTCCCCTCTGATAGCCACTAATCCGTTCTCCTTATCAGTGTGTTTATCTGCCACACATGAGTGAAATCACAATCTCTTTTTCTTAATGTATAACATCAATGAAACAATAAAATCTATTATGTAAGAAAACATGATGCAAACATCATAATATAATTTAGACTGTTTAGGGTAAATGTAAAAGGCTTGTTTTGCAGAGATCCATAGCAAAGTCTGCTATGGCAAAATGTGAAGGGAAATGTATGAAGGAGCAGGCAAATACTGCAGTGGGTATTTTAGAAAGAGTTGATTTTCTTTGGTGGTGGCAAATGGTGACGTTGGTTGTTGCTGACAATTAAAGAGAAAGCTATCCTAACGTGGTTTTAAAATCATTGACTTTATTTGTTTATCCTCAGTTAAGCCTGACACAGAAACCAACCAAATGATGGCAGCGGGCTGATCGATTTCCCTTTTAGAGTTTTAAGCTAGTTCAATATAGGTAGTTGCTGTAATTGCATATTTACTATTTCACTTTTGCAGCATTTAGAGCGATAAAAATTCAGCCCCCGTCATGAGTTTGATATGTTAAACTGTCCTAAACATTGGCATTGCTGTGTAGATGAACATAACCAACAAACTCTACATAAATTGTATGCAAGGCTAATTTAGATTGCTGTAAATTAGTGGTTTGTGGAAGAGAAACCAATGTGGTAAAAGGAAGATGTGTGAAACAGCCTTGTGACAGTCTCACTCTGGGATGTGACGCTGTTTTATTAATGTCTCCGAAGATCTAAAGCAGTTCTGTCTTGCTTTTGCATCTGTAGTGATCACTTAACTAAGTCAGCTGGCCCAAGAACAGTGCTGTGAGCAAAATCATGTTTCTGCATAATATTTGTTCCGAAAATATGGATTAGTAATGAGCATTACAAGTAGGATTTGTTGAAAGAGAACGAAAGAGACCTTTTGTTAAATCAAACATCCATTCCTTTACAAAAGATAAACTTACATTCTATAGGTAATTTGTCCCAGGTTCTGATAAGTATCTTTCAAATATACAATTGGTTTTAAATGAGCACCATTGAAAGATATCTCCCCACACCTAAACACTGCGTCCGTTATGAAATCTGTACACGTCGTCTGTACAACTTATTATCTAAAAATATTGAGTAACTTTAAAATAAATTATACTTCAATATTCAATTTGCTCTATTTTTTCAAGTAGAATTAGTTTTGAGCAGTATTTTAGTTCATTTATTATTGGAAAAGACCTTACTAGCTTATTCAAGCAAGAAAATTATCCCAAAAGCTTGCGAGATTTATAATGCTTGGGGAAAAAAAAAAAGGCAATTCAAAACCTAATGAGACATTTTAGGCCTCATTTACATCTCTAACCTGACCCATTTTCTGCAAAACGTTTTTCTTGGTAATTTCCATACTAAGAGCTAGTTATTTATCCATCCCGAACCAAAAACTTGATGAGATTACTAATACCACAGTGAAGTTAACATTACCCGAAAAGCTAAATATGACCATTTCTAGAAAGTTGACTGTTTAGTCATTTATTTAGCTATAACTCCATTACATGCTGGTGATGCACCCAAATGCTGAGAGAATGACGTGAAAGCACGAATGTCTCATTGCCACGGTCACTTTATTGGCAGGAATCTCTCCAGGAATACATACTTTGAAAATGAAGCACATTAAGGTGCTCTGTGTAGGTACGCACATACCTCTACCCAGGAAAATAAATAATGCAATGAAATGCATTCTCTAAAACAAGCTCCAATATCATATATTTTTCAATACCATAAAGCTTTGCATATGTTTGGAGCTTATAATTGTATTGATGTAGTTACTTTAAAAAAAAAATTTAAACTCCTGATAGTTTGAGAAAAAAAGGCTGCAATGAGGGGCTGAAATGCATAGTTGCAGAGCGATATATTTCTCACTGTCTTCAGGAATATATATATTTTTTCATGATGAAAAATATATACCCATAAATATATGTCATTTGTAAATATATTTTATATATTATATTTACATTAGAAATATATTTATTAAATATAGTTATATTTTCTATTTTACATATTTATATTTTAGTAAATATTATATATTATTGTATGTTATATACTTTATTATTTACTATGTAATATATATTACATATATGTAATATCACCCTCTGTTGACAATTGTTACTTCGATAACTTATTCTCAAAAGGCACTGAGTTTACAGTAAGTTGGCTAATGTTCATAATATAAGCATCTATAAAATATGAACTACTGATAGATCTATAATTTAGTTGGATATCATTTGGACACATGTTGAGAGTTGTTGCACTCCAAGTCCTTTAAGACTGTTCTGAGGTATAACTTGCCTGCCTCCTGGTTTGAACCCCCTCTCTAAGTGACATACGCTGAATCCCACCAGAATTCAGAGATGATTGAGCAGTGCATCTGTGTGGCTCCTTTTCCAAGGAATTCTTAACCAGACTGCATCATGAGTTCCTTTGTAAGTTCTGGTCCTTTGGGGCAATGTTCAACCTGATGTTAGCTTGTTTTGTATCAGCACTTCCTGCCTAGATTAGTCTACCATTTCATTGTGATCAGGGCCAGTCTGGCACAAAGAAGGTCCCAAACTCTCTCCCTGCCAGTGCTTTGGAAAGCGTAGAGTCTGAGGTGGGGCTGGCTGAGACAGCTGCAGGTCCATGCCCTCTAAGGGACAACTGTGGCTCTACTCCTTTCTTATTTAACTTTCATTTACTCAGTAATGAGTTTCAGATTGTGTTTGTCTTCAGAAACTCTGTTTGCTGTTGTATTCCTTCTGTTAGTAGAAGATTTACGAGAGGATACACAATCGATTACAAGCAGAAAGAACAGTCCTTGGTAAATATAATGACTAAAAACTCATCTGCAAAGTAAATTGCCATTCAAAAAACCCTATCATCTTATGACATATGAAGAATCATGTTTTGTTCCCTATTTTGAGGCTGTCATGTGCCTTTCGCTATGCAGCCGCTGTCTTCATGGCTGTTGCCACCATCTCGATTCTTTTGAATCATTGCAATTGACTGTTTACTTTTTTTTTCACTTTGTTTATTTATTTATTCTTTTTTTTTTGG
The DNA here is from genome assembly GCA_031878705.1 of Tapirus indicus. Lineage (NCBI taxonomy): Eukaryota > Metazoa > Chordata > Mammalia > Perissodactyla > Tapiridae > Tapirus > Tapirus indicus. Next base: position 30,037,244 of record CM062937.1, on the reverse strand, counting down.
TGAGGAAGATTGGCCCTGAGCTAACATCTGTCGCCAATCTTCCCCTTGTTCTTTTTTGGCTTGAGGAAGATTATTCCTAAGCTAATGTCTATGCCAATCTTCCTCTATTTTATATGTGGGTCACCGCCTCAGCATGGCTGATGAGTGGTGTATGCCCATGCCTGGGATCCAAACCCACGATCCTGGGCTGCTGAAGTGGAGTGCTGAACTTTACCACTATGCCATGGCGCTGGCCCCGAGTGTTTAGTTTTCTGCTTAGCCACTTGGAATATCTCCATTATCTCGGATGATGTCTCAAGTGCTGGAATTTATTGATAATACTCGATGAATACTATATTTTCTGTGAAAATTTCTTATTTTGTGTAAAGTTCCCAAGTACAAGCTGGTAAATGTTATACACCATCTCTGGATGTCTCATTACATGATAATATCAATGACACAGCAAAGGATTTCTTTTTCTTTCTTTCTGGGTATTCTTATGTTTAATCTGTAAAGACAGTATGATTCGAACACCACAGTTTTAATATACTCATTTCAAAGATATTTCATGGTGATCTTAAACTATCATGGCCCTCTTAATGTGTCCCAGAAATTAAATATATTTTAAGATTCCATAGCTATCAATGCCTTTTCCATCATTTGTTCTAGAAGTGTTGGGTGAATACTTACTATGTAGTAGTAATAATTGAAACAACCATGATCCCTGCCCTCATGGAGCTTGGAGTCCAGGGAAGGAAGCCAAACCATTAAAAACCCCACAGTGTAATGACAGATTGAGTTAAGTTAGAAGGAAATGAACAGAAGACTGTAATATTCAGTGATTGAGAGACAGCTGGTATTTCGATAGGGTGGTCAAGAAGGCTAGCTGAGCAGGGGGCATGCACATCAGGACTGAAAGGTGAGAAGGAGCCAGCCATGTCAAAATTAATGGGAAGAGCATTCCAGGCAGAGGATGCCAGGACAAAGATCCTGACGCAGTAGAGTACAGTGTAAGGAGGAAGTGGAAGAAGACCGCTCTGGTTGAAGTGTCTTGGTGTATGTGAGGGCAGTGCACACAAATGAGACTGGAGAGGTAGACTAGGAGAGACCTCGACGATGGTACCAAATGTTGGCCACCATTAACACACCCCTGAGTTGAATTTACACACCTAATTATGGCTACCACACACCACTCTCCCCATTATGGATAGGACTTGCCCCTGAATAAGCTTATGGCATAGAGGAAAACAGTGCAGAACATGTGTTTTCTGAGGAGAGGCCAGCTCCCAAGAGAAAGAGATGAGAAGAGTTTGGGCTAAAAATCACCCTATCAGATAAGTCACTTCCCCTTCCCCTGTGGCAGAGAAATGAGGGGGCAGAAATTGCCTGGACTGTTACATGAATGGAGTGTCCATAAAATGGAAAGAAACTCTAGGAGTGGGAAAGGAGCTACCCACAACAGTTGTGTTATCTCCTTCACTCTTCTGGAAGTAATAATATAATCTATCACTTTTTTTTTCTTTGATGAGGAAGACTCACTCTGAGCTAACATCTGTTGCCAGTCTTCCTCTATTTCGCATGTGGGACGCCGCCAGAACATGGCTTGACAAGTGGTATAGGTCCACATGCGGAACCCAAACCCACAAACCTGGGTCGCCGAAGTGGAAGGTGCCAGGCTGAACTACTACTCCATGGACTGGCCCCAAATCTATCATTTATGAAGGAAAATTCTTTCCATAAAGTTGAATTTCTTTTTATTGCTACCAGAATCCATGATATGTGTTTTTATAAAGCGAACACACTAGATACACCCCAACACATGACCACACTAGACTTGAATACTGTAACTTGAATATCCTAAGAAAATTAAATCCAATGCCAAGATCAGAACCGGAGTCTTGATGGATCTGCTACTTAACTATAGCAAACCATATGCTTTCAGTGTTTTATTTATATCTTGAGTGAATATTGTATACCTACAAATGCACAATTGTATCAAATTTAGCTGTTTGTTCCTCTTTTCCAGAAAAACAACTTTAAAACTCATGTAGTTATAAATGTTTAGACATACAAATTACCAGTAGAAATTGAGTTGATATATGTGGATTATTCGTGTGCGATCATAGTCATTTGTTGGTTTCTGTATAAGGAATGTCCTTCTCTCTCCAGGCCAAGAGCTGATTCCTCAGAAGAGCTGCTTCCTAAAAGACTAAGTGGCCACGATTCTCCAGCTTGGCAGAGCCACGGGGTCTGGGCACAGTGCACTGAGTTCACAGGCAACTAGCCTCTGTGGAGGTCTGGAACAGCCTCCTGGGAAGACACAGCAGTGGTGAGTGTCCCTGCGACGCTGGGTGCTTTGATAACCCCGCCTCCTGGAGAAACTTGTTTTCTGATTTTCTAGTCAATCCTGTCATTCCTTCAGAAATAACTTCTAAGAAACCGTCAAATGTCTACCTTTCCTCTTTACACTTTTTCTGCACCCTGCATATCGCCATCATACTTCTATAAATAAATGACATCTCACTTTTTTGTTTGTGCATAAGTGTGCAATGCCACAAATACCAACTCACAAGAAGAGAGAGAGAGAGAAAGAAATCAGGCTATTTCGTTAAGTCTTTAACCCCACCATCATATTTCTTTTAACATCAGTTAGAAATAGATTTTATCAAGTGTCCAGCTGCCAGGAGCCTTTGAAATCCAGTAATTATTTATGAGAATTTTATATAGAAGAGATAGAAAACATAAAATAGCTTTGGTTTATGAAACAGGAAAGATAAATGTTGCCAAAAAAAAAAAATCTATAACAAGTGTGTAGTGAACTATGTGAAGGAAAATCTGTCGTACGTTCATGCGATCGTTAAAGGAAATCAAGAATATTTGCTGTGTTAATGAGCAGATCCTACCCATCTACAGAAAAGCAAGTTTATTTCAGAAGATATGATATAGAAAGCTAATTTCTATTGTTAGGATATTGTTGGGAATGGTAATTATGAATATATTGTAAAGTAAAAGTTTTATAAAGCTGCAGTTTTCCTTATTTTTTTTACTATGGTCATTTAAAGTTTTTTGATGTGGAATTTCTAGGTGTTTCTAAACATAATTATAATTTTATTAACCACTTTATAAATGAGAATTATGAAAAGTAGAAAAGCGTAAAAATTTACTATTTGCTGCACCATATACCCTCTGAGTGTTCAACTATTTTAAGGTCTCTGACTATATTTAGAGAGAACCAATACTGGCATATGATACAAAGATTGAAAGCAGGAATTCTGTAGAACGTCTAAATGTCACAGGTGTTATTGGAATGCAAATGTGCTTTTCTATACATTTTATAGGTATTATATATAGCTAGAGTTCTACACCATATTTTTACACTTTATTTTCTGACTTTATTACCTATTACCTTTCTCCAAATTACTGGAAACTAAAAATACTCTCATGAAATAAAGAGCATGAATGCTTTGGCAAATAAAGACATTGCAGGTTTTCTGCTGTCATTAAGATATATACTATATGTCATTTTTCAATATTATTGGTGAGATGAGCTGAACTAACTACCTACTGTGAGAAACCTTCCTGAGGTGGGACTTCTGTCTGTCAACATGTGATAGATTTTACTTTGGAGATAAGTAATTTGAGCAATCTAATTATTTGAAGAAGGAAGGAGGAGAAAAATGAGTAATAAAATTATTATGGGAAAATTGTATTTCAATAAAAGTAGAGTTGAAAGTTAGAAAACATGTAATTAATGAAAAAGTTCATTTTATTTGGTATTTTAACCACAAAATCAAAGTCTTCATAGTTTTTCATTGACAAAATTCATCATTGAGTTTTGCAGAAATTAAATACAGTTAAGAAAGTTTCCTTTCAGAGCAAAGTGAGATGGTACATTTTAGTTAAATGCATCATATAAAAAATGTAATGAAAAGAAAACCTGTCGCTTATGTCGTTCTGCACATTTTTAAGTCAAATTGTTCACCATTGAGCTATTAATTAATAGTAGGAGAAATGCTTTATTTAAATGATAACCTCTTTTTCTTACTGGATATTACATTAATTGGTATAAAAATATGACATTCCTTAGCAGGGACAACACTTGAACTCTCGAAGTTGTGAATATCCAAACTACATTCTGTCTGGTGATAGCACCACAGCAATATTTATAATCAAATGTGCATTTTTATAAGTACTGTAATTCATAGTACAGTGGGTTCTATTCTTTATGATAGTGTTTTTGGAGTTAGTTATCTGAATAATATTGATTGCAAACACTTTCAGAGTAATTTTGCAGAAATAAAACAACTCTTGAAGGAACACAACTGCTTTTTCACTAGGGATAGAAATATTTTAAAAAGAAAAGAGCATCTGCTTCTTCCCCCCAACCCCAATGGTTTTATTGTCTTTTGGATCATGGGAATTTTCTATGGGAAAAAAAATGTGTTGCAATTTAGAATCACTTTGCCTATCTAGGAGCTTGAGCATCCAATTCAGCATGTGACCTGCTTTGTTCAGGTGACACCAGTTTCTCATATTCTTCTATTATCATGTAAATGTCTGTTCATGTTTTGACAACCTTCTTCAGTAGACAGCATAGAAAACACCAAACTGTACCTCTTGAATCTTCATTCTTAAGCCTGGGTGTGTTATTTTAGAACTAATGTTTCTATAAGATCTAGTGTCACTAAAGAGAATGAAAATCTCACTTTGGATATGCCACCATAGTAATTTTCAGTATAGGCTATAATTAATCTGAATAATGGCAACAAAAGAAACACTTAAGAAAAGTAATTTTAGTCTTTAGTTAAAGAAACTTAATATAAGCAGCATTCTTCCACTTAACAAATATTATGTGCCAGGAACTTTGTTACCAAGTGTTAGGAATCATGAAACTTACACCAACACTGTGCTATCATTACAAGTTGTACTGAGTGATGTAAAAAATAAAGCACAAAATTTTACCTGGGTTTATATATAACAGGCAAAGCTGTCATTGTCATAGAGGGGAAGAGGAGGCACAGAGAGAGTTAAATATTTGAGTAGACTTGAAGCTTGAGGTAACAATGTCAGGAGAAGGGAGTATTTTAGGCAGCAGAAAGAACACGGACAAAGTTCTTGAAAAGGGGAACTGCTTGGTACACTTGTGCAACTGAGTGGAGCTCAGTGTATCTGGAGCACAGAGAGCAGAAAAGAGAATAGATAGAGATCATATTGGTGCAATGAGTGAAGGACAGGTCACACAGGGCCTTGTAGACCCCATTAAAGAAATTGGATCTTTATTCTAAGTGCAATAAGAAACCACTGGGGAACTTCAGGCAGGAGAGCGATGAGGTCAGATTTCTACTAAAAATCATCACCCTGATTAATGTGTGGAGAATAGAACAGACGTGGAAAGGAGAAGATATGAGAAGGCCAAATTGGAGGACTTTATACCGGTTCAGGAAAGAAAGAAGTGTGAAGGTGTAGGGGTCTGAGGAGAAGACAGAGACAAACACATGGATTTCACAGCCATTAAGAAAGAGAATGGGGGGGCAGCTGTGTGCGTAGTGGTTAAGTTTGCACACTCTGCTTCAGCAGCCCAGGGTTCGCTGGTTTGGATCCTGGGTGTGGACATACACACCACTCATCAAGCCATGCTGTGGTGGCGTCCTACATACAAAATAGAGGAAGATTGGCATGAATGTTAGCTCAGGGACAATCTTCTTCAAGCAAAAAGAGGAAGATTGGCGACAGATGTTAGCTCAGGGCCAATATTCCTCACCAAAAAAAAAGGAAAGAAATAAAGAGAATGGACTGGAAGTGTTAGAAGGCCAACATGAATTTCATGTTTCTGGCTGGAGAAACATGATGATGTTTTTAATTTTTGTTTTGTTCAGTTTGAAGTGGCTACAAAATATCTAAAATGGATATATCCCAAAGAAAGCTCTATCTGTAGTTCTAGAGCTCAGAAATCTGGACCAAAGGTCTAAATTTGGAGTCGTTGGGTTTTAAGTGGTAATTGAAGACATGATAGAGGATGAGATTGCTTGAAGGGAGAACATAGGGAGATTTAAAAAAAGGTCCTGATCAGAAAGAACCTGAAGGACTCCAAATTTTGTGGATTGGTAGAGCAAGTTGGGAAAAGAGACTGAGAAGGAATAGACAGAGAAGTAGGAGAAAAACATGGAGAGTGAGGCATCATAGAAGCCAAAGGAAGAAGAGAGTATTTCAACAAAGTGCTAAAAGGTCAGTAAAATAAGGATTATAAAGTATCCCTTGAATTAAACAAGAATATTGTTGGTAGTCTTGACAAGAGAGCTTCGATAGAGAAGTGGGGCAAAATCCAGCTTAAAGAAAGTTGTTTTGTGAATGACAGAGAAAGAAATGGGATCAACACATGCAAACTTCTCTTTCCAAATTTGGCTTTGAAATGGAGGCGATAAATAGAAATGCATTAAGGGGAAAGATGTGAAATAAACAGAGGATGTTTTTAATGGTCGTGCAAAATTCCTGAGAAAATCCAGCAATCCAGTGTAGAAAATGGTCTTAAAAAGGAAAAGAAAGTTCCCTTCCATTGTATCAGAAGAGAAAGAGGAAAGGACGGATGCTGAAGCTAAAAGGCTTTATTGGTTTGGTGACAGAAGATTGAAGTATTTGTTGTATGAAAGAAGATAGTGTAATGATACAGTAATGAGCAAAGACAGAGTCATGGGGTTGAGGCAAGTAAAGAATGTTTGAAATAATCATTGCATTGAATGGAAAACAATAATAACTAGAGAAATGCAGTGGGATTGCCCAGTATTGCTGGGAGGTTACTGAGGTTGATGACTATGAGTATTCAGTGGGATGCATGATTTTCTACAGAAGCTCTCCAGTAGGAAGACTCCCATAGTGGTATTCATCCAGGATGAGATTTTCCAAATAGATGTCTAAGGAACAAAAGAGCATGAGACTGTGAGACAGTGGCAAGAGAGTGATTGACATGTGGGACCACGGATACTAACTAGGATAGGAAACTAAGCAAAGATAGGAAGAATCTGATATAATGGTTCTGATGGAGTCAAATAATATGTTTAGTGAGACTAACTGAGCAAACAAGTTAGGTGGATAGAGGCTTGGGGTGAGACAGCAGGAAGTCTGAATTTAATATTTCAAAGTAGAGTTTCTGGTGTGGATATCCTGTTTTGTGACACTGAGAGTGGGTGGCTGAGGTGGAGTGGAGGAAAAGGTCACTGAAAATGTGAACCTCGAGAAACTGAGAGGCCAGGTCATGCCATCCAATGGTGGCAGTGTTTGGGATGGGGAGAGTCAGTTGCCAAAATCTTAAATTAATGAAGAGCCATATCCAGAAATTTAGCAGTTCACAGCAAAGAGAGGAGGTTAAGGGAGGCATAACTAAGTAACATGGGCTCAAAGTGTAGATTTTCCCCTCCAGGAGGATAAAGGGATGGTGCCCTATAAATGGTCTGGAGCAAAAAGCAGAACACTAATCTTTCATAAATAGCACCATCCTGTCCTATCTCCATATATGTTTGTCTATGTTGCATTGTTTGAGAGGAAACTGCGAAGTCTTTAGTCCAACTACTCCGTTAGTCCCATGGAGATGCCTGAATTTTTTGAGAGTCAAGTCCTTCACTAGCTCTCCTTGGCCAACATAGGAATGTTCCAAGTCTTAGAAGAATTGCACAATAGACTCTTTTGGCTCAGTGAGCAGAGGATCCTGGGTTTGAAATGTGGCTCAGCCACTTTGCCACTCTCCAGCTGGCAATCGTAGGCATGTTCATTAATATCTCTGCACTTCAAATTCCGCATCTGTGAAATGGGAGTAAAAATAAGTTCCAATGCGGGATTGTGAAGATTAATGAAAGTCATGTGTATAAAACTGGCCGGCATTAACTGTCACATGTGAAGTATTTAATAAGTAGAAGCCAGTGGCATTATTATTATTACTAATCTGTCATGCTTCTCACATACTAATATTTAAGCTAAAATAATTCAAAAAGACTTAAAGTAAACCGTGCTTTCTTCTGCCTCCATGACATTACACATTCTGAAATACCCCTCGAGGGGTCCCTTACTCTATATCTAACTGGCATATTCACCTTAGACTGGCTCACATAACTTCCAGGCCAAAATTTATTCTCTCTTCAACCTCTAGATAGTAAACAGGTAAACTTGTCTAATAAATGTATTACCCTTAGCACCTGAAACAGAACTTGGATCAAAGCAGGTGCTAAATAATATCTGATTTAAAATGGTACAAAAAGGGAACTTAGGATAGGTTACTAAAAGACACGTTTATTTTTCTTCTAGAAGCAATACTAGGCATAGAAAGCCAGTGCAGGATAGAGGCAGCCTGTTAATCTAGAATGAGGGAAGAAAGTGAGGATTTTCTTCTTCCATTGTAAGTGCTGTTTTCTGGTGCAGTTGGCTAGGAGAATAGATAATTATGAGACACAATGATCAGTCTTAGAAATGATGAAAGTTTTAACATCCCCACATCATGCCTGCTGAGCTGAGGTCTTAATCTGGCACTATTTCAAATATGATAAAAAGATGTTTGAGTAACATTTGGCAAAGGTTTATAAAACATTAAATCCTATAGAAACATACTTAAAAGACCTAGTATTTCGAAGTTTAGTAATTGGATTATTATTTAAATGAGTCGCTTTTTAAGATGTCGGGCCCAACAGGAAACCAACCATGTGAGCAAAACGTCAGTCTTTTAAAATTATAATTAAGTTAAATAATATCTGGTTGCTTGCATATAATATAGATTAGATTGGTGCTAACGTGATGGCATAAAACATTATCAGCTGCAGACAGGTATAATTAGCTTATTCTTTCAATATATATTCATTGCAATTTTGAAAAATTAGCAGAAAATAGAAACTTAAAAGTCTGAAAGTAGTGGATTCAAAATAACTTTTTATATTAATGACCAGATTGCCCTAAGCAGATCAAGTGGAAGAGATTATAGAATGGGTGTATTCCCAATGATAGAAATCAGATATAGCTGAGTAGTTAAACTACTGTTGTTATATTATGATGACAAGGAGAAAGGCAGCTGGCAGTCACTAAGATTTTTCTTTACGGAAAAATCTTACAGACACTGTATATGGCATATCTCATTTGATCATCATATGCTTACTATTGTCCTTAATTTTCATATTGTGAAAAAATGATACCAAGAAAGATTGACTTAGTAAAAAGCTCAACTATTAAGTGACAGAGCTGAGGTCGGAATTTTGTCAGTTGCCAAAACCAGTATTCTGATCACTGAAATATGAAGCTTCAATTCATCCTTAGATTGTCTAGAGAGCCCTAGACGGTTAACCTATTCATTGCAAGTTCTTAACCAATTTGTTCTGATCTTGACATAACACAGATAAGACAGTTAAGCGTTTAAAACCAAGGAATGAATAAATGATTTATGAGGTCTTAGAAAATGCAGCAGAACTGCTAGAACAAATTTTGTCAAAATTTGTCATTTTTTTGAGAGTTTTTAGACTGACAAAGCAGGAGTCAGGATTCTAAGCTAATATAATGCAGCTTCTATCATAATAAAATTGTGAGCAAGATGGAGAAATGGGAGCTAGGTGATGGAACCGTTAGGTGATACTGGTTCTGAGATTATGTATTGTCAAATAATTATATGGGCAAATGAAGGTTATAGACACGATTATGTAAATTATAGATTTTAAAGTGAGATTTAAAATATATAAAACAGATTGTTTAAAATATTTTAGAAAATATTTTGAATGAATAATAGGAATTTTTAAGTTTACAAAATAGAGTAAAAGGTTTTAATCACAAGACTAGATTCTCTGAATAATTAAGAAATTTAATTCACAACTATCCATAGAGTGGTGTAGACGTTTTGAAAAGAATACAATGCTATATAGTTTACCTCTTGCATTGGGATAATTTATTTGCAGCTTGAACATTCAATAGAGAAATTATTTCCCGTCTAATAGACAACATCAATATAGGGATAGTCTTCCACTAGAGAAAGTTTTTAAAAGCGTTGGTATTCCTCAATAACTTCATTGGTGATGAAACGAAACACAACAAGAGAAAGTGAATTAAACCTAATAGACTTTATTCAAATTTATATTTTATAATACAAACATGATTTTAAAATAGTGAAAGTGGCATTTCAAAATGATTTCTATTCATTTTTAACTCCTTAACATTGCATAGCATATAGAAAGGTAAATGTCAATGGGCTCTATGGGAGCTTAAACCTGGGAAAGTAATAATCCTTTGGGTAAGCAGCTTATTATGAAAGATACAAGTCAAAAAAAGGCAGAGCAAACAGAGACATCAATATGTTTTCCTCAAGTTTAGAATTATTATTTATTTTTGGAAGTTTGAGTCAATTTCATTATTCTGTCTCCTTCTTGGTAGTGAATTTATTGTTTAGGGCTCTCTTGATTAAACCCTGTCACTTCAGGGGACGTTCAAGAGAATAGTGCATTATTGATATTACAGAAACAGTTGTTACTAATCAATACATTTGGAACCACACACAGGATATATCTTTAAGGACATAATTCATCAAAAACATGAAGAATCAAAACCATGAAGCTTACTGGGGCTCTTCATGCTATTTTCATTGATTTTTCCTTTGGAGGAAGACATGGTAGATATTCTCTATGTGACATAAGAATTATATTCAAAATAAAGAATTCAATTGCTCAAAAAATGCTCAGTTGCAAAGAAAAAATCAAGCATAAGGATTCGAAAAGAGAACTAAAATTGAACTTAAGTTATTATTCTCACATTTTAATATCCTGCACAGAAGAATGTCATTGAATGACTTACAATTTTTAAAAAGATAAGATGTAAGGAATACCAGATCCTAGGTGTGAATTCCATTCTTGACTTACTGTGTGAAATAGAGGTAGAAAATTACTTTCATTTAGTTTCTTATTGCCATTGCATAACTTTCTTTTAAGTTTAAAATTAAATATAAGCATACATTGCTTTATCCTGTGTGTGTTCTTCATATTTGTCTATTAAAACAAATTTTAAAGGAAGGAATGGAATTCATATTGTAAAGTATCCTAAATGAACCCTAGTGTACAGCAAATAATCGATTTATGAAGGGAATAATAACTTTCTAATCTCGCAAATATGTATCCTTGTATGAAATGTTAGCTTAAAAATCAAGATAATATATTCTTTCAGTATTTACGAGGAATCTGAAATGAGGGCTAAAGTAGCATATCTTAAATTGTTTTATGAAATAAAATATTGCTGCCCATCAGAAGTAGGAGGAAAGACCTGATCTATAAGTGAAGTTTTTCACTTTTAAAACAGTGGATTGTTTTGTTTTCTGAAATCTAGATCTGGTTGTTTTTTTGGTGAGGAAGACTAGCCCTGAGCTAAGATCCGTTGCCAATCCTCCTCTTTTTCGCTGAGGAAGACTGGCCCCGGGCTAACATCCGTGCCCATCTTCCTCTACTTTATGTGGGACGCCACCACAGTATGGCTGACAAGTGGTGCTTGGTCCACCCCTGGATCCGAACTGGGGAACCGGAGGTTTCCAAGTGGAGCATGTGAACCTACCTGCTAGGCCACTGCCACTGGGCCAGCCCCTGCAATCTAGATCTTTTAGATCACAGTCTATGTCTAAACCCCAATATCTGCCCAAATATTATTCTAATTTTTTCATTAAAGGTACAACCCATAATCATTGTTAAGCTACTTGAGTGAAATGTCCTTCTGGATTGCCATAAAGAAATCCTATCTGTGTCATCAAACAAAGAAATCCTGTTTCTGAAAAAAAGAGAGTTGTATACACAGATACATGTGACAACTGACTCAAACAGCCACTGAATGCACTAATAGGAACTTTGTGTTCTCTCTCCCCTGGTCCAACCTTAATTTGGGGCCTTAATGACTACTTGATCTCCCCACTCTTTCCATCCAACACCTCACCAGTCCAATCTATCTGATGCATTGCTCTAGTATAATATTATCTTCCATAAAGATTTTCTCTCCCTGTTGAGTGTATTGGTAGTTCATTACTTTTTATTGCTGATAGTATTTCATTGAATAGATATACTTGATTTATTTCTCCAGTCAGCAATGGAGGGGCATTTAAGTTGTAATCCATTTTGGGGTGTTATTTTGAATAAAGATACTATGAATATTTGAGAAAAAGTGTTTGTGTAGACATATATTTTTATTTGCCATGGGTAAATATCTAGAAAGTGAGATTTCTGTATCTTATGATAAATATATATTTACTTTTAAGAAATTGCCAAGTTGTTTTCCCAAATGGTTATAGCATTTTGCATTTGCATGAGCAATATATGAGACTTTCATCTGTACCATATTTTACCAAAACTTGGTATTATCAATTCTTTTAATTTAAGCACTCTAAATTATGTGTAGTGATATCTCATTATAGTTTTACTATCCCTAATGAGTAATAACATTGAATATTTTTATGTGTTTATTGGATATTGGGATATGTTCTTTTATTAAGTATCTATCTGTTTGAATCTTTTGTCCATTAAAAAATGCAGTTATTTGTCTTAGTGTTGAGTACTTTGCGTGTTCTGAAGAAATCTACCAGATATATGTTCTGCAAATATTTTTCCCAGTGCATGACTTGCCTTTTCATCTTCCTAACAGTGTCTTTTGAAGAACACAAGTTTTACATTTTAATTAGAGTTTATCAATTTTTTAATCTTATGATTTGGGCCTTTTATATCCTATTTAAGAAATCTTGGTCCAATCTAAGGCCACAAATATTTTCACCTATGTTTTCTTTTAGAAGTCACATAATTTTGGTTTTTGTATTCAGATTTCCAATTCATTTCACGTTACTTGATGTACATGGTATGAGGTCAGAGTTAATGTTTTTGCATATGGATATCCAATTATTACTGCACCATATGTTGAAAAGTACATCCTTTCCTCATTGATTTACCTGGGACTCTGCCAAAAATCAATTGGCCATATAAGAATGGGTCTATTTGTGGACTATCTATTCTGTTTCATTGATCTTTATATCTATCTTTGTGCCAATACCACATATTGTCTTAATTACTGCGGTTTATAATAAGTCTTGAAATCAGGTAACATAGATCCTCCAACTCTGTTTTTATTTTTGAAAATTATTTTGGCTGTTGTAGTACACTGACATTACCATATAAATTTTAGAGTCAGCCTTTTAAACTCGAAAACCTGTTGGAATTTTGATTGGAATTGCATTGAAAATATAAATCAATCTGGGGAGAATTGACGCCGTAACAATATAGATCTCCTAATCTGTTTTCATTTGTTGGGATGGTCTGTTTAGCAATGTTTTGTAGTTTTCAGTATAAAGATCTTGGACATATGTTTTTAATTCTCTACATATTTTATGATATTGATGCTATTTTAAATGGCGTTGTGTTGTAAATTTTACTTTCCAATTGTTTGTTGCTAATACATAGAGATACAATTGATATTTGTATATTGATACTGTATTCTGTGACGCTGAAAAACCCATTTATTAGTTCTAGGAATTATTTTGTGTATTCCACAGGATAATTGAATATGTTACCACAAAAGATTGGGGTTCTTCTACTCAATGCGCATAAAAAGCCAATTATTATGGTGTCAGCTTTTAGGAAGGAAAACAGCTTTATTGCTAGATCAATCTGCAAGGAGACAGAGGTATATGCTCTCAGATCTGTCTCCCCAATCCAGAGCTTGGGGCAAAATTTATGGGATGAAAAGTAGGGTGGTCTGAACTGTGGAGATAGATGGTTGGAGGTGAGGAGAGGTGAGGTAATTGACGATCTGCAGGAGCATATTTAAACTTCATGCCTCTTCTTAGGACCCATGTTCACAAAATGGTGGTGTTATCTTGATCTGAAGGTGGAGTTTTCAGCCCTTTGACATCAAAAGGGTCACTTACTGGGCATTTGTGCAGGCCCAGTTGATGGGTTGGTAGCCTCAACCAGCGCAAACTGGACAAAGGGTGACTCTCATTTCTTAATTACTCTGTTGATAAGATGGGGTCAGTTGAACTGGTCCTGGAGGGCCCATGGTTACAGATAGATTATCATTCCATCTGTGAATAAAGACAGTTTTACTTGTTGTTTCCAGTCTAGGACCTTCAGTACAAATTTCAGTAGAGATGGAGAAAGTAGACAATCACGCCTTGTTACTGATCTTAGGGAGAAAACATTCAGTCATTTTCCATTAATATGATTTATCTTTAGGTTTGTTATAAATGGCGTATATTTTTGTGTTGCTTTTTTACACAATGTGACAATTTCTGGTTTTTAATTGGAGTTTACTTTTATTTATGTATTTTATTTATATATTTATAGTGTATGAAATATATATTTAACGTCATTATTGAAAGCACTGAGAGAAAAATTCTCAATTTACTCTATTTTTCCATTTGACCAGATGTTCTTTTTTTTCTTTTATCTTTTTTCTGGCTTAATTTGGATTAAATGAATTATTTTTAGTATTTCCTTTTATCTCTATTATTGGCTTATTAGTGCTATAGATCTTTTCGTAGTTGCTCTAGAGCTTACAATATACACCTTTAAATTATCACAGACTACTTTCGGCAACATTGTACCACTTCCCAAATTGTGTAAGAAACTTGCAACACTATACCTTCACTTCCCGCCTCCTTCCTTTGTGCTAACTGCTATCATACATTTTACTTATGCATATGTTATAACATATGTTACATAGGTTATAAATATATGTACATATATTTACATATGTCATAACTCCACAATACTTCATCACTATGTTTTAGTTTGAACAATCAGCTATCTTCTAAAGAAATTAAAAATAATGACAAAATGTATTTTGTATTTGCCCATATAGCATTTCCATTGTTCTTCATCTCTCTGTACATCTAAAGTTCTGTCTTTTGCCATTTTCCTTTGTTTGATGAGCATCCATTACTCTGATTTGTAGTGCATATCTGCTGGTGATGAATTCTCTCGGATTTTATCAGAAAAAAAGGCTTTATTTTATCAATGTTTGAAAACTATTTTCACTAGATATAAAAGTCTATGTTGACTTTTTTCCCCATAATTTAAAGATGTTGCTTATCTTTAGAGGTTCATCATTTCTGGTACAAAGTCTACTGCTATTCTTATTTTTCTTCCTCTATACCTAATGTATCTTTTTTCCTCTGGCTACTACTTTTAAGCTTTTCTCTTTATTATTTTTATTCAGCAATTTGGTTGTATTGTCCCTCGATATGGTTTTATTTGTGTTTATTCTGTTTGAAATTTATTGAGCTTCTTTAATTTGAGGGATTATGGTTTTCTTCAAATTTGGAAAAACGTTAGCCATAATTTCTTCAATTATTTTGTGTGTCTCCTTCCTCCTTTTTTAGAACTTCATTACACATATGTTAAACAGCTTGACATTGTTCCACAGGTCATTGGTGCTGTGTTGATTTTTTTCCCCTTAGTCTTTTTTCTCCACTTTATTTAGGGTTATTTCTATTGCTATGTTTTCAGGGTCAGTGATCTTTTTCTATCCCAGTGTATTATTTTCTGTTAATCTTATCTAGTTTATTTTTCATTTCAGATATTGTATCTTTCATCTTTAGAAGTTCCATTTCAGTTTTTTTTATGTCTTTTATATTTCTCCTCATTATATTCATGTTTTCCTCAACATTCTTCAGTACAGGCATACTTCATTTTATTGAGCCTCATTTTTCATTGTGCTTTGCAGGTGTGTTTTTCACAAGACCCTCCACCAGCAAAGTGCTTGTGACTGGCTAGAGGCTCAGATGAGGGTTAGCATTTTTTAGGACTAATGTATTTTTTAATTAAGGTATGTACATTGTTTTTTAGGCATAATACTATTGCACACTAGACTACAGTAAAGAGCAAATATAATTTTTATATGCACTGGGAAACCAAAATTTCATGTGACTTGCTTTATTGCAGTATTTACTTTATTGCAGTGGTCTGGAACCAAACCCACAATAGCTTGAAGGTATGCCTATATATGGAGCATATTTATAATAGCTGCTTTAGTGCTTTCTCCCGCTAATTTCATCTCTTTGTTTGAATCTGTTGATTCACTTGCTCAATTTTTCTTCTAATTATGACCCATATTTTCCTGCTTCCTTGCATGCCTACTAATTTTGGGTTGGATGCTAGACATTGTGAATAGTACATTTTGGATTCTGGATTTAGTTGTATTCCTTTACAACAAAGTGTTGTACCTTGTTCTGACATGCAGTTGAGTTACTTGATGTAGTCTGATACATTCTATATTTGCTTTTAAGCTTTGTTAGGGAGGGCCCAAAGCAACTTTAATCTAGGACTAATTTAACCTAAATATGAAAATGATACCCTGTTTGAGAAATCTACAAAATTCTCAGCATATTAAGATGTCTTTCCATTCTATCTGATAGTAACACAAGTCCTTCCTAACCCTGAGTGAAGTTTGGGAATTTCCAGTGGTAGTGCTGCTGCTTTCCAGTAGTTCTTTCCCCAGTTTTGGGTAGTTTCCTCTTACGCATGAACAGATTAAAGACTGGAGAAGATGGGTACTATCTGCAGATCTTCAGAACCCTCCCCAGTACTCTGCCCTGCATGTTACAGCTGCCTTGGACTCTCTGAACTCAGTTCCCCGTCTCCTCTTCTCAGTGAGATGGCTAGCCTCTTTTTGGATTTCTCCTTCTGTGCTGTTGCTTGGAAACTGCCTCCCGGCATTAACTTGCAACAATCCTAGGCCTCACCTCATTATTTCATTTGTCTCAGGGGTCAGAATCCTATGCTTCCCGTTATCCAATGTCTGAAAACTGTTGTTTCAGATACTGTGTCTGGTTTTGTAGTTGTTTAAGGCAGGATGGTATATCTGGTCCACGTTACTCAAATATTCCCAGAAGCAGTTTTCCTTTGTTTTGTTTCTTTTTCTTTGTTGTTCTTTTCTTTTTTCAGACGTATTTCATGTGTTATTCTCACTGGAAAACTATCACTGAACCCACTTTTCAAGCTGAGTCAATTTCCCACTCAGCACATCTCCAGTCATGGTGATTCCATCAGTTATGACACTTATTTTACATAGCATACTGAGTGTTGTTTCCCTTTTCTGCCTCACAAGATGGTGTCCCCCTTGATGGTAGGGACTGGGTCTTATTCATTTCCATGCCCCCAGTACTAGCACGTCACCTGTATTGGATTAAATTCATCAAACTTCTCCATAACAAAGAGCTTGAATTAATCTGCCTTGTCCACATAGTAAGCATATATATATCGCCTTAATTTTCAAGACTATCCATAATATGACCTAATTCAGCACCATGGTCTGACCTTTCTCTACAAGAACCTCATGATTTAGCAAATCTGAAGGGCCCGCCATTTAGAAAAACGACATGGCCATCCTGCTCTTGGCCCTTTCCTTTTGCTGTTTCCTCTGGCTGGAATTTCCTCTTCCACCAACTCTACCTATCAAAGTCTTGTCCTTCTTTTAACATACACATCGTGCCACATCTTCCCCCATGCTTATTCCGGTTCACCGTCATTTGTAATGCTCGGCAACTTTCTTGTACTTGTCGCATTTTCTATTTTATCTTTCCCATTCTGTTCTATTCTATCCTTTTCTATCTATCCTACAATATTTTATGTATTTTCTATTTTAGGACTATTTCATATTCAATAACATTATTCTGTGTCTATATGAGTCTTACTGACAGCCCAGTCCAATTCTCCCATCCTCGATTCAACTAGGATTTTTTCTCTTTAGGATACGAACTATGTATTTCTTTTCTTTTGGAGCTGCACTTAAAATAGTTATTCAATAAGTATTTGTTTCATAAAAAGTGGAAATAATATAAGAAGATTTTGGTTGTTGTAATTCAGATATTTGAATCTAATAGCTTTATGAGATATAAATCATATATTATAAAACTCACCTTTTTAAAGCACACAATTCAGTAGTTTTTAGTGTGTTCACAGAGTTGTGCAACTATCATCCCTATATAATTTTAAAACATTTTCATCACCCCTCCAAAAAGCTGTGTACTTATTGACAGTCACTCTTTTTTCTCCCCTTCCCCTAGTCTCTGGCAACTATGAGACTACTTTCTGTCTCTATGGCTTTGCCTACTCTGTACAGTTGATAAAAATGGAATCATACAATGTGCAATCTTTTGTGACTGACTTCTTTCACTGAGCATAATGTTGTCAAGGTTCATCCATGTTGCAGACATATCAGTACTTAATTTCTTTTTATGGCCAAACAATATTCCATTGTATGAATATTGCACATATTATTTATCCATTCATAAGGTGACAGACATCTGGATTGTTTACACTTTTTGGCTATTATGAATAATGCTACTATGAACATTTGTGTACAAGCTTTTGTGTGAACGTGTTTCCATTTCTCTTAAGTATATGCCCAGGAGTAGAATTGCTGGATCATATGGCAACTCATCAACATTTTAAAAAATTGCCAAACTGTTTTGCAAAGTAGCCATGTCACTTTACAATTCACCAGCAATGTACAAGGGTTCCAGTTTCTCCACATCCTCACCAACACTTGTTATTGTTTATCTTTTTTATTGCAGCCATTCTACTGGGTTTGAAGTGATATCTAATTTTTGTTTTGATTTGCATTTCCCTAATGACATTGATATTGAACATCTTTCCATGTGCTTATTGGCCAGCTATATATCTTCTTTTGAGAAAGTCTATTCAAACTCTTTGCCCAATTTTTAATTGAGTTTTTCGTCTGTTTGTTGTTCAGTGGTAAGAGTTCTTTTTTTTCTTTTGTGAGGAAGGCCAGCCCTGAGCTAACATCCGTTGCTAATCCTCCTCCTTTTGCTGAGGAAGACTGGCCCTGGGCTAACATCCGTGCCCATCTTCCTCCACTTTATATGGGACGCCACCACGGCATGACTTGACAAGCAGTGTGTCAGTCCATGCCCAGGATCCAAACTCCAGGCTGCCAGAAGCGGAGCACGTGAACTTAACCATTATGCCACCGGGCCAGCCCTAAGAGTTCTTTATATATGCTGGATAAAATTCCTTTATGAGATACATGATTTGCAAATATTTTATCATGTGGGCTGTCTTTTCATTTTCTTGATGGTTTTCTTTGAAGCATAAATGTTTTTAATTTTCCCAAAGCCCAATTAATCTATATTTTTGTCACTTGTGCTTTTGGTATCATATCTAAGAAACCTGTCTAACCCAAGATCAAGCAAATTTTCTCCTATGTTTTCTTCTAAGGTTTTATAGTTTTAATCCTTATATCTGTGACTATGATCCATTTTGTGTTAATTTTTGTATATGGTCAGAAATAGGGGTCCAACTTCACTCTTTAAAGATATGTTTGTTAAAAGAAATGAAAAATTTGCACCCGTTCCTTCTTAAAGATTATTTTCCATTATATGTTCTTTAATCAAGTATACATGTAGTTATGTTGAGAGAAAAAGAAAACTGAAAGAGTTTGTTGAATTCACGTATTTATTACAAATTCATTATTTTTTTATTTAGATATATTAGACTTACTAATATATTCCTCAGACATTGATCAACTGAGCATTTTATTACCAAGGATCGCTAAAAACCAAAGAATCTTTCTACTTAGGAATTACCTTTTTATCAATTCTCCTTAAACTTCTTTCTTCTAAAAGTACAATGTTATTCCAAGAAGATGAAGTCAGATGAAGCCAAGCCCCCCAAAATGAATAATTTTAGAATTACACAAATATATAAAAGTATTTATATAAATGTTATATTTCTTTTCCAGCAGAATTTTAGATCCCATAAAAATTATGCTTTAAAAAGTAAGATTTTATAAGCATATATTTAAAAATGTCAACAGGATTGACATACTCAAGGCCTCATGACTCGTTGCCCCACTTTCCCCCACCACTTCAGTGTGTCATTTTCATTGAGCACCAAAGAGAGGAAAGGTCAGATGAGGAAATTGCTAGATGTACACATCACATCATAGAGTGAAAGACTAGGCCACAGAAGATGGACTTAGGTCCTACTGTGACGCCATGCCTCTCGCTTTTCTTTGGGAAATGACCTTTTCCCTTCTAAAATGCCATAGTTGAAACTTCTCAGATGACTCCACACTTCACCTTCAGATGGTGAATCAGATCCAGCCTACATGCCGTGACTTATTCCAAGCGGTCACATTCTTGACATCCACTCAGCCATGTGGGAGGACCATGCCCATGTGGAAGAAGGCTGAGTCTCATGGAAGTTAAGGTCAATGTCGTTACAAGGAAACTGTATGCCACAGTGTGATTGCACCATGCTGTACAAGCCACCTACACTTTTCAGGAAAAGATTGTGTGTATGCAGTTTAATCCTTGAAAATCCGTGATTATAATACAAGAAATTCTTGGGAAGGTAAAAGGTAATAAGTATTTAGACTATTTAAAATCACTCAGCTTGTTTTATATTAGAAAAACAAATCCTCTACAATTATGTAGTTTATGCATTTTATATGGCTTTCTGATTTCATACTGGAGACAGAACATGTTATTACACATTTTAATATTGATGTTTAGGAAAACAATTGATCAAAGTGTGAAATACTGCCCCCGAATATTCACAGGTTGAAGTAGAATATTCCTCACAAATTTCTGTCCAGCTTTTACTTACAAAAATGTTGAACATGTTAGTACAGTACTTTTATCCAATTCTTTGGAGATATCCCTGACTCATATAGTAGGAGCTCCTTGCAACTTCTCTCAAAAATTTTTATTGGTCTATTTTTAGGGAAAAAAATAGATTTCCCATTATTTGAATTAATTTTAGATGTGTTCAGAATTTTCCTTTAATCTATTTTATATTAAAATTCAGAATCTATTTTACGTGACAACTGGGAACTGGGTAAAATTTTTACGAGTATAGGTTTTCATTACTATCTTATTCAAAGTCTAAGTTTCTTAGATCACAAATATAGTATGATAGATGTCTAATTATTACACTGGTTGTCTCCTTTCAATGGATAAAAAAATTTAATGGGGTATGAAAAATAATTAAATTGGGTTAAAAAAATACTCCAAGTTGCAAAGTACCTTCCTGTAAAAAAATATTTAAGTGTGGATGAGTGAGGGATAATGGAAATGAATGACACTCACATAAAGTGACACTTACAAGGAGACTGTAAATCTAGGGTCTAAAACAAAAGGCACAGGGTAAAATAACAAGAAATAAATAAGAAGTTGAAGACTCATTGGCATTGATATATATTTTAAAAAGTTTTGTAACACAAATGATTTTTTTAGTGTTAAAAGAAAACAAATTAGTGATCTCTAAGTCATTGGACGATAATAACACTAATTTTCAGTACTTTTATCATGTTCACGAAACAGGATTGGTCCTACATGATATGTTTTAAAGATTTTACAGGGTAAATAATTTAGACTTTACAACCAACAACATTATTTGGTTCTGTTTCAAGTTATATTATATCATCACATTCATGTAACCAAATTTAATGGGAAATTTAAAAAAGAAGTACTTTCTTAGTTAGACGACTGGTTTTATGCCCTTCTTTTATTTCTCTTTTACATCTTGTCTCTATTTATTGCAAATGTGCTTAAATTTTCTGTATTTTATTTTACACAATAAAGGACAAACATGAAGCAATTTCCATTTCTGTATGTATCATCCCCAGATGGGGATTCCAATCAACTTAAGCCACAACTGAACATGTGTGTTTGACCACCATCTGCATAGTGACCTCTTAAACCTCCCCATTTTCAATTCTCTTGCTTGCTTTATCTACTGCGTTTGTGTAGTATAGTATGACACATTAGTGCTGGAATTTTTCTCCAACTAGTATGCCTACGATCTATCGCAGACAAATGAAGTCTTAGATTTGTTTCTCACTCTATATTGCTGCCAAGTCCCTGACGTGGATGCCTATCTTTTTATCATTCCAACCTAAATTTTAGCTTTTTATAAGTGTTTTATTTGTGCCAGCATTTTGCCTTTGCACTCACTGATTTAACATGCTTTTTTACGTGATATCTTCAGCTTTCCTTACAAATACAGCTTTTGGAAATGTTGCTACATTTTACTAACCTCTTTTGATTCCAATGGAGCCATTTGTCTCCTCTGTGTAAATCTGCCTTTTGCTTCCTTTTGGTATGTCAGTTTGTAAATCTAAGATGTCAAGTTGGGTGTCAGAATTTTTTTTAGTATGTACGTATATTAGTCACTATCTTTGTAAAATTAATAATGATTGATCTACAGGTATTAGATCCAAAGAGCTAGAAAGTTATTTTTTTAGTCAAATGACTCTATTGTAACTCTCAATTATCATGCAAAAATGTCTCATTGGTTTGCTCTAGGTGTATCATAAATTTTGATTTGGAGTGATACAATGTTGTGCTTACTGGTGTAACAGTACAATATAACCTTGCTTATATCTGAACTGAAATGTGCATTGCAGCCTCATATTTGGAATCATTCAATCCTATTTTTTTTCTTTCTTTCCATATATATAATATGACTTGGGATCACTTCTATTTCTATAAATTATTATGGCAATTAAGAAACAATGTTCAAATTTTGACCCAAATATCTTATTTGTTGTTATTTGGACAAAAATGTAGCTTATTTATAATCAATTTGTGTGTGTGTGTGAGGAAGACTAACCCTGAGCTAATACTCGCTGCCAATCCTCCCCTTTTTTGCTGAGGAAGACTGGTCCTGGGCTAACATCCATGCCCATCTTCCTCTACTTTATATGGGACACTGCCACAGCATGGCTTGACAAGTGGTGTGTCTGTCTGCACCCTGGATCTGGGACTGCGAACCCCGGGCTGCGGAAGCGGAGTGCACAAACTTAACCGCTATGCCACCAGGCCAGCCCCATATAAGCAATCATTTTTAAAGATATTTGTTCATTAAAATTTTGTTTTAAAAACTTCTGTATATTTTTGTTCTTGGAAATTGGGTCCTGACACAGTATGAAATAGCATTAGAGTTAAGGATAGTAAGCCACGGTTCATGGCCAGAACAGCAAAGCTGACAGAAAAATTGTAAGGCATTTCTAAATATCTGTAGTCTTGGCAATGCATATGACTAAATACCAACTCCAGAAAATTATTGTGAATAATTAAGTGAAAAGTTCATTTGTCTGATTTTTTCCTGTTACTTTAAAATAATGGTATTTTACATATTTCCCTTTAACTGTGTTATTCTCATCCAAAATGAATGCATTCATAAAATTCTACTTTATTAAATTGTTGTGCCTAGGACTTACTATGTTTACCCTTATATCCTTAAAACACCACTTGATTATAATCCCAGTCATTTTATGCACATATACAGTATAAGAGAACAGCAGAACTTCCATGATGTTTTATTATTAAGTCCAATTATTATGCACAACACACTGTATGACTCCAGTCGATATGATTCACCTCAGATCATAGTACATGGGGTAATGACAGGTTTTCCTTCCCAACAAGTGACAACGTCTTCTTTCTGCCAATTCATAGTGTGAGATTTACTAATTGAGAAAAATGAAAAGTACCTTCAACTATGAAAGACTCTCAAAAATTATTCAAAGGGAATTTATCAGTGTTTTAAATAAATTATTTTAAGTTCAAGTCAGGAATTTTCAACTATACAATGATTTAGCTTATATAGAGAGAAAATATTTTAAAATAGATTTGGTCATTTTCAGTTTAGTGGGTCTTAGTAGAGAATGAATTTTGAGGAAAACGTACATTTAGACTTTTTTGTTCAAAGCTCTCTTTTCAAATTTTTCCAGCCTTTATACACAAAAAGTATATATAATTGGTGTATTTGTTTCATACCACATATTTGATGATATGCTGTTTTCACTTGTAAAACACAATTTTTTGTCATTATGGAAGGGAAGCCAAGGTATTCAAATGGACCTTACAAGGTTGCTCTGTGAGTCAGTTACAAACTTCCAAAAAAATGTGTTCCCTGACTTCTTTCACTTCTAGAGCAGTAGAAACATATGAGCCTACAATGATGGAAGTCTCTGGAAATATTTCTGCCTCCAGATTTCCATTTTAAAGTTAAGTACCAAGTATTTCCTCTATCAAAGATCTTGGATTTAAACTTCTTTAACCTTGGTCTCTTTAGAAATATATCAAAATTACTCAGCCCATAGTAATATGATTTGCTAAAGTATTTGCTGTTACCACTTTTTGTTCTTCTTCAATTCCTTGTAATAATTGGCTTAGAAAACCAAACTGCAGCACCAGCGTATATGCAAAGCATCTTACCAAGTAGCGACACCATAGATTACAAGGTGAAAAGTTTTATTTTTCAATTAAAGTTAAAGTAATCTTACCTTCTTGACATGAAATTACTAACTTCTTTTCCCCGGTTATTATCATGTCTTTTGATGTAATTGATTATTTCCACTTGCATAATTTGCTAAGTTTTCTTTTTTTTAAAGAGAGTCATCATAATTTTAGGAAGGTCCCATTAGCACTGACTGCTGAGAACTAAATCAGAGGCACTGCATATTGATTTTTCAACATGTCCACTCCTTGACTGGCATTAGAAATTGCCTTATTAGCTTACATATCGTAAATTTTAAGAGTACTTTAAGCAAGGCATATTTTTAAAAATAATTAACAAAAATATTCTCTCAAAAAAAGAGCGTAGGTTTATCAACCATGGTTGAAGTACCTAACTTCGGGCAGCACAAGATGCCAATACAGATAAATGGATAATTCAATTCAAATCTCACATCTTACAACTTTGTTAGAGATTATTACATTTCTGGATTACTTTTATTATTATTATTAATGTTATTATTTTAGCATTTCATTCAGAGCATTGTTTTGCAGCAGTTTGTATGAAGATTCAGGAACTGGATTCATTCACCCTTCCCTTCAGCTACAGCACTGGTAGTTGTATGGGATGCTGTGCTGGGTGTTTACATGCAGCTGTGGTGAAGTTAAGACAAATAAACAAACAAAGAAATACATGGACAGACTCTGAATTTGGTTTGTAAAAACCTGGGCTCAAGTCTTAGATGCTAGTGTTGTTTTGTTGAAGTCTCTTCATCTCACCTAGCTTCAAACATTTATTGGGGGAGGTGCCCTCTAAGCCTAAAATGATTTTGGATGTATGAGGCCCTTGGCCATCTGCCCAAGCATCTGTCCAAAAATTTGGTATGCACGAGAGTTGGTTTATTTACTTCCATAGTCAATGAATTATAAGAGGAGGTAGGAGGCTATTGGACAAGTGCTTGTGAGAGATGAGTGAAGATGAGAAAAAAAGATACGTTAATAGGATGGTTTTATGGCAGAAGGTGAAAGGGCCCTTCTAACAATAAAGTCAGGTGACTGGAGAACTTGAGGACCTGGGGGCAACAAATGACACCCATGAGAAAAGGGTTTTCTCCTTTGCTCAACATAGAACACAGAGTCAGTTCCACAGAGAGTAGAGAGCAGGAATAGAGGAATCCCAAAGAACCCTCGTGCCGTAGGACCTATTGCCAGGGCCCTCCTTGGATGAGGAGGCCAGAACAGATCCTGATGAGGGGATAGTTCCTGAGCACAGGAGAGGTGTCCTCTGGAGGCTGGTGGAAGGGGCGGGAATCCTCCAGAAGTGGATGGTGTAGAATGTTCTTGTTCTTGGGGTTATTTGGGATGGGGAGTTGTTTTTTGTTTCATTATGTTTTGGGCAATAGTGCAACACAATGGCTAAGAGTGTGGGCCCTGGAGCAGCCTGCCTGGGTTGAATCTGGGCTCTTATGCCTACTAATTGTGTACATCCTGGGAAGTCACATACACTCTCTGTGCCTCAGTTTCCATGCAGAAAAATAGGGATAATAGTACCTATTTCGTAGACTGTTATGAGAATTAGATGAGTGAATACATTCTAGAACAGTGTCTGCACAAACCCTGGTCATCGTGGCAGAGAGAGTTTTGTGTTTGGCTCATCTATAAGTAACTGCTTTATCCTGTTTATAACTGAGGCACTTGCATCAGACACAAAATGTGAGGAGTGGGTGCCCAAAATTCAGTAATTGAGATAAACAATATTTTAATGACATAATTTTTAAAATCAAAAGTAATGCAAAGGGGCCGCCCGGTGGCGCAGCGGTTTAGTCCGCGCTTGGCAGCCCGGGGTTTGCGAGTTCGGATCCGGGCGCCCGCCGATGCACTGCCTGTCAGCCATGCCATGGTGGCGTCCCATATAAAGTGGAGGAAGATGGGCACGGATGTTAGCCCAGGGCCAGTCTTCCTCAGCAAAAAGGGGAGGATTAGCAACGGATGTTAGCTCAGGGCTGGTCTTCCCCACAAAAAAAAAAAAAAAAAAAAAGTGATGCAAAAAAAACCTATAGAGAACAAAATATCAAAATTTCAAATAAAGGCAAGGAGGCAAGGATCCATCAGTATATTTATATAAATGTATACTAGAAATAGCCACAGATCAGGCTGAGGTAAATGTTGAGTAACGGAGCCATTGTTCTTGGCTGGATTTTGGACCCTCGTGGCTAAGATTCCCTAATGGGACAAGACATGCCTACTAGCTGCTCATTTTCAACTTATCTTTCTTACCATTTAGCCATTGTCACAGCTATAATTATATAATTATGTACAGGTATACAAACATACATATGTGTATGTGTATATATATATATATATAACAGTAGAATATTGTGATAGGTTCAATTTTTAAAATGCAGTGCACAAATACATTTTGAAAGACTAGAAAATAATTCTAAGAAATAGATCACTTCCATCCATCCAGTGAATAGAATATATATTGAGTGGCTACTCCGTGCCAGACCCCAAATATGACAATGAATGTTTTGATCTTTCTGTCCAGTCATTTTCAACTTGTCTTCTGTACATGGAAATCCAACATGCAAAGCAGATAAATTCTGAGTTGCTCTGGTTGAACTGGAAACAGTGCACCCCTGTGCCCCCTGCCTTACTGACATAATCCTCCACTTAAAGCCTTGGCCATTGAAAAGACTCTAGACTCCAAGGGTTTGAAAAACAGTTTTAAACAAATGATAGTGCAATAAATATCTTAAAATGAATAACAACGTAGTCCTCAAAAGACAGGAAAAAATACACCTACCTCAGGTCAAGTTTGTATAAGAATGTAAGGATGTCTTAAATTTAATTTGTCTATGCACCAAAGCCAAATCTACTCTCTGGGAGTTTTGCAATGAAAGAGGCACCTGCTCATCTCTGAATAACCTCTAATGCCAGTGGATTGCAGCCTCTATTCTTCCCTTTGGCAGAACATTCAGAAGTTTTGTTTAGTGTCCTTATTTGGGCCCATGTAGACTGTTACGATCTAACACAACAAGGTCAGGCGAATGAATTCTCTGTCTCTGGATTTATTAGCTGGTGCTCTTCCACGTAAAAATGCTGTGAAGAAAGGAACAGAGTTCTGGGGGTTTTATTGAGCAATTGCTGTTAATCGACTGAAAGCGTGAAAATCAAGAATTCCTAAACTTGTCCTTTTGCTCTCTGGAGACAGTGGAGATGTCTGTGGAATATTTTTTGCCTCTGTGGCATGTCTGAGATGTGAGACACATTAACAATGAGAGGGGTTTTAGGTCAGAATCACTCTGCATCATAGATGCCATTATCTGCTGATTTAGCTGAGCTAAGAACTGCTGAAAAAGAATCCTTTTTGTGCCCTTGTCAGTGGATTCAGCCTAGAGTTATAGAAAATCGGCTCTCCCCGAGTCAGATAATCATTACAAAATGAATTTTGCTCCTGACTCAATGGAAGTAATTGGGGGAAAAGGTTTGATAGGCATGATGAAGATTATCTTATGTTAAAGCTTTCTAGTACGAAAAAAATTACCAAATGTCGCTAATAATTGAGCCAGCGTAGGCATCAGCAAATTATCCTTCAAACTGAATGTAGGTGATCACTTAAAACATATTTCTACCGGGCAAAGCTTGATGTTCTCCTTTTCCTGGGCTCTGGCAAGGGGCAAGTGGGTGAATCCCGCTGAGGTCTCTCCTTGCAGTGCGAGGAGCTGCTTACCCAGCAGGCGGTGTGCTTCCAGCAGAGAAGTCAGGATGGTGCTGACTGTTCCCTGGGGAGGGACATCCTGTAAAAACACCAAGGTTGAGAACTGTCATATTCACAGCAGTAGGTGCTTTTTTCCTCAGAAATTAATGGAGCAAGCTGGGCAAAAATGTTTTTAAGCTACATCTTCCCTAGAGTAAGATGCAAATTCAAAGCTCTTTTGAAGCCCCGAATGAAAGTTAAAGATAAGACTTTTTAGTTTTTTGACATTGATAATATAGGCAACCCTAGCACAACGAATATTAAATTGAAATGCTGGATAAGTGGGGTCGATATTATTCAGGCTGACTCGGAATGCAGCCACAGCTCATGCTTGAGCCAGTTTTCCTGGTCTGCTGTTAGTATATGATTATTGGGAATTTATTGTATATTTCTTCCTCCAGTAAGCTATGGACAAGCAAATGGATTCAGTTATGACTGGTATATTTTTAGGCTTTGATAAATATATTCATTGAGTGGCTTTGACCCTGAAAGTAACATCCGGAAGAGAAGTAGTAGCCGTCTTTGGAAGTTCTCTGTTTAGTGCTCTGGGGTTGAGAGGGGTGGAAACAATTATTTTTCTTTGCACAGCATGAAATAATCTTAAATTATACATCCCATTCAAGAGAGGTAAGAGAGAATTATGTGCTAAACTTAAAGGAATGTACAGCTCATCTTGGAGAACTATTTGTTACACTTTCTTAAAGAATGTGCCCATAAATGTTTCCAGTGAGTTGGTGATGGTCGCAGTAAACGTTCCTGAGGCTTCAAAATTACCCCTTCTGTTCACGTAGTTAAGTAGAGGGAAAACCGAATCCAGAAGCCCTTTCTACCTTGGATGTCTGTGCATGAGGACAGGTATCTGACTGGGACTTTGGCACTCATCTCCAAAAAGAAGGACAGTCACGCGTGCACAACACCTCTGGAAACACACACGCTTAGTGCTTGTGCAGTATCATATTGATCTGAAAACCACCTAGGTTCCTGTGTTGTTTGTCTCATTTTACCAACCAGGGAATTATGGCTTGCAAAGGTTGGGTAATTTGCCCAAGAGGAAGCAGGAAAACCTAACAAATTTGTTCATTCATTCCTTCCTTCATTCATTTAATCACTTACCCAAAGAATATTTCTCAAGTTCCTACTATGTGTCAGTTATGTTGTTCCTTCCACCACTGGCTAGTTCTGTGATCCTCAGTGGGTCCCAAAACCCTTCTGTGATCTAGTTACCTCAAATAAAAACTTAAGAGGAGAAAATAGCCTGGAAATTGGAGACTTGAATAAGTGATCTTTAGAGAGCCCTTCTAGCTGCAATATTTATACTTCCATTAAAAATTTATATTTCCTTCTCATTGACTTACTAACATATACACTTACAAGACCTGTTTCTCACTTTTGTTTATTTTGCACCTGAAAGTTCAGGAAAAATTCAAAATAAATGAGGTCAATTTTTTTGTGTGTCTTTTCTGATAAAATATTTGGAATACACACACAGTCCCGTATATAGTCTATCATCTAAATTATTTTTTCCATTGCCAAATGTTCATGGCCACTCAAAATATGGCCTGACTGTTGCTCCCAGATGGAGCCTTTGTTTTAAAAAGAATTGTCTTATAAACCTAAACAACTTATCAGGACTTGAAATCTTCAGTCACCAATTGCTGCCAGCAACAACAACAACAAATTCAGATGCAACTAATTGGAAACTGTTGGAGCATGAGCATCTGGGTGTGCTTCATTGTGGCTGATAATGTTTCTAATTACTCATACGTATTTTTATACATGCGGAATCATGTGAGTACTCCCAGGAGGAAAACTGGAGTCCACAGTTTTGGTTTTATATGTTTAAGTGTGGGTTAAGAGATTTTTAAATGGCCTCGCCATCCCTCTGCCCTTTGCAGAAAGACAGGGTAGCCTATTTAAATCATTAATGATGGAAAAATATTTGCAGCGTGCTCTTGGACGTGAGAAATGGACTGGATTATATTAAAAGTTGTCTCCAAACATTCCATAAGAATTATAACCAAATCAATTAAATGCTAGTGGAAAATATTTCAATTATCCTTAATGGAACAGAGCTTATAAATGAGCATTTAGGGAGACTACTGGTACTTTATGTGTAGCCATTCTCTTCAAAAAACAGCAATTATAGTTTTGCTCATGAAAACCAGTCCATAAAATGCAAATGTGCTACAAGCTTGGAGTTTATTTTAACGTAACATTATCATACGGTATTATAATAACCTTACTATTTCCTTCTGAAAAAGCCATAAAAACATAAATTTAAAGACATACATTAGTATGGTCTTTTATTAAAATGTCATCTTCAAGTGGACTCGGAATTTTTTTTGTGATTTTACTGCCTGTCTTTTCTGCCTAATAGATTTAGCAAGCTGATCATGCGCCTACTGTCACAACATGCCGTGTTGGCCAACAGAAAGATCACAGTGGAAATCCTCAACTTCCATACTGTCCATTCATGTTTGCAAGCATCAGGTTATCACGGTTTTCTTTTTTAATCTTGGCTTTAAAACAATACACTGGCCCTTTCCAATCCTTCACTTTCACTGAAGACAGATAAGTTTATTAATTCTCTTGGTAAAAGAGCATTCTTTCTCTTCAACATACTGTCTTTAAATATATCAAGAGATTTAAATTTAGATATCTGAAGTTCCCACTAGATGACACGTTATTAAAACATCTGCCTTTCCATAAGCATTCTGTTCCTGGCCGTTCCACATGTCCTTTTCTACTTCACCAGACAAAATTGCCCAATCTAAATTTCAGCTCAAGTGTTTGATGGTTTTCACGCTGAGCTCAAACTGTTAATGCTTCCCTGAGAGAATAGAATTGAAATGGGATTTACTCTAAAATAACAAAATAGAATAAAGGTTTTACATATAAATAAGTAATGCCCCGCACATGCTTATGCAAGTTTTTGTTGTCTAGTTTTTGCATGTAGTAGATCAAAATAGCAAATTGCAGAGATTCAGAATTTGACCTGATAGCAAAGAACATTCTAAATAAATGAATACTCTTGTGTTGTTTGCCGTCCAATTAATACATGTTGTTGAAGCCAAATTCAAAATCATTTTTAAAATCTATCCCTAATATTAACTTTTAATTTCACATGGTGATTTTAAACAGTGACATTTTCTAATATCATGTTAAGTAACCATTATGAACATCTTGGAAAATGGGAATGGGAATGGTGGATAATACCCTTCTTGGTAGACATGTCACAAAAGGCTTTGACTTGCGACCAAGCTTTCTCTTGTAGAACCCGATGCTTCAATTGACTAGGCATTAACAGAGCAAATAACACATCACCCATACATAGCATGGCTGCGAAAACTAGGAGCAGGATTATGAAGAGAAACCCTGTGGTCTTTGCCAGAAGGAATTTAAAAAACCTTTGTTTTAATAAAATGATTATAGTATCAGAGCTGTCTGTCCATCCAGCCCTCTTACCTTTCTTTCTCTTAAAAAATAGCTCTCTAGACTACTCCCATAAATGTGATCTCTCTCAGTTAAAAAGCAGGGAGAAATTTCAGGGCTTTATGTAAAAATTTACTTATTTTAGCATAAAATCATAATTTAGCCAACTTTGTTGATACTGAAAAGATAAATATCTTTTGACCTGTTCTCTATGTATACGGTATGTTTTTTTCTTTTTATGAACAGATTTGAAATGTAGCAAAAAATTTACATTTCAGGATGTAAGTTGAGTTCCTTCAGCTATAAGACGAAAATAATAAAACTGCTCTAACTCAGCTGGCAGGAGGGTGTGAGGCCGAAAGGGAGAAAGAATATTTTGAAAGAACTATGTAAAATTTTAAGTCCCTTGCCACTGGACTTTTTCAAATTACTTAGCAATCACAGTGAGCAATAACATATATTTTCATTCTGTTAACATCATTTTGTGATCATACAAATAAAATTAAGTTATAGATAATTACAATATTACTGCAGGGCCAACTATGAGTTTATCCACAATTATCCTACAAAGAGACCTAGATCAATTCCTATTAACTGAATTGCTAAGAAACCTGCCACATTTATTTAAATTGTTTGTTTTTTCTTCTTCTCTCTATTATCTATGCTAAATAAAAAACACATAATATGTTTTATTCATTCAGATGAGCACCTGAAAATAATTGCTCATGCAGCAGGTCACAAAAAGTATGAGATTGTGAGTGTAAAGCTTATATTTATGTCTCAATTTATAAATAATAAAAAATGTGTTTTTAACAAACTAGATTTAAATTGGGCAAGATTAAAATCAACCATTAAATTGAGATAGATTCATCTTTTATTGACACTTGCTATCAATGTTTGATGTTAACCAAACATAAAATTCAGTGTTAATTCAAGTGTTTGGGACATTTTCATGCACGCCATATCATTAAAATACACATAAAGAGGACATTTTATTTGTGAATGAATTGGTGATATTATTTTAGAATAGCTGTTCACTATCGATGAGTCGTCTGTATTATTTAGAGGGCAGATGTTTTTATGTCTTTCCACCAAAATTAACATGCATGTATGAAGAAAGAGAAGCCCCAAACTTTTTGGTGTGAGTTTAAAAATTAAATGAAAGTTTTATGTATCTATGCATGACAAGGTTGATAGATGTCAACAGCATTATCCCAAGGATAAAAGTTGAGGGAAATAATTATGATTCAAAATTGAAATGAATTTTCAAAATTGAAATGAATTTTCAAAGTTGGAGATTTTTCATATGATGATAGTTACTTGTCATGAACCCACTAGAATAAAACTGACTTAAAAAATCCTCCACAAGAAGTCAAAATTAATAGTGACATTAAATTATGCCTACTTTAGGATAAGGCTTTAATAATTTTGTAATTAAGAGTTATATAAGAAAATATTTTTTTGTTTTTCTTTTCCTATGCTTTAAAAAGAAACTTTATGGTTTTTACACAAATATCAGAAATCATACCTCAAAGGTAAACCTATAAACGGTCTGGTGCTTACCCTTCCGGGCTCTTTTTCTTGTGAATATATGGCTTAATGTGTCAATACATATAGATCTCTTTTTAAAGCTTTCATCCTTTCCTTATGTATGGATGTCCACACTGAAGGGTATTTAAACTCTTATAATTTTTCACTTTTACAGACATGTTTCAATAAATAAACTCTATGTATTGAGAGAAGGAATAGGTCCAACTATTTACTGTAACCCATTCACATGTCCAACAATCCCGTGGCATATTTGTTATTATCTCAGTTTTTACAGTGATGAGACTAAGGCACGGAGAGTGAATTAATTAAGAATAAAGCTGCATAACCAGAAAGTGGCAAATCCAGGCAGTCTGGCTCTGGAATCCGTGCTCTCAACGGCCACTTTCTTCCAGCAGCCTGCACAGAACCCCAGCTGTACTGGTGACTCTCTGTAATGTGTTGGGCACTTTTCTTCTCTCTAAGCCTCAGTCTCTTCTCCTGCAAAAAGAGAGATAATTATTCTATGTGTCTAGCACATAGCAAGTGCTCGATGAAGGTTGGCTATGATTGTTCTTATAATGAATTTGATATTTATATTCATACGTTCTTATTGCAATGTCTAGAAAACACATCCCTAGAAGCAGTGCTGCTGGGTCCCAGTGTTTCAGATTTAGTTCTCTATTATGATATTAGTTAGCAATGAAAAGACATCAAGTCCCCTGGATTAGAGATGAACATCAAAGCAGCTAGACAGTATAAACTGATAATCGGTCCTCAAGAAAATTAAATTGATTGCCTTCCCATTAGATGGAAAAGTTGTGATGGACATTTTTTAAAAAGCAAGTTTTGAGCCAGCCCTGATGACCTAGTGGTTAAAGTTCAGCACTCTCACTGCTTCGGCAGCCTGGATTCACTTCCTGTTCTCGGAACCACACCACCCATCTGTCAGTTGCCATGCTGTGGCAGTGGCTCACATAAAAGAACTAGAACAACTTACAACTAGGGTATACAACTGTCTACTGGGGCTTTGGGGAGGAAAAAAAAGAAAGAGGAAGATTGGCAACAAATGTTAGCTTGTTACCCAACCAGTTCATGTTTGCCCACCCCCTGGAAAGCCAAACACCGAGAAGATGAGATTGCAGCAGAGACAGGGTTTAATCACATGGCAGCCAAGTGAGGAAATGGGAGAGTGAGTCTCAAATCTGCCTCCCTGAAAATAGGGACTCAGGGATATTTATGGGGTAGGGTGCAAGGTGGTCTGAAGTGTGGAGGTAGATGACTGGAGGTGAGGAAAGTTGAGGTAGTTGATGATCTGCACAAGCGTAGTGAGACTTCATGCCTCTTCATAGGAGGCATGTTCACAAAATGGTGGCGTTAGCATGATCTGAGGGTGGAGTTTTCAGCCTCTTGACATCAAAAGGTCACTTATTGGAGATCTGCATGGGCCCAGTTGATGGGTTGATGGTCTCAAACAGCCTGAACTGGACAAGGAGTTCTAATTCCTGAAAAACAGCTCAGACACCCATAACCATGGTGACCCAAGAGCCAGGGAGATATTATCTATAGGAACTTAGTGAGAGTCAGATAGCTTATTGCCTAAGCAGCACAGTTAACAATGGGTGGGAGAACAACTAAAAGCTATAATCAGTAATTGCAGAAAGGGAAAAAAAACTGTAGTTACTAGCTACTTAATCATCAACGGTTAACTGTTTACTGGTTTCAAGCTCAGGGCGAATCTTTCCCTGCAAAAAAAAACAAAAGCAAAGAACTTGATTTAAAAAGCGAGTTTCTCCTTTCTACATCTAGGCTGAAAATCATTCTACAGATTTATCCTCCCTACTATTATTTAATTCACCAACATAAAATACTATTTGCTTTAACTGCTATACCCTGTATCTTACCATTCATGCAAGCATTGTTTTAATTGTTACTTCACTGTATGTAGTGAGTACATTTTGTTCATCATTGAGCCCATGCAGGACATGAGTAGTGATGGTTGGAGTTTCCAACTGCACAGCTACAGACTGTAGATTTGCTGTGCAGAAATATGTGATTGTTTCAGATTGTAAATTCCTACATGTAGGGCATTGGTCTGTTTTCTTTTTTCGTATAGTCACTGAAGATGAAGCATTACATAAGTGCTTTGTTGATGTCTGCAGAAAATTCTTCTCTCCTTTCACCCTCAGAAAAAGGCTCTCTTACTAACATGAAAGATATTCTCAACTTTGCTTTTTGCTGCTTTTTTCTTTTACCAAGTACCTTCTAGAAGATCTATTGGATGTTTTGTGTCTCTATATTTTACCAGCTTTTTATTTTATGTGTCTGTACAATTTGCCATTCTTTAATTATATTCCCATCCATTGACTAAAATCTCAAAGATGCAGACATAAATAAAAATAGAGGAAAGACACAGGCCATTCACAGGCAACGATTCTTCCTGACATATGATGTTCAAATACCTAGAGTAAGATATGAATGATCCATCTTTTGTACCATGAAACAGAGGGTTTTCTGGATGCTAAAAATAATTGTCACTATTTTTGGTACATATTACTGCCCTTTCCCGGCAAAGGCAGAAACATTTTAGGAAAATATAAAAACACAGCTGTTAGTGGCTAAGTCTGAATTTCTTCTTTGATGCAGTGTAGAGAGAATTTTTGGCTTGATACTGGAAGGGCTTAATTGAGTCCCATCAGGCTGAGACTGGACAAGTATTTCCCCCATAATTTCAGAGTGAATTGTTCATAACCTGCATCTTTCTTGCCAGTTAATATTGCTTTTTGGAAAGGCGTTTTTTTTAATTACTATTTTTACAGCTTGAGACCGCTGTGACACTTATCTATGGTGAGAGGTATAATGTTACTGTCAGTTGCCACAAATAAAATGTTCACACTATGACGCTAATTGAGTGAACCTCAATCAGAAAAGGAAGCAGGAAAAATCATAATCATTCTGTGGATTAAATCCTTAGCTTTAATAGGGTAGAACTCTTTCAAACTCACCTTCAGGTCTTAGAAATAATTCTGGGAGAAAGTCTTACTGAAATATATGTTAAGAATCAACAACAAAAGATGCGGAATATCCTTCGCTTATTGCCACCACAGGTACTTTTTTTAAAGACTTATTTAAAGTTTAACTGTAAGCTAACTGCTTTTCTAGTTATGGATAAATTTTCCCTAAATTTTCTTAGATATATTTTTACTACATATATAATTTTGATATTTTGTATTTGATTCGGCTTTTTTTCTGCCCAAATCAAAATGCCAGAGTCGGGAAAGAAAGGTGATGGAAGAAGCATCAATGCAAATCTCAGCTGTGTTATTCGTCTTATTATAAAAATCCTTCAAATTTCTCTTTCAAAAGGCTATGCAAGAATTGTTACGTGTTAGGAGCAGCCCTTTATCAGCAAACCTCCCCCCTCCAACCCCTGGTCAGCGCTGAGTTCTTTTCTGTGTGGTCAAAGCTTGTCTTGATCTCTTGATTTTTCAGTTTATTTCCTTTGCATAGAATACTTATTTAAAGCAAAGTGAAAGGTTTGCAAACTTTCAACTGTTTCCAATTTCATATTTTTTTTCAGTTAGAGGTTAGAGTCTGTACATTTTTAGTTTTTGTTGTGTTGTTTTTGTCAACTTTAAAGGATCTGACTTGTGCTTAGAACGCGGCTTGTTTTGTATTTCCCAGATTTCGCGTGTGTGCCTGCGTGTGTGTATTTTATCCCAGCTAGTTATAACCTGATAACCCGATTTCATACTGTGCTTTAGCCCAACAATACAGTCATCAAACTAAAGCAACACAGTAAGCGGTCACATTAACCATCATTTTGCTTGATCACTCGGGAGAGATTAAATTTATTCATTTTTACCATAGATAATCAAATATTAAAACATGTTAAAGTAAAGGGAGGTAGAACTATTGAGCTGTGACATGCTCACTGCCAAAACAATATCCTATATGTGATATGTAACGCTTCTTGGCAAGATGTTTGGAGGAAATTTCGTCAGGTCTTTTTTCTTCTCATTTGCATTTGGTTTATCTAAAGTGAAATCCATTCAATTTTATTGAACTGTAATTCTAGTAATTTACAATATTTACATGCTGCGGTTAGATTGAAATCAGTCCTTAATTCAAATTCAATCTAAATTTACTGCATAGTAATTAGGGCTTTGTAACTGACACTAGGGGCCTATTGATTTAATGAAAAACTTAACCTTACAGTAAGTGTTTAATTAGTTGCTGCAGTAGATTCTGTTCTGTCCTAAATTGTGGACTTTAGAGAATCAGGTACTAATTTAAATTACACAACTATATAAAGATCAGAACTAATTTTTTTTTACGTGTAGCCTAACAGATGAATTAATTTCTTCCTCTTTGAAAAGGATAGGAGAAAGAGGCAGTAATGAAAGTAATTTCCTACCCTGACTAATTTTATGTAAGGCCGGGCTAGCTATACTGAAAATGATTACCTACCTCTGTTAAATATTGATATAAAGAGTTATGAAAATTAAAAGTCAATGAGATTTCTTCCAGGATTATTTTGTAAATGGAAAAGTGAAACAATATACATACCTGCTTACAGCAGAAAGACTTGATACAGAAAAAAAAAATAGAAGATTACCCAGAATAAAACCGAAGGTGTTTTTCTTTAGATAATATTAATCGGCTTCATTAAGCTTTATTAAGCCCAAAGCTTCATTTTTAGCAATCATATTAAGTTTTTTTCTAGATAAGAATTTAAAACATAAGTTTAAATTGACTTGTAGTGGTTTTAAACGGTGGTCACTGAAGGTCTCTGTTGAAATAAACCTGAATCAAAACAAGGTATTTTAATCGGAGTCAATATTTTTTCCTGATTTATTTTAAGACTTACAATAAAATATTGAAATGAGGACACTTTTAAACTGAATTTTAACCTGTCTATACTCTGT
The DNA here is from genome assembly GCA_031878705.1 of Tapirus indicus. Taxonomy (NCBI): domain Eukaryota; kingdom Metazoa; phylum Chordata; class Mammalia; order Perissodactyla; family Tapiridae; genus Tapirus; species Tapirus indicus. The sequence goes on along the minus strand of CM062937.1, from coordinate 29,999,377 downwards.
CAGGTCTATAACTCATTTCTCTTAGTACACATTTGTGTTCTCGAAGCTAAAAATAGTAATGTTTCTATGTAAAGCTAAGAGATTAATGCCAAAGGAAAGAAGAATCCTACTGGCACATTATTCATTACCTGTCTAATTTATATTAGATGTACTAAAGATACAGTGAAAGGAGACTATTTTTTAAATCAGTGTCTCTTTGATTTTCCACATTTTGTGAAAAACACAGAGAATTATTTGGTGGCAAAAAACAAAATATTTTTAAGGTGAAAACTTTGTACATTTTTATGTATATTTTCAAATAGTAAAGTAACTATTAAAAACATTCTAGGTGGAAAACATGGATAGCATCATTAATATATGAAGTTGGAATGGATTAATAATGGTACAGTTAATTTATTAATGCTTCATGGATGCTTAATATCATAGTGAGTGAACCAGGCATTTCAATATTGATCAACATTGAATTAGTTTTAAAATATGTAAGCGATCACTGCTAAATAAATAATACGAAATAAAATCTAGTTTATGCCTCAACACGATTGGAACACCTGTTTCAAATGAACAATTCCCACTAAAATTAAAAATGTTTAATTCAAAGAAAGAGGTCTCACCTGAGACACCTTAATTTTTATATAGAGCTATGAGTGAAGAATTTTGTTATAAAGTTTAAAACTCCTAAAATGAATAGAGAAATTAGAGTGGCACTCAAAAACTTGGGGGGAAAAGCCTGTAATATATTTCAATTTGTCTAAGACTTTATTTTGTGAAAACACTTTGCAAAAAAATCTTTTTTTTCTTCACAATATATCAGATTCAGACCTCACTCCCCCAACACACCTCAGCGTGAAAGCAATACACACCAGGTACAGAAGGTTGAAAACCACACACTCTTCTCCTTTTAATGCTCGCTCTGATGAATGGCACACACAGAAGCCATATTGCCCATCTCTCAGAGTGGTTGTCGCTGCCAGCACGGCTGAAATCTGGAGGCTGGCCGCATTCACATTGTCAGCTTAAATACCCAGTGAGGACTCAAACTGGGAATAAGACAAAGTACCATTGCATGTTTATCCACTTCACTGGCCCCACCAATTAGCTGTGAAGAATATGGCTCATTTAGAAGTGTATATGATAATACTGAAGCATAACTGAAAATTAGATATATAAAAAAGGAGGTCATTAGCTTGCACTTGTCATCTTCAGCTAAATGAATCGCAGATAAAATCAAATAGAATAAGTTAAGTCTTCTTAAGCTTTCGAGCCCTTTCTTATGTACTTACATTAGATGGATCTCTATAAAGAAAGTTTATGGTGTTGCTATTTACACCACCACAGTTAATGTTGTGTTACAGTTTTCATTACCAACCTCTATTTTCAGAGGTGCATAGCTTTAACATAAAAATTTGTTCTGGGTTAAAAAGAAAAGCAGTGTGGTAGATTACATCCAGAAAATAAACCTAAAGCAACATCTGTGCCATTTTCAAAGTATTAGAATGCCGAGATAACACACAATTACATTGACACCTGGTATGTGTTAATGAATTCTTATAGATTAAAACTATAATCTTCTAATAGAAAATTCAATGTAATTTATCCAAAATACATATTCTAGAGATATTTTTGTTTGTGAGCAAAAAATTGAACTGTGAGTCATTACTGAAGGAATTTAGCCAAACAAAGAAAATAATGAAGTTTGCAGTTGTTTAAAATCGTAATTATAAATTACCCGCAGTTCATGGATTATGCACTTACCATAAAAAACATTATTAGGAATATAAAGATGTATAATATAGTGTCTTTGTTCTAAAAAAAAAAAATCTTCTTGTCAATTAGAGAATGTAAAACATTCTCAACCAGAAGATAGAGGGTCCACAACAGAGATGTTTTGGGATTCCAATACACACACTTGGTTGGTAGGTTGATAGATCGGCAGTGGTTGTTTTTTGTTTGACTATTTATTTTTCAATTCCTGACACTGACACTGTTACGAGCATGCCTGACAACCACAACCCGAAACACCTCAAGATATTTGACCTCCCAGAAATCTAGAACCCATCATTTGAAGGCACAGGGTCCAGAAGATCAAGTCTGGGAGAGCTCTCTCACTTTTTATTTAACCCTGTTAGTCCTGGACCCACTGTATCTAGACCCCTGTATGTCCTTGAAAGATGCTAAGGGAAGGAGATATGGCATCTAGGCTTTGATGAACACCTCTTGCTGGACGGACCTGTCCCTGGGGAACACGAAAAACTTTGTTACTCTTATAGTTTGGCTCCTGAAATTCTAGAGGTAATGCTGACTCCTGAAAGTCATGAAAATGTCTGGTTCCAGTCAAACAGAGAATTGAATTGCATACTGGGCTGGCTGGGGTCACAGAAGATGGTCTCAGGTACTGTCTAGAGGGGAGGCGGTGGAGCAAACCTGGGCTTTGCAGTCAGGCAGCCAGTGAGATTTTTGGCTTTGCCATTGAGCTTCTACATAACTTCTCTGAAGTCTGTTTCCTCTAAATGGGAAAAATGATATTCACCTCCCATAGTAATCATGGTGACTGAATCAGATTTTATATACACACCATATACTAAGTACCGCATAGATAGAAGGGATGGTGATAGTTACTATAGTCACCATCAGTACAATTGGTGAGTGTTTGGCAACAAGCAAGCCTTGGGTCATCTCCAAGCTGTCCCCAAGCTTCCCTATCTCTGACCCCCTTGAATTCTCATCTGTGTGGGATTTTCAAGATTAGTAGGCAGTAAAATTGAGATAATCCACAGGATAAAAATCACCTCTTTCTCTCCAAGGCTTTCATGTTTTGATTCAGCAAGAAGCAGTGTCAGAAATTTGATTTTGCATTGAAAAAAAGCTGTAGGAAATGTTTATCAATTTTATTATGCTTTGGACTGATTTCCAAAACTTCTTAAAGCCCTGTTAACATTTAGCCACCTGAACGACCGTTTAAAAATAACTACTGTTTTTGGCCATCTTGCATATATAATAGATTAAACTGGATTTGTTACAAATTTCCCAGTAATTTGGCCAAAAGCACTGACTGGTCATTTGTACATGGTTTTATGTCAATATGTATTATAACAAATTTAAACACATTGCAAGATTTAGTGTTCCTACTCCTCAGGTTGAGTGCACACAGTAGACAGTGTTTGAGCCACCAAATCACACTGAATGGTAAATTTGTCACAAGGAAATATTCGCCAGATTCCCCAAGGTAATGATATTTGTCGCGTCAGAAACCTGGCTGAGCTCCCTCTCCAGCACTCCGTACAAGGCAAAGATCACCCAGCCACAGTGCCTTCTTTCTGTAGCTGCTGTTGAGATCAAGGTCCTCAAAGGCTTGCAATAATATCCTCTCAAGAATGCTGCCAGACCCAGTGGCAAGTGACCGGAGGGGACCCTTGCTGCAAATTGGCTGGGTGCTGAGAAACCCATTCATTTATCTGCAGGCAGTGGCATTGCAATTCTGAAAATGCCCTGTGTTCCTTCCCAAGGCAGCCTCTGGCCTGAAAACCTCTCTTCTGCTCCATGAACAATATTGAATTTGAGGACTTCGCAGTCTCTAGAAGAATCACAACTGTGGCACTTCCGCTTTCCTCTTTAGACAAAGCCTACTTGGCAATGGCTATCGGAAAGCTCCAGAATAAGCTACTGAAGCAACTTCAAAAATAGCCAGAGAAACTAGGATGGGTTTTAAAAAGTACCATTGTATGTGTGCCTGTGTGTGTGTGTGTGTGTGTGTGTGTGTGTGTGTGAGACAGATTTAGATAAGGCTGAGACTAAACGGTTTTAAATCATAATCATGTGGGTTCTTTACTTTCAGTAATTTATTTACAGTCATATTCCAAGTTCAAGAACTTTAACATTTGGTCTGGGCTCTGTTTGAATCATCTCTATGTTTATTTTTAAAAGTTTTATAAAATATTTGGCTACACAAATAGAATAGTAGAGCAGGAAAAACCACCTAATAACACACATATGTGTGTATGCCTGTGGGTCTGCGTGTGTGTGTGTAGAATTAGAAATTTCAGATACAGAATGCTATAATCTATTACGCTTCCCCAAATAGCTAAGTTTACCTCTTTTCAATCCTGGTTTTAAACATAATAGGAAAACAAAGCTCACTGAAAATTTGATGTTCAGCTAAACGTAGTACACATTTAGTTATTATTGTCCATTTATAAATTATCCATCAGGATGCATTTCTGCTTCAGTAATGACATTTGCACTATTTCCAAATTATTTGACCTGAGAATAGGTTAAATTCTTCTTCTTAATTTAGTGATTTATCTTGTAGTATGCTTACACGGAGTTAGGATTATATTTTATATTTGAATAACCTATTTTTTTGTTTGCCGTTAGATGAGGGAATATTGTTAATGTATACCTGGGGATGACTCAGCATCACCAGATGGTGTTTTGCCATCCACAGGTTACACTTTGCCTGTTTTGCACGTTTGTGACAGCCCACGGGGACGCGCCGAGGCATCCATCCAGTCAATAACTTATCTGGGACAACTTGAATACTGCAAACATCTTTATGAGTTTAAATAGCATCCGTTTGTCCTACTCCAATAAAATTGGTTAATACAGTAAGGGATGGCATTCCATTCGGAAAGAGTGCTCTGGGTTAATTGCCCTGATCTGGGCAAGAGGACAGAATTAATTATAGTCATTTTTATAGAGTTTTCAAATTGGACTACAGAAAGTCTTACTTGTTTTACGCTGATTGTCATCATGAGTACAGAAAATCATTTTAGTAGGAAGACCTTGCGTATTGATAAGAATCATAATAGTAACAATGGTTGTCATTATTATCAATAATCACCTCTGTCGTTACTACCAGTCATGCTATTTTTGAAAATAAGAATCTATAATGTGATGTGTGCTGTGCAGAACTTTTACCCTTTGATGAGTCCCTGGAGCCTTGTGCTATGGAGCAAATAATTTTCCATCTGTCTTCAGATTTTTCAAGGATTATGCTCTCTGATGACTTGAAATTTTCTAGGCATTCATCCTCCCATCCTCCAAAAAATTAGTTTTACATTTTTTATATAAAACAAAGTTGCTATTTAATACATTTTTAATTTAAAATTATTTTGTACTATCTTGCAAATGAGTTCTGACTCTGCACATGTGTTCTTTAAAATGCCTCTCGAGACCATATGCTTTAGGGATGCTGTTTATGGTCCAAGTGAAGAAAATCTGGTTTCTGAATTTTATGGTAGATCACACACTTATTTGTTCACTGTGTCAAGAAGGAATGGAACAGGTAAATGCCCTGTTAACAGGAAAGATTGTATTAAAATCCAAGCTAAAAATTTTGCTTGAGTTTAGACTTCTTTTTTCTTAAAAAAGAAACAAAAGTTGAATTCACAATGAAAAAGATAAAGAGATAATTCATGCTCACATTACAAAGTATAAACATAGAAGCACTATCAAGTGAATATATTTATGTTGATTATTCAAAATAAAATGGAATTTTATTTATGTGTTTTTTCTCATATCTTCTGTCTGCTTCTCTTGCCCCAAATCTCAGAATAAATATCCTAAGAACAGATAATGAGATATGGGTTATTTCTCACATTCCTGAACTGTATGTATATAATTTTTTTACAAATTATGCCTTGACAAAGTAAGAAACAGGGAGTATTGCCCATTATGTGAGATATGTATTTTAGGACTTCTTTAAAATATATATATAAAGATAGTCCTGCCAATTAATCACTTTTGAAGGATGTTGAATAGTGTTAAGTAATGATTCTCTTGAAACTCATTGTTGAAAGTTCACACAGATGAGTGCTATTAAAGTATATTATTCCAGGTATGATTTTGCTTTTAAACCAGAAAAGTGGACATTAATTTGTAGTTTTCTACATTAGTAATTTATCTACTTACGTAAATCAATTCATTTAATATATTCTGACAGTTTGGCTTAACGAAGAAAAAGTGAATACCACTTCCTTAACATGTATGAATTTTTTAAAATTGAAAATCATATGATAATGTTCCTTTCATCATTTCTCCTGTTCTGATGAATGGCATTTTGGAAGCAAAAGTATATATGGATGAATAAAACTAAATGATAGTTAACCTTTCTCTCTTGTGATGCTGGAGAATCTTTGTTGTCATTTTGTAATTCCCCATTTCCTATTATGCAAAAACAGTGTTGCTTTACTTCTATGGTGTGTAGACAGTCATTAAAAATATTCTTTTCGTGCTAAAATTCTCACTCATAGGTGTATATGCATATGAGAAGGTCTATCCCACAATTCTTAATAAAGTCGTCTTTAAGGATTTTTTTTTTAAGATGTGATAAAATTAAGCTTGCATGCAACTTTGAGAGAAAGCTAAATATTGCTTCTCTTTTTCACAAAATACCATATATTTTAGCAAGCCTCAAAAGAACAGTTTGTAGAAATTCAGTTCATCCCTTTTTAACAGAGAAACTGAGAATGAAATGAAGTAACAAATATAGATGGTATTGAGAATATAAAAACATAAACACAGTATATTAATTGCTTTAATGATAAAGATTTTATACATACAGACGTGAAATTAGAAAGAATAGGGACCTAGTTCTGGCAAGTTTGTTTGTTTTCTATTAGCATAAAAGAGCTTTCATTAAAATATTAGTGAACATCTTTGGTTGTGATAAAAGTTATGACTTCCATAGTGAATGTTTTCAGTTACACAATTGGGCATAGATTCTATCATTTTACTGCAAATTTTGTATCCCAGCTAAATCATATTGTAAAACACAATATGCAGACAAATTCTGGTGTGACCATGGGCACATAACTTAATCTTTCTGGGTCCACTGTTCTCATCTGTAATATGAGAGGGCTAGATTAGATAATCTTTAGTTCCCTTGAAACTATACATTTTCATGTATAAATATATATATATATATATTTTTTCTTTCTTGGTGAGGAAGATAGTGGCCCTGAGCTAACATCTGTGCAAGTCGTCCTCCATTTTGTATGTGGGATGCCTCCACAGCATGGCTTGATGAGTCATGTAGGTCTGCCCCAGGATCCGAACCCACCAACCCCGGACCACCAAAGCAGAGCATGCTGAACTTAACCACTATACTACCAGGCCAGCCCCTCATGTATATATATATTTTGTGTGTGTATGAGGAAGATTAGCCCTGAGCTAACATGTGTTGCCAATCCTCCTCTTTTTGCTGAGGAAGATTGGCCCTGGGCTAACATCCGTACCCACCTTCCTCTATATGTGGGATGTCTGCCACAGCATGGCTTGAAAAGCGGTGCATAGGTCAGCGCCTGGGATTCAAACCCATGAACCCCAGGCTGCTGAAGCGGAGCGCACGAACTTAACCACTACGCCACTGGGCAGGCCCCTTATGTATATTTTTTAATGCTACTTTCTCTAGTCAGTAATGGAGATAACCTCTTTTTACCTCTGTGTGTGTATGTGTGTGTGAGAGAGAGAGAGAGAAAGAGAAAAAGAGAGAGAGAGAGATTAAATGTATTGGTTACAGTAACCAAAAAGAAATACTCTATATACATCCATTTGATTATTTCCAAGTTTTCCAAAAAAAATTCAAATAGAAAGAAAGGGAAGTATGAATTTAGTGCATTGTGAGAAAGAAACTTTTGAATGCCCAAACTCAGAGCAGTGAAGGTGATGTATAATGATGAATAAACACCAGGGAGATTTTGGTCTAAGCATGTAAAAATTCTTCTACCTAAGTCAGAATTCACACGTCAAAACACCCTAGATGAGGTCTACAAATGGAAGCATGCCGGGAGATTAAGGCAACCAAAAGACGGTGTGACTGTTTCTCAACAGGTGAGATTTGGAGTCCCTAGAGAGAAGGAATGGTTTAAAGTTACAGAGATAGGTTATATTTTGTATATTTTGATCTATTCCACACCTAAAACTTCAACATGCCCTTATATGGTGATACTATAAAATTTATACATTCATTCCAGATTTTTCTATAGAGCTCAATACCTTTATATAACAACAACAACAAATATTTATATAGGGCTTACTATGTGCTAGGCAATTTTCAAAGGGCTTTACACAAGTTAACACATTTGACCCTCATATCAGCCCTATGAGGTGGATACTAATATTTTTCCCATTTTATATATTAGGAAACTGAGAAACTGGAATCAAGATTTGAACGGACAGTCTAGTTCCAGAATCTTATGACTGTGCTGTATTGCCTCTCAGCTGTCCATAGACTGTCTCCACTTACTGCCCTAAACACAGAGAGTTCAACAACGGAAAATCCGAATCTGCCAAAGTCTGCTTCTCCTTTTCTCATTGTCCTTGCAATCACGTTCTCTTCAGTTCTATATCCTCGTCATCTAATCAGACACTGAGGAGTTTCCCTCTGAAAAAATTTCTTTGTCTCATCTTCTTTTCTCTTGGCTCTCCATTAAGGGCTTCATGATTTCTCACCTGATCTAGTAAAATAGACTTCTAATTTGTCACCAATGAGAGCCACCCATTTTTTCCTTCCAATCTGCCTTCCATACCCATGCTTAGAGCCATCTTTATAAAATACACATGTGCTTATGTCATTTCTGCAATTACAGTTCTTCAGTGGTTTCCCTTAGTCTTCAAGATATTGTTGAAGCTTCATCGGAAACTCCTGCTTGCCACCCCAGTGGCATCTTTCCAAATTATTCCCCAATTCCCATCTTCTTCCTCTATCTCAACCTTGTACACCCTCTTGTTCTAACCAGTCATCTTTTATTTTTTCTTGGATGTTCAAATACCATCCCTGTATATATATATCCCTATATATCCATTCAGAATAACTTATTGAGAGTATATTAAGTTTTAGGTACTGAGCTAAATATTAGGAATTCAAGAATGATCAACATAGATCTAGGTCTGTTCTTCCCTGAGCTTACAGTCTAGTTAACTATAAAGACAAACAGGTTTAGAGAATAAGACCTACAAAGTAGAAGAACCAGGTTTTTTAAACACAGATTTAGGAGGAGAAATTGGAGACTTCCAAGAGTAAGTTAAGTCTAGGCTACAAAGTAAAGGAGTAATAGAGATGAATCATGGCATTGAGAATACAGGCATTCTGGCATCAGCAACGATACCTACAATGTTCTGGAGGCCTTCCATATCTCAGAGAAAAGACGTATGTGCAAAAGTGAAAACTCTCTAGGAAAACTTCCTTGCACACCCCTCTTCTGGGCTCCAGTGAGCCCTGAAGCATCCATCCCTTGTTTCTCTTCATCATGACAAAGGATCACTATATGAGTAATCGCTTATCTGCCCACTAAACCTAAAGCCCCCTTATAGCAAACATTTAGTATCTATTGCACACATATATGGATTGATTTTAAAAGATATTGAGATCTCAGCCATGTTGTATGATGACAAGCCTTTGTGTGTAAAGTTGACATAGAATAAAAATAAAACTCTACAGAGTTAAAGAGATTGGGGGGGGGGTTCAATAGATTTTGTGTGTTTGTCCATGTGCATATAAAATGAGGAAGGAGCTAAATCTGTTAAAAGGAGCAAGATCAGCAATAAAGAGAAAAAATCTCATTAGAAAAAATGGAGTGGTTAAGAGAATTTTTTATTTAATACAAATATGCCTCATACAGGAAATGTGGAACTAGCAAAACCTAAAAAATGTCCAGCAATGGACAGACGCTATGGAAGGGTAGGAAAACACAAATAAAGAAAAAAAACCTATAAAACATTGCTCATTCAGTTTACTCGAGGTACTTAATGTTTTGTTTTTTTTTTTGAGATAAAATATTCCCCAAATGAATTCCGAGTGGCTACCAGCAAAACATCAGCAAGCTGCCATAGCAAATGACCAGAAAATGACAAACTGTGGAGGTTAAGTGCCAGTCATTAATGAGCAGATATTGAACATTTTGTGATTCCTTGGAGCTGTCACAAAGGTGAACACTGTGTCTCAAAGAAATCCAACAGATCCAAGGAAAAAAATAGCAGAGTAGGGGACTGGCCCATTGGCATAGTTTTTAAGTTCCGTGCACTCCATTTCGGTGGCCTGGATTCATGGGTTTGGATCCTGGGTGCAGACCTACACCACTTGTCAGCCATGCTGTGGTGGTGACCCACATACAAAATAGAGGAAGACTGGCACAGATGTTAGCTCAGGGCTAATCTTCCTCAACCAAAAAAAGAGGAAGACTAGCAACAGATGTTAGCTCAGGGTGGATCTTCCTTAGCGGAAAAAAAAAAAAAGCAGAGTAGACGAGCCTAAACTTGGGGAGCAGAAAAAGAGGCTGGTCTTGGCAGACATGGTATCTATCTATTAGGTAGGCAAAATTAAATCTTTGACCAGGTAAAATCTGAAGCTATTCGATACTTATTCTTCCCTTCAGTGTTGACTGTGCTTGTCCACTTATGATTAAAATTCCTCAGTATTCCTCCATATACTAATGTTTTTTTTCCTGAATGCTCTGTTCTACACATGTATTTTTATTTGTGTGCTTCTTCAGAGATCAGTTACCCAGAGGCCACATCATTAAGGATTTAGTAACATATATTTTTATGATGAAATAAAATTATTTTACTGCTCTTTACTTAGATTATTTCTTGCCATATAAATAAAATATCAATCTGTAACTTTTCAATGTATGATTTTAAAGGCTTCTTTTAAAAAAAAGTCTTAGTTTATCTGAATTCAACACATTCATTAGCACTGACTTACAATGGAGTGTGTTTGAAAGCACATGTAGTATGCACATGCCAAATGAATTCATTAGGACCAGTGTGATTACAGTGCACGTCAAATGAATTAATAATAATGGGACCTCTAAGTGTTACCATTACTTTCACAGTGTGTTACTGTTTTTATACTTATGAGCCCTGAGGACAAATGACACTCACATATTACCCTTGTTTATTAATTGTATCTTGATAATCAAACGTTGTTCTAGCAATCTTGTGGGCAGTAAAAATTTCTAGCCCCCTGTATATGGAGAAATTACCATTATTTATAAGTTTCACTGGAGAGTGATTCAATATTTTAGGTTCCAATTATAAATGGCATTTATATTAGTCTTCCCACACATTCACTGAAATATTATAGCCTTTAGACCTATGTTTTCTATGGCCAATATTTTGAATATAAGAATTTAAATTGCTCAGGACTTTTTCTAGGAGTTTATATTTTTATTTACTTGAGAACAGACAGCTTATTATAGATATTCATATGCACATATATACACGTTTAATCTTCATTCTAATAAACTTAGACATACAGAGGTACATAAAAAGACACATACACTCAGTGTGGCTCGCTTACATGATCTTGGAATAATTTTATCTTCCTCAGCAGCTCCCTTATCAGCAAAATTTTAATGAAACTAACTATCATATACTTTTTTATGAGCTTTGAAATATGTGGCCACTCGTATGTAGAAGATGCACATTATCTCTCTTTCCTCCCGTTCCTAATCTAGCTTTTCATTCTTCATTCTGGTGGCAATTGGCTGGAGTTGCAGGTAGGTAGACTTCAGGATGGATGAAGAGAAAAGGATTGAAATTAAAGAAAATCCATTTGTTACAGCTACAGCAATGAGTAATGGATAAATCTTATTTTAATCCTTAGGTAAAGTCATCATAAGGCCTAGACCTTCAAATATAGAGGAAGAGAGAAATGAAGGAAGAATCTTCAAATCATATGGGAAAGAAATCAGGAAACCAGAGACCTATTTTGTTCTTTTGCCTTGAAGCATAAGTACCTAATATCTTTTATACTTTAACAAATAGCAGACTTATACACTTGCTAATTTTAGTGATCAAGCTTATTTGCAGTAAATCTGCAAGCTCCCTCCCCAACTTCTTGCTTGCTACTCATTACTCTTTCATATTTCTTGTTGCTAACCAAGAATAAGTCCAATAATTACTATTTCTATTTCAGTGGTAGATACTCCTCTAAAGAGAAACTGGATAATCTGGAAACCCATCATTTGTAATGGTTTTTCTAATAGAAAATATTCTGAATCTCAAACAGTCAACTCACAAGCCTTCTTTTGCCACACGACAATTCAAAAATGGATACTCTCTTTCCGGTTCAAAATTTCAGTCACTGCCTTAAATGTCATAAATGGCATGCACCTCAAGTTTGTAGGTGATAGGAAACTGTGACAAATAATTAATTTAAAGGATGGCAGCATCTAGATTTGAAAGAATCTGTACCAGCCTGAGTAATGGGTATATATGTCAACAAGAATATATGTGGTCCTAAACCTACATTCCTTCCCCTGACAAAAAAAAAATAAGTAAATTTCAAGGAGTAGTCAATGAGGCTTGCCAGAAATGTCTATGAAAATTACATTTTAGTTGACTATAAATTCAGTAATAGTCAACTCATGATAAGGCTAAAAATATTAATATTCTTTTGGGCCATATTAATAGAAGTATGATATCAAAATCAAGGAGGTGATAATCCCTCTGTACTCTGGTTTGGCAGATCAAACACGAAGGACTGTACCCAGTTCTTCACATCCTTTCTCGGGAAGGCATTCACACACCTGCTGCTTCCAGTCAAGAGGTGTGATATGCTTAAGCGGATTAAAAAAGACACCACAGAAGTTGCTAAATAAAGTAGAGATGATAAAATTCAGTGGGAAAATTATAGCTATCGTCAAATATTTAATGGACAAGCATGTGGAAGGGGAAAAAAATTAGTCCACGGTGCTCCGAAGATTAGAACTACACTTAATAGGATACAGCTACAGACTTATGGCTCACTATAAGAAAGACTGTAACGATGAGAGTTGAAACTAGAATTGGCTATTACATGAGTAGGTAAACTCATTACCACTGGCGGGATTCAAGCAGATGTTTAAATGCCACACTATCAGGGGAGGAAGGAAAAAGGATATTATATAGTAGAGTGAAGCATTACCTGGAGGAATGGACCAGATAATGACTTTCAAAAAAATTTTTTCATGTGGCCTGCAGTAAGAAAGACATTTTACAGTATGAGTATTCACATACATAAGTATCTATAACTGAAATAAAATGTTCACAAAATAATACTTACCCGTACTACATACAATTCACTCATATATTCTCTCTAGTCTGGTTTGACCAATTTCATTTCTAAACACTAGTATATCTCACTGGATGGATTTCACATTCCAATAATGACTCATGATCCAAAACTGGAAAAACACTGAACTGGGTGACCACTTCCAACTCCAAGATTCTATCATTCTGACGGATGTAATGGAGAGCGCTGAGCATCTCCGATGGTTAGAAACGGATGCTCTCTATGTAATTGACCGTCATAAACAAATAGATAGCATTAATATGAATTTCCTGGGATGTCTCTCATAATTTTGACTTCAACTTAAATTTAGAAATATAATAATAAATATAATCATTTGGGGCGCTTTATTAAGGTGCATATACATAACCTATTTTGATTTCATGATAATGCTCAGCTGTAAAGTCTAGCGCCTAAAGGAAAGGGATGCAACAGAGGTTCTTACTACTTCTCGATGAATCCATGTAATTCTTCTTATCACTAACAAGGAAAATGTGGTATCATGAGAATATGTAGTTGGTGGACATGAAGAGGCACAGGTGGATGACAATTAGTGACTGTCAGCATCTTATTACTAGAATGAGGGATGGAGAACTAGAATGTAAAACTTGAAAATCTACCTGTGACTTATCCTAGCCACCAACAAGTGTCTGTGAGTACATTACTCAAATACAGCAGTCCTCCAAGGAATATCTCAGACAATGAAAAGGAGGCTTGGAGAAGTACAGGGAATTGCCCAAAGCTGTGAAATCAGACCTGGGTGGAATTGCTGCAGCATTAAGAACATTATAAAAGAGTAAAGGCTTGGGTGGTCCTTCATGGGCCTCACTTTTTAATCCTTGGGATATAGAAGAAGTAACTTTTCAGGTGGGAGAGCTTCCAGGAGAGAGGAAAAAAGAGAACTGCCAGAAGCGATGTGGTATAGAAAATTAGACTCATCATGTGACTTAAATACATCTTTCCAAAAGCTTTCTATGTTCAGTATTAGTGATTTTGAATTGGGTTTCCTTTAAGAGACCGTTTTTCTCTGAAACTTTTGAAGAAACAAAATCCACTCCTATTGGAAAAAATTATGCAGATTCTCTGAGGCAGATAGCTCTTAAAAAACAAACACACTCCCAAGTCACTGTGTGCTTTGTGGCACAGTTGAAAAGACTGAAAATCTGGACAGGTTGGTCTCTGTATCATCAATCAGATGTTCATACACTTGAGATGTTTGCACCCTATAAATTTCAGTTGCTTCCATTTTGTAAATCAAATGTTTATTGTATATTACTGAGAAATATAGGGAGAAAGGAAACATAAAAGTCATATTCCCTGGTTTACTTATGATAATCAAATTTGAGCTCACAGATCTCATATTCACGTATTTGTACCCTCTGCTTGTCCCCATATGTATTTGCTTTTGTGCATAATGGCAGACAGCTACTCTACTCAGACATGCGTTTTTCATTCTTTCAGAAAAGGTTAGAACTGAATTGCTCTGGGTATCTTTCAGAGAATGCTGGATTGTTCTATTGAGCTCATGCAACCCTGGCAGGGCCTGATCCCTCCTTAGTCACTGGGAGATGGATTTACTTTCAGACACAAACCTAAACGTGCAGGGCTGGCCTGACAGTTTGGACACAGGGAATCCCTGCCCCACCTTTCAGGACCCCCTTATCTCTTGTTGGCACTTTTTACCTGGGGCCTCACAGCTAATGACCTGACTGCCCACCTGCCCATGCCTGGCTCCTGGCCCATCTCATAGAGTCACCAGCTGCCCTCTCTGGGCCAATCAAAGAAAAGAAATTACTACAACAGAAAATGACTTAGGGACTTGGCTGCAAGTGGTGACTTAAAGATTTGGCACCATGTCTGGGCTTGCTGGTGGTGGCAGGTGGTAAGAGAAGGCAGCTGTTTCAGATCTCCATCAGGGATGGCTTTGGGACACAGAGTCAGTGAAGATCTGGGAGATGTTTCAATCCTTTGAAAGTAGATTTTCCTGCTCTGGCTCCAAGCCCTAAAACTTTCTCTCAATGATAGTACAGGAATTAATTATTCTGTCTATGCGTGAGACCACTTATGACCGATCATAAGCATCTCAAACATTTCCCTAAAAAAATGTGAGTTAAAGGGACAAATCGCCATTTAATGAATTGATCAGACAATTAGTCAACCCAACATTAAAATAAATATAGCCTGTGATGATGAGCTCAATAATTGTTAGTCAGTGCTGGGAGATCTGAGGACATGGATGCCATAACTCATTCAGGTTCAGCTACAGGGCAAGTGGGGCATAAGTAAGAAGAGAAAGAAACCAAGATCCAGCACTACAGGTCCAGCTGCAGGACTAGTCCCTAATAATTTCAAGCATCTAGAGTAACAGACCCACAACACCTAGTGGGATCCAAGAGCGTGGGACATATCAGCCAGGATCTCAGGCATCATTGATTCTCAGAGTCCAGGGGTGACAGCTTTAATATTATGGGAGTCTCAATCAGTCTGATGCAAGACCTCATTTAGTAGATGGAACACAGGGGATTTTTACAAAGTGAAACTACTCTGTTTGATACTAGAATGGTGGATACATGTCATTGTACTTTTGCCAAAACCCATTGAATGTATAATACAAAGAGTGAACCTTATGGGCTCTGGTTGATAATGATGTGTCAATGTTGGTTCATCCTTATAATAAGTACAACACACCATGCAGGATGTTGATGTGGGAGAGGCTGTATGTGTGTGGGAAGGGGTATATGAAAACCTTCCATACTTTCTGCTCAATTCAGCTGTGGACTGAAAACTAGTCTAAAAGATAAAGTATAATAATAATAATAATTTTAAAAGCCTGATTTAACCATCTTGCCCCAGCAACAAGTGGCAGGACAGAACGCTGTATGGGCCACAATCAAGCATGGCTCCCTTCCCAGTGGAAGGTTCTGGAGTATAATGAGAAAATCAGGAGGGTTAGGCATTCAAGGGACTAGCCATTCAGGTTCCCAAAGGCTCCCATGGAAACATCAGACAGAACTTGTGGGAATTCTCCAGAACCGCTCCCTGGGCTTGTGGGCAGATGATGAGCCTCATGCCCTGGAAGAACGCCTCACCTTGACCAGGATGAGCACAGCTTAGTTCTAACCTCTGGTGGTGGAGACTTGGTCTCATTTATTGCTGTAAGCCCAGCTTCTAGAACTGTGCCTGTCCCACGGGAGGGTGGAAGGAGGCAGGAGTGCAGCTAAGTCAGTACCTGCAGCCAAGTGAGTAGAAATCAAGTCTAATGGTAGGTAGGTTAGGATTCCCATTCTGGAAAGCTCCATTCATTCAGAAACTCCACTGTGGTGGAGTCAAGTGAGCCTCGTGGGTGTGCTGCCAATAAAGGGGACGTCATGAGGGAGCAGAGCAATAGTGCCTCTGCTCTTCACAAAGGAGCATAAAGAGGGTGTTTTGTTGACATTGGCTATAATTATTAGCAAAAGTACACCACATTTGGAGCACGAGACCTCAGCCCACCGTCTGGTCTGGACCACTTGCTGTCTATGACCGCTTCCAGCTTCCCTTCTCTGACCTTCAGTTTCTTTAAAATGTGAGGGCACTTTGGAAACTCTATGACAAATACAAAATATGATCATTCATGCAGTAAAATATATTTTTATAGGTGTAAAATTTCTTTCTGCTTTTCCCCATTTTTATTTGTAGCTTGCAAAAGCGAATGACTACAATGACGGTCAGAAAGAGTGATTTGCAAAGATAAGGGGGTCAGATAACTTAAAAGCTGATCACCTGTGAGGCAGATTATCAGGGCTTTTTCCTCTTTCAACAAACTCTTCTGACCCAAAGGAAGAGGGGGGTTCCCTCAAGGAGAGGATGGAGTGCATCCGATGTTGGGGCTCCCTTGTAATCTTCTGTTTCATCAGAAAACTTTCTCCACTCAAAGTCAATGACCCCCAAATGATCTGTCTATCGCAGTGGGGACAGAAGCTTTGCCGCTACCGGGAGTTCTCAGTTGAGATTTTCTCATTTTAATCCCTCCACCCCTTCCTTGCCCAGGGCAGCGGCTGCATTTGCTTCAGAGTGTCTGCGCCAAAGGAGGCTGTCAGGCTCCTTAGAACCCAGCCCTTCCTTGGCTGGAAATGTCCTCAAGCAGTGGAGTACACTGTTGATTCCCTATCCTTTCCTAAGTGCCAGCAGCATTTCCACTTTTCCTGCCGTTTAATCCAAGGTTTTAGTGACAAAACAGGCTCCACTTTAGCACTGCGTCTCAATCATCCTTCAGGTTACCTGGTTTACACTTGAGCCGCACTTGAGCAGGGAGTTGGAAGTTGTTAACCAGGCATTTTCACCGTTTGTCCTTGTGGCCCTCACTGTCAAGTGCAATGAAAGTGGGGCGGCCATTCTGAGTAAAAGCGACGGCTAGACTTGGAAACCCAACTTTCAGATGACCCACAACTGGCCCACGTCTGCTCCCCGCTGCAGGATGCCCCTCCACGTGAGCCATGTTCATGCTTCCACGTTTTATTGACCTCTTCTGCATATCTTCCCATCCTCATCTTGTCCTCTCCCTTCTAAGTCAACTCCCTGGAGCAGGTCCATTTTAATAGAGTAAGGGACCAGTGCAGAGGAAAAAAGGCCACTCTGCTGGTTTGAATTGCTTTTCTGGAAAAGAGGAAGAAAACCCCTTCTCTTCCTTTTTATCGCCTCTTCCACTTTCTCCTTCCCCTCCTCCACTTATTCCTCATCTCCGCCCTCTTGCTCCATTCTTGTTACATGACCTTCCATTCTCAAGATCCAGAACTTAGGATAATTCTAGTAGTACTGGAGTTCAGCTACAGTCCAATGAGCTAAACAGCCTTTGGAACCTAGGAACTAAGCCACATTTTATAAGTTGTTTCCATGGGAAATGCACTTTCAATTCCAGCAAACCCACTTACCATGTTAAGACCTCAACCCACTCTTAAGCTGGAGCCAGCTTAGAGTGCTGTGTGTATTCTGGATCGCTGTCTCCTCGAGTTAAGAATTCAAGATAGTTCCCCAAGTATACTAAAATATCAAACAGTTGTATACTTTTGCTAAATCATGTTAATCTCTAAGAACATCATAAATGTGTTTACTTAGCCCTGCCAGCCTGAGTGACGACATGCAGTTGATCTTTGTCTGACAGAGCCTAAAACACTGGCTCAAGAGGACACACCGATCGGACTCCGGAAAAAGCATTTGGGGTTAAACATGCCGGGTGTGGGCCAGGCAGATGGCAGAGCAGTGGTGCTGGGTGTTGTCATGCACATAATCTGATTTTCTGAAATGACCTCGAGACACCGATTTGCTCTGCTCGATATCAGGTGTGCGGTGAGGAGCCCGGTCTCTGGGGAACGCTAACACCACTTTTCAGCACTTCTCATCTGTGGGCTAATGGACAGCACTCTCATTGGAGATGGCACTGTTTGCTCTGGGAACAGGAAGAAATTGTTAAAATGCTGGTAGCTTTAGCAGGCAGCAGGTGTGGCAGTTCATCCCAAATAGATCATTGAAAAGATTTTTTTAGTTGCAACTTTGGCACCCAATATAGTACATAAATAATACCATTTGGAATTCCTATAATGCACAAGGACTGAGTTTAATTTTTGTCTGAACAACTGTTGATATCCATTTATCCCTTTCTTTCCAAAAACCTGTTTATTTTTCCATGTTAAACCTTGAAAAACACTAAATTTTGCAGTGATATACCACAGCATTATTTTCTGTTCAATGAATTAGTAATAATAATGACCTTCACATTTATTTCTAGTGAATTTTCTACAACTTGCAATAGGATAGGTTGTGTGAGAAAGGTATCTATTTTTCTTTCACTGAGAAAATTGAGAGAACCAGAGCCTTGAGATGTCTATTTAATGACCCAAAGAAAAAGGATTTTGCTAAGTACCAGATATTCAATTAGGAAACTCTATCAACTTTTCCAACTTGATCTTAGTATATTTCTATATTTTGCTTTAAAAATTCGACATTATGAAACTTTCAGCCAAAATTACACTCTTACATTCTAAACCTAACAAATGGAGTGACTCATTTCTCTGGATTTATTTGATACTAAAATTAAGTACTTTTATCAGTCATCAAACACGTATTTAATAGGACAAACAGTTATTTCCAGTCTTGGGGACAGACTTATTGATGGATTGATAAAAATTTTTACTTTGTAACCACTTTGGTTGGTAATACGCAGACAAGATTTTGTCATCAGCAGAAACTTTCCATAGTATGAGATTTTAAAGTGCAACTCCTTAAAGACAAATATATTATGTAAAAAATGACCTATTAGCAATAGTTTTAAATTACTGGCTGTATTGATGGAGGGCAGTATTTCTCTCCAGAACTTTTAGCTCTGGATGTTTAGAGACTTCTGGGTATAGAACAGTGTTTTGATTTATTACAAAATCATTCTTATTTCCTAGAAAATAAAAATCTATTTTAAATATTTGACATTTTAATTGATGACGTGCCTGGGAAGCACCGCTCTGCCCACATACGGGGTATGATGTTCATTTCTGGCTCTTCATTTCTATATCTTGATTGGGAACTTGATACCCTAGAATATATTCAAAGGAAAAGACTAAGACCTTGAGTAAGTTGGGAAAAATATTATCTGAAGGATGCCCAAAGAATTTAGATATTAAGCATGGAGAAGTCAAAGGGTAGTGGCAACACAGATATACTTTCAGGGATTGAAAAACCAGTTATGAGGAAGAGGCACTAATCTTAGACCGTTGTTCTTAAAGACAGAATTACCACCAAAGATTAGAATTTAGAGAGAGGCAGTCTTTAATTCAGTAAAAGAATAAAGTTACTAATTTTTAGAACTATTACGAGTAGTGTGTGCTCCAACATTATGTGGTCCTGGTCACTGTTACAGGAATTCCTGAAATAGCAACAGGAACCACTTGATAGAATCGGTGTGGAGAGGGTGAGGGCTTGGCCCAGATCACCTTGAAGTTCCCTTCCAAGAAGACTGAATTCTGTTCTTCTAGGTGAATCCATGTGCATCCTTTACCTTTGTGCACAAATGTATTTGGGTATCTATTCCTGATCCTGTGGCTTCTGGTCCAGCCTTCCACTTTTCCAGTATACACTTGCTCTCAACTCCTCTGCCTCCAAAGTTATTCCATACACCGATTCATCTACATCCAATAGAAGTATTTATTTTCACACTCCTAAAGTTGGGGGGAGAAAAAGCTGAAGTCAACACTTCTCAAAATTGTTCGGAACAGGAATTTTCTTTTTGAAAAACGGAGACCCTCTTAAGCGGTAGACAGCTTACACGTGTGTCATCTAAAATGACATCACACCAGCCAATGGCACACTATTAAATGCATCTAAATTTCCGCCTTCCTTTTCAGGATCTGTTTACAGAATGATTCCCAAACACAGATGGAGCCTTTTCTGCCTGCACACATTAATTTGTGTTTTTATTTATGCACTTCTGATCTTTGTGATGTTTTGTCCTTTAGCCCGACACTAAGTCATTTTTTATACATGTCCTGTGGAAAGGTGGCCCTTGCCCTGCAGTCAACCTCGCAAATCCCCGACACACACGCATGCATTTTTTATTGTTCTCACATGTTGTTTAACAGCCTGCGTGATTACTGCTTTACAGCACAGCAGATGGGGTTCTTGCATAACGGTGAAACAGATGAGATGCTCAAATCGATTGTTTTATCAACAATCAGTTGCAGATAAAAATCATTTTAATGAGAGAAATTAATGGTGTTTGCAAACATGATGTTAATTAAAGAACATTGCTGAGGCGTTTTTTTCGCCTCTCTCTTTTTCCTGCACACGATTTTTTGTTACCCATGACATCTTTCATTATTGACTCATGCCCCAAAGAAAAGGCGATTAAAATCTGCTTTTGTTTGATGTAGCTTTTATTGAAGAAAGAAATAGATCTTTCTGAAGCTTCCTGGTGAGATGAAAGTCTAATTATCTCCACAAATGAAAGGAAAAGCTTTAATTAGGCCTGTGCTGAATCCGCGCGCTGTGAATTTGTGCATTGTGATGGATGGAGCCCGCATCTCCTCCGTGACCGCGGCTGAAATAATGAAGGAAGAGGAGAGGTAGCCCGCTCCCCTGATTCAGCTGGCAGAGTGGAGTTGCAGGCACACCTGGGTGGCGAGCGAGTGCCCAGAGCAGCTGCCACAGGCCATGTTTCAGTGCAGGGCATTCGGCTGTTCTACAGCCTCCCCCTGAGCTTTGATCTCTTTTCAGACAGCAGGGGTCCTAACAAATCAAGCTTTTCATGTTTCACTCAGTTTCACTCTCCTTTGCTTCGCCATTCGTACTCTAACTCCAAAGAGGATGGATAAAATATTGTCTTTTTCTGAAGCAATTAATGATCAGCAGCTGACATGATTGAAGTGGGTATTTTGCCTTACAAGTAGTATTTTAAGGTTGACTATAAGGAGGATGCTAGGGGAAGAAATGAATTATTTATTTAACTTTTTAGTTTATTTCGCTGTTTATGATTTTACTAATCATTTGCACATAAGGTGTCACATGTAGGCACACTTCTGGAAATGTGCTGAAATGTCCACCAGGGTATGAAGGGTGACATTGCCAATTATTTTAAACTGCTAATTGTCACATGGGAGAAAGCTAAAAATACCAAATATGGCTGGATTCCTTATTTTGTCCCACTGCTGCCACGCTGAACGTGGTTTGGTCTATTTTCATGTCGTTTGTCCCAGCGATGCCAGGAAGGTCAAATTTTCACTTGCACTCTCGTTGCTTGCTGTTAATCTGTTCCTTTCAGTGAATCCAAAAGCACTTCTGACATCAAGAGTGATGGCTGGGATTATTTCAAACACTTTTTTTGGTCAGGCTTCAAAAAGAAGTTAGGATTGGAGAAATGATGACAAAATTGAGCAGCATGTACAGGGAATTTGATCTCCCCCTGCTGCCCACCCTTCTTTGGTTAGGAATTCCCTATTATGAAAGAATGATGAATTTGTTTCAAAGTTAAAAAAAAATTAAGCCGTCAACCCAAAATCATAGGAGAAAAGAAATTGCATGTGGAACGTGGCACTTTCACATATTCTAGTTGAAGGGGTAAACTGAAAGGTCACTTTTGTGATCTAAAGAAAAGATACCTTTAAGCAACACTGCTCTATTTTATAGAAGTCTGGATTGGGCAATAAAGTTGTTGGAGGAATGGAATATGGTCAAATTAACTGGGGGGTGGGGATCTGACTTCTGTGAATGGAAATTTGAAATAAGTGCTTCCTTGAACGGAGTTTATCACTCCTCAAATTATGAAATTCAGCCTTTATGGCTGAAGTGCAATGTTTTCTCTTTCTTTTTTTTTTTTTTTTTTTCACACTTTCTGTCATTGTTAGATGTCTTTGTAACTCTTCGGACCTCCCTCCCACTCTGCCTCCTCCTTGCCCCCTGCTAGCTGTTTCCCTCATTTAGAGAAAGCTTTCTAGCCACTGTGTTTCGTCTTAGGGTATGATCAGTACTGTTTATAGATTTCATCCACAGAACTGACCTTCTTGCAGGTGGCTGGCACCCAGCAGGATGGCCTTATTAAGGTCACCATACGGAATCAGAAGGTACAAAACAGAACTTGACAGCTGCCTTGCTCTCATCCCACACTGAAATGATGTCAGTTTTGGTCAAAACAGTGCCTGGGGAGGAAGGAATTGACAGAGGTGCTAAGGGTGAGGGATATCTAGAGAAAGTTGACAGGAATTAGAGAAAAGTAGATGAAATCAAACAGTTCATTCAACAGCACATGGGGGTGCCCAGACTGAGTCCTTCTCTGAAAATCAGAAGTGTGTAGGGAAGTGTGGGAAGCTTCGTAACTCTATAATTTATTTCCGTGGAGTAGAACATCAGAGTTAGACGGTAAAATAAAACTAAAACCGGGAGCCAGAGAACACATGCAAATAAACCCCCTAATTAAATGCTCACTTTCCTTTCAAGCTTTATCTGCATCAACATTCAATTTCACTCTGTAGAGCTCAGCACCACCTCCCGCATATGTGAGTTCAACAGTGACAAATGTCTCACGTGGGAGTGCACACAGTGCTCATTACACGAGGAGGAGACAGTGACACGGTGGCCTCACGGAGCTCAGGAGACTAAAAAGTTAGATCCAGTTTATTGGTAGGAAACTTGCACAGCAGAAAATATTTTAAATTGATTTTTTCCTCCTTTTAAAAATTGGTATGATGTTTATGGGGCCGGCCCGGTATCATGGTGGTTTAGTTCACGCCCTCTGCTTCGGCAGCCTGGGGTTCGTGGGTTCAAGTCCCAGGCGTAGACCTACGCACCACTCATCAAGCCATACTGTGGCGGCATCCTGTATATAAAAGTGGAGGAAGACTGGCACAGATGTTAGCTCAGAGACAATCTTCCTCACCAAAAAAAAAAAAAAATTGGTATGATATTTAAAGCTAAAGTCAAGACATTAACCCTTTCAACAAGAAAACTCATCTGAGTTCCAAAAAGGAAAAAAAAAGTTAGCTTTTTGGAGATTCCCCTCCTCCCTCCAGAGCTATCTATAACTTTTTGCTCGGTTCACCCCTAATTCTCCAGAAGGGTAAAGTGTTTTGTAATAGCAGCCTCAAAATAAACACCTTACTAAACAAACAAATAAAACCTATTAATGATAGGTAAATTACAATTACTCAATAAATGATTTGAGTATTCAAATGAGTATTCATAAATGAAGAATCATATAAATAACGACAATTTTTAAAAACGTAGCATTTGCGACCACGGGGATGGACCTTGAGGGCATTATGCTAAGTGAAATGTCAGATAGAGAAAGATAAATACTGTATGATCTCACTTAAATATGAAATCTAAGTTCAAAAAGAACAAAAACAAAACTCACGTATGATCTCATATACAGAATCTAAAAAAACAAAAACTAACTGATAGAAAATGAGATCAGATTTGTGGTTTCCAGAGGCAGGGGGTGGGGGAGGGTAATTGGAGGAAGGTGGTCAAAAAGTGCAAACTTCCAGTTTTTAGATAAATAACTACTGGGGATGTAATGTACAACATGATGACTATAGTTAGCACTGCGGCACGATGTATAGGAAAGTGTTTAAGAGAGTAGATCTTATGAGTTCTCACCATAAGGAAAAAATATTTTTTTGTTGTTTTTTTATCTATATGAGATGATGAATGTTAAATAAACTTATTGCAGTATTGTTTCACAATATATGTAAGTCAAATCACTATGCTGTACACTTTAAACTTATGCAGTGCTCTATGTCTATTACATCTCAATAAAACCAGAAAAAATTAAAAATATATAAAATAAAATAACCAAATAAATATGCAAACATTAAAAAAATAAAATTAAAAAAGGCAGGTAAATAAGTAAATAAATATATGTGCGTATATATGCATCTATGAACAGTTTCTGAATTCAAAAAAAGAAATCTGAGTAAAATAACCCAAACTAAAGTACATATAAATTTTCTGGAAGTGAGGAGGGAGAATTTCTGTCTTTAAAGAGCTTGTTAAACTCCCCGCAAAAAGGTCTCTTTCGAGACGGTGAAGGGGAGAAGTGGCAGAACGCATTCACGCTATCTCCCACTCACTGTGGAGCTCCTGTCTGCTGCCCTCGCTGCTGCCCTCGCTGCAGCCCTCGCTGCAGCCCTCGCAGGGCTCAGCAAGAATAAGGCAGGGCCCCAAAGGCCTCAGAGACTCCAGCTCCCGTGGCCCCAGGTGGGCAAGTTCTCTGTGCCCTTATTTTCTCATCTAGGAAAGGGGGATTCCAAAGTGCCTGCCATCCATGGCTGCTGTTATCAGGCTTTAGAAATAGTAACCACTGTTTCAGTGTAAATTTATTGTATTGATCAAAATATTGTTGCTTTTATGACTTAAGCTGACTCGGTGCCCTAGGACTACCCTGTCTATGAAGATTGTTTCTTAAACAGAGATGCTGCTTTCTCTTTGATTCTAGGATGAGAGGTAACCAATGAGTGCAAGACATTTGCTGAAGAATCACCCCAGGATCTGCTGCAGGAGAGGGGAGTCGGGGGCTCTGAAGTAGCAGACTTTGGGCAGCCTATAGGTCAAAGTGGGGAGAGGAGTGCAAAAAGAAAGACTAGAATATGACAGAAACAAAATTAACCTATGCTCTGGTACTACCCAGACCTGTGCTAAGTAGTGACCTTTGTGCCTCTAAGAGTCTGCTTTGGGGTACCAAGTGTCACACCTGGGTTCAAAACCTTTCAATGAACTCTCCATCCATTTCAGAACGAAGTTCAAAGTCTTCAGCACAGTCCAGTAAAGATCTGCACGTAGCCTGTCTCCTGCTTACTCACTATCTTTATTGCTCACTGCTTTCATGAAGCCGATGTCCTAGCCATCCCAAACTCCTCTTCATACGTGGCTGTCCCTGCTGAGTTTCCTCTTCCAGGCTGACAACCTGAGTCTACTCTCTCGCAACTATCTCTATTGTAGCCCTTATTCTATATTGCTGTTGTCTGTTTGCCTAACGTTTCTCTTCGAGAAGCATCTACCACGTTCCCTTAAGGCCAAGGACTATAACATTTTCCTTTATATCCCCAAGTGATAGTGCCATGGCTTGTAGGTGCGAACAGTAGAAACAGAAGCCTTGTTTTTTCTTTAATAAGAAAATGCCACCCAAGAGTGAAGAAAGGTATAGAATTGATGTATGTTAAACATAATGTGTGTATTTATGAATTATCATAACTCAGACCTTCATACTGTCTAGTGGTTAAGCCATAGTTTCCTCCTTTACATTTTAAATACGAAAGTTCATTTTGGGGGGAGAAAAAGCTCAAGCTTATAAACATCTAAATTTGATTTCTTCACTAACCCATTTATCACCCAGGCTCTTATACTTCCACCTACATTTGAAACCAGGCCATATTTCTGCTGCAGAGTCTATGAACCAGCTCATCTATTGCACTTAAAAGTGTTTTTATAGGAAACAACCCAACATAAATAATGAATAGTGAGGTACACTTTACTCTTCCATCGTAGTATTAATTTGCCCTCCAGTTCCTATGTAATGCATCAGGTGCACAAGTCTAGACTCATTTAGATTAGAAATAGCCCGGAATGTGGATTAGACACATATTTATCATCTTGATTTATTAAGGAGCAGCTGTAGAATGATACTAATTAAGTGTCTGTGCTTTCTTTCTGACACTATAATTGTTTTTGGAACAAGTGGAAACATAAAGAAACAAATAGGCAGGGGTATTTGAATACATTAAATCTCTATTGTAAGGACAACATCCCTTTATATTTCCCTGCAACTTACATATTTAAGGAGGACATTCCCGTGGTTTACAAAAAAATTGCATATAGTAGACCCTCTAAAACACTTTTGTGGCATTATTTATAACGTTTTGAATCATTTAGCCAATAGTTCTGAGTGTCTTCAGCCTGCTAAGCTCTGTGCTTGGTTTGCAGGGCTCTCTTGCCAAGTTCTCGATCATTCATAATTTTTTAAAAATTTAAATAGTATAAATAGTCATACAAGGAAAATGTAAGCATACTATATGCTTTAAAAAAATGTTGTTGTTCTTCAGACTTTCTGCAGAAATTATATTTTCTATCTTTGCCAGCTAGAAGCAGAACAACTCTATGTCTTTAAAAAACGAACACACCAAAAAACCAGAAGCCTTCAGAGTTTAAGTCAATTTTGTCATTAACGCGATGTAGAAAACTCGCTAAAAGTAAATGTAATTCCTTTGGATTAGTTGTGACAATAAAATATATCAATAAAATGAAGGAAATATTTCCAGTAAATTTACAGTAGGTAAGTCTAGTAAGAGGAGAAGCATAGGGGAACTTTTCATTGCAAACTTCTGGCCTAATAAAAAAAAAATACAACAAATAACCTCAAATCTCTGCTTACACACTATCCACAAAAAGAAATACCCAAAAAAAAAAAGCTTAAACAAAAAGAAAAAATCTTTACATAGTTCTAAAATAGCCAAGGTTTTAGTAGGATGTCTGTCTCCCTGCATCTCATCTCATTGTCCCTGTAATTGTTCCCACTTAGAGTTAATACTCTTTAAACACAGCTTAAGTACAACCACCTACAAACTAGTCAGATGAGGTAAGGTAGCTCTTGGTAAGTGGGTAGTTCAGACCACAGCTTTAAATAAGCTTTTTTGTTGTTTTTTTTTTTTTTCCTTTTAGAGAACGCTGCAAAGCTAACTTAAAAAAAAAAAAAAGTTTACTAGAAAATAATTTTCGGCATTAACTAGGAGATTTATATGAATATTTAAAAACAAATGGAAAATAAAACTACCACAAGTACACCAGCAGTAATCCTGTCAACCCGTAGTAAATAATATGTCCTTCAGTTGCAATATGAAATAAGAAATCAGAGTTTGGAAAACAGTAAACACGCTTACTACTTTAAAAACTTGACCCAGATAAGGTTCTTGAAAATGAGAATCAAACTCTCAGTTTCAACTCAGACCATTTCTGCAGAAGTGGTGTATGTTCCTGTGCGGATATAGGATTTGTAATTCCATTTTCGAAACTGTAGTAGTGGTAAAATCTTTTTTTTAATTTAAAGCTCTGGTTCGCTGACTTACTCTGTGCCTACCTTATTAGCATCATATTAAAAATTCCAGGTTTGGAGGAAAGGTTGTCATATAGTCAGAGCATTTAACTTCTTTCTTCAGCTCAGTCTAGTCTGTACTTTTGCTATAAATTTTCTTATAGAAAAAAGTGAAATAAAATTAGTAGCAAATGGTTATATTGTTCCCCTGAATTTCAAAAAAAAAAAAAATGTGAGACAGATTTTTCTGTCTATGGAATAGTTTTACATTATATTACTTGGCTTTGCAGAAATTTGTGAAAAGACAATGTTTTTGAAGTTGCATAGTGTGTAACACTTCTAGACAGCAATGGGCCTTGTTGAGGCAGCATCTGTAGGTGTGTTGGGGGTGAGGTGGGGGCTTCTGGCTAGATCTGTCTCCTCTAGATTGTTAGGCACGACTGCCATTAATGGCTAGGGGATCCTCACTCCTGTCACTATCTGTAACAAAATCTAACGAAGCAACAAAACAATCTGTTTAGAAAAGCTAAACCCACACTTCAGAGTGTGAATTAGAGGTAATTTACCCTACACTCTGACATTTACTAGTGCAAAGCCTGGGGCCTGGTAGACACTGGGGAGAACTGAGGAACGAGTGTTGAGTGGAAGGTCTAGGCAACACACAGCCACCTCCTATATATTTTGGCACTGCTCTGGAACAGACCTCTGAGACAGGGCCTGGTTATCCCCATGTTATAGATCAGGTAACTGAGGCCAAGAGGACTTAGGTGAATTCTCCAAGGACACCACCATTAATAAGTGGTGGAGCAGGGCTGAAGTCTAAGCTTTTCCTTAAAGCCAACACTTGTTCAATTGCACGACACTTTCATAAGCATAATCATATGCATGCAACTTTATATAATATGCAGTGGGGCTCAGGCACAAAGTTCCAGTTCTTTACTAAAGAGTGTGTGAGAATTTTTAGCTTAAAATGATTGAGAAATTTCCTCTGTTCTCTCCCAGGTCACATTTTGCTACTTGCATGGCCCACATTCTACCATATTTTTCTCTTTGCCCTAGTCATTGCAACTGGATTGGGCTAGGCTAGAATTGTCCTTTCTTACGTTAGAGTTTATAACATTAACTGCATACCGTTGTCCTTATTTGCTCAATGATGTGCACACTTTAAGCAGGAACTTCCTATCAAGTGTATTTCTAGGGCCATTCTCCAATATGCTTTGAAAAGATCTGCACTGATAACCTAGGAACGGCCTCTCCTTAGCTCCTGTCTCATTCCCCATGTTTCTGTTTACTGCCTCTGTGTCCTGCCCCATTATCCGAGTCAAGTCCCCACAGAAATGGTGACTTTTACATGCACTCCCAAATTGTGGTTGGGATTGAAAATAGATATCTCCAATCCTCTCTTTAAAATATGAATGTCATGATACTTCTCCGATAACACTGTTAAATACTGTGCATCTTCATTTCCGTCTCCCTGTTTGTTTGCATAGACCATGACGAGAAGTTGTTCTGAATCTTATAAAGAAAGAAGATTAAGGGGATCATTTCATAGTTAATTCTTTCTGATTCTTTATATCACTGGAGCCTCACATTCTCCACAACCAATGCCAATCTTGAGCTTGCAGGTCTTAAGGAGAGTAATTCTGAATGCTGATCAATGCTAGAGCATCTTGAGGGAAATTAATCAGGTCTCAGGGCAAAGACAGGGTGGGTTGGACACCAGGCAACGTGAACTTTGGGGTCTTTGTTTTTAGTCTAGAGAAAACCTATTTGCTCCTGGATGCTAAGGCTATAACCAACCCTCCTTGAATTGAATATGCCATCTCCCCACTGTCTCTGAGTGTGTCCAGTTTTCCTAGGTTTCTTCATGATCATGATACTCTCTTAAAAGCATATGCTTGGAGCCTCCCCATCTGGGAAGGACGAGGGCGAGGAGAGTGAGGCACTAGTCTCAGGCACAAAACTTTAGGGGTGCCAAAAAAAATCAGTGATCGAAATAAATGATATTTTAAAGCAATATTTTAAAAATCAAAATTAATATAAAAATCCATGGTAAACAAAATGTAAAGACTGAAAATAAACACAGGATCAGTTATTCCTGATTTTTCTTTTTATTCCCTAAGTCTCCAATATGGCTTTAGCACTGCACTGTGACAGAATGGTACAGACCTGGAATCCCCTCTCACGGGGAAACAAAGGCATAGACTGACCAGCCAGTTGCTTGGTCCCAGTTCCCTAAATAATAATATTTACTAATATTTCTGGGCCTCTTACTATGTACCGTTTTGTATGTATTATTTCATCTAACTCCTTGACGTAGATATTATTACTATTATCTCTATTTTACAGATTATGAAACTAAGGCCCAGACCCACTTACTAAGTGACAGAGTAGGAGTTCAAACCTCTGCAGCCTGACTCCAGGGGTCCTGCACTGAACTACTACCCTATTTTGTACTGACTCCCCATTCAATCATTTTAAACCTCTTAAAACCCTGGGCACATCCTCTGCTTGTAATACTGGAATGTATTCAACAGCCAACAAGCTACAATTATATTCTAAATGAGTGTAACTGGATGGAAACTAGGAAACTGGAGAGAATTGAAAAAATTTCTTAGGGTTGGTGAGAGAGAGGAAGACAAGATTGTTCTCCAACCAGATGATCAGGCCATTTCAACTCAAGACCCATTTTCTGATTGTATGAGGAATTCATATTCTTTTGCTCAGTTTTCAGCATCTAGAATCATATATTCAATACCTATGTCTTTCTGAATCATTAGTCTTTTCTAAAGTCAAATAAAACTCCTATCAGTGAAGGGAATGCCCCCAGAATATGGAGAATAGGTACCCATATACGTATATATAGAAAGTGCGGGCACACAGAGATTGTGTTAAGCATGAAAAGAGAGCATAAAAGTTAGCACTGGCCCCGCAGAGCAGGGCTGTGCCTCTGCAAAATGCTTTTGTTAGCCATTATTACAGAAATACAACAGGACTTGGGATATTAACACAAAAGCTCTCTTTGCACGCACCCGTCGATTGTAGAGTTGGTTCCCCTAACACATTCCATTGTCTTACAATTGGTTTGTTCATTTATTTTCCAATAACCAGAATGCTTTTTCCACTTCACAACTATTTCATATAGTGCTGATGTCTGAACCACAGGGAAAAATCTGAATGGTGTGTGCACGCTATCCCGTGTACTAAATTTTCTACCACCTGGGGCTTTGCAAGTGATAATAGAATAATT
Source organism: Tapirus indicus (assembly GCA_031878705.1). Taxonomy (NCBI): domain Eukaryota; kingdom Metazoa; phylum Chordata; class Mammalia; order Perissodactyla; family Tapiridae; genus Tapirus; species Tapirus indicus. The sequence goes on along the minus strand of CM062937.1, from coordinate 29,968,537 downwards.
CTCTCCTTTTATCAAACATGCCCTTTCATTTTGATTTTTTTGTTCTGTTTGAACCAGATTTCAGATTTTACTTAAGGAAAAAGCATTGAATATTTTGCCGGTCTTAATTAAGCCCTTTCCAGCATGCTCAGGTGCACTCATTCAAAGCTATCCATCACATCCAAGCGGATCAGGAGGAGGGTTTAACATGTGTTGACTTGTTGTATTTGTGTTCATCTGTTCATCAAGGGGAAAAAAATAGTCAATTTAAAGCAACATGGGAGTGGCAATCCTTGTCTTTAAGGCAACTGTTGTATAATTGACCTCCGTTAGCATTTAATTTCTCAAGCCTCTAGGAAGCTTAATTTTGAACATCAAAGAGGTACCTGTGGAAGAAAGTGTTCCAGACTGGTGAGTAAACAAATTAGAGTTAATAGGGTCATTAGCTTTTGTGGTAAAAATTTAGACTGGGTATTCCTCACTAACGGGTATGTAAACTGTCAGCATGTGGGTTTTTTTTAAGCCTTTTAAAATATAATTAGACCTCAAATTTAACAAAATATTATATATTCTTTACTTAGTGGCATTTCCCAGGTTTAGACAGGGCTCGCTTTTCAGAATGTGCAAGTGTTTATAAAATCCCTTCCTAGCCACATATAATCCATGCTGACAAATGTATTCCTGTATGTCCATGAATTATAGAGCTCTGTGGCTCCAGCTACACAGTGAGAATCATACTTTACCATCCAGGGTGCCAGCTATGTCACAAAGCGCCTGACTTCTAATGGCCCATAGCACAATATCAACAGGGATCTGTTTAAACACATTGAGGAATTCATGAAGATATAATGTGCTTGGGGGGGGGATTAATAAAAGAGTTTGTTTTGCATTAAACCTCAAGACTGGTGAGGAAAAAAAAGATATGTTAAACAGAGAGGAAAAGCAAATATTTGCTAGCTTTGACAAAGGAGACTTGCAGGAGCGATTTAGAAGGGAAATCTGCAGCTGGGCAAGCACATCCAGCGGTAAAACACCTCCTTACTGTGAAAACTTATTGTACCAGCAGGATATGAGAAGAGAGAACAACAATGAAAGCGAAAGTTAAAAGTCAAAGAAAAACAGAGTGAAACAGAGATCATGTGGTGCTCTGCGTTTTCAAATGTGTGTTTGGGAGCTGCGTAATAATAGAATTTAATTATGAATGAAGATTTTTACATGTATATTTACTCTTTCCCTTCTGTGAAGATAACTTCTTAAAGCGCTGTTGTAGCTTTTCCTATCATTGGTACAAATCAGTTTAACGCTAAAATTACTCTCCTTTAGATCCTTTTGTTCATCTTCTGTTATCTCTATCAAAAGAAAAATGTTTTATTTCCCATTATGGCTTGCACCAAAACAAAACACACATATAAATTTAAAAATAAATGTGTTATAATTATTATTTAAAGTGTTTGGGGAGCCATAATTATTGTGTTGTGTTAGATAAACCGTTCAGAGATAGTGGTGGTGATTTCTAATAATTTTATGCTTATAGGTGATTATGTTACACCATTTTTATTCAGTGTTCAATCATTTTTGTATTTATGGAAATTAAAATAGTCATCCCTTTTAAAGTAATATATTAATAGCTTTGCTGAATAATTTTCTCTGTATAGAGGAGGCGTGTTAGCCATTGAATTTCCTGTGCTGGTGCTTCTAAACCATAAAAGTCTAAAAAATAGAAATACCACAATAAGCAGAGGCTGTTGAAGAGCAAACCTCAGAGAGGGAAGTTTAGCAAAGCCTCTAGGATTCAAACATAGAGAGTGCCCACATGACTCGTTCGGCACGTGGTAGCTTTAGAATTGCTCAGGTCAGAATTTCTGTCTTAATTCCTAATATATGTAGTGATATACACCCACATGGAGCTCAGGCCCGGGAGGCTGCCTGGTTACTGAAATTCATTCTAGGTCTGGGTCAGCAAATGACTTTTCTACACTAGGATGGTAAAACCCCAAATCCTCTACTCTTTTCAAGCTTTGCCATCCTTAGGGAGATAAACTCTGAGGAACCATAAAGGCCTTAAATTTACCACTTGTAAACAGCCTTATCATTTGATGTGGTACTGACACACCACTCCTGCACAACGCAGCAGCAGCCTGCACCAGGAGAAGCGTGCTGTGCTGGCAGAAGGGAGAAAATGCTGATGTGCTTCCTTCTGCTGGATTTATGGCCTGAATTTTGGAATATTTCTACCCAACCAATACTGCTGTCATTCCTTCACCTTTGCAACTGTCAGAGGGTACCCACGCGATATGTACTAACGAGAAAGAGATGTGCGCGTAAGAGAGACTATTTTGTAATAGGATTAAGCAAATAAGTATGCATAAATGCAAAGCAAAACCCAAACAACAAAAAGCCATATTTTTGGTAAGAAAACAAAAAGGGAAACTGCTTAAGTAGCTTTGTCCAAGAAAGCAGCCAAAACTTTCAGGAAATGAGTGGTAGAGATGAAAAATCTATCCTGAAAGAGAAAGAAAACTCTTTTTTTAAAAACAGATGGAGCTTTCTCTTTAAATATCCACCTAATGAAAATTATTATATGGATCATATTGGCCTCTCCAAGTGCAGATGTAGACTTCTGTCAGTCCATGTTGAAGACTAAATGATTTCACTACCCCAGAAGTTTCAAGCATCTGCAGGTTTTAACTGAATTAATCGTGGGGCATAAATTAAAAGTAAATCATCAATCATCATTAATTATCTGTTCAACTGATGTCTGTACTTTCTTACACTTTAATCTTTATTAACATGTAGGAAAGAGGAAATCCCAGAGGAGATGCCACATGTGTTTCTGTGTTGTGCATATGTCTCTCCAGAACACTCAACAGCTCAGAAAAATAGCTCTCCTCAATGCGAGACCGATACCACCAGGGCTTTTTCTCTGAATGCTTCAGATTAAATCAAAAGACTCAATTTGAGCAGCCATGGGCCAAAGCAAGATTCAGCTCTTTACGTCTGAGACTCTGATGTTCCATCACTCAAGCACCTTCTGTAACACTTGAACCGTGTCCTGTAAGACTCACTTCGGATTGCATCCGCACATCCTGGAGGAGCACAACAGCTTCTTCATTCCAGATGTGATTCTCTTGCTCTTTGTTATGAGCTGCTCGGAGCCAAAATAACTCTTAAGAATGTCATTAGCTTCTTTTAGTTCTGGTTAAATATATAAGCTTTGTAAGTGCTGTCTGGCGTATAAAAATTGCTTGCAGTTAGGTTCCTTGAAATAGTTTACTCATAAAGGGAAAGGTAAAATGTGAAGCTCTTTTGATGAGCCATGTAATGAATGATAGATTTTATGCAGAACTTCCCATTTTGTTTGGTATTATTTCCTCTCCTGAAAGATGTATATAGATGCTCTTCGCATGTGTACTTGTAACTCAGTGATGAAAGATTTTATTGTACACAGTAACGTTCTTAACATCCGAACCATTTTGGCTCAGACTATCCCCGCGGCTAAACTAGTATCTAACCGTAAATTAGAAGCTGCACTGTCCATTCTTCAACATTTGACTGCTTCACTTCAGTTCTTCTCCATTATTGCACATTTCAGTCATTACCAAGCAAGTAAGAAAGGGCCCATTCAATCCCGCATCTATGGAAGTGACTTGAGGAGCTAATGTGGGGAGAGCCTATTGCTCAGGCCAGGTGCTATTTCCAAGGGGAATATAGCATTATACTTAAAATATCAGTATGCCACAATTGATGTGATTTCACATCAGTGAAAGGGTCTTGCAAAAATCCTAGCAGTATTCTTTAAAGCTTGAAGACACTTTGTGCTTACACACATAGCCCGAGAACGAGATTACTTTTATTATCTGTTCTCAAGCTTTTAAAATGTTCTGACATGATTAGAGTAATCTTATGAAAATTATTCTGTTGCACTCTGATTAGTTGAGTTAATCTTCCAGAAAGAGCCTCCAACCTTTTCTCTAAACATCTTTTTTTTAAATGGTAATGATTAGAAAAATGGTTGCAGTGTATCTTTCATTAGTGACAGAAATGTGAAGACTCAATATTTCTTGTAGCACAGAACTGACATTAGAAAACCAGTAAATTTGGAGAAATAGATCAACAAATTCAGAGTCTGTTCTTCTGTCCAGTTTGTTGTGGTTTCAGATTACAGGGCAGGGGTAATTTTCAGAACTGTTTTCCAGGGGCAAGGTGAAGATGGAAGGGGGGGCGGGAGGGGCAGGGAGAGTGAAAGGACCAGAAATAAGAACACATCTCTGATTCAGTTGTAAATGTTATTTTATTGACAAATAAGTCTGCACCCTCAGAAAATGGGATTATACATTCTCTGCATATTATTCTCCTTCAGTTAATTCTGGAACTTGGTTTACCTGTTCCCAAATGTCCTTGGCCCGCCACTTCTATAGTAAATTGATAAACTGGCATCCGAATGTGTTTCCTTGAAGCAGGCTCTAACTGAGAGGAGAGTATGGTGTTCTTCTCCCAAGGATCAGATATCTTCACAGAGGTCCCCTACGCACCACAAAGTAGTTTTAACCTTCAAAAGTATCAGCATCCTTTGGTGTACTTAGAGCAAAGCTACATAGAATAACATCCTACTGGATTCAAACAGTAGCATACAAGAGCTCAATCATCCCTGAAGAGCTTTCATTTGACAAAAAGAGAAAAGGAAACAGGTCTTTGTTGGTTTCCCTTTTTTAACAAACAAAAGGCTGTTCAATTCTCTCTTCTGTTTTCTTGTCTATATTACACTCCCAGAATTCTGCATGGTTTGCTGCTATAGAAGACCAAGGTTACTAACTCCTTTGTCATCCACCAATCTTCTTAAAATCATGCAAATTTTTCTTTAGAAAGATTCACCTGGGAAAATGTGGGGAAACAGTACTTACAGTCATTTCCATGGTTTTATTGGTTTTAGGAGTATGGAATTTTTTTCACTTCTACTTTACAAATATGAATCTAGATGGGACAGTGACTCACCAATTTGTCACAAGTAGAAAATATGTCAAATAAGTTGGTGACTCATTTCCTATTGGATTTATTAGGAAAAACTTCCATACTCCGCAAACCTCTTTAGCAAATACATTTGCTGTTAGAATAGAGAGGAAAAGTTTAAAAGGAGCAAAAGTAAACTCAGAATTCCTTACTCCTCTTTGGGATGAAGGCATAGGTCTGCAGTCAGCGCTAGTATATACTCTGATTTAACTATGAGTAAAGAGGCTATTTGATTAATCAGTTCCTAGCAGGCTTTATGCATTAAATTTACTTTTACAAAATCCAAAAGTTATTCTTACCCATATCTCTCAGTTTGACTGATTAATTATCTATGGTTCCCCAGCACATGCCACGATCACAGTAATGTTCTTTGGAGATATAATCATCAAAGAGCATCCCTTGGTTAGTGTGGTACATGAGAAGGGCATAAATAATGAAACAGAACCGAGACCATTAATTCGTTCTGTTTTGTTTTCAGTGCTTGGAGGTTGGTTTACCAGGTAGGGGGTATGGAGTAGATGGGAAGTGGGCGGTGGAAGGGGGAAGGAGTGTGTATCAGAATTTTGCACTGATCCTTTGAGCCAGACCTTCTCTTTGGACCTTAAGCCCTGAAGCTCTGGTAAACCTTGAGGGCATAGAAGTTCTCATTTTGGCTTGCCAAGCCTTGGGTATTGCTGAGGCACAGAACTCTCATTTGGAGCTAAACATGTGTTTCTCCAAAATCAGATGATTAGAAGAAATCACTTGGCTATGACTTATATGGTTTACATTTTAACTCACTGTGTAATGCAGACTCTTAAGCAGTTTATAAAAAAAAAAAAATTCAAGAGTTTGACATGTTATTGCTAATTAAGAATGCAGAAGAACCGAAGGTAGAAATCACAGCTTTGAAAATATATATGCCCCTGACTTTTGATGGAGTTGAAGAACCGCTGGCTGAGTTCTCTGGGCAGACTTCTGGTGTGTACTGTTCTACCCAAGCTCTCACTCATGTTCTGGAACATTTATGTCAAGGAATTCTGACAGTTTGATTCTTTGTAATATCCCTCTGCCAATTTACCTTTTCCCCTGTGTTTTCATTTTTCTATGACTTGAATGTTTCCATTGTGTAGACATTTCCGAACAAAATTGTGGTTGACCAGCTTATTGAATACTGATCTCCTTTTCTCAAATGCAGCAGTCAGGGGCTGTGGCCTGGCAGGTCTTTTTACCACATGGGAACAGCTGGGTGAGTGCCCGCGGGCAGAAGCAAACCGTGCACAGGGCCACTCCTCATCTCTCCCTGTGGGTACTTAAGTGGTGGAGTGCTCCAGCCTGCTAAGGACACGTCAGCCCTTCTCCTGGGTTGATTTTTTCTGGTGGAGGAGAGAATAGCACAATAGGTCTTAACCAAGTAATGTAAGTACAAGGCATTTGGGAGAGGCATGTTTTCTAGAATCTCTGCATGCAGCTTTACTGAACAGTCCTAAACCAAAATATTCAATAGCAGCATTGCTCTAACAAGCCCAAGGAAACAAAGGTCAGAGAATGGAACGTTTCATTGTTATTTTCCTTTGGCGTAATCTTGAATTTTACTGATTGATTCATTGCCCTGGCTGAAGGAAATTATTCTTTCAACCTTCTGAGAAAATGAATTCTATGGAATCTAATCATTTTTGCTTTATAGTTTTAAAGTAATCTAAAAGCAAGGGGAAAAAAGAAAACAAATTTTAAAAAGCAACCGAAAATTGGTGAGTCAGTAATAAAGATCTTAAAGGGTACAAAATGTAAGATCTCCCAGCTATATGTGTTTGGCCCTGTCAAATCTGTATTTGACAGGTAAAGCAGTGTGCTTTTTTTCTTCAGGTGTAAATTCCACTTCCCTGGATGTGCTTGACTTGGAGGTAGAAGAGATTGGGAAGTTTCACAGTGTGATTCAAAAGTAAAGCTCAGCCAAACGGAAACAGCTTTTGTCCAACTGCTATTTGTTAAAGAGCTTTTCTTATCTCTCCATCTAGGGTACCATAATAGTGAGTGCACATCTTGGTCTTTTGCATCCTGTGCAAGTACTTCCTAACAGTGTTTTGAGGTTTTTTCGTTGTGGTGGTGGTGGTGGTGGTATCTGTCATTTGTAATTAGGACTTTATAACTAAAGGATCAGTTGAGAGAAATTGAGCAACTGTAATGGAGAGAGCTGTTTATAGTTTAACTGTCGTTAATTTTCTCCGTTTCCTTTGGAGATTCTCTTTCACACTTTCCGTCTTGTGTTTCTCTATCTCTGTCTTTCTCTCTTTCTCTGTTATCTCCCTTTGTCAGGCTCAGAGTCAATTTGTCTATCAGCCTCTCTTTCTAGTAGTAGTAAAAACATATTAATGTAACTGTAGTTCGGTTCTGAAAGAAGCACTAAAACTATATCCGTTACATGCTGCATCCTTCGCGACCTCAAAACCTTCCCCCTGGGACCAGCCTTGCTGCAACTCTTTCCTCTGACCCCCTTCTGCAACCAGCACTGTTGTGTCTGCAGAGAGGGCTCAGCTTCTGGGTCCACACTTGCTAAAAGTTCCAGTCTACGAAGTGTTTCCCTGTTTCCATGAATGTCTGTTTTGTGTTTGGGAAACATTCAGTGTCATTTTCCAAGTGAAAAATTTTAGAAATGTCTGACCACACTGTTTTTCTAATGGCTTTGTGTACGTGGATTGCCAGTCAGCATTTTGTTTACTCTATCTAAAGACATAATGGGCTAAAATGTTGAAATATTTCATAGTAGTTTTTTTAATTATAAAAGTATAAAAGGTTGAAAATTTGAAAAAGACAAATATAAATATGTATGTATATATGTGTGTATATATACATCCAGAAGAAACTAATAAAAACATTCATAATTCTCCCACCAGGGAAATTGCATTTTATGCTATGGTACATTTGCTTGCCTTGATTTTTTAATGTAATATATGTACATACACTTGGCATTTTAATCTATAAAGCAACTTGTACAACACCTTTCTTTTAATTTAACCTTATATCATAAATACTTCTGAATTATGTTCTTCAAAAATATGATTTTAATGGCTCAACAATATTCTCTTGTGTGATTATACCACAATGTACTGAAAAATTACTTATTTTTGTACAGAGAGGGTTAAAATGAAGAACCTAGTATGTAAATCCTCATACACATCTCTGATTATGTTTTTAGGGGGAAAAATGGATTTTTGTCAAATGAAAACAAGCTGTGATTTCAAATCTACTATTTTCACTAAATACATAGATATTTAATATATGCATTTTTTAAATATTTTACTTTCACTTTTTGGGCATATATACTACCCAATACAGTATTCATAATAAAGCCATCTGATTTCTACAAAGCACTCATTATAATAAATGATTTTCAGGCCAAGTATTGGTATAAAATCATTCTTTTTAATCCTAAAGAAATATTCTTGTCTTTCCCAAAAATAAATAAGTTCTACCTTGATAGGTAGAAAAGGTAACCTTTAACATAGTGCTCAGCTTTAGTCAAACAAAATCCAAAAGATTTAGAGATGAGTTACGACCTTCTCATAAAAATGTGGCTCAGAAAGCATAGGAAAGTCTACATTACTGACTTTTTACTATGTAACAACACTAATATTAGCTAATACTTACTGGATTCTTACTAGGGTCAGGTGCTATTTGAAGTGCTTTATATGCATTAAACCATTTAATCCTCATAACAATTCTATGAGGTAGATTGAATTATTAACTCCATTTTACAAATAAGGAAAGCGAGGCCCAGAGAGGTTAAGGTACTTTCCCAAAGATGCCCAACAATACTGGAGGAGGTGGTATTCAATCTCAGGAAGTCCAGCTCCCACACCTGTGCTCCTCACCCCTGTGCAACACCGCCCCCTAGTGTACGTGTGCACATCCATTGCAGGTACTCATGCACTGAGGGGCTACTCTTTCAGAAAGAGATGAGTCTGAAAGGTCTTATATTTTATAGTATAATGAAGGGCTTATACCCAAACACACTCACACACATATACATATGTTTGTGTGTGTGTGTATATATATATATATATGATATACATATATATGTATATATTTGACTATATATTAGTAGCATAAATATATAAGAAAAATTTTATATTTATACTTACTATATTTAATATATTTAAAGAGCTTTTATTTACATTTTACTATCTGTGAGGAAGGTAGAAATTATTGAACCCATTTTACAGGTGAGAAAACAGGCTCAGAGAGGTTAAAATATCTTAGCCAATGCCCTACAGCTGGGAGAGGCAGAGGGGGAATTAGAAACCAGGCCATCTTCTGTTAGTCCAGTGCTCCCTCTGCTCACCTTATACATCACCAGTAGTTCCTCTCCTAAAGTAGCCAAACGCATGAGCAGAAACAATGAGAAATAGTAAGGACAAGGAAAAAAAAAATCTACCTTTATGTATGTTTATATCTAGAAAATTCTAGAAAACAGAAGGGAATGACAGAACTGCTCTCTGAAGATGACAGTTTAATGTTAACAGAGAAGGAAGATCTACTCAGCTCATTTTTTGTTTCCATTCTCCTCAGTAAACAGAATGAACCTCAAACAGAAAACTGAGGGAGAATAGAAGTGGGTGATGTAAATACTAAAGACAGAAATCCTTTCGAGAAACAAGGGAACTTACAATTGACAGCCTAAGATAAACATGATCACATTTGGTGAGGGAGGAGTAATTGTTATTAATCTAAGTATAATATAAATAATTTCTAATGACACCAGATAGATACACAGGTGCTGTGGTAGAGCTTCACTTGGACATGAAGATACTGCTTACTGAACAGATAACGTGAGGCCACCAGACTTGCATTTATACTGAGTCATTCACTGGTCCATTTAACCTCCCTTGTGACCAGGGCCAAACATTTGGGAGACAGGTACTTGGGGTCCGAGTTCAGCTGGCACAGTGCTATGTACATAATAGGTGCTTGAGAAACATTTGCTGACTTGCGTAGAATGGGACTGAACTCTTTGATGAGATTGTCCATGCACAGGCGTTCTCTCTTTCTAAAATACAACCTTCCTACAGAGCCTTAAGAAAAGACCAAAGTCACTCAAAATTTGTCATGAAACAAAGAAAAAATAATAATTAGAAATAGGACACATACAAAAACATTTTGATGCCGTAAAGACTTGATCTTCTTCTAACACTCTGATCTTGGTCAACTAGAATAATAACTGTGTACAATTACATTTTAATTTATGCTCCAAATGAAAAAGTACTTTTTAAAAAGTAGCATTTTAAGTGTCAGAGAAAAGGCATATTAAACTATTATTTCTTTCTCAGTGATCATAAAAACATGCATTCTGAAATCAGGACAGCTAGATGCTTAAAAGCCCTACATATAGGGTAATAAATAAGATGAATGAATAATTGAAATTTTGCATTATGTGGCACCAATAGATTAATTTTTACAAGGGAACTTATTTCCAGTAATGATCTTAGGAAGTGATCTCTCATTAGTAGCTGTCAGTGAATAGAGGAGGTGGCCAGCTTTACTACCTAAAATGAAGGAGCAGAGCTGAATTCTTACCGATTTCTCTTAAGAATATTTTACAAGTAACTCATATCCACGCTAACAAGCCAAGCTGCTCCTAAGGTAGATCGTGCTGACGGGACATAAAAAGCCTTTTTTTTCCCACTGCTACCAACCATAGAATTTGTGAATGCCAGCACCTGTTAATGAGTTTTAAGGGGACACTTAATGCACAAGATGGAAAATGATGCACCTTCTTTTTCAAATTCTGTAAAAATTTAATCCTCAAAACACACATAACCATAAAAATCAAACTGATCTTTAATGGATGTTGATTCAACAACAAAGATATTGCCTATCCAACGTTATATTCTTTAGAGGAGTAAATTGTTGTGTGTGTGTGCACCTGTGCACGTATGTGAGTGTGTTACATATTTCTAGAAATTGAACTGGTTTGAGAAGGTATAATTCCTCAGAAGGCCTAAGGCGCCGTTCCAGTTCTGTGTTTCACAAATTAGAAGTAGTTTCTGCTACTCTTTTTTTTTCTTTAATGGCAACCCTAATTGTTCAGGTCTTCCTCTGATACCATTCCAATGACTTTCAGAGTGTATCATGCCTTTTTATCCATAATGGACGACTATTAGCATCAATTTTTATTACATTCAAAATAGCCATCAATTTCTCCTTCAATTACATGTTTAAATGTCATGTGGTTATTTTCTGCCTTGCAGATTAGATAGTAATCAGAGCCAGAGTGACTTTAGCTTGAACTGACCCATAGAATGAGTGGTCTGAATTACAGAGAAAAGAAGTGGGAAAATAAGTAGAGATTTACAGTGATCATCTGAGAAGGGAGAGTGGGCTCAGGAGGGACTTCCAAAGACCAAAGTGCCAGAGAAAATCTCTGTTTTCTTCAATTCTTAGCTTAGCTTTGAGGCTAATACATGTCAAGAGACTTATGCATACATGTCCCAGAGTCTGTTTCTGCTCATTTCTTTGGCCCCATGATCTTTCTATCCTAAGTTCTACCTCTTTCAGAAGGGAGCACATTAAAGGCCCACGACATTACGTTGTAAATCATGAGTTTACACACAGGGTGTGAAGTGTAGCAAAGTATTTGTTGCGCACCCACCAGTTCCAGGTACCATCGAAGGCTCCGGGAATACAGCAAACAAGGCAGCTGGGATTCTTACTTTATGGGGCTTTCAATATAATGGGGAAGAAAGACATTAAACAAATAATTACAAATGTTAAGTGCTAAAGAGGAGAAGCCCAGGCTGCTGTGGAAATATAAAGTGGAAGACCTCACCAGGTGTGTGTAAATGCATATGCAGGGGACTGTGGGGAGGTGGGTACTGAAAGCTTCCCAGAGGCACTGTCACTTAGGCAGAAACCTGAAGGATGAAGCAGGGCTGTCAGCACTGCGCTCTTGGTGTTCTCAACTCCAAAAGGTGGCATTCAGTTGGATCATGATGGAAATACATGGACCCTGCAGTTGTACCTGACACGCTCGCACCACTGTTCACTGGTGTCTCTGAGGATGAGTAGGAGTTAGCTAGCTGATTAGCAGAATTTGATGGGGAGGTGTTGATGGAGAGAAAAAGATTATGGAAAGAAGAGCAGTATGTCCTTGAGGTAAGAGAGAAAAATGTATCATGGAAGTCGGGAGTGGCCAGAAAAGAAAGCAGGGGACCCAATGGCTGAGTTTTGAACACCATATTATGGGTTTATCATTTTGTCCTAAAAGAAATGGAAAGCCACGTGTATGAAATGTCAATGGAAAGCGATTTGTGTGTCCCATAGGCACGTACAAATGGAAATATTCAATAGGAAATGATTTGTGGTTCTAGAAGGAAGAAGAGAGATCTTGATTGTAGATATAAATTTTGAAATAAAGCACCCTATTTGAGTATATTCAAATCTACTCATATGAAGAGTTTCTGAGTGTACCTCTATCAGCAAAAGTCAAAAGATTAGAAATCAATACTAGTAAAATATGTCACAGCTTTATGAAGCCACCTAAGTGAAGAGGAAACTTCTATTTTATGTTCTAGTAGCTTTTTATTTTTACAAGAATGACTATGAATGACTGTATAGTTTTCTGAGTGCTACAATTTTTAAATCTGTCTCTTATGCTATAATTTATTTAATTTATAGCATATAATTTTTTCAGCATTTTATTATACATTTTGGGAACATTCTGTATATAAATCTCTGCATCTATGATAATTTCCTTAAAATTATTTTCAGGTATTATAAGCATTTGTCAAAGACTTTGATATATTTCCAAAATTCTTTCCGTAACCACTTTCACAAACATAAGAAGAAAAGACTTTCCAGCCCAGGGTTTTAGGAGAGAGGACTTGTGACCAACGTCTTTAGACTAGAGGTAACCTCTCATAAAGTTCCTGTGTCCCTGGAGAACTCAGAGCTTCCAGGGTAGGACCCTAGGGGAAGAAGTAAGAATCCAGCTACTCAAAGCCTGCTCTGGGTTCTAAAGGGACGGAATAAATGTGGCCCTTAAGGTTCAGTCCAGCACGTCAGGTCAGAAAGAAAGAGATTTCAGGCCAGAAGCCCTGCTCGGGGATTAAAGAGTTTATATGCCTCTGGCTTCTTTTGTTATAGTACCTCCTGTTGTGATAGTATCCCAACAATATAGTTGGGAACAAGGATTCTGATTTTGAAAAAATGAATATCACAAACTGTAGTACAAAAAAGTTCACCCACTCATGCACAAATGCTTTCTCATGGGCATGATGGGTGATCAGTCACCCTCTGGGGAAAGCGAGGTGGACAGAGGTCAACATTCTCCTTCATGTTCTCAATACCAACATTTGTTCTCATACCTTCCCTTGGTCCCTCTTAAGGAACTGCCTGGTTTTCTAGTTAATAGACCCCCTAGAGGAGAGGGAGCAGCCCCTACACACATTCCCTGGCATAGAAAATTCCTTTGGAGTCTCTTTCCCTCCCCATATCCTTCTTCTCTTCTTCAACCAGCCCTTCAACATTAGGTACAAGACAGCATTAAACTACCGCCAAGTCCTCAGTATATTTCTGAAATATTGTCAAGACAACTTGTTTGCATGTTTATACCTCTTCCTTTATTATTTTTTTTTAATTTCCATTAATTTTCCCGGGATAGAAAGCCCTTCCCTCAGACCCATTCTTTCTCATTTTTCACCTCCACTCCAAACTCTTTCTTGTTGGATTCACTGGCATAAACTCTCAACTTAAGCTCACCGTTATCACTGACAATTTTAACCACTGTTGTTATCATTGATAGAGACGAAAACCTATGTTAAAATCTGAAACATAACCCAGATGACTGGAACACAACCCAAGTGGATCACAGTGGATCTAGTGAATACTCCAAATCATTCTGAGATCCACACAAAGACTTTCAAGAACTAAAGTGTTAATTTTAATTTAGAAGCAATGTCATATACATGCAATAGGTTTCTTTTGAGGATTGCATTCAGAGTGTTTGGAGTTCCAAGAAAGATATTCTCTGAATTGATGCAAATCTTAAACAAGGAGGCTTGAACTTCTTGTCTGAAGAGGTCAAACATATTTACCAGGCAATTGTTAAGCTCAGTGATGAAAATAACATTGTAAGTAAGATTTTTTTTCATTCCTTAGTGGCCATGTGGTCTTTATAGCAGATGGGGACTTCCCCTGAGGTCTTCTTTCCCCTAATATATTTTCCTCCCTGTCTCAGTACCTTTAACTTGGCTGTTCCTAAAATGTGCAGTCCTTCCCTTTGCGTGAGTAGTCTACTATGTCTTCTAAGCCTAAGTGTCAATTTCTTGGGGAAAGTTTTCCAAAATGCCCAGAGTGGGAAGGATTTCTTGAGCTACACTCCTAGGGCACCTGGGAATCCTTCACCATGTTTACCACTCAGATTATTTTCGACCAGAAACTTCGTGTGTAAATAATTTCTCCCCCATTTCCTGTTTTCCCACCTTGCTGTGTTGAATCTCCCTCTGCAGTCCAAGTGTGATATCCTAACTCCCATAGCTGTTCAGACATTTTAGGTACTAAAACCCAGACCAGTCATCCTTGAAACTTCCAATCTTGGATCTGATTCAAAACGTCCCTCCTCTTTTCTACAGGTTCCAGCTCTTCCTAAAGATGAGGGCAGAGAGGAGGGGAGCCTTTCTTTATGCGGCAGCCACAGCTTTAACATCCTCCTTGCTGGTAATTTCTGCCTCTCTGACTTACCCTATGTGGCTGCCCAGGTCTTTTGTGTGGTCTGACTTCAAATGCCAGCTCTCTCATAGGATACATATTTGGATGTCTTAAGTGGCCAGGGACAGACTCTTGGCTGCGCAACCCCAGGATGTCCCAACTCTGGTTCCACATCTTCTCTCAGGTCAGCTGTCGGCAGTGGACAATGTTTCACCTACCGCCTCTGGCTTCTGAGGCTTCCTGATCCACCAGTTAGCCTTTCTGGGAACCAGGGTTGGTGGTGTTCAGTATCACCTAAGCTTTGCTGTGTCTATGTCCCTTCTCAGGGACTCATGTGGTCATGCCACACACCCCAATTCTCTTTCCTCTGTTCAGACAGGCCCAACATCATGGCTGAACTATTATCTCTTGCCTAGACTCTTGCAATAGCCTTCTAATGAGTCTCCCATTGCCACCCTTGGCCCCTACAGTCTATCTTCACGAAATTAGTAGGTAATCCTGTGATAATGGAAGACAGATCACATCACCCCTGTGCTCACAAACCTTAAATAGCTACTTCCCTTCTCATTCCAAGAAAAAGACAGATTCTTTACAAAAGCTTACAGGGCCTAATGATTCAGCCTCACCAATTCTGCAACCTAATCAACTCCCACTTTGCTTGACCTTCTCCGTGGTCCTCAAACACACCAAGCACGCCCCTGCCTCAGGCCCATGCACTTTCTGCTTCCTTCATCTGCCTCGATGCTCTTCTAGCACCTGCATAGCTCAGCCCTACTTCCTTAGACTCTGCTCAAACATCCCCTTATCGGAGAAGTGCTCCCCAGCCACCCATATGAAGTGTCAATTCCCTCATTCTCTCACTCTGCTTTGTTTTTCTTTGTAACAGTTATCACCACTTGACACATTTATGTAAGTGTTTATTTTGCATCTTCATAAACCAACACATCAGCACATAAACGTATAAACATATAAAAGTAAGCTTCGTGCATGAGATCAGGGACTTTGCTCTGCTCATCTCAATATTTTCAGTGCATAGAACAATGCCTGGCAGGTATATAATAGGTTGTCAATAAATATTGAGTTTGAATAAATAAATGTCATCTAATTAATTAATCAGTAGATCTATTGCCCAAGTAGATAACTGAACCATACAATGTAATGCCTATTTCCCCTCATGCACAAGTTACACTAATATCCACCTGACTTTGGAGAGAACTACCCCTTGGCCCCCTCCACTGGGAAGGGGAAGAAAAGCCTCTCCCTTGAGCTCTGCATTCCCCGCAGGCACAGGGAATCTTCCCTCAACGCCATCTTCCCTCCCCAGGTCTCTCCTTATATATAGTGGGATGAGTTGATGAGGCAGATTTAGCAGCCTCTTATTAAACCCTGTGGGAGAGAGAAGGCTGACTCTCATTTTTGGCTCCTCCTGAAGCTATTTTTAAAATGAAGGGTATTTGTCCCTACAGTTCTCAGCTTTGGATCTTAGCTATATTTCCAGAATAAAAGAAAAATTTCCACGCAACATCTTATCACAGACTTATACCTACTTGCAGTATGTCCCCCTTAACTAGATTGTATGAAATGTGAGCTAAAAAACCATATCGGACTTATTTGCTCCATACTCCTCCATGCTTGTTTGCATGGGGGGACTCCCATGCGCTTAGCACAGTTCCTGGTATCCCAGAGGTGCTCAATAAATACAATCTTCTGAGCCTGCTTACTTAACATCAGTATCTTGCAACTTCCCCAATTAGATGCCCATTTTTTTTTTCCATTTTAAAGTCACTGCTGCCTTTTGGATGGCCTCTTCACTTCTTGTTCCTGCATGAGGGGTAGTTGCGATGCCCACACATTATGAAGGTCAGAAATGATTTATACATCCTGGGCAAGCTTCTCCCACCCTCCTCATCTCAAGTGACAAATTCTACCCAAGCTCTCTGAGATGACAATACTGCAGTGCCCCCTAAAGAAGAGTGTTCTAGAATTTTGTCATTATAGGTTTACTTTTCAAAAAAATGTGTACATGAGAGTCAGAGATATTGTCACATCAAACAAAAAAACCATTTCATCCTATGGCACCATCAACTGCCATGTGGGTGATAGGCAGTTCTGATGAGAAACTGTTAAATTAGAAATAAATCTTCATCTTTCCAATGAGGAAGTGGTCAATTTCTTTATTTCTGCCATGCCATTAGTTCTTTAGACACTTGGGCCATCGAATAATTTGATTCTTCTAGGAAATTCCATAGCATTAGTAGTTAA
This sequence comes from Tapirus indicus, assembly GCA_031878705.1. NCBI lineage: Eukaryota > Metazoa > Chordata > Mammalia > Perissodactyla > Tapiridae > Tapirus > Tapirus indicus. The sequence continues at coordinate 29,951,605 of CM062937.1, read as the reverse complement.
TACATCTTTGAAATAGCTTTCATTATTCTGTCCCTCTGGTAGGTTCTAGTGCACAGAATTATTCAATAAAGGAGATCTTTACAGAGTAGGCACATGGATTTTTTTTTCCATTGGATTAAAAAAGGACAGTGTTTCATGAAAGTACTGAATTAATTTGCACTAAGAAATATAGGATGAGGAAATAGAAAGGGACCCTGGTGAACTCTGTTCTGTGTTACAGATTGCCTCATAAAATCTTAATCAGAACTTCATCAACTTGCTAACTCCAAATAGGTCAACTGGTACTGATAAAATGACTTCCCTTTAACAAGTAAAGAGAATTGTTTTTAAAGGTGATAAAATTTTATGTTTATATTTGTCTGTCTTAAGTGAGTTCAAAGTCCTTTATAAACCTCACTCTCCTCCACAAGAGGCAGAGAAAGATGACCTTTTCCAAAATACTAAGACCCGGCAAGGTTGGGCTTTGATTGAGAAAGTAGTCTACAGCAAAGTTAGAAATCACTGTCAAGTTTCCTGACTCCTAGTTCAGTGGTTAAGTCAGAATTTTACATTGCCATTATGACTACAGTTTACCCTGGGATTTTGGCCAACTATTTTCTAAGAAGAGCTTCTACATGTGTCATTCTGCCACTACATCTGCATTATGAGTTACAAATGTCGAATAAGCTAGAAGAAAAGAAATTGTTCATCTGGGTACTTATAAAAATGTGAACAAGTCAGTAAATCTCATTAATTCATGCCCATTGAAGAAAGGGCCAGTCTGAATTAATAAAAAGACTAAATTATAAGATCTTTAAGTAACTTGTGTTATTACTTCAAAGTGCACCTCGAGAAAAGGGGATAGAGATGGCTAAGAGTCACTAAGCATATTTTATGTTCCAAGCACTGTGTTAGCGGTTTGGCCTACAATATTTAGTAACATGCAACCTCCATGTGATGTAGATATTATTATCTTCCCTTTAAAGTTTAGGAAAGAAAGGGCCAGGGACTCTAAGTGACTCCCCTAAGGTCACACAGCTAATAAGAGATGGTGGCTAGGAAAATCTGACTTCTACCACCCTATACCACAGCCTTCTTGTGGTAACACAAAAACTAAAGTTAATTAGTGCAGCCAAGACAAAACCCTATCTGTGTCTACATCAATTTACCAACAGGAGCACATTTATAATTAGATTTTTGTGCATAAATGCTTAATGTAAAATGATCTGAAATATGGCTTCCATTAGGAATGTGAAGTACACTCTGTATACTTAAGGGGTTGGGAAGCTTTGGCATTGATATACCTGGTGAATTTTTTGTTTCGGCCCAGGCTGTGTCAGGATTAGAAGAATCAAAATTATGGGGCCTGCTATTTTCAGTTTTATAATTGCCGAATCTTCTAAGAAGTAAGAAGGATACGAAAGGGAAAGTGTACCAATATCATTAAATATAACCTTTGAGATGTTGAAAAGACAGTTTAACTCAGTTGTCTACCATGTTTGTTTGTTTTAATTACTGGATTAAATTGGTCTACTCTCACAACATGATTGGTGCCTGACTTACAGCAAGCATGAGATGAATAAGCTAAATCCTTCATTCTTTCATTCAGTCATTCATGTATTTAATGAAACATCCATCTAATCAAAAGTATATTTATTAAGAGTCTATTATGCACTGGTAAGCACTTGGCAAACCATGATGAGTTAGATAAATATTGGAGTTCACTGTAAAGGGGATGGAGTGGAGGAGGAGGATGCAGTGGTAAATGGGGTGAAAGGCAGTCACAGTGTAGTGTGAAAAGTAGAGCAAGTGGCGGGTGGGGGAGACATCAGGAGACCATGGGGCCCGTGTCTAGAACACCTGTGAGAGTTAGGCTCCATAAAGGCCTCCAAGAAGGAGTGACACCTAAGCTGAGTCAGCAAACTGAATGTGCACATAGGATGTATCTTGAAGCCAAGTACAATTTAAAACGGAAAGAGCTTAATACATGAACTACGGCTGTTTCAGTGCTCAGTGCTCACCAAGGCAGAAACCTATGCGCAGTTCCCATTTGTCTCCCTCAATCCAAATGTTCATTCTCTCCCCCACGTGCAGGGGAGAATTTGGAGTGGCTTTTCTTACCATGGGCTTTCTTGAATTTTCACCCTAAATAATTGTCCGTGTGCTCAATAAATCCTGAATGAACACAATAACAGGTATAACCTACTTGGCTTAGCTGTTTAATTTTTTTTTTTTTTTTTTTTTTTTTTCTGTGGGGAAGACCAGCCCCGAGCTAACATCCGTCGCCAATCCTCCCCTCTTTGCTGAGGAAGACTGGCCCTGGGCTAACATCGTGCCCATCTTCCTCCACTCTACATGGGACGCCTCCTCGGCATGGCCGACAGGCAGTGCGTCGGCGGGCGCCCGGGATCCGAACTCGCGAACCCCAGGCTGCCAAGCGCGGACCAAACCGCTGCGCCACCGGGCGGCCCCTTAGCTGTTTAATTTTATACAAAACCAACTGGCTTCTTTTATTATCGTACTGGGGCCGGGGGAGTGAATAGTAACTAAAATGTTTTATGTTTCACCTTATGTGAGAGATAAAGATCTTTTATAGTGTCAAAGAAATAGGCTACAGTCCAACACTTATCTCTCCCTTTTGACTTTCCACACCAGCAAGTAATCCTGGCAGGCTGTGTTCCATGTTGGTGACTTGCCAACCAAATCCTCCATATATGTTGTCAAATCATTTCTAATGTTTTTCTTCACCATTGGAAGAACCAATTAATTGGGGAAAATGAAAAATAAAGGAAAGTATTGATGGATTTGAACTTACCTATATGATTTAAATAAAGTGTAAATTACCCAAAGCTTCTTCAACTATATCTAAATTACTAAAAATTATTATATATAGTATTAAATTAAATTTCCTTGCTATGGCTAAATTGGTTAAATTACCAATAATTAAAGCAAGTTGATTGATGGTAGGAGATAAGTTATCATTCTTAAAATTAATTTGAAAAGGAAGACCTTGTTTTATGAATAACAAGGAATCAAAGCAAGAAAGTAAAGATTATCTCTTCTTAATATTTCCATGCAGTAAAACTTAATATGTTTATTCCATTAAAAATCCATGTTAGTGACATTAAACATTTTTGTTTTTCTTATTCATTTGGGGTAGGAAAAAAAAAAGACATGTTTCAGATCTTAGAAGAAGGAAAATAATTGATATGCTTGGTTAATCCAGATAGACAAGAAAAGAGAAATTTACCCTTCTTTTATGTCACTAATTTTTCTTTCCACAATCCTAGATTTTTATGTCAAAAATGGACACAGGTTACTTGCTATATAGTATGTGATAAAATTAGCATTATTTCCATAGCTGACCTAAAAATATATTGATAACATTTAAATGATAGTTTAGAGCGGATTTTTTTTTTCTTTACAAATACAGCTATTTAGGTATATCATAAAATTTATTTCTTAAATTTATTTACTATTTATTAAAATTCTTGTCTGAAATAACCAAGCACCCAGATCTTGGATTCTAATAGCATTTTTTCAATAAAAGGAATCAGGACTCTTTGGACAAATGGCTGATTCTAGGACTGGGACAGGAAATATACAAGATGATCCTGGAGCATCTTGAGTTCCAGAAAGTAAGGAGATGTTAAAAACAAAACAAACCAGAACACCATGATGGGGATATGTCAAAGGTCTATAGAAGCCAACTGAAAGAGTCCCCAGTGGCCAAAGCTGGATCAATTTGAGCAGCAAAATAAAGTAGTATTGGAATATAACCCAAAGTATAAAATAAATATCCATGAGTCAGACTGATATAAGTAAATGATTGAATAAAAAAGTAAATAAATGGAGAGAAGAGACAAATCTCCCATGGAGGAAAATTCTAAATAATTTATGTAGTTACTCCCCTTTTAAGGAGGGGGAACATAATGCCCCACTCCATGGGCTGTGCATGGAGACTTTCTTCCAAAGAGTACAGGATGGAAAGAGAGAGAAAAAGAGAAACTTTACAGTGGAGAAACCTAACAAACCTACCTCAAGCCCAGAGGTCAAGGTTGACATCAACAGTGATAAGTCGTGTTGACAGTATGTCCCCTTGATATGATACAACGAGAATGCACTTGACCTCTGTGGTCTTCTTCTCCAAAACACATTATTCCTGTCTAGTCGTGAGAAGAACAACAGACAAATCCCAACTGAGGGGCAGTCTGCAAAGTACCTGACTAGTATTCCTCAAAATTGTCAAAGTCATCAAAAATAAAGAAAGTCTGAGAAACTGTTACAGCCAAGAGAAGCCTAAGGAGAGGTGACAACTAAAGGCAATGTGGTGTCCTGGAGGAGATCCTGAAACAGGAAAAGGGCAGCAGGGAAAACTGAGGAAATCTAAATAAAGTATGGATTTAAATTAATAGGAATGTATCAATATTGGTTCATTAATTGTGACAAATATACCATACGAATGTGGGAAACTGGATGTGGCATATACAGGAACTCTGTACTATCTTTATAATAATTCTGTAAATCTAAAACTATTCTAAAAAAAGTTTATTTAAAAACTTCCTGGGGCCGCCTGGTGGCGCAGCGGTTTAGTTCGCGCTTGGCAGCCCGGGGTTCGCGGGTTCGGATCCCGGGCGCCCGCCGACACACTGCTTGTCAGCCACGCCGTGGCGGCGTCCCATATAAAGTGGAGGAAGATGGGCACGGATGTTAGCCCAGGGCCAGTCTTCCTCAGCAAAAAGAGGAAGATTAGCAACGGATGTTAGCTCAGGGCTGGTCTTCCTCACAAAAAAAAAAAAAAAAAAAACTTCCTGTTTGAGAATGCTTATAAGAGAGAAATCCATTTAAAACGTATCAATTTAAAGCTCAAAATTTAGAACTATCGAACATCAACTCAAAATTCACTAGTTAAATATGAAAAGAAAAGAAAACTGATGCTGAGTTTAAATTTGTGTTTATTGATGGGTGATTTAGTCATGATGAGTCATTGAACTCTCCGCTTTGGTGTATGGTTTGGCAGCTCCAACACCTCTGTTAAGAATATTTAACAGTAATAATCAATCCCACTGCCTCCTTTAGCAAAGAACTTGCTACAGCATGTGAGAGAAAGAACAAAATGTCAGATATCGAAGATGATGCCCCCACAACTGGCCTATTCCTCTGATTCTTAGTTACTGTCTCTCCAGGAACCCCACTGCCCAGGTTGATGACTACTGGGATGCATCATCAGAACACAGATACTCTGAAACAGTCAGAACCCCGGCTTCTTCCACCAGACCACATAGTTGCTTTAGGGATTACTTTGGCTGAAGATAATTTTGTTATGAGAAAGAGTTTTAGGCCTCCACTTCTAGGACGAAGTCCAGCTCTCCTAACCACTCCCTATTTGCCTCAGCTTCAGATGGACTGTTTGCCTGGATTCACAAATTAGAGTTTGATACTTAGAGTCAAAAGGTGGGTCCTTGCGGAAAGATACCACCTTTCATGCATTTATTCAACAACCATTTGTTGAGTATCAACAACTGAATGGCAGACATTCTCATAGGAGCTGAGAGAAGAAGACTTATAAACCTATCCCTTAAATTTTGGTGTGGAAAGACAAATAATAATAATGTAAGGCAATAAAACACTTTATATTCCGATAGATGCTATGAAGGAAATAAAATGGAAAGTAAATTTGAGTGGAGACCTAATGAGACATCCAAACAAAGAGCTGGGTGACAGGCATGCCAGGCAGAGGGAAAAACAAGTGCGAAAACCCCGAGATGTGGATCCCCTTGATCTGAAGTGCAGTGAGTCAGGGAAGTAACTGTCTGAGAGGTAAGCTTGCAGAAGGAGCATCTAAGTCCTGCATGGAGGATCTCTTAGGCCATGGTGGAATGTTTGGGTTTTATCCTAGAAGCAGTGGGAAGCTAGGAAAGATTTGGAGTAGTAGACTTGATTTATATTCATGAAGGATCACAGGCAGCTCTGTGAAGAATGAGCTATAGGGGAAGAAAGGATAGCAGTTAAAAAGCTATTGCAGTTGCTCTGGAAAGAGATGGTGGTAACAGACTAAGAATGTAGAAGTGAGGATAGAGAGAAGTGGATATATTTAGAACTAACAGGATTGCAGATGGCTTAGATGTGGTAAATGATGGCATAAAGAATAACTCCTAGGTTTTTAATTTTACCTGGAAAAAGTTAGATTAACTGGCTTTGCCTAGATTTAGATGACTGAATCCAATAAGAGCAGAAGAGTTGATTCACTTAAGAGCACATCTAAGGTCTCCAGCCTTTGATCTCCTACTGAAAGTATATTCTCTTTTCATAGCAAATTTCAAATGTCTCTGCACGTTAGAATTGGGGTGAAACTATATGTGTGTTACTTTGTATAATCTGTGATTCAAAAATACCAAAAGCTTTTCATCACTGAAGTACATCAAAGGTGCCACTGTCCCCTATATCTGCCTACATTTTGAACTGGATCATCCACAGATTGTGTATACTGCCTAGTCCCCGGCCTGCTCCATCCTAGCCAACACTCAACTACACTCAAAACCATTTGAGCGATTGTGAATACAACTTCAGATTATCTACTATCAAATTTGAACAGGACAACTGCAAAACTTGATATACCTAGAGAGCTAGAACCCCAAATATTTTTCCTAGATTCTGTCTCAAAAAATATATGCCCGTTCTTTCTTTTCTTTCTGTCTCTCTCTCCACATTTTGTCCAGAAACTCTTTCATTAGTATCTCCTCAAAGTCTGGACTTTTTCTTGCTTGAGATTTGGCATATTGCATCTCCAAGAGGGCAGAGCTTTCTGGATAAGTCTGGGGCTCTTCAAAAACATGGAGAAATGGGAGAGAGAGAAAATAGAGGAGAGGGAGAACCAGAAGATGTAGGAATAGGAGACAGAAGAGCAAAGAGGCCTTATGAGGCCTCTTTGGATTTAGGTATTGTCTGAGCAGCTTTTCTTTCAAAGTACTGTCAAGGATCTGATTTCTTAGCCCAAAGCTCTTTCTGACCTAATGTCTGAAGGATTTCTTTCTGTGTGATGACGAGCTCTCTCAGTTTGCCTTGGACTGTGCTTTTCTGACTTTGACAATGCAAATCCATGACCTGCCTTTTCCCAACTAAACTCTGATGGCTGCCACCTGATGTAGGTCAGGCCAGACCTGAACTTGCCTACTGCCAGATCTTATAAATCCAGCACGTATGTGAGCATCGATTATGAAACATACATTGACATACGAATTTTTCAATCTGGTTCTCAGGAGACATAGAGAAATTATTTCTTGAGCTAGTTTTTAGTGCTTTAATCTTATGCTAATAAAGCACAAGTGCCAATATTAGCCATATTTTGATGACTATAACTATATATGTTCTTTCTTAGCCAAAGGCATATAGACAAAGAAATGAACAACATATTATTTAAAAATATTTACTATAATCATAGATTCTGCTTAAATAATAAAGAACAAATATGATCTTACCTTCTTGAAATTTAATTTTTAGGATGGCACGAAAGAATAGCAGTCCATTCATTCAACTGAATATTTATACATTTTTTTAAAGTGTGGTGAGAACAGAAATGAGACAAGGGAATAGTCAATGAGATGATTTAATTTTTTTAAATAGATTGGGCAAATTAGTTCATTACTGCCTTTCATTCTAATTCTGATACTCCAGAATACCAAATAATACTTAGGAAATTGGCTGTTAATAACCAATCATAGTGAGTCATTTCTTAGCATCATATTAAGATAAAAATGATATATAGACATCTATTTTATAATAATAAATTTGTAACTGTAAATAACCACTTGTGAGAGTGTTTCCTAATTTTTTAAGGAAATAAATGAATTTCTGATTCATAGCTAAGTAGTTAAACTAAAATGAAAATCTGACTTGTACTTGATATTTTAAAATATGGTCTTTTACAAATACTTCAAAGTGATTTTTTTCCTTCGGGATTAAAAAAATAACTAATTTCTTATGTAATCACCTCTCAATTACCCACATCTGGAAAACTCATATTGACAATTCTTCATAGAAACGTTTAATCCCAGTCTAACTTACCCCTGCCACCCACCACTGGGTTGCTCCCTACCGCTGTCAATCGGTATGCACTCAAGGAATGCAAACATATTTTAATATTAGTTCTAGCAAAGCATTAGCAGGAAGGTGAACCTCCCAGGGAAAATTCACATAACGTATTTGAACGTCAAATATAAAATGATTTTGGATCATCGGAACCGCCATAGGTTTCCATTCAGACAGATGATTGAGAATTGACTGTACTACTGTGTTCATAAACTATGTATCGCACATAGCAAATGCAAAAAAAACCAAAAAGATTTCTGAAACACAAATTAAAATAAGGAAGCCGGAAGACGCTGTGGAAACCGTGGGTCTTCATAACGAAGGAGATGGAGCTAACAAATGTTTTTACTTTTTCTTTCTCCATGAGAATATGAAATTTTAAATGATATGCAGCTCGAAGCCGATGAAATTATAGCTCTCGGACACTTTATAATTCTGAAACAGATATGTGATTGATTGCAGAGTGGCATCGCTGCTGGCAGTTTTTGTCGGCACATTTTGATGATACAGTTTCTTAGGTGAACTTCAAGTACATCAGTGACACACTCTACGTTTCGGACACACGGAATGATTTTGAAGCTAATAATTTATGAGAGATTTTGGAGCGAGTTATTAGGTTTGAGTCAGGAGAGATTTATTTTGTTTAATCCTAGATTCCTTGCTGTGTGTTCTGTTTCTCTCATCTTATTTTGCTAGTAAACAAATATGTAAAATTTTCATGTATTTTGCTAGTGAACAAATATGTAAAATTTTCATCTAGAAGTATCCTCTGTATAACAGTGCGTCATCCGTCTAACAAGGGTTCACGTTTGAAACACTTTCTCTAGTCAGTGATTTTGTAGGCACCGTGTTTCTTGAAAAAGAGGACAGAGAAAATGAGACATCTCAAGTTGGGATTCTATCAAGGAGAAACCAAAAGGGAAAATTAAATTATTTGTCCTTAATTAGGAGATTAAAAGATCATCTAACCCCAGAATTTATTAAATTTCTGATATTTCTATTTTAAGTTGAGGATCATAGTAGGTTTTAGAAAATGCAGTGTTCTTATAAGCTTTTTAGAGGCTATAAATGCCAAATCAAGAGGAAATGCTCAAGTGTTATAAGACAAGGTCTAAACCCGTTTTTTTTTTTAAAGAGTTATTTGGGCCATGTTTTATTTTCACACTCTGCAGAATGCTGCATATACCAAATTTTGTTTCAATGAAAGAAATTTTCCATTATTTTTACATTACAGCTGACTTACAATGAAAAGAATTTCAGAATGTATAAACCTATTTTACGCAATATTCTTAAATCATTTTCCACTTATATTTACTTAATTCTGCTATGTTTTGTATTGCATTGATTTGAAGGAAGCCATGTAAATATGTGTGTCTGTGTTATTTTTCATGTGTCTTGAGCCATTCTTTGTCATAAAGAAGACCCACTGAGAAGCAACGTTATTCTTCAGAAAAAGTGCACGTATACACAATGCATCAATATGGTGATGGGACAATTCCCTTCATCTCGTCATCAGAGTACACGTAGGCGGCCTTCACACATGGCCTGTTATTGCCACGGTTTGTCTATCTGACATTTTCTCTCTAGTGGCCACTGCAAAGTTCTTGTGTTCTTGTGCACCGAGAGCAGGTCTACTTCTCAGCCCATGACAGCGTGCGTGTGAACATCCTCTCGACGCTCGGCCACTCAGATCGCCCTTCCATGCCACCCACATCTTCTCCTTTCATAAAACTGGTGTGGCTTCCTTTTCCTTCCTCATGCCCTTCAATTAGTTCAAAACATATTATATTTTCTGAGAAATTTGTGCACACCGTACAATTGCATGGCCATCATGAAAAATTGGCATCCTTGTGATTAATATACTCTCAAAGGCATTTAGTACTTTAAGATTATTTTTGTAAAAAGCCATTCTACTGAACAAGGACCTTAGACATGCTTAGATCTTTATAGACAAAGGTTAGATTCTACACTCTTTATTGTTTGTGTTATTTTTCAAATATCTCCAACCTGCCTTTTAGAAAGGTTTTTTGGGAGAGTAGTGGGGACAGTGTGTTCTGCTGCTCTTGCCACCTCTCATTGCATTTCTTCTAAACATTCTCTGTGGCAGCAATGTTCTTTGAGTCATTGGGACTCAAAACCTTAACCATCTATCAGCCCTCCTTCCCCTTTGTCACTCTTATTGATGCACCAAATGTTGTCAATTCTTTCCTCAAAATCGCGTTCCAAATCATTGTTTCCTTTATGTTACTGCCAGAACACCTTAGTTCAAGATATTATACCCAATGTGTGAAATTTCCATTCTTCACTTGAGTAAACTACAATAACAAGTGTACTTCCAAATGTATGTTTCTACTTTTTTTATCTTAAGCATATTAACAAGGTGAGATGTGTTTTTTGTTGTTGTTGTTGTTGATTCTGCTTTTTTCAAAGATAGCAGTGTAGGAGAGTAAAAGAGCACAGTCACTGAGCATGAAATGATCTGGGACTTAATTTTGATTCTATGTTTATCATCTATGTACTTTAGCTCAAAATGCCTCCTTCCACCTACTTCCATAAACGTAATTGTATTTATCTGTAAAGATGTTGAATGAGTTGTTTACAGGACTGTCTTCTGAGTTGTTGTGATCATTAAATAAAATCATACTTATATTAAGTACTAACAGAGTGCCCAACACATAAAAATTGCTTAATAAGTGGTAAATCTTATCATTTAAAAAATTTTTTTGCAGAGAGAGATGTTCTGATGGTAGCCCTCCCACACAAATATCTAACTTATGTTTGATTTATTGCACCCTTGTCTCTTGCCAAATTATCTCAGAAAACTTATTTCTACAGATTCCTCCTGCCATTCCATTTGTGATTCTAAAAGAAAATCTAAATATGATGCCTATGAAAGTATTGTTTTGAAACACTTGACCTGAGAAAAGGGTCAGGCATATTTTTTCAATGTGAATCTTTAAGTACCTGAGTCATTACCCTTACAGATTCCAAAAGAGGCATAAATTTACATGAGTATGAGTAGGTGAACAACCAATGAGAGATGGTTTTAAGATGGGAAGCAGATGGAGAGGTGGTTAATTGCTTATCAAAATAGAGGAAATTAGAACAAAAAGCATATATGTGTGGTGATGGATAAAAACTAGACTATTGGTGGTGAACACGATGCAGTCTGTACAGAAACTGATATATAAAGTGTACATCTGAAATTTACACAATGTTATAAGCCAATATGACTTCAATAAAAAAAAAAAATTTAAAGGCATTAGAGAGAGGGACGCAATGAGAAGCCAGCCAGTTAAGCCCACAGAATCCACAAATGCCTAGCAATCTGAAACGGCAGGTATCCTGGTTTGAAAGTCTGTGCAAAGAACAGTTAGATGCCCAGGGCCCTCTGCACCCTCCATAGCCAAGCGCTTATTCTTCCTCCCCACACGAGAGAGCGAGTGGAGACTAGAGATCCTCTGACGAGGAGACAGCAAGCACAGGGGAGGGCAGGGTTGAGCTCTTTCACTGAAAACTGGGGAGGCGGCATTACATTCAAGACTGTGTTCTGGATTGTGGGTGCTCAGCCCTCTCCCATGGCTGGCCCCAGAAACTTGCAGCCTCTCTTCCAACTCTGGAGTAAGACATTGTAGGAGTCTTCTCTGGGAATAAACAGTCTCAAGATGAAGACTTAAAGACACTGGTATCTGGAGGTTTCCCCAAACAAAAGCCAGCTCTCTGACCCATCACTCTGCACGGAAACCTACCAGTCACCAAGTCCTCCCCATGTGCACAGAGGGTCCAATCCCTACTTTTTTTTCAGCAACTTACCCTTAAATGTAAACAGTCAGTCAAGGGTGCCAAGAAATTTGAGGGAAGCCTATTAATGTGAAAGGCAGAAAGGCCGAATGAAATCAGAAAAGAAAATGAAATCAGAGAAAAGAAAAAGTTCCGAAAGCAGAACACTTCAAAATAATTATAATTAACATCTTCAGAAACATGAAAGATGATATTTTATATAGAGAAAAAAATGGCTCTTACAAAAAACATCAAAAGTTAAAAAATAATTCTATGTTTTCAAGAGGAAGTTGAAGAAATCTCCCAGAAAAAAATATGGAAAAGAATCACTAGAATAAGTTATTTTGGGGATTAACCCAGGAGATGCAAAATCAAATGGATAAAAATTCCAGAATGTTAAAAAGAGAAAATATAAAATTTAAAAAATCATCAAAAATATACAAAAACATGCAGGAACTGAAGGACACTCACGCAAAGTAAAACTGTTGCCGAATTTCTGAATACTAGGAATAAAGAAAAAATCCTAAAAGCTTCTAGAAAATAAAGCTCAGTAATACTAAAGGCAATTAAACATCAGATTTTTCCACTTAGTACAGTAGACACTAAGAAAATGGAATGATTCCCTAACTGTTTTTAACTTATACTTCAAAACCACTTTTAAAATGTTTACTTTTATTTTATTAAGAGAATACATAGTTTAAAATCAATTAAGAGAATACATAGTTTAAAATCAGTTGACAGTAGGTCTCAGAAAAATACCTTCCTATGCGCCTTTCTTGGGAAAATTCTCGAGGATGTGAATCACCCAAACAAGAGAGTAAACTAAGAAAGAGCGATAAACAGAGGTTCACCCGCAAGAGAAAGAAAAGAGTAGTTCTAGAATATTAACAAAGAGAAATACCAGGTGCCAACTTTGAAGCAGGCCTAGGAAGTAAATATTTTAAAGCAGGGATGTCATTGGAGTGAAGATGATTTTAATATCAATAAACATATGCTGAACATTTAATAAACAAAGCACAATGCAAGGCACTGTAAAAAATACAAAAGTTGAGAAACAAGCTCTGTTCAGGAAATTTGTAATATTGAGAGTGTAAAGAGGTATATATGCAAGTTGATGACAACATTTATTCTAAACGCTCTTGCCTTAGAATCTGAGTAAAAACAGCGTGTAACTGGAGCCCCAAGGAGAGTGGATATCCGTGTCAGCCCAGGAAGACACCCTGGGAAAGTTCACATCTGTGTAATGGGCTGATGGTAACACAAGAATGTTCACGAACTTCCATCCTTCCCACGAGTGACATTGAAAATCCTGAAACTTCAGCCTAATTCTCTTTCAACACACACACTTCCACCATCTCCCCTATTACTCCTCTATCCCACCCCTACCCCTGGAGAGGCTGCTGGACCAGACCTTCTTGAATGGATCTGACCAGTGAGAAGTGATGCTGATGATAAATCACCTGGACTGCAGGACCCAGGAGCAGCCCTGGGGGCAAGAAAGCTGGAGACAAAGGAAGCAATAGTTTCATACCACTGGGAGGAATGTCTCAAATCCTCTTTATTCTCCAACTTAAAGATATGAACATAGAATGGTGTTGTTTTCAATCATGATTGTCATTATTAATATTTTGGCTTGCTTTCACGAGCTTCTTCAAATAAGACAACCCTGTGGGGCTGGGGGGATACATCAGCACTTCCAGGCAGTTACTGCCCTCTCTCTCCACACGTCTATTGTTCTTTCAATACTTGCCATGTGTCAGGCTCTGTGCTCAGCCCCCCAGGACATATGGAAACGGATATGTTTGTTTTTGTGGTTATCTGTATTTCTTTTTCTAAACATGGATTATATAGTATGTTCACATTTTACATTCTTTCACTTTTTCCCATACCCCAAATTCTTAAATGATGACCTGACTTATTTTGGGAAAACACATGGTAGGCCCCCACCAATCCTCACTTCCTCTACTAGGTTCTCAGAAAACATACTTTGATTAATCCAGTTCAAAATATTCCCTCTGCTGGGTGGGCAGGTTCAGAAATTTATTGATGTAACCTTGGGCAAAAGAATCTTGTCCTGGTTTTCTCCGTCTGTAAAATAAGGAAGCTGGATTAGATGCTCTATAAAGATCTTTTCAACACTGAATTCCTCTGATTCTGGTACACCTAATACCCAAATGTGGTTTTTAAAAATCACACACTTTTTTTCTTTTAACAACTTAAAGATATAATATGTATAATGTGTCTCGTCAGCATTTCCCGTGGTGACAAGAGGGCTTGGAGTTCATTTTGCACTTCTGGTTTTCCAGTGAAGTGTTAGGTAACACTTTCAATTGACTAAGAAATGTGGTAACCTAAACAAAAGAGTTACAGTGAATGGGAGACAGTATGCTTTAACTGAAGTCACAAAATATCTCATCATAAAGTCCATAGAACAGCTGCAGTAATGTTCACAAAAAATGGATGTTTTTCCCCAACATGGGATTTGGATGATAACAACACCAATCCCCAAATTTAAATAATTTTCTTTCAAGGAATTGAAATTCTAGTTTATGAAGATTTTCTAATTTGATCACAGCAAATGACTAGTACCAACTACCTGCAGCAAAATAGTAATAATAATAAAATGGTCCCAACCGAAGGTAGCATTGAATCGTAAATCAAATTCTACATCTCTGGGTTGGAATCTTCTGTAAGGGAATGATTAAAAATCCTTTACCCAAAGAACTAAATGAGAAAACACTGCAACTATATTTTCATTATTGAATACTATAAATTAATGATGGTGAATTATTGACTCTATCTAAAGTCCTTATTGCTGATCTCCAGTGCATTCTCACACTGATACATGGATATATACAGGGCAGAAGAACCTGAAAAACTTGTATTAAAAATTTACCTTAATGCTACCAAAGGATTGCAGAGGGAATAAGAGAATGGATATATAAGGACAGCCTAGTGTATGTCTCAACCTTTTGTATGTTATTAGATATACTCCTCAGAATTTCTCTAAGCAATTCTTATTATTATCTCAGTTACATAGACAAATACATGGAGGTTTGGGACCACTAAGTAATTGCCTCTGTACTGTGTAAGGATAGTGACAAGTGGTAGGATTTGAATTCAGATCTATCTGACACAAAAGTCTGTGCTCTATCATAAGCTACCTATAATTTAATAATTACTATGATTTGCACACGATGTCCCTTCTCCTGTAAATGTGTGGACTCAGGCCCCATGCCTTTCTGATGATTCGTGCTATTAAGAATCCCAGTCACAAGGTAACAAGCACAATAACTCTCTCTATATCAATAACATGAAAGTCTTGATTGATTTTACAAGATTACTGAACAGGAAGGAGGAATTTTCCTTTTTTCTGGGAAGCAGGTCATGGTGGCATGTTTCTATTCCCTTTTGACAGAAACAGAAACGAATTCTTAAAAGTAGATATTGAGTCACCTCAACTCAATTATCACTGGACTGAGTGAGCCTGTATTTTGTTTCTGCTCTTTCTTGAAAATCTAACACAAACTCCCAAGGAGGTAAAAACACCTCTTGAGAATGAGCATTTGTTTTTGTAGCTATAATTAATAAAGGTCTTACTTGAAATAAACGTTATACAATTTACGGTGGATACACACTCAGAAACCAAAAACGCTATGCGGCAAGTTCACATGATAATGTTTGGGCTGGTACTTAGGCCTTCCTGGAAACATGTTTCATCCTTTTTGATCACACTAATAATACACTATGAGGCGTTGCTCTGTGGGATGTAGTTAAAGCTTATTTGAGCTTCGGAAACCACTGGCACTTTCCTGGGGGGAAATATCAGAACATTTTTATTTTTATCTCAATCACTCCAGAAAACTTCATGGAGAATAGTCTCTGCCAGTGATATAGGGCAATTGCTGTCACAAATAGTATTTGAAAAGAAATGGCCTAAATAGTCAATATACTGTGCTGGGAAACGGTGAATAAAAAGATTCAGGAGTAAATGTCTACACTTCCCTTGAGCTGGAGTTGCTGTATTTCTCACTAATTAGGCTGTTCATATATGTTTTTGTCCATAGTCTTTCCAGCAAATATTATAATAAAATAGTTTTTAAAAAAATAATTAAGATGATTTTCCTGCTTTGTGGTTAAATGGTTAAGCCATAAATTCTTTGTGTGTGTATATGTAGGTGTGTAGATGAGTGTGTGTGTGAGAGAGAAAGAGAGAGAAAAAGTGTATTTGATTGTAAAGAACTTTAATACCTACCTTAAAGTAGAAAAAGAGTAATTTTATTCCTTTTGTCAAATACCAGAGGATAGCAAATATATTCTGACAAATAGGGGAGAAAATAAGGAAAGTTTTTCTAAATTTATTCAAAAATGCTTATGACATGAGTCATACTAGATCTTTCACATAGTTAAATTGATAGACTTGTTCTTTGACAGAAAACTACACTTAATTTTTCCCTAGTTGAGAATGGCACGATTAAGTATATTGAGGAGAACAGATTAAAATATATTACGACACATCATCTTGTAAGCATTTCCTGTGTCATTATTGTTAGTGGTATCTCTCCAATGTCTCTTTCTTTATTGTTTTGAAAGTAATGGCGCACCAAAAAGCTGATTTGCTCATGAATGCAAAGGCTGTAATCCCTGATTCAGAGTCATCGTTAGTTTCTCCTGGAAGAGCTTCCTCAAAGCACTCACTAAAGTCCTGTCAAAGCTTGTCATGATTTCCTATGAACCAAAAGCTTCTATGAGTTATTATTTTGAGAACGTGCCATATCACAGGCTGTAGTTCTAGCTTTGTATGTTTTCTGCATTCTTAGCCACTGGGGGGAAAATGGAATTTATTATGATGTTCTTCTCGATGGTTGAGAGGAGAAAGATTTACTGTGCAAGAGATTAAGGGAGAGAAATTGTAGGAGCAGGAGTGAAAAAGGCAGCAAAATCACTTCCTTAGAGCACATTTCGAAGGTACTGGAAGTATTTCCATATTCAAATTTGGGCTTCCCCAAACAGGCTTGCTTACAACCAACTTACTGGTTCATTGGATTTCATAATTTAGGGAACTCCACATGTGCACGAGTATGCACACGTGTGCCCGTGCGCGCACACACACACGCACACACACACACACTTCCTCTTTAGTGATCCAAGATGAGGCCAAAGTATGTGGATGGTGCTCTCTCTCACTTCCCTTCTCCCTCCCTGATGAATAAAAATATCCCCATGCAAAGCATGTTGGATTTTCCCCTCACTGAGACAGTTGGTTTAGAGATTGAACCTTTCTGTTTGAAGTTATATTGTTCCTTTCATCCTGGAAGAGACATGTTTTTAATGAGTGGCCTTGGGACAACTAGCCTGCTCTCTGTATCCTAGATGCTAAAGATCTAGAGACTCGGATGGCACATTTAGGCTCTTCATTCTGGGGAGTCCTACTGCTATTTTAGTCATTTAATATATATACTGAATGAAAACTATGTACAGGTACAGTACTAGGCCCCAGAAATTCAGTGGTGAGTGAGATAGATATGATCTTTGTCCCCGTAGAGTTTATAGTTTAGTGGGACCTGTTGTCAAGTAATTAGTGAAAGAAGAACTAAATCAAGCTGGAGAAAAACTCATAACTCTGTTGACTGGCCTTAAATCCATGACTTCTCTCCTCAAGTGGCCTCTTAGTGCTGCCCAGAAATCATAGTACATCCCCCCATCTCTTGGCTGACTATTTGACACCTTCCTCCATCTCTTCCAGCCTCCGCCTTACTCACCTTCAGCTAATGACCTTGCTTCCTTTGTCATCTTTCCTCCCTCATGCTGCTCCAACTATGTAGAAACTTGAAATAGTCTAGTGATTGTGTATTTGGGAGAGAAGGAGGAGGAAGAGGTAAGTAGTACAGCATAGTGGAAAAACAGAGTCTGAAGCCAGCTCAAGAAGAGGAAAGGTAGAAGCTTTAAAATGGGTAGATGGTGGGACTTATGTAACTACTAGAGTAGAGAAATTTAAATCACTCTGATCTGGAATTTTATTATCTAAGGGTCACCTGGAAAGCTAGGGAGATCTG
Source organism: Tapirus indicus (assembly GCA_031878705.1). Classification (NCBI taxonomy): domain Eukaryota; kingdom Metazoa; phylum Chordata; class Mammalia; order Perissodactyla; family Tapiridae; genus Tapirus; species Tapirus indicus. Next base: position 29,933,702 of record CM062937.1, on the reverse strand, counting down.
CTTGTTATGTCAGTCATGTATGGGAAAAGGGAAAATGGACAAAGTAAGTTCACTGGAGAGGGCTGAGGAAAAATAAACTTGCTTCCTGCTTGTAATTCACTTGAACTTCTTCTATAAATTGGTTATGTCGCTATGCACAATTATATGCATAATAATACTTTGGTGATGAGGAGAATAATTATAATGTTGTTATTTATGATGACAGCAGAAATTGCGAAGATCCAGGAGAATCTAGCTCATTCCTGAACCTAAGAAACATTCTCCCTAGAATTGAAAAATGATTATTGTTGTTTGACTATAGCCCCAAACCAGACATATTGTATTTCCCATGTCTATTTTCCATTTATCTCAGTGAATATTTCATTCCTTTGTTAATCTAGCCTTCTGGGTTGTTTTGGAAAACAGTGTGCCAATGAGAGGAGAATGCTTGATGCAGAGTATGAATCTCAGACTTTGAAAGTAGAAAATATTCTTAAAGAAGTTAATAACCTGTTGAATAGTCACTTTGGGGTATTAGCCTGTATGGAAGCAAATTGTCTTTAAGAAAAAAGACCCAAATGGCTCATCTGGCCCTAAGGGCTTTATACCTTTGTATTGTTATCTATTATAAAATCAGTTTACTTTGAATCATCACTGCATTTATTGTTTACCTTAGCCAGACTAAACATCATCACTTAAAATTGCTAAGACAGAATTGAACTAGTAATATTTTTATCACTTTGCATGGTAGAATGTTTTTTTAAAGTATGAACCTTTCCTAATATATTAGCTTTTATTAGTAATAACAGTAATAAACGCTAACACTTACTGAGTGATTCCTATGTGGCAGGAAGACTATGTACTTGAAATGCATTGCCACATTTAATCCTCATGACCATGAAGTAGGTACTATTCTTTTCCTCACTTTACAGAGGAGAAAATTAAGATTTGTAGAGGTGCAGAAACCAGTCCAAGGTCACATAGGCAGTAACTGCTTGAGCTGAGATATTGAGTTTTGTCTCATTCTAGAATATATTATCTTAGCCAGTAAAAATTAGTTGCTTCTCATTCTAGGTGGACAGAAAAGTACTCTCCTTAAGATTCTGCTTCAACTGTCTTAAACACTATGACTGGTTTAATTAAGGGTATAATCAGTACATAGAAATTTGAAGTCAAATTTAAATAACTCAACATGTGACCATATTTAATTAATAAAACAAATAAAATTATTCAATGTAAGCAAGTTAATTGATTTACAGTTTCATGTAGAAAGTGACCTCTACTTTCAACCTGTGCTTTTCCTTTTGTATTAATCAGATTAAGCCAACTTTGTAACAAATGTCCCTAACATCTCAATGGCTAAATATAACAAAGATTAGTTCAAGTTCTGGTCATCAGTCCAAGACAAATCAGTCCATTTCTGTTCCATGTATTGACGGACACTTGTTCCTTCTATCTATGCGCCTACCATCTCCTTAGTCCTTAAAATTCTCCCCTGTACCCTATGCATTTGGCCAGACATTGAGTGAAAAGAAAGAATATGGAGAATCATTCTAGAAGGAATCAGGAATTGGCATACATCACTTCTGGCCACATATTATTGGCCAAAACTCAGTTACAAGACCATACCTAATTGCAGAAGAGAATGGGTAATGTGGTTTGGCAGGGAGGCTGGAAGAAAGACCATGGATATTGGTGAATAATTAGCCAATGTCTGCCATGCCTTTCCAGACCTTAAGATATACTGACTGACAAATCCCAAACTATTCAGGTCAAAAACATTTTCAGGTGTTTACTATTACTTCAGGGATGATTTATCCTTAATATGTGGGTCCTTAATATATTTTCTCCTGGCTTTGAGTCTGAAGACATCGTAATTCACATTGCAAGCCCATAACTTGGCTGATAATAATCAAAGAATATTTTATAAATTTATTTTGTATTTTATGCCTTAAAATTATAGAACTTTCCATGTCTTTTATCCTTACATATATCTTCAGTACTTGACAGAAATTTTTTTTTATAAGAGGCTGATGTATGGAATTGAAGTGCAATTTCATGCCTGATGGCTTACTAATTGGGTGTTCAGTAGATTCTAATTTGTGATTTTTTTCCAAATTGAATAATGTTTAGTATATCAGTTTTACAACATAACTTTATGAAGATTTGACAGTAATTTATAAACTTAATTCACATTAATATACACACAATTATTATTGTTCTAACAGTGAGTTAAGAAACTAGATGTTAAGAACTAAACTTTTTTTATTGTTTCAAGACTTTTACATTTTTTTTATTGTATACTCTGGACACTTTGCTATCATAACTGATTTTTCATGTGCATTCCTAGTAAAAAGACATTATTTAGTATATGATGATGGCCAATGTGAATGCATCTGCTATTTTCTTTGTTTTTCCACCCCCACCTCAATTCTTTACTTTATTCTCATGGATTATTTATCCTGAAGTGTTGATGCATTTTTGATAAAATTAATCTGTTATTCTTTTCTCAGTGGGTCATTACCATGACACTTCATAACATTTTCATTTGTTCTTCTTTGAAATTTTGCATTGTCTTCATTTTCTAAGTTGAGAGTTTATAACTTGCAACATCTCAAGTGCATAGTATACTAAATTCAGTATAATGAGAAAATGTAACCTTTTTTACCCTATGAAAGCTCTCCAAAACTCTTTGATTTCATATAATATTATCTCTTTCCCCAACAGCCTTGATGTAAAAATTCTCGTTACCAATGATGGTTTAGTCATAGATGTATCTCTGAAAATTTAACTCTAGTGTTAAAAATTCCACATTCTGGACTCTTTTCCCATTAACCCTCTTAGTGGAAATTTAAAATATGTGTGGCCAAAAGAATCATATTGGGAAAACATAGTGTCATGTCCTGCCCAGAACATAATAGGCACATGGCATTATTTGCTTAATGAATACATAAGAATGAGGAGGAGTTATTCAATGAATCTTTATTATTGTCTCCACTATGTGTTCAGGAAACAAGGTCATTTGGCAAAAATGACCATATTTAGAAGATGATGGCTATAACCCTTGCATAGTCACCTAAGGCCAATTCCTTCTTTGTAGCTACATCATCTATGCCAGCGGAATAAAAGCAATAGACCCCTTTTCAGCTCTTATGTATTGGACTGTGCTTAAATATAAGGGAACTATATACTGAAAATATATTAGAATTTTTAAGCAATTTAAAATTTTTGAAGTTACTCCATAAAAGTTTAATGTGATGGACAAAATATACACCTCTCCAAATAATTAAATTATAATTAAAATTTGGAAACTAAAATTAAAACAAAGATTCTCATTGGATTTGCAGAAGTAAAGACATTCTAAGAGAGTGAAGGAACTTTCAGAGTCTACTGAAGCTTAAAGGGGTAGATGGTGGTTTGTATATACCTCCAGTGTTTGCTAACACCACCAATATAGTCTTCAAAGCAGGGGCTATGAATTTGGTCTGTGTAATGGTTTCCAAGGCAGTTGGGAGATGTGACCCTCCAGAGACTTTGAAGGGATTTGATTTTTGATGCCTAAGTACTATTGAGAAAGTTCAGGTATTGAAAGTGTATGAGAAAATCCATATGGGAGATCAATTTCACAAGTACTTTGTAAAAGCATCCGACAAGAGTCTCACTTGACACAGAATATACAAGTTCTATGCCAAAAATTTGTCAACACACTCGATCTTTGCGGACAAAAATATAGATTTGAACTTACAGAGTATGATGTCTTCTCAAAGAACGGATCACTCCACAATCGAGTTCAACAATAAATTCCAGGAGCTTGTAAAACCCACCACTGATATGATTCTTGAACTTGAATAAACAGTTCCTCCCCAGCTCTGCGAAGATATGAATTTGGATCATGACATGGGTGATAAATTAGAATATGAACTATTCAATACAGGATTATAAACTATTAGCCAAGCATGTATAAGTACTCTCTTTCATAAACCATTCTATAATCCAAGCAGACAGTTCTCTGTCAGTCTAAATGGATGCATTTAAGGTATAATAGGTATGCCTGGGGGGACCTCTCTAGATCATTAGTGGTGGCAGCAATGCCTGTGTTGTGAGGATGTAACATTTATCAACAGTGTTCTGCAGAGAACATGGAAACACCTGGCAATTCTCCAAATGCATAGGAGAGCAGATCTATACAGCCCCAGCAGTGTGGTGTGGGTCAGGCAGAAGATATTTGGATTAATCAAATTTTATGGTTAATAGATCCCTTGTATGCATGGACAATTTTCAAGGAATTATAATACAATAAAATCCAATATAGGCAAAAAATATTCTAACTATGGCTTAATAGTTGATAATTTCAAAAGCACTGGGGAACTTAAAAAGCCTCAGGGATATAATTATGAATCTTGATTACTATTTTACTGTAAATATGTTGAAATGCTGGTTAGTAGAGCTTTCTGGTAGATGGCATGCTGAACCATCCAAACTTTACCTTCTATCATTGATATTTCAGAGGGTGGAAGCGAAGGTGTTCCTTTAAGGATTTGATTACCTTTTCAAATTAAAGAAATAGTCCACAATTCCAGTGAGTATGGATAAGCAAAGTGCTTCCTAAAGAGTAATTAGAGTAATTTTTCACTAATGATAAAGGGAAAAACATAAGGATTTAAAATTTGTTTCTTCTGATTCTTTCTGACAATCTGCTAGATATTCAATGATTTAATCCTGAGACCAGGAAAAAATGCTATTTTCTTAAACAGTCCGGTAAAGAAAGTATACAGGGACACAGGATCCCCCCTTCGCAGAGGTATGCTCTCCATATTGAAGCTTATGTGTGTGAATGCATGCGTGTGCCACACACACCTTTTTATACACATGAGGCGACAGGGCACACATCATGTTTTACCTTTTTTTTTGGTGTTTAACAATGTAGATTGGAACTTTTCCATATTAGCAGCACAATAGATTTGCCTCAGTTTGTTAACAGCTATACTGTATGAGCTGTATTGTATTCTATTGTACGGGGAGCCATTCCACAGAGCGGAGGTCTGCTGACAGCAGACCCCTGAGGAAGGCGGCACCTTATCTACCCCAACTGCTTAGCTCAGAAGCATCCACATAGATGATAGTTCTTTTTCTGCTCAGAGCGCAGAGCAAAGGAAAGAAGATAAAGGAGCATTGCTCTAAGGCTCAGTCTGAACAGTAGCAAGAAAGAGAGGAGGAAGGCTGTGACTTCCCATAAGTTAATAATTTTATTCTTTAATAAAAAAATTCAAATAATATGTATATTATGCAGTTTGTAAATGTATTTTCAGAGATAATTTCAGTTACAGTCTGGGTGAACCAAAAACTTTCTTGAGTATGAAGTTCAAATTGAAATTGGGGTGACTGTAGCATTCTTTGGGGTGAGCAGTTAGATTTTTCCTTTCTGATTACAAAATTCGAACACGCAAAAATTTTAAAAAATGCTAAAGATAATTAAGAATGTCACCAGCAGGGATAGCCAATATTAACCTTTCATAATATTTCTATACATTATTACTTTATAAATTGCCACTTAGCTTAGTAGAACATCATAAACACTCTCTATGGCATTAGATTTTTTTTTTAACAACATGAATTTTACATCCTACAAATGTGCTGTAATCCACTTAGGCATTTTATACATAACCAACTTGTAAAATCTACCATTGGACTTTTTATTTCTAATTTTTGCTGTTATTAATTACACTGATATGAGTGTGTTATCTTTTATCACTCTCAGATAAATTCTTCAAAATTATGTCCTAAAAGTAGAATTTCTGTTTCAAAGAGTATGAATAACACTGTTAAGCTCTTTGATACATATTTTCAAATAACCACCTAGGGAGATGATAACAATTTAGCCTCCTACAACCAGAGTGGGAGAATAGGCACATTTCCCTGAATCTTGCTAGTTATGGATTTTTTTTCCACTTTGCCTACTTGATATGTGATTCTGACTTCTGTGATGTCGATCACTTTTATATTTTGTCAGCATGTGGAATGTATTTTTCATTTTTTTGTTGATTAAGAGTAGTTTACGTGGTGTATACACTAACATTTGTCTATCATATATTTAAAATATTTTCCCCAGTTTTATGTTACTTAATTAGTTTCTTTGTTTTGATATACAGAATATTTAAATTTCTTTGTAGTCAAATATAGAAACCTTGCCTTTTATGGTTTTTACTTTGTTTTTATGTTTATAAGCTCTTCCTACTCATAGGTTTTTAGCTTTAAAGTTCCATATATATATCGTAAGATAAACACTAACTTTGAGTTTCTTTTAATTTCATTTTTCACATTTATCTTTTTACTCCACTGTATTAGCAAGGGAATAGAATACACTGGCATAACAAGGAGCAGCCAAAATATAGTTGCTCAAAAGCGATAGAAATTTCTTTCTTTCTCACATACTATTCTAGATGTAGACCAGTGGTCTAAAACAGGTAAGCAATTTGGTATATACAGTGTTTCAGGGACCTATGCATTTTCCATCATACTACTTCTCCATCTCAACTCTTTTTTTGCCCTTACCCACAGTATCAAAGCTGGCTCACCAGTAAATAGCTACTTTCCAATCTGTGAGAAGGAGAAAAGGAGAGAGGAGAACAAATAGCTTCTTTCATTTTTTTTAAGAAGGCCATCCAGAAGTTGCACACAATACTTTTGCTCATGTTTGGGCTGGGACTTATGCATATCACCACAACTAGCTGCAATGGAATCTGAGTGTTTTAGTTTGCTAGGGCTGCCATAACAAAGTACTACAAACTGAGCGGCTTACACAACAGAAATTTGTTGTCTCACAGTTTTAGAGGCCAGAAGCCTGAGATCAAGGTGTGAGCAGGGTTGGTTCTTTCTGAGGGCTGTGAGGAAAAATCTGTTCCAAGCCTTTCCTCCAGCTTCTGGTGGTTTGTGGCAATTGTTGGCATTCCTTGGCTCCTAGAAACATTAGCCTGATCTCTAAGTTCATCTTTACATGGTAGTCTCTGTGTGTGCATGTCTTTGTGCCCAAATTTCCCCTTTTTATAAGGATACCAGTCGTATTGGATTAGGGCCCACTCTAATGACTTCATCTTAACTAATTATATAATTAGTGACCCTATTTCCAAATAAGGCCACCTTCTGAGTTACCAGGGCTAGGTCTTCACATATAAATTGGGAGGGGGGGACACAATTAAACCAATAACACTTGGAAATACAGTCTTCACCTCGGCAAAGAGAAGGATGGGGGAATATAGGACTTGTATGAGACAATTATTGGTCTCATCCATCTTGAATTTATTTTGATCTAGCATTGGAGATAGAGATAAAAATTTATTTGTATTCAATGCTTGAAACCAATTTTCCAGTATTATTTAATAACCCCAAATTTTCTCATTATTTGAGATACCATCTTTGTTATATTAAAACTAAGACCCAAGCTCTTAAACACTATGTGATATATCTCATAGTCTGGTATGACATATCTCATAGTCTAGACTAGTCATAGTCTAGTCTGTCTAGTATGCTCAACAATAACATGAGACCAACAATATCTATTTACTTCCTGTATTTTCTGTTCTATCCTATTGATCTTTCTAATATTCATTAGAACCACACAATTTTTGCATATTGTAACTTTATAATATAGAAAAATATTTAAAATGGGTTCAGAATGGACTGAATCATTCATTATAATATTAATAACACACACACATTTAAGGCTTAACTCACAACTAACTTACGAAGTGGGTACTATATTTTCCCTATTTAAGGGATGAGGATAATGAGGCATAGAGAGGTTGAGTGACTCGCCTAAAGTCCCAGAGCTGTTAAACATGTAGCAGAGCATGGCTCGAAACCCAAGTGCATGTAATTTCAGGACCTAAGACTTTAAAAACATCATATGATGTATCTCATGTCTAGTGGGCTCAAATATAAAATGAGACCAATGTTATCTATTGACAAGTTTTTCATTAAACAATGTATATGTAACTTACCACCCAGTATTTTGCATGAATAGGAATCTCAATAAAAACATCATCCTTCTCCACTCTGTCCTTCTTGGTGGTCAGATCCATTCTCTGGTTTGATTGTGTAGAATGTTAATGAAAGAGTTCATAGGTCAACCCAGTCAATCACTATCTCTGACCTCCCATAATTTGCAAAATATTTTTGTATCCTTAATGAAGACATCCATTTACATAAGCCAGAGTCTCCTGCTGTGCAAGTCATCAGCATCGGGCAGGTTCACCTTTAAAGTATTAATGAATCTCCACTTTTTCCTCTGCAATATCTCAGTGGGCAGCTTTGTGGCTTTTTGATCAAACTATTCTCTCATCGAAGGAGCTATCAGTGGAATTCATCAATATGTGCCTAGTCCAGTACTATATCCTTTTATCCAAGGACCTCCAAATCCTCAGATATTGCCACAACTGTATACATCAAGTTAATGCTTCAGCTTGCTTATTTCCTTGTGAATATGTCACTTTATAATAAGAGCATGACCAGTCCGTTTATATTATTCACACTATAGCACTTTTTCTAAAGAGGGATTTTTGTTATTTGTCAAATGATTCCCTAACTACATCCTGCTCTTTCTCCCCAAAACTGTCCCACGATCTTCACTGGAGGGCAAATTGCATGATAGGAGAGTGTAAGTATCTAGGACTCACATTCTTTTCTCCATTAGTCTGGGACACTATGCATAATTTCAATCTGCTATTATGAATCAAAGTTGCATGTACATATTTAAATTCAGGCATTATAAAAAAAAAAAAAAAAACCTGTTTAGAATGATTACCGTATGCTGGGTATCGTGCTAAGCCTCAGAGTTACACTGATGAACAAGACAATCTTGGCCAATAAAAAGCAAACTTTGCCACGTGGGAAACAGGTACATAAAGCAATAAGCACAATACAATAAATGTAATGATAGAAGAGTGTGCAGGATACTATAGGGACACAAGAAAGGCATATAGCAAAGTCATAGGGTGGAGAGTTGGTTATCAGGGTAACTTCCTGTAGAAAGAAATGGCTGAACTAAGTCATAAAAAACGTGCTTGCTATGTACAGTAGTCCCCCTTTATCCACCGTTTCATTTTTTGTGGTTTCAGTTACCTGAGGTCAACTGCAGTCTGAAATATTAAATGGAAAATTCCAGAAATAAACAATTCATAAGTTTTAACTTACCTAACGTTCTGAGTAGCATGATAGAATCTTGTGCCTCTCAACTCCATGGGGCCCAGGATGTGAATCATCCCTTTGTCCAGCAGATCCACACCGTACACACCACCTGCCCATCAGTTACTTAGTAGCTGTCTCAGTTATTAGATCAACTGTCATGGTGTTGCAGTTCTTGTGTTCAAGTAACCTTTACTTTTCTTAATAATGGCCCCAAAGTGCAAGAGTAGGGATGCTGGCAATTCAGATATGCCAAAGAGAAGTTATTGTTGCTACTCTCTTACTGTGCCTAATTTATAAATTAAACTTTATTGTAGGTATGCATGCACAGGAAAAAACATAGCATATATAGGGTTTGGTACTACCCACGGTTTCAGGCATCTATCGGGGGTCTTGGAACATATCCCCTGTGAATAAGGGGAGACTAATGAATACATTTTACTTTTCATTGTAAATATTATCATTTTTATATTTTATATTTAAATATTATCATATTTGTTACAGTGTTTCTACATTACCTAGGACAGTTTCATACTAGAGAATTATACTGAAAAGTAGATTGCAGTTAATCAGTTTATTTTCTTACACACAAAAGTCCATTGTTTTAACTTGTACAGAAAAAAGGAACAGTATACATTTTTTAGGAAAGAAAGAATTATTGAAGCAATTAAAAATGCCTAGAGAGAGCAAAGTGGCTGAAGGAGAAGCGCCTCTACATATCCCCCCTTCAACAACAATTTGGCATCCGTCCATGGACAAAAGAACTATTGGGGGAGCTGTGGGGTCCAGCATCATATGCTAAGGGAACTAGGAGAAGTCTCACCCACCCAGGTGTCAGGTAATAGGAATACAGACCTGGGTCCCAGCTGTGGACTCTGAAGGGGCTCCAGCCCCTCTCAGCTGCGGTCCAGGAGAGCCTGAGAACACTGCCTTAGACAATCACTCATGGATGAGAAAGCCTTTGTGGAAGTCCAGGTGTCCAATGGAGAAGTTCTAGCACAGTGTCAGAGCAAAAAAATCTGGACTCATTGGAGAGGGTAAGAGGAACAGCTTGACTTCACCCACATCACCCCTCCCCCAAGGCAGCACAGCTCAGTCGCAAGAGAGCCCTTCTCACCCGTGATTTCTCCCGTGGGGAAGGTGAGAGCATGTGAATGAGTACCTAACGTCCCCAGCCAGGTAGGACTTGCCCAACAGCCAAAGAGGCCCATTTCTCTCTCTCCCAACCAGAATACTAGGTGGTGAGCTGCATGACAGGGGGGCGATGAGTGACTGGGAGAAGAGTAGCTACTGCCCTGAATGTATCATAGAGACCTGAATCCTACTCGCTTGGTCACGGACTCCATCAGGAGGCCCACCCACAAGCTGATGGGACACCTTGCCCAGGGATTCCCCCCAGCTGGCCCACAGGCACCCCCAGTGCTCTGCAGGACTCACCCACACATACTCCCACCCTGTGCTCAGCTCCCTGTGCACAGGGAGGTGAGGCGGTGAGGGCAGCTTTGGTAGAGGGCCAGCGAGCACGTGCTAGTCATCTCATGATAGTAAGTGTATCAAATCATCACGTGTTATACCTTACCTTGCACAATGTTATATATCAATTACATCTCAATAAAGCTGGAAAACAATGCTTAGAGAAGTTCTAAAATTCTGTAATAAAACGTGGCACATGGGAGAGACCACAAAATGCTTATTGAATCGGTGCATTTAAAATGAGACAAAAATCTATCACAAACACACTGCTTTAAATTGAAGGGAGAGGGATGGAAATTAGATGTTACTACTGGCAGAGCAGCTTTGCCAAGCTTTTCTACAGAATACTAGTGATCTCAAAGATGTTTATTGATGTTTGTTAAATAAAATATGTGTTGCATTGAAATGATTTGGGGAAATATTAGCTGAGATAAAAATGGTGTTCTTTTTGTAAGATTTTTTAGAACTTTTAATACGTTATGAAGAATTTCTCTGAAATTATTAATCAGGGAAATGGTTACTTTTTCCAGATCATCTACTAGTTTGCCAGAGAACTAGTGTTTCACAGAATACTGTTTGGGAAATAGTGACATGAGGAATATAGGAGAAATTTTGGGAAAGTAAAGTATATATTTGCTGGTGATCTAATGTCCTCTAAACACGTTTGAAAAAAAAATACTCTCTTTCTATTAGTAAATTGAATCTCTATCCCGGACTTCTATTCCACTTGATTGAAGAGATTTTTATTGAGTCAATTCCAAGTAAAGTCAATTTTAGGTTATAATACCATCACTTGGAGATTTTCCTCTTCCTCACCCTTCCCGGAGCAGCGTCAAAGTGCTGGTGAGCTTATGTTGGATTTTAGAGTTGGGATTGGACATATGGTTCTCATCTGGGAACTGTCCACACAGCTACCAGCTGTGGTTTACACAGTCCTGTCTGGTTCTCAGTTGTTGTTATTCTTCTCTGAAATGTCTGCCTTTACATCTGACTCCCCAACCACATGTCCACACCACATCCACTACAACATCACTTCCTCTTGACAGAAAGACTCGTTCATGTCAGCCAGCTCTCTCTTAGCTAATCTCTGGGCCTTTCTCAAAACCATAGAAAAATCAGGCTGTGCCACCGTATTATTGTAGGTTCACGGGAAGTTTGTTGAGGTTGTCTGAGACCATCTCTTCCCCTAAAATTGGTCCCACGTCAAGTGATACAAGGAACTGCCTGTAAAGATGCTGACTCCCAAGGCTCCAAATAGTCTCCATTCTAGCACCCCCAAACTTACCTGGGCATTAAGTCATTCTATCCTCTTAAAGGAAAGCAGGGTGTTGGGGGCAGAAGGTTGGGATGGGAAGGATTATTGCAAAGAATCCCACCTTACACATCATACTCTCATCAGTGGGAGTGGCTACATAGCCAGTGATTTTCAGGTGAGGTACTGTCAGACTTCAGGGTGGAGCGTATCTAAAAGGGCATCTTTACTTCATCACTGCCAAAAATCAGTGGTAAAGTCAGTGTACTATAAGCTTTGTGCCCTTAGTGCATTCTAAAGATTCAATTCACGGTTTACTAAACAACTTTCCAAACATATACTGGCATGTAGTCTGTTAGATATCTCTTGCAACTGTGGAAACTTTATCTTGATGTACATACTTGAAGCAACGAGGAGGAGCCTAATTAACACTAACATAAGTTATTTAATTACCACATTTGACAAACACTGTCGATTGGATAACCTTGTGAATAAGCAATACAACTTTCCCTAAGCAACAAAAATGATTTAAAAAAGAAAATTCTGATCTAAGTGCAAAATAAACAACAAGACAATAAGACATCCTGTATTTCTCTAACTACATCTCTTTAGGTAGGGATGAGAATAAAACAGAAAAATCACAGTACATGAATCTTCATGAACCAGAAGTTGATAGAAACCCATGGAATAAAAGGAACAAATGCGTTTGGGTGTCTCTTATGTGCCAGGTTTTCTACCTATAATATTGAATTTAGGTAGGACCTATTATTACTTATTTTATAGATAAAGGGATTGAAGATCAGAAAGGTGAAATAACTTGCCAGGGTCATAAAACTCAAAGGTGGTGGAGCTTATACCTACATCTGTCTGTTGACAAAGCCAGTGGCTCCTTCAGCCAACTCATCAGAGATATGTGTCCCAAGAGATGAAAAAGAAGAAATACATATATAACACATTAGAAACTAAGAAATTCATTGGGTTTCTTAAAATTTGAGTAAAGGAATTATCAAGCATCTACAGTCTTTCTCATCTCTTTTGACAACTGATAGGTTTCAAGGTGTATGTTTGACCTACATGAAGGGGTAAAGGGTGGTCATTTATGCCTACTACTGGTTTTACTCTTGTCTTCTTGGGCTCCAGGCATCCTCATGCCTCCCCTTGTCATCTCAGGGCCAGTGTGACACTTCCCATCTCCACCCAACTTCTCAGGGAATCCTGCACTTAGGGACTTTTCCTCCCTCCTGGAACTTTCTTTTTCTGACCTATTTCTCAGACACTAGAGCCTTCACTGAAAATCTGATACTTTATTCAATCTTTTAGAGTAATTAGCTTAACAAAGTGTCCCTCCCAAGGAAACAGGCCCTGTTCCTCTGCTCCTTTCCAAGGGATCACAGATCTTGCCATTCCCAAGAACAGGCTTTGTCCCCTGTGACAAACAGCATATCCTTGTAATGCTAAGGCACCTACGGAGATGTAACCATTTGGAGGATAAAAGGAACAAGAGATCAGCTCCCCGAGAGAGTAGGATCATTGTCTCCTCTGTTCCTTGATGTGCCCCAGGGGCCTAGAACAGTGCCTGGCACATATTTGTCACTTAAAAAAATATATTTGTTTAATTCATAGTAATAGAAGGGAGAAAAGTAGTAGAACTGAGTTGTCCCTACTGCCCGGCTCTTTCTCCTTTTGCTGTCTGGTCCTCTAAGTTAAGAACACGGGGTGGAAATAGTTCATCAGGTCCTTGTTTGAGCTTCTCGTTGAATCCAAGGGCACTATTTGGCCATTGTGAATCTGGGAATTAAAACCTGACTCATTATCCATATTCTAAGTTCTGTTGCTGCTACACTGCAACTTTCTGAAATTTTTGTGTGTTTTCATGTGTACATTTTTATTGCCATAGGTGGATGGAAGCTCTGTGATGGTCAAATTCATCTTGCTCTCTAACTCATTTACTCAGCCAGGGTTGGTTAATCTTTTCTTGCTGGATTTCTATCCTGCATGCTAGAATTTACTGGCGTTCTCACTCATGAATACGTAACCTGTGATGTATCTAAAAAGTATACTAACTCTATAAAAGTTTTGTATGCCCTAGAGAGTAGGCCTTTTGACATTTAGTATTGTTTGGACTTTAGCCAGTCAATGAAATTACTTCCGGTCTCAGGATAGTTTTTCTTCCTGCCACTAGATGTCAGGAACAATGAGAGTCAGCGTGCATCTGCCTTATCAGAAAAGAACTACACTCCAGAACTATGGTTTTTCAGTGTTCTGAAGAACTGACATTCATTTATTCCATGAATACTTATTGGGCACCTACTTTGTGTTAGCCACAGTGTTAGGCCTTCAGGATATGTCAGGATAGATAGACAGTAACAGACCTAAGTAAGAAAGAGAGACATGGTTGTGGTTGGGAAACAGAGAGTAAGAAATAATCAGAAGGAAGCTTCTGGTAGGCAGTGGTAGGTAAAGCAGAGAAGAGTCACAAGGTCCCTAAGGCAGATGCCAGAAAGTGTTGGTGTTTGTCGGGGTCCTCCCTGAAACAGACATCCAAGAGAGGATGGGATCTGCAGGAGAGTTAATGGGGGGAACACCTGTGAAGGACAAAGGAGACAGAGCCAAAGAAGGCGGGGAGAGTCTTCAGACCGCCGTGAAGTTCTGTCCCTGTGAAGCAGAGAGGGAAGGCAGGGGCACTGGGTAAGAAGACTTACCTTGTAGTGCGCCTCTGATGGCCAGACAGATGGGGACCTTGAGCCTAAGTTGCACAGCTAAGGAGACCCGTGTCTTTCAGGAAATGCCTACATTAGTACCCCTGCTGTGCTGGCTGAGGGCAACCTTGGGATTGATGAGCTCAGGCACGAAGGAGGTAGTGGATAGAGGGGGCCGAGTTGGTGCTGGTCCATTATGTTCACCAGAGCAGGATATCTGAGTGGTGCGTTTTCATTGTGGCCTCAGAATTCAAGAAAGCGAGAGGTAGGAAAGCAGAAAGGGAAGAGACTGGAGAGGGAACTATATGTGTTTACTGGATAAACCATTACTGAGTCAGCGCACAACACATAGTAGGCATTCATTAAATACAATTGAATTTTTGAATTATTTTATTTTGGGAATTTTGTTATTGCTCCTCAGTGAATAGAACTATATATTCTTGAATAGCTATTAAAATAATAAAATGAAACTAATCATCTATTCCTTCTAATACCAATCTCTCTTATTATTAGACATAACTTACAAAGTCTTTTGTTCCATCCATCCTTTATATCTTAGAAAACGTTTACTAGATTTATGATGTCACAGACTTGCCAATAATTCCGTTTCTTGTTATCTTACTATTGTTATCTTCTTTTTCCTTTTGGAGAAAAAAGAGAATATACATATATATTTGACCACCACAATTGTGAGTCTCTATAGTACATAATGGCTCAAATAAGAAGCAGGCACTTTAATGGCTGTAGTTTATCTTATAATATTTTATCCTTTATCAGTTTTAAAGATTTGGTTTAGCAGTTCTCAAAGTTTGAATGCTTGAGTAAAACTTTCCTAAAAAAAATACTAAACCAATGGGGGTGTGGAGTCTCGTGAGAAGTAACCTGTTGAGATTTTCAGAACTTCCTGCAGTGGCTCAGGGAGAAAGTCCCAACAGGATATGATTTTTATTTTTAATGTACTGCTTTTTTTTTCTTTTTGGAAACATTAAAAATAAGAATAAATATAATAAATCAAAGTTTACTAAGCAAGAGTATTTTTATGTTCAGTTCGGAAAAGGAAAAACATTGTAAAAAGGTGACTGCCTAACCACTGTTATAGAAGCAATACACCCTTTAAAAACTTTTTCTTAAAGAAATAAGAATCCTTACATTAATTTATATAGCCAGATGACTAGTCATTACTGTTTTATGCTAGTAGAAAATAATGAAGTGCTAATGATGATATAGAACTGTAAATCCTTGCTAATACAATATGAATTGGTGAAAGCATGAAATATAGAAAACGAATGTTTAAGGAATTGGACCAAGGCTGATTAAGTGCTACTGGCAGAGATTTCTTTTCTTTTCTCTTTTTTTTTTTTTTTTTCCTGCCTTAAAGCATAAAGAATTTACTGCCAAAATTTGAACCTAACCAATAACGAACTCAGGTTATCTTCGAAAATCAATACTTTAATTTGTAATAGATACTTGTGTAGTGCTTAAAAATATTTTGTTCTTTTAAAGTAGACAAGCATTAAAATTTTACACTTATTTAGTCCCTCTACTTGCTGCAGAAGCCCCCTTCCTGGTACAAGTGTATTCTTTGGGAGGAACCTGTCCCAGATATCTCAAATTACAAATTGGTGGAATTCAAAGAAATGTGCTTTCAGAAACAGAAAAAAAAACAACCCTCCAAGATATCATAGGGGTATAGTTTGCACACTGAGAAACTCAGAAATGTATTCATAAATCCTACAGAAATTGAGGACTCAGAAAAGAGGCCGTTAATAAAATTGAAACTCCCCAAAGATTTAATACCATGACGTAAACAGTGAATGGTTCCACGGCTGTCTCTGATACCTGCTTATATGCTTCTGTTCCATTGAGGAAAAATTCTTTCCAAGTTCCTGCTCAATCACTCTTCTTCGGGTCTTGACTATCAAAAAACAAAACATTTCTTAACCTCCATATATATGTCCTCCCATTTCTTTGAATATGATGACTGATTCAGAAGTACGTGAATTCAATAAAGGTCATAGCAGACAAACTCCCTCTGAAAAGATGTAAGGAGAACAAGTAATTATACCACCACAGAAATAAAATTAATTGTTTACCTTTATTAAAGTTAGAATTATTTTGTTTTTAAATATAGCATCATAATACAGAAATCATAGGAAATTGGAATTGGAGAAGGAAAACTTAGAGATCATTTACATCAAGACCTTCATTTTAAGAAAGTGAAAATGTACTAGAAGGTAAATTAGTTGACTAAATGTCTAATTGCAACAGCATTGGGAGATTAGGTAACTAATTATGGAGGTGCCAATAGATTATTAAGATTTCCAGAAGATTCTATGTCCAGTTTTGTTTTTTCAACCATTTAGAATGTTATGATTACTTTTGAATTGAATGGATTTTTTTGGTAATTTTTATTATAGAGGTAATCCACACAAACAGTTTTTAAAAATGCTAGCAATACAAGAAGATACTGAAGGTAAAGTAAAATTATTGACCGCTCTCAATTTCCCTTTTCTTTAATTCCACTCCCCACAGACCATTAAGAGTATAACTTTCTGGTGACTCTTGTGGTTACTATTATAATATTTCATTACGTATTTATTTTTCTCCTTCCTAACTTATGAAATTTAGGAAGAATCTATTGGCTTCCAATAAAAAAATTTCAAGAATGTTTTTAACAGTTCTACCTTCTGATGTATTAATCATATTCTTATTCTTTATATTTGCATTGTAATTGATTATTCTATATTCTGTCTATAGGTTGATCTAAAATAAACATTTACAATTCTGTGATTATGTCAATTTTGGGGGGGGGTTCTAAAACTAAATAGAATAATTGGACCCATAAAATAGAAAGTCTAATGCTAAGTCTTTTAAATGATACCTCTTTAAAAAGACCTTACTAAGTATCCCAGCATACTACATCTGCTATTATTTTCTTTCTAGCTTCTTCTGAGTCATTCTCAACTGTACTGATTCTTGCAAACCATGTTGCCTCCTTACTTAGAATTATTTACTTTTTTTAATTGGTGAATTTAAAGAATAATTTTTTTCATATAGGTTGAGCGTGAGTAAACTTCTGAATTGTTGCTCTTGCGCTTAATTGGTAACTGAGTTATCCATAAAATTTTGGGTTCAAATCCTCTTTTTTTTGGAATTTGAAAATATGGCCCTATTATTTTTTGACACCATTGTTCCCCTTCAGCAGCCAGATGTCAGACTGTGGCTAGACGGACTGTCATTCTGTAATAGAAACTGCTAGTTATTCAACAAAATCTGCTTCTCCAAGGAGACCCAGATAGATCGCATTTTCCAGCCTCCTTTGCATTACACCAGGTATCAACAGCAGAAGTGATATATTCCTTTTAGGGGCCAAGGCTTTTATGAAGCAAGCGTGGCCTCTCCACATGTTCTTTCCTTTCAACCAGCTGGACAGCAGATGGCAGAGCCACAAGATTGTTCCTTGAATTGCCGTGTGAAGGAAAGCCACCCCAAATGCTGTTTGACACTGTGAAGCACATGAGAAATAAAGATCTAATTATAAGGTTTTGGTACATTTTCACAGCAGCCACCATTCTTCTTTACCTCTCTGGATTTTTTAGGATTTCCTCTTTGTCCTTGGGGTTCTGAAATTTCACCAGAGTGTGTCTAGATTTGAGAGTTTTTTTGTGCTTCCCAATCAGGATGTGGGGGTTGCTTTCAATCTAAATACTTGAAAGGAACATTTCTGCTCTTCTTTCTCTACATTTTCTTTCCTAATATTATCTCTGTTCTCCCCTTCTAGAACTTTCCTCAGATAAAGCTTGCCTCCATCCCCATATGCTTTTCTCTAATATCCTATATCCCTTTGTCTTTTTGCTGCATTTATGATGGATCAATTACCTCAACTTTGCCTTCAAGATCTCCAACAAAGTCTTTAAGTGTTGTATTTTGTTATATGCACTGTTCATTTTGGTGGGAGGAAGGGAATGTGACCACATTTTTAATATCCAAGAGCTCTCTCTTTCTTCTCTTACTGCTCCTTTTTAATAGAAATTCGATCTATTTTTGTCTATTTTTAATAAATATACTTTCCTCTGGAATCTGTTTAAGACTTCTTATTTTTAAAAAAATTTCTCTTCACAACTTACTCATCTCCCTGTGCTTCAGACTTTTCATCTATAAAGTGGACACTCACAGCAGCTACATCCAAGGATTGCAATGAGGTGTAAATTACTTAATACTTGTTTTATTAGTTTGCTAAGGATGACATAACAAAATACTACAGACTGAGTGGCTTAAACAACAGAATTTTATTGTCTTAACAGTTCTGGAGATTAGAAGTCCAAGATCAAGGTGTCGGCAGAGTTGCTTTCTTCTGATGCCTCTCTCCTCGGCTTGCACGTGGCCACCTTCTCACCATATCCTCACATGGTCATGCCCATGTCTCTGTGTGTCTATATCCTAATCTCCTCTTCTTGTAAGGACATCAGTCATGTTGGATTAAGCCCTACCTGTAAGACCTCATTTTACCTCAATTACCTCTTTAAAGACCCTATCACCAAATATAGTCACAGTCTGAGGTACTGGGGGTCAGGACTTCAACATATGGATTTGGGGAGGATACAGTTCAACCTATCACACGTGTAAACCACTGGGAAAGTCTCTGCACATAACAAGCTTCATGAGATATTACTATTAATGGGAAGAAGTAGGTTCTCCTCTTGCCTTTGTCTATATTTCCTTGTCATCTGCTTGCTCTGTTTCTGATTCTCTGTGGTCATTTCCTCCACATGGAAGGCCCAGGAAGAAGCAGACTTTTGCCAAGTTCAAGTCAGGAGCCTGCTCACTAGCAGCCTGGGGAGAGGAAAGTGGGCATCAGCAGTGAGGGGCTGAGCATGCCCACCTTGACCCACCTGGAAACAGGCTTCTTATATGAGGGGCTTCCTAGATGATCCCCCTACATCTATTCTTACCTGTTTCCAATTATTCTCTACATTGCAGCTATATGAATCTTTTCAAAATACCTAACTTGAATTACAGAAATCCTAGGAATAACATTCTATTATTCCCCAGAATATTCTTTGTTATGCTATCCTTTCTGAGAAAATTCTGGAAAATCTAGAATATTCCCAAAGGCTTCCAACTCAGATAGATAGATAGATAGATAGATAGATAGATAGATAGATAGATAGATAATATTTGTAGAGTTAAGTAGGCAGGCAATAAGCTGGAAAGTTTGAATGGATTCCTTCTTAACTTTTGGAGAAACTGTGATAAGATATGGGTTTTTCAATGAATCCTTATAACTATAACAAATTGGTCACTTTGAATTTTGAAATGCAAATTATCTCTAAATCTTTGCAGTAACTTTCAACTCAGCATCTTTTTCCAGAAACACACAGGTGGCCAGAATAATAGTAGCCTTCAGATTTAAGAAATGTTTGAAGCTGAGGAGAATTCGTAAACTTGAATTTCTGAGGAGCTTTTTCCCACAGGTCACTTCCTTGAAGAAAAGCCATGGTCTGTCAAGAATGGCAGAGTTTTCTTGTTTCCTATTCAACCTCCCGCCCACTTGGGTTAAGTTAAAGGTGCTCACAAACATTCCCATGGTTGAGGGTCTTTCCAGCAGGATGAAGAAGTTTAGGAAGCTGCCATACCATGGTTCCTCACTAGAAATACCCATGAGCTTAGAGGGAGTGCACAGTGGTGGCCTCTCCCCATTTAGAGGCCCAGCACACAGCCAGCCCTCCTCCTCTCACTGTCAACAGCCCCGTCTGTGGGGGAACAAGTAGCTCCTCCACACAGAAACCTTAACAGAGAGAAGGAAGAGCCTCTGTGTAAAATATTACTCTCTCACAGAGGGTCCTTCAAAAATAAATGTTTTGAAAATAAGATAATCCCTATCCAGCCAGCCGTGATGGCCTAGTGGTTAAAGTTCAGTGTGCTCCACTTCAGCAACCCAGGTTCTGTTCCTGGGTGTGGAACCACACCACTCGTCTGTCACTAGCCATGCTGTGGCAGCAGCTCACATAGAAGAATGAAAAGGACCTACAACTATGTCCTGGGGCTTTCGGGAGGAAAAATAAAAGAGAGGAAGATTGGCAACAAATGTTAGGTCAGGGCGAATCTTTCTCAGGAAAAAAAAAAAGATAATCCCTACCAATAGTTCAGATAGGAGTATAAGGACCCCCAGCACATGACTCTGGTTAAGATTATCAGATTGTTTTCTTTAGAGGAGAAGAGAAGGAGGAAACCTGGGAACGCAAGGCCTCCTGGGAAGAGAGAATCTTAGGGTGATGAGAGAGAGAGAAGAAGGAGAGGAGGAGAAGAGAGAGGAGAGACAGAGAGACACCTGACTGTCATCACTTGTCCCATGCAGCACCAGAATAAAGAATAAATCTGGCTCAGAATTCAGCCAGGCATGAAATGATCCAGACTTGGTACCCCTCTGAATAAACTCTAGATTTTCACTGAATCTGGTAGTCCCTGTAGTTTCAGAATTCCTCAGAGTCAAAAACGAGGAAGTTCTGCCATGTCATCTATCAGGGGACAGGAAGTGTGTTTGGTTGCATCCAACAGGGACAATGATCTGGACAACCAAGTTGCCTTATATTTATTCTGTTTTCCTTGAAGACCTACAGCATCCAACCAGGGACACAGTACCATCTCAGAACATGCTTCTCAGCCCAAGGCAAATAGGAGAAATAGTACACACGGCAAAGAGAGGAAAGTGTAGCCCCAGAAAAATAATTAGAAGAATGAGGAAATACCAGCAAGAAAAACCACAGTTGGTCCTTCAAATATCCCAGTTCCCCTGTTATCTTGCATTAGGCAGTCTTTTGTAAGAAACACCACAGAAGACCAGACTTTTCCCTTCTCCAACTCTCAGAATTCCACTGCATTTATTAAAAATTTAAGAAAACAAATCATTGGCTCCCTGGTAGGGTCTGTGGAAAAATCCTCTACCTGTTTTGTCTGTTGTGAACTTGCATAGTGTGTCCTCCTCGCAAACGATATTCTGCCTTAATTTACTTTTGTCACCCAATTAATTCTCAATGAGCGCAGGCTCATATTGCAAGCACATATGTTTGCTTTTGAAATAAAGTTGTTAATGGCGAAATGTATTCACTGTTCCTGGTTTCACGAGCTCATGATGGCAGGCACCATAATGTTTTTCAAGTACTGGTAAGTGTTTTTCTTTGCACAGGGCACTGGCCTGTCTCTCACATTCACAGCTGTTGTACATGCTTTGCATTTAGAAAAAGAAAAGAGAGCGGAGAGGGAAAAAAATCCTTTGTGATTGGTGTGTGAACAAGAGCTAGCTTGTAGTCTCCCACTCTCTCCCTGGAGTGAGTCTCAATTGCCTGTTATTGATGCACTTCACTGAAATGAGCTGCAGTCCAGGCAGGTCCAGGTAAAGCTGGGTTAATCAAGACAAAGTCGCTGTGACTTTAAACCACAAAAACAGTATTTCGTGGTCAGGGGAATGAAAGAAAACTCCTTTGCTGACCATGGTAAGAAAGGAACCGAAGTAGCAGCTCAGGGTGGTTGAACCAGGTTGCACAAGGACTCCCGCCCAACTGGCGGCCAAGGTCCTCCAATTCTGGGAAGGAAAGTTGCCAGCGTTTTGGTGCAGTCATTGGTCTTAAAGCAGGAAAGATTTTGTTAATTCACCTTTGAGGAAAGTTTATATGTTCTCAGCAATAACTATTCATTCTAAATATGCTTATTTCACAAGCGATACAAACTGTATTATTACCTATGTAGCATTAACGACATATATATAAATATATGTATGCACACACATACATATTCTTGGATGGATATTGCAGAAATAGTTGGCAGTGGTCATCACTGGGCAGTGGGACCAAGGAAGAGGTGGGAGATTTTTACTTTTTGTTTTATACACTCCTGTAGTGTTTAAATTTTTTACGTTGGGCAGGTATTACTTTGGTAATAAAAGGAAACCAGTAACAGCCGTGAGATTTCTCTTCTAATATCCATATGCTTTCAAATGATCCATGTTCTCAGAGTTGTATTATATCAGAATATTCCAGGCAGAGTCCTGCCATGCCATATGATGAAGTACGGTTTTTAAGGGAGTTGGCCATGCCGTGTGTGTGCAGAGCGGGATTTTTGCTAACTGCTTTTCAACATCGTCTGTGCTAGCCGGTAAAGTATAGACAGGGTGACCACACTTTCCAGTTTACGCCTCTTGTCCCAGTGCTTTCGTGCTCAAAAGTGTCCTGATTTGGACAACAAATTTTATGATCAGTCTAGTTATGGGTAGCTATGTGGGCTGTTCGTGGCGCATTTAACCCACCCTTGAAAATAATACTTTAGGTTCAAAAACGAGGAGCTACTCATCACTGTGGTAGGTACTGGATATACATCATTTAATTTAATCTCAAATGGCTTTTTGAGGTAGATGAAATTATATTAATGAGGAAGAAATTGAGGTTTGGTAACTTGCCCCTGATCTTCTTTTACACTTTGACGATCTTACCCATCAATTTCAGAAGGTCAGTCACACCCTGTCATTGACTGTTTCGGTCCTTTCAAAACATCCCGACACAGGCAAGCCCCTAATGCCATGGAATTCTTTCCATTTACTCCTAGTCCCTTCTAATAATATCCCACTGCCATTAATATAGATTTAATGCAGAATTTCAAAAACAGACTTTGTTCTTGTTTTCAACTCAAAACCCACTCCCTTCAGGAAGCTTTCACTGTCCCCTTTGCTAGATCACTCGCCCTAGTCCCATACTCTCATGGCCCCTTAACAGTTTATAAACATTTATCTGATCCAGTTCTATATCCCCCATATTCTAAGCTCCTTGCAGGCAGGGAGCACTTTGCTTTGCCTTTCAGTATTTCTCCAGCACCAAGCACACTACATTAATAGCACTGACACACTAGTACACACTCAGTAAATATTTGTTGAAAGAATTATTGGCAATATCTTACTGGAAAAGCCAGACAGGGGCTCTAGACCTCACATATATCCCAAAGGATCCTGCAAAAAACAGGGTGAGATGGGGAGAGTGGGGAGGGTGACTCTTTTTCTTCAGAGACTCAAATCCTGCACCAACAAAGCCAGAATACCTCAGGTTTTCTGAAGCAGGAATAAACTCCTGTGAATTCAGGAAGACTCCTGGAGAAATCTTTATTATGTCACTTCACTTTAGTCTTCCAATCTTGCTGTCAAGATTGGCCTCCACTAAGCTCTTTTCTCATTTCTTAGCCCCAATACCAGTGCTTAGAATTTATGACAATGATTTGTCATATCATAATTATTTTAATATTTTTATCACCGTGTGGTTTAGGAATGGCAATCTGAAAATGCCACAGTCAAAACTCCTTTGGGAGAGCAATTGTCCCCAGTGAATAGTGGGGCAGGGTGGGAACAACTGTGATGGAGTGGCAACATGCCTCCCACCCAACTAACCCTTTTTAATGTCAACAGGGGTATTATTTTTAAGTGGTATTATTATTATTCCCATTTTATAGGTGTATAAATCATCTCACATTGAAATGAAGGGAATGACATAAACTAAATACCCTCAGTGGTTAGAATTTTCTTCTCCTTTGGAATACCCAACTACTTAAACAAATGCTTTAAGTTAAGGGAGAAAACTTAATATTTCTATTTCAGTCCTGACCCTAAGTGAGGGAAGTCTGGATGAGTCCAGCCCCAGGACTCAAAATTCCATCCAAACTTTTCTTCATCGAAAAAAATTAGTCATATAGTTTTTAAAATGAAATGATTTCAAAATTACAATTTAAAAAAAGTTTTAAATTTCAATTTTTAACATTTAAAATTAAAGCGTTAAAAATTACAATGACAGCTCACTTTTTCACTAGAATGACAGCAGTCTGCACAAACATAAGTGCCTAATAAAAATTTTTCCTTTGAATTAGCTGGCTTTATAGTTAGCAGAAGAAAGCAAGGACATCAAACACAGGTTACTTTTGGCATTGTTATTAGATTTGATTAATCCACAGGAATGCTTTAACACTAAGGAGTGTGAATTCTCATATAGTTAAATGAAGAGAGTGATATAAAACAAATATGTCCAGTCGCTAAAAATTCCTCCTCCTTTCAATCATCCAATTATTTACCCAAACAAGGATCTCCATTACATACAATTTAAACATTAACTACCTTTGTAGCTTTCCTTGTGAGTAGAAAAAGAGTTTTTGACTAAATATGTGCATTTCAATTCTTTTTAAAAACTTATTGCTTTAGAAGACACAAAGCACCTTGTATTTGATTCACGGATGGACCAAATAAAAAATAAATAAAATCGTTATTATTTACAGTTTTCAACAATCAGAGACTATATTAATAGCATGCAGAGAACACAAATGCAGCCTCTGAATTTCATTCTAGTTTGCATTGTCTCTTATTGTTGTTCTTATTTGTATATCACAGCCTGAAGCTTTGACGTTGTTTGTATTTTCATCTGTCAGGCAAAATGTTTGGAGAAAAGGAATCACAAAGACCAATAAGAATATTCATTGAACTACTGAGACTTGTAGGTTAATTTAATGTAGGGAGAAAATGCTATTTTAAATGTGATGATATACCGAAGAATGAGACTGTTTAGCTTTGTACTTTCCCTCCAGCAAGGCAAAGGGGCACTTGGTCCTGTGTTTTCATTTCTTTTCTTTTTTAAATTATTATTTAAACAGGACAAAAATAATGGAATGCAGAACAAATGTCATTAATTCTAGAAAACTAAACAGCAAATGAGCCCATTTCAATCAAATGCCTAGGATTCCTTTATTCAAGTATTATTGTCAGCAGGACAGTCTATCTGGCCTCTGTCATCTACCCTCGGCCCATTAGAAACCTTTATTTCACTTCTTTTATATATCCTGCTTCTTCTGTGTACTCTTTTTTTTTTCTATTAATTTATGCAAGAGGGAACCTGCCTTAGATTTTTTTTGGTGAGATTCTATTTTTTCATCCAGTTTTACCACTGGATTGGCAGTAGCCCAGAGACACTAAGTGACTAACTTCCACTCTCCCAGTGAGTTGGGGGCAAGAATAAGAATTCAGAAAGACGTTGGCTTCCAGCTTTTGTTTTGATCATGAAAATGCAAGGTTCCGATGGAGAACTTATCAAAAGAAACAGAAAAGTATTCAAGTCTTTGTGGTGAACTGTGCAGGGTAGCTGGAAGGGGAGACTTGAACGCAATCCTCCTGCCAAAGGTTGAAGTTGATATATCATCCATGAAGATGAATGGATTTTTAATGATTTCTCTCACTGGCAGATATCTATGGTACGTGTCCATTCACACACAGCCAAAGACCACAGAACACAGAAGAAGATCCTTTAGCACTTAAAGAAATGCACTCAGAGACCCGAGGAAATCCCCACATTCCTTCAAATTCTGATTGTGGCAATTTTCTCACTGAAAAACAGAAATAATGATAATATCTACCCCACATGATTGTGAGGATTAAACTAGACAATAAATCAAAGGGGAACAAGAGAGCTACAGGAACGTTCAAATGTTAGCAATCTGCTAATATAAATCAAGGAAATGAGGATTACTCTGGAATTGCAACTGCTCAAATCCAAGGCCAAGTTGCAGAGTTTCCTTAAAAAGCAAACAAAAAGAAACAAACAAAAACTATTCTTGGGACTGGTCCTGTGGCCTAGTGGTTAATTTTGGCACACTCTGCTTTGGCAGTCTGGGTTCAGATCCCGGGCAAGGACCTAACACCATTTGTTGGCAGCCATGCTGTGGCAGCGGCCATGCTGTTGTGGTCACCCACATACAAAAGAGAGGAAGATTGGAACAGATGTTACCTCAGGGTGAATCTTCCTCAGCAAAAAAAAAAAACAACTATTCTTTTTCATAAAAGAAATTTCTTAAGCATCTTACAAAGAATGATACCTTACACTGTTATTAGTTAATAGCACATTAGTTAACTCAACCCCGTATACTTTTCTTTATTCTTCATGTCTGCATTTATGAAGTGACCACTCCCTTCTCTCTGCTCTCTCCTGCCATATTGCTTATTCTTTTCAACTCAACCTCCATCCTGCCCAGCCGGCAAACCACACCTCTTGACTTAATAAAAGATTTCTAGGTCGATGTAATTAACATCAAGTTCTCTCTTTTTTTCCTCTAAAGTCTTTCTGTGCTCCTCTACCCTCTTCTTATTCCTATAGCTAAGGAAGAACAGACGCTTACCAATTTAACAAAGTCAACAACCATTTATTAAGTTCTGGGTCCCATGCTCAGTGCTGGGCACCTCCTCTCCATTGACTCTATTGTCTCCATTCACCTTGTCCCAGCCTCCTTCCCATAGGTTCTGTACGTGCTGAAGCCACTCCTATCCCGGAAGAAGGTCTGCTCTATCCTCTTTCTCCTCAGGGCCAAAAAGTCTACAAAATGTAGCCTCAATTTCCTACCTCTTATCCTTAATCAATGAGCACCACTAACCCCTTATATGCTAATTTTATACCTGACATTTAAGCTGAACAGCCATATATGAGTCCGTACTATCCCCATTTTACAGATGAAGAAACTGAGGCAGAGAGAGTGACATGCCCAAGTCTGACTACCAGTAATTGAAAGAACAAGGGTCTAAACTCAGTCCTTTTGGCCCTGGGATCCCTTTGTTAGCCAGAAGCTGTTCACACTGCCCTTCAATTGCCAACGTGAATGCTGAGAATTCTTGCACCTGGCTTTGCTCCCACCTTGTTTCGGTGTCATCAGCAACTTCAAGATAGCTTCCTAATCTGAGAGTAGACTGACCCTAAATAGCATTCTTAAGATACCTACCCTCATCTTTGTTTTATTGTAAGTATTTGAACCCTTGCGTTCTGAGGAAAGTTGGAAGTTGGAATCACTCTGGGTGGGCTGCAGTGACTTCGAATGACAGGGCTAAGTGGCTAGCCATTCTGGGCAGTCTTGAGACAGAAGGAAGAACCCAGCGTGTTGATTGTGAGGGGAGGGCAGGCGCACTGTCGGGGGGAGTGGGCGATGGCCTAACTGGGTGATAGGAAAGCAGGGAGCATCCGGGCGAGGCATATGCTTTCTAGATGAGAGGCACCAAGTTGCCCTACAGCCACTCACTTGCAGCCAGCAGGAACGGGGGAGCTGCCTTTGGTCACCGTCCAGAAAGAACACGCTGTGGCGTTGAACTTAACCCTCCAGGAAGGCAGCCCTTTCCCTCACATCAAAGGCATTTCAAGTTCACATACTCTAGGCGGGGATACTCCTTAAGCTGTACCTCCTAACATTTAATCATCTCTAAATCCTTTTGAAAGGATTCCCTGACACCAAAAAGAAACAAGAACAAAAACTTATACTTAATCGTAGCTACTGGGGAGATGTCCCAACTGGAGGAAAGGTGACGTGGAGGGCAGGAAAAACAATGGGCATTGTTCAGAATGCTGTCATTGTTACCCTAAGTCCTGGGTTGAGGAAAGAGGACACCACTGGTGTTGGGAAGGGTAGAGATTCCAGCTGGGACCTATAGCGCTAATCATTTAGGAATGAAATCCCTAGATCCTTAACCAAACTCCAACTATGACATTGCTTTGAGAAATACTATGGGATAATTAATAGATAGATTTAGCAGTTTGCTGAATTTTATGTTGTACATAGAGAAGAGAGGGAGAAAAATAAATTTAGAAGAAAAAGTAGACCATAGAACTACAAATTCAAGGAAATTGCATTTTTAAGAAGTGAAATGAGTCTGCTTTGATTAGTGTAATTTCCAAATGTCTGTAGGATATTCAGTAGACAATATCCTGTGGAAAGTAAGAATGATAGACTTATAAAGAGGGTGAGAGGTCAGGGATGGAGATGTCAACCCCATCCAGAGCATAATTGAACCATGTGTCTCGTTGAAAAATTGTTTAGGTCTCTAGTTCTAGCAGCTGGGAGAGTTAAAATTATCCTCCTGATTCCACTCAGTGTATTTCATTATTTAGACATCATATATTAGACATAAGGAAGAATGTCTCGAGTGTAAGAGTGATTAAACACTGAAACAGACTAGCAAAGGAGCTCGTGAAATTATCGACTCTAGAACATTTTAAAAATAGAGGCAACCATCTGTCTTCAATGATTTGGGTAGTAATCTGTCTTGGAAAAGGAGACTGGACAAAATAAACCTGATAGGGAAATATTAAGTAAATAATTTTCTGGACATTTTCCTAATTTGGTGGCCTCCTATATACATGAACTTCATGTTTTCACTATGAGCTGTTCTGACTCATAACTCTATATCATTTTTACAACTCTGTTTTATAAACTACATTCAGGCTAGTCCTAGCAGAAATTGTTACATCCCTTATGTTTGGTGTTTAATGTTATTGCTCAGTATCTAACATTTTTAGAGAATATTGCATGCTATTTATAATACACAGACTTTATGGAAGTGAGTAGGTTTTTGAACCAATTGTGATAGTCAAAGTATGGTAAGATAAGGGCCTGGATTGGGGAGATAAAAGTAAAAATAAAAAGGGAGAGATGGATAAAATGTTATGACTAAGAAAGAGATATTTAATCAAATAGAATTCTAACTTTGAAGTATAACTGAAAGAGACCATTTTGATTTGTATCCCCCAATCCTTTGATTCAACCCTTCTTTCCTCCAGGGCTGTTGTCCAAGACCAAGTACATAAAAACGGTGCAAAATGGAATGGGATATAGTATCAATTCATGAATAGCTCATCAAGGGCCTGACACCCCCCAAAACAGGGCTCCCTACAAAACCATCAGTGGAAAATATAGCTTCAGCCAATGAACTGGAGCAGAACCTCTGTTTCCTTCTCCCTCCCCATAATTTATGCTTTCAGCTGTCCCAGCTGGAGAGAACAAACTCCTATCTAATTTACCTACCCAGGCACAGATGGTCATTTTGGAACAGAAAGTGCATGGCGGGTCTGTGTTGGGGGACCAGGCCCTCTGTGCCTTGGGGACTTAGCAAGGTAAGAAAGGACAGCTAGGGTGCACTGCACATGGGCACTGCCCTTTAACACAGTGACCCTTCCCACCGATAAAATGTGACCCAGTAAATGTCCTGGTCTCTGATCAACCAGATTAACAGCTCCTTCTCCTCTGGGAGGAGCCAGTAAAAATGAGAAAAACAGAGATTCCCTTCCCAACAAATAAAAACATAAAAGTCTAGAGTGGAGATTCTTAAGCAGAGAATCCACTGAAGAACTTCAGATATTGAACTGGAATTTCAAGGAAGCATTTCCTTTTATTTCTTTCTAACACTTTAAAGATTAGTTATGTGGGTGAAAACAACAAAAGAACATCAACAATAAAAATTAACCTGGTTTAATTTTGTCATTGAGAAATTATTTTATTCCAAACAAGGATCAGGATGTGGCGATATGCATCGTGGTCACCATGCTCTGCTGTCTAAAATATTTAGATAGAAATAATCTACACTTATTATTATTGACATATCTCTTTAGTTTACACCGAGCCTGGATTATATGGGGCAATGTGAAGGAAAAACAAATACAATGAATTTTATGCACCTTTGGTTAATCTGCATTGACAAGTGTGTTGGAAGACCAAAGGCTCAGTGTGGCTTATGTAACAAGGCTCTTGCTAATCAAAACATAAAACCAAAGACTAAAACTACAATTCTGCCACACACATATTAGAATGTCTAATGTTAAAAAGACTCACCAGACCAAGGGTTGGCGAGAATGTGAAATAACTGGAACTCTCAGATATGGCTGATGAGAAAGGAAAATGGCGCATGCACTTTGGAAAACCGTTTGGCAGTTTAACGAAAACTGAAAAACATACCTACGCTATGACCCAGCCATGCTACTCCTAGGAATTTACCCCAGAAAAATGAGAGCAGGTGTCCACACAAAGACTTATACACCAACATTCGTAGCAGCTCTATTTGTAATAGCCAAAAACTGGAAACAACCCAAATATCCATCAATAAGTGAATGGATAAACAAATTTTATAGTATAATATACATACATACTATTGAATATTACCCAGCAATAAAAAGAAATGACCTATTGATACATACAATAATATGGATGTGTCAAAATAATTATGCTGAGTGAAAAAAGCCAGAAAAGAGAGCATATACTGTATGATTCCATTTATATTAAGAGCCGGGATATGGAAACTAATCCATAGTGACAGAAAACAGAGTAGTGGTTGCCTGGGAAGAGGGGTCTGAGAAGGATGGGAGGGAAGAAGGACAAAAGGATATGAGGAAGCTTTTAAGGGAGGTAGATGTGTTCATTATCTTCATGTGGTGATGGCTGCGTGGGTGTATACATATGCCAAAACTTACCAGATAGTATGCTTTAAATACGTGCAGTTCATTGTAGGCCAATTATACCTCAATAAAGCTGTTCACACACACACACAGAGCTAACAAAGCTCAGGAAGACTTATTAGCCCCTCCTCAAATACAACAGACCACGGGGCTCTTTTTCTTTCTTTCTTTTGAGGAGACTAAGTTTAAAGAGGCTGAAACTTACTCAAAATTTAATTTGCCTGATCGCAAAAGCCCAATCTTGAAATACTGGACAAGGTTACATTCCAGAGGGAAAATCTCAAAGCCCTCGAGTGCACACCAGCACAAGTTCTGTTTGTTTTCAGAGAAAAAGAAGCCGTTCTCAGAACTGTGTGACGAGAGTTTGTTCCTGACTTGCGTATTTGACTGATATTTTCAGCTGTAAGAGCGAAGTGAAACTTCTGATTCGAGTCTCTGAAGTTACTATTTTGGCTGCTTCTGAAAATCCACTTTCTTTTGTCCCAGCTGCCTCTCTGGAAGGAGAGAATGGAAAAGGAGAAGAATGGAAACTTCTTAATGTGGAAGAAACATTTCTGGCGGCTGGTGTCAAGAGTAACCTAGCCTTTCAATTTCTCAGCAGGTAGAAATCTGCAGAACTTTTCGGAAGGTTACTTCTCCTCAGAAGCCTTTAACATTGAAACGCAGAATTGTCATCCTTTTGCTGTTAACACAGATGGTCTCAATCATTCAGCCCTGACCACGATGTCTTCTTTGACTCCAATACAAAAGAAATGATGGGAGAGGGACTCCTGGGCCCCTTGACAAACCTGCTCTTCATGTGACAATGTAAAGCTTGGGAGTTTGGATTCTGTTTGCTACTGCATTTCTTTGTGAGTACACATTTTCCTCACTTTTTCTATCAAAGCCAAAATCCTCAATCAGTTGGCTTTCAAAGATTATTTACACATTTCCAGTTATGCCACAATCATTTCTCATACAAACCAAACAATAAGCCTCTTCGTTAAAAGTTGTTTTGAGCAGAATTAAAGCTTATTTTGTTTTCGTGGCACAGTTTGGAGCCATTTCCATTTTACGATTAGCAAGTGATGATTATGAAAATCAAGAGCGAACGTGACTTGATGCTTCAAAAGATTTTATCATCTAGCCATGTAGTGGAAATGCACATGGAGTGAAAGAAAATAAAGCTGTCGCAAATACTTGCATATGTATTTGTGTGTATTTTTATAGAGGTCTATAGGCTTCATCAACTTTTCAAAGAGACACTCAATCCAAAACAGTTAAAGAACCGCTGGTCTAAAAGCAGCATTGCTTTGTTAGAAGAAATTGATGAGTACAATTGCAGATAAATTGCACTTGAAGTGTTGACCAGTTCTTTAAATGGAAACATGCAGTACACATCACTGTATAAAAAAAATTTTTTAAGCATTAACACCAAAAATTTTTTTAAAGAGTATAATATTTGATATGTTCTAAAAAATACTGAATATTGGGAAAAAACAGAACTCTGTGGCTAGTAGGTATTTTAATGCTGTTTTATTTTGAATTACACAGAAGGGAGGGGGATCATAAACTTTTCTTGATCCAGTTCTGCCAGTAAGCCATTGAGAGATCACGTGAAAACAGGAGAGGAAAAGTATATATTGATGTGATAATTGAAGTCATGAAAAATATTATTAACAGAAACTAGTAATTTCTTCCCAGTTTTCTTATTGGTGTTAGGTTAAATCCTTAAACGCTAAATATGGTTTAATTATGATACAGCCATCTTCTAGTCATCTTAACACAAGGGTCATTAAAATAAATATAAGGGTTATGGATAAACTCTGCAGGAAGTTTTTGTTTTTAAATAATGAAATCGGAGGTAACTGCGTTGAGGGCTCTATTTATCAGTGAGTACAGAACTGATAATCAACCTAATAACGTAGTTGTTTCCAGGTATAAGAAGAATCCTTTTGGGGCCGGCCCGGTAGCATAGCAGTTAAGTTCACGCACTCCACTTTGGTGGCCCAGGGTTTGCAGGTTCGGATCCTGGGCGCCGACTGACGCATTGCTTGTCAAGCCATGCTGTGGCGGTGTCCCGTATAAAGTAGAGGAAGATGGGCACAGATGTTAGCCCAGGGCCAGTCTTCCTCAGCAAAAAAAGAGGAGGATTGGCAATGGATGTTAGCTCAGGGCTAGTCTTCCTCACACACACAAAAAAGAATCCTTTTAATTCATTCTAGACGGAAAAATCATGTAAAGATTTGAAAACAGGAATACTTAACTATTCTTTTTACAAACTGTAAATAAGCATGATGAATAAGATAAAATGTGAATTATCTACAGGATCCAACAATTTAAGTTTTTCATAGTT
The DNA here is from genome assembly GCA_031878705.1 of Tapirus indicus. NCBI lineage: Eukaryota > Metazoa > Chordata > Mammalia > Perissodactyla > Tapiridae > Tapirus > Tapirus indicus. Next base: position 29,900,507 of record CM062937.1, on the reverse strand, counting down.
ACCCGACTGAAATTCCCTAACTCATTTTTATTTTTCCAAAAAAAATCAGCAATCTGTGTTTAAGAATTAAATAGCTAACACGCTTTTTTAAAGTTATGCTTGACTTGTTTGAAAAATAAACTAATCTCATCAAATCAATGGTCAATTCTTGAGTTTCATGTTAATCAACATTTCCTCAGTATTAGTCCACCCTTTTCTTCTTGAAATATTTTCTTTTCTAGGTGTTCCATATAAAACACTCTCTTAGTTTTCTTTCTACCTCTCTAGTCACTCCTTCTCATGGCCCTTTTCTGGCTCATCTCTGTCTCCCAGATCTCTCAGTTTTGGGGAGCCCCTGAACTCTGTACTTGGTTACTTTCCCTTCACTACCTACATCTCTGTCTAAGCAGCCTCATCCAGTCCATGACATTAAATGCCATCGATGTGCTGAAGCTTCCCAAATCTATTTCTTTAATGTTGATCAATCTCCTAAACTAGGCTCACACATGCAACTGCCCTGTAGATATTTCCAACTAGATGACTATTAGGCCTTCAAAACTTAACATGTCCAAACAGAATTATTGTCCCTACCCCACCCCCACAAACTTACAAAATATGCTCTTCCCAAAGTTTTCCTGGTCACAGTGATTGGTCCTACCACACTCCCAGTTACTTACATCGAAAACATTACATGCCAAACTTGATTCTTCTCTTTCCTTTAACCTCGAATTTACCAGAAAGGCCCATTTCTCTGTGTTCAAAATTTATATGCTGCATCTCCTCTTGAAGTGCAAGCCAACCATAATCTCTCTTCTGAACTACTGAAATGTCTCACTGGCTTTCTCTGCCCATTTATAGGCTCACTCTATCTGCCCCTTTACTCTGCATAATTTTCCACTAAAAGTAGAATTAAACCTGATTCCTCACCATTGTCTAAAGCTTTGCTCTTCAAAGTGTGGTGGGAGGACCAGTAGTAGAGGTTTCACCTGGAAGCTTGTTAGAAATGCAGAATCTCAGGGGTAATAAACCAAAAATTGTGCTTTAACAAGATCTGCCAAGTCATTCCTGTGTGTATTAAAGTCTGAAAAACACTGGTTTAAAGGGTCTTACAAGAAATGGTCCCCGACTTCCTCTCCAAACTTATTTTCTGCTCTTTCCTCTTCTCTCACTGCACTCAGCCACAATGACCTTCTATCTTTTAGTCAACACAGTGGGTGCATTCTGTCTTGAAGAATTTTTCCTTGCTCATCCTTCTCCTTGGAACTCTATTCTCCCACACTTTGGCATGATTGAATCCACCCGTCATTCAGGCCTCAGTTCAGATATCTCTGCTCAGAGTCATTGCTGGCCACTCACGCCAGAATGTCCCCACCCGAGTCCCTTGATCACGTTGAATATCTTTTCCTGCACTTACAAAGTATTTGGAAATTTCTCATTTGTTTGCCTTCATGACTTTCATTATCACGCCTCACTAGATTATAAGCACTTTGAAGACATGGGCTTTGTTTAATTCATTCATGAATATATCCTCAGCACCTAGAACAGTCCTTAGGCACAGAACAGATGCTTAATAAAAATTTGGAAGTGGCTGACTGCTTATTGTTGTAGACTACAAAAATAGATCATGTATTGTTTTAGTTAAAAAATATAAATTTCTATTTCTATATCTCTAACATGGCATAAATAATCTACAAATCTGATCTAGAAGTAGCTGATATTTGGTCTGTAGGTGTGTTTTGACAAGCTTGCACATTTGTTTGTTTTTTTAATGAGTCAATGCTTAAAATAGGAAGATTTTACCTAAAAATTCAAGTTTCTGGCCTCTTTAAAAATCTTGAACATCTAGCAACACTAGGTCTGCCTTTCTTCAGAGCCGTAATAGGGAAGAGTTAAGTAGCTGCTCACAGGTCCTTAGCATTCACACCATGTATTCAGCCCACACTTAACCTGACTTTTACTCTTACTTTTACTTTTATGAGACCTGACTATTAAGTCTGTGACACCTGATCCCAATCAATGATTAACCTTTTCATTTGTAGCTAAAAAATTTTTTTAAAAATCAGAGCCCCTTGAATACAATATATATGGTTATAGTTACATCGTTCTACGAAACTTTTGTTTAAATATTATTATATGGTGGCATGCCTAAAATGAAACCACATTGTTCTTTCTGCTAAAAAATGGTAAGTTCTTCAACAAACAATAAGTATTCTTTTCTTTAGGAAAAAATTAGATCCAGTTTTACTGTTTAGTGATTGGAGTCACTGTAAATCGAATTTACTCATGTTAAGCCTTCCCTAAATTGTATTTGCAACAGGGCAATAAGAAAAATGCTAGATTTAATCTCAAGAACACCTGACAACTCAGGGCTTCTACCTTAAGGAACAGAAGAAGCCATCGGTGCTTCTTTTTATATTAAGTTCCTCTTTATCTTTTATCTGCTAACACATGTGTATATTATCTTTTATTAAATTTCTGCCTGTTGAGGGAACATTTTTCTTTTTCTATTTTTTTAAGTATTAGCATATCTAGGGCTATATTTTAATCCTATTTAAATATTCCTTAACAGTTGTCGATAAAATATTTTAGTATGTCGCATATTGCCTAATTGATATACCACTGAGTCTCCCTGGAGAAAGAGCATTGTAAAATAGCTTACCGTTGGTTCCCTCAATAAATCAGTGTCCCCGTTGTGTTGATACACACTGGGAAGAGCTAAAGCTGTGGTTTTGATTAACATAGAGAAGTCCAAAATGTTTCTCAGTTTTGAATGTTTCCATTGATCAATAATTCAGAGTTGCCGTAGAAGGTTACAGGAAAATCCTTTTGCTTTTCCAACACCAAATAGAGAGCTGTTCTGGAAGGTTATATCTTTGCCAGCCTGTTTCTAATGTGTATCACCTTAAGAATGATATTGATAATCTCTAGGGATCAGGCTCACAGGCTGACTTTGATATCTTTCTGTTGGTTGTCCCCAAAGGGGTCCTCTCTGAAGGCTTTTAGCAGACATGTGACATACTGGGTACCACCAAAATGTTCTGCTAAGGTACTAGTAGAGATTCTGCCTCTATCATTAAATAAAAGAAATGCTAAGATATTCCTCTTTAAGGATTTTTTTATTAAGAATATTTTTAAAAGCATAAATTTTTGATCATTTTATAGGATGCAATGAAAAGATATTTTGACAAAAGTGAACATCTGAAATTTAGGCAAAAGATTTCAAGTATTGCCTGTTACATTTATTCCATCATCAAAAGGCCAATATTTAACACATCTTGAGTTTATTATTAATGAAGCCTAAAGAAGAAAAAATAAGGCTGTCAAAGTGGAAGAGATAATGTCCTGTAATCACACAGCCGTGAAATTCTGACCAGAATGAAAACATGAGTATGAAGAGAGTAATCATTTGCTTATTAATTCAAGGAACAATTTGCCCTTTTTCAAGTACTACAAAAATAAGAGATTATAGGACTCTGTTTTCAACCACGCAGGTTTTTCAAATGTGTATGTAGTAATCTCATTATACCTGTGGTGCAAATTCAAATGAAAACAAATTTTTCTGTCTTCTTTTGCATGCATTCCCTTTTTAAAAAACACGTATGTTAACCAGTGGATAATTTAACTACCTGAAGCTTTTATTCAGCTCTGTTCTCTCAGCAATGGCGGTTGAAACTGACAAGGTGAAAGATTGTGTAAACATCTTTTAGGGGCAAGAAATCTAGTTATCCCCAAACACTAATGAGCACACAGGTAGACTATTTCTACCAAGTTAAGAGAGAATGAAGGAATCACATTGAGCTGAGATGTCTTACAAAAGGCCTCATTATCTCAAGGCATCCCAATTGAATGAGTGTAGCATTATTCCCTTCATTATGAGCAAACACCAGCGATATCGCACGGAGAGAAGGTTCCAGTGATTCACACTATAATTATAAGTGCCACATTCAAAAGTAGGACAAAAGCAACAGCGGGATACTGTAACCTCAATGGTTAAGGGGGGCAAACAGAGAAACTTGTTCAAAGGCCACAACAAATTGCATGATCCACTCCTTTGTCACAGGCAAATTATTAGGGGATAAGAATGGTGCTGATGCAAAACTTACCGATAGTAAAATGATTTGCACACATTCTCCTGCCACTGAAATATTCCCGTTGCCTGCACAACTAGATTTGTATACCTAACCAAGAGAATTGGTTGCTTGATACATAATTTGGCCCAGCATTAGGTAACTCATATAACTCCCTATTTTTTACCTCAGTACACATGCCATTTGGACAAGGTTCTTTGTAAGGTATGGTAATTAATATCTGCATAAAAACAAGATCATATTTATGACTGAAGACTACCTCATAAAAAAAGGTGATTGCTGTTTTTTATTTTAATTTTTTGACCATATGTACACAAAATTAGACAATCCTTGCTTTCTTATATCACCCTATCATTTATCCACTTATGACTTTCTTTTATGTTTTCCTTTATATGCTTATTTTTTGCAAAAATATATTCACTCTGATGAACACATCTCATAACTCCAGACTTAGACCTTTGAAAGAAACTTACATTGACCCATGAGTTCCTTCACCATCCTGAATCCTCTGTCCCCCAGACCAGAGGAACCCCTCTTCTGAATCTTGTATGTTTCATCCTCTTTCCTCTAACCCAGATTAGTGTGTCATTAAAAATCATATATTTTGGGGGGGCGCCCGGTGGCGCAGCGGTTTAGTTCGCGCTTGGCAGCCCGGGGTTCGCGAGTTCGGATCCCGGGCGCCCGCCGACGCACTGCCTGTCAGCCACGCTGTGGCGGCGTCCCATATAAAGTGGAGGAAGATGGGCACGGATGTTAGCCCAGGGCCAGTCTTCCTCAGCAAAAAGGGGAGGATTGGTGATGGATGTTAGCTCAGGGCTGGTCTTCCCCACAAAAAAAAAAAAAAAAAATCATATATTTTTAGTTTTGGCTGTTTTTAAGTGTATTTTATAGTTATGCTGTATGTAATCTCTTGTGACTTACTTTTTTTCACCGAATATTTTATTGCTAAGATTAGCCCACATTGTTCCTTGTTGCTGCAATTCAATCACTTTGACTACTGTGTAATTTTCTATTGTGTGAGTTCACCCTCAATGAATTCATCCATTCTTCTACTACGGGCATTTGGGTTGTTTCCAGATTTTTTCCTAATGCACCTAAAGATGTTATGAACATTCTTATTTACACAGGTACGCCTAAAATTTGAGGGCTCCAGAGTAACAGTACAAATAGAAGCTCACACACTATATCTCAAAATACTAAATGTTATAGATCCAGGTACACCCACTGCCTGACTCTGTTCCCACCCAAGGACCCACAGTCTGTTCAGTCCAGAGGCTAAAGGAGTTATCCTGTACCCTAGGCCACCACGCCTTTGTGACCTCAGAGTAAGTAGAAGCTCTACCTGGGCCAGCACTCCTGGGAGGAGATGGGACCCACTGGAACCCAAGTTGGGACAAAGTGAAGTGTCCCTGGCAGCCAAGGCAGGGAATTCCTCTCCACAGCTCCTGGCTTTTCTGACCTGAGATTTCCAGGTAGTTCTAAGCACCTCCCCAAACTCTACCACCCAAGCAGAAGGGAGGCAGTACATAGGGAAACTTGATCTGCCTGGCCCCTGGCACTGGGATTTGGAGAGGCAGCCACTCCTTCTCTGGTCTCCCATGGCTATGGCTCTAATCCTCCCACTGCCGCCACACACACACCCACACTCTCACTCTCGGTCGTGCATCCTTGACTTGGGGTGGGGGCCCTGATAGGCTGGTGGCTCCCTCACCTATAATTCCCATCAGTTCTGTTATCAAATTTTCAAGAAAATTTATTCTGTGACCAAAAAGAAGAAAAGAAAAAGGCTGTGTGTTTCCACGTGTGATTTGTAGGACCCTCTGAAAGGTGGAGCCCGGGCAGGGGTCCAACTCACCTTGGTCTAGGAGCAGGACAGGTGCACGTGTGCAAGAATTTCTCTTGGACATGATGCCTGTATCAGTTTTCTAGGGCTGCTGTAACAAATTACCACACACTGAGGGACTCAAAACAACGCAAATTTATTCCTTCACAGTTCTGGAGGCAAAATGTCTGAAATCCAGATGTTGGCAGGGCTGAACTCCCTCCGGAGGCTCTAGGGGGGATTCCCTTCCACACCTCTCTCCCAGCTGCTGGTGGTTACTGGCAATCCTTGAAGTCTTCATCTGCTCAGGCTGCCATAACAAAATACCACAGGCTGGGTGACTTAAACTACAGAAATGTATTTTTTCACTGCTCTGGAGGCTGCAAGTCCAAGAGCAAGGTGCCGGCAGGATTAGGTTCATCTGAGGCCTTTCTCTTTCATTTGCAGATGTCAGCCCTCTTGCTTTCTCTTCACACGGTCTTCCCTGTGTGCAAGCAGACCCCAGGTGTCTTTCTCTATATGCCCTAATCTCTTCTTATAAGGACACCAGTTAGATTGAATTAAGACCCACTCTAAAGCCTTCATTTTAACTTAATTACCTCTTTAAAGTCCCTATCTCCAAATACACTCACAGTCTGAGGTACTGGGAATTGGGAGTTCAACATATGAATTTTGGGGGAATTCAGTCTGTGAGGCTTGGCATTTCTTGGCTTGTAGACATATCGTTCCAGTTTCTGCCTTGTCTTTACATCTCCTGCTCCTCTGTGTGACTTCTCTTCTCTCCTCTTATAAAGACACTTGTCCTTGGATTTAGGGCACACCCTAATCCAGGATGATCTCATCTGGAGATTCTTAACTAAGTCACACCAACACAGACTCTTTTTTCAAATAAGGTCACATTTTTAGGTTCCCGGTGGACAAAGTTTCTGGGAACCACAATTCAATCCACTATAATACCCTTTCTAAAAAAGTGAAAAACAACTAAAACTAAACAATATATTGAAAATGAAATTGTTGGGTAGGAAGACACATAAATGCTCAACTTTACGAGATAGTGTTTTCCAAAGTGAATGTACCAGTTCATACTCCCACAGCAGTATAAAAGAGATTCCATTGGTCCACATCCTGTGCTCGCTAGCTAAGGAGTGTTCCTCATGGAGTATTTTTGTCAATCGAATGGAGGTAAATGGGATTTTATTGTTGCCTTGGTTTGCATTTTTCTGGTTCCTACTGAGGTGATTGCTTTTGAAGAGAGTTTTTTTTCTTTTATTGTAGTTAGTATTAGGTATTGCAAATCATCATTTGTACAAGATTTTTGCCAAGATTTTTTTGTCATCAGTGACAAGTTTTATATTAAGCCTAACCTTGATATGAAAATTCTAAGTCACCAGCAATTGAAAAATTCTTAATATCTGCCAAAAAACATCTTGTGTGATGTCAAGTCATCCACTCTCAAGAACTGCTCCTCTCAAAGGAACAAAAAGACGTGGGGTTAAGAGGTAGCAGAATTGGCCTAGTCGTTCCTGGTGTGGTACCTCTAAAATTCAGGGTTTCAGTTTTTAAACATTAAACTTCAACGTTTGACACATGGGCACCACAATAAGAGCTTGCTATGGGCCCACTACGTCCTGAAGAAAAAAAATCATCTGACCACATGTCGTCGTTATATTTTAGCGTAGTGCACATGCCACATATCTGCTTCTGATCGCCAACAGCATCTTCTGCACACTAAAGTTAGAAATAAAAACAAAAAGAAGAATCACAAATGCACAATAGGACCAATCAGTGGTTGCTCGTTCATCATGCAGTCTTCAACTGTGTTGCCTAAAGGAGGATCAGAAACTGCAAATGTGTGCTGTGCCACCTGCTGAAATGGCTATTTCCTGCTCCTCTCCAAACGTTTACTAGAGATGGAACCGGGCTATCTGGATGACTCAACGTGAAACTCCTAGGAAATGAAGAGGCCGTTAATGACAAAATGCCATAGTTGTTGAAGTTATAGCAATATTCATTTACTGACTCTATATGAAGCAGTAAGACTTGTGGATTTTCAGTTGAGACAATCAGCTGATCTTGCATATATCATCGTGTGATACTTGAGAGCCGAAGACTCCAGCTGGAGATCCTAATGCGTCAATAACTGTAATGTTGGAGGGTCCGTGGACGTGTAGCGATGGGTATGAAAGAGGATTGTAAACCTTAAAACATAATTTAAATATTTAATATTGTTATTATGAGCCATTTCAGTTAAGACTGGTTTGCTGGCACCAAAGAACTCAACACTCACATAAGAGACAGAAAAGCAACACTACCATCAGCACATTCTAGTGCCTTGTAATCCTGAGCAACAGTTAGGTTCAAGGAAGAAAGCAAATACAGCTGTGGTGGGCATGGGGAATTAGTCCCTAACTGTTTCCTCTAATGTTTCGGTAAAAGCGATATGAAATATCATAGAAATAATGAAATATTAAAGTGTTTCTTCCCATCCAACTAGTACCACCTGCACGCAAGGATCTATAGAAGCTGCGTTGAGAAATATAAAGAAATGTAAAGATATAGTCCCTGCCTTCACAAATCTTAAAACCCATTGGAAATGAAATCATAGAGAAAAGATGCTTTCAGTACCAGCTTCAGAAGAGAATCTGCCATCACTAATAAATTGCATGAAAGAAGGCTAGAGATAAAGATGACTTCAACTTCCCTAAAGAAATTTCTATTGTGGTTAGAGCTCTGAGTTGCCTGGACCTATCAGGGTTGTCATAAAAGAGAAGTCTTCATTAAAGGAGGGGAAGGTCTGCTTAGATATTTGAAGGATCTTTAATCGAATACAGTGATTCCTCTACTAACAAACAAGCGTTCAAAAAAGGAAAAGAAAAAGACACTTGATCAGAAATTTTACTGTATAGAGAGAAAAATTTAGGAGGCTTTATGATATTCTTCCAAATATAAATTATCTCCTTAGTGTTCCTTGGGAGGGCCCCTCAGTACTCCCCATCCTCGCACTGCAGATGCAGTTTTCCTGTTTGGGCCCCATATAGGATTTCCTTGGGGCCCCCGGAGATCATGCAAGTCCAAAGAACATCCCCATTCCTGAGTGTCCAAGCAGTTGGCCATCCTGACCACTGCCACTGCCTCCTCAGCTACCCCACCTCTTACACTAAACATAAAATGAAAAGAGAGAGCACCTTGCACCCCTACTCTGGTCCAGGCGAATGTTAAAAGGAAATTTTTTCCTGAGACTTTTTTAATCAATGTATTGTAGTATATGACATATTAAAATTTTATCATAGGATTTGAAATTCTGCTATCATCATTTTTTTCAAGTAGAAAGGTAAGAATGCTTTATGCATAGCATTTCATTGCCCTGCATTTTAATCAAGATTCTGGCTATGGTGGTGTGGACAGAATTCTCGTCACATAACCTAGGAGGTAGCGGAGAATCAGACTCTGGCTTCTGGATACAAACTTCCTGGGTCAAATTTCAACTTTCTGTGACCTTGGGAAGTTACTTAACCTCTCTGCACCTCAGCTCTTCATTTGTAAAATGGAGCAATAAGACTACCTCAAATTGTTGTTGCAGAGGTTGATTTAACTCATGCTATTGTACAAAGTGTTTACTGAGTGATGGTTATGATTATTTCCGTGGTGTAATATAGTCGTGTAATCTTAGATTGACCATATGGCTTGGGATCACTTGAGATTGAAAATACAGCACTAGGTGAGCCGGCCTGGTGGCGTAGTGGTTAAGTTCAGCATGCTTCGCTTCAGCGGCCCGGGTTCACAGGTTCGGATCCTGGGCACAGACCTACACCACTCATCAGCCATGCTGTGGTGGTGACCACATACAAAATAGAAAAAGATTGGCATGGATGTTAGCTCAGGGCTAATCTTCCTCAGCAAAAAAAAATTAAAAGAGAAAAAAACAGCACTAGGGTATAATGGTATATGAACCTACTAGGTCATATGTTCAGCCAAGAAATACACAAATGAATAAATAAGAAAACAAGTAAGTCAGCACAATATAAGATGATTATAGTAAAATCAACTCATCTTCTTAAGTGTAAGAGAAAGAATGTAAAGCAAGAATACTAGAAAAGTACTAGAATAGAATCCAACTCCCATCTTAGAAATGGTATTTTTGGAACATTATTATAATCTAATAAGCGGTACCCTAATTGTCCAAAAACAAGTTAGCAGTTAAAATCTTTTGATAGTATTGGGCCTATGGGATTTCAGCGTAAGTTGAATTTTTGACTCGATGTTTCCTCGGGGCAATTTCCAAATCTAAGAGTGTAGAATTCATTTGTAAGTTTGGATTTAATTTGGACAGTCCACATTATCCTTTTCATCAGATGACTTGGGGAGTGCTTCTGTGAGTTCTACTCACTCTTTTCTCTTCCTTCCTCAGTCCCTCATCTTAGTAAATGCTGTCACCACCCACCCAGGTGCTCCAGCCAAAAATCTTGATTTCAAGTTCCTTTAATTCTTCTTACGTCCTACATCCAGCGGGTTTTCTCCATCCTCCTGACATCCTCCTGGTCTAGTTCGACCACCATTTCCCACCTGAGTGGACACTATGTTTCCAGTCTTGTCTCTCTCCAATCTATTGGAGCAGCCAAAGGGATGTCACCTGTCCATAGAGAGTCATTTAATGTTTTCTCATTGCTTGTGAAATAAACCTCAAATTCCACGTTATGTCTCTGCCTTTTGCTGTGCCACTCCAACCAACCCAGCCTGTGATGCTTCAGCCACACTGCCTTTCTTTTGTTCCTTCAATTTGTCAGGCTCTTTCTGGCCCCAGGACCTTTACAGATGTTCTTCCCTCTTCCAGGAATGCTTTTTAATCTACTCTATACAACTTTATGTCTACTATATACTGTGTGCATGTCTATGTGTGTGTATATGTACTCACTGGTGAGAGAGAAGATTGTGGTCCATATGGAAATGGAGAGAATTGTAGTAACCTGGGAAAAACCTGGCTTTGAACATGAGTGAATCCAGTACCTGACATGTAGTCCCCAGAACCTGGTCTCTTCCCTCCTCTGCCTCTCCATCCTCTCTGTAGCCATTGGTCACAGTGTAGTAATAGTTAGTAAGCTAATCTAATGTGTCTTCTTCTCAACAACTCTAGCAGGAGAGGAAGAAGCATCTCTTTCCTAGATACTCAAGCAAAGGACCTCAAACGAGACCTGATTGGCCAGGCTTCAGGGGCAGAACAGTTTTAATCTATTACTGTGGCTGGAGAGTTGCAAGTCATTTCCGGGAGCCAGGGGTAGAATCAGCTCCATGTAGTGGACTTGGCTGGACAAAGTGGATGGATGACTGATACCAGTAGAGGCAAGAGTGGATACAAGTCAGCCAAAAGCATGAAGAAAATGAAATAAATCTGTCCAATTACGTACAACCAAGCAGATGAAGATGTTCTCATCTTTCATTTATGCTTCACGCTAATGGAAAGGGCTCACTCTCAGCAAAAGTAGGAAGAGTTGAAATTTGGTCTCTGGCACTTCGCTGCCTGTTTTGGGGGCTATTTTCCATCTTTTACATCAAGAATATTTCTGCATGTATACTGCCAGCCACCCTTCCTTTGGATCATCCCATGTTCTGGAACATCAGTGCTGTCCAATAGAACTTTCTTCCATGTTGAAGATGTTCTCTGTCTGTGCTGTCCAATAGAACTTTCTTCCATGTTGGAGATGTTCTCTGTCTGTGCTGTCCAATGGGTAGTCACTAGCCACGTGTGGTTATTGAGCTCTTAAAAGGTGGCAAGTATGACTGAGGAACCGAATTTCTAAAACTGCATTTAGTTTTAACTAATTTACATTTAAAATTAAATAGCCACATGTGGCCAGTGGCTACAGCATTGGCTAGCACAGATCTAGATCTTTCCTGCCATCCGTCCTCACATCAACGTTTCAAGGTAGCAGCCAAACTAATCTGCCAAATCAATTCATTACAATGCATGAAAAATGACAATTTATTAATACTTTCAAATTAATTGCTTGTATTCTATCAGGAATTTTCAAGGGCTTAAAGGAAGAGTGACAAACGGTGACATTTGGAACATTTTTCTTAGATGCAAAAGTCTTCTTGATACCTCTCAAATAATATCAGATGTTTTGCTGCCTAAAGATTGTACCCCCAAATTAATCAGGGGGCGACTGGCAAGTGGGCTTGTAGGGTGTGAACACATTGAATAATTTATTATTGCCGTTGGTTAGTAAGCTCTTTAGATTTTTATAAACTCATTTCTTTTGAGTTAAATTTTAGCCTTTATAACCCCAATTTCCACTTGCCCAAGAGAGAGAGCACACATGCAAGCTGGAGAATCAATTTAGAGGAATTTGCAAAGTACCTTTTAGGAGATGAATGGGCACGACATTAAAGTAAACATGCATAATTTGAAAATAATTTGGGGAATTTGCATTGTTTTGACAAATTGAAATCTGCCCCTCTCCATGAGGTTCCAGGGAGACCAGATGGTAGTGCAGCGTATTGGAAGGGGTCCAAAATTGCTTTTGTGTTAATTGATATAGTGTGCTAAGAAAGGTCTCCGGGGAAAACTATCCCCAGGTAGTTGATTGCTTTGGAATTCCAGCAGAGAGGAACTGTGTCAGATGAGAAGAGAAACATAAGTTATTGAGGACTAATGCCTCAGATTGGACCAGCTAATTTTATCACTGGGAATTCAGGACAATGTTTCAAAAAATATCAAAAAGATATTTCTGAGACAGGAATAGGAATTGGTAAAGAACTGAAGTAAATTAGCAGCATGCCAGCCCAGTTTGACTTCCCTTTGGTGTGTGGAAGATCCTTTAATGTTAGCAAGTGTGTATATTGCTGTGACAAGGGGTTCAAGGGCTTTGTTTTCTCATTTTAAAGTGCTGACCCTAATCAGCTGAGCGAGGAAAGGTAGTGGATTGGGATGGAGCCTGACAAGCAAAGGCTCTTAGTACTGCCTCAAAAAGCATTTGCTATTTAATTGGAACATTCACACCTGCTAAATAGCAGTTGTTTAAAATGACACATCGAGAAAGAGATCAACCGTTTTGGGGTTTCCAAAGAAGAAGAAAATTCCTGCGCTGCTCAAGCAACTCTGCAATTTTACCTAATGGGAAGTTGGGGGTTTTGTTTAGTCTTAGGGGAAGGGATGCTCATCTTTCAGCCTGGTTTTTTTTGCAAACCTTTGCAAAAAGAAGGAGGGGAGGGGCTGGGAATGTGGGTGTGTGAATGAAGTGCTGACAAAGAGTGAGGAGGGAAACCTTTTGTTTGTTTGTTTATTCAATCATTTCTTAAAATTATTTTACTGAGATCATATTGGCTTATAATATTGTGTAAATTTCAGGTGTACATTATCATACTTCAGTTTCTTTGTAGACTGCCTCATGCTCACCACCAACAGCCTAGTTTTTATCCATCACCATACATATATGCCCCTTCACCCCTTTTTCTCTGAGCTCTAATTTCTTCTAAATTTACACTTTCAGTGATTTTCCTCCTATCAGTTTATTTTCTTCCTACTTCGTTTTCCTACTTCCTACTTCGGTTGAGTGGAAATGCTTATTGCTGAAAAGAAAATAAGACACTTTTTTCCATAACAGTCAATGAAGAGGGCGTTTTTCCACATCACTCTAAGCATCTGAATACAATTGCCTAATATACTACCCAGAATATGTTGCAGTTTTTTGCATTTCTCTTTTAGCCTTTCTCGCATAGTGTTCTTACCATTAAAAGAACAGTTTTCTGACCTTTTTCTAGGAGGTTAATAAAGAATGCACAGCCTCATAAGCCTGATTCGATTTCCTTTATGTGAACGCTGCATAAGTGACCATTATGGTATTTGTCTGGTTTTCCGTGCTTCGCTTTGCAGTTACCAGCCTTTCATATGAATGACCACATATGTTGTGCATTTGGCCACATAAGGTGAGAAGAAGCGAAATAGATTTTCCTGAGCATTCAATCAAATTGTCACACAATGGACTCTCTAATGTGGACTTGAAATGTATCTGGTCATATATTATTCAACCGTATTGTATTTTGTGTGTTAAAATTTTCTCCCACATATTCCATTTTAATAAATGCATGAGTAGATGCAGTATTTGAGCTCTATATCTTAGAAATTCAACACTTTCAACAGATTCTTCAGACTTCAAAGAATTTAATATTAGTATCGTAAAAGGTCTTTTTAAGAATAATACTGGAATGTAAGAAAAACGACTGCCTGAGTGTACCCTATCATTTTGAAAGTGTTTTATCGCTTTAATTTCCTGTCTTAGTAAAGTAACAAGCAGCATAATAGAAGATATATTGTTACAGAGTTTGCAATTTATTAGAAGGCTTGAGCTGGTTGAAGACTTTATGTGAAGTGAAAAATAAAACCTCTGTTTAGCAGAAAAATGGAGATGAACCACATCAGTGTTGCAGCAGCTTTAAACGGCGCCCTGTTTTTGACGGATAAGTTGTCTCTATACGCCCTGTATGTTTGCGTGAAATAAATCCGAGGGCACAAGCCTCATTCAGTGCTAGCTGTGTCGTTAGGTGCCTAGAAACCTAATGTTATTTCATTTGTGATGCGTGTATAAGACGACTGTTGCTATTTGAATTCCATAGCACAAAGGTACTATTAAAGCAGAAATGACCCATAACATATATTTTCATTCATTTATTACATTTTTTGCATGCGTGACTGAATTTTAATCCTGAGCTTTGTCAACCTAGGATGGTTATATTAAGCTTTTTAACCTAGTTTCATGTATCTCACTTCACTGTCTTTTACACAGTGGCATAAAAGCATCAAAAAGGAGGTGTTTCTCCCACTGAAGAACGGGGAGACAATTCATTTCTGCATCGAACATTGTAGAAATGAGCGATGCGACACTATGACTAACCTCTACACATATGTTATAAAATTGCCTCCTAAATAACCACAGTGGAAGGGAAAGCAGGGTGTTTAGCAAATGTTTTTGTTGTTTTGGGGGGGTTATAATATGCTATAGGTTCTCAGATGTACACACATCGAGCAGCACCTGAAATGGGAGCCACGAGTTTATCAGGGCAGAGCAAGAAGTGCAACCATCATAAAGGTTTCTTCATCCTACCATTGTGCTCCCACCAAAAGATGGCAAAACATCTGTTCCGAACACATTGTTTGGTTTTTCTACAAAATGGGATACATTGCCATGTGGACAGCCCACTTGCAAAGACTGAAAGGTCAACCGATCTCATGTTTTGGTTCATAACAATCATCTTAGCCAAATTTGTAGGTTTCATGCCGCGGGGACTTTCCTTTGTTACTATTGGTTATATTTTGGACGCGTCCTAAACAATGTGTTTTGCCATGTTAATAAGCTAAATTCATTTGACTGATGGAGTTTTTTTGTGCGGAAGCTTTCATGAGATTTAAACTGGTACACCTATGAAAACCGCAGCCACGTGGAAGTGGCACTGCTCGACTACTTGTAGGCTGAAAGTGCAATACGAGAGCACACACATTTCTGGTTACCTCTGTTATCCATGTTCATCTTTGAAAGAATAATGATTTCCAAGCTTTATTGCTAACTGAAGCACAAAAGATTTCTTCTGGGCTTGCCACAGACAATCCTCGGGCACATTAGACCAGTCAACTACAGTTAGTTCAAAGTGAATTACTTCATTTTAATCATGGTGACTTTACCAGCTCAGTCAATATGCTGTAATGGCACACAGTCAAGCTTTTATTTCCACTCTCTTCTTTTTTTTTTTTTTTTTTTCCTTTCTCCTCTTTAAATTATACTCAGGTCACTTTATTTTCAGGCATATTTTTGAGTCTGTTTAAGATTTATGGATTTAACAGCACTTCAAAATGACTCATCTTGTTTTACAACGTTTGCAATTTTGTTTGGGAACTCTTTTTCCTCTTAATCCTTGGCTAAATCTGTTGAGAATTTTTTTTTTTTTTAACAACTGAATGAGTCCTTAGTAAGAGGCATTGCCAATTATAGAGTTATAATGAGTGCAAACTTTAAAATGCAAATAAATAAAATGTTGAGCTGAGGAATAGTAGAGACTAAATATTGACTTCATCCTCATTCATTCACAAACAGGGAGCTGGGGTAGATAGAGGGCAGGTATATATGCATATACTAGTCATTTAATTCACCAATTAAAAGACAAATTTTGTCCTTTGGAATTCACTGTAAAGTCTGTATAAAATCACTCTGGAAAACTCTTAGATAGTGTTGCATTTTGCTATCAGGAACCGTGTAGAATACATTTTTTTTTCTACTCATTTTCTTATTGACTTAGTCCTTGCGGAGGTTAATGATAAGTGTGGCTCTTTTACCTCAGGAAAAAAATACTCTTTTTCTGACACTTGCTAAGGACTGTGTGTTGTTTTGTTACATCCCTTCTGTACAGAGCAGCCCTTAGTCCCCAAACCTCAGCCTCTGAAGCACCAATGGCACTCCGTGTCTTAGTTTCATTCATGATTTCTGAGTATGAGGACCCCGTCACCCAGGACCCGAAAGCACTATAATTACTTTCATTTCTTGGTTAGCACAGGTCATGAAACTAGTGTTAATAATAATCTTTCCCTCTGGACTTCTCTGTATTTATATATCTCTGATCCAATAACCATGGGGACCATAGAGGTGTATTTTATCTTCATTTCAATCCTCTTGGTATTGTTTTAGCCCAGGGGGGAAATCAAATGAGGTACAGAACATGGTAAACTCACACAACTCTGAGGTCATTAACACCTAATTAGAAACAGCTTAGAGATCGAAATGATTCTTTGGTTAAGAAGTGAGCCAGAGAGAAGAGAGATCAGAGTATTTAACTTCTTCAGTGCCAACGCGGTCCTTACAATCAACGGCCAGGCTGTACCTCCCTGTGTCCTTGCAAACTTTAAGAAGGGGTTTGTGTGTGTGTGTTTTGTCTCTTTTTATTTGATAGAATAAGCAGTCTGTTAAAACACCAGATAGCAAGAAGAGAAGACTGCCCAAAGGCCTAACATACTAATTGATTTTTCCTTAACTAAAAGTCATAGTGTTACTTCAGTTTAAGCCTAGGTAACCTAAAGTTATTTTTTTTTAATATCTTGTAACAAGGGAAACATTACTTGGTTGAATAAAAAGACACAACACTGTTTAGACACCCATTTCAAGGAGGTTAAATCATATTTTGTCAAGATCAAGAAAATATTTATATATAGAAATATTACAGCCATATATTTTTATTACATTTTTAACAGTTTTGCCACACGGCAACTTTTAAAAGTTTGTGACATTTTATTTTGTATTTTTTTGTGAGGAAGATTAGCCCTGAGCTAACATCCATTGCCAATCCTCCTCTTTTTGCTGAGGAAGATTGGCCCTGGGCTAATATCCATGCCCATCTTTCTCTACTTTATATGTGGGACGCCACCACAGCATGGCTTGACAACCTGTGCGTCGGTCCGCGCCCAGGTTCCGAACCTGCGAACCCTGGGCCGCCAAAGAGGAGCGTGGGAACTTAACTGCTACGCCACCGGGCTGGTCCCATATTTTATTTTTTATAAAGGTAGAGTTATTCTAATTCCTATCGTGCTGTTTGGTAGGTTGAAAAAGACGGATAATTCATGTATTTGTGTCTGCTGGTCTACTGAGGGCCTCTGTTTCTCTAGGAAGGGTCAATATTGAAAAGAGAGAAATTAAATGTGGAAAACACTCCTGCCTCTAGCCAGAGGTGATAAATAAAAGAGGAACCTCTCCCTCTCCTTCTTTCCAGATTTGCAATTCAGTGTTTTAAGTATGCATGGTATGCCTCCACCTCCAAGCTGAAGCTGAGCTAGCAAAGAGGAGCTGGTCCAGTGGGATCCCGGGAGCCACCAGCTGGGGGAATATGGAGGGGTGATGGAAACTTGGCTGTTTAGTCCCAGGGCCATCTCGCAAGCCCTTTGCTAATTGCCTAAATTCTCATTTCAGATGTCCTGGAAATACACGTGCCCTCAGCTTTCTAAACCTGGAGGCAGCCTTGCGTCGGGGTCAAGGTCTAGGGTGCTGGATTTAGACTACTGGGTGTAAGTCAGCTGTACCTCTGACTCGGTATAAGTCCTCTCTGCCTCAATTTCCTCACTTGTAAAATAGGGACAATGATAATAGTACGTTCCTCACAAAGTTGTTGTGAGGGTTAAGTGATATGAAGAGCTCAGAACTATGTTGGCTTATTAATATAAACCATCTGTTCTCAAACTGTGGTCAGGGTTGGGGGGACACTGGGAGTGTTCTTGAGATCCTTTCCGTGCATCCATGAGATCAAAGCTATTTTCATGATGATGCTGAGATGTTTTTTGACTTTTTTACTCTTATTCTCTCATGAGTGGGCTAGAAGTGTACAGAAGCCACATGACCTGTGATTTCAAAACAATTTGAATGCAGAAGCAGGGGGAGAATGCAACATCTGTAAAGCTGGACAGTAGAGATTTGCAAAAATGTGGAACAATGCCATTCTTCTCACTATCCTGGTTTGAAAACTAGTTATTTTTCATTAAAATATGTTATTTTTGTTAACATAGAATGGGTCTATTATTGTTATTTTAAATGAATTCATAAATAAATATTTTAAAAATTTCTCATTTTAAATTTCTAATGTGATAAATATTGATGTATGTAACCCACAGAAACAAAAGCTCTTAGGAGTCTTTATATTATTTTTAAATGTAAAGGAGTCCTGAGACCAAACTATTTAAGAACCACTGAGATGAGCTGCAGTTACTGTCAGCTCCCCCATCCTCAACATTTTGGGTTTTACCTTGCAAACCTGCTGGGGCCTGCTGTCTTCACAACTCTCTCTTACAAGAGGAGCTGATCCTTTCTGGGGAGGATTGATTTTTTTTTTTTTTTTTTTTTGCAATCAGTAGACACAACCAACCAAATTCATTTACAATGCTGATTCCTGGGCCCCACCTCCAGAAATTCTGATTCCAAAAGTTTGAGTGAGACCCAAGAATCCAGATGTTTGATCTAAGTAATTCTGAAATGTTACCACATTTTAAGGGCAATATTCCTCAAGGAACTCCTTTTTGGTGTCCTCAGATTTCACACAGTCTCTGCATCCAGCTTTTCACCTCTCTGTGTGGTGTGGGCTTATCACTTTTCTTCAGCGAAGGTCAACTGGATCTGTGGTCTTCCTGGCAGAAAGATGCCATCAAGATCATCATTGGGTGTCTCACAGACTTCTAGGGGTGGTTTGTAACTTTGAGCATAGAAAAAACTATATACCAGTTTTCCAGGCCTCTGCATAGCTCAGCAGTAATTAACTTTGGGGCCACAAGTAGCTCCTTCAATTGTGATATTCTAGGAGCTAATTAAACTGTGACGATAATGGGGGTGAAAGAAAAGTTCTGGGGAAAGGACAGGCCGTGAATTAAGGGCAGGGTAAAGGTGAGCACAGACTCAACCAGCCTGTAGGCAGAGTTGGATCATGATCCCGGCATAGGGTTCTCACAATCAGACTATTTACCTTTTGGAGATGGAGGGATGGGGTAAGAGGACATAGAACCCAAAGCTTGCTGGCGGACTTTAGATTCCCAGCTTTATGACTGTTGATCGTTTGTGGAAATTTATATTTATCTTCCTTAAATCACTTCTCTGTGATCAGAGAGGTTCATCTGTAATGCTTGTGTCTTCAACACTTACTAGACCTGGGATGTGCGAGTCTACACCTTCAAAACTGTTCTTCAGTCTAATTGTCTAACTAGCAGTTCTCCAGTGTACTCTGATTTTTGACTGGTTATGAAAGATCCTCTAGAGCAAGACACATTAACCCCAGATAAAATTTACAAAAAGAATCCCGACCACAACTCAATAACTTTCAAAAGAAAAATGTCATGAAGGCTCCTATCACTTAATGAATACCCCAACCCCTCCTTCAGCCGCCAGCCGCCACCCCCTACCTTCACTCACTGAAATTTTCTCTACATCAATCCTTCAGTTATAACCATGTGCCCTTGGATGTTATTACCATTTTTATTAAGTGTTTTCATGATTCCATTTAGAAGGCAAATGAATTACTTCAGAGGAAAGCAAAACAGAATGGGTATATCAAACATCCAATATGAGGAACTCCCAGCAGCTCAAAATACATTGTAAGGGCTTTATATACCAGCCAAGCTCCCACTAAGGCTTAGAGAGAATTTTTCCCCTATTTTAAAATATAGTGTTAATTCTGTGAGGTCAGAGGGCACCTCATGAAACAAATATGTTAGTTGATTGTGTTCATAGTGATTGTGGCAATGAGAAAGACACAGAATGTGAAACCTTTGAAAAATCTGCCTGTAGGGAAGGTATTTTACTGCGTGCTAGGGACTAATACTTCTTACTTTAGAAAGTTATTTTATTACCCACATAAAGAAGGAAGTTTACTGTGAGAAAATTGAGGCAGGAAAATTTTAAGTAGTTTTTTAATAACCAATGGTAACTAAGAGTCCCAATTCCTGTGTTGGTTTCATGGTTACTAGAGCAAGTCTTCTTGATTTTGCCTAAGAGAGAGAGCACGAGAGAAAGAATGAAGAGTTCTTTTTCCCTTTTCCTTTGTCAATTAAATGTAAATAACAACATGAATAAGAAATATCCCTAGTGACAATTTCCAAGTTGGTTTAATCATTTAGGTAATTTCTACTATGATGTGAATTTACATTAAAATGAATGTATACATGTGCTTAAGGAGGAATCAGTATATTCTATATGCTAATGTTTCTCAAACCTGAGAAGGTGGTAGAACACCTCTTTCTGCAAACAGAGATATGTCTTTAGTTTCTTCTATATTCCCATCATTTCGCTACCCACGCACCCACCACCACACACACTAATGCACACATCTTCACAAAATTTTGTACGTAGGTATTGCAAACTGATTGATAGGCAGATGATGGATAGCCCAGTGGAATTTAGATTTAGAGAAATTCATTCAACAAATATTTATTCAGTACTTACTATTTGTTAAGAATTGTTGTAGGAACTGGGGATTCTGTAGGGAACAAAATAGTGGTGGTAGACAATAAACAAAAATTTTTAAAGCTTATTTCAATTTTAGTATGTGTTATAAGGTAAATATATAGGGTGGTGTAACAGGGAGTGAATGGGGGCAGGGAATTATTCAAGATTAGCTCTGAAGAGGTGACACTTCAGCAGAGACTAGACACTTGAGAACGAGTCAGGGGGAAATCTTCCTGCAGTGAGAACAGTGAGCACAAAGAGCGAGGGTGGGAAAGAACTCTAGCTGGAGGGCAGGCAGAGTGTGAGAGCAGTCAAAGACACAAGACCTTACCTTGGTCTGCCAAGGTTGTGAGTTGGCGATTTATTTTATTTACAACAAAAAGCCTTTGGAAGGTTTAAGCTGGGAGTGGCATGATTATCAATGAGCTAATGAACAATGATTAAAATATGGAGCATCTAATTACAATTGTACTAATTACTCTAAAGAGGAATCTCTCCTTATACCCTGCAGTCTATTGGCGGGCCTGTGGAACCATCATGGGTAAACCAGATACTCTATACACTTCCATTAGAAAAGCCAGTATAGGGGCCGGGCTTGTGGTATAGTGCTCCGCTTTGGTGGTCTGCGGTTTGTGGGTTCGGATCCTGGGCACAGACCTACACCACTTGTCAGCCATGCTGTAGTGGTGACTCATATACAAAATAGAGGAAGATTGGCACAGATGTTAGCTCAGGGCTAATCTTCCTCAAGCAAAAAAATGAAGAAGAGTGGCAACGGACATTAGCTCAGGGTGAATCTTCCTCACCAAAAAAACCCAAAAAAACAAGAAAGAAAAGCCAATATCACCATTGAAAAGGATGCCTACAAAAACATCTACATCAGCAAATGATAGCTCATTTGGTGGACCAGAGAAATAAAGATTCTATGGTTCTGTAAATAGTGACAACAGCCCTAAGCCGAAGGGCAGCCTTTATGAGGGCACAGTATGATTGAACCTGAAGTCCTGTATCAGAGTTTCCAGCTTCCCTACACATACACAGCATGATCACCATCAGTGCTGTCATCTTTGAAAACCAAGTGCAACATAATGCTTGTAGTCACTGGCTTAAGTTTTGACATTTACTTCCCCTGAGTGTAGCAGGCTCCTTATCTAAGGAGTTTACCCTTGTGACAGACCTCAGCCCTTAAGAGTTCCCGCAGGCAATCTAGGGTGAGTTGGGAGCCAATTTATCAACATGGATGACTTACTCTGATTTTGGTCCCCTCATGGATCTTTGGCTGACTTATACAGCTAGCAAGCAATTAGCTGTGTCTTCTCAGCAGCACCTCATTCAGGTAATGAGGCAAAAACTTTCCAAGACTGAAAGAGTTCCATGGAGATGGAACTCACCTGTGGATATAATGTCCCTCTGCTTGATTGCTGCTGGAAAAGGGGGTTAGGGAGTGTTCACCTATCAGCTGTTGACCAGAGGGTGATTTAGCTCTCTGGCAGTGTCAGTTTTAAGTTCCTACAAGTTGCTGATGTCTGCAGCTGCTGTGTTGAAGTAGGAGTCTATTTTTGGCCAAAGAGTTTGGAGGCAATGGTAGTTCTGAAATGCCTAAGGCTTCTAAGCCAATTTGGAAAATTCAGGGGATTTGAGTTGAATCAAGTTCTATAGATAGAACTCATCCTACAAATATTTTCATTGCAAAGGAAAGGCCTGAAACCTATTTCTCTTGGAGTTTCCTTGTCTGGAACATGTAACAAGTTATTCATTTATCTGATTAGTGTTTGGGGATGCAATTTTTACATGAGGGATCTTTACAATAAGAAGTTGATTTGGGGGTAAGCCAGGTTCCCACTTAAATGTTTTGCTTCTAGCAGATAGGAGAAAAGGACAAGAGGATTGATACCATTTATGGATACCAACTCAACAAAGAGGATCAAACTAGAGAATTCAAAGCACAACAAAACTGCTTGTTGTGATGGATATTTTCAATTTGCCCCTTCAGATCCACTCTCCATCTTTCTACACCCTGCTTAGTGCCCTGGAAGGCTGACCTTTATGGATTCCATCAGTGGGCTGCCTTGGTCTATGGCTTCCAGTGGGGTTTGGCCAATGGGAGACCAGCAGGAGATGAGAGGGAAGACAGAGAGTGTGCTTGGGATAGTTATTCCCCAGGGCCCTCCCAGGTGAGCTATGAGGTGGCGCTGTCCCTCTGCTAAGGACACAGCTTCCTCCAGGTGGCCTCTTCTACACTTGTAGCTACTTTCTCTATGGATCACTAAGAACCCCCTCAACTTTTCAGGCCTAGGGTGGATTCCCCTTAGCCTTGCCCATACCTTTATAAATAGTCCTTTATTAAACTCTTCGATTACTCTGTTTGTGTTATGTATTTATATTTCTCATATATATAGATAGTTCTCATCAAAATAATCTATGGCTTGGGGCAGGCCTGGTGGTGTAGTTCAAGTGCTCTGCTTCAGCAGCCCAGGGTTCACTGGTTCGGATCCAGGGCGTGAACATACACACCCCTCATCAGCCATGCTGTGGCGGTGTCCCACATACAAAATAGAGGAAGATTGGCACAGATGTTAGCTCCAGGACAACCTTCCTCACCAAAAAAAAAAAAAAAAAAATCTATCGCTAATTTTTACAAAGAAAAAAATTTATGTTAAAAACCTCAAAACTCGATACTCATTTTCAATAAATCAGTGTGCATGTCAACCTCAAGTTATGTTCCAGATACAACTGGTAGATTGTCAGGGTCCTTTGGAAAGTGAGAGGAGTACCAGCCTAGGGCATGTTCAGCTTGGGTATTGCTGGCTCTAAGAGCAGTCGTGTTACTCATTCAAAATCATTGTCCACAGCCATATTCATTGTGTCAGTCAGGAAATAAAGCTTGAGGCATTTGACATCCTAACCTGATACTTTCTTACCTATATGTAAGTATTTTACTTGTTTTAGTTACCATTGAAGAACTTGATTCAAGATTTTGATTTGACATGTAACACATTACAATTTTTATCATTTAAAATAGGTGAACACGAGCTCTTACTGTTTCCGTGCAGAAAGTCTGTTTTTCAGGAATAGATTCCTGACATCAAACAGGTAATGCATAAGGAGAAAAGAAATCGTTTGTAACAACTGAACATCTAAAACTAAATTTCATCATTTAAGTAGGAATAATGATAGTTCCTAACAAAATTGTGAGAATTAACAATAAGCAACGTGTGCCTGGGCAACATATATTTCAGTAAATGCTAGTTATTGTTTACCCTAATTGATTATTTTACTGATTTCTCCAGTGGAAATTTATATATTATCATTTACAGAAAAGCAGAAAATATCTGGGGATGCCTTAGTAACTTGTGGATGGATGTTGTACCTGTAAAATAAATAGAACTCAACTGTCCTCTTGATTTCTGCAGTTAGTTAAGTCTTTTGGCAGAGATAAGCTTGAATTATTTTAACCAGCTCTTTTTCTGTGTGTGCATGTTGGGTAGATGGAAGGACTGGAGGGAAGATAAAATGAACCCAGTTTACAATAATTAAAGAGGTTAAATTGCTAATATAGTTAAGGAATTATGGTCTAACCTTAAGGTGGATGAAATTATTAACGAAAGACTCAAATGTCTTTTAATTCAGTGACTGCTTCCATAATCAAAAACCACCATTTCAAGTAAATTTGTACCCTTCAAAATGCATATTAAATGAATGGACAATGTTCTTTATGTTTTACCATACTGTTTGGGGAGGAGGCCAAGGTCAAAGAAAATATTTGTTTAATACCTTCTTCATGGCTACCTCTTTGTTCATTTCCAGTTTTGTTACCTAGAAGGGCCATTTGACAAGTTAACACTCATTTTTTCCCCTGTACTTTAATGCTACAACACAGAGAACAATAACACATCAATTAACTTTAATTACCCTCTGGCTCACCTCCTCAGACACCTGCCATTGTAAGCAGTGTGCTTTTATGAATAGACTCCTGACAGCGAAAAGCTCTCAAGGTCTATAACTCGTTCTACAATTTCTGTCCAGGGTCTCACACAAAAAAAATCATTTAATATATTCTGTATGCCGTCTCATTTCTCCAATATTCTCAAAAGCCAGAATCTTATCATTTATAACTGGATATTAAAGACAGACTCACGGAGTCAAGAATGGAACCAACCACAGTACAATGGACTCTCATTGCCCAAGCAAGGAACTGTATGTTCCCTCAACTCCTGAGTTTGTACTAAACTAAGAAAGCCAAAGGTAAGAGGTGCTGTGGGTCGTGGTTATAAAGTCAAGCAGCTGTTATAAAGTTAGGCAGCCCTGAAGACCGAGTGGGTTCTTCTCCCCTTCTCACATTTCCAATCAAACACGCAATACTTTCCAAGTTAATTCAGCAAGCATATGTAGACATTAATTTACAGTAAAATCTAAACAATGCATCTACCAGAGTAAAAATATCACACACTGGCAATTATATCCCCTCTGAGGTGAACGTTGATTGCTGTTAGACCTGGGATGAATTCTCCCTCCATTCCCGCCTCGGATGGGCTTTTCCAAGACGGTGATTTCTCCATATTAGCCTTTCTGGAGATGTCTCACGTGGTCCACTGGCTATCTAGAAACTAGCCATGAAGTAGTGGCCCACAGGGTAAGTAATGCATCACTATGCGTGTGCAGTTTCCCTCCTTCCTAACTCATTTATCTTTCCCTCACTCTTGCTGCTCTTGGATTGCATGTGCCAAATAAAACACTAGCAGTCATTCAATCAATAAAATATCAAGAGTTGAAACCTTTTCCTTGAATCCTTCTACTTATAATAATTACTATAGACAACCGGCCCTTGTATGATATGGGAGGAGGTGTTTTATTTAAAAAGAGAACAAGATCTGAGATAATGGTCAGATAAATTAGGATTGCCTGTGGTGCCCACTCTCCCACACTCCCATTATCTGGTACTTTCCCATTTTTATTGAGTCTCTGGCTTTTAGGTACCTCGTGACCTCTTCTGCCTCTCGGAATTAATCCATAACTTAGTACACCTTAATAATTTTAATAATTTAATACATATTAGTAACTCAATGTGTTGCCCCTTCCAGCAGCATTACATTTCTTAAAAAGGACGAATAGAAAGGACAATGATAAACCCCAGTGAATTTCTTTCTGATAGTAAAAGTTCAGGCACTATGGTACATAAATCATTGTGGGTATATGTTTGGATGTACAGAAAACTTTTTTGATGCCACTTAAGTCATACCAGGTTGATGAAAAAACTCATACTCTGGAACACACTAGTCTTGGTTTTGAATATCAGCTCTGCTTTTTACATGCTGTGAGACATTAGACAAGTTACCTAACCTCTCTGTGCCTTATCTATATGATGGGGAAAATATAATACCTACCTCACATGTTCACGATGTGATTGTAAGTTATTACATATAAATGCCTTAGCAGCATATGGGCTGTGTTTGTATTCTGGAAAGGTCCCCCAGTCAAATGGAGGAACAGATTTATTTCACAGAACAGTGTGAGCAATTCTGTAATAGGGGGAGGTACAAAAGCTAAAGGAGCAAGGAAGAGGGTTAGGCTGGCCTGTGAAAATCAAATATTTATCCTTTTTCCTGTTTGAGAGAACACTTCTGTTATCAATTTCTAAAATAGGCAGTGGTTCGCAGGGCCCATCAGATTAAGGATTCATGAAACTCAGTCTCTTTGTTAAGACACTTGATATGAAAGTCATTCTTGACAATCTGCAGAATCATAGTTTAAAGTCACCAACTCTCACGTTTAGGAGCCATTGCTAAAATTATTCAGTGCTGTGGGCTTTCTTGTGCTTTGTAAACAGTTATTTGTTATATTCCTTGGAGATTAAAATATAAAGTTACCAGCAAAAAGATTTCATGTATAAGCCATAATTTTGATGACTCCAGGATACAGAAATCTTCATTTAGATGTTAAGCAATTTTATATTTGAGATATAAAGTTAGCTTAAAGGTGAAATCTGATGCACAGAAAAATGTCTACAGTCTTAATATTTGTACATTATTTCTTACCACGTGGTGATGAAACTCCTATAATTCAGTGTTGTTCGTTTATTCTTCTCCACAAAGATATTGACCTTGCTCCTTTTTGAGAATAAGCAGGCAAAGAGGAAAAAATTCTGAGCAACATTTTTTGGGGGGGCAACACTTTTGGCAAAGTAAATATCCATCACATAAACGGCCTAGGATCTGCTATGTGAGTGTCTCTATCTGGCAAGATAGGTGAGTTCACACCCCAGTAACTGGGCATCTCAGATCAACTGGAGACTCTGGCTTGTCTTCACCACAGATCCTGGCTGATGGAACCACCACTGTCTGGAGCTGGGCCACTCACTGTGCTGTATGACAAGAGAAAGGTAGATGGTGTCTAATCACACACCAGCTCTTAACGCTTCCACTCAAATGTCAATGGCCAAAATAAATCCCAGGCCACACCTTGAAGAAGAGAGAGAACTGGAAAAAACTAGAGAACAGCCTCACGACTACAGCAGTAACTGATCTCTTCTTTTTCCTTCCTTGCGCTTTATGAGCCCATTTTCTCTGGTTGAGCCAGAAGATGTAACATGTCCAAGATCTTCACTATGAAAGGAGCAAAGGACGCCATATAAAGTGACTCTATGAAATTAAGAGGAATACCGCATTCATGGTCCAAAGCCTTCCAGGTCACGGTAATATCAGAAGGCATTCACTTGAGCATTTTCTTTATACTTTTCCCCCATGCACCTATTGCGTAATAAACCACCCCAAAACCTGATAATTAAAACAAGCACCATTGATTTGCTCGCGATTCCACAATTTGGGGTGGGCCTAGCTGGTGAGTCTTCTCTTGGTCTCAGCCGAGCTCACTCAGGTGGCTGCGGTCATATGGCGGCAGGCATGGCTGGAATCTCCAATGTGGCCTCAATCATTTTTCTACCGTTGGTCTTGGCCGTTGGGTAGGCCTCTTTCTCTAGGATCTTTTCTTCCTCAAGTTTTCTAGCCCAGGGCTCTTTACATGGTAATCTCAGGGCAACAAGAGGACAAGAGTGGAAGCCGAAAGCCTACTTGAGGAGAAGCTAGGAAGTCTTACACCACCATCACTTTCCCAGCATTCCATTCACCAGACCATGTCATGGGGCCAGCCCCATTCAGGGGGAGGGGAGATAGACTCTTGATGGGAGGAGCCTCAGAATCACATGGCAAAGGAGCATAATCCAGGGATGGAGGAATGGTTGCATCCATCTCTGCAGTCTACCACACTGCAGAGGATGGGGATGACCAGTGGCTTTATGGATTGCCCTGAGAATGTACATGCAACCAGAAAAGATACCATGATTTTCTAGAGGTTTCTTGACAGGTTCGTTTCTATTAAAAATGGACTGCAGTCTGGAAAATAACTGAAAAATGCAGTTTCCATTGGTGGGAAGTGAGGAGCTTTTCACTTGATCATTTTTATACGTCCTGCCACTCAGAGCACTGCTCTCTCGCGACAACTCCACCACCTTCTCCTGTGGCGTATGAGTAATCTGCCCTTGGCCTTTGCTGATTCTGTTTTCCTTTTGTAATGATATTGGATTTATTTCCTACGGTAAGATCATCTCAAAAAATTTTGTAAAAGTAGAGTGTGAATAAAATCCTCGCCACTATTACAGTGATCAACGTCACCTATTTCAAGGATTTTTATGGTGGATATTCCTTTTCTAAGATCTACATGAGCAGCAGAGATGTGAATAACCAAACGCATCAGTTTTCCTATGACTCCATGTGGTAAATAGGAAGCCAAAGCAGTCTTTGGAAATCTTTGCCAACTGAGTTCATTCAATTTTATGATCATGCCTGGTCCTGCCATGACTGGTAAACTTAACCCTTTGATGTGACTTTCTTTTTAGCTTTGGAAACATCAGTTATTTGATATTAAATTAATAACCAATTAATTAAGAGTTTCACTTATTCATTTGGCAAGTATTGGTTGAGAATTTATGATGTGCTTGGGAGCTTGCTGGTATGAGTACTACAGTGGTTGAACCGAACAGAGAACCTCTGTCCTCCAAGCTCAGCAACTGTTGGATAAATAACCGATGGAAATAAATATGTTTGTCAATTATGAAAAGTTCTCTGAACAAAATGTAATGAGATGAGAGCTGCTAACATGGACACCTTAGTGAGATTTGGGAGTGGGCAGCAGAGGAGGTTTTCTGAGGAAGTGACAGGAAAGCAGAAACTTGAAGAAGGATCGGGGGTGGCCCGGAGACATAGTGGTTAAAATTCGGCATGCTCCGTTTCAGCACCCTGATTCATGGGTTGGATCCCAGACGCGGACCTACACCACTCATCAGCCATGCTGTGGTGGAGACCCACATACAAAATGAAGGAAGATTGGCACAGATGTTAGCTCAGGACTAATCT
This sequence comes from Tapirus indicus, assembly GCA_031878705.1. Lineage (NCBI taxonomy): Eukaryota > Metazoa > Chordata > Mammalia > Perissodactyla > Tapiridae > Tapirus > Tapirus indicus. The sequence continues at coordinate 29,871,256 of CM062937.1, read as the reverse complement.
TCCTCAATCCATAAAAGAGGAAGATTGGTAATGGATGTTAGCTCAGAGCAAATCTTCCTCAGCAAAAAAAAAAAAAAAAGAAGAAGAAGAAGAAGAAGGATGGGGGCATGGAGCCGGGCAAAGGGGAGGGGAGAAGACTGCAGTAGTAGAAGGGATGGTGTGCATGAAGGCTCTCAGTTAGGAAGTAGCACAGCACAGCCGAAGAACAAGAGAAGGCCAGTGTGGCTGGAGGGCATGGGGTCTGATGAGAGTGATGGGAGCTGAGAACAGCAAGGGAGATAGGGACCTTTCAAACAGGTTTTAGATTCTACCTTGAGATGTTTGTCCTGAAAAGATTTGAACTAGACAGTGACATAATCAGATGTGCATTTAAAGATCACTGTAAGTGTTGTGCAAAAACCAGATGGGACCAGGGCAGGATGGAAGCAGAGAACGTCTGTTGCCCAGAGTCCAGGGGAGAGATGTTGGTGCCTGGACTAGACAAAAGGCAGAAGTTCCAGGACTTTATAACAAAATAAATGTGGGGTGAGAGAAAGAGAAGGTGTCAATGGTGACTCCCCACAGGAGAAACATGGAGATACCTGATTTTACTGGGTAATTGAGAAGGGCCAAGCACAAGGAATTTTCTAAAGAGTGGGAATTCCTAATCTTCTAAGGTAGTGAAAGGTTTACAGATTGGGCTGTCTTCACCCCAGGGGTGCTTAATACACTGGGACACAAGAGAAAATATTAGAACAATTATTCATAGTATTTTACTAAAAATATAAGAAGACAAGATCTTTTAATACTTGATATTGAGATTGATAGTAATATGCTGTAAATACTAGCACAGAAATGTGTACTCACAGATTTTTTACTGATAGGGGTGCTGTATTAGTTTTCTATTGTTGTATAACAAATTATCACAGCAGCATTAAACTACACCCATTTATTAGCTCACAGCAGGGCAGAAGTGCAGGCACAGGTCAGTTCAGTTCTCTGATCAGGGCCCCAAAAAGCTGCATCCTCAACTAGAGGCTTAATGAGGGGAGAATTCACTTCCGAGCTCCCTCAGGTTGTTGGCAGAGTCTTTGTCCTTCTGAATGGAGGACCTCAGTCCTCAGTGCTTTGTCCAGCTGGCTGATGGCTGGAGACCACTTTCAACCCCTAGAGGCCAAGCTCAGATCCTTACTGAGCTCCCACATAGGCTCTCTCATACTTCCAATCTCTTCCTTCAGGAAGGGCCCAGTTACATTTAAAGGCTTAACTGATTAGGTCTGGCCCACCCAGGGCAGTCTCCATTTCGATTAGTTTAAAGTCAACTAAATTGGTATCCTTAATCACATCTGGAAAATCCCTTCACCTCTGCTAGATAGTGTAATCTAACCATCATGTTCACACTCTCACCAAGTCAAGGGAATGCGATTGTACTGGGTATGTACACCAGGGGGCAGGGATCTTGGCAGTCATTTCAGAATTCTGCCTACCACAGGTGCATTATCAAAAAGTGTAGGGGGCCAGCCTAGTGGCGTAGTGGTTAAGTTTGCGTGCTCCGCTTCAGCAGCCCGGGGTTCGCAGGTTCAGATCCCGGTTGCAGAGCTACACACCACTTATCAAGCCATGCTGTGGCAGGCATCCCACATATAAAGTAGAGGAAGATGGGCACGGATGTTAGCCCAGGGCCAATCTTCCCCAGCAAAAATAAATAAATAATTAAAAACAAAAAGTGCAGTCTTCTCTGCTCTCTTGTATAAACTTTGTAACTGTTTCTAAGAGCCTACTATCTAATCTCTATGACCAGGTAGGAGTTGGGGAGAAAAGCAAATTCTAAAATAATTAGAGGACAAAAACGCATAGTTTTACAGAATAAGTGAAACTTCTCACTATGACACAAATCCAAGTTTCCACCACTTGTCGAATGTGAGGTCCCGCTGTATTTTACACAAATAGACTGTTGCATTCCACATCAACCGCCTGGAGCTTCCAAATGATCTTTGAGCATATTAAGTAAAATATTTTTCAATGCTCCAATCTGGATGTATAGAAATATGGGAAAATGAGATGACATCTATATCATATGAAAAGTCAGAATCTTTCTTAAAATTGTGTGTGGGTCACATGACTTTTAACTGATCTTCTCCTTAGGATCTAGGATTGGGCCCCAGGATAAATCAGGCAAGACCTCTACTGTACGGGATATTTATCTGGGGTAGTCTAATGTCCTTGGGCCGCCTCGTTTGTGGACTTCACCTCCCTGGTTCCCTGACTGGTGCCTCACTGAGGCCTCCTTCATTTAAAAGGAAGCAGTTCAGGCTATGACCGCTTTGTACCCCAGAGGGCATTCTTCTTGGATGTAAATCTTAAGTCAAACAACTTCAGGAAAATAAATCTTCGGTAATATTCCTACAACTGATTAGATTAAGTGTTGTCTTGGGTTTGTTCTCTTTCCCCGACTTAAGAGATAACTAGAGTGCTAAGTAACATTAGATGAGGGTTCTCTCCATCACAAAAAGTGCCTTCAGATTCCTCCCTGACACTTCATTCTTCTTCAAGAACTAGTCTACTTCCTCTTCCCTGGGGGGGAACCTCAAAGTGAACTCCTTCCATTTACACCATATGGTTAATAATCTCGTGTCCTCATTGAGGACAACGACTGAGCAGTTATCTCTCTATGAATTCCCCTCAGCAACCAACTTGCGATAGTGGGCTCACAGCAAATTTTGTTGATTCATTGATTAATGTCAAAAAATTCAGAGATAGATTATCCAAGGGAAACCACCAAAGGTAAGAAGGCTTACACAGACTGTGGTAATATTCTCTATTTTCACAGCTATTTTAGATCCTCAGGTGAAAATGAGTTACAGTGGACTTGAGGATTTCTATGTCTGGGTAGTAGTGCACCTGACTTTGAATTTTCTCAGTCAGGTGCAAACATCAGGTCCCTGGAGTCACCTCCTGAAAGGGGAGATGTTTCTAGAAATATTAGTGTCTCTGGTGTTTTCCTGGGGGATAAACTGAAGAAGCCTAAAGCCTAAATAATAGTTATGAAATTATCACAGTCTGGAGATAATCTAAAATATGTCATCATCTGATTTGGTCCAGGGTTTGAGATGACAACTATTTGGAGATATTTGGGGAAAAGGGGGATTCTGTAGACTCAGAACCAACATCTGAAGACACTACTAATATCTCCATTTTCTTAAGAGATTCCAAAGATGCTCTGGAATGGGTTTGGAACATTTATTCCTGAGGTGCTTTAACACGTGAAACATAAATTTGGTTCAGTAACTTTTGTTTGCACCTACAACCAGTTTCAGCAAACCATGCAGTTGTTCAACATGTAACGCTAAATTGATTTATGTCACCTTCTACCAGGCACCAAACCAATGTTCTTGATCAATCCTTTATGCAGTGTGCTAGTTTATATTTAAGGTCATGCCACCATTTTATCCAGGGAAAGTGAATCATATCCTTTTTGTTTTACTTTCTTCCATATTTATGGTTTGCTCTTAAGGGAAAAATGTGACTTCCTTCTTCAGTTCAGCCACGCCGATAGCTTCAATCTAACACGTTGATGTAGGTAGCATTTGGCAATGATCACATTCAGTTAACAGATATCCTATCTTGTCACAATTTAGAATGTCTGATGTTTGAAGGAGCTATAAACCTTATTTACATATTTGCCTTTGCCAACTGTAAATTTCCCTTTTATTGCTGTTGGCCTTATGGGGCTGTAAACATTCGCCATTTGCTCTTTGAAAGTTCACCCTGGATAAGAAATATTGAAGTAACAACTGTGGCCTTCTTTCTTCAATCCTTAGAAAAAAATGCAGTCTCTCCAAAGGTTCTGTTTTCAATGTATATGTCCGTTTGATTCTTTTTTTAAATTCATTTTTTTGTACGAGTCTTTGTTTCTTTTACAGCATTTATAATTGAGGGGAAAGCTATGAAATACTTTTCTTCACACAGCATACCTTGCAATGCAAACCATGTGTTATCTGTTTTCCTATGTATTTTGTATTGCTAGTACCATACTACCCAACTGATTGATCTTTGAGGAAGCTAAAGATACATATATTTTAAGTCTCATAGGAAATAAGATATCCCTCTATTGCTCTTTCAGATTAATGTGCTAAAAGCCTCTGCTTATCTCTAATGGATGATCCGTAATTTACATCAAAATTTCAATCCCTTTAAATTAATATAGCCATTTCCTTAATGAATCTTGTTACTAGAATCTTCTCCGATTTTCACAAAACAATCCAGTCATGGCTATTGACAATTTTTTGTTTAGCATAAAATCCGAGTATCAGAGTATTTTCCATTTTTGAAATTAATTAAGTTACTTATATTACTTTAAAATAAATATCTTCCATGCACCCATGTGAAAAATATATTCTATTATTCAACACTCCTTTTTCATCTTCTATTGGATTTCAAAGGAAAGAAAAATATATGTATTCTACCAGCAGACATATAAATATTGTGAGAGTCATCTATGGAAATAAGGTTGTTTATTTCTTATTTGTGCCCATGAGAGGTACAAGAGTAAGTCACGTTAATTCTGATGGGATTTAGCAGTCAAAATTTTCTCTGCATCAGCAGAAGGGATGTATGTGAGCATAGCAAAGGAGAAAGTCAAAAAATGAATGTCTGTGACCTAAATTTTTTTTTTTTTTTTTTTTTTTGTGGGGAAGACCAGCCCTGAGCTAACATCTATTGCCAATCCTCCCGTTTTTGCTGAGGAAGACTGACCCTGGGCTAACATCCGTGCCCATCTTCCTCTACTTTATATGGGACGCCGCCACAGCATGGCTGACAAGCAGTGCGTCAGCGGGCGCCCGGGATCCGAACCTGCGAACCCCGGGCTGCCAAGCGCGAACTAAACCGCTGCGCCACCGGGCGGCCCCTGTGACCTAAATTTTTTATTGTAGTTGTTACATAATTAATATTGCTCCTTAATACTAGTTCAGCTAATTCTGGATATACATATCTGGCATCTGTTTACTCCATAGTGAAAATAAACACTGATTTACTAATCCTCTAAACATGGGGTTGAGAAACTAATCAATCTTCATGGGTAACATCAAGACTGAGTTTACATCAAATGATCAAGTTGAACATAAGAGGATATCCCAATACGTGTTGATACTGAGGCAGGAGAAAATATTCAGTGCTGTTCAGCTGAGATGCCCCAGGTGACCAAGGGTCTTATCTAAATCAGAAGTGTGGGCAGCTTCACTGTCCTGATTCCCCACACAGCCCATCAGGGGGATTCCTTCCATAGCAAGTGGTTTTCAAACTGGGCTCAAGGAGCCCCCAAACTCCTACCTTGGAAGATTCTAGGGACTGTGGGGGTGGAGTGAGTAGGAGCAGACGGGACCAAGGCCTACCACTTCTGCTTTAAGCTGGAGCAGCAATTCTCCGTTCACCGGTTTTATATATTAGTTTTTGTAGGATTTACTCTGAAGAAAGGACTCAAGAGCTTCAAAAAAAAACTACTGCAAAGTGCTGTAATAATATAGGCGGGTGGATGGAGTCAAGACATCCTCAGAGAGGTAAAATCATAAGACAAGGGTCGCCGTCAGGAAAGAACAGACTGGGCCATTCTTGTGGGAATTGGGATTAAGTCACATTGTATGTTCCCTCTTCCCTAATAGCATATAGATGCATATAAGCAGTATACACACACATATGTGTGTACATGTATTAATATGCGTATGTATGTGTAATCATATATTTTTCTATATGTATGTGTACACGTGTGTATGTATATATGCAAATATACATATAAATGTGTAGACAGTGTATACATATATGTAAATCACATATGTATATGTATACACATACATAGACCTATAAACACACGTGCATGTATATGTATGTGTGTATATATATATATGTGTATATATGAATAGAGAGAGAGAGCTATAGCAACACATATTGTTGAACACCTATTATGTTGCAGGGACTGCCCAAACACTGGACAAATATAAAAGAACCAGACAGACGAGGTCCCTGCCCTCACAGGAAGACAAACAATAAGCAAGTAAACAGTAAACAAATGAATTGACTAATTACAGGTTTTGAATGCTGGTATAAATGAACAGAGCAGTCTGTAGAGGACAACATAGGCAGAGCAGCTGGTTAGATACTGGAAGGTATAAAGCAGCACATCCACTTGAAGAAGCAGGGAAGATTAGAGATTGGAAGTTCTCAGTTCTAGTCTTGGTTTTGCCATTAATAGTCTTATGTTGCCTGGGCAACAAAAATATGTTGGGTAAGATGATTTCCACTGAGGAGGTGGTAGGGACGTACCTTGGTGTGGTCCATACTGCTTTGAACTAGGTCTAATCAGGTCTAACGAAATGTGGACATAGAAGTCTTCCTTTAAACAGCTGAGAAAAAAATGAATGTAAGACTTTGTGAAGGCTAAGATAGAGCCTGCAAAGACACAGAAATGGCGAAGCTTTCTAATATCTTTAGCATTTTGGCCAAAGTCAATTGTTCAGATTTCCATCTGATAAACAATGTTAGAGATCATTTAGGCAGCCAGGAGTCACAAACTGTCTCCACATACTGAGGCAGGTAAAATCTGAGGAAGCTATCTGGAGCATGGGGGGGAGGACCCCTAGGGAACACACGCCCATTCTGGTGGGTGCAGCTGGTCCGCGCCACATGGGAATGCAGACAGTGTTGCCGGATATTAGGATTATAAAGAAGCTGGAAACCCAAATGTCCTTGTAAAAGTTCTTCCTTTCTTAATGTTGCCAACTAATAAAAAGATTAACACTGTGAGAAGAATCTTCAGACTAGATTCAGATGAAGGAACTCAAGTTCGTACTAATTTTTTCCATACCCCCTTTCCTCTTTCCCAACATGTGAGTAAAGTAGAGAGATTAAGTGGTTTCCTTAGATGCAGACATACAGTGAATGGAAGAGTTAAGTCTAGAGTCTTCATCTCTGACCTTGTCTAGGGCTTTTTTCTCACCACTTTCCACCATCCTGAGGGATAAGTCTACAGCCCACATTCAGGGAATAGCTATCAAATCCTCAGTTCGTTAACTTTGACTTTGAAACAAAACTGACAACCCCAACTGGACTGAGATCCATGGACATCAAGACACGTAGGAAAAAGCAGTTGTGAAAGAGGGATTTACAGGACTTGGGATCTCATTGGATCTTGGGGACAAGGATTGGAAGGAATCAGAAGAGTTCTGAGCTTGTTGATTTTAACTTCAGTGTGGGAAATTTCACACCTCTATTAAGTAGAGAGAATAGTGAACCTGTACATACACATCACATCTTTAAAAATCATCAGTGTTTTACCAATTTTGTTTTTATTTATTCCTCTACTTTTGGGGAATTTCACCTCTAAACATTGGTTCAGAGGTTTCAAAGTTAGTGAGCCCGGTTTCTGGGAAAGGGAAGCCAGAAGGAGTTACTTTTTTGTGTGTGATGATGGGGGAGCAGAGGGGCAGGGGAAGCATTGAGGGGAAATATGTTACGACATTTATTTGGGGACATAAGTTTGAGGGAGGAGATGTCTGGATTGGAGCAGAGTAGAGAATTCAGAAATGAAGATCAAATTCGGGAGTCTACCTCATAGAAGTGGGAGTTGAAGCTATGGATATGTGTGAAATTATCAGAAGAAAATGTGCAGCAAGGAGAGGAGAAGAAAAGAGACAAGGAAGGAGTGGAGGGCAGGGAAGGCCAGGGGAGGGGAGGAGGAGGAAGAAGATCCGGGGACAGTCAGAGATTGACGAGGAGGTGTGAACATTTCTGATATAACCAGAAGAGAATTTCCTCTAGCACGTATCACAACATCTACCGCCTGTCTGCACCTGGGCCTGGGTACTTGCCTGTCACCCAGGGAAGGCTGTGGCAGTTCTACAGCAAGGCCACCCCTGCACCTCTGCCCAGGATCTCATCCCCTCTCTCTGCTGCCTTAAGAGGCCGTGCTCCACCAATTCTTCCTTCTCTCCTGCCTCACCAATTTGCCCTTATTTATCTTACCATCAGCACATCCACAGGCTGCTATTTTTTCCACAAGCTATGACCCCTATTCTCTCCTTTCTCTTAGAGCAAAACTCTTTAGAAAGAATTGTCAATATTTGCTTTTTCAAATTCTCCACCTAGTCCCTCTTGAACTCACTAAAATCAAGCTTTCACCTCCATCATTCCAGTCACTAATGTTTCTGTCAGACACAAAGGACCTAAATCCAATTTTTGATTCTCGGTCCTCAGTCCTGACTTGACCTGCCAGCATTATTTGAAACATTGATCATTCCCTTCTCCTTAAAATGCTCCCTTCACTAGGCTCCCAGGATATCACGTTCCCTTGGTTTTCTTCCCATCTCACTGGCTACGCCTTGTCAGTCTCCTTCGCTTGCTCCAGCTTTGGCTGGATTGGTATGAGAGGTTTGGACCACAAGCAATCATTTTTGGTAGCAAAGGCGGAGGTAAGGTGGAAGACAGCCTAAGGGGCACAGTTACACTTGTTGGCTTTATCCTATTCCCTTTTTGTAATAATTGAGTTTTATCACTATGGAATCTTTTAAAAATTTGTTTATTCAATTCTAAGATATGGGCATCATTCTAGCTAGGCTGACTGTTGGTAATATAGAATCTACTCATCCCACACAGTTTAACGTAGTGCCTAGACTGAGAGACACACAATAGATGTTGGATGAATAAATAATAAAATCATGAATAAATGGGCATCAGGTTAAGTTTCCTTCAGCATAAGCCCTGGGACTCATTTATTCTTCAGCAATTACATATAAATAAGGCTGTTAATGTTTTGAAGCTGCAGTTATATAGGAGAATACTCAATGTCTCCCAGTGTTTTGGGATCACCACGTATTTCTTTTAGGATTATAAAAATCACTAATGCCATCGTTTCTATGTTCCTGCTGTCACCATTATAGCATATTCCATTTGCAGAACCAATCCAAGTTGGAGGTTGATATCCTGAAGTTCAAAGGTCATTTGTCTATCTGCGTCTTTTCACTGTTTCAAAACCTTAAAAACTCAGCATGGGAATAAGGATATTTGCTCTTTTTTGCTCTTATACTCCGTTTTCCCTTTGGTAAAAAGGCAAAGTTTCTTGGAAAACATAATAAATCTTTTGTAATGATCATCATAGTTTGAGATGGTATATTTTTAATGTTGCTTTACTGAAAATCACCATGTATAAAAAAGATGCAAAGATATATATTCCAGAGTGCCTTGAAATCAGCAGAGATGCACCTGCATATTTTGGTCCCATATATGAAAAGAGGGCGATTAGCTACTGAATTAACACATCAGGTATTAATCACTGACATTTTGTAGTAGTCCAAAGGTCATATTGAAAGATTCTGTTCATGCATAAAACTGCAGAACTTACTCTAATCGCACTGTACCTAATGGATTCACAGATGATCTAATTGGCCAAATTGGTAAATAAAAGCATGGTTTAGAATTGATTTTGTTTTATATTTTTCCTCAAGTACATTCCTATCATCACTTGGCATTGTAGTGGTTCATGAATCTGACATAGTAGAAAGTTCTTTTGGACTCTCTACTTGCAGCAATAAGCAATGGAAAATGATGTACTGAAAACCAAAATAGGCCCAGCAAAAGGGTAACCAAGCATAATGATCCAAATGAAATGGTAAACATCGTCATGGCATCTTGCATTTAGATGTATTTTATTTAGTCAGGCTCTTGAACCCTAGTTAGTTATACAAATGGTCAATCTGATGGTGACCATCCTATTGCAGTGCACCAGATTTGGCTCCATCTCCCAATGCATTATGTCATTGTCATTCTGTAACAGTGTTAATATTTTCTCCCAGGTTCTGAGTGCTACCCTTCTTTGACTACTGTCATGCTAGCCACTCATGATTTTGGTCCTACTTCAGTCAATGAGAGCCACCATGACAGACAAAACTCCTGCCACTGAGGCTTAAGGCCATACTGCCAATGAGTGTGTCATTGTGGATTGTATGAGTGCAGTGTGATGTGTGGTTTACAATGCAGTGTCTCTTTGCCATCATTTTGTGTTGCAGTGGATATATTTTGATCCGTAATAACTGGCAAAAGGTATCCAAGTGTGTCAGTCAGGGCCTGCTAGTATACAGATGGTGCACACCAAAAGGAGCAGCTGAGAGAGTTTCATGAAGAGGTAGGAAGGGTTAAGAGAGGCCAATGAGGTGTTGGGAACTTGTTAGAAATGCAAACTCCCAGTCCCTACTCCAGACCTGCTGAGTCAGAAACTCTGGGGATGGAACCCAGGAATCTGTGTATGAACAAGCTCTCAGGTGATTCTGATTCACGCTCAAGTCACAGAGCCACTGCAACAAAGGATGACGAAGCATTCTGGGGCTGGAACTAATTAGAAGGTGCAAGAGGAAAAAGTGGTGAAAGAGATTGAGCAAGAAATGGAATTGAGGGAATGTCTACCAGACTAGAACTATGGCTTTTGGTGGAGGACTGCCCACCTGTAGCCTGGCAGAGAGGAAGCCAGGTCTCTTTCTTCTGCTGTTCTCCTTCACCTACTGGTGCTCTCCTTTGGCCAAACCCAGTCAGAAAACAAGGGGGCCACAGAGCCTGAGTGATGCAGGGTGCACAGATCAAGGTGGACAATGATCTTGAGGGGCAAACAGAAATACCTGATACAGCAAGGGGTCATGGTGGACTTGGGAAAATCATGACCAAGTTTTATGTTAAACGGAAGTGTTAAAACGGAAGTTATATATCATTTGAGGCAGTTTCAGAGAAGTGGCAGAGGAGACATAAGGAAAAAGAGAGCAAGCAATTAAGTGGAAGCCTGTGGAAAAGCATCATAGCAATCACCACAGCATAGGAGGAATGACTGGCAATTCTGTTAGTTGAAGGTGGAAAAACCTCTGGTGAGAAGCATGTCAAGAATTTCATAGAAACTGTGATATGAAGCCCTTGTACAGTGCCAACCTATTTTTCTTTGCAAGGGTGGGCTGATTCAAAAAGAAAGAAAGACAGAAAAGACTAGTGTGACAATATAAACTTGAAAAACTAAGGACAGAAGTGACTATTTTATTACTAAGGGATTCTTTATTTTATCAAAATATTGAACAAGTCTTCCTTTACCTAATGTTTCTTGAATATGTGTAAAATATTCTCTTTTTTTTTCATTTTGGTACTATTAACTGCAAAAAGAAAAAGATTTGTGGGGTCAGCCTGGTGGCATGGTGGTTAAGTTCAATGTGCTCCACTTTGGCAGCCCAGGGTTCACAGGTTCAGATCCCGGGAGCAGACCTACACCCCTCATCAGCCATGCTGTGGCGGCATCCCACATACAAAATAGAGGAAGATAGGGACAGATGTTAGCTCAGGGCCAGTCTTCCTCAAGCAAGAAGAGGAAGATTGGCAAGAGGTGTTAGCTCAGGGCCAATCTTCCTCACCAAAAAATAAAAGATTTGAATTTGTGGGTGATAGAGAAAAGATTGCTGGGAAATTCTGAATGTGTAGGAGTAAAGTAATTCTTGTTGAGGAAACAGCCATATTCTTTAGTACAGTTTTTGGTGATGACTGATAAGTGTCTGTTATCACCAATAGAGCACTTCTCTTGAAATACTCCCATCTTAAAAGACTTATGTATATTTTCTCTATTTCTTTTTCTTTCATCTCTCTCATTAACCTACTCTAGTTTGTCTTTGGTCCCCACCACTTGGGTGAAACTGATCTCAACAAAATCTCAGTGATCCTCTTGTTGTCAAATCTCATAAACACTTCCAGGCCTCATCTCTTTTAACATTTTAGTGTCAGGAATTTGACACAGTTTGTCACTTTCTTCTAGAAACAGACCTTTCCTTTGACTACTTCAACACTATCCACTCCTGCTTCTTGTTTCTATTTCTTCTTATTCTTTTCTGACTTCTCCTGCCTCCTCAATATTCTTCAAGCTTTGTCTGAAGACCTTATTTTTTCCTCATTCCACTTCCTCTCCCTACATGATCTTGTCCTCACCCATGGCTTCAATGAGTTTCTAAATATTGAATGGTCCCACGTCTATATCTCCAGCCAGACTCCTCTGGGGCCAAGACTTGCGTCCCATCAGGATATAAGGAGATGGGAGCAGAGGAAGAATTGCCCACAAAGGACACTGTGAAGAAAGAGTCCAAAAATTAGGAAAGGAAACAAAAAAGCCATGTCAAAGAGAATGTGGAAAAGTGGTCAATGGCATCAAATGCTGTGAAACATGTTCATTAGGTTTCACCTGTAGAACATGCAGTGGTTGGCAGGGACAGGACTCAGCTGTCAGAGGTGAATTAAGTGCAGATGACCAGGAAGTGCAGACCACTCTTTTAAGGATTTGGTCTGTAATGGGAAGCAAAAGGTGTAGCAATATCTAGAGAGTGACCCGGGATCAAAGGATGGTATTTTAATTACAGAAGAGACTTAACCATGTTTATCAGCTGTGTGGGGTAGAATTAATCAATAAGAAATTATGGAAAATTAAGATAGAGAGGAATTATCAAGCAAGTTAGGTCTCCGGTCCAGTGGGGATAAGGAAAGTTCCATCAGAAGTTCAAGTTCACTTTCTATAGACCAAGTGCTTATCATAATAACACATATAATTGGCATTCCACTGTGTTATTCTATCATATTTTGTTTAGTTGGGTTATCTATTATTGGACATTGGATTTTGTGTGTGTGTGAGGAAGACTAGCCCTGAGCTAAGATCCATTGCCAATCCTCCTCTTTTTTTTGCTGAGGAAGACTGGCCCTGGCTTAACATCTGTGCCCATCTTCCTCTACTTTATATTGGATGCTGCCACAGCATGGCTTCACAGGTGATGCATCTGTCCACTCCTGGGATCTGAATCTGCGAACCCTGGGGCGACGAAGCAGAGCGTGTGAACTTATCCTCTACGCCACTGGGCCAGCCCCTCTTGGATGTTGGATTCTTTTTGATTAGTCATTATCATTGACATCATCTTCATCACCACTAATATTTATTGACTGCTTACTGTATGCTAGGATCATGCTAATGCTGTGTCTGCATTGCCTCTAATTTTTTACAGTGAACATATAATATAGATACTTCTACTATTATTCCATTCTAAAGCAGAAAAAATTGGGGCTTAGAGAGGTTAGAAAATTTGCCCAAATTTACACAGCTAGTAAATGGAGGCATAAGGATCAGAATTCAGTTATGTTTGACCCCTAAACCTGAGCTCTTAACCACAATGATATACCACCCCAAATTTGTGCTAACATGAATAATGGTGCCTTGAATATCTTTGTGAAAAGGGCTTTTGAGATGATGCACTTGGAGAACTGTGAGCCCATGGCTGAGTTGATTTCCTTTATTATAACTCTTCTCTATTCTGTTCTAACTTAAGATCAATTTGGGCTACCTTAGCTCTCCAAGACGACCCAAGTTAGAGCGAAATTCCAAGCTCCCTGCAGGACTAGGCGTGGGTGAGCCTTCTCATTTTCCACAGTTTCAAAGTGTCCATTGTGGATGGCATGTGGTCCTGGATGGACCTGCAGGATAGCACCCAATGACGTGGACAGAGAGCCTAGTTGGTTGTGGTAGTTGATGAGTCTGGGTAGAAAATACTAATTGGTTTAAGGACCAGCCTCCATCAAAATAGAGCAGAGCTGCACGGAGCAGATATACACCAGAGGGGCGCCAGGTTCTAGAGTCAAGGTTAAAATACTATTGAGACAACTAATTCATTTAACTGAGCACCTTGTAAGAGAGTATGCATGAAAGAAGGCTTCCTTTGGTGAGTTTACATTTTTATACGTGAATTGCAGAGATGTCCAGAGTGGGCAGGGCATTCTGAGCAGAGATCGGCATGAAAAAAGACAGAGGCTAGAATTCAACAGCTTCGTTTTTTCAGTCCATAGTGCCCATATAAGAGACTTTCCTATATTGGCAAGCAGCTAGCCAGTATTTCTTATTTGCAAAATAAAGGCCATGGTTATTTCTGATTATGGACAGAATGAGGACTATTCTCAAGGCATATCAAGTCATGAGGAAGGGAGGACAGAGAAGGAAACTGTGATTGCCCACAGTTCAGAGTAACAGGAAAAATTCAGGGGTCCCACATTGCCTGACCTCTAAACAGAATTACATTTTAAAAAGTGGAGTCTATTATCAAAAAAAGTAATTACAAGGACATGTCAAACCTCACCTGGATCTTGTGAAGATTCAAGATAATCAAATTCATAGCCCGCACTTCCGCAGCCTCCTCATATTTCTCTGTTCTGACCCACTTGTACTTCCAGAGCATCTTGCTCACTGCACCCCATCAAACTGAAGAGACCAAGACATAAAGTGGCTTCTCTATCCACTCTCCCCCAGACCTTTAATGAGTAGTCTGATCTAGTCCTTCTAGTTTTTCTTTCTTCCTTTCTTTTTTCTCTGTCTTTAACTTATTACCCAGATTCTCATCCACAAAGACGAGTTCAGGAGCTGACTCAGCAAGAAAGTCTCTTCTAGTTCAGTGTCTTTATATCTGCTCTCTGATTGCACAAGCCCTGGGATGTGGCTAAAACGTAAGGAGATATCCACTTAGAATGCCACTGAGAGGAGACCTTGAACAGGCAAATAAAAATTCCCCTTTGGAGAAAGGTTGGGAGAGGAGAAGGCTGGGAAGACTCAGAAGGTTTAACGGATGTTGTCGCAGACAATATACATTATGGAAAAAAACAAGTAGTTAATAGTCTAGGCATCTCCCTAGACTGGGACAATTTTGTAGAATGAACTAGTTTTCTAGAAGTGGTTAATAATGTGGAGATTACAAAGGATCTGCTCAAAGTTGAAGATTCATAGATGATCAGATTCTTCTAGGGTGAAAACTATTTCTTGAATCAAGAATCTGTAGCAGGAAAAGAATTTTAGAAAGCCTCTCTACACAATTATGATTTAAGGCGTTATTCTCCCGTCTTGACTCCACCTCTCCTCATCGCCAGCTCTTAGTATGTTCCCAGGATTCTAGAAGTGTGGTCACTGCCGAGAGCTCTTGGGCAGGTCCCCTGTGGGCTCACGGGGCGGGACCTGGGCTGAGGGCTCTACTAGCCTCCACTTCCCACCCTCTCAGGCGTTTGCTGTGAGGGGACGGTCAGTCCTGGGTCATTCCGCCCTTTCAGTAGGACAGTAGTACAATTTCTCATTTATTCTTAAAATTATTGCAGAGCTTTGGTTACCCCTTACTACTGTTGAAGGTGAAATGCTTAAAAATATGAGGGTGGGGGAGTGATGGAATGGCTCAGAAAAATTACATTGTAATAAATCATCAGCTAGGTGGAACTCGTCCAAGCAATATGAAGGAACTATAGAATGAAGTAGCTGTGCTACCAACAAAAATATGTAATTTATCATTTAAAACAGCTGCTGAACCAGAAGACTGGAAGACTGCCAAGGTGATACCCATCTTTTTAATGGGACTAAAGGTGATCTCAGAAATTATACATCTGTGGGTTTCATATTGACACTAAGAAAAATGTCTTTACAATTAAAATGATCTCCTATATAGCCTTGCACATAGTTTATGAAAATCGCTTTGGCTACAACATTGTCATTAGGTCTAGAAAATTTACCTTGGCACCACCCACATTATCTCTCGCAGCATCAACTTCCATGCACACATCAATAGAGGCCCAGATACGCAGAGGTGTAGACAACCTATGGGCACACACAGTTGTGAATCAAATAGGCCAATACATGGAAAGTCCTGGACACGGTGTGGTGTGGACAAAGATGATGATATTTAACAAGATGATATTGTAAATATCACAAAGATGATATTTAAAGGTGTTTGGTGTTGCTGGTGTGTTGCTGTTATGAATCGTATACACTAACATTAAAAGACACATGAGCAGGGGCTGGCCTGGTGGCATAATGGTTACGTTCCCGTGATCCTCTGCAGTGGCCCAGGGTCTGTGGGTTTGGATCCTGGGCATGGACCTACACACTGCTCATCAAGCCATGTTGTGGTGGAATCCCACGTACAAAATAGAGGAAGATTGGCACAGATGTTAGCTCAGGGCCAATCTTCCTCACACACAAAAGAACAAAACAAAACACAAGAGCAATTGCGTAAGCACACCCATACACACACTCCTTCTTTGTTCATTCTTTCTTGTTTATGCTGTTATTGGTACTTCCTTCTTTCATCCTACATGGAGGACAAGGAAATTTTATCTTAAGAAGAAAATACAGTATTATTTTGGCCACTGTTATGGGAACCTACAGACAATTGCTACCTCTCAGGGTGTGGTGATCTGAAGGAGCAAAAGGTGAAATGGAAGGAAGATCTTTTAACTGTGTTATGTGAAAAGAGGGAAATAGAAGCTGTAGAATTTTGCTTCTAGAATCACGAAGCAAGAAGTATTCTTCCACAGCTCATGGTCATTAGTTTTACTCAAGCCCAAATCGAAGAGAGGGAGAGAATTCATATTTATTGAGCATAACTATTGTCCCATTAATTCTCCCAAAGATCCTAGGAGGAATGGCATCATCTCTATTTTAAAGATGAGAGAATTGAGGCCTCGCAGTGGGTAGCCCAAGATCACAATAGGAAATAGCTGGGATTCATACCCAGATGGGCTTGTGCACCTTGTACTATATCAGACTACCTCTCCTAAGCACCTGATGAAAAGAGTGATAGTTTTTATAACATTTCATGAACTTTCTGAGAGTTATAGCAGCAGTAAAGAAGACTCCTTGAATATACCTTATTTAAACACTGAAAATTCTTATGATACATTCTCTTGGTGGAATCTATCAAAGAAACTGAGCCACAGAGGGAAATCAGAAACTCTGTTGTGGATTAAATGGACAGGGGAAAAAACTCATTATTTTAAAAGGGCAAGTTTTCATCAAGGAAAGATCAAGAGTGAAGTGGCCCACCAATGTAGACTAAGTATAGTGTATACACTGCCGGTATTGATGACTCAGAAGACAAGGGGAATATTAAGTATTAATATTTGCTGATAATACATGTTTAGGGTAAGTTAGGAAGAGAAAATATGATGAAAGTCTCTAAAGAACATGAAATGACAACCTAAGACAAGCAACAACTTGGCAGGTAAATTTAATTTCGTAAAAATACATGCAAAGCAACATATACATAGAATATATGCATGTACACATATACATTTATTTTGTCTGATGAAACATTTAACTGTCCTTTATCCACAATGATTTCCAAATTATCTATAAACCTCTCAAGACAAAGACAGAGGCATCAGTTTTGAGAACTGAGTAAAAATATCTATTTCATGTACAGCAGCTATAGAAGAAAAAAGTGTGACTATACAATATGTAAATTAATATTAGACCATATTAATTAGAAGTGTACCAAAATGGTGCC
Organism: Tapirus indicus; assembly: GCA_031878705.1. Classification (NCBI taxonomy): domain Eukaryota; kingdom Metazoa; phylum Chordata; class Mammalia; order Perissodactyla; family Tapiridae; genus Tapirus; species Tapirus indicus. The sequence continues at coordinate 29,853,920 of CM062937.1, read as the reverse complement.
ATGTGTGTTATAGTCTCATGGGCAGTTTTCTGAATCTGTTGTGTGCTCACACTTTAATCCTATGTTAACTTTTGTCACTCATTTCACAAATGAAACAGCAGTAAGAGAAAACAGTAACAAAACAGTCCAGAAATGTGTCACGAAATTTGCAAGAGCTGTGAGGGGCGAGGAACTCCTCCAAGAAGAAAAATAAGAGTGATGAGCATAGAAACAGGGGCAAGCAAGAGGACATGCCCCACAGGATGTGCTGTGGGAAATCAGGAGTGGTGTTAAGAAAAGCTGATACTCTTATTTTCTCTTCTCAGTAGCAAAGAAACAAGGAAGACGCTCAGGGAAACCAAATAGCAGCAAATCTAAAGGGAGAGAGGGAAAGAGATTCTCAACATGGTGTATGCGACTTCACTGAGGTGTTTGGTTTCAACTGGATTCGAACATTTGGGGGAGGTTTGAGAAAAGGGTTCTGCATTGCTACAAGTAAGAACAGCACTGGCAGTTTATTGTCAAGGATACAATTAGGAGGATGCTCAACTGCATTGCTTCAGGGCACACACTGCTGATCACCAGCTGGGGACTGGGAGAAATGGCCCCCTGTAGTCCCATGTTGCACAATTAGGTGTATTATGGGGGGTTTTTCATCTTCGGGAGTGTGCAGCATTGAAGAGAGGGTACCAGACTCCCTGGCTCACTGGTCTGTTCTGCTATGGTAATTATGATGTCTGCACGCTGCTCTTTTAGGTTTTACAAGTTTCTGATTCACAAGAGTGCTGCTGAACACTAGAATAGAAGATATGTCTCTAATCCCACTATGACTACAAAGTTCACACAAATTTTAAAGAAAAGTCAGGTTTCCTAAAAAGGGTTTCCCCCGCCCTGGAGATAGGTTGCCTGCTCCGTTCACTGTCTCCTCCTCTGAGCTGCTAAACTGATTCATGTACAGCCCATCAGCTCTCCTCCACTGCCACCCTCCTTAGCAAAGTCCTTTAACTGAGTGAATACCAAGTGGCTGTCAAAAAGAAAAAAAAACACAAACAAAAAACCCACTATTGGCTTTTGCACAACTGAGTCGCTACTAAAATTCTCATGTTAGTTTCCTGGGGTGAGCTCTTTCGGCTTCATTTGGCATTTGGCAAGCTCTCCTTCCAATTTATAAAGGATTCCGATTTCCCAGGGTCTGAAGTAAGGAGACTGGATGTTCTTTTCTTAGTTTTCTTTTTCTCGGACTGGGCGCATTGGACTATTAAGGTAAATTCTGCACTGTCCACCAAAGGGAACTAACTCTAAACCTGTGTCCTTCTGACAGTTACTAATAGGAGTGTGAGATGCCCATTTCAAATAACTACTGGCTATGTTACCAGCAAAGGTCCCTGAGCCAAGATCGCCCATCAAATATAAATCCAGACCCTGCAACACTCAGGGCCTAGGAGGAGTTCATGCATAGACACAGACAGGCTGAGAGGCCACAGTCAAGGACCCTACAGTGATTGTAAAGAACTGGGAAACTGTACTGACATTCCTTAAAACACTTCATCATTCATTTTTCAACCATCCTGTATCCAGTGCAGTTCAACATTTTCGTTTGGCTAGGAGTCTGTTGGTTACTGTGGACAATTCCCAGCCTTTGCATTTAAGCATCATTTCTACCCGTCTCCACCTCCCTTTCTAGCTGAGAAGGAATTTTTCCATCTTCAAAAAGGCATCAGGCTGAGTATTTGAATAAACGGTTAACCGCTGCGTGAAAACAGTTTTCACTGGCTCCCTATTGCCAGAACTGAGCCTCTTCTCTGTCAGTTACTGAGGTTGGTGATTACAGTGACTAATGCGAAGCCTACAGCCATCCTCCCTCACGCGTCCATCAATACCCGCATGAGGCATATAAATGGGATCAGGTGGGAAAAGGCAATAAGTCATATTTGATGGAGGTCTCTTTCGTTTTTTCCTCTGAGTTATCTTCTAAATAGCTCTTTCTACGTTGGTTCAGACTGGCAGCATTACATAGTATAAACCCTTCTGATTTGACAAATTTGTATCAGTATTCATATTTCTTAGACCCTTGGCTAAAAGAAGCCGGGCAAATTAGAGAACTGCTGAGCAAGAGTAAAAGACAGTTGGGTGCCATTTTGGGGAGCCAAATAAGAGATGGATATGTTTTTACTTGCAAAAAGCGGGGGGGAAAGACGTAAGAGTAGTGATTTGCTTGTTTTATACCAGCACAAGTTTAGTTGCACATGAAAAATGTATTTCAGTACCACCTGGTAAATTTCATTCATTTTCGATCACCTCGGGGTAAATAATGTTTGACAGTACAGAAACTGGGTGATGTTTTCTAATAATATCATTGTCTACAGTCCCTGTTAAGTAGCTGTTGTGGTGCAGAAAAAATGTGTCATCTCAATCAACTTGGATGTGGAATGGGTTTTGGGTCCTTAAAAAGTTGTACCTGGGAGGAAATAATAGCTGAAATTGATGGAGTTCTGGTAGAAGTGATTATCTTTGGGTGAGGGATTTTGACAGCAGAGATACTTTGTTTGGGGGACACTCATTAGACAAGTCAGGTAGACTTTTTCAGAGCATGTGAGCTTCTGATTATAAAAATCTGAGAAGATTTGATAGCAGGAAAGGCATAGCTGTCACTCAAAGATTATGCATGATAGCCTCCAATTGGCAGATCACTCTGGCTGTTTTTAAATTCCCAGGATATTGCCTTTCCTAAAACAGATTTACTAAAACTTAAATCTGAAAGCTACATGAGTCAATAAAGTCTCCTTTGTAATTCCACCCATTAGAACCCCTTAGGATTATGCTTCAGATGGGGTATTCAGAACTCAAGTTAAAGAAGAAAAAAAGCACGTAGGAAACCAGTGTACAGATTTAGACCGTGTGCATCATCATTTATTACAGTTGTCTATTACACAGAGGCGATAGGGGCTTGTGAAACCTTTTCCACTTGCCTAGAAACTTCTACTTTGGAACACTCTTTACCTTCAACCTTATCATGTGAAGACTGAGTGTTCGTCATCCATTTTCTTTCTTCCTATCTCAGTTGTCATGGCTACAATCATGTTGTTTCCTTGTCACCTGAAATACTACAGCTCCTCATTAGTATCAGGTGTAGAAGATTCCGGCTTAACATGTACAGGAAAATATATAGTGACTGAGTAAAGTTTGCAAACCCTGGATGTCTTTTAATACTATTAACTGAATAACAGAAATCTAGAACTTTCTATAAGAGATACATCTATAAAATGAGGGGTAAGACATATTTTGGAGAGAATGATAGCACATTTATTGGCGTTCAAGGAGCAAATGTCAAATTCTTATTTTTAAATCAAAATGTTTTATAGTATTTGGAAAGGGAAGCAACAGTGGTATTCTTATCTTTGATTTATATTTGAATTAAAATGTATATTTTGCAAGCATACAAAAGGGCAATTTACTGTTTCATAAATAACTGTTCAAGAGTCACTGTTCATCTCTTTGTTCCCACTGGCAATTTCTTAGCATATGGGGGTTTTTCTCCTACCTTCTAATGAGGATGATGTGTGTCTTCCTGTCTGGAATGCTGAAGAAGTTACTGAAATTTTAGAAATAGAAAGGATCAAAGTGAAAGAAAATATTAATCTATGGTTAATGAATACAGCAGAAAAATTCACAAATTCTCTCGATGGTATTAATTGAAAGATTACAAAAGGAACATGGATAACAGAACTCAAATGGAAATTAATGTGAATTGTTTTCCAAAACTAACCTAAAGATGGACATCATTTTAAATAGTAATTCAATGTAATAAAAAGCAGCAGTGTATAATTCTAACCTGATGTCAACATTCTTATAACTCATACTAGGTATGAAAATCTGTTAGTATCATGAGTAGATAAAAAGAATAAGCTGACATTATAGCTGACACCAAGGAACTTTGAACTTGGAGAATTTTCAGAAATAATGTGATTAAGTTAGTGTTGTGTCTAATGTGTTATCTGGGCTTGTTATGCAATAGCATATTACAGAATAACCCCAACATCTATTCCAAATAAAACTTCCATTCAAATCAGACTGATACGCCTATATTGTACTTTAATTGGCAAAAAACAACTCTTGTACAAACGAACCCAGGTCATTTTGATTAAGATTTTTCACTTCAAATATTTTTGTAACTATTATGTTATATAGAGAGTAGCTTTCGATTTTCCTTTTTAAAACAGATAAGTATAATACTTGTTTGTCAAAACAGTTTATATCATATAATATGAAATCATCATTCAGTATGCATTTGGTTGTCTGTAGAATCAAATTGTTTCTCTTCTTTCAATCCCATTTTTTCCCCTTTTGGCAAACAACAAGAAAAAACCAAGAATAAAAACCTCAGGTTGTTGTGGTCTTCCATGGGACATGGTTGAAGGAAGTCCATAATTCATTCTGACATTTCTTCAAAGGGGAAGGTTTCCAAAGTCATTATTGGGCCAATAACAATGTTGCACTTTGCAGAAGTCAGTGGGGCCACCCTAAGATATACAGGCTGCCCTAAACATTTTGACTCCTTTCACCAACAGACTCTCTTCCTCATTCCCTACACTCTCTCTACAAAGGGCCACATGTCTCCTGCTTTTTTAAGACAAAGGCTAAATGATGTGACTGATGCCATATTTTTTCACCTTCACCTCAAAATTTCCCTTCATCTTATTTATATTTGCATTCCTGTTATCTAGCGAAATGCTTGGCCATATGGAAGATATTCCAAATGAACCGAAGAGCATGCCTCCCATGTTGGACTACCGCCATTCCAGCATTGTTGAATGAATTACCTCTTCTTTCTCATGCATCTTCAGCTGTCCAGTGACTTCTATGGCTTTGGCTCTTTCCCCTTGGCCTAGAAACATATTTTAAACCTAAAGTGCAAAAACAAACAAACAGAAACACTTACTTTGTACTCTGCTAAAATTAAAAGGAAAAAAAAAAATCAGCGTTTCCAAAAGCAAACTCATTCCCTTCCATTCCCAAACAAACAACTTTATAATGAATGAATAATTGCCCAGTTTCTGAAGTCTGAAGACTTGAGTCCACAATGAATCTTCACCACTCTACCAGCTATAGGATCTTTGCCAAGATTTTTAACCTCTCTAAAAATTTTCTCTCTTGTGAAAATAAAAAAAGGACCTTACCTCATTGGATTGTGGTGAGGATTAATTCTTCATATACGTGCAATGATTTAGCATACAGCCTAACATATAATAACATCTTGAAAATTGGTAGCTAATATTATTCATTTACTCTGGAGTTATTTATTGGGTGCCTACTCCATGCCAGGCACTGTAACAGACACTGGAGATGCAGTGATAGGTATCCATCAGGGCTGACTGGGACTCTGCTTGCATGGAGCATTCAGTCTTGGCCGATCATTCTTAGACTTCAGCATGCTTCAGTATCACTTGGTGTGCTTGTTAAAACATAGATTGCTGGGCCCCACCCCCAGAGTTTCTGATTCAGTAGGTCTGGAGTGGGAGCGAATAATTTGCATTTCTTACAAGTAAAGAGAAGCTGCTGATGCCACTAGCCTAGGAATCACTCTTCAAGAATCACTGATCTAGTCTATTGCTTTCACTATTGTTAGTATGGTCCTTATATTTGTTTGTCTTTTGTTGGTGTCACCATATTCCCAATCAGTCAGGCTGAGAAACTGGAGGCATCCTTTACTCTTTATACCTGTCCTACTCTTTCACTGCCATCCTCTTTTTATTTGAATCTGTTTGGGGAATAATATAAACTCTTTCTAACTCGTCTCTTCTGCAATTTTTCCTACATGCTTCTTCCAGCTTAGTATTCTTAAAATAAGCTCAAAATATGTCAATTCTATGCCCTAAACTCTTCTCTGATTTTCTCCTGCCTTCAGAAAAAAACATCCAAATTCATGACCCCAGACTTTTCAAGCTTTCATGATTTGGCCTCGGTAATAACTCTGATGAGATAAGTAAAACTCTACAGAGTTTTGAGATATTTGAACTTGATTGGAGAAAAAGAATATTTCCAGGAAATGAAAGTGATATATGCTCATTGGTGTAATATGTATTTATTTGAGCTACTTAAAGAAGTTAATTTTGGCTAAACCAACATTTCTCAAACAGTGTTTCTCAGGTCACTAACTCATGTTTGGGACAAATGCAAATTTCTTGGCCAACTCTGATTCTTCCAACTTTGAGTGATTGGGAGTCAATAATCTTCATTTTTAACCAGCTCTTTCAGCTCAAAGTGAGAGAACTGCCCTAGATCAAAATCAAGAAAAGGTGACTGTAGAAATATAAAATGAGATCAGGCTTAAAGATAAATAGACAGATAGTTATTTTCAAGTGTTTGCAATCCTTAAACATTTTTAAGGATACTAGTATGACCATCTGCATTCCTCCTGGGAGGAAGTGTTGGACACAGGAAGAGCATTCCTGGGCAGAGCCATTGGGAAACAAGTATTGGAGTAGTCCAGGTAAGAGAAGAAAGGTGAGAGTAGGAATCAAAAGCCTAGATTATTTAGAAGGCATTTCAGAGGTATCTTAAAAATAACTTGTTGTCCAATTAGAGTGAGAGGTGAGGAAAGGAAAGGAATAAGGAGTAATACACTAAATTTTCTATTTGGAGTATCTAGAGGGTGGAAATTGCCATTAACTAAGACATAAATCACAGACAAGAAAAATGGTCAGAGGCTAAGGAGAGAAGATAATTAACATGGTTTTGGTCATGCTGAGTTTGAATTGAGTCTATACAACAAAGACGTATGGAGGATCTATTATGTGCCAGACATCATGCAAAGCAATGGGGAAAACTAGTGAGGAAGATAGTGAGTCCCTGTGTTCACAAAGCCTGTCACCCACACTGGAAATAATAGAACAAATGATTGAAATAATGTTGGGTCTGTACCATGGCTGGTGAAGCACCACGTGCCTTGGGAGTGTGTGGCAGGCGTCCCTGTTGTAGTTTGGGATGGGGGACATAGTCTTTGAGGACTTCCCAGAGGAAGTGTTATTCCACTAAGATCTGACGGATATATTGGAGTTTCAAGTCAAAAGGAGATGGAGAGAGAGGAAATATATGCCAAAAAAAGAGAAAAAATATGCAAATTCCAGGAGTGATAAAATGTGTGGCGCCTTTGAGGAACTGAAAGGAGTTTACTGGAGCTGAAGTGAAGGAGTGAGGTAGCAGCTCTTAGGGGACAGATTAATTAGGGTAGTGTCCACTCTTCAACAATAAAAAGAAGACAAAGCAAAGTATTTAAATATGATAGAAGCTTCTTTCTCCCTAGTGAGATGAGCAGAGATGAGCAGAGTAGGGACATTAGTACATGTGAGGAGCTTCTGCCCTCCTTGACAGGGGAGTCTCCACCTCTGGGCCCAAGGCAGATGATCCAGTTCTTGCCATCTCCTGCCAGAAAGATGTAAGCAGGGGACCTGTGAGCCCAGGCCCAGTCATTTTAATGACAAGCCTTGGAAGTAGAACACATTACTTCTTCTGTCGTTCCATTGACATTGACCAAAGCCTAGGCATATGCCACACCTAGCTTCAAGGGAAGCTAGAGAATGTAGCTCCATCCCAGCTAATACCCCACAATATGAAAAAGGCAGAATAAATGGTATAATACAGCAGCCTGCAACAGAAGCCAGCCACAAAAGGGCTTAGAAGCAATAGTAAGGAGTTCAAAGGATATCCTAAAGGAGCCTGATAGATTTAAGCTAGAGTGTGACATGAAGAGATTTCTAGAAAGCACTACAAATGAAGGATTCAATGACAGCAATACTTGAGGCAGGGAGACTAGTTAGGATGAAGGAAGTGCAGAATGTATAGAGAGAAGCGGACATATTGAATGACTTGGCCATTGATCATATACGTGGTGCAGTGGGAGAAAGGAAGGAGTCAGGGATGATTCCCACTTTTCTGGGTGGAAAACTGAATGGACAGTGGTGTCCTAACTGACCTTCAGAACACAGGAGAAGACATGGATGTAGATGCGCCCAGCAGAGGAGTGGGGAGGATCTGAGTTCAGTTTTGAAAAGATCCATCAGGCAGTTTTAAACATAGACCTAAAGGCAAGTGTGGATATTTAGGAGAAAACAAGGAATAGCTAATAGTTGATGTTTTCTGTGTTGTTCATCCCAGGAAAATGTAAAAAGTGAAGGAGTAGAACTATGAACTGAATGTTGAAGGGGAGGGAGAGGATGTAATGGAAAACTGACAAAAAGTGATGCCAAGAGAGAAAAGTTCAAGGAAGCCAAGGGAAAAGAGAGTTTCAAGAAGGAAGGTTGAAGTAATTTGACAATAGCTAAGATATATTTAGAGTTTAGCATGTACCAGGTACTTTTCTAAGCTCTTTACTGGCGTTACCTTATAACAACACAGTGAGATAATGTTCTATCATGGCCTCTATTTTACGGTTGAGGAAACTGAAACACCAGGAGACTAAGTACTTTGTCCAAGTTCACTCGGTGCAGTGGAATTCAAATGCAGGGAGCCCAGCTCCATAGCCTGTGCTCTTAGGAAAAAGAACGAAGAGGGAGAAGAAGTTGTTGGACTCAGCTATGAAGAGTTTGTATGTGGCCAAAATGAGAACAGTTTAGAGGACCAATGTTGCTTTAGATATGCTCCTCACAGCCTAGGCCAATGAGGTACGCTATGGAAAAATAATGCTGTAGTCAAATGAATTTGGGAAACACCACAGACCAATCCCTTCCCTTTCCTGGGAATGTATAATGCACACTAGTTTAAGAAAGACATGAAAAGTTCAGTAGAAAATAAAATTAACTTTGTTTAACCCAGTATTTTCCTAACTTATTTAATCATGGAGCCATTTTCTTTCAGACTACCTATTAAAATAAGATTCCACAATTTGAGAAGTGGAGATCAGTGGAGCCAGGGGGTGAGTGGTACAGTGGTGAAAACTGAAGAATAAACTTTGATACATTTGAGGGTTGAAGGGAGCACAGAGGGAGGGCAGTAGCTCCGGTGTACAGGGCACACTCCACCTTCTCTTCGCCTCTCAACCAGGATAGAAAGCTCTGCTGGGTTCCTCCAGCACATTTGTGCCTCCACCCCAACCCCCCACTACCAATGGCAGTTGTCCCACATCCCACACAGCATATTATTTTATTTGCTGCATACAAATTCAATTTTAAGCTCTCTGAAGGCAGGGTTTTGTTATATTGACTCTCTAGCTTCCATAGCATAATTAACAAAATATGTTTAAGAAATGTTTACAAACCAGGCCTAATGGTCTAGTGGTTAAAGTTCAGCACTCTCACTGCTTCAGTGGCCTGGGTTCGCTTCCTGGTCATGGAACCACACCACCTGTCTGTCAATTGCCATGCTGTGGTGGTGGCTCACATAGATGAACTAGGACTTACAACTAGGATATACAGGCATGTACCGGGGCTTTGGGGAGGAAAAAAAGCGGGGAGGGGAAGATTGGCAAAAGATGTTAGCTTAGGGTGAATCTTTCCCTGGGAAAAAAAATGTTTACCACGTGCCAGGACTCTACCTAAGACTTCACATTCATTACGTCATTGTATCTGCATAACACGTAGGCTATATGATTGCTCCACCTTGCAGATGAGAAAACCAAGATTTAGGTTAAAGAAATTGTCTGAAGCCACTGCTGGTGAGAAATAGATCCATGAGACTCAATTCCAAATCTGGGTGACTCCCAAGTCTGTACCCATAACCATCGTTCCTTACGGAGTAAAATCAAAGAATCATTTTCTGAGTGAATGAGTGATTAAGTGAGCAAACATAGTTTTTGGTGACCTATGGCCACTTTTCTGAGTGCATTTCCGTTAGAATTAAAATCGGAGCGTATTCTTCTTAACTAAACATCAGTAAATGAATATATAAGGTGAATCTGACAGCCGCCTGCTCCTGAATTATGGGGAAGTTATTCAGGAAGAGTGCTAAAATGTTTAGCTAGCTACAGAGTTACTAGTTACGGAATTACCTCTAAGCAAAGAGCTATTTTTCATCTGCTCTTGACTATTGGTTTGAAGGTTTCCCCTTAGCCCCAGATATTAAGGGAGTCACAACTAGACAACGCTGTGTTGACTGGATAAACATCGTATTTCCTTTTTATCACATTTTTCCCCCAAGTAGTACTGTATTGAGTTACAGCCTTATTCATTGCCTCTTCTACAGAAAGACACTTTGAAAAATTGGGCCTTTGTAGTAATATTGACAACAAAAGCAGGTGTTGTCACCTCCCATTAGCATTAATTTAATCTGTGATTCACTACAGTAGACAACTAATACCGCCCTATGGTGAGCCTTCCTAGGAGAAATGAGGAGCAGCAGAAATAAACCCCACTGCAGAAAATGGAGCAAGACAACCTTTTTGGGAATATTAAATATAAGCTGTATAAACATTTGGTTTCCTTTTATCAGTTATGAAAAGTTCCTAATTCGTTCTATACCGGAAAGACCATGGTGGGGGGAAATGGTTAATTGGTCTTGAAAGACAATTAATATCTGTCGGGAACACGCACAACACACACAGCTTTTGCAAACAGTCAGTCCCTTTGCCCCCTTTTTCTCTGTTGTTCTGTTTATTGTGCCCAGTTAATGTGCTCTTTTGCCATAATAATTTCCAGCTAAATGGTAATTGCTCTATTGACGGCATTACTGTACATTTCTGACAGATCATTATTCATACTTAACCACTTGACCTGGAATAAATGTTAAAGCAATTACCACTGAGAGCTTTTCTATGAGAAAATTGAGGCAAAGTTTAGAGATAATCAAAATGCAAAGCTGATCATGATAGCAATTGGAAAAATGGCAAATCCTATTAAACAGATTTTTATTAGCCAAGTTGATGCCAGTAGATATTATCTGGTAATTTAGTCTTATTAAAAAGAAAATAAAGCAGCTAATTGTTTACTATTCTGGAACTTATTCCAGCTTGCAATTTGCAACTGAAATTAGGCTTTATGTGGCTCATCTATTTTGTCACATTGAAATATGAAATCGTTTGGTACAAAGTGCATCTGCTCGGTGCCTCTTACATTACTGGAAAAATCCCTCATTCAATATGTTTTGTACCTGTGGAGGTATTATGGATGGATTAATTTATAGCAACTAATATAAAAGCTAATATTCAGTATATTCTTATGATGTCAAACATTTTCAGTCTGTATTTCTAAGGATTAAATTTTATCCTTGCTTTATTTTATTTTATATTCAAACATTGACACAATGATTTCTTTTTTGATTGAGTCAGAGGGCAACATGCTTCTGAAAGCACCACAGATGAGACGTAGTTTCTAGTCATTAGAAATAAGAAATTCAGTGTGGACCCCTAGCTTAAGTATATAAATGGAAGGAACAATAGTAAATTTTTCAACATATTTGAAAATAAATAATATTCAAATTTTGCAAGCAAAATGCTAAATCGATTGTGTAGTGATGAAAATAACTAATGACCTAAAAATTGATTTTACTATCCATGGTGACAACGGTTTCCTTGATCTCACTTTGCACTTTAAAATCAGCACATTCTCATGACCTGGCTATTTAGAAGAAGTAAAAATAAAATCCACAACTTATTCTTCTTATTTTGTGGTCCAAGTGGCTCACGGAAAAGCAAACTTTCGGGATCACAATATTTGGAAAGTGGTCTTTTCACAGAATCTTTCTGTCCTAAATTGAGAGACTATTTAAGACAACAAAAGTTAACAAAATCCCATTTTAATTTCTGCACAGAACTCCCTTTTCCCCCCTGGTTCTTAAAGGCTGCTTAGCTAAAAGTTTGGCGTGATTCAGAGTCTTTGGACTAATACCTGGAGCCAAGCTCTAATCAAAAACATGTACCAGAAGAGACAGAAATTCTTAAACAGACAGTATAAAGTTTTACTGGCCCCTACTGAATCATGAGCCCTGTTTGAAAACTATCATTAAAATTCAGAAAACCGATTACTGATATGCTGATATGGTTATCCTGGGAGGAGCAGTTATCAGGGTCTCCTTCAGTTGGTTGCAGTATTTTCTATATTAATGGAGGTTTTTTTCACAGTTAATGAAAGGAGAGACTTTCTTTTAATAAGTCCATAAAACATTAAGTAGCTTTTTTCCTCTTTCTTCTCCCATTTTCTTCTCCAAAGAGTCCTTTTGAAAGTCCAAAAGGTATACATTTGGCAGTCAGATAAGAAGTGGCAGTTTGTAAAAACACATTCTGCTTTTCAGTACTTGGACTTGGCCTGATCAAATTGATAGTGTTTGAGATAACGGACTCGAATCGTTTCAAAATTTTTTGTATACTAACATCACTTCTTTTTAAAGAGATATCCACCCCACCCCACCCCCAAGTTTTCTAGATGTTCTGAAAGCACAGTAGCCAGAAAAGCAAAGAAGGTCACAGGATTGCAATTGTTCGTTTGCCATGTATGTTAGCTTAAATTTATTATTGAGAGGATATATTTATTTCAAAATTTAAATGGAGCTTTTATCCACTCTGGCTTATATGTGCTGAATTATTTCACTTTAGATATAGATGCAAAGCCAAGTAAAGTCATGATTTTTTTCCAATATTTGTATTCAGTGCTGAGTTTGCATGATACATAGTATAAATGGGTGAAAGTGAAGAGTTATTTTTATCTGATTTTGAAAACCTGCAAAAATCCGTGGGTCTTCATACTTTAATGTGCATAGATTGTTTCTGATTACTGTTTATTTCTTTAATTAATATAATATATATACTGCAATCATTGCATTATTTTTATCACTTCTAAGTACAGCTTTTGAACCAACATCCCTTGTCCTTCTTCTCTTGGATATTGGCATCCCAGGAATTTGAGCGTGGGACTTTCCTTCTGACCTTGCCCTGGCATAGACCCAAGACTCTATTCTCCCATTAGGGCATGTGTCACAATTTTAATGTATGCTTTCTGCTGAATAATTTTAGTGTTATGAAGACACAAAATAATTGAACCATATGTGTCTCGTGTCAGCTGCATAATGAAAGGACTGAAGTAAGTCACAGAACAATAAACAACTAAGTGCTTTATATTCTTCTCCTTGGAGGTTTTACATATTAATTCTGCCCAATTTATTCTAAGAGGCCTTTTTACCCCCTTAGAATTACTCTTTTACCCTCTCCTACTTTCTGTTAACACAGATAGGGTAGAAAAAGAAGATAAAATCCTCCAAAGGCTACCAAACAGTATTGGTAGTAAATAGTCATAGACCAATTAAAGATAAGAGATAAAGATTAAAACTACAATAGTCTTGAAGATGAACTATACCCTAAGCTTAGAACCTGCATGCGACTGATAAATTGGCCAGCAGGGCTTCCTGTTTTCCATTTTTATGTTATGCTGGACCAATTTCTAATTAGTAAAATTATTCAAATTTTTTTTCAACTGGATCTGAAAAAATTATTCCTAGTTATTGATGACCTAGTCAAACAGATGTTCTGCTTCATGGCCATTTTCCAGGGGATTGGACCATATTCCAGATGGAAGGCTTCATTTCCCGGTCCCTAAAGTGTTTTGAGTCCTTTGGTACTATTCCTAGTTTGACTGTCTCCAAGGCCATTGGTTGGTAGAAATGGAGGTTGGCTCTCTCCTGGGTTCTGCATATTCCCTCACCTAACACAGCAGCAACTGCTTGAATTTCTCCAAATGCACATGGATTTGGGGCAATCGTGATTCTAAGGTAACTGTGTTAAAAATTCATCGAAAGTATACTGCAAATACTTGAAGACTATCCAGTCTTTTCTCCAAGTCAATTTCTCTTCTCTTCTCTCCACTTCTCCATCCTTGACCTCTCCTGGATACCTCCTAACCCTTATGTCCATTCTCATCAACAAGCTTACAGTCTTAGGGGGAGAATATTATTATAAAATAGAGTTTGGGAAACACAAAGTTGAGAGAAATGAATTCCAAATAGGAGTTTTGGGAAAAGTTTGATGAATTATAGTATTTAATCTTAGACTTGAAGTGCTGTACAATTTCAGCAAGCAAAGATGGGAAGAACATCCTTCAGAATTAAGGGAACACATCTGCACAGTGAGGTTTGACTCCAATTTCCCCCATGGGGGTGGGAGTGAGTGATGGAAAGAAACATGCGAGGGAGAGTCAGCTCTTCCTTGATCTGCGTTACCTCCTACTTCTCCAGTCGTCCACTGACAGGCCTCCCTCAGCTTCTGGTATTGGATTTCCTTGCAGTCCTCTTTCAGTTATCAGTGCTGCCATCTTCTGCCGCCACTAGCAACTACTTTCATCTTCCCAGATGCTTTCAATGGTTTCTTTTTATTCTTTTCTTCCACCATTATCTGTGATGACTGTTTGCCAACTCCTTTGATTCTTATATTCTCCCAAGGAATTTAGCTATTATTTTTTTTATTTTTTTGAAAGTGAGGTAATAACCTTACTAGTAAGTAACATTAAGAGTGCCAGATACTGTTCCAAGTATTTGATAGAGATTAACTAACTATTTCCTACTCTCATCAGTTCCATTAGGCAGGATTTTGTATTTCACTGAAGTAGAAAGTGGGGTTCAGGTAGGTGAGGCAGCGTCCCCAAGCTTACGTTCCAGTCGTCAGTCAAGTCGGGTTCCAAACTCATGTGGGGAGGGTCCATAACCTGTGCTCTAGGCACTACAACATTGTCTCTTCTGTAAACCTCTTAACAAGTTTAACTGCTTAACAATGTTCAAAACCTGGAACATTATAGGTGTTAACTCTTAGGTCATTTTCTCTTAAAAGTTAAACTAGTCTTTCAAATATTACCAAAATAATACATAAACATTCTTTTAAAATGCAAGTAGAACAGAATATATAAAATGAAAACTAACATCTTTTTCTCTTTTTCTCCTATCCCCATGCCCTAAGAGAGACATATTCTGGTGCATCCTTGTAAAATATTATAAATATATTCAAACATCAATACAAATATTATGTTTGCACTTATACCTATGATATGAATATATATGTTACATGCATACATACTTGTTTGTTAATGGGTGGAATCATATATATACAATCTTCTGCATAGAGACGTGGAAACTTAGCACATTTGACAATTGGAGACCATTTTTAAATATCCTCCTTTATTTTTGGAAATAATCATAAAATAAAAAGAAACAATGTTTGAGAAAAATAGAAGACATGAAAAATTTTATTAAATTTCATATATATGTACATATATATATATGAATCGTGTCAGTAAAAAAAAATCTAAAAATAAGTAAAATAAGTATTGTGGTACATAGAAGGAAAAATAAGGAATTAATACTTTTTAACGGTATATATGTTAAAAAAAAAACCTTATACCTACATATTGGTCTATCACAGTAGTAAATAGTTCTATTTTAAGCATCAACTTCTGCAAACTTATCAATGATTTTACACTGTTGGGTTTAATGGAAGGTATAAGCCAGACTTGTTAAACTATCTTCACTTACTGTTGAGTGAAGTATGCTTTTTATGAATTTTAATTTTGGAGAGTTTCCTTCACATAAGACAATGCATACTCAAATTAAGGACAGTCTTATACATAAGGACAAGTCTGTCAGAGGTTCATAAAATACCATATCACAAAAAACTCTAGAAATTGCCATCTTTTCCATGTCTTTTTTTCCTTGGGGTAGATTTTTACAGCTGTCAAATACATATGCAGTAAAAAATTTCCACTAAAACATCTTCACCAGCAAATTCACTATGAATTTCTATGACATTTTGTAAAACGCTCCGAAGTTCATAATGGTTCAGAATTGTTGAAGCTCTCCTTGAAACCAGTTTGTGCTCCCACTTCCCACATTTGAGCAGCAGGTCAAAATAAACAATGACAGCAACAGTGATTGAAAAGAACTCGAGTTCTCGTTCTCAAAATGAGCGCGTGTCGCTAAGTCAGGGGCCAACCCTGCAACTGAAAGTTCCTTCCATTAACTTCTATATAGAATAGAAGGTTTATTAAGCGGTAAGCAATAAAAAATGTACTAATTTGGAGCTTAAAACTAAAACTTAACAGTAACAGCAGCAATTGTTTCAAAGTGAGACCAACAGAAGTTTTTTCAGGGAGAAGTATTTTATCACTGACGTTGTTAAGAAAAGCCAGTGCCTGAGGATGATGAAAAACATAGCAGATTGAGCCAGTTTCATGATCATTTTTAAATAGTCTACAAAGAACACATCCCCTTATTGCCTGCACCTGGGGTGGACATGCTTCTCTCTCTCTGCCCTTGAAACATTCACTGCTCCTGCATTTGTCTCACTTTATGAAACAATCTAGAGAATTTTCCATATCAGCACATAAAAATCTAGCTCGTTCTTTTTAATGACTGCATAATATCCCATTGTATACATGTAGCCATACTGTCATATTTTGATAAATGTTAAAACTTTTATTATTACAAAAAGCACTGTAATGTACATTCTTACACATGCATCTTTGCATAGGATTATATATGTAGGATAAATTTTTGGAAGTTTGTTTCTTCCTAAATTCCACATTCTTCTCCATAAGTCTTACTACTCAAAATGCCCCTCACTGTATATTCCCATGCCCTCATCAGGACATCACTGCTCCTGTCTCCACCCATTAATTCCTAGGTTCAGCCTTTTAGTTTGGTCCTTTCCTTAATGTCTTCTCACTATTCCACCCTGTGTATCACCACCAGATGATTCTTCCAAATTAGTCCTTTCATCATGTCACTGCTCTGTTCAAGAATCTGCCACTACTGCCATTGGTTTATGACAATGGCTCTGATCCAGACGGTTACTGAGGACCTGTCGCTGGGACACTGAGACATGAGACGGGCAGTTAACTACTCATCCTCTGTCCACACTCACCACTCACCTCTTCCACCAGAGCAACTTTACTTTTGCAACTAATAGAGTTTCCATTTAATATTTCATATGAAGGAATATTTCTACTGAGGGGTGTGTGTGTGTGGGTGAGTGTCTACTAGAACATAAACACCACAAAGGCAGGAATTTTTATCTGTATGATAATTTCATTTGGGGCCCAGTATAACCCAACTGTGTAAAACAGTACCTGGCATACAGTAGATGCTCAAACATTTGTTGAATAGATGATTATATGAATATTTATATTTATACACACACACACATACATACACACATTAAAACATAAAGTCCACACTTCTCTGTCTGGCTTTCGTATCCCTTCATAGTTGTTTCTACCTTATCTAGGTTCACTAGGCTTACTTTCCACTAGTTCTCCTAATCTAGAATCTCCTAATGCTCTGCACGCTCCATCTTTACCCCTGAATTATTTTGCTAGGGTTGCCATAGCAAGGTATCACACATTGAGTGACTTAAAGAACAGAAATTTATCATTTCACAATTCTGGAGGTCAGAAGTTCAAGATCAAGGTGTTGGCAGGGCCATGCTCCCTCTGAAGGTACCTGGGAAGGAACTGTTCCAGGCCTGCCTCCTGGCTTCTCGTAGTTCCTTGGCTTGTGGTAGCATAACTTTAGTCTTCACGAGGCACTGGGTCTGTGTCCAAATTTCCCCTTTTTATAAAGACCCCAGTCATATTGGATTAGGGACCCACCCTGCACCAGTACGACCTCATCTTAACTAATTATATCTGCAACAACCCTATTTGCAAGTAAGGTTGCATTCTGAGGTCCTGGGGGTTAGAACTTCAACATATGGATTTGCGGAGCACGCAATTCAACCTGTAACAATTCCTACTCTCTGCCGTTACTCTTGCTGTTTCTTCTCCCTGGAATGCCCTGTTTTGCCCCTACCTATCTGACTCCCAGGAGGGAGGGAGGGAATGAAGGAAGGAAGGAAACATTCTCCATTGCCCTGGTGAAGTGCTCTGCTCAAAATACCACCAATAATACCTAAGTCAGGAGTAATTGAGCCTTCGTCACAATTTACAGCATTGTCAGGAATGAAGAGAATACCTGAGAAACATTTTGTCTGTAAATATCTAACCCTGTTTAGGCAGCAAAGGCATAAATCCCTCATATTGCCATGAATATTTGATAGTAATTATAGGCAAGATTTATTGAAGACCCACGAAATGCTGGACAAGGCTCTAAAACTCTTTACATACTAATGCATTTAATCTTCACCATGACCCTGAGTGATAATGTAATTATCATTCACCTTTATTTGATGAAGGGATTTCCAGAGACGTTAAGTAATTTGTCTAGGTCCTGTACTATTTAATGATTTCTTAGGAGTCGTACCAAGGCTGTTTGGCTCCAGAGACTATACACTCCAAATCACTATTCTCAATTCCCTGCTTTATAAGGAGATTAAAAGTATGTCCCTAAGTCATACACCCTTTAAGGGTAATTTTTTAACAGAGCTTTATCAGGAATCATGGGGAAATGGGGTTAAAGTTTTCAGTAAGTAGGCTTTCTTATTCATTTTTCCCAGTTCTCTTCCATCCTCTTCTTCCCTCCTCCACACTGTTCCAAGTCTCCCCCATCAGACATGAGAATCACTTAAGCTAAGTCAGGCAACCCCCACCATATCAGCACATGATGAACCTCTCTAAGAGGACCGATTGCTTCTGTCCAATGCCTGGCGCACCTGGACACCTATACGGTGGATTAGACCAATCCTGACTTTGGAGTCCACAGACAGAGCCCACTCTCTATAACAATGTTATGAGTGTTGAAATTTTTGTTTGATAGGACTTCTAGAGAGAACTCGAGTCTGCATCGGCCTGCTGAAATATTTCAACACGGCAGCAACAAGTTGAAACTGTGAACAGAGAGCGTGTAAAAGATGGCTTTATTAGAAAGTTATTAATAAGAATCATTTTATGATTATTTCATTAAAAGGCAGTTTATAATTTCTAGTTTTAGACATGAAATATTCTTTTCACAAATTATCCAAAAGCCTATCTTAGCCAAGAAAAATGTAGAAAATAAACAGCTTATACTACTACTTCTAGAAATTAATCTCTACACTCAGGGTAAATGGATTGCAAGTATTGATTAATACTTTGGAATGAATACCATTTCATAATTTTTAATTAGCCACTGGGTAATATTTAATGGAAACTACATAATGTAATATATATGAATTATAAGAATGGGAAGGTAAAAGGGTTCTGTCCCTTAGTCCCATTGTGGTAGAAAGTAATTGTTGGTAGTGACCAGTTTGTTATCGTGTTTTCTTCTCTGGTCTAGATTATTAATGTCCCAAAGCACAAAGTGATACTGCTGTATTAATTCTCTTGGCCTTGAAATGATCTATAACACAATTTAAGACCCATGCATTTTATCACCATTTAAAATTGATTGTTTTTAACCCAGTGAAAGCAAAAAAAAAAAAAAAGACAAGGAATCTTATGGAACTAGAGAAGAAATTCACCTATACATGCTTTCTTTTGAAAGTACTAGCAATCCTAAATATTAGTTTGGCCATATATACCTGGCACTGAAGTAAGAGGAAAGAGATTTATACTTGGTTGTAGAGCATTAACTACTGTAGGTAGCACATGAGTGTGTAGCATTCGTGTAGAAATTTCTACACCATTCATGTAGCAATGGAAATTGTAAAGGTGCCGTCTTCACACAGAGAACTATTGGAAGTACTGTGTGTGTTGCAGGAAGAGCCTAGAATTTAAATGAACCATTTATGCCTCTGCTGCCCTAGGGCAAGTACAAGGTACATTAATAATGCAGTGTTTATTTGAAATATTTTATTATAGCACACATTTATTACTAAAAAATCTAAACAGCAGAAAAAAGCCAGTATCGCAGAGGTTCAGCATTCCGGACAAGTTATTTTCAAAATAGGATTCTTGGCAAATTATATCATTTTTTTCAATACTTCACCTGTGACACTATAAATAATACATATTTATTTAAGTAGTGGTATTATACACTGCTACTTGCATTGTACATAATTTATAGAAAGTGATCTACCAACATGGGTAGGTAATGTTCTCCATGAAAGTAAATGTTTAGAATTAGAAAGTGATGAAGCGCGCTGAGAGTTACCTAATATTAGGTGGAGTAAATTAGATGCCTTAATAAGTTACTTCATACTTTCCAAAAATTATAATCAACCTGCCTTCTATTATAAATATGAGGGCAATTATTACTAAAGCTTGTCGTGAATAAATTGATCCATATATTAAATACATGTAAAGTAATATGAGAATGCTATTATATTTACTCCTTCAGAGAGGGGCATACCCACGCTGTGTTTACCAGCAAGAATTGTGGAGAAACTATGGCTGGGTTTAAGATCAGCCAGATCTCCCTGCAGTAAGCGGGTAGAGAGTGATCTCGGGAGTGAGCAGACCTCAGTAACTGCTGACTTACTTCTTTATTAGTTGCACGATTTGAGCAAGGTTTTCACCTTTCTGACTTTCTGTTTCCTCATCTGAACAATCACACCTGCCTCACAGACTCAGTAAAGGAATAAAATAAGGGAAACTATGCAAAACACCCTAGTGCCTGGTGCTCAGCAAACATTATTTTATATTCTGCTATGGCCTTTTATACCCAAGAAGAGTACTTACTGTCTAGCTGTTTGTCTACTTTTCCCAGCAAGTTGGTTATTTGTAGGAAGAAAATTTTACTTTTTTCATCTTTGCGTTTCCTGCAATAAGCAAAGAGCCTGGGACCTGGTAGTTGTGATCAGGACATTAGTATGATTCCCCCGATGGACTCTGCTGTCTCAGACAGGGACAGTCAGTTCTGACATGTCCCTGGCACATGTGAGGGACTGTACCCCAAGATGGAATAGGATTTTTTTCCCTCTTTTGATTTTCTTTTTCTTTTTCTTTTTTTTTTTTTTTGGTGAGGAAGATTGGCCCTGAGCTAACATCCATGCCCATCCTCCTCTATTTTGTATATGGGATGCCACCACAGCATGGCTTGATGAGCAGTGTGTAGGTCCATGCCCGGGATCCAAACCCTGAACCCTGGGCCGCCGAAGCACAGCGTGTGAACTTAACCACTACACCACTGGGCCAGCCCCTCTCTTTTGTTTTCCTTAATAAAAAAGATATCCCTTGAAATTTCGTAGTTTTTAACTTAAGTTGCAGAATTCCAAAATATATTCTTTCATAGTACCTTGGAATTTTTGCCCCCTCTAGAGAGTCAGTAACCAAGTTTGCATATACAGAACACACTGCAAATGTTACATGCACTTCTACTATCATAATAATGCTGTGAGTCTGTCCAGAGGACATTGTAATGCGAGATGCCAGGCCCCCTCTCCTGAGCGTGTCTTTTAACCTCTCTGAGTCTGACTTTCTTTTCCTGTGAAGTAGAGAATAATACAAAATCCAATGTGATTTTTAAGTGTGATCAAATACATCAGGCATTCTAAAAATGCAAGATTTTGCTTTATTTGCTATTTCTATGTGTGATACTAACACAAGTTTCTGAAGCAAAAAGAAGAAAATTAACATTTATTGAGGACCTTCTGCCAGCCAAGCACTGTTCTAAGGATTTTTCAAATATTATCTCATTTAAACCTGCAAGTAGTTCTGTGAGTGAAGTGATATTAATTTCCTTTATTATCCAAGGAAACTGTGCTTAGTGACATTAACGGAGACCATATTGATGAATGAGCAACTAGGCAGGATTCAAATGCAACTTTCTTCCTCCTGTCATACTGTATAAAAGCTACTCAAATTAAAGGGGAGAATATTCTAGCAGTTAGCTTGATGTGTTATCATAATGATTATTGCTAATTATATTTTATTTCTGTTAACAATTTACAAAAGTGCCTTCACACACATTATAGGTCCTAGTAATAATTTCCTCTTTTATGTACCAGGAACTGGGCTAGGTACTTTGCACATAGTGTAATCAATCTTCAAAATAAATTACACGACAGGTGTAATCTTCATTTTATAGAAGGAGAAACTGAGGCTCAAAGAGTTAAGTACTTTTCCCTTGCCATGGGGCCTATGAATGGTGGGCTGGCCCTCCCACTCAAGTCTGATGCCCACACTTTCTGGAGCGGCCTCTGTTATCGACATTAGCTGTGTCAGCTTTTTTTGAGCAACATAATAAAACAAAGGGGCAGATGTTATGGTCTCCATATCACAGAAGAAGACATGAAAACTCAAGGAGGTATCCTGAAAGTAAAAAAGCTAGAACTAGAACTCAGGGCTCAATTTTAGTCGGCACGTAATGAGCACCGAAACATACTTTACAGAAATCTGGCATATACTACAGGCTCATGAAATTCCCTTCCTTAAGGTATATTCCTATTATGTCATTGTAAAAGACCAAGTCAGTTTTCCATAATCCCAAATGTGCTTCCATAGGGAATGTGGATTTTTCCACGTGTTATGGATGTTTCTATATTTTCTCAACCCATTGACTTTTTTCTCTTTAGTTGTGTCTGAACTAAAATGATTACTATGTTGATGAAGTTGTATTAAATTTCCATTATAATTCTTGTCAACAACCGTTAATGTTTATTGAACTGCTTGCTTTTATGATATAGGGTTAGATAGATATATAGGGTTTTTAGATATATAGGGTTTTTTAGTTAGATAGATAGATAGGGTTTTTTAAATAGACTTTATTTTCTAGAGCAGTTTTAAGTTTGCAGCAAAACTGAGGAGAAGATGCAGAGATTTCCCATATACCTCCTGCCCTACACATGCATAGCCCCCTCCATTATCAGCATCCCCCACCAGAGTGGTACATCTGTTAGGATCAACAAACCTACATTGACCCATCATTATCACCCAAAATCCATGGTTTACATTATGTTTCACTCTCTGTGTTGCACATTCTATGGGTTTGGACAAATGTACAATGGCACATATCCACCACTGTAGTATCATACAGAGTATGATATTCAGTATATATGTCATATCAGACCTGACTTTGATTTACAAACCTATATATCTGCTCCACATCCAATGTCAGCAGGGAAATGCAAATTAAAACAACAATGATATACTATTACACACCTATTAGAAGGGCCAAAATCCAGAACACTGATGACACCAGATCTGGTGAGAATGTGGAGCAACAGGAACTCACATCCGTTGCTGGTGGGAATGCAAAATGGTCCAGCCACCCTAGAGGACAATTTGGCAGTTTCTTACACAGCTAAACATGCTCTTACCGTACACTCCAGCAATCGAGCTCCTCAGCGTTTACCCAAAGGGGCTGAAAACTTATGTCTACACAAAAACCTCCACACAGATGTTTATAGCAGCTTTATTCATAATTGCCAAAACTTGTAAGCAACATAGCTGTCCTTCAGGAGGTGAGTGGATAAATGAACTGTGCTACATTCAGACAATGGAATATTATTCAGCACTAAAAAGAAATGAGCTATCAAGCCATGAAAAGACATGGAGGAAAGTTAAATACATATTACTAAGTGAAAGAAGCTAATCTGAAATACTACATGCTGTGTGATTCCAAGTATATGACATTCTGGAAAAGGCAAAACTATGGAGAGAGTAAAAAGATCAGTGGTTGCCAGAGACTAATGGGGAGGAAAGGAAGAATAGGCGAAGCACAGAGGATTTTTAGGACAGTGAAACTACTCTGTATGATACTACAGTGGTGGATATGTGCCATTGTACATTTGTCCAAACCCATAGAATGTACAACACAAAGAGTGAAACATAATGTAAACTATAGACTTTGGATGACAATGATGTGTCAATGTAGGTTTGTTGATCCTAACAGATGTACCACTCTGGTGGGGGATGCTGATAATGGAGGGGGCTATGCATGTGTAGGGCAGGAGGTATATGGGAAATCTCTGCATCTTCTCCTCAGTTTTGCTGCAAACCTAAAACTGCTCTAGAAAATAAAGCCTATTAAAAAAAAACCCTATATATCTGAGTGGAGCAATATGTCACATAAAAGCAAGCAGTTCAATAAACATTAATGGTTGTTGACAAGAATTATAATGGAAATTTAATACAACTTCATCAATGTAGTAATCATGTATTGGACATCTGCAGTGTAAATAACACAGTACCCAGAGGTGGGGATGAGAGTGGTTACAAAGAAGTCAGAACCTGCAAAGAACTGGCAATGATCTCATTTTAAAATAAGAGCTTCCAGAACATACTGTTTCAAAGAGGCAGTTTAGTACTAACAATTCCTTTTGAATGGAAGAACTAATAATAATAATAAAATAGATGTATTTTTACTTCATATTATTGTTTCTTAACATGTGTAGCTGTTATAAATTAAATTCATTCTCAATTCAAAATTTCCTGGATTATACTACTTTCCATAGGGAAATTTTACCAAGCGATGGTGGCCACCTTGGAAAAGACAGAAGTGTGTGTGTGTGTGTGTGTGTGTGTGTGTGTGTGTGTGTGTGTGTTGGAATTATAGCAAAGGGGCCACATATTACACATAATTGTGCCTGCAGTCTTGTAAACCAACAACCATATCTGGGGTACTACGCAATCTCTACCCAGCACAAAATAGAGATTTCACAATTACAGAAATAATCTTATCAATGTGTTTAGCTCAGGTTTTCAAAACTGGAGTTTGCTGGGATGTTAGTAAACGGTCTGTGAAAAAAAAACTGTTCCATGTTCAATTGAGTTTGGGAAGCGCTGAGTTAGACAAAGTCAAACAGATTCCTTTTGTGCAGGACTTCTCAGAAGCCTTATTAAGCCACAATGCATTGTGAAATTCCAAGAAAGTAGTTCAGCAGGCCGCACTTCATAAAATTATTTGAATATGTAATTGTTTTTTCCCACAAGCCTTCTCTTAAATGTTCCCCAGAATATAATCTTGGAAATGCTGATTTGGGAAAACGGACAGTGGAACCACTGATTCTTGGACCAGAGTTACACTGAGTAGACAGTACAATACTCAGCACGTCAATATGCATACTCTGTTAGTGTTTTGGACCACATGTAGAAGAGCACTCTGCATTTCCAAAATTTCTTACTGTTGTTAAAGTACGATTACCAGAAATTATATTGAAATTTACAATAGGGACCCTTTACATATATTGCATAGTCATCAAATTTTCCCAAATCATTGTCACATATTTTTTCACTCAGAAGTTGAATTAGGAACAGACTCTATATCTTTAACACTGCCCCATAAATCACTCCAATACCTACTTCAGTGTGATAGACGCAGAGGGTACGCAAACAAAAGCTACCTGATGATGATGACTTACGGTCCCTGAAGACTTCTCATGTGGACTACCAGCTAGAAAGCAAGTCTGGGTCTGTCCATCCTAATACACTTGCCTGAATCTAGGCTTATTTGAATTCAAGTTATTTCCCAGAAATATTATCAAATCAAAGAGCAGATAGAATGCCCTTTTGAAAACATAAGCTATAAGACTTGTGCTTCAGGTGGAAGATGGAGCTTTTTTTAAGTAATCATTCATATTTTATAATGTGAACTGTTTCCTTGCAGTTTGGAAAATGAGTTATATTGGAAGAACTGTGGCTTCTAGGTAGTAATAAATATAAATGTTTTATACGGTCTTTTCTATTGTTTCAGAACTTAGCAATATAGTTAAAATTGTTTTTCACTAATATGATGTACAAACTTTTATTATGGTTAGCCCTATCTGTCACAATTTGGAAAATAAACACCTATTAGATATAAGGCAAGATGGAATTAAAATATGTATAGAATTTGAAGCGTGGCAATATATCTTTTTAACAGATGGGCATTAAGTGCTCACTATGCCAGGTCCTCTGATAGGCCCCACAGAAAGAGATGTGGCTGACACATGCTCCATGACTTAAAAAGGTCATTTCTCTTAAAAAGGATACCATTTCTCTTATGTGTGGCCACAGAGTAGCAAGCCTGATTTGTCTTTGCCACATGAAAATTGTTATCATTGCTTTACTGTTGCAGCACGAGGGGTAAACATTTTTCTCTGAGAATAATTTTTTTGCACGCAAAATGAATGTAGAATTGGTGAAGAAATATAGTTGGACTTCTCCAATTCAGTGACTTCAGATTCCATATTAACAGCTCCAGTTTGAGTTGGGTTAAATTGTCAGGTTTGATAATAAAAGTCCCTTAGGGAAATATGGCAATGTCTCATGCAGAAAAAAAATCTTAGAAAACAGTACATAAACAGCAGAAATGTTGCATCATAAATCAAGTTTCTTCCTCATCCACTGACTCATTTTCAATATATTTTCTAATAAAGTCATTACTAATGAGCTCTTTTAAAGTGTTATGTGAGGCTTGGGGGGCAGGGCGCAGTTTCTTTTTCTATAGTTTAATTGATAGGCACCATCTTTCCAGGGTAGTTTTGAGCTTCAAAGTGTGCTGTAAATTGAACTTAGACTTTTGAATGAAAGCACATTGCAATGAAATGCACACTGGCCTAGATATCAGGTCTATAAAAGATAAATTCACAAACAACATGTAACATGGGAGATAAACAGTAGTGAAGTGGGAAAAATGACTAAAACTTGAGAAACCTGGGCTCTATTTCAGACTCCATGGATGACTGTAACCTTGGAAAAGTGCTGGACTCTTTCTTAATCTTGTTTTCCTCATCTGTAAACTAGGGTTGGGATTAGAATGGATCATCTCTTTCACTATGAAAATTGAATGAATCTAAATATAAGCCAGAAACTCCCATTAACAAAGATCGCATCTATGTTAAAATTAAAACATAATTTTTTACTTGGTTACATATATAAACTATGTCATATTAGTTACAGATAATGAAGCCAAACACTCCTCAACACACTCTGTCTGATGTTGGGCCAAAGTTGTCCACCAACATAGCTCTCCCTAAAGTGACCAATGCCTTTCAGACTATTAAATCTGGGAGGCATGTTTTAATATTCATTATATATGACCAATCTTATTGACCACTCCTTTCTTTACCTTGGCTTCAGTAATACAACCTACTTTCCTGATTTTATCTCTTTTTTTTTTTAACACCTGGCTGCTCCTTCTCAGTCTCTCTCACAGGCTTATTGATAACTACTTGGCCGTTAAATATTGGGAGTAGATCTAAGCTTGGTCTTAGCCTTCTTTTCTTCTTAGCCTCTACTCCCATTCTAAGTGAACCCATCCATTTCCATTGCTTCTTTACCACCTAATGACCATGATTCACAAACTTCACCTCCAGTTCTCACCTCCAACTTTCAGACTCATGTATGCAACTACTTACTTGCCGTCTCTGTTTGGATCTCGCCATATGCACCTAAAACTTACCATGTGTCAACCAAACTCTTAACAGTTGGTCTTCTCCCACCCTAATCCTCTTCCAGAGTTAACTTCCAAAGAATGACACAGTCATCATCCAGCTGTGCAAAAGAGAGACATTTCTTTGAAATGTTTCCTCCCTCACTTCACATTATACAGTCTGTTAACAAGTCCTCTTATCTTTAAATGTATCTCCTTGTCACCATGTCACCAATGCCTCTTCCATAATCTAAGATATGCCTTTCCCTTAGCTAAGACAAAATAGCCTTCTAATTGTTCTATTTTCTTCTATTCATGCCCTCCCCAAATTATCAATTTCCATACTGCCATTGGAGTGCTTCTTTAAAAGTTCAAATAGGGTTATGTTTCTCCCTCGTTTAAAACCGTTGAATGCCTTTGCATTTTTCTTCGAATAAAGAAGACTCTTAAATAACCAACTAGGCTTTTCATGATCTGGCCCTGCTCAGCCCTGGAGGCTCATTTCACACTCCTAACTTCCTCTTTTTCTGAGTTCCAGACTCATTAGTCTTACTTCAGTTCCTTAAATAAGCTGCTTCTTCCCATGTAGGAATTTTCACATACTGTTTCTTCTGCTTCCTCCCTTCTCCCAATTCCCTTCCTCTGAAAAACATTCCCTGACCCCCTAGGTCAACTTCCCCTTTCACATCACCTCATAGCACCATGTTTCTTTGAGAGAATTAATCTCAGTCATATAGTTATATTGGTTTAGGCATTATTTTATGCATTCATTCAATAAACATTTATTGAGCACCTACTGTCTGCAAGGCACACTGTAAGATGGTGGTAAACAATGGTGAACAAAACAGACAAATTCTATGCACTTATAATCTAATAGGAAAGAGAGAAAATAGGCAAATACACCACAAAAATGTATGTAAAGTTGAAATTGTAGTACCTGTTTTGAAGAAAACAGAGTTCAGTGAAAGGGAAGAAGGCATTTGTAGGAAAGCCTGCTTTAAGGAATTAGGACAGAACTCCCTGAGAAAGTAGCTTTAATGCTGAGACCTAAAAACGTGAGGGACCAGGGGTGAGCTGGTGGGGGTGGGGGGTGTATTAAAGGGAAAAAGCATTTCTGGCAGAGGTAAGAGTACTGAGAACGTCTTGAGGTGGCAAAGAGTTTGGTGTACACAAAGACCCTAAAGGAAGCCTTTTAGTGTCTGTCCCTCCCTCTTGCCCGTGAGCTCTGAGGAGGAAGCATGTCTGCTTTGCTCCCTACTGAAACTCTAGTGTCAAACTCATTGACTGGCATATAAGTACTGAAAGAAAATAGATACACAGACAAAACTCACTTTGCAAAATGAGTTGGTCCTAAAACAAAATGAATAATTCAAGTTCCAAGTAAAGGTATCATTTAATAATTACTTAATAATTCATCAAGGAAAATGTTACTTACAAAAAGTCTTTGTTAAATTGTTATACATATACGTGTACTAAAGAATATAGCTGCTTAATTTTCCTTATAATACCTATGTCTGTACCTATCCATATCATCCCCCTTATGCTGTTTGAATGAAAACTTCCCAGGAAGGGAAAAGGGTTTAGCATTGTCTACCAATAAAAGCTGTAAATAATAGCAATACAATAATTATACAAATAATCTCTTTTATATCCCAATACTTCTCAGTAGCAAATTTTAAACCTTCCTTTTAATACAATCAGTTTAAAAGAAAATTTATGTTTAGTCTACATCAAGATCCTTAAAACAAGCAAATTTCCAAAATCAGATGAGTACAAACAAGCAAAATATATGTTTTAGAGCATTTGAAATATTTTCATGATTTGATCCACTGTTCTACATAGAAATTCAATTAAATTGATAGTTTTTCAGGCTATTTTTGTCTAGGCTAAATCATTCTGAAAACAACTCACCTTCCTCCTGAAGAAATATATGTAAGATACTGATTTAATTCACTTTAAAGCTGGTATAACTTCATAAAGTATAACAAATTAAAACATTTGATCAAGTATATTATTGAGACTGAATTATACTAAACAGCATATTTGTTATAGTAATATAAATAATACATAAGACTAAGTCTCTATGTTGAAAATAAAGTAGGAGGTTGTCTAGATAATTTAAACACTCACTTCTGCATTATTTATGTAGTTGGTTCAAAGTAGGGTTCAGGCGGGATGAAACTTGATACACAAATCACTGTCTGAATCTCCCAGCTGGTTTGACTCAAAAGACAGAGTTTTGCCGGGCAAATTGCTCATGTATATCACGATCATGTCTAATGAATTTCCTTTCCAAAATTGTATCTCATTGTTGTAAATACCTATCTCTATAAAAAGCACCAGGTGTAGCTCTGAGCTACACCTACCTATAGCTACTGCCATGCTTTATCATAGATGTAAACATTCTACTTTATATTTGTGAAATTAAACCTGTTTCCTCCTACAACCTTGTTGGTGGGCTAATATCCTCCAGAAATATATCTGAACTCTATAATCTGTAAACTAACTGCTTTACCACACACACACTCTCTCTCTCTCAAGTTTGTAGGCTATAAATAATAAATACTTTTAATATGATAATACATATGGTATTTTATGCTTTGTTTTTATAAAAATCATCCCAAAGATTATCCAATATTTAATTCATCTTTCTAAAAAATATGATTCTTTTAATCACCTTTAATTTGTCAGAAACAGTTTTTAAACTGAAATTTAATTGGCTCTGCAAATATGCTACAAACTAACTAGTCAAATTACAGGTCAGTAGGATAAGGGAAATCTTCATTAAGGACATACTTGCCAAAGCAACATGGTAGACCCATGTTGGTCATAGCCCTTAGCTGCCAGAGTTCCACGACATTTGTTGGCTTGCCTATGACAATGTTTTTCCAAAATAAAATACATGGTGTGGCCCCAAGTAGCCAAAGGCTTGCAGTGAAGTTTTTTTTTGAAAGAGCGTTAAAGATAATTCAGATGACACATACATTATTAATAGCTATAATTAATGCTTATGAATTTAACCAGAAGTCATTCACTGACAACTCATCAGGATATTTTGTTGAGAATATTTTCTTATAAAGAGAAATTATAAAGCTTTTGAAAAGATGATAATTTAAAAAAATGTAGAACCAAGTATTACTGCCACCTACAACCCTATAACATTGTTGTGTGTTGTGTGTGAGTTTTTAATCCGTCAGATTGTTCCTCTGTCTTTAAGATATTTACTATGATGTGTTCTACTTTGTAGTTCAAATAACCAGTCAGGGAATCATAAAAATAAAATAACTCTAGATTGTACAGACATCATGAGTTATTCTAGTTTTTTCTCACTGCAAAGTGTTGTCATGAGGAGCCAAGGTACTCTGTAAAGTGCTACACAGATATGAGTTATTGCTATTTGAGGTATTGCTCAGATATGAGGTATTAGATTGACTCAAGTCAATCTAAATTGTCATGTTTTATAGATATATCCTTAATCCCAACATTCCAAACTTCCCCTTGACTTTGTTTTCCCAAAAGGTGTTTCCACCTCAATTACCCAAATAATTATGTCAATTGTCCATGAAGACAAATTCTGAGTCATGTACAGAGGGTCTATGGAAATTGTGTCATCTTAAGAGCTAAAATGTGAGCTAGAAGATACACTGGATATTATCTTTCTGTCCTTTTAATTTGTTTTTCATGGGAAATTGTATATGTGGAGGTATACTAAATGTTATAAGTGTATTTATACATTCTTTTAGCTTATAGGAGAACTAGCAGAGACAGTGCCCAAGATAAACATATTCTTGTTAAATGGACACAGTTCATGTGCAGGATTTAACAGCCAGACAGGACAGAGGTGAGAAGAGAGGAAAGGGACAAATACATTTGAAAAATACTTTGCAAGTCAATCCCACAGTTTGCCAAGACTGAGAAGTGGCCTCATTGGAAATAAATAGATTATTGTATTGCAGCTTAAAAAAAAATAAGAAATAGATAATACTTAATTGGACATTAATATTTTCTTCTCTCTGAAAGAAACCACTTCAGTGGTCATGTGCAGGTGTAAAGAACATCAGAGACCTTTTTCCCCCTTGTTCTCAAGGCATTTATCACTAAAATTGCTAAATTCTGAAAGCCTTAGGGTTCCAGTTGGTCATTATTATAGGAGTACTCTTTTTACTATCCACAGCTAGAAGGTATTTTTCTTTATTGCCTAGATGCAATAACCTTTCTGTATAAGTAACTTTACAATAAAGTTAGCCAATGCTTACTCTGTCTAGTCCAGAATTTTTCTTCACTCTACCAAAAGTACTACTTCAACTTGAGGATGATAATGATTCAAGATATTACTAACTTATGACTATACATCAAGTAAATATTTTCCATTTCTCTGAGAGAAAAATATGCATGCGAGAGTTGGTTTTAGGCAGACACAGCTTTTGTCAAGCAGAGATAAAACACAATAAAAAGCATGTTATTTTTCTAAATATTTTCAATAATTCCCTTAAAAAATGACAATATTGTGATGAAATGCTACACCTATATTAATCAGTGTTTCCAAAATTATCTGCACATGTGAGATGTGACTTGAAGGAGCACTCCAACACATTGTATTTCTAACTCGGATAATCTCACTGAAAATGAAAGCTTGATGCCATTTACACAAGGTTTCATAGAGGATCCACAATCTACTTTAGCTGAATTTAAGAAAAATATATTATAGCAATATTGCTCAAGTCTTGAAACCTACTAGTTGTGAATTATCAGACATTTAAATATAACTGGGACTGAAGGCCCTAATGTAGAACACGATATAATTCAAAGCAACTCCAACAATTAACAAAAAGAGAATTCAATAAGCATTTCAACAAGAAGTCCTTGTGAGTATCTGCCCCAGCCACAGAGGCTGTTTATATCATCGAACGAGAAACCTCATTAAACCAGCGAGAGCCTTTACTTTGAATTTCCATTTTTGTGGAGGTCGTCTGTTCTGTGACCGCGAGTTTTTTCCAAGGCATTTTCCCTTTGTTTTTCCCTTTAAGTTTGCATCTGTAGGCAGCTTCCCAGTCAATTCAGTGAAAAATGAGAAAAAGCAGTTGTTTCATCAAATTGACTGGTTGATTGTTAAAACAGTTGATCCCATGACCTCTCTACATGTAGACACTGATGTTTTGTGTGAACTCTGGATATGACCTCTGTTATTGAATATAAAGCAATTGGACTTGCTTTAGGATCTGACTCAAAATAACATTGCCAAGGTGGAAATAGAAAAAATATATAGACATACATATGTACACTCATACATAAGGTTGACTTGTACCACATATAATATGAATAGATGTTTAAGTGGCCTTGGTAGATTGGAAGAGTGGTCGGAAATAAGTAGAATGAAATTAAATAAGAAAAAAGATGTAAGGAAATTCACTCGGGGTGTATGGAAGAGGAAGAATGAGCACAAATTCTCACCAAACATAATTAAATGTTGGAGCTAAGGTAGGTAAGGAGCAAGGACTCACTGAAATTTGTGGTGGAGTAGTGGATCCAACAGCATGCTGCTTCCATGGACTCCCAGCTGAGTGGGCAGTGGAGAATCTTGAGACCTCAAGAGTGACTTAGAGAAGGGGGCCGCCGGTGGCGCAGCGGTTTAGTTCGCGCTTGGCAGCCCGGGGTTCGCGGGTTCGGATCCCGGGCGCCTGCCGACGCACTGCCTGTCAGCCACGCCGTGGCGGCGTCCCATATAAAGTGGAGGAAGATGGGCACGGATGTTAGCCCAGGGCCAGTCTTCCTCAGCAAAAAGAGGAAGATTAGCAACGGATGTTAGCCCAGGGCCAGTCTTCCTCAGCAAAAAGGGGAGGATTGGCAACAGATGTTAGCTCAGGGCTGGTCTTCCTCACAAAAAAAAAAAAAAAAAGAGTGACTTAGAGAAATCCTTAGATAGAATATATTGTGCATGCCAGGAAAGGTGGGATACCGAGGTTGCTTATTAGAGAACAGAATAGGCCCCATAAATTTTAAGGCTTTATATTTTATAATGTTTTTCTCATCATTATTTTACTTGAACATTGTACCTACTCTTTAGATAGACAGGACAGATATAATCATTTAGTCTCTTTTTGTAGATGGATCAAGTGTGGTTCAGAGGTTAGGTGGCTTTCCCAAGGCCACAGGTTGGCGGGGACAGGCTCAGAGACCCTGCCAAATCTGAGATGAGATCCTCACCCTCCTGTGTCCAGCTTTCTCTCCACCATGTGTGTGGCCCCTGGCAACACTCTTCCTGAGCCAGGGAAATGGGGTTGTTTGAGGTGGGGTTGCCTAGAAGCAGAAGCTGGGACAGGATTTAAGAGTCCGTGACTGATTGGGAGAGCACACTTCGGGAGAATCCTGTAAACAGGATAGGGAAGGAGAAGAGCTGAGTGAGGATGTGGGCTCAGGTAAATCTCTCCTTGGCCTGATCCACAGGTGGCTCTAGAGCATAAAGCAAACCTCTGCACCACTGCTTCCCCACCTCCAGTCTCAGGGCTATGGGGCCAGACTTTTGTATTCCCCACTGCAGTCAGCCAATGGCTATTGGCCAGCATCCTGGTCCAGGTGTCTCCCGTCATCTCCTGATGATGGGGCAGCTGGGAGCCCCATGGCCAACACTCACAGCAGGTGGGGGATGGGTGCAGTAGGCCTGCTAAAGGGAGCCTGGGGGAGGTTCCCATAACACCACAGGGGCTGGTATCATAGCTCTCAGGAGAGGATGAAGTTATAGGAGATTGTGCAGGAAAAGTGACATAACTGAAACGATAAACCAAGTGATCCTGTGTGACAAATGTTAAATCAGCTAGACAGAACTTGTTTTGTTTTTCTTCTTAATAATAAAACTATGCTGCTTACCATTATTAAGGTCTTTGCAAATATAATCAAATTTTTAAAAATTTATCAAGTATCTACTATGTAGGGTTAGATGGACAGATCCAGTGATGAGAAAGATATACAACCCAGGAAAAGCTCATTGTCTAGAGTAGGATGCAGATATGAAACAAATAAATTATCATGTAGTATTAGCAGCATAACAATGAAAAGGTTGGAAGTAGCACAAAGAAGGAAGTGATTGATTAAATCTATTGAGAGACAGAAAAGTTTTCCTAGAAGAGGTGATTTCTCTGTTTGGTTTGGAATGACAAATAGAAATTTTTCTGGTGGTAGAGACAAAGTTGGTGAAAGAAGGCCAGATAAAGAGGCTGCAGCCCAGAGACAGGAGCTGTGAAATATGGCATGTTTAGGGCAATATAGGGAATGGGACAATGCTGACATTTAAAGTTGGATGTAGGGAGTGACAGGAAATAAGGTTAGGGAATTAATAATCATAATACGTCATCATAATAATCCCTAATATGTATTGAGCACTCTTTATATACCAGGCATAGAACTGTGGTTAATTAATCTTCACATAAAACCTATGAAATAACTCATTCCCATTTTACTGATAAAAAACTGGAAGTCAGTTGTGACTCACCCAAGGTCATATTCACTGGTGGAGCAATGGTGCAAACCAAGCATTCTGACTCCAAAACTTACACTTCTAACCACTGTACTCTACAGACTCCTAAGATCTTACATTTCCATCTGCACCAGTGGCTCTCAAACTTGAGCGTGCTTCAGAATCCACCTGG
Source organism: Tapirus indicus (assembly GCA_031878705.1). Taxonomy (NCBI): domain Eukaryota; kingdom Metazoa; phylum Chordata; class Mammalia; order Perissodactyla; family Tapiridae; genus Tapirus; species Tapirus indicus. The sequence continues at coordinate 29,819,187 of CM062937.1, read as the reverse complement.
AAGGCTTGTTAAAACACAGATCGTGGGGTTCACTCCCAGATTTTCTTATTCTTCAATAGGTCTGAGGTTAGGCCCAAGAATTTGTGTTTCCCCACATTCCCAGTTGATGCTGCTGGTCCTCAGACCACCCTTTGAGACCCTCTGCCCTGGAAAATAGGGAGCAGGTAAAGCAAATGAATCCAAAGATGAGCTGTGGTCAGATGAAGTAATCAGTTACATGTCCAAGGGAATGTTCTAGGAGAGATGAAGCAGGTATGATCCAAGCTGTGGCAGTAGGAGTGGCGGAAGAGTCTACCTGATGGCAGGCTCCGTGCTGGCTGTGACAGGTAATAGAATACGGGGGTTAAGAGCCTGCGTCATGAATGAGGTGGGTGCTCCACCACTTGGGTAATCTGAGCGTACAACTTGATTGAATCTTCCCTTCTGTATGCTAAGTTAACATCAATTCCTTCTTCATAAGGTTTTTTGTGAAAATCAAATGGGTTAAACACACAAAGAAATGAGCATAATGCCTAACATGAGGAAGCATTTAGCAAATATTAGTTATTATTATAGGAGGGAGAAGGAGTCTGGGATACCGCTAGGCAGTTTTTGGCTTAAAAGTCTAAGTGGACTAAGTTTCCGATGTACTCCATGCAGGTTTATTCTTCTAGGTCTTTGTTTATGCTATGTCCCACATTCCATTCACCCCCTCCCCCAACTCCTATTTGGTATTGTGCAAGGGTGCATGTGGGAGGGGAAGGGGGCATGGCAGGGACTGAAACCAGACCGGGAGCCAGAGCCCAATCTTTTAACCAAACATTGTACAGATAAAGAAGTTAAGTTTAAAAGTCTTTTATTTTTAAAGTGATCTATAGAAATCTCTTTTTTCTTGCAGACTTCCTACTCTCCCATCCCTCAACCTTCTCAATATATAAAGATAAATCCTGTGACTTTTAATCTAATGTTTTCACATCTTCTTCATTTACATGGTCACTTGAGAATGCGTGTAAAAATGTGAGGAATGTGTTTTTAAAGGAAATGAATGTGACGACGTCAGTGACACAGGTTAGATTTCTTGGTCAATCCCTATATGCAGTAAAATACATACTACGCATCAAGAACTAGATTATATCATGGGTAATCTAGCTCTGATGGGGGAGCCATTATTCTGTAAGAACTGATTTCAGTGATGTTTTAAGATTAAGACAGAAAAAGAAAAAGTGGTATAATACCTGTTCCTCTTCGGGAAATTAAGGATGTAAATTAATGCTTATTTTTTGATGTAGTCATCTAAAAAGATGCCAGGAGACAAGTATATGGAATGTGATTAAAATCATTTCTTCTTCTTGGTAGAATTTGTTATTTCTCTTCTGGTGAAGGTTTTTATTTGTTTAAATAGAATGTTTTGATCATCTAGGTCTAACATTACATAATTATATCCGTTAATTTTATATTTCTAGACGCAAAATTTTAAGTGAAACTTAAGATTTCAAATATTCACTACTAAAAATCATGTCCACAAAAGCACAATATGTCATCTCAATTTATTCAGAGATGCCTATGTATGTTACTTGGTGCTACTGTAAAGGATAAGCAAAATGATATTATTTCATTAACCCTATTGCATTTGTAATGTTTGATTAAATCCACTTCCAATTACTCTAAGCAAGTAAACAATTAAAAAAAAATTTTTTTTCTGACACATTTTAGAATATCTCAACAAGATATGGTTGATGGTGGTTCAGAGTTTTCAGATTCACACTTATATAGAGCATTAAAGAGCAAACAATCCAGAAAAATGCCCAAGGATGAGTTCCCGCCCTGCCCCCACCCATTCCACGAATGAGTTTCTGACATTGCCAATAAGATTGCATGCCCTCTATTGCTAGAAGGCGGCATGTAATTAATGGTAAGTTGAATTGTTTCCTAAAATGTATAGAAGTTTTTCAGAGATTGCCAATGTCAGAAATCACTGTATGAAATCCCTGCACATTTTCTCATCCACCAGTGGGTGTTACTAGGAAGGAAACAAGTTTAATTGTAACTTTTAAAATATTGTTCTCGGGGTATTGGGATGACTTCTCTGTATTGTCCTGACATTTTAGTGATGGAATGTGGTTTTTTATGGGAAACAAAACACAGGCTGACAAGTGAAAATCAACCAAGTTGAATCAGTATGCATATTTTTCTGAGTCACCATGCCCTGTGCTGAGCTCCAGCCAACAAGTTTTACTCATCTTTGTAGGCGAAGCACAATGAGCAACAACTGTAACATCTCGAGTTTAGAAGTCAGCAGCTGCAGAGAGCAGAATGATTCAGACACCAGCACGTGTTGCTCACCATCCTGACAGCGTAAATAACAGAGAACAAGATTTTTCCCATAAATGTTTTAGGATCATTCTACACTTCTTAGCAGAACATTTGCCTTGCGATAATTCCTTATTTCGGAAGGATACTTAGAAATCTTTTCAGTTTGTGTTTTAAGCAGTGCAACTTAACTGTTGTTGACTCAGAAATACTTTTCTTCTTTTCCCTCAGTGAAAAAAACTAAAATTGCTTTTCCTCGGACAGAACTTTATATTTCAGGCTGTCTGTTTTTAACATAATTTAAAGGACAGAAGTTCCTCATAGGTTTCTTTACTTCCTCAATAAACATTCATTGAGCACAATTATGTGGAAAGCTCTATACTCGATGTTATGGAAATTCCCAGACAAGTAAGACATGGCTCCTGGTCCTAAAAGATTTACAGTTTAGCCAGGATGCAACATATACGTGCACTTGCAGAGAAAGAAAAAGCTGATTTTATGAAATTAGTGCATGTACATTTTTTAAGTAACTGTGTTTATTTAATTCATTTATCTTCTTTTATGGAAATCATTTAGCAAGTCCCCTTTTTATTTATAAAACCACAGTAATTTTTAAAATAAAACAAAAACAGACTTCAGATGATCATGTCTATACTCTTTGATAAAGTATAACCTGTGATATACTTTTCTGAAAATGCTTCCTCATCTGGAACAAACTAGATTTCATTTTTCTTCCTTTCTTTTGAACTTCATTTTTCTTTTTACACTGTTCCATTCATTAAAAGAATAATTGTTTTCTATTAAAAAGTGATTTCTGGGGGCCAGCCAGGTGAGGTAGTAGTTAAGTTTGTGTGCTCCACTTCAGCAGCCCAGGGTTCGCAGTTTCGGATCCCAGGTGAGGACCTACACACCGCTCAAGCCATGCTGTGGCAGCATCCCACGTACAAAATAGAGGAAGGTTGGCACGAATGTTAGCTCAGGGCCAATCTTCCTCAAAAAAAAAAAAAAAAGTGATCTCGGGGCCGCCCGGTGGCGCAGCGGTTTAGTCCGCGCTTGGCAGCCCGGGGTTCGCGGGTTCGGATCCCGGGCGCCCGCCGACGCACTGCCTGTCAGCCATGCCGTGGCGGCGTCCCATATAAAGTGGAGGAAGATGGGCACGGATGTTAGCCCAGGGCCAGTCTTCCTCAGCAAAAAGAGGAGGATTGGCAACGGATGTTAGCTCCGGGCTGGTCTTCCCACAAAAAAAAAAAAAAAAAAGTGATCTCTGCTTTACTATCTAATCACTTATATGTTGTGACTCTGGGTCATCTCATTAAAAGGGAGAGAACCATAGAGTTTACATATAGAATGAGTTTTAGAAATATGCCCTGTCATGCCAAATTAGTGATTTTATAGACCTTCAAAATAAAATTTTATTAAACAATTTAATAGCCATATAATGGAAGAAGAATACCAATTTAAATAAGGCTGACCATTACATGTGTTGGTAGAAAGACATTAGGCCAGCTGTTACTGAAAATGACTATTATTTAGTGGTTATTTTGTTCCCTTTTTGTATTATAATGAAACTACTTAGTCCCACACTCTAATGACTAATCTGTGGGGTATATAGTGATTTCCATTTCATCAAAATTAGCTTTGCCATGAAGAGAGCACAAACGTTTTTAGAAACTAAAAGTAGTTGTTTTCCTTTGTTCTCCCCTTCACAGCTGCACATTATTAAAAGCTAGCTTTTCTATTATTTTCCAAAATATTTTCAATAAAAAGTTGCAGAATCCCCCTGAAGGCCTGTTTTTATCTATTTGTCCATGCCACAAGAAAGTCACTCATATCCAGACATTGGTGATGACTTTTGGCCACTCATTTACAGAGGCCCTTGTAGACTCTGCCCGTCTAAGTGAAGTTTGGGATGCGCATCTTACTCGGAGCAGTGCTCAGAGACCCAGGCCTGAATTATTTCACGACAGAAATTCCCGTGAAGCCATCACCTCTCTAGGATGGAGCTGGGACTTCCTTCTACTCTAATTCCTGAGTTAGCACTAAAGTCTGAGCGGCTGAGGCTATTCCAAAGAACGTACCAGGCTATTCTACAACATTAGGCTGCTCCAAGACCTACCCACGTGCTGACCCCTTGTATTCCATTTAAGTGAACACTTCTGTAATATTGTGAATAATAAAGTCTTTCCATCTGTGACAGAAACGTTAAGCATATCCTATAAATAATACTACTAGCCAATGTGTATTGAATGCTTACTATGTACTGTTGTAAGCAGGACCATTGTGAGTGGTTCACATAGATCACTCATGCTCAGAAAATCCAGCAACACAATTGTCTTCCAGTCATACTCTATTCTGCAGGAGCTGTGAATGAGTTCCCTAAATTTTTTGTCAAATAAATTAGCTAGCGTATAGGGGCTATTGTAGTCACTTTCATATGATTCTTGCAAAATTGTCACAGTCTTATAACCTGAGTCAAGGTGCTCTTGAACCCAAAGTCGAACAGGATTGTAGATCTGCTCACTTGGGTAAGTTTCTTCACCTAAGTCTAAACCTTTCTTAAAATTTCCATCTCAGTTCTACTTCTTTCACAAAGGAAATTTGATTTTTTTACATAGATAATAACTAGGGGAAAATGAAAAATCAGGACTTTGGTGCAAGCCATGTCTTCGAACTCAACAAAGTGAAATTTTTCTATAGAGAGAAACCAGTTCATGTACTATCCTCTGCTGTTAAAAATTTGTGTTTTTTTTTGATGTTCAGAGTTGGCCCTTAGGGTTTTGCAAGTAGGTGTCATTGTGTCTCAAGTCCCCTACTGTGAAAATCAACTTGCATTTGAATGTGCATCTTGACCCATAAATGTCACTGTGGTCCACTGAGCATCTGACTTCAACATTTCCTGTTGTAAAATGGACAATTTTTTTTTTCCTTGAAAAGGGGGCCTGTGACAGAGTATTTGATATGTCTGCGGGTAAGTGTAGCACAGGCGGGAGAAATTGCAACACTCAGGGTTTAAGTGCACGTCTTCACCTGTTGAGCGAGATGATACAAGACAACAGTTTCTGAAAAATACCAGATTATCGTTTTTGTTTCCAATTCACTTCTCCCTTTCACAGGTTCGCATTCACCCTGGTTCGTCTTAGTCTCCAGCTTAACACTTTGCCTCAAAGTGAGGATATATTAAATTCTCTCTCTCCCATTCACTTCGCTGCTTTCTCTTCCCCTCTACTTGGCACACATAAACTTTATTTATCTTTAAATCCACACGTATAGCACAATGCATAGGATAGCAGGCCTGTGTTGAGGAGTGAAGGAATGAACTAGTGCACACGTGAACAGTGTGGGTGATAATGCTGCTCATGTGCATTATAATTTTTTGTAAAGAATCTCAGGGTTATATACTGCTATTTTAGATCCAGCAGAAGTCATCCGAAAATTAGAGCACACAGTTGGTTTTTAAAAAATCTGATTTCTGACAAATGCTTCCTTTTATCTAACTAAATTTGATATGTGATTGATTGATTGCAATCTGGCAGAAGTATGTGACCCCACTGCAGTTTTTATCTAACTTAGAGAAGCCAATAGAAGGATTATTCGCCTGGTGGCTCTTCATGTCAAAAGGCCCAAAAAAGAAAAGAAAGAGAATTAACGTTTCCTGAGCCCAGATTCAGCACCTAAGTAATTTCCCTATGTCCAGGGTTCTCTTGACAATATTTATGAATCTGGTGAAGTAGGGTCAGGGGAACAGGTAGAGTACCGATCAAACTAGGATTACTCCATGGTGGATAATCCAGTTTTTGGTAAAACTAAGGCATGATCTTCTTCAACTGTATTTAAGAATTGATTCCCTCGAGGACATTCCTCTTTCAGCCTTTTACTAGAGAAATGGCAAAGGAAGAGAAGGCTGATAGAAGTTACATGATAATCCATAAGTAGCTTTCATAGTCAAGGTTTGATGGACTAAAAGAAAGATGGCTACAATGTGCCTTTCTTGACATCTGTCATTGAGGTAGGTTAAGTATACATCCCATTCAACACCAAGGCAAGTTGCCCGCTTACGTAGCAAACATAAGCATTCGGTGTATAAACATGAAAAGTTGAGGTGAAATTTGTTAGTAAAAGAAAGGAGAAAAGATGTATGTGGAAGGTGGGTGGGAGAGGCAGTTTCAATGGCTTTCAGAAAGATTGCCACATGCATAGTGGATGTGTCTGTCTGAAATAAAATGTGATTCCCAGGCATTCAACGTGGCAACAGAATCTAGTTGATGGGGCTCATGGAAGCAGTTTGAAACATCTGCTTTCCCTGTTCAAAGGTCTGAAATTCAGAGATTAATGTGTTAGTTATTCACAGAGAGGGCAAGCCTGTTAGTATTTAAGAACCAGCAGGAAAGCACACACACACACACACACACACACACACACACCCAAGGACCGCATAGCGCTGTCTCACACAAGGGAAGTAGACAGCGAGATGTTCTGTGGTCCTAAATAACTCAAACCAGGGCCATCTACTTTGTGAAAAAGCTCTGTGATTGTGCGGTATCACTGCCAATAACCGTTGTCACCACGTCCTGTCAAAGAAAAAGCCATTTGTTTCTGGAAGAAAAGCCTGGAATATATAACTGGGGTAGGCAAGGATTTTTTAATGGAAATATAAGCCTTTAAATAAATAATTGTCTTTTCTGAGCACATTAAAAAAAACATATGTATAAAAAATCATACTGAAAAAATTTATACTCAACGAAATTGTGACACTCACTCATCTAAAAAGCTTTGCTCATTCAAACCAGAGAGATTAATCACAGAAAGGAGATAAAAAAATTCCCTGAAAGAGAAGGGAAATAATTTAGCAGTAAATCATGGAGCAGGGCTAACATGAATCACAGAAAAAGGTACCAGCTCTTATGATTTAGGTGACATATAAAAAATAGCCCTTCGTGGATTGACAGTTATAGGTATAAATGATAAAATTATTCAGCACTGGTATGTTCTTTTCTTGCCATTTGTCATTTTGCATCTGATTACTTCTAAGAATTTAATTAAAGGGGCAACAGAACCGTATAGACCTTTTGTGACTCTAACAATCAGATACTTTTTTAAGGCTTTTTAAAGAAAAATGTATGCTTTGTCTTTATTCACTGCTCCATGCGTCTTCATGCATGTTGTTTTTCTTCTTTAAATCAGTTTAGGGTTGCAAGAAAAATTTATTAGGAAAACATTCAAAATAAAAGGCAAAGGGATCCATTGTTGTTATTAACAGAGAAATTGTTTTACTTTAAATATACGCGGAGAGACAATGAAAAAGAACAGCTGCTTAACTGATGTCTCCAGATTTTATTTTTGAAACTACTAAATCAAATTGTAATTTTTCTTTCTGGCTCCCCAACTCAAAGTGATGAATATGTGCTTTGTGCATGTGTATATGTGAGCCTATACACACACACACACACACGACACACACAAAGACCGTACATTTCATATCAGCATTCTAGACATTTTTCTCTAACATAACTATAAATCAAAAGCTAGTGTTTAATATAGAAGGTGAATGACATCATTTAAAAAAAGTGTCTGTAAAAATGCACTTTTAGCAAAGGGGGCCCCTTTACATGAATTGTGCTTTAACTTACCTAAACTGGAAGGTGTTTATATATATATATATATATATATATATATATATATATATATATATATACTGTATATTGTAGTGCGATGGTAAGTGAGTTTATACAGATAAATCCTGCAATAAGGTATTCGCTGTCAAAATTCTTAAAAGTAAAATAAAAGTTTCAAGAACTGTTGTGACCATTATACAATGTGACCAACCAATACATCCCTAAAAATACACCTGTGTGTACATTTATTTTTGCAATTAAGGACTGTTAATAGTACAAACCCAATTCACAGTCACTTTAAAGTTTTGCGTCAAACAACTTCAGTGTTTGAACTGACTAAATTAAGGCTTTTCTGTGCTTCCCCCCATCTCCCAGAGCAGAAATTAAATCAGTTTTAATTTATTTTATTTGCTAACACTGTGGATATAATTATTGCTGCCTAGTCTTTTTAATTGTTTTCAACTAGGTGCTTGTCTTTAAGTTGCAATAGACTTCTAATTCCACATTGTTGATATTCCCTTGTTAATTCTGACAAAGCATCATAAATCCAGGTATTTAGGTTTATTGAATTTTGAAATGAGGTGATTAGTTGGTGCATGGATGAATGAATTGATGCAAAGCAAAATGAATTTTATGATTTACTATGGTTTACAAGTTCCCTTGGAACCATTATGTGCAAATTGTATAATGTATTAAGAAGTAAGATATCACATTTATAATCAACTTGGCAAATTTTGCTGAAGCAAAGATATTCAAGCATTCTGCAAAAGAATCACTGTTGAATAAGTGTTTGGCATACACAATTAATTTTCACTGTGTTGTCTTACAGTCCATCATTTATAAATCTAAGAGGCTAATGTATAAGAGGCTTCGTGATCAACACAAACAACACGCTGTGTCATGTTTTAGGGTTTTAGGTTGTAGTCTAATGTTCAAGGTAATTGCCAGATCAAAGTTCTAATAAGATGCATGTAACTCAGCATTTTACTTTGGAAACAAAGTGTTCATCACATAATCTCTTGCTGATGGAGGCCATAAATGTATGCATTTTACATTATTACTCTTATGGCATGCAATCCATGCATTTAGTTTGGTAGTGCAACAATTGTGGAAATGTGTGCCCTTGTGTCCATTCACACAGTTAATTTAGATGGGAAATATTAATATCATACTATTATAGTAATACCAAAGACTCTGGGTGGGTCAGGATCTGTGGCCGGAGTGAGTAGGCAAGTATGTACAACATGGTGTAAGAGGCATCAGGGGAGTCTTCACTGCTACTAAAATTTTATCGTTAGTAATTCAGCTCTCTTTTTTTGCTTAATATTATTAAACCCCCAAGGTAAGATGGCCTCCCAGCATCTCACTGAGATCAGCTGTGTTGAGAGATGCTGCCTTTGCATCTCTTTGCCAGACATGACAACTACTTGAGGAGCTCAGTTCTAGAAGAGGCGCTGCAGAAAAGAGCTCTGGGTAGTTAGAGAGTCTCTCTGAGGACCAAGGGATAGGAGGACAGGGAAAATAGCTGGCCGAGGAGTGTCACCGTCCTTGTTCCCAGTCCCAGCTGTGCAGTATTGCTACATAGATAACTTGCCGCAGATTAGATGCACCAAATATTTCAGTCGTAGACACACTACCAGTTCATATATTTGGTGTCATGCAATATTCATCCTTTATAACTATTTTAACTGAATGTTATCTGTAAAGAAGTACGCTATAGTTAAGAGTGAACTTGTTATTCTAAATATCCCATGGCAAATTTATAAGTTTCTGTCTATGGGGTTAAAAACCAATATATTCATTTCTCTATGACTTATCTAAGAGACTTCACAGGCCTTCAGAGGTGACCTGTCAGGTTTATTTGTTTCTAATCAGACCCATCATCCATAATTTTTATTTCCTATGTGTGTTAATTACCACTGACAGTCCATTCCTCAGACACTCAGTGGAGATGGCCCAGAGGACCTGATGCATTCTCATCACACATGACTGAAATGCGTAGCCAGCCAGGAAGAGTGCAGTTAAATGGTCTCCTGACTTTGACTTTGGAAAAGAAGCAGAGGGCTGAGTTATTTTTGTTCTCAGGGAAAGAAAAAGAACCTTCAGGAGTCCTCATTTTCAAGCTCCAGAAGCTCAGAGTTTGGGAACTTGGGTAGCGTTCTGCAGTGGGAGTCTGGGCAGAATTAGTCAACACTCCCTCTGAGAGTTCACCCTGGTGTCTGGTTCAACATCAACATGCCCCCACTGGAAATCCTACCTTTAGGCAGAGGGACTTACATTGGCTTCCCCCTGCATGGAGCAGAAAAAAAATGAGAATTGCCTTGCAAGTAATAGGCACCAGTAGAAATTTGATTAGCTGATTAGGTCTTCTTGGGTAAAACTATACTGGACAATGCTATTTTATGAATCTGTATTCTGTTTTCAGAACATGGTGGTATTCTGGGGTGATCACAGTATAGTAAATAAGAGCACAAAGTCTGTAGTCAGAGTGCCTGGGCATCTTGGAGAAGTTGCTTAATCCCTCTAAGCTTTTACTTCTTTATCTAAAAATGGGGTAATAATAGTACCTGTTTCACACAATTGTTTAGAATATTACATGAGATTATTCTATGTGCCAAGTCTTTAGAACAGCCTAAAACATGGTAAGGTCTCAGGAGAGATCAGCTGTTATTATTAGGGGAAAAAAAGAATTGAAATAAGTTAGTTTCTGACCTATGCACACACAAAAAACAGCCTACATCAGAATAAACTGAGATTTGGTTCCAGATCTGCTACAGACTCAAGCTATCACTAGAAAATATCAAATGCATTTCTCAATTAAATTTTTAAAAACATTATTCAAGTTTAGTACATAACTATGTATAGCAACACAAACATTTACTGGCACCCACACCTGTGGTAGATCTAAGGATACAGGGATGAATAAGACACAATCCTTACTTTCAAGGAGTTAACAGGTTGGTTGGGGACATCCACAAGTAAATCAATAATCAAGATATAGTGTTGAAGTAGAGGTAAGCTTAGAGTGTGACAGAAACACACCTGTGACCCAGCCGGAGAGTGAGATGACCTCAGAGAAGGCTTTCTGGAATGGAACAGACACAGCTTTGCTGTGACACCAACCAATTCATTCAATCCAACCTTCTCTCCTATTCAGTTCTTTTATCTATTTAGAGAAAATAAAATGTTTATTACTGGGTGTTTTGTGATTTAAGACTCTGCCATCCTAGAAGAAAGAAAATTATCCTCACCTTAATATTGTTCCAACTGCCTCTTTGTCACCTTAACTTCAAAATCAAACTACTGCAAAGTCAGGATTTACTCTCTCCACACTCTTCAACCCAACCCACCATTAAGATGTTTTAGATGGATTAATTTCATGTTGATTCCATTGTAAGTATTTTGCTCACTTCCCCGAAAACATGGAAGATATGAAATGTGGTAAAATGGTTGTTCCTTATTATTCTATTTGTTACAATTAACTAGTTACTTTCAACATCTTAGGAAATGCTATTTACCTAGTAAGTAATTTTGCTAGTAAATTATTTGTTCAATGGATTATGTAATAATCAAAATAATCTGATCCCAGAAATGTCTGGGAAAAATATTTAGCTAAAGATGGCTTCTGTCACTCAAATTCTAACATCGTTTTATAATCCAGAATTACTTGAAGACAATTTAGCAAACAGACTCAACTCTTGGGTGATAGACCCAAGGGAGGGGAGCAGTGATGTGAACAATTCAAAACCTTGGGTAATCCCCAAATCAATTAAATGTAGCATTCAAATGTGTTTTTATTAGTTACTGTGTATTTAAACGAAGTATTTCTAATATTTTGGGATTTCACAGAAGAGCAAGCAAAATAATGAAATTCTGGGATTTTAGTTGATTACTCAACTTTGCTTTCTTTCCTCCCACTGACATATCTTCTCCCACTCCCTACTATGTGTTGAGAGGGGATGATCTCACTTGCCATACTGGTGTGCTGAAGATGAAGCTTCCCTATTCATTTGCTTATTCATATCCTCTCTAGGGCAGAGGGGTAATTGTTTTGGTTTGACAGACTTCTAGCTTCTGAGCCAGAATAGGCAAAAATCCTTTTATGTTAACAAAGTACTTCATTAAGCAGAGTAGGTAACTTTGTAGCTATAGAAAAAAAAAATTTTGGAAAACTGTTAATCTACCACATAATGGAGACTTGGCCACAACTAATTGCCAGCTTGCTCAGGAGAGTGGACAATTTATGCCAGGGAATAGGCAGTAACACTGATTGTATTCTTTTTTATAGGCTAAGCACTTTCTAGAAGAAAGATCTTTTTGGGCTTTTTATTTAATGTAGGGCTTAAAACAACACTTAGATGCAAGTCTGAATATATTTTTACTATTCTGGAAACTTTATTTAGAATAATATTTGGAAGTAAAGCCATGTGTAAATGAGCTCCCTAACGCTGGACATGTGTTTGCATTTTCAGACTATTATTTTGCATTTCGTGACGATGCAACGTAGTGAATTATAAGACCAGTGGAATTACATTACAGGTATCAGTGTACATTAAGAACTAATAGAATGGGACATTTTAGCTGACAGAGTAGTGATTTTACAGCATGTATAATAGGAATCTTGTAGTCATAAAGCACGTCGCTAAGAGAGTTACAGCGCAAAGCAGCGAGAAGTCAATACTTCTTTCCATGTCTGTCTTGTCGCCTCCTCTCTCTCCTTCTCCCTCATCAATACTTCCTTTATTACCTGACGTTTATTCGCGATGTGTTGAATAAAGGGGAAGTTGTCTCCCAAAGGCCATAGTTATATACTGCACATAAACACATAAACAATGTATCAGGAATGCCCTTTAATCTTGTTAATAAACATATTAATGTGAAACATTGCGTCCTCTCTAATAACACCATGGAGTTATGTATATATCATCATACATGACAATAGCTCACATTGGGTGCTTTTATTTGTCCCTTTTCTGTGTTCCTAAGAAAAATCTGGTTAGGTAGACTTTTCAAGTAGGGACCAAATTTGACTTATTTTTATATTCTCAATGCCTAGCGTAAAGACTGACTCATAATACTGTACACACTCAGTGAATGGTTGACCAAAATGAGTTATTATGAGTTTCATTTTATGGATGAAGGGACTGAGGCTTAAGAACTTAAGTGTCTAGGGTGACAGCTAGTGAGTTGTAGGGGCCACCATTGAACTCAGAACTTTTGACTCCAGCACTCCGGACTCTGCATTTCAGCACTCTGACTCCATCAAGGCCCAGATGGGAGGGTGCCAGTCAGAGTGTGGAGTCCTGGGGATGCCAGTGAACAAGGGGACGGTGCCTGAAACAAAGGAAGGACAGGGGCAGTTTCAGAAGCCAGATTTCCTCTTTTTTTTCTCTGTCATAAATTTTCTGGGATCAACTAACTTCTCTCTTCATGGCTCACATCCCTGGCTCTCCTTCCCCACCGATTAGGAGCTCTTGATTACTAATAATTATCAGTCTCTGTTACTGCACATGTTCAAAATCAGAACTGTGACCTCAAGAATCTTCAAATAGAACTATGTCTAGGCCCACGGGGGGCCTGGTCTTCTGTTCTGGAGGGATTGACCATTGCAAGCGCCCTTGCTGCCATGCCGGGGAGACCAGGGAGGTCCATAGAGGGGACACAGTTCTTCCTGTCATTTCTGGCTGACTTAAGCCAGGTCTAGGGTCTTTTCCTCCAAAGCTATGAGATGCATGAAGTGCATCCCGCCGAAGTCTTTTTTTCTACTTCTTTGTTTTGTAATGTTACATGAAGTGCAAATCTCACTTCATTTATATTTTTAAATACAGATAAGTGAAATGTACAGAAAAATCAGATTTCCCAGCAGATTGCATGCCCTTTAATATTAATTTCTAAGCGTAAAGAGGAAGAAACTAACATCTATTGACTGCCTACTCTGCAAGACACTGTGTTAGGTGTATTTTCTGATTCTAATCTTAAAAAAACAAGCAAAAGGCTCTTAAGACAGAACTTATTACATTTTCCTTGATAAATAAGGATACTGAGGCTCAAAGACATAAATAAGGTGCTCAAGGCTAAAAACCAGCGAGGGATTGTTGAAATCTGATTCTAGAGCTCCTTGATGCTCTCCAAACTCTACTCCAGGTCTTAAAGATATTTCTAGTTATATATTTTGATGCCAAGAAACTTTTGTATACATAAATTTCCCGTAAGCCATGGATTTAGAAGCTTTATTTTAGAAAAATCACTCTGGCACATTCCAAACACAGAACTGCACTCCAGAATAGAAGCCATCTTATTCAGTGATTCCACGGCCTTAATAAATTTTTTTTGTTTGTTTCAAGATTACACTCTGAAAGTCAATGTGGAATCGAGAGAAAATACAACACAGTAATGGAAACTAGCGGATCAAGATTCTGATCTCAGATCTGCCAAAGACTAGCAGTAAATCTTGGCAAATCACCTAACTTCATTGGACCTTAATTTCCATTCCAATATAATCAAGATGATCTTGAAGGTGCCTTCCCATTCTAGAAGTTATCTATACATTTTAACAACCCGTCATAAAAGAAGTGATTTTCAATTATTCATTTAATGCTCACTTGTACCTTCCTCTAAAAGAAAAAAACCCTCAGGAATATAAATCTGTTGTTTTCTGTTCCCTCTGATATAATTTACTGATTCTAACATCATTAAAGAATCTAAATGAAAATTACTTTTATTTAACTTGTTTTGTTTAGAAACAGAGCTAAGGTGAAACTATTTGGCTGTGGATTAAGTGATGGAAAAATAAATTTGCTTTAAGTAGAAGAACAAAGAGAACACTGTTGAGATAAAGCTTCAAGTGTCAATTTGTGGTCATGTGAGGGGCTAAGTGACTTAGTGTATCCACCCCAGTCTCCAACACTGTAGCTGTATTATTAATACATCATTATACAACTTATGGAAAATAATTAGCTGAGGACTTTTTCACAGTTGTAATAGGTGCAAAATATAATTTCCTTTAAATTGAGAAGGGAGTTTAGGTCAACCACTCTAAGTCGATTTATGCAGTTTGATTTTAAGGCTTTGAATCAGAGATATATCTACCATCATCTCACATAGACAAATTTTGTTTTCTTTTATAATAAAGCGGGTCTTTACAGAAACTATTTGAAGTCTAATAATTGCAGAAGGAAAATTGGATATGCCCTATGAGACAATTAGCACCTACGAGTTTAACCTCCACAATTAATGAATGGCTGCTTAACTAATATGTACTTAACTTCAGAGGAGGATTAACCATCAAGTCTTCTGAAGGGGATTTTTTTCTTCTAACAAAAAAGATTGTAGTACACTCAAATGAGTGTAGTATCTTAATGAGGTATGTCTATTTGTTTTGTTTTAATCATCCTGTAGACTTCTCCACACAAATAAAAAAAATTCTCCTGAAAAGTTTAAAAGTGACCCTCCAGTGCAACTGTTCCATCATCCACATTCAGAACCAGGATTTCCAATAAAGCAGGCATTGACCACAGAGAACAATGCTGCTAGATTGTGCAGATTGCATGCAGGAAAATAAAATGCTCATGAAAATTGCCTCCTCGAAGTGAATGTCAGCATTTCTAAGTTTGATTTTTATTTTATTTCAGAGTCAATTTTTTTTTTCCTGCAAGAAAGCATTCCTAATAGAAGTGAGTGACAAAAAGACGTGGAATTTTTTGCTTCTCAAGAACACATATATTTCTCAATTTTAGTCAGGTTAAAAAGAATCAATTGTTTCTAAATGAAGTTGTAAATATTACTGATGCAAAAAAAGAATTGGTCTGCTAAAATTCGTGGGATAGGATGGGAGGAGAAAATATATTTTGGTATGTGATCTCATTCAGCACTAACTTGTTTGGCATTTTTTTCTTAGTTAATACAATACATTCAGTTTTGTGTCTCATTTCATTGCTACTTGCTGGTGTGCTTACCAAATGAAACCAGGTACTTGAAGAGAAACCTAGAAATCTTGATGAAATATTTAATGTTATCAAAGATTATCATCTTTTCCCCTACCTCCGTTCTTCAAGGCCTGTTTATACTACTTGACTGTAAAAAAGATGAACTATTTGGTCACAAGAAACAAATTTTAAAAGGTAAAATTTCTGCGGCTGGCCTGGTGGCATAGTGGTTAAGTTCGCGGGCTCCGCTGCAGCAGTCCAGGGTTCGTGGGTTTGGATCCCGGGCGTGGACCTACACACGGCTCATCAAGCCATGCTGTGGCAGGTGTCTCACATAAAGTAGAGGAAGATGGGCACAGATGTTAGCTCCGGGCTGGTCTTCCTCATCAAAAAAGAGGAGGATTGGCAACAGATGTTAGCTGAGGGCTAATCTTCCTTGCACAAAAAGGTAAAATTTCCTTAATAGTAGCAGTCACTATCATTTTGTCAGCTCGAGGCTCTGCAGGGGCACACAAGAATAAAATGAAAGGTCTCAGTGCTTCCCCTCAGTGGAATGGAGTGGAGTAACATTTTCCACGTGAACTAGCAAAGGGAAACATTGTACAAATCACTTGATCAGTTTGGACAAACTTTGATTTTGAACTGTTCATTTTTTTTGAATAGAGAATAATGCCATGTCGGATTTCCAATTTTTATTCTTTACACACTTCAGTGGAAAACATGTCATCTTTTGTTTTTAATTCCTCCTTTGCTATGGAGGTGAAAGTGGTGGCGTTCTGTTTCATTGGCTATACCTGCAGTTCATTAGGGGAAGCAGCTTCGTGAAGTCCTCCTGGAACGTTTGCAGGAGCTAATCTTGCAAGCGGTTAGCGTCCCCCTTGACCTTGTTAAAGGTAAAGGAGGTCAGACTCGGGTTCAACAGAGGCACTTTCTCGCCAAGGAGACTGGCATGACAAAGTAATCGGTGTGTGTCACTTTTCATTAATCACAACGCGTTCCTTTTCATGAACTACCAGCAGATAATTGTTACTAAATGCGATTTGCAACACTCCGTACAGTGGTAGAAGACCCAGAAATAGGCAAACAGATAAAAACATTGTTTAGCTTGCAGGCAGCAAGTGTTTGCTATTCAGAGGTACATCATGCATAAACATTGATTTAGCCATGAGCTGACACTTATAAAGCTTTTGCTGTTTCCAGAAAGCCCTGTGGTCAGGCTAAGTGATAGCCAAGAGCAAGCGCTTTTACCTGGATGGCAAGGTTACATTCTATTTAAATTGCCTGATCTGAAATAAATCAGTTGCCCTAATGTTAGACTGCTGCAGGATGGCCATAGGTGAGAATCAAATCACTAAATAAAATGTTTGCCTTTATGGTGAAAGATTCCTAGAGGGCTGTTGGTTGATTTTGAATAAATATTTCATTACGTCCAAGCTGCAGCACAAAATTTGGAAGCTGAGGATTTATTTAAATCAATGTAGATTTCCAACTTTCTTTACTAAAAATGGGTTACGTTTATGGACAACGATCAAAGTTTTTCTTTTTCTTATCAGGGCTTCTCAATGTTTAAAGCCCTCTAAAGTGATTGGTAGTACTTTTAAACGTGCTGGTGGGTTTGGCGCGGGTGGCTTGTGGTTCTTCTACCGCCAGGTTCATTCTAGGAAGCCGCGTAGTTCTGAGATGTCTGCCCAGACCAGTGGCCCTCAGTATGGAACACATGTATGCAGCATACCCTAAATTTATGCTATGGAAACATTGCCAGACACGTGATGAAACAAGTCAATAGTGCAGATTTCTCTCCCTCACACTACGGTGTTATTAGCTCAACATTGTCTATAAGCTATGATGGCACATGGAAGTGGGAATCAGACATAAAGATAGACACAGCAGGAGCGGGCAACCCAACTTCCGCCGATGTTTTCAGGCTCTTCCTTGCTGTCATTTGTCCTGGTTTCTTTCTTTTAGTCATTGAGATTCCACATCAGTTTTAATATGCGTGACTGCCTTATTTAATAGTAAGATACATAAATACAATTAAAGAAAACACTAGCAATATGCACTAACTATAAAGAGGATTTGTAGGAGAAGATGAATGAAAATTGGAAAGTTTTTTTTTCTTAAAAAAAAAATGTAAAGGAAGACCTGTTATCAAACCCAACTTCTCAAAGTTTTCTCCACGGATAATATGCTTGTCAAACGACACTATAATACTCAGTAGAGGGGGAAAAATCATATTTTCGTGGAATAGAAAGAGTAATTTGATAAGATGTATACAGATTTCTTATTTATGAAAAAGTTGAGTTATTTTCTTATATAAAATCTATTTTGCAAATAGTTTATTGATTCTGAGAAAGAGTTTTCGCAAAGCATATTAAAGTAAAAAAAATCCAGCCGATAATAACGCATAATATAGACTTATAAAAACACATTATACTCACTGCTAAAATGAATTACAGAGTCCCCATTGCATAAGCAGATGTAGTATTCTATTTTTATGGATCTCAATTTCATCATGTGTTCACATTTTTTATTATGGTAACTTCTGTGATCATTAATCTTTACCATATTTAGTTTTTAGACATTGGTTACTTTAGAGCATTTAGCATCTAATGAAACTAACACTTTATATGATTGTAAATGTGAACCATCCCTAACAAATATGAAGTAAAATAGCTAGCACTTCTTAAATGCTAACTATGTTCTGAGTACTCTACACATATGAACTTACTTAATCCTCGCAACAATACGTAAAGTAGGAGATATCACCATTTACAGATGAAGGATCACACTGTAAGCTCTGGGGCTGCATTCAAACCAGAGCAGACGAGCCAGAGTCTGCACACTTGGTCACTAAATGACACTGCCACCAAGCACTTTCACACATTCCTAGTTGACATGCCGTATACCAGCCAGGTCTCCCTTGATTTGAGATGTGGTAGTCGTACATATCATAGACCGTGCGTGTCTACTGTTCGAGAGCCTTCCGTTCTCTGCTGATTTGTTTGGGGATTTGAATAATTTACCCTCAGGCTTGCTTTCTTCCAGTGTAAAATATTATTTCTAATATACATAAAGTGAGATTGCACTGTTTTAACATAAATGGATGCAGACAGATCTAAGAGGGGAAATAGATACGACCTGCTAACTGGATGATAGATTTTGTCCTTAACAAGGTATGATGTTGATGCATTAAAACTTTTCTTCCTCTCCCCGCGATGACTTGTCTCCCCCGGACTCAGAAACCCTCTCGGGGTCATTCTATCTGTTTCCTGCTGTCTGGAACAAAGTGTAGAGGCTCCTCTGAACTTATTTCCTCTTTCTAACAGCTGAGTTGGCTAACTTCATGTTTCCTGTGTGGAGCAGGTGGAAGAAATGTCTGTCTGCCTAGCTAAGCTAATTTTCCTTTTCCTCTCGGCATCCAGGACTTATCTTCCTTCCTCTTTAATGGACAGAAGTTCTTTGGGGAGGTTGTTTTTTATTTTTTTCCTTCCTTGTGTAAGTATAAAGAAAAGCAGCATAATGTTTTCTTCAACCTTATTAAATTGCACTTCACCCTTGAAAAATGACCCAGTGGTTCAGTGACTGCTTGGGTGTGAAAAAGGAGAGAATACACAGACGTGTATGAAGCCTTGTCTCAGGCATACTTGTCCAGAGTTGCAATGACACATAAAGACAGCAAGACAGCACTTTCCTTGGTCTTCTCTGGCAGTACCTGCTTCTGCAATTAGGTAAGTGGATGTGGCCATTCAGCACTATAAAGAACTTAATTCAACAGCCAAAATAACATCAAAATAATTCAGATCCTTCTCTCTTGTTGCTTGAGGCTATAAAGTTGTTCCATAGGCCACCCCTTTGAGCAACTCCTTGTATATTCTCCACTCACTGTCTCATTTATTACCCTTCCGCTCATGCCCCTTACCTACCTCTGGTTGAAGAAGAAAAACCTCCTCAGCCCCAGGCTCCAATCCACTTTTCTCTCCTTCTTCCTCATGATCCTGCCTAGTCAAAAAACTATGTCCAGCCCAGGAGGAATGCTGTCAGTGAAAAGGGTGAGCAGGAGATTCAGAGAAAAAAGGAATTCTCTTTAGCAGTTTGTGGGAAAGGGAAAACTTGATAATTCTCATGTTAATACATTTTATGCCTCATAAGTAGGTCATCTCTTTTTTCTTCTTTCCTCCCATCCTCGCTATAACCCCCTCCAAGCTTGTTGGGATAAGATGTTGTTAAGACATAAATTATTTTTTTTCTTCTGGTAAACATATGAATTTTCAAACTGGAAATCAAATCATAACTGATAGATCCATACAAGAATTCTCCCATTTGGGCAATTGTTTTCTGAAAGTTTCTCATCCTATAATATTTACTCAGGAACTGATTTGATTTCTTTCTGTATGTTTCTACAAGGTGCTACACTAGGTGATTTTAATGATAATAGAGAGACCCCCTATCTCTATCCTGATTGGATGTGGAGTGGGTGGATGGAAGGAGAATAGTTATGAAATAAATATCAACATAATAATTTTATTCCAATTATTGTAAGAACTACAAGAAAATGTGATGTGCAATGAAAGCTACAAGGGTGAAGTTCACCTACAACTGGGCAGGAGGTTAGCACTTACTAAAAGTTTCCTGAATAAAGGAATCAACACATTCAAATATTATATGCAAGACTTTGGAGAATTCCAATTTATTGGCAATCGGAATTATCTTTTCTG
The DNA here is from genome assembly GCA_031878705.1 of Tapirus indicus. Classification (NCBI taxonomy): domain Eukaryota; kingdom Metazoa; phylum Chordata; class Mammalia; order Perissodactyla; family Tapiridae; genus Tapirus; species Tapirus indicus. The sequence continues at coordinate 29,798,646 of CM062937.1, read as the reverse complement.
TGCTCCTTTTTGATCCTTTGCTTACACTGTAGAACACTCCAAAGAGAAAGCTTGGAAGTCTGTACAGCAGGACAAATCTTATCTAAATTCCAACTCACTGCTCTTTGAACCATCATTTTCACTGATGAGAAATGGCTTATTGCTTTTTCATCCCTGTCTTTCACTTTGGTTGATAAGCAAAACAATGCCATTAAATACTAAGATCTTTAAGTCTTGGTTTTCTCTCTCTTAGCTTAAGTTTATACACACGTATTTAACAGTCATATTACCCCATCTCACCCATGAGGAAACAAGTTTAGAGAGGTTGAGTAGCATGACCTTATTCACAGAGTAGAGCTGCCCTGAGCTCCTAACGCCACACTCTCCTTTACTGGTTTTGTTTAATGTGAACTTAAGTCATTATACCAGTTTGCCAGGGCTGCCATAACAAAGTACCACAGACTGGGTGGCTTAAATAACAGAAATTAATTTTCTTGTAGTTCTGGAGGCTGGAGATTCAAGATCAAGCTATTGACAGGGTTGGTTCATTCTGAGGGTTGCGAAGGGAGGATGTGATCTAAGCCTATTTCCTTGACTCATAGATGGCCATCTTCTCCCGTATCTTTACATCATCATCCTTCTGTCCATGTGTCCAAATTTCCTCTTCTTATAAGGACACCAGACATATTGGATTACAGCCCACCCTAATGACCTCATTTTAACTTAGTTACCTCTGTAATGGCCCTACTTCCAAATATAGTCACATTCTGAGGTACTGGAGGTTAGGTTTTCAGTTATTAATTGAGAGGGAGCACAATTTGGCACATAACAGTCATCTTCCTAAAGTGTTCTGTAGACTGGTTGTGACTAACATGTCACAGAACAGTCCACTTTTCAGAAAATTAAAGTCAGAGGCAGCAAAGTTATCAACAAGATAGATATATGAAATGTGCAATCATGAGATTAGAATTTTGTCCTACTAATGGGTGGTATTCCCTAGATAAGTATTCTTCTGTATTGAAATAGAATGTATATTAAAGTGTTTTTAATAATATTATCTGTATTAAATGTGATAAACTAGAAATGAATCTACATTGGTTAACATCACTGCACTAAAAGAAGCAGGGAATTATCTCCATTCTATTCGCTAAGATCTGGCAACATCATAGATAAGACCCGAATTATAAGAATTGATAGAGAGAGAAATGAATAAGCCCAGGTTTCTGACTTGATTTTCTTCATCTTGAGGCCGTCTTAAATGTTCTGATATTTATTAGGCTGTTCTTCCATTTGTGGCCATTTCATCTGGCTACTGATCTCCAAAGTCCAAATACCAGCAGACTTAGCTGTCAGTGAAGTTGCCATCTCCCTTGTCCTGGAAACGTCCAGGTAAGGATGTTCAATGGGTTTTACTTCTTGATCTCCCACAAGTGAGAATCTGCTTGAAGTGATAGATTGCTGGCCATATCATTATATTCTCCAGGAGATACTCTGGAAAGTGCTTTGTAGCCGAATGGGTAGGTGCTTAGGCTACAGGAAAAGAGAACCTCAATCCCTGGTAGATTTGTTTGACCCCAAATTGAATTACTTTGACAAGCAACAACGTGAGGTGAGATTTAAAAACAAAACAAAATATATGCACTATAATAAATCTGGAAGCAGAGGGTCACTTTGTAGTTTCTGTTTTATGATAAATTTGAATAATTATTTTCTGCTGGACCCATTTTTCTTCCTAAATTAAAAAGAATCTGTCATTTCAAAGACAAACAGGAGTTCACCATGTTAATAAAGCAGAAAAACACCATTTTTGGAGATTAGTGTAGAAACTCATGGATATAATAAATGAAACACTAGTATAATGAATCTAGAGTTCTTGGTAAAGTCCCTGTCTCTTTGTAGATTTTGGTTTTATTGTCTATAAAATGGTCTTTTGAAAAGTGCATGACTAAGCCAAGAGTATTAAGAAAAATTTTTGTGCAATCCTACACACGTTAAATTTTTCTGTATAGAAAGTCCATAAATTTCCCGTGATTATCAAAGTTCTCAATGATCAAAAAGTCTGGACAAGATGACCTCAACTAACATTCAACAATTATAGATTCTATAGTACTTACCCGTGTTGAACACTTCTCTTAACCATTGTTGCTAAGACTTTATCAGTCTAAATATTAAGTACAAACTCAAAGTTAGCATGCATAATTTGGTCTAGTGTCTCGTAGATTTCAATAGATCTAATTGTTGGTTCATAAAACGATAATGAAAAGATAAATTATGGAAAAAATTTATGGAATACAGCAGAAGTGGGCAAATACATAATAGTTCTTAGTCTTTTATGTCCGTGACAGATGATTCATTAGCAGGACGTGTTCCCATTGGTGTCTTCAGAGCTATATAAAATTCTCATCATGCTGGCTGTGATTTTATTTTTCTTCTCATTCCAGAAAGCATATTAAAATAAGTGAAAAACAGTTACATTAGGACCTATATACTGTTAAAGTATTTCTGAGACATTAGGTCAAGAATCTACAAGGCATTATATATCATGTAGTAATCCTCATTTTTTTGCCTAACTATTCTTGTCTAATTATAGCATATGCAATTTATTCTTAAGCCCTAAATGGAATGGTAAAATGAATAGTGAATTGTGAATATGTTTTTAATATACCCAGGTAAGATACAATTGTGTTTAAGAAAATGGAATGTTTTCAATATTTTAAATAATATTGTAACTTATGGACATAATTTGGTATAACAATATATAGCATGGTATTGCATATGTCAGATAAGAAAAGCTGGTACCATTGGAAGTGCATGTATACTTTATTTTTCTTTCAGAACAAGATAAGAAAGAACATAGTTGAATAACTTATATTGAAAAAATGAACATGAATTGAATCTTCAGGAAAAAAAAAGTGTTTTTTGTTTAAAAGTTGTTTTCGTTTTTCTCTGCCTCTAGTAACAGAAAGAGCTCCATGCGTTGTCTATCCTTAACCAATACTCTTATGAAAATTTCATGTGTCTCTATTAGCCTCCTGATTTGGATCTTCAACATTGTTCTCAATTTTGGGTACCCCTCTAAAAAGTACTGTTACTGGATTCCATCGCCAAGATTCTGATTTGATTGATCTGGGGTACAGCCCGAGCACTGGGATTTTTAAAAGCTCCCCAGAGGATTCTTATGTGCAGACATGCTTAAGGACCACTACCTTAAAGAAGTCAGCGTTCTTGGAGGATTGCTGATTCTACATTTGCAGCCAGCAACATCGAGATAGATAGATCTAGAACATCTTGTGTTGTCAAAAAAGCAAGGATAGTTTCAAAACTATCTGGTATAGTGTTAAAATGTAGAAAGAATCAAACTTAAAGGAACTTCTAAAATTTCTCCAATTTGACTATGAAATAGAGAACAGTCAATTGGAGTAAGTGAAATCTATAAAATGTACTCAGTCCATAATGATACTCACAAAAGGTGTGTGTGCGGGGACGTGGGGGTAGAGAGGGGTCATCAGTATACAACTGTGCTAAAGGAAAGATGTATTTCCAATAATACTTACAGAAAATATTATATGTTATTCAAGCCAGATTATTTATTCAAAACTTCCTAGTTTCTTTATTCATCAAGTGTTTGAATGCCTACTATGTGCCAGATACTATTCTAGGCACTGGAGATACATTGTTAATTTCAATAAAATCCTTGACTTCAAGGAGTGTATACTCTAGTTGTAAGAAATTGGGGTGACAGACATATATAATAACACATCAGTGAATGCTATAAAGAAAACTAATCCATGATAAGAGGATAGAGAGGTAGGACAGAGTGAGATCATTATAGAGATAACTGTTGGGAAAGCCTCTAAGTTTTTAATATTTGAACAAAGACCTGAATAAAGTGAGGGAGTGAGCTTGAGACTCTCTAGGGGCAAAGCATTCCAGGCTGATGAACAGCAAGTGGAAAGGCCCTGAGATGTGAATGGTCAGCAAGAATGCCAACATGACTGAAGCAAGAAATAGAAGTCAAAGGGGCAGCCAGAGCACAGGTCATGTAGGGCTTGAGCATGGGAGGGACATGGTCTGCTGCCATGTGATGTGGATTATAAGGGGGCAGCCATGGGAACAGGATACTAGTTGGGAGACTAGTTGGGAGTCCAGGGGTCAACAGTGGATAGGTGAAAAGTGATTAGATTCAGGACTCATTCTTTAAAATAGAGGTGAACAGAGTTTTTAATGGATTGGAAGTCGATTTGGGAGAAAGGAGAGAATCAAGGATGAATCTCTAGTTTTTGCTTTAAGCAACTGAGTAAGGAGTAGAGCCATTTACTGAGATGTAGAGACTGAGGAAGAAGTATATTTGGCGTGGGGCAGGAAGAATCAGTAATTTATTCTGGACATATTAAGTTTGAAATGCATATTAAATATCCTAGTGTTGGGGGAGCAGTTGGATATTTGGTTATCAAGCTCAAGGGACACATTGACACTGGAAACAGAAATTAGAGAATCATCAGCACATAGTATTTAATACCATGGTGCCAAACAAGAACCTAGAGAGAAATCAGAGAAGAGGATTGAAGATGAGTCCTGGGATACTAATAATTAGAGGTCAAGAGGAGTCAAAGGAACGAACAAACAAACAAAGAGTGTGAGATGGAGAAGCCAATAACATGCAAAGAAAACCAGAAATGTACTTTCCAGGAAGTCAAATCACATCCAAGGAGAAAGTCGTAAATTTCAGAAATGCTGCTGAGGGTCAAGTGAGATGTGGACTGAGACTTGAACATTGGATTTGGCTACATAAATATTTTCCTGTAAGAGGATCAAAGAAATGGGGTAGAAGCTGAAGGGCAACATGAGATGTCAAGATAGGGCACTAGTCAACACCTAAATTGGCTATCAGAGAAGGGTGCTTTTAAATATAATGTACATTGTTAAATTTAAGTAAATACAGTCAATTCTCACTTTTCACAGTAGTTATGTTCTATAAAGTCACTAAAAACACTGAATTAACACCTACTGAACCATTGCTCCTGGGGGAAATATACGGTTAGGTTCCTGTAAGCCTCTGGTCACATTTTCATCAGTTGAGCAATACGTAACCTTGTTTTATGTGTGTTTCTTTTTAAAGACACCCTACTGAATATATGTTGTTGATTCATTAACGTTGAACTCACAGCAACAGCACTATAACTCATGCCTGAATGAAGATTGTTTAACACACATATTTTCTCTGTAAGGAATATTACATCCTTTTTATGCTTAGGGACACTAGACAGCATTTCAGCACTATGCTTACAAATAAATTTTAGCAAGTAGGTAACTGCACAAATATGAAATCCACTAATAATAAGGATCACTTCATCTGTATTAACATAAACTACCATGTCACGATGGAGATAACTCAACACTAGCTCGAGAGAAGTGGACAATCAAGTTAATAAAATGGTTTAAGAATTATGGGAGTCATGCTTAAACTTGTCAAATCATTGACACAGAGAATGGTTTTTTTCATTTTATAAATTGTTAAACGTTTGAACATCAAAATTGCTCCAGTGTTATTCAGTGTCTAAAGACTCCATATGCTGAGAATTGTGTAGAACTGGGGTGAGATGGAAGAGTATAAACTATCTTATCTACCTGAGAAAAATTACCTAGGGTTGAAATAACTAGAGGCTCACTTCCTGTGGCTTATATAGTCTATCTGACCAAAACAGTTGCTGCAGTGGGATAGGCTGTCCAACAAGCTACATGTGCACAAGAACTAAAATAAACATGATTGAAAGTATTACAAATAATTAGAATCTCTTAGAAGAGGGGGGAATATTAAAAATACCATCATTAGGTCAATAAATCATATATTAGTTTAAATCTATTAAGTGCTTCTGTGAGAGCCACAGCATGTAAGGACATAGAAAGTCCGCCTCAAAATTACAGTGTGTTTGAGTTAGAATTCGTGTGAGCCAAGAATATTATTCCTAGACTCAACTATTTGAGGAGAATTGAGATCTGCCTAGTCCTTGGGTCCTCTGAATCTGAATCAAATAGAAACCACCAATCCCATTTGACAGTTTTGTAAAAACTCATATAAAATGAGAGGTTGCAGTCCTAAAATAAAAATTCAGCAATAAAGCCAATGAATTAATTTAAGATTCTATCTGTATCTATCTATTACATCCCTAGAACTTACTCATCTTATAACTGGAAGTTTGTATTCTTGACCACCTTCACCCATTGCCCCCACCCCACCCCTGGCAACAACTGACTTACTCTCTGTTTCTGTGAGTTTGATTTTTTTAGATTCCAGAAGTGAGATCATACAGTATTTATCTTTCTCTGTCTGACATTTCACTCAGCATAATGCCCTCAAGGTTCATCCATATTGTCACAAATGGCAGAATTTCCTTCTTTTTTAATGGTTGAATAATATTCCACTGTAGATATATACCACATTTTCTTGGTCCATTTATCCATCAGTGATCACTTGGGTTGTTTGTATGTCTTGGCTATGGTAAAGAATGCTGTAATGAACATGGAGGTGCGATCTCTTTGAGATGGTGATTTTATTTCCTTTGGATGTATATTCAGAAGTGGAATTGCTGGATCATATGGTAGGTCTACTTTTAATTTTTTGAAGAACTTTTCCATAATGGCTGTTTTCCATAACAGCTGTTTTCCATAATGGCTGTTTTCCATAGTGGCTGTCCCAATTTACATTCCCACCAAACGTATCACAGGGTTTCGTTTTTCCCATATCCTCACTAGCACTTGTTATCTCTTGTCTTTTTGATGATAGTCATTCAACAGGTGTGAGGTGATATCTCATTGTGGTTTTAATTTGCATTTCCCTAATAATTAGTGATGCTGAGCACCTTTTCGTGTACCTGTTGGCCATCTGTATGTCTACTTTGGAAAAATATCTATTCAGGTCTTTGCCCATTTCTTAATCAGATTATTTGGTTTTTCACTATTGAGTTGTATGAGTTCCTTATATATTTTGGATCATAACTCCATGTCAGATGCGTGGTTAGGAAATATTTTCTCCCATTCCATTGATTGCTCCTTCATTTCGTTAACAGTTTCTTTTGCTGTGCAGAACCTTTTTAGTTTGATATAGGCCCACTTGTTTATTTTTGCTTTTATTGCTCACGCTTTTGGTGATATATCCATAAAATCATTGCCAAGACCAATGTCAAGGAGCATTTTCCCTATGTTTTCTTCTGGGAGATTTATGGTTTTAGGTCTTACATTTAAGTCTTTAATCCTTTTTGAGTTAATATTTTATCTGGTGTAAGACAGGGGTCCAGTTTCATTCTTTTGTATATGTATATCCAGTTTTCCCAACACCATTTATTGAAGAGACCATACTTTCCCCTATATGTATTCTTGGCTCTCTTGTCAAATATTAGCTGACTGTCTTTGTGTGGGTTTATTTCTGGGCTCTTGACTATGTTCCATTGGTCTGTCTGTCTGTTTTTATGCCAGTAACATACTGTTTTGATTACTATAGCTTTGTAATAGAGATTCAATCAGGAAGTGTGGTGCTTCCAGCTTTGTTCTTTCTCAGGATTGCTTTGGCTATTTAGGGTCTTTTCTGGTTCCATAGAATTTTATGGTTCTTTTCTTCATTTCTATAAAAAAATGCCATTGGAATCTTGAAAATTATTTCGTCAAATCTATAGATGTCTTTGGGTAGTATAGACACTTTAACAATATCAATTCTTCTAATCCTTAAATACTAGACATCTTCTCATGTATTTGTGTCTTCCTCAGTTTCTTTTATCAATGTTTTAGACTTTTCAATGTACAAATATTTCACATCCTTCATTAAATTTATTCCTAAGTATTTTATTCCTTTTGATGCAATTGTAAGTGGGATTATTTTCTTTATTTGTTTTTCAGATAGTTCATTGTTAGTGCATAGAAACACAACTGATTTCTGTATATTGATTTTGTATCCTGCAACATTACTGAATTCGTTGATTAGTTCTAACAGTTTTTTTGTGGAGTCTTTAGGATTCTTTCTATATAAGATCACATCATCCACAAACAGGACAATTTTACTTCTTCCTTTCTGATTTGAATGGCTTTTCTTACTTTTTTTTCCCCTGATTGCTCTGCTGGGACTTCCACTACTAAGCTGAATAGGAATGGTGAGAGCGGGCACCTTTGTCATGTTCCTGATCTTAGAGGGAAAGCTTTCAACCTTTCACCATTGAGTGTGATGTTAGCTGTTGGATGAAATGTTATGAATGTGTCTGCTAGGTCCGTTTGGTCTATAGTGTTTTTGAAATCTGCTGTTTCCTCATTGATTCTCTGTCTGGATCTATCCACTGTTGAGAGTGGTGTATTAAAGTCTCCAACTATTATTGTATTGCTGTTTATTTCTCCTTTTAGCTATGTTAGTATTTGCTTTATCCATTTAGGTGCTTTGATGGTGGGTGCATAAATAATTACGATTGTTATGTCTTCTTAATGAATTGACCCCTATATCCTTATATAATGACTTTGACTCTTGCAACCATTTTTATCTTAAAGTCTGTTTTGTCTGATATAAGTATCACTACGCCTGTTTTCTTTCAGTTATCATTTGCTTGAAATATCTTTTTCCATCCTTTCACTCTCAGTCCATGTGCATTCTTTTTTTTCTTTTTTTTTTTTTTTTGTGAGGAAGACCAGCCCTGAGCTAACATCTGTCGCCAATCCTCCTCTTTTTTGCTGAGGAAGACCGGCCCTGGGCTAACATCCGTGCCCATCTTCCTCCACTTTATATGGGACGCCGCCACAGCAGGGCTGACAGACAGTGCGTCGGCGGGCGACCGGGATCCGAACCCGCAAACCCCGGGCTGCCAAGCGCGGACTTAACTGCTGCGCCACCGGGCGGCCCCAGTCCATGTGCATTCTTAAAGCTTAAGTGAGTTTATTGTAGGCAGCATATCATTAGATCTTGTTTTTTACCCATTCAGCCATTCTATGTCTTTTTTTTCTTTCTTTTTTTTTTTTTTTTTGTGAGGAAGATCAGCCCTGAGCTAACATCTGTTGCCAATCTTCCTCTTTTTGCTTGAGGAAGATTGTTGCTGAGCTAACATCTGTGCCTGTCTTCCTCTATCTTGTATGTGGGTTGCCTCCACAGCATGGCCGGATGAGAGGTGTGTAGGTCTGCACCCAGGGTCTGAACCCATGAACCCTGGGCCACCGAAGCAGAGCATGTGAACTTAGCTACTACACCACCAAGCTGGCCCCCATTCTATGTCTTTTGATTGGTGAAATTAATCCATTTATGTTTAAAGAAATTGTTGATAGATAAGGACTAACTATTGCCACTTTGCTCATTGTTTTCTGACTGTTTTGTAGATTCTTTGAACACAACTGGTTGGGGCCAGAGACTGTGCTCCATCATCAGGTGGGCTTGCTGTCCAGGCTTCCTTGTTGGGTGGGACCACAGGCTGTGCTCCATGATTTGGTGGGGGGGGGGTCACTGGCTGGGCTCCCTGCCTGGAAGGCCACAGGCTGTGTTCAGTAATTGGTCAGGGCTATAGGCTGGGCTCCACTGCTGAGAGGTATTATAGGCTGTGCTCTGAGGTTGCCCAGGGTCACTGTTCAGGCTTCCTGGTTATGTGAGGCCAGAAGCTATGCTCAGCTGTTGGATAGAGCTGCTGGCTTGGTGTCTTGCCTGAGCTGGGCTGTATAATGGGCTCCATGGTTGCCTGAGTTGTCCGGCCAGGCTTCCTTAATGCATGGGACTGGAAGCTACACTCAGTAGTTGGGAGGGGCTGCAAATTTGCTTCCTTGTCTAGGCAAGACGGTAGGCTCCCTGGCCAGTATGGCCCATTGACTGGGGACCCAAATCAGTATAACTGCCAACTGAGCTCCCTGGCCAGACAGGGCCACCTGCTCAGCTGGGATCTCTGCTTGGGCACTGCTATAAGCAGGAATGTGGTCCACCAAGATTTGAGCACTGGCTGCTATGAGCTTCACCCTCTTCTCCATCTCTATCTGGTTCCCAGTGCTCGAGTCCCTCAGAATCCCCCATTGATTCCCATGAGGCCAGACCCAAGTGGTCCTCCCAGGAAGCACCCTGCAACTCTGGGGGGTCTGGATGTCAACATTGGGCTCCGTTTTCCCACTGGAGAAACCATTAGCCCAGGGGAAACCTCCCAGTGTGGAAATGTGTGGAACCTGGGGATAGACAATGCAGAGTGTAGCCGGCCCTTTTACTCTTTTAATGTGGTCCTTCTCAGTTGCTACCGTCCAAGTGGGTGCTTCAACCTCACCCCCAGGTTCTGGGATTTTCACAATGTTGCCTTGTTTATGGATAGTTGCTGGTTGATCTTCTTGTGAGAGGAACTGAAGTCAGGAACAACCTATGTCTCCATCTTGATGATGTAACCTCCTATCCATAACTCTGTTTTTATTTGTTTATCTTTCTTTTTCAATGAATACTTATTAAATATCATCTATGTTTTAAAAAGGTACCGCAAAGACAAATAAAATATATTTATCACCTGTGACAATATTCTAGTCTAAAAACTTCAAAAAGTGTTAAAAAAAAAACCATAAAACACACATGTTAATTTGTATTGTAGTTCTTACAGGTGATTAACTCAATATTAATAGCACCTAAAAATTCTGTAGCACTTTGAAAAAATACATTCACAGGCAATTCTTTAAAGTATTACTATCATATTCTAGTTGAAAGAAGAACCGAGGCTTACCAAGATTTGCCTAACTTCTTTGATCATACAAGGTAGAGCAGAGTACAGAACCCTCACCTTTAGCTTCAGAGCCTGTCCTAATTCTCTCATAACAAGCTGCCAGAAGAGTCTTGCTACACATCCTTTGGTAGCAATTTTGCAGAACTGAACTTCTCTCTGAAAAACATAATATAGACAAAGCAGATAAATTGGCTGGGGTTAAAGAGGAAGAAGAAAATAATGTTTCTCTCTGTATTTTTTTTTTCTTTATCCTTTTCTCTCTATCTATTCTGCATAAATAGCCTTATCAAATCATAAAACTCAGAATATCCTGGTGTGGCTGATTTTTGAAGTTTTGGATTTTCTTGGTTCCATTTGATGTTTTAGTAGAAAATTATTTTATTTTTGAATTTTTTGAGTTGAACAGTAGAATATGACAAAATTAGAGACTATTGCTAAATTTTTATTCTTTTTGGGAAAACAAATACTATAGTAGGAGTAATTATTCCAAGGTACACAATTCCTCTCATAGTATAAATTAACTATGTTAACTTTTATAGACACTTAATTATGGCATTTTGAAATAGTGAAAATATGTTTTAGTTTTTAAAACTGGAAAAGTATACATACCAGTCTGTGAATCAAGGGGTATTCTTTCTTTTCCTGAAACCCAATAGAAACTTGCTTCTGATTTTAAATAGCTCACTGATTGCTTGTGTTTTTAAATTTTTTCCAGTATGTAAAATGACACTAAGGAAATATCTTCTCTATATGATCTGTTAAAAATGGCTTAGAAAATGGCTATTGAATTTAGGCTAATGTTGCCAAAGTTTGTTCTATAGAACATTGAAACATTATTATACAAGGCAGTTCCATTATCAGGTAATTCTGGAAGCTTGTTATCAAGTTTGTGGGGACTATTTCTGCTAGAAGACTTCTCAGAGCCTTTAATATATGACTTTGTACTCTGAATTTGCAGGGAGAATATAATACATAGTATCTCCCAAATGTATTTTGATCATGAAATGCTTTTATTCTGAGAGCCTTCCATTCTATACTCTACAGAATTAAATTTGGTTAACATTGATTTTTGTAAAATGAGATATCAAAATTGGTTTTATAATGGGTGTCACCCACATTATTCTTGTTAAAAATTAACATGGTTATTATTTATAATAAAAAGGAACACAGTTTGTATGACCAAGGACATGAAAAATAATGTTTAATAAAATGCCTCAAAGGATTATTTCTTTCTCATAAATTTTTTGCTACTTACTTTTGAAATGATGCACAAAGATGTCATCAGTAGAACATATATTTTTTTAAAATTTTTTCTAAAGATATTTATTTAGGACACTCGGAACAGAGTTAAAACATCTGCTCTTAAGAAAAAAATATTTTACTAAATATCTCAGGCATCAAAGCTGTTTTTATAGTCTTTATCCCATATTTTTGAAAATACAATTCCTAGTCTAAACCAGAATAATCAATTGTTGTCTTTCCAGAACAATGTTGTTATATAGTCATGCATCACTTAACAATCGGGATACGTTCTGAGAAATGCGTTGTCAGGTGATTTTGTCATTGTGCACACATCACAAAAAGTACTTGTGCAAACCTAAATGGAACAGCCTACTACACCACTACATGGTAATAATCTTATGAGACCACTGTCATGTATGTGGTCCATCCTTTACTGAAACATCATTATGTGGCCATGACTGTATACATTTCTAAAAAATGAAGTGTGCTTGGCCGGCCCGGTGGCGCAGCGGTTTAGTCCGCGCTTGGCAGCCCGGGGTTCGCTGGTTCGGATCCCGGGCGCCCGCCGATGCACTGCCTGTCAGCCATGCCGTGGCGGCGTCCCATATAAAGTGGAGGAAGATGGGCACGGATGTTAGCCCAGGGCCGGTCTTCCTCAGCAAAAAGAGGAGGATTGGCGACGGATGTTAGCTCAGGGCTGGTCTTCCTCACCAAAAAAAAAAAAAAAAAAAATGAAGTGTGCTAATGAAAGTTATATTAGTTAAGCTAATTGTCAACAACAATTCTTCATGCCTGGTCTATATTTATTCTTTTTAATAATTTTGAGCATCAGTAACCTTGAGAAAAAATCAGAGCAATTATTATATAATAATTTACTACCTACTTACTCTATACTTAAGCACAGTGACAGGACCTAGAGAGGATACCAAGATGGATAGGAGAGCAGGCCTTATGATCTTTGCTCATATGAATTTTTATCTGCTCAAATTAATTCACTATAATTTATATACAAAACGTTTTCAGAGTTCTTATGGGTATCTATTTTTAGGCTTCTATTTTTTTACATTTTTGTTTTAAGGAATTCCATATACATGCAAAAGTAGAAAAAAATATTGAAGTGGACTCTGTAGTGTTGTTTATGTTCTAAATTATATAAACTAGTAGTTTGATTTGCTTTGAATTCTTTGATTTTCTTTCTTTTTTTCCAATGATAATTCATAGGGAATGTGTCATTCTGTCAGGTTATATCTCTCTTCATTAAGGGAGTGGCCATGACAATCATTGCCTAAATTCACTGTTTCATAAAGGTTTTGCCAAATGGCAATACTCTAATTCTATAGTTCCTCTTCATTTATTAACTGAAATACTCTATAAAGAGAAACTTTTTCTCATCAATTGTTTGGTACACTGAGATACAATTAGTGTGGAAAAGATGGATTAAATGCTTGGCTCTTTCCCTTTGCACTTTGCAAAATATTTGAGGTGAATTTCTAGGAACTTTAGAGATGACCAATGAAGTTTCTTCTGTGTTTGTTTGTTTGGTATCATTGTGACTTAATGAATTGAATGGATTTGGTGAGCTTTAATTCACCATCATTATTATACTTATTGATGCTCAAAATGTCCCATCATAGGTCCATGGAAACCTCTTCAGTGTGCCTGAGTCCTTTGGACATGACTGTAATAGTCTTTGATAGCTTCCTTGACTCTGGTACGACAAGATGGCTAGACTTTTTCAATTATTTCTCAGGGAGCCCAGGTTCCTCTTAGTGAGAAATGGTATTTTGAGACCACAGGTATGTTCCAGGGATATATATTGTTAGTGATTGGCCATTTGTTTCTAGACCTTTTAGGGGGCAGCACTAAGAAAGCTTTTCAAAAGGACGTATGTCACAAGAAAAATATTTGTAACTATGTGTGGTGATGGACGTTAACCAGGCTTATTGTGGTGATCATTTCACAATATCTACAGATATCAAATAATTATGTTGTACACCTGAAACTAGATAATGTTATATGCCAATTCTATCTCCATAAAAAAGAGGACACATGTCATAGTTGATAGTAATATTGCCAGTTTAAATTTAGAATTACACTGTTTTAACATAAATTATTTGACTTTATATTTGTATCTCTTTTCTCTTTTGATGAAATCCCAAATTCCCAATGACATTAACAAAATTTCTTATTTCCTTGATTTTATAGTAATGTCAATGTTATTGCTAACAAAGTAATTACTGAAAAGAATTGAAGATATCTTTAAGTTCTTTTTGTTCTACTTAGTCATATCCTAATACAGTACAATCAAATCACCGTGCTTTGAAATCACTAGAAATAATTCTATTTTATTAAGCCATCGACTTAACACATAGATTCATTTGTTTTATTTTATATTTTAAAAAAATTTATATGTATGTAGCATGATTGCAAATTCACATCTACAACTCAAAGTATATTCAGAGAGGTCTGGCTTCTGTGCATGTGCCCTCAGCCTTGACCTTTTCTTCATTCACCATTTTGTATAGTTTTATTCTCTCTTATTTATTTAATGGTTGAATCTTCTATCTTTTTAAAACATATAAACAATTAATAATATATATGTATAGTAGAATTATATATGCATGTGTCTGTACTATATTCTCTCCACTTCTACGATCAGCAGTAGCATGCTCAATAGCAATAGCTTTCAAATTCAGCTGCAAACCAATCACAGGGTGCCTTGTTAAAACACAGATATCTGGGGGGCTGGCCTGTGGGCATAGTGGTTAAGTTTGTGCGCTCTGCTTCGGTGGCCTGGGGTTCACAGGTTCAGATCCCAGGCACGGACCTACTTACTGCTCATCAAGCCATGCTAGCAGGCGTCCCACATATAAAGTAGAGGAAGACTGGCACAGATGTTAGCTCAGGGCCAATCTTCCTCAGCAAAAAGAAGATTGGCAATGGATGTTAGCTCATGGCCAATCTCCCTCACCAAAAAAATAATAAAATAAATAAAAAATGAAACACAGAGGGCTGGATCTCCCCGCCCCTCGAGTTTCTGATTCAGTAGGTTTAAGAAAGTGCCCATATTTGCATTTCTAACAAGTTACCAGGTGCTGCTGCTGCTGCTACTGGCCTAGAGACCATGCTTTGAGAACCAGTACTATATATAGTATTCTTTACTTCATTTTTCCACTTGAGATTATATTCTGGAGATTACTCCAGCAATATAGAGAGACTTTCTATTTCTTTTTGTAGCTGCACAGTACTCCACTGTGAGGAGGTATCAGTTTATTCCATTAGTTCCATAATGTGCACATTTGAGTTGTTGCCAATCTTTTAGGACTACAATTAGTGTTGCAATGAACAGCCTTGTGTATACTTCTTTAAATAGTTTTTCAGTGTAATACTATCAGGTTAGATTCCTAGAAATGGCAATTTGGGGACATTGGGTAAATGCATATGTAAATTTTTTAACTTCCTATTAGCTGGAGATTCAAAATATTCCATCTTGTTATACATTTTTGAAAAAAATCCCATTATTCTTCCATTTATTTTCCCTTAATGATGCACATTCAAAATTTTAAGACAATGAAATCCTATGCGAAATGATAAAGTAACTGCTTTTAGTAGAGAATAGTGAAGACACTGATTTAGAATAAAAGATACTTTAAAAACAACAACAAATTATCAATAGGTAACCTTTAAAATTATCTTCAAATTGGATATTTTGAAATGCATTTTTAAAATTTAGGGTTAATTTATTTTAAAAATAAGACAACATACCAGTTGGAACATAGATTGGGATATCAGATTTTCTATTTTTGAATCCCAGATGTTGACCTCGAACAATTAAAATATTTAGTTTCTTTAAGCCTCAGTTTCTTTATCTGTGAAATAGAGATGAAGAAATAGTGCCTACTACCTGGGGTTTGTCATTTTTGAAGACAAAATTAGTTAAGCCATATAAAGAATTTAGCCTAGCAGTTCTCAATCTTACTGGAACAATATGACATTTCTTAACTTAATATTTGATAATGCCCCATTTACTCTCTGGAAAATACTATATACATAATATAGCCTAACTACATACATAATTTTTAAATGAATGTAATTCCTTAACTGTAATTTCAAAAAAAAATAAAAGGAAAGCAACTTACAATAAAGGAATATGTATTCAAAATGTAAATGATCATGCATGGCAAATCTAAATGACAGATGAAGTAATCAGATGCTTGTACTTACATCATCTTGAATATGGCAGAGATACTAGTATAAATACAGGTGTGCTGAATCTGCAACTTTAGTACCAAGAGCGGCATTAACGTCGGCGATGGAATTTTCTAAAATGGTAAACAACTTTTGCAAAGTTCGGACCAAAGTAAAATCTTTCCTTAATTTACATAGTGGCTGAATTCCTGGAAAACTCAGTACATATTAAAACTGTGCAACAAATATTCTGTGTTTTTATGTAAGGTTTTAGGATGAGTCAATTAGGCTGAGAGGATTATGAAAGGTTTCATCTATGAGAATATCCAGTGGCATTCTTCATTGGGAAGGATTGACCCAAGACTTCTTGTACCATTGGCATCCTTTGTCTCAATGCCAGGAGCACCCATCAATCATTGGGACTGCCAAAAATGGACCCACAAATTTCCAAAATGCCCCCTAGTGGACAGTACCAACCCTATTGATGTCACTGGCTTAGGCCAATGCCTGGCTTGTGGTAAGTGCTTAATAGATGTTAGCCATATGGTGATGATTACTTGTATTAATGCTTCTGCAGATAATAATAGGATCATATTTATTCCTTATGCTGATGACCTTGCTCAACTCCACTGTTCATCAGTTGTATGGTCATCAACAAGCTATGAAAATAACTAATGTCCCTATAGTGAGTTCATTGGGTGGTTTTATGTAAAGGTTCAGTTTATGTTTTTAAGCTTGAAGAAATTATATTACTATTCATATATAATAAATTAATAAAATATAAAATAAAATGAAAGAAACATCTATGTTTGGGTTAAATGCAATCTGATTTTAAAAGCAATATTGCAGGTGGTCGAGAGTCTAGACCAGAGCCAGCATTAGAAATATAATGTTAGCTAAATATGCAACTTTAAAATTTTCTAGTATCCACATTAAAGAAGTCAAATGAAACGTGAAATTAATTTTAATAATATATTTTATTTAACCCAACACATCCAAAATACTATCATTTCAGTATGTAATCAATATAAAAGTTTTTAATGAGATGTTAAACACTCAAGATATTATTACTAAATGAAGTCCTGTGTATAATTTACACTTGCAGCACATCTCCAATCCAATCAGCCATATTTTAATTGCTCAGTGGCCCTGTCTGGCTGTGGCTACGATATTGGCCAGCACAAGTCTAGTCACACTGAAACCAGACCTCCTGGGTTTGAATCTCAGATCTAACACTTACTAGCGATGCGATCTTGGACTATTTACGTAACCTCTCCGTGCCTCAGTTTCCCCATCTAGAATATACAAGTCATAAAAATAGACTCTATGTCAAAAGGCTTTGTGGGAATGAAATGAGTTAACATCTGTAAAGTACTTAGAACTCATACAAAATAAGCTCTCGATAAATGTTAATTAATATTCTATAGGTTTAGTTTATTTATCCAGAGTTTATCAAAAGCAGAAACAAAAAATTTCATCAGTATATAACACATATGAAATCTCCTTTCTCCACCTCACCCCCAACATACACACACTTCACAAACAAAAGCTGTTTCTCATACTATTTCTTTCGGTTTGGGATTATTAGCACATATTGTTGCCAACTTTGGTGGATAAACAGAAGCACAGAATGTACTAGTCTTTTAGCCACTCCTAATACTGAGTCTTAGAGCTTTGATTTGATTTTGATCCCTCACCGAATATCACATGTTAAGGGATGTGTAGATTTGAATCTAGAAATTGCCTGCTGACTTCCGTGTAAACAGGAATATATGCAGGCAAGATCATTCACATAATTATTTCATTGTTGGGCCCCATCAAGAATCACACATTAGAAGCCTGTCAATGATCTAGAAGTTGAATGTGGATGCACAATTATTGACAGGTCACCATCTAATAGGACTTCTGTCCCTCTTTTCTTGTCCATAACAATTTTTTTCATGTCAAAGAGAAAATTGCAGGAGATGGTCATGGGGTATGAAATTCCCAGTAGAGATTTTTTTTAATTTCCTTCTATTCTCTACACAACAGACAGTCTTCTATTTTCAACCTGACGGTACCGTTTTCTATTTTTTAGCCACGGTGATAGGTGCAGTAAGTAAACCAGATAATAGACTCTTAAAGTTTCTGTGTGCAAATTGAAAGAGCACATTATAGTGCCTGCCTTTCTGGAGGTCCTGCAGCCTAACCAATATGGTATATAAATACGACACCAGCAGAAGTTATAACAATAGTTTCTGTCAGCCTGTCTGAGATGGTTAAAGAATAGCAGTAGGGAGTAGCACAGTAACCCAGAAATGTCCAGATTCTTTTGGCCCCTTTTATTGTGATAAATCTCTTGTGAACTTTGCAGAGAGGTGTTGTTTGCATCTGCTATATCTCTGTCTAGAATGTGGCTCTGTGCATCTAATCCTCCTTACTGAACTATGTGGCACAAAAGCCAATTCAATTTTATGCAAAAAAAATAAAACACTGTGCAGGAAGGGAGGAGAGAGAATATATCTGAATAAGATGAATTAACTACTTGCTATACCTTTACCATATGGGATGTGAATAGTGCGAGATTGTGCCTTTAAAAATCTAAGTAGTGTTCTCTCGTTATACCAGAAGAATAACTCTTATGGATGCTGGTTTGTTGCAAGATATGTCAGATAACTTACTGCTAACTGAGAAAACTGGGACTGTGCAGTCTATATAGCATTGTGTTGTTCCTTAATAAAAGAACTGAAAGGAAGTAATTACCATAAATGCTGGCAAAATATTACATTCAGTTAAGTATTTCTAAGTGTATATCTGAAAGAAATTGGTGGGAAGCGTAAGAGCATGGGAGAACAGAAGCTTGGAAAGACACTATCAATCTTTTATGAAACACTTGCAAAGGTTTTCTGTGATCTTGGAATTTGTTATCTTTTTCTTCCCAGCATGAAACCTTTTTGCCTTTAGATCACACACCAAGCTTATTTCCTTCTCTGAATCTTCCTTCAGTCTTCATACCCAAAATGGCCTCTTTCTGTCACAAACTCTGTCTACCTAATTCTGACACGTGACCCAAGGTTCAGTTTGAGTCTCATCTCACCCCTCAAGTCTTTCCAAACTTCCATAGCCCTTGATTATACCTCCTTTTACTTCCTGCAACATTTCATAGACTAATTTGCTAAGTATCCACTGTATACCCCACATCACACAGCTAGTAAGGGATAAAGCCAAGATTGGAATTTAGAATGAATCTGAAGCTTACCTGGGGCTTTTCCTCAATGGAAATTGCATTATTTAAGTCCATAAATGTGAGATGACAGTCAGTTATGTCAGAATTTCCAGGCTTAATTGGGCAAGCCTCTCATCTGTGATCCTACATTGTTTATCCTTATTTTGCTGCATTAAAGTATAATGGAATGTTCCTAGGTACCCCAGGAGACATGCCTGAAGGCAAGGGTTGGGTTTTGCTTTTCATCTTTGTATACTCGACAGTAGGAAACTGTAGCCCTTAGCTAAGTGTTGAATAAAGTTTTGGTGAAATATATACTTCCTAAGACATGACCATATTTTCTCCTTTATTTCATGCGACTGAAATATATATATATAACTCAGCCATCAGAATTCTCTTTGAAAAAAGAACATGCCCAAACCAAAAATAAATAAAAAGCTCAAAGTCACACTGAAAAGACTGGATAACCCATTGTTTTAAGCAATAGTCTATATAATAAATTCAACTTACTCAGAATTATAGTGATGTCTTAATGCTCATTAAAATGAAATCTGAAACCATGGAAGTAATGACTCCATAAGCAACCTTGGGCCACCTCCCTTGATTCGTATTTGGTATTCAATTTCACAAATATTTATTAAGTGCCTACTGCATACGTTGTATCATTTGTTTTATATTCATGTACTGCCTTTACTGTGTGACATTCTCAAAAGACCTTGATACTTTAATGTGCTGGATGAATGCTTTCTAAGAAGAGCTCTTTATCAAGCTAGGTGGTATATATATTTTAATTTTTTGTCATATACCTTTAGATTAAAATATTCAAGTATTGAGCAACAAGTACATCTAAATCAGTATTTAATTATTTCTTTTCTTCTCTTCTCAAACAGAATGTTATTCATTGAGAGAAAACACTAATGACAAATAATAGCTTCCATGGCATAATAATTCTGACACTAGAATGAGAATCAACATACGAAACAGTGGATTAGACTTCCATGTTAGTATTGGTATATTCTTCTCGTTAATAATCCAAGCAAGCCTATATTATAACATTCTCCCAAGACATTCCTATTTGATATCATTTTTTATTGTATGCATTCTTTAATATGGTTATTTTGATGTGTAACAGTACTGTATTCTCAGTGTGAAGTTGCGTGCTGTATTTTTATATTATATTTTCCTTATCCACCAATTAAAAACATTTATATAGGTCATCAGTGTTCTAAAATTAATTAGCTTAAATTTTTTCATTAAAAAACTATATTTTTATTTACCTAATAATTTTTATTGAAATATGCATTGGGTGGCATGTGTACATATAAAACTAAAACTCTAAAGTACTCTGATTTTTTTAACAAACGTTTAAGAATTCTTACATCTGACAACAGTCTTTTGAATATTCTCAGTGGGAAGAAGTCTTTGTCCTTTGAAAGCATATCTGAATTTTTTGAAATAGCCAAAAGTTATTCAATGTCAAATCTGTTCAATAATTTTGGTGATCACACTGGGCAATACTGTTTTTGAACAAAAATGAAGTTAAACCATAAAGATAAGTTTTCTTGTGTGACTCAAACTAATTCTGAAGGAAGTCTCTCCAGAGGAGTTCTAGTGAGGGATGCATCATTGAAACAAGGTTTGGTGGGAATACCTTGAAGTGGGTTTGAGAAGGCTCTAAGAGAGGGATGTTAAAACAAGGCCTATTGGAAGCACATAGAAGAGGCAAGAAATCCAGATTAGGATAAAGGAAAGGGGAAGGGAAGGCTGCTCTGATCAAGTAACTGTTGAATTCATGAAGATGAATAGCAGTTAGACACATACACCAGGATGAGAGAGAAAGGTCATTCTAGGAGGATGGAGCATTACGAATAAAGGCAGAGAAGCAAGAGGATGTGTAAAATGTGGTTCTTTAAGGCTGGAGTATAAGATTAGCAGGATATGATATTGAGGAAAGAGGAAGAGTCAAGGTGAAAAAGAATTGTGAATGCCGTGGCATGAAGTTCAGACCTTATCCTGAAGGCTGAGAAATGTCTTGACTCATTTAAAGTAGGTACCTAATATGATCAAATTTACATGACAGAAAGATGACTCTGGCAGTCAGGTAGAAATGGAATGGTTAGAGTAAGATCTGGGGATCAGAAGGGTTGGGGCAGTAATGCAGTCAAGGAAGATGGAGGTCCAACCTAGATGGGGATGGAGAAAAAGGAGCAATTACAAAGATATCAAGGAGGCAGAACCAGCAGACCCAGTGGCTAAATGTGAATGATAAGGAAAAGTAAGAAGTGCCTTCAGCCTCTTTGTTTGGACTAGTGGATAGATGGTTTGGCTGTCACTGAGAAAATATCAGGTAGAAAAAAATAAGATTTTTTTTGGTCTAATAATGAATTAAGTTTGGGATGTGTTGAATCAATAGTTCCTAAGGGCCATACACATGGAATAGTCACTAAGGCTGACCAGTATTTGGTCTGGTGATCTGGTGAGCAATCTGACAGGATATTTAAATTTGGAGGCAACAGTAGACAATGAATGAACAGTAGACAGTGAATGCAATGCATCAATTCAAGACTCTGTAAAATGAGATGGAAAAGGAGACAATGAAACACCTCTGGGGAGCCACAAATGTTCAGGCTCTTCTAGAGAGGTTCAGAAGACATACGGAAAGAATGGAATAAGAACTGGAGATCAGTGTGCCATGGAACCCAAGGGAAATGAGTGTTTTAAGGGGGAGGAAGTGGTCAATGGTGTCAAAAGTCTAGATCCATGTATGGCACATAGGAAGCATTCAATAAATATTGTCTGGATGAAACTCCAAGATACAAAATTATGATGCTAGTGTGTACACAATCTTCTGTTTCCTTTCTTTACTCTTTATATTTCATTATGATTGTTTTTCCTGTACTCTTAAATATTCCTCAAAAATATGATTTTTAATGCTGTAGAATTTTCAAGAACACATTTTGGGGAAGTGTGGCAAAGCCAGAGGTGACTCCTGATAAACATAGGACTCACCACGAGTAGGGCTTCTAGAAGGGCCACAATGGGCCAGGTGAGAATGCTATCAGGTGAGGGAGTTTCTCCTTGTTTTTTGCTTCTTAGCTCACTATGGCCAACCTCCTTCCTCAGGATTTTATTGTAGCTGAATACTGCCTTGGTATATGTGTATATCCAACTAACCCTAAAGCAGGGACATGGAGGGGAGAACAGAAATATCATCAGCATGGGGTCAAGACAAAGTACAGATAATACTCTGGATTAGACTCAGCCAGGCATCCTGTCCTCAATTTAAAAGACTGTAGAGTGATATTGGGCATGTTGGTGAAGTCAGCCCTCCACATTGTGTCTTAAATCTCTCAAATCACTGTAATCCAGACTGATTGTCTACTATGTCTAATATGGAGCTGTCTTCCTAAAATCTCCATTTATTATCCTCCTTTGAACCCTTGATGCTTTTCTTCTGTGTGGGGTTTTCTTTTTTTTATTTTTTTGGATCCCGTTTCTCCATTTTCTTGATTTTTCTCTCTTCTTTTGGTAGAATACATCTCCAGTAGCTAAATCAGAAAGGAATATGGGAGGTAAATTTTTTATTTACATTGGATATCTGAAAATATCTTGAGTCCACCCTTAGATGATGGTTTACTTAGTTGGGTATAGAAGTCTAACTTGGAGATACTTTTCCTTCAGAATTTTGAAAGCAATGTTCCATTGTCCTCTAGTTTCCAATGTTACATTTAAGAAGTCAAAAGTCGTTCTAACTTTGTATATGACCTATTTTTCTCTCTCGGAAATGAAAGCTTGTTGAAATTTTGGCTTGTCCACAAGTTCTGAAGTTTCACAGTGATGTGCCCAGGTAAGGATCTATATTCATCTGGTGCGCTGAAGACTAAGTGGGCTCTACAAATTTTATTGAATTATTTTTTTGATAATGGAAAATAATTCTCCATGATTTCTCAGAGCCTAGAACTGCAACATCTGAACGTTCTAAGCAAAGGACATTGTTAATGAGTAAACAGTCTTGGAAACTACAGAGAGTGTATCCCTCTAGAGAGATTTAGAGACATGGCTTCCCAGAGACGTTTCAGAGTAGTAAAGATAAAGCCTTCTACTTTCTTCTGGATGCATTTGCTTACATTGTAGGATAATGCATAATCTCTTTCTTCTAGAAGGGAGAATGAGCATATGTGTCAGCAGCTTATAAAAGCTCAGAGTTCTAAAACTTATGATGCCTCTCCAGTGGTGCACCACACTGCACACATAGGTAAAATTCAGCCCTCATTGTGTCACCCTGTGGGGATTGGGGCATAGGGAACCAACACAAGATGCTTTTCAAACTGCTGTTTTGCTATGAGTCATAAATGATTTGTATCTCTCATGCGGGGCCATTGTATCTTCTGTTAACATATGTTTTAAATTTCTGGCAGGATAACTTGTTACCTTTCAAGTATAGTGAAATCTCAAACCTTTAACTGTTTCTGATTTACTAATAGTTATTTCTTGTCAATTTTCCTTATTGTTTCTTTCTAGAGATTGTACCTCTTCTTTTGATTCTCTAATATTTCATTGCCTATTTTCCATCCCAGATCATCTCAAATTTACTTTCCAATATTCTACCGAATTTTTCACTTCTACTGTCATGTTTTTAATTTCCAAAAGCTCTTTGTTTTCTAAATGTACCTTATTTTTCATAACATCCTGTTTTTGTTTCTTGGATGAAATATCTTCTCTTATCTCTATGAGAAAACTAATATATTTTATAGCTTTCTTCTCCCTGCACAGTGACTGTTTGATTTTGTTTGTTGGTTATTTTTTTGATCTCCACCTTTTATATTAAAAGCTTCCTTAGATTTCTAGTCATCTTTGTTTGGTCATATTTAAAAGTTAGGGACTAAAATACTAAATGGAAATTCTACTCATTTAGGTAGCAGGAGTTGACTTTGAACTTAACTCTGGGGAGATCTGGCTGCTTTTTTGCTACTTGATGTTAGGTAATTTTGGTCTGTCTTCTTGGGCAGGTCAGAATCCTCAGAAAATCCTCTATTATTGTTCTGCCTGAAGGGTAAAGGCTAGATTGACAGTTTTCGGAGAGTGGAGAAAGGGATGGGGTGGAGAGAGTTGGTCTCAGCATTCAGTACATACATATTTCCTTAATTCCTGTTTGGTGAATAGTAACTCTGTCTTCTACTGTGTCTTGTGTCCCCTAGTCTAGAAATCCTGTGTTTTACTCTCTGGAGAGTAAATTTCCAGACTCGGACCCTAGTGCAAGACAAATTAGGACTGCTTCACAGGTTTCCCAATGTCAGCTTAGGTTTCAGCTTTCCTAGGTCTATTAAATTTATTACCACTCATCCTTTGCTTTTTAGCCTCCAAAATTCTTTTGCTATTCACTCCTTTCTCACTATTCCTGCTATTGTGGGTTTATGATGTAAATATGTTTTTACTGATGTTTTATGGGGTTTCAGGAAAGAAAAGTATTAAATGTATGCACGTAAATTGCCATCCTTCTCTGAAACCTGGTTTATTTCTTTATTTGGATTTTTTTTACATTTGACTTCTTAATCCATTTGAAATTGCAAAATAAGGGTCCAGTATTAGTTTCTCCTTTTCTCAAAGCCAGATTTTCAAAACCATTTGTTAAGTGATTAATTCTTTGTCCTTTGTCTTGTGATGGCTTGTGATTATTAAAGGCTGAGATCTAGTTCAAAACTACCTGTTGGGTTTCATTCATCAATTCACTCAATCCTAACTCCAGTACCATAGTATTTTAATGATGTTACTTCTAGGGAAAAGCTTAATATTGTGAATGTCAAGTCTCAAAAGAAGGATTGCAGCTGTTTTTATTTGCCTTTCAGGAAAACATAGATACGTAATAGTGTTTAAATGCTAACAGAAAAGGACTAAGAAAGAAATGATAATGGTAAGAGAGAATGAGAGAGAGCGAGAATTTAAAAATGTTTAAATATATATTCACTTCAAAATAAAATTATTCATTCATATTATATATTATAGAAATATAAATATATTTTACAAAATTACTAAATTTGACAAAATATATTTTTTCATTCAAAAATAAAAAATACATAATTTTAACCATCCACTATATGCTAAGTAAAGTCTCTGGGGAGGTGAAGTGAATGGAATAACACCAATTTTCCTTTCCACTGTGTAGAAGTATCAGAGGACTTTTTAGGTAACATCTGCTGTTCCAGATCCTATAATGGGTGTTTTACATGCAATTTTACATCTACTCTTTATACTAACACTGTATGTATATATTATCATCCTAGTCTTCAAGGATATAGAAACTGTGATTCAGAGAGGTTAAGTAACTTGCATAAATTCACGTGGCCGTGAATTACTGCTACTGAACATCAAATTTATGTTCTTTCAGTCTTTCAAATATAAGAAAAAAATTGAGATAAAAAAATTTAATGATTTCATAATGTAATACTATCTAATTCACATAATCTATTTAAGAGCATGAATTTTTTTATCCTCAGTGGAAGGTAGCATTTAGAATATTAGAGAAAAATATTTACCATAGTTTATTAATTGTCAGATTTAATAGATTATATTCAAATAAGAGCATCTGAGAATTGAGAACATAAAATCGATAGGCATATTATTAAGTCTACTTGAGATTTCTTTTTCTGGTTTCCAAATTTTTACGTATTAAAGACAAGTTAAAAATTTATATATATCTCCATGTTCTCAATAGACTGAGACTCAGCTAATAAGGATCAACTGAAAACTCACAGATTTGCTAGCTGACCCTAATGTTAACTTCAGAATCAATCAACAATCTACTATGCCTTAATTTGGAGGTGACACATGATTTGATAGTACAAAGCCTAGTAAATAAGATATCCACCAAGCAAATATCAGACATGATTTTTAAATTGCTTATAGATTTTCCCACCAAAATTAGATCAGTCTGATGTTTATGTGATTAACAATATAATATAGCTAGAGTTTGTAGTAGAATCCTTTTAAAAATTTTATCTAGAAACAGTTGAAAAGAAATGATGTTGTTCAATTGAAAAGAAAATTACTATTCCCATCTGATATTTATATCATTTAGTTGTGTCTAAATTGAACAGCAAAAAGAAAACTTTATTATTATCAGTTTATATGGCTTCTATATAAGTGTAAAGTATTTCTCATATCCAAGATACACTATTATATTATTTCCTTAAGCATAATAAGGGCTGTTTTATAATTTAATAAATGAGAATTTATTCATTCACTGTTACAACCAACATATATATTTATTGCAAATAAAAGTACATGCAAAACAATGTGAGTTCTACAAAATAAATCAGATATAAATCCTTCACTGAGGGACAATACATTTTAATAGAGGACAAAGTATATATAATTATAATAAATGCTAGAAAGTTCCCACGTACAGATCCAATTGGGTGGGTGTTCAGAAAAAGGAGAAATTACTTCTAGTTGAAAAAGTCAAAATATTCCTGGAAGAGGTGACATTTGGTCTGGGCCTCGAAAAATAGGTAGGAGCCATAGATGTTATCTGAAAAGTGGAAGGAGAGTGACATAATCTAACTGTGCTTCTCACCATTACTCAGAAACAAAAGTCGTGATGGCTGCCCTGCCCTCCTCCCCGGCTTCCTGTGAAGAACAAATTGAAGAGTGAAGTAGAAGGGAAGCCCATGTTAACACGAGGCACTGAAAAATGAAAGCTCATAACGCCCCCTTCAGAGGAGTCTGAAAATGCCATCAGGGTGTTTTTATTTGCTTTGCATTATAGAAGAAACTTTTGTGGCCATGTCATTAACAGATGTACTAGGGTAAAAATTAAGTGAAATTACAAAAGAAATTCCAAAGTGCCATAACTTAAATCATACAAGACGTATTCCTCTTTCGTGTGCCAGTGCAGCTGGTCTAGGCTGGCAAGTGCCTCTCATCCACTGGGTCATTCAGGGAACCAAGGGCCTCCATCACGTTCCTCTGCAAGCCCACAGGGGTGTTATTTTCATCTGTGTAGTCAGAGCAGGGTTACTGCTGTGTCCATCTTCCAGCCAGTTGCAAGAGCAGAAAAGTGGAAGTCCAGGGAAAAATGATTGCTCACATTCCATTAGCCGGAATTTAGTGTGCTTTTTAAACGTAATGTGCTTTATTTAATGTGCTTTTTTTTCCCCAAGCCACTTATTTCCTCAAAGTGTTCCTTAACCCTGTGGAACAAGAAGCTGCCGCTGAGTAGGACCCAGTATAAGGGCTGCTTTCCTTTCTACTCCATTCCACCTGACATAAAAATATAGATATATATATATATTTTTTTTATTTCTGTGGTCCCAATATCTTGTGCTGTGGAGGGAGGGAAAGGATGGCAGATCTCTGCTTTGTCTTCTCTTAAGATGATGCTCTGTGACGCCTCAGAACAATGTGGCTGCCATTCTAAGGAGTTATGGTTGTCACGTGGAATCAGCAGCTGAGGGAGGGGACCAGGACATTTCTCACTGTGTTCCCCAGCTTGGGGCTATATTATGGGCATGAAGGTCAAGGCATCAGAGTCAGGGAGAAACAGTGAGTAGGGGAGATTTAGGGAATACTACCTCCAAGAGAGGCTGCAACATTATTTTCTGGCCGACAGCTGTGTCCCCAGGAAGATAGGAAAAATAGATTTGGAAGAAGTGGGGGGAAAACTAGCAGTCGGCCACAATAGATTTTTGTAGCTTTGTTTTGTGTTTATAATTTCTCAGAATTCATAGAAAATTTACTATTTAGATAGTTTTTATACCTTTAGAGTTTAATATGATCTAAATCTTATAAGCAATATGGAAGGCCACATATTATAATTACAGGGTAAATTTTTAAGAGGCTTCTAGGATAACTTGTACATGCGCCTAACGCAGCTCCCAAAATTAAATTGTGAGATTGAAGCTATTCAGGCACCAAAGTAAAAATGTGACTCATGCTCTGTTTATGTGTTTAACAAGATAAGATCTATTTATTTGACTGTTCCTCAATAACAGTTTTCAGTACACAAAATGGGCATTTGTGAAGATGTGATAAAGATTATAAAAATCCTGTTCTCAATTATGAGTTGTAGACCACCCAGATAAAACCAAAAATTTTATATGCATTATGAGTATTTGAATGACTTTTGTACAAATAATCTATGTCAGAATCACAATTTGGAGTCTGTTGATTCTTTACTCGGATTAGATACATTTTGTGATGGGGCCAAAAGAACACCATATGAGATATGTCCAAAAAAATCAGGACAGATAAAATACTTTTAAAGTCCTGTATTATTTTATAAAATAGACAGATTTGCTATTGATAGGAATCCTTGCTTAGATTTAATATTAATGAAGATTCCTTTTAACATGTGAGTAAACATTTTTAATAAGTGAGTATATTTTATAAGGTTCAGTTCAATTCAATAAATAGCTATTGAATGCCTACTCTATGCAAGATACTGTATGGTTTTAATTTTACATGTTCTAATTTGATGCTTTTGTCACATGAACTTGGTTTTCCAAGAGTAGCCGATTAAAAGTAATTGTATGTCCAGTTCTCTCTACTGGGATACATATGTGAAATAAAATAAATTAAAACTCCCACAGTCCACTGTACTATACATCAACAAAGTAGTTAAGAGACAAATGGACATTATGATAAATAAACTTTACAGTGAAAATGATTGTTCCAATGGTCTTACCTCCCTGGGTGCCAAAGGGGGTTCTATAACTTAACGGAGCACATAAGATTAATGGGATATGGCCAGACTGTATTTTATTTATATATCAATGTCTAACTTACATAAAAACCTCAAAGGCAGAAGGAATCTAAAATTAAATGGGAAAGGAAAGAGAATATGAGTCCAAGAAAAAAAGATTCTCTGCATATATTTTACTTACCAGGCACAAAATTAGTTGTCAGGTTTCCCCAGTTAGTCTTCCAACTTGCTTTAATTACAATCTGAGAAAGGAAACCCAACAGCAATGGCAACTGACTGACAATTTATTGGATGGGTGGTGGGAGAAGGGATAAAAGAATAGATGAGATGTATGGTAGGAAAGAAGAACACCAACTGACCTTAGCAAGAAATGACAGTAGAACTTAGAAATGACCCCAGGAGGACATACCAAAACAGGATTCTGAAGCCATTTACTGAAAGGACAAAGTCTCACCCACTTCAGCACGTCTAACGGCATCCCTTTATTCACTTAATTCAAGTTATTTTGATTCTATTTCCTATGACAGTTTCTTCATGTGCAGAAGTATGCAATGCCTTCATTTTTTTCTAACATTCCACACAAAAAAGACAAAAGTGTAATGACTCTTAAAGGGCTAAGCAGCCATTATTTTGAAAATCCACTTACCCAGAATATCCTTTCCATAAATCAGATAGGTTGTAGGTTGTAATTAGTACAGTTATTACATTTACATAGTCATCAGTTTTGTTTCTAGTAAAAAGAGCTTTCCATTTGAGATTTGCATAACATTTGCATTTGCACTGTTGATGTGTCAGTTGGTTCCAATTAATGGAAAATTGGATAGCAAACCAAAAAATGAGGAGTGAAAGTAATGGACTGAGTCTCTGCGTCCGTGTGACGGAGCTTGTGTTTTGAGGTGGAGACGAGGTGGGGATAGAGTGAGTAGATAAGTGGAGTGATTAATTGGCTCAGAAATAAAGTAGAGCACATGGAGCATCTTAGGAACCACCAAATGACTTTCAAACCATTTGCAGACTATTGTATAGACGTTAATTTATTTCCAGGAGATAATTTTTGTATATTAGAAGAATTAGGAAGTCAGCAAAGACCCGTTGTTGCTTTATCCATTATTTATTGAGAAGGAAATGAAGGAGGAGAATGGAAACAAATTAGAGCTGCCTAACTGTTCTGAGAATGCTCTCAAGTGTTGTGATTTTATATGGCCTGAAAATGCAGATGAAGACTGGGAGTTGCCTGTTTCTCCTTGGACCTCTGGAATTAGGGTCATTAAATAAACAATTTCTGCAAGTCGCAATTACTACCATGGAGGGAAGGTAGACCTTTATTTTTCTTTGACTTCTGAAGATAGATAAATAGACAAATGTTGATAGATGTAAACAGACATACATATGTAATTAAGTCCAATCTTCTGAAACCTATTTACCTTAAAACATAACCTTAAAATGGAGTTATTTTCCAAAATCTTCTCTATAATCAATTTAGGCTGTATCTTCAACATACTTGGAAAGTTTACATATCTTTATAATCCCAGCTGTTGCTTATCTCTATGGACTAGTGTCATTTTTTCTGTGATCATTTTATGAAGAAAGGGGTTACTGAATTCACTGAGTCTCAAGAGAAGTTGCTGATTCACACATACTCTTATGTTCTCCTGTGTTTAGCTTTTGATAAAACTTGAGCACTTTGAGATCTATGGGTCAACATCAATGCTCTCCCCAGATGGGCGTTTCCTCTGTGGGCATCACTTGTAATTATTGGGATGTTGTTAGCAGTTCTGGACTAGTCTAGAGAAGGCAGAAAAAGACTGAGTCTCTGAGTATCTTATGGGGCACAGAGGTGAGGAAAGGAGAACATCCAGAACTGAGATGGAAGCAATCATATCTTACTGTTTCAGGCACTTAGAGTCTCTGGAATAGTTATGTTGTTGAGTATTTTCTTCCCATTCTCTGTTTTTCAGAACCTTTTGGATTGTGCTTGAATAATTATTCACTTCTTACCATGAAATTCTGACATTATTTGTTTAAAAAAATGCAAAATCTATTAAATACTAATATGCTGTGACTCAGATCTTTGAAAGAAAAAGTCTTTGTTTGCAGCTTGGAACCTGCCATTCTATTTTATTATTGTGGAAGTTCCCAGCAGGCATATTCACCCAGATTTAATGATTAAGTCGTAAATGTATCTTTGAAAATTTCCCTTTATACTGAATGCCTAGAAGTAATTTACAATTGCTTTCTCAATCATCTTCTGTGGCAAATCAGACTTCAACACAAAGTGTGTTTTCAAATGGTTTTGGAAGGTGAAAATCACCAAAATGATAATAGTATCAGGATGCCATGGCATCCAAAATAGATAAATGTGGAGACTGAATGGGTAACTGTATTGAGGTCTTAGGTAACCACTATATCTATAAAGCTACTAAATTGGAAGCTTAATGAAGGCAGGGTACTCATCTGATTTGCTCATTATTTTATCCCCAGAACACAGCATAGTGCTTGGCAACTGTCTGGGGGCTCAATAAAAATTCATTGAATAAATACATGTATCACACCAATCAAGTATCACACCTCTGCCACCACCACATACACACATTTCTTAGTACTAACAATGGAAGAAGTTGAAGATTTTTTACTTGGCATTAAACATATACATACATGTATATGCATATATATTCTATCATGGATTTGTTATTTAGATAATGCTAACTGCAGGAGACCAATTTTCAAAGTGATTCATATTTTATGTGAAAGTATAACTGGTTAAATATGATCCTAAGTCTCAAGATTTTCCAGATCACTGAAAACAAATGTCTCTACTGTTTTTCTCCTTGCTTTGAGTTATTGAGAATAAGAGATATAAGACTTAACTGTTGGTAGAGAGTGGAAATGGACTATAGAATAACCAAAACCTCTTTTAAAAATAAGCTTTGTATAGTTTCTACAAGAACTTTAAGGAAACGGCCTGATAAAAGTGAAACTTTTCAAATGTCGTGACATTTACAGGATTGTTTGGAAATATTGAATATTTGTTGAATATTAAAAAGTTCTCCACTCTCAACCTTCTTTTAAAAAATCATTTAAATTAATAAAAATGCAATTAACAGGTATAGGCAATGTATGCTAATAGGCCCACATATGAAATCTACATGAAAATGCAAAGGGCGGGATATGTGAAAATAATTTGTTGTTTACAAAAATAAATAAAGAAGGATTTCCCCTACTATTTTTCACCACTGTGGCTTCATCTATAAAGTGTTTGAATAGTTTTGCTGACTGCCAAACTTTTTATTATAAGGGATTGATCTTTAGTTCAAAAATTACATTCGAACATGTTCTTAATAGAGTACATTAATTACTGGCCCTTCCTTTATTATTAAACTGGTAGAAGAGTTACAAGAAAATAATTTGGTACTTGAAACATTCAGTGCAGGTAGATATTACTTGACATATTACGTACATATCCTAATGTCCATAATACTTGAGGACTGTTCTCCCCCTAATAATTCAGATGTCAAGAAAATAACCAGAAACTAGTCATTTTTCCTCAATCAGAATTGGGAAAAGTTTTAAAAAATATGAAACTTACTACAATCCTGACATCAACACTGGACCAAATCATCATTTATTTATTATTCTGTCTTATAAACATATCAAAGCAGAAAACCTCTAGGCTCATGTACAATAAAATATTTGAGCATTAAAACTAAATAATAAAATGTCAAAGATAAAAGACTGGTAACACAACTAGACATCTCTCCTTTACAGATTAGGATTTTTCAGAGCTCTAGCCCAGTCCCGTTCCCCAAACCTACACATTCTAAGATGCTAGACTTGGTTTCTCTTCCCTTGGCATGACTAGGTTGAATTAGTGTCTGTAAAGTTTTTTGAATGAGATCACATTAATAAAAATACAAAAATCTCTGATAATGCATTTTACAATCGCCAATCTGAATTATAAAATAAACTCAAAGTTAGTATTTTTGTCATTTAAAGGCTGCAGGAAGTCCCAGTTAATGCTATTAACGCTACACGTGTTTTTTGAACCCAGTGTTCCCAATGTCCTAATTTAATGTCTACATTTTTTCTCACCATATATTCTGAAAAGGAATTTCTCTTCCTTATAATACAATTTCTCAAAAGGAGTAGAAGAGGTCAGACAATAAACCTGCTCTTTCACACTTAATCACCAGTGATAAGACAACATAAGAACTGGGTCATGTTATCTACAGCTTCATTATAGTTTGCCTTTGGATACAAGTCCCATGAGTATAGAAGTGTGGCAAATTAATATATACTACCTTGACTGATTTCACTAAATGAATTAGCTAAATGTTCAAAAGAATGTGCTGGTCCATCTGGTAACAACTATTTTATAAGCAGATGAACTCAGTCTTTACTTTCCAGAACCACATAGCTTCATGGGAGTGTATACACTCAAATACGATTGAAAAATAATAATATCACCTCCAATTATGCTATTCTTAAATAGTGAACAAATTAAAATTTAAATTGAAACAGGTTGAGCCTCTGTGTTCACTTTTTTATCAACCACCAGTTCATCAAATTGATACATAATAACAACTCCTGCCATACTGCCAGGAACTGGAGGAGACTCATCATTAGGAAAAGAAATGGCGTCATGTGCTTTCTTACCCTGCAGCTGCCATTGTGGCTATGGTAACACAGAAGCACTTTCTGGGGAGATGAGAGTCTTGGGCTTAGGCAAGGATCTAGTAGAGCTGCAAACTAAGAATCTTTAAAAAGTGATGTGATTTCCTGTAATGGGGTGGGGCAGAATATGAACCCAGGTATTCCACGAGCTGCCATTGTCCAACGCACACCAAGGTATCTTCCTTGGAACGCCATAACACCACTGCAACAA
Organism: Tapirus indicus; assembly: GCA_031878705.1. NCBI lineage: Eukaryota > Metazoa > Chordata > Mammalia > Perissodactyla > Tapiridae > Tapirus > Tapirus indicus. Next base: position 29,764,747 of record CM062937.1, on the reverse strand, counting down.
ATTTCAGAGCAAATCACAAAGTCTGGTATGGATACCTCGTTCCGGTTATAATTTGAGCTGGCCTTCTACTTTTGCTGACCTCAAAAGATCCCCCTTAAGTTGCAAAAATTTCATATGGAAAACTAAGAAAATTTTCATTCAGGAAAAGGCTTACTTTTACCCCCAAATCCTAAAGTTGGGTTCTTTTGAAGCTGCAAATTAAACAGTAAGAAAAATTCATATCTTTGACTAAAAGCATGAAAATTTACTGCCTGCTCTGAAGTCTATGCCTTCTGTCATGCTCCAGTCAAGAAACACGGCCCATAGGAACTGACAGGGAATGTACGACAGAGTGGCAGTGGTCAATGTTGTTAGAAGGAGCCTTCAGATCACAAAACTAAGTGTAACTTCATTAGGAAAAAAGAAACCTGACAACCCATGGAAAGGCACACTGTGATGTTTTTCTCCTTTGAAAACAACTGAACTAAATATCCATTAATTTTAACATGTTCAGTCCTCAGTCTATTATAAAGATCGTTCAAACATGTCTTAGAAAACAAAGACATTCCTGGGATAAATAAATTGCATATGATCATAAAACACAAAACTGTGAATATTAATATTGCCATTTAGACATTCTTGAGGACAATACACCCAAGAGGTAGTTTGACCTTGTACTATGCCCTGGCTTAAATGCAAACAGAAAGATACATCGAAGGACACAAAAACGGTACTCCAAGGCAGGATGTGGTATTGCAGAAATTAATCAGGCGCATAAGATTGGTGTAACCAGCACAATTGCCAACTCGTGTCTGGGGAGTACGACTATATGCATGGTGCAATAAACATTATGCAGCACAATAAATGAGGCAAAATAGCTGGGAAAATATGTGAGGGGAAAGAGCGGAGAAAGGAGTATAAAATATCTTTATGAGCATTAACATAAATGATGGGTTACAATTTTCCAGCTTTATTCTTCTGACAAATTGTCTATATAGTGATGTTTTCATTGTATGCTATCATTTAGAAACATACTCCACAAACCCTATACCTGTATCGTCTACAGTTTCCTTTGTCAGGTTTGTTGCTGTTATTCAGTGCATGTCAAGTACGCTAGTTAGGTGGTCAATTTATAGTGTATACAGTAACTGGATCTCCTAAACACTCTCCCTTAGAAAAACAAAATGAAATATAACAGCAATGAGAAACACTCTGGAACACACGTTCTGTTAGGTTGAGCCAGTGAGCAGAGTTTTCCTTGCTCCCTGAAGCATCAGCCCACTGTGCCAGTCCTGTGTGTTAGAAACACCCTTATAATTATGACATCATTTATTTTGTGCTCGTTGCGCTTGGGTTTCTATTTCCCCCTTGCCTTTAACCTTCCCAAAAGCAGAAAATTGGCTTCTCTAGTTTTTTTCTGGTGCTGATATGTTTGGAATGTTTAGGTTTGGTAATGTAGTCATTATTTCTAAGACTTATTGCAGTGTTTCTATTTTTCAGGATTTCTTTTTCTTTTGTTTTCGCTATTTGCTTTTTCCTTGACTTTGGCAGCTTCATTTGTTTTTGTTCCCCCCAAGCAGGCATCCTGACCGCCCCCCCTTAATTATGGAGGGGGAGGGGTTAATAGCTATTAGTAGATATATTTCCCTTCAAGAATCTGAACTAGCTTTTAAAATTTGTTTCCTTCCCTTAATTTATAAATATTTTAATCAATAATGTATCTATTATTTCCCAAGTGAGCCCGAAAGAGTATGTTTGATGGCCCCACACAAGCCATTCGAGGAGAACAGCCTCTCTCAAGCAGCTGACACCAGCGAGCCCAGCTAGGTTCCACCTCTCTCGAGTCCCTATATTTTTAGGTTAGCCAGCAGCGGCACGCTCCCTCCATCACTGAACCAATGAAATTGATGTGTTGCGCAAGTTCCCTCACTCCCTTTTGCTGAACTTGCATTGTATTGCCCATTGCGTATTCAGTCAGAAGCTAGCCTGGAACAAAAAGCCAGCCATCAGAGAAAATGCTGTCTGTCCTCAACATTATAATTGCACTTGATCAGCATCAGCTCTGCATCAATAATTAGACAGGGGTCCTATAATTATGTTGGCAATGAAACAACATAGTCAAAACTTCAGTTATATTTCCATGCAGTGACTGTCCAAGGGCTGGCACAAATGTTGGAGATTGATGCTCCCCTCTTACATACAACATCACAGATGATTGAAAACTAGTGCCCTTTGCATTGTTTGAAATATTCCCTTCCAGTTGTTACTTCACATTACCAACTAAGGAACTATGCTTGCTTTCATATAGGACATACTTGCTTTTAAAAATCTAATTAAAACTTTCTTTTTGGTCCTTAGGTAGAAAGATGGCTCTGCTGAGATGAGCTCTTAATTAATGCACTGAGAGCTTACGAGTCCCACCTCTCAATAGGAATGACTGACGTCCAAGGATACATAAATTACACTAATTGAGCACTGCCTCTATGTAGACTCTCCACAGCCAACTCATCAGAGAAGCTAGGTGAGTAGACCAGCATAAAAAGTTATTTCAATATGTTCAATGCGCTCCCAAAGGGTGGAAGAGAAACTTTCCAGACTGTTGCACATTTGATGTCACAGAAGGCCCTTCTTTTCTTCAGTTTTAAGATGTAGGTTTTGTGTTGTCATTCTTTTCTTCTAATTACAAAAATTAGCATTTTTAACATAGCCATTTAAATTTAAATAACCACAATCTCTTCAAAATTTTCAAGCAGCAAAACTTGCAAGCCAATTACAGTATGCAAAAATCACTTGGCATCATTTGTTGATATTAAATTGTGTTGCATAGCAACCAATGCATATGCTATGGAGGTATTGTTTGAAATCAAATCCAGTCTTAGTCCTTGAGTTTAGTTTTCAGAAATTTACCTAATTGTAAACGCACCTGATCCCCAGCCTCACCAAAGACCATACTGAAATATTTCTTTTACGTTTATTTTATTCTGAAAGAAATTTATAGGTAGTCTCAGGCCCTGATTTCATGAAATCTAATAAACCATTTGATATCATCTAGGTGGTTGATTAGTCTAAAATAAAATTCAAGGACAGGGCTATTTGCTCAAAATGAAGACAATTATGCGATGTTAAACGTCCTAATTTATATCTTAAAGTTTTTATTCACCGATTTTTTAAATGCCTTAACAATGATGAAAAATCCATTGTTTCAAGGAAAATAATGAATAATATGGAGATTTCAGGACATTAAATTATTTACTTAAACATATCACTAACGTATATGTATTATTCAGACAAAATGTAAATAGGGCTTGAGCTTTACTATGTAAAATTTTAAAAGGCAAGGGTAAAACAGTGAAGACCACCAAGAAAACTAGAGTAAGAAGTTATTAAGCATAAAAGTGATACATCAAAATGAATACAAGTGGTAAAAGCAAATCGTGAGAACAAAAGGGAAAAAATACCAGACAATAGGAACACTGCAGTAAGTTTTAGAAATAATAAAGTCACAAACCTAAACATTTCAAAAAATCGGTACTGGCAAAAGTTGAGAAAGAAGTGGGAGAAGGAAGCAGGGCTACATTCAGAAAATATTTAGGGGACCCACCATGTTCTAGTAACAAAACTCAAAAAGAATTCTTTTAAGACTTGGGATTCCTGGTACATTCAGGAGATCACGTCACTCCCACACTTTCTCTCTCTCCACTCCAGTACACTTTGCTGTGCCTACTGTTTCGAATTGTAAAAATGTGGAGCCCCACTTAAAAAGAAAATCATAAGGTGGCTACATTTCTATCAAAATAGCTTTATTATTACCTATGAGAAAAGCTGAAGTGGAGAAAAATTGAGAGAGATCAGAAAATCCTGAGCTGATAATCTCGTAAAAAATATAAAATGCTTTTGACATCAAGACTATCTCGCTTTGACTGAAATGGAATAAAAATAGAACAGCTTCTTCGCTGTAAGATCCTTTTATTATTTGGTGGCTAACAATATCCAAACATAATGCACCAAGGCCATTGAAATATACATAATATAACACGTCCTGTTTAAAAAATTATTTGGGTGTAATAAGCATGAAACACATACCTCAAAAAACCTACATGTTTATTTTGATTTTCTGTAATTATGTGTTTATACCACATTCCTTCATCATATGCTATGTGTGAAGCAAGGTGTCGTACTTGAAGTGATTTTCTATGAAATTATGCTTGAAATGACCTAAATCTATTCCTATTTCTTGAGAAGTTATGCATTTAATAATCATGAAGAGGCAGTATCACTATGTGCTTCATTAGTCTCATATCTGCAGAAATATTTATTAGTAGAAAAAGTAACCATATGTTCATAAGTTAGCAGATAATTCTACTTGAATTCACGTTTTTTAATGCAGTTAACAGAAAACTCAACACACTTTAACAATACTACATTGACGATACATTTTGGATTTAAATCAGTAAAATGTACCTGAATTAATATCAATTTTTCCTTCATATATGTTGGGTAATCAAAGTGCTGAGGCCGGACAGAAAACCATAAGTCATTATGAAAGGCAGCACAGTCAGCACTATGACGAAAGGGCCACCCTGCCTCAAATGGAACCATTAATATAATAGCCTATCACTCAAGCTAATAAAATCAGCTCTTACTCTATTCTATTTCTGAACATGGATGATCAGATCCAAGCTTCCAATTGCTGCATTGCATCACAATCGTACTATTATTGGTCGATACATGAACATAGCAAGAGAGTGTTGGTCACCCTCTACTATTGTACTGTGCAATAAAACTTCAGTAAACTCTTCTCTGGTCTTCATAACAGGACATTTATCATATAATTATTGCTTCGGTCATTTAATAGGCTTCTTATACTAGTTCTTCAATTAGAATTCATATAATTTGTTAGATGTGGAACTACTCAGTTAGCTGGGCAATTCATTCTTCCACTACTGTTTGATCTCTGGGTTAGTTGCTTGCTTGTAACTTTAATAACAATTTTAAAGATTATGCAGATTTATTGAAAATAAAATTTGCTACCTTTTATTTAAAAAAAACAAAGTATATAGAAAAAAACAACAAATGTTCTGTAATATCCTGTAATATCAATGCCAATATAACTTTTGTTATAATTTTAAATCACAAAAACTAATGATGTACATGGTCAGGAAAAAAACAGGGACATTTACAAAAGCTTCTCCCCTTTAAAATAATTACTAGTTACAATTTCTTAATATTTCTTCCATAGAAATGCATATCCATCCCTTAAATATCTATATATCATTTATACATTCACTTAACAAATACTTATTCAGGGCTTTTTATGTACCAAGCACTATTCTTGGTTCTAGGCTTGTAACAGTAATCAAAACAGATTTTTAAAAATCCTGGCCCTCAGAGGATTTACATTCTTGTGGGGAGAAACAGAGTATAAACAGAATAAATAAGAATATATCTGTTTGTGTATATGTGAGATAGAGTGATAAAAATAATAATATGGAAAAAATAAAACAGAGAAGGATGATTGCAAGTGCTTTTGTAAATAAGGAAGGTCTTATTGAGAAAGTGATATTTGAGCAAAGACTTGAAGGAGGTGAGAGAAGGAACTCTGCAGATGGCTGGGCAAAGAGCTCCAGGTAGAAAGAATAGCATGTGCAAAGGCTCTAAGAAAAGACCCATCTGGTGGAGGAAAGTCTCACAAAGGGGCTAATAGAGCTGGAGTGGGCAGGAGGGGAATCACAGAGACAGACAGTTGTAAGCTACTAACAGATTTTATCTTTTATGTAAGAGGGGAAGCTTTTAAAGGATTTTTTTCTGGCTGTGAAATATTGGATGATTTTGGGGAAGAGATAAGATGAGCTGACCTATGTTTTAAAAGGACATTCCTAGGGGCTGGCCTGGTGGCGCAGCAGTTAAGTTCGCGTGCTCCGCTTCAGCCACCCGGGGTTGACAGGTTCATATGCCAGGCGTGGACCGACACACCACTTGTCAAGCCATGCTGTGGCGGCGTCCCATATAAAATAGAGGAAGATGGGCATGGATGTTAGTCCAAAGCCAATCTTCCTTGGCAAAAAGAGGAGGATTGGCAACAGATGTTAGCTCAGGGCAGATCTTCCTCATACACACACACACACAAATAAAATAAAATAAAATAAAAGGACATCCCCGGTTGACATGTTGAGAATAGATTAAAAAGGAGAAAGGGCAGAAGCAGGGATACTAGCAGGTAAGAGATGATGGTGGCTTGGACCAGGATGATAGAGGAGGCAGTGGTGATGTGTGGTTTTACATCCCAAATACATTCTGAAGGTAGGACTGACAGAATTTGCTAATGGATTAGGTCTGAGATGAGAGATCGAGAAGGGCCAGAGATGACTCCAAAGTTTTTGGTCTGAGCAACTAGAATAGAGTTGTAATTTATTAAGTTGGGGAAAACTGGTAGACAAGAGTTGGTAGGATTCTGTTCTGGGCCTGTTTAGTTTGAGATGCCAATTAGATGTTCATTGGAAATGTCAGGCCTCACACAAGAATCTGTAGTTTAGGTCTTGGTTAGAGGTGGGAATTTAGAAATTCTCAGCAAATAGATGATATTTAAAGTCACTCAACTAGGTGAAATCACTAGAGTGATTGTGTGTAGAGAATAAAAGAGGATCAAGGGCTTAGACATGGGCACCCCAATGTTAAGAAGTCAGGGTTCTGAGGAGTAGCCAATGAAGAAGGAGGAACCAGAAAGTGTGGTTTCCTGGAAGCCAAGCGGAAGCCATTCGTAAAATGCTGTCTTTATATCAAGAAACCTGAAGACTGCATCGGATTAGCAACATTCGGTCACTGGTGGTGTGGCGGGAGAGAAAATCTAATTGACATTGGTTCAAGAGAACAAGAGGAGTGAAATTGGAAGTAATCTGTACAGACCATCTTTGAAGGAATCTTTCTATAAATAGGAACAAAAATATTAGATGGTAGCTATAGGTAGAATGGGGGAGAACATTTTGTTTTTTTAAAGATAAAAACAATAACAGTAGTTTTATGTTTGCTGAGAATGATTTAATCGATGCGGGAAGCTGAGGATACAAGAGAGAACTGCTGGTGATCTCCGGAGGTAGGTGAGAGGCTATCAGGCCTTACGCAAAAGTGGAGGGACCAGCCACAGGAGAGAAATTGGCATAAATAAGCTCAAACACGGAAAGATGAGTAGATGGGGAAAGAGCTTGTGAAAGACCTCTTCTAGCTTCTCCATTTCATTGTAATGCAGTAGAAGCAAGGTCATCAACTGAGCCTGAGGATGGTGGAGGAGATATGAAGGTAAAGTGTAGGAAGTATGATGGATGCAGATGGGAAGTGAGTAGAATGGGGAAATAGCATCATAACCTGGAAGCACAAAAGCGCCACGGAGTTTAGTGGTCATGAATTTAGGGTACGACAAATCGGCATGATTGGGTGGTTTTGTTCAACACATTCAGCTGTGTAAGTGCAGAAACGGAGTAGGAAGAGACGGGTTTAACAGTGGTTGGAGTTTTGCCAAGTGAATATTAAGAAACTCAAGTGGGGCAAATGAGAGGATGGTGTATGCAAGGGGTGATTATCATACAGGACTGTGGAATTAAAACTGGACAAGCAAGTACATGAGGGGGTGGTGTTAGGATCAAAGAATTGTAAGCACAGTTGCAGAATGAGTTTCCGTCCTCTAGGGAATGACCTGGAATGAGGAGGAAGCGGGTGCTAAAGACTGGAATGCTTCAAATTGAGATAATAGAGAGATTTCAGTGGCTTGTAATGAAAAATGTCTAGATTGTGACCATGTTGGTGAGTGGTTAAAAGATGTTAAAAAGAGTACAGGAAATTTAGAGATCAGGACTAAAAGTCTAGGATATTGAAAGACCAATATAGATATTCAGATCACCTAGACTTTGACAAGAGTAATGTTGGAAAGAGTGAGAGTAAGCTAGAGTAGAAAATGTCCGAGGAATGCAGGTGAGGGTCCTAGGAGTAGGTTTACAAGGAGTAGCTATAATGGGTGATATAGTCTAGTGATGTGTGATTCAAAGATGGGGTCATCGAGGAGTGGGGGTGGACAGTGGTCTGTCAGTAGTAATAAGGAAAGATAGAAACGTCTTTTCTTTGGCTTTAAACTCCTTACGTATGGATATTTAAATACCTCTCTTGCTCTATCTGTATACACCTATGCCTCTACTTAGGTACAACTAAGGAAGGGCAGAGTGGCTTTGGGTTGCCTCCCATCCTCAAAGCCAAGGGAGGGAGATGTCAAGAGAACTACTGGTAGGTTTGTGGGTATCTGATGCGCCTTCCCTGTCTGGGCAGTTACAGGGCACTAGAGGGTCACTGTCCAGCCCCTGTGCTCTCAGGGGAGGAAAAGTACATTGGCAAGAGAAGGCATAATGGGGGACTGCCAGCCAGAGCAGGAGACAAGACTGTCCCTACTCAAAGCCCAAGAGGTTTGGAAGATGGATCCCACATAAGCCTTTCTCTACACCCCAACCAATTTGCTTCTCTTTGGCATCACACTTACCTCCTTTGACCTACCTCCCTACTGACTGACTAATTTTTTTTACGTATACAAAAGAGTTATTTATACCCATTGTTTTACACATTACTTTTTTTCCCCTTAATTTTAATGTATATTGGCACAGGGCTTTTTAACAGCTGCTTCCTCATGGATGTTCCCAAATTTATTTAATCAGTAGTTTTTTCCATTAATATACTTTTTAGTTGTTTCCAATTTTTTGCTATTACAAACAATGCTGTAATATATCTGTGTCTATGTATATATTTGAGAAATTTTGCTCGTGTATTCATGAAATAAATTACCATCAGTGAGTCAAGGGACACGTGCATTTAAAATTTGTTTATATATATATAGTTTAATTGCCTTCTAGTGAGATTATGTCAATTTACCCTTGTATCAACAGTGACTGAGAGAGCCTCTTTCCTCACAACCACACCCTCACCCTCAGCAACATTAGTTATTAAGCATTTTAAATTTTAACTAAGTGGACAAAGGTGAAAATTGCCTCTCATTTCTTTTTTATTTGCGTTTTGACTAAAAGTGATCATCTTGTCATCTGTTTATTGGGTATTAGAATTTTTCTCTTCCTATAAATTGCCTTTCCTAGTTTTTTTTTGGACTTTATAAAATTAAATTAAAATTTTTATTTTGAGATCATTGAAAATTCACATAAAGTTATAAAAATAATACAAACAGATCCCCTGTACATTTTGCACAGTTTCCCCCAATGGTAACGTCTTACAAGACTGTGGTAAAATATCACAGCCAGGATATTGACATTAATATACTCAAGAATATAGCTTTCCTAGTTTTTGACTAGTTTTCTATTGTAGTAATCATCTTTCTTGTGGTTGATTTGAATATTTTCTTTAAAAATTAGGAAAATTATCTTTTCATACATCTTAAATGTGTTTTCTCTGAAATTTTCATTTGCCTCTTGATTTTATTTATAGTGGTCTTGGCTAAGTTTTTCAATATTTTCTTTATGTCCTCTGGGTTTTGCATCCTGCTTGGAAAAGTCTCGTCAACTTTATAAATAAATTTACCTTCCAGAACTTATATGGTTCCACTTTTCACATTTAAATTTTGATCCACTTGAAATTTATTTTGCTGTAACTAATTAGGTAAAGGTCCAGATTTATTTTTTCTTCAAATAGTTAACTAGTTGTTTCTATTCCAGTTACTTCAAATATTACTTTTGTCATAATCCCAATTTATATATGCATTTCTGTTTATTTCCATACTTGCACTGATCTCTCTTATCATGTCTTCTCCAGTACCAAACTATTTTAATTTTTGTACCATTTTAATCTGTTTTACATTATGGTAGTACGAGGTGCTGCTCATTGCTTTCTTCTCTCCTCCCCGAGGATTCTTCTAGGAATTTTGAATACTTATTTTTTAACCTAAAAACTCTAGTACTACTTTGTCAAGTTAAAAAAATACTGTTGATTTGTAAATTTTTCTTGAATTATTTTTAAATTCATAGATAAACTTGAGGAAAATCGGTACCTTTGTGCTACACAATATTCTCACTCACATGCTAGGTTTTCTCATTTGCTTATTCTCTTTTAAATTCTTCAGTAGAGTTTTATGGTTTTCTTACATAGGCCCTATGCATTTTTTAATTTACACTTATTTTACAAGTACATGCACGTATGCATCATCCTTAGTGTTTACTTGATCAATAGTAGAAGAACAGAGAAAAGAAACTATTACACTCAGAGGCCACCAAACTCAGACATTAATTTGCTTTATAGATATTGGACTCTTATCTCAATATCTAAATTACTAATTCCTAATGTCTAATATTTCGCCCATGTTTTTGGAAGTGGCAATTTGTCCAATAGCCAGAAGGTAAGTAAAGGAACAGATTTTTCATGTTTTCAGAGGGAGGTGTACCTGAACTGAGCATCCTGTATACATAAAAAGAGTCAGTTGTAAAAATAAAACATGCTAGGTTGGATAATCATCTATAATGTTAACAGTCCAATTGCTTGTCATGTAGAGGAAGGTTGTGCTTTAATTAAGCAATAAGACATGACAGAGTGTGAATTATGGAGTAATAATTCTTGTCTAGTGTATCGTTAGACAAGAGGCCAAGGGCCAGGTGTCACGGCATACTCTGTGCGTAAATTATTGCACCGTAATTTAACTCTACACCATTATAGAATAATTCTAAAATATTTTTCAAATAATTTTGCAAAACAAGAAATACAGGTTCAATATATTTCTTACATTCTAGGTTAAAGGATATCTGCCATTATGCTGTAAGATCAAGAGGCTGAAAGAAAACACTTATTTGGGGGAAAAATTTAGCAAGAAAATAAAGTTGGCTTCATAATTGATTACTCTTTAAACAGTATTTTTATAGAGGAGATTCCTAGGAAGATGATACATTAATTTGACTTCCCCCCCTATAATTTAAAAAAAAATGGTGAGAGCTAAGTTTTGAGAAATTTTAAGAGGGGTCCTTTTTGGCTTTTTTCTTCACAAAGCAGTGCTAACAAATAACCTTAACATAAATCTTCCAGAAAAAAATACATCTCCCTGAAACAACTTGGCAAGGGGTGGAGGAATTTTTCAGAATTTTGGGTCTTTTTAAAATCAGTGTGATTTGTAATCCTAACACTTTCCCCCCAACATACCACTTTGAAGGTCCTCTTTTGTAAAGACGTTAAAACAGATCTCTTATCACAAGAAAACACATTGTTTGAAATACTTCTTTTGTAATAAAGAAAACTCATTTCTGCCCATTCAAAAGAAAAATGTGTGAGGGCCAGTATGTGATTGTAATAAAGAGAAAGTCTACTTGCTTTGCATCTGCAGAGCTCTCTGGCTAACAGTGTTTCAAAAGACTATTTCTTTTTAAAGTTATTATATTTTTGTGCTCTTATTGCCAATATTGTATACTTTTAAGATGGTTGATGTGTTAACAAGTTCGGCTTCTTTTGTGAATATCGCAAGATGAAAGTTGTATATTAGAACCTCAGACCATTAATTTTGTCTCAGATTCTCCTTTAAATTAATGCACTTTATCATCAAATTGGACCTCTTTCTATCAATGTGATAACCTGAGATAGCTTAATATGCAGATCAAATATAAAGTACTTTTAAAGGGGTTCCAGAAACATCTACCTGCCCAAAATATGTCCCTTAATGTCTTATCAGAGCACCATTAATGATTTACTCCTCTGGATCGATGTTTGTGTCTTGAATAGTTCCTTATTAAAATAAAACCTCTCCAAAATCAATGACACCAGAACCTAGTTATCAGTTACTAATCCCTTAGTTTATCTATTTAGTAAACTAATATATTTAGTGTATCTATTTGCTTTGGTCTATAACAGAAAACAGAGGGGAAATGATACACAAGAAAGGAAGGTTTTAATGGATATGAGAAGAGAAAGTTTCCAGTCATAAGACTTGGGCAAGGTGTTACTGTGACAGGTCCTTAGCTTTTAACAGGTGGCTTGAAAGCACACTTTTTTTCATGGTCAGGCATCGAAGAACCCTAAGAAAAGGAAGAGTTTTTTAGGCAAGAATGGACCATGTCTTATTTGGTGCATAGTCTGTATCTTAAATGATGAAAAAGGTGGGGAAAGCCAAAGAAAATTTATCTTCTGTACTTAATGGTTTTACTCACTCTGTCACTTGTAATAGGTCCATAGATTTATCACAACAACTAAATAAAACCATTTTTAGCACTTTTTCTTGTTTCTGTTTAACTGAATTAGGCAGGATTGACTTTTCTATGCAGTGGCTCCAATGGAGCCTTTTCTGGAGTTACAGCTCAATCGGATATTACTCTCAAATTCTTGGTATGAGAGACCACAACTTTCTTTCAGTCCTTTCCAAGGTTTGTTGGATCAGGTTTTGGCAACCCACGTGCCGGGTGGTTTTAAAACAGCGTTAACAGTCATCCATAGAATTGTCTTTAGAGGACCGTGATGTAAAATGATGCCATTTGCTTGCAACAAGGGTCAATATATGACAAGGATAAATGAAGAACACATACATTTTTAGAAAAGGGAAATCAATTGCTTTGTTTTAACTTTTATACTATCATGCCATTGACTTAGGCTGTATCTACTTCTCCAGAGACATAATTATTTTAAAATATTTTAGAATGTAATAATTTGTGAAAATAATCATTTCCCCAGCTGGTGAAGTGCTGTTTTTGGTCTACAAGCTTGTTCAAACAGGCATCATGTCTAAGTTTCAGCTGGTCATATCACTCAGTAGGATGATCAAAATTGCTTTTTATAGGTTTACATTTGTTAGGATAAATTATTAGTACTAATTTTGTGAGAAGCTCGATGCTAGGGATTTGCCATCATTATCTCATTAATGTCCACAGTAACATTGCAGGATTAGTGTTAATTTAGAAACCAAGAAACAGAGGTTCATAGACATCCTCAGTAAGTGATGGGTCCCATTTTTTAACCCAAGATGATGATTTGAAAGCCAAAATTATTTCTAGTGAACCAGATTGTCTCCTGCTGAAATTAGAGTCAGGATATTTTTTAAATTGTACTAACCATCACTAAGGTCTTCTAAAGAAGAAAAGAAACTGCCATTTTCACAGTCTGTGGTCCAAGACTATTACATATCTTGCATTGTCCATTCTAGCAGCTTTCTCCTCACATGTTGTCATACACCTCCTTTCTGCTCCAGACCCGTTACACATTTTCAAAAGTGCGACAGCAGAAGTAACAGACATGAGTGCCGGCATCATCACATGAAGAGCCAACAGTCAATTCTACAGAAAGGACGCCCTGATGACAGGCAGGAACAGGAGCTATTCCTTTCTCTCACCCAAGTTTAGTTTTAGTCCATGTAGATGAAGTGGTGTCACACATTGTTTGGACATTGGAGTGGGGTTGGGAGTTTTGATTGAGTACTTCTGTCACGATCTTTTGGGGAAAGAAAATACTGACCCGTAAATGAAGGACAAATAGAAAAGAAGACACAGAACTAGTATCAAAATTTTTTGCGCATGCCTGAGCACACCTTTAGACTAGGTGTGCCTATGGATTTTCTGTAATTCATCAACTTGATTCTTATCTCATTTCCTAATATCATTTTCCCGCTTTTAGTTTCAATTTTCTTCACCAGAATTGCTGTTTTAAAGATCTTTGGCTTGAAAGCAGTAGCCTGGACTCATATTCCTAATTTATTTCCTGGATAGGCAGTTGTTTTTGATTATTAGTACTGTATTATTAGTTTTTGATATTTTTGATATTCACAACCGCAGGCTGTACCCAACTATGATTCCCTCCACCATAGCAGCTCAGCGGAAAGGACATGAGTCCTCATTTCTGACAAGGTCATTCATCATGTAAGTTGTTGAGATTCCTTGTTACTAAATTTGGATTTAAAGTGGAACGTAGGTATCAATCAAGACCAAAATAGAGGAAATAATACTTGTCATCTCTTGCTACAATGGTATCATTTTATTTTTTGGAATGAGAATTATTAACATACTTAGTTTGATTTCCTCAAACCCTTGCTGCATAGACAGCACAAAGCAGAGAGTAAAATTATAAAATATATAAAGTCAACAATTGCTAGAAATTTCTATTTTTGCTTCCAAAATAGAAAAAATATTGTGTCTTTTAAAATCAGAGCATATAATATAACCAAGAAAAAAAGAGTACTGAAAAAAATAAGAAACTAAAAATAGCTCAGTGGCAATTTAATAACTGACAAGACTTATTCCATCTGCTGGAAAGAGTTTAAAACCTTTACCTGCTGCCACTCACACGATAGAGATTCAGAGTTCATAGCTGAAAGCTAACATCTGATGCGGAAGTATGTGTTCATGATTCATCTGAAATGCATTTCTCTGCTTAATAAGTGTTATACTATTTGTTTAAAGGAAGTAAGAATCCTCAAGTTTTGAAGTGTAAAAAAATAAGACACAAAGGACAGGAAAGCACTAAAATACTTGTGTACAAATAGCATTAGGACACCTGAAGGCAATCAGATCTGCAGCTGGTAGTCAGTGACCCGTAGGTCAGGTGTTCTTCATGTAGAAATACTTTGAAAGTGAGAAGGTTGGTTGGAATCCTATATAATCAGCCACTGTCAAAGCATAAAAAAGAAAAATATCTCCCCCATGAAAGCAAGAGCAGAGGCAACCTATGCCATTGAATCCTTATCTCTTGGATTCCCTTCCCAGCTCTCCATAATTCAAAACAGGCAGGCAGCAGGCTGTACAGATGGAGACACAACAGCCAGAGTCCACACGGAGCATTATAGATCTGGCTAGTTGTCTAGTTAACAGTCAGCTATTTGTCGATAATACCCACAGTTGTTTTACAAAAGTGAAAAAGAAAAGATGGATTTATCCTGAGTTCAGTGTATAAAAATATTTGTACAGGTTGATGCTTGGGCTTGAGCCATTTTTCTCGCATTTAGACAGCTTGTTGATTACTCAGACTAACTTCCGTTGAAATCGACAGCAAAGAGACTGTTGAAATGATACCGTGGGTTATATTAGTGGCCTCTTACACAATTTTAGGTCCCCAAAGAAATGTTTTAGGCACTGATTATTGTTTGAGCGCAGTTTTGTTTGTTTTTGACTTTGAACAAGCAGATGGCAGAGAAGCTTAGAGATTTCCTTGCATTTCACACCAACACACGGTACTAGGTGCAAAGGAGGCGCTGTGTGGAGCACGTGTTCATCAAAACGATGGACTGGGATTCCTCAGCCAGCAGGCAACACTTGGGAAAGCTCTTCAGTTGATGGAATTTGGGGTTTTAATGAGCCTCGATTCATTTATGTAGAGAAACGATGTGGGGGAAAGGAAGCGAGCATGTAACATTGACAGTATGTTTCTTGTAAAACACTTTATAGATATAATTATGTAGGCTGATATTTAAGCTATCTTTTAAGTTACAAATCAGTTTACTAATCACAAATCTTCAATCCAGTAACCAGACCAACGATCACAATAGCATATTTGACAAAAGCGAAGTCAAAGTTATCTGTGCTAGTTTTAATAAAATAGAAGAGATGATAATTTGTTGTTCATTGAATGCCTACTACTTACCAGCACTGTGTTCTGTACTCCTAGTGATTTGCATTTGTGTGTGTGTGAATAGATATATATACACACACACATATATATATATACTGAAATAAAAATCATGGCTGTAGTATACAGTCCACATACATGTATATTTATATACACACATGTACATATATAAAAATCACACAATCTTGTTCTCAAGTTGCTTATAATACTATAGAAGATGACCGAGGCAAGATAACCTATTTTTGTAAGAAATGTGCAAATAACATGCTTTAGAAGTTCAATAGAGAGAGAACATATTTGAGTGGAGAAATGAGAAAATGTTTCATGGATAAGAAAGATTGTGAAGTCTGCCTTCCAAAGATGGATAACATTTCCAATGGTCAAGAAGGGAAGGCATTCCAATAGGAAGTGGCATTAACTAAAGAATAACCACGGGAATTTATCAGACACGTTTAATAAATAATTACGAAGCCAGTCTGGATGGAACGTGAGGATTGTGATTGGAAGGTGCTTAGAGAAAAGCTGGAAAAGTAGACAGGACCATATTCTGGAGGGCTGTGGATGGCAGGAAAGCATGACTACAGTCATGATTTTTATTTCAGAATTGGACAATTTTAAGGAGTTTCCCATTGTCCCATAGCAATTCATGTCTGGCATTTCTGTTCCATTATTAGCTAAGACTCTTAATTAATCTAACCTGCAGCCCCCAGAAAGCTAAAAGCAAGGGCCAAGGGGTTACTCTACCCTTGGTTTCTCTTACTTTTCCAAAGGCATGATCAAGGTCATGTCTTTTGTTCGGTTTTAGAAAGTCAGCCCCAGTGAAACCTGGGTGTCTTCTGCCTGCCAGTGAGTGCTTCCTGGTTTCTCCTGCCTCAAGTTTCAGGTTCAGCTCAGTGACCGTTGTTTGGACAATTCTATTGCTAAGGTGCCAGTAAATGAGGGCAATGATGTCCTTGGCCTTTCCTCACATCCCAGACACCAGGCTTTGTTTATTGCTTTTTACTCTTATGTTCATTCAAAGGGAGAAAAAAATTCCTCCTAATCTTAAACCTAGTGCTTCACAGTTCAGTTATTTGCAGAGTATTCAGTTCATTATTTTTTTAAATTGTGACTCTTTTAAACTTTTGAAAGTACTAGTTTCATGAAGATTCTTTCATTTGTTATAGTCTTAATTTTTACTCAATAAAATATAAAGGAAGAATTATTTTCCCAGTACAACATAATTATAGAGGAACTCAGATCGTTCTAATCATAAATCAATATCTTTGAATACTAAGAAGTTTAAGTCAGCCAATTAAAAAATTTGAGTACATGCACTGTGCTAGACGGCTTGGATCTAAACATAAGAAGTGGAAGTTTCCATTCAGAAATCAGACCAATTATTTGCATTCATTATCTTGAATCAGCATATTTGGCCAAAATCGAGCAACTTTTAATGCAAACAGGTATTCCAAAAGAGGTACTACAGCATGTGCGGCCAAGTGACGGCAATGCATAACATTGCCTGGCTTTATCCTGAGGGACGTTGCTCTCTGCCCTACCCATTCTCTGAGGGTCGCTGTGAGGATGGACAGGTCCATGCGATCGTAAACGGTCAATCAATGTTTGTTGGCTCTTGATGAGTTCGATACTAATAGTGTTGACAAGACTGCCTGAATCTCTCTCCTTTGTGGTGGAGGAATATGGCCCCTGATTGCAGCCTCTTATTTTAGTGAAAAGCAGACTAATTGTAATCTCTGGTGTCTGTCGCCTCATCAGCTGCAGTTGAGGGACCTTTCTCGGGAAATATGTGATGACATACCAAATATCTGAATCCTCCTCAGTGAGTGCCTCTGGGGGGGTCTCCTTATTTCACCAATCAGGAAAAGCAAGTCAGTGGATGTAAAGCCATCCCCAACAAAGAGTGACGGGGAGGAAAGTTGCTAACATCTTTTCCCGTATGCTTTCTCTAATCAAGAAATGACCAATTCTCTTCTGCCTCATTCTCCTAGTGAAACAAAAGAAGTGTTACCGCCCTTCTTGCCCCGCAGCATAAATAAGGAGAAAAGCAAGCAACAACTTCAAGAGGGAGGGAAAGGCAGCTGCAATCTCATTTTGGTTTGGTTCATAATTGATCAATTTCTCCATTATTTCTTAGTAAATAAATGTCTCTGATTTTTTTTTCTCATCAAAACAATGTAGTTTATCACTCTATTTTTTTTAAAAAAAAGGAAGCCTATGAAGCAAATGCTGTTGGAAGGGTAAAAGCACCCGCTGTGTGCTTCTAGGTGGCTTGTGCAGGCAACAGGAGTAATGGGACTGATTAAACCCTGTCGTGTGGGGTTAGGTTTAGAGCTTTCTTGCCTCATGACAGGCTCTGACAGTCAAGTGGCACTGAAGCAGAACAAACTAAGGTGGCAGTTTGCTGTGAGCAGTGCAACTGTCAAAACTGCTGTACAAAAGCGAATGTTGAGGATAGCAACCAGCTAAGTTTGCAACCTGATGACTCAAATGCTGATGGCCAAGATATCTTCACAGAAAACTGCAGGTTATTGCCCCTGTCTAGGGCATTCCACTATGACGATCAGGACTGCCAGCTCTTCCTGTGCTCTGGGTATTGTGAACTTTCCATATTACAGCAAAGCCTACCTTTATTGGAAAAGCGCTAACCAACCCTCACATAAGCCATACGGAGAGTTAATACTCATATACGAACATGGAATCCAAGTGTAGTTTATCGTGTTTTGTGTTCAGAGCGATCGCATGCACTCCATAAAGAGAAAACCTGTCCATGTGTGAAATTTAGTTCCAATTATGTTGCTAAGAATAGGTTACAGCACAGATGTAAACCTGCCATCACAAACAGGGTGAAATACTTCACACCCAAAGCTAAAACAGTGAACTTAGCATTGTCACCAGTTTCTTGAAAAGTTGAAAAAAATTACTTTACACCCATGTGGTTTCACAGGTTTTCATTAGAAGCCACAATAGACACTTTTCACTAGCAGTGAATGAGAAACCATTCAACATTGTAATAACATGGGGAGAGTGTCTCAGCCTCTGTCATCCTCCGGGAATTCTCCCATTGAGTTTCCATAGGCTGAAGGGAATGTGGAGGTTGCCCACAGTCTATCAGACACAGGCTTAATTTTAACATTACACTCTGTCATATTTTTCATGTTTGGGGGAGTCCAATAGAGAAGGTGTAATTCAAGTCTGCAATCTTTAGGGTGTTAGGTGTCGTACCTCTGATGAGGTCGGATTGTCCAGGTATAATGTAAACTAGGAATTCTCAGATCCTCAAATCAATGTTTCACTCTAAGAAACATCACCTGCAAGACCCCACGTGTGCATTACTATAAGCTTTAACAAGCTGGTGCATGCAGCACGATAGTGGTTAGAGTAAGCAAAAGGGTTACCACTTATATCTAGTTAGTAAAAGTAATGACTATGAATTTATAAAATATCTCTTGAATGAAAAATCATCTATACATACTTATGTGCCTAAAAATAATTCATAAGACCTATGATTTAGAAGTTTCATCTTCCTTACCTGCAGCTGAAGAGGCAAAATCATTCCACTTTCACTGTGAGGAAGGAGAACATATTTTTTAAGAGTAGTAAATTAGCTTCTGCTGGAAGCATTTATTTTCTTGCCTTCATCACTGCCAACTCCCTCTGTTTTCTTTGATCTATGATTTGCACGCTACTATTATTATTTATGTGTTCTACAGTTACGACCAGTGACGCCTCCCCTTCTCCAGCCCTAAGCCACAAATATGAAAGGAATAAATGCTGTTTATTGTGACAGTCTGCCTTTTGTCTGTGGAACAATGACAAACTTTACCACTGACAGCTTGCTACTGGTTTTACTACAGCTCCCCAGCTTACTTCTCAAGTGTTCTCCAGAATGTGACAATAGATGGACTTGAATAAAAATGCGTAGTGAGAATCTGTTGCATTCATTTACCTCCAATGAGCTTCTTTGGGGACAGATGTTGGATAGAGAACAGAAGTCCCGGCAGGATGAGGACATTTTAAAGATTTTTTACATCTTTAGGGGAGGGGGGAAGCCTTCCTAGCTGGACAAGGATCTCTAACCACTGATGTACTTAACTTTTTTAATGTATTTAATTTTAAAATCGCACAGTCTACAGATAATGTGAAGAGGGAATGCAGATTAGAGTCGCTTATGAATTTGGGGAAAGATTTCCATTTCTTCAGCCCGGGAACTTTCAGCAGAGCAGCAGTCACATAGAATGACTGGAAGGACCAGAATGTTTGAAGTTTTGCAAAGGATCTATAATAAACTTTTTAAGCTGTGTTACGATGATGTGTTTACTGGATAATTGCACCTTACAGAACAGAATAGATTAATAAATAAAAGAGTCACTATGATTTTTGTATGCCCAACTTTGAGCTAAGGGCAGGCTTGTAAATATTTGACAGCCAGCCTACTTTTGTCTAATATCATTAGTCAGAAAAGATTACTAAAAACCAGCACCTAGATCTGCTCTCACAGAGAGATGGCATTTAGGGGCATGAGGTTCTATTTCCTCTTGTTTTTAGTATTTTGTGAAAAAAATATCCACCACTCTCCACAATTCCAATCTCAAAGAAGTAAATTTTTAAAAAAACCAACTCTGTTTTTACCAAATTTCTATTTTAGGAAACACATTAAAAATCAATACAAATTCTCCCAATTCTTTAAAAAAAAAGTTCATAACGTGAAAAAATTATTTAAATGTTTTATTTTGTTTTCATCCTTTGATATAAAATCTTCTACCAGTACCTCTTAAATATCCGAAATACAGTTTAACTACTTTAAACTGTATTTAAAATCCACTGCTTATAGAGTTGCCTGGGAGAATTTTCATTTCATGGGGGAGGTAAATGGAGAATACAAAATGAATTTTAAAAGTTGATGAACCCAGCAAAAGTGAGAATAAGGGGAAATGAGAAAACCAAGCAATGCATAATATTAGTTAATAGTTTATTCGAGGAAGGATTGGAATCAAATCAGCCACGTGACAATAAATGTGAGTGTTAGTGTTCTAATAGCCAAAGACTTTCAGATTGGGATGAAAGACAAAATTCAATTGCTTATAAAGAGCACATCTAAAATACAGTTTTTAAAAAATGTTTAAAAATATCAAAAATGAGATGCGCCTGGTAAGCATAAAGCAAAAAGAAAGTTGGAGTTGCCTTATCAATATCATCTAAAGTGGAATTCAAGGCTATAACCAATAACAGGACAAAAGAAATATTACAGCAGTAGAAAACTTTCTATTCACAAGAAGATGAAGAATTATAAATTTTTTTGTACCAAGCAGCATAGCTGTGGAATACATGATGCAAAAACCCCCAGAAATACAATTGGATAAAACCAAATGATAATGGAGACTTGGCTTGTAAAATTCTGAAAGAGTTGTAATTGAGTGAAAAAAGCAAGGATTTGTATGTGTGCGTGTGTGTGTATATATATGTATATGGATAGATAGCAGGTGGATAAAATGATAGATATTTAATAAACAATTACATCATGCTTACTATGTGCTATGTACTATTCCAGGGTTTGACATATTAATTCATGTAGTCCTCATAACAGCCTTTTATGATGAGGAAACTGGGGTTCCAACTGGACAGGTAACTTGCTCATGGCTACATGGCAGAGTCACAGAGCAAGATTTAACCCAGCTGGTCTGGTTCCAGGGTCTACGGTCTTAAGATTCTTACACGTCAGTCTGCCTACAGAGAACATATGTTTTTCTCTTAATCCAAGAAAAAAAATGTAAAACTACTCATGAATTGATCAAAACAACTTTAATGAATTCCAAAACATGGAGATTTATAGACAATATTTTCTGACCATAATCTAGTAAAACCAAAAGTCACCAACAAAAGATCTCCCCTTCCTCCAAAAAAATCTCTACCTGTTAATTTAAAAATCTATTGTAGGGGCTGGCCTGGTGGCATAGTGGTTAAGTTCATGCACTCCGCTTTGGTGGCCCAGGGTTCACAGGTTCAGATCCCGGGCGCGGACCTACACACGGCTCATCAAGCCATGCTACGGCAGCATCCCACATATAAAGTAAAGGAAGATGGGCACGGATGTTAGCCCAGGGCCAATCTTCCTCAGCAAAAAGAGGAGGATTGGCAACAGATGTTAGCTCAGGTCTAGTCTTCCTCACCCCCAAAAAAAAAACCTATTGTAATTAATTCCTGGATCAAAAAAGTATCCTCAAACTAAGACTAAAGATCATTTCACAATTAAAGCTACCATTATTATTTCCCTTAATACATGACACTTTTCACTCACCACTCTAATGCTTTTAAATTGCTAATAAAATTTCTAAATATTCTCCCTAATTCCCTTTATTTCTACTAATCTAGTCACTTAGGTATATCTATGTCGAATTTAATAGACCATAATTGGATAATTTCCCACTATTAAAACAGAATTAATTTTATATCTTTGTAAGTATCTATTATTTGTAGTTTAATTTCTCCTAAGTTGGATCCATTATGGTTATGATAGTGAGATGGTGACCTAAAAATTTTAATCAGTCCAATTCCAGAAGTCATTTTATAGCTTCAAGGGAGGAGGTGGGGCTTCCTAGTCACTACCAAGAAGTTTATGATAAATAGGATATGGTAAATTTGACCAATTAGCTGTTATTCCTTATGATTTGCCAGCCCATGATTGTCCATCATATTGTTGGCAATTATCTCTGCTGACCAGTTACTACCTTCTTTACCCAAGGTTTTGACTCATGTGGATTATACTTTCATTGATTTTTTTCTGTCATGTTTTTCTTGAGAGAGAGATCCATATATACATAGATGTGTGTGTGTGTGTGTGTGTGTGTGTGTGTGTGTGTACACACAGTGAATAATTGTTTTGGCAAGTTTGGTCTATAAAGTGTCATTCATAATTAATTTAGTTGTTGCTATTTTAACCAAATCACTCTAATCATCTCTATATTATCAGTTGCTTAGTCAAGGCAAGAGTTCATGGTTTTATTGATCTTTTTATTTTTACTATCAGTTATACTAAGCTGGTTGGAAAAAATCTCATCATCATCAGTCTTCCAGTGTATTATCATTGTCATGGTTATTGATGGCTGAAATAACAAAAAGAGGAATCATCTCTCATCACAGCCATATAAAGTAAATAGCAAGCTGGCGTTGTGACTTTTAGGAATGAATTCCAACATAAACAAGTGTGCACCATGGCCTGGACTGTTAGGCCACTTATTTGTGCACAATGGTTTAGGCTCTGGGAATTTGTGTGCCATGGTTCACTATTGAAACAAAACGGAGAAATATCTTATATTTTCTGAAGTCTTTATCATTAATAATGATTTAGTAGGAAAAAACAGTCATTGTGAAGCGTGATTCAAAGTATTCTTCTTCTTCTCACAATCATATTCAACTAAATTTATATATCTAAAAATATGTGTATAGTTCTAGGATCACATCTAAAAGCTGTTTTTTTGATACCAAAATCATGTTATAGCAATTTTATTATGCCCCTCACTCACAATTATGTTTAAGAAAATCCTCACAGTCTATATATGATTTACTAAAATGTTTTCAATTACATGCTGCTTCCTGTCAAGTATTCCTAAGCACTGGGTATTTATGCTATATTTCTAGGTTTGGGGGAGGATTAGAGATAATCTATTTTAAAATGCCTAGTACATTCTCTAGCATATAGTGTTTAAATTTAAAGCATGAATCTAACTGTCCAATATTTTTGTGATATTTGGAATATAAGTCATCCATCATCTTAAATATCAATTCAAGAAAATACTTCCAGAATATTATGATTCTTCATAATAGTATCTTTCTTTTAATTGTTAATAGGCAAGTTGTAGTGGCCACTTTGTTACTCCACTTGGGATTGTTGGATGATAAATTCTCATAAGAAATTCTTATTTACCAGCATACCTGAGGAAGACAGGCCCCTCCAGTTAATAGGAGAGCTCAGTATGAAGCTTTTCTCACAGTCCTGTGAGACCACACAATTTGAAAATGCCTCCCGGGTCATTTTGAAGTGATGTGAAAAGTGAAATATCTTCTGGTCTAATGGATGGAATTTCCTAAGGATGGAGTTCAGGTGGTTCATAATAGAACTAGACTTCATGGTTCTAGACAAACTCTCCTTCACTGCATGTAATAGCACAAGATAAATTCTCATGTGAATGAATGATGCAAATGGTCTAGAGTATACATGTATTCATTGACATATCTCCTGGATATTTCCCCATTCCTCCCCGCCACCCTCCCAACTGTTTCTTGGGACATTGGTCTTTGATGCATCATTCTATCTGTGAGAAAAGGTCAACATGAGTTGAACAAGCCATGGTTTGCAGACTCCGTCATAGCGGCAGTTAATTGGGGATGACTATTGTTGCCTTAGGCAACCAGGTCAGCTTCATTTTAGGTCTAACTAATAACAGTGCTAAGAGTTTAACTTTAGCTGAAGTCCAGCTTCCCTACTTCTGGGGTGAAGAGCAAGGAGGGACAAAAAACCTTGTGTCTTTTTCCACAGCATCAAAACTGCTCAGGCTACTACTGCAAAATGATCTAAATTTTCCCTCCATTATCAAGACCTCTTCCTTACCAATGACTTTTGAATCAACCACCAGTAGAGTACGGGAGCTGGAGAATGGACATAGCTGGACATGGTGCCAAATTCTTGGTTAGGTTCTAGTTCTCTAGTTGTGTTTGAATTAAAGTAGAGAAAGTGTTATTGCTTGAGGGAATTTCAGGTACAATCACAGATAGAAAGATAGCTCTGCCTTGTGATATACATATTAGAGACAGTGGTAGCTTAGAAAATTGAATTAATTATATTTATTAGTAATTTGTATTCAACTTTCAGTGGAAAAGAATTCGCTGAATGGAAAAAATATGACTGAAAACTTGTGGAACAAATACGACAAATATAAAATACTTTCTGTTGCAATATCTCGGCAAGTGGATGATGGTTAATGAATGATGACAACTGTTTACATTTGATATGAATATAGTAATGTCCTTTGTTACCTAAGGGAAAAGGTGGACTACTGTGGAGAATTAAAGTACCATAACAAAAAGTAAGAAAATTCTATTAAAGGAATTGTAGCATGAAGTCAAGAAATTTGAATTTCGTATTGGAAATGGTAAATGTATTGGATTGCTTATAGTGTTCACTCTAGTTATTTTCTTAGTCATTATCATCATGGTAATCATCTTCCTTTTCATCACCATAATCAGCAACATAATATTTATCAAATGCTCACAAAATAATTAGTATAATTTCCTAGATAAAGGGTCATCAAACAATGACCCTTGGGCCCAAATCTGACCCATCACCTGTTTTTATATAGTCCATGAGCTAAGAACTGTTTTTACATTTTTATAGGATTGAAAAGAATCAAAAGAAGAATAATACTTTGTGATGTGAAAATTATATGAAATTCAAATTTCATTGTCCCTAAAGTTTTACTTGAATGCAGCCACACCTATCACTTACGTTGTCCACTGCTTCTTTTGCTACACCTGCAGAGCTGACTAATTACCACAGACACTGCATGCTCTGCAAAGCCTAAAATACTTACAATCTGGCCCTTTACAGAAAAAGTTTGACAACCCTTATCCTAGATGATTAATATCCCTTTTAGCATTGACTCAAGTTAATTCAAAACCAGAGTCAAAATTATCTGGCAAAATCAGATTACTGTCTATTCTAGGAATGTTTAATTTAGAAACTTTAATCTGGGTTCTTATTAAATTGTGGAAACTTTCATGAACACAGACAGTATGGTGACATACACATTGGCAGAACTGTTATAGATCATTTTGATTATGACTTTCTATAGAGGCAGCATTTGTTGCCTAGAGCTGATTTGCCCAACTGAAAAGTATAAATGAATAATTGTTATTATTCCCTTTCTTTGCTTATAGAACAGTATACATGTAGTGGAACAATTTTAATTTGACTCAGGGCTATATTATAACATTCTGCTCCTTTAAAAGAAAGATTTTTCAAGTGAAAAATTCAAATTAAGGTTTCATTTGTCATGTCTTTTTTACAAAAGAAAAAATTTCATATCATATTAACAATTTTAAAATGTCCTAATAATTATAAAACATACATTAAGAAAGAGAAACAGGAGAAGAGAGAAATTTGTCCCTTAATGGTTGGCAAATCTCTGAAGGCCTTCTTGTACTTTTCTTTGATTTACCAGCTTATATTTAATTGCATGCTACCTCCTTTTTAAAAGTATGACTTCGTGACACAGAATATCCTATCATAGAATTGTAAGCCATAGCAGTTTTCAATGGTTTCATTTAACAACAACAACAACCAAAAAAGAACATTAATTTCAGAATGTCTAAGAATTGAGTAATTATTTTAGAGCTGATGCTTCATCTGGTCATCTTTTGGGTAATGCGGTGGGTAAATCCACTGCAATTTATTTATATTCTCCCCATCAATGTAAGAATTATTTTACAGTTATTCCATGAGCAGATGGTTATTTTATATTTATTTATCTAAAATCTCTATGAATTATTAGAGAATGAGTATAAATATGTGACTTTGGACATGATCCAGAATTGTCATGCTTCTTAAGAATGACTTGCCAATTTAAATTTACTTAGGTCATTCTTTTTCAAGAAAAACAGAGTTAGCAATTTTTAAATTTATCCTATACTATTTGGTTCAGAAAGATGTGCGTGAGCTTTATGTTTTTCCCAATAAATTTTTATCTTGTCATGTAACAGTGTTCTTTACTTTGCACAGATCTCTTTTTATTTGATTGTGAGGGCTGATCTCTTGGGAAATGTTTATTATGTATTATGTGTAAAGTTGACACATGGATAAACACAAAAAGCAGGGTCTGTGATGTGAGGTCCTTTAAGTAAGATAATGAGAAAAATGAGATTATTTCTTACTTCATAAAAATCATTTCTTTCCTGTTCATTGGAAAGGAAATAAGTATTCATAAAATTGCCGCATTGACATTAATGATTACTGCAACAGCCTTTCATGAATCTCTGATTCCATGTATTAAGAATGAAAAAAGAAAAACTCAATAGGTTGCTACACATAGAATCACATTATTTAAGATGACTTGACAAATGTTGATTCAAGAAGAAGCAAACTGTTCTCAATGACTTTGGGGAAAAATAGCGAGCGACTCTCAAGTCAAGTCGTCATAATATACTGTTAAGCTTTCCTTCACTCATCGATGAGAATTGAAAAGCACGTGAATCATGAGACACAATAGATATACACATATTGGAGAAGATGTGAAATTATGTTCAGATTAAACCCCCAAACATCACTGCCAAAATGAAGTACAGCTGCAATCTTGGAGGGAAAAGGTTTAGAAAGGAAAATATATGCTCTGGTTCTATTATTATTTGCCATGATTTAAAGAAATGGTAGAGCGTAGAAGAGGGACTAATGTAGTTTTCAAGTACATATCTGAGTTTGGGATTTATAAAATGTTATATTATGTGGATAACTGAAAAACTGTGGATCTGCAGGAAGAAGAGGAGAAGGACAGGAAGGCTTTAGTAAAAGGTGGCTTTCCTTCTGAAAGAAGAACAGTGATCCATCTAGTTTACATCAGAAAGAAGCATGGGAGATAATAATCCTGATGGAAAGAGCCAAAGTACATAAATTGATGCTCTTAAGTTTCTCTCTGTGTTAAGGACCCCTCATTTTTACTGTGGGATGCACCATCAGGCCTGGACTACAGGGATGTTCTAACTCCTCATTGCGAAACTCTGACCTATTGAAGGATGTGAGCAGCTGCCTGGATCTCCATAAATTTGACTTAAAAAAAAAAAACACAAAAGAAAGCAAATAAAACCACATTTTACCTATGCGTTTTGCATTACTGGGAGACAGACAGAAGTAAATATCAAATTCCAACAGAACTCCTGGAATTGCTACAAGCTGGTGGATACAGAGAATAAGGGAGGGAGGGCTTGAGGAACTCCATTGGAAAGAGAAGCAGCACAGACAAAATCACCCTCCAGAAAATCCATTATTAGTGCCAAAATAGTAACCACGGGTCTGGAACTTGGTAGTTCACAGCAGCAGTTACAGAGAGTGAGCAGAGCAGAGGTGGCAGCCTTGAAGATGTATGTCTTCCGAGAGAAAAGGAGATAAATAGAAATATGTGTAATCCCCTCAGAAAAATGGAAGTGAAGGAAGTCAGAGGGGAAATAACAATTCCTCAGAAATATACATTAAAAGAAAAACTAAACAAACACTAAACTGACAGAAGAGGGTACCCTTGAACTAGGAACCCTGCCATGAGGGCCCTAGGTATACAAGGGAAAAAAGGGAAAACTCCATACAAAGCTACCTACAGGAGAAAATAGATAATGTGAATCTTACAGCTGATGAATCTAAACCAAAAAGCAGAGGAAAATTGTTGACACCATGCTCCAGTTTGCATTTAAGATCATCACACAAGAACCTGGAGATGTTTTTAAAAGTGGAATCAGAAATTCAAAAGTTAAAACTAGAAATGGAAAAAATGCAGTGAAATTTGATTAAATTCAGAAAATATATTGGAAAGAAAAACAAAACCATCTTAGAAATAAGGAATAATTTACTAGGTGCATTAGGGAGAATGTATTCAAATGAAAATCTAGTAAAGGACATCAAAGGTAGGCAGGAAAGTAACTAACAGAATGAAGTTGAAATAAAGAATGAGAAAAAGGAGAGAGAAAGTGACTGAAATGGAAGGTAGGCAAAATAGTCCAATAGACATATAATTGGAGGTGAATAAGAAAAATAAAGTACAGGCATACCTCATTTTACTGTGCTTTGCAGATATTGCATTTTTTTCAAATTGAGGGTTTGTGGCAGCCCTGTGTGGAGCAAGTGTGTTGGTGCCATTTTTCCAATAGCATTTGCTCACTTCGTTCTCTCTGTCACATTTTGGTAATTCTTGTAATATCTCAGACTTTTTCATTGTTATTGTATTTGTTATGGTGAACTGTGATTAGTGATCTAGGATGTTACTATTATAATTGTTTGGGGGCACCAGGAATCCTGCCCAGACAAGACAGCAAACTTAATTGATAAATGTGTGTGTTCTGACTGCTCCACCGACCAGCTGTTCCCCCATCTCTCTCTCTCTCCTCAGGCCTCCTTATTCCCTGAGACACAATAGTATTGAAATTAGGCCAATTAATAACCCTACAATGGCCCCTAACTGTTCGAGTGAAAGGAAGAGTTGCACATCTCTTGTTTTAAATCAGAAGCTAGAAATGATTAAGCTTAGTGAGAAAAGCACATCAAAAGCTGAGATAGGCCAAAAGCTAGGCCTCTTGCAGCAGTTAGCCAAGTTGTGACTGCAAAGGAAGAGTTCTTGAAGGAAATTAAAAGTGCTACTCCAGTCAACACACGAATGATAAGAAAGCAAAACGGCCTAATTGCTGACATGGAGAAAGTTTTAGTGGTCTGGATAGAAGATCAAACCAGCCACAACATTCCCTTAAGCCAGAGCCTAAGCCAGAGCAAGGCCCTGACTCTCTCCTCAATTCTGTGAAGGCTGAGACAGGTGAGGAAGCTGCAGGGAAAAAGTTTAAAGCTAGCAGAGGTTGGGTCATGAGGTTTGAAGAAAGAAGCCATCTCCATAACATATAAGTACAAGGTGAAGTAGCAGGTGCTGATGTAGAAGCTGCAGCAAGTTATCCAGAAGATCTAGCTAAGACAACTAATGAAGGTGGCTACACTGAACAACAGATTTTCAGTGTAGACATAACAGCCTTATATTGGAAAAAGATGCCATCCAGAATTTCCATAGCTAGAGAGGAGCAGTCAATGCCTGACTTCAGAGCTCCAAAGGACAGGCTGACTCTCCTGTTAGGGGCTCATGCAGCTGCTGACTTGAAGTTGAAGCCAGTGCCCTTTACCATTCTGAAAATTCTAGGGCCTTTTAGAATTATGCTAAATCTACTCTGCCTGTGCTCTATAAATGGAACAACAAAGCCTGGATGACAGCACATCTGTTTACAACATGGTTTACTGAATATTTTAAGCCCACTGTTGAGACCTACTGCTCAGAAAAAAACGATTCCTTTCAAAATAATCCTGCTCGTTGACAATGCACCTGGTCACCCAAGGGCTCTGATGGAGATGTACAATGAGATTAATGTTGTTTTCATGCCTGCTAACACAGCATCCATTCTGCAGCCCATGGATCAAGGAGTAATTTTGACTTCCAAGTCTTATTATTTGAGGAATACAAAGGCTATAGCTGCCGTATTTAATGATTCCTCTGATGGATCTGGGCAGAGTAAGTTGAAAACTTTCTGGAAAGGATTCACCATTCTAGATGCCATTAAGAATATTTGTAATTCATGGGAAGAGGTTAAAATAACAATATTAACAGAGGTTTGAAAGAAGTTGATTCTAACTCTCAAGGATGACTTGGAGGGGTTCAAGACTTCAGTGGAGGGAGTAACTGCAGACGTGGTGGAAATAGCAAGAGAACTAGAATTATAAGTGGAGCCTGAAGATGTGACTGAATTGCTGCAATCTCATGATAAAACTTTAATGGATGAGCAGTTGCTTCTTACGGATGAGCAAAGAAAGTGGTTTCTTGGGATGGAACCTACTCCTGGTAAAGATGCTGTAAAGATTGTTGAAATGACAACAAAGGATTAGAATATTACATTGACTTAGTTGATGAAGCAACATCAGGGTTTGAGAGGATTCACTCCAATTTTGAAAAAAGTCCTACTGCGGGTAAAATGCTATCAAACAGCATCACATGCAACAGAGAAATCATTAGTGAAAGGAAGAGTCAATCAAAGCCGCAAACTTCATTGTTGTCTTATTTTAAGAAATTGCCATAGCCACCCCAGCCTTCAGCAACCACCACCCTGATCAGTCAGCAGCCATCAACATCGAGGCAAGACCCTCCACCTGCAAAAAGATTATGACTCACTGAAGGCTCAGATGATGGTTAGCATTTTTAGCGATAAAATATTTTTTAATTAAAGTACATACATTGTTTTCTTAGACATAGTGCTATTTCACACTTAATAGACTATACATAATATTTATATGCACTGAGAAACCAAAACATTCGTGTGACTCACTTTATTGTGATATTCACTTTATTGCGGTGGTCTGGAACCAAACCCGCAATATCTCCGAGGTATGCCTGTAGTGGAGCAGAGCTAATATTTAAAACTATAATCCAAAAAAACTTCCCTGAAAATTAAAAAAACCTGAACCCTACTATATTGAAAGGGCTCACCATCTACCTGGGAAAATTGCTATGAAACAATCAACTCTAAGACATATTCTTGTGTAGACTTTAAAGACAAAAAAAAATAATCCTCAGAACCTCCAGGAGTAAAGATCAAATTATTTATAGGGATACAAATAACAAATATTCAGATAACACCATATTTCTCAAGAGCAACATTTTCAAGTAACTCAAAGAAAAAAAGGATGAAAAAGGATTCTATATCATGACAAAACTTTAAGTATTGACTATAGAAAAAGTCTTAAATGTATAAGAACTCAGAGAATCTGTACTAATAAGCCCTTCCTTACAAATCTACTAGAAGATTAGTTTCCTACAACCAAAAATAACCAAGGAAATGTCAACGATAAATTGATGGTGAACGTTTAATATAGTTAATTGTAAAACTAAGACTAAAATGAGTATGGAGACATAGGGGGATAATGGTATTGAAGCATTGTATGTTCTGACATATAGTTTGTATATATTTTTTACTTCGGTTTTGTGACTGCCCTACTGGATTAAAATTTATTGTCTCCTCTTTATTATTTTCACCAGTGTTAGCAAAAAGACTACGTAACTACCTGGAATTTTTGCAAATCATCGTGGTATGTAAGAGTACGTTTTTCTGAACTTAATTTAGAGGAGGATCTCCCTCTCACTCTTCCACAGAGCCACCTAGAAGTTCTTGGGTTTGGGTGTGAGGCAGTAATTATTATCTTGTTCTTTTACTTAAGAGAGATGAATGGAACTACTCATGCATTAAAATATCATGTATTTTTAAATTTTTATATGAAAGTTAAAAATTACAGTTAGCAGGGGCCAACCCTATAGCATAGTGGTTAAGTTTGGCACACTCTGCTTTGGCAGCCCAGGTTTGTGGGTTTGGATACCAGGGGCAGACCTACACCACTTGTCAGCCATGCTGTGGCAGTGACCCACATACAAAATAGAGGAAGATTGGCATAGATGTTAGCTCTGGGCAAATCTTCCTCAGCAAAGAAAAAAATTACAGTTAGCAAAACTGAGTTTGGTGAGTGATTATTTCAAATACCTTAAAATTGGAAAAGTGACATGGAAAGAGAAACCACAGGTGCTGGATCTTTGCATTACTAGTTTCTTTGAATTTTCAAATGAGTATTTTTAAATAAAAGGTAATTTTTGGTTTAATGTAAATCAATTGCATAAATTTCCATAGGCAAGAATTTAAGTTATTGTTTGTTGGTGAGCTTAAGCAGATCAATAAAGCCTTTTTAGTTCAAAGTTACCTGACAAAGGAACAGTCTTACTAATCGTCACCTATCTTAAAATTTGTTAAATTCTAGTGAAAGATCTTGAGTGTTAATTATCATTCAATATAAAGTGGCCAAGATATAAATTAGAATCAAATTAGGTCCAAAAAGAATAGATACATATAATTTCCATTGAATGAATAATTTCAGAAATTCATTGCTTTTCTTGTTTCTATGGCCTATGTCCATAACTATTAAATGTGTGGGGTTTGTTAAGCTTTGGAACACTGGATCCTATTCCAGAGAATCTCACTCAAATGGTCTGGGAGGGGACCAATAATCCAGAATATTAACAAGCATCTCAGGAAATTCTGAAACAAGTGGTCTATGGACTACACTTTTGAGAAACACTGGGTTAGGCATTCATTTTCCAAGAAAATTGTGATTTTTGGATAATTCCAGAACTGCTTACCTTCAAGGCATATTTTTATATAGTCTATTGATTTAAATGTGAAGGGAAAAAATCATATCAATCTAATTAGGAAGATTAAGAGAAATAAGTGCATGTGAAGGACATCCATGAAAATGGTTAGGCATCCTCAGATTTAAGAAAAATCTGTATGTGTAACAGATAATAAATTTAAATTAATGCATATTGACAAATAACAGTTCCAACCTGCCTGCAGACAACACCTGCTTATTCAATTAGCAACTCTGGAAAAGGTCATTTAAACTCTGGTCTATTGACATGCAGACTTGAATATCAAAAGCTAGTCAATTTGGGGGCTGGCCTCATGGCATAGTGGTTAAGTTTGGTGTGCTCTGCTTCCACGGCCCAGGTTCATGGGTTCGGATCCCCTACACCACTTGTCAGCCATGCTGTGGCGGCAACCCACATACAAAACTGAGGAAGATTGGCACAGATACTAGCTCAGGACTAATCTTCCTCAAGCAAAAAAAGAGGAAGATTGGCAACAGACGTTAGCTCAGGGCGAATCTTCTTCAGCAAAAATAAAAATAAAAACTAGTCAATCTGAAGATCAGTTAGAGTTTGGGATAAAGAAAATAAAGCACAATTATATGACCTGTTAGGCTATTACTTTAAAGCAGTAGTACTCAGCAAGGGGCAATTTTGTGCCCCAGGGGACATTCCGAATGCCTGGAGACATTTTTGGTTGTCACCACTGGGGAAAGGGTATTCTGTGTGCTACTGATTCTAGTGACTAGAGACCAGAGATGATGCTATGCATCCCACAAGTCACAAACAGCTCCTCACCACAATAAATTACCTGAACCACCAATAGTGCCATAGTTGAGAAACTCTGCTTTACAGTTTTATTTTAACTATTATGTGTTAAAACAATCCTGTCTAAAACATTCAGACTCTTTCCTCATTAGTTTTAGTAGAAAATTATTTCTGATACTTTAAAGACAAAAATGAAATTATTTAGCAGTAAGGACTTTCTGGATGAACCAAACTTTAGATGAATTAAATGCCATATTTACCATAGAATTTTTAAGTTTTTACCTCGTTAGCAATGTATTTATGTTACAATATCACTAGAAATTTATATTACAAAATACCATGCCTTTTTTTTCATCAAACCAAAAGTTATTCATAAGTATGCTTTTATTACATTGGCAACATTCCTATCAAAGACACAAATGTCTAATGATTTATTATGTTGTGATAGCAGGAGACATAAAATATTTATGGGCATAGATGTTTTCACAATCTTACAGCAATTAAAATATAAGAACAACATGAAAACACAAATGTCTAAAGAAGACGAGACCCATCTTGCCATCTCTCTTGTTTACTTTATTTCCATTTCCTTTTCTTTTTTTAATCATGACTTAGAAATTTTGTTTTGTTGTGAACGTTTGAAAGCTTTCAAGAAAATGACCTTCATTACAACTTAGTTGATGTTTTCAAGTGCTTTTTCCTCTTTTAGCAAGGGGTGCTTATCTAAGCTTTTTGATATGTGAATTTCATTATGAAATTGATAGCAGTTTGATTGAATTTTATAGAAGGGCCACCATTTTAAGGAGTTCATTTAAGTCAGCTTTAGTTGTTATATTTGAAGGATATTAATGCAACCAATCTAATTCAACTCTTGTGAAGAATCTCCTGGAAAAAGCAAAAGGCTGAAAGTCATGTGACTTAAGTTAAGCCTTAGTCCATCACTAAGAAATCACATAACCTTGGATAGTAAACACTCTGGGTTTCAGTCTTCACATACAAAGGAGAAATTGTTATGTTTAAAATTTACACTTTACAGGGCCAGTCCAGTGGCAAAGTGGTTAAGTTGCCATGCTCCACTTAGGCAGCCTGGAGTTTGCGGGTTCATATCCCAGGTGCAGACCTACACACTGCTCATCAAGCCATGCTATGGTAGCTTCCCATATGCAAAATAGAGGAAGATTGGCACAGATGTTAGCTCAGGGCCAATCTTCCGCACCAAAAAAAAAGAAAAAAGAAAGAAAATTTAGACTTTAGAATCACACAGTCTAGGTTTCATCCTGGCTAAACCACTTTACAGGTGTGTGACCTTCCGCACTTTACCTCTCCAAATCTTAGTGTCATCATCTGCCAAATGGAAATAATAATAGCTTCTCCCTCATAGAGTTAAATAATATAAACCTGTTAGGCATTTAAGCTATAGCTAGCATTTAATAAAAGTTATTTGTAATTATTATTAAAACATTTTCTGAGTCTAAAATTGGATAATTCATCAATGGATTAAAACATTAAATATCTGTGTAAACCTACCAGGTATATTAATATCCAGACATAATAGTTAAGTTGGTTCTGTGTGGCCTCTAATTTCTGATTCATTGGATTTTTTTTTTTGATTTTCAATTAATTATTTTGGGAATGAAGTACAGTCAAAATGTACTATTATTCACAGCCATAATTTATGGGAGGG
This sequence comes from Tapirus indicus, assembly GCA_031878705.1. Taxonomy (NCBI): domain Eukaryota; kingdom Metazoa; phylum Chordata; class Mammalia; order Perissodactyla; family Tapiridae; genus Tapirus; species Tapirus indicus. Next base: position 29,729,791 of record CM062937.1, on the reverse strand, counting down.
GTTGGATGTTACTGTTATTTGTCTGATCATCTAGTATACCCCCTTTTGGGAGAATATATTTATAATTCTTGAGCTAATCAATGTCTATTAAATTTATAGAGCCTAAACTTAAGGGAAAACATGCCATCTGTCTTTAATATTTAAGAATTTGTGCATTAGCAATATGGTACAATTTTGGAAAACAAAAATGCAGTTGCATTAAGAAGCCACGAGACACACTGGAACCTTTAATGGTGGTGCCCAGATAGAGCGGGAAACTGTAGAACCTAATAAATCTAAGTCTTGAATGTGCAATTTGAGGATGCAGGGAGATCTTAGAGGGAAGATCCATAAACATGATTGTGATATTTAGAGAAAAGACCTTTGAAGAAAGGGTTTAAAAATTACCATGTAGAAGAGAGGTTAAGGGGTTACATATATGAAAAAATAATTTACAGAGAATGATAATTATTCATAAAATTTTTGAAAGTGAAATAACAAATTGACTTACATTATATTGCAAAAATTGTGATTAGATGCAATTAATTGTGGTAAGACTAACACTTGCCAGAATTGTTTTAAGAATGAGGAAGTTCAAAGATAGATACATTTTTATCTTTGCACTCAAGAAATTTACAATCTAGTGTGATAAAAATATGCACTCATATCCCCACAAACACTCTGTCTGACATGTCAGTGCATCAAAGCTTGAGACAATTCTCATTAAAATTAACAGTAACTATCTGTTGAGAACTCCCCATGTGCAATGCACTGTGTTAACAGTTTATAAGCATTATCTCTTTTAATCCTTATGGTACTCCCATGAAAAAGATACTATTGTTACCTCTATTTAACAGATGACAAAACTAGGGATCCAACTGATTAAGAAACTTGGCCAAGGGGCTGGCCCATTGGTACAGTGGTTAAGTTTGCACCCTCTGCTTCAGCGGCCTGAGGTTCGTGGGTTCAGATCCCAGGCATGGACCTCCCCATGGATCATCAAGCCATGCAGTGGCGGTGTCCCACATACAAAATATGGGAGGATTGGCATGGATGTTAGCTCAGGGACAATCTTCCTCACCAAAAAAAACCAAAGAAACTTGGCCAAGATCACAGATGCAGTAAGGAGTGAGTACTCCATCCAGGTGCGTGGGACTTCAAAGCTTTTAAACATCGCACATGTAGAGAACAATATGTTATGGGAATGCCTGGTAGGATGTGACTAATTCTGATGAGGCAAGGTTTTGTGTTGGCAATAAATTTTAATGTGTGGTTTTAAAGATGTGAAGAATTTCCACAGAAACAGAGAGGAAGAAAGGAATTCCATAATGAGAAAAGATATGAGCAAGGTACATAGATGAGAAATGTAAGGTATGTTGACTGACCTTGTGGGAATGGAAGGCGTAAGGATGGTAGAAAGATATGTTAATCAAAATGTAACAGGTGATACAACTGGAAATGTAACCATTAAATATTATATATTATAATATATGTTATATGCAATTTGGACTGTCTTCTCTAGGCCAGTGATTCCCAATGGGTGAAGACAAGTGAGCTTAGTCAAAGTATATCCAAAGTACACGAAAGGCTGTATGTGAGATTCACTGCCATAGGGGGCCAATGTCAATGATGGGAATATATCAATCCGTCACGGGGAAAAATACAGCCCTGCCTTCTCCTCAGAGATGCCCAGCAGGAACACTCTGCATCTCTGACCTCCTTTGACTGGAAACAAACTCTCCTCTGCTCATACAATGCCTCTAACATTTAAATATGCATACCAATCAACTAGGTGTCCTTTTTAAGTCCAGATTCTGTGTCAGTAGGTCTGAAATTCTGCATTTCTAAGAAGCTCCTGGTGATGCCTATGCTGCCAATCCCAAGGACCCCATTTTGTGAAGCAAGGTTTGGGTCCACAGCAGGAAGAACTGCTTACCAAACTGTTCTCTCAAGTTGTAAAGATGGTATTGCTTAATTTTGCCTTAGTCAAAATCTGTTCTGCCAAAACATCCGGGCTAATGTTCTGAAACAAATTTTCTTTAAGGCAAGAAAGCATAGCCAACATTCAAATGTAATGGACATTTTTGTTGTTGTTGTTGAGGAAGATTAGCCTTGAGTTAACATCTGTGCCAATCTTCCTCCACTTTTTATATGTGGGTCGCTGCCACAGGATAGCTGATGAGTGGTGTAGGTCCATGCCCAGGATCCAAACCCGTGAACCTGGGCCGCCAAAGTGGAGTGTGCTGAACTTAACCACTACACCATGGGGCCAGCCCCTGTAATGGACATTTTTACATAGGTACTGATTTTCTTTTTAAGATCATGTTAAGTAAATGGCATAATATATACTGTATAATAGGTATTATGCAAAGAAAGTAATTTATGATATAACTGTACCAAATAATAATTTTAAAAATAGAAAGTACTTTTAAACTATATGAGCTAACAGAAAAAAATTAAGCAATACCACTCTAGCTCCTTTCCTAAATATATGAGGAGAGTGACTGATAAAATACTTTGATTTTTAAAAATTCTTAATGTGTTATGGAAATTAAAATGCAGAAGCAACTTCATGTAGTGTAATTTCATTGAGGAATATAGGAATTTTATCACTGTAACTCCTGGTTTTCAACTTAAGTAAAAATATTCTCAGTTCTGACTTTTAGGGGAGCACACCATTTCTCAGAGACTAGAGTTAGACAGTCAGTGTCCTGAAGAATATATTTGGAAAAACCAAATGAAATCACAGCATCATCAACCAATGTACCACAAACCCCGGTTATTTTTCAAGATGGATCTACACTGGGTTCCATATGTTATTTGAATTTTTACCTTATTATATGTTAATACAGTAGAACATACCACGAGGTCATCTAGGACTGCACTTACATCTGGACAAGAATGCCCTGCAATTTTTCTTAAAACCTTCAGATAAGTAGATTAGTCAAGATTCCCTGGTAACATATTTCATTATCTTCAAGACACTTAGGGACATAGGGCATCCAAAAAACAAAATCACTTCCACTTTACTCTAAATCCATTTCTCTTGTTCTGCTCTCATCCAACACAGAAAACATCTGCTCACCAGCACCCACATGATTTCCTGTGAGTACCTGATTATTGTGGTTTAGCGCTCACTCAGACTTTGCTTCTTCAGGTTAAATCTCAGCTCCTTAGCCTTTCCTCCAAACCTCTTTAGCCCAAAGAGTATTTCCTTTTTTGCTTCAACATCAGGTAGACTCAAGTTATGCATTTCACTTTACTTAGTGGCATCTCAGATCAGTCATGGAACTCTTAAGGACAAACCAATAACAGTACAGTAAGAGTCGTTGCTTTGTAGAATATGCTCCTATTTCCATATCCCAGAATCCTAATAGTATTTGCTACAGTTGATATCAAGGAGTTCAGCTACCATTTAGGCCAGGCCTATTTACAAATTTATAGACCTGAGAGTTGAAATCTACCTTAAAGGCCATCTGGTCCAAGTATCTCATACATAAATGCTATAGGAGAGGCCTCACAAATTTAAGTTACCTTCTGTTCTAGGTCACAAGGTTAAAACTCTTAGTTTTGAATTGCTCCACTCTCCACTCTACCAGTACTGAGTTAGTGATTTATACTTAGTCGTGACCCTGAAACAAGGTGAAGTCTGTTGTTTTTATTATTAGTGTATGTTTTCTAGTAGATTTTTTTTCTATCGTATTAGATCTTGATTTTCACTGCTACCTCTTCAACTTTTCAAAGTACTTTGAATAATCATGACACTGGATGACAACTATAATGATCGATTGGAAGAGACATTTGGAATGTGTCCGATCCAACCCCCAGCTTGAATCTCCTCTGCAGTGTCCCCAACAAATGAATCAGCATTGAGCTTCTCTTTCCTTAGAGTGAAACTCAATGGTTCCTGAGTCAATAATCTACTCCAATTTAGGACAATTCCAATTCTTAGAAAGTTCTCTAAATTAAAATCAGACATGCCTCCATTTAATGATAACTTGTTAATTTAGTCTCAAAGGACCTCTGTGACTGTGTTTCTAGGGACCTACTATGTGCTAAAAATCTGCAAGTCCTTCAACTGAGGTCCTACACCCCATATCAATTCATCCGTGCTCTGGACTAAGTCCTGTAGACTGTGGCAAGAGACTGACCAGAGCATCAGCCTCACCAGGGTAGGACCACGGCTCTCCTCATACATGACATTGAACTTCCATCAGGGCAGTCAAGGTCACACGAGCTTCTGTAGCAGGCACATCACCCTGATTATATTGAATATGTCATCATTTTTCCCCCACAAGAACTCTTATTAAATTCTTTTTAGGAACCATTTTCCCCTGCCTTCCTTTATACAGTTGTTTCTGTGGTTGATCTCTGTCGCTTTACAGATGGTGGTCCTAGTTTTTGTGTTGGGGTGGGTTTCTTGTATTTAAGCAGAGGATTTTACAGGTGTTCCAATTAAATTTCATCTTATTGGTTACAGCCCCAAATCTCAGCTGGTTGATATGTTTTTCGATCCTGGATTGGTCACAATTAATATATTAATTACCTCATTTGACTTAAGGATATTAGGAAATTGAATATGCATACCCACTATGTTTTCTACCAAGTTATTGGTACACAGTCAAACAGGAAGGGCGGAGGACGAAGTCCATCCGTAGGCTGTGGATTCCTCTGCACAAGTGGTTACTGAACCATCACTAAATCCTGGTTTGGAGTTTGGTCCTTTGCACAATTGCAAGTTCACGTTCACCGTTTTGTTGCCCAGCCTCCATCTCCTCCCTGTTGTCACCAAGGTTATTTTGCAAGACACCTCAATTTTTAAAACTTGACTAGTTTCTGCCCTTAGTAACTCCTTGATTATTTTGGGTGCACATACGCCGATTCCTATTATTAATTGCTTCGATCTCTTAGAAATCACCAAATATACTTTAATACTATCATGTGGAAATTTGAAATTGTTGAATGATTTATGTCAAACTGATGTCTAGCATTTGTGGAATCATCCTTCTTCCCCTTTTGAAAATCATGACAGTTGCTCTATTCTCCCTCATCCAGCAGCTGTCTGGTTCTCCAAGGTTCCTCAGAGACTACCAGTAGCTGAAACATCATTTCCCTGGCAAATTATCTTCGTACCCTAAAACACAACTCATTTGGGACAGGAGAATTGGCTCATAATATAACACAGTTCAACTTCCTTTTACTTCCTCTTCACTTATGCTGGAACTAAGCTCTCTCTAAAATAATCCTTTTCTGCACAGGAGACAAACCAAAAGGGAGAAAAAAGCATTCACTCAACAATATATATTAAACTTTTATTATTTATTGGGTACTATTCTGAGAACTGCAGTTTATTTCTTCATTAAAACTGATAATAAATCTATGAAAAAAATAGCTCTTCTTACAGCTTACATCCCCTATTTAGATGTTTTCTTTAATAGCACTTGCTTATAAAGCTTATGGCACAGTTTTAAATTATTCTCCCATATATTACCTAACTCGACGCTGACAAAACTTTTACGACATAGACATTACTCTCATTATTTACAGATGTAGAATCTGAATTTCCTTGAAATTAAGTCAATTGTGAAAAATCCCACCATACCTCAAAGGCAGGGAAAGCAAGACCTCAAATCTAAGGCTCTCCTCACAAATCACAGCCATCTACCTAACAAGTTTTTCTTTTTCTTAGTTTAAATCAATATTCACTAATGTATAGGCACTTATGTTTGTATTAGTAATTGTATTGTAAGAAATGTCTAATGTTGATCGTTTTATTATAAGAATTTCATTTTTGAAAGTTTCTTCTTCTTTGATCTGTCTACCCTTTCAGAATCAGAACAGGAAAGCTAATCAACCCTGTATCTGATTAAAAATAAAAAGTATTCCTGCCATTTAAGCCACACATCTGATCCTGCTCTGTTTCCTTGGCTGGATCAGTGTCTTTGTGATGGAATGGCCACTTTCTCAGAGCTTCATTGCTTCCACTTAGTGGAAAGTCAGAATTTGATCCAGAAACAACTCTTTTCTTCCTCTGCTCAGACATCCTTAGCAAGGCAAGAAAAGCATCGTCAGAATCTTTGCTTTGAGCTGGATCATGAAGTTGAGCTCACTATTCTGACTGTAAAATGAAATGTGAAAAGAAATCCGTTTCATGGAAGCAACATCCATTTCTCTAAATAAAATTACTTCTGTTCCCGTAACCTTTTCTTTTTTATCCAAGAGCTCCTCACAGGAATTCCACTGTCAGGCTGGTGGATGTTTGTACTGGGTATATGAGTCAGGGTTCACTCAGGGAAGCAGACTACTATAAGTATTATGGAATTAGGGGTTATTATAGGAATTAGGTCTTTCATTACTGAAGGAGAAGCAGGGGGCAGTTGGAGGATTAGACAGCCCCAAATCCAGGCATACAGAGGTCTCCAGAGGAGAGGAGTGTAAAAAAACCTGTGGAGGCTCATTTATGCATCTCGTGGTGAGCCCGGTGTTGCTGCTGGTCAGCAGGGCCAGCAGTTGAGAGAAGAACTGGACAGGGAGCTATGGAGAATGAGGACAAGGTGGAAGCCACCAGCACTTTTGCATCTGTTCTCACTGCCCCTAACCATGATGCACTTTAGAGGGTAAAGGCAGCTACTTGACGTCCAGATCTTGATCAGTCTTCCCTTTTAGGCAATTTTAAACCAGAACCACACAGGGAAGTGAATTCTGGAGAGGGTACTACCAGGTTAGCCACGTTGACACAATACAAAGCCACCATACTGGGGTACATCTTCTGAATATAGAGTTCTACTCCCTTCTATCAATTCTGGTTCTTTGGCTTATATTTTCAATTTTATATTATAATTTTTATTTTATTATATTATCCATTTAAATCTTCAACAGTTATTTATATAATTTTGTGAATCATGAACGGAAGTATTCTACCTGTCTAATTTGAACGATTCTACAAACACCTGTCTTGTATCTATCTTTTCTGACTATTTTGTTTACTTTTGTACTTTAGTTATCAATTCCTGTGACAGTACCACACTGCTCTCCTCACTGTGTCTCTGTAACATGTTTTAAAATCAAGTTAGGGAATTTATTCCTTCCGCATTTGCATTCTTCATCTTTTTTTGTGGCTATTGTCATGTAGGCCCTCTTCCAGATGAATTTCAGAATCATTGTATCTTTATTCATACCCTACAAGCGTTCTATTAAAATTTTATCAGAATTGGGGGCCGCCCGGTGGCGCAGCGGTTTAGTCCACGCTTTGGCAGCCCTGGGTTGGCGGGTTCGATCCCGGGAGGCGGGGACGCACTGCTTGTCAGCCACGCCGTGGTGGCGTCCCATATAAAGTAGAGGAAGATGGGCACGGATGTTAGCCCAGGACCAGTCTTCCTCGGCAAAAAGAGGAGGATTGGCAACGGATGTTAGCTCAGGGCTGTTCTTCCTCACCAAAAAAAAAAAAAAAAAATTTTATCAGAATTGCATTGAGTTTTTGGAGTAATTGGAGTTTATCTCTTCAAAATATTGAATATTCAGAACCAAGAAATATGTATAGCTCTATCTCACATAATTTTTAAGGTTATTCCTAGATTACTAGGTTTGTGGTGGTGGTTACTGTTGCTATGTGAATGGGTCTCCCTTTTCCAATTTATTTTCTAATCAATTATTATTTTTAGTATATTAAAAGTGAATTTGTCTAACTCATTGAACTCACTTTTCTAGTGGTTTTCCAGATGATTCTTTTAAGTAAAAAAATCATAGCATTTTCAAAAATGTAATTTTGCATATTATGTTTCAATATTTTTATTTCAAGTTTACTTTTCTTATTTGATTGCTCTGGCCAGGACACCCAGAACAATAAGGAATACTGGCTGCAATAACAGCCATTCTTGTCTTATACTTTAATGGGAATTGTTCTATTATTTTACCATTAAGTCAACTGTTGTTTTTTGAAACATTCTCTTTATTACTTAAGGAATGTTTCTTCTTTATGTCTACAGAGTTTTTCTTTCTCTTTTTTATTTTTCTTTATTTTTTTGTGAGGAAGATTAGCCCTGAGATAACATCCATTGCCAATCCTCCTCTTTTTGTTGATGATGATTGGCCCAGGGCTAACATCGGTGCCCATCTTCCTCTACTTTATATGGGACACCACCACAGCATGGTTTGACAAGTGGTGCATCAGTCCACACCCAGGATCCGAATCTGTGAACCCCAGGCCACCAGAAGGAGAATGCATGAACTTAACCGCTACTACACCACCAGGCCTGCTCCTTCTTTTTATTTTAATCAGAAATGAGTGATGAGTTTAATGAAAGGCTTCTTCAGTATCCATGAAAATAATCATGTTATTTTTGACCCTACACTCCACATATGTTATATTAGGAAAATATCTTAATTTGCATTCTTCCTGCATTCCCACAAGAAAACCTATTTAATCCTAACATATTTTTCAGTATATTGTTGAATGCAACTTGCTAATACTTTGTTTATAGTTTCTCCATATATTGGAGAAACTTGTGATATATTCACAAGTGACATTGGTGAATAGTTTTCAGGTTTGTTTTTCCCTCCATTGGGTCTTTGTTTTATAGTTATTCTAGTCTTATCAAATGAATTGGAAAGTTTTCCAATTATTTATGTTTTATCCCTTCACACTATTTCCTCCTATGAGTTCCTGGGCATCAAATTCATTGTTTTTTTGAATTTTCAATCTCAAAAAACATTTTTATGGGGAGGATTGTTCCCTTTCCTTATTCCATGTAAACATGTCCTGCCAGTTTCTGATGAGGGCTATCTCATTTCAGGCCAAGAGACCATTATCCAATGTGATAATCCATGATTAGGAAATACGTATACTGTCCTCCATTGCTCCATAACCATTTTTCAGTTTATTCAACCAACACTTATGGCTGAGCGTGTGAGGAATGTCATAATGGGATCTAAGATGTGGGAGATAAATTGTTTTAAGATAGATTTGAAAGACATCATCCAGCCTTTAGAAACTTAAAACATGCAATGACATGCACTCCTGAAATAATTTAATGAAAGTACAAATAAATGTATTCATAATACTTCATGATAAAGCATAAAATGAGTATGGAAGTGCAGAGAGGATGTGCCCAAGTGCTGAGTGACAAAAGTTAAGAGGAATTAGTCAAAAAATGCATAAGAGGAAAGGTGAGTTCTGAGCTGAATATTGAATTAGGGGATACACATGAAGTGGGGGCCATGAGATAGCATTTTGAATGGTATGTGAGGTGTCAGGAAAGCAATGATAAGCAGATCCAAGGGTAGATGATAATATAAGTTAGTTTATCTGAAGCTAAAGCTAAGGAGGCCTTTTTAGAAAGCTTAATAAGTGAAACCAGAAAGCATGGTATACCAATCCTGTGGTAGGGCCAGTGGTTGAGGTCAGGCTCCGCCTGCCCCAGCAGGTCACTGGTAGGTTCAGACTGTCTCCTAATGTTCCAATGGGCTTTGTTCAGGATCCAGAAAGAGGTAAGCTGACTGTGGCATACTGGCAAAACTTGACTCAAATTTGGTCTTGAATTGACATATATTATCATAATTAGTATGTACAAATACATGCACAGAGCAAACATACACACGTTCTGTTTCTCAGTAGAGTGGAATAGTCTCACAGTGTCTTACTGCGGGAGTGGAGGAACAATTTGCCTTAAGATGGATGACTTGAGTGTCATCATATAAATGAAATAATGCCTGAATATTAACTAATGCCATGAGGGATATGAAGCCCTCCTCAGGGTAAGGAAAGAAACTACATCTGATATCATTACATCACCTTTGTGACTCCATACTTAGGTCAAACCATAAGAAATGGTAATTAAAAAGAAAGGAAAGGAAAAAGAAACACTATATCTGATATTATCACATAATTTTTGTGATTCGATACTTATGCCAAACCATGAGAAGCATGAGGGGGAAAATGGTACACAAGTTGAATTCTCAGAGAAATCCCCTGTCTAAAAGATCCACTAATAATTATTAACTTTGGTTCTTACAAATTTTAAACAGTTAGCTACACAAATATGGCCTGCTTTGCACAGTCATGTGCCACCAATAGCGGTTGTACTTTGTGACAACCGTAAGATATCACAAAAATGCACAGGGAGAAATCTGTTTTCAGCTGCCCATTGGCCAAAAAGTGCTTTCTAGGGATTGAAGACGGTTGTAACAAATAAAAATGACCTTTACCACGTGGGAAACTCTCACGTTCCTTCAAATTAAAGAAAGACCTAACCAGGGAGCTAGGTTGATCTGAACCTGAATCCTTTTTGTCCCCTTATTCTCCTCTGATCTTGGGTGATTATTATTAATAATGTGTGTTAAGTACTTAGCACTGTTGGAGAATAAGAGCTTAATGAATGACAGATCTTTGATTTTCTTCCTCGTCATTAAGGCAACCACTTAAAGAGCACTTGCTAGATGACAAGCACTGATCCAAGCACTTTACACAGGTCTCCTTATTTAAACTTCACAACAACCCAGTGAGATAGACTACTATTAATACCCCAATATTGTGAATGGGAAGTTTACCCAAGGAAACACAGTAAGGAGAGGAGCCAGGGTCAAAACCAACACCATCTGGCTCTGTCACCAACAATGCCTCACTATACTTTCTTGGTACCAGACAGAAAATGTCTCTGATCTCTTAATTTTGACCGTATCACGTCTGCTTGGCATGTAGCAGAACAAAAGCCACCAGCTCCACCTCTGGCAAACTCCGACCGTTATTAATTTTGGTGGTTTGATATACAGGCAAGGCCTGAACACTGTTGGAATGCTGGCAGGATGGTTTACAAAGTAGCTCACTTTATTTCACTCAGGGAAAACAATTTGATTTGCTAAGCATTAAACTGAAAGTTGTTCCCAAGGACATTTTCAGTATTGTGTCGGCCATGTGGTGCTTCTTAGAAGCAAACTCTAACAATAATTAATGGCATTGTACATATTATCAGTTATCATTATTTGTTAAGTTTCTCCCACAGTTAGAGTCAAGACTGTGGAAGTTACAAAGTATGACTCCTGTCTTTAAGGATAGGAAAGGAAATATAAATGGAAAAGTTACTGCTTATGAGTAGAAACAAACAAGAAATTTCTTAACAGAGAAGTGAAGATAATGAAAGGAAGTTTATCCATCCCATCCCAGACATTTTAATCTAGGCTCAAGAGAAAGAGGTTTTCTAAGTTAATTCTTAACATTTTTAGGCAAGGACAATTAAACATTCAGAGGCTTCCAGTATCAAGAAATGATCCTGGACTAGACCGTGTTCTTAACCCATGCTCATGGAGTGGGAACATGGAAGCCATCTTCAGCCCCTATTGAGAGTATTCCTCAGTGGGAATTTCTAGTGATATTTAGAGGCAAGCTACCTTTTTCTGCTTACTCTGTGTTAGATCCTCTACTTGGTCCTGTGGTTTAAATAGAAATAAAACCTGGCTCCTGTCCTCCAGCAATGAAGAGTTTAGTTGTGGATACAACTGTGTAAAAGATGGCTGAATGGTCACATGATAAATGCTTTAGTAGGGGCACGTACAGAACACACTGGAAACCCTAATAAGAGTGAACCAGTGTCCCTGAGAAGAGAGTCAACCCAGAATGACCAGTTTTTAAAGCTCGGGAGCTAGATAAGCTAGATAAGCTGCATAGTGGGGAAATCACCTTGAATAAAAGAATCACAGATTCAGCATAGTTGTTTGTGAGAAACATGGGCCTCTCTCAGCTACTCAAGTTTCTGCTCTCTTTATTCCCAAATCTTTATCGTTTTTATTGCCACATTTACAAGGTACCCTTTATAAATTCTTTTAAATGATTCATATTGTTCCCACTTCATGAAATCATGGAAATTTAAAATAGTTTTTGAACTTTCTACTCTCCTTTGATTTTGCTCATAATAGCAAAAAGAGATGTATAAACAGGAAATAAAAATCATGATTTTTTAAAAACATTTTTGAAACATGAAGATAAAGTTGGGCATTGGGCATCTATAAACAATGTGTGAAGTATTTTATTCAGTGTGACTTCCGGCCATTTTGAGGTTCAAATATAAATCTCAGAAAAGTAAAATAAAAATAAAAGAAGTTAGTAATTTGGGCTTACCTTTTACCCCCTACTCTCTTCACCTGAGCCATACACTTTAAGAAATGAGAAAGGTAACAGTATTGAGTAATAAGGAATTGGTTATCATTTGGAGCTATGTTGAGTATGAATGCAATTTTACTCAATTAAGCCTTAAGCAACTAATGCAGGCAAATGTGGCCCATGCACTAGAGAGCCTTATTATATCTAATATAAAATAGTTAATTGCTTCCAAATGAAGCTCAAATCAGACAGAGAAATGTCTAGTCTGACTAGTACTAAAATAGAAGGAGGCAGTGGGCACTGTTGTGTTTTTGCTTGACTCTGTGGATTCTCAAGAATATTCATTTACTTAACAGGCAAAATTAAGGCCTATGTCCTCCAGGGACTACCACTCTTAGGACACGTGGCCAGAAATGCAATTTTCTCTGTAATTTCTTTGATGGATTCAATAAAGATCTCTATTAGTCTATATGGTAACAGTAGGTAGCGTTACCCACTGCATTTTGGCTTACATATATTAAACACATTCACATATAAAATCTTACTTGCAAAATAATCTGAAATCATTCCCATTATTATATTAAATGAGGTTGTTATCATTTCAGTTATAGATACACAATAGAGTGTGATTTTTCTCTTAAAGTTGTTAAGGTCAGTGAAATACCTGTAAGATTAACTTTGTTAGAAGAAAAACTCTTCAACTGCTTATAAATAGGGAAACAAAAATTCTTGTGTATTTTGAAGCTTTTATATTGGCCCCAAAATGTGGAACTTAAATTTCCATAAAAGTCATAGAACGCCAAAAGGAAATCCTCCCGACAAATTCACAATTTACTCTTCAGCTCTTCATTGTGAATTATGTTTGCTAAATCTGAAAAGCAACACAGTGGAAAAGAAGATAAAAACATAAATAAGTCTAGATTGTGGTATTAAACTAGATCCCGTCAACATAAATTGATAGGGAAAAAAATACATATTTTTAGTATACAATTATGTTTGAAAATTTGATTGCTAATGGATTTCTGTATTCATATCAGGGTCAGATGGGCAATTGTTTATGAGTAATCTGAAATCTCTTATAGCCTCTTCCAACAAGTGTTATAATATCTATTTATGTTAGACAGTTTGCCATTTCAAATGTTTCTCCCTCATAGTTTATTCCATAAGAGCAATGTGGTACATTTTGTCAGTTCTGCACTTGTTTTCAAAACTCTCCTTTATTTTACTGGAGAGCTTGCAGTTAACCCACTTCTCCCTATTGAGAAGCATCTTTATAATAACAGCTTTCCTGGCAGAGCTTTTGTTAGGCAGATTTTAAAATCAAGAGCCCATAAAGGTTGGAAAAAATCCAGTCATATTAAAGTCAGCAAATCTCTTTCAAGGTCATATCCCTTAAGGTTATAGAGGTTTTCTTGCTGTGAAAAGATTGCCAAGTCATTTTCCACATTAAAGAAAAAGATTTAAGACAAACACCGTTACCTGTTTTACCAAAAGGTGGGAGAAAGGCTGAGGTTTTACTTCTTCCAGGGAATTGACAAGGAAGAGATTTTCTCTCCCTTTGCCACTTTGAAGCTTGGTTGTAGTAAGGACAAGACTTCTGTGAATTGCCCTCCAGACTCATTCATGCAGCCAGAGCTGGCCAGCGATCCAGCTGCATGAAAGAGCTTAATAGTCAAAGGGCATGGTAATTCCCTCCATCTGCCTTTTCTTTCTTCTAAGGCAAAATCTTCACCTGGTGTTTTTGATTCATGTGTTCTAATTATGACGGCTGCCATCAGCAGCCCTGTGGGAGACGCCACAAAAACTTGCTGAGCCCACGGAGCATACTGAAGCTTGTTAAGCGACCATGTCAGCCTGATTTTCGGGCCCATTTTGCAGCTCTCCACAGGCCTATCTTAAAGCATCAGGAGTCTCCGTCTTGTAGGACAAGTGCATTGTCTTTCTAAATGTCTCTTCCTGATAAGCAAATCCAAATATGGTTCATTCACTGTGGCTTTGAAGGCACAGTGGGGAACTTGGCTTGTATGATGGATACAAGAAAATGCTCAATATTATCATTTGGTATAGAGCTAAAGAACTCAATTTTCAATTCCGAGATAAAAACCTTCCTCCCCAGCTATGATCAAGAGTTTGAAATTTAAATCAGGAGTCTTGAAAGCTATTCTAACTCTCAAAAGGGCTGGCTTTCCCATACACACAAAGAAGAAAATGCTGTGCTTGCATTAGTATCTGAATCAGGAAAAGCTCACATCATTTTAGAAAATGTAATACTTGCCTCTTTCAATTGAAATGCTGTTGAGTATTTTCAGTGTTTTCAGTTCACTTGTTTTATTGTATTTCCCATTATTTAGATTGTGATTAGGACTGGTCCTATAGTTCTTTTTTATTACTTTATATACCTCCTATTGTTTTAGTGTTTCCACACTAACAACACCTGGCAACATCCAAAAACATTTTGATTTATTTTGATGTAAAAACAAAAGCAGCATCAAAAATAAGCTTAGCAGCACCCTTAGCAGTCCACAGCCCCCTTGCCTTATATATAACATATCTCGGTGCAATGTTTTTAGTTACTCTAAAAATAAATGCCAAAATGGTAGTTTTCTTCTTTATTTATATGGTGCTTTGAAGAATGTTCTAGTTCTGTCTAGGTCCAGTTGGATAAAGGAAATGTCAATGATATAAGAAAGTCACATTTAAAACCTGAAACCTAAAATCATACCCAATCATTTGCAAGTAGTGGTTCAAGGTACTTCTGAACAACTTTTCACAGGCTGTGATTCTCGTTCCTGCCCCAAACCTCAACTATATCGGCCCAGGGATTCATAGAAGAAACTCATTTACCAGTCTGCAAAGCAATTTCGGTTGGCAAACTGTTCTATAGTTAACACCTAAACTAACAATAACTTGTAATTGCCTGTATAGTTGGCTATTCTGGTAGTTCATTTAGGCAGAGAGTCATTACTTCCCTTGCGTGCTAGCTCCTGGTCATTTCTTTGTCTTTCAGTGTTCACTTTGGCCTAAATGAAGAGTTGCGTGTTGTGTGTTGCATCCAGTCAACTCTCTTGGGGGGTGAGTAATGCCAACGGCTGAGTCACTGAGCCCTCACCAAGTGGTTGATGCAACTTGGTCATGCTAATGGTAAAAACAAATGTTTCCCCAACTGATAACTCAAAAGACAAACAATAAATAAATACCTCATTTCCCAAATAAACAATTCCTATCAATTTTACTCCTAAATATTTCTCAAACCCATCCATTTTCTCTTCCCATTACCACTACTCTAATTGAGGCATTCATCATTTCTTGACTCAATGCTGCTGGCATCTCCCAATGGATATTTCTGCTTCTAGTCTATCCCTTTAGAGCCATCTTCCAAATAGGTACCAGAGCCATCTGAATAGAAAGCAAACCTGGCTTGTCAATTACTGCTTAAAATCCTGTGGTGACCACTGCATGGCCTCTGTCTGCCTTTTCAGTCTCAGCTCTCCCTGTCCACCTGCCACTACCACACATACTTGAAACTCCAACAACCTCAGTGAGGCTGGTCTGACCCAGATTAATTTAGTCTGCTCTTTAATTATTTTAGGTTAGTTTTATTAGTTTTTGCTGGTTCCCAACACTAAAAGTCATTTTATTGCCACTGTTTAATAGCTTACATTCATACAATATCATATTAACATTCATTGAGCAAACCTTTACCAAGCACTTATTATGTAACTGGTGTTGCACTAAGTTAGGTATTCAAAGACATAAGCTTACCCTCAAAGAGCTCAGAGACAGACTTCCAGGCAGGTAATTATAGTAACTGGAGTATATCAGTGACAAGGATGTGTACAGGGAAGTCGTTATGAGAGGACCTTATGGGAGTTTAAAGTCTTGAGGAATGGAGGAGTGAAGGCATGCAGGAATAGCTTTGTAGAAGGTAAGAGTCTTAAAGAATGAATAGAAGTTAGCCACATGCAGACCATGTGTTGTCAGGCATTCAAAACAGAAGAAAGTGTGAGACAACTGTCAAGGTAATAAACAGCATGGTACATGGGAAAAGAATAGAATTTGGAGATGAACCTGGAGAGGTAGGCAAGGTGCCTTTCAAAGAAAGTATTATATATGCCATGTAAAACCATGGGAAAAGTATAACCTGGATATGACATGGGTTAGGTTTGTGTTTTAGATCAATCACTTTGGTACCTATGCAGAAGATGAATCCAATGAGCAAAGCATAGAAGCAGGAAGACCATGTAGGAGGTCCTCATAGAAGTCAGACAAGAGTTGATAGAGGCCTGAATATGGGAAGGAAAAGGAATGTAATGTAATTGGGAGTATTTGGCAATTAACTGCATATGGGCTATGAAAGAAATGGAAGAGTCAGAAATGGTTTAATGTCATAATGAGTGACAGAGAGATGCAGATGCCAGCAACAGAGACAGAGAACCAAGAAGCAGGGGTATGTTAATATTAAAAACAACAGTGAGTTCCAATTTCATATTGTCACATGTGCTCCTTATAGTCAGTAATTTCTATAATATAGTCCTTATAGAAAAGCATACATTTCTGAATGCATCAGAAATATATGAGACAGTCACTATACCCAGTATTTAAGCAAAGCAGATCCAACAAATGAATCAGACCAAGTGCCTTCCTCTCACTAGAGGACACATCCATAAATACCACAACGCAAAGTAGCAAGGGATAAATAGCACAGGAAAGGCACAAATAAAAATTTATGGTGTTCACTGGAAGAATGGTTACTTTCAGCTAGGGGTTCAGCAAGAATAATGGATGAGACAGTATTTGAGAAGGACCTTAAAGTTATATAGGACTTAGGCACGTGGAGATTGGCCTCAAGAGCTTCTGGGCAGAGGGAACAGCACAGATATCTATTGGAATGGGCTAGAAGAAAGTGCATGAACTCCTGCACTAGAAGAGTGGGATGACATGAGTAGAATTAAATCAACAGTACTTGACCACGAGGGCCAAGAGATGGGTTCAAATATGATATAACCTGGACACACCATAGGAGCAAGTTTGTAAGAAAAGCATATGAGCAGTTTGGAAGCTGTCTAGACCTATGACATTGGGTGTAAATTGACAACCACAGCTGAGGTATTTATCCATCATTCTAAAGGGCCACTCTTGCAGAACCACTCCATTTAGTCTTACCCAGAGATATGAATCCACTTTTAAATCTTAAGGAATTTTTATATCGTATAACAGCAAGTCCCTTTGGAAACAGGAAACTGCCCTTTGGACTCTCATTGAATAATATTTGGAAATTATGCTGTTTTCATTTGGGGGTTAGTTTGTCTTAGATGATGTTGGGAGAAGGAGACTCACAGGCAGCCTCCATCCTCAGTAGAGCTGGAGGCACTGCTCTGTCTGCAGCTATCTCACTACATGAGCCAGAGTGTGAGACCCTCCCATCCAGGGCCACATAGTGACCAGTCCAACAGGCTCTTACTATCTCAAAATAATATCTCAAAATACGCCCTCCCCTTTCTTTGCAATATTCTGTTTTTATCTTTTTTCCCTCTTTATAATTGCTCCCTTCCTCCCAATCCTAAAAGAATTGTATGAAGCTTACCTTGCTACTGATGATGTGACCCCATGGCTCACGATGGTCAACATTCCTTTCACAATGTTGAACTGCAGGAAAGAAAAAGGGCTGAGTACATAACGGCAAAGGAACATCTGGGAGAACCGAGACGGGGTCTTGGACTCCAGATAGGGCTTACGAGGCCACTGTCTTCTTGCCCTTTGATCTAAGCTGACCCACCTTCTCCTTCCTCTCCTTTTCCCTCTGGGTGGTTGTGATTTCTAATTTAGTATGTTAGACTCCATTGACCTGACTAATTCAGTCCTTCAGTAAAACACATACACATCTGTATGTAAATATATATTTAACTTTGGCACTCAATGCCTGTGTTTCCCCCAACATAGTATATACAAAAAGTTGTAACCTTGTATTTAGTTCATAGGCATTAACAAGTAAAATCTGCAGAAGAAATTGGGAACAGGAAAGAAGACACACATAGCTGAAGGCTCTGAATGTGTGTTTTCAACTCATTGCCATAGGCTTTGCAGGGATCATTTATATTTAATGAGGTAGCACTAGTAAGAGCTGGAAATACAGTGTTCTGTTATTGCCATACATTATTTTCTAATATGGGGGCTTCTCTGGCATAACCATACGGTAGCTTTGATAATATTTTGATAAGGGGCAGAACTATGTGGCGATAACCCTACCCATGTTTTTGAACTATGGGGATAAATTTGGAACCAGCTTTCTCTAGTATTTTCTCTGGGAGACTTTTATGGTTCACAAAGGAAGTAGGGGAAATGGATGATAGAAACATTTTTCAGCAATTCTCACCATTCCATCTTTTACCACTATTTATTCTCTTTTCCATTTTCTTTCTTTTCTTGAAAAGAATATATTAAAGCATATATTAAAATACGAGTGTGTATATAGCTTTGTTTTTTTCCTCTTAGGAATCAGAACTGAGGAGCTGATAGGACAAAAGCTAAGTCTTAACCAACTCCTCATTTTACAAACGAGGAAACAGAGGCACAGCAAAGATAAGCAATTTGAGTCATATAAGAGCTGAAGCTGAGTTGGAACCCAACTTTCCTGACTTTACATTGGGCTTCGCCCAGCACAACTGGGATAGCATCGCAGTGTTTGGGAAAAGACTTCTGAGTTCCACAGGAAAGGAGACTCAAACATCCACCTCTCTTCTGAATTCTAAATGTTTTAGGGCCCATTCCTTTTCAAAAGTCAAGCATCAATTCAGGCTGATATAATTCTGCTGTTTCAGATTGCTTCACATTCTGGTTCCCACGTAATTTTTTATTATTTTGACTTTCATTTCCCTTCTTTATAGATTTGGGTTAGTGTACATCATGTTGCCTTGTTAGACTGTTATTATACATCAAAACTGGCATAAATCCAGAGGCAACAAATTAGAAATATTGACTTTTCTGCTGGGCTAATAAAAACAATGGTGTGTGAGTTAACAAATGTAGTTTTAGTTTTATAACAAATGTAACAGTGCCTGCTGGGGAGATTCCCAGAAATACAAGAAAAGAAAACCTTTCTGAATAATAAGAACTAGAGGAAGAAGATGTGATGTATATAGAGAGGTCAGCCTGATTCTTTTCACAGGAGGAACCCCCTACAACAAAATTTAGAAAGCCACTTCTGCACTATTTTCAATAGAAAAAACATATATATAAATTGGAAGTCTCTCTTTTCCCAATAGCAAATATAACATCTTTAGGAGCAATACTTCCTCAAGGGAGATGGTATAACTGCATTACTGATTTCTCAGTTTTTGAGCAGCAGCAATTAGATAAACTTGAAACCGGTGGCTATAATCCTCAAGGTTGGATCTGATTAATAAAGCGAGTGATAGCCTGCTGATTCTAAAATAAAAAGCTAAATAAATACATGTTGCCATTTTCAGCAATAAAGTAATAAGCAGTTTGCAGTAAATGTGATTGGCATAAAACAATGGAGAAAATAATGACAAATACATTCAGGAAACAGCTATTGCTGTCAAATTCGCAAAATAGGATGGTGCTTCCACTAACGTATCTACAATTTAAAGCTATTGAAATAGGTTGACAGATATGCTAACAAATTATTCGTGCCATATTTAAATTGTGTACCTAACTCCACAATAGCATATTTATTTAATCAAAGCATGATCATTTCTGACAATTACTTTTATAAACTTCCAGAAAATATCTGCAGACATGTATTACCTAATTCATGCAAGCAGTAAGAAAGCTGACACAGCTATTCAAAACAGCAAAGGAACGGAAAGAGTCTAGCACATTAAGACACTGCCAAATGCTTCCTTAGCTGGTAAATGCCTGGGATAATAATAGATGAGTCCAAAGGAAAGCAGGAGGAGGTTATTAAATTATACTACTAGGATATAAGTCTCTAACATGGCATGCTTTGACTAGGTCTATAGATTTTCCAGAAGAATCACAACATAATGTGCTCTATTTGGGTGAACAAGTCAGAAGCAGTATGTCTATTAGGAGCCACAAATTCAAAAGCCCTCCGGAGCTAGGCAGATAATGCCAGTGAGTAGAGTGGTCTGTGGAGACGAGCAAACTGGAAAGCATTTGTCCAGGATAAAGGCAATGGATGGAGCCAATTATTGCTCTGCTGGAATGCAAGCGTAGGATTGCCGGATCTTCTGATGCTTCAAGAAGAGCCAGAAATTAAGATTTTCCTGTGAAATACACATATTTTTCAATGTTGGCGATTAAGTTATTAAAAACAACAATAATAATACCATTGTGGACTAGATTCAGATGGGAGCCACCTGTTTGCAAACTCAGGACCATATAATGATATAACCGGAATATCTGTATATTCTGTGTAGACTGGATCGTGATCACCAGTGGAGCAAGTTATGGCCAAACCCATTTTGGAAACAATCATACAAAAACACCAGCCCAACCAGGGTATACTTTGGTCTTAGGGGAAATAAGAAATTTCTCTGAACTTAGAATTACTTGCCTATAATATCGCATAGAGGGAACAATTCAGGTGACTGTGGTTGACTCCCCGGCCCTCACTTTCTTTCTCTGTAAAAAGGAAGTAATGATAGTACCTACCTCTTAGGCTTGTTGGGGGATTAAATGAGGTATTTACATAGAACAGTAGCTAACAATAAATGCTACCTACTATTGCTCATCATTATGAATGAAATGTGTGCTCCTTGAATGTTAAATGCAAGATGGCATTTCCAGAATGTGACAACGATGTGGTAACACTTAAAAGATGCCTCTTGCAATGTAACTATGGTCAAAGAGAAAATAACAGCAAGATATCCAAGTAATTGTGTTATGGTGAGTTGGGAAGCTGCTGAGAGGGTGGAAGAAATAGTTCAAGGTGACAATGAAGCACGGCTTCCAATAGTGCTCTTTTGGAAAGCAAGGTAATGATCATAGTAGGCAGGCTGGCTTGGCATGCAGTCATTAGGTGTGATCAAGTGATGTGTGTGTGTCCGGAAGTGAGTGTCCCCAGCTTTTTTGTGGGCTTTTGGGAAGAGAGCTTTTTTCTGTTTGTTTGTTTTCTCTGAGACCCTTTACAAGATTGAGAGAGAGATAAATAGTGATAGGTTCTGCAAACCCAAGAAAGCCTGCAGGTATGCACGATAGGAAAAGTACTATTGCCTGCATATGTTTTCCAGCCATGCTTCACATAGATAGCCCTGACTACTGCTCCAAGCATTGGTCTAAAAACTAGAGATACCCTCCAGATCATTGCTCTGGTGGATGGAGGCAGGTGGTGCTGGTAGTAGTGCCATCAAGTGGATTCTTCCTCCTAGCAACCCTGTGTACAGCAGAGCAGAAACCCGCCTCGTCTTCTTGCACCATCCTCTCCCCTTCTGGCACTGTATCAGACTCTGCTCCACTGCTATTTGTAGAATTTTCATGGCCAAGTTTTTCACAAGTGGGTAGCCAGGTCCTTCTTCCTATCTGTCTAGTCTGGAAGCTCCACTGAAACCTGTCCACCATGGGTGACCCTGCTGGTATTTGAAATCCTGGTGGCATAGCTTTCAGCATCACAGCCACACGCAGCCCCTAGACTATAACAACCGACAGACGGGAGGTGTGGTTCCCTGACCAGGAAATGGACCTGGGCCGTGGTGGTGAGAGCCCTGAAGTCTTAACCACTGGACCTCCAGGGCTGGCTGCAGGTGGTGGACAAGGGATCAAAAGAGACTTTTATTAAAATTCACAACTATAAGCATTCATATAAATCAGGGGTCTGCAAACTGCAGCCACGGGGCTTTTGTACGCCTGGCTTTTACATTTTTAAAGGTTTGTGAAAAAAAAAAAAGAA
This sequence comes from Tapirus indicus, assembly GCA_031878705.1. Classification (NCBI taxonomy): domain Eukaryota; kingdom Metazoa; phylum Chordata; class Mammalia; order Perissodactyla; family Tapiridae; genus Tapirus; species Tapirus indicus. The sequence goes on along the minus strand of CM062937.1, from coordinate 29,707,850 downwards.
TATGCAACAGTGACTATATATGGTCCATAAAGCCTAAAACATTTACTATCCGGCTCTTTGTCACTTTCACCTGCTATTAGATTGAAAGGGAAAAGGAGCATTGGTTTTCCTTTATAACTTGATGCAACTCAGCTGTAATTTAGAGACAAGTTACCATTCTTATTTGGACTTTGTCCTTGTCCATCTGTTATTTCTCTTTAACTGGGTGGCAGAGAAATGCCAAGATGTTTTTTTAATGTAACTTCTATTGTACCCTGTTGTCTTAAAGAAAATTTAGTTCAGTTATCCAAGCGAGACACTTTAGTTTTGATGTTATGTACATGCTGACTTACCACCAGGATGGCCAGTTCTTGCTCGGTTGTAAAATTACGGCACAAAAACTTTTCATTGATCGCAATTTAACAGCCAATCAAGGCACAGCTTCATCCCCACGATTTCACTGTGCCTTTACAATTGAGAAGAATAGCGGCCATAATGGGTATTATTATGGCCATTGTGTTCCTTCCAGATGAACTCTGAGACGGTGCTGAAGCTGGACAAGTTATATAAATGTCTACAGCTCGGATGTTATGGAAAGAATTATGTAACCTCACAGGATATAAAGATTTTGCCAGAACTTTGCACTCACTGAAATCCCCTCTAGCCCATAAAACCCGTTGTGTCCATAGAAGACTTTTTGTAATAGAATACTTCTTAACATGATCATAGTTTTCGGAGCTAAGAAATAGAATCTAAGAAGAGAAAAAAATTAGGTCTCTGGGTTACAAGTTGAAATGGTTTATTTTTGAATATGAGATTTGAGTTTGAAACTAAATTTCAAATTTTCCGTGATCCAAAACTCAACAATATTTTAACTTTTGACATTTTTTTGAGACTCTATCTTGATGCGGTTTTCCCTGGTCTCTGCTTTGTCAGTGAAGTGCTCATACTTTGTTGGGGTTTTTTGTCTTTTGAATTTAATTATCTGTTTATATCTTTGTGAGCAGTCAAGTACTTTAGCTACCTATTTTTATGGTTTGAACTCTTAATAGTTCCATTTTTAGAAAACACCAAGATTCCCAAGGATGCAAAAACATGATTTATAAGCCTTAAATTCCATTTTATGCAGGGAGGTGTTAAATTAATTAAACAAGAAAGCCATTAGACTGAGGTGGTACTAATGCGTTAGCAACTACGTGAGCAAACCAAAGTAAACCTGTAACGCCTCAAGGTTACGAAATCAAAATCTAAGGATGACCAGTCACAAACAACCAAGTAGGCTTTACCAAATAAGGCAAACGTTTAAGCTACAGCCAATCAAATAATTTCCTTGCTTTGCTTCTGTATCCTCTCTATAAATGTCTTTCCCCTAGTTCCGGTCTGTGGAGCATTCCCAACCACTTCCTGTTTGGCACTGAACCAATTCAAATCAATTTTTGGTCAAATAAACTCTTAAAAATTTAATATGCCTCAATTTATCTTTTAACAAAGGGAAGCATGCTTAATATGCAGTAATGTCTAAGAAATTACTTGAATTCCTTCTGGCATTTTACTCCATTTTAGGGGGTTTTATTTTTGCTTTTCTCATCCACCAATGGGTGGTGTTAAATTTCAATCATTTGGATGAGCATATAAGTAGAATAAAGGTTCTTTTACAACATTGGTGCGCAAGAAATTAAAAATGATATATCCTTATTTCATCATTACAGATATGTGTTAGGAAGAATTCTAAACTGTCAATTTTCCATCACTAAAATCAGTTATTGTATGCACTGGCACCAGATTCTAACTGTTTAACAGTACCAGGTGTGTAAGCCATGCTACCTCTACTAGACCAAATTGTCTTCTATACAGTCTCTGTCAGTCAGAATCCAACTCCCTCCCTCATGTTACTTTGTTCTTAGTGCCATCTAGTCAATTATGACTCCTAGCTATCCGGTGTACAGCGCATCAGACAATGCTGCACTGCTATTCACAGGGTTTTCATGGACAATTTTTTTGGAAGTGTGTGGCCAGGTCCTTCTTCCTAGTCTGTCTAGTCTGGAAGCTCTGCTGAAACCTGTCCACCATGGGTGACCCTGCTTGTATTTGAAATACTGGTGGTATAGGTTTCAGCATCACAGCAACCCCAGCTGCCACAGTATGACAACCAACGGGTGGATGGTATGGTTCCCTGACCATGAAATGGACCTGGGCCACTGCGGTGGGGAGAGCACCAAATCTTAACCACTAGACCACCAGGGCTGGCTTCATGGAAACATACATTCAAAAAATTACAAACAAAGCAAACTATACTAATTCAATCAAAAATTTATTCAACCTTCTTCCTCACATAAGTTGATATTTCTTTATATTAGAAATTGAGCTTTAGACTAAGGACAAAGAGGTCTTGTTAGATTTATGTCTACATGCCTCCCCCCCCTCATTAATGGCACCGCCATTTACCTGAGATAACGACCTCAAAGTGATATTTGACAAATTTTACCTCAGATGACCTAACCAATCAGTACCGGATTAGGTAATTCAAGACACCATTGTTGATTAGACTTTGTTAAATTCAGTAGGAGTTTCACAGACCAGTGTCCCCAATTCAAATGCCTCCAGGGGCCAATGTAAATTAATAGACAATAAGAAGCGGTGAGGTGGGAGATCAGAGGGCAGACACCTGCTCCAGCTGAGGGCTGAGCCTTTGTTTCCCCAGAGAAACTGGAAATCTGGATTTTTATGTGCAATTAATTGGCAAATTATGAAAGAATTTTAACAGAGCCAAAATAAAATACTGCTGGAGTCCAGGTCCAACTGGTTGTGAGATTTGGCATAGATAAATAAGATATAAGATCTGCTGTATCCAGCACTGTCAGAAGGTAAACAGACACACTAATAATAAATAAAGGGGAAAATGTGATAAATATTCAAATAGAGGTATGTGGATCATTAAAATTGAGGAATACATAATGAAGAGAGGAAGGGAGAAATTACTTCAAATTAGGTAAGATTTCATGGAGGAAGTGATATTTGATCTGGGACTTACAGAATAAACAAAATTTTTAAATGCAGATACGGAGGGAAAATTAATTCCAGGGAGGCCGAAACAAATTTAGGAAAGGCAGATACATGGCGAGTGTTGGGTGTAGTTGCAACAAATTAAGACCACTTTAACTGCACTTTGGGGTAAGAGAAGTCAGAAATGGAGGTCAGGCTATATCTAGGGGAGCCTTTGACAGAGCCTCTGGAAAGCTTTCTCTCACCCCTCCCCAATCCCCACTCCGCTGGCTGGATTTTTATCCCTCCCTTACGCTCCCATACTCCTTCATCCAGCCTCCTGTGTGTCTTCAAAAATATATACTTCTCTCTCATTCTGCTGCCATCTCTGAAAGGTCATACCTCAGGGAAGATTTTCCTGATCCCCACACTGTCTTGCATGGTCTGAGGTTCTGTTCAGAGGTTCTATGTTCTCAATGTTCAGTTGATCCTCACAAAGAAACACTTTTCATGTGTGCGTGTGTGTGTGTGTTAATATCCATCTAGCTCTCTCCACTCTGAAGGCTGAGATGATAATTATCTCACTGTGCATATGCAATCCATCCAAAGCAGCCCCTCAGGGAGCTCTGCTATGGATTTGGGGCTTAATCTGAAGCAATACGGAGTCAGAAGTTTCCATTTTTAAACCCTCTCACATCTGGTTTCCTTTCTCCAATTTCCATTGATGACATTTACATTGACGTAAAATTATCCGAATAAAGTTTCCAATCCTGACTCTATGCCTATCCAGCTCTCCATCTTGGGAAAAATAGCCTGATCTCTTTATATCTTTTTTTCAGTAAAATAGGAATGACTCCACCCAGATTCAGATTCCCTCCCATAACCCAGCCTAATATCAGATACCCTCTAATATTTCCAGCGGAACCATTACATACCTGTGGTATTATTTAGGGAAAGCATTTGACTTCTTAGATCCCTATTTCTTTCATCTGTAAAATAAGAACGTTGTAGATTAAATAAAGTAATGCATGTCAAGAAACTGATAAAATGCCTGGCCTATAGTTGGTATCCAGTTCACTTTTTCCCTTTTCAGTCCAGGTTTCCAGACCCTTAAATTCTTATTCCTGGTCATGAATCCCAGGATTCAGTGAAGCCCCAAGGAGCTGTGCTTGCAGTGGTCATGGCCGTCATCCCTGTACGTGTGTCTTATGGCAAACTGGATCTTAATTCTGCCCATCCTTCCCTCCCCCACTCCACTACCAACCTCTTCTACTCCCAGTTCTCCCATATCCAACTTAAATATCACATAATCAGAAAATCCTCAAATTAGGGCCTCTGGTTCTACGTGATCATCAAACCTTGTGCTTCCTCATAGAGTAATCATATTTGTAATTTATTACTCTCTGTGTAAAGTTTTATTTAAGATCTTTCCTCCCTGCTGGACTCGCTCTTGTCCACCCCTGCCAGACACACAGTGTAGGTGCTCACTCAATAATTATTCAGTGTTCACTTATTTCATCACAAATGCCCCCGCCTTCATGAAGCCTTCTCTAGTTCCTTTTCTGTCTCTGAAGTTATCCCAACCCACAAAACTGATAGTTCTTTATTTAGAATTCTATTACGGCATTTGTTATTTTCTGCTCTGCGTTATAGTTATTTGTAAGCATATCTCTTCCCTTTTACTAGATAAATTGTAAACTCCTGGATAGGAGAGAACATGACTTCATCATCCTTACATGACTTCGACTATGTTTAAACAATAGCGTATCCTCAATCAATGTGGCTGAAGGAGTAAACAAAAATTAAAAAGAAATAATTTCTTAAATGTAATGGCTACTTACCTAAGACATATTATCCATCCTGGAAACAATTCTATCATATCTTCCAATATAGAATTGGTTTTCTTTCATAACCACCAAAAGAACACTATTGGGAATACTGCTTGATGTCAAATTAGTATGTCCTCACCTGAATGGGAGTTAAAGTTCTGTCATGTAAAAGTGTATGCTGAATTCAAATAACAATCAAGGTTGAAGTAGTAAGTCCCCATGGCGTCAGTCATGCAGTAGAAGTGTGTTCAGGAACTGGAGGAGGACTATACCCCATCATCCCCTAGGGGAATTCACTCTATGGGACAAGGATGCGCTTGTGGCTAACAGGACACAAAGAACAGATTTTTCACTTCCTAATGTAAACACATTCAATCTGGGTATAGTATTTCCCATGGGAGCTCCCTAAATATTTTAACGAGAGGACGAGAGCATTGAGGACAGAAAATCCGCCACTGACTTCCAGTGCCTAACCACAGATAAAAAATTGATTACATTTCTGTTGGTTTGAGAGGTTTCCAGATACTGATTTTTTATTTCTGAACTGCAGCAGGCCATTGAAATTGTAAGCTGATGTAATGCCACCTATGCTACAGTGAAGGACCGTAGCAAAATCAATATGCTACATCTCTTCATTCACAGATGTTCGTGGATTTGAGCATATAGATGATGAAGTTTATTTATTCAAGTATACACAGCTGTCACTAAATAATGGTCTCAAATAGGTTCGTGCTACCAAATAGTTTGATGATATATGGCATTTTAGATAGGTCATTATATTACTGATTATGGAGCAGAGTGGTATTTAAATAGCAAAAGAAATTAATAGAAGCATTCAGGTTGAAAGGCATGAAGAAGAATATTACTTTCTATAATCTATCTTTAAAAATAAAGCCATAGTGGTGGTCTAGATGTCTACCTATATAGTTTGTCCTGCATCCACAGCAAGGTACATGCTCAAAATATATAAATTTATTTTCCTAAACAGCTAGATGCCCAGCTACATATTCCCTTCAATTCATAAAGAAATTGCATGGGAAAATGGGATGCATGCCAGCAAGCAAGTGAGCAGCTCGGAAGCTGAATGTATATTGGTATGAAATTTGAAAACACACGTAGATTGGCTCTAAAACACTTTTCTTTCTACAAACCACAAAATGGAACTCTATTACAGTCACATACTGGATGCACACAAGGGGGTATATTTGCTTCTCAAGACTGATGGGCATTCATCAGCAACAGGATAATATGCCCCCATCATCTTTTTTCACTAACAGGTGAAGAATATTCTAGATAACAATTGGACAAGGTAGTTTGCATTAGCATGTAAGCAATTTCTAGTTTATGAAAGAAAAAAAAAATCCACACCAAAGATTTGACATAAACCAGAGAACTATTCAATCTGAAAGTTACTGTTGATGTGATTGATAAAAACATCTTGACATTTGAGTCTTTTAACTGCCAGTCTATCACATGAGTGGCTCCAATGATTAGTTCACTTGAAGAAGCTAACAAAGAAAGAAGTTAAAGAGAGCCATTTTACCATTCAGATGGGTAGGAGGCAAAGTCAGAAACACAAGGCATGTACTTATAGGAAAGGTAAGAATTTTGACCACAGGACATTTATTTAAATTCAAAAAGCACCACCACTACACAGCAAAGTGGATTAAACAATACAAATTTTATTTTCTAAAGCATAATAGCTACAGAGTTTTTTGACCACTTATATGCCATGAGTAGCGTCAAGATGATTTTGAATTTTATAGAATCAATAGTACTTAGGTATATATTTCACAATTATCCAGGGTTCAGGTGTCTGTTTAAACAAGTATCTCTGTTTGTGGCCAGTTGGTTCAATTATGTGTTACACCATGCTACTTACAGAGGTGGAAATTCCTCATTCAACCCCATTATTGACCAGTTAGCTTCCTGTGCTGCTACATTGAAGAAAGATCTTCTTTTACTAATATATATTTCAGTTATAAAGCTATGATAGGTTGAATAATGACCCCCAAAGTTGTCCATAGTCTAATCCCCAGAATCTGTAAATATTTCCTTATATGGCAAAAGAGACTTTACAGATGTGATTACATTCGGGACTTTGAGATGGGGAGATTACCCTGGATAATCTGGGTGGGCCCAGTGTAATCACAAGGGTTCTTATAAAAGGGAGGCAGGAAAGTCAAAGGCAGCAGAAGGCTATGTGATGACAGAAGCAGTGACCAGAGTGATGTGGTCTTCCTCCTTTAGTGGCTAGAAGAGGCGAGGAAGAGAATTCCCCCTGGAGCCTGCAGAAGGAATCAGCCTTGCTGACACCTGGCTTTTAGACCCTTACACTCATGGACCTCCACAACTGTAAGAGAATAAATTTGTGTTGTTTTAAGCCACTAAATTTGTGGTAATTTTTTTTTTGCTTAGGAAGGTCATCCCTGAGCTAACATCTGTTGCCAATCTTCCTCTTTTTTTTTCTCTTAAGAAAAGTTAGCCCTGAGCTAACATCTGTGCCAGTCTTCCTCTATTTTATATATGGGTTTCTGCCACAGCATGGCTGATGAGTGGTGTAGGTCCATGCCTGGGATCCAAAACTAAGAACCTGGGCTGCCAAAGCAGAGCACCCCTAACTTAACCACTATGCCATGAGGCTGGCCCCAATTTGTGGTAATTTTTTAGAGCAGCAATAAGAAACCAATACAATGAGGGATCAAGAAAAGGTAAATAAATCACAAGGACTCCATTACTTCTCTAAGCGGGGGAGAAAGGAGGCTAATCCACATATAAGGAAACAAGCCGAGGATCCATGGTTGTGGAGGTTGGTAGAAAAGCTGTGCTCTTTAAAGTCAAATAGAAGCGAGTTCAAAATCACTTTTTTTACTTACTAGTTATTTGACCTTTGGTAAATTACTTAACCTCTGAACCTCAATATCTGCAACTATGAAGTGGGAATGACAATGGCAGCCATGCAAGGTTGTTGCTAAAGAAATGAGAGCAGATTTCTGACGCATCGGGCACTTAGTGAAGAATAAACAAATCTAAGTCTCCTTCCCCCCTCTGTTTTAAAAATCCAAAATTACTAGACTTCTCACTCACAGATTCTGGATTTCAGGAAAAAAAAAGTATGCCTGTGCTATAATAGGTTTAGAATCAACAAATACTCTTGTTGATTGTGGTTATTCATATAAGACCCTGCACTTAGACTTTGAGAATCAAAAGGTCATTGAGACCCAACCCCTAGACACTACAGCTTATGATCCCATAAGAGACAGATGTGAACATGTGAAAACAAGATATAGGGGCCGGCCCAATGGCGTAGTGGTTAAAGTTTAGCACATTCCGCTTCGGCAGCCCTGGTTTACAGGTTGAGATCCCAGGCGCAGACCTACACCACTCGTCAGCCATGCTGTGGTGGCGTCCCACATACAAAATGGAGGAAGACTGGTGCAGGTGTTAGCTCAGGGCGAATCTTCCTCACCAAAAAAAAAAAAAGATGTAGACAGAAAGAGAGTGATATAATACATATACAAGGATTCATGTAAGTGCAGGGGACAGAATTATTGATTCTGATTAAGAAACTCAAGGATACCAACCCAGGGCAGGGGCATTGGAAGTAAGACTTGATGAAGGAGCAGTATTTTCTCAAGTAAAATTTTCTTGGGGAAGTTGCAGGTTAAAAGAACAATATATGAAAATCCAGGAATCTGGGATGTTCAGGGACAGGCAAGTGGTTCTGTGTGGTTGGGATTCAAATATGCAGGAAGATGAGGTAGGTTTCCAGCTTGGGTAACTAGATAGAAATATCAATATATAAAGAGACTGCTAGAAGAAGGATGAGTTATGAGGAAAGAGAGCTTAGAAGAAATGTGTCCAAATTTGGATGAGTTGATTTTGGGAGGCGGGCAGAAGCACCATATGGGGATATGCAGCAAGCAGTTAGGAATTTGGAGTAGGTTGAATTATTTTGACTCAAGCGATTTGACTGCCAAACCAAATGTCCTTCCTATAACCATATGAATATTCACTACAGAATATTTTAGAGATAACAGCCTTCAAAATTGAAAGAATCACTTGACAAGCTATTTTTCTTCCCTCAGAGTTGAATACCTTTCTTTCTAATTATTCTTATGTATGTATCTTGTGAATATTTCACACACACTTACTGTTACATGTGTTATGTTTACCTGTTTCAAATAGCATTGAAAAATTCATCATATAGTTCCTCTCAATTATGCCCCACAGAAGTGATAATTAAGGCTGTACTTTCTAGATAAACTGGTTCCAATATTTTAGCCAAAAAATTCTTTTGGAGTAAACTTATGCAAGAGTTCTGAAAGTACTTTCAAAGTCAAGAAAATGAGTTATGAGTTAAGAAGGCCTGAGGAATAACATGGATTTTATTGTCATGAATATCTGGACTGTGAATTTCTTGTAGATCTTCAGAAAACTAGATTGAGTGTGGTTAAACATGAATGTTTAATGTTTAGGACAAATATTGCCTTTGGATGATGGTTGATTTCTCTCCCCTTAAAAATAATGTGTCTCACTGGAGTGAACATACTTGTTGTTTGTTTCTTTTTTTTCTCTATTCTAGTTCCTAGGAGCAAAGAGACCTAGTTCAAAATGATACCAGTCAGACCAACCAATTTGGCTAAATTAAAGTGTCCTGAAAATTTTTTCTTAGAGATGATGACTTTTATTAAGCTTTGAGATATCATAAAAACTGTAGAAACAGTAATCTTTTTTTTCAATATCCTACAGTATTTATAGAGAATTGAGGTCATTGTTCTAAGAATGAGAAAACTAACTTGAATAAAATATTGTCGTCTTAGTTTTTCAATTGCTGCTTTTACCTCTAAGAAAATTTTAGCTCATAATTTATATCTGCCTGACTCTACCTCAGTACTTATTTGGTAAAAATTAGTTGTGCTGGTAATTTATATTTACCAAGAAATCAACCCAAACAAAATGTCTTTTTAAAAGATCACTTTTATGTGTGTTTTCAAAAGCATCACATTGAAAGGATTCTGGGAGATAGTGACTGGACCTTAATGTTTAAATTCTCTTCATTCTGAATGCAAATTTCTCTGCCTTTCCTGTGTCCAGTGGATGCTGGGCTTTTGGCTACATGGGTGTCAGTACGGTTTGGGGCTCTGGAAGAGAACTGAGCTGGAATCTTCTTCCATACTGGTCATGTGAGAAGCCGGCATGCCTTGAGCTTGGATCAGAACTTGGGGGATGTGAAGGAGCTTGGCTCACCATAATCAGAGTTAAGGTAGACAAATCACACAAAATAGTCTTCCTGGTCCCAACAAACCAAGGAGGATCCCACTGCACACTCCCAAGGCAATGAGATAGTGAGTACACCTGGGTTGGGGTAGCGGCCATTTTCTGCTGCCCCAAGCCCACCATGGTAGAGAATATTCCACCTTCCATCTCTTGAAGGGCAGCTACTACTGAGTGTCTCCTTCAACATAGCTAAGCCTCAATGAGCTGACAAATTGAAAAATAAACACATACCCTCGTATGTTGGAGGGGGCAGAGGGTGTGCAGCCAGGAAGAAAACAATCGAACACAACATGGTGTCCAGGAAAACAGAACTCTTGGAGGAGATAGCCCACAATCCTGAGTGTGAGTATCTAAATACTCAAATACTTTGAGTATTTAAGAGTAATACGAGCAATTAAGAATCAAGCATGGTCATAAAAACAGCAAAACAAAACGTAAAACACACGTGAATTTTATGACTGAAAAATCCATAGGTTGACTGAAGAAGAGAAAGGAGCATTGAGATCTAAGTTAGTGGACTTAAAGGTGTTTTTATCCTAAGCCCAGATCCAACATACACAAATGAAAACATGAGAAAAAAGATAAGAGGCCAGGAAGTGAGATCCAGAAGACCAAAATACCAGTAAGCAGTATTCCAGAAAAGGAAAAGGGAATCAATGTAAGAAATATTTTTATTGGAAAAAATTTCAATAAAACCTACAACTTGGGGGTGGGGAGCAATGATTCCCAATGTCTTCCCTGGGGGAGAGAGGTACAGAGAAGGGAAGAAAGGGAGAAAGAGAAAGTATTCTCCACGTCTCATTTTATGGAGGCAGAGGGAGGCAAGAGGGGTAGTTAGTATCTTGTTTTCGAATAATGGTGGATATACATGGGTCTGAATAAGTGTTGGGAAATGGAAAGCAATCTTTAAGGGAATAGAAAATTAGAGTAGAACCTTCAATTAATAAGGAAAAAATTGGGGAAGAAAATAACTTGAGGAAACTCAAAAAACTAAGGAAGAAGAAATGCAAAGTAAAATATATAATAGCATAAAGGGAAATGGAGGAACAAAGTCAGGAATTTCCATTATTACACTAAACATGCATAACAGAACATCTCCCCTCAAAAGGCAGAGGCTTTACAGAGGATTATGAAACCAAATTCAGCTTTACACTGCCTACATTTCAAACAGAGTGATAAAGGAATTTGAAAATAAAGAAAAGGCAATGTATACTAGACATGAAAGAAAGCAAGAGTGGTAATATTAACGATACATGAAAAAGAGTGGATTTTAAGATGGACAGCATTATAAAAAGATACAATATGTTATGCAATTATAAAAGACAAAACTTAACAAAGAAAAATACTAGCCATAAACTAGTATGAACTAAAACCCTTAGCAAATAAAGTAAAAAAATGAAATGCAAAGAGAACTTGATAAAAAGCATAAATTTTGTGGGCATTTTTAATATACCTCTTTCTGAATTGAAAGATCAAGTAGACAAAAAGTAAGGACATGAAAGAATTGAACAATACAATTAATAAACTTCATTTAATACATATGTGCAGAACCCCTCAAATAGAAAATAGATTTGTGTGTGTATGAGTGTGTGTACATGAAACAGTTACAAAAATCCATAGTTTGATTAAGAAAAAGAAGCCTTAATAGACTGAAGAAGAGATTTTGTAGGCAACTTTCTCTGGTCATAGTCAAACCATAAAACAATTTACAAAAAGATGACTCCCTCCCAAAAAAATCTTGATCGATTCTCGTAAAACATTTGGGACCTAGCAACATCTGTAATCAGAAGAGAAGCAGAAAGGAAAAAAAGGCGGAAGGAGGGAAGGCAGAAAGGAGAGAGGGAGAGAAGGAAGGTTGGTCGGTAGGAAGAGGGAGAGAAGGAGGGAAGGAAATAGGTAAGAAGGAAGGAGGGAGGGAAGGCGGGGAGGAAGAACTTAAAAAGAGACAAAGTACAAACATTTAGAAAAAACAAAAGCACGAAGAAAAAGAACCTAAGAAAAATTTAGTAAAGATAAAAACTGGTGCTAATGAATGAAATGAAAAACAAAAAGAGCAGAAAGTATAATTAAATCTTGAAAAGACCTATAAAACAAAGAAACTCCGGAAGGGACTGGATTAAAATAATGTTAAAGGAATGCAACATTCAACTATGGCATAGAGGAAATAAATGATATGCCTGCAAAATGAAAATACCTAACTGATCCCAAAAGTTCAGTAAACTTGAATAGTGAAGATGTTAGAAGAACGTGCAAGATTATTAGAAATATAGTCCGCCTCTTCTTTGAGGAGGGGCTTGAAGTCAAGTGTTTTCTATCCGGTAGGGAGAGGTCTTTTGACCATTCACTTGGGATACAGAAGGCTGTCATTCTCCCAAGAACTAGACAGACGGTTGGGGGTGCTTAATTGAAAATTCCAAAAATTCAGATTCAGAAAATCCAAATGAAAACTCAAATTTGTCTCTTCAGTGCACTTCTGAATATGTGTCTCACGGCAAAAATTAAGTCTTCAGAAACATTACAACTGTGAAAAACAAACCTATGAAAACCCAGCCTTTTCAGAGCTCTTCCTTGGAAAAGCATGCTTTACGTTGCTATTGGAATGAAATAACATCAATGTTCTGAGATTAAAATGTGTCTCAGTAAATGTGTTCCTAAAAAGTTATGGGGAAATCAAAATTTGTTCATTCATATCTTTCCATTGATTTGCATTATCATTTCACAGATGACTTATCTTCATTGCAAATTTTTTTTTTGAATTGGCAGTGCCTGTTGATATTTTGGTTTCAAGTTTCTCTCAGCCCCTTTGTTCATGTAGATAACGATCTATAAAACATTTCCACTCACAGTGGCCCCACCAATCCACACAATAGCATAATATCCTGACTTCTCAAGGCAGCTGGCTGGTCCCATCCTCAGAGCCTTTCCCAACCCTCCACAACCTTTGAGGAGCAGGTGAACCCCCTCACAGACAAACCAACAAAAACTAGACCTTATCCCTCCACTCGTTGACTACTTATCACACCTGGCACTTTCCTTTTTAAAATCATATTATTGAGAATTGGAGTCAAGTCAAAACTCCACTGCCTACAGTCTTTATGTTCTTGAATAATTCACTTAGCCTCTCTGAACCTCAGTTTCCTCATCTAAAAACTATAGGTAATAGAGTTGCCTTTCACCAGTCTGTTAGGAGGATCAAAGTTTAAATGTAGCAATGTATGTGAAAGTGGCTTGTAAACCATAAATATTCCTACTGCATCTGCATCCAGCTGTCCTGAAAGCACCCAAGACATTGCATATCTGAAACGGAATTCATAATCTTCCTCTACAAACTGGATCCTCTTTGTGGATTTCCTATCTCAATTCATGGTAAGATCATTCATCCATTGTAGTCATCCTTGGCTCCTCTCCTCCTTTCTTCCCCATCCACTGAGCCAACCAGTCTTGCAGTCTAAGAAATATTTCTAAAATCTAATGCCTTCTACACATTAATAGTAGCATTGCTTAATTTATGGCCTTATCCTCTCTTGGCTGGATTTTTGTCATAGCTACCCAAATACTTTCTTGGGGTAAAAGTAACATTGATCTGCTAGTATCACGAATACTCTCAATAACCTATGAGATATGTATTGTCCTCATTTTATAGATAAGTAAATTGAGGCTACAAGACATTAAGCGTCTTGCCCAAGGTGCACATGGGAGGTATATGTCAGAGTTGGCTTTGAACTTGGGACTTTCTCACTCCAAATTCATGTTCCTTCCACTATGCCTCCAGAGAAAACGTAGAGCTTCTTCTTTTCTCCTCATTTCCTTTCTTCTTCTCAAGCTCTGGAGATAGCCAGTAGTTAAATGAAAGTTAGGAATTAATTTAGACTGAATATCAAGTAACTTCTGCCTACCTCCATCACTCTATCCCAGGGTTTCTCAACTTTGGCACTATTGACATTGAGGCTGGATAATTCTTTGTCATGGGGACTATAATGTGCATTGTAGGAAGTTTCATCAACAACCCTGGTCTCTATCTATTAAATGCCAATAGTACCCACCTCCCTCAATTTGTGACAATCAAAAATGTCTCCAGTCATAATCAAATGTCCATTTGGTGGGGAGGTGGAGTGCAAAATTGCCCCTTGTTCAGAACCACTGCCCCACTCCTAAAGGTCTCCTGGCCCCCATAGATTGTACTTTTTAAACCACACCCAGAGATGAAGACTTAGGGACCAAACTTCCTTTGGTTTTGGCAGGGGTTTTGAAGTCCAGTGGCTTCATCGTGTTCTGTTGCTGATCTCTTTGGTTCCAATATCTGTTTTTTGACTTTTCTTCTACCAAATTATCTTCCTCATTTCCTAGCTCCAATAACTTCATTCTTCACTCAACAGCCTTCTTAAAGTCCTACATTATTTCCCAATTTAGCTTAGTTACACTATTCCTCCAGGATTAGGATATTCCACCTTGCTTTTCTTAGTTCTCCAGACATGAGTTGTGATGATCAGTTTTGACAAGGCTATTGTCCCCAGTTATTCCTTCAAACACCAATGTAGGTGTTACCTTGAAGGTATTTTGTAGATGTGATTAAAGCCCATAATAATCTATTTTAAATCAGGGAGATTATCCTAGATAATCCAGGTGGGTCTGATTCAATCAGTTGAAAGGCCTTAAAAGCAGAAATGAGGCTCCCCTGAAGAAGAAATTCTACCAGTAGACTGCACCTTCAGCTTGCGCCTGAAAATTTCCTTCCTGATGGCGTGCACTACAGATTTTGGACTTGCTTAGCCAACCCCCACAACCATATCAGGCAGTTCCTTGCGACAAATCTCTTAAAATATATCTCCTACTAGTTCTCTTTCTCTGATTGAACCCTGACCTATATGTTAGTCTTGCCCCTTAAACTTCTGTGCCCATGGTTGGTCCCAAGTATCTGTTACTAGAACTCCCCTTTATTGCCACCTGCCTCTGGAGTTCCACTTGCCCACGGAAGCAGCCACTGAAGAACCTCTCCAACACCAATTACCTCCCTACCTGGCTGTACCTCTTGTTTTCACCTACCATGAGATTTCTTCTGATGTCAGTTGCACACCCAGTGGCCTTGCCTCCTGGAACCTACCTTCTAGATCCATCCAAACCACCTCCTCTAAATGATGGGTCTGTTAATTCTCAAGTTCCTTCCACCTCAGATCTGTCTATTCCCATCCAAAATGAGACCCAACCACTAATGCCACATGAATAAATAAAACAAGTTGATTAGAAGTTCCATAGAAATAATGAAAGTCCCATTTCTAACTCAATATATTTCAGCCCTGGAAAGGGAGAGAGACAGCAGGCAAAGAGAAGGCAGTTTTTTGCCAATGCCTTTCCCTAAACGCTGAGAAAAGATAGGCAATAATCTCATTGACACTCTATTAAGATTGTTTGTAATTTTCCCTGGAGAATCACATACGCCATCTAGAAATAACTATGGTTCTTGGAATTTTTGTCAACAAAAACAGGATGTGGAGTAATATTATGTGGGGTTTTTTTTAAGTTTCTCAGCCTCTACTAATAGTAATACTGAAAAATATCCATTAATGAATGCAATTCTTTAGCAAAGTAATTTTTACGTAAAACACATTTCTTAAACTGGGTTTTACCTGTGTTTGAGTCTGTGCCCAGTAGGTGTGTGGCCATGCAGAGTTGTGATGCTTGGAAGTTGTTCAGCAGGAGTGTGAGGTGTCTAGACAAGAAGGCTGGGAGCAGCTCATATGTCTGAGATCATTATCCTCAGTTGTGTTTTCCAGATAGAATGGTTAGGGCAGAGTCTCCTCCACTGGCCAAGTAATTTATTTCCTAAAACAACTTGGCTTAATTTTTGACTAATGGGATAAACAAATTTTAATCTTATTAAATTAAGAAGTAAAAACCTCCAGGAGGCTGGCCTGGTGGCATAGTGGTTACGTTCGTGCGCTCTGCTTCGGCAGCCCAGGGTTCGCAGGTTTGGATCCTGGGCATAGACCTACACACCGCTCATCAAGCCATGCTGTGGCAGCATCCCATATACAAAGTAGAGGAGTATTGGCACAGGTGTTAGCTCAGGGCCAATCTTCCTCACCAAAAAAAAGTAAAAACTCCAATAATTTGGGCTATTTTTATGTCAGCATACACTTTCACAGTAGCTGAAGTATAAAAAAAATTCATAGTTTCTTGGTTGCAATGATATTCTAAAAACAGTAGTTTGAGACAAAATGCATTTACCCCTCACATCAGCTTTGATCATACTGTTTTCTTTACATCATGTGCCATGGCTCACAAAAGCATAAGTTAAATATTTGCAAGGAAAACATGCGATCCCATAGCGAAATCACCACCACTGTAAATATTTTCACGTTCTAATGGAGACCTTGGGGTGTTGTTGTATGAAACAATATCCCTTATGGGCCAGAGAGAGAGAACAGGTTTGGGCCTTTTTTTTTTTTTTATTGGTTTAGCTTTTTCGTGAATGCCAGTGTCAGCACATGTGGTTCAGATGATCATGTTTTTCCCTTATGTATTTTATATCACTGTCTTTTTTGATTCTTCCCTCCTGTAGAATTTTATACCTTATTCAACACAACCTAAATTCCAAAGATAGTCAGATATAAACGCATATATAAAAACTTTAAAGAAAAATGGGATAAAAATAGCCACGGCGTTGTCGCCTTTGCTTCAGGTTTCCATGTTGGGCAGTTATATTAATCATAGAATATTCCATGAGGAAATTCAGACAGATCCACTCCAGCCACCTATAGATGGCAGTGCTCAGAGCACAGGTTATAGCTTTGTCTACTATAACTTCCCTTCTCTCATCTCCCGTGATGGCCAAACTGGACATCCTTCTGTTCTTTGAACAAATTCTGTGCTTTCTTCCTTCAGTAACTTCACTCACCACTTCTTAACCAGCTAGTTTCCAAGAATTCCCTTTCCCCTTCCCATCCCTCTAGTCCTGGCTGAAATGCTGCTTGCTCCTTAGAGCCCTCCAAGATTCCATTAGGAGGAAATAATCTCTTCTCCCTTTGAATTCCCTGTGGCATCTTGTCACAGTTCTCAGTTTATATCCTCCATTATAATCTTTTGTCTATAATTAGAATCTTTAAAGACACAACTCTGTCTTAATTATTCTTTGAAATGCCACAGCACCTAGCAGAGTGCTTAGTACGAGTGAACACTGAGTAAATATTTACAAATTGAATGAATAAATGAATTTGTGGCACAATTTACCTGTTTGCAACCGTCTTGTTCAATTTGCTAAAAAGTGGTTTCTGCAGGAGAGATATTTATACAGCTGTTGTACAGAGAGCTTAAATAGAGTAGCATATGTGTGTTGAAACCAAAATAACTCATAGAGACTGCAATAAGAAGTCAATGCAATGAAATGCATCTCTTGAAGGCCTACTATATGTAAATTACACAGAAGATTTGGCACAAACATCAGTGGATAATGATAGAAACTTACGCATGTATAGCTCTTCAGAATTTCTACATAGGCTACTCTGACATAGGCAAATCTTTTTCTTTTTTGGTTCTATTTCTACTCAGTTACACAGTAGTAATACCATCAGGAGAATCTTTGAAAGCACAGGGCAACAATAGATAATGTTTCTACCATTTAAGTGAATTTGAGGGTCAGAATTCTTTTTATACATCTCACACAGAAAAGTATTTAGGTCAGAATTAGTCTATACGTCTCATTATATAATGAGAGCTGAAAACCAAGAGAAGTTTTCTTTGGTAATTGAACAGGAAACTAGAGAAGGTGTATTATTTTTGAAACCACAAATGTCACTCTATCAGTTTCTTTTCTTTTTTTCATGTCTTTGATATCTTAGGAGATCTTTCTCCCTCCCCCCACCCCTCACGTCTGGCTGTTCTCCAAAAATTACTTGTCAGTGGAAATTTGCTCACACAGTGAAATAAAAACCCTAAGCAGATAAAGGAAAAGAGATAAATCACTTGCCAAGCTAAATGCCTTGATAGTGAGTTTATTACCTCGTGTTTCTTTTTGATACTTTAAAATCCTCAAACTTCGCAATAGAGATTGCATAATTGATTGGGCTTTTTTTTGGTGAAGTATTTGGAGTTAGTTAGAGTCACAAAAATGGGGGACTTTACAGTCTATTATAAGCTTTTAAAGGGAAGAGATTTATATAAAGGAAGAGATTGAGTGTCACTAATATTTGTAATCCTTACATTTTTGTAATTTCAAAACTCAATGTATTGGTTGAATTGGCCTCTTACAAAAACTAAGGTGTAAATAAAAGCTTTATCTATCAAACTAGTCTATTCCTTATCCATATTGTTTATAATGGTGGTTTAATATATTTTTTTCACTTTTTCACGGATACTATGAGTCAAGAGATGCACCTATGTGTCTTGACTATCCCACTTAATGCATGAGAAATATGTCTGACACTTGCAGAAAGTCCTTTGAAGAGATGAAGGCAATAATCGCTCTTAATGCACTTTTAAATTTAAGGCCTCTCATATTGGCAACTTTGGAGATAACTTTGTTAGCTCTTAGGAAGTTCTAGGTTTTCCACGTGTAATTTTAGGAAATAAAGGGGAAGTACTAGCTCTCCTACACAATAAAAGAAGATATATTTTCCCAAATTCTATCTAAAACGAGTTATTGTGTGATTATTAGTTTAAGTAGAGTTGATATATAATTGTATGTAAATAGTGAGGCAAAAGGTCTACCATCGAAGAAAAGGGAAAAAAGATAAAGAAAGAAAAATCTCAAAATGCAGTGGAAGGATTCACTGAGGCAGATGAGACGTGATTAGTGTTTTGTTTCCTATGGTGATATTCAAGTATGGATTCAAGCAGATAGTGACTTTGTCCAAGCAGGGCTAAATGTTTCATTTGGAAAGCAACAGCGAGAAGTGGCTATTGAATGAGAGTGTTTGAGTAACAGATTATTCAACAGTGATTAGTTTCTTTAGCCAAAGCTGGAATAGGTGAGGAACCACCAAAACCAAGGATCTTCTTTAGTCCAGGATAGGTCTTAATCACCTGCCTTGCCTTCTGTCACTGTCTCCTTCCGCTCCCTTACTCCTCTGCTTGTTGCTATTTTGATATCTTTCCCTCTCTCGCTCTCCTCCTCTGTATAGTGGTCAGAAAAGTTATTGTTGAAGCATGTGAACCATTCATATTGGGACCCTCCTCCCATCCAAAAGAATGACCTTTTTGAAATAACTTCAAAACTATTCTATCAATCAGAAATTTGCTTTTTGAGTAGGAGTTCAAAGGCATCGAGAGGAAAATACTCCCTTAGATCTCTGTTTTGATTGGCTGAACCCCTTTAAATAATTTATATATGACTTGTAATCACAATATTTCTTGCCTGATGAGCTTCTATCCTTGAATCAATGATGGGGAAAAAAACCAATACACTAAGTTGTTGATAGTAACCCCTGGGGAAAAGATTTCTCTACTAGAGCATTCTTACTATAACTATTGGAAATCTAGAAATGTAACAAAAAATTGAAATTATGAAACCACTGATGGAAACTATTGCATGTAATCGTTGTCTTTCTCACAGCTTGACTCGATGACAGCTTGATAGGTTTATTGCACTTGGCTTGGATTGCTTTGGCTCACTAAATGGCAGCTATCTCATCTGCCCTTGATTGAGCTCAAATTAATCAAAGGCATCTGAAGTGATGGCTTTTGTGTACAGGGGTAAACAACATCATTTTAAAGATTGTTGCATCCTAAAAAGGTACAAATATATAAAGACATTTCAAGACAGAGCTCTTGTTGAGTTACTGCTTAGTCTTACAAAGGACTTCCATCCGGGGCTTCTTCGTATTTTTCTAATCACATTATCTATTAATAGTGCTGAAAGGATATTAGCCCAATAGGCACATTGTGAAGAGATTTCTCTCAGCAAACATTTTTTGAATATGATATAGCACAGTGTAACACAACCACCCCAACTGTCTGGTTCTAAAACCAGAAAAGTATATACACTTAAATGTCATATCTTTCCATTTTTATATGTCATGAGGGAGAAAAGTGAAAAATGGCTAAATCATAACAGCATGAGTTGCTGATCAGGCCAAGACTTAATATTCAAAGCACCTGTAACAATGGGAAAAATATCAAAATTAATGAAAAATGATCCTCTAACTCACTGGACTCTATTCTGCTCAGTGCCCTAGCCATCCTCTGACAGAAAGTAGATTGCTTAGGGAGGTACATTAATTATTTCAGGCCACTAGGTGACAATGTATTAAGACCACTGAGCACTATCTGACATTTGAGGACAGATTGAGTCACTGGGCACAGAGAGTCCATTTAATTGATAGTTATGTAAAGTTATGGGCTACCTGTCACATTTTTAATTCAGTTCTCAGAAATGGCCCCAATGGCGTAAATAGTATGTATTCCTATGAGTCATTAGCATAAGAATTTGTAGTGTTTCGACTAGCACTATGGAACTACTATTTTAAAAGACTCAGATTAGTTGATAACATTTTTTCTCCAGCAATATTTTGAGAAAAGCTATTGATCCACCATTTTATTGTTATAGAAATTGACATACAACGATTTGGAAAGACATTCCAAGTTATAGTATCAAGTGAAGGAGATTGGAATGGTATTATTAATTTGGTGTTTAGATAGTTCATAAACTTCAGAAAGGAAATCTAATTCAGCAAATGTAATACCATATTTTACTGACAATAAAACACTTTCAATTACAAAACACAGTTAACATAATAAATATTTTCAAAAGAACAAAAAGGTTCATAAACTTCTGATTTATTTGCATAAAATGTGGAAAACATATACCTTAGAACTCAATGAATATGGTCATTTGGAGATTCAAGATGAAAAGGATTTTTTATTAAGAAATGGCTTACAGGGGCTGGCCCAGTGGAGTAGCGGTTAGGTTTGTGTGCTCCTCTTTGGCGGCCCGGGCTTCATGGGTTCAGATCCTGGGCGCAGACCGACACATCGCTTGTCAAGCCGTGCTGTGATGGCATCCCAAATAAACTAGAGGAAGATGAGCACGGATGTTAGCCAAGGGCCAATCTTCCTCAGCAAAAAGAGGAGGATTAACAATGGATGTTAGCTCAGGGCTAATCTCCCTCACAAAAAAATTTTAAAAAAAGAAATGGCTTACACAGACTCAATGAAAAATCAATTCCTCCTTGAAGTCTATCTTCTTTGCTCCTACTTTTTGATATCTGCATCACGGCATCTCTCATAAGGGAAAGTCTGTAGTGTATGCATATTTGTGACCCCAAAACCTAGCACAGGGATCGACACAGGAGAAATAAGCTTGACAATTAACGTGTATTTTGAAGAGTTTCATATAAGAGAAACAAAGTATTGGAAAGGGAATTTTTCTTGTACTATAAACATCCAGCACAAATTTGTCAGTAATACGTTAATTTTTAAAGACATACAAAAGCATTCCAGTTGTACACACTTATTTCTGTGAAGTTTTAACTCAGTAACATTTCCTAAAGAATACGGTAAACAGATAAGTTAATTACGAAGTTAACTTTGAAAGGAATAAAGTTTTCTATAATTATTTGAAAAAAAAAATAAGGAGGGGAAAAAACCAACCACTGGTTATTTAATAAAGAAAAGCAATGGTTACGTACTGACAGTGCTATCAATGACACGTGTTAATTTTCTGGTCATCAGTAGTAAAACTATTAAGGTAACATAATTAAAAGTTGTGAAGGGATCAGAATGTAATTTATTTATTTCACAAAGTTTCTGGATTGACAGCTCTGCTGTTACAGATCCAGCAGTAAAAGTGTTTCTTGATGATCTCATCTGTCAGTCAATCTCTAGATAAATTCGAATCCCTACTAAGGACCAAGGCCAGGGCATATCTTCTGAGGCTTCCAGCAAAGTCACTATTAGGATTTTTCATTACTACAGTCCCAAAGTGGTTTAAGAGTGGAAAAATGCAATCAGTGTTTTGTTGATTATTACTCCAAAGCAGCGAATCTTAGCTCTACCTACACGTTAGAATCACCCAGGGAACTTTTGAAAAATACAGATGCCTAGGCCCACCCCAAGGGATTTGGATTTAATTGGTTCGGGGTGAAGCAGCTCCCCAGATGATTATAGTGTGCAACCAGGGTTAAGAACCAGTGCCCTAAAGGAAGATAAAATTCACAAATTCCATTGTTCATCACCACTGAAAATGGAGCATTTCGGTCATTCTTAAACATACCTCTTTCCCAGGATAAAAGTGGGATGTTGTAGAAATGGCATAAAATTTGGAATCGGGAGGCCTGGCTCTGACACTGTTTTCGTCATCTCCTAGCTGGGTAACGTTGGACAGGCAAGTCCTGTAAAACGGGAATCACAATAATACCTCTCTTCCTTATCTTCCAAGATTTGGGGCAGAAATAAACAAGATAAACAAGGTCATGTATAGGAAAGCCCTGTGGAAATGGCAAAGCTGTTCGTGATCTCCCAGGCTGATTGTGTCTGTTAGCACTAATTGACGGGTTTACTAGGGCCCTGTGAGATCAAGAAAGCTTTTTAAGATCAGTATTGGTGACTCTTCAAATACAGTAATTTGTCAGATTATTTTTGCCCTCTCCCTATTAATTCAGGGCACACATGTTTGCAAAGGAGAAATAAACTGTGTCGAGTTGAAGGTCAGCTCCATTCTTATTTGCAAACAGCTGGGAGCACTCTGCAGAGCCAGAAGCAAATGCTGCTCCCTGTACTACCAGAGGGGTCTAAAAGTAGCTTGCAGCATTATTCACTATAGCCAAGAAGTGGAAGCAACCCAAGTGTCCCTCGACTGATGATTGGTTAAAGAAGATGTGGTATATACATACAGTGGAATACTACTCAGCCATAAGAAAAGACACAATTGTCCCATTTGCAACAACATGGATGGACCTAGAGGGTATTATGTTAAGTGAAATAAGCCAGAGAG
The DNA here is from genome assembly GCA_031878705.1 of Tapirus indicus. Lineage (NCBI taxonomy): Eukaryota > Metazoa > Chordata > Mammalia > Perissodactyla > Tapiridae > Tapirus > Tapirus indicus. The sequence continues at coordinate 29,684,855 of CM062937.1, read as the reverse complement.
AGAAGGACAGACACTGCATGAACTCACTCATATATGGAATATAAGTGAACACACGGACAGAGAGAACTGATTGGGGGGTGGGGGGGTAGGCACAAGGGGTGAAGGGTTACATCCACATGGTGACGGACAAACAAAAATGTACAACTAAAACCCCACAGTGTTATAAACTATTAAGACATCAATAAAAAAAATAACTAAAAAGTGAAAAAAAAAAAAGTAGCTTCCACAGAATTTTTTCTTGCACTGGAACAGCCCTTTATTCCTGTAAAATGCCCACTTAGCACAACCAATTCTTGGTTGACGTGCTCTCCTCTACAAAGAATAATCCAGTTCGAACAATGCTTTCTAAAGCTCTTGCCTCTCTACCCGTCACTATCTGCCAACAGAACACATCAATCATCAGCCCTTCAGGGAGGACGAGCTGGGTGACCTACACCTCGCCAGGCTCTGTGGCTGATGGAGGAACCCCCGTGGCAGACCTCACCCCAGGGACGAGGAAATCTTAACCAGGCAACGCCAATAAAATAATTAGAGAGGGGACAAGACCTAACAAGGCAATAAAGTCGTAGAGAGAGCAAATGTGAGAGTCAGTACTGCCAAGCAGACCAGCTGTTAGCACGTTGATTATTTTCACGCATGGAAACAAGGGAAGACAAGAAGACAAGATTTATGTTTGAAACAGTAATAAGAACCGATTCATTAAAAGAACAAAGAGATCTCTTCCTTTTACTTCTCTGTAAAGGATATCAGCTTTGGTATTGATGCCCCCAGTCAGGCTTCCGGAAGGAAAGAGAGTGCTACTTGCTTAGAAACTGGTTTGTAGGAACTTAGATCTCCACCTTGAACCTTGTTTATGGAGGAGAAAGGGCAGAGATGTTTTCTCTGACTAAACCAAACTTCTGCAGTCTCCTGATTAATGACTTGGTTTCAAGAGAGAAACTGCTCCTGCCATCATATGGTCTTCGATGTGCTCCTTCAACAACCACCCGCTGAGTCCTGTCCTCCCAGCCTGATGCCCTGGATGTCCAGGGCAAAGGCTCCTACACCAGGAAACTTCTTTCAGTGTTCTTTGGTATTTGGAAGATACTAAACAGCATCCCTCCTCATTTCTTCCAATACTAATGGTATTTGTATAGTGTTTTATAGTTTACAAAGCCCGCTATTGGCATGAATCCTCAAAATATCCCAGTGAAGAAGCCATCATTATCTATTTAATCAATGTAGAAATTAAGGCTCAAAGAGTTCATGTTTCTTGCCCAGGATTACATGCTTCATAACTGACAAAACAAGCTTTGAACCTGGGACTTCTAATTCCAAATCCCTTTGTCTTCCCATGATTCCACCCTGTCCTTCAGGGAGTCACCTGTGGTGGCACCACCTGGTCTCTGTGCATGCGGTGAGGTGGAATCTCTCTCCCCAGCAGAGGTAATTTAGACCCATTTCTCCTTCTTTGTTCATCTCATAGACTGTTAAGTGAAATAACAGCTTAAATAGCACACACAGACATGCACAAAACAACTACCTATCTTAAATAGTGTCTCTGAGTTCATATGGCAAATTCTTGTTTTACCTTAGTGTATTCACCATAATTAGATCATTAAAGGTTGAAATATTTCTGTTTGCATACGAAGCTATTGCTGTCACAAGAGCCACACCAGATCCTTCTCTGCTCCTTACAGAGCTTCTGACATAGACCTGTTTTCTAGATTTTATAATATGTCAGGAGGCAAAGCAATAAAATAATATCTTTGTCTAAAATTTTGTATTTGGTACTGACACATGGATAGGAACAAAAGAGATATATTGATAGGGCCAAATACATGTTAAAGAAGAATAGCAACTGTTGGCTTCAGACAGTTCATAGGTAAAATCACAATTGTTTAAAGTTTGATCCTACACTTTAAATGTCTAGAAACTCAGTTTTGTCCATTGGCCTAATGTTGATCAGGTTTAGGAGGACTGACTCACTCTAGGCAGATGCACAAAAATTGATTGATAAATCAGAATGACAGTCTCGCTCAACAAACGTATACTGCATACCTACAATGTAGTAGGTTCCATGCAAGGTGTGAAGACTGTTGTAGCAGATGTTGTTGGCCACCCCCATCCCCTCACCTTTACCATTTCAGTGCACACCAGTCTTTCTATCCTCCCACTTCCAAATGCCAGCACCCACATTCCCTGCCACACAAGAGTAACCCTCCATCTATGCCCAGTGGGAGGGGAAGATAACTCTGACCTGTGGGTTTGACATCAGCTCCCTGAGTGTCCCCAGCATGAGTAAACTCCAGTCACTCAGTGATAGCTGGTTTGATAATGCACCTATTACTGGTGACGTTCTCTTCCTTACCTTCCAGTGGTTCTTTCACCTCCCAAATAAAATACTTGCACTTGGATCATTGTCTTGAAGTGTGCTGCTAGGGCCCACGGAGACCAGGACACAGTCCTTTCCTTCAAGGACCTAGTGGCAGGAAGAAAAGTATGCTGATAATTCAGACACCAGGGTCAAGTTTTCTAACATACGACCAGAGGGTGTTATGGAGGATGTTGAACAGCATCTTGGTCTTCAAAGAAAGCGGTCTATACGAACTTTCCAAGAGAGCTACACTCATGTAGTGGGTTTTTTCATTGTAGATGTTTTCTACAAGAACTGTGGCATCCAGCCTACCTCTTGTTCTCTCACTCTCTCTAAGCTTGGTTTTCTCACCTATAAATGAGGAAAAATACCATCACCCCAGAGTAAAGAGATAAGAATTGAATTAGATCATGTTATATAAACTGCCTTGCACAGTGTCTGGCACATAGTAAACACAGAGAAAATGTTTAATAACTTCACCCTTCCAAAATGAGTGAAATCTCTAAATACTTGATAGTCCTGGAAGGACTCTTGGGGATCCTGGCCCATCATTCCAGTTTCCCCAGTGAAGCCCCCTCCTGCCAGTGTTAAGCTTATCCACACATCGATTCAAATTTTTACTATTTTTCAGTTTCACAATGACATTTCCCTAACTTTGTGCCTAAATTCTGGGGGATTTTTTTCATATAACTTCTCTTTCACATACAATCTCAATTAGACATTAGCCTAATGGCAATAAATACTATGCTTAAAAATCATCTTTAAAATCTTCCCTCTCCTCCCCTAAAAAATGAGTTTTTCATAATCTATGAAAATGTTTTTCTGATAAATATAAATGAAAGATAAACAAGAAATAATAACCTTTTATTTCCTTTTGCATATTGTTTAAAAATGGATTTTTTTTGACTTAGAGATAATTCTCTCATTCTTATCCCTTGCACTCCACAAATTGTAAGACTCTCTAATTAAATTCTCTGCTTTTTTCCAACTGAAGTTTAAGGATCGTGAAAATTAAAAGGCAATTTTGTCACGTGTAGGTGTAACTCTAATAAGTCCATCTTTGATAGTCATAGAATTTTTATTTCTCCAGTTTGATTTTCTGCTATAGAAGTTAGAAAAGCCAAATGGCTTATTATTTAATATTGTTGCCATCAGTTCTCTGACCCTTAAAGCATTAACCCATCATTTTAATTAACGTGTGCCTAATGTGCCAGTAAAACTGATTTTTGAATTATAAAAGACTAGATATAAAGGAATATTGCCTCTAGTCTTAAAAAAACTTAAATTAAGATATCCCAGTCTTTGTCAAAGATCACTAATCTTAATTTCCATATTTTGAAAAATATGGGGAAATGTCATAAAAATCTGCTTTCAAGCACGTCAGTCCCAGGACCTTGGGTAAGGAAGAGCAAAGCTTTGTCAAGAACAGATTCTGCAAGGCTGGTTGAACTCATCAACTAGTATTGCTTGTCCTGAAACCAACCAATATTTAATCAATTACACAAAGGGTAAAGTAGGGGCTGCTAAGATGCTATTACAATGAGTGAGAAGTTATTTACTGGGAGTGATAAGCTAAGGGTCCGAAAGGATCCCAGAGTTAATCCAGCACACTGTGCGCCAACATTGCTTGAAGCGTAGGTGATGGATATGAATGTATACATATATATAAAGTTGATTAAGACCCAGCTCCCGCTCTCAGGTCATTCATGGTATGGAGGAATTTGGAGAAACAATATGAAACAATTGGTAAATTATATGGGAGGAAGATTTGTGTACCTTTGTATATTTTCTGCATATACCATGCCTTCACTTCTCTGCCTGGCTTTCAAGACCCTCAACCTTATTTCTGATGGGTCCCCAGGTGGTAGATGCTGTTCCAGACAAGTCCACCTCATAACATTCCTTTGTCCCTATTCCTCCCTTCACTGAGATGTCCTCCAGTATCCCACTGTCCCAGTTCGAACCAGCCTTCCAGAACCAGGCCCACCACACCAATCCCTTCCGTCTCTGAACAGCTATGAACTGTCCTGTGCTGTTTGCAAAGTGTATAACATATAATATGCATGCTTCTTGACTTCTAAATGATGTCACGAACTCAGAATGGAGACCGAGGCTTTTCTACTTCATGTGTTCTCTTCACAGTGGATGCCAAAGCGCTGAGTACATGGAGGATTAAAATATATCTGTAAACAACCTGAAGCTTACATGAAACAGGAGCCTTACAACATGGTCTTTGTTTAAAAACAAAAAAGGAGGGGCCGGCCCAGTGGCGTGGCCGTTAAGTTCACTCGCTCCCCTTGGGCGCCCTGGGGTTCACAAGTTTGGATCCTGAGCATGGACCGACACACTGCTTGTCAAGCCGTGCTGTGGCGGCATCCCGTATAAAGTAGAGGAAGATGGGCATGGATGTTAGCCCAGGAACAGATGTGAATAAGCAAAAAAACAAAGAGTAAAACAGAATTAATAAAATACTCCAGGTTTGAAAGAATTGAGATTGTATAATCTAGACAAGAGAAAGTTAAAAACAGATGCAATAAATATCTTTAATTATTGAATAGGTCTTGATGAGAATGCTGAATAATTGTTTTCCATTTCTCCAGAGAACTCAAAAAAGACCTAAATGAGATCAAAAGAAACTACAGTTTGGTATAAGAATAAACCTCCTAACCATAGAGGTGATGACTCCAGGATAGGCCATCAGAGATGATTAGAGCTGGTGTCTCCCTCCCTCTGTCGTCCCTCATGCTTCAAGCCAATTGATCACTAGACCTGTCCATTCTGGCTGCAGAATCCCTTTCCTCTCCATCCCTTGTCCTCTTCATCCTTACAGCCACTACTTTAACTCAGGTCCCACTTATTATTGCTCATTTGGGCTGTTGTGGTGGCTTCCGAACTGGACCCTGCCTCCATTTTCTCCACATTTCCCTAAAAAATGCTGTTATCTTACCAAAAGAGAAAGAAAAAATCTGATTGTGTCACTCTCATACTTAAAACCTTTGATCAGTTTCTAGCTGTCTTCAGGATAAATCAAACTCTTTTACAAGCTCGCCAGGCCCTTCAAATATGGCCCCAACCTTCCTAACCCTCTCATTTCTATTACATTCAAGCATGACACATTTACCCCTTTAATGGGGAAGGAAAATCTCTGTTTTTACACCTCCATGCTTCTCATTTCCCTCTTCCCACTGTTCCATGCCTGTCTCATTGTTTTGGAAACATTTTCTTCCTCTCCCTGACACAATTAGTGAGGTTCTTAACAACTTGCACTGACCCGTGTATTAAACTGAATTGGAATGACTTGGTTATATGTCTCTTTCCCCTGTAGCCTCTCTGCTTCTCAAGGGCAAGGAGTGTCCTACTCTCGTCTTTATCTATTTGATTCCTAACATAGCACCTGGCACCTGGTTGAGAACTTATTCAATCTTGGTTTAAAAGTTTAACTAATTAATTAAGGCAACTCCAACTTGGAGAATGTTAAAGTATAGGATTTCTTTTTAAAGTCGGCTTTGAATGTTTTAAGTAAAAGACCAATGGTAATACCCCCTGACGTGCATTTTAGATTCATGTATGCAGGAGAGGAAAAACTAAATGTGTAAGAAAAAATAAATTTGCTAAAAAACATCAAGGAAGAATAGAAGGGGATTTTTATTGCCCTTTGCATTTGCCCCTTTGCCTCACTCATGGTGCTTGCTTGACAAATTCTTATTAAATCAAACCTTTTCTTCTACAACTCAGACATATGGCATTTTCAATAACATCTTCCCGTGTCATGTTTGTTTGTTTTAGACTAAAGAGAGATGCCCAACTTATTGGACTGAATCTGTAAAGGAGAACTGTGCTGCTACTTCAAATGCATTGTTTTCCTGTCCTGTCAGTCCCAACCCATTTTAAATATGAGCCTAATCACCAATATTCCAGGGGGCTCACCGCGTAAGGCAGTTGGGATGCAGGAAGGCTCAGAATCACAGCAAGTGTGTGTCTGGACTCATAGGCGCCAACTGGCATGCAAGCAACCTCCAGCTGGTGTACACCTGCACCTGGGATCCCACCTCTCCAGGACACACTCAAGTTCTTGCCCTTAGCTTTGACATGGGGTGAGGGGAAGAGTTGGCCTCTTAGCCAACCTGTAAGTGATCCTGTCAGGCATTCATGCACTGGCCGCTCTTTGTGACGTGGACTAAAAAGTCAGACACGTGGTTATCCTTTTATTAGAGAACAAGGGCCTCATACCATCCCTTAGCTAGCTTACTAGGGACAGATTTTGGAAGTTGGTCTAGAAATAGATTGTGTTTTAAAAGAAGAGCTTTAAAGAAAGGATTTCTTATTCCTATTATTAATTTTCAAGTGCCATTTTTTCAATTCTAGGAGGTTCAGATAAACTAGAAATTTGATACTTACCTAAACAGAAATCAACATAGAAAGTTCTTTAATGTTAAAAGGAAAAGTGTCCTTTTTGACCGAGCGTTCTGCTTCGGAAGGACAGACATGGAACTGTGGAGGAGAAAAGAGACACCCAGCAAGCCAGTAAGATCAGTTGAAAAAACACTGGTGATCAGTGGGGTGGCTTGTCACAGCCAGGTCACCCTCAAATTCTAAAATGTGTCAACCATTAGGTCACCTTTATGAATTAATTTATTTTGGACTCAAGAAACTGAACTCAATTTTCCAATTAAGTCCATTAGAGAAGAATTATATGTACTCTGAGTATCCATTCCCATATGGATTAATTATAACTAAATTTATCTAACCATGGTCACACCATGGTTATATTCCATGATCATGCATAGACCCTACTGATATTCTAATTTTGGTGCTAATTTCTCATTTTTAACAGAATACCAATGTTTCATTTTCCATTTTATATACTGTCCTTTCATGGACACATATTTACACTTGTTAGTGAATTAATTTCACACATTTAGACTTCAACAGTCATTAGTGTCATAATGATTACAGTAATTATATGAATAATGAGGCTCAAGTGATCAAAGAAAGACGACTTACTGTAAGTGATGGGCAAAGTCAACCACTGTTGGTGACCAGTGTAATCGGTTCCAGGTTGCTTAGTATGAATTTAAAGATGTTTTCCTGTGATTCAGGTAAATTTATTGTATATTCAGCTAAAATTTGACAGAACTAATGATCTAATACTCCAGTTATTTAATAGAGAACGTGATGAGGCTTACATGTTTACTAAACCTTGTTGTTTTCTAGTTACCAGTAGTAAGACCATTAAGGTATTTAATTAAAAGAATTAAAAGGATGTGCATGTAATTGATATAAATACTACAAGTTATCTTATTCAGTAGCTAATAATTACACTTGGTTAATTGTCTAATTAACAATTCAAAACAATGGATACATTTTTTTTCATCGAAAAGTGTTCTGTGAGAGATTATATTTTCAGGGATCTATTCTAGATGATCCCAAATCCTTGGTCTTTTTGACCTTTGTAACTACATTTGACTGTCTCCCCTTTCTTCACAGCTTTTGACAGTAGGGAGGGTGTGGGATGGCAGTGATGATAAAAACAGCCAATTAAGTCCCTTGAGTATTATCTGATGGACTGTGAACTCCTTGAGGACAAAACTGATTCTCATTCATCTTTTTCTTCCCAGAATCTTTTCCAATTCTATTACAGTCATGTTTGTTATACTGTTTCATACACACATAGCCTACCTCCCCTTTAAAAATTCTCTGAGTAATACTAATTCTAGCCACAATACTCATATTCTTATTGGATGACTTGACATACTTGTCTATATTTAAAATGAAATAATAGCCATTTATAATTTTATACACATATACCACTTCTCCCTCCTACCTCCGGTTCCAGGCCTGGTATAATGCACCATAGGCATTTAAAATTTTTAATTAATATGTGGCATGTATACATTTAGGTCTTTCATCAATTTGGAATTGGATTATGTGAGCTGTGTATGAGGGATGGGTCCAATTCTTTTCCATATGAATAACTTATCATAGTATCATTTGTTGAAAAGTCCATCCTTTCCTCACTGATTTCCAATACCACCTTGACATTTATCAGTCATTCATCCATATATGGCTCTGTTTCTTGGATATTGGTTTGTCTTTGTATTTGAAGATATATAGACTATCATATCATTTGTTAATAGGAACAGTTTTGTTTGTTCCTTTCCAATTTTTAAACTAGTTTTTCTTTCTTGTCTTACTCGACTGTCTACAGCTTCCAATATAATGTTGAATGGAAGTGGTATTGACAGTTACCCTTTAAGAGTGGTCTTAAGAAGAATATTTTCAATGTTTCACTATTTTGTATGATATTGTCCTTTTTTAAAATACTTCTATCCCAAGTTTTAAGCTTTTATCATGAATGGACATTGAATTTTATCCCAGGCTTCTTTCTCATCTGTTAAGTTTATTGTTTTTCTCCTTAATCCGTGAATGTGGTGAATCACATTAGTAGATTTTCTGGTGTTAAATCAATCATATTGTATCAGCCATTATAGGTAAGGCTGTGCTGCACTAATAAGCATCGTCAAAATCTCAGTTAAAATGATAATTGCTACATGTCCAACAGGTTTTAACAAGAGACCTATGCTTATTTTAGTCATTCTGGGACCTGAGCTGATGGACAAACCATCTTGACACATGCTTCCATGATCACCATAGCACAGGAACAGCACATCAAAAGGTCTTTCTTTGACAATTAAATGCTCTAGCCCAGAACTGGCTCATGTCACTTCTTCCCACAGCCCTTTGCTTGGATTATTTTTTATGGATGTGGGTGTGTGTATGAAATTCTGCAATGTGCCCAAAAGAAGTTGGGAACCTGATATGAGCGAACATTAGAAACCTCTGCTACACTTGCGTTTCTATAACAACTCCACTTTGTCATAAGAGTTACATTTCTGTACATTACTGGACCCCTTTTGTGTCTATATTCATGAGTGAAACTGATTATGTATTATACTTTTTGTTAGGTTTTTGCATCACAGCTATGCTAATTTCATAAAATGGGTTTGGGAATTTTCCCTCTTTTTCTACATTCTGGAGTAGTTTGTATAGGGTAGGTGCTACTTGTTATTTGAACACGTGGTAGAACTAATTTGTATAAAAGACCAGGCCTGGAGTTTTATTGGTGAGAAGATTTTAACAGCAGATTAAATTTCTTACAAGATTAACAATATTATTAAGATTTTCTATTCTGTCTCAGGTTACTTTGATAAGTTATATTTTAAGAATTTATTTATTTTATGAATTGTCGAATTTATTAGCAAAAATGTATTCATGTATATCTAATATTTGTAGCTCTTTTTTTTTTTGGTGAGGAAGATTGGCCCTGAGCTAAAGTCTGTGCCCATCTTCCTCTATTTTGTATATGGGATGCTGCCACAGCATGGCTGGATGAGCAGTATGTAGGTCTGCGCCTGGGATCTGAACCTGCAAACCCCGGGCTGCAGAAGCTGGGCACACAAACTTAACCACTATGCCACTGGGCTGACCCCTGTAGCATTCTTAATTTTTTATTTTAGTGTTATTTATTTTCCCTTTTACTTTTCTTTCCTGATAAAAACCCAGAAGTTTGGCAATTTAATTAGTCTTTTCAAAGAAAACATTGGTGGGGGGGCATTAATTCTCTCTTTTGATTTTTTTAATTTCATTGTTTCTGCTCTTATTTTTGTTGACTTCTTTGTGTTTTCTCTTAACTTGTTTTGTTGTTCTTTTTCTGACTTCTTAAAAATGCATGTTTGATTCATTAATTTTTAGTCTTTCATAGTTTCAAATGTAAACATTTAAAACCATAAATTTACTCTAGGTGTTCTTCAACTGCATTCCACAAGTTTGGATGAATTGGTGATGAAATTTGGTAATTTCCTTTTTGTTCATTTCTAATTTTTTCCTTATTCTCATTATCATTTGTTTTTTGACACATGAGTTATTTTGAAGTATGTTTCTTAATTTCTAAATATATGAGGGGGAGTCCTACTATCATTTTAATTATTTTTTGTTTTGTTTTTAAATTTTTATTTTATAATAATTCAAACCTATAGAAAGTTATAAGGATAATACAAAGAACTCCCAATTACCCTTCCCAGATTTACTAGTTGTTAGCATTTCTTTCTTCCTCTGTGTGTATGTGTCTATGTATATATATGTATGTATATGTGCAGATATATATATGAATATATATACACATACATATGTATGAATACATAGTCATACATACATATATGTAATTATATAATACATATATGTATACACATGCTTTTAGAATTACTTTTGTTGACGGTATGCAGATAGTAAACAAACTCCCCCAGTTTTTGTTTGGAAATCTTTATTTTATCTCAATATTTAAAAATTAGAATTTTAGATTGAGAAGCTTTTGAACTTTTTTTCTCTTTGCACAGTAAAGATATTATACCACTGTCTTCTTTAGTCTGTTGTTTCTGATGAAAATTCACAGGTTATTCTAACTCTTGCTTCTGTGAAGTTAGTCTGTCTTTTCTCCCTGGCTACATTTAAGATCTTCTCTTTGCCTTTGGTTTCTTACAATTTCACTATGACATGTCTAGATACAGATTTCTTCTTACTAACTCTTCTTGTAATTTATTGGAATTCTGGAATCAATGGATTGATATCTTTCCAATAGGTTTGAAAAATTCTCTGCCATTATCTCTTCAAATATTGCCTCAGCCAACTTCTCTCTCTTCCTCTTCTTCTGAAACTTCAATAAGAAGGATTTTAGACCTTCTCTCTCTATCCTCAACATCTCTTTCATATTTTCACTGCCTTGTGTCTCAGGGATGGATTTTTAAAATGTGCATATATATAAATTCTTTAGTTCTGTCTTCCAAATCACCTACTCTCTCTTCAGGTGTGTCTAAACTGTTCTTAAATTCATTAACTGAATTTTTCATCTTGCTTATTACATATTTACTGTTGAGTTATTTTCTTCATAGTTTTTGATTTCTTGAGACATTTTAAGCATACCTTATTTTATATTCTGAGGCTGATAATTCCAATATCTGAACATTTTATGGGTCTGAATCTGCTGCCTGTTTCTTCTACTGGCTCTTGCTTATGATATCTTGTTTTCTTTATGTTTTGTGTTTTTTTCTGTTTGTTTGTTTTATTTCTTGGATTGTGAGCTATTTTTTTAAAATCTGTGGTTATTCTTTGAAAATTGGAATAAGCTAGATTTCTCCAGAATGATTATATTTGCTATTGGAGCACTACTAATCTGGGTCGGTTCTAAACTAAATTTTCATTTTGAGGTTTTTGAGTCAGCCTCAAAATTATGAATCATAGATATTCAGGTTACACACATTGGTGAGGTCTAGCTTATAATTATGAATGACCAGGATAGATTTCCAACCCTACTCCTACCTAATTCCAAGATATGATATACACAATTTTTTCTTGCAGTCTCCTGGGCAGGGGGCTATTTTTCATTTCCTCTTCTGCTAAAGATGTAGATCTTTAGATCCAGGCTCCTGGAGAGGGAGAAGTTCTCCTATTAAAATCTACACTTTAGATGAGCTTTAGACTTTGAACCCGCTGCTTCCAGAGGCTATGAGAACACAAATTTCAAGATCACAATTTAGACATATGCTCCCTGAGGCAAAAGAATGCTTTAATGCTTTGCTTATATTTCTGGTTCTCGCCTTCACTCAATCCCTAGTCTGAGTATTTTCTGGAATGACTATATTTGAAAAAGAGGTTTATTTCTTTGTTTGTTTGCTATTTTTGTTATTTTTAAAATTTTAAGAATCCATGTTATCTTGGACAATGGCAGTGTTTTGTCGTTTAATGAGCATTTTAATTGAATCAGTCTCTATTCTAAATTGGGAGAGCCTTTAAATAAGACTAGAATTGGAACAGATTGTTATGGTATGTAGACATGTTTATCTAAGGGCTGAAGTCTGTATTTTCAGTTGAATATCTTTGTATCTATAATTAACTTCTACTATCTGACACTTTATATCTTATAGAGAGAGAGAGACACTTTTTCCTACTAATGATCAAGAATATTGTGTATCTTAACAAGTTAAAATTCAGGAGATAGCAATTTGCAATACCTCTTCTTTGTATAAATATTCACATATTAAAATTGCTTTTCACAGAGTGTGTTCAAGGGTCAGCTGCATCAGAGCATCTTGAGAAGGTCATTAAAAATATGTTTTTTCAGGCCCCTCCTCAGACCTGCTGAATCAGAATCCCTTTAGTGATGCCTATAATCTTGATTTTTAAATAAATAGTGCTCTTTGTTCCCATGTATCGTAAAGTTTGAGAATCACATGCCAAATTTTGTTTTAGAAATACAGACTTGGTTTTATGTATTTATTTTTCTACCACTTACATGCTTCCCAATCTTTACAGTATTTTACTAGTGTTTCAATTCTTTTGTATGTTTTCTTCCTTAAGTATTCTTTAATGCTACCTCATTTGAAATAGGGTTTTTAAATGTCATTTAAAGCAATAATGATATACTCCTGTCATTTCCTCTGTCCATTTATTTTGTATATATAGAAAATGTACTATAAAGCTGATTTGGGGACTTCCTTCTTTAGAGGGCCAAAAAATTCTATCAGTATATTGATTCAGTTTATGTGCCATGCACCATGGAAAGAATCCAAAAATTGACATCTATAAAATTAAGGCCCCTTGAATGTTAGCAGCAGATTACCTGAGTTTATTAACTGTTGAAACCTAAGAATTCAAATCTACTCAAAAAGAATTGTTATAGATAAAGTAACCTTGACTTTCAATGCATTAAATACATTTAGTGATATATGTGGACTTTTTCTTTATCTTTTGTATCTACATATATGTTTACTAATCTCTATAAAGGTTTTTTTGAGTTGGAGACTGTTGATTACAAGCAACATTAAAAGAATATGTTCTGCTGATAGCATTTATAAAAATTTGTTACTAAATAAATAAAAACCCTAGTCAAATGTAGTAATTTTAAAATTACAATAATCATCAAATAATGGCTAAGAAAAATAATCAAATAATAGCTAACCAGCATCATCTCTGATCTAGAATAGAAAGACACTGGGAATTTTAAATATTATTTTTCTTTTTATTATCCATAAAAATCAAGGGAGAAACAAGCTACCTTTATCCCTTTACCAGTGGTCATATTTTACTTTTATTACATTAATTTCTATTTTATTCTAAGCCTCTATTCCAAGCATCTAATTCTATATCAATCTGTTTGATTCATTCTCTTGTTTTAGTCTTATAACAAACTTTTTGATCAGTATGACTTAAGCACATAACTAACCAATTCCCCATGTATGAGTTTTATAACAATCTCTTAAAACTTAATATTTGCACCGCATCATAAATATTCCTGCAACTCCCTTTTGGCTAATCCATTTACTATTTAATGCTCTGCAGTAGCAAACCATTTGCATGAAGCAGGTGTTCTCTAACTGAGCATTCCGTAGCTGGGTCAATTAGCTTAAGATGTCAAGAAGTCACCGGAGCATAACCACAATTGTTTTATGATAGACCAAGTCCAGACTTCTCAAAGGTGAGTCGCATAGCATGGTTTTTAGTAGACTTCAAATTCTCTTTTTTGAGGAAATGTTCGCATTGAAATTGTTTGTATTGATGGTATTGATCACTAACGTATCATAGGCAACATAACAGATGGACATGGAATACTACTTGCATCTTTCCTAATTCTGAAGTGAGCCTACGGGATCATAATTCAGAAGGAAGCTCATAAATGAACCATTGAGGATAGAAATGAGTGAAGGACAAAACTCTATTTTTCCTTACTCTGCGTCTCCAGAGTGTTCTGTTACAAACAGATTCCATCTTCTCGAAGTTCCCTTGACTAAAATCTTCTCTTCACTTTTAGGGACCACATTAGGTGAACTCGTTATTATATTCCCTGTTGTGTTAGCTAAGCTTTTCCTTCAGTAATGCAATTTATTTTTATCTTGAAATTAGTAGCAGCTTTATGACTTTTGACAACTTCATATCACCTTCAAACTCTCATCCTTACACTCACCTTTAGATACAAAATGTTCCAATTCAAACTGTATTCTCTTTTGAAATACCAATTAAATTTAGAGGTGATATTAAGGTAAAAATGAAAGTAGAAAACACTAGAGCTTTACTTAATGATGTTATCATCAGTCTCCATGCCTGGGGACAAACTTAGGATTGAAACGTAGTCCTAACAAGCTCCTTGTGATATGTTCAATAACTCATTTTCCTTGAAAGGGGTCCCAGGTAGCCCCTGTCATATACTATACTTACTTCTGTAAGATATTGAATCTTGTCAAGGATAAGGCTCCAGTATCCTAAGAAGTTGAGTCTTATATTTTAGGCATATTTTTAGCTTTCATCACATTAGGTGCTATCTGCAGAATGAAGGAGGTGAAATTGTTTTTCAATTACAGCACATAGAACTTGAACACTAGATGGAAATATGCCATAGAAGAAAACTCCAGGTCAAATGATCATGGTTACTAGTGATTCCATTTAAATTCTTCAAGGTAATTCTATTTTTTTAAACTCATAAAACTGGGTGTAAAGAATGCAGGTTATCTAACGATATGAGTTTCAGATGCAGATGGAAGATCATGACAATCTCCCAAGATGCTCTTCGGGGTAAGTGGAATCTCCTCAGGAACCACTTCCCAGATCAATCCAGCCTGTCCATAAAAATACAGTTAAATTGTCCTCCCTGGCCTGCTGCTAACAGTTGTACTCCTACATTATGTATGAATCTCTGCTCGTTGCATGAGCAAACTGCACAGTGTTCCATTAGTGATTTTCAATTTCATGCTAAGCTTTGCAATTTATTAGTGTTATTTAGGCTAATGTACTATTATTTTGCATATTTTATATCATTTGTTATTCATGCAATGTGATATTTAAGTATTGAGGATCGATAAGTCTTCTACATTGTTTATAAATTTGTATGATTAAAGCGTAAATCTATTAAATATACTACTGCATTGGCTTTGTTTTGGGAGTTATATTCTAAGAAATGTACCCCTTCCTTTTCAAAATTTGGGACCATTTTTTGGTAGGCAAAATTTTTAAATATTTTACCGTGACTATTTGAAAGGCTGTATTGAAGCTATATAGTAATGAAATATAATTTGCATTTGAATTATGAAATGCTAGTGATGAGAGTGACATAATTTGGTCCAAATTTTGCTATTAACCAGGAAATCCATAGAACACATATACTTAAATTTTTACATTTACTCATCACTATAGTGCTTGTTTTAAATGTTAGAATGTAAAATCTGCTAGATAAATCTCTGTATTTTTTAGACTAAAATGTTAGTGGATGGGGAAAGAAATATATATCATATATCTGTTATATATACATATACAGATTCACATTATAAATATGCATTCAATGTTTTAACATAAAATTAAGTGTTTGGGCAACCTCCTTATCTGGCACACTTACCTTGCACTCTCCTCCAGCAAGTGCATGGGTGTGTACATAGATCCAGTTATAGAATCTGTACCTGCTTTGGTCTTAGGACCAAATGATTGGTGAGACTTGCCTGGATTCATACATTTATTAATGTTCTATCCCTAAAAGACAGAACTTGTGTCAGCGAGAAATTTACTTGGTCCCACACTAAAGATAAACCATTCCCTGAGTTGACTTCAAAGACACATTAATCATTACTACAGATTTCATCCTGTGTTTTTGATGCCTATTCAGACTAGGAGAAGGCAAATCTGCTTCATTCAAGGAAGGATAATTTAGTGGCTCAAGCTTCTTGTTCAGTCCTACTGGCATATCGCACCTCTCTTCATTTCTTGCTTACAAACTTTCAGAGTCTGGTTATTCCTATTTATACTAAGGTTTTCTTTCATTTCTGAAAATTCCTTGTTAACTCTCTCTCTCACAGGTATGCTCTCTTTCTCCAGTGTATTGTTCATTTTGGGGCATTTAAAGTGATTTTCCTACCTTTTTTACAATACTTCAATGTCTCTTTCCTGCTTTTCTTATTGCTTCTCTGACTATATGGTTTTCTATGAGTAATTTTAAAATGTTAGAAGTAATTATTGCCCAAAATTCCCAAATCACTTGGAGTTTGTCTATAAATAATAAAAAATAAACATATATCCAAATATTTTGAAATTTTTAAATGCTGTCTTATCTTTTTTTAAAATCTAGCTTTGGGAAATTATAGAATATTGCTAAGGATTTGAACTTCTTTTTGGGAGTGCTTCTGAGAAAACTTCTAGATTGTTTAATACAGTACGTCTTTGTAAGACTGTCTCCAGGACAGATTTGTATAAAATAAATTTAATTTCCTTATTGACTCGACTTAAAGATTTAGTAGGAATTTCCTTTGAATTATTTTGGTCCAAATTTTTGAAGATTATTATTAACAGCAGGACCATTTAGCCTGGGCTTCGTTTGCTCAATTTATTTTTCCTCTTTTTCATAAAGTAATGGTTCTTATTCTTTAGTGTTCATTAATTCATTCTCTGAACAATATTTATTGACTGACCACTCTCTGTTGGACTCAGTACTAGATGCTGGGGATATGATGATGAGAAACCTCAGTCAGGATCTCTGCTCTAATCCTGGGCTTGGAGCCCAGGAATCTGTATTATGACAATGACCACCAGTGACACTGATGCTTAGGAAACATGGATCACATGTTAACAAGCAGTATTATATGCACAAATGTATTTAAATGTAGAACTGTAAAGTGTAAGCTATGAAATTAATCCTTTAAGGAATAGTCACTATGTTAACCAAAATGATGGCTAAAATGAAAAACAAGTTTTGTTCACTGCAGCAAAAATAGGAGCTGCCCTGCCCTCCCCTAGGTCCCGCATCCAAGGTGCAGTAAGAGTGGGGTCTGCAGTGTCCTTGCTGTCCTGTGGTGAGACAAGGCTGTTTTCAGAACACCAGCAGCAGGAAGCTTAGTTGCTACATCAGGAGGAAATTCATGTCTCCAGAATTTCCATATGGATATATTTTAGATATGAAAATCCTATCCATATGGAAAGCATTATAACAGGGAATACAAGTGAATTAGTAATTTCACAGCTTTACATACCTAAACCTTTAGCATTAAGGTAATTTTCACCAGTTAAATGTAGAAAGGACAAGAGTAAACGTCCTTGCTATGTAGGTTCAATATCTTCTTTTAAGCAAAAATAGTGCCATAATCAAAAGAAAGGTGAAAGGATCACGTTAATTTGAGTAGACATCATTTGCATTGGTTGCTCTTCAATCTGTCCTCACTCAACCCTACTCATGGGCTTTATATGTATAGTTTTTTAAAGAAAAAGCTAAATCCATTTAGTAACCAAAATCTTTGCATTTACTTTTTATCCTTCCCCCTCATTATTGGATGAATTAATCATTAGTGTTGATTATGACATATATATTAATAATTACATATATTATATAGAAGATAAATGTAAACAAGATGCATGCATTTATAGATATAGTGATTATATAATGTGTAAACAAAATATGTATTTTATAATATATAAACAAAATATATATTTTGATACAGATAGATATACTATATCTGTACGTATATACATATAGAATACACTATAGGATATACTCTATGTGTATATACTCTATATTTGATAGATATACTGATATATACGCTATATGTATACACACGTATATAATATTAACTAGGACTATTAACTTTCTGAACTTGAGAATTAGAGCCCAGAAATTCTGCAATATGTGACAATGTGGATGAACCTTGAGGATTTATGTAAATTAATTCTAGTTAAGTCAGTCCCACAAAAACAAATACTGCATGATTCCACTTATATAGGTATCTAAAACAGTCAAATTCCTAGAATCAAAGAGTGGAATATTGGTGCTAGGGACTGGGGGAGGGGAAATGACGAGTTTCCAATCGGTGGGCATAAAGTTTCAGTTAAGCAAGATGAGTAAGATCTAGAGATCCACTGTATGACATTGTGCCTATAGTTAACAATACTACACTGTACACTTAAATTTGTTAAGAGCATGTTAAGTGTTCTTACCATAATAAAATAAAATTTCAACATAAATTTATAAGGGAAGAACAAAAAACAAATTAGAGCCCAAATAGGATTTCTTTCAAAAATTATTCATAAATAAACTTGAAAGAAATCCCATATTAGGCTATAATGTTTAAGCCAGAAAGTTCTATTCCAGTGTATGTGTAACTGGAGACCCTTTCTTTTTGTGACTAAAAAGACCAAAATTCACAATATTAGTCCTCATTTATAAAAAAAATATTATTTGAAACTGGACTTAGTTTTTTCAGATATTTTTTCAAGCATTGTTGTTTATTGGGTGCACAAAACTATATGGAATATATGAGTGCTTTAAAATTGTGCAGTTTATCTCCTCTACTGTCAGTAGACACATCTATATTTCCTGTTTTTAGACACGTGGCATTTAAAATCTCATCTTAAAACTGAAGTGCATTAAGAAAGAACAAAAGCTGCCAATGTCTATAGTGTCCTCCTACGATGCCCTAAATTCATATCCCAGTACACAGGCTAGGATAGACTGAACATTTAAGCTAGAAGATTTATAGGCCATTTAGTGACTCTTATTTTACAAAGGAGGAAATGGAGACAAGGAGAAGCTTGGCGTAAGATTGTTGGTGATGAAGCCAGGAGTAGAGTCAAAGGCCTTTAAATTCTATCAAGGAGACACGGCATAAACACGATTTTATAGAAAATTTCACTTAAATATTTTCATGAACAGCCTTGTTGCAGTACAATATGGAGAGGAATGGATGCCCTATGAACAACACAGTTATTATTTATCCAAAAACACTGTTCTAACCTGCCTGCGCTACCACAGTCCATAAATGAAAAGCTCAGTCCTTTACCATAACATACATTGTCGTCAAAGCAGTCCCAACATTTGGTTGGCATTCCTAACAAAACGAATACCAAAGCTTTTTAGATTCATTTATTACCAGGATTCTTGATGATAGTAGAAATAATGTAGTAAATATTGGAAATACCCAAATCCAAAAGCATAAATCTGTTTAAGGAGGAAAAAAATTGAGGAACATAAGAATGTGTTTACACTGGAGAACAGTGACCTGATGAATTAGTGTCAGCCCTGAATCTCCAAGGCCAATTTTTCAAATGCAAAACATGCTTCTGAGGACCTGGGAGAACACAGGGAGTCCTGCACCTCTTAGATACGAGAATGTTGGTGGAGAGTACTGGCTGCTGTTAGTGTATGAGCTGATGACACAATGCCAAGAGGAAGACTGTAGATTCCTTGATGAGTCAACTGGCTTGAACATATACAACAACCCACACATCCATTTGTTTTTGTGAGCTCCAGATGGATAAGCAGAAAATAACTATTTGGCACTAAAATTTACAGTTCACTCATAAACTGTAAGACCAAGCATTCACATCTCAGCTATAGCAGGGAGATCCTGTGGATAATTAAATCAGCACTAAAACAATCATGAGAAAAAAATGCTTAATATTTGAGACTATAACTAAAGGGGGAATGTTATTTCCCTAATTCATGCATGGACAAGAAGTCAGTATAATTGAAATAACTGATAAGTCAGTTTCTTCTTTTAAAAGATAAAGAAACAATGCCTGTCCTGAGGAAGATGTGCGAGTTCCCAGGCATCTCAGCTGGACTGTTAATTTCTTTTGTAAATTGTGTGAACATAACTAGTAAAAGTGTGTACAAGCTTTCACAAAATTATATTGTTGCCCCAACTAAAACATTTTCAGTGGTGATGAGCAAAGTCATTTTTCTATTGTTGTCACAATAGTTGTCTTTGAAAAAAAAAAATCTCTGGAGAAATGATTAATTAGATTTCAATTATGCTGCAGAAAAAAATGTACTTTACATACTCACACACTAAAAAGCATTACAGTGTTTCTTTAATGTGTTTAAAAATTCAAAAATGTTTTTAAAAGCCACTTAAAAAGTCAAAGCAAAAGCAAGCTAATGGAATATGGTGTCATCCTTCAAGTTGATGTATGTTGAGTTTCCCCAGGTCCTTTTGTATGACATTACACAGACATTGTGGAATTTTTCTGAATTATCTTTAAGAATTTTGAAATACCCATTATGTTCTGTTGACAGACACAAAGATAATTTCTGTAGTTTTGCCATGACTTGCACGAAACACTGAAATAAATGCTACTCTTCTTTAAGAGAAAGAAAGATTGACAAGGATCAGCTGCTAATTTTGGCTTGTCTGCATGTTGGAATTAAAAGTACCTGTCCCTCCCTCTCTCTCTCTTTCTCATCATTTCATTAATGAAGTAAACATTCTCGAATTTCATTCCCCTTTCTCTTTTCTTGCCTTTTCTTCTCTCTCTCCCTCCCTCCTCCCAAACTATTTTTCTAGTTTGTTAGTTATTTCTTCCTTGATGATCTCATTTCATCCTTGTTTTTATTTTTACTTCTTTCCACTCTCCTCTTAGTCCTAATTCTCATTTTTTCTTGCTTCTCATAGCCCTTTCCTCATTTAAGTAAAAATTACAAATATGTTTCCAACAGCTTTAACCATACTTGGTTAGTCAATATGGCTTGATTAACAAGAGATAAATTTTAATAGCACAGAATAAATCATCTTATATGCTTTTAATAGAAACTTGATACATTTTTGTATCAAATGTGTCTAGAAATAAATTTTGGTATTTACTTTTTTCAAATGACATTTAAAATATTTTTAAATGGCATTTGTTTGAAAAAGCTGCATAGGAAGCTTATATTTCTCAAAACTTGTTTTCAAAGTTTAACAAAAATCCATATTTCTACAGTATAGTAATACTCGTTATATTGAGAGTTTTTAAAAATTTAAATTATAATGCTTACAAATCTAAGAACCATGTTACTATAATAAAAATATTATTTGCATGACTAATTATATTCTTCTTAAAGGTTTTTTTAGACAGGTGAGTTACTGCTGGTTTTGTGATATGCATTATATGTTCTACATCTTAAATTTTAATATCAAAATATTCAAAATGTACTAGGTAAAATATTTTTTTTAGAAATTTTCCCTGTTACTCTAATAAAACAGCCTTTACTTTTTGAACATTTTAAAACGTAGCCCAAGTTACCTTTCTTTTGAAATAGTTCTTGAGTATATTGCCTCTTATCTTCAACTTCTCTCCTTTATTCCATTCCACACGTCCAAAATTGTTTAGTTTCCAAATTACATTGCTACTGGAAGTGGAGCAGTTTCATGCCGAATGGTCTGGTTAGCTGCTGCAGGAAAGAACAGACAGGATGAACCAAGAATTAGCACCACTAATAGGAACAGGGCAAGCTGTGTTTTCAATCCCAGGTCATTCTGGTGCATGTGATCCATGGACCACTGAGTTGGTCTTGGTACCAAACAGATACCAATTTTATGGGTGAGAGCCAAGTGTCAGCTTCCTTCTCCACTACAAGGACACCCTTAGTTCCTGGCCTTGTGCCCCTGTCTGAGGTCCACTGTCCTCTCAGAGAGTACTTCTTTTTACGAACTACCATAACATGACATTCTAATTCCCTTTGGGGCAAATCTACCTGCTATCCAGAGGGTCTAACTCACATTAGCATTAGTGCTCCACACCCTCCCAACATCCCCACAGCGCAACCCATAGAACACATCAACTGTAGTGGTTTGTGTTCCAAAGTCCACGTTATCCAGTCCAGAAATGTGCTGGAGAGCATGGGCTGGATGATCTCCGTAGGATAGCCCAAAGTGAGTTACAGCAGTCCAAGTATAAGGAAACAATTTAGAAAGGGTTTTGTCCTTTCAAGTCTTTTCTCTTTAAAGCTGTCCCTTCGACTCTATAAGATAGATATGCCCTCTCATTTCTCCTGGTATTCCAACAAGTAAGAATTAAGTCAAACACACACACACATCACTCAAGACAAACAATAATTTTCAAAAAGAAGAACAGATTCATATTAAGGAAAAGAAATATTTACCTAACTAAACAAGATTTACTTAGGAAAAATCAGTGCAGGGCAGGGGTCAGCATCGTTTTCATCATCCTCTGAATTCTAAACCTTACTCAGAAGCCTGTAAATGTATAAAATATAAGTCCATTAGGAAGCTTTTTAAGTCTCCAAAGTCGTGTGTCCCTTGACAGGCACCTTCTACATACATGACGAAAGCTTGGGTCAAAGAATTAAAACATCTCTAAGGCCCCTAGTCTGCCTGTTGAGCAGACTAGCAAACTCAGAACTCCAGTTTTAATTACCCAGGGCACTCCTTTCCAGTCCAACCAAGAGCAAAAAGTCAGAGCCCACAGTTAGTCCTCAGGCTTTTTACAGTTAGTCCTCGAGACCTTACAAGAGAAGGTCCTGGCAATTGGGATAGTTGGAGATAAATAAATTAGATGACTCTGTCAGTGCTGTGTGGTAGAAGGAGTAGCGAACTTAAGGTCAGAAACCCTAAACTGTTCTAATTCATTCATTAATTCAACAAACATTTATAGTTGTGTACCTCCCAGCCACTCATTGGCTGTGGGTCTTTGGGTAAATGATTTAAGCTTTCTAAGGTTCACTTTTCTCATTTGTAAAATCAGAGAACAAAACCTGTTTTGTTTTGTTACCCGGAGTTTTATATGAGGTTCTAGTGAGATGCTTGTGGAAGCATTTGTAACACATAGCATTTTCTATAAAATAAGTGTAAATTATTCTATTGTAATGTTCCAATCATTATTTTTGCTCTGAAAAGAGTTGGTTAATGTCAACATTAGAAGAAAACAGCTCAAATATGGAGTACGTATTTCAGCATTTCATGTGTACCAGAAAAACTTTACACATATCATATTATCTCATTTATTTCTAACAAAAACAACATAAAGCTGCTACTATAGTCAACATTCCTATTCTACAGGTGACAAACTGAAGATAAGTAACAACTTGAAAGTAATGAAGCTGGAGATAGTGATGATGGTTGCAGAACATTGTAAATGTAGTGAAAGCCATTGAATTATACACTTAAAATGGTTAAAATAGTAAATTTTATGTCATGTACATTTTCCCACAATAAATGGTAAAATTCATTTTGCCAGTGAAGGAATTCATTCCTACCAATGAAGCCAGGAACTCAAGCCAGGCAGGATACGAATACATCAAGGGTTGAGATCATAGAGTCATAGTAGCTATTTCAGACTAGCGAAGAGGGACTATTTCAAAAACAAATGGAATTTTGTACATAACAACTATAGTTTTATCTACATACCTTTTAGCATTTAGGAAAATTGAAGTTTGTATACTCAATGTCAACTAACTGTTTCGATTACTTGATCTTTGAACATAGACTTCCTGGAAGCGTGTTATATGCATGATCTATTAGGGCCCTCTCTCTATGAACTGAGTAGATAGAGGTTTTAAAACAATTTACTCTATTTTTATTTCAATCAAAGTACTTTGCTTTATATTAACTTGGTTAAACTTTTAAGTTGCTAAACTAGAATTATTCGTGAAATTCTTGAAACTGTATTAAGTTATATGTATTTAAACCATGTTCCATAAAAATATAAGTGATCCTATAACATTTGCAATCTAATTGTAATTCATGTTATAATGGCAATCTCAAAAAGCGTTTGTTAATTTTGTTAATTATATCGCCGTCGTTGACTTTCTCAGCTCACTTTCACTTTTGGTGAAGAGATACTTATGACATTTAGTGTTTAATGTCATTAGCTTTTTTTCTGAATAAGGATGGGAATATTGTTCATCACTTTTGCGTCTCACAGGAATAAATGCAGGATATGGGTGTACCTGTTGACTATACACACACTGAAAATCCTGGTTGTGAAGAAATAACTACAATCTGAAAGGGAACGAAAGTATACTGGGAAGAAAACGGTCCAGGAGGGTTATGGGGAAGTTCTTTGGCAGATCGCTTTGCCCAGCATGCTGCAATATCTCTTTCCAAAGCATATTGGCAAACTACACTGAACAATCTTGATAAGGGAGATTTAATTAAAATGCTGTAAGCATAAGATCTCTGCCTTTATGCAATAGAAGGTTTTGTCAAAAGAATTTTATTACAAACCTAGCAGGATGTTTTAAATGTTTTATTCACTTTTAGCTATCCCACTGATTACTTTACAGTTGGACGTATAACACACCCAGTCGGTTCTTAACAAGGGCTTTTAAAAATCACAGCATGTTCTTCAGTCCCTCCATACAGGATGAATGTGACATCAGGGACACAAATATCATTACCTTGATAAATTACTGACGGCATAATGATTATGGAAATCGTCATCGACTGATCATCAGTCACAATTTATTTCAAATCAATGTCTACAATTTGTAGCCTGGATGGAAGTTTTATCCAACCCCCTCTGGTATAGACAGCTCTTCCTAGCAAACTTCCTCCTAAGAGCATTAGAGCTTTGTCATGCATCATCTGCTGTTCATGAATGGAACCACTCAATGATTCCATGGCCTCAAGCAATCCAAATTAGTCAGAAGAACATTGGGCTACCACACACTCATAGACAAACTCGTTCAGAAAAGCAGTTTAATTTAAGAACCAGCAAATGTGCCAAACTACAGAATCCCTCCCTAGACACAGAGTTTCCCATTTTTTCCCCTTTCCAATTGGCAATAAATGGTAATGTTTGACTTTACTATGCTGTTAAATTGCAAATAAATTGTTGCAGAATCATGACATAATAGGCATTTACATCTTTAAAACAATCTCTGTAACAGGAAGAATAATTTGCATGCCTTTGTTTGAGCCGGTAGTGTTTCATTATTCTTTTTCCAATGCATTTAACATTTCAAGTAATTTTAAGTCAGTGGGGCCCAATGAATCAATCCCTATGGTGTTATTATATAATAGTTCTCTAATTTTTAAGTTAGTCATCATTCATTAAGGATCACAAGATGGTCAATGTCAATGCTAGCTAATGGTGAACTTGTATAAGGAAAACTTTGTCCCCAAAAGGCTGGCTTCTCAGATTAACATTATAGACTCTAGATTATACTTTAGCTAGAATAGAGATTTGATTTGAGTATAGACAAGACTGGACTTTTTTTTAAAGGCTGCCTTTTCTACTTTTGCGTCTTTACCCGAGAACTGAAATAATTTGCTGGGTGTGTACTTTGGTTGGGGTAGACAAGCTAATGCAGCGAAATACAACAGAAAATAAACATATGAGCACTGAGTTCAATTTCATTTTGTGAGATAACATTGATACAATATTCTTTTTGGAGAGAAAAAATAATCATCGTTGCCTCAATTGGCCAATGGAAGTAGACTGAAGTAAAATTTAATGTTTAACTCATCATTGTGTTATTATTCACTGTATGCTTTCTTTGTGTTTTTGATAAAGTTTGGTAGTGGTAATATTACTCCTTAACTTTATAGTTTGACTTTCAAAATATTAATGTAGTTAGACACTTAAGAGGTGTTTTCTGATAAAGATAAGGTAAGATTACTAGTTCAAGTTTGAGTGGCATGTGCTTCTCTAAACTTACATAGCAATTCTCAAAAACCTAGCACAACACAGGTAAAATTGAAAATGAATAATATTAAGGATTTATCATTTATTAAGTATCAGTTATGATTCAAGCATCTGCTGAATGTCCTAAGTACATTATTTTTTCATAAGGCTCACAAGAACCCTACAGAGGTTTGTTTAGCCCATTTTTCAAATGAGGAAAGTGAATCATAATTGCCTGAAATCAGAGTTAAGAAGTGTAGGATGCACATCTATTTGATCTTAAGGTCATCATTCTTCATGCAAAGCTCACTGGAACATGAATAGTATTTAAGATATAGAATCTACTTAAGTTTTGCTTTTGGAATCTTTATGTGACTAACATTTATGGAGTACTTACTGTATGAATAGTTGTATACTAATTGCTATGGAGAAAGAAAAAAGAGGAAGAGAGGAAGAAGGAAGGAAGAAGGGAAAGGAATGGAAAGAAAGGAAGGGAAAAGAAAAGAAAAGAGGAGAAAGAAAGACATGGTCCCAGATCTTAAGGAATTTAGTTATCTTGACCTCAATTTTCTCCTTCCTCCTAAAGAACATGCATTTCCCAAAGGAAATGAGGACAATGGACAAATCTTTTAAGAGCACCAACAATATGCCAAGACCTATAAATCTAAAACAAGGCTGAATATCATCCTTGACTTCATCTGCTAAATTCCCTCTCCTTTCTAAGTATCCTAGCTCTGTCAACGGCACCATCATCTTCCCAATCAACCTGTTTTGTGACTTTTTTGTTGCTGTTGCCTACTCTCTTCAATATGCAATCAGTGAGTGTATGTTGTTGATTTAACTTCTGCAGTGTACTTCACAGAGATGTTTCCCTTTCTACCCCTTCTGTCCATTCCCCATGCCTTCTACATTGGGGATAAATGCTGAGTTGTTTCTAACAAATTGATAAATGACCCCATCAATAAGAGATGATTGCCCTTCCAGCTGATACTTCCATGATAACTTTCCCAGTGTGAGATGAGGTCTGGGTCACAGTTCTGTCAGATTGTCAGGGGCAAGCTGCTCTTTCTGGACAAACAGGTGTGCTGACTTTCCCTGGTGTCTTTCTCTTGGATCTAAGGCCTCTGCTCTGTATGTGCCAGAGCAAATTAGTGCTCAGCATCAAGGACGGTGACGTAGATGTTTGTGGCACAGTCAGCACTGGACAGAGTGGGATGCAGCATCATATTGATCATAGAGACAGACAGACTTGGGTTTTAGGGCTAGTTCTGTCCCTTACTAGCTGTGTAACTTTAGGCAAGTTTATGCATTTGACGAATATTTATTGACCACGTGCTCCATACCAAGCAATTTTCTAGGGATACAACAATGATCAAAAGAGACAAGATCCCTGGCTTAATGGTATTTACTTCTAGTGGAAAGAGAGAGACATAGGCAAGTAAACAACTAAATAAACAAGATTATTTCAGATACTGGTAGGGGATTTTTTTTTAAATAAGTTGATGTGATAGGAAGTATAGTGAGGAAGTGGGAGCCACTGAATTTAGATTTGGTGGTAAGAAAGGCCTTATTGAGGATAAGTGTTTGAGAATAACCAAAAGGAACCTGCAGGGAAAGATCAAGGGCAGAGTGTTTGGGTCAGGAGAAACAGTAAATGCAAAGATGGAGGAGCAGAAAGAAGGCCAGGGCAGCTGGAAGGTGGTGGACGAGGGGAGGGAGAGTGAGGGATGAGATTGAGCACCATAAGCATTATGGAAAGAAACTGGATTTTATTCAGGTGTGATAAGGAAGCCACTGGCAGGGTTGAAGCAGAGAAGTGACATGATGTGATTTTTATTAGAGAAATATGGTTCTGTCTGCTGTAAGAAGAATAGATGGCAGAAGGACAAAGAGTGCAAGCAATGAATCCAGTTAGGCATGTGATTAAGCCAGGCCATCATACCAAGAGCCAAAACTGGGCTCAGTGTTCTGACTGCATGATGCATTCAACTACTTTTGAATATCTAAAGCATTTTTTTAAATTTTATTATTATTTACATTCATTAGAATTATTTAATTTTGGCATACACTTTTAATATACAATAAATTCAATTTAGATTTCGATTTTTCACAAAGTCAGCCCAAATACTTTGGAAGATTTATGTGCTTTGCTCTTTGCCTTAATCTTACTTTGGGGAGGTTACACAGAAATTTAGGGGGAAAAAATCTTGATTTTTGGTAATAAGCTGGCTGCTTCTATATGACACTGGTGAGACAAATCAGACGCTGTGCTAATGCTTTGTGTATTATAGTAACAATGGTTCTACCAATCAGCAGCTATTTATCGAGTGCCTCCATACTGTGCAAGATACTGTGCTAAAAATGGTGGGAGATACAAAGAAGTCTGAGATACATACCTGCTTGCAGGGAGCTTGGAATCTCGTGCAGAGCCAGGATGATTTTGCAGAACAGGTCACCCTACGTGACGGTGTATGCTGTGGTCCAAAGCAGCCTTTAAGCATGTGTCTGTCTAAAGCCAAGAGATGGAGGAAGGGAACAGCCCAGGCAGTGAACAGCTTAAGAAAATAACAGGAAAAGAAGAAAGCATCCAGTCTTTTCAAAGGCAATCGAGTAGACCAGAGCAGAGAATTCACGTGGGCTGCAACATTATAAGAGAATAGTGGGAAATGAGGCAAGAAAAGAAAATTGGAACCAGATTGTAGAGGGAGCTTAATGCCTGGCCAAGGAATGTGGACTTTGTACTGCTGGTAGAGAGCAGCTATTGAAGGATTTTGAGAAAGGAGTAACATGATGAAAAGGTATGGGGGAAGATTGATCTAACAGCTGCGTGCAGGAAGACAGGAGGGAGACAGATCAGGAAGCAGCTGCTGGAGGAGTTCTGGGGTTGAGACGTGTCTTGATTTTGTTGGTTCTGGGTTTTCAAAGTAAAATAATTTTATGAATGTGTCAAAAATCCCCCTCATTTGCGCTGAGACTGTACGAACTCTCTGATGATGTGGTTTTTATCAAGAAGTGTTCTTTCTATATAATTAAAATGAATATTCCCCTTCTAGAAGAACTATTCGCCCTTTTCACTATTCTTCTCTTGATTAATAGTGACAAGCTAACTAAAAACTGACAAAGAAATAGGAAAAGACTAGGAAATTACGAAAATAAGTGAGTGTTTTGCTAAGGAAATGTTTATTACTGTGGTTCTCATCATTATGAGTTAATTACAGGCTCTCAGCAAATATCCCATTGTGAACTCAGAGGTGCAATATGTTTTATTTGAAAAAGTGAAATAGTGATTTCCCTTCAAGTATTCAGTTGCATTTCCTGCTATTTTAAGACTACTCAGTGGTACCAATGTACTTTGACAACCAATTATCCCAGCATGTCTTTGCTATGTATTTTAACTATAATGCTTTTTAAAAGCTTGAATTGCAAAAACAGCGTTCTGTCTTAATTGATCAGATGTGCAGCTAGAGTTGTCTGAACACTGTTTGTGTAATATCTGAATAGCTTAACTGACTTACCTGAGCAGAAATAAACACCTGTTGGAATAAGACCTACTTCCTTTGAAGCCAACATTTATAATTATTTCCCCAGATTTTCTTTTCTCCAACACTCCTTGAGGAAGGATGGCATGTAGTCCCGGAGGTCCAGCCATATTAATGAATCAAATGTAGACCATGTCCGGGAGTTCATAACCTGGTTTATTGAGACCTATAGTGATCTGGTCATTACAGTTACAGGCATCGCAAACCTCAAACTTTGCCCTCATCAGCTTATTCTAGCAAACTTGGTTCAAAGAATGGCATGGCACACACATTCGATGAGCAAAAGTGACTTTACAGAGCAAGCATTCTCCATGTTAATGTTGCCCTAGCGCCTGTTAACTACAATTCGTTTAAAAGCTGATGTCTCTGATTGATTTAGGCACAGGGCCATTGCTTCATTTACTCTGGTTCTATTTTTTTTCTTCACCTTCCCAATTGGCTTCTTCAGAGGAGAAAAGTCAGACAGTAGTTACTGCTTTGGAAAGAAAAGATAAGCTGAACACTTGGAATGCATTTTTCTAACACTCCTTTGCCAAGTGTTACATGACTGTATCAAATTTCTTAAGACTTTGATAATGAGAAACAGACAATTCCATAGAAAATACAACCAAGAGATTTGCAGTAATAGAGGATTTCAGGAATACACATGGTTCTAAATGGCACTAAGATTATGTGCTTTAGAGTTCTGAATCTTTTATTTTTTCCATGTTTGAGTAGGCACTATGGTTGATTATCAGGTTGCAGTAGGGCAGAGGGCCTGCCTGCTGATTATAAATGTGCATGTGTGTAAAATTTTCACACATAATATAATATTTCAAAGTTATTTTTATGGAGGCTCAGGGGTCCCAGAACTTAAACAAAACTGCTGATCATTGGCTCCAAGAAATACTTAGAAGGAATCATAGTCTTTTCCTTTCTTTCTTTCCTTTTTTTTCCACATCCTATGGAGTCATTTGCAGACTTTTGGGCTACAGATCACTTAATGTTTATTTATTCAGCTGGCTTTGGAGAATTGAGCAATATTTGGAGACACACGAGTCTTTACCCCGCTTAATAAAAAGTATACTCATAGGTATAGCTACAGCATTTTTATATTCAAAAGGTTCTCACAGCAGAGGGTGATATCGACAAAAATGTAATTTTGAAATTAAAAAGAAAGAAACCAAACAATCTCAGAAAGAAATTCACCCGGCATCGTCTTTCTTAAGAAATCTTTAGCAGACCTTACGTCGCTTGTGCTATAATGCTTGAAAACACATTATTGTCTTTCGCAAGAACACTATAAACATTACTTGCGTTATTCTACTCTGATCGTCTGCAACAAACAAGACCTGGTTCACCTTCTAGGAATAATCATTTAACAGAAGACATGTAATTTTGTTGGTATTATTAGTAGAGATTTATGTCACAGAGTCAACTCATTCTTTTCTATGAAAGAAGGTGGAATAAATATTTCATAGCTATGGCTTTTGAGGAACGTTCCGCCTTTCAATCTTGAGGCAGTCTTTCAACATATATGCCAATCAGAAGTCTTTAACAGATGTAAAATGCATCTTGTCTACTTGTCTTTGAAAAATATCGGGATCTCAAGATGCACCTGAAATATTCATTATGTGGACAATATTCCAAGCAGGACTG
The DNA here is from genome assembly GCA_031878705.1 of Tapirus indicus. Lineage (NCBI taxonomy): Eukaryota > Metazoa > Chordata > Mammalia > Perissodactyla > Tapiridae > Tapirus > Tapirus indicus. The sequence goes on along the minus strand of CM062937.1, from coordinate 29,653,898 downwards.
GAACTTGCTGAGTATTTCACTCACTACCTATTTATTCCTTCTTTTTTCCCATGCCCCTAATACTTCCTATGTCTATGACTTGTCAAAATGTCTTTACTCTATGATATACCTACATAAGTAAATTTATTGATAGTATTTAACATCACAAGTAGTTTTATTTGGTTAGCTTAATGATGGCTTAATGGAAGTCTATATTGTGTACCATGAATCATTTTCTTTTCTTTTACTTCTATTTCTCGTCTTTTTCTTTTGACCTACCTGCCCCATCAGCTAAATAAAGCAATGACTTTATTGTGAAATTATCCTTTGTGTGGGTTTCTCTGTTAACATCTAATTATTATAGAGGAATTTCATTGTCAGTATGAAGACTAGTTTGTAGAATTTTGCCAATGTGATTTCTACATTCTTTGCTTTAAGCCTCTGTGAAAAATGTGCAGTTGAATCCCTGACCCACTCTTCTGATCTGTGCTCACCGCTTCAATATCAATTTATCTTTGTTTGGGGTGAAAACTATTACATTTTGTGTTAATGTTTAAGACGTTTTTCGTAGGAAGTGATATTATAAGGTGTTTAAAAGCGGAGTCCTTTAAAGGATCCCTTAGAGGGAAAGTAGATATTAATTCAGCTTTAAAAGGAAGGGCAATGTCTTTTAATTACACAAACTCCCTTACACACACACATACACACACACACACTAAGTCTTCTACAAATACTAGACTGGGAAGAACTGCGTGTAAAAGAGCTTAGGATCATAGAAGACCACGAACTAATACCATTTTGCTGTATACACTGTATTTCTTATGAAGTACAGTAAAACATTTAAATTTCCAGTAAGTCATTTCATTTTTTATCTGATGGCACACTAAAAAATATTTTCAGTTTCCCTTTCCATCTCTTTTTACCAATATCACTATTTTCTTTTTCTCATCCCAGTCCAAGCTTCTTTCAAACTTCATGAAGAGCAACCCATCCCTGCAGAAAAAAAACATATGCCAAGCTTTGTCATGGAGCAAAGTGCTGTTAGAAGCCAGTCAAAAAGGGGTCAAAACAAAACATTTTTTCAGGCCTTATGATGTGCCAGGCACTGTAGTAGATAGCTTTTTACATACGTTTTCTCAATTAAAATGGAATTTTAAAAAAGTAAGTACTTTTAAAATTGCTGCTTCATTATATTATTTGTAAAACTGTATAATACTTCTTTTTTTTTTTTTGGTGAGGAAGATTAGCCCTGAGTTAACATCTGCTGCCAATCCCCCTCTTTTTGCTGAGGAAGATTGGCCCTGAGCTAACATCTGTGCCTATCTTCCTTACTATATGTGGGATGCCACCACAGCATGGCTGGATAAGCAGTGCGTCAGTCCGCACCCAGGATCTGAACCTGTGAACCCCAGGCTGCCAAATTGGAGGACACAAAACCGCTGTGACATGGGGCCAGCCCCTATATTTCTTTTATTATTGTTACTTGATTATTTTGATGACTGAACTGCCATATACAGTTTGGATCAATAGAGCTCTGTTTCCAGAGGAATAAAACATATAAACATGAAAAGGAACTCAGATTTATTTTGCTTATAAAATAGTATATCCCATTAAGAAGTAAAGAATATCTCACTTCCCAGTGAATTTATCAGTGGGTATAAGTACATGTAGAGACAAAAGAAATCCAGCTCAGATGTCCAGAAGAGTGTGCACGTGAATAATGTGTTTCAGAAATAAGTCGTGGAAGATGTTAGCAAGTTTCTGATATTTTTATGAAAAACTATACAACTGTATTATGGGCTGATTTATACACATTCTTGCCTAGATGACTTTTTAAAAAGTACTGCTTTAACCCTAGAATCATACTTTAAGAAACTGAAAAGAATGGAGGTCAGAAAAAAATTAACAGTTCAGCCAATTAACAATTCAGTTCACCAATTAACACATTGGTGAAATGTGTTAATTTCACCAATACAAAAATGAGTTCCATCGCTTCCAGTGTTTGTTCCTTTCTTTGATCATTTGTCTTTTTAGCTGAACATTCATACTTCTTGAAAGAACTGTAAGCAATGCATTTTTAACAAAATCACAATGACTCTGTTACTTTCATGAAGATTTATTAATACTGACTACTGAATAAAAATGTCAAAGACACAGTAAATATCATGCATAAAAAGCATAAAGAAATGCTACATTGGTTTGAGGACAAATAGGAACATAATTTACATTCTGAGTAGAAAATGAATTTCTAGTAATGTAGGGCAAAAACAAGTTATGGGCAAAAAAGCTAATGGTTCTCGGGATACCTGGATAAGAGGCAAAATTGAAACGAATTCGGGTGCTCTGTGATGTACAAATCAGGCTAACCCCGGACAAGACTGTCAAGTGGCTGCCTGCCCTTGACATCCATTTCTTGGGTACCCAGGCCCCAAAGCCCTTCTCCTGGATCCAGGCATCTACGAGTACCTAGCCACAGCCAAGAATTATTTTAGGTTCCTGCTCATAAAACTTTTTCTATCCTCACTTCCATCCTTTTATGGCAATGGTTCTCAAACCTTTTGACCATGGTTCACTTAAGGATTAATATATCTCAATCTGTTTCCACTTTCCAGATGAAAAAGACCCCATAATGAGAAAATACTTGGGGAGGAACAAAATAACAATCAACATACAACAAACACGGCAATTACACAACAAAACCAAATGATGAATAAATATTAAATCTAATAGTAATGTTACAAATACATTAATTCATATACATTTGTCTGCAACCAAGACCAATTCAAAACAGCGATAACAACTGTATATCCCTCCCCAGATTTCAGGAATTCTAGCAATTTTCCTGTAAACATGAATAGCAAGAGCATTGCAAGGCTCTCAAGCATTGAATTGCCATCAGATGTCTTTGCGGAATAACCTGATTTAGAGTTCTCTGTTAATTCTGGTAACATGCTAATATTAGTTTATGAATAGTACCTTCCAGCAACTCAGCAAATACTAGTGAGTATCCATTAGCCCCTACGAAATTGCATATTATTCCACTGTAAGAGTCAAAGATGAGTTTTCAGTCCATCAGGCTGAACTTTGAAGTTCCTCAGAAGTCCATAGGGCACTGATAATGAGCTGATAGGGTCTGAGGCTGTTCCCCGATAGAGGTAACATTTTCACCCTTGTTCTCTTGGGTGCTAATGACTATAATGTTGAAAACCCCAGGCTACCAAAAAAAGAAAGAGAGAAAGTTGCACCTCAGTAAGCCACAGAGATCTGTCTTAACCTGCAAAAGATATCCTACAATCAGGCCCCTATTGGGCCACAGACTGGGGACCCAAGGCAGGGGACAATTAGAGTTAGCAGCAACATAGTCAGTGGTCAAATCAGCCGAGATATGGATCATACTCAAACGAAATTAGGGGAGGTCTGGTAGAATGAGGACATATCAAGATGATAGGTGAACTGCCCTTAAAGGTTTGAAGACTGAGGTCTTGGAGCCCTAATATTTCAGTTGAGCATTCTCAATGTTCAGATATTCCTTAATCAGACCTTTCTGTGGTTAAATTACTCTTACCCATTCAAGTCCAGTGTTTTTCAGAGGGCGTCCTCCTTTCCCCAAGACTGTTAATTATGAACGCCAAGTTAGTGGGCTACATCTTCCATTTATTGTTGTGCATGTGCTCTAAAGTGAGTTGATTCTATGACTCTATTTGAGGGCTCTGATGACATCTGCTTGTCTGAACATGTTGAGGCATCTGTACGACGTAATTTAAAGTGTGTTCTAATGTGAAAACACTGTTTTTTTGTCCTGTTGTAATTTCCAGTTACATTATTCAACTACTACCAGAGTCAATTTACACACATCTTTCACCCTTATGTGGAGCTTACAGATAGGAAGATGATTTAATAAACTTCACCTGAGCTATAAGGTAGGCTGTGCCGGCTGTTGACTAGTAACATGTTGTTTGGGTATCAGCTTTGCGCATGGGATTTAGATCCTATTGGCTGTTGTCGGTAGTTATTGTTATTCTATTAATAAATCTTTAAAGGAAAGGTTTGTCCTGACCCTTTTAGGTTTTATTTCCAGGGAAGCCAAGGACAAATGTGAATGTAGTTATTGGTTATTTTTTTTTCCTTCTTTCTTCTTCCTTTTTGTTATTGTTGATGATGATGGCCATGAAGGAGACGAGGGCGGCAGGAAGACATAAAATGCATTATTTGGAGTGAGTTTTAGACACTAGGTTTTCTGCTAAAAAAAATCTAGTTTAGTTGACCCTGAATGCCCTTTGTGTTTGATCGTGGACACCCTGACACTAGCATCATTCACATCTCCACACAGAGGATGGTAAAAATGAAGGGCTGACGCCTTGCTAAAGCACTTTCCTCATTGATAAAATTGGCAGTGACCTTAATCAGTGACTCTCTAAGCTTTTTAGCACTGACAGAAATGACCATTTTTTCCTCACTCTATTTTCATCATAGACACTTTTTTCCTCTGATCTTCAGATACGATCCACGTCCCTGGGTTTGTAGAGCTTTAGAAATCTCGTCACTTCACCCTTCTTCCATTTGTATTATGATTCTTATCTGAATCCTCCCAAATATATACTTAAGGAGACAAAATTGAAAAACTCCTCAGAATATAGAAAAATATATGTCTATAAACATAGAAATTCATCAGTTTAATGCCACTTTAAGTAATCAGTTGGTTACCATTGTTTATAAACCTGCACAGAATATATATCACTCTAAGTTATATACTATACCCATTTTCTTTAAATCCCTAGATCTGTTATTTTCTAAATATTTGCAAGGAGTACAAAATTACTGAAAGCTGAAAATAGTTTTGCAAGAGTAAAGTTAATAGTAAATGATTATTTTAATTCACTTGATATTTGGAAACCATAATCTTGATTGCATGGCTAAACTCAGTAGCACCCTTAACTAATTACTCTCCATAAATTAACGTGCTATTTCTATCTTCTGTAATTTTCAAGAAATCGAGGCTGTTAACTATAAACTATAGTTAAATCCCCCATGTCATATTCAATCTAGAAATTTCTGACACCCTTGTGATTCACTGTATGGTGATCAGCTGTGTGTCAGTCTAATTCATAATTAGGATGGACTGAACAGTCAAACCAACTTTTTTTGGTGAGGAAGATTGTCACTGAGCTAACATCTGTGCCCATCTTCCTCTATTCTGTATGTGGGACGCTGCCACAGTATGGCTTGATGAGCAGTGTGTAGGTCAGCACCCGGGATCCAAACCTGCAAACCCCTGGCTGCTAAAGCAGAGCACATGAACTTAACCACTATGCCACTGGGCCAGCCTCAGGAATGATTATTTTTTTAATGATTTATTCTAACCTGTGAACCCCAGGAAGGTTAAGATCTGAATCATTACATAATGTTCAAGATCCCTCTGATAGAGAAGCTGCTTTTCAGGAAAGAAAACTATCGTTCACCAATGATATTATCACTATGACTATTTAATTAAATAGTATATTCCCTAAAATTATATAATTATAAGCAATGAAAGATAGATACTATCATTATATCAAGATTAAACAATTACAATCAAAAGCTATTATGTTTATCTTGACATTGGTTGGCCTTTTAATGGATAAAGCTTTATTATGATATTTTAGTAAATAAAAATCACATGTTGAAAATTTTAATGGCAATCATTAATATTAGAATATATCTATTTGTATTTCCCAGATGTGATAGCAAGTACACACAGTAAAATCTTCTAACACACTTGGCCAACATCTCTGACTATCTGACTATGCCGGCCACCAGTCATAAAGAGCCAGTGATACTCTTCGGGCATCATAAAGGAATCTCTGTGGAAAAGGAAACAGACAGACATTACCCAGAGTGCTACTCAAGGGTTCAACAGGTTAGGTGCAGAGCTGCAGACAAGAATTCTTGTCTCTGAAGAGGCAGCATGGTCTAGTAGAGAAAGCACGTTCCTCAGAGTCAACCAAACTGGGCTCAAATCTGGGAAAGTATCACCCACCTCACAGGATTGCTGTGGGGATGGAGGTCATCACGTGCATAAAACATGTGCCAGTGCCTGACACAAAACACAGGCTATGTTCATAGGAGTTCATTTCCTTTGCTGCCAGTCCTCTTTTAAGTAGCAGAAGGTCAATTTTAGGGAAAAATAGGCAATCTTCAGCTAGAATAATAATTGTGTTTTAAAGCATCTTTTTAACTTGGTCATTTGGGAGTTGACTTAGGCTAGTCACCATATTTGTTTTGGTTGACTGTTGAATAACCAGTGTCTATTTAATACCGTGCCAGGCATATAGTTGATGCTTAATAAATATTTATTGAATGAATAAATGAGAAAACATGGAATATATTTTCTCAGAGAAATAATACTAGATGATGTGACTTGGTTCCTCAGCCAGATTACAAAATCCTACAGAGCCCGTAAGATAATTAGAAAAGAATATTTTACCGGTTCTACTCTAGAACCAGGCCCACACATTTCCATGTGGACATGTGTTTAAGTTGCTTCAGTCTAGAATTCCAAATGCAGTGAAACCAGTGTTTTCCTCTCCCAACCATTTCCAATAGTCAAGTGAGAAGAAGACAGAAATTCTCCAGCTCCAAGCAACGTGTGCTGATTTGTAAAACCCAAGGGATTGACTCCAGAAAGCTAATTATCAGTTGGGGTAATCACCATTCTCCTATCACAGCAGTCTCTAGAATCACAAATGACTGCTGAGTTTCTAAACCTAACTTTGGGAATTGGCTTGTCCCCACCCTTGCCTACTGCCATGGCACCGTGTGCCACTCACTCCAGGGACATCTGAGAACCAGGAATTGAAGAAATAGAAGAAAGCTTATGCTTTAGAGTTTAAGTACCTGATGCCTGTGTATGTTCCACATCAACATAAAAATTCCAAAATTTCCATCAAGTTAGAAACTATACAGAAATGTAACAGGAGTCCACTTCCTACTTGTGCCAGCTCAAGATGCTCCAGCGTGCCTCAGGATATCATCATAATATGGGGCTTGAATTCCAGTTTGGGACCTGTGTAGCAACCAAGAGAATTAGTGAGCAGTAGTTCTGACTGTGACAGGAGAAAAAGCACTGCTAGGAGCTGGCTTTGTGAAGGGTGACCTTTGGTAAATTCCTTAAATTTTCTGATCTTCAGTTACCTCATCTGTAATATTTGGATAAGAATAGTACCTGCCTTATAAAGTCATTGTGGAGATTAAATGAGTTAATGCTCACAAAGCACTTAGAAGAGAGCTAACACTCTAGTTCTCAATGAACATGAACTCTTGTCACTTTGTAACTGTCTCTAGGGGTTCCATGTCCAGAGGTGTCCAAGTTGTGGGAGAGGAGTAACCTTGCTGGGGGAGGAAGACACACTTTAATCACCTGCAGCGACCCCTGATACACTGAATTTAACCACCTGCAGAGATTCTTGATATGCTAAAAAAATCTAAGAGAGCCATTTCATGGAAATAACTACCTACCAGAGCAGATTATGCCCTCATCGGGGGCGATATGCAAAATTTTTAACTGGTATGGCTCAGGCACCAATACAAATACTGGCGCCACAATTGGTACTGATATTGGTGTGTAATGGCTGAATATCAGGTCAGCCCCCAGATCCCCACAGTTTTCATCATCAGTTTGAATACCTTGCACCTAACCAAGTCAACAAACAAAAGAAATAACCTTTTTTCAGTATTAACCCTGATTGAATTTCAAAGCATTCTGCTCTTAAGCACAGCCTCCTCCATAGAACATTTCCTACTTGTCTTTCCCCAGACTCTTTTGAGCCCCTTTCCTTCTCTCTGATTGCTTTCTTGCTTGCCTCTTCCTTTCTCCTAAATGTGAGTGAGTCTGTCTGTATCCCTTCCTCTTTATATATCCTCCTCCTTCTCCTTCCTCTCCTTCATATTCCTCTTCTTCCTCCCCTTCCTCCCCTTCTCTTTCCCCTTCCCCTTCTTCTTCTTCTTATTCTTCCTCTTCTTCATCTTCCTCTCCTTCTCCTCCTTATTCTTCTTTCCTCTCTCTCTCCAATCTCATTTAACTGCATTGCTTTAATGGTCACTTCTCCGAGCCTCATAATTTTTTACCTCCGACCCTTGGACCAGATTGGTTCCTCTGCAGCAGACTCCCAAAGAAACCTCTACTCCTCGTCAAGTATTGTTATAATCCTTTGTATTAGTTTGTCCTGATGAACTGGGAGCTTCATGGGGGCCACGTCTTTCTTCTTCATTGCTGTATCCCTGGGTCTAGCATAGTACCTGGAACATTACAAGTGACTCAACCTGTAGCCCCAAAGTTTCACCTGCATTCCAAATCCTCTGAAAATGTTCTCCAATGAAACTGAAATGCATTCAGCTCCTCCCCCCGCCTTTTTCCATTATGTTCACACTCTGTACCTTGGTCATTTTGTCCCATTTACCTGGATTGCCCTCCCCATCCTTTCTTCTCTGTTCCAGCTCCTGCTGGAACCATCTTTAAGAGATCATACTCATCCTTCATTCTCAGCTTAAGTCCCAACTCCTCCATAAAGCTTTACCGAATCTCCCTCTTGGAAGCGGCCTCTTCTGCCTCCTGAGTTCCATGACATTCGATCTATGCCTCTGTTGTGGTACTCACCAGTTTGGTATGCTTATTATACTTTATTTACCAGTTTCCTTGAGGAAATATTGTGCATTACACACCTACGAATCTCCCATACCTCCTGGTACGTGCAAAGATACTTAGAATGATTAAGTGAAAGAGTCATCACATTACAGTTATTTAGATAAATACATTATAGTGTAGTTAATATATAAAATTATAGTAAGATCAATGCCTTATAGTATAGCACTTTTTCTATTTGTACTGTTTCTCCAGGCCTGTACCATAACCAACATCTTTGCTTGGCAACTCTAATGAGCCAACTGCCACAAAACTGAGAGAGAATACAACTTTTGGGTAAGTAGTATTTAAATTTTAAATCTGATTGTAATCAAAAAGCTAATGTTTGCACCTCCATTTTGTTTAAAGCCTTAGTTCACAAAATTTTTAAATATTCTGGTATGGTTTCTTGGAGATTAGAGGGAATCAATAAGGAAAGTTTTCAAGAAAGTTGTTATTTCTTATAGACATTAGCATAAAACCTTTCAATTTTGACACAATGCTGGAGTGATTCCATATATTTCTGGAAGGAATTTATCTTTTGGTGTAAATTATATTGAAGTTTAACATTCAGAAAAATGTGCAAGTTGTAAGTGCTTGATGAATTTCCACTGAATGAGCATATCCATGTAACAGGACCCAGTTAAGAAACAGAGTATTATCATCACCCCAGGAGAACCCCCCAACCCTCATGGCCCTTCTAACACACCCCTCGCCACCTCCCTTCCCCCCCCCATCAAAGTTAATTCCAGCCGTGACTTCTAACACTGCAGATTAGTTTCCTCTGTTTTCAAATTATATGTGAATGGAGGGACTATCTTTTTAAATGACTTAAAGGCAGAATTGAAAAAAGTGTGCAAGAAGGCCAAATGATTTTCTATTTGTGTAACACCTGTTTTGCCAGATGATGTGACAGCTAATTGCAGTTGTACTGCTTTTATTCTTAACCCAGCAAATAGCACCTGTTTTAATTGAGGGTCACTGCTGATTAAGCACACTACTCAGTTTTTTTCCTCACAGTTGTGCTTAATAAATTATAGCCTGCCCAAGATCGGGAAAGGTATTTACCACATCAAATGTTTACAGCAACTGTCTTTTATAATTAGAGCAAAAGATCTTCATGCAGCATTGACTGATTAAACTGGTAATTAACATAGGATGAAGATTTTGCACAGTTTTTCAGACAAACCAAGAAAGCAGATAGAGGTATGCTTAGATCAGCTTAGTAATACATTCGTTAAAGGCTTTATTGTATTTAGCATAATAAATGAGAAATGAGATCGCATTTATTTATTTCGAGAGAGATAACGGCCTTTCCAGCTATTCTAGAGAAGGCCTTACTAAGAGCCTACTAATCGCTGTTGATTTTTAGCCATCTTCCCAAGAAATACCAATTACACCCTAACACTTTAAATGCTCCACTTAATGATTCGGATAGTATCTTATTGATCAAGATCCTGAAAAGAAAGCTATTTGAGTTTCTACCTATCCTAAATTTCCAAAACAGAATGTTGCTGCCCAATTTATTTTACACTGTTGTTAAATATTATGACTTCTCATCCTACTTTATTAATTTACATTTTAGGGCAATTGGTGCCTTTCTTAACAATAATTTGTCATCCAAATCTCTTTACATTTATCATTAATGATCTGCAAATCACAGTATGATATTTTATCTAATCTTGTCCATTGTAGGTTATTCATCTGCTACCCAGAGAAACTTCTTGACTTTCTTCCTAAATTTTAGGATACACTTCAGTTTAGAGAGACCTGTGGTCCTCTACATACCTACATCACTTCACCCTGTCCTTGAACATGTACTTCATCATCTTTATGTGAATTTTGCATACAAGAAAAACAATTAAAGGAACATTTCCTAATCAAGTTTCATTTTAAACTATTCAGTGGGTTTCTATCTTAAAGAATATATATGTTATAAATCATTTAATGAGTTGGAACATTAAAATTGGCATTAAAGGATACAATTTGACAATATCCCAACTTTTAAAAATGTTGGGAATTACAAAAATAGCTACTTGAATTCCATTCAATTACTAATACGCATAAGTGTGAAAAACAAGTTCTTTCTTTCTGTAACAAAGATAGAGTCAGTACCTAACTATCACCTCCCCCCCACAGACAACTGCTGTTCTGATTTCTGTCGAGGAGAGTAGTTTTGCCTATCCTTGAACTTCATTTAAATGTAATCATACAATGTGTGCTTTTTTGCTTCCAGCTTCTTTCATTCAATATAATGGTTCTGAGTTTCATTCCTGTTGTTGAGTGTAACAGGAGTTCATACTATTTTTACTGTTGAGTAGTAGTATTCCATCAAATTAATATTCCACATTTTTTTTGTCATTTTCCCATTGGACATTTGGGTTGTTTCCAAGTTTTGGATGTTATAAATAAAGCTGTTACAAACGTTTTTGTAGAAGTCTTTTGTGGCCATATATATTCATTTCTCTCGGAATAATACCGAGGAGGGGAATTTCTGGGTCACAGGGCAAGTGTGTGTTTAAAGTTAGTCTTTGTCCCATTTTACACTCCCACCAGAAATGTATGAGCATCACATTTGTCCCAAATCTTCACCAATATTTGATGTTATTATTCTTCTGGGTTTAGCTTTTCTTGTGACTCACTGTGGCTTTAATTTGTGTTACCCTTATGATTAAGGATGTGAGCATATTTTCATGTGCTTTAGCCATTCACATATCTTCTTTTTCTGAAGTGTCTTTTTGCATCTTTTGCCCATTAGGTGTGTTTGCCTGATTTGTGGGAGTTTTTAAAAATATATTTTAGATATAAGACCTTGGTCAGATTTTATGTATTATAAATATTTTCACTCAGCCTGTGGTTTGTCTATTTTCTTAACAATGTCTTTTGATAAATAGGTGTTTTTATTTTGATGAAGTCTGAGTGGTCAATTTTTTCTTTTATGGTTAGTGCTTTCTGTGTCCTCTCTAAGAAATATTTGCCAAGTTTGAAAATCTTTACAGTTTCAGTTCTTACGTTTAGGTCTGTGATGATCTTGAATTAAGTTTTGTGCACAGTTTGAGGTAGGGGTTGAGATGCATTTTTTTCACGTTTTATGCAATTATTTCAGCACAATTTATTGAAAAATAATGCCTCTCCAAATTGAATAGCTTTGGAACTTTTGTGAAAATCAGTTGATATATATGTCTGTTTCTGAACTGTTTATTGCATTTCATTGATCTATTCAATTATCCCTATACCAATACCATGCTGTCTTGAATACTATAGTCTTGAAATCAGATAATGTAAGTCCTCCAACTGTGTTCTCCTGTTTCATGATTGTTTTAGCTACTTTAGATCCTTTATTTCCATACATAGTTTGGAATCAACTAGTTAATTTCAACAACAACAACAAAAAAGTCTGTTAGGATTTTAATTGAGATTGCACTGAGTCTGTACTTCAATTTGAAGATAATGACTTTTTAACAGTTTTAGTCTTCTGATTCATGGACGTGGTAGCTCTCTCTTTTTATTCATCTTCTTTTTTCATATTTTTTGCTATTCAGTGTAGAGATTTCACACACCTTTTAAGCCTATTCTTAAATATTTTATCTCTTTACACTATTATAAACTGAATTTACAATTTTCCATTCCCCATTTCATTGTTTGCTGCCAGTATGTAGAAATGCAATTGACTTTTTACATATTGACCTTGTGTCTTGCAATCATTCGAATTTACTTATTACTTCTAGTAGTTTTTTTCCATAAGTTCCTTTGGATTTTTAGGTAAACAGTCATTTTGTCTATGAATAAAGAATTTTACTTCATCTTTCCCAGTCATTATGCCTTTTATGCCTTTCTCTTTCCTATTATACTAATTGGACTACCTCAACGATGTGGAATATGGGTGGCAAGAACAGACGTCTTTACCTTGTTCCCGATCTCAGAAGGAAAGCGTTCAACGGTTTATCATTAAGTAAGATGTTAACTTTAGGCTTTTTGTAGATGCCTTTCAGACTAAGGAAGTTCTGTCTTTTCCTAGTTTGTTGTGTTTTTTATTATGAATAGCTGTTGAATTTTGTCAAAAGCTTTTCTTCCTGCACATATTGAAATGATTATATGATCTTTCTTCCTTTTCTGATAATTTGGTGGATTACATTGATCTTTTAAGTGCTAAACCCATCTTGCATTCCTGGGATAAACCCCCATTTGGTTGTAATGTATGGCCATTTTATGTAATCCTGGATTTAACTTGATAATATTTTGTTAACAAAACTTACTTAAGTCTACATTCTAGAGGAACATTGGTCTCCGATTTTCTTTTCTTGAAATATTTTTGTCAGGTTTTATTATCAGGGTACTGCTGGCCTCATTAGATGTGCTGGGAAATATTTCTTCCTCCTGTCTTTTTTAAATAACGTGTGTAGATTTATTTATCCATAAAATTTCAATAGAATTCACCAGAGAATCTATCATGGCATGAAGTTTTCTTGGTGGGGAGGTTTTAATTACCAATTCAATTCTTTAAAAGATACAGAGTTATTCACATTTTTCTTTTTTTCTGTTAATTTTGGTAAATTGTGTTTTTCAACATATTAATTTATTTCATCTAAGTTGTCAAGCATATTCCCACACGTGTTCATAATATTCCTTTATTTTCCTTTAAATTTCTATATGAACTGTGGTCATATTCCTTCCGTTTTTCTGAGTATTGGCAATTCATGTTTTCAATACTTTTTCCTTGGCAATTCATTTTTTCAATATTTTTTCTTCATCAGTTTTGCTGTGGTTCATTAATTTTACTAGTCTTTTCAAAGTACCAACTTTTGGATTTGTTAATTTTCTTTATTTTTTATCTGTTTTAAATTTATTTGATTTTTGCTCTTATTTTTACTATTTCCTTTCTTCTGCTTACTTTGATTTTAATTTGATTTTCTTTTTCCAGACACTTAAGGCAATAACATAGATTATGTTTTTGCTTTAACATAGATATTGTTAGATATTTAACATAGATATTGCAATAAGATAGATATTGTTTTTGCTTTAAGCAGTCAGTTTTTATTTAAAAAACTAAGTATATTAGTTTGCTAGGCTTGCTGTAACAAAGTACCAACTAAGTGACTTAACAGAAATTCATTGTCTCACAGCTCTGGAGGCTAGAAGTCCCAGATCAAAGTGTCAGCAGGGCCATGCTCGCTCTGTAGGTGCTAAGGAAGGCTCTGTTCTAGGCCCATCTCCTGAATTCTGGTACTTCCTTAGCTGGGGCAGCATAACTCCAGTCTTCACATGGCATTCTTCCTGTGTAGATGTACATGTCTCTGCGTCCAAATTTCCTCTTTTTGTAAGTACATCAGCCATATTGGATTAGGATCCACCCTAACGAGCTCATCTTAGCATTACTACATCTGCAAAGAGCCTATTTCCAAATGAGGTCACATTCATGAGCATTAGGGGTTAGGACTTCAGTGCATGAATTTTGGGAGAAACAGTTGAACTCATAACACGAAGAGAAGGAAAAAATATATATATATGTATTCCTATGCATTTACCATTTCCCATGCTCTTCATTCCTTCCCATAGATCAAATTTCCATCTGGTATCATTTCCCTTCAGCCTGAAGATATTTTTGCAGCATTCTGGCAGTGCAGGTTTGCTAGTGACAAATTCTCTCAGCTTTCATTAGTCTGAAAATATTTTAATCCATTTAAAGGACATTTTTTACTAGACATAGAATTCTGAATCTATAGAATTCTGGATTCCATCACTTTAAAGGTGGCATTTGTCTTCTGGCTTCCATTGTTTCTGATGTGAAGTTGGCCATCATTCATATTGTTATTCCCTTATATCAGGATTTCTCAGCTTAGCAATGTTTATATTTTAAGCCATATAATTCTTTGTTGTAGGTGGCTTTCCTTTGCATTGTAGGATGTTTAGTGGCATCTCTGGCCTCTACCAACTAGTTACCATTACCACCCTACTCCCATCCCCAGCTGTGAAAATCAAATATCTCTCCAGAAATTGCCAAATTTCTCTAGGGGACAAAATTGTCCCCAGTTAAGAACCACTGCCTTATGTATAATGAATCTTTTACTCTCTGACTCGTTTCAAGATTTTCTCTTTATCCTTGGTTTTCAGCTATGATGTGACTAGCTATGGGTTTTTTTTCTGCATGGTTTTTGCTATGCTTCTTGGGTCTAAAGATTGAAATTTAATTTGTTAAATATTTTTTCTTATTTTCAAGTATTTTTCTCATCTCTCCTCTGGACTCTAATTAAATGTACGTTAGATCCATGATATTTTCCCATAGGTCACTTCACTAAGGCTGTGTTCATTTTTTTAAACATTTTTTTATTTTGAAATAATCATAGATTCACAAGGAGTTTAAAAGAAATGTACAGAGAGGTCTTGTGAACCCTTCACCCAGCCTTACTCAATATTTATATCTTGCATAACTATAGCGCAGCCTCAGAGCTAGGAAATTGATATTGGTACGATACACACAGCTTATTCATGCACAAGTTATATACACACTCATTTGTGTGTGTATGTGTGTGTGCATTTCTATGCAAGTTTATCACATGTATAGCTTTGTGCAACTATAACTACAACCAATAAAAAAAATTGTAACATCAATACAAGGATCCTTCATTCTATCTGTTGACAGCCACACTCATCCTCCCCATTGCCAGCCCCTGGCAACAACTAATGTGTATTCCATCTCTATAATTTTATTATCTAAAGAATGTTGTATAAATGGAATCATATAGTATACAATCTGTTAAGATTTTTTTTTTACTTATCATAATTCTTTTGAGATTTATGCAAATTGTTGTATGTATCAAGAGTCCATTCCTTTTATTGCTGAGTAGTATTCCACGCTATGACTATATCACAATTTGTTTAACCGTTCACCCATCGCAGGGTAGTTCCCAGTTTGGAAACAACCAAAGCTGCTGTGAACATTTGTGCACATATTTCTCATGAAAATACACTTTCATTTATCTGGGGTAAAAGCCTAAGAGTGCAGTTGATAGGTTGTCTGGCATGTGCATGTTTAGTTTTAAAAGAAACTTCCAAACTACTTTCCAGAGTGGCTGTACTATTTTACATTCCCACTAGCAATGTATGAATGATCCATTTCCTTTACATCCCCCCTAGCCTTTGATGGTATTAACATCTTTTTGTTTCAGCCATTCTGATAGGTGTCTAGTGATATTTCATTGTGATTTTAATTTGCATTTCCCAAAAAGCTAATGATACTGAAAATCTTTTCATGTGCTTATTTTCCAGGCATATTGCTCTTTGGTGAAATGTTTGTTCATGTCTTTTGCCCATTTTCTTATTAGACTGTTTGGTTTTTTAATGCTGAGCTCTGAGAGTACTCAATATATTCTAGACACAAGTATTTTGTTGCATATGTGATTTGCAAATATTTTCTGTAATCCTCTTAAATGAGTCTTTCACAGAACAAGTGTTTTTAATTTTTATGAGGTTAAGTTTATCAACTTTCCCTTTTATGGATAAAGTTTTAGAGGTCAAGTGGGAGAATTTTTCACCTAGTTTTAGGTCCCAAAGATATTTCTCCTCTGTTTTTTTCAGAAAATGTTCTAGTTTTACATTTTACCTTTAAGTCTCTGATCCATTTGGAGTTAATTTTTATATAAGGTGTGAGCTTTAGGTTAAGGATGATTTTTTTTATTGCCTATGAATATCTTTTAATGTATTTTTAATTTTTTTCTTTCTTTCTGGTCTTGAGATTGGGTAATATCCTTTGAACTCTTTTTAAGTTTACTGACCCTTTCTTCTTCAGTCTCCAATGTTCGGCAGAACCCATCCAGTGAATTTTCCCTTCAGATATTTTACTTTTCCATTCTAGATGTTCTATTCATTACCGAGAGTCCCTCATCTGTTCAATCATTGTGTTCCTATTTTCCTTTAACTCCTTGAGCATATTTATAATAGCTGTTTTAAGGTTCCTGCCTGCCAATTCCAACATCTAAACTATTTGGGGTCTGTTTTGATTGTTCTCTTGATTATGGGTCACATTTTTCTGCTTTTGCATATTTCTAGTAATTTTTAATTGTACACTGGACATTATTGATGATTTGTTCTAGGGAATTACAGAATCTAGTTTATGTGGTCTTCCTTTAAAGAGTGTTGAATTTTGTTCGGCAGTTAAATTAAGATTGACCATTTTAAAACTATCAGAATTATGTCACTTTTTGTTAATGCAGATATATCTCCATTTCATCCTATGCCTTAGAGCATATCCCTTAATCTAGGACTTCATCATTACTCCCAATTTGTAGCCTGTCTGTAATCTCAACTCAGTGCTTTGAGATATTCAAGGAATTCTTACCACGCAGACTCAGTTGGCTTCAACATCTCTCCATCTTGCATGATCATAAATAAAAAAGATAAACAGAGATATTGGCTCTCAGCCTCACAACAAATAACCATTCTCTACTCAGTCACATGAGGTCTTGCCTTCCATATGTACAACCCAGGCCGTAGCCAAGGACCCACAGAGAATCTCCATGCAGACTTCCACTTTTCCCTGTTACTACTCCCTACCCTGCAGCATACTCCTTTCTGGTACCCTACCATGCGAGTTCCAGATGCTTCTGCAGCCCTGAAGTCTGGCCTCTGCCTTCTCTGTTTAATGATAACACAGTGTTCTACTTTGGCTTTGCTTCTCTATATGCATTCTGGACAGTGCCACAAGGCAGGAAGCCAGGAGAGATATGGGGTTCCCTTCATGTGCTTCCCTTCTCTCAAAAATCAGTCCTCCATTGACTATTGCCCATTGCCTTGAAACAGTGCCAGTTATTCCATAATGGCCATGTGTGGAAGTCCTTAATTTTTAATGATAGACAAAATAATTGCAATGAATCTTTGTTTTCATTTTGATACAGTTAAAGGACATCTCATTATCTTCAAATCTAGCTAAATAAGATATCCTCCCATCCCTTATAGAGTAAACACATTTCCTGGTTTTCCTAACATTGTCCCAGTTAATGCCTATTATTAATAGCTCCCCATTTGACTCTCAAAAATATTCTAGTTTTGTCAATAATTTGCCTGGCTACTCTATTTATAAATATTAATAATTATTATTTTTAGTGTGAGAATCCCATATGATCCAACTTTGTCTTCATTATACAATCATTTTTAACATTCAGTTTACCTTTTCCAAATTTAATATTGTTATTTCTTTTTAGGAATAATTTTTTTCTTTACAATTTGTAAGTTTGCGTACAATCTGCCTCTCCATTTGCTAGTGCTTTGAAATAAGTTCCAATGTAGGCAACATTTGTTTTGAGAAATAGGCTGCACCACACAAACCATACTTTTATTAGGATATTTCTTACAAAGGAAAAATGTATCCTATTCACTCACAAATTTCTCCCTTTTTAGAAGAATTTTTGTTATCAAAAGACAGCAAATTGCTCTTACTTGCCATGATTGGTTGGACTAGCTCCATGGACTCTTGGGTCAAGGGCATTGGCTGGATGAAAGTGTGACAATGGACAAAGACATTGAAGTATTATTGGGAGGAAAAATTAAGACATGTTCTTACTTCTTGAACCTGTCTTCTCAGTTTCTCTGATAAACATTTACATTTTAGCTATCATGACCTGGCCTTCTAAAAAAACACGTGGTAACTAAGATATGACCAAATACCCTACAGAAAAAAACATTTACAGAGAAAAAAAAATGTCCTATATTTTCTTCCATTTGGAAAAGAATGAATTACTTAAGTAAAACAGCATTTGAGAGTAAATGTGGTATCTCTGGCCATAAATATGACTCCTCTTATTTAAGGGTATCATGTTCTCTGGACTGCATTTCTGGCCATATAGTCAATGCCTTGGTAGCTTAGTAAACATGATGTAAGGCAGATACTCTTGTTCACTATTTATTTTCTTTGAATATACACCCAGCTAATGCAAAGTGACAACTTGAATAGTTACCTAGTTATTTTTCAATCACCAAGTTATATATCATATTGAAGACAGCAAGAAATGTTGAACTTTCAAATCTTATGCAAATATGTTGTATTTTCATATATCTCCTGTTCAGCAATTTATTATTTCTATGTTTTTTTATTGGAATCTATTCATAACCTATTTAATGTCAGACTTGTGCCTACAATGACATATGGAGAACACCTTTCATTAAGTGAAAGGTTTTCTTTTATGATAGTCCTTCTAGAAGACTCAATAGTCAGAGACACGTATTTTGAGATAGTAGCAGCTTGGGTGCTGTAATACATTCCCTCTGTTTTAAAACATCCCACAGAATGCTGTCAGCTCTAAGTTTCTATACCTAGAATCTACTAAATCAGATCAGACCATTTTTATATAACGGTTGCAAATGTGTTTTTTTGAATGTTAAATCTGTTTCTATTTTTCAATCAATTTAAAATGTGTAGAAAAAGTGTTCTGATTGTATATTATCCAATTTTCATCAGCTGCCGGAAGGAAATGCTGTGAAAATCTGTGATTTAAAACCCTTAAAACTTCTGCTTGAAATGCATGTTTTGTTAAGAACATTAGATATGCAAAGTATCTGAAACAGAATTTTGATGTCTTTATTAATAGCATTTAAAAGTTTTACGATTTCAGATATTCATAGATTGTATTCTCCTTGACTTACAAGGTCATGTATTTTCGACCTTTATATTTCTTCTTTTGAAAATAACTGAAACTGTGAAGAAAACTGGTAAGAGAAATACAAAGGAAGATTACATTATTAATAATAATACTATCTTTTCTAAGATATAATGGAAAATGTATTTTACATAGGGTATATAAATAACCATAAATATTAATAAACTCTTACTTAAAACCCATTGTGTATGAATCACTTGCCTATAAGCTGTGTGAAATGCAAAGATCTTGTCTTCCATGAGCTTGCAATCTAGTTAAATAGATAAAAATATAGACGCCAAAAGAATGGTATACATAAGTGCTGTTGGGGTTCAGAGCAGCAAAAAAAAAAAATGTTTCTTCCTCTAAGACTTCACAGTGAAGTGGGATTTGAATTAAGGAATGAAATTAATGCACAACAGAAATTCATGATGAAAACAATATTGAATAATAACAAGTTTAAATGCAATATAATTTTTTATTAAGTCTAAGGAACCTACATTGGGTATGGAAAAAAGTGGTAGAAAAAAAACAAATTAGAATAGATGATTTTCTTTTTTATAGCTGTATTTGGTGTCATACTAATTGGAAAAAAAAAACAGAAGCACTGAAACTCTGTCAATTAGTACTTTATTTGGTTTTTAATATTTAGTTTTACCTATTCTATCAGTTTGTATTTATGTCCGCCCACAAGTAAGAGATGGCCAAAAGATTGTGGCTTAAGGGTCCGGCCCGGTGGCATAGCGGCTAAGTTCACACACCCCGCTCCTGGTGTCCCAGGGTTCACGGGTTCAGATCCCAGGTGCAGACTGATGCACCACTTGTCAAGCCATGCTGTGGTGGCATCCCATATAAAGCAGAGGAAAATGGGCACAGATGTTAGCTCAGGACCAATCTTCCTCAGCAAAAAGAGGAGGATTGACAATGGATGTTAGCTCTGGGCTAATCTTTCCCACAAAAAAAAAAAAAAAATGTGACTTAAACATACAGGGATTTATATTCTCACTCACTCAGCAAGTCCCAGGTTATGGCAGCTCCATCAGGTCATTAGGGCTTTTTCTAGCCCTTTACTACTCTACCCCTGTGGTATTGGATCAGGTCCAAGATAACAGCTGGAGCTCCAGTCATCACTTGCTAGGCCCATAGCAAGTAGAAGGAACAAAGAAGGATGCCAGCCTTTCCTTTATGGAGCCTTCAAGGAAGTAAAACACTTTACTTTGCTTATATACCAGTGGCCAAAAGGTAGTCACATAAGCACATCTACGGCAGATGTGGTCTTCTAGAAGATGGGTGCGTGACTGCCTAAAGTGAGAGTTTGGTTTTGTTATGGAGAGAAAGGAGATATTGGAGGCTGGGTAAGCATATAGAAGTTTCTGTCATTCCTACCAAACATTTTTAATGTCTATGGTGCAAATTGTGACATTAGTACATAAAAATGAGTCTGGCTGTCATTCCCTCCTTATATAAGGGGTATTGCTTACTGGTTGATCTATTCTAGGCATCAGAAATGGTATTCAATGCTTACATAGGCTCCACCCATTCCAGTTATCCAATTGCATGAAGATCACGAAAAATTTCATTGGAAATGACTAAACCTAGAATAAGCACGATGGATATCTGGCTGTGTGGTTAACTTAATGTGTCTGTCATTATATTTGTGTGGTTGGATAAATAGATAGATGTGTATATAGGTAACAGTTTGCGTAGTTAGGTTGATTAAAAAAGTAGGAAGGGGAAAGGAGATGAAAGGCGAAGGAAAAGAAGGGAAGGAGAGGAGAGGAAGGAAACTAAACAAAGGAATTGGAGAGAACTCTTAGCAGTATATTAAGGATAGTCTGGTCTAATCAAAATTTACATCTCTCTGTATTGACCTATTCTGCTGATCATTTTCTCAGTGTGGCACACTATTCTAGTCTGGGATGCTGTTTTACTTATTATTATTATTTGTAGATGATTTTTCATTTCAACATTTGTAAATGCTGAGTGTGTACTTCAAATACAGTCCTGAGGAAGCTTTTTTCTTCTAATATTTTATCATATGTTGACTTCCGTATTTACCTCGTAACAAGGGGGTGGCTCTGTCTATCTAACTCTTCTGAGTGCTTTGTGTCTATGGGTCTGCCTTCTATGTCACCACCAGTGCTGCCTCTGTCATCTGCAGGCTGCATTTCCCAACACCTTGGTGAAAGGTCTACTCCCTTTTCACAGTTAAGAATCAGCTCCTCACTTAGTCTTGGATGAAAACAGGACCCCTGTATAGGGCGGCTCCGTGGTACTGTGTGTTATCCCATTAAACATCTCTCTGGCATGGGACAGCAAGACTGTGACTGTTTAATTATTACATGTGCAGAAATATGTGGGCCAGCTACAGAAATCAACACTGTCTAGTGACCTAAATTCAAAAGAACAATATTCAGGACAATTGGTACAATAAACTACTGTCTTTGCACATTACAGGCAAAAAAGGAAAAAAAAAGAAATTCTCTGAAGGATTTTCAGTGAAAGAGATTACCTCCAACCACACTAAAAATGTTTTCAAAAACCCTGTTAACTGCTCTTGAGGAATGTAAATTCCCCATTTCTCCCAGAAATATGTACAATCTACTAGAAATTAGGTAGAATTTAGAGATGGTAGAATAGCAGTGAAGAGAAATTGCTACCAACCTAGAAAACACGATGTCAAGTTACTGCCTCTGTTTGTGACCTGTTCTCATGGTAATGAGTTTAAAAACTGCATTACCATTTAAATTTGTGAAGACATTTTAAATTTTAGCATACAGTGATAACAATAATTAACGAGATAAATCTTACTTTTTCTTTAAAATATCCTACCCTCATCTAACTCATTTGCCATTAGCAAGTACTGTGGAGAAACCCCAGATGTGATTCCTGTGATAGTTAGCAGAGGCCTCTTAGTCATATTCTCTCTTATAAAACTTGTAGACACACTTGTGGCACTTAATTGATTGCACATTCCAGAATGATCTGTCAAATATCGGCACCTGCGAGCATGCTTTCGTGCACAAACTGAAGTGAACAAAAAAATATAGTTTTTTTTTTCACATGTTCAGATTGGATTTTAAAAATAAAATAGGTGAACTTCTTTTTAGTATTTCTAAGTTAATTTTTCAAAATTCAATTCTTGCATAGTCAACGGGGATGGGATAAATATTATGAGATTTTCATTTGCATTGCCCTTCCTGTTCTCTGAAATAATTTATTATAATTTTCATGAGACTTCATAATATTATTCATTCACTTCATAACTGAAACATTGTTAAACGCTGCCTCATGTTGATTCCTGACCTATCCCAGCCAAAGGCACCTTCCTCTACTCCTCTCCTTTCCAACTAAGGAAGTTAGCAAGTTTGATATCCAACAATAACCTACATACATGATTTTGGTCTTATTTATTTATAAAATGGAGAAGAAATTCCTGGCTTTTTAGAAATATGTGGTAGTTAAATGATTGAAAATTTCACATACTATGCAAATGTTAAGAATTTTTACTGAAAATGTTTACAAACATTTTTAAACAAACAAAAAGCACTGGGGAATTAAAATGTGATTATAATTTCATCAGTGACAATTATTTTATCACTCGGATTCTTTAATATATTATTTTAAATGAATTTTATTATTTAAAAAAAACAGTGAATCCTAGTTTATTACCCAGTTTTTAGTAAGATAGTAGAGAGAAAATAGTGATATGAGATCACAGAATGTCAGGAAAATTTTTAGCAACTGGAACAGTGCCTGGTACTTAGTAGACGCTGAATAAAAATTTTTTTACTGAGATTTATCTCCTAGATTTTGAAAGCAGATTAGGAAAAGAAAGTATATATACTGGCTTTAGTAAAAGGTTCATATAACTCACAAAGGAGTTCCAGTTTGCCTGGCAAATGACAAGTCCTTTATCTTTTGACAAAGTCAGTAAAATCTACAAAGCATTGAGCATTGCTCTTCCTATTGCCAACTTCCAGCATCAGCCCAAATGGGTCTAGTAAAGCCCAGGGTCTGATCAGTTCTTCTTTCCCTGAAACCTGCGAGTCATGTTTTGCTTATTTCATCTTCTCATTCTGTGATTTTACCCGAGCTAATTTGGGTATGTAAAGAACATAACTAACTGAGCTAGTATATGATAGCCTTGGACTAGAAGCTAGAATTCTAGGAGAAATCCAAGACCTAAAAGTCTTCCTACTCTCCTCATTTAGGGATAACTTAGCTCTGCTTCTGCTCCACATTCCCCGGAGCATTTACTTCCTGACCATCTGCTTAACAGGATAGTGCAATTTAGGATCCTGTTTGGGGATATGAATTTAAAAAATCATTCATAGAGGCAAGTATAATGATTCGATTGGTTATGTTACTTCTCACTTGTTTTCTGACCCTGACACCGGTAAGAGGAAGGAAATTCAGTGGAAATAATTGACAGAGAAAATCAAAGAAAAAAAGAATTTAGAGAGAATAAGTTTAAATACATTAGTCCCGAAGACAGAGAAGATGGATGAATAAATATATTATACCAAGGAAAAGTGATATTTGAAGCCAGAAAGAGAGGGGTAATATTTATTGACCACATATTATATGTGAAGCGTTATTCTAGGCCCTGAAATGTATTCACTTGGTCTTAATTTTTGACCCCCTTAGCTTATTTTGCTTTATTTTATTAGCATTAGTAGCACATATTAAAGCTGTGACAAGTCAATGAAATATAACGGGGTGTGTTTCCTGGAGAGTTGCAGAGCCGCGACCAAGACATTTCCAAAAACTTACTATGGCAGGTGTTAACCCTTGGACTGCCTGGGTTTCTAGCTTTGGCACCAAATGAAGTGATTGCAGGAACTGTAACATATAAGCTAAATGATTAATATATTCATCTCCTTGCTGGGCATCTAGACCATGAAATTAGCCTCCTTTTTAGTTTCAGGCTAGTGATGACCTTCTTCCCAATTAGAATTGTTGTCTTTTAAATTATTCCTCACATTCACGTAACTTCTGTGATTTTGTAAACTTTTGATTGAGGGGAAAATATACACACAGCCCAGAAAGTCACAAATTGTAGGGTAAAAATACTCCAGTGTAATTTTGAGTTAATTCTGGAAGTTCAAGGTTTGAATTGAAAGAACATATGTTTTCAAGGACTTCGGCCATCCCCCTGTTTGCCTGCAGAGTTAGGCTGCAACACTCTGACTCTCTGGGCTCTGACTTCATTATGAGGAAAACCCTTCGTAGAGGGCATCTGCTCGATTCTAATAATAAATTTTAAGGGAGGGACGGAATCAGAATGAGAAGCAAATGGATTAATTATTCGTCTACATGTGACCTGGGAATTCATTCATTACATTTGTCGCTCATCACTTTGTGCACTCTTGGGCTTCTGCAGAAAAGAAACGTTCAATGAGAAATGAAAGGGGTGAGCCTTTATTTTCTCAGCATTGGAATTTCAATTTAAGTATTCCAGAATAGAGAAATATTCCTAACGTTGGGGCCTGTATATAGTCTGTCAGCGAGGCCCTCTTCTTGGAATTGGAGTTTGAAGATGCGTAAACTATGGTGCCCATTCCCAAGTACATCGCAGTCCAGCTGGGAAAATAAGGGTGAAGAGCAAAAGACCTGGGTTATAATCCTGACTTTACCCCTGGCTAGCTATATCACCTTGGACACTTAGTGTCAGAGACCTCATTTGTAAAAATCGAGGATTAAAAGCAATTATTTGTAAGTTTTCCTCTAATTCTAAAATTTTGTGTTTCCATATTATTATGGACTTCTGTTGTTGGAAAGGGCTTCAGGGATAATTTAACAATTTGCTCACCTAGTCCAATACTATCTTCCAAATTGGTCCAATAAGTGCGTTGAAAATGGTAGATATAGCTTGGAGTCATGGACGTAGAGGTCATCATTTAAAATATCAGATTGAATGAGCTCTCAAAAGGTATGACTAAGAGAAGCAGAGAAACAGGGGATGGAATGATTTCAAAACAACCACCAAGGTCAAATTAAGAGTGGCCCACCTTGCACATTGTTAATCAACAATTTTTAAATTACAATCTTAGGTCTTTTTTTTATATATATACATATTCCTGGGGATTTTGACTCTATTCAGAATTATGGCTGGTTTTGTGTTTCATTTTGTATTCATAAGCAATGTGATTATTGAATATTATCTTTTTTGCAGCTCATCTTTTTGTTTATTTAATAACAGGTCTAGTTCATCTACCATTTCAAATGATGCGTGAAAAGCCTGTTTCTCTGATGAAATTGTAAGCTCTCCAAGGGGAGAGCTCAGGGAATCAACACAGAATTTTGCACTAAGAACCTGTGTGTGTGTGTGTGCGTGTATTTAGTAGAGTCAAAGAGAGGTTCATCAACTCGTCCATGTTAGGTATGCTCTGCAAATTTAATGAGTATACTCATAATATTAGATTCCATGCCACTGATTAAATTATTTTTACATTGTAATTTTTTACAGCCCATCTCTTTTCACAAAGAATTTGAGACAATATCCATTTTTTAAAACCCTATAGTGAAATAATAAACTATAGATAGAGATAGAAGATTAGTACCAGGGACAAAGAGAATATAAATATGCCAATCATAAGATGAGTCTAGTCGCTGAGCATTACGTTTCATTTCAGCTTTCTGATAGCCAGAGGAAATAAATGGAAGTATATTCAGTTATAAAGTTCTCATTCATGGATAAGAGGAAGCATACTGGTCCCTCAGGGGAAATAATACATTTTGATAAACACATTAAAAAGTTGTGTTCTCCAGACAAAATCCTGTGGAACTATTCTCATTATTTACATTGAATTCTAGATGAATTGATTAGTTTTTCACAGAATACTGGTAGGTTTATCTACCAATTGGACATCATACAGAACTTCGCTTCCCAGATAACCAAGTAGTTATTTGACTAGCCCAGTTAGTTCAAGGTCTCCTGTGCTGAATATAGGAATAACAAGGTTAAACTAACTGACTGTAATTACTAAGAGTTTTCCCTTTCTTTTAAAAAATTTACTTCTTTATTTTTTATTATGGTAAAATATGCATAATATAAAATTTACCTTTTTAACCATTTTTAAGTATACAATGCAGTGGCATTAAGTACATTCACAGCATTGTGTAAGCATAACCACTATTTCCAGAACTTTCTCATCATCCCAAACAGGAACTCTGTACCCATTAAGCAATAACATCCCATTCCCCCTCCCTCCACCCCTAGTAAACTATATTCTATTTTCCATCTCTAAGAATTTGCCATCTCTGTGTACCTCATAGAAAAGGAATCATACAATATTTGTTCTTTTGTGTCTGCCTTATTTCACTTAGCATACTTTTTTCAAGACTCATCCATGTCATAGCATGTATCAGAATTTCATTTCTTTTTATGGCTGAGTAATATTCCATTGTATCCTTTTTAAAAATATATGTTACTTCTTCATTCTTAAGGTTTTTTCCCTGCTTTTTGAGTTGTCAAAAATACTAGCAAAAGATTCTAAGATGACATCTGCCAATCTCTTAAATACCCACACAGTGTAAATCACTGTCTCAATTACTTTACTCCAAGGTTTTACTTTGATATTATTTTCTTATCTATTATAATTCAACTTTAAAAGAAAACACTGTTTCTCTACTCACAGCATTTCTGACACCAAATGTGTGGGTTTTCCACACCAAACAATTCTCCAGTTCTCTGTAGATAGCAACCAGATGTCCTACAATTTAATTCAATTCTGACACCAACTACCTAGAGTTAGTGTAGACCCCAGAGGTTAAGGGCTCAGTCCCACAAGACTTCCTCCCACTTCAGATGCCAGTCTCAAGTAATGGGTCCCCAGGTTACCCACACTTCTGTCCAACTTGGCTACAAATCAGGATTTCCCATGACCCTCTTCTCAGGTTTGATCATGTGCTATAATGGCTCACAGAAGTCAAAGAAACACTACTCACTATTAGTGGTTTATTATAAAGGATATTATAAAGGATACGAATGAACAGCCAGATGAAGAGGTATATCAGGTGAGATACAGAAGGGTCCAGAGTGCAGGAGCTTCTGTCCCTGTGGAGTTCAGGGAGCACCACCTTCCCAGCACATGGAAGCATTCACCACCCTGGAAGCTTTCCAAACCCCATTGTTTAGGGGTTTTATGGAGGTTCCATTACAGAGGCATGATTGATTAAATCATTGGCTGTTGGTGATTAACTCAATCCCCAGCCCCTCTTCTCTTCCCAGAGGTTGAGGTTTGGGATGAAAGTTCCAACCCTCTAATCACACTGTTGGTTCCCCTAGCAACAACCTCCCATCCTGAAGCTATCTAGGGGCCTTTAGCAGCCAGTCATCTTATTAACATGAATTTAGATATGGTTGAAATGGGCTTATTATGAGTCACAAAAGATGTTCCCCTCACCCCTATCACTGAGGAAATTACAACAGTTTTAGGAACTCTGTGCCAGGAAACAGGGACAAAGACCAAACACATACTTCTTGTTATATTACAATATCATATACTTGGAAGTTCCATTGCAAGCAAGTTTCCTATGGCTTTTTATGGAAAAAAATTAAAATCCTATTTTTGTTTGTTTATTTTTTAAATTTCCAAACTTTCTAGGTCTTGGTATTAAAGGTGTTTCATGTGACATCTCAGTCCTCCTCTTTGATCAATACAATTATTAAATATCTTCATGTTGCCCTTTGTATAATTTATAAGCATTGCAAGTTTTATTTCTTTTCCCCTTGATCTGAACAGCTACTTGCCTCCTGAGAATGTCCACTAGCTTTCAACATTGAAAGCTTCTGTCTCATTCCTACAGTCTAAGAAGAAACTCCACAAAATTCAAAGGACATGGAGGTTCAAGATTTTTAAACTATTGATTAGAATTTAAGCAATATGACCTTTATTTGAGTATGCAAAAAAATCAGTCCTGCAGCTATGGCTCCATTTGATTTGAATCATGGAAAAATAATGCATAGGGATCAAGGCTTATATCAAATGTTTTAATTAAGTTGAAACTATAAAATACACATTGAATCCTAATTCAAAAATTAGATACTGTCTATAAAATATTTTTCTTCTTAGGTGTACTCATACTTTATAACACGCTAACATACTAATATGATATATATTTTCACTGAGCCCTTCTTTGAGAAAATATTTGAAGAATAAACTTAATGAAAATAAGCTTGTTATTGTTCTAAATATGGATGTGAAACTGAAGTCCTTCATACATATATATATATTTTTTTTTTTTCGTGAGGAAGGCTAGCCCTGAGCTAACATCCATTGCCAATACTTCTCTTTTTGCTGAGGAAGATTGGCCCTGGGCTAACATCTGTGCTGGTCTCCCTCTACTTTATATGTGGGATGCCTGCCATAGCATGGCTTGATAAGCAGTGCATAGGTCCACACCCAGGATCCGAACCTGCGAACCCCAGGCTGCAGAAGCGGAGCAGGCGAACGCAACTACTATACCCCCAGGCTGGTCCCATTGAGCCAAGTCTTCTTTTATATGAACACTTCAATAGAGCAATCTGCTGGAGAAATTTCTTGCAGCATTTTCTCCTACAACTTTTGCTTCATTATATTTTGCTAATAATTTTGAAAGTAGCTAGATATTAAATTAAATACAAATGTATTCTAATTTTGAAGCAAACTTTCAAAAGAAATATTAGTCCAATACATGAAAATGCATTAATTAAATGCATTTAAATTCTTGGATTTTTCTCTGGATTCTTGGAATTTCTTAGATTCTTTAATTTATAGTGTTAATACTTCATAACTTATATGTAATCTATATATCTGACTAATATATATGATGCAAAGCAAGTACGTTATGGACATGTACTCAACTTAATATTCAGGTATCCATTACCATTGCTAAGGAAAATCTCCTAGATATTTTTTTCTAATTTCACATGCCTTCATTTCATATTCAAATTAAAATTTCAAAGTAATCAAAAAATCTGGTTTAAAAATCTTGCATTGTTACCAGTTTGATTTTGATATTACATTTCACTAATAAACTTTTGGTTAATGATCAGTTTTAATTCAGTTTAATTCAGTGATATTTCTAAATTGGGTAATTAATATCTGACATTATTCTTAGTGCCTGACACCTGCTTGAATGTCCTTTACCATGAGGAAAGTTTTCCATTGAGCCAACATAAATAAAATCTGGAAGCTAGAGAAAATAGCTACCTTGAAGAAATTTGGCACATAAGAACCCAGCAAATTCTTTAAATACTTTCCTGTTTTCTTTCACGAGTTCTTAAACAGGACACATTGAAAAGTTTTTCTTCTTGCTCACCTTATTTACCCTTAGCACCAGTCTAATAGACTCAATTATAATGGACACTGTCCGTTCTGGATACCAGACTCTAAGCTTCCATTGCAGTCGGGTCTACTCAATTTAAATAGCTATCTTCACATGTATCTAAGTGACTTTTTAAAAAATGGGATATTTTACAACCAGAAAAAGAATTTAAAATATACAGAATGGATTGATAACTAAATGTGGTTTACTAGGTGGTCAGCATAAGCATAATGATAAATTCAATAAAATACATTATGTGTCTAATGAATATTTCCAATTTCTCTTCATTAAGAAATTTATGATACCCTTTAATCTGGATGGCTACAGGTCTATCGTAGTTCTATACAGGCTCTCTTCTTTCATTTTACTTCATTATTATTCTTGTTCTATGTCCTTCTATCCAATCAGCACTGGAATGGATGTTTCTTTGAATCATGCCTTAAATTATACCTGCAACTGCTTAAAGTATTTCTAAGAACATTTGCTTTCCTCCAGTATAATTTATGCAAAATTCCAAGTCCAGTGCTAATAACCCAAAACAATGTCTCCATTTTGCACACTCTCTGGTCAGCCTCTCAGACTCCAGGATTCACTTGATAGTTTTATACCCTTTGGCTTTTTGAAAATGAGATGCAGCTTCAAAATTGGGAACAACCTAGGGCCTGCCCAGTGGCATAGTAGTTAAGTTCACATGCTCCACTTAGGGAGCCTGGGGTTTGCAGGTTTGGATCCCAGGCGAGGACCTACGCACCACTCATCAAGCCATGCTGTGGCAGCGTCCCACATACAAAATAGAGGAAGATGGGCACAGACATTAGCTCAGGGACAATCTTCCTCACCAAAAAAAATTGGGAACAACCTAGGATAGGCTACTATATGAAACAAAAATCTTGAATTCAAATCACTCTTTCTCTTTTAAACTGTCAAGCATCCTCCATTGACTGGAGGACCTCAGAGATTTGACTTTTAACTATTTCATGCCAGTGATATATGCACTAAGAGGTACACGTGAAAAAAAGGCAAACTATCAAAATCAGACAGTAATCCTAAACAGCTTCCAAATAAGGCTCAACTTGAGCTCATCATTTCTCAGCCTTACTCTCTGATAGAGACCAGGCATGTACATAAAATTTTAGATAGCCCTTGAATAACACAAATTCAAATCAAATCAAATTCACTGTCTTTACATGGTATGCATTTGGGGGCATTTGTTGGCATACAATGGATGTTTTTAATCACGATAGCAGTGGTGTACGGAACAGGAATGAACAATTTAATTGAATAGGTAATAATTAGAAATTTATCCTAACATTAGTGATGTTCCTCATGACTGTGCTAGCTTTTGAACAATAAAGATACATAAAGCTATAATCATACAAAGATACATAAAACTATAATCTTTTTATTATAGAATTTTCTGGTTGAATGTTGGGAAGTGTGCTGAAATCCTTCATTTCCTTTACTGCTAGTGCAATCTATGCCTAAAATGTTAAAATTGTACCTCAGTATAAAAGTAACTTATTTTTCTTCATTATTTTGATTAATTGGGATTTTCTGTATAAACCGAAAATTTGAACTCCACTAGCTCTTAATGAATGATCCAGGAAAATATAATTTCTCTGTAAATGATGGTTGATTGGAAAATGTCATCCTCTGACCTACTCAGCCTTGCTAATCAAGAGAAGTCTTTGGAGGGACTCATGGTTAGATTAAACAGGCTACAATCCATCCACTACCCCCTTTGTTTGTTTAAATTACAGTTTTTGTCAGGTATCAGGTTTAGTGTATCTGAGGAAAGCCACGCAACACGGTTAAGAGTGTGTATGGCCATGTCTCTGGTAATTGGATAGTGCGCTGAATTTCACCTGAAGCTGTTTTGAATTAATGCAAGACATCAGCCTCTGGCTTTAGGTGGTTTAATTATCAGAATTGTCACATTTTAGTTATCAGCCCAAAGGGTGCATGCTAGGGTTGATTGGGAACATGTGGCATTACCCTGACACAGGTTACTCGATGGCCAGATATGGGTCACTTCAGGAACAGACTTAAAGGAGCACTGTCGTGATTTAGAAATATTTTATGGATAGGAATCAGATTTTCAAAGAAAGACCGAATACAAAGCTCTTCAGTGGGAAGAAGAAAAAACATCAGTATAATCTCAGTCTCTTATATGCAGAACTTAGGTTGATATTAAGAGGTTTCTAAATGTCCATATTCATCTTTGGTTTTCTTTTTCATTTTTGCATTTGAGATTATTAAACTCAAGCCATTTATTCTAATGTGTTAGACTAACCCATGTCCCACTCTACTATTAGAATAAAATCAATTCTTATCAGAAGTCTCTATTGTGAACTAAGTAGAATATAGTCCTGTGAATTATTCTTACTTAAAGGAACCCAAACCATTTATCTGGAAAATCTGAAGTGTCTGAAGAGTTCATGCGGTTTTCATTTCTACGTGTTTAACTGCTCTATTACTGAAATTCTATAATGGGAATGTTCAACTATAGAGCATAATATCCCAATGACCATCACAATGCTCTAAATTCTATTGTTTTCCTGGATGCTATCGCTTTCCTGAAGCATCAGTAAAAATAATGGACTAATTCTTCTGAATCACTGCACTCTTATCCCAGTTCAGTTCTAATAGTATTGACTACAATCTAAGCATTTTTGCTTCACTCAACACAGCTCTTAAAGGGCTTTCCCTTTTGAAGGCATACTCTCTGTGGGTGGTCAATACCCTTATGAAATCGTCAGACTTGAAAGTAAGATGGATTGTTACTGGAACATTAAGTAGGACAGAGAGCAGATGAAATTTACATACAAAGTTGCAGCTGTTCATAAGCTCAAAAACTTAAATTAGTTCAGCTGAACTGCTCAATTCCAGTAAGAAACCAACTGAGGAGTTGCTTCTTCATTCCTGAATAGGAGGAAAATGCATCTAAAACATAAACTGAAACCTTGCCATCTTAAGAAACTAACATTTGTGCTAAATGACCCCCTCCCCCATCAATCCCTTTCAGCTAAGATTTTACAACCCCTGTAGAACAAATAAGGAACCTTCAATCCAGATGGCCTCTCCTGATGCTCACCATCCTCCATCTCTGCAGCTTTTGACACCATGACCCCCCCCCCACTTCTTCATAATCTTTTCCTTGGTTTCCCTCAGCTCTTTTAATAGTTTTGTTATTTTCTCATTTCCTTTCCTCCTTCTCTATCTACCAGTTCTCTTCTATAGAATTCCCAAGGTTCCATTCTTGCTCTCTACTATTGTCTTTATCCAATTCCTTAGATTGTTCATCTACTCTTGCCATCTCAATGATCGCCTATGTGCTTATTATTAATCCAGCAGTTTCTGCTCAAACCTTTATCCTTAATTTATCTCCAATTGTTCACAGAACATGTCCAGTCAGGTGGTCAAGTTTGTGAAGTCAAGCTTGACTGCATGTGATAATCAAAAAATGAATCCCTGGTCTAACTCCCCATTTCCATTCATGGCTCCTGTTACCCTGTTTCCCTGAGTTGAATAAATTGAACTCACCTTTATTGCATCTCTCACCCCACACCCATTTAGCCACTAAGTATACATTCTTCATGAAGTTTCCGGTTTGTTTCTTCCTTTTCATGTCATATAACCATTACTCCAACTTGGACCATCATCACATTCCTCATATCTCATTTTTAATAGTTGACTATCTAATTTCTGAGTGTCACCACTTGATTTCATGCTGGTTATCCAGGTTAGTAATAGAGTCACTTTTACTATGTATTCTCTTTGTTGAAAACCTATATTGACTTCTTTTTGTATATCGAACAAATTTAAAATCCTCAAACCAGCTTGAAGGGCCCATATGAACTGACACCACTTGGCTTTTTCAATCTTACAATGTTCAACTTCGAGCTTCTTGCCGGCCTTCAACACTCATAGCTAGTTTTTCTCCCTGACACGTTCACATTTACCTTTGCTTCTGTTCTTCTCTCCTCTCTCTCTACTAATAACAATGCTGCACATCTTTAACGCTCACAAGATTTGCCCTCTCCATGAAGTTTGCCTGAACTAACACCAGCCCACAGAGATTTTTCACATGTTCTGAATTGCCTCAGAATGACACATACAGGCTAAAACTCTCTATACACTTTATAGATTGCTTCCAAAGTGTTTTCTAACTTATCATGAATATATGAATTTCCTCTCAAACAAGATTTAACATTCCTGAAGAGGAGGAACTGTGAATTGTACCATTTTAAAACTGTGAATTCTACCATTGAATTTAAAAATAACTATTCCTAGTTTCTGGGATGCTTCCCCAATTCAGTTATTTCTAATCCCTGTGTGAGTATCAGAGGAACTAGGTCTTTAATGGCATAATCAGATCCCATGTCAAATAAATGACATTAAGAGTGTTATTAATATAATTCCTTATTCCCAGAGATGTTCTGGAAGGTTTATATGTACTCTCATTTATTATAAATACATTGAAGTATGCTTAAATGAAAAAGACTGAATAAAAATGAACTTCAAATGACAAAAAGATGTTCTATAAATGTAAGAATTAATGTCTACATTCTCATGTAACCCTAAGCAAATATATAGAACAAGTGTGGTCCTACTCATTAAACCACACTCTGAATTCATTTCATGTTTTCTGCCCACAGAAATTGTACGACTGTAGACTAGACCTGAACGTTATCCCACAATAATATAGTTAATGAATTACAGACATCTAAGACACATTTGAAAAACTATGAAGGCAGAGATTATCTACCTCCGTCTTCCTCTGCATTCCTCTTAGGACCCATCAAGTACTTTGTGGGTTCCAAATTCAGTATCAATGAATGCAAAGATTTTTGCCTCTGTAATTTCATCTGTATAATATAAAATTCATTGGCATTTATATTTGTGATTTTATGAAACTACTAATCCCAAAGGAAGTGTTCTTGTGAATATGAAAAGATAATGGTTTTGTTAATATTTGGGCCTATTTCTACATTTGATTTGTATTGGGCTTGAGAAATGCTTAATCAGAATAAGAAAGCACAGCCACAGATTAAAATGTTTTAGCAACACAAGACAGTCCCACACAATACATAACCCTCCTGCTGTTTCACTAAAACTTTTGAAATAATTTATAATTTTTCCCACACATTTTAAAAATATGTGTTGTAGAGTGCTACACATGGAGCAAAGCATTTTTATTGCTCATAAAAATACCAATAAACAAGGAACAAACATAATGTATTATGTTTTATATGTAGGAGGAAAAAGCAGGCTTATTAATCCTGTATACATCTTTGAGAAGTTAAAAAAATTGAATTCTAGCAGATCAGAAGAAAGGGTAATTTTTGAACCTGAAAATGTGACATCACCTATGAACTTCTAATGTTTTTGGCTAATGAGCTGATCTTAGTTAATTAACTATGAGACAATGGTGTTATTACAAATTTCAAAGTTTCTAATGATGTAATAATATCACCTTTTAAGCTAAGTCCACATATGGACAGGTCATCATGTTGAGAAATAGCACTTCCTACCCTAAATATCTGAGGGCTGAGGAGACAGACAAAAAGCATTAGGATAGTTCTAATTCTGTCTAAAGTCCGTACCATGGAGATCTGCCTGTCATGCTCAGACACCACACAGGGACATTCTCATTTATAGGCCTGGAATGACCAGCATCACCAAAATAGTTATCCATTATTTGCTGGCAGCCGATAAGCCCATCAAAAGGTAACCAGTAAGTAAGAACTTATTTGAAGAGTGACATATCTTACTGCTGTCAGGGAATGTGAGCAAAATAGCCATCAGTTTATCATATTTACAAAAAGAAGGGGTGTTTGGAAGTCAAACTTTTTTTTTAAGATTAGAATCCTTAATCCAAAGCTTCAGAAGAAGATTTGATGTTTTGTAAATGGTTGGTTTCATCTGGAATCTGGTTAGGGGCTTTGCCGAGTCAATGGTCGCCAAGTCAGTGACAGTTAAAAAAAAAAGAAGAGAGAGAATACTAGAACTTTCCCCAGCTTACGATAGAATGATATGTCAGAATACACAGATGCCACAGAATAGGCACCTGAGCATGATTTGCATCCAATTATGGGTGTCCTAGTTGTAACACATGCATATTTATGCACACAGTGTGCAAACAGGAGCTAATGTCCATAAACATGAAAAAGATTAGAAAATTCATTAATTAGGGTCATTTGTACAATTCCATTGTCAACTTTAATCACTTGCTTCAATTGACGTCTCCTTTAGAAAGTGAATCCGCAAGTAGTTATTTATTTATTCAGCAAGAATATTGTGTAGGGCTATCTTCTGCTTGACCTGTAATGTAATTTCTAATAACACATTCATTTCATATGCAAGAGGTTGGGTTTCACACATTAACATAAACTGTTAAATTAATAAATACTTGTTAACTGTGTTAGATTTCATTCCCTGTCAGTGGAAATAATGTGATTGCATTTTACAAGTGTGTGTCAATTGGCTGCTTTGTGTTTTTTAGTGAGGGCCTAAACAAAATTAGCATTTTTACAAATTTAACCGTCTAAAAAGGCTTAGGTCATTCCATAGGCAAAATAATAAATTTCCTTCTGAATCAAACTATAAATAGAATCCCAGCTAATTAATTTATTATTAGCTATTCCATTTGTAAACAATGACTCAGCACATACAGTCCCATCACAAAGTCTAAATACATACTCACCTTCCCAGCCACCCAATATTTTACTCGTATCTATGCAACTTTCTCTGACTGTATTCTTTATATATGCCTTCTCTCTCTCCCCAACTCAAACTTTCATTGATTATATTTAATCATGTCCCAATTAGCAAAAGTCTGTTACATGCCCACACTTTCTTTACCTTGTTTAAAGGAAGTTGTTCTTCATAAGCTCATTCCTTGACTTTCCTCCTACAAATTGCTTTTTCTTCTATTACTCCTACTGTGTTTAAAATATAAGCACTATGTTTAAAGAGTGTGTACTCTTCAATAGGCTTCCTTCCTCCCTCCACTTACAGTCAAGCTCTGGATCAAGGGAATGTTGAGCTTTGGAAGAGAACAAGCTTTGAACTTGGGGAGATGGAGTGAGTGATTTGTTAGGAAGTGAATCAAGAAATGCTCTTTTTTTTCACCCAATCTAAAAGCTAGAGAATTAGTTCAAGGCTTTTTTTTTTCATTTTTATGAAAATGACCTAAGGCAAGTCACTTAATCCCTCTAGACCTCCATTTCATTGCCTATAAAATGAAAGTGTTGGATAAGCTCATCATGATCCCTTTTAAAATTAAAATTCATGTTTCTGAGATATCACGCAAAGAATTTTTAAAAGAACTAAAAACTTTTACTGAAATGGAGAACAATGTTCTCAAAAACGTCCTGATATTTCTAACTAAAATTTAGCTTCTGCTTTGCATCTTGGAAAAAAGCAGCTCCAACTTTTTCCTGGATGTGTCTCAAAGCCATATGGGAAAATATTAAGTGTGGACATTCTGGAACCATGGAACACACTAAATATGCATACATGAAGAATGAAGATTCTTACAAAGGGGCAAAGATGCTGGGGCTGTCTCTTTAACAGTAGACAAGTTTATTAGACACTGGGATGTATTTCATGAGTGAAGGACCAAGGTTTATGGTTTCCAGCTCCTGTTTCTTTGTTGCCACAGCAGCTGGGTCAGGTTTTTTGGAGTGCTGTCTATAAATAGACCCCAGTTTACCAGGCCCTCCTCTAGCCCCAGCCTGCATGTTACTTCTATTCCTACTCCATCCAGCTGGGTTCTGATTAATCCCAAAAGGCCTTGCCTGGTGGTAGTAATTTGCAGAGTCACAGACCCGCTTCAGGATGAACACCAATATAAGAAAACCTAAGGTTCTTCTCCACACAGGTGGAGACATTCTTCCTGGAAGTAATCTTTCAGAAATTCAAATTCCTGTTACTCACCGTGGGAGTTTTATTATTCTTCACAGCCCTAAAAAAGAATCTCATCTTTTCTCCCTGATATTCCCTTCCTAAAAAGTCCCAATTCCTCCATAGGATTTCACTTTAGGCTCCTGGCTCCTTCTTTCTTCCTGCCTGCCAATTTCAAAGCTGGCCAACTATTTTCTACTAGTTCTGTCCCCAAATCTGGAATTTCAATGTACAGAATTCAGCATTTCAAACAAATTATTTTAGCACAAATGAAATGTTTAAATTGAATGGTTCTTCCTGGCATCTTCCAATATTCACCCCATTTTTAAACTATAGGTCATTTATTTCAGCTTTGACAAAGATATAAAGAGATACCAAAGAGCATGAAATGTGTCATTAGTCAGAAGAAGAACTCCTCCATCATGCTTCTTGGCTAAATGTATGCAGGAACTGATTTACAAGTGACTTTATCCAATGCGTCTCTTCTGAGCTATTTTCATACTAACCAAAGGTAGGAAACGTCCATTTTTAAACTTGGCATTCCTAAGATATTGAGTTAAAATTTAGAAGCATCTTAGTTTTCTCTCAGCTTTGCTTGTGCTTCAAGAACAAAATTCATAACATTAATCAAGGACTTTGATTCAAAAAGCTTATCATCTACATCTAAATCTGGAAATACTGGAGGTCACTGGAAATACCGAACAGTATCTTCTTTCAACTTCAAGAGTTTGAAGAAGCACTACTGGGCAAGGAAAACTTGTGTCCTGGCCAACGATACTTATACATTTGTGTCAAGAACATATCTAAGAACTGTATCGATGTTGGCATCTTCTAATGTTTTCAGCATTATCCTGATCATGACATTTATTCACTTTTTTGTATTTTTTTACCTTATTCACTAAGTATATGGTTAGGCTTCCATCAAAAATGGGCTTAAAAGACTTGCTCTGCCCTGATGCATTCTTTTACTGTCAAAATACTCACCAAACTGTCATTGTATTAGAGCAACTTAGCAGCCATATGACTCACCAACAATTCTACTTCTCTGACAACTGCAGTCAATGGCGGAGATGCCATTAGAAATTTTCCCTTCATCTGCTGTAGGCTGATAAGATCGAGTAGAGCAGCTTTATTCACATCACACAATCCAACTTCATTGAAAAAAGAAAATGGAAAAGGATCAGTTCTTTAGTTTAGTGGTCCTTCACCACTTGTTTTAAATATAATCTTTGGAAAAGCAGTAGTTGAGACACCAATATATCTGTAGTTATGCACATACACCCCCCCCCCACTTTATGATAGTTTGTGGTAGTTTTATCAAAGGATAATGCAGTAGTTACCCAATTGGTAATTAGGTTTTTCACTGTGTTATTCTATATTTTTGCTCATTTCTGCTGTATTTACATCTAAAGTCTGTTGATGGTTTATTTTTTCCATTAATTAAACCTCCTCTTATTATTAACATGAAAGAAAGGAAAGTGTAGAGTCTAGGACCCATCGTCTTTGCTTATGCAAATTATGCATAGTCTGCTAAAATATTTTCTAGTCCCACAGAAATCTATATTGCTGTATGCTCTAATCAGCAAACCCAAACTCTTCTAACTCATTCAGCTTCCCCTTATTCTTCTTAATACGTCTAAACATTTTCATATAATTCATAGGACATCGCACCAGATCCCCTCCTAAATTTCTATTGGGGAAATATTCTTTGTGATAATCTTCCTTTAATATTTTTCACCTGTCATGTGTATGCAGTTCTAGGTGCCCCAACTTTCAGCTTGTAATAATATTTCAAAATAGTCACCACTAAATATGTTTCATCCACATTTTTCATTAAAAGTAGTGTTTTGAAGATATTGTAATTACTTCTTTTGTTGTTTACTGATTCAAAGGAAAGTACATTCAGCTGAAAGGATAAAGCAGTCACTAAATTATCAGATAATGTTTAATGTATCATTTAATTTTTGTTTTATTTTTTAATAAAAAAAATCTCTTCTCCAGGGATAATTTACCAAAAAAAAAAATGATGCAGCAATATATTTACTTCACCATATTATTCATTTTAACAGAGATTTTGGGTTGCTACATGTTTAAATATTTATATTGAATATTTTCAAAGATTTGATATAAAAATAATAAAAGTTATTTGAGTGAGCATTTTTCTTAGAGAAAATGACTAGAAATCTTGTCAAGATTTTTTAAGTTACTTTTAATACTGTCCCTCTTTATCTCCCATCAACTTTTGATATTTTTAAACTAAAATTACTAGATTTTTCAGAAGACTAGTCCTAGGTCTGCATGATATCTGAGAAGTAAAAAAATCAAATATTGAGTAATATATTATCTTTGTGTCCTTAAGACTTAGGTAGAGCAATACCATTTTGTGTCTGTAGTTATTTGCTTACAGATACAAAAAATAAAGGAGTATTTAAGAACTACAGGAATGAGAGAAACACAGAAAGAAAAATACATGGTACATTTTATACAAAAAATAAAAGAAAACCAACTAAACTTTTCAAACCAATTTTATCCAGTTCTTTATTTTTTCATATAGGATTCTACCAGTATCTCGTCAACTGCCCTGCATATTTTACTGTTAAAGTAAAACTCATTTTTCCCACTGATCTTTTTTTCATTTTTTAGATTTTAGAACAAACTTGTCAACATTTCATCTTATATTGGTT
The DNA here is from genome assembly GCA_031878705.1 of Tapirus indicus. Lineage (NCBI taxonomy): Eukaryota > Metazoa > Chordata > Mammalia > Perissodactyla > Tapiridae > Tapirus > Tapirus indicus. The sequence continues at coordinate 29,613,729 of CM062937.1, read as the reverse complement.
ATAGTATTTACTGCTGTAATTAATTTAGCAGAGAGATGTTCTCACACACTCATAATTTCATGAAAATAACAATTTTCATGCTGAAATTTTTCACACTTCATCACAACCCAGATATGAGTTTATCTTCAAAATTTGAAGAAAATCTTCAATCTTCATTGATTTACAAGAACATTTTAAAGAAGCCTTTATTGCCAATGCCAAAAATATTTTGGCTTTTTAGATTAATTCAAATTTAAATATAGCTTAACTTAAACTTCAAATTTAGGGGATAAACTTTTTCCATTAGGAGTCTTCATTAACTAGCTGAAAAATATGCCATTTCCTAGCACTTTACTGGGTTTTCATATTTCAAAAATTCATAAAAATCTAAAGGAAAAGAAATACATTTTGGCTTGAGGTATTAAAATAATGTTACATTTAAAAATTAGTATATTCTTTCATATTTCGGATATAAATAGTCCGTGGTGTATCATCGACGATGGCCAAATGTTCAGCAGTTCCAATATGTATATTTTTTTATTTGTTTCCCATTCAAGATATATATCTCCAGCTCCCAACAGACAAATCCAGAGATTTAAAATTTCTGTCTCTACTTGAAACTGACCCTCTTGCGTATACTCTAGAAATCTTCAAGTCCCTTGAGTCCTCTTTTCCCTTCAGTACAATTCAATAAATTCAATTCCACAAGCATTAATTGGGCTTCTGCTCTGTGTAAAGCACTCAGTGTGAAGTACAGTAAAGAATAAGCTTCAGTCCTTCTCCTCTGTGATTTCAGCACAAGAGAGGTGTGCTCCCTTCCTTTCCCCTGGAGAACCAAAGCTGCCAGTAGTATCATTGGGAACAGAACTATAACATCTGGATGTTGCTAGTTTCTTTATTCTCTCTCAAGTGGCAAATCACCCCACTGAGTGTGCATCTATTTCTGCCTGAGTTTTTGTGCACCTGCACGTGTGGGCACACACACTCATCTCCATCAGATTCTCCAAGGCATGTAGGCTTTCACATTTTTAATTTTCTTTCAAATAGTTCCCTTTGTATAGGCCATCAGTTATTGCTCATGTCTCTGGTCTTAGAGATTCATTCAAAGCACTCTCCTAACATGTCTGTGAGCACAATGACATGTCGCTTTCACTAATTTGGAAAAATAACCAGCACATTCTTTATATATGATGATAAGTGAGAATAAGGAAGAGTGAAAATTAAAGGTATCAGAGCCCCTCAAAGCAACACTAGGATTGGCTTTTTTACAGTCTGATAATTAAGTCATTTTCTATATATCATTATTGCTCAGTAGAGTAGTAGGAAAACAATTTGAATAAAATTTGAGATTACAATATAGTATTTGCCCACATTTTTCTTTAGCATATATAAATACAGAGTAGCATCAGAATAGTGTAGATCCCATCTAGTAGAGTGCAACTCTGTGGATATTCATTCCAAGTATAAACAGTGTTTGACTCTAATATTTCAAAATGGTGGACAGATAGTTGATGATGAGCGCCTTGCCTGATGTGCACTAACACTGGCTCAGAGAGTGATGTTCTGCTAGGAGAACTGGGCAACAATTCTTGTCTGAGCACACAGTTCAGATTGGAGCCCAATTCTGAGGTACAAAGAGGAGACCATTGATGGTAAGAAACAGGAGGAATTTGACACTAACCTTCCCCCCAAATCACAGCCTTTCTATAACCAGAAAACTCATAATGTTGTGAGGGGTCATGTATATAGTCTACCTCTGTGTCAAAAATATATGAATTTGTCTGTAATGATGAATCAAAATTCTGGGATGGGATGGAATCCCATGGGTGAGGTGACCTGGTGAGTTTACTCATTGAGTGACCACAGCTTCCCATGCCACCCTCTTAAGAATCTGGGGAACAAATTTTAAAATTCCTTTGCTGCCAGAAAATAAACACACACACACACACACACACACCTCTTCAGACTTTTCACTGGGGCCACTCAGAATGTGATCCACTTTTGAGGCTAAATTCAATATATGATCTCCCAAATGAAAGGAAAAGGAGTCAGTGTTAGCCAAAACAGTTCTTTAGCCGAGCCTCTCATCCTGTCTACAAGAATTATGTTAGAGATTTCCCATGGAATTTACCCATTACATGGTGAGAGTCTACAAGCTCTATGATCTTTCTCCCATGGTATGTGCTCTATATGATTTGCAGATATTTACCAAAAATACTCACAGCTGAAAGCTCCTTACACACCCCTCACATCAGCACACGCATTTACACTCTCTTTCCAGCTGCCCGCTATATTTAAAGTCATAGAATTTTACCACACTGTTTTCCCACTTGGGGATCTTGTTTAGTGTAAAGTCATGAATTAAAATGTAAAATACCACCAAAAATACTGGTTATATCAGAGTCATCCAATTATTATTATAAAGTGAATTTCTATGTTTCCAGCAAGTTTTCACATCCTTCACTCTCCACAAACAAACTGCAAAAGGATCGTGATCGCAGGTTTTTTGTTCTTTGCTCTAGTGGGAATTCTCACTCATGTGATTTAGATAATATGTAACAAAGAAGCGCACCACAGGACTGGATAGTTTTAATCAAATTTGAGCCATATGATGCCAGACAGAAACGTATGGCTTGGCACAAAAATCTGTAAGTCCATATGTTCTAGATAAAGAGGTAAATGTGTGTGGGTATGTACGCACACATACATATATAATTTGGATATGCTGTCATTTTTTAAAGTCCCAGATGTTTCACTTCTTCCTTCCTTTTTGACAGTTTAGATCTGCTTGATGTTCAGGCACTAACACAGATTTTATGGCCACATTTTTAAAGTCATTCTCCAATGTGAAAAAGAGGGGTTCCCTGTGTGTCATACGTAAAAATTGAATGGACTTTAATGTAGGGAGCAACAATGGCAAAAAAAAAAAAAGAGAGAAGAAGAAAAAAATTATTAAAATAGTAAAAAGTGATCCCAAATGTAGTCACACTCAGTTTCTGTCGGTGTCATTGACTTCTGAGCCCGATACCCCTGCTATATTACCCAGTTGCAGACACATTTAGATATCTAACGTCTGTGGTCCAGGAGGACAGAGGGACTTTCACATGATATGGTGTGACAGAATGAAGATTAACTGAAAGTAGTCACTCATAGAATATTTAAGAACATTCCATTTCACTATAGGTATTAATTTCAGCATCATCTGCATGAATATAACTTTTTTTTTGAGGAAGAGTGGCCCTGCGCTAACATCTGTTGCCAATCTTCCTCTTTTTTTCTTTTTTCTCCCCAAAGCCCCCAAACATAGTTGTGTAGCATAGTTGTAGAGTTGTAGCTCTTCTATATGGGATGCTGCCTCAGCATGGCTTGATGAGTGGTGAGTTGGTCCACACCCAGGATCCGAGCTGGTGAACCCAAGCTGCGGAAGTGGAATGTGCAAACTTAACTGCTACGCCACTGGGTCAGCCCCTGAATATAACTTCTTAATTCGAAATTGCTGGAAAAATCCTCACGTCCTTTCATAGTTTAGTATCTTTATGCCATTAGTGGTCTCAAGAGCACAAGACATTAATTTACTCAGTAAATGTTAATTGGATGCCAAACCCACTGCTGGTAGTCCTCTCCACTGCACTCTTCTAAGGACTCATCACATTGTTTTAGGATCTACTTAATTTCTGATTTTTTAAAAACCCAATTTCTGAATTAGTGTTTATGTGAAAATGTATGTTTTTTATAGACTATTCAACTCTTCCACCAATTAGAAGAGTAAAAATTTTGGAGGAGAGAACGTATATCTTTTCACTGTGCAGCTTACCAGGGTCTGGAATTGTGTCATACATACTAAAAGGGCTTCATAAGAGTTTGCAAAGGCTGATCATCAGGAAGGAGCCTTTCTGAAAAAAAGGATCAACATCAGATGCCTGTGACTGTTCCTGGTCTCTCCCTTTCCTGACCAGAGATAGGAGTGGCTGATAACAATTCTAACCTCATTATGGGGTACTTGCCTCTGGCCCAGTCTGTCATCTCTCCAACTGAAAGCATCATCCCTAATCAACTAAAACCAATTACTGCATGACTTCGGGTAATTAACTTGCCCATGTCTCAGTATCAACTTCTGTAAAGTGAAGGACTTGCAAAAAAAAAATTACTGTGAAGGCCCTTCCATGCCTAAAATGCTATTGGTCTAAAAACACATAACCCTGGAGAACAAGTTGCCTTCCTCACATATCAGGATCTGAACACAATCTGTGGCCCAGCCAGTGGCCACCACACTCCTGGTTTTCCTTCCACCTCCCCAGCCACTCCTCATCTCATTTGATGAATCCTCATTTTTGGCCTGACCACGTAAGTTTGAGTAACCCAGGGCTCAAACCTCATGCCTCTTCTTTTTCATTCTACACTCAAGTCCTTGATGATTTCAACCAATTCCATGACTTTAAGTGCCATCTCTATAAGATATTTGTTGCTGCACAAAGGACACGATCTGCTCACTGCGAGACAAAAGCCAATGGTCAAGAGGCAAGATGGTGGAAAAGAAAGGGTGGTTTATTACAGCTTGCTAGCAAGGGGGAAGATGGCTGATTAATGTCTCAAAGAACCATCTTACAGAACAAAGACTATAGGCCAGTTATAGAGGGGGCTGGTCTCCGGGTGGGGGAGACATCCATCTGATCTCCGGGTGGAGGCAGACGTCTAGTCTCAGGGTGGGGGCATCCATCTGATCTCAGTTCCTGATAGTCTTTTGTTTTACTGGATGTTCATCAGAGACCAGAACAATGCCCTCTACCCTGATCTTTCAGTTGTCATTGATGATGGCTATCTGACTCTTTGCCTGGGGGTCATCAGATTTTGAAGGAACTGAAAAGAACAAAGTTATCAACTTATAGCAGCTGGGAGGGGCCATAAAATCCAGAGTTAGTCAGAGGTCATTCAAAGTTACAATATGGTTTCTTTTGTACAATATGGCTTCCCTTATTGAGGGAACCTGGTATTGAGCTGGTATAATGATTTCCAAATTTATATCTCCAGCCCCAATCTCTCCCTTGAGCTCCAGACTTATAAGTAACTATCTAGTCAACCTCTCCTCTTGGATGTTCTTTGGGCATCTAAACTTAACATGGCTAAACCTGAACTCTTGATATCCTCTCCCACTCGCACTCCAAGTACTTAACAACCTACCAGTGTTCTAAATCTCAATAAATCTTACCACTATCCAGCCAGTTTCTTAGGTCAGAAACCTAAGAGCCATCATTTGCTTTTTTCTTTTGCATACACCCCACATCCACCAGCAAATTCCAGTGCCCAAATAATCTGATCATCTCACAACCTCCACTGCCACTACTTCCACTCCAAGCTACCGTCATCCCTCACATGGTCTATGGCAACACCCTGCTAACCGATCTCACACTTTCCCACAGCCTATGATCCACATAGCAGCCTTTTAGGACAAAGCAGATCATGTAAATTATGCAATTAAAGTATTGCAGGGTTTTTTGATCACATTTCAAACCTGTGTTAACACATGGCCTACAAGTCCCAATGGGATATGGCTCCTAAAAAAGTCTCCCACTCTCCATCGCTCACTCACTGGCCTCCTTGTCATCGATCACAACATCCAGCATGCTCCCCTTCAGGGACTCTGTACCTGCTGCCAGGAATGGTCTCCCCTCAAGTGCTTGCATGGCTCTCTCCCTCACTTCATTCATGCCTCTGCTTGAACACCACCTCTTTAGTCCACCCTATACAAAACAGTGCATGCCCCCACTTTTCTTGATTCCTTTGCCTTGCTTTACCTTTTATAATGCATACTGTTCCTAGTATAATATGATATATTTATTTTTTAGTATTCGTTTGTTGTCTCCTCCACCGACATGTAAGCTCCATTAGAGCAAATACCAAATATCTAGAATAGTACCAGGCACATAGTAGATGTCTAATAAAAATATGTATGAAATGAATGACTTGCAGTATTAATTCAGGAGTTTCAGCCAACTGGGCAAATCCAACCTGTGCTGCTGAGGTCTTGTGTGAGAGCTCAGATCTTGTGTGAGAGCTCAGTTCAAAAGAATTTCTTAACTTTAAACAAGGTGAGGATAGTAATAATATTTATCATTTACCATGTGCTTACTCTGTTGCAGATAATATGCTCCGTATTTATTATTTATTTACCTTACTTAATCCTCAAAAGAAAACTACCTGAGATTACTTTCACTTTTGAGATAAGAGACCAGAAGCATGGGCTTCACAGTTAATAAGGGATAAAACGGGGATAAAATCCCAAGGCTACTCCAGGCTAAACAGACTATATGCTCTTAAGTTTCATACTTTAACACAAAACCCCAATGCAAATGCCTACAAAGGCCAATCTACACTGAGAATGAGGTCTACAGGTTGGAAACCATCCAGTAGCCTTCTTGCTTTATTTTGTCAACTCACTTTTGGTAGAGATCTGGGTACAGATCACTATTTCTTTGCCATAAAAAAAAGGCAGTTATGAATTCACGATGATGTTTCCAAGTAGGGTTTCCACAGGGAGCACAGAGGATAGCACCAGTTGGAGCACACGTGTGCATCCTAAAGGAGGAAGCCATCAATGGCCCTAGCCAATTGTCGCCATAAAGGAATATGGATCCAGAGTTCTCAGCTCTTCTATTTCCTCAAAAGAAACTAGAAATTCAGATCTTTAAGTGAAATCTCCCAAAGTTTTAAAAGTTGGCAAAACATTGTCAAGAACTAGAGACCAACAAAGCATATCTGTAGGTCATGTTCAGCCCACAGACACCCGGTTATAAACCCTGGCCAAAGTTCTGTGCCAAATATCATAGTCGAGGGTTGAGAGGGTGGGGCAGGGAAGGGGAGAAAGAATGAAGTAAGAGACAACTCAGAGATGTGTTGTAAGGGAGGAAAAGCTTACATAAGGCAATGCCAGTGCCGTCCGAGATCATCAACCCCAGAAGTTGTCAGAGGAAGGGGAATTACTTCCATCTGGGGCAGTTAGAGATGGAATCACAGAACACGTGGAATTGGAGCAGACCCTGAAAGATGCTTTGTGTAGAAAGATACTTAGATTAGTGTTGCAAGCTTCTGATAAAATAGTGAGTTACATGCAATGCTCTGAAAAGAATGAGGTGCTCTACACATTTAAAGGCATTTTTCTTAATTACAAACTAGAACTGACATTGTGTAAAATATTTGAAATTCATCTAAAATCAAATTCTTGCATAGAATGATTCTATTGCTATCTTGTTAAGATAACGTGTATTTTCAGATTCTTGGCTGTAACTACATTTTAGGAGGACAGCATTAAGCCATTCAAGTTTTGTTTTTGAATAAAATCTTTGTTTATATTTCATACCTGGGGGAGGGGGTGCAAGTGACTGTATTTGCCTTATTTCTTCCTTCCTTTGATTTACTTACAGTTTTATGCCAAAAAAAATTATTTTATTCTCATTTTCTGAAGAGACGGATTTGAAAATTCAACATGCCCATATTTTTGGAAGTTACTTACAATTTTTAAGAGCTGATTTGAAATGTCCGGCAATAATTGTTTCTCCCTGGTTTCAATAACCTCGGTCCAATAGCTGAAGATTTTTGGTTCGTGGCTTTTAAAGTGATGTCAAGGCATATATTTCTTTGCATGAACGGATCCGTCCACCCACATAGCCCAACTACACTGTGCTCATGCAATTATAAATTAAGTAATAATTTTAAAATATTTAAATTTAATATTTACATTCCATATTGGACAATATATTTTAAAGACAGCCATTTTCTGATGAATGTTTTTAATTTTAAGGACTCTAATATAAGGAATAATAAAAATGACATTTTAGACTATTCTGAATTTAAGAGCATAAATAGAAAATTTCAGGGCCTAGGTTTCAAGAATAGATGCTAACATGATAAACAAAATTAAACCTGTCATTATGCAAAACTGTTTTTTCATCCTGCCCATGACATTTTAATATGCATTTTATGGGGTTTTCAGAGAGTTTAATTTTCAGTTTAGAGTAAAAGACAGTGTTACACAGTAGAGGTGATAAATCAGGTTATCACAGTTATGTGTATGACCCTTAAAAGGTGAGCAAGGTAAATACACCTCAAAGACAGAGCTATTAACCTTAAAGTGGATTACAGATTTGATCTGTGGGAAAAGACTGCAAGCAAGGTGTAGAGGTTTTTATTAGTACTCCCACTATTTGGTTACTAGTATTAGACTATTCAAACAGAACATTTACAGGCTAGCTCAACAGAGTATGCAGGAAATTTTTATCTACTTGATTTTCCAACTTGACTCCTGCCTTCCCTTTCTGAACTCATTTCTTACAATTTTACTACTAATACCTGGAAGAATTTATTTCTACTACTTTAACAAGCCTTCAACTGGCTATTTTTTCCACACACTATTCTTTCCCACTTGTGTATCTTTGCTTGTATTATTGAGACTATAAACAATGGGGAGAATCAGACATGAGTTTAAATTCCACTTCTGCTATCTACAAACTGTGCCTTTGTACAAATTATTTAATCTCTGAGTTTCCTTATTCATGAAATAAATATTATATACAGCTGTTATAGGGACTAAATCAGGTGGGTAACATCACAATGCCAGACATGTGATTCATATCATAACTCATTAAGGGTGACACTCACCTTCTTTAATAATGCATCCCCAAACTTAACTTTTTGGGGCCAGCCTGGTGGTGTGGTGGTGAAGTTTGGTGCTTTCTGCTTTGGCATCTCGGGTTCAGGGGTTCGGATCCTGGGCACGGACCTACACCACTCATCAGCCACGCTGTGGTGGTGACCCACATGTAAAAAATACAGGAAGATTGGCACAGATATTAGCTCAGGGCTAATATTCCTCACAAAAAAAGAAAAAAACATTTCAAAAACTAACTAGTTACTCACCTTGACTGCAGAAAATATGCTACCAAGGACAAAACATTGTACTGAAATGTGTTGAACAGAAATACAGTCCCTACTCGGCCCATCTAGTTTACTTTGGGCAAATCACCAAAACTCCCTGGGTCCAGAAGCCTTATCAGACAACTCAGGAGACAGACTCTGAGGCTTCTTTGAGGTTCCACATGCCTGTGACACTGCTCCAATGATTCCAGCTCTGCATGCACCCTTTACCATAGCTGGGGAGAACGGTCCCACATTATGCTATATTTATTCATACATCATCTAGTGATAATTTTTCAGATTTTAAAAAGTAGTATAATGCAATGAATGAGGAAATGCCTTCTAATCCTTTTTTGCCTAATAACTAGGCATTGGAGGACAAAGGTAAAAATAGGTGCTCAATAAAAGCTTATTGCATGAATACTCCTCCCCTTACAGTTAATAACATTGACCTGCTCAATGCCACATTTCTATAAGCAGCTCACCCTCTAGACTTAATTTCTTTGACTCTACTACTCAATTTTGATATTCTTTGTATGATAAAGTGATCTTTTATGTCAATATACACACTGAAATTTTAGAAAATTTCTTACATTTATTTTTAGATAATGGGTATTGGTTTCTTTAACAACCATACACAGAAGAAAATCAAAAAGTCCCGTTATTATCCTATTCACATAATATTTTTTGCTATTTGTGTGTGTGTGTGTGTGTGAGGAAGATTAGCCCCGAGCTACCATCTGTTGCCAATCCTCCTCTTTTTGCTGAAGAAGATTGGCCCTGGGCTAACATCCATACCCATCTTCCTCTACTTTATATGTGGGACACCTGCCACAGCATGGCTGGATAAGCGGTACATAAGTCCGCACCCAGGATCCGAACCTGCGAACTCTGGTCCGCCAAAGCAGAGCGTGAGAACTTAACCACTATGCCACCGGGCTGGCCCCTACTTGTTGCTCTTTTTAAAAGAAAATAAAACATGGACAAAGATAGAAATGTGTACGTACCATAGACAGGTGACACCTCCCTCTCCCCAGTTATTCTACCCAAAATCGGCCATTTTAGTGGTTTTATGTTTTAGTTCAGAATGTCTATGCATATACCAGCATATGTGCACGCATATTCTTTTTTTATTTGCACTGTATAACATGCTGCATAAGGGGTCTCTACCTTACTTTTTATGCTTCATAATATTTCTTGGAAATATTTCCTCATAGGCCATGCAAAACCACGTGACTTTTAAAGAATGACTTCATAGTATTCCATTATATGGATATTCCACAATTTACATCGAGCAACATTTTAATTGGCCCCTTAGTTGCTTCCTATTTTAAACTATGCTGCAAAGAACATTGTTTTACTTATATCTTAGCAAACTTCATTGAGTATATCCTAGCTCTATGATTGGGATCAAAAGGTATGCAAATTTGTCTGCAATTTATTTTATCTAAAAAGATTCTTTTTAATCATTTTTATCTTTAAACCTTTCAAAATCACTGCCCATTTCACAGATGAAAAAAATTGGGGAATTCAGTAAGAACACTTGATTGTTAAGTGTAGAGACAAAATTAGAATTTATTCCTCCTGCATTCTCCATCTCTTTCTATCACCTCAAGCTGAATTTTCAGTGAATTCCAAAGAAAAGGTCATTTGGAAAATTGGATATCTTCAACAAATGGATTTAGGGTGGTGGTTGATAAGCCTTTGAGGAACTACATAAAAAGAAATGCGAAGAAAGACACACTGGGCTTTTTTTCAACCCACAGACTGACCTCTTTGGAGTTACAATAAAGCCAAGCTTTTCTCTTTCCTTGTTTACCAGGTTCTAGGAGAGAGAATAAAGAGAAAGATATTCCTGTTGATGAAAATGATGACAGATAAAATGTGTTTGAAGGCTATAAAAGCTTCTTACATCTGGAGCAGCTGGCAGCCTGGGATTGGACTCTAAGGGGAGCTCATAGATATCTAATTTGAGCAATGGTTCAAAGAAAATTTGGGAACAGCTGATTCAGTGCAGTTATCTCTGGCTCTGGGAAGTTTTTGTGATGTTCGGAGACTGGCACATAAAAATCCACATCACATATATTTGCTGAGCCTAATATCCTTATGAAAATGAACAGGAATGATTTACAAGAATATATTAGACACAGCTGTTCTTATATAAACCAGGATATAACATGCTATAGCAGGTAATGAGCCATTAAAATGGGCAGAAAAGACTTGCTAATGGTTCAATAATTATGTATATTAAAATATGCAAATAACACAAAAATACCTGTGGCATAGAAATCAATTAGGTTAGAGAAATTGTTAGTCATTCAGCAAATATTTATGGCCTACCACAAATAAGGTGTTTTGCTGAAACCCAAAAGGACATAACGTGTTTGCACCTCAGCTATATTTCAGGCTCCTGTGCCAGGGGTACTGCAAAATAAAGCAACTTAGCACTATAATGAGAACAGAGATGGGGGTGGACCAGGGCCAAGCACCAAGGTGATCTAGTCACAAATGCTGTCTTTTGGAAAGCTATGACACGAGCTAAGGTGATTTTGAGCACCAAAGATATCAGCCCACGTCCCGCATCAGAGCTTCCAGGGAGGCCCACAAAGAGGGAAAGTCAAGGGAAAGAACATTTAGTTGAATAAATTTATATGATAGGATTCTAGCATGATGTGTCTCCAAATGTCATTAGGAATTTGCATCTTGAGACCTGATAAGTGCTTCCCTCATAGCACTTCACATCTAGATAAGGACATGATGTACATACACAAATTTCTCTAAAATGAAGCAATATGCGATGAATGTGATATGTCAATAGACTAAGTACTGCTATGTGTATAAAGATGAGGGGAACAGACTTTTCAACTGAGGTGGTTGTAGATGATATATTGAGAAGAAGATACTCAAATTGAGCCCTGAAGAGTACCAAGATTTTTGACAGACGTTAATGATGTTTGAAAGGAAAGATAAAGGAAATAACGGAGCAACGCTGTAGAAGTAAAAAAGCCCAAGACATATTCAGGAGATGGGGAATAGTCTAGAATGGCTGAAGTGTAAGAAATATAGTAAGAGATCGGGCTGAAAAGGGTTTGGGAGCTGTCAGGCTCAGGAGTTTACATTTTATTTAGAAGTCAGTGAGAGTCATTCAATGCTTTGATCAGGGAAACAATGTGATTATAATGGTACTTTTGGATGATTGCTCTTGTAATAATTATAAAGTGGTTTCAAAAGAGGGAGTTCTGAACTGAGCCCCTTAAAATAATCAGGGTGATAAAAGCCTGAACTAGAACAGTAGCAGTGAGGATGGAAAGGAATGGAATGTTTGAAGAACTATTGCTCGGGGGAAGCAACATGACACTTTATGATTGGTGTGAGACAGAGGAGAAAAATAAGACTTCCAGCTCAAAACACGCTTTTGAGCCTCAACTTGATAGACAAGAAGGAACATGGCAGTGTTAGAGAGACACAAGGAAACATGAATTTGAAGGAGATTTACATATGGGAGTCAATGAGTTCGTGGGGCGTCTATGTAGAAATAGCCACAGACCTTTGGAAATGTATAAATGGAGCTCAAAAGCAGTAACAGGGCTGGGATTATATGTTTGGAATTGATTTTACTCTGCTTAGAAATGATACATGGACACATGGAGAGGGTAGGAAAATATGCAGGATAACCCAGAGAGGATAAGAAAATAGACCAGAATGAACATCCGTCTCATGGGAGCAACAAGAATCAGGCAAGGAATCCAGGAAGGAAAGAGCTGCAAGGGTAACAAGCCTCACATAATAACATAGATTCCAAGACAGAGGAGAACTGGATGGTTAGGAGCATAAAACATATCCCGTCAACAGGGGAGGTCAAGGACTGAGAAAGGACCATTGAATTTGGTCTGTAGGCTGTAACTGGTGATCAGTGATCAATGGAGCAGCTAAGAGAATGGTGAGAGCAAAAGCCAGGCAGCACCTAAACCTAGTCTATTGCAACAACATATCCACTGGACTTCCTACTTAGAAACTTTACCTTTTCCAACTATCATTCTTTCTACCCAAAGTAATCTTTCTAAAATCAAAATTTAGTGATATCACTTCTTTGGTTAAAATTTTACAATGGCTCCCGTTGCCTACAGATTTCTAGGCTCTTCCACCTAGGGCCACACCCAGCCAACACCACTGGCTGAAATCAACTCTATATTATTTGCCCTTCTTTAACAAGTCCTAACTTTTTATACTGCTTACCTTTGCTAATGCTGATTCTTCAAAATAGAATACCTTCCAATGCCTCCCAACAACCATATGACCTACCTCAGTTTTCTCGTCCTGTGTGAAGCCCCCCGAATCCTCTAGGCAGAACTGATTCCTCCCTTCGATGCTTTCATAGAACTTTTCAGGGGTCCAAAAGTATTACTATATCACATTTACTAAACAATGATTTGTTTAGATATCTTGTCTCTCCTACCGTGGTACAAAATTTAAAGCAGTGTAATATTCATTCTTAGAGTCCCAGCACCTAGCATTGTCTACATATGTTATTTCTCATTGCTTTTGAATGACTGAAGGAAGGAATGCTTAAATAGCTACTAAAATGCAGGATGTTTGGGGATGGGGAGAGCTGAGCATGTCTGAGGGCACAGCAGAGGAATAAGTAAAGGGAAGAGACTGCTGATGCAAAGAGAAGGGAAGGAGGAGATAATTAATGGATAATTAATAATTAATCCTAAAGAAATCAGGATATATCACACAACTAACATAGATGCTGGAGTGAATCTTGGAAAGAAAATGAGACACATTTTCACCTGAACAGGGGACCATGGACAGGAGACCATCAATGAAGTGATGATTATTGAGCCCCTTTTATGAATTGGGTCATGGGATAGGTGCTTACATACCTGTTCTCATTATTTATCATTACAAGTCTTGCAACCTGGCTATTTACAAGTGAAAGGACCAACCTGAAGGGTTTTAAAACCTAGTTGTAGTCACAGAGCTGAATTTGAACCCAGGGCTGTTTCCTCCAAGGCTTGTACTCTTTCTGTGGAAATACAGAAAAATTGGCATTGGTTGGGGGCCATTATAGGATATGAGGAGAAGAAGGCATTTTAGATGGCTAGGAGGCAGCATTAAAATAACCTGTAATGAGTCTGGGCTATTAGAGACTAGTGTGGCCAGAATGCTGCTTATTTGTGTACAATCATTTTTTATTCTACTACATGCACCAATTTGGGCTAAGAAAGAAAAGGTCCCTGTTATGTTTTGATGTTTGCAATAATCTTCTGAATGTTTCCAGCACTTTCCGTTAGATTCAGGAAGAATGTATTAGTTAATTTATTTTACAAAGAGTCATGAAGCACACGCTAATAGTGCCCAGCATTGTGAATTTCCTATGAAGTATCAAAGTGGAATTTGGCATAGTCCTTAGGGAAAAGATATTTTAACGGAGCTTAGATATAAACAAAATCACTATGCCACGAGGTAAAATATACACGCCATAAAAGTGATTCAAACAAAAATGAAGATGAGGCGATAATTGAGCTGAACCTAAAAATATATGTGGGACATAGTCTATGAAAAGCAGGTGATTAGAATAGGCATTCCATAAGAAAGAAAGGAAGGGGGAGAGAAAGGGAGGAGAGGGGCCAGGGAGGAAGAAAACATGGAAGAAAGACTGTGAGGGGCAGGCAAGTGATTCTAGAAGCCAGAGCTAATCCAGCATCTATCACAGGAAAAGACTAGGATTAAACACAAGGACTATGGAATACTACTCAGCCATAAAAAAGATGAAATCTTGCCATTGTGCAAAAGCGTGGATGGACTTTGAGGGCATCATGCTAAGTGAAATAAGCCAAACAGAGAAAGCCAAATATCATATGATTTCACTCATATGTAGATGATAAAACAACAATGACAACATACAAACACATAGATACAGAGAACAGATTGGTGGTTACCAGAGGGGAAGGAGGTGGGGGAGGGAAAAAGGGGTAAAAGGGCACATGTGTATGGTGAGGGATGGCAATTAGAGCTTTGGGTGGTGAACACAATGTGGTCTACACAGAAATTGCAGTATGATGATGTACACCTGAAATTTATATAATGTTATAAACCAATTTTACCTCAATAAATAAATAATAAATTAGTGAAAAAGAAAACAAGGACGAGGGTAGACGATTTTGAATTACACGCTAACATGTTACTAAGATCTATACTCACCAGTCAATAGGGAGCCATTGAGGCTTGAAGAAAACTCCAGTGCAGCCAGTGTGATTTTACAGATTGGATCAAGCTTCTTCACTAATTAAATCCTTCAGTAGTTTCTCCTTGGTGTTAGAATGAAGTTTAAGATGCATATCAGCACCCTCATAGTCACACATCATCTGGTTATCACCTAGCACTCCAGTTATAACTCATGATGCTCTGCCCCTCCCACCTCAGGGTTTTAGCATATTCTGTTCCCTCTGAAAGACTCTCTCTACCATTTCCCTTGGGAAATGCCTCACACACATACACTCTCTCTCTCTCAAATGTCATCTTACATATCACTTTCTCAGGAAGAGATTCTTCTCTGAGATTCTAGTCTAGATTAGTTCCTCTAGTTCTAAACTCATTACAAACTATCTTTTCCAACACCAAGTTACAACTGTAATTCTACAGATATTTGGGTCATTACTCACTTAATGCCTGTGTCCAAAATTAAATTGTAAATTCCATGAAAGCAGGTACCATGTAAAACCCCCAGAGCTAACCCAAGAAAGTAATACATGAATCAATTCAAGACCATGGATTATTGGAGATGATTTATTTGATATAAGGACTAGAGGTAAAAAGACAGGACATTTTTTTAAATATCCAGAGAAAGGGTTATTGAAAACGTGATACAAATAGAAAAAGAGAGGTATGTTTAAGAGGTGTTTTAAGAATAGAAGCATCAGGTCTTGGAAATCTATTGGATGGATTATACTGAAAAATTTAAGAGGGCTTATGAAAAATAACCAGTTCCTGGGCTGGCCTAGTGGCATAGTGGTTAAGTTCGCATGCTCTGCTTCTGAAGCCGGGGCGTCGCAGGTTCAGATCCCAGGTGTGGACCTACACACCACTCATCAAGCCATGCTGCAGTGGCATCCCATATATAAAGCAGAGCAAGATGGGCACAGATGTTAGCTCAGGGCCAATCTTCCTCACCAAAAAAAAATAATAATAATAATAACCAGTTTCATTATTTTCTCACCTTCCCTGCTTTTGAAGAAATTGTTTCTCAGGTCTTCTACAATATTTCCCAATATTGCAATTCTTTTTTTCCTACATATTCTTTATAGAATGTTCTACAGATATTTGTTGAGGACCTACTATGTGCCAGCCACTCTTCTGGGTACTTGATAAACATCAGTGAACTAAAGAAGCAAAGATCTCTGCATTTGTGGAGGTTACTCTCTTTTTGCAGAAAGATACAGAAAATAAAGAGTAAACAGTGCATCTAAGTTTATTATATTGTATATTTGAAGCTGGTGAATATGGGAAAAAGAAAATTCAGGCAGGGTAAGGGGGAATCAATTGAAATAGCCCAGTGGCACTATACCAATTATCTCTAGCACATAACGTATTAATTTTAAAAGCATCTGATTTTTTGTTTTACTTTTAATGAAACGCAGGAACTTTCCAAATGTAAGTATTCAATGAAATATAACTGTTCTTTTTCTCATCTATATCCTGGAGATAAAGTCCTCAAGGGCAAGGAGCGAGCAAGATGTCACAGCAGTAGGAAGAAAGCTTCCTTGTCAGTGCTGGAGGGAAGTCCTGCACCGACCCCCCTGCCCACCCCTCCCACTGCCCACCCCTCCCCTGCTGTTAGTGAAGGAAGAGCTCTCAGCACCTCCCCCTACTTGGCATCTCAGCATCTCTACTTACACTTCTGGAAGATTTCTTTTTTTTGTTATCCTGCAAATTTTAAATATTTTCTTAGGCTACTTTTCTATTCCTCACTTTCATCAGTTCCTTCTCTCTAAAATCTTGCATAGCCTTATTTATCCACGTGAAAGCACTGGACAATGTTTTATTTGTGGGTTAAAATTTTTTCAAATAACGAGCTTGTTAACGTTTAATTTTTCATTCATGAAGTATAATTTTTTCATGGCTTTCTGAATTGCATTAGTAAAATTTGCATATTCATCATAACAGTAAATAACACAATATAAGATGATAAATATTTAATAGCTTTTCCTCAACTTTTAGAGAACAGTTGGAACAATTCGAACTGTTGAGACACTGTTTACTTAGAACCTGACTTTCTTGAAACAGAAGGTAAACATATTTTTTAAAATTTTTTCATAACTTAAACACTAGGAAAAGAATAAATTAACCCTTATTGTAGTACACAAGAAGACTATTTTTTCAGCTGAAAAAAAGCAGTTTGTTAATTAGATTCCCATTATTTAAATCAATTAGAGCTTAACCACAACAAGTTTGAAAGTGAAAGTTTAATTATTATTTTCCTTATTCCCAATATTAGAGGAATTTTTTTATATTAAATTAAATGTACTGAATGTTTTGGCTTTGTGCAGACATGACTGTAATGTGTCTATCCACCTTCGGTTGATAGATCAGTTTCATAAAATTCAAGGTTCCTGGCTTCTCTTTAAAAAAAGAGGAACCTCAATTCTCCTCATTTCCTCCTATCCAGCTGCTTCACTCATTCCTATATTCATATCACCCCTCTGTCCTGAGGGCACATGAATTGACAAGTCCAACCCATTGATCAAAAGAAGAAGTATAAGAAGTGGTCCCTACTTTCTCAAAAAGTTTGCAATGTAGTAAAAAATAGATAATTTTTATATAAATAATTAAATACACAAAGACAATTTTAACAGGATAATAAATGTGTTTCCTCTGCTTATATTGAAGTTTCAGATGAGATACCCCCCCCCAAAAAACAAAAACTGAAACCAATGCTATAGGTGGCCAACCACCTCAAGGGTATAAAAGAGAGACTGAAGATTGATCAGATCAGAGAGAATAAGAATTCCTTGGGGAAGTTGGTGAGCTGTGGTACCATGATACTGGGGAGGGGCGTGTTTTCCATAAACTTAATCCTATTGAGAGGAACTTAAGGACAGCCACCCAAAAAGTTTAATGTGTGTCTCCTGGTATTTGAGGAACCCAAAAACTGATGTCTGACTTTTTCCAGAAGAATAAAGTTAAAGTGCCGTGGGAGTGACCAACCTGGTAGCCAACCCAAGCAGAAAGAGCTGAACTGGAAGTGAGCTGCATGCCCATCAACGGTGGCCTTCACTGCAGAAGGGAGTCAGCTGGGAGCTGGGGAGAGATATGGCGAGGAAGGAGGAAGCAGTCTCGCAATCCTCCTTCTCTGCTTTAGGTTTTCCAATTTAAAACAGTCTGTGTGTGCATGTGTGTGTGTGTGTGTGTGTGTGTGTGTGTGTGTGTGTGTGTGTGTGTTGGGAAGAATAAATTAGATAGATCTGAGGTTTTGATTTTACGCTGAATTCAACTTTTAAAGCCACATCTAAGGGGCTATTTATTTTTTACCTGAGAGTAATCATAAAAGGTACGAGATTACTTGAGATTTCACCCCAAGGCCTGGAAATACAGCCTGTTGAAAGTAGGTTGAAAGGTGACAGGAGAGGAATATAATAGTTATTTTCTTCAGTGCCCTTCCTAGTCCTGCTCTTTCAATGAAGTTACACAACATGAGATTTGGCACAAGAGACCATCCAGGCTATTCATCATGGAGTACAGAAAATTAGCTCAAAGAAAAGAGATCACTGTGCCTTGTAGAAGGACAACAAAATTTTCATGAAAGAGAAGAAAGGATTGGAAAAGAGCTGGTCACTAAACGTCACTTTAGAGTTTGGACATTACGAAGTCTGTGGGCACATCAAATTGTGGCCCCATTGCCTAAATATTACAATGGATCACTCTGCATAACTAAAAGCTGGAGATTGGCTTTGGACTTAAGAATAAAAATACATTATGGCTTCATGCGTTTCACTTTCTCTTTAAGAAATATGTATAAAATGGCCTATCAAGCCCATTATCAGCCTCTACAAGTATACCAAGTAAATCAAGATGTGAAGACACATGTTAAACTACCATTTCAATAAAAGTAGGATTCTAAAGTTAAATAGATAAGGAGAAGTGAATGGAAGACAGGAAAGGAAATGACATGAGTGGATAGTTCAAGAGAAATGACAGACTGGAAATAGATCACTTGAAGAGCAGTACAGAGAAGAGGGACATCAATGGATAGCTCTTCCCAGAAGTTTCTTATGTCACTTTGAATAACATCTCACTAAATACATGGAGGTGATCATGGTCCTGGGAACAGAGTTTTGAACTTGAAACCAGTGGACGAAGGCTGTCTTTCTAACTAACTGTACATCAAACTTCTGAAAGTATTTATACGGATTGTTGAGAAAGACAGTGCTCTATAGGTCTCTTGGGCTCCTACACATCTTGCTGAGTTTGTCAAGAATGCAAATCCTTGACTGCCCTTTACTGGGGCCATTTCTCAGGGTCGTGTTTACAGACAGCAACCTTGAGAGATGATGTAACGTCTGCCTCTGAAACAAAGGGTAGGTTTGCTTACTGCTTGCTATAAAAACAATGGATTCCCCAAGTTCAGTGTTCCTCAGCTGCAATGCAAACCCGCTGTGTGTACAGGATCCATCTGGGCCCTTCTGTATCACTCCTATGTGGAGATAAGGGAAACCAACATAAACATGATGATTCTTATGCTGCTTGTTGTGCTTTGAGTGACAAAGTCCTTTGTCTCTGACCCAGGAGTTTTGTGTCTTCTGCCAGCTTCCATGAAACATTAACAGGCTAAGTTACTAGCTTGCAAGGAGGGTAAAATCTCTGACCCTACAATCATCACTGACACATGTAGTCTCCACCATACACATGGCTTTCCCTAGTTGGGTATACCATTCAAGAGTATTCAAAATACTATGTTTGGAATGTTCTTATGTTACTAGGCTAAATATTTCTTAATTTTTGGAGAATTGTAACTTTTAGTGCCTCAAAACAAATTAGTAACATGTACATACCTGGATAAGTCAGAATCCTCTTCTTACTCGTTTGTTTGCTTAGTCCTCGTCCTTTAAATAGTCATCATTAAAATAAGCTTCAAGATCTTTTAAATTCAGGTCAGCAAGTTCTTGTCTTCTGAACCTTCCAACTCCTCCCCTTTCACCAACTTACATTAGTTTTTTCTCCTCCAGAGACCTGGTGGGACACATCCACACAAATACGTGTGACTTGAATTAAGGGCAGGAAGATGGTCTGTTGGTCTTTTCTCGACTTATCCTGTGACATTGATTGCAACTTGGACGTGTCAAATAGTTACCCCAACATTATAACATTGTGTAATGTAATAAACAGATGTGGCAATATAAAAGTTATTGCTCTAATCTTATAAATGGCAGGCTGCAGTAAGATAATTATGAGAATGGGTAGCCTTATTAATGTCAAATACAATAGTATTTTCCATAAACTTGTGACACAGCATCTTCTATTCCTTTGCAACCAATATTGAAGACTTGTGGAAATAGGAACTTTTTCTCAGACTCATAGAGGCATAAGAAGTAAGATAGTGACATAATTATAATTATATTAAGAAGCACGGTTGATTGGTTGTCAGCACACTTTACATTTAACAATCCTAGGTGTTTTTACATGATAATGGCATAATGACAGTAATGAACTTAGAAGTTATTCTTAGCAGAGTATCACAGCAGAGTGCAATCGATTTCTGCACAAGCTATAAATGCAATCCCCAACCTTATAGGTTATTGTAAATGCAAACTACAAATTCTCATTCATAACTACTTAATTAAAGAACATTATTGGTTTACCTGTAATTGCATTAATTTATCACAGTGTTACAATTTATAAGTAATGTGTGTTATTCTTCAGTAGTTTTATTGTAATTACACATAATTTACAATTCACGTTACTGGATTTCTAATTAGCCTCTAAATATTCTTGGTTATAAAAATGAAAATACTATTTTAAGGAAAATAGGATAATTAACAATGTATTAAATCTATTGGCTATCAAGCATTTGCCAAACAATGAAGTCAACTAATTCAGGCTATTTAGTTGATGAGTTATAAAATTTTATAAAGTTATGGGGCAAACTTAGTCACTCCTTGAAGTGCTAACATTAATGAGTCTCTGTTTCAAATTAATCTTGGTAGCACTCTGGCCTACATTATATTTAGCAAAGCAACATGTTTACCATCTCCTTTTGTATTGGGGTGGATGGCACTGGAGAGGTGGCTAGGACACACCCCTATCATAATATCCCTAAATGAGCTCCTCTGCTGTTAACAGTTTTCAAGTTACTCGACTCAATAGGTTGAACAGTAAAAAACTCAGTCAGTTAAATCTTTTGTGTTTCTGGAAATTGGCAAAGATAATGTGGTTGTTTAGTAAGATCATTATTTTGAATTTTTGTTGAAAGTTTTTGAAAAGCTTTGTTTTGGTATGCAATAGCTATAAACCAAACTCACATGACCTGGCCCTGTCACTTAAAGATAACTAATGAAAGACACATGAGTGGCTCTAAACGTTCCAGGGAATATGCAGCTACCTATACAAAGCTCTTCAAAATTCAATATTTCCTCTCAACCAACCTGAAATTTCTACCATTAGAAATAGTGCTTTGGGTTAGGAATTATTCAAGAAGCTTCTGTAAACGCAAATATACTATGTACCGTGGATGAAACATTAATCATTGGTCCTTATTACTGGATTCATAGGACTTCATTGTTTAGATGAGATAGAATCAGGCAGAAGGGGTAAAGGAGACAAAGAAAATACTAAATCAGAAAATAAAAAAGAGAAGGGTGATAGCAGCAAGTTCTGTTGAGAACAGAAGCCTACACAAAGTAACGTAAAAGGAGTATGAGTGATGGGGATGGGAACACTCAGGAACCCCAAGGGCTCTGGAAGCTTGTGTGTAGCAGGATAGAAAAGATCATTGAAGAGGATTGGGGCTGGCATCAAAAACAAATGTCCCTCGCTTGGTGATTTTGCCTAAGGCCAACTATAAAATCACCCTGCTAAGATGTTTTTCCCCCAGCCCTTGAAGCTATTGCACTTCCATATCTTTAATGAAAATGGAGTTTTTCATAATTCAGAATAAAAATGATTGTAACTTCGTAAATGGAATCAAAAGATAAAGTCCTGGGGCCGGCCTGGTGGCACAGTGGTTAAGTTCAGTCCACTCCGCCTCTGGGGCCCAGGGTTCACAGGTTTGGGGCCCAGGGTTCACAGGTTTGGATCCCAGGCGCAGACCTATACCACTCATCAAGCCATGCTGTGGTGGCAACCCACATACAAAATAGAGGAAGATGGGCACAGAGCCATCTCTTCCTCAAGCAAAAAGAGGAAGATTGGCAACAGGTGTTAACTCAGGGCCAATCTTCCTCACCAAAAAAAAAAAAGGATAAAGTCCTAAAATTGTAAATTTTATTTGCAATTCAAGTCCTATCACCATAACTGCCAATCATCTACTAAATTCATCAACATTGAAATTAGGTTGTAATGACTAAAATGGGTCCCATTTTAAAATAGCACTCCAATTACACTCACAGCCACTGGCAGATATGAACAGTTAATGGGGCAAGTCTGTTCTATGGATTTTTGTCTTCTGATATTGAAAATGCCCACATCCCCACCCAGCATCACTTTATATTCAGAGACGAAAGATTCCAAAGACTGTGGCCATCTCAAGCACCCAAGGGTTAATAGGTCTGTCTAGGCTCTTCCGTTAGCGGTGTCACTGTGATGAAATCACCATGCCCTATTCTGAGGACTTTTGTGACCAGCTCAGAAGTATTTTGTGATAATGCTGTTCATTGTAACTGGATTTGACCTGTGGTTAACTCATAGCAGCAACTAAAAATGCATGCATTTACCACACTGAATGTAATTCTAGCCCAAACCAAGCTTTTTAGTCAGCCCACTGATGTCACCAAAAAATACTGTGGAATTGATTAGCTAGTTGCATTCAGTTGGACTCAATATATTTTGTGTGTATTTTTATGCAATGGAGATGTGTGGGCTGTCTGCATTTCCTTCTCTTCCAGACCATTTATATTCTACATGCTCAGATCAGTTATTAGTTTAGATTATAAATGTGTCTCAGTTATCCCTAGAAACAGGTTGATTAAGTTGATTTTTCAACAGTAAAATTCCCCTTTCTTTCTGAGTGTGTGTATGTGTGGTTTTAAATCACACTTAAACATATATAGGAATATTATGTTGGAAATCCGCGCTAACTGAAGCAAAGAGTTTAATGGGCCTCATAAAGGGTAAGGACACCCCATACCTCATTTGATTGCTTCTCGATTAGGACACAGAATGCTACCCCATTCTTCCTTTTGGGTATGACTTGAGTCTGCACAGTGCAGCACATAAATGATTTTCCATGGCTTTCTAAAAGGCGGCGCATATTAATATTTTAAACAGAAGTAATTGCCTCTTGCTTAGCAATGGGTTTCATTTATGAGTGTTTATCCTCAGCAAATGGAAAGTATGGTTAATCTAAGTTAAAAATGGGTTCTTTAAATAGCTCTAATTACATTCTGTTTATATTTGTATGTATTAGACACTTAAGATTTAATCGGTAGCAATTCTAACAAACCATAATGTTTATTAGCTGGTTTTAAATTATTGTTATGGATGGCAGCTGAATGAGAAAATAAATGATTGGTCTACTATAAAACACAGTAAATAAAAGAGAAACCAAGGTTAAAAAATTTTTAGCATAACTTCAGATTTTAAAGTAATTTATCAGAAAGCAGTTACATAAGGTAAATTCTTTTTCTCTTCTAACTCTAAAGATACAGAAGAAAGTCATCTTCCAGTCTCTAAAGGTATCAGGCTAGTGGGATTTTTGTTTTCAAAATTTATTAAGATCTTGATGTTCAAGTGTCAGAACAGAAAGGACTAAATTTTACATTTTAATTGACGTTTATTTTACTTTGAAGAAAAATAAACATCAGAAATAATAGGTTGATTTTTTTTAAAAAATGTTAAAAGCCCAGTTGTTTTAGGTTGATGTAATGCTAGATTAAATCAATTTAATTTGCTTAAATTCTATATTTTGATTCACCAGAAAGGCTTTGTTGAGTTCCGCTTCCTTTCTCTGAAGTCTGTGAAAGGACTTCTGTTATCTTTGGGGAAAACTTCTGAATCACACGTGAGTTTTACTCAGCAAATTAAGAGATTCACAGTCATTTTACTGACATTTCCTATTTGTTTTATTGGGATTTTCAAGATATGCAAAATGAAGTATAAATCAAGAGCCAATTTGTTAATAATAACACCTGTATCTCTGTGGAACTACAAGCACATATAATTGTTTTTAAAATGCACTAGTATTCCCAGAAAAGAAATCTGTAGAATTATTAGCATCATTTGATACATAAGGAAGCAGTGACAGAAATATTATGACTTCTTCACATGGTAGACATGTAAAAAAATGGAACAACCTTTTATACCATGCTTTCTCACTAGCAAATGTTTAATCAGGGAGCAGTGTGACCTTGGTCAAGTCACTAAACCTGTTTGTACTTCAACTTCCCTACCAGGAAAAGTGGAGATAATAATAGTACCCACCTTATAAAGTTAGCATGAGAGTTAAATAGAATTCTCTTTATTGTTCTCATAGAACAATGCTTTCATATCCATGTTAGGGATCAACTTTGTGTTTATTTTATCTCTACCTCTAGCTCTGAGCTCTGTCCCAAGAGCCATATGCCACCATAGTCGGCCAGTTCTTCCTTTGCAGAATCTCCACTCATTTTTCCTTTCTTTTCCATTCTGGTTACTTCTTTCTAGAGCATGCCCTTGATAACTCATGCCTAAATATTAAGGCCCTCAAATGCAGTCTAGTCTCTCTCCCTGCCCAGTTACAGGGCTCCACTACTATTTGTCTCCACTCCACTAGTATTTGTCTCCTAAAGCACCCACAATCAGGCCACCCCTAACCCTACAAGCCTATTAAAAGTCTCCTCTCTCTACAATCCTATGTGCTCATCTTGGCATGCAGGGCACTCCAGCATCTGCTGCCATCACCTGCCCTTCCACTCTTATCTCCCTGGGTCTGCAAAACCCCCCATCCCAGCCAATCCTCACTCCTCATCTCAGGTCTTCCCTCCTCTGCACTGGTACCTTTACATTTTCTTGGAATTCACTCTACCAACATCTTCCCCATCCTTCAAGACCGAGACTAACACCATTTCCCGGACAACCGCTTTCCAGATCTGCCCACCTCTGTGGTCTAAATGCGTTGGTTTTATACCATTCATATGCCACTTATTCTATTTGGCTCAGCATAAATATTCATAAATATCTCTTCTCCCAACTATATCATATCCTGTTCATATCCTCAGCATGTAACTCAGGCCTGGCAAATAATACATACTCAATAAATGTGTATAAGGAGATATTTACTGCATGACTAAATGAATGCTGCTCCATGCTGAGTGCTATATCCCACATGACTAAGCATCAGGGTGTGAAAGAGGCTATCAACAGGCAATATTTGAATTAATTAGTTAATTTGTTAGTAAGTTAGGTGATTACTTTGTAAAAATTGTGAATGCTTTATCTCTTTTCCTGCCCCCCACATCCTCTCTCAATGACCATTTCTTCCCGTCAATCATTTCTGAATTTCTTACTCTGTGTCATGCATGATATTGGTGCCAGTGATCTGGGGGGTAAACAAGACAGTGATTGTCACTACCAATAACAGTTGGAGAGGACAGCAGGGACGGCAAGCACAAGCAGTCATGACAGTGAGATGTGATGAGCGTTATGGCAGGCATTGTCCAGGGGATTATGGAAACAGAGAATGGGGATCCGACTTAGTCTGAGGGTCAGGGAAGAGCTTGCTATGAAAGCAATTTTTAAACCAAGACCCGAGGAAAGCACAGGGTGAGCCCAGAAGAAGGGGAGGATGGCAGGCCAGTATAATCACTGGGGCCCATGCTAGGCTCCAGGTAAAAAGATGAAAAAGAAAAAAATGGTTTCTGCCCCCACAGAGCTCATAAATAATAAAACAATTTACAATAAGTACTATGAAGAAAGCAAGCAGTTTGTTGCTGTAAAGAGGTAACTGTGGGGGAATGGCATCTAATTATACAGGGTGGCCAGAATGTACCTTTCTGAAGAGGTGCCATTTAACCTGAGGTCTGTAGGATAAGAAGAAGGCAGCCATGGGGAAAGCAGATGTAAGAGCATTCCAAGCCGAAGGACTAGCCCGTGCACAGCTCTGATAGTGGAAAGAACTTAGACCATCCAAAGAACAGAAAGAAGAAGGCCAATGTGGCTGAAAAGCTGAGGTGGCCTAAGATGAGTTTAGCAAGGTGGACTTCTCATACCATGGAGGGCCTCATAAGCCAAGAGACAGCGTTTGCTTTTTCCTCTAAGTGTATTGGGAAACCGTTAATGGTCTTTAAGCAAGGGAGTGGCATGACCCAATTTATATTTTAAAGAGTTACTTCTCTTTCTGCAGGAGGATGCTTCCTAGGATGGTAAGATTAGAAGCAGGACATCCAGGATGACAGTAGCTTAGCTTAGGGTAGGCACAGTGAAGATAGAAGTGGAAGAATTCTACTAATGTGTTAGAAAAACACTGAGCAGGGTATGTGGATTGGATGTGGGGGTGATCATAAGAGGAATAAAGAACACGAGGGCAGAAGTCATCCTTACTGTGTGAAGGCCTTTTTGCTAACGCCTTCCTTCTGGGCATGTTTCGCTGGTTCTGGAGTTGTTTCTTTTATATCTTGGCCCTACTACAAGAGCAGAGAACTTTCTTGGATTCCTTATTATAAATTTAGCTCTTAAGACCATAAAACATGCTTGAAGGAAAAGAACTGTGAATTCTGGTAAATGTAAATGTGACCTTCAGTCCTGAACCTGGCTGCTGTTGTCCCAGTCACCTTTCTCCCAAAGTGGAAATTTAAAGGAACTTCTTCAAGCTGCTTCATCCCCAGTGAAAAGCCTTGACCGTACTTAAGATCTGATTCTCAGGTGAGCTTGAAGGGGTGCCTTTGAATTATCTCCTCCATATTCCATTCAAGTCTCCCTCAGGCCCTTCCTGTGTTGCAAAGCAACTGAGGTTAGCAGCTGAGCCACACAAAACACAGTCTCGCCCTGTTAACTTCTAGTTTCTACTAGACTTTGGCTCTGGTTGTACGAATAAGTAAATCCAAGTAAATCCTAATGTGGAACTAAACTAGCTTTAATTGATGTTTCCTGCTGCACGGGGCTATGCTATATTCTAGATTTCCTAATATTTTATAACTTGAAGGAGCTTTAGATGTCGTGTTACCCAACATCTTCGTTATATACATGGAAAAGCTAAGATATAGAAAATTAAAGTGATTTGGGGTACATCATTTTGTTCCAGAAAAGTCATAACCTTTGGAACCAGAAAGATCTGGATTCTAATTCTAACTACATCTCTTATTAGCTGGGCAAATTAATTAGTCTCTGCACTCTCCTTCAATGTCTTCCTTTGAAAAGGGGGATAATAATTTCTACTTTTCAGAATAGTTGAGGGGGTTAGAAGTAGTGTACATCAAACTCTTATAAACACTCGATAAACGGTAACTATTATTATCTTTTTACTTTTCTTTGTCCGTTATTAAAGTGACTTGGCCACTTAGTAGCCAATGAAAGCCTAGAACCCATGTTTCCCAACCAAATGCATCTTTCTCTACGCAACGTACAACATAGAAATTTTCCTGGGTTCATGGATTCTTATCAGGTCTATTTAGGAATAACAAACAGACATCCCCCTTGTGCCCATTTCAAGCCCTTTGAGACTTTTCTGTGCACTAGAGAATCAGGTACACAATTGGTAATTTTATTCAGCACTAAAACGCCACTGTGGTAGCAAAAAGAGCTAAGGCAATATTTCTAAGAACCAGGTCTGGCACCCAGAATAAAAGACCTTTTTCACAGGAAGAATAATCTATCAATTTTGTGAAAGGACTGTTGGAAAAGGCTCAAAATCCTACTGCATTATAAAGCATAAATGGTACGTTGTCCTAGTTTTTTGCTGGAAATTGTATGTTAGCACTAAAGAACAGAATTTCTTTTGCCTCAGCCTGCATTTTTAGAATATGCTATAGAGACAACTCTATTTTCTAGGGGTTAATAAATGACAGAAGCAGAAGAGATGGCATGGTGTAAATGAAATTAACAATAGTAATTATAATAATACTCTTGAGTATTTCCACACATAAAGTATAAAAAAATCCTATGTTTCTGCCCATGAAAGAAAGAAAATTGTTGTTGTTGTTTTGCGCACCTTATGGTGTTTTGTTTTACTAAGATATGGTTATAATCCCAGTCCTGCAGGAGGGAATTCACGTGTCCCTGGAGGGGAATGTGGGGAGCTCATTTCTGGGATCAGCCACTTGAGTGTGCTCTAGAGAAGGCTTGTCTGTTCACCAAAAAGGTGACAGGATTCCTAGGAAAAGCTCCTGGAGGTTTTGAAGTAATGTTCTCCAAGGCCAACAGGCCAGGAAGATGTAAATAAGAACCCCAGAGAGAGAGAGCCGTGACCCTGGTTAATCTTTCAGGGTTTTAGTATAGTCAGAAATGCCTATAAGCCAAGGAGAGAGTAAAAAGGGAAAGACTGGAAACTTATACTCTAAAAGCAAAATTGTTTTGTACTTCTTACAGGATCTGTTTATTTCTCCATTTTCTTTCCTTAGTTTTTAAGAACTCCAGCCATCTCAGCTGAGCTAAGAGAAAGGGGATAGTGTCTATTTGGGGGCCAGATATATAAGGGAAGAGAGAGGGAGCATAGCAGGTGGCTGGATCCAGGGTGAGTGGGGAGCTCATCTTAATTACAGAACCCCACGGTAGAGAGGTACGAGCTGTTTCCTCCATGGTGAATCTTCAAGAGTCTCGGTTTTATTTTATTAATTTATTAAAGCTAGTGTTCTTCAACAACCAGTATTTCATCTCAATGCTCTATATTATATTCTAAATATTCCTTCCTTTTGGCTTGACCTCCATAATGAACACTTTCAACATATAGTAGCAAGCAATTGACTAAGTGGAGGGAAGCATTGATAACTGTAGGAATTTAAGCAGAGTTGCACATCTTATGCAAATGTTCTTTATGTTCTAGCTTAGATTTCTTGGAGATTTTTGTTACACTATTTTGAAAGGAAGCCATCAATAAAAAAATAATAATTTTGAAATACACTTAAAATATGATGTCCCTGATTATACAAGTTGTTTCATTCTTTATAATGTGGAGTTGGCCTGTTTCTTGTAGGACGCTAAAAAAAATGGTACCAGTCCTTCTTTTACCCATGACCTGAACATTAATATTTTTTAACTTATGAAATTTAAATTAGCTTTACTAATGAAGTATTTCAAACCTATGGGAAAATACACATGTCCTCTAAACTGGGTTATATGGTGTGCACATATTTAACTTCACTAGAATCATTGATTCAATAAATTATCTATTGAGTATTTGCTGTATGTTGAGTACTACTCCACTGAATAAAAAATTCCTGTCCAGTGCGGCACACGTCCTGATAGGGGAAGACAGATAATAAATAATAATCATAATAAATAAACTATATAGTATTTTAGAAAATGCAGGTTATAGGAAATTGAGAATACCATGGCAGGGCATGGGGATAAGTTTGCAATTTTATATAGGGTGGCCTCATTGAAAAAGCAACATCTGTGCAAAGACTTGAAGGAGGTGAAGGAGTGGCTATCAGAGAAAAGAGTGCAAAGGCCCTGTGGTCGCTAGCCTCCAAGGCCAGTCTCTATGGCATGAACAGAGTATGTGAGAGGATATCAAAGAGGAGGTCAGGGAGATAGCTGCCTTAATAGGTCATTGTAGGGCCTGGCCTTTGGTCCGAGTGAAATGAGGAGCCAATGGAGGGTTGTGAGCAGAGGAGCAGCATGATATAACTCTTATTTTAAAAAATTCACTAAGACTGCTTGTGTTGAAAATAAGGTAGAATTAGAGAAATCTATGAGGAGGGCATTTCAGTAATTCAGGCAAGAGTTGATGGGATCACAAAATAGGGAAGGCAGCAGTGTTGGTGTTGGGAAGTGGTCTGTTTCTGGATATAGTTTGAAGATAGACCCATCCAAATTCCCACATAGGTTGGATATAGGGTGTGAGAAAGAGAGAAATCAGGGTTATTGGCCTGAATGACTGGAAGGATGGAGCTACCATTCCCCAAGGTTCAAAAGACTGCATGATTGGGATTGGGAGGCAGAATCAGAAATTTACACATTGCAACTAACCTCTCAAAGGAATTTGAAAAAATTAACACTCCCACCAGGTATGTATAAGACTACCCATTATGCATATCCCTATATCAATGTTAACTTCTATAATCTGAGACCTCATATCTTTAAATTCTGGGATATCAATAAGCATTACACTCAAATATCACCTCTTCCCCATTCTCTACTCTCTTTTTCCAGAACTTTTATTGAAAGTTTCTGTATCTATTAAGCTCTAGTTCATCCATTTCATCACTGTTTTACTTCTCTCGACTGCGTTGTGGATGATTTCCTTAAATTTATCTTTCAAATTACAGTTCTCTCTACCTGTTGCCTGATCTGCTATTAAACTCATTTCCTTTTTACTTCAAAGACTATAGTTTTCACTTACAAAGGTTTTATTTGGTGTTTTAGATCCACCCATTCTTTTTGTAGATTGGTGTGTTCTTTCTACTATTTGTTTTATTACTTTAGTTATTTTAAACACAATTAGTTTCTACTTTCTTTCTTAGCATTCTATTATCTCAATTACTTGAGATGCTAATTCTCCTTTTCCTTATATCTAATCACTCCCCCTCATTGTGAATGATTCCCATTAACCATTTATAGTTTTGTTGTTGTTGTGAAGTTATTAATGAGGACGTCCCTTGTGCCTGGGTTGTGGAAATTGCTCTAAAAATTTGGTTTTGTCTCTATTTCACTTAAGGCTCCAGTAGCTTCCCAGGTCTGAGATGAGTTTTTCCATTCTTGTCTCATAGATTGGAAATGGAATTTCCATACCCTGAGTAAATATTTTAAATCTGATGCCCACACCTGTACTATGAAGAGATTTGGAGTTAAAATTTCTCACAGGAGATTTTCCACCAGAACACCCAAACCAAAGACTTCCTTGCCTCTTCCCTGGAGTATTGGCAAAATTTTTCTAGACTGTTTTCACGAAGGGGCAGTCCTTCCAGTGGTCTGCTTCAGGCAGTGATTTGGGTTCCTTTTCCCTTCCTGTGTGAGGACACAGGCCACGTAGAAGACGCGTCCTTGAGTGGAGATGACATCTCAGTCTCTAGGTGCCAATGCGTGTCTGCTACTCCCCAGAGGACTTTGGTGTCAGATTAAGGTCCCGTGTTTGCTTCTTTTACCTAGGAATTTCTCGTTCTTTCTTTTGAGCTATGTTGTTGTGGTTTATTTTTTTAATTTATGGTTAGCTTTTACCCAACATTCCTATCTGTTTAGAGTTAGAAGTTGCTAATATGCTCCATGGAGTCAGTGGTGACATTTAACAGTCTATATGACACAGAAGGAACTTCAGGCCTCCTGAGTGCCTAAAGTATTCATGCATAAAGCACCCCTTAATTTCTGGGTTCTAGGGAAGTCTGGGATCCTGGGGGAGGGACCAGAGTGGTGGCTATTTACCAACAAATACCCAAGACTTTCAATATCTTAACCACCACTACAGCTGTATGGATGTGTATCCGCCAGATATCAGACAACACACAGTGAATTTTCTTATAGTTCTCTACACATAATTCATATAGTTATTTATTGTAATTAGAGAAGGAGCTCAAAGGAAAAACACAGGGTATAAAAGACTTGGAATAATATTTGGTCATTAAATTATTCAAAACAACATGGAACTATATTTTTTTTGTTGAGGTAACATTGGTTTATAACATTATATAAATTTAAGGTGTACATCATTACATTTCAATTTCTGTGTAGACGACATCATGTTCACCACCCAAAGACTAGTTACCACCTGTCACCATGCACACGTGCCCCATCACCCCTACATGGAACTATCTTAAAGTCTATTTAGATTATTTTGTTTCTTGAAAGAAGATAGAATGTGAAAAAACTAGTTTTAAGTCTGAAACTCAATTTCCTGTACTCATTCTGATGCAAAATAACACACATTGTGAAGGTATTTAGGATTATAGTTGCTTATATTTTAATTAGTTTCAGGCACTTCAAAGTTTAATCACAATAACAAAACCATTAGTTTATACCTTTGAAAATAGGTTAATAATGTTGACATTGGCACTTATTTTCTAGAAATTGTGAAGACAATCTTGACATATTCAGAGCCACAGAGATTATATCTGTAAGAATTGTCATTCAAATATTTGGGGAGTAAAACATCTTTTGGATAAATTTTTGTTTAACATCAACAAATATAGTTTGTAGAGCAAAGTAAGAGTTTTGGTGTGCAGGCTCTTCTACTTACTGAGAGTTGTGTAGTTCCTGGATCCTGAGTAAATTGTAAAACGCTGTGTTTTTAAGCAGAGAATATTTAAAGATTAATGTTCAAGGTTCTCAGTGATGCCTAGAGGTGAG
Organism: Tapirus indicus; assembly: GCA_031878705.1. Taxonomy (NCBI): domain Eukaryota; kingdom Metazoa; phylum Chordata; class Mammalia; order Perissodactyla; family Tapiridae; genus Tapirus; species Tapirus indicus. Next base: position 29,581,215 of record CM062937.1, on the reverse strand, counting down.
CATTGTGTTGGTCTTGCCTAAGAAACCATTTTAAAAGATCTGTCCTGTACAAACTTTCAGTTATATGTTCTGAGGTTCTAACATACAGCATGGTGAATGTAGTTAATAATGCTATATTGTATACTTGAAATTTGCTGGGAGTAGATCTTAAGTGTTCTCACACACACACAAAAAGTAACTATGTGAGGTGATGGATGTGTTAATTAACTTGATTGTGGGAATCATTTCAATATGGATACATATATCGAATCATCATGTTGTACACTTTAAATATATTACAATTTTATTTGTCAATTAAACCTCAATAAAACTGGGGAAGAAAAAAAAAAAAGATCTATCCTGGGTTGTCCCTACTTTTCAATTATTTCCAGCCCTTAACCAATCAGATTGCAAGCAAAGATTAGACCAGGAGATTGGGTTCATTCAGAGGTTTCCAAAATTTTGTCAAAAATCGCCTCTGACCCCAATGATTATTCTTCTAGCATTAATTGGTTATGAAAACCCTTATGGTCAAAAATTTACTGTGAATTCAGTAACTGCAGTAGATGAATTTTCACTTCAGTGCAAATTCAATATATATTTGAAAAATCATGGTGTACGCAAGCTATTATTAATTAAATCTATTTATTTATTTCTTTGGTGCATAAACAGATTCTGGGGATTCCTTGCAATAACTCTTTGCCTGCCAGGATCTGGAGTTAAATGTTGAAAACTACCGTTTCGTAGACTGTAGAAACAACTGAACAACTATGGAAAGGCTTTATAATCGATATTCAGCTGTGGTTCAGCTTCATCATCGCCTGATCAGCTGACACGCTGCAGGAGCCATCACGCCAATTATTCAATTATTTCCTATAACAAGTTTCTCCAGGGCCCACAGCCTGTGGCTATGGATGGGATAACAACAACCATAATGACTCAAATTATAGCTCTTTCCTCTGTCTCATCCCACAGAACTTCAACCTCCTATAAAATGCCCCTCACATTTCTGAGAGTCCCAAGCTGTATCTCTCTTATGCTCACTAATAAATTCAATCCCACAGAACTTTGTGCAGCCTGTCCACTGGGCATGCCCCATTTCTTTCTAGCCATCAGGGGGATATAAAATTATTCTTCGGTTCTGCCCTATGACTGGCCACGTCGATGGCTAATGACATATTAGAGCCATCATGTTCTTTTCTGAAGTGGGGACAATGCCTGACTCTCCACTCTGTGTCGCACTGTGTCTTTTGTGCCCCCATGGCTCGTGCACATTAACAGTCATTTGACTTAATGCCGAGAGCCCACCCGCATAAGGGTTTGCAGACAGAATCTGGGTCCCAGTGCAGCATGCACACCATCCTTTTATTGCTGCCATCCCTTTCCAAAACCTATGTATCAATGTTGGCTTCTCTCCTTCTTCCATCCAAAACAGAAGCCTTATTGCAAAATGCCTTGTGGAACCCTCTTTTTAAACCGCCCATCTATTTGTCAGATGGCTGAAACATGTTTGCATCTCAGGGAAGACACTGTCATCGATTTGAGACAATCTCTTGTTGTTAAGAGAGTTTTCACATTTATTCCCCTGCTAATAGCAACCTTAATGTGATTAAATCAAAGGGAAATTACCATTTCACTTCCAGTTTGAGAAGGAAATAATTCTGAGAAAGGGAAATTGAATGACTTGTTTCAATGGTGAGAGATAAGCAACTTCGTGCTTTGGAAGGATGTTTAAGGCATGGAAGGCAACTAAATTTAAAATTAGGGATTAAGAATGGGCTGATTAGCCAACCTGAATAGGCAGTAAATATTCCTAGCAAAATGGGCAAAACTGCCTGAGAATCATGGGAAGAAGAGAATTAGAATAATTCAGAACAGCATGGAGAACAGTAAATAAACAGGGAAGATACCTGTTTTCATCTGAAGAACAAGATGGCAGCTTGGAGCGTTTGGAGACATAGGCGTGGTGTTATGGTTGAAAAGATTTTTCTTTCCTCATTCACACTATGAATTGGCATAAGAATATTTAAAGGATAAGAGCCTAAACTACAAATGTAGCTAAATCATCTGTCCATAGTCTGGTCCTGCTATCCTCAATTTTAGTTCGGATTGCTCAACTGAGACTTTTCCTGTACAATTTCTACAATCAGGTAACTTAGTCAAAACTGCTTATACTTGGGGTGATAGGACCAGGGAAGGGGGCAGAGTGGAATCAATCAGGTCGACGAAACAAAGAGGTGAAAACTTCGTTTTCATGTTAACAGAGCACTGGCTTTTATATTTCCTTAATTATCTATAAAATACATAATATTTGTTAAAAGAAAAAATCCCAATATGAACAAAACAATCCTTACTTTTTCCCAAAGGTAACCAGTGTAATCAGTTTGGTTGGTAAACATCAGACGTTTTTCCTATACCTATGTATAATTCACACATGCCCGCATGCATGTACACATGCCCACACAGTCTAGAAGATTTTATATACATATTTCATTATCATTGTTTGTAGTGTGATAGCTTGTTATTTTACATATACAAGTGGGTCCCTATTGATCTATAACCTGGGCTTTTTCCTATTTGTCTTAAAAGTAATTCGACGTTGTACACATTCATTCTTTGGAATAATTCAGTTTACTTAACTGTCACATATGGAAGGAAAATTAGGTCATTTTTATTTTTCACCGTTACAAACTATAATGCGATAAACACTCTCATACACACATATGAGTATACCTCTAAAATAAATTCCAAAAAAGAAATTGCTAAGCCAAAGGTTATACGTATTTTAATTTTTTTCAGCTACTGCTAAATTTCCCTCCAAAAGACTATCTCAAGTTACACTCACATCAACTGTGCATAAATAACCTATATAAAAGTGCACCCTTGCCAAAAATGGATGTTATCTTTCTTTTTACGTTTTGGCAATACGATAGAAGAGGATTCCCCATGTGTCTGTTTATCAAATCTACTTATCTTTCACAACCTGGCTTGAATGACATCTCCTTCATCAACACCTTCTCCGACCACCTGAAACTGAACCCCCCACACCTCTGAATTACTGCAGTGATTTGTCCAAACCTTTCTCATTACACATCACATTCAGATTTATATTATAGTTATTATTAGTGTGCATTCTTAACTCTGCCTCTGGGTTGAAAGCAAGGCCAAAAACTCTGTCCAATTTACCTTTATATCTCCCATAGGCCCTTGTTTTAGTGGCTTGTACATAGTTGGGAGGTAATAATTTTTAAAATGCATAAATACAAGAAGAAAAAAGGAAAGAGTGGAGCTCTATTCTAAATGAATAGTGTTTTATAAGGAAATTTTATTACATACATATATGATTTATTCTGAGAAAACAGTGAGTATGAAAAAGGATCATCAAGTCAGAAGAAATCTCATATAAAATCCATCTCATGCTTTATATAACTATATCCACGTGGTAATTTATGTGGAAGGAAAATAGTTGACTCTGAATCAGAATTCTTTTATTGTATATTAAGCATAATGAGCACTGTAGTTGGCCTCAGAAACACTGAGTTCAAATCCTGTGTAAATCACTTACTATCTCGTGACTGGAAAATTCATTAAGATGCTCTGAGCTTCGATTTCCTCATCTATGAAACAGGCTTAATAACAGTCATTCTACCTGCAGGATGATTATTTATTTTCACAAGAATTGTTTACTAGGTGTCTATTGTGAGTCAGGCACAGAGGCAATAAATATGAATACATTGTGGGAATCACAAGAGACAGTGTATGTGAACACACTTCCAAATAAAAAAATTGATGTAGATGCATAGGGAAGTATTATCATACACTGTGACAGAGTCTATTCTACCTTAAAAAAAAAATAAAGTATTGAGTACATGTCTTCTATTGGAAAATTTTTATTTCACAAACTTTTACTGTTTTAATAGGCAAGTTTTATGATCCACAAACCACATATTTTCTGAGAGCATTCTTGGTTCAAAGAGCTATATGAGCACTGGGGCATCTACCATCTGTTTCCATTATTCACATTTACCTTTTTATTAACTCATTCATATTGGGGTTTTTCTTTCTTTTTTTTTTTTTGGTGAGGAAGATTGTCCCTGAGCTAACATCTGTGCCAATCTTCCTCTATTTTGTATGTGGGACACCACCATGGCATGGCTTGATGAGAGGTGTGTAGGTCCATGCCTGGGATCCACACCTGGGAGCCCTGGGCTGCCGAAGAATAGTGCACAAACTTAACCACTACGCCACTGGGCCAGCCCCAGCTCATTCGTGTTTTTAAAGGTTGTTGATAAAATAAAGCAATGAGAATGCTAAGCGGTATTACCATATCCTTCTTTATATATTAAATATCTCTTGGTGTATTTGGGGAAAATGTTATCTATAAAGCTATAGCAATATTAAGTCAATAAATAAAATAGAAAATAATGAGGGCTTAGAGACATTTGCACCCATTTTGATAGAGAAGTCTTTGCTCTCAAAGTTCTCAGGAGGAAGAAAAAAAAAATGCCCTTTTCGCTCTAACATGTTGACCTTTGAGTCTGAATTAGTGCAGTATCAGTGGCAAAATCTGAACTGAAAAATGAATCTCTTAGGATTAAGGGTTTAGCTGTTGCATGGCTAAATGGGTCAAGCTCTCTTAACTGATGGATTTCACCGATGCCACCCAAAAGACGAAAAGTTTAGATTCAGACAAACCTGACAGCTTTCAATATTTCTAGTATACCGCACTTTTTCCACAAGACTCACAGCCTCTCAAGTCTGGGAAAGGAAAAAAAAACACCAATTCACACTTCCAGCTCCTTTTCTGAGCCAGCCTTATTAAAGGAAAGTGAGCACTCACTTTCATAACACCTGACGGCTCAGAGAGGCACAGTCTTATTTGGTAAGTGAAGTTTGAAGAATATGACCAGTACCACTAATCTGCCTTCAGCCACACAGCAACTGATTCCAACTTCTAAGAACGTTCCAGAACACACTTAACTCGTTAAGAAGAATACGAAGTTCTTCATTTGCTAAATTTGATTCACAGGGGAAAAAAATAGAGACTGCAAGGCCTCTCTTAATCGTATGCAGAACATTTTAACAGGATAAACAGGTGTAAAGTGAACTCAATTTCTTATCATCTCAAGAACAAAGAAATGCTTAGACACATTTATCAGATGATGGAGGCAGTTAGTAAATGGTTATCTTAAAAAAGCGAATCTCATACTCAAATTTTATTTCTAGAGCCCACACTAATGCCTATATAATTCCAGTAGTTGTTTTATAGATTCGTGATACATCTCACCCCTCTGTTAATTATAAGTGCACAGTCTGAGAAATCAGCTTTATTGATGTTCCCCTCGATTCTCTACCAATTTGCTTACAATGAAAATTAGAGTTAGATGTAATGGACACCGTCAATTTTTCTAAACAACCATAGGTATGCACATAACACTGAATAGGCTGGCAAAATTATCTTTATAAAAGCTTTCCTCTCAAGAGAACTAGATTCTCTGGTGGCTGTGATGGACCCCCCCCCCCACTCTCCCCACCCTAATGCAAGTGAAAGTGTAGATGAATGCAGATTTTCCTATTTAATTTCCATGAAGTGTGTGTTCTCCTGTCTGGGTTTATATTGCTGCCTAATGAAATAATCAGCTAGTATCCAGGGGGGAGTGGTAGTGCAAGAGGGGAGGGACCATCCTAAAAGGTCTATTATCCTGTCAATATGTGCACAGAACTCTCATTAATGTTAATTAGATTTACCCGCCAGTACAAAGGGGAGGCTAGACCTTAACAGCAAGTTTGAAAAAACCTATCTAGCAATGCAAAACATAGGGAAAAAATGAGAAATCATTCCTGCCTCCAAGCAACCTTAACTCGTGTAAAAGACATTTATGTGGCCATTAACCCAAGCAGAAATTGAACTTGTCAGCATTACATGCAGAATGTACATAAGGGTAACTGTTCATGAACAATTTCTCAAATGAATTAAATACAAACTGGATTTATTTCTAGGCAGTAGGTGTACTCTGTCCATCATCTTCTTAATAGCACAACTGCATGAGGGTGAGGATTTCTAGTCCTTTTATTCATGCTTGCCTTTAAGGTAGAAGACAAGGGATCGAAAGAAAGAACCGCTGTTGAAGATTTGGCTTACGGACAAAACCAAAAAGCTATGGCCATCCTTGTCTTCTGTCTTTGTCAGATGGCCCATTTCAGATCCATCAGCAAATTCCATTATTTTCATTAAAATAAATTTTAAATCAGATGACTTTCCTTCACCTCTACCACCCCGGTCCAAGTCAACATGTGTCTCTCCCGGATTATTGTAATAGCCATAACTTGGACCTTTTGCCACCAGGTAAAGGCCAGAATATCCCTTTTAATATGAAAGTCAAAGTCTGTCACTCTCTACTTATCCCCTTCAATGGCTGGCTATTTCATTCAGAGTGAAAGTCTTACAGGGGTCCTCAATGTGCCACTCTCACCCATACCCTCTTTGAACTCACATCCTTCAATGTTCCTTCCCAGTCACTTCCTTCAAGCTACACTGACTCCTTGGTGTTCTGTGGAAAAGCTAAGTGATCTCTGGCCTCAAGGCCTTTCCACTTGCTGTTGCTCTGCCCATCCCATATGAAACAGCAACCTCCCTCCCCATCTCCTGCACTCCCTCTGCCTTTCTTCACTGTATTTTGCTCCATAGGACATAACACCATAACAAGTACACATTTATTAATGCATCTGTCTGTAGCTGTCCTCCCCCCAGTTGAATGTAAGCTCCATGAGGTCACTTTGTCTGGGTTTCTGCTGTTGATCCAGCACCCTGGACAGTGCCCAAGACATAGTACGCACTCAACAAAAATTTCTTGAAGGAATGAAACAAAATATTGTGGTCGTAATTGGGAATCCATTGTATTCATTCTCACTTATGAACAGTGAACCCATTTTCTCAAGCATCTGAAGATCTCTCCATGCTGCATTAAGAGATTATGTAAGAAGGTATAGCAATAGGTCAGCTTTGGACCTCCTAATTTGGATACATTTCTTTGGCAGATTTCTTTATTGGTCCCCACACTGGATGTTTAAAACATCTTTTACACTCGATGTCTTTTATTCTTAAATATCTTACTTGAAGCCCACACACACCTTTTTTCCCGTTCCAAGTTCATTGAACAAAAACGTGCATATAGATGATGTCCTCTCTTTTTATTTTTGTTAACCCTGGACTGTCTCAAAATCAGAGTTGCAAGAGAAAAGAACCAATATCATATGTAGCATATAGCAGAAGTGCTAGAAACAGGAGCTTTAGCCTGAGTGTACAAACCTGAATTATGCAACCTCCCAGGTTTTGGGTGTGACATGTTGACAGAGGTTGACACTTAGTGGGTGAGTACCGTGTACTTGTCAGCTGGCATTAAGACTTGCAGTTCATTCTGCAGTCAAAATAAAGGAGGCGTGACAAAGTCCATATTTGAAATCTACACTCCAGCCCTGTGGCAGCCTGAAGCATTTCCAATTGCTCTGTAGTACCCAGTGCCCCGCTGCTTTGCTGCACACGGAGATGGACACAGTTAAGCTTAAACAGGATGTCTATTAACTGTTCACGCCTAACTGCAGTTTGTTCATTGTGGCAATAAAAAGTACATTTTTATCATCAAACTTTTATGTAATTTTCTTATGTTAATTACAATAATATATAATAGAAAATAAGCAAGAGAGGAAATCAGAGAGAAAGTACCTGAAAGAAGAAAGAGGGCACCTATTATGATTTTAGTAGCTCAGAGAAATGCAATAGAAAGCTGTAAACCTATGGGAAAAGAGTTCAAGAGGCGGGACTTTTTTTTATATTGTAGGGTTTTTTCAATGCTTGGTCCGTGTCTCATAGGATATATTTTGTGTTCTTAAAAATACTTACTTGAAAGTCTACAGTATTACCGTATTGTATTGTGTGTTATTATAGTCACAGAGTCAGACTTTCTCAAGAACTGTGGTTTATTTCATCCTTGCCATAGTGCCTATCATGAGTAAAGCAAACTTTTAAATTCAAAAAAGTGATTAGGGATGTGATCTGTGGAAATACTCTTATATTGTTATAAAGCTATTTGTGTTGTCTTTCTTTTGGAACCGAATTACTATGTGCTTCTAAATTGGGACCTTTTTCTTCTTCTTCTCCTCTTCCCCCTCCTTTTTGTTCTTCTTCTAAATCATAGGGTTGTGCTTGCTTTGTTTGTGTAATGAGTAAGAGCCTTATCTGGAAATTGTTGCATAGCCACACTGCATTTTAGGTAGACTTGGAAATTTGGTTTCTTCTTTCTCTTCTAAGTGAATGAATAGACCAAGAAAGTCTTCCACCTGTCTGATGCTGGTAATTGAATTACTGTACAACACATTAAGCAAAGAAAATTCAGAGTAGCAGCAATTAAATTATGTTCTCATGTTCCAGAGAGTGGGCTCTTCCCAGAGAATGAGGAAACAAAATGGTGTAAAATGGTGGACACCGATATCGGGAGGGCAAGAAAGACGACATTACATTAGGCCTTGAACTAAGCCAGACTACAAAGGACTGAAAAGAAATAATGACTCAGACTTCACTTGAGTTGTTTCCATTTTGGGTTACTTCCATCTCAGCCAACAAACAGTGCAAACAATATCTGAGATTAAGATACAAGTGTGTGGACAAGGCTTCCTAAATTTTCCAAGAGAAGGACCTCAAGTTTGGAAGTCAATTGAGCTTGCACAAAGTGAACAGCCAGGCAGAGGAAGCCACAGCAGAGCTATTACTGTATTAACTTTTACCTCTCAGCCAAGGAAGGGACCTCATCAGCACCCTAGAGTCTTCCTACTAACTGAAAAGGCCTCTTTGTCCTGGGCTATAGGTACGTACGTTCAGTAATTGTACCGGCCATGCCCTAATGGGGCCACTGATGATAGCGATACCACAGTAATAACTCAGTTGAACTCATTTGACTCACACAGTGACCCTGAAAGGAATATTTTATTTTTATCTTTATTCTACATATGAAGATACTGAAGTATAATGGGTGATATTGGATTAATGGTGGTAGTTACCACTTATTGTGTATTACTAATTGCTAGTACTGTCCTAAGCACATTATATATGCTATCAAATTTAATCCACAATATACCCCCATGAGGTGGATGCTATTATCATTATGTGTGGTTTGGGTGATGATGAGGATCATCACCATCATCATCATCATCATCATCACCATTATCATCTTTGCAAAGGTCAGGGCATCATACTTAAGCACTTGAATACAGAGGGAAGATATTTTATACCCACACTCCCTTATATACACATGTGAGCATGCATACACATGCACACACACACCTTCCCCACCACCATCATATCTCATCACCCAGGCTGTCCTCCCAGGTCAACGGATACAGCAAAATGCCAACAATACCTATTCATACTTAGTTCTATATGTCTAAGGTAGAAAATAATGTATGTTAAGAAGTTTTATAAACCATGAATGGCAATATAAATTGAGGTTTGTATTTTTTTAAACTCTTCATTCAGCTTTATTGAGGTATAATTTACATGCAATAAAATTCACTCATTTAAGTGTATATTTAAATGAACTGACGTGTTTATAGACCATGTAACTACTACCACAATCAAGGTAGAGAACATTTTCATCACCCCAAAAAGTTCTCTCATGACTCTTCCCAGTTAACCCTATCCAACTCTTCTCCTAGACAACCATTGATCTGCCTTCTGTCACAACAGATAACTTTTTCTAGAACATGATTTAAATGGTCTTATACTGTAGACACTTTTGTGTCCATGTAGTTGCATGTATTAGTAGCTCGTTTCTTTTTATTGCTGAGTATTATTCCACTGAATACATATAACACAATTTGTTTATCCTTTTACTAATTGATGGATATTCTGTTGTTTTCAGTTTAAACTATTGTGAATCGAGTTGCTGTGATCATTTGTGTACAAGTCTTTGTAAGGACATATGTTATCATCTCTCTTGGGTAAATACCTAGAAGTAGAATTATTGAGTCATATAGTAAGTATTTTTATAAGAAACTGGAAACCTGTTTTTTGAATTGGTTATACCACTTTAAATTCCCACCAGCTACCTAAGAGTTCCAGTTTTTCCTCTTCTTCACCAACACTTGGTATGGTTAGTCTTTTTAATTTTAGCCTTTCCAATGAGTGTGCAGTGATGTCTCATTATGGATTTAATTTGCTTTTCTCTGATAACTAATGATATTGAGCTTTTTTATGTGCTTGTTAGCTATTTTTATTTGCAAGTGTCCATTCACATTTTTTGCCCTTTTTAATTTTTTGTCTTTTATTAGTGAGTTGAAAGCCATTTGTTATATATTTTGGATACTAGTCCTTGGTCAGTGGCTTGACTTTTCATTTTCTTAATGAATAATTTTGATGAACGTTAATCTTGATAAAGTCCAATTCCTTCTCTTTTATGGTTTCTTCTTTTTGTGTCCTAAGAAATATTTACTTATCCCAGTGTCATGAAGATTTTCTGTTTCCTTCCAGAAGTTTTATAATTTGAATTTTTATATTTATTTCTATAATCTATTTTGAGTTAATTTTTGTTTATAGTTCATGGTTAGGGTCTAGATACATTTTTTTCCATATATAAGTATGTATAGTTTTTCCAGCACTCTATTGAAAAGAGTATTCTTTTCCCATTGAATTACCTTGGCACCTTTGTCAAAAATTGGTTGACCACATATATAAGGCTCTATTTCTTAGGCTGGTATTTTTGCTTTAAACATTGCAGATAAATATTGGATGAAGCTTTTTTTAATCTCCTTTACCATTAACTGAGAAATTTATCTCACAGATTTTGAGTAAGCGAAACTCTAAAGTCACAGTTTTCTTATCCTAGGATGTTAATAAATTCAAGATTTGGAGGAATTCTTATTACTCACATTTGTAGATAAGGAGACTTCCACTGATTATCCCACTGGGGGAGGAGAGGGCAGAATTTAGTTTTTTTGCAAACATTTCTAGTTTCTTTCCTCACTTCCTTCCTTGCCAGTCCCTACCACAGAGATTGTGGCTAATTGAATTGATTGTTGAGGGCTCTCTGAACAAGTGACATTTGGGACCACATTTGAAAAGAGAGAATGAATCAAGAAAATATCTGGAAGACCATCCCAGGCAGAAGGATAGCCAGTACAAGGACTTAAAGTCCTCTTATCAGCCTGAGAGGGCTTCTGCAGTAGAATTAATAGAGATGGGACTATGCATGCGAGGAGGGGCCTAATGATGTAGAAGATAGTCTGACTGTAATATAAAATATGCTGTGGGGAGTGGAAGGACAAGTTTGGAAAGACCACGTGGATACAGAAAAGGAGCTTGAATACTTCATTGAGCAGATTAGCTTGAATTGGTAGGCAGTAGGGAACCACTTAACTAAGGGCTTCCATGACAGAAAGGGTGTTTTAAGAAGATTAATTCAGAGCCATCTTATGTGCAGTCACCACCGAATAATTAACTCTTTAATTAAATTGATTTTTAAAGTGAGTTTGAGTCAGGAAAGTTAGGTGGTACCAGATCAGGAGGGTATTGCTATGATGTTATCTAAAATAATTTCCATGGAGACTAGAATAAAAGGAACCAAAGGAGATGGTATTATATATCAAGAATCAGTATCACTAGGTACCTAGAATATAAGAACATCAATTCATATTTTCACATTATCATATAAGTGTATTCAATTTCCAATGGATACCCATGACAAAAGTTGTATGCCCATCTCTCATGGTGTATCTACACCTTTTTAATGTATGTTCCACGAGGACAAGTGTTTTTTCTATTTGGTTCACCACTGTATTCCAAGTATCTCAAAGACTACCCAGCATATGTAGGTATTCAGTAAATGTTACATGAGTGAAAAGTTTCCAAAGATCAGAAAAGCCATCTTGAATCTGAAAAGGGTACTGAATAATGTAGGATCACCATCACTTTGCCAGGAGGTTCCAGGATATTTCTTTGGTTGATTGCACAAATGCAAAGAACTCATCACATGGCATTCCTCAGATTCCCACAGTTAAAAACGTGCTGAAGAGGTGCTGAATGTCCAGGCGCCCAAAAAGCTACACTACCTAGTAGATATCAGATGCCACAGGCGTTTGCTTTATGAACAGTCCTACAGATGTGTTATATTTATCTGGACTACATACATTTCAGATCAACAGGCCACAAATATTTATTCATTCAAACCCTTTTCTTATTTAGAAAGCAATCAAGTTATGTCAGTAAGAACTACTGCTCCAGGATAATATCTAAAACAGCAGAAAGAAATGGTCAGTTTCTTTTCAATGGTAAGTGATGGCATAACTTTGTAAATCACTCTTACTAAAATAACAGTATTTGGAAAGTGGTATTTTTTGCTTTCTTACTTTGGTTGGCATTGCTGGATTGACATACGCCCTGTGTTATCTGACACGCAGGACTGGATTGCAAGACACAAGCTGCATTATGAATGTTTCAGACCGTTTGCTCTAGTGTAAATCCATGTGGACTGTGTAAAGATGCTGTTCTGCACTGTTTATTTTGTCTCTCGCCCATAGAACACTAAGCCCTGGACATTACTGTGTACAACGGGTTTTGAATTCCATGCCCATGGACCACAGCCAACATCACACGCGGAAGTTAATGACCGATCGTTATCTTAGCCCATAGTTTGCATTCCTTTTGATAAGACTATTTCAGCAAGGGGGTGGATCACAAAGTACAGGATTAATTAAGGTCAAATCCCAATGAAACGTGCAATCTATTTTCTCAAGGAAAGAACTTGGAAGAATCACAGGGTGAATTTTATATACCAAAACCCAATTTTTAAAATAATGTTTAATTACACTTGAAGCTTAATTTCCTTCTTGTTTAAAGAGACGGAACAGTAATGCAACATAATTTAAATGTGCCCGTATATCAGCAGACGGGAAACATTTATCATTGCTCTGAACTACTGTCATTTACAATGGTGATGAACCACTCAGAACATCCTAACAATCCAAGCACATCTAAATCATCCAACTATGCTGACACTACTTTATTAACATCTGACAGTAAGAATTGGTCTCTGGGAAACCATTGAATTCGGGTCCAGTGGTGTAAAGTTATTTAAAAATGTGGATTTTGATGGAGAATGATCGACGAAGCCAGCCTTGTGGCTCAATGCACTAATCATTCTAATTTTAAAGCATTGCAAAAATGCCAGTCCCAACTGGGATTCTAACTCAAGATAAGATTGTGCTGAATTTCTGGATCTCTTATAAGATGTAATTTTCTTCCGGGATTCTAATGCCATTTTCTCCTAATTATCTCCTGATAATTTTTCCTATCATATTATGAAGTCCTTTAGAAGAAATTAACTTTCTTTGCTGGAACTCTTAAGTAAGCTCCATTGAGCTAAAGTCCTTTGCACATTTCAGGCTTTCTCTCATTCTATCAGAAAAGGTAAGTTATAGTCCAAGATTATACTTAAAATAAGAATTTTTCAATGAAGGTTGTCTTCCTTAATCCTGAATATGGTGACATAATCTTTCCTGTTCTGATTCCATCTTCCCCAATATGAGTAGCTGCAGGGATGATTAAGTACCCCTGCAGAGAAAGTGGGAGTGCAAAAAAGTTCAAAGATAAATTAAATGACAGGTTTGTAGGTCTGTTTGTGTGTGTTTGTTTTTTAGGACTCTATCATCAAACAATAAGAGTTAGCCTTTCTAGCTGCCTGGTAGTGTGTAAAACTATGTAAACTGTTTGGAATGTAAATATCATTCTAAATTAAGGTTAAATTAGCTATATCAATAACACCGTAATGAACCAAGTAAGTGATACTTTTTCTTCTGCCTCAGACATGATTTTTTAAGTAATTTTGTGAAATTCTTGAGATGTTTGAAGTTGGACAAGTCCTCTAATAGTTATGGGCTTCAGTTTCTGCTCGAGTAAAATATCAGTGTGCTGGTGACTACCTCACGAGATGTCTCCCCTCACCTCAAGCCAGGAATACATGGCCCTCACGTGTGCTCCAAACCACCTGAGTTTATCCCCGAGGGAAAATTTGGCACACAGGATATTCATCCCCCTTGTGTGTCTACTAGATTGTACATCCTAGAAGCCAGAGATGGACTCTCTTTCAATATCACATTCCCAGAATCTAGCAGAATACATTATGATGCAGAGTAGAAAATTAAGCAATATTTACTAAATAAAGGAATTACTTATTCAGTACACAGAGTTAATGTATGACTAAGTGGGAGAATATATATGAAGGTGTTCTGAAAAACTGTGCTTATAGAAACAGTGCATTAATTCATTAAAATAATTGTAATACACATGTATAAGCATAAAGATCCTTGAGGGTAAGAATCAAAGCTTTGCATGTTTTGCTTTGTTTGGGGTTGTTGTGGGTTCTTTTGGTTTTTGGTTTTTTGGGGTTTTTTTGGTTATTGTTATCAATTTTAACTTCAGAACTCAGCATAGAATCCTACACATATTATATCCTCAAAAAAATTGTTGTTGTTGTTTGGTAATATACTAAACTCAAATGTCACTTCCTCAAAGAAGGCTTTCCTCAACTCTTCATCTAAATTGGGTGTCCTAGTGTACGTGACACTCCTGGTGATTTTTGTCCTGGCTCTTATCACACATTGTAATTACAAGAATCTATGAGTATCTGTTGACTGTCCATCTCTCTCACTGAATAACTAGTTCCCTGAAGGTGGGGGCAGCCTCTGTTTTGATAACCATGTGGCTCCAGCATCCGAGACTATCTTTGTTAAAAGAGTTGCCCAATACATTTGAGGAAAGGAAAGACAGAAGGAGAGAATTACAGAGGGAGCTAGGAGGAAGAGAGAAAAGAATAAAATGATATGCTTAAATTTGAATTCAGTTAGTGAATTTAATAAATTCGGGGTTCCATTAAAGCAACAAAGGTATCCAACTGTGTTGTACATCACCTGCATATCAGCATTCTACACTGTGCCTTTTTATTTTTTTTTCTTTTCATGTGGGAGGGGGACTTACATACCAAAGAAAGTTGAAAGAAAAACTTTTAATTCAGATTACAAATTTTGCATTGTTGGTGATATGTTCTCATGTAAAATAGTCCAAATAGATTTTTTTAAGGCTTCAGAAGTAGAAATATATGGAATTTCAGTAGGTAACAGATGTAAGAGCCACACATAACTTAAGTTGGTACTTAAATTGTCCGTATAAAATGGACAATAAGAAAAATAAATGCCTATTCCCTAAAAATTCAAAATCAAAACCAAAACCTAATGCTTACATCCTTTAAACTGGAATTTTGGACTTTATATCACAAAAGCAAATGAGAAATGTCAAATAAAGTTCAAGAGCAAGTAATGCAAATGGAAAATTAATGGCTTTATTTTTCTCTGTGTTAGGCATCATTTCCTAACCATTTGAAGCAAAGTGTATATTTAAACCACATTTAGATTTATCTTTGACATCTTTTTAAAGAAGAAATAGGAATTAAAATGCAATTTGTGTATATTCTTGTACTTCATACTCTTTCCATTTATTCAGCATTAATGTAGGGAGAGCTATTCTTTTAGGAAATGTCAAAAAGAACAAATTACTCAAAATGGCACTGTTGATTGTAAGCAGACTGTTTTGCCTTATCGTAATGTAATGAATTCTCTCAATAATAGGACATATTTTTTTCCAGTTTTTCAAGATAATTTTAGTAACTCATGATCAGAATACCGAAGGATAAGGAGAAAGCTGTCTCAATGTAAAATATTTCAGTCACTTATCTACCAGCTAGCTATTTCTTGAGGGCAACTTTAAGTCTAAGTCACAAATGGATTGAGACTAGTGATCTCACTTCGTCCTTCGGAAAACTATGTATATCACAAAATCGGTATACATTTTGACATAGTCGGCAGCCTTTGCTTGAAATAGGCTCTGAATCAACTGAGCATGGAAACTCAATTTGCCTGGGGATATACTGGCCTTTAAATAAAGACAGTTGATATTCTCGTGTAGAACAATGGAGAAATCTCCCAACATCTATAATTCTGTGTATACTATAACTGTAACAGACCATCTTGGTTTCAAGTCATCAACTGCTCATAAAACGATTGTACACACTTTTTAGAACAGAAGTATAATAAATGAGCTTTTAAGCTTACTTGAACACGTATATTTTTAGAGTACTGATTTCATTACATATTTTCTTTTATTTCTCCCAGAAGATTATTTTTGCGTTCTCTCTCCAGCAACCCTGGTCATGCAGAATACCATCTGCTGATCACACAGCTCTGTGACAGCCATTGCAGATTGCTAATGGTAACTCTGCACTAGTGAATAGATGACTTTGGATGTCTGATCTAGCCCAGGGGTGCAAAGGGCCTGCTCAGAGAGGGTATGATAGAGCTACTTAGGAACACTGAGACCCAAATTAGGAATAAGTAAATGTGTGGGCAATTATCCATGGGCACATACTACCTTAAAATAATTGGAACCACTGTGCACATTGCTTAAAGCTGTCTGATGCTTGCTATCAACTTGTATCCCCACATCTATGCAAGCACTGAGCAAAATAAAGGAAAAAGGTAAAGTACCAAGCATGTTAAGTCAGGCTTCAGTGGGAATACACAACTATTTTCAATTGTTTTATACAGTGCATTTTATTATTCTACCATTTGAAATGACTTTGGATCATTGCACTCAAAATCTTGGGTGGAGGAAAGCAAAGAACTCATTTTTCAAGTTACCAAACATGATTTAAAAATATTTTTTAAATGGTTTCAAGATATCTGAACAGTAAAAGTACATCATCTCTATAGGTTTTTCAATAAAATCTATTATTTGGGAAATTTCAAAAGGTTGGTTCGTACAACATCCAGACAATTGCTTTGAAAGAGTAAAAATCTTGCTTGTTCCACTATTAGCCTTCTGCTGCTAAATTTCACTTTCCTGTGATAATGGTGACCTATTAATATTGTCCTTGCAAAGATACAATTTAAATTTTAAGCCAAAATTCTTATTCAGTGTAAGCAGAAACATTAAACTAAAACCCAGAACAGGTTGAAAGAGAGAGAGAAAGAAGAAGGAAGGAAGATAGGAAGAAAGCCACTCGTCTAGAGACATGGTTAGACTATGATTTTTTATAATAACTATATTGTCACTTAGAGAAAGACAGTTTAGAGGCAGGTTAAACTATATTGAGTTAGTACTCCAATCTATATGTATATATAACTAACATAAATTAGACATAAGCAAGGAATCTAAAATAAAATAACTCGTACTGTATTTTAAGTTATTCTAATTGCCTCTCCCACTCTAATTTTAATGCATCCAAATCATTTTTTATCGTATAAATGAAGTTTGAAAATGTCAGCCAAAATCCAAATTCCAGGATTTTATTAACAGCAAATAGTTGAGTAAAGTACTTGTAAGATCAGTAAGCAGATCTGATCCCTCTGCTTTTTGTACTGTGACTTAGCATCTGTCTTATCTGTTTCACGCAATCAAGTGCAATGGATGTCAACCTGTTGGTGACAGCAGTTTGGGTATTGTTGTATCTGTTACTTGTAGTAGATATTATGCAGGAAAGTTTGCTTCCCAGCTGAATGGATTAAGGAAAGGAATTTGGTTTGGATAACACAGGTTGTACTGATGCCAAACAATATCCAGCTGTACAGCTTAAGAGCCCATTATCTTCCATGTGATAAAACAAACCAGCCTAAGTTATATGGTATAATGATCACCTTTAAACACACATACACACACACACACACATACACACAATTAGCTGCTTGCTCTCTGCCTCCAATGTAAAGCTTACAGTCACAGATAACTGTATATAAGTCACTAGAGTGATGCTTAAAATAAGAGGCACTTTCTTCTTGCCAGATTTTTGGAATCTCAAAATTCAAATGCCAGTACTCAAATATCAATTCCTTTATCAACCCGTTGACTAAAGGAAATGAAATAAAACTAAATAAATGGTACATAAAGATTTTGTAAATGAATCTATATCTATCTATTGAGTGATTATTGATTTTCTTTGATGTTGAATTGTTACGGCCACTCAAAGGAGAACAGTTCTACCCCTTTTATTCCAACTCTGGATTTTTAATGTATGTCAAGACTTTCCAGACAGCAAAGTTTATTTTATTGAGTGCTTTGACATGGATTCTGAGCTGGTTTCTTTGAATACATTTTAGAATCGATTTCTTCTGAAGATACAGCATATTACCACTGTAGCAAGAGAAATAATTAGATTTGGCCATACCACTTGTATAAGAGCTGTCTCGAACAGATGGGGAGCTGAATCTTTCAGTGGCTGTAAACAAATAAAATTCAAAACAATGCTATATTTCAGTAAGACAAATAAAATAAATCAATGACTAGTTGGATAGAAAGATTCTAATTTCATATTTTTGTTTTCTAAACTTCCTTCTTTCTCATTCTTCCTCTCTTTTTTTCATCTTTTGTGTAATTCTCTAGAGCCAGTGCCTGCACACAGCAATATTTTTGGTTAAATTTCAAAGCTGATCTTGCCCAAAAGAACAAAGAAAGCTATTTTTGAACTTCAATCTCATCATCGAGTTTCCAATCTAGAAGGGATAGAGACACTGCAGGCTAAATTTGGCCCTGATTCCCTAAAAAAATAGGGTAATTTGAATTCAGAGAGAATTGGAATTTTTGCATGTAGGAGGAGTGTTTTGGCCTCACAGCTTCAATCAACAAGTTCAGAACTTGTTTGGTCCGATGTAAGTCCTTCAATGAACTGTATATATTAAATCCAAGTCTCCATCTTCAAAGGCCCCTAGCAGTGGATAGACCACAAAGATGAAAGGCTTGGTGAGAAGAGAGAACTAAAACTTAATAGATGCTTGTTGTGTAAGTAGGTGCAAAGAGAAATGATCACTTTAGGTCTTCATAAGAAATTTATAAAGAGCTCTATGTTTTATGAGTAATTAATTTTGGATAGTTAACACTAGGAACATGACCCCTAAAAGATGCGGGTCAAGGATAAGTGCCTAATTCTCTCTTCTGTTATGTTTTATGGGGTGTTTTATACTCAGTGTAAGAAAAAGACACTAAATTCAAGAAAGCCAGAGAAAACCTGACCTGTTCTGAAATTTTCTATTGAATTCATTCAGATTAAAGCAATGACCTTTTGATTTTATGAGGTCTCTCCTAAAAGACCTCCAAAGATTAAAGGGCGTGATACGTACCTTGGGGAAAAAATAGTCTGATTAGGGCCTTTGACCATCCAGATGGTTGCAGAAAATAGAAGTGTCTCTTGCCTGAGGTGGTGGCCACAGAGGCATTTGCTCCAGTTGCACCCAGCCACAGTCTCTCAGGAAATGGTCGATCCACCGACAAAGTAAGATACGGACTTAGGGTGTCAGAAAGATGAGGGATAATTTTACAAAACTTCCAGAACTTCCATCTCCAGTAAGCTACTATATCTGTCTAGTGGTAGCTACTTTTGTTTGTGTGTCAGACGACTCTAGCTTGAATGAGCTTTTCATACACATTCTGTTTGAAGAAAAGTCTTGCTGTGTTTTTTTCTTTTGTCATTCATGTATCTGTATAGTACAGTAGCATTGCTTCCTCCCAACCCGGCCATCCCTCCTCAATTCTGTTCTTCCTCTCTTCACCCTCCCAACACTCTAAGTTTTTTAATGTAGCTAGAAAAAAAATAGTCTTTCTGATATCAAACTGTGAATATGTTGATGGAGTTATTTTCTTCTTCTCATCCATATGATGTTACTTGTATACTGTGTGCACTGTTGAGTATTGTCAATATATGACAAGCACCAGCAGGAACTCAGCTATGAAACATGCATTTGCCACAGATGAGAGAGTAAACATAGATACAGGGGCAAACAACGAAAAAAACAAACGTGAAAATTACAATGGAAAGGGAAAGATAGTGTAGAATAAGGTTTACATTGATCTGTGGAGTTTGAGAAGCAAGATCCCTTTCACGAAAAAGTTCAATGATACCTGTACAAATGACCTTCAGGCTTTTTCTTAACAATCTCTAAGCCAATAAACCATACACACAGTGGTTCTTAGGGAGGGTATAGTCCGAACATAAAAGTTAAAAATAAAATTCTCAAACTGAAAAATCTTACATTTTCTGTTAAATTTTTAAAATATTTCCTGATCCAAGTTTGCTGTTGTAAAAAGTTAACTACAAAACTATGAGAATTAATTGTTTTACATGGGTAAACAGGTCATAATCAGTGCTCGCAGTTGGAGGAAAAAGTGAAATGTTACTTCTTACTTAAAAAAAACAAGCAATCACAAGAAGTCACATTCTTAGCCATTGATCCTTCATTTTCCCTTTCTCTCCAAGGATATGAGGACACAGGACTTCTTAAAAGAGTGGGTACTTTGAACAAGTCAATAAAAGCCCTGAATGTTTTAGCTTTTTTTTATGGACATTCTCAAGCATATACCAAAGTAGAAAACATATTTTGCCAATCTCGTTTCATTTATTCCCTCCACATTATTATGTATTATTTTGTATTTATTGCTGAATTACTTTAAAGCAAATCATTTCATCTACAAATGCTTCAAAATAAAGCTCTCATCTATAAGGACACTTTATTACTTTACTTGGTTGCTTGTTTTTATAATACCACCATACCATTATCCACCTTACAGAAAATTAGTGCCTAATATCAGCTAACATTCAGTCCATATTGAAATTTCTCTGATTGTCTCAAAAATGTATCTTTATAGTTTCTTTAAGTCAGGATCCAAATATGAGTCACTCAGCACATTTTTTTTCTCCTGTGTCTTTTGTATTCTGTAATAATCTCCTTTTTAATGCCATTTATTTGTTGATGAGGTTCAGAAATTTTTTAAAAAGTCAAGAAATTCCATACAGGTGGTGCTATGAATTCTCTGCTGCATCTCATCACTTGTCTGTCTTGGAGTGATGCTGAGACTGATCAGTGGGGTCAGGTGTGATCTGCCTAATCCATCCATTATAAGGGCCGCTGTCCTTTCACCTAAAAGTCTCAGTATCCTTGGATGATTGTTGTCTAGATCCATTATTCCATTAGTGGTTACAAAAGAGTGACTTTTTGGACCTATCATTCTTTATCAATTCATTAAAATGCCTGCATGTCAACTTGACTGTAAACCAACAGCTGTGTCACTTTTTCCAAAGATAATCACAAGACTACAGTTATTTTTCACACCACATAAAGCCACAGAGGTATCACGGCACACTCACCTCTGAAGGGTTGACAGTAGATGCTGAGGAGAGTGAATTAGGCGACTAGATTTCTTTAACAGATATCAAAATGATTTTGGATGGTGGGGATTAAAAAAAAATCATGCCCCAGTCATGAGTGTGTCCTCTACATAGTTGGTAGAAGGCCATATGGCGGAGTTATTTTTCTTTACTTAATATTATGAAGTTGTTCTCCAAGCTCTCCACAGATTTTCTCTATTAGATTATCTCAGAAGGCCACAGCTAATGTTGAGCCTATTTCTCGCTTTATATAAAAGTCAAGCAGGCAGAAGGCTGAAAAATCCATTCAAGATTTTACTTGGTGTCTTCTGTCTTCTCCAAATAAAGTCGATCCAGGAGAATAAAATGTGAGCTGAAATAAGCTTACCTCCCAGAAGGCCAAGGGCAAATGTAAGGTTCTGGGCACGAATTAGTAAAGGCTCAGAGAATGAAATAAATGCTTGTTTCAAATATAATTTGAGGGCATTGTGGACTAACACCAACCTAATCTCTGAGAGAATAAAAACAAGTCCATCTTTTAAATGTGCAAGGCCCTTTCCACAATAGCTAGTAAATTGACTCCCAACTCTGCTGTGCCACTAGACACAATAGTAGCAAAATGTTATCTTTCCTTGACTGATGAGGGCTCTTCTTTGACCCACCTGTGCCACCTATTAGCGTGAGGAACATGACGTCGTTTCTCTGGTCCTTATGGAACTCCCCGTGAAGACTGAATTTCCCTCTCTCCTCTTCTCTCTCTTTCTCTCTGTCTCTCTCTCTCTCTCTCTCTCTCTCTCCCTCTCTCTCTTTCTCCTTCCCTTGCAGTCTTACTTAAGATACTAAAAGTGGCATAACAGACTGTACAGCCTTTGGAGATAGAGAGAATGGGGTTTACATATTGGTCCAGCCAGCCACCTGCCTGTCATGTGACCTTCCCCACTTTCCTCTTCTGCAAAATTGAGATTATAATATTTACTTTTCAGGATGATTGCAGGGGCTATGAGTTACATACACAGCATACCAAGAGAAGTGCCTAGAATGTGGAGGATACCCAATAAATAACCCAATAAATGTTAGTTACTATTATTTTTAGAGAATATCCAATTCCTAAAGCCAATTTAAAACCTATTAAGCTTCTTTATACCATAAAGCAAATCTGGTCTTTAAACAAGACCTTCTGCCTTTTCCATGCTGGCTTTATATGGGAGAGGGGCATTTGCCCGCACGTCATCACTTTTCATTGCTGTCTTGGACCTTGCCACATGCTATTGTTTTCTCCCGAGGAGAAATAAGCCAGTTTAAAATCTCTCAAACATTTCCCTGTGATATAGCACAAACTCAAACTTAAGAGATTTTTAATTGCTGCTCAGTAAATAAGGCGAGGTAAAGTTCTTCCTGCTCAGAGCTGCTGTGAGCCTGGGGTTGCTCAAGTCTACCTCTAGGCTCAATTCTGGACTAAGGTCAACAAGATTTAATGGGTTTTGGCTGCTAGCTTGCCCTGTCCAAGTGCCTCACTTGGCATAACTGGCCCTTTGCCTTGTTGTGAGGACCAACTCATCCTCTCCATAGATGGTGACTGTGCCTTATCAACGCCTAAATTCTAGTCCATTGGTTTGAGCCTTGTTATATGCTGACAGATTTCTATCAGGTTCTGGAATTCTGGGCACCAGAGGACCATTTAGTTCCTCTATCTCTCAATCCATAAGGATGGGTGGAGGGTATCCAACCACTTCACTCGCCTGAGACATCTGTTTTCCTGGACTGAGACCTCTTGTTATACTTCGTGTAAACCTCTCCTGGGCTAAAACTTTCTTCAGCATCTGCAGGTGAAAGTGGTTGCTTAGAACCTGTGCCACCTTTCTTGGCTGGCGAGTTTCAGGCTTGGGCTTCACCAATATGTCCTATCCAGCCATACCTGGGTGAGCCTTAAGGCAGGACATCTGAATTCAGAATAGATATTTGGGACTTGTTTGACATTAGCTATTGCCAGGTGAGGGTCATCTGCTGTTGAGGAATGGTGGAGACCTCTGGGTTAGGAATCTCCTAACCCATTATGGCCTCTCTGCCAATGGGAGGAAGCATAGAACAGAACCTCTCTTCTTTCTTCCTTGGTTTGCTTCAAGCATTTTTGTCTTGGCCCATAAAATAAAAGCTAGGGGCCGACCTGGTGGCACAGTGGTTAAGTTCACATGCTCCACTTCGGTGGCCCAGGGTTCACAGATTCAGATCCCAGGCACGAACCTATGTACTGTTCATCAAGCTTTGTTGTGGACGCATCCCATGTATAAAATAGAGGAAGACTGGCTCAGATGTTAGCTCAGGAACAATCTTCCTCAAGCAAAAGGAGGAAGATTGGCAACAGATTTTAGCTCAGGGCAAATCTTCCTCGCCAAAAAAGAAAAAAAAGAGTGAATTAATGAAAATCATCTAGAATGTTAATAGACAGTTAAGCAAAAAGAAAACCACAGAGAATACAGAAATTTTTTAGATGAAAGAATGGCCAATAATCCCACCACCCACAGGTAATCACTGTTACTACTTCAGAGTATTTTTTTTCAATTCAATGGGTATAAAGTTTTAGATATGTAAGATGATTAAGTTCTAGAGATCTGCTGTACAGCATTGTGCCTATAGTTAACAATACCGCATTGTACACTTAAAATTTTGTTAAGACAGTAGATCTCCTGTTAATTGTTCTTGTTGGTTGTTATTGCCATGGAGTCGATTCTGACTCCTAGCAACCCTGTGTACAGCAGAGCAGAACCGTGCCCAGTCTTTTTGCACCAACCTCTCACCTTTCAGGGCTGTATCCGACAATGCTCCACTGCTATTTATATGGTTTTTGTGGCCAATTTTTTTCAGAAGTGGATGGCTACGTCCTTCTTCCTATGTGTTCTTACTACAATGAAAAAAGTTTGGAATCATTATACACACACACACACAGACGTTGCACATATATATGATACATGTGCATATATATATATTCCTTTATAAAATTTGGCATTAGTTTATAAATTTTTTCACTTAAACAAGGAATAAAAAGTTACAGAATCCAGAAAATCCAATTAAGTGTGTTGTCCTACTGCTAAACATGTTATAAATATTGACTAAAATTGGTGTTTATTGATAATCACATGGAAACTTGACCTTGAATATGAAAAATTACTAAAGTCATACATGTTTTATATCAATTCTGGCAAGTAGTTTAAGTCCTTCAAAGATCTTATAGTTAACTAATTGGAAATTTTAGTTTAACCCTTTTCCTATCACATGACATAAGTTGTTTAATGTTTCTGAGTTTCCGGGCCTTCCTCTTTAAAACTGGAATATTGATATGTGCTGACGGTAAAATGTGGTAGTGTGTATTTCACCAGTCTTAACTTTTTGCCACCATATAATGCATGACACGTGACGTTTTCATGTACAACACACACCATGGGCATTAACGGGAATGCCTGTGTTTTCTCTTTCACATAAGAGATGCTAGAATGCAAATGAATGCGAATGAGTTCAGAATACCTAAATATATAAAATAAATGACATTTCCTAAATTAAAGCTACCAGCGTTTCACAGCAGACATGTTGGTGAACATCTATTTTAACATCTATGGTGTTAAAATACATAGTAAATCGGTAATCACCAAACCAAATAAAGTGCTATTATTTCAGTAATTATATTAAAGTGGAAGGTCTATTTCTCACTTTGCAGAAATCTCACCCAGGTGGGTAAACATTTTGCAAGTTTGGATACCACCTGACTAGAAACAATTAAGAAACTCAGTATTTAATTTGTTAATTTGTTGCCTGATTTAAATTAAAGATAAATTAAGCTGTGTTCTTTACTTATTAGCAAGATTCAGGTAAACAAGGTTCAGAGAAATAAATAGAATTGAGTTTCTTTGTGCCTAATTTTAATTATGAAATAAATTCCAAAGACAGCTCCTTATTTGTTCCACTTAGAATAATTTCAGAAAGCAAATCGCTGAGCCATAATTGATAGCTTTCAGATAACACTTTCACTCAAATACTTGCTTATTATAAAAGCTAAATAGTATTCTTCTAGGCATAAATTCTTTTACTGATTCATAAAACTAAATTACTGGTAGTCATTTAAAGAAGAATGGGCATTAAAATGCATAAATAATTGCTATTTGTGAAATCTCCAATATATGTAAAACTGAATTATAATTAATGGGAATTTACTGTCAATTTCCATGGCAAATTAGGTGACTAGTATTAAAAGGCTGCCCAGGAGTGTAATTAAGCTTTTTAAACTAACTAAAATTATTATCATTGCCTTAGAATTTTTTTAATAAAAACTTTATCCCAACTATCAAGATAAAAGAAAAAAATACTCTTTTGTCTATCATCTTAAAACTTTCACTTCCTGTGGTTCCATCCAAAAGATAATGCATCTGCTTAACATCAAGCAGTTTTTAGAACTCTCCTTGAGAATTTCTCCACCCTCAGTGATCCATAACCACTTCCTTTATGTGATCATATGATGTGTCTTTTAAAGTCTACATTTTCAAGTTATTTCAGGGGCCCACTTAATCAGAGTTACAGAGGCCCTGTGGGCTCTCCTTTATTCCTCCCCACTTGCATTTTGTCTCAACATTCCTCAACTGTCTGCTGCTGGCTGCTCACACCATGGTTTTCCAGCGTGCCTTTGCCCAAAAGAATAATTCTGGGTTTGCTCCTTCCCCTATATTTGGGGAATTTAAAATAAATAAAAATAAACCCTACTTTTTTGAGCTACAAATACGTGTCCTACAATAAATGCCGAAAGATTGGGGGGTAAAGATTCTTTTAGTGCTACAATTTCATTATTGATGATTTTTAAGTGATATTCAGGAGATTAAAAAAGGTTGTCATATGGTGTAAGATAAGATCTACTTTCATTCCTTTGCATGTGGTTGTCCAGTTTCCCCAACACCATTTGTTGAAGAGACTTCCCTTTCTCTATTGTATGTTCTTACCTCTTTTGTTGAAGATTAGCTGTCCATAGGTGTGTGGTTTTATTTCTGGGCTTTCAGTTGTCTTCCATTGATCTGTGTGTCTGTTTTTTGGCAGTATCATGCCATTTTGATTACTATAGCTTTGTAGTATATTTTGAAGTCAGGGATTGTGATGCCTCCAGCTTTGTTCTTTTTTTTCAGGCTTGCCTTCACTATTTAGGGTCTTTTGTTGTTCCATATAAATTTTAGGATTCTTTGTTCTATTTTTCTGAAGAATGTCATTAGCATTCTGACTGGGTTAAAACTGGTGCAGCCACTATAGAAAACAGTGTGGAGATTTCTCAAAAAACTAAAAATAGAAACACCGTACGATCCAGCTATCCCACTACTGAGTATTTATCCAAAGAACTTGAAATCAATGATCCAAAGAGATTTATGCACCCCTGTGTTCATTGCAGCATTATTCACAATAGCCAAGACATGGAAGCAACCCAAACGCCCCTCTACCAATCAATGGATAAAGAAGATGTGGTATATATATATACAGTGGAATACTTCTAAGCCATAAAAAAGAGACAAAATCGTCCCATTTGTAACAACATGGATGGAACTTAAGGTGTAAGTGAAATAAGCCAGACAGAAAAAGACAAACACCATATGATTTCACTCATACGTGGAAGATAAACAGACTCATGGGTAAGGAGAACAGATGAGTGGTTACCAGAGGAGAAAGGGCTTGGGGGGTGGGTGAAAGCGGTAAAGGGGCACATATGTATGGTGATGGATAAAAATTAGACTATTGGTTATGAGCACAATGGCTGCATACTGATAAATAATAATGCACACCTGAAATTTCACACTTATAAACC
This sequence comes from Tapirus indicus, assembly GCA_031878705.1. NCBI lineage: Eukaryota > Metazoa > Chordata > Mammalia > Perissodactyla > Tapiridae > Tapirus > Tapirus indicus. The sequence continues at coordinate 29,554,179 of CM062937.1, read as the reverse complement.
ATTATGACCTCAATAAAATAAAATTTAAAAAGAAAAGGATTGTCATGGAATGAGCATTTGTAATCCAACACAATGGGTCATATTTGTAGATCAGGAATGGAATTAGAAAGAGGAGATCGAGCCCATGAGGAGAGGAATCAGGTCTGCTTCTGTTTGTCACTTTATCCCCTGCACCTAGCTCGATGCCTGGCACGCACTAGGCACCCAAAAACTATGTATGAAAGAAATAAACAAGGATGGAGGGAGGAAGAGGAGAGAGTGAGAAAGAGCAAGAAAACTAGAAAATGTTGTCCTCGTCCCAAATCATGATCCGGCCAATCTGGAAAACTTCATGGCAATTCGCATGCAGTTGAGGTCATAAATATCTGATGGAGTTAGCAAAGCTTAACAAAAATAGCAGATAGGGTGATTTTTAAAAATAATTCATAATTGCTTCCTCCCTGTGTTCACCTCTTGTGTATACCTTTACTCCTTGTCCATCTCCCAGGGCAAGGCCCAGTGCAGAAATCCTTAAACCGAGAAGGAAGCACTGACTTACTCAGTGAAACCCAATTATAAAATTTGACCGTAAAAGTCCCAGGGGGCTGTCCCGGAGGCACACACTGAGAAGAAAGCCACCTGCAGTACCCTGTGTGGCAGGTTTCCCCCATTTTAAAACCAGAAATAAAAGTCCTTTGGGGGTTAGGCTGTTCCTTGTACCCCTCCACCAAAAACAAAAGCAGTCACTAGAGGGATAAGTGGGCTATCAGATAGGAAATTGAGATGGTTTGGGCAAAACTGGTTTAAGACATTCTGAGGCTACTGTCCTGGGAGGGAGAAGATGTGGGACCTGGCTGTGAGCAGGTCCAGCGAGGCATGGCTTCTGTGCTAATGGAATCTGGCTGTCACAGTCCTGTGTGTAGACATTTGAAATCGACCAGTGTCTTTTGGCTTGGGTTCCCCTAGAAACAGTCCCCGAGGCAAGATTTGAGTGGTTTAATTGGGAAGGGATCCCAGGAAGACCTAGGAGGGAAGTGAGACAGGGAAAGGAAGAAGGGAACAGAAGTGTGTTAAAGAGGAGATTCACTTGAGTACCTTGGGTGTCTTGGGTGACTGGCATGGATTTCTACCACGGACCTCGAAGAGACTGCGTGGAACATTCCTGACTTGTCCCACTCAAGGAAGCCGGAGTGTTTATCCACCACTTCCCATCTGTCGTTGGTGGAGGGTTACTCCAGGTGCATGAACCCCATGGCATTTTTGGCCTGCCCAGTGCATTTCGCTGTCACACCCTGTGGCCAGGCAAAGCCATCAGGCAGACAGGGTCAGGTGCAGTAAGAAACCCAACACAGGGACAGTGAGTGTCCAAAGGTGTACGGGCCGAGTGTGGCACTGCCTGATACTCGTAGCAATTAATTCTTTCAGTTTTTACAAATATACTTAGTTTACAATTTCCTTGGCTTAAATCACAAAATCTTGGGTCACAGACCAATAACAGTAACAACAAGTAGTGTGGTGCCTATCTGTAGGGAGTGAGTCTCTGAAAAAGCTTTCACAGTTCGTTATTCTCGCGTCTATACCTGGGAGCACTCTTTCTTGGCCTTTCAGTGTCACGCCCTCCTTGTGACTCCTGCTGATCCCCTTTACTTCCTCTTTCAGTCTGCTCAGGTCCCTTATAGGTATCTCTGGTCTGCCCTTTCTCTTCAAGCTCTGCTCCCTTCCATCTGGGTGATTGCAGTCATCTGCCAGTGGGTCTTCTTGCCCCAACCCCCCAGCACAGCGGACCCCAGTGCAAGGTCAGCCTTCCTGGAGCGCACATAAGTGCATGTCCCTTTCCTAGCTCAGGATTTACAGAGCGTTCTTTCTGCCTGTGAATCAACCCAAGCTTCTCTGACTGGCACCCAAGGGCACTAGCCCAGTGCCAGGTTCCCTATCTCGCTTCTTCTTCCAACACTCTAGTCGAGCCCGGCCCTGTGAACCACAGGCGATACAGAGTCTCATTACCATTCCTTACTCAGAATGCTTTCTCATCTCTGCTTCCCCAACTTCTCTCCATGGTCCAGCTGGGGAGAAAATATATTTGTTTTTAAACTGAGTTTGGCTTGTTCCTCTGTGTGTGTGTGTGTGTGTGTGTGTTTGTGTGTGTGTGTTTGAGGAAGACTGGCTCTGAACTAACATCCATTGCCAATCCTCCTCTTTTTGGTGAGGGAGATTAGCCCTGAGCTAACATCTGTGCCCATCTTCCTCCGTTTTGTCTATGGGATGCTGCCATAGCATGGCTTGGTGAGCAATGCGTAGGTCCGCGCCCAGGATCCAAACCTGCGAACCCTGGGCCACCGAAGTGGAGTGCACAAACTTAACCACTACACCACCAGGCCGGCCCCTGGCTTTTTATATTTTAATGATATTCTTCTGTTAAAACAGGCTTTATTTCTCCCTTTAGCATAGTCCCTTAAACAAGAAGCCGGATACACTAAAGGTTGGTAATGCTTAGCCAAGACAAGAGAGCTGGTATGTACTAACTCAACATGAACAGCTCAGTAGGAAAGAGGACCCCACCCTCTTGTTCCTTAATATTGTACAATGTCCAGGGGTGGGAGAGTTGACACAGCTGCTGAGAACCATGTAAGTCTGCTCTGATTGCATTCATTTGAGCACAGCAATAGCGGCAATTTCTCTGCTGCCACATAGGAAATTGACTTATGGTTCCATTGAGAAAGATTACTTGGCAAACCAGCATCTTTTTTTCCTCTTCATGCTACACAGGAAATGGAGATGAAAGGTATGGGAAACTACTTTCCAGAGACTTAGCAGAGAGGGAAAATAGCACATGTCTCTGTAATAAAGAATGCAAATGCATTATTCCATCATTGAAGCAGAAGAATTTATTGAAAGGTTAACGTTGAAATATTAGTTGGAGCTCCCCAGAAAGATCCTGGGGAGGATGACTGGATGACACTCTTAGGGAGGCTGAACTCTAGTTTCTCTAAAAATTCTCAAATTCCCTGTCACTGAGACCTGAGACCGAAGAAGACCAGGTGGTCTGCGGCCACCATCTGAGACTGGTGCCCAGTGGTGACAGGGACCTCTCCAGCACCTCACTGCATTGTAAGACCTGGAGCCTTAACACAGTCTTGACTGAGATTGAATCTCCCCAGGTCTATCCCAGGGACAACGTGTGTAGAATTCAGAATTATGTTGATGTACAGAAAATAAGGAAATGCAGTATTCTGGGCTCAGCTGAGCCTGTGGATTAAGATCCCTATTCATTACATGTTATTATACACATTAATTGATTCACCTACTCTCTACAAAAAAACAGACCTTAGTTTTGCCAAAAACACCCCTGACTAGAGGGGGAAGTGTTAAGCAGACCTTAAGGTAGGAATCCAGCCCATTAGTAGCCCAGGTAGAGGAACATTGTACAGGCAAAACTGGAATTGGAAGCTATAAGTGGACTATAAAGAAGTTGTCAGAGCTGTTATATGTTATAATATCGACAATAATGGAGCAACATCAAAATAAAAAACCTGACATCACTGCAAGAACAGTCATTTGTTTTTAGATCCCTCCTCTTACAGCATATGCCATAGAGCGTAAATACGTGTGCAACTGTGAGATACCAATTTTGATATCAATAAGATATCAACAATTGGAAGACGCCAATTTTAAAATGTTTTTAATTTGCTGGCACTGGTTAGGTACTGGGGTACATCAGTGAACGAAAGATGAAGATTCCCACATTTTACTGGAAGGTATAGAAAACCAACAATAAACATGATGAGTAAGTAAGTGACAACAAGTTAAAAAGTGATGAGTGGAAAAAAAGTAAAAACTAGAACTAAGCAAAAAAGATCAGAGCAGGGAAGATGGAGGCAGGATGCTGTGTAAGTGAAGGGCAGGGTAGGCCTCACTAAGAGGACGATCTTTAAGCAAAGGCTTCAAGGAGATGGTGGAGTTAGGCTAGCAGGTAACTGGAGGACAAGCATTCTGGATAGAGGAAACAGCAAGAACAAAGAGGGAAAGGCCTGAGAAGAATTAAAGTGAGACTAGGCAGGAGGAGGAAGGGAGAGACTTCAAATCACAGTGCTGATCTGATACCTGTGCAAGGAGAGAGGGAAGGAAGGAAGCTTGGTTAACAAGAGCCTCAGACTACACTGCAGCTCTGAGGAAGTTTCAGGCAGACCCAGTGGGGAGCCCCTATGCAAAAACTGGTCACTGGTGGAGTCACACATGCAGAAGAAATGGCCGGCTCTAAAGCTCCTGCCTTGCTCCATCATTGGCTGGGCAGGAGCATAGCCTCGGCATGAATGACACACAACTGGGAGTGATGAGCCAGGTTCTCTTGAAGGCCATGGCTGGCATGTTCAGGTAACAAAAATGAGTCCATGTGGCTAAAGCAGAGTGAGCAAGAGGGAGAGCAGGAGTGAGGTCAGGGGTTGGGGGGTCAGATCATCTAGGATTTCTGGGCTGTTGTAAGGGCTTTGGCATTTTACTCAGGGTGGAATAAATTAATGCCAGTGAAAAGCACAGGGCAGTTTTGAGCAGAAGTAGGCAACATGGTCTCACTTCTGTTTGCAGAGTATCACTCTTCTCCTCTGTGGAAAGTAGGTTTTAAGGGAAGACTAGTTGGGAGGCCATTGCAGTGATCCAGAGAGATGTGAGGGAGTTTAGGCACAGCGGTGGCAAAGGGGGGTGAGAAGGAGTCCAACTGTGGGTATACACAGAAAGTAGAACCAACACGATGAGCTGAAAGATTGTATGTGGAATGTAAGACAAAGGGAGGAATGGAGCCTGTGTTAGTTTCCTAGGGCTGCCATAACAGAGTGGCCTAAACAACAGAAATTTATAGTCTTTCAATTCTGGAGGCTGGAAGTCTGAGATCAAGGTGTCAGCGGGGTTGGTTCCTTCTGATGGCTGTGAAGCAGAATCTGCTCCATGCTCTACTAGCTCCTGGTAGCTTCAGGCATTTCTTGGCTTGTAGATGGCATGCTCCCTGTGTACCTGGGTCTTCTCATTGTCTTCCCTTTGTGCATGTCTCTCTGTGTCCAAGTTTCCCTTTTTCTAAGGACACCAGTCACATTGGATGATTAGGGCTCACTCTAATGACCTCATTTTAACTTGATCATCTGCAAAGACCCAACATCCAAATAAGGTCACATTCACAGGGATTAGGGAACAGGACTTCAACATCTTTTGGAAGGACACAATTCTACCCATACCAGAGGATGAATTCAAGAGTTTTGCACTCAACAACTGAAAGGTTGGAGTTGCTATCAACAGAGAAGTGGAAGACTGGGGGGAGGGGCGGGGCACAGATCTGGATATAGTCACTTTGAGATGTTTCTTAGAAACTGAGTGGTAATCTCAAGTAGGCAATTATAAGAATATGAATAAAAGTTCAGGAGATGAGTCTGGATGAAAGATATGAATTTGGGAAGTGTCAGTATATAGATGGACAGTATTTAAAGTCATGATCCTGGATAAGCAAAGACTGAGCTAAGGACCAAGCCCTTTGGTACTTCAAAGTTAAGATAGGAGAGAAGAGAAGGAACCAGCAAAAATGATTGAGAAAGAATGAGTAATAAGAGAAAAAACAAGGGAGATATTATTTGTCATATATTGGGAGCTGATTCTGGAAGAGGTACCGTGCTACCTGTTGTATACACATTATCTCTAATTCCTACAAGAACACAACAAGGAAAATGTTATCCTCATTTGTCCAGATAGGCCAGAGATTTACTTAGAGGCAGAATGGAATTCCGCTTAACAGCATGAGCTCCAAATTCCCATTCTGCTCCCTCACCACCTCTGCAACCTTGTGCAAGATACTTTACCTCTCTCTTCCTCAGTTTCCTCAACTGTTCCATGGGGATAGTATCTACCTTGTAGGATTGTTATAAGGATTAGATAAATTAAAACTCTAAAAAAAATAAATGAATTATTTTTAAAGTTCTTTGAACAGTCTTGGCACGTAGCAAATACTCTATCATTGCCTGTTAATGAAGTAAACTTGCTAGAAGTCACACTGCTCCTCAGTAGCAGAAGTAGAATTTGGACCTAAGATTTTCTGTATTCAAAGCCCATCCTGTTTCTATCACATCACAGTGAATGTGACTTTTGCCTTAGCCTGAGCATAGATTAATTAATCTAATTAGGGGAATTGATCATTTGGAAAAATGGAGAGACAGTTTTGAAAAGCTGCCTTAAAGATGTTTTACTAAATAGGAAATGAAGTTTTGAGAGGATAAGTTGTCACGTAAATGTGAAAGCAATGAGAGAACCATAAGAGGGCCTAAGGCACCTGGGTCTATATGAGAGTGTCTTTCTCAGGAAGAGAGAGCAACTGGTGTAGGTTTTCCAGGGGGACCAAGAAAAGGAAGGATTTTGTTTTTCTCCTGTCTTGCTAGAGCTGATTCTTTTCTTCTGGACCCTTACCGTCAGGGGTGGGATGACCATAGATAACTGTTTAAAGTTCATGCTGAAAAAATAATCAGAGAGAATCAAGATAGGATAATGTTCACAAAGCCCTGGTTGAAGAGGAATGAAACTCAGAACAATCAATGTCAAAAACAAGGGGAAAGATGAGAGTGACTGTGAGGGACCAACCTTTCACGCTGATTATGAAGAGGCCAAGGTATTCCAAGGAAAGTTGCAGTAAAGCAAAGAGAAGAAAGTAGTTTCAACAAGATCTGTAAGCACAGATAGAACATGAAGGCTGGAAGAATATTTACAGAGAGTGGAAGTGGATGGAATGAATCATTTTATCGCTTTTTTGAGGGGGGAAGCAAGGAAGATTAGCCCTGAGCTAACATCTGTTGCCGATCCTCCTCTTTTTGCTGAGGAAGACAGACCCTGGGCTAACATCCGTGCCCATCTTCCTCTACTTTATATGGGACGCCGCCACAGCATGGCTTGACAAGCGGTGCATTGGTCCGTGCCCGGGATTCGAACCTGCAAACCCCAGGCCGAAGCGGAGCATGCAAACTTAAACACTATGCCACTGGGCCCGTCCCTGGAATGAATCATTTTAAAGTAGCTGAAAGAGAAAATTAAAGCAATGAAAATAGAATCACAAAGGTTTACGGCTGGAAGGAGCCAGTGACATCATCTACTTGAGTTGTTTTATACATGAAGGGAACTGAGGCTTAGAAAAATCCAGTGACTTGTCCAAGTTCCCACAACTAGTTACTGCCAGAACCAGGATGTGGAAGGACTAGATCACAAGCAAAGGATCCATTCTGACAGGTTTTTTTAAAGAAGTTTGAAAGGGAATTTACTGACTGATTTTTCTTTTTAAAAGGGACAAAAGAATATGAAGCTGATATGGAAGGTTCAGGTGGGACTTAAACAGCAAAAGGACACTTCACTATCTGAAATATACGAAATAAAGGACCAGAAATAGAGCAAGGGAGCATGAATCATGGTCCTTCTTTCTGTTTAAAAGGATACAAGAAGACCTTTGAGAATGACACAGTGAGTGAGGGGGTTACAAAATTTAATATTTGGGCATAGGGAGACTGAAAACTGTAGATTATCAAGTACAAAAAATACCATTTGATAGTTATCTTATTTGTAAAAGGACAAATAGTGCAAATATTTGTGGGGTCTTTTTTGAACTTAACTATTCCACATTTTTTGTTGAAGAAGCAAAATATGCACTAAATTAAGTCTGATTTTATTTAAAAAGTCCTTGGATGACTACCATGGTATGAACTAGGGAATTCAGCTCGAAATTTATAGCACTTATATAGGGTTTTTTCCTCCGTATTTCTTATGTTTGTATTGCAGTAATGAAGAAATATGGAAGCCGTCTGGTGGCCAAATAATATCTGTAAATTCCCATGGATAAAGCCTCCCCTTTATATTTCAAAGTTATTAAGTTCAAGTCCTGTAATGGTTCTACTTTTATTAGTTTTTTCCCCATCAATGCAATTATTGATTGATTAATTCTTATTGGCTTTCTAAAGTGGAAAAAAAATTATGGCTGAAGTAAAACACTTCATAGGGAGGAAAAGTAAAGTGTATAGAAGTGAAAATCTGAGAGAGGCAGAAAAACCTTTATTCTAACCACACAGCTCTCTCCTGCACCGAGGACTCGAGAGAGGGAGAACATTTGACTTAGGAGGGACCAGAGTTGCTTGGATGGGGACCAGTGTTGTTTGTCAGGCTTTTGGCCAAATAATGATGTTCAACATTGGCACAGCCCTTGAGCAATGTACAGTCCACAATGAACTCTCACACCTTTCCCCTCACTCAGCCCTACATTCTATGAGACAGACATGGCAACTGGTCCATTCTAAGAAAACCGAGGCTCAGAGAAGTCAAATGACTTGCTCAAAACTGCACAGCTAGACATGGCAGACCCAGAACTGAGGTGGTTTTCTCTCCCTCTCTCTCTCAATTCTCTTTTTTTTCACTTCTGACCCAGGCCAAATGATGAGTTTACTGGTGATTATGGCTAGGGTTCTATGGGGATAGCAAGTCCACTAGTTACAACCTGTGATCCAGAAGGGATTTAGACAGCCGGGCAGATTGAAAGTTTCTTTTTGAAGAGAGTTGCCTTGGCAACAACCAGAAACTAGAATGCATTTTTCCTGGAGGTCCCAGGTCTATCTTACCAGTTACACCTTAATGGTGGCAACTTCTTTGGCTTAAAGGACCAAGTCTTGCGTTTAAATGGGGGAGGTGGAGGGTATCATTTTTGCAATGTCGAAGCAGTAACTTTATCCCCAGGATAACTTGGTATCTGTGCATGTTGGTAAAGTTCTCTCTCAGATGGTGGTCCCTTCTGGAGGTTCACATGCTTCCTTGAGTACAAAGGTTGTCTTCCAGATAACTCATCTCCCCCACATTCGAGAATTCCTCCTCCAGGGTCCTGAATCACCTGGGAAATTGGGGTCTGCCAGGAGAGCCCAGACCAGGGTTGGAACAAAATTACATTTATAAAATAAATTTCATATCCAAACATGTTTATTTAAAATGTCTACGTCGAACCATAAGAAACTGCTATTTGGAGGAGGACAAAAATGGTTGAATTGTAGCAATTTCATGTGTTCGATCTAATAGTTGCACGTACCATAATCCTACTTGGAATGCTTATTAAGTGGTAAAGTTGAGCCAAATCAGTTTACTCACGTTGTCTTGCAATTTTAGAAATCACAGTTCTTTTTCCACATATTAAATTTCTAATTTTTAAATTCAAAATACCCACTAGCTATTTAACAATAACTAGAGTATAAATGAAAATATTTACATTGAACTAGGTATGGTAATTCCTTTACTGTTACATGAGGCAGCATTTGGCTATGGCTGTCGCTTTTGTAAAATCCTAAAACTTATGCCCATTTTTTTCTTTCAAAATTGTTTTTACTCTAATAAGTTAAATATACTCAAGAGAACTCTACTGAACTAAGCATTAGATGGTATTTCAATAAACATGGAGAAACAGGATAAAAACTATGGAAATTGAGTATGACTCACCATTGTACGAGAGGAGGCCCGTGGCACCAATGGCCCAGTGTGTGCCACACTAATTTTCACTCCCACGTATCTCCTCTTCACACCGTTCCTGTCACCTTTATGATCTGTTCCTCTGCTCTGCTTGTGCAAATCTCACTCATCGAGTCTCAAATCTTTTCGTGAAGTATTCTTTTATCACTATAGCTGATATGCTGTAGTCTTCCTCAAAGTCTCTACATACAATTTAATACCAATTTCTTTATTAGGTGAACTAATTTATGCATTCTTTTACTTCTAATACTTCATGCACATTTTGATTCTCCTATTTCCTTTTTTGGTACCTAAAATAGTATTAGGCTCAGCAGAGGGACTTGAGGACCTATATGATGAATGACTATTATTAAAATGTAACAGGTACAGTCTTTGTCCTTTAACAATTTACGTAATACAAGTTAACATGAACATTCGACTCTATTGATACCAAAACATAGAGATATTAAAGACAGAAGATCATAGATAGATCACATGAATTTTATATAAGCTTATATATATATATATATATATATATATATAAATAATTCTGTGTAGAGAAACAAGTTTTTTCTTAAAATAGACAGGAAAGAAGAAATATCAAATCACTTCCATTTCATCAGGTAGAAGCTTGACTTTAGCAGGTTTTTGGGAAAATGGATAGACAAAATGAGAATTTATCATTGGGCATAAAAAGAGAGTCAATAAAAATAATCTGAAGTGACACCGAATAAAGAAGAGTGGGAAAATTCACAAGAGACTATCATAAGGATTGGCAAAGAAAAAAATAGTGAGAAAAGGTAGTGAGTCTTGACCAGCTGGCTTTATGAGGAAAGAAAGGTTTAGTATTATTATCAGGGTGGGAACTACTCTAGACTTCTGACAGGTGCCCTGTGGCTGGAGAAGATGAGATGTGGGGAGTTGACCCATGAGATGGGCTCCATATGTTTTCATTATGTACTGAACTGGTAGATGAGACACCCAATTTAAGGCAACCCATAGACTGGAATCAAATTTGAGGTGGTATAAAGGGGGCAGTGGATGGTTGCCTGGAGGAGCAGATCGTACCCACATAAGACCCTGAACCTGGGACAGATCAATAAAGCCCTGTGGGTATAGATACCAGGAGGGAGCCAAGCTGGGGTCCATAATAAATATCAGTGGGAGAAGAAGAGAAAACAATATGAAAGAAAGACGATGGCTATCAGCAAAATAATAGGAAAGCAGTAGGGATGATTTCAGAGGAGGGAATTTCACAGAAGCGATTAAGCAGAATGAAATCAGCTGTGCCAAAATGACAAAAAGACCACGTTGAACAAGAACTAATAGGTACTGTGATTTTTTTCCAGAGAAAGGGGTCAGTGAAAACCTTTCCAAAAATAAACTTTGTCTCCAACAGGAAAAAAAATTTCAGGTTCTTAGTGTGCATGCTTTTGGGAAGGAATATGCAATATTGCAAATGAAGGTAACTCTATTTTAAAGAATACCTCCTTTTACAAAGAATGATTAGACACCAGCTCCTTCCATTCAGTCAGATGCTCTCCCTGAGAGTAACTTAGGCACTTCTGGAGTTACATTAATCTTCTCCGGTCCCTGGGGCACCATTAAGTACAGGCAGCAGTAATTTACTAAATTGCATACTCGAAGCCTGAAAGAGTTAATGCGACTCCAAAAGTGCCTAACATTTACCCAGGGAGTAATTTACACACTGGAAGCATCTGGCTGAATATGGATTCAATTGTTTACTGTACTGTGGGTCTCACCGAAAGGAGGTCACATGCTTTCTCTTATTGAAAAGTTCTGGGGAACAATTTCTTTCATTTAAAAAATATGCACCTACTCACATTTTCCTCTGGTAATGTGTTTTCATAGGGCTAAAAGAAAAGATGTTGCAAGAAATAAACTTAGGTTCTCTGATTTGCCAAAGCAAACCACTTTATTTTAATTTTACCTTTGTTACCTGAGGGTCTGGGGTTTATGGGGTTGAAGCGATACCAAGAAATTAGCAGATTTGGGAAGCATCTTTATTTCCGCTCTGGAAGAGGTCATTCTGTAGATTTGTACAAATGTTTGTATTTTATCTCTCAGCATGCCAGAACACTTTAACACAATGCTGTTTAATAAAGAATAGAAGAATCAGAAGACATTCACACATGAATCAGTGCCAAGTTACTTTCAGCCAAAGTGCATAAGTATACATGTTGAGGAGCACTCAGATGTCATCACAAGCATCTGAGTAGGTATTATGTGTTTTAAAAATCTGTCTGCATGTTATATGCCCAGCACTGTGGACAGTATGTTATAGGAAGAGAGAAAAAACTTGTGACCTAAGGGACGGGATATTGACAAACGAACAAGTACACGTAAAATACGAGATTTTATAGGATACATTTTCACGATAGCTTTTGACTGCCAAGATAATCCTATCCTTTCCCAGGATGACTAAAATCCAAAGCTTAGTGTATAATTGCTTATACATCTCAAGTGGCTATATTCACAATCAACATCTTCTATCTCAGCAACAGAAATGTGTGATCATTTTTATTAATATTTTATCCATTTGCTTAGAACCTCTGGGGTTGCTAAGTCTTATAGTTCCTTATTAAATTTTGTCTCTCTATTTAGGTCAAAGTTTATTTTAACTTTTCAACAGACTTATTAAGTACAGTTACGAATATAAGCAGAGGTAGTAATATTAGAGGATTTAATTTTTTAAACCATTTTCTGTGATTTATCAGTTATATTTCCTACATAATATTCTATTTCCATTTACCAGTCTATATCCACTGGGATTGATTTTTTTCACCAAAAATAATGTTTATTCTTAATATCTACTTTAAAAAATGTTATGCTGAAATATAAAACACAGCTGAATTCAGTTTTAATATAATGAACTCTTCTCAAAATCCCAAATCTTTGTACTCTATATCTGTGCAGTCAAAAAAACCAATGAAGTGTTTTTAAAACCGATGATAAGATGCCCCCTTGACCTCTGCTCCTTGAAAAGAGAAATAATTTTTTCACTCTGATTATCCTAGTCTCTATGAGCACAAATTCTTACATATTTTAAGTGTGGTTCTGCCTTTTTGGTGATAGAATAATGCTCCCTGTTGCTATACTCATTCTTCCCACCCCCACTTCTTTCTCTGTCTCTTTTTTCTATGAGTCTCCTAAAGCTTCCTGGTGTTTCTTTAATCCTCCTCGGTTCTTTGCATTTTCATCTGATCTCAGAACAGTTACACAGCACCACTTCATTCCTGACAGCCCTTGGGCCACCATTCTTCCTTTTGACTCATTCTGTTGCTCAGGTGTTGTATTTGATACAAATATAAGTAAATAAATGCATGCACCAAAATTATTGGAGCACATATCATATCTGCATCTTCCTTTAACCATGAAATCCAAAGCAATTTATAGAAAATGTATGCCTATAATAGTCCTGTAAAATAAATAAGGGCAGAAATGGTATTATTTTCTGCTTTGTAGATTTTTTAGACATTTGCACAAAGAAAAAGTGACTTTCTTTTCTCCTCTCTAGAATTTTTGAGACTTATTCTAGCTTGCTTTGAATCAAGTGTTCAGTGTTATTTACTCACATTTTGTGTGTATATGTGTTTCATTTCATTGTGTATTTGAAAAAAACCTTTAGCAAAGGATTATAAACCGTATATTATTTGTCCATTAAATTAAACCCAAAAGGGGCAGAGTAGCATATTCTAAAGCAAAGTAATCTGTAGTAAATTATGGAGTAATAATATTCAGGATTACTGTGACATTAATGCACTAAGGCATGAATTTTAAAAGAAATCACAAAATCTCATAGGCTTTTTATGGCTTGCTTTCTGTCTGAAAAGGAGTTGTGCATGTGTGTCTTTAAAAGAAAGATGATTTTGACTCTAAATGTGTACACTGCTGGGTAAAAGTAAAAATAATTCACTAGAGAGACGATCAGGGCAAAGCCTTATAACCAGAAGAACAGAGAAATAGAATTATGCTGGGGAAAAAATAGTCACGACACAATTGTTGCCCTGGCCAGTAGTGACTGCTATTAATGGGAAGACATCGGATAAAATCTTTAAGAAAAGCGAAAAGAGAACTGCTCATTCATTCTTATGTATCCTGGTTCCTCCTCTGAATTGTAGCTCATTTCTTTCACAAGTGTGGCAATATTTTAATACATAAAATATGTTCTTTGCTGCTATGAAAATTTCATTACAGAAAAAGAATTTTTATAATTGCTTCATTTTACATGGTAACATTTATAAAAGAAAAAATCAAACACATTTTAAAATTCCATGCCCCCAGAACATTACATGCCCCCTGGAAACATCCCATGCCTTTATTGGAGCAAATCGGCTGAGATTTCCCATGGAGGAAAAACAATGAACTAATATAGGAATCTCTGGACGCGTACTTTTTATCTGCAAGGAGCTGAGACTGCTTTACTGATATCAGGTCATTAATCATCACTAGGTAAAATAATCCTCATCTCTGAAAAAGGCAGACATTATCCTCTTGGTTTTATGAATGAGAGGAATGGATCAGAGTTTAAACGGCTCACAGAAAACCACATCCGCAGAGCCAGCAAAGAAACCGATGATCCACGAAGTCCTAAATCTGTGCACTACCCACCTTTGCTTTAATTTTTGCCTAATCAAAACAATGGAAGTAAACCTCACTTTGGATAATACGTGTGTCCCAGAAAAACACTTGCAAATTGAATTTTTATCAGGCAAATTGTATGTGAAATAAGCAATGAGCCTTGGAAAGAAAGCAGGAGTGGGGTTTTTTTGTGTGACATAAAGACTCCTTTTATAATGTGAATAATACTCCATCGTGTATCTATTTTACAACTTTTGAGTGTGATAGGTGATATAATGGTGGTTCTTAAAATTGCTCTTCCAGATAAGGTCTCCATTTCTTTCTTTGCCTACCTCTAATTACTTGCTTTCCTCTTTTCTGCATTTTTCACATGCCTCAATCTAGGACTGAGCCAGTAGCTCTGGCTCTGTCCAAATACTTGACAAGATCCACTAGCCAAAATCAAAATACACTGATTGGGTAAGCTATAAATTCACATTATCTTGTTAGGACTCTGCCTGGCTGAATGGCCATTGGTTCCGATTTCTGCTGAGTACCTAAAGCATCTTTCAAAATGGCTCTTCCACTCACCTAGTCTCTGCCAGCCTCTTGCATCCACGGACAAGATGAAGCCAGCAGATACCCCTCACCTTTCCTCTTCTGCACTTCAAAAATGTTCATTTCAGCTCACTTCTCCTTCCTTTTTCTCTTGAAGAATAAAATGTCCCTACTGCTTTCAGAGGCCAACTTTTTTGTGTATGTCCTTGACCCCACTCCATCCTGCATTTCCTGCTCTTTTGCCTCATCTATATCCCATTTCTCCAGCATATTTAGTCTCCTCTCAGTGTTCCAACTCTTTTCTGTTACCACCAACATTTCTAGGAGCTCATTTGTTCCTAACCCCAACCTCAACTGTTTTCTGAAAACCATTAATAACATCCTCATCTCCAGATGGAGGGGAGCTTTTCCTTGGTATCAGTCTCCATTACTCCACTATTCTCTAAACTTTCATTGCTCCAACCTGCAGCACTATGGGATGTTTGTTGTCCATCTTGCTCCAAGGGTGTCTTCTTCCCATCCTCCTTCACGGCCCACTCTCGTGTCACCTATCACCTATGTTTTCCCTCTGTATGTTTTCTTGGAAATCATACCTAGAGCATGAAAACCTCCATAAGTTTAATAGGGAACATAGGCAAATATACGCAACCATTAAATAATGACATAGATATACATCTGTAGACACAGAAAGATGTTTATTACATAGTATTTAGTGGGAAAATTGAATAAATACTATAAAGAAATTCAACAAAACATGAACAGTTATGGTGCAATGATGGGGGAATGGGTGTATTTTATTTTCTTCTAAAGCTTTTACAGTGCCCATGACCCCTAAATCTATACTCCAATTATAACATATCTTCCTTGAAGTCCCAACAGAATTTCAAACCAACTCATCCAATTCTGGCCTAATCCTGGCTCCTTTCTAGTGATTCCCATTTTGCCCTTGACCTCAATCTACTCTTCTGGCCATGTCATCACCTGTTTGTTTACCAAAGTCATAGAGTTAGGAAGTGTCCAAGACTGGATTTGAATATAGGCTGTCTGACTCCAAATGCCCGGCTCTTTCCATCGCCCCAAGCCCCTGGCAATCAGAAATCATGAACAAATCTTCCTCTGCAATTGTGTAAGGGAACCCGATAAGAAGAAAAACCAAGAGTCCCTGAGAGAGGGATAAAAGGCTGTTCCCCCTCTTCATCCTACGCTACACCTGACTGTGGGGCTAAACAATCTTTTTCTCAGTTTGATACAAATTCAAAAGGAATTGTGCCTCCCAGTTTCTCGGGTTGACAATCCTTTTACACAGCCTTGACCATTATTCACTTGCTCCACTTGGCCACAGATTACAGTTGAAATCTGAATAACTAGAAACCCACTCTCTAAACATGCATCCAGCACTGTCCTTCAGCTTGCCATTTAAAATGCAAAACTCTGGCAGAATCACCTTTTGGTTTAGTTATTTCTCTAAATTTCTGTCAGACAACAGCATAAGGAAAATGTCATAGCTGAAGTACACAGTTCTCGTTTCCTTTGGCTTAACAGTGCTGAGTGAAAAAAAAAAAAAAAAATCTTTTCTCTGGATGAGTGACAACGTTCCAGCAAATGTAATAAGGGCCGAAGGAGGAGCTCAGGAGTTAAGGCGTTGATAAACAAACGTGGGAGGAACATAGGATGATATCACTGGAAGAAGGATGCAGAGCAGGAGGAAGACAAAGGTGCAAGTGAGAAATGGAAGCAAGGGTAGGTTAGTAATTAAATAGGGTAGGAGGTTAAACAAGGAAGTGGATTTTTTTTTAAATGAGGGTCAAAAGAAATTAAAACTCCCAGCCCAATTTCCAAAAGAAATAGGATCTCTCCCTTGCTTCTTGTCCGCCTGCCCCGGGTGTCTCTGTAGCCTCCCTATCTCATTTCATCTAACTCCTGCCTTCACCTGCATATCTTTTTACTTCTTGAACTTCCTAACGTTCTCTAATTCCTTTCGCT
This sequence comes from Tapirus indicus, assembly GCA_031878705.1. NCBI lineage: Eukaryota > Metazoa > Chordata > Mammalia > Perissodactyla > Tapiridae > Tapirus > Tapirus indicus. The sequence continues at coordinate 29,537,586 of CM062937.1, read as the reverse complement.
TTATTTTATTTTGCCTGTATCACATTTCCTGCTGTGCCATCATTATCATAGCCTAGTTCTCGCCACATAATATAATATATCATCTTAAATCCTTCCATTTTTAGTCATCCTCCTCTCCGAGCAACCCCTTACCTATCACTCTTGCTGATCCTCCACTAAGCTGTGGTTATGCACCCATTTGGGTGCATTTCTTTCCGCAACCACTCCTTCCACTTTCTCTGCCTTTGCCTAATGCAGTCTGCAAAAACCAGGCAGTGAGAGCCAAAGCCAGGAGCAGGACTATTGTCCTTATTGCCATCATTTTTCTTGCGGAAGATGAGGATGAGGATGATTTAATAATAATATTATCTAACGTTAATTGAATGCAGACTACGTACAGGCACTGTTCTAAATACTGTGCATGAAATTATTCAATTAAATCCCACAATCTCCTTCTAAAGTGGTATCATAATTACTCCCGGTTTATGAGTGAAGGAACCGAAATACAGATATGTTAAGTAACTTGCCCAAGGTCGCGCAACTCTGCTGTCATTGCCGTGGATATAATTATTTATTAGACACCCAAAAGGGAGTCTGCTCTTATTTTTATAGTACCCTTTCTTAAGGACACTGGGACAACTTTATCAGTACTGAATTGAAGTGCCAGAGATACCTCTCCCTGCCAAAGACATATCAGTATCGTAGGACTAGTACATCAAGTTTTCTAATTTGAGAGTGTTTCCTGCCCATTGGAGCCCCCTTTAGTGATTGGGACATCTTTCCTTTACTCTCTTTTTTGAGACTTTAAATCCTGTTGCACTAGGCCCTGATGTTAAGAGCCCCAGATCCCATTCATTTGTTTATTAATTTAATAACCATTTACTGGGAGCCAGTTATGTTCTAGTTACTGTGCTGGCTTGGATAGGATATGTTCGTGCCCTCAAGGAGATCAGAGTGAAGTAGAACATGGGAGCAGGGGGTGGGAGCACTGCACAAAGAAGTACAATTTGCAAGGAATAACAACCGTCCAGAAACCCACAGGGAGCAGCTCTGTGTCCTGAGGCACAAAGAGGGATGGAAGAAGAGTAGAGATGGTGTTTTCATGGAAACTGTATTTGCAGGAGAGCTGGCTTTAGCTACTGGCAAAAAGGCCTTTCAGCCTAGGGGTGAAGAGAGAGGTAGGAAGGACAAAGTACCTACGAGCAAGTGTGGATTGGATAAATACTGGTTTACAAGCTGCTGAAAAATCTTTAGAAATTTCCATGAGCATATCTGTAACGCTACTTAAACTAAGAGTTTTCAAAAGGATGATTCCAATATCCCAGTGATATCCTTGGATCTTGAAATCACTTACCACATCTCAGTTTAATCGGCTTTCTTTCTTTTAATTTTTCCTGAATTTTACAGGATTGTTGATGTAAAAATATTAATGTTAAGTCAAACTGGCTGTCTGTGCACATCAAATGAAAGGAATACCACATCATCAATCAGTTTATCTTAGCTATTCTGATCATTAGCAATTACGAATCTACTTGCATGCAGCTATTGGTGTTAACCTGCCAGAATGTTCTGAATGAATAGATCCATCTCATCAAGACCTATTTTGTGATGCTTGCATCTGAAAAATCAACAAATAAGTGATTGGAATAATTGAGGAGTAAGTCAGTCTTAATTAGACATAATGTGATACATAGATAAATATTTTTACAAGAAATGTGGTATTAGTTTCAGATATGGTAATACACTTGCTAAAGCAAGGCTAACTGAGTCATGTTGGAGTAGGTCTGCTTTATTGTACATATAAAAATGATTTATTGCTAAATTATCAATATTTTCAGAGTCTAATCAGGGCTAGCCTCTGCTTATTACACATGCAAATATCTTCGTTAATATGCAATGTATAGTGTTAAACAGCTACAAAAAAGCAGGTTCTTTTAAGCTTATACACATTTCCTATACAAAAGTACATATTCTATTAAAGATACTTTTAATATATGCTATTTAATCTTCATCCAGCCTAATCATACTTTATAATTAACAAAGTAACTTAAGTATTCTTGGATATACAGCCATCGAACAACTGAAACAATACAAATATCATTGGAAATGTCTATTCTTCTGAAGTAAGCAAGTTCAGAGTGACCGTGAACAGCCTGCATGGAAACAACTCAATATACAACTCAGAATTTGTACCTCGTTCTGAGTTCCCCTGGCTAAAGTTATTTTTTTAATTCCTTTAATAGCCATCTAGAGTTCTCGATCAGATCCAATAGATGAATACCACATTCTAGCCAACAGATTTATAGAAACTATATGACCGAACCTGAAAAAATTAGTGTCCTAAAAACCCGGTAGTTGATTCTACAGGAGTGCTATGGAGCCAGTCTAAAGCCACAGGGGAGAATTGCGTATAAAACCCCACTGCACTGGTTTTTCACATTGGGTTAATGTTGTATAGTCATAAACGGCATGCAAGGAGCCTTTATCAATAGATTGCTACTGCTAAAAGAAGCCCACCTACTGCCTACTCCCTGAAGTTTACAACTAAAGGAAACTGAAAATTAAATACTACTAATAATAAACATCAATATTGAACCACGGCACTCCGTGCATCCCTGCCTTAGAGAACCAAGCAAACAATTTGAAAGAATTTTTAAAAAGGCAAAATACTTGTGTCATTGGATGGCATCATTGATAGGATACACGTTCACAAAATATTTACCAAGGGACACAAGCAGACAATGGAGCGGTAGAAAGTGAACAATTCCACGTGTTAAAAGTGTATATGAGTATGTGGTGATAGATTGTAATGAGTATTTGGGTGGTGAACATGATGTCATCTATGCAGAAGTAGAAGTATAATGATGTACACATGAAACCTATACAATGTTATAAACTAATGTTACTGCAATAAAAAATCAAGTAAAAAATAAATAAAAAATTTTAAAAAGTGTATATAAATAAAATAAAGTAGAATGATATTTAGCAAATTATTAACAATAATTTATAATCTCTCTGGTTGGATTATAAATGTCTGGGGGAGGTTTCTCTGTATTTTCTAAAAATGCAACATTGAGCATGCATTGATTTTGTGATTAGGAAATAATTTTAAGGCAAAAGTACATACAAATTAAATGAACTAGTTTACAAAATTTTTTTTTCACATCCTAAGAAAAACTTCTCTTCTAATTACTTCTGAATGAAAAATTGGGAAGATACTTTCTATCCTATCTTTCAGTTTAGATTGATCCTTTTCTCTTATACTAGCAGACAGGAGCAAAAACAGGGAGCCAGTCTTCACTCTCGGCTTAAATATTGATTCGCACTCACTTGCCTTTTCCATTTCAGTGATCCTGGTGGGCAGAGCAGTGGAAATAAGTCATGTGAAAGGTTTCCGCCTAGTTGTTGTTTTAATTAATCTGGGTCTCTGAATGACACACTGGCTTAATCGGGTGGTATGGAACCTGTCGCCGTTAAGTAATTGGTTTGAACCCAAAGGCAGGTTATGATCAAAAGTTGTCACCGTCCAATGGCTACCCATTGGCCCATGTGAAATGGGTTGGTGGTCTCAGTCTAATTCCTTATGGACCAGTGTCAGTCTCATGAAAAGCATTACGTAAAGTAGCACTAATTGGTTGACATTCTCAGCATGAAAGAGTGAATAAAGAGATTGAAATTTAAAATAGCCTTCAAAGTTGGACTGAGGATGAAAATGGGCAATGCGTCATTGAAGGAGTGACTTCTATTGCCAGCCATGATGCTGTAGTGGAAAGACAGGAGTCCATTTCCAGAGATCTCGGTCTGACCCCTAGTTTCATAGGCAGTGGAAGCTCAACCTACAGAAATTGAAACTTTCGTAAGACTTCTAAAATCCTCAGCCTTTCCCCCTCACAATCCTGCCTTTTACTCAGATGTCCCTGGGGAAATTTGAGCAAAGCTATTTTACCAAAAGGCATCAGGCTGAAACTGACTTTGCTAAACCTTTAAAAAATTCTCAAAAGGAAATCTAGCTTCATTATTACCAAACAGTGTGTGTTCATCACTTTAATTACAGGAAAAAATCGATAGGGCATATAAAAGTACATGGCATATTTTACCTGACATTTGTGCTTCTTCACTTTATTAAGCATGCCTTTCTGAGCAGAAATAACAGGCTAGAATTTACCAAAAGTCTCAGGATCTGAGAGCAAAGATTTCTCTTGCACTCAATTTATCTCATGTATGGTATCTCTACCATTTCAAATAGCATGTTGTTAGTAAACGAACATGAAAACAGATTGAAAAAGCAATAATGGATGCGTTCTTCCATTAGTGCAACCGGGCAGATTACTAACTCACAAATATTGAAACTAGCACTGATTAAGATGAATGAATTTCTCATAATTTAATAATGCAAATCCCACTAACAGCAGACACCTCCGGTACTAGTGGCACTGGAAGAATTACTACGAGTACCAACCGAAAGATGCAATGTTGATAGAGCTATTTATCTTGTTGCTTTATTCAAAATCTTTTCTGCCTTTTATGGTATTTATTATTTACTCTGTGTTTCTTTACCTTTTATATGTTATAAATGACTACTTTCTTCTGAAGAAGATCGGATGCCTGGAATGATGGCAGCTAAATTTTGCAAGTTAATAATTTTGGTTTTTTATCAGGTATATTTCAGTATGTGGCACACAGAAGAGCCAGCAGCTGTTTTAAATGTGTAGTAAACATTACTAGCAGCCTTTTTCAAAAATTTTCGTACAAAAAAACTGGCAACATCACTTTATCACACACAAGAAAAAGGGGGGAAATGCAAACCTGTTTTAAAAGAAAAAATACCCAATGAAACGCTTTTTTTTCCTAGAATTTCTTGACAGATAAAATGTACTATTTAAGACATAGTTTAAGTAGCTCCATAATTCCAAACTTCTACCATGAAGCTTCATTAAAGTATATAAATTAGTACCACTGTCAGAGATGGCATTAAGTATTCAATAAGAGTAGACTTAATGCAATTAATAGCAATTAAAATTATACTTTTATGATGTCAGCCACCAGCATTGTAAAGATATAATTGCTTATAAGGACTTTTGTACCATATTTATCCTCTAAAACTGTCCAATTTATATGAAAAATGCCAAAAACATATCCCATATGGGTACCATTATCTTCTCGGATTTTTAGAAGTAATCTGTCTTATCCAGCATGTGCACATTAGGCTAATTTGCTTTAATTAGTTTTTTTCTCATTTTGTTAATAGGCATGTTGATGTTAAGTTTTTATTTCGGAGGTACAGATGCTAACTTCACTCATTATGTTCCTATTAAGGGGTCAGTATACTCTATAAGCTGGACTTACGCACTTAAATAGCATCTTTCTTCCAAATATTAGGTGATGTAGTTTGTCGAACATAAAAAGTATATTGCTGTTATAGTAATCGTGAACAACTTGAATTCTCGCTAATTAATTAGTAGTTAAATATGAAAGAACGGCTTCACTGTTTCTGCTGTAGCAAGGCATTTCTGTATGGACATCATAAATTAGATAAACTAATGAACTGAGTTCAGAAACACAGCCATTTGTGACTCCTCAAAGCAGTCATAAGAATTACCATGAATCTGTGCCAGTATTTTGCATTAAGCCAGGACGCATACAAAGTAAGAAACGCTTTTATTTCCTACACCCAATTATGTCTCATGTCTCCAACTTTAAAGATATTTATTTAAAGCTGATCTATTAAAATAATTTTAATTATTATTATTGGTTATCTTATCTGTAAAACTTTCTCACACTGAACTCCTATGAAGAAAAATAATTACATATATGCAAAGAGCAAAACATATAATTAAAAATTTTGCCTGTTGGCTGTGTGAGGACCGAAATTTTTTTTTTTTGTATAAGTAATTTAGAAGGTTCAGCAGAGTCCCCGGATGAAACTTAGAGGACTTCGGGGAAATAGTAAAGTGGATTTGCTTTTTCTTCCATTTGATAAATATATTTAGCTTCAAGCTGGTATATATGTTTTTACATCATGAAAGATAGTCATTATATTCATACAATCATTTCCTGATCTTAGCTTATTTTTCAATTATTTAATATATTTATACTGTCATCGGGTAATAAACCAGGCAAAACCAGGTAACTTTACAATTATAAGATTATAATAAGATCATGGGATTTATTTAAAATCGGAAGTGCATTGTTTTACAATAAGCAATAAAATAATTATCAGATTAGTTTCTTTCAGGATATTTCCCATTTAAAGAGTGCAAGTTGGGCGGTGGGGGGGATAATCAAGGGAGTAAAAATTAAGTTATTCAGATGGTTTTGAATAGGAAGGAAACACACTAAGAATGCTGTTAAAATACATAATTATTTTAAATGTCATATGGTATACATACATGATTTTATTCTCAACATAAAGAAACATATTTCTTCAAATATCTGTCAATAAAAAGACATACTCTCTATAGTATTACAGAATAATTACAATAGCTTCCTGAAAAACCAGCTTTTGACTTTTTGTTGTTGTTTTTTGTAAACTCAATTTGTACTCTCTAAGGCTTGACTTGTTTTCTTGAGGCAGCCAATAGTTGTATTGATAAGATCTGTAAATTACACATTTTCATGTAACAAAAAGAAATAATTAAGAAATCAACAAAATTGAGAGTCAAAAACTCCATTGCATGCTTTATCCTTTTTAACTGTTAGTCTCCATGATGAAAGCAGCTTTTGCATGCAAGAATGTTTAGCTAACAAAAAAACAGAGTAAATAACAGAAAGTAGAATAAATTAGGATGTAATGGTCCTTCACAGTCTATCACATAAGCCTTTCAGATACAATTTGAGTGTAACAAGTTTTTCTGTATTCCTTTTGTCTCAGTTGCATTATAAAGCATAGTGATTATTATTCATTGGAATTGAATTACTCTTGTTTATATTTAGTTTCTTGTTTCTAAGAAAAATAGAATGAATTACACATCTGCCTTTGTCCCATTTGTACAGTGAACATACACTCTAAGTCAATTGTTCGATAACAATGGGATGAGTGCTGGAAAAATAGGGCTGGGAGAAAATGTATACACGGAAGCAGCTTGGTAACAAAATGTAAGCACAAATATTTTTTTATTACACATAATTCTCAAATTGCAACCAGATTGTATTCCAAAAGACATTTATATGGGAGCTGGCTGTTTAGGTATATAATTTCCCATAGAAACTATTTTAAATGGTGGCCTCAAGCTTAACTAACCCCAAATATAATTAAATTCTAATTATATCATCATCTGTGTTTGTGTGGGGAGGAAAGGGGGTAGGAGAGATTTTTTTTAATTGATTACTTGCTATAGATTAGCCTCTGTGTTCAGGATTTTATTCCCATTTACAATCCTATGAGACAGGTGGCATAATTATGGCCACTTTATAGGTGATGGAGTAGTCATCTATTTCAGGATTCAAAACCAGATCCTTCATCCTTAACTCAGATGTGGCCCAGATTTCAAAATAAGTGGGATTCATCAGAGAAAGCTGCTATCTCTTCTTGAAGGTCTCACATGTCTCTTTAGACTTAGACAGTGTTTGGTCCCCACAGTGACACCTCAGTAGGCTTTCCTTTCCTCCCTCAAGAGCTCCAGACTCAAAAGTGGACTCCCTTCTTCCTTAGGCAAACTCAGTAACCCAGAGTGGCTGATCTTCCCTGGGTGTTAGGAAGAAAGCATTGTGATGGTAGTTGACCACTGTTTATTGAGCACCAGTCTCCACTGGAGAAACCAGGGACACTGTTGTCAAAGCACAAAATTCCTACCTTCAAGGTTACCTTCTTCTGTGGGAAGAAAGACGAGCAAAGAAACAAATAAGCAGACCACGAGTGGTCAGTTATACAGAAAATAAAAGTGTGAGGTGACTGGTGGGGATAGGGAGAGTAGTAGGGGAAGGAAGGAATCCCCTTTAGCTGGTGCAGTTAGGGAAAAAGTCCCAAAGAGATGGATTTGATCTGAGACAACAATGGAGAGAGACAGCCATTTTAGAATGGCATTTAGACCTCGGAGAGGGGCTGAGAAGCTGAAAACATCAAGCACGGAGACTCGGAGAGGGGAAAGAGCCTATCTTTTTTTTTCTTTAATTGAGGTCACATTGGTTTACAACATTGTATAAATTTCAGGTTTCCATCATTATATTTCCACTTCTGTATAGACTGCATCGTGTTCATCACCAAAAGTCCAGTCGCCATCCGTCACCATACACATGTGCCCCTTTACTCCTTTTGCCTTCTTCCCTCCCCTCTGGTGACCACCAATCTGTTCTCCATATCTATGTGTTTGTTTATATCTTCCACATACGAGTGAAATCATCTATTTTAAGAAACAAAAAAAAGCCAAGGCAACTGAAGCAGAGTAAAAGGGGGAAAGTAGAGGAAACCAAGTGTGGGGGAAAGGAATCTGGTCACCAGGGGAGGGGTTTTAGAGGAGAGGTGCTGACTTGAGCTGATTTACTTTATCCTCCATCATTCTGTCTGCTGAGTGGAGAATGGACTATAAGGGCACAATTCAGAAGGAGATGGAAAAGTCAAGCTGACAGAGAGCTGTGACTTGGAGCAAGGTGATTCCAGTGGCACTTAGAAGTGTTCAGGGTTGCGTGCATTTTGGGGAAGAATAAACAGGAATTAACAGGACTTGAGGATGCACTGGATATTGGATCAAGAATGGCCACTAGGTTTGTGGTCTGAGAAACAGTTTATGGTGATGGTGCTGACTGAGAGAGAAGACTTGGGAAGGGGTGGTTCGGACACACAATGAATAGATGACTGATGGTCCTGTAAGTCTCCTTTGTAACCAGTAAGTCTTGATGCAAAGAAATCATTATTTGATGGAATTTTAGCCATTATGATAGTGAAGTAAAAAATATAGCATAGAGCTGGACATAGATTTGGGGGAGAGACCGAGGATAATATTAGAGATAAGTCAGTCACACTTACTATGCACATCAGCCTCACCACACTTATCAAATTGTTTTCACTTATTCCATTTCAAACACCACGAATTGTCTAGCATCTCCATTTGACTTCTAAATAGCTCGGCTTTATTACTGTCAAGTTGAGCAAAGGTGACAGTGGCCATTTTATCTTGATGGGTTATTTGGCAATTCAGTCCTTGGTAAGGAAGTCAGAGGCTGCCTGTGCAAGCGTGATGCCTTTCAAGTGAGAAAAAAAGCATGGACCACCTAAATGAGGTTGGCAAGTACGTGCATACATGTACTTGCTTAATGTGCCTGAAGTGCTGTCAAGAGGAAGGTTTATGTTTAATATCCTGAGGTTATTCTTGGCCTCAGATTTTCTCATGGGGAACACAGAGGCCTGGCTGGAGGGCTCTCTGTTGAAGATCTATTCCATTTCATGAAAGGCCCTATCAAAACGCCAGGCAAGAGAGAAATAGGATTGATGGGTGTCAGCCAAAAGGATGGAGGTAACGTCAGTGATAGAGCTTCTCGCTGAAATAATCCACAGCCCCAAGGATACCTTGCTGGGAATTTTCATACAAGCTGCGGTGGGGATGTATTGTGTGATACAACATAAGTCATGAGCAGTCTGTTTCTCAGTTTGTTGATCTGTAAAGTGGAGACAGTAACACTCACAAACTCCATAGCAATTTATTTATTTATTTATTTTTGGTGAGGAAGATTGGCCCCGAGCTGACATTTGCTGCTAATCTTCCTCTTTTTGCTTGAGGAAGATTGTCCCTGAGCTAATATCTGTGCCGATCTTCCTCTATTTTGTATGTGTGATGGCGCCACAGCATGGTTTGATGAGGGGTGTGTAGGTCCTCGCCCAGGATCCAAAGCCGTGAACCCTTGGCCACCGAAGTGGAACACGTGAACTTAACCACTACACCACCGGGCCGGCCCCTGAAATTTATTTTTAAGACTAACTAATGCACAGGAACTCAGGTATTTCAAGTACACAAAAAAGATTAAAATCAAACCGCTTTTATTGCTGCAAGAATAAGGTTTATAATCTTGTTTAAATAATTAGATTAATTTACATAGGAATTCTGCTTTGTCTTTTACTTGAAACTTTATGTAAGATTTCACAATTTCATTTGGGCAGGAAGATCCTTATAGATTTTCATAGTTAAAGGAATTGGTAGCCAAAATTACAGACAACTGTTTCTACAACAGTTCTTTAAGCAGTTTTGCTGTTTGCTGTTAAAATTCTTTAAATCACTGAAGAACTGTGGAATACATAATGGGTTTTCTTTTCTCAGGAACATCTAATGAGAGTCACTGTCATTTTCAAATTTATGGCCCTTTTTAAAATCATGCACAGGATGCAGAAGTTTTTATTAGCTGATGATTGCTCACTGACCCATGTGTTAATTGAGAGTGATTTGCTCTCTACTGGTAAGAACTTGCCGACGTAAGAGGAATCTTTCCTACAGGTAGTATTTAGATGAACATCATCTGCAGAGGCCAATATTGAATAAATTGGAAGAATAAGGGTAGGAAGCTCAAAAAGCTGAACAATTACGCTTTGTTTTCTCCTGTACCTAAATCCATCCCTGACCCCAAAGTATCCAAGAGAAAGACATTGTTTCCCCTAGACCCTAGCCAGGTGTTAAGACCAAACAGTACCTAAATAGCATAACTAGATAACCTTTCTTCTATTTATGATGTGTAATTAACTGCCCGGTTCCTTACTCAGTAATTTCTCGATTGCCAAGGTTCTAGGAGACTACTTAAGCCAGACCTGCAAACACAGCTCCACCCCAGATGTGGAGATCAATTCCAACGTGATCTCAGTGGAATAGCATAAACTAACAGCCACTCAATCATCATTAACTCACTCTTGTTAGAATTTCCACCCTAGTTCCAGTAACTGTACTTTTGCCTCTTAATTGTGAAAAAGCCTTGAGCCCTCTACAGGTATCTAGAAGCAGCATAACATACTACTTAGAACGTAGGCTTTTTATCAGACTGACCTGGTTAGAGTCCCACCTCCAACGATTATTAGTTCTGTGAATTTAGGAAAGGTATTTAACTTCTCTGAACGTCAGTTTTTTCAAATATAAGGTGTTCATAATGGAACATCTTTCATCCACTTCGGGAAGAATTAGAAATACTATACGAGAGTTGGCAGAGCTCTTGGCTCATGGTTAAATGCTAGTCACTGTTCTGGTTTCTACGGACTTGGTTTTCGTTTCCTGAGTCCTTCCCTTTAATCCCGGATGTTGAGCCCCTGTAACAATTGCTAGATTTTCCTAGCACCGACAAGCTTGTCTCTCATCTTCCTGTTACAGGATATGCTTGATTTCATTTACTGTTCCATTCTACTGCAAAGAGGCTTTGTGAATAATGAGATGAGCATGAGGGGCAAAAGTCAGGACTTAAAGACCAGCTAGGTGCTCTAGGGCATGGCAGGTTGTCTTGGAATGTCCAATATGTAGATGGTAAAAGGAACCAGGACAGACAGGCAAAGTTCTGAGGTTGGCTGAAAGTATCACCTGCTCTGACTCATTTACACCATCCACTTCCTGGAGGTTGTGGGAGAGCCTGCTCTGCCATTGACTCTGTATGTGACTTTGTGAAGACGAGACAGAATGTTACATGTATACCAAACTTGTGTAGCGATGAGAATACGGCACTTCCACGGAGTGGAGTCATAACATTTCCGGAAATGATACGAATTTGTATTATTAGCGTGTAAAAGTGACCATATGGTGTGAGCTACCAAATGTCATTCAAAACATCAGAAGTAGAATGAGAAAAAAAAAACAGTATTCTTTTTATAAAAATAGCCTATGCATATTCGACCCATCCATATGTCCAGATGACAATCAAGTCTAATAAAGATGTTTTGTTATTGTGGAAATGCTAATAAAACAATGCTTTATTCAGGATAGGACATAATGAGGAATTCATTTTCAACCTCAAACTGGGTCCTCCAATTTTGATATAAATTCATTATGGAAAAGAGCAGCCATTCATTAACTCCTAGAAACTTTATGCTTATTAAGTATTTAATGAGTTTAACCTTTATGCTAAATATAAAATAATAAGAAACTCCATAAGTTCCAAACCTGAAAAACTTTTAATCCACAGTTATTTTAATCCATTTGATGGGAATTATCATCTATGGATTTCAGAGATTTTAATTTGGTGAAAGCTAAGTCTGTGCTTTCGCTTTGGGTTGTCTACCTCACACCAACTGCTTTTATTGTTTCTCTCTCACTGTGGTCAATTAGATGGGATTATTTCATTTCCAAAGACTGCTTTTACACAGGCTGTGTAACTGTTCAGTGAAATATAATCCAACTCAGCCCTTCTGCATCCAATAAAATCGTCAGTCAGTGTTGAGGGAGCAATCATTGAAATGATGAAATAGCAGTAGTGCTGAAAATAAGCAATGGAAAATTCTGCAAAAGCTAAAATTATACCACCGGGACTTCCTTGATCACCACAGCCCTTCTCTGGCCGAAAATCAGTCCTCCCCAAGAATTGAGAACCTGTCTTTAGAAAAGAAACTGTTCTCGTGTGGTAAAATTACCTGCCATGGAAGCATTCTCCTTTATGTGACCACGTCTGATATTTATAAGGTGGTCTCCACTTATCTCTTTCACATTATCGAGACTTTGCTATTGCTTGGAGGCAATATTGCTGTCAGATATTTGGTTCAATGGGTTACTTATTATGAACCCACAAGGTCCAGACATTAGTGCGTGCTTGGTCATAGGCCACACTTAAAATGTTTAAACCAGTACAAATATAAGCATTAGAATAAATACATAAGAAACAATGTATTTTAAAAGTCTAAAATATTTCTTGCTTCATCTAAGAAAACAAGAGTCTACAGCCAATCTGGGAAGGATAGAAAGGTAATCATTTGCTGGATTGGGGAAAGGCATAAAGAAAAATCACTGCTAACTTAGACTCTCCTAGACCTGTCTCTTCAGTCCAAAAGACCATTAATTTGACTTGATTAGGGAGAATAAGGTGAAGGGTGACTGATTATATAATAAGAAAGCCTAAAATAATAATTTTGAACATGAAAGTTAAAAACAAGAGCAATGTCAGGAATGTTTTAAAGAATTAATCAAAGTGGTCTGAGGACTGGACAAAGCAGAGGAAAGCAGTTTTCTCTTTCTTTCTTTCTTTTTAATTTTGTGTGTGTGTGTGTGAGAGAGGAAGATTAGCCCTGAGCTAATATCTGTTGCCAATCCTCCTCTTTTTGCTGAGGAAGACTGGCCCTGGGCTAACATCCGTGCCCATCATCCTCTATATGTGACGCCGCCGCATCATGGCTTGATGAGCGGTGTGTTTGTCCGCACCCGGGATCCAAACCTGCAAACTGCGGGCACTGAAGCAGAGCATGCAAACAACCGCTTTGCCACTGGGCTGGCCCCTCTTTCTTTCTTTATAATTTTTTTAATAATTCATGCAATAGAACAAACCAGAAATCTTATTTGTTTTAAAGTTTCAGAACTACCGTTTCACCAACACCACCCACCAAGGTATTTATATTTCAACTCCTATCTAAAATGTCTCACTTTCATCCTGTGATTTTATTTATCTACTTCTTTTTTTGTCAGTGTTAAAAAAAATGCCTTATAGGTAATGGAGCAAAGATGTAGTCTTCATCCTCCAGGATGTTTGATGTCAAAGTTGACATTTGTAGCCACCACACGCACCTGCTCTGCACCTATAGAGATTGGCACCTATGAGGGTGTCAGATGGGGAAACAAAGGCAAAGTCTCTGCCCTCCCAAAGTTTACAGTCTAACATGGGACACACACTCGTGCACAAGCAGGATTAATTATAATACTTGCTATCTCAGAGAGAGCATTGACTTTTTTTGCCAGGCACTCTTCTAAGAGATTCATGAGAATCATCATTAATTTCTCAATGTGGGTATGCAGTGAACTTTTATCCCGATTTTAATGATGAGGAAACTGAGGCTGAGAGAGGTAAAGCAAATTACCAAATTTTCTATGGTTAATAATCCTTAGAGTCTCGATTCAGTCCAGGGTCATAGTCACTGTGGTCAAGTTTAATGAAAAAAAAAAAAGCTATGGGAACCCAAAGGGAAAACCTGTAAAGTTGAAAGCCTGATTATGTTAAATCCTTAGACCTGACTCTGATCAATTTTTCTGCCAACCCCAGTGATTTAGAAGAACAGTGTAGTGTGTGATATTGGAGGCAGTGTGGTATCATCAAAATAGGAAGGGAAGGGGGCCGGCCCAGTGGCATAGTGTTTAAGTTCACACATTCCACTTTGGCGGCCCAGGGTTCATGGGTTTGGACGTACACACTGCTCATCAAGCCATGCTGTGGCAGTTACCCACATACAAAATAGAGGAAGACTGGCAACGGATGTTAGCTCAGGGACAATCTTCCTCACCAAAAAAAAATAATAGGAAGGGAATGGGAGCCAGAGCTGTAGGTTTGAGACCAACCCCTCCCTTCCCCTAGGTGAACTTGGTGGCCGTGGTAACTGAAGAGAACACCTTGGCTCTTTCTTCTGTGTCCTGCTTGCTGTCACTGAAAGGAGCTCATAAACCTGTTTTCATTGTTGTTTTGTCTGAGACTATTATCTAGAGCACAACTTCAAAAATATTGAGGTGTCTTTTCTTTCCCTTGGAGACCCTTTCTGTGAACTCCAGAACCTGTTTACCTGAATGACTGTAAATGGCTTTTTTTTTTTATTTTTTTTATTTTTTTTTTTTGCGAGGAAGACCAGCCCTGAGCTAACATCCGTTGCTAATCGTCCTCTTTTTGCTGAGGAAGACTGGCCCTGGGCTAACATCCGTGCCCATCTTCCTCCACTTTATATGGGACGCCGCCACGGCATGGCTGACAGGCAGTGCGTCAGCGGGCGCCCAGGATCCGAACCCGCGAACCCCAGGCTGCCGAGCGCGGACTAAACCGCTGCGCCACCGGACCGGCCCCTTTTTTTTTTAATTTTTAATCAATTTATTTAAACCTAAAAAAAAAAAAAACAGTTCACCCATTTCTCCCATCCCCCACCACCTGCCTCTTACAACTACCAACTTGTTCTCTGTATCTATGAGCTTGGTTTTTTAGATTTTTAAGATTCCACACATAAGAGAACTCATACGGTATTTTTCTTTCTCATCCTGTTGTATAACCTGTTTGTGGTCAGCCAGTTGAGCGTTAGGTATCAAGTATAAAATATTTTCCCTAGCTTGATGGGTCTTGGTGTTTTTAAATATATATTTTTTAAAAAACTATTAAAATGGCTGCACAGAGAAGAAACAAAAGAACATAGTTAGCAAGTATGGGTGGTCTTTTGAAAACATCATTTGTCTTGGCATAAAAAGAAGTGGTCTCTGTTTCTTCTGTCTACGTATGCGTAGATGCTGAATGTGAGTGAATTTCTCTGGGCTTCAGTTTCTCCATCTATTACGGGGTTGGATGTAATATATCACACCAGGTTACGGTGCAGGAACTAACCAAACAAGATAGGAAACCGAAACTTCCTGTGTTAGGGTTGTTTCTTTTAGGGGCTATAATGAGTCTTTCAGAGCAACAGGGTACCACTTAGTAAATTATAGCTCTGTCAACTATTACTTTCGCCACTTGCCTCTTCTGAAAAAAAATATAATCATCAAGTTGTGTCTGTGAGGAACAACTTAACGCACATAAAGAATTCAGTCATTATGTCTCTAAAGTGCACTGAGTTCCTTAAAATAATGTTAGTATATACGTTTGCACTCGTTAAAAATTCAGCGAGATAAGCAACATATAAAAAGAAAAAATAGCCTTTGTATATGACTATTTAGTTGAGTTGTATTCTATATACAAGACCTAGAGTATTTCTGAAATAAATTTTTAAAAATGCTAGTTAGATCAGGCCGATTGGTTCAATGATGGTAACTTTATCAATTCCATAGATCATTCAGCATAGGAACCTGAACTAAGTTTACAGTACTATAAACTTTTCACATACTAATAAAGGAACTTTTTGAAAAGGCTTTAAATTATCATTAATGTTTTCCCAAATCCCAGTTGAACTTGTCTTGACTGTCTTGGTTTTGGGCTTATTGTGGAGAAAAGTTAATCACATTTTCTTCTATATTAGGAAAAATATACAAATGTCTCAACCTCAACCAAAGCAACCTCAACACCATTTATGTTAGATCTCTGTCAGAAACACTCTTTCAAAATAGACACAAGTTTTCCACTGAGAGAGAAGGGATGTTGACATCAGCTCATTTACTGGTATTTCACTAATGCTGAGATGTAGGAAGCTCTGCATGGAGCAAGTCTGAGTCGATGAAGATCAGGGGTTCAGAAAATCACTGGAGAGACAGGGAGAAAGGGCTTCTTCCTTTAGGTAAAGACTCATCGCTGACTATCAGTAATAGTCTTTGAATTGGGGCTTTTTGCTCTTCATACCTGTAGGTCATAGGCCACTTGTCCTTCTTAAGGATCTACTCACATCCTTGCACTTCATGCTTTTCCCTAAAGCAGCCAACACTGGCTTTACTGTCACCTCCTAATACCAGCCTTCTTACAAAAGTTCATATTGGCCTTGACTCTTGACTTCGCCTTTCTTGTGTCGTCAACCATCATGTTGAGTCTGACCCCAATGTCAACAGACTTCATTTTTTTATGTAAACTTTGTCACTGGATCAATTGACCTATTATACTTGTTCAAGTGAGATACATTGGTTATTTTTTTTTAATTGAATGGCCACTAGCAATGTGAATGATGGGTATTTCTGGAAATACAAATAGTTAGTAGATGCACAGCATGCAAGTGAGTTAAGTACCAACTCTACCTGGGAATCAACAGGTATTCTTCATGACTAAGTACCCACATTTACTTTCTGGTAGTTCAGCATCTCTGTAATTACAACTATATTTCATGTCCATCATATCAGGGTTTTTGGAAGAGAATTATCTATAAATTCATGTAATCAGGTGGGCTACCAACCTTTTCTTATGGTTTAGAATACTGTGATCTAAGCATGCAACCAGTGCTTCCTTCCAAATCCCATGAAGTGGATAACTCAATATAAGGATTTAGAAATAAAATTAGACCTAATATATTATACCCATGGGTCACCAGCTTAAAACTAAATGAACATATATACATATCATTTTTGACAAAATATCTCATAATTAATTATAGGAATATATTTAAAATTTGGACAGGATTGTAGGTTTTCCCATAATGATTTGATTTTTTATTTTTCTTTGGGTGTAGGCAACTACCGTTACATATACAATTGATATATTGACTTTGTTTTCTTGTTATTCAGTCATTGTGTACTTGAGGTTGACAAGGGCAATTATATCCCACTAGTGTTTATCAGTCACTACATATGCCAACTGCTCCAACTTTTTATAAAGCAATGATTAGATTTACAATCCTACACCCTTTTATTGTTATGTGCAATTCTCTTGAAATTACTTTTAACCTTATAGGCCTGAGCTTGAAAAATATTTCCCAATGCATATGTTTGCTGTTCCAATAAGCATTTTAAACATAACATATGGTTTTATTTAGTTAATCCACTCATAAATGCTGAGAAAAGAAATCAGACCTCTTAAAACTTAACCTGTTTTCTTATTCTCGTTATTTTAATGCCAATGGAAAAGAACATTCATTTTTGTAAGTAAAGAGATATGAGGAATACTGGATCTATAATCATATTATGGTTAGCTTATGTTAAAAATATTCTGGTCTTGATAAAATATAGCGCTTTATAAAAGCATAATGAAGTATTACTTTGTCCTTTAATTTAGGATCAGTGAATTGAATTTCATTCTGAAAAAGAAAACATTCACTTTATGCTTAATAGTCCCTCTGCATGCATACAAAAATAAGTACACACATATATATGTAAATGTAATAAAAATTGACCAATTGGAAATAGAAACGTGCTTTAGAGAAATTATCAGAATATGACTGAAAAATACTTTATATGCTCATATACGTTACATACATAATTATGCATATTCCGATATATAGGAATTTCTACTTTAAAAATAAACAATTATCAACATGTGTTATAAAAAGTGCTATAGGTTAAAATAATCAAAATGTGACTTTTGAAAGAAAAAAATAGTTTTAGTATGGATTACGTTCCTGAGGAAAGCCGTGATATTCAACTCTACACTGAAACATTCTCTCTTATTTTCTGATGCCTGTAGCGGAATAAATAGTATTGTATGCATATAGCACAGTATTATATTATACTACATGAAATTCATACCTTTTTTGTAATTCTTATTTTATTTTTAATGTAAAATATTTAAAAATTTAAAACAGCAACAAACCGTTTTAGTTCATTAAGCAAGTTCCCGTATCTCATGCTTAGAAGTTGAATCTTCATCCCAGAAGTCATTACATCCAATGAACGTGGTTAGACCTCATCTGATGGAAATTCTGAGATGCTCTCTAACAATCAGCAGTGACCTCCTCCCGCACTCCTTCCCTTGCTTCTATGAGACCACTCTCTTCAGTTTCCCTCTAATTTCCCTGCTGCATCTTCTCTAGCCACTTTGCAGAATTGTCTTTCTATATTCAACCAATGTTCTATATTAAATGTTCACACTCTCTCAAGAAAATCTCATCCATGCTAGTGGATACAATTACTGTCTGTACTTGGATGACTCAAATGTCTGTCTCCAGCCTTGACCTCTCTTTGGAAGTCCAGCCCCATGTATTCAACTGCACACTTGAACATGTCCATTCGTATCTCTCTGAAGCTCAAAACAGAGCCCAGGATCTTTTCCTCCAAACCCTAATATTCTTCCAATTTTCCCTACCTTGGTGATAGACACCACTGTGCTCATAGTTGCACAGCCCAAATACTGGGAGTCATAGTTGATACTATCCTCTCTCTCACTCCCCATGTCCAGATCCACTTGATTTTTTTCCTCATGTATTTCTTAAATCCGCTCACTTCTCTCTATTTCTTGCCACAACTGTGGTCCAAACTCCCCTATATCTTGCCTTGTTTATCGCCCTAGTTTCCTCACATCCAATTTTGCTTCTTTCCAGTCCATTCTCTGTGCTGCAGCAAACCATCATTTGACATTTCCATGCTTAAACTTCTTAATGACTTTCCATGTGCTTTAGAAAAAAGACCAATATTCTTAATCTTATCCCTGCCTACCTCACCAGCTTCATTTTAAGGAACTTTCCCACTGGCTCCTGCACTCAATTACTGCTGCATTGTATTTTCCAAGAATAGCCATGATATTGTCTCTAGACCCATGCTGTTCTAGAAGTTTACCATTCTCCATCAAGAGGTGGAGTGTATTCACCTTTCCTTTGAACCTGAGCAGGCTTATGACTGCTGCAGACGATAGATTAAGGCAGAAGTGATGCTGTATGGCTTTCAAGGCTACATCATTTTAAAGGAATATAGCTCCCACCTGGCTCTTCATTCAGGGACACCTGCTTTGGGAAATGAATTACTGTGTTGTGACAAAACCCAAACTTAGCCCATCCAAAGAGACCTCACGGAAAGGCCTAGATAGAGAGGAACTGAGGCCTGAGGCCAACGAACATATGAATGACAAGACCAGATTATTCTAGTCTCCAACCTTCAGGTCTACCAATTAAGGCCCCAGAGATCATGGAGCATAGGTAAGCCATCCCTACTGTGTCCTGCCCAAATTCTTGACCCTTAGAATCTGTGAGCATAACAAATGGCTGTTTTATGCCATTAGTTTGTGGGGTAATTTGTTATGCAGCATTAGTTAATAGGAACAGACACCCTGGCCTTTTTCAGTCTCATACCCTTAGAACACTGTCTCCTGCTTGAGCACTTTCCCTCTCCTGGACTTTTCTACACAAATCCTCACTAACCACTCAATAATTAATTTTTCCTTATCCTTCAGAAATTAGCTCATATTTTAGCAAAGAGCAGTATAGTTATGGGGCATAGGAAGAATGCATTACCAGAAGACCATGCGCCCTGTACCAAAGGAATGGATGTAAAGAATGGTGGAATTATCTGACTTGTCATGGCCGTCAGACGCATGGAAGCTAAAAACTTTACTAAAACCTGAGAAAAAACAAGAGGGAAATAAACCCAAATTTCATAGGCCATGCCCAGGACTATGTGCTGGGTAACACTTTTTGGATCAGTTTTTAGTAATTTCTTACCCTCTGTGAAACATTCTTGCTCACTCTAGGTCAATGTTAGAATAACCACTGCCAGAGAACAGCTGTAGCTGTGGTTCTCCCAACAGCCCAGAGAATATTCTTAGAAGGATCAGGGAATATGGAGGAGGTTCGTTAGATTTAGGGAATACTGGGAATAACTGTAAGGAGATACAAGACTACTTTAGTAATTTTTTATGAAGATCCAAAGAATCTGTGTTATTTTAGTTAGTGCTTTGTTTTCACATATTTGCCTGCAGCAAGCACACAGTTTCTTCTTTTAGAGCTGTATCTCACCTTGCACCTTTCTAGCATTTTAGGCATTCCTGCCTCTCAGATAACTCTCCCACCAATTTGCTGGTCCATCATATCAAAATGCTCCCCCCCTTTTTTTTTTTGGTGAGGAAAATTAGCCCTTAGCTAACATCTGTGGCCAATCCTTCTCTTTTTGCTGAGGAAGATGGGCCCTGGGCTAACATCTGTGCCCATCTTCCTCTACTTTATATGTGGAATGTCTGCCACAGTATGGCTTGATAAGCGGTGCGTAGGTCCATGCCTGGGATTCAAACCTGCAAACCCTGGGCCTCCAAAATGGAGTGCACGAATTTAACCACTACGCCACCACTTTTCTTTTTGAATGAATGGTGGGCATGCAAGGAGACAAATGGGTATGTTTGATTCCAAAACTGCATCCAAAGACTTTCCATCTCAGTCTTGAGCCCAGGACTTGGTCTTATACCAGATTGTCGCTGGTACTAAAATGAAGGCTTTAGGGTTTGCTGGGGGTTTTATTCATTTCTTTTTTTTATTGAAGTGTGATTGACATACAACATTATATCAGTTTCAGGTGTATGACATAATGATTTGATATTTGTTTGTATTGCAAAATGATCACCACAATAAGTCTAGTTAACATTCATCACCATACACGGTTGCAAAATCTTTTTTTTTTTTCTTGTGATGAGAACTTTTAAGATCTCCTCTCTTAGCAACTTTCAAATACACTATACAATATTAACTATAGTTACCATACTGTACATTATATCCCCATGACTTATTTATCTTGTAACAGGAAATTTGTGCTTTTTGACCCTCTTTACCCATTTTACTCACCCCCCACCTCCCACCTCTGGGAACCACCAATCTGTTCTCTGTATCTGTGAGCTTGTTTTCTTGTGTTTTTTTTTTTATATTCCACATATAAATGAGATCATATGGTATTTGTCTTTGTCTGGTTTATTTCACTTAGCATAAGGCCCTCAAGGTCCATCCATATTGTTCCAAATGGCAAGAATTTTTTCTCTTCTGTGGTTGAATAATATTCCATTAGATAGATAGATAGATAGATAGATAGATAGATAGAGATACAGTGTGTGTGTGTGTGTGTGTGTGTGTGTGTGTGTGTATGCATATATATCACATTTTCTTTATCCATTCATCCATCAGTGGACATGTAGGTTGTTTCCATATCTTGGCTATCGTAAATAATGCTGCAGTGAACATGGGGGTGCGTATATCTTTTCAAGTTAGTGTTTTCATTTTTTTCAGATAAATGCCCAGAAGTGGAATTGCTGGATTATATGGTAGTTCTATTTTTGATTTTTTAAGGAACCTCCATTCTGTGTTCCACAGTGGCTGCCCCAATTTACATTCCCACCAACAGTGCACAAGGGTTCCCTTTTCTCAACATCCTTGTTGACATATTTCTTTTCTTTTAGAAAATAGTCATTCTAACAGATGTGAGAGGATATCTCACTGTGATTTTGATTTGTATTTCCCAGATGATTAGTGATGTTGAGCATCTTTTCATGTGCCTGTTGGCCATTCGTATGACTTCCTTGGAAAAATGTCCATTCAGATCTTCTGCCCACTTTTAAATCAGATTATTACTATTTTTTTTTTTTTTTTTTTTTGCTATTGAGTTGTATGAGTTCCTGATATACTTTGGATATTAACCCCTTATCAAATATATGATTTGAAAATGTTCACTTCTTTTTGAAATAACGTATAAGAATCCAATTCATGACTGTAATAACACTGATTTTTTTCCTAGGACATATGCTAGAGTTCATGCAACCAAATAAGTACCCTCCTCCAAACTAGTTCCCTTGGGAGGCCCCTGTCTTATCAATCCATATTACCTTTGTTCAATACACGGTTCAATTGCCAGCAGAGAGGACCTTCTAGTTGCAGAAGAAAGTTAGTTTCATTTCTTTGGATTCACTGAACACTTTTCCTTATTCTGGTATAATTTTCTTTCTTACTCTTGTCCCTTGTTCTCTCTGGTCCACTTTACTCCCAGCCTCCCTTTCTCTTCTGATGCTAAAGTCAGCAGCTCAAGGACTTATAGAGACTAGTCTAGAACTGAGAGAAACTCCTCTGGGGAGAAAACGTATGAATCTCAGGGAGAATCTGTTGGATCACCATCTAAGAATGACATGGATACAATTAACTGAGCACTCTGAATTTGTATAAGTCAAATTTTGTCTAAAATTATATTTTCATTTTAATGAAAGACCTAACCTTTCTCTGTGAGCAAAATATATATAATTTTGAAAAACCTGGTTATGCTAAAATTAGTAAAATTGTGAGCTAATATGTTAACACACTAAACAGCTATGTACCCTTAACCTCCTCCTCTATTAAATACAGCAGGGTCACCAAATATGTGGCCTCCATTCTTGACCTATGGAGACATCACTAATCAATCTTGAAACCCTTTCCCACAAGGCCTAGACTAGACTTCACCATCCTCGCCATAGCCACCAGGCACCACGAGTCAGTCTAAACTGGCTCAGAAAATGGAATTTGTTTGCCACTTTGGAAGTAGAGCTGAGCCCATTTTCTCAGAAATTTATTATGAAAATTGAGATTTTATGGGGAAAAGAGGATGCTAGCAGGAAAGAACCTAGAGGTAACAATAGGGCCCTCCTACAGTTTGCTCTCAGCAGCACATTCGACTAAATTCATTTTATTAAATAAGCTAATTGTCATGTTGGAAGACAGGAGCAAGCTGATCCCGAGATGAGAAACAGAACAAATAGGTTGCCGCAGTATGGATGGGGCAACGGGGATGTGTTGAGCGTCACTAAACCCCAGGCTGCCGGTTCGAATAAGGTGCACCGGGAGCAACAGTCTTTGCAGAAGTATCTGAGCTCCAGAGAGCGGGCCTGGGACCAAAGACCCACCTCCGTGGGGTCAACATCTCCAACCGATGCACAGGGTGATGAACAAAATGTTTAATTAACGGTAAAGTTCATCAAGCCAAACAAGCCAATCCCAGCTGTATTTGCTGTAGGAGCAAGGTCCAGTATTAAAGGAAGTATGCTTTCAAATAGTCAAAATGAGACTTAGGATTTTAAATTAAGGGACACGAGACACACCCCATTTTTAAAAGGGAATTAATTCCACTCTACTTTTTCTTTCTCCTTTGTCACTGCAACCAGTGTTCAGGGCAAACTTGACGGTGTTAGCTGATGCCAGGAGCTGTCTGGGTGCTAGTGGGTGAGCCCAGGCCTCCTCTGGGACCACCCCCAGCTGCCCCCACCCTCCTGCAAAGGCCATTCTCTTGTCAACAATGACTGAGGACTCAACTCTACATGATGGCAGCCAGGTGGGCTTATAGTCCTTGAATCCCCTTCCCTGTTAGAATGTTAAGAGCAGGGAAAAAAGAAAAGTCACACTTAAAAATAGCATCCTGAACATCTTTGTTTTTCTCCATTTGGGCTTCCTACTAGATTTCATAAAATGGCAGCTATCGCCAAACATAGTCATTTCTTGTGCAGGTGTTCACAAACCCTAGTAATTTCATTGTTGTACATTTTTTAATTCATAATTTTAAGATAACCATTTTAATCATACTTTGTCTCTCGCATATTAGAGAAAACCTTCATTATCTCAAAAACATAGAGTTTGTTCTCTAAAAATCTTGGATATTCTTAGGCTTATATCAATGACCAGTTTCATAAATCAGTTAGTCTTTATTGATTATTTGGGGAACCTGATATTTTCAGCCACTTAAAATACCTGAGTGGTTAAAGTTCCCTCTCCAATGACTCAATTTAACTTAGGGTGTGTTTTTTTTCTCCTGTTTTGGAGACATTTATCCTTCAGTGCGGTATTATACAGATGACTGAGATAAAGTACTGTGCTATATAGAGCAAACAATTATTATATCCATTTTTCTATTTTTCTTTTTTTATTACCTTGAATTTCTCAAGATTTTGCTGCTACAATCAAGGTACTTGAGGTTATCCGATCAGGTAAACCTTTGCCCTATTTACAAAAATATACTTAATTCTAAATTCTCTCATAGGAACACAATACTTGCTTTCACTTCCTTGTTAGCATGGCATGATTTTGTTTTTAGATTTTTACTTAACACCATATTTGTAAAGGCAAATTTCACAACCACTTTGTACTCACCCCCATTGATGTCCCCCACGAAGGTCTTTGAGTCTGGTCTCTGTGGTCTATGGGAAAACCCTTGGCTTCGGTGGGACTTTGAGAGCAGAGCAATTACAAGATTGAGGTGCAACCAGAGTGTGACAAGATCCACTGGCCAAGCTTATGTCTCTAAGATTCTCTACGGGCAATTTCTGTTTGCTTAACAGAGCATTAGAAATATATGATTGGGTCCAAAGGATACCCACAATGCCATTAAATAATAACATCCTAAGCTAAAAATTATCTTTGCCAATGAACATAGGCCATTAGTATATAAAAATTAGATGATTTTTTCATTTTTTAATTATCTTGAAATTTGTTAGTATTCATTTTAGATTGTTCTTCCAGCATTGATTGTTTTTGTGTAAAAGAAAATCATTTTTAATGTTGATATATGACTTAACCTAGAATTCAAAACAACTTAAGATATAAACATAGCATTTGTGATTTGTGCCATTTCATATTTTTTCTAGATTTTATCAAGAATTTATTGACCAAAAGTCATGAAATCCTCTAAATTTCCCCTCATTGTTTGCCTTATAATTAATAAAAATTCTAAACATAGACAAGAGGACATGCAAATTCAGGCCTTCTGTGGGTTTTAGATATAGGCCACCGAGCGAGTTTTAGCTGCCTTCAGCCAATTTCCCTTGTGGCTGCTCCTGCCCCCCCAGTTTCTCTCTCCCAGGCCAGTGTTCTCTATTGCCATCTTCATCCAGCCCCCTGACCTCCCAGCTGTGGCTGTCACTGCTGATCAAGCTCTGCTTTATCCTGTCCTGCCAAAACACAGGTATGAACAAAGCAAGAAGTATGCCGGGTTATGAACACGGGTTGGTTGAGAGGTTTGTTTGTTTGGATTTTTTTGTTGTTTTTTTGTTTTTTACTTTAAAAAGATTCTCCCTGAGCTAACATCTGTGCCAATCTTCTATTTTGTATGTTTGTCGTGGCCACAGCATGGTCTCTGACAAGTGGTGTAGGTCCGCGCCTGGGAACTGAACCCAGGCCGCTGAAATGGAGCACACTGAACTTAACTGCTAGGCCACAGGGCCGGCCCAGGGTTTGTTTGTTTTGACCACACCTAGTGAAAATTAGCTTCCTGGTATATATATAATAAAACAGACTTTTTCCTGGACTGAGTTTTACACAGTAATTAAGATAAGTGTTGTAGAGGTAATACTGTTTATAATTGTATGCAACAGTTAGCCTGGTCTGCTTTGAAAGGAGAATATGATTTCTGAGAATCATTTCTTCACTGTAAACTCTTTATTAATAATTTTATTTGTGTCAACAATATAAAATCAGACACACACAAACTTATTTAGATAAGAACCTAAGAAATGTAGTCCCATAGCGTAAAATAATGGTGCCAGCTTTTTAAGGAATTTTTCTTCTAGTTATTATATGCTTTGCATGATAATCACATGAAAAGAGTGATAGAATCCTATAAATTGTCATAGCATTAACTTGCATAACAGACTTACATCAGGACCCCAACTGGAACTTCTCATGAGCTCATGAACATTTTCAGAAAGATTGACTAAAATGATTTTCTCTTGCTCTTTTACAAAGTAAAGGCACACTTTATGATTTATTTGTGATGTCTTTAGAGGAAGAGAAAACAGAACAAAGGTCTTAAAGCTTCTGAGCAAGGTAAGGAGCTTATGATATTATATCAAATGATAATGCAAACCACAAGAAATTTATGGTGAAGCAGTAAAGTATGTTGTATATTTCCCTAGAGCTGAAAATGACGTTGTGAACATTTGGAGTTAAGGAACATCTAGTTCTGAATGAGCAGCTATTTGGTTTGTATACCCAGATAAATTACTGTTTATTTCTATTCTAGTAGGAGATGATTCTTTTTGTTTTCAATATTAATTAATTTATGTGGTATGAGATTGACTTACTCACTTCTCCTGGTCATCTTGTAAATTTATGCAAAGACAGTCCTGAGCCTTCCATCGTCTACAATCATCCACCCTGATAAGCCAATCCCACAATCACAGAAACTTGTAGTGTTTCTTTTTTCTTAACCATTTGCTTAATTCAGAGATGTAAGCTGAATGGAAAAAAAAAGAATTGGCTGAGTTGTAATCATTTGGAATGTTTGAAATGATTTGAACGGATAGGGATTTTTTGCTTCAGAGAGCCTTTGTCTGACAGTATGCGTAGGAGCTAGGAAAGCCAACATTCTAATCTCAAACTCTGACATTCTTTGACAAGTTACTTTAGTTCCCTGCATCACTCTGACCTTTATATAATGAAGATAATAATATTTGTCTAGCTTAGATGAAATCTTCCATTGTATTTTTCAGAATACTTCACATTGATAATGTGATAGTCCCTTTAAGACTCTTTACATGTTTTACAAATAAGATCAATCTAACAGTTTGGTGCTTTTTATTACATAGATGAATAAACCAAAAAACAGAGAAATTACATTTTACCACAGATTTTGAGATATAATAATAGTTAATATTTGCTCAGTAGTCAACTTGTGCCAGACATTGTACATGATCTCATTTAATTCTACAGCAATCCTGTGAGGATTTTTATACCTATTTTCATTGTAAAAGACAAAGAAATTTTCCCAGGATTGGCCAACGAGTAAGTGGCAGCATCCAGACCATGGTACCAACATCTACGCTCTCCCGGGATTACCAAAAGCAAACCATGTCCAAGTTGTATCTCAGGGAGGTCTGCATGGAACAAGCTCATGGAACTGCCTGATTTGGATTTAGTTGTCCCATTGCCCGAGCTGATTACCTGGCTAATGACAATAATAATATTTCCCTTTGAGCTTCTCAAACTACTTTCATGGTGTAATCCCTTTAGTAGACATTTGGTGTTTCTTTGGCTACACGGCGCTCTGTTCCTGTACTGGTAGCAACCCCACCCCCAGTTTGGAGATCTGCCCTCCCTCTCTCCAAATTTGGGTGGAACTAAATGTAAAAATAGCAAATCCCCTCTAAGTCATGTTAGCCCTATCCTGCCAGTACACATGAGCTGGTTCTTTGGTTCCAGTGCCTCTGGCAAAAGTTCCCTCTTTACTTCTTGTGTCCAGCACAGGGGAGCTATATGAGATGTTGTGGACTAGCTACAGTTCATCACGTGGACATTTCCCCCTTTACTGTACATCCAGTGTCTTCACTAAGTTTAACTACCAACACCCCCAGTTCAACTACCTAGATCAGTTCCCACAATGTTTTTCACTAAAACATCTCGCTTGTATGTACCAGTTCTGTTATGAAAGGATAAAACCAAAGTAAGTCTTAAAAATTAAATAGACTAGACATTTACCTCCAAACCAAAATTCATCTGTGGTCTTGACCTCATTTCTCTTGGAAATACTACAGTAGAAAAAAGATTTAGTTGGGTTTTTCTACTTTGTGGCGTAAGACTCAGAGGCCTGAAGGGAGCTAACAAATGGAACTGATTTTATCGTTGCACAGAGCCAAGAATCCCTGACTGGCTCCATTATAGAAGTATCCATAGCTTCTGCCATGAAACTTGTGTCTCGTGAAGCTTTGGAAATACCTTAAACATAGTTACTGTGTTTTAAATGTCATCATTCAAAGTGATCATTTGACTTAAATCATGTTATTTCCCAACTTAAAAATCCTGCAGTGGTTTTCCACTGCTCCCAGGATGACAAACAAAAATATTGATCACAGTGGGCCTCAAAGTTCTATGAGATCAAGCTTCTACCCAGCAATCCAGCCTCACCTGGCACCACGTCCTCCTTACCATTCAGTCCTGCCAGTTCTCGGCCATACCGGCAGCCTCCCATTCTAGGGCCTTTACACATGACTTTTCTCTTCCTCTTCACTTTCCCACTTCACTGAAGTACTTCTGCATACTTATTTGTCATATATCACTCAAATTTCCACAAGAAAACTTCAAAATATATCCACGATTAGAATAGACCCTCTGTTATGTCCTTCCACAGAACATCATTCTTTTCCCTGAAAGAACTTATCAAAATTTGCAATTATAATGTATTTATCTATTGGTTTAATGTTCTTCTAGACTTCTTACTCTATGAGTGCAAGAACGAAGATTGCCTTGTAAACCAGTGTGTCCCTATCACCTAGGAATTTTCTGGCAGATGATAGGTGAACAATGAATATTTGGTGAGTGAATAAATTTAAGTGGGAATATGTAATATCAAAGTGTTAAGACTAGTCAGTCTCATACTTTCTCCCTTAAATGTTTACATTTTGAAAAGAACATGTACCATCTTTCTAACCAGGAAAAAAGTTTCCAAAAGAAAAGAGCCATTTACTGAATTGCTAAAAATTTAACTCTACAGAAAAATACACACAGTCTAAAATTATGCGAAGACTAACAAATTTATATTTTAATAAATATAAATGTGAATATAATTTCTACCATGGTTTTCCCAATTCATTTTTTCCTTTGTTTTTCAAAGTCTAGCTTGTTCACAAAGCATTCCAGAGAAGGAAAAAAATTCTATCACTTTCTATCCAGTTCTTAAATCTAAGACATCATCATGAAATGTCAAAATTTGGGCTCAAAGTGTGAATCAGAAAATAATTTTAAACATACTCTAAACGCGTACAACGGTAATAATAATAATTTACTCAAACCAGTTTAAAAATTTTAATAGCATGTCTGGCCCAAAGAGGATAGTTTCTGAGGGGGAAGAAAAAAACTCTTCCAGCTTATTTTTTTTTCAAATAAAAAAGCTTACCCTAAGCAGATACATTTTTCACAGTGCTGTCAACAGCAGGGCTAATTGCTTTTCATGTAAATTACGAATATGTACCTTTGTTTAAACAGTAATCTAGGTCAAAATGAGGGGGTGGCTTATTTGTTTTAGCTTATTTGGAGCTTTGAAATGGCGCTGAAAGCATGGCATGAAAGTTCTTCTTGACTTCTATTTATTTAAGTAAGAAAATAGTTCCTCTTTTAAACTTTTTTCCCCCAATTTCCACTTACCAATAACAATGATCCACTCCACACATCGTGAAGGCATTGAAAGACACTGAACAGCTTTGTGGTTAACAAAACTTGAGATTTCTGGTTGCTGCTATTTATTTTTAAATCATTTATATTTGTTAAAGCTGATGAATCTGAGAATATGTGGAAAGGGTAAATATTGACTTGCGACCATTTGCTTTAGAATTTGCCTCAGTAGAATTGTGATAGTTTTTCCTCCCCTCCTGGATACAGACACATTTGGTTTTCTTATCAAAAAAGATGTAGAACTACCCTGATTATCAGACAAATTTTGAACATAGATTATATCACAGGGAGGGCTTTCTGACTGACCCCTTCTGGTTTATGGCACCAGTGAGTTTAAGTGTGTGCGACCAATCGTTCGCCCCCTGCGCATGGAAAATTGTATCTCAGCAGGTTCCAGCTCATATCTGGTGGAAACGCTTGTTCATTTGTTTGTGTGTTTGTTTTAAACGTATCTTGACAGGGGAGTATTTTGTGGACAATATGCCACAAAGGAAGCGTGTTTTTAAAGATCAAAGAAATGTTTTTCTCATTTATATAATTTGTGGTAGTATAAGATAGCATCTGTGCCAATATCCATTGTAATTGCAAACCATTTGTTGTCATACTCTCATGAATATGATGTATTGATAATAAAATAATTTGGAAGCATTCCAGGCCCGGTGCAGGTCATGGAGCTACATCAGTCTAAAATACAGGCACTTTCTATAGAGGGGGCCGATTCTTTACTGCTATTGTACTGTCAGGTTATTTTATTCCACTGTAAGAGAACATTGCAATAATGTACTCGTGATTATACATTTCATTTTTTAAATGTGTTGTTAATAATAAATAAAAAACATTGAATGTAAACTATAGATTTCGAGGAAAAGCAGCATTTGAAGGATTAATTGTTGGTCACAAAGGAAATGCAGCATTAGGATTCTAAGAGAGATTTTTCCTTAAAAAACTAAAATACTTTACGAAAATGAGTAAATAAGTAAGACACACGTTGTATTTTGTATTTGTTTTGCTTATAAGAAAGTGATTTTTTGTTGTTGCTTATACTAAATACATCCATCCAGCAAAAGTTTAATGATGGAGGTGGAGGGGAAGACAGTAAAGCTAAAACACTGTAGCAACTTAAGTAATTATGAAAGTATACAATATTTACTACCTGTTGTATGGGTGGTATGGATCTTGATGGTTGTTTGTTTGTTATATATTTATGTACAATAGTCCCCCTTATCAAGAGGGATATGGTCCAAGACCCCCAGTGGATGCCTGAAATGGCAAATAGTACTGAACCCTATATATACTATGTATTTTCCTATACATACATACCTATGATAAAGTTTAATTTCTACATTAGGCACAGTAAGATATTAACAATAACTAATATTGAAATAGAGCAATTATAATAATATACTGTAATAAAAGTTACCATAGATTTTAGCAACCTCGGCATATGATTTTTTTTCTTTCCTTGTTAAGTTGAGAACTTTCACCTTTTCACTTAAAGGAAGCACACTTTACAGCTTCTCTTTGGCACATCTGAATTGCCAGCATCACTACTCTTGCACTTTGGGGCCATCATTAAGTAAAATAAGGGTTATTTGAACACAAGCACTGTGATGCCACACAGTCCATCTCATAGCTGAGATGGCTACTAAGTGACTACCGGGCGGGAGCGTATGCAGTGTGGATCCTCTGGACAAAGGGATGAGTCACATCCTCGGTGGGACGGAGCAGGAATGGTGGGAGATTCACCATGCTACTCAGAATGGCACACAATTGAAAACTTACAAATTGTTTATTTCTGGAATTTTCCATTTAATATTTTCCGACCACAGATGACCTCAGGTAACTGAAACCACAGAAAGCAAAACCGCGGATAAGGGGGGACTACTGTATATAGTTACCTACACTCTGCCTTCTTTCAAAAATGATTTAAGGTAGCTAAATCTTGATGTAACTAATTTATAAAATGATCTGTTATTTTTCTTAGTAAAACTATGAGATGCACATGGAACAGTTAAAAAGTCTTCATATTATCCTTATATTTTTATGAAAAGAGTTGTAATAAGAAAATATATTGGAACTGAATATGTTTAACTTTTTAACATTCACATAAACTAACAGAAGTTTCCAAGATGAGTAATAAAAATTGAGATTTGATTGGATCATTCATAATATCCAACTGCTCACATTTCTTATGTTGGATAAACATTCAGGTTGGAGGAAGTTGGTTAACAGTCTCCAGACACAGTTTAAATTTTAACTTCATTGTTCAGCAGAAAATACCTTTCAAATATATCTTGTAACATCATGAGATATTCTACGATGATGTTTTTCAAAGTCTCAAATATTGTGAAAACTGAAGATTTGTTTCTATCAGAAATAACTCAAAGTTTGAGTTGTTTTTTAAATTATTTTATTTTGCATGTTGAATCCAAACTTTAAATTTCATTACTGCTGCTTTATGTGCAATTGAAAGCATGGCAACACAACCCAAACTAGCAGATCGAGTTTGTTATAAAAAATATCAGCAAGATCAACACATTAGTTCAAAGAAGTTGTGACTGAGAAGTATGTAAGTAGTGTTATTTTAATCAGCAAAATCAATAGCATTTTTTTGGTCTCACTTGGCATTTTAATACTAGCATTTATCTTCAAGACGGGCAACAGACTTTAGTTTTTGAAACTTTAGAATTTATGAGAACATAAATTCTGGAACTCTCCACCAGTAGAATTAACAGAGCTCTGAAAATTCTGCACATTCAACACGTGTATGACATTGTCTATTGACTATTGTTAATCTTACCTACTGAATTTCACCTGAATCCTTTAATGCTCTTCATCCGCATGGGCATCTCTTATTTTCACGTTTCTCTTGCTTCTGCTGTGGCTATTCCAATAGTTCCCAGTGAGTCTCCAAGCTGTAGTCATAGTACTCCCAAAATACAGATGTGACCAGGACGCCACCTGCTTAAATTCCTTTGAAGCTTTCCATGGGCCTCAGGATAAAAGTTAAAATCCTTAATGTTAGCCACCTCGCACTGGCCCCTTCCTGACTCTCCAGCCTACTGCTGCACACCTGAGCCTGACCCACGGCTCTGAGCCCCCTACACTGGACTTCTCTCAGTTCTGCAAACTCACTATTCTCCCTTCCATCCCAGAGCCTTTGTACAAACTATTCCCTCTGTCTAGAATGTTCTCCACTTTCATTTCCCATCCCAGCTTCATTCATCGGGCCCAGGTAAATCCTATGAACTTCCTCAAAGAGCCTTCTCTGGGCCTCTTAGGTCTTTCTGGTATGTGGTCTTATAACACTTACTATTCTTGTATATATACAGCTATATTTGTGTGATAATTTTATTATCAGTCTCAGCTGCATGAGAACAAAGGCTGTGTCTGCTTTTGCTCATCTTTATATCCCTAAAACCTAAAACAGTGCCTGACACATAATATGTACACAATCATATTTGCTGAATAAATGAACACATAAATAAGAATCTGGCATTTCAATTAGCTAGTTTTATCATTTCAGCATGCAGAGACCACCTGAACAAATTTTTAAGTAGTTTGTATAGGAACCACCACTCTTGCTTTTTTCAAGTGTTTCTAATATTAAAATGGCAAATGAGACCAAAAAATGCTGTGAATGCTGATTAGAAAAAGATTCCTTAATACATGTCAGCCATAACTTTATTGAACCAATTTGTTTATCTTGCTATTTTTTATAACCAGCTCAATTAGCTTTTTGAAACGGTTTTGACAGTCAACAGACCTCCCTGTATTGTTGCCAGCTTATTTCATATTGTGTTAAAAACTGCTCTAATCTCCTAAAACGTATCCTCCTCTTATATGTTACATATTTTCATAAAGCATCTTCCTCATATTTGTCTATAATAAGATAGAAAAAACGAAAATAATAGGATTCTACATATCTATACTCTCATTCTGTTGAATTGTAAATAATTCAAACTATCTCCATCTCCAAACTTCTTTATTAAATATATTGTAAGTACAGTTTTAGGTTCTTCTCTGGACTATATTGCCAAACTTTTATTGCAATTGTATTTTCTTAGTAGGTAATTGTCTAGTAACAGCAGAATAGGGTTTAATAATTTTTCTGCAGGAGTGGGCTGCCACCTCCAGAGTAAGACAGTAACTTCCTTTGAATGATGCTATTTGTCTGTTTTCATTGTCATATGTAAATTTTGTTTGCATACATTTCTTCCTATGGTGTTAAGCTAATCAATTTACACAGAAAGAACCCGCATCTTATTGTTATGCTCACTGTGCTTTGTTTCAAGATAAAATTGAAACTTGGTGGGGAGTATAGGATATAGTCACTACATGGAGACATCAAGGATTTAAAAAAATTTTAATCACCCTAAAAGATGAAACCTCGTGACATAAAATTATCATTATACTTTCTCTATTTTACCTGATTTTGCGTTTTCAGTACAGTTGTCCCACCTGTATTGTTTGTTTGAGGATGGTCTATAGTAACTGAGAGATGAGTTGGTTCTAAAAGAATATGATTAAGCTTCATTTTGAATCCAATCAATATCCAACCTCCCTTGGAAAACATCTATTTAAAATTTGCCATTGCCAGTCAAGATTCTGTTCCTAGTCTTAGAAACAATAATTTCAGCTGGCTAGGAGAAAACTATTTTATTTTAATGTATAAATATAAATTATAATTTAGAATTAAAAAGTATTTCAAGATATTAGCTAACACTCTAAGTGCTTTACAGATATTAACTCAGTTTATCTTTATAACAAACCCATGGAAAGGTTTCATTTTACGCCCATTTTAAAGATGAAGTAATCAAGGCATAGAGAAATTGAATATCTTGCTCAAGGTTATACAGGCACAGCTATTGTGTAGCTGAGCTGGGTTCATTCACAGGCAGTTTGGTTTCAGAATGCGCTCTTTCAGTGACTTGTAAACATGAGTTGGACAAGTGGCACCAAAAGAAACTAACGCCCTGAAGCTGCAGTGCTGTGAGAACGCCGAGTGTTGGTGTCAGAGTGGAGGCCTGAGCCCGCCTGGCACTAACATGTTACATATGTGCTATAGGCAGGCTCACACATCAACAGTTACTGTAAAGAAATCCGCACAGACTTGAGTTCAAGACCAACACAGAGCTCTAAACTTCTTGAATATCTGCAAGAAACTGAAATATACATTTTAAAGAATAAAATTCAAATGCAACTTTCTAGAAACCCTGGAATACCTCCTCCAAATCTTGGATTTTCAGAAGGCTTTTGAAGACCTCTGTACTCAGAGCGCTAAGGCATTTACTCTGCCGCTCATTTTCTTTCCAGAGCACAGTGGCTGGAGCATGAATTCCATAA
This sequence comes from Tapirus indicus, assembly GCA_031878705.1. Taxonomy (NCBI): domain Eukaryota; kingdom Metazoa; phylum Chordata; class Mammalia; order Perissodactyla; family Tapiridae; genus Tapirus; species Tapirus indicus. The sequence continues at coordinate 29,502,704 of CM062937.1, read as the reverse complement.
GATATTTGAATCCTATTTTCTTGGTTAGAAGATGATTTTATTTTTATCTTTCAATAAAGGAATACTGATCCGTGGGCATAGATTATCACATACCGGACTTGAATTACTTTTCCCTGCTCAAGAAACCATTTCCAATTTCAGGATGCCTCATCATTCTCCCCCTACCCCTTGATGTTTTGTAGAAAACTCCCTTCATTTGGGTCCATCTATAGTGGTTTGCTATACACAGCAGCACAGCATTCTTAGATACTCAGCAGTCAGTCTAAAGGAGTGTGAAAGCTTGAAAGTGAAAATACTGAGGACATGTATAGTAGTATCCTATATCAGGTACCCACTGCATGAAAAGATCAGATGAATTAATGTGAGAGATAAGACAAACATGAATGATGCTATTAAGTGTATATAATGATATACACACACATTATACAAATAACATATATGACACAGAGAGAGAGAGAGCCTGGGATAGATGAGTGTTGCTGACATGATTATGGTGAAAAAATATTAGGAAGTAACCTCATCTTCTCCACAAATTCTTGATCTAAGAGCCACTTACCCTGTCCCATCTGGTGCCTAGCACAATGTCTAGAAGAAAGAAAGCACTCAGTAAAGTCTATTGAATAAATAAATGAAAAAAGAGAGGAAGGAAGAAAGGGAAGGAGGGAGGGAGAGAAGAACTGGCTTAGTCAACCAATTGAAACATCCAGCCCCAACTCGAAAGTCATCCATTTCCTTTCTCTTTTCCAGGTCTTCTGTGCCTCCTTGACTTTCCAGTTTTTTGCCAAGCAGATCCTCAACCTTGGGTTAGCTTCACCTTTTGTTTTCTCGGCTGGTGGCTCATGCAGAGTTTCTTGGGAAAATCATGAAAATCTCCCAGGGAGGTCCAGGATAAACCTATCCTATTCAGTCTCACTGCATTCCTACTTGACCTTTTGTGTTAATTTATTTTTAACACTAATCATATTGCCCAAGCAGCCTCTCCGGTCCTTTTTCACATTTCACAATTTCTCAAGTCATCAACTGCACCTACATGCAGCCTAACAAATGACTTCCTCCTTCCTGCCTCAAATAAAATGGCAGCTCTCCTCCCTGACAGCCAACTCCCGACCTACTCGTGATCCTAATCACCGTCTTGCACATGCACTCATCTCTAGCCCCCCTCATCTTCCTCTGCCATCTGCTGCCTTTCCCTTATCATTGATTTCAACTTCCATTTTATTAGCATGCTTAGGATGATTCATCCTTAAGCAACCAAAGCAAAATTACTACCAAGAAAACAGTTCCCAAGCCAGCCCTGATGGCCTAGTAGATAAAGGTCAGCACTCGCCACTTTGGTGGCCTGGGTTGGCTTCCCGGTCCTGGAACCACACCACCCGTCAGTCAGTTGCCATGCTGTGGTGGTAGCTCACATAAAAGAACTAGAAGGACTTACAACTAAGATACACAACCATGTACCGGGGCTTTGGGGGGAGGAAAAAAAAAGAAAAAGAAAATTCCCTCAACTCTTCCACACTTTTTTCTCTTCTCATCATGACCTAGCTTTCCTCCTCCTGTTAGCTGGCTTTCATTACCCTCTCTCTGACCAAAATAGTTGTCTCAGAAGTCACAAGTGTTTTCCAAAATCAAATCCTATGATCTTCAGACAGTTCTCATCCTTTCAAACCTACCTGTAGCATTTAACAGTGTTGATCAATTCTCTCTTCTCAAAACACTCTCTCCATGGCCCCCAATGTGACTCCCTGACTCTGATTCCCTTCCTCTTCCCCCAATACTCCTGTCTCTTCTTCATTCCCCCAACACTTACACGTAGATATTTCAAGTGTAGACCAGCTTCTCCCCATCTCCTGAAGAATGACATCCACTTCATAACTCCAAACGCTATAACTCAACATTTTCAGCTAATATGTTCACCAGACATTGATCTGGCTCCTCAATATGCCTTAAAAACCAAACACACCAGTTTTCTGAAAAACAAGTTCTTTCTCTTTGCTTCTCTTTTTTCCGATAATTATATCAATTCTCTCTTAGTCAACAAGGTTCAAAACCTAAAAGTAATCTCTGACTTATCTTTGCCTATCTTACATCCTCTATGTTTTACTTGCTTGTTTCTTTTCATTTTTGTTTTTTGTTTCTTAGTGCAGAGTAAGAAGGAGGGAAAGAAAGGGAACAGAGAGAATTGGACCCATTGTTTGACACTTGAAAACTACTCCAAAGGACTACAATGCTAAAATGAGAAACTCAAAGAATGGATTCATTTTAGCTGTGATTGCTGTTTAAAATGACTGAGTTAAATGCAAAAGCAAGGAACTCATGCATTTTTTTCCTTCAACAGAATCAGAAACAAATATTTATAAATTCAAGCTATAGAAAACATAATCCTGAGCCCTGGGAATTCAAGGTGACATAAAATGTCTCCTACCTTTAATCTAATTATCATAATGTGTAATCAGAACTGGTAACCAGGGCAGAGATGGGAGGGGCTTTAAAGAAGATCAAAAGGTGGCAAGTCTCAGATAAATTCACACCCATTTCACTCTTTATTTAAAGATAAATTTATTTATTTATTTAAAGATAAATAAGCCATATAAATTTCTTGGTTTTACTACTAGAAATAAAAGCAAAAAGACTCTGCATGGACACTTGAAGTAACGTTTAGCTTAACACTGCTAGGGTAGCCACAAGTGCTTTTTACGATTATTAATAACTTTTTCTGTTTGATTGTTATAAAACAGCAGTCATCCCTTGTTATAGTGCATCTCAGTTTTTAAAGAGTTTCGGCACTGAAATTATTCATATAAAACATCAGATCAAGTTTTCTTCCAGCTTATATATCTCATTTATTTTATTCTAGAGTTCCTGCTTTTCTAAGATACAGTGATTTAGAATTTCTGTGCAAGCAAGAGAACTAAAGACCTCTTTAAAGAAGAAGAGAAGGTAAGTCCCAGGGACTAAAATGTCTCCAGATCTACCAAATGAGACAAAAAGACTTCTTAAAATATACAACTTGCTTGTCTTGATAAAACAAGACACTTTCACTAAGCTGCAGTGTACTTTATAGCCCTTTACTTATGTGATGAACCTCTGTGAATTAGCTGTAGGTAAATGATTCTGAAAAGTGGAATTAATCTGATTTTCATACTCTTTCTCATAGTATGAAAGCAAAGGCATTTCTACAGACCTTTTTTTTTCTGGAAAATGAGATGAATGAGGACATTCTAAAATATAGGATCTCTTTTTTTTAACTAGAGGGTTTTCTACCAGGATAGAGTGAACCAAACACAGTGGGGTATAGAGCACGTGTATGTTTGTCCCCCCTTAGAAGTGATTTGTTGGGGAGCTCTCTTGTTCTCAGGAAGTCTTAATCCTTTCTGCTCAGCACTTACATGGCAACCTTAGAGAATTAAATTTGTACCTGGTTATTTTTTTTTTTGTCTCCTTGATATAGCTAAGTGCGTCTTCTCAATGGTAACCATGGTCTAGTAATTTAAAGCTTTTGAAACTTGTGAACAGATTCATTTAAAACCGTATTCTGAGGGGTTTCCACAAAATGAAAACTGTCTTCTCCCAGGAAGCTATAAAAGAATTTACAACAGAAAATGTGATAAGTGTCCCGCTCTGGATGTGTGTACAGTAGTGTGCCTACAAGATCCAGACTCCTGGAGTAAATCATTCGCAAAGTGCCCAACTCATTTGGCTTAATGGGTTGAGTTCCTTGGGCTTCTTTGTCTTCTGATTGGTGATTTGTTTCTTCTTGTAACACAAAATTCAGTCAAAATTTCCCATGGAGAAAAGGGTTTTTCCAGATTATGAAATAATTATGAAACACAAATATGTAAGAATGATAAAACTTTTACATCAGAAAAATTAATGTACTTGAATATAGTTCTTTTTGATGCTCCTCATTCAAAGTCAATGGATTGTTCTTTTTTAAGATGAGAAAAAATCATTGCAGAAGTTTAGAGGTTAAGTGCCTACATCTTAAAAGTCTATGAAAATAGCTATAGTTGTGTCACTAATATAATTTTATATTCAGATTACTAGGTTTGAATTAATTTTATATCTATCCAAAACAAGCAATTTTTTTCCCACATTGAAGTTGACACAAATTCAGTACTTGCAGAAGAGTTTTTTGCTTTTCAGCTTACAGAAGGGCATAGATAAAATAGAAGAATTTTTTTAACGGTAAAATTGTGGTTTAATTGTTACAGAAAATAGTAGCGACCACTGTTGTTTTCTTTTACTATTTCTCTCAGGTGCTTATTTTTTGCTTTTTACCTAAGGGTGTCTCAGAGAAAGGTGATGTGAGATCCTTTAACAAAAGTTCTTGCATACTCAGTGAGTAATTAATCAAAACTAAAAGAAAGGTCTGGAAAGAATGGCTACGTTATGTATCATCACCTGTATGCAGGATATCTCTCTCCCTTGATCTCAATTTAGGTAATGGTGAGATTTCTCCATTAAGATAAAACAGTTAATACAAATAGACATAATTTACCATCATGTATTTCCTCAATAACTGGTCTTTTAAGATCCTCTCTACAAATTTTAGCTTTATGTTGTGCATACAGTCTACAGACGCAAATGTGTGTGCAATCTATGTAGCCTGGATAAGAAGTGATTTATCTAAGTTGCTTTGCTATTTTCCTCAAATCCTCCTAACTTTCTTTTCATTCAAACATGAATCACGACAAAGGGACACACTGTGAAAACCCTATCTGTATAGTTTTATACACTTCAAATAAATTAAATGTTTAGGATAAATTATCATTGAAGTATTCCAGGAATACTTACTACTAACAGGAGCCACACACCTAATTTCAGGCACTGTGGGCTGAAGTGTAACCACCTATGTGTTTTCTCCTATAAAAATATAACTCAATATTCAGTGCAAAAGCAATACTTGGTTCTCTGAAACCCACTGTCGATGGGATTCCTTCGGATCTCCAGCATTTCACCTTAGAAAAAGCTCTTTCTACGAATGCCTCTATAATAAAACATGTCAACCTCCCCTTGTCTTTTAAGTACCCTCTCTTCAAATTCTTCTCTTGTCAATTCATGAAAAGCACTCTTCCCATACTGGAGGTTCTCTAGGACAACCATTTAGTCTTTAATAGCTGCTATATGAACTTGAATGTTTGAGTGCTCCTCTGAGATACACAGTGAATAAGCCCTTTTCATGTGGACAGTTGCTGCCATGTAGGTAGGCTGCTGCCTTAAAAACATATAAACATATATCTTGATGAAGAAACAAAAGTTATCATCCACATATCTCCAAACTCTTCCTAAATCAGGCAAAACAACTATATATTTTCTAACCTAGGAAAAACACCCAAACAAGAACAAAACAACACAACTCTAAAAGAATCCCTCCAAACTATGTTATCTAGGAAGATTTCTAGAGTTTACCTGTTCTGATTTAGACTGGCTATAGTGAGTATGCTTTTAGGGCATATGCTTTAGCTAATATTTTTCAATGTGATTGTAAATGTACTTTATATTTCCTAAGGTTACCCAGATATTTTAACTAAGTCTAACAAATACTCAGAAACAGTTTGTAAATTTGGAAAATTACAGGGCTGTCCCCATGGCATAGGGGTTAGTTTCACATGCTCCGCTTTGGCCGGCTGGGTTCACAGGTTCAGATCCTGGGCACGGACCTACACCACTCACCAGCCATGCTGTGGCAGTGACCCACATGCAAAACAGAGGAAGATTGACACAGATGTTAACTCAGGGCTAATCTTCCTCAAGCAAAAAAGAAAACAAAAAATTGCAAAATGATGTGCTGCAAAAAATGGCACCTAGAACTAAATATCATAGAATTCCATGGCACAGAATCCTGCTATTGGTTAAAAGAGATGGTAGGAAAAATGGAAAGCAAGTAAAATGTTATGTGATCTGTTTTAGTAGTAGAGAGAAGGAATGTCATAAATAATTGAAATCCCCAGATGAGCCAAGGCTATCATGTTCAGTCATGAAGCTCCACACTTATCCAGGCCTTTATAAACTTGAACTCAAAATTGCAAAGCCTTTGACATGTATAAATTCTTTTTTCCCTACTGGATTGCTGTTGACCAAAAGAGAAAGAGACAAGCTAAGAACTCACAATACTCAAACTGAATAGTCCCTCCCTGCCTCAACTGGGACTGAAAGCGAATTATATCACTATTTGGTGAATAATCAAAGAATTGGATGAGATGAAAGAAACAGCATAAATTAACAATGTCAAAAAACATCGTAAGCCACTCTGATGATGATAAGTGGCTCTATGTTTGTCGTCTTATGGGACAAAAATCAGAATGGCTGACTATAGATTATACTTTTCATCTGGATGTTCTGGTATTTTGCAGACGCGGCATCTGGTGCAAGGAAAAGTTAGGGTTTTAAATTTGTGAGAAGCTGTGGTAATTTTTCACTATGCTTCTTAGTCCCTTCCTCCTGAAGGAGCAGGGTTACCTCTGAGCCCAGACATAAGTAGTGTGGTTCAATGTATCCCATTGGCCTGAAACATAGAAAAGAAGGATCGAGCTTTCTGAAGCTGCCAGTCTGATTTCAGAATTTTGGGAAGTCTCTACCCAACGGAGTGTTCAGGCTGATTGGATGCTTTGACCTCATATTTGCAAGTGACTTTATAGGAGGGGATCTCTAAGTATGATGTCCATGTCTGTCTTCTGTCATATGGCCAAGGTGACACTTTGCCTCAATTAAAAGAAAAATTCTAAGAGGCATAAACAGATTTTCTTACTAAAGTATAAAACCTATGAGAAAATAGGAGCAAAAGACAAGAAGTTTAGAAAAACTTTCCTTTTTTAAGATCACTGCTTTTTTTAAATTGTGAATTCAAGTTGCATAGCAATTTACTGTGTATTAGTAAGTTAGGGAGTGAGCAAAATGGATTTGTGGGGGCTGTCCCAGGGACAGTGAAGAAATGGCCAAAACAACTTTAATGCAGAGAGGTCATTGGCAAATTCACTTTAAAACATGTTTACAAACACCATTCTGAAGGGTATTGTTTCAGTTTAATCTGGTATCAGATATAAAGCATTGCTCTCATGGACTTAAAGTCTCTAGATATTTCAAGGCCCTTAAAAAACCACATTGTAATTATTCTTGGACCTAGATAGGGACCATACTGTAAAGTGATATGACAAATAGCTTTCTACACAGGCGTGTGGACTGGGCTTTGGTCCTGAGTCTCCCTGTAGCCAGATTTGCACAGATGGAAAGCAGGATCATTGTAGAACACCAAGGAGTAGCTGTGCCTGTGCTGAGATGCATCCTGCATCCCCCAGGGGTTTATCCTTGTCCCAATATCCTCTGCTGCCAAAGTCCTGGCCCCACGGGACTGTGAGTGTCCTCTGTATTGTGGCGAGAGCCAAGGCTGCAGAAATGCATGGCCTGAAATGAAGGGCTATCCCACAAAAATTTCCCATTGACTGTCTGAGGCCAAACCAGGCACTTCACAGCAGGTGGCCCGACTCCCTGGTAACCATTTGAGAAACTAACCTTTAAAATACCATCAACAGGGACCAACCCGGTGGTGCAGCGGTTTAGTTCACGCTTTGGCAGCCCGGGTTCGCGCATTCGGATTCCGGGCGCAGACCAACACACTGCTTGTCAAGCCATGCTGTGGCGGCGTCCCATATAAAGTGGAGGAAGATGGGCATGGATGTTAGCTCAGGGCTGGTCTTCCTCACAAAAATTAATTAATTAATTAATTAAATACCATCAACAGAGAACAATGAGGAGAGGGACAAAGCAAGACGATTAAAAGCAGAGGAAGAAATATTCTCTATATTAACTCAGGAATCAGAAAATATTTCCTCAGGGATTATATGGACAGTTTTTTTTCTAATAGGTGCTACCTTTTTGTCTTCAGTGTTCCAATCAGTAAAAAATAAATTTAATGCTGCACAGGGAGCAATGTGATGTAATGAAGATAACACGGACATTTGAACTGATTAACCTGGGTTTAAATTCTTATTCTATCACTTACTAACTTTGAAAATTTGCCACTATTAATTCATTTCTCACTTCTCAGTTTCTTAATCTGTAAAGTGGGAATAATCAACTTCCATACTATTATTTTATGAAGACAAAATTTGATTAATATACTAAGGTACTTGTATATACAGTACTCAATAAGTTGTGCTTATTATTCTTTTTGGGGGTAATTATTTCCCAAGAGCACTATGTTCTATAACAAGTTTCTATTTTGAACTTCCTTTCCTAAGACCCATGGTTAATGAATAGGGTGCAGATATTTCCAACGTTCTTATTTTTTATCACATTTATTGACATAGAAGGGATGAAATCCTAAACTTGATGAGTGGAAGAAAGAACAGAAATAGGCAATGCTTAGAATTTTTTTTTTTTTGTAATAGAGCAGCCACAATTCAAGCAAGCCACACTCCAGCTCTCCTATCACACTGCCATGGGAAGATTTAGGGAGGTGAAATGAATGTTGAAAGTTTTACCTCCAGGAAATGTGGCCAATTGCCAGAGTTCTCTCGAAGTCATCTTTCTTGTTAGGTTCTGAATAGAAAACTCTGCTTTGTGGAAGATTACCAGAAGTAAATAAGCCTGATAAATAGAAGGGTTAGAATGGGTAGCCGAAAAGCTAAGCTTCCATGTCTAGCTTCAGAGAACTCCACAACTAAAAAGGCAGTAATTATTCTGTTTGCTGCTCTGTTGCTGGCACTGGCAGAGTACTTTGTGTCAAGTGCGTAGTGAAAATGCCATAAGCATGTGCTAAATGGATGAATAAATGGACCATTTTCCTGAGAAATAATATACTAGGTGGTCTCTATTCTAGGAACTCAGAGACAGCTTCTGATAACCAAGACTGATTTTCTTAACCTTGTGGGGAGGCAGCCAGTCAGAATTCTTTGACCTTGACTATTTTGGATTTCAACATTGCTTCCGTGCATCTTCCCCCAATCCTTCTGCTGTGTATATCTCCAGACTGAGCCTAATTAGAAGAAAGGGGTTTTGAGATCTTTTCATGAACATCCTTTATAATTGTGAAGTAATTTATAAGGCATGGTTTTCCATAGCTAACTTATTTCTTGCTTTGTGAGCCTGACCATATAAGAAATGTCACACCAAATGAGCCCGGCAATCCATGTAGCCAGCAGTAGCCCCAAGGAATATTCTATATGAAATTGTGGTGCCATCCAGATATTACCTAAGTAAACTTCTTCAACATCCCCTGCTAATTCACCACTAGTTGCTCATATGAGAATTCATTTAATCATTTTGAATGCTATAAGCTAAAAGTACTTTTTCATAGATTTGCCCCCAATTTTAACAAAGTTCCTCATTGTACAAATTTAGATATTCCAGACTTAAAATGATCATAGATGCTAAAATATGATAAAATATGATTGTCCAGAAAGGGGTTGTTACCTAATAATAGAGTATTTTTAATTAGTAACTATCATAGGTGAAGGTGAATATCAAAGTAAAATGTTGATTTCATGGATTTCTTCCTACTTCTGTCCCTTTTTTTCTCTTTGCTTATTCCTCTGAGAATGGTATTTCCTTAGTTCACAGATTTTGTGATGTTTGCTTTATCCAAATACATAGATATCACCAGATAATTCCCCCCCTTCGTGATTTGTAACATCTAGACGAGACTAACAGTGATAAATTGTTCCATTACAGCAAATTTTTGGAAGAGTCAGATGTCAAAAAAAAATTCAACTTGTGAACACAATAAAACTCAGCTGAATTAACAAAGGTGACTTTGACTGAATAGCGTGTTCAGGGTAAAAGATATTTTTTGTACCTCTATAAAGGAAACTTTTTTCTTTTTACACGTATATCATTCAAGTGACAAAAAAAATCCCTCTCAGACACTGTTTATTGAAAAAAATTTCATAAGAGCCAATCTCCCTTTTCCAGCAGAGCAGCAACCTACCTTTCTAAGAGGGGGGCAGGCAATGCTTTTGAAAATACTGCCTGCATGTTGCAGCATATTTATTTAAAAATACTGTTTCTATTATTCTTGACCACTTAGAGTAAAACCTCACAGTAAATGGTGTTATCACCAGGAATAGTAAGTTGTTTTCATGCAAGAAGTTCAAACTCTCCTCTGATGTGGTCAATTAGGGGAGCTTTATATAACTCCTTAGGACTAGCGGAGGGTACATTTTACTGTAATTTTTTTTATAGTTGGGTTCTCATATCCTTCTGACCTACATAGCATGGGGGAGTCAGCCATCAGCTGATATTTCTCAGAGTTGCTCAAGGAGAGTTTCTACGGTGGGAACTGGCAATTTGTGTGCTGGTCTCTGTGCGCGTCTATTTATATGTCCAGCTATAGATCTACCTAACATCTTTTCTCTCTGTTCAGTTACTTACCATTGACACACTTCGTGAACAAAAGTTCTTTGGTGTGAGCGTGACCTCAGAGTAGGTTTATACAAAGTGCAATAGGCCTTTATCCGAAGAATGAGGTGTGCAAAGAAAACCTGTATCAGTACTCCCTCTTCTGTATCAGATTTTGACCTCAAGACCTATCTTAGTACAGTTTGTAGGCAGTCTGAAGAGTTGCTTTCCTCTGTCCTGGAAAGGGACAGTGGGAGGTGGGCGGAGAAAGCTCTTTAGCTATTCTTCTCTTCAGAGTGGTTGGAAACTCGGTGTCTCTTGGAATCACCTCCTATGTCCTCCACTCTCATTCAAACACCACCCATTAGATTCAGCTGGGAAGTTCAGTGTGCAAGGCACTTGTGTATAATGTCTCTCACTTATGTGAGCCATATTCCTGCTCTCGGTGGATTTTTAAGATCACAGTTATATTAAATGTCAAATCTCAAAATCAAGGTAAAGTGGTAGTCAAAGAGAGATCTGATTAGTACTTAAGAAGAAAAGGGAAAATCTAAGGAGGATTTGAGTGTCAGCAATAGATCACCACATTTTAGTTGAAATGGTGTTTATTTTTCTTTAATATGTGTGTGAGATCCGTGATTATACATAACTATCTCTTGGGGAGCATTTTGTATGGATCTGGAACAATGAAGAACTAGGGGTTGGTCTTTCAGACTAAAAATGTTAAAACTCAGACGTTGGAAAGTGCAGGTTTTGTCTGGCCTGCATTTGAGAAAATTGGCTTAGAGGAGAAACTGAGTCTTTAAAGACAAGGGTACACCCTTAAAAATGTGTTGATTTATTTTTGTGTGGTGTTGTGCTGGCCCCCGGAGGGATACAAAAAAATGCGTCAGACGTGTATCCAACCCGTGAAGAGCTCTCAGTCTGTTGAGGGAAATAAGTCATAAGCAAAACACATCAAATAAAGTGATTTCATGATACGGCAGAGGTCCACATGATGTGCTGTGGGAATTAAGAGGAGAAGGAGATTAGGACAGGATTTCTTTAAGAAAATTCTATTGTTGAAAGCGTTTGTCACAGGGATGTTCAAATGGCCACGAGGGATCACCTTCAGCCACTGGAGATTACTGTGGCTGGTAGAGGGACATAAAACACCCACATTCTGTTATGTCCTTAGTTCATATCTGCACTTGGTATGTCAATTAATATAGTAGAGAGAAGTATTTTTGAAGATGCAATGGACCAGAGTTAAAAGCAAATGAAACATTTTAATGCTCTTAAAAAGCATCATTTATTCACTCAACAAATATTTTCTAAGTGCCTACTTCTTATGTACGAATGTGGTATAGTATGGACAAATAATATATAGTTATAGTAAAGGTCACCCTGCATAGCACAATTAGATAGTTCAAGATTTTAAAGTTTAAATACTTTGAGTACTTGAGATCATTGGAATAAGTTAGTTACCTCATCAAAACGTCATGTCAGAGATAAGGCACTAAGAGTTATCCTAAAGTGTTGTTCTCATTTATTTGCTTAGGTCAGTGTTCTCAACTGGGGACAATTGTGCCCCTTGAGGAACATTTGGCAATATCAGGAGATATTTTTGCTTGTCACAACTTGGGAAGGGGGTGCTACTGGCATCCAGTGGGTAGAGGCCTGGGATGCTGCTAAGCATCCCACAATGCACAGGACAGCCCCCACAGCAAAGAATTATCCAACCTAGAATGTCAATACTACCAAGGTTGAAAAGTCTTGGCTAGAGTTTATATTCCTCCTTAAGTCACTAATTGCAAGCCCCAGAAACAATGAAGGTTCTGCAGGAAGAGGCTTGATCTATTTATATATCCCTTAGGAAGGATAGACACCTCAGCTAGACCATCAGAGAACCCAGCTAGATTTCGATCATGTCATCAGAAGCAAAGAAAATTGTCAAAGAGATGGAGAGGAGGAGAAGATAAGCACAGAATGTAGACTCTCCTGGGCTGGAGAAGTGGCCAAGCTGAGGTCCCGGTCAACAGGCTGGAAGTGGACTTCCAGACCATAGTGGTCAGCATTAAAGCTAAGTTTAGAGACATCATTTCTCAAGGGCCAGCTGTGATGGTGATGGCTTGACACCCCTTGTTGCCTATTTATTAGCAGCAAGGATTTACCTTTACTTCTTCTTTTCATAGCTGCCAACTGTGCTTCTTTCCCCATCAGTGCTTTCCTTCAGATTTTCACCTCAAAGCTTCTGCATTCGCCATTACCCCAAGACCCCATGGCACCACACTTCCCCACCCTGCTCAGCCTTCCCCCTGCTGGGTTCTCTACTCTGGACCACTGAGTCACCACATGGTCATGGCAGATGGGAAAAAGGGGCAGAGGGCCCTGCTCTTATCGCCAGGAGTGCATTGGGAGCAATATGCTTCTGTAAACCAAGGATGGGAATATGAACTCATTTTCCCAAACAAATATTTTTATTCATGATGATCAGACTGTTTCCATTAGGACATTATAATACAAATAGATTTTTATGAAGTGTCCTGAAAATCGAAGAAATTTCTGTTGGTATATTTCCTTGTATTTTAGACCTCAAAGATCTGATTGAAAGATGGCATTTTAGCAGGATTTTCTATGACCAGATGATACATAACACTCCCAGGCTGCTTCAGGCAGCTTTGTAGTTGCTCCTACCTACCTGAAATGACTCACACTGTATAGGGATTTATGGTTGGAGAACACATTTCCCATCCATTGTCTCATTTGGTTCTCATATGAGCCCAGGAAGTTGGGTCTCTTTTAGCACAATGCTTTGCATTTAGTGGATGTATAATGAATAGTTGATCAATTAACAAATGCCCAATTTTTTGAAAGGATAAAACATTCTGGTCATTAAAATGACTTGCCCAGTGAGACATGGTTTCTTAGTGACAGATCTAGAGCCCTAGGCAGCTGACTCTTCATTCAAGGCTCTTTCGTGCTGCCTCTCTGGGTTTGTCTAGACCAGGCCAGATACACAGCCGTAGGGGTCTATGGTGGGATGAAACTATTTCCTGGATCCCAGAGTGGCCAAGTGACTTCATAGAGAGCACTCTTTAGGAAAAGGTCCTTTGTACCTGAGCTTTGCCTAATTCCCTTGCACACCTTCAAGTGGGGAGGTCACTTAGAGCAATTCCATCAGAGTCAGCTCTCTCCTGCTCTTTAAGGCAGGAGAACCCTGCTTTTGATTTATTTTGTGTTTCACCACAGGGCTGAGCACACCCTAGAGGCATTTAATCTGTTGACTTGAAATGATCTGAGATGCTGGGCCTGGCCCGATGTGAACTTTCACACTGTAGGACTCAGCAGGTCATCGGAACTCATTTCAGTTTAAATCCAAGGCCCATGACAGCTCCAACCCACTCTCTCTGAGGTCCACGGGTCTGGTCAAAAGATCATAGCTTTGACACTAGATGCAGTTAAAGCAAAGATGTACTCTTCCTTCAAAGTCTGTAGACAGTTGAAGACATAAGATGATGTAGGGGCAATAATATCAGTGTCCTAGTCAAAAACTGTCAGTTACCGAAAAAGTAAAGTGCAAAGTCTATAGCCCAAGATTCTGATCCTAATTTATCTTTTCAAATTTTTTCTCATTACTCATTTTCGTCTTCCGTGTGCTTAGGCCAAGCTGAGCCATTTTCTTGACTCTATATGAGAAACTCTTACCATTTGCTCTGCCAGGAACAGCCCCTCCCTCTCTCCTCCTGCCCCTGACCTCCACTCATCTTTGTGTAACCCAGTCCATCTGATTCATTCACTCTCCTGTTCCACTATTGCCCACTTAGTGTCAGGCAACATGCTCAGTGCTGGGAACACAGAGGTGACCAAGAGAGTCGAGGTCGCTAGTGGAGTTTAAATTCTTCAGCAAGAGCTTATATAAAACAAGTAAGTTAATTAAATACTTACAGAGTGTGATGTATTGTTAGGAGGGACATTAATGGGATCCTATGACAGAGAATAACAGGAGAATCTTACTTAGAAGGAGAAGTCATGGGCAACTCCTTGGGGAGACGCCATTCAATCCGAGAACTAAAACTATGTGAGAGTTGGAGGAAGAGCGATCCAAGGCAAAGGGCAGCACGCATGACTCTGAGGCAGGAAAACTCCACCCTAAGTCTGTTTCCATGATGCTTTTGCTCACTGCCAACCTACCCACTCTGGCCCCCAGTCGGAAACAGCACTTACTTCCTTGAATTCCATGGACGCACTCTGTACTTCTCTTGCAATGTGTCTCACTTTCTGCCTCAGACTAAAGTCATTTATCTCACCTCCCTTGAGGGCAGCATGCATGTCAAATTCCCATTTGAAGTCCTCCATCGCAGAGTATTGATGACTCTCTCCTCTTCCCGTCCACTTTTCCCCACCCACCAACATTCTACAAGGTGGTCTAGTTGAGTGGGCTCAACACCCAGCAGAATCAGGGAGCTTTCCTTATGGGGCCGGCACATAGTGTGCTCCTTACTCCATCGCCTCCACAGTCAACAATGCTAACTGCCTGATGGTTATTCAACTGTCTTTGCCGACTACAGAAGTGGTATGACCCTGGGGACTACTGGTAGGATTGAAAATGATAAGCTGTTTGCCACTCTGTCAATCACAAGGGGATAGTTGTAAGGGTACAAGGGCAGGAGCTATAAACCCATATGACTTAAGTTAGGATGCTCAATTGGGACACGTGTTACACTTAAAATTTAAAATATGTATATTATTTATGTGTCTATATAATATATGATTAATGATAGCAGAAAGTACTGGAGGGAGGAAAATAGAGTAATTATATAAGAAAACTCAGGTACAGGATAAGAAAGCAGGCTTTGGAAAGCAAATCGAAGTCACTGGTAAATAAAAGAGTTAAAAGTCATAGCACGAAAATTGGTTTCATGAAAGAACAGTGTTCTGCAATTGCCTTGTTATGATCTTGAATTCTACTTGAGTAAATTAGGAGTGGTGTTCTCTTGTTTAGCTGTCATTAAAGAACTCAGTGGTAAATGTCGGTATCCCCACCAAGATCCCACTGAGTTTTGTGAAATTCTCCAAAAACCTCTCCAACGGGAGAATTTATAAGCTCTGCATGTTCAACCGTCTTAATGTGTGAGGCTGGCTGAGAGATCTAAGATTAACTGTACGCAGCTCAATTCCAATTTGTTTGTTTTTTAACAATGTATTTGACACGTTACATTATGTCACCTTCCAATTTGATGGAAAATGACTTCCTGTGTCCAACAAGAAATACCTTTCAAGAAGCATGCCGACTACACTGCTATTTTCCTTGCTGTTTTCAATGGCAGGCACTTGGCCACATCTTCTGCTCAGAAGATCACTTATCAGTGGCAGAGTTAGCTCCTGGTTAAACAGGCTGGCTTAGGCTGGTGTCCCGAGTCACCTGCCCACCTCTGACAGCAAACTGAAGTGTTTTGCATTTCGCACTATGTTAGCAACCTTTAAAAACACTCCTCAACATGAGCTCCAAGAATGATATGGAAAGTTTGCAAATATTCTTTTTAAGAAATTACCCTTTTCTGAGCTAAATGCAGGTAGCTGCATGACACATCCTTTAAAAACAGCAAATGTCCTTTAGTTTCATTTATCTGTGTTATCCACAGTTAATTCTTAGGAGCATAGAACAAACCCCAGAGCAGCAAAGAAACTTCATTCAATCCGATCAGTGAACCGACAGCGAGGGGGTAGGCGAAGGAAGGGCTGGGAAGGAAGAAAAGGAATTCTTACAAAAGTTTGGCAATATCTAAAACTGAGTTCGGGGTCCTAGTGGGATTCCTCCCCCTTTTAACAACAAAGTGCAGAGTGAAAGAATATGCTCAGCTTACTTTGTCTTCCTACTTTGTTTGATCTGAAAGAACAATCAGATACGGCTGATTTCTGAGGACTGCTCAGAATAGAGAGATCTCGGATGCCCCCAGTGATAGCCATCCTTGTCAACAGGAGGCATTCCAGGTACTGACACCAGCACCTGCAAACACTCAGATGCTCCACACTTCATCTTTCATTTGAAAATCTACTGCTGGGAATTCGCTTTATACAACGCGTCGGATGATAAGTGTTTGGAGGAGGCGGGGATCCTCAAGGAGAATAAAGCATGCACCTCAGAGGCTGGGAACGGGCACTAGAGGAATGAAATATTTTAAGGTTAAAGGAGAGAAATTTCTCTGGGGTGGGGCGGGGGGGGGTGGAATTGAGAGGAGCTGCAGAAAGAAAGAAAATAAAGAGGTTCTATCTACCTGGACCCTCATCTCTCATTTGACCTCTGATAGGTCCTGTGGTTCTCTCCCTATTTGCCCACCGACTAGTCTCATTACGTAATCAGTTTGGAAGAAAATGCCACATAATGAGAAGGACTCTTTACCTCAAAGGAGTCTAAGACAAGCTGGAAATCCCCTGGAAAGATTTTTGCCAAGAAATTTAGCACCTTTGTATCCCAGATAAAGGCCTCAAGTTTTAAGGGATAGAGCAGATTAATCGTTTTTTTAAAATCCGTTTTTAAAGATATGTATGTCACTGCCTATGTTAAATATTTAAAAGAGCCGTCTTAACTAAAGCGCAGGATTGGATTGCATGCATAATAAAGTCATAGAACAGGTGATAAGGGCTTCAGGCTTTACTAATTCTGAATTTATTGGGAAAGTAATACTTCTCAAAAATAACCTCCATGGATCTTTTTAATCATATAATAAGATGGAT
The DNA here is from genome assembly GCA_031878705.1 of Tapirus indicus. Taxonomy (NCBI): domain Eukaryota; kingdom Metazoa; phylum Chordata; class Mammalia; order Perissodactyla; family Tapiridae; genus Tapirus; species Tapirus indicus. The sequence continues at coordinate 29,485,655 of CM062937.1, read as the reverse complement.
GTTTTATGTTTGCTTTTTTTCTTTTTCTTTTTCTTAAGCAAGAACGCAATTCCACTGGAATACATTTTATTTTATCTCCGAATAGGACAAGTTCTAGGGTTATAGGTAGTTGTATGGCTACCAATTAATTGCGTGTGAGAATCAAAAGACACGGTTTGGTTCCATCCTAGAAACCGTCTCTGGTTGTATACAAACTGCATTTTTTGAAATGTAAAATTTAGTTCGAAAGGGTTAAAGCCAAAACTATTTTAGGTCCTATATTGACCCTACTTTATTTTATTCAATTTAGCAACTTACTAAATACATTTGATAAAATTCAGATTTGGTTTTAGATTCTTGCTGGGAATACGGTAAAACTGGCCCCAGATATAGAAAAAAGGTCTTTTACCTTGAATGTCAAGGTAAATTTGTCACCAACAAATGTGCTCTTGCACCCTTTTTTATAAAGAAGAGAGAACTATAGTAAAAATGATAAATATATCCTATTTCTAATGCTTTTGTATATCTGTGATTCAACTCTTCAATTCTATCTAAACTTCTAAGAAATAAGTCAATTTTTTTACCAAACTGATTTTTAGATTTTCATTCCCAAGAAACTATTTAAAATTCCTAATCTGTCATTATTAAAATTTTCCTTTCCATTTATGAAGGACAGCATTTTAATCTTTGAAGAAGTAAAATAATTGTTAAGATGCTCTGGAGTGTAATAAAAGCAGATGATAGACGTTTGAAATAGGTTTTTTTCTGTTTTTGAAGGAGCCAAACAAAAATTTTGAGGATGAAATCATAGCTCTTCCGTGTTTTTTTTCTGGGAAGCTAGAACTGGCTAAGTGAAAAGAGATCAGAAATAGTATCCAGAAGCAGGAGCTGAGTGTCTGGGGCAGGATTAAGGCAAGAAGAGTGCGAAGAGACAGACAGGGCATGCTGGGAAGTATATGTAGCATCAGCAACAGTGCAAAGGATGAAAACTGAAAACTTGGTCCACCTTATAAGCAACTAAATGCAATCTTCGTGCTACAGACGTAATTTTAAACTGTATGCCTTCAATTTATGATCCTCTTGATTTTCAAGAACAAGAAGCTTTAGCACACTTGGTATCATATCGATTTCTTTAAGTTTTGCCTCGCCCTTATCAAAAAGATGTGAATCATTACAATATTTGAAAAGAACCCTATTACCTAAAAAATTAGTGTCAAAATTCCTAACCAGTTTTACCAAAATGCACAAAGGGAATCACAAATTATTTTTGCTGAGGTTACTTTTCGATTTCAATAACATTTCTGAAAGGAGTTTAAGGTTATTTTACATAAAATAGGAACAAATGTTTTGGTACACTATTAGAAGGGAAGATCAACTAAAAGTGTAAGGTATTGCACAAATGCTCCCATTTGTTTTGAGGAAAATATTCTCAATACAAGTACTATGGTATTTTTCTGAGGAATAGTCTGAGTTACCTAGAACCATCACCTCAACACAGTTTCTATAGCAAATCCCTAGTTTTAAAAGTCCAACTTGCTACACGCACACACACACGAGTATACACAAACTGAAGGTGAATTTTAAGATATCACAAAGCTAAGAGTGATAATTATATAATCGCTGATGTAAGCCAGATGAATGTTTTTAATGCTCACTTACCAGGGAGTTAAAATCTCCAAACAATGACTTGAAATATTGTAAGTCACATATACCTAGAAATTAAGGAGCATGTGTTGCCCAAACAAGTATATGTATTACCTCAGCTATTTGGCACTTGCAATACAGGCAATTGAAATACATTTGCTGGCTCACTATTTGATGGTCAAATAAATACATATCACAATAAGTGACCTGTCTCTGAAAGTTCAGGATGTACTACAAATTTTGTCCATTAGGTGAAACTCACCAGATCAGGCTGCACTTGCAGGATTCAATAAAATCGTCATTTTCTACAAAATGCCTACATTTGGGTTGCTCTGAGTTGCTGACCAAGACTCTTTCAAGGAAAGAGCAGGGAAGAGTTTGAGATGGTGCTGAAGCTGATTTTTGTCCTTTGACTTATCTCGGCCATCTCTAGTTCCTTGCACAGCTTTCAGATTGCCACCGATGGGGCAGCGGGATCCCAGTGGAAGACAATGAATGACCTAGAGATGGAAGGCAGTCACTTCAGCTGATGTGCGAGCCTCCGGCTGGGACAGATATTCTTGGGTCAGGGGGCATTTGCTTCATCTAGCTGCTCACTTTTCCATCTTGGTGTACTCCTGCCTTCAATCATTTAAAAAAACGACAAAGTTATTTAAAAGACTTCTAAGTTGGTTTTTTTCCCTGGGCTGTCACTTTAGACCTTGTGTGAATTTCATACATCAGTTTTGATTACCCTCAATACTGTACAAATAGTTCCTATTGCAACACATTATGAGAGGCTAATGTGATTACAGCCTCCTCCGAAGACTTTATGAAATGCTCCCCAAAGTACCCACATTTGTATTTACTTAGTAATTGGCATAGGGTTATGCAAAATCAGTGGCAACTGTCTTTTCTCCTTGTATTCATGTGTGCTTTCAAAGTAAAAATTAAAATTAAATATTTGACTGTACCTATAGTAACAGTACTGTACACTTAAAAATTTAAGATCAATCTCGTGTTAAGTGTTCTTACCACAACAAAATAAAATTAAAAAATAAATATGTGCATTGTTGGAGATTTTAATTTTTTAGCAAATTTCTAAAAACTATACATATTTTGGGGTACATATTTCAGTGTACACATTTGGGTACACTTTTTTTTTTTGGTGAGGAAGATTGGCCCTGAGCTAACATCCGTTGCTAGTCTTCCTCTTTTTTTCACTTGAGGAAGAGTGGCCCTGAGCTAAAATCTGTGCCCATCTTCCTCTGCTTTATATGGGACGCCGCCACAGCATGGCTGACAAGTGGTGCGTCAGCAGGCGCCTGGGATCCAAACCTGCAAACCCGGGACCACCAAAGCGCGAACTAAACCACTGCTCCACTGGGCCGGCCCCAGATGGTAGTTCTTTTTTTTGGTGAGGAAGACTGGCCCTGAGCTAAAATCTGTGCCCATCTTCCTCTATTTTGTATGTGGAACGCCACCACAGCATGGCTTGATGAGTGGTGTGTAAGTCTGCGCCCAGGATCCAAACCCACGAACCTGGGTTGTGAAGCAGAATGGGCAAATTTAACCACTATGCTACTGGGCCGGCCCCTTGGGTATACTCTTCAATCTACTTCACTGGGCCTATCAGCATGCATTTGATTGCATATCCTAGTATATGCCATATTTTCAGGCTAACTTGCATTTTTTGAAATACATTATCTCGTAATTAAGCAGTTAATCTCACAGAAGGCTGTCTGAGCACCTATAAAGAGGAACAAGCCCAGCTTTTGTAAATGGGACTCCTTCCACAATTTGGTATTTGTGTACACAGATTAAAGATATAGCCAAAAGCATCCACGTCAAAATAGAGCCGTCAAATTTACATATATTGTCTATTTTAGCTACAAAATCAGTCAATACATGTCCAGGCTGATTCCTTGGGAATGACATTGATTTAAAGACTGTCTTGTTTATTTTTCACATGATGACTGAAATATCTATGCATAGTATTACTTTTATATGTAAAGTTATACTGTGTTGATGGATTTTGTAGTCTTTTTATGACAAGGCAGTATAAAAAAACCTTTCTTTCCATGACTACCAAAGAAAGCATTGGGGTTAAATGACACAGCTCCCCTAGCTATTTGTCTGTCACAGAGAACGGTAAATTGTAGGCTGTCTCAAGGTTGGTGTTTACTCACATTCTGAGATTAATGGTTTTGCATAGACACTTTGGACTCCGAGCGATTTTGATATGAGCTCTATCAAGAATATTGTGTCCAAACTAAGCAGAAGGGCTTTCTGAAGTTTAGTATTATTAGCTCTATGTAAATGAAATTTTACTGGTAAACAGACTAGACTCCACTGACGTTGAAAATTATATGGCTTCCTTTATATCTTAAAAAACGAAGAAAGATCTTTAGCAAAACCCATAGGAACTGGCCCCATTAATGGCTTGCTTTTATAAATCAAACCAGAGAGTTATTTTATTTTTCTACTGAACGTTTTCAACAAGCCTGTGCTTTTGTACTTAAAGAAGCAGATGTCCAAGGAAACTTAAGATATGATAAATGAACATCACGAAGAAAAAGTTAAGGAGTGTAAGTCACATGAGAAAACAATTCAGCTAAGAATGTGCTGATTCATTTCTTTTCAATAACATCAGTTTATTTTCAGTGCTGCTCTATAATCGGATAGGGATTCTTACAGCTGGTGAATTTGAACACCTTAAAGGTGATGATCTGAATATTGGCATATGCAGAAGTCACACAAAGGAAAAAATGCATGGTAGTTTATGCTTGCATTTTTTTAGCAGTTAAGCTGACTACTTCTGTAAATTAATTTCTCTATATGGACCTATCATGAAACTCATGAGAATAAGAGGTTTAAAGTAACAGATTTACAAAGGGTAATTTCTTTTCCCTTTAGTCTCAATGTTGGTTCAAGTAAGCACTTGGATAAAAACAAGTTTTAGCACTTACTATTTTAAACACTTTAGTCATATGTTAAAATTAGGAATATTTCACTCATGTTCACCCTATTTATTTAAGGCTCCTAAAATATCAAAAATTATGTTTAGTAAAAGATTGAAGCGATAAAATCCAATTTTATAAAGAACTTTTAACAAACAACTCTACGTGAAAAAAATACTTTCCTGGCAGGTATTCGATGAGAATTTTTGAACACCTTTTATGGACAAGGTATTGTTCTAGATAAGGTCAGAGATACAAGTATTAGACATGGTCCCTGCCCTCTTTAGCATTATCATCCAATTAGTAAAGTGATGATTAGAACTAGGAAAACATAAATGCAGCAATAGACAGAAAACATTTGCTCACCTGTGGGGGTTCAAATGAAGAAAAGACCCTTCCAGCCGCAAGGGTCAGGGATACTAGCTGGGGAAAAGCAGAAGAGAGTGCAGGAAGACATTCTTAGAGTCGGCGTTAGAGATAGAATGCAGGAACAGAAGTTACATAAACAGGAAGGTAAAAGGCAAAAATCAAGACAAGTACCTAAAACCATGGGTTTCGACATCACACAAACCTGGGTTTAAATCCCACCTCTGACCTTCCCCAGTTATATAATTTATTTACTCCTTCTAACTTCAGTTTCCTCACTTGAACAATACCAGGTTTGTTGGGCATTGTAAAATTTAAATAAGATAATGTATGTAAAGTGCTTAGCATTGGGCTTGGCATAAGCCTTCAATAAATGTTAGCTATCAGCTAAGAGTATTATTAAAAAAACAAGTAGAGGGGCTGGCCACATGGCATAGTGGTTAAGTTCAGCACGCTCCACTTTGGCGGCCTGGGTTCACAGGTTAGGATCCTGGGCGCAGACCTACACCACTTGTTGGCCATGCTGTGGCAGCGACCCACATACAAAGTAGAGGAAGACTGGCACAGATGTTAGCTCAAGGTGAATCTTCTTCAGCAAAAAAAAAAAGGTGGAAAAGATCCAGTATGGCCTCAGTCTTGGGAAACGAGTCTAAAAAGTAGTGGACAACTCTGAAAGCTAGAGGAAGAAATTTGACTTCATTGAATAACCACTGGGAACCCATTAGGATTTTTTAATAGGGAGGAGATGTCATGAAAGTAGGGCTTAGGAAACCTTGTGACCATGGCAGGATGCAGTTGCTTACCTCGGGGGGAGACTGGAAAATGGAGACTAGAGACATGAAATGAAGCAGGTCTGCCTCAGGACGTAAAAGTGGGGACAGACCAGGAGGATTTGGAAAAGAAAATAGTGCTCTGCTATTTTGGTTGGAGCTAAGTCCCTATAAAAAAACCTTCTACTCATTAAAGTCTTTCTCTTATTATTTATGTAACAGGCACTGCAGAAAAACAGAAACAGAACTTTCATGGTGTGTCTTTTTTGAGAGACACGTTTGCAAATGAGGGTGGGTGAGGAGAGCTAAGCTGGAGCCAAACTCCTCACATCTGTTTGCGTAGAAATTTCCCTCCAACTTCCTTTCCTGGGTTTCTCCCTTCATCACACACATCCAACATCCCTCTGAACCCAAATAGTGACGGGAATATTCTGTAGCTCAGAAGAGGACGAAGCAGGACACGTCTTCACCTTTTTCCCCACTCTGTTAACAAACCATTTTTCTTACTGGCTAATTCACTGCAGACTGACAGGGAGGGAGGTCTTCAGCTCTGTTGGCTACGACCATGATTCCAACCGACATGCTAATGGGACTTGGCAGCGAACGTTAACTAAAACTGATCAGCACGTATTGGTCATTTTATACCTCCCTCAACAGGTATATTCCTATCTCTTCCATCATTTGTAAAGTCCCATCCTAAATATAAGGGCACGTTTCCTCTGCTAGAAGTAATATGTATCTCAGTGGAAAGAATCCTTGAGAATCCGAAAAGTGGGGGAAATCAAGCTCACATCACAGGTTTATCACAAGGATTAAATGATTTCAAATGCTTTTTTAACTGAGGTGAAATTCACAGAAACATAAAATTAACCATTTTAAAGTGAACAATTCAATGTCATTTAGGACATTCATAACGTCGTGCAACCACCACTTTTGTTGAGTTCCAAAACATTTTCATCACCCCAAAAGAAAACTCAGTACCTGTTAAGCAATAATTCCCCATTCCTCCCTCCCCCCTGCCCCATATTTCTGGAAATATCCAGAATATATGACTTCTCGATATTTTATATAAATGAAATCATACATTATGCAACCTTTGTTTCTTTTACGGAGCATAATGTTTTGGAAGTTTATCCACATTGTAGCATGTATAGGTATTTCTTTCCTTTTTAGGCTAAATAATATTCCATTGAATGCATAGACCACATTTTGTCTATCCATTCTTCTGTCAATGAACATTCAGTTTGTTTCTCCCTTTTAGCTATTAAGAGTAATGCTGCAATAAACATTTGTGTACAAGTATTTGAGTATCTGTTTTCAATTTGGGGAGTATATACTTAGGAATGGAATTGCTGGTAATTCATATGGTAATTCTCTATTTAACTTTTTGAGAAGAGACAAACTATTTCCCACAGCAGCTTACACCATTTTCTACTCCCACCTGCAATGCAAAGGATTCCAGTTTCTCCACATCCACACTAACACATTTTTCCTCCATTTTTTGTATTATAACCATTATAGTGGGTGTCAAGGGACTTCTCATTGTGGTTTTCATTTGCATTTCCCTAATAACTAATAATGTTGAGCATCTTTTCATGTGCTTTGTATATCTTCTTGGGAGAAATGCCTATCCAAGTCAACTCAAATGTCTTTATGTATATGAACTACTTAGCATCCTGCAAAGAAAACCACAAGCAACCTCTAAATGGTAACTAGCAATAACTAGTAAAAAATAGTAACTAGTAACAGCAATAATAATAATAAGGAGATTTAGTTTCTGGGCCTGAGTTCCACCCCAGCCAAGATTTGTGACTTTAGCCAAGCCTATTAGGAAATAAATTTAACAGAGACAGAGAAAGTCCTGACTCCCTGTCTAGGGCTCTTTTAAATTTTATTTGTTCATTTTTTGCACATGTTAAAATAAAGATTATGATAAAAATATAAGCTTGAATACAGAGGACACAGCAGAACCAGCCACATTTTTCAGTGGCACTTTGACATCCCCTTTCACTGACCAAGGCTCTGCTGGAAACTACTCTGGGTATATCTCTTCTGGGAGCCTCCTTATCTCTGATCCGTCCAAGTGTCCTTTCTGTCTTTCTTCCTCTGTCCTCCATCCTCCCTTCACATTTGCAGCCCTTGAGACCTGAAAAGGAGAGTAAGACTTCAGTGACAAGAGCCTGGCAGCATTCCAGCCAGGAACTTTTGAAGATACTACCTTATCTGTTTGTTGTTGAGTGATGCTGAAATACAACTGCAGAAGCTAGATACGAGGTCCGTTGCAGGGACCATCTTAGATGAATGGAGTGTTCATTAAAGGACCTGACAGTGCTGGGCTGCATCGGACTTCAGCCGCGTATTCATGGCTATAAACGAGTCCTCCCCCACCCCCACGGAGTTCAGTGTATCTCAGTGAAGCCACACAGACATTATTGCATGTATTCACTGTGAGTTTGAGGCCAACATAAAAGCCACTGTAGCATTATCATCAACTTACAATGTGTCTGACCAAAGCTTTGGAAGATACAACCCAAAGCAATAATTAAAAAAGAATCTTCCTGTCTGTATTAAATCCCAGGAGTTGCAAAGGATAGAGGAAACCCCTAATGGGCTTTTAAGAGCCGTAAGTTACCTGGAGAAATGTAGTTCCGCCTCCTGAGAAGGAGCTGACTCTCCGTTGCTGGAGTATTGGAGATTTCTCCAAGGCCTTTCCAGAGTGGTGAGACTCCCTCGCTCTGCTTAGGGACCAACCGTTCCTGGTCTCTGCAGTGTAGGATGATTTTAATCCACTTGCTTTTAAACATGTTTTAATTATGTTTAAAAAGTTTGTGCTTCCATTAACTGACAGTCTGATTTCTCTATCTAGGATTGCTTTTTGGGGTCATTTTTCTTCTGTTCAGTTACATTACGATGATTTTAGCTAAAATTATTTACCCTGTATTAGTGGACTGCGCTCTCTGCCAGGAAAGGGAGCTAGCAATTTCTGGAGGACCTTCTGCATCAAGCAGCATGCTCCGTATATCATTCCTGGAACAATTTCTTGAGATTGGCAGTGACGATATCCCCACTTTATGCAGAAGCAGAGGCTTGGAGTGTTCCAGTAGTTCTATAGTTGGTGGGTAGCAGAATGGTGATGTAAATGTACCTCTGTCCAGTCTCAAAGTTTATTGCATTCCACCAAACTATCTGCCAGTAGAATAAAAACACCTTTCTAAGGGACTTTCTGCTGGGAGAGTGAGCTGGGCAAAGACACCCAGATTCATTTTCATCCAAAGGCCCCACTGTGCAAAATTAAGGGTTTGAGGATGGCAGTGGGACTTTGTAAGAAGCTTCTCATTCTTGAGAATAGAGAATCTTTTTCTTTTAAAGTTAAAAAACAACTACTACCTTCATGTGGAGGTGCATTAAGAATCACGTTTTTTTAAAACCTAGATTGCTTCTACTAAGCAATAAACGTCTTTTGGTCCCTAGGATGAGAATTAGGACAGTTTTCATTATAGCAACTGAACTGTAAATGAAACTGATAAATGAAAAAAAATCAAGGACTGTAATATTTTTCCTTACTTGACGAAAGCAGCTTCCGATGTTATAATCTCAAAAGAATATTTAATTAACTTTTGAATAAGAGTGTGAACCTTACTTTCCTTTTTATTCTAAGTTTTCTTAAAATATTTTGGTACAGGTCTTTCTTACCCACGCATATGCGCAAAGATGTTATAAATAAAAACACATTTCTGGTGATGCATTTTAATGAATCCTACAAAATATTTGAGTAATAATCTAAAAACATGAAGACATTTGGTAGTTAAAGATGAATAAATATATTAATAATTCAAATTAAAACTTGATGATATGCATTATCTATGAGTACAAATATTAAAAATGAACATTTTATAGTATACTGAAATAAATGTTGTAAATCGATATAAATTAATAGGTGTTAGATTTTATACAAGCCTCCACTTGGAAAATGGATTCAAAAATTAGAAAAATGTGATAGAAAAAAAGCATCACAAAATGAAATAAAATACAGAGTTAGAAAAACTTCTCAAGGGGCGGGCCTGGTGGCGTAGTGGTTAACTTCACACGCTCCACTTCAACGGCTTGTAGTTCGCAGGTTCAGATGCCAGGCATGGACATACACACCGCTCATCAAGCCATGTTCTAGCAGCTTCCCACATACAGAATAGAGGAAGATTGGCACAGATGTTATCTCAGGGACAATCTTCTTCACACACACACACACAAAAATTCCTCAACTTATAATTCAGTATAAGAGAAAGAAAAAATGTTTCATGAATGGAGTTAAAGGTGATGAAGCAACATAACTAGTTCCATTGCAAAATAGTAATAGTTCCAGGGCTGGCCCAGTGGCGTAGTGGTTAAGTTTGTGCACTCCGCTTCAGCAGCCCCAGGGTTCACAGGTTCGAATCCCACTCACAGACCTACACACTGCTCATCAAGCCATGTGTGGCAGCATCCCACATACAAAATAGAGGAAGATGGGCACAGCTGTTAGCTCAGGGTCAATCTTCCTCAAGCAAAAAGAGGAGGATTGGCAACAGATGTTAGCTCAGAGCCAATCTTCCTCACCAAAAAAGAAAAAAAACAAGTAATACTTCCAGTAATAGGCAAAGTAAAAAATGGATTTAAAAAATTTGCAGGGGCTGGCCCAGTGGCATAGAGGTTAAGTTTGCATGCTCTGCTTCAGTGGCCTGGGGTTCACAGGTTCAGATCCTGGGCGCAGACCTATGCACTGCTTATCAAGCCATGCTGCGATGGGCATCCCACGTAAAAAGTAGAGGAAGATGGGCACAGATATTAGCCCAGGGCCAATCTTCTTCAGCAAAAAAAAAGAGAAGGATTGGCAGCGGATGTTAGTTCAGGGCTAATCTTCCTCACAAAAACATTAAATAATAAAATAAATTTAAAAATTAAAAAGAAAAGAATTTGCAGGGGTAACTTTGAAAAAAGAGAATAATAAATAAGGCAGCAAATGTATAATTTGTTTCCTAGGAAGCTGAATATTCCAGTTTCATTTATGGCATTAAAAGATTAAAACATTTCTTTGGACAACATCTTGATGTTATAGTACATTGTATCATAACATCATAAAATGAATTTAACAATTTTCAGGACACTCTTTCTCAGGCCTTTATCTTGCTTTCTGTAATTGAAGGAGACTAGCAAGAAGGACACGATTAGAACCAAATTTCCAGAAATTCCTCCCAGCCCCCTTCTGCCGTATATCACTGATGCCTCCTTTAGAGGCCCTCAACTTGAATATGTACCCCGTGTTTGTTTACTTGTCTCTTGACTAGACTTAGCCTCTTGTGCAAACCTTTTATAGTCAAGGTTTGCCAGGTGTATTACACACCAGGTACATGTTAATTATTTCTTCCTATTTCCAAAACCTGGGACATCTCTCAGGAAAATCATACAGTACGTGCATTCATACACCCAACACACACACACATTTGCACACATAAGAGATCAGAGAATCAGGTCATGACAACCCTCCTTCTGCTCAGAAAGCTTGAAAGGCCTCCTAACTCCCTATCTACCAGACACGAGGACTACAGATAAAGGAGGAATTTCTGCTCCTTCTTCTTTAAGGTAAAGACAGCCAGTTAAACAGACCATTGTAATGCAAGGCATTACAATAACCCAGCATGATATTTAGGATCACTGACATCCAACCGGGATGTCAGAGAAGGCTTCTCAGAGGTCATACTTGAGATGAGTGTTAAATAAGAGTTTATTGAGGCAAAAAGGAAACTAAGAATGATTCTAGGCAGAGGCTGCAGACTGGGGGGAGTATAGAGGTATGACATGGCCCATTGTATCATGGGACTGCAAGGAAATCTGTATGACTGAATTGCAGCATGCAAGCAGTAGTGGAAGGCAGGCTACAGCTGTGGGCCGGGATGATATACTGTTGTCACTTATGCTCATATCCATTCCCCCTTGACTCTCAATGCTTTATGCATAGACAAATCATCTTATGTGTGTTTGCATAGCTCCACAGTCTCAGATAATGCCCTACGAAGAGAAGGTCTTGAATTCAAGATTAAGGACACATGTATACACAGAATAAAAATATAGAATGAGAAAAGTACTTTAAAGCAGTGAAAGATGTCAGTCATACAAAAACCTAAGATCCAAAGATGGAGAAGAATTCAGGTTAATCAAATGTAGTTGGTATTCAATTACTTTCTGAGAAATGATGCTTATTTCTTTTAATTCCAAAAATTATGGAATATACTATCTAAAGATCAACTCTGGTCACAGACTTAGGTACAGATACCTCACAATATACTCCCATTCTATGACTTGGGAGTACCTTTCCACTATTTCTATTCACCACCTCCTGAATCTTCTCTTGGTTCTTTCAAGAAAACTCCCCATCCATTGCTTTTGTTGAAACGGTTTGTTCTCTGCTTCTTCCAAGGACTTGAACCTCACACCTCATTTCCCTTTCATTCCAGCCAGTGGTCAAGCTTACCCCTGGTGAAGTGAACCCAGAAACCTCAGGACCCTCTTTCAAAGACAGCTACTGAAATTTCAGTCAGGCAAAGCATTGGTCCCCTTCTCCCAAGAGAAAAAAAAAAAAGATCTGTGCCAATGTTAATTCGGGAAGAGCATAGTATTTAAGAATATTGATATATTAATGTATATGGCTGTTTTACTTTCAAAACATGTTCTCATTTTACCCAGTGCCTGACATATTGCTTGGTACTAATAAATCTACACCAAAGAGCAGAGTTTCTGAGTTATTCAGGAAAGGCTCAAGGCATCTCAAAAGGTAAACAATTGCCATTATTCTAATACCTGCTCAGCTACCTCCAGGATCCTACCTAATCACATATATTTATGGCAGAGTCAAAGTGTGCCTACATCTTCTCTCTGTCCATTCCCATTATTCTAGACTTAAAGAGTGAACACCCTTGATGTTTCTTCTTAATCTTTTCCCTTTCTTTGGCCAATTATTATACTTCAGGGCTTTTTTATGTGGTTTTATGGCTGCATACACTTAAAATCATATTCAAAAGATTTTTAAAAATTATTTAGAATCCAAAAGAATATTAACTTTTGAGCCAGTGTCAACACATTGCAGAAAAATTTTGTTATTCATTAGGAGCTCATTTCATCAAAAGGATAGATAATGCTATCAATGCCCGATTATTCATCACAGCTTGAAGACATTTCTGGCTACCCAATTGTCTTTTCTGGTTGCCTTTGTTTTTAATGAAGATATTCTTTACTGTTTAACTCCTATTGGGGTATTTTTCAACTATCAAGTCCATCTAGGATCTCTCTTCCTCTGTCTTTCTCTGTCTCTGTCTCTCTGTCTCTGTCTCTGTCTTTCTGCCTCTTTCTTTATGTAGATATAGATATAGACATACACTAATATGCTATATATATGATATGCCATATATGTATTCTGGTTTTCTATCGTATCCATTATTTCTCCTGGGAAACAAAAGCATAGACGTTGCTCATAAAATCAAGTAGCAGGCCTCAGATGAGCTGATGATCTGGCTACACTTTCCAGTGGTGGGGACAACAGTCAGTTGGTGTCTACTTATAAAGTACTAGCTGTAGAAGCAAGTGATGCTTACTACAAAGGGGTAGGCACATGGCAGCATGTCTACTCAATCAATTTTGCTTCACCTAGAAAACTGAATGAAGTCTAGAAACTAAATAAATGTCTAATTGTTGATAATAAAGAAATTATTTGAAACAATATTTAAAGAAATTTACACCCTACTATAGACACAATCAGGTATTTTACGTAGTAAACTTCATATTTATCAATTGCTGCTTAATCATTTTCTTGAATTAAGTATACAAGGAGGTCAGAACTCTATCTTAAGGGAGTACATTCTTTGGGTTGTGTATGTGGTTCTGAATAGGGCTCTGCAGTGGGGTAGGAACTTGGTCAGGTGTCTTTTATATGTCATCTCGTTTTCCTCTGTCTCATCTTCATGACAACCCTATAAGAGAGGTGTAATGGACAGAATTGTGTCCCCACAACATTTATATGTTGAAACCCTACCCCCCACTGTGACTGTACTTGGAGACAGGGCCTTTAGGGAAATAATTAAGGTTAAATAAGGTCATAAGGGTGGGGGCCCTAATCCCAAAAGACCGGTGTCTTTAGAAGAAGAGGAAGAGACACCAGAGATCTTTCTCTCTCACACATGCACAGCAGAAAGGCCACATGAGGACACAGTGTCCATCTGCAAGCCAGGAAGGAAGGCCTTACCAGAAACCAACCCTGATGGTCCCTTGATTTTGGACATTTAGCCTCCAGAACTGAAAGAAAGTAAATTTCTGTTGTTCAAGCCTCCTATGGTATTTTGTTTTGGCAGCCCAAGCCGACTAATATCATAGGTATTAGCCTCTTGCAGAAGAGGAAACCAAAGGCAGAGACATTGAGTAAACAGCCCTGAGGTTGAAGAACTCAAATGAGGACATTAGTCTGTCTGAAGTCAAAGCCCACACTTTCTTCACTTCATCTGTATAACCACTCAGTCTCGCCCCATCTCAGTCCTTACCCCAGGGAGAAATTGGGGCTTTCAGCAGCTTCTTGGTCCATACAGTTTGGCTCAGGCATCATGAAAACCAGGATTCCCTATGGACAGGCACAGCTCCACCATCCATATCTTAACTCACAGAGTTGGCACAAAAGCACCTTAGGATCGTTTATTTTAACCCCTTGCCTTTGCAGACAAAGCAGGGGAAAGTTAAGGTCTCGGAATTAGGCTTGTGGCTGGCCTTTTCCAATTAGGATAAGACCTTGCCCTAAGTTTTTGGTACTCAAGAGTATAACATGCATTTTTTTACAAAATACTAAAACTTAGTTATTAAATCTTTTGGCAGGGTCCCCGCTCTGTTATAGCCTGCTTTAGACACAGAATTCTGGCCTGAATTGCTTTTCAAGGGCCAAATCATTTTTCTCAAAACATAAAACACATGTAACCAGATCACAACCAGGCTTTACACATGGATGTGTGTTTCTAATGCTTGCTCAGCAGAATCCAGCATGGGGTCCACTCCCTAGTTATGGGGCAGTGTGTCAACAGTAAGTTCAGTGTCCCAGGGAGGGGTAATGGGGAAGTACCCCAACTCAGCAGGAGTGCAAACAGATTAACTGCCATTTATAGCATTTCCCTCCCTTGGAATCACATATCATCAAGAGTTATATTGAAATGCATTGTAGCCTATTTTTAACCAGGCAAAGAAAGAAAAACACTGTATGAAAGATTTTAAAGAATCCTCTTGGGAATGTAACACAAGCTACCCTCTTAAAACACTTTCTTGGAAGAAACAGTTTTTGTTTGAGGAAGAATTAAAAATAAAACTCTACTGAAAAGCATAAACAAAAGCTGTTGTGGTTCTTTAAGCAAGAGGGAATAGATGGAAACTACAATTTTAGGAAATGAGGGGAGGGGGTCAAAATGTTTGGTTTGCAGGTAAGATGTGGTCTGTGGGAAATTAATGAGGAAGAAAAGAAAAAGATATGCCACATGGAATTAAATCAGAGGTCTTGACCTCAAGGCAGATGTCCACCTATGAGATCTATCATACTCAAATTAAGAGTCTAAAACACACATAAAAAAATCCCAGTGTTTAAAAATGAAGGAGTTGGGTTTTCAGAAAGAACAGTCAGTAGACAAGAGTTCAGGGCAGGAAAAGAAAGGTGAACGTGTTGGCTCCATTCCTATTAAAGACTTTTTTCAGACTTTATTTCCAGATTATGGCTATTATGGCCACAAATTCCACTGCCCGCAGGGGTGATGTTACGTGACTAAATGGGGTCTGCTTTGGCCAACTCCACACAACACGCTCAGCTCCAGTCCACTGCTGCCATGCAAGAATCCAGGTCCACTATTGCCAGATACTCTGATATTTCAAGAAACCGTAGGAATCTAGATTTTTATGTAAAATATCCTTTCATAAATATGAGCAGCTAATTTGTTTAAACGTTCAAACACCATGAGGGCAAAGAAAGGCCTGTCTGTGTGTCTAAATTTGCTCTCAGATCTCCAATGTTTTCTATGGTCTTCAATAGACTGCCTCCATGGTCTCCTGGATTCTCCCCCATTCCAGGTCATCAGACTCAGAGTCTAAAAGTCTATTCCCTTTTTTCCTATCACTGCCTTGGACAAGAGCCTTCAAAGTCTCCGCACTGCCTTTATGGTGAATTTCGAATGTTTCAGCCTTACACTTCAGGCTGTCCCTTTAGTTCCTCTAGCCTCATGCAATGAAGTTTTCATCCTGTACTTGCCAATGGGAACCTGTGGTCCAAACGGAAGTTCTATATATTTCCCCCCAAATAAGATTTGTTCATTCCTGCTGTCTCCCCTTAGTTCTTGGTGTATCCTCTTTTTCCTTCTTATTTCTTTATAATTAAATTCCTACTGATCAGCTGATCCTTCAAGACATCACTCACACTTCTGGGCTCTCTTTCCTGACTAAGGAAGTCCTTCAACTACTCTTCCGTGAAGCCTCTGACTTGTCTCTTTTCAGCCGTATCTCATACAATTTTTGTTGTTTTAGTGCTATCTCTCTCACTCAACCCTGAGAGTCTAACTCAGCACTTAGCAAACCTTTTCTGTCAAGGGCCAAGTAGTAAATATATTTGCTTTGAGGGCCATCTGATCTCTCTTGCGACTTCTCTGCTCTGCTGTGTAATGCAAAAGCAGCCAAAGCAAAGATGTAAACAAATGGGTGTGATTGTGTTCCCATAAAGCTTTATTTACAAAAACGGATGGCCAGCTTTGGCCTGATGGCCATAGTTTGCCAACTCTTAATCTCTGTGGGCTAGGACCAAGTCTCAGTCTTATTGTTTTTTAATAGATACTTAATGGACATTTATTAGAGACTGAATCTTTTGAAACTCGATGCAAGTTTACTTCTTCCATCACCTTTCCTTGACACCCAAGGACACAGCAGTATTTTTCACTTCTGAACCTTTACATGTGACTGTCACCATCACTGTGTGATAGTCACCTAAAGCTGCTTTGATGAGTTAGGGTTGATCTATATAATTTCCAGAGCCATTTGTTCTAAAATTCTGAGTCAATCCATCACCTTGTATTACTACCTACTTGTATATTTTTGTCTTTTCTCTCTCTCTGATAAATTATAAACTTTTACAGATGAGACCATATCTAATTTTCCTTAGGATTGCTAAAAATGCCTAAATGGTGCTATTGTCATAGTGTTCATTCATGTATTCATTCAACACATATTTTTAGATCAATATTGTATGTGATGCAGACATGGAAATAAGCCAAATGGAAAGGGTCCTTGCTTCCATCGAAGTCAAAGTCTAGTGAACTAATGATTGTATGATCATAAACTGTGATAAATGCTCTGAAAGAAAGTGCATGGCTTTATAACAACATTTCATAAAGAAATTGAACAAATCCTGGGGAAGAGAAGAGAAGGAAGGGGAGGTAAGTCTTCCCTGAAGAAGCAATGCTTGAGTCAAGATTCACTTATTCAGCCAATATTTATTCAGTGTCTATTATGTGACAGGCAGTATTCTAGGCACTTGGAATACAGTCATGATCTGACTGAAGTTCCTGCCTCCGTTAAGCTTGTTTTCTAGTGAGACCTGAAGAGACCTGAAGAATGAGTAGACGTTAGATAGAAGGGAAAGAGGATTTGAAAAACATTCCAGGAAAAGGGCACAGCATGAACAAAGATGGGTGGAAGGGAATGTGGCACATTCCAGGAATGGTAAGGGCAGTGTAGCTGTAACTGCTGAGGTAAACAGAGGCCAGTGAGGGGAGGTAATATGACCATATAATTTAATCTCTAAAGCAGAACACTCTTGAGAGTGAAAGATGCATTATTAGTCATTTGTTGTTGTTAGTCTCCTCAAGTGGATTCCGACTCCTAGCATCCCTGTGTACAGCAGAGCAAAACCCTGCCCGGTCTTTTTGAACCATCCTCTCCCCTTCTGGCACCGTGTCAGACAATGCTTCGCTGCTATTCATAGGTTTTCCTGGTCAATTATTTTGGAAGTGGGGGGCAAGGTCATTCTTCCTAGTCTGTCTAATCTAGAACCTCTGCTGAAATCTGTCCACCATGGATGACCCTGCTGGTGTTTGAAATCCTGATGGCATAACTTTCAGCATCACAGCAACATGCAGCCGACACAGTATGACAACCGACAGTTGGGTGGTATGGTTCCCTGACCAGGAAACGACCCCGGGCAGTGGCAATGAGAGTGCTGAATCTTAACCACTAGACCACCAGGGCTGGCATTATTTATCATTAAAATAAGCAAAAACTGGTACAGTTCCAGCAAACTGGGATACATGGATATCCTACTCATAGGTCACATAAAGATTTTAACATAACCACATTTACATTTTCTAAAAGATCCCCCTGATTACTGTGGATAACTGATTTGCAGGGTAACTACATCAATATATGGAGACCAGTTGCTGTGCTGTTGCAGAATCAAAGTAAGAAATGAGTGTGGCTGGACCTAGGTGGTGAATAGCAGTAGAAATGGAGAGAGGAACAGATATTGTAGGCATTTAGGAGGCAACTTTAACAGGACTTAATTGATATTATCTGTTGAGGAAATGAATGGAAGGGGCAGTAGGGGTAGGGAGGAAAGGGAGGGTTGTCCTGGAGGCAGGATAGTTTAAAAAGAGATTTAAAAAAAGATGTACTCTTAGCACCAGCAGCTCAGTCCCCAGGGAGTATTTTGAAGGCTGATCTTGATGAATCTGAAGATTGCAGCCAGCCCCACGACTTCCATTAGTGATTATTAGTGACAGAATAACTGAGGCTTTGATCCTGGAGAAAGATTGCTAAAGCTAAGTGTTCCCCACTGGACAATGAGGACCGATCTGTGCTTTCATCACCATTGCAGACAGAGTTCATGTACTTTGAAGAAAATTGGAGATCTCGGCAGCTTTCGTGGCTCAAGAATGAACAGTAGGAGGTGGAGGGTGGTTGAATATTGAAGGTTCAATATTAGGTGCTGGAACGCCAGAGTCAGGAGTAAAACGTTAATAGGAAATGACAACCAGACCAGCAAATAGACAGCAAGAGCTGTGATTTGCAGACATTGATGTTTTGGAGACATTTAGGTGAAATACTCAACAAAGGCTATATTTGGAAGCTGAGTTTAATACATAATTCAAAGACCACCTTAACTCACTGCAGTTTTAAATGAGATGTTGAAGTGGTTGTCCTGTAATACTGCAGAGTGACTCTCTATCAGTCATTTCTCTGGCCAGTGTGTGCTGCCCAGGTAGGAGAATTGTGTTCGTTCTTCGAAAGCTTTCAGTCAATCTGATTGCATTTGACCAGAGAGGCCTCGGTAAAGATGTCACTTCCACCCTTCACCCTCAGGCACAGTCAGGGCAGAAAGCAAAAGAAACTTGAGTGACCAAGGCTTTCAATTAAAGGTCAAAGTCCTTTACCTCTTGCTCCCAAGGCTTCACACCACTGCATTGTTAGCCAATTATGTTACCCCTTTACCGAGGAGTACCCATTCACAAACTGTTATATGCAAAATATTCGCTTGTCTTTACCACGCAGAGGTACCGAAGAAGAGAAATGTAAGCTTGAATAGTGAGTCTCCATGTGTGTGCATTTTTCTTGAAATATCCTGATCGCCTCTCACTTCTGCACAACCTCCACTTTAAAATTCTCTAGAAATAAGATGTGGCAATAGTTCAACCCGAGACCACATGTGAAATTCAATTTGAGACTGGGTGCTGTAAAATGTTGTACCCTGACTTCTCTCAAAATCAAAATATTCAAGTACACAGCCATTTAAAAAGATGTTACCAAAATACATTTCAAGACATTAGAAGATGTTTATGATAAATTATTAAGTCAAATATTCGATTATAAAAGAACATGCTCAGTATCATTAAATTCTTATTCTTCAAGGTATAGTAGAGGACTTGAAGAATATAAAGTCAAATCTTAAGAGTAGTAATCTCTAGGTAGTGAAATTAGTGACAATTTTTATTTTCTTCTTTTGGACTATCTATATCGCCTGAATTGCTTATAATCATGCACTACTTATGTTACAATGAAACATATATCTTCAGATATAATATTCAATATTTACAAATATGCATGGAGCCTTACTATATTGCCATCCAGTAGGTGAAACATGGCTATGACAAGGCCAATTTAGCGTAATGGCTAAGAACACTGACTTCGGAATGGGGCTTGCTCTGCCGCTTTCAGTAATTTAATTAATCTCACCATGCCTCAGATGTCCCATTTATAAAACAGGATCCTAATAGTTGCTAACTCTAGAGTCGTTGTACAAATAGATGAAAAACATCCTTATGAATCGCTTTGCATATAGGAAGCTCCCCATAAACATTAGTTAACCTTACTATTACTTAAAGTTATGTTCATCTTGAATAGGGGCCAGAAAGGTTCTACAGTGGAGTGTTACATTTTGTGGACAAAAAGTTCTTTAAAAAAGGCTGTCTCTCATGAAGACTGACGCCAAACACATTGTAAAAGCGGTGGTTTATTTGAAACTGTTAGCCAGAGGGCCTGACGTCCCCTGCCCTTCGCATCCAATTATCTCTCAGCCTTCCTGATACTCTTAAGTAGCTCTGGCTGCCCGCAGACCCTTGATCCACCCAGTGTGGAAATTCCAGCACTGAACCCGGAAAACATACCAGTTACTATTCCTGAAAGTTTTAGGTCCCTCCAGACACTGAACTGAAGCCTACATTTTTGGAATGTCTAGATAACTTCAAGGGGAGTAACTGGTGATAACAAACCCTTATTGACTGAGTTATTTTGTTGGCACTAAAGAGAGTTTGGGGTAAATATATATTTGCGGGAACATAATTTCAGTCTTTTTAGGGCTGTGTTCAAAAATATATGTATTCATTGAAAATTTCCGGAGCACAATTATATCATTTGCCTGTTACATATTATATATTTGCCTGTTAGTTACCTGAGCTGAGAAAGTGTTGGAGATGCATCTGAGTTGAACTCACTTGGCCAAGTCCTGTCTCTGACCTCAGCTGAGTTACAACAGCAGCTACTGTCCTGACTTACCGTTGAAGTTTCCTGAATGCTGACAAATTCAACAACTAGACATTGAGAGCCACCAAATACACAATAATTACATGGAAATGTGATATCATATGTGTTTTCAATACCAAGGGCACACAGGAGCCTATCTTTTCAAGAAATTCTAAAGTATAATAAATATGTCTATGGATATGTAGTCTTCAACCCACTTCATTCTGACTAATCTTAATGGCCTTTATTAAGGTGTATTTTGTATGGATTTTGTGCAATAGAGGAAAAAATTCCACTTCTTGACAGCATAATATACTAGACCGGTTCTCTTTTTTCAGATGTCAAATACCTACTTTATTATAGCGAGAAAGTGACAGTCAATTTAAATCAAAATTTATGGAGAACATTAGGAGCTGGAAGGACTTTGGCTAATCACTGTAATGTCCTCAACAAATGGTAAATGAAAGCATAAGGAAATTGAGTTAACACAAGTTAAAAGTTCACATACTTACGGAATTATATTAGAAGATCTACAACTTAATTAAATTATCCGAAACTGTTCATTTAGCTTCTATTGTACTAGTGAACATTTATGCAATTTTACTGTTAGATATATATTAAGTAATAGGTTTGGATTGGGTCAAATTGGGAGAACCCTAATGAGCCAGAACAGGGGAAACTTTAATCCATCATGAAGCATCATTCTGAATCTTTATATTGAATATTATTAGGCAGCGATTTCCCTAGTTAGTTGGTTACTTTCTTATATCTATCATTCTGACATTTTGAATAATTGAAAAATCAAACAGGAATTTCGCACAAGGAAAAAATAATCTGATGGAGAAGAAATGTGTTATTGATCACTTCATCTTTGATTTTTTTTTCAGCCTTGTATTTGCTTTATCAACTGTAGAAGCTCAAGAAGTGGTAAATATGTAAAATTTTAAAAATTAAAGGCATTGTTAACAGATTTGATACAAAGGATAATTTTCTGAGCTGCAAAAGACAGAAATTTACATATAAAATCACATAATTAACATTTGTTTCTCTACTTTGAATTCATTTAAGGTCAGTAAAGTCTTAAATCCAAGGTACTATGCTGTAGAATTGTTACTTTCAATAGACTTTTAATACACAGTGCAGGGTATTCGATAATTGAACATATGTGGCTTTTCTTTCTTGTATGGCTACTAACTTAACTTTGTAGAGAATAGTAGAAAGTCTTCATAACTGAGGTTTGCCACAAATTACATGTCTATGGCTCTTTCTGGGGATACTTGCAGTAAGCTCAGAACGGAGCTCTGCTTACAGAGAACGCCAAAGCAGCTGGGAAGCTTGTGTGCAACTGATGAAATGTGACCTTTAATTCAATCCTTCATAAACAATTTAGATGTAGATCTGTAATTTTTTGTGTGTCATAAAATCTTTGGAAAAATTCTGCCATTTTTTTTCTTTTCTGATGGAACTATATGTAAAGAATAAATTAATTGTCATAATACTTGGTAACATATACATACACACACTAAGAAATGAAAAAGAAAAAATATGGCTTTCCGCAGACTTGTTTCTAGTTGCTTGCTGGAGTGGTGGGGGGGAGGGGGTGGCGGCGGGGGGAGGCCTGCCTCCTCTCCACTGCATTTAGAGAATTAATTCTCATATGAAATGAAAGGTCCCGTCCAATCCTATTTCACGGTAGCTTTGAGTGCTTGACTGTACCAAAGCGAAGGGCATTGCTTGATTGCTCACTGTTGACATTACTTTACACCAGAAGGTGGCAATTGTTTTAATAATCACACTAACAAGTCTGTTTTGCCTTCAGATTAGATTTTTAGAGATAGTATTCATTTGGTTCTTGTCAAGCAGATGTCTTTTAAAATCAGTAGCATTCACCCATAGATTTATTTCTCAGGATGGTTTTTCCACTCCCATTAACTGGCTAAAATATTATACCTCTTTTAGGAAAATGAAAGCTATGAATTTTCTATATTTCTCCTTATTAGACCTTGTTTTTTCACCTGAAACAATTAAAAGATGCCATTTAGGGTGAGAACTCTAGTGAAGTGATATCATGATAAAGTATAAGTATAGAGCATCATTGGTAACAGGAAGAATGCACATTATTTCTGCCTTACAAGGAAAACTGGTGAAGAATTTCTTCAGTTGACCAAGATATCTGAGAAGTGTAGTGTACTAATAAGATTTATGTCGATACACAATGAAAAATCATTCACATATAAATCACAAGGCATTCATGTCTAACTTACCTCACAAGGTGGCAAAATCCCATAAATTCTTCAATTAAAACTGAGAGGAAGATAAAGTCTTCAGTTCACAAAAAGCCTATCAGCCTCCTTCACCGTATGACAAAATGCACAGAAAACATCCAAAATACCAATACACTGTAACTGACTGAGGATTTATCTCCTAGGACAATGTTCTGAAATCTGTCATCTGAACATTCTTTGCCATCCATAAAGAGAGGAAGAGGAGAGGGGAAGAGAATGATGTTGGCTCTGTGAAACCACAGCGTTCTTTCCAGATGGTCTCTTTTTCCATAGCTTAGGTTACCTACATGACAAAAGGAGAAGAGGCCAGGGGTGAACACTCTTTTTTTGTAAAACTGAGAACTCCAGACATTTGTCATCCAGAAAAAATGCCTGCCTCTCCGCGGGATAGATTTTTAAAAATTTTTCTCAGAGCCTTTCTCTAATTGGGCTTCCTCAACTTTTCACACATCCTTTCTGCCCCACAAGTCCACAAAAGCCAAAGTTCCCCCACACCCAGTCACCGGTGGCAGGCCCATAAATCACGTGAAATTGCAAAGAATTTTTTTTCACATTGTGCAATTAACTCCTATAATGTAGAAAACATTTTATGATATGTAACATAAGAAAGCAATAGGAAATGGCATGTCAGATTTCTCATTAGTAAATTCTACTAATGGCTAACATAAAACTGTAACTATCTATGAATATTTTTTCTTTAATTCACATTCAAAAGAAAAATATTACAATGTCTTTTAGTATCCATGCAATACTCATGTAGAAATTTATTATAGCAAAATGATCTGGCAGGCCTAAACTAGTGTGAGCAATATGAAAATTTAAAGACAGCTGAATGCCCATTCTTTAATTTTACTAAAATAATGAAAAACATATATTATTTGGGCTTACGAAACATGTAAATACTAACTCAAACCAAGCATCTGTTTTGTACATATATATTGCATTTTTCTACCCAGTATTAAAAACCATTTCTCTTTTTATGCTTTGCTTGCTTATATCCCCTAAAAGTAAAAAGAAATATGAATCTTGAAAATCATCTACCAGCCCTTTCTAACCTCTATCATATTTAGCAAACTTTTTAACTTTGAGGAATTGCTCTAAGTTGAAATGTATAATCTAAATAAGAACTTGTATATTTTAATAGCATAGTAGGATATAAACAGTTGCTCTTCCTTTGAAACGGGCTGGCATTAAAAGTTAGGGTGGTTGGGAAGTTTTGTTTATTTTTCAGGAAACATGTAGATGTAATTTTAGACTATTAAAGTGGAACTTAAAGCAAGAATTGTCTTTTGCCTCCCAGCTACTGGCCTGACACTGGCTCAGGCCTCCCAGATAAGCCACTCTAGAGTCACATACAGGCTGTGACACACCCAGACAGGGCATCGCCCAGGCTCCGCAGAAATTAACACACCACCTTCACGGCCCCAGCCCTGCAGGAAGCTCGTGAAGACATCATTACCCAAGGATGAACATTTGCAAATTCTAAAACTCTCTTAATATTAAAAAGAAAAGAAAAATCTGCACCTTCCATGTCTCTTCTTAACACATAGGTCTACCTGCCGTCAAGCACAGGCCTTTCAATATTGCATGAGAAGAGGGGAAAGCAAGCTGGGGCTGAGGAAGAGAAGTGGAGAGAGATCTGAAATATATTCTTTCAAATTCATTTTATGGGCTTTTTATAGGAAGATGTTTTCTCTTAGTTTTTTGCTTTATTTCCGGCATCAACTACGTTTGACTTTGCTGTTGAGTAAGGAAGATTGAACGGTCGATGGAAGGTAACATGCAGCAGAACACTGCAGTAGGATTAGGTTATAGTTGCAGAAAACCTCTTACTCTTTTGTTTTGTTTTTGGTTTGAGTACTCTCAGAGATAAAGTGAGTCTCTAAGTCACAGATTACGGCTCTGGGGAATTTACAAAACGTCTTCTGAATATAAAACAGCTTCTCTGCTACACTGAGAAGCAGAAGGCCTTGGAAGGTACCAACTTGGCCAATTACTCACTGAGTACTTTTGAACAAGTCATATAACCTCTAAGTCAAATCCCTGATCCTTTATTTCTAAGATTATTGTAACATTGTAAGTGAATATTTTGAGTTCTACCCAAGAGGTTTTGGTGCAAAGAAGAAATATAACACGTCTTTTTTTTCTCTAACTTGTGTTTCACAAAGAAAGTCAGAAAAAATTGCTAACCCATTGCATACAGAGTTGCAAACACTCTCAGCTGATCACTCAAACACAGTCTGAATTTCCTCCTGTCCATGGGCTGTCTGGTGCTGGTGGGCTACAGGATTATGGTTCCCATGACTGAATTCAAAGAATACAACTGAAAACATACTGATTTAAAAAACTGCTTAGTTTATGCTGATTTACAAATAAATTAATTCCTACAAGCTAAGTCTGTTTTCATTCAGGTTTATTGTGGGTCAATAGATGGGAAAATTGTTCAAAAGCTAAAATAATACACTTTTTGGGGGAAACACACAAAATCATGTCTGTGACCACCTCATAGTGAAGGGAAATTCCTCTTCATTGGGTGAAAATGAAGGCATATGATGTAGTATGAGACCATTTGGTGTTTGATGTCAATGAATATATGATAAGGAAGCATCAGAACTATTTTTCTGGTATTAAGCTTTTAGGCTGTGTTGTGCCAACATGCACTGGTTGAAGACAGCATTAATATTAATGAAGGATGGAAGTCTGAGATTTAGTGACTCTCACTTCCCGACCCCCACCTTACTTCCTTTCATGATAAATCCATTAGTATAGATGGATCGACATTAATAAACAAGAAGGAAAAAATAGCTCTCCATTCAGGGACAGTTTTACTTGACCCTTGTACACATTGCCCATACATGGCCACATGATGTTTGACCTATTCAATGACATTTATTTATTGATTTATGAGCCAATATTTCCCTAGGTACCCTACACTTCTTGTACTTAAAATGTATTAAAAAGTTAAAATCTCTGACAGGGAATGCTTCAAAAATAAATTGAGGAAAGAGCCTGTCATTCATCTTTGTAACCCTTGGGAGCCTTCCATACAGTTTTGCACAGTGGCTTCTGCACAGTAGGTACTCCATAAATGCTCATTGAATGGAACTGAATTGAATACCATTGTCAGATTCTGAACTGTTTTATACGATCTTATTATCACCTTCCTCTCCCCCTGTAGTTATAGACACATACCTGAAGATATATGTATATATACACATTTTTAAAAATAATTTTACTCCAGTGAATCCAGGCAAAATATATAGTGAATTTTTCTATAATGTATTGATATTGAATACTTTAAACCTTATGCTTACAAGTGACTTTTGTTATGAGTGTGAAAATAACCATAGGGTTTTCTGGATCATGAGAGAAATTCGTGTTATAACTGTATCTTATAGTTGGAAGAAAGCATATAGATCATTTGACCTTATGGTCTTCAAAGGATATCCCTTGTCACCAAGGGGTTTGTTCAAGTACCCCAAGGGCTACCAAGAGACAGGAGGGCAGATAAAGGGACATAGGCAGTGTTTAGGGTACTTAGCCTCCCTCCACCCCTTCAACAGAGAAAGTCCACTACAATGTTTTTGATTTAATAATACATTGGGCTTCTCTGTAAGAATGCATTTGAGTGACAGTATTCACTGCTTTAATAATAATTAAAGCCACCAATCTTTAATATAAAAAGACAGAGAAAGAAAGAGCCCCTTTCAAACAGGTAAGCTTAGGCACAGAGACATAAGGTAACTTTGTCAAGTTTACATCAGATGGCTGTGGAGTATATGAGTCATGACCAGCAATCAGGTCTCCTGATGCCTGGTCTGGTCACAGCTTACCTAGGGAGCAGAAAGAATGGTGAGAGAAAAATAGATTTTCATAGATTAGTCTGGGTCACCCCAATGTGCATCTTTATAGCTACAACCACAGTAATTCAAAAAGAACTGAAATCAACTCACAATCAACTAAGACACTAACATTGACCTACGCTCCCTGCCAGTCACAGTAATTTGCAAGAGGCTAATGCCTACTGAGCCTTTATTGACTTTTTTAAAACTATCAGACTCTCTCTTTAATACTGCAGAAGACAAAATTTTTCAGCTTCTTACTCCTATAGCTATTAAAAAATATACATAATCACTCCGTTACTTCAGGATGCTGGGATCCTGGTTTTAGTTCATTCCATGATATCCAAAATACACATAATATTTGCTTAATTTATAACTGCATGCTTCAATTTTATGTTACTTGTAAATGAGGTTTTACTTTTATAAGTCAGTACTGCATTTATCTATTTATCTAGTGTCACACTAAATATTAAGAGTTTTTAGTTAATGCTACTAAATATAAATCAATACTGTATACTATTAGCTATAAATATCTTTGAGAAAAAGACATAGTTTATTACTTCAGAGTAAAATTTAATGCTTTTAATGTGCTATCATATCATAAAGGCAATATTGACTCGTCCGTCTGATTTGGCGCTACAACAAAAAAAAATCATTTTCATTATTAACCAACTGAAATCTCATTAGACTTTAAGATTTTCAGTATCTGAAGAATTATTTATTTGATGATCAAGCTCGTGCTTTTAAACTCTTAGAACTGCTCAATGATAACAAATTTTAAATTCTTTATATAATATCTAAGGTTAATTTACCTTTCCCTAATGATTGCTCAAGGTGACATTATTTTAGAGACCGTGTCTTAAGTAAAACACTACCCCAATCTCTGAGAGTGTGTAAGGGTGTGCTTTTGCAATGGACAAGCAAAAGCACTAATGTTTAGCAACAGACCACCCCATAGTGGGAACTGCTTTTCCGCCTGGTTTTTGTCAGACTAACAGCTGTTCCATCAGTCAATTAGTGACCAGGGACAAAATGCACTTTTTTTTAAATCAATTAGCAGCCCCTCCAACTGAATAAAGATCCCTGGGTATGCTTTTTACCAACAAAACAAGAGCTAGGAGTGAAAAAGCTAAGGAGGTCATAAATTCTTGAAAGTCCAGTCCTAAAACCTGAGAAAGCCATACTGAGGTTACCAGGTCATTCCATGCCCTTGGCAGGACCCCAGTAACCCCAGTAACTCATCCCAGGCAGACAAGAAATATATATATATTTATATATATATATAAATATATATATATTTAGTATATATTTTTTCAGTATATATATTTTTCAGTATAAATACACATGCATGTGTATGTATATATATTTAGTGTGTACGTATGTATTCAGAGAATGAGATCCCCATGATTTCTTATTAGTTAATTTTACTAACAACCTTCACTACAAGGAATCCATTGTTATTCAGCCTCTTATTCCAGATTCAGTAGTAGGAATGCAGTCATGTGTCATCCCAGGATGGATATATAGAATAGCTATATCTTTATCTTCCATAAAGTCATTCATAATTTTAGTATTCAACATCCTTTCTGTCTTCTTTTAAGAAATAATAATCATTTATTTCACCTTTCTTCTCAGTTTTTTGTCTTCTAATCCTTTGGTCCTACTTCTGAAATAGCATTGTCCTAACCCTACTTTTCTGGGCATAATGGTTTGACTAAATTAGATGCTTTAACAATATTGAGTTACAAAATTATAATTTCCGCTTGTAATAACAAATTTAGTATTCAGATATACGTATTTAAAAGCTCTCATTAAGCATACATATCAGTTGACCAAGTTTCAGAATAGGGAAAAGTGAAAAACATAATTCTCACTCAATAAAAAGAAAGCCATGAGCCCTCCCTTACAGCCAACATACCAACATGTATTCACTGGAAAGTATCACAGACCCATTTGAGAAAAGCAACTGAAAAACCAGTAGATCTTGCAAAACAAGTTCAAATCAACAGTCAGGAAATCAAAAACTATACTAGGTATTTAGAACTGAGGAACTGAGGAAATTTCATACCAGGAATTAGTTGGAAGGGTGAAAGCACAGAAGGGATGCTGAGGTAACCTAAATGTCAGTGATCACTTGAAACAACTACAGCCCTAGGGCTGAGTTCACCCAGGTAACAGTAACTGCAGTAAGTAGCTTGCAACCCTGTGTTGGAGAACCTTAAGGAAAGGGCTGAGATTTCTATAAGGTAGAAGCTGAAAGGAGGGACCCTGTATAGCTGGTTCTCAAACCTCTGAAGTAAACAAGTGCAGTGGTGGTTTGACCAGCAAAGGGCAGGATGGCTGGTGATGGTACCCCCAGGGGCACAGCTTCGCTGGTGCTGACACTGCCAAAGGAAGCTGGAGTCTGGAGCCTTAGCTTTCTTCTTCTACTGGGGTGTTGCTAACAGGATCTGGAAACACAAAGAAAGGTTTTCTTCCTTCCTCTTGTCTTCCAAATGTCTACCATTTGCAGACCCTTACAGGAAGCCAAGTACAAGGGAGTGTGGGAAATGTAGTTTGCAGACTCTCGGCCCTAGCATCACAAAGCAGAGTATCGAAGAATAGATTTGAGGCCTAGAGACAATAGGTAAATAACCAGCACACATTTGTGTCTGAAATAACTTGTGTCTGAATAACAATGTCTCAAGAGAAATAGAAAGTGAAAAAGAGGAATTTTTAAACATCAAAGAGAAATGAAGAAATAGACTAAAGAGATTCAAGAGAAAATGATCACTATCAACAGAAAGAAAAGGAAATTAAACAAATGGTTAATAAGAGTTTCTGAAGAAGAAAACCAAAACAACAAAACAGAATATACTACTAAAAACAATAATTCAAGAGAAGTTCCCTGATATAATGATTTAGAACTGCATGTTAAAGTGCATACTTCATTCCTAAGAATCCAGAACGACCAACATCAAAACGTAGTCTAGTAAAATGACTAGACTATAAATATAAAGAAAAAATATTTTGGGCATCTTAGAAAAAAAAATTCAGACTGATAAGGAAAAGAAAATTAGATTATCATCAGACTTTTCAACAGCAATGCTTTATGCCAGAAGAAAATAGCGTAACATATTTAAAATATTCAAGGGAAGAAAGTGTGAGCCAAGGATTTGATATCTAGCAAAACTGATTGTCAAGAATAAAGGGCACGGTGAAACTGTTATCAACATGCAGGAACTCAAGGGATATTGTTCCCATGAGCCCTTGTTGAAGAATCTAGTGGAGAGAATGAGCTGATTCCTAGAGAGACATTAACTTAAGGGCTGGTGATCAGAATTAAATATATATTTACCTGTAAAAGTAAGAGGAAACAAGGGGTAAAAGGCAGAGAGTGTATTATGTAAAGGTTGTATGCTCTGACAATGTAGGTAAAATATGACTATTAAAAAATGGGGAGAACAGATGAAAAAACCTTTTTTAAAGTTTTTAGTGATCGTATTGGCGGTGATATTTATTTTGTTATTTTGAGACTGTTGTGTGTATGAAATGAGATAAAAATGATGCGTAATTATGGAATTTTTCTAATTCTATCATTTCCTATGTCCTTATGAATTAAAATTCAGGGTATCAAAAAGAGGAATATGTGTAATAGAGAGGCAGCTATGGAAGAAAGGAAGAGGTAGTGGTGAGGAAAAGATCTATAATCTCAAGTTTGAATTCAAATATAAATAGGAATTCATAAAATATTTTATTTTTAAATACATTTATATATATATATATATATATTTCCTAGTTCTGTTCACTTAAAAAGACTAGAAACAATGATCAACCTAGTAGCAATGAGCATCTCTTAGCAGCTTGTTGCCTTGAATAACTTTTCTCACTAAAGGAAACTAGGATTTCTGGGAGAAATGGCTAATTCCATGTTTGGAGCCAGAAACATACAAGATGAACCTGGAACATCTTATAATAGGAAGTAGCAAAGAAGCTATCAAAGACTACTAAGGTCATGTCAGAAGGATTCAAGAACCAGCAAAGAGACCTCTACTGGCCAAAGACTGGGCAAATTGAACTTCAATAATGATAATCATTGCAATGGATTTAAACCCATACAATTTGTTTAAATTCATGAGTTCATAATGATATATATTTTTAAAAAGCATTGGTTATCTTCAGAACATAAGGAATCAATTTATTATCTTAAAAAAATCATAAATAAAGGGTAAGAATCCACTGAGGAGCCAAATAGTAGATGAAGGGAAGTGTCTGTATATATAAGTATTCCAACTAATAAATGAAAAGGAAATGATAGAATTAGAATATCACTATTGTTGCAGCTTTCATGAATGAGTATATATGGGCATTTAGTATCAATGGCTGCTAAGATCACAAAAAGTGAGAGAACCAGACATTTGTGCCTCATATAGTCTTGCCAAAAACCATTATGGAAATGATGACTAAACTAGAAGGAACACTGGAGTATATAAAGACATCTTTAGTCTTGCCAAAGGAATCGAACCTGGGTCTGATCCAGTCTCTGGATCCAGCCGCCAACTTGCAGGAAATTCAAACAACAGAGGAGCGCGGTGAACTACACCAAGAGTATCACATCAGCAAAATGCAGACTGTGGGGCACTCTATAGGTTAAACAGTACAAGTTCTTCAA
Source organism: Tapirus indicus (assembly GCA_031878705.1). Taxonomy (NCBI): domain Eukaryota; kingdom Metazoa; phylum Chordata; class Mammalia; order Perissodactyla; family Tapiridae; genus Tapirus; species Tapirus indicus. Next base: position 29,454,134 of record CM062937.1, on the reverse strand, counting down.
TAACATGCAGGAAAATGAAAGGAATCTAGGATAAACCTACAGATTAAAAGAGACTTAAAAGACATATCAAAATTTTTAATGGGCAAGACTAAGCTACAATTTCTAGGAATGCACGTTAGGAGGATAAAACGATAAAAAGAGAAACCCAAGGAAGACGTTAGTGTGAAAGTCAAGATTACAGTTACTTATGGCAGAAGGGAGGGGGTTATTCTGAGGATGGGTCACGTAGAAGGGACTTCCACGTGGCTGACTGTGCTCTCTTTCTTGACCTGGGTGGTGTTCGCCTTATAATGATTTATCGAGTCATGCATTTGTTTTGTGTGTTTTCTGTGTCTCTGTTTTACTTTACAATGAAAAGATTTTAAAGCTTAAAAAGCCCTTAGAGCAGTTTTCTGTTGCACTGTTACTTCTCCTCTTCCTAAAACAACTTCCTTATCTCAGCGTCAACCCCTCTACCCCTTCTATACCTCCCCAGGCTCCATCCTCTGAAGTGTTTCTTCTTTCTTCCCTATTATACTAGGTGATCAATGAGTATTAGTCATGATGATAAACCAGAACACTATGGTTTGAGTACTCGCCCAGCCCTGCCCTTCTGAGAGAGCAATAACCTGGAATTCCGTATGTCTAGGTCACTATGCTTTGTTCCATGGGTCTCTTCCACCCTACACAGTTGATAGAACTAAAGATCTATAGATTCATCCAGCGTATACCTATTAAGTACCTAATACCACGTGTTAGAACATTGAATAAAGTAGACCAAGACCCTTCTGTCCTGGGAGTACTTTATCACGGCCACGTTAGAGAGCTCTGAGGATCATCCCCATGGTCATGGCTAACACTTACTGAGTAAGTTTACTATGTGCCAACTACTGGGCTAAGCACTTTAACACCATCGTATCTTGTTTGATTCTGGTACCAACCCATGGAATTAGGTATTAACACTATCTTCATCTCACATAAAAAAAATGAAGCTCAGAAAAGTTGAATAACCTGCTTTAGTTTATGCAGCTAATAAGTGCTGGAATCCGGAATTCAGACCCAAGCAATTCAAGATCAGGGCCCAAGACCCTAAACATGATCACTGGTTAAACCAATAAATATCCCCTCTGTTGGAAAATATGAATGTGAATTAGAGAAGGAACTAGACCAAGGATGGACAAACTACAGCCCTCAGGCCATATCCAGCCGCACCATCTATTTGCATAGGGCCCATGAGCTAAGAATGGTTTTAATATTTTTAAGTGGTTAGAAAAATATAAAAGATGGATAATATTTTGTGACAGGTTAAACTTACATGAATTCAACTTTCAGTGCCTAGAAATAGTTTTATTGGCACACAGCCATGCCCATCATTTACACGTGGTCTATGGCTACTTTTGTGCTACAATGGCAGAGTTGAACAGTTGCAACAGAGACCGTATGGCCCGCAAAACTGAAGCTGAACGCCTTTTGGGGTCCGGCTACCCTGGTACAGCGCCATGCGCTCAGGAACAATATCGTCTGACGCCGAACACGTGAATATGAACTAGGGTGACTACAACACTCAGTGGGACGTAGCTGAGGCCTGTGCAGGAGCCCAGACCTTTAATAGGCATGGGCTGCAGAAGGAGACTTTGAACTTCCAGCTAGTAATAGCACAGGAGCTCCAGCAGTTTATTTAAAAAATAATAGAGCCATAGCCTATTGGTGCCCTGGAGCGGCAAAATCAGTCATGACCATGACCATCAGGCTACCCTGTATTGGGAGTTATCGTTCTGTGTGTCCTCACCAGATTGGAAACTCCATGAGAATGATGTAATTGATCTGCTAGACTTGTTCAATTGATCCATCAATCAACCAATTACTAGCAATGAATAGGAGACAAAGCTTGATGTTGAGTATTGAGATGTCCTGTCTAACCTCACGGCCAAAACTCAAGATGCTCTTTTTAGGAATTTAATCTCATTTTATCATTGAGGAGTATACCTGGGAACTCCTCAAACTGTGCTAAAATTGTTTCAGAATCACATGTACCCAGTGAATCAATTCTGGGATCTTCCCTCGCTCTGTACTGTCTGGATTCTGAGACCTAATAGAAAGAGGGTCAAGAGTACAGCTTTGGGTATCAGACTGTCTAGGGTGGCCCTGCCTCTGCCTCTCAGAATCTGTTTGACCTTGGCCAGTTTCTTAGCCTCTTTAAACTGCAGTGTCCTTATCTGTAAACTGGGATCAGGATTGAGTTTATCTCCTGGGTTATGAGAGGATTAAATGAGATAAACTACATCAAGTACTTGCTGAGTATCTTGCACTCAGTAAGTGCTCAATAAGTGTTTCCTATCCTCTCAGCTGCATTATCTTTTACACCAGAAAACCATGTTAGGAGTGGCAATTTAGGGAAACAGTATTAAAGTGAATTAGCTTTATGAGAAACTGTGACCAGTTTTGTTCTTGCAGTTAAAAATAAGGAATTTCCAAAATAAATCTTTTTACACATCTAAAAGTTGACCCACTTCAAAAAAAAAGTTTCACGAGAGACTAACATAGAATTATACTCAACTGATACTAACAAAATTTCTATAAATATATATTAATCTGTATAGTTTGCAAGAAGTAGGCTCACCGGCTAAAAAGTCCCTGCACGTACAAATATGCCTCGTGAGTTCATTCTAAAGAATTAAAATGTAAACCCAGCTAAGACACACTTTTAGTATTGCCCAAGGGCATTGGGTAAATATTTTAACTACTAAAATCTGGTAAGAAGAAAGGCAGAAATCAATTTTTCTTTCATTTCACCTGTAAGATCTTAATAATTAAGTGGAGAAAAAAAAGAATTTTACATTTATCCGACAGCATTAGCTTTGAATTCAATCAATTGCCCTGATAATGAAATTTCTTAACTCAAATTTTTAAATTACAATGAAAGATAAAGTAGAATGGAGAGCCAGTGAGCCCACAACTCATGACTCACTTCCATCTTCACCAGGAGAAAAAATCCAACTGGCCAAGACCTGCCACCCAAAGCTACCCACCACCTACCGCATCCCTACAGGAGTCCCTTTTCTCTGCTGACAGCAAAGCCGAAGTAAAGGAATTCCCTTCAATCAACTTCAGAAAAACTCCCCCTTTTGAAATCAAAGCCCAACTGTTAAAGCTCTCTTGAAACCATTATGGCTGTACCATTATAATAGTGGTTATGTGAATACTGAGTGACAAGTAATACTTGATATCCAAATGGCCCCTTTCAAGTATCCTGTAATGATACTTATAATATGAAGAGGAACCCTATCTTTCAGAGACTGACATAAATATGCAAATGACCTTGACTGTATCTGGTGTCCTTTTTGTTTGCAGGTATTACACTCTGTGTTCTTTTGGAGTCAGATCCAGGTTTTTGAATGTAAATCACAGCTCTCTTATTCAAGGCAGGTAAAAGGATGAGAAAAGGCCAATGCCTCCCTTTGGCACCAGCCCGGGCTTGCGCCAGTGAAGTGCTGGTAAATATTTAACAACCAGTGGAGTTGGAGCCTGATTCGTACAGTTTGCCTATTTCTATGGTGTAAATACTCCCACCATGACCAATGTCAACCTACCATGTGATGTCACTGAGCATGAGATCGGGAAGAGATACACACAATCAGCTCCCCGACATGTTGTGAGCCGGGGTCAGCACATCACTGGCTTAAACGTGAATTCTTTCCTGAACCAATGGGTTCCAGTGGGAAACATGACTTTAGACTGGAAAACCAGAAATGCAAGTGAGACCAGGTGCTTCTTACTCAATACGATCCCTTTAAACAGGGTCGAGCTACTCGTACTTTCCTTTGGTGAGTCCCACCACCACGCCTCGTAGGTGACTGCTTTCCTGGGACCTGGAAAGGGATCATCACCCTTTTCTGTGAAAAGCCAGAGAACTGAGACAGGGATAAGTCTTCACTGGACCCTTCTAACAGATCATCCAGGGTCATCACTTTGGGCTCTTCTTTAACACATTGGATTATTTTCTAAGCCCTGATTATCTGGAAAACTGAACAGGTAAATGTGCTGGAATTACTTCTTCTCCGGATTCTCTGGCATATATTTTGTACTGGGTCAGATTAATCTCTTCTAAGACTGGGTCCTTATTCTCTAAGACAGTGGTGCTTCAGAGAGCATAAGAATCACCTGGGAAACTTGCTAATAATGCAGTTTCCCAACCTCCCCCACTTCTGATTCAGTAGGTTTGAATGGCATTGGGAAGCTGCATTTTAAACCGTCACCCCGGGGAGTTCTGATTCTGGAGGATGAATCTGGGCCCCCTGTGAAGAGTTTTGGCCAACTATGAAGTTTAGAGGGAACAACTGACACGAGACCACCCTTACTTCTGGCATCAGTTGTAGGTTCAGGGGGTCCCCCAAACCACCACCAGGTTTGGTAATTTACTAGAAAGACTCACAGAACTCACTGAAAGCTGTTATACTCACAGTTACGGTTTATTACAGGGAAAGAACACAGATTAAAATCAGCCAGGGGAAGAAGTGCATAGGGCAGAGACTGGGGAAGTACCAACACAGAGCTTTTGCGGTCCTCTCCATGTGGGGTCAGGACACACTACTTCCCCAGTATTGAAGTCTGGCAGTACACGTGGGCATTGCTAATGGGGAAGGTCACCCAAGCCTCACTAATCAGAGTTTTTATTGGAGCTCCATTGTGTAGGTATGATTGATTGATGGATTGTCCACATGGTTGATCTCCATCTCTAGGTCTCTTGACCCAAAGCTCCCCGCTAATCACCTCATTACTATCTGGCAAGCCCCAGGTCCCCCAGCAAACCAAGATTCCTTCCAGGGCAAAGGTCAAACCTCTTCCAGTGCAAGGTTCCACTCTTTACTACATAACCACCCTTGGAGAAATGCTCCCAAAGGCTAACCTCCATCTTCCCTCAGGAGTCAGAATTTTGCCTGTGGAAAAACCACCTTGGCCATCAAAAACAAGTTTCCTACAGCTGAGCCTTGCGCTTGTGGCTGGTGAGATGTTTGCTCAGATTTTGGTTCTTCACTGTGGTGCCAATCCATGAGCCAAGACCTCAAGTAGGTCTTTTAGAGTTTTCAGGATTACTTAGTAAAAATATCAAATATCAGATCTGAATCTGAGCACCTTTGAAGCTTGGCACATAGTAAGTGCTATGCAAATTTTACTACTGTTAGCATTAGTATTAATATCACTATTAGTATTAATATCACTATTAGTATTAATATCACTATTAGTATTAGTATCACTATTAGTATTAGCATCACTATTAGTATTAGCATCACTATTGGTATTAGTATCACTATTAGTATCACTGTTACTGTTAGTATCACTATTAGTATTAGTGTCACTACTAGTATCACTATTACTGTTAGTATCAGTATTAGTATTGGTGTCACTACTAGTATCACTATTAGAGTTAGTATCACTATTAGTATTACTATTAGTATTAGTATCACTATTAGTATTATTAGTAGTATTAGCATCACTATTAGTATTACTCTTACTGTTAGTATCACTATTAGTATTAGTGTCACTATTAGTATTACTATTAGAGTTAGTATCGCTATTCGTATTACTATTACTGTTAGTATCACTATTAATATTAGCATTAGCTGTGGAAAACTGCAGGAGGTGGCCCACCAAGTGCAGGAATAAAACCAGAACCATAATCCAGCTCACGGGACACCAAAGGTGAGACAGTCTTCCAGATGAAAACTGGGAGTGGAGAAGAAGAGGTGCAAGGGGAGGACCCTGGTACAACAGAGCTGCAAGGACGAACCTGAGATCTGCTCATGTAGAGCAGGGACTTGCACAACCCTTCTCAGATCACCTTGAACCCTCGTCCCACTCCATCTGGTCTGTAGTTCTCTGAAATACATTCTCCTGTGTGGACCTTTCCTTACTGACCAAAAACTAGTGACATCGCTCCTTTGGAGTAACACAGCTTGTTATTCCAGTGAAGGTTAAATTCATGCATGAAGTCAGCAAAGTCATAGCCTGTTAAAGAAGGGCAGGCACTTAAAAATGTCTTCCTTTTTTCTGTTAATGACATTTTCTGAGTGAGTTGAAGAAAATCTGATAGGAAGTTTCTTGATTTACTGAGTAGGCTTAGATTTTTTCCTTATGATGCTTCACTTCAAGAGACAGGTTCAGTTAGAGCTGCTGTATAACTAGAGGACTTATTTCCAAATAGTTTCACAGCCCTTGGAATATTTAAATTGTAACTTTACCCATTTTTTAGACAGGTAAGTGCAATACAATAAAATGCTTAGCATTTTCAAGGAGCATAAATCAAGGTTCTTAAAGTCACTTAAATTTGTTTTGACATTTTCTGTACTTTATCACAATCAGAGAAGCACCTCATATATAGCACCAGTAAAACAAGTGACATAACTTTTTATTCCCTACAATAGCTTGAATCTCGATTCAGACCTGCCAGTTCAGAGCCTCGTTTGCAGCATCAGCAAATGCCCAGACTACATGGATGCCCCCCACCACCCCAAGCCCTCTGCCGTTCACAACTTGCTCTTACCCACAGGCTCATGAGAAGTTACAGGAAACTTTTTATTTGCTGCTAAAACATCTAAGCCTGTGGCAATTCACATTTAGATCTCAGTAGAGACAGTGATATTGTTAGCATATTGAAAGCGTCCCTGTAATTTTTTGTAGGCATTCTCAATTTTTTGTAAACTAAAACATGTCAACCAATAATGGGATACAAATGGTATATCTAATTTTCCTCATAGTTCTGTATGAAAATTATATACATTTTTATTAAAATTTTTGGAATAAAAGGACTCAATCTGTGTTTACAAGTATTCTTTTTCTTTGATTAGCATTCTTTCAGAGCCAGTTTAGTCTGACAGGTAAATCAGCATTTAGAGAATTTTATTGCTCAGGCACTAATGCCAGCTTCTCTTCACACACTAGTATTCAGCTCCCAGAAGCAATAACCCATAATGGTCTCACTCACCAAGGCCTTTTAATTCATAGACATGATCATAGACATGATAAATCATAGGAACTCCTCTGGTGTCCTTTTGTCTAGAATGGCCAGATTCTTGAAAGCCAAATGCAGAACACCTTTTTAAAGGCCATCTACTCAATTGAATAAGGATGTTTATATTCAAGAACACAGAAAGTGTTTACAGATGCATGTGTAATAGAAAGATAACTTTGAGACAAATGTTGACCCACCAGTAGCTATGCTTCTGTGCATAGATGACAAAGAAGCTTTTTCCTAACATCCCTTTGGGATTCTGCTACCATCTCCTGAAGCCAGTTTCCCCATTTCAAGGAGCAGTTGTAAGGGATACATTTTCTTCTCTTGAGGGAAGATGTCTCTTTCCAGCTTTACTGAGATATAATTGACATATAACATTGTGTCATTTTACAATAATAGAGTGATGATTTGATATATGTATATATTGCAAAATTATTGCCACAATAATGTTGGTTAACACATCCATCACCTCTCATAGTTATCTTTTCCATGTGTCTGTGGTGAGAACCTTTAAGATCAACTGTTACCAACTTTCAAGTACACGATACAGTATGGTTTATAGTCACCATGCTATACATTATATCCCCCAAACTTATTCACTTTATAACTAGAAGTTTGTGTTCTGAGATGACTGTCACTCATTTTGCCCAACCCCCACCCCCACCTCTGGCAAGCACCAATCTACTCTCTATTTCTGTTAGTTCAGATTTGTAGATTCCACATATAAGAGAGATCACATAGTATTTGTTTTTCTGTGTCTGTCATTTCGCTTAGCATAATGTTCTCAAGTTCCACCCATTTTTTTGCAAATGGCAAGATGTCCTTCTTTTTTATGGCTAAATAGTATTCCATTGTATGCAGATGCCACATTTTCTTTGCCCATTCATCCACTGAAGGACACTTAGGTTGTTTCCATATCTTGGCTATTGTAAATAATGCTGCAATGAACATGGGGGTGCAGATATGTTTTTGAGTTAGTGTTTTCATTTCCTTCAGAAAAATACACAAAAGTGGAATTGCTGGATCACATGGTAGTTCTATTGTTAATTGTTTTGAGGAACTTCCACACTGTTTTCCATAGTGGCTGTACCACATTCCCACCAACAGTGCACAAGGGTTCCCTTTTCTCCACATCCTTGTCAGCACTTATTATTTCTTGTCTTTTTGATAATAGCCATTCTAACAGGTGTGAGGTGATGGCTCACTGTGGTTTCGATTTCACATTTCCCTGATGATTAGTGATGTTGAGCACCTTTTCATGTAGCTGTTCACCATTTGTATATCTTCTTTGGAAAAATATCTATTCAGGTTCTTTGCCCATTTTCTAATCAGATAATTTTTTTTTTGCTATTGAGTTGTGTGAGTTCCTTATGTATTTTGGATATTAACCCCTTATTAGATAATGATTTGCAAATATTTTCTTCCATTCTATAGTTTACCTTTTCATTTTGTTGATTGTTTCTTTTGCTGTGCTGAAGCTTTTTAGTTTGATGTAGTCCTACTTATTTATTTTTGCTTTTACTGCTTCTACTTTTGGAGTCATATCCAAAAAATCATTGCCAAGGCCAATGTCAAGGAGCTTTTTCCTCATGTTTTCTTCTAGGAGTTTTATGGTTTCAGGTCTCACATTTAAGTCTTCAATCCATTTTAAGTTAATTTTTGTGAGTGATGTACAATGGGGTCCACTTTTATTCTTTTGTGTGTGGATTTCCTGTTTCGCAACACCGTTTATTGAAGAGACTATCTTTTTTCCATTGAGTATTCTTGGCTCCTTTGTCAAATATTAGTTGACCATATATGTGTGGCTTTATTTCTGGTCTCTTGATTCTGTTCCATTGGTCTATGTATCTGTTTTATACCAGCACCGCATATTTTGATTACTATAGCTTTATAGTATAGTTTGAAATCAGGTAGTGTTATGCCTATAGCTTTGTTCTTCTTTTTCAAGATTGTTTTGGCTATTCAGGGTCTTTTGTTGTGCCATACAGATTTCAGGATTGTTTTTTCTATTTCTGTAAAAAATACCATTGAAATTTTGATAGGGCTTGAATTGAATCTACAGATAACTTTGGATAGTATGGACATTTTAACAATATTAATTCTTCCAATCCATGAACATGGTATATCTTTCCATTTATTTGTGTCTTCTTCAATTTTTCCATCAATGTCTTATAGTTTTCAGTATACAGAATTTCACCTCCTTGGTTAAATTTATTCCTAAGTATTTTATTGTTTTTGATGCTATTGTGAATGGGTTTTTTTTTAATTTCTTTTCCAGATAGTTTGTTGTTAGTGTATAGAAACACAATTGATTTTTATGTGTTGATTTTGTATCCCACAACTTTATTGAATTGGTTTATTAGTTCTAACAATATTTTGGTGGAGTCTTCAGGGTTTTCTATAGACATTATCATGTCATTTGCAAATAGAGACAGTTTTACTTCTTCCTTTCTGATCTGGATGGCTTTTATTTCTTTTCCTTGGCTGATTTCTATAGTTACAAATTCCAGTACTATGTTGAATAGGAGTGGCAAGAGTGGACACACTTGTTTTGTTCCTGATCTTAGAGGAAAATCTTTCAACTTTTCACCACTGAGTATGATGTTAGCTGGGGGTTTGTTATATATGGCCTTTATTATGTTGAGGTGTGTTCCTTCTATATCCAATTTGTTGAGAGTTTACCATAAAAAAGATGTTGAATTTTGTCAAATGCTTTTTCTGCACCTATTGAGATGATCATATAATTTTAAAGTTTTCTATTAATGTGATGTATCATTTTTATTGATTTGTGCATGTTGAACCATCCTTGCATCCCAGGTGTATGATGGTGTATGATCTTTTTAATGTGCTATTGAATTCAGTTTGCTAGTATTCTGTTGAGAATTTTTGCATCTATATTCATCAGGGATATTGACCTATAGTTTTCTTTCCTTATAGTGTCTGTTTCTGGTTTTGGTATCAGGATAATGCTGGCCTTGTAAAATGAGTTTGGAAGTGTTCCCAATGAAAGATGTCTTGGCATAACTCAGGATAGGCCAGAAGATCCAAATTCTCTTTGCTGTAACAGACAGCCTCTGGAAGGTGGCGTAATAGAGGAAGGACCAGTTAACGATCTGTTGTAAATAGAATTAATGTTTAATTCAGTTTATCTCCCAGAGGATATAGACCCCAAGCTGGGCCACAAATAACACATTTTTTCAGTTTTAAAAGTTCTGTCTATAAAGCTAGAAAATTCTATCCATGGTGTACAATGCCATACCTCTTTTTCTTTCTTCTATCAATAAATACTACATTTTTCTCCTTTCCTCCAAATATTTGACTATCTATTGACATGACCACAGATAAAGTTTGAACCCCCTCCCCAGCTGAGCTGTCTTGTCCTCTCTTTGGAAGCAGTTTCTCAGAGCGACATTCACAGACTGGCCCCTCTTCCCTCCCTTCATCAGGAACACAGAGTTTTGTACACAATACTCAACTGTCTACGTTCTTCAGAGGAATTTTAAAAAAAGGCATCATCAGTAATAGTGTCTTAAAATATTGACCCTTTGTAACATCAAAGTTAATGCTAGTTTATGAGATTTATTGGCTTTTCACAAAGAAAGTGATCAATGACTATTGACATCCCATAGCACAATAGGTGTTAAATTGTAGTGTACTTTTCTATGTACCTAAAAGGAGTTTATTTTACTCTTTATTTAATGCAGCTTTTCTAGGGAGAAAAAAGCAATCTTCAAGTTCTGGTTCCCCTTTTTCTCAGTGATCAATAAATGTCAAATGTACAAACTGTACACAGATTTGAACACATTTCTTTACATGATCTTTTCATTTTTGCATTTATGCTAATCACCATCCCAGAATCTCCACTGAGTGATTTTTTTAGGATTAGCTGTTAAGACCTTGGCGTTTCAGCTCAATATTGATTCCTCATTGGATAAATGCTGTTCACACTTAGTAAAAAGGTCAATATTATTGCTATTTAAGGAACTGCTAGGAAACCTGTTCTAATGTTGACAGTCTGGATAACATGTTCATAAGACTTTGTTAATTCTGTATTTAACAGTGTTATTAAATAAAGACTTACTTGTCCTCCTCATCTGCAGATTATAAAATGTGTAAAGATATCATTCACATTTTAAAATCTAACTGCTACTCTCAAGGTTAAAGCACATTTGTGCTTATCTTATAAGAAGCTGGCTTTTAAAATGATTAAATGGTTTGCAAAATAGATGGTGCAGTTTAATAAAGGGCAATCAGCTGTTCTATCTGGAAGTGACCCATGCTTCCAGAGACAATATTTGAAAAATCATTCCAGTTTGTTTTCTTTGATAAGTCATTAAAGATTTCATTTGTTATCTTAATTTTAGGAGAGGATTTAAGATCATCCTGTGCTTTGCTTCTTTTTCTCTCTTGGGTTGTTTTTCTTAAGGTCATTCCACAATTGAAATGAGTCTACAAAGAGGGGGAAAGGAAGTACTGCTATCTTGTAAGGAACTCATAGAGAGGAGAATGAAAGTTGTGTTTGGGGACTAGAAATAGATTTCACCTGTTCATTCTGTCCTTACTCTCTATTACCAGAGATAATTGAGAGTTGACTGGATTTAAATGCATAATGAATATACACCAATGCATCTTTTAATATAAATGAAAATGTTAGATTTCTTTCAAGGAAATGAACCTTTATTATATCTGGATTTTCTTTAAATATAAGCCTGACATGTTAGCAAAGTGAGTCTGAAACAAGCCAAACACCACATAAATATTATAAATAAAATCAAATGTCTGTGTGTGTGTGTGTGTGTGTGTGTGTGTGTAGAGGAGAGGAAGGAGGGAGAGAGGGAGAGAATGAGAAAGAGAACAGAGAGGAAAGGGGAAGGAAGGTGGAGAAAATGAATGAAAGTTAAATTGCTCTGGAAACATCAGAAGGTGATTCATTTTTGCTACTTTTAACCATTTTGATGGGCCTTTATCCAAATGAACTGTTTCCAAATTTCTTAACCAGAATATTCTGATTTATACACATAATTTAACCTTTTCCTAATGATGCACGGCCATCATTATAAATATCACACAATGGCTTTCTTGGAAGATACTGAAGAATGTCCAGGTATTTCCTCTTTGTATTAACTGAAGTCAGACAATCCATCTTTTTTGAGTACCTCTGTCTACTTTTAATATTTCTTCTGGTCAGCATTCCTCTCTTCAACGCCTGTAGGTAGACTCTCTGATGTTCTGTGTCTAAACCACTAAATGTTTCAAAGCCATATAATCAAGTTCGTTAGAATTACATACAAAGTAAAAGCAGTTGCTGAGAAAGAACTTTAGAAGTTTCTATGAGTGAAATGCATAGAATTTAGCCTAAGAACTTTTGAACATCTATTTAAATCACTCAAAATAATCCCTCCTCCTCCTCTTTCTCCTCCTCCTTCCTTTCCTTTTTTCTTGGTCATAGTCCAAATTGCCATATCACTGAACTCAATAAACGAAGGTGTAAATTTTGGATGCGATTGAGGAAGGGAAAAGTCTAATGAATTGACACTGAAAATTGTTTATATAATGTATGCATACACAAAATAAGTTTTCCTTGAAAACAAATCTATTTCTGTATATGCCTGTACATATATATAGTATACAATTGACGTATAAAAATATACATTTTCTCTTAAGTAAAATTTATATAAGCATGTGTTCTGGTAGATTCAGAGATAGATGGGCATTTATTGGGCTAAATCCTCATTTTACAGATAACTAGGTTGGTGAAAAATAAATTATACTTGTATATAATAGATATTTACATAAAATGTATGCAACATATACACATGAAATTATGCTTAGTGTGTCTATATATACACTTTTTACTTTTAAATAGGTAATACATGAACAGAATCCACAAGCCCCCCAGTTCTCCCCTCAAAGGTGATCATTGTTCCCAGTTTCTTCTATATCTGTATTCTGATCATTCAAGAAACAATCATTGGGTGCTTGTTATTTTAAACACTGTCCTGGGTGCTGGAAATAGAAAAATTATAAGACTTGGGGGTCTCTGCCCTTGAAAAACTGACAAACTACTAACAGAAAGTTAAATACATGAAGTAATTACAGTTCAGTCATTCATTCAAAAATCCTTCTTTGGACATCCTTTATGTACCGGGCTCAATAGTTGAGACATTAGCTAAGTGCTGTAAGGGTACCTTGATCCTGGACTCAATAAGAAGTAGGCTTTACCAAGCAGGGGAATGAGAAAGAGAGAATTTTAGGCTAAGAACACACTTGACAGACTTTGATAACTCAGTAGAATTACAGTCGATATCTAGTTCAATGTTTTCCATGTAAAACATTTCAGGCTAACAAGGCAATTTTTTATTTTCTCTTACTCACTCCTTGTCCCACGCCACTCCTTGGTTGTAGCTTGGTTTCTTTTTCTTCCTATAACTTCTCTGGTCCATGCTATCACGTGGATTGAAACATATTGATCTAGTCCAATACTCACATTTTATCAATGAAGAGACTGAGGCCCAGAAAAATAAAACATTTGCCCAAAGTAAGTTACCACTTAGTTGTTTTTTTCTTTAATTAATAAACTTCATCTTTAGAGCAGTTTTAGGGTCACAGCAAAATTAAGCAGAAAGTACAGAGTTCTAAATACTTTCTGTCCCTACCCAGGTACAACTTCCCCCACTATCAACATCCTACACCAGTGATACATTTGTTACAAACGTTGACCCTACCTTGACACATAATTATCACCCAAAGTCCACAGTTTACATAAAGTTCACTCTTGGTGGTGTATATTCTATGGGTTTTGACAAATGTATAACGACATGTATCCATCATTGTAGTGTTGTACAGTGTAGTTTCACTGCCATAAAAATCTGTGCTCGGTTTATCATCCTTCTCTCCCCTCAACATGTGGCAACCACTAATCTTTTTACTGTCTCCAAAGTTTTGCCTTTTCGAAAAATTCCTGTAGTTTGATTCATACAGTATGTAGCATTTTCAGATTGGCTTCTTTCACTTAGTAATATATACTCACGTTTCCTCCTAATATATACTTATGTCTTTTCATGGATTGATAGCTCATTTCTTGATGAGATAGCTTTTTTTTCTTTTGTGAGATTAGCCCTGAGCTAACATCTGTTGCTAATCCTCCTCTTTTTGCTGAGGAAGATTGGCCCTGAGCTAACATCCGTGCCCATCTTCCTCTATTTTATGTGGGACATCTGCCACAGCATGGCTTGATAAGCGGTGTGTAGGTCCATGCCCAGGATTTGAACCTACGAACCCCAGGCACTGAAGTGAAGCACATGAACCTAACCACTACACCACCAGGCCGGCCCCAAGATAGCTCATTTTTTGATAGTGCTGATTAATACTCCATTGTTTAGATATACCACTGTTTATCCACTCACCTACTGAAGAATATCTTGGTTGCCTCCAAGTTTTGGCAATTAAGAATAAAGCTGCTATGAACATTTGCATGCAGGTTTTTGTGTGACATAACTTTTCAGCTCCTTTGAATAAATACCAAAGTGTGTGACTTGCTGGATCACGGGGTATGAATATGTTTAGTTTTGTAAGAAATCCCCAAACTGTCTTCAAAAGTGGCTGTACCATTTTGCATTCCCACCAGCAATGATTAAGAGTTCTTGTTTCACATCCTCACTAGCATTTGGTGTTGCCAGTGTTTTGGATTTTGGCCATTCTATTAGGTGTGTATCTCGTTGTTTTCATTTGTCGTTCCCTAATGACATATGATGTGGAACATCTTTTAATATGCTTACTTGCCATCTGTATATTTTCTTTGGTGAGGTGTCCATTCAGGTTTTTGCCCATTTTTTACTCTGGTTGCTCATTTTCTTATTGTTGAGTTTTTAGAGTTCTTTGTATGTTTTGGGTAACAGTCTTTTATCAGATTTATCTTGTGCAAATATTTTCTCCAAGTCGTGGCTTGACTTCTCATTCTCTTGACATTGTCTTTTGCAGAGCAGAAGTTTTTAATTTTAATGAAGACCAACTTATCAATTATTTCTTTCATGGATCATCTTTTGGAAGATATTGTAGAGAATTGGTGTCATTTCTTCCTTAAATGTTTGGTAGAATTCACCGGTAAACCCATCTCGGCCTGTTTTGGAAATATTGACACATTTATCATTATATAATGCCCCTCTTTATTCCTGATAACTTTCCTTTCTCCAAAATCTACTCTGTCTAAAATTAATATAGCTATTCTTACTTTCTTTTGATTAGTATTAGCATTGCATATCTTTCCCTACCCATTAACTTCTAATCTATATGTGTCTTTATATTTAAAGTGAGTTTCTTATAGACAACATATAGTTGGATCCTGGTTTTTGATCCATTCTGACAATCTCTGTCTTTTAATTGGTGTATTTAGACCATTGATTGATGGCTAAGGTGATTATTGATATAGTTGGATTAATATCTAACATATGTGTTACTGTTTTCTATTTGTTGCCCTTGTTATTTGTTCCTATTTTTGTCTTCCATACTTTTTCTGCCTTTTGTGGTTTTAATTGAGCATTCTGTATGATTCCATTTTCTCTCCTTTCTTAGCATATCATGTATATTTCTTTTTTTTCTTTTTTTAGTGGTTGCCCTAGAGTTTGCAATATACATTTACAACTAATCCCAGTATACTTTCGAATAACAGTATAGCACTTCACTGGTAGTGCAAATATCTTACATTAATAAAATATTCCTAATTCCTTTCCTATCCTGTCCCTTATATCATTGCTGTCATTCATTTCACTCATACATAAGCATATGTAAATATATGTATTATAAATAATAACAAATAATATTATATAATATATATAAAATATATGCATAAATAATTGAATACATTGTTGCTATTTTTTTAACAAACTGTTATCTGTTAGATCAATTACAAATAGCAAAAGTAAAATGTTTCATTTTACCTTCACTTATTCCTTCTTCAATCTTCTTCCTTTCTTTATGTAGATCTGAGTTTCTGACCTATATCATTTTCCTTTCTTTTTTTTCTGGAAAATTTCTTTTAACATTTCCAACTGGCAGATCTACTGGCAACAAATTCTTTCAATTTTTGTTTGCTGGAGAAGGTTTTTATTTCTCCTTCACTGTTTTTGTGTGTGTGTGAGGAAGACTAGCCCTGAGCTAACATCCATTGCCAATCCTCCTCTTTTTGCTGAGGAAGACTGGCCCTGGGCTAACATCCGTGCCCATCTTCCTCTACTTTATATAGGACCCCGCCACAGCATGGCTGACAAGCAGTGCATTGGCAGGCGCCTGGGATCTGAACCCGTGAACCCCGGACTGCCAAAGCGCAAACTAAACCACTGTGCCACCAGGCTAGCCCCTTTCCTTCACTTTTGAGGGATAATCTTGCAAGACACAGAATTTTAGATTGGTGGGTTTTTCTCTCAATACATTACCTTTGGTTGCATGGTTTCTGAGGAGAAATTGGATGCAATTCTTATCTTTGCTCCACTAGAGGTAAGGTGTTTTTTTCTTCCAGCTCCTGTCAAGATTTTTTCTTTATGTTTGATTTTCTGAAGTTTGAATATGATATGCCTAGGTGAAATTTTTTGGACATTTATCCTTCTTGGTGTTTTCTGTATCTGTGATTTGGAGTCTGACATTAATTTCAGGAAATGCTCAGTCATTATTGCTCCACGTATCGCTTCTGTTCCTTTCTCTCTTTCTTCTCCTTCTGGTATTAGCAATTACACATATATTGTATCTTTTGTAGTTGTCCCACAGTTCTTGGATATTCTGTTCTGGCTTTTTTTCATTCTTTTTTCTCTTTGCTTTTCAGTTTTGGAAGTTCCTATTGTCATATCCTCAAGCTCACAGATTCTTTCCTCACTCATGTCCAGTCTGCTAATGAGCCCATCAAAGGCATTCTTCATTTCTGTTTCAGTGTTTCTCTAGAGCATTTCTTTTTGATCCTTTCTTAGAATTTCCATCTCTCTGCTTACACTATCCATCTCTTCATGCATGTTGTCTAACCTTTCCTTTAAAGCCCTTAGCATATTAATCAGAGGTGTTTTTTTTTTAATTCCTGGTCTGATAATTCCAACATTCCTGCCATTCTGACTTTGGTTCTGAGGCTTGTCAATATCTTCATTTTTGCCTTTTTGTAAGCCTTGTAATTTTTTGTTGAAAGGCGGACATGATGTACTGGGAATATAAGCCTGTAGTAATATAATGGTAAGGTGTAGGGGAAGGGGAAGCATTCTATACCCCTATTATTAGATCTCAGGTTTTCCTACCCTGGACAGTCAACTTCACCAGTGCTTCTCTGTCCTACCCCACCCCACCCCCACCTTAGGTAGAACAGGATGGCAAGAGGAGGCTGGAGTTGTGTATTTCCCTTCCCCCAGGTCAGTTAGGCTCTGATACAGCCCCAACAGGTTAGACTCCAGTAAGATGGTTTCTCCTGAGGTCAAGCTTTATTAAGAAGAACAGAATTCTCAGATATATTTCTAAATGATTCCTTTTCTCCTCCCCCCACCAGAAGCACAAAGGAATTTCTCTCCAATATTCACTAGGAGTAGAGCTCCTAGAGGTAAAATTCACAAAAGTATGCCCCCTCCATGACTGGGCCCCCTGGAGTTTTAAACTCTTGGACTTATCTACGCTGGTCCTCCAGCAATTCATCAATTACAGTCCAGGTTTTCCTACCCTAATCTGGTTCCTGCAGACCTTTCTGCTGGTGGGTTTCTGCTCTGTATTTGCCTGTCTGTTTCTCCAAGTCTGGGGGCATCAGTTTGCCCTGTGACCTCTCTTCTCTGATGGATCTAAGAAGAGTTGGTGATTTTTCCATTTGTTTACCTTTTTACTTATTGTTGGGATGCAGTGAAGACTTCTAAGCTCTTTACATGCCAGACTGGAAACCATAGGTCACCACTTAGTTTTCAGATAAATGTAATCTACAATTTGTGAGTTCAGTGAGTTTTTACCTTACCACACAAATGCAAGTGCACACATGTACACACACACACACCCCTACACCCCTCATTCCCTTCTTTGCCTTTGTCCCACCCCTTGAGGGAGGTTCAGGCACTGAATGAGATGATGAGGAGGGGAGCAGGGGAGGCTGTAGAAGGCCTATCCACCTGAGGAGACTGGGATCCACAGGGGGGAGTTAGGGTTATGATTCTTTCAAACAAATTCTTCAATCTTAACTCAACACTGGCAAACAGTGGCAGGATTTTCAGTCTAGTCAGATTAAAAATCAGCAAGTTATTTTTGTGTATTACACTCTCACCTCCCTTCCCCAACTCTCCTACTTTGTTGCCCCCTATATATTACCATCCTCTTTAGCTCTTACAATAATCATCGATTCATTCAACAAATATGTATTATATACCTGCTTTGTGCCAGCCTCAATTCTGGATGTTTGGGATACATCAGCAAATGTGACAAAGATCTCTACCCTCATAGACCTTACATTCTTGTGAGGTTGACCTAAGATAAATAAATAAACAAACAAACATGTAAATATATGTGTGTGTGTGTGTGTGTGTGTGGTGTGTATGTGTATACATATTTATAACAAATAGGCAAATTATCTAGAAACTTATAAAGTAATGATAGCTATGAAAAGAATGTATACAGTAGAGCAGGGTGTGGGAAATCAGAAGTACCAGTCACTGGGGGAAGAGTCATTTGCAATTTTAAATAGGGTGGTCAAATGAAGCCTCATTGAGAAAAAGAAATTTGAATAAAGGCTTCAATGAAGTGATAAAAAATAGTGAGGGAGTCAGTCAAAAGGGTTCTGAGCAAGTGAAGTGCCTGGTGCCAAGAATCCTTGGTATGTTTAAGGAATAGCAAAGAGATTAGGGTGCCTTAGAGTGAAATGAAAAAGAAGGAGGATTCTAGAAGTTGAGGTCAAAGAGGTAATAGGGGTTCAGATCACACAGGACCTTGGAAGTCATTATAGGGACTATGGCTTTTGCACTGAGTGAATGGTAGGAGCATTGCAGGATTTTGAGCAAAGGCATGACATTATCTGACTTATATTTTAAAAGGTTCTCTCTAACTGCTGGGTTGAGAACTGACAGTAAGTGGGCAAGTATAGATATAGAGAGAAGAGTTAGGAGGCTATTGCAATAATTTGGCAAAAGATGATTGTAGCTCAGCGTAATAATGATGGAAGTGGAGAATAGGTCAGATTCTGTTCACATAGAGCTAAAAAGTATTTCCTGGTAGATTAGAGGAGAGGAGTAAGAGAAATAGTGGAGTCAAATATGACCACCAAGGATTTTAGCTAGAGTAACTGAAAATGTTGGAGCAGCCATTGACTGAGATGGGAAAGACTGCAGAAGGAGTAGATTTTAGAGTTTGGGCGTTGTGTTCTGCACATGTTTATTTGAAATTACCTGCTTAGGCAACCAAGTAGAAATGTTGAGTAGATAACTGCATATATGAATCTGAATTTAAGGAAAGAGAGACAGATCTGAACTGGAGATACCCATATGGGAGATGTCAGTATATAAATTGTACTAAAGTCTTGAGACTGAAGAGTTCACCGAGGGAATAAGTCTAGAAAGATAAAGAAAGAGGAATAAGGACTGAGCCCTGGGATACTCCCAACTTACAAGGTTGGGAATAAGAATTGATGAAGAAGGCTGAAAAGGAGTAGCCAGTGAAGTAGGAGAAAAACCTGGAGACTGTGGTGTCCTGAAAGCCAAGTGAAGGAAAGTGTAGCAAGGAGAGTGAAGTGATAGACTGTGTCAAATGCTGCTGATGGGTTCAAGTCAAATGAAGACTGAGAATTGACCTTGGGATTTAGTAAAGTGGAGTTTGTTGGCCATGGTGACAAGAGTGGTTTCTGTGGAACGGCAGGAATGAAAGCTTGATTGGATTTAAGGAAGATGGGCAGGCATAGAGCATTTGGAAACATCTAGCATAGACAATCTTTTAAGGACTTTTCCTACGGAGGGAGCAAAAATTAATTAATTAATTAATTAAATTTAAAAGGGGCCACAGCTGGCAGGGAAATAAAGATAAGGCTTTTTTTTTAAGGTAAAAGAAATAACTACATGTTTGGGATAATGGCCAAAAAATAAATGATACGATAATACAGATGAGAGGGTAAAATTGCTGATAGCAAAATACGATAACACCCTTTTTCTTTGCATCCCATTCAAAATTCTGACCCACTTAAGAATCACACCCCTTATTGATCTCTTATTTGATTAAAATAATTAGTACTAAAGTGTGTATTAGGCTTAACATTCCATCTAAAGTCAATTATCTTTTTAAAGATTTGCAATAAAATGAATCTCTAATAAGAAGATATTTTTGGGTGGCATTTTTTGGCTACTTGGAACATTACTCATTCCATATTTAGTTTTTCAGAGAGTAAGATAAGTTGAATTATCATTGTTATCCAGAGTCAAAATGCCCCAAACTCAGCCCTAGATCCAGGAGATGGATGAAAAGTTTAAAATGGAAACATGGTTCACAATTCTCTACCACACCCACGGCTAAACCCATCTCCACCATAAGTGACATAGAGTAGACTCTCTCTAGAGACCAACCGCAAAAGCAGAGTCTGTAACTGATGAGTCAGACTGGAAATAGAAGTTAGGTGCTTTAAAATGAAGAATGTACTAGCTTGGGAGCAGATTTAGCTGGGGGTGGGGAGGATTCAGGAGGCTTCTTACAGAGCTCTCTTTCCGGGAAGCAAAACATCTTCAATCCAAAAGTATGTCCTCAAAAAAAGTTATCTTCTTGTTTTACCCATGAAAACCCATTAGATTCTGAACCTGATTTGCCTGAACCTGCACCTTATGCTCATAGACGAAATGGTGGCCCTTTTTTCCTCTCATCTGAAATCACATTGTTTTAATGTCCACTGACTAAATTAACCACCCCTGCCAACAGTGCTGAAACTGAAAAAGGAACCCCAAACAAAACTTTGCCTCACTGACCATGACTATGACCTCTGGGTCTCATAGGGTCTGATGAAAAACTCTGCCTATGAATTTGACACCCCTGAATGCCAGCAAGCCCAAGAACTACCCATTCACACCCCATTCTCAACATCGACATTTTGAAAGAGAGCTTTCAAAATGGGCGGAGTAGAGATCACATAACATATTACATTTCAGAGCCCCGAATCACCAATCCATCTTTGCAAAGGGCGGCTTTCTCAAACGAGGTGTAACATACATACCTTTAAATGCGTATGCGGCATTGAATGCATGTTAATGTGATCAATCCAAGTAAATTTATTTGTAGGAATACCATATACTCCAATGATGCATTAAGTTGTATGAAAAATTAGGGACTTTCCATGTAAATGATTAAATGAAAATGATTTTAAAAATATTTATCCACAAGAACTGCCTTTCTGTTTCTTAAGAACGTGTTCATAAAGGGTTAATATAATATATAAGGTAGAGATTTAATGGATAAATTTAAAAGCAACTAAGAACATAGCATCCTGTATATAACTTTCATAATTGTACGTTCCTCCCGAGATAATGGATATCATTATCAGCGGCGCCTGTCCTAGGAAACTTGGCAAGGTTATGATTGTTTGTTACAGCTTTGGTTATATTAACATACACATTAATATTTATAAATATTTGATGTCATGTTAATTTTTCATATAAGATGATTTATGTAATGTTGCTGTGCCCTGTTAGAGGGCATTTGCAATATGCTTCAAAAGGGAGCTGAATTGATGCGTGTTCTTTAAGGAAACTTGCCTGTATATCACTGTTCTTACCATGCATTATTCTGAACAAAAGTGTTTCGAAATAAATTATGTGAATTGCGGATTTACTCCATTAACACTTTAAATAAAACATAAAGGAAAAGATCATGCTGAAACTATTCACTGCATTTTGAAATGGAGCTCTGTGCTCTTGAAGCAGGACAAAGTTGACCGAAATACTCTTTTTCAAAAACTAAGTCATCAAGTAAGCAATGCTTTTGAAATTTTGTTTTAAACATTGTATAGTCTATGGAGCGTGCAAACTTGGATATTCAGAAAAGGATATTAACTTGGGGTGGAAAAATTGCAATAGTTTTGTTTTTCTTTGTCAATTTTCTTTTGCTAAAGTATATTTTACTGTCACCAAATTTGAATATTAAGGAAATTGAATACAAAGTAGGCAGGATATGTAGAATAAATAAATCAACTACAAGTTATTAAATGAATATTTGCTTTAGGTGAAAAAAATAATTTGTTTTTAGAAAGTTTAAGTAGCTTTAAGCAGAAAGTTAGTTTATATATATTAAGGTGACTTGAAACCAATGATGTATAGTAAGAAGAATTATAGATTTGTTTAATATTATACTAATGTTTTATAATATAGTTTGTCACTCCACATTCCCAAATGGTATTATTAATAATACTTTACTAGTTTTTTCATTTTGGTCAAAAGAACCATTGAATAAAATCTGTAAAAAACTCTCAAAAGCTGTATTTTATTTGGTAATTAATTTTCCTATTATAAAGGATGTTACCTTTTTATTCTTTTGTTTATTTAGGCATTTTTCAGTATTGTCTGTGCTTATGCTCTTAGCAGAAGAGCTATTAATAAAATTTGAGGTTTGGTGTACTTTTTTCTTTTTCAACAATTTTAAATATCCCTTTAATTGTTCCTTTTTCCCTATTGAGATTCAAATTTTCTTTAAGGAGAACGATTCGGTATTAACTTATTTTTCTTTTTCTCTATATCCAAAATGAGACATCACCCTGTGGTATAACTATAAGAATCTATTTAGTAAATTTGAGAATATTGGAAGTCCTTATTTAAAGTCTATATATGCTTTGAATTGAATATTTTATTCTTCTAAGTTTATCATCAAATAATAATTGTTGCTTTTCCATTCATCCCTTGCACTATATTAAACCCTTGAAAAACTCAAAAAATCCACTAAAGAAATTAGCTTTGATTTGACATTATAAAATTCTCTTTGCTCTTACTATCCAGTTTCACAAAATTAACAATTAATTTAAGTTAAATGTAATGACTTTTTTCCATCATATTTTCATACTCAAATTAATTCTGTCATCACAATTATTCACATTACAAAAAAATTACAACAGGTCATGAGGGAAGAAAGCACCTTAATTTAAGTTTACCCAGAAAGATCTGTGGCAACAAAGCATGCAGAAAAAATGAGAATAAGGGTTACCTTCCCAGGTGACAGACAGCTAGATTCCACAGAGTATACAACTCTTAAATCATTTTGAATTCACCTAATAAATACCATGTGAAAAAAATGTTGCCAAGGCAAATAGTCAAAAGTAGCAGTAAGCAGTGGATAAATTGTATTAAGCACAAATAATTTGAGCTCGCCCCTAAGTCTATTTAGCCTAGAATATTTATGTTACAGATGTGGAAATCTACTTATATTCCATAATATGTAATACAAAGAAGAGGAAAACATGGACATAAGTATTTTGGGAGTACCACGGATCTGTGTTGTTAAATGTTAATCAGAATTCACTCCTCAGAATTCTTACTTCCTGAATAAAGAAGAATCAAAAATTTAAAAAGTGTAATATTGTAGATGATCAAAATGGAGCAACAAATTATCAAACACATGAGCCAAACCACCTTGTTTGAAAGAGTACAATACATCACCAGTCACGAAAATCCCAGAACGTAAAATCTCTAGGTATAAAAGGAGATATAACTGAAAAAAAGGTAATCAAACAGTGAGTTCCACATAAAGGTTAGTATTTAAAATATTGCTAAAATAGCCTTTTGGCAGTTGAGATAGATAAAGAAGTCAGACTGAAAGTTTCCTATGTTGCTCTAATTCTTTTATAGGTATAAACATGTATTAGGAAAATAGTAAATTAAGAAAAAGAAGGTAGATTCTTAATTGTAGTTTTTGAGAGAAAACTGTACATACTTTATTTAAAATCATGTTTTACAAAAAAAAATTAATAACTTGAAAAAGTTTAAGATACAGTTGTCAGTGAAAATCAGGTTCAAAAAATTAGTGTAGTGATTAATATGTGTATATATATATGTGTATATATATGTATATGTATATATATATGAATAAGCCAGATATATTTGTTCATATATACTCATATTCATATCTCCATTCATTATCTTTCTTGTCTTTTTTTTAATTGAGGTCACATTGGTTCATAACATTATATAAATTCCAGTATGTATCATTGTATTTTGGCTTCGGTATAGGCTGCACCATGTTAACCAATGAAAGTGTAGGATTTTTAAAGCATCTTCCTTAAGATTATATGCCACCAAGAGACTGTGTTAGCTTAGTTTATTTTAAAACAAAGGCAAACTATACTAGGAGATATGTATATATATAAATAGAGACACATATGTGTCTATCTATCTATCTATCCGTACACATAAATAGATACACACACATGGATATACATGTATATGTGTGGCTATCTCCAAATATACAGACATACATTGAGTTAGCTACTATGACTCCTGTTGTAAAGTTTCTAATCTAATCATAATATTGCAAAGAAATAAAACCATTATCAGAATACCTCACCACTCCACATTAGATTGTATTATTTTACTAAATTTAGGTGAAATGAACTTTTTTCTTACATACACTTCAGAGAGGGAGAGTGGTCTGAGAAATCATAATTACAAAAATAATGTACAATTTAATTGAAATCTAGAATTTTATATTTGGGGACTATTTAGTTATCAAAATTAAAGACATGATGGCACTTCCAGATAAGGGTTTAACTGAATTAAAATACTAAGCCACAAAGCAGTTTTTCTAGACAAATATGAAAAAATTCCATTAGTGGGATTCTCACCAAAATTTGATATCAAAAAAAATAATCTATAGCAGATCAACACTAGTGAGATTAAATGGACCAAACTCACACACATGCAAATCACATTTCTTTTTATAACTGATTAATACTCAGTCACACAGTGTTGACAGTCACCAAAATGTTGTACTATGTGTTTGAGTAATAGTGTAATAAATTAAACCTTCATATCAAACGCCTTGTAGGCCATTTTTGGAGAGGTCTACTTCCTTACTCCGAGACACTGAATTCAGTCAGCTTGTACATTTTCATCACTAATTAAAAGAAGTAGTTGTTGAATGAGCATGAATGGCTTAACATAATATATCACCACAAGAAGAGAGAACCAGTGTATCAATGCTATAAGCTTTTTTTTTCATCTTTAGATCTGTGCAGATGGTATTAGATAAATGTTTAAAATTAAGACAACACTGAAAGATTATAGCATCACTTGACAAAAATTATTACATTAAACCCATCACTAAAATATATTTATTTTGGTTATTACTACATGAGTTGAACCAGAAGAATAATAATTGGCTAGATAAATGAAAGATATTAATAATAAACTCTATATAATCCTTTAAAATTTAAAAATGCTATCCCATTTGATTCTCACAGCATCTTATGAAAAGAAGCAGATAGAGAGAGGACTTTCTGTTAGCTTTTGTGTGATAAATTTAACCCCAAGATGAAAAGAAATTGTTAGACAAACAGTTCAATTCGTTGATGATGATAGTGATCCTTGGTGTATCACATGGATTTTTGTCCATGGTCGTCTTCATAAACTAATCTGATCCTCTCAATAGCTCTCTATTACATGAACCATGTTGACATAAATATGAAATCTAAAGGTGGTGGAGGTTGGGACAGTGAAGAGCAGACAAAGGAATTGTTTTCTACAATTTAACCATGAACATATGGCATGCCCATACATGTAAAATTAATGTGCCCAGCACAATCAATCATACAATAGTTTATCAGTCATTACAGATCACAACCAAATATATTTATCTGTACTAATAAGCATCCGTTATGAAGATAACAAAAATGAATAAAATGAGATCAGGCCATAGTTCACTTCTCTTCTGATTTATGAATATGAATCTGTTCTTTTACTCAGTCCTTTCTAAAAAAACTCTCCCATCATAATATATCATCTCCACAAAGAAGCAATGATAATGGGTTTATTTTCTACTCCAGTTTCAGTTATTTATATTAAATTCTGCCCTTAGGAAGAGTTATGGGTAACAATTTCAGGATTAATCTGTCACTACATGATTAAATATAAAAGGAAACCAAAAGTCACAAGAATGGAATGTAAAAAGGGGTCAATGAGGATGTGTATTTTTCCTTCCACTGTGATCTATCGCTATTCAGAACAATTGATTACACGGGTTCATTATTGTTTTGCAACCACACATAAACCATTATTATCCACATTTACTCCCTATGGTGTTCTCCTGGACAGTTTTTCAATGACTTGTAATTCCAAATAGCAGCAAGTTTACAATTCACTCTGCTCAAGTTTCCTGGTTCTTTAAAGAGGATTACCAACTTCCACAAGCTAAAGGCCACTGGAGCAGTTACAGCCTTCCTGGAAATTTTTTATCAGAGTCACAAATGTTTATCATCCCAAAACTATATCCAGTTCTTAAAACAGTGACTTAACTCTATCCTGCATAGATTAGTCATTGAAGAGAGAGCCATCATTCTGGAACTGAAATCTTCTGCAAATTGAGCCTTAAACCAGCCTTTTTAAAACGTGTGCTGATGGTTGCAGTAATTTCATTTAGAGAAATAGATAAAGGAATTTTAAAATATGTTATCTTTGGGGCAATTTTATTGTAAATCTATACAACACAGAAAATGCAGAAGATGAATAATCTTGCTGTGGAAGAGGACCTACAGTTTTGTTAAGTTCAATTTTTTCACGTTGTAAAAATAACTAAATTTTCTCAAAAACAGACTCAAGCCACAAAAAATTTGCTTTGTGGAATTCTCATTAGCCATGTGCTGTTTTTTTAAAGAGGCGTTTCTCTTTCATTAAGCTCCAGTTTGTATTTTTATGTGTGCAAATTTTATATAGGTGTATAAAATGTAAACTAATTTATGATCAGAACTGGTTCTATTCCTCCTGTTTCTGATAAGGAGGAAATACGTGTCATGGTTAAGTGTTTGGGCTCTGGAATCAGAGTTATTAATCCTGGCTCTTCCACGTACATTGGAGAAATTGCTTACTTTTCAATTTACTCATTTTTAAAATTGGGGAAATAATAGTAACTATTTTTGAAGTTGTTATGAGGATTACAGCAGGTAATGCAGGTGATGTGCTGAGCACATTGTCTGCAAGAGAAAACATATGCAGGTGAGGTGAGTCAGGAGGCAGCGGGATAGTCAAAGGAGGACTAGGTGTACTAGTGGTAATTGTAACAGTTAAGGTATTATAAAAAGACTTATTTGAATGTTTTCCCACCATTCATAGTAAGGCCTTGAAATTTGTAATGTAAGGGAAAACAGGATCACATCCTCATGTATAATAATAGTACTTTGTTAAAAGTCACATCCTTCAGAGACAAGTAATTGCAAAAGGAGGCAGTGATGATGGTAGGGTAGAGATAATGCTTTATGTTACAAATGTAAGGGCTTTCAGCATGAGCAATACTTCTGAAAACCATCCCAGAAATAGCATGGGATGCTGACCTGTAAATGCTTAGCTTCCAAATAAAGCTGTTAATTTTTTTTATATAGTCGTGATTTCTGTTAAAAGCTATACATGTTGAGTCCATTCCTACTCCATCTCACACAAAGAATTCTTTGATTTCTGATCATAAACAGAACTAATACAGATTTAAAAGTTCATTCAAAATCTATACAATTTTAGAATCATACATATATTATTGAACAATATAGTCAGCAAAAATTTGTACCCAGTAATCCAGCCATTAAGATACGTAGAAAATGCTATCTCAATTTATAACATCGATTTTACTACTATTAGAAAGAGTGATTCAAAATCTAATTTTGAAGTCACTGAATTTTCAGCTGAAATGTCTTCAGACAGATAGTCTCACCCTCTTCATTTTGTGAATTTTGGTTTCTGCCTTAAATGGGATTGTGTCACTTTTGAAAATAATTTGACTAGATTTATTGGCAACAACTTCTCTTTAATAGGCTAATGATAAAAACTGAAATATCTATTTGCTTTATGCAAAATATTTAGCTCAGGGCAATTCTTCTCAAACTTCCCTGTGCTTAGGAATGCTCTGGAAGGCTTATTTAAAATGCTAATTTAGAGGTTCCTTGCTTGGACTTTCTGACTCCACAGAGATGAGGTAGGGCCCAGGAATGTGTATTTTATTAAGAACCCCCAGTTGTTCTGATATAAGTGGTCCAAAGGTCACAATTAGGAAAACATTGGTCTAGGGTACCACAGATTTTGTCAACCTGTGTATTATCAAGGTAATCTTCAAATTTTAATATTGAACCTCTTTATTATCAAAATCTTCCTCAAAATAAATAATGTTTGACTTCTAGTAAGTTTGAAAATAAATATTAATTGTACCATGGTCTGATTCAAATCTAGTTTCTAAGTGACACTGTAAAGTCTTGAGGCAAGATTGCAGCACTCACTCAGTGTAAATAGAGACCGAAGATGAATGCAGAACTGCATTAAACCAGGATTCAACCTAACAGTCTCATAGGCACTCTCTCTTCCTTTCAGCATCCGTGCAGTTTATCCTCAGTTTAAGCTTGGTCTCCCTTCTCTCTCCCCTCACTCAGATTCTCTCTTTGCCAATTTCCTCCCTCTTTATGAACTCTTAGCTCATAATCTTCTCATGGCCTACTTTTTCCTCCTCCTAGATACCTTATCCAAGGATAAAAGAGGGGAAGGTGCATTCTGGTCTTTCATAGATTTCGTGGATTAAAAGTGCTGGATTTGGAGGCAAGGGATAGGAAAGAAGTGTTAGGTAAACAGAAAGAGAAATCTGGACGCTTCCTCTGCCCAGCCCAGGCTCTTCTTTCTCCCAGTCTGCTCGAGAAATGCCTGGCTTCTTACATGTTTCCCTAAACTGAGCAAACCCCCAAGCTACAACTTCATCAGAGAGACTAAAAATCAGATCAAATGGCCTGTCAGAACTTGCTTTATTCCAATCTGAGTCCTTTAGCCATTTCATGGATTTAATCTACAACTCTCCTCTTAGGAATTTATCACACTACAGAGCAAACTGGTCTGTGTTGTCTTAATGTTGTGGAAGAAAAGTGCACTGAAGCTTCAGTCAGGAGGATACCTAAGATGTTGTCAGAAACACCTTTTCCTGCCCCATTTGGGAAGCTTTTACTCTGAGAGTAGTGGTGTTTCTGGTGTCATCTTTAAACAATTCCCTTGAAGATGATTACTTAGACTTCCAGACACAAACTCCTGTGACTAATCTAATTTACTTCTGAAATCTGGATTTATGAATGATCCAGTTTCAATCTCTTAGAGAAATCAGTTCTGAGTTAAATACAGGCTTCGAGTAAGAGTAAAGAATGAAAGACGAAAATCCTGTCCCGTATTTAAATTTTCTAAAGTCTGAAGGAACTCATTTGTCTCACTATCTCCATTGCAAATGGGTACAGTGGTCCATGATATGCCTTGCTGTTTTGAGAAAATAGTGTCTGAACATGAATCTCATTGAAAATGTGTGTGTTGAGAAGAGCAGTAGG
Organism: Tapirus indicus; assembly: GCA_031878705.1. Lineage (NCBI taxonomy): Eukaryota > Metazoa > Chordata > Mammalia > Perissodactyla > Tapiridae > Tapirus > Tapirus indicus. The sequence continues at coordinate 29,424,642 of CM062937.1, read as the reverse complement.
ATTGACGACGTAAATAGCTTTTCTTTTCCAGCACTTTCAGACAGAAATGTGACTTCTTCTACAATCAGTCACACATACACATTTGTAGGCAAAACGTGAAACTCACCTCTTTGCTTGCACGTCTTTAGTTGATATTTCACAGACAAGAAGTTTTGTGAGACAGAACCCTAAATGATCTGTTAATGATTTGGGATTTTAAACAGTTCACTCTGAAAGCTGGTTCTTGTAATCAAGTTTGACATGAAAATAGTACTGTCATTAAATTCAAGGAAATTCCATAGTTTAATGCTTAATCACATTAAATTTGAGGTAATTTGTATGTCATGAAGCTATATTTTGGAAACATGAATTCGAACTTGACTACTGAGCAGACCACACATCTATGTAGGCTTGGACCCTTTCAGTATTGAGCTGTAGTTTTGGGAAGTTGGTATGGAAAAAAATACCTATTTATTAATTACACTTAAATGCTTTAGAGCATACACACATGTAATTAAAATGCTAATAATGACAAATAATGGTGCTGTGATTAATTTCTTGTAGAACCAGTGTCTTTCTTTCAAGGGAAAAATTCTTGCCCCTTCACCTGTCTCATGAGTTCCCAGGAGTATTCCTAGCCTCTGATTTGAACCGTGTCAATGTTGTTCTTTTTTAAAACAGTTCTGATTGTTTGTCCTATACATTTTTGGGTGTAGATGTTGTCGGGGTGATGGAAGGGTAGGGAGTCAGCTGGATTTCTTACAGAGTCAGTTTACAGAGTCAATTCTGAAAAGATTGAGCAGATGATTTACATTTTCAAGCTAAATCATTAAAATGATGGTAAGTAATACACATTATAAGGATATTAACGTATACCTAATAGGTCAGCCACACCCACACAGAGTTTTAGTACTTCTTAGTAATTCCATTTACTTGACACAAATGGTTTTGTCTGATTGCTCTAACCCATCATGATACCTTGAGCAAAACAACTGATGTCGTTCAATCAGGAGTTAGGATCCATTAAAGTGAAGCCTATTACAATATTTTATACAATCTACAATGCAAATGAGAACGCTATTTAAACGTAAAATGAAAAAGAAAATCTGAAGGAGGCTAAAGTATTTTTATAAACTAAAAGAAAAGCTAGTCTTTACTCCTAAGAGTTCTTAAATATTCTTCAAAGTATCAACTCAAACTTGTGGAACAGGTCTTTGTCTTTCCCAGTCTAAGGATTCAAACTTCTCAGAATGGGTAGGAAGATCTTCCAGTAAGAACACTCCCCCAGTACCACGTTGTGTTAAACTTCATCCAATTGTTCAGCTAATTCTTATGCTTCTCCAATTTTACTGGATATGATGTTTTTATTGGGGTTCAGGGAAGCATGGCTAATGACATCAGCAAGCTTTGTAATTCCTCACTGCCAGTTTTCTACACAACTTACACTTTTGTCACTCAAACTGAACCAAATTGCTCCAACAATTAATCTTAAAGCGCCGGAGTAGGGGGACTTTTAAATGGACCTCTTCTTGGGATTTTGTGTTAAAAACAGAAATGTTCCCATGAGTGAAGAGGGTAAGTTGGCTTCTCCAGCCTCTGCCTCTTCCCAAGTCTCCCTCTTCTCTACCGCCCCCCAAAAGGAATGAATTACATTTCTCTTCTTGTCCTTTAAATGAATAGCATAGTTTGGGTGAAATTATCGGGCAATTGCATGCCTTTTATGCAGATAATGCTATTTGATGAAAGCGGTGTTTTGATCTGCTAAGGATAATACAGATCCAGGGTTGGATTCATTGGTGAGAGTAAAGCTGTCTTCTGTGATAACTTCATCTCAGCATGAGGTCAGACGGGGAAAACTGGGATGGGGGATTAAAAAATGACACAGTCGGAGCAGTATTCAGTTCCCTGCTGTGCTCCTGGCCGCACACTATAGCTTATGTTTCTGATCTGTTATGGTATTGTCTGCCTTTCTCTCTCGGAGCAGAAAGAGATTGCTTAAAACTTTTCTTTTTTCAGCTAGAGGGATTAGTTCTGTGCAGCTTTTTTAATTAAAGAAACTGTATCTTTTTCAAGGTAATTTAAAGCTGCAAGGGAAGGACCATCAACACCCATAACTTAGTACTATTATCTGTAACAAAGTGTGAGCTCTAAATTTGATATTCAGAAATAGGGAAGGGAGCTCCAGAATTCTGTTGTATTTTTAACCTTTAGTGATTGCTTAGATCCCTAAATGAAGACTAGTAAATAAATTATTTTGTATAAGTCCTGAATACGTTTCCATAAGTAGTAACTTCCAGCCTTTGCTCTCTTGCTCAGCTGAGCTCGCTTAATTAAATCTTCATGATGATGGCGAAGTGCACTTGAAAATAGTGTAAGAGGAAATAGATTTCACTATATATCCTTTTCTTTACCCAGAGATCATTTTTAGACATTTCCATTCTACTGAAAGTGATAACAGTAGAAAATGTCTGCTTAATATGGGCAATTTGCATTTAAACAGTGCAAAGTACAACATTATGGTACTTTATCACAGCGAACCTTTGCATTTGTGATAAGCGGTCATCATCTTTATTAATCTGAGGGGAGCATGGATTGAATCCATCCAAAGTGATGATGAATTTGTCAGGACGTATACATTTGAGTTGAATTTATAGCTCAATTTAACCCAGGTTAATGTCGAAAATCCTCAAATGTTTCAAATAAGGCCCTTATGGTTATCACTTTACAAAGCACACAGGCTCTGTGCTTTGGTTGCAACATACACATCTCCAACTAAATTCCATGCCAGATCAATTAGAAACAGTCCTCCTGAGCAGACAGGAACAGAGATTGTTTCCCCAATACCAGCTGAACCCTTGTCTTGAAGAAATGAAAAGCAGTCATCCTAGGCTCTGTGCTTCTCACCATTAAAATCCAAAGGAAATTTGGAAAACTAAAGGTTTCATAAACAATGTCATATTTAGTAGAAAGTACTTAGAGTAGCTGCATTTAATAGGCGCTTACAACAAATTTTCCCCAAATTTCAGTAAATGCTATATCTTACTAAAAAAGAGGGAAACAAAATTTGGTCTCTTTGCCTTTTCCCATTATTTTTGTTTTTACTTCAAATTATGTTTCTGAGAAAAGTCAAAGTTCAGAGGTGAATTGCTGTGGCTTGCTTTTATGACTAGAATTTTTAAACTGTACCATTAAAAAACTAATGAGCAGAAAAGTAGAAAAGCATACTTAATAAATATTTTCAGTCAATTTTGTTTATGACATAACCTTTTTTAAAAAAGAAAGTCATAATGACTGAATACAATGAAAATATTTTGTGTATTCACTCATTGATTCAACAACCATTTACTGACCATCTTCTATATGACAGCTCTGTGTGCCAGATCCTGTGGATTTAAAGAGGAATAAGGCCATTCCCTGGTGCTTTAGTGCTCTCAGGTATTGGGAAAGGCCCATACGAAAACACAGTGCCATCGTTCATTTCACGCAGAAAATATGGTGGAAGCACTGTATTGTGAATAGGTGCTTTAATAAGTAGGTATTCCAGAGGCTGAGAGTACAGAACATTCTAGACTAAGGAGTCAGCAAAGGGAAGAGAGTACGGCACTTCCAGGAAATGAGGAAAATTCAATGGGTCTGATACTGAATTATAGTCACCTGATGCCTATTTTTTTAACCTGTGTTTACAAGTTAACTTATATACTGGATCCTGAATATCTAAAGGACATTGTCTTATTAACAAAATTGTCCTGTGTCACTAATTTGTGATAAAGCTTGGCAGCAGCTAATGCCTACCTTGAATACACTATGTATTATACCTTAAATACACTATGTACTGTATACCTTAAATATAGTATATATACTACATACTAAAAAGTTGTTTGTAGAAAATATGACAGATTTGAAAATATACTCCGTGATAACTATTAATTATAAAAGTTGCATCTTTTAGTGTGGAATAATGTAGCAGGTTTTAAACACACATATGGAGTTAAACCAAAATTAAAAGTGTCACACATGAAAAGATGCCTCTGTGTTCAAAAGCCTTCACCGAACCAGGTCTTTTATGCAGCTCAAGCAAAACCAACTCAGCAGTTGGGTTGTGCTCCAAAACTGCGATTTCTCCAAAGGTCAGAGCCCCACGTAGGCTCGGTTTACGCAGTGGAACACGAACTAATGTCCTGGAAAAGCATGGTCCCATTTAAAGGTTAGTTTGTCTGATCACCAGTTCACTTGGTGGCTCCAAAATGCCTGTGCATGGAAAGAGTCCTATCTTGCTTTAATTAAGGTAATGAAAGCATATTTTCCACTACAAACAGTCATTTAATTTTATGACTTTGTCAGTGATCAAATTAGAATATTTTTTTAGAGTTCCCCTCAATCTAATAGACAAGGGAAATGTTACCTAGTTTTTCAAGGGAAAAAAACCCCCAAACACCTGATAAGAACTTTAGAGCTACTGGAAGGACTTCTGTGTAAGTTAAGTTCTTGTGCTCTAAAGTGTTCCAGATTAATTGCTGGCTACATGCAAAGTGATTTGTTTAACGGCCACACGCCAGGATCCTGGAACTCGGTTTTCTTTCCGCAGTGACTACCAGGGTTCAGCCTGTTTTAAGCGGCCCATCACTTACTTGTTCTCAGTTGAGACATAACCGCCTTTTGGATGTATATGGATTATGGGCTTTCCTGATCTTTTCATAGGGTGAGCCAGAACGTCTAGTTGTCGAAGCTTTGGCTCCCCAGTCATCTCCTCCCTTCCTCATCAGTGCCTAGAGCCCCTTAAGTGGGACAGGTTGCAGCCCCTGCCGCTCCTCGATTGGAGCCCCGCCCCCGGGCCACTGCTTCAGTTTGCTAGAGCAGATGTAACCCGAAGAATACCTATGATGAAGTCGAGTGATGTCCACGAGCCTCCTTGGAGAGCCCCATACCTGCCTGACCGGGTGCTCCCCTTCTGCAACGCCTGAAAGCCCTGCACGTCCAAGGAGGAAGTGGCTGCGGTACCAGCTGCTCCCCCCGGGAGGGAGGCGGGAACAGCTGCCATCCAGCCCTTTCAGCTCCAGGCTGGATTTTTAGGACAGGAGGAGAAAACTGACAGCCCCCAAACAGCAGCCCCCAGGGAAGGACCACGTGATGCTGACCAGAATGGATCAGCACCACCTTCAGGTGGGGAGCGGGGAGCTTCATTGGACTGAGGTGGGGAGTTGGAGCAGCCAGAGCAGGTGCTGTTGGCCCTGCCTCAGCAGCAGGGCTAGAGCCTGTCCCTCTCCCACCCACCCCTGTCCTGAGGGCGCCGTCAGGGCCTTCCTCACCCCGAAGTGAATCTGGAGGTTCCAGCCGTTATCTTCCTCCGGAGCACTTTTTAGAGGCTTGCAAAGGCCGCAGGCATGCATTTCCAGGGGTGGGGGTGGGGGCTGCGAGGGGAGCTCGGCAGCATTTTTTTTGGGAGAGTTGCGTATCAGTGTGACAAGGGGGCCCCACGGGAGAGCGATGCCGCCAGCTCGGTCCCATTACCCCGTGCACGACCGGCTGCGTTAACACGGCAAAGTCACCAGCAGCGTCCGTTAGAGTTTGCAGTGAGCGGCCAGAGGTTTGCAAAACAGACAGCGACGTCTTGCATTTCTTCTCCCGCTCGAATTTTTATTGCAGCCCAGGGCACGGCGTGAGCAAACCCCCATCCCCGCCCTCCCATGACAACAGCTTAGCGAGGCAAAAAGCCTGATGGTCACGTAGCAAGCTGCTTCTCTGCTTTCCAGGGATGCATTTGGAGGAGAAAGCGTGTGGTATAGTTTGGCACCGCACAACATCAGCTCTTCCTAACGGTCTCAAATGATGGAACTTCTTTGTTAGGGGCGGGAAAAAAAAAAAAAGCCGCGAAGCCCTAAACTGAACACACGTAAACTGCCTGGCTGGCGGCCTTCGCCTTACACACGCAGGCAGTCGTTGACGAGTACCCCTGCGCGCTTTGTCCACCAGCGATGCCTGGCACCAAGCGCACAGGGTCGTATTCATGGCTTCTAGGGTATTTTGTCTACACTGCATCCAATTAGCGTGAATGGTCAGCATCACATTCTGAAAAACTTTGACTATCATGTAACAGGGAGCTGGGGGCCAGAGACAGGCTCCAAGATTTATTACCACTTCTCAATTTTATGAGTTCTATTGTTTCCTACGCTTATTACCAGCGTTAGCTATAATGAGTGTTCTAGAAAAAAGAGCTGAAAAGTAAAAATATACCAACCCCCCACCCCAACTCCCACCTGTTCTACCAGCTCTTTAGCTGTTCTCTTCTGGCCTTTTTAGGATGGGGCAGAGTTTCTTTTCTCTTTTTTGTGTGTTCTTAGACAGCAAAGTACGAAAGAGCAAGGAGGAGTGTTACCTGCACGCTTAGAAAAGTTTTAAACACTTAAGATGTTTTTGTGGGAACTGGGCCACAAACGTGATTAATGAAATACCCTTTGAGTTTCCTTATGATCGTATCAGGGATGCAAATTTTAAGTAGTTTGTATGGCTGTCATGTAATTGACCTCCATAATTGACAAGTTTTCTTTAAAAAATTAGAATGGCTAGAAGGAGAGGGAGATAATTAATATGCCCTCTCCGCCTTATTTTTTTCAAGGGTGAAATACACGTGGCAGGAAGGAGACTGATCCACCCCAGGGCGACTCTAGATTCTTCCCGCAATGATGTGCGCGTGGTGCTCAGCGTCACTGGCGCCCCTGGAGCGGGGTCGTGTTGCTCACGCATTACCGCTACTTCTTAACGCGTGGCAGCGCGCTTGGTCCCTTAGCAACTTTGGGAACTCAGATTCTGGGACTGGGCACACTAATTCAGATTCAGGGATTCTCCTTGTCAGCTTTACCCCAAACTTTGGAGAAACACGACCATAAAGGCTCAGGTTCTCCTGGGAGGCATTGCTCTGTTTTTCCGACTGCTTAGTCTGTTTCTTGATCTACACGTAGTTACAAAATGCAAGTGTATTTCCTTCCGGCCCGAGTCAGGTTAGGGGCAGGTCGGTGGAATCCTCTGCTCTGAAGTTGAGAGTGGGAGGTAGAAGAAGGCTCGGAGCCCACTAGTCTATCTGCCACGCTTCCAAGGACAGGTCTGCGGGGCCCGAGACACTAATTCTCAGGTACCGCCCCCCCCCCGGGGGTGTATGCTCGGGCGCCCGAAGAGGAGACACGCGCGCTTGTCCACCCCAAGCGCGCACGCCCCAGTCCGGCCGTCACTGGGTCCCGGAACCGAAAGGTGCCTGCAGGTTCGAGGGGGCTGAAAAGCCAGAGAGCGGCTACGCAAAGGTCGCCGGTTGGGTGTTCCACGCCTCCGGAACTTCACGCTATCCCGGCCGGCCTTCTTCACGCCCGGGGGGGCTGGGCTGGGGAGCCGGGAGCGAGAGTTGCGGAGGAAACTTAAGTAAAAAGTGACAGTGTCTGGTGGAAAGCAGTAAACTTTTATTTTCCTCCTACAGCAAACCAAGTCAAGGCAGGGGTAGTGTTCAGCTGCTAATGTGAGGGGAGAAGGGAGACAGAGGAGAGTAAATGTGGAGTGTGGAGCCCTTGGGGGACTCCGAGCTTCGTCCCTGGCCAGTGCGCGCTTGTTGGAGGTCCTGGTGCTTGAACTCGAGGACGGACACTTGTTCTACGACAGTGCCCAGTTGGGGCTTGTAAGGAAGTCTGAGTGTTCAGAGCCCCCTCCCCTGTCCGAAGGTCATTTGCGCTTTTCATTCTCGGACGTGAGGACACTCTGGAAGAGAAGGCGCAGGTCATTTTCAGAGGCTCTGTAAAGGAAGGGCGGCCCCCCGGGGGTGGAAATCCTTAATTACACCCTTCTGCCTCGGAATCCATCTTCCCGGCAGTGTCTTGCACTCCCACCTCCTCGGGTGACTCAGCTGACCTGAAATGCCCACCCTACGGAAGATCAAGAAAAGTAGTTTTCTAAGAAGGTTAGAGGTTTGATTACACAGAGAAGTGTTTCCACTTAGGTCCAAAACAATTACCCGCCCCCTCCCCCTGATCCTCCTCCCCGCCACCGGGAGAAAAAAGGGACAGACCCCTCGACGTACCCCCGCACTTTGTTGGTGCGTGTGAATTTCAGTTGGCGCTGTAAGTTCATTAGTGTTTGCAATCAGCGGCGCGCAGACCCCTCATCAGAGCCGAAAGCCGGCAAGAGCCATTCATCAGCGTGAAGTGTTATTCATGGATGACCCCTAAATCACGGCAAGAGTAGTAGATGCCCTGATTGGTCACAGCATGGGAGCCTCGGTGCTTTCCCGTCCCCGACGCGGCCCGGAGGAGGGAAGGAAGGCGGGGCGGCGGACGTGGTTCACTCCGGCAAATCCCATTTGACAGAAAAAGGCAGTAAACGGGGAATCTCTTTTTTTTTTTTTTTGAATAAATAAGAAAAAGAAATAAAGTACCTGTCATCGTGACAAGTGGCGGAGCGGAGGAGTCAAGGATTATAAATGCTCACAGCCGGGTCCAGCGCGCCCTGTGATTGGGCCTTCCCGCGATCCGCACTGGGGGAAGCGCATGGTAGGCTCCTCTGCTCTCCTCTCTCTCACACACACACACTCTCACACACACGGACACGTGTACGCGCCTGGTCTCGGGCACACTCGGCCCGGCGCGTCCTCCGTCTCACAATTAAGGTCCTGGATGCTGATCCCTGGCACAGCGCCCTGCTTGCCTCCTCACCTTCCCCGCTTCCTCTTCCTCCTCCCTCTCCGCCTCCATCCTCCCGCGCCCGGGCCGAGAACCGAAAACTCCGGCCCGGCCTCATCAGCCGAGGAGGAGGCTGGAGGGGGCCGGCGGGAAGGGAGAGGGGGAGAGCGCGGGGGAGAAAAAGAAAGTGAACTCATTGGCGCTCCGCGCGCGCTTCCCTCCCCTCGCCGCGTCCCTCGCCGCCGCGGCCGGGCGGTGGGCAGGGAAGGAAGTTGTAACACTTGCAGTTCTCCCCCCCTCCCCGCACCCCCCATCTCCCCCACTCCGCTGCCTCGGCGGGGCCCCCTCCCCGGCGCCCGGCTCCTTTGAATTTGGCCAAGTGCTGTGTGTGCGCGCTGCTCCGGTGGACGCGGCGGCTGCGGCCGGGTAGCGAGCGGGCGGCGCGGGCGAGCCGAGCGCGGTAAGTGCGGCGCCGCTGCCGGCGCGCCCTCCTTCCTTTCTGGGGTCCTAGTGCCCAGGCCGCGGCGCCGGGAGCGGGAGGGAGGGCCCGCGGGCAGGAGCCGGCTCGGACGGCGGCGCGTTTCTCCGAGCTGCTCTAGGAGGCGGCAGCAAGTTGGCCAGCCCCGGTGGCCCAGGAGCATCTCCTCGGCGTGCAGGCTCTCCCCGAGTCTGGCCTCCCGGTTCCTGGCCTCCCCGTCCCCGCCCCTCCCTCGCGTCTGACACCTCTGGCTGCCAGCTCAGGTGGGAACTTCGCCGGTGCCTCTCGCCCGAGGAGCTGGGCACCGCACCCCTGTTCCAGGGAGCCCTGAGCTCTCCGAGAAAGGCAGCCCAGAGGCTGGGCGCTCAGTGGGGGCAGGGAGTCCAGCCCGTCTTGCTGTGATCGGGGTGATCCCCAGTTTTGTGGTGGGGCGCCGCGTCCTCTGAGAAGGTGTCTGACAAGATCCGGGGGGGGGGGCCTTCCAGCGAGCGGGAAGCCCTGGGATGTCACCACTTTCCTGGGAAGTGGAGACGAGGCTTCTCCAATTCCAGGGAGCCAAGTTGGGAAGAAGTGTAGGAAGGAGACGAGGGGCCGGGGTGGTGTGAGGGGTGGTGGATCTCGACTGAAACTTGATCTGGGAACTCTGGATGGGGCTGGAAACAAACAAATATCCGGAACTGGGCATTTAAAAAATTACAGATTTATGAGTCCTCAACTCAATCTAAGTCTGTATCGTGTTTAATAACCGATCAGAAAGAGCTTCAAATGTTTTAGGTTGAGGTGGGTTCTGTCTGATCTCTGCTGAACACCTTATTATGCGATTTGAATTCCATTCTTACTGCCTCACCTTTAAGGTAGTTGTAATGGTAACCTGCTACTAATGCTTATTACAGAGAAAGGGTAACAAGTAATTCTACCGTGTAATACAGCAGATACGTTTGTTTTCTGAAGTCATTATAATTTAAAGCTAGAGAAAAGTTTCCAGGTACTTTTGGGTAAGGGCAATGGAATTGAAAAAGTGGGAGCTGTACAAGCACTTTGAACAGGGCCCCAGACAGCTGGGTCCGAGAACAGGACTGTCTCTTCATAATACTCCATTTCTTATCTTCTGACAATTTATTTGTCAAACATTTGTAGGCTCTGGCAGAATCCACTGGGTGGTCTTTTTACTGGAAATAGAAATATGTTCTGGCATTACCTTTCCCTTCTGTTGTCAAAAGGAAAAAAAAAAAAAAAAAAGACAGTACTGGCATCTTTGCAAAGCTTGGAAGAGTACCCCAAAAGGTGGGATTGCAACTTACAGAACTTGGTGATTTGATTCCTTTAGTGAATTTTTTTAAAATATGATGCACACTCTCCCTCCCAATTGCCTACTTGGAGAATTATTCGTAGTCTTTCTAGTATATTAGGAACAGAGTTTAGAATTAAGAGTAATCGTATAATTAAAATTCATTGTAGATTTTAATATTTCAGTTGAAACAAAGGATTTTACAAATACACCAAGGGTCTTGCTTTGTGCCTTCCTTAACACATTCATAATTGTCTAAAACTTCTAGCTTGTATTTCCTAGTATATGAAATTCATGTAAGACCCTTGAAACTTTCGATTTGTGATTCTCAATGCAGAGCAAATATTTAATTCTTGCTCTAAGAGTGAGAGGTTAGTTCAGTAATAAGACTTGCTAATCCCACTTTAAAATGTCATGGCATTCACAAATTATTCCTAAATTCTTCAAAGACAGGGCTTTATAATGAGTTTAGTTATTCTATTGTGTATTTCAGGATTGTATCTCTCTTCCTGTTGCATTTTCCTTAACAATTTTACCTTTTTTCTTACATGAATTTTCATATTCCTCTTACTCAAAGGTACTGTTTTTTCCTAGTAGAAAATATATTTTAGTTTAGATAATTTTAACAAGACTATATATTATGAGAAAAAGTACTTCCTTTGAGTAAGACAAATATATTTTACATATACTATACAATTTTTATAAAAAATGTTTATATCTAATAATGATGCCAGTGCTTATATATTTAAAAAATATGTTAGTATCCTGTGCCAATAGCATTAATGTTAGCAACTCAAAGACAGAGTCTATCCACCCTAATGAGGATTGCTTATCTAAAATAAAGCAGATATATTTATAGTCGCGTTGTGACTAGTTATTTTTCCGAATTGAATCATTTTGCATGGCTCTGTTTATTTTCTAGAAGGAAATGTTTTGGGTAAATTATAGAGGCTTTTCTTAGTCTGATCTTGTAGGCGTGTCATGAGTCTTTTGGTTAGAAAAGGGAGCCTGCTTTATTAGGGTGAAGACAAAGAAAGATAAGGATGCTTATCTTTGAATAGAAGAAAGCACCTCAATAGAGTAAAAAGTTTTAAATTTATTCAGAAAGAAAACCTAGCTAAACAGTAATAATCCAGTTAGCAAGTTCAAGCTAGTCTTTCTTAGCTTTGCTTCTGAGAGCCAAGAGTAATTATTCTCTTTGTAAAGAGCCAAGCAAATATGAAACTAGACACAAGTGTATGGTTATCGTTGTGGGTAGAATGACCTATCAGAAATACTTGATCAACTTTGAGCTTGATGTATAGAAAGTGATGTTTTTGCAGTAGCAATAAAAGTATGTCTCGAAATGCTGAAGTTCATCCTATATGGTAGTAGGAAATTAGTCCGGGTGATGGTCATAGTCTGATATAAAAGCACCATAAAAGACAACTTTATTAATATTGATTATTTTAATAAATACATTACCTCCTTTCTATTAAACTTTATTTCACCCTTTAAAAATTTGATTTCTGGGTGGCTGAGGAATGTTATCGAGGTATTATGCTTGTGTGAATCAGTGAATTCAGCAGCATTAATGAATTATCTGCCCTTTTCTTGAAGATGTGCTGTAGAAACCTGTTAAGCATGTTCAATTACATGTTGCTTGTCTACCCAATGTTTTATTTGATAGTCGAATATCCGTTTTAACTTTCAGGACATACTTTCTTTGCTTAGATTGAGAATATCAGCAAAGAATACAGTAATTTGTTATCAAACTTTTACTCTGATCCACAACCAATTATACCTCCCTTTGAATTTTCAGTGAAAGTCGGTGTTCATATTTGTTTTATAAAGTGGAATGATGGTCCAGAGAAGAATTGAATTTTCAGCTAAAGTCAATGTTCATATTTGTTTTATAAAGTGGAATGATAGTCCAGAGAAGAATTTAACAGGCATTCGGACTAAAGAAGTGTACTGAAAAGCTAGTACAATAATATAGTGCTACTTAAAAGTTTCAACAACTAAGTCTTAAAAATTATGTCATATAAGCTTCTTTTGGAACACATTTAAAACCTAATGTTGGAAATATCACTGTTTTAAGAGTCCTGATGGAAATTTTGTGCTTAAAAAAATAAAAAAACAATTTCAAAACTGATTAATTGTTGTGTCTTATAAAAACTGATTTATTTCATACTTTTTTATACCAAGCATTACCATTATGCAACTCTCCTTCTAATTGAGATTAATGTTTCTGAGCGAAGAAGTGGTTTGGAGGGCTGCATTCATTTTGAGTGCTGTTGTAATCAGTTTTAGATACAGCATTCCACAATGGATCAGTTTGTATCCAAACCTGCCTTATTATGTAGAATTAACTTGTTGGTGATTGATAGTAATACTTCTACATCTTGAGAAGTCATTTGTTTCCAAACAAATGTGACGGCTTGTTTGAGTTTCAAAATATTGCTTCTCATAATTAAAACATCCTTTTGGGGACTTAATTTGAACTTTCTCTAAGAATTATATAAAGCATGACGAAGCAATTCATTAATACATTTTTTACTAAAATAGCCTTTTTCTCCCCAATACAATATGCCTCTAGGTGTATTTTCTTGTGCATCAAAGGGTTTTATGGTCTTTTGAGTTATAAATGGTGAACATTAGACATCTAGGTTATTTCCTTTTTTGTTTATATCAACAGTCTAGTTGAGTTTTCAAAGATTTCTTAGAATTATAGATCTATAGATCTTGTGCGTGTACTGTAACTTTATTTCACAAGGTGGTAGGGATAATCCTCACAAAGAAAAGTAAAGCATGTGGAGGTGATTCTTTATCCTCTTTGGAAAGCTGGAAGGATGGTGAATTAACATTATTGGCCTTCCTGTGATGTTTGCATTTGTTTCTTAATTGTGTCTGGTCGGCCTCAGCGTTATCAGCTTTTTATTCTCTTCTGAAAGACCTCGTTAAGATTTTCCTGGGCTTTGGTCCATGTTGCATTGCTTACTGTGATCCATGCTTGTAGTCTCAATAAAATAAAATATTAAAAATGTAGAATATAAGATTAATATAGATAAGTATTCTCGTATAGCCTTAGTGTATAGGATTTTTAAATAAAGATGTGACTGCTTTATAGTGCATAGAAAGTTCCCACAGTGACATTGTTTTTTGTTTTCAGGAAAAAAAGACTTGGTAGGAAATATGTTTATTGTATTTTAATTTTCGTCTCTGTAATGATAGATTATTTACATTGAATTAGTGTTTTTCCAGTAAAAGCATTCATTTAAAACAGTTTTAAATGCTAAAATAATGCACTTAAAATGCCATTTCAAAGTGTTATTTTAGCCCACCATTAGAATAGAAACTATCAAAACACAGAAACCTGCTCTAAGACATAGATGTTTCATACACCAAAACGACTGTAGGATTCATTCATTCAGAAGAATTTTGATAATTTTTTATGGCTTTGATTAAATAACTCAGGTGACTGGATAGATAGAACAGCTACATAGAATTCTCGTAAAAGATGGTAATCTGCTCAAACCTGCTCTTTTCTCCTTTAAATAAGTCACGGTGCAAATTAATGTCAGTATCATAGAACGTACTCATAAGTCATAGGAGTAAATGATTGAAACCATATCATATATCGTATAATAATAAAAATAATAATGAGACTTTACAGCCCTGTCGATACACTTATGGTCTTAGAAGAGTAGCACAGAGGTGGTAATGACTTTTCAAACAAGTTGGTGATAGGTGGCAGTCTTAACTGAGTTCTATGACTCCGATGAGATAGTAGATGGGTCTGATGTGTTAAGGAGCATGTGTAGAATGCAGTGTATCGTGTTACCCAACTCGGGTTACATTCTTTTTGGCGTGTTAAGAGTTGCTAATCACTTATGGAGATGTGGCAGTTTAAAAATCATTTTCTCCACATTTATCGTCCTCTGGCTTACTCTGGAGTGTGCGAAAGAGATTGTCCCTTTTGAAAATGAAGTGTTTTGAGAAAAACAAGTGCATATATTCACACTTGTATTTTCATGTTCAGTTACAGAAAAGTTATTGTGAGATGCTGTGTGTTGATGAAGTGTTTCTGAATATTGTGGAATACATTTTACTTCTGTTAGACAAGTTGGGGAAGAGTGGGGAGAATGTGGTTTGGTTTCCTTGGTGGGGGGAGGATCATATTATTTAATAATAGTCAGCTATTTTATAACTGGATCTACTGGGTCTCTGCCTCAAAACCAAAAGGTGATACAGAGAGAGAGAGGGAAGTGGGGGAGAGGAAGAGGAGAGAACATGAATATGAATATCTTTATAGTGATGGTCCTTCGAGCATTTTCTGTGGGTAGCAGTGTGTTTGATAGGAAAAGCAGTCTATAAAGGGCAAATTTGGTCATTTAAGTTAATTGAGTAAGTGCGGAAGAAAATTAACTTCTAAATTTTTTCACTTCTAAATATGTGCATTTTAGATCCCTGCATGAGAATATGAACATTGTCATTTTTAAAAGTTAATCCAAGAAATTCCAAATATTGTGTATGATTCTTCATATTGATGGGGAAAAGAAGATGTAACAGCTCTATTTTATAGGTGTACTTTCTTTGTATATGGGACTGAACACCAACTTATAATTTTATCATTATAAATTCTATATAGAGACTTTTAAAAAAACACTGATTATTTTAAAAGATCATGTAGGAGGTAACGTACAAGGTCACTGATCTTTGAAGATAAGACTCATAATCAATATATTTTAGTCGTTCTGTCATTTCTTCCATTATTAGTTACACTTGCCAGAATTATTGTGATAATTCCTCTTCAGATTGCCATAATTTAGAAAGAAATAACAGCTGGTAATGACTATCTTCCTTCAGTCAGATTCTGAAGCACTTCTGAATAGGAGGATGATGTGAATTTGTGGTCCCTGTTTTCCCCAGAAAAAAAAAGAAAAGCTATTCTTTTAGTAGAATGGATTATTTCATCTTGAGTTCAGTTTAGCTCAATGAATATTTTCTAATTAGAATTGTGGACCCCCTGTCAGAGTGAGGAGGTGCAATGTCTTTTTGATAACAGGGGCGTTTCCAAAGAAGAGGACTTGACTTCCTCAAGAGCATCTCCAGCCTCCCTGTCGTGTCCAACGTTTGGCTTCTGTACTGGCCTGGTGTCTTAGGAGAGCTAATGTACTTGGACTGCACACTGGAAGGTATGTTATGCAGAGACTGATAAGACAAGATTGAAATTAATTTAATTTACAACCAGAAATGCATGAAGTATTTTAATGAGTTTGCATGAAGCACATGCAAATATGTTAATATTGGGATATGTTTATTTCGGTAATTATAAAAGGGAACCTATTGAAAAGGATACTTATTGTTTATTCTCAGTCTACCAAATGCTCTTTTAAAGTGTGACATCTATGCTAATACTTTTATCAGAGAATTTGGAATTTGTCAACATGTAGGTGGAAAAAATTGGCAAGGGACTGGTTCTTTTAAATAGCTCGGGAAAAAAAAAATAGCTGGCACAGGGCTTGTCATTTAAAATAATTATGAAAACCAGGAGAAGACAGCTGTAAATTTTATTTCTTTCAGAATTTATAATAACTTCCAGCTCAAGAAAGCTGTCAGTCCTATAGTTCTTGAAGAACAAATCTGTGACTTTTTTACTCTGAAGAACAAAAAAGAATCTCGAACAACAATATTACATTTTTCTGTATTTATGAGCAAAAATGAAATGAATGTTTGAAAATGTAAACTTTTTCACTTATGTTTTGTGTAATTATGAGGATAATAAATATAGGGAAAACTGCAAATAACTAATCTAGTAATTTAAATAAATATATAAAAGTGACTTACTAATATCATAAAGGAATAAAAGCTATAGTATAAACAGCCTTATTTTATCTCTTGATTGTCACAAAAATGAGGCATTCTTTTTACAGTGATATTGCTGAATTTTATGATAGCGTCAATAATAGTTGGAGAATAACTTGAAATAATAAAAATAACTGAAATATTAATCTTCTTCATCTTCACTAATACTTTAAGAAACATTCCAAAGGAATTAGAAAACTTTTGAAAATAATGGTAGCTTCTTGGAAAAAGAAGATGTTTGTTGCCTTACAAAGCTACCGGTGAATTTGGGTTCAGAAAGAGGTGAAGGTTGAAGAGAACTTCTGTCAGGTTATTTTCCTTCAAATTAAAACAGAACAGACATTTTCCATCTATAATATATTTCTAAGTTGATATTTTCTATATTAAGTTAATTTTCAATTTATCTTTCTCCCATGAAGGCGCTAGCATATTTAACATTTAAAATAAATTTCAATATAAATGAAAATTAAAGTTATTACTTATAGGTAAGGTGTATCTGTCAAACCAGAATTGAATCCTCACTTTCAGAGTAATTTTTATGCTTCCGTATAACTTTTTTTTTTTTTTGCCAAATACGAATAGAATACCCTATTCTGTGTTTCCTATGATTAAAAAATTAAGGAAAGCAAAATTCTTTCTTAGTGGTTACTTTTGCCCTAGAATATACAATCTCTGAATGAGAAGTTTATAGCATTACAAAAATTTTTATAAACAATGTTGGCATGTTGTGATTTGCCAATAAGAATTTTTTTCCTTAATTGTTTAATTTTAAAAATCTCATGTGTGGAAGGGACTTTAAATCAATACTTTACTAGAGAGAAATACTTCTTTAATGTTTTCTATGCTGTGTTTTGATCATGATATAATTTTCTATATTTTAATTTGTATGATATTAGGTGGTATAGTATATATATATAGTGTTATAACTTTAAAGGAAAATAAATCATTGCAAAGAGTGTAATTTTTAAATAGAATTACTTTTTAAATTCTTCATGTAAGAATTTGAAGCACAATGTGTTCTGCTTAAAAATGCAGTCTCAAACAGAAAAGTCCTCATTATATATTTTTTCAAATTCAAATATCATTTTATTAATGATGTATATAAATAAACCTTAATAATTTAAATTATTTACACTTATGGCTTTGAGCTTTTATGTTTCCACTAATCAGAACTTCAAATTTTTGATTATATAGATAATATGCTCTATAGTCCATGATTAAGGAATTTAAAAATGTTAGTAATCAAAACTTATGCTAACTCCAATCTAAGTTTTTAAAGACACCTAAAAGGATTTCAGATGATTAGATAAATCGGGTGTTCTAGAAATCATAAAAATACTTTAATTTAATGAATATCCCGTTTTACATAATCTAGACACTGTGAGAATATTATTAATACATACGTATGCAGTATCCACACAGATAACCAAAAAGTTATTTACTAGAAAGATGAGTGATGTACTTGTTATTATCCTTAAGTCACACGGCATGAATGCATTTGTAAAATAAATGTTACATTTAAGATCATTTATTGATATTCTGGTTTAAAGTCATTTCAATAAAATTCATATAATTTCACATTTCATTTAAGTATGATGTTAGCAAGTTGGGTCAGCCCTCAGTCAGTATAGCCATGACAGAAGTCTAATCTCTTTTTCTTCACGTTTTATATAAAGTCTGCACCTTCCAATAAAAGAGTTCCACTCCACTGTGCAGGTGTTAGATATCTTTGACAAATAGAGATCTGAAGGAGAGGGCCAAGTGCTTGTTTTATGAGATGCCATCAGTTAATTCTCCTCACGTCATCTGATGAAAGTGGCTTTTATAAACTGTATTGTACTTCAGATAGGAATTTTAGCATATCAAGTTTGGTGAATTTTATATTTAGCCATCAGCAGAGAGAATGTGAATTACTTAAAACAAATCATTAATGTATCACACATTTCATTTAAATGTGATATAAGGTGTATAAATTGGTTGTGTAATTGCCACTTGAGTTTTGAAAAATTTAAATATTGAAAAAGCAAAGTATAGTAGTTCTCAGTCTTGGAAATTATTGTAAGCCTTCTGGGGACTGTTTTATTTTTTATTACTTTGTTTTTACCTTTTAAGAAAAATCATACCTTCTGGGGTATTTTTTTATCATTTAATTTTAAGGCTGGAATGTAACCATTTGATTTAGGAATAGATGTAAGTTATTAGTGCACATTATGCATTTTTTTCCCAAAGGAAAGTATCTCCAGGCATTCTGGGTGAGGTTCTGGTTCCTTTAGGATTAAGAATCGTTGGTATAAATGGCTAATTTTGGTGGAAGAGTGTTACATAGTTTTTAAGTCCTCGTTATTACTTTTAAAAGAATATCCCGTAGGGGATAGGAAGCTTTGTGGATAAGCTGCCACTCTTTGATGAAGGATTATGCACTCTCTCCTACTTCTGTGATCCCAGAATCCATTACACAATAGTTTTATCAAGTAGCACTAGACTTGCTTGGCCATCATTTCATTTCCTTTAAAAGTTAATTGGTTCCTTTCCTAAATCTAATATTTATGTAGAATTTTAGTCTAAATATATATTTTAGGCATTAATAGATTCAACTTCTAAAATCCAGAGGTTAATAATTTGATGCAACATAATAAAGCCAGAAAAGTTTTGAAGGATGCTTTTCCGTTTATGCCAGATGACCAGTGAATTGATTCTTGCAGGGCACTCGGTCATTGAAGTGGTTTGCCTAGTCAGTGAAGTCTGCTGGGTCCATGGCCTGATTGAAGTTCTTTGTAAGCTTTTTCGTGTTAGTAACATTGAGAGAAACTTAAGAAAAAAAGAATAGCATATAAAAATGAAGCCATGACATATTATGAAGGTTAGTGAATTTTCTCTGAATGTGTATGTAAAATAGTGAGCGTATTATGGCATGCTTTGTTCATGGATTAAAAGAAAAGAAAAGATAGTCTGTTATGTGATTATATTCCCATTTAGAAGGAACAATTTCTTGCAAAACATTAAGAGTTTGATAAAAGTGTGTGTTGTGTTATAGCAAGACATTTTTGGTCAAAGAAATGTATTAAAAATTGAGCTGTCAGGCAAGACAACTAATTGTACTTACAGTTGTTTCAGTTTTCATTTAGTCAATGTCAAATAGAAGACAATTCATCTTATTAAAAATTTCAAATATTGGTCAATTATGACATTTTAATTTAAAACACAAGTGATGCCACATAAAAAAGCATAATTTTTATAGACAATTTTTCTTAATAAATAGGTTCTTATTTTTGAGGCTACTATCTTCTTAAAGTTTAAAAAGAGTAGCAAATTTTATTATAAAAGTTGCGAAGTGAAGAAGTAAGTAAATATTTTTGCAATTTAAATAATTCAGGTTTTTCAATGCTTATTCATTAAAGCATACTGTAAACTTCAAAAGATGGCTCTTTATAATATTCCTATTTCTGTTCTGAGTTACTAGGATTTTATATATACATACCTATATCCATTGTGGAAGATACTTGAATCTAAAAAATTGTTTTCTATTCTTAAATGTTGAGAATATTTATAATAAGGAAACTATTTTAAAACATTATTTTTTATGATCACTTTAGTATGACAATTGATTATTCAAACTTTCAGGAAGGAGTCTAGACTTTTATAACTGGTATAAATAAGAAGCTAAAAAATAAACAACACTACGTAGAAATTAGGCTGGTGTAACCAAGTTGCAATTACTTATAAGATTTTTAGAAGAAGAAGAAGTTAAATCAGACCTTAAAATATTTTATATAAATATTGTCCAGATTTTCAGTTTATTACTAGTAAAACACAGGTTTAATGCATTTTTAAATAATTGGGTGAAAAACATTAGTCTTCATGTTTCCTATTTCTAATTCTTAGACTATGTGTGTTTTAATTTTGTGTATGAAAGTAATACAGATTTAGAATATTGAAGAGCAGGTTTTCCTTCTATCTTTCATCAGCTCTGAGGCTGAACCCTTACAATCCCCTTCTTCATTATTCTAAGCCACTATCTAAGCCAGATTCTAATCTTTGCTGTCTCCACAGCTGTTTGAGGATTTTTTTTTTTCAAATGTAGTGACAAATACATGTGTTTTGTGCACCTCACTTCCTATAACCGTTAATAAAGGAAGGTTGATGGAGAGCAGGACTGTGCTGTGTATAGGTCCATGGATAAATCTTATTAGTTTTCAAATCATCAAATCATTATGTCAGTGGTTATTAGGAAGAACTGCAAAGATTAAAACACAACTTTGGCTTCACTGATACTGAGCAATAAAAATCACTGAAAATTTAAAAATTTCTCCAGAACCAATACATTTTTATGGAGGTAAGCACCACTAAATCAAGTGGTTACACATTTCTATGGGTCATTTTTCTAAAGTGATGGTCATAATTTAAACTCCAAACAAAATATGATAGTTTTTTTCTCCCACTTAAAAAAAAAAACATTAGAATATGATATTGTAGAGAGAAATTTATGAATCCCTTGCTTTTATTTTGATGTACCAAGTTGGAGAATGATTGATGTCACATGGGCCCTTAACAAATGTACAGTGATTTAACCCTGTAGAAATTAGAAAATTTAGAGAATTTTAGAAATTCAGAGAAAATTCAACATAGTTACTATGTTAATATTATTTACAGACCAAAATTGGAAACTCTAGCTATATATATAAACCTTATGAAATGTTAAGTTTGTCAGGTTTTAAGGACAGCCCGTCTTCTTTATTTGTAATATCTCTCTCTTATAATATCAGAATTTTTCCCATCTCTGTCTACAGTAAGACTGGCTATCTCTAGGAATAAGTAAAGGTACTTTCTGAGGTTAGAAAAGTGTAGAAAAGTATTGAGTTTAATACCTACAAAGATGTTGCATAGAAACACAATCATTTTTATTTTCTTCTTGTTTGAGATCCTAGAGAATATCTGTTGCCTGATGAAAATTCTTTGGAGTGCAGGAAGGCAGGATGAGGGGTCGGATAAATCAGGCTTCTTTGGGAGAAGATAGACCTGTACACAGTACATCATTTGCCTGGTACTTTTTATGTGAACATATGATTGTGAGAAAAGGTTTTAAAAATGGAAGGCCAGGGGCTGGCCCGGTGGCGCAGCGGTTTAGTCCGCGCTTGGCAGCCCGGGGTTCGCGGGTTCGGATCCCGGGCGCCCGCGGACGCACTGCTTGTCAGCCATGCCGTGGTGGCGTCCCATATAAAGTGGAGGAAGATGGGCACGGATGTTAGCCCAGGGCCAGTCTTCCTCACCAAAAAGAGAGGAAGGTAAGCAACAGATGTTAGCTCAGGGCTGGTCTTACTCATTAAAAAACAAAAAGAAATGTAAGGCCAAATATGAAAAATGCTTTAGTTTCAGGGAAGCTTTTGAGGATCGTTCAGGGGAAGAAATGTACCACTTACCTGTCAAAACTTGAAATTTTTCTCCTTTTATGTTGAATATACTAGAAATTAATAATGAACCACTGCCGTTGAACTTACAAAAATTACGAGGCTCTATAAATGTCATAAAGCTCTGCCCTGATTTGAAGGTCTATCTTTATTTTTAGTGTGCGCCTTATTTACACAGGCATTTTCCCTCTGCAATTCATTTAAATCAAACCCCACATGTTTTGTCAGTGTTCTGTGTCCAAGGGACTGTGTTCTGGGGAAGATTAGAGGGAAAAGACATGACCTCAGACCCCTAGGAATTTCTCACTTCTAGTTGAGGCGTGATATAAAAGATAACTGACAGTCATTAAGGTTATTAAGAAAGCCAAAAGAGGTAATGGAAGAAGTACTACTTTGGTCAAATTGTACTCTAATAGCCCGTGGATCTTTGAAATGCCAGAGAACTGGAGGGAGTACAAAAACGAAGCATTAGAAGCAGTATACAGACGTTAGCAGTGCCTTGAAACTCCACGGGACATTGAGAGGACCTGAGGCGGTAACCACTAAAAACACAGAAGAGCGCCCTGGGGCTTACAAATGTTTAAAAGGATAGATAGCCACGTGAATCAGAACATAGCCTTAGACTTCTCCGCTCCACACATGCAAGGCTGCAGACGCCCAACAAGATGGGGTATTGGAAGCCAGTGACCTGGGAAGAACAAAGGCTGACCATTTCCCTCCTTCCCTGTGGAATAACTTGGCAAAATGTTGATGCAACTTGCCCATAAAACCCTGTGAAGGCAGAGACCCTCCTCCCCTCTTCTCAGTGCAGCCTCAGCTTCTAGCACAGTGCCTGGCCCTGAGGAGTCCATCAGCAAATAATTGATGGGGGAATGAAATCTTCCTTCACTCCACATCAGTGTCAAGTGCCCTCGCTAGAGAATAGATCCTTTCTACAAAAGGTTTGTGGCCTCTAGACTTAGGTCATCACCTAGGACCACTCGAGTTCTAAACGTGTATGATTCTGTTATTTTAAGATTGCTGATGATTCATGTTAAATATATAGTGCCAACAAAGAGTTGTCAGCATTTAGATTAGAACAAAAAATAGGGCTGTAGACTGTAGATCTCTGGAAAAAGACAGGAATTGATGTGGAGAAGTAAGGGGATTCCAGGAGAGGGAAAGAATGAGCAATGGAGACATCGATGACAGCACACCCAAATTCATGAACAGGTAACGACAATGCCGTCAGGTAACATAGGCGAATGAAATTGGCCAGGTGATTTGCATATTAAATTTTCACTTCTACACAGGTGTATGTTCTCTCAAATTTCTTAAGTAGTTCTCTTTGTCTTTCATTTTCTACTTTTGAAAGATACATGGGTACAGAGAAATATTTCTTTACTATTAGAAAAACAATGGAGCAAGTTTGATAATAAATGGTGTTGACATGGCCTCAGAGTCAGAGACACAGGGGGTGATGGGGACTGTGAACTGAAGGGCACAGACTTCACGCGAAAGGGGACACCACATCTCACCTCTAGACTAGCTGTTGCCATGTGGAGGTGAAACAATGTTGCCGGATTGTGAGATTTTTCAAGACATGCCAGAATGTGAATTATGTGAAATCTCCAGATTTTTAAATGTTGGTTCATTAAAAAAGAACACACACACAGAAAACACACAGATAAAACAAAACACGTCTGCAGGCTGGTTTTGGCAGTTGGGCCACCGGTTTGCAACCTGTGATATAGAGGCAGAGATCTGCATTATGTGTTTGGGAGACCGTGGGTGAGCAGCAGGGGCGGAGCAGAGGACCCTCCCCTAGAGAAATCTCTGACGAGTTTGGAGAGAGAGCTTGGGTCCAGATTGTGGATTATCTTAAATATCATCCTCTTCTACCCATTTTGGAGAAGAAAATGTTTTCAGTTTGCAGTACACTTTTTCCTGCTTTAAAACAGAAACCCAGACTGCCAGCAAGCCTTCTGTAAGCATTAGTCATGCCAAGGCAGGAAAGGGTTAAGTGACAGTAGCAGTCATGGCCTCTTTTGCCCTTTCACATCCGTCTTTCCTTATCTCCATCTTCTCCCCACCAGGGACTGAATATACTAGGTTCTTGACACCCTTAATACACCTATAATTTGGGGGGAGTTCCAGTAGCAAGCTATATCTTTTTTTTTTTTTTTTGCTAGCATTTGAATATTACCTGAATCCACATACGAAATTCTATAAGAAAGAAAAATCCAAAGTTAAATGTGACATATTGGATTAGGTTATACCCATTACATTAATTGACTAAAAAGAACACCGAAATTCCATTGGCATACTGTTTTTCCTTCTTTCGTGGTGACTGAGTTGGGCTCTGAAAGCAGAAAAGGCTGCTCAAATCCCATTTCTGTCATTTACTTACTGTGTGACCTTGGGTAAAACCACTCTATCTGTGAGCCTCATTTCCTCGTCTGAATAATGTGATTGGTAGTAACGGCTGGCGACATTGCTGTCCTTGCCAGGAGCCTGGCGTGGTGTACCATGGTGGTGGTGGCTTCAGTCATTGGACTGGTTGTCAGTGGCACCTTAGAGTGAATGTCACATTTGCTAGCATAGGTTCATGTGGGTTTGGAGTCCAATTTGGAGACCAAAATTCAAGTCCCGACTGTGCCACTTGGTTACTTTAAGCTTCATAAAATTGAGATGCTAACATACCCGCTTGTGGGCTGATAGTGAAGATGAAATGAGTAACGCGTGGAGAGGGCTTACAGAGCGCCTGCTACGTAGTGAGCGAGAACTAATGTATGTGAGTGCGTACGGACGTGCATCAGGAGAGTGACACACGCTTCTTCAGCAGTCCAGCTCCTGCAGCCTTAGCTCTCTAAATTAGGTAAGAATAAGGAAAAGTGGTCACAGAGTTTCTTCTCCTTATTTGAGCCGTCACCTGGAATCTTACTTTTAATTAATGAATAATTCTTGACAACCCTGGATCTCTGACTCCCCAAGTTACTGATTACAAGTGGTAAATCCAAGGAGGGGGAGTTGAGGTGTCTGGCCTGTGGCGAGCCAGCAAAGTGACAGCGTGCGGTGTCCTATCCAGGGAGTGACATACACAATAGCAATGGTTACAGTAGTAAAGGCTCCTAAAGATGGTCCAGATCACTGAAAGAAGAAAAGAGGACAATGTGTGTGATACATTTTACAAATATTTATATGAAAAAGATGAAAACATTTTTGACATTCCAAAAAGTGTAAGATGTATCTTTAAAATTTACTTAAAGACACATCTCGTAATGATGTCTGATAACCGAGATATTATATGGGAAAAAAATTATCTTGACAGGATCAGCATTTTTTTGTGTGTGAGGAAGATTAGCCCCGAGCTAACATCCATTGTCAATCCTCCTTATTTTTGCTGAGGAAGATTGGCCCTGGGCTAACATCCGTGCCCATCTTCCTATACTTTATATGGGACACCACCACATCATGGCTTGACAAGCAGTGTGTCAGTCTACGCCCAGGATCTGAACCTGTGAACCCCGGGCCAAGGAAGCAGAGCACACGAACTTAACCACCACGCCACCGGGTCAGCCCCTGGGTCAGCATTTTAAGCATCTTTTTTTAAAGAAATGAAAACAAATGGTTGCTTTTTTCCACATTACTGTTGGAATAAGTGTATACTATTTAAATTGCAATATTTAGAGATTCGAGGAAATTTTCCATGAAAATGTTGTGCCTAAATATAAATATATTGATATATTAAGTAGAAATAATTACAAAATAAAGTTGAAAGTAGTAAAATATGTTTCCATTTTATTAACAGAATTACTTAGCATTTGGGTATATCTTGTTTGTTTCTTTAAAAAATGTGTGATACGTGGCCGGCCCGGTGGCGTAGCAGTTAAGTTCGCACGCTCCGCTTCAGTGGCCTGGGATTTGCAGGTTCAGATCCTGGGCGAGGACCAGAGCACCACTTGTCAAGCCATGCTGTGGCAGCGTCCCATATAAAGTAGAGGAAGATGTGCACGGATGTCAGCCCTGGGCCAATCTTCCTCAGCAAAAAGAGAAGGATTGGCAACAGATGTTAGCTCAGGGCTGGTCTTCCTCACACACACACAAAAATGTATGATACAAAAATATATCCACTAGCATAGTAATTAGCTCAATGGATATCTTTCCGTTTTGCTGAAAAACAAATCTTAAACATTTTTCTGTGAAATGTTAGTTGGCTGCAGGGGAAGGTAGCCTCTTGTGTTCTTTTTCCGCTCTAATGTCTTTATTAAGTTATCGTTTATTAAGCATCTGTTATGAGTCCAACATTGGTTTAGGCTCTGTGAGAGAGGGGTGTAAAAATAACGATGTATGTTTTAGAAGCCCCAAAGACACATATAATTAGACGCCAGTACTAATAACATAGAGCTCGAATTGAATCTGAAGATGTAACATAAACTTTACACTCCACAGGAACTCAAGGAAGAGAGAGGAAGGTGTAGGGTGGGATTAGTTCAGTATCACCTCAACTTCATCATTTCCAAGACAGTATTCTTGATTGCTTTTCTCTCAGCCTTGAGGAGCAAAGCTGCCCCTTCTGTATTTGCACCATCATCCTCTTTGATCACACATGCTAGAAGTTTAAGAGCCATCTTCAAGACACCCCCATTTGTCACTACTCACATCTAATGGGTCATCACGTCCTGCTGACTCTCCCTCCGCTGCGTGTCTGCACCCACCCTCCTTTTCATCCTCACTGCCAGTTTCCTAATTTGGGTCCTCATCATCCCTCATCTTGATTACTGCAGATGTCTTCTGACTGGGCTTCCTGCCACCGGTCTCTCATCTCTCCAATCCACTTTTCTAGATTGCTCCCAGAGAGAATTATTGCTAAGAACCTGACTTGATCATGTACTCCCCTCATGAACTCACAGTGGCTCCCCTTTATCTATAGGATGAAGCACAAACTCCTCAGCCTGGTAGTTGGGGTATTTTCTTCATGGTCTGGCCACGATCCTGCAAACCCCACCTCCCAGTGGGTCTCTCGTGCACGGCGTGCTTCACACAGGTTGATTTACTTACTATTTCCCTGAGCACAGGACAAGTCTTCCCTGTTCTCTGTCAGGTTAAACATCCTCTGTAAAGTTGTTCTTAATTCTCTCGGTAGAATTAATTGCTCATCTCTCTCTCTTGCTCACATCTATAGTATTTGTAGATCTATTTATCATTTACCTCATTCTGCACTGTCTTTTAGTTTACTCGAATTAAAGGTTCTAAGAGTAAGAAGGAATTTAAAGATCATACAGGTGAAGCACCTTATTTTCCAGGGGACAAAACTGAGGCTGGAATAAATATGCAGCTGCACCCCCCATGTGCCCGTCGGTCATCCTTGCATTTATCTCAGCAGCATTCCCCATGAAGCTCTGGCTTCCCTTTGCTCTGTTACACTTCTCACGCCTTTCCTTGCCTTTCAGCAGCTCCCTCTTTACTGCATTTGTGTCTTGTCGTCTTCTAGGGGGCCTGCAAATACTGGTGTTCCTCAGAAACTCGCCCTTAGACCTTCTACCTTCTCATTGAGTCCACTCTCCCAACCCTTGTGATATCGTAGATTCCCATGACTTCACTGTTCACCCATAGGCAGACAGTTCACAAATATTCCACTCAAAACTTCTCCTCTTCGTTCAAGATCTTTATATCTAGAGGGATCTTATAATTATCGTCCAAATAGGGTCAATTTGAGAGTGCAAGTGGGCACTAAATGGCATGATGCCAGCACAACCAGCATAAGCTGGGATAGTCTTGGAACAACAGATCCTTATGGTCATCCTAGGTGTATTGAATCATTGACATATGCTCTTGGATGTCTCAGGGAGCTCTCAAAAAACACCAGGGCCTGGGACCGGTGGTGTAGCGGTTAAGTTCGGGCACTCTGCTTCGGAAGCCCGGGGTTCGCAGGTTCGGATCCTGGGCGTGGACCGATGCACCGCTTGTCAAGCCATGCTGTGGCGGCGTCCCATATAAAGTAGAGGAAGATGGGCACAGATGTCAGCCCAGGGCCAGTCTTCTCTTAGCAAAAAGAGGAGGATTGGCAACAGATGTTAGCTCAGGGCTAATCTTCCTCACACACACACACAAAAAGAACCCACAAAACACCAGTGCCAGGATTTCACCCTAATCTAACTCAGAATCTCTGAAGTTAGGACGTGCTTATAATCAGCAACTTTAAAAAACCTCCCAGGTGTTGCTAACACACAGAGTTGAGAAACCATGAATTTAAATCTAATCATACTTCAAGTCCCATCTCAAACACTGTCTCCTCCAGCGAAACCCATGGATCCCTCATTTTTTCTTAGGACTTAGTAGCATGCAGTGGAGCTGCATTATATGGTCAAGACTTATTTCGTTATTTTAGGATTGCCATTCCTATGGTGTAAGATCCATTAAGGCTGAGATTATATTTGGGAAGTTGCTGACACCTGAAAAGTTACTTTATAATTTTCTTTTATTTGACCAATGTCCACCTGTCACTTCGCAAAGACTTAACACTTAAGAAGCAAGATCAATCTTTATAAACTGACTTTGTTTTGTGGCTGCCTCTATGGCTGGACAGATCAGCAAATTTTTCTTATCTATTCCATCTTATTCCTGACCCTCTAGTGTCTTGAGTCACATGGTCGACTGTGGCCTAGATACACATGGCCAGTCTTCAGCCAGGAGGGGCAGGCTAGACTGATGCCACCTTAGCCACTTAGAAAACCAACTTTCCATCAGGATCTCTGAGATTTTTAGGAAATATCTGTACAGCGCTATGTATTCCTTTAGGGTTTTGTTCGGTTGTGATAGCACGTAGCACATTGAATAGAAACCTAAAATGCACACTGATTAACCCCTCTTTCGCTCCTTCTTTGAGATTGGGGCGGGGGCAGGTATAAAAGCAATTTCTTAAATGTGTGCATGTTTATTTACCCAGTAACTCCACTGTCCCATTAGTAAAGATCACCAAATTTAGTGTAGTTGTTTTGTAAGGATATTTTCTTGCAGACATGATACAATAGTAGGTTTTAAAACACAGTTTCTTCAGGCACAGTTGCAACTTTCTATGGGAAAAGAAAAAGGCAGATAACGCCACAACACCTTTTTCTAAAGTCGTGCTGATGGTATAACTGAGGGAAGAGGGAAAAGGCACCTCCTTCCTCCGCCTGCTTCTGCCATGAGATGGAAGGATGATAACACCTCAGAGTCACAGCCCTTCAGCACTAATGAATCTCGAAATGTCCTTTATAGTGGCATCATCGACTGGAGCAGATTTTTGCCATCATTTTGCAGATAGCAGGGGATTCTTTGTGGCAATTCACCCCAAACCACAAAATGTTTAGCAAGAATGCCCATAGTGTGGAAGTAATATTTTGAGTAGTTTTATGATGGATTTCAAAATTTATTTCTTACCAAGTTCCTGCTGCCCTTTTAAAAAATCCAGATGTTTACTCATGTGTAATTATTTATTATAATTGTTAATTTCTAGTTTCTTTGACTTAGAACATCATAAAGGTAGAGAGAAAAAGCAAGCTATATTTAGAACTTCAGCCAAATTTGTTTCGTGGATGATATTCTCTGTTGGATTTAAAATGAGATTATGAAAGCGAGCTATGTATTAAGTGGAGCTAATCGAATGTGGGTTTTGGTGTGTCCGATGGTTAGCTGTGGATCCCAGGAAGCTAAGTGTACTTCAAGTTCAGTATTTATGTAAAACTACTAAGATACCATCTTACCATGTAATGTTTTCTGGGACTTGCGCTGACTGACTACAATGGCTGGCATTTTCACTGTTCTCACACTTATAAAAATAAAATCAGAAAGCATGAGAGGATACAGAAAGACATCTGGTAGTACAAAATGAAGACATTTATCAAAAAGGATGCCTTTTTTCCTTTTAAAAACTACAGAAAGTTTGATTCATCCAAGTATGCTTAAAAGTAGCAATTTCACATAATTAGTAGAAAGGTGAACGAACAACAGAAAGTTGAAATAAATATATTTTTTTAAATTAAATAGTAGCTTAACTTCATTTCTCTGTTAAATGTGTTGCCTCAATACATTGTTTATGCTAATTCAGTATCCAGGTGTGTAGTTAGGTTCAGGAAGTATATCACAGTGGTGGAATTTGATAAAGAATGGGAGTGACATACTGAGGAAGAAGAATTCTTGTGCTTACCTATGTCTTTCAAAGAGATAACATTACTTTCCTTGGAGAGCTACACTTGTTTTGTGATATGGAATATCAGTTAGTGCATTAAATTGGGATTTTATCATAATGATATTTAGTACAAAGGACAGCTTGCATTTCCATTCATGCTGTTACACCTCTGAGTTAGAGCTAGGTGACTTACATATAATTATAAATTAAAGAGACTAGATTCAGAAGCCACACGTGAAATTGACATCGTCTTACATTTTTCTTTCAGTATCTGTAAATGGCTCTTTGGTTAGTATATTGTAGTGACTAACGGAAAAAAGGGCTTCTTCATAAAATCAATATGCTGTATGTAAAAGTTTAAATGTAACTTTAAATGTAATACAAATTATATGTGTAACAGCTTGCTCTAGTTTTGGTAATTTGTGTTGAATTTTCTTCTCTAAGCTGATACCTCTTCTAATGCCGCCAGTCAATCAGCCCATTTTTATCTTTTCATTTATCTGGGCCATTTTTCATTTATTATATGTTCTGAAAAATAAACACTGTGTATAATTATTTATTATATTTGCCCAATTTTTCAGAACATTAGTTTATATGTATATTTACAGGCTTAAAAATCATTTACATAGTCCATTGTGATTAAATGAGAATTATATGGAGGAAAAAATGTGTGTGCGTGTATTTTTATGTATGTATATGGAGGAAAAAATGTGTGTGCGTGTATTTTTATGTATGTGTATATATATACACACACACACACAAAAGTATATGTATATATATTATATATACTTTTAGTATATATACCTTTTTATGTTACTTTTCTTATATATACTTTTATATATATATACTAAAAGTATATATATATACTTTTGTGTTGATGAATTTCATCTCCGAAGATCTGTACATTTGACTGCCATTAATCAATGCTTTTTGAAAATTAATTAGATTAGATTAATTCATAAATCAAGTGGTTTTGAAGCCTGCGGTCTAGCTAGTTAGGTTGGTTAATTCTGTTCCCTTAGATAGATTAACTGAGTATAAAATTTGCTGAGTCGCGTTTCAGAAGACCCTGCCAATTCTACCGTCAGTTTTGAACATTTATTGTAAAGATAATTTTAAACTCTAATAGAAGAGACACCAGGATTCTCCCAAAAATTCAAACGAAAATCTGCACCAGGAAAAAAAAGTCTCTTGAGACAGATTGAATTCTTCTGAAGAGAAAAATATGTAATTTACTACCATCTAAAATATTAATGAAGATATATGTGAGGGAGTTTTTAGAGGAGAGTTTATCTTATATTTATTATCAGAACATGCTGTGCATTTAAAATCTTTCTTTCACCCCAATCAAACAGAATTTCCAGTAATGATGAAAAACTTTTGATTCTGGACAATTTGTTTACCAAATATCTAGTGTGGGATATCTATACTGAAATAATAACTTTCAGTGTAATTTACACGAGCGTTTGTTAACAGCAAAAGATCTCTCCGTTGGGGGTTAAGAATATTTAATCCTTTAAAGCTGACATATATAACGTGTAGCTATGTCAGCTACAGCTGTTTCTAAACATCAGTAACAAAATTATAGACAGGTTCTGAAGCTTCTGTGGTGGGAATGAATACATCTGAGGATTCAACTTGCTGACAGTGTTTATGTAATTTAATCTTACCATCTGGTAGAAAGTAAACATTTTTTATAAAATTAAAGTTTAGAAAGAGAATCTCTTACACTTTCCAATTGTTGCGAATGACAAATTTAAATGTAGTTTCATGAAAAATAGATGGAGATTCTGTATCCACTATTTTGAGATGAATGCTGGATTGCAGTTGCACTGGTTCCTTAAAGAGTAAGCAAATGGGTACTTTCGTCTCAGCTAAAGATTCTTGCATTTCACGCTTCTTGCATTCCTCTACGATAACATGCATGTTTTTATTATTGCTGTTTTACACAAAAGAAACCAAGACTCAGCAGTGTTGCATGTTAGTAATCTCAGAATAAGTGATGTCGCAAATAAGATGCCATGTCTGAACTGAAAATAAATTACTCCTTCTTTGCATTTCATAATTTTTCCCATAACATAGTAATCTTTATACAATGTGCTTTTAGTTTTGTGAATTATTTGGCACAATCCAGTGTGTTCACTTTGCAAGTAGCACCTTTTTCTTTCCTTAGAAGTCGGCAAATTAGTAGATTTGTGAAACTGACAAATTAGTCTACAAACCCTGCCAAGTTCAAACTTTATAAATCTGACCTAGACGTTTTACTTGAAATAAATACACAGGCTGATAGACTCTTGTGTTTATGGTTGCACCCTGTGTTAAATTGAAAGTCTATGCTCTATGTTGATGTAATAAAATTTAATTAGTTGTAAGTCAGGTTTTGGTTTAGTGGTAATTAGTTTAGTGCATAATTATTACATCTAATAGCAATCTGAAATCTGCAAGCATTTTGATCTTTTTCCAAGTTAAAAAAAAAATCTCTGTAAGATTTATAACAGAAATAGCAATAATGAAATCACATTAGCTAATTTCATTAGACAAATTATGGAAAATGTTAAGTGGCTTAGTAAAATTCCAATGATGATGTACATGTGTCATGTTGAGCTAGTACATAAAATATTTTAAAGTGTTTTTTTCTTATTCAATTTAAAGCAATCGAATGTGAATTTTGATGTTTCTTACTTTTTGAAATGTATTATCTGTAATTCTGCATGACAAAATTTAATGTTATTCATGTAAAATCTATAGGAGAAGGATCACCAAGGTCAACTCACCCTTTACGAATCAAGGACATTTTATTAATAAATTTGAAAATTACCTTTAATTCACTGAGTTCTCACACATATTTAAAAATTTTACATGTAAGCATTGCCCACTTCCAACAGGATACAAAGTAGTTTTCAGCCAACAAAACAGTTACACATACACTTTATAAATAAATCTACACAAACTTTTAAATTAATAAATTTAATAAACTTAAAAATGTAATGTCTCTCTGAGTTACACAGATACTATTATTTTTAACCAGTCTATTAGAGTCCAAGACTGAGTGAGGGGCCAGTGATATTTACTTTTGGTATTTTTCTATTTCTTTCAATCCCTTTCTTTAATAGGAACCTTCTTTATTGTTTTTTGTATGACCCAACTGCTGTTTCATTTCTATTTTTAAAATTATGTTTAGCAGCTTTTTTATTTTCTGCAAATTTACTGTTGCTTTAACTTAAAATTTATGACCCAGATAGATCTGTTGTCCACAACACAGTCCAGTACCATGTGTGTTTCCACATCAAAGATCATCTTTCTCATCATTTGTCTGTTGGACTTGAAAATATTTAGATAAAAAAATGAAAAGTTCAATAAATAGTGTGTGTTGTAAAGAGCACAGTCAGTAAAAGTTGGTAAATTGGTATCACCAGGCTATTACGTAGTTTTAAATGAATTTTTATAGCTAACTGATTTTTATAAGCATAACTTAGGTTTACTACAAATATATAGAAAATATTAATTTTTCTATTTTTTGATAATATTTTTTTCTTCTTTATTAGTAAAGGGTCTATTTTGACTTCAAAAGAGGTCTTATGTTATGATCATTTCCATGTGGCAAGGAGAAAGAAGTGATTTGAGATAAAATATTCATGAACTGACATAATTAAAAATATTAACTGAGGCATCTAAATTGGCTTTTATAGTATACCATTATAAATATTTATTTAGATCTTTGTGAAATGTCTGTCATGATATACACATCTTTGACATAGGATTATCAGTTCAGTTTTTATAAATTTGAATTTATGTTTATGTTGAATTATATTAACCTGAGTCGATCTGGCATTAATGCTGAGTATTTATTCAAGATGTATTTACCACAGTCCTGTAGGTTCACAGTATCAGAACTGAAGGGGGATGGAAAGAATGCTAAGATGGAAACCCTCAATCATTGGGCAGTCTTCAAAGTGAGATAAAACATGCCCATGAAAGTTAGCAAAACAAAATAATATATAATTAGGTACCAAATGAGAGAGATTTAATAAAAGATGAGGTTGTGTTATTGCTTTAGGATATTTCTGAGTAGAGTTACCATCTATTCTTAGTTTGGTCATCAATCTTATAGAAATTTGACTTCATCGGTTCCCTGACTGTGGAACCAAATGCACAAGATACTGTTTAATAAATCAGTGATCAGTTTACCAATTTATAATGGGGAATAATCCTGTGTCCAGAGTGTTTTTATTGATTACTTCAGGCACTGGCAATCAAGGCACCCAAAACACTGAGAAACTATAATCATAAAGTGACTGGGTAAATTTAAAATTATTTATTCATAAATTCAGTAAGTTACTGATTGAGTCCTGCTCTGTGCAAAGACCCATGTTAGGAGCAATGACAAATAGAATATCTTTGTGGATACTGCCAGCCAGAAACATACAGGGTGGTAAAGATCTTCTATTAAAATATTTAAACAGAGGGGCTGGCCCGGTGGTGTAGCAGTTAAGTTTGGGTGCTCCACTTTGGCAGCCTGGGGTTTGTGGGTTCAGATCCTGGGTACAGACCTACACACCGCTCATCAAGTCATGCTGTGGTGGCATACTACATACAAAATAAAGGAAGATTAGCACAGATGTTAGCTCAGGGACAATCTTCCTCAAACAACAACAAAAAAGGAAAGCTATTCAATAGTGTATGTGTAGGTGTATATGTATATATATGTATATCTATATATAAACAGAGTCCAGACTCAAAGTAATAACTATAGTGTTTTGGTGAGTATTTTACCTGAACCATGAGAGAACCTGGAGAATCCCTACTGTGACATTATGAAATGGATATGCCTGATGTGGAGTAAATTTAAAAATTCTGTCCAGCATACCAATGGGAATCAACATGAACAGTTGACTAGACTTTGTGACGACGGGAATAAGAATGAAAAGGAAGGATCCAAAGAAGAGTCTTAGATTTTGTCCTGGCTCATGAGAGTAAATGTTTGTTTAAAAAAAAAAAAAAAAAGAAAAGCTATTTCTATTCCCAGTCTGACTCTCTAACTCTCATGGTTCTATCATGTGACAGTGGAGAATGACAAGCAGCTTTTACAATATTCATTTAGTCAGCAAATGTTTACTATGTGTCCTGCACATAAGGATTCAGCACTGAAGAAACAGCACTTGCACACTTATGGCTCACAGGTGTCGAGACACACCTGCCTCCTGCCCTCATGTTTTTGAGATGACAGTGGGACATTAGAGTACAAATCTAGTAGGAGTTGAGACTTCATGACAAGAGTTTGAGGAAAATACATCAGAATTTTTGGTGATAGGCATTTAGAGGTCATAGTTAAACCCCGAGAGTAAGTATGTCTAGAGATAGATAAAAGCGAAGGCCTATGGACTAAAATTTGAGTAAAGCCTTCAATGAGGGAGCAATAAAAAATAAGGAGCCAGTCCTGGGAGTGGAAGTCAAGTTGATAGACTTGGGCAAAGCATCAAGGCCATGTGCACAGACATTGGCCTGTGTGGCCGGAAAGTTTCAAAATAAGATTGACAGGTAACATTGAAAGGCTCTGATGAATGAAGTTTGAGTGAGAACCTTTATACTTGATTGGGAGGAAATGGCATTGTCTGCCTGGGGACTCAAGGACACAGTGGAGGAAACTAAGACGTGGAATATGGGAAATATGGGAAAATCATATATACAGCTCTTTACACAAATTCAACTGTAAAAGGAAGATAACAAGTGAAGTATCTACAGGAGGTTTAAAAATAATGTGTGGATAAATATTTAGACCAATTCTTCTTATATGTAAGTTCTCCTCAGCTGTGTCTGGAGTACTGATTAAGATTTTTAACGCCCTGTTTTATAAATGTTGACTTTTGGATTGCTTCTTTGGTGGTATTAAATAGAAAAAAATTGCTATTTTTTATGAAGAATATATTTTAGTTACCTATTTTATAAACCATAAAGCATCATTCGAAAAGCAGGCTTTATGCAAATTGATAACTAAAAATTATTTTTGCCAGAAATTTAGATTAATTTACTCAAAGACTCTGGTTTATGTATCTAGTTTATCTTGATGACCAAATTATGTTGTCTCAGGAAATTTCTCTTTATCCATTAACTAAATAAATTTTAATACTAAGGGTAGTATCTGTAAGAGTAAGAATTGTTTCCTGAATTAATAGGTTCATGAGAATAAAAGCAAATTTATTAGCAGACTATTAGAAATTGAATTTATATACAATATTAAATGAGAACTGATTCCTTATTTTTTCTCCTTATTCTTTTGGGATTCTTGAAACACATATGTAAGTGTATATGGCTGCAAAGTAAAAGCTTTGGATAGCTGCCTAATTTCATTTCATAGCTGGCATTCTTTTTGGATTTTTTTTTTTCTTCTTCTTCTTCTTCTGATTTCATCTAAAGAAAGTTTCCTTAGCTACTGATTCATACACTCACACATGGTACCCCTCAAACTCAGATTACCTGAGTGACCCACAATAGTGGAAAGAGTCAGTTAAATACTTAAGGGCAGGGGGAGTCTGATTGAGCCCCACCAGGGAGAGGGGGTTAGTTGAAGTGATATTAGGAAGTAGAGAAAATAATTGAAACTGGAGAACTCTAGTCCATTAATCTGGAGGTTCCTTGTATAACCAATGAGCTTTAATATCCAATTTAATGAAAGATGCTTATTTCACTTTCCAGAGCAGAAAAATTAATTGGTAGCTATAATTTAAGTTTGGTCTCCTTTCTAATTGAAAGAATGTCTAAAGGGAGGGGAAAAAAACCATTTTCATTCCACTCATTTTCATTTTTTAATTTCTTTTTTTTAGAAAACTTTTATTACAAGTATTGACATTTTCATTATTTCCATTGGATATTTAATTTGTTACACACTATCTGTAAGTGGAAAAAAAAACCTATAAAGACAGCAAACAGTTTAATAAACTGTCAATCCATTCTCTGGGTTTTCAAGGTACGAGGATGAAATTTGTCTAGGAAGAAGCTGGCACATGACAGTGTTTCAGGAAATGCATTTTAAGGCAAATAACGTGAGCACATATATTTTATCTTTTCACAGTGTTCAAAATTAGTTTTATTAGTGACTCCTCACAACCTACTATGGTATTTTTTTTTAAGAATGTCATGTCAGCTGGCCAAGCCCTGATACTGTATGGAGTTGCTGATGCTCACACTTCATACGTTTTGTTTTTACCTTTATCACTTCAGGTCTCTGGTCTGCCTAATTTAAATATACATATTTATATATAATTTAAATATATAAATATTTGCAAACCGCAAAGTCTATATGCTAGTGAACACATAGAAATATTTCATACCTGCTTTTTTTTAAAATGCCCTTCTTTTCATTACTGCACTGCATAATTCTCAAATCAAGACAAAATCCCTTAGAGTGCTTGCACAGAAGTGCCACCAGAATGAAGAGGCCCATAGGAGTATGGCCTATTTAAAATATCTGAAAATAACTTGAGAGAAGACCCTCCTAGTTTTTCCTCTGCCAAAGAGACAATGAGAGCACAGGAAAGCTTAGACCTTTCTGTTTTATTGTCAGTTTTTCTTCTGGGATAAGGGCAGATGATGCTAGAATGATATGCCCATTGACAGTGATTGCTTCTGTAAGGCGTAGCCCAGTTTGTCTTCACGAGAGCAGTGATGGAGACCCAGTGTTGTTGATCTGCAGAGCCCCTAAATTTGAAAAGTCGGTTTATCATCTTAAGCCAATATGCTTTTGCATGTGTTATGCACGTGGGTGCCCATGGGTGCTTATGGAACACTGGGTGATGCTCAGTGGCTCAGAGAGGAGGGTTTTGTCTACACAATTGAAACGGCTCCCTGTCTAACAGTTAATGAATTGCCATATGAGAGCTTCCACCATTTTGTGCGGAACGGTGGAATGACTTATTTGATCAAAATTAACTGTGCCGTAAATGACTTAGATGCTTTAGTTAATGAGTTAGGTCTTATGCAATGTACAGGATAAATATTCTCTACGGCCACATACTTAGACCAGCATCTGCATACACAAAAGACACGATGCCTAGCGTAGGGCCTGGTTTCCAGTAGGTGTGTAATAGATGATGTTAAGACAATGAAGGACTATATAAATGGCACATTTAAGAGGCAGTGTAGCATAGTGGTTAAGAGTGTGGCCTCAAAAATAAAACTACGTATGTTTGAATTACAGCTCCACCACTTACTATTGCCTGTGCCACTTTGGGCAAATGACCTACTCTCTGTGGTTCACTGTCGTCTTCTTCAAAGTGGAGATGATAATAGTACTTACTTCATAGGATTATAGTGAGGCTTAAAGTGTTTACACATGTGAAGACATTAGAATCATGCCTGCCCCTTAATTAACACTCAATAAGTGTTAATTATTTGTAGTAGTATTGCATAAGTAAATACATAGAATGTTCTTTGGTTCGAAAGTGAATATTTTTTTAGAATCACATGTTCCAAAGTAAACTGTTGTAATTATTTGTTAAAATAATCAATGACAGTTAAATAATGTTTTATAGTTGGCAGAACTCTTTTCACATGTATATATTTTTAAAATTTGATATACTGTTTTATTCAAGCCTTATGAAATGGGCAGGAGAGATGTTAGAATTTTAGAGATGATTAGTTTAAAGTTACTTTCACGAAAAGGTGGCCCATGAGAATCAATTACGGGTGAGATCAGGCCCGTGAGACCACCCCTGGGGTCAAGCCAGGAGCAGAGGCCTGTAGCCTGTGTTCGCCCAGTGTGGCCAGTGCTGGTGGTCAGGTGGTGCCTACTAAAGCCTCATTGTTTCCCTTTACCTTGTACGAGGTGTTACCATCCTATCATCACATTAAGATACTGAGACCCAATGATAAGTTTAATTGTTTTTAATGTGCATTTAGGGTGATCCAAAATGGAGCCAGACGAAGTAGTCTCAAACCCTTTCATTTTCTCAATCTAGAAAATATACAAATTCTTCTGCCCAGCTGTGTCTGGAGTTCCCACTCAGCATTACACACAGAGCTACCCAGAAAAATCACGTCTGTAGGCCCACTCCACCTACTGTCCTTTGGCTTCAGCCCACCTGATGCCCCAATTCACTGCATTTGGGGGAAATTTCTGCTATGAAACCACCCTGAAAATTCTCAAATTAGGTGATTACAAAATGACCTTTGAATCATGATTGAAATAAAAAGGAATTTTATTTATTTACTTTTGGTGAGGAAGATTAGCCCTGGGCTAACATCGTGCCCATCTTCCTCTCCTTTATGTGGGACGCCGCCACAGCGTGGCTTGACAAGTGGTGCGTCGGTCCGAGCCCAGGATCCGAACCTGCGAACCCTGGGCCACCAAAGTGGAGTGCATGAATTTAACCGCTATGTCACCGGGCCTGCTGCAGGAATTTTTTTTTTTTTAATTTAAAATTATAGAATATTTGCTGTACTGTTTTCTTTTGCTCTATTCTCAAAACTACTTAAATTGATGTTTCTTGTTGAAAGATTTGAGGTTCAGATGAGCTAGCGATTAAATTACTCCAGAAAAGTCATAGGATTTAATCTATGGGCAAAAGATGTAGACTTCTGTACAATATTTTATACATTTTGGTATAATTTTTTGCTCTGATAAGAGTTCGTTCCTGTAAAAACACTCTTTAAGTGTTTTATGTATGCAGAATGTATCTTCCTGATAGATTATAAGCACCTCACGGGCAGGAATGGTGTTTTGTAATTATGTTTCATCCTAAAAAACAGAGCATCATGTTGAATACATATCAACTATTCAATAAATAGATGATTGCATCGCACATCCATAACTTAAACTTCTGTGCCTTTAATAACCTGAAATGTCTCCAAGATTTGTAGTGGCTGAGAACATTCAGATAACTAAATTGCCCACTTTTATTCTTTTAGATAGATGGCATCAATTTCTACTGCCTCACCAAAAAATTATGTAGGCCAGGGATAAAACTTTCCCTATAAATTTTACAACCAGCTCCTAAGAGGCCAGTGAAAGATCGCTACTTTCACAACACTGGTGATCTTCTCTGTGGCTTTTGTAGTGATTCAAACAATGTGACAGTAGCCATCCCCCGAGGAAAAGTTTAATAGAATTAGAGAAATATGAACCTACAAAAATACATACTATCTGCATAAAATCCATATCTTGCATGTTCAGGAATTCTCTTTTTTGGGGCCTTATAATTTCTTATAATATGTGTGTTTCCCTTCTAAATTTAATAACTAATTTTGAAGCTATGGAATATTTTAGTTACATGGTTTAAAAAATTAACAAGTTGAACTTATTCCTTAATTGTTTGTTAGAAAAAAAATAAAACAACTTCATAATCAATTTTTTAGTATCCGTGAGGCTTCCAACTTTCCCCAAACAAATAAGTATTTTATCCTGGGACCAATTAGACATTCTAAAATTTTTTCCAGTTAATTTCTGTATATCAGCTTCTTAAACAGGTGTATAATCCTTCAGCTGTACATACCTGTACATTTTCAATTCAAAATATTTAAAAGCCAAAGTCAGTATTAGAATGAAGGAAACGTATAGAATATATATTTTAGAGCAATAAGTGAAATCATTTGTTTTCACCCAAGTCCTTCATACGATTTTAATTCTTAAGTATTCACAGACTGAAGAACAGTTTCGTATCTTCAAGGTGAGAATTTTTGTATCAAATAACTAAAATAAACTTTTAAAATGGCTGAGCAAAACCATATCTAAATCTTGTATTTAAGTTAGATTTAATTTCAAAATGCTTTTAAGGACCCCCTTTTACTTATTCTCTTGGTGGTCTTTCAAAAGCCAGGTGTCTGGGATTGTCTCCAGCCAGCTCTAAAAGCACCCCAGGCTTTGGATTAATACACGAGAGCTGCCTTTTATTCTGCAATGCCTATTTACATAATGCCCGTTCATTTAAACTCACTTGGAATGTATGGCCAAGATGAACCCAAATCAGAGTGTGTCAGCAGTGCAGGATCTTGTTTTTTCATTGAATTAATTTAAAAATATCCCTCTCTCCCACAGCTGGAATAAAAAAAGTACTGCAGAGGTATTTCTTAATTCAAGTGCTGTCTCCCAATTTCAGAATAAATACTGTATACTTTATAACAATGTATAATAGAACCGGAACTTAAAAAAATCAATGTCTATTCTTAAAAATTTCAGTCCTATAAAATATATTATCCTAATTTATATAACAGGATAACAAAACATATTGCAAATCTCAAAGTGCTCTCTGCTCAGAAATAGTCACTTCCTTCTCACAGAATACATTGACTTCATCCTTTGATTTAACTTTCAAGATCAAAAAGCATCTTTGTGTGTGTATATGTATGTGTGAAATACGAAGTTTTTTAATGTGATCTTTGTCTTCTAAATATCGTTTATTTGCAAAATACAATAAGTCAAATTTAATATTATGGGATGAGATGCTTCTTTAATTTTAGACTTGTATGTGAGTTTTCAATGTGTTTGTGGCTTAGTCAAGAAACCCTAACCTTTTGTCATTTTTTTCAGATCCACTTTTTTGTGTTTCTCCCAGAAGGTTAGATAGTATTGGCTTTGTGTTATGGGCAGGAATCCACTTCACTAAATTACAGCTTGTTTTAAGTATTTACTTAAGTATTTGTGGGACTGAAGTCCTTAATAGTTGCAGTTGCATGCACACTAGGAATTTAAATAAAACCTGCTTTCAGGGTAAAAAAAAAAATTGAAGGATCTTCTTCTTAAAATGATGTGAACTTTGAATTAGGAAATACTGCTTAGAAAAGTTAATTTTCATTTGTCACATTGTAATAATGCTTGTTTTTCTTTGGGTTTTACCCAATGACTTGAACTTGAAAATGTTGATATTTAGTTACGTATTTATGGAGGATGATAATTTCACCCATGTTATCTCTTTGAAATCCTACTTGGACATCTTTCTTTAGCATACATTTATGCAATGATTAGATCTTCTTATCTTCCTTTATGGCATCTCCAGATGCTGTGTAGTAAAGAGAGCATTTTTTTTATACTTCTTTAAGTTGGATACATTTCATAAAGTCATTTTATGTGAATAAACTTTTTATTTCAATATTATTTTTTATTTTTTTATTTCAGGACTTTTTATTTCAATATTATTCAGTATGCACATAACATTTTTTATTGTGCTTCTTGATAACAGTCATTTTTTCTGAAAGTATTTTTATTAAGAACTACATTTGTTAAATAACCTTTAAATGAGCTTTCTTTCATTTTAATAAAATCTCATTGCTCTTCCCCTTCACAAATCACATCAATCATTACATTTTATTTTATTTTATTTATTTACTTCCTGGCTATCATCTGGCCTCAGAAGACTTCTTGATGAATTTTTAAAAATTTTACTAGCCATAGCCTCGCTTTTTTTTATCCACATGGATATATGAATGAGCCACTTTGTGACGTTAAAGCAAATCAAAACCCAGCAACCAAATAAAGCAACAAGGCCATTGAGACTTTGAAAGAATGAAACAACTTTCTCAGGAATTGCAATCAAGTATTCTGCATATGTAAACTCATCAGGACAGTTTCATTTCTTCTTTACTATTCCCCTTGAACCTTGAACCTAACAATAAGAAATAATAGAAAACTGAAACCCTGCTATGGCTCACTAAACTAACACCCTTAAAAGGCATTTGACTGTGACTGGATATGAATGAGAATGTTCCCCAAATCTTCTGCTGAAAGATGGGACCTCCTGTGGGAGCCTTTAATTGTTTTCTTCTTTTTTCTCTGCGGGAGCCACAAAACTCAGCTTCTTAACAAAACCGGTATTAGTGAGGAGATCAAAACCGAAGCTCTAAGATGGTCAGTATTTGACCACCTTTTCATAAAGTTAATCAAACCTGTTAAGAAAAATGTAAAGTAGCAGAATGTAATATTCTGGAAGGAAATTCCATAATATAATATAAAATTCCAAACAGTTTGACCCTGTGGTAGGTGTTTACTTGAAAAAAAAAGTTAACTGATTTTCAGGAAAGCCCATCAGTTAAAAGAGTTACTTCATTTATGTGTATATCAGCTTTGTAAATTCAAGGCAACTGTTCACAACATGTGTATCTGATTGTGTCAGACTATTGATATTCAGTGTTGCTTTATTTTCATTTTACATTTGGCAACTGTAAAAATATAGTATAATGCATAATCAATCACCAATAATATTTCATTAAAAATAAATCAGTTGTAAATGTCCCTTTATGATTCTGGCTGATGTTTTGCTTGTTCGTTTTATTTGATTGTAAAAAAATTTTTTTAAGGATTTAATAGGTAGCATGTCCTTTGGCTTTAAAACATAAATCGGTGGTCACATGTTTATATATGCTCGGATGTAAACAGTTATCTGACTGATAGAAGGAAATCCTAACACACATTTATAAAAATCAGTTTCTCCTTTTGAGGAAATATTGCTGATGGAAAATATTGCACTTTCCAATTGGATAGTTATACCCTCCTAGGTCAGCAAAAAAAAAGTGTAGGAAAATTTTAGACTTGGTTCTAACAAAGGGCAGGTTTTTTTGGGTATGATATCATTTGAAGGACAACTCCTTCCTTCAAGAGTCACTTTTATTATTCTGTGATGCCTAAATTATCCCAATAGAATTTCATTCCTATTTTGCATGAATGAACTACTGCCTATTAAAATGTTAATATCTCCTGGTCACTTATATCTAATATCTTCTGGTCACTTATTTCTAAGCTTGAACTTTTAAATATCAAATTTTGTCCCGTATGAAGGAGAGAATAAGTTCAGTATGATAAAGAAAACATGAAAGCATGGATTTCTTAGTGTCAGTGTCAAAGTTCCAGGAGGTAGAATACAAGTACCTAAGGGAAACATGGATGCTCACTAAAAATACGATTGCCCTAGTAGAAAATTCTGTTGTGGGAAGTCCTTGGAATGGTTCAGGTACAAGCACACAGCGTTTCTACACTGGCAGGATTATTTATCAGACTATATGCATCTCTTGGTGATCTAG
Organism: Tapirus indicus; assembly: GCA_031878705.1. Classification (NCBI taxonomy): domain Eukaryota; kingdom Metazoa; phylum Chordata; class Mammalia; order Perissodactyla; family Tapiridae; genus Tapirus; species Tapirus indicus. The sequence continues at coordinate 29,380,835 of CM062937.1, read as the reverse complement.
TTCTTTCAGATAGCAACAGTATGAGCTTACCTATTAAAACAATGATGTTCAGGAGCAGGAGTCTGAATCTAGACTCCCTGGGTTCTAAGCTCAGCCCTACTATTTATCCTTTGTGTGTTTTTAGGTAGGTAACTTCCCTGAGCCTCTGTGAAATGCCTACCTGCTAGGATTGTTGGGAGGATGAAGTAAGATTGTATGTGTAAAAAGAACCTGCGAGGCACATGGTTGGTTACGTTAAATCACTGATTTTTTAAATTATCCAAATGTTGCAAACAAACATGCAATATAATTTAAACCCAATGTACCACTTATCTATTATGATTAGCTAAGGAGGACCCAGGACAAATCCTTTTTCATCCTTACATACATATTTCTTTTCTTTTTGTGAGGAAGTCTAGCCCTAAGCTAACATCTGTTGTCGATCCTCCTCTTTTTTTTCCTGAGGAAGATTGGTCCTGGGCTAATATCCGTGCCCATCTTCTTCTACTTTATATGGGACGCCGCCACAGCATGGCTTGACAAGCGGTTTATCTGTCCGCGCCCGGGATCCGAACCTGCGAAACCCCAGGCCACCGAAGCGGAGCGTGCAAATTTAACTGCTACGCCACCTGGCAGGCCCCCATACATATTTCTTTTTAATTAAATTACTCTAATTGGAAAAAAAGATTGAATTTAAAAGATAATCAAGTAAGTGTGATCCAGAATGAAATAACTTAAAACTACATGTATTGTGATTCATTATGATAACATATTAGATTTCATAATACCTTAATAGACAAGCTATTTGGGTTTTTAGCTATTTGGGGATTTCTAACCAGAGGTTAGCACATTTAGTTACTTTATTTGACTTTGTAGTAGTTCTCTTATTCCCATGCAAACCAGAATTCACTGCAAAGACAGCCTCTGTATTCTGCAATTTTACTAATTATAATCTATCCAAATATTTTCTTTCAAGATTTTTCATCTGTGTAAGTATCATTATTAACATTTTGAGGGGTTAAATGACTAGCTTAAAGTAAAAAAAGAACTCAGTGGTACAGTCAGATTTCTAAACTCAACGTGTTTAACTTAAACCCAACTCGAAGCAATTTACCTCATGATGTGTGACTTATTGTTTTCTCTAAAGTGTTTTCACTTCAAAAGACTCAAAAAGAAACAGTAGTAATCACTATAGGAAAAGCCAAAAAAACTGTGGCATTTGAATTAAATACTTGGTTGGTTATTTTTTGTAATATATAGAAAAATAAGATAAAATGAATTACACATGTTTTTAGGAGGGAATCTTTATTCCAATTAGAAGGAATATCTATCAATTTGATGAGAATATTAGATGAAACTTGAACAGTTAACTTATATTAACAACTGAAAAAGTATGGGGTTGCAGAAAATTAAGGGTGAAATTAGGTTTTCAAAGATTAGAACTGCATTTTAGAGGAAACCAGAATTTCCTGGGAAATATTGAAAGCCACCTTAATCACCACAAAACCTACCTGGAAGATGTTGCATTGTTTTTAACCAATAGTTTAAAGGATTCAGTGCTTTCATACTCAAAAAGGATGGAGGTAGAGGTCCTTGTTCATATTTCTTGCTTGAGGAAAGGACCTTGAGTATAATTCATTAATATGCAGTCACAGAACCAAGGACTACTTTGTAGAAATAATTTCTACTCCCATGAACTCAAGGGAAGTCTCTAAGAATGAATGATAAGGAATGGATTGGGGAAGGATAATTTCCTTTCCTTCTTTTCTAGTTATTTCAGCTGAAATTTAACATACTCAGAGACCAGATAACATATGTCCATTTTTTTATCAGCACTTTCATTTTTACCATGTCTTAAACCCTGTGTATATTTACAGAACTGTCCCGAGTAGATGCATGCCAAGATTGTAGGAGTTATTTCTGAAAAAGCAGCAAACCTTATCTAGACCGTATTATATTAATACAACATGCACTTTTTTAATAAATTTGTTTTCTATTTTTTTCATTCAAGTGTTCTAGTTTACTTGACCTTTAGTGGAGATTAAATAACAAACATGTAAGTATCCTCCAATATGTGAGTTTAGTAAAATTGAAAATATGTTCTACATTAAAACTAAAAATGTAGTTTGCTACATTCATATAAAAAATCCAATGGGTGTAAGTTCTCATCTTTACATAGAGAGTGGTAGTTCTATTTTATCATTCCAAAATAAATGTTTTATGAATTTTGTAAAATGCTGACCAGCAGTTTGATTCCTCAAATTCATAAAGTTCAATATTGTAGGAAACAGTTTGAAATTACAGCAAGAGTGCTTTAGGTTAGACAAGCAGACTATTTTTGTACAGCAAAGATATTTAAACAGGCTATATAGAAAGTTATTACAAGTTCATTCCCAGTAGATCTCTAGATTTCTAAGGCTGAAATTTCTGGGATAGAAGTTAATCAAATCCTTTTATTGAGTATGCAAATCACTCTGCTGGGCCTCTGGGGAGTTAATGGGATGTTTCTTTCCTTAAAGAGTTTACGATTTGATGTAGAAGCAAGATAAAAATCGTATGAAAGCACTAAAAATCTCTAAAAATGACCATTGTGTCACAGACATAAGCACTTAATAAAATATATTTGGTGATGCTGAAAATATAATTACAACTATAAAAGGATTCACGGTTGAGTATATTTTTAGAAAGAGAGTGGATTTCTTATGGCTTTAATGCAAGTTTTCGGTATCTGAAAGAATTAATTAAATCATGTTTTAAAATTTAAACAAACCTTTTCAAAATAAACAGAGACAGACTATTTCTATTATTTGTCATATGTAACCCAGTATTCTTTGTCTTATTTGGGGGGAAGTAAAGATTGAACTACCTGGCCAATCCTCACAGAGAAGAAATGATATATGGTCTTGAGGAATAGAAAAATGAGTCTCTTTTCTTCTTGATTTAAAATTATTTTGTTATAATCATGTGAAAACCATCATTTTACCGAGATTTTTGGAAGGAGGCGAGAAGCTATCAAAGGAAGGATGGCGAATATGGCTTGGGGGATCGTCCATCAGTTTTAAAATCATTTAATTTACTCTTTTTTAAAATTTATCCTGTCATCCAAGCAATATAACCTATTTTCTCAGTTCTATTAACTTCAGTGCCACCTTTGGCTTCTGATCAGCAGTTGAACAAAGTCTTAAGTTGATGGCAGTGTAGCATAAACAGAGAGTTCTTTTCAAACACTTATCACTATTTGAACAGAAACTGTTTTACATATTCTTTACAATGATCTGTTATTTAGACTAGATTGGGAACCTGATCAAAGGCAGTGTGAGACACGCTGAATCTTTGGCTTTTCTGAATTTGAGGTCAGCATTTGCGTGAAGAACCAAAAAAGAAGGAAAAAACCCAACTTCATTCTTACCTAGACAACAAAGCCCTTTTAGCCATTGCTATCTTGTTAGTCTTTTCTGAGTAGTCTCAGCAGACAGAGAGCTCGTCAGTTATAATTCCGTCATTACCGTTTCTACCAGCCTTTCAAGCCTTGAGCTCTTCAAAGTAGCAGAGAGCAGCACAGAGCACTGTATGCACTGGGTCCCACCACTCAGAACAAGATGCTGAAACAAAATGATGCCAACTGACTTTAAGGCAATTTCCTTCCCTCTGTGGAAGTTTCTCCTTCTCATATCGAATCGATTCAGTGAGTGAAACTTGACCTCTTGTTATAGTGCATACACTTTGCAACGTGCTGAAGTAATTCAAAATGAAATACCGGTTGTATGTAGAAAATACAAAAACCTGACTATAGTATGCTCAGCTTATTTTGAAAATGAAAATGTCTTTCAAATCTGCTTTTCTATTAAGAGAACTACATTTACCATGCATTAGATTTTTCTGCTCATTGTAAGACAATTAAAGTAATGGATCCTAGCCTGAACTATAATTGTAAGCACATAGTTAGGCTTCCTTTATAGATGGAAGCTGAAATGGGAAAATGACACAATTAATTAAAAGAAAAGAAAAACTCTCTTTGTTAAATGGTGTTTTTGACCTCAAGTATTATGATAATCAATTTCCTGCATGTGTGTGCACACTCATGCTTGTGTGTGTGTGTGTAGACAGTGCAAAGGAGATGAAACACATATTAAACTTTGATCGGTATCTGTTAAAAGATAAAGTATGTTTATGAGTGCAAGAGATAATATTTGGATGAAATTCATATATAACCACTTTGAAATGTGTAACTGTTTAAATTATGCCTTTTACAAAATTTGCCTCTTTCAAACAATAACTTCTAATATTTATTGATCAGTGCCATTGAATTTATACTGAAGGAAAGTAGGCTTGTGTTTTTAATGATAGAATATTTCTTGCTTGGTATTTTTTTTTTTTTTTTTTTTTGCTGAGGAAGATTCACCCTGAGCTAACATCTGTTGCCAATCTTCCTCCTTTTTTGCTTGAGGAAGATTAGTCCCGAGCTAACATCTGTGCCAGTGTTCCTCTATTTTGTATGTGGGTCTCCGCCACAGCATGGCTGTAGTGTAGGTCCACGCCCAGGATCTGAACCTGTGAACCCAGGCTTCTTTAGTGGAATGCCCTGAACCCAACCACTACACCACGGGGCCAGCTCTGACTTGCTTGTGTTTCATAACAGATTACTTACTTCGTTGGAACTTGTTACATTGATTATGTATTATTTACTGGGAGGTAAAACTAAACCATGTCTACATGAAGAGAATGAATAGATCCACAAACAGCCAATTTACTGACTTCTGATCAATACCGATCACTACATTTGTCTTAACTGAGTGCCAATTCATATCAGTGAGGTGGTTTTTAAAAAAATTCTATTTATATGAGCTCAAATAGCTTGGGTAAGAAATACACTAACGTATCTCATAAATATTATGGATATTTATATGGAATTCTACCCTGTTGAATAATTTGTGCTAGGCATCTCATTTCTCCAGATTTTCTAATATTCAGGCAGTTGGTGTGAGGGTGGAAGTAGGAGGTATTGGCAGAGATAACACAGCTTCTTCAGATCTTTAATAAATGTAATTAGTTGAGTTTTATGCCTTGCCTTTTTTTTTTAATAGTGGAGCAATTGCAGTGTAAAAAGAGCAGTTGTTTGACTATATTATTTAATTAAACAGACTTTCCTCCCTTATTCTTGAAAAAGAGAAGCAGTTATTCAAATCATAAAAAGAAAAAAGAGATTAAAAATAATGGTCTGTAAACTTTGCAAAGTATCATTAATTCTGGATATTTCAAAAGTAAACAAAATTGAAAATAAATATGAGAAAATAGAAGAACAGAGATCTTTTGAAGAAAAACAAGATTCTAAGTTCATTCTAGTTCTTTTTTTAAACACTGTAACAAATAATTATAAACAAAAGCACAACTCTCTTCAGAACTCATGTAGTAAATTTATTAATAGCAGAAGCTTCCCTTTAGGAACAAGTTTCTGAAGCTGCTAATACGGGTTGCCCAGCTATCTGAAAGTTCGCTTTGCGCCACTACGCTTTTAGGAAAGACCTACGTTAATTCCTGTTTTCGCTAACCCAAAGAAGTCAGAAGAGGATTTTCACTTTCACGAAAAATAGTGAAAATAGGGGCTGGCTTAGTGGTTAGGTTCCCATGCTCCGCTTCTGGCGGCCCGGGGTTCGCGGGTTTGGATCCCCAGCCTGGACCAATGCACCACTTGTCAGCCATGCTGTGGCGGCGTCCCACATATAAAGTAGAGGAAGATGGGTATGGATGTTAGCCCAGGGCCAGTCTTCCTCAGCAAAAAGAGGAGAATTGGCAACGGCTATTAGCTCAGAGCTAATCTTCCTCACACACAAAAAAGCGAAAATAGTGGCCAGGGTTTTTTTTTTTTTACAGTGAGCCATTATAGAGGCAGCGCACACCTCCAGCAGCAAGAGTAGCGCCTCCAAGCTCATTCCCCTGGAACTACACTCGGCATCTCAGCACCAGGCCACCATTCCTTTGAACTGTGTCTGTGAGCATCTGTGCTTTATCTCGATTTATTTTGGTAGGTTATTATTTGGGTCTGGGATGCTCAAAAAATTTTCCCATATAGATTAATGGTAACTGCATCTTCAATTTATGCTATTTCAACTTAGGAAAGATTTCATTGGAATGCTCTACTTTCAGATAGCGGGGGAAACCTGTATCTAAAAAAGGCTATATTTGTGTTTATGAACACTGTCCCTTTTTGAGTAGCAGAAGATTTAAATTTTTGTAGAGGATAATAATTGTCAACTCTCCCCAAAAGAATAACACCTAAATGGGAAAGTACCCTCCTTAGAAAGTTTTTTTTTTTACCATTCCAGTCCCCCCCCTTTTTTTTTTTCACTTGAGGAAGATTTGCCCTAAGCTAACATCTGTGCCAATCTTCCTCTATTTTGTACGTGGGACACCACCACAGCATGGCTCAATGAGTGGTTGTAGGTCCATGCCTGGGATCCAAACCCACGAACCCCAGGCTGCCAAAGCAGAGCACGCAAACTTAATCACTACGCCACCGGGCCAGCCCCTCTAGTCCCTTTGTTTTGAAGAGTAGAGTTCAGAAATGGGCTTGCTCTTTTTATGAAGGCACTGCTATGATAGCAGAAGCCATAAAAGGAAAGAATTCTTTGGTTGAACAGAAATTAATTAGGAAAAAATGAGGAAGGAAAGGAAAGCTCTTAAGTCAGGGGTTTAAAAAAAACGTTCTAACAGCTGTAATATGAGAGAACATACTAACACATTTTTTAATATAATTATATGAAAAAGACATTTTTATATTTCCCTCTTCTAGCATAAAAAGAGTTTTTTGTCAAGCAGTAACAATTTATTCCTTATGGAAACTGCTGTATTATTGTCTGATGGCCATTTTAGATCCATAAAACGAAATGGATTAAAGAAAATTAAACAGTATTTTTAAGTGTCTACAGCTTGTGGCATGTTAACAACAATCTATGTGAAACAGCACCAAAATTAAGCTTTCCAAGACTTTTTTGTATTGTAATACAATATTTAAATGTTTAACTCTGAAAGTTTGTTTCAAAATATAATTGTGAAAGTCTCAATAATTTGGGAGAGGTACAACCAAATGTAAGCACATATTATATATGTGTTACATATTATGCATAGTATATACGTGTATATATAAATTTTTTTCATTCTGCCTGACATTATTCATTATAGGTGTTTTAAAATTTAGATGAGTAAAATGAGTGGTTTTTTAATGTCAGCAAAATTGCATTCTAACTCAGAATTTGTCACTAAATTTGTGATCTTTGCTCAGTCAGTTAAACTCATGGGGCCTCAGTTTCCATATTGGCAGGTGAGAGGACTGGATACCTCATTTAAAATCTCAGGAAACCTCAAGATTCTTATTAGTATTCACGTCGTCCTCCAACATGAAGTTAAAGACCCAGAAATGACTCGGTATTTCTCGGGACACTTAATACCCTAATAAAATCTCGTGTGTGACCCCCAGAGTGTGTAACCTAGTGGAGGTGGGTCTCACTTGCATGTTGCAGAGAATGGCTAGAGGTGGATATTTTAAATTGGGTGGAGTATGACTTTGTGAGCTGCTGTGCTTTTGCATGTAATGAAATGAGTGAATAAAAGTACAAGTGACACGCAATGAAGTCTAATGACTTGATAGTATCAAATGTTCAGGGTGTCAAAACTCTAAGTAATTGCAAAGAGGGAGGCACAATATGGTACAATGTGAGTTCTCTAATAATTAGAGCCCCTTGAGGCCAGGCCAGGGTTCTTTCCCAAAGCATCTGGTCCTGCTCAGTGTTCTAGATGTGCAATGAATATTTGCTGATTGACTCATGTCCATATGTCATGTCAATGTGAGACTTTAACTTAGTTGCTTATAATTCAGCATCTTTTTAAAAACTGTATACTGTAATTAAGAGAGTATTACATTATATGTTTATATAGTAAAGCATATTTAAGGAAAAGCTGTAAGATTTTGAGTGAATGAAAGTAAATTGAAAATTTTTCAATATTTGAAAGTCAAAATATTAAAATTAATACAGCTGTTATGTATGTTTTACACCTACTAAAATCTATTGTGAGATGTCAGTGTTGTTCATCTTGTTTTTCACGTGATAGAGTGTAACAGGTGACTTTGATTTGTGATTCTTGGTGGCCCTCCTTCTCCTTGTGCTGGAAGACTGTGTAACTCTAGCTCGGTGAGATTTTCCTGGATTAGGTGGGTATGATTGCACAAATGTCACCAGTACATCAATGCTTTACACTTTTGTCTCATACAAAAAAAAATTCTATGATGCATAGACTTGATAATGAGTAGGAGATTTTAACTTAAATACTACACCCATAATATTACAACAAACCAGACACGCTAAGGCGTATACTTGTTAGATGTATGTACCTAAGAATGCCAAAAGTTGAAGAAAAAGACCCCCTCAGGAAACCACACCTGGAGACTGTGTGGCATGTGACCTAGAGGTGAGAAGGCTGATGCTGTGTGTGGCTCAAATTCCCAGGCTCGTGCCAGGCTCATTGGTGAGGATTTTCCAGGCAGATATCTGGGTAAGCATGGTTTCAGTTTGCCCCTACAAATCTCAAAAGTTGGTGCATTTGGTGGTCTGGAATACTTCCAAAAGGGTGTGGACTGCAGTTTTTGAAGAAGCATAATTAGTCGTGCCTATAAATCAGTGTGTGTGTGGGGGTATGTGTTTGTGTGTGTCATGTGCCAGTCTGCATGTGTGTGCTCAAACAGTCTACACATAGGCTGCCCCCCCCCCAGGGGTGCTAAAGTCCCCTCTATCCAGAATTATCTCACTTACTTAGGGCCAAATTTATGAGTGGCTAACGCAGGCATCTGTGTCTTTGCAAGTACAATTTTGTGGGGTTTACCCTTAGAATGTTTTCCTTTTTTTTTTTTTTACAGCTTTTATTTTTCCTTTAAAAAAAAATCACTAAAAATGACTGAGATGGGAAGATGAACAAATATTATATTTTGAGTTCTGTATCACATTTTCTTATTTTGTATAAATATATCATTATACACATATACACTTATTAATAAAAATGGAGTGTAGTCGCAAATTTAAAGAAAAAGAAACTTTTTATTTCCTCATTTTGGTCCTTAATTTTTTTCCCCCTGAACATTAATTCTGAACACCTAAAATGGGCTCAACAAATACTTCCTCAATTAATTTGCTCTGACAGTACAGACGTGCTTAAGTATTTCTAGTACGGCTCTGAGTATATCAGTAACTCCGATAACTACAGAAAACAGGGTCAAAAATCAGCACACAAATATTTGAACAAATATTCACGATTCTTTATGTGCACCTGACCTCTGAAAGCTTGCTCTAACACCTGGACGCGAGTAGAATTTCTGGCCCCTCACTCAGTGGAGTTATAATTGGATGTTCTCGAAGCGTCGCATTTTGTGTGGTTCGTATTAGCACGGTGCTGTAACAAGGTTCACAGGGCAACTGAAGCCAATTATCCATTTATAATTCTGCTCTGATGACAATTAACAGGCCAGCGGGTATTTGAGAACTGAATTTACCTGGAGGTGTCATTGAAATGCAATTTTTCATTGAAAAAAATTAAGGGTTATTTATCATCAGTGAAATAACCCTGGTATAATTCACATTTTGCCCACACAAATAATACGTTGAAAATGTGGGTGGGAGGATGTATTTGAGGCTCTCAAATTTTCATATTATACTGAGAAAAAAATTTAGTGTCTCTTAAACTTCAATGCTCTATTTAATTTGCCTCACATTGGCATAGATCCGAAAGGTAATATGAAATTATTTACCTGTTTATTGAACACCTGCTCTGTGCTGGGCCTTATTCCAAAATCCACAGATAGCCTGCTCAACCATTTTAACCCTGTGTTTTAAAAGCCAAGTTGATTTTTATTCAGGGCAGTGCCAGGATTTTAGAAATAAATGTACAGTCTTAAATTATTTTATGAAAATTCTCATTTTGTGATTAGGCTATTATTGAACTTGGGTTATGAAGAAGATTTCAGCTTTACTGAAGTTTCATTTGTATAATAAGATCTTGACATTCTTGGCATTCATTTGCATAAAAATTGAGTCCAGATTTTTCAAGGTAGCATTCAAAGTCTTCTTTACTATGAGTCCCTCCTTATTTCTTGTCTTCTGCCACGTGATTCTTCAAGGTCCTCTGAGTTCTTCTCGACCCCTGGAAACTGTGTGCTTCCCACTCCTCTGCCTTTTTTCAAGCTCTTTCCTCTGCTTAGAATGTCCCTTTTTGCCATTTCCACTCAAGTGAACACCCACGATTACAAGACGATCTCAACTGCGGCCTCCCTTAAAATGTCATGACAGATCATCCCATTGGAAATTCTCCTTCCCCAGCACATGTTATAGCTCAGTTGCTAAACTTAGTGCAGCTGGTTTTATCCAGAATTCTTGAAATAAGTATTTGTTTATCCTTTTAAGATGGTTAAAAACCTAGATCTTATAAACAATGCCTGCTAGTTTACCTTCATATCATATTTGGCAATAAATGCTTCACAATTTCAGTTGAAATCAATATGAATTTCCAGCCTTTGGTGCTGAATTTTACCCTCAATCTTCTTACTATGTCCTGGGGACTCTGCTCTCCGTCAAAGATCCAAAGCTTTTTTTGTTTTGGGGGTTTCATTTCAAGGTTGGCACTGGAATAATGGTGTTGTCTTCAAGTAGATTTTCACTGCGTTTTAGATTAGAGACTATATCTAATCTACTTTTACATCCCTGATTGATTACGGTTTGAATTTTGTAATTGTATAAGCCAATAAATCATGGTGATATTTATTATATAATTATTTTAGAGGAAGGTTCAGCAAACTGTGGTTTGTGGGTCAAGTCAGGCCTACCACCTGTTTTGTATGGCCCATGCGCTAAGAATGATTTTTATGTTTTTAAATAGATGAAAAGAAATTATAAGAATAATAATATTTCGTGACATGGGAAAATTATATGAAATTCAAATTTTTGTGTCCATGAATAGTTTTATTGGAACACAGCCACCTGCATTTGTGTGCATCTTGTCTGTGGCTGCTTTTGTGTGACAACAGCAGAGTTGGATGGTTGTGACAGAGCTTGTGTGGCCACAGACCCTAATTATTTTCCGGCTTTTTACGTAAAAAAGTTTTTAAGCCCTGTTTTAGAGTACCTGAAAAATATTCTATTAGATTGTAAGCTCTTTGAAGACAAGTGCCATCTTTGTGTCTTCCACTGCCTCGTTAAATGTATGGCTCTTTGGTACTTTAAATATTTGTGTATCGATTGGTTTGTTGATATTTGCCGGAAGTCAGGTTACAGCAATGTGAACAGCAGACAGGGCTATTTACTGCAGTAAGAGTTGTGCCTTTCATTCCTAACTGGCATGTGGCAAAAGTCAGCAGAGACTCGAGTAATTTTTGGCCTGCAACATATTGATTACTATTTGGATACTTTGGCTAGTTTTCAGACATGTCATTTTTTTCATGTTTTACGGAAAACACTAATTCTCACTTTGCACTGTGGTTTCCACTTATTCCCAAGGGTGTTTATGCATTAGTTTTTGATTAATGGAATGTTTTCTCCTTTACCAAGATAAGTGTAGGGGATGCAACCTATCTAAATTGCATCTGGTGTGTGTATAAGGGCTGAACAACTGCTTGGTGAGCTAAGCACAGTTAAGTCTACGGATTTAGGTAAAAAAAAAAAAGTAAATAAGTGAAAAGGCACTGGATTTTTCTTCTGTATGCCAGCCACAGAGCCTTCCTAAACTTTTCTCTGTGGCTAGAAAAATAAAGACTAGATGAGAATTCCTGTGAAATCTTGTTCTGTTTAGGCGTAGGTACTGAACCAGGAATTACGCGGCTAATCCTCCTATCGTTATCATGTTTTGTTTGCTTGCCGAACGTTAGCAGTAGGGTTTCCAGTACTTCTTTCATCACGCATTAAGGTAAGCGTTGTATGTTCCCATGAGTGTATTATTCAGCATTAAGTATACCATCAGAGTTTTGGAATTTAAGGAACCTAGGAGAAGACTGTTTTAGAGAAGTGTGTTTCATTGATAAACAAGGTTCTGAAAAATGAATGGGGGACTATGTCAGGAGTGTAAGAAAGTGTGTAACATTCATTAAAGTGTTTGTTAAATAATGTATTCAGACTGACTATGTTTCCCAGCCCCTCCTTTGCCCATTATATGTTCTAGTAAATTAAAGCTCGGAAACCTTTGTCAGTTATAATACTCAAACTGACATCTAATTCCCCCAGACAATAGGTACAAGTCTGCGAGTCTCTCTAATTCTTTCCAGTCTTTACATTTATTGATTCCTTTGTAGGCCTGTTTCATTCAATCTATTATAAACGGCACTGGTTAAAAGTGTGAAGTTTACCACATTCGACCAGAGGCACATTAGAAAACAATAGCATCCTGACATACATTCCGTACATCCCAGGAGTGTAGCTCTTAATCTGAATGACATTTTCATCTATAATTACTGCATTAGATTTGAAGTGCTGGCTTGATTAAAAAGATTGACATGTTTATTTTTTGGCTGACCTATTTGGGTAGTTGTGAATTTGGTTCATCTATTGTGTGTGACCCTGTGTTACACATATTTTATTAGTTGAGCAAAAATCCTGTTTTATTTTGAAGTTACCATTTTATCATAGGTTTGAAATCCCCTTATTATGGTTATGCAAGAAATTGTGTGTGCATGGATTCTCACTTACCTAGATATTATAAATTGCTCTATATTTCAGAAGGCATTGTAGAGTTTAGTATTACTGAGATTGTTATTGAAACGTTTATAAATACTGCATCAAATGGCCTCTCCAACTTGATGGCCCCTGTTAAGCTTTCATGGAATTAACATAATATACTTCTTATTGTACGCCATTCCTCAGGATTATGCCTTTTCTACACATCTGATGTTGTAAAACATACTGTGTAAATAATTGATAATAAACAAATTCTACTTTTGCCCTGGTGTACTTCATCAGTTTCGAGACTTTGAAGTTCTGTAAATAATTTATGGCACTTATTAGTGCAGGCAAATCAAACGATATCCTTGATCCGAGCTGCTTTTTGTCCTCGTTGTTTCTGAGCAGAATTGGTAAGTGATCCTTCTGATTGGTAACTAAACCGAATGCCACTGAAAGTCACTGTGGTGTTCCTGCTGATGTATACTGATGCTCAAAATGTTGCCAAACCATTGGTATTTACACTAATGGACTTTGTAGAGTTACCAGAATGTGTTCTGAAACTAGAACTTGGTATATCTTTTAAGAAAGAGAAGTGTCTTGTCACCATGCTTTTAGTTTACCTATAAATTCTTCTGCGGTGCATGTTAAGAAGAGGATTTTGACTCAATATGCATTCCTTGGCAAAGACACAAGCATGCTGAAAAATATGAACCAAAATATCAAAAGACAGATTATATGATTTTTTTTAACACATAAAAGCTTAGGCAGTGTGCCAGTTAGCCAGACTAAATAATCCACAATGGTACAATAGTCTTTCTGGGGTGTGGAAAATGTAACCATGTGATAGTCAGAAGTGAAGTTTCAGAATTTATGAAAGATTTATGACTTCAACATTTTTTCTCCTCGTGGTCTTCTGTGTTATTTATAATTACATGAATCTTAACCAAAGGTTCCATTGATTTCATAATGAATTCAAATAAAGATTTTAGTTCCTGAGTGACCTTTAAAGGTTAGGCTGGTTATGCATGTTTTTTCTAAAAGTTTTCTGTTGTGATGAAATTTATTTTTTACCCTGGAAGGATTCAGACATAATAGATAGGGTCACTTCAGACTGTGGTTATAACTGCAAGGCAGATGAAATAAAAGGTAACCAATACAATTACACACGCACACTTATATCAGAAGGAATCCTTTATTTAATTATCTATGTTTTTTAAGGGAAGGATTTTTTTTTTTTTTTGAGGGAGATTGGCCCTGTGCTAACATCTGTTGCCAAATCTTCTTTTTCTTTTTTTCTCCCCAAAGCCCCAGTACATAGTCGTGTATCATAGTTGTAGAGTTGTAATTCTCCTGTGTGGGATGCCACCTCAGCATGGCTTGATGAGCGGTGAGTAGGTCGGTGCCCAGGATCCGAACCAGTGAACCCTGGACTGCCGAAGTGGAGCACAAGAACTTAACCGCTACACCACCTGGCCAGCCCCAGAAGGACTCCTTTATTATAGTTTCATTCAAACAAGCCATGTAGGGGAAATTTTGTCCCTTTTTGAGGGGGTCAGTATAAGATGAGCAATCTATGATGCATCCCTTATTATGGTATTTGCCATCTCCTACAGGGGGTTGATTTGCAAGAAAGCCCCATGGAAAGTGCCTTTTCCTCCATATTACCATGTCTCTGATGGCTCCCTTCTGAAGGGCAGGGTCTTGATGGCTGGTGAGGGTTATTTGGTCAACCTGTCCCTTTGAAGTGGATAAGGGAGAATATTTTAAAGTGCTGTGCCACACTAAAGCATGGTTTTTAAAAAGTATTTTTAAAACCCTTGAAATAATAGTATAAATACAGCTTCACTACATTCTGAACATTAATTACTAATCATAACCCTAAATTAATTTGTCAATATGCTGTGCAAAGACATTTAAAAAGAAATGCAAATGCCAAAAGAATAAAAGATTTGCATTTGTTATAAACGTTAACTCACTTAACTTCAAACACTTATTATTACTATTCATGAAGGAAATCATGGCTCTCCATTATATTCTCAGAAAAATTTCTAACCTTGAAAACCTTCGCGAGGCCCTGGCCAGACCTCAACTCCTGCAAGCAGCTTGTAGCTTTGAAATCAATAACCCTTATGGCAACTTCTTTTCAGGGCCAAGATTAACTACCCTAGAAAGAAAGCTTATCTTGGATTGAACTCCAGAAAAGAACTCACAGTCCTCTCTGGGTTCCACTCCTCTGGTGTGTCTCTGCTTGGAGTCTCCTAAGCATTCTCCCTGAAAGACACCCCTGGGGAACAGTACTCTGATTGCCGTGCCATCCCCTGGAGGAGTGAATTTATTTGGCCCATGGTAGGCAACACATCACTATTTCCTCAAGTCTCTCCTGCTAGAAGATCAGAGCCAAACTAGAAGCTTTGGCTTAGAGTTGCTGAAGAGCATCTATTTACTAGAGGCCACATTCAGATGGTTCAGGAAGAACTGTAGTGTGTCCAGGCACAGGACAAATTGGCATTGTAGCATCCAGAAAATCAGTGTGGGATTACCAATTCAGAAGGCCAGTAATTCACCATTGCCAGATCTTATCCAGGAGGCAGGACGTAAGCCAAATGGGAAGTCTGAGCATCTTCTTAAGGGTCAATATGAGCAAGTTCCATGTTGGCAGGAGGTAAGCCTCGTCCTTGACACTAGGCTCTTTACCTTCTCCATCTCTGTTTTCACTCTCATCGCACTATCTGGTTGGAAGGCTCCATCTGGACTTGAGTCCTCAGGTGTGGTCAAGTGACTAGGGCTGATTGTGGAGAAAGAATAGAGGGCTTGTTTCTGGTTCTGCTAAAGATGTCTAGGGTTCCTTTTAGCTGTACTGTTACTTGTTAAGAAAAAGTCTGACCATTGAAGGCATTTTTTTCCTTTTTCTTTTTCATATCCTTTCCTACACATTTCAAAGGAGCATATCAGGAAGTTTTTAAGACAGTCACACCTTGTTAGTCTCACATCTCTGTACCAAAACCCAAACCCCGTAGAGCATCACTCCTTTCAAGCCAAATATCATACTTGCCATGGGCCTTTGTGTTTCCTCTTCTCTCCCTGTGAAATGCTGCTGCCTGTCAGTTCTGGTCATCTTCACAAAAGGGAAGAAACTTAACACCTGACCCCGCAAGAAGTTTTTCTTTACTTTCACTCCCTTTCTTCCATCCTCAGAACCCCTATTACAATTAGTAGCAACATGTTACAATTTGACAGTTTAAACTCCTTCCAGCAGTTTTCTGATTCTAGCTATTATTACTTTATTTGTGAATCTATTTCCTATACAAATGGCAAGCCCTATTTTTTTCTACAAAATTTTTAACAGAATTACACTGAAGCTGTAGGCGTTCAGTGTTTAACATTCATTGACTTGATTGCCCTAAGTTGTTCATACCTGAAGTCAAGTCCCATGGTTAATACTCTTACTACTTAGTATCTTCTACAGTGGTGGGTTACAAACTATGCAGCCATGACCTTCTCCAGCCCAGAAAGTCTGGAAAAGGGAACAGCCCGTTGTTTTCTGGGGGCTGCACCCCCAATTCATCAAGACCAGTTCTGCTTTTTTCCCCACTAAGAGTTCATTTCACCCCAGAGGATATTATTCAGAGGATAAAGAAAAGTTTCCAACCCACTGCTTTGATTACTTAATAAATACTCAACAAATCATTATCCCACCATGGCATGGCATAGGGAAATAATAAGTTGCAGCTCAGTAATACAAAAAAAAAAAAAAAAAATGTAAAGGGCTGTAAATGTATACTGTGGCAAGAGAAAGTATCTTTTGCATATAAATGGTTGAAACAGTGACGGTAACTTTAAGTATTTAATCTAAGAGATTTAGAGCAGCTACCTACTTGTATATAATCTGCAGTCGCCTTTCACTCAGGAGTCATGGCTTCTCAGAAATGCAGTGCTGGTTTGTTAAACCTCTTCTCCTTTTTGGCAAGGAGATAAAGAATCAGAGGGAAGGCCTAGAGCAGATTTCCGACCTCAGACTGCTTGCCCTGTTCCACAATACTTTCTACAGAGTAGAGATTTCTTTGCACTAATAAACTCCCAAAAGGAGTTCCTATGGAGATGGCTTAGTTTATCAGTAATTTATACCTTAGTGTGTATTACTTTAAGCAGGTAACCAGATTACTTTTACCGGGGGAAGACGTGCATTGATTGAGGGCAAGCTAAGGTGAGGCCATATGTGAACTCAAGACAAGGAGAAGGAAGCACAAAGGTGGAGTGCCAAAACCAGAGAGGCCAACATGTGGCCACTGGGTTGGCTTTAAGACCCAACCAACCTTTTCAGGTGTTGGTGTGAACTGTGAATGTTGCTGACAGCCTGCCACTCTGGTGAGAGGAGAAAAGACTAACAGCACAAAACTTAAATGACCTGTGACCATGAATGATGGACAGTTAGAATGAAACTAGCAAGAAAAGTCAATGGTGGTGGGAATGGGTGCAAGCAACAAAGGCAGGCAGGTGTCCCTCAGTGCACAGTCAGGTGTGGGATGTCTCAGCTGCTGGGTCAGGCCCAGGTTGCATAGAGACCAAAGACCCAATGATGAAGAACAGAGAAAAGGAGTAGTGATGAAAGTGTCATTTGAGAGAGATATAAAACCATAGTCTGAGAAACATTGTAAAGGCACAAATGGAAATGGGGAAGGAGCTAGATGGAAGGGAAGGGTGGGGGTAAAATCTAACAGGAAGAAGCCAAAGTCAAATCATAACCATAAAACGTTCCTTACATGACAAGGAAGATGATGGGCCCTTGCTTACTTCTGCTTTCTCCTCTTTTTGCAGACTATGTGAAAGTGTATATTAGTAAGATTTGTACAAAAAATTTAAGTGTAGTTTAGATAGTGTTGGGACACAATAGAGAAAGCTGGCTAGGAGAAACATTGCCATAAACCTAGGAAGTACCAGTGTGGTTAATGATGGTGGTTGATCAGGACTCTTGCACATTTCATTATTCAGTACCTTAGAAGCGAAAAAACATTGGTGGTTAGTGAGAAAATTAAACTTGCCTAAACAAAACTTTAAATGAATTGAAAATTGGTAGAAAAGTGTTTGTGTGTGTTTGTATTTCTGTTTGTTTTATTGTAAAAACTATGGCTTAGCATCCAAATTTGCTTCAGGTGTGAAAATCTAGGTACAAATCTCAAATCGCTGGATATATAGTACTAATGTGTGCATGTTTGTGTGTATATATATAAACATAGATGGCTTTTATAGAATATCATTGCATATTTTAAGGTATATTTTGCTTGGGTATTCCCAGGAGGTAATTAGACATTTAGTTTATGAAAAAAATTATATTAAACAGACAAAGATTTCAAAGGGAGAGCTATGAAAGGTCTAGAAATGATACATATGGGACAGAACAATGTAGAAAAATATCAACATTTTTTGTATAATCATAGAAAAAGGATCAGTTCGAATGGGCCAATTCTTTTTGCTAGATATAATAGTACAAAAATAGAAACTTTAAGTATTAGAGAGAGTATTATTGAGCCAAATTCATCTTTAAAACTTATTCCCCTAACTCAGAATCAAACACTGAGAATAAAGGGTTTAAAATAAAAGAAAATATATCCAATTCACACTTTAGGAAAATGAAAATACTACACACCAAGAGAACATTCTTACTGAGCTTTTTTCAATGCTCTCATTTTAACCAGCTGGAATTATTTTTAAAGTACATCCAATTCAACCTTTTAAAATGACAGATTTGCCTTTTAATGGGAAATATGTATTTCATCATAAAGATGGAGCACAGTGTCCTTGGCTAAATTATTCTCTACAGAAGGATGCTCTTTTTTTGTACTCTGTGCTTAGCCTATAAGGAAGAACACATATTATAGAAAATTTGCTTCTGGCATGGAAGATTAGAAGAATACAGACAGACTGATGGAGAAAAATTAAAAATGCACACTGTTCCTTCCGGTATCCTGAATTCCATATGAGAGTGTTAATTGTTATGTAATGAGCAGTCCATATAGACAGAACCAGCCAAGGAGAAGAATAACCTGAGAAATGAAAGTTCCTTTTATAGTTAAAGAAGAGACAACCACAACTTTAAATAACTAAATAGTACATTAGAAAAGGTATTTCACAAGCTCCCTTATTTGGAGGTATTATGGTTTCTTACTCAAGGAATATCTTAAATCTATACTCATTACAAGTTTTGTTTTGTGGGGAGTTAAAAAACATCTCCAGTTTCTAAGGAAAAACAAACAGTTAACTGATAACAATGGAGCTGAATTAAGCTATCTCAGTGTTTATGTTCGTAAAACTGACACATCTTCAGTGAAGATTGACATTCCTGAGACATAAGCATGACTGATGCTGTTTGACAGAACAGGATCTGTGAGCAGAGGGTAAATATTCCAGGACTGTGTACAAGGGAGAGGGCTGAGGTCAACCAGAGGCTTATCCAAAGTAGGACATTGGGGCAGGGCTTGTGAGCAAGTGCTTAAGGGCTAAAATGTGGGGCCAACTGGGGACTAAAGGAAGGACCTGAGAAGATCTAGGAGTGGAGGGCAGCAGCAGGACAACGTGGGCAGCAGGAGGGTGGTCTAAAATCATTCCCAAGGTTGGGGGTTGGAAGTCTGGCGAGCAGAGCATGCTCCTGGAAGCAGACCCCTCTGTTGAAACAAATATACAATGTATCTCATCCTCGGGCTTTCTTTTTTCCGGGAAAGATTCACCCTGAGCTAACATCTGTTTCCAATCTTCCTCCCTCTTTTTTCTTTCTCCCTCGCAAAGCTCCAGTACATAGTTGCATATTCTAGTTGTAAGTCCTTCTAGTTCTTCAGTGTGAACCGCCGCCACAGCATGGCTACTGACAGACGGGTGGTGTGGTTCTGCGACCGGGAAATGAACCCTGGCAGCCGACGTAGAGCACACCAAACAGTAGAGCACACCAAACTTTAACCATTAGGCCATCAGGGCTGGCTCCTAGGGCTTTTTTGTGTGTGTGAGGAAGATCGGCCGTGAGCTAACATCCATTGCCAATCCTCCTCTTTTTTGCTGAGGAAGACTGACCCTGGGCTAACATCCATGCCCATCTTCCTCTACTTTATATGGGACGCCGCCACAGCATGGCTGACAAGTGGTGTGTCGGAACCTGCAAACCCTGGGCTACCGAAGCGGAGCATGCAAACCTAACCGCTATACCACTGAGCCGGCCCCTCCTAGGGCTTTTTTATAATGGATTTATTTCAGAATCCACCACCTCTGAATAACAAAACATGGACTTAGGTTTGTCAACATCAGGCATACCGTTTTATTAATTTAAGTACTAAAATTTTGTGGAAGTGCTGAAGGGTCTTTTAGGAAACAGAATAATAACTATGCATTTAAAGACATTTTGGTGGAAATGCCAGCCTGAAATGCTGTATCTACACAGTCTCCAGATCTCTTTCATAATCATAGAAAACAAAGTGGACCACTACTTACAATATGTAGACAAAAACACTTGGTTTGTATGAAGCTCATTCATTCATTCATCAAATGAAATGATTGTCTATGCTAGTCCTTGTGCTAAATGTGGTAGGTTAAAAGTGGAATCAGACCCAGAGCCTGTCCCAGCTAAAGCATCCAGCTGAATTTAAAAGTATGGGACATCTCTAGCTCTATTTGACAGAAAGGTGGGTACCTAAGGAGGCAGAGAGGGAACTAAAATTTTTTAAAAGGGGTTGGAACTTCCTGGTGAACTCTGAATGCACAGCTTAGATGTGTGAACTGTACTTTTAAAAATCTAAGCGTCCGATTTGCTTTCTCACTTGTGGCCCTGAATTCTGCCTGGGAGTGGAGCACGGGGGTTGAAGGTGATTGAGAGAGAATGCTGATGGACTAAACCAAACCCACAGCCAAACAGCCAGACAGGAAGTGCAGATCCAGAGAGACTGGGCATGTAGGGCCTGGGCCATGAGATGAAAGATCAATAGGGTTTGAAGAAGAGGGTGGGTAGGAAGCCTGCATGACTCGCCTAAGTCTCAGAAGACAGTGGCATCATTTTAAAAATGGGTCCAAATATAAAGTTTTTTCCCTTCTACTCCCCCCATTTAACCTTTATGTAACATAAACTCATACCCCCAGCTTCAAGACGACAGGTAGGTTTGTCTAAGCATGGTTAGTGTTTACGGTGTTGAAGAGAAAAAGATTGAGTGTTGGTTTCCTCCACCCCACCCCTCAACCTTGCAAAGTGGTAGAAGGGAAGACAGTGGAAGGAAATTTCCAAAGAACAGAGGGCAAAGAATGCCTCGTGGTTTCTGGAGCCCTGAGAGCTGCCTTAAGGTCTTAATACATCACACAGGCAGTTGGGAGACTGGAGCTCCTGGTTCTGGGGCCAAGAGTTTAGGCCAACAGACTTGGCGCTGAGCAGACAGAGGTTGCTCTTCAGAGCTCACCTTCCCCAGCTTTGCTACGCCTTCCTCCTCCGTCTTTCCAAATTCTCTCCCTCCCTAGCCTGAGACCATGGGCTTCGGTGGCTGCTCTGGAGGGGTTTGTGGCAGTTTTTGCTCCAGTGGAGTGTCTTTGGCAGGTGCCCTCTAGTCATGGGCACAGCCTCATAGCCCCTCCAGAAGGACATCTGCTGCTAAATTTCACCATTGCCCAGGCATATGGCCTTAGGCCTCCTCCCGATCATGGTGGAAGCCCAGAAGGCTTCCTGGGGTCATTAAAAGTTTTAGAGCAGGGGAATGACAGAAAAAGACTAATGTTTCAAGAAAATGGATTCAAGAAGGGAGGTAGTTCAGAACTGTTGCTATCAAGGTTAAACATTAATGAAGCTTCCTAGCGCTAATAGTAATGGAGGGAGAGCATGGGGATTGAAGGAGTGAAAACAACTCACTCAGTAATTGGGTGGCTGTGGGGGACAATAGAAAAAAAAGAGTCAAAGAGTCTGATGAGATTTTGAGCCTCATTGTGATTACAAAAAATAAGGAAAACAGGGACAGCTGGATATAGTATCGGAGTGATAATAGGTTCAGTCTGATACCGATTTCAAATGGTGTGATTACAATTTAGACTGGAGGGGTGTTATCTTTAGGCTTATAGAAGAGTTAAAATATTTTCAAAGTGTTTAAGACCGTTATTTTAAGTGTGTATGGTACAGGTTGAAATCCTGTGAAAACATGCTCCAAACTAATTCATAATAGATTTGTGGGTTTTTTTTTTTGAAAGAGTGAATAATTCAAAATGAGTTTATCTTGAAATAAATATGTAATCACATTTGAGTTTCGTTGCAGAATTTTATTGGACCCTGGGCACACATCTGTGTCTTTAATTCACTATTTCTTTGAACTCAGGTTATCTCGACCGTTGTGTCACACAATCTGTTCTGTTCAATGACTCAACATAATCCACACATTACGGTCTTTCTGTTCACACATTTACCTTCCTGGCCATTATTTTAATAAGAGACACATTAAATGGCTCTGCAGATTCCTGAAAACCTTTTCCTACAGTGCTTATACAGAAGTCAAGTGTTACATTCACTTGCTTGAAAAATAATAATTCAATGCAAATTGAGAGGATTTTAAAAAAACAAAAGGAAGCAAATTCCTCTGTTCAATTAAAATTACAGCTTTACTCTTTCTATTATACAAACATATTCATTTGCATTCAATGAACTGGTAAGAGATTTCTCTAAAAAATGAATTCACATAAGATATTCATAAAAATTGAGTCCGTATTGCTCCCCATTTCCCAGCAAGCTTTGTGACTTTTCGGTTTCCACAGCTGTGGATCAGCTGATTCATAGTCCCGTAAGATTCACACTCTTATTCATTCTCTTTAGCTTTTCTGAATTCAAAATAACCCCATCGACAGTAAAATACAGTTTGCAAATAATTCTCTAATGCTCATATGATCATTTAATTCCTACTTAAGCTGTGACTCTGAAAACACACATTGGCCAAGGCTTAAAAAAACAAATTTAAACTCTCCCATCCCTTTTCTGCTCGCATCCTCTTTCCAACCATGTAAATTTCACCACTGCTCCTTCCTTTGTGAAAATGGCTCTCCTAACTAAAACAGTTCACATAAGCTAGATGGTTCTTTACATTTAATTAATAAATAATAAAATCCGCCCACCTCAGCCATTTGCATTATCACTTCTAGAAGTTTCGGCCTCTGGATGACTCACGTGCTTCTCTCCCTCTTCGGGCCCACCTCTCTCGTGTGCATCTGACAGTCTGCTCTCTCCGTGCCGCTGGTCCCAGGGCCTGGGCACCCTGCTCTTAATTCACCGTGAATATATTTCCTTGGGGCCCCCCAGGTGCAGTGGAGCATTATTGTGACTGATTTACACCCAGCCTTTCTCCACATGGGTGCTCCCGTGGGTCTCCCCAAGTCACCAGGCTACATCTGGCAGCCTAACTCATTCTAAAGCTTCACTTCCGTTCATTGTGCCCTTGGTACGTCATTTTCATGTAGACAATGCCATGAACAATTTTATTTATTTGTGTATTTATTTATTTGCAACTTCTTCTTCTCATGGTTGACTGCTATCGTCCCCCCATGTAAATTTTTATCCTGGAAGCTCAGGGGAGTCTCCGTGGAGTAGATGTGGATGCTCTTGACTCACATCATGTTCGGAAGCTGCCATCGTATTCTTGCACGAAGTTAAAGTATGTTAGGCAGCATATTAATAAGTTCAGCGAACTGACAATTAATACTGAGAAGTCGTGCTTCACATTTGAATGTGGACTGTCTCTCATCAACCGTTGGGCACTTTATTCTTCTCTGAGGCTGGCCAAAAGACATAAAAGCAACTCATTAATTTAGACAATTCCCTGAAAGATGGAATACATAAAATAGGAAAAAAAAAATCAGCTAAACTAACATGGGATCTGATAAAAATGGTTGCTTGAATTTTTCACGTTTAAAAGGTCCGCATTTTTATTTACAAACGTTACCTTAGAAAACAGAGTACAATTTAACTATAACCTAAAGTGATGGGGAAATTACCCTCCCTCAGAGCAGGTTTCCTGGGCTCCTCGTGCCCAGGACTGTAAAGCTGAGTGAAGCACAGTCCTGTCCATTCTGTTTTCTTTTCTTGTTTTGGCATTGATGGCTTTCCTCACACAGCCTCAAGATTGCCCTCACTCTTAGAATGGAAAGTGTTTCTGCCACCCTGGCTCTTCCCACAGAGAAGCATCTCTGACTCGATTATGGTTCAGTCCTGTGAGAAAAAAGCCAAGGGGCTGCTTACTGGTGATTCAAGAAAATGTCTTCCTCTTCCTACGTTCAAGCCTTGAATTCCTGACACTAGAAAGTGATTCCTTTATGAATGTCTTCCCCCCCGTTGCTAACCCCTATTATTTATTGAGAATTCTGCCAGCATTCTTTATGATGGGTCTATTTCCCATATGTGTCATAGACTTGGATTCATTCATTCAACAAATATTTGTTGAGAACCGTTCGTGTTCTGTACTTGCTGAAGGTCAGTTAGTAGACCTCAAAATTCGAGTGATTTCTGCTCTTTTCTTCCTTCCCTAGAAATCAATTCCAGACTCTCTTGTCCTTTCTTCCTTCCCAAGAAGTCAATTTCAGGTTATTTGCTCAAGGAGTAAAAAATTAGCAGGAGTTATTGAGTATTCATTTGGGGGGCTTCTTTCTAAGAGAATCGGGCATACATACCTGCATAAATTCTCTAGACTTTAAAATTCTCAATCTCTTTTTTTAAATTCGTAAAATGCCTCCCTACTATTATTATCTCTAAGTCCCTACACGTTTTCTTATGTTATGCACTCAACCTAAGTGTGAGACTCTTGGAAATTTGTTTGCTAAATCATCTGGCAAATGGTCTTGTTGATGTCTGCTGAGCTGCTCAGAGCCTATAGTGGTTAAGTACTTATTACAGGAATCCAGCCGGGCAAATTAAGAAAGCTACATGTTGGCTTGTTATTTTAGGACTATTATGCTATGCTTCTGAGGGGGCTACATATTGGACCTTCTGACCTGAAAGGACTTGCTGTTCTTTAGTCAGAGGTTGCTGCGTGGAATCTGAATCTTTGACCTGGCAACAATAAAAGTGATTATCTTCCAGGGGGAGAATGTCCTCTATGTTGCTTTTCATAGTTCAGCCTGCTGGAAAAATGGAAAACACTTGTTTAAGCGGCTCGAGGCTCACTTGGTATGTCATATTTTATAACTAAGCTGGGAGCTTTTTGTCCTTACAAATTAAGTTATTTACTTCATTTTTCACTTAAGTGCTTTATAGAAATAGTATTCCAACATTTATGGTCTCAGCTCAAGGTGAGCGTCCCCCAACCCTTACAAAAAGATCTGTGGAGGGGCAGAGCTGTTATTAAAATTATAGCTGATGTTTCTGGTGCTTTTCTTGGAAGTATGCATTATAAATTGAAGCTGCCATATAAGTAACTTACACATCACATAGGGAATATTAAAAAATAACTTTGAAATTCCTTTAACCTTTCTAAGAATCATTATTAAAGTAGATTTGGGGTATCTGAAAACTCTCTCCATATGTTAAAGATTAGGAAAATATGATCAGAAATAGTTTAAGTGTATTAACTTTAGGATCCCTAAATATGCTGGTTTTCTACAAAACAGGAATTTATTATTGTCGTCATTTTAAAATGTCGTCTTTCGTATTGTATTCTACCCAAAGCTTGCTTTTGGCACCTCTTTTCTGTGTAAGAGGCATCACAGCTGTGCTTAAAATCCCTCCCCAACACTTTCAGTGGTTGCTCTTAAGCTGTTTCTAAATGTTCATCTGGTTAAAAATGCTGATGTTCCCGTGTTTGGGAGGAGAATACCCTTGTAATAGGATATTAGTGTGTTTCCACAAAATGTTTCCACTGGTTACACAAGCTTTAAAAATGTAAGTGATGCAAAAGAAAGTGGGCCTTTCCCTGTCTACTGTAGGTATTTTTGAATAATGCAAGCTGCTTAAGCACAGAGTTAATGTCTAACATGCCTTTTTCTAGCAACAGACTTTGTACTTTATAAATGCTTTATGATGTTAAATATTTGTGAGAAGTAAAGGAACTGGCCTTTTCAAAATAAAAAAGCATTGAATAATCTGGCAGCAAACACATCATTAAGAAGTCAGATGCCAAATCTGAAGGTATCTAACACATCATTTTCTGTGAATCTGCCTGTGGTTCTCTGGTCTGGGGAGTAAAAGTTACTTCTCATCAAGCCTCTAAGGCAAGAGTCAGCACACAGTTCCTGTGAAGGGCCAATTAGTAAATATTTTGGGCTTTGTGTGCCAAGAGTCCAAATCAAGGATAGCATGTAGGTACTCAACAAGAGAGAAAACAAATTGCCACAAATATTTTTTTGGAAAAAATTCAAAATACAATCATCATAATAGAGTGCACTGTTTGTAATACAGGTCTGCTAATGAGAAGAATGGGTTCTTTTTGGGAGGAGTTAAAATTTTGCTTAATTGGGATTCAAAGTTAGCATTCCCTAGCATCAAAGCTATTGCACCCTCTGGCTGTAAAAACAATTCTTAGTTCAAGAGCCATGCAAAGGTAGGCAGCAGGCTGGATTCGGCCACAAGGCAGTAGTCTATTGACCTCTTCTATAAGGTGGTTTTTCTCAAAGCACAGTCTTGGGACCATCTGATGACATATCACTGAGTTGGTTCATTAAACTTGCAGATGCTTGGGCCTCACTGCAGGTTCTCAAGCTCATCTGATTTAGTGTTTCCCTGCTGCTCCTGCAAACTTGCTTTGGTTGGCAAGGTGTATCCACTATCTTTAGGAAATCCATCTTGCATTTTGCATAGACTTCTTCCCTTCAGCCTTCAGATAGGCTCAGCTCCCCTCATTTAAAACATAATTTTGACCTTGCTGTACTCCAGTTACCATCCCATTACCCACCTTCAAAGCTAGACACTTCAAATGTGCTCATTGCCTCCACCACCAATATGCATTTCGCATCCTTCTACAATATAGTTCTTGTCCTCACCGTCTATCAAATCTATACCCCCAAATTGCCAAGACTATTCTTTCAAATCCGCTGTCCTTGTTATCTTAAACCTCTCCTTGTCATTTGACACTGCTGGCAAACCCTCTCCCCCTGCCAAATATCTCCTCTTTGTTAATACCTTTTGTGATATAGCTAGGTAAGGTCCTTGAAAGAAATGTTACCGGGTCCCATAGATGATTTCTTCAGACACTGTTAGTCATTTTGAAAATATATCTTATACCATTGGAAAGGAATATTGACTGGGTTTAGGAGTACAGGAGATAAATAGACCCTGGCACAGGGCAAGAACTTAGGGCTCTGAGAGGTAGATGGAATCTGAAGGATTTGAACATATGAACATATGAGCCCTTGGGTGTACCAAGTGTATGAAGTACTCAACGGAATGTGAGATCCAAGACCAGATCTCTATTTCTCAGTAGATGAGACCTGGATGAGAAGCTCTAATACCTACTAAGGCTCCCTATTACCTGCTTGGTAACAGGGCCTGTGTTTCTAAACTTATTTCCCACTGATCCTCAAACTGCACTCTTTATTCTATCAAGCAGATCTTCTCACTCTTTCCCCCATCCCTACTCCATACTCAACTCACGGTCATCCTGCATCTGATTTCATTCATGCTCCTTCCTTAATCTAGATACCCTCCCTGCATAGATTTTGGTTCTTAGCGGAAAGGATGACTTTCCCAAAAAGAGAAGGACTGCGTTTTTGCCTAGGGTGTCTCATCTGACTGTAATCACCCATTTGTTTAATTCTACATGACCACAGGAGCACCATCACTCATTGTCTTTAGCCATCCCCTTCCTCTGTAGGTGACCTTCAATAAGTGGGGTGATGTGGGGCAAGTCATACAGGACAAACCATAGTCAACACAGGCCCTGCCACTATCAATGTCCCTCATTATCTCTCCTGGTTTTATAATCTCATCCTCAGAGTCTCATGGCATCAAAACAGGGCACAAGACACAGTAGCATTACTCCTCTTGAAGTTAGTTTCTCTCCCAGGAATGAGGACAAGAACAAGGATTCTTTTTTTTTTTTTTTTTTGCTGAGGAAGATTAGCTAACATCTGCTGCCAATCCTCCTCTTTTATTTGCTTGAGGAAGATTAGCCCTGAGCTAACATCTGTGCCAATCTTCCTCTATTTTATATGTGGGTCACCTGCCACAGCATGGCTGACGAATGGTGTAGGTCTGTGCCCGGGATCTGAACCTGTGAACCCAGGCCGCTGAAACAGAGTGTGCTGAACTTAACCACTACACCATGGGGCTGGCCCCAAGGATTCTTTTTAAGAGTAAAGATAATATTCATAAAACTCTTTGAACCCATGAACAAAAGATGTGGCTCTTCTTTACAAGAAGTAAAAATATAGTACATGCATTGTTTTTTTATACTTTTGTCTTATGGTAGAAATCAAAGATGGCATTTTGTGGAGAACACTAATAAATTAGATTCATATGAACGTCTATGATTAATTATGCCATAATTAAATATTAACTACTACAGTGTGTCTTATATTTATGCAGTGGCTCCTTTTTCTATTTGAAAATTGCTTGATTATATACAGAAATATGTCTAACATATAGGCTCTATTCTGATACTGAATTTGAAAAGAAATTTGATATGTACATGAAAATAAACCCCAATGTTCTCCACTTAAGACTTGGTAGATTATTCAGAAATCAAATCTACTACCACCTATAAAAATCATTATTGAATAATTCAGTCTACTAATTTTTTAAAAGATCCAGAATCCTTGCATCCAGAAAGTGTAGTAAAATTAATTTTTTTGCAATGCTGAAACCAACCACTGAATTTCATTATGTTGAGGTAGAAGCAATATACACTACTGAAGTACTTTCTGATTTACCAAAGAAAATTTATTTTATTTTATATACATTTAGTGGTGGTTGTTTTTAATTTTTTGAGAATTGATCCTTTACTTACCATGTGACTTTGCGCAAATTCCTTAATCCTTGCAGGGCATCAGTTTATTCATCTGTTAACTGGAGATAGAATAATTAACAAAGGATTTGTTGCTAGAATTAAATGAGTTGTTATATGTAAAGCATGGAGCATAGAGCCTAGCACTTATGAAATACAGCCAATGCAGCTCTAATATATATTTATTAAATTAAAATGTACCATTAAGGGGCCGGCCCTGGGGGTAGTGGGTAAATTCAGTGTGCTCTGCTTTGGTGACCCGGGTTTGTGGGTTCAGATCCAGTGTGGACATACACCATTCACCAACCATGCTGTGGCTGCAACCCACATTCAAAGTGGAGAAAGATTGGCACAGTTGTTAGCCCAGGACTAATCTTCCTCAGGCAAAAAAAAAAAAGAGGAAGAGGAAGATTGGCAACAGATGGTAGCTCTGGGCGAATCTTCCTCAGCAAAAAAAAAAAAGACGACGACGAAGTGCAGTTAACCAAACCCATCCATATCTCTCAACTGCTATGAATAAATATTTTTTATTCTCATTATTAGAGTACTTTAAGACATGAAAAGGGAGATATAAATGCATAGGGATTCCCTTATCTCTTTCATAAAATTTATAAAACGTTTGCACATTTTTCAAGCAAAACCAAGGCCCCATGCTGAGTTGTGCCTGGCTCCCTGGACGCATGCAGTGATGTGTTTCTTTGCAGTTCAAGTCCAGACCTGACCACCACATGGCTTCCACCCTGTTTCCAGAGATAGAAATCAGATGCCCGTTGCATCAGGCAGCGAGTGGAACAAACAACTTGAAGGGGAGAGTGCCACAGCTGCAAATATTGCACCAGCAGTAAGAACGCACCTGGAGTCCCTGCAGACGCCTGTGGGCCACCTCTGCTGAAGTACTCAGGGCTCTGACTAATAATAAAAGGTCAGCCACTGGAAGCTCTCTTTATCTCAACTACTTTAAAAAAAAAAAAAAAGCTGTGTCAAGTGAGCACTTTACATGTTGTTCACTCACTTAGCCAGTGCTTCCTCTGAAGCTGAAATAGATTGCTTACATGAAATGCTCAGAACTGCCCCCACAAAGTCTTCTCAGGCTGCTTGCTTCCCTTACAGCTGTGGCTTCCTAATCCTTTGATCCCCATACCACTGAACTCTTTGAGAGTGTAACAGAAAGGACAGAGTTGAGATTTTAGTGTGACAAGTGGAAGAAAATCAATTTTGACTTTCCAAAGATAGAACTAGCGGTGCAGAAGATCCCCAGTCACAAACAGACGTTCTCTGTCGTTTTCTTGGGTGACTAAAAATGCCCAAGAGACTCAACGTGATTCAGACAATAGGAGGCAATTTTTTTCTTCACTCGAAGAAGAAAAGAAATGAAGACTGATGTTGGGACCATGCCATGAACCTCAACACCCTGTCCATTCTACTAGTCCTTGTATTTTTGCCTGATGTTACAGATTTTAAGCATGCTAGCCTTCCACTGGAGGATTTATACATTGATTAGTAGTTAAAAGCATTTGTCTGTAAGTTTAGTTGGATGGCTGTTTCCTACTTCAGGAAAACCAGATCTTCCCTGTAATTGGCAGTCCTATTATAAGTGGATATTCTGTTAAGCTTCTAAAGAACTTCTAAGAACTTATTAAGTAATTGAATAAAGCAGAGTACATTTAGTCTGAGAGTTGCACCATATTTCAGAATATCATATAACCTATGAGTCAGTTCAAATGTTATGTGTAAGTGATAAAACATGGGATAAAAAGCAATAC
Organism: Tapirus indicus; assembly: GCA_031878705.1. NCBI lineage: Eukaryota > Metazoa > Chordata > Mammalia > Perissodactyla > Tapiridae > Tapirus > Tapirus indicus. The sequence goes on along the minus strand of CM062937.1, from coordinate 29,350,478 downwards.
TGAAAAAAAAATTATGTGAATTACCATACCACCCACTAGTACATTCCATAGTGATTTAGTCATCATTTTTCCTAATTGTACCATTAAAAATTTGGTTACAACTATTTTTATCCTCAGAATAAAGCTATTATACCCCAAAAGGTATAAAGAAATTAAGATAAGCTTTCCATAATTCATAACAAACATGGTTGTCTTGAATGTGCTTAATTATTATTGCGATTCAGTTCAATACAATGGTAATTTATTGTCTTTTGGGAACTCCTTGTGAATGTCTCATTAAGATGAGTTACTAAACAGTGCAGTACAACCAATATGAAAGCATATTTACTGTCATCTCAATAATAGAAACACTGCTTCTTAAGCTCTATTTGCATGCCAAAAATTCTAAGCAACAAACCCCACTACAATAATAGAATTTAAAAATTAGTCTATATTTTTTGACTATTGTCTAGAGATAAGAAATGCAGCTTTTCTTAAATGAGAGGAAGAAATATGTACAGTTTAGGTAAGTAGGGTTTAAATCTACATGAAAATTTGAATGTTTTAGGGAACTGTGATACGTCGTTTGTTGGAAATAAGAGATATAATTCTAGTTTCTCAACCCCTAGTGTTTCTTAAATATGTGCTTACATTGAGATCTTCAAGAAAGTGAAATAAATTTAACTGTAACATAACCAGTAGATTTTGTTGGCCTGAAATCTGATCTGTAGTTTAGCTATATCCTTCAAAAATTTGCAAAGTTGAATGGATACTGTAAGTTAAGATATGAAGACTTAGTTACCTTCCCTTCTTGATCAAAAACACATATTTAGTACTATGTTTTTGGATGTCTACCATAATCAACCTTTGTTTTCAGGAGCTTAAATTCTATTTATCATATTTACTTTTAAAAACACCCCTCATGAAGTCTGGGTAATTATCTCTAAATTTTTATAAGGTTTAGCAGAAATGATGTAACTAAAGCACTTAAATTTTGACAGTGATTATATTGTTAACATAATAAGGTTTGTGACTAAAAGGTAGTCTTTCTTATAATTAAGTTCATCTGTAGTTAGAGTAGACTAGGGTTATGACGTTATCAGTACATAAGAATGCATTGTAGATTTTCCTAATTTATCCACATTCTTGAGATCAAAACAAATACATTAATTTTCTACTATATCACCCTTTAACTAAATCACGGTACACAAATGAAATTCCAGCTAGAGATAAGGAAGGTGTCTGTAAGAGCATAATCATTTATCATGATTACAGGCGGGAAACTGCAGTAAAAGAACACATCGGAAACTGAAAGGAATGGCTCTGAACCAGAGTGCAAATGAAGTGCAGAGAGCCGGCCTTGTCACTGGGGCAGCAGGGTTGTAAATGGGATTTTCAAGAGTTTTAATAGTGGGCAAGGGCAAGCGGTTAGTCCAGTTGACTCCTTACGACAAATGTCATTAGAGGAAAAGTGTTGTGCAAGCGACTGACTCAATCTTTATTAACGAAAAGAGAAAATATGATGTCTCCAAAATGAGACAGTTAGAGCTGAATTGTGGTGAGCTCTCTTCATGGACTAAATGACCACTTGTCTAGTTTTAAAAGAAGATGCGGTTGAGGTCAGATAGAGGTGTTCTGTGGAATCCACCATGTCTTGTTGTTTTGCTTTAAAAAGGGTGCTGATTTTCAACCTCCATGATTTTTAAAAAAAGGAAGAGTTGCCCAGCTTAGTAGAGCCAATCAAAACATACTGAAAATATCTTTACATATTCTTTTTATAATAGTAACAGTCCTGGAGTGGATCATTTGAATCAAGTTATCTGTAGACTGTAAGGTCATGGAAATCTATAGATTCTATAGGCCTAAGGTACAGAAGAGGCAACAGGCTTTTCCTTGAATTCCTGGGGAGATTGTTGTTCACACACAGGTCTTCTTATTCATACCTTGAATGTGCAACAGAGTCATCTTTGACTGCAAAGGACACTATTTCACTGATTTTCTCTTCTGACTTGCAATCAGTTCTCAAATTCCATTGCTCTCTAGATACCTTTCTAAGATTAGGGCTCTACTGTCTCCAGGAATCCCTTCTCAAAACTCACTTTTGGAAGTGATAATACATTGTATGAGAATGAACGCCTAATTGTAAATGAGGAAGGAAAGGTAGAGCTGAAGTAAAGGAAGCTGCTCCATCCTCCCCACCATGTCAGAGTCTATGGAGAATTTCCTATTCTCGGCTGAAAATCCCTTCTTCCTTGATTTTTTTTTTTCTAGTTGATTTCTACAAAGGCCAGTAAACAATCCAGATGTAATCATTACAAAACAATGGAAATTCTGTAGTATACGTGTCCTTGTATTTACCAACCAGAAATGATAGCCAGCACACAGGTCTCAAAATGTGTGGTTTCCAGCTAGGTCAGACTATATCCACAAAGGAGATGGAAATGTTCCTGATGCCATGCCTCCTGGCGGTCCTTTGGTACTGTGACCATTCCTAAAAAGCGTATGTCATCCAGGCATCAGTTATAGTCTGATGCATATCATTTCCCTGTCAGTTTGGCTACTCCACCTCCATCATCAATCCTACCTGAATAGGAAAAATAAAGATTATGTAGATGCAGACCTCAAACCCTTTGAAACAGGGGGATCTACGTTGATAGGAATGTTGTGTTTTAGACAGTATTTACCAGAATCTTTCTGAGAGTAGACCATATCTTTCTTAACTACCGTTGAATTCCTAGCTCCTAGCATTGTGTCTGGCATGCAGTTGGTGTTCAATAAATGTTGAACTGACTGCTGATTCCTCTTACTAGCATTTAGCCACTGTGTTCAGATAGTGCTGACTTAAAATCCTGTAACTGATTCCAGTCTTTTCTGGAACACAGGCAGGCTTGCGTCCCACTAAAGAACTCCACTGATCATCTTTGTAACCAGAGTATTTACAAAGTGAAAGTGGGTATGATTCAAACTCTTTCTCGTGTAAATGCCATAATCAATGTATAAGTGCATTTTTTTATTTTGCCATCATTTCTATCCATAACTTTTCTGCAAGCTGATTGAATGAATAGCACTGCCACAGCAAAGATAGTGGTCTGTGTGTGATTCACCATAGAAGACCAAAGTACCTGAAGTATGTATTAAATATGACGAGGGCATGTGTCTGAGTATTTTTAAAGAAAACTGTGTAATGAACATGCCTAACTAGTACCTATGATAAGAAAAACTAGCATGGCTTGAGTGCTTACTGTGTGTCAGGTACTTGTTCTAAGCACTTTACCTGTATAAACACTTTAAAACCTCATAACACTCCTATGAGATGGGTGACATTATTAGACCCATTTTACCGATGGGACTCTCAGGCCCAGGGGTATTAAATAATTTGCCGAAGGCTACAGAGCCAACACATGTTAGAACTGAGACTTGGATCCAGACAGTCTGACCTGATTTTTATGCTTTTAACCCATGCACAATAGGACTGCTACTATTTTGTGATGTTATTTGGGATTTCCCTTTTAAATTATTCTTTATATCTTTGGATTGGAAAAAAAATTGAATAATAATGTTACAGGTTAAAGCCCCATAAAGAGAAAAGTATTCTGGCTAAGAAAAATAGTTAATTAAATACGAGAAACATGTCGGTGGAGATAAACTTGTTTCTTGGAGTTTGGCCACAAATAAAAGACTTGGGTAAGGCAGCCATCATGATAGCAATAATGAAAACTTAAGTATCAGGTAACATTTGTTTAGTGCTTTCTCTATGGCAGGCAATGTTCTAAGTGCTTTAAGTGCATTTTCTTATATGTAATAAGTCCTGTTTTATGGATGACCAAGTTGGTTGCCCAAAGACGCATGAGTATAAGCAGGGTCCCCAATCTAAAAATATCTGACCCCAAAGTCTGCGTTTGGAACCACCACTCTGTACTATGCCCATGCAATGGTGAGACAAGACACCCTGAGGGTTTCACATCATTACGGCTATTATCTTGGGCTTGTATTTGGTGTTTTGGTGAACCGCATAATCTTTTAAAGATATTTTAACCGTAATATGATTGAATATGTTATATAGGCAACTATTGCTCTTCCAGTTTTTGCAGAAGTTCATGATAGCTTACTAGGTGTTAGTCATTGTGCAAATTTATACATTATCTCATTTAAACTACCTGATGACCCTGGTGAATAGATATTATTATTCCTATTTTATAAACGAGGGAATTGAGGCTTAGAGAGGATAAATAAATAGCTTACATTTGTGCAATAAGTGACTTCAAAGCCCATGACCTTTACTGCTCCATACATAACATTCTACCAAATTAGATTAAGCCATATGAGATTGCCATTTTGGTATGTCAAAAATGGTCAATTATGGGCAATTTCACGTTACACAACCTAATTAATGAATAAGAATTTAACCCTTCCTTCCTTTTTTTTGGTGAGGAAGATTGGCCCTGAGCTAACATCGGTGCCAATCTTCCTCTATTTTGTATGTGGGTCGCTGCCACAGCATGGCTTGATGAGTGGTGTAGGTCCACGCTTGGGATCCAAACCAGTGAACCCAAGCTGCTGAAGTGGAGTGTGCCAGACAACCACTACGCCACTGGGCCGGTCCCTAACCCTCCCCTACTTTTAATTGTCAAATACATTGGGGGAGCACCTAATATATTTGCAAACATAATGCAGAAGAAGAAAACAATCATGTAAACTTGACAGTACCACTGCCTTTAATAGTGTGAAAGTGTATTGATATTAATAACAAGGTGACCAAAGATTATGTTAAAATTCATTTTGTTTACACATATGTGATATCTGGCAAAGTAGTTTTTTAAAACTTTGATATATTTTGAATAGGAACTAAGTAATTGAAAATAAAGAAAAATAGTTCATTTCCATTGGTTTGAATATTATCAACAAATACATTTGCTCAAAACCACATAGTAAGAGTTAAAATCTGAAAGCAAATGATGGCAGTTAAAATCCAACCTAAGCAAACACATGTGATTGTGCTTCTTTAAAATCCAATTTAAAAATATCCAAGTGATAGTCTAAAATAATTGTTTCAGTTTACATTGCAAACTCATGCAAATTGACATTTATCAAGCTTTGCTGTCAGTCAGTCTAATGGAGAAGTCTGCTCACTCTCCTAAAAAAAAAAAAGAAAGAAACCTCTGATTCGGAAAATCTTTTTTATATTATTTGTAAAGATTTTTGGTACTTTAGAGGGAACACTTAATATGCCTCTGTATGAACTGGGTTTTTCTACTTCCTGGAAAACATTTTGCATGGCTCAACCTTAAATATGGCCACATTAAATGAAAACAAGGATTCAGAATCCACGTCCTTCAGCCCTTTGGAGCGTCTTCCATTTTGGTGGCTTGTAGAAAGTCTGCTTGATAAAGCAGAGCAGTGACTGCTCTCAGCTCTCCAGTGTTGAACAGTTCAGGGCCCTGACCACTGGATCGTTTCCCTACCCTTCTCTGCTTCCTCCAATCTCTTCTGGGATCACGTGGTATGCTGCCATTCCAAGCAGTGCCCAAATGTGGGAGGACCACATGAGCCAGCGTCACCAGAGATTGACAGTAAACTGCACCAGAGAAGGTTCTTGCTACCTGCTAGCCAGAGATCACTTGACAGGTAGAAATATTTACTTACAAGTCAAAAGGTTAGGTAAAAATAGTAGTTTCATGATTATGTTACACAGTCCTTTTTATAAATACCTAATAGCTAGCAGATGGTACAGTGTACATTTTGTGTGTTTACCGAGACCATAATTTTCCCTTTTTTAGTTTTCCTTTCGTAACTGGTAGTGAATACTGTGTGATATAAAACGATAACATACAGCTATGTGAAAGTTATCATATAAAGAATATTTTTCTTCTTGGGAAATTATATTGTGTTGTAAGTGTTATTTAGAATAAGTTTTGAGCTTCCCTGTAAGAGACTGAGAAAGACCTCTTTGCTGATTAGAAAAATCATGTTAGTGGATTTTACCCACCAAACTATCAGCGATAGTGCTTCATAGGGCTTTAGTCTCTATCTCTGTATCTTTCAGTGGAGTTTTGTTTTACCCCTTCACTTAATCAAAAATAATGAAGATTTATGCATGTCAGGTTACTTCAAATTCTCAATGAAAGGCATGATTGTTCTGTCTGTGCTTAAGTAGCTTAGCTCAAATCCAGTTACGCTGCTGCAGAAAAATGTTAACATTTTTAAACAGTTCTTGATTTCATTTGCACTGATTTTATCAAAATAAGAGGAAAAAAAAAAGGACACCGTGTCTTTGTTACATGCAGTAAACATGCAATTTTCTCTTTAAGGGTCCCCTGCTAAAAGTTAGCCACTTTAAGCTCAGAGAAATCAGGTGAATAATAATAGAATATTTGATCTTTTTAAGGATTTGCCATGACATTTATTTTTTAAAGACCGGAAACTTTATTGAAATTGAACTTTAGAAAAGTGGCCTTAGCTCTGTGTTGCTGTCCCAAAATGAAGAAATAATCTAGGAATTGAAGGTGGCCACAGACCAAACTCTGGTGGTGGGCCACATGGGAGAATGTTTTAGAATAAAAATGCCAGAGCTAAAATCACGGTGATGCTGGCAGCTTGACACTTGAGACCATATTAGTTACGATCTTTCAAAATGTGGTCTCGTGTAATTAACTAATACACATTCAGCCACCTTTCAATACAGACTCTATCCGTTTTTAGAGGTCGTGATGCCATATATAAGTTTAAAATTCAGGTAAATGTTTAAATTAATGAGAGAAAGACATCAAGAAATATTTTTAAGTCTAAAATTTTAAATCCCCTTTTTTTTCCACCCTGGCATTTGATGTCATATAGACTCAATCTCCGAGTAAGACATCTTCGGCATATCGTCAGCCCTCAGCACATATTGTATGCAAATGTCATCCTCGCTTTGAAAATACCTTTTGCATTTTAAGCAAGATCCTATTTTGACAGTTCTTTATGCTTTTTGGGGAGAGTTCTCATGGAGAGTTTAAAAAAAAAAGGCTTCTTGAGTTTTTCCTTTGGCATATTCATTTTAATTTGCTCGTTTCTGTTCCATCACAGTTAACCCCTCAATCAAATCACCTGGAAGGCCTTGTTCAAGTTCAAGGTTTCCATCAACCCCCATCAGTGATTCCGAGCAGGAGGTTTACACAAGTTAAACCACCAGAATGTAAGTTGTTCTTCAGGATTGCCCTGGGGAGTTTTCTACTGCATTTTTGCCAATTGAATTATGATGTGAGATGGCATGAATATTGATCAAATTTCTAAACTGAATTTCCCAATTTTTAGACTGTGGTGTAAACTAACCCACAGGTTGTCATAACCAATTCAGTATGTTTTTAACAATAGTCGGTGACGCATGGAGCTCTTTAAAACTCATTGAAGTGTACAAAATTATCTGCACGTATGCTGTCAACAAACCTCACTTAACTCCTTCCTCCCCACATTTCAAACCAACAACTAAATTCATATCCAGGGAATTGGTCAGTGTTTCTGTGTGGCTGTGTGTGTATTTTGCTTGTTGGTTTGTTTTTCCTTTTCCCAATCATATATATTTGGAAGTATGGGGGTCCATGTGTTTACACATGTCATGAACACAGGCATATTCTCTGAAGGATGAGTAAAGGAAGCTAGTAGTGCACCTTGGATAGTATTTCATCATTGCCAAGTAGGTTTGTTTCCTCTAAAGAGAAAATAAATCACAAGTCATAGTGAGATTTCATTTTTTAGGGGCAGGTTACTTATTTTTCATTTATTAAGAACTTCCTTCTAAATTTCCCCCCCCCCTTTTTTTTTGCTGAGGAAGATTTGCCCTGTCCTCACATCTGTTGCTAATCTTCCTCTTTTTGCTTGAGGAAGATTCGCCCTGAGCTAACATCTGTGGCCAATCCTCCTCTATTTTGTATGTGGGTCACTGCCACAGCATAGCTGACAAGTGGTGTAGGTCTGCTCCCAGGAACCGAACCCAGGCCACTGAAGCAGAGCACACCGAACTTAACCACTAGACCACCAGGCTGGTCTCCTAAAATTCCTCCCATTTTTCTGTCTAACTTTTAGCTCTTTACTTTTTTATTAAAACATTTTAATTTATAGTGGGATGGGAGGAGGGTCTGCCACGATTCCACATCTACTCTGCAGACATTTCCTGAAATGAAAGCATGAATTTGGGTTTGCTGAGAGTCACAATGAAGGGGCCTGCTGCTGATCTTACCCACTGTGACCACAAGCCCACCCCTAAGAGATATTCTGGACCAAACCATCTTTGGAGAGGACCAAGCATTGTTTATCTTCTGGATCTCACCCCACTGGTTGATCAAAACAGCTTGGTGTCCAGAAATGGGAAGGGGATTTTTGACTATCTGAGCAGTGTTTCCATGCATTCAGCACCTTGCCAATCAATAGGAAAGAGAGAAGAATGGGAAAAATACTTAGGAGAGGATAGTAGGGGAAAATGAGATGGAAAGAATATAATGCCTTCCTTGTTTTGGTAAAAACAAGTTAATTCCTGTTTAATATCCCTTTACCTGCCAGTATATAGTTCTACTTCTATCATGGTGAATCACATCTTTTTTCCTCAAAATTGATTTGGGAAAGAGAAGAATAGCACAAGTAAGGAAATATATGCATAAAATCAGTACTCAATTTAGAATATAACAAAAATATGTTGTAGCTTATTTAATGATAAGTACATTTTAATGACACTTTCCTGTGTGGCCTATGCTGGCATAGAAAAGAGCAGTGAAGTCAGTTGAGTAATAATAATAATAAATGTGTGTTTTATTACATGCTTACACTTTACAATTTACAACATGCTTTAACACACCTGACATGACTTCATTTGTCCCTAAAAACAAAAAGCCCTTTTAAGAAGTTAGAGAGTAGGGGCCAACCCCGTGGCTAAGTGGTTAAAGTTCTGCGCACTCTGTTTCAGTGGCCTGGATTTGTGGGTTTGGATCCCGGGGGTGGACCTACGCCACTTGTCAGCCATGCTGAGGTGGCGACCCACATACAAAATAGAGAAAGATTGGCACGGATGTTAGCTCAGGGCTAATCTTCCTCAGCAAAAAAAAAGAGAGAGAAGTTAGCAAATATCATCCCCCTTATATAAAGGGGAAAACTGAGGCGCAGAGAGGTTAAGTGCCGTGAATACAGTTTCATAGTTGGTCTGTGCACTAGGTGTTTCTGTAGTGCTGACTGTGAGTGTTTGGGTATGTGTGTGAATGTAGTCCTAGAACACTGCCACAAATGGAGATAGATCGGTAAAAAAAAGAAATTGAATCGACTGGTAAATTATTAGTACTTCTATATACCACGTGGCAGCTAAGGGATTGCCCTCAGTGTGTTAATAGAAGAAGCAGAATGTCCAACAGATCATTTCAATCCAATTAAAGTGATCTGTTGTGACCGTATGTGACTGGAAGAAAGATGGTTAAAACATCCCTCCAAGATTATCCTCTTTTCAAATCCAAAACTTGAGAGAATTTTTTCTGAGAAATGATTATAGCATGACTAATTTTATGTACTCCACAATATATATTATCAACTCATAAATCCAGCTGCCTTTTAAAAGATTTTAAGTATCCTTGGATGAATTTCTTTAATAGTTTAATTGAAAGAGGAGGCATCCGCTTCTCACAATTTTTATTTCTGATAGGCGTATGAGGTCCTTTAAGTAGTGAATCTGTTCTTTTTCTTGCTGAATATTCTCCTGAATAAGAATAAAAGCAGCAAAATTAGACAACCTATGGAAAAGGAACTTCTGGCTTGTTAGTTTTGCTAGGAGAGTATCCAGACCCTATGTTTCTGGCTGGAATTCTCAAATGGGAGAAAATTCTTCTCCTGGCGTGAATTGTGTAACAGTTGTTTATATACCACGTAGCCTAGAAGACGCTATCGAAGGTAATCCTCCCAACGAAATAATCCTCTGCTTTCAAAGGTGAAAATTGTGTATATCAATTTTTACATTTTATTTTTAATCTTAAAATTATTTTTATTTAAAAATCTATGTTTAAATTTTTATGTTGTAAAATCGTTCATATAAACAAACCACTTCCTGGCCCCAGGTGAGACACACGGAGATGTTAGGAGATATGAGCACAGCTCATAATAACCCACATCCTGCTGGGCTTGCTCAGTTCTTTAGGAAGGCAGAGGAGCACAAAAATTAAGAACATTAGCTTTGGAGTCAGACATCCTTACTAGTTCTGAGAACCTCCACAAGTTATTTCACCTCTCTGTTCTGACTTTCTTCACCTAAAGATGGGGTTGAAAGTGGTTTATTTTGTGGATTAAATGAAACAAACTCTGAAAATCATGTAGTTCAATGCCTGGTGTAACCCATATGCATACTTAGTACATGACAGCAATTATTATTATATTTGTTCTCAGGATATAGCTAGCATTTAAGTTTTGAAATGGCCCCTGAGAATGGATCTTATTTGGATTGATCACAGAGATAGGGACTTCTAAACGTGGAAATGATCAATGTACTGGAGAGATGAGATGGAGCCTTGTCTCTGGATGTTGGAATGTTAGCTGGAGGCATGACGCCTTGGAGGTTGGCTTTCAAAATGGGGTGGTCACGATGTTTGCAGAGGACCACAGACAAAACAGCCAAACTTCACGGAGAGATAGAACCTGCTCCAGTGACTGGTACCTGAACTTTTCAAAGGTGAATCATATGGTGGATAGGGAACTGGGGCTATGGTGTATGGAATGGTTAGGACCCCCTGGGACTGGAACCATGGGGAAGTCAATGAAGAGTGGAGCAGACCCCTGGAGATTAACAGATTAAATGATCTTAGGCCCAGGGAATGAATCTTGGGGTCCTTTGAAGGAAAGGTCTTCCTTCCACACAGGGACCATGGATAATTGTGGAATTTAAAAGGGCCAACTAGGGAGATGTGAGGTGTCTCCAAAGTCAGCGAAGAGCTGCATTGCACCCCACAGGAAAAGCTTTAGGGGTCAGGAAAGAGAATTACCCTACCTCGGACATCCATGAATCTGACAAATGGGAGGGCTGTGCCTGGAGTTAGAACACAGGGTCTCACAGGGCTCAGAATTTGCTAGAGTGCAATAGTGGCAACTTCTAAATCCACCGTCACAGACCTAAGCAGCTTAGCTCAGGCACCATTTAACAGAGACCTTGAAATATCATCTGAGAAAGGAAGCATCAGGAAATACAGACTAAGCACAATTACTCTGAGTATTTTGTAATATACTGGAACCTTTATAACTTGCTCTTGTTTGTGGTTTTGTTATTCTATCTACTTCCTTGTTGACAAGTACCATCCTTACAAGAAAAAGGCCTGGGTGCGTATTTTTAGAGAAAGCAAAGCAGAAAAGCTGGGTAGGATATCCTACTCCCTAGCCCAGCCAAAGAAAGGAAACTGGAAACGTAGAGAAGGTGGGAGCCCATTAAAGGAAAAAAATAATAATTAGGCCGAATTCCTGGGAGACTTTGCTAAGGAGGAAAGGAATGCATGGAGAGCCAGCTCTTGAAGGATTCATGAGTCCAAGGGCAAGGAGTCTATTTTATTCTTGATTGCCTCAATTTAGGCAACAAAATTGTACAAGAAAGATGACTAATGGAATTTAATGAGTTTCTATTTCAACAATGCCCAAATAGACTTCCTTCACTTGATCCGTCAAGAATGAAGACATTAACTGAGAAAAACGAAAATAACACTAAAATAAACTGGAATCAAGCCAATTATGAGCAAGCTTAGATATATATATATATATATATATATATATATATATATATATGTAAGTAATTGCATTATATAAAATGCACCTGTGAATCTTGAAAATCATCAAGCCCTATCTGGTGACTAAAGGATGGAGAGGCTGAGTTGTAAGCCTTTTCTATTGAGCAGAGCCACCCTCCACCTTGGTTCCATGCTGGATTGCTCTACTGTAGTGGCTGGATACAGTCCAGATGTAATGCATCTCTGCAAGAGTTACTAGGATCTTCCCGCAGTTACGCTCTGGCAGTTTAAAGCTTTCTGTCTTAACTCATCCTTTCTGCCATAACTTCTCCTGATGTTGCTATTTTATCTTCCATTAATCTCTATCTTTTTGAATTAGTAAATTCAGTTATTGCATTAGAGGGCTCAAGTGGTAGAAACTTCTTTCCATAGAATGGGACTGTAATGACTTTTTCTTTAAACTTTCCCACTTTGCATTTGGTGAGGTCTATGTCTCAGTGAGACCTCAGAGTCGGCAATGCAGTCTTTGGTTTCCCCACTGGTTTCTCAGAGCTGCACATTCCCAGTCTGTGAGTATAGGTCTGCCTTGTCGTGGAGCCTTGGAGGCCCACTCATAATCACATGACCACAGGGTCTCTATGACTTCGTGGCCCCAATACCTGGGCTTTCAAGGCCTCAGGCCCTTCTTTGATGACAATGATCACCTTGGTTATTGGCCAGTGTCCTCTTTCAGTGGAATGGCATTATGGCCATTATTGGCCACACAATTGGAGCTCTGTGATCTTTCCAGAATCTTCAGTGTCAATAATCTCTCTAGTTTCTACTCTCAGCACCCGATCTTTGGGGGAGAAGCAGTGGTTTCTGTGAAACTAGCTGCCAAGAAGTCTAGCTTCTGTCTATTTTTTTCTCTGGCTATGTGTGCAGCTTTTTTTGGCAATTTTATTGTCATTTCAAAATATTCCTCTTTTCATGGCTTCAGGGCAAAGAAAAAAATAGTCACGCGTCCAAACCACTCCCGTCCCAATAGAAAATTCCTTTTCAGCACTTTTAAATCACTTTTTCTTGTTATATTAGCCCTGAGGTTCAGGGCTTTTGAAATTTTCTTTAAAGGGAAGCATATTAAGGGTGAGGTGAATATCTCAGGATTCTGTGAGAATGGGTGGAGTCGCAAAAAGGCACCTTCTAACTTTGAGCAAATCACTTTACTTTTCAGCCTTGCATTTAGGTTTTCTTATGAATAAAATGAAGGTGGACTTGATGTTATTTAAGATCCATCGCAGCTCTAAAATCTGTAGCTCAAAGGTTGCATGCTGGAAATTGGACAACTGCGTCTTTAAGAATAGATATTTCCCTTCACATCCCACCCTATTGATTTCTCTCCTGGTGCCTCTGCAACCACACACCAGGGCCTACAGTTCAAAGAAGAGCGTGAGAACCGAAGTCAGCCTTGTCACTGCTAATTGGTGTCTTACATAGATAAATTATCTAGTTATCAGGTGTCGCTTCACTTTGTGACATCACGGCGTCAAGAAAATTCGTTAAGAATGCATAGAGAATGGATTCTTGTACTCACAGATCTTTTTTAGGATGACCTCTCAAGCTTTTGAGGCACAGGAGTAGATTTCACAAATTCATCTTGCACGTCTAGCATTATGGGAGCATTTCTACCTTTGTCTCATTCTGTAAGATGAAACGCCTTTGTAGACTTTAGCAGGAAGGCACAGACATCTTGTCCTTTGTAGTGCAGAAGTTCGAGTTTTGTTGTGGAGATAGCCACAGTGTGTGTATTCCAGAGGTCACTGCCAAGCTACACTCTGGTGGGCTGGTGGATGACACTGGCTGCCCTGAGCGCCCGCTGGCTTGGAGACTTGCAGCCACATGGGTCAGATTGTAAATACGTTTTTAATAATGTTGATGATGACTTAAACACCCAAGTATATTTGGTTTCTATCTGTTTCCTTGCACTTCAGAAAATACGCCGTGGAGAGCAGCTCGATGGAGTTTCATTGAGATTTCTTTGACTTTGTGCCAGCAACATTTTTATTTCAGCTTTAACCTACTTACTCTTTTTTTTTTCTTTTCAGTAAACAAATAGAGTGCCTTATGTTGAGGCGAGGATTTGGGAGGAGTTTCAGGAAAATCATTCTTCACATTTTAGAGGTGGTTTGTAATAACTTTGCTTATGCTATAAAAATGTTAATAGCTTTCGAAGAATAAAAACCCTGTAATAATTGCCCATCTATAAGCAGAGTCTTACGGTTTTAGCTGCAATCTATAGTCCCGAGTGGGGAAAGGGTAACATAATACCTTCTATTTATGCATGGTTTATGAACTGATTTGCACAAGGGGCTTTGTATTTATAAAAATGCATCTTACTTTGTATGCATCTTAACCATTTAATATTTGATTTGCCAAGAGGGCAAAATTTTGCTTTTAAAATGCAGCAATATGACCTTAGACAATATAGATACCATTAAGTGCATCTTAGAAGCGTTTTGAGAGATGACTTTGGAAGATCAGACCTTAGCTATAGGTCCTCAGGCATTTCAGTCATTCATGGAGCCTAATTTCCATTTCTCTTGCTGATACATAAGTCATAATAAGAGTAACAAAGAATTTCCTTAATGAATTGGTTGAATATACTGCATATAACACTGAAGAATGTTTTCAATTCTAAGATTTGGAAAGATGGTGTTTAAAGGCACTGTAGTTAGTTATCTCAACAGGTGGTAGCTGGTAATTGATAATTATATTTAAAGTATGTGCATTCATTGTGGTTAGTAGTAATATAGCATTTTTATCCACAGATCTCAAAGCATGTGTGAATAAATATGCATTATTTCCCTATTTTAAATAGCCAGAGCCTCGCTGAACGTTAATTAGATATAAGCAGACAGAGAAACTTCATGTCCCCTGCTTGCTTGGAGCTACTAAAAAAAATTCATCCCAGAAACTGGGATAAAGAACACAGTGTACCTGATCTCTAAATAACTCTCACTCAGGGGCATGGTGCCAGCTCCAAGCGCAGCCCCATGGAGCACAAAATGCCTCTGCACACATCTTCCACCAAGCTCACACCCAGGCCGGCAAAGCATTCTAGCAAATTGCAGTCAGAAGAGACCTCAAAAGTCATTCTTCTGAATTCTGGTCTAATACCTCTAGCTACGCAGCAGGCGAACCAAGGATGGGAAGGTGACAATATGTCTTTCATCCTTCGTAGGGCTTCCCTCTGAACCCTGATTAACCCTGATTAGGAAAATATTTATTGGAATACCCACTATGTGGCAAGCTCTTTACTAGGTGCTTGCAATAGAGCAATGACCCAAACAGACAGTCCCTGCTGTACGGGAGCTGGCATTCCAGGAGAGAAAGATGATCTGTGCTCTGCTTCCTTCCACTTACAGCTCTCACATTTCCATCTGCACCCATCCTCCGCCAATGAGGGTGTCCCACCTTTAACGAAGGCTTTCCCGTCCTCTGTTTTGCGTATCTTTATCAGAGCGGGAAATATTTTTGAGCTTTATTTTCTGTAGTTTGTATTATTTTAATTTTTTAAATTTGTGTTGTGAAAACAGCAGCTATATGAAACATGGTTTCTCAAGCTATACATCCCCCCTTCTACCTGCTGTTCTCCCATAATCACAACAAATGAAGAGGCAGATTTCCCAGCAGATTTCCCAAGGAGAGGTTGTTGCCCTGCCGTATGATTACCCTGACAGTGAGTGTCTTTCCTGGACCAGACCTGGTGGTCTCTAATGCTCACTGGCTCCCAGTTCCCAGGCTCAAGGCTGTTCTATGATGGAGGAAGGAGAGAGTTGGCTTCCGGTTGCAGGGTTAGAAGAGCCCCTAAAATGCTTCCTGTTTTCTCGTTACGGTACTTCTTTCTTCCCAGAAGAGTCCAGAAATGTCTTTCTGATTTCAATTCCCCAGCCTCCATCCTCTTTCTTTGTTCTCCTCAGTATTGTTTTCACTCACTGAATGTGTGATCCTCCAGACTGTTGCCCAAGGAGAGGGCCTGACCCATTCTGATCACTTCCCCACTGGACAGCAAGGTGCTGCCCTTGGAAGCTGGAGTTGCATCAGATGAGCATTGAGTATCAACTGAGATGACCCTAGGGGGAAAAATAGAAAGGGTCATTACCTTTGGGCCCACAACCTCTTCTGGCATTCATGACTATGTCTATTATTAAATGTGGGTCAGCCCAACTTTGTGATAAGCTTTTTCTTGAGTACATTCCACTTTGTACCTCTGTGGCCAGTTGCTCAGGTTTATGTTTCATGGGCAGCTACTCACAACCTTAAAAAGTGGAGAGCAGCGGTAGAGGGAGGTTTTGGCTGAACGGTGATGCCCAGGCCAGGAATGTTCCTGGCTCTCACTCCATGAGGATCTCTCAGCTGTTTCAGGAGTGGCTCTTCTCCTAGAATAGCAGCAACGTGCAGCTGAAGGTTGCCAACAATATTGTGCTCTTCGTACCAGGGCTGGTCTCCTGGAACAGCTGGTATGCTTATACATCACTGACATTCCAAGCCTCGGATGCCCTGGGGCGCGGGGCACCAGCAGACTCCCAGAGAATTAGTGAATGATACCCAGCCTCTCCCAACAATTCCTAAACATCTGATGTGAGATGAATCTGCAGGAGAAAAAAATAATAGCTGGAACGCACCTTGGAGATTAAGTTGGCCAGAGTCCTGCCTGGTTTGCATATTTTTTTGTATGTGTCTGTGATATGCATTTAAAATCACTTGCCTAAACTTACAGTAATTCTTCAGGAGAATTCAGGATTCTCATTCCCCATACTACAGGTATCTGTGGAGTGTTGTTGTCATTGTTGTCTTGTGCTCTTAGGGAAATTAATTGTTGGTAGCTTATATACAAGTGTCCATGTAGGTGATTGGCTTCATAACTCTCCTGCCTTTCTGGCTGAAAAAGCTGAGAATTCCACTTTTATTCAGAAACCTAGCTCTCGCTTCTCACCTGGCCCCAGTATTGGTCCGGGAAGGAGTCCCCACCTTCATTGCAGACTGAGCAAAGTCAAGGAGGAACAGGAAGAAATACCCCAGCCCCTGCCAACTATTATCAGACCAGATTTATAAAAACGTTAACACAATATCGTATGCCTATTATGTGCATCTAGTAGACTGTTGGTCAGTCATTAAGAACGCATGTAGATATTATAGTCTCAAAAGTGTGTGGAAGATGGGTCTCCAGAGGGAGGATTGCCTCTGTACGCCATCGTAACAGCTCCTCCAAGTCACCCACGTAAGTCACCAGCACCAGAAGCTGCTACTAGTGGCCTGAAGCCTGAGGCATCCTTACCTTTACTGCTCAGCAAAACAGGAGTAGGAGGATCCCACACAGCAGGGAAGGAAATTCCCTGATGCCTCCCACTAGTTCTTCAGCAGGAGAGAATGTGAAGGTTCTGGATGGAACACATTCCCACAGTGGCATTGTTCTGCAGTGGCTGGTTCCTGGCTGCCCAGTCACACCACACTCCAAGTGCATTGTGGGTTAATTTCCTTGGGAAACTGACCGCCATGTGTGTACAGTTTCAGTGGGAAATGCGCATTCCAGATTCTCGCACGACTGCCTCAAAAACAAACTTCTGAAATGCAACCTGTTCATAAGTTGTGGACCGCCTGTATTTAATACTTTTTTGGCAGTACGATAAACTTTCGAAATTTTATGCTTCTTGTGGAAGAGAACATTCTGGAAACTATTTAAAATTCACAACATTTTGGATTCTTTCTCTAGCATGTCTTTCATTTCTTCTTTGGCTGTAGATTTGACACACGGTCAGGTCACCGGCCCAGTTTTTCTCAACAGATCCTCCAGCACTGTCCTCCCAACTTACCAAGATGAGTTTGGGTAGATTCTTCCACCAAAAAGCAGTATCCAAGGTGACAAGATGCCCCCAGTTTTTTCCACTGAGCAAAGAATCGCTTTAAGAGGGACCATAATTTTCCACTTCAGAAGAAGCTGCAGGTATACAACGCCTGGTAGAAATTTCTCACATTCTCTTAGATGTAAGCACAGGCTTTTGATTCAACTCTCTGGACCTGTTGTGTTGTCTTGGTTAAGTCACTCTTTACACTTTTCAGTTTCCTAGCTTTCCAGGTCTCTGATTTCGTTGTCACTTTTAACATGGGGAGCTGTGACATGGGTGGTTGATTCCCTTTATTAGTCTGAGTAGCCACCGGGGCAGATCTGGTTTAGGGTTTCTGACAAATGCAGAAATGTCTGAGTTCACTGGGAAAGGCTGCCTCTTTGTTCACAGGACCTGTCAGTTCTTTCTGCATTAACAACCGTGTGACTTCCCAAGTCAGTCTTTTTCTCCAACCTCTGCCTTGTAGGTGAGAATACAGGCGCACTGTCCCCAAAGGTGTGCCGCCCACTCAGAGCCAGTGGCCCACATTTTATGACAGAACAGCCCTGCAGAGCACAGTTCCCTCCTTAATCCCAGCACTGCCTCCTGCCCCACGCCTCGCTGCGAGCAATTATTTTCATGGGAAGTAAATTCAGTGAGAATATTCATTGCTTCTTCCTACCGACAAGTCTACTATGTGCCATATACCATGTTAAATGCTGGAGTTAGAAATATAAATAGGACACAGTCTGTATTCTCAAGGAAATGTGAGTCAGGCACACAGAGATGATTATAAGGGAGGCTCATAAGCGTGCTTATAGAGATACTATGCAGGGTGTTGCAGGAACTGAGTAGGAGAAATGAGCTTGCAGGAAGATGGAATCGGGAAGACTTCCTGGAGGAGGTGAAATGAGCCTGGGCTGAGTTTTGAAGGATGCATAGAGAACAAGCACAGGAAGGGTATTCTGAGTGAAGCAGAGAATCAATCAGGGTGCCAGTGTGGAGGGCACTGAGAAGGACTTCACCTGCTGATAGAGAAAACCTGTCCTCGGTTACCCCCTCCTTGCCCCTCCAACCCCCATCTCATGACCTCACTGGAGGCCAGTGGCCCTCATTTTGTGACTATCCCCAGGGGCAAGTACCACACTTGTCGGCACACAAACACCTGTGCTTATTATAGCTCTAAAATGCCTTTGAGGCATAGTAGTGACTCTGAATTGAAAGCATATGGGCACTTATGAGAAAAAAATATTAATAGGTTAAAAATGATCTCCATGTCTGTGATCTCAGATGTCTCAAAATATATGCATGGTCTTTATGCGGAGCTTGCAGCAAAATTCTACCTTCTGAGGGGTGCTTCTTTGGGAAGTCTGTAACGTCCAAATCTCCAGTGTCAGTGAAGAGAGATGTTGTCTAGTGACTCGTGCACAGATTCTGAATGCTGAGCATTCTGCAGTCTCTAAAGAGTGAAAGAGCTGGCCTCAGTGTGCTGCAGGGTTCGGGGTAAGAGTACAGAGAGCAAACTTGCAGAGAGAGGGTGGCTGCCCTGGAACTAAGCATCCACGTGCACAGGAGCCAAGTCTCGCCGGCAAACGTACAGAACACTTATCCCAGGGAGGTACACAAGCTGTGGTGCTAGGAGGAAGAATGAAGCCTTATCCATGCTCTCATTCATTCAGCACATGTGTTTTGAGCCCCCACTATGTGCTGAGAGACAGAGGAGGATAGGATCGGTGTGGCCCCTGTTCTCATCAAGCTTAGTTTTGTGGCAAAATTGGATATGAATAAGTAATTGCAAATGTCCTGAATATTTCAGCAGGGGAGGTTAAAGAATAAAGCAGGAAGTAGTAACACAGTAAATAAACCTGATTTTGGATTTCAAGGAACACCTCACTGACTGGTATGGGCAAAACCTGATGGACGAAGAGGGACATGAGTTGTGAGAAAGATGTTCTATGCAAAGGGAGCTGGTCAGGTCCCCACCACCAGGTGGGGGAAATGGTGGCCGGGGCTAGCTCATGGACTGTTTCCTGGATGGGACCATTCCAGAAATAACTGTTGAGCGGCTATTATGTGCAAGCACTACTCTAGTCACCGAGGATAGAGCAGTGAACTAGTCTAAAAAATTCCCTATCCTCCTGGAGCTTACTTTTTAGGGGAACTTTACCCTGAGGGCAAAGAGAAGCATTGACGGGTTTGATACAGCCAAGCGACATGATCAAATTTGCATTTACCTTGACTTATTGTGTTAACAAATCTTAGGGAGGGATGGTTTGTGAGTAGAGTGAAAGAAGAAACATTGCAGAATCCCTTTGTGAATTCAATCCTTTGAGCAACACATAAGCTTTAACATGGTATCTATTGTTTTCTCTGAGAACAAAAATTTACTGAGATTTTGTAACTGTTGTTTAAAGATACCAAGCAAGTGATGTATAATTATCTGAAGCTTCATGCTTTACACTGAATAAGACGTCATATTGCTGAAATTAACACTTCTGGAATAGCATGTTTGAGGAATGCTTCCTAATGGATGGTTGCCTGCAAATCTGCCTGCAGTTACTCTCGTTACACCCAAATCCGTGCGGTTGGTAAGAAATGACAAACTATAATATGTTTGGTTAAATAGACCATCTGCCTATTCATAATGTGGACATTAATTCTCATAAACAGTTACTTCAGCTATGTGCAATGCCTGATTTCCTTTCATGATATGTTTATCCAGAGGCAATTACTTCTCTTTCATGGGATTGTATAATGGACCGTACAAACATTTTTTTCCCAGTGTAGACTTTAAATAATTTTATGTGAAATTTATATGTAAAATTTTTATGTGTTAAATCATTTATATGTGAAAATGTTTTAACAAGGTCATTCTGGTATGAAGTAAGAAATCCTTTTGATGAAGTAAAACATGGAGTCCAGAAGAGTTTGAAATTGTAACAGACAGTCACAGGCAACCAAATGTGGAGCAGTGTAATATTAATCGTCATAAATAAAGTGGTGGCAGTGCCCATTGACTTTGCTGTGTATTCTGGATACAATATTGAGCCCATGGATCCTTGTAGAATCCTTTAGCCAAAACTCATTCAGAATTCAGGATTTTTGGAAAAGTAATATGGCGGCTGTGTTGTCTAGTATATAACACAATTAATGAAGTCTAGGGCCACATCTGACATTTAAACACGTTAACATTTTTTCCACAAAACTCATGAATATTCAAACTTAGTGAGATAAGTAAAGAGTATTTTCATCCCCTGTTGATCTGAATCCCTTGGTAGCATGTGCACTCCATCAGGGCAGGAATTTCTGTTCTCTACTGAATCCCTTAGGGCCTAGGACAGTGACTGGCAGACAGCAGCACTCAATAACTGTGCATTAAATGAATAAATAAGTGAATGAATGTTTCCATTATTGTTGATGCATAATTGAGACTCAACCTATGTGTAAGCATTGGATCATCTTTTCATTTATAACTTGAAACTATTATAATTGTAGACAATCGGTGATGACAGTATTTTGAAAATTATTAAAAGTTTTTAAAAAATGAAAGCACAGGTAATTTTCCTCCTCTTCTTTTTTATTCACTTACTTACTCTAGTGACTCATACCAATGTCTGAGTGTTTTTATGCCAGAAACAAACAAGAGAAGAGAGACAGAGATAAAGAGCTGAGATCATAAATTTTGAACAGCTCTTTCTTATGGATAAATGCTCTCTCTGTAAAAAAAAAAAAAATCTCTCTGAGAATATTCTAAGATGTATGTAGTGTTTTAAAATCTTGATTATAGTCCTGTGTAATATTACAACTGCTGCTCCTTTCAGCGCTCAGTGTGTTGAATTCTTTCCATTATTAGTAAATTAAATTTTGTTAATTTCTAAAAATTGGCAAAAGTTGATTACAATACTATAGTTTAACATGTAGTATGCTGCAAAATCTTTGATATTTATTTCATGTGAATAAGTGGTTTCCTCAAGAGTTTAGTTTATCTTGCAGAAAAAAAAAGTGATTTACTTTGTGGTGTTTTCTCCTTGAAAATTAGATTGAAAGAAATCTAAAACCAAGTAGAGACAGGAGAGGAAGAAAATAGCATTGCTGATACTACAGATGAATTACGGAAGAAGGAAAATAATGTCTAATGTTTGTTGCTTATAGTAATATTATATCCCAAATAATCATGAAAAGGCTTTAATAGAACAAAATCATTAATCTGATTCTAAAGAAAAACCAAAAATTGATGAATAGTTTGCTATTTTCAGTGTAAAAACAGGGTAATTAATTTTAGATTGCGTGACATATTTTGGCTTTCTAAAATTAAACTTCTCAGAGAAACAGACTCAAAGAAATTTCACAAAACAACATTAATTAAAATGGTTGGAAAAAAACAATAGTTTAATAACAGTTGTAGAATATGCAACTGAAGAAAAGTGTTTCTTGCTTTGCTGATAGCTTCAGTGAGGGACTTTCTGTGGGGAAAAAATGGATATTGGCTCTTGCTTTAAACACATTATTTAACAGGACCGTAATCAACCGTAACCACCAAGAAATTCCAAAGCGAGAGTCACTTCATATATAGTCTATCACTGACTCTAAGTTTAGGACTATAAATAGGCCAGCTTGTGTTAGGCTTGTCATGTAATGGACATCAGCTAAGATCAACTGAGATGCCAGAAGTAACTGAAGAAGTAGGAGAAAGATATGTTTATATGAGAAACACAGAAACACGCTTGCCACATTCTTTAAATATTTTCTCCTGACTATCATCATAACCTCTGTCTTATCTGGATTAATCCTTTTCGGGCTCACTTTGATCCCAGTCCCCTGCGGGGCCCCTCAGATGCTGAATAAATTGTGAAATTGCGGTGTCAGGATTAGAGATAAAAGGGGAGCTGTAGACCATGTGTCATCAGCATCTTGATCTCAGAGTGAAAATGCCTCCGCTTTTCTTCAAGTTGTCTTCTGCGAGCTTTGAACAGGTGGGTGATTATCATCAGATCCTAGCAACTCTCCCTGCCAGGCCTGGCCTCGCAGCCTGGGTGAGCAGGGAAGGGCAGGATCTAGGAGGGGGTTCTCCCTTGGTGACATTCCCCATGGGGGCAGCTTCTGGGGTTTTCCTCTGCACTCATAGAGCCTTGAGGAGAGGTACAATAAATGCCTCATATGGAACGGAACTCAACAACCTACTAGTTTGCCTGTCTATATTATGAATACCATATTACATGGCTTTGAAACCAGACCCCTTTATGTCCCTTCAGATTTAGCCTCCGAGCCCAGTGGACAGTATTGCATTGTCACTGCCTCTTTTACACTATTGTTCTACTGGCCTGCGTTCAAAATTTCCTCCTTTGAAGCCCACTTCTCATCATCATCCACCAGCCCCAGATCATCCCCTTGTGTTCTTTGAGGCTTTTGGCATCTGATTTGAAGATTTTCTTTCTACACGGTTCCCTTAATCTGCCCCCATCCCGGTGATTTAATATGTATGCTGAAATTGCATCCCCTGGAGAGCTGGAATCTTCATGAGAATAGTGGTGGCTTCTCTCTGGTTTACTACTGGCTTCCTAGTGCTCAGCTCATAGTAGACACTCAATAAATGTTTGTTGAATTGATTCATTATCTAAACACTTTGATCTATGCTAACCACTTTCTTTTCCATTTCTAATAATGCTTCCTTCTCATTCACTACGAAATGAGAGGTCATCACACATTTACTCCATCTATTTCTCTCTTCTTTACTAAAAAAGAACATCTCTTCACTCATTTTTCTGTTTAGTGATAGTCCCTCTTCCTGTGCCCGGGGTGGGATTCCTTCTGCTTCCTCTGGATCCCTGCTCTATTAATTCTTCCCCCACTGTCATATCTTCAGTAGCTCCCTTTTCCTTTCTGTTCTCGGTCAGGTTATAAAATGTACAAGTCTCAACCGTCCTTCTAAAAACATGTCTCAACACTGCCTCCCCTGAAACAACTGTCTCATTCCCTTCTTGACAACATTCTAAAAAGATCAGTTTTTATTGCTGCATTATCCCATTACCATCACACCTTCACTTCTATGTCTCTTCTGAAATGACTGGCAGAGGTCACCAGTGACTTCCTAATTTCTAAATCCAGTGACCTCTTTTCAGTCCCGATCTTATATATTTTTCCCATTGTTGGCCACATGCCCTTTTCATCAGTTTGCCTTCCTAAAACTTTCTTGGTTTTCCTGTCTGACCACTTTCTCTGAATCCTACCCTGGATCCTCTCACCCCAGTCATCCAGGTGAGAGATGGTGGTGGTTTGTATTTGAGTAGTAGTTATCAGAGATGGAGAAAAGTGGCTGGTTGAAGAAATATTTAAGTGATAGATTGGCAAGAGTTGATGATGTATTAGAAGTGAAGAGTAAGAGAGGGACGTAACCAAGATAACCCTTAGGTTCTGACTTGCATAACTGGGTGGTGGTAACTGAGAGAGGAAATTCTCCAAGTAGACTGTGTGGCGGGAGGTTACTAAGAATTCAACTTCACATATGTTGAGTTTGAGATGTCGTTGAGATATCCAAGAATATATGTCAAGTAGGCCTTTAGATAGGTCTGGAGCTTGGAGGAGAAGTCTGAACTTAGGATAAACTAAATTGTTGTATGATCTGTGTGTAGATGGGAACTGAGGGCATGGATGAGACATCCAGAGTAAGAGGAGAGTATGAGAAGAGGAAAGGATCAAGTCTTGAAAAATTGGAATGCTGGGTAGGGCAAGACCAGTCTAAAAGGAGACTGAGAAGTAGTCAAAGATGTAGGGGGAAAACTTGGGTAGTATTGGGGCATGGAAGCTACAAAAAGGGTGTTTCAAGCTGTTTAAAATGGAATACACTTTAAAAATACTGTTAACTAATTCGGCAAGTTGTGGTGCCTTATGTAAAATGTAAAGTTGATATTCCCATCAGCAAAATAATTTAAAATATATGCCTGGTGACTTGAAATATTGATTTTCCTTTTACTGCTGAAGGAAAGGAAATCAAAGAAAGGCAGGCCACTCATGGCTGACTGTATTCTCCATGTGCAAACTAAAAGACCCTTTCAAGAATGAAATCATTTGTCTTCTCTATTATAATATATAACCAAGGGTATTAGAGCATTGTGGTGGTCAAGACAATCAAAAAACTTTTAGCTGGTTTGCTTTGGCCTGACTTAATTTTTTAAAAATTTTATTATCTTGACCAATGGAATTGTTTGAACCAGCTGTACATGTTGGAACAATTCACGGCTACTCATTATAAGGGTTTTGTGGGAACTTGGGCAGGATGCAAATTACTGGTCTTTACATTCAGATGCATTTATTTACATGGCCTCTAGGTTAGCTAGTATTATATTTGCTTTCCGTTCTGTGATTGTAAAATATGTAAGCGTAGGCAGTTGGCCTGGCTCTTAGACTGATGGAGAAAAGGAGAATATGAAGAGAAAGATGTGGGTTTCCTGGATCCTCCATGCACAAGCTCCTCCCTTCAGTGGTCCAGGAACTCCATTGTGCCTGTCGTGAATTTGTGTTACTTCCACTGTGGGTAACGTATGTAGAGAAGATCAATTTTTGTGTAGCCTAACCTGTTGAGGAAACTTTTACTACTTCACAATTTTCTGAGAAGTTGCAAATATCACTTCTCACGTTAATATATCTTCTTGCAAATCAAATCATATTGAACTTTATTAACTATGCTCTATGTAATTTATGTTCTAATTAAATTAATGAGCATCTTGCATTTCTTCACAAAATTAAATTTCCAGAATCACTTTCTATTTTAATGTCTACATACTATAATCAACAAATGCCTTTAATTCCCTTCAATGATACAATACTTTTGAGTGTTTGGGGAATGAGGCAACGGCTTCGGAACCATTAAAAAACCAAAAACAAGCCACTGACTTTTATGCTATTTGTTTAATGAGCAGAGGTCAATTGCTCTAGGGATATTGACAGTCTGTGGCATGCTGAAATCATTCTCTTTTTACTCAGAAATGGGTCATTGGATGAGTTTACTTAATCTGTGGCCTTTGCTCCTAAAAACTGTTTCAAGGAACAGACACAATTGTTTCCAGCAGCAGAGTTCTCTTAAGGGAGTAAGCCCTAGCAACTTTGCTTTGTCTCATGCAATGTAGCATCCTCCAGCTTCATCAGAAAAGTGAAAGAGAAAGTGGAAAGGAATTTATCTGATCTTCGTCCCTTTGTTGTTGTTGTTTATTTGTGTCACATATTGCTTTTCAGGTGGTCCCGAGAGTAAATCACACATTTCTATTGAGATTGTAAATTTCGTTTTGATTTTCCATTGCTTTTCCAGCATGCAGCACTTTTCTTTAAATTCTGTCACATGTCCTAAATGAAGGCAGTGCAGTGGCCCAATATATTTCTCTGTTTAGCAACTGTGATCTTTTTGAGCTGTGGCAATCCAGAATCTCTTTAGACTCTTTAGATTAACGTGACACCCGTGGTCCTTGCTAGAATCTATTAGAAATAGGTATCCCAGGATGTTGATATGTGACATGGCCGTAGGACAGAAAACTTACACCATTCTGGGGCCAGCCATGGGAGAAAGGGATCAAGAGGCTGCTGTTGTAATGTCAACACTGAATTTGCTTTAGAACTCTGAGCTGGTTTCTTAACTTTGCATCATTAATCAATAAAACCAGTAGAATAATAACTGTCCTTATTGATTTTATAGATTTGTGGTAGTTAATAAATCCAAGAATTTGAGGAAAGCAGTTTCTAATGTCTACTCAGTACCAATATGACATTTTATGGGAGGGAGCTACTGCTGGACACTCGCTCTGTAATTCCCGGTAACTCCTTCCCTTGTGTGTATTTCCAGGTTCTACAAAGAACGGCAGATATCCTAAGAGCTAATCTGTCTCTCATGTTGAACGAACAGAGGCAGTAACAGCCATAGCAGAGGAGCACCTTATGGATATGTGTTTTTGATCTAAAGTGGCCTGAAGTTCCTAGAAGTTGTCTCATTGACACAATGGACAGGAGTCTAGGTGTCAGCGAATGATTTAACCCCAGGATCACCAGTAGGGTTTAATACCACCACAAGTAGCCCCAAGGCGTAGGGAAAGAAAGAATTTAAAAAAGAAGAGGATGTAGAAACAAAGGAGAGAGGAAACACAAAACACCGCATATAGATCAGACTCATGTTATTGACCGCCTTAACTCCCTAGAAGGGCATTTTAGATGTGGTTAATCTATGTCAGCATAAGTAGACACAATACATGCCTAGCCTGTGAAAGAGTACATGAGGTGGAAATGTATTTGTTTTCCAGGACACATATGGTGTAGTTATCAAAGTCTTTGTTAATAGGAAGTAGGTAAAGATGATAGTGTTGGATGAGAGAATCAGAAAGAAGCTAGAAGAGTGGGCTGGATCCAATAATTCCAATTCTCCTAAAAATTCAATAGCACAATCATATTATGTAAGAATGTGTTTCATCCATATGTAGAAAAGTCACAGTTCTATTGACCTTAAACAGTGGAATACCAAATGTGGTCTGACTGCCAGAAAAGCTTGTGTGATCTCGACTGTATTCATAAAAAATATAGTGACATGGATCCATATAGGGTCCAGAGCAGGGACAGTTCCCTCCTGCCGTTTCGTTCTTCTGTTTGCCATGCACTGTTCTGGGCTCTGGCAGTGTAGGGATGAACTTATTTCTAGGAAAGAAACTACCAATAAATAAGTAAACAAATAAACAGAATAAGTTCAGATAATGGTAAGTGTTAAATAGAAAATAAAGCAGATATAAGATAGTGACTGGGGTAGGGGAGAAGTTAATTTAGTTAGGATAATGCAGGATGCCTCTCTGAGGGGTTGATTTGTACAGTGAAGATTGAAGGAAGAGAAGGAACCAGTAATGTGAGAAGCTATGGGGAGACACAGAAAGGGAAAGTGTAAAGACTCACAGGATTAAAAAAATGGTGTTTTTGAAGAACAGAAAGTACCAGCTAGAATATAGTGAGCAAGAAGAACATGGTTAGATATGATACTGGAAAGGGAAGACGATGCATTTCACTGTGTGCTGATTGGGCCTGAAGTACTCCAGCAAGCATGAACATAGCAAGGTGAACAGAAAAATGGTGAGAAGTTTTTGGAAAAAAAAAAAAAAAAAATGTGGAACTCCAAATGGAACTGGAGATAGTTATCTTGAAAAGAGAAGACTTTGGGGAGGAGAGCCATGAAAAATGTCTTTGAGCGTTTGAGAAGTGTTCTACTGGAAGAGCTGCATAAGCGGTGGGTCCGTAGAGTAGCTTTCAGGCCGTTGGATGGGGGCCATCCTAGGACAGAGCTCACACTACTTGGAAAGAGTAACTTTAACCATTAGCCTCATCCAGAAATGAAACAAGCAGCTTGGCAAAGCTGTTAGTGTCTGCTCACAAAGTGTTGTCAGGCTAGGCTGAATGTAAGACTTTTAAGTCTGGTAACCATGTTTTATGTCACTCTACCACAGTACCTGGCAGGTGGAGCTGAGTAAATGTTTGCTAAAAGAATGAATAAAACGCAGCAGTAATTGGCCCAAGGATGATCTAGGTGACCTCTAAGAACACATCTAATTCTAGGATTTTATAATTCAATGATATGAGTAAAATTAGAATTATTTTCAATACTAAAAAAATTTCATTTGGGAAAAAAATTGTTAATTTTGGTGGGAAGTCTTAAAAATAACTTCTCCAGCTATAGCAAATGCACTGTTACCCTTTCAGCCCTCAAAGCCACCCAGTGTGGACTGTCCTGTTTCCTAAACCACAAGGTACAATAACACCATTGCTGTTTGGTAATAACATAGAAAATATTATTTAACTTACAGAGGATCTTCTGATAATTTGGCTGTTCAATATGGGGTTTTGAAAGTTGAAAGGCAATCATTTATTATTGTCTTTAGGCTTTATCCAAGCACATATGAAATAAATTTCATTATTTCATCATTATATTTCAGTTGAAATTTGCTTTTAAAATATACTGTCACCCCCTTTAAATAAAGTATAATTTCAATAGTCTTAGCTTTCATGTCAAAGAAAAAAAAATTGAAATTCTTAGATTAGTTTCATAATTCAGAATATAAAAATTGTACATGTACGCTATCGTACATTGATCAAAGACATTATTACAGTACATTCTTTAATTTAAGGTGATTCTTCTAATGTGTAGCACCAATTATTCTGATCTCTGCTGAGAAGTGATGGCATGTGGTGTTTTTATTTAACATAGATCTAGTAAGTTGGATAATTTAAGTAGATAGTTAAATGTACCTAGTACCTGAAATAAGCTTGAGTATATGAAGCTTTGATTTATGGAACTGGTTGAGACTCAATCATTAAGAATATAATTTAAAGGTAGCGCCGGCGTCGAATGGATTACAAAGGAGACCATGATTTCCCTTCATTAATTCAACAAATATTTATTAGCCTGCTGTGTGCCTGTTGTGTTTGAGGGCTTGGCATACGACAGTGAAACAGCAGATTAAGATCCTGCTCTTACAGAGTTCCTCATAACCACTAAAGGACTGCAGATGAGATGATGAATGAGCCGTTCCTTACAATCATATATACCTATGTAACACTTGATAGTTTACAAAGTGCTTTCACAAACACTGCCACTATTAAGCCCCCAAACCTTATGGAAAAGGTGTAATAATAATAATAACAGTGAAACAATAAAACTAACATGTACTGAGTGTTTACCATGTGCTAGGTACTTCTGTGAAAACCTGACATGTATTATTAACTCTTTCAATCTTCACAACCCTGTGAGGTAGATATTATTGTCCCCATTTTGCAGATGAAGAGATGGAGGCACAGAGAGATGAAATCACTTGTCCATGACTACACAGTTAGTAGTTGGTAGAATACTTGCTCTGACCCACTGCACCATGGCCGTAGAATGGAGGGATGGGGCTCTGCAGTGACCCGGGTCACACAGCCAGATGGAAGTTGAATTCAGCTTTTTGGACTTCAAGGCCAGTGCTTGTCTAAGTGTACCACAGCTGCCTAGCCCAAGCAACAATGTCATTGTATTCATTGGTGAACTTTTGCTGAGGTATGCTGTGGTAATAATAAACAACAACAAAATCTTGTGGCTTACAACAACTACATGAGTGACACGGGTTGGCTGTGGCTCTGCTCTGTGTTGTCTTCCTACCAGAAGGAGAAGCCATTACCTCAGACATGCTGCTCTCGTGGCAAGAAAAAGAGTCATGGCGGACCAAGCAATGGCTCTTAACGCTTCTACTTGGACACGGACTGCACCACTTCTGCTCACATCCTGGCCAGAACAAGTCCTACAGCCAGTGGGATGGGAAATGTCCACCTCCCCCAGTCAGGGCACTAGGAGGGCCCCTGCAGGATGCATCTGACAGAAAGGAGTCACAAATGTTTGGAGCACTTGTGATCCATTTTTTATAAACATGTTGAGTTAATGTTTAAAAATAATTTATTTACAAACTACTATGTGCCTGGCACTGTTCTAGTGCTTTTTCAAGTGTTTCATCTTTTATTTTACCCAACCCTGTTGGCCTTATCATCCTCATCTGATAGATGAGGAAACTGAATAGGAAGAGAAACAGAAAGGTTGCATAACTTGCCTAAGGTGACACAATACTTAAAGGATAAAATCGGATTTTGAACCCAGGCTTTCCTTTCCCAAAACCCATATTTCCACTTCAATATACTGCCTGTTGGTAGGGAAATTGCTCATGAATTTGGTTCATGTTTGGACAAATGAAAAAAAATTTTTTAATTATTAAAGGGGAACCTCATTTATTTATTTATTTTATATTTTTTGCTGGGAAGATTCACCCTGAGCTAACATCTGTTGCCAATCTTCCTTTTTTTTTTTTTTCCCCCTCCTCAAAGCCCCAGTGCATAGTTGTATGTTCTAGCTGTAAGTCCTTCTCGTTCTTCTATGTGAGCCACTGCCATAGCATGGCCACTGACACACAGGTGGTGTGGTTCTGTGCCCGGAAACTGAACCAGGGCCACCGAAGCAGTGAGAGCACCGAACTTTAACCACTAGACCACCAGTGCTGGCTCGAAAAATTTTTGTATGTGAATGATTGCCAGCTGGTAAAGTGAAACCTAAACTATTTAAAACGTGTAATGCAATTAGTCATTCTGGCTGAGTTTTCCAGGTTATTGAAGATTTAGTCTTTTAAAATAAGGACTTTTATTTTTCTATTGACTGAAAAACATTCAGTTGTAGAAATTCTCATGTAGTCTACAGGATATTAAACATGGGATGATTCAATGGTAATGTTTCCTACATCAACTCCCAC
Organism: Tapirus indicus; assembly: GCA_031878705.1. Lineage (NCBI taxonomy): Eukaryota > Metazoa > Chordata > Mammalia > Perissodactyla > Tapiridae > Tapirus > Tapirus indicus. Next base: position 29,319,638 of record CM062937.1, on the reverse strand, counting down.
TTAATTCTAGTACGAACTTTAATGGTGTGTCGTTTTCAGATGGTGTGCAAACAAGGGTTTGGTTACATTTGATTGTCTTAAATATCTAAAGATCCCTAAAACAGAGCAGAAAATTTGCTCAAGTGATGAGGACTCCTTCCATCAAATCAACAGAGTTTCTTCTCAATGTCCGTAGTCACAAAGATATGGTGATCCATGGCCTTAATTAAATGGCTGCACTGGGGGGGGTTTGGGTTCTCAGGTGACTCTTCTCTGGGGATATCAGTCTGGGAACAGAACAAGCCCTTCCACTGAGAAAGTCGTCCTGGAAAGTTGTCTTTTACTGTTGAAACAGAAGGGTGTGGGGAGAAAACAAAATTAATGCTATGATTTCCCACACCAGGTGGGCCTTATTTTTCCAGTGTGAGTCACCATTTTACAATTCTGAATTTAAAACATAAAATGAGATGGTTGATTGTTTAGTAATCACTAGAATTCTATTTTTCCCCCAAGGCAGAAGTTTGATCTTCTTTAGTGGGAGAAATCTGTTTATGTTCATGATATAGGCCACCATAGTTTATACCTTACATGTAAGGATGCTCTCCCAAACTGAGTTAAAATGTGTATAGAACATAAAATTCTTGGTCACTGTGAATGAGATGTATCAACTATAGTGACTTATTTTATTCATTCCCATACGTTAATTTGAATACCTGCATTTGAATTAAACTATGTGATTGCTGATAGTGTTGCATACCCAGACTAGTCAATCTGTCTTAATTATTTAAGTGTAGACACAACTTTCTGTTATTATGCTCCTTACAAGTCAAACAAATATGAAGTGCAAAGCTTTTAAGACCTCCAAAATCTCCCCATCAGATGTATACTGCTGTGAAAGTAGAAATTGCTTTCATGGAGATTTGGAAGGGAAAAAAATTTAAATAACGATGTGATTTAGTGTGCAGTTGGCAAATCAGCATACTTAAAATACATGAATATTAAAATAAAGAATGCAATAAACATAACTACCGGCTTTCTATTTATTGAGCAACTGACTTTTAAATAAGGTATTTTTCTGCTAAAATTTTCTTCATAGGCCTTCAGAGTTCCTTCTATTGTTATTTTTCATGATCACTGTTAGTGAGAGGCTTATTCTACTCATAGAACTCACCTGTGTATTTAAATTGACGTAATTACTATAAAAAGGCTCTGGGATACCATTGGGCTCAGTACTTTCGCTGAGAAATTTTATACAGAAAACGACACCTGGCTCATAAAAGGAAGCAAAATGGCATTTATTTGGTGTCTGTTAAGTGCCAGGAGCTTTACTGTGTGTCATTTAATCACACCACAACTGGAACAATGGGTCCCCTTTGTTTGGCAGATAAGGAATCTCAGGTTCTTGTAGGTTAGATGTCTGCCTGAAGTCACAGAATTTGTAGAGCAACAATGTGGACCCCGATTCCTCTGAATCAAAACCCTGGGCTGTCCTTCCTCATCAACACCCCCTGCGGACCCCTCGTTACCTTAGGAAAGATCAAGTGATTTTTTTTTTTTAACAAATAAAACTTCTGATCTCACTTGTGTCACACGTTTTATTTTAGGGTTAAATGTGGCCTGTGGACATCCAAAAGCATTGCTTTTTTGCTGATCCATTAGTCCCAGTGGGAATTATACAGAGACGTTGATGAGATTATTCAAAATTTCTCAGGCTTCAGGCTAAGTAGACCACTTTACATTGAGGGCATAATTCCAATATCTTAGACAAAGAAACATTTTCTTTGATAACAAAAGGCTGGAGATCCTCCTTATATTTGTTTTCTTAAGTTGCCTTCCCTTTTCTCCTCCCTACAATCTTCAGGCTCTCTGAAAAGTAAATGATGTTATCTTTCTAAATTGAAGCAAACTTTTAATTTTTTAAGATTAATCACCATTATCTAATCTATTTTGTTTAAACAAAGTTAATACTTATAGGAGGGATTGAAGATGACCTCACATTTGCCTCAACGTTGAGATAGTAGAGAGCACAAACCCAGTAAATGGCCTTAAAAAAATACAATTTATAGCAAAGAGTAAACTTTTCTGAAAGAAAACAGTTTTATTGAAATGGCAATTCACTTGGTTAACTTTGAAACTGACGTGTAAATTTTTTTTTTTTTGGTGAGGAAGATTAGCCCTGAGCTAACATCTGTGCCCATCTTCCTCTATTTTATATGTGGGACGCCTGCCACAGCATGGCTTGACAAGCGGGTGCATAGGTCTGTGCCTGGGATCTGAACCTGCAAACCCCTGGCCACTGAAGCGGAGCGTGCAAACTTAACCACTACGCCACCGAGCCAGCCCACGTGTAAATTTTGTACAATTATATTTGCTTCTAGTCTGTCTCTGTTTCCTTGTATTAGACTGCAGTCTCCTTGCTAGGGTCCTCCACTCTTCTTTGAACCATTCTCTCATTCTAATCATGTGTGGAAAAGGAGGTCTGAATTATTGGATTGTAGTGGACATCAGTGTTTTGATGCCAAAACATGTTCTGTCTGGTGCAGCACGTTTTCTCATGAGAGAAAAATGCAAGACCTCATACCTTGACGTAAAGTTTACATGTGTGTTGTAAAGCAAAGGATTGTGCTGAGTGTTTGAAATCACAGGAATATGCAGCTGGATGAAGACCATGATGGATTCTGATGGCTTCTCACTGCCCCCAGATGACCCTAGGAGCCATGCCACCTTCAGCCCTTCCTTGTTCTCTCTCATTCTTGAGAACTTTTTTTGTAGTTATTGAAGCTTTAAAACATGATAGAAAAGAAATTCTCATTTAAAATTTTTTGAACGGGGGTAAGATAAGAATATTTCACAAGAATATCAGTCGACTTGAAAAGATGAATTGGAAAGTCGTTCTTCCGGTATTTAGTACTGTTCAAGTATGGATGCCTTAAGGAAGGCTGGAAGATTTCTTCTCCTTTCAGGTCTTTATAAGCACCGGAAAGCTTTGGTTAACGGAGCAGAATTTCCCTTATTTAGGCAGATGTTACACCGAAAGTAGTAATCCTTTTGAAGTGCAAATTTTTTTCATTTAAACATATTAAACTGGAGGGATTCAGACGTGTAAAAAGCCTTTTATTTCTTTGGTCACAACCTACTATTTTCTTTAACTTTTGGATTTCAGTTATCATATGGTGTTTGTGTCCTCAGCTTCAGATTTCCAGAGACATGTAACTGAAAAAATCCCACCAGTAGTGAAGATAATATACTAAATATATCAATACTCGTCACTCTGATGAAATAAGATCGAGGCTGTTACAGTCAGCAAAAAACAGCGAACTAAACACTCTGGGTTTGGGGGTTGTGTTTACAAATTGTATGTGTATATTTCAATACGTGCCGAGACTTAGTTTGTCTCTAAGGTATTTCAATCAGGATGCATTTAACGAAAGACTGAATACTTTCTGAAAATTGGAAACCACCTCAAACTTGAATGCAGCACAAAGGAACCAGCTTTTACCCTAAACTTCAGGAGTTGTATATAATTTAAATTTTCGAGCTTAATTTTTGCGTCATTTGGCAAGGATGACAGCCCTCTGGGACCCTGTTGGCTCTCCCCTTCTATGTTTTAGCCAGATCTATGTCTCTTTCATTGGGGAAATATCCTAAGACAGTTTGAGTCTATAGGAACTCTATAAACCCATCGTCATGATGTACCTCCAAAACACAAACCTCATAAATATTTTCAAACGTTTAATAGAAGAGATCATTTCCTGTGTTTAGGAAGCAAGCTGATCAACAATGGCAGAAAAGAGCTTGTTATGATAAGATAATTAACCTAGGACCTGCGCAAGGGCCTGCCCCGTCTTCCTGTTTACCCACCAGCATCGTATTGGAACAGACATTAAATCAAAACTTGCATAGAATTTTGTAGTTTATACTTCTCCATGGAGGTTCTGGACTCCAGGATTGCCTGCGTCTCACGCAAGCGTCTTGAGCAAGTGCTGGACAGTCAGCAGGTCTGGGTCTAATTCAGGGATTAGTGTTGAGCTGCGAGGACTCCCAAGGAAGTACATCTTCCAAGGGACAATAGTGAGTGTGTCCCTAGGACGAGTGACAGCAGCCAGAGGGATTTTTTTTCCCTCGGAGGTTACAGGCCTGCCACAGTTGTGCTTATGTGTTAGTGGGAGAGGATGGGTCCAGAGAATTAGACTAATCACAGTAGTTCTTTCACAGCCAGTTCTAAAATCTAAAACAATTTTTCATTGTTACCACTTTTTTTTCCCTAAATGATAAGACAGAAGTACTGAAAGCTGGTATTCTAAAAGTGTCGGGTATGTTTAACCTGCACTATATCATGTCCTGACTCTCACGTCCCTTAAACCCCTTGTGCGTTCCTCTTCCTTGTACCTTCTACATCATCCTATTACTTAATTTATTCTGTTAGAAGACATGAGTTTCCGTGTTTCTGCAGTGCCCGTTAGAGGCATATTGAACGCTCTGGGACACTAGCACAGGCCCTGACTACTCTGTACTATCACTGGACATACACATAGGTTCGAGGTGTCCCACAAATGATGGCTAAACCAATGCTGCTTCCCTTCTAGGACTTCTCGAGGTTATTCTGATAATTCTAAAGTATTTCAACCCAAAAGTTATAAGACTAAAATGCACGAGATAATTGTCTTTTTCCCCTTTGGCCGTAGCTATAAAGAAGAATGGATCAAATTAGAATATATGATGGGTTCCATTTCAGCCTATCTTAAATATGGGGCTATTTCCCCATCAGGTGTGAGTGACAGATGATATACTACTTAGGAACAACTTAATAATTTAAAGACTTTCTTTTGAACTAACAAAACTGCCCAATCATATATTGAAGCTGAGGACCATCTTGCAAACTATATATATTAGCAAACTATATATATATATAATATATATATTATATTTAATATATATATATATTAAAAATGTTTTAAGTGTACATTTGCTGCTGTATCCTGTAGGTAAAACTTTAAACTGAAAAGACATTCATCTGCTCCTTAAGTTCCTTCAACTCTCAAAATTTTAAAATAGTGCCCATGAAGAATCTTAAACCAGTTTTTAGGACTTGGTAACGTCATCCCCTGTGACTTTGCTTTTCTGCTTTTCTCTTGTAAAGTGGCCTTTGGTTTTTGAGTCACCTGTCCAAAGAAAGACCATAGCATAGAAATTATAGATATTTTTTTCAGGTGTTATTTAAAAATTCTTATGGATTTTGATATTCTTGGTTCTGTATAGAACAGGATTTTAGCTGTGGTTGGAGCATTTCCATTTATAATATAGCCCAATATAAAGCCAAATTAAATGGAAATAGTTGTAGGCCAAATTCTGTTAGATTATTATTTTTAGCTTACTCTTTTCTTCTTTCAAACACTGCTTTAAAAATAACTCTCTCTCTCTATATATATATAAGAGCTACCCCCCCGAGTGCAATTTTCTTCTCTCAGCTTCACACAGAGCTCCCTTGGAGTAGAAATAGTGTCAAAACAAGGTTCAAATATATTCAAGGGTTACTTCAGTTTGTAGCTACCATGAGGTATAATGATTATTACATTTGGCAGCAGTTCTCAAACTTTAATGTGCAGCAGAACCACTTGAAGGGCTGGTTAAGGGTACTGGGTCCCACCTCAGACCCCGATTTTGTAAATTTGGACTGGGACTCAAGAATTTGCATTTCTAACAAGTTCCCAGGTAATGTTGAGCCCTGTAATGTGGGGCCACACTTTGAGAACCACTCCTTAATGGTAATGTCTGCACTCAAATGTAGCATGTATGTGTATACATACATATATGTGTACCTGTGTTATATACATACATTTTTTTTTGCAAGTTACACGATAGTGCAATGTAAGGCACACCCATGGATCTGATTGTGATTGTCCTCCAAACCTTGGAGGACACTGTGGATAATGACTGTTTGGAAGGGGCCATGCCAATAATGTCTCTGAAACGATTAGTCTGTTTGGAAAAAGCAAACTAACAAAAGTGAATTCCGAAATTAGAGTATTTGAGGTGACAGAAGGGGGAGTGTCTAGAGGACATAGTGTAATGTGTATTAACACTGCCCAAGGGCCCATTTCTATGGGCTTAACTAACTTGTAGAAACCTAGGGTCAGTTGTGATTGGTGAAAGAAAGGGGCCACAACCACCAAGACCAAAAAGACCACGTTGGATTTCCTGTGGATACTGTCTTGTTTAATTGCAATCCCTGGAGATGGGTGTTACTACCTTCATTTTACTGATGAGAAATTTAGATTCAGAGAAAACAGGTAACTTGCATAAGGACGTAAAACTATTATATGATAGAATTGAGATGCAAACCTGTTCATCTGGTCCCCAAACTGCTACTCTTTATACAATGCTGCATCCAGTGGAAAAGGAATAAAACTTTGCCATTAATATTGTGCTCCATTCCCTCACTCACCAATAAATTTTATTGCCCTTTATTTTATTGTTTTTACTACATGCGCAACATATTAATATATCCTGATTGTAAAATATTTGCAGAATTCAAGAGTATATAGTATAAATGTATAAAGAATAAATGTACATAGGGTGTAGTATATACATATACTATATAAAATATATAGCCTATAAACAAATGTATAAAGTATATAGAATAGTGAATATAGTGCATAGTATATGCTTCCAGTCCTTTCTCTGCATTTACAAACGTGTATGCATGTGTGTATTTTTATCTAAATGAAATTTTACTACATATATTATTCAGGTTTCTGAGCTTATTACTGAATTTAATGGTAAATAAATTGTTTGCTAAACCTCACCAAATCACTTTATATGAAATATTTAGTGATTTATAATGAGTTCATTAGACAATTAATAACATATCCAAAAGGAGAATTCATGGGGAAAAGCAGATTCAATTTTAGTATCTTCCAACTGTGTAAAAAGAACAATGTCAGTACAAATGCTCACTGCATTTTTCATTTAGGTACCCAGTGACCACATACTTTCAATTGCTTAGTGTTTGCAGAAAAGCCATTTTTCCCCCTCAAAAAATACAGCAAGAAAAGAAAGATGGCCAAGGGCTAATTTGCAATTCAAAGAAAAAGGTATTGTTATGTAAGAAGTCAGAATCAGATATTTCCATTGCTTCCTGAATTTCAGCTTGTGACTTGTAACTGTGCATGTGTTACAGACTTCAATCCCACTGTATAAAAAAGCAAATCTTTGAGTTTTACAACCATCTTACAAAGTCTTTCTTGTAAAAGACCGTGCTGTGACTACCTATTAAACTAATGTCAGGATTTTAGAGAGGTAGTTCTAACAAAGAAACCCACCCCTCTCCTCTTCTCAGCAAGCGTTTGTTACATAAACATCAATCTGGGAAGGACAAAGCTTTCGTTGTTTGGAAATGGCTCCAGAAATTCCACGTTGAAACATTTACTAACCTCCCGGTGGTGTTGAAAAGTCTGTTTCTGCAGTGCTGTGCTTTTTGTTGAGTTGGCTTTGGGTTTGTTTTGGAGAGTAACAAATAGCTTTTAAATGTCTTAGTAATGAGATAGGCAGGTATCTTTGTCTATAAAGCTAGTTACATTTTTCACATTGCAGTGGCCCCCCAGCTAGGAGATGGCAAAGTAATATTTGAGAATAATGATGCTGAGTAACAGAGCTGCCGAGGAGTGGGTATGTGTTCTGATTCTGGGGACCCCAGCTATAGAATAAGGTGATGGGATCTGACTATGATGCTTGCTTTCTACTGATACTTTATGGAACATTTCAGGCAGCCACTTCCAAATCTTAAAAGTTATTTTTATGAAGATTTTAAGAAAGTTATCTTTTAAGAGTTCGTTTATTTCTACTGTACTGACTGGTAATATGAAAAAGAGCAAGCAAATCAGTGTTAAAACAAGCAGTTCTACATAGCCAACATGATAACCTAATATAATAAATTTATTGCCTACTAAATACTATTAAGATATCGCAGGCATTGTATAATTGGGAGGACTGTCTGTAATAACAGCTTTTAAAAAATACTTTTGTTTGGTTTGACAGTTTACCCCCAGTTCTGAAGTGAATTCTTAAAAAAAAATCATACTTTTCAAATAAAGGTTGTTTCTTATCCACAGGGTTACTCTTTAAGTAAGTTTAACTTTCTCTGACAAATGGGCAAATTATTCTTACATATTATCTACAACATAGAAAAACAAATCAAGATGCTGAACTCAAAATATGATATTGATATTGCTATAAAATTATCAGTTACTGGATCATAATGGTTATCCCGATGCCAGGAAATAGTAAATAAAATGTTATCTAGAGCTTAATTCGTATATTTTTTTAAATAGTCACTTATTCACTCAATAGATATTTATTGAGTATGCACTAAAATTCTGAACTGGACACTCAGTATTGTAATCTAGTAAGTTGTAATTGTAAAAATCTGTGTGTTTTTTAAACAAAATCTTCCAGAACTCCAGCACTAAGATGAACGTTGCCCTTCAGAGAATTATCACCTTTGAGAAGTTACAGCTGTTCCAGCATTGCGATGGTGACAGTCTTCTCTGTCACAGCCAAGTTAGGTGACACGCAGGAACTCCATCTAATGGATGTAATTACCCAATGTTCGTATCTCAGTGTTGTCAGTTACACACCCTATTCATGTCACTTAACTCTAAACTTTAGGTTTTTTAAATAACAAATTTACTTTTAATCAGTGATGGTTTTTATCAGAGAGAATAGGGAAAGTAAGAGAATATAATATTAGCTTGGAAGACTACTTGCAAAGATTTGTTCCAAAGAAGCCACAGCAAGAACAGGACTGTCCAATTTGGGGACAGTCCCCACCAAGACCACTTTGGTGGCATTCCCACTGACCAATCCTAAAGTGCCCGGATATTGGTTTAAACATTGGATGATGTCTCACGTGTGTAATTACAAAGTACATATTATGTGCCACGTATTATAACTCTACTGCATACGTATTTCCAGATCACAATGGGTTGTTTTAGCCAGCCCTCCATGAAGGCCAGAGAAAAGGCCCATTTGAGCACCTCCACAGTTGATTTTGAGGATCCCCAAATTGCTCTAATCACTTAATCCTCCTCTGAATAAAAATTGCCAAGATCACAAGCCAACCACCTGATGTTAGTTTGGAATCAATGCATCCTTTGTAAGAAAAAGAAAGGAGGGAGGCACGAACCCTCTGCTTCGAGGCCATTGATACGCATGAAGACAAATCATGGAGAACTGCATTTTTTACAGCAATTAAGTGCCATACCCAATATCTCACAGCTACATGGCATTTATAATAACTAAATGACACAACTAAATGAAATTTAAAGGATTTAATTAGGAAATTTTATTAAAATGTCACAAGCTATTTACTTACTCTACAAAGACGGTGAATATATTCAAATTTCACTCTCCTTTATTTTTTTTTTAATTCAGAGAACTCACAATATTAACGCAGAGATCTTGAAATGGACAGAGTTTGGTAATGCTAATTGTTTTTGCAGGTTTGAGAGAGTGTCATTACCTTTGTATGTGGGTAACTATATGGCAGTATTTGTGTTGATCTGCAGCCATTTTCCTGTGAGTTAGGAATCCCAGCAGTGACGGGCGAGGCACCACTGACGGGTCACAGCCCCGACCGTTAAATCCTGAAGAGGGTTCAGACATCTGCAGGGGCCAGAAAAGAAAATAACGTGGAGGAAAGAGAAGTTAAAGGAAAAGGATTTATTTTCTCAAAATATAAATGTGAAAGTAGTGGGACAGTTGACAAAGAGAAAATGGAAGTCTGGTGCATGGCAGCTACTCTAAATGCCGTTGAGTGATTAAAGGAAGGAGTGAGAGAATGACAGCATCACTGAGAGGAAATATCAGCAGAGGAGCCAGAGAACAAGATCCTCACAGCACAGGCCCTCTCCCCCTTACATACATAAAATCAGACAGACTTCGGTCACTCTCTCCCCTGATGGCCTTTCTCTTCCTCCCCATCTAAGGTTTGAAACTAAGGGAGACTGATCCTTGAATAAAAAAATTGAAGGGAATCTTGAAGATTATCTAATCCATACCCTTTCTGTAAGGAAAAGCACACCCAAATTATCTTAATTAAGTTACAATGAATGAATGAATGACCAGGGTAGAAGGACATCTACAGAGGCCCAAGCCTCAGGCTCATAATCCCACTTTCAGAAGACGCTCTTGTAGAGTCCCGTCAGTTAAATCCAGTTCTGCTTGTGATCTGGATCCTCTAAAGACAGATTTGTAGTCGGAATATTCTTAATTCTTCATAGTCTTAAAGACTACTTCAAAATTGCAATCTCTGTAGCACTGCTCTGAAACGTCTCTGAAAATTATATTATCCCTCCATGCGACCTAAGTAGTGGATCCTGGGTCGATGGACACCTCTGTAAAAATAAGCTTAGCACACACACGGATCATAGGTAGTGTTTTTCATGCTATTGCTTTATTTTGGTTTGGGGACAAAGTCAAGTCCCTCCCTTCCTTAATCTCTATAGGCCTGTGTTCTCTTATCTCTGGTCATTTAGAAATTCCTCATGCTAAGACAGCCAGCATATTGTGGGCTCTTAGAGTTTATTATAACCGATCGTGTTTCCTGAAGACAGGGCTCAATCTTTATAACCAGTTAGTTATCACTTTACAGCAGGACTCCTTCTTTCTTGACAGTTCAAAGTCTAACCACCCCCTTCCTAAGTGCTGCTGAAAAGACCTTTCCCTGAAATGTAGTCTTTAGGGCATCCATTGATTCAGAAAGACCCCAGTTCAGGGTCAAAAGAATTGCATAGGCAACAACAGATCTCCTTTTTTATCCCCTTGCAGTTCTTGTAAATAAGACCTTTCCCTCTTTCCATTGAGCATTGGAGGAGGCACAGCACATCCTGCACAGGTGGGTCCAGTGGTGCATTTCAATTCTTGTCACAGAAGAAGGGGACATGTCCTTGAAAATTGTTTTGCCTACTTTTCACCTGAGTTAAGAAGGAGGACACTGTGAGAGAGGGAAACAGTGGGGATTTGGAGATGTTTTGATTTCTTCCCTATGCGTGATGCCTTTGTCTTTGGACCTCAATCCTATAAGCAGTAGCAATATTTTTACAGGACTTCCCATCTTCAATAAATTGTAGAACAGTAATTAATTCTCACAGCATCCATTTGACTAAAGCATTATTATCCCTGTATTATAGAGGAGGAAATTGATTTGCCAAACCCCACAAAGAAAGTCAATGTCAGAGTAAGGATTATCGCTCAGGAGGGTCTAAAAGTCTAATCTCAGCTCTGAGATGCTTTTTTATTTTTAATTTTTTTTCTGTAGGAGCAGATGCAGTGGGGATTTACCAGGTAAATTCACTGAGGATGTATGAGCCTGGGAGGCAGCTCTGCCCTCGCTGAGTCATTTTGACCATCAGATCAGTTTAAGCTGATTAGATGTAGTTGGTTTTCAGAGTCCTGTCAACAAAGATATAAAAAATATAGGATGAATTACTGTATGGTGAACATAACCAAAAATTTGGGTCTACCCATTTCTGCATAAATCCAGTCAAGATGTAAGCTTGTTCTTTATTGAATAGACTTACTTTTGCAAAGATTGGGTAGACTAAGATATTTAGTTCACATTCTTTCCCATAATAACAACTCATTTATCTGTAGGTCATTAATCTCAAGACTCAACACTGTAATTCAGCCAAGAATCAGGAAATTAGCAAAAGAAATGGCCCAGCAGTCTGACAATATTTCCCCAAATGCAGTAAACCAATGAGGCATTGCCACTATGCGTTGCTCATTGAAAAACTCCACAGAGCTGATTTACTACATGCTTAGACGTGGTGATAACAGACTTGCTCCAGATTCACCAGGTAAAGAACCAAATAAAATGAGATTAGGGTAAATCTGCTAGTGGCCAGCACGCAGAAACCCAAAGCTGATCCTCTGAGAACAAGGGCAGGAACAAAAGGGCCATAACAAATATCTAAAAACTCCAAAGTCTTGTCAGTCTTAGACCAATCTTCTCCTGTACAGGCAAGCCGTGTAAGCACTGTATGTAGTCTCTAAGGACAACACTACGTTATAACTACTTTAATGATTACTGTTCATAATGGTAAACCTGAGTATTTATTTGTTTGTTGAATATCTATTGAGCTCCTGGGACTCAGAGTGAACAAGACAGACATGGTCCCTGCCCTCATAGAGTTTATAGTCTAGGGAGGGGAAATGTCAATATACAAGGATGAGAATTATTAAATGATTTCAGCTTCTGATAAGTGCTGTGAGTGAGATAGAGCACTCTGAGAGAGAAGAACTGAGAAGGGTGAACTCCTTCAGATGTGGGATCGAAAGTGTCAGAGACTTGTAGGGAGCTGCGGCACGAGGATGAGGAGGTGCCGGCCATGCCAAGAAGCAGGGGGAGAGCATTCCTGACGGAGAAAAGCTCCATGAGGCTGGCTCCCGGTGAGCCGAGAGAGGCTGGAAAGAATGGAGTTTGGAGGCAGGGCCAACTCCTGTAGGGCCTGGAAGGGTTTTAAACTGCAGAGTGACGAGGTCTGTTTTAAATTTGTAAAAGATGATTAACTGTGAGTTGGGAGGGTTGAGGAGGGCCGTGATCAGGTGAGAAATGAAGGTAGTTTTCACCAGGATGGAGGTGGAGAAGAGTGTACAATTAATTCAGTATCCTCTGTGGAAAACAGGACTATGATCCAGACATAATGATAACAAAAAAGCTAACACTTACTGAACATAGACCACGTGCTAGGCACTGTGCTCTCTCACTTGATCCCACCAGAGCCCTAAGACAGAGAACTGTGATCGTTATCCTATTGGGCAGCGGAGGAAAGTGTGGCCGAGAGAAGTGCAGACTTTTTCCTGTGGTTTCAGTTCTAATAAGTGGTATAGCTGGAGGTTTGAACCCAGGTGGTTTGGCTCTAGAGTTCACATTTTTAGACTTGAGATAATTTCTAGAAAATGAGAACTTTTCCCTTTCCCAACTCTACCTGGCAGATTTTCGAAAGATAATTCAGGCAGAGGAACTAGCCCCAAGAAGTCTGACCAGAATGCTCTATTCTTTACTCCTGTGAGTGAATCAATAACGTGATGTGGGTACAATCCCTGCTTTGTGTCCTTTAAACCAAATATCTTTATTCTCTTAAACATCTCCCAGGAAGGTGTTATTGATTGTACTGCATTTCAATAGTACACGTTGATTGTAAGGGGGTAAAATGGGTGTATTCTGTTAGAAGGCAGGTGCAAAACAATTAAAGAAACAACCAGACAAAAACACTCCAAAAGCTTGGCTTACCCTATTCAGACTTGAGGAGGAGGCCACATTCAACGCGAGGCAATTTAAAGCAGTGAATACCCGGTTTTCCACTGACAAAGGGACTGTGTAAATTGAGAAATGTGAAGGAATGCCAATTCGGAAATTTGAGCTTTACAAAAATATTTTGGTTTAACTTTAATTAAGGAGCTTTGTATTCTAAAGATGAAAGCCTAAAAATAGTTATCTTTCTAGGAAGGATGTTTCTCCTATTAATGCTTTAAATAAGAACAGCATCTTCTCAACTATACATACAGGTGTTCTTTCCTCCAAAGATGGACCTGTTAGAGCAAGGGAAAGAATCAACGGCAATGTGAACAAAATGTATAGGGGACAGTCTTGCTAGAGGCCAGAATGAGTGAGAAGGGCAATCTGAATAAGGAAGAATGTGGAAATAGGCTCCAAAGAAAGTAGAAAATGCTAGCATAATAATGTTAGTAGCATGAGAAGAAACTTCTGGGGAAAGCTGGACTAAGAAAATGTTTTGAGTTGGTGGGTATGTCATTCACATGAGCTAGACTTGGTTTTTCAATTGTAGCAGTCATAAAGAAAGCATCTGATAAGGGCCAGGACAAAGAGGCATAATTTGCACCCCGGACCTCCTCGGAAAGGAGCCCATCCTGAGAATATGGGCTCCCTGTATATACTGATCCCTGAGAACTAAGATGTGGTAGGCTCCTTGACATAGCAACCAAGAAGACGACTGGCAGATTTGCCACATTTAGTGAGGATTATGCAGAGACAAAGTAGAGAGAGGACCTGTTTTGAGAGAGAAGGAAGGCAAGTTAGGAGGGTGAGGTTGACTGGGGTCATTTGTTCTCCCCTCTCCTACCTCCTAGCGAGGTCATCTAAGGCAGACTTGCTTAACTGCAGCATCCTGCACATGGAACCTTTGTTTTTGAAATGTAAATGAGCTTTGATGACATAGAAATTCTGTGAAATTAAAGGCAAAATTTTTTGACATGGTACTTGGGTTCTGAAATTTGCAAGATAATGATTACTTTTAGAGTACAAATAACACGCAGGATGGGCTTGAGATTAAAGGACTGTTTCAGAGTTTAAGTCAAGTGGTCCCTTATTTATTTGTTCGGTATTTTTATTTATGTGATTGTTGATTAGTTGGTTGGTTTTCATTGTCATCTTGTGGAATGGCGAAGAGTTCCCTCCTGTGTGCCACCTGCCTGGAACCCGGTTTGAGGCCCATGGTTGGACATCCTCCCTGTTGAGCAGGAAAGACTGAAGAGCTGCAGGTGCAGGACGTGAGACTAGGCACGTATTAGACATCTCACACACAGCCTGGGAGCTCAAGGGCGGGGACTGTGTCATTCATTTTGTTCCCAGCACCTACTATATTGTAATTGCATCCCCCCCACCAAGATTTGGGGGAAATATTACTAGACTTTTTCAACCTGACGCGTGCATTCATTCACAGATTTTGACTGCACATCTACAGTGTGGCAAGCACTGTTCTAGGCCCTGGGAATAAAATGGAAGTCAGCTCCTTGTTCTTATGAAACTTATATTTTACTGGGGTCATAAAGAAGTAAGCAGATAAGAGAACAAGATAATTTCAGAGGGTAGTAAGAGCTATTTTTAAAATGGTGTTGTGTGTTAGAGTAATAAGAAAGCTACTTAAATTGGCTGATCAAGCAAGGTCTCTCTGAGGAGGCGAATGTATACTGAGGCTGGAATAACAAGAGGTTTCCAGCTATTAGGGATTTAGGGAGGGGGCCTTCCAGGCAGAGGATAGCCCACAGACCCTAAGAGAGGCGGTCTTTGGTGTGTTTCTGGAACAGAAAGGCCACTGTCACCAGGTGGACACATCATTTCCCATTCAAGCACACGAGGGTGTTTTGCCCTTTATGGTCAAAACCAGATATCCCTTATTGACCTTTTGTCAAGCGAAGAGAGTAGAATTCAAGTAAACCTAAATAGTTATCAGGTAACCATACGTGACATCATGTTTTAGCTTTTAAAAGGGTAGAATATTCTTCAGGCTATTCTCCCCCTAGCCCTCTCTGAGATAAACATTTGTGATAAGTGTGTTGAAAAGAGCATAAGGTCTCCTCCGTCCTTTGACTAGAACACTACCCTCTCTGAAAAGGATGAGCTTAAATGCCAAGAACCAGTAAATATTACTATAAACAAATTTTCACTAAAATCATCAAAGGTAATCCCCACTGAAACTGGATTAATCATTGCCATATTTTTTAACACTGCTGTCCAGTTATTTAAAATAATGTACAGCATTTAACTATGTTATTTGCCTAGGGAAAAGAACGTTTCAATGACAATTGTCAGCTAAATTTTCTTAGGTTATCTGATTTTCCATTGTTTATATTATTATTCTTATCTTTCAAAGGAACATATTTAGTGTATTTAGTCTGTATGTATATATAGACTTTTATATATAGACCTTTCCACTTGGCAAATTTTGATCTCTCTCTGCTATGCATAAAGTCTCCTAAATGAAATGAAATGAACTCAATTCTGTGTTGTTTACTGCACCACCTTGTTAAACAGAAAGAGCTATGTTAATTTCATTTTCATGACTATGAAGAATAGTATGGAAGAAACAAGAAACCTACTTGTCAGTGGCCTTAAATATTCACAACAAGATTAGATAGCAATGTTAACCAAATCCACAGATTTTCCTGAGGTGAAAATATCTCATTTCAGAGAAACCTTATGTTAGGCAAGTATGTTCTTAGAGGTAGAGGGGGGGTTTTTTGTTTTTTTTTTTTAATTTTTTTATTGTTTTCTTTTCCATCTGTTGCAGGGAAATGGGCTATTTTCAAGCACTCTTTAATATGACAACTGTTAAAAATCAAAATTATGCATTACATTTTGGGCTGTGGGTTGCTTGGAGGTAGACAGAATAATAAGCTTTCTGTTCAGAAAAAGGAGTGTTGTTATTACTGTTTATTTTTATAGCTACTCTTCACTCGTAATAGTACAGACCCTCTTGGCTAAGTTGTCTCGCTCGACCTCTCCCGGGGACATATGAGTTATCTAAGCAGTACGGTGTTGCCTTATGAAGGGATGACAAAATAGGACAGAGGCCTACTAAAAGCAAAACTGCTCTAGTTGCCAGTAAAATCACTGTTTTTTCTTTATTTTACCAAGTGGTCCAGCTCCATCAATAAATGCTCCTCAGCAGGCAATTTTAAATTCTAGGCACCTGAGGAAATTTTTAGATGAAGCCTTCTATTTAAACAGTAGTGCAAAATTACTTAAATAATGTTTACAACTTAGGGAAAGGACATGCAGGTAGCTGGCAGGACGCCCCTCCGCCTCCAGCCCTGTCACAGTGGTTTTCCTCCGCCTGGCCTCAGTCTTGTTCCTTCTCTTTTGCCATTTATATTTTTTTATGCAGACCAGACTGAGGAGTAATTAACTGCCGATAAGAAACTCGTACTAGCTGGGTGACTTGTGCAGCTTAACCTCTGAGTTTCTGTTTCCTCATTGGTAAAATGGGGATAAGATGAAGAACCATCTCTTGGGGTTGATTTGTACATGGACCATAATGAGCCCCAATAAACGTTAGCTTTTGTTGTGATGATGACGAAGGTGGATGCTGTAAAGGAAATGAGACGCGCCCAGGAGCCGAGTGCTCTGGACCTAACACTGCCGCTGGATGGATTATCGTTTGACCCCTCTCAGTGCCAAAGCCCCTAGCGTGCAGAACGAAGGAGCTGGAATAAGCTCCATCCCTCTGTGACATTTCATGATTTGATTAATTTAACGCAACGAGCTCGTACAGTGGAGCTGGCATGTCATCAATAGAGATGAAAATTGGTTGAGCACCAACTGTGTGCAGCATGGTGCTAGTGCAGGTTTGGGGGATAAAAAGAGGTTTAAGACAAACCCCTGTGTCATGGCCTGCGTGCTCTAGGTTTTGTGCTAAAACGAACAGCACAGTCAGTAGGTGCCACAGAGGGGGAGGCTATGGACAAGCCCCGAGGGCCTCCAAGTGTGGAGGATGGGCTGGAAGAGGGGAGAGAGGAGAGCACACCAGGTGGGGGCACAGGGGCCCATGCACAGATCTGGTACAAAACCTAAGAACAGGGAAGGATCGCTTACCGCATCGCACAAACCAACAATTTAAAGATGCTTAGCTAGGCTAAGAAAACCCACATCTGTTACTAAAATTACTGCCTTGTCTTTAATGATCTACAGTTTCCTTATTTGCTTTAGCTCTTTCATCAGAGCCACATATTTGTTTCTTTTTTTCTGGGTGGGCTTTAAAAATTTTTCTGTTGAATACGACAGATTAAACATATATGTGTGTGTATATGCATGTGTGTATATAGAGAGAGAGAGAGGGAGAGAAAGAGTTATTGCTTATAATATAATTACTTGAAATTATTATTAGGATCATCTTTAGGATAAAAGATGGATCAGCACACTTCATACCCTAGAAGTGCAATGAAGTATGTTACGTCTACGATATTTTGACAGCATTGCCTGCATTCCCATGTGCAATGCAGGGTACTGCGCTATGAGAAGAAATGAATGAGCTATCACTGAAGCCTTGCTTCAAAAAGCTAGTGATCTATAAAAACAGATACTCATGTTTACATAATTACTAAATGTATAAAAAAATGAGAACAGAAAGTAAGGATGTATGTAATGTTTATGAGCCATTTATACAGTCTCTACTTTCTTTCCTTTGTAATTTTCTTTTGGAGTCTTCATTTTTTCATAGTTCTCAGAGTGTGGTTTCTGCCCATCACGGGTCCGCCTAGCAGTCATTTTCCCCACATGCTTTGTAATTTTTTACTGTGAACTCGTCTTCAGCTGGAGCCCCGGAGCTCAGGGCTGTCTGCGGTGTCCCTGGGCAATGCTTTTGCGTTTGCTTCGACTGGGCCCTAGGGATTTCATGTGCGTTTGTATTTAACATCTCAGTTGAGGGTTCACAAGGTTGTCAATATGTAGCCTTGACACCCATACATTACAAAGACTTCACGTTCTTCTCTTTCTAGAAGACTCCTTTCCACCTGTGACTTGAGCACCTCTATGCTCAGACCATAGACTCATGGGCAGAATTTTTCCTAGTCACCTTCTCAGAGATGGGACAGTCCTTTTCACTACATAGGTTCATACAGAGAGAGGATCCAGCTTCCCCAGTTCCCGGCCTCGGAGCAGGTACCAAAACTCCCATCCATTAAGCAGGGCCTTCAGGTGAATGGACATCCAGTCGGAGACTTAAGGCTGTTCAACTTTACTGCCTGCTCTTCATCTGGGCTCTGAGTCCCTCTGTGTATCTACCCCCTGGAGATTTCCTGTTTTGTTTTCAAAGTTGGCCATATATATATAAATGTTACTTATTGTAAAACTTGTATTTTATTCAGCATTTCTATCTGAAGTTTTTAGAGGGAAGGATGCTGCTTCTAATCAGTCCATCATTTCCACTAGAAGTTGTATTCACTGAAGTGTTATATTCTTGAATAAAGGAGAAAAGAGGAACATTGACAATTTTTCTCTTACTCACCTAGAATGGAGTTCTTTTCAACAAAAATTTTAGAATAGATAATTTCTATTTTTATGGAAAATCTATTCTTACCAAATAGGAACCTGACTCACTGCATAAAAATAAACTTTTTTTCTCACTTTCATGTTGTGCATCAGAAGCCTTATTTCAGCAGCCAGATCAGGCCGTGAGTCGCCAAGGTTTGGAAAAATGAGCCCTGTCCAGACACGTCCTTGCTGGCTCCAGCTATGCCTTGAACCTAGTGGGTTGAATGGACTTGGAACTTGACTTCTTGGGCAGCATGTATAAAAAGGGGGTCTTCAAACTTTTTTAGCCACAGAACTTTTGGAAACGTGATGTAAAACAGATAAGAGTGGGGGAGCTTTCTTAAATGGGAGTGAAGACCCTGCCTCTTTGCCCAGTAACTTCTAAGGCACCTCCGAGAAATCCTCCCAGGAGCCCCAAGGAGCAGTGTTTGTAAACCGTTGGACCAGATACCTCTTTTATCTCTAAACTTACACAGTTCTGGCAGAAAGTAGTGGTAGGCAGCACTATCTGATGATTTCAGCCACTCATCTGTCTTGGGTAATTTCTCCCACATACTCCTGCTGTTGCTTTTTAATAAAGTAAAAAACTCGTTGAGTAAGAGATTGACCCCTAGTCTTTCATATCTTTAAGTTATAAAACGATCGTTTTTTTCTTTAATAGGGACCATCCCAGGCCAACTGACATATATGGTCACCCTATCTTTAATAATTAAGTGGGACAGTTTTGGTAGAGTTTCCTGCAATTCAGAAATATTTAATACTTTAATAGCATGCATTTTGTTACCATTTGTCCACATAATTGTCAGTTTAATAACAGATATATTTGAAGATATTTCCATAGATTGGACATGAACAAAAAACAAGACCTCTTTTTCTTCCCCAAAGATCTTTTCGCCATTGTAAACTCTTTCAATATTAGATTGAATACAGCCCAACATGGAAAAGAAAACAATACTACTAGATTCTCCTTTCCCCTTGAATTTTTTCCTACACAGAAACAGAAACCAACATATTTAATTATAACTCTAATGTGCCAAATTTCCAAGATATTATAATAATACATTGTCATTCTAAAATTTAATTCTTATCGGGAGTGTGTTAATTATTATCCAGCAACCAAGTTTTTATTATTGCCAGCTTTTATAAAATCATGAAAAATATGACTTTACAGAAACATTTGTGAACTGCTTTATAATTCAAATACCAGTAGACATGGATGAGAAGTCAAGAGGTCTTGCAACACAGTCATCTTCCTATGGGCATGTCCGTCCTTAAACTGTTTAGGAGGAACAGGCACCTTTAAGGTCACTGCTAAGTTATTTCAAGGAATGTAGTCAGGATTTATATTTTTATATTGAGTTCTCTGACTTCTCTATTAGTATGTTCTTTGTCTTCATGTGCTCTGTTAAAAAGCAAAGATAAAATTTTCATTACCCTTCTATTCTGAGGTTTGCATTATTTTTTTGAAGAGTAGTTTCAGTGTGTTAATTACATGTAAATATGACAGTCGAAAGTGCTTATCTGTCATCAGGAAGTGAAAGTAGGTGTGGAGTACCAATGTTCCTTTCTTTGTCTGGAACCTGAAGTTTTTGTCATAAAACTGTAAAAGAAACTGAATAAAAATTCATAATCAAAGATCTCCTAATATATGCTTACATCGGTAATATATTGCATGAACTATTATTTTAAACAAGAATGAAATAGAATTGCTTCCACTTTGACACTCTACTGATAATTTATAATAATGAAAATACTACCTAGTATTTGGATATATGAGAAAGCAGTGGGTTTCCTATATTAACAGGTTTGGATATTGATTGCAGTTTAAAGAACATTTACTAGCAACAGCAAATCTTCTTTTCCTTTTAAAAAATTATTTTTAATTGAATAATAATTTTACAAGTCCATTCTTGTAAAAAATGTAAATAATATAAAGCACATATACAATAAATAAAATAACATAGAATTCTTTATATTAAGTTGAATGAATTTAAGATGGTGGTTTAAAAAGGAGGGGAGCTTTTTTCCATATCATATGCACGTTGCTTTGTTGCAATTATTTGTCATTGTTATGTTGTTATGAATGACCCATTTTAGTCATTCTGCATGATCTCAAATCAGATGACATTAAAAAACAGTGAAGTTTGTGCTGTATGAACATACTTTTATGGACTAATTTAGATGTGGTAGGCTTTTATCAGGTCATCCTTAATTCTTAATAGACTTTCCAGGATAAAGATACATGTGTTAACATTTCCAGTTCACTCCCAAGATGGAGTATTAGTATTAATCTGGAGAATTTCCTCTTAACTACTGGGTGGTTTGGAATAAAAAATTGTATTAGACAATTTCGGTTCTCCAAAGTCAACAAGAATAAAGAAAAGCAAATGAATGCTTTGAGACTGAGGTGTATGTGGTGAAATGAAAGGCTATCTGAGATTTGCTTTGAAATACTTCAGGAAAAAAGAAAGAATGGGAAGATAATTTCTGAATGTTGGTGATGGCTATATGAGGGTTTATTGTTTTTTTTTTTCTATTTTTGAGTATGTTTGAAATCTTTCACAATAAAAAAGAAGACTGAGGAATTATTTTTAAGCAGTGTAGGAAATATTATCCCAGAGATGTCTCTGAATGCAGATCTTTTGACAGAGTTTATGAAACTGCAACCTTGAAGTGAGATGCGTGCATTACCTCAACATTCCTTTGTAGTAGAGTTTTTCTGCCTAAAGTGTTTATTAGATGGCTTTTACCTTTTAAGAACTTTAAAAATACTTCCCCTTTATAAAGTCTGAATTTATAAGACATGAGAGAGTTTAATTTAAGTTAAAAAAATAATTGAACACTTAAGGGTAGAGTTTTATTTCAGGGTTACAAAAACTTGCCTTTCTATTCTGACTGGTATCACTGTCAGATGAAAATGAATGAATGAAATTTGAGCGTGGCCAGCTTGCCAGTTTCCTTTCTACTCCGATTATAGGTTGAATGACTCTAAGTTTGCAAGATTTTCCAGATGACCCCAGAGGGGCATATTCACAGGTGTTAATCTCTCATAAACAGCTTATAATAATTTTGATTTTTCAAAGATGCTTGTTATATGTAACATACCATTAATATCCAGGCAGCCCGATATTTTATATATATTTGTATATTGCAATTGGTCACCATTACAATAGAAGGTGATGCTATGGTGTTTTAAGTGTATTGAGGAAAAATGAACGGAAAACACCGAACCTGTGTTTATTACTGTGGAAGAAATCTGACACTCCATTGCACCCTTATTATTTTTCATACCCTGAGCTAAATAGACTAACGGCTGTTAAGAAGCTGTCAAGGGAAGCGTGTCAAACACTAGGTGGATCATGCAATCAGACTGATGTCAGGTTGGAAAAGTCAGTACTTGGGAAGGAAAAAAAGTGACCTTGTATTCTCAACACTGTCTTTACATGGAGTGGAACAGATGAGACTGTGAATTATTCACAGCTCTGAAAGCTTATAATTGTTAGCAGTGGTGGCGGCAATCGAGGAGAGAGACGGGACTGTTTTAGTCCAAATGTCTGATTCTATTAAACATCAAAGGAATCTTTTTCTGAAAACCATCTTTGGGAATTTGGGTGGTGTGGACCCCATGAAGAATCCTTTTCCCTGTTTGATAGCTTTTTGGGAATCTGGGTCAAAGAGGCACAAGTTAACATTTAGCGTAGATTTTTGGAAATGAAGAGTACAAGAACAAAGACACTATGGGGAGAAGATTTGCTTTTTCGGCAGGTAATTGTCTGGGGAGTCGGTTTCCTGTGTGACTTGGCAGAACCTCTGAACTCCAACGGGGTTGCACGTTTTATGTAAATGATCTTATCTTATTAATAACAGGTTGAATAAGATTTTAGTCCTACAAGAGAGTATTCTCCACATAATTATTAATTGCAGTTTTTAAAAATAAGTTTTGAAAGATAATAGCCATGTAGCATTTTACATTTTGAGCCATTTCAGACAAAAACTGGTTTGCTTTTGTAATCTTTTTTATTCACTTATCTGGAATCTATGGAGGTAGCCTTTGTTTAAAACTAGTTATTATATTCAGTTTTGATTATTTTAAAGTTTGCCAGGAATTTTTAACTTTATGGACTTAAGTATTATTTTTTTAGAAGTTTCTTTGTAGTTCAGTTAGGATTTTTCTTTCCAAACTGAAAAATATTTATATTTCTTCCTCAAAAATTCATAATAATATTGATGGCATTTTAAAATTTCCATGACATATCTAAAGAACTGTGTGGTGCCTGTGTATAGAATTAAAACTTAAAATCAGAATTACTTTTAAATGTCAAGACTTGAAGAAAGACATTTTAATAATATTTACTACATATTACAAAATGTCCTTTTTTTCTATTTTAATGCATTTCATAAAGATTGACTTCTAATGTGAAAAATCATTTTACTTATGGAATAAATGGCTAAAATATTTATGCACTGTCTCAGTACTCCTAAAAAACTATCTCTTGGTTTGGTCCCGAATTTTATATCTCTATCGATAATAATCAGAATAAGTGTCTCAATAAAACATATCATGACCCTGTGTTCCAGATTCCCTTCTAAATTTAGAATTAGCATATTTTTTGGTGCAAAGGCTATTTTAAAGTCTGTGTCCTTTTCTCTATGCAGTCCTTTTATTAGGATAAATAGGAAAGATTCAAATGGTAGCGTTTCATTGGAGAAGAACAGATCAAACCTCCCCTTACAAAAGAATCACTGTTTTCATCCGTTTCAATAATGGTTATCACTTCGTTCTCTGGATCCACCAGAAGTCTTCATTGCTGTATATATTGGATTCCAGTTACTAAATTTAGTTTTGAAAAAAGGCTATCACTTGTGGTAGAGAAAACCCTGTAAGCCAAAAACAAAGTCTCCCATGAATCCACTTAATCAAATAGTTAGACCATTTTTATATCAGACAGAAAATGATGATCAGGGGCAACAAATCGTTTTCTGTTAGAAAATAGTTCGTTCTGTGTCCCTGTGCTTTGATTTTCAGATGTGTTGGAGCTGGAGTGAGCTACCCACTTATCTGATCCAGATAGGACTCCCAGTCTTATCTTTAATGAAGAAGCTGCTCGGGAAATGATAAATATTTTGCTCATCTTAAATCTCAGGGCTTTTGTTCGTCGACTCTTGGTGCAACCTGTGTATTTTTTTAAATTGGGAGACTTCTAAAGAAATCCAGCCGCACGGCTCACTTCCATCTCAGTGTTCAGGGTTAGTCTTGAGTTCCTAGTTCTCAACTCTTTGATATTGTTGTATTTCTTCCTTGTAGTTTAAATATAGATTTTGGGTTGGCATAAAGAATATTTGATCTTTGATTAGGGGAAAATTCATTATACATAGGTTAACGCTTGTTTGCAATATTTGGGAAATGTGGTGAGCATGTCGATTCATGAGAGAATTCAGTACAAGGAATTAATCTTCACATCAATTTTAACCACAATTTTGTTTTCTGGGTATGTTTCTTATTTGTTTATTTTTGCAAAGACATGATGTTCGGCGTTTATATTCCACGTATATTTATTTAGGCTATCCTACATGGCTGGCACTATGGGGTTTGTAAGTGACAAGTTCTTGCTCGTTATTGGCTACATTTTAAAGCAACATGTGATTACAGGACAGTATGATTTATAGAATGCAAGTGCTCTAAGAGGTTAATGAGGACATTGATCATTTTAAGCCAAAGTAGTTGGGAAAGGCTGTATGAAGTGGGTAGCCACAGAGCCGTTCTTGGAGAATGGGAAGATTTGGATAGGTAAAGACAAGTGAGGTGTACAGCCTGGGCAGACGCATGGAATTGTGAAAGGATGTGTCCATCAGAGGACCTCAACCTCTGTTCTCAAAGAAATTGATGTTTTCAGAGATGGACCAAGGTTAGACCAAAGCCACTAACCATTAAAAAAAAAAGACCTTTAAATACTAATTTGCAGGCATAAAATTTAGAAAATTCTGTTTTTCACTCCCGACTTTTCCTGAAATGAGTGAAATTCCAATCTTCTTGGATGGGTTTTGATGTTTCTCTTGCTAACAACAAACGACAGTTGATAATCTTCGTGTGGCTGGTGTCTCTTTGGGGGACACTTTGCTGGTCCTCCTCACAGCATGGTCTCCTGATATAGGAGAACTATTCTGGCTGAACTACTCACCCAGAACCTCATCTCAGCTCTCTGACTGGCAGTTGACCTCACAGCCTTACTTCTGCAGTCCCTAAACTGGAGGGCAGGTTTCTTGCTGGATGTGCCAAGGATACTGTCAAAATAGCTTGAGTCCATCACAACCTAGTAACCCATGAAAGGTAGCCGTGTCTTAGTCACAGAGACAGCGGGAATGCAGGCTGCTCCGGGTCTCTGCCTTTCACTTGGACTTGCCATCCTCTGCAATTCTCTTTTCCCCTCCTCAGATAAGCTCAGTGTAGACCAGCAAGTCGACGGGGCCCCGGGTAGCTATTCAACCAGGGATTGAAATGCCATTATCCACCTCTTGCCAGCACCCCTGTCTCCAACAGAGCCTCCTCCTTTGGCTTGTAGTTGAGATGAAGAGCATTCTCACCACAAGCTGCATTTCCATGAGGCTGATGCATCCCACCATCTCTTCCCGCCTCCCCTGCCCAGCCCTTTGTGTAGACAGAAGGTTGCAGGGTGGTGACTGTTAGGATTAGGTCTACTTCTTGCTAAGCCCAGGGAAACAGGGTTTGGCCCCAGTTGTTGACACCTTTTCTCAAAATATGGGGCACTCAATCCTTTGCCCTCAGCTTTTGTCCCTTGTGACAAATTCTAGTCAGTAAGAAAAACCCCTTTTCTGGGGTTTTTGCTGAAAAACTCTTTTTGCTGACTAACCACCACCATCTCTCACCTGGACTACTACAAAAGGCTCTTGAATGCTCTCCCTGCTGACCATCTGGCCCCCTCTCCCTACCTCCCAGTCTGTGGTTCACTCTATGCTTAGCAGCCAGGGAAATCTGTTCGAAACATAAATCAGATCACATCACAATCCAGCCTGAAACTCTCCGATGACTTCCCATTGCCATCAAAATGAAATTCACACTTCTCACCTATAGTGCCCGATGTGATGTGGCCCTGGTCCAGGTCTCTATCCTCATCACTCTCCACTCCCCACTTGTTCTTCATGCTTCAGCCACACAGCCTCTCTGCTGGTGTCTGTGATACCCCAAGCTGTGCTATCTCAGAGAATTTGCATTTGCTGTTCCTTCTACTCAAAACACCTTCGCCCCAGATCTTCATCTCTCTTTCTTTTCATCCCTAATGAATGAATCAGCTTATCAATTCAACATTTCACTTCCTAAGAAATGCTTTTCCTAAGTAAAGTAGTTGCTCCTCATCTCAACAAAATCCCTTTATTTCCCATTACCCTTTTTATTTTCTTCAAAGTACCTGTGCTTCCTGGAATTATTGTACCTATTATTTGTTTACTTGTTTTCATGTAAATTCCATGAGGGCAATTATTTTGTCTGTCTTGTTCATCACTCTATATCCAGCACCTAGAAAGGTGCCTGGCACTTAGCGGGCTCTCAACAAATAACCATTGAATGAGTGAATAAATGGGTTTGTTCAGCAGTGTAGCACCAACCACTGCATGACAAGCATTGCATAGAAAGATTAAACAGAATAGGTCCTGCTATCTCCAATTTATAGGTGACTAAATTGACTTCAGAGTGGAGTGACTTATCCAAGCTCATACACTTGTTCAATAGAAAAAACAGAAGTTGAAATTGAACACAGTACAATCTGACTCCAGAGAACTGGCTTTTTCTACCATTAGCTTGGAGCACAGGGTGGTACACCAGAGTATACAAAGTCATTATCTTCAGATCACATATAGTCAAGGAAAAAAAATTGAGAGGAAGGGGGTGAGAATGGGTTAGGTAATTTAACTGGCAACCGATTTTCAGAGATTCATATCAAAATACACATAGATGGTTTGTGAAGGGGCATGAAAAAATTTTCCAATTTAGGGGCTGGCCCAGTGGCTTAGTGGTTAAGTTCGCACACTCTGCTTTGGCGACCCAGGGTTCGCAGGTTTGCATCCCAGGCATGGACCTACACACCGCTCATCAAGCCATGCTGTAGCAGCATCCCACATACAAAAAAATAGAGAAAGACTGGCACAGATGTTAGCTCCAGGGCAATTTTCCTTAAGTAAAAAGAGGAAGATTGACAACAGATATTAGCTCAGGGCCAATCTTTCTCACCAAAAAAAAAAAAAAAAAAAAAAAAATTCCAATATAAATAAAGGACTAGATTTCTAAGACTTGCTCTGTCCTAAAGGCCTGTTGCTGGCCTTGCTCTCCAGATGTCCTTACATCTGCTAAGTGAGGACCATGATGTTCTACCACATTGCCTATTAAAGAGGTCCACCAGCTCTTTGCAAGTACACATGTTGTAGCCGTCTAGTACAACATGGCCAAATGTAACAGCCAAAATATGATTTATGTTGTACAAATATATTTCTAACCAAATATTACTGAGAGAAAAGTTTATTCAAAAGTTAGTCTGAGTTTAGGAAAAATAAGATCACATATATATTTTTCCCTTTTACAAGTCAATAAGACCAATTCAGAAACCAGTGCATTCAACAATTTACTTCAATAAACATTATTTGAGACTCTTCTATGGGAGGCTCTGGGGTGTACAAATGTGAATAAGGCAGAATCCTGACCTTGCAGAAGCTTATAATTTAATGGGAGAATTTAGTTTCCCACTATTTTCAGAATAAAACCCAAACTCCCCAGCATGGTGACCGAGTTGCTTCATGTCTGGTTGCCCACATCCCCCTTTATCCTCATGTCTCCCCCCTGCAGATTACACTCCAGGAGACCAGAACAATTTGTACTTCTCCTACCCTTACTTGTAGTTCTACCCCCGCCCCCCACCATCCTATATATCATTCCTCTGCCTGGGACACCCTTGTAACCCAGCTAACACCTACCTGGTCCTCAGGATGCCATCCAGGGGCCCTCTTCTCTGAGAGGGCTTCTCTGAAGTATCTTTCTTCACAGTAGTTAATCCCTCTATATTTTAACTGACTTGTTACTTGTTTATATTTCTGAATTGACTGTGAACTAAGCAGAAAGGTCAGTGTCTTATTCATCTATGTGTCCCCAGATCCAAGCACAGGGCCTGACATATGGTAAGTGTGCAATAATGCTTATTAACTGAATGAATGAATGAACAATCACCTGGTGCATTACCTACCTCCTCCCCTACTGCTGCTAGCCAAGGCAGCTCCAGAAACCTGATTCCAACAGCAGAGCCCGGCTTCCGAATTCTGAAACTTTGGGCAATTGCTTAAATATTCCACATCTTTGGGACAACTCTGCGACTAATTTGTCTCTAAGATTCCCAGAACCACCACTAGAGGTAATATGGTCATCAAACCAAACTAGGGAATTTTTTTTTCTAGTTTTTTTAAGTCCAAAAAAGCCTTTCAAAAAAAGAGTTTCATTTCACAGAATCTTAGACTGACTTGTAGTAATATAAAGGGGAATACATGATCACTTTGACGATTTGAGGAATGTTCCCATATGCTGGCTAACTCTCTGACAGACTCCCACAGGTGAACACCTGCAGGTGTGTCCCTCAACACCATTTGTCCCTGACTCCAGCTTATTTTACAGAGCCTCCTGGAAAGAAGATCTCCAAAGGCAACTTGGAGGCCAGGAGACAAAACATGAAAGAGCCTGGTCATGTCGGGATATCAAGTCATTGTGAGAGAACCAAGATGGAACAGCACGAGGTTAAGTGCCAGGAGATCATAGGAAATAAGGGACAAGAATTGGAAGTAGGGGCTGGCCCACTGGCATAGTGGTTAAGTTCGCATGCTCCATTTTGGCGCCCCCCCCCCCAGGGTTCGCAGGTTCGGATCCTGGGCTCGGACCGATGCATCACTTATCAAGCCATGCTGTGGTGGCGTCCCATATAAAGTAGAGGAAGATGGGCATGGATGTCAGCCCAGGGCCAGTCTTCCTCAGCAAAAAGAGGAGGATTGGCAACAGATGTTAGCTCAGGGCTAGTCTTCATCACACACACACAAAAAAGGGTTGGAAGTAAACATGGTTTTGAGTTGTGAGAGTGTCTACTGGGTGTCAGACCCAGTGCTGGATGCTTGTACCTGTCTCCTCATTTAATCCACACAACCTACAGCAAGCCTTGGTCATATTATCACCCCTATTTTATAGTTGAGGGAGCAGCCTCAGAGTGGTTATATGACCTGCCCCAGGTCACACAGCTGGTTGTCAGAACCACGATTGAAAGCAAGGCCAGTCTGACTTCAGAATTTACATCCTCCCCTCATCTTGGTATCTTCTCCGAATATGTGATGGATGAATGTAGACCCAGAGACAGAGGACCAGAGCACAGGACACTGAGATGCCACCCACACGGAGGCAGCCCAGAGAGGTTGTGTTCACCTGGAATGTTCTCTCCAGGCACTCTTCGGTCCCAAACTCAGCTGTTTATATGGCTCTTGGAAGAGGTGGGGAGACTCTAATTATATTCCGTGAGTCATATTTATGTTATTCTTACCTAGAATGATTTTCTTAGTAATCTTATTAAAACTTGGACGTCTCAGATAAGGGCCCATAAAAAAGTTTTCCCCAAAACATTTTTTCTGCTCGTCTTTTCCTTTTTCAGCCCATGAAAAAGCTGTTTTTGCCATATGAATGCCTTCTGTTGTTTATGGAACAAACTACAATGCTAAAGAACAATTTGGCACTGTTACATTTCGTTTAATGAGAAAAATAGGAGGCTGTAAAGATGTTTTGTAAGAATGTAAGATATTAGAAGGTGGGCATATTGATACCTGCAACTAAGCTTATAGAAACACAAAAACGTAGAGCCATTTCCAAGAGGCACGGGAGTTCAGTGTGGCATTATGGGAGCCTTCTGTCTGTAGTATTCCACCCTTACACACATTTGGGAATATTTTCTATGTAAAATTCACCTTTACAAAATGGAAAGAGCACATCTTGGTAATAAAATTACATGTCCCATAGAGATAGATTTTGGTCCCTTAGGATCCAGCCAACTAGTGGAAGTGTTTTCCTACAATATTTTTTGTTATATTTTTCTGGTGTTACAAGATGTTAGCATTCTGTGGCTATTATCTGTATTGTTAGAAAATGATGTGTCTACATCAGCCACCAATTCAAACAGACATGTTTTTGTCACAGATCCTTTGAGATCACAGATCTGCTTGGCCCTGTGGGTGAATGCTTCATGCTTTGATCTTTTGTCTCTTTCTCTCTCTCTGAAAAAAAGCCTTGAGCACTGGCTATGTGCTAGGTTTGGGGGATATAATGCACAGATGGTTCGCTCTCTGTCCTTAAAGAAATTACAATGGACTTGAGGATACAGATGAATAAACAACTTGTGGGACACCAGTGTAAAGCATGCTAAGGGAGCACACCCGAGACCCAGATGGGCCTAGAGTGTTGCTCCAAGGTTTCCCAAAGAAGGGACATTGTAGCTGAGAGCTGAGGGATGAAGGGGAGTTAACTAAGGGGAGAGGTGAGACAAAGTGTTCCAAGCTGGCACAACATGTTCAGAGACCCAGAGGTGGGAGAGGGCACCAGGTAGTCAGGGATCTGGTTTTATTAATCTTAAGTAATTTTCTTAGGATCTCACGGCAAGTAAATTCCATGGTCAAGTTGTGAACCTCGTCTGCTAACCATTCTGCTATACTGCCCCCTGGGCATCTTTGGGGGGATCTGTCATGGAGGACTCAGTAGCAACCTCCAGCCAAATTAGACTTGGTAAAGAGTGGCAGCAGCAAGAAGAGTGGTCAGTTGTGAGAGTACACGCAGGACCTGGATGTGGACTGTCTCTGCTCTACAGGCATATCTGGAGACCACAGTTCGGGACCCATTTAAAGAGGGTGGAAGGCTGCATCTCTCTTCCTCTTTCTCTTCCTCCTCCTCTTTCTTCCTTTCTTGAGATATGAAAGTTGGCCAGCCCCAATGAGTTCAAACTGGGGAAAGATGAGTCTTTCAGCCTTCAAATGAATCCTGACACCTTTAATCAAGGGGCAAGAATGGTCGTGATTTGCAATGGTATTCTGGTGCCCTAAGACTCTGGACAAAACCAACAGTAGACCCAGTTTGCCTGTCCACCTCTGCACTTCCCTTTCTGGACTCCAGCACCCTGTAACCCACTGTCCTCATGCCGCCTCCTCGTTCTTCACGGGCCCCCACCCTGAGTTCCTTCCAAATTTTTCCTCTCTTTGGCCCACCTCAATCAAAACTCTCTTTCCCTGAGCCCTCAATTAATTAGATCTGATTATCTAAACTAATTCGCACTGAGGTATGAATGAGGCTTAACCCTCCTGGGGACATTTGCATTTTAAAAGAGGAGCTTGTTAACCCAAATGCCTGGACAATTAGTGGAGTGTGTGGGGTGATATTTGGGGGGCTTAAGGCTTTCCTGTGCTCCCTGCTTCTAGGCCATCGCAGGCCTGGGTTAACCTAAGGATTTCCTCCACCACGGAGTTGAAAGTATTGGAGTCAGCACTGCTGATGCTCACCATCTCCATCCCGCCCCTCTGTCTCTGATGGTTGGTGGAGTTAAAAAAAAAAGTCATCACTCATGAAGAGGGTTTCTACTAATACTGTGAAACTTCAGTCTTGGTTGTGAAGTGCTTTCTTTTCTCTGAATCAGCCTTCAACTCCTGAAGTGGAGACGGTCTAAGGATTCCTAGTGACAAAATTATGAGATTTCTAGGTCCACCCCCATGGCAGCCAAAGATGTTGCCCTGAAACATTTAACATTCATTCTGGTTTTTTTCACCCTAATGTTTAATCCCTAAACAGATTCTGTTGTTTAAATGGGAAAGATAGAAGTATTTGTATTCCAGCCCTGAACTGACATGGGGCAAAAGTTGACCAAAGCCGGAGAGTGTGGGTTAGAAGCAGCTTTGAAAGCCCTCGTGGTAGCGTCTTACTGTGGCCCTCTCTGTGAAGAGACATAAAGGCTGTTTTGTTCCCCAATGGCCCTGAGCTAGAAGTGAGGTAGTACATTCCAGCAAGATCCAAATTAAGGAAATGCTCTGAGAATCCAACCCAAAATCTGCTGTTATTACTGACCACGCCCTGCACTGGCAAAGACTGCCAAATATTATTACGATTTCCCATCAAACATTGGATTGCCATGGATAGACATAACCTAAAATGTATGGGTTATTCTTTTTTTAAGATATGACTCAGAATTCCTGAAAATAAGAATACAGACAAGCATAATTTATATGCCCATTATTGATCGTTTTTTAAACTCCTTTCTTGATGCAACACTTATTTTTGCTATAATTTGTTATGCTGATTCATACTTTTTGTGTCTTTTCTTGGTTTTTAGTGCATATAAAGGTCTCATATTCTTAACATATTGAGGTGGGATGGGAACAGGGTCTACAATTATTGATATTATTGACAGAGAGTTGGCATTTTCCATTCTACTTTGAGCAATGGATTAAGAGAATTATTTTACGTGAATGCAAACTGATTTTACATACATTCCTGTAATATTTAAAATAATTAAATTTCCTGGAATGAAAAGAAAAAGGCGAAGCATGTTATTGATGATATAAGACAGTGTTGCATTCACTTAGGAAGATATATGGAAACTAGTGGGGTATGGACTTTTCTAGGCCTTATATTTTAAGATGGTAACTCTTATAGTAAAAACAGCAATATTAATACAGTAAGGCTCCAAAAAGCAGAGCTTAAATGCAAAGGCAAAACAAATAATACAACGGGAAGCAGTAAAAATTGTGATTAAACCATTCATCCGATTATTTTTCATTTCATATGCTGTTTGACTTTTTATCTTTATGTTTTGCTTCATAGAAGAAATAAGTATGGCATCTGGGCAAGGCATTCACAAGGGAGGACATAACTGTTTACCATGGATATTTTAGCTGTCAGGGCCTGAAAATTAAAGTGGGAGAACTGACCAGCTGGGGAAAAACAGAATAGGGTTATCCTTCTTGAGTGATTTGGGTTCATGCATACATGTAATAAATTTTTAATTATTATGAAATTATCGATATCCTATTACATTTTATTTTACCCCATATATTTGTTTCACTGGTAAATATATGAAAGCTCTTTTTTAGAGTGTCTGATCAAAGCTGATTTTTCTTGATAAAGATGCAAAATAAATCAATAAGGGATTTTTCTTCAGTTGTCCTTGAAGCCCATGGGTAATTTTGGTTTATGTGCAAGCTATACATCATGCAAGGAATTTCTGAACCAGAGATGTTTATAATCAGAGCAATCCTTGATCTACCAAAAGATTTACTAGATGCTAATTGTCTGTAACTAGTGGAGGTTGTTAGATGAGAAGGTGACCCCAGGGTTTCTAGATTGCATAGACTTATAGTTCAAGTCTACACCTCCTATTTTGGACAATTAATGTATTTGGCACTGCTGTGTGCTCAAGGAGTCTACTTATTTAAATTGCTGCCTTTGATTATGATGTCTTACTGACTCTTTACCAAAAACACTTCTTAAAAACATTATGGGATTAAAACAAATATCTCATTTTTAGAAACAAATTGCTTGTGTTAATTTGCCCTTAGTTTTCTGTACGATATTTCTTTTTTTAGTTCTGATTTTGATAGAATAGCCTCCTGGGAAATAAAAACTTCCATTTATTTGGAAGGGAAAGAAGATAAAGGAGAGAAAAGAAATCAGGGACCTATATAAGTGAGGGAGGATGGATCACGTGTTCTCATTTTACACAATATTTCATAGTTAATCTCTTTGAATCTCCATTTCCTTAGCTGTAAAATGCCAGTAATATTGTTTACCTCATTATGAGGCATACATAAGAGAGTTCATGGAGAGCGCTAGCGCAATGCATGGCATGTGGTGGCAGTCAATACAAGCTAGATTCCTTTCTGTTGTCCTCTCTTCTGGTGAAGAACTCAAATTCAGAGGATCTAACTGAGGTCAGAACTGAAAACCAAGTCATGTTTATCAGAGATTAGCTATTAAATTGTATAACTATTTGTCGAACCATGTGACATGGTCATTTCCATAGCTCAATAACAATAGAATATTGGCAATTTCATATAGTTTGACCCAATACTCAAACAAGGAATTTACACAGTTATTCAAGTAATATAAATCATAGAGATAAATAAATTCTTTTCTGAATTGTCTTGATCTTTGAAGTAAAGGTGCTGCTTTTAAATGAATGGATTATTTTATTTCTATACTTCCTTTCCACAGTACAAGATGAAAACAGTAGTTCACCATCCTATGGTTTCTGATCTCTTCTTCATTACCTCTTAGGAAAAAAGACGAAGCTGCTTTGTTTCAGGATCCGTCTCTGGGAATTCCCAAGGCTGTATATTGCCGTATACTAAGAATAGCTCCTTGAGGTGTTGAAGCTCCCTATTTGTGTCATTTAGGTTCTTTTAGGTGGCAAATCCAGATAGCGTCAGATTGCCTCCTTAATTGTGATGCAGGGGGAGTGGAGAAAACAGACCTCAGGGTGGCCAGGCCTCAGAGAGGGGTGGAAGGTTGTTTCTGAATATCCAGGATTCCAGTGTTACCACACAAAATTGGGATTCTCTTGCACATAAAAAAAACACAATTAATTATGGCATTTGGTTTTGGAGTTTTCATAGCACCTATCGCAATTTATAATTATTTATTTGCTTGTTTATTTGTTTCCCCACTGAACTAAAAGCTCCGCGAGGACAGCATGTCTCTGTGCTTCTCCATTCTAGCTGGTGTGTGGTACCTAGCACAGACATAGTACCTAGCACAATGCCTGGCACATAATAGGTCCTTGGAAAATAGTTGTTCAATGAATACATATATGAACGAGTACGAAACTCCTCAGAAGGGCCTGGGACGCCATGGCAGACACGCCAAGACTTCTTGGGGAGAGGAACTGTCCAGTAGATTCTCTCTTCAGCTGCAAATATTTGAACCACTGTTAGTTTGAATACCTCACCTAAATGGAGCACATTTTGTCAAATCATGTGTTTTTCTGTTGAGGCCCTTCTTTCCATTAACCTAGGATGTGTATTTTCACATGTTAGCTATTATTCTGCTGTTATAAGGAAGTTGATAGTACACAGAAATGAAACTTTCCCTAGAACATTAAATAAAAATGACCTCAGACTGAGAGATTTAAAGACTGTTCGGAAAAGTGCAGTCTTGGAATTAATAGCAAGGTAGAAAGGCGTATATGGGAATCAAAGAATTGAAAGGAAGAAATATCAAAGTGAAGACTGGAAAAAATGAAGCTCTGATGATTGAAGCACGTTAAAGAAAGAGATGATGGGCTGGCCGGCTGCAGAGTAGACTTTTGGAGATTGAGAAGTGAAGCTGAGAAGCAGGAGTGGTTGGAAACCACTGGCTGGGGCTTATTCAGGACTGAAAGAATAATCGGGCATTAAAACCCTAGATTATCTAATAATCTGTGGCAAATTTTCAATTGAACTAGTTTCTCCTAGTTATTAACATCCACTTTGTTGAAAAATGAAAAAGATTCAAGCAAGGGCATTTGTACATCTCTTTGTAAAACTAGGTTTGAAATTCACAGAGTCTTCTTTGTTGACCCCTTTTTGAAATGCTA
Source organism: Tapirus indicus (assembly GCA_031878705.1). Taxonomy (NCBI): domain Eukaryota; kingdom Metazoa; phylum Chordata; class Mammalia; order Perissodactyla; family Tapiridae; genus Tapirus; species Tapirus indicus. Next base: position 29,284,193 of record CM062937.1, on the reverse strand, counting down.
AAGTAAAGCTTTACCTCTTACAACTTCAGTGAATCAATATGGAACAATCAAGGGAAGGGAAAAGGCAGCCTGTATTACTCTAATTGAAGAATACTGGTTTATACTTAATTTATTTGGCAGTACAAGATACAGAAACAATAAAATTTTTAAAAAAGAAAAACAGTGGATGACACGATGCTGCTTATCTTTGCTCCTGTTACAGGGGAAGGTTGACATTTTCCTGTGTATCAAGGTCATAGAAATTAGGAACGAATACTCCCTGTCTTTGAGAAATCTCTAAATTATAGATCTTAGAGTTAGCAGGAAACTCAGGATAATTTAAACCAACCCTTTACTTCCAGAAAGGCAAGATGTTATTATCCCCCATTTTAGAGAAGAGAAGTAAATTAAGTTGCCTGCTGTGGTCACATGACTGAAAAATGACTGATGACTGAGGATGCAAAGGATGGTGTGGTGGCAGGGAGGGTTGTAAAAAGCCAAGCTCCGGTGTGCTATTAGGGTGAGCCTTCCATGACCCTGCAAGCAGGGTGATTATTGTCCATATTGATATGGACCATGTAGAAGACTTGCTGTATTCAAGTAGGCCATTGTTTACCAAAATAGTTTCCTTCCTTTCTGAAGGAGGGAAGGAAAGGAGGAAGGGAGGGAGGGAGGAAGGGAGAGAGGGAGGGAGGGAGGGAGAAGGGAAGTGGGGAGAAGGGAGGGAGGGAAGGAGGAAGGGAGGAACCATCCACTGAAAGTGACAATTGACTTCTAGGTCCATATGGTTGAAAAGGGGAGAGAAATTACCTTCACTTAATCTTTTCTGTATTTTGAATTATGGGATCTGGTGCCCTACATTTTAACAAATAAAGACATTCAGATATTGGATACTTATTACCAGGTCACAGATCTGAAAGTAGAATTACACACCATGAGAATTTTAATGCTGACAGGTAAATGGACACATAGTGATAGCTATGCCTACCTTTGGTCTTAGAGATGGGAGGTGAGGATCAACTCTCCTGAAGTTGAGATAAATTTTCTCCCATCTTACATTTTGCTACTATGTACATAGGAAAATAATATCATTAATTTTATAGGGTTTTCTTTTTCTTGCTGAGGAAGATTCTCCCTGAGCTAACATCTGTTGCCAGTCTCCCTCTATTTCGTATGTGAGCCACCGTCACAGCATGGCCACTAATGGACAAGTGGTGTAGGTCTGTGCCCAAGAACCGAACCCAGGCCACAGAAGCAGAGAGCACTGAACTTAACCACTAGGCCACCAGGGCTGGACCAATTTTATAGTTGTTTTTTATTTTTGGTGAGGAAGATTGGTCCTGAGCTAACATTCGTGCCAGTCTTTCCTCTACTTTGTATGTGGGTCACCGCCACAGCATGGCTGATGAGTGATGTAGGCCATGCCCAGGATCCAAACCCAAGAACCTGGGCCACCAAAGTGGAGCGTGCTGAACTTAACCACTACACCACGGGGCTGGCCCCCAATTTTATAGTTTTTAATTGAAGTGTCATATGTGTACACACCAAAGGGGAATCTTTATATTTTACTTTCTCAGCTATAGAATTCTCTAGCTAGTTTGGTGTGTTTGCCATGCGTGATTTCTAGAGCTTCCATTCTGCAAGCATGACAATGAGAAAGTGGAGGCTTCTCCACTATCCCCAAGCTCTCCCTAGACTTCTGCAAAACAGTGAAACTTTCATGATGACAGACTTTTCGTTTCATAAACAATTCAGTTTAATGATAGATTGCAAAATAATTGACTTCGGTTTTTGCGGAAATGACCTTTGATCTCTCTTAGCATGGCATTTCCAGCCTAGCTGTGTTTTATAGGAAAAAAGAGTATTCTTTTTATTTATTAGTTCTTTGTTGCTTTTGAATTATAAAGCTATCCTTTATAAAGAAAAATAAAATAGATGTTTGAAAGGAAAATGAAGAGGTTTGCACATTGTACATATTAAGCCTCAGTAGGATGGATGATTAATAAGCCACATGCATGTTTCCTATATTTCCTTTGACTTTCATAAAAGCTGTTCACTTTGGCAGGACCTTTTCAATCGAGTAGAATCTATCATGTGCTTAAGAATCCATCATGTGCATAAGGCATCCACCATTCCATCACCTCTCTATGTGCCCCCCAAATTTCTTCCTTCCTTTACCTAAAATTGCAGCCGAACTTCGAATTTGTCTGAGCTTTGTGTCTATGAAATGCTTTGTATTTTTAAAATAATATCTATACAAATAATATCATTCTCCCTATATTACTAGCCTTCATTTCCCCCCATTCAGCACAAGGTACAATTTTGAGAGGTAGCATGATGAGATTTAGAAGGGAGGCTGAAGTTAATTGAGGTTAGCAAGAAAAATATTACTGTCAATTTCAGATTTTTTTCTTTAATTATTTTTAACTCATGAATAATCAATTAAATGAAAAAGAAATGTACATTTGAAAGCATCTTGAAAATCCCCACTCCTGGAAGCATCAGAGAAGAGGAACCCCTTGTGACACTAACTACAATAGAACACACCACTGGCTTTTGGCAGATGACATAGTTTTTTTTTTTTAAAATGATGCTTCTTTTGAAGTGACAGAATGAATACACTGGGAAGGAGAAGTTGAGCATACGCAGCCCTAAAATGCAATTTGCCTTTTCAGGGACAACCTGGCTGCACTATCGCACTGAGAATAAGTATAGCATACAACTCTAAAGACAGGGTGTTGTTGGGTCTATATTGAGAACGATAAACAGCCGGTAGGTGCAGTTCTGCATCAGGGTAAGTTTCAAATCATTATGCTTCCTCAGTGCACATCAATGTGCCTTTGGAGCTTCAATATACAGAAAAAGAAGGCTGGCCTAAAAGAACTTATTTGAACGATACATTTTCTTTTAAAAATCAGTAAGTTGTCTGATCAACTCTACTATCCAAGTATCTTAGCCTATCTGGATTACTTAATTTCTTTTACTGGAAAAAAATGATTATTTTGCCAAAAACTTAGCATAGAAGAAAATCCATCTAAAAAAAAAAAAAGGAATCTTCATTAGAATTCTTCTGTAGACTGGTTGCCTTGGACTTTTCCCATTTTAATGCCCCCTCCGCCTTTTTTCCACCTGTGTGATTGGAATACTCTTTCCTTTGTAAAATGAGAGTTAGCATTTTAGTTTTATGTTGATGCCTGTGGAAGGTGAAGGCCGTGTTAAAGATGCTCCTGTGATCTGGACGTGAAAGCGGTTGTTCCCTGTGGGTCCTTCTCTGTGGGGTCGTCCTCTCAGTCACATATTTATTCAGAGAACTTTTATGGAACATCCGCCACTATTCAGGAGGCAGCTCTGCTTTGCTGCGAGTTCACGTTGTGACCGTTTTAAAAGTAAGATAGATAGCAGAGGATATTTGGTCATCTGTGACAGCTAGTTTTCTTTTTTATCTCCGCCATATGCTCCCTTTAGCAAAACTGGATGTCTTTCCCTTAAAAAGTTAAATGGAAACATCATTAATTACAGTTGGCCCAAAGCAATTGTAAAAGAAGATGTAAAACTTGAAGCCACAAACCTGGTTCTGAAAACAATATTTAAAGATCAGGTGATAAATTTGTATTTTATCTAATTCTAAAATGGAAGGATAGTCATGGCTTTCCTAAGGTTTGAATTGAGAGCTGTTTATCCAACAAGTCATTTTTCCCGGAGAGTGCTGGCTTGGAAGCATTCTTTCCAATTTCTATGTGAGAAGACAGACTTCTGTCATTAACAGCTGAGCTTCTAGGTGTGAGGGCCTGAAATACCCATGTACTAAGAGTCATCACTTTGACTAATGGAGGATCCTGACCACGTATCATCCTAAGCACCTCTTCTCAGTATGTCATTTTTCCAGCTCAGTTGATTTTTGATATATCTCACTTTATCAGTCATTGAGGTGGAAATTTCATCACTCTTATATGCTTTTTGAGTTTTTCTTAGTGTTTGTTTGTAATAGGTTTTATGGGTGATTAGTTATGTGAATTGCGGCCTTCTCGGTGATGGGAACCTATCTTAATTTCACTCATGAACCTGCTTCTCTCATAACCTCTGCCGTAAACCATGGGTAGAATTTGTTTTTCACTTACACATACCTTGTTGAAATTAGTATATGTATTTTCATCACTACTTAGTGTGAAAATTAATAGCTGAAATTATTTGCACCAGCTCTATGTTTGAGCATTGGCCTTCTCAACTCCGTGATTTCACACGTTGGTTACTACGCTGGGATACACCACCGACTGATTGCTCCACTGGGCGCTATCAGATGTCAGGATTTTACCAACCCCGCTGAGCAATATTATGACATGAGTAATATTTCTGTTACTTCTGCAGATGATCATCTTAGCCTAAAAAGCATTCCCAGTAAAACACGAGAATTGATATTATCCACCATTTTTATCTTACCTAATTTGACTGCATGTACCTGCCCTCATTGTCAACATAGTGTCATGGTCCAATGCACAGATTTTATGTCATGCAGATCTGGACTTGAGCTCTATCCGTGCTACTTAGCAATTGTGTGACCTTGATGAGTTACTTCAGTTCTATGAGTCTAGGTTTCCTTATCTGTAAAAGAGCGTTAATAAAAGAACCCACCTCATAAGTCTGTCATAGAAATTACATGAGATAATGCATGAAAAATGAACATTTAATGAGTGCTCAATAAATTTTGGCTATGTCCATTTAACTTCTTTTAGTCTCTATTTGGCAACTGTTTATGCAACCCAGGGCTGTAGAATCCTCAGATTAACTGTATATTGTAATTTTTAATGCTTTAATTTTTAATTTGAAGGTTTCTCCCTTTGTTTTTATATTGCATGATTATAATGAGAATATTCTCTGCAACCATTATTTTTCCAGATATAAATTTTACCATAATAAGAGTCATGGAGGCATATGAATGTTATAGCATGATTTTGTAATAATAGCTTCCTTGTTAGGTCATCACATTCCTGTTATTCAAGAGAAGAATATGAAATAGAGCATGAAGACTCTGTTGGGGATAGCAAAAAAAAAAATACACAAAAGCAAATGAACTAAATCTAGTAGTGGCAAGTGGGAGAGGCCCTGAAGACAATATTATATCGTCTTTTCTCTCTCTCTTTTTTTTTTTTTTGCAGGGGAAGATTTGCCCTAAGCTAACATCTGTTGCCAATCTTCCTCCCTTTTTCTTCTTTCCCCCCCAAAGCCCCAACACACAGTTGTGTATAGTTGTAAGTTCTTCTGATTCTTCTATGTGAGCTGCTGCCACAGCAGGGCCACTGACAGACAAGTGGTGTGGTTCCACACCCGGGAATCAAACCCGGGCTGCCAAAGTGGAGCATGCCGAACTTTAACCACTAGGCCATCAGAGCTGGTTCATATTTTCTCTTTTATGGTACTTTATTTTTCTATTAAAATAAGCTCTATTGTCTAACTTGGGTTTTTTGGAACATCAAAGGTCATGTAAATCAGGAAGCATTATTGATTATTGAAGACCTACTATGTGCAAGACACAAAGGTAGGTAACATCACAGAAGGTTTTAGGAATGGGGTGATTGTGAATTTTGAAGTAGAAAAGCATGTGGAGTAGAACAAAAAATGATGGCACAGTAAACCTTCAGTTCCAACCAGTGCTCTTCCCACTTCTCAAATGTAACCAAAACAGTGTTCGATCTGGAACAGGAATGACATAGCTTAAAACTGGTTCACATGGACACAGACCAGAGAACCTCCGGGGTTGATTAGATCTGTTATTGTCTTACAGTAGTTTTCAGCCACTGTGCCTTGGCTTATTCTTGTGCTGTACGTGAATGAGGGTGCTACCAAATTGAGATCAGCTTGTCAAGATTTTTTTGCTACACCAGGAAGACACAGGTTGATGGGGTCTAGCATCCAGAAAACTGAGCTGCGCTGGTTTGAACATGGTGGGCTTGGCTAGCTCCGAGTATCACAATGGCAGACCAGCTCCAGGAACTATTACATTTTTACTGAAACATGTGAGGTTTCTGCCCTGAAAGGATAGAAGAGGATATGGTCCGGACAGTAAACAGCTGTACTCAAAAAGCAACAGATTGTTACCAAATAACAAGTCCTAAGGGCCGGCAAGTGAAGAGTGTGATTGACAGAGATGCTTATATTCCTTTATTGACACTGCGAGGCATTGATTTACTGTAGGAATAATCGCATTGTAATTGTGGATGAATTTTCAATGTTGTTTTGACTCTTTTATTGCTTTCAACATGCCACCAAAATGTTAAGTATTTCAAAGTATGCCAGGAACAGGGTTGTGGAGAATTTGCTGAACTAGAAAATTAGGTGTGATCAGACCAATAAAACGTTCTTCAGTGAGCCATCCTCAGAGATGTGGAAGAGTTTTATTATTCAGAATCTGTATTTTGATGATATTCAGTTTACAGCCATTTTGGTCGTAATTTATCCTCTTTTACTACAATTTTTTAACTAGATTCTACAGATTTGTGCCCCAGTTCTGTTCCCTGGTTACATTCCTTTGCTTCTGCAAAGCTGCTCTTTTCTGCCTTTCTGCCTTGGCCTGGGTAGAAGGATAACTCCCATCAGAATATTAAACATCCAAACCAAGTCCTTTGTATATAGTCTGGTAGAAATACCCAATGGCAGTTTGATGAGTGGTGCTTACTTCTCAGGAGCCTATTTCATGCCTTTTGTTGGAGGGCTTCGAAGGAATTGGTTGTTATCCTAGATGTTCTGTAGTTTGGTAAGAGTAGGAGGGAAAGGAATTCTTATAACACTGTCATTAGCTCCCCAAGTTCTGCAGATCTAACCAAAGCAGGTATGATGCAAGCCATTTGGGGAATGGCTAAAGCAGAACCAACACCACCACCTGTGGGCACATCTCTTACCCTCGCTGTGAAGGATTCTGCAGGGTCTGCTCAGATACATCATGAGAAGACAGTCTGGCAGTGTCAGGCTCAATCTACTTAGGCAGTGGGGAATCTGGTTCATCTACTCCCGTCAGCACTAGGAAGTCACATAGACCTGTACTTCATGTACCCAAGAAGAAAGAGAGTCCCCTAGTCCACCCCCTGATATGACAATAAGCCATACTTAGATTTGAGATGCATTTTCTGTTTTTAGTGGTTCATACATAAGGAACCAGGTTTTCACAGACAACTTACTATCAGAGCATATATGATAATGTTTGTCAATTGTAATACATTTTATAAGTGTCTTACTATCATGAGTTAATCTTCTAGTTATTTGCTGCTTGATTCTTTCTTGAATTATCTGGATGTACTTCTTATGGAGAGTTTATAACAATATATTTTCATGGGAAATTAAATTATAAGTTGCACATTTTCTATTTATTATTATTGGACCAATATTTTGATACCCATGGTTTTCTGAACCCCATCTGAGTGCAGTCCTGTAATACCTGAGCCAATAACATCATGGTAAGTTACTTCGGTTATGTAGCTCTTTATCTGCCTAGTGTTTCCCGGTTTTTAAGTTGTACGTACTAGAAAGGTTCTGCAGATAAAGTATGAGAGGGAAAAAGCATTATGTACATTAGTTGAAATTGGCATCATGTTGCCAAACTGTAATAAGCCTTAGGGGAGCTCAGTGTTGAAACTACTCAATTGAAAGCGGCAATTTCCCATAACAATTTAAAAGGCCTGCAGGCATGCTCAAGTCATAGCTGGATCTTTCAGTTAACACTCTGTAACATGACCCCAAAGTCTCATTTACATCACAGCAATTAAAATATATTCCACATTACATGTTTACTACCGTATACTGTAGAAATAATCCAATGAAATGTGGCTATTTTTCGGAAATAATCAGGGAAATCTTTACGTTCACGTTTTTTTCTTTCCAAAGTGGTATTGCCATGTCATACATATCCACGGAGGATGATGGTGATGGTGAAGGGGGAAGAGGGTGGCCAGGGGAAAAGGAATGCAATCCAGATTAATAATAACTAGTAGTCATTACTACTTGGTTACCCACATGAAATTGGGTTAGTAGTCTCGATCGAGTTCATAGGTGACAGGTGTCCATTATGCAAAATAATTACTGTAATCAGTGGTAATTGGCCCCCTACTGGTAGCTAGAAGTAGAGGGACCAAAAATTAAATGAGTATTAAAATAATACACCTCCTAGTTACAGAAATGCTGCCTTAGACTAGGACAGAAATGCCAATGTCCAGTTGGGAAGGTGATGGAAAAGTCCACTAGCACTCAACTGAGGAAGGTGCTTCCGTAAATTAGAGTCCTTTCCTTAGTGCTCTATCCAAATTAATTTTCAAATCCTCCTGGCATATGGATTATAACTATAACTATTAACTGATATCATAATGATTTTGTAATGAGATGAATAGCCAGCTAAATTATTTTAAAGCAAAGCCGCAGTAGCCAAAATTAGATCATATTTTCTCAACAGTGACTGTTGTATTTTAGTAATGCCTTTCTTTCAAGAAACACAGAGCAAATTGCCTTACTCCAAATTATTGTTGCGGTTTAATATTTATTGAGTAGCCACGATTTACTAGCTTACCTTGAAAGTGTGGTTTTTAACAATTGTCTAGAATACATCACCAAGGTATGAAATACAGTGGCAAAAGTCCAGCTTCTCTACTTGGCAGGCAGTCAACGGAAACCAAGGGAATGGAATTTCTCTCTGTGCCTGTTGGAACACTCTTACTTGCACTGCCCTTTTGTGGTCAGGAATAGTGTTGAAAGAATCCTACTTCAGCAGACATCTGAGAAGACAACAATTTCTTCTGCTGCACAGGTCCATTTTAATCCTGTGACTTGGCTTATAACTACACTACTAACAGCATGAAAAGAAATTTTTTGATTGGGCCACTTACCCCAGAGTATTTATGCTAATTATTGAAAGGGGCCTCTTTTAAGCAGACACAGCCTCCTCATGGGGCACTCGGCTGGGTAACAACAGAGAGTGGGCTGGATTGCAGCCCCCACTCACCCCTCAGCAGTTGCCCCCAACAAGGTAGGTCTAGGTCAGGCCATGTGTATCTAACTCATAAAATTTTTTTGTAAACATTATAAATTATGTACGTGTTTGTCTTTATGATATAAAACCTTCAGGAACTCCAGAACAGCTGACTAGTTAGATATACTTCTCCTATTTTTACTTGATTATTTGGCAGCATTTATACAAAGTCATAATATTTGAGTGTATTATACATACGCACTTTAAGGTGTGTGACTAAACTTGAAATGACAAAACATTATGTTACTATGTGAGCCTATACCTAGTCAAACATGTTTATATGTCCTGATAGTGTTGCATTAAAATTCATTTAAAAACAAACAATAAACACCAAAGAAGAAAAATATTAAAGAGAATTGAATCCTCTAGAGTAAGTGCAGAGATTATTTGCCAGACTGGCTGTGAAAACATCGGTCCTTTTCCCCACACCTGTAGAAACTGAGTCCAGACCTGACCTGGCTCCCACGTGTCCATGGCAAGCTTAAGAGAGTTTCCATAGTTCTTTGGGCAAATCAAACACTAGGGCTGAACTCAAAGGCATTTTGAAACCCTGGGAATGACCAGCATCCCCTTAGAGCTTCACCACTTCAAGGAGATAGTGAGATGTGGGACTCTCTCTGTCCACGTCTCCCTCCTAGCTCCACAGGGAGGTGCCATGGTGAGAAGACCCTCATCTCCAGCACTGAACCAGAATTTCCTGCTCTCCAGGGGTCTGGAAGAAGGTGCCATTTGGCTGGTTTGGTGCTTTTCAGACTGAGATGAAAACCATCTGGTGGACAGTAGACAGAGGATATGTTCATTATAGTAATTTTGCCTGTGGGTTATGGAGGCATGAATAACTGCTCTTATCATTTACTCTCCATATACTTGTGGGTGGTTATCAGGTCTCCACCTAGTCATTACTAAAATAAACCTCACATGGTTCTTTCAATCTAGAGACTGTTAATCAGTTTCATTGCTTCACTTGAAAGTCCTTCCTGTTTGCCTCCTGCTTTCTACCACCAAGAAGTAAATATTTGGATAACATTATAGTTGAAATCATTTTGAAATTATTGGTCTGGGGACTTTTTTTTCATCTGATAACCTAGTATTTCTGAATATGCTCATAAAAATTCAAAGCCCAAATTCCATTCAAACATTTTAGCAAAATACCAATTACACTGCAGAAGCAAAACCCCTTGTTCTCAGTCCTTAGAGGACTGAACTTTTATATGTTTCTCCCATCCCAGCGTCCTCAGATAAGGCTAATGACACAATATTGTTCTTGGACACTGGAAAATGTTTTTGAATTTAATTATGATAACTGGCCCTTATCAAGTAGACATTATGTTTTGGGCCAATCGCTATGATTTAAAAACTGTATCTCATTTAATTTTCATAATATCTTCATAAGAAAGCTATTGTCATGAATTTTAGAGAATGAAATACAGGAAACCAAATCTCGGAGTTAAAGCAACCCGTCCAAGGTTATAAGTTACATAAATAGTAAATAGTGGAGCTAGACTTGAGACATACATCTATCATATCAAAACCTGTCCTGTATTTCCACCCTAGTTGTATTAATATAGATTTTTTTGGTTGAAAAATCAGGATAAGAACTTGTTGATTCAAAATCATATTTCTCTCTCTCTACGGTCTGTCTTCTATGTAGACTCCAGTGGCAGGCAGGCTTTCTCCACATGGTGGCAAAATGTAAACAAGGTTCACTTCTTCATCCTCCCAGACCAGCAACTCCACATTCACTGGTTTTGAGTAGGCGCATTCCCAATAGTTTTGTCACATGTCCCGGAGCTGAATTTACTGGCCTGAGTTAGGTCACACGTCCATTCCTGAATCAATCACTGAGATTCTGTGCAGGCAGTTCCTCGACCCCAGGATTGGGGTCTTCTCCATCTGAACCCCTGGGAAACCAACATGGGAGAAGAGCGTTTATTTATGGAAATACAGGTCATGAAAAAGAATTCATATGACCACAATGGCCATGGTGTAAAAGAGGCTCCCTCCTTTGGTAACTAAACCACATGGGTGGGAGACAGGCAAAGGGAATTGTGACTGTGTCCTCCTCTGAGACACATAATATTTCAACGAGGTATCATTTATTTATTCCTTAATTTTCTTTTCCCTGCAGAAGAAGCTGGAAAATATTTCCAATGTATTTTATCTTTTTAACTTTGTCTTGAATTTTCCACCTTTCTTACTCCTCACTTGAATTTCACTGGGCTTTTACTTTTGCCTCCCCAGTACTGTGAACTCTGCAAATTTAATTATCATGGTATTTTCAATATGACAACCTTCATTGACTTTGTTAATACTGGATCTGTTGACATTCTGACAGTTTGTCCAACTATTTGTTTGTCATTTCTCTCTCTCTGTTTTTTAACCTTATTTTTAAATTTTTTTTATTGTTTAAATACCCTTTTTGTTCTAAGGTTTGGAAGTATAGTCTAGTGGTTAAGAGTACAGATTTGGAATTAAAATGAAATGTGTTCAAATTCGGCTTGGCTACTTCCTGACTCTGTGTCCTTGGACAAGTCAATTAATCTCTCTGAGTCTTAGTTCTCGCAGGTGAAAATGAGCTTTATAATTCTTACCTAGCAAGGTTGCCGTGAGGATTAAGCGAGGTCATGTATGTAAAGCACCTGGCATATTTTAAGCACTCAATAAATAATCAAGATTGAAATTAATAATTCATCAAGGAGCTTTTATGTCTACTCTTAAAGAGAGGAGTATGCCCAGCACTTAGGGAAATAATATTAGCTCTTCATTTAAGAAGCTCCTTCACTTGCACAGCATTCCCAGCTGTCACCAGGTCAGTAATACCCATGTTTGAGTCACTTTTATGATATAGCAAGCTGTAGTTGTTTTCAAGCCATCTAGAAGGTTTGCTTATTTTTCTCTCATTAAGACTAAAGGTTTGAATTTGGAGTTGATGCCACGCAGGTCTTATAGTTTGGCAACTTTTCAAAGAAATAAATGCTAAGAGCACCAAATGGGAGTGAGTCCCAGCCTAGTCACTCACTGGTTGTCCGACTTGAACATTTTTATTAAGTTCTCATAATTCCTCATCTGTAAAACTGGTAAATCACACAAACTTGATGAGCTGTTGTTCGAAATAGAAGTGCAGTGTGTAAAATACCTAGTATGAAAAAGTGTTGAGTAAATGGAGGTTATTGTTATTATTATGTGTTTGACTATGGCTCAAAGATGGGCACGTTCATTTGAAGCTGGCACGGCAGACCACGACCCAGTTCAATGAGAAGAGGACAGAGAGTGATTGTTGTCTGGTTGGTTTTTACCTAGTGTCTATTTGAGGCCAGTTGGATAACATGGTATCATCTACATGATGCATAGCTGTTTCCTTGATTTTCCCTCTGAATCAGATAGTATTACTGGCAGAACTGTCCAAGGCCTGGCTCATGCTGACGCACAGGTGAATAAAGTGGTGGCCTCTATATTCAGGGTTCTGGTTTAAACCATCATAAAAATGCTTAAATAGATATGACGGATATTGGTTGATCCAGGCAGGCAGACAAATTGAGAGATATTATTTACACTTTACCCTGAAGGTCTGCAGGGTAGGAAAGCTGCACTTGGCTCAGCTGTATTGGATTCTAAAGTGCCTTTTCCCATCTACATTAACTATGGAGATTATGGCCTTCTCCCTCCAGTTACTCTTGCCCTTGCAATCGCACAGTATGTAATTGTATCAAAACATATTGCCATTATGTCATATTACTATTGTCTATCATTTTTATCAGGAAAACCAGAATCACTTTTAATTTCAAGTTCTGCAAGAAAATTGTTTTATTTGTTTTTAAATCATAGAATATATTCCCGCTTTACATTCTGGGTAATTTAGTCTCATTATCCATATTTTTTCTTTTCTGATCTTTTCCAGTTTCTGTTTCCTTCTACATATAAAGAATTTTGAAAGAATTTTTAGTGATTTGATCAGATTTAAGCCACTTTTCTTATAGCCTAAGGCACTGTTCTATATATTTTTCAATTAAAAATTTGCTAGTATTCACACTTACGCAGGAGCTATTTTAGTATTGCTATTTGTTTCATTATCTAAGTTTGCATATTTGCTGTCTATGCTAAAGCATGAAGAACAGTTTTGAGTTTAAAAATAATAAGCTTCCTATTTATTATTTTTTAAATAAAGACATAAATACATCTTTACGCACGTGACAATGTTCACAATATGTTAAATAAAAATGGGTTACAAGATCATCTATATTAAATATATGTATGACACATATATTCATACACATGCACACAGAAAAAGTCAGAAAAGGAGAACACTAAAATGTTGAGGACAATAATTTTCGTGATTGCTTTGGCACTTATCTGTACTTTCTAGTTTCCACAAAGAACAAATATTATGCCTTAATACCTCTTTTAAATGAAAGAAAAGCAAGAATTGGGAATGTGCATTAAATAGCGTTGAGGGATGGCCTTCTGTTCTCAGCAGATGGTCCTCTTCACCCCTCCGCTCAAGCCCGCCACCTGGTACTCACTCACAAGTCCTCACTCTCATTTCAGCCCATCACAAGTCTTGCTGATGCCACCTCTCTCTCTCATCTCCGTCCACTTCTCTAAATCTCCACTGCCATTTCAGGCTCCCTAGTCCAAGTTGTCATTCTCTTGCCTGGACGTCTGCAAAAATCTGCCAACAAGTGTTCCTGTTTCTGCTTCAGATCTCCCTCTTCCCTGTTCTCCACACTTCAGCCAGGGGACCTTTCCAAACTGTAAATCTGATGGATCCTGTCAAAGGCCTATTTAAAACTCTCATATTCCACCCTGTGACACACATACTTGTGACCAGGCTAAATTCTATTTATCCTGTGGGTCTCAACCTAAATGTCGTTTAAGAGAGGTCTTCTTTCAACTCTTGGTCTCAGTGAGACCACACCTCCTAGTCTCTCTCTTAGCAACTTGCAATGTTTTGCAACATTTGTTACATTTTAATTGTATATTTATTTGTGCAATTAATTATTTAACTTCTCTCTCCCCTTTCAGATTGAAAGAGGGTAGAGACCATCTCTCGTTCTCTCCGTTCCCAGTGCCTCTCACCATCCCTGACATGTACGATGAATGAATAAAAGAATTAATGATCACTATGCTTTGTGCTCAATCCCATGTCAATGCATGTAGATCCACCACATCCTTTTGAATTGCTGCTGAGTGTTCCTCCAGTTGGTCTTGTCTAGTTTTTTCATCCAATCTGGCAATCTCTGCCTTTGAATTGGTGTGTGTAGATCATTTATTTTTATATTTAATGTGATTATTGATATGGTTAGGTTTCTCTTTTTCCATCCATTTAGTTTTAACCTATTTGTGTCTTTATTCTTAAGTATGTTTCTTGGCAGCAGCGTATTTTTTTTATCCAATCTGAAAATCTCTATATTTTGTGGGATATTTAGATTATTTACATTTAATGTGATTATTGACCTAATTAGGTTTAAGTCTATCATCTTGCTATTTGTATTTGATTTGCCCCACATGTTCTTTGTTCCTTTTTTCTACCTTCTTTGGATTAGTTGAATATTTTCTATGATTCCATTATTTCTTTTGTTGGCTTATTAGCTATAACTCTTTGTTTTGTTATTTTAGTGGTTGCCTTAGGGTTTAAAGTATACGTCTTTAGTATAACACAGTCTACCTTGAGGTGGTATTATACCACTTCACATAGAATATAAAAACCTTACGATAGTTTACTGCTGTTTCCCTCTCTTTTAATTTATGCTACCACTGCAATACATTTTACTTCCACATATGTCATAAAATTCACAATACATTGTTATGATTTTTGTTTAGTCATCTATCTTTTAAAGAGATTTAAATAAGAAGAAAAAATATCTTACATATTTAACCATGTAGCTGCCATTTCCAAGTGCTGTTCATTCCTTTGTGTAGATCCATATCCACATTTCTATCTGATGTCATTTTCCTTCTGCCTAGAGGGCTTCTATTAATTTCTTGTAATGAGAGTCCACTGGTGATCAACTTTTGTATTTTGAAAAGGTATTTATATTTGCCTTCATTTTTTGAGAGGTGTTTTCATTGGGTCTAGAATTCTAGGGTGATGGGTTTTTTTATCTTTCAGCACGTTAAAGCTGTTTCTCCATTGGCTTCTTTCTTACATTATTTCCAATGAGAAACTCTGTATGTAATGTGCCTTTTTCCTGGGTCTGACTTTAAGACTTTCTCTTTATTGCCGGTTTTGAACAATTTTAATCATAATCAATTGCCTGGTGTAATTTTCTTTACATTTTTTTGTGCTTGGGGTTTGTTGAGCTTCTCTGCTCTGTGGGTTCATAGTGTTTATCAAATTTGAGAATTTTTCAGATGTTACTTTTTCAAAATTTTTTCTCTTCACTCCTCTCTGTCTTTTCCTTCAGGGACTCCAATTACATCTATTTTGGCCTTTTGAAGTAGTCCCACATCTCACGGATGATATATTTATTTATTTATTCTCTTTCTCTGTACTTCATTTTGCATAGTTTCTATTACTATGTCTTTAAGTTCTTTACCTTTTTCTTCTACAATTTCTAACCTGCCATTAATCCCATCCAGTGTATTTTTCATCTCAGCCATGGTAGTTTTCATCTCTAGAAGTTTGATTTGGGTCTTCTTTTCATATCTTCCATGTCTCCATTTAATTTTTGAACATATGGAGTATAGTTATAATAGCTATTTTCATGTCCTTGTCTATTCTAACACCTATGCCAGTTTCAAATGATTGATTTTTCTCCTCATTATTTTCATGCTTCTTGGCGTGCCAGGTAATCTTTGATTGGATGACAGACATTGTGAATTTTACCTTGTTGAGTGCTGGGCATTTCTGTATTCCTGCAATACTCTGGAGCTTTGTTATGGGACAGTTAAGCTACTTGGAAATGTTTTGATCCTTTCTGGTCTTGCTTTTAAGATTTTTTAAATAAGACCAGAACCACGTTTAGTCTAGTGCTAATTATTCCCCTACAACTGAGATGAGACTTTTCTGAGTCCATTGCCTAATAAATTATGAGGTTTTTCCAGTCTGGCTGATGGGAATACACAGTATTCATGGCCTTGGATACCATTCCCTGTAATTCAGTGGTCCCTTAGAGGGGCAACTTTGCCTCCAGGGGACATTGGGTAATGTCTGAAGATATTTTTTAGTGTCATGACTGGGGGCACTACTGGTATCTAGTGGGTAGAGGCCAGGGATGCTGCTAAACATCCTACTATAGGATAACCCCCAACCAAAAGGAGTTTGTCCATCTAAAATGTCAAGAGTGCTGAGATTGAGAAACTCTGCTATAATCCTTTCAAATTGTTCTTTCTCTGGCCTTCAGTAGTCTCCTTGCACACATGTGCTCATCAGTACTCTGCTGAATACTCAAGAAGGACCCTCTGCAGACCTCCAGAGTTCTTTCTCCATGCAGCTCTCTTTTCTCCAGCAATTAGTCCTGCACATTCTTACCATCTGTTCCACCAGACTTTCAGCTCTGTCTCTTTAACTTAGGAAGTCTGCTGGGCTCTTCCTAGGTTCCTTCTCCCTGTGCCGTAGCCTAGAAACTCTCTCAAGGCAGTGAGCAGGGAGAATCAAGGACTCATCTTGTTTGTTTCCCACTGCTCAAGGTTCAACTATCCTTCATTGCTTTACATCAATGTCTTGAAAACTTGGTTTCGTGTATTTTGTCTATTTTGTTGTTTTTGCTATTTTACACAGAAGGGTAAACCCACTTCCTGTTACTCTATCTTAGCTGGAAGCAGAAGTCGACTTCTTATTTATTATTTCTATCAAGTGTTCTCTTTATTTCTTTCCTTGTTTTAATCTCCTCAACCAGTAATTATTCACTATATTTATTTTTCACTGTACCTATGTCTTCCTAACAAGTGTCACTTTTATTACTCATAGTTGACTCCCCTTTCCTTATATTTCTTTTCAGTTTTGTTTGTGTGTTAACTTTGTGCTTCAGATATGATAGCTAAATTCACTTGCAGTCTTCCATTTGAAAATCTAAGCTCAAATTTTAGTTATGCTTGAATTTAGCATTACAAAGAAAAATCACCATAATATGATTTTATTTTTGTACTTAATTATTTCAATTCTTTGATTTGTAAATTTGCCTCAGGAAACAAAATTTTCTCTAAAATGAACAATAGCAATTGATTTCCTCTTGAGTTCGAGTGACATTAATGCAGCTATTCAATGAAGGAAATACTTTGAAATTCTTATGGTGTGCAAAGTTGTACTTAATGTTTGATTAACATAACTGGTAATAAATCATAAATACTAACTTATTAGGGAAAATATGAATTGTGAATAATAAAAGGCAAGAATTTCTTGGTATTGTGTACAAAGAACTTAATTTAGATCTTTAGTCTATAATATGTTGGGGTAAATTAGTGTTTCTCTGAAATCTGCTTATTCTTTTGGGTGAGCTTTTCCAAACTATTATAAAGATAAGAGGACAGTCTATGCAGAAAATATTTAAGGTAACATTCAGGAATTTGTAATTCTTACAGAAAATAAATAACAATGGAAGCACGAGTGAGTATGACCAACAGGTTATTTAATCCTTTGGGTTTGGATATTTGTTTTTATTTCAGTTGTTAGATAGATACATTAGCTCATAGAACTTTAGAAGTACAGATAATTTTAGAGCTGTTTGTTATAGGCCTGACAAATAGTAATCATTGGCATCAAGGGTTTTAAAGATACACAAACTCCAATTGAAATCAGATTACTTTGTAAAGGTGCAATTAAAACATGTGTCTTTGGAATTAGAAACATTTATGAAACAATGTAATAATGTTATTAATTAGAAACATTTTATGAAAGAATGCAATAATGTTATTAATTAGAAACATTTTTATGAGACAATATAATAATGTTAAGTTTTCTGGCCAAGTTTCAAAGCATGTTTGAATAATATATGTGAAACAGAGGATATGACCACCCTAAGTCTAGTGTCCATAAGTCAAGGACTGCCTGCCCATTCACTCAGTCGGTCCAATACTTTGCAAGATATTGAGAAAAAACAAATAACTAAATAATGCAATTTGCTGTAAGACCAGCTGTGTTTTCCAGAGGAGTGCTGTGGTTAGTAATTGAGTTTTGCAAGGAGCTAATGAAAATTAACCAAATCAGTTTGATATTGTATATTTGCTGTAGCCAGTTCAATCAAAGGTTTTTGGTCAACTTTCTTTCTCGTAGTTTTTCTAATTGTTCAAAGGCTCTGCCCACTGATGCAGCTAAGGTCCTGTTCATTAAATGCTTTATGCTGGATATGCGCACTGCAACCCCCTTCCTTGTGTAGGACTGTGCAGTCACCATTGAAGTGCTTCCACAATTTAGTGCTACTTAAGCAGCTGCATTTTTTAACCTCTCATCTTCAGCCTTGAGTGCAGGAGATAACACAGAAAACTGCCTTTTGAAGTCGTATTGAACTCATTGACTTCCAGCAGAAGCATATCAGTAGTTGCAAACATTACAGTGCAGATTAAATCCGAAGAGTTTGAACTATGTACAAAAATAGACAGACAGATGCAAAGGACTTTTTATTGTTTGGAATGTCTAAGATCAAAATGTCTTTCTTTGATAGTATATTTGATTGCTGTATTTTGATTTACTATGGCACTTTAGAATTGCTTCACAAATAAAGAAAACTGAGATGTTTGGTACTAGAGATGTTCTATAAAGCTCAAGAATACTAAAATTATCTTTTTATTACTAATTTATTAACATTAATTGGTATTGATTTATAAACACTGGCAACATTACTACAAGGATGCATCTTTAATAGTGATGATGTATGTTCATATTACAACAATAAATTACTACAACAAATAATTTAGACTTCACAGGCCATCACATCTCTGTATTAGTTTCCCAGGGCTGCAGTAACAAATCACACAAACTTGATGGCTTAAAATAGCAGAAAATTATTGTTTCAATTCTAGAGGCAAAAAGCATGAAATCAAGGTGTTGACAGGGCCATGCTCCCTCTGAAGTTCTAGGAAAGAATCTGTTCCATGTCTTTCTACTAGTTTCTGGTGGTTGCCGGCAACCCTTGTTGTTCCTTGGCTTGGAGCTACATCACGCTAATCTCTACCTCTGTCCTCATATGGCTTTCTTCCCTGTGTGTCTGTGTGTCTCTGTACCCATGTCTCCCTCTCCTGTCTCTTATAAAGACACCAGTCATTGGATTTAGAACTTGCCCTAACCTAGTATGACCTCCTCTTAACTTGATTACATCTACAAAGACCATATTTCCAGATAAGGTCACATTTACAGGTATTAGGGGTTAAGACTTCAATATATCCTTTTGGGAGACACAATTCCACCCACTACAGTCTCTGTTGTAACCACTCAACTCTGTCTTTGTAGCATGAACACAGCCAAGGAAAGTACATAAACAAATGCATGTGCTGTGTTCCAGTAAAACTTTATGTACAAAAACAGGTGTTGGGTCAGATTTGGCCGGTGGACCAATGCCTGTTCTAATGAATTGAAGCAAAACTGCAGCAAAGAAAAAAACCAATTTTCCCTTGCTCTGATCATTCCATTTTTAAAGTATAAAAATGCATATCTATGTTTATATATAGCAACATTTTTTCTAAAATAGGCATCAACTTAGGGCAAGAAATGGAACTTTTATAATGATTGCAAATCCCAAAGTTCTCTTACTAAAAATGCTGGAATTATAATATTTTCCTGGTCAATTAAAGCTTTATGATGAAAGCTAAATGTAGTTATGAGTCTATATGGTCTTTCCTCCAAAGAGTTCAAGATTATTTTGGAAACAAGATTTCCCTTGAACTCAGACATATTTATTCACTCTGCTGGAAAGAATGCACTTGTTTCCCCCATAAATGTGTGCTCCATGAGGGCAGGGCATGGTTTCATTCTGTGGTCTATCCTCAGCATGCAGAAAAGAGCCTTAAACACCTAACAGTCATTCAACGAATATTTATCTAAAGTAACTTTTGTTTATTGGAATAAAAAGAGTGAATTGGTGTGGTGGTGTTTTAATCCCGCTGTATAAAAATAGTCTCTGTCAGCATACCTTGAAATTATTTATTGTCTTAAACTGAAAGAAAAGCTACAATAAGAGAAATACAATTTCTATGAAGAGCTAATGGAAGAATTTGTATAGAGAATAATGGAGTAATGAATCAGAAGGGGGAAGTAAAAAATACTAGTTTTTTTTTTTTTTAATCAGATTCATGGAAAAGAAGAAAAAGCTAGGGAAGTCAAGATACATTTCAACAACCAAACTAAAATATGAGCAACTACTTTTAACAGCCCAGCTCAATTCAATAGCCGAGAAATGTGGAACCCCACATGAGGTAAACTTTACTGGCATTGTGGGTAGAGGACGAGGTAGTTTGGTTGAAGAGGGAGCAGGAGGAACAGTCCAAAAGTTTCCAAGCATTAGCTCTGGAACTCTGTGATCACTCCAGCTCCGAGAGTTCGGCCACTATTCTTATAGCGGGATGGAAGGCAAAGGTTAGAAAGTGGATGGTATAGGAGTTGTAATGTTGCTCAGGAAGAATTAAGGATTGTTGACAGCGTAGATGTAAGCGGAGCCACCATGGGAGAACCAGCATCAGCTACAAGACTCCACGGTGGAAACACATGAAAGAATGTTGGTGATATGTATAATGAGAGCCAGGATGAAGAGAGGGAGAGAGAGACCCTGTGGGAGAGGGACGCTACACGGGAGAAAATATCTAACTAGAAGTCACAGCCCTGAGGACGTGGAACAAAAGGGAAGACCTGGGGCCACAGGGAACCATTTGTCTTAAGTTGATTATGGAATCACTCAAAGGAAGAATGAAATTAGGAAAGAAGGAGTGGGGTGGGGGAAAACACCGATGGCTGAAGACAGGCCTTCAGGGACCTTCAGCTTGAAAGGAAAGTGGAAGTGAGGAAGAATACAGACAGAGGAGGGCCATTTAAAACGTGGGTTAGCTCCAGGCACTGTCCCTCTTCTAGGCCCCATGTCTTAGGTAGCAGAGCCTTTTCTGCCCACCCGCACCCCTGTCAATTCAGCCAATTCAGGAAAAAACATTGCTAAGCAAAGACACGCAATTCTCCTTGCTCCTTCTAACTTACTCTTGCTACTGGCAGTTGTAAGAAACTACCCCATCAAATTAGCCACTTGAATTGCCTTAAATATCGGGAAAGTGCTGATTAAATTCATTTTCTCGAGAGGAAAATGCATTTTAAGGAGAGGGAGTCTGAGAGAAGGACCGGCTTTTTCCACAATTCAAGATATTTAGTCCCTTAAAACATGAAAATTATACCCTCTGAAGGAAAAGTCTTTGTAAAAAGTAATAACATGTTCAATGCTTTTGGCAAAGTTTCCTTTCTAAGAAGCTCTCAGTTTGCTCCTGCTCTTAAAAAAAAAATTGAAAAAGAAATAAAAATAGTATAGGTTTTTGTAAAAAAAGAAAAGGAATTTATTTGTGAATGGAGAAAATCCTGCGAGGGAAAACTTTTTTCCATTGTGGAAAATTTCACAAACATATTGAGGCCAAGTTTTAGCTGACTTATGTAGTAAAATCTGAGCTTGAGCTTATTTTTATTTTTATTTTTTTTTGGTATTAATGTGAAAAATTAGCAGAAAGTGTTCCTTAACTCCTGGTAATAGAGGATATTTTACATTGATTTCACAAATTTTCACTTCTTGTTAAAAGCAAGCTTCCTAGATAGGCAATACTTTTACTTTCCACCATTCTCCAGATTGAGAAGGATGTACACTAGTCAGGTTTTAGATGAATGTTATGCTGACATCATGCAAACCTTTTATCTTTACAGAGAGGCCAATGAGGATTGAACCCTGAGCGTAATTTGTAACAACCAGGACTGATGTACGCACTGAAGGAATGAAGTATGGATGTGAAGGAGCGGAGGCCTTATTGCTCCCTGACCAAGAGCAGACGAGAAAAAGAACGGCGGTATACCAATTCCTCAGCAGACAATGAGGAGTGTAGGGTACCTACACAGAAGTCGTATAGTTCCAGTGAAACCTTGAAAGCGTTTGATCATGATTCTTCACGGCTGCTTTATGGAAACAGAGTAAAGGATTTGGTTCACAGAGAAGCAGATGAGTACACCAGACAAGGTAGGTCATTGTTCTAGGAAAACAAAGCATACTCAAATGGCACTAACTTGTAGGTGTCCCTTGTTTCCCCTCAAGGTGACACTGTTTTCTTAGTTTGATGTCCTATCCTCTGATTCAGATTTTGAGATAGTAGATAATTGCATACTACTCTTGATTAGAGGTAGAAAGCCACCCACAGGCACATTGACCCCAGACACGGGTACCAACACAGGTAGAGAATCATTCCACAACTCCACGTCTTATATGTGACCTTTGTGATTCTGCACATGGCCAAGTGTTTGTGCATAAACTTGAAACCCAGGTCTCCAGGGCTCCCTTACAGTTTCCTGAAGGTGCTCAAGGATATTTTTTTAGAGTTAAAACTGGTGCAAGGAGAGCAGGAACTGTTGGTGAGGAAACTCCTCTTTCCCTCGTAAGGAAGTAACAATTCTTATTCTGGATCGTCTCATGATCCATTCAGCCCATCTGTTTATGTCTGTTTATACAAGAGCCTGCCATGGAAGGGTTCCATTTCCTCTCTCAAAGGCAATCTAGGACATTAAAGGTTATACCTTAAAACTTCCTGGTTTCCCATAATATAATCCATTATGGTTTGGTCGGTCGTATATATCGGTTGAACATTTTTACACTTTGTTTTCTGGCTAAATATTCTACCAGTGGAATAATGACTTCTGCACCTTTACTTCACAATCCTAAACCTACTGATTTCCACACTTTGAAACAGTAACTTATTTTAAATTAGGCCTACATAGTTATATTTTGTTTCTTCCAATACAGTCTTGAGATGTGGGCAAGATTACTACTAATAAAAGTAAAATCTTCTTACATTTGTATTGCACAGTCAGTTCACATAGAACTTAGCATCCCTTAGCTAATTTAATCAGAAAACGAAGAAAAATAAATTAACCTTCAAAAATAAAGGACATATTCATTATTTTCCAATCACCTTACAGACAGTGTGGCTAACAGTTTGATACTGAGCAGGAACAAATTTAAGAAAAAGTAATAATGCACTAAATCATACAAAAGTTTGAAAATTTTCCATGGTTCTTTTCTTCTCTGCATTTTGTAAAGAGTTATCCTAAATAGATTGAAATAGCGTTCACTCACCCAAACCAGTTTACGTCAAAGAAGACACATTTGATTTGCTAAGAAGAGATTTTTTTCTCCCCGAAAGCATGCCTTACTAATTACAGGTATCAAATTTTATGAAAGGAGACAAAATAGCTTAACATTTTTAATCCAGTTTTTCAGGGAAGCTGTAGAACACACATTTGAGATGTGTACTCTTGGTAAGTCAAGGGACTTTAGTTTGTCGTACAATGTATTACAATTCTAAACCCGATTTTTTTCTTTTATATTGTTTGATAGCTGACATAGATTATCAGGGTACATTTTTCACCAATTTAAAAAAATAGTAGGTACTGTAGAAATGCATGCAGTCTGAACCCAGTGTGAAGTCTTGCTTTTTGTAACAAAAACAACTGTTTAGTGTGCTATTGGAAAAAAAATACATTGTAGAATACTATTAGGAGAAAAAAGCAGCACATGTGGCGTGATGCTCTGAGAAGGCTCATCTCCACCCCAAGCAAGCATTTCATCTTGGCAGAGCGGAGGATGCTTAAACAGGTTAAAAATAGCGAGCTGAAATTTTCACCTCCCAGGCAGAGTTAATCCAGTGCAGACTGTTGTTGATGACACGGCGATACCATCTGTGGAAACCCTGGAACCGAAGTTCTTAGGGGACCAAATAGTACTATTACTCAGCTCCTTGCAAGCCAAGGACGGGAGAGCGAAAGGGGGCATAGGAAAGAGAGCGAGCAAGGTGGCAGATGGGGCCTCTGGTTGGGAGCAGCCGAATGGGGTAGTGAGAAGAGGTTTAAGAGCAGAAGTGGAAGGAAAAGCAAAAGTGCATAGTGTGATGGTGCTACGATCCACTTGACGTGTCATAAATCAGAATGTACTAAAAACATAAATGGGATGTACTGCTATTTGTAGCTAACGTGCACTGATTCCCTACAGCACTCCAGTCAATGTGCTAATAAGCAGATTATGTGCGCTATCATTTAACCCTCATGGTCACCTTGTAAAGGAGGTCCCAATGGCATCCTCCTTTCACACACTGAGACATCCAGGCTTGGAGAGGTCTGAGGTCCCGTAGCTAGCCAGACCTAAGCTGGGACTTGAACTCACGCCAGTCTGACCGTAGCGTTCAGGATTCTAACCTCTGCGCAGCTGCCAAAGTAGAAAACAGGCAAGTCAGTGTAATCTTTGCCCTTTGGTTTATTGGAGTGAATTTTAGCCAATTTAGGTGATGTGGATAGAGAAAAGTGAGGAGAGTAGAGACATATTTAGGAAATAAAGTTGACATGATTTTGTGATTGGGTGGATGAGGATTGAGGGAGAAGCAAGTGTTGCAAATACTTTTTTCTTCCCTGTGGTTTGATATGGGGAATGTTTGTAGCAGGAGAGATAATGTAGGAGAGAAATGAATACGGAAAGTCTGCTATCAGATTATGTTTTCTCGAGCAAGCATAATGAAAAATCCTCCTAGGCTTTCATTTTGTTTGAACCTGACAAATGTCAGTTTTTCCTTGCTGACTATTATGCTGTGGGATTAATTATTTAATTGACAAAATGTGCTTCCTGCCACAGCTCCTGACATCATACACATAATAAAAATGAAAGATTAAAAATATTAATGGTAGCCAAAGATCTTTGAAACAATTCCAAAGAATCATGCTAATTTAGTTTGTCCGTGGAGTTTTAACACAACTTGTCCACCCTCCATCCACTTATTCTTTGAATGACACAGGAAAATACAGCTTCAGCTGGAGGAAGGGATGAGTAGAGACCCCCTTAATGCAATTTCATGGAGAATTCAAATCTAGAAATATAATATTTTTATCCTTATCCACCAATTTTATGGCCTATTATAAACTTGATTTTAATCATTTTGTGGCTTTGCTAACTGGCAGTTGACTATTGTTAATTACATGTTATATTTAGATACTGTAAAGCTGGGGATGATTTCGTTTTCACAGTAATGTGTAATTTGACTGGATCTCACATAGATCTCTTTTTCTTTTTCAATCTCGCATGTGGTTTATTGGGTGCTGTAAATCATTACTCTTTTAACAGCTGTGGAGCTCTTTGTAGGTGTGATGGGGTTAGGGTAACAATGGCTTGTTTTGCATTCTTCGATACTATTTTCTTTGATTCATCTTTGAAGAGGATTTATCCCATCAGGTCTGAAGACATTTCTCATGAAACAGCTGCATAAGATCATGCCACAGTTTTAGCGAAGTGATAAAAAAGATCTTTTTTCTCCACACTGTGTCCATCGCCTGTAGTGTTCTTGACCAAATGAGGATGCTTATCAACTCCAAGGAGGAACTTGGCCGTGAGGGTGAATTTTGAAATGAAGTGATGTCTGGAAATAAGAACACTATTGTTCCACAGAACTGTAAGCCTGATAAGAACACCTCTGAGACAGTCTTAACCCAAAATGTTTACCAGTTAGTCGGTGATCGGTGTTGGGGTTGTGAAGTTCAGAATTTTTTTTTTGTGGGGAAGACCAGCCCTGAGCTAACATCCGTTGCCAATCCTCCTCTTTTTGCTGAGGAAGACTGGCCCTGGGCTAACATCCGTGCCCGTCTTCCTCTACTTTATATGGGATGCCGCCACAGCATGGCTGACAGGCAGTGCGCCGGCGGGCGCCCGGGATCCGAACTCGCAAACCCCGGGCTGCCAAGCGCGAACTAAACCGCTGCGCCACCAGGCCGGCCCCGTGAAGTTCAGAATTTGAAAATCAAAAGACACCATTTATTCTTCCTCTATCGAATGGCAATGGGGAGGAAGTTTACCTGTTTTAAAATTTGAAAAACAGATAGCATTATGTCTGTGTTTATACATTCCTGTAATCAAAATAGGGAATACATTTGCAAAGAAGAGAAGGGAAGGAGGAAGGCAGATTGACAAAGATGGACACTTGTTGATGGATTCTCGGTGTGACTCAGCTTGGGTCTTCCCTGACAGCGGGCTTCCATCCCAGAAACTCTCTTCCCTCGCGCTGCTTTGGGATTTGCCCTCTCACCTCATGACATTGCTGGTTCTAGACCAGTTCAGTGTAGTTAGTGGGAAAGTAGATCCTCAAGCCCTGATTTCTCACCACTGCACCTCCTTAATGAGCCCTAGTCCATCTATTATACAAATATTCCAGATGCTAGGCCTTCCCCTGTCCAAGAATGACCCTCTTTTGTGAAACAAAATGACATTAGAGGCGCAGTCGGAGTTTTCCTGTAAATGTGTCTGAGATTCCAGCATGATGGTGGCCTGAATGACGCCTCACCCACCCATGTCCCAGCCAACTCCCTACCTCCTCTGAGCTAAGTGGTGACCAAGGGTGCAAATGAGATCTAGAACTCCATTAGAGTCCTGAAGGACAAAGCTGATGCAGATACGTTTCCCCTTTGGCCAAGAAGAGAGCTCAGAATGGGGTGACGATCAGAAAGAATGCTGTGGCTTTATGGTGCTGGAGAGAGGCTGACCTGCCTCCCCCAGGGACCTTACTTGAATGAATGTTGCCTTGCAGGAGCAGCTGGTTTCCATGCCCTCTCAGGAGCTGGGGAAACCTAAACAGATGCATTGTCTCCTCTCTGATATTGTGAGAGTGCCAGCTAAGGAAACCAGGGAGGAGAAGGCTTGTCCCTAGAGTCTAGCTGGACTTCCCACTGTTTCTTAAGGCACCCCAGGAAAGCACCGCCATGCTTAACAGCAGCCGACTTGCAGGAACAGGGATGGAATGCAAAACAAACAGATCAGGAAACTCCCCATGAAAATCAGCAATGGTGATGAGAGAGGAAAACTTGAACCGAAGTAAAATATTATAATAGGAGCACTTACAGAAATCTAAGTACCAAAAAGAAAACAACAACAACAAACCCCACAATAACAACCAAATGCTGGGGGGAAAAGCCATAATTAACAAACTTAAAAATTTTTTAATAGAGTAGTTGAAGAAGAGACAGTGGTCATTGTTAAAATCCACATTAATGGTTTTGAAGACCAAGTAGAAGAAATAACTTAAAACAGAAAATAAAGTTCCAAGTAAAACTAAGAAGAAAACATACACACACACACACACCCTAAGCACATCCTGGAGAAATTCTTGAACTTTATCCATAAAGATATTTTACAAGATTCTGAGAGAAAAAACAAGTTATTTTTCTTGTTACTTACAAAAGAAACAAAAATAAGACTAATGAATTTCTCATTTGTAACAAGGAAAGCTAGAAGATAATGGAATGACATCTACGGAAAGAAAAAATGACAATCCAGGGGTCCTATAGGCAGAGAAGATGTCGTTCATCTCTCAGAGTAAATGCGGGATATTTGGGGACATGCAAAGATTCAGAGGCTGATTCACCAATGTCCACCATCTAAGGAAGTACTCAAGAAGTGATACCAATGAAGTCAGAATCACTACCTATGAAGAGGAGAGGAAATAACGATGAGAAATCAACTTTGCAGTATGTATGCTGTTAAATCCCAAATAATGGTGAGAGAGCAACTGGAAAAGGGTAAAAAGCACTACAACGGAAATCTTAAAACTAGAACTGAATCTTGAATCAGGCTAGAACTGATGCTCCCCACTTATCTCAGCAAAATCCAGTAGTTGGAGGAAAGAGGTAGGGAAAGTTAAAGTGTTCCAAGGTCTCATCTGAAGAGGGAGAGGGAGGGAGCAGCTATGGAGTAGAGCTTTAGTGGGGGGAATAATTGCTATCTTGCATTCATATAAGAATGAAAAACTTGTATTTGAATATGAATGTCAGGAAAGGAAAGGTGATCATTAGTGGGAATGAAAAAAAGCACAATAGACCTACCTAATTAGCAGGGGGAAAAGGGGAATGAATAGCAATCCGATCAATTTAGCAAAAACAGCTCCAAGGAAAAAGAGGAAATAGGTAAAATCATGAATAACCATAAAACAATGCGGAAGAAGTCAAATTTGCTATATTACATGTTACATGAAACATAAATGCACTGAATTTTGACACAAACTATTCAGTTGGTTTATAAAAGTTATTGGTATTTATAAGAAACAGACTTAAAATGGTAAAAAATGGTTGAGGATAAAGAAATGGATAAAGAAATATCAGGTAAATACAAACCAAAAGAAAGCAGGAATGGCAGCATTAATATTAGGCACAGTGGGATTTATGATTAAAAACACTAAACAGGATAAAGAGGACCGTTGGTAAATAATAAAAGACACACTGTATAAAATGATGAATACTCTTCAATTGCATACATTAAACAGTATAATAGCTAAATTTATAAAACAAAAGCTATTAGAAAAAAGTTTTTAAAATACATTTATTGTGGGGTATTTTGGTTCACCTCCTTCAGAAACAGACAGATCTAAAAGACAAAATAAGACAGCAATTATATAATATTAATAAAAAATTTCAGCTAAGATATATATACAGAAATTGATAGCTGTCAGGTAGCAGTGATACAGTTTTTCATATGTCTATGGAATAGTTGTAGAAACCAATTATGCATTTGACACAAAAAGAAGCATTAAAAAAATCAGGATAAGGGCTGGCCCAGTGTCATAGTGGTTAAATTTGTGTGCTCTGCCTCGGCAGTCCAGGGTTCATGGATTCGGATCCCAGGTGCAGACCACTGCACCACTTATCAAGCCATGCTGTGGTGGCATCCCACATATAAAGCAGAGGAAGATGGGCATGGATCTTAGCCCAGGGCTAATCTTCCTCAGCAAGAAGAGGAGGATTGGCAACAGATGTTAGCTCAGGGCTAATCTTCCTCACGCCCCCCCCCCCAAAAAAAAATTAGGATAGAGACTTTATAAGTCAAAGCATTTGATCATATAGTTTAGTAAAATTGGAAATAAGTAACAAAAACATAAACACACAAAAACACTTTTCCTCGTGGGTCTGACATCCCTCGATTATAAGAAGCAATAGAAAGCAATGAAAAGAAAACTCTTTTTTCAAAATTTGTGGGATACAGTGAAAGCCATAAGTATAGGAAAAATATATTGTTAAGGAATATATTTAATGAATAAAGACCACCAAAAAGGAATTTACTATACGTCTTAAGAAATAAGTAAAAGATCAGAAAAAAAGAAACCAAAGGAAAATAGGAAGAGGTGGATAATCAAGATAAAACTGAAATTAAAAACAAAAAGCTGATTCTTTAAAAACACTAAGAAACTGGAAAGCTTCTAATGATCCTGATTAAAGAATAATTAGAATTGAAATAAGGAGAGATACGGAAGACATCGTGACAACTAAAATGAACTATTCCAAGCAACAAATTTTTTAAATCTAGAGGAATTTATTTTTTTCTTAGCAAAATATGATTAGCCCCAAATTATTTCAAAGTGTAGAGAAAACTTGTAAAAACCAATCGTCTCAGAAGAGATTAGAAACGTGATTAAAAGAGATGCCATTAAAAAGTATCAGCTCGGTTCCTGGGTGAATTTTATGTAACCTTCAAAGTACAGCTAAGTCCAGTGTTCAAAAAGCTATTCAACCTCAAAAAAAAGAAAAAGACAGAAAGCGCTAAAATTCATATTATGAAATTGGCATAATCTTAATTTTAAAAAACATGGTTAAAATAGTACAAAAAAGAAGCCATGTAGACCAAAATTTCTCCTCAATATGTGTAAAAATTCAAAATAACGTTTGCATGAAAGAATCTAGCAATGTATAAAAAGAATAATAGTCTAGACCAAATTAATAACCAAGTGGTTAGTAATCTTCAGTGATAATGCAAAGATTTTTCAATGTTAGGAAATCTATTAACATAATTAGATTAATAAATCAAAGTGGAAAAACCTGATCTTATCAATAGATGATGAAAAGGTTTGGGATAAAATTTACAAACCATTCCTTATTCAAATAAAATGCACTAAATAAAACAAGAATAAAAAACACTTAAATATGCTAGTCATATGTAAGATGATCAATCAAAAAATTTAAACAGCATTCTAAATGGTGAGATCCTAGGACCCTTTTAATTAAAATCAGAAACATAAGAAAGGCTTACCTCCTCTCACAATGACTATTCAAAATCGTTTTAGACATTTTAGAAATTGCAGTAAGAGAAGAAAATTAAACAATTGATATATATTTTGGAAAAAGTTAAAATTAGCACTTTTGTTAAATATATGATTGATTATATACATACCAAAACCATGTGTGTCTAGAAATTAAAAAAAAATAGTTTGAAGCAAATTGGTACTTGGATGAATATAAGAGACATACATAGACATCACAGGAAGGGTAGCATAATAGTTAAGAGATGATCTGTCTTTGGGACCCAGATCTGCCATTCATTAGCTGAGTGGCAAGTGACCTGATCTTGGCCAAGTAACTTGCTTGGACAAATTACTTCATTTCTCTGGCCTTCAGTTTTCTTCTGCAGATTGTCCTTTAGTTTTCAATCTGTAGTTTGTTGAGAAGGAAATGAGTTAATATATGTAAACTGCTTAGAAAATGCCCGATGCATGTTATATACCATTTTAAAATAATTATTAAGCAGTAATTGGCTAAATTTGGAAATCAGAAAAACTATCCTATCGTTATGGCAACAAATACTATAAAATGCTTTGGAATCAGTTTTACAAGAGTGGTCTGGGACCAAATATAAAGGGATCTATAAAATATTATTGAAAGATGTAAAACAAGATCTGAATAAATATAAAGACAGTCAATGTTTTTACATAGAAAGACTGATATCATCAGAATATTTCTCCCAAAATAAATGCTTATTTATTAGAAGTCAAGGCTTATTTTTAATTGGAGAAAATGATCTTAAAATTCATGTGGAAGAATAAAAGTCTGAAAATAGCCAAAAACATATCGAAAAGGCAAATAGCGAGGATTAAATGACCTTAATATATATTTTTAAAAATACGATGAAGCCCCTGTAATCACATCTATATGACATTGACATAAATAAAGACAAGTCAATCAGTGGAGTAGACTAAAATTTCAGAAATAGATCCTAGTATGTAGGGAAATTGAACATAAAACAAAAATGATTTTTCTATTCAGTGGGATTTGATAAATGGTGCTGGCACAACTGGTTATCCATCTGGAAGAATATAAAATTGGACCCATATCTCTCAGCATATTCAAAAATAAATTAAGATGGATTAAAGACAAATGTAAAAAATAAAGCAATAAGAATTCTAGAAGTTAATTCGAGAGACTGAATAAAATAGGAGTAACTTGATCCCTGAGTAGCAGAAAGCTCCCAAAACAATGGCTTAAACACCTAACAGCATTATTATCTGACAAAATAAATCCAGAGGTAAACCATCCAGGTTCAAAGAAGCCATCAAGGACACAGATTCCTTCTATCATTTTTTGCTCGGCCATCCTTAGCATGTGGCCTTTGTCCCATGGATCCCCTAATGTTTGCTGTATTTTCATACTCCTTGTTGAAATAAGAATAAAAGCAAAGTGGGAAGGATTTCTCTTCATTGGACTATTTCTTTTTACTCCCCGGAGACTTCTTCCTACATCTCTTTTTTCAGAACTGTTATACTTGGCCATGCTTAGCTGCATGAGAAGAGGGAACATTTACTATTTTTGCTTTCCAACTTTTATAACAGAGGGAAGCAAGGAAAAAGTGGTTGTGAATTCACACAGCCTGCCCTGGGCACTATATGTACACCCCAAGAACAGGGGAGACCATTCTAATAGAACCAGAAAACCCAGAACAAAAGGCTTAAATGATTATTTTTTTTATTTAAAACCTTTATGTGTAAATAAAAATACCATAAGCAAAATTATTATGTTGGGAAATATATTTACAATCCATGTGACAGATATAAGGTTTATATATGTAATATGCTAAGAGTGACTTTTACAAATTGAAAATAGACAGGCAGACAACCCAATGGGAAAAATGACATGAGTAGACAATTCACAGAGGAGCAAATTCAAGTGGTCAGTAAACATATGAAAAGGTAATTGGTTTTCTTATTAGTCTGAGAAAGGAAGGCAGTGGCTAATCCCAGCTCCTATATCCCCACTGCACAGGTCCTATCCCAGCTTCCCTCATTGAGCATTCATGTGCCAGGTGACCTGACCACCAGTGGTTTGCTTAGGAAATTCCTCCCAGCTTGGTAAGCAGAAAATTAATGGGAGAGGCTCCTGGAGAGGTTTTCCTGGTTGGAATTCTGAACACACTTTTTTTCCAAAAGACAGCCTCACATCTAGAAGTCGTGCTGTTGACTGAGTGCTGTTAATCCAGTTCTTCGGATACAGATGACTTAATACACTTGCATGTTCCATCCTGGCTTCTTACATGTTTTCGTGGGAAAACATATACTGATCGGTACCAACTTCTAAACACAATACATTCCTAAAGGGAGGATTTTCTGTGCAATTGTGAAGTTTGGCTTAGGAAGAAGCCAAAAAAAGAAGACAAAGAAGAGCAATTTATGAATTCCTTTACTAAAAAATTCTTTTTTATAAAAGTATGTGAAATAAACACAACAAAAATCTATTCATAGAACTACCCAAAAAAGGCAGGGAGGGAGGAAAGGAAGGAAAGATGGAGGGAAGGAAGGAAGGGAGGGAGGGAGGGAAGGAGGGAGGGAGGAAGGAAGGAAGGAAGGAAGGAAGGAAGGGAGGGGCAAAACAATAACAGAGGTTGTATTTGGAGAGTTGGGGCTATGAGAGAAAACCCGCCAATTTTAAATCACCAAAGGTCAAGGGCAAAAATAATCTCTGCACTGGAACTGCAACAGGTTGATTCTACACTTTGCTGAGTGGGGAGGAAAAGCATCTTTCCAGACAGGCAGACACAGCTTATTAATGTCCATGCTGTCCTGATGGTTGGTTATCAGTTCAAGATGAACTCCAGACATGGCATTTAAGGCAGGAGCAGGCAGAGTGTTTCTGATTTAGTTTAGGGATGAAATATAAACCAAAAGTCCCTGGCCCTAAAGGAAATTTTAACCCTTGTCACTCATAATTTTACCCTTTTCTCTTCCATTTTCTCCTCCTTGGACTCTTGCTGCTATGGTTCTCAGCTTTGTTTCATGTTCCGCTGTGCTGCCTTCTTTCTGCCTCTGCATAGACTTATATGGTTGGGAGATCTTCGAGATCCTCTAAGTGTATTTTATAGATGAGGAAAACTGAAACCAAGACTTGTTAAAATGCTCACTCAGTGAACAGCTGGTGAATTCCAGAGCCAGAAAGAACCAGAGTCAAATCCAATCATTTTCTACTCTTTCACCTTTCTAATTTCCATAAAAATACCAAACCCTTCTAGAAAACCACAGTAAAAAGCTAAACATGTTCTTGAGTATGCTTGCAACCTTGGGGTAGGCATAGATAGCTTAGAGAAATCATAAAAAGGACTAAATGTAAAAGAAAATTTGGTAAATTAGACTTCATCAAAATTTGAACTTCTACTTAGAAAATACCTTTAAGAAAATGAAAGGACAACCAACAGTCTGAGAGAAAATTTTATGTGTATGTATATACACATATATATGACAAAGGACTTGTATCCAGGATATATAAAGAGCTGCTACAAATCAATAACAAAAAGATAAGCAGTGCAATTTAAAAATGGACAGAAATCTTAACAGAAATTACACAGAAAAGATATGTAAAAGTCTAATAAGTTCATGAAAAAGTGCTCAACATCATTAGCCATCAGAGAGCTGAAAATTAAAACCACAATGAGATACTACCACTCACCCACTAGAATGGCTAAAATTAAAAAGATCCACAGCACCAAATATTGGTGAGAACGTGGAATAACTCTCATATTGGGAGTGTATGGTGGGAGTGTAAAATGTAAAATGGCACACTTTCTTTAGCAACTCTTTGGCAATTTCTTCTATCAAGTTAAAAATCACATCTCCCGCTTGACCCAGCAATTCATGTCCTAAGTATTTACCCAAAACAAATGAAACCTCATCTTCATATCAGCTTTATTCATAATAGGCCAAACTGGAATCACCAAGTGAACGAATGTAACAATTGCAGTATATTCATGCAATAGAATATAACTTGTCAATACAAAAGAATGAACTACTGATACATGCCGCATCCCGCAACGTGGAAGAATTTCAAAAACATTCCGTTAAGCAAAAGAATCCAGAGTACGTACTATCTGACTCCATTTATGTAAAGTTCAAGAACAGACAAAACTAATCTATAGTTAAAGAAATCACAACAGTGGCTGCCTGTGGGGGTGTCGGCTGACTACAGGGGACCCGAGAACTCTGTAGGTGTGATGGAGATATGATATATTTTGTTTAGGTTCATGGTGGATACATTTGTTAAAACTCACTGAAGTGTCCACTTAAGATTTGTGTATTTCACTGCATATAAAATTTGCCTAAGCAGTAATAATTTAAGAAACGAAACAAAACCTAGCCACATTCAAACAAGTGGACTTGAATATGGGAAGTTTGGGATCTGTGTTCTTGCTTTCATCCAGCTTCAGCCGGGGTGAGATTTCATTTGGTGTGAGGGCAGAGTCACATTGGCCACCGTCCTCTTATAAACCTCTCCTGCCATGGCACTCCAGTGTTTTGCTGGATAAAGACATTTTGTCCATTAAGATAATAGCATCCACAACATATGCAGGATTGTGCTGAGGGAGAGAATGAAGAATTGGTGGTGTATGGAATTGGTGGTGCCTTTAAAATATTTTCATCAATTTCCAGATTAAAAAAGGCCCATTTTTAGCTCTTAGATATAGATTTACTTTTTTGGACATTTTTATTACTAGACTATTACTAAAATGATAAATAATTTTTAAACCTTTCTACATACTCTATGTTCCAGATAGGTCGAAAGAATTAAATTCATATTTCTTAAATGTAGAACATCAAGGTTATCCCTATCCTTTTAGAATGTCACTAATAGCACTGGGCGGATGTAAGCATAGTATTAATAACTCCTTTAAGATACTAATTATGTGTCTTTCTGTACTATATTATCCTGCTTTGTGAAGGATAATATAGTGAATGGAATGGAATACATTAATTTTTTTCTTACCCTTCTTCTTATTTTATTTATTTGTATTTTCTGCATTATGAAACTATCTTAAACATTCAGCCATGTTGGAAATTGTGAAAGAGGAAGATTTGAGAGCCAAGAGCAAAATGCTTCTAATTTTAAAGACTGAGATTTAGTTTAGTCTTGGATGCCATTATAGTGAATAATGGGAACTGATCCTAAACTTCAAAAGAAATGTGACCAGATGGTCTTACCATTCAGCACTTAATGCTGCTATGAATTTCCAGTTCTACCCCAAACTTTTCATTCCCCAGTGTTCCCCCTCACCTCTGTCATCCTACAAAAAACGAAAGGAATCTGAAACCCGTTCTCATGTTTTCTGAAATACTTAGTGGGGCAGAGAAAACTTTTTCTTTGGGAGAACAGGGTTTTATAAATTAAGACAAAAACCTGGAACATGAATCAGATCCACCAGGCTAATTACTGCAACTCTGAAGTTTATTACTTTTAAATATTAACTACTTAAAATGATTCATTTAGAGATCAAAATGATTAATCCTTCTCAGTCACTATAAATGTCAGTGGCGGGATTAAGGGATTTAGATGGTCATGTTTACTCAACCTTAAATTTCTGTACTTAAAGACTCAAGTTAAATAGCCCCGGTTTATCATTGTTTCATGTTAATGTTTTCCTCCTAGCTTCCTCTTGCAGCTCCCCTGCTTAACTGATTGTTAACTAATTTGGGCTGTTAAGTAGGCAAGTGCTTCTTTCAGGCTTGGCGGCCAACGTGCTTTGTAGATTACCTTCCAGAAGGTGTGAGCAGATAGATGTAGCTTATAGCCCTCCTCCGGACACAGTGGGGGTAATCCTTTCCCCCTGACTTGCCCTTTATTGGTCTGATGTCTTGAGCCTCCAGCTTACTGCTAAACTTGTATCCGATTCCTTGCCACGTTGCCAATTTTGGATCCACTGTTATGAATCACTGTGGTGCCTCTTCAGTCACAATTATTAAACACCTGTGGCTCCATGCCAAACTGTATGCATATTTATACCAATACCTACTGCAGTTTGACTATCAGATCCCGGAAGATATGTTGTAGGCATATTATCACTGGGTCTGGGATTGTTCTAAAGACATAATTACTAAGTAAAAACAAGAAACAAATTCATTTTCAGAATGCTGTTGACAAAAACCAATTTTAAAGTTATTTTTCTAATTACAAATGGTTGCTAATATCAGACTTGCACTATTTTGTGGTTGGGTATATAAATCCTTCATGATACATGCTTCGGAAGATGCTCTTTCTTGACAAGTCAGCTGACTCATAACCTAATTTTTCTCCTTTGAGCTACCAATCCTTCTATTCAATATCCATATGTTTGTGCTCCCCTGGAGACTTCACAAGTCTTAGCTTGAAGAAAATGCATATTCTCTGGGCCCATTCATTCTAATCCTGCTTTCTCTGCTTGCAAATATACTTGAGGTTTTCTCTTCTCATCAGATTCACCCTAGAGCGTCAGCTTTACACGTCCATTGACAGAGGTCCCCTTCACAGCTGAGTTCAGGATGAATGCTGAGGGGGCAACCTGCAGTGGCTTCCATTAGACTTGTGTTTTGAGTAATAAATTGAATTTTAAGAATGGTGTACCATGGTCATTTTCTCTGTCCTCTCAGAATTTGAGATGATCAGTATTGGACGAGTTGTTATCAGATGGATGTTAATATCATATTAATAGATAAATTGAGCAAGCAGTTAAATATACTTGCATTTTACATACAGAGTAAAATGGGGTGGGGGGAGTTATTTAGTGGGATTTTAAGTTAATTTTAAAGATGTAGTTTTGTGTAAGGCCTTATATGTGAAGATTTACACTCCCATTGAAAATTCTATTGCATGTTCGAGAGTGGATATTCTTTTCAAACAGTGATAATCTTAACTGAAGAAAGTTAAAGTGTTTGGAGTGTCCCATAAAATATGCATTAGGATTCAACAGGGAAAAAGTTACATACATTTCTATTACTGTGTGGTCTTCCTATCATTTTGCAAACACAGCGAAAAAGGGAGCTCCAGTTAAGATGGTGGTGACGCTAATTCCACAAGCATCAAATAAGAAATATTTGCCCAATTTGTAGTTTTATGTAATGCTCCGCCTTTGGAAAATGTCACTCCATGTCTGGGAATAGATCATTGCATCCAAGCTCAGAACAACCAAGGAAAATACTTGGAGATGGTTATAGATTATTTTATTTCTGTGTATTAAACTTATATTGGGGAGCTGGCCTGGTGGTGTAGTGGTTAAGTTTGCGTGCTCTGCTTTGGCAGCCTGGAGTTCACAGGTTCGGATCCTAGGCACAGACCTATACCACTCATCAAGCCATGCTGTGGTGGTGACCCACATACAAAAAGTAGAGGAAGACTGGCAACAGGTGTTAGCTCAAACCAATCTTCCTCACACACACAAATTATATTGATTCCTCTATCCATTTCCCATACTCAGTTTTTGAGGTTGTTATGGTAGAAGAAATGAGTAGTTATTCTTTTTTTAAAAAATCCATATATGATGAAGGGAAAAGGAAGAATTGAAATGAGGGAAAAACATTGCTCTCATGTTTCTTACACAACTTTGTTTCTTTACAATAAATGAGGAAGGATTTTTAAAGCCCAGCTTCTCCAAGAAAAGTTAATAAGTTAATTACCTCTCATTATTGAATAGGAGTTATTAAACAGCAAATCAATAAAATATATTTGATTTTTTGAAAAGGAGATAGACTTTAATTTTTCCTTATTTTGTTTTTAAGCTAATGAAGTTATTATGAAAAGTAAGAATTCACAACTATAAAATAGAAAATTACTAATTTCCTTCACTTACAACTCCTAAATGACCCATTGTAAGAGTTATATAGCCTTCCTTGCCTTTATTCATGCTCAAAGCCATAAGCACTTACATAATCCACTGGCTCTCTTCCTTAGTTTCCAACGGGATCATACTATACACACCACTCTGCAACTTGTATTTTTTTACTTAGAATATATATAATGGGCTTCTCTCCAGATCGGAAGGTATGGGTCCAAATTCATTCTTTATGCTAGCCACATAATGTTCCAGACATGGGATATAGAATTTATTTAGCCATTCCCTTTCTGGTAAACAACCCATTTGTTTTAATTTTTGCAACAATGCCATAATAAAAATTATTTGTACATGTATGCTTAAGATCAAGTGATTTTATTTCTATAGGATGTAGTCTCTAAGCTAAAGAGTACTGTTAATCAAAAACTATTTTCAAGTACTAAAGCAGCATAATGGAAGTCAAAGAAGAAAATGATAGAATAAAGCAATGATGAATTCGCATAGCAGGCTCACAGAATCAACTACTTTTTAAGAGAACAATGATTTTTGGTTTATTCCCCAGATTTCAATACCAATGACCTATATTCCAATTCCTCATTGCAAACTTGTAGTGTGGTATAAAAGGGAATCAACAGAAAATAACAAGTGTTGGTGAGGATATGCAAAAATTGGAACCCTCATACACTGCTGGTGGGAATGTAAAATGGTGCAGCCACTGTGGAAAACAGTCTGGCAGTTCCTAAGAGGTTAAACATAGAGTTACTACATGACCCAACAATGCCTCTCATAGGTATATACTCAAGAGAAATGAAAACATTTATGTACTTAAAAACTTGTACATGAATGTTCATAGCAGCATTTCATAATAGCCAAAAGGTGGGAACAACTCAAATGTCCATTAACTGATGAATGGATAAATAAAATGTCGTTTGTTCATACAATGGAATATTATTCAACCATAAAAAGGAATGAAGTACTGATACATGCTACAATATGGATAAACCTTGAAAACGCTGTGCTGAGTGAAAGAAGCCAGACACAAAAGGACACATATTATAGGATCTCTTTTATTTGAAATATCCAGAACAGGCAAATCTACAGAGACAGGAAGTAGATTAGTGGTTGCCTAGGGCTAGCAGGGGGAGGCAGGGTAAGAGCGGAAATGGGAAGTGACTGATAATTGGTAGAAAGTTTCTTTTGGGGGTGATAAAAATGTTCTAAAATTGACTGTGGTGGTGGTTGCACACCACAATGTATATACTAAAAACCATTGAATTGTACACTTTCATGGGTGCTTTGTGTGGTTTGTGAATTATATTTCAATAAAGCTGTTTTTTAAAAAAGAACAAACAAGTGAGAGAGAAAGAGAAAAATCTAGACATTAGAGAAATCTAGACATGAGTTCTGATACTGGACCACCCTCCCACATGGTGATTCAGTCACCCGTGTAACTCTGAGGCTGGTCCCTTAGTAGAATCTTTTTCTTTTCAACTCACACAGAGAAAGTAGATGTCTTGCCTATTGGTGAACATCATTCTGCACTGCAGCTTTGAAAAATCCCTCCCTGCTCTAACTAGGTTATAGACACCACGTGAGAAAAAGACCAAATAGCTAACCCATTTTTCCAATCCCCTTCTCTAAAGAGGTAGACGTGCTATGTGCTAACCTCACTTGAAGTATTTGCTCTTATGCGGTCCTTTTCACTCTGTCACATACCCTCACTCATTTTTTAAAATGTGAGCCTTTTTAATGATACAGCCTATCTAGGTTGTGTTCATTCAGTTTTTCTTTTATAGATTTTCAAATTTATGAGTGTCATAAAACAAAAAAGCCTAACCAATCCGATCCAAGCTAACCCTGCTTTTAATCACAATGAATCTCATCCTCAGGTATACTTTATTCTTGCTGCAATTTATTGCTTTGGTACTGTTTCAAATTGTAATGGGAAACGCTGTTGTTGGCCCTGCTGAGCAAGGTTACCAAAATTCAACATGCAGGAGATAAATACTTATGTCACCAGTCTCAGCCAAACAGAATTAATATAAAGATTCTAAAAGGCAAAGAAAGAAATTAAAGTGATGGTGTTAGAACCACTGCAAAGAACACAATCTGAAGAAACCGTGGAAAATAAGAATAAATGTGTCCTTATCTCTCTCATTTTACGTGAAGTGAAAGCTGACTTTAGGCAAGATGGTCAAGTTTTTAGCCTGGTTCCAGAAGCATCTTTGCTGTCTTTTTCCTGCCTTTTTCTTCCCACTTCTCTACATTGCCCTAAAGCGTCCCCTCCTCCCCAACAACAACCCCACCCAGCCCAACCCTCCCACCTCCATGATAACTCAGTCAACTGTCTCTTCTCTCAGTCAGGGACCTTTCTTCTGTCCATCTTCCCTCTGTTTGTCAAAATTGCATAAATTTTCCATAAGTATATGCCATCTTGCTAAACATTGCTAGATTGTAAGAAATAATCTAATAGACTAATTTATTCTAGCTTAATAGCTAGATCTCCCCAGGAGTGTTTGCATTAAAACAAGGGATCCTACGAGCAAGAATCTTTAACCAAAGAGAATTGACAACAATAGAACCTGAAGCACTGAGGCAGGTCTGGGGTAGAGATATTTTTGAATGAAGGAAAAATAAAAGTCTACTTTGGTAGTGTTGTGGCTAGTCTAAAATTATTTGAAAATGTTCCTCTCCCCACTCTCAAATTATACAGTTCTCTAGATTATTAATTACATTTGACAAGTGTTTATTTTTTAAGCCGTTTTTCATTTCGCCTTTCTTTTGCTGGTCACACTTACATAAAGCATCTCTTAAACCAAGTTATGACAGTCCTGAAAGATGAAAAAATAGAATGGTAAAGTGACTTGAACAGAGCTAGTACGTGGCTTTAACTTCGGTCCGTCGGAGGTCAAGTTTAGTGTTCTTTCCTAGAGGAAACAAAGGCAAACCTTTTAATTCAGTACGGAAATCTACCGGGGTTCCTCTGCCTGTGCTTGCTTTCTATTGCATTTCAGAAAGAGCCCTTAAGAATTATTGTGAGACAGTGATTTCAGAGGGTCAGATGCTTAAGAAGTTTGGGATACACATATCAATTCACTGAATATTTATTTGCAAAATGAACTGTGTTTACACACCCAGATAACGAATAATCAAGACTGCAGTTTTCTGCTTTCTTTCACCTCAGAGATTTTCTCATCAAGAGGGCAACAGTGTGAAAAGTCAATAACATGGAAAATGTTTCAAGTTACATTTCAGAGATTAGAAAGGGAGTTCTTACTATCTTTCAACGTCTCTCTTAATTATTTTTCTCCAATGTGGGCATCTCCCCAAAGAGAGGAAAGATGCAGAGGATCTTATACATTTTCACCTTTTAAAAATTATTTTATATTCTTATTTTGTAAAATCAGCCTGTTTGATGGTAATATTTAACTGTTTTGGACCCCTTTTCCCCCCTCTTTCCATTTTAAATGTGATAAATAAATAACAATGGGTATGCTCTTCCATAGCTGTTTTATTAACTGTCCACGATATTGATCTTTTTTCGATTTAAGTATAATCCACACTAATCTTTAAAAAAATACTGACAATATTGTGTCTTACCCCATCAAGTTTGCCCACTTTCTCACTGTTCAATGGGCTCTTTCTTCCTTTTTTTCTCTTCTTCTTTTTTTTTTGGCTGCTTCCTTTTCTTTTCTTTTTTTTTTTTTTTTTTTTTTTTGACATACTTTTTGGTTCAGATACTTATTCACATCTCTCGGATAAGCACAGTTTGATTTGCGGCTAATTGTAGGAACAGATTTTCATTATTTACGAGTGTCATTGTCAGAGTCCATTTGGAAGTCTGACCGAGATAAAGCTGATTCCAGCTTCTGATATGACCGCAGCAATAAAGCAATTAACCACACTAGTTAAAATGTGCGGAGGCCTGGAGGGTGCTAATATCTTTACAACCAAATATTTACTATGTTGTGCACTATGTTTGATTCATTTCCTAGAAGATTCAACATGTTATTCTCACAAATAATTTATAACGCTCTCTTTTAAAAAATATAATGTGTAATTTCTCATACCAGCCAATTAACTTTGAAATGTTCATAGATTTAAGAGATAGAAGTAAAAAAATGAAAACTATGAATAATATAAATGCTTAATATTCTTAAAAGGTTGATATTATGTGGTAGCATTTAAATCAGTCTTTGTATACTATTATTCTTTACATGTATTTTGATTATGGTTGGTACCTAAATCTCAGACTCCACCATGCCAATAAGAGACAAGAAATGGAAGAGCTATATATATATACACATCCTACAAGCAAACATTTTTCTCTCTCTCTCACCCATAGTATCATAAAACATATGTGAAATTTCAAGAATAAATACAGGATTGGGAAAGTCATTAATAACAGCAGTCATTTTAAAGTGTCACCTAATTTAAACACTTTTGCTTTAAGTTATTGCAGTGTCATGAGTTTTATTATGCTCAATTTATTAGGAAAGGCCTACAGAGTTCACAGCCATTTATTTTTCAGGGAACTTGATTTTATCATTAATTTTTAAAAACATAATACTCCCACTTTATTTTTAGAGTGCACTTTATTTGCAAAAAAAGGATTTACTCTGATCAATACAGATGTTTCCAGGTGTTTATTAAAGCAAAAAGTCTAGAAAGTCAGATGTCTGCAAATTATCAAGATTACACTCCAGAGTTACACTCTGAAGTTTAGTGTATGTATACACACACACACACACACACACACAATACATATTATATTGGTTGTTAAGTTAAGGTGGGAAGATAGAATAAAGACTGACCAAGCTTCTGTTTCTACTTA
The DNA here is from genome assembly GCA_031878705.1 of Tapirus indicus. Classification (NCBI taxonomy): domain Eukaryota; kingdom Metazoa; phylum Chordata; class Mammalia; order Perissodactyla; family Tapiridae; genus Tapirus; species Tapirus indicus. Next base: position 29,241,364 of record CM062937.1, on the reverse strand, counting down.
ACAAGTAACTTATTCTTGAGGGAAATCTTTTCTTTTCCTAAGAAGTAACATCTGGGTGGAAAATCCTACCATTTAGGACTAGAGCCAGGACACAGGAAATAATTCTGACAATTTCTATGGCTTCAGAAGTCTGCTAAACAAAATTCTATGACTGATAACTAATCCTTTCTCTGGGCTGAGTTTTCATGGTCTGTGCTGTTTTCCTTGCCCATCCCTCTGGAGGTGCTTATGGGCTTAAATGGTTGACAAAGGAGCCCTAAGCTGGGGTGTGTGGAAAGTCAGTGGCAGAGCCCCACCCCAGCCTCCCATAATTGCACCCACTTGACCATGTGCTTGCAATGCTAGTGTAAACACCTGGTGCTGATAGCAGAAAAACTTGAATTCTCGAGTATTTATTTTAGGGAGATTTTCTTAAAAAAAAAAAAATAAGAAAAACTAAAGCTGAACATATACTCACTAGTTGTTATCTCTTTTTCCCCCTAATTAGGACAGAATTTTACCCTAAGGCAGTTAGGAGTTTGTGAACCAGCAGCTCGAAGAGGACTGGCATTTTGTGCGGAAATGGGGCTCCCCCACAGAGGTTACTCTATGAGTGCAGGGTCAGATGCTGATACTGAAAATGAAGCAGTGATGTCCCCAGAGCATGCCATGAGACTTTGGGGCAGGGGGGTCAAGTCAGGCCGCAGCTCCTGCCTGTCAAGTCGATCCAACTCAGCCCTCACCCTGACAGATACGGAGCACGAAAACAAGTCGGACAGTGAGAACGGTAAGTTTCATTTTTCGCTTTATAATTTTGGCGTTCAGTGCTTCTGTCTGTTTTGCTCGATTATGGGGGCATGTTTTCTTCCTCTCTTCCTTCCTCCTGTCCTTTTTCTTTCTTATTCCTTTCTTTTTGTTGAATGCAGTAGAACTCAAGAAATGTCCTTGAAGAATGCATTTTTTTCCTGGAAAAAAAATCAGTTTCCGACATCAGATCGTTAAAGTATGCAAGTGGTCTATGATGTGTTAACTAAAGTTTTGAAAAACAGTTTAATCTTGTACAGAAAAAAAAAAAAGATTAGCTTTGGCTTATCTTGGACCGTGTCACCTGTTATCCTCTTTGGAGTAGCAAAGCAAGTGGTGATAACGTTTACCCCAGAGCCAGCTTGCAATCAAAGATGTCTTTGTAGATTCCTCTTGAAGATATCTCAAAGAAGTTGCAGAATCTTAGAATGGACGAGTGAGCACACAGAATAGTTTATTAACAGGGCTCAAGTGATTGAAGAACAAATTTGATCATGCTTTAAACTTAGTAGTTGATGAGAGCAATTGAAAGCTTGGTGAAGAGGGGGAGTGTGGTCTTTGATGTGTTTTATGGACTGGATTACTATGCAATTAACTCCATGTACAAAAATTGGGTTTTAGGGTATCCAAATAGCAGTTTTACGTGTTGTAAGAAAAATGTCTTAATAAATTATTGGGACTTTTTTCCTATTGCTAATGCAGGATAATAAAAACAGTGAATTTATATGCAATAAGAGTTTGAAAAGAAAACTTCATTTTTAATCAATGCTGCTTCTAGGAAGAATTGATGTGCCAGACACCAAAAAGACATTTCTCCCGCGGCGTTTAATACTAACAGTGCATTTGCTATTCAATCTAGTTATTAATGCTATGTGTATGCAATGCATCAAGAAGCAAAGAGAAAATTAAAATGGAAGAATTGCATGATGTTTGAAAAGAAAGATGGTTGTTTTACCAATGATATTTCATTTTTATTATTTATTGAGCAACTTTGTCAGCTTGGCTTTGTAATAGGAAGGCAGGTCTATTGTCAGATTTCAGTTTCAGCTAAGTCACAGGGTACCTGGTGCTTCCCACGGCTTATTACCAGATTCTTTTCTATTCGTGAAAAAAAAGTCTAATTTAAACAAACTGAAACAATACCTTATCTTCTGAGAATACCTTAGTGCATTAAACCAAAGTCAAGATCAATTCATAATATGCACTCAATATTTCATTTTGGAAGTGTCCGTTCTTGGTGGAGGCTGACTTTATTCCAACTCAAAACAGGAAACAAGAGCAGTTCTTTCCGACAAAATGAGTCTTAGAATCGGGCTGCCAACGTTTCCCTGAGCTAATCCATTCTTTTCAGTAAAACCTGTGTTTATATCAGTTTTCAATGTGGATTCAGAAGTCACTAACCTTAAATACATAAGACTTGGCATAAACTTTATTTCTCGTCCATCTGCATCTTCACATAACACTCTTTGAGCAATTGCAGGTACAATGGTTATATTCAAATGTAGCATTTGGCATTTCATTTTCCTAAAATGTACGATAAAATTTATGATGGTATAGAAAAGAGAAAAGTAGAATGCCAACAGAATAATGCATTCGGGTCTGACTATCTGCATCGGAGATCATCCATATCCATATCTAGTAAATATTTTTTCGCGCTGGGTCATCTTGCCCTTTCCACCCACAACCTTTGTAGCATCTTTCTCTCTCTCTCTACTAACAAGTGTATCCTGTTATTGTAACTGTATTGGTAAATAATGGTAAAATAATTTAATTTTATTATTTTGTAAATTATGAATCTGCTAAAACTCTCTCAGTGAATTCCCATACACACCACTTTTTTCTTTTCAGAAAATATAAAGCTACAACCTTTGCAACACTTAGTTAACAATAGAAAATATCCAAATGATTGGGAGGATAGGAGGAAGACCTGTGAGTTTCTCACACCACTGGCCCTCTCCACTTGCATGGATTATTATTAATTAGAGGAGGACCTTGTTTCCCAGGATTCTCATACTCCCGTTCTTAGAGTGATGTAAAGGCAAGAAAAGATGCACTCTTTCATTTCTCCGAGTCGTTGTTATGAAGCAGAATGAAGAGAGAGAAGAAGAGAGCGTCCAGAGCTTTGCCTGGAAATTCAGAACATTTGGTAGGATTTGTTGAGAGTAACCAGGTCAGCCAAGTTAAGAGTGTACAGTGTCAAAAACGAAGTTTGTTGAGCTGGGCAAGTGATGACTTCAACCTGTGTTTATCTTTCCCTGAGGTTCGGCTGTGGTTGTTTTTTTAAACATTTTGATGGTCTAAGAATTCCCAGTGAGATCACCTTAAGGGAGAAAACAGAGGAAATAAAATGGATATGACTTCTTCCTGAATACTGGCTATTGTATAGATTTAATATGTATGTCCATAGGAACATTTCAGATTAATTTACTTTTTCTGAATTTTCAGTCAGAAGGAGCAAGATTCCATTTAAAGTAATTGCATTAAGATCTAGGGGGGAAGCATAATTTTCTGAGATATTTATTTAGCAGACCTTATGGTATTGAATTGTGGAATTAGAGTATTGAGGATTTTTTTCTGATATAAAAAATTTTATAAAAGCTAAAATTTATAATCATATACATGGTCTCTTAAGATCTTTATAAACAGTATCCTCAAAACTATTACATACTTTTACTACTTCTGGTCAGATCTTTCTAATATAAAATTACTAAAATAATTCAATTCTACCCTCCTCAGGTATTTTTAATTGCTCTAACTTTGAAAGAGTATTGATTTTCCAGTTATATTTTCCTTTGACTTTCAATTATTTTACTTGTCTTATTTTATTCACTTTTGTACTAGTTTGAAACGTGCCCTTGGAAGTTCTATTATATCACTAGAGGTCGAAACAAGAAGGACATGCATAAAATAACTCACCAAAATGAAACTAATTTAGGAACCAGACACTGACTTGTTTTCATCCGGTTTAGCATGGGAATTTTCATTGACTGTTTTCATCATTTGAAATAACTGTGAATAAGGCTGTTTTCCCCAGAAAACATTCAACATTTGTAAAATTATGCAAGCTGAGCGCCTGACGTTCTAGTTATAACTTCAAAGAAGAGTTTAGTCACTAAAAGGAATTAGATTTCATTTATTTATTGATAAAGAGGCCAACAGTTCAAGTTAAGAAGGCGCTAGAACTGCTGTGAGGCTAATGAAATTTTGATGGCCTGAGCATCCCGTGAGAGTAAAAGACCATTCGGACCATGTCACACGTCTCCATGTTAGCAGAGATTCAAAACAAGTGATAAAATTTATTCTTTTGCAAAACTAACTCTTCACCAACCAGGGGATTTTGAAGCTAAAAAGCATTTTGAAGAGGGGCCGGCCCGGTGGCGTAATGCTTAATTTTGCATGCTCCACCTGGCGGCCAGGGGTTTGCAGGTTCGGATCCCGGGCACAGTTTGAGGGAAAAAAAATGTTTACGGTATATTGAGTTTCATATGGAATTCCAAATGTTAATCTTGTTCCAAATTAAGGATGCGGGAGAAGTCGTTTTTTTGGACACAAATTGATTGCTGTGGTTGTCTTAGTTGTTCTAAGTCAACTGCCATGCGCCAGAGCAAATACTGGGGGGACAGTGGCTTGTGACCACCTATTAGCAGCAGTCCTAGTAAGCTGTTGAGAAGTTAGAAAATAAATGTGATGCGATGCCCTAATCAGAGGTGAAATTCCCAGTATGCTCTGGATTGTTTTAGGCATCTCTCCTGTCTCAGATGTGTTGTTAAAAGACCCCTGACTGCATTCCCGCTATCCAGCTTTGCAAGTAATCTGATCTCAATTCCAAATATCAATTTAAATGTCAGGAACAAAAGAATTTTTTATCAAAACATCAGCCTTTAAGCTTTAAAAAATGTTTGCTTCTGCATCTTTTCCCAGAAGATGCCGAGCATACATTATCCTTTGTCGTCCAGCTGTGTGGTATCATGAAAGGTGCATGGATTCGGAATCACACCCATCAGGGTTTAAATCCTCTCATTCATCCCCCAAGACTGTTTGCTCCTGGGGCACCCAGAGCTTGGGTTCCCAACTTTTCCATCTCTGCCTGCTACTTTGTCAGTTGTACTGCTAGTTCCAGAGATGTGGTACCCTCCTACACGAGGTCCTCATCTTGCTCCCTCTCCCTGTCTCCGCAACTCTTATGCCCCTTGGAAAGTGGTGACCTTTGACATTAGACAGACTAGGAGGCATTGGCTCTTCTCTTCTACTTCATCATGATTCAGGACCTTGAGAGCCTCTACTGAGGGTAATAGCTGAGAACATGTTGTCAGGGGCAGACCACCTGGGCTTGAATTGGCTCCACTACCTCCTAGCTGTGTGACCTTGAGCAAGCTACTTAACCTTCCTGTGCTACAGTTTCCACAAGGGTAAAATAGAGAAAATAGTAAATACTATACAGTCCTTATAGGATTGTATATACATATATATATATGTATATATATGTGTGTGTATATATACATATATATGCATATATACACACATATATACATATATATATGAGGATTAAATGAGTACAGTTATATAATGTGCTTAGAACAGTACTGGCATCTAGTGAGTTCCAAATAAGTGTATCTCTTCCTTCCCCCTCCACCCTCTCATACTCTCCCTCTGTCTGCATTAGTCAAGTGTTAGCATATTTGCCAAGATGAGAGAGAACTAGTGGTCTCCTCCAGAAAAGTCACTGGTAATTTGCATAGTCTGGAATTTCTGTCACCATTTATTGACTCTTTTATTTCTCTCCAAAAGTCCACATCCTTTTTAATTTATTGTAATTAAATGAATGTACATCGAATGGTGCTGATAATTGGTCTGATGGCTGTAGACTTCAAAGACTTTAGCATGCTCCTTCCCCTCCTGGCCAACAGAAATTTTAAAAGTAGTGTTTTCCTCAAAGGTGTGTTACTTAGACAGCCAGTCAGTTAAAAGGCAATTTAACTGATGCTCATCAGTTCACACAATAAAATACATCATTCCTGGAAGACTTTATTTCTCACTTGGGGTCTTAGCAATATACCTGTTGTAGGACTTCACTAATGCCACGCTAATTGTGCGTGATACTAAAGTATTAAGGTCTAATTTGGCTAACAAAGAGGGCATAACATTAAAGTGCCATATTTTTAGGTGTAATAGTTACTGCTTTGCACAGCTAAAACACTTCAAGGAACCAATTTACTTGTCCTTTGAAACAGTATTTTAAAAGTCTACTTTCTACACAGATAGATAAAGTCTAAAAGTTGAGTTATTGTACTTTAAAAGGAAAAAGGTATACCCCTTAAACCAATTTGATAAACTATTGTAGTGATAACGTTTACATCAATCTCTCAACAGAGAACCCTAGCTATTTTGCGATCCAAATCACCATGTCAGGCAGAGTATGTTCTCTGAAAGAGTGAGCATTGCAATTTCTTCTCTCTCTGAGCAACCACATATAGGTGAGAGAGAGGAAATGAAAGGACTTGTGGCTATTCTATTACCAGTTAAATTCTAGAATAGTTTTAGAGAAACTGCTAGTGGCATGGGAATACCCTGTTATGTTCCATACTTATGATGCCTCCAGCAACAACACAGATGTCATTTCTCTCCTGGCTCTTTTCGAAAAGGGGATAATTTGAGTTTCTGAAGATAATTTGAAAAGAGGTGTATTATTTTGCCCTACTAGCCTAATTCTCTTCCTTCAACTTTATCCACAAACCTTTCAGCCTACTTTGGAAATTGATTGTAAGAATTAAGATGGAATTCCATTGCTGCAAGATATAAATAGTATTTCAGTGTTATTCTAATTTTATGAGATTCTATTACACATACTAAACTATAACTTGAATATAAATTCCATCACAGGCCATCTTCTGGCATGTAACAGTCAATTCTGGCAAGTTCTACTGTTGTAAATTATATTTTATGTTTTAGGTGCTCTGGGATGTCAAAAATAGCAAAAGTAATATGTTGTGTGCTTACTAAATCAAGGTTGGAATTAAAGTGCTGCCTTGTAAAATACAGTCAAATAGTTTCTAATATACAGAAATAATTACATTGCCTTGATATGTATACGTTTATAGTTTAAATAGCGACTTGTCATTCTTTTAGCAAAAGCTTCCATATTTCATTTAAAAATGAAATAGATTGACTTCATGGGTATGTTACAGGTCACTCGAGCACAGTAAGTTATGATTTAAATAATTTTTTAAAATTTAGTGTTATGAAACTACAGTTAAGAAGACTATAAAGTCCACTACCATTGTTGTTATCACTTAGGTATTTATATACATTTATATTTTCCATTCTAAGAAGATTTTTCAGAACCTATTGGCAGTTTGCTACTCTTCACATGAATATGGCCGTTTCTACAAAACTCAACTTGTATTCTATATATTTTTGTTCAAAGTATATGGAGTATGTGCTGTCTCTGTTTAAATTCTAAACATTCTTTTAATTAGAGAGTGGAAATCAAAGTAAAACATACCATGCACATATCAGAACTGATGATGTATGCTATTTTGATTTTTGAATGTGTTTTTGATATCCTTGAAAAATCACAGTGGTAGCAGTAAAATTGTTTTAATTAATGAATTGAACAGCAGCAAATGCTGAATCAGGTTTATTGATGTAATTATCACTGAAATAGAAAAAAATAAGTGTTAGAGCCATAGAACCTTAGTTTATTTGCCATTCTGAGGCTATTCAAGTGTTTGAAGAGAAACTGATTTTTTTGGTACTATTTAAAGAATATTCTTTTTGAGTCATAATAATTCTATTTATTAGCATTACATACATATACAAGTTTAAATGTAAAAATCTTATACATTATTTACTGAGTAGTTTGAACGATGGTTTCACTATATTGGAATTTTCTTATATTTATCAGTTGACTTGAAATAGTTTTCCATAATGAATAGACTATACATAAACTAAATGTAAAAGCTTTATAAGTGCTTATTAAAATGGATACAAATGTATATCAACTTGAGAAAAGGGCAATTAAAAATGTCTTATGAATAGTATCTTGACTTTAAATATTATTTTAAGTCACACAGAAACTGAAAACTGCATAAAGTTTAGATGTGATTTTTTCAATTAATATTTTAGTTTAATATATCAACTGTCTTCATTCAACGAATAATAAGTGCTGGGTGTTCTCCCAGGTGCTCGCAAAACAAAAATAGGTAACGTGTAGTCTCTGACTTCTAGAAACTCACAGGCTGGTTGGGCAAACAGGCCAGTAGACGTTGTAATTGTGTTTTAATGTGGTAAGTGGTATTACAACATGATATGCAAGGTCCGCGTCAGCACAGTGCATATTGTTGCTGACTGAGAATGGGGAGGAGAGGAGAGGAGAGAATGTTTCATAAAGGAAGAAGGAGGTGGCGTGGAACACAGGCTTGAAGGATGTGTAGAAATTCAAGATGGAGACAATGGGTAATGGGGAGGTAATGGGGAGACTCTGAGGATTTTCATGCAGAGGTATATTACTGTCATATTTACATTTTACAAAGTACTTTGAAAGCAGTGTAGAATGTTGACCTTCCCACAGAGGGAACACTCCACAGGGACATGGCCTTGTTCACCATTGTATCTCTGTGCTGACCTCACCCAATGCCTGAACCCAGAACTGAAGTTTTTGCTGAGTAAATGCATAATGGACTTGGAGGTCACACTTGAAAGCAAATTGGCCAATCAGGTAGTATTATAATTAACAAAGTGAGAAAATATAAAAGTTTGAACCAAGAACAAGAAAAGAAAGGAAGACCGATTGAAATAGATAGAATCAAGACTTAATGATTAATTCATTACATTGGGGTTAGGGAGAAAGAAGACATTTAAAAAGACCCTCCCCTATGGAAGACTGGATGAGTGATGGTGTAATCCAAGTTGGAGGTTAAAGTATATTGTTTGTGGTAAAGTTAGTCATTCAGACAAGGATAGATTGTATTTGAGGTGCCTTTGGGACATCAAAGTTCAGTAATCTATTAAGCAATTATATATAGGTAAAAAATTCAATTAGATTTTGTTTAGAAATATTTACTTTATGATCTATATGATTGCAATTAAAGCCATGGGGTAGAATTAAACCTCTCCCCAAAAGCAAATAGAATGAGAAAAGAAGAGGACTGAAGATAAAATCCTGAGTTGACCAATTTTTAACATAAGGGTATAGAAGAAGGACACAGAAGACCAATGAAAGAAACAAAGAGGGACTTTCCATAGAGACAAAAAGAAAACCAAGCAAGATCAGTTCACAGAAGACAAGAGAGACAGGGCATGTTTAGCAGAGTCAAAAAGTTCCAAAGGTCTAGTCAGTTAAGTGCCAAAGATGTCCTTTGCATCGCACAGGAAGATATTAATTTCTGTGTAGTGGGTGTGGCAAATTGCTACAGTTGGTGGAGAGATGAACAGAAACATAAAATATGGCACCAGCAAGTGTAGATTATTCTTTCCAAAGCTCAACTAAGAAAGGAGGGAGGGAGCTAGGCTGGCAACTCCTGGGGAATACAGGGGCAGGGACATCTATATATTGGAGGACATTTCAGCATCTTTATAAGGAAAGGGAAGGAGCTATACAGTAACGAGAAGGTGAAAGTAGAGATTAAGGGAAAAATTGATAGAGTCTGGCCTCTGAGGGGTCAGGAGCAGAGAGATCCTTGGAATATAAACTTGTGTCACTGTGAGTTCCTCAAAACTGTTTGTCTTTTAAGATACTTTCATCTTACAACATTTCTATCTAATATTGATTAAAATCATAGCAAGTAGCAAGTCAGTATAGTATAAATTGATGATATTTGATGCAATTGAGAGTTCATGTCATCAAAATGTTTGGGAGAAAGAAAGTACATTCTTATTCAAAATTTATATTTTGTTTAAAATAGTTCTGTAAAACTATTGAAAAAAAAAAGGCACACCCAAAATCTAATGGAACACCGGGAGTTATCAACTTTGGAGCCTGAACTAATAGGATTTCTCTCAGTAGTACTCCAGATACAAAGGTAATTTCTTATTTTCGTTCCTTCATCCTTGATTAGTGTGTGTGTCTGTGTGATCTATATATAGATATATAATAAATAAATATATAGGTACAAATAGTTAAGTGTATGTTTATGTATAGATCATACACACACACCTATATAGGTATAAGGATTAAGTTTATGGCTAGAAAATGTGTTTCCACCTTAGTAATTGCCACGTGGTTTTGCACTGGCTATATTAAATGTGTTTTTTTGCTTAAAAACAAAATGTATGAATACAAGCATAAAATTATATAACCAAATTTGATTATTAATGAACACTCTTGAGGCATTATCAAACATTAATTTTATTTTTTAGTACACAAAAAGTGACCAAAAATCCATATCCCAAGTGATATGTTCAAGAGAAATAGAAATAGGCTATAAAAAGCCAGAATGGTAGTTATTAGTATTTGCATATTGAAATAAGGAAAGTTGTCACTTTGTGAAATGATTATTCAGACTAAACTGAATAAATGATTTGTCTTGAATTGGTTAATATCAAAGTAATCAGTAGAAAGTGGGCTTGCCCTTCCAACTGGTTTTTATAGGGGTGTTAAAGTTCACAAAGAGAGATCTTAAAATTTTGACATACAGCAGATGGAGATTCCTAGGGGATTTGAAAGTGCTTGAATGAAATGTCAGTTGCTGCAGAAAACAAGTATGAAACATTCCTTTGTAATGGACTGTGTCTCATTTACTGTGACTGGAGTACCATTGTATAGACTGTAGGGTACAAAATGTGCTTATGGGTGAACCAAATTGTTTCAATGAACCTATTTAAAGAGTTTAAGGCTTCAGATAATCATTAGAATTTTTAAAGCATTTAATCATTATTTGCATTGTACCCTCCAAAACCCAAGTAAAATGACAAACACGATAAAAGTGGAATTTTAGATTATACGAATTTAAGTATAAAATATTGTGTGTTTAAATTCATGGCTTTAATTTATCTATTTTAATTACTTAGCATTACATGTTCATTGGACAACACAGAGAAGCAAACGGGTGATATTTAACTAGCTTCTATTTTGGGATTTACACTTTCATTCTTTATCTGTGTGTATTATTTTAATTAAAATTGCAATTTCTGTTTTGACTTAAGTTTCTCCATGTTATCAGATATTCTTCTACAACATAATACTTTTCCATGCTATGATTTATAGTAATTGGTTTAATATATCCACTACCTTTGGACATCTATGTTATTTGAATGTTCACTGCTATAAATTGTGTTGTAATAACTATCCTAGTGGCTAAATCTCTACCACTAATTCTGTTATTACCTTAGGATAAATTCTTGAAAATGGACTATCAGAGCCAAGGGATATGTACAATTTAAAGCTTTTGATACACCCTGTCAGAATGCCCTGCCAAAAAACTTGTGTCAATTTACACTCCCACCAGCAGTATAAAAAAGTGTCTTTTTCCATAAGCCTTTGAGAACAAATGTTGCCATGCTTTAAAATTTTGGCAACTTGATGGATGAAACATAGTATCTTACTGTCGTTGTAATTTATATTCATTCGATTAATAGGTCGAATATATACTCATATATGTGTGTGTACTGTTTGTATTTCTTCATGCCCTTGGTCCATTATTCTATTGGGGCATGTGAAGAAATGGGTCTTTCAGGACCTAAGAAAACTGAAGGAAAAATGGAATTCAGGGACATCAGGATGCTGACTCTGCTTTTCTTCCCATTGTGTACGTGTGGCCTTAATGAGAAAGGTTTGGTTGCAGAAGGAACTGATATGTATCAACATCTCTTTAAAGGCAGGCCTTCTGCTCATAGACACATATGTAAGTTCCACAATAGTGATGAATAGTAATGCAAACTCCATGTATAAAAGAGCTGGGGCATAGCACAAATGTAAGGTCCTTCAGTCTAGCAGGACACTGCTTTGCTCAAAACAGATGCACGCTCCTTATTAGAGATTCTAGGTGACAAGAAAATCTGTATTTACTCCAGCTCAGAGTAGCAAATTCATTTCCGCAAAGTTTCTGTATCCTTATTAAATAAATTAAAAATTGAAAGCAGGTGATAGTAGCAGTGGGCAGTAAATCTCTTTCCATCAATCCATAGCCTGTTGGAAAAGATGCAGGAGATATAGATATCCATATCCATATCCATATTTTTTTCTTCTTGAATTGCAAGTGGTTTCATATGAGAAGAATCTTAATAGTCCTTTGTCTCCTTTAAAATATTTAGATCTTAATCTTTTGTAAATATTTTCCTCAGTTTGATTTTGCTTAAGATATTTTTAATATAAAGAATTTTTTAGAAACTATAAAATATAGTCAATTATATTATTTACTTGTGGCTTTTTTTTTATGCTTAGAAATGTTGACTTTACCCCTAGAGCAAGTAATCATGTATATTTTCTTCCTTTTTTAATATTTCTTTCTTTTTTTTTTACATTTAATCTATCTGAAATTTTTAATGTACTCTGGTGTAGGAATTTAATTTGATTTTCTTCACATAATTCACTTTTGTAATGTCATTTAACTTAATTAGGGAATGCTTTGTAATGTCTAATAAATATATACGAATCTACTCAAATTTCAGCAATGAGACATCAATAAAAATTTGTGCTGTTCAGTCTTTGCAAAGAAGTGAGATAAGGTTTGTGAAATATCTTATATAAATAGTAGTTTTTAAATACTAAATTCAGGTTTGGTAGTTTCTGAGAGATCTAGAATGCTAACTAAAAATAAACACTTTCACGAATACACAATTAGCATTACCAGTGTAATATGTAACCTTTAGGCATTGCAAAACAATGTAGTAGTAGAAAAACAGACTTAAATAGGCTTATGGAAGTGGCATATAATATCAGAAGCAGTTATTGAGATCTATTTTTCATTAAAAAATGAAGCATTAATCCTGCAAAAGGTCAGGATGTATTATGCACATATTTTGTGAACATCCTTATATTAAATATTTTGAGAGATATTTTTAAGGAATAAAATATATCCTCTGCTGTCAAGCTAATAGACTTGGAGATACAGGGCTTTACAAAGAGGAAACAATTAGAAGACAAAGCAACTAGGTAAAATACATTGCTGGACTGCACATTGAGGTGAGAAAAGCAGTCAAGATTCAGGATATATTTTGCAGAATTTATAGAATTTCTGCAGGACTTTGAAGGTGGAAAAATATGTGTAAGTGTAGCAGAAGAGTGGTGCATGCTTACAGTTGGGACAACTTGAAGAAATACTTGGAAGCAACAAGGGGAAACAATGGAGCTTTATACGGAGGCCATGCAATCCGGAAGAATCCTCTTGAGAAGCAATGGAAGTTAAAGTTGACAGTTAAATGGAATCCACTTCTGAAGAACTCTAAACCTCATGCTGAAATGGCCAAGATTGTCTCTGGGTAGTGTCTGTCCAGTTCATGTCCGAAAGCAGAGTTGAGATATGATGAATGGACTATAATCAAGATGAACTTGGGACGGAGTAGCCAAGGTCCCATATGAACCAGGAAGGTGTCATGGTGACTAGAGAGGAAGGAACAAGTTGTAGCGGTGTTGGCAGGGCTTTGTAGTGTGAGAGAGAAAGAGTAAGAAGCCAAAGATGACTCCAAGCGTTTGAGTGCAGAACCTGGAAAAACATTGCTGTAGTAGAAAAACAGGAAAAGATAGATAGATAGATAGAAAGATAGTTAAGATAGAAAAGATAGATAGATAGATAGTTAGAATAGACTGTTATCTGCACAATTGCATAAAGTCATAGTACAGAAGAATACGCATGGCAGTTTGTGAAATAGTAAACAGTATATTAAAAATGTTATGGAAAACAAAAAGTGTGGATTTAAAGGAACATGTAATGATTTTATTAGTAAACGAGATAGTGAATAATATGAGATCTAGATCAGACTCGAAAGAGACAAAGTTATTTCTTCATATTTTCTGAGTCATCCCCTAGAACACAGCATTTACTTATCACTCAGTAATCGACAGGAATACTGCATCATGACCTTCCAGATAACTCCCATGTACTCCACAACCCTAAGATGCTCTAATTTGCTGCTAGAGTAAGAACATTAGCAATTGAAGAGCAGAGTCTGAGAATATTTTATCCCCGTACATGCTAGTTGCTTCCTGCCAAATCTCGAAACAATCGCTACATAAAATAGATTTCCTGTACTCTTAACTGTATTTCTTCACCATAGCCGAAAGGAGGGGTTTGCAACTGATCCATTTTCCATGTGAACCACCGGAGAACACTGGGATCTGCATCAGCGTGGTGCAATGAAGGAAGCTGCGAGATATTAATAGTAAACCATATTCCCCTTCCACCTGTGCGTCTCAATCCTTATTAAGATTTTAAGTCCAGATGGTTGAGTTCTGCAGAGGGCTTTGTAAAGTCACAGCAGATGCCCTGACACTATACTGTAAAGACAAAGGACTTAAATTCCAGTAGCTCTTATTCTCCACATTTGCATCTTTAAGGGTCTAGATGTTAACTTCCTGGTTTCACCATTAGCACAGTGAGTGCACTTATTTTGTCTCAAAATATTAAGAGATTAGCACAGAGGGTCAGAAGGGGAGCATAGGCTACAGCATTTTTTTGAAGTGTTGTCATTTTTTTTTTTTTTTTTTTGCTGAGGAAGTTTTACCCTGAGCTAACATCCATGGCCAGTCTTCCTCTATTTTGTATGTGGGATGCCTCCACAGCATGGCTGATGAGTGGAGTAGGTCCACGCCTGGGATCCAAACCCGCGAACCTGGGCCGCTGAAGTGGAGCACACGGAACCTTAACCACTCAGCCACGGGGTTGGCCCAGTGTTGTCATATTTTTACCTATCTATTCCAAGATTGATCTCTAAAGGAATAAAAATTGATAAAAAGGAATCTATTTGGAATGAAAGTTTGTATTTCAAGGGATAAGAGTATTGCGCATATATACCCATCAGTCCTGTTTACTTCCCCCATAATTCAAGCTGTTTGTACTGAATGTATAGCTCATCGATAGTTGGCAGCTGTCAGGCAAGATTTCTTTTCCTGAAGAAATCAAAAAGAATGAGAGCTTAGGTTGACCTTTTTCATGAGATACATTTCTCATCCTATTTTAATTAGAAATTTTCACCCACAAAAATCCTCTTACTCTAACCAATTCTGGTTCTGCTATTGACATCATTCCTTTATGGCACAGTTTGTGTTCTGTCGAAAATCCCTTGACTTCCCATAGAAAGTGTCATTACTGCACAGAAGCATTTTGAAAACAGTCATTTTTGTAACAGCGACCTTTCCAGTGCTTAGATTTTGAATATTAATATTGTTATTATTTTTCTTTAGAAAAATCATTATAAGAGAATCCAAATGGCAGAGTAGAAGCTGATAGAGATAAAGGCAGACAAAAAGATATTTGGATTTTATTGAGCTCCTATTACATCTAATCTACCACCCTCTAGGTTAATATTATTATCCCTATTTTACTGAGGAAAGAAAATGAAGGCTTAGAGAATCTAAATATCTTGCTGAGGTCACATAGATACTAAATGACAAAGCCATTTGTCACTGCCTATTCTTGTTTAGAGTCTGTTGGTATCCAGACAACAGTAGAGTGTACGTCCCCTCAGATCCTTACTTTTCAAAGAGAAGGAAAGAGCCTTGTAAATTTAAATGTCTTCCGTGTCACCATGAGCTTCTGTGTCATTGAATCTGTTTCACACTTCTTAGTTTACAATGTAATCCTTCTATATTAAGAGAAGAGTTTCGTAGGCACAGTAGTAAGGACACTTGATTAGAAGGGAAGAGATCTGGTTTCTTACTCTGGATCTATCATCAACTCATTGTTTTACCTTGGACCCCTCACCCAGTGTCTTTGGGTCTGAGCTTCTTCAAGCTGTGCCTTCTTATTAAATAATTAAAAAAAAAACATTATTTTGTCTCTGGTTAACATTACAAAGTTAATATTGCAAAGTTTTCTCTTGAGGATTTCCCTCAAGGGAGGGAAGTCATGTTGGGTTAGGATATGTCCAGGGAAGTGAAGTTATGAAGCATAAAAATCTAATAAACCACCTAAAGTAGCAAGAAAAATTCGATTCATTGTTTGCATCAATCAAACATAATCGAAGTTTCCTTTGCTTCTGTGTATGCCTCTTATAAATATTACATCTAGGAAGAGTGGAACTATGACCCTTAAACTAATACAATATACATTATTGCCTAGAAAGTTTTGTTATCTTCTGTTTCAGTTTGACTAACATCCCATTTATATTAGTCATTTCAGATTCCTAAAATATATTTGTTTCAATAATAAGAGTTTTATCTAGTAAACATTAAGAATTCTATGGTATTTTGTTATATAGGTTTAAGAAAATTGGCTTTGTAGTAATATTCAGGAAGAAATTTTTTGGTGAATGCTTTACCATACCTAAAAAGTAGATCCTAAATGTTTAATATAGGAATACAAAAATAACTGACATTACCTAAATATTTCAAACATTCTTTTTTAAAAAGATAATCAAACCAGTTTTAACAAATGAAAAATAGTCAATAATGTTTTCTCTTCCTTTTCAATGCACTTTTCAAAGAGGAAGATTTGGTTTGGGACATACTGTTTTGTTTTGACCATGGTCATTCTTGATTTCCATACATGAATCGTTCCTACCCCATATTTCCCCATGTACTATTGCCTCTGTCTTTCTTGAGATACTACAGGCTCTCAAAACCCAGTCTGGTTCAGGTTATTGTTTCACGGGAAGTATGTTCATGTGTTTATCAGCTTGTTTCTAGGAGAAATGGTCTCTGCAAATCAATTCTGCTTTCTGTTGCTAAAAGACCTGCCAGATAATCAAATATCATAATCATAAGTCTGACAGAGACCTTGTGAGACAGTGGTTCTCTTCTCTGTAAGGAAGCCTAGAGAGACGCAGTGGAACTAGACATCATATCTTTCTGAATTTACTTGTGTCTGTGTTTAACTAGAAATTTTTCCTGATTTTTTACCCTAAGTCTTTAGTATGAAGTGGAGAAATTTGGGGCCTCAGCTTCATGCCATAATCCTTCTTAGACTCGAGAAGCAAGACTGTTGTCCTTCTTTTCTCAAAACTAATTAGGCCCAATATTCATTCCTTGATAAATTGATCCTACCTCCCAGACCTAATCATTTTCATTATTCACTGAGCTTTTTTCCAGTTCATTGTGTCTCCTTAGTTTTTGGGGACCTTGTCTCACACACACACACACACACACACACACACACACACACACACACACAAACTTTCTCTTACCATTTTAATGATAGTAACACCACATTTCTGCTCAAAGTTATTTTTAGTGCCTATGACGTGTATCGCCAGTATGTTACAAAGCATAGCGTCTGTCCTCAAAATATGTTTTCAATGGTTCATCCCCTTTTAAGGCCTTTCTATTCAACTCTGATCTAAGTCTTACTGTGATATTACTGTAACCGTTAAGATCCATTACTTGTTACTTTTCCCTTCCTCCTGCTTCTTCATAAATTTCTTTGTAATTTGAATTTGGGATTTCTTTAGAATTTTCAATAAAACTCTTATTTCCCAGATCACTATAGATTACTAGGTCAGAATTTCCTTATAACTCTCTTCTTAAATCCTCTAATCTGACTAGTCTAGTAAAATTGTATTGGAGTGTCCAATTTTTTATCCTGCCTGTAATTATCAGACCCTCTCCCTCCTTTCTCTTCTCTCATGTCATCGCTCTAAATTTCTTTGTAACTGGAGTATTCAGATACGTGTTTCTTTCAACCTGCGATTCTTAATAGGCCAAGATGAGCAGTAAGTATCTATGTGAAGGGCTGATTTAGCTTCTCAAATCTTATTTCCCACACTCTAAAAGTCAGTGCAGCTTTAAAGAGATCTGAGTTTAAAAGGGAATACAATATGTGAGTTGATGAAAGCCTGCTCCACAAACATGATATTTCAGTTACATCTGTTTTAAAAATATACCTTAGAGTATCTTATTTTAGTTTGTAGCTTAAGGTGTTGTATAGGTAAATTATGCAAACTCGTTAACAAAAATAACTTGTTATCCTTTGCAAATATACTTCCAGGTAGAAAACTACTATGGGGGAATAGCATGGTACCTGTCTTTTAGTAGTCTACTTTTATTCCTAACTGGTATAAATCATTAGAAATAAATTGTGTTCTGTCATTGTAGCCAGTAATTGGTGACATTTTCTTGTCACTATGGGATTATAAATAACAGCAGTATACATACTGTCAACAGATTCATTATATTATGAAAAACATAAACCTGTTTCTTTTAACTATACTTTGCATATTTTCTATATTAGGTATGACACTAACATCTTTACAAATTTTTAAGGAACACTAGAGCAGTTTTCATCATTAATAACTTCAAATTGTTTTATTATGCTTTAAATGTGTTTCAATTATTTCTCTTTCTCCCGTAGTTCAACTGGAAAATAATTCTTCCAAGAATGTTTTGTTTGCAAACAGATATTTGATCAATAAAACAGACAGGGGTTTTTTTTTAGTAGTAAAACATACAAGAGAAATGCAAAAGACTGTCAGCATTTGTGATGCATTTTAAGATAGCTCATGTGATAAGAGTAATTAAAAATACAAGGTCCTCAAATTGTGTGTTTATGTAACAAATAGTGGTGATCTGTCCCATGCTGAAGGAAAAAATAATCCAGTTTGAAGGAAATTAATGTGGACCAAATCCCATCATTGCTTACTTCATTGATTATTAAATCAGTCCATCACTCTCCAGTTTGAGTGTCCTGGCAATGGTATATACCTATCCCCTCTTTGACCACCACCCACTAAAAAGGAAGACAACATCTCTCACTTTCAGTAGCTTCTATCGCTTCCTGGAGAGGAGGTTTTATTTTTCTTTGCCTCTTCAAAATTAAGACAAAGAAAGCCCTTGCTGGGTTATGGAGAGGGCCCATCTGGCAAGCCAGCTTCAACTTTTATTCGACCTCTGTCTTCCAGGATGAGTTTATCAGCCTTTCCCTGGAAGTCTCTGAGCAAGACTTGAAGGGTGTTGTTTTCTGCCAGGTCACTGCAGCCAGTTTTGGGAGCTCCTGGCATCGTGACTTTGCCATTGTGAGGAATGGGGATGCTTCTCTTGATTCTCTAAGCTTCTCTTTGGTTCTCTCTTTCCAGTTACACCGTTATCCAAGTTTTCCTTACTTTATTTTTAATTTATTCATTCAACAAATGTAGCCAAGACATTGTTTCTGACTCTTCAGGGGCTACAAAGCTGAAAAATAAGACCTACTCGAGAGAATAGTAGAGTATTTTAGAAGTAACTCTAATAGGAGCTAGAGTCATTTGTGCATTTCAGACCTCTTCAGTCACGTTTATCTCTTTTAATATTTCTGCACTAATTTCCCATTATTTCAGGCAATGCATCATTCAGTTGTCCCTTTTTTATTCTAAAGTTTAGCCCTTTAGTGAAGTGGGCTTTTTTTTTTAAATGTAAAATATGAAACTAAAAAACATTTTTTATTGAGGTCGTAATGGTTTATAACATTGTGAAATTTCAGGTGTATGTTATTATTTATCAGTTTCTGTGTAGACTGCTCACCACCAATAGTCCAGTTTTTATCTGTCGCCATATATATGTGCCCCTTTATCCCTTTTGCCCACCCCCAACCCCCTTCCCCTCTGGTAACCACTAATCTGTTCTCTTTGTCCACGTGTTTGTTTATCTTCCACATATGAGTGAAATCATGCGGTGTTTGTCTTTCTCTGTCTGGCTTATTTCGCTTAACATAACACCCTCAAGGTCCATCCATATTGTTGCAAATGGGATGATTTTGTCTTTTTTATGGCTGAGTAGTATTCCATTGTATATTTATACCACATCCTCTTTATCCAGTCATCAGTTGTTGGGCAGTTGGGTTGCTTCCACATCTTGGCTATAGTGAATAATGCTGCAATGAACATAGGGGTGCATAAGTCTCTTTGAATTGTTGATTTCAAGTTCTTTGGATAAATACCCAGTAGTGGGATAGCTGGGTCGTATGTTATTTCTATTTTTAATTTTTTGAGAAATCTCCATACTGTTTTCCATAGTGGCTGCACCAGTTTACATTCCCACCAGCAGTGAATTAGGGTTCCCTTCTCTCCACATCCTCTCCAACATTTGTTATTTTTGTCTTGGTAATTATAGCCATTCTAACAGGTATAAGGTAATATCTCATTGTAGTTTTGATTTGCATTTCTCTAATGATTAGTGATGTTGAACATCTTTTCATGTGCCTGTTGGCCATCTGTATATGCAATGTGGGTTTTTTACTAATGGAGTCACCAAACTTTTTTGTTTCACAGATTGAATCTGAGTTATATTTGATTTTGAATTCTACTTTTTCTTTGTTGACCTCCTGATGCTTCTTTGATATCTTTCTATTCCTCTTCCTACTTAAAATCGTATTGCCATCTGAAGCTGTAGATGTGAGTAGTGAAGTAAACTTACTCTCTCTCTTTCACAATGGAAATTTTTAAAAGAAGTTTTCCAAACATAAACTGCTATAAAATGTTGTGAACTCACATGACTTGCATTATATATTTTTCATCATGGCAATCAAAATGATTTGCAAAGTGGAGCTCAGTTTTCTGTTTTTTATTCCCATTTACCATTTCCAAATTACTTCCAAAATTTCAAGCTTATTACTCTGTCTTACTTCCCTACTTGAAATCTTTCCACTGCTGTACACTTTCATCAAATTCAAACTATTTATTTATTTCATAGCTATTCTTAGTCCCTGATATACAGGGAGCATATATATTACTTCATTCAAATTTCTGCCCTTCTTTTGTTCTTTTCTTACATCCAGGAATTTTTATTTCTTTCCTCCAATTCTCTTGATTCCTGACTCCAAAAAGTGTTTGTTCGCCAGAGAAGAGAGGACAGAAGTTGAATTGACCTTCTTAGGAAGACTTAAATTCTCTAAGCTTATCTTTCCTGTTATTTAAACACTAAATAATCTTATCTTCCTCTTCTTTCCTTGAGAAGACATTATCATGGACTTTTCTTTATTATTAAACTATGTGCTTTCTTGCCTCTTTCCCTTGATCATGCCCTGCTGACAATCTGCAATATCCTCCCAGCTACTCTCTACAGGTCAAAATTCTGCCCATCTTTCAAGACTGCACTTAAGTACCTCTTCCTTTTTAGTCGTCCTTATAACCAAAAGTGTAACCGAGCTGGCTTGCCTCTAAATCCCCATGGTGTCTATTCATCCTACCTCTACCATGATATTTTGCATTTACTACTTTATTTTGAAGTTATTTTATGTACGTATATTTTCCTACGCTGGATCGTAAATGTCTAGAGAAGAGGAACTAGGCGTCTAAATCTATTCTATAGATTGTGTATCAATAGAACTACACCCAAAGTAAGTGCCCAGTTAAATTTTTTCAACAACCAAATGAATGAATGAAGTGTCCATTTAATTAGACATAACGTCAGAAAATGGTGGGAATGATAAATTAAAAAACTCAGCCCAATGCAGACAAATATTTTGATCTTCTTGGTGAGAACATAGATATTTGTATACTCTGACCTGTAGAAGTATTTTGCAAGTTTTATGCTGTGGATGTTTTTTAATCCACATTTGTGAAAAGGAGAATGAATGCACTGGCTTCCATGACATACTGTTTTAATTAGGATTCAGACCTTTTGTGCATCCCTTATTATGGTTTCTTCTTATTTGCATTCACTAAGTTTTTCTATCCTAAATGATTTATACACTTGCATAACTTGAAATTTTAAACATTAAATTTATTGCACATTGTCATTATATATTAAAATTATTTTCATACTCTTGAGGATTTTAATATATCATATGTTCTTATACATATAATTTATGTTAAGAATTTTCTTTAGCAGGCTTTACACTGTCATTTGGAGTGCTTTAGAAATCAATATTGTAGAATACTATAAGGAGAAAAAATATTTCTAAAAGTACTCCCCTGTGTTCCCATTAATTTGTTTATTATCAAGGTCTTTATTAGGAATATAGTTGCTAATGTAAGCCCATGATAAACAGAGTATAATTGAATTTTCAATATTTTGTCACCTGGGAGTAATTTTCTTACAAGACCTCTGCTCCATCTTCTGACTAATTGTCAGCAGTTACTCAGTATCGCCACATTAATGTCACCAAACATTGCAAAAATATCTACCTGATTGCCTTATATTTAAAGATATTCGTTTCAAGCCCATGACATTTTCTCTTTAAATTATTTACCTCAATTTTAAATATCATTTAAAATGCAATATATGTAATGAGCCAACATGTTTTGAAAATACAAATTCAGACATAAGCTAAGATTTGTTTGGGGAGATGATAAACACAGTCATGTTGGGAGCCCCAAAGCATTGGAACAGCAACATGTAGAGCAGGGAGCTGACTGAACCAGAGTCGATGCTCTGACCCTACAGGGGTGGATGTCAGACCCTGTTCTTCACTATGTTGGGGTTATTTTTGGTCAAGTTACTTTTTTTTTCTGTGAACCTCACCTGGGGTGAATCAGATATTATGCTGATATTATATTATGCTGAATGATATCTGAATATTATATTATCAAAACTAAATGATGGGGCTGGCCCGGTGGCATCGTGGTTAAGTTCACGTGCTCTGCTTCAGTGGCCCAGGGTTCGCGGGTTCGGATCCCAGATGCGGACCTACACACCACTCATCAAGCCATGCTGTGGTGGAGACCCACATACAGAGTAGAGGAAGACCGGCACAGATGTTAGCTCAGGGACTATCTTCCTCAAGCAAAAAGAGGAAGATTGGCAACAGTTGTTAGCTCAGGGTCAATCTTCGCACCAAAAAAAAAAAGGCAATAATAGTTGAAAATGCTAGACACAGGTGGATTGATGGGAAAAAACAAAAACTTTTGCTTTTGTTGGTACCATATAGTTAGAACTGAACTTTTTGCAAATCCAGAAGGCAAGATATCAACCCTGAACAATCCAGGTTTATGCCTGTTGTCCCAGTGTAATCAATACTGCCTCTTTTCACTCTTAAAAATGGCTTGGTTTGGTCATTCAATTAAATGGTCACCCAAGCTAAACAGTTTATCTCCTCTATTTTCCAGGCAGTTTGCTAATGATCCGTACAATAAGATTAAAACAATTGTGTTCCTGTTCAGGAATCCTGCACTTGACCTACTTTGCAAAAATTCTCAAACTCTCTGTGTTCAACAATTAAATATTGTTCAACAATTAAATTTTGAATTTGGGCACAGTTTATTTTTTAATCCAGATATTTAAATGTTTGCTCGTTTGTGGTACAAATATGTATATAGAACAAATCATATATATATAAAACAAATCATGTAAATATATGATATATGTATATGATTTTAAAATTTTAATTAGAAAGAAAATTTCCCAAGGAAAATTCTTCACATTGTGTGAAAGCAAGAGAGCCTGGTGATGCTAGCATATTGGTATTGTACACTCCTATGTGTGTACCCAAGTTGATCACAACAGCAAAGTGTGTGTGGATGTTTTATCATAAGATCATGGAGAAGCAAATCTCTGTATGTGAATCAAATTGAGCATACTTGACAGAAATGAAAAGCTATGATTTGAAATGCCATAGCTTAATTCAATTAAAACAAACATTGATGGGTGCCCACGATCCCCAAAGGACTGTGCTGGGTTGTGTGGAGGATACACAGAGAAGGCAGTTCCCTTGGGGGGACTGTGGTTCGGGAGTGGAAGTGGGGGTAACTAGCAATTATCGGGCACCTACTCTGTGCAGATATGTGCTCAGCTTCTCAAAAGCAGTGAGCTTAGGCTATTGTTATCCTTGTTTTTAAATAAGGAAACTGAGGTACAGAGAGATTTATTTCTTTGTCTGTCTTGAGCATCCACATGTGCTATCGTGGAGATCACGGGAGATACCATGATGCACCAAACAGATATGTTCTCTGTCTTTATGGGAGTTTACAAGTCTAGTGGGAAAAACAGACCTTACACAAGTAAACCACAAACATGAAATCACACCACATATAAGGAAAAGAACTGGCTTCCGTGAGAGGCAGCATCCAGGGTGGAGGAGGGAGAGACATCTTTGGATCGGATGGTCAAGGAAATCTTCTCTGAAAAATTGACAAATTTAAAGCTGAGACTTGAGAGATCTGAATGAGCAAGCCAGATGACATAGTGGGAGAGGTGACAGGCAGGAGGGAGGTACCGTGAAGGCCTGAGAAATGTAAGAGCTTGCTGGAGCATTTGAGAAACTGAAAGCAGGCAGCTGAAGGGGTAACTTAATGGTCCAGAAGACTGGTGTGACTTATGAAATAAGATTGGAGAGGAAAGTTGGGCTTTATAGGGTTTGGATTTTAAAGGGATTTGAATTTTTTAAAAATTACATTGGATTCCAGAATTTTCCCCCCCAAATTGCTATGGGAAGCCATGAAAGGTTTTGAGCAGGGAGAGACGTGATCCAACTTGCCTACGATCCCAGAGCTAAAAATTCCAAGAGCTGGAATGGATCTGAGGCCAATATGGTTTCAGAGCCCAGCTCCACATTCTAACACACTGTTTCCCCTGAGACTTCACAAATAACTGCGTACACAGCAGAAGGTACATACGTTACTGGCACCCACAAAGCATTTGGTGATTTTAAGCAGGAAGATAGAGCATCCATTTGGACTTTCGTTTAAAAAATCCAAGGAAGGAGGTGGCACATGTCCAGAGGCTAGAAGGGCACTTCAGGAAAAGGGAAGAGCATAAAAATGGGGCAAAACTGGGGCAAGGAGGGGCTGGCTCTGTGACCTAGTGGTTAAGCTCGGCGTGCTCCGCTTCGGCGGTCCAGGTTTGATTCCCAGGTGCAGACCTACACCACACATCGGTGGCCATGCTGTGGTAGCAAACCACACACAGAATAGACGAAGATTGGCACAGATGTTAGCTCAGGGTGAATCTTCCTCAAGCAAAAAACAAAATGGGGAAGGAGAAGCGAGCTGTTTTGGGGGAAAAGTGAATAGTCCAAGTTCCCTGAGTATATGCCGCCCATATGGGGTAGCCAGAAGATTGCCAAGGTAGGTTAAAGAAAGACTGAACAGGACTTTTCATGCTAGTCCGAGACCTTTTTATGTAATTCAATAATTAATATAGAGTCACTGAAGATATCTGAGGAGGAGAATGACTTGGTCAGAGCTATGTGTGTGTGTATATACATATAAAATCTGAGAGTGTCGGGTGTAGAAAGGAGAATCTAAAGGACAGAGGGGTCTATAAGAAGTCTGTGTTGCTGGAGAGTGTAGTGGTTAGAGTCTAGCTCTGCAGCAAGACTGCTTGGTCCCATGTTCCAGTTCCACCACTAACTAGCTTGGTGGCCTTAGACAGTTTTCTTCATCTCTTGGTGTCTCCAATTCCTCATCTGTAAGTGGGGTTAATAACAGCACCTACTTCATAAGGTTGTCGAGCAGAGTAAATGAGATGATCCATGTACAGTGTTACCAGAGTGCTTGGCATACAGTCAGTGCTCAATGCATGTTAGCTACTTCACAAAAAGCACTAGTGCAGTAATTCCCCAAGAGCTGGTTAAGCTCAACAAGAGGGAAGGCAAAGGGAAAGGAAAGGAGGAACTGTTCGAAAGAATTACATTAGACCAGAAACTCCATGAGAACAGGTCCATGTCCACTTTGCTTCCTGTTGTATCTCCAGTGACTAGGACAGTGCCTGGCATTGAGTAAGCATGGAATAAATGTGTGTGCATTTCAGCTGAACAAATAAACGGTGTATAATTACTGCATGCATGTTCTGGGATGTCTGAATTATGCTTGTGCATAGCATACACATATGCTGATGATGATATTGATCAGTTTCGGTAATATCATGACCAACACCTTGAGCTCCATATAAAAAATAAACTAACAGAGGGAAAGATATTCAAAATTATTGTTTAAAATGTCTCTCAACTGTGAAAATTTATGCAGCTCACAAAACTCACCAATTTCCCGAAATTTAACTAAGGCCACATCTTGCTTTCCCATTTCAGCAGGGGGGTGATTAGTTTACCAGTGACGCAACCGAGGTTAACCCAGGCTTTGGCTGACATCCCAGAATAATTTAGTGAAATCTTCTCGAGCGTCTCTACCATATGCCCTCTCTGCCTTCCTGACCTCATATCGAACCTCCTCTTGTTTGGCCTCCAGAGCACGGAGGAAGTTGATGACAGGGCGGCTGAGTTTGTGGGCTGGGCGACCGCTCTTACTGCCTCTGTGCTCAGCAAAGGGCCGATGTTGACCAGAAGTCTCCTTGTGCTGAAGCCTCTCCACTAACGTGGCCTGTTGGAGGGGGCTGTGTGCTCTGACCAGGACGGGATCAGACAGCTGTTAGAGGGCCCGACCAGTGCTGTGCTGAGCAGTGAGAGCAGGTGTTTTTGACAGCTAGGAGAGGATCGGTCTGGGAATCCCCTTGACAAAGGGAAATCACAGAAATTAGAGACAGAAAAAAAACCTATTAGTCAATTCCCTTGCCAAAGATAAATTGATCCCTAGTGAGTATTCCTAGGTCCCTGGCCACTCCAGTTATATCTCTGTCAACGCGTAAGGTTGAGGGACCATGGGATGAAGACAAAAGACTCAGACACTAGGATGAGTTAGGTACTGGGATGAAAAAAGATCTATAACCATTAAAGGAAAGATAATGATTTGGGGGGGGAAATAAGCCCAGTTGACTTTTGTTTTTAGGATTGAAGATTTGAATTGAGAGAGAAAACTCCACAAGGTTCTGTAGTTATTGTTTTCTTAATGAAAGGCTGAGTATTATTAATCCAAAGGGAAGAAGTGATGTTGCTCTTATCTTGCCAAGAAGTAAAGACGTGACTGAATATTTCTGACATTGCAAGATTAGATTTAGAATATGCATTTTGCTTTGAGAGTTTTGAGAGCAGAGAAACCTCATAAAATAATGCTCTGATAAAATTTATTGAAGAGGGAATTGTGTGCTAGCTTGTTAAATAGGTGGATCTAATTGACTATCTATAGCCACTTAAGAGAGCCAAAGAATTTTGTTGCTAAAGATAAGATCATATTTAGATGCAAATAGATAGAGAATGAAATATTATTGGTTTTATTTGCTTAGACCGTTTTCCTCGTCATTTATAAGAAGAAAAAAGGAGCTAATTGTCAAAGAAACTGCTTTAGTAGTTTATCTTGGTTTTAATCACATTAAACTAGACGGCTGATTAATTGAACTGACTTGGATTGTCTGATATTTTTTCACTTCTTCATGTTTTTTGGATGTTTTCAGATTGCACCCAGTCATTTTGTTCCATATTTCACATTCACAATAGCTCAGCTGAGTAATGTCACTCCCAGCCAACCTCAGCCCCTGTCTCACTCATTTTGGGGGCGAAGGACTTATGCAAGAAGCATTTAGAGGGACTTTCTTCCTCTTGTGGTATGTTCATTTTCCAAACTCATCATCGGAGTGCTGACTCCTGCTGCTCTCTCCTTCTTAGCTTTCAGGTCTTTGGTGCTAAGGCTGCCTCTCAGATTCCAGACCCCTGCGATCCTGGGTATCGGCCTGATTCCTCAGCCAGATCAACTCTGAGCGTCAAAAAGCAGGCAGAGGGTGAGGCCATAAGCCCCTAATTCATCTGATCTTTAAAAATCTCTTTTCACAAACTCTTTGCCTTGGTCACCCTTCTGGCATGTGAGCTCACCCTCTGCAGGTTACCTGATGCCAGACCCAGGTGGCATCTTGACCCCTGATTTTAAGGTCAAGACATCTACCATGCCTATCACCCTTGCTGTGGTTTTTACTGCTCCAGCTCCGTTTCTGGAATCCACGGTCTGGGCCACACGATTGTTGTTGAAGAAAAAATTATCCTGACACTTGTTAAAAGGGTAAGGAAGACTTTATTCAGGACTCTTGCCAAAGGTGTCAAATTATCGCCATGTTGTGTTTGGGTTCAACTCTGAATATAACAAGAACAAGTAGGGATTTATAGCCAAGGAGCAGGTTGGGGGTGGGGATCGGTGGATGGAAAATTACTAAGAGGAGACATCAAGGGTAGGGGGATTCTTAACAGGGTTCTTACTGAAGGCGGGCCAAGGACTTATACGTCAAAGGTGGGGGATGAGGAATTTAATCAGATGTGAAAGGTGGGGCATTCTCTCTAAATGGACATAGCAGGATTCCTGCTAAAACTGGGCTACGGGGGCCCAGCAAGGATAGGAGAGGGTGGAAGGCTCAGAAGAGCTTGATTAAAATTTGGTGAAGGAGGGAGCCTTTATTGGTGTGACAGGCATCAGTTTTGTTTTAAGAACTTGTATATAAAATTCAGCTAATTATGGCTCTCCCAGTGGCAGGACTGTTTCCGTGCACAGACGGTATGTGCATTTAAGCCCACTTGCATCTCCCCCACACTCTGTCAGCATCATATTTGCATGTTCCCTCTGCCATCCTCATCGGTCCTGGGAAGTCTGACCTTCAGGTTTCACTCAAGATGGATACTGTGTTGGGGAAGGGGTTTGAGAAGAGCCTCGGAAAATGGCTCAGTAATGATGCTTATATCTTTCACACTCACCCTGTGAAGTAGATTTTATCAAATGAAGAAACATATACCACTCACATGTGACATTTTATTCAGAGCCAAAATTATAAAGGAAGGGAGTTAATGTGTTTATACTTGGAAAAATTGGCAAAGTTTTCTTTAAAAACGTCTTGTGCCGTTCAATTTTTTTTCTTGAAAGTATAAACTGTTCTTCATTTAGTACCATTACTGAGAGAGAAGATTGCAGAGTAAATGCAGGTAGGTGACATTGAAGAATTTTATTGTTATGTGTGTTTACAAACAAAGAGTGTAAACAAAGAAATGCATTTGTTCTATTTATTGCCCCCAAAACAGTTTGTACTAAAGCAGCCCTCGAACAAGCTAGGAAATAAGTAGAATAAATGTGCTGCTTTAGCTCCTTTCCATTGGCTTTTAAAAACACCACCGATACTGAAATATTTGTGTTTTCTTTGCTGTAGTGCCAGCAACATAATAGATGAGAAGAGAGTGGATATTCACTGTTCTCCAAAAATACAACTTCTCTTCCTGCAATTTGAGCCTTTCCTCGTCTCTGTGACTTCCTGCGTGCTCCCTCCTCTAATTACTCTTCCTTTTTTCAGACTCTTTTCATGACTTCTCTTTTCTTGCTCCACTTTATTCCCTCTTGCCCACATTCCACATTTCTTTTCCACTCCCCCTTTATTTGGCTACAAGTGCTTAAGACTAGTATTGCGTCTCGAAGCTGAATAAGCCCCATCTCCTACAAAACGGTTTTACGGATTTTTCTATTGAAAAAGTTAGCATCTGGCTCAGTGCGAGGGAATTTAAATGATAAATCAACAACCCCAAAGAGAAGGGCTTCGTGATAAGTGTAGCAAACGGTTCTTCAGCCTTAGACTCATTTTTACATATATTAAATTATTTAGCTGGCCCCATTGTTGTAAGCACAAAAGCATCGTCAGGCATCCGGAAAAGAAAAATCCTTCTGCTTTTCAAAGTTAAATTCTGAATTCATCCAAACATTAAATCAAGAGAATGTTGAATTGAGAATGTGTAATTGTACAATTTCGTCCAAACATTAAATCAAGAGACTGCTGAGTGGAGAATGTGTGATTGTACAAGCAAGGAATCTTATAAGGTAAATCTGGCAAATGGAAGTTTTATTGTGCATCTTATAAAAATAACTCATTACCATAACTCTATTCAACAAAAAATCCGCTACAGTACTTGGTACAGTATTTGGGAGGGGCTTTTGTTAAAAGTTATTTTTAAAATAAATAAAAATAAAATGAATGGGAGGTGAAATGTAAAAAAATTGAGACTTTTATCAATCTGTCTATCTTTTCTCTGCCTCTAAGATAAATTAGTTCAGCAAGAAACTGATGTAAATTGAGAGTTTCTTAAAACTGTTAGTAGATGATAGGTATACGTTTTTACATTATTTCATGAGATACAGTTTTTTCTTTTGAAAGAAAAAATATCATTCATATTATCGTTTTTTTCAATGGCACTCGTATAAAGTAACTAAAGTGATATCCAAATTGCATTGTGAAAATTGTGTCACCTTTGATCCTGTACCTAGGGAAAGTAATATGTACCTTAAACATGAAAACTCTATTCAAGAATATTATAAATTAACATCACTTTATTATGTCATAAGCAGCGAAATCTCACAGTTTATTGACTTAGAATGTAAGACAGAGAAGGTGAATACTGAACAATGAGTTACTGTTTGGAGAAAAATCAGTCATTCAGTCAATCAAAATTCATAAAAGTACCTTCGTGCCTTTGGCTTAAAAATTTTAGTAAACGTAGTCCAGTATGATTTGGAACCCTAATAACTGTCAATAGTCAAGAACCTATCCCAAGAGTAGGTTGTTACAAAAGAGAATCTCACACGAAAGTTCGGGTATTGTTAACACAGAAGGATAGAATTTTTACCTTATAATATGGTGGGAAGTGTTTTTGTTTTGAAGAGAGTGATATATAAAATAGAACTATACATTCTAAGGAATAATAATTGGACATTTAAAAAAACAATAATTCATCTTAACTTTGGGATTTTTCTCCTCTTTATAATTAAGCAAGTTTGTAAACGTGTGTCTGTTTGCCCGAATGGAGAATGGGCTTTCACAATTATGAGCAGCTTAGCAACTCTTAGGAATTACGATGTTTTCAACCATCTCGATATCTTGGGCTGCTTTTTTCTTTTATCGTTGGCTGTCTCTTCGCCTCCATTCCGGTGGCTCTCATCCTAGCTCAGAGATCCATCACCACGTCTCTGGAATCCAGGAACCACTTCCTACCTGTTCTCCCTAACTTGAGGATCTTCCCTCTCAATCCTTTGCCGTGGCCAAATCAAGCTTCCTCACACCTGTTTCCATTGTTATTTTCCTGAAAAACGATCTTCTGATGATAATAACAATAATAAGCTAATAGTAATTATTGAGCAGTTCTGTGCACTAAGCTATGTTAACTCTTTTGATATCTTATCTCATCTAACCCTCAAAACAATCTTACAAAGTATGTTTTGAGTGTTAACCATGTGTAATAGATAGAGATTTGAGGCTTCAGTGGTTAGGTCCTTTGCAGGTTACACAGCAACTTGTCACTTTTCATTTTTCTCTCACACTATAATTGTAAAATGTTCTGCCTGACCTTCAAGTGTCTACAGAATCTACACCCATCCTACTAACTTAGCAACCCACTTATTATTTTAAATGTAATTTTTTTTTTCTGGGACATTTGGTAGAAGATTAACTTCATAATAGAACATCTGGAAATTTGCTATTACTTGGTTGTATTATCATGCTTTTGAATCTAAAGTTTAGATCGTAAATGAAATTGAATGTGAAATTCTCCAGCCACCCCAATTTCTTGGAAACATTTATCTGTATCACAAACCTGAGAACCATTTTGAAAGGGTTAGGAATCCATGACCAAAAGCAGTTGACCCCACAACAAGAGCAGACAGATAACCAGCACCAAAGCGGATGAGGATGGTGCTCTAGGTAGAGATTTCTTTCAGAGCTTCCTCTGCGCCACAGTCCCCAGTCAGTGTTATTAAATCTGGTCCCTTTCATAACTGAAATTTCAAACATAAATTATATTGTAACGTCCCTATAGAAATGTCTAAAGTCATAAATGAAGAAGGAAGGAAGATGCCATTCTCAATACATCCCACATCATTAACATGTCAAATCTCTATTCCCATTTAAATGAAACTGGGATGTTTTCCAACTTTTCATCTTGACTGTAAGTACAGTTGCCCATGTCGGGAAGGGAGGGAGGTGAGATGAAAGTACTAGTTTTGTGTTTCAACTAATCCGATCCCCCAACCAGCTGGCCTTCCCACCTGCCCTACAAATTCTGCTTAGAAACTACACATTCAAACAACTTATCAAAGCAGACCCCTGTTGTAGCCATTTCTGCAAAGTGAGCCAATTTCGGTTTGTAGATGGAAGAAAGAGGTTAAGGAACTATGCCCAGGCCATAGAAATTAGACTTCAAAATGGAGCTAAAGTACTTCTGAAGCCATTTTACCTGTTGGGGAAAAAAATTGCATGTAATAATTTTAACAATTAATGATTTTAGCTCAGTGGCTATGGCACAAGCAAAAAAATCTGAAATTTAATTATCTAACAAGGTATATGACAAAATAGAAATTTGTTTAACTATGCATCGTATTATAAACAACTCACCAATACCAATTAAGTTATTTCTGTGCAAGCAGAACGCTATAGTTTCTAAGCTACATTTCAGTAGATGACTCTAAAGGTCATTTTACGAAGCATAAGATAAATCCTTTGAGGGTGCCCATAGCCCACCTCCCTCAGTCTGGTTTTATGTTTCATTGACTGTATTAGCATTAAACTCTTTAAGAGTGACAGGCTGCAGTAAGGGGGTCCCAGGTGGGCTATGGGATCTGCAGGGCCAGCTGTTCCTTAGCTCAGATAATTCTTCTTTTTTGAGATTTACAGATCCGTTTGCATTTGACAGACCATGGCAAGTCTTTGTACTGCCCAGTCCTGAAGTCTTAAAGGAATGCAGCTTAATAATTTATTAACTGCTACATTTCCTCTGGGCTTTATCTGTGTGGTGCTTTTGAGTCACAGAACATTATAAATACGAAGAACTTCGCAGAAGCCCATTCCTGAAGACAGCTATGGCCTTTCTGTTGTTGTTGCCGAGGACTCCTCGGAGAGCTCTTGTTGGTTTACCTGGGTGGAGAGCAGCAGAAAATGATCAGCGTTGTAAACTGGGACTGCAATATCAGTTTTGAGGTTGCTAACAACAGGCCCCGATCTACAAGATAGTTAGCGATGCAATGACAGTAAAATGTGGTTGCAGCGTGTTCTAAGACATTCCTTAATTGTCTATATGCTCTGGTGACATTGTACTGCTTGCATTCTCTCACCTCCGTGCCCTTCCTCGTGTGTTTCCTTTCAGCTTGAAGCACACTACCGTCCCCATGCCTCCATGCCTTCAAAATCTTGTCTATGTTATAGACTATCTCAACCGTGACTTTTTAACACAAGGCTTTTATTGCTCCTCTTCAGAATGGACATCACTTCAGCCTTCTTTGGCTTGTTGTTGACACACACATATCCTACTGTCCGGTGATTACTGTTAACTTTGGCCCTGGACTGGACTGGAATGCCGTGATGTCCACTGCCACATTACCCTGGTAATTTCTGTATGGCCCAGCACAATATCCTGCATATGGTGGATGCTTATTCATTTAACAAAATGTAAGAGAATAGCTGTTAATTCTGTGCGCTGATCCTTCTTTTCCATGTTTCTTGTCTGTTTCTTAATTGCATATAATTTCTTAATGATGTTTTCAAAATTTTGTGAAATTTATTTATTTATTTTTTGGGGGGGGGTGAGAGAGATTGGCCCTGAGCCAACATCCGTTGCCAATCTTCCTCTTTTTTGCTGAAGAAGATTAGCTCTGAGCTAACATCTGTGCCCATTGTCCTCTATTTTGTATGTGGGACGCCTGCCACAGCATGGCTTGATGAGCGGTGCGTAGGTCCGCGCCTGGAATCTGAACCTGTGAACCCCCAGCCGCTGAAGCAGAGCATGCATACTTAACCACTACACCACCAGGCCAGCCCCATGAAATTTATTTTAACATGGAAAATAAATTATTTTTAGAGACTTTTGTTAGACTAATAATAAAAAATAATATTTGCTTTTCTGAGCCATTCTTCAGTTTACAGAATATTTTCATATATATTATTTGACCATGATGGGAAACTTATGGCCATGCCCATGACTAAGGAGGAAGATGGAGTCTCCCTCTCCAGATTAAGAAGCCGAGGCCTAGAGAAGTGAATTAACTTGTACAAAGTTATGTCTAATAAATCTTAGAACTTAAAATCAAACCCAGATGTCTTAAAGATTCCAATAGGACTCACTCCACTTATATATTTTTTTCCTCAAATTGTTATTGAGAGCTCATTGTTAGGCCCTGAATAGACAGTCTGGCCTCTGCTCTTAGGGAGCCTACATCATAATAACATAGCGGCAGAGCTGCTAGAAAGGATGGTGCAGCCATGTTGCCTCACTACCGAGACTAATGCACGATTAAAAGGCAACATTCATTTTCAGTAACTGAGCAGATTTAATAAATTTAATGGCATTTAATGATTATTTAGCTTGTAGCATCTTTTATTCAAAGGTCAGTCCCAATGCACTGTATACACTGTTTACTCTGTTTATAAATGACAAGGATAAAAGAATGAGACTACCTATATTGAAGAAATAACTGGCACTGCCCTGCATGCAGTTGGTGCTTAATAAACATTTATTGACTAACTCAATAGAAATTTCCTCTATGTTTCTGATTTTATCCTTTTTATAATTGGCTTCTTCCTCTACAAAATAGACAAAAAACTGACTTTTGAAGTACAATGGGGATATATGGCATAATATTTAATTTAAAGCAATTTCAGGCATAAGCTGAACAAATTGCTCAAATGTTATATTCCTTAATTTTAAAAGGGATGCTCTGGAGAATAGAATCTGACTAGAGTTTTCTCTGCTTTTAGTTAACTTTACTTATAATTCAACTACAAGTATTCTCAAGTTACTGATATACCAAATTGGATGGCTATTTTATCTATTATGTTCTTTTATCTCAAGTTTTTAAAAAATCACATTTTCAGTATAAGGGCTATGGGATTTAAACAGTTAAGGGTAATTCTTCCTCAAGGCTGCTTTTCTTCGTTATAGCCACCTGCTCTACCACACAGAGGTGAGGTAATTAATAAGAGGCATTAACACGTCTAGTATCAGTGTGGAGAAGGAAAAACCTAAATCTGTTGAATAGCTTTAACTGTGAAACGGTAATGTTGACTCACTCACCATCTTTCACTTTACCACCCAACTCGAGATCATTTCTGCAAGATGAAATAAATGGTGAGCTCACACCCCAATGTAACTTTAATGGGTTTAATTACGTGTAACTTGAAATATGTGTTTGGCTACGTGGTACATCCAGCCAGCGATCCATAACCAGCATTTTTGGAAACGCAGAGCTGGTGCTCAGGAGGGAGATGGGGATTGGAAATGCAGACTGGGGATGACAGATGAAGCTGTGGAACCATGAGTTATTGCTCCAGGGAGAACAGTGAGAGCAGAAGGAAGGAGACAGTGGATAAAGCCACCAAACCTAGAGGAATACCTGCCTTTGGAGGTGAGGGTGAAACTAGAAAAGGAGATAGGTGAGGAGCAGTAGGGAAATAAGGCCAGACTAAGGGTTGTACATTGTTACACAAATTAAGGGAGACATTAATTTCTTGTGGAAAAGGGTCTCCCGAATGCGGGAGGGAAGTAAGGATGCTATGCGAAACTACCAGAAGCTGTCCCGGCTATTTTTAAATGAAGTGTAATAGTGAACGAGAAGAGCTATTTGGATTGCAGAATTGAAGGGAGAGGAACAAAATAAAGATAGAAATTTATTTTTGTTAAGGATCGATGAGATTTGTGAGTGTCTATGTAGGCTGAAGTTAAAGATCCACCGGGGAAAGAAAGAGTAAAGAATAATCAATGGCAGTTTGTCTTCGTGGGATAAAAGATACTCTCAGATGTTTCCCCTTTATGAGGTCCATTTCCGTCATCATATCTATGTAGCACATCATTAAAGATAACAGAAAATGTCTTTTTAAGTGACACATTAGTTTACTTAAATCTTTGCATCTGAATCCTGTTCCTACTTTTCCTGCACTTGTTGACAAGTCATTAGGAAAGAGAGTGTTTAGTTCAATATTACCTGTCATCTAAGAGAGTTGTATTGCTTAAATAAAAATTTGATGGATTAGCACTGTTTTAAAAACAAAAAGCCAAACGCTATGATTGATCCTGCCTCTATTCACAAGCCGTAAATGTATGCATCTTTAGACATACGTAAAAGTAAAATAAGAAATGGGAGAAGAGTAACATATAGAAAACTAGAGTTAAAAAAATGTGATGGTTAGAAATGTATGCAAATATTATATGATCAAATACAGAAATGATCATTCCACAAGTTTAACTTTTTAACATATATGCTGCCAAAAGATCATTTTTTATCTTAGAATTTCATAATAAACACAATAATTAAATTACATACAGTAGACATTGACAAACACAGCTAATAGACTTTGCAGTTATCATTTTTTTATGATGTAAGATTTCTTTAACTTGATCCCTTGCTTTGATATTATTTTTAAATACTATCTAATATCCTGTTATAGATTTTTTTAGTAGATTGGTTAACAAAATGTCACCAATCCATGAGAGTTGGCAGGAAGTCAATGACACTTTATCATGGAGGATTGCTAGCATGTTCATAATGGATACCTCTAATATGCATTAACAATTGCCTTCCGTATCTCAAAACCATTGGATATAATAGATACCAACTTAAATGTGGCCAACTTGATGTTATGACACACGAGTCATTTAGAGTTCTTATTCACTGACCAGAAACCACACACTAGGGCAGAGAATAATTACAATTTTATAGTTATAATCCCAGGGAGGAAGTGTTCATAGATAGCACGTGGCGATTCAAAACAAAATTTAGTAATAGAATAAAATAAAAACCACCATTGGACTGTTTCAATACCTGCAGTGTAGTAAGATCACCAATGCATCTAAGGTATCTACAAGAATTGAGGTTGGCCTGTAACTTCTTGTGGAACAATCCGCTGGTTTCTCTTGCTGCCTCGATTATGTTTATATTTATTTCCCTAGAGATGTACTCTGAGAATGTTTTTTATTATAGGGACTTTATTAATAGGAGAGAAGAGCACATTTACCTACCCCTCTATAACTATAAAAGCAAGACTAACCTCGTGCAGTTGAAACATATGTGCATACGGAAGCAATGTTACGTGAATTAGCATTGACCACATGTACGTCAGGTTATGTGGTCTTAGCTTGTGAAAAACATAAGATCACATGCTGAAGTGATATGGTAATAAGCAATTAACCAATGAATTGGGGTGGACTTTATCCTCTTATTGTCTAAAGTGTGGTTTTATTGCATTTGAGAGCTGTACAGTTTTAAAGAATTCTGTGTAAGCTCTGAGGCATGAAGTTCTAAATTCTTTTGTTTTAATCATTTATATATTTCATTTTTCATAGACTCTGGATTATTTTATGTCATCCTTTCCACGTTTGCTTAAAACTTAATCTAGAGAATCAACTTGACTTTTAATTATGAGTTCTTGATTTTAGACTTCAGCCAAACCAAATTGATCCAGAATATTATTAAAGCATAAACAACTGATTGCCTAAATTCCCAGCTCTCATTTCAAGTATTTGCTAATGTGGCATTGATCAATCTACAATTCCCAGACTGAAGAGAAATGTTAGGAATATTGGATAAAAAATGCCGTCCAGGCCAGAAAGATAAATTGTTTGGGTTGTCTTTTTGCAAGTGTGAGGTCACGATTCATTCATCTTGTTACTTTGGTCTATCCCTTTAGTGGCTTCAATTGCAGGATTAAATATTGAATGGTGGCAGATCATTCAATATATAGGCTCTCCTAGTTTGGCATTAGAAGGCTTTTCATGCTTAAAATGAAACTGTGTGCACACAGAATGCCAAAGATAATTGTGCTGATGATCTAGTCTGTGAGATTAATCCCTCAACAATATTATCAGACAATTCTTAACACATTGATTTGTCCCTGATGTGACACTTCTGAAACAAATGGACACACTAAGCATTTTAGGAATCACATTGAGCCTTCTATATAGCCTGGTTCTATCAGAAAAATTAACCCATTAGCAGATTTGGCTAGAAACTTCCAACACATTATCACAACCAATGTTTGTTACCCCCAAAATAAAAGTAAATTTTAAAAGCTTCAGAATGCTTTGGGGGAGTATTAATTAACAGAGGATTAAAAAATAAAAATTTTCAGTGTAAAATTTTGCCCTCATGGCTAAATAGGCAGCATGAAAGTAATAAATTATTACATTGTCTAGTAAGTCTAATTGGACCAAGAATATTCAAACCTCCTTTTAGCCTGAGATGTTATGCTTAAAATATTTAGTTAATTGTTGCTCTCCTTATGCATTTTGGGGGTTACTTACATACTAAGCTCATTAAAAGGGAAATGAAAACATTAAAGGTTAAAAATGCATTATTTAGCCAAAAGACCCACGAGGCTTCAGGGATACATGCATACACTTTTTAAAATAAAAATGTTTTATTTATAAAATATAAAGTTTGACAAGAACCAAGAGGTCATTCAGTTTCTCTCTACCTCTGCAAAATTATTTTATTTCACATTTGTCTGGATAGTCTGAAATGCGCCCAGATGAGAATTTTTCACTTCTTTCTGAAGTTGCTAAAATCCAGAAGTTCTTCAAGGTAAAATTGTTTTGGGGTGGTTAGGGAAGGGAAAGATTTTGCCTAAAATTTTCTTTTCTTAGAACCAGCCCATCCTTCTCCCTACGTCATGCTATTTTAAATCATTATAATAATTCCATTTTGCTCTACACACAGTTTTGTCATTTTTCATTTTTTTCTCAACATAAGCACATTTGGATTTTTCTCATAAATCATTCATTCTATTCCTTTCATCACCTGGATTCATCTCTGGCTTCCTTCCAATTTATCCACATCTTTGTGGAGCGTGGGGGTCTAAGTAAAGTTTCACTGTTATGATGAAGCCTGGCATTTCTAGAGATGGTATAAGAATACAGTCTTTGGAGGGGCTGGCCCCATGGCCTAGAGGTTAAGTTTGGCACACTCTGCTTCGGCGGCACAGGTTCAGTTCCCGGGCATGGACCTACACCACTCGTTGGCAGCCATGCTGTGTGGTAACCCACATACAAAATAGAGAAAGATTGGCACAAATATTGGCTCAGGGCGAATCTTCCTCAGCAGAAAAATTTTAAAAAGAATAGTCTTTGGAGTCAGTCCTGAGTTTGAATTCTCTCTCTGCCACTTATGACTATGTGACTTTCATCTAGTTCTTAAAATCCTCTGTGCTTTGGTTTCTTTATCTCTAAAAGGGGGCTAACACTATCTACCACAACAGGATAGTTGTGATTCTTAAATAAAATAACTGGCTGGCACAAGGCAAGCAAGCAAAAATAGCTATTATTATAACTATTGTTTATTTTTAATTGACAAATTATTTCAGATTGATTTTCTGTAAAATCTTTTATTTGGATTTTTTTAAATAAAACAGATTTGTATTTGTCTATGACTTCTTTTGAATCCAACCTAGTTTAGATTGGATTTTATGAAAGAAACAAATCCTTCCAGTCAATATACAAATGAAAAACCATAAGATTAATAATAAAGGAATCCTGAAATAGTGCATATAATCCAATGCAACTGCGCACATCATTATATGTTATGAATTAAAAATGGAAGAGTTAAC
This sequence comes from Tapirus indicus, assembly GCA_031878705.1. Classification (NCBI taxonomy): domain Eukaryota; kingdom Metazoa; phylum Chordata; class Mammalia; order Perissodactyla; family Tapiridae; genus Tapirus; species Tapirus indicus. The sequence continues at coordinate 29,202,153 of CM062937.1, read as the reverse complement.
TGTGTAAGAAAGGGGAAAGCCAAGATGGGTCTGGATGGGAAACGAGATCCACCGAGACCCTAATTCAATTCAAGAAGGAAAATGCGAGCAGAATATGAAGACGGGTAACAAATAGTTTTGACGTAAAAAATACAAAACAAGAGGTAATGGGGAGCAAGCAGAACGAGGCAATGAACGGAGATACCAGTAGACAGCATAACTGAGCACTGACTGTGCCCCAGAGCCCGTCTGAAGTATTTGTACTAACCCTGTGGTGTACATTTTGTCTCCAGTGCATATCCAGGACTGAGAAAAGTTAGAATAGCACTTGCCCAGGGTAGCAGTAGCAAGCTGTGGAGCTGGAGTTCAAACACAGGCATTCTTGACAAAATCTTACCCTAAATTGATGTTCTCAAACGTCAGTGAGCATGAGAATCCCCTGGAGGGGTGTTCAAGCTGAGCCCATCCCCCGAGTCTCTGCTTCAGTAGGGCTGGGGTGGGGCCTGAGAATCTGTTCATGCTGCTGCTGCTCGGGGGACCACACTTTGAGAAGCAGTGCTGCACATTTGTGCTCTACTTCTTCTGTAGGTTAATAATTATCAAGTGGAACTATAGGCCAGGCCCAGCTGCGATTTCGTTCAGGATCTTGCACATGGCAATCTGTGTAAGCATGCTTTAGTTCTCTGCTGTGAGGAAGTCTGGCATTCAATACTAGAGAAGCCCTTTTAGTCCTGGAGAAACTGGTGCCCTGGACAGCCTATGAAGATAGAAATTCAAACAAGGTGACTCCAGTTACCGGGACCCTTTGTCTCAGGAGGGAGGCAGAAGCCCATTCACTCTAAAGTGAAACGCAAGGTTGGACCTAGCATGGAGGGCGCTTCTCACTGAATCCTCTATGAATTAAACTAGAGCACACTGAGTGCCTTTTTACTAAGAGTGAGATTGATTCCAGATCCTGGACAGGCATTAGACTATAGATCACACGCCTATTGCTCTGAGGAGGAAAGCTGTGCAGGGACAGGGACAGACACACACACATATACACACATACACACCACAAAGCCCACACCTCTCCTGGGATTATTGTGATTCCTGGACAATTACCACAGCTTTCCTCCATATATTCCTCTCTCTCACTGCACATAGAAATGTACTCGTCGTTGACTAACTGCCCAGTTTGTACTGGCTGACTTAAACTTGATTGACTATGAGAGGGAAGGATCAAAGAGCCGTGAAAGTGTCTCATAGTTAAGTCTTTCTAACTCACCATGCTGAATTCCTAGGAATGAACCACAAGCAAAGAGAAGTTGAATAAAACCTGTCTACATACTTGATTGGTGAAGACTTGAGATGTGGTTTTCAAAGGCATGGAAAGTTGGAGGAAAAGTAAAATGTTACATTCTCGGTTTTTATCTAGCTGATAGCCAATTCAACCAGACACATCTGTGGCAAGAGTTAGGTTTCTTTCTTTAAGATAAAAAGAAATCATTGTATTAGCATCAGAAAGCATTTGGTAAACTCCTCTTTGAACATGGCAACTCCTTGGGTCCAGTACAGAATAAGTCCAAAGACTTGGCCTAGCATTGGGGAGTTAAAATGGATAGTTGTCAGCTCTTCAGTTCAATTCAATTCAATTCAGTTCAGTTCAGTTCAATTCACTCAGCATGATGCAGCACATATTTATTGGTTGCCTAGTTATGTTTAGGCTATGTGCAGTCCTGGACTTGTTTTCATGATGGATAAATACAGGTCCTGTCAGAATGGTGATCTACCCCGTGCACTTTAGGAAGACCATTTCAGCTTTCAGATGCATTGACTAATAAGCTTATAAATCATTGCACACAACCTGTGATAGCTAAGTAGTACCTAAAGGAATTAGTAGACCTCAAATACCGAATTCACACCTTGGTTAAAATACGAGTTATATGAGTAAATTTTTTGGTAAATGTGTTGGATAGGAATGAGTGCAGACACTGTTTTAGAAAACTTAAGCTGGTAATTTTTTTTTCCATCTTTACAATAGCCAAGTCTACACTTCTTCACAGAACCTCTTAACTGAATTCCAAACACATTCAGCATTTCCTTAGGGTGAAGGCGACTGGGTAAAAGCTGGTTAACACTGGTTCCTTAGGAATTAGCGTTACGCTATGACAGTCAGCAGCGTGCTCCATAACTGGTACAATTTATTTACAAGTATGTATTTTTGTGCACGAAAATTAGCCTGAGTTTTCTTTGCATCTGTGATTGGTGATATTCCAACGACCTGCTCAGAAGAAAATTTTGCACATCAGCTTGCACCTACAGACTAACACAAAACAAGTTGCCCCTGCCATCTCTGTGTTATGTCATGGCCCATTTGAGCCGTATGATGCACTTCTTGTTCAGTTTTTGTTATAACCTTCATAGAAGATGGAAAATGTATCCCAAACTGCTATGCAGTGAGATCACTGCTTGCATGTCAGTTTGCCATTTTATATACAACATGTTATTGGGAAGGTGAAGTTGATGGTGAGTGAGTCTCTGACAGTCTGTCACTTCACCTGACTACGGAAAACGGGTCTCCAGATAGGCTGTGCTTGCAACTATTGTAAGCACAGTTGTAGCATCTTAGTAGTGAAATTTATGAGTTAACCAGCATTCCTTTTGTGCTGTTTCAAAAACTGAAGTTTGGTTTCAAAGGCTATAACCTATTTTCCTTGTGTGTCTTAGGGGAAAAAGGAGACAGCTGTTAAGCTATTGAAAATATTTTCCTTTATTTTCTGTCTCAAATTTTTTCTGTTACACATGAGAGACCTTATGTAATGTTTAATGTTTCAATTTACTGTATGCATTTGCAGCTTTAGTATTTGTCATCTTGTTCCAATTTAATGAAAGCTTATTTGGCTATGGTTTTCATTGGAAAGCAGAACGCACGTACAACTTTCAGCAATAATATATATTTTTCCTTTTCTTTGGATATGAACAGCCTTCTAAAATTTTCTCTACTGAAATTCTGGCAGAGTTATTTCTTCAACATTTGGCTGAGGGTTTGGAATGTTTTAAACATTTGAAGTGACTGGGATCAATTACTGTAACCTAAAATGGATAACCTTTAAGACACAAAGCTCATGTTTTTCTTAATCATCTCATTACATGACATTTTTCTGTTTGTATATCGATAAAACCCTGTGTGTTGGCTAAATAAGGCACATTTCATTTATTTCCAAGTACTGTCGATATTGTAAAGCTAGCATATTTCATGTAACATTAAAGTTATTTTTAAGATATAACATCTTTGTGGATGAGAAAAATAAAATTCAGAAGATGCATAAACTTGTAACAATTTAGCAGTCTAACAAAGTATAATAAATAGCAAAATCGTGTATTTGAAATGAATCTTAAAAAAATTCACAATACAAACATATTTTTTAAGCTCTGTTTTTCTAGTTAGGGGAGCTCCAAGAGTTTTCTGATTCATTCTTACTAGTGTTATTTTGTTCCTGTAAGTTTTTCTTTTTTCCACTATAAAATCACTGCTTCTTCGGAGAGAAATTTACTTAGAAGGGGTCATGTAGTAATATCCTGTTATTTTTATTTATCAGGTTAATGTAGGACTCACGTTGCACTTTCAGAGTAGAAAGAAAGCAAGCATTACCAGCTTCGAGATTTGACTTTTTGATAAATATAAATGCGGAGCAACTCTCTGCTGATGGTACGTAGTGGATGTGACCCATGACGGGCAGATGGCTGTAGTGAAGGAGAGAAATATTACAGCCAGAACATTCCTGCTTCTGCTCCAGTGGACTCAGAATACATTAGCAGGGTCCTCTCTCAGCTCGGAGTTTTTTCCTGATGATGGATTAGTGATAAACTCATATGCAAGTTATTCCAGACTTCCTCTGAGACATTAGCTTTTCATGAATGAAAAGGTCATTTGTAAGTGTTCTACATCCTTTCATTATTTTTCCCATGGAACAAGATTTCAGTGTACAATTTTACATTGCTATAGTTTCTTTGAAATAATAGCTCAAAGTAGTTTAGTTTTAATGTTCTAATTATTTGTTTGGTGGTTAGGAGAAATTTGCTATTCCTTCATGAAATAAATTATACTTAGTAAAGAAAGAACATAGCGTAAAGTTGAAATCATTCTATAAACTACAAGCTCAGACTTTCACGAGGCCAGAAGTCTCCTTGCTCATTTTGTCCTAAATGACTTTTGATATAAGGCCCAACTTTGTACCAGATGTGTGGTATTTTATAATAATTACATGGTGCAAGCCTTCAGTCATTTTCCTCTGGGACCATTCAACATCTGTTTTATCAAAATGGTTTTCAATGTTTTTCAGGGCCACAGATGAGTAAGAATATTAAGTGAGACACTGAGTCACATATTTTATTATTTTATAAGGTCAATTTCTCTTGCATATATCTGTTTTAAATTACCACAGACCTAAAGATTTCCTTTAATGACTGAGAATAACAGAGTTGGTTTCTCTACTATTTTGGGGTTAAAATTTTAAAGGCGTTCCTTTAACATTTGAACTTACTTTCTTTTTTCTGTTATCCATTATATCCAAATACGGAAGAAAACTTAATAAGGAATGGATAAAGAAGTGGATGGGAAGGGGATGGTGTGGCCCATTTATTACCATTTCCACTTTGAGACCACTTTATCTGTTTACCGACCCATTTCACTGTCACTCTTCTTATCTGTACTAAACAGAGTTTACAGATATTGATTAACAAAGACGAATGGTCAGAGGTTGTAAATGGAAGAGATGTCCAAACCATGTGACGGTGTGGAACACTGGTTCTCATACACCTGTTAGCATTTCCTACACTGTAGGAAGGGCAGTTCCAGACGGGCAGGTGATGGGCAAGTCTCAAATGCTGAACTCAGTAGCTGCTCACTTTACTCACTATTGGAATATCAAAATGCATGGGTCCTTTCCATTGCTGTTCTTGAGTATTTCATTCAAAACTCTAGGGGGAAAGACCTTTATTCGAATTGTTTCTGACTTCACAGGCAAAATACTATCTTTGCAAAAATGTGCACTCCCTCAATGACTTTTGTACAGTCATTCCACATGCCTCAAAACCTTATATACTAACTGGCTGCTATTACAATAAAAACCAAGTCAGTGCTGTGCTTCAAAGCTCTCTGCTTTTGCATTGACGTTAGTCCAGTAGTCTGTTTTCTGAGCCAACATAGACATAACCAGCCATGAAAATAAACATGTGCACATCCGTGGCCCAAAATAAATCAAAGTGGACACAATGAAAATTTTCCAGTGAGCTTAAAAGAAGATTTAATATACTTCACCTCTTTTTTGGGAAGGTGAGGGAGTTGGTTTGGTTTTCATCGGAATTTTTATGTAGGTAAAACTTCCTATTGGCTGCACTTGCCTAGGATTTTCTTATCCCACAATTCTGATGTGAACAAAGGGTAGGAGAGAAATTATATTAATAAATTTTGGTGGACCAAATGAGCATTTCATGAGACAACTCAGATTTTTGTAAGCTAGATGATATTTGAGTATAATTGAAAAGCCCAACCAAGCCCTAAAATATGAAATTTATTTGAAACATAACTTTTTCTTCAATGAAAGATTTTTTTTGTCATTTTTTGACAAATTTGATTTGAGAATCAAAAGAAACATATAACCATGATGGAAATGTATTTCTGTCCCAAAGCTGGTTTGTCTCTTAGATATCTTTGGTCACAGTTCAATTATTCCAAAATTATTTTTAGGTTTTTAGATTCTTGCTTTAGTCACATATATATTTTGTTCCAAAGAAATGACACAAGTATAATCCGGAGTATTTCTGAAGCCAGGCTATTCAATATTCCTATCATTCAGACACAGTGTGGCAAAGATGGCAGTTCAATCAAGTGAAATGTACTTTAAGTCCTAAGGTTGATCGGTCAAGAATATGATTTTTCCAGTAAGACATTTTTACAAAGGCACAATCACTATACTTTCATAGTTCAAACAAACAGAGCATAAGGAATTATTCTGAAATATAATGATGGTACAGCTGTAACAATAAAAAGGTCTGTAATAAATAAAAGATTGTGCATCTGTTTTAGAAGACCTCTGACTGCTATTCCTTGTAACTTGCCACAGGCATGATACACTGTATCTTAACTGTAAGTACAAATGCAAGAACAGTATATACAGTGTATATGTTTTGTCTTGAAATATTTTAGGCAGTTAGAGAAGTGCTGATGAATGGGAGAGTGAAATGGAGTTGAAAACATCAGACTAAATTATGTTTATTATCTATTCTTTTTTTGCGGTTTTTTTGTGTGTGTGTGAAGAAGATTGGCCCTGAGCTAACATCTATGCCAATCTTTCTCTATTTTGTATGTGGGTCACTGCCACAGCATGGCTGCTGATGAGTGATGTACATCCACATCCGGGAGCCAAATCCAGGCCGCTGAAGCAGAGCACACTGAGCTTAACCACTCGGCCACAAGGAAGGCCCTTCAAGTATTATCTATTCTTCAGACAAGATTAGCTTTCATCTGTTTTTCTAGAAGTAGTGGTGGGTCTTTGCTAAAATAGGCATATTCTTAACCCCAATGGGACAATAGAATACCTTTGCAAAATGGAATACAGTTTAAGAACAGGTTCTTTTTGCATAAAGATTATTGTCTTAATTGGTAATAAAAACTTGGGCTTATCATTGTGCTTCCGAATTTACTAGTTTGTTTTTTCAATCACCATCAATACAATCAGATAAAAAAAATTCCTGAAATTTGCTTCCCCTTCTCTTCTAGTAAAATAAGAACAACCACAATCCTTCCATTATTCAGTGCAGTAAGATGTCATGAGGACTATTAAATACAAATTTCTTAACAGTTTTTCAGTGTCTAACCTGAACGCAAAAAATCTATGAATGCTTAACAGAGAGTATGCGATCTAAATCTTTCCCAAGGTGAGAAATATTATTTTGGAATATGAAAAACTACACCTGCAAAGTGAAGTAATTCATCACTTTAAAAAAACAAATTTGGGTTTTTAATAGAAGCAAAACTAACTCAGACGTCTAAGCCATCAATAAAGCTTGCCAGAATTTGAAGGGAATATCATGATGCGACTCTTTTTATGGATCAAGTACACATGAAGTTGACAGTGTATGTCTAATCACAGTGCTGAGAACTGGAAGCTGCAAAGACAGTATTTCCACTTTCTCGTGTTGACACATTGTGTGTGCGGGCGGCGCAGCCAGGCTGATCAAAATGTCAGGGCTTTGCTAATGTGAAGCGCGTGCTTCCTAACTCAGAATTCTGAGTTCAAGAGGCCCCAAACCGCAGCGTGTAAATAAAGCACATTTATTAATTAATGTGTTCTGTTATATTGTATTCAAGCAGGATGACACTTAGGAAATCCCATCAATGTCAGCTTACTGTTGATTAGAATATACAGCTCCCCATCAAAGAAGCCCGAGAAATGTAACCAAGGCACTGGAATCTGGAGCCAAGATGGAGGTGCATAATCATTGGACTCTCCTTGAAGGCTTTTCATCATCCCTGGTCATTGCAGACACTTTCTCGCAGAAGGCCGTGTTCTTCATAAACGGAATAGAGAACCTCAGGACAGCAGCTGAAAGTTGCTGCTTGTGAAGTTTATTTTAATGTGGCTCTATTTTTATTAACTTCTGACCTGGCTTTTTGGTAAGTGTCTGAGAAACAAACACAGCACCCAGACCTGAAAATAGTAAGAGGTGTAGTTACTCAGTACTCCCCACCAAAAGGCTTCCTCGACCTCCATTCCCCTGGAACTTGCACCTGGTCTCGCATAAGGTAAAATCAGCTCCCAGCTCCTTCATGGAACGTTCCCTGATCTCCCACCCACTCCAGTCTGCTCTCCGGAATGTTGCCTGTTGTACTCATAGTTGATGTTGTGTAACTTAGGTGAGAGGGGAATAGTCAGCCCAAGGGCGGACGTCTTCCTCAGCTCTCATCACCTTTCTCTTTGTATAAAGATGAGGAAGTATCTGGAGGTCATGCACTTAACAGGAATAGAGTGAGTGCATGTTGAGTGCATGAACTAAGCTAGACCCTTAAGGAGATGGCAGAGGGATAAGAAACATCATCCCCCTCCTTAAGGAACTTGACATACACCAGTGGCTGAGCTGCCCTGGGGCATGATTATCTTTCCTCGATTTCTTCACCTGTAAAAATTTTCAGATGATTAACAAGCACCATTCTTCCTCTTAAAATAACGTGATGCTTTAAAGGTTACTTGTTATTGCTTTCTGAACATCAGATTCAGTGTAACTTCCTCAAGAGCTTATGGAGGTAGAAATGTCAGACAGTGTTTTAATGGTAAAAAGTAAATTTGCAAAAGCATGTTTTAATTTTTGCCTCTATTTCCACTAACAAAATGAGACTGGAATGATGTTTGATTAATTACATTTCAGAAGTTTAATTCTTGTGTTCATGACAAGCAGATTTGTCATTTTCAAATTTTTAGGACAAAGAAAGGCAATGAAACAAACTTAGCTATACAGTGGGAAATAACAGAATGATAACCTTTACATCCAGAATGCTGTTTGCTTTCATTCCACTTGTACTGACTAAACTTATAAGGAGGTGATTTGAGGGACTTTCTATCCATGGTGTGGTGCTAAAATGAGAGGATTGGTTTTTGATGTGTGGCCTCTGGCAATCAGTTTTATTGCTTTATACTCATGCCGTGATTATCTGAATCCAGTTCCAGTGGACAGAGTTCGAACATAAAAACCAATCTCATATAAAATAATTCAATAACCTGAGAAGGAATAAATATACTTTTGGTTATCAATTCAGAAAACTAATTGTTTTACTTCTAGGTTGGATCTTACCCTTTTAGGTTGAATTTTAGTACAACCAAAATATATTCATTTAAAGAGGAATAGAGGGGCCGCCCGGTGGCGCAGCGGTTTAGTCCGCTCTTGGCAGCCCGGGGTTCGTGGGTTCGGATCCCGGGCGCCCGCCAAAGCACTGCTCGTCAGCCATGGCGTGGCGGCGTCCCATATAAAGTGGAGGAAGATGGGCACGGATGTTAGCCCAGGGCCAGTCTTCCTCAGCAAAAAGGGGAGGATTGGCAACGGATGTTAGCTCAGGGCTGGTCTTCCCCACCAAAAAAAATAAAATAAATAAAGAGGAATAGAGATTCTCAGAGTCAGCTGCTTCATTTCACAGCAACTAAATTTATCAAAATATGTCAAAATAACATATTATAGGGAAGTGTGACCCTTGAAACCTCTATGAAGAAAAAGCTAGTAGTAAGTAGTTCAGATCTTTTAAATAATGTCATTCCAACAAGAAAGAAAATGTCACATTGTTTGTTACTTTTTATAACATTGTAACCTGAATGACATTGGTGTTAAGACCTGGGACCTTAGGATTAGTTGAGTGAATGAATGAATGAATTTTATTACATACTGACCTTCAACAAGAAGGAAGACTTGGGACTGAACATATTAAAGCTATAAAGGATGACTCTGAATTTTTAAAGTTTCAATAATGAAATTGACATTTGTTCAAAATACATTGCATCATTTTAAAAAAGACATCCCAATAGATCATTAGCAAGTGACCTGGTTTTCCATAATACCTTTGCTGCTTTATGCTATCTTAAGAAATTCATTCTTCAGGCCCAGATCTTCCTTCTATTTTGTCAAAAAGCATTCACAAGTACTAGAATGGTAATACCAATGCATTAAAAATCCCTTTCAGAATTGATATACACATAGTAATATAAATAACCTGGAGATTTCCTCAAGTGTTTATAGCAAACCTGCCCATTTTTGTAAACCCGAACTTCTGAGTTCAAGTGTATCTGTCGTTTCTTTCTTCACAGATGAACTCATCTTTAATCCTGATTCGCTATCTTAGTAAGAGCCGTCTAGAAGTATAATCATAAACTCACCATGGGAAAAGGCAAACAGGGCTGTAACCTAACACCCCAGTGTGCAGTAGGAGATAGGATATTGACCAGAGAGTTTTCCTTTTCAGGTCCTGTTGTTAGTAAATCATTGCAAGAAAAGAGATAAAGATTAACTTCATTTTATTTAAACCTTGTCTTCCAAATTCCACAAAAAAAAGACACCAATTTATCAACCATTCCTCCCAAAGACCCTTTCCTCCAAATTCCTTAGTAGACACTTTCTTCTGTGACAATAAAATGTAAATAAAATGCAGGCAGAAATATAGCCCATATTCCTGGAAGTTTGGGATAAGAGTTTGAAAGCTCATTGACTGGAAAGATCGTGTTCTAAAGAAAACCTCAGGACCAACTGCAAATATTCATCTTCTGTGGACTAAAGGGCCTCCTCCTCGAAGAGGGGAAAAGGATAAAATTTTTGACATGCGAGCATGATAAAGGTGGAATGGCAAGGAATTAGAGATAAGGCGGCTAGCTATGGTTGGTTAACATGGCGTAACACTTTGGCTCTTTTTTAAACATCAAATTGAACTTGCCCCGTTGAAAAGTTTAAAATAAAGAGTCATCACTTCTACTACACTCTTTTCTCATTAAAGTTCAGTGGGTTCCATACAGATCAAATAGAATTTATCCATTCATTCAAGAAGCTTTCTTTCTCAAGAACCCCCATCTCCTGGCCTGTGTTAGTCAGGATGAAGTACCCAGAGAGTATCATGTGAGGTGACCTGCGTGCCTCTTAGCAGACTCTTTGCTGTTGAGTTAGCAGCATTTAAAGAATCGAAACCTCGGGCTTGGTTGTACTAGGTCCACAAAGCAGCAAAGAGGTAGGTTCCATATAATTGAGGCCATGCAAGGATTCAGGTAAACACACCAGGCAGAGGTTTCAGATACCTGAAACTTGCTTCCTCCATGCTGTGGCACTCTGACAAATGAGGTAAACATACCAAAGGAGACGAAGAAAAGTAAGGAGCCAGGGCAAATAGATGTGGCTCTTAGCAACATCCACTTTCAACATTGCAGGGACTTTTCTAGAGACCCTTTCTCTCCAGGTAAGAGCCATGCCAAATTACCCCATCGGAATATTTTTGGTCTGCTTCCCAGCCACAAGGTTGTCTTCTATCTGATTGGGGCACCTGGCATCCCTCTGGGGTCGTCTCTCAGGAGACATACGGGGTCCTAGAAAAATGAAAAATACAATATTTCTATATGACACAATTTCTGTGAGAAAATACAGTTCCTATTCCAGTCTGAGTTACAAGGAGCATATTTCTTTTCATCCCAGCAGCCAAAACAGAGGCCTCCTGGTCTCATTTCAAGTGAAATAGCCCCAGGAGCTTTGGCTGCATTCTTTTTCCCTGTTGGCGCAGATCTGGCACCAGGGCTAGATATCCCACAGCACAACTAACAGCACCCCTTTCCACGTGTGCATTGGGGTAGGATCTTAGTCACTTCTAGTTCTTCAGAATTGGATGACGAGGACTCTGTCCAGCCATCCACTCACCTGGGTAATTCGTCAGATAGATATTGACAAGAAGAAGCCTTGTTTGTTTTATATGTTTAAATCCTTCCAAAGACAATGCCATAATGAGAATATTATGAGCTGCAAAAAAAATGGACATTTTCTTTGGTTATTGACATGTCCTCAAAAACATGTATACAATCACCATATTGCGTTTTATAATTTTAAGTGTACAAAGATTATGTCCTTCTATTTAAAATGTCTAAAGTGTCTACTATAGAACACTAAAAGCCATGGGTGCTGGAAAAATGTCAATAATGATGACAATAATGATGACATGGTCAAGTGTGTAATAGTTAATCAAGCAACACTCTAATTTTCTTGTTCTGAAATTGGTGTAGCATACTCAGAAAGACTTTTAACCTCCCGGCGTGTGTGGTCTTGACTGGACTCACGTCTGGACGCCATGGCAGCTGTGAAGGAGGGCAACAGAATCTTGAGATGAAGTCGGCTTTCCCTCTGTCTTTAGAGGAACACGGTGTTTCTCTTTGCTAAGCCTTGTTAATGATTAACTCTCAGCTGGCATGTTGCCGCACAGATTTTCTAAAGGGCGTTTTTTTACATGTAAAATAATTTTGTGACTTTCCAGTTACAACACATTGCTATAATTAATGGGACTCGCTTTCTACTTGGAAGCCCAGCAAGCATCAGTGCCACACGTGAAAATTAAGAAGCGCTGAGGAGCAACTCACAGCAGAGCAAGGACGAAGATGAGACGTTGTCTTAAAAATGAGGGCCACAAATGAAAAGCACATGAACAAAAGTGAAAAAAAAGATCTTCCCAGGTTATGGAAATATTTGGGGATAAGCTTCACCCTTCACTTTGGATATTCTATATTGCATTACTAGTGGGAGAGATGAAAACGTTTTTCTCATTCATTCTATTTGAACTAAAGTATATTGTGAATATTTTCTCCTTTTTTTCCTTACAATGCATTCTACTTGTACATTAATGTGCATGGGACAAGCGTTTGTCATCATTTTTTGTTATTTGACTCACGTTTCTTCCTTTGTCGTTGCGTCTGTGTGCTCAAAGGCAGGTATGAAGGAGGGAGTTAAGCCCGGGCATTAACCTGCTGTGAGCCCCCATCAGCTGTAGAGCTCTGATACATGGACTTATCCCTAAGCCCTGCTCCAGTGGTCAAGAGCCGTTATCTAAAGCCTGTCCCTCATAGCTTTCTTCACTCTCAAGCTTCGTGATGGCTTGTCAGTCACCAGGTGGGCACCATGGTGATTACACAGAAAGTAATTTCTTGATAGTAACTAACAAGATAACTATTTTAGCATACCTTCTTGCTTTTAGGACACTTTGTCGAGGGTTTTTGACTAAAAGTGTTTACTTTCCCTTGTAAAGTCAAAAGTGTAGTTGATTGTTGTGTTAAATGCCCTCACTGTCCCTTTTGGGATCAAATGAGAGAGTACCTGGGAGATTCTTAGAAACAGGATTTTACAATTGAGGTTGCTGGGTATGCACTGATTCTCAAAACTTCACTTTGCAAAAGCAACAGCGAAAGTGCAGTTAAAAATGCGAACTCCTGGGCACCCACCCTCAGATAGTCCCATATGGGAAATCTGGAGAGGGGCCCAAGAATGTGCACTTTAAATGACTGTTTCAGATGATTCCAGTGCAAATGCTCTGAGTCCTTTAGCTAATGGAGGAGACGAGGGGCGTGGAGCTGTTCCGTCTCCTAAATTCAAACTCCAAGAGGAGTCATTGTCCCGAGTATGTGTTACATTAATAGGTTGACATTGTAGTTGAGAAGACAATGAAGATTTCCTGTGAAGACTGCATTGTATGTTCATATTATCACCTCTACCCTCCCCACACGCAGGCACTCCTTACTGCCTCCTTGGTTCTAAACACCAAACTGGTAGATAAAATATCAAAAGGAAAAAATTTTAAAGACATATCTGTAACCAAAAACAAGATAAATGTCTCTGTGGCTGAAAAAATAACAGAAATATACCAGTAAGTGAAGCTGAACTGAGGGTCTATTGACGTCTGGGTAGAGACGCAGTCAGAAGCAGGCAGGAGTTTGTCTCCTACAGAATGGCGAGGGCTAACAGTGTCCCATCAAAGACCTGGACCTGAGCCAGCCTCTGTGCTTGAAACCAGGGACCGAGCTGAAGCTGAAAAGTAGTGAAACGATGCTGGGAAAAAAGGTCTGTCAATTCCTCCCTGGAAAGCTGAGTATCTGGGGGTGGCTGGATAAAGCAGACGCAGCCTCCTGGCCAAGAACTGAGCCAACATTTGCCCTGACTTGGAGATTGGATATGTAATATCTCCAGTTTCATGAGAGAACAAGAGCTCCAAGGTGTTGATCTGGTTCTGGACTGGGGATGCAGAGGACTGGGTGCAGGCAACCAAAATACCATCAAACAGGAAGAGATAAATGAAGAAAGAGGGACAGGCGCAGAAAATATATAAAATAATCAAAATGAGTATGCAAATCAAAATTCCAATATATATAAGTAAAATTAATGCTAAGAAAGCCAGTGAAATCAATGTGTAGGAGATGAGCTCACTGCATATGAAGTGAAAGTAATTACTTTTAAATAAGTATGTTTATTATCCTCAAAGCGATAAGGGAAGGAATAACATCCATAAAGAATAATAAACCATAAAAACAAAATAGACAGAAAGGAAACAAGAGCAGAGTATATGAAAAAGTACTGTTAACAGTTCTGAAAAACTGGTCCTTACAAACGTTAATAGGTAAGATAAACTCTAGATTCAACATAGTTGGAAAAAATTAGTGAACTGGAAGGTAGTACTAAGGAATTCAAGCAGTCTAGAGCATAGAGAAATAAATGGAAAAAATATGAGGGGGCAAATAAGAAATGTGGAGGATAAAATAATAGACTACAAAATACAAGTTATGGGAGTATCAGAAAGAGGATGAATCAAATAGAGGAGAAGCAGCATTCTTAGAGATAAGGGCTAAGAATTTTCTAGAACTTGACATTTTCTAGAAGGTTGACATGAATCCTCAGACTGAATGTACATACCATGTGCAGAGCAGGAAAAAAAGAAAGATACTTCTGGTAAGAAAATATAGAATATTAATGATAGAGAGAAAAATACTAAAGTAACCTGGGAGAAAAAGCAGATTATCTTCAAAGGAACAGCTCTCAGACAGAAGTCTTTTCATGAGCATTTATAGAAAGCAAAAGATTTTTCCAAAATGCTTTTGAGTGCAGAGAGAAAATAAGTGATTTCTATTCCCAGCTAAATTACCATTCAAGGTATTTCATTCAAGCTCCTAATGGAAGAGGGTAAATAAACACTTGCAAAAGAATATCACAATAAACCACCTATTCCCTCCACCTAGATCCGACAGCTGTTAATTTTCTGCTATATTTGCTTTATCTCTGTATATGCATATGTATGTATATATTTTTATGTGTAGATTTTCACCATTTTTTTGAACCTCACAGTATATTTTTCCCAAAGCAATAATTTCCTCTTCTCTTCTATGTTAAGTATCCAACCATTCAACAAAGACTTGTGAGTGTCTGTTAATGTCCATGCGCTAATGCTATAAGCAAGATTTTTTCCTGAACTTCAAGTGCTTATGATCTACTGAGTGAAGAAAAACACATAGACAAGTGAAATAAAGCTTAACATGTTAAAATAAATAAATAAATAAAAGAAACACTTGCAAGAGGTGTAGATACAAGACAGTTCCTGCCCTTTGTGAGCTTTCAGCCAAGTTGGGAACTCAGTTGTGCAAACACTAATTATAATAAATCTCTTAAATCAAGTAGGTAATAATGTCATTTGAATGTAACTTACTCTGTTAGCACCAAAGTGTGGTAAGGTTGGAATATATAGTAGCATAGTGAGGTGAGAATCATAGAAGGCATAAGATCACAGTTGAAGATTTTGTTCATAATCTTAAATACACAAGGCTCATACAATATATTCCTTGCTGAGTTTAGTTCCTGGAAAAATTTATCCTTGCAAGTAAATTTGATTTCTTCCTTCAAAAAGTGGAAACTATGTTGCTTAACATTTTCATTTTTGGTATAGTTGCTAAGAAACTGCTAGTCAAATTTTGTGCCTGCTTGTAGTGATTGGACTTTTTTTTTTTTTTTGGTAAGGAAGATTGGCCCTGAGCTAACATCTGTTCTCACTCTTCCTCTTTTTGCTTGAGGAAGATTGTCACTGAGCTAACATCTGTGCCAGCCTTCCTCTAATTTGTATGTGGGATGCCGCCACTGCATGGTGAGCAGTGTAGGTCTGCACCTGGGATCTGAACCTGTGAACCCTGGGCCGCACAAGCGGAACATGCAAACTTAACCACCACACCACTGGGCTGGCGCTATGATTGGACTTTTTTGATATTAGACCAGACCAAACCAGAATTTATTTTGCTTAGCAGTCCATGCTCTCTGCTCCCTGTAGTTCTGTCAAAATTTATCCCTAATTGTGTATGTTGTTTAATTTTGCAAAGTACTTGAAATCCATTTGGAAGTTGATAGTACTGAGATTAATTTCTTTTAGAAGAAGAGTTAAGTGAAATCTACCATTTTTGTAACCAGTATAGAAAAAATACTATGCTTTGCAGAAAAATTTGGTTTTAATAATCAGTTATTTCATCATGTGCATGCATGAGAAAAGAAAAATGAGCTTTATTTTTAAAAAGCATGCAACTACATTTCCAAGAACTGTTGTAGCATTTTGGGTTTGAAGCCATGGTTTGAAGTAATTCTTTAAAATAGGAATTCTGATTCTGCACTTGCATAGAAATGTAGTTCATTTAGAACATGTATAATACTGAACTAACCTGAAGAAATATGTGGAATAAATCCTTATAAAATTGCTTAGAGATCTATTGTGGAGCTATTTAAAAGCTTTGCTATTTACATAGAATATGAAATAATAGTTCAGAATACACACACACAGACAGATAAATGTAGAGAACAAATTCACATAGAGAAAAAAGGTACGGAATAGGTATCAGCAATACATTTAATTTTTAAAAATCTATTACTGAGACTGAATAATTAAAACTGTTTTTAGCTTTTCAGTGATTCTTTTTGTGTCACTTCAATAGTTTTCAGCCTTTGTCATTGTCTAAACTAGTGGGTAAATTTCCTGCCTCAAACCCTAATTGGTGACATGCTATTAATCAGCATCCCATTTCAAAATATTTGAATGCCCATTAAGTCTATTTTTTTCCATAAACCTATGGATTTCGGATGGATCTTTAACAGGAGGGAGAAGAAAGGTCAGCTTTTCCTTGTTTCTTTAACGGTGCTTTCTGACCACAGCGATTTTCAAGCCTCATAGCACATTTGAATGCTTGGTTGTCTCATCATCCTGGCACTGTTGTCTTTGATTCCAAAAGAGAATGTAGCATTTCAAATGTCGGAAATGTGCGATAGATTTTTTGGCAGTAGAAAGGAAGTCAGTTTGACTTTCCTGTCTTTAAGAAATATATAATGTTATGACCAAAATTAGTACTCTGAAATTATTTTGCTCTGAAATTGGAAAGAACTAATATACATTTATTATGTTATACATGAACCCTTTGACTGGCAGCCAGGTTTGAACATTTCTTTTTACTAGAAATCAACTTTCACATATTCATTTATTCATTTGGCATGAAAAGAAAAACAGACAAAGACAGAAACAAAAAATTGCATGTGAAAATTTTAAACTAATGTAAAGTAAGGCTTATTAGCATAGAGGTATCATTTACCTGTTTTCATATATGACAATGAATAAACAATTGTTTAAGGTATTTTAAGTATACTAAGTTGCCAATATGTCAAAAAAACAGAAAAACTTAAAATATATCAAGATAAATTATTAAAATATTTGCTTATTGAAATTTCAAAAAGTTATTTCAAGGTAAAAATTGATGTAAAATTTAGGTACGGGTTTTTTAATCATATATAATACACTTTTTTTTCTACTTTATATAGTGCTACTGTAATAAGGTACTTGGAGTCATTTAAAAGGAGCTGTTTGGCATGCGTATCATCCTGAGACACCTTATAATAAATCCAATCCCCCTACCTTTCCAACATACCATATGTTAAATTAATTAAAAATAAAACTTTTAACCATACTTGTAAAAGTACTAAGAAATTGTCTCAACTAAAAAGCACCTGGAGCCTATGTTTCAGAGTCCCTACGGTGAGTTGCTATAATATTTGTGAAAATTTGAATATTATGGGGAAATGAATAGTCTTGATTCACAGCCCAAGAGAATCTGCTTTCTTCTCATTGGGGTCTCCATTCACATATCCATAATGTATTTTTATTTTCAACAGCTGCTTAATATGTTATTCAAGTTAAAGTATGGTTAAGCTTAGTCTTATAAAACCTTTTGAGACATCAAGGAATGTGATACTTCTGACCAGCTGCAAAAATGGTAACCTCTTAGAAAAAAATGAGCCTAATAAAACAAAAAGTAGGCAGTGAGCGTATTAATCTTCTTTCTTCCTTGTATTTTTCCTCTCATATTGCTTTCTTTTTTTTAAATCTCTAATAGAGCTCTAACCTTTAAAAGTTCTTTGAATCAAGCAATTTTTCATGATCTGGCTGTCTCGTGATTGTTTTTATTTCAGTTTAACATTTCTTTTGATTCACTACATTTTTTCAAGCTATTTATGAGATTTTACTCCTGAGTTCAGTTGAGGTTAATAACTCATGATTTAAATCAGATCACAGAATATATGCATGTGACCAAGTCAGTACTGTTTCTAAGGTCACAACTGACTTCCCAAAGTAACTGTAACAAAATTATTTCTAGATAGAATTTGTTGTGAAATAAGATATCTGTCTGAACAGTTATGCAAAGCATGTTCTAATAAGTGTTCTTCCCTACTAATAACATGGAAACAATTTTATTGATCAAGGAACACCTAAGCCTGCAATACAGTTTTATAAAAAATCTTACAGTAATACATCGCCTACATTGCTGTCTGCATCAATTTTATGTTTTGATCAAAATTTTGTCACTCAGCATATTGTTAATATGAATGACAACATACTTAATTCTAAGGTAGTGAATCTCCATGTCCAATTTAATACACAGAATGGAAAACAATCATAGGGAATAAATCTTTGATTTTGTGATTTTTGTCTCTCATTGATCTATAATATGTAACATTTTAATGTTTAATAGTTTCTCAATAATCAAATGTAAAAACATTTATCACCAATGCAAAAAGCTGTGTAATCCTTTTACTGTTGTGAATGGTACATCCTTATATTGCATATTTTTGTGTGTATTTTGCTTGCCTTCATTGTTTTGTAGGTTGCTAACCTCAATGTGTAGGACAATGATAGAAAAAGGGTTCATAAAATATAGTCTCCCATAGTTACAAATAATCAATGCCAGCAATGACTTATTATCCAATAAAGGCCTAAAAATCACTTTGAGGGAAAAAATTGTCATATAGGTATCCTTAAGGATCAAGAAACAAAGACAAAAATATAGATCAGGATGAAAAAGAGAGTTTTTTTTTCTAAATGTTAGCTATATTTTCACATAAGTTTAGTGAAGAGTTAAAATCCATGCTGTAGAATAGAGCCAAAGGAAAAGCCAGAAGAGTCAATCATTCTGATGTTTTGTTTATGTTTTTAACACAGCTCTTTGGAAATGGAGATGATTGAGGACATTTTTCACATTTTAACTACATGTTTGATATCTGTATATCTCTCCAAAATGAAGATTTACATTTCAAAAGTTGAATTTATGCCTGGAGATCTGTGTTTTTTAATATTCCTAATTTTGAAAAAAAATCCATAATTTGGCCCTAAATTGTAATAACAATGAATTATGGTATTATTATTTCCAAAACATTTATCTGTGCAGGTGCTAGCATAAAAACGAAAACATGCTCTAAGATTTGCCTTGGGAGCAGATGTTTTTGAAAATATTGGTGAACAAAAGCAGGCCAAAAAAGTAGGAAAACATTTCAATCCAAATGTATAGTGTGTTGGGATTACCATAGACAGGGAAGCTGCTGGAGAGAGCTAGATGGTTCTTTTAGGTGCAGTTTCGTTTTTATTTTCAAATAACAAGTGAGGATAACCAGTCAAAGGAGATAGAAAGCAGCCACATATAACTGGTTCTCCAATCAGCATCATCTGTTCAACCATAGAATTCATAACGTTCTTTGCTTATTTGGAAAGAAGTT
This sequence comes from Tapirus indicus, assembly GCA_031878705.1. Taxonomy (NCBI): domain Eukaryota; kingdom Metazoa; phylum Chordata; class Mammalia; order Perissodactyla; family Tapiridae; genus Tapirus; species Tapirus indicus. The sequence continues at coordinate 29,182,578 of CM062937.1, read as the reverse complement.
TTCTGGAATTTGCTAGGGGTTCGCAGACACAGAAGTTATCAAATCTGAGTGATTGTTGGGGGTAGTGATAGGATTCGATAACCTAGTTCCAGGGTTGGGGACCATGGGGGAGACAGGAAGTGAGGATGTAAGAATTGAAAGGATGGAAATCTGAGACAAGTCCTAAGAGCGCTATGACCTGTCCAGCCAAGAAGCAATGCCTTGCCTCTCATAGCCCTCACATCTCTCTCAGGTTCTGTCCTCAGGGTGATGCATGCAAATCACAAGGAGATTATATACAGATGATTTTAGAAAAGGATTTTGGAAACTTAGTCTTCAAATCAATGCTGACAATTCTGAGTTACAAGGTCTTTTATGTATGAAGCTATTTGTTTATTTAAGATTTTTGTTATTAATCATAGCAAATAAATACTTCCTGAGCACATTGTGCTGGCTCTGTGCTACATGTAGGTTGTTCATGATCTTGTTTGACTATTACATAAACCCTATGAAGTAAATACTATTATTATTCCCATTTTTCAGATGAGAAAACTGAGGTTAAGAAAGGTTAAGGAATGTGTCCAATTGTATCCATCAAATGAGTGATAGAAACGGGATTTGAGCAAGTCTGTCTGACTGTTACATCGTTGGCCAATTTGCTATGCAGCCTCCTATTTTTAATGGATTTCTAATTCTCACAAATATGACTTTGGTGTTTTGAGAGGCAGGTATTATGTGGTTCTAAAATGGATGAAATCTTCCTTTAATTTAATCCATTTGTGGCTATGAAATGAATTAATACTGGACTGCAGTTGACTTGGTTCAGGCACTGTCAGTTGGATAACTACATGATCTACCCCAACCATCCATGCAGAATATCCATTCATACATATCTCTTTCTCTCTCTCTCAAACATGCGTGCGCACACACACACACAGGTATACTGTCCTGGTGATGATTTATTATTGCCACATATGGCCACTAATTTTAGACACATGACCTCTGGGACTCTTCTGTGAAATGATGAGTTTTGTCTGGGAGTTTCTAGAGCCTTTATAAAATTAAAAGTGGAGCATCGGTACAATTATTCCATGGTAAGTCTTACTGGGATAAATTGGTTGAAAGAGATTAGGCTCAGAGCAATTAAAGGAAAACTTTAGTTTAACTATGGCTGTTTTGGGGGCAGAATCTTGTGGACATGGTTGTGCACCATTAACGTTCATATGAGGCTTGATAAATGGATATATACAAAACTATAGGTAAGGCTGTTATAAAGACATGCTGGGTTAGAGCCATAATAGCAATCCAATAATAAATCAACAGTTTAAAATTCTGTTTTTCATTTGACCCACTTAGAAGACACATCACAGTGGGGAGAGGTAAGGAGTCTTCTTATGTGCTACACATTACTCCATTTTGGAAGCCACTTGCTTGGTTGTCCTGATGGCCAGGAATTGATATAAGTGCAAGAAAAAAAGAAAAAGTTGAGTGCCGTAGAAGTAAATCTAGTTATTCCAGAGATTGGAGAGATTTCATCACTGGACAGCTTATAGAACAGCTGTCAGAAGGTAATTCTGAAATGCATGCTGTGTCGTCACATAAGTGACATTTTTGAATAAAAGCTTCACTGTTAGACTAATTAAAATCCAAATTTCTGTGAGCCGTTGTATTCGTCCATCATCCTCACCCACTTTCATTTTTGTCATCCTCATCCTTTATTATTTCATTGTCTCCTCACTGCCAATCACACTGAGAAAAAGTAGACAGAGAAGATATTATTCTCCGAGTGATAGCATACAGCTTAGTGGTTATACAATGTCACTTACCTAGACTAGCGGCCAGGCTAGGAATAAACTTAAGCTCTGGCACAATGCATTCTTCCCTCTAGATCAAGGTTTCTCCCCTTATTTCATGCTTTATGTATGACTTTGAAAGATAAAATAAATAAGAGGTGTGTAGTCTTAATTCCCATTTGTTCCTATGTACTCTCTGAGCATTTCCAAAAGAATCCAGAAGAGAGGACTTCTATTAGCAAATGTTTAGCCTCTGGCCATAGCTATCTTCCTTTCAGTGCAATGAGGGCGAGCAAGAAAGCAAAATGTGACAAAGAGAGAATCAAAGAAAACTCAGATCTCTGCTCTTCCATTCATATGGATCAGTTCTATTTTTATGCTTATTAGGATTCTTTTAAAACAAGAGAAAATAAAATGAAATGAGCTATGAAAAAAGGAAGAAGAAACAATCAAAGCTCATTCTAATCAGCAGGGAATATTCAATTCTTGATTTGCAACTTAACTCCGTGTAAACCAGCTAGCTGAAGGCCTCCCAACCATGAGCTCGGGAACTAGAATGGCCCTTCAGAACTCCCAGGTTCCTGCTGGAGCTCATCATTCTGGATTATCATTGGTTGAAGGTCAAATTTAAATGCCAGCTTTGCAACTCTGCTGCTCTGTTGTTAGGCAAATTGCCCTGGGAAATGAATCCCACTGCAGTTAGGAAGAAACTGTTTTAAGATAACTTCTTAAATGCTTCTGGTAAAATATCCCTGTCTCCAAGCTCAGTCTTCCTTTTTTGTCTGTCTAAAAACTATTTGTAATGCAAATGTTAATGCATAAAACACTTCTGAAGGCGTGCAAATTTTTATAATCCAATAAAGGTGCTTATTTATCAATGAATAGCTATACTTTTTTTTCCACTTCTTTTAAAAGAGTGTAAACTGTAATGTTAGAAGCTACTAAAGCCAAGCAAGCAGTGGGCTGCCGTCCTTTGAAAATGGCATCATGAAATGAAGTTGCATCTTTTAAAACCAAACATGTTAATTCAGTGGTGACATGGAAGGCGTAGCTGTGTTATTGTGACCTGTTGTCAAATTGACACTGCTGCTTCTGTTGTTGGCTTCAGGTAACCTCATAACTAAGTCCCTGCTGCCTTAAAAATTAATTATGATAAGAATTTCTTTTCAGTTCAGACTGTTCAAGAATGCCTCACGTGCAGGCTGCAAATTATGAAGTGTAAATTAGGGCATCGCTGAGCAGGGAAGGTCCCAAGAAACCAATTTAAGAATTCTCTCCAGATTTAGTGGAGACCTGGAAAGCATCCCTTCTGGAGGAAGAACTTGAAATTAGAATCGACTTCCCATTCAGTTTCACTACATATTAGGCTCAACTTTCTTGGGAAAGAATGTGCTAAATGTATGTGGACCCCCCAAATATTTTTTAAATTTTACCACTTATAGTACAATTCTCACAGCTTTATTAAAAAATCGTCACTAGCAATTGCCATGCACCATTCTCAGCATGCCACATATATATGAACTAATTTAATACTTTTAGCAACTTCATGAAGTGAGTATTATTATTGTCACCCCCATTTTACAGATGATGCAACTGAGGCACAGAAAGTTCAAGTTGTGGAGGTCACAGAGCTAGTAAGTGGCAGTCAGTCTCGCTCTATACTTCTCATTCCTAACCTCAAAATGATACTACCTCAGCAATTTGACTTGGTTTCTGAATTCTTTTTTTTTTCTGCTTGAGGAAGGTTCTCCCTGACCTAACATCTGTGGCAAATTTTCCTCTATTTTGTGCATAAGCCACCACCACAGTGTGGCCATTGACAGACTAGTGGTGTAGGTCCTCACCTGGGAACTGAACCTGGGCCACTGAAGCGGAGCATGCTGAACGTAACCACTAGGCCACAGGGGCTGGCCCTGAATTCTCTTTTACTAAATTTACAAAATAAATGGCAGGTAGTTCTTAAGGTGTGATCAATAAAATTACTTTAAAAATTAATTTTCAGGGCTGGCCTGGTGGTGTGGCGGTTAAGTTTGCTCGCTCCGCTTCAGAGGGCCGGGCTTCACGGGTTCGGATCCTGGGGCGTGGACAGACACATCACTTATCAAGCCATGCTGTGGTGGCTTCCCATATAAAATAGAGGAAGATGGGCACAGATGTTAGCTCAGGGCCAATCTTCCTCACAAAAAATAAATAAATAAATAAAAATTTAAAAAAAGAAAGAGGTGTTAGCTCAGGGAGAATCTTCCTCACGCACACACAAAATTAATTTTCCACGCAAAATTTCAGGAGCACCAGGGTCTCTGTCCTGTCCCTTCCTGAGGTTCTAGAGTAGGAATCAGCTTGTCCTTTGTTGGTTTACCTTTCTGCTGGCCCTTGGGCTTTAACTTCCTCACTCTGCCTCACCAGTTAGCACTTGTTCATTTGTTCTCCACCTTCTAGAATTTCTTGACATCTCTTATCTACTGTCGTCGCATTTCCTGTTCCCTCTGTTCTTGTGTGCACATGTGATTTTTTTTAAATTTTCTTTACTGTCATTTTATTTTCAGAATTCTGCTCGGGTTGTATAAAGGATTTTTCTCTATTGGACTTTGGGGTGAGAGGTGGGGAGGGGCCAGAAAAGAAAATATCAGTGACTCCTTCACATCTTTCTTCCAGATCACCTTATATTTGCAGAAGTTAAAGTTTAGTCTCAAATAGCTCTGAATATATGAAATTCATAGTATAAAAGTTTTCACAGCTGTGGTCAATATGGCTGCATTATTCTTTCAGACGGTTTTAGTAATGTCCTGTATTAAGGATGTATGTTCTGAAAAATTGTGCTCACTCCATAGACTTTAAAAAGGAAGTCAACAAAGCCCAGTGAAATAGTAAACTGAAAGTTAGAAATCATCAATACATGAGAGAACAATACCACTACAAAATACTCTTGTTTTATAAAATATATGTAGAGCTTCATATGTTAATACTCCAAATTTCAAGATGGTCAATTTATTTTTAAAACAAGAAACAAGAAACACCTGTTTATTATCAATCATAATAATAATATGTTTAATTTTGGCAGAATCTTTTTGGCAGTTGCTAATAAGCCATATTTTTTAAGATTTAAAATACTATTAATATATTCTAATGGGCATGAGGAAATATATTTAGATATTTCTTAGCTTTCACTTAAGTTCGGTGAATATTAAACGTTTACATTACATTAAGTTTAGTCGTTCTTTTACCAGATTGTAACTAACGAAAAAAGGTATTTAACAATTCTATCACTTTATCTTACTCTGTTCTATTACTTAAGGAAAAATTAAGGTAGAATTATCAGTGACCCACAAATATATTTTTGAAAAGGCAGTTTTCTCTTGTAAAAGCATATGAGTGTTAAAATAAAACACATGAAAAAGAAACCCTACAGGTAAATAAGCTAAGAATAGTCATTCGTTGTATTTCACATGGTTGACTGGACCAGTTTTTCCTATATTTTCTTTGCTTGCAATTCTATTAAATAGAAAGAGCTAACTAAAATTTTAAAAGACACATTAAAAGTGGCAATTCACCTGGAGCTCTTTTTGAAAAGTGAAAAAGCAAAAATATAAATAGAATGTTTCTGATAAATTTGCATGTTAAAATATCTTAATCAATCTTTAATGGCAATTTGCGTTTTCATCTTTCTCAGATTTGAGGCTTTTGATTAGTCACCCTTTCCAGCATTTACCCCTTAAAAAGCAAACATTGAAGGAAATTATTTTCCCTATTGATTTTTACTTTTTTACACTCTTTTTTTTTTCATTTTGACTATTTAATTGCTATCATCTCTGCTGAGCACCTAATGTTTTAAAATTTTCATGTAAGAATGTTCAAAGCACATGTTTCATCTGAGGATTTTGCACAAATCTTGCCATGTTACTACCCCTAAAAGAAATAGTGCTTGGAAAAAAATCATATAATTTTCCTAAAATAAATTAAATTGATCTCTTTTTAAGTCAGTTTCGTAGAAAAGTATGTTTACTAGGGGCAAGATAGAGTATCAACATCCTCCTCCCCCTATCCACAGATTTGTTGTTTTTTCAATCACTTGGGGTTAAGAGGAATTAAAAAGAGGAAAGAGTAGTAAGGTAGAGAAAAGAAAAGCCATTTTTGTGAGCTAATTAAACTTTTGCTGACCTTTTCTCTTATAAATTGTATTTAACCTCACTAGGTATGCTCCAAATGAATACAGAAATATTATGTAAAAACTGACATTCTTTTTGATGATATGACATAATATAGATAAGAAAGATTTCTGAGATATCTCATCAAAATTTAGTGCTTGCACATTGATCCTTATTTTCAGATTTTTTGAGAATATCCATTTCTTACATTATTTTACTTTGATTAATGAAGAAAATCGTCCAAGGAAATAACCATATAACTCATTAACTATTTTTCACTCCACACTAGCTGTTGTCTTATTTAAATAATGGCTTCAGAAAATAAATAACATTTTATATAATTTGGGAGATTATACTGAGCTCAATTATAGTCTCTGGAGGAATCAAGGAAGATGTTTGTTGTTTTTTTTTCTCAAAAAAAAAAGTAAAAAACCCCAAATTATTCTGCTTGCTTAAGACAACTACTGGAAGCATTTGTATTTCTTACATATCCTAAATGCTGATCTTGTCTAACTCATATTAACCTTCTCTGTAAGGATCACAAATCTTCAGATAATCTCCTATATCTTAGTAATTTATTTTCTGTCAAACATATAAAACAAATCTTGGTAAAACATTCCATTAAAAGGGAGAGAGGTTGGAGGAAATTTTTCCATTGTGGTATGCGCTGCATTTTCTGGAGTTTCTGATGAAACACAGATGTTTCAAAGTGCCCACAAGGACGGTTAGTCATGATCAGATTGATCCCTGGTTAATCTCCGAAACCTTGTGCTTCCATTCTTTCTATCAAAATATATTGCCTTCTTTTGCTGAATGAACTCAACTGAATTTGCAACTGGAAGTTGAATCAGAAACACTCCAAGTGGAAATTGAACATATTAGAATTTCTACAATGTTTTATTATACATTTCTTTCCAAAGTGTTCCAAACATAATTTCGTTTGTGAATAAATGTCATTTTTGACTTTAAGCAGTGCCAATATTTACACGTGGACCATAAGTTCGGTTCTCATGGATATTTTACAGTATTCTACAGTGACAAATAATGAATTTACTTGAGGAAGTAATTGTTTGCATGGGTAGCTCCTTCCATACTCCCAGATTGGAGAACCACTGAAAATGTAGTATTCTATGTAGTTTTGAATTTTTGACTTCAAAAAATTAAGGAAGAACACATACTCTGCCCTAAAAAAATTATAAAATCAAAGAGACAACCTGAAGACAGTGAAGACAGCTACCAAAGATACTGAATGAGGACTGTCATTCCATCATTGACATTTAGGCAAATCTCTTTGCAGGAAAATGAAGAAAAACATGAGTGAATGATTTTTTTAATCATCTTGATTGCATTTTTTTATATGATAAGGGACTCTAATTCACAGTACAAACATCCACAAGGTATAAACATCTGATTTACAAATATGCATGCTTTAAATATCAATGACAGATCAGATTCCTTCTTGCTTCTGGAATGGTGGACTTCTCTTTGAAGCTATGGTGGGGATCTGGTCACTCACTGCTGAGGTGGAAGGACTTGATTCTCATTGCTTTGGTGTAGCAGAGGCTTCAGGACCAATGTGGAAGACCTCACTTCTCAGTGTGCTGAGCAGAGGAGCGTCACTTCTTGCTGTCCCAGAGAACAAGATGCAGGACCTTGCTTCTTGGTATTGATTGCATTGTTAAATGACCCTGGACAATTAGAACCATACTTTTATCAGAGGTTAAAACCAATTAGGGATTAACTTAGTCATTAATATATTTTGTGGTAAGCTAACTGCATTTCAGAATATTTAGCCATTATTTCAATATCTTACATATCTTTACAGCTTAGATCATTTTCCTTAACTAATAGTGTATAAAAACCTGTTATTATTCTATTATCTGATGTGATGAGTATTTTTAAACTTCACATGATTTTGAACCTAGAGTTATACTTTAACAAGTATAATTTAATATAATGATTAATTATTGAATTTATAGAACAGTCCCCAATCTTTCAGAAAGAAAATATAGTACCTCTATGTTCATTATCTTTTGAAAAATATTGAATTTCCAAACATATTTCCAAAATATTTGCCTTTCAGTTTTGCATATTTGTATTTCTAATTTTCTTCCATGCTGAGGCATCTGTTCATGATTTATAGCTTATTTTCAAAATTTTTTGTGTTAATGTTGGGTTTGATATTCAAATTCTTTATGTGGTGAGTGACTTCTAGAAGCCCACTCAATAAGACTTTTCAGATTCACAAATTTTAACTTAAAACATTATTGTGATTTTTTTTTCACTTGGGAAAATAGTCAACTTTTTACTGATACCCATTAAACAAAGTCTGTGTTGTTACATTTGTTTTGTTTTTTTAACACGGGGACCTTCAAATAGAGTAATGATTGGAATCACATTTGCAGTTTTTCTGAAAATTTATTTTTTAAAATATACTTTTAATTCCAGAATACAGAGGAAAAACTTGACACAAGCAAGAGGGGCCTTTGGTTTGTTTTAGGGAGGGTGGTCATACTTTGAGAGGAACTTAATATCAGTTGGGAGAGAGAGGAAGCTGTCCCCAGGATGGAACTTCTTGGCTCTCTTTTCTGTAACAGAATTGTTACTCGTTAAGATGAAAGTCAGGCTGTGGTTTGAGTTATATGTATTTTCTGTTAATTCACTTAAAAATGCTTTCCTTCCATATATATTCCTTGTAAACTATAAGTCTATAGGATAATATATGTACCCATCTTTATCTATGGCTATGGAAAATGACATAGATAAATATCACTTTGTGCTAAAAATAAGCCTATAGTAATACAGAGGTCAATCCCGAGTCATACGGTACATAAAACAGACAGGCTTTTGAGTCATGGCATCTACACAAAATGCAATACTGCTGAATTTTCATATTAAGAGGTTTTGGCTGAAGGAATTCAAACACATACACAGTATGGCCCCAGAAATCTTGCCAAGAAAAGTTGAGTTTAAAATGTAGGGGAACTGATCCAAGAATAGGCCTCAAACATGTTGCATTCATTACACGCAGCTGTGTACATGAGAAGTGACTTTTTATCCCACCTACCAAAACCCTATCCAGAGATGTCACTTTTTTTTTTTTTGCCAACTTGCTGACCTTTCTGTTCCCACAAAAGGAAAATGTGATTGACAGATGATTATTCAAAACATTTTGGCAATTAAAAAAAATGCATGCTAATGTGTTTGCTATAAATACAACACGTTTTTAAAGAGACATTTCTTATAAGCTCGGTTTTTGTGAGTAAATATTAATTAACCAAAGGTCTGGAGAAAACCAAATTGGATTCAGAATACTGATGGATAAGGTATTAGGTGCTTTTGGAATGTAAGGATTTAGAGGTTCTCAGGTTACCTAGGTGATTAGAAATTCTTATAAAGACACTTGGTAAAGAAAGGGAAAAACAGAAACCCATTTCAATAAGGCTGGAAGAAACACATGTCAATCACACATCAGCAACTGTTCAGTCAGATTTCAAGGAAGTGGAGGGAGCCTTAAGAGATACCCACTGCTACCTAGTTATAGTTACCTGGTTAGGTCACATATTCTCTGCTTCTGCTTCTCCCAGCACTGCTGACTGATCGTCTCTCATTCTATCTCCCCAACCAGCTTCCCAAAGACAGCATCTGATCAGTGGAGTCTGGTCTCTACCCAGTGTAGGTTGCAACCACTTGGGGCCGAGCTATCATGATAGACCATTTTATGGATGCTGGCCGTGCCAATAGTTGGCTTTCTTTGGGTCAGCTACTGATTTCATCAATCAATTAGAGCCAGAGTTATAGGAGTGAGACCATGAAGCCAAGCAGGGAATCCAAAAACAGCCTTTGGTAGGCTTTGTGTGACTTGTGCAGCTCATATATTTTATCATAAATGCATGTGTTAGAATAACAACAGATATTTTTAAAAAATATATGATGGGGCCGGCCCCATGGCATAGTGGTTAAGTTTGGTGCACTACACTTCAGCGGTCTGGGTTTGTGGGTTTGGATCCCATGCATGGACCTATACCACTTGTCAGTCATGCTGTAGCAGTGACCCACATATAAAGTGGAGGAAGATTGGCACAGATGTTAACTCAGAGGTAGTCTTCCTCAGCAAAATATATATATATATAGCAGATGTTAGCTCAGGGCTAATCTTCCTCAGCAAAATATATGTATGTGTGTGTGTGTATATATATATATATATATATATATATATATATATATATATATATATGATGCATTTAAAAATATTTTATTTTTCTAAATTTTTCTAGCACAATATTTTAATTTCTCCAAGAGGAATTAAATAATACCAAAGAAAATAATACGGGGAATAATAAAAATAAGTTATTTTTCTGTCCCTGATGGTAACTAATTCTTATTAAGGGAATTGTGCTGATATAAATGCTTCCCCGTTCCAGGAAGCATAATAGATAAATATTGTTTAATCTGTGCGCAAATACATGTGGTATAGGGAGCAAGGTCCAATATTTCCTGGTGCTAGGAAATATATTCTATTTTTTGACCCAACAGATCCTGAGGCAACTTCTTCCCAAAGACTCTAACCAAATCCATTATTTTCTTTGGTGAAGTGTATTTGGGAATTTTATAACTATTAATATTCCAAAAACAGAAGAATAATATTTGCATCTTCCAAACTCAAAGAATATTTGCCAATTCAGACACAACTAATTTGTGTCAGAAATATTGATACTACCCCTGTCCCTAAATCCTTCACCATTCCATAATATCATAGGACTGTTAAACATTATTTGGCATTGTTGGATATTAAAAACTAACTTTAATTTTTATTTGTGTCCATCAAAATTGTTTAATTTTTGTAACTTTTAAATCAATGCTTAATTGTATTACATTTGAGTATAAAATTTATTTACATGCACATACATAATTTGCATAAGCAATTTCTTCTATATGTGATGTGAGTATGATAAAAATAGAAATGCTTAAATACTTGTTTTTACTTATTTTAAATTCTTTAGATCCAATATTTGTTTTTTAATAATTTATCGTCTAAAGTGATTAATTGAATTTAACATTTCTGTTAGTGCCAAGGAGTAAAACCATTTTACCTTAACAATTCAAATCAAATGATTAGTTTTGATGTTTGGAAAATTTCTAAATCTATATTAGTGTATAATCAGATGATCATCTAAAAGCTACAGTTGTATTAATCATGGTAATTCAAAATTTGCCACAAATTCAGTTCAGGTAAACCAACATTTACTCAGTGCCTATACATACTAAGTACTGTGGGGGATTGAATGATGGATAAAACGTGAACCCTGCCTTTGAGGTCCTATATTTTAGCACAATGACAGGTATGTTTCATAAATTATCTCATTTAATTTTCATAAAAATATAATGACATAGGTATTATATTATTTCTATTTTACATACATAGCCAAGGCGCAAAAACATCAAATACTTTCCCCAAGATCACACATCTAGTAAGTGGAAGAGGCAGATCTGTTGACCTCCTCAGCCCATGGTATTTTGTTCTCATCAGCCCTCAGTGCAGTGCTGTCACAGAGGTATATGAGGCAGCTATGATTTTTGGTCTGGAGGGTAACAAAAGGTAGCTGGTAAAGGAAACGTTTGACTTATTTGATTTGTTAGTTAATGTGTAAAAGAATGTTATTAGGCCACTTCCTCTGCAAAGAGGCAAAGTATGCTTGAGGAGCACTACGTAGGTCATTTTACAAAGAAAGATTCTAGAGTGGGTTGAAGAAAGGCAGCGGATGAAGATTAAAAAGGAAGGCCAGGGTCTGAATATAAAAGTACTAAGGTGTCCTGCTAAGGAGGTTAAATTTGGCTTTGTAGAAAACAAAGCAGAGACATGAACTGGTTTGTGACTTTAAAAGATAACTTTGGTAGCAATGGAAAGATGTACTGATAAGGGGGTGAAAAGAGGAGGGAGAGAAGATTTAGGATAGTATTTACAAAATCCAGGCACAAAATGATGAGGCTCTAGATCTGGACAGTTGTTCTATGAATAGCAAAGGAAGCCTGAAGGAAAGACAACTGAAACTTCTACCTTAGTCAAGTAGGTGGAGAGCTATACTAATTGAAATACAAAGGAGGGGAAAGAGGAATGGCTTTGGGGTGAGGGTGACATACAATATATCTGACTTTAGACATGTTGCATTAAAATTGCCTATAAGACAGCCAAGGCAAGCATTGGGAATTATGTTGTAATACAATCAGAAATGAAGAGCCAGGGGAATACAGAGAGGAAGAGATTAATGTCAACTAATTGGTCAAGGAAGGCTTTGAGAAGAAAAAAACATTAAATGCCAAAGGGTAGATAAAATGTCTGCATGCAAAAATGGAGTAAAGGGACATTTAAGGTCAGTTTGAATTCAAAATGTGTTTTATGTTTACTATTTTGTTGGGCATCCACCGAGATGTGTACACACTTTGATATATTTTTCTTATAATTTTCTTTAAAATATGAAAGTCTTTATATTGAGTCGTAGTCAGGTTAAGTGATTTATATATTCACTCATTCACTCACACTACCATGTTTAATAACATGAAGTATTTTTAAGACAATACATACAATGTAATAAGTGCTGTGATTGTTGTTTTCTTAATATAGTGAATATGTGCATTAACCAAGTGGCATTTAGCCATGAGGGGACAGGAAAGCTTTCAGGACAAGAAGGGGAGTCATCTAAGTTGAGACATGAAGGACAGGTAGAAGTTAGCCAAGGGAGGATGCTTTTCCAAATGGAAGGAATATCCTGTGCAAAGTGCCAGAAACCATAGCTAGAGTAGAAACTGCAAGGAGAGGCTAGGTCACAAAGGATCTTATAAGCCCCACTAAGGAGGTTGGATATTATCTTAATGGCAATGGGGTGCCATTTCAATTTTTCAATCAGGAAATTGATATGGTTATATTTGTCTTTTTGAAAGATTTTTTTGAATGCAACATGAAGAATGTGTTGGAGGAAGACAAGAATAGAGGCGGGTATGATATTGCATCCAAGTGAAAAGTGATGACTGCATTAATGAAGGCAGTGACTATGGTGATGAAAATAGTGAACATGGTGGAGGGCCTGTGGATTGATTTGATGTGGGGATGGGGAAGACAGTGCTGATAAAAGAGAAAAGAATGACGTCCGGGTTTCTTTCTTGAGCATTTGGATAGACACAGAGGCTTTGTTCACTGACACAGGGAATGCAGGAAGAGATAAAAGTGTGTGGAAGATGATTATTTGAGCTTTGAACATGTTGCATTTCAGATGCCTGTAGGACGTCTTATTGAAAACATTAAGTGATTGGATGTGAGCCTGGCTGGTAACTGAAATCATGGAATAACATAATTCGTGAATTAGGCCTTGAGGGATGGCAACAATTATGGAAGTCAGAGAGAAAGAAAGAGGGAAAGAGAGAGAAAGGAGTGATGGGGGAGGGAGGAAGGGCATCTAGGCAGAGGGAGCAATGTAACACACAAAGTGGCAGAGAAAGGATAGGGGCATTTTTGAGAAAAATCATATTGTCAAGTACGAGATAAGACTAGAGTGGTCATCTTACATAATAGGCTGAGGATTGGGTTTATTCTGTAGTCAATAGGGATCCAGTGAGGATTTGAGCATGTGAGGAGCATTTGCAAAGAAGTCATTAGGAAGGTTTGACTGGAATATGGATTGGAGTGGGAATGCAGAGACCATGTAGTCCGCTATTGATGAATCTGGGATAGATGTAATGAGATTTAGAAGCAGGGTAGTTACAGAGGAAATGAAAAAACATGGATGCAAGAAAACATTTGTGAAAATAGAAGTGTTACAGCTACTTCTGACTGGACATGGTAAGGACAGGGAAAGGAGATGACCATGAGAATGGTGATGACTTTGAGGAAAAAAGGGAAAATCGGAAGAGGGATCTGGTTTCGGGAAATATGTAGCTTGTACTGTATTTAGAACTTTATGATTATGCTTCCTAGAATTAAAATAGAAGAATAGTCTATCAGTATATTTTATTTTTAAACTCGCTTTTGTTTTCCTCGAGCTTATAAAACTATATCCCAGAGATTAGATCAGGTGATATTTTTCTTTTGCTATACACTACGAGAGAAAACAAGACTTAGAAATCCATTTGGAAAGAGACTCGAAAGAGAGGGCTCAGTAATCCTTACCAAGAGTGATGGTCAATCATCTTTGCTGGGCTGGACCACTACAGGGGAGGCAGAGAACAGCCACAGCAGCTGCACTTGTGGTCTGAGCACGTCCTTTCAGCAGGGATCAGTAAAACAATGGATACAGAAGATTCGTGGGGCATTTCCATGGGAATTGCTAGGATGCAAGTTGTTCTTTCGCTGGAATCTTTGAAGTCTATAAAAATATCAATCTGGATATATACCAAGAAGAGTCTGATGCAACAAACACATCAAAGATGCTAGATGCCATTTCCACTTAGGGAGCTGTCTATTCTGGGGGGTGACGGGGGTGTCTTCATGATCTTCGCTGGTGGTCTCGCCAGTTCCATGGTTTTATGGAAGATCTGGTTTTGTTCAGGAGAGTCGATTCTCCCTGCCAGACCACCACAGAATGCTATTTTATTTCGGTCGTATTGCTTCAGACAGTCTACAAATACAGTGTTTATTACATGACTTCTTCCATCTTCAGTGTTTACACTGCAGGTGAATTTTTTTTTTTTCATGACTTGACTTTTGAGTTGGTTATTGTTATTGTTTTTCAGTGAGAGTTTTTATTCCAAGAGAAAAGGTTTTAATTCCCATTGAAAAGAAAGACAGGGGACCCCAGCCTGTGGACTTAAGTGTTAAGATGCTTTTAAGTCCCCCTCTTTAAGATGGGGGGCAATTGGAAGCTGCTTCTAATATGGAGATTACACATTCTGTCTCCAGCAGAGGAACAGGACTAGCTCAGCCAACAGGCAACTGCTCGCCTGCCCGTCTTCCTCGGGCCAGATAAAGGCCCAGAAGGATCAGCTGCCAGCCCTGAGGAATGTGAGAAAATAGGAAATTGATTTGAAATAGGATAGGGAAAAAGGCAGGAAAATGAATTTAAGAATTTTCGAATATTCCCTTTTCAGGCCTATGTAGTTGCGTCTCTGTGGAGGAAGATGATCTTTAGTTATTCTCTCACTAGAGTAAAAAGGCAGCAAATTCACAGTCAGTATGGATGTAAGAAAGACCTGAAGTTGGCTTATTTCTTTATAATTGGAGGAAAATTGAATATGGATTTGTATTCTACTCTTTGGAAAGTCTTTTGATCCTTTAGAAATAAAAAAAGAAGTGGAAAATTATAAGCATTCTCATTCTAGGCTCAGGAAATGTAGATTTTTTTTTTTTTTTTGCTGCTAGTCACAAGGATATTAATTACATATCACATTAACCAAAGGGGGCTGGGCAGTTTCCTGTTCAACTGTGAAGGTCGCAGGGATTCTAATTTTCTATTGACAGTGGTTCTTTTGCTCTAACAGATGCCTTTAGGCAAGTCACACCCCCTCTCTACTTCTTTACTTAAGGGAGTACAGAGGAGGTGTCATGTTAACAATGCTTAGGATCACTAATAAATAGGGGAGATGTCTGTCTTGAGGGTCATACTCACCAGCTGCCCTGCAAGAAGGCAAGGAGATTGAGTAATGAGCTGTAAGTTTCCTTTGGGTCCTAACATTTGGTGATGCTGTGTGATCTCTTCAGGCAGGAAACTGCTGGTGTGTTCATTTACACTTACCAACAGCCTCCTACTTGTAGAACACCGACCTCTACCTTACTTGAAGCTGTTGACACGATACAGAGGCATTAGAAGAGACAGACCTTACAATATATGTAAAACCTAGCTAGGAAGAATAAACACATATGATTGCCACCAACGATATGATAACAAACATGTAACGGTATGGTTCACACGCAGCTTATTACCTCTCTGGGCTTCTAAAAAATCATCAATGCTGTTCTTATGAAGGCAGGAACCTCTCAGCTCTTATATACATTGCAATGTAGCAAGTATCTTAACACATGGAATGTTCATCTCTAGAGTAGAATAAAGTTGAAAATAGCTGTTTTCTAAATCACTTCTGCATTAAGAAGTCAACATTTGGACATGACTGAGTGGACCCTTTACTTCATTCCTCAAACTAAACAAACAGAAGCTTCATCTGTGAATTGACAGTGGATGGACAAGCCAAAAAACAGTCAGCACAGTGGGAAACCAGGGTGGAAAAAGGAAAATCATGAAGAAAATGAGTTAAATATCCAGTAACTGAAAACCATTATCCTAAGACATTAAAGAAACTGGAAGAAACTCCTGCGTGGCCATTTAAAGGATTCTGAAGACCTGAGAGATTTCTTTTTTACAGAGGGAAAAATTGAGGCCCAGATAAATTAAGACTTAGCAAGGTCACACCCATCAGAGGAAGAGCCATGTCCAGACCCCAGATTTCCTGATTCCTAGAGAATTTGTAGAGAAGTGGAGAAATCTCTGAAGGGTGGGCTGGTTTCAATGTGCAAACTTGAACCTACTTCATTCCTTTTAGCTTCTTTTATTTTGCAGGGAGCGCATTTTATCATCGGTTTCAGTGGTGCCTAGTCAAGTAATCCAGGGCGTGGACAAAAAGATACCTGCTGATCTGAATTACAGCCATGAATTTTCCTGACACTGATTATGACACTATATGTTTTTATTAAAATTGCTAGAAATAATCACCAAGAAGTAGAATACGCTTTTTATGGAATAAATGCCTAGCTATAATTTAGGACCTGTCTCACTAATCATAGATTGCTGTTAATCAC
Organism: Tapirus indicus; assembly: GCA_031878705.1. NCBI lineage: Eukaryota > Metazoa > Chordata > Mammalia > Perissodactyla > Tapiridae > Tapirus > Tapirus indicus. Next base: position 29,165,881 of record CM062937.1, on the reverse strand, counting down.
GATCTAACTGCTCTTTCCCAGTTAGAAAATTCTTCATTCCAACCGTCCTTCTGAAAGCCTGCCAGAAATTCCTTGAAGGGAAATTTACCCAACATCCATTCTGGAATACAATCAATAAAGGTGCAGATATTCAACATAGATTGTATCTAACTATGAGAGCCTGGCTGCTCATATCATCTGAGCTAAAGCTATCTTAGACCCTGTAGTTAAAATGACACAATGATATATTGATCTAATGAGTAATATTATGAAATTAATTCTAAAATCCTCTAACTTGTTCTGCCTTAATCTTTAAAATTCATTTGAATGATCACATTGTACAAACCTTTTGTTGAAGATCTTGCCAAGGACTTTGGCCAAAGATAACATACAGCTCTACATATTTTCACAGTGGTTTGTATTTCGAAATCAAATTGCCACCTAGGATGGTAGGCTCTGAAAAACCTGTAGAGCCTAGTGTCAAAATCTTCACCTGGACACTTGCCTTAGGGGTCATGGTCTTTCGTCCGCCATAGCCTTAGGAGTTTTATCCACCTTGCTTAACATCAATTAAATAGATGCCCTTATTTTGCCTTTTTTTTTTTTTTTTTTTTTGTGGGGAAGACCAGCCCTGAGCTAACATCTGTTGCCAATCTTCCCCTTTTTGCCGAGGAAGACTGGCCCTGGGCTAACATCGTGCCCATCTTCCTCCACTTTATATAGGACGCCGCCACGGCATGGCTGACAGGCAGTGCGTCGGCGGGCGCCCGGGATCCGAACTCGCGAACCCTGGGCTGCCAAGCGCGGACTAAACCGCTGCGCCACCAGGCGGCCCCCTTATTTTGCCTTTCAATTATGCTAGATCTTTGGAAAGACCTAATTCTCCTTGCACTGGTTATCATAAAAGAAAGACAATCACTCAGAAGCTGAAGGCCCCCAGGACTAGACACACTACAACTGGGGTTTTCCTGTCTCTACCTGGTTTTTACTGTGTCCCCCACCTCCCTTTCTAGAGAACTCATTTCTTGTCATATAGTAGTGCTTAATGTGTATCTTTGCATGATTTCCCTTAAGCTGCTGAAGTTGCCCCTAGCAAGACCCTAAGCACACTTGCTTTTTACAGACTGAGACAGACCCCAGGTGGAAACTTGCCTAAAAGAACCAGTATATGTTTCCCCACAGAGTTATTTTAAATCATGGAAATTCAGTTTTCTACACTAGTTTTAAACTTGTCTTGCCCTGGGAGGATTAAAGAAGGCATTTCATGTGAAAGCACCTAGGGTGGGTCAGGCCCATAATAGGCATTCAATAAATGAGAGTCAAATTCAAATCTAAAAATTTTGAAGAAAAAAACTGGTTTGTACACTAGCCCTCTCCCTTTCCCCACCATCCACTTGGCTCTTCAACCCCCGTTAAACCTGACATTCACCCCATTACTCTGCTAGAAATTATTCTCCTTTAGGTCGCAAATTGCTTCTTCCTGCCAATTTCAAGAGCTTTACTTCAATCATCATAAGTATTAATCTGTGACATAGGTATGTTAACCATCACCCACCTCATTCCGTGCCCTGATTCTTGAAACCTCCTCTCTGGGTTCTTTGTTGGCTACACTGCTGATTCTTTCTAGTTTCCTAGACTTGGCCTTCTGTCTCTCTTGATGCCTGAACTTCCTCTTCGTGACCCCTGTATGTAAGCACCCCCCAAGACTCAGACTTGGCCCTTTGCTTTCTTAGTTTACTCATTGCCTCTCATCTCATCTACTCTCATAATACTCACTCATCTACCCTCATAAATATCACTGTTATGGAATGCATTAGTAAATGTGCACCACAGAGTGAAATTCCTTCTTTCCATCTCTAAACTCCTTGCTGGCACATTTAAAGAGAGATAGCCAATGAAATGCTCGCTTCACTCTATTTCTTTTATCTTTGTCTCCTCATAGAACTTTCTTCTCTTCCTGGGCCTAGATTTTTAACTCTAGGGCCTGATAACCCAGAGGTTGTGCTTCTCAGCTCCAGCCCGGCACATTCTACAAAGGAGGTTCAGAGAAGAGCCATTGAGATTGATGAAAGAGAAGAAAATTAGACCCATGAGGAAATGGTAAAATAAAATAATAATAATAATTGAGATTATTTAGCATGACGATGTGGATCTTAAGGGAGGATTTAAGAATAATCATCTTCAAGTATACGAACAGCCTTTGTTGAGAAAATGGTGACCAGCTGCTCTTTGTTTCTACTGAAGTTTGAACAAGAGCATTTGGGCATAAATTATGGTATTAGAAATTTAAGTTAGAGATTCTCAAAGTAGAATTGCCCTCAATAAACAATGTAAAATATTGTAATGTATTACTTGAAATGGACATCACATGGTAGGGCTTTTTTTTAAACAAATAGATTCATCTGTGTCTGGGGAGCCAGAGGATATGACAAAATTAGATCATATGTTAAGTTGATGTCCAGTTTTATAACTCTGTGATTTTATAATGAAAAAGTATACATTTATAGTTTTAAAAAATAGTGACCCCAAATTATCAATGGTGCTTGATCAATAATGCTAGGTGCCATAAGTTCACAGTCTCTGCCCTCTAAAAGTTGGTTATGTTAGGCTGGGTTAGGTTAGAGGTGTGTGTGTATGTGTGTAAGAGAGAGACAGAGAGAGAACCAAATAATTATAGAATAGTGTGATAAATACAAATGATTGAATCCTTTTAATTAACAAGCAGTTTCTTCAGTATGGACTATTGTTTCCAATGATCCATCCATCTATCCTTCCCCAAACCAGTATTTAATTAGTGTCTCCTTTGTGCAAGACACTGTGCTAAATTCTGCGGAATCAGCAAAGAAATGGTCCCTACTCTCATGTGTTTATGGTCTAGGAAGAGTTACAGACGAGTAGAATAGCATGATGAATGTTAGGAAATGGTATTTATGGAGTTCAATGGGAACACAAAAGAGGGACCTTTAAACTACTTTTGGTGAACTAGGAAAGGCTAAATGGAGGAACTGGCTTCCAAGCCAAGTCGTGAACAAGCAGAAATTGCCCAGGTAAAAAGCAGAGGTATCAAGCATGTACTTACATCCAAAATGACATATAAAAATATGTGCATAGACATAATTTATATTCACAAAATAGAAAAAATGACTAAAGCCGTATTCCATGTGACTATGTCATGAAAACACCTGAAATTAATACATTATCGATTATCCAGATTCATTTGCAAAAATGATCTTAATACATATGGATTCTTTTGAAAATTTTGATATTATAAATTTTAAAGGGTGAATATAGACATTTGTATGAATTCTGTGTTCTGTCCACTGCATAAAGGATTTGACCTGTGATAGCTATTGTCTCTGTAGACAGCTGCCCACCTGACAACATCGCTTTCTTGCTAGCCATCAATGAATAACTAAGTCTTGGCGTCTAAACAAACAAAGTATTTATAGTAATATATTGAATTTCAAAGATATATTGCCTTGCTTTTTGACATTTAACTGAAAATGTGTTTTTGAGAACTAACACTAAAATATGCTTTGGGGATAGGTGGATGGAGTGATGGATGGAAACAGATAGTCCAGACTGAAGAAATTGCTCAATAATTGTAACGTCAATCATTTTTATTGATCACATTTACATTTCCTAAACATGGATGGTCAAAGAATACATTCAAAGCACCCCCCCCCCACAATGTATTCTTATTTTCAAAACCTAAAAATCGAACTCCAATAAGTTGCCAGCCATGAACAAACACTGCCATCCCTGGGTGGGCCTGGGAACTAGACTTGCTGCTGTAGGCCTTGTAGCCAGTGTACCAGAGATGAGTGGTACTCCCTCTATCTTGGCCACTTCTTTGCTTTCCCATCATGGAGGTTTACTCATAGAACTAGGCTTCTATACACTGCTCTACTACAAACCCACTTCTAACATACCTTTGGACACCTGGTGGCTTGACTTGGGCCCTTAGCTCTTACTACCTACCCGGTTCCTGGCATACGTACCCCCAGCTAACTCTTGCTGGCCATATGGATTTCTCTTGAAGTTCTGCCCTCCTGCCCTTGTTCTGCTCTCATCACTAGGGAGGAATGATGTCCCTTCCTTACCCCCTTCCCTCCCACCTGGATACTTGCCAGCACAGGGGTGAAGCTCACTAAGCCTTTTGGATACGTTTCATGGCTTGATTGCCCCCTGCACAGAGTCCAGACCTCAGCACGCACTCCCAGATCCTGCTTCCTCCTCCTCCCTGCCTGCCCAGGCTGTGGAGGACCCAGCACGCTCCTGCCCAAGGTCACCCGAATTAGGACAAAAATAAGAACCAGGTCTTTTGACACACAACAAACATGATTGGAGATTTAAAAAAGAGTCTTAGGTCTTCATCATGTATCATACATCAGAAGGCATTTCTGGTTTTGGTGAAATAATTTAACATCTTTAAGAACAAAGAGGAGAACTTACCTTTTAGAAACAATTTAGGATGTAGGTCACTTCAGAGAGTGGTGAAATAAATAGCTATATTGTAGGTGGATTTTTCTGGAGGTTAAATCAAAGAATCACTAGATATTATGCTAGCCTTTCAGATTTAATGTGAACATCTGTGAAAAATTATGAATTCGCTTTTATTACAAGGCTTTGTTTTCAAAGCTGTATTTCTAGTCCAGTGTAAATGATAATTGAACTTTATTGGAAAAAGGACCCAGAAATATGACTTTAAATACAGTTTTATGTCAGCTAATAACAGAATTCCCATTGCTGTTAGGGACTTTCAGACTACTGACAAAATAACACTTTGCAAAACAGAAGATAAGCTCTAAAATTTTATTCATAGTGTGTAACTAAAGTAATTGTACAATTATTATGTACCAATTGATGTCAGTGCAATGTATATTTGTTATTTAAAAAAGAAAAAAACCTTTTTAGATAAATGTATAATTTTTAGCAGAGACCTAATTCTAGAGTGACAGACACATATTGACCTATGCCAATCCCTAAATCAGGTGTTAAGGAATGTTTATTAACTCTTCTTTTCCTCTATAAGATTCCAGCTTGCAGAGAATACTATTATGTGTACTACTTGTTACCCTAACTCTTAAGGTAATTTCACAACACAGTAAAAATCAGCTGCCATGTATCTTTCCCCCGCCCTTCTATCTCCACAAATTATCAATTTTTAAAATTGAATATCATGTTTTCAAATCTTTGGTCTGGCCTATCATGACATATTTGATTTACAAAGTGAACTATACTTCTACTACCAGTTTTAAGTACTGACTTGATACTAAGTATTTAGTGAAATGGTTTAAGCATCATGCTCAGGACCTGGGGCTGAGTTTAGGGTCTCGCACTCTGTAACTATGTGGGCCATTATTAACCTCTAAGCTCTAGTTTCCTCATCTGTAAAATGGGATAGTATTACTTTCTCCTGGGGGCTTAGAGAATGAAAAAAAACGGTATGTGTCAAATGCTCAATATAGTGACAGTCATACAAAGTGCTCCGTGTTAGTTTTTATCATTGTCATATGTTTAGTATAGCTAAAAGTGTTCAATTTTGATTTTGTATTAGCATCTCTGACAACATGGATTCACTGCTTAATCATTAGCAGGAAAGGTAGTCAGTTCAGTTTTGGTTAAACTCTGATTTTTCTTCAAGGTTTTTGGCCTAAGCAGAGAGAGGTCAGAAGAAGTCTTAGTATGAAAGCAAGTTGGTGCCAGTTTGAAGTAACAGCTCATTCGTGGACTTTTTAAAAATACCATTTGCTTTGATTTGGTTTGGTTCATGAATTTTTAAAAATATTCCTTGTGGTGTGCAGTCATTAGGCTTTTATGCCTAAAGAACTGAATTCAGTTATACGTAAAATTCATTTAATAGCACAAGTATGATTCCATGTGGTTATTTATTCAGAACATAAAATGGCCACATAATTCCACATATTTGATAGTGTCTGCTCATGGAACTTTGGGGAATTCTGCAGATCTTAGAGAAGAAATGCTTAAGTTATAGAAGGCAGTATCCATAGTGCTAATTATTCCTGACAGCATCAATATGGCAAACTATAGTAGACGAAAATAGAAATTTAATGTGTGCCTTATTATATGTCTCTATAGAACTCTTTAGAGGACGCCTATATTTAAATGATGGCAGTGATTTAACGCATGGATGGGTGTGGCCACAATACCTTGTATCTTTTCTTGGGAAGATATATGTGGAAACCATCCTTCACTTTGCAGCGATAGAAACTGTTTAAAACCATGTCCCTCCCTCTTCTTCGCCATGCGCTGCTGCTGCTGCTGCTGCTCAGCTGTGTTCAAAAGTAAGCCCTTGATTATTCTCAAGAGATATTGTCTTTGTCCAATTTGAAAATAATTAGTTCCGTATTCAGAAAAGGTAGAACTAGATATACATGTAGAATATTCCAATAGTGTCCAATATAAAAATTTACCTAAGCTGTATTTGATATTTATAGATGGGCATTGCTTAATTAGCATTTTAAATTGGAATTTTAGTAAATGCTATCAATCAGTGACCAATTTACATAGTATTTATCTGGGGAAATGAGTATGCCAAATATCAGTCTTCTTGAGATTCATCTTGACCCATACCGTGATTTAAGATTTTAAAACCTTTCATTCTTCCATTAGAGAGTTCATCTTTCTGTCTTCTAATGTTCTAGTCCAAATCCTGATCTGCTAATTTGTGTCATCAAAAATCCAGGGGTACATATTTGAAGCATAGACAAGCCCCCAGGTCCTGGCAAATTCTAACTGGGCAATGTTCTCCCTGTTTAATTTTTCTGTGATGCCAATTGCACAACACCTTCTTCACATTCTGACCTAAATAGTTATATAGTGTTTATTTGCAATTACTTCAGGCAACCTCCCCCGCCCCAGAAGAGTCGCACACATTACAATGATCCGTGAAATGATCATTTTCAAAATATTCTTACATAGGAAGACATTTGCTTAAGAACTTAGAAGTCTTTGAGTGCCTCACAAAATATCTATTGTTCTATTTTTTGACCCAATTCTACTAAAGAGAATTTCAAAACCCTGAGATAACTTCGAAATTTAGACTGTGTCAAAAGAATGTTTAAATAATCTCTATGATATCTTAATAATGTCCTAATTAAAGGGTGAAAATATTGATCATTCAGGGAAGATAGACACAATGGTGTGATAATGTTGTAATAGTTTGTGCCTGTGAGTCACGATTTTAGAAGAGCCATTGTTATTGAAAGAAAAGAACACTAAGGTACAGAGACTTTGCTTAAACACTAACATCAGACATTTCCATGTATGATGATGGATGTGTTAGACGGTAATGAAAATTAAGAAGGAAAAGTTATCTACCAAGAGTTAGAAGAGCTGTATTCACATTATTTTAGCATTCGATGTAAAAAGTGACAAAAGTCAAGGTAAAGGTAGTATGCTAAAGAGAAAACAGAAATTACTGCTGTTGAATCATGGGAATGAGGAAAGAATACAGTCTTTACTGGATTTTATTGATAAATGGAGAACTCTGATCCTTCCTTTCTTAAAGTATTAATTTTTTGCTTTGTTTTATGTCTCTGTTTAGACGATTGTTAAAATGTGGAATGACAGCTAATGATGTAAAGAAATGTTGATTGAACTGATATTAGTATTGTAAAATGCTTCTTGTTTTTTCTTGTTTATTTATAAAAACACTTGAGGGGTTTGGAGGAACTGGGAGAAAACACCGGTGAATCTAAAAATTAATGAACATTCATTCATTCAATTCTCAGTTTAATGGAGGAAGAAGCTGAAAGGGTGGAATGTTCTAGAAGAAACAGAAAATAAGGGAAGGAGGGACGTTGAACTGGAGGCAATGCAAAAATAATGATAAAAGTGGATCTGGAGGGGGGAAAATAAGACAATTTTTAAAATAAAAATTTAATTGCCGCAATATTGCAATATCTTTTATTTAAAAGCAAAGCTAGTTAGAACACCACATTAGCTATTCAAGATCAAGGTTGTCCAGTCTGGGCACATCATTTAGAGTCAGGTCAGACCACTTGAACACATGCCTCCAGCCCCAGGGACCTTCTCCCTCCCCCCGCCCTCCCCCGGGGTGCAGGCTTGGCTCTGCCATTAATGGGGGTCTGAAACAGCAGCGAGAACGAGTGGGGCGCAGAGCAGCTCCCGCCACAATCCGGTCGGCCTCGGGGCCGACTAAAGTGGCCGAGCCTCTGCAGCCGAGGTCGGGGGGCGAGCTGGGCTAGGCCGGTCCCCGCCAAGATCACAGGCGACACCCATCCCCCCGCAGCGCCCGCCCGCCGGCGCTCGACTCCGAGCCCCCATCAGCGACCCCTCCCGCCTCCAGGATCCCCGTCTGCCCACCTTTCCCGAGCAGCGCGTCCCGGGAGCTGGGGGACATAGTTTCAGAGACCAGGGGAGTCTGGCCATCCCCCTCGTTGGGACCAAGTAAACATCCTAGCTGCGGGCGGCATGAATGGTGGCAGATCAGGGGTCGGGACTCATTCATGTGCTGGGAAGGAGGTTCTTTTGTGAGCACTGTAAAGTAGTGCTTCTGGAGAAAACCGATTTTGAAAAATCGACAGCAACTTGGAAAACCGCATTATCGAAAATTGATGTTTTATGGTCTGCGTGTGTGCACGCGCGTGTGTGTGTGTGGAATACCTCCTATCGGGGTCTTTAAAGATGTCTGTAACCAGTTTGGGGTGCAGTTTTGCCCCTCGTTAGGGGCATGGATGTGCAAATGCCCCGGCGTGTGTGTGTGTGTGTGCACGCGTGTACGTGTGTAAGGGGGCGGGCGGCCGGAACCGGGGTGGCGGGGCGCGGGGCTGGCGGGGTGGCTGCCGCCCGGCCCGGCGCGAAGGGGTTAAGCGCCGCCGCCGCCCCCTCGGCGGCCGGGTGTAAACAGAGGAGCCTCAGCCTATCATGTCTGGCTGCCGCTCTCAGCCGGAGCCCCGAGCCCGGCGCTGTAACATGATACGCTCCAGACCGAGGCAACTTGGCAGCGCCGGGCTCGGCTCCGCACGGCCACAGCGAGGGCGCGCCGCGGCAAGGTGGGTGAGCGGCGGCGGCGGGGGCCGCGGCCTGGGCGCACCGGCGGGCGGGCGGGCGGAGCGCGCTCCTCGCGCGGCTCCTCGCGCGGCTCCTCGCGCGGCTCCTCGCGCGGCTCCTCGCGCGGCTCCTCGCGCGGCTCCTCGCGCGGCTCCTCGCGCGGCTCCTCGCGCGGCTCCTCGCGCGGCTCCTCGCGCGGCTCCTCGCGCGGCTCCTCGCGCGGCTCCTCGCGCGGCTCCTCGCGCGGCTCCTCGCGCGGCTCCTCGCGCGGCTCCTCGCGCGGCGGGGTGGCTGGCTCGCGCTCGGGGACGGCGGCAGCGGCCGCCGCGCTGGTCTCCCCGGCGGTGTCGGAATGGGAGGCGGCTCCGAGCCGCTCTGCATCGGTGGCGAGGCAACATTAGCATCTGAAATGAGGTGGCTTTTTAACCCCTGAGGGACCAGATTTCAGGATTTCGAAGCAGTCAAGACTGAACTTTCTGGGTGACTCTCCGTCCCTCGGAGTGGTGCAGGTAGCCGCGGGGAGAATGGAGTCTTTTGTTCCCGGTATTTTTAATAAGGTGGATTTTTTGTGAGTAGTAATCAGTCCTAATCCACTAGGTCAAGCTATCTTTTTCCTGCATTCGGTGACTTTTGCGATGTATCGTGTTGAATTCTTTGGGAGCATTCTGAGTGATCTGGGATCATTTATGTCTGATATGTTAAAAAATCTGCGTTGAGCTTAAATGAATCAGTCCTTTGGTTCCATGAACTAAAATCGAAAATCCATCATACTAATTGCTGAATGGGGGGAAAAAGGTACAAAATAATCTTGCTAATGGAAAGGGCAGTTTTTCTCCTGCGAAATACTTAGTGTGTGATTTTTGTCAGGAGAGGGTTTTATAGAGCAGAGTCTCTGAAAGAAATCCAACTTTACCATCGTGCTGCCATGCAGATTACTTGCTCCCGTGGAAAAATAGTTGGTAAGGATTTGGAAAAACTTGTGCGCTGCCTATTAAAGTAAAAATCATTTGGCCATTTATGTGTGTAGTTGAATAAAATAAAGCAGAGATCTGTGGCAGCTTTTAGAACAAGTCCCATTTCCTCCCTCCCCCGTGCTGGCGTCTCTATCTCTCTGGAATATCTCATAAATGGTATGTACAGAATATATGTGCCTGTGTCACAAAGTCATTCTGTCTTCTGAAAGCCTAATATAATCAAATTCAGTGCCTTAAGATGGTGTAGTTGAAGATTTGATCCCCTTCCACTGAAGTGGAAATACTTTCAGTAATTGAAAGCAGATTCACGTCTGGAGTTGTACAAGCCAAGGTTTTCATTTTTAAAATAAACCTTTTGTTCTCTGGTTTTAAATGTTTCAGAGAGCCATCCAGAGACCTCTGTGCGCTAATTGTGAAAGTAGTCCTTGAGAAAGGATTGAAAGTATTCAGGGAAGGCATTTTAGAAATAACAGCTAACTTACTAAGCCTGCCTCTCAGTAGGAGAATATTTCAGTGCAGCATATACTGTCCGTGCCACACATTGTGGTTTTTTCTGCGGGTTCCTCGGCATGAGAATGCACTGTAGTGTTCAAAACCCCAAGCAGAGTCCATCTGTTTTAAGAGGTTAAAAAACTTGAGAAATTTGGGCGTTATCCCGTTTTATACTGTGATTTACACAATGTGATGATAAATTTGAAATCAATATAAAGTATGTTTAATTTAAAGAGATGCTAATTGTGCATTAACTGATAGACTGAAACTTACAAAATATGATTGCAGGTTGGTTACCGGGTTCCTTTCTCATCTTTGGAGGCTGTGTTTAGAGATTTTAAAAATTGGCCATTAATGACTGAAATTAGGGTACATTCTAGACAAAGAGAGAGTCACTTGATCTCCTACTAGCTGTGAAGATAAAGAAGAATGGTGATACTTAAGAGCGGTGCCTTCCTTCTTCAGGACATGAAATCTAAAATGAATTGTGTGATTATGAGAAAAAAGTTAGAAGAGTTGTACTTTTAACAGTGATAATTGAGATCAGAAAAAATGGCAGCCTTCCAAATATTTTTAATGACTAGTTTCTTAAACCAGTTGTACTGATTATTAATAAGATGTGAATGGGTGTATTTCCAGAGTATAACATGGTAGTTTGATTTCTTAAAAACTTCTTGGTAGCTCTTTATTTTCCCTTGTTTCCTTGTCTTCCTAATAGTTGATCATTTGAGCACCTTAAAATAAATGTGAAGTGAATAACTTGGTCATAATTTAAATGATATTCTTGTTACATTTCTCATGTAAAAGTCCCCTTTTATAACATTAAATTTATAATATTCACAAATCGTTAACTACCAAATAAAATCTTACTATATTTGGGCTGTGTGGCATCACATTTCCTACATATCAGTGGCCTAGTATGCAGCATAATAGAATTTAATTCTCTTCAAAGATGTAGGAAAGGAAAAGTGACTTATCATGGACTCTTACAAATGTCTGAACACTGGTTTTCAGTGTAAGATCCTTGTCTAAACATTTAAAGTAACCCTTTCTGTGGCTTCTATTTACTGTTGGTTTTATGTCCTTGCATTTTTTTACTTGGTGAGGGGGTGCACAGGATCTTCTGTCATATGAAATAATACATTCAATTTATCACGGAACTCCTTTCTTTCATGATGTAGGAAAGTGGCAAACGAGGCACTGTCTGAATACAGTGATCTGGATAATTAATGCCATAAAATAGATTAAAATGCTGTATTCCAGGTATTCATTTCCTTAAAAGGGCCACCAGAACAGGGTTGCTAAGCACCCGTCACTACTGCAAGTAACAGAAAATGACCCAAATTAAAGAACCTGTTCTAAGCTGTATTCTTGCATTTTCTAAAGTGCATTTCAAAAGATTTAACAAGACTCATTCAATTAGTGGAGGAAAAAAAGATCTATTTTCAGCCCTGATCAGCAATTAAGAGATTGTGCTTTGGAACATCAGTCTCTTTGTGTTTATAATTTATTTTGTTTTCTAGACTTCTTTAACTCAACAATTGTGAATAAAGATTTTTAACAAACCACCTTTATAACAACCCAAATGTAAATGCTAAATATAGGACAGTATATTTGTTTTAAATTTTTATCTAAATGAGAAATTTTTTATTAACTTTCCCTCATTTTAAAAGTTTAAATTTTACACTAATATGGTATATTACTGCTTTACTATGGATTTCTACTCTGTCTTTGTGCAGATATATATATGTATACACGCATACGTACGTACGTATGTAGTTTAAGTTCAAGTATGGCTGTAATTATTCCATCTTATCTTAGATATGAGTGCTTTAGCACCAAAAACTTGAGAAGTAAGATGCTCTTCCTTAAGGATATTTGGATGTTGTGAATTTGGTACCGTGAAGGAGACAGAGTGATATACCAAAGTGAGAAAGTAAATAAGTAAATAAGGGACAGTTTTCTTTTGAGCATCAAGTAAGCGGAACCATTCTGGGTTAGACCAGAACTTCTGTATAGTTAGGGTGAAAAACCTAAGACACAACTGTTAGAATGTTTAATGAGTTAGATCTTCCAGCGACCTGGTTCTTAGCTAATTCAACAGCAGTCACAAATGTAAAGTTGTGAAACTTCTCAGCAGAGAGAGAGGAATAGAAAGATAAGGCCTGTTAGAGGAACAGGAGAGAGGAGTGAGAGAGGTCCCAAAGGTTTAGATTAGGATTATTAGCAAGATTTTTGCTATATCACATTGATCTGGACAAGTGTAAGCATATAAATATGGATATTAAGTTATCAGCCCTTAGTGCTGTTTTGGCTATAACCATATACGAAGTGATTCCGTATCCTCAAACATGGAATCTTTTAAAGCCAAAATAGCGCTTGATTCTTTCTTCTAAAAGAGAGATTTTTACATTAGAAGTTCATTATATTTAGATATCAGATTGTTTGGGATTACTGATTTCCGTAGTAATAGATAATATAAAATAAATGAAGTGTGTATGACTCTTACTGTGCAGTTTTATCTAAAATGAAAAGTCACTGTAAAGCTCGTTTATGTCTAAGACCTTTTGACCTGAATTGAAGTCTCAGTTTAGGTATTTGGAACGTGGTGTTTGTTTTTTGACGTGTCAAAATATGTTTTTCCCCATAGAGAATAACAATTTTATGTTTAGAAATTATATGAATGTATGTATATTTTTAGTGGGTTTGAAATGATATATATTTTAATATTTAAGAAACCACTTGGTTTAAAATTGGTGTTTGTATGTTGATTTTAGTTATAAACCCAGCTGTTCAGTTACAAATCCTATGTGTTTAAGTTTTGAAATATCTACTCTTGATTTTTACTGCAATAGGGTGAAAACAACTACCTTTGTTATCACAGAAATAATTTATGCCATAGATGTTACTGATGGTAAATTCATTTCAAGGGAGGAATAATCATTGAAAAGTACACACAGGTAATTGAGGGCACATCACATTTAAATAAGAGTTAGATTTGGGAAACCACATACTATAGTATTTAAAAGAAAAAGAGTTTCTCTCTTACGTGTTATTATTCCCCTCTTAATATTAAATTCTGTTTCACATAAATGTCTTGTTTTGTATATTTAGAAGGCGGAATGGATTATAGAGCATACCAAAATGACTAAGGTAGAAAAACGCTTCAGTTTTTTTCTATTTATATATCTTAACCTAACATTTTTAAAAATTAAAATGATGTGTGGGAGTTTTAATGAATTTTTTTCCTGTTAGTTTCTGCACAGCACCGTTTTTCCATAATCTTTGGCTGTTTCCGGGAGGCTAAGAGAGGACCTGCTGTCTAGAGACCTGGAAAATGCAATCTGGAACTCTTCTTATGCTTTTTCTTTTAAATAAAACAAAATGACCCTATATAACAAATTTAACATTGTTAACCTTTTATAATTATTTAACCATTATTCCATTTTACCTCCTGCTTAAAAGTTGTACATTAGTGGAGTAGACACCTGGCTGTGCTCTTAAAAGTTTATTTGTCTTTCAATTCCTGTGATAGTAGGGGGCAGTACATCTCCTTAATTATCTTTGTTCAGGGAAATGCTGAAAGGCCAGGGTAGTTAAACAAGGCCATTTGGATTTGTGAGGTCGAAGTCAGATGCAAGGAAAGTGGTTAAATGCATTATCATCTTATTGAGCCCATCATCAGTAAAGTGACCTTGATGGGGGTGGAAAAAACCATTTCGCTCTTTTATGACAGCCACCCCTGCTTGTTTTATCACTGACAGATTTTTATATACCGCTTTATCATATTTCCTTCTTTTTGTCTTCAAATATTATTTCCTCTGTAGATGATCAGAGTGAAGGTGAAAGTTAAAATGCATTTCTTTTTAATGATAGTAGCTTTTCCTTCACAAGTTTATCTCATACATTGATATATATGGAGGTATTCCTTCATTAAAAATTAAGGTGATCAGGCTGGCTGACCATTCTGTATTTGCTTTTAAGGATCTTTTAATGATGATTAGTCTCTCTGCAAAGAAGCTGCTATTCTGCTACTTTTCAGATTGTTTTTAAGCTATTAAGAGGAGAGACTTGCCAACCTCAATTTTAGCAGTGGGAATAATGTTTGTTTTAACAAGTGCCTAAGTATGTTTACTTGAAGGTTATTCAAGTTTTAGTAGTTCTGTTGCTGCTATTCCAGAGTCATCACTTCCCTTAAAAAGTTAAAACAAAACCAAAAGATTTATAGTTTATATTTCTTAACTTTACGGCCAATATTTTCCTTGTGATGTATTTTATATCAACTCCATTAAAATGGAATTCTTGCTTAAATATTTGAACAAGTATTGTTCAATAAGAGTTTTATTAAACACAGTGCAAGATCTCACCTTTTTGGAAACTCCACTTAAAGCGATTAAGTGCTGCATGCAAAATTTTTGTTTTCCTAGGCAAAGCTGTCAAACCTTGCTGATGGGAGTTTAGTATATGCTTTACTTTTTACTGAATTCTTTTTTATAGCAATTAATCAGAACTAAGTACAGATCTTATCATAAGAAAGAAAGAACTTGGTCCATTATCAAAATACTTAGAATATTATTTCAAACTTTATTAGAGATATCGCCCTATCATCATGCTATGAATTATGTAACACTAAAATCGAAGCAACTCGAGAGCACCAAAAGTAGTTCCATAAGGAGAGTTGGATTTTCTTGATCACAAAGGACTTACGCCTTTAAGAACTTTTTATTTAAAAAACAAACATTCTAAATTGAAACATGTTTGAAATGAATTATCAACCCCCCTACCTTCCGCTACTCTGTTCCCACCATCAGAGCTGAAGTTTAGGCTCTTTTCATCTCATACCTAAGACTGTTTCATCAGTCTTCTATCCTGATTTCCCTGCCTTCTGTCTGTATCTTCTTTAATCCAGGCTCTACACTATCATCATAGTTCTCATTCTGAATCATAATTATAAGCATGGCACATCCCTGCATAAAATCTTTATTATGGGGGCCGCCCGGTGGCGCAGCAGTTAAGTTCGTGCTTGGCAGCCCGGGGTTCGCGAGTTCGGATCCCGGGCTCCCGCTGACACACTGCCTGTCAGCCATGCCGTGGCGGCGTCCCATATAAAGTGGAGGAAGATGGGCACGATGTTAGCCCAGGGCCAGTCTTCCTCAGCAAAAAGAGGAGGATTAGCAACGGATGTTAGCTCAGGGCTGGTCTTCCCCACCAAAAAAAAAAAAAAAAAATCTTTATTATGTCCTTCAGATCAAGTTCAAATTCCTTAGTATGTTTTATCAGACCCTTCGTGGTCCCACCTCTACCTCTATTTCTCTTTTCTGCTTATATCTTTCCACCCATAGACCGTGCTTCAACATTTCACTTAGTTGGTGATACCTGTGCCTTTTCTCACCCTCTCACAAATATTTCAGGAGTCTACTTGCATAGCATTTCTTCTCTGAAGCCTTTACTGATAGCTCCAGGCAGAGCTAGGTACTTCTTGTATATTTCCATAGCACCCAGTATATGTTTCTGCACTTAACACCTTATACTATAATCATTTGTTTACAATTCTCTCTCCTCCGCTAGGGGGACGAGTTCTTTCAGGTCACAACTGTGTCTTATTCATCTTTATGTGCCAGCACTAAGCACAATGCTGAGAAAATAGTTATTCCATAAATGTTGAATGCTTATTGAATGAGTACATTAAATATAATTTAACTTCTTGGTAATAGAAAGTCGTCATTATGAACATCAGTTATTTTGTTCTGTGTTACAATATAATAATTGACTCAGAAGCTGTTGAGGGCTAAGTATCCGCAATCCAAGGCCCCATATGACAATGCTTAATATTACTATCATCTATCATTTTTGAGCCCTTATACTGTGCAAAATGTTTTATACGTATCATTTCATTTTATTCTCACAACATCCCTGTTAGAAGAGATTTCTCCGTTTTACTGATGGGAAGATGGTTACTTAGAGAGGTTAAGTAAATTCAAGGTTACCCAGGTATTCATTGATGAAATAATGATCTGAATGTAGTACTGTGTGATTCCAGACCTGTCTAGATATCACGCTCCTTCTTGTTAGAATTTTTAATTACATGTGCAGTTCAAGTACAGGTATAGTTTTTAAGATAAAGTTTTTCATTTTCTTCTCTTATCATGCTGTCAACTTTCACTTATTATTATTCTGTCATCAAACAGCTGAAGTTGTTTCACTGCTATTGTTTTAATTTGTGCATAAAGTAGCAACAGAAAGGTTCTAAGCAAAGACTATTCTCAGAGCCAATTTTATTAGCTTCATTAGCTTTGGCCTCTCAGAAGCCCTTTTGGCCTAATACTTTCTTTTCTTTGCATTTCTGGTCAGGTGAGATTTTTGGATATCTGAGTTCCAGTTAGGTATTAGGTGTTTAGGTGCAGCAAAATGTTAATTTTCATAATTAAGGACTTTTAAAAGAAGCCAGTAGTTCAATAAGCCATAACACTAAATTTGAGTAAGAAAAAAAAATTATGCTAAAATTGCATGCATAGATACATTTGAAACTTAAACACATTGATAAAGATATATGTGATTCTAATTTTTTTAACTGGTAAACATCATATCTAATGAGACTCTTTTGGGTCACTAAAGTAGGGAAGATATATTCTTTAATATGATAATTTGGAGCAAGAACTAGTACACCTTCAGTGTTTTTGTTACCAGAAGGGTACTAGGTAAGGAATACTAAAAGAACAGAAAGGAAACTCCATATTTCTACTCTTTCGCCCCATATCTTCATCTACCTTAAGAACAAAAAACTCACAAAATTTTAAAACACAATTTTACTAACTTCTATGAAGGTGAATAGAATTAGACATTTCAGTACTGAAGAGAATCTTCAAGATCACCTAATCCAGACTACACATTTTAAAAGTGGAGAAGCAAGGCCTAATAATAGCTAACATTTATTAAGTATTTACTAAATGCTAGTCTCTGTGCTAAACCCTTTATACAGAAATTATTTCATGTCAACTTCAGAATAGCTCATGGAGTGGAGTTAAATACTCTTATAATCTCCATTTTAAAGATGGAGAAACTGAGGCATAGAAGAGTTGAGAGGCACTAGTTATAGGGAAAGCACATACTTAAGACACACTCCTTTCTTCTTGGGAATGGCTGGGAGCACCACATCCCTCTGCTAAGAAGAAACTGGGGAGCTGGTCCTGTGACCTAGTGGTTAGGTTCGGCACACTCTGCTTTGGCAGCCTGGGTTTGTATCCTGGGTGTGGACCTACACCACTTGGTGGTGGCCATGCTGTGGCAGTGACCCACATACAAAATAGAGGAAGATTGGCACAGGTGTTAGCTCAGGGCAAATTTTCCTCAAGTGAAAAGAGGAAGATTGGCAATGGATGTTAGCTCACAGCCAATCTACCTCAGCAAAAAAAAAAAAAAAAAGAAAGAAACTGGGCCTCAGAGCCCTTGACTTCCAGTCCCCTTTTTGCATTAAAAACAATTATTATGACATGTTAAAACATCTAATATGTAGCAGACAGTTTGTGAAGTAAATATTCTTACTCCCTGTATTATAGATGAGAAAATTGAGGCTTAAAGAGATTAATTTGCATATAAGGTTATTCAACTATCAAAGTACAAAGGCAGGTGGGTTCTAATCTCAAATTTATATCCTTCTTCATTACTGAATTCTGCCTCCGGTTCAAGTGTCATATTAGGTTTTGTTTTGACTTTATTTCTAACTTTGCTTTCCGCATAAGTTCTCTTTACTGTTGTAGAATAGAAATATGCCAGTAGACGACCTTTCATAAACGTTGTAACCATTGAGTGTTATAAGTATTTCCATATTTGTTCAAGACAAATCATTTAATTTATCAACAAGTACTTATTGAGGGAATGTGTGTTTAGTATTGTACTCTGTTTTTGTTTTTAATCTTATTTAGAGTTGTTTTTAGTGAACCATGATCATCAACGATCACCTATGATATGGCTAATGTCTACTCCCTGATTAATATCCAGCAATGATTAGCACCATTGATTAGGAAATTAGTAGATTTTGCCTTTATTGACACTTCTATTCCCTAATTAATGGTTTGTTTATTTAATTGATGGCTAATGCCTTCATTATTAACGGCTGTTAACACATCAAAATGGTATTTATTGAACCTGGCAAAATGATAAATTATGTTTGTGTTTACTCCTTTGCGCCCAAGGCTAATCTATTGGTGGTCTTGTTTTTTTATAGTTTTGGTCTGCTGAGAACTTCTGCTTAGAAAGTCAAGTAAATTAATGTTTAAACTATTATCTGGTGATGTGACTTTGGAAAAGTCTCTTGACTTTGAGTTGTACCTGTAAAGGAGGGAAGTAAACCAGATAAATGGCTTCAAACAATATGAATTCTTGTAGAGGTTCTGCAGAATTTCTTCAGTTCATTCAAAATTCTTGAAAAACAAAGTCAAACTGAAAATGGTAGTAAAACATAGCATGCACAATAAAATATATAATAAATTTTTACATTTTGTGCTACTGGGTTAGCTTATTGTTATGTGCATATCCTGCTTCTTTTGTGCATCATATATTTGCATTTTTTGTGAAGGTGTCATTGATTAGGGAAGTTGAGGCTCTAGGCTGGCATTTTTATTAATTTGCCTTGCCTGAGGAATAAGAAGAGAAAGCATCCCCTGCAGAGGAATTCTAGGAAAGGAGGACCCTTACCCACCAGCTTCCAGGGAGATGGTTAATGTACTGTGGACTGTGTATGGGTGCTACATTTGGTCTTTGGTTGTAATAGAGATTCTGAAAATGAAAGTGGTTGTCCTCACTATGAATAGGTTATTACTATTCCCACGTTCCATCATAGTACCTTAACCAAAACTTTTTAGTAATGACTCTTTTGAAATGGAGTTTATTTGCAAGACACAGATAAAAATAGTTCCTGTTATATAGACGTGTCTCATTTTGATCAAATACCCATTTAGCTAGTTTGATTGTTTATCTTCCTTCACAGCCTTGACTAACCATTGTTTGGCTATTTCAGAAAATCAGATCTATACTCAGAGAGAAAGTATTTACCACAGTTAAGAATATTCTGTGAGGCCTTTTCGAAAGAGAAATATCGGTGTTATACTGAGAAAGGACTGCATCATCTGAAAAACCTGATCCCTCCTGAGATGGCCCTTTGAAGGCACTAATATTTATCTGGGTGAATTCTAGTGTTTTTTAGAGTTGAGGGACATTACATTATAGCCCCTTTTACATGTCAAGATTAAGGACTAAACCCAAATACTGTCCTTAATGGGCAGAACAATTAAATTTAGAAATTTAGAAACTAAAACGTTATAGTTGTTTTTAATGTACAATTGTTTAATTTAAATTTTTAGACTTTTTTTTTTTTTTGGCTGAGGAAGATTCGCTCTCAGCTAACATCCATTACCAGTTTTCCTCTATTTTGTATATGGGTCACCGCCATATCATGGCCATCACCAAGTGGTGTAGGTCTGCACCTGGGAACCTGCAACCTGGGTGGCCGAAGTGGAGTGTGCCAAACTTAACCACTAGGCCCAGGGACTGGCCCCCTATTCTTAGACTTTTTAAACTACTAAGATCCGTGAGTGTATGATAATATGTTTGATTTCTTTAAAGTATATTTAAATTTCATGCATATTACATTTCATACAGCAAGCTAAGCTCAATCTTTACTTTGATGATTCCAGTTAGGAATAGGGATTCAGGTCTTTCATAAATTGAACAAAATCATTTACTTTCATGGTCAGATATCAGTATAAGCACCTGGTTTATTAAAATGCTTATTAGTAATATTTCAGTAGTGCCTCAGTTTCTCAAGAGCTAAGCATTAGAATTTAAACTTATATATCTTTCCACCTCAGTTGAGGCAGAACCTATGTAGAATTAAATATTAAACATTTTTAAAGTATATTTATGGAGAAAGAAAGTTGATCAGATCTTTTCATTTAAAAAACATCTTCCTGGGCTGGCCCAGTGGTGTATTGGTTAAGTTCGCACACTCAGGGCCAGGGGGTTCACGGGTTTAGATCCCAGGTGCAGACCTACTCACTGCTTATCAAGCCATGCTATGGCGGCACCCCACATACAAAATAGAGGAAGATTGACACAGTTGTCAGCTCAGGGACAATCTTCTTCACCAAAAGAAAAAATCTTCCTGTGTGTATTTTATGAAATTCTTCTCTAGACCCTATTTCCAGGAATATCTCCATTAGTAATAATGAGATGTCTACCTTCTAAATGCCTAGGGTGTACTTTAAACTCTGATGAGGCACCTCATTGGAAGGAGACCACTTGAAGATTTTATTAGTCTCTGCAGTGTGTAAATGG
Organism: Tapirus indicus; assembly: GCA_031878705.1. NCBI lineage: Eukaryota > Metazoa > Chordata > Mammalia > Perissodactyla > Tapiridae > Tapirus > Tapirus indicus. The sequence continues at coordinate 29,145,065 of CM062937.1, read as the reverse complement.
AAACACTCTGAAACAGAGATACTAGTTCTAGGCTCTGACAAAACAGTAGATCGCCATCATGACCCCAGGACACAGGACCTTAAAATTGAGTCAAGGTAAATTTGAGACACTATTGAATTATATCTCTGTTTCTTAAGTTCACCAAGAATAAAATTCTATATGTATTAGACTGCTCTGTTTAGGAGAATTCTTCTGTTACACTTAGTTTTTGGGATTTAGTCAATCAGAATCCAATAAAAAATGCTGAGTCTGATTCACATTGCCAAAATATCTGTCAGCCACGAAAATAAGCCTGTTTTTACTATAGGCTAAAATATTCGAGGTGGCGAGCTGAGGTACACAGTAAAATACTAAAGTTCTATGCCTGAGAAGAATATACATCAACTACACATTAGTGGTTGTCTATGAAAGGGCGGGAGGAAAGGAGGAGTAGAGAGAGATGGGAGCAATGATAGTAGTGTTTAGCTCTGTCTATAACATTTTGTTTCTTTTAGCTAAATCAAGAGATCTGACATTAACAACCATTTATGATAATGTTCTATACATACTATATATCACACAACCCCTCCTTCCCTTAAATGTAAGGACAGACCCATTATAGACAGACCCGTGTGTATTTCTGTGAAATGGTTAATGTTGAGCCTGATTTCTTTTTAAAATGGTATTTTTTAACCTAGTAATCACCGAGTTTAAGTCATTGTACCCACTCATGATTACTGTAGCAAATTTTTCTCCATCTATAAAATTAGAAATCAGTATTTAATATTTATAGCATATTTTAGGAATTTACTAATTTCTTAAGGAAAAGCAGTTCATAAATTTTAAAAAGTGAATTTACTCAGCATTTGTTGAAAACCTACTATGTGCCACCCGGTATGCTCTTTATCATCCTAATCATAATCAAACAATTTTCAGTCTATTTAGACTAATTTCTTCCCATTTGTATATACTTAATCAATAAGCATAAGGTGCTGATTCTACAAACCAGATGTTTTTTGGATCTACCTATTATAATGCAATCACAGTCATAATTTATAATATGGAGGAAAAGGAAAAGAGGAGGAACTTTCCTCTTTAGTCCAAAAAAGCAAATTATCTTTCCTGGGAATCATCTTGATCTTATCTCTCTCCTGCTCAGAAAATTGTAGTGTCACATCAAGAAAGTATTTGAACCTGATGGAAGAAGGGATAGGATTATGGACCAGTGACAGAGAGAAGGCATTCAGGCAGAGGGAGACACATGATCAAAGTTTTAAAAATTGGTATGTGTGGAGTATATTTGAGAAGATAGAAATAACCGACCTGAAGCATGAGTTTCATGAAAGAGAATCTTGGAAGATATCGCTAGAAAAGTTGTTTGAAGCCGGCCCATGGGAGACCTTGAATCTCAAGAGTCTACATGTTTATTTGGGGTCCACTGGGGATTTGGCATAGAACACAGTGACATAATAGAATGTGTTTGGGGGAAGCGCTCTCTGGTAGGTAGATTATTACAGGGAGATAGTAGAAATAGAGAAACCAACAATGGAATTTTCCTACTATTATTTTCAATTCATGACTTCCTCTTAAATTTCTTAAATTTTACACTTTATCAGTGTAAGCTTCACAAAGGCAGGAACTTCTGTCTCCCTTAGTATCCTCAGAGCTTAGAACAGTGCCTGGCATTTGGTGATGGTCAATGACTACTTGTTGAATTGAATGAATGAGGACACCAAGATCCAAAAAGATTAAGGGACTTTTTGAGTTTACACAGCTAATAGTGACAGATCCAGGGCTAAAAATTGCAGCTGACTCCCAGTTTGGTGTTCTTTTGACTATGATGTGCCACGTTGTCATACAGGTCATTCCCATTAGCATAACTTCTTTCCTCCTTGTCAACTCTTAACTTCTCAACTCATTTCTTCCAGCAGCTGAGTACACGCTACCTCGTTTCTTACATACTCATTACAGCCTCCTCTGAGCTCTTAATAGGTTGATTTCACATACAGATATAATTGGTTAAATTATTTATTCTATTACTTTATTTGGCAAACTCAAGGTCAGAGCCTGCATCTTCTCTTTGGAGTTTGATTTGTTTGCTTGTTTTATTTTTCAGCAGCCCTCCTCTGCCAGAACACATGTACTCAGAACACCATTGTCTGGGCAGAGAAGCTTGTTGACTGACTGCCCAACCTTCAAGTCTGTCGTTTAGTTCAAGTTCTTGAAAAGTTAAAAAAAATACAGTTAAAATTACATTTGTTAGGTTGGAAAAGGACCACTTAAAATTTGCTTGATAATTTTGTAATAGTTCAAACAAATAGTGAAATGAAAATTTTAAGGATTTTCTAGCTCTCTACTCAAAGCAATAGCCTTGTGAATTTAAATAACTAGTTTATCATTTTGCAATTTAAAAGCAAAAGGAAAAAAAACATAGTGTTACTCTGATTCTGTGAGACCACTTTGAAATAAGATGCCACATAAAGAGAATTCTTGTATGAAACCATTGCAAAAACTATGAGATGATCCACTATTGTTGTCTGAGTTTTACTTAATATTAGTCATTGCATCTGTTGTTAATATCTTGCTTTACTTTAATAGACTAGTGCAATTGATGGAATACTTTAGTCTAAATATCTCTTATTTGTGTAAGTATTTTGTTATAATTTCTTTCCCTGAAAAAAGTGTTATTCATTAAATGTAACAGAGGCTCTTAATATGATTAATAAAATATTAAGGAATAAATGTTCTTAAATAGACCAAGAAATTGCCACACTTTTATAAACATTTATAATTGTCAGTGAATCATTAACCTTTAGATTTAGAGATGTTTTCCTCACAGTTAGAAGGATAAAAGCTAGAAATACTGTACTCATGAAATAATGAGTTTCTCCAAAATATGAAATATTCATCTTTGATTCAAAGAAGTCCTAATATTACTATAACTTTCCAGATTTAAAACTTTTTAAAGAAAATTTTACAGTTCATTTAATCTCAAAATGAATTAAAAGTACTAAAATTTGAACCAGGCTTATGCTGAATATGGCAGTAATATGTAATTCTACAAGGTGTTGATTTAGAATATTAAAAGTTATAAAATTACAGAGTAAAAACTTAGGCTTTTCAAAGAAATATATGCCTTTGGATAAATTCTGTGAGAGAACCATAATCCTGTATTGTACTAGTTTTTACCTTATAACTGTATTACATTATAACCATTTAATATTATTTTGTATATAAGTAAGATTAATATATTTGTATTTTTTGTTTGTTGAATTAGAAGCTCTTTGAATATGCTCCTTCTCCCCCCATGCTCAATATCACCTGCTAAGTGTGTTTATTCTTTTGGTGCTTACTCCTCGAATTAACTAGGTTTTAGTCTTTGAAGGTAAAATATCTACATAAATTAGTAAATTTTACATTAGTAAAATATCTACATAACCCATTAAAGTTATTTTCTAATAGTTAGGTCCTTCTTAAGGAAAGAGCTTGAGTATAGTAAAATAAATGCTTACAGTGGTTTTATACATATTGCAAAAATAAAACACTAAAATGTTTTTGGGGGCAAATAAATAAATGTTTTTGCCAAAGTCTTAGGGAATTGGAAATCGCTTCCCTCAGCTATTTATAACAAGAGTAGACTGCTAGAGTATTCAATTTATTTTAATAAATATTTATTGAGTACCTACTATGTGTTTAACGTCAGTGTTTTATTAACGTAAAGTATAAGAAGTTCACTAATAGGTATTTAGTATAGTAAGAATGTACGTAAGGCAGTAGTTCTTATTACACTGTAGTGCTTATAACATTTTAATAGATATTGACCAATTCCTTTAGAAATAAATTTTTTTATTTTTAAATTTTTATTAAGAATATTTCATTCTATTTCTTATATTAGAGGCCAAAGTTAGATCCAGGTCTCATTTCTTTATTAAACTTGACTAGACATGGACAAAGCTAAATCATATTGAGAACTGAAACCAAAATACAATACCATTTTGAGTGATAGTATTAAGCTGTTAGGCTGTTGGCTTAGTTCAAATTTTAGTGTAAATCACCGAAGAATAGATGAAACCAAAACAAAACAAAGTACTGTACTGGCCAAAGAAAGATGTCGTTCCTCATTGGCTAGTTTCTTAGGCATTTGGGGATATATAGGGCTACTATAATAAATTACTACAAACTGAGTGGCTTAAAGCAGCAGAAATTCCTTCTCTCACAATTTTGGGGGCTAAAAGTCTGAAGTCAAGGTGTCAGCAGGGCCATGCTCCCTCTGAAGGCTCTAGGGAAGTGTCCTTCCTTGCCTCTTCCGGCTTCTGGTGGCCCCGGCTTCTGGTGGCCCTGGCATTCTTTGGCTGGGACCTCCATCGCCCCAGTCTCTACCTTTGTCTTCACATGGCGGTCTTCCCCGTATCTCTTATCTTTTCTTTATCTTATTATGTATTCATCTGATAAGGAAACCAGTCATTGGATTTAGGGCCCATCCTAATCCGGTATGACCTCATCTTTACTAATTATATCTGCACCACATTCTGAGGTTCTGGGTGCACATGAATTTTGAAGAGACATAAAATTTCGAAGTATCATAGAAGAAAGTAAAAAATGGTTTTTTGCTTTCCCGTTCCTTAGTGCATTTAGATACATTAGAATTGAGCGTTCATGCCTTCAAACTCTTATTCTTTTTAAGATATTTTATCTGCCAAAACTGACGTATACTGCTTTTCTCCTGAGTCTCACATTATGGGAATTTCCAGGAAGCAGTCCGTAGAATTTTGGATGTTTGCTATTCAGTCATAGGGAAAATTAAAATTTACTTTTTATACTTCTTTTTTATTTTCAGAATTTGAAAAACTAGAAAGAAACGAAAAACTATTGAGAGTGCCATATTACAGGTGTAGCACTCAGAGAATATAGTTGTAAATTGAACGTCATAGAGTATGTTGTAGTCATTAGCTATGATAAACTTTATGTGGGTATGGTCTATTGCCTCTCAATTTCCCTATAAGTTTTAAACTTATAAACTATTTTTTAACGATAAAAAGAAGTGGTATGATAAATGAACTTTATGATTGTCAACAAGGGTTATTTGTAATTTATTAAAAAAATTACCCTTGGTTTTCAGTTTAAGTTGCAAAATTGAAATATTCATGTGTAGCAGAAAATAGTTTTTAAAAATCAACTATATTTTAATAAGCTCACGAAATATTTTTCTGTGAGAATGAATAGATATCTATCTAGGCCAAGAATTTCAAGAGGTTTGTCATCATCTTTCAAGACAATAAATGATAACACTCAAGTCTAAAGTGTTATATTCCCAAGGAGTGATGGATGAGCTCCTTTCCAGAGAGCAGCTATTGGTTAATTAGATATGAGAAAGAACTTTTCAGGGTACTTGACTAGGGAAGCTGCAGACAAGGGAAAAACCACAGTGATCACACTATACCTGGCTTATAATTCTGCTTTAGGTTAACTTTATCAGGAGGAGAGTACATATGTGAAATATAACAATATGGAATATAGTTCAAACCCTTCTGTATGAACATGCATCCTGTAAATATCCAATCTTACAATTAAAGTGTTAGAGTGGACTCTGCCTTTTTCAGGGGATGAGGAGTAGAGAATGGGAGTGAGTTCTGAATCAGGGACTTCCTGACAGTTAGAAATTTTGCAGTGTTTTATAAATGGGAGTCATCTACTGAGATTTCTCATTCAGACATAAGAGAATATGCACTTATATTCTTGGATAATCAGTCAGCTTTATCTTCAACTGGTGGATATTTTTACTACAGAAAGAAAGTGGGCATCTCAACTTCCACCTTTCTGAAGTACATGTTTTCCCCAGGTGTGACTTGCTCATGATTTCTTTTTTTTTTTAATTATTATTATTATTATTTTGCAGGGAAAGAGTCGCCCTGAGCTAACATCTGTTGCCAATCTTCCTCATGTTTTTTTTCCTCCCCAAAGCCCTAGTACATAGTTGTGTATTCTAGTTGTCAGTTCTTCTAGTTCTTCTATATGAGCCGCCACCACAGCCTGGCAACTGACAGACAGGTAGTGTGGTTCTGCGACTGGGAAGCGAACCTGGACCGCCGAAGTGGTCAGCACTGAACTTTAACCACTAAGCCATCAGAGCTGGCTCTGCCCATGACTTCTTATAATGTCAGTCCAGGAGGTGGTCAGGGGAGGGGGATATATTTTAAATTACAAACCTTTTCCCTCCTTTCTTGTTTATATCCCATTCACAGTTATAACTGATTTTAATAAAATAATATGAATTTTAAACAAATCTTTGATGGATTTTCTGAAACAAGTATATTTTATTATTTGCAAATATATCTGAATCTTATTGTAGAATATCTTTCCATGCAGAATATTACAAAAATGACTAGCCTGGGAGAATTTGGTTTGGGTACTCCTTCTTCACAATATGGTAGAATATCCCTCAGTTACTTCCTCTGTTATGTGAATTTATACCATTTTCACTTGAAATGAACTTGAAGTACACTACTTTTTTTTGTGAGGAAGACTAGCCCTGAGCTAAGATCCATTCCCAATCCTCCTCTCTTTTGCTGAGGAAGACTGGCCCTGGGCTAGCATCCATGCCCATCTTCATCTACTTTATATGGGACGCCACCACAGCATGGCTTGGTAAGCAGTGCGCCAGTCCACATCCAAATCCCGAACCTGTGAACCCCCGGTCACCAGAAGCGGAGCACACTAACTTAACTGCTACGCCACCGAGCCAGCCCCAGGAGTACACTGCTTTCTAAGGAAGGCGGGCACACCCAAGTCGTGTCTCTGGAATTCATTCCTCAGGTTGCACAGGAGGAAGACGAAGAGGAAGGGGTGATGATCTGACCTACAGAACATAAATTCCTAATTATATTAATCGTTATTAAATTTATGAAAAACTTTTGCCTGTTTAAAAATGGTTTAAGCTCAGAGGCAACAAGTACAAAGCATGAAAATGTTTCACTGCCATTTATTCATTAAATACCTAGCTTCTCACGCTTTTTCAAAAACAAAAGTTATTTTGTTAACTTGTTTTCCTACAGAATTAGGATCCATATATTTCACAGTGGTCGGATTTCTGCTTTACATGGGGCCATGTAGTGTAAGGACAAGAGGTACTACACTGGATGTCAGAGATGTGAGCTCTAATCTGTGCCCTGCTGCAACTACCTAACTCGAATTGGATAACACAATCCTAAGTAATCACTCAAAGGACCTTTAAAAAGGATTGGTTTGGAATAGAAGATCTCAGAGATTTTTTTCAGCTCTGAAATGCTTCCATTGTACTTTTATTTAAACTGACACGTAACATCCATCTTTTCAGGTGTACGTTATGATTGATCAGAACTGTGTTCTTTGTCTACACCTACACGGAAATTTTGCTGATGATGAAAATAAAACATTCCTTTTTTATGATTTACTTTTATAGTTATGTTGATTTGTTTAGGAATAAATAACCCAACTTGGTGTATTAATTTTAGTAGATCTCCCTTCAATACTGTTATTAGGCTTTGTACTCACAGTTCTTTAATTATTTCCCGGGAGGCTTTAAATAAATTGAAAACAAACCTATCCCGTGTGTGTGTGCGCGCACGTGTGTGTGTATGTGTATGTATGTATGTATGTTTTAATTAGCCTACTAACATAATTTCTTCTTTGTTTGCAATAATAATAGTCACTAATTTATCTATGTTTTGAACTATTGGCCAATTACTTTGAGGTAAAAAAAAAAAAAAAAACTAATCCCAATATGGATGTCTAAAATAAGAACAAAGATCAGTAAATCAATGATAAAGAGATGATTTTAGGATTTCTTGTACATAGTTAGCCAGAAGGATCATCAACTGATTTTTAAAAGTTTATGTTTATTTATGCAAATCTCCAGTGGAAGCACTGTTTCTAATAAGTAATTTTTATTCTTGCATATCATTGGTTATCCTCTGAGTTTCTGCATAAATGAATTCTTAAACCAGAATAAAGAAACAAGCTGAGATTTCATCTCTCTCTTTTGTTTAGTATGAAGCTCTGCTACCGTATGCCCCAGTTTCATAATTTTACAGTAGAAAAATAAAATTAAAGCATTAGTTGCCACATTTTCAGTTCACCTAATTCATATTTCAAATGTTAAGATTCAAAAGAATTATTTAACTCTAGATGGTGAAGGACTTATCAAGATCGTGAGGAAAGCAAGACCCAGAGAATTTAAGGAATTTGACCATGGACATAGGTAGGTGTTGGTAGGAAGAGAACTAGAAGCCAGTTCTTGACTCTTACCCAGTATTCTCTCTATTGTGCCAATATTTTGTTAAAATAACAGCATCTGTCTTAGAGGAAATAAAATAACTATCTTGCTACTCTGTGTAATATATATGTAAAATCCTGCTTTATAACATAAATATGAGGGAGTGATTTTAATAATGTTTTTTTCTTCTATTGTGTCAGATATCCCAGGACATTTGGAAGAGTTCTTATAAATTTGAATGTTTTAATTACAAAATATCCAGCTGGGACTGAGCCATTTTTAGAAGTGAGTAATAGAATTGTAGAGTTGGAAAGAATCTCAAGTGGCCATGAATACTAACTTATCCCTTGGGTAAGGTCATCATTAAAAAGCATGTAAGCTTTTTATATACTGTAGGCACTAGTTTCATGCTGGGCCCTAAAGTCATTTATCTGACTATATTGTCCTGAGTGAGTTATTTATTAACTAGTGAGAATAATATGTAAATGCTGTGTTGTAAATTTGATGATCAAAAACTATTTAAAGCAAACAGAAAAAGGCAACCCCCAGTTTATATAAATCTATATTTTAAAAGTTTCCTTGGGGGGCTGGCCCAGTGGCGTAGTGGTTAAGTTCACACACCCTGCTTCGGCAGCCCAGGGTTTGCGGGTTCTGATCTCAGGCGTGGACCTACACACTGCTCATCAAGCCATGCTGTGGCAGTGTCCCACATACAAAATAGAGGAAGATTGGCACAGATGTTAGCTCAGGGACAATCTTCCTCACCAAAAAAAAAAAAAAAAAGTTTGCTTGGAACACAAAAAGTATTTCCTCACAATACCTTAGTTTCGCAGGGTAATCCAAAAAATCCTGTTTAGCCCACAGTGTAACATAAGAATAATACCATTATACTCATTCTCAGTTCTGAACGCCAGGAACACAGCTCCTTTGGTTAAATATCTGTACTCCAACTGTAACACTTCCTATGCTAGACCGTGGAATAGATATAGAATAGATATAGATATAGATATAGATGGAAATAATTTCAAAATGGGGAAAGGAAAGAGAACAACACACCTTATTTGCTCCTAAGAGGAGGATAAGGATCCTAGGAATTGAAAGGATCCTTGGTTAATCATTGCCAAAAGTGAAAATAAAATACATTGGTAAGGACTACCGTGCTGTGGAGCTTCTGCAAACCCCAGGCTAGAGTTTGCCATTAGAGATTTGCTTATGCAGGAGGCTTTCAAAACTCATCATCACTTGAGTGGGTCAGTTCTGAGACTTTTTGAAGCTTGCAAGTCATTAGAGAACTAGGCTCAAGGTGAAACTCCCCGTGCCCAGGTGAATTGCATTGCATTTGGTTGCTTGGCCCTCAAACTTTTTAATTTGAATAAAATGATTACAGGTTTTAAGTAAATTAGATTTGGAACAATATTTTAAGTGATTTAAATGAAGATTGGTATTTTTTTTTAGTATAGAAGTCTTCCAGTAACAGAATTTACCATATCTGTCAATAAGTATAAAATTATACTTGCCTTGAATTTTATTTGCGTTTTTCTGTCACCATTTTCTAGTGGAAATTTTAATGAGCAGTGAAATGACCCAAAGTTGAACAGCCAGGGGGAAGAAAATAAAGATAATCTAAAACATACTTAATTATCCTCAGTATAGTAAAAACTTGACTGTAATAGAGATAATACAAGAACATTCAGATTATCTAAAAAACATTTTAAAGTGGCCTTCCACTGTTAGGAGAGTAGATATGCCACTATATATTGTACCTATATGATGATCTTTTTTGTATATATAAAAATAAACATATTATTATATATGTCTATCATTATAAATTAAGTAGATTACTTATAAAAATGAATACTTCTTAAATAATAAAAATGTAGTTGAGATAATCATAGATGAATAGATCGTTTAAGCAGTATTCCTTATGATATCACAGGGCATCATATGTCTTATTTACCCATTTTCTTAAAAATTGTATTCAGAAGTCCGCTTGTATTTTAAAATTCATTAAATGATTATCCTAGCCAGACGTGATTGATAGTCTCCTTTCATTTTAGTGAAACACATTTCTTTTGACTCTCCTTCTCTATCACTGTTTCAAATTAAACTTTAGTAAAAGTTAAAAGAGTAGTTAATTTAAATACTAAGGATATCCAGGTTGGGGTGAGGGTAAGGGGGTGCATTTCTTGAGTGGACTTTTTAATTTTAGAAATTTCAGGAGATTTTTTTGCCTTGTAAGTAAATTGTAGAGTAGATGCTTTAACCTAGTTCTCCATTCTTTCTAGCGCCTTGAATTTTTTCCATTATTCTGCCTAAATGTAACTGTAACTGCCTTTTTCTTATGCTAAAGTTTCTGTATTTGTGTTGTCTATTTTTTCTTGATTAGACTAGCAACCAGTCTCTGTGTTCCATATTTTTTAAAACCATATCTCCTTAATTTATTACTCTTTTCCTTTTTCTCTTTTCTGATTAGTAACCTGTGCTCTAATTTAATTAATCTCCCTGTGCTTGTTTTCCTTTGATATAATTATGGCTATTAATATGCAGCTGAATACAGCTTTGTCTCCATTCTATGTATGGGTATGCATTTTTAAATTATTATTCTGTATACATTTTGTGACTGCAGGTTATATTTTTCTAGGTTTAATTCATTGAAATCAGATAATGTGACTTGAAGAATATCAGCTTTTTAAGAATTTGTTGAGATTTTCTTTGCGTTTTTTACAGTGGTCTTCAAACTTTTTGCTTACATTCTCACTTAAAGAATTTTGATAAACTAAATACCCCTCACATATTTTTTAGTTAAAATCTAATGTTTTTCATCACAAAAATAGTTGCAAAAGATTTTCAGTGAATGACAAATATTGACAATTTGAATAAAACTGTTACATTGCAATTTTTAAATGTCCATTGATAATAATAAATAAATAATGTCCTAGTAATTTTATGCTCACCATCATTTATTTACAAATAAATTAAGAAACTCTTTGACAATTGAATATTTTACATTGTTTCATGTTCTCTTTGAGACTTGTATTTTCATTCCACTTTCCCTAGAGTGTTTTATTTTAATGCAATTTACTTTTATTCTTGAAAGTCCTTTATTTGCAGCCATATGTAAATGAAAATTTAAATTTAGAAAATTTCCTGTGGCCCCAAGGTTCTAAGAACTGGAAACAAAATTTCTGCTTTGAGTTAATATAATCAGTACACACTTAATCCAAAGACAAATATGCACATTCTGGTAAAAATTATTGATCATAAAAAATAAAATTCAGTTGGAAATGTATTTCTTAATGAAATGGAGTGGTAAGTGTTGTAATGCCCTCTTTTACTGGGGAACAGTTTAGTTGTTCATTGTTCTTTGGTTGGCTGCCCTAGAGTGTTTATGTTGGGGCATTGCCCCATGGTAAATTTTTGGATAGTTGTCTTTCTTTTTTCGAGTGAAGGTAAGAAAGAAAGATCTCTTCTACAGGTACCTTTTAAGGCAAATCAATGTTAAGGCCTGAAATTCACTCTTTTGCAACTGTTCAGGCACACATACCCCTTACACGGGTTTTCCTTACTTTCAGGATTACAGATACCACAACTTGAAGACCACTTGTCTAATATATAATACATTATTATGAATGATCATGAGTATTTCTTAAAAAGTATATTTTTTATTTGTAGGTATCAGCATTTGCTCTGTATCTGTTAAGCCAAATTCAAATTTTGTTATTTAGATGACTGAGTAGAATTCAGCTGGGGCACTGTTTAGCATTGTGGATGGGGCAGTTCCTCTTTTTGAGGAACTGTCCTTTGTGTTTTTAGTGTTTTAAGGTGCCTGGTGTTCCTGACTCTTGCCCTTAGACTAAACAGACTTTGTGGCAACCCAAACACCCCACCTCCTCACACCTCATTTCTAAACATTCTCAGGCAAGTAGGACTGTCCCTGATGGAGAATCACTGATTGAAATCCCCAATATATTTTTTAAGCCTGTTGGCTTTTTCATGTATTTGAAAGACCTGTTAACTTATTAAAGTCTTCCACTATTATTTTGTTTCTCTTCATTTTTTAGTGAGTTTTTACCATTTTGCTTTATTTGATACATAGAGTTCGTGCCTACTCTATCTTCATTGTAGATTGCATCCTTAATAGATCCTTTTTTATCCAAATCAGTGCTTTTATATATCATAAATACTGTGTTATCTGATATATCTCCTGCTTTCTTTTTTTTTTTGCTGAGGAAGATTCTCCCTGAGCTAACATCTGTTGCCAATATTCCTCTTTTTGCTTGAGGAAGATTCTCCCTGAGCTAACATCTGTGCCAGTCTTCTATTTTGTATGTGGGTCGCCGCCACAGCATGGCCACCGAGTGGTGTAGGTCTGTGCCTGGGAACCGAACCTGGGTCACTGAAGCAGAGTATGCCAAACTTAACCACTAGGCTATTGGGCCGACCCCGCCCCTGCTTTCTTTTTAATTGAACTTTCCTGGCTTACCTGTGCCTGTAGCTTTACATTGAACCTTTCTATGGTACCTGCTTCCTAACACTGTTGGTCCTCATGTGCAGAATGGGTTGCAAGTCACACTGTCCCATTTTCCCAGACCATCCCCCATCTACACACCTCATTCTTCACAAGAGATGGTGTTAGCTGTGTTTCATCAAGATTTCCCTCATGTAAGTCCTCTGACTCTGCAGAGGTTTCTCAGGATGAGCACTGCAAATTCATTGGAAGCTCCAGTGAATCTAGCTGAAATTCCTACACTGTTTTTGTAATGTGATGGGCTCCTTTAGTGCTAGTTTATCACCTGGTTTTATATCCTTTGGTCATTCCAGTTGTTACTGGGAGAAGGAGAGGAGGGGGAGACTGTTAGATGCCTGTGCTTAAGTTATCATCTTATTCAAAAGTTACTTATTAAAAAATTCTGTTCTTTTATAAATATATCAGTGATTTTCAAATTATGTAAATATAAAATTCTGGACAATGAAATGGTTTGTCTACTATTTATGTATATTATTTAAAACTGGTCATTTTTTTTGCTCTAGTTTTATGAAAGTTTTTTTTATTTATTTACTTTTCTTGCTGAGGAATATTCACCCTGAGCTAACATCTGTTGCCAGTCTTCCTCTTTTTGCCTGAGGAAGATTCGCCCTGAGGTAGCATCCATGCCACTCTTCCTCCATTTTGTATCTGGGTTGTCACTACAGCATGGCTGATGAGTGGTGTAGGTCTGTGCTTGGGATCCAAATCCACAACCCTGGGCCGCTGAAGTGGGGTGCACTGAACTTAACCACTACACCATGGGACTGGCCCCTGTGAAAGTTTAACTATTCAATAAAATTACTTGACGGAAGTTTTAGAGAGCAAATATATTTATAATAGAGGATATGTTTTTATATGTTTAACATTAGACTGAAATGCTGTAGTACCAGAGGCAATGTAGAAAGTATATTGCAGTTCTTAAAAGATTGATACTTTAGTGGCTTATGTCATTAGAAAGCCTAACATCTCTTCTACATACATATGCATAGTTCTTTGTTCTGTTCATAAATTTAACTTGTGTAAATGGCAAGTAGTAGCAAGCCCACACTCGGGGATTTCATCTTCTCTGACTAATTCATCAGACGTTTTACCTTTCTATAGTCACAGATGGTTTTAATATCTGTCTCTATTGAATAATCACTCAGATGTGTCCATCTCCATCTTTATTGGATAAATAATAATTCAGTATCTCTCAAGTGACTGATAATTGGATTCCAAACGAGAATTCAAGCTTTGTAGGTACTGTCCTATTCAAAATTTGCACTCTGTGTTCCTGTCTCTCTTGTACATTTACATATATTCCTGCTTAAGTGGAATACACGGATGGTACCATTTCATGTAAATTACTTAGAATAGCTTTTGTTGAGAAGCCCTGAGTGTAACCTCTTTGCTTTCTAAAAATGGCATTTACCATTCCAAAATAGTCCCTGGTGGTATTACTTGCCTCATTCCAAAGTGACCTACGCTTGATTAAGTGAAGTCTCATCTAATAGCTGAAACTCCTCAGAGATTTTTAGTGGGTGTTTAAAATGAATGCTTTTATCTAAAGCCATTTTAGTCTTTACTAAACCTTAATTTTTTTCCCCTATTAGATGATTTGGCAGTGGTTCATGTGTATGATTTTAAGTATTGGGCTTGGTGAGGAGAAAAAAATTGGTGAAGAAATAGTTTTTAAGACTGCCTTGCTGATTTTTTTGATGCTGGAGGAATGTATGTTTTCTTTGTTTGTTTGTTTTTTGTGAAGAAGACTAGCCCTGAGCTAACATCTGCTGCCAATCCTCCTCTTTTTGCTGAGGAAGATTGGCCCTGGGCTAACATCCATGCCCATATTCCTCCACTTTGTATGAGATGCCACCACAGCAGGGCTTGATGAACAGTATGTCAGTCTGCACCCAGGATCTGAACCTGCGAACCCCGGGCCACTGCAGTGGAGCACACAAACTTCACCACTACACCACTGGGCCGGCCCCAGGAATGTATGTCTTTAACATTAAATTTTTTTTTTAAATGTTCATCTTTATCCTTTTTTGTGTGTGTGTGATGAAGATTCGCCCTGAGGTAACATCCGTTGCCAATCTTCCTCTTTTTTTGCTTGAGGCAGATTAGCCCTGAGCTAACATCTGTGCCAGTCTTTCTCTGTTTTGTACATGGGTCGCCACCTCAGCATAGCTGACAAGTGGTGTAGGTCCACCCCCGGGATCTAAACCCACGAACCTGGGCCGTCAAAGTGGAGCATGCTGAACTTAACCACTACGCCACGGAACCTGCCCCTAAATGTTTTTTTAAGGTTATAAAATGTTGATTTTTAAGGTAAACAGTAGTATAAAATATCAGCAACCCATTGTATTCTTTCAAGATTTATAAACTACACACACACACACACGCACACGTGTGTGTGTTTGTGTATATATATACACACATGTATTACATATATATCAATATACATAAATATGTGTATATATATACACACATACATGTATTTAATTTCTTAAGTCTTTATTGTGCTAATTTATTAATTTACTAATTATGCCGAATTTACTCATGCTTTGTTTAAGAACTTCCAAATCAGCTGCAGAATTGAACTTTTAGGTCTGACAGTGAAGCTGAACAACACTTCCCAGGATGGAGTATGTGGTCTTGAAGATGAGATGTTTTAAATGTTACAAGAATATGTTATGGATAGGAGAAGCTGAAGAATACCAGTGATCCCGTTGTCTCACAGTAGGTCATTACTGACAGTGGTTCAGACACTTGCTTGAATCTTCAGAAAGGTTACTAATGTCCACTTTTTAAAGTTTAAGCTGTTTCAGATAGATACTATTTCTAAAACCACATTTCTTCAGATATCACATTTATGAGTTCATGTGTTTAATTAGTGTAAGATTTAGGGGAAAATATATTAGCAAAATTTATTATGTATTTTTTTACTTTTTTATGTTTTTGATTATGAGGTACACTGAAATGTCTGTGAGGTCAATGAAACCATTTATATGATAGTTTGAGCACTCACTTTTCTTCATTACTCTTAAATTCTTTTTAAATTTGATATATACTAGTGAACTTAGGGTTGAAATTAAATTATTTTGTCAAAATTTGTGTCAAGAGAAAGCAAAATTGTCCTTGATGTGTCTTTCCTCTTTCAGCTGCTCATTCTTAATTTCCTTTCCTTTCATTAGTCTTTCATTGCTGTCTAGGATTTGATTGACAACTGATTTCTAATGTTTCTTCTCAAAGAATAATTGTAAATATGTTAGTTGTTACCGAGCTGTATTGTCTTAATTTCTTAATTCTGGCAAAGTACTTAGAAAATTTACAACCAGAAAATAATCTGTTTTTTGAAAACAGGCTTGTTCCATTCGTGAACATGTATTTGAATTCAGTTGGAGTGCCTCTGTGTTAAACTGCTCAGAAAGTTCTCCACACCAGAGGACAGCTGCTATCTGGAGCAAGATGGAGATGAGACAAATATTTTTGAGATATCTTTTATTTTGAATATTAATTTCGAGGATTGTGCCATAGTTAATATTCTTTAAAAAAATTTTTTTAGTAATATCCTTATCTGCTGTATTTATTGGTAGAATCACTAAAGGCCGTGCTTTTAAAATGTTCTTTTTCATTCAAAATCTTCCATTTGATGAAAACCTTTAAGCACCTTGGAACCTCTGAAATGCCGAGATAGCTGTATAAGGATTGTGCCACTGTGTGTGTAGAAGGAGCCTAGTGAACTGACTGTTTTATGGGTTTGGGCCCAGAAGGAAGTGTGAAGACACTTTTCTTCCACCTTTTGAAATAATAAGCTTTCAACGTTTATTGAGATCCCTAGAAAGGAAGAGCCTGGTAGCATGGTTTGCAGCCACTGCTTACACTGTGTAAAAACAAATAAAAATAAACAAGCCCACAATTTATTTCCTACGGTCACAGAGTTGCTAAAGGTTAGGAATGGAAAGGAAGGGACCTGGATGTGGCCTTTCCTACCTGCCTCTTGTATCCCTCCTACAGTAGCTTTTCTATCAAGGTTTATTGTTTTGGGTTTCTTTTTTTCTTTTTTTGAGTCTTTTCTCCTTTGCATTCTGTGATTTTCTTCAAAGACAAGTTATGTGAATAAACTCCATACATTGCCAAGATTATACTTTTTTAATACAGCAAAGCTATTTAATAAATTTTATATCTGACATACAAAAGATTATAGTTCATCTGCTAGTTTATTTTTCAATACCTATTTTCAATAATCATAAGTTAAATATTTTATGTCCTTCTAAAATCATTATTTCTTTGTGTGTGTGTGTGAGGAAGACCA
This sequence comes from Tapirus indicus, assembly GCA_031878705.1. Classification (NCBI taxonomy): domain Eukaryota; kingdom Metazoa; phylum Chordata; class Mammalia; order Perissodactyla; family Tapiridae; genus Tapirus; species Tapirus indicus. Next base: position 29,128,010 of record CM062937.1, on the reverse strand, counting down.
GCCCTGAGGTAACATCCATTGCCAATCCTCCTCTTTTTTGCTGAGGAAGACTGGCCCTGGGCTAACATCTGTGCCCATCTTCCTCTACTTTATATGGGACGCCGCCACGGCATGGCTTGGCAAGTGGTGCGTCTGTCCGCGCCCGGGATCCGAACCTGTGAAAGCCCGGGCTGCTGAAGTGGAGCACGCGAACCTAACCACTATGCCACTGGGCCAGCCCTTAAAATCATTATTTCTGATTATGGAAAATGAATATTGAAAAATAAAGCAAAAGATAGTGAATACAATTATGCAGATGCTCTGGAAAATACATGGAGAGGACTTATTTGGTAAAAAACAGAACAAAAGTTAATCTAGTTTAAAATTATATATACTTTTATATCATACCAATTGTACATTTTATACATGGTAATAACTATTTCCAAAACTTTACTTTGTAAAATGTCTTTCATCAACAGATCTGAATATTAATTTACTTTACTTGGGTCTGTGGAATTTAAATACTTTTACATTTTTATTTGTTTAGAATTTGGAATTTTAGAGAACACAGAAATAACTTTTGTAAGCTTGCCTCTATGGTCTAAAAATAACCATTCTAGTAAAACTAAAAAATTAGTCAAATATTCTCTGATGTCATATAGAAAAGATTTTACTGAATTTTTAATTTTTTGATTAGCTATTTTAGTGCCATTTAAACACTGGCTGTATTTAATGGTTTATGTACAATGCTGTGCTAATATTCATGCTGTTCGTGTAGTTCTTACATTTTTTTTAGAAAATAAAATTCGACTTTCATATATAAAGTTTTCTTTTGTTTAATAATTAATCTCTTGAAAAGAAGTATGACATATGGCATAAAATTTTACTGTTCTATTTTTCAAGATCTTTTTATAACCCCCATCATGTGCCTTCCTAGTCATAGACTGTCATCTTCATACAGTGACCTGACTCTTTGCCACTAGAGGGCAGTAAAAAAATTGATGTTAATAAACGTCATTGTGGCATTTTTTTAAGCTTTTGTACCATTGTTCTAGACTGTCAACCCTGAAAAGTTTATCTACATCTCTGCTTTTCAACTGGAAAGGAAGTACACAAACCTGAGTAAAATTTATATGCATGTCTTCATAGATTGTAATTTAAAATCTTCCCTTTTTTGTTAGCAGTATTGTGAGTTATGGTTCTAGACAAAATGTTATATAATCATGCAGATTTTCTAGAAATTCATAATTTAAAATATTCTTCTTGTTTTATTAATGTTGAGGTTTATTTTAGGAATTGAAAACCTTTATGGTTGATGGTTGTTGACTAAATTTTTTGGATAGATTCATATTTGGCACATTTTATTTACTAGCATATTTTACTCAAAGGAATATTTTTGTCTTATAAAATGTTTTTTCAATTTTATTGGAAATTGGAGTCAGAAAGTAAATGGTTCAGTAAGTAAAATAATTTGGAGCCCAGTATTTATCCATATTTTTCAATAACTTAATAAGTAAGTGTTCAATTTAGTTTCTTGTTAGCCACGAAAATGTAGTCTTTTAGCTTTAAAAGCTAAAAGTCTCTAATTTTGACTGTTACTGCTTTCTAATTCAGAAGTGATAGAATTACTGAGTGATGGAAGTGTTAAAATTCGCCAGTGATACTACACACGTTTGTGATTTATTTAGTCCTATCCCAAAATATCAAAGACGACTTTTAGGGATTAATCAGCCTATGAGTTTATATTACTTTAACTTACCTTCCTATTTATTTTATTTGTATGTATTTAAATTCATTAACTGAATGTTATAAATATATTTATCATAGTCAGCCTATCATCCCCAGAACAATACAGCCTAAACTCAGGCTTATGAATACTTAATTACTGAATTTGAAAGTGTTAGTGTCTAGTTAAAAAAGCAAGGCTTATGATATCGAATGTGCAATTTTGAAGAAATGAGGAGTGCCATTTGTTTTTATTAAGCTGGGATTTGAATGTTTGAAGAAAGCATTGAGGGAGGCATTTCTTTAGAAATTGAGGTAATAATCCTAGTTGTAATGTTGAAAATATTATTTTTACAGTACTCTCATCTTTATAAATAAACATGGGAGTCTATGCTTGAAAGAAATAGGTTTACTTTATGTGTCTACTGGTAAATTATTTTTTGTCATTTTTCATTCTACAGAGAATTCTACATAGCTTCAAAATTAGAAGTGAATGTTTTTGATCTCTAAGTGGGGTATCACTTTCTTCTGATGGAAATACCAATATGTTGATTTAAGATTTCCAATACGTAAGAAACTGTTTTATCAGGCTATAGATATTAATTCCTTAATTCCTTAAAATAATGCCTGCATATTTAGAAAATAGAGAGGGTAAAAGCAAGGAATCGTGATTTTTTTAATGAAATCTGCATTCCACTCCTCTTTGGATATGATTGATAGCAACAGGAGGTATTTCGATGTGTTTTCAAAAATTGTGTCAGCAATTATTCTGTTTTGAGAAGTTATGCCCTGTATTATTGCAGAATTTTTAAAGTGGTTTTCAAGCCATCACATTTTTTTCTCTCCAAGCTGTGTAGAAGATTCACTTATTTTGGTCCCGCTAAGCTTCTTTGTGAAATTAGTACTAAAAAGAAAACCAAAACCAGTAATAATTTAACAAATAAAATCTTAGATGGAATCCAGAGTTTTAGAGTAATTTGACAAAACATCGTTAAGTTTTACTTTCCCAGTGTCTCAAAGTAAAGCTTTTCACAACAGAAGCTGTTGGCACAGTCCTTTGCTAAAATTTCCTGGAAATACAGCAGGGCAGTTTCCTAATGGTATTTTTCAAAGTTATAATTTCCCTTCTGCCAAAGTATGAAAGAAGCATTTTTGAAATACAGTTTTTGTTTATTTGCAAACCTTAAGTAACTAACATAGTAACAAACTTGCTTTAAAAATATTTTTTAATTTAAAAGACTGCATCAGTAAGGATGAAAAGTAAAAATTTGGGTTCTAATTGTATTTGGAAATTTGTATCTTTGAAAACATTAGTAAACTATTTAATGAACAATTAGTTGTGTCATTTTTTTCTTTTACATTTTTGAAAAATCACTTAAATATTCTGTGAAATTTTCTTAGGCTTCTTGTTTTAACTCTGGATTTGTCTGGTGGATTTCCAGATGCAAAATGAATTCTTGAGCCATGACTGAAGTATGGTTTTAATATGTCAAATCTCAGCTGACGTCTTTTTAGGTAATTATTTCAGGAAAGGGAGAATCAGGTATTCAGGGGGTGATTTTGAGATGTATACTGAGTCGTTTTACTGATTTTGAAAGACCCAAGTAGATGGAAAATTTTCTTTTCTTTCTGTTAAGTATTGGTCTTTTTGAAGAGTATTTTTTGTTTGTTTTAATATAATCACCTTTAAGAATTTTCTATTTCCTGGGCTTTGAGTTAAGAAATTTTATTTTGTCAAAGTAAATAATTGAGTATTTATAACACAAACCCTGAAAAGTAATTCAAAGAGAGGCTAAGATCTTCTAAATCAAGATTTAAGTGTAGTTTTAAATAAAGAGACTAAAAAAATATTTTCAGAGAGAGGCTAAATTTTCTAAATCAAGTTTTAAATGTAACAATAAACAAGGAGACAAAAAATCCTGATATAAACCTAAAATTTAAATAGCTTTTCTTTATCTTGCACTTTTTAACAATAAAAAAGACAAATTTCTCTTCTCCTTCTTTTTTCTGAAATTCATATGCAGTAAGTATTGCTCAGGTTTGTTTTTTGTAGTCTTTAAGCAAATATTTGTGCCAAAGATTCATTATCCTGGGTAAATCCTCAACTTTGTACTTATGTTGAATATTTTTTAAATGAAAGCTTATTCTATTTTGAAATAGAATTATAATTTATTTCTAACAGTAATTCAATGATTTTTTTACTTTATATCAAAATTTAAGAAGTGATATTTTCTTTTGTTGTTCATCCTCTCCCCTCCTGGGTTATTTTGGGGAGAGGGAAAACACCAAAGAAGCAAATTTCTCTTGGACAATGCACAACATTTTAGTAGATGCAGATACTGTATCTTAATGAAATAATTTTAAAATGCAATATGAATTAAATTTATACTTTAGTATTTATTACCTTAAAAACGAAAGCCATCATTTATAAACTGAATTTCATTAAATATTACACTTGAACTAATAGAATATATCTATAGAATATATCTGTAACTTATCAAAAATAATATAAATTAGATAGTTTTCATTTGGATATACTGAACTAGAACAGTCATTGAAAAGTTGGATTGGGAAGATAATTATTACCTTACTATACATACACATGTTTTTGTAACAATAATGATTTTGAGTTTATGACTCCTTTTCTTTCAGAATAATGATAAAGTAAACTCAATTATTATATGCTTAAGTCCATATTGTAGATTTATTATGTGTTCTTATGAACATAATAATACAGATAGATTTTATTTTTCTTCCACTAACATGGACAGAATATAATGTGAAGTGACCACCACTAACTGATTTTTAAAAATATTACCCTTAGGTCTAATCTGCAAATATTATTTTTGAAATATTAATATGATTAAATCTTGGCATCACGGAACAGAGTCTTTACTACATTTTAGAGTAGAATAAGAGAAAATAAAGTCTTTCTTTTTTAACTTTTTGCAATTTTAGTATGATTTTCATTGCTAGACTGTGAAAATATCTGCATATAGGCCATTATCTTGTACATTGCAGGGTAACATTGCCTCTGAGAGATTTGCATTATTTGAGAAGTGTATATTCATGTCAGTTCCTTTCAGAAACCACAAGTAGCTATTACACAGGAATATGATCTATTTTTATGGTCTTCTCCCATAGGATGCCTTCTTTGTAACATATTACAATGTACTTAAAAGAGGTCATTATATTGAAATAAAAAGGATCCAAGGAAGCAAATGCTAGTGTAGATCTTCAATATAGGAATCACATTAGGATTTTAGGTTCATCTCTACAGTCAGTATTTTTGGATTTGTTTTAGCTTTCTACACGTCATATACTTAAAGTTTTCATTGAAACTAAGACTATCCAAATCTGTCTGTTATTTTAGGAACACATACAGAAAACAAAAAAGGTACTTTTTTTGTTCTGTAGGTAACTTTTTCTTTATAAAAATAGTACATCATTGCAATTTCATATTCAGGCTTTAAAGCAGGACTCATTAATGCATGTTATCTGTGTAGTCCCCAAAGTACAAAATTGTTTATTTATCTAGTGATGACATTTTGTAAGTGGAATAATAGCCTTGTGGTTGTCTCCATGCAACATTAGAAATATATTTTTGCAGTAGAAATAGTAGATGGTAGGAATAAATAGTACATGTGAACTGTAGTGTGTGTGTGTGTGTGTGTGTGTGTGTAACAGTAAAATTTTCCAGAGCCCTTGTGCAATACCAGCACTTTATACCATATTGAAGGGCAATTGCAAACCAGCTACTTGATGTTAGTTTGTAGCCAAAAGTGATCAAGCAACTTCGTTTCCTTGATATTAGGGCCATTTAGACACCAGTTCTCATAGAGGTGATCTGACCATTGTTTCTAGAAATCAGAGACAGAACTACCAATAATAAAAGGAGTAATGTCATGTGCCCTACTCAGTAGCATCCCATATACCTGGACAATGAGGTGTACCTAGAAAGGCATAGCAATATAAAATAATTGTCAGTATATCCATGAGTATGCCTGTTAAGAACTTCATGAGAGTCGGGGGCATCCTTGTCTTGCTAGTAATTTACTTCTGGCATTTAGCACAACGCCTGACATATAGTAGAAGATAAGTGGTGACAACAGGAAACATTATGTGCCAAGTACTGTTCCAGGGACTCTTCATAGATTAATATATTTAATCCTCACATCATCCCTATAAAATAGGTACTATTTTCATCACCTATTTTACAGGAAACTGAAGTACAAAGAGATTGAGTAACTGGTTTAAGGTCACACAGCTAGTCAGTGGTGGAGCTGGAATTTGAACCCAGGCTGTGTGGTGTAAGGGTTTATGCTCTTAATCATTACCCTACTACTTCTCATATTCATGGAGTGAACCATTTCCACAAAGTTTAAAGGCTTCATTTACTTGTTTTCCCTTCACAACTGATAAAATGGTGACAATATTTTAGTTTATTTTTTCCCACATGGTTATTTTTCATGCATAGAGAGAATGAAAGAAAGTTTTAAAAGTTACTTGGTATAAATTTCCCTTTGAATAGGATTCATTTTAACTGATTGTGTACTTACATATGAGAATGTTTGTTAAAATTTTATAAATCATGAAGATTTAGGAAATATCAATTTTTTAAAGGAAATAATGGTAAAATCTATCATGTATTATTTCTGGATTTGGTAGCCATTTAAAAATTTTTGCAAATTGCTCCTTATTAGAATAGTAGATAATTGATTTACCATTAATGATCTTAAAAGCTACTAGACTTTGTATTATCTTTGAACTATTTATTTAAATTTACAAGACAAAATTAACTTTTAATTCAGTACAGTTGATAATGCAATTATTATCATTTCATTTATAGTGATAAATTGGGTTATCTAACTGCCACAAATACGCCATTTTAAGCCATAAATTAGCAGTTTTATGTTTTATTTTAACTTAGATAAGTAATATCTTTATTTTAGATACTCTGTTTTTTCATCATTTTCTATATTAATAATTCAAATACTTTTGAAAACATTTTATTTTACATGTGCTATAAACAAAGGTATAACTATGTTCCTTTCAGACTCAGAAAAAATTGGGGGATAGTATGTAATTCAGTATTTTCTGATAATGGATATGCAAATGGCTTTCATAACATTGTCCACATTTATATTTTTAGGAGCAGCATAAGTGTGCATAACATTTTTTCCTTAATTACAAGTGTGTCACCAAAAGTACTGATATTGGACTTGTAAGAGATATTTCTTAAGGCTTCATTTGTATCCTAAACAGTATTAACCGGTTAATTTTAAAAATGAAAGTGATAGAGGCCCCTTTGCCTAATGGCAACTTTATGGAAATGAACATTTCTGATGATTTCACAAATTATTTTTCTTCATAGCTCTAAACAAAAAGTATCATGTATAAATCCAGCAAATCTATCCAATAATAGGCAATCACACAGTTTCAGTCTTGACCAAGCAATCAGTAAGTTTAATCACCTTCACTATAAATAAATATTTCACAAGAATCTCACTAAAGTTTTCAATATTTGATAATTGGCTCCAGAGGTAAACAATGAACGTAGAGGCCAAAATGTGAGATGCAATTTGATGTGCCTTATCTTTTTGGTTTTCTGGAAGTAAATTTAACAAACAGTATTTTAGTATAGTAAGTATTTATTGAGTAACTGCTGGTATTGGGTATATGTGACCACTGGGATATATTGTGAGGAAGACAAAGTTCCTGTTCTCAAGGTCTTTACATCTATTCGTAAATATAGTCAAGTAGACGGGAGATTTTACAGTGACACAAGTTATGACAGTGTTGAATACAGGATTCAGTGGGAACACAGACCGTGGGCACCTAACCTGCCTTAGAGGACTCCACACAGACTAGCTGGAGGAAATCACATTTAAGCTGAGACCTACGCAATGAAGAGAAGTTAGGTAGGGATGGTGACGCATGTGTGGTGTTGGTTTCCCGGAAGAAGTAGCATATGCAAAGCTGGCGCCTGGAGAGAGCATGGGAGAACTGCACATAGATTAAAATCGTTACAGTTCAGGGTGTGAAAGGAGAATGACCAGAGGTGAGGCGAGAGAGATAGCAAGGCTGATCATAAAGGCTCTTGTAAGTCAAACTGAGATGTTTGGACTTGATCTTGAGGCTGATGGAAAGCCACTGAAGGATGTTTCTTTGTGTGTGTGAGGAAGGTTAGCCCTGAGCTAACATCTGTTGCCAATTCTCCTCTTTTTCCTGAGGAAGACTGGCCCTGGACTAACATCTGTGCCCGTCTTCCTCTCCTTTATATGCGGGACACCGCCACAGCATGGCTTGATGCTGTGGCACACCTCTGTTGGTCTGCATCCGGATCTGAACCCACAAACCCTGGCACATTGAAGCGGGGCTTGCGAACTTAACCACTACGCCAGCAGGCCGGCCCCACCATTGAAGGATTTTTAAGCAGCCATTAAGCCTTTTAAAAAACATTTTAAATAAACTTTTAAAACTAAATTTAAGAAGGAACAATGTTTTACTTTGTTGCATTTCATTCTTAAGAATTATTTTATTTTTTGTGAGACATCCCTATAGGAAACATTAACTGCTCTAATATAAAGTCCAGAATTACAGAGAGCATGGAACTATATTAACTGGCTGGGTGTCTGCATCCCTGACACCTCCATTCCAGGAAGGAGGAGCATGAAATTCTTGGTTCACAGCTACCAGTCTCTGATACAAGTGACCTAAAGTAGTTAGTGCAATTCTTGTACAATGAACAACTACTCTCAAAAAGAATTAGGCTTATCAAAGCAGATCAACAACAGTCTTGGTAATAAATATTTTATGTAGGGTCTAGGATCACAAAAGCCACTGAAAAAACAGGGGGATAGAAGAACTCCCATATGTGACACTTTTATTTCAGGAGAGCCCAAAGAGTTCAGCCTGGACCGTGTCCTCCCTCCTCCGCCAAGTGCAATCTGGGTGGTCCAGTTGAGTTCCAGACTTGTCTTATTTTAAAGGGCTAACCTTCATGCAGATGGCTCTCGGTGTACACCGCCTTGTCCTCAAGAAAATTGAAATTCCTAAAATTGTTTCAAAACAAATCTAGTCCATTGAGGTCTTCCAGATGGTGGTAGTTAGTTAACCTAGGAAGAGATCCAGTTGCAGGCAAAACAAAACAAAAGAAAAATGTATTCCACGATCAGGTGCATGCCCTCTGTCTTCTTGTTCTCTTTCTCTCTGTAATTTATCCGGTGCACACCTCACCCTGTATCATAACTTTGTTTTGAATGTCAGCAATGTTAAAGGAAATCCACAGTGGACATTGCCTTTAACTTCCTAATTCCTGCACGTGGTTTCCCGAATTTGAAGAATCACTGGCGCATGGGATATGATGTAGAAGAGAAATAGCCATAGAAAGCCCTTTTTATGGCTGCTGCAAACCGGTGTCATAACATAATTTTGTGTTTCTCTCCTTTGATGCCAGAGTATCTGTAGTGAAAGCCCCTAATAAAATGTAAAGTGCCTTTTAATTGTAACTGGTGGTTATTATTGTTGTTATTATTTTGTGTATTTATCTCTTTATCTTTTTTTACTTTGAATTACCGTAGATAATGGATTAACTGTATTTAACTATCATGTATCAAGGTTGTGCAGTTTAAAAACTATAATTTTTGCCAGAGAATAATATGTAATTTCACTTTCATAATACAAAATAATATACATTAGGTAGGGGCAACATAATTACTAGAGATGATGATTTTATTATTTGGACTCTTAATATACTTATTAAATATACCACTGGAAAAAGTATGATTGGCCAGTGCAATTTAATAAGTGCCCCTTTTATGCCAAGCATGCTGCCTGGACATGTGTGTTTTATAAAATGTAAGATAAGATTTTTCTCTGACCTCAGGAAGTTACTATAGGTAACATACCCACATAGTAAAGGCTTTTTATAATGAGACCTAAATGAGATTCAAGGGATTTATTCAAACATTATTCTCAGGTTCTAAAAGATACACGTAGTAGGTGTTCCATAAACATTTATTAAATACAGTGATGTAATTTATTATAGTGCAAACAGAACCTTTACATTGTTGGGCAAAATGTAACATGCATTCTCGAATATAGGAGATTGAAATTGGAGATTACATATGGCAGTAATGAGTTTTAAGCGAGGCCTTGAAAGGAGTGGAGATGAAGATTTGTACAGATGATGAGGAAGTGAGGGTGTTTTGGATAAGATGGCAAAAGCAAGGACATAAAAACGTAACGATTAATTGCTTCCACGTGATGACAAACAGATCTGAAATACACGTGGATAGTGATGGGAGAGAATATATTGACAAGTACAAAGAAATGGGGTTTATGACTTCAAGGGGTCATTGTTGAAAAAGTCTGGTTTGGGAAACCAGAGTTAGGTAGACGGAAGAGGAGTCTAGACTTGAGGTCATTAGAGCAGTGGCTGTCCAAGTCGAAGAGGGTTCTAAAAAATACTGGCAAGAGAAAACAAAGTGGTGTGATTTAGTAATGTGTTAATTTCCATGATGAAAAAGGGAGTTTTTTTAGATAGTGTCACTGAAGAGGATAGAGTGACTAATTGTAGCAAGAAATAAAGAGCTTCAATTTTGTGAATTGGTAAGTTATCTAAATAAATTTATACAAATAGAGAGATATAATGCTAGAGAGCAAGGCCAACTCTGGGGATGTTAATTGTATATTATTCTTATGCTTCATATAGGAAGTCATATGAGGAATCAAACCAAGAAAACAGATAAAGGAAGTAAATCATAGATTCAAGGGGAAGTGAGAAATAGGCAGTTAATGAATACGAGGGAAAGAAGTCAGAGATGAGCTAGGATAGCTGGAGCAGTCCAATGTTATACAATACTAAGAAACTGTTTCAAGAGGAAGGTTTTTGTTTTAATTGAGGGATCTAAAATGGAAACTATATAAAAGGTATGTAGTATGTAGTGTAATTACATGGTGTATATGAAACCAGAAAGTATTAATAGTTTAAAAGTTCCGGAAGAATGCCAGGGACAGAAGCCTGTGTTGGGGGCAGGGTGGGAGGATGGGGAGGTAGCAAGGAGTAAGGAATTGAAGGAATTGGACCTAACAATACTTTGCAACTGCTGAACAAAGATAATTCATTTCATTTTCACTTTTAAATGACTCTAATTGCATAAATGTTACTCAATGGTTGAAAGATCATTTTGTATTTTTCTCATTTTAAATGAATTTATTACTTTATGGAAAGTGATAATGTACTCTTGAAAGCATACATGCTTTCATGGACATAATATGTTTGGGATTCTTGACAGTTTTTGTCTTGTACAGTGGAAAGAGTTTCATCTTTAAGGGACAGGGAGACTAAAATTAGTAAGTAAACATATTAAGTTGACTTTTGGAGCTACAGTTTTCTTTTGCAAGAGTGAAGCCTTATGAAAGATATTACATTTTATAATGTGCTCTGATAAACAAACGGGAAATATATCCATTCAAAATAATTTAATTCGTTCTCAAATTTTTTGTGTTTACATGATCTCCAAAGCTATGTTTTCATAAGTATTTTTACCATGTAAATATTACCATGACTTAAAGTGGTGTAGAGTAGAAATTTCTAAACCACTATTGTGTCTTTTTATGAACTATGAGATAATCTTTGGTTTTTTAGTAGTAAATTAAGTATTCAGGGTTTTTGTGAATTTGCAGCGTTGGGGAGAATATGCCAGGTCACATGTGGGCATGTATAAAATATTTAGACTTTAATAGAAAGAAAAACCAACTTTATTGAGTTAAGTATGAGTAAGAACAGCAGGCTGTTGAAATGATTGATGGTTTTCTTGTCACCTGTAACAGACTAACATAATTTCACAAAGCCTTTGCTTACCACTTACAAATTATCCCAAATTCTTTTGTAGTAAAGATAACATGTATGCTCCCTAAGCAAAACATTGCCTACTTCCTTCCTTCCTTGCTTCCTTCCATCCTTCCTCCCTCCTTTCTTTTTTCTTTCTTTCTTTTTTTTTCTTTTCTTTTTTTCTTTCCTTCTTTCTTCTGATTTTGGAGTTTAAAAAAAATTATTTTGTATTTTTTAATAAAAATCTTTAAAATACAATATGTTTGTAGTCATTAAATATTTTATAGAAAAGAAACTATACATAATAGAGAATGCTCTAGAATGGAAGGTAGGAAAATAGAGTGACTGACTTCTTCCTTTCCTCCTTATTTTCACAAATATTTTTAGCACTGATAATAATATGAAGTACAAAGCCAAGAGAAAAATTCCTTAATTCTTTTATTCATCACACAGGTTCTGAGTGCCTGCTCTGTGCTAGTTATTGGTAATTTATCATTGAACAAGACAAGGTAGGTTCCTGCCGTGATGGAATTTATATTCCAGTTATGCAATCAGATAATGAAGAAGTAATTAATGTAAGATGTAATAAACCATGATAATGGAGGGGCATGAGACAATGAAAGAATTGAACAAATGATGCAATAGAGAGTAACTGGAGGAGTCATCATTGGGTAGGGTGTCAGGGAATGCCTCTGTGAGGATATGACATTTGACCTGGAAGATGAGAATGGACCACCCAAACAAAGATCTGGGAAAGGGGTATTGGGAGCAGGAGGGAGGATCATATGTAAAAGCCTGGGATGAGAAGAGGTCTTGGCATTGTTAAAGGTCAGAAAGGAGGCCAGTGTGGCTGCAGAATAGTGAGCAGGGCAGAGAATGGTCTGGGGCAAGGTGGGAGAAGTAGGAAGGGGATAAATCGTGTAGGATGTTGAAGGTTTTGGTAAGCGGTTTGCGTTTAAACAGAGAATGATATGGTCTGATATATGTCTTTAAGAGATTATTCTCTCTCATGGGTAGAGGTTGAATAGATGTTGCCTTAACAGAAATTACAGTGTAATAGGGAAGCTCAAAACATGTATGTAATATAGTACAAAGTAGGAAATGATAAATTGTATAAGAGAGGTAAAGACCAAATTCTGTTTGAGAGAACAATAGACTTAGCTAGGAAAATCAGGAAAGAATTTAGTGGAGACATGTTGCAAAGGTGTGAATGTTTAGACATCTGGAGAAAGGGGAAGAGTATTCCAGAAATGAGATGAAGCACCTCACAGAAAAGTTCAGGGAGCTAGTAAGTAGTTCAGTTTGGTTTGAACTTAGTGGAAAGTAAGTTTGGGACCAGATCATGGAAGACCTTGAACTCAGGATTATGAATTTGTGGGTCAGCCCCAGTGCCCTAGTGGTTAAGTTCGATGTGCTCCACTTTGGCAGCTGGGGTTCGGTTCCTGGGCGTGGACACACACCACTCATCTGTCAGTGGCCGTGCTGTGTTGCTGGCTCACATAAAAAATGAAAAAAAGAGGAAGGTTGGCAACAGATGTTAGCTCGGGGCAAATCTTCCTCAGCAAAAAAAGAATTTGAACTTTCCTGTAAGCAGTGGAATGCCATTGAAGAAATTAATTATAGCAATGCATTGCAAACCTGAGTTATTTTGGAATCTGTGTGTAAAATACACTGGCAGATGGATCAGCTTACCTTTGCTGGGTCAGGTTTGTTTTCTGTCTTTATGATCTGAAACGAGGAGATTAAACTAGGTGCTCTCTACAATCCCTGTTATTTTTAAAACACTATGATTTTCAATATAGTAAATACTACAAATATTTCAAAAGCACAAGGCATTTAAATTTACTCATTATTTTAGCAAATTAGTTTATATAGAAAGACTGCAACACTGTTATTAGAAGAGGTCATTGTAGATTATCTTTATTGCCCATATCCCCAGCTTTGTATGCCCTTATTTGTTGGTGAACTTTTCAATCAGCAAATCTACAATGCTAGTTGGGCAAAGATTCCAAATATATTTTTTTCCCACTGCAAAATGTAGCAAACACAATAATAATGGCCTTCACTTTAAGTAAACCTCATTTTTTTCTCTGCGATAGCATCTTTTTTTTTTTTTTTTCTACTTATATTACCTAATAGAGGAGTACATAGAATGTTAGTTAATCCGGGCACTCATGGCGGAGTCTAACGTTCTGGGGTTGTTTGGTTTTGCTCTTGGTTCTCACATTACTATTTGGAGACCACTTGCTGCTGCCCTCTCTCCTATTTGGAAATTGATAAACTGTTCCCTCACTCCATTTTTACACAGCAGACTGTGAACTGAGAGTGAGCAGCAAGAAGCCACCATCTAGCACAAATACAATCCTTTAATGTCTCACTGTATCATATTAGACATTTCTGACCACCAGACTGACAGTGCGGTATTATAGATTAATATCTGGGGGGCTATATCTTTATAATTATAATATTGTTATATAAAAATACTTGGCCTTTTGAATACTTATAAATATGCTATTTCATTAATACATGAGTATGCATTAAAAATATAATGTAGCTTTATTTTCGTCGTGATTAGATAACCATGATAACCACCTGATATTGATAAGAGTTACTTAGGTTACTCTGTGATTCATTTCTGCATCTTTAGTCATATAAAGTAGTGTATGTTATCTTTAAAATGCTGTGCTTTTCTTTCTGTGCATTGGTGGGGAAAGTGCTGGATAACAGCATCCCTAGTGCTCTCCTCTACTGAGACTTGTGAGCCAAGAGCTCACCAAAACAGTAAGTCATATTGTAGTTGGTGCATAAAGACGTCACATTACAGGGGGAAAACACTGGTATATTCTAAGTGGTTATAATTTTTGATTTCATGGAAAGGTAAATGGCATGAGTTGTGTGCAGAATGGTGTATCAGGTTAAATATCTCCATCATTTACTTGAGTTATACCAAAGAACTGCTCAAAAACTACTTTGAAAATGATTTTGTGAATGATGGGGTTTCTGAGATTGTCTTTAGGCACATTTAGTACAAAGTAAAAGGACTCCTTGGCAGCTCTAGTGGTATGTTAGGCACCCTACTAAGCTTAAACTTGCTAGCTCTTGGCCTTGGAGCACCCACACTCACAGTTGTTGCTGAGCTGCGAACTCATAGTTTTCTGGACCTTTTCTACCCACTACAGTGTCAGCTTTATGTCTACTTGTGTTTTACTCGTCTTTCCCCTTGAGTTCCCAGTGTAGTCCACATAAGAGATACAGGCACAATTTTGAGAAAAAAGAGAAAGAATTTGACATATGCAGGTTTGTGTAGTACTTCATATCTACTACTTCAAAACACTCTAGGGGCTGGCCTGCCTCAGCAGCCTGGGGTTCAAATCCCAGGCAAGGACCTACATACCACTCATCAAGCCATGCTTCCCATATACAAAATAGAGGAAGGTGGGCACAGATGTTAGCTCAGGGACAGTCTTCCTCAAGCAAAAAGAGGAAGATTGGTAACAGATGTTAGCTCAGGGCCAATCTTCTTCATCAAAAAAAATCAGTCTAGCAAATCAACAAGAACTTTAAATGTTACTGACCTCTGTTGTGAGTCTAGTAAGCCTGCTGTTGGTTTTAAATACTGTTTCGCAAAGAAAGATTTATAATGAGGTTTTCTTTGAACGCAATGTGGTCAGTACTCTTCTTAATCAACAAAATAAACTTTAAGGCAAAAAACTACCTTCAAAAAATGATTACAGGACAAATATATTATGTAAACTTTGAGGGATATTTGTCATGGTTCAGTTTGGGACACATAGGATGTTTGTCAGATAAGTGGATGAATTTCACTACGTTTATGTCACCAAATATTGTTAACACTCTATCTGCTTAATTTCATTACATTAAAAACTTGTAATGAAATTTACATATATAAATATATTTTTCATATGTGTGAAAAAGTTGTTACAATTTATAATCACACTTATTAGCCATAAGCATTTTGATGACCTGATAGTCTCCTGTATCATTTTGATTATGTTTCATAGCCTGGTATAATTTAACCTCAAATTCGGAGTTTTTTTTAAATTAACTCATGCAACATGGTACTGTGTTAGCTTTTGGTATGTAGAATATACATTTTTATCGGTGTATTTTGTTAATGTTAAAGTCGTAGGTAGTGTTTTCAAATTGTCCAAGGATTCTCATTGAAATTTATGAAACACGTATATGAAAATTGTTATTTTCCCCCCAATCTTTTCTTTTAAAGGTGAATTATATCCAGTTGATTATAAGAAGTCTCAGGGGAGTACTTTTTAGTAGCTTTAAATTGTTTATCATGGATTTTAATGTGGGACACCTACAGAATCCACTTTTGACACAGGGCAGGTTGCAGTAGTGTTGCATTACACTGTCAGCAGGTGCTGCCATGGACATTGGTGTAAAGTAAGAAGGAAGGGATTGGGATGCAGAACATTAATTGGAAAGAGAGAAATAAATCCTTCCCTTTCAGTTGCTTCACTGATTCCCAATGTCCCAGGTAGAGTGCACCTGCTGCGTGGCTGAGAAGAACAGGTACATTCTAGCATTCCATTAATTTCAGAGGAATGTCAGTGGTGTGCATCTACCCAGCAGGTGTGATGAGCTGAAGGAAGAAGATGGGCTGGGGGCAGAGTACAGAGCAGAAAAGAGGTAGCCCAGATAGTGTGGTTCTCAAAACAAGGGACGGTAAGGGTAGAATATCTCCTTAAAAGCTTGTCTTTCTAATAATTCTCCTCTAATTCCTAATGGTACTACAAATTTTTGTAGTATTTGAAGCCACATTAGAATTACGACAGCATATGTTAAAATTGTGCAGTGTGGCTCGGTAATATAGAGTTAACAGTTCCTGAAATGATTTTAAAATCTAGCAGACTGAAGTTACCCTGATAAGGAGCTTGGTTTTGATTACAATAATGAGATATACGGTGTGGTGTCAAAAACTGTCTTCCAGTTGACACAACAATCCATAATTTATAGATTGCCTTAAAAATTAAAAGACAAAGTCAATTATAACTAATTATGATGCTACATTTGCTTGAGAAGTTATTATATCCTTTGGGATAAAGGAAGTAATATTCATGTCAGTCAGGAATCTTTAGCTACAGTTTCCTGGTTCTATCTTAAGAATTTTTCAGTTTTGTTTCATGAGAATCCTAAGCCACTGAAAGCCTGAAACCCTGCTATTTTTAGAAATAACCATAGTAGCTTCTGTACATCATTGCACATTTGTTCCTATTCTGAACTTCGTATCTCTGCCAAATCTTCAGAGAGGTTACTGGAAGTTTTGCTCAATGACTGCTGAATCAGACAGAAATGAATTTTAAATTATGCTGGAGAAAATAATAATAACCTGAGTTACAGCATCAAAATATCATTGTTATTCCTATTGATATTGGTGTCAAATACTCAATAGAAATTAAAAATTCAAAATATTGCATACTTATTAATGCTTTATTTCACATTGGTCAGCGGTTTTTTTTTTTTTTTACAGGCAAAAGCCAAACTATATGCAAATCATACTGCAGGACTGGATATTTTAGCATCTTTTAAGGAGGTGAAGAGGAGTGGTTTATAGTTTCCTATAATTTTATGTCATAAGGAGAAGAGATATGACATTCTTCTTTCTTAAGAAGGCCAGTGAGTTCTTAGAAGAAAAGAAAAATTCATCCTTGTATAAACTTCCTAGAAAATTTAATGACTTTGCAAATTAATAGCTGCATCTCAGGTTATTGGCGAGGCCTCCTTTTATGTATACTTTGATCATCGAGTAGTTTACCAGTGTATGTGAAACACATGTGTTTTATGTTGTGGAATCGGCCACAATGCGTATATGGAGCATTCTTTCCTGATTTCCAGAAAAAAAGAAAAAAAACATTAAGGGAATATATATTCAAAGAAGACAAGCTACTATAAAGTAGTTGTTTGAGTAATATTATAAGTTGTTATCCTTTTTATATATTTAGGATTTCATTTTGTTGGAAAGCTTTCAAAGGGTGACCTAGTACATGTGCCAATGACAAAAGCTCCTTGTAACAATTCAGAGCATGCTTTATGCTTTATGAAATGGGATTGTAAAAATCCTCTCAAAAATGACATCCGAAATAGCATTAAAACACAATTTCCTCTGATAAGGCTTTAAGGCACTCATATGAAAAGTGATACCCCTTTGAGTGAGCCTGGGTCAGCATTATGTGATGTTGTGTTGCTCATAACTGACATTAATCCATTAAGGGTGCGAGGGTCATTTATTTTCCTCATGAAGTCATTAAATACCATTATTGATTTCTGTTCAGTCAGTTAGATTGTACCATCATTTTATGATCATTATGTACATTAATGCTAAGTCTTGATTTCATGCACTTTAAATAATAGATATTATCATATTTAAAGTTAGAGTTTAAAATAAAGTTAAAATGATAACAATTATGAAAAGGAAATTCTATACTTGGTTCACTAACCAAGATCATGTTCACCAGAGTTGTCAAAATGACGTTGATGTCTAAAAATGTATAACCATCCAGCTTCAATGTATTGTTAGCTAAATAGTACAAATGGATAACTTTTCATTTATTTTTTAAATTAATAAAGTTAAATTAATAAAACTGGAATGTGGGTCTATATAATATTCCTCTTTTACTGCAACCATTTCTATAACTGGTTGTACTACTGTCTGCTGCTTTGCAGATGGGTCTATTACTTTAATTTCCTATTTTTTGCCATGTAAATGTAAACAAAGAATAAATACTTAAGAAGATTCCTAGTTCTTCAGTGTGTTGAGCAGGAAACTGGGGGAGGAAGATGAAAAGAAACCAGTGTACTAGTTGTTCTGTTCTGGAAACATGGTGGATAATGCTAAATGGTTTTTGTTATAGAATTCATTTGATGTTAAATTGTTCATTTAATTGAAACAACTTAGAATTGATATTTCTACACACTCCCTTGAAATAATTTTGTCAAGAGAAATAGCAAAATAGAGAATTCCGTTCTTTCCAATTTCTGTCGTTTTTTTAAGAGCAGTCATCTTTTCCTCAACTTAATACATTATATTTGTGTTTTACTTGAAGGCATACTTTAATAGTCCTAGGAACGTTTTAACTTTCATATTTTGGCAATATTTTAAGTTATTTCTCTTACCAATCCTTTTGGAATTTGATACAGAAACTGTTGGTTTAAACAATAGTGAAATGAAGTTTATTAGATCACCTTTCTTCTAGGAAGTACTGTTGAAGGTCTTTAGCCTCTAGTGCGGTAGGACCAAGTGGTACCAAGTTTATTAGAGCAGCATCTTTGGAGAAGTTGTGTGCTTAGCACTTTTTCACAGGCTTCCTGCCTGCCTCATTGAAGGAAACCTGAGCAAAGCTGTGATGTTAATGAATTATGACAAGCCTTTTGCCTGTCAGGCGGAGGTTCCCGCCTTCCTCCTTTAAGACAAAAACTTAATGGAAGATGCTCAGATGGGCAAGCTCTCTGATGATACCCCTTAAGTGCTCATCCCTTTTCTGATGCGAATATTCAGAGAGCCGTGAAGCTGCAAGTGGCAGCGTTTAATATCGTCTTTCTCATAATGCCTGAATAATTTTCCGGAGACTGATCGCTGCAGCTGCTGTGAACATCGTTATTTGTTTATTCTTCACCTTGGTCCTGGTGGAATGCTGACCCAGCTAATCTTCAGGACTCACGGGGAAAATGGTTTCGTATTCATAGCTCTCGTCTGTTCTTTCAAATAAACACAAAACTGAAGCTTCTGACCAGCCACTTTAATAATAGAGAAATAAGGAGAACTGATTCTTTAGTTTCCTTTCAAAGTGAAAAAAAAATGACTGTTAATGAAGAATTTGGTGAAAAATGAAGACTATCTTGCATATTTTTAATGGATGTTTGTGAGAGGAAAGGAGAAAGCATAGGCTGTCGTGGTGAGTTATAGAACGTTGTTGAGATTTCCCTCCGGTAGTGCTGCTCATTATGTTAAACAGCCTAGCTTTTAAGCTACTGTAGTTTTCGTTTTATGTGTATTGGCCTTCATTTGCTGAAATGCTTCAAGTTCACAGTACTAAAGTCATTTTGAAAACGGGATGTAATTACAAAGGTATCTTATGCTTACCAACAGCTTTTTTGGATCAATTTAATTATCATTACTTGTGGATACTGTAAATTGAATATCCCTTCCCTAATTACATTAAACTCAGGGGTTAGCTGCTTAAACATCTAAATGAGAAAAGTTCATCCTTTGCTATAAATAGGAGAATTGTCCTCTTATTTAGACTGACCTTAGAAGCAAAGCATTTTACATGAGATTGTCAGGTGAGCATTATAAAGACAGTCTGTAATGAGATCTGTAATGAGGAACTAAGGTATAATGGCCCTTTGAAAAAGTTAATTTATTCAGCATTTTCTTATTGCTTGATGGAATTAAAGTTTGGATGTATGTCCAGACCCTGTTTTTAAAGGGGCCAGTCACACTGTTCTTGGTTTACTGATATTCTGCCAGTAGTTTGAAGTGGTTTAATATTACTATTCCAGCTTAATGGAAACCACCGTAAATGTAGTGAATTAGTCTTGCCCTTTTAAACAGAGCTAATTTATTTAGGGACTAGGAATGTTATTTTCCCTGCTTTCTCCTTCTCTTTTACACAAATGATATACAGGAATTGATTCAAGCCACATAAAGAGTACATTTTTCTCAGAGGAAAAAAAAAAAATGCCTTTAGACACCTATAAACAGGAACTGTTTTTTCCTGTTGTGGAAAATCAGCCTTTAATTAGCTGATGTGTGTGTCTTGGGTTAGTATTTGTTGTCTGTTCGACTCAAGTGATTTTGTGCTTTGTAAAAAAACAGATTGTTCTAGTGAGAGATTTGATTGATTTCTGCTTGCTATAGTCATTGTAAATTTTAGTGCATGCATAGCTACTTGCTTTTATTTATTTTGTTTTCTTCTCAATTGTGGCTTCATTAAAAATCTGTCTATTACAGTTGAAACTCTTAAAAATGTAAGCATGACTATTTTCACAAAATAGCGCCTTCTGAGTGTGCTTTATGATTTATCATAAAAACCTCTAAGATAGGACAAATTGAGGCTAGATGTGTTCAGATCTGAAGCAATTCCTGAGATAACTAGAAGAGTTTTTTATTGTGCAAACAAGTAGCTAAAATCGTTAATAGTAATGGCCAATTTTGAGACTCAGATCAAAACACATCCTGAATGTTTTCTGGATTTTCTAATGAGGTGTATTGTAGAATACAACAGAATCAAGAAAAAATATAGACTTTGGTAACATTAAAGAATTAACAAGTGTTTTTGAGCTCTAGGGTTTCCAAAAGCAATTCCATGTTATACTAAAGTATACTGGAAACAGTGTATTTATAGATATTTTAAAATACTTTCAACCATACTAAACTCTAGAAATTTATTTTTGGTGGGGTACTAAATAACAAAATGAAAATTCTTTGGATTTAAGTATGTCTTTTAATACCTTTGTAAAGCTAGTTTCTTAAAAATATGGAGTCTCACATAGCAGTTTAGTGGTTAAAGGTATGAAATTGAAAGTTCGTACAAGTGGCAGTTTTCCTAATCAATTCAAGCAGGCGCTGAACTCTGGAATTACATTTCTAGTACAAGAGGACCAACCATAGGTAACCTAACTTTTAAAAAACTGGTAGCAATTTTATGCTTCTGAGAAAATTAGACACAGTTAGCAGTTGTATCAATTTATTAGCAGTCAGTCAAGTTTTATTCTTCTTCATAAAAAACAATCAGAGGTAGACATTTAAACATAGATGTGTATAGATAAGGTAGGAATTTCAAAGAGCCCTGCGCATATAACTCTTCCTGAAAAGGAATCTTGGTAAAGATACTGTATATCAGTCGTTGAGTAATGAAAACTCAGGGTCATGAAAAGTAAAGAAGGAATGGTTTAAAGTCGATTTTAGGCATCTGTGCATATAATGCTTCTCCTGTTCAAAATTAGAGGGGTGTGTGTGTGTGTGTGTGTGTGTGTGTGTTTCATCTTCATCAGCATATGACACCTCGTAGTCATAAGAGTTGAGGTTCTCAGTCCAGAGTTTGTGAGACCAAAAATATCTACGACATAGGTTTCTTAGAAGGAAGGTGCTGACTCATTAATCTCTTTGTCATATCTTGTAAAGCACCAGGATATAAGTGATTTTGATGTTGATGATGGTAATTGATACACATTAAGTTTAGCTCAGAAATTAAGGGCTGTTAGGAAAACTGCTCCTCATCATTTATCCTCACTTCTTGGGAAATGTTTATGCTTTGTGCAGTATTTATGCTGTTCTGCATGCTCAGTTAATAGTGTCATGATCCCTTCTTATCACTCTAATTACGTTCACTGAGATGGTACCAAATTGGGCAAAATCTTGCTAAAACTTTTCTCCCCCTTAGCATTTTCAGTGGCTTCCTATGCATCCTCAAATTCTGTTAAAAATTATTTTCTCAGGACTTTATTAAAAGACATTTTTTAAAAATTCTAGATTTCAGTACAGTGCGCAAGATGGTTTATAAAGCGGCATCTGTATAAACGTTGCCATAGCAAGTTTCCTCAAAGAGCTAAGTAGTAGTCTTGTCTTAAGTAACATTAAGCATTTACCACAACTTGTGGGTGCTTTGTAGTATAATTCTTGTAGAAGCTTGAAAATAAGACTATAGAGGGCCGGCCTGGTGGTATAGTGGTTAAGTTCATGTGCTCTCCTTCGGGGGCCTGGTCACAGGTTCGGATCCCAGGTGTGGACCTACACAATGCTCATTAAGCCATGCTCTGGTGGCATCCCACATACAAAATAGAGGGAGATGAGTATGGATGTTAGCTCAGGGACAATCTTCCTCAACAACAACAAAAGTGCAGAGTTTTTACTTTGCTCAGCCTGTGGTCAGTCAGTGTACATAAACAGTGATAGGGTGGTGAAACAACTTAGCACTAATAATAGCGTCCATGTGGTGATGAAGAAGTGTATTGAACACTGAGGTTCTTTAAACCAGAATGAGCTGTAGAATGCCATTTAAAGATGGAGGTTAAAGAATTCAATACTAATGTGTAGGATAATAAAGAAGAGCACAAATTAGAGCGTCAGTTGGAAAAGATACTTTCACATTTCATTTTCACAGTTACCCTCTGAGGTCTTGGTCCCACTTTTTCAGATGGCACACCTGAGTCTCACAAGAGTTAAAACAAACAAAATCCCAGTGTCACAGAACTAATAAGGAGACGGTCCGGTATTTGAACCCAGATCTGTGTCACTCCAAAGTCTTTCAGTGGAAAGCTCCCTCCCATACTGTACAGCCCATGAATGTGTCTGTCAGTATAAACACAAAGAAGAAGTATTAAGAAAGTGAAACCTTTCCTCTCCTCTCTCTTCTCCTATTTCCTCTTTGTAAATCCCTCTCCTCACAGCTCATCACCATATTCTTCTCCCATAATCTTCATTACCTGCCCCAAAGTCATTACAAATAAATAAGTCTGTGTAAAAAGTGTACTGGCAGTGCAAATGCATCTTCAAGACAACTCCTTAAACCTCCACTATTAAGAAGTTCTAGAACTCGCATTGTTCACAACACCTAGGCACTGAAAGAAATAGACGACTGCTGATAGGATATGCAGTTTAATAGAGTTTACAGACTAACTGAAAATTGTATAAACCTAACCACAGGCCAGATTCTCAGTGACTAAAATCTCTACCACCCTTCGTCCAAGATGTATTATTTTCTTGTTTCAAACTTTTACAGACTATAATAATGCTGGATAAACAAACCTGGGGTAACAAATGTCATCATAAAGTGTCTATGTGTTATTAAAGGGAATCTTAGAAAAGCTTTTTTCCAGCATGTACCTCTTGAAATAGCAACAGGGCCAGAATCCAAAAGAGTGAAAAATAATTTTTTAAATAAGACACTTATATGACTTCTGGTTTACATAACCATCAAAATATTGTTCCTAAGTGTCAGAACTAGTTCTGGTCTACATCTGAAGCTGCTACAAGAAGCATGGAATCCAGGAAGTAAATACTGGAGTAGTTGAGACAGAATAAAGTGAGGCTGAGTAAATATCTGGAGCTTATCAATGAATTATTGAATTATTGTAAATACTGAGAAGGTGTCATGTTCCAAAGACCATCTTAAAAAATGTATATTACCAATTGTATAAAAAATTAAAGGAGATTCTTACATGGTTATAACTTACTTTCATCTCATTTATACTGTAAACTTGGCATGCATTATATTGACCCTTCCTTTTCCACAGTCCATCTCTCCTTTCTCCCTCCAACCACATCCGTGTCTTTTTTTACCTAGAGGCCAAGGAGTAAGCTACTACAATCTTAAATAATTCTTATTGTGCCAGTCCTAGCAATTATTTTTAATTTTTACTCCTGAAACTAAATTTAAAGTCTACTTCTTTTTTTTTTCTTTTTCTTTTTCCCTTTCTGGTCTCTGAATTATGGTTTGTGCTGAAAATCTTGTGCCAAGTAGGTTTGTCAACTAGGAAAAAAAGGACCTCAAATGGCAGAGGAGTGATTGTGATTGAGTGATGTTATCTTCCTGCTACCTTAGTACAGACACATCAGCGGACCTAAGTTAATTTAGCAGCCGTTCTCAATCATATGTTTCACTTGCTAATCATCAAAGACACAAGTCAATGGTGTCTAACTTTAAACTGTTCAAAATACCTTTGTGTACTGAGAAGAAAGCATTAAATTTTCATCACAAACTCTCCATCCAGAGACTAAATATGAAAAAGAAGCTTTAGAAAGATACAAATATGACAGAGGATTAATATTCTTAATATATGAAGAGCTCTTACAAATCAATAAAAATTGAGACAATAGAAAAATGGGAAATTTATAAAAGGTGACATGGATAGCTAAGAACCATGAAAAAAATGCTCAGCATTATCGATGACCAATAAAATTGAAATAAAGTGGCAGCGAGATGTCATATTTTATTTTTCACATTGACAAAGATTTTAAAAACTTAATAATGTCACTGTCATACGCTTCTGGTGAGAGTGTTTCCTGGTGAACAGTTTAAGGAGCACAATTTAGCAATATATGTTTAAAATTTTTTTAAGTATATATTATTTGGTTTAGAAATCTATATTTAGGATTCTAAGTAAATAATTTGAAGGATTGTGTATGTGTATGTGTGTGTGTGTATATATATATATAAAAGAACATTTAGCAGCATTGTTTGTAATGTCAAAAAAAACACCCTCCGTGGCCAACAATAAGGGATTGTTTAAAGTACACAGTTTAACACCACATAATTCTTTGAAGTACCAATTTAGAGCTATATGATCTTTAATAATTATTGAAAGAATTTAAGATACATTAAGTAGAAAAAATAGGTTATAGAAGAGCACATATAGTATGTTCCTATTTAATATATATACAGTGTGTATTTGAATGGGAAAAGTCTGAAAGACTACACCTTAAGTGATAAGCATATATATTTTTGGGTGGAGAGAGTTGGAGAGATTTTATTTATTTTGTCTTTGATTTCTTTGACTCTTTTTTTAGAATGATGAGCATTTACTGAGTATGTAAAAATGAAGAGAAAGCCATGCAACACTGGTCGTCAGATGATTTAATCCCTTCTTATCACCTCAAAAAATTTATGCCAAGCAAATATTTGTCTTGCTTGGGCAGTAAGAGCCAAATAATACAGATTTCTTTAGTTCAAGAGTGGTACCTCCGATGTGTAGTTAAATGCCTACCACAGCCATACTGATAATCAGCATTAAATCTATCAATTAATAGGCAATGAAAAAAAGGAAAAATGAAGAGGGAAAAATTCAATTTGAAAGAAATATTGAGATTAAAAAAAATAAAGTTATATCTAAAAGTAAAGGATTTTTAACACTTTATCACATGTAAGTAACCTTTGCAATTTATCTTATTATTACATGACATGTTAGGTACATTAATAGGGTGATTTACCCAGACTTTATAAATATCCAGTCAGTAATATTAATAGTGGGGCTTTTGCAAGAGTGAGGTGGTTCATATTTTAGAGTATTTATTCTTTCATAAATTATTTTTTAATTAAAGTAATTTAGTTACATAGTTAAAAATTCAGTAGTACTGAAAGACCCATCATGAAGAATGGTAATCCCGGGGCCGGCCTGGTGGCATAGTGGTTAAGTTTGCATGCTCCGTTTCAGCAGCCCAGTGTTTGTGGGTTTGGATTGTGGGCGCAGACCTACGCACCACTTATTAAGCCATGCTGTGGTGGCATCCCACATACAAAATGGAAGAAGATTGGCACAGATATTAGCTCAGGGCCAATCTTCCTCACCAAAAAAAGAAAAAAACAGAATGGTAGTGCTTCATCCACCCCATTTCCACATCCAGAAGCAGCTATTCTTTTAGCTGTTTATTTGGTGGTTAAATCCATGTTACTAGATAATATGGCATTATTTCTTAGTTTATCAATTTTATGTATTATCTGTTGACAACTTATGACATGAGGATACATCTCTCTTGCTGTTTATCTACTTATTTTTTTCTCCATTCTTCCAATATCATTATAGGACTATTTTAAATTGAGTCATTAAGTATATATTGTTAACCTTGGAACCATAGATTGTATGCTGATTATATTTATTCCCTGTACAGCTCTTTGCTTTTTCTTCGTTCGCTAGAGCATGTTCTCCAGGTGCTAAGAAACAGTACAGGGGAGTAAATTTTCTGCATCCTTACGTATCTTACAAACATGTCCTTTTCTCTACTTTCACATTTGTGTGATAGTTTGTGTAGAATTCTCAATTGAAAATTATTTGCTCTCAGAATTGTGAAGCCGTTGCTCCATTGTCTTCTACTGTCCACTATTGCTGCTGAGACCTCCAGCACCATTCTCATTCTTCTTCGATTATGTTCAATTTGTACCCCACCCTGTGCCCCATTGAAGCTTTTAGGATGCTAATTTTGTTCCCCAAGTTATTTGGCATTTCATGACAATGTGCCTTGGGAGGTGTGTGTATATGTATTTCATTCATTGTGCTTGTTACTCTGTGGGTCCTTTGCATTTGGGGACTGATGTCCTCTGTGATAGTAAATTTTCATAGGGTATTTCTTTGATAATTTCCTACCTTCCATTTCACAGTTTTCTCTTTCTAGACCTCCTTTTCATTGGATATTGAATCCCCTTTGTTGATTTCTCCAGTTTTCTTCTCTCTTCTTTCACATTTTCTCCCTGTCAAGTTTTTTGTTCTACATTCTCAGAGATTTTTCAGCTTTTTTTGTTTGTTTGTTTGTTGAGGAAGATTTGCCCTGAGCTAACATCTGCTGCCAATCTTCCTCTTTTTTTCTTTTTGCTTGAGGAAGGTTCTCCCTGAGCTAACCTCTGTGCCAGTCTTCCTCTATTTTTTATCTGGGTCACCACCACAGCACGGCTGATGAGTGGTGTAGATCCGTGCCTGGGACTCAAACCCAGGCCGCCAAAGTGGAGCACATCAAACTTAACCACTACACCACCAGGCCAGCCCTGAAACTTCTCAGCTTTTGCTTCTAATTCTTCTGTTGAATTTTCTTTTAT
Organism: Tapirus indicus; assembly: GCA_031878705.1. Classification (NCBI taxonomy): domain Eukaryota; kingdom Metazoa; phylum Chordata; class Mammalia; order Perissodactyla; family Tapiridae; genus Tapirus; species Tapirus indicus. Next base: position 29,100,908 of record CM062937.1, on the reverse strand, counting down.
TTTCGACATCATGTTTTTAATTTCCAAGAGGTCGTTCATATTTGTTGATTACTTATTTATCATAGCATACTGGTTTTGCATTTGGATGCTTTTAACTCTCGGAATGTTAAAATTTGGGGGTGTTCATTTTAATTGTTTTTATTCCCTGCATTATCCATTTGTTTTGGTCTCTTCCATTTATGCTGGGATTCTTTTTTCGGGCAGTCCTTGGTTATTCGTATGTGTTAAATTGTGAGGTACTGAAGGCTCATTGGAAGCTTTATGGGTTTGGTATTATGGACTGAATGTTTGTTTCCCCTCAAAATTCGTATGTTGAAATCCTAACCCCCAACCTGATGGTATTTGAAGGTGGGCCTTTGGGAGGGAATTAGGTTAGATTAGGCCTTGGGGATGGGACCCTCGTGATGGGATTAGTGCCCTTATAAAAAGAGGAGGAGCATGAGATCTCTCTCTCCTCCTCTGTGAGAGTACAAGAAGATGGTCATTTGCAAACAAGGAAGTGGGCTGTCAGCAGACAAGGTGCTGGACCTGCCAGCCCCTTCATCTTGGACTTCCAGCCCTCCAGGACTGTGAGAAATAAATTTCTGTTGTTTAAGCCACCAAGTCTATGGGATTTTTGATATAGCACCCAAACTGACTAAGATATATGGGTTGAAGGATTTATCTGGTGGACTTCACTATTTTATGATTGGGTGGAAGTCACCTTTTTTTTTTTTTTGCAAATATCTATATGTGAATATCTTTTATTTCAAGTTGGTTTATTTCTCCTTAAAATAATCTTCTGCTCTCTTGTCCTAAGGATATACAGCCCAGCTGTTAATGTTTCTGTGCAGAGATTGAGGAAGGAGACTTGGTCCAACAGTTTCTTTAGAGCTGAGATTCATTTTTGTTTTAACTCTCCATGTCACCTTTGCCTTCCGTCATATCTGGTGCCCTCAAGTCCCAAAGTCTTCCCCATTCTCTTTCTCCAGATAATATACCTCTAGTTTCCTGCCTAGGGTAGGGGTTGGGGAGAATGTGTACCCTTGGCTGCTAGGATTCTTTACATGGACAGGGCTGGGAATTGACTGGTTCTTTATTTAGCATGTTCCACAGTGTTCTGTCCCAGAGATATCCTCTGCCTTTTATCTAACCTGCGACTTCCCAGTCTTTTTCTCCAGGGTGATAAGGACTGGATCACCTTTCTTCTCATTGCCTCAGTGGATTCAGTGGGAGACTCTGCCCCTCACTTGTTCCTCTCCAGTTTCCCTGCCCCTTTGCTGTTTCTCAGATAGGTTAGACATACTCCTGCCTCAGAGCTTTTGCATTTCCTATTCCCTCTGCCTAGAATGCACTTACTACTTTTACACTGCCCGAACAAACAGTTCCAAAATCTCAAGGACTTGTATTACTTGAGGGTTACAGGTTGACAATGGCTCTCCTGGATCTGACTGGGCTCAGCTCCACATATCTCATTTTAAGATCTAGGTAATCTGTCGGGGGTATATGGTTCATGGTAGAGGGAAAATACTCAAAGCAGGACAGAGCCAAACCTGGCAAGTGCATTTAAAGCTTCTTCTTAGATGTGATACACCTTGCATAAGTTCATATATTCCATAGGTCTAAGCAGGTCATGTAGCCAAACCCAAAATCAGTATATTAGGGAAACGTGATGAGGCCAGGAGGGAAGAAATAATTGTGAACAAATAATTCAATGTACTACATCCCAGACATCACATGACTTGCTCCCGCAGTTCCTTCAGGTCTTTGTTCAAATACATCATCTCTGTGCTGCCTTCTCTAACTCCACCCTATTTAAAGTTTCATTGCTCTCCCACTTCCTATTCCCCTTCCCTGATTTCTCCATAGCACTTCATACCATCTGACATATTGTTATGTAATTTACATGTTTACTTTTTCAATTACCTGTCTTCCCCAACTAGAATATCTCTAGGCTCCATGAGGCCAGAAATGTTCTGTTTTGTTCATTGATGTTTACTCAGTTTCTAAAACAGTGCCTGGCACATAGGAAGTGCTCAAAAATATCATTGTAAATACCTAGAGATTCCCCTCTTCACCTTAGAGCTCCCCCATCCTTCTAAATCCTTTACCACATCTCAGGCTGATTTCTGTTGTTCAACAATTTGTTGAAATTGGTCATGCACTGGTGTATCTGCTTCCATTCTGTTTGACTTTGTGATTTTTACTTCACTGTTATTTTAAAGAATCTGTGCAGGGAGAGGAGATAAATACTTTTTATCAAATCGGCCATCCTTAACTAGAAATCTGACTTCTTATTTATTAAATAAAGAAAAGACTTTTGATTTAATGTGCTGGCTTTCATATAAACTATCAGCCACAGATTTGATTGGGATTGTTTTTCCTGAGGAATATTCGCCCTGTGCCAATCTTCCTCTATTTTTTATGTGAGTCGCCGCCACAGCATGGCTGTTGACTGTGGTGTAGGTCCAGGCCCAGGAACTGAACCTGGGCTGCCAATGCAGAGTGCACCGAACTTAACCATTAGGCCATGGGGCCAGCCCCTGATTGGAGTTTTTTTTAAAGTAAAGGTCACACAGAGTTATGTTCTCAAAAGCTAGAATAAATAAATTGCTTAACATAGTAACTGTTACAAGACATATTTTCGTTGGTGACAGATGATTCTTGTTTGTCCTTCATTTTAACAAGTAATGTAATAGTCAACCTCCTTGAAAGTGCATTAGTTCTCATGCAGGTGTGAATGAAGAGGGCTGTGTGCAATCAGGAGCATTTTTATACTGAATACATGTGACATTTGTAATCTGTAGTCAAAGGACCTGTTTGCTATTTTTGGCATGACTTCCAACCTTATAAATGCAAAAAGCAGCTCCATTCCTTGTAGCTATAAGCCAGCCTGTCTGTCAGCTACAGTTATTTCCTATCAGTTATTCATCGTTGCTTTCGACTGGGTTTCAGTGGGTTATTCGTGCACTGTTTTCTCTCATCACTGCTTGTAATTTCCCCGGCCTGGGCCACTGTAAAACAGTTATTTGGATATCATGCTGCTATATATTTTTTTCCAATTCAGCATAGTGAGTATTGTGTTGTGATCTTATTCCTGTTATTCATATGTGAGATTTAGGCAACTTGTTTCCATTTTTTTATAACATCATCATGCTTATTTGTTGACTATCAAGGGAGCCATAAACTTATATCAATATCATCAATATTGATCAAAACATTTTGAAACTCCTCCTATAGAATTACCTTTAGAGTCAGCTTGTAGGCCACATTTTAAAAGTCTCGTTATTATGTACTGGCCTTTTATTTCTAATTAGGCGATGTTAACTCAGTATGAACATTTACATTCTCTAGCATTTTTTTCCTTCAAATAATGTGTTTGTTTCCAAAAATAAAATCCATTCTGCGAAGATGAAAATCTATATCACACCTAAAATTGTGTGATATAGATCTCAGAACTGCCCAGTAGCATTCCAAGGTGCTTACTTTGAAAGGAAAATACTTATTTAAATGTCTCCATTATTATATTAAAAAAAAAATTTACCTTACTGCTGAACCTCTTATTGCCTCTTCTGCTTTTATTTTTATACTCCAAATCTTACTTTCTGTTTCTTCATGACATTACACTGACTCGACATAAATCATTCCTTTGTCGGCCTTGTCATGGTGTGCTTACCAGAACATGCGTTCTGTAGCAAGGTAGAGGGAGACGGGTTTCTGGTTTCTTCCTATTATACCAAAGCATTAAGTTTCTGTCAGAAAAGGTGGATGTTGAATATGAAATAAACTTAAAAGATGATGCCAGATTTTTATAAATCGAAGGGACCTAAGATGTTTGCTAATGATGATAAATGCAACAGCTTTGATCTAGAAAGGGGCAGAAATTACTAAGAGCTCAGGAAGCCAGAGTCAAGGAAAAGTCCTGATTGAGCATCACCAGCACATTGCTTAATGGTCAGTCAGCATGAGCTTCAAGTTAGCCTGAAGTAGGTACATATGTATGATCCTGAAGCTAGGTTGGTAACCATTAAGGCTCTTCAGTTGTTTTTGGTTTTGTTTTTAGATACCTGCTACAACATTTGAAATGTTGTCAATATTTAGAGATAATGTGGTATAATTGAAAGAGTACATGTTTGGGAATCAGAAAACCTGGAGTTAAATCTCATCTCTACCTTAAGCTAAATTTCCCCATCTGGAAAAAGGGTGTAATAACATCTAAATAACAGAGTTAAATAATAACTGGAAACAATGGATGTAAAGATTCAAAAGATTCAAGCCCTGGCTTGGCACATGATGGGTGCTTAAAAATGTTAGGCTATTCTTCTCTGCCTTCTTTATTGTTTAATAAGATTTGTCTGGTGTGTATGTGTGTGTGTGTGTGTTAGGATTTATACATCTCTATCTTATATGCTGTGCTAAGATGAAAAATAATCAAAAGCTCAATGCCTGGTCTCAAATATTTTAAATTCTAGTTGGGACAAAACATAAGAACATGTACCCCAAGAGTATTTATAAAGTAGGTTTTAGTAAATTAACTAATAGCTTTGTCCATAAAAGATTAAAGTAAAAGAATGATCACAGTTTAAGGAGTATGAAAGAGGTGAGTTTGGAGCTTGATACCAGAACCTTCCATGGAAGAACTCCAAAGACTTCTTTTTGAATGTCTTTAACTGTGTTTGACCGTACTTAATCAGTTAGTTCAATGGTTCTTCATGCCTTAAAGATGGCTAGCCTTTATAATCCTGACAGTAGTGAATATGGGCTGGTTAAGGTTATCTGTGTTTACTCTTCATAGGCAAATACTATGGAACATCTTTATCTGTCATATTCATGATCCATAAAACCTGTTTTGAAGTCAGGTTGCATATTGCAAAAAGTAGAGCTCCAAAGTAGGTCACAGTCCTAAGAGACACACTGGCATCAACATCTGAAATTGAAAAGCTATTCTCCATTCGTATTAAGTTTTTAGGTTACCACTAAGAAAAAAAAGCACACTAAAATTAGATGTAATAAAGGAAGACTGACTTATTCAAAACATAAAGACTATAGAATTAATGCTAAAATTTTTCTTTTGTCTTTCTTTCCTTCTATCATTATGTCTAAAATTTGAAGTTAGTCTATATAACATTAGCTCTCAAGATCTCTGAAAATTGATCAGCTCTTGCTGTCTTCTTTTTTCTTTCCAATTCAAGCACTTGTGCCCTTGTGACTTTTTTCTGTTCCAGAAACTCGTTGCCAAGTGTCTTTAAAAATCAGTTACTGTGGACTTACATGTTTCTGAATGAAGTCAGCTCCTCAGTTTGATTTTTCAGGGGTCATTCTTCATAGGCAATTACATCAGCTTTTTCTATAAATCAGTGTGTAAGCGTTGAGTTTTCTTAAGTCAGTCTTGTCCAGAAAGCTGTTAAAGCATGATGTTGAAAGAGAATATTTTTCCATAGAAAGGAGAACACAGTAAATTACCAGTATGCACTCTTTTTATGGGAAAATTTTTGGAAGCAGAGGTTTATAAATTTTCAGTTTTGGGAAGGAGAGCTCTGCAAAACATTTAATCAGGTGTCTGCGAAATTTTCCGTTTTGAAATATAGTGCTTCCAAACACATTTCTTTAAATGTCTTCTGTATTGTTATTGTCTTTTCCTTTGGCAGAAAATGGCAAATTGAGAGAAATATGGGAAATTACTTGGAAGCATCATGCTTTAATAATCGTATCTTTGTGTTCTGTTGTCCACTGATTATTTCATATACTTAAATTGTGAATATAATTTGTGTCTTAAATTCCAGTTTGGTCATGGAGACTTGTGCTTTCATGTGTCCTGGAGCAGATGATTCCTGTCCACTGAGTAGTTAATTCTGCAGACTCTGGCATCAGATTTCCTGTGTTGGAATCTGGTTCTGTCTCTAAATAGCTGAGTGATCTGCAACAGTTGATTTAACCTCACTAGGCCTCAGTTCTCTCTGTGTAAAAGGAGGATTAATACTGCTTAGCTCACTGAGTTACTACAAGGATGAGACATCATATATAATATTGACAATGCCTGGCTCACAGTAAATGTACAATAAATGTTAGCCATCATTATTATAGTTGTTGTTGATGGTCTTTGAAGGGCTAGCTTGCATTTTCTCAGTTTAACTATTTTGTAGGTAGGGTCTGTGGATCTTGGTTTCAGATATTTACAAGGAATGGTTTCTTGCATTTGGAGATTTTCAAAGTACTATATAGCTTTCATTAAAATAACTGTTCCTCTAAGAGTTTGCTCCATTGTGATTACGGTGGTGTAAATCTCATTTGGCAATTAACACCAATAATATGGTGTTAGGCATAGATTAGGCATAGCTACCTGAACTCTGACCTGCTGTCAACAACTACTGAAAGACCATTTTGTAAAAATTATCACTCTCATTATTATTTGAACTTTATGAAATTCATGATATATTTATCTTTATAACTAACTAGTGTGGTTTACTTTAAGATAGTACATAGTTGAATAAGAAATGATTTAATGGGTCTTTTCTTTTCTTTGAATCAAAGTGACAACCTAACTTAGACTTTCAATTAAGCTTTCCAGCTTCCTACCTGTGTTCTTGTATTGGTTTCTTAGGTAGGAACATTTTCTCTGCATGGATAGAAACAGTTGAAAAACTCAGCTCCAACCAAGAAATAAATTACATGCCAGCTATAATGAGACATCAATGTCTGGTAAATTTTCTTTTGCTTGTAAAAATGTGGCAGTATGAAGTAAGAGTCAATAATTATTTATGGTTAATTCCCTAATGTTGGCTTCTGATGCACATGTAAATTGTGATGTGACTAAATTGGACAGAATTATCAGTTATTTAACATATCCACTCTAATGCACATGGATGAAAATGACTGTGATAATCTAGCAGGGATCCTTTGTGTTTTAGTGAAGCATGTAGGTGTTCATCCTGCAGCCCAGTACAAATGTACCTCTCACTGGCTTTAATGAAAATTACCTTTCTGACACTGAGCCAGACACTCAGATCAAGGAATAGTCACTGTATTCTGAGATGTGTTTAACTCCATTTCAATGGTTCCACCTTTTTTGTTTATAATTTCTAGTTATAGATTCTTTCGGGAGGTCCAAGGGCTGTTTTAAGCTGTTTTGCCTTTCTCAATAAGAATAATATAATAAGCACTATATAATACTTGCTTTGTTTCATTGATGCTTTATTAACTGTCCTTCTTGCACATTTATTTGATGCTTAAGTAATACATGCAAACCACACTTGTAAATAATTATTTCACCGTTTTCTAAGATATTTTCTAAGATATCTTGAGGAAGATACCACATAGAATTTTATTTTCCCATATAATTCATTTCAGTAATTGTTGTCAGAAGAACTGAATGTCTTACTTGAACAAATGCCATGTCTAAAAACAAGAAAAATAGAATTAGATCAGTGAGGGGATGGAAAATAAAATACTTAACTTAGAGAGATATGTAGTTTGTACTTCAGATCTGAGATCATTTCTGAACCTGAACCAGAAGACATAAACATTTGACACCAAAATACACATCTGCCAGTTAAGGTCTTAGTTGTGTTTTTACCAATTTTGTTCAAATTATCGCTCCTGACTATCTTTTAATCTCTAGTTCATTGCTACTACCATAGTCCGGTTCCTTTGGTTGATTTATTTATTCATTTTCTAATACAGAGGTCATATTAATCTAGCTTAAATATTGCTTTATCAATCAATGTCTTGCTTAAAAAATTGCAGAAGTGGCCTTTTTTCTTCTCCATCCATACTAAATCTTTCTCTTGGTCACAGCCTTTCTTGATTTAGCCTCATTCTGGCTCTCCAATCTTATTTTCTTTACTCTGAAGACAAACCCCTTTGCTTCTGCTAGTCCTTTTCCCATTATGATTATTTCATGTCCCACTTGTCCAAAACAACTTGTACTATAACCCTCAATTTTGAAATCCTCTTTGTCCTTTAAGGATCAACTTCAAGGATTGATTAATTTTCTGATTATTCCAGTTCTCATCGATAATCCTATGCTGTTAAATTCTCTTGTACATATTATTTGTAGCATCAGTTTAGCATTTAATTATATTTGCCGTATGGATAATGTAAGTCTTAAAGTCAATGACGTTTCCCTATTTGTTCTTACTGCTAGGAAGTACGGGGCTGAGTTATTGGCTGATCTTTATTTAGTAATTGCAGAGAACCTTTGATATCCATTTCTATGTATTAACTTTCCCTACAGCATTACCTTAATTATAATGCTTCTTTTTTGCAGCAATTTTTTCTAATTTTGAAATCTTCTTATATATTCTGTCTTCTTGTAAGCCATCTCAAATCCTTGTTAAGAGAGGTAATCTTCCATGAGCCCTGAGCGGCCCTGTACATTCTTGCTGGCTATGCCAAAATGTAAGGCCCTGACTGCTCTTTACGTAGACCATTTCTCTGGGTTGTGTTTATAGCAAGAAACGTTGGGGGAGGAAGTATTAGCCAAGAGCAGGCTTGTTTACTACTTACTATAAAACAGTGGATTCCCCAAGCTCAGTGTTCCTCAGCTGTGACACAGACCCACTGTGTGCACAGCATCCATTGGGCCATGGGACTTGGGGGCCAAAGGAACGCGCACACGTAGTGATACTCATGCTGCTTGCTGTGCTATAAATAATAAAGTCTTGGGGGCCGGCCCTGTGGTGTAGTGGTTTGGCATGTTCCACTTAGGCAGCCCAGGTTCACAGGTTTGGATCCTGGGTGCGGACCTACATCACTCATCAGCCCTGCTGTGACGGCACCCCACATATAAAATAAAGGAAGATTGGCACAGATGTTAGCTCAGGGCTCATCTTCATTGGCAAAAAATAATAATAATAATAAAGTCTTTGCCTCTGGCCCAGCAGTCTCATGTCTTCTGTCAGCATTCATAACAGCAACAGGCTAACTTATTAGGTTGTAATTCAGATAAAATGAAATCCAAGACCAAACAATGCTTTATGGAAAGATAAAAACTATTTCATAACTTAATATAAATAAAATGTGTTTTGAGTCTTTTAAATCAACCCACTATGCATAGCACTGTCCTAAACATGCTGAAGATGTAATTGGTTGTAAGTATATACTTAACTATGCTCTGCAGAGCTTATATTTCATAAAATCATAGCAGCAGTAACAATAATTAAATTGGTCATTTCTTAGAATTATATTGAGACTACTCAAGCTATTAAAATTGATTGGACTTTTCTGCTTCAACTGAAAAGATGAATATCAAGAATACATTTAACTTCAGCTTTCTTCAGGGGAGGTTTCTGAATAGCACTTCAGTATAGAGTTAAGAGTTTTATTTATTTATCTACCTTAGTCTGTGTTCTCCTTTTATCCTCTTTGTTCTTTTTTACTTTTTTGATTTTCATTCTCTGCAATTTTGAGAATGTAGCACTTCTATGTGGGAAAAAAGCAGGAACATATGTTTTTTAAATTGTTTAGTTTTTTTTTAACTCCAACCTTAAAAGATAAAAGGAAACTATAAGCATAGAAATAAATGACGTATAACCTCTGAAGGATTAGGGTAGAAAAAAGTTAATATTTATTGATCAGTTAGCAAGTGCCAGGTCTTTTTAAAGTGCTTTACATGCATTATATCATTAAATCTCCCCATCATCTAAGAGATAAGTATTATTAGAAGAAGAAACTAAACTATTAGAAAATGAAACTAAGTAAGGTTAGGTAACCAGTCCAAGTTCATGTTGTGGCAATAAGATTCCTACCCAGGTAGATCAGCTGTCAACACCAAAGGCACTTAACCATTAACTCTCATCTCCTGTGATAGAGTAAAGGAATCTATGGCAGAGACTGGCATGTATTCTCCAGAACCAATTCTCCTATCCTCCTGGGCAAGACTACATTTCCCAATGCTCCCCCACCCCCTTACATCTACATATGGACATGTGACTAGTTCTCTACAGTGGAATGTGTGCAGAAGAGATGTACCAGGCCAAAAGTCTCTTTTTCCATCTACTTGCTTAAAAGCAAAGGACTTCAAGGATCATAGAAGATGACAGTCACAAGGTGGAAGGAGCCCAGGTTTCTGAGGCATCACCTCACCGAACACCAGCACTGGGCTAATATTAGAAGGAAAAAGAAGAACTTTTATTATGTTGCACCACTACTATTTCAGAGTTTTTCTTTTATAACAGTTCATGTTACCTTACTAATAGAGATGGAAATGATCGAATATCACCATTAGGAGCTTTAGAAGATAATTTAAATATTTGATAAAATCATGATGGCATTATTACCTTTGAGACTTTTGAGATGGCATATGTTACTTTTGAGACTTTTGAAAGACTTGACTATTACTTTGCATCTGTGAAAGAACAAATATTGTTATTACCTTCATAAAAAGAGAAAGATTCCAAAAATATTGGGAGTGGTATCAAGATAGTTGTAACCTGATCTATGAACTGCCTCTGCTTAATTGGGCAAGTAATTTAATCTCTATCAGCCTCAGTTTCCTAATCTGTAAAATGAAGCAGTCCAACCTTTTTAGGGTTGTTGTAAAATTGCTACACTAATAGTGTATAGAAACACAGTAGTGTGCAGGCTCCTTGAGGATAGAGATAGTGTCTAGGTTATCTGTGCATCTGTACTAGCACTGTTTTAGCACATAGGACATGTCAGTACATATTGAGTGAACTTCTAGTGGACTAGAACATGATATCCTGATATCCGTGATATCGTGATGCTAGAAGCATTTTGGCATTTTGAGTCAAAAGCCAAAAGTGTGTCTATTCTAGTTGGCCCAGTATTAACAGTTAGCATTATTTATGAATAACCCCAGCAAAAGATGAAGTGAGGTAGGATAGGGTCACAGATGCCTTATTTCAACCTTTGGATACAGTCTTAAGTATCTGACTATACAGAGTGATTTGGTAAAGTGTGGTAGACTCGCTTGCTAAAAAGTTTTCTTGCTGTTGAAAGGTAAATAACAAAAACCATATTAATATCATGAAAGTTGATGCTAGAAAACTAACTGAAACACAGATTGGGAGCCATGTCTTTTTTAGAAGTGTGGAAAAATTAAATTTACACTTATGAAAGAATTAGAAGGGAAAATACATAGAAAACTGAAAACAGTTTGATATCTTAGTGATAGAATTATGGAATTATTTTTTTCCTTTTGGTTGATTTGCAGGGCAAAGTGGGAGAAGAGGCTAGAAAAGAATTTAGGGGCTAACTATTGAAAGATCTTAAATGGAAAAAAAAATTTGAATTTCATTCTGTAGGAACTGGGGCCTTACTTAATATTTTTATACAGATCTGTGATTGAATCTAGCTTCTAGAAAGATAATTTGTAGTAAGAGAATCTGGTAATAGGGAGATAGATAGATTAGATCATTAGCACAGTAATTCAGGTGACAGTGGTGGATGTGAATTAACAATGTCTTTTATTTTCTGTATTCTGATGCTTTAACATCTGGAGCCTTGGTTACCCTGGAGAGACTGCCCCGTCCTAGGGTTAGCCAATTCCTAGAGATAATAAACAGCTGGCTCAGGAGTACTTTTTTTCAGATGCAAACCAACCAATCCAGAGCTGTCACTTCAGCCACTTTCTTTTGTGTGTATGTGTGAGGAAGATTAGCCCTGAGCTAACATCCACTGTCAATCCTCCTCCTTTTGCTGAGAAAGATTGGCCCTGGGGTAACATCCGTGCCCATCTTCCTCTATTTATATGCGACACCACCACAGCATGGCTTGACAAGCGGTGCATCAGTCTGCACCCGGGATCCGAACCTGTGAACCCCGGGCCACCAGAAGTGGAGCACACAAAGTTAACCGCTACACCATCAGGCTGGCCCCTCAACCACCTTCTTTATTGGGCTCTCACACTCTGGGCCATTATCCACCTGCCCTGATCACCCCCAGGCCAAATACCAGATAGCTAGGGACAGCCCCTGTGCCCCAGGCCAGAGGAAATTATTCAGATTAAACAGTCTTCAGCCTCTTCACCCTGACTCATTCATTCTTGCCTGGGGAAACCACAATAAAGGCTACTGCCCTCAGTTCCCCCTGTCCCCTCTGCCTCCTGACTGACCGTGATACTTCCCCATTTGGCCCCACATGCTGTGGCCCCATGTGGTGTGGAATGCCCCCTCCTTTTGGGAACTGTGAGTGACAAACTGTCTTTTCCATTATAATCTCTCCTGTCTGTGGGCCTTACTATACCTCAGATTTTCTATTAGTACTCTATATTTTAAAATAAGACGTTGTGGGCCTAAATGAAAGCAGTGAAAGTGAGGATAGAGAGGAAGATGGAGAGATGTGTAGGAGCCAGAATTACAGGTTTTGATGATAATAGGATATGAGGAATAAGGGAATGGAAGGAACAGATGATTACTGACAGATTTCTAGCTTGATGATATTAACTGTGAGAAGGGATAAACTAGAAGAAATGTTTTGAGGGAGAAAGATAATGAATTTGGTTTGGAACTTGTGGAGTCTAGGTGCCTGAAAGACATCCATGTAGAAATATCTAGTAGGCGGTTATAAAGTGGTGTCCTATACAGTGGTTTTGAATCTTTTATGACCATGACACACAGTAACAAATACATTTTACATCTGACAAAGATATGATCTCGTATTTCACAAAACAGTACTCGTTTCTTTGTGTGATACACTCTGATCGTTTCTGTCTATGCCATCCTTTTTTTCATTTTTAAATGTGTGTTGTAAGCCACTAAATTGAATTCATAAACTACTAAAAGGTCACAACCCATTCTTTGGAAAACACTGGTTTGGAGCATAAAAGGAACTTGGACTTGAAGATATTTTAAAGTCATATGTTGGTTGAACCTGTGGGACATTTTCTAACAGTCAAGGTGGGGAACAAGAAAATTTCCCAGATTATGACTCTATAGAATACCAAACATTTAAAAATTTTAAAGCTGATAGAGGAAAAGGAGGCAACAAAAGAAACTGGGAAAGAATAGTAAATCTTATAGTAGAGTCAGTAAAGTAATGTTGAGAAACCAAGAAAGGAGAACATTTCAAGGAGGGAATAATCAGCAGTGTCAAATGCTGATGATACCAAATAATATGAAGAAAAACAAGACTGGGTTTGTAATCTGAGACATCACTGGTGGTAAATGAGAAAACAGTTTCAATTTCAGTAGGGTGCAATAGGTGGAAAAAATGAATGGGAGTTAAAGAAAGAAAGGCAAAGAAGTTAGACTTCTTTTTTAGAGAGTTTGTTCTTAAAGGGAGAAATATATATAATAAAAATTTGTTATATAATTGTGTATAATATTTTAAATAATATATAATAATTTATATATATATATGTGAATGACAGTAACTTAGAGGGGACAAAAAGGATTCAAGAGAAATCCTTTAAACAGGCAAGTTTGTATGCTAGGGATGAATGTTAAAGAATAAAAGTTTGCTGAATTTTTTGAAAAGGGAATTCAAAGAGTTTAAGAGGAAATAGATGAAAGTGACCAATAGCTGAAAAAATAACAGGAACAATTAAAATAGGAGTACAACCATTTCAATTATTTAGCTTAGAAATGGACAACCTAGAAACGAATAGCAAGAATCATAGAATAGTTATGGCCACAGATTAAGAAAGATGAAAAAATAGTCTGGTTAAATTAACATATATTTGAATATATGTATATACATATAGACATATTTGTATATTTTATTAATAATTATGTATTCAATTTCTTAGATATAAACTTGTTTAGTGGAGATAGAGTAGACTTTGTGAAATACATATTAATACATATTTTGGATGATTTAGAATTAGTCACCTAGAAGAAATGGTAGATTACTACTGGAAGTTATTCTGTGAGTTTGTGATCTTCATATCTGTGTTACAGTAAAAATCTAATCTGATACTGGTTTAAAAACTTTAACTAGAACCTGCTATGTAAACTTTTCCTCAATTTAAACAAAAAAATTTTGTGAGTCTACATACAGCTTTAAGATGCCATTCTACTGTAAACACACTTATACCCTGCATTACTCTGCAATTTAAAGGTTTACCATGGTCATGCTAGAGCAAAAAGTTTATTGTTGACTCCAGGGGAAACGCACGTCAATGCAGAAATCTAACATGACTTCTTCATTCCACCACAAATTTAAATATGCCATTGGGCAGCTGTGATCGTAGGCATCGGGTTGGCTAAAAATCCCCACCTGATTTGCTCTGGGAGAATGGAATAGCGAAGGAAAGTGAGCTGCTGGGAAATAGCACTGGATTGTGAGTTAGGAACTACAATCTTGTTACACTTCAAGCAACTCAATCTCATCTTTAAATGTGACTGAAAATAACTGTGCCCCCTATCTCACAGCCTTGTGATAATTATTCAGTGAGATAAACAGTGTGGAGATACCTTAAGAATACATACATAAATAAAAGGCAGTAGTATTGTGATTATTATCCAAACACTACTGTAAATTTGCTTAAAACAGCAAAGTCCAGGGTGCCAGAGCTCATCCTCAGCCTAAATCCCAATGTGGCCAAGTGGACTTTTTCCTAGGGTTCTTTTTCAAGGTTTTTATGAACTTTTCTAGAGGTGACTCTCCTTTTCCTATTATGTATTAGTGATGGAAAAGGTTTGCAGGGCTCTTTGAGATTACTTCATAAAGTCTGTGATGTGTAAGCAGATGAAAAATGCTATACAGGATTAATGTATATCACAGGAAAAAACCTGAGAAGTGAGTCGTTCATGTTTTCTCTGGGTTCGTCCTCTTCTGGTGGTAGAAAAATAAGTGCATTTTATATCAGAAAAAGAAGAATTTCGAGACAGGTCATGCCTACTGGATTTTAAAATATGAGGCAGGTAAAATGATTCTTAGATTTTTAAAAGAAAAAAGGGAAGGGAATAAAAAGTCTGCATTTTTAAAGAACTTCTTTCATCACTTTAACATGCAACCAGAAGGAAAGATATATTCGAACCCAGCCAAGAAGACTGTAAAAAAATATAAATTGGACAAACTTCTGGGAACTGCCAAAACCATAATTTAAAAGTAGAGAAAAAGCTTCCAAAGTGTCATCATTGTTAGACATCTCAGAGCTTCACAGTAGCTTTGGAATCCAGCAGAGTCTTCTTCCTCTAATCTGTAGTCCCTCTATTACTCTGTTTAAAGAAACAAAGTTCATCATAACGTAATAGACTTACAGTCAGCCTAGTGCCGGTCCAGGAGAAAAGACTAATCTGCAGCCAGTTTTTACACTTTCTTTATGTGCCTAAACATAACATTTGTCTTCAATCATTTCAAAGTATGTGCTGCAAATATCCACAGTATCCTGAAAATTTGAAATCCTATGAATGCGCATAGGACAAATTTAGAAGTGTATAACCTATGGGAGAAACTACGTGTTCATCAACATGGAAAAAAAATACAAGTAATCCTCTACATCAACAAGATTACCAGCTCAAGGATTACTAGTCAAGACTAGTTACCAGCCTCTTCTGATTTCACCAATACCATTACTTGATAAAGAGGTCCCAGATCTTCTTTTACGTGATGTTTTCTTCTTCTTTTTTCAAGTTCTTTTTGATTTTGAAGACTTGGAAGCATCCAATTCAGATGCATAGACCTAGGTCCAAGAAAAAGGAGAGAGGCCATTAACGGTTACTGGTGCCTCATAGTAATAAAAATCTTTGGAAATATTACTTGAATCAGGTACACTGGAAACACTCAAATTATCAGGAAACACTAGTCAGTATACTAGAAGGTGACTATGTTAGGCAGAGCTCTTAAGATGACGCTCAAGATTTCCGCCCTTTGGTGTACACATTCTGTATCAACTTCTCCCCAGGAGTGTGGTGTACACGTTCTGTGAATATGATGGAATATCACTCCTGTGATTATCTTACATTATATGGCAAAGGGATTTTAGAGATGTAATTAAGGTCCCTAATCAGTTGACCTTGCGTTAATCTAATGGAAGATTATCTTGGGTGGGCCTTATCTAATTAGGAGAGCCCTTAAAAGAGATAAGATCCAGCAGATGCTCTCCAGTAAGCCTCAAGGAAAAAGCTAACAGCTGTGTTTGTGAACTGCCTGTGGAGAGAGGCAACCTCTAAGGGATGAGGTCCTCTGTCCTGTAGCTGTGTGGAAATGAATTCGGCCAGCAACCTAGATGTGCTTGGACGGGGACCTTGAGCTGCAATGAGAACAACAGCATGGCTGACACCTTGATTTCAGCCTGGTGAGATCCTGAGTAGAGAACCCAGTTAACCCATGCCTGGACCATCCTGATCCACAGAAACTGTGAGATAATTAATTTGTTGTTTTACACAGCTAAGATTAAGTGGTAATTTGTTACTCAGCAATAGAAAACTAATCCGGTAACACAGAGAATAAAATGAAAGACGACGTGAGAATTCCAAACCTATTCAGAAAAACAACTAGTAGTAACTGCCATTTATTTAGTACCTGCTGTTTACTGGGCATTGTACTGTTTCCTCTAATTCTCACTGCAAGTTATATGAGAAAACTAAGACACAGTAAAAGTTTGAAACTTACCCAACTTCCTTCCCCGTCCGTCCACTGCATTGTCTAGTGTGGCATCCACTAGCCGCATTTGGTGATTGAGCACTTGAAATGTGGCTACGCCAAACTGAGATGAACTATAAGTGTGAAATAAACACTGGATTTTGAACCTTTAGTGCCAAAAAAGGAATGTAAAATATATCAATTATTTTTGTGTATTGAGTCCATCCATGCTGAAATATGATATTTTGGATATATTAGGTTAAATAAACTATATTATTAAAATTAATTTTACCTGTTTCTGTATACTTTTTATGTGGTTACTAAAAAATGAAAATTATCTATGTGGCTCACATACATTTCTGTTGGAGAGAGGAGAATTTGAAAAACAAGAAACAAAACAGAACTCCCATTCCACTACCCAGAAATAGCCATTGGTAAGATTTTTATGTACTTCTCTACTGTTATTTTTAAGGTATAAATTTTTCTCCCTCCACAGTTTATTCCAGTATATCAAGAAACATTTGTAGGGCAAGGGAAGGAAACCCCTGGAGAGCTTAAAATGTTTGCCTGAGATGTTCCGTTTGTTAAGTGAAGGGGCTGAAATACAATCCCATGTCTTTCTGACTCTGAATGCTTTGCCTCCAAAACTTATGTTCTTTCTGCTTTACCACGATACCTCTCCTGAAGAATCTTGACAAGATAAATTAAAAGATGACTCACTATTACATTATAGGAAGTATTAAACCCAGAAAGAAAACTCAACAGGGCCTGAAGTTTTACATTTTTATGAATAATATCATTTGGGAAAAAATAAAACTATATTTCTGAAATTTCTAAGTAGTCACTAATGTTTATAGGATTGATGGTAAATTTTTAAAATACAGAATATATTCAAGAGGTATAGGTGGGTAGGAGATGCTGGATATAGTTGACTTTGGCTGTTAATGCTAGCAGTTATTACTAGGTATGTATAGAATTGAGTATATAGTTGCTTTAGAGATAATTCTTTTAAAATGAAGTTTGCAAGAAAAAGAAATTATAGGCATACTGATAGGAAAGGGAGAACTAAATCTTTATTTTCAGACTGCATGATTTTGTGTGTAGAAAATCTTAGGGAATCTACAAAATTTTCTAAAACTAATAAGAATTGAACAAAGTCACAAGACACAAGAACAGTATACCAAAATCAATTGTATTTCTGTATTCTAGCAACAAGCAATCTGAAAATGAAATTAAGAAAACAATCAATCGTAGTAGTAAATCCAGTCTGTGGACTAGCAACTTCGTTTCCACCACGGGGAGGTGCAATTCTTTGGTGTATAGATAATACCTTAGTGTATTTAGGGTGTTTTACCCTCAAAACATTTCATTTTACTTTAATTTCAGAATATATATTACTAAGTTTGAGTATTCACTTCTGAATTTAGCTGAGAGTAGCTTGTTTTACATACTAGCTTTTTCAAAAGAGAAACACAAAAAGTTAATGCATTAAATTATTCCTGCTAAATGTATGAGCTGACATGACAGTGTGCTGCTGCTTTTTATTGCACAACAGATGTTGACATTTTGAAATAAACAAATTTTTTTCCCTAGAAGTGAATTTCCTTCTTTATGAATCAGTTTTGGACAAGTTAGTATAGACCTGTGTCTTCTAGAGAGTATGTGATTTATTATTTTTATAACAAAATGGCTTAAAAGAAAAATAATTATAGTACCATGAAATTCATACATCAGCTCTTTCTTTCTCTCCTGGGCCATAGTTCTAATTATTTTTTTTAATGGTAATTGATAACCTGGTGAATTCCCTTGCTATTGCAGCTTTATAGAATTTTTTTGCTCTTAGCTTTCTTGGGAATAATAGAAAATCTCCAAGTTCAAATATATGTCAAAGTGATATACTCCTTCTGTACATAAATAATAACTGTACAGAATCATGTTAAAGGTGGCTTCCATTTTTTATTTCAGATTTGCATCAGAAAGGTAATGACAGTTCATTAGCACTTGAAGTATCTAAAACTTAGAAAATATATTTCACAATTCAAGGTTAAATGGGTCATCATCAGTTATGAAAGGAAGTGTCATGCACTCTGTAGAACGTTTCACGTATTTCAAAGTGTTATCTCTTGCAGGGAAACACAACTCACCATTCTTCAGAGAAATGACATGACGATGGGAAGATCTATACTGTCTTATCCTTTAATATATGAGAATTGGCTATGCAGATTTTTCCTCAGGGAAAGTTTCACACTGGCTCAAGTAGTTGTCATCAGTATTAAAACATTAGATGAAAGGATTGTGTAGTTATAAATTATCATGCTTTGTATGTGCTTTTGCAACAGCACTTTTTAATACTGCTATATTTGCATGTAGAGTTTTAATTAAGAAATAACTGTCGCCACAGGTTGGCTGCAGAAGGCTACAGTCTCCAACAGAGAGAGATACCAGTGCCAGGTCCTACAGGTTGGGTAGTGAATGGGGGGTCTGGAACATAAAACTGGCTTGTAATTAAAAACATAATAGTCACTTCTTTCTAATTTAATGAATAATATAAAAATATTTGAATGCATTCACTTATTATTAAAATAATTCCCTGTTCCTCTTAAAGTCTTATAAAAGTCTTCTGAATGTTGCTGCCCACATAGGATGTTTTTTTTTTTAAATTTCAGCGCATGGTTTGTTTTCTAAGCTGGATAATAATTCTTAACCACAAAAGATGTGATCCAAGAAAATTGAATCTTTTCCTTGTTTTTCTCTGATTCATTAGAGTCAGGATTGTCTTTCCATGTTCACCAAAGAATTTTTTCTACAAAGTGACATATATCAAAAAGAAGACAGTCTTAACTTACTCTCTAGAAAAATCATTCAGAAAAGAGACTCCTATGAAGCTCTGACTCAGACAAGCTATCAAGAATTTGTGGCTAGGAATATTTTATACATAAGGGGGGGAAATGAAGTTTAAATAGTTCTGCATTATTTGTTCATTGAGCCTATTATCCCATTTTTAGGTGCATTTTGAGTAAGACTTAATTAAGATTCCCAATCTTAATCCAGACTACATACACATGGATCAAAGGAAGAATGCTCTTGCCTCAAGGCTGTAATTCTGATCAAGGCTCACTATTTCTCCTTTCTGCTTTCACTCTGTCAACCAAGTAATTATTTCTGCTTTGTCCTCAGTTATCTTAACCAATTATAACTCTTGGAACAGGTAAGTTTCCTTTCTGCACAATACAATGGGTGGGACAACCTCCCATTCCCTATTCTCTGAGTGAATTAGTGGGTACTGAGAAGAGAAAATAATTGCCATGCCATGCCATGCCATAACATAACATAACATAATCTCTCGTTTCTTCATTGAAGTGTTAAAAATTATGGCAAATTTTATTCCCGAAAAGGAAGTTTTGGGCAATCTGAAAACGTTTGTGTTAGTAACAGTGCATCTTCTGATGTCTTTTATAATTGGCTTTGGTTTTGGGTTGAAACTTTCTATATGTATCACTTACAGCACACTGGAATTGGAAGGGGCAGGATTTGAGCCAACCCTCCCTACTTTCTCATTTCAAATTCTTACTGTAATTCTTATAGTGAGAGACAAACTGGATAATTAAAAGAGAAACAAGGCATTTTACTTTATTACTTTCTTTTATGATATCATGTAAGTATTCTATAGGGTATTTACTTTCCTCAAATGTATCATAGCATACTACAAGGGAATATAACCAGTTTAAAGGGAAGAATTTGTGGTAGAAATAAAAGGAGCTAGAAATCTAACTGTTCCTGCAGTCCCTTTCTTATCCTTTCTTCCTACTACTTCTGTTATCCATCACTTTCCTATAAGTTGGCTGAAGCCATCATCCTTTTATGTTTACAGTTCCGGTTGGTTAAGATGCAGTAGTTACTTAGGTTTATTTGCACAAGAGAAAGAAGAACATGCTCACAACAGAGAAGGAAAAGTAAAATTATGCAATTTATTATTTTGCCAAATACTTGAATATATTATCATTTCAGTGACGTCTAAAATCTTGCATTGAGAATCAGAATAACATCTTTCAGTTCATTCAGAATAATGACTTAGTATCCTCCATACTGATAAATCTCTTTTAAAACCAAACCAGTATTTGTAAATCCAGATTTAGAGTCATAGATTTTTAAAATGAGAGGGAATCAAATTACATGCAAAGAGCCCCTGATGACCCAGGAGAGGCTCAGTAATTTACATAGTCACATAGCTAGGCGCTGGTGTCCGTACCTCCTAGATCCTAACCCTGCTTTCCATTGCTTGACTCCACCTCTGACTTGAGTAAGGAACAAATGTGGTGATCATAAAAGCTACAAAAGAATTGACCGTAGGGTTACTTCACAAAGCAGATTCCCATAGTATATTAAAAATGTAATTTTAAAATTCAAAACAAACTATACCAGCTACTGGTTCCAGATATAAAGTTAATTAAAGTTAATTATTATAACTGTGCTGTTGGATATGCATTGTTATCTCCAATTTTAAAGATTGGAATATGGAGGTTCAGAGAGAGTTAGTTGATTTGCCCAAAGTCGTACGATAATTGCTACCAAAACATAGAATTCATAGCCTGTCTGACTTCAAAGACCAACCACTTTCCATTACACTGTACTTTCTCTCTTTTGTACTTTAAAAAAAATCAATTTCTTATGAAGCAAAGCATATCTGTTTGAATACGAATGTAATACTACTTTAGAGTTGTCTTTATGTTTATGATCTGTATTTATGTCCACCCATGCCGCTAGCATCTGCCTCGTATCAGTTATATTGAGGAATTTCTGTTACCTATAAGAGTTCCACATCATGTCAGTCTCCTGTGCCTCCATGTTTGTAATTTGCTGTGTCCTTCTCACCATCCTGCAAAAGTTTATAGGTCTAAAATTACGTGACTCTTTATCCTTTAACAACATTAATTGTTTGCTTGGGTGACGTCCCATATTCAAAACGAAGCCAGCAAGATTTCCGAATAAATGAAAGACATTTTGATAAGGAGTGTGGAAAATGTTGAAGCCAAGTGAGGGAACATAATCAGGAAAAACACTGAATGACTCGTGATTGATTTGGCTTATTTTCCCCCATTGTCAATGCCTGACACCTTCTCCTATTGCATCTCCCTCTTCTGGTGCATCTCTACACGTGGCAGAGGCAGTCTCTGACCATCTCTTTTAAAGTGGACTATCCTGTTCACTGTCCCATTGTGGTTCATACTCCTCTCAGTAGCTCTCTACATTTAGTCCAGTTGTTTGGCGTTCGCCCTTTTCTTTTCACTTCCTTTTGCCCAAATCAAACACATAACTCTCTCTTCTTCCTTGAGTGAGACTGCATACCCGACATGGTTGTTAATGCCTTCAAGTTACAGGAAATGAAATAGATAAAGGAAATAGCGGGAAGGAAGGCTATCATTTTGTTTGGCGTCTGCACCTCCACTAGAATGTAAACTCCGTGCAGGTAGAGCTGTAACTATCTTGTTCACCTCTATTCCCAGAGCCTCGAACAGTGAATGCATTTGAGTGAAGGAATGAACGAGTGGCACTAATTTATGAGGAAGCCTCAATAGCTGCTTATTGCTGTCAACTATTTTACTTTCTAACATTCAACATGGCAATACATCTCTATTCTTATAACATACAGGTAGCTGCCATTTCTTGTGCTGACACGTTGAATTACGTTTGATTCACCTTTAGATTGTGAACCTATCCGATGGTAGTGCTGGCTTTATAATCAAGACTATGTATAACGTTGTTGAAGTGATCACTTGTCTGTCTTTATCTTCTTGAGACTAATTGGCCCTTTCCCTTCCTTCCTGAATTCTTTGACTTTTTCTGAGCTCCTAATAGTACGTGAAATCTGCTGGTGTGTGTAATACATTCTGACAAATGAAATTTGGATAATTATATTGTTTTTCTTTAGAGAGATGTTGTGTTGTCTGTGGTGTTAGATTTGAAAGCAAATATTTCAATTAAAGGAGTCAAAAATAGTTAACAGTCAAAGGAGGTAATACAGTGGGTTAGAAAGTTAGGAAACAGATTCTTGTCGTATCTTTGCTATTACCTACATTATTTCCTTCAATTTTGAAGCATATTTCTGTTTTGTTTTGTTTTAACTTTCTGAAATTGGGATGTATTTTTTTAATTGATGTCAAAGGAAACTTGCTTGCTACCAGGTAGAGGAGTAAATTGTGACATGGTTGTTACCATGGTGCTATGCCTAATTATAGATGATCAAAAGAGATTCAGAAGAATCATTTGACTTTAAATGAGGAAAAGGCTTGTGATTATGTTACCAATGCAAAAAATAGTATTTAATTACACTCCTGTGCCACGTAATGACTTTTCGGTCAATGACGGACTGCATATACAATGATGGTCCCATAAGATTAGTACCATATAGCCTAGGTGTATAGTAGTCTCTGCCATATAGGTTTGTGTAAGTACACTATATGATGTTGCACGATGATGAAATTGCCTGACCCATTTATCAGAACATATCCCTGTTGCTAAGCGATGCATGACTGTATATGGATTAAGGGGAACGATTACCTGTTGGTATTAAAAAAAAACTGTGTACATTTAATGTAGCATTTTACCCCATACAAGGTGTAATTAAATGGGTGATTGATGTTACAATCCATGATGTCACACACAGAGGAAATACAGTAGTTGTGTGAATTTGGGTAGGTTGCTTAACCTCTCTAAGCATTGATATATTCACCTGTAAATAAGGAGTTAGGCCAAGGATGTTTCAAGATCCCTTCCAACCCTAATTTCCTGTATTCTTGTGTTGAAAATGAATCTTCAAAACTTAGCAAGCTTTAAAAACTCCTAGTCACCATCTAATTAATATCACATTCTCTGTAGCCCACAAGAGTATCTCCAGTGCCTGCTCCTAAATTGTTTCAATAAAGGAAATTATAGAAATATTGTAAGTCTTTTAATGAAAACACAAAATTCTGTAGAAAAAAATAGACTTTTTCTCTGCTCTATTTATGTATTTGGGGGAAAAGAAGAACGAACTATTTTTTTTATCCGTGAAGACCTTAACCCGGCAGCTAAGGACAAATGGAGGTCCCATTTATTCATACCAAAATGTTTTATTACAACAGTGATTTATTGTGGTAAATTATGTGTTAATTCTAAAATAAAATCAATTTTGTGGCAGTATGAATCACTCAGATTGTGAATTTAGATAACTTAGAGGATTCTCCTTTGATGATAGCAGTCCAGTGCTCGTATTTACTCTGTACCTTAAAAGTACTGAGTACGTGACTGCGCACTGTTTAACCGCATCAATGTTTAGCCTCAGTGACAAATTTTTGTGATTGCTGTGCTTGCAGCTAGAACTCACCTTGACTCCTGAGCTTGCCAATTTCTATTCCTATAATTTTGAAGTGATTTCAGGGTAGATTCTAGTTTCTGGTATTTTCATATAGAAGGGGGAAGCACATGACATGTTGGGGTCAGTGCAGTAATTGAATTTGAAAGGAGTTGGGAGGGATGGAGATGAGCAATAAGAAGGTTGGTGTTCTAGAGAAGAACCCTAAAATGAACCAAAATTTAAATATCACTTGGTCTTAAAAAAGTTATCTTTATGGCTTATTTTGTGTTTTATGGATAAATGGTGGTACACTTCTAAGTGTATGAAAATTGCCCAACATATCTGTTTTTCTTCTGTTATTAAGCATTAATTTTCTTATCACTTAGGAGTTTGTGAGGGTGTAATAGAGACAATCATTTTGAAAAGACAGGCCTCTTTGTCTCTCTGCTCTACTCCACTAACTTTTAATGTTTATCTGGGGTTGTGGATCCAGGATGAGTTTTGGGGTCTTATTTCATTCTTCTTCCTTTCTGCTGGAGTCATATAAATTTTTCCCACGCCACCCTGTTTGCTTCAGGAGCCTAGATAGTACCAAAGGCATGCCAGAACCTTTCCCTGCCGTTACCAGTGAGCAATCCCTCCTTCCTATCCAACTATTCATTCATTCATTTGTTTGTTTATTCATTTATATGTCTATTAAATAAATATTTGTTCAACACCAACTTATGGGCCAAGTGTTCTGAATATAAATTTATATTAGCCACTGACCCCACCCTCATAGCTTATGGTATGGTTAGGGAGAAAAGTAAATTAACAGTTACCATACAATGTGATAAGTACGATGAGTAGACGTACGTACAGGTGCCAGTGATCTGAATTAGACTCCAGTGAGAGACAGAGACAAACGTTGTTTTAAACCTTTGCTATATCCTATGTATCAGTAGGTTTTTATGTGTTTAGTTGACTTATGTGTTAAGTATATATGTAGCAAGGTGTCTTAATATCAACCAGTAAAGGAAAATTACTTTTTGAGATAACTGGGAATTTCAGACTGGCCAGTGAGAGATTTCTTCCATTTTAAAATTATGTTACAGATTCACAAACATAATCATCTCAGATTTAGTGACTTTTTTCTAACTTTTTTTCTTGGTCCATGTGGAAAAAAAATGTTACTCAAAGGAATTAGAAAAGCATTCTCATATTTTCTTTTTGTCATTGAAACTATCTCTAAATTTTATTCATGTCACACTTTTTCAACAAGCTGCTTCTCCAGTGTATTGCTTTTAGAAACATTGTAGATTTTAGTTGAACTTCCCCTTGCCCATTTATAATATTTAATTTTACTTATACTCTGTCTTGTTCCAGACAGGATTGGTGGTAGTTTAGAAGGATATATAAAATAGACACAGAATGAATAAATTAAAAGCAGACACAAGTAAGGGTTGCAGTAGTCTGTATTGCTTGGTCTCCAGCAGGGTTCCTCAATCTTAGCACTACTGACATGTTGAACCACATAGTATTCATTGTGGGGGTCATCCTGCACGTTGTGGGATGTTTAGCAGCATCTCTGACCTCTACCTACTAGATGCCAATAGCATCCTAGTCATGACAGCCAAAAATGTCTCCAGACATTGTCAAATGTCCCCTGCAGGGCAAAATTGCCCCTGTTGAGTACCACTGGTCTAGGAGATAGAGGTAGAGAAGTGGATCTGTTTTGGAGGTAGAATTGGTAAGACCATGGATTCCCTGTAGAGGTTGAGGAAAAGGAAAGAGTCAGAAATGAGTCCCAGATTTTTGGCTTGCATGCTCAGTGGAGGCTGGTGCCATTTACTGAGATAGGGAAGATTGGGCGAGTGCAGGTGAGATGGGGATGGAAGAGGTGAAAATCAAGGAGTTTTGATGGATTTGGACATCCCAAGTTTAAGATGTGCATTAGCAATCCAAAAGAGATGTCAAATGAATGGGTGAATTTTAGTCTAGAGCTCAAGGGAGAATTATCAAAAGCAGCTGAACTAGAGGAGAGCATCTATAGAGAGAATGTAGACAGAGGGGGTAAAAGTGATCTCAAAGCCAAGTTCTGAGAGTGGTTAGAGGCCAACTGACCAGTGAAGGAGCTGGGGAAAGAAGAAAACAAGGAGACTGTGCTCTCAGTGAAACCAAGGGAGCAAAGTGTATTAAGGAGAAGTATTTACTTGTGAGAAAGGCTTCTGAGACATTCAATGAGAAATGTTGGCTATTATTTTATTATTACAAAGCTAACTAAAATTACTTTTAGCTGTCAAAAAATTAGGTCCAAAAGCAAATAAAAAGACAGCAATAGAGACAAAAAATGGACTATGAAATGACATTAAAATGCTAAAATTTGCAAATCATAATGACCTAAACTCTTGCTCTGTTTGTGCTACAAATCTTGGCTATTTACATTCTAAATGCCTTTATAAAAGGCAGTGTTAGTTATTTGTATTCACAATGACCATAAGGTAAAAACATACTTGGTTGGGGTCCCCGGGACCACCTCCAGTTCAGATGATTTGCTAGGAGGACTATAGACATACCCACAGCTAAGATTTCTTGCAATGAAAGGACCCAAAGCAGAATCAGCAAAGGGCAGAGGCACTTGGGGTGAAGTCCAGAAGAAACCAGGCAAAGTTTCCAAGAGTCCTCTGCTAGTGGAGTCACATGGGGGCACACCTAAATTCCTATGTCGGTGAGTTATGACAACACGTGTGAAATGTTTCTCCCAGGGAAGCTCATTAGAGATTCAGTGCCCAGGGTTTTTACTGGAGGCTAGTCACAAAGTCACCCTCTGCCCAGCCTGTTCCAAAATTCCAGACTCACAGAAGGAGAGCAGGTATTCAGCATAAGCACACTATTTATAAAGCAGTTTAGGCACAGTGAGCCACTCTTATCAGTCTGGGAATGGTGAGACCTCTCCCCATATCTGAGTTCCCAGATGCCAGCCAAGGGCCAACCATGCAAGCAGGCCTTTCTAAGGCTAGCCGCCTCAGGCCTGTTGTGTTAACTCTTTTTTTGTACGCAGGCCAAAGCCCAGGAAAAATACAAGCATTGTTGGCACTGTGACTAATCAGAATTTCTCTGGAATGGGCACTTGATTAATAAACTGCTTCCAACATATTCCAGGTCATTTGGCTAGCTAGTAAGCTAAAATTTTTGTCTCTTTGTATTGGGAGGCAGTCTAGCATATACTAAAATAGTCATGGACTGTGATATCTGACAAACCTGGCTTCTAGTCTTGGCTCAGCTACTTAGCAACTCTCTGTACCTCCATTTCTGGTAATAAAACCTGCATTTTGAAGATTCAGTGAGATATATACAATGCCTAGAATTGTGACTGGCACATAATAGACCTTCAAAAATAGTGGTGGCATTGGTGTTGGTAAAATAATTGCAGTAATAGTTGTTGTTTTATTATTGTCTGTCTTCAGTTAGATGTGCCATTACTTTCTTGGATTAATCGGTTGTAATATCCACCCTACCGTATTTTCAGCTAAATGGCTTTCAGTTTTTCAATTAAAATTTCAGTTGAACAGTATCAGAGGCATTTTAATAAAAATTTTACTGAGCTGGATTAGTTGATGAGAAGTAAATTGCTCATTTTTGATTACCACATTAACTCTTTCTGGCCATTCGGGTACCATTTAGTAAATTACCTCTTTTAGTACAGTACTCAAAATGTTACCCAAGTGACCAGAAAGAGTTAATAATGCACCAACAGACTGAGCAGTTTACTACCTGCTCACTATCAGATCAGTCTCATCGTATTAAATGTTTCCCTTCCTATAATTGTCATTTTCTTTAAAAATGAAATATTAGAAACAGTTCTTTATTTTTAATAGACCTTATAAGCTCAATGAAAAGTATGGTGGGTTCATTCACAGGCCTTCTAAGGCGATTTAAGGCATTGGTATTCTCTGTATAATGTAGAAAATAAACCTGATGGGGATAATAGATGCATCTTACACAGTGCACAAGAAGGGCATTATTTTCCAAGGGCACAAATGATCCCCTGATTATCATCTCAGTATTAGGGAGTCATATTAATGTGCCTCCCTATGTGTTTGAGCACTGAAGAGAATTATGTCTTCATGGTATTGAGGCAGGTAAACTTTTCTGTCAGCTGGAATCCCACCTTTTTATAATTTATACATTATCAGTCCCCCCGTGGATGTGTTTTTACCCTAATTCTAATACATCTTTTAATTATTCAGGAATGACCCTTACTTTCTCGTGAATAGGGACCTGCAATCAGTCCTTAAAATTACATCTCTAACTCAAATATTTTTCCAGATAGCTTGGGAAAATCATTACCACTCACTTGGAAAGAATACTTGACTCCTAAAGTACTAGTTTTTTCACATGAAAGGTTGTCTCTCATTGATATGTTATAGTCTGATAATCTATGAGCCACTAAGTATTTCCTGAGTGGTTGCTGCATGTGTAACATCATGTTAAGTGCTTTGGTGATACAAAAGTAATATATGACTGGCTCACTCAGTCATTTATTCCGTAGATACTTCCTGAGCCAGCTGTGTGCTATGTACTCTAAGAATACAAAGATGAGTAAAAAGCATCAAAGAACTTGAAGTTTGATTGGGGAGATGTTAATGATGGCATTGTAATACCATTGCACCTATAAAAGTGCAATAACAGGAACATGCCCAGCTACTTAGGAAGGTCGGAGAGGGAGACCTCACCCTGCTTGGAAGCAGCCAGGGAAAGTTACCTGCAGGAGATGAGGCTGGGCTGAATCTTACACAGCATGAATAGGAGTCATGTAGGGACAACAGCTTTTCTGCTAGAGAGGACAATAGAAAGGCACAAAGTTGAGAAAAATGATGAGGGGCAGAGGGCTGGTGATACTGTGATAGTTTGTTGTTGCTGAACATGACGTGCAAAGCAGAAAGCAAGGCTGGAAAGGTAGGCAGATCAGTGATGTACTATGGTTTAAATGTGCTGAGGTTTTAAACCTAGTTGGAGGGAGAAAACTAACGTATGTACACAATGTAGACAGTATTACGTGTGGTTAACAGTTGATCACTGGAGTCCATTACTGTATACATTCTTCCCCCCCAACCACCATTTCATAGATGAAGAACCTATCATTTAGTAGAAATATTAAGTAAATTACCCAAGGATGCAGACAAAATGAGGGATGGAGATAGAATTCAATTCTACGGGATTCTAGAACACAAATTCTCAGAAAGATTGAATATTTCCCCCAGGATTACTTAGTAAGTGGCTGAGCAGGTATTCAGTTCAAATCTTTTTTCCTTGCATGAGGGCTGTATTGAAAATGGCTTGTATTTACATGGAAGGCAGGGAGAGAACATTAAAAGCTCAAAGTAAACATGAGATGTTGGAGAAGGACAATAGTGTGTAAGTATCTTGGGGACAGTAGAGTAAGCATGCATGCTGGTTTTTCCGACATTGTTCTTTGACACCTATTGCCCTGACATAATTACTAATAACACCATCTTTTACTCTCAGAAGTTTTCCAGTTTGGATGATAAATTATATGATCACCCTAGATGTAGAACATCATACAAAAGTCAGGTTTCATACCAACCACGACAGAGTGTGATTGGGGGAATACTTAGAAATATTGGTTTGGAAAGTGAGACCATATTTGTTATCTAATTGTAGTTGAATTAATTAAAAGTGGAAATGGGGATAATCATTGATTTCACAATAGTATATTCTTAGAGACATGCCTGAGAACAAAATGCATTCTTTTTCCTCATTTACTGTCTAGTCCCTGGGATAACCATGTTGCTAACTATTCAAGAAAGCTGAGATTTGGTGGATGATTTTTGTTTTATAGCAAACTTCTTTGATATATTAACAGGATTGCTGTGGCACCGGACCTTGCTCTCTTCTCCTTAAATTAGCCCATTAGCCTCTTAATATATGTATCAGGAAAGGATCGTGTAGACTATTATAGGAAAACAGCAACCAAGTTATAAATTTTCCTTAGAATACTAGTCCTGCCTCAGGAAATCCTGCAGAGAGTTTCAAATAGAAAAGCTTTCACCTTTCCTATGGAAAATAAATTCTCAGTGGGACTAGGTACTTACTGTTTTCTAACTATCTTCCGTGTATGTATTTGGGTGAATTTTGATATTTGTCCTGAAATTCTTATTGGTATTTCAATTGTTAAAAAGAAGTATTATGATTATTGTCTTCTCATAGACTCTATAGCAAAGGCATTATACTTTTTAGGCCAGGATTTGGGCAGAGGAGAGAATCATCTCATTTCAACAATCTTAAGTGACTGTTATTTGTTGTTGCTGTTTTATTTTATTTTAGCAAATATTTCTTCAAATATATAGACCAAAGATTTATGCTTATGAATCTTTACACTTTTTGACAAAGAATTTTTATTGCAATAATGTTTGATCCATAATGAATTATGTTATATATTAACATATATTAATAATAATAATAGTACCTACCTCAGAACTAATGTGAGAATTAAATGAGTTAAAATATGTTAATATATGTAAAACACTTGGAACAGTGACTGGCACACAATAACCACTATGCAAATGTTTGTTATTATTATCAGTTTTTCTAAAATAGCGTGTTGACCTTACAACAATGAAGAATTCTGTTCAATGTGTAGGTAAATGCCACAAACAAAGATGGTGTATGTTTATTTACATTAGATTTGCATGCATTAACTATTGTTGTTTCTATTATCATTGTTACTACCTTTATTCCCTGTTTACAGCAAGGTTTTCTTCTGGCTAGATCAAATTTGTAATTTGTAATTACGTTGGGGCAACCAGGGTCAAGTGGCACTGTCCAGGGAAAAATTGGTTGAGGTTTATAAGCCATTCTCATAAAATTAACATCCAAATAGCTTCTCAAGTCTTTCTTCTATCGGTGTGGCCGTGTTCTAACAGTAGGGTCGCAAGACCATTGAATGGGAATGTCACAGCGAATGCCTCTGCTGGGCGTCTGAGCAGAAGAGCTGCCAATATGCTTGCCTTGCTTTGTACTTCAGTGAAATTGCAGTTAGAAACCCTGTGAGGTTTCTTCGTGGCTGATGACAGCTCACAAATGGGTCAGAGAATCAAATCCTGGCTGCCAGGGAAAACCTACACTTCTTTTTCTTTCCTTCTGCCAAGAAAAAAACCACCAACTTGCTGAAAAAATAAGCAGAAGCAACTGCTGCTCATCTGCAGGCTGGGCTCCCGTGTTTTCCTGCTCTGACAGCTTAGAACCCTGTGCACACATAAACATGTCATGTTATTTTAGGCTTCATTCCTTAGCGTGGAGCCTGTCTCTGCTAGCTCACCAAGTCTCTGCGAAGTTAGAACTTTGTATCCCATCTGCTTGGGAAAATTTGGTCTCTTGCCTCTTTTGGTCTCTGAAAGCTTAGGTTTGACTCACAGAACTATTAGATATTTCATTTGTTTGTTAAGTGGGATATCTTAACTACTCTTTCACTGTGTATCAGGGAACCTCTTTTTTCCCTGCTTGTTTACATTTTATTCATTCAGTGATTATTTACTTAAAAGCCTGATAGTCAGCAAGATATTGACATTCTGGATACTCTGAAGGAGTGTTCCAAAGAATGAAAGACATAAATACAGTTAACTGGGTTTGAAACACACAGTTAGAAGCACATAGAAAGAAAGATGGATTATAAGGAAGTACAGTATGGATAAAGTGTTACTGAAGCTCTGATAAAGATCTGCCATTTCTTTACTCTAAGAATATCTCATTTTGTTTCTGCACCTTCCCTGTCTCATCCTTCTTGCATTCTCCCAGCGTCCTGTGGGACTCTTACATAAATCAAAGTGTGTCAGTGGTGGTTTCTTAAATCAGTTTTCAGCAGGACTATTTCATACAGTTCACCGTGAACCAAAATCTGTAATTGCAGGACATAAATTCTCACTATATAAATATCCCTGGTCTCTTTCTCTTCTATGTAAGGTCTCTCTCTTGTCTAGTTCGATCTTCTAATTATGTACTTTGAAGCCTTTTACCAATTCTTTGCACCTGCTACTTTATCTTTCTGCTTTCATGATCCATTACTCCCTAAACCGAATTTTCAACTTCAATCAAGTAAACTCTATTTACCTTTCCCTACTCAGGCACTTTGCTGTCTCCTATTTCTTGGCCTCTGCACTTGGAAACTCTTTCCACTCACATGCGGAATACCTTTCTCCTCAGCATAAGACCATTTTTTGCCTTTGTTCAGAACTTTTCTTCTCTATGATCTGTCCCAGCATAATCTCATTGCCTCTAATAATTCTAAACTTTCCACTTGTGTTTAATTATATAGCTATGACTAGTTACTTAATGTTGATTTCGTGTTGGATGTCTGTGGATCCATTTGTGTCCCTGTCTATATTACGTTGTATGCTGCAGTATCTTCTTCAGTTTCCCAGTGCCCAGTCGTGTTCTCTGAGTGTGAACAGATGCAAACTGACATATATCTGTCTGTCTGTGGAAGAGAGTTAACTCTTCTTGCTGCTCACTGACCACTATTTTAGAGAGTGCATTGTTCGTAATCTTCCCAATGGCTTAACTATTTTTCATTAAGTGAGGCTTCGTAAGCACTTTCCATTTGCTTTTGATTGTTCTTTTTGAAGAGGTATAAAAATACTGGTAGTGCCTGGCATTTGAATGTTAAAATATAGAAACTAATTGGCCCAGTATAAACTTTTAGATAGTGTTGTTTTCAATTCACATGTCAGACAGGAAGATGCATATCCCTTATTTGGCAGATTAGAGCAACAGACTGTAATGGGCAGAAAGGCAGCGATTTTGCCAGAGGTCTGCCCAGGAAGGCTTTGATGGAGCAATTGTGTTAACAAGTCTTTATGGAGTGCCTAGAGGCACGAGGCATTTTGCTAAATGCTGGGAATACAAAAGTAAGCCAGTCCAGACAAGGGCCCCATTCCTTGAGGCGCTTATAATTCGATAAGGCAATGACCACACAAATAAATGTAAAGTCACCACTGAGATGGGGTTTGCTCAAGAACTGTTACCTATGCTGGGATTTGAAGGGTGAGTAGGACACAAATGGGGATAGAGGAGGGGGAGAAAGAGGGGAATTACAGGTAAGAGGTAGAGCAGATGCAGAGGTAGCAGGAGGGAGTATGATGCGTTCGAGGAACTGAGAGACAATAATTATGGCTGGAACACAGCAAAGAGGAGCATAATGCGATGGTAAGCTCTGTCTAAGAATTTGGACCTTTAGCCAAAACCCAATAAAGAGTTCTGGGGCTTAGAAGGATGTGACCTGATTAGTATTTTGAATTATTACTTTGACTATAGTATAGAAGAACAAATTGGTGACTGCCAGGAGATGAAGTAGGTGGATTGGGGAAGACATTTATGAGAAGATAGCAATACAGATTGGATATAAGAGCAAGGGCAAAGGAAGTTTCTAAGATGGCGCCTACATTTATGATTTGCCCGAAAGGATGGATAATGGTGCCGTTTTCTGACTTGGGGTATACTAGAAAAAAACAAGGTTTGGGGGCTGGGGGAAGGTCATCAGTTTTGTTTTGAATATACTGAGTTTGAGGCATTTTGCTGCATCCAAGTGGGGATATCAAATAAGCAGTTAGATATAAGGTTGAGTAGCTCAAGGGAAACGTCAGGGCTATAGATAATAAATTTCAAAGTGATCATTATATGGATGATAATTGAAGCTGTGGGTGTGGATGATATTGCTTTTACTTAATATATGATTAGTTTTTATCTGGGTGGATGTCAGCAAATCTCTCAACACCTCTTGGCATAAATTTTCTTACCTGAACAAGAGTTGGGGCAGATCAGGAGAGCTCAACCAGTACATCAGAATCTAATAGTAGATACCAAAAACTTACATGCTAGATCTCTTTTGACTAAGTTCCCCTTGGGGATTTCCTTTTATTCCACATCACTGAAGAAATAAAAAGTAATGGAAGGTTGCTGCTCCTCATAAAACCGGTGGGTTTTTAGCCAGGATGATTTCTAAGATGTCATCCACTTTTTACAGTTACACAGCTGTGATTCTATTGTATGATTAAAATAAAATTAAGAAAAAATGTTAAGACAATCAAAAAAATCAGTTGATTTATTTGATGTGCCTATGGTTTGCATGGAAATATCTCTTTTTGGTTTGTGTGAATTTATTAATGTATGCATGTTTTTGATAG
Organism: Tapirus indicus; assembly: GCA_031878705.1. NCBI lineage: Eukaryota > Metazoa > Chordata > Mammalia > Perissodactyla > Tapiridae > Tapirus > Tapirus indicus. The sequence continues at coordinate 29,066,927 of CM062937.1, read as the reverse complement.
ATGATTTATCAGCAAACTGTTGTTAGCATTTCCATAATGTATCTCAAATCTACCAGCTCATCTTCAACCCCACTGCGGCCACCCAGATCTGAGCCACTCACTCTCATCTCTCACCTGGAACACTACAATTACCTCCTGGCTTGGTTTTTAGCAGCCAGAATATTTTTTAAATCAAAAGGTACTTTATAGTTGTATCCCGCTCGAAACCCCTCATGGCCGACAATACTCGGCATAACCTGGCCTTTGCCTACCTGTCAGTCTTGTCCTGTTCTACTTTTACCCTTGCCCTCTGACCTCCTTCTGGTGATTTTGTTTGTTTGTTTTTTTGCTGAGGAAGATTCGCCCTGAGCTAACATCTGTGCCAGTCTTCCTCTATGTTGTATGTGGGTCACCGCCACAGCACTGCCACTGAAGAGTGGTGTAGATCCGTGCCCAGGAACCGAACCCAGGCCGCTGAAGCAGAGCACACCATACCCACTAGGCCATGGGGCTGGCCCTCCTTTTGTTTTTAGAACCCACTAAGGTCTCCCTCCCCAATGCTGTTGCACAATCAGTGTCCTCTTCCTGGACTTGCCCCTCTGGCTTGGAATAGCGTCTCTTTCTCTGTCTTTAGATCTCGGCTTAATGTCAGCTCTACATTAGTAAGAAAACTTCCCTCCCTACCGTATGTAAGTGGGGCTCACCATTTTTACTTACTTACTTTGTCCTTTTTGTTTCTGTTCATAGCAATTATATTAATTTATTTCCTTGTTATTATTTGTTTTTCTTTCTAGAAAAATTGAAAGCTCCTGGTAAGAGACACCATGTTTGTTGTGTTCACTACTGTTCGCCTAGCACCTGGTACCATGCCAGGAACACAGTGGGCGCTCTACAAGTACAAGTCAAATCCTTGAACAAATTGAACATTTACCTTTTTATTTGTGTTTTGCTTCAGTTAATTAAAATAAGCTTTTCTTCTCTGAAAACCCATGCTATCCAGGCAACTGAAATAGTCTAGAAATGTGCAAAGAAAAAGAGAAGTCTACCAGAGATTTAATTTGTCCACAGAACATTTGGAAAAACGGATGATCATACGAATGTCCAAGAGGTATCCGGTTTTTGTTTGTTTGTTTTGCTGAGGAAGATTTGCCCTGAGCTAACATCTGTTGCTAATCTTCCTCTTTTTGCTTGAGGAAGATTGTTGCTGAGCTAACATCTGTGCCAATCTTCCTCTATTTTGTATGTGGGTCCCACCACAGCATGGCTGCCGACGAGTGGTGTAGGTCTGCTCCCAGGAGCCAAACCTGGGCTGCCAAAGCAGTGTATGAAACTTAACCACTAGGCCACAGGGCCAGCCCCTAATGGTTTTATTTTTTTGAAAAGGTTCCACATATGCCTGTTCCTCAAGTGTTAGCAGAAATCACTTCAGAAAGTATGCATTTTGAAATCTGTATATATCTGAATACAAATGACTTAAAGCCTTACATAGAGGTTTGCAACATGTTTATGTTTGTAAAATTGATCTGTGTGATCCTTGCTAAATTACTCCAATGTGTTAGTTTTCTAAATCTGGAATATGTGTTTGCAAAATAAATATCTCCTCTTCCATTTCTTGATCTACCTCATGTGATGAATTCTCATGAGTAAGCAGGGATCTTGACCTGTAGCTACTTACATCTGCCTATTTGTGTAGTAGAACAGAGAATTATGGTAAAGCAGAGGAATAGTACAGGTGTGTGTGTTTGCTTTGCAAACACCTCCCCCTTCTCAGTCCAGAAAACTCTGTGAGCTCTTAATTTTAGATTTTCTTGGGTTTACTGTTAATAGAAAGTAGAGTACAATGTTTTATAGATTTATTTCTAAACTATATTATGGTGACTTTTTCTCATTGTGTTTGTTAACTGTGTGATAAATAGTTTATATGTTTCCATGAATGTGAATTCATTACTGTTAAATGTTAATGAATAACATTCCTTCAAAATAGTGAGCCTGTTCACTTTCCTTTATATAATGTCCTAACCCATATTTTATTTTTTTATTTTTTTTACCTATTCCTTCCATGTCATCTTCTTTATCTGGTTCATCAGTTGTTGAACATACACATTCCCTCCCTCCATTATCCAATCTCCATGACAACCAGAGGTGGTTGCTAGGTGCTGGTTTCATCCAGGCTGTTTTGATGCCAATGCTAAGTACACCACCAGCCCTGTCTAATGTGGACTGATACTGATTCCATTGGAGTTCCATTCCATGGCAAGAACATGACAGCTTGTTCATAGTTTGACTAAATTCTCTATTTTACACATCATGTAAGAAACCAAAATCTTATTTTAAATTTATTACTTGATACCTCTTTATATAGAATTTCCTAGGGATATTTTGTAATTACAGATATTAAGGGACTGAGAAGAAATAAATTCCAAATAAGCAGTTTTCTTTTTTTAACCTTTTTTTTTGCCATGTCCCTCCAAAAAAAATTCCCTTCCTGTATCTGATTGGAATAGAAAAAGAGACCAACCATGACTCACCATTCAGAATTCCTCCAGTCCAAACCCCGATTTTTTTCATTTGAGGAAAATATGAGATGCTTTCAGATGCACAATATTTACAGTAGACATACGAGTTTTAGGAACTTGAAGAATGTCCATATTTAGAACACAGACTCTAATAACGCCAACACAGGTTGCTAACACTTTGGAGTAAAAAACAAGAAGTACACTGACCTTCAGGCCTCTGTGACTCCTGGGGAGAGGGCACATCCATGCCCTGGGTGTGGGTGGGCCTGTCAATCTTGGCATTCTTTGGTTAGTCACCTGATTTAGATATTCTACTCCAGAGATCACACATGTGTGGCAAATTTGTTAACACGTCCACCTCAAATGCTTGTAATGGATATCAATGATGGGTCATGGCAGCCTTGGAATCTTTCTTAACACAGCAGTCACTATGAATTGCCAACCTTGTTCTTAAAAAGAAGCATCAGCACTCTCTGAAATCCTTGTAACTCTCAGTTATTCTTTTTCTGTTCTTATGCTGTCTCCCCTTCTCACCCTACCCCTGTCCCCCACCATGGCGACTAGACTCTTATGTTCATGATTGCTCTATGGTATTTTCTAAAGGACCTGTCATTTGCTTCACAAAATGAGAAACAGAGATGATGTGATTTTTTTTTTCTCTTCTACTTTGCCACCCAGCAATAACTTACCTAACTGAATAAGAGTAGGCAAGGCAAGCTAGATGTTTAAAATGGCTGTCCCAGATATAATTCTAATGTGTCCAGTGACATGACAGGAAATTTTAATTTTCTCAGAACTATGTATTATTCTGGTGTGTGTAAGTGTGTGTGAGTGTGTGTGTGAAAGAGAGAGAGATGGGAAGGGTGTTTCTGTGTGTGTGCGTGTGTTACAATCAAGAAAATGTCAGCATAGTAATTATAGACTAAAAAAGTTCACTTCAAAGAATTAATTCTGTTCAAAGGCAAATTCATGATTTGGAAACTCATGTTTTCAAAATAAAGCATTTTCTTTTAGTTCTTTTCCGATAAAAGATGGGTGGAGTAGTTACCATTCTAAGATGATGTCTGCAATAGCATAAAAATCCCTCTGGATAAAGAGTGTGTCGTTTGAGTTTTCCAGCTCATCTTGTGGGATTTCAGAAGTCTTTAAGTGCTTAGCTTCTAGTGTGTCTCAGATTAGGAATAGTGTTGGGTGAGTTCTTGTGGAGAATTGGAAGGCAAATGTTAGGCTTGTCAGCATCTGAGAACCAGAGAGGCAGCCCACCCATTGTTGGAGTCATGCTGCCAGGCTCAGCACTTTTCACAGAGGAGCCTGCTTTTGAAGTATTTTCTTTGCTTAATTTTCTTCACCTTTGAGATCCTTTCAGAAGTGTTTTCTTTTTTAAAATATCGTGCATTCTTCTTTAGAAGAATTAGTCTTTCAGATAGTATAAAGAAACATAGGATGCTTGTAATCTGTCAAGGATGACTAAAAACCTTAGGGCATTGAGGACAGCTAGAATGAGGGTTCTGGAAGAAGAAGCTTTGCAGTCTAATTATAAATCTGCTTTTTCCTCCTTTTAATTTTGTCCGACTATAGAGAAATCTATCTAGGCAAAGAAAATAAGAAATTTTGGTTTCATTTAGGAATTGCAGTTTGTTTTTTCTATGTAGTGGGAAAGTAGGAACCTTTGTTTGGGGTTACAATTATGTATTGGAATCTTACTTGTATGTGAAAATATGTAAAGGTCTTATAAAAAGTCTACTCAAATCCAACACCTATTGTTTTACAAAGAGTAAATTTTAAAAATTATTTAAATGACCATAAAATTATTTAGAAATTTTAAGTTTAAAAAAGTCAGCATAAATTGTTAATGTGAGATTCAGAAGAGAAAATAGCAATTCCTAGAATAGCTCATGTGGTCATATGTATGTATGTATGTAAATGGATTTGTAAATTTAAGTACAGAATTTGAGAATTTGAATATACTTTGATTCACAAATAAATAAGAAGTAGCTGTACTTATAGGCCTATTTGTTGAAGGTTAATCCACAGACTAATATCTTATATTGCTAAACTATAGCTTCTCTCTATTTACTAAAACCGAGCACTGGGTCACAGTCCCTGAAATAACTCCTATTTCCTTATTCTCTTTCCTGCTCTAATGAATCTGTGTCTTTTCTCTCCGGTGGTAACATCTTTTGCAGATGTTAGTAATTTCAACATCTGGTGGATTTGTTCTTGATTTTGCTTTGTGCAACCTTATTCTGGCTTTAATTGTTAGCCTCTGAAGCTTGCTTAAAATGTTTATTTCAGATTTCCTGGATTTTCATCACTATAGGCAGGTTATTAATACCTCTAACACTCGGGATATATGGAGGATCTTCTATTACCATAAATCTGCCCTTCCTTGATGTGAACTATTTGAGGTTAAAATAAAAAGTGTCTATTTTTGTAACCCAAACACCTAATATGGTGCTTAACATAGAGTATTTACTAAGTGTTTGTTGACTGAAAACACGTCCTGAGGTGCTGGGACTGGGAAGGAAAGATGTTCATTTCACTTCTACTGCAGGGGTTGAGCAATGCTTCAGGGAGTAAGCCAGCTGGCAATTGGTTTAAATAGTGTCTGTTAAAAAATCTTGATATATAATTGTACCTCCCTCCCTCCTCAATAAGACAAAGATGATAAAGCTACCCCTTCTTCTTTTAAGCAGAGGTCTCAAGCTAATTTTTCTGACTCTGACAATATTGTGTTCATGCTAATAATGATTTTTATAAAAATGTAAGAGCAGGGATTGCAGGACAACTATATAAACTGTATGAGTACATGCTTAACTAAGTGAATTTGCGTAAAGAAATAACTTTTCAAACTGATGATTAGAAATGTACTGATAAAGGGCATTGAATCTATTATAAAGTGTACAAAAGGAGAGGAATAATAATTCTTAATATAAGGCTAAAATTAATAATGTAAATATAGTTTAATAATGCTCAAAATATCATTACTATTTTACCTAATGTAACCCCCAGTTCATTATGTAGACTAGTAAAATTTGATAATCATGCTCAAGTATTCTGAGGTTGCATCTTTTACTGTATTTAAAGTTAAATGATATGTGACATTTGGGAGTGACAAGACTGTTCATCGGCCTGGGCCTTCGCAGCGATTTTTCCAGTGTTAGCATTTTTCCTTTCCCCAACCATCGCTTAAAAATAACAACAAAAAAAATAACTCTTGATTTGCTTTCCAGTAGTGGGTGACATTTTGAGTTCCAATGATTGCTGACCCATTAATTCATCATTTATTGAACACCTGCTATGTTTCAGTTACTGCAAAGATGTACAAGACCGGGATCCTACGCTCAAGGATCATTCAGTCTAGCTATGTAAGATTTAAACTATTTCATTTTGTATTGGTTGGACCTTCATCAGAATTCAGTTTTGCTTCACTATTCTGAAACTTGAAGAGTGTTCTGAGGACCACCAAGCTAATTAGAAGAATAGAAAATGAGACTCTTGTGAAAAAAACTCAACAATTGAATTATTTAGTAGAGTGGAGAGAAAGCTAAGGAGATGTATTAATCGTTATTGAAGATGTAATGGATGGTAACCATCTGGTCCTAGTGTCGGCCAAAGGTGGGAAAAGGAAAAAGTGGATTAAACTGGAGAATGAGATATTTGGGTTAGACTTGAAGGTCTAAGACCAAGTGAATTACTTTAATATGAGTCCTATTAATGAATGTACTCCAGACATTTTTAAAGGATATTTTAAAATTATATAAAATATCTTTTGTTTCCCCAAGTTGAATCTTGACTGAATTTAGGGATCAACTACAGAAGAATGTTCAAAGTTCTCTATAGTCCTTCAGAAAATTATAGAGCTTCACTAGAGAGAAAGTTAACACTTGGTTCCAGGATATACGTGACATTAAATCAATAAAAAACAAATGGTCACAGCAAGGGCATCCCTGTTGTAAGAAGTACATACTTATTCACTTTTATAATCTTAATCATTTAGAAAATTGAAACTCATTTACTGTGGACAAACTTAAGAGTAAGGTTTTGATCTTTTTTATGATTACAGTTTATTTTTAAACAGTTTCTCATTCCTTTGCTCTGTTGCATATTTCTAGGGAAGATGTATGCTAAAGAGTTAATGCCTCTCATTTGGAATTGAAAGGCATTCTTGCTTTTGGCTTTTACAGCACTTTTTCTATTTGTAACAGCTTGATAACTTGGGTTAGGATCTCAACCTTCAAAGAAAATGGAGAGTTAGAGTCCATCTGCTTTGTGATTTAACTTATTTCAAAGCCTCTGATTTTTAAATCCTTTCACTTCAGGTGCCAAATTTCCTCAAAGCCCTAGACCCCTTAGCTCAATCTTTCCTCTTTGCCAAACGACCAATTTTGTGTCTACTGCCTTACCATACAGCCACTGAAATCTAATATTCATAATATGCTTAGGAAGGGATCTCAGTTTTTTCCTCATAAAAACCTTCTGTTTCATGTTACTTATGGCCAATCTTAGGGACTAATGTATGTACCTCTGTGGTACCTGACAAAAAATTAGCCTGAGAAGGTGAATTTCCCTTAGGTAAAAAGCTATGCATTTTTCTTCTCCTGCTTTGGGAGAGTAGAGAAATGTTTTAAAACATAACAGAGGTTTTCTGATGACTAGCTGATGTTTAAAAATCTTTTCTTGATCTCTGATTTGATTAATCTTTTGTGTTTTTTCCCTTAGTTGCAGTGCCAAAGCCGTTTGTACTGTTCTTCTAATATATGAAAAATATGTGTTTGCTCAGTTTAATTAGGTATTCCAGCTTTTGCCAAGAGGAAATTACTGTCCTCATCACATCTGACCATTGACTTGCAAAAATTTTTATAGTGTGGTTGAACAATTAATTGAAATACGTTACCCTTGTAATTCATATTTTTTCCAAGAATTATAGTTTTCTTTTTTTTTTTTTTGTGGGGAAGACCAGCCCTGAGCTAACATCCGTCGCCAATCCTCCCCTTTTTGCTGAGGAAGACTGGCCCTGGGCTAACATCCGTGCCCATCTTCCTCTACTTTATATGGGACGCCGCCACGGCATGGCTGACAGGCAGTGCGTCGGCGGGCACCCGGGATCCGAACTCGCGAACCCCGGGCTGCCAAGCGCGGACTAAACCGCTGCGCCACCAGGCGGCCCCAAGAATTATAGTTTTCTACCTTTTTTTCTTAATGATAGAGATCAGACCAATTATGTCCCCTTTGAATATGGGCTTCTTAGCTTTCAGAGAAAAGTATCCTCTACACCTCTGTCATTAACTGCATATCTTTCTCTAAGAATGATTTCAACCCATTCCCAGATCAAGAGGTTTGGAATGACAAATGATTCCGTCCACAAGGAGACTATGTCCCGGGATGGGCTAATCTGCAGAAAGTGTAACATACTAGAGACGCGATGATATCCAAAGATATGGTCTCATTAACAGGTAATGAGAAAATGTGAGATCCAAAAGAATCTAGAAGGGGCATAATTGATTTTATAGTGGAAGTGATGTCAACTCAAATTTTTTAAAAGAAACACTTAAAGGACAAAATTATCTCCACATATCAACTAGGTTAGAAGCTAGAAACTTGGTCCCCAAAAGCTCTACACAGAGAGTTGAAGCTGAATGTATATTTGAACTACTCTTGCTACCCATTCATGTTTTATTTAAGCTACTCTGAAATGGGCAGTTAAAAGAAAATTATGTGCAGTAAAAAAAAGTAGAATTCAGAAACCTCCATAATTAGAAGGGTAATTAGGAAGACCAGCTTAATTCTTAATTTAACATTTAAACACTCAAAATGATGATTAATTTTAATGTTTCTTTACTCTTTCAAATAAGAGTTATTTTTAAAACATTATTGATTTCAGAAATGTAAGACTTGCTATTTTTTATGTATATAAATGTTTTTATTAGCTTTGGTGACTTTTCTCACATGTTGGTAATGTAAATGCATCAGGAAAAGAGGGAAATAAACTAATATTTACTATTGGATGCCTACTGTGAGAGAGCCAGTTACCAGGCTGTGTGTGTGTGTGTGTGTGTGTGTGTGTGTGTGTGTGTGATATTTAATTTAATGTCCATAGCCCTGAGGAGTTGGTGGCATTAACCCTGTTTTCCAGATGAAGAATGTGTGGCATGGAGAGGTTAAATAACTTGCCCAAGATCATAGGATTATTAAGTGGCAGTTAAAATGCAGATCTATCTAAAAGCTGTGGAGAAAAAAATAATCCAAAGAATTCTGAAACAAAGCCCACTTTATCATATCATGAGCACTTGGGAGACCAGGAACAGTGTCTGATTTGTCTTTTTATTACTTTAATTCTATTTCCCCTTCTCTCCTTTCCCTTTTAAGCTTCCTTTTTCCTTTTTCATGATTTACATTTCTCTTTTTCTTCACTCTTTCTAAAGCCAAAGCATGAACAGCTTAAAAGGTTAAGGAAAAGAGAGAACAGGGAGGCAGAACTATTGTGGTCTCTATTTTTTATGCTTCAAGCGTACAGTGCCATAATATCCCCAGGCTTCCAAAGAAAGCAGTGAACATGGTTACTTACTTAGCTCACGTTAATGGCCGTGTGAATACATGCTGAAATGTATGGTAAATGCAAAGTAAGGGCGTAATTAACATCACAAACCATTCTAATAGAATTAGTCTATGACTAAATGAGGGAAGTGATTCCAAATCATACTATATTGTTCAGTACAATTCTTTTTTGATATCAGGTATAAATTTAACTGTGTGTTATAACCACTGACAACCTATCATAAAGTTTTTTTTTAATCAAGAAATATTGTTTGACTCTTATTCCTTCGTTAACTGTAACACTATTTAAGTCTTATTTAAAATATCACGCGTATGTGGTAGACATTGTGTTAGTATAATTTGGGAAAAGATTTAGTTGCCTGCTTGTAGCAGTGGATGCTTTAAAAAAATATTTTTTTTCTCTTTTTTTTCTGTGAGGAAGACCCGCCCTGAGCTAACATCCGTTGCTAGTCCTCTTTTTGCTGAGGAAGACTGGCCCTGGGCTAACATCGTGGCCATCTTCCTCCACTTTATATGGGACGCCGCCACGGCATGGCTGACAGGCAGTGCGTCGCGGGCGCCTGGGATCCGAACCCACGAACCCCGGGCTGCCAAGCGCGGACTAAACCGCTGCGCCACCGGGCCGGCCCCTAAAAAATATTTTCAATATTTTTAAGGAAAAAAATTATCTGTATGATTTGGGGCTTCAACATAGATTTGGGGCTTAAAATACATTTAAAACTACAATATTAGAAATGAAATTTCATGCCTCATTCATAGTAGGTGCCCAGTAAATGAGTATTGAGTGAATGTTCTAATAAATAAAATATTAATATGAACTAAACAGCCATACAAGTCAATAGCATGTCAAGGAAAATTCAGTATCTCAAGAAAAGCAAATGCAGCATTAACTTACAGGCATTATATTAATTTTAAATTGTTATGCTTCAAAATGAAATAATATATTTAATGATCTTGATTTTATGACGTGTAAAGTATAATATTTTTATAATTTTCTGAAAATTAAATTATAAGACCTAATTCATGAACTCAGAACTCTCTCAAATTAAAATTTTTAACAAAGCTTAAGAGTTATTCTGAAAGAATAACTTTCCAGGTCCCAATGCTTAATACAAGAGACATAGTAATACATTTTTTTCTGTTCAGTCTCTTTCTCTGTCCAGATGCATCACTGGAGTCTCATTGCTCCCAGCCCAGAAAGAGCAGCAGCAGTTTTACCCCACTTCTCCACCCGTTTCCTAGGAATGTAGAAATCTGGCTAGAAGGCACAACGACCTCCCTCCTTCCTAGTAGACCAAGGATTCCTATTGTCAGATGCAGTGGGCATGAAAGCAGCAATTTTACAGCACAAAAGCTCCAATAACATTTACTCCGGTTGGCTGAGATTGAAATGCACACAGGCACTGCTCAGTCTTGGTTGCTTAAGCACCAGCTTCCCTTGGCTTTTTGCCACTTCGTGCATTTCAAAGAGACAAGTCCTTTAAGGGAAAAAAAGGAGTTTTCCTTGTAACTTTCACTGCGGTAAACAGACCATTCAGGCATAGTTTATTGCATTACAAACTCAACTATGCAAACTATTCCAGATTGAATGCAACAAAGTAATTAGTGAAATCATTTGGTCATTAGCATTCATAAGCATGAATTGTCCTATTTAAAAAATAAAAATTCTCTTTTCTAAAGAATCACTTAAAGCTTTATATTTAGAGAATGACAACTTCTCTCTAAAAGGTTTTACTCAAGTATTGAAGTTTAAGGTCCACCGTTTACAAATATCTCCTTCCCCTTCCCACTCCTCTATAGCCAACACTTTGTTGAATTAATTTGAGGAATCATAAGCCTGCACATTACATTGCAAGGCGAACATTGAAATGAGGATCACCCACTCCTATAGGAGGAAGTGTTGACCACTCCAACCCCATGTTATTTTATAAAGAATAGGCAGACAAAGGCGTAACTGGAAGACATGCAAAAACATTTAAATATCATGACTCATACTGACCTAGGTAGTGTTGCACACACATTGTGTTCCTTTCCTTCATCAGAGTCCCCAGAAGAAAGGCAAGGAAAAGCAAGAGGGCTGTGCATTAGGTTAGCATTCATCCTGCAGCCAAATTTTATCATCCATCTAAAATGTGCTAAGAATTGTTTAATACGGTTACCAGACATTATCTCCTTTCTACAGGATTCTTACATTCTGTATCTGGTTTTTTTGTGGGGGTTTTTGGGGAGAACCTTAAAACAAAATTATAAAATCTCATGTAAAATGAAAAATGAAATAACTTTTCTCATTTCCACTCAACATTATTTCTAATGATTATTTGTTTATAAATCAATCCTGTTTATACTAGTCAGATCAAACTGCAAACTTCAAAAGGATATTATCAAAACTGTACAGAATGATTAGCACATTTATTAACTGGGACCCTATTTGTTGTTCATATGCCAGCTCTAATCACTTGTTTGTGTAAACTAAGTACTCTGAGCTTCATTAGAGTTATTGTTATCTAAAAGTAAATTATAATATATTTGAATTTCTGCAATTGTGTTTATTTTTCACATTTTGTTAAATAAGCTAGGGCTCAGCCCTTTATCAATATTTTCAAATACTTATTTCTTTTCATAAAGTAGTAGGGTCTTATTTAAGCTAACAAATGAGCCATCATTCGCAAAAAACCCTAAGCAAAACCTTATTAATCTATGTGTTAATAGTCTTCCTTATTGATGGATTTGTCCCCTGCTCTGTTTAATCTGCATATGGTCTCCATCCAGGGATACTCAAAGAGAAGCCATAGGGCACAAAATTATGGGACTGGAGTTCAAACTACACAATCTCCCTTTCTCCACCCTACAGATTCTAATCTCACCCCAAGGCAGACACATGCATACTCACTCTTCTCCCCACCCCTGCACGCGTCTCTGCTCTCCCCACCAACCTCCAGCTGCTGCACTGTCACCACCCAGCTGAGAACCAGAATCACTTCTGAATTGATGATGTCCCTCTGGTGTGCCTGGGCATAAAAAGGCTTCACGTGCATCAGAAACATTTTTACCTGAATATCTGCACCATTCGCACATATTTACACTTCTTTCTGAGTAAATATATATAACTCTCAAAATTTCCACCAGAGTTTCCCTGCCCGTTGCTGAGTTGCAATCCTAGTTTACTCCTGGCTTGATCGGATTGAAGAGTAATTAGAAAGAGAGAGAACTTATAGGTAGGCTTTCCCTCTTTACCTTACCGTGCTTTCTTCTCTGACTACAATCTGATTTCCCTTTAACGTATTCGGAAGGGTTTAAATGGTATCTGAGGTAATCTTGAGTTTCTGGGTTACTTTTCAATAGTTTGCCCTCGTTGGAGAATAGAAGGAGAAAGAATGGTAATGCCCCTGACCTGTCAGTACGTGCCTGTAGCAAAAACGCTTCAGAAAACAAGTGAAGCGCTCCTAATGAATTGTGCTTTTGGTTCTGTGAATCTGCGCAGCATCGCATCAGGGTTTTACAGCTGGACTCTAGCTGTAATTGCTCTTGGGATGAGATGCACAACATGGGGCGTTGAAGCTAAGTACTTACAGTGTTTTAGTGGGCAAAAATATATAGCATGGTAGGAGCATCAGGCTTCATGAAATTTACACTTGTATATCTTCATGTTCCTCACCCATTTCTGACATGCTGCTGATTTGCCAGCGGGCACTCTAGATGAAGGTGATAAAAATGGCAAAGCTGAAAGATGTTGTTTCTTAAAAGATACTGTACATCAGTTGAGAAAGAGGAAGTGGATTGGGGATGTAAATGCGTAAAAAGCCTCTGTAGCCGTTCATTCTTCAGTAAAGAAGAAAAAGATAAGTTTTAATCTTATTATAGTATGGTACAAAATGGCACACATTAAACTATTTCTTCTAATGTAAGCAATAATTCTGTACTCTGTAGCATCAGCTCTCAGACCCCTTGTCCTGATTTGTCATTAGATATGAATCAGTTTTTATGCTGCTTCCAGAGCAGCTTTAAAGCCTAATGTTTCCTTATTTGAGATGTTGTAATTCTCAAGAGGGTAAAATTGATAGTTTTGCTAGAGAAAAGTATCATATCCAAAATTATAATATATAAGAATAATCCAAATGTCCATGCGGATTCACCCATATGGTTATTTAAAACATAATCACTGAGGCTGGAAATTAATGCAATTCAGTTGGCATCATCATTCTCCAGAGTGTCAGCTGTGACCAATCAAGTGAGATTATTCTTTATTTAACATTACTCTCTGCATTTTCTATTTTGTTTTGTTTCTTTTTTTCTTCATATCCTAGTCTTATATTTTGAAAATCAACCCTCATGTCAATCCAGCAAAAAGATTTTGTGGTGCTTCCATTAACTGATATCTTAAAAGCAGTTTGTATTTATATATATTAATTAACCCTGTGAATAATGCAGTCCGCAGGATTGAATTATTTAAATTAAATTTGTCAAAAGTGGTATAATGCAGAGTTCCCTAAAACCGCTAAAAGGAGTAATTTTCCTTGTTGCCATAGAAATGAGGAGTTCCTTGTTCTTTGGTCCTTACTCAGATCAAGCTACTTTTGTTTAATTACAAAAAATAGTAACCACTAATCAAAAGATCCTTTGTTCTATTTAGAATTCCAACTTTTGTTCTCTTGAACATATTTACCTGCCTTTCTAGGATTACTTAGTAATAGCAAAGCCAGAAATGGTAACATGATAGCCTGAATTGAGAATAAAAATGTGCACCCTATGTGAGTACCCTATAATAAACTTTAAGGTTTTTTTATTGATTTTTTTCATGCTCACACTTTGCGGTATTCTTTTCATAAAATTTTTTCACTCCACTGGTCACTTTAAGCTTTATTTCATTCACAATTACTTTAAAGCACATGCTCTTACTGAAATTTAATTTGAGAAATGGAGAATTGGGAATTCTCATACATTCTATCAGGAGTAACTATCCCCACAATACAATACAATATGATGCAATACAACACATGCACACGCACACATACATACACATACACACACAGAGCTTAATCTTGGCAACACTGCAGTGCACAGGAGTAAGTTATTAGTATTAAAATTTCAAAAGTGTTTTAATGCAAACATACACAATCGCATATACATACACACACTTCTATTTGTTAAAAACCGAAAAAGAAAAGCTAAAAAACTAAAACATATAAAGGAAATTGGAATAATAATACATATTCCACATTTTTTTCTCAAATTTTTTTCTTTCAAAACTTTGGTTATTCCCTAGAGTTCACTTCCTTTGCTGCTTCTCCTGCAAACAGTGATTTTCCCAGTAATGCCAACGGAAGCAGCAGAGTGAAGCTAATGCAGTCACTCTGCTCAGGAAGAGAGATTTCCAGGGGAAGCAAAGGAGGCTTCACATGTTCTTTCCTACTGGTTAATGCCATCAGTGGGTGGTCATGCCTGCTCTGTTCTTGAACAAAGGACTTCCTTCTCAGGAGCAGCAGGAATAAAACTGACAAGTATCACATCTGTTTCATGCTGCTTCTCCAATTCCCAAGGGCCAGCACCACATAGATAGCAGCAGCTCTGATGGCACCACGAGGGAAACCAGGCAGTAGGGCATTGTGAATGAATGTCTCCTGCTCAAGTGAAAGAGGGAGGGAAGACGAAATAGTAAACCACCATATAAAAAACAGCATTACAGAGGAAAAATAAATGGGCAAAGATACAACTTGTCAGAGAAGAGAGGGTTTTAGAGATAGTCTCTCCATTTAATATAAAATCTGAGTGTTGAGAGAGATATATATTTATTTATTTTAAAAATAGTAAAGCATAGGGTGCATCTATGTTTCCATTTATGTGCAAAGATCTGGTCCCGTATTAAGAAAGCATGGTTTTGGGGGCTGGCCTGGTGGCGTAGTGGTTAAGTTCACATGTTCTGCTTCAATGTCCCAGAGTTCGCTACTTCGGATCCTGGGTGCGGACCTACTCACCGCTCATCAAGCCATGCTGAGGCGGTGTCCCATATAGAAGAGCTACAACTCTACAACTATGATACACAACTATGTACTGGGTCTTTGAGGAGAAAAAAAAAAAGAAAGAAGAGGAAGATTGGCAACAGATGTTAGCAAAGGGCCAGTCTTCCTCAAAAAAAAAAAGCTTGGTTCCTTCTCAATGCTATAGAAAAATGCTAAAGGAGAGTGATGAATTGAAGGAATTGTTAAGCAAAAAGCAACCAGAACTTGAAGATTTAGAAAATTCTTAGCCTATCCATATTGCAGAAAGTGAGAAATTTTATTGTGAAGAGAATACTAAGAGTGTGGCTAAATGACCATTTGATAAAGAAATCATGGGTGCAACTCATGGACTTAATCAGCCATTTCAACAAAAGCCAGGAATAGAGGTGGGATTATACCAACAGGACACCACCAGTTTGAACTAACAAGAACAGAAAAAGCGAGACAAAATGAAGGAAGGCTGCCAGGCCTCTTAGATCCTACAGTACTGGAACATAGAGCTGTTTGGCTGCAAACCAGCACTATTCTTCAAGAACAGGGAAGAAGGACCCTGGAAGCAATTCAGAAATCATCAGAGTCACCACCTAGGTTTCAACAGGCCGGAGGGCCTCTGTGTGAAGCACTGTGGGCAGGGCCCCCTGGAGCCTTAGGAGTGCAACTCCCACCCAGCATAACTGTGGAAGCAGACCACTGCTCCAGAAGGTTGAGAAAGTAGAACATCAAACCAAAGAGCATTATTCTTGAGCCTTAAGATCTAGTGGAATCTGCCTTGCTAAGTTTTGGACTTGCTTGGGACCTGTCACTCTGTTCTTCTTTCCTGTTTCTCCATTTTGGAATGGGAGTGTCTATCGTTTGCCTGTCCCACTGTTGTATTTTGGAAGTATGTAACTTGTCTGGCTTCACAGGTTCACAGCTGGAGAGAATTTTGCCTCAGAATGAATCCTGCTTCATATCTGATTTAGATGATATTTACATGAAACTTTGAACTTGAGACTTTAGAGTTGATGCTGGAAAAGTTAAGATTTTTTAGGCTATTGATGGAATGAATGTATTTTTCATGTGAAAAAGGTATAAATCTGGGGAGATCAGGAGCAGAATGCTATGGACTGAATTATATCACCCCCAAAATTCACATGTTAAAGCCCTAACCCCCAATGTGGTGGTATTTGGAAATAGAGCCTCTGGGAGATTATTAGGTTTAGAGGAAGTCAAGAGGGTGGGGCCCTCATAGTGGGATTAGAGCCCTTATAAGAAGGAGAAGAGACACCGGAGTACTCTCTCCACTATGTAAGAATACGGGGAGAAGGTGTCCATCTGCAAGCCAGGAAGAGAGCCTTTGCCAGGAATCAAATTCGCCAGCACCTTGATCTCGGACTTCCCAGCCTTCAGAACTGTGAGAAATAAATGTCTGTTGTTTGAGCCACTCAGTCTTTGGTATTATGTTGTAACAGCCTGAGCTGACCAGTACAGAGAGGAACATCTGGTCTTCTTTCACATTTCATCCGTTGAAACCTATCATATCTTTTTGCTCCTGAGTCTGTTACAATCACTACTGCCTCATAAGTCCATACTCATCACAAGACCTTTCAAAATTCTGGCCCTCTCAGTGATTTCCACGGCCCGTTGATTTCTAGAAAATGTATGGCTGCGCCATATGACACATTGGGCATAGTGGTGACCGGGGGCACGAATAGGTTGTCTCTTTGAGGCTGTCTCAGTTTCATCTGCCTAAACACCCTACACAACCATCTTTACCCTCAACACTACTTCACCATGCTTGGGAAAGGGTAAAATCTTGCTACTCTTGGGTCCATCTTTTGTTTGTTATTGTATCCAACTTGATGGGGGGCAGCATCGAACATGGCTCCTTCTCAACACATGAATGCTTTGCTTAATTTTCTTCTCTTTCAATCATGCAGTCTTAAGTACCATGGGGGTTGGGGGAGATGGGTGCCAGAAAAATGAGCACTGAATACCCAGGAATTCTTCCAGAACCTTTCTCTTTCTTGCATCAGTCTAAGCTTTTGAAGCCAAGATCAAGAATTTATTTATTTATATCAGTTTCTGCTTTAACACCTTTTTCCTAAGGTGTTATATACTCACAAATTATGGAGAAAGATACAAAGGAAAAAGGCAGTGGTGGTGATATTAGGGAACCTTGACTATTATTTCAAAATATTACTCTGATATGACTGGTTATCTTCAGAATTTAGGATTAGAGGGGGGAAGGAAGGACTTTCAGTTTTTACTTTATATATAATATTTTAAAAATAATCATTCCTTTTAAATAAAATATTAACTACTTCCATAAGTTTCATTTCAGTTGATCCTTATTACAATACTGTGATGTAGCTAGGGCTAAATAGGCTATTATCCCCATTTTAACAGATGAAAAAGTGAAGTCATTCACACAAATCATATCTTTGATCTTGGACAAGTAAGAAAAAATGAGAGGCAAACATGTAATGAGTGTCTTCGGTGTGTAAGGCATGTGCTAGGAAAGAAACTATTAAAAATGTCTTCATAATGTCTAGTGTTTCTCCAAGCCCTTATTGATTAAAGAGCATTTCCAAAGTTATCTTTTTGATTGATTTTTCCATTGAGATAGTTTGTGTCCATCCTTTCATTCCCAGCGGTATTTCCTTCATTCTCTTCTTCATGGTTTCGTGTTTCAACTACCACCATATCCTTCCCTGCTGCTGTTCATTCCCTCCCATACATTCTTCACACCAATTGCTTTTACTAAAACATTGCTTGGATCATATAATCATGAGGGCATGATTTGAAATTTTAAAATCAATTGAAAGAGCCTCACATGCAACCCCTCACATAGCTCAGGAATCTTTTCTAGAGGATCAATCTTTTCTAGAGGGTCCCTAGCATATGATTTTCCAACCTTTTCTTGAACCGTTGGATAGAGATTAGCTGCTTTATTAGGCAGCTTGTCCTTTTTTTAGCTAGCTTTAAGTGTTGGAAAATTCCTTCTTATTGCTCTACTGAATGCCTCCCCTTAACTTTCACACAAAATGAGTCCAGTCTTTCTTTTAAATGACAATCTTTGAACAAATATAAGAATGTCTGGCTTGCCACCTCAATTCTTCTCTTCACCAGGCTGGGCATCTGCAGTTCCTTCCTTGTTTTTGTTCCTGTATCCCTGAGACTGCAGTAATCCTTGACACATAGTAAACATTTAATACCCATTTGTTTCATGAGTTAATGAATGGTTAAAGTGCCCTGTCATTGCAGTATTGCTTTGGTTCCAGTTTTATAATCTGTAAAGGAAGGCATCAGTACATATCCTCCATCTGGTAGGTGATCTGTAGTAACTCCTGCAATGATGTAACATCTGTTTCTCTCTTCTTTTAGCTTCACAGAAATGTCAAATATTTCTATGCCAGGGTAATTTTTAAATCTATGAGTTTATTCCCTCTTTCTGCTTTAATATCTGTTGTTTTTTTAACAGTACATTCCAGCATTACAGTATAAATATCTTAAATAAATATATATGCAATCTTATTTATCTACTAAATTTGAAACATTTCCCATTCAGTTTGAGTTTTTATCCACAGTGTGTGCAAGTTCCAATTATCATTAGTATTCATATATAATTAGGCCATTGCTAGAATCAAGCAATAAGGTTTTACTAATATGTTTAGTTATATCATTAGTAAAGATATTGCACAATTATAAAGTGTACATTCTAAAGGAATAAGACTGAATTATAAGAGATATTCCTGGTGAAATCATAGTTTTGATTACCACATACTTTTGCTTATTTATCATGCTGTCTAGACTTTTTTTTTACCTCCAAGATAATAAAACCAAAAAAAACTAGGAAAGTAATAAATCAGTTAATTCTTCTCTGACAATAGATGTATTGGCTGTGAAGATTGAAGCTATAAACTAAATTAATAAGTGACTTTTAATCATATCCACACCCAATTATCACAAATAATCAAGAATTTTCTGTATTTGAATTTCTCATGATTATTATTCAGAAGCAGCTACTTTAAGTCCTCCTTTTGGGTATAATGTAGTATTGTAAGCATGTTAGTTATTCAACAATAGAATTTTTTGAAGAAAAATGTAAAGCCAAATATCTCAAGAAGTGGTTTTAAATTATTATGTACCTTTGAAATCTCTGTCTCTCATACCAATTGTCATTTATCAGTATGTTTTCATACTTTCTGTCTTAAATCACTGTGTCTATTTTTATAGTGCCCTTTTAGGTATCCGGATTACTCTAATTTACTATTAAGTAAAACTCTCGGAAAACACATTTCCTGCTTGCATACATAAATGGATTAGACATCTAGAGTTTTCTGCTTTAAAGAAAATTCTTCTTGGCATTCTTTAAGAAGGAAGGGAGAGAGAGAGAGAACAGTGGGATTTTCACATCTGTTAAATAATCATTAGTATGTAGGATTGAATTCTATCTTCTTTTTCAGCTTAAGACCAGCTGTTGAAGTAAACTTGAAGGGCCTCTTAATTATTGCATATTTCAATAGGTTGTAGCAGATTCGGTTACCTAGTTCCACCACTCTGATCAAAGGAACTCATTTCCTTTGTACACCATTGTTATTGAAAGCATTCCTCATTTGATTGTTTTGCTTCTGAAATGTTCTATGAAAGGTCAGCCAGGGTGTCTTTCTCTGATTTCATCATGCCTCTGAGAATGACCTCTGCCACCAATTATGTGTTACTTGGATGAGTGCTAACATACCCCAGGGCTTCTTTCCCTTGGCCTCAGTACATGTTTGCTTTTGCCACTTGTATTGCTGAGTCAAAGATGTTTTGGTGTCTATGTGATGTTTGGAGTCAGTGAAAAACCAATTCAGAAAAGTGAACAGATTTTCTCTGTTTGTAACATGATTTGGTAGTATTTCCAGAGACACATTTGCCATGAGTTGTGCATCCTAATCAAAGCCTTTAATTATGTGGAGGGTCTCCTTATTGTTGTTGGCTTCATGACTGTAACCATAGAATAAAGCCTTAACCTGGCATAACACATGGCTCAGGGAATGAACAAAACTAAACCAGTGCATAGACCTTGGGCCCTCCCACAAGAGACACCTTATGAGTGACTGAATATGAAAATCAAATCTTGACTAGTTCCAAATAGATCACAATACTGAATTATCATTCTGCTTTCCTTCTCCCCAACCATAGTGTGCTGTGTCACATAGGCAGACTATGCAGCTAGCCTGTGAGCTCTTACATTTGGCAAAGTGGATGCTCTCCCTTTGAAGTTCGCCTACCAATTGACTGTCAATATGATTTTACAAAGATATGTTCTGTTTGGAATATGCTCTCATGTCTGCACAATTAACAAATTTTGAATCTAAAGCTATTTTCTCAAATAGTGGATATCAAAATTTCTTAGAAAACTCTTCATAGCAGATGTACAATAAACTTCTTACCTGGACACCTAGACACTGTTCTTTACTATAGTATTTCACTATTTTCAAGATTCAATTTATTGCTAAGTATAGTGACGTATTTTAAGAATTAGAAAAGCCATATTCTTCTTTACTGTGATGAACGTTTTTTCCCTTAAAGACGTTTAAAAGAAATGAAGCATATATTACTCCATACCACAAAGGATACATGGAAAGGGAAATAAAATAATAATAACTTTTAAATAAAGAGGGAAATATGAGACACAATCTAGTCTATGCCCTTGAAATCTAAATTTAGGTATTAGAGCTCAAAATGGAGGATGCTTTTAAAGATTTGTTTACTTTTTTTGGTGGTAGAATGACTTGTATATTAAAATTTTGAGTAGGTTGGCTCTATCGTCAAAATATGTTCAGAATCCAACAATTTCCTATCATCTGTACTGCTAACATGCTAGCCTTAGCCACCATCATCTCTCACCTGCATTTCTGCAGAAGATTCCCATCTGGTGTTTCTGCTTTCACCCTTGATACCCCTGCCCATCTGTTTACAACACAGTGGCCAGAGTGATTCTTTTAAAGTGTATGTTAGATTATGTCACTTATCTCCTCAAAACTCTCCACTAGCTCCCCATTTTACTCAGAGTACAAGCTCACCTTTACAATGGCTTATGAAGTCCCTTGTGATCTGGCCCCTGTTATCTCTGAACGTCCTCTCCTACTCCTCCTCCCCCATGTTTGTACCACCCCAGGCATGTTGACCTCCTTCCTGTTCCTGGAATATACCAGGCATGCGTTTGTACTTGTTAGTCCTCACCTGGAATACTCTTCAACCAGATGTCTTCCTGTTTAACTCTCTCATCTCCTTCGTTCGGTCTTTGCTCAGTGAGCTAACCCTGACATCCCTGTTTAAAATTGCAACTCATCCCCTACCCCACACTCTGGAGTACCCCTACCTGACTCTTTCCAAAGCACTTATTGCCTATTAAGTTACCAAATAATTTACTTTGTAATTATATTTATTATTTACTTTCTTCCCCTAAAAGAGTGTAATCCTCAAAAAGACAGAGATTTACCCCATTCACAGAAGTAACCCAAATGCCTAGCACAGTGCCTGGCACGACATAGTAAATACTCAAAAAATATTTCTTGAGAGAATGAATTGGATCAAAAGAACTAGTAAAGTTGAAGAGTTGGTTTTAAGGGAAAGATATGAATTCATCATTGACCTATTAAGTTTTAGAAGAAAGCAGTAGAGCTTTGGAAAGAGGATAGGGCTATAGATGCAGTTATAGGAATCATGTGCATCTAATTCATCAGAAATCCTGTCAGCTCTATCTTCAAGCTGCATTCAGAATGTACCACTTTTCACCACCTCTGCCACTGTCACATTCTTATAAGCTACCATCATCTCTTGCCTGGATTATTGCAGTAGCATCCCATAACTAATCACCTTGATTCAGCCCTTACCCCTCACCATGTTTTAAGCTCAACGCAGTGTATTGGAAGGCAAGGATCCAGAAGAAGAGGAACACTAGAAGAGGCAGAAGAGAGGGTATAATTAATGAAGAGGTGTCTGAAAAGAGGTTGAAGAAAATAAAAGCAGAGTAACAAAAAGCAGAGCTGCCTTTTCTTTGGAATTTTTGGGAGTGGTTTAAGAAGATCAAGAAAGTCTGAGTAATCTTACTCCACTAAAATCAAAGAGACTAACGACACCAAATATTGGGAAGGATATAAAGCAACTGGAGCTCTCTTAACACCACTGATGAGGATTTGGTATGGTACACACACCTTGGAGAACAGTTTGACAGCTGTTTATAAAGTTAACATCTACCCTATGACCCAGTAATTGCACTCTTAGATATTTACCAAAAAGATATGAAAACTTATGTTGAAAAGACTTGTACAAAAATGTTTGTAGTAGCCTCATTCATAATAATCTAAAACTGGAAACAGCTCTAATGCCCATCAACAGGAGAATGGATTGTGGTATCCTCATAATGGAATATTATTAAACAGTAAAGAACAAACCACTGCTATTTACAACACTATGAATACATCTCAAAAATATTACGTTAAGCAAAAGAAGCTAAACATGAAAGAGTACATACTGTGTGATTCCAATTACATAATTCAAGAACACACACAAAATATATATACGATAACAGACGTCAGAGAGTGGTTGCCTGGAGTGGGGGGGTGGGGAGGAGGAAGGGAATTATCTGGAAAAGGGCACAAGGGAACTTCCTGGGTGAAGGAAATAATATCTTGTTTTGGGTGATGGTTAGTTGGGTGTACACAATTGCCAGACTCATCAAACTGAACATTTAAGATCTGTGCACTTTATTGTATGTTAATTACACCTCAATAAAAATATACATAATAAAAAGACATGAGCATATATTGTGAGATTCTAAGATAAACAGGAAGAAAAAATGTGAGAACTGAAATGCAGTGGCTCAAATCTTAGAAAAGTAAGATACCAAAGTCATTTCCTGAGCTTGATGCATGAGTGATTAGATTGGAAGATGAGAAAAAGCTTAGAGCAGCTACTTTAAGGAGTGTGACAGGGAGTCAACAAGAAAAAACGCAAGCATTACTGAGCAGAAGTGAGGGCCTGGCTAAAGCAGACAGTATGACTGCTGCTGTGAACCAGTCAGCATAACTTTGTGATTGGGCCAAATAAATTAGATAACTGCTAGTTAGGAAGTCAGGGAGACAGTTGGAGTCCAAGATGTTCGTGTCTTTCTGGAAGTCTTCTTAGGAGAGGTGAGGTTTGAACTTTGCCTCAAAGAACAAGTCAAATTTTACTAGGTAGAGAATGTGCAGGTAGGATATATTGGGTTAAACAGAATGTATTATTAAAATGAACTCCACTTGTTTCTTTCTGCTTTCTTTGACGATTAGAAAATTTTAAATTCCCTATATGGTTCACATTATATTTCTTTGGGGCAGTGCTGACCTTGAGGCGTGGAGATAAACTATTGCCATAATTGAGGCAAAAGATGATAAATGCCTGGACTAGGACAATGGCAGTAGGGAAAAAGAGGAGCAGTAAAATTCAAGAGATATTTCTTAGGACAGAATTGACTGGCCTAGGTTAGTGATTACATTTGGTGGGGCAAGGGTTATGGAATGGGACAAATCAAAGATTGCTCTAAGATTTCTAACTTGGATAATATTGGTTGGGATGGGATGCCATATACCATATTAGAGAAAACACAGCAAAAGAAGCAGATTTGTTAAGGGTTTAGGAAGAAAGAGAATAATACCACATATTGAGTTCCAGGCACTTGTCATATATTAGATCATTTTAATATCTACAAACATGTTAGAAATTAAGACCAGAGAGATCGTTAACTTTGTCAGAGATCAGTCAGCTAAAAAGTGGTAGAACTAGGATTCAAACCCACACCAGTGATGGTTCTAAATGATTTAAAAATTTGGGAAGGGCCAATGAACAAATGATAGTTTGGGTTCTATACGTAGTGACGGGTATGCTTATCCTGAGCCACGTTGCAAGAATGCTGTGTACCATAATTATCGTTTGCTGTAAGAACTAACACACTAACCTGGAATACAATCATCAGAAATGGCAAGATTCATTTTGGGGTAATGATTCTCAACTAAGTGCAAGATTACAAAATCCGTACCATTTTATAAGACAGCTCCAAACAAATATGTGTAAAGGACAGAACCTATAGTAAACACTCAATAAATCATACCTATTGTTGTACTTACTGTCTTCGAGGTATAAAGGTACAAGCTATGAAGATAAATCTGTATTATCACAAGGACAGGCCCTATTCATGTTTTTTTAATATTCATATATCATAGTTTGTTTCTTTGCATTTTCTTCTCTTTTAAAATTTGAAGGATAGGAAAAATAACAGTTAACTGAGAATTCTAGTTACCTGGGTTAGATTTTCCTGGTAATATGGTAATTTTGGTAATATGATCTATGTTTCAGACTATAAATTTGCACTGAAAAATGACTATATAAGAAATGATTGGTATGAACATTTTAAGAACGTGTATTTTTCCCTGATGTATATAATTAACACACAAGACTGCAAAATTTCAATGTGACATTATTATAAATTGCTATGAAACAAAAAACCAAACACCATTCTGGCACACAGCAATTAGAAATGATATGACATGCTTTAAAACAAAGACTTTGGACCGACTCTGGCATGAGTGGCAGATTTGCACACAACAGCATATTTATAAACAGCCACAGACCAAAGATTAGTCTTAAAATGAGAACATTGTTGTAAAGACACTTGCTTATCTATCAAATTGGTCTTTTCAGCCACACATAAATAGCTGTCAATCTGAAGGAGCATATTTACGTGCCAAAGATAGCAATACAATACTTCAGTGCACAGAGTCACTTACTACAGCACCATCATGGTTATCTCAGGCACAGGTCTACATTTAATTAGTAGTACTCTCAGAAATGCAATACCCTTGAATAATTCCAACAATAGAGTTGACCTTAATGACATGGTCAGTGTTAAACCTACTTTGCAGATGGGTGTACCTATTTTCAGTGACCTGTGACTCTTCCTAAATTTTACCAGATTGATATCTTAATCACTTCTGTTTAGAGCTAAGTAGAAAAAACAAAATTTAGAAGTATTCAAGTTAAAGAAGCTTCTTTTAGTGGCTTTAAAGGACCATAGAAATTGTTGCCCCTAGGTTTGATAAAGAAGCTTACATTCATACAGTAACTCAAATTCATTGTTAAAAGCTGCCTGATTTAGGGTTTTGAGAAATGTTTAGGGTCTTGTTGGGGGTCAAGAGTGCTATATATATTAATAATACCGGTTAAGGTCACAGACCTGGGGTGGGCATGAGGGGCGGGAGAGGAGGTAATGAGGGCTTCATATAGTCCATTTCTGTTCTAGGGCATGGCTTTGCTGATTTCTGCTTAGGTCAAACAGTAATTTAAAAAAACTATCATGTGTTGATCATCTGCTATCAATTACAAATTGTGCCAGATATTATTTCATTGAATTTCATTCTCCTTGAACTTCTGGAGGTAGTAGCTATTTATCTACATTTTTTACATGAGTCAGAGATTCAAACCCAAGTTGACCAGACTCCAAAGCCGTTGCTTAGTCTTTGTATCTCAGTATTACTGAGATTTGACTGGGACTCACCTGAATCATGAGACTTTTTGGAATATAGTCAATAAGGTATGTATATACTCATATGAACTAAACATGTTTCTGATATTGACAGCATAAATTTATCAAATCAACTTAAAATATTAATTTTGAAAAAATTTCTTTAGAGTATTTTGACAAGTTTTAAGGATATTCCTTTGAATAAACATTTAAGCTTTTTTGACATGGGAATCAAGTCTCTCAATCATATTTTTAGGAGAACATTACAATAATATGATGAAATTCTGTGTCATCATCAGAAATAACTATTAGAGAAGGAAACAGGGTTATAATAAAAGTGAAAAGAATTAGCAAAAATCCAGTATATTTGTGTTTCTGACTTCTCCCACATTGAATGAATGCCACAAATATTTATGACTTCAAAGCAGTATATTCACTAAAATTTCTGAAGATTTTCGCAAGGATTTGAGATGGGTACTAGAAGATATAGAAAGGGGAGTACTGAAGCTTTATATCAGAATTGAATTTTTTGTGTGATTTAATATTTAAGGAAAGTTTATAGTTTACTTCCAGATAGTCCTAAATGTTATAATGTTTTATTTATTAATAGGGAAAAATATTGAGATTCATTTTTCACGTGTCAGTGAAATGATTGTACTTAAGTAGAAATTCTTTTCACATTTGTCATTATTTATTACTACTTATTTTTTAGAGCTGAAAACATGTATTTTGTTGTTCAGGAATAAAACTAAATAGATTATCTACAATAAAATACCAACAACAACTAAAATGAATTCTTCTTAAAGACGTTTAGCTCAAACCATTTTTCATTTCATTTCAAGCACAGAAAAGTATTTTAGTTCAAAAATACTTAATATTTAAAAACGCTGCATTCTCCATTTATGACTCAGAATGCTTTTTCACAATTTATCCAAAGTCCCATAATTTTTTATTATAATAAACTTGACAGTTTGGTTTGGTTGTGTGAGGCTAGACGTTTATATTCCTTCATATGCCTTTTTTCAATCTTTTTAAATGACTAGTCATGTCAAATTGATTCCCATAACGTGGATTTCTACTCTTATCAGAATTGCAATTTACCACAGCTTTATTATTTATTATTTATTTATTCATTAATTTATTCTCCATTTTATTCCAGAAAGGATACTCATTACCTATGGATTGTTTTCATTTGGTATGCATTACTTCATGCATTTATTTATTGCCATCTCTACTAAATTGTATTTATGAAACTTCTGCTTCATTTTTTCCTTGCTTTAGAAATGAAGGAAGCATCTTTAAGCAAATGAATTCTCCTGAGCCACTATATGAAGAATTATTTAAAATGTTAAAGCATTTCATTGAGCCATTTGCAGGTTCATTTATATATTTTAACTCAAATTAAACACACAGTAAAATATGTTATTTTTGCCTTTCCGATAATAATTTCAAATGATACATATAGATAACACTTTAATTTTAAGTGACAAATAACCTATTAATACACCTAAATTTCATTACATTTTTGTTCCTTTTTCTCTTCCCCTACCCTGCCACTGCCCTGCAAACCCTCCCTCCCCAAAAGATTTGGTAGTAAGAAGGTAAGCTTATCCATAAAACATTTTTTTTTCAAAAAGGAAAATCTTTGCAATGCAATTGCAGATGGTAAAACAATTTATTGGGCTGACAGACACAGAGCATATGTTTCCTTTTTGTGTGTGTGTGAGGAAGACTAGCCCTGATCTAACATCCATTGCCAATCCTCCTCCTTTTGCTGAGGAAGACTGGCCCTGGGCTAACATCCATGCACATCTTCCTCTACTTTATATGGGACGCTGTCGCGGCATGGCTGACAAGCGATGCATCTGTCCGCGCCCGGGATCTGAACCTGCAAACCCCGAGCGGCTGAAGCGGAGCAGGTGGAGCAGGTGAACTTAACTGCTATGCCACCAGGCTGGCCCCATGTTTCCTTTTTTTAAGATGACTTTACAGATAGGCCTTAAGTCAGGCTTTCTTTACCCAGGTTATGTCCCCAACTTAAGCTAAACTTGAAGCTAACACAACTTCATAATTTTTGGTTTTATAACCCCAATTTTTGCCTTCTAAACAAATGATAAGGAAAATTCCTTATTATTGAGGAAAGACTTAACAAGTTTATGTTTAAACTGGTCAGCATAGACATGTAGTAAAATTGTATAGAGCAGATAGGCACATACATACACCAGGAATACAAGTAAAACTGGAGAAATCTGAATAAGAAAGGTGGATTTTATCAATGTCAATGTCCTGGTATTAGTTTTGCAAGTTGTTACCACTTGGGGAAACTGAGTAAGGGTACCAGGATCCCTCTGTATTATTTCCTAAACCTGCCTGTGAATCTACTATTGTCTCAATACAATTTTCAATTAAAAAAAAAAACACTCAGCAAACGTTTTCTTAAAGGGCCAGATGGTAAATATTTTAAGCTTTTAGGGGGGCATCAGGTGGCAGCTACTCAGAACCATTGTTGTAGTGCAAAAGTAGTCAAACATGAATGGGTGTGGCTGTGTTCCTTTGAAACTTTATTTACAAAAATAGGTGGTTAGCGGGCTTGTAGTTTATAGACCTCTGGTTTAAAAAGAGACACAGCTTTTAATATTCTGGCTGCTACTCCCTTCCAGAAAAAAAAATGGTAACAAAAACTAATTATATGTTTATAATACTATAATTTGCAACTTCTCTCTGTTTTCATAATTTTCTTAATTTGCATAAGTATTTATACACAAGGTATACATGTACACTTTCATTTATTTTAAATATTCTACAAAGCATTACTGGGTTTCATGTTTTTGTTTTTGAGGAAATAAAAATAAGTTAATTTAAATTAATTTATCTTCAAAAAGTAAGAAATCCTTAACTTGAAGTTACTTGTCTTAGAAAAGTAAGAAATCCTTTTTAGACAAAGCACTATATTAAAGGAAGAAATAACATGGAATTTCTGTCCTAAAATTCTCATCTCTAAATGTGAATAGTAATCAGTTAAAGAATAAGGTACTAAGTTGAAAAATAGCCGTTTTCTGTGCTCTCCCTTGTTTTTATCCATCATGTCCAAGACTTGAACATCCTTTGCAAGAGTTTAGGCTATGTTCAATTACTATTATTTTTAGGATGTGATAAGGCATTACCTAAGTAGAATTCAGCTTTAAATAAGAGTGCACTCAGGCTTATGTTTCAGACAAAGTTCAGAAAATCCACTATACAAGATTTCGGTAGGTTTTTTTTTTAACTTTTGCTTTCTCTCCCCCCTGCCACATCATGAACATAGTTTTAAGAAATCAGGTTCAGTTCCCCATCAATACCAAATTTATTTCTCCCAGTATGCTTCTTTTTCCCTCTGTTTCTTCATCTGTTTTTAGTGTGAGTGGCTTGCGTGGAAAAACACCTTGAATGTGTGATAAAAAAGAAAAGAATTTGCTTTAGAAAGACCTATGTATTAAGTTTTCACTCAGTGCTGTGGAGTGTTACAAACAAAAATAGACTTTGCAATTTAAAAGAGGAGCAATACAAACCCTATAATGCACTGGTAAGAAATAAAGGAAATTTTCAATAACCACACCTTAGCAGAAATAGAAGTCAATCCCGTATAGATTTCCGGAATGATTAGAGTGCTTAGAGCCAAACAGGATTAATATGATGAGATCTCATGATTTTTAAGTAATTTTAAAAGATGAAAGATATTTCTGAAAATATTTTGAAAATTCTATGCACGTCCCTCTCTTTTACCCTACCCTTCACTTAATCTGTCACTAAGGGTAATCAATTTATTCTACCTCTCAATGATCTCTTGAATCTGACCCTATGTCTTTACTCCAGGGCTTTTGTGTAGGTGCTCAATACAAACATTTACTGCAAATATCTACCAACTCTCATCACACACAACTTGCTCAAACACAACACAGACACATGCACACACACACCTCAATCCTCCATGCTGCTGCCAGAGTAATCTTCATAAAATGCATCTCTGACCTTGTCATTCATTTGCTTAAAACCATTCAACAGCTCCCTGTTGCTAGTACACTAGTATGTGAATTCTGTAGTCAATATACAAGACAAGGCCCATTGAAATCTTTTCCTCCCTACCTTTCCAACTTTATTTCCTATCTATCTCCTTTGCCTTTCTCCTGCTCAATCCCAACATCCACTCATACCCTTTATGATCTAGCCAATCTGAACTATTGTTTCATCGTGCTCCATCTCACCTTCATGCTTTTGCATCTTTCCCAGTTGTCCGGAAAGCTTCTCTACCTGAAATATGTATTCCTCAAGATAACTCAAGCAATATCTTATCAGAAAAGCCTTGTTTGAACCTTTCAGAGTTGAGCGTATTTCATCACTCACATTATTTACCAAATATTTGATCAGCCAGCCCTGGTAGTCTGGTGGTTAAGGTTTGGTGCTGTCACTTCTGTGGCCCGGGTTTGTTTCCAGACAGGGAACCACACCACCTGTTTGTCAGTTGTCATATTGTGGTGGCTGCATGTTGCTGAAAGCTGTGCCTCCAGTATTTCAAATACCAGCAGGGTCACCCTTGGTGGACAAGTGTCAGTGAAGCTTCCAGACTAAGCCAAACTAAGAAGAAGGACCTGGCCTCCCACCTCCAAAAACAATTGGCCATGAAAACTCTGTGAACAGCAGCGGAGCATTGTCTGATACAGCACCGGAAGGTGCGAGGATGGTGCAAAAAGAACAGGCAGGGTTCCATTCTGCTGTACACAGGGTCACTAGGAGTCGGAATCCACTCAACGGCACTAATAGCAAACAAAAAATATTTGATCTCTTTGTTTGTTGGTATACTCAAGAGTAGGAGGGCAGTATAGTTTGGTAGAAAAAGCTTTTGAAGTCAGACACAGTGGAAACTCTAAAAAGGCAGGAAAGTTTCTGTTTAACTCATCATTTATTTACTAGTACCTGAAATACTGTAGGAGTTCAGTGTGTATGTGTTATATGAATTAGTGAATGAATCAATGAATGTATAAATGAAGGAGATAATTGTGTTTTACTCCTTGGAATTGGATGGGATATCAGCCCAGGAGGCATTTCTAAAGATATTAAGGGTTTAAATGAAGATCCTTCCTTCTGTAGTATTGCTATAATGAAGGAATGAATATCTAAAGGGAATTTCTAACCATTCAGTAGGTTACATAGTAAATTGTAATAGTTAATTTCAGAAATAGCAGTGGAATCACCAACAATCAAGTGGATCTACTATATTAACGACATAGAAATTAATCAATCTGGGAGGAAATATATAAATTTGGGGAGTATATATTGTTTTAACATTAATAGCTATGGTTATCATACACATAAGTACAAATAGCACTTCCTTTTTCCAGTTTCAACTATCTTTATGATTCCTCAAATACTTAGCAACCTATATCTCACCAAAATATCCTAATATGTCAACATTTCTCAACCATTATCAACATAGCTAAAACTTTATTATTTTGTTTCTGATATATCCCTTCTGCTATGGTAGGTACTCAATAAATATTTGTGGAATGAATGAATGAACCATTACCAAACGAGTCTACTCAGCTCCCACACTTAAAAAGATGGTCCTCATGTCACAGCCAAATTGCTGCTACAGGATCCTTGTACCTGGAAGATCACCCAGGTTAATCTTCCTCTGACTTATTTTCTCAGAATAAATACCTTCAAAGGAACTTCTACATGGCCTACCAAATCAAGTACAAATTTTTCCATTTGGAGTTTAAAGTCATCAGTTAGCCCCACTTTGCCTATCTAGAATTCTCTCTCCGAACTTGCTTTCCACACCAGTGTCCTGCTCATCTCTACAGTCTTCTTTATGATTGCCGCTTTGCCTTTCCTCAATCTTTGCTTCTCCCTTCAAAGTTTAGCTAAAGGTTAGCCTACACCTTAAGCTTTCCAAACTAACCCTAGCACAAAGCAAATGTTTCCTTATTCACTTTCCTCGTATTGTAGTTTGAAATTTTTTTTTTTTTTTTGCATTTTCCTGAGATTTGTGTTCTAGCTGCTTCAGGTGTGTAAATTGTATCTCCAAAAAGAGCGTAAGCTCCTTTAGGCCAGTAAACCTGTCTTCTCCTTCTGTATCTCCACAGTACTTGAACATTATTGGGTAAATAAAATTTGAACTTGTGGCTTGGCAGCAGCCAACAACTGTTCGTTCAAAAGAAGAGAATAAATGTATAAAGACGAAGTTGTCAGTTGTATGCAGGATAGACTGTAATGGAGAGAGTCAGTAGGCAAATATTTCAGCATACAATTTTTCACAGGGCTCATACCTAGTCAGCAGACAAGGGTTTTTATTTAGTAAATGAGAGGTAGGGAGGGAGGGATTATAAGGGTCTACATAGGGTGATGTGTGGGAATCCAGGGGAAGGGGCATAACCAAGGTACGTTTTGAGTCAACTCACAATAAACTTGATGATTAAATGTAAAGGATCAAAGAAAGCAAAAGTCAAAAATGTCACCAAACTTTTGAGTAGAAAATGGTGATTTCAGTGGGAAAGTGAAATGATTGAGAAAGAGGAGATGGATTGGATAGAGTGTACGGAAGGAGGAGGATGAACTTGGTTTTGAACAGATTGACAATGCACATAAAGACAAGAAATATGTTTTCCTTTAAGGTGTTTTTAGAATAAGAATAATGAGATTACATTGGCTACAATGAATTTGAAAAATTGTATCCACGGATTTGAAAACTTCTCTTTTGTCCACCAATGTGGGTGTGCTATCTAGATTAATTTTCAGGGATCATGCTTTACACTGATCTTTTAAAATCACATTAGTTTATTTTAAAGCAAGGTGGTTATGGTACTCTGGTATAAAGAAAGTTAATTGAAACACTCATACTAGTATAATTTTGTTGTAATTCTCATTTCAAATTTAATGGCTCGGTGCCTGCTGCAAAGGGAGAGACACACAGCTCATTTACCTGTGAGAAGGCAGGGGGGCAGAGGCTGAAATCTTGGTTCTTTTGAGAAAATTGCATGATGTGAGGTTTGTTTTTGCTTCTACTGTTTCTCTTGCCTTAAATAGAATATAACTATGCTTGAGGACCAGTAGAGGACAGAAATCAAATCTTAATCAGTCTTGATGTTTTGTTCTGTTTTAAAAAAAGGTTCAAATTCTCTTTAAAGCCTAGAGAGTTTAATGAAAGTAAGTAGAGATAAAAGTACTCTTTTGAGGGCTGTCATTTCTCTTAGTGTGACACTATTAATAATGTAGCGTAATGCTATTTTGGAAGTTTGGTTCTTTCCTCGTCTTTTGTCTTGTTCTGACTCTTTTCTATATTCTAAATGAAAGAGGAATAAAGCACTTAGGGGAAGGTACTGTACTAAATCCAGTGTCTCCTTGTGCACCACATTATCTCTGACCTCAGCTGTAATTCCTCGAAGAAATAAGCCTTCCAAGCTCAATTTTTTTCTTTGCCTTCCTCTTTTATCCTGAGTCTCTTTTACGAACAACATTTGCGGGGTTCTTCACACAGTATTTTCTTTTTCAATGTGGATGAAAACTAGATCAGGATGTGACCGTTTCATTGTGAGTGTAACTTCCCTTTCTGACAGCTCCGTTAGATCGGCCAGGTTATAAATCTTCATATTTCTGACTTGCCTTGAAATCAGAAAGTGTTTTCATTATGCTAGTCTTTGTGAGCAGCAAGCATGAATGAAGCCATGGCAGACATCACAGCCTCTTCCACGAACTCACCTCCTTTAACTTAGTGCCAAGACAACCTCTACTGCTAAACCTCATGCTTCACCTTCAATTGCTAATTATGTGTGATACATTTTTGAACTTAAAGAGTGTTTCCATTTTTATGTGTGCAGTAATGTGTTGTGTATAACTGGGATTTCACAGTCTTCATTGTTTGAAAGTTAATTAGTATTCTTTGTTAAAATACCTTCTACTTTGCTTGAGTAATCATTTAATTGCATCTGTCTTTATTGCTTGATTTTGGTGACTATTTTTAAGTCAAATTATATCTTTAATGTGTGCTACCTCTGATTTCATTGACATACAAAAAGTCAATTACTAAACATGTTAATATAAATTCTACTTTTATTCTTTTCTAATACTTTGTTTTTATAACATGCATCAAGTTAAAAAAATGAAAATTACCTAGTATTTTAACATAGATAAAAGTGAGAAATTATAAGGGAAGCAGGTATTATTTTGTTTTGAATATAATATATGAAATTGATCCTATTGTGATGCCCTCACAAAAATATAAAATGCCAGTATATTATCAAAGTAAGAAATTAAAGCGTTAACAGTTCTTTATAAACCAGAAGGCCATTAACTTTTAATAATGCTGTCTCAAATATTTGTCTGTAAATTGTAGTGATAATCAAAGATGAGCCTATGGGATTGTGCTTTGTAGTACTGTTTGATTTGATAACTCCAGTAATCCCTTAAGAACGTTAGGAAAAATATTTTATGCTTACGTTAGCAACTATTATGAGTTTGTAAAATAACCTGCCAACCCCAGGATGTATTATAAGGACAAGAAGAAAAGGAATAATATCCAAGATCTTAATGTATATAAGATGTGTGTACATATATTTAATCATTACTTTTAAAGATGTCTTTAACCTATAATATATTTTTCTTTCTTAGCATGAGGAAGAGATGAACTGGCTTCAGAAAATTAAAAAATGAGACAAAACACTGCCCACATACTAAAAAATGTTGAACTCTTTAAAAAACTGGAAAATAACATTCAAACTATTTTTTCATCTGTCTTTCCCATTTAAAATGCAACGTGGTTTCCCTATAATAAAAGAAGGCTTCTGTTGTCGCTGATGGATTGTGGTCTCCACACTGGCCTTTACTAGACGGCACTCTGTCCCCAGACTCAAAATAAAGCCAGCTTTTCTTCAATTTAAAACTGAATTTCTACAGTACTATCTTAAAGCTAACATTGCCTCTTCATTTTCTTTTTGACAACATGCCTGAAAGAAAACTGACAAAAGTAATTATTCCAAACAAATTCATATGGAAAGCCTTGGAGTCATGTTCTGTGACCATTGCCAGAGTTCTCGATTTCTCAGAACTTTTTGTCCTTGCTTGTGAAATAGGAGTAAATACCGACAGCTTAAGGTGGCTGTGAGAGTCAATGAAATAATGTATGTTAAGTACATAGCATAATGAGTTTAATAAGCTTTAATGAGTATAAAGTTCCTTTGTGGATTCCTCCCCCTATTGCCCCTCCCCACTTTGCGTTTAGGATTTATAAAGTTACATCAAGGCTGCATTTTTAGTAACTCCCTTTTTAGTAACTTCTTTCTGTAATTACTGGGTAAACTAATTTACTTACAGCTAGCAAAACAACATAAAATAGAGAAAAAAATGTATAGTTCCTTTTTTGGTTTTGTTTTAGTGAAGAGCACAGAGTATTTTTGAGTCTCAGGGGTTAAAGGAATTGTTATAGACTGGATATGGACGTGTTGGAATGCTTTAAGAAATCGATTCTAGCTAATGGAGAGAATGTTTTTAAAGTGAACTATTGCCATTCGTTAGTGAACCGCATACAGCAAAAAAATCAAGTAAACATGGAGGGAGAGGCAAGCTCTTCCTTATAGAATTAATGAGAATTGCAGTGATCTGCCATGGGGAATTACAATTTGAAAAACCTTTTCCATGTGCATTATTCCCTTATGTCTAGAACCAGATAAGTAGACTCTAATTTTAAATGTGCAATTATCCAAACAAGATGAATGTGCGGGACAGTGCTGGATAAGAATGTCAATCTTAATGTTAATATTTTTATTCTCCTTCTAATAGACATATAGTTGGCAAAAGCCACATGTCTGTGAGACCCTGAAGACCACAGCTAACTCAGGAGAGATGCAGCCAGCTTTATCTTACATCAACTATGGAGATACGGCCCAAGGGAGACACATCCTAGAATAAGCCCCTTGTTATTGTCCTTTGTAATGTTTTTGATCAGTTGTTTTATCTTGAGTAGATTTATATTTTGTAAAATGCAAAGTGATAAAGCAGAACAGCATTTGAGACAAAGTCAGCAACCAAAGTTTAAAGAGTATGTGTGTGTACGTACGCACATGCACACACACACACACACACACACACACACATATTTAAAATGCTATAGAATTACGGAAATTTTTTTAACTGGAAAAGAGACCTTAGAAATCATAATCTATCCCCCTAATATTATAGATAAAGGGAACCAAGACTGAAAGAGTAGAATATATCAATGATAGAGCCAGGACCTAAATATGTTGGTTTATGTTCAAAGCAAAAAAAAAAAAAAATCAAATGTAAGATTGTCTTTTTTTTCACTCATTTTCTCCTAATTTATATGTCAGTAAGATTCTGTTATGACTGGGTCTTTAATAAATGAAAATGACTTGTAGTTGATGTGTTTGAGTTTCAGAAATTTTGAAATTAATTTCAGGACACTAGATTCCTCTTAAAAAATAAATTAATAATTATATTTAAAAAATAAAACGTACACTTTTGCAGCACAGACGCAGTCAGCAATCAGTGGTTAGTGTATACTATACCCACATACAACGTATTTTCCTTCATAGGCAGATAATGTACGTGCTTACTGTTGGAGGCTTTGTGAGCAGTGTATATTTTGCATATATTATAATAAAGTGATTTACTAAAATATTTAGGTAAAAGCAAATATATTCAAGACTATGTGAGAATGCAACAGATTCAAGTACAAAAATTTTTTTATTGATAAGTAAATTCTAATCATACAAGTTTTACCTCACTTTTAAGAATCATCGTGATTTTCAACAGAAGGGCATATTTATTATAAATCCTAAGCAGTCTTTCTGAAACCTGAAAAAGATTTGTGAAAACAGCCTGCAATAAAAATCACACACGCTTCATAAAACACTACTTGATAGATATCACTTGCACCATTAAGAACTAAACGACAAAGGATGTAATTTCAGTTCTGGCATGCAATATTAATCGAAAGCCTTTAAAACATCTTGCTGATGGGAACTATGACAACGTGACATTGAAGAATTATGAGCTAAAGACATCTATCTTAATCAGATTTTCAAAGTAAATGCCATAAAACATAAAGTTGTTTCATTCATCTTTACATTTTCACATGTTTCGGTGGGAGCATCATTTTCTAATGTGTTGGTTTAAATGAGAAGAATACAAATTCAATTCTTAAAAGTGTGAGTTCAGTATACAGGATTGAAGCGAATTTTAACCAGCCACTCTGCATACACAGGGACTTATTTCTGTAAGAATGTATATTCTTTTCATCTTTTACACTAGTGATACATTATCCCGAGTAAACACTCTGATACTGAGACACTTTTGAAAAATAATTAGGTGTATATTTGCCTTTATAAATTTAGAAATGAAAATAGAATGTTTTTAAAGATCTCCCTATAGAAAGAAGTTGTGAGCATACTCACACATGAACATCTTCTTTGGCAAAAAAATATATATGGTAAAACTTTTTTATTGCTTTATTTGAATAAATGGGAAAAGTCTGGAAAATAAGGCCTTACATTAAAATAGCACTTCACAGTTTACAAAAATACTTTAATATCCATATCTCTTTTAATTCTCACATCACTTCTGTATAGGAGTGATTACCCCCATTTTACAGATGAGGAATCAGAGAACTTGAAATTGATTATGGATGTGAAATTGATTCACTGAAGTTATATAGTTACTAAATTTTAGACAGGGAGCTTGAACCCAGGTGTTATGGACTGAATGCTTGTTTCCCCCAAAATGTATATGTTGAAGCCCCCCATATGACTACATTTGGAGATGGGAACTCTAAAGAAGTAATTAAGATTAAGTGAGATCCTAAGGGTGAGGCCTTGATCAGATAAGATTAGGGTCCTTATAAAAAGAGACACCAGAGAGCTGGCTCTCTCTCCTCTGTGTGAGGACACACGGAGAAGACAGCCGTCTGCAAGCTAG
Organism: Tapirus indicus; assembly: GCA_031878705.1. Lineage (NCBI taxonomy): Eukaryota > Metazoa > Chordata > Mammalia > Perissodactyla > Tapiridae > Tapirus > Tapirus indicus. Next base: position 29,029,383 of record CM062937.1, on the reverse strand, counting down.
GAAGAGAACCCTCAGCAGAAACTGACTCCACCGACCTTGATCTGGGACTTCTAGCCTCCAGAACTGTGAGAAAATAAATTTCTGTTGCTTAAGTCACCCAATCTGTAGTAATTCGTTATGGCAGCCCAAGCAGGCTAATACGCTGGGTCTTTTTTACTCTTCTCCACTGTGAATCCAATGCTCATTTACCTCTTCGATGGAAAATTTTCGTAAACTGGCACTAAAATATTATAGACTCATGAAATGAAAGATCAGAAGATCTGTGAAAGAATATCTTACTCACCTGCTTCCTTTTGAACCTCTATTTTGAGGGAAAGGTTTCTTGTGGCAATTAGCATCCTATAGGAAGATGTAGGCTTCCAGCCTCAACAAACCATGCTTGCTACCATTTTAAAGGCACAACAAAGCCTTAGAAAATGCAGATCATTAATCTCCCAAACAATAATAGTACCTCACATGTCTATAGTACTTTGCAGTTTACAGAGTGCTTTCATATACATGATCTCATATTGATAATTGGTTTTCGTAATATGTCTCATATTTAGCATTCTTTTCACTGTACCATCCTGCTTTGCATTGGTGCTCAGTCATTAAAGCAGCAGAAAAATGTATATTGGGAAGAGGCTTTTATGAACACACACAAAATTATACTAAAATTATTAATGACCTGGAAGGGAATTCAAGTATACGTGTGTCAGGTTAAACTATGACTCTATTTCCTTTTCATCAAAGAGCATCATTGCAAGGTTTCTACTTAACAGATCACCCTCACTGCACAAGCCAAGAATAGGAAGGATCTAGTGGGTTCCATTGAAGTCTGTTGCATCTACATAATATTTAATGTTTGTGATAACATACATCTCTGCCTAGAGGCTGTAATATGATTAGAAGGAAACTTGAAAAATTAGATTCTATTTCAATGTAAGACATTTACAGACAATATGGACTCAATAAACTGCAGATAACAAATGATATCAAATAATATGCTAGGGAAAAAATCAATGACAGAGTTAATATTTGGGGGAAAACAAGATTAGCAGGGTTGTTGGGTACTTTCTGTATGTTCTCTGATCACTTATTTTTCCTGTAGTTGCTAAAATATTTAAAAAATAAAAATCAGAAAAAGGTTCCAATAAAGTAGGCTGAATCTTTTTCTTAAAATTGATTAACTGTAATTTTTAAAATGTATTATAATTATCATAATTTTTAAAAAACAAGTCAGTTTTCTTTTAAGTTTGAAAGTTACATGCTGACTTTTTACATAGTTGTTTTTACAAGCAATTTTAATATTGAAATCTGAAGTAAATTTAAATTTGAGAAAAAATGATTTTCACTATACGTACTTTAAGATGTTACTAGTTACAACATAAGGTGATACAGAGTAGTTTATTTTAAAAACAAAAATATGATTTTTAATATTTATAACATACAATAATATGGTAGGGTATTTATGACATGAGTTAGTATGGTGGAGTTTTCATAATATTTACATTTAAAGTAAAGTAATTTTTTTTACTAATGTCCCTTAAATGTTTTATATGTATAACAAGATAATACAATGGGTTTTTTAAATTACCTTAAATTTTTAATATTTATAACATAAGCTAATATGTTTCAAGAAAATATTTTGTTACCTAAAATAAAGAGAATTTTAAAGCTAAAAAACTTTATAATTCAGGGGGCCATCCCGGTGGCGCAGCGGTTTAGTCCGCGCTTGGCAGCCCGGGGTTCGCTGGTTCGGATCCCGGGCGCCCGCCGACGCACTGCTTGTCAGCCATGCTGTGGCGGCGTCCCATATAAAGTGGAGGAAGATGGGCACGGATGTTAGCCCAGGGCCAGTCTTCCTCAGCAAAAAGAGGAGGATTAGCAACGGATGTTAGCTCAGGACTGGTCTTCCTCACCAAAAAAAAAAAAAAACTTTATAATTCATTGCATGACCTCACCCTACCTCTCCACCACTCTTTTTTTTTTATAGAGGAGAAAAACTGAGGCTCAGAAGTTAATTGATGTATATGTGGTTATGTTTAGTTAGTTAAAGCAAGTATTTAACCCTGTGTCTCCTGTTTCCTTTTCTAGTACTCTTTCTTCCATACCAGACATAGTCTTTGCAGTAAAGAATATGTTATCTGAAAAGCATAGCGAATTCTGCATTATTTGCAATATTCAATTTGCTTTCCTTATTCTTTATAAGCCACTTGTCACATAGAGTAGCTATTAGTTGCCTTTCAGCGTGTCCTTATCCATATTACAAATATGTACTTTATATCATGTCATATACTCCATTTAAAGTCAATAAAATATAATTGCACTAAAGTCAAATGCTCACTAGGTAATGAGAAAGGAGAAAAGTGTTTATTGATTATATGTCAGCAATTTTTTGTTGTCAAGATTGAGACAGCTTCTTCCTTTTTTTGCTTATTCTCTCAGGTAAAATATTTTAAAATGGGTAGAAGAATGTCCTTAAACATATACTGAGACATTTTGAAGGTATTTTTTAATCTAGTTTTCTATGCATGTTTAATAGATAGGTTTTGTGTATGTTTCTGTAAGAAATGATTGTGCAAAACTAAGAATTCCATAGAGAATAATATGCCCATGGCATTGATAGTGTTAAGTACATTAAAAGATGAACTACTTTCACAAGCAATTTATATTTGTTTCCACCCACTGAAATCAGTTAGGGTGCTTGACATTTTAGATTAACTGCACATTTTTGAGCTGCAACCATAGAAGCCGGAATATCTTCAAAGAGAAGTTATTGCCATTCAAGAGAAGTTACCTTTTAAATAAAACAACCAAAAAAGCTGTTAGCCAATAACAAAAAAGAGAATAGCAGAGATAATTAATATGAAATGAAGAAGAGATGAGTAAGTTCATATTTTGTATAATTTGACAGCCATAAGCATGGTATTAGGGACTTTGGAGAAAGCTGTTTAAGTAGCGCTAAAGAAAACTGTATTCTTGTGTCTGGAACTCTTACTAGATGTATATTGAGCTTTCTCATTCTATCTTTTTTTGTCTTTGTGTTTTGTCCCTTTCATATTTAAGTACTCTTGATCTTTCTGATGCCATTTGAGTGATTTTCCCAGATCTCTTCTCCAGTTCACTGGTACTCTCTATAGTTGTGTCTAATATACTGTTTACACCATCAGATAAGTTTCTAATTTCAATGGCTGCATTTTTCTTATTTATATACATCCTACTTTTTTTAACTGCCTCTTCTTTTTTCATAGTGTCTTATTTTTATATTTTTAATTTCTTTTAAGTCTTTAGTCATTTTAAACATATTTATGGTTTTATCTGTTGGTTATATTATCTGAAGTTTTGGGGGAGACAAACTCCTGTTTATTTTGTCTGTAGATTTTGGCTCAAGGTGGATTGTTTCCTCTTAAATTTTGTAATTTTAGACTGTAGATTCATTGAAAGTAGCATTTCATCTATGGAAATCCTATGTGACTTTGATCGGGAGCATATTCTTCTAAAGAAGTTTTGCATTTGCTTCTGCTTGGTGCTTCAGGGAGCAGTGTTGCTGACCCAGGACTGCTTTTAACATTAATTTCTTAGCTTGGGGTTCCAGGACTGTGTTGATAATAAAGTTTCAGCCTCATACTCCAACCCCAGGGAAGCTCAAGCCAGTGGTTAAAATTTTTAGGAGTTGTTTTCTTCCCCATCCAGGGCTTAAGACAACGCAGCAAGATTCTTTACTGTTCCCTTTGCAATGAGAAGGTTTTTTAAGTCTACTCTTAGACCGAGTGTATAGCACTTCAAGGGTCTGGGCCATGTGTAGGGGGTCTCAGTAACAACTGAGACATTATCTCTTGACCCTTTCTTGTACAATAAAATGGTTACAGAGACTGGCAAATCTCCTCAGGAAGCTACAGTGTCAGCTCATTTGCACTCAACATTTTTTCTCTTTCCTTTGCTTCTGGCTCATCCTTTCTTTTCAGTTCAGTTACATTAACCTAAAGTATAAGTTACACTGGTGGGCTGAGATTGTTGGCTGTTTCATTCACTGCTGTATCTTCAGTGCCTGGAACAGTGATTGGCAAGTGTTAGACAATCAATAGATATGCTAAGTGAATTAATCCAAAACGTGTTTATTATATTTTACCCAGCAATTCTGGGTATTTAATAGCAAAGGAATTGACAGGTAATCTAGGCTGCCACGTTGCTTGAAATAGAAAGTACAATGGAGTCTCAAAGAAAAAAGAATGCAAAGATTTAGACTCATACCTTGATGAATTCTTCTAATACTCATTTCAAAGAATGACCTTAAATAAACTAAACCAAATTCTCACTAACTCAGTAAGTACAGTAAGTCAGTTCATCTGTGCTCACTTAAAAAATACCCTCTGGGCAGTACAAGTCTTCCTTTTACATCTTCTCATTTATCTGTTAAGGTTTTTCATACCCAAATGTCTTTATGTAACTCGCCTTACAATCAGTTGTCTGATGGTGAAGTGATAAGAGCAGTATTGTTTACTTATGTAGTATTTTATGATTTTTAAAAGCACATCTTCTATTTTCATTTGATTTGCATGCAACTGTCTGAAATGTTTAAGTGACAGATAATTTGTGGTGAAGATTTTTACACCGTGCAACAGTTTAACCAAAGGCTTACAGAGGTGTGTAAATGGACAATTCACTTTCAAACATTTGGCTTGTATGAGAATCATTAGATAAAATAACCCGAGGAAAAGTTTATGTGAAAATGATTTTCTAAGTGAGGTGAGGTCTTTTTTTTCCAATTTCCATTATACCATTTTCAGTGGTTATCTTATTAATACAGTATTTGGGGAGGGGACAAGTGGGAAAGGAGAGGAGAAGAAAGCACCCTGAATATGTAAATATTTTTGTTCTAATATGAGCTCCATGAAGTTGTGGTAGGACTAAAAACACATATTTCCTTAACTCAGATTTTCTCCATTTATAAGGAAAATTCGTGGCACTTAATTTTTTCCTTCATAGGGAAGTAATGACAACTAAATGTCTGCAATCTTTATGAGATTTTCTGGGCAGAGGAAACATTTTTATATATAATTTACTATTTTCAGTGTCATAAGAAAGTTTGAATTTATAATACACCCTTCCTAATAGCTCCTGAAATGTAGCCAGATGAGGGAGAGATTGTTGCCTAAATTTACCATTAGAAAATCAAGAGAATGCAATTTCCATAAGACTACTGAGGTAGTTAATAAGTGAACAAAAGATTAAACTAAATCCAAGAATTCAATTGGGATTTTCAAACTCAAAAGCCAAGTATGATTTGGTCATTGTCCCTTGGGAACATTCACTCCAAGCTCTGGTCACTATAGTTACACTAATAGGGTAATAAAATATACAACAACAAGAAGAATTTTATACATTTTGTTTTGGTGACCTGTTGTAAGAAAGAGGTCAGTTGTGAAGAAAACTTAAGTTTTATTTGAGACAGGTAGGAGAAGGTAAAAATACAGCCAGGAAGTGAAGTGAGAATGAATACATTTTATGATACAGAAACATCACCACCTTTGCTAATCACCAGTAAATGGTCTTGGCTCCTTCTAAATGTTTGTCTAGTCCAACACGGTCTATGTATCATGTTGTAAACTCTTAGAGGGCCAGAACCAGAGTTGGTTTATTCAACTTACTGTCATTAGTTTCTAAGAGGACACAAGCTGTAGGCAGATGAATGATGAATCCTAGCAGGTGTTTTAGGTAACAGTGCTTCTTGGAATTCTCCAGCAGTTTGGTAAAGTTAAAAATGTTTCTGTTATTTTGTGTTTCTCTCTCTCTCTCATCCTCTCCCTCTGCCTCTTTTCTCTCCCCGTTTGGTAAAGTTAAAAACGTTTCTGTTCTGGGCCAACCTGGTGGCATAGTGGTTAATTAAGTTCACACATTCCACTTCAGCAGCCCGGTGTTCGCGGGTTCAGATCCTGGGTGCAGACGTACACACCGCTCATCAAGCCATGCTGTGGTGGCATCCCACATACAAAATAGAGGAAGATTGGCACAGATGTTAGCTCAGAGACAATATTCTTCAAGCAAAAAGAGGAAGATCGGCAACAGATGTTAGCGTCCTCACACACACACACACAAAAATGTTTCTGTTCTTTTATGTTTCTCTCTCATCCTCTCCCTCTGCCTCTTTCCTCTCCTATTTTCCCTTGAGCTCCCTCTCTTGATCCCTCCCCCTACCATTTGTCTTTTGTCTGCAGACTTTACTCAAATTGCAAACAATTATTTTAATGATGCACAGTTATCAGCCCCTAGCTTCTCTCTTCCTTCCAAATTAGAGTATTTCTTCTCTTGGGAAATTTGCAGCCAGTCCACAACTGAGATCCAGGGAAGGAAGAGGAGGACAGAATAGTGAAGGAAGTGGGTGCGACAGAGCAGTTGGAGTAGCTTTGGGGACTCCCTGCTCAAAGCGAGTGCCAGCCCCAGTCTCCTCCTCACCTCTCGTCTCACAGTCTCCTTTCAATTCCTCCCACCCCAACAGAGGCACACACACAAATGCAGACATACACTTGCACACAGATATTTTTATCTCCCAGCAGGTATTATGTTCTCTCCCAGCTTTCCTGTTGGAAAGTCCATTTCCACTCTGCTCCCCGAAGACCACAGCCCAAGACTGTACACCAGAGACAAGCTGGAGCTGAATCACACAGAGCAGTCTGGAAGCTGCCAGTAGTGGCTTTTAATTAAAAAAAAAACAATTCAAACCAGCAAATATGCCCAGATATGTTCAAAAAACAGGTGTTCCTTTTCTTTCTTTCTTTTTAAATTTTTGATATGATTCTGTGGTCTTACTAAAGATGGATAAAAGAGACTCAACCTAACTTCATGACTATGAGATTAAATTCCCTCTTCTATAGGGTCTGGCAAAACATTAGTTTATTTTTGATTCCTATGACATTTCTGACTCTTGTTTTCTTACCTGATAAAGGAAGAACGTTTCCTCTTCAGACATATTTGATCACGTGTTCTTACATCTCATGGTAATGGTATTAGTTGCTGACAATGCTCTTCAATTACTTTATTTTTTGTCATGATATTCTGCCCTGAAGGGAGTTGTTTCTTTCCACCATTAATAAGTTACCATTTAGCACTTACTGTATGTCAGGCACTATATCTTTTAGATCCTTTAAATAAGCACTATAAAATAAATGAAGCTCAGAGAGATATGTAACTTATTCAAGAAAATATCCTGCTGAAAAATAAATATCCCATGAAAAATAAATATCCCGTATTTATTGTCATTTGTCTCTGTGGTGCCTTTCACCTCACTGATTCATCACAGCAGAGCTGCTCTCCAGGAAAAGTTGTCAGAAGTTTCTGTTCTGCCCCATGCAGAGCTCAGTTAGTATGCCTTCCATTTACTTGGAATTGGGGAGTTTTTTGTTTTGTTTTTTTGTGGATTTTTTGCTGAGGAAGACTCACCCTGAGCTAACATCTGCCGCCAATCTTCCTCCTTTTGCTTGAGGAAGATTAGCCCTGAGCTAACATCTGTGCCCATCTTCCTTTATTTTGTATGTGGGTCACGCCACAGCATGGCTCTCGAGTGGTGTAGGTCTGCACCCAGGATCCAAACCTGTGAACCCAGGCCACCAAAGCAGAGTGCACTGAACTTAACCACTATGCCACAGAGCCAGCACCCTGGAATTGGGGTTTTATAAGTTGTTTAAAGTGCAGTCTATCCCATAACCAAATAGCTTCTGTGGCTCCTAGCCCTTTCGTGGTCTAATAGTTAACATACTTTATTCAATGTATATCATGATCCAAGTTATTACCCCACTCTATTAGGTTAATGTGACAGCCTTAAATGACACTGTTGAAGAGCTAAATTCTTTGGTGACAAAGAGCTAAGTAAAAGGACCAAAGTCTTTTCTAATACTTATTAATAATATAATGCAAGTTTTTAAAAATATCTGCTATAATTTTTGTTCAATTTATCAAATGAAAACAAGCAACTACTAGGCTTTCATGAAACTTATATGAGCAGTAGGAACTTGGAAAAGGAAAGACAGGTGGAAAGAAAGAATGAACTGAGTAAAGACACTGGTTGGGTATAATACATAATATCTAGTAAGTGTAGTGCCAAGAATTTTATCTTTTTTAAAAAAGTATGGAGGAATATTTTGAAAAAATGACTTACACCTTTTCTAAAATTGGAGGATTTCTAATCATAAGCTTGAAAATATACTGTATTTGGTAAGCGATAATATATTTTATATATTGTTTCATATCTTTTATGTTTATATATTCTTATATATTTTATGTAATCTTTCCATTATTTGCACATCTTAAAAGGTAGATTTTAAATATAGGAACATCTGCTATAGTCCCAAAGAAATATTCCAAAAAACCAATTTCTGGGGTGAGTGACATGGTACCCTTCCTGGATGAGATGACCCCCCAAGGTGCTATTATTGCATAAATGTCACCAATCATTCAGCACATTTTTAGGAGTCTTTGAAGTACAAGGCTTAGTGAAGGTAGTGGAAAATCCAAAGAAATTTAAGTTAGAGTCCCTGCCTTTCAGGATTCAGTTGGAGGTCAATAAATTTAGTTGGGAAATAAGACATGTTTGCAAATTACCCTACAGTTAAAGGCAGTATGGGCAGGCTCCACTTTCTCCCACTTCAACACTCTCTTCATTGAATTCTTCATAAATAGTCATTCATTTAACTAATATTTATTGAGTATCTACGCTTGTTGGTCCTTATGACATGAACCCTGCCCATAGAGAGTCTAACAGGGGACGTGAGACCTATGAAACTAGTTGTAATACAGAGGAAAAAGTGAAAGAAGCCATGGAAAAGGAAGAGATAAAATACTCCAAGGAGACTCAGAGAAGAAATGACTGATTTCTACTTGAAGAAAACAGAAGAGGTGTCACCTTTTTTTTTTTTTTTTTTTTTTTGGTGAGGAAGACCAGCCCTGAGCTAACATCCGTTGCCAATCCTCCTCTTTTTGCTGAGGAAGACTGGCCCTGGGCTAACATCCGTGCCCATCTTCCTCTGCTTTATATGGGACGCCGCTACAGCATGGCTGACAAGCAGTGCGTCGGTGGGCGCCCGGGATCCGAACCCGCAAACCTCTGGCTGCCAAGCGCGGACTAAACCGCTGCGCCACCGGGCGGCCCCGAGGTGTCACCTTTCTTAAAGCTTGAAGTACATAGGATTTGGATACTGAAAGATGGAAGAAAATGTCTTTCCAGGTAGAAGCAACTGTGCATAAGTGGAAAGGTGTGGGGGATATAGTGGGTACAGCAAGCTGTAGAACTCACCTTTGGAGTTTTATAGGCACCAGGAAGCCATTTGGAGTTTTCCAGAAGTAAGATGACATGTTCAGGACTATGTTTCAGGAACATTAAACCTGGTAACTCTGTAAAGTCTAATCGTCCTATCTATAACTCAGTCATTATATCCAGAACTTTTTCTCCAGTCTATGCAAAGCCTGAATCAATAGATTAGCTTAAAGCAAAGGCTACAGTTGAAGTTTTGGTTGTTCTTGCGTGGATCTGCCCACCTGTATTAGATTCAAAGGGCTAGTCTCCAAGTCCAGACCCTGTTATCTGTGTCCTTGTGTCCATTTGAACCTTGGTCATAAAACTTTCCCTGGATATTCAGTTGTTCTTGCTACGAGGGCTAAAAGAGAATTTTCTCTCTATTCATGATACCAGTAATAGTTATACTTTTCTTAAGCAAGCTTTTTGATCTTAAAAACACTCCAAATCATGTAGCTGATCATGTTTCCCTCTTTATGTTGGAAACTAGATCATTTAGAGCCAGATTTGTATCCTGCTTTAAAAATGTATAGAGTATATAGAAGGCATTTTGTCCACTAACCTCATTTCTGGCTTTGTTTTATCTTTCTCACTTTCAGTATTTTTATTCTATCTTCTTTTCTGTCTGTGTTTAATTTTATTTTAGCTTGTTATACTTTATAAACATATTCTATCTTGAATAAGTTGGTATAGACAAATACATACTCCAATTACTTCTTACATCCCATAAGCCCAAATTTCTGGAACTAGCATTGACCTCCAACTGAATCCTTGCATTTTGCTTCCGTTGGTGGTCTGCTGCCGAGTTTAAATTTCTGGCCATCCATCCCACCTCGCTCAGATTTTGCGCTTATTCTGTTCCATCAAATTTTAGATTGAACCTAGCTATCATTATCTGGATTTGTTTTATTGGTAGGCCTCCTGCTTATGTAGTCAGATCACAAGAGGTCCCAGCAGACAGAATACAGTGAGCTGAAATACCCAGATAGATAATTGGTAAGAGCGTGGATCTGTGCATGATGTCTTGTCCATTGTAAGAGCTCAGTAAATACTGGCTAAATGAATGAGTGAACGCAGAGAAAGCCACAGCAGCACTAATTATTTTTGAAGCCTTGCATGGAAGTTTTTTCCCACTGTTTATGTTTTAAGACTAAGAATTTTCAGTTCAACATATTGAAATATGTGGTGATAACAGATCTTAAAATCATTTACTTTTCAATAACAATCACAATATCCATAATGCTTGACCATTTATACAAGGCTTTCACCTATTATTGACTTAGCATATGCTTGGAACACAGAGGCTTGATAAATGTTTGTGGGGTGACTGACTAAGTGCATGCATAAATGAATGAATGAGTGCATTTCATTGAATCCTTAGATTGCACTAATACGTAGAAGACGCAGTATTATTTCCCACACTACAGATGGGAAAACTGAGGCTCACTATCGTGATGCCTGACAGAGTTAGGAATTAAATTTGGTATTCTGATTTCTACTACAAGGCTCTTTCCTCTACCTAGTATGATATCTACTGGATAATTTATTCTATATAACATATATAGAATATAATACCATTCTTTCATGGAGCCATGCTTAAAAACATGGAGTCATCTGATCCATCCCTCTACTTCTTTTTAGGCACAATCTTAATACTTTACCCTTTGAAGTGTTTTTCTCTTTGTTTCCATTCCATTGACACTAACCTACTCTAGGCCCTCATGAGTGTAGCTTGTTATATCATCCTATAAGCAGCTTCTTGAAATGTTCCTTAAAGACATCCATAGAGATTCTAATCATGTGCACTGATGCTGGGAAAGACAAAGCTAATTAATTATATGATACCTGAATGATAACTATGCCATGAATTTTAAACTGTTAGTTTCTTTTTTGTAACACAATTAAAACTATATGTGCTATTTTAACCCTGCCGTTCCCTCAACGACTAATTTCAATTAAACTGGGATTTAGACACTCATAATTTTTCATGAGCACCAAAGCAGTGGACCAAGCAAGATTTCTGTAGTTTCTAGTATGGGATCTTCAAGAATAGAGACCTTTTGTTTGTGTGTGGGGAGGGTTCACCCTGAGGTAACATCCATTGCCAATCTTCCTCTTTTTGCTTGGGAAGATTCACCTTGAGCTAACATCTGTGCCAATCTTCCTCTATTTTGTATGTGGGTCACTGTCACAGCATGGCTACCAACAAGTAGGTCCACACCGGGGAACTAAACCCAGGCTACCAAAGCGGAGCGTGCCAAATTTAACCACTACGTCATGGGGCCAGCCCCAAGAATCAAATACTTCTCTTTTTTTTTTTTTTTTTTTTTTTTGGTGAGGAAGACCAGCCCTGAGCTAACATCCATTGCTAATCCTCCTCTTTTTGCTGAGGAAGACCGGCCCTGGGCTAACATCCGTGCCCATCTTCTTCTACTTTACATGGGACGCCGCCACAGCATGGCTGACAAGCGGTGCTCGGCGGGCGCCCGAATCCGAACCCATGAACCCCGGGCTGCCAAGCACGAACTGAACTGCTGCGCCACCAGGCCGACCCCTCAAATACTTCTTCAAGCAGCTTTATTTCCTATATTTAGGTGCTATCTCTGTCCCTCATTTCAAGAGTAAGAAATTATTAGTTGTTAAATGATATGTTATGGATTATTAGAGACCGTTAGAAACATGAGGTAATTACTGATATTATATGCTATGGGAGGAGTTACTTTAATTGTTGTACCCTGTAAAGAGGTTTGATAATATATATTCAAACTATTATGTATCGTGTATTAATTTCATGGAAGCAGATTATAATGCTAGACTATATTATTTGTCTTAACAATCACTGCTGGAGTTTACATTGTAGATGAAAGATAGTCCTTTGTTTCCTATTCTCTTTTAATATGTGCATTTATATTAATAGCATGATTTAATACATCACTTTAAAATTATGTTGCACTTCGAACTGCATTTAGTCAAAAATTGACATCTTATGTGTGTGGAACCATAATAAGGTTAGCATTAAATTAAGGAGTCATCTGTCCGTTTGCTAAAATGTAGTATTTGTGAATTCTAGCATGTCCAACGCTAGGTAATGAGATTGAAAGGTCCATCTCAGATGTTACATTAATTTGTGAATTTTAACTTATGACTTATTAGCTTTAGGGAATTTTTCCATGGTTACAACCTAGCATCGTGTTTATATTTTGAAGTTGCCAGATCCCTTATGATTCTGGTTTAGAACAAAATATTTGTACCACTGACACAGTGGCATGAGTCACTCTGGTCATCTATGACTTACTCCAAAATGTAGTTATACTGCATACTACTGTGAAATTGGAAAATCTGTTCTGTGTGTGTTCTAATGGATGTAACGGTCATTAAGTATATGAGTCTTCTGACGTTGTAATCAGATGTGATTCAGTCTGTTAAATATCCATGAAACAACATCTGCTTCACAGAGTGACCTTCTGCTAAAGAATACTTAGCATCTATTAGTAGATCATAGTGCAGATCTGCCTTATTTGAAATGCACTAAACTAGGGTAGTCTACTGCTGTTTAGCAACTAGCTTGTAATAATTTATTGCAGTTAAATAAAGCTTAAAAAAACTCCATTAAATAATTATAGGGATTATATGCATTTCAAAAACCTTTGTGTTCTACTGAAATTACCCATTTAATTTCAGGGTTGGTTTGTTAAAAAAAGCTGAAATCTAAAGGCACATTAGGGGAGCTGTCAGATGCTGTTTGCTGTAGGTGTTAATAAAACCAGATGAAAAAAAAATCTGAAACAAATTAAAACCAAAAGCAATTTTACCATCTGTTGTATATTAATTAGAACTTTGTGTATCAAGGGTAAACTTGCTCTTAGAGAATGTCACTGAATACTCGCTTAATAGAATAATATGCAAATTTATTAGGTTACGGATTTATATGCAGTTTTTAATTCTAATTCATCTACAGTGAATCCCCAAGAAATTGGTAGTGTGTATAGATATGTATGTACATATACACACACACATATATATATATATAAAATGAGTTTTCTCTTCTTTTTTCAGAGCAACCTGCAAGCAACCAAGGCCAGTCCACCCTGCAGCCTTTGCCGCCTTCCCATAAGCAGCACTCTGCACAGCATCATCCATCCATCACCTCTCTCAATAGAAATTCCCTGACCAATAGGAGGAACCAGAGCCCGGCCCCGCCGGCTGCTTTGCCCGCCGAGCTGCAAACCACACCCGAGTCCGTCCAGCTGCAGGACAGCTGGGTCCTTGGCAGTAATGTACCACTGGAAAGCAGGTAACTCCTCTCCATGAGACTTTCAGGTCATTTGATTGTTAGGACCACACAATGTACTTGCACAGAAAATGCATATTCTACAATGTTTTTTTTAACATCTGAAATTTAAGATAAACTAGTCCAACCCTTTTCCACGAAGAGAAATTTACCATGCTTGTGCACTCTGTGTTTTGTCTTCTCTAAGAACAGTTCCAGACTATGGGTAGTTTTTAGTTGTTGGCTGAATGAACTTTCCCATCCTTTTTACACATTTCGTAGCCCAAAAGACATAAGAATAAATGGCTTCAGTGAAACTTTTTTCTTACTACTGTTTTTTTTCTCTTACCTACAAATTATTAGGCATGTAGAGAAAAGGATGGAGTGTAAAATGTGATTCCCAGTCCCATGATTCAGTGAACATATGTAGCATCTGCGTGGCTCTAGACGTTGCTGCTTTCAGAGACATTTTGTCCATTACATCATAAAGTCGTAGTGGACTCCCAAGTATGCTACTTTAGTGCAAGTCAGATGACCGTTTGTTAAGGATATTTTAGTTTCTTGTAATATGAGGGAGATGGGACCTGCTCTCTAAAGTTCCTTCCAGCATTATTTCCCAAGATGTTCCATTCATTCTTAGACAGGTCTATTAGGAAATTCTTCTTTACAATGAGCTGAAATCTCCGTTCTTGGAACTTCCATCCTCTGGTCGTAATCATGCAACTATACAGAATAATGTCACCCCATTTCTATATGATGGCCCATGGGCTTCTCTCAGTCTTCTCTTCCAGAGGCCTCACCAGCTTAATGCTCTTTCTCTGTTCAGTGAGCTTCTTAAATTATGATTTCTAACACAGGCTAGCCCACAGGTAGCAACCTGTTCATACAAAAGTATAGATCAATAAGAGCTGTTTTGAGCTAATCCATTTCATTTTTAAATATCTCCAGGTACAAAAAATTTTACTTTCTTTTTTTGGGCAGAACCTCAATGGTCAGTGTCTCCTTTATATCATGTGTCACACAAGCAAGCATGTGGCGTCCCACCTCATGGTCTCCTATTGGCAGCCTTGCAGCAAAGTTCCCCTAACATTCCTTTTAGTATTTATTTCTTCTCTGCCCTAAGCTTCCATTAGGCTCAGAGAAAAAAAATGATTGCTACGTAAAAAAGCCAGAAAATAGAGGACTCTGGACCCCGTGAGAGACGGTCCCCCAAAATGCCCTGCCTTGTAGAGCCCCTGGCTAGTGTCAGCATTTAAATTAGCTTCTGGGTCTCACAATGAAAAATTGCTTTTTTTTAAACCAGTTCTGCCCTCAGGATGAGCTCGCAGGAGATCCTCACAGCTAGTTGTCAACAATAAAAATCTTCCTGTCTTTTCTTTTCTCTTGACCTAAGAACAAGATTCCAAAGAACTCTTGTCTTTTTATCTGTAGTGTCAGCCAAGAGTAGTTGGGTTTTATTGTTTATTTGGTATTATTGAACACTCTTCTGGGAGAAATTAGAAAGAGAAAGTACAGGAGAAGTAGGCAAACAGCAAATTTCTTCACTTAAGACAAAGAGTCATGTACACAGATTTTTTTCCCTAAGGTTATTAGCACAGAGCTAAATTTACCCAGTGTAATTAATTAGCACACACTGAACAACTAATCAACACTGATTTACTATTGTCATTTGGAAAAATTTTATTAGAAAAAAGTAATTTTCCAGTTGAGTCATCAAATTGAATATGGATAATTGCATTGTAGTTGACAATAATTGTTTTGACAAATATTTATGAAATATGTCAAGTCGTCAGAAACATGCTTAATTTTAAGGATGTTGTATAGCACAAAAGCTTGAAAAACTGTGAGTGTTAATAGGAGAGTTGGTATTCCTTGAAGCCATGTCTCGTACTGTAGAGATTTGGAATAATTTGGAGGAAGGATATATTCTTGTTATTCCTCATACTGTACTTGTGAATTTTGGTTGATGGGAAGTTAGGAAAAAAAGTAGCTGTTTCAAGGACAACTCATTGTAGCTATATGTGAAATTGTAGCTGGTTTCTCTATATTCAGACCGTGTAAGAAATCACTCTCAGGGTGATTTCAAAGCAGTACTGTTTGCAATTCCATTTCAAAGCAGTACCATTAGTGAACCATCAATGGAATTACATTTTATAGTTTTATGAATTGACATAGGAAGAAAATCTACCAGTTGATATTATCTCAGATATATGTAAAGAATCATGAATCTAAAAAATGTATGTCATGCTAAAAAATCTTAATCTGTAGTATAGTTTTGTTATTTTCCGGTGTTCATATCCTGTAATAGTGCTAATCAAAAGAAATGGCATTTCTACTTGCAGGTACCCAGTGAATCAGCCTAAGCAGCAATGTGAGAATCTCACAGTGTACTGACATAGTACTACTGTGGTTTCTTTAATAGTCTCACTTGGTTGGAACTCTTGAGGTGAAGAACCAGTCTTATTTATCATTGATTTTTTCCTTTTTTAGTTAAGGTTCCCTGTTGAGTATGATTCTCACACTCAGTTTCAGCTTTATTAACAACTTTATCCAGACTTGTGTCTGCCTTTAAGTGTTTTTAGTCTAGTGTATAGTTTCATCTTTGGCAATTATTTCTATTTATACATATACTCACTTTACCAGTTCTCACTTTTCTGAAACTGTCATTTAAAGGATATAAAGTATGAGATTCAATTATGTATAGATAAGAATTTCTGTTTTTCTCTCTTTGTCTCCTCTCCTCTTCTCCTTTCAGCATATATTGATATAGTTGGTTACAAATTGGCATGTAATAACCCACGAAAATCTCAGTAATTTGTAGACTTACAGTTTATGTGACTTGGTAGAGAAGATATAAAAGGTTTTCTACCTCGTCGTGTTTCCGTGTAGCTTTCATGTTGATTTATTAAAAAGTATTTTTTTCACCAGCAGTTTCTTGCTTTCATAAAAATATTTATTTCCTTTCTCTAATGAATTTAACATTTGCTGCTGCTGGAGACAATCAATATTATTGTGTAGCAAACATTTCTACTCAGTAAATAGAGCAGTTCTGGTCTGTAATCGCCAGTGAGTTTCAGATCTCCTGGAGTCACATCAAGATCCAAACAAGCATTTGCAGTTTATCTTCTTATTATCTCATCGTCTCCTATAGATAACAATCAGTGCCTACATGTAATACCAATACTTGCTTAGAATTTTCCTTAAAATTCCATCTCTTTGAGCTCACTGTTTCTTATACTTTGTATAATTCACTTTTAGGTTGCTAGCCTATGGCTCATCCTTTGTTTATTTTATACTTCAGTTGCTTCAGTGCATAATAATAGCTGCCACCAGAATATAGAGCAGCTGAGGAAAAGCTTAGACTTGACTCAGTATAGTGGCAACACTTAAAGGTGTAGCACAGTAACTCTCATTGAGAAGCCCTGACCCTCAGCAGTTGTAAAGTTAATTGCCTGCAAGTTCCTCATTTATATATGTGAATTAAGTAGCTTAGTGGTTACCTATTAGATGTTAACAAAATTGTTCATTTGTAGCCATTTAATAAAAGATTTATTAAAGCCTTGTTTTATTATGAAGTCTACTTTGGCATTGATAGTTCATTAGTTATGTTCCCATAGCTTTTTACCTTGTAGTTCAGTAATGCTTTGCTAATTATTAATGTATGAAATTACGTGTTAAATTGCCTCTTTATTATTGCATTTTTAATTTAAATATCAAGATGTCCTGGCCTGCTTTAATGTGAGATCAATTGCTGCATCTTTAAAAAAATAAAATACCTAAACAGAAGAATTATTTACTCAACTAAGATATTCTCCTTTTTTCCCCCTTCTTTCATTTTTCCCTCTAAATGGTTCTAGAAGGCAAGACAATCATCTGAGCATCAGATCTGAGTCAGCCTTGCCTATTAGAAGTCTAGGCAGCAGCCTACACATTGTGGCCTTATAGTACCAGAGAAAAGCTTTCCCAGTTGAAAAATTGTACCTCCACCTGCGTGCTGATAACCAACTACCTTTAGCAAGGTAGTAAGTAGTAAGATCCTCCATAATTAAAGATATAGCTTTAAGTAAAATATCCCTGGGAAGGTAATCCACTGACAAGTTTATTCACTGATGCCATATCCTTTTATTAAAGGTAGTTTGGGGAGACCCAAGGGCACCTGTGGGGAAAGAGAATATCACAGAATATGGAAAAGAGATGCAAAAATGAAGAAGCTAAGGTTACTGAATGCCAACTTCAAAATTGGACCTGGGCCTAGGCTAAGAAATTCTTAATCAATCTTTGAGAGTCTCGTCATCTCCATTCATTAAAAAGAACAACAACAAAAAACCCTGGTAAACTTATCTAAAATTACATACTAATCAATACTAAAAATCAGTTGGATTCTAGATCTCTTGAAATATTTCATCTTTAATAATTTATGGTATTTCTTAAAAGGTCTGTGCAGAGATATATGTGCATTTGTAAGGGTAATAGAAAGAAAGAGGAAGAAAGATATGATGTACAAGGATTTGCTAGGAGGTGTTTATATTTAAGACTCATTTCAATTTGTGGCTTAAAAACTTTGTCTCAGTGAGAGGAGGATAATTCAGGAAGCTATTGTAATCCTAATACAGTGCCTATGCTCTATGGTGACTATATAACTTATCATCAAACCAGGACAGTTTGAAAGGGAAAGGAGAATATGAACAATTATGCTGGAACTACAGGCATAAACTGGGACTGTCCTGGGCAAAGAGGGACATATAGTTACCCTACTAAGTTTTATTCCCCAGAGTAAAGTTGCTTTTAAATCTGTATTATCTTATGCGTCAGGTGTATAATAAGGTAGAGATCAAGTGAGAGGGGCAGTGGAAAAGCCTCCGTTGGTTGAATACAGGTGTGACCCCTGAGTTGAACTTTTCTTGTTTCTATTACCAACTTGTGGCAAATATTTAACCCTTGGTCAACTCTGTCACAGAAAAAGCTTCAGTTGGCCTCTGAAATATCTAACTCCTAAAAAAATATGTAGAATATTTGTCTTTATTTTTTTCTCACAATATCAAGAGAACAAGAGGGAGCACATATTGAATGAAATTTTTTTCAAAAAGTTCAAATTTAAGTTTTTAAGTGTAAAATGTTAGATTTAAAGGTAAATCATATATTCACTAAAAATGTAAAACAAAGATAAAATTTGGTCCTGAATTTATTCAAAGAATGAATATCCATGTATGTCCAGCAGCATCATAATTTGGTTTCCAAAATCATTCTCTTACACTGAAATAGAGACCTCGTTCTAAAATAAAGTACGAGGTACAGATTCAAAGACGATTACTAAGATAAGTGAAAGCAAAAGCATGACTTTTTCATATGAGATTATTATTAACCACTTGTAATGCCACAGCCTCCACTTGCTTGTTTAGCAGGCGTCATGCCAATAATTAATATGAGAAAGCAGGCTGTGGACCGAGAGTAGCTCTACAATGGAAGTCATTCCCAGTAGTCAATATCAATATATATTCCTGAATAAAACCTAGTAGATCTAGTAGGGATACTAACACAGTTTAGTGTCATGAGAAGAACATGTGCTTTACAGTCAGATAGACTTGGTTTTTAATCCTAGATCCATCATTTAAACTATCTATGGAATCATCTACAAATTATTTAAACCTGAGCTCAATTTCCAATGCAATAATAATACCTATTCAAAATATTGCTGTGAGTATTAAGTGAAATAATGTAAATAAAGCACATGATACGTGCTGCATAAATACTATTTAAAATATGACCAAATAATAATAATAATAATAATAACAGCCATTGCATAGGATAGGATAACCTAATTGATTAACAGTTGAACAAATATCTTTTATCATTAACTAGCTCTCTTCTCTCCAATGGATAAGGAAAATATTTGTCTTAACTGGAATATTTATGTCTAATTTATCCTTACGTGTTAGGTAGGCCAAGCCTAAACCATGATTTTACCAGAATAAAATCTCTTTTTTTTCCATTATTATTGTCATTCAGCAAAAAGTAGGCGAATTTTTTGCAGGTAGGAATCCCAAGTCTGTTAATTTTGTTTAAAAAGAAAAAAAAATCTTCAAATTATAATGAAAGACAACTATTCATATTCTCGAAACATTTAATTAACTAACGTATTAAATGTTTGGAATGAATGAATAAAAGCCGTGATAGATGTATTGTCTCCACATCAGTCAGAAGTTAGGCCCCAGTTTTATTTAAGGTATTTAAAGCTTTAGATATCTTTAGAGCATGATGAAGCTACTGTACAATAGAGCAGGAGTGTTATTTTGTTTAATTGAGGTGAACCAGTTTCCTTTTAATAGCAATTAAGACACCAAGAAAGTATGCATTAATCATTTGCTATTGGCCTTTAAATGACTTTTGAAAGCATAATTCCAACAGAATTGCAAATACTGTAATACTCTGATAATGTTTGGTTTTGGATAACCAGCAATCTGTATAAAATATTCATATATGGTAACCTTAATTTACATAGTACTAGGGAAATGAATTCTTAATTACTTCTAACACACTTCTAGTCACTTCTCCGAACATGATCAAAGTAAAAGGTCATCTGTGCCATTACTCTGGTCAGAGCTAATGACTGTGCTTCAATCATTATCTTTTTCTGAATATGACCTATTTGTTTTGAGGCACCCCTCTTCTTCAGCGACTGTTTGTGAGGTTTTCCTTTTATTCTTTTACTCTTCATTAATATTGTCTTTGAAAATACGTTTCCATCCTCTTTCCTTGATGTGTGTGTGTGTGTGTGTGTGTGTGTGTGATCTCTACTTAACATCATTACTACATGGTGATTTTATCTTTTACTAGAAATAAGTTTTGTCCAATTTTAAAAGTTATTTTCTCTAAAATTTCATCCTCTGGTTTATCACCAATTAATCTATACCCTATCAAAGATAATTGCTTATCTTTTCCTGTGTTTCTTCATTTTGCCTTGAAGTATTTTTGCCTATTTTCTTTCTTTCTCCTTTAATTTCAAACTTGAGGTAAAGCCTCTTTTCTATTACACCATTCTCAGAACCTTTTCTTCTTAGCCCATAAAATTAAATTCTTGGACATGCGATTAATCAACTAAGCTTAATAAATTCTATTTGATAACCCCTCTGATTCTGCTATGACACTTTTTATGATTTCTTAGCATCTCACCTCATATTCTGAACTACTTAAAATACTACCACCAAAAGCCATCCTGTTCCAATTACATCCCACACTAATGTAATAAGTATTACTTCTTTTTGGTCATGGTGTACTAGAAAAGCATTGATTTGGGGACAGACAGATCTGGGTTAAAATCTGAACATCCTACTAGCTGTGTGACCTTGGGCAGATTATTCACACGTCTTCATCTTGTTTTTTCATATAAAATGGGTTTGATAGTACTTCACAAAGATTTTATAAGGATTCATTGAAATGTAATATGTAAAGTACCTGGCACTTTTGTTTCTTTGCTTTTCTTTCTTTCTTTCTTTTGCTATACATTAAAAGTAAAATAATTGATGTAGTATTTACAAAGGTAAATGACAACTACCAAAGCAGTAAGACTTGTTCAAGGCAGTGACAGCCACCAAGAACTTACATGTTGATTAATTTTTGTGAACAATTAGATAGCTTTTTCAGCTTTGGAGATAGGTATTTCTTTATTGTGAGAATAATCACTATATTCTCAATTTAAATGGGGTGACTTCCTAGAGGAGATAAGCTATGAAGTAAATTTTCAAAGACAGGATTTGTTTTAGCAAAAGGCAACAGTGATATGGGGAGGAAATTATCTGAGATAGTGGTGGGGTAGTGATATATCATCAAAGAAAGCCTGGATGCATTCATTCATTCAGCAGATAGTTATGAAAGTCTTACAATGCACAGCATGAAAAACTCAAGTTTATTATACAGGACCTGGAGATGTTGTGACTTCTTTTGAGCAAGATGGACTATATTCCAGAACAAATCTCAGAATTGGAATTAATCTTAGGGATTATCTACTCATACCTTCTTTTTAAGGCCCACTGAGATTTAGTAAGCTGCCTGGGGTCAATGACTGGTTAGTGAGAGCACTCAGCTGGATCCGAGGTCCCAAATTCTAAATTCATTATCTTTTCTTCGTATAGTATCTCCAAATTTTTTTATTATACCTGAAAGGAAAAAAAAAGCACTCAACCCCCAAATATATGTATTTATTAAATTATAAATTATACAGATGTAGCAATGTACTAATCTTATGTATGTTATCATACATATATAAAACTAAAAATTGAAGGGATGAAATGAAATCAATAATATCCTAAAATAATTTTATTTTAATCTATTAATTTTGTTCATTTAATAAATTATTTATTTATTTAATGTAAATTTATAAGATAATTACATATCGAATATACCTTAAACATTTTTCAGTCCTAACAATTATATAAACTTTCTTTTGACAAATAAAAGTTGTATATATTTATGTTATACAATGCAATTTTTTACGGTGTACAACATGATGATTTAATATATATACATTGTGAAGTGATTACTACAGTCAAGTTAACTAACACATCCATCGCCTCACGTAATTACCTTTTATGTGTGTGTGTGATGAGAACACTCCAGATCTGTTCTCTTAGGAAATTTCAAGTATATAATATAGTATTATTAACTATAATCACCAGGGTGTACATTAGATCCCCAGAACTTATTCATCTTATAACTGAATGTTTGTACCCTTTGACCAACATCTCCCCATTTCCTTACCCCCCAACCCCTAGCCCTGGAAACCACTATTCTACTCTCTGGTTCAGAGTTTGACTTTTTTAGATTCCACATATAGATGAGATCATACAGTATCTGTTGAAATTTGTCTAATTTCTCTGATGTTCTAGCAAACTAATTGGAAGTTGTTACATTTTCACATTTTTAAATAAACAAGGACAAAACCCACTAAAATACCATGTTTTTCAGACTTTTAAGCAGTTTAGAAAAGTTAAAATTGTTATAGATGACAATCGTTGTTCTTGGCAACAAAATCATATAGGGATGGAAATATTTACAAATGTAAGTTTTAAAAATATTCTCTCTGGACTGAGTTTCTTTAGAGAAACAGTACTTTCTTACCCATTCTTGAATACTACCTTTACCCTGAAGGGACAGATTAAGAATTTTTTCAAAAATATATTCTTGGTGCGCATACTACTGACAGCCACTTGTCATCACAGACAAGCTCAACAAATTTGGACCCTCCTCCTTTTTATATATTTAACTGATTTTTAAGGTTTATAACTCTTTTGGATTCTTTGCCATGAACCATCTGGCTAACTTTTATGTGGTTAAAAAAGATTTTCAAGATCACTGCATAACTCATCCCAAGTATTGTGAAGAATCTTGTATTTAATTAATCATGCAAGCTGCAAAAACTAAAAGATGAGAGCATTACTGTCAACTCCTCTGCTTAGTGAGCTCTTATCCTTCTCTCATGAGACCTCATAGACGTTAAGTGACTTTCCAACAAAAGGGCTGAGTGTCGACTCCACTATCATCAGTGTATTAAGTATTACAAAAGCTTAATGTCTTTCTTATTTTTTAGGTAAGAGATAAATATAAATAGAAGTATGTTTTACACACAAGTTAACATGCATACCTCATATAGAGACTACTACTATATTATTAACTGGTTAAGAACATAAGTTTTAGGGCCCAAAAGACCTGGCTTTGCCCTTGTATAAATTTTGACGAATTAAGGCTCAGTTTCCACATCTTAAAAAAGTAGATTTTATAATACACACACACACAGGGATTTTGTGAAATTTAAATTGGATAATATTTTCTTTGCACACAGTGAGTAGGTGCTCAATGAGCCTCATTTAAACCACTTTCCACTTGTTGGACTGGTTGTTTTATGTTTTGTTTTGTTAAATACTTCTTGTTCTCTGTCACACATCTGATTGACTAGGATACCTTCAACATCTCTTACAAGCCTGAAATTCTTTTATTCTTCATAAATTTACATCTACACCTGAAATTCTTCTCTTTATCTAGATCACACTTCTCAAATTTATAGAAAGAACTTTGCTGAATGATTTTAAGCATAGATGGCCATCAATAATTAAATGAATTAATAATTAAATAGATTAAGTCTTGTTCAAATAGCACATAGGAATTTTAAGATGTTCTTTTTCATTTCCATTTTAATTTTAATTTATTTAGTGTGTAATAACTGCCAACAGTAGATGTAATTGGTATCTTAAAACATGTAAGAAAATGTCAAATATAGATTGTGCATTTGATGCTATGGCTATACCACTAAAATGTGAAATGAAGACTGTTAAGCTATTTTAGCCTTCTTGATATTGGTAAAAAAAATTCTGCATATTTAATCCTGTTGTTCAGGTCTTAATACTCTCTAACAAACTCTGTAACATGATTTGCAGCTTGGTTATAGACATGTCTAAGTTAAAATAAGTCATAATAAAAATATTTGGCTTCCCGTTTTAGCCTTATATATTTTATACAGCTGTGTAAATTAAATTTTATATCATATAAATCTCTCACTTAAGACTGAAAAGTAAATGTGAAAGATAGTACAGAATTCACTAACATATATTTCCCACAAATCACCATGGTACTTTCTAGAATTTTGCCTCCCAATTTTCAGACATCAATGAACACAATGATGGAACTACCATGAACACGTTTGTATATTCAATATAATTATAAATTGATACAGAGGTAATTACTAAATTGTATCATTATTAATACATTTATATTGCCAAATTGTTTGCAGAATATTAAAACCAATTTTTGTCTCAAACCACTTTTTGTACAACCACTAATAGTTCATATTAATTCAGGTAACAGCAGTGAAATGTATCTTGTTTATAAGCTTTTCATTTAAGACATTTTTCTTGCATGGGATCACCTCCTGGTGTGAAAGTTGTCCAAAGATAATAGCACATCAAATCAAAAGTGGCATAGATTTGAGACCACAACACGCCATCAGCATGAAGAAGTAGTTATCAGTCTCACTAACTCACTGTGTCACAGCCAGAATCATTACATATTTGTTCTTTTGTTTTCATGTCAACACACATAATTTATATTCTAATGTTGATTACTACTTGGGGGATGTTTAATTTTCTTATTTAAAATATTTTGCTTTAAAATGCATACCATAAGTAATTTAAAGGTAATAAAAGAAGAGGCATTTTAATTAGCAGTAGTCTAAAATAGTCTCCTTTTACAATTCAGGGGTGCATAATATATTACTTACTATAAAACAGTTTCAATTAAATTTATCATAATAATACCTTCATATTAGCAGTGAAAGAATGAGTCCATTTTGGACAAGCCTTGGCCAATTCTTAGAAAGCCTGCACACACATACAGGCACATGCACACATGCATCTTTTCTAGACTCATGCTATTTAAAAATTAGCGGGTTAAATTGTCAAATGCAAGGAGAATAATATTGAAGTTTAGTTTATTATTGACTCACTCTAGGTAAATTTTATTATTTCTTAACTGTTTCAGCTTTTTATCAATCCTTGAGACGTATCTTTTCAGTTTTTAGATCCCATTTGTGAATTTTTATTCTTAGTTATAGCTTTAGTAGGGAACTACTGCTACCACAGTGGTTATTGAAGAAGTTAATTAAAAAATAGTCCTCCAAATGCTCTTTACTTTCCTCATACCAGTTAAGTACTCTACCAGGTTCTCCTGCTCCCACCCTTGAAAGCATGTTTTAAAATATCTGAAGGATGAAAGAAAACACTTTCTCTTTAACTGTAATAATGAGGATTCACTGTGGGATTTTTTTTCAATTCTGCTGGAATTCTGCTCCCTCTAAACCTCAGTAAGAGAATTTTTTTCATCATGTTGCTCTGTAGATCAGAAGCCACCACTGCTGCAATGTCTGTTAGGGTGTGGTAGTGTGTCCACCATGGCCAGTACTAGAAACATCACCTTGATTGTCACTACTTTGTCTTCAGCAGCTTCAAAGAAGGAGAAATGTTAGGGGGACGGCGTGTTGTGCAGGAAAATATTTTTACTTCTTTTCCTTCTCTTCAAAATAGCAGATGTGTAAAGGGATAAGGAGGTTATATTTGTGTGTGTGTGTGTGTGTGTGTGTGTGCATGCAGACAGTGCTTTAAAAATATTTAGAATTGAGTTTTCCAGAAGTTTCTACCAGTAGATAATGATAATGATTAGAGGTAGCTCTTTCTTTCCTATATGAATTTTAATAGGGGTAATAAATTGAAGCAAAGTTTTTAGAGGAAAAAAGAGTACTATATAAAAATTACACCAACCAGAAAGGTTAAGAGTAGAGAAATAGCATTGTATGAAGAAAGTAGTGAAACCTTTTGTAAAGTTGTAAATCCTCAAGGTGAATTATCAGCCAGACTTTCTACATGGGTCACAAATCCAAGTATTAAGTTCAAAGAGTAAAGGAAAGAGAAGGAAAGAGGATATTTGTGGAATAAGAGTATGTTAGTGAAAGTTTTATAAGCACATGGAAATATAGATACTATCAGAAACAAAGAACCAAAAGAGAACAGATGCTTCTATCTCATTTAGAGAGAAAGTACAGGCCAATAAACATGGTGGATACAGTCATGTGTCACTTAACATCGGGGATATGTTCTGAGAAATGCATCGTTGGGCAATTTCATCATTGTGCGAATGTCATACAGTGTACATACGCAGACCTAGCTGGTATAGCCTGCCACACACCTAGGCCGTATGGTACTCATCTTATGGGACCACTGTCGTATGCTATCCATCGTTAACTAAAAGGTCATCATGAGGCACCTAACTCTATTAAAAATAGCAATGAGATTAGAAAGGACGAGGGAACCAATTTTTTAACAAAGAGATGAATTTGACAGGGAAGAACAGTAAAGGGAGATGGAAGTAAAAATTAAGAGTGAGATGACATAAAACAATGAAAAATGTTTAAGCCATTTGATTCCGAGGTCAGAGGCATGGGGCCTTGTATTGCACAAATTCCACTTGTTCTAAATTAACTACTTGAAGTGAGCTCCCAGCAGTGACTTTCTAAGCAAGAGTCTTTTGAATTGATTTTCTGATTTGTTATACAATTATCATGGGAGCCTGGAGGTTAAACTGAAGCTAGGAAACTAATATGCGAATACCTTACTGCAGTGGTTCTCAAAGTATGGTCCCTGGACCAGCTGCTGGGGTTCCACCATGCTGTGTTTTAACAAGCCCTCCAGTGGACTCTGATATAAGCTAAAGATTGAGAACCACTGCTTTAATGTATGAAATGGTCTCTTAAGTACATTTCTGCTCAAATTGGTGGCCTAACCCTTGACTATATAAGTTCACAAGGCCTTACTAAAAACCTGGAGTTCCACAATTAGTCTGGTTGAACCATTTTCGTGTGGAAGATAAGTGCCTGCCGAATACCTTTTGCAGTCTTATGCAGACGCTAGCGTGGGTGGGCTTCTCCCTGAAAATTCATAGCAGCCTCTGCAGTCTCTTAGTTCGGGAATTTTACAGACCTCTGGGGGCCATCATCCTCTACCAACGGAGATTTCTTTCCAAATAGTTAAGTATTTAAGCACAGTAAGTAATTGTACTAGATGTCTCTGGATCTCTATTGAGAATCAGTTGCTAAAAGGTAAGGAAATCAAAAAGGAACCCAGCCTTGAATAAAAGCAGGTAAATTTCTATACGGGCTTGCTTGCTTTAGTTTTCTGTTTAATAGCTGCCAGAAATTTTGTATTTCCTTGCATCACTATCTAAAGCACACCATTTAAATAAACTGCTTTTTCAGTCTTTTAATCAGTTATAAACACATTGCTAAATATACTTTTAACAGATAATCCATTTGGCTTTGGAATTTAATATTCATAATTTGATAGTGAAAATTCTAAAGACTGTGATAATAAAGCATGGGTGTTAAGTGTTCAAATGCTTGGATAATAGTTAATATCATCTTTCAGGTTTATCATTTCTTTCAAGTATATACTGACAAATGTTTTGGGCTGTTTTAACTCCTGCAGTATTTAATAAATATACTCTCAATTACAGACTCCAAGTAATTAAATGAGTGATAATGGGCAATATGGAAGGACGATAACACATAATAATTAAATGTTGTATATTTTGACAATTTTTAAAAAGTATTTTGTCTTAAAATGAGTTCTAGGCAAACCATCCATTGTTTTGGCATCATCAAATGACTAAAACTATTTTGAACTCAGTAGTTAATTTTAGTCTTCATATATATCCAGGTAAATTTAATCCACAAGTGTGGGATTCATTTGCTTTAGATCTGAAAATGTCATTTTGGAAGGGTCGTTTGATGTTGAGGAAATCTTGTGAGACCTTTAATAAGCCTCTTAAATCCCAAAAGTTATATTTTGCCAGGAGGAAAAGGAACCTATACCTTAAAATTTCCTTAGCTCTTAAGTGAGAACTTCGGATTCTGAAGTTATAAATTTCGCCAAGTATAGCCAATCTTTCTTCTCATTGGTGCACTGTCTTTGAAATCAGGGCCTCTAATTTGAAGCAGGCAATCTGTATTCTAGGTAAATGTTTTATTGATTTGCCTAGAAACATAAGTAGAATGCAGGATATCAAAATGTTTTATTTAAACAGTTCACACTTAGTTTGATATAAATTACTCTCTTTGTTCAACAGAGAATATAAGAGGAAGAAAGCATCAATATTTCCTGTGCAGTAATAAGATATAATAGGTTATATATGATAAAAATATTTTTCTAGGTATCCATATGTCACTAATAAAGGTTTCAACTGGGCCTTAGGGACAGAAACTGAACACTACTACACCCTTTTTATTCTAATCATTTGCTGTTTGTTAATCTCTAAAAAGGTTTTTAATACTGTATAAAACATGGAAGAAAAATCTATTTTCTATGAAGATAACCAATTATGAAGTTAATCTAATTAAAATTTCATTCAGTGGTTGCACACTTTTTTTTTTTACTTTATTTTCTATTCTAATGTCCCATTGAGGAAATGGCTCAAACCACTTTGAATGATGCTGTAACTCATTTTCCAGGGATGCTTTTCATTTTGATCTGTATCATTTCCAACTTATTAAACCATGTTATTGATATTAGAGGAATAACATGATTCTGTTAACCTCCTGAACGAAAGATTAGTATTAACCCATTTGTTTCCTGGTGACGCTTGTAAGCTTATAATTTAATTATATAACTTATTTAATTTTGTACTAGCTGTTAGGATCTTTTTCAATGAGCACTGATCTATTAATTTCATATATGATAGTACCTAGAAAGGCACATTTATATTTACTCAAAAAATCTGATTATTTTTCCACTGAAAATCTTATGATAGTGTTTGAAAGACAAAATCAACCCAAAGTGAAGTTACTAAGAAGCAAAACATACATTCTAAGAGATGGAGCAAAAAAGCAAAACAAATTATGAGAAACAATTGTAAGTGGCCTGAGATAAGAGTAGATAAAACTGATGACTGGACATAGAGAAGTAATTCAGTGTGTGGGCCGGCCCGGTGGCGCAGTGGTCAAGTTCACGCTTTGGCAGCCCGGGGTTCGCGGGTTCGGATCCCAGGCGCCTGCCAACGCACTGATGGTCAGTCATGCCATGGCGGCGTCCCATATAAAGTAGGGGAAGATGGGCACGGATGTTAGCCCAGGGCCAGTCTTCCTCAGCAAAAAGAGGAGGATTGGCAACAGATGTTAGCTCAGGGCTGGTATTCCTCACACACACATAAAAAGAAGTAATTCAGTGTGCTGTGCAGGTCCAGTATTTAAAACATGACATTTCATTTGAGAGTAGGAGAAAATGTGAAATGAGAATGTTACTTTTGTTACTCTTCTCTGCCTCTGCAAAATAGATTAAAAAGAGGAGGTTGAGGTATAAGAACTCAGAAGAACTTCTCCACCTCAGCAAAAAAAAAGAAAGAAAGAAAGAAATGCTGTAAAGGAAAGATGCAAGATCCTATGACAGGCTGAATACTGAGTGGGAGGAAGGGGCAGGCAGGATAGAAGAGTAATTGAAAATTACCCCTAAGTCCATGAGTTAGAGAGACCTAAAAGATAGAGTTACTAACAGTGACCAAAAGCCAGGAATGGGGATGGCAATAAAGATGAGGGGATTCAGTCTTTATCCCTACTAATTTTAAATTTGTGACATGACCCAGAGAAAGAGACATCGCAGAATTGGTTAGAAATATAAGCTAGAACGGGAGGTGGAAGCAGAAATGAAAAGGTTGGTTTGAAGGCAGATCCACAAAGAAACAGGTCTTTCAACTTCTGAAGGAAAGCAAGCAACTATTAATTGTGCTTAATATAGAGTAATCCTTCCCATTTATGTTTTCGTTGCTACCTGGCATTACAGTTAATGATGCAGCACAGTTCCGCAGTTCTTGTCTGGTTGTTGTTAATAGAATCCCCCCCAAGATTCCAAAGCCACAAAGCAACTCTTAGTGTTCAGTGACCTTCGGCACCAGCTGTCTTCTGGGCTTTGAAATTGATTTTCCTCATCTCAGTCTCTGATAGTTTCTCTTCAAGTGCGCCTCTCTAGTTCATCACCGGAGTGGAAACGGTGGCGCAAATCGCTGAGGAACTGGAAGCAGGCGTCACGCAGGGCATCATTAGAAACATCAGAACAGAATCAGCCTGCGCCAGTGTGCTCTGTGTCAAAAAGAAGCCGCTGCCGCTGCCGCTGCTTTATTGCTGAAGACAATGGGGAATATTCTCACAGGATTCACTTTTTTCATTCCCAAATATGGTCTGAGAGGTAAAGAAAATTTCTGCCTTTATTCTACAAACCTCATGTGGATGCCAGGTCAAAACCATATGTTTTTGATAGTAATTTTTGCAGAATTTTTTATACATGAGAAGCAAATTCCCAAGGCTGTATGACGTGGCAAAGAGTCGCAGGATAGGGAAAGACCGTAATGACACGGAAATATGCGCCTTATAGAGAATTAGGTGTTAAGTAATTTTCTCATATGGAAACTCATTGTGTACTTTTCATCTAGCTGCATTTCAATATTCATTTATCTGTTCATTTGTTAAATATTTGCCGAGTTCTAGACATAAACTAAGCATTGTGTTGAACCTGGAAACAGTTGCAAAGAAGTCCTGGGCTTAAAGCTATACATTAGTCACAATATACACTAGTCAGTGTTTTATATTTTCTATATTGCAATGGAAAGGACATTGTTAACCTTTGGAAAGAAGGCATCCTGTCTGAACCTAAAAATTAACAGATTCCTACCAAATCAGAAACCAGATGTTCTCCTCTATAGAAAGTATGTTGACATGGACCTTTTCTGCTATTCTAGTTAATGTCTAAGAGGTTTTTACATGTGTGTTTTAACACATCTATTTTGAGGCCTAATTTTACCTAAAGGAATCGATCTCACACAGATGACACCATTTGTTTGTAAATGGTTTCAAAATACATCAATTTAAACAATCTTTACAAATTCTTTCTATACTTTTATTAGAAAGCCATCTGAAAATATTGAAAACCAGTGATTTTAAAATATGATGCACTGGTGATTTGGCTTCTCTTTCAATGTTTTATAATGTTTCTGTATTTATTATACACATATATCTCCTAGGCGCAAATTTGATGACTCTCTGATATGGGTAGTCATTTAGACAGGAAGGGTAAATGTACTTCTGAGATTTAAAGCCAGTGGCCCAAAAAAAAATACAAGTAAATTCTATTTTCTCTTGCAGCAATGAAAGTAAATTTATGTATTACGTAAGTTAGAAACTCTTTCAAGGTAAAGAGGTCTTTAGTTCCACTAATATTGATGAATAGTGTATTTTTGAATATTACATCTTTATTTTCAACAATATCTCAGAGTTGCATTTTGCTCTAAGAAAAATAATAATTTCATAGCAATTCAAGCCTACTTCTTAAAAGAGTTCCTTGTCATCATCACCAAAGCAGATGGACATCATGTATTGATATCACAGATTTTGAAAATTGAAACAGATGTACCTAATTTGAAGTCAGCACATGTCTGCCTCATGGTCTTGCCCACAGTAGGCACATGTTTTTAGTGTAGAGGCTAAGATCATAACCTTTAGAGTCCCACAGGCTCAGGTTCAAATCCCGTTTCCCATTTTAAATGACCCAAACCACTTTGAACAAAGCTATAACTAACACATTTTCCAGGGATGCTTTTCATTTTGGTCCCTATAATTTCTGACTTTCATTCATTTATTTTTATTCTATTATTTTATTTCTTTATTAGCCATAGGTCGTTGTCCAAGGTACTTAATTTCTCTGAGACTCAATTTGCACATCGGCACCCTGCTCACCATTTCATTTATTTTACAATATTTATTGAGCAACTGCTTTGTGCCAGGAACTTTCTAAGCCCTGAAAATACTTAGAGGTGAATAAGACTTCATGGAGTTTGCATTCCAGTGGGAGAAGACAGACAATAGATTTGTGCAGTGGATACATCATTCTTACCCATCAACTTAGTATGCTAGATAAACAAGTTTACTTTTTTATATTTCTGTCTATATTTTATTTGAAACCCACATTCCTAGAAACTTTCCTCAGGTAATTTGAGTCTCTCCCTCTCCTCCCCCGCCGCCTTCCATGATGGTACTGTGAGCACAGCAGAGAGCATCTGGGCTTAAGTTTTCTCCACTAAAACATTGAGCTTTCATGCTGTCTGTCCGTTCACTATTACTCGCCATGTTATTGCTGAGGGAGGCTTCATTTCTATGTGTGTGACCCCTTCAGGTCCAGTAGCACACTCTACCATTTCTATGTTACCCTTGAAGCCATAGAAGTAATCCTGCTTCTTACAGATGATGCTGAGGTGCAGGAATCTCAGGGAGGTTCTCTCTAACTGCATCACCTAGACATTCCATGCATCAGCTTTCTCTTCAGGATCCTATTAGCCCCGCAGGTCTCTGTCTGATATTTAAGGCACAGATTTTTGTACTCTCAGTCCCTTGATACACTTCATAGTCTCTATTTCTCCAGGACCCCACTAGGGGAGCCAGGAGCAAGGCCTCTGTCTCTGAGGCACAGTGAATCTTCTGCTCTCATCCATTCCCATCCATTTCCCTTTTCCTAACCCTTAATAAGAAAATTGTCTAGTCTAAGGGGAATCTTTATCTCCTGTATTCTATTTCTTTCAAACATTTTGGCTATATCCCAAATCTTCTCTGTTTCTACTTTTCCCTTAGAGGTTCTTCATGATACCTAAGACTAAGGCAAGAGAATCTGTCTTTAGCCATGGCCTACATTTTGGTCGATAGTCAAATGCTGCTTGTTTCTGTGTGCATAGCTTCATCACATAGCTCTCTCCTATTTCTGTACCTTCAGGTGCCCTCAAGCTTGGCATGGAAGTGGCAGAGGGAGCCTCAGACTTCTCTGGAGACTTGCCACCTCCCCAGGGGGCTGCCTGCAAAGCAGAGGGCAGGCTTCTCTCACTGGGCTCTGTTGAATCCTCGGCTCTCATCAGCTCCCCTCTGGCTCTCTTCCTGCTCCCAGCCTGAAGATATTCTCCTTGGCTGGAGGGAAACCCCTTTTCATCTCACACCATACTTCTCTCAAACATTATGGTTCTACCCCAGTCCACTCCATTTCACCTGGTAGACTGGGCTTTAGGAAACCAGC
The DNA here is from genome assembly GCA_031878705.1 of Tapirus indicus. NCBI lineage: Eukaryota > Metazoa > Chordata > Mammalia > Perissodactyla > Tapiridae > Tapirus > Tapirus indicus. Next base: position 28,996,211 of record CM062937.1, on the reverse strand, counting down.
AAGATGCTCTGGCTATTTCTCCTTCTCATCTTGTCTCATCTGTCCTGGAGGCAATGCAGTAAAGCAGTGCTGGTATTGAGAAAGTTGGGGTGGAGCAAAGACAGAAAGGGGAAAATTTTCAGGAGGAAAAAGCACACTTGAAATAGTATTTTAAAAATTTTACCCCCCATGCAAGTAAACAAATAAACAAGATAATAACTGATTGTAATAAGCACTGTGAAGAAACTGAACGTGATGATATGACGGAGAGTAAAGGGACCGGGGCTTAATAGGCTCTTCCTCCAGGTACATCTGTCTGTCCAGCCTTCCAGTCACCTTCAAGAGGAGTGGATATGCATCCTTCCAAATTTGCTTTTTAATTCTTTCCGGTGGCATTGAGGAAATAGTCTGTTACTAGGGGCTGCTGAGCCCCTTGCTCACTCTTCATGTATAGTCCTAAAAAAAGGGAGAATCTAGATGAGGGGGTCAACTGCAGCTTACAGGCCAAATCCAGCCTGTCACCTGTTTTTGTGGTGACCATGAGCTAAGAATGGTTTTTACATCTTTAAGTGGTTGGAAAAAAAATACAAAGAAGCATATTTAGTGACATGGGAAAATTTTATGAAATTAAGATTTCGATGTCCATAAATAAAGTTTTATTTGAATCAGTCACACTCAACATTTATGTGTTGTCTCTGGCTGCTGTCACGATGTAACAGCAGAGTTGAGATGGTCTGGCCAGAAAAGCCTAAAATATTCACTCTCTTGTCCTTTATAGAAAAAGTTTGCCTCCGCCTGATCTAAATGATCAGGTTACTCCTTGGCATGATACAGTCCGTCTTCTCATCCAGAGTGCATGCCAGTGTGTGGATTGCCAATATCAGACGTGTAAACCAGGGAATTCATTTTGTTCACATTGGTGTTATGGGCGTTACATTTTGACTTGGGATTTAAAGTCTTCAGTGGTTATTTTTGGTCTTTTGGAATATAGATTCCAATGAGTGGTTTGGGAAGAAAAATAACTAATGCTTACTGAGCATTTACCTTGTGCTGGATATTAATGTAAACACATCATATATGTTACTGCATGTAATCCTTATAAAATGCCTATATAATAGGTATTAGTCGTCCCACTTTACAGATGATTAACCAAGACACAGAAAATTTGAGTAACTTACCAAACATCAGGTAGCTAGTTATAGGTGAAGTCTGGATTTTAACCCAGACGGTCTGGTTCCAGAGCCCACATTCTTCATAATCATGCTGAGTGTGAATATGGTAATAGGCGCTACAAATGCTGCTTCCAACGTATCACTTAGTGCAGACTATAAACTTTTAAACTTGCTATATGAAGTTGTTCCATGGAGAAAAATGGATTCACAGTATAGTCACTAGTATAATTGATGAAGGTAGTAATTTATCATTTGCATCTGTTCTAATTTCGTGGTTGACAAAGCATTTTTAGATACATTAACTTATTTACAGCCCTGTGAAATAAGTAAATCATTAGCTCTATTTTACAGATGAAAAAACAAAAAACAAAACAAAAACCAGAGGCTTGCTAGGATCCCATAACTAGGAAATGGTAGACCAGGGACTTAAACCCAGATCTTATTTCTAATCTTGAATTCTTTCCACTATACCTGTGTGAGGCAAACTTTTATGACTCTGCCCTGTCTCTACACCAGCTACATTATTATTCACTTGGTAATTCTCTGGAAATGGACTCTGTAACTTAAATACCTGGTTAGCCTTTTCTAAGCTATTAATATACATAAAATCATGAGTTTGATTCCTCTTTTATTTATCAAACACTTAACGTTGAGCTTACTATATTCCAAGCACTTTATAGTCAATATTTACTCATTTAAGACTCATAACAATCTCTAAGAGATAAATAGTATTACTCTCCCCATTTTACAAATTAAGAAACCAAAACACAGAGAGAAGTTAAGTAACTTGCCCAAGGACACATACCTAGTAAGCAGTAAAGCAGGATCTGAACCTCAGCAATCTAGCTTCCAAGTTCTGTCCTTTTAACCCCTTAACTTGTTTGATATATTAATCTACTTTCTAATACACATTAAGATAAGTACCTGGGTATTAAAATTAAAAATATTCAGCTGTGTGCCGTCTAAAATCATCTTGCATAAAGACTGTACTGTACCATGATGGAATATTCTAGAATACCTACAACCTCATGAGTATGGAAGAGAGAGCATCTTCTGTAGACTTCATTGAACATGTTATTAGGAAACATAATCATACATTTTAAGACACACACTGAATACACTATAAATTATCAACATAGTGGGAAATGTAAACCATGAAAAGCATGGCGCTTTTTTTTTAAATTGGGGGACTTTTATTGTTAATAGGAATCTTAAAATTAGCCATCTTTCCTAAAAATTCCTTATACAGCGCTCTTGTCATCTGATCATTGAATTTCTGTTTAAACATTTTTGAAGTAAGGCAGCATATGACTTCTAGAGGCAGCTTGCACCCCTGTTGTACGGCTCAATTGTCAGGGAATCTTTCTATTTTTGATCTAAAACCTGCTTCACTGACCCCTTCATTTATTTAGGTTGGTTTTAGAAAGTGTTCTGTGATTCCTTCCTTTCTCTTCCCTCCAGCAGATTTGCCTTCCTGGCTATGTTTGACAGAAGCTAAGAATAAAATTGGTTTGCATCCCTTGAGAACTGACCAGCTGCCTGTGGCCAAGCTTGATGGTACTCATTAGTGGGGGAGCAGGCTAGGATTAGAATGTTTCCATGGGCATCCAGAAGATAAATCAGTCTACAGACCATCAACGTGATCGTGCATACTTGTGTTTGTATGAGTACATATTCTCACATAGCAGTAAGTTCACATGTAGCTATAAAGTAATAGGATTAGTTTTCTTAAGTGGAATGTGAAGATATTCTTAAGGCAATTCATAAAGGAAAGTTCCAAAGTTCCATTGTGCCAGAAATGGTTTGATTAGAATAACTTCATAGTCTCTCAAGATATCTACTTGAAGGGACAGTAATCATTTGCATGAGTAAATACTGCTATAGACATGACAAATCAGTCTCTTTCATCAGAGTCATTTTTATGAGTTGGGTTTTTTTGGTTCAAATATTTCCTTAATTTCTCATGTTTTTTAATTACATGAGGTAAATGAGAGAGACAGAAGGAGAGGAGAGCTAATGCATAGCTGTCTCTGTCTCTCACATTTTAACGTATTCGCATCTTATAATGATATTCTCCTGTTCCACAGGCATTTCCTATTCAAAACAGGAACAGGGACAACGCCACTGTTCAGTACTGCAACCCCAGGATACACAATGGCATCAGGCTCTGTTTATTCGCCGCCTACTCGGCCACTACCTAGAAACACCCTATCAAGAAGTGCTTTTAAATTCAAGAAGTCTTCAAAGTACTGTAGCTGGAAATGTACTGCCCTGTGCGCTGTAGGGGTCTCAGTGCTCCTGGCAATCCTCCTGTCGTATTTTATAGGTAAGAACAAGTTTTCAGAATTATTTTGTCTGTAAGTCGGGATGCTATGTTGTTGTTTTGTTGGCTTTACCTATTTATTTGGTCAAGAAGTATATTATGAGGTTGTATTTTCTGGGGGAGGGGTTGTAATAATACATTGTAAATCACAGAGTATTTTAAGTAATTTTCAGCAAATTTAGATAAATAGAAAAGCTGCACTTGCATAAAGAATGAGGTATGTTCCGGGGCTGGCCCAGTGGCATAGTGGTTAAGTTCACACACTCTGCTGCAGCGGCCCGGGATTCACAGGTTTGGATCCCAGGCACGGACCTACACACTGCTCTTCAAGTCATGCTGTGGCAGGCGTCCCACATAAAGTAGAGGAAGATGGGCACAGATGTTAGCTGAGGGCTAATCTTCCTCAGCAAAAAGAGGAAGGTGGGCAGTGGATGTTAGCTCAGGGCCGATCTTCCTCAATAACAACAAAAAAGAATGAGGTATATTCTTGGACACAGACTATAGTGTACTTTTGTGCTTGACTTATCCCTCGTGAAACATGGGTAACTCTATGACATGTCATGTACACAGAATAATTCATGCACTTGCAGGAATGAACACTATACAGGAACTTCCCTCAATGCATAGTCAATAGGGAGCTCTCTGCTGCTGATACTACACGTCTTTCAGCTAGCTCAGCTATCTAAATGTAAAACTCATCACTCAGGACCATCATCTTGCACTCAGGAACACTCTCTAGAGAACTGTGCATCCATAAAACAATGAATGGATTGGATACTCGTTCATATATGTGGATTTTTCAGCTTTTCTGATGTAGTATTGATCATGTTTTTCATTTAATAGTAACCCAAATGATGGAAGCTGCTAATAGAAGTTGTAAATTTTCCTTTTATTCAACTGTTTCATAACATAGATGAGCATTCAAACTACTGGAAATTGCTTTTTGAAATGTCAGAAATGACCACATCAGATGTTGATCTGCTTCTAAGTGTAGGGGAAGGCCTACCACATCGAAATGCTAATGGTGTCCACTGAGATAAATCATAGGCTATGTGGTTTACCCAACAAGAGCAACTTGAATGATGCATCCTCAAGTTTACAAAACGATTTGTGATGCCCCATGAAATTCTATAACTAAGAGTATCACAGAGCTGTGTATATAATGATATGATGCTTTTTGCAGTAAGCCAGTTTCCGTCATTATCTACAATACTCCTTAGTTATAAAGTATGTACTTTGGAAAGTGAAAAAACCACTTCAAATCACAACATTTAAGAGAAAAATAAAATTTTAGAGTGTGAAGGAAGTTGAGAGATAACTGAGCCAGGGATGGCAACAGTGTGGCATGTTATGTACTAGTACTTCCAATTCTTTGACCATGGCAGACATCAGTAATGAATCAGAATACTCCTTCCCACTGAACCTGGCTGCAGCCCCATTATCCTCATTACGTGCTTCGCACAGCCCCTCATCTAGCCACTGTCCATCAGAGACAAAAGCAAGATGAAGCCTTTTTGTCACTTTTCAATCTAAGTTAACTCCCTCCTTGTAAAAATGGCCAAACCAGCTACCACAAGGGTTGTCACTTGGCCAAGATCAAACACTACTGAAACAATGCTATGCTGTCTCATAACACTGAAGGTAAATGAGAAATATCACCACAACAAGAATCAGGATTCAGAGACAGATTTCTAGTATTCAGCCAGAAAATATCCAGCCATTAAAAGAATCTCTTCTAGTTAGCTGTATAAATTATTTTTATCTGTCAGCAGTGTGCTGCTGAAGAATTTTAAATGGTTCTGAAATGCACCAGTCATAAATGGGATGTAATAAATTAAGCATATGTATTTGGAGGGGACTTTTTTTACTAGCGTACGTGCCAAACAGACATAAATACTATGCAGGGCTGGAATTTAGTGTCTGTGTTGTTGATGTGTTGTCGGACATCCTTTCTAAGTGTAACTGCCTGTGTCCTACCCGTTGTTAAATATTTTGAATATCAGCTCTGATAACATGTCATTTTATTTACATTGTGCGACTAGCAGCAAAAAGAGCATTTTTGAGTGAGATTAGATCACTATTATTTGTGAGACTTGTACTCTTTTTCAAGGATCCATTCATGAATATAATTGATGATCAGACTTCTAAGTAAAAACTCAAAATGTTCCTTTTTTCAAATTGCCTGTTTTTACTGTTTAATAGTTAGCATCGTACTTTATTCCTACTAGTACCACTATCATAACTTCTCCCTTTGATTTAATCTTTTGCAGATTACATAATTAATATACTCATGTACTCATGTTGTACTTGTCAGTTCAACAGATACTTGTTGAACTTTTGTTACGATCTAGTTATTGTGCTAGAAGTTAAGGCAACACAAACCAAGTGTTATCTGGCAAAAATTACTTTGATCATCAAAGAATTATCTCATCTTTTTATCGCTTTCATTAAGCAGACAGATACTTTGAATTTTCACTGTCTTCCTGTGCTTAAATGACTAGCATATTAGCGCAATGATTTTTTAGTTTAAGTCAAGTAAAGAATTTCATTTCTTCATCAGTCAGCATGACAAATCTTTTCAGACTCAAAAAATTGAAGACTGAAGATACTGCCTTTACCCTTGAAAAAAGGAAGAGGGCATTTGTCTCAGGGAAGGTTGTCCTTTTCTATTGAGTTTGCTGTAATGCAGAGAGGGAGAAAAGGGACACTTGCCTGTCCAACTAGATCAGTCTGATAAACCCCAGAATCAATGGGGAGACCAATGTCATCATCAGATTGACCTCAGAACCTTTAACAAAAATGCAGCCATCCTTAAACTTTTTTTTCCATTTCCTTAGAGGTCCCCTTCTCTCGTATTGACTGTCAATGTAAAGCCAAAGCTTTAAGAAAGAAGTGAAATAAAAAGCTTGAGGAATTATTTCTATCCCAGAACTTTCTTTCTCACCTTCCAGTAAGTCATGAAAAGTTATGAGAATGCAGCATTAACATGTTGCTTCTCTAAGATAAAGTTATCTCAAGATAGTCAAGGTGAATAACTTCTGAAACAGGCGTTGCTGTTTGTTTTTCCTATTCTTATATAGATTTTAGAGAATAAAGGCCAAAAAAAAGTGAAAATTAATTCCCATAGGTCACTGTTAACTTTTGCATAGATGACCACTGTTAACTTTTTGGTGTGTATCCTTCCAGATATTTTTCCGTGCATATATACACCTAGAGTTCCAAATTTTTAAATACATTTTGTACCAGGCTCTCTCACTTACCATTCATTAAACATCATATGTGCATAACATCATAGTGGCTATTTTTAATTAACCTGTTCCCAAAATTGCAGTGACTATTTTCTTATGCATGTAAGTGTGTGTGAATGTGTATTCAGTTGATCAAATTTTGGATCAGAATAAATTCTTTGAAAGAAATTTGCTGTGCCAAAGGGTAGGCATGTTTCAAATTTTGCCAACCGTGGCCAAATTACTCTTAGTTTACACAACTACAAATGCTACTTATTATCAATATTTTTAACCCTTGCCAATCTCTTAGGGTAAAACATTTTATTGTTGTTTTCATTTATTACTAGTAGTGGTGAATATCTTTTCATATACTTATTGACCATTTGTATTTCTTTCTGTGTGTGTGAATGCCTAGTTTCCCCCAATTTTTCTACTGGGACTTTTCTCCCTTTTTTTTTTTTTTTTTTTTGATTTGCAAGTGTTTATTTATTAAGGATATGAATCATTTGTCATATATGTTCTATATTGTTCCAATTTAATATTAACTTTGTTCATAATTGTTTTGCCATATACCGTATAGAATTTTTTGTGTGTGTGTGCGGAAGACCGGCCCTGAGCTGACATCGTTGCCAATCCTCCTCTTTTTGCTGAGGAAGACTGGCCCTGGGCTAACATCCATGCCCATCTTCCTCTACTTTATATGGGACACCGCCACAGCAGGGCTGACAAGCAGTGCATCGTCAGGAGCCCGGGATCCAAACTGGCGAACCCCAGGCTGCCAAGCGCGAACTAAACTGCTGCGCCACTGGGCCGGCCCCCCTAGAATTTTTTAAATAATCAAATTTATCCGTTTTTTATAATCTCTGATGTTCATGTTATACCTTTAAAGTCCTTATTTACTCTAAGTATTATTTTTAAAAATTTACTTAAATTTTCTTCTGGTAATTTTGTGGTTTTTCAGTAATCATTTTTAGGTCAATATTTTTCTGGATATTCTGATAAATGTTAGAGGGTCAAATTAGCTCTTCATTCTAGAAGCTCATAGTTGAGTGATTAAGACATAATGCAAACACACTTTTAATAGTACATGCTTTCATCGCAGCTTGATCCATATGAGCAAAAAATAGAAAAGAAGGAAAATACCTGTCTCTGGCTGAAGATGTTGGGGAAAGACTTGATCTAGCAGATGATGCTTGAAATGAAGAGGAATTCAGTTCACTAGGTCTGGTGTCAAAATGGTGGGATATCACCTTGAGAAGAGTTCACCAGGGCATGAAAAGGAAGAATTGTGAAATATCTACAGCAGTGCATGTGGAGTGCTCATAGTGTGCAAAGCTGTTCAAAGCTGTTATGAATTATCTCATAATTTTCACAACAACTCTGTGAGTTATTATCTCCTTTTAACAAATAGGAATCTATCACTTAGAGAGACACCTCACCTGAAGTCACACAGCCCATAAATGATGGAGGCTGTTCTGGAAACTGTCAAGGACCCCGTCACACTATGCTGCCTCTCATGAGGTTTTTTGAAGAACTGAAAATAGGAAATAAATTGAAGAAACTAAAGCATAGCAATGAAAAAGAATCACATTTATATGAACACGTAATATGAAGAAATGAAGTCCAGACTTGTGCTTTTCAGACTTTAATGTGCCCAGGAATCACCTGGGGATCTTGTTAAAAATGCATGTTCTGATTCAGCAGATCTGAAGTGAGAACCGAGAGTCTGTATTTCAAACAGGCTCCCAGGTGATGCTGCTGTGGTCCATAGACCACGCTTTGAGTAGCAGGGCTGTAGGCCAGCACTGTCAGATGTTATATTTGATGATAGAAATGTTCTATCTGCACTGTCCAATTTCAGTAGCCACTAGACATATGTGGCTGTTGAGCTCTTGAAATGACACCAGTGCAACGAAGGAACTGGAGTTTAGATTTTATTATTGTTAATTAATTTAAACTCAAACAGCCACATGTGGCTACTAGCTACCATTTGGGCAGTGTAAATATAGACAACCTGTTAGAAAACTAGTCTGAGTGGGAGATCATGAGGCCCTGTAGGGATAGAGGAATGAGCAGAACTGAGAAACTATGGCTGATACATAATAGAATAAGTGTGTCATGATTTATCATATCCCAATTCTTAAAAATCAAATGTCCAAGGATGTACATGTGGCAGCTTCTTTTCAGCAGATTCACTGTATGATTTTCTTTAGATTGCTGAGCTCCCAATTAAAATCTGTCTCTAATGCATTAACCTTTAGGTTGGTGTGTCTTTACACAGTGGAAATTCTGCTGATTCCTAAACACAACTGTTAAATTCAGCGATAATAGTGATACGGACCTATCAAAAAATACCTGTCCCACTTTTTCTGGGCCCTAATTTACTCATCTTCTTCTTTTTTCTGTTCTAAAATGAGAACAGTATAAAGATGGGCAGTAGCTAGCCATTGTTCACCAAAGAATGGATAAAAAAAGAGATAATCTGTTGGTTTCTGTTGCTTCTGCTTCTGTTCACAGTTATGCAATGAGTAGGAGTCTTGATTATTGTTCTTGTTTCACAGAAGGCTCTTTTTGCTGGATGGGAGATAAACTGAAATTTTGATGTACATGCAGAAAAATGCCCAGAAATCTTATCATAAAACATAAACATTATTGAAACATTATTAAATACAAATCAATATACATGTTGCAATTATTTTGCTAGCACCAGTTAAAACTGCAGCAAAGTCAAATCAAACTTCAAATAACACCATTTGGACATTTAACCTCATTAACATTTCTACGCAGAGTCTGAAAATTCAAATAATTTCCCATGTAGAGTAGCATCTTAAAAGTATTTGCACATGTTCTTTAAATTTAAGGAAAACTAGACAAAACAAAAATCTTATCAAGTTATATTATGCTAGCACATTTTCTCAATTTTTAGCCAGTTTATCCCAACCAATAATTCATTTGACAGCAGTTTTCTTTATGACAGCTTTATATTGAGATATAATTCACATATCATACAGTTCACCCATATTTAAAGTATACAATTCAGTTGTGTTTATAATCACACAGTTTTGCTACCATCACCACAGTCCATTTTAGAACATTTCCATCACCCCCAAAGAAGAAACTCTATTTCCTTTAGCAGTCTCTTTCCATTTCCCTCCAAATCCTCCATCGTTTTTTCTCCACAACTATCTGAACTTTGAAGAGACTGGTTTGTTGACTCATTTCCCAATAACAAGAAATAACTCAGCATTGTTTTTCTTATGAGCTCCTGACATATGCTGCTAACCAAAGAACTACTTGCATTTTCAATATTCCTTTTCATTTGAAAAAATATATGTAGTTATTTATTTCTTTGAACAGCTGCTACCAACTGATTCCTAAAATAGATGTTGTCATATGTCTGCTAAAAAGGCTGTTTAACAACATAAGCATTCCCTAGATCTAGCAAAACATAACCTGTCGAATCCAGGTTCGTTGCAGTTATGATTCCGAAGCAGTTATCTGTCCTACTTCTGTGTCTATTTGCATTTTATGAACATTTTTACCTCTCTGTGTACCTTGAAATCGATGATGGTACTAGCTATATGGCTATGCGTCTCAGGGTCAGAAGGAAAACTATGCCAGCCCTTTATGCTTCATGAAAAATCAACCATTTAAATATATATGGCAAAATAAAATGTGTTGTGACGTTCTTTTTCTTTTTGGACATGTCTTTGTAATAAAAGTGCTGTTTTATTAGGTTATAGAACACAGCCAGGCAATGAGTTACACACCATTTTTCACTACAGCTTCTTCCCTTAACTCCTAGTTGCATTACATCCAGAAAATGGATTTTGTCTGAGATGGAATGGTAGCATTTTAATACTAATGTGATTTCATCACATGATAGAAAAAATATATTACCTATATTTTAGAGGATTGAAAATGGTAAGCTAAAAATTTTAAATCAATATATCAATAATTTATTTTATCCTTGGATACATGAAATTAAGGATATATTTAAACCTCATTCAATGGTGAATAAAGGCTCAGAATAAAATAGTTTACCTCTAGGAGAGGAAGAAAATAGTATTATGTGATAAAGCATATTACTGCAGTACTCTGAATCTGTAAATTCAAAAAGGAGAAAATCTACTAAAAACCCATTCTAGGCAGTTGTATTTTTTCCTTATTAGGGAAGCACTTCATATGGGTGAAATTGTGCTTTCATTTATATTTCTCCATACTCCTCCAGCACCCACAGAAATTTTGGCTATCTTGTCATGTTGGCACTCTGTCCTGACTTTCAATATGAGCTCTATTAATTTGTAGAAAATAGTAGTTTTCTATGTCTAGCATATCATATAGAAACCCAGAAGAGACTGAGAGGTCATTTAAAATTCAGTTCATTCTATAGCCAGCTGTATATAAACATATCATTGATTTCTGAATTGAACCTGAAGTGGGAAAAAGTTATATATTATACACTCAATTTTTTGACATTGTAATTTTTTGTTGCTTTTTATTAGCACAACATAAAAATGTTTGAGTTTATCCTAATATTTATTACTATACATAAAAAAGAAATCTCTACCAAATTCAAGCAATTATGCAAATGTAGCAAGTATGCTCCTCCTCTCCACCCCCAGAATAATTTATTCTACTCTTAGCTTGATGTGAGGTCAGCTAAAGTAAATAATATATGAGAAATACTATATTTAAACAGACTATTTTTACCATTCAAATATAAGGATCTCTCTGACTTGAAAAACATTCAAGGACAGCAACAATAAGAAATACCTTTAAAGTCAGCTAAACTCCAGTTTGTGCCTGACATAAATATCTTGTCTGTGAAATACGGTTCTGTTTTCTCTGTTTTAGGCTATCACTTCTGCAGAATGTAGCAACATCTCCTGACTAATGACAAGTGGAAAGCATAATACAATATTTGCCATTTCGGTGCTGCATTGCATAAATATTTAATTGGTGTTGCATATGTCATTTGCTTTTACCTTAGTGGTACTGAGTGCAGTGTGTTCCAAGAGAAATATCTACATACAGAGGAGTGAAGGCAAAAGTAATTGGCGTATATGAGGTTAAAAAAAAAACTTGATAGATTGCTAGGAATGTTAGGAATGAATTCAGCATAAAACTTTTAAGTTCCATTGAATCTATATTCAAAGATCTCATCCTAGAATATAACAAATAAAATAAAATTCAAATGCGTATAGACTCTTCTAGTTTAGTGTTCCTGCATAATCTTAGAATGTCTACAGACTACTCACACCTTGTCCTTCTTCCTCAAAATTAAGATTCCATGGTTTCTTCTTTAGTGACTTAGTAATATAACACCAGAAAAGGAAGTGACCGTTCATCCATCCATCCATCATTCATTTGACATGTATTTATTGAATGACAACATTTATTTATTGAGTCACTAAGAAAGGTATAGCAGTGAACAAGATAACACAGTCCTTGCCCTCTTAGAGATTTTATCTTAGAAAATGCAAACACTGAGCACTTAATTATAATCATGATGACTGTTTAAAAAGGAGAAATGTAGTAGACTGGGCAAGTACATGAAAGGCAGAACTTATTGAGTTTGAGCTTTAGAGAAACATTTTTCTGATAAAACCAGAATAATAACTAGGATTATGTGTTTTGACAAACGCTGACATAAGGACAAATTTTATATATTACCACATAAACCTAAATGTGGCCCAAAAAATCAATTCTCAGAAATATTAAAACCAATATACTGTGATATAATAAAGATAAAATCTAGATGCATCTTAGGAAAAAAAAAAGTTATGATATTCATTGGTTTTCTTTGTTGAGTTAGTCTAGCTAGAATGCTTTTTTGTAGTTAAAATCTAGAAGTGGAAAGAAATGTTACTCTGGAAATTTGGGGTATCTAGATTTAAAATTGCCACAAGAATTTATAGTCTGTTTCTGTTTGTTCCTTTCCCTTACTTTTAGATAACATACATGCATACTTCAAGAATTTTATTTGTAGAGTATACCCAGAAAACAGTTTTAAAACTGTTAAAAGAAATGATATCTCTGGGTTCTTTTCAAGCATTCATGAATACTCTATTAATCTATTTTGAAGAAATTTTAAAAACATATGTGTTTCCTGTATTTCAAGAGTTGTTGGAAGATAAAGATCATATTGTTCTGCATGCAGTAACCAAAGAGGTCAGTGTGTCCAATTTCCATTACTGAGTTGGGCCTAAAAGTGGAAAGAACAATACTTTGAGACCCTTCTATTGTGCATTTTAAGCACATATCATTCAAAGAACATTTATATATATATATATATATATATATATATATTTGTGTGTGTGTGTGTATGTGTGTGAGGAAGACTAGCCCTGAGCTAACATCCATCACCAATCCTCCTCTTTTTGCTGAGAAAGATTGGCCCTGGACTAACATCCATGCCCCTCCTCCTCCACTTTATATGGGACGCCACCACAGCATGGCTTGACAAGCGGTGTGTCAGTCCATGCCCAGGATCCGAACCTGTGAACCCTGGGCTGCCAAAGCAGAGAGCGCAAGCTTAACTGCTACACCACTGGGCCGGCTCCAACAATTATATTTTTTAGCTAGGCCCACTTTTGTATAGTACTAAGATGTTTCCTGAGAAAATATCCAGTGTTTTTAAAGATAAGAACTTCCGATCTTTCCTTTACCCTTTAGATTTCGTCACTGGTGACTTCAGTTTCCAAAGAGGTAACTAATGCTCCTCTCCTGGTGGCTTTCTCTGTCAGCGAGGCTGGCATGGCCTTGGTTGGCTCTGTCCTGGGATTGCCTGTTATCCCTAATACTTTAGCCACAGGCTAATCTTTTCTGTTTCCTCCTCCACTAGTGAGCTTTGTCTCCCCTTTATCACTTTCCATAAGCCTCCTTCTGTCCCTAAAAGAGAAGAAGCCTTTCACTTATTATCCTACATTTCCCAGGGCGATAGAAGGGTGTCCACGCCCACCTAGAAGATTACTGTGTGTGATTGTAGAATGTGGGGCCATTTGTTCTGAGAAAAAAATGATGCAAGTGGTTTTGCGTCTTGCAGATTTTTATTTGTTTTTCACAGGCATTTCCTTTTAGTTATTTCCAATATCACAGTCAATTTAATTCCATTAAACTTAGCAATTATTGAATATCCCCCCAATCACTGAATTCATGAAGATGAGTAAGACGTAATCCTTACCACAATGATCTCATAATCTTATATGGGAAAATATAATGTCAGATTTGCAAATCACATTACAATATATTTTTAGAATGCTGTTCATAAGTACAGACCCTCAAAACAGTAAGATTTGAGTCTGTATCTCACATCTGCCACTTACCAGCTATGTAATCTTGAGCACGGTACTTAAATTCCATAAACTAGTGTTTCCTTGTCAATGTAAACAGGATTAGTAATAGTACAGCTCTCGGGAATATTTAATAAAATAACTAGTGTTTCTGATAAAATGTAAGTGCTCAATTAATTTTAGCTGCTATTATTATTCTTTATAATAACTTAGTAAATCAAATATAATTATCTACAATTTTTAGAAAGAAATATCTTAGGCCCAGAGAATCAATGACTTGTCCATTGTTAAAACCAATCAGTATTAAAACAGAGACCATGACCAGGTCTCCTTATTTTGAGTCCAGAACTTTTCCCCATTATATCATAGGGCATTGTTTCTCATAAGATTTAAGAATTTGCAGGGGATACATGGACAGGAAAATAAATAAGATTGAATGACAAAATGAGAAATTTATTCCCTTTAGAATTCTTACTTGGTTGTGTCTGATTATGTCATGAGGAAGGTCTCAGTAGATGTTAGCATGTCATGACACCTGCCTTTAATACTTCTCTCACAAACAAAAAACAATTTTGCTGACAATAATTTCTACATAGATTTTAATAACATTGTTTACAGTTTACTCCATTTATTTTTATTGTTGCCTTCTACATGTATCAAGAGATACTGATTTTTCCTTTACGATGATGCTATAAAATTTCTTTTTAAAATAAATGTTTAAATTTTTAAGTCAATAATTTCAAGTAAAAAATAATTTAAATATACAAATATAAAAGTATGTATTTATAAAAAATAATACCATAGAAGGTTCACTATTATATCATAAAAGTGATAAGCACATTAAAAAAAATGTTTAGGAATCACTACTGAGGGGACTGAAAATGCCGTAGGTCTTGTTCATTGGGTCTTTTAATATCATTCTAGATTTTCCATCTTTTCTTGAACCACATTTGTAGTTTTAACAAGTTAACTGCATGATGTAGTTAATGAGCCTATGTGAGTTACAGAGAATTTGTACCTAAAAACTAACCATATTATTTCAACCATTTCAAATAATCCCAACTTTTACCATTTTCTATTTTTAGAGTGAAGATATTTTTAGATACTTTTTACTTCGAAGAAATTCTTTATGATCTTAGGAAAGAATCACATATAGAGAAGCAATGCATGTTTAAAGTGGGAAAGTGGGACATTTATTTTTAGGAAAGGAGACAGAGATCACCAAATAGAGAAGCAGGTTGACAGTATGAGCAAGTCTCCTGGGGATCAGAGAGGACAACTTCCTTTGTATTTTACTTTGAAATGAATTTCCACAAACGCTTCATAAATATCCATTAATAAGAGTTACATTCATAACTGAGGAAAACTGCCCTCCAAGTGAGCCTAGGTTAATGGGGAGCAGCTGGAATGCTGGCTTCCTAAGACCTTTTCCCCCCTGCCTGGTGAGATGAGATAGTCAAGGGAGACTGATAGGATCTGTCAAAGTTACCATTACCTACTAGGTGCCAGAAGTGGTGAAGTGGATTCCACAACACTCTGCTTCTCACGTGCAACAGAGCTTGGTAAGGTGACACAGATTCAATTTTTGTTGATGAATGAATGATGAACAACAAACTACAGGAGCTAGTTGTGCCTAGATTCCTGAAGTGTTATTGATTTTTGTTCCAAGTTGCCCCTTGACAACCACACAGACACACACACACCCACACACACTCACATATCATATTATCTCTGTCAAATGTAACCTCTTGGAGAAGTGGACTATTATGAAGGGGATGTTTTGAAGAGGTTGTTTTTCTGGATTTTGCCATATTTTAATATACCAACCTTCCTCTAAGAATCTCCATATCCATAATAGTTGGATCTTCTAATAATGATGATTAAAGTGTCTTAAAATTTCAAAGAATTGTAATTTTCAGGTCTATTCTACTACTTTTTCGAAAAGTCAAAACAAGCCAAGAAAAAATTTTATGCTTAAGTAGCTCATTAACATACATAGACATTGGTTACACAAAAGTAGAATATAGCTCTTAAAGCTATTATGGAAGAAAGGAATCCAGATGAAAATTGAGTCAGTACAAGCCTTTGAATAATGAGTAGATCCATGGAGTTTCAATGGCAAAGCTGCTAATAACTGTCACTAGTGAGTCCTCTGTTACATACATTTCATGATAACAGCAAATTCAGTATTTTGGCAAGCAGGGAATAGTCTATAAATCGTGTAAATGATTTCATTCTGTGTTTTGAATGTTCTTGAAATAAGTCCTCTTACTGTGTTCTTTAGTGTTGACGACGGTTACCTCGAAGATTCTCTAGCTTATTGATAATGACTGACCGCTTTGGGCGGCTAATCATGATGGTGAACACTTTCTTCTTTCCATTAGATGGGAGAATGAATGCTTCTTTCATTCAGAGGACAGAACCTGGAAGCAAGAGAAAACAAACGAAACATTAGGAAAACAGTCTGTTTTAGAAATGCTGACTTAATTCCCCTGGTGACAGAAACAACGGCTTGGTTTTCATAAGCCGCTGACAGCCTCAGCATTGGCTGTCGGTGGGCAGCTGGAATTGCTGTTTCCTAAGCAGCGTCCTTAAACGTATTACAGTGAATCTACATAGTTAAGAAAGAAAAAAATGCAGTGAAATTTAAAAGTAGAGTTTTTAAATATTACTATATAATATTATAGTTTATAATATTTATTTATAAAAGAATATGAGTCAAATATTCTGGCAGAAACAAACCTACATAACTAAATCACTATTTAGTCTCATCAAGACATTTCGATAACCGATGTGATTCTACTTTCCCATTAATGACATAATGCCAAAAAAGGATAGAAAGGAAAAATATACAGCATAGACATATAAAATAGCAGCAGCCATTTGTTACCGCCTTCCCCCACCCTGCAAAAAACCGTTGGTTCATAAAGCCTATGATTTTGGTGTCTTATCTTATAATACTCAGAGGAACTTGCTACATCAAGTATTAGTTCCTTTGACTATCAGAATATCCTGTAGTTGGGATAATTCTCTTTTTCTTAATGACAACTTGAGTACATATTAATATGAAAGCTTTCAAAAGAAGTATTGATTTTAAAATAACCATATTTGGGTCAGCAAGGTATAGACTGTTGCCATAATATTAGCCTTAAAAGTTAATAACAAATAATAATGGATTAGAATGCCAAAATATTGCCTAACGCATTCTGTCAACATGTATCTGAACACAGCAGGAAATCCAAAACAAAAGCTAATTTATGGAAAACTATGTATTCCTAATGACAGTTTAGACCAGTAGGGGTCCAAGTTACAAACTGCAATCTTTACATGAGATGCTTTCATTTTACACTGAAAATTTGGTTGCATTCTAGAAGCATGTATCAAATCAAATTATTGCCCTATATTTAAGAGTATTTTTCTTTTTTCTGTAAAATCTAATCGTTGCACATGTGCATCATGTATATTTATTCATGAAATTGAAACATAAAATGAAGAAATTTTCCTTTTGATACTCAAGGAATCGTATGCATAAAATGATTGTTTGACCCAGTGCAACTTTATTTTGAAATAAAAACAAAGGGATAACAACGTTGGTATTCTATTACGTTGATATCTTATTGGTATTAGATGTTTTTTCCTATGCTCAATTATTTAGCCTAAATATTTATATTTTAAAATATATTGACATATCATAGAATATAAATCTGGATGAGGCCTTAGAGATCATCTAGTGCAAACCTCTCAAATTTTTATGTAGGCGAGAGATCTAAGGCTCAGAAAGGCCCAGTAACTTGCTAAGCTTCCACAACTAGTTAGAGCCAGAATTGAGACTTGGACCCAGGTCTCTTTCAATATAAACAAAAGGCACCACAAGATACCACAGACAATCTTCTGTTGAAACTGTGCACTTAACTACAAAAGGTCAGGTTCTGATTTTCTTTTCCAGCAACTTCTGATATCATGTTCTTAATGAATCTTTCTTAGAGAGATTATTTTGGGGAAAATGTACCAAGACAGATGTGAGGTGAATTACAAGAAAGGGAAACTTGAGACCTTAGCTTGTGTAGATGAATTTCCAAGGTTTTGGAGGTGAAACAAAACTGAACTGCAGACGTTTTCAGGATGATATTTTTTTAAGTCAGTTTTTCTTGCCAGATTCTGGTTCTCATATTATCCCATACTTTTTTGTCTTTGTGAGAATGTTTGCTTGATCTTGTAATATTAAACAGCATTTAGCCAATAATGGCAGGCATGCTAAGAACTATAGTCTAAGTTGCCAAAACCTCGGAGGGTGCTCGTCAGGATTCTGGTGGCATAAGCTACATTCAGGTTCTGATGGCAAGGGTGCATGCTTCTGTGTTCGCTTCACAACATCCCCTGTAATTTGCTCCAAGGTTCTGGCAGATTGCTGGACCGTGTCACCAGCTGTCACCACCCCTCCTTCCCATCCATATTTGGCAGTACCTGCGAACACAGGCATGCCAGTAGAAATAATAGCCGCTGTGATAACAACTTCAGTGGCGTGGTCTCCAGAGACAAGATCAAAATTTGGCACCTTTTCTCTCAACATGGAACTAAAAATGGCACTGAATTTGCTACTTGGTGGTATATAATTTTCTTTAATGACACATTTTGGTTTCAAATGTTCCACATGCTGGTTTTTAAGTATCAAACCAACATATATTGGTTAAAAACAATGGCATGCCCTTTTTTCCTATGGGGAGGAAGTGAAATAACTATAATACCATGGATTCCTTTCATCTCCATCAGCCTTGGAAAGAAAAGGGATGTATGCTGTAATTTCTCTCACTGGAATGGTCTTTGAACCTGAAAGAAAATTTCTTCATAACATTTCAGCAGTTGATCTTTACTAGCATATTGTCTCAAAATTATTTCAATTAATGAGGTTTTTTTCTTAACATTTAATGGAAAGCCTACAAAAAAAAAACTAAGAGGTTATAGAATGAATGCTTTTGAATTATATAAGAAATATTTCAATTTTAAACATCTTAAAATTGGTTACAATCTAAGAATATCACAAGACAACTAAAGGATGTAGCTTAGAGTAGACTAGTTGGCTCTTAGCAACATAGGTTGCAATAGTGATTGATGGCTTTCATTTCAATGTGAGTCACTCCTAGAGTTGATATCATTATAATTTTTTTATCATTGACTTGAGTGATAGTATAAAAAGTATGCTCATTAATTTTGTAGATGACAAATGTCAGATATTACAACCAACTTAAAAGGGTTCTGACTGACTGGAAATCATCTTGGAGATCTATGTTCTCCTGCTCTGAGAAAAAGGGAGGAATTATACAAGGAGCCCTCCAAGGCTTCTGACTGTCAACAGTCTCAGA
This sequence comes from Tapirus indicus, assembly GCA_031878705.1. NCBI lineage: Eukaryota > Metazoa > Chordata > Mammalia > Perissodactyla > Tapiridae > Tapirus > Tapirus indicus. The sequence continues at coordinate 28,976,855 of CM062937.1, read as the reverse complement.
TTCTCTGTTAGTCACCCCTGAGTCACCACTCAGGAACCAGTTCAGCTACAGAGATCCAGGCCTCTAAGATCAACTCTAAGCAAAATATTGAAAAAGCTGCATTATGTATTAAACTTTCCCCTTAACTATCCTCTCTCATTTTTCCATTGCTAAAATCCTACACATTTGTTCCCTTTCCTCCCAAACTGTTGTTTTCTTTCCCATCAAAGTACCTATTTTTACCCCCTACCTACAAAGATCCATTTCTACTTGTCTTACAACCCCACACTCCTCACACTCCAGAAAGTGAAAAATTTATTCGAATATAAGGTGGAATGTTTCAGGTAAAATAATACAAGGTGCTGTGGCAGTACAGAATAGTTATTAATTCCAGGAAGACTTCATGAAGAAATATCATTTGAATTAGACTTTAAGATGTTGGTGAAATTTCATCAGGCAGAGTTTAGGGGAAGCATCCCAGAAACCAGGAATTGTAGGTACAAAGGCATGGAAGTAGGAAAATTAAGGGCATGATTTAAATGGTAGATAAGCAAACCCAGCCAGCTAGTGGGGTCTGTGAGAGGAGGTAGTAGGAGATACATTAGTGGCTATCTGTGAGCAGGAGACCGTTGTCAGAGATGCTTTCTGGGAAGATAACTCTGGCAACTATGTGTGGATTAAGAGTAATGAAGGCCTCTTCCAAGCTCCAATTCAGCAGATAATGCCTAAAACTGAAAGACCAGGAGGTAGCATTGTGAGTGTTATGCAGACCTAAGGAGATATTTTGGTATTTTGGACATAACCAAAAGAACCAGCCCAAAGAATCAAGAATGGTTTTGTCTAAGGAGTGGGAAAATTGGATGAGCAGACTCAGGACTGTTTACTATAACAAGCTTTGTAAAACTGTGTGCATTTATAACTTGGAGAAAATAAAAACTGAATTTAAAAAAATGTAAATGAGGGCCTAGAATAAAAGAGTGATGCTAAAAACAAAACAATTGCAATTAGGAGAGAGATTACTGGATTTAGCAACTGATGAGATGGGAATTTGCAAGAGGAAGAAAAGCTAAAGAGTCAGGGTTTACAATTTTGGTGACCAGCAATGGGAGCTAACATTCTATTGAGTGTTGGCACAAATCTAAGGGCTCTGTACACATCATCTTATTTAATTTTACAGCAGACCTGTAAAATAGGTACTCCTGTAATTCCTATTTAATAGGTAAGAAAACTGAGAACTTCAGAGGTTAAGTAATTACCCAGGGCCACACAGTTAGTAACTGGTAGAACTGTGATTAACCCCCGACCATATGATTTCATTGTCCAGGCTAAAGTGATAGCATGAGCAGAGAAAAAAACCCAGAAAGCAAAGCAATTATGAAGATAAAGACAATTTATTTTGTCTTTAGTAATGTTTGAGGTACTCACAGTATTTCTAGGTATGTCTAGTAGGAAAATGTGAAGTTTGAAGTGTGGGTCAGTCAGGAAAGAAGTCAATATTAGAGATACATATTTGAAAGTTATCTGTCCACATGGAATTGAAAGTTGAAGTCATTCATAAAAGCAGATGAGATGAAAGATAAAGGGATGTCAAGGAAGGATTTTGGTGAATGTCTACATTTGGGAGATACATGGAGAAAGAGTTGCATAAATCAGGAGGGGCCAGGCCCTAAAAATCTCACTGGCTTTATTAGTTGTTTATTGCAGCTTCACAAATTACCCAAAATTTAGCAACTTAGAACAACAAACATTTATTGTCTCACAACTTCTGTAGGCCATAAGTCTAGGCCCAACTTAGCTGAGTGCCTCTGGGTCAAGCTCTTTGAGGTTGCAGACAAACTGGAGACTGAGACTTCAGTCTCATCTGAAGGCCCAACTGGGACTGGGGGAAAATCTGCTTCCAAGTTCACGCACATGATTTTTGGCAGGCCTCGGTCTCTCATCACATGGGCTTCTCCACAGTGCTGCCTCATGATCTCACAGCTGGTTTCCCCCAGACTAAGTAATCCAAGTGAGATAGAGCAACAAAATGGAAGCTGCAGTCTTTTATAACCTAGTCTCAGAAGTGACATTCCATCATTTCTGCCATATTGTTTCCTTTATAAGCAAGTCACTAAATCAAGCCTACACTCAAGGGGAGGGCATGAGTACCAGGAGGCAGGGATTATTTGAGGCCATTTTAGAGGCTACCTACTACAGTAGCTTAACATGATGGTTTATTTCTTGCTTAAGCTACATGTTCAGTGTAGGATGGCAAGGGAGTTCTGCTCACTCAAGGACCCAGATTAAGAGAATCACCACTCAGCATGTTTCCGTGATCACTGCATGGAAATGCAACAAATTACTTATTGATTCTTAAAGCTTCCTCCCAGAAGTGGGACACACTACATCTGCCCACATTTCATTGTCCAGAGCAAAGTCATAAGGCTTCAAAGGAGCAGGGAAGGGTAACGCTACTTTCCTGAAGAACTCTACATGTCCAGAAAACTGGGATACTTGTGAATTGCCCTCATGACTTCCACACAAGCATTCAGTGAGGACAACTGAGAAGCAGCAGTCTGAGAGCTAGGAGAACCAGGAGAATTATCCAAGGAGGATTAAGTATTAAGGATGTGTGGATAATGATGCCAAGTACTATTGAAACATAAACGAGGTGAATATTGATAAGAAGCTACTAGATGTGGCAACTCAAGAAATCACCCATAACCATTGAGAGAAAGATTTTAGTACAATAATTAGGAATATAAGTCAAAGTGAGGAGAAAATAAGGAGTATGTGCTGAAGTGCAAACAACACGTGGTCTCTTCTTTTGAGATATGTGGCAGTAATTTTATTTATTATCACTTTCCTTTCAATACCCCAGATTTGCAATGAAGAAAGCCTTTCCTCCCCCTTCCCTTTCCACCCACCTGATGGAGTCATTTACCACTCTTCTATACTGTGTCTTTACTCTGTATATGCATTTATTCTAGTTATCTTAGGAGGGCTGTAACATAGGCTGTCCTAATTGTCTCACCTGCAACCTTATGGAAAGGAACACCTAAGAGCCTTGTACAGAAAAGCACCTGCAGGAAGGGTGTAGGGAAGGTGAAAACATACATTCTTTAGCTATGCTATGTATTAGATGGACTACTTTTAAATAAATTTTTGAATTTAAGTATAATATACATTTAGAAAAGTATACAGATCATAACTGGGCATACCAGTGGAACTACCTTCCACATAGAAAAATAGAATATTATCAGCACTCCAGCAGCCCCTTTGGATTCTCTCAGTCATTACCTGCCCCTTCCTCCCTAGAGGTAATCACTCTCATGAGTTTTGTGCCTTCCAATTGATTTTACCTGCTTTTGAACTTTATACACATGGACTTCGAAAGTATTCATGTTTTTTTGATTAGATTCTCTGGCTCAATATAATGCTTGTGAGATTTCTCCATACTGGTGCATCTGGCAGTGGTTCATTCATTTACATTGCTGTATAGAATTCCATTGTATTGACTGTACTATAATTTGCTTATCCATTTTACTGCTGGCAGACATCTGGGTTGTTTCCAGTTTGGGGCTATTACAAATAATGCTTCTGTAAACATTCTTGTTCATGCCTTTTGGTGCTATGTGTATACATATTTCTACTGGATATATAGGCAGACTTTTGTAGACCAACTGGGGACTTAACCACCATTGCTAAGATTTCCAATTCCAAAGAAGGAAGTTACAAATTATCTTGCAAAACCCAACCATTTATAGTTGGTACACATCTTGTATTTAGAAGCCAATTTTAACAAATGGACAAGTTCTGATTATATTTGCTACTGTCCAAAAAGAGACAAATTGGGGCCAGCCCAGTGGCATAGTGGTTAAGTTAGCATGCTCTGCTGTGGCAGCCTGGGGTTCACGGGTTCAGATCCCGGGCACGGACCTATACACCGCTTATCAAGCCATGCTGTGGCAGCATCCCACATATAAAGGAGAAGAAGATGGGCACGATGTTAGCCCAGGGCCAATCTTCCTCAGCAAAAAGAGGAGGATTGGCAACAGATGTTAGCTCAGGGCTAATGTTCCTCACCAAAAAAAAAGACAGATTAACAATTTGTTTTACAATTTTTTAAATTTCTTTAATGTGAATGCTCAGTTTTAATTCAGAACAATTGAAATAAATAGGAAAACAGCACAATATAGGAAAAGGAATCCTGAAATAGGGTCAGGAGATCTAGTATCATGAGTCCTCTTTACACACTAATTTTTTTAAAGACATTGGGTAAGTCACTGACCCTCTCTGCCTGTGTGTCATGCTAAACATAATGTCCTCAAGGTTCATCCAGGTTGTAGCATGTGACAAGATTTTCTTCCTTTTTAAGACTGAATATTAGTCCATTATATGTGTATACCGCATTTTGTTTATCCATTCTTCCATCAGCAGACATTTAGGTTACTTCCACCTCTTGACTATTGTGAATAGTACTATTATGATCATGAGTGTGCAAATATCTCCTCGATATTTGATAATGATCCCTGTCACACCCTACATTATTACAAGATAATAGACATCAAGGTGTTTTAAAATGTGAAAAACACACTGAACAGACATACGTTATTGCTGTCATCCACAGAATTCCATTCTTCCTTGGATAACATTTTGGATATGAGTCCAACCCCTTTTCATTAAAATCACCTAGAAATACATGGAAATGACAATATAAAACTATTAAACATGAGATCAGAGACAAAATTTTTTAAAGATTAAATCCGCATAAATAAATACTATTTCTATAACTTTAAAATATGAAAGTATAGTGTTTACTTCCATAATTTTTCTTTTTCTTTTTTTTTTTTTTTTTTGGTAAGGAAGATTGACCCTGGACTAACATCTATTCCCATCTTACTCTCTTTTGTATATGGGATGCCACCACAGCATGGCTTGATGAGCAGTGTGTAGGTCCACCCCCGGGATCCAAACCTGCAAACCCCGGGCCACCAAAGCAGAGCACATGAACTTAACCACTACACCACCAGGCCGGCCCCCGCTTAAGTAATTTGTAGATTGTCGTTTTTAAGACTCTTGGAGTTCACCAGAATAGCCTGTTCTTGATTTCGTCACCATCATGTTACTGTAAAAATTTCTTTTAAGACAATACAGTATAGTGGAAAAGTACTTGTGTGGAAGAACAGTGCCTGAACACACAAATATTATCTATCTTTGCCTACTCTCCATCCACAAATACTGTCTGCCTTCAGTTTCCTAGATCTAGTAGAGAAGCACTTATCTGTAGCCTGTGGCCCTCACAGGAGTTACATTTCACTTCCTTCTGAATGGATTTTCACACTCCACTGCCCTCTAATAGAATAGAGAGATGTGTCCTCATATGCTCTTTGTTATCAGAAGGTCTGGGTTTAAGGTCAAGGTCCACTGCTTACTGCTGGGAATCTTAAACTCTCAAAAAGCCTCAGTTTTCTCAGATTTAAAATGAAAGAAATATATAGTAATAGTAACTATTCAATGGAGTCTTTGTGAAGATTAAATGAGATAGTGCAGGGGAAGCACTAGCACAAGACTTGACACATACTAAATGTTCAATGAATTTCATTTTTAAAAAACATTGCCCCACAATGTTCTAACAGCAGCACAAAGAACACTGTCTATGGCTGAGAGAATGCCTGGTATACTGCCAGCCTATATACCTCCTCACCTAGACCAGCTGCCCCTGGCTGCGACAGGGGTGAGGGACTCTGAAGAGCAGAGAACTCCCAGCCACTTCTTGACACTCTTCCCACACCCTCCATTGGGTCCTGCATGTAGCAAGGATCCACTGTACCCTTCATGAATAGTGGCAGCAAATGCTTTCCCAGGGGTTCAGACCTGCTTACCAGCTCAGGCGTTGAAGAACTGGGCTCATCCTTCTTTATTTACAGATGTATTTTATTTCACTAGTTTTCCCTTTATTTGTCTCCCAAGACATTCCTTGTAGTTTTATTATACCACTGGTCAGTAATTTCTGTAGCATTCTTGACTTTTTGCTATCTCTCTCTCTGTCTCTCTTTGTCTCTCTCTCTCTCTCTCTGTCTGTCCATCTCTTTCTCATTAACTTTGGAGTCAGTCTCACTAACACTCTGTATTTATGTAAAAATCTTAAGTTGCACATAATGAGTGTCAAGAGCTCCATTCAATACCAAACACCAACATTTTCAAAGTGCATCATATCCTAAGACTAAACAACTTGTTGGTCTGTTTTCAATGCAGTGTTAAACAAGATATTATTATTGGGTACGGTTTTCATTATACAACATCTTAAGTAGAACTGGTATCTCATTTTATTGAGATTTTTTATAATAAAAAATATATGTAATAAAGCTGTTGCCCATCTGGCAAAAAATAAAATAGCTCTCCAAACACAAACGTGACATTACTTTTTAACATTTGACATCTGTGCACGATCCCATGGATTCTCTTTCTTCTTCAAAGTCTATTAAAACCAATAATATGAGCAAATCTATCATTCAAGAAGACTTTTTACATTATATAAAAGTTCACAATGATGATAGATTATTTTGTGTGGAAACTTGGACCCTTTTGGAATATTTGTCGTTGCTGTGCCAAAGTATGGCTGTCAAATCTTTTACTGTTCAGAACTAACTCCCATTATTTTATTCAAAAATTGCTGAAATATCTGAAACCTTGAAAAATGTATGAAGTGGTAAATGTTTAGAAAGCTCTTGACATTTTGCCACTCAAACACTACATAATTTAATGCAAATGACATATGAAGTTATACCTCTTTACAAGTTGATAATTTGTAAATTCAAGAGTTCTGTACCCTATATGTTAATCCTTGAAAAGTCAGCGTTTAAAGGGAATTATTGGCAGACTATAATTTAAGCAGGAGGTATGAGTATTTGTTACAAATAGACAGGGTAGATGTAGCTATATGTGTATCTATGTGTGGTATATTTCGTACTATAGCATGATTTTATATCAGGTATTGTTAACAAAAGAATGTGAGGCTGGTAATAGAATGTCCCCAAACTGTTGAATCTTTAAAAAAAATTCAATCAACTGTATATATTACTAGTGGCCTTCCACTCAACTACTTTTCATATGCCATTACACTAGGGCAGTCATTAATTCATTCATAATAAAATAACACTCCATTCTTAGCCATTTACGTGTTTGTTTTATATTTTTTAACTTTTTCTTTAAATTATTATATTTTTATCCATACCATTGTTTTCTTAGATTTTAAAACCTAAGAAGATAGAATTCATTTATTTGACAGATACTTATCAAGACCTGCTAGGTATCGGGCACTGTCAAAGGTAAACGAGTTCTAAGAGTGAACTAAAGCAGTTGGGAGAGATGCTTAGCCCAGTCAGGGAAGGCTTCCCAAGAAGTTGACACCTACTGTCTGAGTGACGAGTAGGTATTTTAGTGTGTGGAGAGCATTGCAGACAGGAGGGACTGTTTATTAAGAGGTACCATGGTCTGGTCAGGTGACTCCACATAGTTCAGGAAGGTGGAGTACAGAATGAATAAATGAAATACCTGTGTACTAAGAGCTGTCCTCCTGTGTGCCAACTATCCTTCACATGATAGTGTCTAGAAAGTTCACAGCAATTAAGTAAGGTAGATCTAACCAGCTTCATTTTCTGAGTAAACCTAATGTTTAACAATATTGCATCATTTGTCCAAGGTTAAATCCTAGATTGAGGAATCAACTGAAATCTAACCACATCTAAAGTCCCTGCTCTTTACACTGCACCAATTTAATTTTGTTACTATACATATTGGATATTTAATAAGGGCTTTTTGACAGTGATAGTTATTACACTATCTCTAACAATGCTTTTTAAACACTTATGTCTCTCTCCACTTCTCTAGTAAATTCCATTATGTACAGTAAGTAAATAATGTCTAATTATGCCAAAAAATTCTCTTTTGTGATATGGTAATATGACTATCACTGGGTTTCCCTATGGATATTTAGCCTTCTTAGGGATTAATTCCTAAACTACATTTTGTGGAACACGAAGGAATGTTTAGTAAGTGGTAATGTGACAGTGATTATTATTCTAAATATTTTAAATAAATTAAGAAAAATAATATTAAAAAATTTTAAATCATATTTATAAATGTATAATTATATAGTCTTCTAGTTATCTATTTTCTAGGATAGAAAATAATATTTCAAATAAAGAATATTTCAAATATTCTAAATATTTTAAATAAGGAAAATCAGTAAACACTTTTTCAAAATTTTTACAAATTAATGAGATTATCGTGCCCACATCAGAAGCTCTACGTGAAATTACCTGACACATATGCATGTTGCTTCATCTGTGTCATTGCTGAATTGAATGTCATAAATTTGAAGATTACTCATCTTAAATTTAGAATAGTCAAATATTATTATATTTTGTGCATCTGAATCTATTCCGATCCTTTCATGTGCCAAGAAATTCATCTGTGAGACCAGTTTTTACTTTTTACCTTAATCCAGATGAATAACATCAGGTCTGTTGAGAACCTATAGATGTTACAGCAAAGTATTATACATGTGCAAGTGGCCTGTGGTCAGGTAAGTTTGGCAAATGCTGCCATACAGCCTTCTACCACTGACTTAAATGGTGGTGAAGAGTGGAACTGGAACAAAGCAGAGCAAATAATGGTTCGTTCCTAAGAGCTTCCAGGTACCAATTAACTGAGTAATATCAAATCGTTATTAAAATGCTGCCATATTGCTACCTAAATTGCATTTGTGTGAGAAACTGTTTGTTTTCTAATTTTTATTACACAATTATCCTTGGTATTTCAGAATGGAAATTTTTACTTTACATATGACTCTTGTTATAAACATGTTTACCATTTGCTATTGTAGCTAAAAGCAGCAGACCTTTAAACAACTTGTATTCTTTACCCCCAGCAATGCATCTGTTTGGCCTCAACTGGCAGTTACAGCAGACTGAAAATGACACATTTGAGAATGGAAAAGTGAATTCTGATACCATGCCAACAAACACTGTGTCATTACCTTCTGGCGACAATGGTAAGAGAAAGAATTATGTGTCTTGTATTTTTCTTTTAACATCTCTTTTCCATGAATTTATTTGTACTCATGTTACATCCAGTTTTATATGGGAGAGGGAAAATGTTTGGAATTACGAATATCATCTTTTAATGGGTGGTTTTTATTAATTGACTTGAAAGATTGAAAATTCACATTTTTGTTTTAGGAATAATATGACTTTCTGCCTTCTGATTTGATGGCTAGGCTTTTCCACCTTCCCTCCTGCAAGTGTATATTTCCTTTTATTTTTAGTCTGTAAACAGATTATAATTCACTGTATCATCTCTTGTATTACCTTGGGTCTATTATGCTTTCTTCATTCAACTAGTATGTGGAATTGGAATACTACATTAATTTTGTTATAAAAGCATTTAAATACAAAACACATAAAAGGATTCTAATTTATTGACCTTTCTTCTGGTTGCCGGTTCTCTAAACCTTCAAAAGTTTGCACTTTGGGCTAACAGACTTTCAAATCAATTGGCTCAAACTTAAAAATGAAATTTAAGAGGTTAAAGAATGCTGTATTTCATTTTTCCAATATAAACACCCAGAAAAATGCATACGCACATATGCATATTATATATCCCTGTCTATTATTTTTATGTATGTGTGTGTGCGTGTATATATGTTTTGGCATTTGGCATCCTCTGACTTTCTGCAAAATGTCCTAATACTTTATATCTCAAAGCAACCAGATCAAGACACCTTTTTCACATGGTAAATGTATCGTTTGTCTTGAAGCATTTTCCTAGCTTTTCTTCTGCCTTGTTTCTTCTTGTCTAGTGTATTTGTATTCTGCTCTGGCATTGACTGTTTTCATCCTCAAGTGGCTGGTTTCTTCGCAAGACTAAAAAGAAGCATTATATATTTATATATAATATGATATATTTATTTATATATATATGCTGCTATTTTACATTACCCACTGACTAATGCTTTTACCATTTTTTTGTTGTTGTTCTTTGCTTTCCCATCTTCTGTTTTATTTTAACAATACTACTTTATGAGACTTCTCTTCCTTCTTAGGGAGGCTGAGGAATTTTATAAGAAATTAGATTTTCAGGGCCAGGCCAGTGGTGTAGTGGTTAAGGTTGTGCGCTCTGCTACGGTGGCCCAGGATTTGCAGGTTCAGATCCTGGGCGCAGACCTACACACCACTCATCAAGCCACACTGTAGCAGCGTCCCACATACAAAATAGAGGAGGATTGGCATAGATGTTAGCTCAGCAACAATCTTCCTCAAGCAAAAAGAGGAAGATTGGCAGTGGATGTTAGCTCAGGGCGAATCTTCCTCACCAAAAAAAAAAAAAAAAAAGGACATTAGATTTTCATAGTAATAATAAATATCCCCATCCCCACCTCTGTATGGAGCCTTTTGATACAAAGTCCTATGAGTTCCAAAAAACTATAAGCTGGTGACTGTTGGCAGTGACAGTAGACATCACTGCATGGTGGATTAAAGAAGAGTGAAGAAAAGCTTTCCTAATTAAAACTGTTGGTGGGAAATTTCAATTAAGTCAAACATAATTAAAAAATGGTTTAATTTTTTATACACTGATAACACACTTATGAACAGATTAAGTAACTACACAGAAATCAAGAATATTTATTTCTGGTTTATATAGACTGAAATTTAGACTGTCTTTTAAAGTGGATGGTTCCTATGAAAATGGTCAAATGGCACTTATTAACCACACGTGGAGGGGACTTTTTTTCAGACTGAAGAAATTATACTAAAGAGAAGAATGCTTATTGTAGACATTTTATTTATTTTACAACATCTCAACCTCTTATTATGATTAAAATGAAAATAGAGTGTGTCTAATTAGTTTCACAGTACTTGAAAAGCATGACACTGAGAAAGCTGTGGAGTCAGAGGTGCTCCCACAGCCTTGGTGCTGGTTCCCGGTATTTTGCCAGGGAATACCTCTGCTCGAATCAGCATTCCTCAGCCATGTAGGCCTATATTCACAACCTAGCTTCTTCACCTATTTACTTCGTAACCTTGGTCAACATGCTTAGTAGTTCAGATATGCAAGAAAATTTTAGGACAACTCTGGAACAGACTGTCTAGGATCATATCAGCCCCAGACATTTGGAAGAAGATCATATAAATATGGTTTCAGAAGTCTCTGTGGAGCTGGGGTCCTCTAAAGCGGTGAGAAACTGTTGACCATGACTGCAGTGAGAAATACATATTACATCAAAACCCACATATGCATACACTTATATCTCTGAAATATGTTTCCCAAAATAATACCTATCCTCATTTTGTGAAATGCACCTTGGTATTTTCTATTCTATTTTATTGTATTTCCCATTTATAACAAATGCTAGCAGAAACTCACTCAAATAATTTCACGATTTACAAAGGATTATGGTCCACAGTTGCAAACAAACACTCTGAGAGTCTCCTTCTCTAAGAGGGACTGAGTTTCCCCACATGTTCATAGAATGCACTGAGTTCACTTGATGTGCGCCTGCAGAGCAACTGTGGGTACATGTAAGTAAAGTACCTTCTTCCCAGCCTTGCACACGAGGAATAGATAACAGATGCCCAGAATGAGTTACTGCACTGGAGAAGAACCAATCCTCCCCTGCCAACTGGACTGGGAGATTCGTAGGAATTTCTCTTTATGGAAAGAAGGCTCAGATCTTGTCCAAACTGTGACCTAAACAATAGTGACTCGTTTTTTTTTAATTATTTCTCAAATAACCCAAAAAACCCTAAATTGTGAGGAACTCTTATTTTCATTGTTCCAAATAAATGTTCTTGGTATGTATCTCTTAAATATTTATAGACCTGAAGTATGGGGGGCAGGAAGGGACTCTAGTTGCAAGAAGGGAGGTGCCTTAAAAACACTGCTTTTAAACCTCTGTGATGAACCTCGGTGTTCATGCACCATCACCCGCTACTTCAGTTTTATGAACTGTCCAGAGAAGCAGATCACATCATCTCTTTAGAAATTCTAAGAGATTACAATCCTTAAGAAAGCCTTAGAATTCTGAACGAAGCTCACTAAGAGAATTTACCATGCTAAGCATAATGAGAAAATTACTTCACTGCTGTTAAATGCAGTACTTTTATTTATGCAGTCCTATTTTATTCTCATTTTATAAAAATAATTCTAAGGAGTAGTCATGGTGCTAAGGGTTCAGTAAACTCCCTGCTTGCTTTTAAGTTAATACTGAATCAAAGTTTCTAAATGGTATTTAATATTTAAAAGAAGAATTTCTATTATATGCAATGATCCTTCACTGATTATTCCTGAGACCTTCTTTGACTACAAATTTTAGAGATGAGATGTCAAAAGTGTGGGGTCTCAGGCGACACTGATGGAAGTGGACAATGGAATAAAGAGGTAAGAATGAAGTTTTTAGCTCAAACACCAGTCTTTTTCCAGAAACTAAAATTATTCCTCTGGACCAAGGAATTCGTTTAGCCTAATGTACTGGAAAGAATCACACAGGCCTATATTCAAATCCTAGCTCCTTCATTTATTTACTTTGTAACCTTGAACAAGTTACTTAACCTCTTTGAGCCTCAAATACCTCACATGTAAAGAGGGAATAATAATTCCCATCTCTTGGCTCACCAGCTTCAACAGTCTGGCTGCCCTACTATATTTCCCTTGCAAACTCACTCCCCCACACTTCTCAACAGTTATTTCAAATCTTCCTACTGTACTCAAAACTCTAGTCCCTCAGCTTTCTCAGCAGATGACCGTGCGTTCTATTGAACAAAAAAATAAGCCTTCAGAGGGAGTTCTCTTAATTTCCTGTAAACAAATCTCCATTCCTGTGTGTATCTGGACCTATCCTTTCACCCTTTTCTCACTATATTAGAGGCTAATCTTTGCGTGAGGCATGAGGACTGTTGATCCCATTCTATACCCTCAAAATTTCCCCACTGTACTGGCACCTTCCAGTCAACATTTGAACATTCTGAAATGTCTCACATCTTTAAAAAAAATCCTGAATCTCCTACTCCAATCCCACCCTATCTTTCTGCTCTCCCCTCATAGCCAGCCTTCTTGAAAATAGTGTGTATATTCAGTTCTTTCCCTTCCACTTACCCCTGTTACCCTGTCCAGCCTCTACGGTGCTCCTTTCTCATGACTGCCCTCTACCTTCCAGAGTTATCAATTTCTCTGTCAGTAGCATCAATTAATACTCTTCAATCTTTATCATATTTGGGTTCTTGGTAGCATTTAATAAGTAACCTATCCCTCCTAATTTAAATATTCTTTTCCCTTAGCTTCTGTGATACCACATTCGCCTGGACTTTCTTCCTGACTTTTTCACAGTGACTTCTCAGTTTATTTAGTTGACTCGTCTTCTTCTACCTGATCCCTAAACATTGTTGTTACTCAAGACTCTGCTCTTTTCAGAATATAATCTCTCTTAGTTCTCTCATCCACTCTCCTGACCTCAGTTACATTCTCTGTGCTGTGTGTTATGTTACAGTCTGTGTGCTCCCAAATCAATAAGTGCAGCCTAGATCTCTCTCTTTGAGCTCCAGACATCGGCTACATAAAACCTATCCACGTATCATGGGAACATCTCCACTTGGGTGTCTTCCAAACCCCTCAAACTCCACATGTCTAAAACTGAACCCATCAAGTACTTTGGTTGTCTGTTACTACATAACAAGCCACATCAAAACTCAGTGGCTTAAAAGAACAATTTGTTATTATCTCTCATGGTTCTATGGCTTGACTGTGCAATTTTTGTGCTTGCTTTGGTCTCTCATGCAATTGCTTTCAGATATCAGCTGGGTTCGTTCTAAAGCTCCACTGAGCTGGAAGTCTAAGGAAGCTCACTCACATGGCCAGCAGTTGATGCTATCTGTTGGCTATAAGTCACCTATGGCTATCAATTGAAGCATCTAAACATGGCCTTCCATATGGCTTCTCAGAGCATCGTGGCTGATTCTAAAGAGGAGTGTCCCAAGAGGGAGCATTCCAAGAGACCGAGACAGAAGTCACAAGGCTTCTTATGACATAGGACATGGAACATTCCAGGATGTCACTTCCGTCACATCCTGTTGGTCAAGAAAGTCAGTAAGATCAGCCCAGATTCATGGGAAGCAGAGTTAAACTCCCCCTGTTGGCTGGGGAAATAGCAGGGTCACATTGCATAAGGGCATATGGGATGTAAGATGTTGTGACCATCTTTGGAAAACACAACCGGCATATCATCTTTCTTTCCAAATTTGCCTTCTTTCAGGGCTTTTTATGTCAGGAAATGGCATCATCATTCACCTGGTTACCTGGGCCTAAAGTTTAGGAGTCAAGCCTGACTCCTCTCACTCTCTCTCCTCCCAGATTCAATCAGTCACGAAGTCTTGTCAGTTCTAACTCCAAAATATCTCTGGGATCCCGTCATCTCTCACTTGGATTATAGAAGCCACCGTCTATCTGGGATATATGTCTCTGATCTTGGTCATCCATTCTTCAAACACAAATCTGATATACCAGTACCCTGCCTGACCCTCTTCACTGACCTACATTCTGGTCAGATACCTTTAAATGACTTAGAAGGCTTTCCACAATCTGGCTGTTCATCACACCATACTGTAGCAGAGAAACAATATAGCAGAGAAAGAGTATAGTCCCTTGAGCCAAACCACATAGTTTCATATCCTAGTGCTGATCATTAATGCCTTTTTTACTTTGGACAACCTATATAGCTTCTTTGTGCTTAAGTTTTCTCATCAATTAGAATGATCTTGAGTATTCAACGTAAATACTTAAAGTGGTGTGTAGTACATAGTAAATGCTTGAAAAATGTTAATGGTTATTGCTATTACTATTTATTGTATGTCTTCTTTGCTAGAGTGTAAGGCACGGATCATATTTATTTTTCCACTGCTCTGTCCCAAGCTCTCAGCACAGTAATAGATGCTCAGTAAGTATTTGTTGAATGAGTGAATGACAATAGTGTGACTAAATGATAAAAAGTATATAAAGGAGGCAACACAGTGCCTGGCATGAAGTATACACAAAGCAAATGTTGGTGCAGTAGAGTAGCTAAGAATTGAAGTTCTGCCGCTCACTGAGTGGCTTTAAGCAAATTACCTTCTCGAACCTTCTGTTTCTTCATGGGGTAGTAGTGAGGTTTAGATCAGATAATGCGTGTAGGGTGCCAAGCAGTGATTGGAATGTGATAATTATTTGATGCATGTCCATAATTATTAGTTCACTCTTTTTTCCGCAATGCACGATTATGTACTTGTAATTTGTAGCAAAATTCTTAAGACGATCGATCCTTAAATCAGCATCAATAATATCCTCTAAAGCTTCTTATGACCTAGGACATTGGACGTTCCAGGATGTCATGTCCATCACATCCTATTGAATGCATCCTGTTGAATGACCTTCCTTTGAATGCATAGTATTCATTCAGTCTACGTTTAGTTATTGAGCATGTATTATGTGCCATGCATGGAGCAAGGTTCTGAGAACATAGTGAAAAAAAACACAGTCACAGTTGTTGTTCCCAGAGCATGTGAACTTCTAGGCAAAAGAGAAATCAAGCAAGGTATTACAATGAATGAGAAAATGTACAATAGGGAAAAGTAGAGGGTACCATGGCCAGACATTTCAACACTAGCTTTATTTGAAAAGAGCAATAAGACAAATGCCAAAATTTAGCATGGATAATATAGGACAAATTGAAAGGCCATAAATTTTGGTTAATATAACTCTGCCAAATGACTCCTCCAATCAAAAAAACAAAAGCTCCTTTTGTACAAACTTTTGGTTATAAAATAAATAAGTCGTGGGATGTAAGGTACAGCATGGTGACCGTAGTTAATAATACTGCATTGTATATTTGAATGTTGCTAGGAGAATAGATCTTAAAAGTTCTCATCACAAGAAAAAAAATTGTAACTGTGTAAAGAGATGGATGTTAACTAGATTTATTGTGGTAATCATTTTGCAGTATATACAGATATTGAATCATTATGTTGTACATCTGAAACTAATATAATATTGTATGTCAATTATATCTTAAAAAAATAAACTCCTTTTGTATGAGTACAAATTGAAAAACTACATATATGTGTGTATGTATACATATATATGATTCATCCTATTTAAACAATAATTCAGATTGCTTTTAAATTTTACATTATCCATCATCTATGAATTTTCTCAAATACTAGACAATTTAGGAGAATTAGATTTTACAGCAAGATAAAAATTGCCTGTGAATTGAAGAAATGGGACTAACAGGACTGCCAGCGTGTTGAGTCTTATTCAGTATTGTTTATAGTATTTGTTTGTTGCAATGTGTAATAGTTCCTTAATTAGGTGCTACATTGATTTTGTCCATTAAACTATGTTTGCAAGGTAGTTATGTTTTAATTCACTTAGCTTCTGATGTGACACTCTGTATCCACAGTGCTAAGTTATAGCATGTGGTGGTTTATAAAAAGATGTGTTCTTTCAGAGATCTCAAAGTCAGGGTATGAATCCAAGGTTAGGTCATAGACTTGGAGGGTGGGCTATTGATTGTCTATAAATGCCTAACCTTGCTTCCTGACGTCTTAATTATTAGTGCCTCTGTGGGACTGAAGATGATATTATCATTTACCCCCCTCGACAACTGAGTCTGACTTTTACAGTTGGCCTTCTTTTCTGCCTTTCCATTTGAATCTTTATAGGCTTCTTTACTCACATCATAGGCAGGCAGCAAATTCATGATATATATGGCAGAACACTTTGTATTTTTTAACTTTGGGTGATTTTCTGATGTCACAAAATAATTTTCAAACAGATCCCATATTTCCTAATTACCAGTATGATTTTAAGTACTCTCTTTTGTCCTTATAATATCTAGGCTTGGTAAACTATTATTTATAAAATATCTCAGAGTACAAAGCACTGTTTAAAGGCATTATCTGAAAAATGCCACTTTACTGATGTGTTTTCATATAAGCTGGGTATCGCATATGAAGGAGAGGAATGACAATAGCTTTGTATATGGGTCTCTATGTTTTCACACTCTGACAACTGTATTTTAAGACATTAAGACTGTTGTGACACATGCTTACTGATGAAAGGAAAAAATCACAGCTAGTTGGTGAAAAGACTGCTAGTGGCTCCCACATTCAGGCACAACAGGATACATTGAAAAAAAATCTTCAAGATGATGCTCTATTGTGTTTGAAGACGTGGTACATCTCACTCTTACTGGGTAGGCTTTAATTGGTTTGATTTCTAACCTACCAGCTTTGAGTTTAGAATAACTACAGGGCACGCTGTTGCCCTGTCTATTTTTTCCTCCATTTTTCCTCCTTTTTCTCTCCGTAAAACCTACAGACAACCTTAGTGTTTCCTATGATCATTCCCAGGTTCAGACTCTAGGGGTTTAAGGATGGAGTGATCTCAGTAAGGGAGGATAGAGAGCAGTAGAACTGGTCCTCCTTTCATTTCCTCTGAAGCCAAAGTTTTCTGGAATTCAGGACATGATGAAAGACATCTGTGTCCAGGCTTTTATCTACAAGTGATGGGCTTCAGAGGAAAAGGTCGTCCAAGTATTTATAAGTTTATCCAGCTGTGCCCGTGGTTCGCTGACTTCCAGGTGTGTTTACCATCAATAAGGAGCATTTGGAAATGCTAACAGGAATGACCACACTCCACTTGGCCAAATTAGAGAGGGGCCATGCCTTGAAAAGCAACAGTGTGGAATTTAAAAAGACAAAGATCCTTCACAAAACTGTAGTCCCCTGACACTGGCACTAGAGGCTTTAGCAGGAATATATTCTTACAAGCTGCTGGTTCAGTGGATTTAAGGAGAGAAAAATCAGTGATGTCCTTCTAGCTCTACATCACTGATTATAATGAGAGGTCAGGTCTGCATCTACCTTTTAGAAAAGACACATTCTAAGACTTTCATTCAAAATAAATTCATTTTAAATAATGTCATAATTTGAAACAAATACAAGTTGACAAGCACTTAAAAATGAGATTTCATATTTCACAGGACAAGCTAGAATAGATCAGTAATCTTCAAACTTTTTTGTTCTTATGCCCCTAAAACAAAAAATGTATACAAATTTAAATTAAATTTTACTTCCTGCGACCATAGTGTTCTGAAGTGTTTTTAAAAACCTGTTTTCTTCTATATTGAATTATGCTTACAATTCTTAGTTGCACCCATTTGACTGAAATCAACTTAATTATTATATAAATATGTTAGACATTTTGATAATTATCAAATATAAAAAGTGAAATGTATTGAAAATACCTCTCTGGATGAGATGAATGGGGACTTTTTCAAATACTTATGTCTTCATGAATGAATATTACTTATAAGAACAAAGCAAGATTCAGTATCAATTCTATACCTGTTTTCCTTCTTTATAAATGTAAACATAAGAAATCTCACTACAAAATAAGCAGATGGGAATGGAAGGATTTTTTCAGAGTGATGCTGGTCAATTATTTGAAATCCTTATTAGTCATATGTCAAAAATCACATGTGATCTATTTCCAAAAAGTGTTTGGTGGTCTGCAAGCTGTCAATTCCATCACATTTCTTCTTCAGTTTTACTGAAAGCAGAGAATTAACAGCTACCTATTTTCACAAAGATTTGTTGCACAGTTTTCTGAATCTATGCATTTCTTAGTTTCTGTGGAGTATTCCCAAAAAGGCTTCACCAAGGCTTAGCAAAATATTACTCATTACACCTGTTGTACTTTTACTTAATGGCACTTTGTTTAACCTGGTATATGCAGAATGGAGTGGAAAATGGAACTATTGTTCATTTTAATTCACCTTTGTTATTGTAAGCTTTTTTGAATGCTTTTATCACATGCTTTAAATATCTCTTTAATTTATGGGAAATAGCTACTATATAATTTACTAGCAGAACTAGTACTCATTAAAATCAAGCTTACTTTCTGTCAGAAAAAGTCTGACTTATTTTTTCAGTTCAAATGAGTTAATATACATTTTGTCACAGCAATATCAGTTCTGAATTCCTACTGTAGGTGGACAGTAGAGAAATAGATAAAGCACAAATCCTTGCCATGGGTTTGCCAATTGGATTAAATAAGGCATCACCACCTTTAAGATTTCTTACCTTATGGATGTTCTCTTTGCAGTCATGAAACTCTTCTTCAGGTGAAAAGCAATCTGACAATGGTTGGGGTGGGTGATGAGGGCATTAAACAGAAATGTTCTTCCTCCCTCTTATATGTCAGATTTCAAAACCTGCCAACAATCTTAAATACTCCATTTCTTAACTCCACACTTTGTCCTTGATAGAAACACCCGAAAGACACTGAAGCCCTACCTTGGGTTTATGGTGTCTTGAATAAAAGAGGCTTCATCAACAAAAATACTTTGAATTTTGCCTTTGTTTGACACAATGGAAGCTTCAGGCTCCAAGACAGTGTGTCACAGTAAGATTCTGAATATGTGATAGGTGAGCCCTTCTGTTGTAAAGAAAGTCTACACATGGAATTTGTTGAGGTTCTAGATGTTAATTCCCTTGAAACAGTTTACCCCTTTCCTCATTGAAAAGTCTTCATGTACCCTAGGGGTATGACTCCTCTTTTTGAAGACTTCTGGATTAAATGACCTGCATGGGCCCTTGAACTCTGAGATTCTATGATGTTATGATTAGTTAGGCTTTTTCATTACAGGGAAACAAGAAAAGAATTATTGCAACTACTACTGCCCCATTCAAGCACATCTGGTCAACCTTGGCTCTTTTGTTTTACAAATGAAAGACCCTCTTTCTGAAAAAGAGCCACGTGTGAAATTAGCTACAGTACTAATTGGACAAGAAGATACACTTATTGACACAACAGTGGGTACACATTATCATTTCATGAGAAAGATTTTAATCCCTCAAAATCAGTATATGGAGAAAGCAACAAAGCAAAACCTGAAACCTTACAAGTGAGAACTTGATTACTATTTTCAAAACTGATGCTCTTGGGCAACAATGATGATTGGAAAAAAAACTCTGACATTAGCACCAGTTTATGCTTACCAGCTCTCAAAGCACAGGTATGCTATTAAAGCTGCTAAAAGCCATTTATAGCTGCAAGAGATAAGATCAAAACCAGAGAGCAGATTAAATCACTTAAACTTGGGATACTAACAGTAGAACTTGTTAATAACAATAAAGTATAATAGCCTTAGAAATGTATGAACTTGATGAATGAGTCTAAATACAAATCATTTCCATATTTGAATATGATATGTTACTAACAGATTTTCATGGGAAAAAAAGACTACTACTTTATTCAGTATTTTCAAAATAGCTTCATGTGGCAGTCAACCAAAAGACAAAAGCTTATTAGGAATTTATTATAAATTATAACACAAAGAATATTATGTTAGAGTATCCTTGGCAGTTTTTATTTCATAAAAACTGGTCATTTCTTCCTAATAAAGATAAGTATCACTTTATCTCCCAAAATTGAAAGCTAAGCAGATTTTCTAAGGTGGTTCAATGGATTCATATATCTGATTTTATATGAAATGGACAAATTTAAAACAGTAATTTAAAATAATATTTTTAATAAAAAGCAAACATACTAATGATTATATAAAACACATCATTTTGGAATTATGCAGACCTAGATTTGAATCTTGACTCTACCACTCACTTTGGGCACATAATTTACTTCTCTGAGCCTTAGTTTCCTTATCTCCAAATAATATTGACTTCACAGAGTTGTTTTGAAACTTAAAAAAGATAACATAGGTAAAACTACCTGGCATATCATTGGTTCTCAGTGAAGGTGAATTCCATTTCTCTTATTCACCTTCCTTAATCTTTTCAATGACAGTTAATTGATGACAAATGTAGGTGCCTGTGCAAAAGCATCCAAAATGAAAAGTAGAAATTGGTCTCAGGTATTTAAAATTTTTCTATGAATGAAGAAAGATGTCTGGTTAGATCTGAAGCTCTGGGTGGTTAGGATTATGTATTTTATCTTTTTGTTTAAATATATGTTCTAATTTTGCCAAAATGAATATGTATTACCATCATAAAATAAATATTTAAAATTTTAATGAATGATGCACAGTTTATGAGTTGATACGTGAAAAATTACAATGATTAGTATAACCTAATTTTGAACTTTTATTCCCCAGAGCATTTTATATTACTAAATTAGTTCACAAAAAACAGCCCTGATAGCTGAAGGGTTGTTAACTGCCTTAATTATGGATATCAGGGAAAAAAAGGAGAGGAAGTGAGATTATAAATAATGTATTTTTATCAAGCTTTCTTGCAGCCCCTTCCTGCCTCATACCTGGGTTATTGCCTCTGTATCCTAACTCCTCTCTCCACTGCCAGGCTTCCCACAGTTTAATGTCCTTGAAACAATGACTTCATTTCATCTATAGCCTGATCAGAAACTTTGATGGGTCTCCATTTAGCTACAGCTGTCCTTTGCAACTAATGATACATGTATCATTGTAGAATGCAGCAGTCCAGGTAGAAAACAATCCCAACATTTATTAGTAATATACTCTCCCTCAAACTTCGCATTTATCTGTAAGTGTGAATTTGTTGTGAATTACTCTAGACCCTAATGGCCGTAACCTGGGTGTCTGCTATACTCATCTGCGATCACAAGGCACATTCCTTAGTAATCTTGAATTCTGTTTGTCCTGATTACACATACACACACACACACACACACACACAAACACACAACAGAGGAACAAGTAAGTGCCTTTGTGGCACTGAAATACAATTTACCCATATTAAGTCTATTTCAAGTATCTATTTTTAAAACATGCCATAAATTATATGCATGGTAACATAATACTAATAAATAAATATATATCTCTGCAGAAAAAAGGATAGAATAATGCTATTTATAGAGTTGAAAATACAAAAAAATCACTAACATGAAGTATAAACACCAAATTCTTTAGCCTGGCATTCAAGGCTCTCCACAAACTGGTATCATTCTCCCTTTCCAACCTTATCTTCCATTACTTCCATGACAAACCCATTAAGGTCTTCCATTCATTCAGTACCTACTGAGAGCCAAGCGCTTTATATAGAATGCCTTGTGTAATCCTTACAATAGTCCTGTGATTGCGTTTTTACTATCCCCATTTTACAGACGAGCTTTAGTATCAGAGGTTTAGTATATTCCTTCAGGTCACACAGCTAGTTAGTGACAGAGCCAGGATTCAGACCCAGGTTTGTCCGACTCCGAACCCAGTGTTCTCAACTTCTTTTGTAGCCAGATGAATCTCTCTGCTCCCCATCATCCTGACACGTGCCCTGTTCCACTGCCATGTTTTTAATCATGATGTTCACCCCAGCTCAGAAACCTTATCCTACCTGTCCTTCAAAGTTTACCTCAGAACTTACCTCTTCTGTGAGGTGTTTTAGCCTCCAGCTACAGTAACATCACTTCCTCTGATCCTTGACCTTACGTTGCTTTAGATTGTCATTTGATTTATTAGTTTGTAGGTGTTGTCTTCGCAATCACATCATTAATTGCTTGATGGCAGAAGCCATGGAAGCCAGAGTAGATAATCTCTAAGATTCTATTCTTTGTTTTATATTTCTTCTTATCACCTACAGTTCTGTGTCCCTAGTAAACATTCAAAAATGAACTCAAATGTTAAATTAACAACTAACTCTTCATAGATAGAAGACATTCTCCTCTGTCTTTAAAATAAGATGGTTTACAACTCAACTCTCTGATTTGAAATTAAATCCGCTAAATTTTAAATTATCAACTTCTCTAGAGGCTATTATATAATATTATCTAATATCTGAATTAATATTCAGACTGATGGTTAAGAAAAACCAAACTTTGTGGTAAGTCAGCTTTCAGACTTTAAGAAGATTGAATTGACAGGATAATTTGCCCCACATTTCATTCTGTTCCTTAGCCTTCGTGGACCCTTTCTGAATAAGAGACAATGTGATTTTATGTCCATTTAAGGCAAATTATAAACCTCCTCTGTCACTAACCCCCTTAGAAAAACTGAGAAGGAACCTTAGCAAAGAGAGAAGGAGGGGAACACTGTACCAAAAAAGAAGAGTCTTGATCTGTTTCCTAAAACCAGGCCTTGCACAAAGAGAGGAGATGGTCTCTGAGAGATGGCAGAGGTCCAGAGAGCAGAGTGTTTGTTGCCGCAGGTTGAAGGTCATTGAGAGGGGTAATTCAAGTGTGCCTGCTAAGACTGAAAGAGAAGTTGAGATGAGGTCAAAAGAAAGAGGAAAATTTGTGGCAGCCTATATCAAAAACTTTGTGAGAGGGGCCGGCCTGGTGGCGTGGTGGTTAAGTTCACACACCACTTCAGTGTCCCGGGGTTCGCAGGTTCAGGCCAAGGCACAGACCTATGTACCACTCATTAAGCCAGGCTGTGGCAGCATCCTACATATAAAGTAGAGGAAGATGGACATGGATTTAGCCCAGGGCCAATCTTCCTCAGCCAAAAGAGGAGAATTGGCAACAGATGTTATCTCAGGGCTAATCTTCCACACACACAAAAAAACAACCAAAACTTTGTGAGAACTGAAACTTACCCCTCCTTCCCTTCCACTCATAATGTGCACACTCCACCTTCTCTGCCTCCCTTCCAGCATCTGATTTTTCATTCATTCTAATATATAGTTTAGAGGGAACTACATGAAATCAGTCCATTGATTGGTTTTGTGCTTAAGGATTGATTTGGAAATCTCCATATCCATTCTGCCATAATTTACACTTTTGCAGTGTTACAGTATGTTCAGAATGACTGATACGTACCAGACTTTGTCTCTCCCGAGAAATAACAAGACATATAATTTGTAAGATAATTATGTTTCAAGTGATCAAGAAAGACTGTAGGTGTGAAAACAGTTTCAGTAATAGGCATACCTAAAGGAAGTCAAAGAATTTTGAAATAAATATCCTAAAGATATTTAGATGTGCTAAATCAGAATTAGTTGAACAATAATATCTGACAAAAAAGATTTTCAAGTGAAAATTATATGACTGTTTCATTTTTCAGAAGAAGATGAATGTCTGAGCATTTAGTGAAAAGAACTTTTTGAAAGGAAAGCTGTTTTGTTTTGTTTTTTTAATTTTTTGTTTTTCTTCAATGGATCTCTTACATTCAGGAAAATTAAGTGTATTTACACAAGAAAATAACACCATAGATTCCGGAGAACTTGATATTGGCCGAAGAGCAATTCAAGAGGTTCCTCCTGGGATCTTCTGGAGATCACAGCTCTTTATTGATCAGCCACAGTTTCTTAAATTCAATATCTCTCTTCAGAAGGATGCATTGATTGGAGTATATGGCCGAAAAGGCCTACCACCTTCCCATACTCAGGTAAAAGTAGGCTTTGTTGTCAATAAAATGAAAACTGCTAGTTTGCATTTTTAAAGTTATTCTGCTTCTTAAGTTCAGCTGTTTAACTCTTTGACCACTTTTGTATTGATCTTTCACAGTGAAAGAATTTTGAATGTAGATTACACTTATCTTGAGGTTTTTGGATTAGTAGGAAGAACAGTATTTTTTTTCCCGATTTGCTTTAATCATTATTGATTGATTAAAATGTACTAAAATTTGTAACTTAATGAATATTGAACATAATCTGAGTACCTTGTAAAATACCATGGATTTTCAAGTGTCTTACAAAGATTCTATGATAATCTTATTCCTTTCGTGTCATAGATGTATCACGTTTTCATCTCTAACATGTATACATTCTGTTGAAAATGTGTTATACATTTTTTTACTTTATGCAAAATTTACTCAGTAAAGAAATTATGGGGACATAAACATAAATATGGTGATAGGAACTCTATCAACTCAAACCACGATTGCTCATCTACAAATGATGAACACTGAAATAAAGAGGCAGAGAGCTTTCCTAGATAACCAAGGATGATCCCATTAGTGTGGTACTCAAAACAATTCAAATATCCTTATATTATAGATTCAAAGGACTTTAAAGTCAATTTGCTTGCATGAAAATCACCTCACAATAACAGTCACAGATACAGAGCCGCTATCAATAATTCCACAGGCTTTTTCATAATCTAATACTGGGTCATGGTGTATAAACTGGAAATTGTGATTTAAAAGGGGTCCCGTTATGTCTAAGAGAAATTATTTAAATTATCTACCATAAAATTGTAGCTCAGACTTTTCCCAAGATCAACTATTATGTTAGTAAATACAGAAATTCAAAAAATGTGATAGATGGCTAATTAAAATTGACAATTGGATGAGCCTAAAGTTATGCTTGATAATCAGTTTATTTGCCCATGAAATTTCATGCTGGTTTTAATTTGATTGATAAAATGAGAACTGGAGGATTTTCATGTATGCTTTTTTATATTATGTAATTTATGAGAAATGCTCTTTCTGTAACCTAAGAATATAAATTATAAAGAAAAAGTGATCATAATACTAATAAAAAATCATCTTTAAAGAAAGATGAGTAAGAATATTTGAACCTGCTTTCTCTAATGTCATTGTGGATCGGGGAAAGTTTCATATTATAAATTATACAGTTGTGAAATGTTTGAATATCATGCTTTTGTATATTCATTTTTTTGGTTTAACATTTTTCATCTCTAGATTATTAAATATGTTTAATCCTTACATATCAAATACTTTTTATTGTGTACCAGTGTGCAATTTTAAATTTTAGATTATAATTACATTTGACTCCAGTTCATGTTATAGGTGACACTGACTAGGATCTAATAACCAGATTCTCTTAAATGGAAGTGGGCATCTATAACTTCAGTTATAGCAGATAGGCTGCAATTACAGCAATAGTCCAGTGAAATAGGAAAAAATATTTTTCAACTGGAACCATGTATATGATTAAATTATTTTTGTATAACTCAAGAAATATACCTCTAAGCTAAGCACCACAGTGAACATGTAACCTATAAAGTAAATTCCAAAAAATAATTTCAGAAAAAAATTGTCTGATGTGTTATATACTTTTAAGGTTTATTTAAAGATTTAAGGTTGGTTCTTTGCAAATTATATATATAAGATTAGGGAAATTAAAGGTGCAGTTTCAGATTTTCTCATAATTCTTCTGGTATGTAAACACAATATACGTGATATCCACTTTTCTTTTCTACCACAATATATGTGTTTAAGTAGGTTATGCATTTTCTTAAGCTCCACGGTTATTAGAGTTCCTTAGTCTGGTTTATTCAAGATCAGCAGAGCAAACAACTGTTTCTGAGTTCAGTGTTTAAACATGAAATATGCTATAAAGCAGCCCAAATTGAACATTTCACTGTTTCTGGGGAATGTTAAATAAATCATCCTGAAATAATTAAAATTGGCCAGCCATTCAGAATAGTCACTTGAGTTTTGAAAGTCTTTGTGACCCTTTATAAAACTGTCCATTTGATTGTTGCCAAGGAATCAATTGACTTTCTTCTCCCTGATGCCCAATTCATTCTCCTGGACAGTTAGAAGCCTAAGGAAGCAATTTAACGCTCTATAGTTAGTAGTGTGCTGTATCGTTTAAGTGCATTTGCATGAAGCCTATTTCAGAATGGGAGTAGAAACCTGGGTTCTAAGCACACACCCCTACCTCTTTTTAACCTTGTGACCTTGAGCAAATCACTTAACTTCTCTGCACCTCAGTGTCTATCTGTAAAATGAAAGAGTTGGATCAGATGATCTATAAAATCTCTTCCTCCTCTATATTCCGGTGATTTACAGCGAGATGATGCCACCACAAAAAAGTTGATTTAAGAACACGGTTCAGTGTTCATAGATTGAGTTCTCATCATTGTAATAACTGAATTGAGTTAAGCATGTGGATAGTCTAACTGTTCAGAAATGAACCACCAAGATACCTTTAAGTACAATCTTTGTCTTATGATAACTTCCCCAAAGTGGAGAGACCGAATCTCGTCCTAAAATTAGCACAAGATCCTAAGGCTGGCTCCCACAAGAAATCCATGTCTCCGTCTTCAGAATAGATATTACAAGGCAAAACTCGAATAAGTGATTACTTTACATCCTAAGAACAAAGATTATTAAATATTTCTATTCCATATAATTTACTTTCCATAGAGGTGGTTTTAGCATTAAGTGCGAAACTTGTCTTTAGGTATTTGAATAACCCTCCTGAAGTCGTGCGTGAAATGCCCTTACAGGAGAGCCTAGAACTGGGTAGATACTCAACAACTGTCAGCTACACCCCTCCACCATCATGGTGCCCACCACCCCAGCCTTATTTTATTGTTTTTAATGTGATGCAACTGGGGATTTCTATGATAAAGTTGATGATTATGAGTGTGGGCTTGAAAGACCAGTTAAAACTCAAAATTTCCTCTCTTTTCAATTTTTCAGTTACTGTGTTTAATGTTAGAGGAGAAAAATGTTTATATGAAATAAGACTGTAAAAAGAATCTTCCTCCTGCCTTTTTGCCATGCTCATACAAATATTTGAATCTGATGAGGAAATGAATGGCTTATTTGACATAGAGGCACCTTTCAAAAGGGCTGAATTAATTTTCCTCTGATAATTTTGGAATACAATTCCAGTGATGTCTTTGCAGGTCAAATATCCACACCAGTCATTATTTTCATCCTTCTAAGATATAAATGAAAAAACTTTTTGAATGCTAATCAAGTTTTATAGCTTTTTTGTGTATTTCTCTCAGCTGAATGATGTTATAATGCAGTTTTACTACACAAAAAATGCTTTTATATTTAAATAAAAATTTTAATATGTTGGAAACTGAATTAGATATTCTACATTCAGTCCAATAGTACAGCAGAGGTCTGTGATCAGTACA
Source organism: Tapirus indicus (assembly GCA_031878705.1). Taxonomy (NCBI): domain Eukaryota; kingdom Metazoa; phylum Chordata; class Mammalia; order Perissodactyla; family Tapiridae; genus Tapirus; species Tapirus indicus. Next base: position 28,949,030 of record CM062937.1, on the reverse strand, counting down.
GTGGCAATATATTTAACTGTGTTTCTCAGAATCCCAACAACTGATTTTATTCCAATTTGATTGTATTAACGGATTCCTATGATAAACTTTTCTTTAAATAGACCCCTGATGAAATTCCATTTAAGGAATCTATTAGAAAGGAGAATATTGATGATTCACATGTGTAGTACTTGAATGATTAATATATATAGTGCTGTAGTATACTTTCACCACAAACACACACGTCAGGAATAAAATGAAACTGGGTAAGTATTTATAGAGGTGAATCACTCTACTTTTAAGAAACTGTTGTCTAATAAGTTTATTAAAACTACAATGGAAACTCTTTGCAGTGTCTTCCAAATTCACTGCATTCTCTCTAGTTACAAAATTTTGACCCACTATTACCCATCACACTCCATAGTTTTGATTATCTTTAAATTCTTCAGTTAAATTCTTTTAGCTACCCAATGTTCAAGATTAATCTTACTAAAACAAAAATTAAATTGAACGATGACCAACTTCATAATAATAATGGGGCATATTTACTGTTATTGCCATCCCTTCCGAACCCCTCCATCGTTTAATTCTTAGGCTTTTGATCAAAGATGTCAAGGCATCTTGTTATATGTTTTTAATCTAACCGTAGCTAAGTAAAAAAATCCATGGAGTTCTCCAGGGTGCTTGGGATGGTTACGTCAGGGTCACAGGGAGGGGTAACATGGTGTAGTGGAAACAGCCGGAGCTCTGCAGCAAATTGCCCTTGAGTTCACATACCAACTCCACCCCTTCCCAGATACCTGACCCTGTCCTAGCCCCTCAGGTTTCAGTTTCCTTCGTCTTTACAGTGTAAATATAAATGCCTTCCTAGAAGGGTTGCTATGAGGATCAAAACTAATCCTGGCACAGTGTAAGTACTCAACAGTGGTTGTTACTACATAAGTATTCAACAGGAGAAGAAGACTTGAAGGGATTCTCTAGTGGTCTAACTAAAATAAGCCTGCTGGGTTTGGAATGTTAAACTCATCAAACTTTCCATCAGTCAGAAGAATTAAATAGATGTGGAAACCATATTGCCCAATAAGGAAACCATGACCTGTGAAGTTCACACACAACAACGGTGTGTAGCAGGTAGTTTCATCGCCCCTGTAAATGCAATGCGTAGAAGACGTGTCAATCAGGAACTGTTTTCTAACGTTGTATTTATGAGAGCAAAGGAGAGAAGTTTGAAGAATAAAAGAAAAGAGAGAAGCAGACACAACCGTAATATTTGCGACTACTAAGCGGTTTTCCTTGTCCTCGTCCTCAGTACGACTTTGTCGAGCTCCTGGATGGCAGCAGGTTGATTGCGAGAGAGCAGCGGAACCTGCTTGAGTCCGAAAGAGCAGGGCGCCAGGCGAGATCCGTCAGTCTTCACGAGGCTGGCTTTATCCAGTACTTGGATTCCGGAATCTGGCACCTGGCTTTTTATAACGATGGGAAGAGTGCGGAGCAGGTGTCTTTTAACACCATTGTTATAGGTAAGAACAATCCTCAAAGCACCTTTTTCCAGGCTACAGCCTAAACACTGTGTTAAATAGAAACTAAATTATCTTCACCAATTTTGAGTGATTTCTAGGGTGTGAAAGCCTGAGGTAAAATGTGAGAGATATTTTTGAATTGTTTACTCATGAATATGTGACAAAGCATGAAGCACTGGAAGAAAATATTATTTGGAAGTATCTTGGATGAGGACAGTGCATCATGAAAACACTTAAAAATCTGCATTTGAGGGGCTGGCCGGGTGATGTAGCAGTTAAGTTTGCACGCTCCATTTCAGCGGCCCAGGGTTCTCAGGTTTGGATCCCGGGCACGGACCAAAGCACTGCTTGTCAAGCCATGCTGTGGTGGCGTCCCATATAAAGTAGAGGAAGACCAGCATGGATGTTAGCTCAGGGCTGGTCTTCCTCACATACACAAAAAATCTGCATTTGAAATGGCATTGCTTTGCTTTACTGTTTGAATAATCTAGTATAAATGCATCCTTTTTTGGTTATGGAGCAAGCCATCCATACTTCCTTCAATCTGTTGTTAAAATGATCAAAGTGACACAGTTTACCTTGTGCAAGAGGCAGGTTCTACAACAATAAGTATTCTACAACAAGTGTTCCTTCGTTTTCTTTTCTTCAGAGTCTGTGGTGGAATGCCCCCGAAATTGCCATGGAAATGGAGAGTGTGTTTCTGGAACTTGCCATTGTTTTCCAGGATTTCTAGGTCCAGATTGTTCAAGAGGTATGCGAGTTGGATTCTTTTCTTAAGCCAATATAAATAAGCTGTGGGAACACGAGTAATTCAGAAAACTACCAAGATGGAAAAGAAAAGGGAGAAAACTTGGCCTACTGCTTGTTCCAACAATGTGTCTTTTCTTTCAGGGTCTCGATTGAAAATGTGGCTGTTAATTCTTCTGTCGTGTTTTGTTTCACAGCAGCCTGTCCAGTGTTGTGTAGTGGCAATGGGCAGTACTCCAAGGGCCGCTGCCTCTGTTTCAGTGGCTGGAAGGGTACCGAGTGTGACGTGCCGACTACCCAGTGTATTGACCCACAGTGCGGGGGTCGTGGGATTTGTATCATGGGCTCTTGTGCTTGCAACTCAGGATACAAAGGAGAAAATTGTGAAGAAGGTAAACGTCAATATTTACAGAAGTCTCTTGTTATCCTCATAAAGAAACAGATTATGTTTGTAATCTTTAGTTTGGCAGATGAATCTTTTTATATGCCTCCTTATGAAAGTAATTTTGCTTTCCATACTTATAGATGCATTGTTTTATTAACATTTTAACTAATATAAAGAACAAAGACCAAAGAGACCCTTTGCTCTTTTTCAGTAGTGTGGATAATTCGTTTTTTTTACTCTGAGAAAGTAAGCACACGTGTGTGTCTTGAAACCAACAGTGGACTGTTGATTTTTTTTTTTTTTTTAGTTTTTCACATTGATGCCAGCTTCTAAATCTAGAATTTTGGCATCTCTAGAAAGACAGAATATTGAACATAATATACTAGTGAATAAGTATGATATCATGGGTTTGTTCCATAACTGTATACACCATAGTCGAGATGGTATATTGTAAAGTACAGTTGAATTGTTTTTCAAACAGCAGAAAAGCACTATTTCCGTTCTTCAATCAAATTGATTTTATTGATCTGCACACACAAAGTAATGCAATTAAGTCTCTGGAATTAAATTTTCAGGCCATTGACCCTACAAGTGTAAAGTTTTATTGAGTCAAATTGCTAAATTAAATCTCGTCATCTAAAGCACATTAAAGTGAATTACGAAGGATAGAGAGTATGCATCTCATTTATTTCTCAAACAATTTGAGGGTCCCATACAGCTGTCAGTACTCAACGGTTGTGGATTAGGTCAGCTGATACAGATTTTGTTATAGAGAAGCCAATACTTCGAGCCAACTCTCGAATTAGGCAGAGCAGAGAGCAATAGTCTGAAATCTCAAGAGCATATGTGTATAATTTGCAAAAATTACAAATCCTTGCAAGAGTCTCAATGACCTAAATGGCATGCTTCTTAATGCTTTATTGTATAATTCTTTGTATTTTCAGAAACAAGTTTTTGAAAATGGTAGGTAAATATTTGAGTATCCAAAATGTTCATATAAATTAGGTTGGGGTTTAATTCTTTATTCTGCATGTACGGTATATGATATCTTATAGATTTAATCATAAAATTGTTCTCTTTTCTTTACACTAGCTGACTGTCTAGACCCTGGGTGTTCTAATCATGGTGTGTGTATCCATGGGGAATGTCACTGCAATCCAGGATGGGGTGGTAACAATTGTGAAATACTAAAGACCATGTGTCCAGACCAGTGCTCTGGTCATGGAACATATCTTCAGGAAAGTGGCTCCTGCACTTGTGACCCCAATTGGACTGGCCCAGACTGCTCAAATGGTGAGGTTAACAAATACAGTACAGTTGAGTGCTTAATATTATTCAGCTAAAGATTAAGATATTTTAATTTTTAAAGCACACATTAAATTTAATATAGATTTTATTAAAGTGATAATTTATAGAAATGAGTATTAAAAGTCATGAAATGTAGTTGTCTTATAAAAAGGAATGACAAGGGCTTAGTCACTTTGTCGTTAAAATGTCTCCTTTAGTATTATTGTAAAGAGTAATTTTTTGTTTGTGTAAAATACTCTGTCTTCTTAACTCTCAAGGCCTGTGTACAGCTTGGGAATGTAAGCACTTACCTCATAAACAGAGAAGCCTCAATTAAAAAATTATTTGACAACATAAAGCAAAACATGATCACAATAAAGAGTATACATATATAGATATTATGATGTGTATAATGGTTCAACACTGAGTTTTTAATTGTAATAATATGATTATAATAGAAATGGTGGGTAGTAATTTTATTCAGTCAGTGAAGACCAACTCCATGCATGGCATTGTGATAAGCCCTGTAGGGATAAAGGAATAATGAATCATTCCTGCCCTCTAGAATAGTGGCTTTAAAATTTTTGACCATGACCTAAATGACCTACAGTCTTAAATACATTTTTACATTGTGACCTGGTATACATATACGTGTCTATACTTACACAACTGAAATAAAAGCTTTACAGAGTGATGCACACTGATACTTCTTTCCAAATCTATTCTATTTATTCCAGCTAGTTGGAACCCATGAATTAATTCCATGACCCACTCATTAGTCACACAAGTTTGAAAAGATGCCGTTCTAGTCTAGAAGATTACAGTTTAATTGGGAAGATAAGTTGAACACACATGAAATACTTAGAAACCAATACATTCCTGTTTGACATTTTATTGAGTGTTACATGGAATAATATGCTGAATTTAATTGACATTGGGAGGAGGGATCCTGCCTTGACACATATTGAAAGTTTTCAAAGAGACTTTTATTAACACTTCTTACCTTCTTTTAAAGATTGCAGTTAGTGTGGGGGTTGGGGGGGAAATTTTTGACTAGGGGAACAGTTAGAAAGTACTTAAGAGCATGGACTCTGAAATCAGATCCTTGGGTTCATATCCAATCTCTACTCCATAATAGCTGTGTAGCCGTAGGCAAATTACTATCTGCTTCAGTTTACTCATCTATAAAACGGATTTAATCATGAGACATTCTTCCCAGAGATGTTGTGGGGATTACTTGAATTAATGCATATAATGTACTTAGCCCATAATAAATCCTAAATATAGTTGCCACCACCACCACTACTATAATTAGCAAAGATATAACTGTGAGAATGTCCTTATATATATGGGACAGTGAAAAAAAAGTATTTAGAGGTAAAAATTAGGTTGGGCCCAATTATGGGGGACGCAGTTTCCGAATGATGGTTTAGACAATGAAGAATTCGCTAATAATAATGATGTGCCCACTGACATGAGAATGGTATTTTCGAGAACTATCGTATGGATTATATGTCAGGGTTTGTCCAGTGAGACTGAAGGCTGGAAGAAGGTAGAGAGCTTTCCCAGAAGTGTGAAGTGAGGAGGGCATGAATTAGTTTGGAGTTAGCAGAAATGAAAACCATAAACCCGAGGGACATGTTAAAGGACAAATAGACAGGACTTGCTGAAAAGCAGAATATAGAAGTTGTTGAGAAGAGCTGAAAGTCTGAAACAAGGGAGGTTGGGATTAGTGTTAATGTCTGAATGAGGCAAGTTAGTTGGGAAGGGGTGAGACTCAGCAAGCAGGCAGGGTGTAGGGGAAGCAGTGGAAAGGTGAATGAGAAATAGAGAAGAGGATGAGTTCTGTTTGAAGACTCAAGCTATCTAGAAAAGAAGAAGAGGAATAATGAGAAGAGGGAGGAAAAGAAAAAGTGGAGGAGGAAGAGGAACAGGAAGAAGAGAGAGAGGAAGGAGGAGGAGGAAGAGAAAGGAGAAAGAAAAGAGACAGACTATTAGCAGTGTTGAGTAAATAGAGACATTCTGCATAAAGTTTAGATTCAGTGAAGGAGTCTGTCTACTCTTGATCCTGCCCACACTGATTGATTACCCTCTTCTCTGAACCCCTTTGTTTAAGAGTAAGTGTTAATTTACTGGAGGGATTCTGGAGTTGACCTGCCTGGGTTCAGATCTTGGACTGGCCATTCCCTAGCTATATGATGTTGGGCAAATTATTTAACTTCTCTGTGCCTCAGTTTCTTTATCTGTAAAATGGGGATAATAAGAGTACTACCTTATGCAATTGTTGTAAAGAGTAAATGAGTTAATATGTGAAAAGCACTTAGAATAGTGCCTTACACATAGTAAGTACTGAATGAGTATTAACATTAATAGAAGTAGCCATGGTGGTGGGACTAGTAACAGTTATGGTAGTAGAATTCTAAAGGCTAATTGTAGTTTGTCGCAGTTAATTCCTCATCAATTCAGAAGAGCTTCCACATGAAAGTATTGATTGGACATGGTTCCCCACATGTGAAATTTATGAACTGCAAATAATTTCATCTAGTACTATAGCCCAATGGCATAAACCTAAATGAAATCTGGCTGGGTAGCTAATCAACATGCTTATTTTAAGGGGAAAAAAAAAAGACTAAGAATTTTTACAAATCGCTCTTTCTTAGCATTTTGAGAAACTTGAGTGACGTGCCTGCTACCCTATGAATCAGTATCAGCATGGCAGATTTATGTGCCACTCTTCACCTACTGCAGATTGAATCCTGGAAGCCCAAACTAAGGAAAGTTTCATATAGGCTAGTTTGTAGTATTGGTGAAAAACTTCTGTTGAACCATAAGTAGATGTCCTAGTAAAAGAGACAATTTATGAGTTTTGTTTCTTGCTGCCTCCCTCTCTCATCTCTGCTTCCTTCCTTTCTTCTCCCCACCCCTCCCTCCCTCCCTTCCTTCTTCCCATCCTTCATCCCTCCCTCCTTCCTTCCCTCCCTCCTTCCTTTTCCTCCACCTCCCTCATCTTTTGTCCATACATTTTTGGAGGCAGGCAAGGTTTATAATAAGTGTATTACTACTTCATAGAAATATTAGTTGAATCACATAGCTTGGAGAACCAGAAACTTTTGTTAGAAAAGGCATGACTGCTAGAGCAAATAACATGTATAGGATAAATAAGAGTAAAAACATAAGTTGGGGGACTGAATTATAGAGGGCCTTGAATGTCTCAATAAAAGAATTTAGGAAATAGTCACCAACCAACATTTATCAAGCATGGGTGTGTGGCGTTATTTTAGATAATATATTAACTTGTTTTGTCCTCCATTCTTAAAAATGTATTTTATAAGAATCAAAATAAGTATTTAGTTATTTCTGTTGAGTTTTTATTTACATTTTCATCTTCTATACTAAAAAGTGCATCCCAGAAAAAAAAAATCCATTTAAAGTTTCTGGATTAAACTTGTGTAATTACTTGTATAGTAAAGCTATTTGGTTCAGATCTCTTATGCCTCCATCAGTAAAGTAAGCATAATAATACTAGCTATCAAATACTACTTATTTGAAATATTGTCATTCTAATTTGTTTCCCACAATTATCCAAGTAGGAAAGGAATAGTGAAATAGCCCCTTTTGTTTCATATAAAGTTAATACATTACCTGAATTATTTTATAAAGGATAGTTTATAATTGATATTAAATAGCTCAAAAGGTAATTCAGTCTTCTTCATGAAATGATATTGCTATGAATAGCAAAAAAGATATAAATGTTAATTAAAAGATTAAATTGGCTGCCAAAATCACATATTTATTTTACATATTTTGACAGATTTTTTTCATGCTGATATAATTATTTTACTAGTTGAAAATCTGATTTTACCTGGATACAAAATGACTGTTTAGACATAGTGAGTGGAGATCGTCATCCTTTTCGTCTTTTTATCCCCAGTGGAAAACAGAAACTTAACATATATTAAACTCTCAGTATATGGAGTTGAATAATGAATACAGTACTCTTCTTTGGAAGAAAGTCATTAAGCACAGAAAAAACTTTATCCAACTTCACTCTTAGCTCCAAAAAGACAGAAAACTTACTTAAAGTTATTAGTAAAGATCTCAAATATGCATATATTCATCCTGTGACAATATCTGGGTTCCTTTGCCTCACATTAGTCTGCATGTTGCACAGTTCTCATTTAAAGGTCGCAAAAACATTGTTGTTAATTTACTTTGGTGACTTAAAGCTTACTAGCAGTATAATTCTGAATTTCGAACTAACTGAATCCTAAAGCAAAGCACTTTCCCAGCTGCCTCTTTTGTTGTTGTGGGATTGACCTTCCAATAAATTCAGGAAGAGAGGAGGTTTTATACCTGAAGAAAGATTTGGTTAAGCTGCTAAAAGAGAAGAAATGAATTCTTTCCATCAGAAAGTTTATAGGTTTAGAAGCAACAGAGCTTTCCTCTATCTTCATCAGCAGTTCGTCCATTAATTAGCCATTCAATTCCACTTCAATTAAATTAACTCTAATTAATAAGTTCATTACAAAGATTGACGCACCTTGCTCAAAGCCAGTGTGCTAAATGCTGATAAAACCTTCACCCTAATGAAAAATTGATTCAATTGAATAAAAAGGGGGCCTCCGAAAGAAACCTCTCTCTTCTGCAGCTGAGTTGCCATTCTGTTCCTCTGAAGTTAATCAAACCATCTTGGATCTCTTAATCAAAAATTTAATTCAAACGAGAAAATGTAGCCTGAAAAAGCACATACCACCCTCTTCCAGTTAATAGTCCTGGCTGTTGTTTATAAGAAATGTTACACCAATAGGGTCTTGAGAGGGTGTTTAAAGTTTTCAACACTGCGAGGCAAAGATTTGTGGTGTCTGAGAAATGTCATTTGCACAATGAATGGGGAGAATGGGAGCATGTGACTATAACAACAGTTTCTATTTTTCAATTTAAAAATAAGGCTGTAGTCCCTTTTATGTTTCTTAAAAATGATTTTGGGGCCAGCCCTGGTGGTGGTTAAGTTCAGCACACTCCACTTCAGCAGCCCAGGTTCGGTTCCTGGTCGCGGACCTACCCCACTTGTCCGTTAGTGCCCACTGCTGTGGGTGCTAACATAACTAACATAGTGGCTCACTTTAAAAAAAGGAAAAAAAGAGGAAGATTGGCAACAGATGTTAGCTCAGGGCAAATCTTCCTCAGTAAAAAAAAAAAAATTTAATGATTTTAGGTGTTTATTGTTCAACATTTTTATTTTTGCAGGAAAACCAAAACTAAATAATAGTCTTACAATCTTAAAAAAAAAGAGAGTTAATTTTATTTAACTTTATATGTAAAAAGTAAAAAATAAAATACCTTTTGATGTTCTCTCTCTCTCTCTCTCTCTCTCTCTCAATTGGGTCTAGTTAAATAAAGCTTTTAAGAAAAGTTTTTAAGGAAAAAAATTACTCAGACACCTGAATTCTTTGTAAAGACCTAACCTATGGTTACAGTGTTTAAAGAACTTCCATGACTTGTGCTCCTTTCAATAATTCTAGTAATTGAAAAACCTTATTTTTCAAATGACAGAATCAGTAGTTATATATAATGTTAAACTGGTTTCCTTCTGTTGTTTTGCTAAGCAACTTGTATTGGTCAACAGTACAAATTTACTGAATAGGAAAAACAACAATTTCTCTTGTTTAACCAGCATGTCTGTGTGTCAGAAGCAAGCTAATATCCATCCTATAATAGATTCTTTTTAATGAAAGTTTCTGAATATTTTAAAAATTTAAACTGTGGGATTAGAAATAACCCCTTTTCAATTCTTGCCATAAGGGTGAAACCCAACTTGTGTCAGAAACCTGACATGCTTAGACACTGAAATATTTCATTAATTTTATATTAATTTGATGTATGTAGGAATGTGTGCATGTATTCTTGGCCGCCAAAAGATGCTCTCAGATACATATATATGTGTGTATATGTATTTTCCTCTTGTTACGAATCATGTGTTCTATTTTGTTAGTAGCCCATATGTGTGTGTGTTTAGACAGTTTATAACATATAATATAGAGAACTGTAACAAAATTGTCATATGTATTTTATGCACAATTATGGCAGCATATGAAATTAAATGATGAATAAAAAAATAAACTTCTGCCATCTATAATTCTTAGTAGTCGCTGAAATTCACTTAGTATATGAATACTTTTTATTGATTTTCAATGATTTTGTTTTCTACCTTAACAAACTTGAGTTTAGCATGTAGCACTGCTCATTAATTCTCCTTCTCACTCCCCACTGCTCTTCTCTCCTGCTCTGCCCCTTTTTTTCCCACATAGAAATATGTTCCGTGGACTGTGGCTCACATGGCGTTTGCATGGGGGGCACTTGTCGCTGTGAAGAAGGCTGGACGGGCCCAGCGTGTAATCAGAGAGCCTGCCACCCACGCTGTGCTGAGCACGGGACCTGCAAGGACGGCAAGTGTGAATGTAGCCAGGGATGGAATGGAGAGCATTGTACCATCGGTAGGCTCGCTGCCCTTCTGTCTCTCTCCTCCGTACACAGCAAATGAGCTCACGCTCTGTACTGTTCTTCACCTTGGAAAAGCTGATTTCCTCTAATTAATTTTCACTCATCTTTCTCAAAAAGGAATTACTTTTAAAATAAGGATATCCTTTTACGATGACAGTTCAGTTCTTTTTAGAACAACTGTCACAAGCGTGAAGTATGAGAATTTTTTCTTCATTGTTTTTTGATGGCCACAAACATTGACTCACATAAAGATAATTTCATTCCTTCCTTATAAATAAGCTTTCCTTGAATTTTACTTTTTAGTGTTCTGTATTGCCACTGCATAACAGCAATTTTTTTACTTTAAAAGAAAAGAGTCCACGTATGTGGCCTTTTTGGCTTCTGTAGGTTGCAGAATCACACACCTTAGCACTTGTTGATATATTTGAGTCTCTAAAAAAGAAGTTTGGCTTTTTATGATTGTGCAGTACCACAAGAAATAAAGTAAAATACACAAGTCTAGCTGTTCTTAGACTTATATGCTTAACACTTCTTAAAATATGATGATGTTCATGAACATCTGTAGGTTAAATAAAATAATCAGATAGGTGTTTAAGATCAAAATGTTAGTCCATAAATGGTATTTAGCATGGATACAGAAGTATCCAGAACATATATAGTACCATATTTTCAAGCTATTCAGTGCCTATGCTTTTACTATTTGAGTCACTGAAATTAAAATGTTTAATTAAAGAAAATACAACAAAATAAGTAATAAATTTCTACCTCACTTCAGTGAAAGTATACAACATTAATATTAATTATAAATGGCACAGGCCTACAAAAATTTCATAATTTGAGGTATGGTTTGTCTACATTGTTTTATTTCTGTGGGGAAAAATTTGATAATAGCTGTTGGGGGCAGTCTTGATATCTTAAAAGACTTCTTCTAATGCATCGGTAAGTATTATGTACTTCACTTTTTTTGCTTACGGGAAGTGGTTAGCCAGGAATTTTTTCATGGGAAAATTGAAGTCACATGCATCTTATAAATTGTCACAGTTGTATCTCTACAAAATTTTAAGTAAGGTTCTTTCTAATCTAATTGACGTCTGTTTCAAGGGTCCCACTACCACCCCCACATGTGGTGATCCACCAGAAGGGCTCATAGGACTCAGAGTAGTTGTGTGCATGGCTGTAGTAGTTATCAGAAAGGGAAAAGACCCATCAGGTAGTGTCTGGAGAAATCCACGCACAGGCTTCCTATGTTCTTTCTCTCCCACCAGGGAGGTCACATGGAGCATGCTCCTTTCTCCAGCAGTGGAATGCATCCACATGTGTGCATTGTTTCTGCCCAGGGAAGCCTGTTTGAGACTTACAGTTAAAGGTGTTTATTGGGGCTGCTCAAAGAGGTATCCTTCATAAGCCACAACCACCAAAATTCCAGACTCTCTGTTTAGTGCTCTAAGGTGGGCAAAATAACCTTATCAGTACAGGGAACATCCAACTTTCCAGATGCCAGCCAAGTCCCAGCCCTGCCAACTTCTGAAGGTCAGGCCTGTTATGTTAATTCTTACCTATGAAACATCTCACGTGTTGAATGTGAGCTCACTGCCTACTGGGGAAACTTATAGTTCCTACTGAGGTCAACTGCAGACGCATGAATTCACAGCACTTGCAGAGTGCTCATCCCCAGATTCTGATGTGGCTTTCCCCTCCTCTGCGCTTTAAGAGAGGCTCGGTAGGGCCATGACTGCCTGTTGTTCACATGAACTATGTTAAGGCAGAAAAAAGTTGACAACCACAGTTTGTGTATCTTTCTGTGGACATGCAGAGGTCAATGTAATACCCCTGTGACCAAACAGCTCCATACCCAAAACCCAGAATGCCTGTGTACCAGAGGCAGGGTGGGAAAAATATGCCTCTAATCATACTCCGTCGAATCTTATGACCCTACCACCCCCGTGCCCAGTCAGAAGTGAACTGATTCTAGCTGGGAGGAAAATGTTGTGTATTTGACTATATGTGTCCTGGGAAGTACAACAGATACATGAATATATAGCTTGTAAACAAGGAAGGGTACTATAAAGTTACCCATAGGCAGATTTAACTTGCCAACCAACAGTTACTAAACAAATCCTTCTACTGTTGCCCTCACTGACCTTGGCAATATTACATGGTTGGTTTCCCACAGATGAGCTATACTTGAACAACTTTTCAGTTGTCTGGGAACAAACAGGGTTTTTGTTAGCAGCAGATCTTTTTATTAAAATTGAACACATCTTGCTATGGTTGTTAATAATTCTATTTTCTATTGTTTCATTTTATTTTGTTGCTTTTATACTCCATATGAGTAAGTGGAAATAAAGGACCTGCCTCATTTAAAAATGAAAACTGAACCTTTTAAAAGCTATAGAGAACCTTTAAATCATTCTTTTGCTCTTTTATACTATTAGAACTAGTTATTCCAAATTTTGGCATACAAAGATCCCATTGCTTTTCCCCTGTCTTCTTACTATCTGTGTATATGTCCACAATGATGCCTAAGGGGCCAATTTAAAAGAGGCCTTTGTGAGCCACTGATTAAACAACCCAGGAAACTACTGTATGTTTTCTCATTTGGGATAGTTACTGTTCTGTGCATTTCTTCTCAGTTTCAACACTTATGCATTTGGCTGAAAGAAGCTGCCACTTTATGAAAGAATACTCATAAATCAGCAAGATTTTTTTTCTTTCTCCGTATTATGTGCCATCTCGTTGAATACAAACAGGGAGGTTAATTGAAAGAGAGATGGAGGAGAAATTAAACAGTTAGAAGCAAACCAAAGTTCCCAATAGAAAGCAAAGAATGTTCTTCATTAGTCATCTTACTGTCTTCATAAACTGTTCATGCTTTCATAAAACCATAGGCATTTTGATAGTAAAATAGGTTATGAATTTAGAGTATTCACTGAACACCCTATTTACCAGAAAGGATTCCATCTTGATATTTTTATTAGTGTTCATATTTTTCTCTCATTTTGAATCATGTGTTCAGCAAATTAGGCATATTCGTTGGAGGTTCATTGTCCCAAGTCCTTCTCCTTTCTTGGGTTAGACTTTGACTCATGGTGTATGCAGATGGAAATGAAACAAAGGGAAATCTACTTTTAGCAATATTATGATTAAAATAAATATTTCTCCCTTCCTTCCCTAAAAAGCATTTATGATTGTTGAACCCTTTTATAAATGAAGAGAAATTGCATGATTAAACCACATCAAATAAGCACCAGCAATTATTACTAACATAGTTTAATACTAATAGCACTGGTCTGGGTGCTCAGCTACTATAATATCCTTTGTATGTGACCATTCCGTAAAAGGGTCCAATGATTATCATACTCATGTTCCTACCTTTGTTTTTCATGAGATAGGAAAGATATAAGAATGTTTAGAGGATGCAGAAGCAAGTTACAAATATATTGAATATAATTAAGTGTTTTATAAATGATAGTGGGCATAATTAGAATATTGTATGGCCATCTCTATATAAAAAAGCCTAAACAGTTGTACTGTGAGAGTTGAGGTGAATCCAAGTCAGATCTGTGAACTAGGAGATACTTGTCTTGTCCTAATTCAGTAAATTCACTATTAATGTATTTAACTGGAACCATGTCTATAACCATGTAAAGGCAACTCAGTTGGTTTGGCTCTCTCTTTTCTTCTTGCTTAGGAGAAGGGAGAAACTGCCATCTAACTGGCCTGTAGCTGGAGTTAATTGGCCATAGAAGCAATACAAATGCCATGCCAGCCTCTGCTCAGCAGATGTTTGTGGTCAGAATCAATAACTTTTAAGTGCAATACTAAGTATCCTAGGCAACGATAAATTCTAATTTTGAGTATTACTAACTTGTAGCCTCCACAAGAACCATTCTTTTCAGCATTTGCTGAAAAAATTTGCCTCAAAGCCATCCATTTGTATCCGAGAGCATTGAGTGCTATAGATGAGATTGTGACCAGAAGGAGATGGAGAGAAGAGAACCTTTATTGTTTACTACCCTGGAGGGTTGTTATGAAGGTAAAGGCCCAGATCTCTGTCTGTAGACAGGGGAAGTGTCTTCTGGAGGCTGATTGGCGTTTCCCATTTCTCCACAGACAGGAATGGAGAAAATGGGCTTAAACTATTTAAATGTTAAATAGACATAATGGAGAACCTCAAGCTGGAAAACATATTTAAATCATGGAACAAGTTCCAAAAGAAATTTTTGAATTCCCAGTCCAATAAGCTTTAGCAATACCACAATTACTTAGATGTGAAACAATGGAGTATTTCTTTGTTCTTTTTGTTAGTTTTAGGAGTGTTTCAGGAGGGGAGTGTTTTTTAACTTCTTTCCACCCATTATCCCAAAAGATTAAGTCTCTTGAGTAGTGTCCCTATCTGAAGGACCCTGTGTTTTGCAATCCTGGAATTTCTTATCTATTGATAATTTCTGCTCTATTTGGAAAATTACTGGGTTTAAGCATGAGGTTCCTTTTTTATTCTCAGTTTCGTTTATTTTTATTTTTCCTGTGGCATTAAAAAATAGACATCATCTTCACATTTTTAGGTCACTTGGGGTCCATTTTGTAAGATACCGCACTTTGCAAGCTTCCATTACTTTTCATTTGTTAATTAATTCATTTCTTTATCCATTAGGCAACTATGGAACATCTCATCTGTGATATGCGAATATTCCTTCTTATGAAAGTCAGTGTAACATAATGAAAAAAAGACATATTTCAAATTAGTTCTGTGATATATTCTCTATAGTTTGTGCCTTAACTGTTCTTAGCCTCAGGGGTTTTTTTTCAAATGTAAAATGGCTGTAATAATACCTATCGTGTGAGATTTTAGAGCAGCATACTCTAATGTTTAAGAGCTTTTGGAATTTGAATCCTTGCCACACCATTCACGTAGTGAGTGACCTTGGGCAGGCGGAGTATGTTTCTTCATATATGAATATTATGGACCTCATAGGGTTGTTAGAATCAAATACTAGAATGTAAATCACTTATTATAGTGCCTAGCCTATTAGTGTTCAATAAATTAGAGTTTTAATTTTGTTGTTAAGTATAAATAAGACAAACTACAACCCAGACAGTGTTTGGGGTGGTTTAAAAAAAAGTAAAACAAAATTGCTGTCTAACGAATTTGCTTTAAAGAGTTAATGAAATTTCCATTTTGTTGTTATAAAATGTAACCTAGTCTCAGAATGGATACAGCTTAACAAGAAGTTAGTGTGTTTTGGTTGGAGTTTAGAGAGGTGTTGCTTTTTAAAATCATAGTAATGAAAGAAAGGTGGAGTCTATTGTGGTATTTTTCTTCTAGTAATGTCTCAAACCCTGAGTTGTTTATTGAGCTACATTGATTTTCATGTACTTTCAGGCAATTCAAATGGAAATTTGGCCTAGGGGAAATCCTAATTCCTTTAAACTACAAAAGACCAGCTATTTGTTTTTATTCTAATTCCTTAGTACGTTGGGAAACAAGATCATTAATGATCACAAAGACATGCTTTGTTTGTTCAGACAGAATGTAGACATACAGTACTCATCATACCTCTATTAAATACCATGGTTGCTCTGGGCTTTGGGATGCTAGAGATTAGAAATTGAAAATGAAATACACACAGCTGGGGAGTTCCCTGCTAAACAATATAGGGGGAAGAGAGAGAAAGCTCCAAACTACACCAGTGTGGACAAGGCAGTGTGCTATAATTCTTATCTCAGGATAATGGTGAAAGAGTAGTATTTTAGTTGTTAAATAAAAAAAATAGGTGACAATTTTGGAAAAAGAAAAAAAAAGACCACTAATAAATACTTCACTTAGATTACAAAAATCCATATTCTTTGTAACTTTTGTAATGTTCCTAAATTGGGAATCATATCCATAATAATACAGAATATAGAAATTCTGAAACTATCTTTTTACATTTTTCTTCAAACTTTATAATTCCTCCTTAACAAGAGGATAATAGGGTAGCACATTACACCTACAAATGATTGCTCTGGGAGATATTTGGCTTCACATCTGTCTGTGTGATGTAGTAGTTAAGACATGGGTCTCTAGTGCCGCCTGCCTGGGTCCCTGACCAGGCCAGCAGCATATTTACTGTGAAGCTGGTAAAGCTTAAGCATCAGAGCGCCTCACTTCACAGGCCCCTTTTAAGATCTTGCAAGGGGACCACAGGTTTACATGGTCATATGTTAATATGAAACTTGCAAATCATTTAAGTCTTTTTGTCTCTTTTGACTCCAACCTCCTTTCCATCACACTTTCCATTGTGTAGAATGGCATTGCAGTGACTGGGCACTCTGAGGATTCAGCTAAGGAGAATTTGAGCTGGGGGGACGTTTAGTGTATATTTAATCGGATATATTTATGAGGTGTGAAATCATTGCTGTCTGTGAGGGTTATTGCTAGCCATCCAGGAGTACTCCCACCACCCACTGACTCACCTGGTGACATGAAAGTGCAGGGTCAGAGATTTTATGAAGATACGAATTTGTCCTATGGAGCCCCGCACCACAAGTACATAGGGAGGAGAGGAGAAATAAGGTTTGAAATATATGGAAACAGAAGTTAGTCTGTGGAAAATTCTTCTTGTCATCAGATATGTTGTAAAATGTCAATCAAAACAGAAGCTTTCTCCTGTCAGAAATATACCTGATAATGGAACTTGTACACTTGTAAACTTGCCATAATTTTCTCTTTTTGAGGAATTTATCAGAATTCCTGTATTTTTAGGGCACAAACCTGTTGCAGTACTGCAAAACTGAGTTCATCAATGTGTGAAGTTTCATGTGTTATGATCCCAGTGTATCACTGAATCATATGAGCAGTCAGGAAAAGATTTCTTGCTTATATGACATGAAATACTGGTATTGAGAGATAACATAAAATTCATAATTTTCTATGAGAACATCGCAACAAAGTTGTTGAGTGTCATCAATTCAAAGATTATTTAACGTTAGTTTATTACATAATAAAGTCTTCCCAAATTTGACATTAATGCCAAAAATTTACATGACATTACTAATAACCAATTTTGAAGCCAAATGAGACTTTTCTAAACTATCAATAATGAAAACCACATTAAACAATCACATTGAATAAAGCCTGAATTATCTTTCTATTCTCTCTACAGAAGATATTACAAAATCTTTGTCTTATAAAGAAGCAAAGAGTAAGTATAGCCCCAAAAATATAGAAAAAAAAATGTTTATTAAAGACATGTCAGGCACTTAATAAAAAGTATCGTTTGGTTTTTCTGATAGTCATGGTGTGTATCAGCTTAAAAACTATTATTTATTGTGATTTCTTTTCTCATTCTAAATAATTACTCACTTTTG
The DNA here is from genome assembly GCA_031878705.1 of Tapirus indicus. NCBI lineage: Eukaryota > Metazoa > Chordata > Mammalia > Perissodactyla > Tapiridae > Tapirus > Tapirus indicus. The sequence continues at coordinate 28,931,261 of CM062937.1, read as the reverse complement.
TACCTAATTTCATGTTCATAATTCGATATTCCTTTTCTTAAAGAGGGCTCCCCAAGTTGTATAATTTCAGACCCCCTGAAACCTGGATCTGCCTCTGATCCCAGCTCTATTACTTGATAGCTATGTAATCTTGGGGAAATCAGTTAAGCTCTCTGTGGCTCAATTTTCTCATCCATAAAGTGGGAATAAAAGAGTACCTACCTTATAGAGTCGCTGAGAGTATTAAATGACTTAAAGCATGAAGAACACTTGGAATAGTATCTGGCACGAAGTGAACCCCATATAGGTGTTACTTATTGTTCCTGCTGCTTGGACTGAAATTAATAAAAAGTTGACTTGACTGCTTCTTCCCTAAGCCTTGTCTTTACGCAGAGGAATTAGCCAGCAGAAAAACAGGCTGGTTACAAGAACTCCTGTTCCCCTCCACATCCTGACACACTAGCAGTGTGGACACAGATGCCTCGTGATTTGTCATACACAGTGAAGGGCAGGTCATCCGGGGTCAGCAGGCATGGAGTTGAGCGTGAGGAAAGTCTCCCAAGCTGACTTGGTTGGCAGTGAAAATCCAGACAGGCTAGAATACCTCCCATGAAGTGTGCAAAAAAGAGAACTTCTTAAGATCCTTCCTGCTCTGCAGTCCCAGTGACTCTAAGTAATTTGATGTGACAGAGAAGACAGCGATTCCTGAGAGAATGGCTGAAAGCCTCCTTCAGAGCTCATTGAGTGTCACCCATGTTCTGAGACCCAGGCTGATTTTTAGACGTCTGTTTCTTCCTTTGAAATTCCATTAGTATCTGTTTGGGGCCTCTCAAAATTATTTTTTTCATTTTAGTCTAATTTATTCAGTTCACAGTTTTATATACAGTACTTTATCCCTTGTAATCCCCTCAGAATTGGTATTTTTTTTTAATGAGGTCACTTAATCTCCTCTTTTTTAAAAATGCAAAGCTAGTTTCTCTGACCTTTCTGAATGATGGAGGCCCTATTTTCTTAGGTTGTCAGTGCTCTCTCCCCTCGGTTTCAAAATTTTTTAAGCTATCACAGAGATGATGTTTATTTTACTAGTCAATTTAAGAATGTTCCATTTTGTTTCCTTTTTTTGAAGTGCTTGGATAATGGAGGACATGTTTACGGTGATGGTAACGAGCCATCTATTTTGATGTTTTAATTCATCTATCCTTCAAGTGGTTTTTCCCTTCACTATATAAACTGTTCTTTTGTATTAGTTTGTTTTTCTTTACATACACCAATTAGAAAATAAAAGGACATGAAGTCATGGGTTCATTTTAGTCACAGCCAGCATTGCAAGCAATGGCGGGTCATACTTTAGGCTAAATTATTAGTCTTTCACTCAGTGTTCAGTAACTTTTTGAGCGAGAGAGTAATCAGCCAACAAAAACCAATTTAGTGGTCTAAATTTGAAACTTTAGTAAGTTTGACTGTGTTTCTGTCATATTTTAGTCTTAAATACTGCATGTCAAGGTTTTTGAATCACTCTTCATCTCTGCCAACTTTGACAATCCATATCCCATAAAGCTTCAGAATTGTTATTCATTTTGACTCCTCCCTTTTTGAGAAGTGCTTGCAACTCCAACTTCGTGGCATCCCCTCCTCCCTTATCTTGTTAACCTGGCTGCACAAGTCACATCATGTCTCAAACACCTCATTAGAATTATATCCTACAGGGGCCGGTCTGGTGGCGTAGCCCTTAAGTTCACACTCTCCGCTTTGGCGCCCTGGGTTTGCAGGTTCGGCTCCCACGCGGACAGACACACCGCTTGTCAGCTGTGCTGTGGCAGCATCCCATGTAAAATAGAGGAAGATGGGCATGGATGTTAGCTCAGGGCTAGTCTTCCTCACAAAAAAAAAAAAGGATTATATCCTACATCCTCAAGTACCCCATTAGAATTACATTCTACATCCTTACATCCAAAAATTGTTTTACATTTTTCAAATCAGACAAATCCTCAAGAAAGTGGGGATTAGAATCTTCACGTAACTCTTGCACCTGATTGGCTGTGTGACCCTCAGTAAAATCGTAGTCCCAAGGGCCATTTTGATAAATGTTCTCTCATCATGTTGACGATTTATTTCCCTAGGCATCAGTTTCTTTGCTCCTAAGAATGGGAGTAACTATAGCATAAACGACATTCACTGTTGACATCAGGTATCTGAGTCCCCTTTTGCTCTGTCCTGTTCTTCCTGTGGGAATTTATCCTCACTCAAAACAGAGGCAGCCTCCGGAAGCTGAGTGAGAGTTTGAAGTCACATGGCAGCAGTGCTACTGAGAGGTAAATTTCAGTGAGGGTTGTATTGTGTGGGAAAGGTTCAATGTGTTTTCTACTTTAGAAAAGAGGCATTTTTTTAGAGCTTCTGAAACTTAGTTCTGAATGCAGGTGATTGTTCTGTGGGTGAATATATCCAGAGTTAACATAGATCTTTTCATTTAGGTGATTTATACATAGCTTATGAGGATGAGAATTTTCAGTTCTTTAAAAGAAATATGCCTCACATATGTTAGAGTCATATGATAATGAATTCTATGCTATAGTGGTTATTTGTGCACAGATTTTCTCTTCAATCTAGCTCCTGTGGTGTAACTTGGATCCCAATAGCTACTATAAGTTAAGCTTATTCCTACTCAGCTTACTGTGAGGCCCACTGGCTCAGGGGCAGCCATGTTCAGAAAAAAAAAGGAGGGTCAAATCCACTGTCGTTTTTCTCAAATGGGAACCATATATAAGAAAATACTGATTGTATTGTTTCATGATCACTTAGGTGTCATTGAAATATGCCTGATTTCTTTAGGCTTGATAAACCGGATCCCTTCCTTTCTTATTGTGTTTATTTCCCACCATGAACTTAGTGGTTTTCTAGCTGGTTGGTTTTTGTGCGTGTTTGTGAGGAAGGCTGGCCCTGAGCTAACATCCGTTGCCAATCCTCCTCTTTCTTTTTCCGCCCCCCTGAGGAAGACTGACCCTGGGCCAACATCCGTGCCCATCTTCCTCTACTTTATATGGGACACCGCCACAGCATGGCTTGAGAAGCAACGCGTCTATTGGCGCCGGGGATCCGAACCTGGGAACCCCTGGCCACCAAAGTGGAGTGCAGGAACTTAACCAATGTGCCACTGGGCCAGCCCTCTAGCTAGTTTTTTTTTTGTCTCTCAAAATAATTTACTGGGTAGGTGCTCTGTGTCTTAGGGAAAAAATTATAAATTATAATTATTATCCCAAGGAAATTTCTGAATCTGTTAATTTGAATTCAAATGTTATGTGCCATGACAGATCTTTAAAATATGAGTGTACCCATGCCTAGGATTTCCTTTTTGCTTCCTTAAACCTCATTTCTCATCTTAAGTCAGTTTAAATTGTTTTTTAACAGTTTATGGAGAGATGTGATATCTGAATGAAAGCCAGTTGTTTCATGTCAAATTTGTATTGTTTTATTAAAAGCCTGCTGTTGTGTTCCTTTAATAATATGCTAGAGTATCTTTTTCAATTTGGAGCACCTCATTGATTTGCATCTTTTAAAAACCATCTAAAACCTTAATTTCCACCAAGGTCTAGTATATAGGAGGTTTTAAAGCTCAGTTGACTGGATATACAATTTAACCAGAAATAAAGATGAAAAACGCTCCTTTCAATTCTTGCCAAGTTCATCAGAAGCCTTTTATTGAGAAGTTTAGATCCAAGGCATTTGGGAGTTAAACCAAGTTCATGTTAATATGTTGCCAGCTATTTTACAATATTTGCAGGGAAGAGAAAGATTACAACTAGTGCCAGATTATAAATATGTCACATTCTTCCTAAAACTCAAGCCAGGTAACTGTAGAGTGCCAGCCAGCTAGTGAAGTGGTAATATGTATTTTAATAATTTTCATTGTGTGCTGAGATCCTTATTACCCAAATGGAGTAAATTAAGAGGCAGAACTTTGCATTCAGTTTAATATAAGTGTGGAAGAATTTTAAGGAATCATATTCCTTAATTAATTTTAGGGAATATGATTATTCCTTCCCACAATTGTACCTTAGTATCCCTTCAATGGCAGAATTTATCTCTGTCATTGCTTGAATATGACAAAATGGTCTCTTTTCATCTTGAAACAGTTCCTTTCCTACCTACCTGTTTTTAAAATGCAAATTTGGTTATGGTGTTTGTCCATACAGAAGCCATGGCTTTTCTCCATTGTCATAGTTAACGTGTTATATTCACAGATTATAGTGTGACTAGAGCCAATTTTTTCCTATTGCTCTTCTCCATGATAGGTTCATTGACCCTCTCCTTTTTGAGTGCCTCTTTAGTGAAGCTGGAAAACAGCTGTCTGAAATATGGCTATTATTTCTGGGGTTTAACAGACATGTGGCTTGGATAAATTAAGGAGCAGTCAAAGGAGGTCCATAAATATGAATACTTTGCCAGCTGCTTTTCCATTAAACTCTGTTGGTTGAATGAAATTAGTAAATAATTATGTTGGTGGGGAATCTACTATATCCAAATGTAATATAGTGTCTTTCTTTAACAACACAGCTTAATTTTTTCCTATACACCAAATTAGTTTTTAGAGTAATCTACATTGCAAATTGGCCGATTTGCATTAAAACTAAACCTACTTGTTCTGATTTGTCAACACCTCTTTTTTTAAAAGTCTTTAACATTAAGCATGGGTGGGTAAGACCATCTGCTTATGGAGCTTGCCTGCAGCTCCATCACTTAACACATGAGACAGGTTACAGCTGTTTAATTGTTATGATGCTGAATGATTATCATTCTATCCAAAATTAATATTTATATATGTATGCATAGAAAGCATGTGGTTAAACATAAGTCATCTAATTGTGAATTAATGGCATTACGTATTCATTAATTAGTCCCCACATGAACAATGAAGTGTAAAATAATGCTTTTCACATACTCTCCAACTCTTGGCTTTTAAGATGGGTTCCCAGTAGTGATTATTATGCATGTGAGTAATCCACTCCAAATACATTGATGTATACAAAGAAAAAATCACCATATAGCTGCCATAAAAAGCAAAGAGAGAACTATCTATGTGGTTATTGCACATACCCTAACTCTTTCCTGTCCCCAAAAGCATAATTCCCTGAACTGTGATCAGCATAGGTGCAAGCCACCTAGTGAAAGCCTAGGTGTGCAGTTATGATTGTGTGTAGCAGCATGTCACCCACAGCGACTACTACAAGCTGTTGGGAAAGATTTTCTCAGCCAAAGGTGGGTTTCCTCCTGTATTTAGGAATGGTGACGTACTAGCTTACATCATTCTGCTACAAAAGTTATCAATATATATTCTGTCACATCTGCTCAGTACATTTCATAATGAGAGATAGAATGGAAAATTTTCAGCAAAATTTTAATATAAGGATAGGGATATGCATGTAAAATAGGATATTTAAATGTCTCAGTTTCCAAGTATTTACTGTAAAAGTGACCTGTATTTCTGAACTTATAAGCAGATTATACAGGTATTTACAGGGAAATTTACACTCCTTTAGAAAATATTAATTTACCTTGCTCAAATAAAATTACTAGTGAGGGAACACAAAATATATAAGGACAAGTTGTGATGTGTTCTTTATTCCAAAAGGCTGAATCACCTTTTGATGGGAATTGTGCATCTATACCAGCAGAGGGTTTATGTGAGACAAAGAAGAAGAAAGCTTCCTGACACAAAAGTGGAGTGTCCCTACTCTGGGAACTAGCCAGTTTATATAAAGAATGTTCCCATTAAAGAGAGTATATCTTGAGGAGATGGAGCATGATGGGGCTTAACCTGTCATTATTGGGGCAGAACGGACTTCAGGGCCTATGGCAACAAATCCTTGGCAGTCCCAGGATGCTTTGCTTAAAGTCAGATTTCTTTCTTTCTTCATAGTCTCTTAAAAGATACCAATTACTTCATGAGTTTGTCCTTTTTAAACTATCTTTATTAATAAGATGAATTAATAATACCTGATATTTATTGAGTGTTTGCTATGTGCTAAGGCACAGTGTAAAGATCTCTGCATACATTATCTTATTTAGTCCTCACAACAACTTTATCAGGTAGAAGCTATTAAAATCTCCATTGAGAGCCAGACCTGATGGTCTAGTGGTTAAAGTTTGGCGCTCTCACCGCTTCAGCAGCCCGAGTTCAGTTATCAGAACCACATGCCCGTCTGTCAGTTGCCATGCTGTGGCAGCAGCTCACATAGAAAAACTAGAAGGACTTACAACTAGGATATACAACCATGCACTGGGAGGATTTGGGGAGGGGAAAAAAAAGGAAGATTGGCAACAGATATTAGCTCAGGGCAAACCATTCCCTGCAAAAAAAGTTGAATGGCTCCTTAAAAAAAATCTCCAGTGAGGGAGCACAGATTTAGAGATGTTACATAACTTTTCTATGGATGCACAGCTAATAACTAACGGAACCAGAACCCAAACACACATGAGCCATTCCCAAGCCCGTACTCTTAAGCGCTAGACTGTGCTGCCTCCTGAATTATTTTTTAATTGTTTCTGTGTGTATGTGTATAGTGGAATAGGTGAAAATTAAATTTTTTCTGTGACAAAGATAAATTAGTATCTATGTACTTATCATAAAAGATTGAATTGTCGCAGAAACAGATGCACTAATAATGATGTCAGTGATGTATCAATAATAAAAGGTCACTTTTTTTATTCAGGAAAACTTGCATTATAGCTAATAACAGGATCTATAGTTTGCCAAAATAAGAATAACAATTGCAACAACAAAAAAACAGTTCGAGGAAAATCTATTTATACTGTAAAGGATTTAAGAAAATTGTAAGCTATTTATTGAAAACTCTACATACCTCCTTCCAAAATTTAAATTTTTTTTCAGTTTTTTGTCAGCTGACATTAGAAGCTAAATACTATGTACAGACATTGACCACTGGAAAACAATCATAGAAAGTGGGTAGATGAGTTGTGTACCCAGAATCAACTCATGAAATAGGCCTCAGAAAAGTTTAGAACCAAAAATACAAGTGGTAAACATCTATGCACATTCTTTCTCACCCACAAATGAAGAAAAATTACTCTGTCTGTAAAACATCTTTGAAAAAAGCCATTTATCTACAATTTTCCCAAAATAAACTACAGTTTATCTTAGGTAAGTTAAAAGGATTGTTCAACTTTATTATTTTTCCTGATATCATCAAGAAAACTGACAAGAGAAAGACCTAGTATCTCTTACATAGTTATTGACAAGTCTTATCCTGTAAATTTTTCTTACATATTAAATTTTATGAACAGACAAAAGTAATGATGGTAGGCAAGAAATTGTGCTCATTGATATCGACCAAATCCGTCGATCGTTTTTATGGTTTCCTGCCGTTAGACTTGTTAGTACTACAAGACACCACTTTAATAATTGTTAAAACCAAGTCCATTGTATCAAAATGTTAAAGACCTAAATATTCATTTACTGTAAAAAAACATTTGTGTTATAATTTTTATTTATTAATGTTAAGAGCTGTCTCTGGATAGTTTAGTTCCCAAATCAGGATACTAAAATATAACTAATTTGTTTTAAATCTAGGAAATCCTAAGAAAATGTGGTTTTGCTTATGTCATTCAGTGAACTCAAACAAGGAGTAAAAATCTAAAGGAGACATGTTACTCCATGTTTATGTGTGTGGTCCCGTAGATGAAATAACGCCACATGCAAAGACTACTGCAAAACTTGTGTGTCACACACCAAACAATTGTCGTCTCTGCATAGGCTGTGCACGTGCCAGCATCGGGGGCGTGCTGTCTGCATCCTGAGTGCTCCCCTGTTACTTCCGTGTGTAGATGCAGTCTTCAGCAAGGCATGAAATTCTGAACTGAAGGAAAACACCAAATATTATTCTCCAGTTGTCTGTACAAAACTCTGCAGCTTGTAATGGCACTTTGTCAGCAGTGCTGACTTTATAAAATTTGGTTTATCCCAAAGCACCTTTTCCATAGACTAGATTTTTCTGGGCTGACTTAAATCAGGAAGAATATGATGTCAGTCTTTTGGAATGTCTTGGTATAAATAGTGTTCCAAACTGAAGTATGGTATTTTGCTTGGGTAGGTGTGTGCAAGAAGCAATGTATTTGTACACATCATTTTTTCACCAAATTTCCAATATATAAAAAGAATAGAATATGCAAACTTTCAAAAACAATTTATTTGAAGCAGGTTTTAAAAAATTTATTGCCAATTTTAGGGGAGCTAAAGCTCTTTCAAGCATCGTGCACGCATGTGCGTACACACACACTGGCACAACCTCACTTACTAGCTGTTAAAATTCAAGTTAATTGACTTTCCTAAATACGATAAAATATTTTGGATGTTTTATCCTAATCTTAGACTGAGAAGTCTATGGTGAGGGAGAACATATTTTAAGAGGCCTGAGTAAATTGTTTTATGGTGTTTAAAATTATGTCACTGTCGTAATCCTTTATGACAGGATAATCAGTAATAAAACAGTACAGTGCAAACCAATTAAGGAACGTCAAGTCATTGGGTATGCAGCCTGCACACTGATTTACACAGCTGCTGATTGGAATAAATGGATTTAATATGTACTTATTTGCAGACTGTAGCTTTTCTGTCATCCTACAGGAACTGGTACATGAATAATCTAAGAATGATACCTACTTACAACTTTAATGAGATACTAATGTGAATCATTTTTTGTCTGTGTTATAAAGTATTGTGAAACACACAATGCTAAATAAAACTTTGTCCTCAACTCCAAGGACTTTGTAATAATTGCCACAGTGAAGAATATGTCTATATTTTATTGTGTACTCGTCTTGCTTGAATTATCCTCTTTTGAAGACAGGCCCCTAAGATTTTACTGTTGTAGTTAAACTGAGACATATTTCCAGCATTCTGGATTCCATGTTATTTGCCAATGTCTAGGCTATAGTCAGGAGTCAATTCAATAGCCCAGTGAAAATAGTGTACTATTTAATATGCTCCAACCAAGCACTTTGTCGACAGCAGAAACAATGTGAATAGTTCATAACTATACACATCAGCAACTATGTATACACAGTCAAACTATTTGTATTTTTCCCTTGTGAACTGTCTAATGTATATATAACCAACTTGATTTGCCTTTGTTTCTTCTCTGTGTTTTTAAGAATCATTTTGACAGTAAAAGGAAAGCAAATCTGGAATTGATACTATTCTGTATAGACCTCCAAATATCCCAGTTCCTCCCCAAAGCAAATGAGCAGCCTTCTTTGAGAGTACTGCTCAGGAAAATTTATACATCAGCTGAACTGCTTTTGTTCTTTGATTTTTCAAACTCACTTGTTGTAGTTTTTCTTGGTTTTATTCCTCAGTTTTAATATCTTGCCGATTGGTTTTCCAAACTCTGGGTTTTAGAACAGGTTACAGTAGTTCTTATCATAAAACTTTCTTTAGTCTATTTAAAGTACTCTCATTTATGAGGCTGTGTCAACAGATTAATATTTCAAGTTCGTTTGAATTTTAATCTTACTTTCTGGTTTCTCCCTCTAATTGTCAACAGTGAATTAAAGATTTCCAAATTTTTTTTCATCTTATTTTTTCATTCAGATAAATTCATTGACCAATCCAAAGACAGGTGATGCTTCTAGTCTACCTTACACAGGTGCACAGTTCTGGTTCCTCTGAGTTGTAAATATAGCTTATTTATTAAGTGTGTGGACTTTGGCCTCAGACTACCTGGTTGGAATTTTGGCTTTGCCACTTGTTAGCATTTTGACCTTGACAAAGTTATTTAATTACCTGTGCCTCAGTTTCTTCATTTGTAAAAGGGAAATGGGAAATTTGTGAAGGGAAGATAATAATATGTTACCCCATAGGGTGGTCAAAATTAAATCACCTAATTCATATGAAATGCTTAGCATAGTTTTCAGCACATAGTACCAGTCAGTAAATGGTAGTTATATTAATACTACTGTGTATAGTTAGGATAGATGGATTGGCCGCGAGCAGAGGAACAGGGGGATGAAGGAGAGGAGAAGGATGTTGTCAATGAGGTGTTGCTCTCATATGATTCTTTCTCAAAAGGTAGCCACTGTATTATTCATAGAATTTCTTCAAAAACTGCAGGCACATATAGGACATACTAGGACCACCATAATAAGCTACGTTTAATCCTTTTATTCAGAAGATATTAGGAATCCCTTATGAGCCAGGCAATGGGAATACAGTGATGCACATGGCCATGGAGTCTGCATTCTTAATGGGGGAGATTTCCACATTGTCACATGTCTGCATATCATAAAAGCCTTGTATTTTCATGGAATCTCTTAAGTGTAATGAATTGATCACAGCTAGCTCTTGATTCTTCTCTTCTCCTTTTACATTTACCCTGATGTTCATACTCCTGGACTTCATCCATGAGAAGTATTCAGGGGGAGAAAAGGAAGAATCAGATAACTAGAGGAAATGGAGGGAGGCATAATTTTGATAGATAAGCTGATGAGGCAACAACATGTAGGTAGAATTTCCCAAAAAATGCTCTTCCTCCCTCTCTACATGTTAGGAATTTAAAATGGTGCAACAAGACTGTAAATGAGCAAACTCTCTCCTAAGGGGTCTTAGAATCCAGGCCCATCACTCAGGGGTACAGACAAGAGCAAATCATTTTGGGTCCACCTCCGTCCGCCTTCCCCAGAACACAAAGGGGGAAATATGGTAAGTAGGGGCCTTGAAAAGAGAACAAATACTTTTTGAAAAGAAGTACCTAGAGGGGCATGTGTGAAAACGATCTGGCACTAGACATTTGCTTTGGAGATACTGAGGTTTATGGGCTAATCATATAATAAAAATATTTTTGATGAGCCAAACCTTCCTCCTACATCTAAAATTTCACTGAGTCTTTGCCCAGCGGTACCAGCAACTAGACCAAGGACCTGCCATGCAGGGGCTTGAAGCTCGAGCAGTCGCTTCATTTTCAGGGATGACTGTGTATCTGAGTGTATTTGAAAGAGAGACAATGAAGGCCAAGAATTAGCCCTGGCATTTAAGACACTCACCTGCATTCTGCCATTTAAGGTAGATGCACCTGGCACTTTCCCAAGGCAGTCATGTAGACGTCTCAAAGATGGTGGTACTACACTGTGGCTTTTGGGAAAGAAGTATCTGCCTAAATCCATGTTAGGTCAGGAATGATTGTGTAGTATTTCTGATATCCTTTCATCAGTTTCTTCTACTGAAAAAAAAATTTATTGTTGTTTCCGAATCTGCAAGAAGAGGCATTATGACATAGTGGTTAAGAGCAAGCTCTGGAGACAGACAGCCCGTGACCTTGCACAGATCGCCCCTCTCACCTCTTCTCAGTTTCTTCATCTTATTTACCGTGTCAACTGTATTTACATCGTGGAGTCATGGTGAAGAGTAAATGAGAGAAGAACACAGAACACTTAGAGCCGTTTCTGGCTCAAGTCTTTATTATTATCCTCAGGAGCAAGGCTGGGATCAGAGTACTTCATGTGTGTCCCCTGGATCGTTCTAAACCTGGTCTCAGTCAGAAGAGACCTGGGCCAGAGCTAGAAATTTAGGAGTTGTTAATACATCAACCAGGTGTTCCTAATCTGCACGTTCTAGAACCAGAGCTCGTGGAAGAGCTGAAATCATAGGCAGCGTTTTGTGTTTGTGAACATGTGTGCGTTTTTTCTGGGGGAGAATCCATAACTTTCACCACTTTTCTCAGGATCTGAGACCCCAAAAAGATTAAGAATCACTATCTTACAGGAAATACAGTAATACCTCCTCTGTCCCACATGGGTCTTCTTAAAAGATAAATCATTGAAACTCCAGGGAAAGTGTTTTACGAATACAACATTTTAGTGGAGAATAGTTTTTTAAAGGGCTCCATTTTATGTGTCTAGCACTCATTTTTATAAGAGTTTTCGTCTATAAAACAAATTTAAAACTTAATGGATCTAATAGGAATGACTTTCCTTTAGTGTCAGAACACACTTGTTAGTTTTCAAAGTGATTTTTTCGCAACTTAATGTGCATTTCAGCAATTGTTAGGTGTACTAATTTTTAAATACTCTGTATTATTTTTACAATTATTGTTCCTAATGGCTTCTTACAACATGCCTGCATTCTTCTGATTATTTCCTGTAGTAGCTTATATTTTATTTTCATTGTTGCGATTATTATTTTTAATAATTATTTGAACCTCATATATCAATGTCTTTTACCTTCATTATTTAGAACCAGGCTTTTCTGGTATGGTCAGAAATTTTACTCTTTGAGGGCAAAATACAGGTGGTGGTTTTCCCCTTCTCTCTTAGTTTTAAGCTATCAGCTCACAGTTATTCCCTCTGATATAAAATGCAAATGACAAATCTTGTTATCTCTCTCTCAGTGCAGATATTTTTCTTCCGGTTGGTTTTAACTTTTTGCAAAACTTGTATTAAATATTTTTAATATTTAAAGTGTTACATAAATTTTGACCTGCTGTATATTTTAAATATATTTTCTAATTTCCGCTCCACCTTTGATGTTCTCTTGACCCAATGACAAACTTACCTTTAGCTGTAATCAGTCCACTGTTTTGCATAATTGATTCTGTTTGCTAAAAGAACGGGATTGGCTGATTAGAAATAACTTATTCCTCCTTTAAAACTACTAATCTAGATCAGAATTAATTACGTTCCTTATTTTGGTTGTGTCAACTGTAGTGGACCTGATGTAAAAGCAAAAGGCTTGCTCTCCAACTAGGATCGATTTTGTTATTATGTTACTAATTTTTATAAACTAAGAATTCCCTCAGAAACACTACCCTATCTGAATCAGAAACTCCAGAATTTCTAATGGCACTTTTTTTATGTTCGAATTATCAATTGAGATATTATGGTGCCCTACTACATTATGTAATGTTTAGAAGGAATTATTAAGAAATTATGAATAAGGTTATACCATAATACATTTTTATTTCAGTGTTTGAAAATAGAATTGTTTTTATTAAATCGTAATTTCAGAGTAGTGTCTAACAATGTTTCTTTTTCACCTTAATTTCCCCTGCAATATACAGTCAATTAGCTATAAACACACTTATTTTTAAATGCAATTCACAAGCCTCTAATGGAATTCTGTGGCAAAGTGAAGAATCCTTTTATATCCACAGTACAGATGTGTCAAAGCCATTTCAGGTTTTGTTTATGCACATGGCAGACTATGAGACCTGAGTGGCTCAATTGAAAGAGTTTAAATCATTCTGTTAAGAGTTCTGCTACCACTTGCATATGTCAGTAATGAAAAATAATCAACATAAGCATCTTTGAAAAGCAATTTTGGACCATTAAAGATGTATGAATTTTGACAAAGCAAGAAGATTTGAGGCTTATTAAGAATATATTAGGTCGCCATGTTGAGTGAAGAGAGAGAGTATTTATGTCTCTGTTCAAGAAGAAAGGTGTAACCTCACTGTGACCTCATGAACGATTAAATGGACAGGTACCGTCAAAGACTTCAGTCTGAATGCTGACTGTTCCTACAAAGCTACTGTGAGAAGCAGAGCCTATTGCAGTGTGAGTCCCGAGAAGAAACAGGATCTTAGAACAGTTTGTATTTCCTAATGGACTACGTATGGGATACATAGTCATTGTCCACCTGACCTGTGGTCAGGGGTTACTGGGTAATCATTTTCTACAGAACTTACACATGCCTTGTTCATAATACATTAAATTTGCTCAAGGATTCTCAATTTCTTTTTCTTTTTCTTTTTTCTTTTTTTTTTTTTTTTTTGCTTATTAACCATTAAAGTTCGATCATTTGTAAATATGCAAGTAACTCAAGAGGAAGGTGAACGAAGCAGGATTTCTGTGGGTTTCTCTCTCAGGTGGAAGAAAGACAGCATCAGAATGTACCGAAATGGTGCCTCCGGGGATTCTGTGTTGTCCTTTTTGCCCTTCCACTGTGTAACCCTTATGAAACTACTTTGTTAAAAACAAACTTGAAAAAAATAGAAATATTTTCTCACTCCCCCCCAGAAAAGTTTATCTGTAGATCTCATAGTTGTAAATTTCCAAAATTCTTTAGTAATGAAGAATTGATTCCATTTGTTCTACTTAGCTATTAAAAGTATAGTAGAAGCATCAAAGTGGATTCATGGTCAATAGTCTGTGAAAGGTAGTTTTAGTCTCTCTGCATACTTTTCTCGAAAATGCTGAGTATTTCCTGGAATCATGACTACATTTGCTAAGACATGAATATATTGCATTTCTAGAAGATATGAAGTGCATCTCTGTCGTGTGATGTGAGTCTTATGTCAGCTGCAGCGACTCGATTTGCATGTAAATTCTGAAAATTTCCTTGTCCCATGTGACACTTCTGAAATGTCTGTCTGTTCTTTTTTCCTTTTTAATTTCTCAAGCTCACTATTTGGATAAGATAGTTAAAGGTACTGTATCCTTGCTCTTTGTTGACATATCTACATATATATCTATATATAACCGTGTATCAGATGGCACTAGGTATGAAAATAGACTGTTTATGCATATTTTTATAAATTATCAATCAGGCTTACATTACGTTAAATGCCTTGGAAAAGTACTGAGACTTACATGTCTGTGTCTCATTTTTATAATTTTGGGTTATCGCGGATTTCATTCCTATGTAAAAGCATTAGTTTTCACTGGAACCAAAAACTGAAGATAATAGTACATTTGCTGTTTTTTGTTTACAGTGTTTTTTGTCTTGGTTTTCCTTTTTTGCTTTAAGATCTTCATTGTTGGCAATTCAGCTAGTGAGCTTTAAATTCTAAATTAGAGTGTCACAAATGTTCACTGTCTTATCACAGAATAAGAAATTGTCAGTCTAAAGAAGATTCTGGTTAACATATGTTGAGAGAAATCTCATTTACCCTTATATGGAAACTTCTTTGGCTTTTCTGAATGTTTCAAAATATATATGATATTATAATTTATGTTTTGTTATTTTCTAAAAAAAGCTACAAAATATTGTGCATTCTATGAAACAGAAATTATAACACTGCTCAGCAGAAAACAGCAGATTCTCATGTCTTCAGTTATTGTTGAAATAGGTGGAAAGTATTTTTTCAGAAGAGAAAATTCCCTTTCCCTTTCTCCTCAGATTACCTATTTTCTATTCCTTGTTTGTGCTTTTCATTAGAATATGAAAATATTCATGGCAATATCCAGGCTTTCATACAATAATTCTGTGTGCATGCAGTCAGCTGCTGCACCTCTTTGAGTCAGTGGGGCAATTAAATCTTTCTTTTTCGTTCAAAACAAAAACATCCATAAGAAAAATTCACCTTTTGTGTATTGACTAATCCATAACCACAGACGGTAATTGTCTGAAAGTAAAGAAGTAGCAAAATTAATCTCATCTTGACCTGATGGTATCCATAAGTATAATTTCATTATAACCTGCCACAAGAGACTGTCAAAATATTCTTTCTGGTAACTCTAATCTTAAGAGACAGAATGTCTCTTTGAGACATTTTCACTTCAAGTTCCTCAGTGGAGGAGGGGAAGCCAATATATGAATAATTCTTTTAATACAGACTTAAAATAAACATCTTTAAACAGATTGTCCCCTTAAATTTTGTCACTGAAACAAGAGTAGCATTCTCATTGTAAGCAGCTGTATAACAAACCCACAATTGCTATAGCGAGTATTTTTACTAATATATATTCTATACCAAATTATAAATAATTCTGTCCAAAGAGATCTGATTAATAGCCAATTATTCTTACAACTTTAGAGCATTTATATCCTTGTTTCTGTCAGTGTCATATCACACTCATAGCAAGAACGCCAGAATCTACTTAAGTGTCATCCTCATAATCAGATCATGTTGGCTGCATGCCAGATATCATCAGTAAGGAGTGGCAAAAATTGGTTTTCTTTTTAAATGTCATGTTAGACTGAAACAATTATAGATTTTGGATATATTAAATTATTTTAATTGTTTCCCAAATTTTCCCTCCTTGCCCATAAAAGCAGACAAGATAGGATATAAAGGTAACAGCATAAAAGCCTTAGGGAGATTGTCACAAAATATCACTCTTCGCTCTGTCTTGAAGCACGTCACTACCGTGTTTTTGTTCGGTCTATCAATGTTTTATTGTGGTCCTTACGGTATTTCATTTCGTCCGTCCTGAGTAATCAGATATGCACAGCTATTACATTTAGTTGGAAATCCTGTTGGTCCTGTCCCATCCGTATGCAGCCTGAATCCTGATGTGTGTTAGAATAGATGCTAAGCTGCTTCACTATTTCCTGGGCTTTGCTTATTCTGTGAAAAGGAATGTACTCTTGGCATAAAGTATAGTCATTGAGACTGGCCTATACTTTGTGCAATTATTTAATGCACTGTAATTTCACATGAATACACGGCAACTCTGAGGCCAGATAAAATTAATGTTCTCTTTTTAGCATCATTCATAGCCTCATACCCACTTTCATGCTTTTGAATTTAGAGGGAATTTTTGAAAGCAACAAGGTGCTCTAAGAAGGCATGTCCTAATGAGTGACCGGTGATATTTACAACAAATTAAAAATCTGTACTAGGGATACTGAAATTATCTTATTGAGATGCTTTCTCACACCATACAGTCAACCTTGTTGCTTTGGTAAAGGAAAAAAATTAAAGTTAATTTTGTCTGGCCTGCAGCTACTTAGTGGATCGTTGCATATATTTCTGTCCTGCACAGGTAAGTGGTGTCTCAAGGATCAGGCCAATCAAAGATGCCACTTGGATAAGAATTAGATTCCTTAGATAACGTTGCTGTTCCTGTCCATGTGCAATTACAGTATTTGTGCTGTTCTAAAGGCCTGTTCCCACTAAGTGTCCCTTATCTGTCTATTTTAGGTGCAAAAACTTGCAATACTCAAATCACTTGTGTTTTCCTTCTTTATCTCTTTTGACAGAGGGCTGTCCTGGTCTGTGCAACAGCAATGGAAGATGCACACTGGACCAAAACGGCTGGCATTGTGTTTGCCAGCCAGGGTGGAGAGGAGCAGGGTGTGATGTCGCCATGGAGACCCTCTGCACCGATAGCAAGGACAATGAAGGAGGTGAGAAATGCTGAGCGTGGAAACAAGTGTGTGCCAGAGCACAGGTGGATGAGTTACAGTGAGGACATACTTATTGGTTGCCAAAAAAGTCTGATCCCTGTAGATTAGATTGATTGAAAAATGTGTGAGTGCCGATAGTGATTTTGCTCCCCATTTTCCCTGAAACAAATACAAGATTATTATCATTCAGGGAAAAGGCAAAGTAACCAAGCTACTGTATGATGTACATTGTTCTCCATTCCTTTTCCTAACCTCCAGGTGACAATTCTCCACACTACAGTATTGGGGACCCTGTGAATCGGGAGCTCTAAAGCAGTATTTTAATGACTAAAGATGCCAGGCATTTTCCAAGCTCCTCTGTTGAAAGGCATGGATGGAAAAAATAAAAGAGTAACAGAAAACAGTCTTCTTGAAGCTGTACTTCCAATATCTTTTTATTCTCAACTTTACACCCTATTAAAAAGATTGTGAAATTCTACCCAATGTAAGCCCTCGGTTAAGAAATAATTATTTTCCCCATTGTACACATCCTCTATGCTACTGAATTTTAATTTCAGAGAATAGAGTGAGAGTTGGTGATGACTTCTCCGGGGGTGGAATAGTTGTCCCCGATAGCTGTTGGAAAAGGATTTCGTTCCCATCTGAGCCTCTGTGGTCACTTGCTCTGTAGATTAGGATGGGTTTCTCTACCCGCTCCTTCATTCCACCTGCTTTTGTGGGAACATCCACACGGCAATCCAGCGTGGGTTAGGAGTGGAGCTTTTGGAGTCAGACAGATCTTCACTCCGCCTTGTAGTACTGTTGTGACCTTACACAAGATTCTGATCTCTTGAAACTTCAATTCTTTCATCTATAGAATAGGAATAAAAGCCTTTTTGAAAGGGTTAAGTGGGAGAAAGTATGTAAAGCACTCAGCGTATTGCCAGGCATATAGTATGTTGTACATAGCAGCTATTATTATCCGATTTTTTTTTCTTTTGCTTTCAGAAGTGTTCGTCTTGACTAGTTGAAATCACAGAAGGTTGTCAGAGAGGATTGAACAGCCTTTTCTTTTCTACCTAGAGTGGACCTAACTACTGTTCTTTAGGAAGCAGAGTGATAGCCTAGGCCTACAGTCATTCTCAAACCAAATATATCTGTGTCTCATCTTCCTGACATGGAGCTGCAATTCTCCTCTTTAGTTTCTAGCAGACTGTTGATTCTTTTCTCGATCTTCTTTTAACCTGGACTGTCAAGAAACTTGAGCCACAAATTCTGAGCTAAAGCCTCCTTTTCTTGCTGCTCCTGACAGATTTAGGTAGTCCTTAGCCCGAGAAGCTTTTTCTGTCTGATAATACCTTGTTGCCCCTGACTCCTCTTAACCACGCTTTGTAGAAATGGCGTCATTAATCCTCTCGGAAGCGCAGCGCAGATGGCAACTTTCCTAGTTACTGTCCCCCAAGAAGACCCGACCCCATTGTTTCCTATTGCCTGGGGAGGGAGGAGAGCGTCTCCTCCTCCCGATCATCTATTTCAGTTTTTGTCTTCTAAAAGGAGATTACATTGAGGAGGTAACAGACTCTCTCAGAGGGAAGCCAAACTGCAGGGCCAAGTCTGCAGAGACACTGCCGAGTAATTTAGGGGCTAATCAACTCTTCAGTATTGTTATCAGCTAAGGAGGTTTTTCCCTTTCCTCAAAATTTATCAGTTGTGAATTGGCCTCGTTCCCCTTTTGTTTATTCTTATTAGCATGAAACTCTACTATCTCTAGTCTTCCCTCTCCAAGGGGAAGTCTGAGCTGGTAGAAGACCTCCTGTGGATTCTCTACTTATCTCATATAATTTGTATTCCTGTCTCTAACCTAATTTTGTTGATCTTCTAAGAAGGAATCTCAGTGCCAGCTTTATTGTACTCTGAGATTGTAACCTGGGTGCCTTATAACCTAAGCTAGAGGGTTATTTGAGCTTGAGCCTGGGCTGTGTATAGAGATAGTATTTTCCACACCAAACCCAAATCAAGATGCATCATCTGGCAATTAAGAATATCATTGTCATTATATGAGGACAGTAGAACAGAATGTGTAAAATAAGGACAGCACCTAAAATTCTATGACAGATGGTAACTGTACCATTATAGATCCATTGTCTCAACTAAGTTTGGTGTCAAAATGGTGAATTAACCAGAAAGTAGCTAAGTAGTTTGACTTAACACATTAAGTAAGTAGGGAGGAATGGAGGGTGAGGAGGTTGATTTGGCCCTCGTCAGAAATTAAACACGTCATATAAATTGCTACTAGTCTAGTCTGAGCAACTTTGTAGAACACAGTCTTTGTAAAAAAAAGGAACAAAGAAAGTTGCTTACTATTCCCCAAACTGAGGAAGGTATATGAAGAAATTTTAGAAAGGACAGCTACATATGGGAAATAGTTAAATATTTTTTCTTAGACCAAGCATCTTCTTTCCCCTCTAAAATATACTTATCTTTACCAAATCCAGTTTGCCCCATCTCCACTGTCGAAGCGTAAAGATCCTCAAAATCTGGATCTAACTAAGTTGCCTATGGAGTCCCACTTCCCCTTTATGTCTCTGAAATGCTTCAGGAAAAGCAGTCTTAGAAGGGAGTTCTTTATGAGGAATGGGAGGAATGGCCTATCGATAAAATAGATTGGAGGAACTTATCTTTAGCCACCCTCTTGACACTTACACAGTCGTAAGAAGTAAACCTCCTATTCAGTTGGACGTTATTTGGCCTTAAGGCTCAAATAAACAGCTGTCATGCACACAGGGTCTTTCTAGCTTTTCAGAACTAAAGGCAACCTTTTACCCACAACAAATGCCCTGACAAAGATCCCCACTCTATACGGAATCAACAACGTGCCTCCCCCATCTGCTCCTCAAATCTGGCTCCAGGTATCAAACAGAGGCTGTTGGAGCAGATCACTTGGACAAAGGCAGGCAATGGAATAGTAGATTTTTAAATCACACAGTGGAAGTCAGAAACAAATGGTCACCAGACCAGATAATTATGGGTAACATCTCCAAACAGGGCATGTAGACACTTTGGGGGCAACCACAAGAGATCCTGTCCTAGTTGAGAAAGCTTTCAGAGCAAATGATCAACACTACATGCCTGGACGTAGCTTATAAATATCTCTTCTTCAACTCCATCTTCACCTACAAAGTCAATCTCCCTCTAAATTGAGCCGTTTCTTGTTCATATCCCAGAATTCACTCTGCTGGTGTAGTTGCTAAGATCAGAGAAAAGGCAGGTGAAGAGATGGAAACTGCTGACTATTAAATGCTGTGTAATCTGGAGTGGGGTTTAAGACAGTGACAGTGCCACAATCTTTAGTTCCTTGGGTACCTCTTCCAGGCAGCCATCTGAATTGAGGCCCTGTTTGTCTCACAGCAACTCTGTCTCAGACTTTCACTTCCCCTCGACAAGAAGATCCTTTCTATCTGTTATTCTCACCAGGAAAGACTCTTTGGTTGCACGTGATAGAATCTTCACTCAAATGGTCTTAAGCTTTAAAAAAGAAAAATTATTGGCTTGCATAACTGAAAAATTCAGAGATAGCTGCACCTAGGTATTCAAACAATGATAGTAGAAATCTGGGTTAATTCATTTGTCAACTCTGCCTTATTCTATGTTGGCACCATTCTTCTCCCCAAAATGACCACCACCAGCTCTAGGTTTACAGTCCACTAACATAACAACCCCAGTACAAGGAGGACACCTTTTTCAAGGTTACGTGAGGCTGAGGCCTGGGCCTGGGCCTGAGCCCAACACTCACTGGTCTGAATTAGATCATCTCTACCCAAAGGAAAACTGAAGTTCTAACACAAGAAAGGAGTATGGTACTGGGTAGGCAGAAAAACAGATTCTACTATAGGAATATTAATAGCTTTCCTTAGCATTTAGTTTTAGTATAATCAGACAATATATTCCGATAACTATTTCATATGGCTAATAGACTTCTATTATTTTCAGAAGGAATCTTCTATTCTCTATCTCCTCCCTTTCCTCAAAATTACAGCCTTCTAACTTGAGAAAAAGAAGACCAATGCTGAACTTCTGACATGCTCTCCATACCTAAGATTGGCAAGACTGCCGTTCGGTTCTCCCTATATACTTTTATAAACCTACCCACTAAGAATCTCATTCAAGGGGGGTTCTTGACTTTAAATAGCTCCGCATATGGTGGTTCCACTATGTAAGCATCAAAATGCAACAGCTTGCCAGAGACAATTCTATCTTCATAGAAACTCAAGATACTTACTAACAAGATGATTTCTACAAAATACATTATCTCTGATAGTTATACCATGTTTCCATCTTTCTCCTCATTGGGGAGATCTAGTCAAAGTCCTTTGACGTCTTGCTTCCCTGCCTGGTCCTCCAGTGGGTAGCTCCCCTGTGGCTACCTGAGTTATGAGACTCAAGCCCTCCGCTGGAGCTTGGATGGTTGAGGACACAAGAATGACTTAAAGCCTCATACTAAACTTTGTGCAAGAATGGTAGAATGCCGAAGATGTAAGTCCTGCCAAGAATGATACATCTTACTTGCAAGTAGGTAGAGTTATTCTTTGTCCTACAGGGTTGTTACTTTGGGAGGTATGTCAGGAAGATGTACCTAGAACAGGCTTTTTTTTAAGTCTTTGGAGGCTGATGATAGTAGAGAAGAAAGCACAATTCAACTGAGGTTATTCAGAAATTAGAAAGATAGAAACAGTAGTGAGAGAGAGAAAGGAAGGAAAAAAAGGAATACAAATGAAAGGTTCACACTGCAGGAAAAAGTAGGAGTGTGCTTGGAGTGAAAAAGAGGAAGGAAAAAAATGAATGAGATTTTAATGGAAGCATCAGAATGAGTATGATGAGTAGATAGAGATGGTCTAAGTTTGGAGGTTACCAAATGAAAATAAGGAAATACTTGAAAATAGATTTTTAAAAAGTTCTAGCAGGAGGATGAGATGATTGTGTTCTCCAAAAACATATTAAAAATGAAAATTAAATAAAATAGAGCATAACAGAACTGGAAAGAGAGAGGGAAAATGATAAAAAAGAGAGAATGAAAGGAACAAAGAGAGAGAAAGAAAATTATAGGAGGTCATAAATCTTCCCAAAAAGAATTGAGATATCAGACCACAGAGTGGCACTCAGGGTTGCAGAGCTAAAATGGCAGATGATGATTTGGGGGAAAAATTACTATTAGTTTGAAAGACTCTACTGGATCCTAAAGATTCAGGTTAGTCTGAACCCTTTTGCTATCCACAGAATTTTTAGAGCATAGTAAATCCCATCCTAGGAAAGAAGAGTCCAGCTTGTGCTCTTAGAAGCAAAGGACTCAGGTGGTTTCCCAATAGTCCACAAGGAACATGGGATTTTGCTGCTATTTTTGAATGAGATTTAGGAGATGAAAATCAGAGCTGCACAGGCTGGAACTAAAAGTGTCCGCTATGTTTTACACCCATTACCGTTGGCTGCCACCTCAAGCTTCCTTGCACCGGACCTCTTTAGAAACAGGTCTCCTTGTTACACATATCTCTACGTCAAGAACCTCTGCATTCCTGGTGAGGGTTATTATTAGTAACCATGGTACGTAGATATTACATTCTCATTGTCAAAAGAGTGAACCACTGTCAACAACTTGGTGTGCATATTTCTACTCCTCCTTCAGTGAATTTATATACGCATTTATATTTTTAAACTTCAATGGGATAGATACTGTTCTAAATTTGATTCTACCAAAAGGTATATCTTAGAGATTTTTTTCATGCCAGTGCATACAAGCCCATCTCATTCCTCAAAATAGAAACACAGATGTATTGATTAATTTTACCACTACTACATTAATAATAATGTAGTTTCTTATTTTTTTGCTCTTGACATAAAGACAAATCTGTAGTGAATCCCTGTGTGTCTGTCTGTGTATATATCTGCATATAAGTCTTTGTGTAAATGTACAATATTTCTTTTGGACAGATGTTTAGAAGTGAAATTGCTGGGTCAAAGGGTATTTTAGTTTTTAATTTTGATAGCTCCTGCCAAATTGCCCTGCAAGTAGGTCTTACCACTATCCACCTCGTCGGTATGAGAGTGTTTATTTCCCCCATGTTCATAGTCTGTACATAATCATTGTACATAAACAAAATTGTCCAACAAAATGAAAATATGAATTTTGTCTGACGGGTGAAAATGACTCCATTTTTGTCATTTTAATTTGCATTTCCGTAATTACTAGTTAGATTGATGATCTTTATATATGTTTCTTGACCATTTGTATTTCTTCTTTTGCTAATTGCTTATTTATTTCTCTTGCCCATTTTTTTCTATTGAGTTGCTTGACTTTTCCTTTTTAACTTTTAGGACTCCTTTGTTTATTCAGCTTATTAATTCTTTGTTAGACATGTTGCAGATATTTTATCCTAGGTTTTCACTTATCTTTTAACTTTGTTCATGGTGTCTTTTTTGTTGCAGAAGTTTTCAATTGATATTAGGTAAATTTTTATAAGGTTTATCTTTCATTCATGAATTCTGGGTTTTTTATCTTCATAAATAAGTAGGACCTTTCCATTTGTAAGATTATACATAGTATTTCATATAATTTTTTCTAACACTCTTTATAATTGTGTGGACTGGTTAATGTCCAATTAATCAAGAAAGTTTTAAAATATCTATTGGAGTAAAAAGAAATAGGAATTCAAGGATTAGCATAGTGTCTAAGGTAGGAAAAAGATGGTAGAAGAAAACCAATGGGTGTCTCTAATGTGCTTCTAAGACTTCGTTTTGACTTCTTTGGATCTCACAATCCCTAGGAACTGAGTCTATTCTTTACTTCATTCATCAAATACATTGTATGCTGACTTGGTGCCAAGCAGTATACTAGATATTGGGGACACAACAGTGAACTAGATTAGCCCTCAAGGAGCTTCCTGAGACCCTTGTCTGAGCTGATGGCTGAAGGAATTGGAGGTGAGGGGTGGGGCAAGTAAAAGAGCAGTTTAGAGGTCTCCAGGCAGAGGGAATAATAATCATGAAAGGTTTTGTAAGCCATCTTAAGGAGTTCTAACTACTCAGAAGCCAGCAAAGACCAAGTAAAGGAAATATTTTAGTTAGGGAAGTGAAATAATCGAATTTTATTTCTGCAAAGATTGCTCTGACTAAAGTGTAGAGAATGAATAGTTGGGACAAGACTGGAACCTGGGAAACCAAGAAACTGTTGAGATCTTGTCAAGAGATGACCATGGTGGCCCGAAGCGTAGTTCAGTGAAATGGAAAGAAATAGACTGATTCAAGAGATATGTGAGGTGAAGAAAAGAAGGCCCTGGTAATTGATAAGGTGCAGAGAAAAAGGAAGGGAGAAGAGGATTCAAGGATGACATTTGGGTTTCTACATTGAGAAACTGGATAGGTGGATGGTAGAACCATTCATTGAAATAGGAAATACAGAAGAAGTGGCACTTTTAGAGACAATCATGTTGTGTTTTAGATGTGTTAAGTTTTCAGTGCCTGTGTAATATCCAAGTGCAAATATCTAGAAGGCAGTTTGTGGATTTGGAGTTCAGGAGAATGATCATTAGCATTGAAATGATGTGAACATAGAGACTAAAGCCACCAAGAAACCTCCATTATAGACAAATCAAGAAGATACAGAAAACCAAAAATGATCCCAATTCAGTAAGAAATAAATGAATTTCCTGCATATTACAGAATGGTGACTTAAGAGTAATGGAAGGCATACCTGTACACTTTGAAAATTCTGAAGTCCACAGATAAAATATTGCATCAGCAATTCTACCTCTACTTCTGACTTGGAATGGGGGAAGGGGGCTTCCAAATACTGTGGGGAAGGGCGGTGGGCATTAATTCTCTTTTGAGTAAAAAAGAAAATTCATTAAAAAGAAATTCATGGCTCTTTATCCAGTCAGAAAATCAAGTTTTTTAAAAACAAATTAAAATATCTATAGCTGCTTAGAAGAAGAAAGTGAGAGTTTTGACAAGCAGATCAAAGCCAGCATAGAGGAACCAAGGAAAGGGCTTGGAATCAGAAGTTTTAGTAATCTGGCAAAATGTGCATTGTTTAAATTTTCCAGAAAAAAATATCAAGAATGATTCAAAGAGTACAAGGACTTAGGGCAGGGTGGCAACATTAAAGCAAGACCAGAGGTTGGCAAACTATGAGGCCAAAGACTGTTTTTGTAAATAAAGTTTTATTGGAACACAGTCACAC
This sequence comes from Tapirus indicus, assembly GCA_031878705.1. NCBI lineage: Eukaryota > Metazoa > Chordata > Mammalia > Perissodactyla > Tapiridae > Tapirus > Tapirus indicus. The sequence goes on along the minus strand of CM062937.1, from coordinate 28,905,996 downwards.
CCATTCATTTCCATATTGTCTATGGCTGCTTTAGCGCTATAAAGGCAGAGTTGAATAGCTGCAACAGAGACTGTAAGGCCCATAAAACCTAAAATATTTATTACCTGGCCTTTTACAAAGTAAGTTTGCGAACCGGTGTTAAAGTCCAATGAAAGCCTAAGATGAGAACATGTTTAAAAATGATAACTAGAGGAATAATATAAAGGATTGAGTGGACGGAAGCATAAGCTATATTATCTACTTTACATCAAAGTACCACTTATATTGCAAAGCCTAACTGCAGAAAGAAAGGCTCTTCACTGATCATTGAAGTTGTTATTCAGTGGGTTTTGAACATTTCTGATTTTCTTTAGATTTTTTTATGATTAATTCTATTGGAGATGGCTTCTACACCAATTTAAGCCAACCTAATATTGCTGAGACTAACATGGGATCTTCATGGTTTTGAGAAGCTATTCCACAAAGACAGTTTTACTACAGTATACATTTGGGCAAGTGGGTAATCGACTTAGTTGGACTAGATAGCCCTAGCTATATAAGTACAGGCAAAGAATGAAAAATATTTTTTCAAGTTATAGGGAGCCAGATTCATAACCATCCGTCACTTGCTTGGGCAAGTTACTGATAAACTCTGCAGAAAAATAACAGTGTGTCCCTGCATCTTGACTGTTGAAAATGCGATTCTTTCTCTGATTGATGTTAGCAGAGAGGCTTGTAAAAATGCATTTCCAACTGATTAGTTCAGAAGGTGTCAATCTCATGCAGTTTTATGACCTGCAGACTACATGCCAGATGTACATTTGCTTTTTATAAACTAACAAAGATGAATGACTAAATTTGAGCATTCCTTTTTGGCAACTGTACCGTATATTGCCTAAAGGAAGACTGTGGGAGTATTGTGGGGGAGGAGAAGAGGACGAGGAGCATTTAACCTTTAATTTACAAGATTAATGGAGATAAAATATAGTATTTGGAAGTACTTTCTCCATTAAGTAGTTTCTGCTTATGTTAGAGAATGAATAGAAGGGGAAAACCTACAAGAATATCAAATATTTGTGTTAACGTTACTTTCCCAAGCCAATACACACCCATTCTAAATCCATGGAGTAAGAACTGTAAAATATATCATAAAATAAATATTAAAGATTTCTCATGAAGTCTGAACATAGAATCATGAATTGTTACTGAAAGGGTTTTATTTCTTTAATTGTTTTTTTGAAGCCAGAAACGATATTGAGGCAATAGGTCAATAGTCTACTACTTTAAAAATCTGAGTCTTAGTAGCTGTGCTTCTATTTCTCTGAGAGAGATGGAGAAAAAAATACAATGTATTGCATTATTATAATATGTCCTCCTGAAAAATAAGCCTAGAGCATAGTTTCATCTTTCTTCCATTCGAAATATTGAGAAATACTTAGCCATTTTTCATCTTCGTGGCCTTTTGGCTGAAAATGTTATATCTTGGTAAATTTATATGAAGTTTCAAAGCTCAGTTTCATTTGTTTTTCTTAAAACATCATTTTAAATTTTTGTCAAAAAAATCAATACGCAGTTTCACATAATGAACAACCCATTTTTTTGAAAGGTAACAGACATCTACATGAAAATGTAATTATAATAAGGAAACAATATGTAGTAAGATCTGCCTATCAGAAATTGCAACTCATACATTTTCATGTGTACAGAAATTGTAGCAACAAAAAAATTAAGATATTAATGTAAAAAGAGTCCAACACCATAAATTTAATTCCATTATTCACTTATTAAAGTTTTTTTTTCAACTGTAAGTAGAATAGTGAGATTTTTAGTTACTGCCTCCAGATAAACTAAGTCTCTTTAGTTGATTTCAAGTGACAGAAAATCCAGTGCAAACAGGAATAAGAAAGAAGGCAATGCCTTGGCTTCTAGAACTGAAAAGCCTAGGAGATTAGGTACAGCTTATTGCAAAAACCCCAAAGATGTTATTATGACCTGTTGTTTTTTCTCTCCAGCTTTTGACTCTGCTTCTTCTGGGATGGCTCCATTCCCTGACAGGTTCCCCTATAGTGGCAGCAAGATGGACACAGCAACCCCAGCCTCACAGCCTTATAGCTCCAAGCCTCGGGGGAGGGGTGGAGAGGGGAACAGATCTCTTTTCTGATAGTGAGTGCCTGAAATTCACTCTGGTTATACAGGTTAGGTCATGAATACATTTCTGAACCAACCATGAAGGAAAATACACACAGACTTGAGAGTTGGGGAGGGCTGGATACCCAAATGAAAAGTTAGAGCCATTGCCCAGGGAAGGGATATGGCTGTTAGCAGAAATCACAAGTGTTCAAAACATTCTTCTTCAGGTGGGCAAAATGACTTAGGGACACTGAGCCAGGCCCCTCATCTCTTCTTACCTTACCTGTGCTATTGTTAACCTGCTTCTAGACTGGGCAATATAATTCAATTTAGTCTGCTTTCTTTTGTCTCAGTTTGCTGTCAGATAATAAAGGGGCAAACTTATATTCTATTAATAAGAGTAGCCTAAGGCAAAAACATGGCTAGTGTGGTTTTTTAAAAATAAAAGTTATTCAAAAACACTTGTGTAGGGGCCACCCGGTGGCGCAGCGGTTTAGTCCGCGCCTGGCAGCCCGGGGTTCGCAGGTTCGGATCCCAGGCGCCCGCCGACGCACTGCTCCGTGGCGGCGTCCCATATAAAGTAGAGGAAGATGGGCACGGATGTTAGCCCAGGGCCAGTCTTCCTCAGCAAAAAGGGGAGGATTGGCGACGGATGTTAGCTCAGGGCTGGTCTTCCCCACAAAAAAAAAAAAAAAAAAAAAAAAACACTTGTGTAAATAAAACATGTAGGTCAACCAGATATTTTTAGCTGAGTTTGTCATAATAGGATCACACCAAGACCTGATATTTAGGTTTGAAGATTTTAAACCATTTTGTCATTTTTGCCAAAAATGATTCAAGTCTTCAGAAACTAATGTTTTTATAAATCTGTACTGAGAAATGTAATCGCCAAGAAGATCAAAAATCGTTTGTCAACTGGTCAGAGAAAAATGGCCTCAAGGGATAATGTCATCAAGTCATTATAACCTGCCACTCTTATCCCCTAATCGGTTGGTTTATGTGTTTCAAACAAAATACTGCCCATTGAATATAGTTTCCCTTTAATGTTCCTAGAGAAGGCACTGGCACATTCTTTCTATCCATTACTCCTTTTGTGTCACCAACACTGTAGGTCAATTTTTTTGTGATGGGTTTCTTATCATTTCTAATATTATGGCTTATTTACGTTTGCCACATTTTGATTAACATCTGCATTTTAGGGCAGGCATACTGAGGGCTCGAGTTCCTTTTTAAAATTTGAGAAATGCCTTAATTTTATTTGGAACACACTTTACCCTCCTTGGGAGAACTATTTCCTTGAAAGGTGGTTGGCTAATCTCATCCATAGTATGTTGATTTGTATTTACTTCATTTCACAGACTTTCATTTTCTGACCCTTTCCCAAATTTTAGATCTTCAACCAATGCAGGTACCCATCCGTTTGTCATATGCACCTACTATAACTCCTGGTGCATTTTTTTCTAAAATATGAAGACTTGAGTAATTATACTTACAACTAATCCATATTCCTTCCTATCACTAATGGATTGTTCTAATCAGTAATTTTTTATTTCATACTCAGAGTCAACATATGATTCTTTTCAGTCATCTCCAATCCAAATATTTAGTGTCTATGAAAGCAGCTGCAAGTATTGTATATTTCATCTAGTTTCCAAAAGTATGCCTCATAGAAATCACTATCAGATAGGGGGAGCAAATCATTTGATGTGAAAAAAAACAGCCAACAAACAAAACTTATTCTACATCACGGCGTAAAAAGGGGAATGCTCTCACTGGCTCACATTTCTCTCTTACAGATGGACTCACTGACTGCATGGATCCTGATTGCTGTTTACAAAGTTCTTGCCAAAATCAGCCATACTGTCGTGGACTGCCTGACCCTCAGGATATCATTAGCCAGAGCTTACAATCACCGTCTCAGCAAGCTGCCAAATCCTTCTATGAGCGAATCAGTTTTCTTATAGGATCTGATAGCACCCATGTTATCCCTGGAGAAAGTCCTTTCAATAAGAGGTTAATGCATCTTTTCCTTGTATAGATCTATAGTGATATTATCAACAGTTATTTGCACTTTATATGAAACGCTGATGACAGTGAATTTGAGGAAAGTGTCTTTTTTTAATGCAGCTTTTCCTCTTTTGGAAAATTCTTCACCCAACTTCGCATTTCAAGCATTTTTGACACAGTTCACATACTTCGTCGATTTCAGTGCCTGAGACATAACAGGACATCCCATTAAGGAGTCAATAAATCTTCATTTAACTAGTTGATTTTGTTAGCACGGTTGGAAATGTTTCAAAAGAAGCAATGAAAAGACCCCAAAAGGCAAAACCGAAGTGCACTTTTTTTTAGCTGAGCTCACTAAATAATATAAATTATGAATTAATGTAATGGAACTGCTAACGGCATGGCAGTGAGATTGCATAAGCTGTTTGGCACTTTACAGAGCAGTAATGACCTGAAAATAAACCAGTAAGTGAAAGCAGGTGTCTCATGTCTCACTGAGCAAAAGAAGACGATTTACACCAGAACTCCTGGGTCTGCAGTAATTTAACTGCATTGATGCAGTCAGCCCCAGCAGTTGATTAAAAGTTGTTGCACAAATGTTCCTTATTACCCACTTAAATCTTGTACCTCTTGGTCCCTGCAGATTTACAGATTGCCTCAGAATTAATTGGAAAGTTACTTTTCTTCATGTAAGCACCAGATCTATGACTTGTGAAAAAAAAGCACGGTTTATAATTTTAAAAAGTCATCTCTAAATTATGGGTCTTGATAACTCTCCAAAAACCAGATTGCAGTAAATTAAAACCCCGGGTAAACACCAGGCATTTGGGAAATGTGAATTACACCTAATTAAAAGGGACATTGTCTTGGGAGTATTTCTGGTCTGGTTTTTGTGACTAACAATGGATTGCGTGTGATCGTGTTGTTGTGTCCTCAGGTTGAATTATCTCTAAATCATGATAATGTTGGCCTGAGAAGACTAATGTTCATTCTAATTATTCTACTTTTCCCACAGCCTTGCTTCCGTCATCAGAGGCCAAGTGCTAACCGCTGATGGAACTCCACTTATTGGAGTAAATGTCTCATTTTTCCACTACCCAGAATATGGATATACTATTACCCGCCAGGATGGAATGTGAGTTAGTCCCAACGCACTATCTCTGTTTGAAGTATTTTAAGTATAAAAACTAGACATTCTCATTTCACCCAGCATGTTTTATTGTCCCTTTTAATATAGGAATGCAACAACTTTGAGACTCCAGAAGTCTGTGACAGTACATGTGGCAGAAATTTAAAGTCATATACTGACATAGTTCTTTAAAAGTTTATTTCGTTTTCTAAGGCATGATAATAGTCTTGTGGTTTTGTAGGAAAATGTCCTTTGTCTTACAAGATTCATGTTGAAATAGTTAGGAGTGACATATTATATCTACGACTTAAGCTCAGATGGTTCTGAAAAAGGAGTAGATAGATCAAGCAAATTTGGGAAAATGTTAATAAATTGGTAAATCTAAGTAAAGGGTATATGGGAGTTTGTTGTATAATTTTTTTAATATTGCTGTAGATTTGAAACTATTTCATTTAATAGTTGGGAGAAAAAGTTGCTTTTCTTTATAAATCATGTTAATTTAAGGAGGTGAGTGTTAGGAGTTATACAGGATCCAGATAATGCACTAAGTATATCTTGTTTTTTCTTAGGTTTGACTTGGTGGCAAATGGTGGGGCTTCTCTAACTTTGGTATTTGAACGATCCCCGTTCCTCACTCAGTATCATACTGTCTGGATTCCATGGAATGTCTTTTATGTGATGGATACCCTAGTCATGAAGAAAGAAGAGAATGACATTCCCAGCTGTGATCTAAGTGGATTTGTGAGGCCAAATCCTATCATTGTGTCATCACCTTTATCCACCTTTTTCAGATCTTCTCCTGAAGACAGTCCCATTATTCCCGAAACACAGGTAGACTATTCTAGCAGGCAGTACTTTTAAATTAACTATTTTCAGATCCTGTGGTTTCCAAAGAATCTTAAAGAAAGATTGCAGAATTCCAGTGCTATCCTAAATAATTCTATAGAATGTGATGTGTGTGTGTGTAGTAGAATAGGTATTGTTACAGTAGGATATGGTTATTTCTTAAAGATCTATTCAAAATACTTTTTCATCAGGCTATATCTTATATATTTATTAGTTGAAGCCAGGTGGAAAACAGCTTAAACTCAAAAGCTAATAATGTCTGTGCTCATTCATTCATTCATTGGAAAAAGTTTTTAGTGCCTATAAGTACCTGATGTCCTGACTGACATTGTACTGAGTGCTATTGTACATGGTCTTTACTCTCAATAACTTACCGTTTAATTATTATTGTAGTAAAAATTTTTTCATAAAAGATGATTTTTAACAGAAAATCTCATTAATTTTCTCAAGACATAATTATTTTAAAAACTTGGTATCATGTTTTAAGCTCTAATAATTTGTAGTTCATAAAGCCCTGTTCCCCACAGGAAAAAAAAAACTATATAACTTTTTAAAAAAGAGCCACACTTTCATTATTCATTTTATCAACTGAAATACCTGGAGATTGTTTTCTTTCCTTTGTGTTTCCAATTAGAAATAACTTGCAGATCTTAAAGGTAAGACAAATACACTAATAATGGACTTAATTCATAAATAGCTTAGTAAAAATATATGATCTTTAAAATACAACAGCACATGACAGCTTTGTCACATTCATTCTTCAAATGTTTATTGAATACTTGCTCTCACCAGGCACTGTTATAATACAACAAAGCAGTAAACCTGTCAGGTGAAATGCTTGCTCCCAAGGAGTTTACCAACTAATGAGAGAGAGAGGCAAACGACTATATGTTAGGTTGTTATAATGTTACCAATTTCACCTCACTCCAGTGGGACTCCGACCCACATCCGGAGGAACTCCGAGGAGGGGCCCAGGGGTGGGCCTTGTACCTTTAACTTTGGTGTTTAAACGATCCCCATTCCTCACTCGGTATCATACTATCTGGATTCGTCCCCCTGTCCCCTCCTCAGAGGGTTCTTTCCTGTTCAGTGTCACAGATTTGAAACGAAACCGAAGCTGAGCATTCAACAGCGCAAGCTTTTGTTCAATGGCCAAAGAAGGGAGAAGTGGGAACTATGTTCACAAATCAACTTCTCAGCTCCTGGGGTGATTAGGCAGCTGTTATAAGGTGTCTGGGTAGGGAAGGGAGGAATATTCATAGTTATTCAGGGAAATGGGCAGGTTTTCCTGGGGAACAAGGGTGCCACCTCTTTTCTTTCCTTCTTCAGTTATATCCTGCTGTTTCCATGGCAATTGTAAACTGTCATGGCACCGGTAGGTGTGTTATGTAGAATGGTAATGTGTTACAATGAGTGTATAATGAGCTGCGGGGTCTATGTCAGGTCAAGTCAGACTGTCATGTTGCCTTCAACCGGTTTTAACTGGTTTTGACTATATGTCTCAACCATCTGGATAATAAGACTTATTTAAAAATAATAAAGCCAGGGTAAAGTGGATGGAGGTGCAATTTTAGAAAGTGTAGTATGGCGGATCTCTTTGATATTTCAGCAGGAACTTTAAGAAAGTGAAAGAATAAACCTTGAAAATGGAAGGGCGTTCCAGGCAGAGCAAAGAACAAGTTCAAAAGCTCCTTGGAAAGAGCATGCTTGGCTTGTTCAAGGAATGGCAAAGAGGCCTGCAGGTGTGGCTGGAGTGAAGATAGTGGTACACAAATAACAAAGCATTGAAGACCGTGGCAAGGATAAGGACTTTTTACTTTGAGTAATTGGAAGCTGTTAGAAGTTTATAAGGAGAGCAGTAATAGTTACTGATTTCCTTCTTAAAAGAATCACTATAATTACATAGCTGAGAATATTCTGTATTGGGCAAGGGTTGAAACAAGGAGGGCAGTTAGGAGGCCATCTCAGTAGTCCACAGGAGAAATGACGGTGGCTTGGACAAAGGTGGTTAGGGTAGAAGTGGTAAGAAGTGGACATGTAAGAGGTTGGAACTAAAGATGTAAATTTGCGAGACATTGGTGTTACAGAAATACTTGGAGCATAGGATAAGATCCCCTAGGGAGGGAGTGTAGATGGAGATGAGAAGAGATACACCAAGAAGGTCTAGGATAACAAAATATGGGATTCGCTCACAGGCAAATATGATGCAAAAGGAAGACCTCAATGATTTACTGCATAACAGTCAGGTGGACTTTGAGCTGAAGCTTTCAGAAATTCATTGTAACCTTATTCAACTTAGTATTTCCTCCCCAGGGTCCATCTTGCAATAACTCTGAACTTCTTAGTCCATCCTAAAACAGACTTAACCTAGAGGCAGTGTCTGTCTATGGGTGATACGTATGTAGCAAACCAGGTCATTGAAATGGGTTTCAAATAGTGAATAGTTCCATGAATATATGAAGGATTTCTTTTCCCATTCCATCATACGGTCAGCAAACATTTAGTAAAAGTTTACCGAGAGCCTATTATGTACAAGGTACTCTATTAGGATAAAAAGAGTCATAAGACGTGGATCCTGCCCTATGAAATGTGATCAAGATTTGAATGAAGAACTGTGGAAATTCACAAAAGAGGCCACTTCCTAAGAAAACCAAAGAAAGCATCACTGAGGAGGTTGGCCTTAAAGGGGAGAAAGGATATTTCAGATTAAAGAAGATGTGTGAGCAACAGCATTGTGGTAAAAACAAATGATGTTGTATAAAAACTGGTGAAAGATTTAAATGTAGGGCGTATAAGGGGAAAGAGTGGGGCCAGATTATGAATGGCCCTGAAATACCATACAATGGAGGCCTTGAATTCTTCAGACAGTATGGAACCAAGGGACCAATGGAGTTTTTTCAGCATTTCTCTAAAGCTAACTCAAGTGACAAAATGCATAACTGATGGAAGGAGACAGAGAGATCAGTGAACAGGCTAGTACTCACTGTATTTCCATACATATCCTGCACTCAAGTGGAGAGGACCCAGCAATCACAACAGTAGTAGAAATAGCAAAGAGGGAACAGATTTACAGAGAGATTTGGAAGGTAGAATTGGCAGGACATAGATTCTAACTGAATGTTTAATGGGGTCAAGAGTGGGGCTTACAGATCATGCAACTGGCAAAAATAGGCTTAATAGTTTATTTTTCCACTCTGGCTGGATTTACTTTACCCACTAATACAAAATAACATGGTCAAGTTAAGTTACGTAGGAGAGACGCATGTTTTAATGAACTAAATTAGAGGTAATTTGTTCCATGGAAGTAGGTTAATGATAACAAAGACAATGACCAGTTATTAAAATTAGGAATAACACATGATATTTTGAAATAGAAAAACAACTCCTAGAAGGTCTTAGGAAATATATATTAATGAAAGACTGCCTTGCGTATAGAAAACCTATCAAATTGATGATGAGAAATTATTTTGAAAATAAATTCTATGCTTTAGCGTTCAGTCACTTATATTTTCAGGGCCATTCAGGAGTCACAGAATCTATTTTTAAAACTAACTCATTTCACCCCAGTGATGGGAGAGTGGTGAGTTCTGTTTAGATTATTGACCCTACACCCTACAGTCCTACAGAAGTACTGTCAATCTTAAATGTAATGGTTTCCCTGAGTCTAATAGAGCTCCAAGAAGTTTCTATATGTTCATAAACTATTTTCTTAGACAGTCTGTGGCTGAATTCAGTCGGCATGTTTGGTAAGGAGAACCCCAACTGTAATAAATTGGTACATCTATTATAGTATAGCAATGCCTTCTTAATCTATTATATTGCATCACATCCCTCTTCACGACAACACTGACTCAACAGGCCAGAATGGAAGATTATTTAGTCCATTCTTTTGTGCTGCTTCCAACTGTGTGATTCTTTATATTGAAACTATCAGTTTACCCCCAGTATCAAGGATTCTAGTTAAGTTATTAAAATTTGGAGACGACAGATATGCATCATTTCTGTTTTACAGGAGAGAGGTTGAGGGGGAGGGGAAACACTACTGAACATCGAATCACTATTCGAAGATTTTTCTAACATGAAAATGTAGTCCTTTATGTCTGAATAATGGCTGTTGATAGGGCAATGTGAGGAAGGCTTTGAGAATGCTGTTTAACTCTTAGTAGAGAAAGGATGAGTTCCTGGTGAACACAGATACCCTTGCACTTTACAATGTATGTAGTAAGCCGATGAAGAGCTATTATTAACCACACTAATAGGAGCATTAGTAAGTCGAATCTGAACTGTTTACACAGATTTTATATACTACGTAAAATATATTTTTCAAAATAATTAAAATGTTTGGCATAATATATTTTGCATATGTCAGTATGTATTCATTGAACTAGTCACATTGATGGGTATATTCTGGGGTTAAGAATATGATTTTTAAAAATTTGTAAAGGAGGTAATTCTAATACAGGTAAATATATTAACTTTCAGTCCAAAAAGTATATATTGAATTCAAAATATATACATTTTGTATGCATTCAATAATACATTAATTGTTTCCTGGGGGAAAATTTACATAAGTTTAATCTATTAGTTCCTTTGCCATCATATCAAAAACCCTAGCTCAATGTTTAACTAATTATGAGAATGTGCTATTGCTATATTATCTTTCAACATGGATATGGGATTTGCTACAATTTAACCCAAATGAATTGGTCTGTTTGTTATCATTCTTGTCACTATAGGCTGTGACCAGTCAGATGCTGAGGCCATGAGCATAGGTTTAACCCCTACGTGAGCCAGCTGGCATAGGCCAGATCTTTGGCCTAGACCGCATCCGTGTTCTGAGCTAACCATCTTACAGATGTCTGCTCTAATTCTCCAGGGCGGCTGGGGTGAAAGATAGGTTAGTGAGAATCTCCTGTGACTGTAAACTAACAAGTCAGTGCGTTGTCAGCCTGATGGAGCAGTCACAGTGTCTCCTGTATGAGGGGGAGCACCTGAGGTATGATTAACTCAGAATAAATGACATGAAGCTTTTAGGAGAAGTAAAATTGGGCTGGCAGCAGAGTGCTTTTTAATTATTGAATAAGATAGTTAAAATGCATATTTGTGAAGAGTGATTCTTTGGTCTCGTATTTTAGTTGCGCTACTAGGTTCTTTTAAACATATTGTAGCTAGTAGTCACACATGATCACAGTCTGAGGCTCTGCTTTATTCAAACCTAGGTACTCCATGAAGAAACCACAATTCCAGGAACAGATCTGAAACTTTCCTACTTGAGCTCCAGAGCTGCAGGATATAAGTCAGTTCTCAAGATCACCATGACCCAGTCTGTGATACCATTTAATTTAATGAAGGTTCATCTAATGGTGGCTGTAGTAGGAAGACTCTTTCAAAAGTGGTTTCCTGCCTCACCAAACTTGGCCTATACTTTTATATGGGATAAAACAGATGCATATAATCAGAAGGTCTATGGTCTATCTGAAGCTGTTGGTAAGTTCCATATAAATATATTCTGCATCCAAAAAAATTGTCTTGAAGTTAGAACTAACATAAAATTAATTATAAACCATGGAGATCAATGGGGGAACAGATAAGAAGGCAGTAAGGCTGTCTTAGGAAGTTCTGAGCTGGTTGGTTTAGATCTACCATGGGAAAAAGAAATGTATTCCATATGATGAAAAGCAGACAGTGTCCATTTTTCTGGCTGAAATTATATCTTAGAAGAATGTCCTGAATGAGATTTTGGGTCGTTATATCCTTTTTTTATGGGTTTTTTTTTTCTTATGTGTTCCTTCCTTTTTCCGTTTTCTTCTTTTCTTTATAACTTTATCTCTTTGGCTTCCTTATCCTTTTTTATGTTTTCTGTATCTAACAACTAGTGTCAGTTCAACTTATAATGACATGTAACAGGATATCGGACGACATTTGTGTCCAAGAATTATTTCAGCTCCTTTGACTAGAAGAACCAGTCAATTCAGTAGAAGGATAGTCTTATCACATCAAACCAGTTGTTTCACTGAATGACTGGACAACACAATCAAAGTTTCACTTGTGAGATATATAAAGTATAGCTTCAAGCACAGGCTGAGAACATCAAAAACTAAAGGATAACGTGTTTTGTTCTGGTAGTTTTTACCTGAAAATATGATAAATGTTTTGTTCTGAGATTAATATATAATTTGGGCTTGAATCAATTCAAATCAATCAGATAATTGCCACTTCTCCCTTCACTTTATTCTAACTTTTCAAATCCATGTTTCATTGTGAACTCTTAAACTTTTCATTTGTGATTTGTTCATATTAATTTACTGCTAATTTTATTGTTCATTCCTGAGAATAACATGTGAATATAATGTCATAATCTGGCCATCTTTTTTGCTCTATTGAACCGTACTTATCGTAAATATTTTCCATGATGTACTACTCTTGGAAACTAAACAGCTCTAATGATTCAGATGGCAAATATTATTTTTAGTTATCATCTGATCACCATTTGGGGCTGGTTTATCTGATCTATTTACTTAACCAGTTGCCCAATCTGAACTTCATTTTGTGCTGTGAACCCCTTGTGAAAGAGTGGTGTGGGAAAAAAATACTAGTTTTCTATTAAATCGGTACAAAAATAATATTTGGAGATCATTTTTTAGAAAACCACGTTTTATATGATCAAATCTTCTCATATAAAAAAATAAACTCTGCTCATAAATAAGTAGAAATATAGTCTCAGAACACAATTGTGGAAAAAGCAGTTTTATCAGAATAATAAAATAAATTGCATTTCTGCCTGTAGTTGAGAAGATGAACTGTGACTTGTTTTGATTCCAGTGTCAGTCGGGTATGAATATGAGTCGTGTTTGGACCTGACTCTCTGGGAAAAGAGGACCGCCATCTTACAAGGCTATGAATTAGATGCTTCCAACATGGGTGGTTGGACCTTAGATAAACATCATGTGTTGGATGTTCAAAATGGTAAGACCTTGTTCACAGATAGTTGATATTGTTCACCTTCAAATTGATTAGATTGCAGCAACATTCTATCCTATGAATGCTGTAGGATTAGAATTAGTAGAAAAAAATAAAGATATATTTTTAAAGACTATAAAAGCCCGATGTGGGAACTACATAATATTCTTCTCATGAACTTTTAAATGTTTGTATATTCATCACCTTAAATAGTCTCCCCATTAGAATGTGACTGACTTCAGTGCTTCATTGAAAGGACTCTATGTGGGAGCCTTCACCACAGATTCATCTAGAAATGTCTAATTCTACAGTAAGTCAGTGAATTGATCCAAAGTGCTTTAGGAAGTTTTACCAAAAATGGAGGGAAGGGGATTTTTTTTAAAGTAAAGAAAAAATAAAAATCCATGTGACCTTAGCAAAATATTTCTAATAGATCTTAATCTTTAGGTAATTAGTCTAATCTGAATATCTAGATTTTTTTCAGTTCTTCTTAGAATGTATCTGAGAAAAAAATTATTCTCCCACTCAAAGTGGATTAAATATACTGTTATTTGACTTTGCAAATATTAGGAAAAAAATAAATGAATAATCTGAGAAAAAAGCAAGAATCAAGAGTACAACTTGTAGTAGATTTTATAATGTAATAAGCAAAGATGCTCTGAAAAAACGTATTTCAGGCATCATGAACCAAAAGAGATAAATTACTTGCAAAATGTGACCAGCTAAATCTCATAAAGAATACTATTTATATTAAACAAATTCTGTTGTCTTTACATCTTGCCCATATGCTGGCTGCATCTCAGATAATTTATAGGTACTTTGCTAGAAAAGCAGAACCTTATGGTAGCTTCCTCTAGCCTCCTATCCTAAACCACATGATGCTAGTAACTCTCTACTCACCTTTTACAAATATCCAGAGAAGGAGATTTCACATTTTTGGCAAAATTATCTAGCTTTTGACTTTGCAGAAGGCTTTGGAAGGTTCAGAAGGTTGATTTGAGCGTGCAGTACAACTAAATGTTTAACTAAGACTAATGGTCACTTTTTCAGATTAATGTTGCTTTGATTTTCTTTTTTTTTTAATTTTTTGTTGAAGTTGGAGAGGATGAATGTTAAACCTGCAAATACACTAAATCTAAGGCAATTTCCAAGACAGTGCTTGAAAATGCTAATTGGTGCCTTACCTCCAAAAGAGAATAGTACAGAGCAAATCAATAGTAAGGAAAAAATGAAAGAAAAACTCTTTCCACCTTTCCTATTTTATGGCAGTACTAAACTCCATTTCCAAGTGTGTGTCCTGGACATCAGGTTGTAGTTCAGTTTGCACCCCAGGAGGTTGGGGGCAGAGCCAATAACTCGTGCCACATGCAGCACGCACTTTGGAAAAGTGGGACTCCCGACCAAGGAGGATGCTCCCTATGTTCTCTCTAATCATGCGCAGTGTCTGAGCAGAGCTAGTTTCGGTCTGTTGTGTTACTAACACAAGACTTCATCGTGGTCTTTCAAAACGCAAAGCCGTGTGCCAGCCATGCTAGTAGCTCCTCTTGATTAAATTATTTAAAATTATATTTCACACAGTTTGACGTATTGCTGTATTCCTTCAGAGGATCTTTACAAGCAAAACTGGGGGAACCTCTCTAGATGCATTTTAGTTATTATGAGAATATAAGGTCAAGTTCACAATCGGTTAGCCCCAGGATTTCACCCAGGAGATTATGAACCAGCAGGGAGACCGCAGGCGAAGAACTCCAGGAAAGCCCATACATCTGTAATTCAACACTGTTAGGATACCCAGTACTCAGTATAGTATGCGGGTGGATTGAGAAACACGTAGATATTCTGTGTATGTATATATAATAAAAATACATACATACACACACACTCTACCAGAATAATACATATAGTTAGCTTTTATTAAAATATCAGGTCAGATGTAAAAACTGGACTACCCAAAATTCTGTCCTGCAAAAATGTCATAAATTATATGTTATTTTAAAATATGAGGTAACCTAATTCGTGGAGCGAACTGATTGTGATTTCAGATTTTATCTAAGAGCAGTTTGACAAGTAGTGGCTTTTCAAAGTGACATGTGTCTCATTGAATAAACAGTGATTTGTAATCATGACAAGGTGGATGAACTATGAAAATATATTGAGGAAGAAGAGAAGGCAAAAATGTAGACACTGACAGGTGTTTGTGCAGGCACCCTGAAACATGGAAATACATATTCTAATGTTCATCTTTCCATTCTGACATAATAGAGGAGAATCATGAAGGACCGATCGTTTTCAAAGTAATGACTGAATCAATCAGGGGCAATAGAGCAGTAGGCTGACTTGTAGGATTCTTCTGATGAAAATTACAGAACTGGCTCTTCTAGGAAATTCTAGTTCTGTAATTGTCCAATAATGTAATCACAGAAAGAAAGATCTTAGGTATCATTAATGTATTCTTTGAATATTCAAAGCAAAATGCATTTCCTCTGTTGTTATTATCCAGCCTTATTTGGATTATTTTTCCTTAGATTTGAATAAACCTGTTTTATCTTTCCTGACTTCTTTATGTAAATTTGCTATGATTGTTACATCACCCAAATAGCAAAGCATTAAAAGAGTAATCATAGAATCCACCTAAAGTGTGCTGAGCTGTAAGGGGAACGTAATTATTGTGATCGCTTCTTTGCTTGAAAATTATCCCAAAGTGGAAGGTAAAAACACTATCTCAAGTTTCTTGTTTGTACTTTCATGGGACTGATTTTTTTAAGAGTCTATCTGCTAAAAAGTGTAAGCATTGGCTTGGAGAACACTTTGAAACATAGAACATTCAATAAATATGACATGTACAACTCTAAAGTCAACACAGCAGGTAGTTTATACAGATGATTACACATTGAGAAGTGTCACGAAATATGTTTGGGACGATAACAGCTAACCATCCAGGGTACATCAGACCAAATAGAACCACTGATTTATATGTAATAATGGTAAGTGAATGAATTTAGAATCTCAACTCAAATCTAATTTCTAACCATGAAAATATTTAATATTCATTCAGAATTTTTTCTCAGATTTTCATTGAAGATCATAATGGAGCAGTGGCATTTTGTCTTCTTAAAATCATTGGCACTTTCACACCTTAAAGCAGAATCCACTTGAAATAATAAATTGCCCTTCCACAACAGTTTTGCAATGTTTGAATTTTTGAATAACTGTGTGTATATATAGTAAACAAGAATATAAGCAAGAAGAATATTCTTTGATAGTATACTAGTTTATTGGAAGTTTTATATATATTTTCTAACTTTGCCATAAAGTATTTTAACTTTTTAAAAATCAATGATAAACTCATAAGGAAGAAATTCATGTTTATGATGTACATTTTTATTAATTAGATTAATATATAATATTTTAACATCATTTAACAATTAGGGAAACTTGTTATTCCCTAAAGAACATTATGTAGAGCCTGGTTCTCAAACTTGGTTGCACATTAGGATCGTCTGGAGAGTTTTTTGAAATCTCACTGCCAAGGCTGCACTCCAGACCAATTAAATCAGAATCTCTCAGGGAGAGATCCAAGCATCAGTATTTTTTACAGTTCGCCGTTCAGTTCCAATGTATAGCCAAGTGTGAGAATCACTGGTGTTGAGAGTTTGGGTTTTTAGTTGTTCTTGTTATTCTGTTTCTTTCACCAGACATTCTTTGAATCCAGAACAGACAGCATTTTTTGTATATCCTAT
The DNA here is from genome assembly GCA_031878705.1 of Tapirus indicus. Taxonomy (NCBI): domain Eukaryota; kingdom Metazoa; phylum Chordata; class Mammalia; order Perissodactyla; family Tapiridae; genus Tapirus; species Tapirus indicus. The sequence continues at coordinate 28,889,205 of CM062937.1, read as the reverse complement.
GTATTTTGTTGTATAATACTTTATACTAGATAGTTGAATGGAGTTCTTTCCAAGAGAATGTTAAATAAAAGTTTTCCCAGTCCAAATGAAAAGGCACTAAATTGTAGTTAGATCTATAGTGAAACATGTTTACTTTTCATCTTTACACTTTTTATCATGAGAAAAATGCATCTTATTTCTTCTAGGTATACTGTACAAGGGAAATGGGGAAAATCAGTTTATCTCCCAACAGCCTCCAGTCGTCAGTAGCATCATGGGCAATGGACGAAGGCGCAGTATCTCATGCCCTAGTTGCAACGGTCAAGCTGATGGTAATAAACTATTGGCCCCAGTTGCGCTAGCTTGTGGGATCGATGGCAGTCTATATGTAGGGGATTTCAACTATGTCCGGCGGATATTCCCTTCTGGAAATGTAACAAGTGTTTTAGAACTAAGGTACGTCTTTCCTTAATTGGGGATTTTAATCAAAGCTAAACATGCCTTTATAAAAAAAGGTTGAATCTATTGTACTAATTTATTTATTTAAATATACCTTCCCAGTGTTGAAAATTCTCCCTAGAAAGAAGTTAGATTCTTGGTTAAAGTTAAGAAAAGCACAACACATATAGGTTGTGCCATAAATTTATAAAAGAGTATAAGGTTACCTCATATATAAAATGTCTCACTGATTCCAGTGAATTTTCTATGCTCCAATAGGATCAAACTATGATTTTTAAATCCCTTTAGTTGTCTTTAGAATAACCTTGTGATATAGGTTGTTACTCTTTTATTTCACAGTGATTGAAAGTCAGGCAGAAAATATTTTCGTATAATATCAGGGCATAATCATAAACGAACTAAGGCTATACCTTTTAACTAGAATATTTTATCTTCAAGTTGGGTTAACCCATTAACCATAATGCCAATAAAGTAACAAATTGTTGTCTTTGCTCTGTTCATTTGTGTGTGATTATCAAAACCATCCTATTCTGTAAATTATTTGATAAGCCTTGGCCTATAAAGTTCATTTCCAGTGTTATTTCTGCTTAAGTTGGCAATTTTCCGTACAAATAATTAAAATCTCAGTATTCAACTCATTATATTTTAGAAACCTTTTCTAATTGTGCTTTTTTTTCACCTTTTTTATCTGCTTCCACCAAGAAATAAAGATTTTAGACATAGGTAAGCATCTTGCTTAAAGGTTATTGTGTATTTTCAAATGTCCTTTTTACATTTCAATGTGACTTTCTGACATTGTTTTCTAAGAATGTTTCATCATGAGAGAAGAAACTCAGTATCACAGAACATCTAAGGAATTAAAACTGCTTAAATGAACTATTACTATGTAATATATTGCAATTTACATTATGCAATATAATTTGAAAAATATTTTCAAGTTGGTTAATAAAATACATTTTGTTAGAAAAAATTATTATAATGAACATCTCTGTTTAACAAAAAATATTTCTAAATGTCAATTACTGACTCACATAATCTAAGCCATATTGAACAGAACAAAATTTGAAGCACAGTAGAAGAGTTTAAAGAGATTTTATTTTGACCAATAGCCAGAGCAGGTCCTGGTTTATTGGGCCCAAAGCTTATTCAGTTCAGGGGACTCTGTTTAAGAAAAAGAATCTAAAAATATTTTACTTTGGCAAATTTTTAAAAACATAACCTTGTGCGAGCATGTTGCTGGGGCCTTCTCTGGGCTTGGAAAGAACCCAAACAAGTGACGGGCCCTAAAACTTAAGCTTTATTAACTTCCCGGTAAATTCATCACTGCTGTAGCTTGTATTTTTCTAAGCTGAGAGAGTAACCAGATTTGAGTTTTAAGAAGTAATGTTTTCATTGAAAGTATTATGGAGGAAAAGACTTTCTTCAAAGCTAAGGATGAATATAGCTGAAGCAAATGTATAGACTCAAAAGTTTTTCCTTTTCTATTTGCTGTCTACACTTAGCTGGAGAAGATACAGGAAAAGCTTTCATATGGATACTTTTGACTGAAAAACTTTCCTCAGGACAGCAAAAAAGGGAAAAAAAAAACAATATGTTTTAAAGTAAAGCTAGTAAAAAACAAGACATACTGGACATGCTAGATCGAGTTTAGCCATTAAAATATCTAATGAAATGATACCAGGTGGAAAAGTTAGCGATATTTTACGTGAGATCCTTGAGATGAATAAGTCAACGTAACCTATTTAAACTGTTGTGTGGAGATTGACAACCAGGAAATAAAAAGCAAAGTTCTACTGAAAGATGTGCAGCTGTTGCATGTCCATATGACCAGGCATATTTTCCCGAGATCCCCTGTTGATCTTGTACCATCAGCTAATAGCTCAGTCACATGCTAAGATTAACAGTAAGTTTCTCCAGACTACTGAGCATGTGAAGCTCTGCTATTAGAAACCACAGCAGAATACCAAAATTTTTCCAGCCTTGCCCTCTTGGTAACTGTGGAGAAAAGAGGAAAGACAAACAAATGTTTACACCAGCTAAATGTGAAAATGCTGGAGGCAAGACAGAAAAAACTATCAAAGCAGCTGCCTTTTAACAAGCCAGCCTCTTACATGCCAGGCAGTGCACCAGATATTTTATATATGTTACTACAGATCCACACAACAGTCCTTCAGGGCTCCAGATGAGGTCATTGAGACTCGAGGAGGTTACACATCTGCCCCAAGATGCATAACTAAGAAATGGGGAGCAGAGATTTGAACCACTCTAACAAGTGTGTTCTTTCCACTATACCACAGCCAGTTATGTGTCCAAATGGCTAGGTTTCCATGGGATACTTCCTTGGGTATGCAAAAGCTAGATTTATTTCACAATCATTTGATAAATTACTTGGAGCTATAATCTTTCTCTGGAAAAAATAATCTGTGAGGTTATAGCTACATTATTATTAACAATATTTTATATGAGCTCCTTATGTACTAACTCATGGTGTTTGGCTGTGATACTCATTGTAACCCCTCTTTCATGATCCTCCTTAACCTTTCTCCTCTGTGCAGTATTCTGGCTAAATTTGGACTCTTGCATTTTCTTTATGCACCATGCATGTAAAATACACTGTTTGGATTTTATATTGATATTCGTCTTTATTAAATCAATGTAAACTGATCACTTACCATGTGCTAGGCACTTTGACAAATAGTAGTATAAGACAAAGTCCATGCTCTCAGAGCTAACAATCTAGTAGGGGAAACAAGATACATATGTAACAGATGAAATAACATTATCAGTATCCTTCTTTGACACTTACTCGTATCCAGGGCTTATACCGTGAGAGTAATTCTGTGGAGGAAGATACTACTGCGAGATGGGAGTGTAGTAAGGAAAAGTTTCATGAAAGGGGTGATATTTGACCTAGGTCTAAAAATGAAGTCTGCTTAAACAGCACAAGAAGAAGAAAGAAGGGCAGTCACGAAGAAAGAATATAGAGCAAGTAAAGTTACTGGGATCTGCGAAGGAGATGAACAAGACATGTTCTGAGAGGAATCAGATCCCCTGAATGTGGAGCAGGGGATTCATGTTGGTAATAAAGAGACATACAGGTAGAAAGGCAGGTTGGGGTCAGATTGCTTAGGGCCTTGAGTGCTCTAAGGAATTACTCTTCTATCCCATAGGAGAACAGAGACAGTAGGGAACCATTTTCTGATCTTGAACAAGATAGTGGCATTCAAAGTGGCCTTTTAGGAAGATTAATCTGGTATTGATGTTCAGTATGACTTGACGATCAGTTAGAAAGCTGTTACACGAAACCATGGGATGCTAATGTAGGGGAGGAAGACAATTCCTCTACCCTCTAGGTCCTTCTGGCTGGTCTAAGAATTAAATTGACATGAGACAGAATAATGAGAAAATCAAAGTTTAATAACATTTATACGTGAGAGAAACCCAGGAAAACTGAGTAACTGGCCAAAATGGCTGAAGCCACCACCTTAAATACCATCTTCAGCTAAAGACAAAGGAGGATGTTGGGGGTAGTGGTTTGAGACTTCAAAGGGGAGGAAGGCAATTCACATGGAGATGGAAAAGCAAATGTTTGTTAAACAAGTGTTTGCTGGGCCATCTGTAGACAATGTGACCTGAGAGACACATTTTACATTACACTACAGTTATCTTATGGTGTTAGCTCCTTCCTGGAACAGGCCTTCTATCTTAAATTCTTTTAGGCAGTTAGAGGGAAGGTCAAAGTTTCTTTCAGAATCTTTTGTTCTTAAAAATAACCAAGGCGGGGGGGGGGGGGGGGGGGGGGGCGGGGGGGGGGAGGCCTGCCCAGTGGCGTAGCATTTAAGTTCACTCGTTCCCCTTCAGCAGCCCAGGGTTCGCTGAATGCTGACGTACTCACAGCTCATCAAGCCATGGTGAAGCGGCATCCCACGTAGAAGGACTAGGATATACAACTATGTACTGGGGTTTGGGGGAGAAAAAAGAGGAAGATTGGCAACAGAGGTTAGCTCAGGGCCAATCTTCCTCAAAAATAAATAAATAAATTGAATAATCAAGGCAAAGAGACACATTTTGGGGTGGCCAATTCTGATCCCCGACAATAGGTACCTAAAATAGTATGGCTAGCAATGAAGGAAATCAACCAATAAAATATAGGTAGGCAGAGAATGGACAGTGTGTACATGGGTGATAAGGAAGAGGAAGATGTAGAAAACGTCCAAGGTTTTTGACCCCAAGTCATCAAACAGATGACAGGATCATTGACAAAAATAGGGATTCTGTTTGCTTAGTAACTGATTAATCAAAACTGACTTAACAAAAGCAGGATATTTCAGCTCATTGAAACTTCCTCATTTAGCTTAAAAAATTGAAATTCTTTTCAGGTGATAATTCCTATTTGCCTACCTATATTATCTTTCTTTTAGTGACCATTAGGATCCTGCCTAGCTTTCTCTTTATCACCACTTTCCTGGCTAACATAAAAGTAATAAGAGGCTTAGGAATAGGTAGAAAGAAGGGAAGAAACAGAAATTGAAAAATGTGTCTAAACCTATAAAAATGAACAATGCTGTCAGTTCATGATTAAAAATAAAAATGCATGTTTGTGGTCTCATTAATTGGACTAATGGGGGAAATAATTAATAAAAATATTGAATAACAAAATAAATATAAAAACACATGGTCTTATTATTTTAAAACTCAGAGTATTCTGTCATACCAAATTTAATAAGTACTGCCAGGGTATTATATCGAATAAAAGTCCCTAGCTACATTTTAAGGAAAAGATATAAATACTACTCAATCAGCATGTTAAGTTTTTTACATAGGAAGCTTCATGAAATGCTTCAAAAATAAGTTTCTCTTAGATATGCTAAACATTTCCCCCTATGATGTTTATAGTATTCTTTTGCTAACAAATCCTTTTTGTGGGTAGTAAATTTTAGCTCATCCCTGTTCCAAGTGTTTAAAATTTCAAAATAAAGGAGCTTTAATTAATTAACTAATGCCAGCCAAGGGGCATTGAAACATGTAGAACTGAAAATCAACTTTGTGAATTTTATATTACTAGTTAAAAGATCAAAGGAAGTGTCAATTACAGGTCTGTGAATTGGAATCAAAGTTTAGATACAAAATCATAAAAACTTAATTCAGCACTTCTTATTGACTTAATATTTAAAAATCAAGCAGGCACAGAAATATCACATCCCAAAGCTCTGCTTGACTAATGTAAACAGTCTTTTGGTAACGAGAAAACTGGTAGTTTACTTTTTAGCAGGACTAATTTATGCTGCTTCAAACACTCTGTGTTGTAAGGGCTGTGGCACAATTTCCAACTAAAAAGATAAAAGTGCTGATAATATCTATTCTATAGCTTGTTCTTTGTGAATATTTCCTAATCTAAGAAGGTTGAATTATGACAAAATAAATGAGCAAATCTAGTCCGCATTTACCACTGGATCTGGGTCTAATTGCATAAGACTGTAGAGAAGATGGCTTGGTAATTGTGATGATCTAGACAATTCAGAGTGAGTTAAGAATCAAGATACAATATACTGAAGGTTCTTAACTTGATCTCAGTTTCTTTGATTTTGCTGCTATTAGTCAAAATCTTAATGTTATTTTAAACTTCTGAAATGAAAATCTCAAAGGCTGTTGTGCTCCTCCTTTTGAACAAAGCTTCCCCCAAATCATGCATTTTATAAATTCTTCCACTCCAGCTGCCAGCAGCAGACTGTTTTCAGTCATTGTAAGCTCACATTTTCACACAAGACTTATTACTGATCTAAAACTCACCGTGGGGCCGGCCCTCTGGCCTAGTTGTTAAGCTCGGCACTCTCCGGGGGCCTGGATTCAGTTCCCAGGAGCGAACCTACACCACTCATTGGCCATGCTGTGGCAGCAACTCACATACAAAATAGAGGAAGATTGGCAATGGATGTTAGCTCAGGGCAAATCTTCCTCAGGAAAAAAAAAAATTAAAATTAAATAAAATAAAACTCACCCCCCTTTGTACCACCACACCAGCCTCTCTAGTGCTATGGCTTTTCAGGAAGTTGGAAAACAAGTACCAGCTCACCCTGTCAGAAAACTCTCTCTGCTTAAATTCCACCTCCTTGAATCCCAGGCCTGTCACACATACTGCTCAGAGATTCTCTGCCACCAGTCTGTCAACTAAACATTTCCAAACCCACTTTTTTTCTCTTTCAGTATTTCCGTGCTGACCCCTCTTTTCATTTTGGGGTGTCTGGGATCTAAGAACAAGCTCTAACTTGCCAGGCTAGGCTGCTCTGCAGGGTATTTACACACTTCTCATTTCCCATCACTCCGCAGGGAATATTTCCAGAGGCGAATTCTCTTCTCCAAGGCCACATGCTCCTCCACATTTGTTGTTCTGGACAATAGAGTTGTGTGTGAAATTAGAGCTTTCATTTGGTGGACATTTTTAAAACCACTGACATATGTTGCTTGATTTAGAAATTTCTGTGTCTTTAAGGAAGGAGATGTTTCAGGACAGGAAATAGCAAATATAAGCACCACTTTGGACATTGTCTTATTACTATCCAACTAGAATAAAACTGACACCAATAACAGTAAAGCTTATGACTTGAATTTCCATTATTTTTGCACCAAGAAAACTCAGGTCCCATAGCTAAAGAGTGTGTGTCACTACTACTCAAGCAACCATCTCAAAAATCTCTTTGTTTTTTCCTCAAAATGAGGGACATCATGAAAAAGCATACATTTATCTTGAACATCATTACTCTAGGAATAATTCAAAGTGGATGTTTTAAGAAGGGTCTGCATTGTTTTAGTAATTTAGGGTGTTATAGTATAACCGCAAGACTAAGGAAACAAATTTGAACCCATCCAAGTTTAGATAATTTTTTTCCATATTAACATTTTCAGAAAGCAAGTCATACTGCAGTTAGTTAACTGCAATTATTGCACTTCTACGTTGTATAGAGTTACAAAGCAAAAGACTATTGCAATGTAAGAGGAGGCAGAGCAAAAGCAAATATTAAGAATAGCTAATGTTTATTGAGTATGTATTATGTAGTAGGCACCACTCTAAGGATTTTACATGTATTAGTTCATGTAATCCTCTCAGCATCCTATGAAATATGTATAATTATTTGCACCTTTACAGGTAAGGAATCTGAGGCACAGATAGGGTAGATAACTTGTCCAAGGTCACACACAGTGATGAAGCTAGGATGCACACCTAGGCAAGCTGGTCCAGAAGTCATGCTCATAGATATGACAAGAAAATAAAGGGTGTGTGTGTGTGTGTGTGCATTCATAACAAACTATACAACTCTTCATAATTAGTATATAATCAAGGAGGTAGGAAAGACTGGAGAAATCTCTCCAATGTCATGTCTTTCAAAAGAGACCCAGCTTGATTGAGTTGCAATTCTGTCACCAACCATATATGCCTGAAAGACCAGCTCTGTAAATATCAGACTGTTTACAGGGGAAAAAAAAAAACCTCTATAAAATTGCTCTGAATGTTATAATGATACGTAACTTTTCGCTTCATTACAAAGTAATAAACCGCCACATTAAGGAACACAATATGTCTTGCTGCCTTTAAAATTTCAGGCATCAACTTAGAAAAATGATATAATAACACTTAGCATGGCAAGATGATCATTTGGTATAACACAGCAGCTCTGAAATGTTTTTATTTCAAATGACTTGCATCTCTTTATGAGTTCTTCATATAACTTTTCACCTTTTCACACATATTTACACACTCATGACCTCTTGCAGTAATCTGCCTCTTGTCACTAAAAGATATGAAAGACGGGAAAGGAAACGCCAAAACTGAAGGTGTTCAGGCCTTTGTGTGTCTTAGTATTTCTGTATGCCAACACCATAGCTGGAGAGCTTCTCAGAGCTCCAGAAGGTCCCTACAGACCCCATGAGCGGTTGGCCCCTCCCCCAGTGTGAGAAACACTAGCAGAAACTGTTATTTTAACAACAGAACCTTACAGGAACGATGAAGTACATATGTTCACCACCTAAAAGGAAGAACATGGGGCCAGCCCGATGGCATAGTGGTTAAGTTTGGCGCTCTCCACTTCAGTGGCCCGGGTTCACGGGTTCAGATCCCAGGCACAGACCTACACCACTTGTTAACCATGCTGTGGCAGCAACCCACATATATAAAAATAGAAGAAGATTGGCTCAGATGTTAGTTCAGGGCCAATCTTCCTCACCTAAAAAAAGGAAGAGCATTAAGTAGTGAGAATTGTTTCATTAGAACATTACTACTAATGAGAAAACTACTAAACCATTATTTAGAATAAGTATTTTCATGTAGGTAGATTTACATTACATATTTTAGATATTCACATATAAAATAAATGGAAACAAACATATAATTGTGTATGTGTGTGTGTGTGTGTGTGTGTGTGTGTGTGTGTGTGGAGAGAGAGAGAGAAAATGAGAATGAATTAATGAAACCAAGGTTGTCATCCAGACGTGTGGAATCTGGTGGATTCCCCTCAGCTGACGTCTTTGTTGGGAACAAATCATTTAAACTCTTTTTAGAATGTTTTTTTTCAGAAGGCAATATTGGCACATGGTACAAAATGACATTAATCCTAAGAATGTGGTGTTCAGTGTTTGTAAGGAGATTAATTTTTAAATTCCAACTAAGTGTCATAATTTGTCCATTCCTTGATAATGTTGGCCTTACCGTTTTTTGGCGGAAATGGGACATAACATAGTTTACATTTGCACTACTTTATATTTATAAACTTTAGGTACTGTGTTTTGTGAACAAGTGTCTGTATCTCACCAAATTCATACAAAGGTTTTAGAGCCGCTTCATTTACAAACTTAAAACTAAAACTGAAGGATCTAGATTCTGACTCATTGCCTTAGGCCCCCCACTGAGCCTGCCTCCTACTCTTGAATGACCTCGTTTTAATATTTTACCCCACAGCTTGGGACAAACCTTGTAACTGCATCAGATGACCTTTCTGGATTGTCATAGAGCAACCAAGACAGACACAATGCTACATTTCTTCAGGGGCAGGTGTTGGGTTTGATTTGGTTTTGTAGCAAGAGAAAACAGGAGAGAATTCCCTGTGATGAAGTTTGCGTGAAATCAGTAGTATGTTTTACTTCCCTGGAGGGTTGTATACAGACACCCTTCCCCTGCAATAAACTTTATGTCTGTCACTCAAGGACAATTTACTAATGGCTTTGCATTGAACCAGAAAGGTTTAGAGAACTTGCTATATTGTTTTAGGCTAGAATCGTATTGCCTTCTAAAGGTAATTATTTTTAAAATGGCTATTTTAACAAAGTGTTAAACCCTCAGCAACAGGCAAGGAAGGAAAACAGTCGTATCAGAGATTGCTACCAATTCTTTTAAGTCATTGTTAAATATGCTGTTCATTTCCCAATCTTTGATAATAGATTTCACTTGATTATCAGTTTCTCATGGTCTTTTTGTTTTGCTTTTAAATACTCTCCGTGTATTAGGAGTGACTCTCTTGTGATGTTTATATGTGATCCTTTCTTTACAGCAGCAACCCAGCTCATAGATACTACCTCGCAACTGATCCAGTCACAGGAGATTTGTATGTTTCTGACACTAACACCCGCAGAATTTACCGCCCTAAGTCACTTACGGGTGCAAAAGACTTGACGAAAAATGCTGAAGTGGTTGCAGGGACAGGAGAGCAATGCCTTCCGTTTGATGAAGCCAGATGTGGGGATGGAGGGAAGGCCGTGGAAGCCACACTCATGAGTCCCAAAGGTACCAGCGTTTATCAATTTGCAGATTTCTTTTTATTAAAAAAAAGCGGGGGGGGGGGGTGGAAAATCCAGTTAGTGCCTGATTGTGTTTGATGCTGTCTAACATTTTACCCTCAACTGCGTTCTGGAAAGCTCTTTCACATCTAGTGTTTTCAAAAGCCATTTAGCGTGAAACTGCTAAAATACTAAGTTGATTTTACAGTAAATATTAGGTTCTTGGCATTTTTTATCATCATACCATTTTTTCAACTTTTGAAAGAATAAAGCAACCACTCTATATTATTCAGGTCACATCCTGTTAAACTTCAAGGAAGTGTCCAAATTCTTTCATTGTCCCAGAATTTCTTTGTCAGGAACGAATCCCAGGCCTCTTTAAAAAGCATCACTAAGCAACCCTGTTAGCCCTCACCAGTTTGGAGCTATTAAACTTTTGTTTCTATGCCATGGGAAAAAATGCTTGCTGTGAGGAATTTCTGGAGGTAATAAGGGCTAAAATTCTATGTGATAAAGGTTTCTAGCTTTTAAACCAGCCAGGACTGACTCCTTGCTCATGGATTATGCCATTCATTACAATGTTTTTGGGTTTGAGGCTAATTTTTTTTTTCATTATAGCTAGTGACTATTATATGAACAGGGACTGGAAAAAAGTACTTGTACTGAATTATTCATAATAGCAAATTTCATTGTAGCAAGGTCAAGAAAACACTAACCTTAGCTTAGATCTATTTTTGTTAGAATGTAGTTACTCTAAGTTCAGCATAACAGAATTTGATCTGTGTCTATAATTTATAGACAACATTATATAGACATAATTTTATATTTAAAACACAGGTATTGCAGGGGCCAGCCCGGTGGCATAGTGGTTAAGTTTGTGCACTCCACTGTGGCCACCCAGGGTTCGCAGGTTCGGATCCTGGGCACGGACCTACACACCACTTATTGGGCCATGCTGTGACAGTGACCCACACAGAAAGTAGAGGAAGATGGGCACAGATGTTAGCCCAGGGCCAGTCCTCCTCGGCAAAAGTTGGAGGATTGGCAGCAGATGTTAGCTCAGGGCTGGTCTTCCCCACAAAAAAATAAAAGTTAAAAAAAAAATACTACATGTATGATTCACACACTACACGGAGATTCTTACCAATTGGGGTTATTTCTTTATTACATTTTACATTTATTTGTATTGTAAATGCCTATGTTGGGTTTTTCCTAATGTGTTTGCAGTCTACAGTCCTACCTGCTACTCATCACCCATGTTATCCTGGGGTTAAATGTTGAGTTTAATGATGAGCCTAAAAGTTTGATCAAAATTAGTCATTTTTGAAAAATTAGTAACACTTACTTCTCTTGGATAAAGGAATGGCAATTGATAAGAATGGATTAATCTACTTTGTTGATGGAACCATGATCAGAAAAGTTGATCAAAATGGAATCATATCGACTCTCCTGGGCTCTAATGATCTGACTTCAGCCAGACCTTTAACTTGTGACACTAGCATGCACATCAGCCAGGTAGTTAAAATATGAAGCTGAATTTTTTGTTTTTCTTCTAAGTGAATTGATTTACTATGTCGGTAGACTGTGATGGTGTCATGTTAAACTGCATATATATGTGTAGCAGTAGTTGTGATAAAGCTGTTCCATTTAAATGGATCTCAGGAGCTAATAAAACGTTATTTTCTTCTATAGTTCTGCATTTGATGGATTCGAGGAGATACAGAACAATTATCACTAAGAAATGCTAAGCGTTTGTAATAAAATACCAGTAAAAGAACAGCATGCAGATATTCCAGAAAGAACAAAACAGCTTAAATCTCTCCTCTTTTGATTGCATGAGCTCCTTAAGTAGTAGAGAGAACCCACTATGATCAGTCCCAAGGGACTTATATTTAGAATTAGGAACTTTGCTATTGGCCTGAATGAAACCACAATAGAACACTAATGGATTACTCACCTAGAAAGCTCGACATTTGGTGGTTACTACTGCTAACGGGAACATATGTGTTCATATCTCATTGATATTTATTAACTTACTCCTTAGAGGTTCATTTGCTATTTGGCTATAACTTGCAAATCTTTTAATAAGCTGCATTTTTAAATAAAATGTTATTTCCTACTTTTGTCTCCACTCAAAATTTTTAAGTTTATTTTACTGTAGCTCTTCAAAAAACAATTTTAAAACAGTTTATTAAATTAAGAGTAATTTCCCCAAATAGTCTAATTTACTCTTCTGGCAAATTAACTGCAGTGCAGTAACTGACTAACCAGACCATTTCTTTTTTATTAAGGTACGTCTGGAATGGCCCACTGACCTAGCCATTAACCCAATGGATAACTCCATTTATGTCCTGGATAATAATGTAGTTTTACAGATCACTGAAAATCGTCAAGTGCGCATTGCTGCTGGACGGCCCATGCACTGCCAGGTTCCAGGAGTGGAATATTCTGTGGGGAAGCACGCAGTTCAGACGACGCTAGAATCAGCTACGGCTATTGCTGTGTCCTACAGTGGGGTCCTGTACATCACTGAAACTGATGAAAAGAAAATTAACCGAATAAGGCAGGTCACAACAGATGGGGAGATCTCCTTGGTGGCTGGGATACCTTCAGAGTGTGACTGTAAAAACGATGCCAACTGTGACTGTTACCAGAGTGGAGATGGCTATGCCAAAGATGCCAAACTTAATGCTCCGTCCTCCCTAGCTGCTTCTCCAGATGGTACCCTGTATATTGCAGACCTAGGAAATATTCGGATCCGGGCTGTGTCAAAGAATAAGCCGTTACTTAACTCTATGAACTTTTATGAAGTTGCCTCTCCAACTGATCAAGAACTCTACATCTTTGACATCAATGGCACTCACCAATATACTGTGAGTTTAGTCACTGGTGACTACCTGTACAATTTTAGCTACAGCAATGACAATGACATTACTGCTGTGACGGACAGCAATGGCAATACCCTTAGAATTAGACGGGACCCGAATCGGATGCCAGTTCGAGTGGTGTCTCCCGATAACCAAGTGATATGGTTGACAATAGGAACAAACGGATGTTTGAAAAGCATGACCGCTCAAGGACTGGAATTAGTTTTGTTTACTTACCATGGCAATAGTGGCCTTTTGGCCACTAAAAGTGATGAAACTGGATGGACAACGTTTTTTGAGTAAGTATATCAGAATTCTACTCTGATTATAAAATACTGTGATATAATAATATAGTCTAAAACGGTAATAATATAATCTTAAGGGGAGATGGAATCCAGGTTTTGGGGGGCCTGGAGCTTTTATAATTTTGGGGTCTTTCTTTCTGGAAAAAGAAGACAGAATTAGACTCAGGGCCTTGGAATGGACTCATGCGAGTGGAAAGCCCTGAAGCTTAAGTTTCATTAGCGTCGTAGTAAATCTCCCTCTGCTTAAGGATTGACATTTTGCTTCATACAGACCTAGTATATGAGCAGCAAACCTTCTGAGAAACATACTATGGCTTTGGTTTGGGGCTTAAACCCTTTGGGTTAACATTTGCCCATGTGATAAAGCTGACTATGTTGGGAGCTGTGACTGAAGAGGAACTTTAAAAACATTTACAATGAACTTGGCTGATTACATCAGTGCCACCATGTTATTCTTATCTAATAGAAGGGCTTAATTTTTTATAACCCGTTATTGAGAATCTAAACTGCACTGAAAAGAACTTGACCACTAAGAGCAAATCAGGAATTGCTGGTCGCTCTGAAAGCATGTGAAAAAGTATGAGGCTCATCTAGCCATGACGAGGCCATTAGTACCCATTTATTCTACTAAATCTGTGGGGTAGTGGCCCAGGCACTGTGTGATTTGAATACGTTCATTTTGTGAGGTCGATTAGAGTGAAATGAGAATTAGCCATTGTATATTGTATGGTCTGTATCCTTTGCAGTGAATGCATGTGTAAAATCATTTTCGATTACTTGTCCATGTCTCTACCATTGCACAAATCATAAGGAGGAATTAGATGTACAGAGATGGCGTGTTGACAAATGCAGATAGTCCTTAGAAATGAATATTGAGTTCCTTAGTGTGATTTTTACAATGATGTGCTGAAGCGAAACTATTTTCTGTAGGAGCACACCTCTAAAATCATAATAAAAGTCAGTAGAAAAAATGATCCAATATACAAATATTTTCCATGCAACTTTTCTGGAATGGATCTTATACATAAAGCTTAGTTCTCCCATCTCTTGAATTGCTTTTCTTTTTTGACAGATTCCCTTGTAATAAAATGAATGTTACCTAGCAGCAGGATTTTGTCAGAGGAACAAACCTTTTCAATTGAATTACATTAAAATTCTGTTCTTAACATTCCTTTTGCTCATTTTAGGATCGCAATAGGAAAGGAATAAATTGGAAGTTAATGGAAAGCACTTCCTTTGCCCCATTTTCAAAGTGATAGCAGGCTCTATTGCCAAAGAGGCAGAAAAGAGTACAGAAACAGTGCTTCCATCAGATGAGACTGGGCAGGAGAACGGCTCTGATTATAAGATCTTCAGGAAATGATGGCGGCCTTGGGAGGGTTTCAGTTTAGTTGAAAGCAGGGGGAAAAAGTAGAGAAATAAGTTCTTAGTACAGTCTAGGCCTCCAGCTCTGCTCTGTGGGCCATTTTTGAGTGTGTCCTTATTTGTTCCTGGGAATTGACACTGCACAGAAGTTCATCGTGTGGGTTACTACCGACACATGAACTGCTTGCAGCAGATACAATGGTTTGCTTATGGCCTGCCAATGAATTTTAATCAAGTTTGGAAAATTGGAGAAAGGGATATACTCCACTGGTGAAGCTGATGTGGGATAGTATAAACAAATTTGGCATTTTTACCTCTTTTTAAATTATGGTGCACAAAGAAGACACATTTCTCTAGTAACAAACACCCTTCAAGAATTCAGACTTAGTCAAGAATCAGCACAGCAGCTAAAGTAGAGGTTAATGTGGCAAGACAATCTTGTGAATAAATGGGCAAGCATTGTTTTAAAGATTAAAAGTTTCTAATTAATCAAAATACATCACAATCATGTTTTACTAATACTAATTCATTACACATCATATTTAAAGTATATCTATTAAGTCATATCTAATAAGTTACAGTAAAGGCAGCTATTCCAGAAAGCATTATTAAAACATTTATACCAATAGATAATACCAAATATAAACCTCATAATTATAGACATATATGTTTGTTATAATTTATGAATATAATGGTTTAATAAACTAGTGCTTGAAAAATGACTTTTCTAATAAAATTAACAGAAATATTGCTTTTAAAAAGCAGTCTTGGAGCTGGCCCAGTAGCATAGTGATTAAGTTCGCACACTCTGCTTCAGTGGCCTGGGGTTTGCAGGTTCGGATCCTGGGTGCAGACCTACACACCGCTCGTCAGGCCATGCTGTGGCAGCACCCCATATACAAAAAAAAAGGAAGATGAGCACAGATGTCAGCCCAAGGACAATCTTCCTCACACACAAAAAAAAGTACAATAAGAGCATAAAAGAAGGGAGGGGAATGTCATTATCAGGCAGTCCCTCCAGAAGCACTGTCTGTATTCTGATAAAAGCGGCACATTTTGAGATTGTTGATGGATAAACTCAACCCCCGTCTCTACTCATCAGAGCCTTGACACCACAAGTTCCTGCTGATGACATCCTGACTTGGACGTGTGGCTGGAGCTGAAGGTCCTAGCAGAGGCAGCAGGGGCCACTGCATCCCTGTCAGACTTTCTTGGTGTTTGTAGTTATTGGTGGGCTGGCCGACTCCCAGAATACTAGTACACACGTTTCCCTTCAGATTTTTGTAGTACTACGTGTCTAATTTGGATCCTGTAAGAGTACTTGGTCATTTCATAAAGAAGGGATGTGAGAGGTTTGACAATGGTCAGAGTTTTACCAAAACCATCAGGAGATTGTGAAAGAAAAAGTCACTATTCCCAACTGAAAAACACCTGTTTCTATGACTTCCAAGACACCGGTCCCTAGAGCTGATTCATGCTCTATCTTTCTATACAAATACCTTGCAAAAGAAAATTAAACTTTGCAGCCCAAACTCCCATTTGTATGTGTCCAGCTTTTTAGCTAGCCTAGTGTCTAAAAAGCCTTGAGATTAAACTTTATAGGATAGAAGCAGATGGAAGAAGACCTGTAATCAATAAATTTGCCTGCTGATAAAAGTACAGTTGCTATAGTTCCTACCAAGAAATTTAAAAAGAGAATTAGCTCAAATTACTTACCTTACAAGTTTTAATTTTATTACTTTTTTTCTTAGTACAAACTTCAGTTTATCATTACTGTGTCACAGTTTTGCTGTGAGTACAGAATGAAATGTGAAAAAGTATTTTATAAAATACAAACTATTTAATTATCTTCGTGGCTCCCACAACTCCTGGAATGTTGCAATTCATATAGAACTCTCCCAATAGCTATTTGTTGAATGAAGGAATAAACCGATGATGTACACAGGTGAATATTTATTTATAGAGAAGAGTCTGATAAAACCTAGAGCTGGTTCTTGCCAAGGCTCCATTGAAAGAGCACCATATAAATGCTCGCTTGCTTTCTGAGATAATTCGGACCTCTCTGTACCAATAGTTAATGTTGAAAATATTAACCCTTCTCATTTTTGTTGTTGATTTTTTAAAATATATTTACCCACTATTGCATGTTTACTCACTTCCTTTTGCTTTATAAAATAAAGACTTCCTCAGTTGACCTTGTTATTAAAATATTTAACAAAAAAATATAACTTCATATTGATAGCACTTTCTTCTGAAATGTTGTTAGGGAGTAAAAACGGAAAACATTTCCCATGCAAATGCAGTTAAACAATATTGTTGTACTTCATATCAGAAAGGATGATTCTAGGAAAAGAAAACCTGACTCCCAACTTGAGATTCTTAGTCACCAATAAAATAGACAGGTGACTTTTTAGAGTACACAGACAGTTTCCAAAGCACAAGAACCCTCATTTCAAAAACTGGAGATATTTTCTTCTTGGCAGCAAGTTCTCTCCTTGTTACTTGTAATTATTATGTGCCTACTGTCATTCATTCAAGAAGTGGCCACTGTTTTAGACATGACACTGGATGATATGATAGGAAGACTACGGTAGGTATCAGGTGGTTTATAACTCAGCTTTGAAATCTCTTAGTTAGACTAATGTGTTTCATGAACTGAATAATTTGTTAGTGATTGAATAAGCCATCTTGTCCCAGACCTCCTCTTCCACTGACTTGCTGGGCAGCAGAAAGGATGTCCAGCTAGCTACTGGGGTCCCCTTGTGTGATGACTCTGTGTTTCATACTGCTCTTCATACCATTTAAAAACAATTATCACACGCTATATTTCCTTAGCTAGAGTAATTCCAGGGAGACCAAAAAGATCTCACCGGCTAAAAATTTATTATTAAAAAAGTTCATCTCCAAAGCGAAACCTCAGTTCTTATACTTGAATGCACACAAAAGCAGATCCAGTGTATTGAATTGGGCAATAGAGTAAATTATTTAATAGTAAATGGCATTTCACAGTTCTCTGCTTGCTTACCCCCATAAAATACAAACTGTGTAGGCATAGCTAGAGCCTCCTCTGTGTGGTTAAAAAAGACAACACGGAAGAAAAGTCTATGAGTTCTGACTAATACGTACATGCACACCACCAGGTTAGTGGCCGTTTTTCTGTCTTGGGACTTTGAATATCTGGAACCTTCTATTTGTGGAGCTGACTCTGATCTTTTGTGAGCTATACTCATATTTAGAGAGCAAATAAATGAGTTTCAGCTTTTACACATTTGTGTAGGTGTGTATGCATCTCTAGCTTCTCATTTGGGTGCTTTATGGTCCCTCACTCAAGCTTAGCAATTTCAGAATGAGCTTCTGAGCCATTTCTTTATAACGGACTTAACTCTGTGCCCATGGCAAACCCAAAACTCCTACTGATATCAGTTGTGATCCTCTGGGAGAGTATAAAAAAGGGATCTCAGAGGAGGAAAGAGAGGCAGTGTAAATAGTCCCTGTGCTACAAATGCAAAATAGCATACAGAAAGTGCCAACAATTTGGAAAACTCAGTGACAGTTATTCCAAATTGGAAAAGATGTATCTCTTCTCATTGACCCGGAATCATGTCTAAATAGCCTGACATCTGTGTCATGTCCTGCTCTCATGTGTGTATTACTGCAGCAGCTTCTGATGTTAGAAAGATTAGGACAAAACTGAGAGAATAACCTTTCCTTTGCAGGCATCTGACATGTAACCCTAAAAGCTCAAATATTGAAACCACGTTTCATTGTTATTTCTGCCAAAAACTGCGTTAAAAACAAAGCAGCCCATTTTACAAATACATTTCTAAAAATGGTGCTCAGCTCCTTTATTTTCCCTTGTCACTGAGTTTTCCAAAAATGGAAGAAAACATTGGGGACATTAAGAATGATTTTTAAGAGATTTTATCAGATTTTATCTCTTAGAATCACGGTAAAATGCTCTGGTTGATTTCCATTTTTGCTATCTTGTTTAATTGTTTAATAATTTTGCTTTAAATTTTTAACCAGAATGTGTATTCCCAGGGACATCAGTAAAAAATGTGGAGACATCTGAATAAAGTGGCTGCTGTACATTCTAAACATTAACCTGAACACAACTAAGGCAATACTTTTATTAATACTGGATTTCATCCAATTTTATTCTGCAGTCTGCTTTTGAGAAATAATTAGTTCTGTCCAGGTTTCAAAGCAGAAAGGGAAATGGGGAAATTGTATGTTACTCACATTATTAGAAAAAAATCCCAGAAAAAATAAAAACAGATTAGCCAGATTTTCTCAATATATCTCAGTATATAACATAACAAAAAATTTCTCAGATTTTCTCGGTATAATTTGCAGTGTATCGACAGTTGCAAGGCTACATTAACTCTTTCTGTGTGTTCCATTTAGCAGATTAATGTTCTAGATGTGCTAAATTGCTCCATTATGGTTCAAGAGTGAGTAAAGGCAGCTTCCAAAAGTGTCGAATTCCCTCTTTAAACTAATTACATAACTGTCTAAAGTAGATAGACGATCTGGTAACCTCCTGTCTGTGTGCATCAGCAACTTCCCTTACGTGGCGATTATCGAATGATTTACCCTGAGACTGAGTGATAAACACCAGCCCTTTTAAATGATAGTTTGATAACAGGGCAGGAAGTTTACACATTAACAACCAGTGAAAGGGAACTTTTTATTTTTTTACAACCACAGAACTGGTGATCGACAATTGGGTATTTTCCAGAGACTATCCAACATCTCTGGCTCATTCCTTTCATATAAAAATAAAAGCAACTTCAGCATCCCTCAGTCATGGCTACCCTAACTCCTCAGTCTCCCAGAGAAAGCCCCTTGCCTATATTCTAGGATCCTGGAATGGTTTCACAATGTCTTGAGGCTGCAAACACAGAACTAATGAGGACACTATTCATCTCTTCTGAACTCTCTCCCAGGGTAGGGGAGGTAATCCATGAAGGAGATAAGATGATTGGGGAGACCACCCTCATGCTTCAGATCACCCTCATTCCTCACTGAGCATCCCTCCCATCCATCACCATGACCACGTCTCATAAACACACACTCACACACTTCAAAACAGATATCCTAGACCTCAGTTCATCCCAAAGTTTGGTAAATCTGTGGTTCTTAAAGTAAGACCCCCAAAACTTCTGAGAAACGTGGATGTAAAGAAATACCACTTTGGAGCCAGCCCTCACAGCCTAGTGGTTAAAGTTCAGTGCTCTCACTGCTTCGGCGGCCTGGGTTCATTTCCCGGTTGTAGAACCACACCACCCGTCTGTCAGTTGCCATGCTGTGGTGGCAGCTCACATAGAAAAACTAGAACTTACAACTAGAATATAACCATGCATTGAGGCTTCGGGGAGGGGAAAAAAAAGAAAAGAAGTTTGGCAGCAGACATTAGCTTGGGCAAATCTTTCCCTGCAGAAAGAAAAAAAAGAAATACCGCTTTGTTTCTCTGGCTAGAAACTAGATTTTGTTCCCTTTAAGTTTATTTTAAGAATTTGTCTTATACAAATTAAAATTTTCCCATCTCTGGGCCTTTTAATGAAAAACTGTATAAAAAGGAAAAGCTGGAACAACCTGCAGTTTATCTAAAGAAATAATCAATTAATATAAGTATTTAATGAATATAAGTCAAGCATCAGCTAGAAGGAAGACCTAATTCTATTTCAAACTCTAGAAAAGGAAAGAAGGAACCAAGTTCTAACAAAGGTAAGCACAAGCCTTCCCTGAAATTAGAAGAAAGTTCCTTACTCACAGATGATGTTTTTAAGGTGGATCAGTTAGAGTTACATAACAAAAGAAAGATTGCAAGAATGTTATAACCTGGAGGAGCAAAATGGCTGAGTATCTAAATGCATCAGACAGTTCCTCCATAAACCAAGGAATAGTCAGGATGACTAAATTGTAAACCTTTAAGACCTACAGGAATGAGTTTATGCAGTGGTTATTTATAATTTAGAGCTAGTGAGAAAGGTTATGGTTTATCTTCATGCAGTTTATCTTCATGTACATATCCATATGTGCATATTCAATTAAAGATTAGTTCATTATGCCTTATTAATTGAATAAAGAGTTCTGTATTTTTAACTTAATTTTTAAAGTGTACTTCATTCTCCTTAACACAAAGGTGTCCCCATAGGCGTGGTTCGTCCCATTTGGGATCAGTCCAGGCAACACCAGCCCCCAGGGAGACACTCTTTCCAAAAGCAACTATGCCACCTAAAAGAAAATGAAAGTCTTTAAGTGTTGTGTTGCAAAGGCACACCGATTGGCAAAATATTAAATTATTTCAAACCTCATAGGCATCGCCCTTTGGTGCTCAAGGCTTCCTATTTATCCACTAATTTCCTGGCAGTCATTTATTCACTCATGTACTCATTCACTCAATGAGAATTTATCATGTGCAAAGTACTGGTGGTGGATGCTGGAGAATGCAGAGCTAAAAGCTCCTTTCGAGGAGCTCAGAGTCCACTGGGGGAGACAGCAAAGTAAATAATTATAAGAATGGTAAGGGCTAAGATAGAGGTGTTCAAGATGCTGTGTGGGTCTGGAGGACCCACAATCAGGTTGAGGACTGGGGACACCCATGAGGTGAGAGGGACTTCCCAAGGGGGGTAATTTTGGTTGTTGTTGTTGAGGAAGATTCACCCTGCGCTAACATCTGTTGCCAATCTTCCTCTTTTTTTGCTTGAGGAAGATTAGCCCTGAGCTAACCTCTGTGCCAATAGATAGCCCTGAGCTAACACCTGCCTCTATTTTGTATGTGGGTCACCACCACAGCATGGCTTGATGAGTGGTGTAGGTCCATGCTGGGGATCTGAACTCGCGAACCTGGGCTGCCAAAGCAGAGCACGCCGGACTTAACCACTATGCCACTGGGCTGGCCCCAAGGGGGTTAACTTTTAAGCTTAGTCTTGAAAGTTATGAATAAACGTTAGCAAGCAGGGGTAGAGTGTTCTAGGCCAGAAGAAAGCATTTACTCAGGAGGCAGAGCATGGCAGGTTTTGGAAAGAACATGCAACTCCAAGCATAGAAGGTGTGTGGGGGAGTAGGAAGATGGGATTAAAGAAGGAGATGGCAGTTCTGATCAAGTACTGACATGTCTGGTGGATCTTCCATCCTGGGTACACAGGGCTCCCTTAAAGGAGTTTAACAGAGAAGCAACATGGTCTGTCTGGCAACAATATAAGGATGGATTTGATGTAGAAAGGTAGAAGCTTAAAAGAAGGGAAGGGGAGAAGTTAGGAGACAGTAAATCTAGTTAAGGATTGAAGGCCTGAACCAGGGTTGGGCACTGAAATTACACAGAAGGAGGTAGACTAATCATTAGGAAATGAAATAGAACCTGGTGACTGAATGCAAGAGGGGAGGGAGAAAGAGGATCTGCTAACTTAGGTGACCAAGCGGATGGGGAAATACAGAGAAGAAGCAGGTTGGTGGACAAAAGATGAGTTCAGATTTGGAAATTATGAATTTGAGGTTACCATAGTACAGTCTAGGACGTGGTCAAAAATGGCTGATTAGAACTGAGGAGAAGCCTATTCCAGAGATGTGGATGTGAAATCACAGAAAGAACTGAAGCTGTGAGTGTGAATGAAATCGCGCTGAAGAGGAATGCAGAAGATCTAGTTATGAAAGGAAAAAAAAATTGTATGAATACATGAATTTACAGGCCGGAGTTTCCTGTGGCTTAGTAATAAAGATAGTGCCTGTGTTAATACTTAGGGTCCACTTTCTGCTATTGGACACGGTACCCCTAGTTTTTTGACACCTTCACATCTGTGCCTCCCTTGTACCTTACATCATCTCTGTATTGCTCCCTTCTGCCCCTTTGCTGCCCAAGTTTACCCATTCCTCTGCTTTCCCTCAGTCCTCACACTCGGCACAGTATTCATTTTCTCCCGTAAAGCTCACTTGTGAATAGACAACATTTTAGTCTAAATATTGTTTCATCTTCCATTCTGAATCTGTGCACTACTGCTTTTGTTTCTCCTTCCAGTTCTTTCCTGTTCTCCTCAGTTTTCAAATCCTCGACATTTCATTAGCACCTCGATGCTGCTTTCTTTCTCTTCTCTCTTTGTTCTCTTCTGAGGGGCAGCACAGGCTGACTGCAAAAGGCGCTGGACTTAGAAACTGACAACCTGAGTTCCATCCTGATTGTGTCACTTACTCCTCGCCGTGTGACTTTGGGGAAGTCGCAGCACCCCTCTAAAATTGTGTGCCCTCGCCTGTAAAATGAAAGGCTTCCTAGAAATTTAAAATCCCTTCCTACTCTAAAAAATCGGCAGTTCTACATTTCTCCCCAGCTTTTCATAGGCTCCTGTCAAGGATTTTTCCAAAAGAAACAACATTTAACAAGTTACCAAATTTCCTTTGCTAAAATAGATATATTGCATTTCCATCAAACTAAATATCTTATATATTGTGCTGGTGGTAGTAATAGCAATTTATAATAAATAAAATTTCTTTCCAAATGGGCTTTCTACTTTTTTTTAACCTTTCCAACTTACCATAAGTCTCCCAAATCCCTCCTGTCCTCACTTAATGCACAGCCATGTCTTGGGTGGTGTCGGTGTCTGGCGGAACAAGTGTCAGATTACAAAGAGGAGGACAAGAGAGAAGGATGGGCACACCCAGGCCCCATGGAATAAATCCAAGAGGATGAGGGCAGGCGCAGTCTTGTTTTACAAGTTCTTTGGAGCAAAAATTTCCCTTGACATCAACTGTGTAGCAAGTCTACATTTCAAGACCTGCGCCAGACCTGTTATCCAAATAAATAAGATGTGTCCTCCTCATGTCAACCTTCCTCAGTCAATAAACAAACAAAAAAAGAATAACTTGAATATGATCCTTCTCTTAGTGATGGCTAACCTAGAATCCTTCAAACCCCAAAGGGAACTAATTCTGGAATGTCCTGAATTTGATGCCTTCGTCTCAAGGCCTATGAATTTCAGAGCTGGGCATTGTCCCTTTATCACTTCTCCCTGATGTGGTAATGACCATGTAAGGAAGGAGGCATTGCATCACTTTTCTTGAATTCATCTTTGAAAAGTATGTCATGTCTGTGACCATCTATCACTAGGCTCAATGTTCAAAGAAAGGACTGGACCAGAAGTGAAGGAGGAAAGGTCTGCCCTCGTCCGTGCCCCTCTGAACTCATGTTATCTGGGGTGTTTGGAAAAAGAGAATAGTAGCTTGACTGCAGGCTATTGCCCTTGCTGGTTTTATGGAGCAAAGCACTGGTCAGAATTTGCCCCATCAGCAAGATCTCTGAATGAAATGCAACAGCAGCAAAGAAATTTAAAGAAGTGTTAACCACCTCTCCCCACCCCATGCAAGTCTCACCCTTTCTCATCAAGATCTTCTTAGCACTTGATACAAAAATCATGGAAAATAATACTTTCTTTTGTCTTTCTTATTTTGCATTTTCCTGTCACTTTTGGTAATATGTGGGTAGCAGTCAGCTGAGTACCAAATGAACCCATGATTTAGGAGTTGGTTGATTGCTCTACTTACCTTCGTGATGGAAGCGTTTTGCATTTTCTATCCAGAACCTGATTTTTAAGGATTTCTTACTGACAACATTGCTACTGAATTCAAAGAAATTGTGATTTGTCTATGAGGTGGTTGTTAAAATATACAAACCTGAGATTCATTCCTGGAATACTTGAATATAAGTTCTTTTGATGCTAGTGTTACAAATCACGTTATTGCTATTAGGATTCCAAATCAGTCCACCATTAGAAGTTTAAATCAGGTTCTGTTCTGTCTTTGCTGTTTCTGCACATCCTTCATCAGTAATGAGGATCGAGGAATGATTTATGCATACGTTTTTGTTATGATAGGGTTAGTAATTTTGTTCTACTTCACCACAATGACAGATAAGAGGTTGTTATAAATTTGCATTGTGAAGAAAGCATTGCCATAACAGATGGCAAGATTGGGGCATTTTTTTGTTGTTGTTTTTTGCTGGCTGTTAAACTGTGGAAGGAAATTTGAACCTAAGGAACTCCAGTAGTTGGAAGAAAAGATTCTCCCTCTGCATAAGAAGACAGTGGGGAGAAAGACAGTTTTGATAAGTCCTTACGGTGATTCAAGTCTGACAGCACACGGATGTACCCCCACTAAGCAGCTCTCAGAGTTGGCGTTTTCTGGGGTGGCCCCGAGGAAGACACAGAAGGACCAGTCATGACTAAACTTGAACATTTATCCCATCCAGAGGCCTCCAGAAGGAACCCAAACCAACATCTGCTGCTGTCTTGCCTTCTCAGAACAGGCTGGTTTCTCCAGTCAGTGACAAAACATACATTTAGCTGGCCCTCATTCACTCTTCTGTAGGTGAAGAGAAGAACGGTTTGGGAGAGGGGCATTGCCAACATTATATGAGTAAATACATAAGTTTGTCTCATCTTTGAAACAGACCAATTCGGTGTCAGGCAGAATTATAAGCCAACAATCAACACAAGGGGTGAAGAACATTCCACTCCTGAAAACAGCCCCACCTCTCCAGAGTTATAACTGTTTCTCTTTGGTTTACTGGCTTCTCCAAGTAAAGCCTTGCTTTACTTGCTCTGATTTACACAGATTTTTCTTAAAAGCAGAAGATAATTTTAAAAACAACATTTGATTTAATAAGCCATTTTACACGGAAGCCCTGAAGATAATAGAAAATCCTGTTGTTGAGTTTTAAAGAAAGTTTCCGAGAACTGCAAATTGTTTCCACATGAATAAATTTGCAATATCAATAATCTATTGATATGGGTTGGTAACAGTCTAAGTTGGTCAATTTTTCTCTTAGTTGAGGAGCCACTAAAGATGTTGGCGCAGAGAAGTATTATAATAGTGTGTTTCAGGAGGTGAACTTGGTGTCAGTGAGTATGGGGAGAGGCAAAAAGATCAGTTTTAAAATCGAGGGCAGCTGTGGGGATGGAAAGGTAAATATCTGAGAGACATTATGGAGGAATAATGAAGAGTTGGGAACTTCATGTCTACAAGGGGGAGAGAGAAATTTCACCTCAAGATGAATACTGCGTTTTCAACTGCAAATGGCTGATGTTCTGACTCTGGGGCATTTGTCGATAATCCCACTGCTTAGGAAACTTGAAAAGAGATTTTAAAATATACCACAAAGGCTAAAACAGCAAGTCTAGGCAAAAATGCAATCAAAATTAAAGACGAACAAACAGATAAACATCAAATAAGGGCATCTCATCAGTGAAAGAGCAGAAGGTCATTAATAGCCTGACAGAGCTTGTCTTTCCCAGCGAGAGGCCTTTGTGAAGAGGGGTCAATCGGGAGCAAAAAGAATGTGCTGTGTTATGAATTTGAAGCTGTGAGGCTAAGACTGGATGAGTGGAATGGAGAGCATGAAGTTGATGTTCTATTCAAATTCCCTGGAGCCTCTTGCATTGTAAATCCAAAAAGCTAATAACTGAAAACTATGTCTTGAATACACATGCTGGGCAGGGCTCGTTCACCACCAAGGCCAAGCAACATTAAGTAGAGCCACAAACTTGCACACAAGCAGAGAATACGGCCAGAGGCATATATGGGATGGGAAGGCCTCTTTGAGTAACCAGGGTCAGAGGACTTCAGAGAACAGTGGGCCATTTGCTGGAGCATTGCTTTTCTACTTCTGCCGAGGTGAAGAAAGGTTTGCCTACCATTTCTGAAGTCCCTGCAAGTCATCTTTGACAACTTATTTTCTCTCACTCCCTTATGCAGAGTCCCCCGGTAATTTTAATGTCTGTCATCCATCTTGTTTTCATTTCTGTTGTCATAGATGCTAATCTGTGAAGAAGTTTTGGCGGATCCACACTGATATGAAAAAAATAAATAATGGTGATGTGGAGAATTTTTTCATAAAGCTTTACTTATTCCTTTTAAAGAACTGTCTCCCACCCCGAGTTAGGTCCTTTCTACCTTTGGTGAATTTAAATGGCCTTTCTTTATGAAACGATGGAGGTAACGGGGGATAGTTTTTTACTTAAAAACCCGATGTTGGTCCCTGATTTTTTTGGTCCTGATTTGTAAAATCGGGAAGTTTGGCAAGCGCTCCCTGCTTGACCTGTCACCCGCCCCTGGGCTCCTTCTGTGCTGCCATCAGCTGATTAAAATCTTGCTTTCCTCTACAACCTTCTCCAGCTCCCCAAAGTCCCCAGTGAAGAAACCCACCCAGGGCCTCCCTCTGCCGTATGATGGGCCCTACATGGACGCCCTGCTTCAGTCAGGCGCTTCTGCCCCCTGACCTCCTCACAGCCCTTCCATCTCCACTCCTCCACACCTCACCCTTGCTGTTTTCCTGGATGGAATGCCGTCCCTTGCCTTAGCCTGTCTAAATCCCACGTCTGTTACAAGGCCCGGCGTAGGTTCCCACCTTGATGTGGCCCTTCCCTCACTGTTCCAGCACAACGGCATCTCCTCTCTCTGACTCCCGGCGCTCTGGTGATCTGCACCACTCACATGGCACTCATTCTCAATAGTTAAGTTTTCATGTGCGTGACTTCTTTCCCCAGCCAGACTTCTTATCCTCTTTGTATCCACAGAACCCTCACACTGTGACTTGCACATAAAGCTTATCCAGAAACCCTTAGGTGACCGGTTAGGCAGAAGCTCTGAGGGCCCTTACACCATCACAGCCTTCCTGGCCAGCCTCGTGCAAGCTCTTCAGCCTTCTCAGTGCCTTCACTTGGGTTCAGCCACTCCTTGGAAGGCACAAAGTCAGAACTTGCAGGGCTAAACTGTGAACCAGGGCCACTAAGATCCCAGCTTAACCGTATGTCATTCTAACTGCACTACCTACAAAGGTTACTTGTATTTTTATTTCCCAAAGAACCAAAGGCTAATAGGTTAGCGTCTGAATGCGCAGCGTCCCGTGCTCTATCACAGTGTGCACAGCATCCTGTGATACGAAATGCCTGCCCAGCAGGACAGGGAACGTGCCATAAGCCAATGAAAGAGCCGAGGCAAAGGTTGGAGAAATGCTTGCTGCAGGAGAAAGGTGTCGTTCCCGCCTTAGATTGAAGGGAGCTAGAAAACATAAACCAGCAAAAGGGTCAAAAAGAGGCAGCTGAGTGACAGCTGCAAGAGTCATCAGCAGAGAGCTGGCAGGTGGCATCCTCGAGACAAACCCGCAGTTCTCCATTTTACATCAGGCACTGTGATTTACAGAAGACTAGAGGACCTGGGGTCCAGCACGTGAAAGTTCCAGTTACGACCCAGTCATGAGATGCAAGGAGAACCCAATCAAGTTACCTAACCACATCATATTTTCATTTTCCCATCTGTAAAATGTGGAGGGGGGGATAATGCAGTACTGAACTATCTTTTATACAGGAGCATTCAAAGGGATGTTAATTTCTTAAAAACACAATAACATGTTCTTCACTATGAGAAACGTACAGTGAGGCAAGAATGATGTCCAGGTTAAGACTGAACTTTAGGCTGGTTTTGTCCATAATTCTGTAACTCTGCTCTGCAGTATAAATAAATCTATGCGTGTGTGTTTCTTCAAGAGCAATAATTTCTTCTAAAAAGCAACGGCAGCAATAAACCGTGGTGGGCTTCTTTCCTCGATGCCTTAATCTGCTAGGGGCATTGGGGTCAGTGGGAGGGGAAGGAGTCAGCTTTTTTATTTCAGCTCTGCCTTTTATGGGTCCAAACAATGATGACACTTAATGGTGCATTTTCTTTCTCTTTCATTTCTCCATCGCTCGCTTCTCCCTCCTGAGTGCCTGTTCCTGCCGCTGGCTAAGCAGCAAGGCAAATTGTCATATCAAGTCGGTCAAACCCGTGATCTGACTGATATTGTCCCCACTGAATTAATGGAATCATCTCATCACTGGGCCCTAAACAGACATCGGTGTCTCTCCTTCCTCCTTTCTTCCTTCCTGTCTCTACCATGACATTGCCCTTGCTGAATCTCCTCTACCTTTGTTAGCTAGAATCTTCTCCTAATTACTAACCACATTTTTCAAAGTTAATTTTTACTCTCAAAAAGCCCTCTATGTTTTTATTCCAAAATATCATTGAAGTACTGTTTTCTACTCTTTTTCCTTGTTGCCCCGTATTTACACCTATTAATATGATCCTCTCCACTTGTTTCCTCCCCTGGTAACTTCTGTCTGTCACGCATAAGATTCTTTTTCTACTCGTTCTGTATCTGGGCTTATTTTAAGTAGGGCATGGTTCAAGTCTCCATTTCACTTAGACCTCTTATTAATGAAGCAACCTTAGTATCAATCTGAAATCCAATCTGTTATATTTTGAGTCTAAGGAAGTCCCTAGTTTTTCATCCAGAACTTGCATTTTTTTTTTTTTTTGGTTTGTTTCCTCAAGCCACATTGTCATTTTTGAAATTTTCTCTGGTGCTGCTACAAATAGAAAAGTCATAAAAAATCATTCTTTTCTTTTTTTGTGGTGAGGAAGATTCATTCTGAGCTAATATCTGTTGCCAATCTTCCTCTTTTTTTGCTTGAGGAAGATTAGCCCTAAGCTAACATCTGTGCCAGTCTTCCTCTATTTTGGATGTGGGTTGCCACCACAGCATGGCCACCAACAAGTGGTGTAGGTCCATGCCCAAGATCCGAACCCAGACCACCAAAGCAGAACAGGCCAGACTTAACCACTGCCACAGGACCACACACCCACCCCACAAAAAAATTATTCTTTAATAAAATGTTGTGGCTATTATGCATATTTATGATTATAGGACAGCTTTTTAAAATGTATCCTAACATTTAAATTATAAGTTCTTCTTATATGTGTATGCTAAAAAAGAGTATATAATAAAAAAGCAAATAATTATTAAATGTCAGGAAATATTACATCTCACTTCAGCAAACATAATAAATCATCATTCAAGATATCACCCCTTCCTACAATGTCAGTATAGACAAGAGAGATTATCACCACCCCTGTCAACATTTAAGTCCCAATTTACCATTATAAAGTATGTCAATCACTGAGAAATACAAAAGTCCTTTAAAGGCTTTATTTTATTAATTTGTTGAAGATGTCTCAAGACACTAAAAGAATATTTTTACATATGCAAATACATACATGTATGTAAACATACTGTTTTACAACGTTATATATATATATATTCATATTGCACTGCTGCAGAGGGCATCAATTAGTAACACTAAAAACTGATATAACAGCGAATTAAATCTACTTTGTAGACAATATGGAGGAATACTGAGGAATTTAATACCAGCAAACATGTTCCCTTTGAAACAGCAAATTAGATGTGCAGGAGCATTTTGGTCACACTTCAAAGAATAATATGCTGAGATGGAGAGCTGGTCTGTTTACTCTCGCTCTCACCGGTGAGGTTTTCCTATGTTAAACAGGCTTTTGATTACTTCAAAGCATGTTTGAAGTCCTCACTCTGCATAGCTCTTGCACAAAGACAAATATTCTTCCAGATCTGTGCAGCTAATATTGCTGCCCATTACATTTATAAGTAAGAGGGACCTGCAGGTTTCTAGTTAACACCAAGTTTATGCCTCTTTTGTTTAGTTATGACAGTGAAGGTCGTCTGACAAATGTTACGTTTCCAACCGGAGTGGTCACAAACCTTCATGGAGACATGGACAAGGCTATCACAGTGGACATTGAGTCTTCCAGCCGAGAAGAAGATGTCAGCATCACTTCAAATTTGTCCTCAATTGACTCTTTCTACACCATGGTTCAAGGTAAACGCAAAAGCATAGTTTTAAACTGATCATTTTAAAACACCAGTATCACCCAAAATAGAATGTGGCAACCTCCATTTTCTAAGATGAACCAGAAGAGGAAAATATAAACCTCTGGAGATGCTGATGAAATAATCTAATGTCTACATGTAATGTTTATTTAGTAGTGTATACATATTTAAAATCACAGAATCTATAAAACAATATGTTAACCTAGAAATAGTGTCTTTTTTCACTCCCAGTTAATAAAACGACTTGATTCCAACTCTTCGTATGCATCATCAGACCCTTTTTGAGTCATCCACAGTTCTCCAGAGCATGTCACCCTCACTACTATGGAAGGACAGTAATTTGAGGCAGAGCACTTTCTGAATTCGTGTGTGACGCAGTATTTGAATCTGCATATGATGCAATCACTGGAAATTTTATACCAAGTTCTCATTTATGTAATATCTGGATTTTCAGTTTTTTCATTCAGTCTATAGGCATATATATCCAATATCTGCACGGTGGAATCTCCTGCCCATATTCCTTTTTTACATAATCTTGAAAGAGCCTGTTTACACTGGCAATTGTAGCTCTAAGAATAATTGCTAAATCTGAGTTAAACTTCTTTGACTCATTTTTTTTTAACAGTTCCGTCAGGTAATCTCTACAATCATCTAAAATGAGTATTGTTTGAATTCCTTTCTTCCCCAAATTGTCCTATATTATTCAAAATTTTTAAATTGAGGCAGTAGCCTACACAATATGAGAGGATTTTTTGTACAAAATAAAAGGTCACTCCCTTTTTTTAAAGTCAATTTCAGGGGGGAATATCACCTTATATTTTTGGCATACAGGTATGAATATTAAATCCTTTCCAAAGATCTTTGATAAAGGCTATAGGGAAGGGTGTAGGGGAGGGGAGTCTTCTAAGACCTCAGAGGTGACATACCAGCCTCCTAAAAGAACACATACTTGGCTCTTTGCAAAACATTTATAACACATTCCATGGAGGTTGAGCCCTCATTTATTTCATGAGGCAAATGAGGAAAAGAAATCTACTAAAGTGGAGAAAAACTAAATTCCCCTAAAGTTTGCCTTTAATATTCAGCCAAACCTATTATGCCATGAAATGCCAGAAATCGGAGTTTTGTTATTTTCTAAAAAGACTTCATTAAGTACTTTTCATTTCCTTCTAAATGGAATTCCGTCAACGTTTTAGAAATTTATATCCTTTCTAACTGCACAACTGAGGAAGTGTTTAATCCATATCGAGAGTTCACGTTTTCTGCTTCTCGTTTCTTAGATCAGTTGAGAAACAGCTACCAGATAGGTTACGACGGCTCCCTTAGAATTATCTATGCCAGTGGTCTGGATTCGCACTACCAGACAGAGCCACACGTCCTGGCTGGCACAGCTAATCCAACGGTTGCCAAAAGAAACATGACTCTTCCCGGTGAAAACGGTCAAAATTTGGTGGAATGGAGATTCCGAAAAGAGCAGGCCCAAGGAAAAGTCAACGTCTTTGGTCGAAAGCTTAGGGTAAGTAAACGTCAGAGAGTAGGTGACGGCTGCACAGTCCTTTGTGTCATGTAGATGACCTGTCCACGAGGATGGGTCTCTGTTCACCCTCCTGTGTCCAGTGTCACACGCAGTGGGGTGCCTTACCTTAGAGCATGAGTCATGTCATATCCAACCGTCAAGTCATAGATCATTCATAATAAAGCCAACTATTTGAGAAAAGGTTTTTCTCAATATATCTATGATTGAAAATAAATTCTTCCCTGGGAAATCAGGAAATTGCCTATAGCACAATCCCAAATCACCTGGATGTCAATTGATTCTTCTTTTACTAATATTATCTCGATAATCTTCTACTTTTCCTTTTCCCACTCAGTTAGGAGTGATGGCTTCCTAATACAGGGCTGAGGATAAGTAAGAATTGGCTTAAATATTGAAAGTTTCCCAAATCATAAATATCTATATTGAAAGAGAAGGGCTGGCAATTGAAGGTGGATTCTTTATTTGCAGTCTCAATATTTTAAAGTCCAGTTTGGGCATATAGAAAAGTACCAACATCAGAACCTAAGTGCTGCCTCCTCACTATTGATTTATATTATTTTTGTGAGAAATGTAATGATATTTCTGATTAGGCTAGTGTAATTGATCTTTGCAAAATGTTCTCTGCATTACCTTGTTAGGTGTTTTTTTCCCTCCCTCTCACATTGTTGGGCCAAATATATCTGGAAAGCAAGCTGTGATTATTTCAGCTCTTTGGTTAAGACAACATGAAT
Source organism: Tapirus indicus (assembly GCA_031878705.1). Classification (NCBI taxonomy): domain Eukaryota; kingdom Metazoa; phylum Chordata; class Mammalia; order Perissodactyla; family Tapiridae; genus Tapirus; species Tapirus indicus. The sequence goes on along the minus strand of CM062937.1, from coordinate 28,856,467 downwards.
TAAGTACTAAAATACAGATTACAAGAAACCACCTTCAGACCACAATATACTGAACCTGATTCATTCTTTCTATTAGTAAACAGATTTTAGTTTATCAGATAAATGTAGATAACTATTCCTAACATTACTTCCCTTGCCATTTAAAAGAAACTACTCAGGGCCGCCCGGTGGCGCAGCGGTTTAGTCTGCGCATGGCAGCCTGGGGTTCACGGGTTCGGATCCCGGGTGCCTGCCGACGCACTGCTTGTCAGCCATGCTGTGGCGGCGTCCCATATAAAGTAGAGGAAGATGGGCGCAGATGTTAGCCCAGGGCCAGTCTTCCTCAGCAAAAAGAGGAGGATTGGCAACGGATGTTAGCTCAGGGCTGGTCTTCCTCACAAAAAAAAAAATAAAAGAAATTACTTAAGGGGCCAGCCCAGTGGTGTAGTGGTTAAGTTCACACACTCTGCTTCGGTGGTCTGGGGTTCACGGGTTCGTATCCCGGGCACAGACCTACACACCGCTTATCAAGCCATGCTGTGGCAGCGTCCTTCCTCCTACAAAATAGAGGAAGATTGGCACAGATGTTAGCCCAGGGACAAACTTCCTCCCAAAAGAAAAAAAAAGAATGGAAGGACCAAAAAAAAATTACTTAAATTCAAGGAGAGAGAACAAAACATGGAGCATACTTCCTGCACCAAAAATGGTTAAATTATTATCTTAACAAGCCAACATTATTTACCTGGACAATCCTTCAGGGTAAGAAACAGCCACTACATATTGTCTCTGGCTATTCCAGGAAACAGAAATGAAGAAAAAAGAATCAGTGGATCAAATACAGACTGTATCCAACTTACAGGTTATATTCTGATTCCACTTCAGTTGCAAGACAGGTGTTTGGGACTCTGACTACATGGTCTTCTGGAACCAATGTTGTATGCTCCCACCTCACCCATATCCCAGGCTGTGGGAGCCTAGATGCCCAGCTCCAGAGCCCCTGGCTCAGGAGTCCTGACCCACAGGAGTGAGAGGAGGCTGGAGGGGGGTTACATCAGTGAGAGGAGTGAGAAGAAAAAGCAATAGAACATTAGAGGGAAAAACAAGATTAGGGTTGAAGTGATGGGCAAGAAAACAAGTTTCAAACTTGTTTCGGGTCACTTCGTAGGGTCTCAGTCTGTTGCCAGAGTCAACTCCAGCTCCTGCCTTTTCTTCGACTGAACGGAGCACGGGTAGCTGCCTGCATTCCTGTCTGCTACCACCACTTCATACTTCTTCCCAGGCCCCTGCTGCCTGGGGCCGTTGCAAACTAGAAGCTGGTTCACAGAATGTATCTCATCCAGCTGTCCCTGCAGCAGGCATCATGTACATGTTCACAGGTACACACATAGTCACACTCGTTCTCAGACACAGGGCTTCCTTCCTCAAAAGACAGGAAGATACTGCTCACCTTGGTGCTCCTCCTGCACCCCAAAGAAGACCCAGCATGGAACTAGAATTCAAAAAATATGCATTTTAGATCAGGCTCCACTTTTTACTAATAATAAACCTTATGGGAAAATCCTAACACCTCTAAACCTCATTTTCCTTATCTATATCATGATATTCATATTATGATATAAATAATAATAGACATATATATCTATAGCTCTACTGTGCATAAATAAAATTTACCCTAACCTGCCTTTGTTTCACACAATTGTTACAGAATCAAATGAGACAATGAGAAAGTAATTTGAAAATAAAAGGCGTGATATTTCCTAACCCTAACCCAGAGAATCTCAACCACAAACACAAACGTTAGGCATTTATATCCACACGAGTGGATAGGGAAGAGCTGTTTAGCTCACTGGATAGGAGAATGTCGGGACAAAAGGGAAGAGAATGGGAAATGCTTTCCCCAGAAACTGACCACATAACATGTTGCCTGCTCTTCTTGGAGACAAGCTATGTCTAAGTGAAGCCTTTTTTCTTTGTCACACTGCTTTTCTAGACATCAAAAGAAATTAGGAGGAAAAAGGGGGAAATCCAATCTTAAGTCTCTGGTCCTCTGCCTGATTCTAAATGAATAAAATACCTTACTTTGGGGAGGAAGAGACTAGTGCACTAATGCCTATGGGTGTTAGTTTCTTTCTAAATAGCAGAACCACAATGCCTCAGCAAGACGTTTCAGAAAATATGCTATTTAAAATGGCCTCTCCAGTCCCACTAAAAGGAGATTTCCAGCTGATAGGTGTGATTGCTCTCATAGAAACAATGCCAAGATCACAAGGGAGGGTTTCTTACTTTCAAGATAAGATTGGATGTGCCAGCGCTGACTGCTAATTTCATTCCTCTGTGGATTCTAAGAGAGAAATTCCTGGGAGAAAGTGATGATACGAAAATCTGGTTTAAGGACTGGACCTGGAGTCTGCCAAAATAGGAAAGGGGGGAAAGGAGGAAGACCCAAGGCCACCGCAGCAATCGGAATCAGCCCGAAAGGCCACCCATTTCCATCCCACTCTTTTCTGAGACAGAGAGCACCTCCTCTCCTAGCTTTCATTATTTCCTAGCAGGAAGTTCTTTTCATTCTTAAGTTATTGACCTAAATTTAGCTATGTGGCTGACACAGGGTGGACACTCAAATATTTATTCAATGAATAAAAGAATGAGGAAAAGCCCACCTTATAATATGGATTATTTCACTGCATCTAGAGCTTCCTAAGAGAGAAGCTATATGAATAGCACATCCTTGCAAATTTGTTAATTAAAATTAATACTAGATAGAATAGATTACCTAGATGTAATAGGTAGAACACTAGATGTCACAGTTTAAAAAGTAAAAAAGGCAAGGAGCAGAATAGGAAAATTTATATAAGAAACCAGCAACATTAAAAGCATTTTCTGTAAAACAGTGCTTTAGGGAAAAGGGGCAGGTACTGTAGGAAATTACAAGCAAATGGAATGGTGATAGAGATGTGGGAAAGCAGAGCAGAAGAAAGATGAGACGATTCCTTAGCTCATTTGTCTGTAGCTACGTTTTTTTTTGAAAGGTGCATGCATAATAGTTGCTTGCCTTCTCTTATAATATTTGGTAAATATTCCTAACTTTTATCAGTGTTGGACTTTGGAACCAGCCTTTAATCAGTTACAAAAAAATTACAATGACATTCCGATAATAAAATTCATCTTCTAAACTCGCCATGAATTCAGACGCTTAAAAGAAAAAATTTAGTGAATCCTTTTAAAAAGAATTTTCTCCAAATTTCCAAGCCAAGAGTGTGTTGAGAGGCATACATAAATATGATGGCACATTTAAGTCTTATCATGCCAGGCACGTTTGCGTGATGTCCTGTTCTCACTGTAATCTGAGTGGCACAGCCTGGAGTGGGACTGCACAGTGCAGGCAGCACTTGCTGCTGTGTGGAGAAACACAAAACACTCTGCAGCCAATCGGTGTTCTAACAGGGACACAAGGGAGTCGTGATATTGTCACCAAGTGCACTGGGTGATGAGCCAGCCCTTCCTCACGTCCCTCCGTAACATTCCTGATACATGAATATAATCCAACTGTGCTTTATGCCTTAGTTTTTCAAGCATTCCAGAGGGAAAATGATAACTACTCCCCCAATATCAAAGGGATGTTGTGATTAATGACAGTCATGCTGGACATGATCTTTGAAAATGGGGATTTTCCATGCCTACTTAAAAGAAATGCTGTACATCACAAAGGAATTCATGGTGATCTCTTATCCAGACACAACATTTGGAGTCATTATTGTATAGCTGGAGGTATAATAATGATCTGATGTGAGGTTTTTCATCTTGGATGAACTATTCAACCTGACGATATTTTTTATATTAAAAATATTTATTAAAAGGCCACTGGGGCATGGAGCAATGCTGGTGCTTTATGATTGTCAAAAAAAAAGGGGGGGGGGTTGCAAAGTTGCCGTGATTTCATAAAGATGGAGTTAAGAGGGACTATGTCCTAGAATGGAAATGTCTCTGGGCTTCTGCACTTTGTTTATGATACCCAAAGGAGAAAGTCTGGCCATGTTGGGGAGGGATAGAAAAAACAAAAGATCTGCCAGCATCTTTTGAAATTTTACTTATTGAATAACAGTGGCTGGTGTCTGGAAACAGTAAGAATGGTTAAAACCTTGGCTTGTGTTGGGAATGTGGGGAAAAACGCAACCACATTCTAATTCTTTCCTCATTACTTCAGTTTAAAGACACAAGAAAGGCATTGCATACAATATTTGTCTGGATAAAAAGAAAAGTTAAACTTCTATCCAGATGTTTGGTCTCACAATGCTTTTAGACGTTTCCATATGGTGACATGTTTGGTATGGCAGCTCACACAGTGGCAACAGTAATGACAGCATTTGATTTTTCACCTGGATGCTTTGGAGTTGTGTAGCCATACTCACAAACCAAAGAAACAAGTCAGAAGCCCAGTACAGGGTGCAGACAGGGTTCCAGACCTGTGTTTTTGCCCTTCTCCCTTCAGAAACCAAACAATCGTACGAGATCTGCAGCCTAGATTTCTTATGCTCTAACCAGAGGAAATATTGCAAAGATAAAGGAGGGGTAAGGAGGCAGTAAAGGATTGAGATACAAATGATAATGAGTACAAACAGATGGGGCAATACTGTGTGCAGCATAGTCCGTGGAAACCACGTAGTCAGTCTTCCGTGGCTATTCGCAGCCAGGAATAACCTAAGGAAGGAAAAAAGAGGGCAGACCTAAAGAGTCACGGGTTTTTTTCTTTTAAATCACAATCTGAGGAACACAAGAGCCCTAGGAAACCATTAAATTGTGCAAAACCTCTTCTTAAGGCATCAAAAATTTTGTGCAAATACAGGCTGAAGAGCTGGATTCTGCCAGTTCGGTATTGAGGTAATTTGATATCAGATCAAATCTTTCTACAGAGTTTAAAATATATATTTGTAACATTAGCTAGGAGCTTCTTTCTAAGGTACACAAAGCATTCTGCAAACCTAAACTCATAAAGTTTCACAAAATTCACATAAGGCAGGAGCAGCTAATATGCAGACATCGCCATACGGGAAAACGGAAGCCCAGGGAGCCTTCAGCTGGCCGGTCAGAATCATATCCAGTCACTGAAAGACAGCCTAGAGGCTCCATCCAACGTCTTTATTTACAGGTGGACAGAACAGATTCAGAGGTGTTAAAAGCCCAAAGTCAGGCTGCCTCTAGGCCCTGCCGGGTATGGAGGGCGGGCTTTTGACTCCTGGGTTCCCCTCCCAGTGTGCATGTGCGCGCATGTGTACACAGACACACACACAGCCCCCAATACATACCAATATCTGCTATGGTACAATGGGGTTTTTTTCCCTCACATCAACTGGATCTGAAATGACAGAACTAAAAAATTAAGATCTAACTTCCATCCAGGGCTCTGCTTTCTTGTTTTCCGTGAAGCATCTCTATGGATGCTTTTTTCCCCCCAAATCACCTTGTCTATAAGGCATGAACTTCTTTTTAGCTTTTATCTTTCCCTTTCCATGGACTTCACAATTCTCCCCTTGAACAGCTAATTGGAAAAGTTTAAGCTTTAAGAGTATTTTTTCATGGGACTTGTTTAATGTCAATGATAGAATGTACAAATTAGTTTTATCCTAGATTTTACATAAATATACATGTATATTATATATGTACATATACATGTATTTACATATATATATAGGTGTGTGTGTGGTGGGTGTGTGTGTATGTATAACTGATCAGCTGGAACTGTCCATTTTGAAGGCTCTAGCGAGGACATGGTCATGTAAAATTAAGATTTTTCCACTTAATTTTTTAGCAATCCAAAGAGTTAAGGAGTATTTTGGTATGTACAAGCCACCACTGCCACAAAGGGCTGTAGGAGACCAAAGAATGGACAGGCCCTGGACTCACTCCTGGGGGTTCCCAGCCTGCAAACACTGTAGACCATTTGTAAAGTCGAATTTAACCAAGGCCACATTTCCACTGCAGTAACGAATGCTGGCTTGTGTATGCCTTGGATCACAGAGAGTGACAGCCAAATGTAGTCCCAGATTCTGGACCTGGCACAGAGCCACACAGAGACCCGATTACAAACGACATGGTGCTAGATTTGTAAATTAAGCACAATAGTCAGGCCATGTAGATGTGAGAGTAGAGGATCTGAAGTCCCTGCCAGTTAACCAGATGTTATCAAAGAAAAAGGCATTCTAAAAAATTGTGACATTTCAGCACTTGGCCAAAAGCAATGATCATGTTTGTAACCTCCTGCTATTTAAACTCATTAATAATTTACAGTAATGTGGGTTCCAACTTCTACTTAACTGCTCTTCAAAGGGCTAGAGTCTCATTTACCACTGTTTTATTTAATGTAGCCATGATTAATCTACTAAGCAATTATTTTCCAATGTCTTATGGGGGGAGGAGCTTTGAGTAATTTACAGAGATGTCATGTTTACCACCTTCATATCTTCTGAACAACCTTTAAAGCAAATACATTTTGGTATTTTCCTTATCAGTTGCTTAAGTTTACAAAATTTAATTGAAAAGGTTTTGAACAAATGCCAGGCTGTCTTTCTGCTTAATGAAACCTTTTAAAAGAGCAGTTAATCTACTGCCTTGCACTTGTACCCAAGAAGTTGCTAAATTAATTTACTGACAAAGAGAATCAATCATCAGAACTGGTGTTTAAACAATAGTGGAGACTCTGAAGAGTAATAAGGGACAGGTACTGGGATCGCATGATTTATTTTATCATCTTGTTTGCGTTGTAACAGGTTAATGGCAGAAACCTCCTTTCCGTTGACTTTGATCGAACCACAAAGACAGAAAAGATCTATGATGACCACCGTAAATTTCTTCTGAGGATCGCCTATGACATGTCAGGACACCCAACTCTCTGGCTGCCAAGCAGCAAGCTGATGGCCGTCAATGTCACCTACTCATCCACAGGTCAAATTGCCAGCATCCAGCGAGGAACTACTAGTGAGAAAGTAGATTATGACGGACAGGGGAGGATCGTCTCTCGGGTCTTCGCTGATGGTAAAACATGGAGTTACACATACTTAGAAAAGGTATGCCTGCACACTAAGGGTAAAAATAGGGAAGCAATGATTGGTATTTTTCAGCAGTTACCCAGAGCACTACAGGGGAAAACACAGTGGCACGTGACTGAGTTCCATTTATTATTCTAAGTATCAATGTGTCGGTCACATTGGTACAGCAATGATGAATTTCTGCATTAGCAAAGTAGTTTCTCCTTAGTTAAGTTCTACTGTCTGAGACCCTTATAAGTGATTTATGCTGCAAACAAACAAGCAGTAACACTGTCCACCTGCCAAGCTTATACATCGACAACATTCACAAATTAGACCTTAAGCATGTAAGTCATTTGTAAATAATCTCCATGCTAGCTCTTTCATTTAAAAAAGAGCCTTACATTTGCACAGTTAAAGCTGTCAGTTTTGTGTTCTTGCTGGCAGAGCTTCAACATAACCGTAAAAAGCTTGTAGATCTTATTTATGCATTACTAACCAAAAGAGGCTATTTTTTACAAAGCCACATTTCACTTACTCTGTGGCATCTCCCCTTTCTTCTGCATATAAAACGTAAGCATTCTGAAGAACTATGCACAATACCAACAAAAGACTTAAAATTACACACATGCAAAATGCTAAGTCATGGGGCCGGCCCCGTGGCGTGGAGGTTAAGTTCGTGCACTCCACTTCGGCAGCCCAGGGTTCACAGGTTCAGATCCTAGGAGCAGACCTACACACCACTTATCAAGCCGTGCTGTGGCAGGTGTCCCACATATAAAGTAGAGGAAGATGGGCATGGTTGTTAGCCCAGGGCCAGTCTTCCTCAGCAAAAAGAGGAGGATTGGCAACGGATGTTAGCTCCGGGCTAATCTTCCTCACCATAAAAAAAAAATGCTACGTCATATGAAACAAGGTTTAGGATAGTGACTGGAGTCAAAAGGTTTGAAAGTGTAAAAAAATGGAAAGGACCTTCTCTGTAATTCCTTTCTTAAGAAATATAACCCACCACAGAGCACATTCATGGAATGTTTTGCCTTTGAGACAAACGTTAGCACTAGAAAATGATTCAGTTTTGAGTTCTGATACCTCTCAAACCTCAGAGCATCCACCACCAGTCACACAGCAGCCTAAGGTACAAGCTCAGCTCTTAACAGTCACTGCCTCCACCCTTACACACATTGCACAGAATAACTGCTGTCACCCAGAAACTCATGTCCTCATCACTCTTGTGCTCTCCTCACAAGATCTTGTTCTTTATCGGAGATGCTCCACGCAGGTCCTCAGTCTGAACCTAACCCCCCGCACTTGAATCATCCCATCTAGTTCTAGATGGCTGTACATGGACCAGTCTTCCTGAGGACCAGATTCAGGTTCAGACTTCACTGTAGGATGCCACCTATCTTACGGCAACCTTCCAGCTAGGACCCCACTTGTCAGTCTCTCCTCTTGCAAACCCACTTATCTGCTCTCCTTAGACGAGTCTCACCCCTGAGACTATGGACTATGCCCGTTAGAGGACAATTCCCTCCATACTATCTACCCCACTCTACAGTTAATCATTCAACTGGTTACTTGTTGAGAGACCAGAGTAAGCCCCCTACACACCCTCCTGGGAACAAATTCTGACCTCTGCAAAATATTTCACCCTCCAACCTAACAAGCCCCAAGACAAGTTCTCCCTGAAGAAACTGGGAGTGGATCACTATTTCATTCTGGAACACTCTTCCCAATTTAAATTAAGTACATTACAGAGAAGAAGAACAGAAATACAAATACCCAGACCTCAACAACTGATGGTAGTGATCATAATGTGACTGAAATTGTTTGAAGGGAGCCAAACAGCATGTCATTGATAAGAGCCACCGTCATGAAATGACACCACCACCATTTGGTCTAACAGGGTTTAGAGGAAGCTTCCTCAGAAAAACTGCCCATGCTCTGTATTACTATTGAGCTTTACTTAACCATCCTCAGGGTTGACCTTCTCTTGGGTTGGCCTAATAAGTTAATGTCTTTTGTCTTTCTGCAATTACTTGCAAAATAAGCATAGTTTATTTTTACTTATGTATTTATTCACTTCATAATTTAGCCCCAATGCAGTACATAGCCCAGAAACCATTCTTACAGCACCTGAGGTACAAATTAGATTTGGTACTAACAAAAGGAAATTTCAAAATGTAGAGTTTATTGTCATTTCAGATGCCACGTAACAATTTGCAAAAAAACAAAAAACAAAAAAAAACACAACATAACTGGATCCATGTTCCTATTAAGGGCCTTAACAGCTCTCATTCACCAAGTGATTAATTTAGCAGTGTTTGTTGACATTGATGCTTTATGTACACATTATCCATTTTTGGCTAATTTTATGTTTCTTCTTCATAAAATAATATTTTGAATCCTTTGCTCCTCCCCCAAATGCACTGGAAATTAAAACATGATTTGAGTGGCTCTTCAATCAAATGAGGGGGGAAAGCCACCTTACTAAACAATTGCTAATTATGGATAGGATTGCATTTCCCATATGCTGTTTTCTCCTTGAAATATTGTCTTTAAAGCAGCTTTGCCCACACTGGTATTATGACTTATCCAAATCCACTGACAATCTGCCACTTAGCTGTGAATGCCTGGAAAGAGAATGGTACAGTCCTGACAAGTAGCACATTATGAATCTTGAGCCACTAATTGCAGGACCCCTCACAATTATGCATCCAAGCAAATTAGGCAGGGAATCGTTAACAACATGTGAGGTCAAGGATAACTCAATTAAAATGAACATCATTTTCCCAAGTGAAATGTTTCTGTGTGTTAGTGGTCACTAAATCTGCTTTTGCTTCCCCCATTCACAAATATTGGAGAACAATATGTTTTCTCTTTGCAGTCCATGGTTCTTCTGCTTCACAGCCAGCGACAATATATCTTTGAATACGATATGTGGGACCGGCTGTCCGCCATCACCATGCCCAGCGTGGCTCGCCACACTATGCAGACCATCCGATCCATTGGCTACTACCGCAACATATACAACCCCCCAGAAAGCAATGCCTCTGTCATCACGGACTACAATGAGGAAGGGCTGCTTCTGCAAACGGCTTTCTTGGGTACAAGTCGGAGGGTCTTATTCAAGTATAGAAGGCAGACCAGGCTCTCAGAAATTTTATATGATAGCACAAGAGTCAGTTTTACCTATGATGAAACAGCGGGAGTCCTAAAAACAGTAAACCTCCAGAGTGATGGTTTTATTTGCACCATTAGATACAGGCAAATTGGCCCCCTGATTGACAGACAGATTTTCCGCTTTAGTGAAGATGGGATGGTAAATGCGAGATTTGACTATAGCTATGACAACAGCTTTCGAGTGACCAGCATGCAGGGTGTCATCAATGAAACTCCACTGCCCATTGATCTCTATCAGTTTGATGACATTTCTGGCAAAGTCGAGCAGTTTGGAAAATTTGGAGTTATATATTATGATATTAACCAGATCATTTCCACAGCTGTAATGACTTACACGAAGCACTTTGATGCTCACGGCCGCATCAAGGAAATTCAATATGAGATATTCAGGTCACTCATGTACTGGATTACAATTCAATATGATAACATGGGTCGGGTAACCAAGAGAGAGATTAAAATAGGGCCCTTTGCCAACACTACCAAATATGCATATGAATACGATGTTGATGGACAGCTCCAAACAGTTTATCTAAATGAAAAGATCATGTGGCGTTACAACTATGATCTGAATGGAAACCTCCATTTACTGAATCCTAGTAACAGCGCACGTTTGACACCTCTTCGCTATGACCTGCGAGACAGAATCACTCGACTGGGTGATGTCCAGTATCGGTTGGATGAAGATGGTTTCCTGCGTCAAAGAGGCACAGAGATCTTTGAGTATAGCTCCAAGGGACTTCTAACTCGAGTTTACAGTAAAGGCAGTGGCTGGACGGTGATCTACCGTTACGATGGCCTGGGAAGGCGTGTTTCTAGTAAAACCAGTCTGGGACAGCACCTGCAGTTTTTTTATGCCGACTTAACTTATCCCACTAGGATTACTCATGTTTACAACCATTCGAGTTCAGAAATTACCTCCCTCTATTATGATCTCCAAGGACATCTTTTTGCCATGGAAATCAGCAGTGGGGATGAATTCTACATTGCATCAGATAACACAGGGACGCCACTGGCTGTTTTCAGTAGCAACGGGCTTATGCTAAAGCAGATTCAGTATACCGCATATGGTGAAATCTATTTTGACTCCAATATTGACTTCCAACTGGTAATTGGATTTCATGGTGGCTTGTATGACCCACTCACAAAATTAATCCACTTTGGAGAAAGAGATTACGACATTTTGGCAGGACGATGGACAACGCCTGACATAGAAATCTGGAAAAGAATTGGGAAGGACCCAGCTCCTTTTAACCTGTATATGTTTAGGAATAACAACCCTGCAAGCAAAATCCATGATGTGAAAGACTATATCACAGGTAAGCATAATTTTTTTTTCCTTTCCAAGTAATGAGTTACTTTACTCATTAGATTAGTACACAAAATAACTGGAGTTGCTTTCTTCAACTTTACACTTTAGTCATGCAAAATCAAATGCCTAACCTTTTAAATGTATTTATTTCTCTGTGGAACCACAGAAAAACCACAAAGAGACATAGTTTGTTACTTCCTATTCCACCTGGAAATGCCCAAGGCCCCAATATTCTGAAATGACACAGAATCCATTCACTTAAGGAAGGGAAGTGACATGGGGAGGGTGACAGAAAACATGATGAGCTTGGAGTCCCCAAATTGGAGTTCTAATCCCAACTCCGTTCCTACAAGTTGTATGGCTTTATAGACAAGTCACATAATATTTTTGAGGCTGTTTCCTTAACTAAAAAATGGGGATAACAATGCCTACCTTATGGTATAAAATACAATAATATATGCACTTCTGCTTTAAACAGTAGCTACTTCACAAATGTGTAATGTTGGTTTTTCTTTTATACACGTATAAAGTTCTAATGGGGGAATCGACATGAAACACAACACGTGACTCCCCACCCCACCCCCCGGGAGGTGTTCATCTCCCTCTTTACAGCTATCACCTCAGGACAAAAATGGAACAATTCCTCCCATCAGTAGCTTAGCCAATGGATCCTGTTTCTGTTCTCACTTCTGTCCTTTTATACAACTGTCCTCGCTGCCATTTAGAGAGGGCAGTTCTTGCACAGTGGCACTACTAGTAGACACACTAACTTTTCTGCCAGTATGGGGTACTTTTCAGGGTGTAGATCTAAGATCCTTCCAAGTTTACTGCATGATCCAATCTAAAACATTGGAGCCCACTTCTGCCACCACAAAACCACCAGGATGTGAAACAGACGAAGTCCGTACAGGCACTACTCTTGTTCCCTTTAGTGAGCAACTTCTTCCCTCATCCTCTGCTCCAAGGATTCTGAATCCTTATGCTTCCCCCTTTCATTCCTGAATTACACTACCGTAATTAACCTCTCTACCACATTTATGTTTCCAGGAGGAAGGTTCTTTCCTGTTTTCTTTTTTTTTTTTTTTATTTTGGTTTGGTTGGGGTTTGTTTTGTTTTGGCTTGAGTTAGATGCTCCTTCAGACTGTCTCTTTCCATGCTCGATATTTGAGTCATACTGAGACGTCTGTTTTCTCAGTTCTCAGTATAGCTCTCAGAATGCCCTGTTCATTTCCCATCTCCTGCTGCTTTTCCAGACTGCCTGAAGCTTTCCATATCTCTCTTCCATGTGAACCAGCTGAAAGTCCCTTCTTTCAGCCTCCTGGTTCAGCATCACCCTTACAGCGTCCTCCTTCAGGGCTTTTCAGCACATATCTGCATTCAAGTCCCATTATTTAGGCAATGCTTTTCAATACTTAAGACCCTCTGATTTTCACTGTTACACAGACGTTGTTCATAGTAGGAGAACCTTTGTCTCCAATACTCTACCATTCAGGAGAAATAATTTTCCCCAAAACATAAGACCTCTGTAGTCTTATATATACTCTCTCTCTCTCTCTCTCTCTCTCTCTCTCTCTCTCTCTCTCTCTCTCTCTCTCACACACACACACACACACACACACACAATGTATCACTTTCTATCCAACGTGATGAACGTGGGGTTTCTCTCTCACCACCACCACCACCACCACCACCACCCCTCCATTTTTTAGGGAGAATACCACTGGTTTAATAGCCATATGATGTCTGGACAAAGGACCTGCCAGCCTGGTGATGAGGTGAGAGTTTGTGCCCCAGAGAAGGAACTAGGAAACAAGTGGCTCTTCATCATTCTGACAAGCAGTATACCACTGGTTATTTTAAGAGGAGTTGACAGGGGCTGACTGAAAGGCTGGAAGGCCCACAGCTCCTGAATTCATCCTCTCCTAGCAACGTGGACTGCGGGGAATGCCATAGCAGCATTTTCTGAAAAACATCAAAAGAGAGATGGAACAGCATAAAATATATTAGGTGAAATGCAATTTCAAATTTTCCAGCAATGTGCTTAATATATAAAATCATCTACACCCAACTGGACTCATAAAGCTGCAAGCCTGCTGAGTGGTTCTGTAATGTTATAACCTCCAGAATAGAATAAAAGCCTGATTCTGAGCTTAATGGCGTTTGGAGTCACATGGCAATATTTTAAAATACCATTTTAAAGGTTTCCAGGTTCTCTCCCCAAAAAGTTTGTCTCCACCTGTGCACAGGGAGCCTTTGAAGTCATAACTGATGGTAATCAGAACTTCTGTGCCCTTGGCCAGTTTTGCCAGCTTTCAGCATTCATCTTTGATTAAGAATCAACTGTTGATTTTTACACTCTCAATTTAGGGTTTTTATTAATAGAAAATGGGTTGTGGAACTCCGCATATCCTTGGGCAATCGCTTTTCAAAGCTAATAACACACGACTTCTATTTAAGACCAGCCTTGACTAACTACAAAACAAATTTCATTTGTTTCCAACCACTATGTCTCTTTCATGCTGCTGTGCATTATTACCCTGTCTTTTCCCCATTAGCAGCACAAGATGCAACTTAGCACGTAGGACAGTGTATCGGTCTGTCTGAGCATCTATCACTCTGCATTTTCTGTAGGCTTTGCCGTAGTTCTGCGATTGAGGTTATTGTCTTCCTGTGTCAAAATAGAGAGTAGGTTTTGAATTGTAGGATGAAGGCAAACACGTGCTCTTTTTCAGCTTATTATTTGTGAATTTGGGGTTTTCTTGAAGGTAAGAATTTAAATTTATGAAAACACAAAATAACTCTAATTCCTTTCATTTTGAACACTCTTCTCCTAGATGTTAACAGCTGGCTGGTGACATTTGGCTTTCATCTGCACAATGCTATTCCTGGGTTCCCTGTTCCCAAATTTGATTTAACAGAGCCTTCCTACGAACTTGTCAAGAGTCAGCAGTGGGATGATATACCGGTAAGAAACAAAAAGCAAAACTGTGAAAAGGTGATAAATGGCTTCTTCGTGTTGCATTTACCCATATTTAATCCAGCTCCCTTTGTGGAAACTATACCAAAGACAGTTCTTAATTTTTTGACTCTTTTAGGGGAGAAAAACACCACTTCCTTCTGCATTTCTGTTCAGCAAACCAGGGGCCTGTTAGACTTAAATCTGTCTTTAGTGATGCTAATAAAAACATAGAAAGACATTATCAAACGGTAATAAAATGCAGAAGCTCATTTTTGAGTGCACAGTTTCTATAGAGAACACCATGAAGCACATTTATGGCCCTCGGGACCTGAAGGCAAAGACACAATAAACCAGGGCAGGGGATCCGTATTACAAATTAGCAGCCCACAAACAATGCCGCAAAGTTTAACTTCTAAAAAATATTAACAGTGTTTCATGGGAAAAGACTAAAAATAATAAAATGTCCTCTGGTGAGGCTCCACCTAGAATTAGGTGTTTATGGAATTCTCCTGAAAATAACAGATCAGGAGGCCTGTAACTGTTCCGAGAAATAAAAGAAAGAAAGAATGGAAAATTGCAAAGTCAAAGCTGCCATTTGCGAACATGGCACTTTTAGTTCCCACCATTCAGAGATCAGAAAGGAAGGCACAACAAAACACCAGAATTTCTAGCTTAAAGCAAGAATAATTAAAGATCAAGAAATTGGGTTACCCCATAATGATAAGAGAGTGCAGGGTTTCTGAGAAAGATTAATTCCCCCTCCCCCCCAGCAATTTCCTGTAATTTCCGTGAATACAAAGAGAAAAAGCAATCATGGCTAAAACACACACAGAGTGTACACAGCGCCAATACCTCTGTTTTCTGGTACACGGTTCATTCTTAACATAAAAGCAATTCTTTTTTTCAGATGTCACCTTTACATTTAAAAAGCAAAACCCATCAAGTTTCCAGGGTCTGGGAACCATTTGAACATTTCTAATTGCAACTGTATCTACACTGATAAAGTGCCATGAAGACAGACTGTAGTTTCCTAATGCATTTGAACAAGCATGTCCTAATTGTGTATGACTTTCCAACATGTCTGAAGACACTTAAGTCTGACTGTACAAATGGACTTGCCAGCTTTTTTTCCTAGGCAGCCTTTTAAATGTGGTTCAGGTTCTCCGTCAAGAGACATGCACCACGAGGACAGCTGAGGGAATGGCCAGCAAAGACACTGAGGCTGCTCAAGTGCAGAAAAACAAATGTTTCTTTCACTACAGCAAATGAAACAGATGTTTCCATTTGGGAAACACTGGCCAGACAAACATCTGGGAGTATAAGAAATGGCTGAGTTAAGAGGTCCCCAATTTAAAACATTTGCCAGTGTAGAGGGTCCACTGTCCCTAAGTCTAGGAAAAATAAATGTTTCCCTAAAGTAATAAATACTCATCTCCAGCTGTCCGGCTGTGTGCTCATCCTTGTACATTTCAGTCCTGCAGTTACACTGGCGAGATTCAGTTGGAAACTGTTCACCAGGAGAGGGTACAGAGTTTACCTGAATTAAGGCACACGCATTTCAAAGCATATAAAGTGGGATGCACTGATCCAGCCATGAGCACCCCAGCTTTCAAATCCTTCTCTGCGTTTGGTGTTTTCTCCTCAGCCTCCCACGAGAAAGCTGCTGGGAGGCAGGACCTGATAAACTGGGTTCCCCAAATGGGGCGGGCGTGGGAAAAGGGTATCTAGAAAGTGAAAAAGAAAAGCTAAAAATACGAATATTTTGCCCACGTTAGAAACTAAAAAGCTCTTAACTAATACATGACGGAGTTACCTCTTTTGACGTGTCAAAACACATTTGGACCAACTTGAGGGGAGGGGATCTTGAGTGCATTCCTCCACCCAGAATGTTTTTTAAGCCTTTTCATCTCTAAAGACCAACTTGAGGTTTTAATAAATGTCTTGGTGCTCTCCACCCAAGCCCCCCTCTTTCTGGTCAGGAGTGGGAGCGGTGCCAGGAAGCCTGGCTCCCCAGCAACCCAGAGCTACAGCTATTCTCTAAACCAGCCCTCTGTTCTGTGTTCCCTTTTCAGCCCATTTTTGGCGTTCAGCAGCAAGTGGCGAGGCAGGCCAGGGCCTTCCTGTCCCTGGGGAAGATGGCCGAGGTGCAGGTGAGCCGGCGCAAGGGCGGCGGCGCGCAGTCGTGGCTGTGGTTCGCCACGGTCAAGTCGCTGATCGGCAAGGGCGTCATGCTGGCCGTCAGCCAGGGCCGCGTGCAGACCAACGTGCTCAACATCGCCAACGAGGACTGCATCAAGGTGGCGGCCGTGCTCAACAACGCCTTCTACCTGGAGGACCTGCACTTCACCATCGAGGGCAAGGACACGCACTACTTCATCAAGACCACCACGCCCGAGAGCGACCTGGGCACGCTGCGGTTGACCAGCGGCCGCAAGGCCCTGGAGAACGGCATCAACGTGACGGTGTCGCAGTCCACGACCGTGGTCAACGGCAGGACTCGCAGGTTCGCCGACGTGGAGATGCAGTTCGGCGCGCTGGCGCTGCACGTGCGCTACGGCATGACCTTGGACGAGGAGAAGGCGCGCATCCTGGAGCAGGCGCGGCAGCGCGCGCTCGCCCGGGCCTGGGCGCGCGAGCAGCAGCGCGTGCGCGACGGCGAGGAGGGCGCGCGCCTCTGGACGGAGGGCGAGAAGCGGCAGCTGCTGAGCGCCGGCAAGGTGCAGGGCTACGACGGGTACTACGTACTCTCGGTGGAGCAGTACCCCGAGCTGGCCGACAGCGCCAACAACATCCAGTTCCTGCGACAAAGCGAGATCGGCAAGAGGTAACCCCCCGGGCCCCGCGGCCGGCCGGGGAGCCAAACCCAGCCAGGGCGCTGCGCTTCTCGGGAGCCTGAACCCCACCTCTGCTCAGATCGTTCTGTAGCACAATCCGCATGGGACTCTCCGGCACAGAAGAGCCTTCCAGGAGAACGATACTGCTCTTAACAGTAAATCCACAAAAACAGAAAACTTTTTTCTGAATGACCTTAAAGGTGATCGGCTTTAAAGAATATGTTTACATATGCATATCGCTGCACTCAGTGGGACTGGAAGTATTAAAAGGAAAAGTAAACAAAAGAAAGGAAAAAAGGCCTACACATTTTGCTCCAGGCCGTGTGTTCCTTTGAGGCACTGTATTTAAAGTAAAAAGGCATACAGTGCTTCCAAATATTCCCGAATTGTCGACCTTTGCTTACAAGTAGCCTCTGCATAGGATGTGATCTGTATCTCTGTTAATTTTAAAATGTGAGGCAAAATTACTGTTTATAGACAATCCAACTGCTGTCCCTGTGCTGCTTTGTAAAAGGACATTGGCACGAGTCACTTCTGCCACAGCTGGGATTTCATGACGGATTTTACAATGTTAACGTGGTTTGCCTTGGGGAAAAAACTGGCAAATAGAATCCTTGTCACCAATAAGCAAAGGAAACCCTGATTTTTTTGTAAATTATGTGAGACAAGTTGTTTATGGATTTTTATATGAATTACAATTTACTGTACATCAAATATTAGTCTCAGAGGAGTTAATTTATGTAAAGTGTTTAAAAAGTTTATACTTAAAAATAAAATGATAAAAACATGTGAACTGTGTGATTTTTTTAAAAGGATTGCACCTTTTGTTATCTGTTATAGCTGTACAGTATAAATTATTATATTGTAGAGATATAACGACTTATGCCTATAATGTCCAGAAGTGTTAATATTTTTGTATTAGGTTGAAAAAACGTGCAGCTTTCTATCGCTAGATGGATAGGACAGTGCAATCCGAAGTGGATGGCTCGTCAAAGAACTGCTCCTTTCTCTTCCTTCTCTTTTTCATCAAGCCAGTGTCCTCAACCATTATCGACTAAGAGACACAGTGGAAAACTAAGGCTGGTGGAATTTAATGGAAGATATAAACAAATGAACAGGGCAGGAGGGGTTCTCTGGCCCTCTAGGCCCTGAAAGTCGATGGAGAGTTGTTGGTATAATTAACTACAGGGTTTTTTCTGTTACCGGTCCTTGAGGTTCTATTTCATGATGGAGGTGAGACACCACATCAGATGCCCGGGAAACATTTGTGAGAAGGAAAGGATCGGATGTAGTCATGACCACAAACGTGTGTCTTAAAATCTAGGAAAGATAGCAGAAACCAAGCAGTGGTGAGAGAGCCAGATGGAGGTGGTCAGGGTCACTCTGCTAGTCTTGGGTTTGGACCCACGGGTCACCAAGAGGGACAGAAAGGGAGACAAAAGCTCCTGTAATGTAAGCCCACATGACCCAACCGTCCTGGGAGCTGGTTTGAATGGCAGCCTCTGCTCTGTCTCGGGGAAGCCGGGGGTGGCAGATCCAGCTGGAAGCAAACTGACAGCCGTGCCCTCCTGCACATGTGCGAGCGGGACCGAGCACAGCCGCCATCTGCACTTCTCTGTCGGCTCAGCCGCTCTTGCAGATCTCTTTCGTGAGCACTAAATTCAGCCACAAAAATATTTTTAGAAAATATTTCTCAGTTCATTGAGCTATAGTACACACTGTTTTCCTCTATGTATAATGGTGATAAAATATAGCAAGTGAACATGTCATAAATATAAAGGTTCAAGTGATGTATTGAAAATAATTTTCTAACTGCTTTGTATGTATCACATACTCTAAATTGCACAGTAGGCGTGTTTATTAAACAGATTGGCTGGGAAAGTTTCAAAATAGCTACTGAATTTACAGTCTCAGTGCTATTACTGTCTTTGTGTATTTGGTAGAACATACCGAAGTAATTAATCTTCTAATGAATGCTGATATTTTATTAGAATGAAAGCACAGATTAGCATTAATATTTTTTATCCCGGAATCCTTTGGCAAGTATTACGAAGCCCAAATTTAGAAAACTATGAGATTTCAAACCACATAAACATGGCTCTGTTTTACATTTTATTTTTTAACTGTTGACTTAGGTGTCTGCAGTTCTGTTCGATGGAACTTCTGCAGGACTGTCTTGAGCATGCTGTAAGTACTTTTGGTTGAAATAGGCTCTGAGTCTAAATTCTCAGAAATGTTTCTGATGTATTGACCATGAATAGCTTGTACCACATCACAGAAGTGAAATCATAATCTAATCCTCTTCTCGACATGGACTGGTCCTTTACATTGGCACCGATAACTACGTTTTGGAATATTTCCTGGTGCTTATCTTAGATGAAGTCAAATCAACCCAATTAGTGTCTTGTTAGTAGGTATAATGAGCCTATTTCTTTCTAAAAAGACTTGTGATCTGGACATGCTTTTACAAGAAATAGTGACCTTGGGGAATATGTAAACAAAAGACCTTTTTCTAAGAGTCGGGGTGGGGTGGGGGACTGTATAATGAGAAGAATTAGCTTACAAGAAAGAAATTGATATTCAAAGTATTTTAGGCAAAGCCAGTCAAAATGCTTTCATGATATTTTGAGATGTAAATTTTGTCTGATTTGTATTGTTCTTTTCATTTGCCTTCTTAACTTTATATGTGACCTGAATTTTCCATAACTTGATGACTATAGATTGCACCTAAGCATTCCAATAAAAGCCAACCCAATGTGTGTGTGTTTATATATTTTTTTAAATCCTGGGCTACCCAGTGTTGCTCTAGTGTTTCAGGGTGAAGCATGCAAATAGACAATTCATCTGCAACCCAGGTGGAAATATCTCTTATTTTATTTTTGTGTCCACTGGCCAGACTGCCATCTTAGCAGTGTGCCCTTCGCAGGGGACTCTCCCGTGTCCTACTTTAGAAAAGCGTTACATACACCCCCACGAAGCCAAACATTATCACCGTAAAGAAGAATTTTAAAAAAAGTACTGCCCATTACTGCTTGAGAGCAGACCTTGTTCCTGTGATCCTGGCAATAGCTGCTTAATTAAAACACTTGATTGGAATAATCAGGTTGGGCCTCAGAGGCTCCCAGCCTTCTGGAGATGTCCAAACCTACATACAGACTGGCTGATTAGACGATGCTTAGGTCAGCGATTCCAGGCTGGCAGGCCAGCGCTTTGATTTTAGTCTGAAAAGGCAGGCTTCATCACACTTGCTTTGTAGTGACAACCTCAACTTGAAAACATGTTGATCCAACAAAAATCAGGTCAATCCACTGGGCAAACTGGTCTATTTTTTTCTCCTCGAATTAGACTTTCACAGCCTCAAACCGGGGAAATCCAGAAAAACACATGTGAATTCCTACTTTTATTTATTACACTGCTTTCCTTAAAAGCCATGTCGGGACAAATGCAAAGAAAAACATCATCAGTAAGAATTGTCTCCTAGAAAAGAATTTTCTGGGCGTGGGATAGGCTGCGGCCGCATCTGTGAGATTAGTGTTCATCTGTTGACATTCATCACACGTGACCTAATAGTTGCGTGTGGTTTTAAATGCCGGACCTGAACGTGAGCACCGCCTGACTCTAAACACCTCAGAATCTGACAGCAGTCCCCAAGCACTTTAAAAGATGAGGAGAAAATTCTGCCTTTGATGCGCTCCTAACGGTGCCCACTGCTCTCTCTCTTCATCATCTTTTCTTTCTGCTTTTATCCTGGCCTGCTCCCAAATGAAGCTGTTTCTCTCACCTGCTGAGCAGCAAATCGGCAGAGTGAAGGGCTTCTGCACCAGGGAGGTGCTCACCCCAGCTCACTTAGATTAGAGGAGGGGGCAGTCCCCCGGGACCAAGAACTGGCCCCGCCCACCTCAGGGCCCTTTGAGCTCCTGCGGGGTGGAACGAGCCCACCCCTGGGAAGGCTTGAAGGGCAACATAGCAAGTCTTCCCCCTTCCAACGATACCCAGATCTACCCCACTTTTCCTCCAGAGGAGTGAGCTGATTCCAGCACCCTGGTCCATGACACACAGCAAATTCTAGAAGTTGGAGCCAGAAGGGACTTAGAGGAGTTTAAGCGAGTTATCCAAGTTCACAGAAGTGGCTCAAGCCAAGGTGAGCACAGATTTCCTGTCAGCGAGTCCCCTCCACTCTTTCATATAGTCTCCTGGTAACACTACCCAGGAAGGTACTGGGGACACGCTTGATCCCTCCCCCTTCCCTCAGACCACTGAGTCCTTCCCAGGCTGCCATAATTCAGAGTCGTGACATGCATTGTTCATCACATGATGCTCCAGACCCACTAACAGGGCAGGTGTCTTGAGTTCCCCTCCGCCTGCCAATATTTCCAGCTCCTCAGCCCCCTCATCTTAGATCAAAACGCCTGCCATGCAATGTCAATGACTGCATAATTTCTAAAAAGACTCCTCAAAGGAAAACCATCAATGTCCATGTCCTCGTGTGTAGGGCTATTTATCTAGATTTTCTGTAAGCTATTCATCTGGCTTCGGTCATCCTACCAGACAAGGAAAAAATAAAAATTAGTTATAAGTCATTATTACCCATTTTAACCAGAGTAAAGCCAAAGTACCAAAGAGGTACTGAGAAGCCATTTGTTTTCTACCATCTAATTTAAGCCAGATAATGAATATCCTTGCTTGCCAGAGTTCTCATTTGCGATTCCCCGCCTCTGCGAGCCATGGTCTCTTGATGTCAGTTAATTACTAATAACTTTTAGGTAAATTGAGTAAACCTTTTCATTTATGAACTGACTTAAAATTCTGTCATGGAGGATTATAGGCTTTCTGGAGTCCTGTGTGTAGAGAATTTACTGTAAACTGATTCTAAACCTAGAGTAACATCATTATTCAGTTTAGAGTTAATAGGTTCCACAAAGCAAATTTAATAAATCCTTCTGGGACCTAAGCTGAGGAAAATTAAAATGAGAAGTATAAATCGTGACTTCTAGGGCAAGACAGTGGCTTGGTTACGGTCTTCCTGCTTATCGGGTGAATTGTGAGCTGGGCCCTGGCCACAGGCATTCAGCCCGCATTAAGGAAGAGAAATCGCCTTCTTTTACGTGTGTGTGGAGATTTCCTGAATTCCATCCACAATACCTATTTCTGTAGAGCATAACTCTGCACAGAACCGACAGGGTTTACAAGTGGCCCACTGGGTCAACGTGAATTCTTTAGAATTTTCACAAGTTAACTTTATCAGTGGGGTGTGAGTGGAGCATAAATACCCAAGGAGTTAAAATGACAAGTTTTTGACATGACGGAGAGGCTGTAAATGGAACAGCTCAATGGCAGTCTGTGAGGAAGCAAACCAAAGGCTCTCCTCCACCTGGGGTTCTTATCACATGAGAGATTAGCGACCACATATGTGAGGAAACTGCCCTGTCCCAATTTTTCCTCCAAAATTAATACTAGGGAGATTCTAGTCTACCTGTTCTACAGAACATTCTATGAAAATCATCTGCAGGACTCCTGTCTACGTTCATGATGCCCGCCCCCTCATACACACATACACACCCCCCTCTCTCTCTCTCACACACACACACATACTTCTCTTTCTCTCTCTCAATCTCTCTCTCTTCTTCTGTCTCTCTCACTGGATTTACCCCAGTGTCTCAGCTGGAACCACTCAGGTTGTGTCTAATCATGTATCTTTCTAAGGCTTAGAAGAAAAACCACATGGCTCCCTTGGTAGACCAGATGGACTTTAAATAATTACCCAGGACATCACAGGAAACTGTCATCCCTGGTCCCCAACCGACTTACAAAAGATTATAAATAAGCACATTTAAAAATCTCACTTCAGCTGTGACATTATTTCCAGGTTTGACCCTGTAGGAAAAAAAAAAGGGCAGGCCTGGGGTTTATGCTCCAGGTGCAAGATTGACAAGTCCACTGAAGAACATAGAGAAGATGCAGGGATGACACAGAAAGGGAGGAATGGTCAGGGCTGGCCTAACACTGAGGGGAGCGGCAAGTGGGAGGTAGCAAAGGGAAGAGCATCTTGCCCTGAGGTCGCTGTCCATCATGGGTCTGCCCTCTTGCCTTGCCCTCCATCTCCAGGGCTCTGGCTCCTGCAGGAACGAAAAGCCATCCCAACACCTAGCGGAACAGTGGGCAGGACCTTTAGGGCACTTCCTCCTCCTGAAATCCCAAGTAGGGTCCAGGGCAAGGGAGGTCTTGGGGCCAGGGGCTGGTCCTCTGACATCCCTCCAAGTTATTGTGGCTTCCGAGGCACTTTCTAGAAGGGCTCTAGCGCCCCCTAGTGATGAGCATCATTGAAGAAGGTGATCGATGCCAAAGCACCCGCACCCGGGACCAGACGCCAGAAAGAAACCACCATCTCCCGCCACCCTGTACCCCGCTCCCCGGTTCGGCCAGTTCCAATTATCTTGTATTTTCCCATCTCTGCTCTGCCCACAGAGTTTCACACATAAAACGATTACTTCCGCTTCATGCACCACCTCACTGAGGCCTGGTCCTTGCAAAAATCGCTCCCGTAAGATTTCCCTTCACGTCAAGCAGAAACTTTGTCAAAAACGATGTTCCTCTCGCTTGGCAGATCAAAATAAGGCCCTTCCTCCCAGGAGTTGTCCGCGGGCTATGTGAGTTCTGCAGCCCCCCGAAAACAGTGGTTTCTGACCTATCACATTGTTTCCCTTTTACTTTTCATGTTTGAACAGTCCTGTCGCTCGAAAGAATTTCCCAGAAGGACAGATCATTTAAATTCAGAGTGGCATTTTACTTCTAAGGGAGCCGGGCTCTCGCAGTAAGTGCTAGAGTGACAGCCTAGAGGGGTGAACTCCCTCCCGATTCACGGGCAGCTGAGGCCTCAGCAGGGCCTGCGGCCCCCTCCGTGTGGCCTCTTGTGGTGGACATGTCCATCTCCCACATCCGCCCAGCCCCACAGCGGGCCCTGGAGGACAGAATCAGCCATTCAGCCTTGGGCTCCCATGTCGTCACCCAGAGAAGCCCAATGGAGGCTGCTTTCAATGGCAGCCTGAAACTGGTGTCCTGCCTTCAGAAACGGCCAGTGGCTGGAGCCCATTGTCACTTGGAGGCCTGTGGGGATGCAGTAATAGCCCTCTTCTTCTCTACCCAAGTTTTCACAGAAATGAGAAAGACCAACATTGGCACATTGAAGGCCAAATTACCTTCAATAAAGACCAAGTTGGAGAATGTAGCTTCATGCAAAAAACAAAACAGCCTACTAACTGGATGCCAGAATAGACAGACATCCCCCACTTCACTGGCAGTACTGGCCCCCGGCAGGCCTCTCCTGGTGGGGCAACGAGGCCCAGCTCTCCCCCAGGGCCAAAAGGGCCCAGTTCATTCTTCCAACTCACCAATAAGGGGACGCTACTCTCCTGCCAAGGGGGCTGGAGTGATGAGGAGACAGAGAGGCCAGGTGTGAGATACACACACACACACATAGACACACACACACACACACACACACACGGGGTCACCAGGGAGGCAGTGGTACCTAGAAGGAGAAATATCACACCAGATCTTAGGGTCCTCAGGCTTCCTGATGCTCCGCCAATGACTTGTGGCCTCCAGCCACATTGCTCATCTCACAGGACCTCTGTCAACACTTCCTTCCCGCGCTGACACCAGTGGGTGTATTTGGTGGCTGCTCGGAAACCAGTCCTAAAACACAAGTTCTCTCCTCGTAAGTAGCCTGGCGGCCCTCCAGATGAGGAGGACCCGTTTCATAAATCTGCCCCCAGCCTCGCTCCGAGAACCCATCACCCCGTCGCCCTGTCAGAGTGAACCAGGATTCCCTGCGGGGGGATGAGAGCCAGGGCTCTGAGCTTCTAGAAGACGATTACCCCCAATTACTCTGCTGCTCAATAGCATGGGGAGGGCAGACCCTCCTCGCTCCTGCGGCCTCTGCCAAATAGTGCTCTAGTTAGTCAAATTAGCAATTCCCTGGAGAGGCCAGGAGCTGGGAGAAGCCCGGAGCAGTGGCGGACTACCCGTTAGTCCCAACTCAGCCTGACCCAAGTGAGAGGACCACCGGCCGTCTCTATACCTCAGTTTTCTCCATCTTTAAAGTGGGCCCAAACCTCTGCCCCTGAACGGCCCCTTCCCATCCTCCCATGCCCATAAGGGGTGTGTGTGTGAGTGTGAGAAAGACAGACAGACAGAGAGAAGAAAGAGCTAGAACAAAGAGCTTATGCTGATTTTAAGATTACCATCCAGACTTGTTTCAACATCTCGCTGCCCAAGGCTGTGGTCACTAAACTAAGGGGTGTTAGGAGGGCCCCTAGAAAGGAAAAAGGAAATGTTCTCCCTGTAGACTCACAGGGCGGAGGGGAATTGATGAGCAGGACTCCCGGGCATGTCTTTGCCAAGGCCCCACACTTTTTCCTGTGGAAGGAACTGAGAATGAGAGCCCCCTCCCACCCCAGCTCTCACTGTTCACCATTACAAGGCAGTGGAAGCAGGTGGTGATTATTGGGTGTGAATATTTTAATCACATACAGGATAATATAGAATATACACCTTCAGAACACTGCCCACAGCCATCATCCCTGGGCTTGGTTGGTTCCAGAAAAGGAACCCAGTGGATGAGGGAGGTGGCATAGGGTCCTTGGGTCCACACCCGATGGTGCACAGTTTTGTCCCCTCTCCTGGCAGCCTCAAAGGCCAGAACAGAAGGACTTGCCAGCAGGGAGCTCGGCCTCCTGGGCCCGCTGGGCCGTCGGCGCCTACACACACACACGCACACGCGCGCATGCGCGCGCGCGCGTCTACAGGCCCATCACTGTGCTCAAGCCCCGGGCAACGAACATGCCCGGAATCACGGCCACTGCAAGGCCCATCAAATCCACAGCTGGGCGGAAGGAAAGGATTAGAACATTTCGATCTTGTCAATAATCACCACTATGTTTGTGGTGTTGCCTAATCTTTCCGTGGTGCCAAGCAAAAAAGAAAAGAAAAGACAAAGATCCTGGCAGCTTCTGCTCAGCTGCTGTTTCCTGGGGGAGAAAACAAGCATTGTGACAGTCTTAGCCTGACCTAACCTCGACTGTCACAGTCCTCACATGCCTCCCAGGCCACCCAGGGGACAGGCCGGGCCCAGCAGGGGCAGGAGAGTCCCCAGGGAGGGCCCTCCCCCAGGCAGTTCTGCGGCGCCGCGGAAAGGAGCCGTTGAAAGCACCGCTGGCAGCTGAGCGGAGTTAGGGCCCCCGAGCTGTGTGCCACTGAGTCCCCACCGCTCCCTAGTGTGACGCCCCAGGCATGGCAGTGCCACCGCCAGCCCTTGCAGCATCTGGGTTCAAACTGAGACACTCTGCCGGTCTAGGGCTAAGGACAGAGAATAATCAGCCCCAGCAGGGCCCAGCCTCACTGG
The DNA here is from genome assembly GCA_031878705.1 of Tapirus indicus. NCBI lineage: Eukaryota > Metazoa > Chordata > Mammalia > Perissodactyla > Tapiridae > Tapirus > Tapirus indicus. Next base: position 28,829,781 of record CM062937.1, on the reverse strand, counting down.
GTGGCCAGTCCTGCGACCATGGCCCCCAGCCACTCCCCTCAGCCTGACTGGACAGGCCCAGGGGCCTCTGCCTTCCAGAAGGGCTGCCGGGGTCTGTGGAGAGCAGTCTGTCCCTGCCATGTATAGACACACTTCACCACCACCGTCACACACACACACCATCACCACCTCACACACAGACACACACCATCACAGACACACACACACAAGAAGACCTGCCTGACTTGCTGTCTCTGCACCTCAGTTCTCCGTCTCTAAAATGGCCCCAAACAGTTCCTGAGCCGCTCCTTCCCGTCCGCCCACGAGCCACCGGCGAGAGCCTCCTGCTGCTGCTAAGGAAGCGCTGCACCAGGCAGACACCTCCGTGTCACCCTGTGGTGGGGACGGAGAGACACCTGGACCGCAGGCAGGGAGGGCTCGGGCTCCAGGACGCCCTGCTCGTGGGTCCCCTGCTGGGCAGCTACTGGTACCATCAGGACAGCTTTGCCGGGTGGGCAGACCCCTCGGGACGCCGCTGTCAGGAGGGAGCCGGGAGGAAAGACCTGTCGTCCCCCAGGGCCCCCCGTGCCGTCACCCCATCCCCATCCCCGGGCGCCTCGCACAGGGAGCCAGAGGGACCCCCCAGAGGGCCGGAACTGAGGCCCCTTTGAGAACCTTCGTTCTGTGGTTTGCAATGGTTTTCATCTGTGGGTCTTTTGTGCCAATTAAATCTCACAAGAAACCAAAACAAAGGCCCCGCTGCTCCGATTTAAGTAGGAGTGGGAGTCAGGCCACCCCACATGTGAGAGGCACTGCGGAAGGTCCCAGAAAAGAAAGACCCCCGTCCTCTAGGATTCACATCTAGTTGGGAGGCAGACACCATAGCTTCTTTCTAAACAGAGCAGCAATTGCTGTGAGCAGGGACTAAGAGACCCCAGTCCCATCGGGGGAGCCAGGCAGGCTTCCTGGAGGAGGCAGGGCCTGAGCTGAGGCTCCAGGCTGAGTGGCAGCAGCCAGGGGGAGGCCGTGCAGAGCAGAGAGCAGGTGGGGTCAAGGTACAGGCTCCAGACCCAGACTGCCTGGGTCTCCTGGCTCTGCCACTTACTAGCTGCATGGACTTGGGCGAGGTACTTCGCCTGTCTGTGGCTCAGTTTCCTTTTTTGTAAATTTAGGATTATGGTTCCAAGGGGCTGTTGTGAATTTCAGGGAATTAGTAGATGTCAAGAGCTTGGAACAGCGCTTGATAAGCGTTATGGCCTCTGGCACGCAGTCAGGGCCACAGTGTGGGCCATGCTGCCTGGAGCCAAGCTTCTGAGGGGCAGGGTTGCCCTAAAGGCTAGTGCTCCTGGCCCTCCCTGCCCTAGGGCAGCGCGGGGTCAGAATCCCCCTCTACACACAGCAGCATGCATGCACTGGGCACAGCCTGGGTGGGGCGGGGCTGCTGAACACACATCCCTGGGACCACTCCTAGTGGTGAGGGTCCAGGATGGCCCCCGTAGGGAGGAGTCCAGAACCCACGGCCCCTGGGCTTCCTGTGAGGCTTTTCCCACTTCCAACAAGTCAGGAACTGGCCCAAGACCAAAGGCCAGTGTGGCTGGAGCCAGGGCTGAAATCCTAGTCCATCTGACTCCAAAACCCATGCTCTTCCCACTCACCCTGCTGCACCCATGCTCCAAGCTCAGGGTACAAGGCTCCAAGACACTTCAGATCCCCACTCCACTCGCTCTCTGGCCTCTCCAGGCCAGCATGTGCCGGCCACATCCTGAAATCCAGCAAAGTGAACTTTCTCCCATTTTCCAAGAAACCCACCTCCTGACACCCCTTTGCACGTGCTGAGCCCTGGCCTGGCTGTGCAGCTGGCCCCACCTCGCAGCCTCCCCTCTGGACTGGCACCTGCTTGGTGGCACCAGGGCAAACCAGGTCTGGGGGGTGAACTGTGCCTTGCCCGAGCCGTGAGCAGGTCCAGCTCCTTGGCCCCCACGAGGCACCAGGACAGCTGGCCCCAGGGGTGCTTGTGTTCGAAAAGTGCCACCACGCCTGTGCTCCAAACACATTGAAAATCCTAAGCAGCTGCTGGTCTGTAAAAGCTCCAGAATGCCTCCAGAAAATTGGCCCTTATTTTTAAAATAAACTTTAAATTTTAAAACATCAGCTATTTATGGTGCAGAAAGAAACGGTCTAAATTATTGAAGAGCTAATTAACAGTTCAAAGCTGAGCGGTAGCAGGTGACGGGCTCCTGTGGTGCCCACAGGCATCACACATTGGGCGCGAGGGCCACACGCGACACTCGACACGAACCCGCTGCTCCCACAGGCCTTCAGCTGCATATGGGGCCTGTGGGCTCGCTCTAACTGTGGGGGTCTCCCGCTCCTGGCCTCTCAGCTTCGCTTCCCCTTCCTCCCTTGGCTGGCCGGGCGAGGGAGAGAGAAAAACAGACTTCATTGTTCCCCCAGAAATTGAAAAGTATGGTACCCTTTTTTTATTTTTTAAAGTTAGTCGATTAAAATGCTTTATTTCTCTAACACTGGGCAATAGGCGGCAGGGTGCTGCCTGCTGGAAGCTTCTGAGGGCATGACTGATCTAAGATTGACCTCCCTCCTCGCAGGCCCAAATGGGATCCCTCACTCCCCCTTCATGGCCCCGGGCCCAAAACCCAACTCCCTCCATTCTTTCCTGTTTTCCTTCATCCCTGTCAGGAGCGAGCGGGGAAGAAGGAGCTGTCATCCACCAGGATGAGGAGGCCCCTGGGGCCTGCCCATTTCCATCCCTGGGCCCTTCAACCACAGGGAGCCAGAGGGGACCCTGCAGAGGGATCTGCCTGAGGATCCTTTGAGAACCCTCATCCCATGGTTTGCAATGGTTTTCATTTGTGGGTCTTTTTGTTTTGTTTTCTTTTCTTTTCTTTTTTGGCTGAGGAGGATTCACCCTGAGCTAACATCTGTGCCAATCTTCTTCTATTTTGCATGTGGGTCGCTGCCACAGCATGGTCACTGATGAATGATGTAGGTCCACACCCAGGATCTGAACCCAGGCCACTGAAGCAGAGCGCGCCGAACTTAACCACTAGGCCGTGGAGCCGGCCCCCTAGCTGTGGGTCTTTTTTGTCAATTAGACTCCTTCCTTCCCACAAACCAGCACCGAGGGGGCTCAGAGGCCCAGCTCCAGGGAGCCAGTCCCATCCAGGCTGGCACTTTGGACACAAAAGTGCAGCCAACAAGCAGCAAGACAAATTAGACTACTTGGGGGGATGTGATTTATTCTTCCACTTGGGGTTGGAACCCTTGAAAGAAAAAAATCCCCTTCCCCCCACCCCACTGCTTCAATGACAGTAAATGTACCAGGCCCCAACCCCACAGCCCCCCAGCCAGCTTTCCCCTTAGAGTGACACCAGCCCCTGACGTGTTGGCCTGCACACTCCACACCTCCAGTCCCTCCAGGGCCAGATGTCCTGAAAAGGGGCTTGCTCTCATCACCTCCACAGGGTCACCTCTGTCCCTAAACAATTTTCCTCTTCCTTGTGCAGCCACCACAGGTGCTTAATGTCCTGGTTACCGAGGCCATTGCTTCCTGGGCCCCTGCTCCTTCCTGCCCGCTCTGCGGCGCTGATTCCCCCACCACCCCCTCCTCCTTCATGGCCTCCTCTGCTGTGGCATCGGCCCTTCTCCTCCCTCATCCCCTGTGCCTCTGGGGGTCCTCCCCCATCTGCTACTGTCTCCTGTGTGGGCTTGCCCGGGATCTGTCCTCAGCCTCCCTTCACCTGTGGCCTCTCCCCTTGGGAAGGGGGTACATGGTGGGGACACCATCCCTTTTCACTATTCCTGCACACTTCCCCCCTTCAGTGGGCTTGGCCTTGGATCTCTGCTGGATCTCTCTAGAGAGAGGGGGGCCTTCTCTAGACCCCTGTGGTACCAGGATGGGAAAGTGTGGGCTTCTGTGGCTCACAGCCCTGGTGAGCATCCCAGCTCTGCCCCTTGCCTGCTGTGGCCTGTGGTCATGTTCCAGAATCCTGCTACCCCGTTTCCTCATTGTATACTGTGGATAATAATCATAACCCCAGAAACATCTACAGTGCTTATTGCACGCTAGACAGTGTTCACTTCGTCTTCATAAAAATTCCTACACCATAGACATATTATCCCCCTCTTTGAGCTGCAGAATCTGAGGCCCAGAAAGGTAAAGTAACTTGTCCAAGGTCACACAGCTCACAGACACCAAAACTAGAATTTGAACCCAAGTAGCTCTGAGTCCAAAATCTAAACTAGGTTTGATATGAAGGTTAAATAGGCTCAATATTAAGTACTTAATAAATGTTATGGGATGACAGATCAGATACCAGGCTCTACACGCCTCTCGTCCTGGCCCTGTCTTGTAACAAGCAAGTCCTCATGAAACTAAACCGATTTTCAAGATTCAGCTCAAATATAACTACCTCCAGTGGCTCTTGAGGCCCCAATGCACTCTGCACAGATTTCTATAGTAGCTACAATTCCTTGAGGGCCTACTATGTGAATTGTGCAGGGTAACTTATAGACAGCGTCTCGAATCCAACGGTAACAGCCTGAAAGGTAGATTTGATTATGTTCCCGTTTCCCAGACGAGGAAACTCAGGAGTTTTAGTGAGAAGCCGCGCCAGGACTTGAATTCAGGGGTGTGCAGCCTTTCCTTCCCGTCACGTGGCCTCCGTCTCCATAGCAACAGCACTGCTTATTGGTGTCCATGTCTGACCCCCAGACGCCAGACCCTGTGGTCACTCGCGTTTGTGTCGTCAGCCTCCAGCAAGGTGTCGGGCAGGTAACAGGATCCCATGTTTGTTAGGTAAATAAGAATGAAATGAATGACTTATCCAATGAATGAAAGAACGGACTAATTAACCGATGTGTGTCCAAGAGCAGCCCAGAGACTTCCTCACCAGAATTCTGTGCCTGCGGGCCCAGGAGCCAGCGCACTTACTACGCCAAAGAGCTCTAGAACTGCTCTGCATCCAGAATGTGATGCCCACCCGTGAAGGCCCTTTCTCCGGCGCCCTAGGGCCCAAGTCTGATGCCTGCAGACCCTCCACTCCACACTCACCAATTACGGAACTCCCCTCGTGAGTGCTGTTCTTGACAGTGCTGGCCCTCGCCCACAGAAGGAGGGGCTGGCTCTGCTGTCCCTCAGCCCTGAGGACCAGGGCCTGTCCCCACCGGCAGGTAAGTCCATGAACAGCTGCAGGCACGGGCTGCCCCAGCCTCCAAAGCAGATGGATGCCCTTCCCACAGGCCTGGGGGCTCTCTGCAACGTGCAACACGCTGACCAACAATCCTGCCCTGGAACGTGACCTGCTCTGGGTGTTTCTCTGCCTGTGGACATTTCCGCCACGCTGCTGGGTTGAAGCCTCTGCTTCAAACTCTTCCCCCTTCTCCTCCTGGGGTCCTTTCTCGGAAATGGCACCTCAGTCCTCCTAGTTATGCAGGCTTGTGTCCTCAGTGTCACCTTGTCCCCCATATCCAAATCAGTGACCCCGTCTCACAGTTGCCTTCCAAATGGTTTGGTGGGGCACTCAGCCCCCGGCCCCCTCCGTGTTCCCTCAGCCAGGGATTCCCCTTCCCCTCTCCCTGAGCCCTTCCAGGAGCCCCATCCTCCAGCCAGACTGACTGCCAGCTTCCTTCCTCGCAACGCCTCACTCTTCTTTGCCTTAGAATTCCTGTTCCTTAGAATTCTGCACAACTCCGCCAACCAGCTTCTGGTTTTCCAACTGCTCCTGAGCCCCCTGATTCACTCCACACACCCCACCTCAGGAGGGAAACTAAAGACAGCTTAAGATAGAACAAGTCAAAGTGTAGCAGCTGACGCCAAGTGCGCTCAGCAGGCATTGCCGGGAGGCCCGACTCCCTCCCGCTGGAAGGCCTCCCCCAGGCAGGCTGCTGCCTCCCTGCCTCCTCCGTCTGTTCCAATCCCGCCAGACTTGCATCCAGCTGGTAGAGATGATGTTCAGACTGCAGGCTGCTGGCAGGGTGCGGGGAGCCAGGAGGGAGGAGCGCGATGGGTTTAGAAGCAGCCCTGCCCGGCTCGCTGGCCACCACCTCAACCTTCCACCTGCAGGTCGGAGCAGGCCCTGCAGGCTCTTCTGGGGGCCGAGGGCCCAAGGAAATGGCAGGATGGGGAGGCGACAAGCAGGAGCTGGGGTTAGGAGTGCCAGATAAAATGCAGGATGCCCAGTTAAAATAGAATTTCAAATCAACAAGGAATAATTTGCCAGTGTAAGCACGTCCCATGCAATCTTTAGGACATACTTATACCAAAAAGATTTATTTGTTGTTGCTCTGAAATTCAGATTTAACTGGATATCCTGTTTTGTTTTGTTTTACGTGTGTGCTAAATCTGGCAGCCCTCGGTGGGCCCCTGAGGGAGACCCTGATGGTGTTCTTCCTCAGACCTGTGCCTAGCCCCCCAGCGCAGGGGAAGGAAAGAGAAATGGTGAAAGGATGTATTCAACTCCTGGGGCTGCCAGAACAAAGTACCGCACACTGGGGGGCTTAAACAACAGAAATTTATCATCTCTCAGTCCTGGACGACAGAAACCTGAAATCCAGGTGTCAGCAGAGCCTTGCTCTCTCTGACACTCTTGGGGAAAATCCTCTCTTGCCTCCTCTAGTTTCTGGTGGCAGCCAGCAATCCTTGGTGTCCCTTGGCTTGTTGCAGCATCGTTCCAATCTCTGCCTCTGTCATCACATGGCCCTCTCCCTGTGTGTCTCCGGGTATCTGTTTTCTCTGCTTATAAGGACACCGGTCATTGGAGTAGGCCCACCCTAATCCAGTACGACCCGATCTTAACTAACTACATCTGCAAAGATCCTATTTCCAAATGAGGTCACTTTCTGAGGTTCCTCGAAGACATGAATTTGGGGGGACACTCTTTGATCCAGTAGAGAATTTACTCTGCATTCACTCACACCCACCTCACTGAAAATGTTCAGATCCAGAAAACCATGGAATTGACCAAAACAGAAACATCCAATTTCTGCTCACGAGGTCAGAGCCGCACAACTGCAGGGCAGCAGGAGCTGATCCTCAGGGACGGGTCGGGCCTGAGTAAGGAGGCCGGAGCTGCCCTCTCCTCTTCTTGCAAAGAGCCCATCAGAAAGGGCATGGACTCGGGTCCCAGAAGCAAGCCTAATGCCACCATCACCGCCCCAAGAAATCGCAGCGTTCCTGTGCCTGGGGCCCATTCGTCAGGGTGCCTCTGAAGCTCTGCGTGAGGCCGAGTTCCTGCAGAGGAAAAGGGAACATCTTCAAAGGCGGGCAGCACATGTGGGCCTGATTGCAGGCTGCGAACCCCTGGCTCACCCCAATTCCACTCTGACCAGGGGCTGCGGCCCAGCCAGGGAGGCGCTGGCGGTCGGTGAAAGGAGGAGGTTCAGATGAGGGACTGAGCCACCTGGGCTTCTGAGGAGCCTCCTGGCTGTCCTCTCAGAGGGGCTGCTGCTCTCTGGAGGCCTCTCAGAATCCCACTGAGCCCCCTGAGCCCCGGCCTCGGCCCACCCAGCCCTCCAGCCCCTGTGTCTGGGGTTCTGGGCCTGGACTGTGTGTGAAAATCCACAACGCTGCAGAGCTGACAGACAGGCTTGGGGGCTTCACTTATTATTTGGAGCCCTTCTGGGTGGAGAAGCCCTCACTTCAGATATCTAATAGCAATAATTAATTCACGGAGCCCATTGTGTGGGTAGCCATAATAAATAGTAACAGAGCGCAGAGTAGTTGTGACTTATTGCTTTAAGACTATCACACACACACACACGCACACACGCAGTGGACAGCTCTCTCTCAGGGGCCCTGTGCCTTCCTCTCCTTGGCATGTGTCCCTTGTGCCACAGGGGGGCCTGATACAGCAGCTGGGTGGCACCTTCTGGAGCCCGGCCGCACCTGCCCTGGGGAGATGGTGCCATCCTCGCCCTGGACCCCTGGCGATGTCTCTTAGGGTAAAAGTGGTCATGCTGGGGCTATCTCCTCACGCTTGGGCCGACAGGGGAACACTTAACTTTCTGGGCCTATGAACGCTTCTTCCTATTCAGTTAAAGGCTCAAAACACCCTCCCCTCTTCCCAGCCAGAGGCAGTCACCCTCCATACCTGTGCGATTCTTCAGAGACACAGAGATTCAAAGGCTTGAGTCCTTCATTATGCAGCCGCTGCAAATGGTGACGTCTCACAATGAGAGATTCAAAGAGTGGGTCTTTGAAGCGCTTAAGATGCTCTGATCTTTCCAGGCTCTGTTGAGCATCCCCGTGTATTCTGGCCTCAGGAGCCCACTGTGCCACGATCTGCGTATCTTTTGTAGCATGCCATAATGTGAACACGATAGGCCCTGACATAATTAACGGAATATTTTAATATGAAGAGGAGGAACTCGCTTCTGAGTAATCCACGCGCACACCTCCACTGGGGCCCAATCTTCAGTCAGGCTACTTTGTTCAGAGACAGACTGTCTTCCTCTGATGGGGAAGTGACAACTCAGCTCCCCAGAGGGAGGGCCAAGCCCAGGGAGACCCCTGCACGGGAGAGAAGCAGCTTCAGGGAACGGCTGGAAAGAAAACGGAGGAGTCTGAGACTGTGCTCAGGCCAGAAAGAACAGTGTAACGCAGGGGGCTGGAGTCTCCTCATACCAGGGAGACCCCCAATAACAGGAGCCCATAGAGACACTTGGTCACAAGCCGAATATGGGAGGGAAGCAGGGAGCCGCAGGAAAGGCCCCAGGGTGGGTCACTCAGCAACTCCTTCCCTCCTCTGCCTTCCGGGGTGTCCACAACAAGTCAGCCACCTGAGCAAAATGTAACTGAAGCCTGAGTTTACGAAGCCCAAGAGAGAAGAGAATTTATTGTTGTAATCAGATAAATCTACAGTCAGCTTCATCTGACGTGTGCAATGATGGGCAGAATCATGGCTGTGCTGTTGGCACTTAGGTCTAAATGGTAAGCAATTTGCCTATATGATTGCAATTAGTATGCCTTTTCCACGACACACTGAGCATTTCCGGGGTCCAGTGAGGGACCGCAGTCTAGGAGTGTGGCCGCCCTTCTCTAGACCCCCAAGACCCCAGAACATCCCAGCTCTTTGGGCAGAGGGTCCTACAGGACTAAAACTAAAAGCTATTCACTCTCCCTTCTTTGCTTCTCTCTGGATGTCCAGTAACAGTAAGTGAGCAAATGTCATCGAAGGGAAGGCCAGTCCAACTTCCACTGCCTTCAGTGAATCCGTTTAATCAGACTGCTTGCCCAGCACCCGGCACTGAGCCAAGAACTGCTAAGGTGGCCACCATCCCCCAGCCTTCCCCAGCGCCACTTATTTGTTGGTATGAATGTAGAAGAATTCCAGACGATGTATCACAGAAAATACATGGTGAAATTATTGCATCTATGGCCCTTAAAAAAAATCTATTATTGGGTCCGGCCCCATGGCTTAGCAGTTAAGTTCACCTGTTCCGCTTCAGCGGCCTGGAGTTCCCTGGTTCGGATCCTGGGCACGGACCTACTCACCACTCATCAACCCATGAGGTGGCGTCCCACATAGAAGAACTACAACTCTACAACTATGATATACAACTACTACTGGGACTTTGGGGAGAAAAAAGAAAAGGAGGAACATTGGCAACAGATGTTACTGCAGGGCCAATCTTCCTCAAAAAAAAAAATGCATTACTTTAAAAAGAAGAAAAAATCTATTATCTTTTTTCTCTATCTATATCCAGAGGGAGAGAGTCCGACACCATAGCAAAATTTCAAAGTTAAATTGTGCTTAGATCCTTCCTCCCCAACACTCAGATCTCCTCCAACTTTTGGCTTCCTCTTCCCCCTGCCTCTTAAGAACACAGAGTTGCCCTCTGTCCAGACTCCCCTCCCTGGCCCTGGCCTCCCCCACAGAGCCCTGGGATCCCTAATAACTTTTTCTTTCTCTCCCTTTCTTAACATCCCTTTCTCCTGAAGGTGATCCTAAGCTAGGAGGTCTCCCAATATTTTACTTTGCCATATTGATAAGAAAGAAAGAAAAGGAGAAAGAATTTTTAAGGATACCTCCCCATTTCTTCCTCTTCTCCTTTCTTGTTCTTATTCTCTTTTCCTTTGTGTGAGAAACATGAGTACTTTTTGGGAAATAGACTTTTACAATCTTTAAAACCATTCTGGCACTATTGCCCACTCTAGCTCTGGATGAAATGACAAAGCTTGGCAAAGTTTGTCAATGTGCACTTTATCCCCCCGAACCTCTTCCCTGGTCTCCTCTCACCGCTTCTGTAATCCTTTGCAGGCCCAATATCTCCTCCTGACCTTGGCAGGTAACCCTGGTGTCAACCACTTCATTGATGAGAGTCTAAACCACAGCAGGCTCTAGTCAGGGAAACAGTTACTTCAACAGAGGGAATTTAACACAGGGAATTGGCCACATAGGTGGTGGAGAGCTGAAAGGAAAAAAAGGGATGTGGGACACCGAAGTACAAAAGATGATCATCATAGGAAGCAGCTACTACCCCTGGTGCTAGGGGAGCAGTGGGAAGGAGCTGGTTTGTCAAAGGCTAGACACTTGGAGAAGGGGCCCCACAGAGCTAGCACAGGGACCTCCGAGCTGAGGGTGATGCCAGCTGCTGCTGGCTGGGACCTCTAAGGAGGCATGATGAGGCTGGTTCTGGGAGCATAGACAGAAGCTGGCAGTTGGAATGAACAGCTGCTGCCACCAGGACAGGACAATGTGCCACTGTTGGAGCAACAGTGACAGAAACTGTAAACAAACAGGAAACAGGAAGTCCTGTCTGCCTCCTCCTTCCCCGCACCAGCCTCCCCGTGGAGGAGGAGTCAGCCTCCTAAGCAGAAATGCAGTTTGCAGAGTCCCAGCCCCAGCAGCACAGAGCTGAGAAGAGGAGACTGGGTTTGAGGGTGAGAGAGGTAAACGCCGAAGCATTCACTGTGTTTGCAACGGCTCCCGATTCCAATATTTGGCATCAAATGCAGGATAGCCCAATGCTTCCTTCTGCCAGAAGCTTGCAAAACACCATCGTACAAAAAGATATTTCACAGGAAACATGTATTTCAAATCAAATCTATAGATTGAGGTCACTACAAAATTCTGTTGTCTTTAGACGTCCCCTGTGAGCACCCTACTTACTGAAGTGTGAGGAAGGGGGCGCTGGAGGTTTGGAAAGGGCGGGAACTCGCCGGTCTCCGGAGACCAGCCTTCCTCTGTGGGGCTGCCGGCTGTTCCCGGAGATGCCTGCATCATTAATCCTGTCACTGCCAGCTGGTTCTGCAAATGCCCTGGATCCCCAGGGCATTCCATCTACATGTATTCCCAGCACCACCACCACCTTCTCTTTCTTCCACCCGTCTTCACGATCACTCATTTTGTGGGAGCACAGTGCACGCATCCCCAGGACCCTGAGGCAGAAACTGGGCCAGCGCTGCCCCTAGTGGCGGCCAACGAAACACCTAAAATTACCTTCCTTCCTGGAGAAACGCTCACCGTCGGGACTGACTCAGCCCTGAACCCTGCTAGGTCTGCACTAAGCTCTTTATTTTCCCTATCTCGTGTAATCCTCACAACAGCCCTATAAAGGAGGTGCTCCGTCAGTCCCAATTTACAGATGGAGACATTGAGTCTTAAAGAGGCTCAGTAAAGACTACGGACACACAGATCTTCTGACTTGGGAAAATAATAAACAAATGGCTCCGGGTCCCGCCCCAGCCTTGGTGCCACACCTGCCTCTCACACCACCTGAGTCCTTCAGTTTCATTGGCAAAGAAGTGACACTATTGCAAATCAGCCTGGCCCTGGGCTATGGAGCCCCAAGTGGCCAGACCTGGGCTCCTAGGTTATGGGTTTAAAAACTGAACCACTGGCGTGAAAAATAACTTTAGTTTTTCCTTACAAATCCCTTCTCTCTGCTCAGACCCCCAAATATTCCCCCTCCTCCCCAAAAGCCAAATTCTCAGAATACTCAATCTAGAAGATTCTCTGATTGGAGAGGTTTAAACTCATGAGTGGAAAAAGCCTCACACTCCTGGATTGGATATTTGTTCTTTGAGAACCTTTTGTTCATTAAAATAAGAACAAGCCAACAAAGCAAAGGAAGGAGGGAGGAGAAGGGGAGTGGGAAGAGAGAAGGGGAGCGAGAGAGAGGGGAGATTTCTGAGTGTTTTCTGCTTCTCCATCTTCCTTGCTTACTTTGCCAGGAAGTAGAAGGTAAAACACACAGGATGGTCGCAAACATGCCTCTCTGCCCGGCACCGTATCTCCAGTCAGAAACAGGTTGCTCAAGAGGCAGCTGCATCTCCCGAAGCACCTTGAACACCAGGTGCACTGTGGCCCAAGGTTCAGGGAGACATCCTGGGGACAGTGGCAGCTGATGTGGGCTCCAGCTAAACTCATTCTGCAAGAAACCTGCACAGGTCCTGGAGAGCCCCTCTTGGATGCAAAGATTCCCTCTCCCCATCCCAGCCAGTGTGGCCCTCTCTTTGGATGCCCCCAGTGACAAGGAACTCTCAGTCCCACAGGATCCCCTAGCCCGACGCTGGTCTGCTCCGGGCTTAGGAACATCTCACCTGTGCTGGCCTAAAACATGCCTGTGACTCCCAACCTCTGGGCCTCGTTTGGCTCCTTGGGGCCCCATGGAGTAAGTCTAATCCCTTTTTCACAAATGTCTGGGTTAGCCTGGCTGCCCACTACCACCCATACCAGCCATCACCCCCAACAAGTCTGCCCTTCTCCGTTCCTCACCCAGACACTTTCCTCTGGATACCTACTCATTTAAAAGGGTCACCAATCTCTGTTAAATGTGGCCCAGTAACGTAACCTGAAGTGGGAGCACACTTCAGCTCTGAATATCACACTTAGAGTACATCCTAAGATGCAGTGAATGGTAGTACCAAGAGCCCTGTGGCATTCCACTAGAGACCCCGCTGATCCATTAGGCAACACTCCTTATTCACTCACCCTGTTAACTGTCCACCTAAATGTGCCATCTTCCAGTTCACTTTCTCCATCTTGTACATAAGAATTGGCCAAAAGCCTTGCTGAAATCTAGATTTTCATTCATTCAACAAATACTTATTGAGCTGCTACTCTGTGCTGGGCACTATTCTAAATGCTGGAGATACTGTGTTGAAGAAGATGGGTGATGTTCCTTCTCTTACAGAGTTTAAATCCATGGGGGGAGGGGAAGGACATGAAACACTCAATGAGCAAGTAAATAAATTAATGAGATAATTCCAGACAGTGCTTTAAAGAAACTTAAGTGACCAGGATTGTAGCAGGTGCAAGTGTGGAAAGAGGAGACGGGGCAGGACGATCTAGCGATGGTTCAGATGTGCGATGCCCACCACGCCTCTCATCTACCAGGCCAAGAAACAGGCAGGGTTGTCTGACCTGATTTGTCCTTGGCAACCTCATGCTGACCTTTACCCCATCCTTTCTTGATGATCACAGACCTGGGTTGAGTGTTCTAGAAGTTGACTGGGACCCTCGTGATACTCACTGGTGATACTCACTTTCCTCTTGCTCTTACAACTTGAGAGAAACAGTTCCCGCAGTCCCTCCCAGGCCTCTGGCAGCTGAACATTCTCTGGGACTTTCTCAGGGCTCTGGATGTCATCCTATCCCACCTCCCAGCCTCCCAGGAAGCGAGGGCACATTTAGAGCAACCAGGAGCTGTCTTTCAACTCCCTCCCTGACCTTGGAGAGCATTTTCCTCTTCAAAGGCGTCTTCCACCTTCTTCCACCTGAAGATTCTTCTCCTGGCTAGAAGGCAGATGCGGATAAGCGTCCACTCCAGACAGGCCCCCCAAGCAGCGAGTCTGCTCCTGACTCACTCCCCATCTCGCTCAACTTGCTGCACTTCTAACCCCTTGCTGTGGTCTTTCATTAATGACTTTGGACCAGTTCAACTCATTCATCTTCATAAAGGCCTCTTGCAAGGCCACCCACCATTTGGCCCTTGAGTGGATGCCCCCATTCCTGCGTTAGGAAACATCCTTTTGTAAACCCGAGCTGCTCTGAGTACCCTGAGCTAAGATCCTGCCTTCTGTAGGCACCTTCTCCCTCCTCCTCCTCCTCAGAACACTACTTTCAAGAACTGCCCATCCCTTTAGCACAGGCCTAGAATTAGAGTTCAAACTTAAGGGGCTGCCAAAAAACTCAGTAATCAAGATAAATACGATTTTAGTGCAAACATTTCTAAAAATCTAAATTAATGTAAAAAAAATCCTTGATGGACAAAATATCACAATTTTAAATAAAGACAGAGTTGCTATTTTACCTTTTGCCTCAGGCTCTACTATGGCCTGGCACGGCCTTTTTTGAAAATTGTGATAAAATATACGTAACATACCATTTATCATTTTTACCATTTTCAAGTGTACAGTTCAGCGGCATGATACACATTCACATCGCTGTGCAGCCATCACCCCGGCACTGTTCTTGCCCATCTTCCCGCTCAGAGCCCAGTCATGGACCTCCTTCTGTTTTCAAAATCTGCCTTCCTCAAGCCAAGAACACCCTTCTCACTGACCGCCAGGACCTCTCAAAGCAAATGTGAGTTTTCTCCCAAGTTTCTCATCACGTCTGCTTCACTCTGTATTGGTCCGAGATGGAGTAGCAGTTCCCTTGTCTGTTCAAGTACCTTCTGAGAAGGGACAGCCAGAGCCTCTGCTTCTGCCGGGTGAAATGCACAGCAGCCGCCTGCACAGATGGAGCCCCTCACCTCCGCTGGGTGGGCCCTGGGGCCGGCTCTCAACTGTGCATTAGCGATGTCCCATCCATGTCCAGCAGTGAGGGAAACAGCCCACCTGAAGCACAGATATCGAGGTCTGGATATGGAAAGGTCAGGCCATTTCCCCAATCAGCTGCTGAGAAGCCTTTTTTTTTCCTTCTAACAAGAGCTTGGGAAAAAGAAAGCAAAAAGTGCCAAAAGTCGAGCCAGCCCTGATGGTTAAGTTCGGGCTGTCTGCTTCCGGGGCCCAGGTTCACTTCCCAGTTGCAGAACCACAGCACCCGTCTGTCAGTGGCCATGCTGTGGTGGCGGCTCACACAGAAGAACTAGAAGGACTTACAACTAGGATATACAACTATGCAGTGGGGCTTTGGGGAGGAAAAAAAACACTCCAAGAATATTTGTTAAAAAAAAAGGTGCCCAGTGTTCCCGATAGTTGACATGTTCCTCTGATTAGAAATAAGAACAGGCCTTTTTTCATTTCCTAAGGTGGCCACTTCAGGGGTCCACCATCAAGTGATTAGTGGGACAATTAAGATTGTGACGGAACACGACAAAATGGGCACTTTGGCCTCAGTGTGCGGGGTTGTCCCCCCAACTTCGCTATTTATCGATTCCGTGTACCCTTCCTTCCACCTAAATGATTCATAGTTTAAACTTGTCCACATGATGTATGGAGAGGCTCAGAGACACCCACGATTTAGCTCCGGCCCTGGAGCAAACACCCCAGGGACCGAGCGTCCCCATCACTGCCACTGTCCTGCGTCAGGGAGTTCAGGAAGCGTAGACAGCCTGTGACATCGACATCGGAGGAAGTATGTCAGGAGGGAGGGGGAGAAACTGTCTCCAGGGACTAGAAGCAGGATACTGTGGCAGAGGTGAGCCCCCAGGCTCCAGCAGAAATGGGGCTCTCACCCTACAATGTCTCCCCACCCCACCCCATGTGGAGGTGGGAGACTTACAGTCACTCCTCCCAACGGTCTTGGGGAGGTGGTATTAATAACAGTGATGGTGGACCTTTTCTTCTATGGACTTAGTATCAGTGCTATGTGAGTGCTTATTATCAATAATAATAATTTAGTGCAGACTTTACTGCTTTTGTGTAACAGTGAGTACCTGGATTCTAATTATCTGTCTTATTTTAATATTTATGGAATTAATCAAACTTTTTAATGGAAAACCCCAGAATGAAATTACTGAGAGCATGCTTCAATGAAGACAGATGCAGTGTGCTGTGGGAGAAGACAGCCTTTATTAACATTATTGGGAATCAGCCCCATGATGCAGGCTGGCCCCCCAAGTCAGGCAGCGGCTGAGCCGCCTAGACCTGAGGCAGAGATCACGGCGGCCCAGGGAGCACCCCATCTGTAGGCCTTGGCAAATGGGGTCTCCACAGCCCGGTCATCCCCTGTGCTCAGGGGGTGGAACTGACCTGCTCACTGGGGCTCAACTGTCCAGCCAGGTGGCCCTGCTGGCCAGGCCCAGGCTGGCAGGTGCTCCTGGCTGGCCTGACTCTCCAGCGATAGTCAAGCAGCAAAGCCAGATTCAAGCTCCATCTGAAGATGCAGGAAGATGCTCTAGGCTCTAGGGCTCAACCGACTGACACCCATCGTGGCCTGGGGGCCTCCCTTGGTGTTGGCGAGGTCAGAAATGCCGCCACTAGCACCACCTCAAACCTGGAGGACCAGCCACCTGGGCTGAGGTGGCCAGCTGATGGTCACCTAAGACCCTGCTAAGATTCTGCAGCTCCCAGGGCCTCCGCAGGAGTGTGGGGGGAGGGGAGGTGACAGTGCCTCTTGATGAACATGAGGGCATCATTTATGAAGAGCCCAGGAGGCCCTGTGCCAGATGCTTTCTATGCATTCTTGACTTTTCGTTTTACAGCACCCTGGGAATCAGGTACCTTGTTACTTTCCTTCCACAGAGGAGAAAACTGAGGCTAAGAGATTAAGCAGCTTGCCCAAGGGGGCAGGAAATGCCATGCGCAGACCTGGGCTCTGCCCACAGGCGTCAGAAGCCAGGCTCCCTGCACTGACCCGCTGTGCTCTCTGGCTGTCACCTGCTCCTGGGAGCCCCTTCCTCCACAACTCTTCTGTCAGTGGGCTGGGACCCTCGGGCTGGCCTCTGCTTCCAAAGTGTGACCCTCCTGGAATCACAGAGCCAGGCACATTAGGACCACCTGGGGAGGTCGAGAAAGCCCGAGGCCCTACCTTTACATCAAGTCCCCTGGGACCCAGGCAGCCGTAATTTTTCATTAAGAAATGAGACAAGAACATCCATATAGAGCATGTAGATGATTCCATTCTGCAGCCAGGGTTCCACTGGGGTTCTCAATTCCGGCTTCTCACTGGGGAGCTTTTAAAAGTGCTCATATTGGGGCCCAACCCCTGGAGATTTTGTTTAATTGGTCTGGGGAGACTCTGTTTAAATGCTCTGAAAATTGGCATATATATTTTTGAGTCTTCGCAGTTGATGTTAGCGTGTCATCTCTGTGGAGCTGTCCTAGCTTTGAAGGAAAACCTATTGTCTGAAAGACAGGGAATTTCTTCCTGCAGCTGTCATCCTGTTGTCTTTCTATGTAAGCTCAGAGGTCACCTTCTCAAAGGGGCTCTGATCCCCATGCCAGATCTTCTCCCACCACCAGTCACCACACCCCTACTCACCGCCATGGTGTCCAGTGTTCTTGTCTTCATAGCGTGTTTCACTCTACTGGGTTGAATAGTGTCCCCCCAGAATTCATGTCCACCCAGAACCTGTGAATATGACCTTATTTGGAAATAGGGTCTTTGCAGATGTAATCAAGTTAAGAAGACACCATACTGGATTAGGGTGGGCCCTCATCCGATGACTGGTGTCCTTATGAAGAGAAGGAAATTTGGACCCGGAGACACCCAGGGAGAAGGCCACATGAAGACAGGGCAGAGGTTGGAGTGATGCACCCAGAAGCCGAGGAACGCTGAGGATAGCCGGCAACTGGAGACTGGGTCTCTGGACTAGCAATTGCTCCCCCAGAGCTGTCAGAGAGCACAGCTCTGCCAACACCTTGATTTCAGATTTCTAGCCTCCAGAACTGTGAGACAATAAAAATTTCCGTTGTTCTAAGCCACCCAGTGTGTGGTAATTTATTACTAATACAATCCCCACGTGAACCCATGGGTCTATTCCTGTGTTGGCTTGTCCATTGCCCTGCTCCCCAGTGGCGTGTGGCAATGATGGGAGGGGCCGCGTCTGTCTATCCATTGCCCCAACCTCAACACCTAAAACAATGCCTGGCACATAGTAGGCCCTCAAATCTCTTGATTGAATGGATAAATAAAATAATACATAAAAGGCATAATCCTGCCTTCTAAGGCAGAGGGTGAATCTCTGCTCAGACTGTGTGGGAAGTAAAAGGAAATACCTTTAATTTATCACTTGTTGCAAAGAGATCATTCTTCTAAATGCTTTATATGGATGTTATCATTTAACCTCTTAATAAGCCTGTGAAGTAGATGCTTTGATCCACCCCCATTTTGTAATGAAGTAACTACGGTACAGAGGTGAAGTCGGCCGCCAGAGGGCAGGGGTCAACAGAAGTGGTAAAGAGAGGAACTGAGTCCAGGGACTCATGATTTAAGAAGCCCCATGTTTTCCAAGGAAGGTCCTGGCTCTGCCCCTGCCCACTCAAAGGCCGCCAGGGATGCACTCCCAGAGGACAGGCTGAGCAAGCCAACATCCCACTCGGAAAGGTTGCTAATCTTGGGCTTGACAAACAAATGTTTCTCCACATTCCTCTTCTTTCAACAGTTTCTCTCTAGCTCCCTTCCAATCACTCCTGGAATTAGAGCTGGAGAACTAATGCCTCGAGGGCCCCGGAGACTTCTGAAAGACCGCCCGAAGAGGACAGGTCCAATTAGAAGCGTTTATCTAGTTTCAGCTCCTCCTAGAAAGGACTTTTTGTAAGGGATGGAGAAGTCGGGCAAAACTAACCTATGTTAACATCCCAGGTGAGGGAGGAGGCTGAAGTGCCACAGAGAAACGATGCTCCCTTTTTTGTTAATTTGGAAAAGAGGGGGAAAGTCAGACCCCCTGGTGAAGCAGGTCAATCTGATTCTGGCTGATCCTTCCACAGGGATCTTAGGAGCCCACGAGAATCTGGTCTCGCCAAGTCAGCTCTGACTGAAAATGACTAACAAGGACATGTTGATTCTCCTTCATGACGATGATTGAACAGGCTGCTAAATCCAGTGTTCTGTGGTTGCCTTACTGTGGTCCTAAATTATTCTGACATCTTTCTCCACCACTGGAATCTAGTTTTAATTAATTTTCAGTAACAAGTCAATCGTCCCCTATTTGTTTCCCCTTAAAACATGTTCATCACCAAAGTCACATTAGTCATAAGTGACAGTTACAAACAAAACCAATAGCCACACAACCAGAGACATTCGAGGTACCAAAGGCCAATTCAGTCACCCAGCTCCTGACTGGGGCCCGGCATCTCCCACCTTTCCTCTCTTGCGAGGCTGCACCTGGCCGGGGGTTGGTGACCAACTCTATCTGGTTCTTTAGTGCTTTAATCAAGTAAGGACTGAGAAATGGGGAAAAGAGAAAGGGAAATAGGGAGAAGGAAAAAGAGCAGGTAAAATAAAAAGTAACAGTAGGAAGAGCAAGCAAGAGAATGGAGGGAAAGGGAAGGAAAGAGATTGAGTTTTAGGAGTTAGCAGCCTTGGGAAAGTCTCTCTCTTTTTTTAAATAGAATCTACTTCTTTTCTTTTCTTTTTTTTTTTTGAGGAAGATTGGCCCTGAGCTAGCATCTGTTGCCAATCTGCCTCCTTTTTTCTCCCCAAAGCCCCAGTAGATAGTTGTATGTCATAGTTGTACATCCTTCTGGTGGCTGTATATGGGACGCCGCCTCAGCATGGCTTGACAAGGGGCATGTAGGTCCGCGGATCTGAACCTGCAAACCCTGGGCCGCCAACGTGGAGCATGTGAACTTAACCGCTACACCACCAGGCCACCTGCGTCAACACAGGTGGACCTTAATGGCATTATGCTCAGTGAAGTAAGTCAGACAGAGAACAACAAATACTGTATGATCTCACTTGTATGTGGAAACTAAAAAAAGCCAACCTAGAAAAAACAGTAAAATGGTGGTTACCAGGAGCTGGGGGGTGGGGAATTGGGGAGATATTGTTTAAAGGTACAAACTTACAACCAATAAATAAATAAATAAGCCCTAGAGATGTAGTGCACAGACAGAGTAGTGATTATAGACAATACTGTAGTATACACTTCAAAGCTGCTAAGAGACTAGATCTTAATTGTTGTCACCACAAAAAAGAAACAGTAATTATGTGACCTGATAGAAATATTAGCTAAAGGTACAGCGGTAGGGGCCGCCCAGTGGCGCAGCGGTTTAGTCTGCGCTTGGCAGCCCGGGGTTCGCACGTTCGGATCCTGGGCGCCCGCCGACGCACCGCTTGTCAGCCACGCTGTGGCGGCGTCCCATATAAAGTAGAGGAAGATGGGCACGGATGTTAGCCCAGGGCCAGTCTTCCTCAGCAAAAAGAGGAGGATTAGCAACGGATGTTAGCTCAGGGCTGGTCTTCCTCCCCCCCCCCAAAAAAAAAGGTACAGTGGTCATCACATTGCAATATATACGTGTGTCAAATCAGTATGTTTTACATCTTAAACTTACACAATATTACATGTCAATTGTCTCTCAATAAAAATACATTAAAAAAATTCAAAAAGGAAAAGGGAAGTGTGAGGAGGGGGAAATAAATTACCACCAGCCAAATGAGAACAGGCCAAGGCGATTTATTCTGAGCTTGCTATAGCGAGGGGGTCAGCGCCTGTCACTAGACTTTTGGCAGACACTCAAAGGCAGGCAGAGGAGAGAGAAAGGTTCATAGTGGACAAAAGGAAGTCTGCAGGTGTGCCCCGATTGGAGGCTGTTGGCCTGGGGAAGCTGCAGTTGGGCCAAGTAGGAGCAGGGCATCCTATACAATTAATTAGGGGTCCTAATATTGGACTTTCTCTGTTTGGTCCTAGGTTGGAAACAGGGACAAAAATTAAGGAAGCTTTCAGTTGTTAATCACATCCTGGTCATTTGGGGCCCATTGTTACAGCAGTTATTGTTCAGTTTCCTGGATTGTTACGAGAGATGGCAGTCTGACTTCCCACAAGCCTGACTTCCAGCAGGCTGGCTTCCTGGGCTCGTTATTGTAGATCACGGTTTGGTTTCCTGGGCAGGGTGCTACAGGCTGTGGGTCAGAGTTCTATTCTTATATTGGTTCCGGCCACTGTCTGTTTGTTTGTAGATTCAGTCCCTCAGGTGGTAGCAACTGCCATTTGGCTTCTCTCATTGTCTCCAACCAACACCTCTCCCCTGAGTTCCAGACCCAAATATCTAGTCAATCACAACACTCTGTCATTTTCACCTCCTTTGATGGGCTGAATGTCTGTGTTTCCCTGAAATTCCTATGCTGAAGCCCTAACCTCGTGTGATGGTATTTGCAGGTGGGACCTTTGGGAGGTGATTAGGGTTAGAGGAGGTCATGAGGGTGGGGCTCCCACAATGGGATTAGTGTAAGAAGAGGAAGAAAGACCAGAGCTCCCTCTTGCTCTCTGCTATGTGAGGACACGTTGAGTAGGCGACCATCGGCAAGCCAGGAAGCCGACCTCACTGGGGAACAGATCAGCCAGCACCTTGATCTTAGACTTCCAGCCTCCAGAACTGTGAGTAACAAATTCCTGTTGTTTAAGCCCCCCAGTCTATGGTATTTTGATATGGCAGCCTGAGCTAAGACATGTCCCCAATCTCTCTCCAATGGAGCATTTCTCTCCACCCCCACAGCCACCAGTGAGTCCAAATCACCTTTCCCACCTGCCTGGACCACAGAAACCTCTCTTATCTACTTGCCTTAACATTCTCCCACACTTCTGAGGAGTCTGACTCCAGGATAAAATCATATATGTGGTCTTTCAGGCCCAACCATAGGCAACTGCAATGGCTGTACGTGGCAGGCTTCATGGAGGGGAGGGGCTGCCCTCCTACCTCAGATGTGGTGCACAGCCAGCACACTGCAGACGCTGGAGGGAGCCACAGCCGACGACTCAGTCTCCCTCCCTCCCCCGGCCAGGGTCTCACAAATATCTGTATCCCAGCCAGGTACCTTCATGCAGAGGCCTGCTTACAGAAGTGGCAGGGAGGGCTGGCTGAGGACTCCTTATCAGAGACCTTGAAGACGCCTAGCCCTTTCCGCCCTCCCCCTTGGCCCAGGGGTCCATAAAATGGTAGGAGCCTTTTGTTCCAGCTCCCTCGGCATAAGATGAGCCCATTCCCTTCCAACACCCCCCCCCAACTTTGGACTAACCCGTCTGACCCTGTGGGGGGAAATGGAACATGGGGTGAGCTGGCACTGTCTTCCTATTTGTGGTCTCTTGCTTACACCTTTACAAGTCAATAAATAAAAAGTCACTACTTTCAGTTTGGCTTACTGTCTTGATTGACCACCTTGACACCTGGTAGCTCATTAATGATGTCCAGATCAGAGAACCAGTCACTCCCCTTCTAAAAATCCTTCCCCAGCTTCCCACTGTCCTCAGGGAGCGTATTAATTTCCTAGGACTGCTTAAGAAAGTATCGCAAACCCGGTGGCTTAGTTCCAGAGGCCAGCAGTCTGAAATCAAGGTGTTGGCAAGGCCATACTTCATTAGAAACCTTTAGGAAAAGGTCCTTCCTTGCCTCTTCCAGCTTCTGGTAGCCCTAGATGTTCCTGGCTTGTGGTAGCATCATTCCAATCTTCACATGACGTGCTCTCTCTGTCTCTTCAAATAGTCCTCCCTCCGTGTGTCTCTGTGTCCACATTTCCCCTTTTTATAAGGACACCAGTCATATTGGATGAGGGCCCACCCATATGACCTCATCTTACTTTGACTACATCTGCAAAGACCCTATTTCCAAGTAAGGTCACATTCTGAGGGACTGGGAATGAGGACCTCAACATAGCTTCTTATAGGGGACACAATTCAACCCATAACAGGAGCTTCCAGAATCTCACCAACGGTCTACCAGGCTCGCCCCAGCCCTGCCCGTCTACCTCTCCACCTCCCTTCAGGACCTTCTCCACTCACTCTGCACTCTCCAGCCATGTGAACTTTGCTTAGTCCTTCAGCTTCTTATTTTCTCAACACGTAGCTTTTGTATGTACAAACAGCAGGGTGACAAGACCTCGTCGAGGACTTGAAGAAAGACCTCCCGAGGGACACATATGAGAAGTGGGAAGCAAGTTCCAGGTGTATCCCTGCCATGTTCTCCATGAGAGGCTAAATCTGTGCTCTTCTCTTCAGCATTAGCATCCTTCCTGCCAGTGAGGACGACTTATTATTGTGTTGGTCTGTCCTACCCACGCAGATACTCATCACCTGTTCCATAGCCCAACGTACCCCATGGCCCACTCTTTCTTCTCGGCAGGTTTGCTGGTCCTCTGATGAAGGTCTCCTGATTTTAAGAAATGGAAGATTGATTGATAGATTCAACAAAAGTTATTGGGCACAGTGTTAGAGTGCACATAATTTATGTTAAAACAATTCGGTACGGACAGTGCAGACTTGTATGTGTATGTGAATTAACTCTGATCCACTTCCTAGGAGGGATCAGTTAGTGTTTGCAGGACTATGATCAGGATTCCACCCATGGGGACAGAGACTCCATGTTCTCGTTAAATCTGTGCCACAGGGTTCATTCACTGGCACTGAGGGCTTAGAAATTATTTCTCCCTGTGAAATTGCTGGTGTTGAGGATATGTCGGTCGTTGCCTAGAAAGAGGTCTCCTGCACTTGCATGAATGGGGGATGGAAGTCTGTGAACCCCCACACTCCTTTTTGGGGAGAGACCTAGGTCTAGAATTCTGATTGGACTAGGTGTGCCTCTCTCCCACCCCAAAAGACATTCAACAGAGAATCTGTTGCCAGATTCATCCAGAAGGTTCCTTGATCCTGCCATCAGAATAGTCTGATATGTGTCTCAGAGTGAACCTTTCCTGAAGGGCAGTGAGCAGGGACTCTGCCCAGCCCACAGGTACAGGGGTGTGTTGGTTTCGGCCTGCTGATAACTGTGTATTTGTCAGCCATCAGCTAGAGACCCGCTTTCATGATGACACACCACCTGGTAGGGAGGATTAGCAAGGAAGACGTAATTCCCCACAATGGTAGGTTGCTAGCAATATTTTCCAAAGAGTATGGACAAGTTGGCTTAGCTCTGTTCTTACCTGCTCAGCATTGACGAGGTGAGCAAGGAAGAACGTTTCCTGATCCCACACCTTAGAGTCAGGACAAGCTGGAGACAGTTACTCAAATAAAATGTTTGCTTTTTGCCAAAGATCTAGCCTTTTGCTTGGAGAGCTCCTCAGTGGAGGTCCAAAGGCCGGCCAAGCCAGGAATCATTAGGGTTAGGCTTAGGGTCAGGGTTAGACCAAGCCAGGGTTCGTGTGGCCATTCAGGATTCATGCCCCTCAGACACCGTCTGGGCCTCAGAGGCCACTGTGACTGCCCCCACCCCAGGGCCCAGGAAGGGGGTGTGCATCTGGCTCTTCCAAGCCAGAAGAGGAGGCTCCATCACTCATCAGCTAACACAGGCATGAATGTGGGAAATCTGGGAGGCCTTGGTCCTGCCTTGCTCCAACGAAGGCAGATGAGCAGAAGGAACTGCTGCCAATGTGATGAGCTGAGGACTCATCATTATACTGCTCTGTCTACTCTGTGCTTGTTCAAAATTCCCCGCGGTAAAAACACTGTGGGAACAAGATCATAAAATCAAAATAAATCTGTACTATTTAGCTATATTTGTATATTTATTTTATAATATATTGTTTACTCTAAATATGGAATATAATGTTATAATAAGCACATTCTGTGTTATATAATAAATACACTGTATATAATAAAACCTATATTATAAAGTAAATATTGCAAGATAAAAATCAATAAATTACACATAAATAAATCTGGCTGAGCCCCCACCCGTTCTTCCTATCTCAGTCATTTTCTGAGGCTGAGGCCACTTCTCTGGGATTCGTGGGTTCGAGGAACCGTGAAGGAGACTTTTGGTCCTTAGCCCCTTGGGGTTTGTAGAGCTTCATAGATAAGCCCAAAGCAAGTGGCTTCTGCTCCTCTATCCTCTCCCCCAGAACCAGGTCACCCCATAACCAAGTCACCACTGAATGTTCCCCGAGGCTGCCAAGGCCACTCGTGGCATTCAGTCCCCTGGGATCTCTGTAGCCTCCCCCAGGGAGGTCCTGCTGCCTTTAGGCTTTGGGTGGGAGCAGGACACAAATCCTTGCTGTTCCCATAATCCGCTATCCGCCACCATCCCCCTATAAGTTAACCACTCTCCTTCACTCTCTCTCTCCAACCCCAACCAGCAGTCCCCACTCCCAGAAGTTTACAGGTTAGAATCTCAAAATCCAGGACCAGATAGTAACTAAAAGAGTGACAATAGGGAGTGGTGGTGACTGTGGTAAACTGGAGCAGACTCACCCCACTTAAAAGCATTCAAATTTCCTTCATAAAAATAAAAGCAACATTTCTTTTCTAGACTCTGGCCTCAGATCTTTGAAAATAATGTCCTGGATCCTTATAAAGAGACATTCAGGTGAAGACAGAAACACAGGAAGAACACCACGTAAAGATGGATGATTGGGCTGATGCATCTACAAGCCAAGTCACGTCAAAGATTGCTAGCAAACCACCAGAAGCTGGGAAGAGGTGAGAAAGGACTCCCTTCAGGTTTCAGAGGGATCATGGACCTGCCCACACCTTGATTTCGGACTTCTAGACTGCAGAACTGTGAGACAATAAATTTCTTTCTTTTTCTTTTCTTTTCTTTTTTTTTTTTTTTTTTGATGAAGAAGATTCACCCTGTGCTAACATCCATGCCAGTCTTCCTCTATTTCGTATGTGGGTTGCTGCCACAGCACGGCTGACAAGTGGTGTAGGTCTGTGTGCGAGATCTGAACCTGCGAACCCGGGTCACCAAAGCAGAGCGCACAGAACTTTAACCACTCGGCCACAGGGCCAGCCCCAAATTTCTGTTTTTTTAAGCCAATAATGATAACAATATCCTATAAATTCCTAGGGAAACTCCAGAACTGAAGGAGAGGGCAATCGCTCTTTCTTTCCCATTGATGAGGCCACTGCTGAATAAATGAGATCCAGTTAATTTTTTCCATCAGGTTACCCCCACTGCTCTAAATTTCTGACAAATCACTCTGCCTCAGAGGATGCTGCAGGGGCTGGGGTGAGACACCCTGGATGCCCTGTGCCCCGAGGACACATCAAAGCTGGCCCATCTGTTTGCAGCATCACACTGAGCCCTGTCCCACAGCCCTGCCACCCGTTAAGCCAGCAAGAAGAAATCCGGAATGTGCTGCTGCCCATGGAGGGTGGGAGGACTTCCCGCCCTCACTGCCCTTCAAATGCCCGAGCTTCGGCCTTTCTCGCTTCCCTGAGAGCAGCCCTCCGCACAGAGAAGGCCTTCTGCAGGGAGAGTCACTTCAGTCAGGCTCTCTGTCGCAGTGCCTTCGTGATGAGGGTGCCTTTTAAAAGTAATTAAAATGTCGTGTTGAACATTAGGACTTCTGCTGGGTCGCTGAGAAGAAGCCCGTAATTGGGTCCTTGGAAAGCTTCAGTCACTTTGGTGGCAGGCTGCAGTGACAGGGAGCAGGCGCCAAGAGCAGGGGACAGCCCGCAGGTCTCTCATCTCTACCCACTCTTGAAGGAGAGCTCGGCTGCTCTGCTTTGGTGACCCGGGTTCGCAGGTTCAGATCAGGCTGATCAGAGCGCCTGGCGTTTCCTGATGGGTAGTGTTACTGGGTTAAAGTGTGTCCCTTCCTGCCCCAAATTCATATGCTGAAGTCCTAACCCCCAGGACCCCAGAATGTGACCTTATTGGAGATAAGTCCTTAGAGAGGTCATCGAGTTAAAACGAGGTCATCAGGGTGGACTCTAACCCAATATGACTGTGTCCTCCTAAGAAGGAGAAATCTGGACACAGAGACAGGCATAGAGCGAAGATGATTTGAAGAGAGACGAGGCAAAGACGGTTGTCTATAAGCCAAGGAGAAAAGCCTGGACAGACCCTTCCCTCACAGCCCTCGGAAGGAATTGACAAATATTGAAACCTTGATTTTTTTCACTTCCAGCCTCCTGAACTGTGAACTGTGAGACGATGAATTTCTGTTGTCACAGCAGCCCCAGCAAACTGATGCAGGCAGCCACCTCTGCTCTTCAGGACGCATCCCCACAGCCTGTTCTCGGCTAATGTCCCAGGCAAAGACCATATTTCACTTGCTGTTCTTACCACCCACACACAAAGTTGAATAACAACAACAGTCAGAGAAGGTGAAGAGAAAGAGCAGTGATGAGCTAGAGGAACAAAGATGTGGTCTGCTTCAGAAGCGACGAATCCCTCGGCCACCATCCGTCCATAGGACTTCCTCTGAGTTCTACTCCACAAAGCAGCAGGGGAGATCCAGGGACCCAACCTTCCTGGCCCCCAAATCAAAGCCTTTAAAAAAGCAGTAACAGGTTATTTGAATCTGAATAATACATGTGCTGAAACCAAAGGGATAAAGAAAAGTTTGAAATTCCCAAGGAATTGTCCTGTCCGCAATCTCCTCCTAGTGGGAGATCTAACTACTGCTCTTTTATTTATATCCCAGCATCAAATAAACATTTTTATCCCACAAATTCATTGCAAGCAGCTTGTCTCCCTAATATGCAGACGCTAAAGTACTTTCTGCCCCGCCAGCCAGTGTTTTCAGAGAGCATTCTCAGTCTTTGACAGGTAGGAAATTTGCATTTCCATTAGTGAGGCCTCTGTCAATTGTGAGTCATAAAAGTCCCAGAAGAATAGGGTTGGGGGGAATGTATTGTACTTTGAAAAGGAGACTTTATTGCATGGTTCAATGAAAGGTACCAGAGGAGATAAAGGCTGCAGAACGGGACTTGGCTGTGAGAAACTCACAATAAGGAGAAACTTGTTAATGCACGCACCTGTCACCAGACAACCAGAGGGGAGGCAAGTCTGAATGTGACTTTACTAGTTTGCAATTTACTGTGTTTAACATTAAAATAATACGCTCTTCGAGGGTGATAAGGGGCATTTGGCGCTGCCAGCCCAGTGCAAGTGTTTCTCACTCCTGCTCCATTAGCTGTGGCTATAATCTTCTCATTTAAAATCGCTCCTGTTCGGCAGCAGCGGCTCCGGCAGGGCTGGGGGTGTGACTTGTGTATGTGATTTCTTTTGCTCTTTCTGTTGGTAAAGTCAAGATGCCCAAGAAAAATAAAAGCTCCAGAATCCCCAGCAGCGGAAAGAAGGATACAACAGTGCTGCTTCATTTGTTATCTTATTTGCCCTTCAAACTTGGTCCCTGGACGCACGCACGGTTAAATAATTCAGCTGCCACATTAAATACTGGAGAGGGGCAGGCAGAGGAGGATATCACCAGCCCTGGGCCGGAAACACATGCATTTCCTAAGAAGCAAGATACTCCTCAAAGAGCACCTCTGGCCTTTCCAAGACTCTCCCAACGCAGAGAGTGAAACCTCCTTGTTTTAGAGATGAACAGTCATTAGTGGTTAGCAGGAGCTGAAGCCCCACTTCTCCTGGTTTGTCCTAGAGATCGTGCTGATTCTCCCTGACACTTCCCTCCTTCATTCCTTGCATAATTATTTACTGAGTGACTACTCCATGCCAGGCACCGAGGATGCAAAGGGAACGGAGAGGGACCAGACCCCTGCCCTCTCGGGCAGCCTCTGAATCTTAGCGAGGGAGACAGACAATAAAAGAGGAAGTCAGTGAGGACACAGGATAATGTCATTAGTGATGTGTGCCATCCGGAGAACAAAAGCATCCTGTGAAAGAGTGGGGGCAAGGATAGTTTGGAGCAGGGGATGAGAGAAGTCTCTCTGGGGAGGTAAGCAGAGGAATGCACGACTACAAGGAACATTCCAGACAGTGGGAAGTCTACTGACAAGTCCCTAAGGCCTTATCAAGCTTGGCGTTCATGCAGCTGGAGCCTGAGAGCATGAGGGGAGTGACCTGCATCAGAGCAGGAGAGCAGAAGGCCAGATCCCAGGCTCATGGAGAAGAGTTTAGCTTTATTCCAGTTGGGATGGGAAATCAGTGCAGGATTTTAGGCAAGAAGCAACGTGATCGGGTTTATACATTGTAAAGCTCCCACAGTCAGTGGGAATGGATTCTAGTGAAGCAAAAGTGGAGAGATCATTGTGATATTGCTGCGACCAGGCTGCTGGGGTCTTGAAGGGGCACCCCTCAAATAGCACCTCTTTCTTGCCTGAGTTCTGAATCATTTGAGACTAAACAGTGGAGTGGCAGATGGAGGCTAAACCAGCATCCTTCTTGTTGATAAGGCTAGGCAAATGAGCCAAAGGACTTCCTAATATTGACTCCCACAATTGGTCAGTTCCCTGCCCCCATGGAGGGCAAGAGCTGGCCAGCCCTTGGAGGATCAGCAGGGAGCACCAGCTCCCTGCAGGCAATACACCCAAGAAGAAGAAGGGCAAAGATGAGCTGAACATACCCAGTCCATGCTTCCCAAATTTACAGTCGGCCAGTACTGTGGCTGAGGGAGGCGGGAGGTATTTAGACCAAGCTTCCTCCACATGGAAAGAAGCACAGGCTGTGGAGGAGAGGGGTTCCGCCCCACCCAGGTGAGAGGTGATGGTGGGGTAGTGCGAGGTGTTGGTGATGCAAATGGAGGGTGTGCAAGATGACGTGAGTGGAAACATATTAAAATGGAGCCAGAGCAGCCATTTCAGAGGAATTGCCTTTCACGTCTTGTTTTTTTTTTTTTTAATCTTCCAAACTGGATCAAACTGCCAACGTTTCAAGAACTCAGTAAGAACAAGAATATCCTGTTTGTAAGGATTGATGAAGCTGGACTTCGCAGATGACAGAATCACTAACCAATCAATGAAGCACAAGTCTAGCCTTTTGCCTGATGACCGAATCTCAAGCCAATCTGTGAAGTACAAACCTAGCCTTCCCTCATCTAGCACCAGTGAACGCTTCTTAATACAACTCACCTCGTCCTCCCCTTTTCCCATAAAAACTCAGCCACTCTCTTGTAGTCAGGATATTATTTGAGTTTCTACCTGAATCCATGTTTCCCAAATTGCAATTCTTTGATCCCAGAATAAATGTCTCACTGCCTCTCATTTTGGCTCTTTATTTTTAGGTTTACAAGAGCATCTCAAAGAACGTCTGATAACTTGTGGACTCAAAAATATTTGTTGCCAAGCATTGTGCCGGCCAGCCAAGGCTCTGCCCCCCAGGTAACCTGCAGCTTCAACTTCCCCTAGGAGATGGGTATTAATTAAAATGTTACCAATCTTCAGAGTTCCTCCCCACACTTACCTCCTCAAGCAGCAATTAAAGCTCACCGCAACCTCTCCTGTCATCTGTGGAGTCGAAGTTGTGGCATCTCCTTGTCAGAGCTTCTCATGCGCGTGAAAATAAGACTCTACTATGCGGTTCTTACATCTCTCTTTTACAAGTTAAACAACTTCCAACTCCTTTGTAACCTTTGCTCGTTTCTGCTTTTGATTTGCTCCAGTTTTACTTTATTGCTCTTAAAATTCAGAGAGCAAAGCACGGCATGACGTCCTGTCACCGAGCCTGACCTCTGCTGTGTCTGCACAGCCCGCGGATTGCTCCCTGGTGATCCTATGTCGCCCCCTGTTCATCCAGGCCACACACATGCTCCCTGTGTCAATACTGGTGTGGCACTGGCCGTCAACTTCTGCTTCTGAGACCCAGTAATCCCTGAGGTTTTGTCTGCTGTGCTGTCTCCCACCTGGATATGCATTAAATAGCTTGTATTCAGTCCTTAAAAGCATGTTATCCATGTTATTACTGAAAGACACCTTATTATTCATCAAACGTCTGTCTAACTTAACTAAGTTATGCTGACTTCTATTCCTGTCTTCGGAACCTGGCCAATTTGGAGGCATTTGCAGGAGTGAGGAAGGGGCCTTGCTGCCTCCTCCAGTGTGGCAGGGAGCCCTAGACTGCAGATCTCCCGGTCTCAGGGAAGCAACCGGCCAGCCGTGCTCGCCACCCCTGTTCTGCTCTGCTTTGGGCTAGAGTTTCCCAAATTGGAGGTTCTGGGGACATTTCCAGAGTATCACCAGTAATGATGATAGTGTAAACGCTCCTCAGAGCTGTGAGATAAAGGCCAACTCCAAGGTCACCTGATCTGTCACCAGCCTTTTAGCCCGTGACTCCCCACCTCCAGCGTTCTGAGGTTCCGTTGATGTCCTCACTGATCTCTAAGCCCTACAAGCTCCCTCCTGCTGCTGGAACTTGAGGCTAGCTGTGGCTCTCCCTAGAACACCCTTCCTCCTTTCAACCCATTTCCTTCTTTCTTCCAGTCACATTCCTACCTCCCTAGACATGCCCTGAACATGGGAGCTGTGGAAGTGAAGTGAGCCTCTTCCAGGCCTGGCCACCTCAATTTCCCATGGGCAATCCTCTGTCCAGTGGAACTTTCTGTGATGCTGGAAATGTTCTATATCTGTGCTGTCCAAAATGGTTATCCAAAGAACACACATGCGTAAAGATACATGTACCCCTATATTCCTTGCAGCATTAGTCACAATAGCCAAGACTTGGAAGCAACCTAGGCACCCACCAATGGATGAATGGATAAAGAAGATGTGGTTTATGTACACAATGGATACATTCAGCCATAAGAAACGATGAAATCCAGCCATTTGTGACAACATGGATGGACCTTGAGGGTACTATGCTAAGTGAAATAAGTCAGAGGGAGAAAGCCAAATACTGTATGATCTCACTCATAAGTAGAAGATAAGAACAACAACAAACACACAGAAACAGAGATTAGATTGGTGGTTACCAGAGGGGTAGGGGGGAAGGAGGAGGGCAAAAGGGGTGATTAGGCACATGTGTGTGGTGATGGATGGTAATTAGACTTTGGGTGGTGAATATGATGTAATCTACACAGAAACTGAAATACAATGATGTAAACCTGAAATGTATATAATGTTATAAACCAATGTTACCTTAATAAAAAAAATAAGAGAAAAAAAAATACCTGAAGAGTAACCACAAACCACACTTGAAATATGCCTAGCAAGACTGAGGAACTGAAATTTTAATTTTATTTCATTTCAATTAATTTAAATAGCCATATGAATGAGCTAAACTAGAAGCTCACTGAGGAAATGGACCTCATGCTCCCCATCTAGTATATTGCCCAGCAAACAGCAGGGGCTCAGGAATGAATGAATGAATACATGGAGGCAGCAGCCCTACCACAACAAACCCTCCTTCTTCCTGCCACATGGCTGCCCCCTGCTCTCTCCTTCATTCCCCATCTCCCTCCTTTCCCTCACCACCCGTCCCACCGGCTGTCCCCGTTAGCTGTTTCTCTCCCTCTTCCCTTCTCAAAGCTGTGGAAATGCTCTGTTGTGGGTTGAATTGTGTCCCCCCAAAATTCATATATTGAAGTCTTCACCCACAGTACCTCAGAATATGACCTTATTTGGAAATAGGGTCATGACAGATATAATTAGTTAAGCTCAGATAAGGTCATACTGGAGGAGGGTGGGCCCCTAATCCAATAGGACTGGTGTCCTTATAAAAGGGGGAAATTGGGACACAGACAGACACTTGGGGAGACTGCCATGTGAAGACGAAGGCAGAGACTAGGGTGATGGTTCTACAAGCCAAGGAGCATCAAGGATGACCATCAAGTCACCAAAAGCCAGAGGAGAGGACAGAACAGTCTCTTCCTCACAGCCCTCAGAAGAAACCAAACCTGCCAACACCGTGAGACAATAAATTTTTGTTGATGAAGCCGCCCAGTCTGTGGTATTTTCTTATGGCAGCCTAGGAAACTAATGTATATTCCCACTCTTTTTTTTTTTTTTTTTTTTTTTGCTATAAAGGGACAAATTGGGACAGACAAAGAAATCACATGTGTCCTCTGGGGACCTTCTAGGTTGAGGGTCTATTGTACTGGGCTAGTGTATTTTCTAGCATTCTATTTCAAATTTTCCATCCCAATTTTCCTTATGAATACACATAATTCTTACTTTTCAAGCTCCACTATTCCATTATTCTTTATTTCAGAGAACACAGGTACAGTATGAATCATCATCACCATCAAAACTATTAGAAAATTCACTTTGTGTGCCAGGGGCTCACAAAGTACATTAAAAACCTGTGGCCTTATGTTCTGGGACACTGAGTCCAAAGTCAGCATGTTGATGCTACGACACCATTGATTTTAATTTGCTAACTCATTCAAGGAATTATTGAGCATCTACTCTGCATTATGTGCTGCGAGATGTTTTGTCAAACTCGAAAATTAGCAAAGAGAATGGCATATAAGGGAGCTTGACATATTTTATTTCAGGACCTGCCTGTCTCCTGGGAGGCACTGGATAAAGGGCCATTTGCAAGCACATCACAGAAACTAGCCAAGGGCAGGCAAGAAGCGGGAGAGGCCGCCATCCATCTCTCTTCCCCACCCCTGGCTGATAACCTGCGGCAGGTCTGTCGCTGCAGCTACATTAGGACGCTGCATGTGCGTGCTCTCCTGCAACTCTGAAGCCAAATGGAGGAAATGCATCTTTCTGGCTAAAAGGATGCCTCCTCACCAGGCCCCTGTGCCAACTACTGAGTTCTGGCCGAGCGTGGCTCTGTCACACTCGGGTGAGCACAGCCACCAGGAGCTGGGTACTTCTCAGTCTCGCCCTCGTCCAAGAGGCAGCTGCTCCAGCAAACCAGAAATTAAAGGAGATGCACGCTGCGCGCCAGCTGACAGCCTTTACAAGACAAAATGGCAAGAGCCACTACTGCTGCTCGTGCTCTGGAGACCCGTGTGCAAGCACACGACTTTCCAGGTGTCCTCCCAGCATTTCCCGCTGACCCCCAGCTTCCCCCGGGTGTCTGTGTCCTTCACATGCGGCTCAGGCGGCCTTCCCAGCTGTGATCGGCCACTTGCTCAGCTCTCCTACCGCCTTCTCTGCAAGGCCTGAGCACTCTGGTCCTTTTGGCAAGAGCTAGTTCCACCTGTGGGATTTTCACTTCTCTCTGGGAAGCGAAAAAAGAAAGTAAAGCAAGTCGTATTAAAACTAAAGCCAAAAAGCTTAACCTCCTCTTGGGAAAGCGGTCTCCTCCTGGGACTGGCTTTGCTGTGCCAGGTTCAGAAAAGAAAAGCCAACGGAAGAGGAAAGTGCTGGGCTCCAACCACCCGGCTGATGGGCAGGTGGCTGTCTGCCGGCTCCTGGGGGTGGCAGGGTGGCGCCACCACCAGGCCATCCTGTTCATGAAGGCGGCTGCACCTGGTGACTCTATTAGGCAGGACCTGAGAGGAGAGTGAAAACATGTAGCCATTGTCACCCACCAAGAGGCAGAAATCCCGGGCTCCCTGACACCCCAAATTGGAGTTCATCTGAGACAGACTGTGTTGTTTTGTTGGATCCTGACTTTCCCCCTCTCTGAGCTGGAGATAATTGAACTGATAATGCACTGATGCATCTTCAGAGACATAATTAGTTGACAGTGATTAAATGCCTTGAAATCAAAAATTGCTAGCATAAATAGCACCTCTCATGGAGAGAGGTCGCAGATCTGGCCTTCCAGTGAAGACGTCTGGTCATCATTCAAGACTAGCCACTCATTTTAGTGTGTGGCCTGATATTTCTGTTTCTCTGCCATGCAGGCAGGTGACTGAATCTGCCTTATGGTTCCCTGCTCTCTGTCTGGATGGACCGATGCTGGCACAGCATGTTACTTAGTGTTCATGCTCCAGCCCCCGAGCCTTTGTCCAGACTGGTTCCTCTGCCTGCAGAGCCCTTCCCCTCTCTCGTCACCCCATCCCCTCCCTCTCTCTCCTGGTTTGCTCATGCCTGCCCTTCAGGCCTCGGAGTGGACACCATCTCCCTGGGAAGCCCTCCCTGTCCCCCTGGGCACACCCGGCTGACAGCCTGAGCTGAGCGCCTGTCCTCCGAGCTCTACGTCCCTGCCATGATACCACCCATGCTCTTGCATTTCTGTCTCCTTTCCTGGACTCTGCAGACAGGGCAGAAACTGTGGCTTGGTTTCCCCCAACAGCCAGCACGGTGTTGGCTCATAGTAGGTGCTCAATGACTGTCTGGTGATTGAGGAAGTACAAAGAGCTTGCATCATGATTGACATGGAGAGCTTAATCAAGGAGAGATGAAGTCCCTTCCTTTATTTCACAAGTGAAACAATGAAACCAAAACCCACAAAAACTTTTTAGTGGGCATGAGAGGCTTTAAGAAAATCCATTTCCAGGTTCTCAATTTGCTAAAATCAATCAGTCCAAGAACTATGCCAACATTATGCAGGATTTTTCCCCTACTCCAACCCTGTGCTCAATTGTCTTCTCAGCGAACAAAAGTAAGACCTTCCTCTCACCCATCCTGAATCACCCTGGAGCGTAAATACCTCTAGGACACCAAAAAGGGACGATTCCAGAATGCACTCTTCCTGAGGGTGTCCTGAGGCCAAGGCGAGGAGAGCTTTAGAAAGAATCTTTGAAAGGAGAGGTTCACTGGGCAGGGAACCCAGACTCGGCCTCATCCTTCCACCTGTCATCCATCTCTCTGCCTACCCTCTCTCTCTCTCTCTACATCGCTGTAGCCACCTCTCTCTCCATCTGAGACCACATCCTGGCCATGTCCAGATTCAAATTCGGAACTGAGATGGTTGTCGTGGGGACTCAGACTTCTTTTGCCAAATAATAAGTCTGATTTAGCTGAAT
The DNA here is from genome assembly GCA_031878705.1 of Tapirus indicus. Lineage (NCBI taxonomy): Eukaryota > Metazoa > Chordata > Mammalia > Perissodactyla > Tapiridae > Tapirus > Tapirus indicus. The sequence goes on along the minus strand of CM062937.1, from coordinate 28,794,247 downwards.
GGTGTCACAGCGAAGACGGGCTTTGTCATTTGGTTACGTGAATACGATGAGCTAAAATCTACAGCTCCAAGGTTTGAATAAATCATGAATTTAAAGCAGGTTGACTATATGCAATATGCAGGAAAATAAATCTTTTCAAATGATTGAAACTTAGAATTACAAATTTGAGCTGTTTACCTAAAAATGTAAGAAGAGATACATAGTGTTTCAAAATTCTTTTAAGGACTATACAGGCAAAAAGTTGGGGCCACTGCCTGATTTCACAGGCGAGGGGCACAAGAGGGCAGGAGGACCCCAGACTCCAGAGGCAGGAGGACCCAGTCTCCAGAGGAGGGAGGACCCCACATTCTAGGCATCTGAAATAATGAAGAACTCTGCAGAGCTGAGGAAGGATTAGTGAAATGTGCCCAGATACGACATGACCCCTGTCACAGACAGGTTACCTAACATGCATATTAACTTCCCCTCCCTCTCATTTTCTGCCTGTGGCATATTTTCAAGGTGTTTCTTTGGATTTCCTGTTGTATTTATACAACTGAGAAAACGAAAAGCCTTCTTCTTTTATTTTTTTGCTAAGGAAGATTTGCCTTGAGCTAACATCCGTTGCCAATCTTCCTCTTTTTTTTCTTTTTTTATGTGAGCTGCCACCACAGCATGGCCACTGACAGATGAGTAGTGTAGGTCCGCACCTGGGATCAAACCTGGGCTACCAAAGCGGAGCGCAGGAAACTCGACCACTAGGCCACCGAGGCTGGCCCTAAAAGACTCTTTAAAAAGGAAAGGAAAGGTGTTCAAAAGACTGAAGAAGGAATTCTGAGACTGCAGAGAGGATGAACAAGAGAAATCAAAGTGATTGGGAAATTAAAAGAACTTTAAACAGCAAGAAAACAATAAGAACAACAATGATAAACTAGGTTTCTCTAAAAAATCTTGAGGGAAGAAAGCTAGGCTTCCCCTCTACAGGAACTGGGGAGGCCTGTGAATTCTGGGGACCCTCAACTTGGGAAGGAAAACAAGTACATCTTTATTTTCACTACCCTCTAGCTGAAACTTCACATTTCCTTTCATTATAAACATGGGCCCTGAACCACGGTAGTTTCAGCAGTTCCTGTGGTTTGTTCCCAATAGAAATTACAGATCTGTTCATATCCCATCGCCAGTTGCTGCAAATATCTTGAAATATTATTTACCCTCATCACTACCTCAAAATTATGGTGGTTAGTAAACCTGGGCTAGGTCTTGTTACTTAATTCAATAAAAAAGCATGTATTTACTCTATCACATGAATTTTAGAAAAGTTTCATAACTGTATATCAATGTAATTGGTTTCCATTGTAATCCCATGTGTTTTATTTTATGAGTTTCAAAATATTGTTCTGAAAAGGGGTCCATAGACTGCCAAAGGGCCGCTGGGGCAAAAAAAAAAAAAAAGTTTAAGAATTCCTGCTTTAAAACCACACTCTAAAAAAATTTTATGTGTGTTTATGGTGACAGCAGGCTACAGTGGGTAAAAGGAGAAAAAAATTAGCAGCCACACTGGAGAAAGGGCATGAGGTGGAACTGAGGAGACTTGACAGGCGCACCTGGATCTTAGTGAACAAGCAGCCTTTCCTGTGTTGACTAAGCACCTGGTGACCAAGCACACAGCACCCTATGTTCTTCTAACACAGACTCAAGAACTGGAAAAGCCACTGGAGAAACATAATCCCAGTGCCCCAGGTGCCTCACAAAAATCTCAAGGACCCACTGAGATAGCATTCCCCAGCAAGGAGCTAGGAGGGCAAAGGTGAGTTTGAACCCCATTCCACAGTATTCCTTCAGCTTTCGCCAGGTTCAGCACCTGAGATCATCAAAGAGGACAGACGCTAACTTTGCTCCTAATCTGCACCAGAAAATAAGACATAAATAAAAGTCTCCAGAAGTCAGAATGCCTGGACCTACCAAAATAATTCGGTGCGGCCAGCAGCATGAATCACCTGCTAAAACATAGTAACTTTATTCCCACCATTTTCTCGTCCAGAGGAAACAAGAGAAACTCATTTTTCTTGGACAATGGGGACAAGAGGAAGCCATTTTTCTTGGGAGGCTGTGGGGAGCAACGGAAAGACAATGAAGTTGGAGGTCAGGGGTGGGTTTGAATTCGGGCCCGGGGAGAATTAATAAACATTTCCCAGTCCCAGTCTCCTCATTTATAAAATAAGGCTGACCTGCCGGATTCCAGGAGGATGGAAAAGCCCACCAGCTTTGTACTCTTTCCTTCCTTCACAATAAAACAGAGGAATGCATCCCCAAGAAAGGTACCAAAGGTGTCTTCTCAAGAGAAGAGACTACAGAACTAATAAAATCTTGTGCTCATCAGGAGCAAGGCCAGTCTTTCTCCTCTTTCTTTCATCAAACTTGAAATTCCCTGTCAATGCTGCATGCCCCTCTCTTCTGCCAGAAATCTTCCAGATTTCCTTTCTAGAATCAGTCAGACGTTGGTGAGCTCCTTAAGGCTTGCTAACACCACAAAGCACCAAGCCTGTTCCACAAGTCTGTCTTCAGGAGGGGTCTGCCATGGGCTTCAGAAACCAGGGTCCACAGGCCTGCCCAGGAGGGTCTGGGGGGCTCAGGGCTTCACCATGGAGGGTTAAGAGGTCCCCCATTTGTTGACTGGGGATAAGCAAGTTCCCCCCAAATTAAGGCACCACAATTTCGCCAGCCTTTGATCTCCCCTGGCAAACAATGATATGTTTTTAATCAGTCATTATGAATCCAGTTTTCTTATTTTCCTTTCAAAGTACGAATTCATGGTAAAATTTTTGAAAGGTCCTTTGGCTTCTTTTGTTACTTTTTCTCTTTCCATTCAAATGAAAATAATTTCCACACATTCCAATAATACCTCACATCGGAGAGCACTTCATGCTTTTCAACATGGTTTTCCATTTGGAGACTCTGATGGGCGTCTGAGTTAACCTCAGCACAGCTATTTGTAACCTGGTTACACACTTCTAGAAACCAACGCGGATCTCCTTTCAGTTCTCGTGATACCGACAAATTCAGGTCACTCTTCTTTACATTTCAGTTTCTTGTGAAGGGTCTTTGGTTTTGTTGTTTTATTTTTAATACTCTGGCCAGCAAAGATCTATGGTCTCTCTGAACCCTTTTGGGATTGGTCAGCTCTCCTTCGGCCTTCATGTTCATGTTTGATTTGGAAAAAAGCTTTGTTTTCCTATGGAATCCAGAGAGTCATGCCCCACCAGGTGGGGCAAGCACTGGGCCTATTTATTTAGAGCTGAGAGAGGTCTCTACTTTCCCCTGGAAACTGTCACTTTGCTCGTCCTTGGCCCTGTGAGAGGCTGGGTTGCTAGAACAAGAGGAGATGACCTGTCAGGTTGAGGTGCTTCTTCTTATCATGATCTCATTGTGTTATTCCCGATGTTTCTCTCTTTAAAAAAAAAAAAAACAGCTTTATTGAGATAGAGTTCACATACCATACAACTCACCTACTTAAAGTGTACAACGCAGTGCTTTTTAGTGTATTCAAAGTTGTGGAAACACCACCACTGTCAATTTTCAAACATTTTCATCACTCCAAAAAGAATCCCATAACCATTAGCCGTCACTCCCCATTTCCTCCCAACCTACCCCCACCCCCATGCCCCAGGCAACTACTAATCTATTTCTGTCTCTATAGATTTGCCTATTTTGGACATTTCACATCAATAGAATCCTACAGTATGTGGTCTTTTGTAACTGACTTCTTTTACTTAGCATAGTGGTTTCAAGGTTTATCCATATTATAGCACGTATCAATATCAATTTCTTCTTATTGCCAAATAATATTATATGGATATATCACATTTTATTTATTCTTTCATCAGTTGATAGACATTTGGGTTGCCTCCACTTTGGGGCTAATATGTATAACGCTGCTATGAACATTCATGTACAAGTTTTTGGGTGGACATATGTTTTCGTTCCTCCTGGGCATGTGTCTAGGAGTGGAAATGCTGGGTTATTTCCTATGTTTTTAAGAATTGTGTTTCTCTGGAATCCTATGGGATCCTTTTTACCCACTGCTCATTTAATTCTTCTCAGCCATTTATTAAACGAACATCCAGAAGTGTTTATGAGGTTATTAACTAGTGGCAATAACAAATAAACCCCAGCATTTGAATGGTGTACAACATACTCCAAGTTTATTTCTCGCTCACATAACAGTCCAGTGTGAGGGTTCCTGGTCAGCATACAGCTTTCCCCATGTGGTAATTTAGGGTCCCAGGCTCCTTGCATCTTGTGGCTCAAACATCCCCTCTGCTTCAAGTGAAGGAAAAGGGGAAAAGAAAGTGAAAAATGTTCATCTGCCTCTAAGAATCCCTGTTCCAGATTTTTACATTGGCAAAAACAAGTCACATGGATCCATCCCAATGCAAGTGGGGCTGGGAGAAATGTCTCTGGGTGGGCAGCTGCTTCCCAGAAGCAATTTTGTGGCAGGATGGAGGGGGCATAAAATATTGGTGGTCAGCTGACTGCCTGTCACACTGGGGTTCGGTAAAGGCTGTTTGTTGGCAGGCAGAGGGCAAAGGGCAAAAGAGGATTTGAGCCAGGATCCCAACAAGGTCAAAAAGGGGGATTTCTATCTCTCTCCTTCCAGTCTCCTCTTCTGAGAAAGGAGTTATCCCTGTGTTCAATAAGAGATTGAAATATGAGCAGGAATTGTTGAACATAGAAAGCAGTGGTCTGATTAGCTCTGGACCATTCTACTTGTCTTGAATATTCCACCTCCATATTCCCTGCTGCCATGAATGCACCCCCATAGGTGGAAGTCAGTCATGGATTTTTTCATGCCTGGCATTTATTTAAGTGGTCTTCTGGTAACAGTATAGACTCCTCTCTCTTCTCAGTAGGACTGTCCATGAAGGGGCCCCCGTGCCTCTGACCACAAGATGGACAGTTGACCCAAAGCAGACCTGAGTAACCCTTTGCCATGGAATATGAACTTTAAGCAATGTGACACAAAAACTGACACAGCCTGAGGGAGAGGTCTTGAGGAAGGATTGTCCATTCCTTTCTGCCTCTTGGATCCATGATTGGCACTGGGATCCCAGTGTTTCTGGAGCCTGGTGCCTTAGTTTTCAGTCTGTGACTTGCTCCCCATCCTTACAATAAAGCCCTGATTAATTAGGTCAGAGTTGTTTCTTGTCACTTGCAACAAAGAATCCTAAGCAATACTCTACCCAAAGCCAAAACCTGAGGATCATTCTAACATTTCTTTCAACCTTTGCATTCAAGTCCTTTTGATTCTGTGTCCTGCGTAGCTCTCAGATCTGTCTTCTATCCGATATAACCTCCATGGCTATAGTTCAGGTTCTTACCATTGTTTGCCTGAACTTCACAAGACCCCTTGACTACTACCTCCCTGTCCCCATGGAAACTTTTCTGAAATGCAAATAAGGGTTTTAAAAATTACAATACCTCCATTGATGCAGTGAAATTATGCACTCATTTATTACTGGTGGGGTTATAATTTTTACAACCTTTTTGAAAGGCAATTTGACCATATGTATTGAGAGCCATTAAAAAAAAGTACAGCCTTTGACCCAACACTTTCACTTGCAAGAATTTTTTTCCTGAACAAAAAGAGATATAGAAAGATTTATGTATGAGAATATTCTCCGAATCACTAATTCATTCATTTATTCAACAAATATTGAATGCCTACTATATGCCAGGCATTACTATTATTATTTATAATAATAAAATATTGAGAGATTGAAAGAACTGTCCAATTAGAGGGAATTGGTTAAATAAATCTAGTTACAGTTGTATGATAGAACACTATGTAGTCATTAAATACCATGTTTTTAGAAGAATAGTTAATGACATGAGGACATTCACATTAAGGGGAAAAAGTCAGTTTCAAAGTAGTATATAATCTCCCCAGTTTTGAAGGCAGAAATACACACCTATGCACTAACGAAACTGTTAACAGTGGCTATCTCTAGGAAACGAGATCATGAGTCATTTTCATTTTTTTGTCCGTGTTTCTCTATATTTCCAGTTTTTAACAAAGGGGTAAAACTTACTTTAAAAATTACTTAAAAAGAAAAAGCAAATATGATCATATCTTCTTTCTACATAAAACCCATCAACAGTTCTTCATCCTTTGCAGAATTAATGCTCCAGCATCAGCTCCCTCCAACATCTCCAACCTTCCACCTCTTCCCCCATTTCAGCTCGTGAAGCAGCCAGGTCCACTTGCCATTTCAGAGCACACCATGATCCTTCATGCCCAGGGCACGTATCCACACAGTAGTCCTTTGTGCACTGCCTCTCTGTGTCTTCGTTCATTCAAGAGACACTTATGGGGTGCCATTCCTGTGCCAGCTTCTGTTCTAGGCACCAGGGATACAACAGTCAAGACAATTGACCAAGTGCCTGGCCTCATGGAGTTCATCTTCCAGTGGAGGAAGACAGGTGATGAGCACGTGCACAAGTAGATATGTGGTGCATTGGTTTCCTATTGCTGCTGTAACAAATCACCACAAACTTAGGGACTTAGAACAACACAAATTTATTCTTTTACCATTCTGAAGGGCGGAAGTCCAAAATGAAGCTTACATGACTAAAACAGAGGTGTCAGCAGAACTGGTTCCTTCTGGACGCTCCAGGGGAGAATCCATTTCTTTTCCTTTTTCAGCTTCTAGTGGCAACTCATGGCTTCCTGTGTTCCAGTGGCTTCCTCCATCTTCAAAGCCAGCTGTGGAGCATCCTCTCTCCTCTTTGACCTCCCGCTTCCCTCTTATAAGGACTCTTGTAATTATATCAGGTCCACTCAGATCATCCAGGATAATCTTCCCATCTCAAGATCCTTGACTTCATCATATCTGCAAAGTCCACGTCACGTATTCATAGCTTCTGAGAACATGGACATTTGGGGGAGCCACTATTCATCCTACTATGTGTGGTATGTCCTATGTATTGAGCACTGTGGGAAAAAAATCAAACAGATTGAGAGCGCTGTGGACAAGGGGGAGTGAGTCTGCTCTTTATATGTGGGAGTCACGGATCGCCTCACTGAAGGTGACATTCAAGCATAGACCTGACCACCTTGAGCATTCCTGTGGCTGTCCGGGCCAAAGCATTCATTTTCCAAGAACTAGTTCAAGTTCCCCTCCTCTGGAAAAGCTTGCTTCATCTACCATCTCCCCTGTTGAGTTAGTGTGGCCACGAATGTTTCCATATATCCCACTATCATAACACTTGGCATCCTATGCGATAATTTTTGTTTACAGATGGCTATCCCTAATAGTTTGTCAGTTTTTTGAGGGCAGAGACAACGTATTGTAACACCTCCAACCCCAGCCAGCATAGTACCAGGCACAGATGTCCAGTGAATAGTTGCTAAGCAGATGAATGAATGAGAAGTGGGCTTGGGTCAAATATGAACTCAAATTCTACCTCTCCCTCTGAGCAGTTGCATGACAATAGGCAAGTTATTAAATCTCTCATCTGTGAATGAGATGATGATAATAATAATGTCACCTGCTTTCTAGGATTAATTTGGGAATTCAATGAGGATAAAAGTGTGTAAAAACTTCTAGCAATTGGTTCATAGGAATTCCATTAAATTACATAAAGTTCTGTTCAATATTAATTGGGAGCGAAGAGCAATTAATAGGAAAGTAAATTTTGAAAACTTGTCACTAGTCACTTAAACTTAAGCTGAGGACTTGAGCTGAGGGCCCACTGGATGCAGACACCACCCACCCTGTTACCAGGAGGAATCTTGTCTCACTCATGTATCTCCCGTGGGACCTAGAACATATTTGTTTAGGTCAATAAATATGTATGGAGCACCTACTGTGTGCCAGGAACTGTGCTAGATACCAGGCTATACAGCTGACCGGAGAGACCCACTTCCTGGCCTCACAGACACAACATGAGCTAAACAGAGCAGAAGTGACCTGACTCTGGGGCCAATGAGACTCACAGGGCAGGAAGGGGCGAGTGCTTTGGGCATAAAGGGATGTTATTCGCCTCACAAAACACCTAGGCCAGAACTCCTGCATTTCCAGCTTTGGTGTAATTTTAAAAAAAGACAGCACTTTCCGAAGATATTTCTGATTTTCCATGCAGGCTTCTTTTGACAGCAATACCACTCTGCATCTGCAGAATCTGCTAAAGCACGATTCTGCTCGAATGCATTGTAAGGCATTTTATGACATCTGTGCACTCTGGTAAAGAACATGCTTACAACTGGGAGAAAAAACAGCAAGCCAGGAAGAGAACAGGGCGGGCTCTCAGGAAATGTCCATTTTCTCTTCACTTGGTGCTGTTAACCATCATGCCTGGTGTTCCCCGTCTTCGAGATGCCATCACGGCTGGCCTTTCTGGGAAGATGTGAGTTTCCCCGTAAAAATCTCAGCTCCGAGATGGATGTTGACAGAATGTCAAATTTCTCTGCTCTTCCAACAAGGTAAGGGGCTCAAGGATGCCGTCTGCTTCTCTCCTTTGGGAAAGGTGACAGCCAGAGAGCCTTCTCTGACTGTCTTCGCTGGGATGCTGTCCTCTCAGATAGTTGTGTTTGTAGATCATCATGTCATTGAAACTCCTTCCCCTGCTGGTGAGAGGCCACAGACAGGGCTGTGGCACACGCGCCTTGTCCTTCACCATGGAGGTGACCAGAGTGGCTCCAGTCCAGGCATCAGTCAAATGGCCATGGCACTGAACGTGGGTACCAGGGGCACACTGACAGATCCGAGCACTAGGACACCCTTGGTCTGGCCCAGAAAGTGTCTGGGCTACCTCTCCTGCCCCCACACGACCCTTTTGAGCTCAGATTTGTGCCCTACTCACTGCCCTCTGGCCTCCTGCAGGATGTCTTCTTTTCCTGGGATCAGCACCTTTTTTCTGAGACACTGCTTAGATTTTTTTCCTATCTGTGTGTCCTGGACACTGGTAGGAGTTCAAGAATGATGAGAAAGGGCGACACTGCCATAGGGTCTGCGAGGACCGATGTGGCCTATTTCGAAATTTACATTTGGTTTTAGGTCATAAAACGGCTGAAAAAACCTTACACTAAATAAGGAAAACTATCCCATTCGGGGGCCTAATCCTTGTCCCGTCCTGCTTGGCTTCGCTCCCTCATTATACTTGTATATACAGTTCCATTGCTATTGAGTCTGTCTTTCCTGTTTTTACACTTATTCTTGCTTCACTGACTTTATTATCAGCAGAATTTTGCAGCATTTTTTTTCCACAGCCATAAATACTATTCAGTTCAACAAATGCATACAAATGGTTTCCATTAGAATTTTAATCTACTCTCAAAATGAAAGAAAAGCTTAATATAAATCTTTTTAAATTACCAGAACATAAATTCAGACAGGGACAGCTCCACCTAGACTACGCACAAGGGGTCACATCCCGCTGTCCTCGCTCATAAATTAATTGAGGTCTCTCGCCGCCATAAATGCACAGTGCATCCCGGAAAGATCATATCTGCCAAGATCGCAGATTGCTTTCCCTCAGACTTTGTAAAAGTCACAGCTTACAATACCTTCATTATGCCGATGGGAATGGCTGTCTCCCCAACTGGAAAGAAATAGGGGGTTTTGTTCTGTGGGACCAAGATTTACAGAAAGCAATTTTCCTCCATGCAGGAGATATGACAAACCTGCTGGAAAAAAATGTCATTTCACAACTTCTTTCATTTTGTCACCTTTTTTACCGCTAGAGGTGGATTCTCTTCCCTGTGCGTGCAGGCTGCAGTGACATTTAACGACTAAGTGAGATAGTTACTGGTGAGCAAGCGGAGGCACCTTTCCGAGGGGCTAAGTTTCAGAGTTAGTTTTCCTTCCTCTCTCACCTCTGAGAGGCTTTCTGGAAACATCCCACAGTCAGCCAGCTCGGGGGAATGGAAACCCAAGCCCCTCAAGCCCTTGGACCAACTTGAACATGAGAACTCGTGTGAATCAAGGCAGTCTTCTGCAAACAGCCTCGGTGGCCTCAGTGTTCCTCTTGTTTGCTGAGTCCAAGAACCACAGCCTACCCTCTCTGCCCTTGGCCAACAGCGACACTCTCTTAGGAGGACAACTGAAGGACAGAGTTTGGGCTTACATTTTTTTTTTCCATTTCCTCATGTCACAACCTAATGCTGTTCTAGCAGAGCTTCTGCATATTAAATGGCCTTTTAGCAACTGGGAAGGGGGTGGCGTGATCTGTGGAGGAAAGGCCCCTCATGTAAATGTATGACTGCTGACACCACCCCACTGAGGAGAGAGGGCAAGATTAGCCCGGAGCCCAGGGGTCAGCAAACCCCAAGAAACGTCACTCTTTACAGCCACTTCTCTCTCCTTGAGTCAGGAGCTGCTGTTCTGGGCTCCTCGCCCACAGCAGCCCCATCCCAGGCCTGTCACCACCTGTCCTCTGGGCCGTGGTTGGCGACAAGGCTGAGGAAGTCTAAGGAGGAGCACATGGAAGTGCACTGGGTTCTGAGAGCTTCTCTGAGGTTTGGGTACCAGAGGGAAAGCGAAGACAAAATTAAATCTCTCTCCTGCCAAGGAGGAGAGCTGGGACCTCAAGCAGCCATCCGTGCTGCAGACAAGGCTTCCCACCTGGGCGGCTGCTTAGCTGCTCCGGGCAGGGAGGGCAGGGCCACTAGAAAGCCTAGTGGGGCATCGTTTCTATGGGCTGGTAAGGTTTTTGCCAGTCTTTCTACAAGTGATGATCTCTATCCACATAAAGTGGCATAATAGCCTCTTCGATTAACTGAGTGGTGCCGGCTATTCAAGTGCTGATTTCTTGATTCTTAGTCCATTTGCTTTCCATTAGCAGTAATCCCAAGCCTGCAAAACTCCAATTACTAAGTGATAATAGAAATGCTGCTCTGCCTCGAATTGTCTGGAGCACGGGGTCCAGAGGGGCCGGGGTTCCATGCACAGCCACGTCACAATCATATTTATGCCACAAGAGGAAGACCTCTGGCCAAGCTCAGGGTGAAAGTCCCCGGGGCGTCGAGAGGGCGTTTGCAGTGGATGTCTGCATGGCAGTGTCCTAGGGAGCTGGTGAAACAGGAAAGGGCTCCCGAGACAGACCAAGATGCTCAGGCAGAGAAGTGGCATCGGGAGGAACCGAGGCATAAAGCAGGACGCTGAATATGTGCTTCTTTGAATTCTCGAGCTGGAGGCAAAGAATGCCGGGGACTGAGTGATTGCAGAGAGAGACAGAGCAAGGTAGGGCATTTGAGTCAAGTGGATGGTTTAAAATTTCACCCAAACTGATGAGAAAATTCACCGTCCATGTGGCCCCTGGTGACCGCTCTAGGGGCAGGGCAGCTGTTTTGGTTTTCGGTTTTGGTTTTCATTGTGGTAAAACACACATAATGTAAAATTTACCATCTTCATCATTTCTAAGTGTCCAGTTCAGTAGTGTTAAGCATATTCACATTGGTGTGTAACCAATCTCCAGAACTTCCTCATCTAGCAAAACTGAAACACTATATCCGTTAAACAGCTCCCCTGTCTCCCCCATCCTCAGTCCCTGGTAACCACCATTCTACTTTCCATCTCTGTGAATTTTAACTACTCTAAATACCTTGTTCAAGGGCAGTCATACAATATTTGTCTTTTTGTGACTGGTTTATTCCACTCATCATAATATTCTCAAGGTTCATCCATGTTGTAGCACGTTTCAGGATTTCCTCCCTTTTTAAGGCTGAGTAATATTCCATTGTATGTATATTCAACATTTTGTTTATTCATTCATCCACTGATGGACACTTGGGGTGCTTCCATTTCTTGGCTATTGTGACTCATGCTGCCATGCACATGGGTGTGGGGTGGCTGTTCTATAAAGGAGACATGCCAGGCATGACATCAGGCCTCAGATCAGTAGATCCGCCCCATCCAGCTCCTTCTGAAAGGACTGACCACTCTTTTTCCTCCTGATTTCCTGCCCTCAGCACCAAGCTCCTTAAACCCTGATCAGCGCTGTCCTTGACTTCTTTCTTCAGGAGGCTCCTATCCCTTGAAATGTCCCCATTTTGGCCTGTCGCAGGCCTTCAGGAATAACTATCTTTTTTCCATTTTTTCCTCCACCTTAAAACTACCCACCACCCTTAGTTTGTTTCCCTACCAAGCCCTTCTGCTGCATTTCACCAAGCACCATCCTTTCTTCTTCCAAATTTTTCTTCAAATTTTCTCGACTCCAAGATCCTCTCTTAAATATACTAGACAGACAAACTTGTGTAACTTTTCTCTATTTCACACTCAGGGATAAACAGATCCCAACAGACAAAAAGACAATAGAATTTGTAGGTGATCCTGATGTTCATTTCGGAGATTTTTGTGCTTTTGTTCGGATCTCTGTACACCTCTTCCCCCGCCGCCGGAAAACTCATAATTCATTACTGTTGCCGTCGTGCAAAAACATGAAGGGTTTCTCATCTGAGCAAAGCCCGTCCTAACAGGGTGTTCTCCCCAACAAAAAAAAAGTTGCAAAGAAAACGGAGTGTCCGCACTCGTTCTCTCTGACCCCTTTGCTCTTTTTCTGAGTGGCTGCTCACCCAAATTGCCGATTGTGGGGCCAGCCACAGTTGTTTTTTTAAATTAATAGACTACTTTTTAGAGCAGTTTTAGGTTTACAGAAAAATTGAGAGGGAAGTACAGAAAGTTCCCACATTATCCCCTCATTCCCCCCCAACACACACACACATTCTCCTAGTATTAACATCTTGCATTAGTGTGGCACGTGTTACAACTGATGATCCAATATTGACACATCATTATGAACTAAAGTCTATAGTTTACATGAGGGTTCACTCTTAGTGTTGTCCATTCTATAGCTTTTGACAAATGTATAACGACATGTATCCTCATTACAGCATCATACAGAGTAGTTTCACTGCCCGAAAAATCCCCTATACTCCACTTCATCCCTCCCTCCCCCGCAACCCTTGGCATCAGCCATATTTAAAGATCACACTTTGGACCAATTTTCATGAGACTTTCTACTGATGGTATCTGATATGTTTTGCCTCACGTGTCCTTGCTTAAATCCAAAGGGAGGGAGGGGGGTGTTCATAGGATGGAGTGAACTCTGGTTTTCTGCTGAGGTTTCTGCAGGACAGGGCACACACCAGGAGATCGGAGCAGTGAGCTAACTTAGGAATCCTTTCTTCTGTGTCATCGTGAAAAAACTGTTAGTTGCCAAAAAAAAAAAAAAGGAGGGATATGCATTCTTGACACACCACTCCAAAGGATGTAATGCAAGTAAAGGTCCAAATGAAGAATGGTTGTATTTAATTTGTTAGATGATCCGATTTTTTTCTCCACACAGTTCTCAGTTGTGATAGGTTCTCCCCTATGCCTTCCTGGGACTGTGTCCTGAGTCCACGCCCTTCTGGCTTCTCTCCCCTGAGCAGAAGCTTTGGGACACACTGGCAGGCTTCTCCCCTTAAGGACTGGTCCTCAAGAGGGGACTGAGGAGCTCTGAGCGGCTTACAAGTTCTGGTGACTAGATTTCCAGTGCTGGTGATCCAGTTACCTGCCTGATAATCCAGCCCCTTGAGGACAGGTGACCTGCTTTGCTCTGGTGGTTCCCTGGTGGCTGGGGCCCTGTTACCTCCTGACAGACCTCCCCTGTTGCCCACTTAGATCTCTCGCTCCTGGGTTCCCCTCACCGGCTCCTCCGAGCTCCAGTCAAACTCACTATGGGCTGGTCCCCTCACTCGCTCACTGTTGCTTGGAAAACCAGTGACTCTCCCTCCCTGCCATCACCACTGGCCCAATCACTGTGCGACTGTGAGTCCACACTCACAAGTTGATTTTGACTCTGGGGCTGGCTCTGTCTCCAAAGCTGTAGCTGATCTGTCCCCCCAGCACTTGTCCCACCCCAGGGGAGCATCTGAGTCCAGTTTCCAGAACTTCACAATCTACCTCCACTGCAACCAGCCTGACCACAATCAGCCCTACTCTAAGATAAGAAAGCCTCTGAGGACCACTCTGTGGCACACGTGTAGGGGGCATCATTCATGGGGAAACCATAGGATGGTGTTCCTGGAAGCTGTACAACATGGCCTTTGCCAGGCACATACCAAGCTACCACCAAGGATGGAATCATAAATGCCCTCTCTCCGAAGCACATTGTATATGACAAGCAGAATCTTACGCTACCCCTTGATCTGTGACATTTCCCCTTGGCCCCTAGAGATGGGAAAGGGAGTCTGGCTGAATCATAGAGAGCTTTCCTGACCAAGACTTCCATAGATCAAGTTTATCTCTTCTCTCGATTAGTCACTTAATACCTACTTATTCAGAACCACTGCTGGGCCAGGCCCTGTTCTAGGCACAAGGGAGTCAACACGGAATAAGAGAGACTTGGCCCCTGCTGTCTTGCGGGGAGACAAGTAGAAAACCAAAAAAAGCAAACAGACAAAATAATGACAGATGGAAAGAAATTGGGTGCTATAATAGAAACTGGGGGATGGGGGTCCTGGAAGAGCAGGTAGTCAGGGTGGGCCAGGGTGGGTGTCTCTGAGGAGTAAGACTTGACCTGAGTGGAGATGGGAAGAGTTGGCGGAGGAAGCTCCCAACCAGGAAGGAGAAATAGCTAGTGCAGCAGCCTTGACGAGGGAAGGAATGTTCAAGAAACAAAACAGAGGCCAGCAAGGCCAGAACATCAGGAATGGGAGGGTAGAGGGAAGGCTGGAAATCTAGAGTAGGTGGAAAGCTGCAGAGTATGGTGCTCACCTGCCTGCTGTATCTCCAGACCCAGCTTGACCGCCTGCCCCTTTGCCCAGTGTTCCTCGGCACAGCATCCTGGCCAGGGCACTGGCCTCAGAGTTGGGAAGCCTGTGTTCTCATCCTAGTTCAACCTCTAAAGCTGAGGAAGCCCAGCTAAGTCCTTAACTCCATGCTCCTTATCCACAAAGCCAGGATGCGAGACCAGATCCAACATTCTCCAGCGACAACTGTGCAACGCTGCTCTCCCGCGAACGCAGACACAAGGAGTCCAGGACTCCGAGTTCCCGGGCGCCAAGCGTGCATTTGCAGAGCCTAGGATCCTCCCCTGCAAACCCGCTGCCGCTCCTGCGAGAGTGGAAACCTGCCAACCGCAACCCAGGGACACTAACAACTCACTTGGCCGGCGAGCAATGTCACGGTGGTGTCCAAGAGCGGACAGGCGGGAGGAGCGAGCGGTAACAGGCAGGAAGCCCACTCCCAGACAATGAGGTTCTTAAGAGTCCTGACTGAGCAGGAGTCTAAATTGAAACATCATCCCAGTTCAGCCGAGTGATTGCACTGAAACAAGTTGGCAAAACATCAGACAGCAGGTACCATGGCTGCCTGCACCCCAGGCTCCAGCTGACTTCCTAATTGGGCCAAAGGACCTGAGAGTTAGGAAGCCCCGAGTTCACTGGCACCACCACCGGGGGCTGAAACAACTAATCCTTCACTCAATTAAACTGGTTTCCACGGCGGCATGCTGCCCCTCCCCGGAGGGGCGGACTCTGATCTGCGCTGGCCTTGAGGCGCACTTGCAGGCTGCAAACCCCGGAGCTTGGATCTCACGCCTGGGCCTCCGCCTGCGCTGAGCCGACCTCGCGCCCTGGTGCACCTTGCTGCCTCCCACTTACCACCCGACAGACGGTACTTAACTGGAGGATGTTGTGATAGGGGAGACACTCCCCACGTGGAATCCTTTCTGCGCCCACGCACCTGATACTCAGAACGTGCCGCGCTGCTTTTAAACCAGGGTGCTGCTGCTTTTGGGTAAAGACCCCCAGTTTGGGGCGGTGGGCAGGGGAGGCGCATGTCACAATGCCGCTCAGTGTCTCTTTCCTCTGAATTTCACAAGCTGCAACTGCATTTCAGAACCCCGCTCCCTGCCTCCTTCCGTTTTTAAACATATTAGTAGTTGCTTAAATGAAATGAAAGGGAAGATTGATGTTCATATTAGGTAGCAAAGGGCTGCATTTATTTGTATGTGCATTTTTGTCAGGCACTTTGCTGAAGCCAGTTTGCGCCTTCCTCCGGCTAGTCCTGGGTGTGACATGGGGCCAGCCTGCCTCAGCCAGCATCCCGGGGGATATACTAGAAAAGAGAGGTGAGGGGACACAGGGGGCTTTGTCATTAGTTTGTGATCTTTGTGGGCTAAATGAAAACTCCGCTGTGCCCCTTGCCAACCTGGTGCTTCCCTCTTAGAAGTCAGATCAGCTGCAGTCTGCCCTCCATTTCTGACTGCTCTCATAGCGCGAAAGAATCAAGGTCACAAAACATGCAGACAGCGTGTTCACAGTATGGAGTTTCTCCTAAGTAATCCTTTTCTGATTCATTTTATTAAGAAATTAAATAGTTGGCCCATTTGAACTCTCATTAATAGATATTAAATGTTGCTTATTATAAAAATGCTAATAAGTCATTAGGTTTTTAAAAAATAACCACCCAATGGCTAACAAATTAAATTTAAATAATTAAGTCTGATACTCCTAGAGAGGGATCACAGGAGGTGGTGCATTAGAGAACCTGTGTTTATTGTTTGGTTTTAAACAAAAGGAGCTGGTGCCGACTGCTGGCTCACGCCTCCCTGGCCCCCTTCCAGAAGGCGGTGAGCATCTGCCAGGTAGCTGACCAGGCAGGGGCGGCAGTTTGGAGGGTGGCCGGGCTACCTGGGCTGCGGGGTCGAGTCCATGACCTCGGCCTCGTTAGTCCTTGCTCTAACCAGCCGCGCTGATTAGCTCCGACATGTGCTGTTCAAGTGTTGATGGCTCTGTGGCTTATCGCCTCTTCCAGGGCTGCTGCAGAGTTAATTAAAAGCCCCACCTCTACCACGAGGACGGCCAATCAGCCTCATCTGGAGTTAGAAAGAAAAACTATCGTCCCCACTCAATGAAAAGGAAGCAAGAAACAAGGTCCCGGGATGTGGACAGACTTTTCATTAGAGCTCAGAGCCCGTCTTTCCAGCAGCTTGCCTGGGCGGCTGATAGACGAGGGCTGAACATTGTGTCCTCCTGAAACACACTGCCATGACTTGCCTCAGTTCACCATCTCTTAACATTTTAACACAGGGGCATTAAATAAGTGAGTCTGTGATATTCTAATTTGCAAAACCTTACAGACAGTTCCACCTGCTCAGTGACAGCAAACCAAGCTAGCCTCATATATATCAAGGGTTGGTCTATTTTTTCTTCTCTGAACACAATGATGTTAATTATACCTTTCCTACTCACGATGATTATAAGTGATAACATTACAGGAGAGGTGGAAAAGATCAACTCTTTAAAAAAAAATCTTTTTTTCCTCCTCAGGCAATGTCACCCAGGCCAAGAAATGCATAAATAGAAAGAGGCAAAGCCGACAGTGAACTGCCTGTTCCAGGTGCCTGTCAGGCTGGTGCCACACTGTCATTGAAGGCAGCAGTTCTCAAAGCAGGGTCCCGTGGACTCTTTCGGGGTTCCACGTGGTCAATGCTATTTTCACGAGGCACCTAAGGTACACTTGGTCCTTTTCACTGTGTTGGTATTTGCACTGATGTGACAAAAGCAATGGTGGGTCACGTGCGGTGGCATCAACATGCACTCCGCACCACCACTCGGGGAAGAAAGAAAGAAAAGAAAGAAGAAAAAGGTCAGTTTCATTTAAGAATGTTCTTGACGAAGCCTGAAAAAAGTATGGCTTGTACTACATCTGGACCCTTGCGTCTTTAACATTTCCGGGGATGAGATGGGATGGGAAGTATGCAGGAGACACTGCTGTCCACCGAAGCACAACAGGGGTCTTCAGGACAAGCACTTGTTCCACTGCTTGAGTTGTAAGCCAAACTGGCCTCTTGGTTTCTGGAACCATTTTTACTTGAAAGAAAGACTGACAAACTGTGGTTATTCAGATTTGGGCATATGACAAACATTCTTGAAAATAAACAGTATAAGCCTATCACTTCAAGGAAAATGAAATGGTAAAACCCAAGCTTTCAAGATCAAATTAGAATTTTGCAAAACTTGTTGTCTGGCACTGTGAGCTTGACAGCTTCCCAATACTTAAAAGATTTTTCTAATGAGATCGGTTGTGATATTTACAAAAGTGCTTTGGGGATATTGTATAATGAAATGTGTCAACACTTGGAAGATCTACATAACTCAGTGAACCAGTATTTTCCAAATGACCGACGCATGTGATAATATCATGTATGGGTAAAACATCAACTCGAAGTACAAGATAGACCAATGGATTTTAATGTAAGAGAATAGGAAATGTTCATTGATATGGTTTCAGATTTCACATAGACTAAGAAACTACCACCTATCAAGTTTCGGTGTGGGATCAAAGAAGAATATTTACAATTTTCTGAAAAATCTATTAAAATACTTCTCTCTTTTCCAACTACGTATCTGCGTGTAGCTGGATTTTCTTCATATACTTCAACCAAAATAACACATCACAACAGATAGAAAGCCCTTGCAGAAATGAGAATCCAACTGTTTTTTATTGTCAGACATTAAAAAGGGTTGCAAAAATGTAAGACAATGCTACTCCTTTCACTAAATATTTTTTGTTGTTCTGGAAAATAGTTATTTTTCATAAAATTATATTATTTATGTTAATATGTAAAGGGTTTATTATTTTAAATGAATTGATATTTTTTAAATTTGTTTTAATTTCTAATATGATAAATATCAATAGCAATAACCCACATAAACAGAAGTGCTTTGGGGTCCCCAATAATTTTTAAGAGTGTAAAGGGGCCTTGAGACCAAAAAGTTTGAAAACTGATGCTTCTCAGGAATCTAAGAGGCCAGCCTGGTGGCATAGTGGTTAAGTTCACATGCTCCGCTTCTGGCAGTCTGGGGTTCACAGGTTTGGATCCCGGGCATGGACCGACACACCGCTTGTCAAGCCATGCTGTGGCAGCATCCCATATAAAAGTAGAGGAAGATGGGCACGGATGTTAGCCCAGGGCCAATCTTTCTCAGCAAAAAGAGGAGGATTGGCAATGGATGTTAGCTCAGAGCTAATTTTCCTCACACACACACACAAAAAACAAAGGAACCTTAGCATAAGGCAGCAGGAGACAGGGGCTTTCTTAAGAAGCCATGCCACTGTGGAAATGTTCCAGATTGAAGAGGCTAAAGAGACAGGATAACTAAATGTAATACCAAACCCTACACTGGATCCTGTACTGAAAATGCCATAAAGAAAATCATGCAGTCAATTGACAAAATTAGAATATGATTCAAGTATTGTAACAATGTTAAATTTACTGAAGTCGATAAATATACTGTGGTTATATATGAAAATATCCCTATTCTTGGGAAATATACACATTATTTAGAGGCCAAATGCTCTTACCTTCAACTGGGGTGTGTGTTTGTGTATTTCTCTTTATAGCTCTGCCAAACTAAGAAACTAAGATTTTCTATACAGGAGTTTGAAAGTCAATGGAGAGGTCCACAAAATTCCTATGAAGCAGACATCACTTTTCAATTCAACAAATACTTTACCCCCTGGTATGTGAAAAGCAGCTGAGTAGAAAAGACATAGTTAGACTGCTACACAATTTCCCAAGCAAGGAGTATACTGTGGCCAATATCATTAGTTAACAGCAATTACTAACCCCCTTCTCCCTTGCAGCCTGCGCTATTGAATGTGGAATGCCCAGTACCCTGACAGCCTCTCTTGCAGCTAAGGTTGGCCATGTGATCCACTTGTGGCCAATGAGACGTAAGAGAATGTTTGCTGTGAGCTTCTGGGAAAGTTTCTGCTTTCCTGACAAAAGGGAGGGCAAGAAGGGAGAAGTCTCATGCCCACTCCACCTCCCACCTCCTTCTTGCATTTAATGGGGCCGCCTGGAGCTTGACAAAACAAGCTTGAAGACCTAATGCTAAAGATAGCCAAATGAAAATAAAGAAAAAAGCCTAGATCTTTGCTAACATCATCGAGCAGCCGAACCAACTCCAGCAAATGCTTACCTCCATACTTATGTGAGAAAAAGATATTATTTGTTTAAGCCACTGAGAGTCAGGTGTCTGTTACTTACAGCTGCACATGTTACTGATGGCTGCTTATGCAGGAAAAAATTCGGAGAAGGCAGGCAAATAAATACAAAAGGCTGCACACCATGCGCCACTTTGCAGAGGAAGCAATTCCATAACAAAATGCCCATTTAAAACCTGGACCAAATGGCATTTTTAACAATATCAAAGATGTAACAATTTATGTAACAATTTTCGTTAACAAAAGTTAAAATAAAGAACTGCTGCAACAGTAAGCATTCCACAATGATTTAAGACCTGAAAAGGTCAAGACATCCGCTAATCAACTGGGTTTAAATGGAAACATCATCTCTGGGTGTCCTGCCAAGAGCATATATTGTTGCCAAATTCCTAATTCAAAACCTTACATAAGAATGCTTTAACTGAAACAGAGAAGTTAAAAATAAAACATTTAAATAGTAATCTCCCTTCTCTCTCAATGATAAATGTAGCCATTAACCCTGGATGCTAACAGGAAGATTTCTTTCTCTTACATTCTATTTGACCTTGTTTTTTTAAGCCATTCACGAGGAAATCAGCACAGAAAAAATAATTTAGGAAGTTGGCTCCTGATCAGCTACTTCACTGAATTAAAGTGCAATCAGGTTCGTACCTTTTAAATGGAAACATTAAACGTGTGTAGTAAATATCTCTGTGTAAGGTGCTGTGCACACTGGTGAGTGGAGGAAGACAGCTGGATACAAAAATACACAAGACCCACACCTGTTCTCCTGGCGTTAACCATCTCCTTAGAGCAGGACGAGATCCATGTGAAAAGTTAAATGAAACGTTCCAGTAACAGTTCTAGACAGTAGAAGAGAGGTCATAAAACTGCATGATTCATTGCCAAAAAGATTGTCGCTGAGATAGCTGCTCAGGATTTCATAGAAGAAAAAGACCATTTCGAGTTGAGGAAGGCCTGGGGAGACTTTACAAGAGAAGGTAGGATCCCAGCTCAGTCTTAAAAGATGCACAGAAACTGTGGGTGGGCAAAGGAAGCACATTAAGAGCCTCATAGAAAGGCTGTTTTTTTTAAAAAAATGTGAGAAATCCTCCAGAATGTTTGGGTGACTGGTGTGGGGAGGGAGGCAGTCAGGGGCCCAAGCAGATGATGCCAGGTTGTAGAGGGACATTGACATTCCAAAGAAAATGGTGGGCAAAAGGTGGAGACAATCCAAAAGTCCATCAACAGATGAATGGATAAACAAAATGCAGTATACAGTGGAATATTATTCAGCCTTCAAAAGGAAGGAAAGTCTGACACGTGCTACAACATGGATAAACCTTGAAGACATTAGGCTAGGTGAAATAAGCCAGTCACAAAAAGAAAATTCTGTATGATTCCACTTACGTGAGGTACCTAAAGCAGTCAAATTCAGAGAGAGAAAGTAGAATAGTGGTTGCCAGGGGCTGAGGGGACAGGGGAATGGGGAGTTATTGTTTAAAGGGAACAGAGTTTCAGTTTTGCAAGATGAAAAGACTTTTGGAGATGGATGCTGGTGATGGTTGCACAAAAGTGATTATACTTAATACCACTGAACTGTACACTTAAAAATGGTTAAGATGGTAAATTTTATGTTATGTATATTTTACCACATTAAAAAATACATTTTAAAACAGAGAGACAATAGCAGCAGGCAAGTGAAGATATGGACTGGGCTTCAAGAGGGAGCACAGGGCTCGAGAGAAGAGATTTGGCAATTGGCCACCAGAAATAAGGGCAACATCTTCTTCAGGCTCCAGGCCTGTGAGACCCATGGGCTCCACCTAGTAATTCCACTACCGAGTGGTGAGCAGGTGGTCCCCGGAACCCCTCCGCTAAGTTTCTTTGGAAATACTGACCTCAATTTAATGAAGGACCTTTAAAATCTGGAAATGAAGTAAGAGCCTCGCACTTGCAGATACTCACTTCTGACACCTGCCCTCTCCCCACTGGCCTCACTCAGATGGATGTGGACACTAAAAGGAGACAGCTCAGTCCCAGAGAAAATAAAGTGCAGGTGACATCTGCCTGGCCCAGGCAGGTGGAGAGCGTTATTCAGCTTAGTAAAGAGATTGGCAAAGTCGGGCTTCATCTAAGTAACGATTCTATTATCTGGGCATCTACATGCTCCCAAACTCTAAACTGGGAACCATAGGAGAATCCACCTGATGCACAGTAGACACTTCATAACTATTTGGAGATTCATATAGCTTTATGATGAAATAGCTTTAGACCCTCCAGCAGTTCTGAAGGAAAAGTCAGGCTAGTTCTAGGTCTTTTCAGAATTCCTGGGCACCCCTCATCTAGTCCAAACAAGATAAGCCTTTTCCTCTAAATGTGATCCTGACTCCAGAAGGTCCTGGGCCCAGGGTCATTTTGCCCGCCTCCACCTGTGGTAATCTGCAACTCTAGTGATCATCAAACTTACCTGACAGCAGGCACATTGGCAGAGCCCTGGCCCCATCAGTTCTGCTCCTCCCACTGACCTTCACGCAGGCCTCCTAGTTGATGACTTGCTGAAACTACCATTTTTAGAGTAGCCTTTTGTAAAAAACAAAACCAAGTAGACTATAAATATTAGAACTTCTCACCAATGTCATCAATAGGAAAGCTACCTCCCCTGCATTCTCGGGCCCTTCTGCAACAATCGATTCTGCAACATAAGTATTTTTAACCTCAGGTGGATATGGACATCAAAAGATCAATAACTATGCGGGGCACACAGGAAGTTTAGATCACTGGTTGTCCGAGCCTAAATTTTTATTCAAGCTTTTCTCAGTTTTTCTTTTTATGCGTGTTCCCTTATTTTACTTCATTTCTAATTGAGGAAAAAATGGCTAATATATGAGATCACTTTCACCGCTGGGTCTTGTTGGGCTTCGGAAGTCTTTAAGGACAGACTTAAAAAAGGAAGAAAAGCATAAAATGTGTCAAGGAAATGGAATTCTTATTTCACTCACAATTTTGCTTTCTAAATGTAGTTCTCCTACCAACAGTTCCGTGAAAGACGGTTTCCTTATTGTCATTTATTAGGCATAACGGGGAGCAACACTCCTCTCAGATACAGGCTCCCTTGGCCACAATTATCTAGCAATGCCTGCAAGGCAAAAGATGGCTCCTTCCTTCTGGAATGCTTTTCCAGAAAACTCCTTCCTTCTGGAATGCTTTTCCCAAAGGCACCAGTTCAAAGCAAACCTCTATTAACTAGAACACTGACATGTGCAGAGTTCCCTGGACAGGAAGATTCCACTACTCCTACAGTGATACCAGAAACCAAGACATAATTATACTCCAGTCACCAGGAAGTCAAGTTCAGCACCGTGGTCTATATGCAGAAGCCTTATATACCCACATTGAGAGGATCACTCCACATAAACAACCCCATCGCAGACTGTCAGTAGACATACTTCCTTCTTAGCAAGGATCCTTTCCTGTCAACCTCCTCCCAACAGGAAAAAGAAAAAAAATTTTTTTCACTAAAACTCAATGTAACAAAATGAGACAAAATATAAGATAGTATTGGGGGCTGGCCCGGTGGCATAGTGGTTAAGTTCGTGTGCTCCACTTCAGTGGTCTGGGGTTCACAGGTTCAGATCCTGGGTGCAGACCTATCCACCGCTCATCAAGCCATGCTGTAGCGGGCATCCCACATATAAAGTAGAGGAAGATGGGCACGGATGTTAGCTCAGGGCCCATCTTCCTCAGCAAAAAGAGGAGGATTGGCAACAGATGTTAGCTCAGGACTAATCTTACTAAAAAAAAACCCAAATACATATATATATATATATATATATATATATATATATATATATATATATGACAGTATCAAAATCAAATAAATTAGATACACTACCAGCTTATTTGGCCCTAGACATATTTACAAATGTGATATAAAAGTTACACACTTCTTGCTAACAGGGCTCACAACTCATAATTTGCAGCAACATAAAAATCTAATATATTTTCTATCTTTACTGATTTCTTTCTTCTATATACCTTTTGTGCGTTTTGGAGCAAACAGAAGGCAAGGGAGTTGGAAGAGAGAAGAGAGACAAAAAATTGAGGAGAGAAAAGAAGAGAGACATAGAAAGAGAATCAAGTGAGAGAATAGCAGAAGCCAGAACTGGAGACTGAAGACGGGAGGGAGGAGGCCTGGGACCCAGCAGATGGCCGCACGAGACACAGGGAGCAGGGAAGCCGGGAGAGAGAGGGGTAAGAGACCCGTCTTCACATCTTCAGTCTGGTCCATAAAGACGCTCCAGCATCAGGATCTCAAACTGTTCTCTGGGCAATAAAACATATGTAATGTGTTTCACAGACAACACAGAAATGACAGAAACAGAGAGAGTTGAGCATATAATTATAATATAAAAATGAATGTGCTTCGGTGTGGTGGGTTTTAATAAGATCGGTAAGGAGCCAAATTACAAAATGCCTTAGAATGTGGAGTACAAAACCTCAGAGACAAAATAAAAACTCATGAAAATATAAGAGCACTTTAAAACGGTAATAATCTTTAGGACAAGGAAATCGTTGTCCCTACAAAGGTACTGAGCATGTTTAATAAAAATTAAATGAGAATAAAGACAAGGTGCACAGCCACACATTCCCCCAAATCACAGTGATCGTGAAGGTGACATGTGTCTTGATGGAGGCGTGGCCAGGAGCACAAATGAGCTCCCATCACCAATAGATCGGGAATCAACCGCCTCGAGGCGGGCCGAATTTCCTCATGTTTCACTTAGGCAGGAATTCATTTACTCTGGTTGTAGAGCGGCCTTGGAAATGAACCGTGTTGGCGCCTGGGGAAGCGTGGCAACACACTTCCACGTGGTGGAAGACGCAGGTGCGTGCCCCACCCCTCCCAGCCACAGCAGGGCGTGGTCTTGGGGGCAACAAGGGGAGACAGGCTGTCTCCTCTGGCAACAACTCATTATTCAGATAAACTAATAGAAGAGCTCTGTGTGACCAAAAACCGAAAAATAAGAAGCAAAAACAACAGGGGTCCCCACCCCCAGAGGACAACTTGCCGCTGCCCTGTGGATAGCAGGACAGCAGAAGCAGAGAAAGTACTGGGGTTCAGTTATGCTCATCATCTGTCAGGACAGATGAGCTGTCCTATCTAGGTTTTTCGGGTGGGTGGATGGGTGGGGTTTCCCTCCACTCTCTAAAGCAAATACTGTCATGTGGGTCCTATTGTTTTTTTCCCAAGGGCACTATATATTATGCTTCATTTGGGCCACTATATATTATGCTTCACATCGGTGTGTCTGCTCATCTCGCTAGGAACACAACAATTATTTACTTGTCCTTCCAGCACACGTAGCAGCGAAGAGCAGCTGTGAGATGCAGCGGACAACAGACATCTGCATCCCAGCAAACCAGGAGACAGAGCGGGAGGACCCCACTCCAGCCCAGTGCGACGGGCCATCTACAGGCTCTTTTATTTTAAACCCCAAATCAATAGTTTAAGCAGATGTAGATTGCATGTGACAGGAGAGACAGTCAGGAAGATTTGAGGCTTTAGACTCTTTAGATGTTTACTTCTGCTGCGTGGGTTATTAAAAAGTTATGTGTAACTTCAAGATGAAAGGCATCAGCAGCTTCTTAGGACAGCATAATCTCAATCTTCTGGAGATTTAATGAGATGTAACTCACAGAGGCTTCTGACTCGGTCTGCTGTTAATTGAATCAAAGTCAATGACGATCTTGTTGCGCTTTGGTGTGAATTTCCTAAACATAAGAAACAAAATATATAAAGATATTATCCAGTGAGTAGTTAAAGCAATTTGTTTACTTTGGCTTAACCTACATTTTCTGTGGGGAGGAAAAAATTTCCTGGGATTTGCTTGATATTTTATAGAAGCCAATTAGAGTGCACCACACCGAGAGAAACATGGGCCAGAAAGGACTAAGACGAAGAACAATGCGTGGGGTGACTTAGTGCGTATGTTCTCCAGTTGGCTGAGTTCATGAATTATCGGGGGGTCAGAGGGTTTCTAACAAGTTAGCTGCGCAACATGACATCCGATTACTAGTTTTCCCACCAGATTGATCTTATTTTCTAGGAAATGTCTGCAGCCAACTTAGAAATAGCTCTAAAGCAAAGACGAGTAAGTTCTCTTTTGCCTCTTGTACATTACATAGCAAAAAACAACTACCTTTACCGAGGAATAATTTTTAAAATCATGTTCTAAAAATGCAGAAGTAAAATAAACCCACTATATTTTTTTACTTACTAATGTACCTTCTAAAACAGTTAAAAAGAAAATATTTGAGGACTAAACATAGTCTTTTAAAAATCAGTAAACAGTAAACATCTAATTATTATTATGTAAATAATTTGGATTTAAAGTCTTATAAGATACAGCAGTTAAGAGAGTCATTACATATGACCTACATCCCTAATGATGAATACAAGCAGATAGGAATGTTACTAATTGTAAGAACCCCATTGCTGACCACAAATACTGTAAAGAAACTGCTTTCAAAGCTTTCATAGTCTCAAAAGAAGTTTCCACCATGAATCAAAGGTGGCTGAACTTACTTGCAAGTAAAACACACCTCCCAATGATAACCATAAAAAAACCAAATGACTTCAAATCTCTATTTAAAACGTTGCTGTAAAAAGAATTCTTGGTGTTTCAACCTGGCAGGTTACTTTCATCCTCAATTTTCCATGCCAGAGTTGTTACATTTGCAAAATTTATAAAGGTTTAATGTTAATATTAAAAAACTTGTGAATTCTCAAATTTCTTGCTACTGGAATAATTAGTCCAAGCCCTGGAAAGCTACTAATATGAAAGTGCAATCATTAGACAGATTGTCGTCAGATACTTCTGTCACTGCTCGTAAAAATCTACCCCCAAAATAATCTTTAGATCCTTAACCCATCACATTTAAAAAGATGCCTCCAAGTGGGGAAGTCAGGCATCACAAGGAGAAATGAAACATCAGACAAGTCAAGTATGTTTCTTCATCAGGCCCTGTACCGCCTTTACCCCAGGTTCCTCCTACTTACCTGAAGGTGACCCCAGCCATGTTGAACATGAGTCTCGCAGCTGTGGTCTCATCGCTATCGTGGTATTTATCAGACATGAAAATAACTTCTTTTATACCTTAAAAGGCAACAAGGGAGGAAGCCCCGTTATTACATGCACACAGAGACCCTGCAATAGACATGCCAGAGCAGACGCAGCCCTGGTAGTGTCTATGAGTGATCGCCTTTTCCCAGTGTGCTTGTACACATGTCCAGTTACGGAAATATATATCTGCTGCTTTCAAATACAGCAAGGACGGATTATATTTAATCTGCCCTCCAGTCTTTATGGATTTTTTTTTTCAAACAAATGCAAAGGGAAAACATGTCAAGTAGTCGAGCCTTGATTTGATTAACAAATTTTCTTTACTGCAGGCAATCAAATATTCTTGATTCACTAGGCAACAACTGTTAACTCAAGAGGCTACTGGGGGGAGTGGAGAGTGCTGGCAAAATTAGACACGAGTACTACCGTGCATCCCGGAATGGCTCTGCAGACTGACTCAAGCCAGCTCCATGGAGAGCAAGTCTGTTTTCTTTTCCTGCTTCACCTGGTGGTGCTAACTTGAGGGCCAAGAATCTAGAAGGCAGTCAATGCACCACTGTGCTCCTCCACCAGCCTCTGAAGGGACCACAGAAGCTGGCCTCGAAGGACACACGCTGTTCTTCCTACAAGCCGTGCTTAATGACGGTGGAGGAAACTCCTGAAGGATCGGGCACCTCCAGGGAGGGAGCCCACGATATTCCTTAACGGAGCCCTTTGATTCAATACCACCAGACCTCCTCTGCTCTGAGATCCAGGGGCTCGTGATAAACAGATGCTTTAAACCACACATCTGGCTAACATGATAAGTCTTTAAATCTCAAGCCTGGAGTTTTACGGCGCTCAAGTGTAGCCGAATCTTAGATGTGACAGTTTGAAAAAGGTGAAATATTCAGAATACAATGGTGTAGATTTATATGGTAACCGTCATGGAAGAAAAACTTAAAGTACTACCATTTGAGTCTTATGACATTTATATGCAAAGATACGTTTAGGTCCTCAGATATCTACCATATATTAGATTCAAATTAAAATTTCATAGACAGACTCCCAGCTGACCTTGCTTCTAACAGAAGTTCATTTCTCTCCCTCCCCCCCTAATCTATGCACAATATGTCAGAGAATAGTCAATTGACAGTAATTATATGCAATGCCGGTGGTGTTTTTTGGCAGCTTGCAGTTTAAGAAGTTGCAAACTAAATTAAAAACATGCTAAGAATCACAGAGGATGCAATTAGTCTTAGAATACCTGGCACCATTCAAAAACAAAACATAAGAAATATCTTGCCAAGTTGCTAGTGCAATTAATTTAGATCTAAACAACAGCACGTTCAGATCAAACACATCTGCAATGAGCTACTGAAGAGCAGGCAGCAATGCAAATGCGACAAATGGAAGCGGCTTGGTTCCCACCTGCCTGGATGATGAGTTTGGCACATTCATTACATGGGAACAAGGCGACATACATGGTACAGCCCTTCACGTCGGCCGAGTTCTTGTTCATGATGGCGTTGAGCTCAGCATGGCACACTGTGGGTTGGAAAGAGAAAGAAAGAAAAACTAAGATTGCAGCTCATGAAGAATTTACTAACATGGTTGAAGCCTTCCATTCGCCGCTCTGAAATAACATATGTAACAGACTCAATTAAACTAAAATTTGACTAGAAACGGAAAGTACTGAGAACACCAAATGAGGTCCACGGGGTCTGACAGGTTGGAGCTCATGGCAGCAGCCCTCTGTCTGTAAGCACCTGGGGCAGCCGGGAGGGGCCAGGGTCAAGTATCTTCACCCACCCTAAGTGGAGCAGTAACTCACGGCTCCACAAGAGAACTGCCCACATAAAATGGCTCATTTGTGTGTTGATGTGCACACGCAGGAATATTTGCTGTGGCGGTTAAGAGGCCAGGGAGCAATTTTAAGAGCAAGAGAATCAAGAAGTGAAGCTGAGCATTTCTATCCCGAGGGATTTGCCGCACCTCATCGTTCTCAGCCCACATACACCCAAGAAAAATGCCAGCGGGGAATCAGTAACTTGTCTTTTATAAGAAAAACATTCATCCACTTGATGGCAACAAAAACTTAAGTTCTTGCTACACTGGTCCATTCCCCCAACGATCTCCAAACTGCGATCCAAGGTCAGCCCCAGACTTGCCTGAATTCAAGGTTAAAGCGAGCACCCTCTCTCCTCTCCCGCACCTGTCAAAGCCCACCCATCTTCCCAGGCCATTTAGATAGGTGTTCCTGCACCTAATCCACGGGGCACTCCTCCTCTCGAGAAAGTGAGTAGTACTCTCCGGCTCAGACAGCATACAGAACCTGGCCCACCTTCCTCCCCAGGCCCCCCGTTTTCAGGTAGAGTTGCAACTGTCTCTGTGTGTTTGTGTCCTGCAGCAGCTCTGCAATGCTGCAGGCAGACAGTTGACCTCAGGCCCTCCCAGGAAATGTTGGGGGTGCTCAATTCAGTCTATGAATATCACGATGTGGGAGGTCTTAGTTGTGTGTGGAAGTGAACAGTAAGAAAATCTAAAGACAAAAAAAGCTGCATTTATAACCAGATCACAGCCATCAGAGAATGATCCCTACTGGCCACAGAGGGACCTGAGCCACTGGTCTATAAACCCCAAGGAGATGGGAGGACAAGGAAAAAGAAGAGAAAGGCTCCGATGCTCAGTGCCAAGTGGTCACCTCCCCTGGTGACCAAGATGTTCCCAAGCTGAGATTAACCTAGCTCAGTGTTACAAACAATTAGATGTAATTGTTTCTTTCATTTCCCCTTTGAGGGCAGAGACCAGTCTTCCAGACTCTTTGTAACTCCCCCAGAGCCCAATGCGATGCCATGAACATGATGGGTGTTAAATATTTATTGAACGAATAAAGGAGGAAATGCAGATTCCAATGATTGATGGCGACGTTGGGAAATGCAGAAAGTCCTCTTAAATTCAAATATCAAAAATATGCTTTCCCATCCAACAAATATTTTTTGATGGTATTGGTATTAATATTCAGAACTACAGAGTTTCTGAATCTGTTAGGAAACACTATTATATTGTCCTCTTTCGAGTCTCTAAAAATTGTCACATTGACTGCAACGATCTTCCTCTAATTCATCCGAGGCAGTTTGGGGCAAAATTTAACATTATATGTCTGGAGTCATTAATGAAAATTACCATATGAAACAGATTCTCTTGGGCAGCATCTGACATACCTGTATAAAAAAGGTTTATAGAAATAATACACAGGATTACAAACACACTTCCTTTCTCTTAACTACAAAATCACAAGATGAAAAATACAAAGATTCTTGTTGGAGAAAGATGAGGTCTACTGAGCAACAGGAACGGCCGAGTGTCAGGCACACGTGGGACACTTTAGAAGGAGCAGTTCACAGTCCACGATCCCACATATTCAAAACCAGACAATGACGAAAACAAAACTCAAGCGTTCCATCCACACTCGATTTCTCTTGCTCGTTCCTGCACCCATTCAACTTCAGACACGACGAACACCTACTCCAGCCTCCCCGGAGCCCCCCATGCCCCACCAAACACTGATTAACACCGGCTTCCCCAGCCTGCACCCAAGGGGTTCAGGGGAGAAGCCGCACCTCAAGGAAGCACCGGACACCTCAGCCTGGCCTCTCCCATCTTGTAACTCCCCGTGCACTGTCCAGGTCCCGAAGTCCAAAAGGCTTCCCGTTTCTGGCCTGGCACTGGCTTCTGAGGTCTACACTCTCCACAGTCTCTGTGGCTCTGCCCGCCCCGCTTCCCCTCCAAAACTTCCCTGCATTCTCCTCAGGACTGATCCATCGTGGAGGGGAATCAGTCTGTCAGGCTGCAGACTCCCAGACTATCCTCAAAGAGGAAACTGGGCAGACTACCGTGATGACTGTCCATTTGACTTGCTTAACGTAGGTCAATCAGAGCAGAGTCTGGGGACTCATTCCCCTGGACTGGCCATCTACAATGATCAAATCACAGGGAACTGCCAAATCTGCTTCAGCCACAAAGAGCACTCAGGTGCGAGCATGCCTGGCCTGTGACGGGCTTGCTCCAGGGCCCTGGCTGGCCTGAGCACAAGGCCAAGCATCTTCCCCCTTGTATTCTCCACCCAGCTGGCAAGTGTGGAGAAAGAGTTTTGCAACAAGAGTCAGCATCGGGGTTCAAGGCCCAGTTTTTTCACCTAAAGCTGTGTGACCCTCGACAAGTGCATGCATAAGTGCTCTTTTGGTTTGCAGGAATAACTCTGGCTCTGAAAATTTCCAACTAACTAAATAAAAGCAATTTTTAAAATACCAAGTACCTCCGACTTTTAGCTTTTTCCTAATGTGTCCAGTTTCCTTCCTCCATCCTCGAGAAAGGCTGATCTTCTCCAAGACAGGCTCTTGACAACAGAACAGGAGACTTCTCTATCTCCAACCCAAGGCCGGGCTCTCAGCCCCGGCTCGCGGTCTGATGGCGCTCGCCGGCTTGCCTCTACTCCATTGTTCCTCTCCTTCACGCACGCACTTAGTCGCCACGCTGAAGAGGCCATCTTTTCAGCATTTCTGGTCTCTTTCCTTCTTCCTTTCAAGACGAAATTGTCCTGTCCAGAACTGCTACTCAAATTTAGTTTTTAAATAGTCGTCTCTCGATTTTGTAATGCATATATAACCTCTAGTTTTCTCTAAAACAAGACTTTTCAAACTGTAGGTCATGAAATCAATTTAGTGAGTTATAAACAGCATTTTTTTTCCTTTCTAACAAAATGGATGAAAAGAGAAGGGAAGAGATCAGAATGCCTCCCACGTGGCATGGTTCAGCACTGTTCCTAAAAACTCTGTCAAGTGTAAACTATGTTTGCTGGGTCACTATGTAAAAAGTTTAAGAAACACTACTCTATGGAAGCCTGCTGGCCTCTGTAATATGACAGTAAATGTTCACAACCAACTATTTAAAAAAAAAAAAGCTCTGATTTTAAATACTCCCACATGGCCAATTTCAAGGTCCCAGCATGACATGGCGTTGGGAAGAGATGGGCATAATCTGCTCTGGTGAGCTGCTAAGAGCCCGCTCCCACACACACTGGATGGCCTCATCTCCACCTAAACCCGAAGTCTCTTCCTGACTACAGTCTCTGGATTCGCTGCTCTCCTAGTCCTTGACTAGTGACGACACTCCACTCTAAACCCCCTCAGGATCACCAGACTCTGCGGGGTCTCCTTCTAGTTTTCTGTGGGTCCTTTTCTCGCCTTTCTGGGCATTTCCCAAGGTTCAGTCCTGCTCTTCGATTTGTCTCCTGCAGTCACTGACTGTAAGAATTCATCCATTCACAGATTCTCAGATAGCAGATCTGTTTGTAAAACCCTGAAATCTACATTTCTAACCCCAATTTCCCATCTGCTCCTCAGGCCTTTTCTTTGTGTGGTCTGAGGCTTCTCTGTAACTCTTCTCAGTATGATAAACATTCCACGGATATCTGACAGCAATAAATTAAAGAATAAATTTATCTTTTTCTAGTGCTAGTATTTTTATTGTGCTGCCTACAAATAACCGCAGCAAGGGCTACAAATACACGAGTACAAAAACCAACCAAGAGGAGTGGTTCTGTTGGCGATAAGATGAGCAGAGTTTTTATATTCGTAGTAGGAATAAAGACCAAGTGTTCCAAAGATACACAGTATCTAGGAAGTATGCATAAGAGAGCTAAATTATCAAAAAAAAAAAAAAGACAAATTTTCCAACTATCTACCTAGAATTACTCATCTATGGCTAAGCAATAAGCAAAAGAAATCTCCGAATACTACAAATATATTTGATAAGCACAAAGAGTGACACAAAACCATTCAATTATTCTCAACATTGTTTAAAAGGAAAAAAAATCAAATGCTGAAAATATCAGATTAATCCTTCTAAAGTTCTTGACTGCCAGAAGGAGACCCTCTGTTTCAGGTAATTATAAGACAATTCATATGCTGTAGTCTTTTTTTCTCTTTTCTATTACTAACTGTCAGAATTCAGAACTGCATTAACCTTGGACCACTGAGAAGAGATTGTATAATTAGAAAACTGTATTTTTCAAATTCCCTCTTATGAGGGCTTGATTAATCCTTTCTGTCTCAGGTAGGCGGTTCTCTAGAAGTTTGATAAATTAACAGGATATATTCCATCCTTGGCTAGATTTAAGAGATTCAACATTTTATAGACTTTCATCTCATATGATATAAGACCAGTACAATATCTATTTTAGACACAGTATTATTAAGGTTACTTTAAAAGGTCTGAATAATGCTACACAAATGCTAATTGCTGCACAAATAATTTAGCAGAAATAGTGTGACTCTACCCTCAACTGATCTTCACGTGCTACCCTGAGGACATGATGGGAAATACTTGGGCCTGATAAAATTTGGAGTCGGGAAAACTAAGTTTCTATTCCAGTTAAAGAACCTCTCCAAATCGTTCAGAATTCCTCAGTTTTAGTGGTATAGGATTTTACTTGAAGAAAATGACTTCCTCAGGCCTAAGGGGTATTCTGCCAAGGCTGACCTGACAAGCGGGCAGCCTGGTGTGGCAGCTCTGTTAGGGTCGGGTTAGAGGGCCAGGCGGGAACCACCTGTAGCCGGGACCTGCACAGCCTTCTGCCAACACTCTCCAGGCTGTACTGTCAAAGCCTCAGAGTGTCTTCAGAGAAATGCCCCTGTGCCCCCGCCTGATGACTGGGAAGGTTCTCGGGCTCTGCAGCCACCCATGTTCAGAGCACAGACAGCTCAGTGACAAGACAGAGAGGGTCAGGACTCAAGAGCCAAGCAGTGTCTGCTCACGGCCTTCTGGAATGAAAAGGTGGGAAGCTTCACCCTGCAATTAATAACTGACATGAAAGGGGGTACCCAAGTTCAAGGTTGACCTGTGCTTTCTGTTTCTTGCTGAGGAAGATTCTCCCTGAGCTAACATCTGTGCCAATCTTCCTCTATTTTGTATGTGCATCGCCGCCACAGCATGGCCACTGACGAGTGGTGTAGGTCCGCGCCCAGGAACTGAACCCAGGCCACCGAAGCAGAGCATGCTGAACTTAGCTACTAGGCCATGGGGCTGGCCCCTGACCTGTGCTTTTTAAAAAATAACTCAGTATTAATTTTTACAAGATATTCCACTTCTATTCTGATGACGAAGCTTTTTGTCATTACTTCTTGAAATTAGGGTCTAAGTGTTTCTTACTTCTGGGGTCCTATAGGTACAGAGTTGCTAAATCCAGGCACATCTCTCTCTCTCTCGGAGCACAGCACCCCCTTCCCTGCGCTCGATGCCCCATAGGCGCCTGGCGGATACCTCCACTGAGGGGTGGCGCACGTACACGCTCCTCTAACAGATCCATTTAGGGAACTGTTTCACTGCTTCTGGAGCTAAAACGGAATTTCAACTACTTATTTCCTAATTATTGAAAGATACCCTGACGGGGCCTCATATATCACTGCCAGCCTCCAAAGTACCTATCCTTCAAGTCAATAATTTAACAACAGAGCAGCCTCTGAATTCAAGCCCCACCAACCTACCACCTCCCCCAAAGGTTATAAAATGTTCATTCTTATGGCTACCCCCAAATCCAAAGCAAACATTTCTAGAATTTAGCCCCAATGTCACTCCTCTACCTTATCTCCCTTCCATGAAGTTTCCATATCTATAAAGTAGCAACTGGATTCATTACCAGAGTTGCCAAAGGATTTGAGATAAAGGTGGGGTAAGGAAGAGGGAGAACCAACTTAGAAACCAATAGTTACATCATTCTCTAAGATGACCCCAACCCAGTCAACCACGACCCGCTCTTCTCAGCCTCTGCTCCCCACTGCTATGCCCCAGAGCTCCTGCCCATGGTCTTCTTCCATGACAACTCTTGGAGTTCTCTGAAGCCTACATCACTCTTATGGCTCCTCAGACAGAGCTGTGCCCCCAGCCAGGGGACCATCGCTTTATACTGGGCTGTAGCAGGGAGAGAAAAGGGTTTGAAACTGTAGACGTCTCCCATGTATGTGTACAGAAGAGTTTTGGTTGTAAACCCCAGAGCGCTCGCGGGGCTGGGCGCGGGACTGCAGGAGCAGGGGGTCCAGTCCCTGGGAAGCTTGTGCTCTGCCAGGCAGGAGAGGCCCACGCACAGCAACAACAGAGCCCCGAGCACAGGCTACAGACACTGCAGGAGAAGGACCACGGGAGAAGTGAAGTACTGCGAAAATCCAGGAAACAAGGGGTTAAATGCACCGTCTGTAGGCAGATGGGGAACTGGATCTGCAGGTATATTGTTTCTGTAGAAAAATGTATTTGGATTATAAGTGGCTTTTCAGAACAAAGGGGGACTACACCCTGGGATATCCCTACACAAAGGTTCCAGTCCCAGCCTCTCTCAACTACAGATAGGAATAATAATACCTCCTCCCTGTCCCACAGGGTTACAGTGAAGTGTACAGGGGGAAAATGGTAGGAAAAAGCTTTTGAACTAGAAAGAACTTCGCAAATGAAGCTATTGTTACCAACAGTCAGAACTGGGCTTGTTTTCTGAGAACGGACAGCCTCAGCCCTTGCTGGCCCTCGCTGCGATGAAGACCTGGGGGAATCAGGAGCCAGGAGCAGGGGCTTCCTGAGCAGAGTGACAGGGGACAGGGGACAGCACTTCCGCTTCACCTGACTACACCCCAACCATTCCATCCAGGCGCTTAGATTCAGACACGACTGCCCCACCGGCCCCACCCACGCACAGTCAGAGGCCTTTCTATTCAGAAGATAAAGTAACTGGGCCCCGCTACCTTCTGGCATCAAGGGACACACAATTCCAGGGGAAAGACAATTATTATCACAGCATAAGTTTGTGCGTGAAACAAAAACCAGGTAATAGTGATAATGTGGAGGAAGTCAGCCCTGGGCCTGGAAAATGTCTGGAGTCTGTGCTGTTACCAGCCTGCGCCCAGAGAGGAGGTCTCTACCAGAAAGGCATTCTGGCCAGGTCTGGAAGGAGATGAGCCGCTCACTTAAAAGGCAGCCAGGTCCCCCAGGCACCGACTCCTAGGGAGCCCCACCTGCCCATGGCCCAGGCCCCACAGAAGGAAGCAGCATTCACTTCCCGTCTCCACTCCTGGGACGATGCCTTTGGGCTAGTCGGATGCACCTGGTTCTTGGAGCCATCCCACCGCTCTGCCTCTCCCTGTTCCTTCCCACCACGTCCCCCAGCCCGCTGCTCACAGACTCTGCCACCTCCACCTGCCAGTTCTATGACCTTACACACCTTGTGAAGCCTCAGCCTCCTGGCCTGTGAAATGGAGAGAAAAAGACCTACCTGTGAGAACCATCTCAAAGACTAAAACCTGTGATGAGTCCAGCGCAGATGGACCTGATAAATGTTGGCACTCCCTAACCTCTCCTGCTGGGGCTGTCCACCTGAGACCAGGCAGCCCTGGGCGGCTTAGCTCGGCCGGACTGGGAGAACAGACATTTCTTTTTCTCTCTCTCCTACTCTGGTCCCCATCACCTGCCCCCTTCCTTGCTGCCTCTTGCTAAGGCTGCTGGCAGCAGCTCACGCACCCAGGGGAGCCACTTAGCCCCAATGGTAGTGCTTAGGGCTAAAGAGATTTCTGACTGTGGTGTTTCCATTATTGATAATAAAGCCCCCAGAACTCTAATTACATGGCTTCCCTATGTGCTCAGGGCACACAATCAGGTCAGAAGGAGGAGGATGTGGAAATAGTGCATTTCATCGATGGGTGAGCCATGCCCACCTCCCTTCCTACTGTTCGCGTGAAATACATGTTTGATGCCTAAAATGCACTAAAAAAACACGAATAGAAACAGAACACTAATCACGGTTTGACAGCTTTGTCACGCAAATAGGCACAATAAAGCTTCAAAGCTTCCCTCTTGCGTTAATAGCTAATTTTAAAGGGTAAACTGGGACTGAGCAATGAGCACTGGAACAGGAGTCGGGATGTGTGTGTTCTAATTAATTCCGGCTCTACCAGGCATGCCTCAGGCAACTCACTGATCCTGTGTCAGTGTACAGAAAATGGGGCTCAACCGGCCCAACTCGGAATTCTGAGATGAGCTACAAGCTCCTGACACTGCCCTCCATTCCGAGGACACGTCTCTAGCTGGCCTTCTCCACTCCACAAATGATCTTTTCTTCCTTCCTCCCCAGCGTCCAAGCCGGCTCACGCTCCTCCTCCCTCCTCTTTCAGCGACAACCTTGCCTCATCCTTCTCTGACATGCTGCAATTGATCACATCCCTACCTGCAACTCCATGAACCTTCTGGAGCTGTCATCCACCCACCCTGTACCCCCACTTGGTGTCCCTCCTCTTGTTACTAATCAGTGAGCTTGGGAGGCCACCCCTCTCCCATCCTCAAAGGCCTTGCCTCTTTTCCCCTTTCCAGTTCCTCAATCTCTCTCTCTACTGGATTGTTGCCATCAGCAAACAAATGTCTTCTGCAAAAACAAACCAAAACAGATTCTCCCCTCATACAAATGATATAAACCTCTCTTGGCCCCATCTCCCCTCCTACCCACCACCCTATCATTCTGCTCTCTTCACAAATTTCTCAGAACTGTATCTATATACACTGTCCCCACTTCCTCGCCTTCTATTCTTCCTTCAGCTGGCTCCAACGTCAACAATGACCTGCATGTTGCTAAACCCCGTGGACCTTTTTCAATCTTCTTAGACCTCTCAGCAGCCTTTGACACGGCTGACTACTCCCTCCTTCTTAAAACACTGCTCTGTGTGTTCCTTGATGTCATGCTCCTTCTTTGCAGGCCCTTCCTCGTCCACCAACCTCTACGTGTTGCGGTTTTCAGGGGTCAGGCCAGGGTCCAGCCTTTGCACATTCTCGCTACCTCACCTCACCCATTCCCAGGGCACTGATGTCACCCAAAGGCCAAACATGCCATACTGACATCTCCAACCTAGACCTCGCCCCCCACTCATATACCCAACCTGACCACCTGACACCTTCACTGGGGGCTCTCACAGACATCTCAACTTCAGGGGTCCCAATCTCCCTTGATCTTCCCCCAACTCTAGGTGCTCAGGCTGGAACTGTTTGGGAGGAGTCGATCTCCCTCCCCCACCCCATATCACCCAGCCCTCTTGATGCTGCCTCCAAAGTACACCCTCTATTCACCCATTCCTCTCCATCTCCAGCACTTCCATCCCCTCCACGGCCCCCTCACCCAGCCTACTGCAATTACCTCATGGCTGGTATCCTATTTCCACTCTAGCTCCTGAATCCATTTTCCACCCACACCAATGTAATCTTTTAAATCCAAACTCCTTACCCTATAGGCCCCCAACCTCACCTTATTACTCCAGCCTTCTCCACTAAGCTAGGGCCAAATTCTTTCCTTTGCACACAATGCTCCAAGTGCCAACTGGCCTGAGGGCCTTTGCCCAAGCTCTCTCTCTGCCCAGGATGCTCTTCCCATCCCCAAACACCGACTACCCCATATTTACCTGAGGGGACCTATCTAATCCTTCAGATCTCAGCTTAAAAATCACTTCCTCAAAAGGGAATACTCAATAATATGTTCATTTCATTAACGTCTGCCACCTACACTATTAGTCTGCAAACTCCTTGAAAACAGAGACCATGTCCGTTTTCTTTACCACTGCAGACTGCCTGGCAGAGAACACATATAATAGATCCCCTGTAGGTATCTGCGGAGTGAATGAATGACTACATGTGAATATCCTCTGGAAAATGTGATTATAAAATTAGTTATAATTTTTAAAAAGGAAGTAAGATGACTCGAGAACTCCACAATCACCAACAGACAACTCAAACTGATAAGAGAATAGATGACTCATTAGTATTTATTCCAATTCCTAAAAAGTTATAACTCACTTGCAGAAGGAACAACGACAATGAGGAATTCTGCTTCCCTTTTTCACCTAAACTCAAAATTAATGGCATTTTGAACAAAGTCTTTTAATTGCAGAATTAAAAAATTCATGCTCAGTTATCATATTCAATATTTTAAATTTACTATGGCATCTATCATGTGAAGAAAGCAGAGATAACATTTACACCTCCACTAATTGGCTGGTCCCTACCCTCCCGACAGCGTGAGCAGAGGGAAGATGGGCCCTTCCTCACACTCTAACTTCCCTGTTTTCACCAATATTCTCCATTTATCACGGGATTTCTTGATGCCAGGCAAGTATCCATGCTTCAGTAGACATTGTCACACTGGCTGATTCACCAAAGGATGTCTAAAGTCCTTTCTTTCTATTTGGTCTTAGAATAACCTCGTGTCTCTAAAGAGTTCTAAGTGTGCCTCTCGTACTCATATATTTTCTTGTACTTAGACACGGGGTCTTCTCTTCATTGCTGTCCTCCAACGTTTTTTCATCCAATGTCTTCTAATCCCTGTGTTAGTGGTGTAACCTACACTCTTCAACTGCCCCCTCTGTTTGTGCGGACCATCTCTATCCAGTTTATATTCATCTTAGAACTAGAGCAGATCTGAATGGCTGGAAGCAGGGAGAGAATGAAGCCTGTTTCTCTCAATTAATCTGTCCACATGCACAGATGCATATTCTCTGTGTCACGGCCACCAACAGCTTTTTACAGCTCTGTAGCCCTTATCCAGGATGCTTTTAGAAACAGCACCCTAATCTAATGCAATCAATGCTATAATGTTTAATTTTTCCTTAGAATTATAGAGCTGGAGGACAGTCTTCAATGATCATTCATTTCATAAAGAGATGGAGAAGGAAATGTCGTCAGGTGTTTAACGACCCTACAATCACTGGTCCAAACACCCCACACGTGGAACCAAGCTCTGGACGGCCAGTCCAGGATTCCTTCACTTGAATCTGATAATTGTTATTTTAAGCATTGTGGGGCTTTTCTTAGCTAATATGCATATTAAAGATATGTATAGTCCCACTCAAATATAAAACAAAAGTCATAAGAAGTAAAAGTAAAAGAGCAATATAAATATTTGCAAAAATCTCTAGGAACCGGGTTTATTGCATATTTCTGGGAGCAAACAATATATAAATAGTCTACTTTAACACTGGTATTAACGAAGCTATAAAAGAGTGATTCTTGATGGAAAAAACTCAAAATAAAATAAAACTTCAGTCATTCAGGCCAATTTCAGAGAAGATCAGTCAAAAATCAGTGTAACTGACATAGAATAGATCAATAGAACAAAGACGATGAGGTCCCTCATTTTCAGCTGCTCCCTGTACCCACCCTGCGTGGTAACCCAGTGTCTGAACAAAGACTGATCATCAAACTTAAAGAATTAAAGAAGTTATATTCAACATTAGGAATATGCATTTGCATTCAGAAATTAACGTGCTCACATACTTAACTCAATCTAAAAATAGGTTGAATGTGGCCCTGAAATGTTATTGAGGATATTAATTTCTCAACGAATCTTTTCTTTTGAGAAAGAATACAAAGGTAAATTTCAGCCCATGTCTAATCATCAACCTGGGAATCATTAAACTCGAATTATTTTATAGTTTTATTACAAACTTCCATGAGGCAAACCAACTTTTTATAACAGACAAATATGTGTATTTTCATGGTAGGTGTGATCCCACAGATGAGCGTTTTAGCGTTTCATAGATCTGCTCTTCAGAACAGGAAATCATTTGTTACTTTACATCCTTTGTAGATATTCATAGTGAAATAGTAATCTCTAGCTCTCTAAAAATAACGCTGAATCTACAGATTAAAATACATAGATAAAAATCAAATAAATTAACAAAAAAATTATGATTTATTCTTTTCTGAAGACTGCTTATAAACAATTACACCTGAAAGTGAAATTCACTGATATCAAGCTGGTTAATTTTCAGGGGGAGCTTCATACATAAGCCACTGTGTCTCCCTGTTTATTTCAAACACCACACAACAAACCTGAGTTTGCCCCTTGATTCATAAAAACAACCTACTTTAATTTCTTTCCTGTAAACTTGTGCAAAGGTTTTCCACTGATTATATTAGTTATGTTGTACAAAAGTCCCTAATTAGACCCACTGTCAGGCCACAACTACTAGATGGCCAGGCAGGGGAGGGATGGCGGGAAGCTGTATGTGAAATTAGAATTCTGCAGGAAGAGAAACAGCAAGTCATCAAATCCATGGATCTGCCTAACAAAACCAGAGGGCATTCAATTTCAAATGGCTGAAGGAACAAATTTGATCTTAATTACTAAGAAGCTCTTACAAGTTGTGAGGAAATCACAGCTTGAGAAGGATCAGCCTCCTAACTTCTTGATAAATTAGTTTCTCAAGACTAACCTTTTGGATGCCAAAGAAATATATCACATGCATGGCAGTCAGGAAAATGTCAGTGTTCAAGGGGGTAAGGTAAATGGCTCAGTAATCACTAAAATGACATCAGTGCATGCTTAACAATATGCTAAATCTGAAAAATAAAGATTAAATTTAAATATAAAATTTAAAGAGGCACTGCCACACACTGGCAAAACTGTTTCAAGTTGCCATGCTGAACTCTCACCTTAATTAATTCCAGCATTTTCCTTTCAGCATTATATCCTTTCTAAAGTTTTCCTGCAGAAATATGAACTGACTCTGGCAAGAGCCCCACGTCTCCATTTCTGCCCGATGCGTCTAGAGTTTGGCTGCCACTCACTCTCTGGACTATCAAGACTATGGTCCCTTCCACAATGAAGAAGTGTTGATGCAACAGGCCAAGCCATCCTGGCTTCTTTATTGATTGGGATGGAAGAGAAGGCCAAGCAAAGAGGCATGCTTACCCACAAACCCCTTGGCCAACAGGAAACAGCGTGGTGGGAAAATACATGCAAGCTGGATGAGCCCAGGGAGCACCATGAAAAATGTGAAGTTTAACAATGGCTCTCAAGGATGAAAGAAGTTGATTTTACTCCAATGCTCTGATCTGTAAACTAAGCCATCAAAATCAGTTATGAAAACCCAAGGATAGAGTGATATCTGAATTACCATGAGTACCGTACCTCCATTTTATAAAACTGGTATTTTGATTAAATGTGCTTCACTCTAATGAAGTTCACGGAGAGAAAGGAGCCACAAATGTCAGCTGAATACTTCATCCCGGGTTTAGCAACCACCCCTCATAAAAATACAAATCTTCCAAAGCTTTGTTACATAGTAAATTAGATAAATCTGCTGCTTCCTGGATTTTTAACTGTCATTCATGTGAAAAGTTGTCACTATAATAATACTGACTTCTTCCTGCCACTAATGTTACTGACATCACACTATCTTTTAGATTTTTCTGGAAAAGGATGAGATAAAAAGCAGTTTCTTTGTCAGGGTGAATTTTCATTTTCCATATTAATACTACATTATAATTAAATCGTTTCATGAAGTTTTGATCCTAAGGCTGGAAGAACAAAAACACCCTTTAAAAATGCCTCTCCAGAGGCACAGCCCGGAAAAAGCTCCATCTTCCTATAATGTTACAAGTATTCTGTGTTTCCCTTCTTTCCACAAAGTGTCAGTCAAGACTAATGACTTCCAAACTCACAGAATTAATAAGGAGAATGAAGCTGTAGACGTTATTGGTAAACTCAAACTTACACACTTCCCAAGCTCCCCTGTGGAGAAATGTTAAAGCAAAGCAAGCCATGTGCAAATGGCTTTCTGCCTAATGCTAGGTGCCCTTGACCTCTGGGAGTTACTTCCTCTAAGCCTCCGTGTGCGTAGGTGCAAAGTGAGAAGAAAACACGTGGTTTGCTTATGATCTATGCAACATTTCAGAAAAGCTGAATTCCTGTGCCCCACATGAGAGACCGAGTGGGGTAGCAAAGAGCACTGACCTTGGAATTAGGAGACGTCACCCTGCCTGGGTGGCATTATAGAAGTTACTTAAAATTTCTGGGCCTCTGTTTTCCCATCCACAAAAGAAATGGGTAGGCTTAGACCCTGTGTGCACAGAACTCCAAGGCACCACTGAGGTTCTGGAAGGGGGCTACAGACTGTGCAGACATCACCTCTAGCACATATGTACACTTTTTCCAAACACACATGAATGCTGCTTAATAATGTTCAGATAA
This sequence comes from Tapirus indicus, assembly GCA_031878705.1. NCBI lineage: Eukaryota > Metazoa > Chordata > Mammalia > Perissodactyla > Tapiridae > Tapirus > Tapirus indicus. The sequence continues at coordinate 28,751,135 of CM062937.1, read as the reverse complement.
TGCAAAGCGTTACTGATATCAAATAGCTTTCTGTCATCACAGATTTTCTTACTCAAAAGATACTAACAACATATGATCTCACTTATATGTGGCATCTAAAAAAAACCACCAAAACCCAAGCTCACAGATACAGAGAACAGATTGGTGGTTGCCAGAGGTGGGATGGGGGTGGGCAAAATGGGTGAAGGTGGTCAAAAGGTACAAACTTCCAGTTATAAAATAAATTAGTCGTGGAGACGTAACGTACAGTATGGTGACTCCAGTTAATAATACTGTATTGCATATTTGAAAGTTGCTAAGAGAGTAGATCTTGAAAGTTCTCATCACAAGAAAAAAAAATTTTTGTAACTATGTATGGTGATGCGTGTTAACTAGACTTATTGTGGTGATCATCTCACAATATATACAAATATCAAATCATTATGTTGTGCACCTGAAATTAATATAATGTCATATGTTAATTATACCTCAATTTTAAAAAAGTAATAGTTTAACTAGCATTATATAGGGGTTCTGGAAGTTTCTTTTGACGTTTAAGAGGGTCCACCTATATTCAAAAGAATTAGGAAATCACTGGTCTAGAATTATAGATAATCTCTAAAGCTCCTTTGCAGGGATTAACACATAATCCATCCTGCCTGAGACAGCAGCTCAGCCACCATTCATGTCAGTGAGGAAAGAAAGGGTGAAGCCCACCCAATTCCAGACATTATCACTTATTTTTTTAAATTTAAGTCTTAAAACAGAAGCAAAAAAAGAATTTGCATTTTAGTCGATTATCACTAAACATTTCAATTACATCCAAGACTATCCAAACATTTATTTCTCTGTGGCCCAAAATCCCTCGAAAAGACAAGATGGAGTGTACAGTTTATAGCCAGTCACCGTTAGTCAGACTTAAAGCCCATCTTTGCGTGTATTACGATGGCAGTAATACTAACTGCCTTTTAAAAACCATTTAATACCTTCTGCGACTTTTATGGTACATCAAATTACAAGCTTACTCTAGTGAAAGAAAATTGTCTACATTCTAACATAGCTACATGTAAAATGAATAATTGATAAGTCAGGGCAAGGAGCTTTGAAAACCTAGAGGTATCACATGGAGAGTGAAAAGCAGACAGACAACCAGTGCCCTGAAACTCAGCAACTCCCCAATGAAAAACAATCAGTGAAGTTGGACAAATGCCTGTGTGAGGTTTCTTTTTTTATTGCTTCTGGAAAGGAGCTCTGAAAGGTACTCTCTCCAACTTGGACAAAAGACAGTTTCTCAGAACAAACAAAACCAGCTCCTCGAGAGGTTCCAGACACTGGGAAGTCGGGTGATTGCAAATGTGCTGCCAAGCCTTTGGCTTCTAGGTCACTGCTGCAAATCTGCCTGGGGCTCACAGTGATGGAAGAAGGCACAGGTCCCACGGGGAGGGCCGCTCGGTGACGAATGAGGACCCCTCTATGCCGGTCCAACCACTGGCGCCTTTCTGCAACCAGCCTCAGGGCAACAGGCTGACCGTTCCTAAGAATTCTTCCATGTGGAGCTCAGTACAAGGACCCGTATTTCACTGTCCTGATGCAGTGAAACAACCACTGTGGCAGTCAGACACTTCAGTGCAGATCATGACCACATCAACCCTCTAACTTCTGCAATTTTGATATGGGACACTGAACCAGACTGTGAAAACTACCTTTGCGTGCACCTACAAACAATTCATCATTTCCCCTCTTTCTTACCACTGAAAGCTTACAGTCAACATCAGGATGACAAAAGTTTCCAGAATACGTTAGCACGTTTCATTTCACACGCTCCACTCAGCTGTACAGCTTAGGCTGAGCAGACGATTCTACCCTCTCCCACTGTCATCTTCCTCCTCCTCCAAGGGGTGAGGTTAGAGGGACTAATCTGCCTATTAAATCCCCTTAATCACTAAACTATGTTTTATTCCCTGAAAACCCCGAGAGCTTTGAAGTTCTCCCCTACTCTCCTTCCTCAATCCCTTCTCCACAGCCGGGCACCTTTTTCCTTTTTCTTTCAAAAATGGAGCAGATGCCCTGAAACAGTTTAAAAAGAAATTTATGGGGCTTATTTAACATGATTAAGGTCCAGGAACATTAGCAAAAATATATAAATTAGGCTAAATGCAGACTTGGAGTTCTTCATGAGGAAAACCCACCAGGGAAGAGTCAACAAAGCAGAAAGGTCTTCCATCACGCCTTGAACCTTGTTTCCTGAAGGCACAAGCTTTCCCATGTGGATGGCTGTAATCTACTTTACTTCCAACAGAGCCGGTCTGTTCATTTCCAGACATAAATACAGGTCCCAACATTATGAAAAATCAGCAACTGGCATAGGCAGCCCAATTTGCCTCTTTTATAGCATTAGCTGCATATTCTTCAGGGAATGAAAGGAAAAGGGAAGCTGTGGCTTGTCCCTCCCAGATAATCTCTGAAGTGATTCTCCCCGGGGCTCAGATAGGCAACAAATTATAAATACCTTTCCCCAATTTAAAGATGAAAACCAGAGATGGCCAGGCTAAAGGTTTTCAGTTCCACACATCTGGCTTGTGGTCTGACCACCATCCACTCTGGGACTACAGAGGGCCCTGGAACAGGACGAGGCTACCGCATCATCCATCTCCTGATGTCCAGCTCACAGTGCTTTCTGCTTCCCAGAGATGAGCTTAAGCCAGATTTCCTTGGTAGGAGGAGGGGATGAAGGAACCCTGCTTCTCATCCAAGCAAAGCCCTGGCCAGCACTTGGTTAGTTGGCTCTGCTTCCACATAGCCTAGAAACAAGCTGCAGAGTCACTGTGCACATTCCTCAGCTACCTCCGCCAGGGCTGTGGCCCTCTGCAGAGAAGCCCGCCATCAACCATCAACGCTCTGGGCTAGACAGCCTGGCAGGCCGCTAGTGAAAGACATCGGGCCCACCACAGGCAACAGAGCCCTGGACCTCAGGGCCAGGCAGTGGGACCACGATCATGCTCCCATCCGTTGGCCCTCTTGGAAATTTGAGGGATGGGGACATGCCATTGGGGTAGTTCAACAGGGTTCTTTTTCTTTCCAGCTGTTGATGACTGAAAAGGGAGATGACACTTTCTGACCAACTATCTTATTTAAGCACTCACCGAGGCTATGCCACTAAGCAGAATGGAACAGAAAACATGCCCTACCATAAGGGTATTTGGTATCCAGCTTATTCGCTGCCGTTCTCCTCCAAGGCAACAGGTCATCGCTGCACCCATTTGGCATTCCATTGTACCCGATCCCGACAATCTTGTTTTCTGCATTCACGATGCAGGCTCCGACCTACACGGAAACACACCCAAAGGCTTGGTGACAACAAGTGGGTGCCACTGAGGAGGCAGTAAATGAAACCAGAGGCCTACAGAGCTCCAAAACAAAGTGGTAAGAGCTCTCTGTCTCCTTCCTCACTTTCTGTGGCAGCTCCCACCAGCAAAGAAAGTGCACCCTGGCCCCAGAGGGGGCACCAGAGGCAGTGCACGATGGCATGTGACAATTTACTCTCTCACAGGAAAATGTAAGCATGCAGGAATGTACACAAACACAGCAGATCGAGTCTGCCTTTGTAAGCGGACAGATGTCCACCGAGTCTCCTCCTTTTGTGATCGGCTCATTTGCGGGTATCTCTGTGACTGTAATTGTCCAAACACTCTCCCATAAAACTCACTCACCTGGGAATTTGGATCTTTACTTCTCTGTGCTGATAAGAAGGCCACCGCCATGAAATACTCGGGCCATTCCAGATAGTCATCACGTTTTTTGCAGGCAATTTCACTCATGTTGGGTCTAGAAGGAAAGCACAACCAGCAGCAGTTGAGAAAAGCATTTTGGTAAATCTGCCAGTTCAACCCAACCACGTTAAACTGTGGATTTCCAAACCTGGACAATTTCAGTTAATCAGAAATCACAGAACATGAACCCCAGTCTCTGGTTTTAAGAAAAAAATATTAAGTTGGATTTGGCATGTGTAGCTTCACATTCCCAATTACATTTATTTACTGCTTTCTCACAGGATTTAAGTTACTACAAATGCCTGCCCCACAAATTGTTCTTGGTCCTTCACCTCTCTGCCTTATAAAATGGATCCAGTACAAGAGGGAAGGGGAAAAGAGAACATTTATGGATCACCTAATACATTTCAGACAGTGTTACAGGTTATACACATCCTCTCCCTCAAGCTTCATTTCTCGCTAAGGTAGACAGTCACATCTCATTTTACAGAGACTCAGAGAACTTAGGTGACTCGCCCTAAGTCATACAGATTATCCACACCAGTGGGATTCCATCTGGAGCTGTCCCAGCTCTGATATTAACCAGATAATTGGTCCCTTCCCTTTCCCCTGAGTTTCCCCAGAAACTAAGGGACAGAAGTTATCAGCTCTGAGTACTGAATCAAATGAGGAGAAACTAGGAAAAATGTCAAGTGCTGTGACTAAGACAAGGTCTTGGTAAGGTGGACTTTACTCCGGGGCAGGTGCAAGCTGTCTCTGCAACAGGGAGAGCCCATGAAGAGGCCTAAAACTTCCAGTCAGAGTGTCCTTCAAGGGAGATGAAACAAGGGCAAGCAAGGAGGGCACCACAAGCACAGGGCAGATATCACAGAGAAGTCTCGAGAAAGCCTAGACATCCGGGCTAAAGGAAGTGAGAATTTCCCAAAACGTCAGCTTCAGGCTTGAAGCTTAGGTTACCGTGCAGGGCAGCAGTGCGGAGGCCGGATGCGGTGACCAAGTCGGTACTGGGAGCCGTGATTACCCACTGATTATCATGCCCAAATTCTGAGAGCCTGTAAGCCCTCTTAAGCGATGCGGGATGGGACTGCTTTCCCAGCGGGCTTAAGGGTTAGCATCCATAATCGCTGTAGGGCGCCAGGCAAGTGCCTACTAAATAGGAGGTGGAGAGGGGAAGGAGAGGAGGAGAGGGAATGCATTACTCCATCCTGGGACTGGTTTAGCGCTCACTGGAGCCCCGAACCCACCTGCAGAAACAGAGGAGGGACAACCAGTCCAGGGAGATCATCTTGTCACCGGGCAGAACAGAACCCAGGCTCCTCCCACCCCTGTCGATTGCGATCCCGGGAGGAAACCGCGCATCCCCACCCCACACGTGGGCGCCAGAAGTTTCTGCCAGTTTCAGACGCCCCGAACCACCCTCGCTCGGCTTTCCTGGGGAAGAAGGCCTCCCGGAGGCCGCGGTGCCCGCCGCGAAGTCCCCCGAGCGCTCACGGCCCGCACTGTTTGCCCAGCAGAGGGTTTAACCCGGAGGGGAGCATCCTCCGGGCTCCCCGCCCCCCAGCCGGGCCGCGAGCCGGGCGCCCAGCTTTCAGGCCGCGCCACGTGGCGCGCGGGCTGCGACCCCGCACGGCCGCCCCTGCCCATCCTCGGGTCCCGGGCCACGACCTGCAGGCCGGCGCTCGTCCCCGCCGCCGCCGTCCCCGCCGCGCCCAGGGGAAGGAAGTCGGGAGAGGAGGCGGGGCCGCCGCGTGGCCGGAAGGTGGCAGCGGCCCGGGCGCCGCGCGCCGTGGAGGGGGCCGGGCGGGCGCGCTCCGGGCGGGGTCGCCTCGGGGTCCTAGTCCCGGTCGCGCAGTTAGCTCGCTCAGCCCGCGGTCGGGCCGGCGACCTTCAGGGCCAGAGCACAAACAACTCCTCCCGGGGCTGGCTGTCCCCTTTGTTGTGGTGGGCGGTTTGGGGTCGGCCCCTGACTTTGCGCTGGCGGCGGTGGCCGCGCCCGGGTCCCCGCGAATCCGCCCCGAGGCCGCTGGGCCGGGACTCGCCCCATCGCCCGCCGCCGAGGTGGCCCCGCCGCCCTGGGTCCCCGGGTCGCCCAGCCTCCGCCCGCGTTCGCGGCCCCCGGGTTGGGCGCCGGGAGGGACTGCTCGCGGCCGCTCCCAGGGGCTCTGACTTCATAACTGTTGCGTTTTTCGGATCTCTGGATCCGAGGCTGGGTCGTTTTTGTTCTTGACGGTGAGTTTGTTTTTTCCCACCTGGATCTACCGCCAACTCCTTAAAGCTCTCGCTGTAAAGATGTATCATATGTGAATAAAAGACGATCCGGGAGTCTAGTGCAATGAACCTGAAAGGGGCGGGAAGTAAGGAAACCTGGGTTTGGCCTCTGGAATGCGCCTGCTGTGTCGCAGTCTTCCCTGGGGAATAGTGACCCCTAGCAGCTTCACAGTTTCTTACAGGAGGGGTTTGGGGGCAGCGAACTGGGTCGGGCGGGGACGCTGTGCCTCGAGGCACAGATGCCTCGAAGCTGTATTTGCTCTTTGCGTGGCTACCTTACAGTTTCTACTCAAATTGTGTCGAAGGGCCTTAGAGGTGTGCTAAAGCCTGCTACCCCTTCCTAACCCCCACCACTGTCCACACACCCCTCTTGGTATTTCCCTATAACGTTTGCCGGCTATAAAATTGTGCATTTTGTTACAATTGTTTAGAAGATCAGAAAAACATGGCACAAGTCAATAGGAAAGACCATCAGTGATTTTTCTGAAGTCATATGCCCCAAGGAACTAGTCTGGTTTTCTTGAACTGCATTATTCTATTCAGACATCTAGCCCCTACGTCTGGTGGAACATTGGTTCCAGCCCAGAGCATGAGAAAAGAACCTCTTTCTGTTTTACACATGGGCTTGAGGTTGCTGTCAGCACTCCATAAATAACAGCTACTGTAATAATCATGAGTTCTGATGGGCACATCCCAGATCTGAGCCTCTAATCCAAACAAAAGCTTGTTAACTATATTAATTTAGCCTAACCGAGGAAGAATGATGAGAAGAAACAGTTGGTTCTATCTAATTTCTCACTACAGCAGACACATCATTCTTCATCTCTATGATCCAGCCCGTAGATTCAATAATTAAATTATGTACTGCATTTGGTGGATGCCGGGAAAGCAAAGGGGAAAAATACTTCATCGTTAACTATAGATTTTTTTTTCCTTGATAAGACTCAGGCTTGAAAGCGCTACATAGATTAAGATGATGATTTTTAATGTCAAGTTAACTTTACTTGGCTGTCTTGTTGCCACTAAAATTTATTATATGCTGAGCCCCTGGTTCCCCTCCCCCTCCCAAATTCACTGCTTGGTCTTTGTGACACTGGTCTATAGTCTTTTAGCCTTCAAAGATCCATTTCTCTTCTTACCGACCTCCAACCTATACATCACCAATTGCCGCTGGTCCTTCAACCACAACGTCATTAAGCTTTCTTCCTTCCTCTGCTCTGTAAAGACTGTCATACATAATTTAGTTACTTCTCATCATTCTCCATTTTGGTCAGCTCACACACTCCCCACTGCAATAAATTCAGGATGCTGCTTGCTGCAAACACATTACCCTGAATGGTCCTGCATTTCACTGAAAGTCTCTCCTCTTAGACGATGACATCATTCGTAATACAGGAAACCCTCCTGATTCACAGTTTCACAACTTGAGGTTTCAATTATTCTGCACCAACAGCAAACCCAGGCAGCCTAGGGAGGGGGAGGATGCATTCCTTGGTTTATCTTGCTCATTAACACCTTGTAACTCCAAGTGTGACTGTAGGTGTTAAATCTCTCATGTTAATACCTTATATTTTGGTTTACAATTGAGGATCTTTCTCCACCTACCACAGACACAGAGGCTCACTATGTTTTCAGCCATATCAAGAGTAAGGAGAGGGGGCTTCACAAAGGGTGAGCACAATCAGATGTTTGTAAGGACTATTGTCGCAGGCTTTGGCCTGGCTCCTCTATTTATATGTCTGACCTGGAATATACTTCAGTACCTCAAATGTGGGGGATCCAGACTGAAAAGACAGAAGTCAAGGTAAACATTCTTCTAGGGCCACCTCAGATGTGGATTGATGGCATTCGTGGACGTCTGCACTACCAAGATACCATTTACCCTTCTCCCACTGCCTCTGCTTGCCCAGGAGAGGATGTGGCTTCCAATCTAGAACAGAGGCAGGGAGTCTGCAAAGTCACCAATGTGTGCATCAAGTTTGTTGTGAGAAAAAGGGCGCAGCCTGCGAGTCAAACCACTTTGAACTCTAATTCCACTTTTACTACCCAAGTGACCTTCAGAAGATACTTACATTCTGGGAATCTTTGTTTCCTCATCTGTAAAGTCAACATTCATTCATTCAATCCTTTTTTATTAATTCTCTATGTGCTAGGTGCTTCGAATACCAACAATGAGCGAGATAACCAGTTCTTTCTCTCACAGAGCTTACTCCCCCTTCTCTCAAATAAATGCTGAACAAATGAACCTCATTGCTGGCTCCATTAACACAGTAAATGTCCTTATATAAGATAAGTCACCCACTGGAATACCTTTATTCTTAGTCCAGTGGCCGTCAGGACCAAAATCTTCTTTTCATACCTCAACAACAGCACTTAGAGGCAAAGTACCACTTTTACTGTTTTTCAAAGGAATAATTGTTTATGTTTCCATGCAGTGGTCCAAACTATTTAAACCTTAAGTAAGGAGATGACTGCCATTCTACTAAGCCAGAAAAGGAGTCAATGAAAATTCTAGAAAAAAAATTAAATATGTGGTCTTGTCAATATATACATTTTTATATGTGAGTTAGACCATGAGGTCAGTTGTTCACGTTCAATGAAAGACAGACAGAATGCAAATTGATATGACAGAATATTCCTATCAAAAAATTCAAGGCTCCTGAATAGGATTTGTGTTACAAGTTGAGGCCCCCAATTTTCTTTATCAGTACACATCTTCAAAATCATAATGAAGATCAGTGAGGAAATGTTAACTTGGCATATGCACAGAGCTGGGTGCTTTGCTATTATATATCAATAAATGCTTGTTGGCTAAAAAGTGGATTAATAGACAATAATTGCTTTACGCCAAATTTTTTGGAGCATCCCATGCATAAAGAGAAGTCTTTGTAAACTCTAGTTATACCTCTCCATCTGCTCCCTTTTTCTTCTTGCATTTAATGGACCTGGAAAGACATTTGTTAAGTGAGACATTGGGGTGGATGGGTCAGGAACCAAGGGGTTGAGCAGAACTGTTTTCAAGAGCTATGGGATCTTGGGGCTGGCCCCATGGCATAGTGGTTGGGTTTGGCGTGCTCTGCTTTGGCGGTCCGGGGTTCACAGGTTCGGATCCCAGGCGTAGACCTACACCACTTTCAGCCATGCTGTGGCAGTGTCCCACACACAAAATAGAGGAAGATTGGCACAGATGTTAGCTCAGGGCAAATCTTCTTCAGGAAAAAAAAAAAAAAGAGGTGTGGTATCTCAGTCTTAGGATTTAGGTCTTGGCCTGCAAGTAACCATCTCTAGTCCCAGAATGGAAGGCAACTGGGAAGGCTGTCTACTTTTTTGTGGTGTTGATTCTTCCACAACTGGATTTTCCTCTACAGAGCTGAACTTGTAGCCTCTTTCATACATAACCAGTTGAAGTTGATGGAAATTACATGTCTTATCACTTCAGAAAAGAACGAAATACATAAAATGTAAATCTAAAAGAAACGGGCAATTTTCTCGTACCACTTTATATTTCTGTGTAAGTTACCAAGTGCCAATCATTCTTGCTTTTTAAAATTCAAATTTATCAAGCAGCATGTAAGCTTTCAACGTTGTACAAGAAAAGATAATGCTTCATGTGGAACAGTCACTTATGCTGGTTCTGCAAAAGTGCCTACCCAAAGAGAATTTATCAGATTGCTGGTTTTATAGAACATTAATGACCTCATTAAATTTTCCCTCTCCTCTGGGGTTACCATGGAATCTACTGACAGGTAATCAACAAGGTATTATGGTTCTGGATATAAAATTCTTTATTGACATCAAAGTCACCACTCACTTTGTAGTGTGTATTTAACTGATGTAACAAGTTGAGTGCCCAAGAATCACTGTAAATGAAAGCCCCTATTAGATTGTATTTGGAAGTTAATGGCTAGCATAACCTGCTTGACATGTTGTGCCTTCCCTCAGGTAACTGGAGAGTTCACTGGGAGTAAACTTCTAAAGCAAGAATCAAATGAATATTTTACTATTGCAGCTCACTATGTACAGGTATATTGAGGGTACCATCTGTGGTCTCGCCATGACAACAACATCAATGCCCTGAGGTGAAAAGTCATCTTCTACAGGCATGAACAAACAAAATAAGGAAGGAAGCCAATACTATTTGAATAACTATTGACACTGTTCACAATAAGAAATTCTAAGCTTTGATGCAGGAGGTGATGGAGAACAACATGGCAGTAACAAGATCAGAGTCATCCAAAGGTCCCGTTGTCGACCAACCTCTGTCTGCTGAGTGTTTGATAGACAACCCAGAGATGAAAGGTAGAGAGCTGTCAGCTACGAAGCATTTTGAGATACTTTGACAGTAATGTTATATTCACATTAGCCCTAGATTGAGTTAAATATCAACCAATGGGAGTGGAATGACGCTCGTGAAATCATCCTTCTGAGAACAGGAGAGATTTAATAGTTTGGTGGTTACAGTAACCACTATCCTGCAAGAAAAATCAATATCTACACAGTGTTAGAATCACACCAGGGGCTCCCAGAGCTGAGCCATTTCACTGAAGAATACACCCGGGTTCATTAGAGTAGGAAGTCAGGATGTGGTAGGAGGTCACGCAAAAATACACCCTGGGCTCTTTTGTCCGGAAACCCAGGAAGATAGTCTTCTTTCAGAATCCGAGTGTTTTTTAAGAGCATAGAATTTACAGAGCTGGAAGTGACATTAGCAATCACTGAATCCAGACCCTTCTTTTTACAGATGATGGAATAGTGGCCCAGAAAGATTGCTTGGCTTGCTCCCATTCACACAGCTGATCTGGTGAGATTCTCTCCATGCCACGCTGCTTGTCCCCAGTCTTCAAGTCTATGAATCAAACCACAACTATTTATTGAGAGTCTCTATGGAAGGCACTCTGCTAAGCCTTCAAGGAGCATAAAAAAAAAAGCATTTAAGGGGCCGCCTGGTGGCGCAGCGGTTTAGTCCGCGCTTCGCAGCCCGGGGTTTGCGAGTTCGGATCCCAGGCACCCGCCAAGCACAGTGCCTGTCAGCCATGCCGTGTTGGCGTCCCATATAAAGTGGAGGAAGATGGGCACGGATGTTAGCCCAGGGCCAGTCTTCCTCAGCAAAAAAAGGGGAGGATTGGCAACAGATGTTAGCTCAGGGCTGGTCTTCCCCACAAAAAAAAAAAAAGCATTTAAAAAATCAGCTTTCTTGGATTCTTTGCCAGAGAGAAGATAAAACTACATAACAGGTTAACCAATATTTGATAGTCAAGTGGCCATGTAAGACAATAAAAGAGGTGTCCCAAAGTAGACTGTGATTTGTTGTGTGTCTTCTACCTAAAAAAAGACCCTTCTGGGTTAATCTCCATAATATATAAAGAACTCACATAACTAAATAACAACAAAAAACCCAACCTGATCAAAAAATGGGCAGAGGATATGAACAGACATTTTTTCAAAGAAGATATACAAATGGGCAACAGGCACATGAAAAGATGTTCAACATCACTAATCATCAGGGAAATAAAAATCCAAACTACACTAAGATATCACCTTATACCAGTTAGAATGGCTATAATCACCAAGACAAAAAATAACAAATGTTGGAGAGGTTGTTGATAAAAGGGACCCCTCATACACTGCTGGTGGTAATGCAAACTGGATCAGCCACTATGGAAAACAGTATGAAGATTCCTCAAAAAATTAAAAATAGAAATACTATATGACCCAGCTATCCCACTACTAGGTATTTATCCAAAGAACTTGAAATCAACAATTTAAAGAGGCTTGTGCACCCCTATGTTCATTGCAGCATTATTCACTATAGCTAAGAATTGGAAGCAACCCAAGTGTCCATTGACTGATGATTGGATAAAGAAGATGTGGTATATATATACAATGGAAAGCTACTCAGCCTTAAAAAAGACAAAATTGTCCCATTTGCAACAACAAGGATGGACCTTGAGGGTATTATGTTAAGTGAGATAAGCCAGATAGAGAAAAACTAACACCGTATAATTTCACTCATATGTGAAAGATAAACTAATACATGGACAGAAAGAACAGTTTGATGGTTACCAGGGGGAAGGGGGTTGGGGGGTGGGCACAAGGGGTGAAGGGGCACATTTATATGGTGACTGACAAATAATAATGTACAACTGAAATTTCACAATGTTATAAACTGTTATGACCTCAATAAAAAAAAAAAAAGCCCTTTCTGCCCACCTAGGAAGTAGTTTATGAAAACAGGGGTATCATGCTCCCTTCATTATGACTTCTGTTTAGTACAATATTCTGTTTATAACCCAGTTTCTTTTTTTTCTTTTTAATGTTATTTTTTTTGCAGGGAAAGAGTCACCCTGAGCTAACATCTGTTTCCAATCTTCCTCTTTTTTTTTTTTTCCCCTCCCCAAAGCCCCAGTGCATGGTTATATATCATAGTTTTAAGTCCTTCTAGTTCTTCTATGTGAGCCACTGCCACAGCATGGTAACTGACAGACGGGTGGTGTGGTTCCATGACTGGGCTGTGGAAGTGGTGAGAGTGCCAGACTTTAACCACTAGGCCTTCAGGGCTGGCTCCTAGTTTCTTTTTTGAAAGAAATGCAAGATATACAAGATGCAAAGGATGAAAGCCTGTACAAGACATACAGAATCATTCACATCTCAACCTGGAGTATAGAAGTTGCCCTAACTGTAGTTCTGCATGAGCTAGGGAAAAGACCCCATCTAGAGAAATCTGAATTTGCTTCTAGAGCTGTGATTAAGCTCTGACAATGAAGAGTGAGTGCACCTCTTTGCATTCACTACATACTACATGTTAATCTGCCCCTATGTAATCATAGCTCCTGACAAGCATGGAATTTCAGGCAAATAAATATACATATATACACAAGCATATGCAGTCTTTCTGCTTTATACTACTTAATTCAGTCCTTGTTGAAATCCTGGGGATAACATTACCTTTTAGATAGAGTTCTACTCTCTTTTCACCCACACAAAAAGCATCACATGAAATAAATAAATGAAAGTATGCAAGGCACACCCCCTCTAGGATTGGAGAAGGTGTCTGGATCTGGCTTAGAGACTGATAGCTAAAAACTTAGACTGGCTGCTGGGAACCAAGAATCTCTACACAATAATGCATATGCCCCCATGTAAACTCCTTATCTTTGCCTTCCACTCCTTTATATTTTCATATTCATGGCTCCCTGTGAAACCCAGAGGAGTCTATTTCTTGAAAGTCTTTGTTAATAACGTTTTCACTCCCTTGCTATTCTCATGTCACAGACCCAATGGCGTGTGTTGGCAAAAGGTGAGATAGTAAGTTTACATTTTAGAGCATAATTTCATTATGAAGTGATCCGTTGGTTTGTAACAGTCTACCACTGTTCTAGCCAGATATGAGCCAGGCACCCAGATCGAGGAAAGAACTTCATTTTATAAAAACGATGGCAAATTCTATTAGTGATTTTAGCGGCACGTTAAGCAGGTTATTATTAGACAACTGACGTTTTGTATACAGAAAGATTCTTTACTTGAAAGTCAAGTGTCATTCCAAAGAGGGAGAAATTATTTAGGATTTTTTTTCAAACATCAAAGAAATCCCCTGCAAACCTAACCTTACAAACACCTCCATCAGTTTAGGAATCGGGGCTAGAATTGATGGCTTTGGTTTCTCTTTGATGCAAACAATAATACCAGAATAGAATGGCTCTGGGAAATGATCATCAGCAGTGGTCAGGAAGGTTGATTCTTCTATATCCACAGCTGGACCCCGACGCTGATGGACCGAAGCCCAGCTGAAAGGCGGTATTTTTCATTCACAATGCACACCACAAAGAACTCCCCCTTTGCTTCCTCCAAACAGAATCTCATCCTCCTGCTGTATACACAGATATTGCAGCAGTAACTGAGATGCTTGAAGAGTTTTTCACTGCGTCTGCCTTTAGAAGTACATATTTGTCTCAGCAGAAGCTAAACATTTTTAAGAGCACAGTAAGAAATAGTCCAGAAAACATCAAAGCTTGATAGCTTTTTAGAAAACTTGATGGTCTTGCTGGTACAACTCCCTATGAAATGGTTCAGTCGTAATAACAATGGAAAGGGTATCAGTGCAAACTGCTGATGAAACATCAGAAAATGTAGCCAAGGGTCTTTTAAACACATTCAAGAACTGTTCTTTTGAACTGTGCCTCTTAGCCTTGGAAAACCTCTTCAAGACTTTAAACAGGACTTTGGATGAACTGCAGAGTGAGAACCTGAAATTATCTTGTGCACTGGAATCAATATCCAGCAATATTTTCTCTTTGAGAGAAATTCAATCCGACAGAAAAGAGAACAGCAATAGGCAAACTGGGACCCTGGCTAAAATGCTTGCCTTAGAAAGACGCTGTAAAGCAGGACAAATTAGGTGATGTCACCAGAGGCAGAAAACCATAGTGACAGAATAAAATGTTATCTGGGCTTCAGAATACTTCATTATCACTACCACAGGTCACTAAGCTTCACAAAATGCATCCATCAGCCTCGAGAGCCATTTGTAAGCCGCCGCTGTAGCTAGATGGCACAGCGACTGAGCACACAGCCCCTGGGTCACAGGAGACCAGGGTTCAAACGGAAGCCTGGGCCCCAGACCAAGGTTTGTTAGTCTCGAAGTGCTCTCTAGTGGCCAGTGAACATAAAATTATCCAAGGCACGGAGGCACTTGGGGGAGGACTCAGAAATAGAGAGTTGTCTTGGAAAGGCAAGATAGGGACGCTTTCTCCCGCCATTGGCCTCTCCTGGATCTGTGGGGACTTTTAAAGAGCAAACTTGCCTTTTCCAACTATTGTGTGGCTGCCTATAAAACACTTATAAATTGTGAAGCTCAGCTAGGTAATTTTTACACTGTGTATTAGAGGCTTGTCATATTAATGGGGAAGGGTTTAGGTTTAAATGAATCTTTGTGCACTTCTAGGAGGTTCATTAGTAAAAGGTATTTCTAAATAGAATGCAAAGAAGATTTAGCTTGTCCATCTATCTGACTATGCAAGTGTTCTGGACTGTGCTTCAAAATCATCTTGCAAGCAAAAGTCACTGTTTCAGGGAATGTGAAAAGATTCAAGTATCAGGCTGGTTGGAGAGAATCATATCCCAAGCCCCTGTGTATTCCAGGTGCAGCCCCATATTTTATCTCTAGTATTCACTTAATCCTTGCAAAAAACCCTCTGATGTAGGAATTATGATCTGGTTTTTTTTTTTTCCAGATAAGACAGAGGTTGAAAAACTTTTCCTGTAAAGGGCCAGAGAGTAAATATTTTAGGCTGTGAGGGCCAGCCAATCTTTGTCACATCTGTGCATCACTCAACCTGTTGTTATAGTGTGACAGCGGTCAAGGACAATAGGTAAACAAATGAGAGTGACTGTATTCCAATAACTTTATTTATGGACACTGAAATGTGAATTTCATATAATTCTCCCATGTCTCAAAATATTGTTCTTTTGGTTTCTTTTCAGCTATTTAAAAATTATTCTTAGCTCACAGACCATGCAAAAACAGGTAGAGACGCCATACAAAAACAGTGGGCTGTATTGGCCACAGGCCAGAGTTTGCTGAGTCCTGTGATAAGGAAACTGAATCTCGGTCCACAAGTCTGTAAGGGGCAGCATCAGCGTCAAACCAGCCCACCTGCAGTCCATGCTGAATTGGGTATCACAAGTTGTGCCTCCATTTTTAGTACATCAGACCTCCTTCCGCCATCAAAACCAGAGTAAATTTGTTTTTTGTTTTCTAAAAAAGAGAAAATTCAAAAGAGAACTTCTCTAGGAAGAGTCAAGACAAAGGCAGAGAAAGGAAGAAAAAAAGCATTGAGGCAAGCCAATTAGGCATTAAGAAATATGTACAAAGGAAAAAAGAAGAAATATGTACAGTGCCCTTCCTGGAAGACTACTACGACTTTGTGGAGATTTCCAAATCAGATAGAAGGGACAGTTCCTGAATTCAAAAGACTTGATATCATATAGGGTACACATTAGAAATTCATGGAAATATCAATTTTAAAACTTGCCAATGTGTATCCAATCACCTTTAGCAGTAGGGAAATACACAATGCAAGAGTTGCTTCTAGGAGAGAGATCCTCAGGGAGCCCAGGTCTCCTGCTTCCAAAGGTGTCAGGCATTAACTCGCTTGTAGCCTGAACAATTTCCAGCCACAAAACCCAGGTGAGAAAAAGAAAAAAGAAAATTTTCTTGTTCTTCTAGAATTTAGATTAACTTCTACTTTGAGTTCTAATCCTGTCTAGTGAAAGAAATGTAGACTCAGTCACTTCAGGTTTAAAATCAGTCAGTTCAGCATTTCTCTTTCCTCAACTTCTGCCCCGGAAGTGAAACCCCCTTCCACATTTGAGGGTCGAGGGTAACGGTATAGCCTCAGAGGGAAGGTATTTGATCCTCAGTGGGCATCTGTCCACACAGGTCCATGGCCCCCCATGTCTCCAGTTGTCAATCCCAGTGCCCTCCACTGAGATGGAACAGTCCCCTCGGTCACCAGGAACCCTGTGACTTCCTCATCCCAACTTGGAGGCCCCTTCATGTCTGGCCACCACTTCCTCACCGTGCCAGCCACGTCAGGCATTCCTGTGTCCTTCACTGCTGCCCACCCCACCATGCTGGCTCTGTGCTGCACAATCTGGGACCTTGCTCTCGTCTCTGGACCTCACCAGGAAGCAGACACAGATCCCTTCATCCACAAACCTTATCTGAGGGATAAGCACAAAGATGGTGGAAGGTGTAGGGAACTTACAGCACCCAGCTCACTCACTTCCCCTCCAGCTCTCAAGTTCACCTTCAACATCAAGTTCTTTCCCACCCCACCCCCCAATAATGGCATAAATCAAAGTCCTGTGCCACTTGAGAGGATTCAAGGAGAACACAGCATCACTACTGTTATATTTCTGCCAAAGATGTATAACCTGGATCTAACAATGATCCAACATGGACAAACCCAGACCAGGCAACATTCTACAAAATAACTGGTCTGTAATCTTCAGAAAGTGTCAAGGGCATAAAATTCAAGGAAGGACTGAGGAATGTTCTAGACTGATAGAGACTAAAGAGACAAATGCTAAATGCAATGCATGGTTCTGGATTCAATCCTTGGGACAGCAGGTCAGGCTTGAATGGGGTCTGAAGACTAGTTGGTAATAATGTGTCAGTGTTCATTTCCTGATTTAGGTGGTGGGATGGTTTTGCAGGAGGATGTCCTTGTTTGTAGGCATATACTGAAGTGTTCAGGGGTGATGGGGCAACTTACTCTTAAATGGTTTAGAAAAGAATAGTTCTTTGTTCTGCACTTGAAAGTTTTCTGTGAGTTTAAGACTGTTTCAAAATAAAAAATGTAAAATAATGCATGGACATGTAAAAGTCCAAGAATAGCAAGACATTGCTGAAGAAAAACAAGTTGAGAGGGGTTGCTTTACCAGATATCAACACATATTTTAAAACTATAGTATTAAGACCATGTGGTACTTATTGGCACAAGGGTAGAGAAATGGATTAATGGAACAGAATAGAGAATCCATAAACAGGCTCACTTTTAGTGGAGAATTCATAAATTACTAAGTTAGCAACCATAGAGCAGTGGGAAAACAATAAATAGTGCTGAATTAATTGGAGGTCCATATGGAAAAAATTAAAACTTGACCATTACTAAACATATACACAAAAATTAATTCCAGGTGGACTGCAGATCCAAATGTGAAAAGTAAACAGTAAAACTTGTAGATCAGTGCTGTCCAATAGAACTTTCCATGATGGTAAAAATGTAATAATTATATACTGTCCAGTACATTAGCCACTAGTCATATGTGGCTACTGAAATGTGGCTAGTGCAACTGAGAAACTATATTTTAAATTTAATTTAATTTTAATTAATTTAAAGTTAAATTGTCATGTATGGCGAGTGACTACTATGTTAGACAGCACAGACTGAGAAGATAATTTAAGAAAATACCTTCAGGATCCTGTGTCAGGAAAAGATTTCTTAAATAAGATGTGGAGAGTACTAACCGTAAAGGGAAAATGATACTTGTACTTAATTCAAATTAAGAACCTTAAGAACCATCATGCTAAGTGAAATAAGCCAGACACAAAAGGACAAACACTGTATGAGTCCACTCATATGAAGCATCTAAAGTAGTCAAAATCATAGAAACAGACAGTAGAAAGATGGGTGCCAAGGGCTGGGGAGAAAGGGAAGGGGGAATTAGTGTTTAACGGGTATAGAGTTTCAGTTTTGTAAGATGAAAAAGTTCTAGAGATCTGTTGCACAACAATGTGAATATACTTAACACTACTGAATTGTACACTTAGAAATGGTTAAGATGGTAAATTTAATGTTATGTATTTTTTTACCACAATAAAAAAAAATTAAACACTTCTGTTCTTCATTAAGAGAGTGGGAAAGGTAAGTCGTAGCAAAGAAAAAAGCATATTACATAACTTGACAGAAGACTTATAGTCTGTATATACAAAGAATTCCTACAAAGCAATACGAAAAAGATAGTCCAATATAAAAATGTACAAGACACTTGAACAGACATTTGACAGAAGGGGATATCAAAACGGCTGATAAATACATATAAGATGTACTCAACGTCATTAGTCATCAGGAAAATGAAACTAAAAACTACAATGCCATACCACTATTCTCATACCAGATTGGCTAGAGCTTAAAAGATTGATAACATCAAGAACTACTTGAATGTGTAGGAACTGGCTACTCTCGTATATTGGCTGGTGGAAGTGTCCATTGATAGAACCACTTTAGACAACTGTTTGACCTTATCTACTAAAGTGGAATGTATGCATCTCCTATGATCCAGCAATTCCATTTCTAGGCATATATCCACAGAAACCTATATATGTGTGCACCAAGAAACATGCCTAAGAATGTTCATTCTCATTATTATTCATAATGGTCAACAACCCAAATATGGAAATATTTGGAAACAACCCAAATATCCATCAACAATAAAATGGTAAGTTGGGGTATGTTCGTACAACCGAATATTATGCGGCAATAAAAATAAATGAACCACTGATACACATAACATGGACGAATCTCACAAATTTCGTATTGAGCTGAAGAAACTCTGCCAGTTATTTAGCTGTTGTCTTTCAGCTTCAAGCCCATTCTTCCGTTCTCTGCTTTGCAACACTGGGGCTGGGACCCTGCAAAGCATATTTCTGCGTTGCTAGCTGGTTCCCTGGAGACTCGGCCAATGGGGGAACCAGCGGAGACTGCAAGGCTGGAATTGGAAAATGGACCTGTTCCTTCCTACAGCATCAGTTGTATCCAGTTTTTGGTTTTTCTTCCATCATGGAAAAAAATCATCATTGCCTCTCCTCAGAGATCTGATTTTCAGTTCCACAGCACCCCTCCTCTTGGTCTTCTGAATTTCAATAATTCCAGCTTCTTCTCTTTGTTCCCCCAGTCCTAGAGGTGATGATTGCATCCTGAGGTTACAACTTCACGATACCTTAGTGTCTCTTTTTCCCTTCTCAGTTCTCCCGCACCCAGTTAGCAATTCTCTGTATTAAACTAAATTATCTCTGTTAAAATAACTGATGGGGCTTCTATAACCTGATGCTGCCAAACACAAAATCATGTGTATGATTCCATTCGTATAAAGTTCAAAAACAGGCAAAACTGCTGGCACCTTTAGAGAGAAGGGAGAGGAGTCATCATCGGGGGGATGGAGTGGGGGTGTCCTGGGAAGCTGGCAGCATCGTGATGCTGACCTGGAAGGTGATTACACGGTGTGTTCCCCTGTGATAATTCATGGAGCTATTCATTTACGCTGTACACTTTTCTGTATGTGGCTTTTAATTCAATAACAATTTTTTCAAAAAAATTAAACTTCTTTATGTATAAGAAGAGAGATTCCTGAAATGGAAAGGTAGGACCTTTACAGCACTTTTTCTCCTAGTGTAGACTACTGGCAGGCGTCAGGATCACCTGGGGTCGTCATTTAAATTGCAGATGACGGGATCCCCCCCTCAGAGGTTCTGTCAGTAGGTCTGGGATGTGGCCCAGAATCTGAAGCTTTAACAAGCTCTCTAGGAGCATCTTACGTACGGCAAAGTTTGAGAATCACTGATATTGGCTGCCCTGAGCCTCTTCCTGGTAGATCTGACCCATCTGCTACCCACAGTAACTCCCACCATACCTCTATGAAACCAAGCATTGACTTTGTTTACCTCCAAATTCCTGTTGACTAGGAATTTCTCCTGTATTTCTTTTAATAAGGTTCCAGTGTAAAGAAACATCTCATGGAGTTGAAATGATGGGATTTCACTAATACCCGGTATCTCCTACTGAAGAAAAGACTAGACATCTGGAAACTCTCAAGAGACAGGTGTAAGACTGACCCAGGTGGTGAGTGATTGATGGATCCTTTGAGAATCCGCTGGGAGCTCTGAAGCCTCTCTGGAAATTGCACAAACGCACAATTTGCATTTTGGAGAGTTCTCAGTCACCCATCGGAAATCTCATAGGGATCCATGAGCCATTGGTTAGGGACCTCTGCTGTGGGACTCATGGCCCGCACTTGGGGTGAATTTTATTTCAGAAGCAGGTGAGACCCTGGAGATTTCTGGGAGAGGGCGATGTGCTCCAAATACCCGCTGATCTCTTTTGGATGCTTCAGTGAGAAGAAACTGGCAAAAGGAAGTCGGCAAGGGTCAAATTCTAGTTCTATCCCAACAACTATGGGGACCTGTTCCCATCTCTTAATTTCTGTTCCAATTTCTTCACTTGAAAAATGGCATTAACACTTGCCCTGCTTTCTTCACGGGGCTGCTGTGAGGCCCAGAGAAGATGTGGAAGTCCTGTGCACTGAAAGACACAAGGCACTATATATGTTTATTAAATAGCCACAAAATAGCCAGGTACAGGTCTGATGTGGGTTATACGTGCAAACATTTGTCAAATATTTGTCCAAATACAAGGCATTTTCCAAAATCCACGTACGAGGGAGTAAAACCTGCCTCAAGACGTGACCATAGAAGAAATAGGTGAAACCAAGAAATGTGGAACAATTGAGGTCTTTTTAAAAGGGAGAAAAAGGAAAAAAACCTCCCAGATAAAAATCATAGGCCCAAGGGTCAACAAAATGTACTTACACAGTAACCACTGCCGTGAAGTCTTCTAAACTCTGCAAAGGACTCTATAGAGGAGTCCCGCAGGCCCCGCCCCCAGGAACACTGGTCCGGGGTCCTGCACCTCTTTGGGCTCCATCCTGTGGCCAACAGCTGCTCTTCTCATAGTCACATGCCTGTCTTTGTATTTTCTACTCGTATCACCTGGAAACGTACTCTTACTTCAGCGAATGTAACTGATCTCAATTTAGCTATGGTAGGGTCATTTTGTAATCTATCATTACAAACGATGTTTTTACTACTCTAGAATATTACAAACCATGGTCTGCAGAATGTGAAAAATCCTATCCAATTCCTCGCCTCATGTAGACACAGCCTTCAGCATTAGGCACAAATCCTTTCCATCGAAAGACTCATCAAAGGAAGGATGGGAAAGGAGCATAATCTACTCCCCTCCTCCTTCTAATTTAGCACCAACAGGTGTCATGCAGGCTGCAATTTTAAATATCTTCGTTGTATTGCTCTTGGCTAGCTTCTACCTTCTACTATCTTTGATACTCCCAGGTCTATGACTTTAAGATTTAAAAAAGTTTGTTTGTAAAAGTTGGAATAATTTTCCTTTTAGTATGGAAAAGTATTATATTAATATAACCAAGGTAATTGCTTCATGCATGGAGAGGAGGATGAAGCAAACAGATCTCACACAGCTTCAGAAGAACTTGAATTACATTTCTGAATACAGAGTTATAGCAACTGAGATAATAGCTAAGAATCTACCAGGATTTTTCCCTGACAATAACAGATATTGTATTGAATTCATTAGTCTTGAGTCATCAAATAGAAGATTACATCTGGGGAAAATGTTGAGTTTAGTGATCACATGAAAACCAGTATGACATACGCTAGGTCATATTTTTAGCATCAAGACTTGAAGCCAAAGAGAATATTGATGGATGTGTGTGTACTGTTATCCATCATAAACTGACATCCAGCGACATAACCATTAGGCTACCAAAGCTTCCTATTTCCAGAAGAGAGTAAGCATTCTAGGTGTGACTCAGAAATAATAAGGTTGATTGTTGTGGAGTCTGTCTCATTGCTATATAATCAAATTACATGTCCTCTTGAAGTGGTTGACCTTTGATTCAACAGTCTTACTAAAAAAAAATAATGACATAGTTGTTACTATACAAATTTTATTTACTTGCATCTTTCAGAATCTTGTATATTTTGTCTGTTGGCCAACCAGAGCTCCCCTTATTCTGGTAAGCTCTACAATTGCAGTTAATCTCACTTTCTAGAAATTATAAAACTAGTAATGCAATTGGCATACACTAGAAACATCTTAAATGTTTGGAAACACCATCATCATCATTGCTAAGATTTACTGAGCTCTTCACAGGTATTATATTGGTTAATTATCATAGCAACTCAGGAGAAATATAATTATACCTACTTCACAGATGAGAAAATTGAGGTTATAGAAGTTAACTCACCCAAAGTCACACAGATAGTAAGCTGTGGAGCCAGGAGTCAAACCCAGGCATTTTGACTCTGAAGCCTGCCACAATACTGTACTGCCTTAGTTTCTACGTTATGCAGTCATCAAAAAGGGATGCACGTAGTATACATAAATATAATGGGATACTAAGACCAGAAAGAATCCTGTATTTGAAGACTATTTAATAGTACGAGAAATTTTCATGATATCTTTAAAAAAAAATTCTTGAGTAATTACTGTGTGCCAGACATTGTGGTAAGTTGCTATATGTACATTATCTCATTTAATCCTCGTATTAACTGACAGCATAATTAGTTCTACTATTATCTCCATTTTAAAAATGTAGGGGCCGGCCCAGTGGCGTAGTGATTAAGTTCACATGCTCCGCTTTGGCTGCCCCGGTTCGTGGGTTCAGATCCCCAGTGCAGACCTACACACCACTCATCAAGTCATGCTGTGACAGTGTACCACATACAAAATAGAGGAAGATTGGCACAGATGTTAGCTCAGGGACAATCTTCCTCAAGCAAAAAGAGGAGGATTGGCAACAGATTAGCTCAGGGACAATCTTCCTCACAAAAAGAAAAAGAAAAAAGTGTGGAAACTGAGTCAGAGATTTAAGAATCTTGGCCAAGATCACACAGCTAATAAATGGCAGAGCCAGCATTTGAACTTAGGTTAACTGACTCCAGAGCCCATGTACTGAACCACTATGGTATATTGTTTCATAGGACACAAAATCATACACACTGCATGATGTTAATTTGGGTAATACATGCCTGCACACACATATATGTGTGCACACACATAGGAAGAAAAAAAGACTGGAAGGAAATACACAAAACATTTAAAAGTGGTTGTTGCCAAGTGTCAGACTATGAATGATTTCTATTTTCTTTTTCATACTTTCCTATATTTCTTAATTTTTCTTTAATGAACATTTATTTCTTTTTAATTAACGAAAAATTATTAATAATATAAAACAAACATAATACTTGTGAATAATGCACTGTGCCCTCTGGAAGCCAAACTCTGTGGTAAGCAAAGCTCTCCTTCCATCCTCAGCCTCTTCTCGCAGGCTCACTGCATTTCCTGACTGTAGCTGAAACCAGGCTGGCCTGGAGCTCCTTCGCAGACGGGGCAATTGCCACGCCAGACCGTCACTCTCCCGCTTCCCTTGAGACTCACAGCATCTGTCGGTACCACTTTCTCGTCCCACTGAATGCTATCGTCAACGAAGCTGGATTCTGTCCCTCATGTGTCCCTCTTCCCTCACCCTCATCATCTTTCTTGACAGCTTCAACGTCCACATGGACGACCCACGCTTACACCCTGGCCAATCAATTCCTTGGCTTCCTATGGCCAAGGAGTAACCTTTTGATCCACTCTGTTATTGTTATTCTCTTGCATGATTGTACACACCTCACCAAAACTGTTTACCTCCCAAACATTATACACACTAACCCCAACGTCTTATCTTCAATGACACTTGATCAAGAACTTCCCCTATATTTCACCTTTATCATGGCGTAAAATCCACTGTTTCTCCATTTCATTCATTAGCCTGTTCCTTTATTTACACTTCTTCTCCAGATTAGACTCCATGGCCCATCATTTGAATCACATAGTGATGTCTCCCCCTCCAACACACTTGCCTGAACAGACCCAGACGTCCACCAGCAACAGGTCTGCACCCAGCGGTTGAACTTTGCCAGATTCACGCAACTGGGCAAATTGGCTTCACTTTAAAATTCATGATCTCAGCCCCCCAGATGGGGTCTCACAACCCAGCAACCATTGCATTTTTTGCATTTAAGATTACTGTCCTGTCTCCAAGAGAACCACTTCTTCTCTCCTCTCAAACCCTCTTCCCCACCTCCCCCCAGTGGCTTCCTCACGCCCTCTATCTACTTTGCTTTGTAGTTGGTTGAGAAGATAGAAGCCATCAGATGATTACTCACTTACTTTCCCGCCATCAGATTTACAACCTTACCTGCACTGGTGCCACAGTCTATTTTTCCCTTCCTTCAGCAACTGAGGAACAGCTTCCTTTCTTATCAAAGGCCAATCCTTCCATGTGTTTTCTGGATCCCATCCTTTCCCAAGGAATTTGCTCCATAATTATCCTTTCTTTCATCTGCAATACCAGTTTTTCCTTAGCTCATTTCCTATGCCCTAATATCACAGAATCCTCCATCTTTTCATATTTCAGCATATTCTAGGCAAGGCCAGGAGTTATGATGAATGACGGGACCACGCTTTTTTTTGGAATCAGCTAGTGCCGAGGTTAGTTCTTTAGGCCCAGACTCACCCACATCTGTTACAGCCTGACCATATGGAAGGATCCCCTTTGCTCCTAGAGTGCTGTTCTCATTGATCATCCAAGAGAACAGGAATGGTGCATGCATCACCTCTTCTAGAAGCCATGTGCCCTGGTTGGATATGATGTTTTCTTGCTGAGGAAGGATGCACTGGCATGGGAAACACCATGACGACATGATGACCTCTTATGCTCATTCTAAACCACTTGGAATAGTTCCAGGGGACTCCAGCCTCACAAAGCTGACCCCACTAGGGGCCGACTGTCACATGTGTATTCATAAGACAGATGAGAGACAGGGTAAAGATTGTTATCTGGGTAATTATGGGAAGTTGTGAGTACTGACTGTGCCCCTTGGCTTTGACCACGCACTCTCAGCATGCCAGCACATAAAGATTATTGTCCTTCAACCTTTCGTTTGCTACTGGGCAATAAACTAAGCATACTCCCTGGACAGACACTTCCCTGGGGATGGGTTATTCCAGTAAATTATGTAGATCTTGAGGCTCTGTGCCTCTTCAAAGTTCCAGGTGCTTCCACTCCAAGAATCTCTGCCAATCTCTCTGCCCTCCCACTTACTATTACAGATGGTGAAGTTCCTGGACCCAGAAAGCTGGTACTGCAGCTTCATATCACACGTTGCCAGTCTGACTGCCCATGGACAGCCTGATATGAAGAAGGAGACAAAGAAAGAGTGACAGAAAAGTAATAGTGATCACAGAGTCAAATATGCCAGGCTATCAATCTTAGCAAGACAGAGAGTGGTCTATCTCATAGATGCTCCAGTCAGAGGGATTTGAGAAACTTAAGCCTTATAGAGTATTTCCCAAGATCCTGCCAGGAATAATTCAGTTCTCCATGGCCTTGACCATGCAGGAAAGTCCAGCAGGATGAACCCAAACAGGAAGGCAGAGATAGAAAAGGAGAGAGTCTGGGGGAAGTTCTCCCAGACATACAGCTCAGCTGACTCTCATGATGGGAACCAAGAAGAAAGGAAGAAAATAACCTGCCCCACCCTTTGGACTAGTTGTTCTTGAAGTGTGGTCCATAAACTAGCACCTGTCTTTGAACTGTTTGTTAAGTGTATGTGATAAGTAGAGAAATAAATGTTTCGAAACCTTTAGAGCAATTTGATGGAGTAATTTTCTGTTGAAACTTGGGACTTCTATTTTGTATGCCTTTATTTTTTTCTAGAAATTCATTTTTATCATATTTTACAAAAATATAGATCTGGTAGAGATTGTGGGGAAAACTCTGGTCCTTCTTCACAGATTGAAGCCAGGGACCTGAGGGTTACTATAAATATTCAATAAGAACATGATTACCTTTTGACTTTGTTCCGGACACAGACATAGATGAAAAGAAGTTAATTTTGTCAGTTTGCTGTTTTCTTGTTTAACTTGAGGGGTAACTCAAGGGTCACAAGGATTTATGAGCTTGTTTTGCAGAAGAAAAAAATGCCTTCAAGGAAGTTACAATCATCATATAACCAGCCCCCAGCTGCTGTTGATGCCCAGAAGTCAGATTGCCCAAGGACTTATCTGGAGTGAAAGAAGCAGATTACCCCTTTGTTTCTCTGAAACTCCTCCTGCCAAGCCCCTTAGCTGTATAAAATCCCCTGCTTTCTTCTCTTGGGAAGGCAGATTTGAGAGAATCTATCCTCTGGCGTTCTTATTTTGGACAATTCAAATAAATCTTCCTCCATCTCCAAGCACTGATATCTCAGTGATTGGCTTACTGCTCACTGCGCACACAAACTTGAGATTAAAAGATTCAATATTAAGATGACGAGAAGCACAGCTTTAGATTCATGTCTGTAGTTAACTCATGGCAAGAGCATTTTCCTTCTGGTGACAACCATGCCTCCTCCTGCCCTTCTGTCCTGACAGGCTTACATGAGAGCCAGCTGCATACCTCAAGCCTGGAAGGAATAGAGTCTGAAGGGGAGAAAGAGCATTCTTTCTGGGTCCTTTCTGGCTGGGCTACAAATTAAATTGACATGAGGCCAAATAGCAAGAGAAAATCAAACAAAGCTTTATAACATGTATACATGGGAAAGACCAGGGAAACTGAGTATCTCTCCACAAAATGGTAGAGGTTCTCCTCTTTAAATAGACAAACGAGGATATTGGGAGTTGGATCAGCCATGGGAGATTACCAGAAAGGCACAGTAAGGTTATCCTGCAGATTTAAGGCCTGGCCTTCCACATTGACAAGTTTCTAGAGATGAGGTCATCCACCCCTCTTCCCAGTACAGAGAAGGAGATACCTTTACAAATGGGGATTTCCCTTACAAATGTGAATGTCTGGTAAACAGAACTTTGATAAGAATGGGGGCATAGCAAACACCCTCCCAGTCTATTGATACCCAGAGTTATCCAAGGTGATGGCCCATCCCAGGGACAGGCCTTCCATCCCAAATCCCTTTAGACAGTTGCAGGGTGGGGCGGGGTGGGGGGAAGGTCAAAGACTCCTTCAGAGCAAGGTAAAGAGACACATCTTGAGGTGGGCAATTCTGATCCCTCACAAGTCTCTGGAGAGAGAGAGTATGAAGATAATAAAAGGAAAAGAAAAGAATGTTATTTAATACCTACTTATGATTTAAATCCTGCCCTTTTTTCTTAAAAGATTGAAAAGACAACAAATGGGATATGTTTAGGAGTGAACAACCTCCCGGGCAGGAAGAGAGATTTAGAGCCAGTAGTGACATACCTCTTCCTTTAAGTTCAAAGAGAGTTATAAGACGGTCAATGTAGAGACAGATGAGAAAAAAAGAACAAAGCATAAAAGAATTCAAACTGTACTGTATTCATCTGCTAGGGATACCATAATAAGATATCATAGACTGGGGGGCTTAAACAACAGAAATTTATTTCTCACAGTTCTGGAGGCTGGAAGTCCAAGATCAGATGTTGACAGGGTTCGTTTCTGGTGAGGCCTCTCTCCTTGGCTTGCAGATGGCTGCTTTCTTGCTTTGTCCTCACATGGTCTTCCCTCTGCGTATGTGCATCCTTGGTGTCTCTTCCTCTTAAGAGGACACTAGTTGTAATGAATTAGGGCTCCACTCTCGTGACCTCATTTAACCTTAATTACCTTTTTAAAGGTCTTATCTCCAAATAGAGTCACACTGGGGGTTAAGGCTTCAACATGTGAATTTGGGGGGAAACGGTTCAGTCCATGAGAGGACCTGTGCCTCAACAGCTGCCCAGAATTGTACTCAGTGTGGGCTCTAGCAGGGACAGGCAGCAGGCCTGGCAGGGAAGGACTAAGGACACAGTCCTAGCCTGCTGTCAGTACCATGCGCATTTCCTCACCATTCATTCTTGCTCCTTTGGTAATTTCGCTTCACTTCCTTGCTCCCCTGCCATGTTATTGATAATTCAGTGTCGACGCAAAATAACCAATAACCATTCTATAGACAAGAGAAATAAGGTGAGTTTACTTGAACCAAAGTGAGGATTATAACCTGGGAAGGCCTTAGAAAGCATTCTGGAGAAGCATGGTTTTCAGTACAGTCTTATATTTTTTTAGAACAAAGAACATACATTAAACACACCCAGGATACATTTTCATCAAAATTTCAAAAGGTATTTCGTTGCAAATGAGCAGGTCAACACGACTGTGATGTCAGGAAAGGGACTAATCCGGGCATTACAATAGCGTGTTACCAATAGGGTGTTACCAACAGGATGTAGGAGGGGAAGTATGCATTCTTATCTTAAGATAGTGCAGTCTTTGCTTTAATGGTTAAGCGGATGTACAATGTATCTTTGATAGGCCATAAGTCAGGCTTTTTAGTTCAAGCCAAATCAGTTTTGAACCTGAATAGTTACCCCGTAGACCTCAGTATGTGAGAATCTCTTGTCATCAGAATCTGTAGCGTGTGAGAGGTGGACCCTTTATTAACTCTGGTTCTCAAGATCATAAAAATATGAAACCAAGATAAACTGAAATTGACAAGGCAGGACACTGTACAAAGAAAACTCCTATAAGTGTGGCCAAAGACCAAGTAGCTAAGGTCTATAACTTGCTCATAATGTTTAAAAGGTCATTGTAGAGAGCTAAGACTAAAAAGAAATGAAGAAATTCTTCGAGAAATATCAGACTCAATGAGGAAAAGCAACATAAGGATAATAGGTATTCCAGAAGGAGAAGAAAGAGAAAAAGGAGCAGAGAGTTTGTTCAAAGAAATAATAGCTGAGAACTTCCCCAACCTAGGGAACGAAAGGGAAATAACAGTGAATGAAATCAATAGATCACCTAAATATATAAACAGGAATAAAAAATCATCTCGCCACATAGTAGCAAACTTGAAGAATACCCGTGACAAGGAAATAATATTGAAGGCAGCTAAACAAAAAAACAAAATAACATACAAAGGAAACCCCATCAGGCTCTCAGCTGATTTCTCGACAGAAACTCTACAGGCTAGGAGAGACTGGAATGATATATTCAAAATCATGAAAGACAAAAACCTTCAGCCGAGAATACTTTATCCAGCAAAAATATCCTTCAAATACGATGGAGAAATAATAACTCTCCCTGATAAACAAAAGCTAAGAGAGTTCGTCACCACAAGACCCCCACTACAAGAAATGCTCAAGAAGGCCCTTAGGCCTGAAAAAAAACAAATGAGAAAGGGGATACAAAGATTTCAGCAAGGAGAAAAGCAAGGAGACTGAACCAGAACAAAATACAGTTGGAAAACATCAAAAATTAATTCAAGCTCATCACTGGAAACACACATTCATGACACAATCTGGAATAAAGAGATAACAAATAAGGAGGGGAAGAGGTAAGGGATTGAACTGACCCAGCCTCAGGAAAAAGGAGGCATCTGAAAATGTACTTTCTTATCCAGGAGATCGCTTATATAAACCGCACGGTAACCACTAAACAAACAACCAGAAGAGAACCACACATGACAAATAAAGAGAAAACCAAGAGAATGAACATGCAGAAATACCAAATTGAATTTGGAGTCCGAAACACAAGGGACAAGAAATGAAGGAAATGCAAAAGAACCAGAAGATGAACAACAAAATAGCAACATTAAACCCTCATATATCAGTAATCACTCTAAACGTAAATGGATTGAATTCTCCAATCAAAAGACACAGAGTGGCAGGATGGATTAAAAACCAAGATCCAACAATCTGCTGCCTCCAGGAAACACATCTCAGCTCTAAAGACAAACACAGACTCAAAATAAAAGGATGGAAAACAATACTCCAAGCTAATGGCAAACAAAAGAAAGCAGGAGTAGCCATACTTATATCAGACAAAGTAGACTTCAAGATAAAAAAGGTAATGAGAGACAAAGAAGGGCAATATATAATGATAAAAGGGATACTTCACCAAGAAGACATAACACTTATAAATATCTATGCACCCAACACAGGAGCACCAAAGTACATAAAACAACTGCTAAAAAACCTTAAAGGAGATATTAACAATAACACAATAATAGTAGGGGATCTTAATACCCCCCTTACATCAATAGATAGATCATCCAGACAAAAAGTCAATAAGGAAATACTGGACTTAAATGAAAAACTAGATGCAATGGATTTAATAGATATATACAGAGCACTCCACCCAAAAAAAGCAGAGTACACATTCTTCTCAAGTGCTCATGGAACATTCTCAAGGATAGACCATATATTAGGAAACAAGGCAAACCTCTATAAATTTAAGAAGATTGAAATCATTACAAGCATCTTTTCTGATCATAATGCTGTGAAACTAGAAATCAACTGCAAGGAAAAAACTAGGAAAGGGACAAAGATGTGGAGACTAAACAACATGCTACTGAACAACCAATGGGTCGTTGATGAAATTAAAGGAGAAATCAAAAGCTATCTGGAGACAAATGAAAAGGAAAATACACCATACCAACTCATATGGGATGCAGCAAAAGCAGTCCTGAGAGGGAAGTTCATAGCAATACAAGCTCACCTTAACAAACAAGAAAAATCCCAAATAAATAACCTTAAATTGCACCTAACAGAGTTGGAAAAAGAAGAACAGACAAAGCCCCGAATCAGCAGAAGGAGGGAAATAATAAAAATCAGAGCAGAAATAAATGAAATTGAAACCAAAAAAACAGTAGAAAGGATCAATGAAACAAAGAGCTGGTTCTTTGAGAAGATAAATAAAATTGACAAACCCTTAGCCAGACTCACTAAGAAAAAAAGGGAGAAGACTCAAATAAATAAAATTAGAAATGAAAGAGGAGAAATTACAACAGACACCACAGAAATACAAGGGATTATTAGGGAATACTATGAAAAACTTTACGCCAACAAATTGGACAACCTAGAGGAAATGGACAAATTCTTGGACGCGTACAACCTCCCAAAACTGAATCAAGAAGAAATAGAGAATCTGAACAGACCAATCACAAGTAAAGAGATTGAAACAGTCATCAAAAACCTCCCAAAAAATAAAAGCCCAGGACCAGATGGCTTCCCTGGAGAATTTTATCAAACGTTCAAAGAAGATTTAGCACCTATCCTTCTCAAACTATTCCAAAAAATAGAGGAAGATGGAATACTTCCCAACACATTCTATGAGGCCGACATCATGCTGATACCAAAGCCAGACAAGGACAATACAAAGAAGGAAAACTACAGGCCAATATCGCTGATGAACATAGACGCAAAAATCCTCAACAAAATATTGGCAAACCGAATACAGCAATACATCAAAAAGATCATACACCACGATCAAGTGGGATTTATACCAGGGACACAGGGATGGTTTAACATCCGCAAATCAATCAACGTGATACACCACATTAACAAAATGAAGAATAAAAACCACATGATCATCTCAATCGATGCAGAGAAGTCATTCGACAAGATCCAGCATCCATTTATGATAAAAACTCTCAACAAAATTGGTATAGAAGGAAAGTACCTCAACATAATAAGGGCCATATATGACAAACCTACAGCAAACATCCTACTCAACGGGGAAAAACTGAAAGCCATTCCTTTGAGGACAGGAACAAGACAAGGGTGCCCACTCTCACCGCTCCTATTCAACATAGTACTGGAAGTTCTGGCCAGAGCAATTAGGCAAGAAAAAGGAATAAAAGGACTCCAAATAGGCAATGAAGAAGTGAAACTCTCACTATTTGCAGACGACATGATCCTATACATAGAAAACCCCAAAAATTCCATCGGAAAGCTACTAGAAACAATCAACAACTACAGTAAAGTGGCAGGGTATAAAATCAACTTACAAAAATCAATTGCATTTCTATACACTAACGATGAAGAAACAGAAAGAGAATTCAAAAAGACAATCCCATTTACAATTGCAACAAAGAGAATAAAATATCTGGGAATAAATTTAACCAAGGAGGTCAAAGACCTATACAATGAAAACTATAAGACACTATTGAAAGAAATCGAGGAGGACATAAAGAAATGGAAAAATATTCCATGCACATGGATTGGAAGAATAAATATAGTTAAAATGTCCATTCTACCTAAAGCAATCTACAGATTCAATGCAATCCCAATGTCATTCTTCACGGTAATAGAACAAAAACTACTGAAATTCGTATGGGGCAACAAAAGAGCCCGAATAGCTAAAGCAATCCTGAAAAAAAAGAACAAAGCTGGAGGCATCACAATCCCTGATTTCAAAATATACTATAAAGCTACAGTAATCAAAACAGCATGGTACTGGTACAAGAATAGACACACAGATCAATGGAACAGAATTGAAAGCCCAGAAATAAAACCACACACCTATGGACAGCTAATCTTCGACAAAGGAGCAAAGAACATACAATGGAGAGAGGGAAGTCTCTTCAATAAATGGTGCTGGGAAAATTGGACAGCAACATGCAAAAGAATGAAAGTAGACCATCTCCTATCGCCATATACAAAAATCAATTCAAAATGGATCAAAGACCTGAAAATGAGACCTGAAACTATAAAAATCCTGGAAGAAAATATAGGCAGTACACTAATTGCGATTGGACATAAAGGGATCCTTTCAGATTCCATGTCTACCCAGACAAGGGAAACAAAAGAAAAAATAAACAAGTGGGACCTCATCAGACTAAAGAGCTTCTACAAGGCAAATGAAACCAGGATCAAAATGAATAAACAACCCACCAGCTGGGAGAAAATATTTGCAAATCGTTTATCTGACAAGGGATTAATCTCAGTAATATACAAAGATCTCATACAACTGAGCAACAAAAAAACAAACAACCCGATCAAAAAATGGGCAGAGGATATGAACAGACATTTTTCCAAGGAAGAGATACAGATGGCCAATAGACACATGAAAAGATGTTCAACATCACTAATTATCAGGGAAATGCAAATCAAAACTACACTGAGATATCACCTTACACCGGTTAGAATGGCTATAATCACCAAGACAAATAACAACAAATGCTGGAGAGGTTGTGGAGAAACGGGGACCCTCATTCACTGCTGGTGGGAATGCAAACTGGTGCAGCCTCTATGGAAAACAGTATGGAGAGTCCTCAAAAAATTAAAAATAGAAATACCGTATGATCCAGCAATACCACTCTTGGGCATCTACCCAATGGACGTGAAATCAACCATCACAAGAGGCGTATGCACCCCTATGTTCATTGCAGCATTATTCACTATAGCCAAGAAGTGGAAGCAACCCAAGTGTCCCTCAACTGAAGATTGGTTAAAGAAGATGTGGTATATACATACAATGGAATACTACTCAGCCATAAGAAAAGACACAATTGTCCCATTTGCAACAACATGGAAGGACCTAGAGGGTATTATGTTAAGTGAAATAAGCCAGAGAGAGAAGGACAGACACTGCATGAACTCACTCATATATGGAATATAAGTGAACACACGGACAGAGAGAACTGATTGGTGGTTACCAAGGGGAAGGGGGGTGGGGGGGGCACAAGAGGTGAAGGGTTACATCCACAAGGTGACGGACAAAAATGTACAACTAAAACCCCACAGTGTTATAAACTAAGACATCAATAAAAAAAAAAAATAAAAATAAAAATAAAATAAAAAAAAAAAAAAAAAAAAAAAAAGGTCATTGTAGCAGATGCTGTCAATGCCCTGGCCACCCCCCTCGGCCTTAACATTATAAAGCATGAGCACCGAAAGGCCTGAGGGCTTTCTCTGGTCCCAGAGCCAGCTCTGCCTGCAGCCAGGGGAGGGTAGAAGTTCCAGAGAATTATGCACCTCAGCCCCACACCAGAGGCCCAACAGCCAGCCCCAAGGGAGTTAGTTTCTGGTCTACATTGACTCCCAGTGGAATTAAGCTCCAGGACCCACAGTGATGATGGCTTGATGCCCACCCTATAAATGCTGCTTTCCTTCCCTACCTCACTTTCCCCCTCTCCTACCTGTGTTCCTTGAGCAGCTTCCAAATAATGACTTGCACTTAAATCCCATCTCAGTTTTGTTCCCACCCTCACTAATTACTTATTAATAACAAAAGAAATCTGGCAGACACCACCTTAACTAAGTGAACAAATTTAGCATCACCAATAATGGAAAAACTGATGCAATGGGAAGTACACAACATCACCTCTGAAGTATTCTTGGCAAAACCCTTCAAGCTCAATTCAGTCATAAGGAAACAATCACATTGTTAAGGGTTGAATTGTGTCTCCCCGAAGATTCATAGGTTAAAGGCCTAGCCCCCAGTACCTCATAATGTGACCTTATTTGGAAATAGGGTCTTCACCCTATTAGTAATTAGTTACGATGAAGTCATACTGGAGAAGAGTAGACTCTAAATCTGATGAATGGTGTTC
Source organism: Tapirus indicus (assembly GCA_031878705.1). Taxonomy (NCBI): domain Eukaryota; kingdom Metazoa; phylum Chordata; class Mammalia; order Perissodactyla; family Tapiridae; genus Tapirus; species Tapirus indicus. The sequence continues at coordinate 28,716,377 of CM062937.1, read as the reverse complement.
CTATAAGAACACAGGGAAGAATGTGAAGACACAGGCAGAGATTGGAGTTATGCAGCCCCAAGCCAAGGAATGCCTGGTGCCACCAGAAGCTGGAGGAGGCAAGAAAGGACCCTCCTGGAGACTGTGGAGAGAGCGTGGCCCTGCCAACTCCTTGATTTCAGATTTCCGGCCTCCCGATCTGTGAATCAACAAATTTCTTTTGTTTTAAGCCACCAATTTGTGGTACTTTGTCACAGCAGCTTTAGCAAACTAATAACACACAAATTCAGATTGTGGGGTAATCTATAAGACAACTAGTTTGGTTCTTTAAAAATATCAATATCATAAACTACAACAATAGAAAAAATGGGTGGGAGATTATTCTAGATTGAAGGAAACTAAAGAGACATGATAACTAAATGCAATGTGTGACTTTGATTAGATACTGGATATTAAAGGGACAATTGGATAAATTTTAATATGGGTAGATAATATTATTATGCCAATGTCAAACTTCTTGGGTTTGTTAATGGTGCTATGGTTATACGGAAATTTCTAATTTTTAGGAGTACAGAGTATTTAGGAGTGATGTATCATGATGTCTACAACTTACTTTCAAAAGGTTCAAGGAAAACGATACATACACACATGTACCCACATACAGATTGATCAAGCAAATGTGGCCAAATGTTACCAATTGGTGATTATAGATAAAAGATATCTATACTACTCTCTCAACTTTTCTGTAGTTTTTTAAATTTTCAAAATAGTAAGTTGAGGGAACTATTACATTTCTTGTGGGTGGTGGTTTATGGCAACAATCCCTTTTTTCACAGATCTTTTACACTTATTTTCTAACAAATTAACTAGTTGTGAATAAATTAGTCGACTTTTGGTCAAATCACATCTTGTCTAAGTGGGTGGCTATAAGAGATATAAGAACGCATCCCCTTTGAGATTCCAGAAAGGAATTGAACAGACCACCCACCTAAAATTTAGATCCCTTTCAGAAGAGTGCATCAGTTGCTGCTCATAGAGGCCATCCTGCCTCTTAGGCAATCTAGACTCTAGATATGTCATTGGGCAGACGTCCCATAAAACCAGCACATACACACATGCACACACATGTGAACACCACACCTAACTAGTAATTTTCTGAGTTTCAACTAACTTGTCTTATAGCCCTGAAAGACCAGTATTCCAGATTTAGATTCAGCAATCTTTTTGAGGTTATTATAGAATGATTTGACCTTAACTCATGGAATAAACCTTTTTGGACGTATTTTTTCTCATTCAATTATTTAGGTTCAACATTTATGTGATAGTGTTGAGAACTCTGAACGTGTTTCCATCATATTCAAAGTATTTCCACTCTCTGGACACCTCAGGGTAATTCCTGACATTATGACAAATATAAAAACCTGAATGACTGAACCTGTGAGCACAAAGTAGTTATATTAGGGCATTATACAGTATCTCTCAAAAAGATCCATTCAGTCATATATTAGAGTTCATTTCTACAACAGAATTTCATTTTTCATTGGAAAATCTCAGGAATACTTGCTCTGCATGGTTCCAGGCTTTGCCTCCAGCACAACAGGAAAGAATGCCTCTCATGTTACCATAGAATACAAGAGGGAAGAAGTACTTTGATATGGCTGTAATTATTAAATGACTATGTATAGTTTATGTAATTTATTTAAATGTACGTATTTTATATTTAGTAGCTACTGTAAATAGAATGTAAACAAAAATGTAAATTGACCAAAAATGACAATGAGGATGAGTAAGGTACAAAGTTCTTTAGTCTTCCTATTTATTGTTGATAATTTCCCCCTTTGAAGACTCCTCCTCTACTGGCTTCCATGATACACATTCTCTTCCTTTCTTTTGACCCCTTTGTCTACTCGGGTTTATTCTCCTTTGATGGTTCTTCTTCCTTCAATTGCTGCTTAAATATTATCTTTCCCTGGGGGCTTTCCCTGGCTCTCCACTCACTCTCCACACTCTCTCTGGGGATCCCATTCATGGCTTCACCTACCACTGATGACTGCCAAATATCTTCTTTGACCCAACATTGCTCTTCAGAACTTCAAAATTAAGTGTGGCTCTTCCTTCTGGACGTCGCCACCCGTAGGATCCGCAGGCACTTCAAGCACAACACGTCTAAAACTCGAACAATCTTTTCCCCAAATATGTTCCTCCTTCTGCATTTCCTTGCTCTGCAAGTGACATCCTTTCCCCAACATGAAATTTGGGGGTTATTTGAGACTTCTCTCTCTCCCTTGCCCTAAAATTAATTGTTTAATATGTTCTATTGAAACTATAGCTTAAATATCTTTTAAATCTTTCTCCTATTCTCCATCTTCACTTTCAATGACTTGGCTGATGATTCAATATTTCTGTAATAATCCAAAATTGTCTCCCTCTTTTAGAGACTATTGGTCAATCTACCCCTTACATTATTGTCAGAAGGATTTTTTTAATATACAAATGATATGATGTCCCTTCACTGCTCGTAATCCTTTAATACCTCCCTTTACTCTCAGGGGAATATCCAAGCTCCTTAGAATGCTCTACATAGCTCTTTCTGATCTTGGCTTTTGCCTATTCACTTCCATTGTGCCATGATAGTGAATTGCATTTAATTTCCAAATCTTTCCATACTGTCTCACATCTCTTTGCACACACTACTTTCTTTCTCTAGAACGACTTTCTTCCATTCACTTGCTTAGCTGATGCCTACTGTCCTTGAAAAAGTGAGCCTAAGCATTATTTCATCTGGGAAGACTGTCCCAGTCTTATTAGGTATTTCTCTATGTGCTGACATACTCTTCTGTTTATGCACCTATAAGGCAATATAACATAGGGATATTGGTTTATCTTCTTTCCTGTGTCCTTCACTGGATTGTGAAATTCCTGAATGCCAGACTCTGCCTTTTTGTCTCTATATCCACATGGTCTGGCATATAACATTTGCAAACAAACATTTATTAAGTGGAAATCTATGTTAAAAACTTGCCTCAAAAAAGATTCTTCAAGTATTATAGTTAATATTGAAGTTGGTGGCGATATCCACAATCAAACATCAATTTTTCTCAGGATCAAGTGACCAGAAATTTGCTCCCATAGAAGGGAGAAAGTAAGTTTTAAATAGTCTACAGAAAGTTGCTATAATGATTGTAAATTTTCTAATGGCATTATGGTAGAACCATTAATAACATATACTGTTCTGTTTTTCTAAGTTCTCAATACATTTTTACTTATATGAGAAACCTGACTATTTTTCAACACTCTACGTCTCACTTACGCTTTCTAATTTGCATTCAGTTGAACTGTAGCTAGCTGGAGATTTAGAGAGGAAGTACTCTTTCATCATTTATATAACAAGTGCTGCAGGTTCTATAATCTTTATGAGATTCATATGAACCACTGATTTGTGACAACATCTGTTGACATTTTATAGATCATCAGAATCTTCCTGAAGGCAGAAATTTACAATCTTGTTTCTAATAGCCAACAGTCACAGTATTCATGTACCTGCTAGCATTTATATTCCTAAACCTCATTGTGCAACTTCATTGTACTGTACAATCTTTGACAGCAGTTCTTTCTCCTGTTTTCAATCATTCTTGGTTATGAAGGTATAAAATTATGAAAATATGAGGATTAGAATCTTCTTTTAACGTTTTCCTTGACTATATTTTTTCAACAGAAAAAAATGAAATTATTCAGTTACTGTGGAGACTTACTTAAATCCTCCATTTCTTTTTATTATCAGTCTGCTTCTTTCCAAGAGAAAGAAATACTTTGTTCCTTCAGCATGCAAGATAAAGAATCTTTACTCCTCTGACATTCCATCTTAGGAAATAGAATCTTATCAAGATTATAGTCTATAAAATTTCCTTTTGTTTCATAAATATAGGGAAAAGGTAGACAGGAATCTCCAGTATCTGACGGTCAGGAGACACAATTATGTGGCAGTGTGCAATGATCATTCAGCACTACGGACAGTGGGACAGCACTCCAGGGTACCATCTCTGATTTTTTTTAACATTCTGCCCACACACATCATTACCCAAAATGAATTGCACTAAATGATCCTTTGGGATGCCAGAAGAAAAATATTAGAACTCCCATTTATAATTATTTTTATCTAAAAAATTAAAAAGTTGAGCTTAATTAATATTAAATATATGGATAGACAGGAGTACCCATGCATAATTTATAAATAAATACATATATATTAGGGGTGCATGCTCAAAATACTTTTACTGATATGTGCACAATCAAATGAGTTTTGAGATCACTACTAGAGATGATGAGGTGCTACTGAAAATTTTGGCCTGGGTAAGGACATGATGAAAGAGAGATTTTACGAAAAGTAATCTAAGAGCAATATAGAGGTTAGACTGGGAAGAGTAGATGTTGAAGTAGGGAAGACTAGTGAGGAGGCTATTGCAAGAATCTAAATATCAACAGGCTGGTGGCATTGGTGAAATAGAAAGTCATAGTTACAAGAGATGTTGTAAAAGAATCTTACATGTTAGGAGTGAAAAAATGTCAAAGAGTATGTGGAAATTTTGAGCTAGGCTGACTGGAAAAAAAACAAGGAAAATCAGTTATGAGAGTCAAACAACTGTAATTGCCACTGACAAAAAAAGACCCACATAAATAATGTAGAATCGACAGTATTATCTTCTTGAACATGAGAGTTAGGATCCTGAAAATCCCCATAGTAGGAGATACATAGTTGAATAACTTAAAACCTTACAGAAAAAAACAGGATTGTGGAGCAAGGATTGCACCCAAACTTGTGAAAAGTTGTGAATTTTTATGTTCAGAAAAATAAAACAATAAACACTGAGGCCCCCTTAAGTAGTTTTATATCCACAAAATAAGTAATAAATATTAGATAAGGAGCAGCAATTAAGGAAATATCAATAAAATGTACATATATATGTAATTGGTAATAATAATTAAATTAATTTCCATTTACCAGCTACAATACACTGGAAAATTTTCAGGTCGTTCCTCTCCTGTTTTCAAGATGTACTTTTAAACTTGTTTTTATTTTTTTGCTGGTAAAACGCATAAAAAAGAAGTTTTTGTTGCTAAGGAGTCTTATCCTCCAAATTTCTTCCTGATTTTTAACTTGGATATGTTGCATTCTGTTTCCTGGATCCCACTGTGCCTCCAAAGATGCAAAGTAACTTGGATGATTAAGATATAAAATCTTTGGTTAACCTTCAAATCACCTTAACCTCCGCTTTACCCATGGTAAAGTAGGGCTAGAATACATGACAACAGGGCACCTTAAACTCCTCCCGCAGAGCCTCTGCTAGCCTTTGTGCAAATAGAAAAAGATCGTCCCTTTGTGTAGATGCAACCCTCCGAATCACTGTCTGGATTTCAGTCTCCATTCTCACCATTGGCCAGACCCGCTTGCACAGTGCATAATTTCTGTTGTTTTTAAGCCACTCAATTTGTGACATTTTGTTACAGCCACCCTCGGAAACTAATACATGAACCATCACCTCTCCCTCCTCGCACATCATCTCACCACCAAGAAGAAAAAATGGCTGGTTCAAAGATGAGTCAACTGGGTATGTCGAAATGAGCTAAAAATGGACTGCTGCTGCACTGCAGATCCACTCAGAGGTGACAGGAGAGATTTGAGAGAAAGTGATGAGGGAGAAATCCTTCCACTGGGCAAAGCAATGGGCACTGTACCTAGTACCCTTCGTGTCGAGAGAGAAGTGGTTCCAGGTAAGTATATCTGTGGACTCTTGGGCGGTGGTGAATGGTTTGGGCTGGTTTGTCAAGGGCCTGGAAGGAATAAGTTTAGAAAGGGACAAGGAGGCCTAGGAAAGAGATATATGGATGAATCTATGGAAGTGAACACACATTGTGAAGATCTGTCCAGTGCATGGTAATGCCTATCAGAGAGCTTCTCCTGCAAAAGAGGCATTAAACAACCAGGCAGAAGTACAGCTCATCCAGCTGGTGTTAGCCAGCCTCTATCCTTGCCACTCTAGTGCTTGTGAAAGTGCTCATGAACAGAACAGCCATTGTGGCACAGACAGAGGACGATTATGGAATTTGCTCTAGCTGTTCTTCTCCCTGGAACGCTCTTTTCCATTCTTGGCTAACTCTCTCCCCTCCTTCAAATCCTGGACAAGTTTCTTCTTCTCAGTGAGACACATCTGCAGAGGAAGATTTATGGATGAAGCTTAAGTTGCAGGATGCATCACTCCCACAAACCCCTGCGTGTGCTGGAAGTTGCTGACAGTTGTAGAGTGTGGAGAAGGGGACACGGGATTACAGTTAGGAAGCATTTCTGTGTAAACATTCCTGGGAAATTGTTTAGTCAGAAGAGAGGGACCTATAACTCCAATGTGACAGTACTTTCTTGTAACCTTTTCTCATTCTAAATAAATATTCACTTCGGGGACAAGATTTTATTCACAATTTTGCATTTGTTTCTTAGGAGGAAGGCCCCCCAACTAGTACAAGCTTTGGGTCCCACGAACCTGGCTGCCCCTGCCTTTCCCAATCACTCTATTTAACTACTCCTCCCTTTCCCTTATCTTGATACTCCTGATCTCACTTACCCTGTTTAATTTTTCTTTTTCCCATAGCATTTATCGCCTTTGAACACCCTATATAATTTACTTCTGCTTACTGCTTATTGTTTGACTCCCCTCATTAAAATGCAGTCCCCAGCGAGGCAGGGGTCTTAGCACTATTCATGGATTCCATGTGCCTAATACAGTGCCTAGCACATACTAGATACCCAATAGACATTCGTAGAGGAGAAGATGGAAGGGAAAGAGAAGTGGAGGAAAGGTGAGAGGAGGGAGAAAGGAAGAGAGGAAGGAGAGGAGGGAGGAAGTAAGGGCAGAAGGTAGGAAGGAATTCAGAGTCAGAGTGGTCAGTAATGGAGCAAGAGCTGAGGTGGAACTGAGGCAGTGAGGGATGTAGGTAGGGCCCTGACCAAGCCAAGATAATAGATCACAGGTTCATCAGCCACAGGCGTTCACAGTGACTGCCAGCAGTGCACAGGGAGCAGGCAATGGGGCCATCAACACTGAAGCCAGCAAAGGCTCAGTGAGGCCAAACTTGAGAACCAGAGGCCTCCTCTCCTGGCCACCACAAAGTCATTGAGGCTGTCTCTGTACCCAAACACCTTGGGGAGGAGAAGGCAAGAGGGTAGGACTCTGAACACCTAAGCATTTACCTGGACAAGCATATTTAAGCCAGAAGAGAAAGCTTTAATTGGCAAGTCTTTCCTCCCTCTCATATGAGCCTACTACATACATAGACTGAAGGTATGAGAACAAGAGTATATCCATTATAGAAATAAATCATGTGTTCTTTGCATGTCTGAGTAGTATAAAGCCTTTTAAAGATTAAGTAAAACTAGTAATAGAAGTACATAGAATAACTAGTGGTACTTCTTCAATACACTTCCTTCTAAAAGATCTGAGAGCATCCATAAAAAGGAGTTATGCCATCAATATTTAGTCTGTTTTATAAACAAATAAGTTTTTACTAGTGTTTTTACTTGCATGTGTGCTTACTTTTGACTAACAACAGCATCTACCAAAACAAGAGACACTGGGCGATTTTTATGGTGTCCATGATAATTTGACAAAATCTTGCCTTAAATGAGTTACTGCATCATTTGTAGCATTCTCTCATGCAACCTATGGCATGTAGTTTCTGCTATATTAAAAATTAGATTAAACTAATTGGATTTTAAAATATTTTGTAAAAGAAATTAATGATATAAATAAGTACCCCTAATACACCTTTTACTTATAGTCACATTTATTCTCCAGTCACAGGATAAGGGATACAAACTGTGTACACACACACGCAGACACACCCACACAGCCTCAGCCGTCAATGTGGGAAATCATACTCTTAGGCAAAAGAATACTCTGAAATTTGAAGAAGCTGGAAATATAAAATATTTGTCTTTATGGAATAAATTAAAACCCACATTGCCTTATTCCCTTCAGGACATAGCAGAAAACCTTTCCACTCAGACCAGGGCTAATTGTTCAATAGAAAATGCCAGTGAAGCTCATTGTAATGGGATTGTATCCATCTGTACTTTCCATTCCCAGAACCAAATACTTTCATCTGTTCTCATGTCTTCCAAAAGATTAGTACCCTTGGTGGTAAAGGGAAATATCTACATATTGTCAACTCATTTTTGAGAGTCATTCAGAAAGAAAGAGGCGTACTACAGGCTTGGGACCAGGAACAGATTGAATTCATAAAAAAGGCACAAGCCAAACTGTTCATCTCTGGTACATGAAAAATTACCACTGTTGTTGTTAAAACCATATGTTCTAGGTAAGAGGACAGGTTTTGTATTCACTCTGACATTTGTTCTGAGGAATGTTAATGTACTTAACGCTAGCATGTGCTTAGCAGCGATTTGCAAATTTGAAAAGTAACCCAGAGTTCAAAATACAAGTAAGAAAGATAAGAAACTTCACCTGAGATGCTTTTCAATGATCACTGTGTCTGAATGTTAGGGCATAAGTGAGGACCTATGACATGTGTCATCATTTCATAGCTTTGAGTATGCAGATTCAACCTTTAAAAGTTTGTTTATTCCTAAAATAATGCTAATTTTTTTTAAGCTGCTGTAAGGTTAAATTAGTGGATGCTTTGGTCATCAAAAGTTACAGGGATTTGCATCTTGCAGGTGAAACTCTGCTAAGTTCCTAGTCTCAGGTTTACAAACAACACTTTTTAATTGATGTATAGCATACAAAGCATACATGAACTATAGTAATGTGCATTATACAAAATAGGGCACAAATCATAAGTGTTCACCTTGATGAACAATAACCAAGTGAACACAACCAAGTAATTCCACCCACGTCAATAAGAGATTACCAGTTCCCCAGAACCCCCTCACCTTGCCCCCTCTCAATCACAACTCCTTCCCTCTTCTCCAAAGTTACCAACCATGCTGACTTCTAACACCATAGATTTGTTATGCCTATGTTAGGATTTTATATAAATGGATTCATATATATATTCTGATATAATGGACTCATAAGTAGACTTATGATATATATTCTTTTGTGTTTGGTTTTTTTCACTCAGCAGTGTGTCTGTGAGATTACTCCGTGATGTTATATAGAACAGCAGTTTGTTCATTTTCGTCATCAATAGCATTCCATCATATGAGTATACCACAATTTATTTATCCATGCTATTGTTGATGGGCATTTTGGTTGTTTCTAGTTTTGGCTGACTAATGCTTCAAGAACATTATTGTTAATGTCTTTTGATACACATGGGTATGCATTCCTGTTGGGTCTATACCTTGGAGTGAAATTGTTTGGTCATAGGGTACAGACAGATATATTCAACTGTAGTAGATAATGTCAGTCTTCCAAAGCAGTTGTTCCAATTTACACCTCCACCAGACATCCCTCGCCATTCCATAATAGTGTCAGCCCTTTTAACTTTGGCCATTTTGATGGATTGTGATTGTATCCTACTGTGGTTTTAATTTGCATTTCCCTAACAACTAATGAGGTTGAGTACCTTTTCATATGCTTATTGGCCTCATAAATATCCTCTTTTGTGAATGGCCTGAATAAAACTCTTATCCACTTTTCTAGTGCATTATCTGTCTTTCTCTTACTGACTTGTAGGAGTTCTGTGTAAATTCTGGAAACAATTCCTTAGTTAGTTATATGTATTGCATATACGCTTTATAGCTTTTCTGTATATTTCTGTAGCTTCTTCAAGTCTCTTAAGATGTTTTGATGAACAGAAATTCTTATGTTAGTTGTCTGAATTATTAATTTTATGACTTACTGCTAAGTTTTTAAAATCATAGAATGCATCTTGACTTTTATCAAATTCTTTTCTGCATCTGTTGATTGATTTTATGAATTTTCTCTTTTATTCTTTTAACTTGATGAATTACAATGATTCTTCAATTTTTATTTCAAAAAATTTTAAACTTACAAAATAATTGAAAGAATAGTTCAATGAACTCCTATCTTTCACTTAGATTCACTAGTTATTAACATTTTGCTACATTGATTGTTCTATCTACCCACCTATCTATCTATCTGACATCTATCTGCCTATCTATCTACCTCTTTACCTATCTATACATATTTATATTTGAAAGTATATTGTAGGCAATAATTTCTTGGATATGACACTAAAAGCCCAGGCAACAAAAGAAAAAACAAATAAATTGTACTACATCAAAATTTAAAACTTTTGTGCATCACTATAAACAAAGTGAAAAGGCAACCTGTGGAATGGGAGAAAATATTTGCAAATCAATATCTCATAAGGGGTTAATATCCAGAATATATAAAGAACACCTACAACTCAACAATAACAACCAAAAAAAAATTTTTAAACAGGCAGAGGACTTAGATAGACATTTCTTCACAAATACACAAATGGCCAGTAAGCACATGAAAAGATGCTCATCGTCAGTAATCGTTAAGGGAATCATTGTGCAAATCAAAATCACAGTGAGATAGCTCCACATTAGGATAGCTATCAGTTAAAAGAAAAAAACCCAGAAAATAACAAGTGTTGGTGAGTATGTGGAGAAATTGGAACCCTTGTGCAGTGTTGGTGGAAATGTAAAATAGTGCATCCACTATGGAAAACAGTATGGTGGTTCCTTAAAAATTAAAAATTAAATTACCATATGATCTAGTAATTCCTCTTCTGGGTATATACCCAAAAGAATTGAAAGCAGAGACTCAAACAGATATTTGTAGCAGCATTACTCACAATAGACAAAAGGAGGAAGGAATCCAAGGGTCCATCAACAGATGACTGGATAAACAAAATGCGGTATATACGTATAATGAAATTTTATTCAGTCTTAAAAAGAAAGGAAATTCTGACACATGCTACAATGTAGATGAACCTTGAAGACACTGTGCTAAGTGAAATAAGCCAGTCACAAAAGGACGTACACTGTATTATTCCACCCACATGAGTCACCTAGAGTAGTCAAACACATTGAGACAGAAAGTAGAATGGTGATTGTCAGGGGCTGGAAGGAGGAAGGAATGGGAGTTATTGTGTAAAGTGTACCTAGTCTTAGTGTTGCAAGATGAAAAATGTTCTGGAGATGGATGGTGATGATGGTTGCATGACAATGTGAATGTACTTAATGCCACTGACCTGTACACTTAAAAATGGTTAAAATGGTAAATTTTATGTTATGTATATTTTACCACAATTTAAAAAAATTATTAAAAAGTATATTACAGGAATTCTACTTTCAAAATAGCAATGTGAGGAGCTCTGCAGACCCACTTCCCAGTGAAACAAACATAACTGGTGAAAATTATATTGAAAAATATGTGAAGTCTCTAAAAATTGCCCTAAAGGCATACAGCAAGTGAAGAAACATTTATTCAAGAAAATCTACCAAAATTCAGTAAGAACAGCAAGAGTCTATGGCATGTGAACAACAACGCTCTCTCTCTACCTCCTCATTTCCAGCTCAGCAAGAGGAAAACTCATTCCAGGTAATTGCAGCCAGGAACACAGAAAAATAAATAAATAGAACCTCAGAGAAATAAGAACACCACTAAATACTCCAATATACACATAAGAGTAGCAGAAGGAACATAGAGACAGAAAGGAACAGAAAAATATTTGAAAAAATAATGGCTAAAAAGTTCTCAAATTTGATGAAAAGCATGAATTCTTCTCATTCAAGAATCTCATTCAGGGAGTGACGTCAGCATCATGGCAGAGTGAGATTCCCTCTTTGAATCTCTGCCCCCTACAACACAACAAAAACATCATTCACATTCCAACAGAGCTCAATCAAACACTACGAAGGACTTCTGAGAAACCCCTGCTGCCATACATCGGACAGTGGAGGCGCGGGAAGCCCAGGAGAACGGGAGGAGAGGTAGGAGGTTGTACTCCCACTCCCCAATCGATCGGCAAAAACAGCGCAGTTCACGGACAGGACAGAGGGGGGGGCGGCCCACAGCGGGGAAAACTAGCGCCATCCAGGTGCTCTCACAGACTGTCGCAAGATCCCCACTGGGAAGCGACGACGGACTGTTTAGGGGGTGTAGCAAACACCCTAAGAGAGCCAGAAAGGAAACCCCCGGGGTCAAGCAGGAGAAAGAGAGGACCCCTCCCCCCACACACCCGGCGTTTCAGCATAATCCCTCCAGGGGCTGCAGCCGCCTCAGAGCAAACCGCTCGCAATCTCCATCTAGTGGCAGCAGGGGGAAACTGCAGGACTAACTTTAAGCATGAGGGGTAAAAATAAAGCCGTCCCCGTGGGATCCTTGCGAAAATATGTCAGGGCTACAGACCAAAAGGAAAATGACAAACACCCAGAAACCAACCCTGAAGGCACAGAATTTGATAACCTGAATGAGAGAGAATTCAAAATAGCTATCATAAACAAGCTCAACGAAATACAAGAGAACACACAGAAACAAATCAACGAATTCAGGGATTATGTCACAAAAGAGATTGAAACCCTAAAGAAAAACCAATCAGAATTATTGGAGATGAAAAACAAAATCAACGAGATAGTGGAAAAAATGGAGTCTTTAAAGAGCAGAACTGACAATATGGAGGAACGAATTAGCACTATTGAGGATAGCCATGCAGAAGTGCTCCTGGTAGAGGAGGAGAGAGAGCTAAGACTAAAAAGAAATGAAGAAATTCTTCGAGAAATATCAGACTCAATGAGGAAAAGCAACATAAGGATAATAGGTATTCCAGAAGGAGAAGAAAGAGAAAAAGGAGCAGAGAGTTTGTTCAAAGAAATAATAGCTGAGAACTTCCCCAACCTAGGGAATGAGAGGGAAATAACAGTGAATGAAATCAATAGATCACCTAAATTTATAAACAGGAATAAAAAATCATCTCGCCACATAGTAGCAAACTTGAAGAATACCCGTGACAAGGAAATAATATTGAAGGCAGCTAAACAAAAAAACAAAATAACATACAAAGGAAACCCCATCAGGCTCTCAGCTGATTTCTCGACAGAAACTCTACAGGCTAGGAGAGACTGGAATGATATATTCAAAATCATGAAAGACAAAAACCTTCAGCTGAGAATACTTTATCCAGCAAAAATATCCTTCAAATACAATGGAGAAACAATAACTCTCCCTGATAAACAAAAGCTAAGAGAGTTCGTCACCACCAGACCCCCACTACAAGAAATGCTCAAGAAGGCCCTTAGGCCTGAAAAAAACAAATGAGAAAGGGGATACAAAGATTTCAGCAAGGAGAAAAGCAAGGAGACTAAACCAGAACAAAATACAGTTGGAAAACATCAAAAATTAATTCAAGCTCATCACTGGAAACACACATTCATGACACAATCTGGAATAAAGAGATAACAAATAAGGAGGGGAAGAGGTAAGGGATTGAACTGACCCAGCCTCAGGAAAAAGGAGGCATCTGAAAATGTACTTTCTTATCCAGGAGATCGCTTATATAAACCGCATGGTAACCACTAAACAAACAGCCAGGAGAGAACCACACATGACAAATAAAGAGAAAACCAAGAGAATGAGCATGCAGAAATACCAAATTGAATTTGCAGTCCGAAACACAAGGGACAAGAAACGAAGGAAATGCAAAAGAACCAGAAGATGAACAATAAAATAGCAACATTAAACCCTCATATATCAATAATCACTCTAAATGTAAATGGATTGAATTCTCCAATCAAAAGACACAGAGTGGCAAGATGGATTAAAAACAAAGATCCAACAATCTGCTGCCTCTAGGAAACACATCTCAGCTCTAAAGACAAACACAGACTCAAAATAAAAGGATGGAAAACAATACTCCAAGCTAATGGCAAACAAAAGAAAGCAGGAGTAGCCATACTTATATCAGACAAAGTAGACTTCAAGATAAAAAAGGTAATGAGAGACAAAGAAGGGCAATATATAATGATAAAAGGGATACTTCACCAAGAAGACATAACACTTATAAATATCTATGCACCCAACACAGGAGCACCAAAGTACATAAAACAACTGCTAAAAAACCTTAAAGGAGATATTAACAATAACACAATAATAGTAGGGGATCTTAATACCCCCCTTACATCAATAGATAGATCATCCAGACAAAAAGTCAATAAGGAAATAATGGACTTAAATGAGAAACTAGACGCAATGGATTTAATAGATATATACAGAGCACTCCACCCAAAAAAAGCAGAGTACACATTCTTCTCAAGTGCACATGGAACATTCTCAAGGATAGACCATATATTAGGAAACAAGGCAAACCTCTATAAATTTAAGAAGATTGAAATCATTACAAGCATCTTTTCTGATCATAATGCTGTGAAACTAGAAATCAACTGCAAGGAAAAAACTAGGAAAGGGACAAAGATGTGGAGACTAAACAACATGCTACTGAACAACCAATGGGTCGTTGATGAAATTAAAGGAGAAATCAAAAGCTATCTGGAGACAAATGAAAAGGAAAATACACCATACCAACTCATATGGGATGCAGCAAAAGCAGTCCTGAGAGGGAAATTCATAGCAATACAAGCTCACCTTAACAAACAAGAAAAATCCCAAATAAATAACCTTAAATTGCACCTAACAGAGTTGGAAAAAGAAGAACAGACAAAGCCCTGAATCAGCAGAAGGAGGGAAATAATAAAAATCAGAGCAGAAATAAATGAAATTGAAACCAAAAAAACAGTAGAAAGGATCAATGAAACAAAGAGCTGGTTCTTTGAGAAGATAAATAAAATTGACAAACCCTTAGCCAGACTCACTAAGAAAAAAAGGGAGAAGACTCAAATAAATAAAATTAGAAATGAAAGAGGAGAAATTACAACAGACACCACAGAAATACAAGGGATTATTAGGGAATACTATGAAAAACTTTACGCCAACAAATTGGACAACCTAGAGGAAATGGACAAATTCTTGGATGCGTACAACCTCCCAAAACTGGATCAAGAAGAAATAGAGAATCTGAACAGACCAATCACAAGAGATTGAAACAGTAATCAAAAACCTCCCAAAAAATAAAAGCCCAGGACCAGATGGCTTCCCTGGAGAATTTTATCAAACGTTCAAAGAAGATTTAGCACCTATCCTTCTCAAACTATTCCAAAAAATAGAGGAAGATGGAATACTTCCCAACACATTCTATGAGGCCGACATCATGCTGATACCAAAGCCAGACAAGGAAAATACAAAGAAGGAAAACTACAGGCCAATATCACTGATGAACATAGACGCAAAAATCCTCAACAAAATATTGGCAAACCAAATACAGCAATACATCAAAAAGATCATACACCACGATCAAGTGGGATTTATACCAGGGACACAGGGATGGTTCAACATCCGCAAATCAATCAACGTGATACACCACATTAACAAAATGAAGAATAAAAACCACATGATCATCTCAATCGATGCAGAGAAGGCATTCGACAAGATCCAGCATCCATTTATGATAAAAACTCTCAACAAATGGGTATAGAAGGAAAGTACCTCAACATAATAAGGGCCATATATGACAAACCTACAGCAAACATCCTACTCAACGGGGAAAAACTGAAAGCCATTCCTTTGAGGACAGGAACAAGACAAGGGTGCCCACTCTCACCGCTCTTATTCAACATAGTACTGGAAGTTCTGGCCAGAGCAATTAGGCAAGAAAAAGGAATAAAAGGAGTCCAAATAGGCAATGAAGAAGTGAAACTCTCACTATTTGCAGACGACATGATCCTATACATAGAAAACCCCAAAAATTCCATCGGAAAGCTACTAGAAACAATCAACAACTACAGTAAAGTGGCAGGGTATAAAATCAACTTACAAAAATCAATTGCATTTCTATACACTAACGATGAAGAAACAGAAAGAGAATTCAAAAAGACAATCCCATTTACAATTGCAACAAAGAGAATAAAATATCTGGGAATAAATTTAACCAAGGAGGTCAAAGACCTATACAATGAAAACTATAAGACACTATTGAAAGAAATCGAGGAGGACATAAAGAAATGGAAAAACATTCCATGCACATGGATTGGAAGAATAAATATAGTTAAAATGTCCATTCTACCTAAAGCAATCTACAGATTCAATGCAATCCCAATCAGAATCCCAATGTCATTCTTCACGGTAATAGAACAAAAACTACTGAAATTCATATGGGGCAACAAAAGAGCCCGAATAGCTAAAGCAATTCTGAAGAAAAAGAACAAAGCTGGAGGCATCACAATCCCTGATTTCAAAATATAGTATAAAGCTACAGTAATCAAAACAGCATGGTACTGGTACAAGAATAGACACACAGATCAATGGAACAGAATTGAAAACCCAGAAATAAAACCACACACCTATGGACAGCTAATCTTCGACAAAGGAGCAAAGAACATACAATGGAGAGAGGGAAGTCTCTTCAATAAATGGTGCTGGGAAAATTGGACAGCAACATGCAAAAGAATGAAAGTAAACCATCTCCTATCGCCATATACAAAAATCAATTCAAAATGGATCAAAGACCTGAAAGTGAGACCTGAAACTATAAAACTCCTGGAAGAAAATATAGGCAGTACACTAATTGTGATTGGACATAAAGAGATCCTTTCAGATTCCATGTCTACCCAGACAAGGGAAACAAAAGAAAAAATAAACAAGTGGGACCTCATCAGACTAAAGAGCTTCTACAAGGCAAATGAAACCAGGATCAAAATGAATAAACAACCCACCAGCTGGGAGAAAATATTTGCAAATCGTTTGTCTGACAAGGGATTAATCTCAGTAATATAGAAAGATCTCATACAACTGAGCAACAAAAAAACAAACAACCCGATCAAAAAATGGGCAGAGGATATGAACAGACATTTCTCCAAGGAAGAGATACAGATGGCCAATAGACACATGAAAAGATGTTCAACATCACTAATCATCAGGGAAATGCAAATCAAAACTACACTGAGATATCACCTTACACCGGTTAGAATGGCTATAATCACAAAAACAAATAACAACAAATGCTGGAGAGGTTGTGGAGAAACGGGGACCCTCATTCACTGCTGGTGGGAATGCAAACTGGTGCAGCCTCTATGGAAAACAGTATGGAGAGTCCTCAAAAAATTAAAAATAGAAATACCGTATGATCCAGCAATCCCACTCTTGGGCATCTACCCAATGGACGTGAAATCAACCATCACAAGACGCGTATGCACCCCTATGTTCATTGCAGCATTATCACTATAGCCAAGAAGTGGAAGCAACCCAAGTGTCCCTCAACTGAAGATTGGTTAAAGAAGATGTGGTATATACATACAATGGAATACTACTCAGACATAAGAAAAGACACAATTGTCCCATTTGCAACAACATGGAAGGACCCAGAGGGTATTATGTTAAGTGAAATTAGCCAGAGAGAGGACAGACACTGCATGAACTCACTCATATATGGAATATAAGTGAACACACGGACAGAGAGAACTGATTGGTGGTTACCAAGGGGAAGGGGGGTGGGGGGGACACAAGGGGTGAAGGGTTACATCCACAAGGTGACAGACAAACAAAAATGTACAACTAAAACCCCACAGTGTTATAAACTAAGACATCAATAAAAAATAAAAAATAAAAAAAAAAGAATCTCATTCAGTAAACTCCAAGTAGGATAAATACAAAGAGATTTACACAGAGATACATTATAGTAAAGATGCTGAAAGACAAAGACCAACAAAACGTCTTCAAAGCAGCAACTGAAAAACAACTTATCACACATTTTCAGTTGGTGAATAGTATCTCATAAAGTATTACAAAAAAATTATTGCAGATATCACGACATTTTTACCCTTAAAAACTTTGGAATCCATCTCCCATGGACTGGAGCTAGGATGTTCTGTAAGTAAATAAAAAGTTTTTTCTCTGAGGGGCCGGCCCGGTGGCGCAGTGGCTTAGTCCGCGCTTGGCAGCCCGGGGTTCGCCGGTTCGGATCCCGGGCGCCCGCCGACGCACTGCTTGTCAGCCACGCCGTGGCGACGTCCCATATAAAGTGGAGGAAGATGGGCACGATGTTAGCCCAGGGCCAGTCTTCCTCAGCAAAAAGAGGAGGATTAGCTACAGATGTTAGCTCAGGGCTGGTCTTCCTCACAAAAAAAGAAAAAAAAATTTTTTTCTCTGATTTAGAAGTCTAGTATTTCTGCTAGAGTGTGTGTGCATGTTTGTGTGAGTGTGTAACTGTGTAAATAGGGTAACATCTCAGACCCTTCACAATCTGAGTCAACATTCCATAAAAACCTTCTATACACAGATCTAAGATACAGTTAGAGACCTTCTCAAAGGACTGTGAGAACGAGGGATCGCCTTTTCCAGTACTCAGTTTGGTGTCCTCAAGTGACAGCTCTTGCTAAAGAAATGAGATCAGAAGTAATGAGTACAATTTTCTTCTCACTTGCCTAACAAAAAAAATCTCTAACCCTGGACTTGTCATTCCACCTTTCCTGTCAGCTGAGATGGCTCTCTCATCCAACGTGTAGTTCAAAGCGATAAATCCCTCACTTGAAGCTATGGCTCCCAATACTCATTAATCAGCAGAAAAATTCACCTCAGAAACCAGGAGAATTTGAGGCAGCTACTCAACAAGAAAAAGCACCTGGCTTGCTGGCACCCAGCCATACTCTTACACCTTCAATCTACTCTAGCATCACCTACTCCTATCAAAGAGTGCTTTCCTTGTATTTGCAACCCTATTACCTGTTCTCCCACAGAAACAAGAGCTAGAAACTGTCACTCTTAATGTGACAAGAAGGCTAAAGTTAATTTTTCCAAGCAAATCTACTTTGTTAAGTAAATATTTATCCTAGTTCTAGGTGTTTCTTCTTTTACTGTTTTATTTAATTCCAGATGTCCCTGGGCAAATTCGGTCTATGTGCACAAAGCTAACTGAGCTAATTCCTATGGCACCTGGGCATTTGGCATGTTTCCCTCGACAAGAAGTCCTAATGTTCCTTCTATTGTAAAAAATGAAAGAACCTCCTGTTTTCCCACCAGCATTTGGCATACTCCCAGAGGCATTTTAAAACCATCTAGAGTTTTCATAGAGGACTATTTTAAAAATATCTGAGCATAGGCAAGAAGGGTGGGTGCTTTCAAATGTGTATTCTTATTACTAGAAAGTTCAAGGGTTGCTAAAATTACGTTACAGTCCTAAAATCCTTTTTATTCATTTGTGGGCAAAAAAAGACTTAGAAAATCAGAATCCAATGAACAGTCACATGCAACCTATTTCCTAATATTAATAGTCTATGAAAAAAAAGATGACATTAAAGAGGGATTAGTTCCTGCTAGACACACGTTTTTACATAAATGAATGCCTGATCATATAATTTCACTGCAGAGCTTTATGCTTGCAAATCAAAACCACAGCAAAGATTCATCTTGCCTCCTCTTCCTGTGTGCCCTAAACTAACAGTCACCTTGAATCATGATTTCATTTTCATAGACAGTAGAATTCCATCAACTATCTGTAGCACCAACTCTGTTAAAATTATGAAGGTAAAACCAAATTCTCAGTTTACCTGTTTCAGGCAATAATCTACAAATACAGTTCCTCAATTTCCAAAAACTAATAAATATTCAATGCTTTAAAGTCTTATTTAATGCTCAGGTGAAAAGATGGCACATTTTGCCTTTTAGACTAAATTTTAGACTGAAACTCATAAATAATGGGAACTGTCAGTGAAGGCCAAAGAGTCATCTCTCCTTTTATCTAAACAGAAAGCCCTGGGAATGGGCCTCAGAAGAAAAATTCTTGAAATGTGTGGAGAAGCCCAAGAATATATATCTGTGCATCTCTACAAATACAGTTAAATCTACCTACAGCTATTGCATAAGCTGTACATTATATCACACCAGAGACTTTTTAAGAGGTGATTTTTCACATGCATAGAAGTTTAAAAGACATTTTCTGTATTCAATAACTTACTAGCCTCTGAGACCCAGAAGAGAAATTCTGAATTGACAAGTTTCCTCCAGAAAAGGTATAAAAGAAGAACCCTGGCAAGCAATAATTTAATAATTTTCTCTTCTCTCTGACACTCAATAAATCCAGTTATTTTCTCTAACTAAGATCTATCAGTACAGTAAAGATAAGTGATATTGCATCCACTGGACATGTTTTACATATATTCTGGCTAAAGACAAAACTGAACCTAATTTCCACAATAAATGAAGAATAATTGGAAAAGTCATGCATCTTAAAGCTTTGTTGGCTTTTATTTTAAGGATTAAAGGAAAATTTGTATAAGAAACCATTTTTATAAGGTCTATCGACACTAAAAATTTTCTTTTAAAGCCCGGATCTTGTCTGAAATGTAATATGTGAAAGGCAAGTCCATGAAAATGCATGAACTGCAAAGAAAGTTCTCTTTACTAGTAGTCACACCAGAAACCCATTATTAAATTATTAATTAACCCTGAAAAGTGAAAACAAAGTAAATATATAGCACCTAAAAAGACCAAAATAAGGCAGGCTAAGGCTTAACAATTTCTGCTCACCAGTTCTTCCCACTCTACACATCAGAATCTTCACCATCATGTTCACCCAGGATGCTCTCAGCCCAGAGGTGTTTATGTAATGAGGCATTAGAGTCATTCTATAACCTAAGACCTAGTGAGGTTTATGAAAAGATTTGATGAGAATGACACAACCCTCCCTCTGAAGTGAGAACTTTGTATACTTATTATTAATTTGAGCATCAACATGTACAACTACAGCCATACTTCAGAGATATCGTGGGTTTGGTTCAAGGCCATGGCAATCAAATGAATATCACAATAAAGCAAGTCACATGAATTTTTTGATTTTCCAGTGTGTATAAAAGTTATGTTTACACTATACTGTAGTCTATTAAGTTGCATAGCATTATGTCTACAAAAATAATGTACCTACCTTAATTTAAAAATACTTTATTGCTAAAAAATGCTAACCATCATCTGAGCCTTCACCAAGTCATAATCTTTTTGCTGGTGGAGGGTCTTGTAAGAAATGCAGTATCTGCTAAGCTCAACAAAGGGAAGCATAATAAAATGAGGTATGCCTGTATGAAGAAGGCTCAGTAAAGTCCCATCATCAATGGCTAGTTCTGCCACACTGAAAGTCCTGGAAGAGGACTTCAGTTTATCAGGCCCGGCATCTACAAAAACATTACCACTAACATGTCCGGGGTGAGTGACACCAGCATCGTGGCAGAGCGAGCTCTTACCTTAGTCTCTCCCCTCTAAGATACAATGAAAAGGACATTCATAAACCAACAGAGGACATTCACACAACACAATAGACATCTGAGAGACCCACACAGGCATATGTCTGAAGATGGAGGTGTTGGACCCTCCAGGAGGCAATGGAAGGAGGTAAGGGGACTCCTTTCCCTCCCCCAACTGCAGTGACCTAGGGTGCGGGAGCACATGCAGCCCTGAGAGGAGAGGAGGGAGGGAGTAGTCCTCCACAGGAACACGTTCACCTTCCGAGTTTCCCCACAGCCCCACATCAAGGAGGCAAAGCAATCAAGGGGGTGTGTTCATGAAGCCAATCAGCCCAGGAGGGCAGGTAGCAAGGGCAAAGCAGGAGCACCCCCAGGATCACAGGGAAAGAAAGCACCTCACCCCCCACCTGGCACACCAGCTCTGCCCGTCGACCAGAGCAAGGGAGCCCTGCCAGAGTGCCAGTGCATACAGTGTGTAAAGCAGCAGCAGTGAGCAGGCAAACGGAGATGGGTTTTTGTCAGCATAGCTACCGAAGGTCAGGCACAGCTGCCAGGGATTGCAGCAGGCTCAGAATGCACAGCTCCTGTCCCCCACCCAGTGGCAGTAGTTGGAAACTGCGACCAGATACTTCCACTATGCAAAGGCACAAATCCACCCCATCAAATAGTATGAAGAGGTATATTAATACTCCAGAACAGAAGGAAAATGATAAGCACCCAGAAATCAATCCTGAAGGCACAAAAATTTACAATCTAAATGACAGAGAATTCAAAATAGCTATAATAAAAAAACTCAATGAGTTACAAGAAAGTTCAAAAAGACAGTTCAATGAAATCAGGAATAAAATTAATGAAGAGAGGGAATTCTTCACAAAAGAGATGGAGACTATAAAGAAAAACCAATCAGAAATGTTGGAGATGAAAACCACAACGAATGAGATAAAGAAAAATCTAAAGTCCTTGAATAACAGAGCTGATATTATGGAGGACAGAATTGGCAATTTAGAGGACAGAAATACAGAAATGATTCAGATGGAGGAGGAGAGAGAACTAAGACTAAAAAGAAATGAAGAAATTATCTGAGAAATAGCCACCTTAATTAGGAAATGCAACTTAAGGATTATAGGCATTCCAGAGGGAGAAGAGGGAGAAAAAGGAGCAGAGAGCTTGTTCAAAGAAATAATAGCTGAGAACTTCCCAAACCTGGGGAAGGAGGTGGAATTACAAGTAAAAGAAGCTAATAGAACTCCTAAGTACATCAGTGTAAAAAGACCTTCTCCAAGACATATAATAGTAAATCTGGCAAAAGTCAATGACAAAGAAAAAATATTAAGGGTAGCAAGGCAGAAGAAAATAACCTACAAATGTACCCCTATCAGGCTTTCAGCAGATTTCTCAGCAGAAAACTTACAGGCTAGGAAAGAGTGGAATGATATATTCAAAACTCTGAAAGACAAAAACTTTCAGTGGAGAATACTCTACCCAGCAAAAATATCCTTCAGATATGATGGAGAAATAAAAACTTCCCCAGATAAACAAAAGCTGAGGGAGTTCATCTCTGCAAGACCCTTCTTACAAGAAATGATCAAGAAGCCTCCCATACCTGAAAAAATAAAAATAAAAAAAGAGAAAGGGTTTACAAAGCCTCGATCAAACAGATAAATAGGCAGACAGAGTCAGAAAATTGCAGCTATCTATCAGAACAGGTTAGCAAACACTTAATTATAACACTAAAGATAAAGGGAAGGAAAACATTCAAAATAAATAAAATCACCACATTTTAACCACAAACTCACAACACAAAATGGAATAAGTTGTGACAGCAGTAAACTAGATGGGGAAGAGGAAAGGGATGGAACCTGCTTAGACTAAGAAAAGATGAGATAGTCCATTTTCTGATAGTCTCATCTACAAGATCTTTTACACAAATATCATAGTAACCACTAAACAAAAAATCAGAACAGAGACACAAATGATAAATAAAGAGAAAACCATCATAGAACCACCAACCTGAATTGGCAGTCTGAAATACACAGGGTGAGAAACACTGGAAATAATACAAAACAGCCAGAAAACAAGTGATGAAATGGCAGCATTAAACCCTCATATATCAATAATCATTCTAAGTGTAAATGGATTGAATTCTCCAATCAAAAGACACAGAGTGGCTGGATGGATTAAAAAACAAGACCCAACATTATTCTGCCTCCAGGAAACACATCTCAGCTCTAAAGACAAACAAAGGCTCCAGAGTGAAGGGACGGAAGATGATACTCCAAGCTAATGGCAAACAAAAGAAAGCAGGTGTTGCCATACTTATATCAGACAAAGAAGACTTCAAGATAAAAAGGCAATGAGAGACAAAGAGGGGCAGATATATTGAAGATACAAGGGACACTCCACCAAGAGGACATAACACTTATAAATATATATGCACCTAACACAGGAGCACCAAAGTACATAAAGCAACTGTTAACAGATCTAAAAGGAGATATTAATAGCAACAGAATAATATTAGGGGACCTTAACTCTCCAGTTACATCAATAGATAGAGCATCCAGACAGAAAGTCAGTAAGAAAATAGTGGAATTAAATGAAAAACTAGACCAGATGGACTTAATAGACACATATAGAACACTCCATCCAAAACCGGCAGAATACACATTCTTCTCAAATGCACGTGGAACATTTTCAAAGACCATATGTTGGGAAACAAGGCAAGCCTCAATAAATTTAAGAAGATTGAAATCATTACAAGCATCTTTTCTGACCATAATGCTATGAAACTAGAAATCAACTACAAGAAAAAAGCTGGGAAAGTGACAAATATGTGGAGACTAAACAACATCTACTGAACAAACAATGGATCATTGAAGAAATTAAAGGAGAAATTAAAAAATATCTGGAGACAAATGAAAATGAAAATACACCATACCAACTCATACGGGATGCAACAAAGGCAGTCCTAACAGGGAAATTCATAGCATTACAGGCCCACCTTAACAAGCAAGAAAAATATCAAATAAGCAATCTTAAACTACACCTAACAGAATTAGAAAAAGAAGAACAAACAAAATCCAAAGTCAGCAGAAGGAGGGAAGTTAGAAAAATTAGAGCAGAAATAAATGAAATTGAAACTAAAAAAACAGTAGAAAGGATCAATGAAACAAAGAGCTGATTCTTTGAGAAGAAAAACAAAATTGACAAATCCTTAGCCAGACTCGCTATGAAAAAAAGAGAGAAGACTCAAATTAAAAAAACCAGAAATGAAAGAGGAGAAATTACAACAGATATCACAGAAATACAAAGGATTATAAAAGAATACTATGAAAAACTGTATGCAACAAATTGGACAATACAGAAGTGGATAAATTCTTAGACTCATACAACTTCCCAAAACTGAATCAAGAAGAAATAGAGAATCAAGAAGAAATAGACCAATCACAAGTAAAGAGATTGAAAGAGTAATCAAAAACCTCCCAAAAAATAAAAGTGCAGGACCACACGGCTTCTCAGGAGAATTCTATCAAACATTCAAAGAATATTTAATACCTATCTTTTTCAACCTGTTCCAAAAAGTTGAAGAAGATGGAACACTTTCTAACACATCTTACAAGGCCAACCTCACCCTGATCCCAAAGCCAGATAAGGACAACACAAAGAAGGAAAATTACAGGCCAATATCACTGATGTATACAGATGCGAAAATCCTCAACAAAATATTGGCAAACTGAATAGAGCAATACAGTAAAAGGATCATACACCATGATCAAGTGGGATTTATACCAGGGACACAGGGATGGTTCAACACCTGCAAATCAATCAATGTGATACACCACATTAACAAAATGAGGAATAAAAACCACATGATCATCTCAATAGGCACAGAGAAAGCATTTGACAAGATCCAACATCAATTTATGACAAAAACTCTCAATAAAATGGGTAGAGAAGGAAAGTACCTCAACAGAATAAAGGCCATATATAACACACTCACAGCCAACATCATACTCAATGGGCAAAAACTGAAAGCCATTCCTCTGAGAACAGGAAAATGACAAGGGTGCCCATTCTCACCACTCTTATTCAACATAGTACTTGAGGTCTTGGCCAGAGCAATTAGGCAAGAAAAAGGGATAAAGGGAATCCAAATAGGCAATGAAGAAGGGAAACTCTCACTGTTTGCAGAGGACATGATTTTATATATAGAAAATCCTAAAGAATCCATTGGAAAACTATTAGAAATAATCAACAACTAGAGCAAAGTTACAGGATACAAAGTCAACTTTTAAAAATCAGTTGCATTTCTATACTGTAATAACGAACTAACAGAAAGAGAACTCAAGAATACAATCCCATTTACAATCACAACAAAAAGAATAAAATATCTGGGAATAAATTTAACCAAGGAAGTGAAAGACCTATACAATGAAAACTATAAGACATTATTGAAAGAAATCGAGGAGGACATAAAGAAATGGAAAGATATTCCACGTACATGGATTAGAAGAATAAACATAGTTAAAATGTCTATAGTACCTAAAGCAATCTATAGATTCAATGCAATCCCAATCAGAATCTAATGATATTCTTCATGGAAATAGAACAAAGAATACTAAAATTCATATGGGGCAAAAAAAGACCCCAAATATCTAAGGCAATCCTGAGAAAAAAGAACAAAGCTGGAGACATCACAATCCTTGACTTCAAAATATACTAAAAAGCTATAGTAATCAAAACAGCATGGTACTGGTACAAAAACAGATGCACAGATCAATGGAACAGAATTGAAAGCCCTGAAATAAAACCACATGTCTACGGGCAGCTAATCTTCAACAAAGGAGCTAAGAACATACAATGGAGAAAGGAAAGTCTCTTCAAATATGGTGCAGGGAAAACTGGACTACCACATGCAAAAGAATGAAAGTAGACCATTATCTTTCTCCATACACAAAGATTAACTCAAAATGGATCAAAGACTCAAAGGTAAGACATGAAACCATAAAACTCCTAGAAGAAAATATAGGCAGTATGCTCTTTGACATTGGTCTTAGAAGGATCTTTTCAAATACCATGTCTACTCGGGAAAGGGAAACAAAAGAAAAAATAAACGAGTGGGATTTCATTAGACTAAAGAGCTTCTGCAAGGCAAAGGAAACCAGGAAAAAACAAAAAGACAACCCACCAACTGGGAGAAAATAGTTGCAAATCATATATCCACAAAGGGGTTAATCTCCAAAATATATAAAGAACTCACACAACTCAACAACAAAAAACAAACAGCCCGATCAAAAAATGGGCAGAGGATATGAACAGACATTTTTCCAAAGAAGAGATACAGATGGCCAATAGGCACATGAAAAGATGTTTAACATCACTAAATCATCAGGGCAATGCAAATCAAAACTACATTGAGATATCCCCTGTACCCATTAGAATGGCTATAATCACCAAGACAAAAAATAACAAATGTTAGAGAGGATGTGGAGAAAAGGGAACCCTCATACACTGCTGGTGGGAATGCAAACTGGTGCAGTCACTATGGGAAACAGTATGGAGATTTCTCAAAAAATTAAAAATAGAAATACCATATGACCCAGCTATCCCACTACTGGGTATTTAGCCAAAGAACTTGAAATTAACAATTCAAGGAGACTGATGCACCCCTATGTTCATTGCAGCATTATTCACAATAGCCATGACGTGGATGCAGCTCAAGTACCCATCAACTGACGAATGGATAAAAAAGATGTGGTATATATACACAACAGAATACTACTCAGCCATAAAAAAAGACAAAATCATCCCATTTGCAACAGCATGGATGCACCTGGAGGGTATTATGTTAAGCGAAATAAGCCAGACAGAGGAAGACAAACACCATACGATTTCACTCATATGTGGAAGATAAACAAACACATGGACAAAAAGAACAGCTTAGGGGTTACTAGAGGGGAAGGGGGTTGGGGGCTGGGCATAAGGGGTAAAGGGGCACATATATATGGTGACAGACAGATAATAATGTACCACTAAAATTACACAATATGATAAACTATTGTGACCTCAAATATATATATTTGAGGTCAGAATAGTTTATCTATATGGAATATAGATGTATATTACCACTAATATACTTAGCGGTGAAAGACTGAAGGCTTTCCCCTGTGTCAGGAAACAGGAAAAGATGTTCCCTCTCAGATGTCGTTTCTCACCATTTTTATTCAACATTCTTCTGGACATCCTAACCAATTGAATAAGGCAAGAATAAAAAAAGAAACATGTAGATTGAAAGGGGAAAGTAACATGATCACATACTAAGAAATTTACAAAAAGCTGCTGCAACTAATTAGTTAATGTATCAAGGTGAAGAAACATGTCAATACATCAAAAACAATTATATTTCTATACTACAATTAACAACTGGAAGTGAAATGTTAAAATAATACTATTTACAATAACATCAAAACATGAAAAATTTAGGGATAAATTTAATTAAAATACATACAAGACATACCTTACACATATTAAAAATCTATAAAACATTATTGAGAAATATTACAGACTCTAATAAATGGAAAGATAGACCTTGTTCATGGATTGGATACAATTAAGGTGTTAATTCTTCCCAAATTGATCTGTAGATTAAACACAATACCCATAAAAATCCCAGCAGACTCTTCTTTTGTAGAAACTGATAAGCTGATTCTAAAATGTATATGGAAATAAAAAGACGTAGCAGAGCCAAAACTATTTTGAAAAAAAAAATTGGAGGACTTACCCTACCTGCTCTCAAGGTTTACTATAAACCTACAGTAATTAAGACAATGTGGTTTTAGAATAAGGATAGACATTTAGATTAATGTTACAGATACAGAGTCCAAAAAATAGAGCCACATGTATACATGATCAATTAATTTTTGACAAAGGTGCCAAGGTAATTCAATGAGGGAAAGGTTAGTCTTTTCAATACATGGTGTTGAAACAATTAGTTATCTCCAGGCATACCTCATTTTATTCCACTTCATTTTATTGTGCTTCATAGATATTGAGTTTTTTACCAGATCCTCCACCAAGAAAACGATTACAAATTGCTGAAGTCTCAGGTGATAGTTAGCATTTTTTAGCAATAAAGTATTTTTAAATTAAGATGTGTACAAATTTTTAGACATATGCTATTGCAAACTTAATAGGCTACAGCATAATGTAACATAACTTTTATATGTACTGGAAAAGCAAAAAATCTGTGTCTCACCTTATTGCAATATTTGCTCTATTGTGGTGGTCTGGAACCAAACCTGCAATATCTTCAAGGTAAGCCTGTATATGGAAAACAAAATAAAACAACCCTTACCTCACACCACACACAAAAATTAGCTTTCAATGAATCATAGACCTAATTGTAGAAGCTAAAATTATACACTGGCCAGCAGAAAACCTTTATAACTGGACACAAAGTACAGTAAACACAAAAGAAAAGTTGACAAATTGGAGTTTATGAGATTTTAAAATTTCTATACTTCAAAAGACAGTTAAGAAAATTAAAAGAAAACTACAGACTGGGAGGAAATATTTTTGAGATATATATATATGACAAAGGAATTGTATACAGAATATATAAAGAATTCCTACAATTCAATAATGATGTCAAATAATTTTTTAAATAAGTAAGTGTTTCACACTTACAATATAAGATATAAGAATTGCCAAAAGGCACACGAAGAGATGCTTGATACCATTAGTCATCAGAGAAATGTAAATGAAAACCTCGATGAGATGCCACTACATGACCACTAGAATGGCTAAAATTAAAAATACAACCACACCAAGTGTTGGTGAGGATGTAGAATACTGAACATTGCTGGTGAGAATGTTAAATCATATAAGCAGTCATTTTGGAAAAGAACTCTCTAGAATTTTTAGAAATAAAAGTTAATCATTGAAACTAAAAATTCAATGGAAAGTTAAACAAAAAATAAGACATGTCTGGATATCTTCATATCCAGGTGATAGATCCAAAGAAAAACCCAGAACACAGAACAAACAGACCGAGAGTTGGAAAATATGCAAGATAAGTTAAAAGACCAAGGTTAATTTCAGAAGATATAACTCAGCAGATTGGAATTCCAGGAGAGGATAGAAAGGGTAGAGACAATACTGAATTGCTGAATTTTACAGAAATTGTTGCAAATATACCAATCTCAGATACAGTAAACCCAACCAAGGAGGATAAGTAAAAACAATGCCCACCTAGGAAAACTGAAACTACAAAACAGCAAAGAGAAAGAGAAGATCATAAAAGCAAACAGAGAGAAAAGATAGTTCACCTAGATAAGAATGGCAGTTAGACTGATGACTTATCAGCATCAACAATGTGGCCAGAAGACAGTGGAACCGTACCTTGAACATACTGAGAGAAAGTATCTGTCAACCTAGAATTATGTTCTTGGCAAAACAATCTTTCAAGAAAGCAGATAAAATAAAGATATTTTCAGGCAAACAAACATTGAGTTTTCCTCTAAAATGATCTCACTAAAGGAAATTTCAAGGACTCTACTTCAGGAGGAAGTTAAATTATTACAAATGAAAGGTTTGAGACGCAAGGAATGGTGAGCAAAGATATTGGTAAGTATTTGGGTAAATATAAACAAACACTGAGAACAAAACAACAATAATGTTTCTGGGGTAAAAGAAAAATGAAAATGCTGGACAGCAACAGCATTTAAGTTGGAGGAGGTGATCAGTGCTAAAGCATTCCAAGGACCTTGTCTCTTTTTGATAAGACGGTAAAGTTTATAATTTTAGACTTTGCTAAATATGTATTTGAAGTAACTGTAATAACTGCTAAAATAATATACATACAGAATACAACTTCCAAATTAATAGAGAAAAATGGAATTAGAAAAAAATTAATTTAAAAAGAAGAGAAGGGAACAAGAAAGAAAAAGCAGAACTATACAATAATATACAATAGAAATATATTATTATATATTACATAGAAATATAGACTATATACAATAATACAATAGAAATAGAAAATATACAGTATTTAAAATATTGTATAAAAGAAAATATACCATAATATGGTAGAAATAAGTCCAAATATAGATAGATGGATATGTAAATAAACAAAATTTGCCAGTTAAAAGATAAATCTTGTCAAACTGGAAAAGATATATAAAATCAAGATATATGCTATTTATAAGAGACCTATCTAAAACATAAGGATACAGAAATTTTAAAAATCAAAAAACAAATAAAGGTATGCCAGGTAAATACTAACCAAAAGGACTCTGGGTAATATCAGACATATATTTTACTTAATGATAAGACATTCTACTCATTAGGAAGATATAACATTTCTAAAATGATATGCACCTAATAACATAGTATCAAATAACATGAAAAAAATTGAGAGCTACAAGGAGAAATTAACAAATTCACTATCATAGTGGAAGATTTTAGCATTGCCTCAGAGAAAGGAGTTTTTAAGAAAATCCATACTAATGTGAAAAATTTAAAGAGCATGATAGACAAACAGGAGGTATTGTGCTCTCTCTTTCTCTCTCTCAAAGAATGCATATTCTTATCAAGTATACATCTACCCATTTAAATAATTGACCACATGCTAGGCTTTAAGGAAACTTTAATAAATTCTAGTAGGTTGGTATTGTTTAGACCATGTTCTTTGACCACTAGGCAATTACATTGGAAATCAATAACAAAAAAAGTAGAAAGTCCTTATACATTTTGAGATACAAGACACAATTCTAAACAATTTCAAAGAAGAGACCATAATAGAAATTATAAAATATTTAAAATAGTACAATAATCAACTAGCACATATTAAAATATATGAGATACAGTGGTATGGAGAGAGAAATTTGTAGCCTTAAATGCTTATACTAGAAACAAAGGAAGTCTTAATTTGATGACCAAAACATCCAACTTCTGAAGTAGAAAAATTTAGCTGAAAAAGTCCCCCAAAATGGAAGGAATAAAATAATAGATATAAAAGCAGAAATGGGTGAAATAGAAAATATAGCTGCAAAAGAGAAAATCGATAAAGTCAAAAGCTGGGTCTTCAACAATATTAATAAAATAGACAACAGTAAGATTAGTAAAAAAGAAAGAGATGGAGACAACTAAACTAATTAAGAATTAACTTGTAGACATATTTATAGAGGCTGGAGAGAGTAAACAGGACATAAGATGTAAACAAACTTGGGCCAATTAATTTGAAAACCTAGAGGAAATGGATGCATCCTCTTATGGGCTGAACTGTGTTCCCCCCAAATTCATATGCTGAGGTCCTAAACCCCAATACTTTAGAATGTGATTGTATTTGGAGATAAGAGCTTTAAAGAGGTAATTAAGTATGAATGAGATCATTAGGGTGGGCCATAATTCAATACGACTGGTGTTACAAGAAGAGGAGATTAGGACATAGACACAGAAGGAAGACCACGTGAGGACACAGAGCGGAGACAGCCGTCTACAAGCCAAGGAGAGAGGCCTCAGAAGAAACCAATCCCGCCAACACCTTGATCTCAGGAAGTCTAACCTCCAGAACCGTGAGACAATAAATTTCTGTTGTTTAAGCCACCCAGTCTGTGGTACTTTGTTATGACAGCCCTAGCAAACTAGTGCACATCCCTAGAAAAAGCCTCAACCATGAACAAAATTAAATCTGTAGTTTAAACATCTTGCCCCAAAGAAAACAGCAGGTTCAAATGACTAGTTCTAGTTCCACTAGATATTCAAGGAACAGATCATTTCAGTTTTTCCAGAGAATAGAAAAAGAGGCTGTGAGGCTAGCCTGACATAGATATAAAAATTTTGAACAAATATAAGCAAACCAAATGTAGCAATATATAAATAGATAATAGCTGATTAACATAGTTCACCCATAATAACAAATCTTTAATGGAGAAAATTAAAATAATATAGAAAAATCATTTGATAACATTCAACGTCCATTCATAATAAAAATTCAGCAAGTTGAGAACAGGAAACAACTTCCTTAACCTCTATAAAAGACAGCTTCAAAGAGAAAACATCATATGTAATTATGAAATGTTGAAAACCTTCTCCTTAAGATCACAAATGAGACGTAAATATCTGCCATC
Source organism: Tapirus indicus (assembly GCA_031878705.1). Taxonomy (NCBI): domain Eukaryota; kingdom Metazoa; phylum Chordata; class Mammalia; order Perissodactyla; family Tapiridae; genus Tapirus; species Tapirus indicus. The sequence goes on along the minus strand of CM062937.1, from coordinate 28,683,983 downwards.
ACTCTTTCCCTTTAAGATTGTTTTGAAGGCCTAGCCATGCAGTAAGAAAAGCAAAAAACAGGAAAATATAGGAAGATTGAGCAGAAAGGAACAAAATTGTCACTATCTGCAAGATGATACAACTATCTACATAGAAAACTCCAAATAATCTGTAGATAAATTATCATAATTAATGAGTGTATAGCATGTTCACTGGGTAACATCAACCTACAAAAGCCAATATATTTTAATTCACTGGCAGCAATCAGTTAAGATACATTTACAATAGTAACGAAAATATAAACTCCCTAGGAAGAAATCTAACAAAGGATGTGCAAGCACTTTAAGGGCTACATTTTATGAAGATCTTTGGGTTAAAGATTCAAGTTTGAGAAGATGTCTTTAGTACAGTGGTTTTTAGTATACATCCTTAGCTGTATGCAGTATATTAGAATCAAAACTGATTATATTACATTATGTTATATTACATTACATTACATTATATTATATTACATTACATTATATTATATTATATATGGAGTCCCCCATTCTAATGTGTAGCCAGGATTGGCATCAGTATGGTTCAAAATCCCCCCAGGTGATTCTAACATGTAGTTAGGGCTACAAACCACCACTCCAGGGGGAAAGAGTGGGATATGCTGGAGGAAGGACACATGGGGCTTCCAAGGTACTAGGAATGTTCTATTTTTTTTCATTTGGGTGATATATTCATTGGCACATTAGTCTTTAAATCATACATCTATGTATTATATACTTTGTTGTATTTTAAATTTTAATGTAACACAATTCAATACCCCCTTAACAGTGGTGACACAGGAGTTTTACTATTTATCATATCATTACCTCCCTAATGCTGAGACAGATTAATTTGCTGGTTTTCTTAATTTTTGCAGAAATTTGAGATGCCTGGAAGTCATACTACTCATCACACAAAGTTAAGCAGCATCAGAAACAAAACACAGATGTCCATGGGTGTCTACCCTTTTGAACAAATGAACCCATCACAGACGCAGGGGATGTGGATGGCACCTTTGGCAGGATTGACCTTTTCCACTCCAAGCCTGGCCAAGACTTTAGCTAATAAGAAAGTGCACTTTCACTCTGGTGTTGTTTTTCTTTCTTGCAAATCAAAAACTTCTATCAGCAGGTTTTCCCAGTGGCCCCTAGAAATTCAGGCCAGCCTTCAAGCGCTGTTATAACAATAACTACAATAAACAACTAGTTTGAACTTGGAACTCCAGGCCCAATATTCAAATCACTTTTTCATAAAAACCTGGGAAATCATATTTATCTCACAGTAGCCTTTAAGGGGAAAGTAACCTATGACTCTATGCAGATATAAAACCTTATGATCTGCACTTAATTTTACTTTAACTGCAGGGAAATTGGTCTCTTCATACAGTCAATTACAGACACCCACTGGGTCTTCCCAGCCTTCGGGAGGTCCCCAGTGTCTTCTTCCTTCCAAGGGTGCCTTTCAGACCTCATAATATTGGGAGAGTCGAGGCCAGGAGAAGAACTCACAATTACTGGGCAGATAGGCAAAACCTCAGGTACCCAGTGGAGCTGCTGAAACGTTGCTGCAGCTAGAAATCCTCCATAACTGAGCGGGAAGCTTTTAGTAACCAAGAACGAAAAATGAGGAAGTATTACAGGTTTTTTGAAAATAAACTGGATTCTTTCAAGGAATCAGATTTAGAAGGAGTCATCGATGTTTGGCAATAGCATAGTATCGAAGTAACTGTCAAATCACGGGATATAAAGCTTTAAGTTACCTTAGAGAACATTGAACCCAAATGTCCTCAGGGAAGCTATGGCTCTGACAGGCTCAAGATCTCATTTAAGGTCACCCATTAAATTGTGACAAGACCAGGATTAGCAAGCACTTCAGTCTCCTAAGTGTCCCTGAGCTGCCACTATCCAAGTCTCAAGGAACGGGGCATGGATGAATTGAGTTCAGAACTCATAGGGTTTCTTGTGTGGCTGCAAATCCCATGTCCCAAGTGGAGAGTGGCCACTCTGGGCTAGTGATATTTATTCTCTTGCTGCCTTTGGCTTAACATTGAAGACTGCACTTGACCGCACTGAAATAGGGTGTCTGGTGGGAAACAACGCTCACTGGGTGTCTCTCGTCTTCTATCTGACTGTCCAAATACTTACTGTTTGGAGACTCCATGCGGCAATCCACGCCATTGTGGAGAGTATAACCCACTTCAAAATATTTAGTCTACAGAACTATTTTACTGTCATAAAGTATTTTCGTGTAATGCCCAATAAAACAAAAAACCACATAGGTTTAAGGTACAAAAAAGAGGAGCAGGGGGAAGAAAACAGCATGATGGTTCCTCAAAAAATTAAACATAGAATTAGCATGTGATCCAGCAATTTCACTTCTGGATATATATCCAACAGAACTGAAAGAGTCTCAAACAGGTACTTGTACACCAATGTTCATAGCAGCATTATTCTCAACAGCCAAAAGATGGAAACAACCCAAATGTCCATTAATGGATGAATGGATAAACAAAATGTGGTGTATACATATAATGGAATATTATTCACTTCTAAAAAGGAATGAAATTCTGATAGATGCTACAACATGGATGAACCTTGAGGACATGATGCTAAGTGAAATAAGCCAGACACAGAAGGACAAATATTGCATGATTGCACTTATATGAGGTACCTGGAGTAGTCAAATTCACAGAGACAGAATAGTGGTTACTAGGGGCTGGGGGGTTATGGGGTTATGGGAGAAATAGTGAGTTAGTGATTAATGGGACAGAGTTTCAGTGGAGGAAGATGAAAAAGTCCTGGAGATGGGATAATAGTGATGGTTGCACAACAATGAGGATATACTTAATAGTACTGAATTGTACACTTAAAAATGGTTAAAATGGTAAACTTCATGTTATGTATATTTTACCATAATAAAAAGGGGGGAGATTTCTACTTCAAATTTGGAGTTGGTGCAAAGGAAGACATTTGTGAAACAATAAATTTTTAGGAAGAACTCACTTCCAAAGAAACAGGATATTTCAGTAAACACTTAATTGTGTTTGCTCCTTCTCAAAAGCTCAGAAAGAACTGATGTTGAAATTTAAAGCACCCCTTCCACCAAGGTGGTAGAATATTGTAAGGAGAGCGTGTTATCTTGGTCTCTGTACCTGAACAAATCTTCCTCTCATTTTTGTTGTCATACTTTGATGTATGGCCCCAGCCAGCAAGCTTCCCGCATGGCTAGGTAAACTTCTCGTCTTGCCCTCGACCCCTGGGGTGACCTGGCATGTTAGTGACTCCTGGCTGAGGTAAATGATACGACACAGTAATAATGGCATCTGTCAGATCTTTCCCTTTTATGTACCTCCATGCACTGATAAGTGCCTCTCCCCCTCTCCCTCCTACCAGGTATCAAAAACCCAGAAAAAGGGGAAGGAAGTTATCTGAAGCATTGTGTGCCCCCTGTAAGAAATCCAATTATTTATGGTCACTGGAGACTTTTTCTTTTAAGTGTGTTAGTGAGTGACCTAAATGTGTAGTTTTCCTCCTACCGTTAACAGAACTCTTCCCTTTATCTCGAATTTAAAAATCTTAAATAGTCCTTTCTCTTCTTCAAGATAAGACAAAAGTCAGTGAAAATACATTGCGTCCTGTCACAATGGAGAGAGGGCACAGATATTGGAGTTCTGTTCTTTAGTTTTCATTATTTGTCTTTTTTAGAAAAAAAATTGTTCCTAGGACCTTAGCTGATGTAATTTTTTAAACGACGACTGAGCAGCCCCATAATCTAGTGGAGGCCTGCCTTGGGTTCTGCTCTGTTGAGGGCAGGGAAAGAACACAAAGGCATTCAATCGTTGCAGCCACTTCCACAGAAGTGAGAAGGTAGAGCTCACAGGAGTGAAGCTTCAAATCTCACTTTGGTGGAGGAATCATTAGGTAGACCTGAAGATTCGGTTCATTTCCTGAAAAGCCTGCCACCTATTCCACCCTCAGTGCCGATTACACCAGAGCAACTGGCGAGCTCCGTATGGAGTTTTGTGAATTGGATGGACATGAGAGTCTTTGCATCTCTGCCCGAGGGAGTGTCCTCATTGCAGGTGTCCCCAGGCTGCTTAAGGAATGGAGCTACTGTTCATTTCCTTGAATGCTTTTTGCCACTGCTGTGGGAAGTAAGTCTACCCGTGAAGTCCCCAAGGAAGAGCTGGAGAGCGAAAGGTTGGGGTTGAATCTAGCAACAGACTCGTGACTGGCTGTGGTCTGTGCCTTCTCTGGACTTCCGTGTTCAGAAAGAGTGAGAAAGAGCAGGAGGAGCCCAGGGCTCTGGATCATCCCCCCATGATGGCCCCACTGGGTGCGGTAAAGTCAGGTTCAACAGTCACCCATGTCTCCTGGATTTCCATCCTCCCCCTGCCTGGTGTTCTCAACCTTTTTATCGTTATCCCCCCGCTAAGGAGACTTTTTAGGCATTTTTTTCATAATCGTCCTCCTCCATGAAATTTTAATAACATGGCTATACTGGATATCTCTCTTTCTGTATTGCATGTATATGTGTGCTTTATAACAAGAATAAGATTTCTACCCCTTCCCAAGAACCAATTTTTGCCCCCTTGGGGGCATGATCCTGCCTGTTGAAAATGCGTGCTTTTGCTCCTTTGGAGAGCCATTTGGACAAGATGTGACTTGAAGACAGAGCTGTGATGTGGCATTTTCCCGTGGCCACTCCAGCAGAAGAGTAAAGCAAGTTAACTCTGGAGTGAGACTCACCAGGATCTGCTTGCAAGCTCCACCCTTCCCTAGCAGGACCAGCTGGCTGAATTTAGGAAAATCCCATATTCCCTCAAGACTCAGTATCCTCGTCTGTAAAATGAGGAAATTTCTACCTTCAGGGTTGTAGTGAGAACTAAATGATGAAATGTGTATTACAACAATGAGCACCCATCATGTTACGTGCTTAGCAAATCTTGAGTTTCACCTCTCCCTCTTCCCTTTAGTTTCTATTGAAAATTTAATATTCTTGTTTATGAGAGCTATTTTGTGTTCTTTAGTGAGATTTTATTCCCTTTTCTGGAGATATACTTGATTGAAAACTAATTTGCAAATGAATGTAGAAAGTGTTGCTGGTATGGCCGGTGAGTAAATGTTAACTGTGAGGAGCTAGTAAACCTAATCGTACATCAAGGGCAAATAAAAAGTTACACACATACTCAAGCTGTACAGCTCACTGAAATTTCTTTGCCCTTGAGAAACTGAATACATTAATCGCTCTTTTATCTCTGTTTTCCTTCCCCAATCAGGTTTCACCGTTCTTTGCTTAAGGTTCCATGATGAAGATACCAACAAAATAGAAAGAGTTCCTTCTTTCTGAGGGTAGGCTCCATCAGGGACACCACTCAAAAGAATTTTACAACAAGCGAGCCTCTCAGATGAAACTTTCAAAGAAGTTTGGCTTTCTCTGCTCTGTCCACCCCCACCCCTTCCGCTACACCCAAAAGTCAGAGTTAGTTTTCAAATTTAGCCCATTGGGGGTGAAGGTACAAGGATGGGGGTGCTTTGGAAGTTTCATGGTGGGAGCAGTAGGGCTTCATGACGGCCTAAATTGGGAAGAAAATGAGGCATCTGAAATTACTTCAAATGATATGTTTCAAGAGATAATAATCTGCCAGTAAGTACAAAATGTACTTTAATGCGTACTTAAAACTAAGAAAGTTACAATTGTTTTAAATAAGTAAATAGATAAGATTACATGATGTTAAAATCAAAAGCTAATTTGAGTTTCTGGCATCAGAGCCAATGCTTCCTCCAGAAGAGAGAATGGGTGGTGAGTGACAGATATTCCTAAATTGGAATGTCACCAGCTTTCAGAGTTTGGAGTGTCCTCAGGCACCCTGGGGAACAGTGACCGGTGAGTCAGAACACCCCAGGGAGGGAGTTCACTATTACATCCCCTCACACGTAACAGGGGGACACATACACTTACTGATTTGTGGGTTTGTTTTTGCTTTAGAAAAAGATAAACAGTCTTCTAAAGTATGTAGGTGATGATATGCTCAGGTAACAGATAAATCTTGAAATGTCAGTGATTTAGGGTTTCATATTGGTTCATTTCCAGCTCACACAAAGTCCACTGTGGGCCTGGTGACTCTCCAGAATGACATCCTCCCTATCACTGAACCAGGTCGCTTAAAACTGCTGGCTTACCCCACCCCACATCGGCTTCCAGGGACGCTGAGGGGGAAGAGAGTAGAGCCAACTCACTCACTCTTACACCCCTCATCCAAAAGTGACCCCCATCCACTTCACTTCTGCCTGGACCTGGTCGCTGCCTAAGTGCAGGGGCTGAGCGTGCAGCGGCTCACGGGGGCATTTGGTGAGCACTTCTGTCCCTGCCACACACAGGTAGACTCCATCAAATCTACCCATCAACATTGTCAGGGGACTGCTTCCTCCTCGCTGTGCTTCCTATTGATTTGTGTGTGTGTGTGAGGGGAGAGCTAACTAGAATTGTTTATTAAAGGCCTGGAAACCTATTTCCTGCCCAAATGTGTGAGCCCAGAGGGATTTGCACCCTGCCTGCTTTTGAACAGCATAAATTCAGCACAGTTGGCCTGAACAGTAGGAACCACGAGCTCGCAAGGGCCCGGCTATTGTGTAGTCCACCCTATGTAAGCCACAGTTTGAGGAATAAATTTTAAGCTTAAGAGGTCAATCAATACTGCTTGATATAATAAATACTCATCAGTCAACAAACTCAGTGTCTTATTTACCAATGTCTACTTCCTTCCTCAAAGAATTTCTGGAATCAAATGGGATTTAGTCTCCCAAGACTATGTCGTTTCTGGTAAAAGCCAATAATCAAACCCAAGAGTGTATCTGGAACGTCCAGACATCTGGGACCGCAGAGAGTGAAAAATAGGACTGTCCCAATAAGCGCAGATGGCTGGAAAGCTGGTGGTACCGTGGATTCATTTTCAGGAATGAGATCAGTCACGATTAAGCCAAGTTATTTTCTTTTATGAACTTTTAATGTTTTTTGGCATACTTGAAAAGTGCAATAAAAATGAAAAAGTACTCATCAATATTAGTGTATCACTGTAGCCCGACTGTTGTATGGTAATATCATTAATTATGTATGGCTCCCACAGGGTAGTGTGTTTCAAGTGAGTGGAAACTGAATACAAAGTCTTTTATTCTTGTTTTCACTCCAACTCAAGTCATTAGTTCCCCGAGCACAACCCCCCACCATCCTTGCCCACTCACAGCATTTTGCTGGCGAGCCAACACGCTATACCTTGACGTGAATCCGTGGTCTTCCTCCAATTCCCGGCAAGTGAGCATTCCTATTTTAAGAAGTGGCTCAGTCTAAAATAGCCACTCATTTCTCCGAGTGCCATCAGCACAACTGTATTTGGGGGTGTGACATGCACATTTAGCCTTTCCCCTTTGGAACAGTGTAATTGCTTGACATTTTGGCTGCCTGGACACATTTGTATTTCTGACCCCCCACTTCCACACCCAAAACAGAGACAGGCTGGACAGACATCGAAGACACTTTCCTCTGCCACATGAGCTGCTCACCTAGCATCTGTGCTCAGCTCTTGAGACATTACTTGTTTTTTAATCTCCCACAGGCAAGAAATCTTACTGAATCCACTGGTAGGGCCGTCCCTCTCCTGAAGATAGCAGTCTGAGCAGTTAAGTGCAGCCTCAATAAGCCTCTTTCCCAGCCCCGAGACCCCAAAATAAAAGGAAATGCTCTACTCTAGGAAGAAAAGTGAGTGAGAGATGGAGAGACAGAGAGAGAAGAGACTCAAGAGCAAGAGACAGCAGTGAGATGGATAGAAAGATGTTTAGACTGATGGAAGAGGAGAGGGGTGGAGAGAAAGAAGAGCACTGGACCCTCTCACCCGTGTAGGTGCATGGGAAGAAGGGCCCTGGCAAGCACTTGGCCCGCAGGGTCCCCACAACACCTCACTGTCATCCTAGGACCTGTCCTGGAGGAGATGGAGAGCACAGCGGAGGCTGCGCACTATAACACCTCTTGGGGAATCCTTCCTTCAGGTTCTGACTTCCAGCTGCAGGAGACTTCTCAGGGCTGGCCATTCTCCCTTCTAAACAGACAGACCAAGCTTGTTGAAGATACAGACTTCACCGCAAGGTAAAGGAGATAGATGCGTCTTCCTCTGTGAAGCCTCCCCTGATTTCCCCTCTCCTAGCTGTCATCCTCGTGCGTTGTTCTCACCATCTGCCTCTCCCACCAGCTCTTGAGCTGCTTGAGGGTAGGAACTGTATCTTGCTCACTGTTGTATCCTCAGTGCCCCCCTGTGGCACCCGAGACCTAGTAGGAAATCAATAAATGTTTGCTAAATCAATTAACAAATGAATGAATAGAACAAGTTATTACTCATAAAAACACAAGTCTGAGCGTGGTATTCTTCAACAGAGAAGAGAGAGACTGGAACTCACTGTGTGTGGTCTTCCCTGTCAAGTGGTAACTATATCCAGTCCCCGGAACACCGCAGAGGAAAGGTATGGTCGACACATACAGATCGTTGTATTTCCTTTCACGACATCTCTGACCACACAGCATTCCTTACTTAATCCTATGAATCCTTTTATTTATTTATTCTTTAAGGTAACTTGGATACTCATTAACCATTACCGAGTTTTTCAAACCATGAATCTATCTCGTGATATTTGTATCAGCTGGAGTGCATCCCTGGGCAGTGCTAGGACAGCTGGAACAGGCGTGGGGCACAGCGCTTGGGGAGAGGAGTCCAGGCCACAGTGATTTCTGCTGTGACTGCTGACAGCCAGCTTGTGAAGGACTCAGGTGCTGGTTTACCTGGTAAAATCAACTAACTTCAATTTAGATAATACTTTAAAAATAGTTCAGAATTGTTTTATGGACCACAGTGTATTATGACAGAGCCTAGACATCCTGGTATAACCATCATAGATGTGGAAATAAATATGATATTTTTAATTTTCAAGGAAACTTATAGCACTGGTTTATTCATTCTAAGCAACCCCTTCTCTGTGGAAAATTTGAGGGTTTTAGTTTCTGGAAATGGAAATCTTGTAACTTTCTTCGATCATTCAATGCCTTTCTGTATTGTTTTAAGCAATTGACTCAAATTCATCATCTTTAAGAGAAGAATGTGTAAAGGATGTGCTACCCAATAGAAATCTCACCAGCTCTGAACACAATGGAGTGGACCAAGCCGGTCAGACCAGGTTCGGCGCGTACAGTTATATGCTGAGTGATGAGTCTCCCACAGAGCCTGGGCTATTCCAAGTGGCTCAGACCCTCCCCACCCACATGTCCCTGTTCCCTGCTCCTTGTTCTGTGAGTCTTCACTACTGTTCCTTCACCGAAGGTCACAGACCGGCTATGGTGGGCTGAAAACAGACATAATTTCTTTGACTCACTCAGAAATTGTGAAAATCTGCATTAGGTGCTGACACTTTAAAACTGAGAGACCTCACACTTAAAAAAATCTAGATTTCCATCTTCTCTTTAAAACTCAGATGTAGCAACACTGGGCATGAATTCCTTTGTGGCCACACTGAGCTCAGGTAAGAGCAACTGATTCGTTAAGAACAATGGTGATGATAATAGTAGCGATAGCTAATCATATGATAATAGCATGTACTGTGAGCCACACGCTCTCTGTTAAGTGCTTTGCATATATTGTCATTTAATCCTTACGTCAGCTCTGTGAGGTGAGTACTATAATTATCTTCAATTTCAAAACGAAGAAGGCAAGGCACAGTGAGGTCAAGTAACTTACCCAAAGTCACACAGCTTTAAATGGCAGAGCCAAGATTTGAACCAACAGTCTGGCTCCAAAGTCTGAATGGTTAAATCCTAGTAAATGTAGTCTCCCAAAGGATGCTGGGTAGGAATGGACCGCTGTAGGCGTATGGATGTCTATACGTCAAAGCTGTTGTGATTGACACATAATAGTTAAAAGTAGTTTGGCGTCTAGAGTCAGATTTCCTCTGCTTGAATCTGGGCTCTGCCACGTTTCACCTGGGAGAACTTGGGCAACTTGTTAATATTTTTAAGCTTTAGTCTTGTCTGTAAAATGAGAAACTAGTACCTTCCCCATGGATTAGTTAGACTTAAAATAAAGTGAGGTAATAAATATAAAGTCCTTATCACAGCTAAGTGCTGACACGCAGGCAGTACTCAGTTAATGTTCACTGTTATTATTTTATCTGGGTAACTCTTAGCATTGAAAATCTCATATGTGCTGGACTACGAAAAGTCTTGAACGCACAGCACTCTCCAATTTCTAACATTTTGTAGTTTAAAGGAAATGTTTACAGACAAAAATAAGATGGTTCCATGTCTAGGAAATAGTCCTTAAGTACTATTTAGCTGGAGAGCATCATTATACACAATAAAACTAACCTTTAACTTGAGTTTCTTTCTGCACATATTTATTGAGTATCTATTATATTGTATTCATCACTGCATCTCTGATGGTTTAACCCAGCTCATATTAGGATTCAATAAATATTGGTCGAATGAATAAAAGAAGGGAGAAGTTGACAAAACTTTGTTCTTTTAAAAGGTAAGAAGTCAGAAAAAAATTTTTGAGAATTGTTTCACATAGAGTGAGCAAACAAAGTGTAATCAAAGAAATCTTTCTTGTTAGGATCAGAATGCATTAATACCAATGAAAACAGAACACAGACTCCTTCTGACGTATTTTATACTGTTTAAAGATAAACATTTGTGCACTGCAAGCCGCGAATGGATTTAAACTCCAATGAGGACTTTATAAGCCATCTGCTAGTCTCCTAATGAGGTAGTAACTATCATTGTTTACGGTTAGGCACCAGGGGTCATGGATATTTGTTGTAATGAGAGCTGCAATGCATCACTGCAGGAACTAAAAGAGCCTTTCTTCACAAGGGCTAATTACAAATATAATAAAACAACATTTAAAAAAATCTTTTGAAGTCCACAGAGAAACCTAACTTGGCACAACAAGTACGAACCATAGTACGCGCTCTGTTTGCATTTTGTGAATTCTGATTACAGAAGCCAAATCATATTTAACTGCTGACAATACAAGGCCACCGACGGGTCTTTTGCTTCAGATCACCTAATCACAAGATGCTTCATGAACCTTCTGGATCTCTAAGATGTTTGCTCTGACACTCTAGCAAAGAGTATGCAAATGCCTAGCAAGACCCACAGGTTTTTGAGTGTGTTTTTTTAATAAGGTGCTACTTTAAAGTTGTGCTTCCCTTGTGCCCAAACTGAACTTGTTGAGTTAGTTAACTCGATGGGGTGGGAGGAATGTGAGAAATTGCTTAGGATCACAGAATCAAAGAAACTGATTGGCTGGCTGAATTTTTTACTTTTCAGTTGGCAATTTTAGCATTGCAGAAATCCAGTCTGAATCAAAATTTGTTTGGTGCATATACTGTGGCAATACCTCCACAGTCCACTGGAGAAAATAGTTGACCTGTCGCATTAGTTGATGATATCCACATAGTTCATTTATTCTCAGCATCCCAGACTAGGAAAACTTAGAGTCACAGTATGAAGGGTTTCTTATGAAATGTTTCATGTTGGTAGCACTATCAGAACCTGGGATGTCAAAAATGAGATAATGCTTTTTATTTTGTTAAAACTGCCTGTTAACAGTAATAATAAGAATAGAAGAAGAAAAATAACTCATATATGTAGACTGCTTCCCATTTATGTCAAAGCCTTGTGCATAAAAATCAAAACCAAAGTGAAAAACCTCTAAGTAACACACACATCCTTTGGGAAAGAATAGCCAACAAAATTTTGAAAATAGAAGAAAAATTAGGTGGATTTCACACTACCAAATATTAAAACATATTAAACTTATGTAAAGTCACATGGTGCAGGTGCAAGAATAGAATGAATGATCACTGAGTGGAGCAGAAAGCAAAGAAAGATCCGTGTGCAGGGCTGATATGAATGGAGCCCCTGAAACTGTGCTTAAGGTATATGAGAAAGTGTGTGTGATAAATGTGGCATTTGAAATAAGTGCAGAAAATAGAAATTATTCAATAAATAACACTAACATAATAAGTTAACTTTTGGGGGTGGGGGGCAGGAAAGATCCTCATATCTTTTCATAGGCCAAAATAAAGTCCAGAGAATTCGAGAATTAAATATAAAAAATGTGGCGCAGCGGTTTAGTCCGCGCTTGGCAGCCCGGGGTTCGCGAGTTCGGATCCCGGGCGCCCGCCGACGCACTGCCTGTCAGCCATGCCGTGGCGGCGTCCCCTATAAAGTGGAGGAAGATGGGCACGATGTTAGCCCAGGGCCAGTCTTCCTCAGCAAAAAGGGGAGGATTGGCGACGGATGTTAGCTCAGGGCTGGTCTTCCCCACAAAAAAAAAAAAAAAAAAATGTAGTTAATAAAAAAAAAGAAAGTACAAACAAAACTTTAAAAAATGTAGGCAGATATTTATATAATCTCTAGGGTGGGAAAGACAGAAACCACAAAGCAGTGTGGCTCACAGACCACAGGTCATCCCTAGCCATCTTTCTAGCAGCCTGCAGCCATCTGCAGTGGAAAAGCTAAAAACCAATTTTGTTCATATACATGTCATAAATTTTAAATGTAAGATAAACTATGATTTTCAGAGAAATGTCATTAAAGTACTACAAATATTATGAGTTTAGAGGTTGCACATAAGTTACAAACTGTGTTGATCATTTTGGAGGGAGCACCCTCCAGTAAACAGGATCTTCTACCTTCTGGCTTATGTGCTTCCAAATCATCTACATGGTACTGCTTACTTAATTAAACACCCTTTTTTATTTTTCCTCACATGTTGCATTTTAACTCCATTTCACAAAAGTGGATTAGTGGTTCAAAATGGTTTATTGGAGCATAAAAATCATAATAAACGAATATCATACCTACCACACAGCTCAGAACATCATACACATATGTAATGCACAAGACTCCCATGCAAATACAGAATGTGATTGTGTGCATGCTGGGACAAGTGGATCTGTGGAGGTGATGGTTCCACACAAGCATTGGAAAAGAAAAGTGTGAATAGGATGTACGATGATGAGTATCTGAAAATTGGATTTCGTTCGACAGATGATCCATTCACTCTTTGTCCCTGGTGCACTGTCTGTATTGAAATTTTGTCACGTAGTGACACAAAGCCATCAGATCTTTCACACTATTTTCAAACCAGTCAGTGACCCTTCTAGCATCCATACAAGGCTTTCTGGGATGAAAGCAAAATATTGCTTTCAAAGTATGAAACTGATTAATTTTATCCCTAAAGGCAAAGAAGAGGTAGTGACAGTAATAGGTATCAGTGACCTGACCCCTAAGAGACATAAAACCAGCCCCGAAGTTAACGGTCAATATTACACTTAAGAGGAAGCAGAATGGGGGCCAGCAGTGGCGCAGCGGGTTAGTCCGTGCTTGGCAGCCCGGGGTTCGCAGGTTCAGATCCCAGGCATCTGCCATCGCACTGCCTGTCAGCCATGCGTGGCGGCGTCCCATATAAAGTAGAGGAAGACGGGCATGGATGTTAGCCCAGGGCCAGTCTTCCTCAGCAAAAAGGGGAGGATTGGCAACGGACGTTAGCTCAGGGCTGGTCTTCCCCACAAAAAAAAAAAAAAAGGCAATTGGTGGACATCATTCCAGATCAATGGCGGACTCAGTGAAGGAGTAATTGTTACCATGTCCTCCTGCTGGCAGATATTTGTCTTTCCTGTTGGACAAGCACACTGAGGAGCAGAGCTCAAATCTGCTCCTAGCATAAGTACAATACATCCCTGAGAAAGATGTTCTCTGTGGCTTTTGATTCTATTTATCTCTGAAAATCCGCGCTATATAAACACGTATTTTCTTGTTTAGTTAATGATTATTTAACCCATTAAATGACAATTTAGCCAATGTGTCCACTGTTTATTCACGGAGAACAGTTGGTGGACAGAAAGATGCCTTTTGATCTTAAGTGTTGAAGGAAATCCTGAAATACATAAATATCATCAAATTGTCACCACTCAGTGTACACTGTGTGAAGAAAACGACGATGAGTGTAGACTGCTTTTCTACACTGAGGTACACTGGTAATTTATAGGAAAGAGATCACACAAGATTTCAAAGTCCTTAGACAATTTTCATAACCTCATTCATACCCATAACAATCATTTTATGATTTCCAGTGACTTGTCACTGGCAGTTTAATAGGAATATATTACTATTATCTCCCAAGTGAAAACTCTCAGTCCTACAGCTTTGACTGACAGGCTGATTGGGTTAGCATCCTACGAAGAGTGAGCATAGACCTCAGCTAAAAATCTCCTCATATTTTCTAGGTTTATGTTCTATCTTAAGAGGCAGAACTAGCTGACAAACCACCACAACTTGCTACCATTCCTGAAAACCTGAAATTTAATAGAAACCGGCTATGGTGGGCCTCCACTCTATTATTATAGGTTCCTCGGTGGCAGGAATGGTTTACCCTATATCTGAATCCCCAAAGCACAGCACATTGTCTGAACAGCACAAGTAGGTACAACTCAGAATATTTTATTGAATAAATGAATACATATCATTATAGACAATGTGTGATGTTTGTTGTCCAGTCTCCGTGTTTTCTCTTTCTGGAAACATTATTCCCAATGTCCTTTGGAAAACCACTGCTATTTCCGTCTACTTATGAGATTTGCATGAGACTGACCCCACCTCTAAACTGCAAGAGTGAGTTTGTACAGGCTCAAGGCAATCACCATTTCCCAACTCCCTTGCCCCATGATTGCTTCAGGGGTGGGGATTTAACCCAAGTGGAGCCAAGAGGACATGAAGACACTTGGCTGAGGCTTCTGGGAAGGAGAGGCTGGCATTCTACTGAATTTGGGCTCCAAAGACGTGAAGCTTGCATGGCCTTCCTCTGCAGCATCTTGCAACCAGGATGGGGAAGCCCAGAGTTTCTGGGAATTGGGTCAGGAGTTGCCACTGTAAACACCTGAGAAGGGAGCCAACCTAGAGGGAGCCCCCTGGAGAGGAGAATCCTGTTGATGCTGTTTCTTCTCTCAGGCCAATCTGGAAGTCATACAAAACTGGACATCTCAGTATTGTGAAATAGTAACTTCCTATTTCTGTTGAAGCCAGTCTGAGAATTTTGTCAAATGATACAGTCATGGTGTTGTTCCTAAAGGAGTTCATGGTGTAGCAAAAATCAGTCACGGTTTATGATAATCAATCTCATTATTTTACACCAATACCTCAAAAACTGTTCAGTTTTGCATATTACTGTTTCACTGTATTAGCTTCCCAACTAGATTGTCTGCTCTGTTGGGTCCAGGTCTTGTCTTCTCCACCAGAATGCACATTTATAGAAGACACTCAATATATACTCAATGTATTGATTGTGTGGAAATAAACGAAGATCAACCACATGAGATTGAGCAGGGGTGATTTAATCCAAGCTTGCTATAGCAAGGGAGTCAGCCATCATCACTTGCATTTTGGCAGAGACTCAAAGGCAGGCAGAGGAGGGAGAAAGCTTCATAGTGGAAAAAAGGAAGTCTGCAGGTGTGCCCTGATTGAAGGCTGTTGGCCTGGGGAAGCTGCACGTCGGCTAACTAGAAGCGGGGTGTCCTATGTGATTGGTTAGAGGTGCATATTTGATTTTCTCTGGTTGGTCCTAAATTGGAAGCGAGGACAAAAATTAGGCAAGCTTTCAGTTATTAATTAAGTCCTTGCCATTTTGGACCAACTGGTACAGAGGTTAGTGTCTGGTTTCCTGCATCGCTACTAGAGATGGCAGTCCGACTTCCTACAAGTCTGACTTACAGCAGGCTGGCTTCCTGGGCTCGTTGCTGCAGGCTGTGGGTCAAAGTTCTATTTTCATATATGGTCTGGCTGTTGTCCATTTGTATATTCAGTCTCTCAATTGATAGACTGAATCTCCTTTGCCTAACTTACATTGAGAGATAGACTTTTCAAGAATAGTTGGGAAATTGTTGTCTTTGTTGCTAAAATCTAAATTAAAATGTGTCTAGTATTTTTAACGCTTTAGGGCTGATTCAAATCCAATCTGGATTTGGAGAATCAAATCCAATCTGTGGTGATATTTAAGATAAGTTCAGAAAGAGAAAAACACCTCTTTCCACGTCAACCACAAAATAATAAATTTGGATGCTGCATCTAGTGGTGAATGAAAGAAGCTAGAAGGGCCTTTCTCAACCTGTGTGATGTGTCTTCACAGCTGTTCCAGGAGAAACTGGAAAGCTAGTGAAGATTAGGAATGAGAAAAGTTTCCCTCATTAGGCGGAAGTTCTAGCAAATTACAGATACATTTCACATATTAATGAACGATACCAAGTATAGATGTAACCTCACTACAGCCACATACCCAGAGCTGTAGGGTGTTCTTTAGGCTGAATTTAAGAGACTTGAAAAATGCACAAGAAATTTTTTAACAAAAGAGGAGCAAGATTCTGGGATAAGTTTAATCTTTGTAATAATTCCCCTTTTATAGACAGTTTACCGGTAAGAAAGCCTCCTGATAATCAACTTGACAATGTTACAGCTACATTTTCACAGTATATGTTCATAAACTTTAATTACTGGAATTAAAAGAAAGCAGCACATATGGTAAGACTATCTTAAGATGTAAAGTGACAGATGTCTATAAATATTAAAATTCTTTAATTATCAGTATAGTTCATTAATTATCTGTCTTTGGATCTTAAAAATAGGAGTGATATTTATTCACAAACATTCAGCCATTTAAAGAGTAAGACCTTACATGAGGAAAATAAGATATGGCGAGCTGAGGCCTTTTTAGGGTAGTATTTTACTTTTAATAATCATGCAATCAGAAGTATTGTATTGACTTAATACACTTTCATAGTGTGAATATTGCAAACCAGAGCTTAATTTGGGTTTAAATATACTAAATGTCCTCACTATTTTTTTCTGAAGACTGAAGAAGAACAGTGTAACTAGCAGGATCATGTACATTGTTGGGAAATAATTAGGCTATTGTTTGACCTGTTTAATATCAACACTCATATTGGCATAAACAAAATAGTAATGATCAGCTTTCCTTCTATGGAGAAACCTTACTAGGGGATTGGGCAA
Source organism: Tapirus indicus (assembly GCA_031878705.1). NCBI lineage: Eukaryota > Metazoa > Chordata > Mammalia > Perissodactyla > Tapiridae > Tapirus > Tapirus indicus. The sequence goes on along the minus strand of CM062937.1, from coordinate 28,666,861 downwards.
GGCGATTTATGACTTCCTCTCAAGGTTCTCTAAGCCAGGACTTCTCAAAGCTTAATGTTCATACAAATGGGGAATCTGGATCTAGGGTGGGGCCAGAGAGATGCTCTGCTGCTAGTCCAAGGACCTCGAGTAACACTATTAGGACCATCAGCCACCAAAGACCTTTGGTGAGTTTCATATTTATCAACACCTTTATATACCTTGGCTTGTCAAATATTTTGCAAGCATCTTTAAAGAACGTGTTCATAATTTATTATCAGTGCTTTAGCACTGATTTCTTCAGGGAAATCTGTTGTTCAGGGCAAACCTCCCAAAGGAAATCTCTATGAACTGGCAGGGAAAATTCCTGCCTATCATCGACCATGCAGTGCTCATTGGGAGAACTTGGTGTCCCGGCTTTCTAAGAAACATAACAATTGAGACTGGTCATAAGTGTGAAAATGGAAGGATATCATAAATCCTGATGATTGAAATTGAGTCTCTATTATGAAATATTTCAAAGTAGTCCAGTAAAAGATTTCTATTTGCCTTTTCAAATTATTCACAGATACTTGAACTTGGTTTTGGCTATGGAGGTAGTTGTGTGATTAGATTAATTCCTTTGCACAGGTGAACTGGCGTAGAGATCCAAGCTGACCCCATCAGCGTTCCCCTGTGCCTGTGTTACCAAACCAAGCGGATTCACCTCCTGATGAGTTAAATAAGACTCTACACCAGTGGAAGTTGTCTCACAAGGTAAAGTGTATTTGCAGCAAATAGGAGATCATGAGGAATCATTTCCAAAGTCATGGTGCCCTCGAACAAAGGGAAGCAGGGATTTTTATTTCTGACGGGGAATGAATATTGAAAAGGGAGAGGCGGGTATTCGCTTGTGCAGGCTCAGCTGGAAAACATGCTTCCACGCACACTGCAGGTTACAGTAATGAGGCCTAAGCTCCTCCTGGAGAGATCTGAGCATTAGAGGTAAGGCAAAAGTCATGGGTGCAGCTCCTGTGGTGAGGCTTGGTCAGTTTCAGGGTGGTTGGTGGTTGCATCTCCCTAACATAACAAAAAGGAAAAAAACAACTTGGAAAAATAGTTAAATGCTTCCAGACCCACGCTTGAGTTTCTCGGGGCACCTAGTCAGTGGCACCTGGATGGCAGAGACTGGGTAGGCACCCCTCCTTATTGGACACACTGCCAGAGGCTGGATGGGAAGAAAGGATGCAGGGATCTGAGACTTGAAATTCCAGGATGGTCCTAATCAAGGGACTTAGCTGGATATCTACCTACTCCTTCATACTCCAACCTAAGTGTCCAGGGATCCCTAAGGGGTTCTCCATGTCACGCTTCTACCTCCTCTTTCCTAATCCAAATGTGCCTGGCCAATGTCCATTTCCCTCCAGGCAGGGATGATGACTGGCAAATTATTTAAATGGTATGTGAAAGGAAAGAGAACTCCCTCTTTTGTCTGAGCCCTGTCTCCTTTTCATACTCAAGCGCTCCCTGTCTTTCAAGGTCCAGGTGGAGGCCATCTCCTCCTCAGAGCCTTCCCGGATGCCCACGGCTGACCGAGCTCTACCCAAATAGGACACATTATTGCTCTCACGGCACTCACCTCCGTCTGCCTGGTATTCTACGAGTACTCAGTGTCCCCTAAAACACTGCAAGCTCCACGAAGCAGAGACCATGTCTCATTCATCTCTGGCGGGCACTCAAGAAAGACTTTGGGATAAAGACGTTAATAAAGGCTGTTATGTACTAATGCCTGATAAGGTGTTATTGCAGAACTAACGCTTATCTTATCCTCATAAAATGTGTTGCCTTACTTTTGATAAGTGTAATGCCACTTATAAAGCATGTTAAAGTTTATAAAGCATTTTCATAGACGTTATTTTTTTAACCAACATTCATTTCCAATGCTGTGCCAGGCTTGTGATATTTTGGGGACAGTGCATCTGTTCTTTTGCCCCCAAATTACAACCAGCAGTTGGCTGCCTGGGCCCCTAATTAAAGATAGTGCCTAGCTGACAGCTGTCTGACTCCACAAAAGGTCATAGCCACGGACTCACGATGTGAGGCTAGCCCTCCACTGCAGGGGAGGAGAAAAACCCTGAGCCCCCAAAGGGAGTGTTTTGTTTAATATATTATCAAGGTAGATGAGTTTTTTCCCTCTTATTCTTTTTAAAATTAACACTCCTTGCTCCCATGAATGTGTTTTACTAGATTCAAATTGCCATTTTGTTTCATTCTACTTTTCATCTAGACAACCTTATTTTGTTCTATTTCTCTTCTTTCTATTTCTTGTAAATTTTCACTTCTTCTTTTCTATTTCCCAGGTCTTTGAGCCCTTTATATATTTATTGTCTAACCATTGGCAAGGGACTGAATGTTTGCCTCCCTCTGAAATTCATATGTTGAAACCTAATGCCCAGGGTAATGGTATCAGGACGTGGGGCCTTTGGGAGATGCAGAGCCCTCATGAATGGGCTTAGTACCCTTATAAAAGAGACCCCAGAAAAGTCCCTTGCCTCCTTCCACCGTGTGAGGACGCGGTGAAAAGACAGCTGTCTGTGAACCAGGAAGTGGGCCCTCACCAGACACCAAATCTGCAGGCACCTTGATCTTGGACTTCTCAGCCTCTAGAACTATGAGCAATAATTTTCTGTTGTTTATAAACCACCCAGTCTGTGGTATTTCGTTATAGCAGCCCAAACAGACTAAGACACCATCTAAAATGTATCAACAACAGTCATCTTATTCTCTTTTATTTAATTTTCTTTTTTTCAGGGATCACTCATCTTCTGTTCTTTCATCAGTGTCTCAATTTTATAAATTTTCTATATAATTACGTCCTCTATTGTTCCAGTTATTTATCCGTTTAACATCCAGATGATCCAAAAGCAAAACAAACAAAAAAACCAAGTTCAGGGAATTAACGCTACAAACACCTGTGGGCCCACTACTCGGCTTTACTTGACATTTTTGCCAAATTTGCTTCAGATTTTTATTTTCTTGGGAAATAACAAATGGGTTAAGGAAGTTCTTTTCCATTCCTGTTTTAGTAAAAATAAAATGTTATCACGAACTGATGTCGAATTTTATCAAATGCTATTTCTGTGCTTTCCAAGATGTTCTCATTCTTTTTCTCTTTTAATCTGTTAATGTGACAAATAACATAAACACAATTTTCTAATTTTAAACTATCTTTGCATCTGCAATAAATCCAACTTGTTCATGATGTATTCTTTTATTTACGTATTGCTGAAGCCCAGAGTGCCAAATTTTATTTAGGATTTTTGTAACTATGTTCGCAAATAAGATTCCTTTGTAACTTCCCTTTCTTGCACCGTCCTGGTCAAGATTGTGTTAGTCCATAACATGCATTGGGAAGCATTTCCCCTTTTTCTATTTAAAAAGAATATTTATAACCTTTCAGGTAACCATTTGTTACACACCTAACACTTCTGGGCTTGGCTTTATTGATGGGTTGATTTTTAACTACTGATAAAACTCTTCCATGATTATTGATTTATTCAGGTTTGCTGTTCCTTTTTGAGTTCCTTTTGATAAGTTATATTTATTTTGGGAAATTGTCCATTTTATCTGCTTTTCTATTTATTGGCCTTAAGTTATGAATAGCATTCTCTTCTGGTTTTCGAAATCCCTGCTCCCTCTTTGGCAATGTCTCTCATACTCGTCCGAGTGTATTTTGTGTGTAGGCTTTATCTCAATTTTTCCTGCTCAGTCTTGCTTGCAGGGCTTACCATTTTATTAGCTTTTGCAGTGAATCAGCTTCGGGTTTTATCATCTTCTCTATTGTTCCTTTGTTTTCTATTTTACCAATTTATGCTTTCTATTAACTCCTTGTGTTTATTCTGCTGAGTGTTTAATTATTTTTTAGTCTTTTTTTTCTAAGACATAAGCATTTAAGATTATAAATTTTCCACTCACTACCACTTTTGACGTACCCCACACGTTTTTTTTTGAGGAAGATTGGCCCTGAGCTAACATCTGTTGCCAATCTTCCTCTTTTTTTTTCTCCCCAGAGCCCCAGTAGATAGTTGTGTATCATAGCTGTAGAGTTGTAGCTCTTCTATGTGGGATGCCACCTCAGCATGGCTTGATGAGCGGTGAGTAGGTCCGCACCCAGGATCTGAACTGGCAAACCCCGGGCCGCCTAAGCAGAATGCATGAACTTAACTGCTAGGTCACCAGGCTGGACCCTACCCCACACATTTTTATATGTTTTATTTTCATGATCATTCAGCTACCTACTTATTTTCTAAGAGAAGCAGCAGTTTGGGGTTGTGATAAAGAGGATAGTTCTGCCTCTTGGACAAGTTATTGAACCACTCTGTGCCCCAATTTCATTCTCTGTAAAGTGGAGATAATGTTGGTTCTTACGTCATGGGGTTGTTCTGAGAATTAAATTGGCTAATCCATGTAAAATGCATAGAAGAGTGCCTGGCACATAGTAATTGCTCAACGACTGTTAGCAATTACCATTCCATTATGATTTTTTTTAAATTTCTGATGTTTTAGAAGTTTTTTCATTAATTTCCCAAAATATGAAACTTTGTTGTCTATTCGTTATTAATTTCAAATTAATTGCATTGAGGTAAGAGAATGTGGCCAGTATGATTAAACTATTTTGGTATTTGTTGGTATTTCCTTTGCGTCCCTGAAATATGTTGCACATATGCCTAAAAATTATGTCTATTCTCTGTGGGTATAGAGTTTTTATGTAATCATTAGATCACCCTTATTGTGTTATTAAAACCTTATATGTCCTTTCTAAACTTTTATTTGCGTGATCTGTGAATTACAGAGAGTAATGTGTTAAAAATCTCTCATTGTAGTGGTCCTTTTGTATATTTCTCATACTCTTCTGTCAATATTTGCGTTTTTCTATTTGAGGCTGAGTTATTAGGTGTATACAATTTCAGAATGATATTTTTAGATTTCCTTATTCATGATTTAACTATTTTCATTTATCTCCAATAATGCTTTTTGCCTTCAACCCTTTGATGTCCAATATTGTTATAGCTCACACTTTTTATTCTTTTTCATTCTGTTTTAGTTTTGCACAGTATATGTTTGATTTTAGTTTTTGATTCTTTACTTTCAACCTCTCTGTGCCATTATGTTTTAGGTGTATCTCTTATAAACAGAATATAGCATGAATTTTTAAAATACAATTTTTAACTGATACTGTATCCATTATGTTTGTTAGGACTGCTGATATTTGGATTTATTGCTACCATCTTATTTTCATGCTACTTTCCACTCTTTGCTTCTTATTTCTCCTTTCCCATCTCCTAGTGAATTCATCATTTTCATCATCCCTCTCTTTTATTTTCAATTCACTTGTAAGTTGCATGTTTTACTTTTATTCTTTTGGGGGTTATTCAAATTTTCATGACATATATTTGACCAAAGCCAAAGTTAATCAATATCCTTACTCTTTTCTCAAACATCGCTGGGATTTCAAAATACATTTTTAAATGGCTATAACCTTATATGTTAGTTTTTCCAGACAATATTGTTTACGATCCTCAAATTAGTCATTATTATTGTTATTAGTTTACATAATTAATGCTTTTTAGACTTAGCCAAAAGTTTACACGATTGTTTGCTTTCTATTTATTCTTGTAATTTAGTCTTGCCTCCTGAGTGCAGTTTTCCTCTTCCTGACGATGAAAACTGAGTGGTTCTTTCAGTCAGTCTGTTAAACTAAATACACTGTCGTGGTCCAGATATTCCCAAGACAAGAAATGAACAAAAACAGGTCTCCTTGGACTGGGACTGTGGGCTTTTTCCTAGTCCCCTCTCTCAATGAGGTTATTGCCTTTCAAAGGTTCCGGATTTACGCAGGGATCTCAGTTCCTACCCCTGTCCACAGCGGGCTCAAGGCCCCGTCTCTTGCGCCTGCGCGAAAGTCAAGCCCAGGTCCCTATAGCCCAAGGGACACTTGTCCGTCACGGCGTCAGGCCGCGTGCTCACAGCTCTGGTTTTGAGTTCTCGGGATCGCTTTCTTGAGCACCCAGCTCTACATCTTGAAGAATATTTGTTCTATTTTTACCAGCATTTGTAGTTCTTTGGAGGTGAGTTTTCAATATATTAAGTCCACGATATTGCCAAGACACAAGTCTTAGATCTCCAGTTTACATCACAAAATTTTCCTTTCTCGACCAGGATCCTATTTAAATCAAGCTTCTCTCTGTGATGCTATCAAATATACCTTTTCTCTCTCCCAAAAGACTTAAGTACATGCTGAAATAAACTATATTAAAATTAAATCTTTAAAAATAGCTATTAATGACTTTTACACTGAGCGGCACATATGCCTCATCCCCTCAAACATGATGAGGAGGTCATTTGTTTCACTGATGTGGCTCTGTTACACTTTTCCTTTTATTACATTACAATTTCAGAGATAGGTTTGTCACTGCTGTCGCGAAATATGGATTCATATGAACATTTACAGTACCAAATGGTTCACAGAAATAAAATGTTTCTGCACTAGATAGGCAGACTGCCTGTAGTTTGCAAGTACAGGTCCCGGCAAATCCCTTTCCCAAGAACCTTATGAACCAGGTATCCCTTGTGTGGAATATACATTACAAACTCCTGAACACACTGAAGATATAAATTGCTTTCCAGAAGATCTCTTCCTTTGCAATAAGTTATGTATAGCGGTGGTCTCCAAGGGTCTTACTGATGTGCCCTTGCTGTGATCAAGATAAAGAAAAGACTTTTCTAGTGCACGAAAGTCAGCATCTCAGAAGTGCTCCGGCAGCTCTGTGGAAAATCACCATAGCAAAATGTTGTGGGAGCCACCTTTATGGTTCCCACCGTACGTGAAAAGGCCATATGCAGAGCTGCTCCATCATGCCTTTCATTGTTGCTTTGAGCAATATAACAGAGATAAACGTAGCGTCTAACAAATAGTTATAAAGCAAGCACAGGTGTAACCAGGACCCAAGTCAAGAAATAGCACCTGACAGTTGTCACAGAGCAGCTCCCTGCCATGTACCTTTCCTGGACCCCCTGCCCCCATGCATTTCACTACTCTAATTTTTTCCCCCATGTATGCGTTCTAAACAATACAGAATAGTTTTGCCTATTTGCAAACTTTATATGGACTTCTAAGTAAATCAATATGTTTATATTCTTTTATGACTTGTTTTTCCCTTCAAATTGGTTCATCTGGTTATGTGCCGCTGTAATTCATTCATCAGCTCTGCTATAATCACCCTATGACTATAGCATAATTTATTTACTTGTTCTATTGTTGCTCTGCCATATTTTGTGACAATAATCTCCAAATTCTTGATATTTCCATTGTCCTTCCCAACCCCCACACCCCAGGGGTGAACATCCAGCACTTTAGGTACTTTGCACATACTGTATATTACTTGTCTTTCACACTCAAGAGAACCTGAAGTTGTTTATACTTTACTTGAAGTTCTTGGAATGCAGAGTTGCTTGGTCACTAATGAATAATATTTTACAAGTCACTTATTTTCACCACTGATTACACACTCATCTCAGATAAAGCATATAGCAAGTGATCAGCGAATTCCTGTGGGTGGTAACATGGATGAGGCCTGGTTCCTCACCAGAAACACTTGAAAGCAGAGTTTTGAGGTAGATATTTTTAAAGCACATCTTTCTTTTCCACACTGAACTGAATTATTAAGGTTAAAAAAATTCACCTGATGCTTTTTAACAAGTGAAAAATTGTGAATGTAGTGGTGTCATGAAGAGGTATGAAATAAAAATCAAGCCCCAGATCCAGTTCAAAGACCAGCCTGCTGGCAGTCCCTGCAGCTTCTCCTACCTCCTCCCACGTGCATGGGTAGACTTGTGTGACGTTGGTTGCTGGAGAACTGCCAATTCCAAATGGAAAAGAGAAATCCTAGAGCTGTTTTGGTGGGAGGCTGTGAGGTTTCCAGTAAACCATTAGTTGCTTTTTCCACAATATTGTCTGATTGAATAATCTATAGCAGGAAAGTGCTTTAAACTTTTTCTTTTCCTTTTTAACTGTGAAATATATCAAATATAAAGAACACCTACAATATATATACAGTTAAAGAGAGTAATAAAGCAAACATCCACATAACAATTTGGACCAAGAAATAGAACATAGGCAGCACCCAAAAAGTCCCTCCCTCATCCCTTCCTGTCCCCAGTAGAGATAATAACCATTTATCTTGACTTTTCTGAGAATCACTTCCCTGCTTTTCTTTACAGCGTTACCATCTATGAAAGCTTAGTTTTGCCTGTTTTTGGATTTCATATAAGTGGAATTTTATTGTATGTATTATTTTATGATCTTTCTTAAATTGTGGTAAAATACATATAACATAAAATTTACCGTCTTAACCATTTTTAAGCATACAGTTCAGTGGTATTAAGTACAGTCACATTATTATGCTGTCACCACCACCATCCATCCACAGAACTCTTTTCATCTTACAAAACTGAAATGCTGTACCTATTATATAATAATAACTCATTCCCCATTTCCCCAGCCCCTGGCAACCACCGTTCTACTTCTGTCTCTGTGAATTTGACTACTCTAGGTACCTCAGATAATCATGCAGTATTTGTCCTTTAATGACTGGCTTATTTCACTTCATAATGTCCTCAAGGTTCACCCATGTTACAGCATGTGTCAGAATTTCATTACTTTTTAAAGCTGAATAATATTCCACTGTATTTATATACAATATTCTATTTACCTACTCATCCACTGATGGACACTTGAGTTGCTTCCACCTTTTGGCTATTGTGAATAATGCTGCTATGTACACGGATGTACAAATATCTATTCAAGTCCCTGCTTTCAGTTCTTTGGGGTATATACCTAGAAGTGGAATTGCTGAATCATTTGGTAGTTCTAGTTTTAATTTTAGGAGGAACTGCCATACTGTTTTCCACAGCTGCACTATTTTACATTTCCACCAACAGTGTACAAGGGTTTTAATCTCTCCACATCTTTGCCAACACTTGTTATTATCAATTTTTTTTATAGTAGTCATCCTGATGGGTGTAAGGTAGTATCTCACTGTGGTTTTGATATGCATTTCCCTAATAATTAATGAGTTGAGTGTATTTTCATGTGTCTATTGGCCATTTGTATATATTCTTTGGAGAAATGTCTATTAAAGCCCTTTTCCCACTTTTAATTGACTTCTTTGTTTGTTTTGTAGTTGTGTTGTAGGAGTTTTTATATATTCTGGATATTAATCCCTTATCAGATATATGATTTGCAAATATTTCTCCCATTTTGTAGGTTGCCTTTTCACTCTGTTGTATCCTTTGATTCACAGAAGTTTTTAATTTTGACATAGTCTAGTTTATCTAATTTTTCTACTTTTGTCTGTGTTTTTGGTGTCATATCCAAGAAATCATTGCCAAATCCAATGTCAAGAAGTTTTTCCCCTATGTTTTCTTCTAAGAATTTTACAGTTTTAAGGTCTTACATTTAGGTCTTTGATTCATTTTTAGTTAATTTTTGTATATAGTGTAAGGTGAGCGTCCATCTTCATTCTTTTGCATGTGGATATCCAGTTTTCCCAATACCATTTGTTGAAGACACCATCCTTTTCTCACTGAATGATCTTGGCACCCTTGTAGAAAATTATTTGACTGGATCTGTAAGGGTTTATTTCTGGTTTTTTTATTCTATCCCATTGGTCTGTGTGTCTGCCTTTATGCCAGTGCCACACTATTTTGATTACTATAGCTTTGAAGTAAGTTTTGAAATCAGGACGTGTGAGACCTCCAACTTTGTTCTTTTTCATGATTGTTTTGGGTATTCAGGGTCTCTTGAGATTCTATATGAATTTTAAGATATGATCTGCTTCTTTTTCTCAAACTTTTGCTTGGGAGTTTCTCCCAGGTTGCATTAGTGGTAGCTCATTTGTTTCTGTGGCCACCTTTATCTAGTCTGCTGTTGTTGGACATTTGGGTTCTTTCCACTGGGGCTACTAAGAACAGTGCTGCTATTCACATTCTTACACATATCTCCTGGCATGGATGTGTAACAGTTTCTCTAGGATATACGCCTAGGCATGGAATCAGTGAGTTACATGGTATGTTCATCTTCAACTTTATAGGCTGGTGTCCCACTATTTTCCAAAGGATTTATACCTATTTATGCTCCCACTAACAGTATATAAGAAATCTCATTGCCTCACATCTTCATGTATTTTCCAAATTTTGCTTATTAAAGTAAAAAATATTAGAAGTAAGTTAAGTTTCTGTCAATGGGCAGTTGGCCAAATAAATTATAACATAGCAGTAGAGTGAAATATTTTACAACCATTAAAAATGACAAGGACAGCTAACCTTTACTGAGCTGGGTACCAGGCACTGTTCTAAATGCCTTACATATGTTATCTAATTTGATCTTTACAATATCTCCAAGAGATAAATGTTATTAGTATACCCATGTTGCAAGTGATGAAACTGACATGAAGATATCGAATTGCTTGCCCAATTTCACACAGCCGATACATAGAGGAGCCAGGATTCAATCCCAGGCAAGCTGACTCTGTAGCTATTATTAAATGATCCAAAATCAAATTAAAAAAACAAAAAAAAGTAATCAAGAAAACCAGAAATAAACAAATTCTTTTAGTCTTTAGGCTACCTAAACTTTATATATAATTTTGTGGATTTCTTCCAACCAAAGCTCACAAAAATAAATACAAATTTTCCCCATGGCCAGTCCTCTGAGACACAACCAAAAGTGTTAGGCCATTAGAAGAGTTACTTAAAGTTAAAATAATGCTGGAATTATCTTTACTTCTCACGCATAACACAGAGCCATTCAAAATCCTTTTTGTTTGCAGAATACTCAAAATGTAACACATTTATGTTTTTTTAATCAACTTCAGCATTTAAGAGGTTTTCAGAAATTGAAAGAGTCCTATTTTAGAACGTCTCTCTCTGCAAATGTCCGTTCCCCATCATCCCATCACCTCTTCCTTTCAGCTGGTAGCCTCGTGTCCTGCTTCATAAAGACAGGCAATAACACCATGTGGGGACCACCCCAACTTCCTGTCACCTAAACAAAAAGCTACCCAGATCTGCTGCCCTCCCCTCCTCCTTTCCACTGCAGAGAGCAGTCCTCCCACATGCCCTCGCCCCATCCCTTCCCACTCTCTGAGTGCACCAATGATCTCCTTTCTCTTTCAGCTTCTCCTTCTCAATTCAGCCTTCCTCATAAGCATATAATCACGCTCTGGTGGCTCCCACCTTAGCAAACAAACAAACATCCAAACAAGAAGCCAGACATCTGGTCAAGATGGTGCAGTGTGTTTGTGCTTTGATGCACTCCTCTTCTCAAAACTTACAGTAATGAGAGATAAGATATAAAAATGGAAACCAAAAGTGCAAACTGGACTCAAAAACAAGAAAACATCTCTGTGGACCAAAAAGAGAACAGAACTGCAAAGCAATAGGCCAGTGATGCTCCCGATCCAGATGAGGGCAATGAGGTGGAAGTCCAGTGTGGTAATGCAGCTAAGCCAGGCTCAGTGCTGAAGCTGGTGCTGGTCTGTGACTCCCCTGGCTTGTGAAACGAGGTGGAAGCAAACTGTTCTTGAACCCTCTATTAACCATGTCTTTTACTTGCTGTATTCTGATGATTTTTGTTGTTGTTGTTGTTGAGGAAGACTGGCCCTGACCTAGCATCTGTGCCAACCCTCCTCTATTTTGCAGGTGGGTTGCCACTACAGCATGGCTTGACAAATGGTGTAGGTCTGCACCCAGGATCCAAACCCGCAAGCACGGGCCGCCAAAGCTGAGCATGTCGAACTCAACCACTACTCCACGGAGCCAGCCCCTGTATTCTGATGTTGTTGACATCTGGGGCCTGACTGACTCTGGAGGGACTGCCCCCCCCGGCAGGGTTAGTCAATTCCTAAAGGCAGTAAACAACTCACCCATGAGTATGCTTTTCAGATACTAACCAACCAATCCAGAGCCCTCGGCCCAAACACCTTCTTTATCAGGCATGCACACTCTGGACCACGATCCACCTGCCCTATTCACTCCAGGTACCAGACAATTAGGGACAGCTCCTATGCCCCAAATCCCAATGAAATTGTTCAAACTAGCCATGCTAAGTGTGCTTACCCTACCTTACCCATTCTTTCCTGCAGACACCACAATAAAGGCCCTTGCCCACAGTTCCCCTCTCCCTCTGCCTCCTGACTGACGCTGATCCTTTCCCCTGTGACCCCTGCATGGTGTGGCACACCCCCTCCTCTTGTGAACTGTGACAAACTATCTTTTCAATGGCAATTGTCTCCTGATCTGTTGGCCTTACTATACTTCAAATTTCCTATTAATATGCTATATTTTAAACCAAGCACAAACTAGGGCAAAATCTTTTAGCAAACTGCAGACCTGAGGAGGCAGATGGTCACAGAAACTCTAATGACCAGGCATTAAACTGTGTCCTCCAAAAAGATATGTTGAAGTCCTAACTCCAATACCTGTGAATGTGACCTTAATTGGAAATAAGAGTCTTTTGCAGATGTAATCAAGTTAAGATGAGGTCGTTAGGGTGAGCCCTAATCCAACATGACTGGTGTCCTTATAAGAAGAGGAGAAGAGACACAGAGACACACTGAGGAAGAAGGTCATGTGAAGATGGGGGCAGAGACTGGAGTGATGTTGCTACAAACCAAGGAATGCCTAGAGATGCCAGAGGCTGGAAAGGCAAGGAAGCATCCTCCCCTAGAACCTTCTGAGAGAGCGTGGCCCTGCCAACACCTTGATTGCAGACTTCTGGTCTCCAGAACTGTGAGAGAATAAATTTGTGTTGTTTTGAGCCACCCGGTTTGTAGTAATTTGTTCCAGCAGCTCTAGGAAACTAATACATCAAATAGTGACCAAGCAGAAGGGTTAAATATTTGTAATGGGCTGAGTTGTGTCCCCACAAAATTCATAAGTTGAAGTCTGAACTCCTTGTACCTCAGAATGTGACTATATTTGGAGATAGGATCTTTAAAGAGGTAATTAAGGGAAAATGAGGTTGTTAGGTGGGCTCTAACCCAATATGACTGGCATCTTTATAAAAAGAGAAAATTTGGACACAGACACACACAGAGGGAAAACTACATGACAACACAGGGAGAAGATGACCACCTGCAAGTCAAAGAGGGATACCTCAGGAGACACCAACCCTGCCAACACCTTAATGTTGGACTTCTAGCCTCCGGAATTGTTTTAAAAAAAATCTAATTTCTGTTATTTAAATCACCCAGTCTGTGGACTTTGTTATGGTAGTCTAGGAAACTAATATAATGTGAAACTCAATATCACTGCAGGACAAGATCCCCAAAATAAGACCAGAAACACTTTTGGATGAGGGATGGGGGACCTGGGGATCCAGGTAGGGACTTCTGCAAAAATAGACAGGATGACATAAACAGAGAAAGAGCAGTTAGGAAATGTAGAAGAGAACTGAAAAACTCCAACATACATTCCAGAAGAAGAATATGGAAAGAACAGCAGGGAAACAATATTTGAAAAGCCAAAAACTGAGAACTGAAGATGCAAGGGGATCTCACACTGAAAGTGAACTTTGAGCAACAAGCAAGATAAGTATAAATTCTCACTGAGACACATTGAAATGAAATTAGAGAACACGAAGATAATGAGCAAGTCTCAAAACTATCAAAGATAAAAGATTATTTACAAAAGATCAATAATTAAATCAGCAGCAAGAATAGATAGACATCAAAATAAAATAAAGCATTATTTTTAAAGGGTTGAAGGAAAATAATAATCAAGCTACAATTTTATGCCCAGCTAAACTTTCACTCAACTATAAGAGCAAATTAAGCTAATTTTCAGGCATGTATTAAAAGAAGTGTTGGAAGGTGAACTTCAGCATAGATATCTGATCCGGAGGGAAAAGCATGAGTTATAAGAAACAACAGTGAACACAAAATTTGTCAATAACATAAATAAGTCAATAAATGCAATTGATTATTAACTATAAGTAATTAACATTTTTGAGTTAAAAAAATAATAAAACCCAATAGGATGTTTTCTGACAATCAGACAAGCCAATTCTTAAATTCTCATGGGAAAACAACCACATCAGATCTTTGTTGCCTGGTAATAGTGGGCTAGGTTATTTCAACCAACCCTCCAGTTGAAGGCAACTAAAAATGCTAAATAAAATATTTTTAAATTCTGACATGATCATAAGGAATTGCTATGTAAATGTTGGAGGAAAAATAGAAACTCATGAGGGTATGTAGACCATGAAGGCCACTTTTACCCAGAGAGTATCTGCTGTTCCCAGTCAATGTGTAATTTCACTTTGAAAGCTGAAGGGGGCGAGGAGAAAAGAAATGGAAGCCCTGGGCTCTGCACAAGGTGGGAGGCTAAAAATATAGCTGTATTTTCAGCGAAAGTGTAAACATCAAGTAAACAACTCCTCCCTCAAATGAGCAGCCCTGAGTAATCCTGGGGAACCTGAAGCCAAGAAAGTAGTCTAACGTGCTCCTGGACCAGTGGTGTTCCCAGGTGCCCTGCAGAAGCTAATGAAAATCTTTTTCACAGGAAACTTTCATCTTGGACCCCAGGGAGACCACACAAATAATATTTTAATGGCAGCAACCAACATACAGTCAAAGATAACCGGGAGCACAAGGAAGCAAGTCATCATGAGTGAGAACAACAGATCTGTTAGTCTGCTCCAAGAAGCAGGCACCAAGAGGGGATTAAATGTGCAAGAGATTTATAGGGGAATCACCTGTGAGGGAAAACAATCTTAAGCTAGGGGAGGCTGGGAAAGTCATCAGACTGTGTTGCAGGTCTGACTCCTGTGAAGATGAGAGGGAAGGAAGGAAGGTTGGATGGAAGAGTCTTAGACTGCAGGTGCAGTTCTAAGAAAGCTTGTCAAGATTGATGAGAAATCCCCAAGCCAAAGTTGCCCATCAGAAGAGTTTTGTGTTTCTCAGGATTAGATCTGCCTTAATATCTCTGCCTTGCTCAGTCATTAGCTGGGAGCAGCAAACGGGAAGTGTGATGGATTTCAGAGCACAGCAGCTGAGGCCATCCGTCCATTACACTCCCCGCAACTGGAGATGTCAGAGAAGTATTTTCACAGCCACCAACCCTTGGGCTGCACTGATCTACTTCTTCACATAGGTTCAGGGAGCACCTCCTCCTTGGTTCCCATGGGCATTTATTTCTAAGTGGAAACTTAGAATAAGGAAGTGAGGGGAGTGAACTACACCCCTGTTGTTGCAGTTGATGTCAGGGAACTGTTACTCCTCATCTCCCCCACTTGGATTAACCTCTTCTTCAGCTATCATCTCAGCAGGTCTTGGTGGCTTACTTGGTGGTGTGACCTTTCATTCCTGGGAGGTCTGAGTCCTTAATAATCATACCCTCCTAGGCTTGGCTTGTGGCATGCACCCATTCACAATTACAACAGACAAGGGAGTGCCAGGATGCCCCCAAGTGGATCACATGGGTTCCACACATTTCTCTCTGCCCTCACTGTGTGAAGACAGCCATACCTTCATTTTCTGCTCAGAGTCAATTATCTCTGTCAATGACCTTGCCTTCTGGTCCATGGGAACAAGGAATCCAAGTAACCTGTAGTCCAATGAGACCCTTGCTGGGTGTCCTGGCAAGAGTGTGCCCTGCAGAAACCAGAGTTGCAGGAATGGAAAGCATAGTATTCTCCAGTAGGTCACTGGGAATGATGGTAAGGGTGACCACTCCTGCTTCTATCCCTTGGTTCCTGGACCCACGTACTGTTCCTTTTGGGGACACAGCACCATATAGAGGTCTCTAGTTTGATGCATACACTTCACCCTGAAGGATGGCACCCCATCCTTTCAGAGGGTTGCAGTCTAGCTGGCACTTCAGGTGTTCCTTTAGAAAGCTGAACCAGTGTTCTATGAGGCCAGCTGCTTCTGGATGGTGCTGTATAGGATACAACCAATGGATCCCATAGCCTTGGGCCCACTTGCACCTTCACTGTAAAACGTCTTCCCTGATTGGATGTGCAGCTATGTGGGATCTCATGCCTGTAGATTAGGCTTTCTGTGAGCTTCATATAGTGATGCTGACAGAGGCTCTGCAGAGAGGAGAGGCAAGCTCATGCCAAGTGTCTATATGTGAATATAAACCACTGGTCCTTCCAGAATGGACAAGATCTGATGGAGTCAGACCAAGTAGCTGGTTGATCTCCTTGAGGAGTATTGCCATATTGGCTCAGCATTGGTCCCTTTCGCTAAAAGGTTGGACATCTAGAGGCAGCAGTAGCTAGATCAGCCTTGGTAAATGGGAGTTCATGCTGTGGGTCCATACGTAGACTCAGTCTCTGCCACCATGGCCTCTCCATTCACGTGGCCATTGTCCCAGTGCTGGGGTAGATGATGATGAAAGCTGACTAATGTCAACTAGTTAACCTTTTTTTTTCTACTTAGTTTCTCAGTGGCTCTTCCAGGATAGATGCTTTCTGGTAGGTGTTAAAATGTAATACAAAAATCTTTGCATTTTGTCCATATGTCCATACACATGCCTCTGCCCCAGATCTCCTTGTCACTTGTCCTTTACTTTTCAGGCCACTGGCCACTGCCCAGGAATTGGTATATTCTCATCTTTTCCTTCTACACAAAGTAGCTGAGCACATTCCTGGTTTGCATCTCTGTCCATTGGGAAGATTTTTCCCTCTCCACTGGCTTTCAGGACCATCCCTGAATGTGGCTGTAATACAGCCAACCTCGATTTCCAACTTGTTCCCACACACCATCTCTGCTAATCCATAAACACACTTGGGCTTTTCCCCCTCCTTCCTCTGGACTATGGTACTCCTCAAATGGCCATAGTGCAAGCCAAGGGAGGAGCACTGGTGTAGCTGAGGTAGTGACAGGCGGTCTGGGTACTTCCATGCTAATGCAACTTACTCATGCCCTCTGGTCCTTCTTGGCTTGATCCTTGATGTGTATTTCCACCCTACGACAGACTGCTGATGGATGCATTGGACTTTATGACTTGGTGCGTCCTACAGAACTCAGCTCGTATGGGCAGTTCCAGATGCAGGCACACTTAGTGTCCCACGGTCAAGCATTGCATCTCTACCAGGAGCCGGTAACATACTAGGAAGAACATGATCAAGGAGCATATAATTCTCTGCTGTGGGTGACATGGCCCTGCTCTGGATCCCAGGGGCCTGCACTGTGATTCTCCCACTGGGGCTTGCCATCAGCTGCATACTGCATATTTTCCCACCACTGAGACCTCCAGCACCATAGGGTCTGCTGGATCATATGGCCCAACAGTAAGGCTGCTTGCACCAGAGCCTGAACCTGTTACAGACCCCTCTCCTGCCCACTCGACGCTGGCAGCCTTCCATGTCATCCAGTATACGGATGCGACAGTATGCCTAGTTATGGAATATGTTGCCTCCAGGGATGGTGCTTCCTTCTCGGTGGTAGGGGAGGCAGGCTGTGGCGATTTGTCTTTTCCTTTAGAGGAGACACCCCTAGTATGTCCCTGATCTCTGAACTCTGAAAAATTCTCTCAAATGGCAGGTGTTTGAATCTTCATAGGGTTTATTTCCCACCCACTAGAGGACACGTATCTTACCAAGACCTCTGGCTTATCCTGTCCCATTGAAATTATGTGGTCAATATAATGCGTCACTGTGATATTATGTGGGATGTGTTTATGTCCTACCTTGATCAGAGAGAGGGGTTAGTTTCAGGGATTTCCACCTGGCCTTCCCCACTCTGATAGCTCTCATCCCATAAACCAGAGACCCGATGTGGAAGTTACTCCAACTGCCAGGTACGTCAATTCCAACTATGTTACCAGGGACTGGGGAAATAACTACTCGGTGGGTCCACGGACCCAACCAGACCACTGCAGACTGGACTTTAGCCAGGACTGCACTTATCACCTGGTCCCTATAAACCCTCACTCTAACAGGGGAGGGGGGCATGATGACCCTTTGGGTCTCTGGGTTATCAATGTCAACTCAGATTCTGTGTCCAATAATCCTAGAAATGTCTGATTATTCCCCATCCTCCAGTGTACAGTCATCCAAGCTGTGGAAATAAATGAAGACCACCCAAACGAGAACAAACAGAAGCTATTTACTCAGAGCATCCGATAGCAAGGGAGTCAGCTACCGTCACTTGGTTTGGCAGAAATTCA
This sequence comes from Tapirus indicus, assembly GCA_031878705.1. NCBI lineage: Eukaryota > Metazoa > Chordata > Mammalia > Perissodactyla > Tapiridae > Tapirus > Tapirus indicus. The sequence goes on along the minus strand of CM062937.1, from coordinate 28,648,666 downwards.
AAAGAAGGCAGGGGAGTGAAAAGGCTTTATAGTGAGAAAAACGGAAGACTTCAGGTGTGCTCTGATTGGAGGCTGCAAGTGGGCTAACTGAATGGGACAGCCATGGGACTAGGGGTGCATATGTGGCTTTCTCTGGTTGGTCCTGAGTTGGAAGCAGAACCCAAAATCAGAGAAGTTGGTGGTCATCAACCGTGTTCTGGTGTCCTGATCCAGGTCAATTGCTGCGGGTCAGTGTTCTATTGTTAGATATGGTCTGGCCATTGTCCCTTTGTATATTCGATCTCTCAAAATAAATGGCTGTAGGTTCCTTAGGGGAAGGACTGGGAAAATAATTGTAGAACTGAGATTTATGTATGACATGCTGCTGTAGAGTCCTTCCTCCTGGAGACCTGACCACCTCTTCAGTCAATGGGTTCTGAGTCTGAAATTTGGCTCAGGCCTGGGGACTGAGCAAGGGATTGTGATTTTTTTATTGGGATGAATGCCCTAGCCTCCTGCTCCTCCATTCTTGCCTCTTTTCTGGATTATAGTTATTAAGCAAAACCTTGTTATCTGCCCACCTGTTTTGCCCCAGGGATGACATATTCTATTATCTCTTCACCTCCTTGTAGAGTGGGCTACTCATTGGCTCTCCCCTCTAACCTTGCGGTGGTCCCAGTAACTGCAGCCCCCTGGCTTCTGGTGTGTAAGGGCTGCCACCTAGCCTCCATTACTTTGGGCCCTCATCATTCCATGGCTTTAAGGAGCCCAGCTCCTCCCATCAGCCCTGGCCTGGGCAGGAGAGCCACCACTGAACTCCTTACCAGCCCCTCTCTCGAGCGCATCTCTAATGGGCTCAGCGAAGGGTGTGTCCTCCAGGCCCTCTTGCAGAACATAATCCACTGGTGGGTCTTTTGGCCTCACAAAATCTACCGATCCCAGCACACTCACTTACCTCAGACCCTACCATTTGCCAGGGCAACTCAGGCATTTCTACTTAGCAGCATATGGGTCATTCCTTTCTCCAGGCTTCCAAGAGCCACTCCGGCAAGACGTTTGCCCCATCCCCTGGAGTCCTTGCCAGGATATTAAATCCTATCTCCCAAGAAATTGCTTATCCATCCTCACATTCCACTAGTCTTGACTGAGCACTCTTAAAATTCAATTCCAGGCCTACTCCCCTGGCTCCTGCCAGTACATGCTGGCTAATTCTTGTCATTCTTTTGGTGTACGGTCTCTTTCCTCCCTTATCATGCCCAGCATGTCTTCAGCTGGCTTGTACTGGGGTTTAACCCTAGTTATCATCCTGGTAGCCCAGAGAGGAGGCAGTGCACTCCCAAGGGGGGACAACCATCGCCTCCCGGGGGAAAGGTCTCTGCAGTGTCTTCCAATACAGCAGAAGTGCTAACTCATGCTAGGGAAAGGTGGGCCACCTCTGTAAGCCTGAAGGATGGGGTTGCAGAGCCAACATCTGCCAGGCATTCGTTCAGATGTCCCCATCACATGTTTCAGAGTCTCAGATTCTCTCCAACAGGGCCCTAACATTTGCGTAACAGACCTGCCTTGGCCAAGCATGCAAACATCTCTAACAGCTCTGTCTTCAGCTTGCAGGAGAGAAGGACCCCTTTGTAAGTTTCCACTGAGGCTCTCAGGCTTACCCATCAACCGCTTGTCAATGGCCCTCAGTCTGTCACTAACCCTCTGCAGGGCATCAATACAATTTAGCAGTAACCAGCCAACTCGCTGTTTTTGCAGGCATGACTCCCCCCATATTGCTTGGATGCCTGCATCACTGCCACAGCCCCTTCACTGGAGCATTTTTTCAGATCACCAATGGTGAAATCTTTTGCAATTAAGCCTCCACTTCGTGCCAGGAACTATTGGTGCCCCACCTACCAACCAGGATAGCATCCACTGGGATAGCATCCTCTTGGCCCACTTGGCAGTGGGTAGAGCAATCTCAAATCCACATTTCTCATCTATTGTCTTAGATTATTCCTGGTACCACTTATGTTCATCTAGGTCCTCCAGGAAGCAGACACCAAGACAAGATTAGACATGCAAGAATTTATTAGAGGAAATGCTGGTGAAGGAAAATGAGGAGGTAGGAAAGGTAATGGTGGGGAAGATCATACCACAATGCAGTTCTGGCCTCTGTGAAAGAGAGAGGGAAGAAAGGAAGGTTAGGGGGGAGAGTCTTAGCTTCAATGCAGCTCTAAGAAAGTTCAGCAAGGCTGATGGGGAGACCTTAAGCCAAAGTCACCTGTCAGAGGAGTCCTGTGTCTCACAGAAACAGGCTTCCCTCAGCGTCCTTGCTGTGCTCAGTCATTGGCTGGGAGCAGCCTGTGGGAGATATGTCCTCTGCGTGAATGTGGTAATGGACATCAAAGCTGGCACCATCAGCCATTTGTTCTCTCTGCAGCCAGAGATCTGAGAGGTGCATTTTCATGGCTGCCATACAGACACCTCAGATATTGGAATTCTCAAGCACGTATTATGTGTATTTTATGTATTAAGAAGTCAAAAGCAGGGGCCAGCCTAGTGGCATAGTGGTTAAGTTCGCATGCTCTGCTTCAGCGGCCCAGGGTTCACAGGTTCAGATTCTGGGCACGGACCTACACACCGCTCATCAAGCCATGCTGTGGCAGCATCCCATATACAAAATGAAGATGGGCACAGATGTTAGCTCAGCAACAATCTTTCTCAGCAACAAAAAGTCATCAAAAGCTAACTTGAAAATATTTCCAGGGGACCAGAAACTATAAACATTACATTAACAAAGAAACAAATAGAATTTCTAAAACTGAAAAACTCTATAACTGAAACTAATTACTCAAATATAGCTTAACAGCAGTCTAGACAGAATTAAAGAGAAAATTACTGAGCTGGATGTTGGTCAGAAGAAACTATCTAGAATGCAACACAGAAGACAAAAAATACAGAAAAGATAATAAAAGACATAGGAAATAGAATAAGAAGGTCTAATGTAAATTTAATGAGAGTCTAGAAAGAGAAGATAAAAAGAACAAGTAAAAGACAATATTTCAGAATATGGTAACTAGTAACTGATAAAAGAGACAAACCTACAGATTTAAAAAGCTCATCAAATCCTAAGGAAAAAAAAAATCTACATCTAGACACATCAAATGAAACTAAAACAAAACAAAACAAATAAATGAAAATCTTAAAACAATAACAATTGTTTCAAAAATCCAAAGAGAAAAATCTTAAAAGCAGGCAGAGGAAAAAAACTAATTACCTTGGAGGGAGTTACAGTCAGACCAAGATCTGACTCCTTAACAGCAAGAAAGGATGAGATTTTCAATGTGCTGAGAAAAAATAATGGTCAGCCTAGAATTATGTCAGGAAGGAGGGCAGATGAAGACATTTTTCAGACAAACAAAACAGAGAGTTTACCACCAGCGGAAACTCACTAAAGAAAGTTCTAAAGGATGTACTTTAAAAAGGAAAATGATCCCATGTGGAGGGCCAGAAATGAGGAAGGAATAAAAGAGGAAAGGAAGCTGTAAATCTTTGGGTAAATCTAATAAACACTGACTGCATAAACCAATAATAATGATGTCTTTGGGGGTTAAAAAATGATGGAAACATAATTGGTATAATCTCTGTGAGGGAAATTTGGCAATATCTATCAAAATTACAAATGTACCTATTCTTTGATTTAAGAATTCCACTAGGAATTTATTTGAAGGTTACATATTTCTTATTGTGATTAGTCTTCCCAATTGTTTTCATTGCAAATAAGGATAATTCCAATATGTACACACTTAATGGAACTAACAGAATTCTGAAATTGTGTGATTTTCCCCAAGTTCTTTGATTCTTACTGGTTCCATCTGTGTTCACCCCCACTGGATTTATAACTACCTCTAGTACTAAGTGTTTTACAACTAAATCACAATTTAAATGCATTGAGACCATGTTATTTAGAGATTCCATGATAAGTTAACCTACGAAGTAACAAATCTTTTTATATTGTAAACAAGATGGCCCCTAATTTCTGCTTTTTAATTGCAGAAAATTTTCATGTTGAGGTGGATTGCATTTCAAAAGCTTTTAACTACTTGTTTGAACTCAAAATGAATTTTCCCTAAAAACAGTTTTATTAATGATGATTATGTTTACAAATAACCTCAAAAAAAGCTGACTTGACCCACAGTGAGCTGAAAAGGTCTATACTTATGATGAAAAATAGTAAAAAGCAACATTTACTATTGCTAGAAATTTGGAAATGGACGGGAAGAATTATAAATCTTTCTCTTTAATGTTGGTGCCTCAGGAAGAGCGTAAAAGTGATGCACAATTCAAGGAGAAGACAAAAAGAGTCTTTTGTGGAACTCTGGGCTTTTCTGAGGCCTTTAGAAGTCTATGGAAAAATCATAAAATTTATGATTTCCTTTTTCCTGATGGAACAATGTCTAAGAGCATAACACTTTTGCTTTGTCATGATTGGTGTCATTGTTGGTGCACAAATGGAACCTACGAAAGAAGGAGAAGTGAAATAACCATTTCTAAGGAAACTAAGCAAGAATTCAAAGAGAAAAAGAGGACAGAGAGGGCTAACGAGAATGACTCTATTCCCAAGAAAGCAGTTGCATGAGATTAAATAAACTGCACTGTAAATGGTAAAAAGCAAAGGAAAGGTAGCTAGACGGGTCTGTCTCCTGAGTAATTATCACAATGCCTGGCCCTCACGTAAGCTCCATAAATCGCTTATTGCACAGAGCAGAACTGAACTGAAGTGGGTGTAGGACGCCCCGGAGGAAATAGATTGGGGGTAAATATTACCAATATTGACCACCGGGTGGCAGCATCATCTCGTGACCCCTCTGGTTTCCCAGGTAAAACCCGGTGGCCAGAAGGAGGAAGAGTCAGTCTACAAATACAGGGTTTTTGTGTATGGCTGTTCATTAGTCAAGTGTCCAGAACATAGGAAGAACCTGTATGGACTTTCTCGAGTCAGGTGAAGTACGGCTGGAGTCATCTTATTGATGGAATTTTGGCCCCAAACTCTCCACATATTTTTAACCTGAAGTCACTGTTCTTCAAAAACTGGCCCCCCAAAACTACATGTCTAACCATTACTACCAAGTTTAAAACACGTGGAATGGGTGACATAGCCATGGTTTTGACGGCTGACATTCAGAAAGCTGTGAACTGACCTATTTCTCAAAAATACAATTATTCCAGTCTTCATTGTTTCAGGCTGATTCACACATGAATATTCCTCTGGGTATTACTAAAATAAAAATCAAGTGAAACAGATTAAAAACTATATTTAATGGTCCCCAAAGAAACCCTTTTTTAACAAAACCTTCTCTCTGCCCATGCTAGAGAATGACACCAAAATAGTTTGAATGTTTAAAGCAAGTAAGTAGAAAGTAAAACAGAATGTTCTTAGAATGTGTTGACAAAGATTTGGGTAAACTTAAGAAGACAGAAAACATAACTGAGAGATATGCCTCTTTTTTTTAATCTCTCATTTTTCTAAGCGCTGATGGCTAGAACACTTGCCCCAAGTCATTGGGATCAATATTCACGAATTCTGCTTTCTCTGAGCTCACACTGCAAGTTCAGGCCCTGCTCGCCTTCTGCATTCCATGGCCAGTTCTGTTTATCTTCCAGGTGTGGAAAACTCCAAAATAGCAGTCCTCACACAGCCCTTCCCTTCTCTACCAAGATTCAACTCTGTCTGCTTAATATCTGTCACTGAGAATCTGTGGACCTTAGAGCCCCAAGAATAAGATTGATGAGGTTCCATTTCCTTTTCACTGCTATGCAGAATTGCACACAAAAATGCTAACATTTATGCAAAGGTCACTAGCCTCATTGGAAATGCATTTGATTGCAATGGACTTGAGTTTTGCACCCTGACACTTTCCAAGGAGGGGCACTGGGAATTGACTATTTGAAATAGTGGGTGCAGGATCGTTCTTATTCCTAAAGTTTTATAAATAGGTCTAAGATGAATGAGGAATGCATGCACCCAGGTTATTATCCTCAGCTCTACAGATTAATGTGGATGAAATGTGATGAGAGTCCATGAAGTTAAAAATAGCATTTATAAAAAGAAATCAGCATTCTCCTTTGTTTCATTTCCCATACGAGGCCTACTTTGAAGGTAAGTCTTATAATCTACAGAAGACCAGGGCAATATATTTGCAGAATACAAATGACTGCTATTTGCAAGATCGACAACCGACACTGATTCTGAAATAGTCTGATATGGCAGCAGTGTAGTGTATTGGGTGATTTCCTGAAAGCCAGAATTTTAAAAAATAGCCTTTAAAGCTGAAAAGGAAGGATGTTTAACAGATCATAGAAAATCATGAATGCCAACGGAAGTAATTTGGGGCTTCATTTGCTAAATAAGGCAACAAGGAGCCACTAAGAAATTTGGGGGGGAAAATAATATCATTTGTGTTTAAAATAACTCCTTGAAGGTTGGAGACCTGAAACCGAAGGTAGGGGAAATAACTAGGAAGGAATTGCAAAATATTAGGCAAGTGATGATGAGTCCTGGATTTGTGTAGTGACTGGAAATGGGGAGAAGGTGAAAAGTAAGAGAAACCTTGTGGAAACGAGTTATGGGGCTAGAGGACAAGGGGTTGATGAAGGAAGGAAGTAAAGTGTGGTTGAGTGGCTTCATTGCTTGGGTCACTAAGAAGATAAAGTCATGAAGGGACAGAGGGAAACGTGTGGATGAAAAGACAATGGTTAGGATGGGGGACAATTGGTAAGTACAGCTGTGAAAATGCCTACCAGGCATTTGGAAAGTCTGTGCAGATCTCAGGAAAAGCGAAATGAGAGCTATAGGTCTGAAATTCTTCAGCATACAGGGTGCAGCTGGAGCCGTGAAAGTGGATAATCACCTTGTGAGAAAATCTAGAAAGAAAGAGAACCTGGGGAACATTCACATTCTGGGGCAGAGAAAGTGGCAGAGGAGCCAGTTGAGAAGGACTGAGGATTATCCAGGGAGAGAGGAGAACCAGCGGGGTTCAAGTACAGGGAATCCAAGGATGGAGCCCATTTCAACGACAGAGCTGAGATTGGGCTGTGTGTTAGTTTGCTAGGGCTGCCATGACAAAGCACCAGAACATTAGTGCCACAGACAGGGTGGCTTAATCAACAGAAATTTATTTTCTTAAGTCTTAAAGTCTAGGATCAAGATGCTGGCAGAGTTGGTTTTTTCTGAAGATCTCTTTCCTTGGCTTGTTGATGGCCGTCTTCTCTCTGTGTCTTCACATGGTCCTTCTGCTGTGTGTGTCTGTGTCTTAATCTCCTCTCCTTATGAGGACACCAGCCACGTTGGATTAGGACCCATGCTCACGACCTCATGTTACCTTAATCACCTCTTTAAATGCCCTGTCTCCAAACACAGTCACATTCTGAGCTACTGGGAGTTAGGACTTCAACATATGAATTTGAGGGCAATACAATTCAGCTCATACAGGCTGTGAGATCTGAAAATTCCTGAACTAAGGGATATGCATTTATAATGAACACAGCCAACCCTTACCAAGCACACACTCTATGCTGGGCAAGTCATGAGTACTTCACATGTATTAACTCACTTAATATCACAACAACCCTGTGAAGTAGGTGTTATTATAGTCACCACTTCTTTTTCCAGTGGAAGAAACAGAAGCACCAAGACATAACTTTCCAGAGGCCATGCAGCTGGCAGATTCCACGGGCTTAGTCTCCACACAGTGGATTTCTGTCGGTGACTCTTTAGTTTGCTCTCAGCAGCGGAGACCTGAAGAAGCAGTGATGTTCTGAATGCTAAGTGGAACAGAAGCGTTTTCGCATCAGCTGACACTGAGTGCAGACTTTCTCTGGAGTACGAGGTGAACCCTGGTGGTTAGGTGCAGCAGTTCGAGAGAAAGGAAAAGAAACAATAACGAATAGATGGTTAAAACGCCTCAGGTTGAAAAATGCAGAAAAAGCAACCCTATTACAACTTCAAATTTATTATGTCGACTGTGACTCTACATTTAAGTTGTGCTTCTTACCTTGGGGTTGTAGTTCCAGAAAGTATTGTTAAGTGCAGTGAGAAAATAGTCAACATCGCATTCATATGCTTAAAATAAAGCTTTTTAAAAATCTGTGGTATGTACAAGCATATTATTTATTTATTTTGCTGAGGAAGATTGGCCCTGAGCTAACACCCATGCCAGTCTTCCTCTATTTTGTATGTGGGTCACCACCACAGCATGGCTTGATGCACGGCGTGTACGTCTGTGGTCAAGATGCCAACCTGCGAACCCCGGGCCACCGAAGCAGAGCATGTGAACTTAACCACTACGCCACCGGGCTGACCCCCATACAAGCATCTTTTAATCCTGAATTTTCTACTGATTTGGGCTTTTCTTCTACTGATTGGTTTTTAATCAGAAATAATTTTGTGACCTCTTTTAACTCCAGGTTAGATTTTGACATGAGAAGACTGAGGAGAAGGAAACATTCTAAGACAAATATGTACCCAAGGAAATAAGGAAAGGAGAGGAAAAGAAATAAAATCAGCTTACTAAAATTAAATTTCAAGCAGCGCCCACCAGTGAGGGTTCCTAAGAGAAGCTTGGTAGCCTGTCACTTTTTTCTAGGAGATTCCCAAGGCAATGGCACAAAAGACGTGAAATGGCTCTAGAAAGCTCTCAGACACGCTTCCCTTCTTAGATCCCACTCCAGAGGAACTGCCTGCGGAACAAGAAGACAGAAGATCCTGAATGAAATCTCCTGAGGGTGAAAGGGGCCTCTTCTGTGAAGACTGAGCGGTGAGTAGCGCCCTGAGCTACCGCCACTGTTGAACGCCTGGCCCATCACAGGCACAAGTGCCCTTGGCCCCGTACCCAGTGATGTGGCTGCCTGCCCCTTCCTCGCTTCTTTGAACCCTTCATCCCACGGTCACATCCCATTGGGAGCATCTGATTGGCTGAGCTACATTGACGTACCATTGTATTCCCGTCCTGGTTTTCTAGCCAGAGGCATTCCCTGCCTTCCATCGAGGCTCCCACGTGGGGCTGTACCCAAGCTTAGGAAGAGGGTTCAGGTGTTGGGAAAAAAGAAAGTCCATTACAATTTTTAAACATTTATTGTCAGAAACACTGAAAAGTTTGATGTCGTCAAATTTCTAAATTAGAAACTTATAAAGACAAAATATTTGAAAACATACTTTCTTCCCACGGTAATGCAAATTCCCTGTTGGGTTAGGAGATAAACGGAGAGGGAGGGCAAAGGGAGACAAGACTGTTAGCGGCTGGAAGAGGGTGAGAGGGAGAAGGGCAGGTACTCTAATTCTAAATGGTGCTGTCCTATGTTGGACACGTTTAGACACATTATCTCAACGCCCACTACAATTCCTTGAGGTAGGTGCTTGTGTTCCCATGTAACAGATAAGAAAACTGGAGCTCAAAGTAAAGTGATAGGGTCACCCAGCTAGTATACCGTGCAGCCAGGAATCTAGCCAAGATCTTTCTGACCCCCAAAGCCCAGGCTTTCCCCCTGGGCTCCTGTAGCTTCATCTGGTGCTCCTAAAAAAAGTTCCTGGGCATACGTACACAAAAAGAAATACAGTCAGAAAAAGAATGAGAAAAAGCAACACACACACATATCTCCATATTTATGCATTTGTCTATTATCTCCATGTTCATTGAAAGAGGAAGAAGTAAGAAAGGAAGAACTCAGCAGATTCTGAAACAACGGTCAAACTCTCTAGGTGCATCCGTTCACGTGCGAGGGTCATGGGATTCAGGAGTGGGATTCACTCCTTACGACTAGGCTGTTCTTCATAGTTCTTCAGCAGCTCTTTATACCTGCACCTGGATGGTCCTGGGCCTGGGCCTGGACATTCGCAGAGACTGGGGAGTTAGTGATTCTCGATGAAGCCAGGAGAGCAAAGGCATTTACACCCCCAGGAACCCTTGAATGGAGCCGAAAGCTGTACTTGGTCAACAGGTAGGAGGTCGCTTCAGTCCTTTGTAGAGAGAGTCTTCCAGCTTGCACCTTGGACTTTTCAAAAGGGGCCAAGAGTGCTCTCTGCTAAAAGGAAAAGCCTCTGTTGTCAACACACTTTTTGTAGTCACATGTCAACACACTTTTTTTATTTTCTTGCATTGAGAAACCAGAGCAAAACATAGGACTGAACTTTGTGGCTGTTTCACTCAAAAACCAAAGACCAGCCAGATTGTTTAGAAGCCAACAGTGATCGGACAACTATGACTTCAAACTGCGTGTTTGCAAACACACGTGTAAATTGCCTTGTGTGTATTTGTGTACAGAATCACTGTAGTATGGACAACCTTTCTATAGTTCAACGTAAATCAGTACTGGCCCTGTGATACATTTCTCTGCCTTCATGGAGTTAAATAGAAATCCACCAAGAGGTTTAGCTAATATGTGGCTCTAGTGAATATATTTAAGTCAAGAACATCTATATGTGATTTCTCTGGGCACTGAGCCCAAATTAGTAGTATGGCACTCAATCTCTCACATTTATTTTCAAGTGAATGCTTTATAAATTATTATCCTGTTATCCATGATGTAAACTTTGATGGGTCAATATATAAGAATGAAAAAGCATAAGGCTATGCAACTTACAACCACAATGGCAGAAAAATGGTCTTTTCATGCCAGTTACAATACAAGAGCCAAAATAGTCAGGAGAATTTTCTGGCCCTTATGGCAGTTCAGAGTCCATCTGTTTCATTTGCTATTTGGCTGTCTGAATGGTTGGACTTTATTTCCTCTACATCATACTGAACTTTTAAGAATAAACAAAAAAGTTTTATCTAAGGATTGTGCACAGATGTGTTGCATTACATATTTAAATAGGCCTTTCTATGCACCTCATTTTTATATCTTAAATAATTCAGTGTGGTTGGTGTTTAGAATCATATTTTTTAAGCATTTAATCTGTAACTATTACCAGTTCCCCAAATGTACTGCAACGTCTTGCACAAAACAGCCATTCAAGAATATTGGATTTTGGGGGCTGGCCCCATTGCCTAGTGGTTAAGTTTGGCACATTCCACTTCAGTGGCCCCGGGTTTGGTTCCTGGGCATGGACCTATACCAGTCTTCAGCAGCCATGCTGTGGTGGCAACTCACATACAAAAGAGGAAGATTGTCACAGATGTTAGCTCAGGGCAAATCTTCCTTAGCGAAAAAAAAAAAGAATATTGGATTCTTAAAGGCATTATCAGCTCACATAAACTAGAAAAGCAAGAAAAATGATTTAGAATTCATACTATTTAAAGATCTTTGTGTGTGTAGTAAAAAATTCTAATTATTCTTGTTCATACTAAAAAATGTTATTTCACGAGGTTTGATTGTATAATGCAATAAAGGTTGTTACATAGGAAATACACAATATTTCAAAATAGTTCATATGACATATATTTCTTGGCATTCACAGATAAGCAGCCAATGTTGCATGAACTTAATTAAATGGAATTCCTATGAAGTTGGAATTGTAGATCTGGAAGAAATCTCAAGATGGCAAATGGTGCAGCCCCCTTCCTTAGAGGTAGACCAACCTGCCTGCTATGAAGGGCAGTGATTGTCTCTGCACATTTAAGGGTATCTCCATAAAGGCAGATTTCATATCACTTGATTTCCTGTTCCAGTACAATATTTGATCTCACAGAAAAGAAGTTGTCTTAGGTCCACCAAAGTTATTTTTCTTTTCATCAACTCTTTACTTTGGAATGATTTTAGATTTACAGAAAAGTTGTAGTATGGACTGTTCACATACACACTTCACCCCATCTCCCCTAATGTAAAAATCTTATACAACCATGGTACATTTGTCAAACTAAGAAATTAACATCGATACATCACTGTTCACTAAGCTCCTGACTTTATTCGAATTTCACTAATGTCCTTTCTGTTCCAGGATCCAAGCAGACAGCATCTAGTCATCATATCTCCTTAGTCTGCTCTGGTCTAGTCTGGTCTCTGGATTCAGTCTTTCCCTGGCTTTCATGACCTGTTTCTAGAATGTCCTTCAATCTGGGCTTGCCTGATGTTTTTTTTTTTTCATGATCAGACTGGAGTTAAGGGTTTGGGGAAGCATACCACAGGATGAAATACCCTTCTCATCACATCACATCAGGGGTACATGATATCAGCATGACATCAATAGTAATATTAACCTTGGTCACTTAGTTAGTGTTGCCAGATTTTTCCACCATGAAGTTACTATTTACTACTCCATATTTTAGAATGAGTCATTAACTCCAGCCCATACTCAAAGGGGATGGGATTAGGCTTCATCTCCTGGAGGGAGAAGTTTCCACATGAATTTTTTGGAATGCTTCTGTAAGGAAGATTGCCCCTTCTTGGCATTTATTTATTTATTCAATCATGTACTTATTATTGGACTCATATATATTTATTTTATTTTGAATTATGATCCAAAACTATGTTCTTGGTTTTGTTGCTCAAATTGTTTCAGCTTTGGCCATTATAGGCTATTTTAGGTTGGTGTGTTAAAATTCCTGTGGGATTTTAATTTATGGAGGTGACTCAGTGACAACATGGAGAGGCTGCCATTGAAAGAATTTGTTACTTACAGTTCCCAAGAGAAGGGGGCATGCCACATCATGCAGGTCCACATGGGAAGGACCAAGTTGAGTCAGGAGGTAGACAGAGGCGTGAGGGGAAGGTACAGGCCACAGACTTTACGGGGGTTTCCAGTTAAACTGACTATTTGGGACCCATCAGGGACATGAAGTTCTATTGAATGCCTTTTCCAAGAGACCAGCATTGTGTATTTTGACAAGTGAAACATGTGTGTTGGTTAGTAACTACCAGTAATGTCTGTGACTCCAAAGGGAATATGGAGTGTTTTGTCAAGGCCTTGTATTGTGGCCTTAGTGTATGTAGAGACACATATGATTGTGATTTATATTTTGCGTATCTGTGAAGCAAGAGATTCTCAGAGTCCTTTACTTTAAAGGGAACAATTTTTAGGTAATGGCCTAATAGTTTATAATAAATGTGAGATAGAACCATTTGTTAGCCAGATGCTAAGATGACTGACTGAAGTTTGGCCAAGGATTTTGATTTTGGGTCCTGTTTCCATGACCCAAACCATAATGGGCGGCTGGGTCACAGGCTTACAGTCTGCAAGAGTCTCTATTTGTAGGAGACCCCAGTATGGAGCTAGTCATTTGTTATTTTAATAGTGTATAGCATGAGGCTGAGAGGGGCAGTTTCTTGCATTAGAAACTCTTGAGCACCCAATGGCCATCAGAGGTGGTTTCAAGATTCCAGGAGGCATGAGAAGAGTTTGCCAAAGACTCTTTAATAAAAGTAAAAGGCACTAATGGGAGTGCCTGTTGACTTTAACGTGGAAGTAAAATTTGTAAATGAGGAATATATTGCCACCAGAACCCAAAAGGACCAAAAACTATTGGATTGTATGTACTTAATGAGAGTGTCAAATGAATCTCCTTGAAGGAGGAAGTCATTAATCTAATTTCATACCTGTGCTTCTGGAGAAAGGTGGATGCAGTGAAGATTTTGTTTGCCAAGACTGTGTGGTATGGCAGAGCTGTTGAGATGCCCCATAGATCATCTGGAAAAGGTGTATTTTGTCCCTGTGGAGGCAGAGGCAAACTGCAGTTGAGAGGCTGTTAAAATAGACATTCAACAGAACATGTTAGCCAAACCTACAAGTCAAATATTTACCTGTTGCTGATTGAATAGTGTCAGTAATTTTAATAACATTGGATATTGAGTCTGGGGGCCCTAATGGATGGGACCACAGCATTAAGATTGTAGTAATCCACCATGAGGTGCCCTTAATTTTTTCCAGATTTAAGAACAGGCAAAATTGGGCTGTCAAGTGGAAAAGCAGTGGGAATAATCACTCCTTTATTAATTAGGTTTTATATAATAAGTTTTAATCCTTGAAGACTCTGCTTTAACTTACATAGGGCCTTATTAACTGTTTTAACTGGGAGTCCATGGGGTCCCATTTTATCAAGCCAATTTTTTAAGTGCCAAATACTTACTTTAATTTTAATTTATTATTTATTGTGTTCAAGGGTCTATACCCAATATAGAATATTTTAGGGCAATGGGTATTATGACTATGGGAAATTTAGGCAAGGCTATAGTTAAAATGAGGCATACTTATTTTTTCTCTATTTTATATTTAGCTATTTTCCTAAGATTATAGGGGTACACTATTTACATTTTGTGGGATCCCCAGGTATGACTGTAATTTGAGCCCCAGTATGAATTAAGTCCATGAAGTTTTGTGAGTTGGTGCATTTTAGCAAATGCTAAAGTTAATGGAGAACTTATGCTGTAGAGGCACAAACCCAATCAGTATCCTTTTTATCTTTTTTTTATATAAATCTTTTTAGTATGTAAATTTTGTTATATATTTATTTTATATATAATTTATTATATTAAACTTTAGTATATAAATTTTGGATATCCAACTGGGTCAAATTATGGAACTTTGTTTTAATTTAGCTATATATTATATACACATATTTAATTTATTTATTATATATTTGTATTAAAATATTATATGTGTGCATAGACAATTTATTTAATTACCTTTTACTTTCTCCCCCTGTATCTAGGGTAAAAACAAAATAGCAATTGTTGGGGTTTTGGTTTGTTTTCTTGCTCTTTTCCTTTCTTCTTTTTTTTTTCTGTTTTAGGCTTTCAGTTGCCTGAAGCTGCAGTTTTTCATTTGGGTTTCTGCTTGATGAGGTGAAAAGGGAGGAGGGGAAGGGCTGGCGCCTCTAGGTAGCAGGGTCTCCCCGGGACCGCCCCTGTCCGCAGCGGAATCAATCTCTTTCTCCCCCTTTGTTTTCTCTTAAACAAAATCTTTTGGGCAGGTGAAAGTTTTCCCTTTTTGGCTCCCGTCTGTCCCTGACCATTTCCCCCCTTTTCTCCCCTTTGGGTATTTACCTGACAAGCTCCTGGTGGTCCCGCATGGCCTTACTGTGAGCTGTGGGGCCCCCTTTCTAGGGTGTCCCAGTCAACTTCACAGGAGCCTACATTCAGGAGAACAATAGTGACCTCTACTTTTCATTTTTTTAATTCTTTGCTTGGTGACAGTTTGGTTTTAAAGAGGAGACTCAGCTTGTCAGTAGGCAGCAGTGCTTAAAAAGGGCCCAAGCACATTGACCAGGAGATTTGCCCTCTCAAATCAGCTGAGCCACCTGCTTAGATGTCTTAGGGAGAGCAGAACCAAGTGTTCCTTCCCTTTTTCCTTTTTTATTAAGCATTGAGCCACCTGTCTCCAAAGGTGGGATCCCTTATATCCCACTGTGTTGGGGATGAATCAGAATCGCCACAGCAGTAAGGCAGGTAACAACAAAGAGATTCGCCTTTGAAACTACATTTACGTTTACTTGGTGCCCTGCTTTTCCAAGAGGGGGATGCCTCGTGCCATGGCCAGCAGATCCCTACAGCTCACCAGAGGCCCACATCCGGATTCTTCACCAAGGACACCCTCTAGAAGAGCAGGCCAATGTGGTTAAGGGGAGGAGAGACTCCAATAGGGAGTGCAATTGCCCAACTGCTGACTTCAGTGCTGTTGGGTAGGTTAAACAGACCTGCCCCCTATCTGGTCTCATTGGAGAAAGCCTCTCCTAGCTCCTTTTGTGGTGGAGCTTTTGCCTTATAAGTTAGCCAGTTATCCTAATCACCCTTGGGGTCACTGCCTGGAGCCTACGTGTATGAACCGGGGAAACCAGGTTTGGCCTAGTGGACCAAGCTGTCCAATGTAAGGTGTCAACTAAGGAATTATGGCCACCGCCAGCCTAGACTTCAGCACTTAAGACAAAGTGAGGTCGACTATAGAGGCACATGCCTTCAAGGTTCTCTTACAATTTAGGCTGAAACACCATGGCATCGTAGGGCAGACATAGCATAAAGCAGTGGCAGCTAAAGCACAAGTGTGCCAGCAGCCAGCACGCCTTCCCAGGCAGCCCTCGCTGTGTGGTGAGTCCAGTTAGCAAGCCAAGTGCAGTCTAGAGGCATGCCCTGCTCACGGTGCCAATGGTGTTAAAATGTACCTGTGGGATTTTAACATATGGAGGTGACTGAGTGACAACACACAGAGGCTAATGCCATGGAAAGAAGAATTTCTTACTTACATTTTCTGAAAGAAGGGAACACCCTAACGTCACATGGGGCCAGATGGGGAAGCACCAAGTTTGGCCAGGAGGCAGAAGCGGAGCGAGGGATGGCATAGGCCACAGCCTTTACTGGGGTTTCCATGGGATAGCAAGGCAGAGCAGGGCCAACAGTTTAGGATTAGTTAGTTTGAATAATCCCAGTGTGGGCTTTGAGGTGTTGGGCTGTCCCTGGTCCCTGGTATCTGGCCCCGGGCTGATATGGAGCTGGGGAAATATTGGCTTAGTGTGTGAGAGTTGAATAAAGGAGGTGGTTGGGGAGATGGATTTGGGATTGGTTGGAGGGTTTGCAATATGATTTTCACACACCCAAAAAAGCTGGATCACAAGAAAGACGTAAACAACTTCGGCTGTTGGTTTCGCCCTGTGATTACTGGAGGCCAAACACACCACTACAGAATCTTCGAGAACACAGAAGAGTGGGCTCCTGTGTCTCTGATATAGCCTCATTGTTTTGTTCTCTGAGCTCTTCTTTGCTTTCTGGGACTACAAGATGCTCCAGGCTCATCTTGTATTTTCCATGCTCTAACCCTAGAATCAGCCATTTTTCCAAGGAGCCCTGGTTCTTTTTATTGGAGAATGGTATTAGAAATAAAGATATGGATGCTGGGTATAGTTCTTTCTACTGAGGAGTTATTATTTCTAGGCCTTCTAAGAAGACAAACTAAGAAATACACGTGTGTATACAAACTCATGGATACACCCATATTTCTAATTATCTATCTCCCTATTGTCTACCTACCTACCTATCTGCCTATATTAAACTAAACATGAGTTCATACTGATGTCTCCAACACTAATCTAATACCATAGAGTTCATTCTAGGCTTCCCCATTGCTTATTTGTAACTTTTTTTTTTTTGACAGTGGGAAACCTGGTTCAGGTCTACCTAAACCTTCTCTAATAATAATGACTCAATTTTGAATGAAGACGGGAAGTAAAGAGGCAATGCACTTCTCAAAATAATTGTTCCCCCTAACCACTACTCTGCTATGACAGAGTCAAGAACACGGGCGCTAGAGTTAGTCTCCCTGGGTCTGAGTCCCAGCTTCATCACTTAGTAGCTGTGTGACCTTGGGTAAACAAGTTAAATGATCTGTGCCTCAGTTTCCTCACTTCTCAAAGAGGACTCCTAATAGTACATACTCCATAGGGCTGATGGGAGGATTAAATGAGTCTATGTAAGTAAAGCACTTAGAGGAATGCCTGGCCCATGGTAAGTGCTCAATAATTGTTAACTCCTTAAAAAGTCTATACCAGATTTGTGGACCAAAATATCCAGTAGCCAACAGTAACCTGATGACTTTAAGTTTTAAGAGAAGTTGTAAATATGATTTATAAATCAATAGAATACATAAAGAAAAGTCATTTCAGTGTGGAAAATCTTCAGCAGTTTAATAGTCACTCTATATGAATCGATGCATCCCTCTGTGGCAAACCCTTTAACCGTAACTTCTCCAAATTCCACGTTATTCCTTTAATGTGGTGTCATAGGATCTACTTTCAATCCCTTTTTTATCATTATTATTGTTTTCTACCCAATTTATTTCCTTTTCACTGAGAAACTTGAAATTTTTTTCTTTTACATAAAGTCTGATCTTCCTTCAGGCCCAAAGTTTTATTTTATTATGTAGTATTCCATCACTTTAATATTTCCAAGGAGAAAGCAGCAGAGAAGTATCAATATGCAACCTTGACATTTTAGGAATATTTTAAACCTTTCAGTGGCAGTTTCTTTAAAAATTTAAAAATATCTGAAATATTTAGCCTTGACAAAGATATGAAAGATATGTTCTGAATCTATCATTCATACACACCTCATCTGAGCATTAGAGCTGCTCTGTATACAGCCTGCACTTTTCCCTTTAAAGTTCATGGCTGTTGGTTCATAATTAAATACGGTCTTGTATAGTTAGGCAAAATCAAAATATTATAGAACCAGAGAGAATATTGAGAGTCAATCAGGGCAATATTTACAAAACTCACTTAATCAAAGGAGTAACGCAGAACTTATTCAAGAGAAGCTCAAGATTACAAACACAAAGATTCTCACTCCCTTTCCCTGGAGAGTCTGATGCAAGAGACCTGAGCCTACAAATCTGAATTTTAAACAAGAGTTCAGTGATGTTCCTCATCAGGCAAGTTTGGAAACACTGATTTAATCCAAGATCCTGATTTTATAGAAGGAAACTGAGGCCCAGGTAAGAATATCCGCCCCTCCATCCACCCACCCAACGTTCCTTAAGCACCTACTTTTATATGTCACTGTGCAAGTACAACGGAAGTATATGGAAAAAAGATTTGGGGCAGTGCATAGCTATGTACTGCTGTTGGAATTGTAAATTGCTACAACATTTCAAGCAGACAGTTTGCAATACATGTCAAAATATTAAACGTGCTTATCCTTTGATGCAGTAATTCCAGACGAAAACAGTTTTTTAAGTTGTCATTCAGACCACTTGCATCAGAAGCACCTGGGGTGTGAATTTCTGCATCTCATTTCAGCCAATCGAATCAGAATCTCTGGGAGGGCAGCTGGCAATCTGCATTTTTAACAAGGTCATCAACAAATTCTTGTGTTCGTTAAAGTTTAGGAAATGCTACCCTAACAAGCATAGAGAGTCAGAGCCCCAGCAGGGCGAGGAGGCCACCCAGACAGAGGGGCAGCCTGGTGTGGGGTGTCAGAGCCCAGGACAGGTGAGAATAGTGTGTGCATGGGTGGGGAGTAAACACGCAGAATGAAAATGGTGTCCCCCATGCAGGGGCCGCCCAGCACGGGGTGTCAGAGCCCCAGCAGAGGAGAGGATCATTATGTGAGGGGCAGGTGCCCTGCTCTGGGGTGTTGGTTCTTGAGTGGGGTGAGCAGGGCTCACAGCATTGTGGTATGGGAGCACCAGGTATGGGAGCCCACAGAGGGAAAGAAAGGCTTCTGTGAGGGAGTGGGCCGGGCATGGGCCGCGGAGGCCAGAGGGGGTGAGGACGGGGCACAGTGGCAGCCTTGGGAGGTTGCTTACATTCACGGGGATTGATTAAGTCCATAAATACATTAAGGATAAAGAGAGTCAGCTTTCTCCCTGTCGGAGGAAGGAATCACACGTATAGAAAGGAAACAGAACTAGAATGAATGCTGTGCTGTTGGATTTGAATTGAAGGAATTCATGTGAACTCATGGTTTTTGATAGATGGATAAACAGGTGTATGTGTAAATGTGTCTACTAAGAGGGTCTGGATGACACTCCAGTAGCAGTGAGTTTACATGGATGCCCAGATGTTAGTTTCTAAATACCATTCCCCACTAAAAGGAACCGAGGTCCCTGGAGAAATGGCTGATTGGAGCTCTGGGACGGGGAAAGCCTAAGAGGAGCGCCGAGCAGTGTCTTGTGCCAGAAAACAAGGAAGTGATCAAAGAATGATGGGGATATGTCAGAGGACATAGGAGCCAGACTGGAGGAGCTCCCATCTGCCAAATCTGAAACAAGCTGAGCGTTAAAAAAAAAAAAAAAAAAAAAGAAAGGTGGTGTAGTTGCCAGGAACTGGGGGGAGGGGAGAATGGGGACTTGGTATTTAGTGGGTACAGAGTTCAGTTGGGGAAGATGAAGAAGTTCCATCTGGAGGTGGATGGTGGTGATGGTTGCACAACAGTGTGAATGTACTTAATGCCACTGAACTGTACACGTAAAAATGGTTAAAATGCTAAAGTTTATGTTATGTATATTTTACCACATTAAAAAATGATGGTGGGCCAGCCCAGTGGTGCAGAGGTTTAGTTCACGCTTTGGCAGCCCGGGGGTTCTCAGGTTCGGATCCCTGGTGCCCACCAACGCACTGCTTGTCAGCCACGCTGTGGTGGCATCTCATATAAAGTAGAGGAAGACGGGCATGGATGTTAGCCCAGGGCCAGTCTTCCTCAGCAAAAAAAGAAGAGGAGTGGCAATGGATGTTAGCTCAGGGCTAGTCTTCCTCACACACACGCACACAAATGATGGATTATAACACACTGAATAAAAAAAAAATCCATGAGTCTCTAAGGATTAAAAATAATAATAATAGGGGCTGGTCCAACGGTGTAGTGGTTAAGTTCACATGCTCCGCTTCTGGAGACCTGGGGTTCATAAGTTTGGATCCCAGGTGTGGACCGAAGCACCGCTTATCAAGCCATGCTGTGGCAGTGTCTCACATAAAAAGTAGAGGAAGATGGGCACAGATGTTAGCCCAGGGCCCATCTTCCTCAGCAAAAAGAGGAGGATTGGCAACGGATGTTAGCTCGGGGCTAATCTTCCCCACACACACGTGCGCGCGCACACACACACACTATATATATATAATGGCCGGGAGGGATGAGGAAAGTTCTTCACATAAAAACGCTAGCTGCTAAATGTAGAGAAAAAAACCACCATTTTGGAACCATTAATGTAATAATTGATGTATGTAGGCATGGATCTTCAATAAATGCCAAATCCAGTTGGTAGAAGATTTGTTGGGGCAAAGAATATTCATACAGTCTTAAAGGATCACCCCACAGAAAGTTACTAGTTATAAAGGAGAAAAGATACTTTTAACATAGCATCAGATATACCTGTGAAACCCCGCTTTCAAGTTGAGCATCACCCATGATGGGACTAAACTGACATCTTGTGTCTCCTGATGTGATGAAGCGGGAAGTATACATCCTCACCGTGGAGTTTTCTTGACAAGAGTTTTTATCTGAAACTAATCATGAGGAACTCATCTAAAACCAGATTCTGGGATATTTTGCAAAACTGCTGGCCTAAATTCTATGTCATTGTCATAAAAGATTAAAAAAAAAAAAAAAGCAGGGGATGTTCCAGATTAATGGAGACTAAAGAGACAGGACAATTAAATGCAATGTGATGTCCTTGGCTGCATCCTGTTTTAAACAAACAAACAACAAATAGTTATAGAGGACGTCTTGGGGCAATTGCGGCAATTTGAATATGGACTATATATTAGACAATATTTTATATCAATTTTAATTTCTTAGGTTTGATAATAATTCCTCAGTTATGTGAGAGAATGTTCTTACTTTTAGGAGATACATACTGAAGTATTTAGAAGTCAAATGTCATGCTGTCTATAACTTACTTTCAAATGGTTGCATAAGAAAGCCTCCATCTCTATCTATAGACAGAGAAATAAAGCAATGTGACAAAATGGTACTATTTCCTGATGAGTCTGGAAGACAGATACACAGGTGCTCATTTTATTATTCTTTCGATTTTTCTGTAGTTTTCACAATTTTCAAAATAAAAAGTAGAGTAACTCTCTTGGGTGTGTCTCAAGAAGTGAATGGTTCAGATTTCTTATTTTTTAAATATTAAAATAACAGTATTTAATACCAACAAAATTACAGATATTTAAAGACGTAAAACCAGCACACTATATGGGAATACCCAAATACTGAGAATCAGTATGGTAATCTAGTGGGCACCTTGTTCTCACGCACCTTCTAGTCTTTGGAACCCTGTTCATAATCAGTGCTCAAGAATTGGTGAGTGGATGAGTGCGGAATTTGTTTTATTTTGTGATTTGATGGTTTGGGTAACTCCTAGGAGAGGCGATTTGGGTGTTTTATGCAGAAAGAGATGAGGTGAGCTGAAGAGTTACAAAGACTGGCACGCACTGTGCAGTTCAGGGGAGCCTGGCCCCCCCCAGCCTACCGGCCATCCCCACCACCACCATAGGTTGCCAGGGCAACAGCACTCAGACCGTTTTACAACTGGCAGTGTTTAGTGACCAAATCAATTTGGTTGTGTAGAATTATTGTTGTGCATAATTTATTATGGTATTAAACATTTCTGATGTAGGATTACAATTCAAAGGATATAGCTTTGTTTTACAGAATTATTGTAATTGGATCTTATTTCACAGTCCCCAAATCTGTAAATAAATAAACAAGGGAACTCTTAGTTCATTTTAGAAAGAATAACCTTTAGCGCAGCATTTGCATTCACACACTAAATGTGCTAATTATAAGTGAAATTTTCATCTGTTCATTAAAGCAGATTTCCCAGGTGTTGCAATAGGTGTTGGGTATTTCTGACACTTCAAGCTAAAATTATAGTGTCTCTGTGTGTGTGTGTGTGTGAGAGAAATATACATATAGAAAAGTGTATAACACACACACACACAATTTAACAAATAAATATAAAACAAACAGGTAAAAACACAGAACATTATCAGAATTCCCCTCCCCATGTCCTCTTCTCCAACCAAGTTCATCATCTCTCTCTTTACAAGAAAACACCATCTTGACCTTTGTGATAATTATTTCCTTGTTTTCCTTTATACTTTTACCTCTTATGTGTGCATCCCTAACAAATATCGTTTGGTTTTACCTGTTTTTGTCACCTTTATATGAATGAAATCATACTATACAAATTCTTTTGTTTCTTGCTTCTTCTACCCAACATACGTTTATAAAGATTCTCCCCAGTGGTTTTGTGTAGCTATAGTTCACTCTTTTATCATTGCTATATTGTACTCCATTGTTTAAATATATTACAATTTATTTATCCACTACACCCTTTTTTAGACATTTGCACACTTTAGTTTTGGGCTACTGTACATAATACTGCTGTCAACGCTCTGGACCATGATGTGATGCTTACATGTGTGAGTTTCTCTAAGGATATACCTAGGAGTGGAATCACCATGACATAGAATGTCGATATCCTCCACTTTCCTAGGTAAGGCCAAATTGTGGCTATACCACTTTGTATTCTCAGCCATCATTGATGAGAATTCCTGTTGCTCCACATTCTTACCAACACTCAACATTATTAAACTTTACAATTTTTGCCAATATAGTGGCTATATGAATATCTCATTGTGGTTTTAGTTTTCATTTCACTGGTTACTAATGAAATTGAGTACCTTCCCACCTTTCCATATGTTTACTGGCAAAACATATTTCTTTGTTTTGTTATATAAACCTTTTTTTCCTATTCAATTTGAATATCCGCAAATCAAACAAATTTGGGAAATTATATTGTAGCTAAATTTCTTAATACCAAATTCACAGCATTGAGTCAACATCAGAGAATCAAGAACTGAGGGGAAGAGAGAGATAAAGAGGGGAAAGAGAGATAGACTGAAAAATAATAAGTAGAAATAAAAATTTTAATGGAAAATTCAGAGGGATAGGAAAGAAGATGTATAATTGCTTTAAAAGATAGGGATGAGGGAATACAATCCCATCTTTTAAAGAAGCTGCTTTTCAGAGACTAAAGTTGGAATGGGAAAAAAAGCAAATCAAAGACGGTAAAAGGAAAAAAAAAAGCCAGCCCAGTGGTGTACTGGTTAAGTTCGCATGTTCCACTTCAGTGGCCAGTGGTTCACAGGTTCGGATCCCAGGCACGGACCTACACACCCCTCATCAAGCCATGCTGTGGCAGTGACCCACATACGAAATAGAGGAAGATGGGCACAGATGTTAGCTCAGGGCCAATCTTCCTCACACACACACAAAAAAAGTCAAAAAAAGAAAAAGAAAAAAACCCTCATATGATTTCATTATATAAGAAAAAGTGTAGACAAATATTTACTCTAAGCATCTACCCCACGGAGGAAACAAGAGGTGCCCTCTGAGAGCCTCACACATTTAAACATGGCATTTGAGCTGTTAATAGGCAGATTTTAAATGTTCAATATCTTTTTAGCAACCACAGAATTTGCTCAAGGTGAGTCTCCTATCTACAATGAATAAGGTAAGACCTAATCTGTTTGATGTTGCTTACAATTGAATTGAAATGATTGTTGTTGCCTAAGGTGTTGATATAATAATTAACTGGAGGGGAAGTGGTTATGGTCATCGAGGTTTCTGGTTTGGCCCAGCACTGGGCATTCTTAAAGATCCCATGCCTGTCTTGTTAAGGACTGTCTAGGCAATAAAATTTAGGAATTGTGGACTAGGGTTACCTATTCACAATAATTAGAGATGTTATTTATTTTAACCAGTGCTATTGCAGAAGAGCAAAACCAAAACAAAAAAGTCACAAGTTTGATTCAGAAAAAAGGAACGTTCTCTTTATTTAGAAGTTCCAGTTTATATAATCCCTGGTCTCCTTGAGGAACCGGGGGTTATTAAAATATTGAAAACCAGTTCATCTTGTCCCACGGAGTTGATTCAACAGCATGACGACAAAGGTTATAACAATAATTCATTCAGAGATGGTTTACACACTAGTAACTAATTCTTACACACATAACTGAAAATGGAGACCACATTTTACAAAGACATAAACTAACTCATATCAAGTTACTAAAGAGTTATAGGCCAAAAATAGGATTATAGCTGGGTTACTTAATGCTATTCAACTTGCACTGCTGTTTCCTTTCCAAGATTCAGTCCTGAATCCTCAGCTCTCCACAGATGGGTGACATCCAACCACATAGTGGAGTCCTGACCTTTTGTTTGAGCTCGAGTCCTGATCTTTAACTTTCTGCTGGGTATCTCTAACTTCTAAAATCAACCCCCACATCAGATCCCCCTTTGGACTTCCTCATTTATTCCAGCTATTTGAGTCTCTCCTGATGGACTAAAATCTTGGAATCATGCCAGATTCCTCCTTCTGGTCTATTCACCTCTCCCTTCTTAATCTAATCAGTAGCAAATTCTTGCCAGATCATTCCTTTTCATCCCTCGTTGCCGTATTTCTAATCCAGACCTTTATCTCTCTCATACCTATACTATCACGCCAGCCTCCTAACCAGACGGCTCCAGCCAGTCTTGGGCTCTTTCATGCCAGATTCGTCTTTGAGCTTTGCACATCCATTTCTTTCCACAAGCATGCCCTGCCATGCCCGTCCATTTTAGCATCATGTCTGTGCTCATCTCTACCCCATCCCTTCTCTTTAATGATCATTTTCCTCATGTATACTTCTTTGACAGGACCTCTCTGACAACCTGCATTCTCTTTGAAAACTCCCCTGCATCACTGTCTGAGTTCTTTGCCATTAAGGAAGTGTATAGGAGACTGCACTGTTATTTACAATTTATGATTGGGCCACTTCCAGTGAATTTAGCAAGCGTTTTTCTGCATCTTGCTTTCTTCACTTAATATATCCTGGACATCTTTCCTTATCTGCACATATATGTTTATCTAATGCTGTTTCAATGCCTGCTGAGTATGGAGGAACCATAATTCATTTAGTCAGTCCCTTACCAGTGGACACTGGTGATTTTCCAGTTTTGTTATTATCAGACATGCTGCAGTGAACATCCTTGCATACCTTGAGGAACTTTAATATCCATAGGTAAAATCGTAGCACTGGAACTGCTGGATTAAAAGTATATATATTTAAATTAGGATAGACATAACTAATTATCTTTTGACATAATTTTAACTCTCTGCTCCTGTTTTTGATATGACTAATTTTCCTGCCACCCAGGAATTAGACATTGACAGTGGGAGGTTTGTTTAAGGGCGGCTCATCCCCACAGACTATTAGTCCTGGAGAGAAAGTAAAGCCAGGAGAGAGGGGGTTGACGGCCAGAAAACAGACTCTTCAGTGGCTAGCGTGTAGTTCCACAGACTGGGGCAGCGTGGCATCCAGGACAGCAGGTTGCACCATTTTTCTTTGCCAATGATCAATTTGAGCCAAATGAAATCTAAATGTATCCATCCATAGAATAGGGGTAATCTTTACATTTTTTTATTTTTACAGATGTGAATATATAGGAAATGAAATTTCATTGTCTTAACCATTGGAAATTTGCCGAAGGGATGGTCCTATGTAACTTGTGTGAACTCAGAACGGCTGAGTTCAAACGAGATCGAGACAAAAAAGCCTGTAGAGCAGTGACTTTCCTTTCTGTCACCTTAACTCCTTTTGTGTGACCAAATGTTTCCTGTGCCAACCAGTGGGAGAGAAGGAGTGAGCTTGTCTCTTAATTGCTTTATAGTTTTGTTTGTCTATTAGCATCCCTTTTTGAAGTCTCAAGATTTACGGAATGATAAATGCCATTTACCGCTGTGTGCTTACTTTGGATTTCTCATCAGTGTTAGAAGTTGGGTAAAAATATTTATCTGAAAGCTTATCAAATTTGAAATGACCACACGAAGTATTGTGCAGTTGCTCATCCCAGTAAAACAAATTAAATCGTGGCAACAGCAAAATGTGTTACTTTTTTTTCAATAGTAAGATGCAGACATTTTACTATAATACACATTTTCTAATTGTTGGGGGGGGGGGGCAGGAGGAAAGGCCAGGAAGGAAGGTTTAAACAAGAATGTTTTGGCCGGGTGCTGAATGATGTTCTTAGTATACCACAGTACACATTTTGGCCATGCAAGTGGCCCAGGGCAGAGCAGTCCAAGAAAAAACACATTCACTCAGCAGTGTGTGAGACTAATTTTAGACAGGTCTCATCTTTTTCAGTGTTCAGAAGCCCAACCTTAAGATCACCCAGCAGGATGGCACATCTTATCGGGAACTGGAGAAGCTTACCTCCTGGTGAGTGGAGTGTGGCAGAACACGGGACCAGGAGGTGGGGGCTTCTCCTTGCTAAACGTGTAAAAGAGGAAGACCTAGAAGGGTGCAGTGAGTGAATTCGTCTTGGATGACTTCCTTCCCCACCTCCTGCTCCCTCTGGTTGCTCCTATCCAGGAGCGATGAGCTCTCCAGAGTTTCTGGTGGTTTAAAGTTTCTGCTCAAAGTGCAAATACAACCCCTTCTAAGACACTCGCCGGAGAAGGCAGGTCTAGTCCCCGCCATGAAGCTGTTCCAAGTCTGGCCCTCCATCCTCACTCTCCAGGACCATCCTCCTCCACCTTCGAGATGGACCGCAGATGCCCCTACCGCCTGGGGATCCGAAGGCCGTCCCCATCCTCCCGGGGCAGCTGCTACCCAAACCGCACTGCGCCTGCTCCACGCCTTAGTAAATCTCAGTTCACTTGACTCTCTGATGGGTCTGTGAATCCAGGGAGGGCGGCGGACGTTGTTCCCAACCCTCTGAAAGCCCCTTCCCCCGCACTGGGTCCTGCACGAGGTGGGGAAGCCATTACGCTTTAGCCGCAGGATTAAGGGAATTCACACCTAGAGGAGAATGACTGAGCTTCGGGGCCTTCCTCGGGTGTTTTACTTTAAAAGAAGCTGCTTAGTAACCCGGAAGAATCTGAATGGGGACAGTGGTGTAGACCTGGCTGGAGAGGGGTTTGGGGAATGAGAGGGACACTGAATGCTGTGTCCAGGCCCTGCCAGTCCTGCTGCTCCTGGCACTGTCCTGCCCGGAGCCGGAGGTCTGGCCCCTCCTGGGCGTTGACCACTACGTAGTAGCTGCTGAATAAAGAAATGCTTGTAGAATTAGAGAAGATCTCTGTTCCATCCCGGACGCATCCAGGGCCCAGGAGGCCTGGCCTCCGGGCCACCGTGGGCTTCCTCCAGCGTGCCGGCCCACACCCTCTAGGCCACGGCGGGGCTCGGGGTGGAGGACTTCCCGGGCGGGGGCTGGACGGAAGGCATCGGCTACAGGATGCGTCCACGTCCAGCTGTCCTGAACTCCAGCACCAGAGGCCGGCGGCAGAGGGGCCCGGGGGCTGGCCGGGCCCTGCGGGTGCAGCGCCCCGACTCGGCGGGGAGGCTCCGGTGCCTCCGATCCCCAGGCCCGCGCGGCGGGCGGCGACGACGGCCGCGGGGGGGGGGGGTGGCCCGGTCGCTTCCCGGGGTCGGGCTGGAGTTCCCCGGCGGGCCACTGGGGCAGGCGTGTCGCCGCGCTCTCCGATTGCGGGATCCGCCTTCGCTTTCCGCCGCGAGGCCCGCGGCCTCTGGGCGGAGGTCACGGAGGGCCAGGCGCCCTGCAGAGGCCCCGGGGGCGACGCCGCCCGGGACACGCCACGGACACCCTTTTAAGCGCTTTCGGTGCTTTTGACACTTTCCCACCGCCCCGAACCGCCCTAGGGTTCCAAAGGGGCTCAGGGCGCGGCGTAGGGTAGCCTTTGTGGCCTCGCTGTTTGCTGGGACTTTTTCCTCCGAGGAGAGCTTCCCCCACCCCTTTCCTCTCCACAGTCTTGTGGTTTCCCTAGAAGACGGAAAGAGGTCGAGAAGGTGCTGGAGACTGCTCTTTAGCTATCTTTCCCGACCCGAAACTCTAAAATCCCGAGGCGTTTGGCCGCAGAAAGATATGTGGGGTCAAGGGGAGGGAGCGAGCCGTGCATTCCTTCGCCCGCTTCCCTCCCACCTGGTCCTTCGGCTCCCCTCCCCCGCCCCGACTCGGGCCGGACGCCCGGGCGCGTAGCCGGCCCCGGGAGCGGCAGGGTTAAGCCCTGGAATGTGGCGGCGAGGAATGTGCATGCAGATGAGCCCGGCGGGGCGGGCCCAGGGCGGGGCGCATGCTAATCGCACGCAAATGAGGAGGCCCGTCGCCGCCGCGGCCGCCGCTCCACGGCGCTTCCCGGATCCGAGCCCAGACGGCGGCAGCTCGGGCAGCCTGGGCGCCGCGACCCTCGGCGGCCACAGGGGGCCGGGGAGGAGGAGGAGGAAGAGGCGGAGGCAGCGGCGGCGGCCGCGAGGAGGAGGAGGCTTCGCTCGCTCGCTCCGACGCAGACATGGTGGACTGATCCCCGGCGGGGCCGAGAGCAGGGTTTCCGGAGGCGCCCCCCGCGCGTGGCCCCGCCGCGCCCCGCGCCCCGCAGCCCCTCGCCCGCGCCGGGTGCGGCGGCCGGCCCGGCAGTCGCGTTCCCGCCGCGTCCCGCGCCCGGTCCCTATGGAGGCGCCGCTCGCCGGCGAGGCCGCCGACCATGCCTAGGAGGGCCGGGAGCGGGCAGCTACCGCTACCCCGGGGCTGGGAGGAGGCCAGGGACTACGACGGCAAGGTTTTCTACATCGACCACAACACCAGAAGGACCAGCTGGATCGACCCCCGGGACAGGTGGGCGGCCGGGCCGCGGTGGGCGCGGGACCCGCCTCGGAAGCGCGGCGGCGGCTGTTGTCCGGGAGACTCGGCCGAGCGGCGGCGCCCGCGGCGCGGGGGGCGTGGGGCGTCGCCGGCCCGGGGTGCCGGGAGGGGGCCCGGGAAGGAGGTGCGGGACGGTCCGCCCGAGCCGGGGCTACGTCAGCCGGCGCGGCGCCGTGGAGAGGGCCGGGTGGGGCCGCCCCTTCCAGGGCCCCTTTGCCCACCCCCTTCCCGATGCCCCCCCAGCCCCGGACCTTTAGACGCTCCGGGCCCCGAGGGGAGGCGGAGTTGGCGCCCCGGGCTGGCCCTCCGTGTCCAGTTAACGGACCCAGAGGGGCCACCTCAGCCCTGTTCCGAACTCGCCTCCGCCTAAAGTTGACCACATAGAGGCTGGAGGGCACTTTCGGCCTGGGAGGCGGGACGGGCTCGGGGCCTCCCGGAGGAGGCCTAAGTGCAAGGTGGGGACCCAGGCGTCCAGGCCACCTGTGGCATCTCTGGCCATCCTTGGCTCCCGCCCTGACTGCACGTTCTTGACGGGACGCACCACCGGTCAGGCCGGAGGTCCAGGGCATGGCGGGGGGGCCCTTCCTCGCTGGGCCCTGGTGGTGGGTGTAATTGGTTTTGCCCCTCAGATTTTAGAAACGCTTGTTTGGGGGCCTAGTGTTAGTCTTCACCTGGAGACTTGAACTGACTCCCCGGATCATGAAAAGGCAGATTCTGTTTTGAAGTAAGAAGTGGTGAAATGAACACTGAAACTGAACCAGAGTTGAGGAACTCTGACGAGCTGAGCATGATTTCTTGTAGTTTTCAACACATCTTTTATGCCCGCGCGGAGGTGAAGAGCAGAAGCGTAACAAAATCGTCGTCCACCAGGTTCAGGAGCTGAAGTTGAGCCGATTCTTCATAAATGTTCCTCTATCCCATCTCTCGTTTTACCATTCAAAGGAAACTCTCTTATACTTGCCTTAGTATTTAGAAGTATTATAAGAGTAATAGGAGATACTCCTAATTGTAAATGTGTAAATTGTCCATGAAGGAGGTATTCCTAGTTGTAAATTTACATAATATATCATTCAGGATAATTCTAACATTTGGACTTTTATCATCTCTGAAACCTCTTCCCAGCTTTTAATGGAACGTGGCCTTAGGGCTTTATAACCTTTTTAGATGCTTCTCCTATCAGACATACCCCTTTCCTCAATTTGAAGCTGAAATAGTGTCCTACTTTATATTCTCAGTTACTTTTATCCTAAGTATATTGTTTTGGAAAGCTATTAAAGAGCAATTATAAGAAAGTCATAAATAACATTATAAATTTATGGGACAATCCTTATTAAATTATCCATGAAGGTATCGGTTTAGGTTTCCCTCCTGAAATGAGAAAAGGCGCCCGTGCTGAGGTTCCTCTTGCCACCACCTAGCTGCCTGTTGCTGGCCTGATGAAAGTTATGACACACATCACACCTTCACGGTCTCTCCAGAGGTATTAGCTGTTGTCATAAACTTCACGCTCCGAGCCAGTTATTGCACTCTGAAACTACTTAACAGATAGTAAATGTCAGTGAGGATGGTGTGCACCCAAGAGTGGCTTTTAAGGCACCTGTATAAATATTTGACTTTTATAGTTGTGGGGTAATCTTTCTGCTTTCTGATCCTTGGAGTTTTGGGTTATTGAAATTGCAATGACTTCTTGATGTGTTTAGGCATTTTAGGTTCTCTTTGGCTTCAGTTTACATGTTTTATTGTATTGTCTCATTTTTATTTACCAACAAGGACTAGAAGAACATGTAATGCCTGGGTAAAGCAAATAGAAAGTGAAATAAAACTATATGGCTTGGCTTATCCATATCACTACTTCTTACACAAGTTAAGCATGTCTTTTATTTTAAACTGTTAATGGATTAACAATTATTATGAACTCTGTTTTCAGGAAACTGGGTAACCAATTCATTTGATGGGGACAAACAATTTTGACTAAGATGACTTACATTTTTCCTGGAGCTGATGGATCTTTACTTATAAATTCGACTGGTTATAAGACTCAGTAGAGTTTTAGACTCAGTGTTAGAGTTATATAAAACTCAGTATTAGGGTTTTAAAGGGCATTCTGTGAGATCAGAGTCAACATTGACATATTTAGTTTAAATTTGATTTTTTTTTAGGGCAACGAAATGTTTCTAAGTCTTGCTAAATAGTGTAAGAGATGGTGGGAGAGGATATTTGGTGTAACAATTAACTCTTGTCAGTTTTGTTACACACTTACCAAACATATGGAAAGAGAGATGTTACACAGGCCGATTGGAGTGTGCCCATTCTTTTACAGGATCAGAATACAAATCCTGAAAGAAAAGTGACTTGATGAAACTGTGGGTCTGCAGTACTTTTGAACTTTTGAAGCCATGTAATTAAAATCGTCATGATGATTTTACCTAGTCGTATTTACGTTAAGAAGAATTTTTTGTTTTTGATAGTCAGAATTTGTGCGGTATTTCTGATTGTATACATAATTATGCAGGTTTAGTGGGGGAAGGCTGGGGGACTTTACATGAACATAATTTCATTCAATGAGGAGTGATTTTAGAATACTGGAGTAACGGTTTAAAATACTTTCAGCTTTTGGAGGTAGATGACATAATGCAAACTTTGCTGGGACGTGACCAAAACTTTTATTGCTCTACCACTTATTACCTGAGTAAGCTTAGATGAGTTTCTGAATCCCTTTCAATCTCCATTTTTCAACTCTAAAATGAAGATAATACCGCCTACCTCACAGGGATGTTTGGGGGCCCATAATTAGGGCCAAATAGTAGTGGTTGTAGCATTGTCATTCCATTGTAGGAAGTGGGTGGTAGTTCAGGTCATGCCTGAAAGTAGTTGATAGACCAGCACATACTTACTCCGTGTTTACTGTGTGACAGCCCCTGTGCTGAGCTCTTGAACTGTGATCTCATTTTATTCTCCCATTAGTCCTATGAGGCAGGTGCTGTTGTTATCTTCCAGTTACAGATGAGGAAGCTGAGTCACAGAGAGATTGCCATTGCTGTTAATATGGAGCCAGGACTTGAAGCCAGAACTGACTCCAGAGCCAGTGTCCTCGATCGCTCCTCTAGACCGCCTGGTCACCTGGACATTCTTGGGGTCTTTGGGCGGAGTAGAACCTCTTTGCCCAGTGTTTGTTTTTCAGGCTGACTGACCAGTCCTTATTGATCTTCAGAGGTTCCTGTTAACTTTTACAATTCTGTGATCCCTGAGTTAGGCGCATGCAGGGTCTGGTTCATGAATGCCTTGGGAGAGTAGGTTGGGGACCCGAGAAGTTGACCCCATTGCACCACAGTGCAAGTCCAGGTAGAACTTGGACATTCAGTGTACTCTTGGGCACATTAGAAGTTCTATTTGGGGGCAGAGTTAAGGGCTCTCTCTCATCCTTGAATAGATTATAATTCTACTGTGACAGTCTTGACTCTGCCCTCTTCCTCCCCCCTCACTAATCCTGAGGAAATCTCTCCATCTGATTCCTTGCCCTCCTCCCACCCTGACCCTGGGCCTACTCCCTCAGGAGTGTGATTCTGCAGGTCTACTCCTTCTCTGTTTTGCTCACCATGGGCACCCTTTGACCACGCCAACTGGTGTTTATGGTGGGCCGTAGATCATGGCCAAATGGTCGGGTCCTTTAAAAAAGGAAACTATGTTCAACATAGGAGAAAAAGGTGGGAGGGATTCCTTGCCTTTTGGAGGAGTTGGGGGCTAAGGTGGGCATGCCTCAGAGACAGAGTGAGTGGTTCTACAAACCCACAGTAGCGTTCTGTTCATTTTCTGTCTTTAGATTGGATGTTACCCAGAGGTACAATAACTTTGTCTGGTTGAACTTAAAAGATTTACCACCACACAAAGCGACTTTACATTAAAACTTGCTGATAGGCCATCATCTTTGGTTTATGGCTGGGGTCAGATGTTGAGCAACCTGTACTTTCTGATTAAGGGAAGAAATCCTGAGAGTGAGAGTGAGGAGGAAGAGGATGTCAGCTGGGGATCACTGATGACAAAGTTAGCTTTTGGCTCTCCATGCCTAGTTGGTGGCACATGTTTAGGATCAGAGGAACTGTATTGTCTTTCTTTCAAAGTCAAAGCAAGGAATTTTGCTAAACCTACTCTAGAGTGTAAACTCCTCAAGAGACCTAATCGCTAATTACTGCTTTCTGTAGCCTTTGTATATGGTGGATGTTAAATAAATGTTGGTTAGGTCAATTAATGAAGAAAGTTGTGAAATTAATGAAGGAATCCTAGTTGAGCTACTCTGTTATTTCCAGTTTCTTTTGTTGGGCTTTCAAAAAATATGCCCATAACCACCACCAACCAGAGACAATTGATTTTCCAGATAGATTAAAAATAATGAGAGAACTAAGCTGCTACATTTTGACTAATAGTATAAACATGTGAATTACTTGTAAAGAGCAAAGAAAACAAAATCAGCCCTGATAGTCTTAATCACGACTGCCGTTGTCGTAGATTGCTGGAAGTCATCCCTCTCCAGCAGGCTCCCACTCTGGATGCTGAGTGGTTACTGTGAATTATTTGAGTGATTACGGTATTTGAAGTATGGAGAGATTGTTAAAAGAGGTTTTTTAAAAAATCGCTCTGGGAAGCACTAATTTAAACTAAACTATGCTGTCTTCCAAAAATTCCCAAAGAAATATTTCTTGTTTTCAACAGTTTGCTATAATGCTTTCTGGAATGAGCAGTAGTTGTTTAGTATACGACTGAGAGTTCTTCAGTGACTTAAATAATAGTCCATAGTTTGCAGTTTAATTTTGTTGGAAGACTCAGGACAATAGTTGCTTTTTCAAGAAAGATTGTTATTTATAAATAAGTAATTTTTTTAAAGCTGCAGATCACTAAGTTGTGAGCTACATAGTCAGCCATCGTGACGTGTGGCCTTCAGGTAAGCCGGTGTTTAAATCCCGTGTGGGGAAGCCCTGATGCACCAGGAAAGGTGCAGAAGCTGCCCCACAGCCTGACCAGGCCGGGCAGTGCCTGCCTGTGGGGCTGGGAGGTGTTGCCTTGGAAATGGCACTTGCTTACTTTTTTTGAGTAAATGTCTGTAGGAAAATGATGCCACCACTATAGAAGGGCAAGGCCAGCTTCATTTTGCTGATGTGGGAGTTATTGAAATGGTAGGAAACAGCGTTAGCCCTAAAGCAGTGTAAATTCCTTGAGCTGGGTGCTGAGTCTGTGTGTGCTCTGGTCCTGTGAACTTGACTGAAGTTGGTTGAACTGATTTCTTGTTAGAATTTTGGACTAACTTCTTCATCCATTTCTGAAGCTCCTGTTATTGGAGAAATTACCACAGAAGTATATAGTATGAGAAAGGGATTTTTAAAGGCACAGTGTATATATAAGTTGTGGATTTAAAATGATTTATCAAATATATAGGTTCAGAATGTTTTCAGTGTCTTTAGTGGTTTTTCCCCAATTATTTGTTTTATTTTTTTATTGAGATAAAAAAATCACATAACATAAAATTTTCCATTTTAACCATTTTAAAGTGTACCATTCAGTGGTTTTTAGTATATTCACAGTGTTGTGCAACCATGACCATTATGTAATTCCTGAACATTTTTATCGCCCCAAAAGGAAACCCCTTACCCATTAAGAGCTCATTCTCCATTCTTTCTCCACCCCTGCTGCCTTTGGCAACCACTAATCTACTTTCTTTCTCTATGGTTTTGCCTATTTTGGACATTTTATATAAATGGAATCATTCAATATGTGCCCATTTGTGTCTGGCTTCTTTCACTTAGCGTCATGTTTTCAAGGTTCACCCATGTTGTAGCATCTGTCAGTACTTCATTTCTTTTTATGAATTTGAATAATATTCCACACTTTGTTTATCAGTTCATCAGCTGATGGGCATTTGGGTTGTTTCCACTTTTTGGCTGTTATGAACAATGCTGCTGTGAACATTCATGTTTAAATTTTATATGAATATATGTTTTCATTTCTCTTGGATATATACCCAGAAGTAGAATTGCTGGGTCACAATGGTAATTCTATGTTTAACTTGTTGAGGAACTGCCAACTAGTTTTTGCAGCAGCTGCGCCATTTTGCATTCCCACTAGCAGTGTCCGAGGGTTCCAGTGTCTCCACATCCTCGCCAACACTTGTTATTTTCTGTTCTTTTTTAAGTGTGTCTGG
Organism: Tapirus indicus; assembly: GCA_031878705.1. Classification (NCBI taxonomy): domain Eukaryota; kingdom Metazoa; phylum Chordata; class Mammalia; order Perissodactyla; family Tapiridae; genus Tapirus; species Tapirus indicus. The sequence continues at coordinate 28,613,391 of CM062937.1, read as the reverse complement.
TGGGCACGAGGTGGTGTCTTGCTGTGGTTTCGGTTGCGCTGCCCTCCGCAGAGGGTGTTGATAGCCTTGATTTGACCCGTGCTCCCCCCCGTGATTCCTGCTTTCAGCCCCTGCCACTCTCCCCCCTTTTTATGCCCTCTCACTTCTTACTTGATGAAGAAAAAGTCAGGGAAGAGAAATTAGTTCTTGTTAGTCTCATGTTGCTCTTCCCTTTCTCCTATGTCTGACTGCTTTGAATTACTTTAACACTGCAGTTGTAGATATAAATTAATCAACAGTTTGATTGTGTCAGCCTGCTAGGTACCCTGGACTCCAGGAGATGTAAAGACGGGTAAGATTCGGCCCAAGCTCAGGTTGCTTATAATCTAGTTTGCGTAATCACTCTAAAAAACAAAACAACAAATAAAACAAAACAAAACCAGGCAGATACAGAAAACAGACTGATCGTTGCCAGAGGAGAGGAGGCTGGGGAGGTGGGCGAAATGGGTGAAGGGGATCAAGAAATAGAAACTTGTAGTCATAAAATAAGTCATGGGAATGTAATGTACAGCATGGGGTATATAGACAATAATATTGTGTTAACTTTGAATGGTGACAGATGGTTACTAGACATTATGGTAATCATTTTGTAATGTATATGTTGATTGCCATCTTGTACACTAATATAATATTGTATGTCAATTATACTTCAATAATGAAAAAGAAAAAGTGAAAAAGTATTTGAGTATTGTCCATTACATTTTTTGTTATTGCTTTAATTCAGCCTAATGGTTACCTTCCTCCTTCCTGCTAGTCAGGGGAAGAAGAGTTGAGAGAAATTAGAAGTAGAGTACACTGGCAAAGTACATATTAATCTTTGTCTTCATCCCTAATATGATATATTTTGTGAGGTATAGCTGTGAATCACGTAGATAGTGAATCATCGTGTGTATGTGTACAGTTTATTCAAAATGATTTGACATTTAAAACCTTTAGCTAGTTATATATGGTAAGAATTAAATTCATTTTTATTAATTATTATTTTTTTGGTGAGGAAGATTGGCCATGAGCTAAGATCTCTTGCCAGTCTTCCTCTTTTTGCGAACGTCTGTGCCAGTCTTCTTCTATTTTGTATGTAGGATGCTGCCACAGCATGGCTTGATGAGTGGTGCATAGGTCCTCACCCAGGATCGTAACCTGCAAACCCCGGGCCCCCGAAGCGGAGCACGCGGACTTAACCACTACGCCACCGGCCGGCCCCTATTAATTATTTTTTTAAGAAAACAGTTGGAGCAAACCTAACAAACACTGCCTCAGCCAGTTGATCAAGATAAATATCAAGCCAGCCCTGATGGCCTAGTGGTTCAAGTTTGGCATGCTCTGCTTCGGCGGTCTGGGTTCTGTTCCCGGGTGCAGAACCACACCACCTGTCTGTCAGTAGCCGTGTTGTGGCAGCAGCTCACATAGAAGAACTAGAAGGACCTACAACTACAATATACAACTATGTACTGGGGTTTTGGGAAGGGGAAAAAAAAGATAAATATCAACAATAATAAGTCATGTTGATGTGCCCTTGATGTGATATGATGACAGTGACACTTTTTCTTGTGGTCTTTCTCCCCCCCAAAAAATCATAATCCCAGTCAATCATGAGAAAAACATCCACAAAATCTCAATAGAGAGACATTCTACAAAATATCTGACCAGTACTCTTTAGAACGTTCATTGTCATCATCAAAAATAAGGGAGGTCTGAGAAACTGTCACAGCCAAGAGGAGCCTAAGGAGACATGATGAGTACATGTAATATGGTATCCTGGATAGGATCCTGGGACAGAAGAAGGACATTAGGTAAAAGCTAAGGAAATCTGGAAAAAGTATGGATTTTAGTTAATGTATCAATATTGGTTCCTTAATTTTAATAAATGTACCATTCTAATAGAAGAAACTGAGTATAGGATATATGGAAACTCTCTGTATTAACTGCATTTTTTCTTTAAATCTAAAACTGTTCTAAAAAAATAGCTTATTTTTTAAATATTACGAAAAAAGACACAAAACAGTTGGAAGTGTTTTTCTTTAGTCAAAGTGTGGCCATACTATATAATTATGTTTTTTTTTGTATACTTGAAAAGCAGGAGTGGGCAAACTATGGCCCAAGGGCCCAGGCCCTGCTTCCAGCCTTCTTTTTCTATAGCCCTCCAGCTCTGAATGGGTTTTATGTCATTAAAAAGTTGTAAACAAACAAAACCAAAGAAGAGTATGTGACAGAGATTGTATGTGGTCCACAAAGCCTAAAATATTTGCTCTCTGGCCCGTTACAGAAAATGTATGTCAACCTCTGATATAAGTGAGATGATAAAGTCTTCAAAATATTTTGTATAAACATTTAAAAGAAATTTAAAAAACCCCATGTGATAAAATAGCATGTTTATCAGTGACCATTGATCATTCATTTATTTCACAAATAACTTGGACTCTGGGCACTGTGTAGTATAAAAATGGATCGGACATGGATGCTGGATTTGAGGAGCTGCCTTCGTTCAAGGATCACTTTTCTTCTAATGAAACGCCTCATGTTACTTAAAGTTTTCCAAACCCGTTCTTCTCTGAAGTAGCTGGAAATGTGCACAGGGACACGATAAAAATAGGCAAAAATGAACTTTTGGAGGTCCCCATAGCTTTTTGTTTGTGGTTTACTGTTGAGAGTATAAATATTACAGTAATCTGTTTTGATGATTTCCTGTAATATATTGAGTATTTATAAAATCACAGAGTTGGTGATGATGATGAAGTAGAAAATAGTTCCATGTATTATCTTTACTCTACAAAGCTGGTGCCTGTCACAGTTAAGAGTATTCCAAAGATGTGTGAAGGGCTAAAATTGTTTTGCTCTGCGAATAATTTTCCTGATGCTGTTAGCCCTGCTGTCAGCAGAGAAATCATGGTTCTGAGAAGACAGTAGTGAGGAGCACTGAAAACGGAGCCAGCGGGGAAGTGGGCAGTAGTGGGGGAACAGAGTTAAGCTTTGGGACTGTCTTTAACTCCTGTGACATATGAGGAGTCACAGTGGTCCCAATAGAGAATTGGAACAGAGGTGTGCATTTAATGTATTTTGGTCTCACTGGGGGTGGAGGTAGGAAATTTAACTTTAAAGAAATGTAGACATTGTTTTGATTACTAAAATAGTGACTTACTTTTAGCTAAATAAATGTCACTGGTATTTCTGTACAAGTGAGTGTGTCAAGGTTTGGCAGGCAGTGAGTTTTCCTTGGTGTGATTGTTGCTGCTTCTGCACGTGCTGTGTTTTCTTTAGAGCGGCCTGGCTTGTGGTGGTCACCAGCTCTGCACATGAGGGCTGACAAAAGTTGTGAACGTTGACTTAACAGAGATTTGTCCTACAAACTCCTGATTAAAATTCTGACTTAGTGACAAACCACAGAAAATGTGTTGTTTACTTTACTGACATTGTTCCGTTTCATAGGAAGGTAATTTTATTAAGTGGCACTGATATTCAGTAAAGTATAAAGAATGGTAGACCATGTTTACTACGAAAGATTTGAAGAGCACGCAGTTTCATTTAGTGCAAAACTTTACTCTGCAGTTTTCCTTAGCATTATGGTTTTTAATAGAGATAAATTAAAATGCCAATATGTTTCCTTTGAAATTGTGGCGGTGAATGGATGTGTGGAATCCATATTGTACATGGTGTCCCTGGGTTGTCAGTTTTTGTCAGCTTGTAGGTCTAGGTTTGTTCATTTGTCTGGTCAGTAATTCTGTCCACACTATGTGTTCTTTCCCTTTCTGCTGATTATCAGGGTGTTTGAACTTGTTAGAAACAGATTATTTGCTTCCTCTCCTCATTGCCTCCTTTCCCCCCTTTCTGCTAAGTGACACAGCTAGTGACATTACTCAGAGGACAGCATGACTATAAATTGGTATTTGACTTGGCTGAATGTTTAGCATAGCATTAATGCCCTGGTTTGCTATTGCGGATCCAAAGAAACAAAGCTAGCTTGGTTGTCTGACGCCCGTTTGAGGCCCTTTCCCCCTAAAGGTATGCCTGTAGAGAGTGTGTGGATACATTCTTGAGAGGTTTCCTAACGTCTCCTATGTAAGGAGCATCTGTATGTCTGCATCACTAATGTTCTCATAAAACTGATTTCAAGTCAGCCGAGGATGGAGACCTGCTTTGCCTGTACACAATTCCTCTGTGCTCTCTGCTTAGGCTGCCTTTCCCCCCAGGCACTTAAGAACATGCAGAGCTCCATACCCATATAAATGAAATGTAAGTATTTGAAGGACCCTTGCCTCCTTCCAGCAGCCTCCATGATCTGCCCGCAGTCTGCTTTTACTGACTTGACTCCCTGGTCATTCACTTACTCATTTATTCATGCAACCATTCATAAAATGTTTGTTGAAAACACTATACGCGAAGCACAGATATCTTAGGGATGTAGCATTGAATGAAATAGGCAAAGTCCCTCCTTCCATGGATTTTATATTCTAGTTTGGGGAAGACAAATTATAAAGGCAGTTGTGAACGTGTTCTGATGAAAACAAACAAGGTGAAGTGATATGGGTGTCACTGGGAGCTCCTTTGGGTGGGGTGGTCAGGAAAGGCCTTTCTGAAGAGCTGACATTTAGTTGAGACGTGAAGATAAGAAACAGCCACCCAAATGAAGACCTGGGAGAAGAATAGTCCAGCAGAGGAAAAGGCTAGGTGGACGTCTAGTGCTGCACTGTCCAGTGTGTTAGCTTCAGGAGTATGTGGCTATTTAAATTAATTAAAATTAAATAGAGTTAAAATTTTCGTTTCTTGGTCTTACTAGCCACATGTTAAGTGCTCAATAGCTGCATGTGCAGCTGCATTTCCATCAGTGCGGAAAGTTCTATTGGACTGCGCTGTCCTGAAGTGCTAGAGAGGTTGGTGTGTTCAAGGAACTGAAAGGCAGCCAGCATGACTGCAGTGCACAGACAGAGGGAGGAGGGTCTTATGCGATGAGGCAGAGAGGTAAAAAGGGGTCCGATCAGGTATGCTTTGTAGACTATCAGCATTTTCAGGGCCTTTGGGAACCACTGGAGAGTTCTAAGTTGAATGGTAGAATGATGGGACTTGTGTGTATGTGTGTGTGTAATAATGATCTTATCCTTTTTTTTTTTTTTTTTTGGTGAGGAAGACTAGCCCTGAGCTAACATCCTTGCCAATCCTCCTCTTTTTTGCTGAGGAAGACTGGCCCTGGGCTAACATCCGTGCCCATCTTCCTCTACTTTATATGGGACACTGCCACAGCATGGCTTGACAAGTGGTGCATCTGTCTGAGCCCCAGATCTGAACTGGCGAACACTGGGCCGTGAAACGGAGCGCACGAACTTAACCGCTACGCCACCGGGCCGGCCCCCTATCTTATCCATTTTTTAAAAAGAGATCACTGCTCTATGGCGAAGGAATCATAGAAGCTATTGCAGTGAGATAGTCTAGGTAAGAAATAATCAGATCTTCAATGGCAATGATGGCTTTGGCAATGGAGAGCAGTTAGTGGATTGGGAATATGTTTTTTAGGTAAAAGTGAAAGAACGTGCTCATGCTTTGGATATGTGAGGTATGAGGAAAAGACAGGAATCAAGGATTTACTGTTTACGATGGGAAAGACCAAGGGAGGAATATGGTTGTTTGGTCTCCAGTTGGATCAGTAATCTCAGATTTATAGGTCTGAGATTCCTATTAGGCATTCACATGAAGATACCTCATACGCAATTGGATATAGAGTCTGGAGTTTGGGAGACAGCTCAGAGCTGGAGGTACCAAATTTGGGTGGACATAGTATTTTAAAAGCGTGGGATGGGATGAGATTCCTGGGAGAGAAGGAAAAGAAGAGGTCCCAGGACTGAGCCCTGAGGCATGCCAATATATTTTTGTGAAACCTTGTTGCAGCTAAGGTGGTTTATTTGTTCCCACTGGAACATATCTTATACATTCCACCACTGGGCTAAAGATGATGATGGCAAAGATGGTGATGATGATGATGATGATGATGATATAGGTACCATCTGTTGAGCTCTTCACGTATGTCATCTCAGGCTCCGTGAGGGCAGGTCCTGTGTCTCTCTTATTCACTGTTGTATTTGAGTGTCTAGTTCTGTGCAAGCTCTTAGTAAATATTTATTGAATAAATGAAACCTTTGATAGGTACCATTATTGCCCCCATTTTAGGAAACTTATAAGGCTTAACAGGTTAAGTTGACTTGTCTTAAGGGCACAAAGCTGTTAAGCAGTGGTGGCAGAACTCAGCCTTATCTGTCTGACTTCAAAGCTATGCACTGAACTATGTGCAGCCTCTAACTACTGCTCAGAAGGGCCCTTAGTCTCCTCTTGGGGTTGGAAGTCATAGCCAACCTTCAGGACCCAGGGAAGTTTCAACACTTGAAGCTTCTCTTAACAGCTTAGCCACATGTAATCTTCCAGTGCCTTAATTCTTATGGTACTTGTTTTTAACATCTGTATTAAAACTAAATGTATACTGTTTTGACTCTTCAAATTGAACCATTACTTTTACAGAATTTTTTTTTTTTATTTTTCCAAACTAGTTTGTAGGCTCCACTTGGTTAAGTCATGCACACTAGTATTTGTTTATGCCCCCTCACAGGACACCCAGCAGCACAATGTGCTGTGCATGCTAGGTGCTCAAGTAAAGCCTGATCTGATTCTGTCACTTCTGCCTTATGCCAGTGCTTTAAGTTCCTTCAGAGGCTGAGATCTGATATGCTGTAAGTCCTCTTGATCCTTGTCTTTGGGTTCTAAAAAATGTTTGACCTTGTACCACATCCTTCTCCCAATCCAGGCTTCTGCGGAACCATCCCTTTCCCAAATGTGCCACCTGCGCCCCTCCCTGTCCCCTCCCCCACTGAGGACAGGTGAACTGATTATTAAGGATGGAGAATTTTCAGAGCCATAAAACTGAGTCCCAGCTCTTCCAGATTCTTTTCTAGAGCTCTCTCTTTCTCCTTGATTTAAACTCTGATGGCTGATCTATTGTCTGAGAATGCCTCGGTTTCACCACGGATGGGTAAATTACAGACCTCGGTTGGAATTCTTTTTTACTTTGACTCTTGTAGTTGAGCTTAAATCTTGGGGGAAAAATAATCTCTTTCTGTAAATTATCATGTTATAGTTTGCTCTACACTGATTAGATTTGGATTCAGGCTCTAGCCTTGGTAAATGGGAAGTGACAGAAACTAAGAGGGAGTATGGTGTATTTTTGTTTGCTTTACTTACGCCATGAAACTTACCTGGAAGAGTACAAGCAGTCACTAAAATGGTGGTTATAAAGGAATCTTTTAACTTGTGCATTCCTTATCCCTGTCACAAGTTGCTGCACTTTTTTTTTGTCTTTGTTGTAGCTAAACAATACATTGTGTATCTGCTTCTATTTGGGAATCTAGTATTCTTACATTTCTACTTTTGACTTGGTTTGAGATTCAAGTTTGTGGATTTTAATTAAATGCTTAGATTATGCATGTGAAAAATCTTTTGTTCCTGTGTTGCTATGAGCAACAGTTGTTAAAGTTAACCTTCCTTTTTTAAGGAAATGTGGACAAATACATGAATTTTAACAGATAAAAAAAGGTCACCATTTAGTGTTGTGAATCTTCTACCTGTAAAATAGATTGTTAGTATGACCATGATTATCATGGTGAAGGGAAGAATGCAGTAGAAGTGAGTAATCAGTGGACACGTTGACAAAACATTCCTAAAATACTATTCAAATGAGGAAAGACTTTATGCGGCTGCAGCAAGTAGCCAAGCGTTGAGTCCTTTTAGCCAGTCCTCTGACGGGGTTACGATTGTGGCCAGAAAGAAGCTGTGTGTAGTGGTTTGCATAGAAAGGCCACGACTTATCTGAAACTTCCCAACTATTTTTTTTTCTGTTTTTTAAACCTTGTCTCCCGTCCTCCCCACACAACACTTTATCTCACTCTTGAAGACTTCTTTTGTCCCGGTGGCATTTGTTTCCTTGCTTTCCACCCTACTTCAGCCTAAACTTTACTGACTCCCGGTGATTGCTTAGACTTGCTGTTTGATTCTGTTGTGTGATTTTTTGATTATGCTCCTTTGTGCTATTTCAACTAGCAGTATTTACCCAAATTAGTGTGGCGGTAAAGGACACAGGTGGGTCCATTGAATGAAAATTGAGAGCATTGCCCTGGCCCTGCTGTAGAGGCTGCTTGGTAGATTTCCAGGAATTCACTCTCCAGAAGGGTGCTAGGAATTTGGCTGGACTAGGGAGCCAGCACCCCAGTTAGAGGCATGAGGTCTGGGAACGGGCCCGTTTAGGGGTTTCTAGTGATAATGTAATTAATTCGCCCCCTGAGAATACAGGACTCTGAAGAACCACTCTTTGTCCTCTTCCTGCATTCTCGCCTCTTCCCAGCTCACCCTTGAGAACGAACCCCAAAGTGCTAGTCCTTTACACAGTTTACAGGAAGAAAACATAGCTTTCTGTTTCAAGATTTCAGAAGACGGAGCTCTCCGCCTTCAGGAGGGGGTGTCAGGCCCCTCCTCACATTTGCGTCTCCGTGTAGCCATGCACTTTGTATGTTGGAAAACAGTGATTTCCTTTTTTAAACAAAAGTCTTATTTTTAATTTTGAAAAATTAAATTGGATTTTTATATTTTTTGTTAAGATGTCAGTTTTAAAAACAGAGATACAGTGTTGAGGTGTTAGTTCTGAAAGATATCCTGGGATAAGGGTGGGAACTTAGAATGAGCATGTAGTATTTGGATGGGTATTCATTTAACCCATTAAGGACAGTTTTTATGTGTAAATCATAGAAGGCCATGGCTCCTGTATACTAAGTTCATTTCCTCTCCACTAGTCTCAGTTCTTGTTCCAAGGTCCATCTTTAGCTCCTGAATTCTTTATTCTGATATCCATCCGTGGTAGTAATTATATAGTTCTTAAGCAATCCATCCAAAGAACTTGAATTTGTCTGTTGATGGGTTTTAAAGAGAGTCACAGTGGAAATAGAAGTCATCTAAACATCTGGTTTCATCAAGATATCAGGAGTGATGTCCTAGCTTTGGAGATGAGAAGTTACCTTTGCAAGCACAGAAAGAATGTTTTTACTACTTTAAGATTAAGTCCTTTAAGTTAATTAATAATTTGGGGATTGAAAACAGGAAAGCTGTTTTTCCTTTTCTGGTCTTGAAGAGGAAAATGAAGAATCCATTAGTTGGAAAACCAGTTATTTTAGAATTTTCAAGGTCACAAGGTCAGCTGCCTGAAAGGGTGTGTGTATATATAAATTTTATTGAAAAGACACCTTTATTCATGCTAAATAATCATGTCACACAGAATGAAGTACTATGAATTGATAAAGACAGATGTATGAGTGCTGAGATACAAAGATCTCTGTGATTCTATTTGAGTTAAAACACGTGCTCATATATTCTGACATTTGTCAACTAGGATGGTTTTGAACAAGGAATCTTTATTGGTGGTTACTTTTGGAGAGTGAGACTACAGATTGGAGGGAAAAGACTTGCATTTTATGTAATTACTTTTGGGCCACTTAAATTATTATTATGTGCATAATTTAATGTTTATTTAAATAAAATCCCTCTTTACAGAGAAGAAAAAGTTCCAATATTTCATATTTTATAACTAAAGAGTGTTTGTTATAAAATCATGATATCCCTAAATTTCCCTTTATAGTTAATATTGTTGAATTTTACCTTGTCTGTATTTTTGGGGAAATCCTCTTAAATTCCTCTACTATAAGATGGATGTAACAAAGAAGATACATTTTAAAAACTAGCATTGTGGAGGAAAACAGTGAAATCGTTGGTATGTGTAATTTTTCCTGATGATTTTTGCCCCAATGTGGAGGTAGAAAAATGTCTATGATCTGTTGGTTATCAATGGAGAGAACATTTCTAATATCTACATATTTTAGTTTTTTCAGGTAAAACAGTTTAAGCATTATCTACTTATCTGATTTAGTTACAAAATCAGTTTAAAAAGTTAAACATTTTATGCAGTGAATATCATGTAAACATGAAATATCTTCTTATTTTGTTTCAGTGAGAACTGTTCTAAGGCAGTTGTTGGCAAACTATGGCCTGGGACCAGGTCCTGCCCACGCCGGTTTTTTTTAATGGCTTGTGACTTAACTATGGGTTTTACATTTTTAAATGATTGAAAACAATCAAAAGGAGAATGTTTATTTTGTGACGTGAAAATTATATAAAATTCAAATTTCAGTTTCCATAATACAGTTTTCTTGGTCCATACCATGCTTATCCGCGTACGTAATGTCTGCTTTCACACTGTAATGGCAGAGCTGAGTAGAGAGATGGAGACTTTGTGGCCTGCAAAGGCTGAAATATTTATTGTCTGGCCCTTTTTACAAAAGTTTTCCTACCCCTCAAATAAAGTAATATAAAAAAGTAGGAATGCGTTTCTTTGGGAAAACTGTTGATTGCATTGAGCCTTCCTGATAAATCATTTGACCTAGTAACTTGGTCTTACTGAAGCACTGGCTCTATGGCTGTGTGTGTGTGTGTGCGCACGCACGTGTGTGCGTAAACCAACCTACCTCCTTTTCTTCTCTTTCTCTTGGCTTACTTTTTCTTACTTAATATAAATTTCATTTGGCTCTTTTAGTGTCTTTATAGAGCACCATCGGTTGAGCTCTCAGAATTGATAATCATAATAGTATCCCAGTTGTTTATTGAGGGCCTTTTATGTGCTAGAATATGATAGGTGTGCTATCATACTAAGACATGATTTCATTTTTATCCTAACCTTTTTAAAATTGTGGTCAGAGACACGTAACATGACATTTAGCATCTTAACCATTTTTAAGTGTACAGTACAGTAATATTAACGATATGCACATTGTTGTGTAACAGATCTCTGGAACTTCTTCATCTCGCAAAATAAATTATATCCATTGAACAGCTCCACTTTCCCTCTCCCCTGCTGCCGACAATCACCATTCTACTGTCAGTTTCTAAGAGTTTGACTTAGATACCTTATAAAAGTGGAATCATGCAGTATTTGTCTTTTTGTGACTTTTATATTTCACTTAATGTAATGTCCTCAAGGTTCATCTATGTTGTTGCCTGTGACAGGATTTCCTTCTTTTCTAAGGCTGAATAATATTCTGTTGTATGCTTATACCACATTTTCTTTATCCATTTATCTGTTGATGGACATTTAGTTTGCTGCCATTTCTTGGCTATTGTGAATAATGCTGCTGTGAACATAGGTGTGCCAGATATCTCTTTGAGATCCTGTTTTTTTTTCAGTTCTTTTGGATATATAGCCAGAAGTGGGACTGCCAGGTCACATAGTAGTTCTATTTTTAAGTTTTTGAAGAACCTCCATGCTGTTTTCCATAGAGGCTGAACCATTGTACGTTCCGTTTTGACCAATAGTACACAAGTGGTCCAGTTTCTCTACATCTTCACCAACACTTGTTGTTTTCAGTTTTTGGTTGTTTTTTTGTAATGGCCATTCTAATGGATGTGAGGTGATTATCTCATTGTGGTTTCGATTTGCATTTCTCTGACGATTGATGATGTTGAACATCTCTTCATATGCTTAGTGGCCATTTGTATATCTTCTTTGGAGAAATGTCTATTCAAATCTTTTGCCCATTTTACAATTGTAGTGTTTGTGTTTTTGTTGTTGAGTTGAATAAGTTCTTTTTATATTTCTGGTATTAAACACTTATCAGATATATGGCTTGCAAATATTTTCTCTCAATTCATAGGTTGCCTTTTCACTCTGTTGATTGTTTCCTTTGCTCTGCAAAGTTTTTAACTTTGATGTCGTCTCATGTGTTTATTTTTGCTTTGTTGCCTGTGCTTTTGGTGTCATATCCAATAACTCATTGCCAAAACTGATATCATGAATCTTTTCCCCTGTTTTTTCTTGTAGGAGTTTTATAGTTTCAGGCCTTACATTTCGGTCTTTATTCCATTTTGAGTTAATTTTTGTATATGGTATAATGTAAGGGTCCAGCTTCATTCTTTTGCATGTGGATATCCAGTTTTCCCATCATCATTTGTTGAAGAGACTACCCTTTCCCCATCACATAGCCTTGGCACCCTTGTTGAAGATCATTTGACCGTATGCGCAAGGGTTTACTTCTGGGCTTTCTTTTCTGTTTCTTTGGTCTATATGTCTGTCTTTATATCACAGCGATTTTTGCAGGGTAGGTAACATTTATCCCTATAGATGAGAAAACTGAGGTTTCACTAGAAGGTAGGGAGCCAGAATTTGACCCAAGGCTTTGAATTTGTCCACTATGCTAAGCTAGTTTGTCACTTTTCAGAAATCAAAAGGTCATTAGTTCTTATCCAATACAAGAAATATCTGAAGGTGAATTTGTTTTCGCTTTTGTGAATGACCGTGTGTGTGTATAAGCATGTATGTGTGTTTCCTGTCTCTCCTGCTGGATTATGAATTCATTGAAGGTTGGAATGAAAAATTTTTTCTCGGCTCTGAGTATGTCCCCTGATGGGTAACTAGAGGTGGGTATACACCTGTGTGAGTATGATCTAGATTGTGTAATAATGATCTTATGTTTACAGAGTGTGTGCTGTGAGCCGAGCACTCTTCTAGACACTCCACATGTCTTATCTCATTTAATTCTTACTACAAGGTAGATATGTTCGTGTTCTTTAGTGTTAGCGTCCTAACTTCATTTTATTCATTTATACAAAAAATTCTGCTACATGCCCCGTCTTTGCTGTCTTTCTTGGGCTCTGTGGCTCTGCTGTTATTGTGGTCCTCAGTCTTTAGGGGCAAAATAAAATCCCCTTTCCCCATCCTACCAGGAGGTGGAAGATGCCCCATTACTTTAGCAAAGACAGGATCAGTCAGTACTTTTTTTCCTTGAAATTATTTTTAAGATTTTCTCATTTTTGTATAGGTAATATATGTACATGTTACAAAATTCAAGAACAAAAAGATAGTCAGTGAAAAGTAAATCTCCTTCCCACCCTTCCTGGTGCCCCATGGGAGATATTTATCACGTTTCTTATATATTCTTCCAGAGATATTCTCTGCTTATACAGACCTATGTATGCATATGTATGCTTCTACATATATCTTAGCTTTTTATTTTTTGATACAATTGTAATACTGTTTTGCACCGTAATTCTTTTCTTCTTACTATGTTTTAGAGATTGTTCCATTCCATTGCATATAACCTGCCTCTTAATATTCTATTTCATGAGGGTACTAAACCTTTTTGAACCATTTCCCCATTGATGGACATTTAAGTTCCTGCCAGTTTTTGTTTTTCTGTTACAGACAATGCTTTGCTGAAACTAACATGTATTGGTCTCTTTAATGCAAATAAATTCCTAGAAGTGAACAGGCTGGGTCAGAGGTATATACATTTACAATTTTGATAGATTACTTCAACTTGTTATCCATGGAGGTTGTTGTACCTGTTTCTATTCCTGGTGCCCTATGAATTAGCGCCTGTTTCCCATACCTTTGCCAAGCGTTACGTTTCAAAACAGTTGGTATTTTTTTATTGATAAGAGAGATGGAAATTAAAACAGTGAAATAGCATCATCTATTATGAGTGAGGTGGAACATTTTTTTCATTTATTTAAAAGCCATCTATTTTTTCTTTTCTGTGAACTAAGTCTTTATATTCTTTATCTTTTTGTTGTTGGATAGTTGCTGTTTTTATTCCTGATTTGTAAATGTTATTTATATATTAGGCAAATTACAAAATCAGTCAGGTAAGAATGGGTTATTCAATAAATGGTGCTGGTACAATAGGCCATCATATTAAAAAAATAAAATTCCGATCCCTATGCTTTCCCATACACAAAAATTTGTAGATTGATTAATGTGGAAAATCAACATGAGAAACAGATTTTCAGCTATTAGGAAATTTTAGGTAGGTCACTATCTGTATGACATGGTAGTAGAGACTAAGAAGTTTAGACTGTTACATTTGAGTACAGAAAAACTCTGACATGACGAAAGGCATAAATAAAATTAAAAGGCAAAAAAAGGGAGACAGTGTTGCATATAACTATAAAAAATTAGTGTCCTGAATGAATAAAGATCTGTAATTCAGTAAGTAAATGAGAACACAGAAGAAAATGGGATATAAATAACAGCCAGTTCTCAGAAGAAGAAAACGAAATGGTCAATGAGTATTCGGATGGATCTCAATTTCACTAGTAATAAGGGAAATGCAGAGTAAAACTCCAGTGAAATACCATCTCATTTCCATCAGATTTACTAAAATTAATAAGCCTGATAACATCAAGAGTGGAGAAGATGTGGGGAAACAGGAGCTTTCATTACTGCTGATAGAAGCATGAATCAGTAATACGACTAAGGAGAGAAATTGTCAATATGTCAGTTTAAACATTTGCATTCCTGTAAGCCCAGGATTCCACTCCTATATCCTAGAGAAACTCTTGCATGTGTGTACAAACAAGTTCATTGTAGCATAATTTGTAAAAGCAGAAAGTTGGCAGCAACCCAAATGTCCATCAGTAGGGGATTGTATTAAACAACTTCTATGGTTTAGTTATAAAATAGAATGCTATACGGCAGTTAAAATAAATGAACTAGAACCTTCCTACATATATCAACATAGATAAATCTTGATGACAATGTTTAGAGGAAAAAAGCAAGTTTCAGAAGTATTTATATATATCATATAGTATATCATTCATGTAAGTTTTTTCAAAAACCCATAAAGCTAGAGTATATAACATTTATGGACACATATGTATATGGTCAAGATTTAAAAATAGGAGTGATCTACCTGACACCGGGATAGTAATTGCCTCTGAGGAGGGAAGGATGTAAGGGGGTCTGTCCTAAAAGGCATCTATAATTGTTTACATTTTTAAATCTGGAGGTAAGAGTGGCAAAATATCGTTCCCTAAATTGCGGTGTTGTAGACATAGTTGTTCATTTGTCTCTGTATTTTTTGATGTATATTAAATATACATTTTGAATTTTTCCACATCCTTTTCACTATATAGAGATAGTTTGTGCTTTAAGCTATTAATATAATGAATTTTATTAACAGATTTCCTAATTTTGAATTTTGGTATGAAGCCCACTTGGTCATTTGAAAAATGTATTGCTGGATTCAGTTTGCTAATATTCTATTTAGGATTTTTACATTCATATTCATGAAAGTAGTCTAATATTTTTTCTTCCCCTTTTTTGATGCTCCCTTGATTAGTTTTTGGTTTAATGTTATGCTGACTTCCTAAAAAGGATTTGGAAGCTTTCATTCTTTTCCATGGAACAGTTCAAGTATCACTGGAATTATGTGTTCCTTGCAGTTCAGTAGAGTGCACATTTATAACTTACTTGATCTTGTACTTTTTCTGGGGGGTTAGTTCTTGGATAACTGTTTTGATATCTATGCAGCTGATTAGATTTTTCCCTGTCGTCAGGGATCAGTTTGGTATTTATATTTTCCTGGAAAATCATCAGTGTTTTCTGATTTATTGGACAAGTTAATCCCTTAATGTTCTCTTCCTTTCTACTGTATCTGTGGCTGTTTTCCTGTCCTCATTTGTTACTTAGTGTGCTTGTGCTCTTTCATTTTTTTTCTTTCTCATTTAGGTTACCTAACTGCTTAGTTATGTGGGTATTTATTCTTAAAGTAACCAGCTCTTGAATTTATTGTTATGAACTACAATTTTTCTAATTGCTTTTATCTTTGTTCATTACTTCCTTCTGCTTTGTTTTTCATTTTTTAGTAACTTCTTGAGATTGCTTAATTTTTCATTATTACCTATGTGTTGGTTTTAGCAGTTAAATGCTATCAATATTGTTTTAATTTGGTGGGGTTCGGGACATGCTACCCCAAAATATGGCACACTCCTTAACCTATCATATTCCTCCGTGATGTCCACTCTTCATCAAACCTAGCATAAAGATACTCAGGTCTCACTTTTTCTTTGGGTCTTCATTTCCTTATGAAGGCTTCCGTGTCACGTAAAACTTACTAGATTTGTATGCTTTTCTCCTGTTCATCTGTCTTTATCAGTTTAATTTTCAGACCCAGCCAAGGACCCTAAGAGGGTCTAGGAAAACTTTTTCCTCCCCTCCAGATCACTGATCTGTTTTGAATTCCTCTTTATGTCAGAAGTTAGAATCTATGGTAACTCAAACTTCTCCACAAGGCATAGAAATGACTAGACACACTAAATTTTTCTGATGGAATGTGTGGCCAAGGAATTACCCCACATGCAAAAAGTGTCCCCCATGCTGCACCCCTGCCATGGTGTTTGGAGATGACATGGGCTGTTAGGGCTGCTTTCCATGTGTGTGTGCGACTGGGGAGGGGTAAGGTTGGCGTAGAATTGACGGTCTGTCCTTTCAGTCCTCTTCCTACCCCTGATAGCTCAGGGCTGGAAGCTCTTACCTGAAACAAGGTATGTTTCCTGGAATGAAGATTATATCCTCAATTTTTGCCAGCTCTGTTTTCAAATGACTCACAGTTCAATGAAATCTGCCTTCAGATGCTGAATTCAAATTATCTGACAAACATTTTTAGTTATATATGGGTACTCCCTGACAACTGTTCTGTTTTGGTATTGTGGTCATCATTGACTGTAAAACACTATTTTCATAATTATTGAAATATTTTAAATAGATCTGTTATTTTATAAAAATGAATACTAAAAATTCTGAAAATGCTAATATTTGTGAAAAATGTGGTGAATCCTTCCCTTCCATCAAATGCTTATTTGGTTTAAGGCAGTTGGCTATGTGTTCAGTTGTGAAAGAAAATTAAAATTAAAGATATTAGTGTTGGTATTGCATCATATAATATTGGATCTGAAATTCTGTAATATTGTCTAGTTTTCTTGCTCCCTTCTGCCTCCACATAACATTAAGTCTATTGAAAACTTTTCATACTCAACTTAGTATACCTTTTTAGGAATTCTTTTTAATATCAAAGTAGAAAACTCTGTATGCTTCAGTGAATTTACTCCAGTCTGTAGGTGTTTATTTATCTTCAGTGTTCCAGCAGAATTCATGCTCATTCCCGTATTCCCCTCTCCAAATTGGAAGAGAGAAGTAACATCCCACATTCTCTGCTGTACCAAATTGGAAGGCCTTTAAGACTGTCTAATGAATGCCTACAGTTGGTGAGATGAGAAGTGTTGGCATTGTTTACTTCCAGGGCTGGACTGGGATGAGGCCAGGCACCTCACAAGGTGAAGCCTAGGGCACAGGATTTAAGGAGGCTCTCTCCTGCTTGTGCCAGGTGTAGGGTCAGCGTTGCATTGCATGATCCTGAGAGTTCGTGCCTCCTAAAATTTTGTGACCTAGGACCCTGGTTTGCCTCACCCTAGTCCTGGCCCTGTCCAGTTTCTCCACCTGTTCACTCTTCCCTGCTTCTGCAGAGATGGTCTCTGTGAGCCTGTTTGTCGTCAAAGTAGCTGAGAAGCCATCCTCTTGTCCATGCAGGTATTCAGATAACTTTTGTCCACTGCTGACCAGAACTGGGTGAGAACCAGTTATTGTTGTGGATTGTTTGAGAGAAGATGCTGGTGCTGCTTCTCCAGGATTACGTATTCAGTAGTGAAGACTTGCTACTGGGAGCTTGTTCCTAAATTTAATCCTCTGAGATCCTGTTATGGCAGAGAAGGGTATCAGATGCAATGACCTTTATGCTTCTCAACCCAGCAGGCATCATGAGGCTCCTCAAAATATCCAGTATCCGCCTCAGAATATGACTTGGTGGTAGATATGTGATGTTCTTTCTACTCACTCTTGTCATTTTCAAGGCAAATAAAACTGGAGGTTTCTTAGAAATAGCAGGGGAGTTGTTGTGGATGAAATGGAAGCAATATCCTTAGAACTTCCCAGAATTTACGTATTACTGTATTTTTAGGTCAAAGGATAGTTTAGCTTTTACATCAAACCTGGTTGAGTGAATATGAAGAATTACTGTAATTTGGAAAGTCTTCTATGGCCTATGTATGCACACACTAGTTTATTTTCACCTATGTATGAGAATGGGAAAAGGATTGTAAGAAGGAAGCAGAATGCTGTACCAAAATTCTCTATTATTTATTACACTCTAAGATTGGTTGCATGTTAAATTAGGGGCAGGGTGGAATGTGTGTATATGTTTGGTATATCGGTTATTTATGGCTGTGTAACAAGCTGTCTCTAAGTTTAGTGGCTTAAATGGGTGCTTCCTTGAGTGACACAAGTAGTTACGTGACTCCCACGCTCACTCACATTGGACTTCCTTCAGAGTGTGATGTCACGGTTCTCTAGTCAGGGTGGTTTTTCAATGTCTGTCGAACACACACTCATTTGTGTTTTAGGCTCTCCATTCTCCCCACTTGGAATTCTTTTATCCCTCTTCCTTACAGTCCATGTCCTGTGGATTCATTAGGAGCTTGCTTAAGTTTTCAGTCTCCTTAAATGCATCTTTTAATTCTTCATTTAATCTCAGATACTTAGTGTATGCCAGTTGTGGAAATTCTACCCTTTTTGTGAGGACTGGTTCAAGAATGGGCATGTGAGCTATTCTGGCCTGTGAGAGGTGACTGGAAGACCACTTGAGGGAGACAGCTGGAGGAGACAGTTTGTCCAGTTCTTCTCGATGTTGTTTTGCCTGGAACTGTAGCCTCCATCTTGCTGCCAGCCTGAGAATGGAGCCAGCACAGGATGGTGGAGTAGAGATGGATAGAAGCAAGGGCCTTGACATTGTTGAGCCATTGAAGCAATCAGCCGTGGAGTCCCAGCTATCCTTGTGTTAGGTGGGATAATCGCTTTTCTTATTGTTAAACCAGCCTCAGACCATTGGCAGCAGAAAATTTGTAACCTCACTCGTGGCCCTCTGCGTAGTATTGTGGTTCTGAACCGTAGGATTTGGAATCTGATGGACTTGAGTTTTAGTCTGGTTCTTCTATTTACTTGGCAGCTTTGTGACCTCGTGCAGTGATAATATTAACGATCCTTTAGGGAGGACTTAACTTTGTTTTGGTGTGTATGTAATGATATAATTTGATCCTTTTAATATCGTGATTTCACAGATTAAGGACATGGAGGTTCAGAGTCTTTAAGTTTGTGAGTGAGAAGGGCCTGGAATAAAATCAGGTCTGTTTGACCCAGCTTCTCAGAGCTTCATTGTTAAATGGGAAAAATGGGGATATATAATGCCAATCTTGTAGGGTTGTTGGGAGGATTAAATGAGATAATTGAGAGCATTTTAGTACAGGGCCTGTTACATAGACATCATTTAAGAAATAGCTGCTGTTATTGTTTTGCTATCGCTGTTATTATTTCTCATTGTGCCCGTCACTTAGTATGATGTCGGGCATGTTTTAGGCTCTTGATAAGTATTTGCTGCGTCATGAATGATGCACTGAATGAATTTCTCTGATTCTGTTAATTATAGAGCTGAGGCATATAGTGCCTCATCACGTGTGCTATTTAACTGCTTCACTGAGGTTTCTGGCCTCCCCAGTGACATTAATTTCATGTTTCTTGAGATTAGGGAGAAAGTCTTACCCTTTTTAATTTTCTCTACCACCTTGTTCAGTGGTAGGCATTTAAAATTTTTTAGAAACCAGTTTTTTGGGCCAGATTAATAGATTGAAGAGAATTTATTTTATGGATCACTTCTGAAGTTCCTGTCTGCCTTATATAGCACTTTATATCAGAGGCCCTAAAAAAATTCTTTATAAATGTTTCCTTTATTCATTGGGTTCTCAGTGAGACATGAAAAGAATTATAGTGCCTCCTTCTCATGAATTTGTCAATAACTTTTTTTACTTCTGGAGAGACACCTGGATCGGAATTCTGATCTGAACTTCTGACTTCTAGCTTATTCTTACACAACACATCATACTTTCTCTCAAGAGCTATAAATCTGTATTCCTTCTCGTGACAGCACATGAGGACAATGGACATTCCATTCTGTCTGGCGCTACATAAGAAGGTCATAGTTCATGGACAATGAGACCTTGTAGGGTTAGTTTAAGATAAGTGTGGTTGGAACAGCCCAGTAAACTCAGTTTCTCTGTTTTAATCCATTGCTTTATTGTTATAGCAATCTTTTTATTTATTAATTTACTGGGCATATGTTCAATAAATCATGTGAATGGTACCTGACTCTTTTTTTTTTTAATACCTATGATCTCATTCTCCTGTTCATTGCTTTATTATAATCTGACTTTTCAAAAGTAAACCGTGGCCTTCTTAGTAAATCCAATGGTGAATCAGTCAGGGCTCATTCAGGAAAACAGAAGCTATTCTCTGTATTCTAAGATATAAAGGGTTTAATATGGTGTTAGCTGCTTACACACTGTCGGAAGAAGTGAGGAGAAGCTGCTGCCTAAGGTCAGAGAAGCTGGTAGATGATCTAGGCCTGAAGCCTGAAGTGGCTGGTCCTCAGAGCTTGCCTGGAAGTGGCTGCAGTTCGTCCTGGCCCGTACCAGTTGCTCCGTCTACACTGGGGAAGCGGGTGGTTCTCAAGACCTCAGGTAGGAAGCCCCTGTCAACCTCTGCTGGGGGCTCCTGCTCTGCCTCCACTTCCATCCTCTAAACCTCACATGAGCTGCTCTCATTGGCAAAGTCACCAGGAACCACACAGGCAGAGGGGTTCTGAGAAGTTATTCCTGGCTTCTGTGCCTTGCAGAGGGGAGGGGTGACCACAGGTGATCCGGCACAAGAGGCCCATCCATACCCAGTCCTCCTCCTTGTCAGTCTTTGTGCGTGACACTGAAGCTTCTTTCTTCTGCTTGACACTCTTCTGCCTTGACTTCTGCGAGAGCTTCTCTCTCTGATTTTGTCCTCTTTCCCTTCCTCTGTGGCCCTCCTCCCACCTGTGACTTAAAGCCTTCTGTCACACGTGTCTTAGAGCTTTGCCCTTGTGTCTTTGTTCTTCATCATGTTCTTTCCTTTTGGGACTGTCATTATTCTCATACCAGTGAGCATTCTTGTCTTTTAGCAAGCCCCCCTTTACTAAATATATTATGTAGACAATGCAAGTCTCTCATAATTCCAATCCTTCTTGTCTCTTAGCAGCTTCCTCCCTTACTCAGTGTGTTATGTAGACAATGAAAGTCTCTCATAGTTGCAACTCAGACGAGGTTATATTGTTAAGAGTATGCTATATATTTGTCCCCCTTTTAAATGCATGTACTGACATATTATTTACTTTTTTAAAACAAGATGGGATCATACTTAGACATATTTTATAACTTGAATTTTTCACTTACCATCTTAATACTGCAAGCTTTTAATTAACAGCATTGTACAGAAGTTTCTTGTAGTATATCCTGTAATTTATTTATGTTTCTGTTGATAGACATTGGGATTGTTTCTAGGTTTTTGCGCTGGTAAGTGATACCACAGTAACTGTCCTTATATGTACAACTTTGTGCACTTTTTAACTTTTAACTTTGAAATAATTTCCATCTTACAGAAAAATTGCGAGAATAGTATGGAGAACTCCTGCTTATCCTTCATCCAGGTTCACCAATTATTTTAAACATTTGGCTACATTTGCTTTATCTTTTTTTCTTTTGCTGTCTTGAAAATTTCTATATAAACTTTCCATTTGAGTGTTGTGTACATTTTGTCCCTTTACCCCATAATACTTCAGTGTGTATATTTTAAGAACAAAGTTATTTTCTTATCTGACCATAGTACAGTTTTCAAATAGAGAAAACCGATACAATACTTTAATCTACTGGCAATAAGCCAATTTTGTCAATCGTCCCAGTAATGTCCTTTTCTTTCTCCTATATCGGAGTTTAGAATTAAGTACTGCATTTAGTTAAGTCTCAAAGTTTCCTTTCATCTGGAACATATACCTGAATCTTTCATGACACTGACATTTCTGAAGAATACAGGTCAGTTGTTTTATAGAATATTCCTCCATTTGGGTTTGTCTGGTGCTACCTTATGATTACATTTTAGGTTGTACATCCAGGTCAGAATATAACATCACATAAGATATGTTTGTCCTTTGTGAATCACGTGCAGAGGCACATTATGTCCATCTGCTCCTCCTCGATGATGCTGCTTCTGATCCCTTAGTCAAGGTGCTGTCTTGTTTCTCTACTGGATAGTTAGTGTTTTTCACCTGGCACCTAACAAGCAGTCTATGGGGAAACACTTTGAAAGCATAGAAGAATCTTGTTCCTCATCAAAATTCCACTTAGATTTAGCATCCACTGATGATTTTTGCCTGCTCTGATCTTTACCATGTAGGTTGCAAAATGTTGATTTTCTGTCTTCACCATTCTCCCCACTTTTATTACTCACCGCAGTATAAGGAAGAGCCTTCCGTTTATCACTTATTTTTATATATCCAGTTATTACCATTGTGGTGGATAACCTATTACTGGCATGTGATGCTCAAATTCTTTCTGATTTTGCCTCTTCAATGTGTCGGATTTTTTTGTAGGATAAATTTCTAGATGTGAAATTGCTGTCCGTGTACATTTATGCTTTCCATAGTTATTGTTAGTTTTGCCCTCACAAAGGGTGTTCATTCCCACCAGCAGTGTTTGAGAAAGCTTGTTTCCTCACAGCTTTGCTGGTTCTGGAGTCTTCAATCTTCCTGCCTTTCCTGATCCGATGGGGGTGGGGTAGGTGGGGATCCTCATTGTTTTAATGTACATTTCTTTAACTGTTAGATTGGATTCTTTTAATAGCTTACTTGGAAAATATCTTTCTTATATTTAGATTAGGTTGTCTTTTTTCTTAGCATCCGTGAAAGCTCTTATTTAAATAATTAGAACAGTTAGTCCTTCATTAGTGTGCCGCATATATTTTCCATTTAGATTTTATGGAGTTATATGATGTTTAATGTTTTGAATTTTTATTTAATCAAATGTCCCAGTCTTTTCCTTTATGCTTCTGGGTTTTGTAAAATGCCTAGAAAGGCTTTCTGTGTGAAGATTACGAAAATATTCATCTATTTTTCTTCTACACTCTTTTTTCTTTTTGTGAGGAGGATTAGCCCCTGAGCTAACATCTGTTGCCAATCCTGCTCTTTCTGCTGAGGAAGATTGGCCCTGGGCTAACATCCATGCCCATCTTCCTCTACTTTGTATGTGGGACGCCTGCCACAGTGTGGCTTGATGAACCGTATGTTGGTCTGTGCCCGGGATCTGAACCTGTGAACCCTGTGCCACTGAAGCAGAGTGCGTGAACCCAACCACTATGCCACTGGGCCAGCCCCCTATTCTTTTTTGTAAAGGAATTGTTATATACATTTCATCTTCAAATCATCAGGAATGTGTATTCCCATCATTATTTCATGTGTTCAAGGCCAAACTCATCACCTTTCCTTTGCAAATTGATTTTGCCTTCCAGGGACGTTTGTTACCCCTGTAGATTCCATCATCCAGGCTCAGGGCGTTCTTTGACTCTTCCCTCATCAAAAGCCTCTTTCCTTGGTTCTTGCTGTAAGACATCCTCTTGTTCTCCACCCTAATTTCGACCCCCTACTCAGTTTTTTGATTGAGTCTTCTTTTAACTCTTTAAAAATGAATGTTTTTCAAAATTCCGGGTAGGTAGGGGCATATACCTTGGGCCAGCCACAATGCTTGGCACATCCGAGAAGCTGTATTTATTGAATAACTTGGTGAGTAGGTGGGTGAATGTTCTGTCCTTGTTCTCTAAATATTTTCATGTTATTTCCACATTGACATCCAGAATAACATGTCCCAAAATAGTCTCATGCAGTAGACATAGTGTATATCTAAACAAGATATTTTATAACATTCTTGTGAAGATCTTGGAGAGATACGGACTTGGTAACCTTTTAGTTAGGCATATTAGTAATTGAGTGACCATACCTAAACGTGTCTGTGAGGGATCAGTGGAACCTGGAGAGGGGTATCTTTGGGCTTGTTCTAGGATTTTGACAATAGCTCTGAATTCAGTCTTTTCTGTTGATATCTTAGAGGAAAATATATGTTTATCAGATTTGCAAATAGGATAAAGTGGGGAAAGACAAAGTACATGACAGAATCAGGATCCTATGTATTGTAGACTTGGATGAAGTAATCAACTAAATGAAATCTAATGCAACAATGTAAGGCCTTGCACCAAGATCTAAAAACCTATTGTATAATACAGTATTGCCTGGTGGAAATATAAGGGGAAATGACTGAAAAGTTTTAATTGGTAATTTGGGCTCAACATAAGTAAAGAGTGTGACATAATTCTGAAAATGCCAAGGTTCTCTTATATGGTCAGAAGAATAAGTTCTGATTTTTCCTGTGATACTATACCTAGAATATTGTATTTGGTTTAAGGATGTCAGTCACCTGGAGCTCATTCACAGCTAAGAGCTTAGAGGATGGTAAAGGGACTGGGAATTATGTCATAGGAGGAATGGTTGGTGAAAAGCCAACCTGAAGAAGAGGATACTTCAGGGGGTGGGGAAGTGTCCCATCACTGGGTGATCATATAATTTATTGTCCAAACCTGGACTCTTTGAGAGTAAAAGAGTTCACTATTAATAATTTTGCTGGGATGGTGGGCATAAACCAGAACTGTCCTGGGCAAATGAGAACATATGGTCACCTATTTATAATAATCTTCAAATATTTGATGGTCTGTTATGTGAAACAAAGATAAGACTTCATTCTGTGGGAGTGATTGGACCAGTGGACACGACTACAAGAAGACATGCATCTTTTTCCTCCTAATGAGCCACAATCTAATTCTTTCAGTTGTTGAAGAATGGAAGGGGCTGCCTTACAAGGTGGTATGTTCTCATCACTGCTGTTGCCAAGAATTTGTACAGCTGCCCCTTCTAAGGCTTGATAATACACAGGTTAGACGAATCAATTTGTACCAATCCGTCAAATATTTGTGTACTTGTTCTTTCCAAGGACTATGCAGATGTCCGTTTTCTCATTAGGTTTAGCTTAACCATTTGTACACCGCTAGCCCCGTGTACGGTTAGAGTCCATGTCTCTGATGGCTTTTATGGTAGACCTAGCTCTGCAGTCATCTGATCTCTTGTCCCAGCTGCAGAGCCCGTCCATCCTGTATTAGGGCATAGCGCCCTCCTTCCCATTCACCAGAGTGCAGGGTGGCCCTGCCTTTGGTCTCTGGCCTTTTCTGCACTTTCAGCATCTGCCCTCTTGCCTGGGGGAGTCTGAGTACTCGCTGCTGCAGCGTCTACTGTCTTCTCTTGCTCGCTACAACCTTCTTCTCTATTCCTGAATACCTTTCTTTTTACTTTTATTTCTGTGAGTCTTGGTTTTTACGCTAAGTAAAAGACGTTTCTTTTCTTCTTCATGGCAGAGCAAACTTTAAGGGATGTGAACTTTGGATCTGTTCATTTCTTACTGTGGGGGCTGTGGTCATTTCTTGGCTTCCACAGGGCACTGATTGTGTGCTTGATTCTCTGGTAACTTATTTAGTTCTTTACAAGAACTCTAACGGGCCGATGTTCCTGTTTCCATTTTATGAGGAAATGAGGTTTAGAAAGGTTAAATAGTCTCCTGGAGGTGACCAGCCAGTAGTTGTCTAAGCTGGATCCACGCCCACGTCTCTTTGTTTGTCCACGTGTTTATTCACCCAGCCAATGTCTGAGTGCCTGCGTCGTGCTAGGTCCCGTCTCCTCCACATTCATGACCAGTCACCTCCCCTCTCCCCGCAAATACACTTTCTAGTCACATCAGGCATTTTTCTGTACCTTCAGGTGTCACATTTCTTCCTGCTGGGTCAATAAGATGGACCCAGCCACTGTCCCATGTTGTTTGGAGTCTAGATGAGTAAAGAGATATAGAAAGTAGTTTTGTTTTAAACATCGTGAGTGTTAAGAAGAGAAGAGCAGTGTGTAATGGCAGTGTGCTGTGCAGCCCTTGACTTACGCTGGGAGTCAGGGAAGCTTTCCTGGGGAGCTGAGGAGGTGACATTTACCTGGACACCTGGAAGATAATGGGAGTTAGTTTGAAAAGGGGTGGGATGAGACCATTTTGGGGGACAGAGGAAAGAGCATGTGCAAAGTCTCTGAGCAAGGAGAAACTTGATGTCGTGGAGGTTCAGGAAGATTCCAGTGCATGTGCGTGAGAGAGAGAGAGATTAAGAGATGGGGGTGGGGCCTTGATACAAGATTGGAGGGGCTAGCTTGATACAAGTTAGGAAGGGGCTAGATCAAGATCTTGGTAGTTTATCCTGAGAGTAAGATATTTTTATCTTTCCTTGTGATTTTATTTATTTTTTAAATGGGTAAAACAATCACCTAATTAGATTTTCAAAGGATAAGATAGATAGTAGTGTTGTCTGCTTCACACCTTTGTCTTCCCTCCTCCAATTCCTTTCCCTGGAGACAAAGTTTCATTTCCTGTGTATCCTTCCATAGATATTCTGTGCACATACAGGCAAATACTTAGGTATTTATTTTTCCTCACCCTTTTTAACACAAATAGCAAAATATTATATAAACTGTTCTACGCACCTTACTTTTTTCAGTTAACGTATTTTAAATATCATTCCATGGCAGTATAGAAAGAGCTATTTTATTTCTTTTTTATGGCCGCATAGTATTCCATTGCAAATATGTACTCTAATTTATCTAACCAGTCTATGGGAAGTGGAAAACAGATCGATGGGGGAGGGGCAATATTGCAGAGGTGGAAGATAACTAGTAAGCCATTTCAGTAGTTCAGGCTGGAGGTGATGTTGACTTGGATTCAGATAGCAGCAGTAGAGATGGAGATTAAGTGGCTGTGTATGAGAGAGATTTAACATTAAGCAACAAGAGGATCTGTTGATTGATGGGATGTTTGGGCTGAAACAGAGGGATAACTTTCAACCTTTCAGGTTTGAGCAGTTGATTAACTCTAAAGGGAGGGCAAGGTTGAGTTCAGTTGTAGACCTGTGAATTTCAGGCATTTGTAAGACATGCAGATGGAGATGTGGAGTGGTCATTTGACTATTGGAGTCTAGAGCTCAGGAGAGAGGTTGGTCTTAAGATACAAATTTGGGAGATATTATTGTATGGTAATGCACATTTACAACAATGGTAACTGAAATTTTAGGAATGGTTGAGATCACCCTGTTCAGTGACCTGGTCAAAATGTTGATGTGGAAAGTGCTTAAAAAAGGCATGTCCTTTTAGTCTTTGGGAAGATGATACACCATTCTATAGGGTTGTTATTAAAGCCTACTGAATGAGTTTGTAGAGATTATTACAATTCATTGTTTGACAACAACAGTTAACACATTAGTAGAGTTTGTTGAGGAATTTAATTCAGTATTCTGCCAAGAAGTTGTCTGTCACACAACTTCAAAAAGCTTATTTATTGCAAATGTGTAACAGTCGGAATTTTGCAATTTTCTTCTAGTCATTCATTTATTCATTTAACACATACTGAGTACCTACCTTGCTTAGGCTGGTGTTCAGGAGGGATGTGCATATTTAGTGTTGTCTGGAGGTAAGCATTGTTTCCAATTGCTTCTTTTGTTTTTTAATGATTTCATTAGCTGAGTGTCATTATCTTCAATTTAGTCCTCTGGGTTATTTTAACTCAATGTAGTGATGCATGTTTACAATAATGCTATTTTTTTGCCCATACTTTTCCATCACTAATCTTCAGACATGCATAAATTGTGGTTAAAATATGAAACACCCCCTATATATTCCTATTGCTAAACAGGGAAGTATATATAATAGTCCTCCCAGACTTTTCTTATATAGCCACAAGTTTCTATTAGTACAGAGTTCTTTTTCCACAAAAAAAGTAGAAATGGTAGGTGGAAGAGGTGGCTTGTGAGGAATTTAGTTCCCTTAAGGTGGCTACAATCAAATTTCAGAGCCATTGGCCTAGTATAATGACTGTCAACTCTGACCTGAGCATTAACTTAACAAAAATTATACGTGCCTTGTCCTTACCCTAGACAGAAACAAAACAAAAACAAAAACATTTTAGAAATAGAAAACAAAAACATTGTACAACTATTTAGGAACTATGAATATTATGGTAGTTAAAGTATAATAGTTTTATAAGGAAAATAGTGTGATAGGTGCAAAACTAGTATTTGATAGATATGTTCCCTCTTTTGAGAGTCCTAACTTTCTAAAAAACTCTTCATTTTAATCGCATTAAAACTGACCTGTTTCTCACAACTCAGTAATAAGAAAACAAACAACCTAGTAAAAGATGGGCCAAAGATTTGGGCAGACTCTTGAGCAAAGAAGATACACTGATAGAAAATAAATGCATGAAAGATGCTCATTAGTAATTAGGAAACTGCAAATTAAAACCAAAATGATATACCACTGCACACCTATTGGAATGGCTAAATAAATAAACAAGCAAAGAACTTGGTAATACAAAGTGCTGGTGAGAAGATGGGGAGCAGTTGGAACTCTCAGACATTGCTGATGGGAATGCAATATGGTAGAGCCACTTAGGTAACAATGTAATCTACCTTTACTGCTCAATCCAGCAATTCTACTACTAGGTTTTTACTCAAGAGAAATGAAAACATGTATCCATCAATTACTGAATGGATAAACAAACTGGCACTTCTATACCAAAATACTACTCAATAGTAAAAAGTAACAAACTATTGATACATGAAACAACATGGATGAATCTCAAATACATTATGCAAAATCAGTGTTTCTCAACCTTTTTAAAATTATTGTACCTCCTCTAGCCCTTTTAGATATTTTTTCCCTAATTGCCCATTCCCCCCATGAAATTTTAATACTGCAGATATATTGTCTATCTGCTTGTGTACTGTGGCCCTTTGGAGGACCCAGACCGTTGTAATATCTAAGGTTTTTGCATGCCAAGAACCTATTTTCACCTCTTGGGGACAGTATCACCCTCACTCCCCTGTTGAGAATGCATGGGCTAAGTGAAGAAAGGCACATTCAAGTGGCTACGTACTGTGTGATTCAATATATATGACATTCTTGAAAAGGAAAAACTTTCAGGTCAGAGAACGGATCTGCGGTTGCAAGGGGTTGAATAGGGGATTGACTATGTAGGAGTATAAGGGAACTTTTGGAGGTGATGGAAAGGTTCTGTTTCTTGATTGCGATGGTGGTTGTGCTGTAGTATGCATTTGTCAGAATTCATAGAGTTGTACCCTAAAAGGGTGAATTTTATGGTATTTACACTTTAATAAGCCTGACTTTCCCAAACATAGTTCCCCAGGTTAAACCTGGAATGGTTATGGGGAGTGAAAAGATTGGGAGCATCAAAGGCTGATCCTTTTGGAATCTTCCATCACAAAGTGTGGTCTGTATGTTGAGAGATTCACATATAAAATCATAAATAAAACCATAAAACTTTCTGGAAGCACACACACACACACAGAACACACACACACACGGGGAAATGAAAGAATAGTATAAATGGAAGTTATCTGGGGAGTCATTTGAGGGTTTGGTGGCCCAGCCTCCTGAGGACAGAGGCTAATCTAGATGAATCAAGATCGGAAGTCTTTGTTTTTCCTTGGGAGTTGCTAAAACCAGGTTGAGCTTTAGTTTGCCAAAAGAGAAAGAACAGAAGAAAAGCTGCCTTCTGTTTCTTAGTGGAAGCTGGCTTATTGTTTGTCAGTCTGACTGTGGTAAAAGTTCCCCAGTTCCCATGGCATCCAATAGGGGAAAACATTTTTATGCTACATTTGCTTTTTTATAGTTAAAGCTGAACCTTTTCTCCTTTACTGCAGGCTCCATCTGAAGTATATTATATCATCTTGTATCAAGAGGAGTCTGGAGAAGCAGGGGTAGTGGAAATACAGATTTTGCTTTTGGAATACCTTTAACAAAGGTATTTGAATTTGTAAATGTTGCCAAGAAGTGGAGTTTTCGCCGCCATTAAAGTTCTTAGGTATAATCATTGTATACATCTGATTCTGAGCCAAAATGTTATATTTTAAAGGCTCTGGGAACAAATGAGCTATTTTTTTCTTTTGAAAGCCGTTACTGAATTGTCACATATTTTGGGAGGGTTCCCAGATAGTGGTGTGAGGAAAATTCTGCTGCTTGTAATATTTATACTACAGTAGTAGGTATAGGGTTGTAGTAAAGGCTGTTAACTACTGCAGGTATTAAAGACGCCACCTTATGGGCTGTATCTTAGTGTATCTGAAAGTCATGAAGAAGATATTACTGACTTCATTGATTACAGAGAGAGGCATCTTGTCAATACCTGTTAGTTGATATTTACAGCATGCCTTCTGGGATTAGAGAGTACTTTTTCTAGGAACTCAGAGAATACAAATGAAACTGAAGGCACGCAGTCTTCAACTTACATCACACCTTCAACTGGCCTAATGAATCATTGGCCTAACCTGTCATCTACCACATTATCACAGGTGCTTCTGTAAGACTTATCACTGTTGATGTTGACCTTAATTTGGCTGAGGTAGTGTCTGTTAGGATTTTTTTTTACTATGAGGTGACCTTTTTCTTCCCCTTTTCCATATTGTCCTCTTGAAGGAAGTCACTATGTACAGCCCACACATGAGGACTGGGGAGTTATGCTCTACCTCCTTGAGGGTGTAGTATGTACATAAATTGAAATAGTATTTTTATAAGCTAGCATTGGACAATTGGAAACCAAAATTAGAACAATACCATTACAATAGCTTCAAAAAAATGAAATACTTACGTGTAAACCTAATGTACACAAAACTGTAATCTTTAAAGCACCCTAAAATGCAGGTGAAAGAAATCAAGGGATACCTAAATAAATGGGGAGACATATTTGTGGATTGGAATACTAAATATAGTAAAGACATTAGTTCTTTCCAAATTGACTTAACTCAATTTCAGTAAAAATCTCAGCAGGATTTTTTGTAGATAAAGACAAGCTGATTCTAAAATTTATGTGGAAAGGTGAAGGAGCTAGAAAAGAAAAAAGAATTTTGAAAAAGAAGAATAAAGTTGGAGGAATCACACTATCCAATTCTAAGACCTACTGTGAAGCTATAGTAATTGTGTTAGGGGTCTCCAGAGATATAGAACCAATAGGAGATACATTGAAGGAATTGGCTTGCACGATGGTGGCGGCTGGCAAGTCCACAGTCTGCAGGGCAGGCCAGCAGGCTGGAGACCCAGGGAAGAGTTGGTGTTGCAGCTTGAGTGTGAGTTCCCTCTTCTTGGGGAATATCAGTCTTTTTTTCTCTTAAGACCTTCAACTGATTGGAAGAGGCCAACCCACATTCTGGAAGGCAATCTGCTTTACTCAAAATCTACTGACTTGAATGTTAATCTCTTCCAGAAAGTACCTTCACAGCAACATCTAGACTCATATTTGACTAAATATCTGGGTACTGTGGCCTAGCCAAATTGACACATGAAATTAACCACCAGTAATTAAGACAGTATGGTATTTGTGAAGGGCAGACATGTAGATCAATGGGACATAATAGAGGATCCAGAGATAGACCCACCCAAGTATGGACAATTGATTTTTGAAAAAGGCTCAAATGCAGTTTAATGAAGAAAGGATACTTTTTTCAACAAATGGTGTTGAAAGAATTGAACATCTATATGCAGAAAAATAAACCTATGTGTAAACTTCACATTCTGTACAGAAGTAAACTCAAAATGGATCATAGATGTAAAATTATAAAAAGTTTAGAGAAAACATCAGAGAAAATTTTCATGACCTTCTCTTAGGCAAAGAGTTTGTTAGACATGGCACCAAATGCGTGATTCATAGAAAACAATGATAGCTTAGACTTCATCAAAATGAAACAGTCTTGTGAAAGATGCTGTTAAGAGAATGAAAAAGCAAGCTACAGACTGGAAGAAAACATTTGCAAATCACATACCTGGCTATATATTATATAAATTATTCTCAAAACTCAACAGTTAGAAACATAAAATCCAATTAAAAAATGCCCAAAAGATTTGAGCAGACATGTCACTAAAGGGGATATACAAATGGTAGATAAGTAAGTGCAAAGATGTTTAGCATCATTAGCTCTTAGGAAATGCAAATTAAAACCACAATAAGACACCACTGCATGCCTATTAAAACAGCTAAAATGGAAAAATGGTGGCAATACCAAGTGCTGACGAGGCTGTGAAGTAACTGGAACTTGCATATGTTGCTGGTGGAATGGGAAATGGTGCAGCTACTCTGCAAAAACCTTGGCCAGTTTCTTGTGAAGTTTCATACACACTGTATAACCCAACAATCCCACTCCTTGGTGTTTTTCTGGAGAAGTAAAAACTTACATTCATA
The DNA here is from genome assembly GCA_031878705.1 of Tapirus indicus. NCBI lineage: Eukaryota > Metazoa > Chordata > Mammalia > Perissodactyla > Tapiridae > Tapirus > Tapirus indicus. The sequence continues at coordinate 28,581,177 of CM062937.1, read as the reverse complement.
CAAAAACCTATACATGAATGTTTATAGCTGCCCTGGTCGTAATTCCTCCCACCTGGAAACAACCCAAATGTCTTTCAGTGGGTGAATGGATAAACAGGTTGTGGCACATCTATACAGTTGAACACCACTCAGCAGTAAAAATGAAGGCACAGCTTGGATGAATCTCAGGCATTATGCCGAGTGAAAGACTTCTGTCTCAAAAGGTTACATAGTGTATGATTCCATTTATATGACATTCTCAAAAAGATACATTTATAGCGATGGAGAACAGATGAGTGTTTGCCAGGGTTTGAGAGGGTAGAAGGAGGAGTGTGTGACTACAAAGTGGTAGAATGAGGGAGTTTTTTGGTATGATGGAATTATTCTGTGTTCTGATTTTGGTGGTGATAACTCAAATCTATACATTTATTTGGGGCTGGACCAGTGGCATGGTGGTTAAGTTTGGTGCAGTCCACTTTGGCAGCCCAGAGTTTGCAGTTTGGATCCTGGGTGCAGACCTACACCACTCATCAAGCCATGCTGTGGCGGTGACCCACATACAAAATAGAGGAATGCTGGCACAGATGTTAGCTCAGGGCCGATCTTCCTCACCAAAAAAACAAACAAACAAACAAAAAACACTATACATTTGTTAAAATCCACAAACTATAGGGGCCGCCCGGTGGTGTAGCGGTTTAGTTCGCACTTGGCAGCCCGGGGTTCGCGAGTTCAGATCCCGGGCGCCTGCGGATGCACTGCCTGTCAGCCATGCCATGGTGGCGTCCCATATAAAGTGGAGGAAGATGGGCACGGATGTTAGCCCAGGGCCAGTCTTCCTCAGCAAAAAGGAGAAGATTGGCAACAGATGTTAGCTCAGGGCTGGTCTTGCCCACAAAAAGAAAAAAAAAACAAATCCACAAACTATACGCTCTCCAAAACGTCAGTTTTACTGTATGTCAATTAAAAATTAGCTTACAATAAAAAGAACACATTAAGGTCAACGTACAATTAAAATTTTGAGTTCATCCATGTTGCTGACTGTTACTCATTGGTGATTACTGCTCTGTAGTCTTAGATTATACAGATGTAGCAGGTGGGCGGTTGGTTTGCATCCGGTTTTTCCCTATTATGAACAGCGCTGCTCTAAGCATTTTTTACGAGTCTTCTCAGGCACGTGTGCAAGAGTAGATTCCCCAGAGTGTGTATCTAGGAGTGGATTTGTTGGGTTGTATGGTTGCATGTGCAACTGTGCTAGATCAAGCCAACTTTTTGAAAGAAAATTCTTTTGTAAAACAGTTTACACTCTTCAGCAATAAATGAGATTTCCCAGTTCTACACATTCTTGGCAACACTTGAAGTTATCTGACTTCTAAATTTTTTTCATTTGGGTGGATTTGATACCTCACTGTGGTTTTGATTCTTCATTTCCCTAATTATAAATGAGGTCAAGAATATTTTCGTATGTTTAGAGGCCATTTGTTTCCCTTTTCTTTGGGTGGGTTTCTGGGTGGGGTTTTTTTTTTTTTGCTCATCTTCTTATTGGTTTGTTAGTTTTTTATTGAGTCTTAAGAGTTCTTTATATATTTTAGAAACAAATCCTTGTGAGTTATATGTGCTGCAGATATCTTCTCCCACTTTATGGCTTATTTTTTCACTCTCTTCCTGGAGTTTTTGATGAATTGGCAGTTCTTAAGTGAATATAGTCAGATCTCTCCATCTTCTCATTGTTGACTGTTCATTTATTTGTTTCTTGTTCAAGAAAACTGTGTCCTGTATTGTGAAGTCGTAAAGAATTCTACCATGTTGTCTTTGCAAAGCTTTAGAGATCTGCCTTTCACATTTGGCTCTTCACATCACTAGGACTTGGTTTTTGAGTATGGGGTGTGGGACGAGATCAGTTTTGTTTTTCCCCTGATATGTCTAGTTTGTCAACACAGCACCATGTATTGAAAAGTCCAACTATTCCTATTGAGCAGCAGTGATGCCTCCTCCACATCATTTTCTGTATGTTGTGTCAATCTTTGTATGGGTCTGTTTTTGTGTTGCTATTTACTTCCTTTAGTCTATTTATTCATTCCTTTTGCCGTTATCACATTGTCTTAAATATTATAGTTTTTATAACAAATCTCAATATTTAGTAGAGAAAGACTCCTAGATTATTTATGTGAAGACAATGGTAATATTTGCAAATAATGCTACTATTGTTCTTCCTTGCTTATCCTTAATCCTTTTATTTCTTTTTCCTGCCATACAGTACTAGTTTGGATTTGCAATGCAGTGCTGAATTGAAGTAGTAATAATGGGCATCTTTGTTTTGTTCTAAATCCTACAGGAAATGCTTTCAGTGTAAATAGGTATTTTGTAGGCACCTTCAGCAGGTTAGGGAAGTTTTCTTCTGTTCCTAGCATGCTAAGAGTTTTTTTTTTTTTTTTAATGATATTGAATTTTGTTAAAAGGTTTTCTGTTCTTTTTGAGAGAACCAAATGATTTTTTTCTGTGAATGGCACAAGTTGCGTTAAATACATTAATTGATATTTTAATGGTAAGCCAACCTTGCATTCCTGGGATAAACTAAGTTGGTTATGAATTATTATTATTATTATTGCCAGAGTTTGGATTTGCCAATACATTTTTTTTTTCAAATTTAAAATGCCATTTATGTGAGATGCATCCCTATTTTAGGGATGTTAAATTTTCTTTTTTTTTTTAAGTGGCTAATGATGATTATAAGATGTCATAGATTGTAAAATATATTCTGGTTTCAGAGATGTTAACTTTTAAAATGTATGTCTTCATGCCAATTAAATGTTCTGTTATTTTGTGTTTTATATCTATGTTCTTAAGTGAATTTGACCTAAAATTGTCCTTCCTCATCCTTTTTTTGTCAATTTTGGTATTAAGGTTATGCACCATGGTAAAATGAGTTGAGGAATGTGCCCACTTTTTCTATACTATTGAATAGTTGATGTAATATTGGCCTTATTTCTTTCTTGACTGGTCAAACAAGCCTATAAAATCATACGGGTGTAGCATTTTAACTGCTGATATAGTTTCTTTACTGCTTATAAAACTATTCAGGTTTTCTATTTCTTCTTGATTCGGTCTTTTAAGTTTTTTTAGGAATTTGTTCATTGCGTCTATATGTCCAAATTTGTTAGCATAAAGTGCTTCATAATAAATTGTATGTGTTAAATCTAGGTGGCATCTATGGTTCTGTCTCCTCTTTGTTTCTGCTATTGTCTATTTGCATTTTCATTCTTTTTTTTCTTTATCTGTTTTTGTTAGAGGTTAGTCAGTTTTATTCTTTTCAAAGAAATGAGTTTTGACAAAGACATTTGTCATTCTCTTTATCATTTGCTTTCTGTTTCATTACTTTCTGCATATTATTTCCATACTTCTACTTTGGGTTGGTTTTACTGATGTTTTTAAACTTCTTAAAAAGGATGCTTAACATATTAGATTTGGGTCTGTTCTCTTTAAAAATTGCACTTACTAGATAATAAATCTAACTACATGGTGCTTTACTTAAGTCTCATATATTTTTACATGCAGGGTTTTCTTTATCATTCAGTTTTAACAAATTTAGTAATTTTTAGCTATTTTATTTTCTTTTACCTGTAACTATTTAGAATTATCATTCTGAATTTCCAAACAACTAAGATTTGTTACCGATCTTGACTTCTGATGTAATTGCGTTGAGGTCAGAGAATGTGTATTGTATAGTGCCAGGGTTTTGACTTAGTGGGAACTTGCTTTATGGCTTGTTATATTGCCATTTTAGTGAACGTGACATGTGTGCTTGGAAATCGTGTGTGTTCTACAGGCAGTTATTGTGATGATTCTTTCATACGCGAGACTTAGACCACTGCTTCAAGGGGAGAGTGAGTGGTCAAGTGCTGCCAAGAGAGAAAGACAAAAGCAGATTTGCTTCACTGTTATTAGTGGGAAGATATTGACTCACATGAGAGTTATAATATGAACCGTTAACTTAGAACTTTTCAATACTCTTAAGACTATATTGGGATAACAGCTATTTTTAGTGTACGTAAAGAAGCATTCTTTTTAATAAGCAGATAGAATTATAGTTTTATTGTTAGATAAAATAATTGTTGAGACCTTATAAGAACAGCATTGGAGAGAAAAAATAAATTGTTTTCTTGACTTGTGCTCACTTTTGCTTTCTTTACTAAGATTCGAGTATATGACCTTAGTAATAAAAGCAACAACCTTTACAGAGTTTTTACTCTGGGCCAGAGTTCAGAGCCTAGACCCTAGAGTCAGACTTTCTGATTTTGAATCTTGGCTCCTCTACTTAATAAACTGTGTGACCTTTCTGTGCCTCAGTTTCCTGAAATGAGGGTACTTGTTGTGCCCACTGCATAATGTTATTTTGGAAGTAAAATTGGATAATTGTGCTCCGAATATTAGTAGCCAATATTATATAGCATTTACTCTGTGCCATACACTGCTCTAAACATTTTCCATAGGTTAGTTTAATCCTTACAACAACCCTATGAGGTGTATTGTTGATATCCCCATTTTTAGATTTTCTGAGGCTTAGAAAGACACAGAAATAGCAACAAACCCTTCCCAGAACTGCTGATTTCTGTTACTGAAGTGGGGGAATCCTAACTGGAAGAGCTTCTCTGTGAGGATGAAACAGGTTTATGGGGAGCCACATGGGGAGTATTAACAGAGGAGGAGGAATGGGTTTCTGAAGGACTTCAAGTCTGTTAAGGATCATCTGATTTCCAACCTCTACGTATTAGTCAGTTTGGGCTGCCATAAAAAAATACCGCCATGGGGCTGGCCCCGTGGCGTAGTGGTTAAGTTTGGCATGCTCCGCTTCAGTGGCCCAGGTTCGTGGATTCAGATCCTGGGCGTGGACCTGCACCACTCGTTAGTCATGCTGTGGCAGTGACCCACATACAAAATAGGGGAAGATTGGCACAGGTGTTAGCTCAGGGCAAATCTTCCTCAGGAAAAAACACCCCCAAAACCCACTAGTTCTGGAGGCTAGAATTCCAACATCAAGGTCCTGGCTAATTTGATTTCTGGTAAGGACTCTCTTCCTGGCTTGCAGATGACCACCTTCTCACTGTGTCCTCATATGCCGTTTCTTGGTGAGTGTGTGTGGAGAGAGAGATCTCTATCCCTTTTTTTTCTTGTATGGCCACCAGTCCTGTCCAACCTTATGACCTCATTTAACATGTATTTAACTTCTGAAGACCCCCATCTCCAAATATAGTCACACTAGGGGTTAGGGCTTTAACACATGAATTTTGGGGAGACACAGTTCAGCCCATAGCTCCCCACCACCATGCCCAGGGACACATATAGGATCCTCTATGCCTAAGTAGATTTTCTGCTGCCTTCTAGTGAGTGTCAGTTTTTACAAAAAAGTTATCACCAGAATGATTAGGTTCACATTTGTATCACCAGCAGGCTTATTTCAAAGTATTTGGTCTTTTCCTTAGGCAGTAAGGTGATATTGTGTTGCTAAAACAGGCAGACTGTGGCATTGCTTTGGAGACCCTGCGAGTGTGTCTTTCTGTGTACTGGGAGGTGTGTATAGTTATGTAGATGTGCAAATCTGATCTCCTCTTGTCTTCATTTTTTTTTTCTTTTTCGTGAGGAAGACCAGCCCTGAGCTAACATCCGTTGCTAATCCTCCTCTTTTTGCTGAGGAAGACTGGCCCTGGGCTAACATCTGTGCCCATCTTCCTCTACTTTATATGGGATGCCGCCACGGAATGGCTGATAAGCAGTGCATCCTCAGGCGCTTGGGATCCGAACTGGCGAACCCCGGGCTGCCAAGCACGAACTAAACCGCTGCGCCACTGGGCTGGCCCTTGTCTTCATGTTATACATTTCTGAATAAATACAGTCTAGCAGTCATTCATTTAACATATGTTGAATTATCCTGCTGTATGCCAGGTGCTGTCTGTAGGCTTTGATAATATAGTGAAAAGCATAACAGCACAAGGTCCTGCCATCCTGGTGTATGTACTGTAGTAAGGGGACACACGTTTAACAAGTAAACAAATCCACAGCACAGTGTCTATGTGCTGTGAAGGAAATGTGCAGAAAGGTAAGGTGATTGAGGATAGCAGTCTTGGTGGGGTGGGGCGCTGTTTTAGAAAAGTGGTTGGAAATTAAGGGTGTGAGCCAAGGAAATATCTGAGAGAACATTCTGGACAGAGAGGACGTAATATGAAATACAAAGGCCCACTAGTTGGAATATTCTTGGCAAGTAGTATAAGGGTGACACCCCAGGTTCTGAGATCATATTGCCTGGAAATGCTCAATAAATGTCAAGTATTGCTGTGATGATGGTGCAGATATAACTGCAATAAACAAAACTTTTTCTGCCCAAATACACTTTTTTGTTGGAAGCCAAGTTGTTACAAGGATCAGCTTGCCACCCTTCTCTCCCACTTTTTTTTTGTTTTGGGTGAGGGAGATTGGCCCTGAGCTAACATCTGTGCCCATTTCCTCTATTTTGTATATGGGACACCACCACAGTGTGGCTTGGTGAGCGTTGCGTAGGTGCGCACCTGGGATCCGAACCTCTGAACCCTGGGCTGCCAAAGCTGAGCACGTGAACTTAACCACTACATCACCAGGCCGGCCTCATTTCTCCCCCTTTTAAAATCAAGATAGCTGTTACATTTTCTGAGTCAGTCCTCAGTTTATGCACACTAGTGGAGTAATGTTGTGCTTCTCTACGTTTTCCACCGAAGTATTCTTAATGTAAAGAAGATTGAGCCCAAGAGGGCATGTGTGTGTTCTGGTCTTTCCATAAAGGGAGCATTTCTTTGTAATCGCGTTTTCTTCTTAAGGTTCATGCCAGTTTTGTGTTCTTCTAAATAATATATTTGTGCCTATTTTAATATTGAAATAACATTTTAAACGCCATGTCTGTTTTGTGGGTTCAAACACCCCAGCCCCCAGGCCCGTTCCCTGCTTGCTCTGGTGTGGGAAGCCCTGGCAGAGAGCCCTGTGGTGTGTGCTCTGGCTTTAGTCCAGCGGCAGGCCCATGTTACCCAAGGGTATCAGGGTGTGGGCTGGGTGGTTTTACTGTTAGTATCCTGTAAAGTGAAACACAAGAATGTTCAACTTCCTTCCATAAATTATATATGAAGTAAAACCCAAGAAAATGCAGTTTTCTTCCCAGAATGAGCAATATAAAGTGAAGTGTAAGAAAACCCCATCTCCTGTCAAGAATGAACAGTGCAGTTTATCCTGTCACTATCAGAAGAGAATCACCAGATAGAAGGTATAGCAACAAGCATTTTCCCCACATCACTTTTATTTGGCTTTAGAATTCATAATGTGACACCCACTTTTGCAGGCTAATTTTCTTGTTCAATTGTGTTTTATTAAATGAACATTAAAATTAGCTTGGTAGTCTCTGAATATTTATTAATGCTGGGTGTCGGTGACTCAAGCATGGCGCCCGTGCTGCCACACTCTTCACTCGCATCCTGGTCTGGCTCTGTGCTGCCTCAGAATCCCCAAAAACGTGCTCCAGGAAGTCATCACTGATTGATTTCGAGTTGCCCTAGAGATGAGACTCATCTGCGAACTCTGTCATGTTCAGTGTATATGAACTTCTTGGGATAATTGTGACCCAGCTACGAAGTAGTGGACTCTGATTATCATTCTTTTAGTTTTATATGTTTTTAATAATATACAAATATTTTTAGGCAAGAATTGTGTTAAGTTCTATTTCTAGAATATTAAATGAAATACATTGAAACTTTTTAATAAAATTGAAAACGGTACATATTTTGAGTTAAGTCTTGAGTCTGGATGGGGTTGATGTTCCTCGCATGAACTCTTTCTTAACAAAGGCCAAACTACTAGTGGATATGAAAATAAGATAATGGATACAGAGACATAAAGAAGGAAATTATAATAAACTGCTTTCAAGCATCTTCTTCAGGTAGCTGTATTTCAGAGTCCTGTGTACACGGGAACAGTTGATATGCCATTTGCACATCTTCAGAACTTCTCCTGAATAATTTGTTTCCCCAGTTTGAGTTACCTAGTATTTGCAAAGTAACAAAGATAAGTTTCTTATAAATAGTTGGTTAATTAATTTCATTACTTTAGTTTTCAGAGATTTTATTAGTCTGCATCAGGGAGCTTTTGTTCTGGTTTGGGTGTGTATGTTAAAGCGGTTGTCGAGATAATGTCAGGTAATAGTTTGGTGAAATATGACCTTTTTGACTCGAATAAGTAATAATTGTTTATTGTGGAACCTTAGTGTTTAGTGTCCTGTTTTGGAATTTCAGTTGCAAATTGAAAACATTTACAAATGTAGAGAGTATTTTACTAGGAGATTAGTACTGAAATGTACCAGGGTGAACAAAACTGCTTGGCATTAATTTCATAATCTTGGAGCATTGCTAAATCATTCTTTGGAAGGTTAAAATTAATATTTGAAAGTAGTAATTAAGGCCATGGCTGCCAGGACTAATTGAAATTTTTGTAGAGAGAAAATGTATGATCCCAGATGTCATTACTCATTCATGATACGTCTTACTAAGAAGAGGTTGTTCTGGTTTCATTTGTTTTCATACCAACTGTTTATAACAGGACAGGCTTTGTTTAATGATGTTCCTTGTACACGGAACACCATTCATTGTCAATATATGTATTGCATTGTAACCAGAAGAAAATATGCAAACAAACTTATTTTTAAGTAATGGAAAAAAGTGTCACCTGAGTAACATCTAGGGCATTCTTGAAGCCACTGTGCTTTTCTTATATTTCTAAGATTTGGTTTTATTTAGCTGATGAAACCTGACAAACATCACAACGCCAGGAAGTCTGGCTGTAGGCGAGACGGTGTGCTGGTAGGATTCTCTGTGCTTCCATTGATGGAGAGAAGGTTTAATGACTTTAGCCCCATAGTTGAGAAGCAGAATGGCCTGGTGGTTGAGAGTGTGGTTTTAATCCCGGCACTGCGAATCACTGACTGTGAGCACAAGTTTCTCTGCCTATTTCCTTGTGGGGTTGTTTTAGGATTAAATGTGTGTTATTTATGAAATGTTTAGGATCATAACTGCCTCCTAGTAAGTGAAGATAAATGACTTTTAAATAAATAAAGAAAATTCTGGGTAATATTTATTTTCAAGCTATTTGGAAATATACCTGGTAAGCATTTTTTCTTTTATTGTTGTTGGAAAGATGATAGATCAGCAGTATTAAAGAAGAATTTAAAAATAATTATCCATATACCTAATATTTAAAAATGTCTGTTTGCATCTTACCTTCTAATTATAATTTATTTGCATGGATATTTTATGATGTTGAAATCATAATGTACGTAGTAATCACTGTGGACAGCCGAATATGATTGGCTAGTCCTGGTCACTTGCCACATCCCATGAAGTGGGATGGGCATAGAGGCCCCAACCATAGCCTCATGGGAAGGGGCAGGGCTGTCGTCCCTCAAAAAGAGAGAAACGGGGGCCGCTCGGTGCCGCAGCGGTTTAGTTCGCACTTTGGCAGCCCGGGCTTCGCGGGTTCGGATCCCGGGCACCTGCTGATGCACTGCTTGTCAAGCCATGCTGTGGCGGCGTCCCATATAAAGTAGAGGAAGATGGGCATGGATATTAGCCCAGGGCCAGTCTTCCTCAGCAAAAAGAGGAGGATTGGCAATGGATGTTAGCTGGGGCTGGTCTTCCTCAAAAAAATGAGAGAGAAGGGGTGCTAAGCAGCTGAAGCAACAGAAGACCCAACTACACTGAACTGTGGACTTTCTTGTACTGTGTCAGTGGTCTTTCTTGTCCAGAAATACTTGTTCATTAAATAGGTGGAGTCACTATGGTAATGACAACCATTTACCCAGTACTGCAGCAGTTCAGTCTTTTTCAGGGATTTGAGCTGACATAATGATGTGGTAGGGAGAGTGTTAGACCGAAGGGTTGAGGGAAGTGGAGTCTGGTGACTAGTCTGAGCTATGCGACCTTGGACAAGCTTTCTAGGCCTTGGTTTCCTTGTGGGTAAAATAAGGCATCAGATTAGTTGATATACTTTTTTCCACCCCTAAATTGATTGTGTCCTATGCCATGGAGCTGCTTTTTGCTATTTTTGTTTTGACACAATGCTTATTTAAGATTGGATATCAAGATACATTTTTAAAATTTTGCTGCTTTGCCCCTCATTATATAGTTTTTAACAGTGCCTGAACAGAGTAAGTAAACAGGACATGTTTATCAAGATTGCCTTGCAGCAGTTTGCTTAAAGAAATGATCTCTAAAAAGAAGAAATGTGTATGTCCAATTTAAAAAAAGGTGAAAAAAGGTATAACTTCTTTAGTAATCAAAAAATACATAGGGAAGAAAAACAGTTTACCCCCTTTGAAACTGAAAAAGCCTGAAAAACATCGTTACACCCAAAGCTGGACATAATGCAGGGAAATAAACACTGTCATGTAGTGAGACTGTAAATTAATTGATAGATGATTTCTGGAGCAAATAGCGTGGAAACAGAACAATTTTCTGATCTGAACTTAACTAAAATATAACCTCAGATTGGCATTTTCCTATATCATTAAATATTCTTCTGTAACTTCTTAATTTTCCTGTGTAGTTTATGAGACTTACCTGTCTTCATTTCTTATCCTTATTAAATGCATTCCTCTGACTTCACTGTCAGAGATACATGAGTTTCCCAGGTTTTGCAATTTTGGTTTGAGGACTTTAAGGACTTATCATGACACAGGATAAACTCCTTGGTTGGGTCATTGGTATCAGGAACATCTTGGTACCAGCTGTTGTTTGTGCCTCCCCCGGACTCCGCCATGGCAGAGGTTGAAGAGACTTACCTCTTAGAGGCAACTGGAGCGATTCTTTGCCAGGATGGTGGTCTCAATCTTCTGTTCCCCCTGGGTCTGGGGACTCACACTGAGTGGGGTTCTGATGGAACTGGTGAGCATGTGCTGCTGGAGGGCCAGTCTCTTGTAACCAAACAAACTGGACCATGATTTCATTCTAATTGTCAGCCTTGGGTATTGGTGGAACTGAACTTTGAGAGGCTGCCATTCCAGAGAGTAAACGTAAGTAGGAATATGGGTTACCAGGACCTGAAAATCATAGACGATGGAATATCTTCCCCAACTGGCTAGTGCTGTCAGTCCAGGCCAGTGACAACTAGTTTGTACACCTCAGGCAAGTGTCCATCATAATTCTCGCTCAGAGTATTTATTTGCAGGAGTGTTACTCCCTTTGTCTTGACTTAAGATGGAGTGGTTGAAAAGATATAAAGTGTGATGAGCTGCCACTGAAATGCTGGCAACCTGTCCACCTAAGGGGTTTGGACAAGCAGTTTCTGCACCTGGGACAGGGAAGGGGGGATGTGGGTGTGGACTCTGTTATGGTAAACAGAACAGCTGGTTTTCTCAAACCTTCCTCAGTTGACTTGTCAATTCCAAGAAAAGCCTTAAAAATGAGATATAGGGAACTCAGAGTCCTTGGGAGTTCTTCCGTGCCCCCAAGTACCATGGGTTGGCAGAATGATGCTTTTTATGGGACAGGATGGGGAAGGATTGCTTGGGATTTGAGTGTGCAGAGGCCGACCTGTTCATGAGGGCATTGTATAGCTTGGGTGGATGTCTGGATGTCTGTGTAACAGAGTGGTGCTGGGGGTGGTGAGGTGACAGGTACCACATTGTCAGCGGGAGAAAACTGCCAGGAGGGGGACAACCAGCTGTGGTCTGGGAAGTGAGCCAGTGAAGTCAAAAGTTGAACCTACATAGCTGGGCACTTGAAGGAGCTAGAGTGACAGGGAAGGAGAGAGAGGTAAGCGAGGATCAGAAAATGGCATAAGGAATCATGAGAGGATGCTGCATATAAATACTTTGTACTTCTAGATCAGTAGTTCTCAAATGTTTAATGTTCTTGGAAAGCTTATTAAAACACGGTTTCCTGGGCTCATCCCCAGAGATTCTGATTTGTTAGGTTGAGTTGGGGCCCATGCCATGCATTTGCATTTCTAACAGGCTCACAGGTGATGTCAGTGCTACTGTCCTGGGACCACACTCCACACTTGAAGAACCACTATTCTGGATCTACAGTGTATCATAGGCAGATGCTTATCTCACATGCTTGTATCTAAGATGCTTATATATGTGTAGCATCATTTAATTCTCACAAATGTAAAGTAGTATAATTTGTATTTTCTCTGGGGCTCTGGAGGCTCAGAGAGACTAAGTAATTTGCCCAAAGCTACACAGCTAGTCTGTGTTATGACTAGTTTTCTAAATTAATGCCAAATCCTTATTGTAACTCATATTATTTTCCTTACAAGTAACTGCACAACAGGGTAAGGTTTGGGCAGTGGAGGGAGCTTTCACATCTGTGATAAGGAACAGTCAGATTACTCTGGTGTTATTGTAGATTCCTACACTCACCAGGATCTGAAATGTGGCAGTTGTACCAAGTGAATTTCAGAGTTTTGTAACTGGTAAAACCTCCTCAACTTTTGCCTAAAAATGTTGTAAAAAGATGATATTGAAAAATAATGAAATTTAAAAAGTTTAGGATCAAGCTGAAAGTGGTACAGAAATTTCTGGCATGTTTTATTGAGGATTTCAGTTAAATCTTGTGAGAGATTTTGAGTGATGTTAAAACAAAGGATTGTCCATTATTTAAGTTCTGTTTTCTGAGACGAGGTTTATCAAGGCAAATATAAGAACAATAAGGTGAAACGTGCTTTTCTCTCATAAAGTATATGTTTATACGTGCTGATATATTTCGTTTTGTTTCATTCTTCAATATGAATGGGAACAGCCTTTATAAAATAAATACTTAGAATGATTGTACTGAATAATCCTTTTGTTTTGAGTAGTTAAAAAAAATAAAAGTAGGTTATAAGAAATTTTAGAACTCTGTGAAATTATAGCTCTGCAGTTAGCTGATCTTACTAAAACCGCCTTAAACTCTGGGTTACCTCCTTGAGTACAAAAGATAAACGCAGTGTGTGAGAGTGTGGCTGTCTCGGGGTTCTGTAGGTATGCATGTTTCCCCTTCGTGTAAAAATACCTATCTTGGAAAAACAGTAGTTTTTTGTATATAAAGTGCTACTGAAGAATAATGTTAAAAAAAAAAACCCAAAATGATTCAAGGATTAATCTGGTAATGATGTATCTCATATTTATATCGCTGCTAATGAAAATTAAATTGAAATGTAATAAACTTGGAATAGAAAGACTGTTTAACCTTATTTAAATTAGATCTAGGTCTGAGATTTTTAACTAAGTGACTATGTTTAAGGTGATCATCCTGCTGCTATATCCTTCTCCCTATTTTGATATTAGATAACGAACACTGAGGTGCATCTCTGATTTTCTTGTTAAGCTAGTGTAAAGTTTACCAGATTCTGTGTTATGTCCCCGCTGCCGTCTCCATTTCTCTGCTATATTAAATACGGCTCTCTCCCTCTCCAAAGATGGCGCTAGATAAACGACATGAGTGGGCGCTGGATTTCAGGGAATGACGGTCCATCTCTGCTCCTTTGTATATACATCCTGGCTCTAGCTCTTAGCTCCTAAAGTAAGTGTCCGTGTTCCTGTGCAGCTTCTATCCCCAAGCTTGAAGTCCTTGCAGCAAAGACTTTCTTATTCAAGTTGGAATCTCTTGAAGAATTTCTCTCTCTCCCAAACCAGGGTGTCTTGAATGAGATAGAAGAAAAGATCTGAAAAGCATTTAGTGTAGATGAGCAATTAAGAATAGGCCCACCAAACCTCCTTCTCACCCCCACAGTAACTTGAGAGATTTAGTTTTTAAGAAAAGGCAGGGCAAATACAAACCTTGAAGGGCCTCAGACATTGTAAAGATATGGTGCCCCTCCAGTACAATGCAAAATAAGGAGTACTGTATAGTAAAGGAATTGTGAGGCCTGACTCAGAGTTCCAACTTCTTCTCATAATAACCCCTTCAATTCCTTTTATATTAAAGTAATAAATTCAAAATTACTTTTTAAAAATTGGGGTAGGGGCAGGAGAGGAGGACTCTTATTACTGATGTTCTAAGCACCTCAGCACATACTCAGCCTGCCTAGTGGCTAGTGTGGAATTACCTTTAGACTCTCACTTTTCTTTTTTAAAACTCTTTTTTATTGTAAAAAATATCTATATAGGGGCCAGCTCGATGGTGCAGCGGTTAAGTTCGTGTGTTCTGCTCTGGCAGCCTGGGGTTCTCCAGTTCGGATCCTGGGTGTGGACCTACTCACCGCTCATCAAGCCATGCTGAGGTGGCATCTCACATAGAAGAGCTGCAACTCTACGACTATGATACACAACTATGTACGGGGGCTTTGGGGAGAAAAAACAAAAAAAAGAGGAAGATTGGCAACAGATGTTAACACAGGGCCAACCTTCCTCAAAAAAAAAAATCTATATAGAAACTGCATAAAACAAACATATAGCTTAATGAATTATTGTAAAGAGAATATCGTTCTAACACCATCCAGGACACTAGAACTTTGCCAGAAGTTCTATGGCTAGACTAGAACCCCAGAAGCCTTCTATGGCCCCTTCTCATGAAAGTAATTATCCAGATAAAACTACAAACACCATGGATTGATTCTTTTTTTTAAAAAATGTCCTCAGTATTTTTTAATCCATTACTTCTCTCCTCATCCTTTTTTCCTCTGATAGCATTCCCATTGTGCAATTCCATGTTTCTTATAAATTGACAGTAGATCTAAAGATTTGATCAAATTCAGGGTATAGATATATAAATATTATATAAAATATATGTAAATATTTGCATATGTTTATCAATATAGTTAAATGTTTACATATATTCTATGTACATATTTTGGTGGTAGAAAGCACACAGTGTTTGAGATGTTTCTCAGTGCAATTGAGAAAGCAGTCATTGTCTGAGCCATTGATGCTCAGTGCCTAGACCTATGAATTAATTGGCGGTTGCAAAATGATGATCTCATTCAGTCATTCCTTATTCATTTGTTAGCTGGACTGTTTCTACAAAGAAGGATGTCCCTTCGTCAGCTCCTTGTACAGAGTTTGTGGGAGGCTTCTGGGGTGCTGGGCCTGTGTTAGCTATGGCATTCTCCTGGCCATCTGGCAGCCTGAGAAGCTGATCATACCTGGAAAGGGCCATTTGATAGGCACATGTCTTGGTTCTTGGGTTGGACAAGCGGCAAGTGGTCCTGGCCTGCGAGGTGTTAGTTGTTGGTTGTTACCCGTGAATTTTTTTTCAGAAGAATGGACTCTGTACCTTTTCTTTTGAGCTACCCATGTTTTTGGATCTATTCCTGTTTGTTGACAGATTTAAAACCTTATTTTGCTGTATGAATCTACCAAATATCATCTGGTCCTATCTCTTGCCTTCAGTCGGTTAGCTGAAGACACCTCTATCTTATGCAGAGTTTAAAGTCATTGCAGAGGCCAAAGTTGTCAATTTTTTAAAAAAGATTTTTAAAACAAAATAATTTCAGAAATTAAATTTTAAAGTAAATACTTTATTTTTATATAAGCCATCCATGTAAATTGGAATCTAGAATTGGGATGTATTAATGCAATTGTTTTCCTCCAACTTTCATAAATGAAGAGGGGGATGGAGAAACATTGCTTGTCTCTTGGACTTTGGAAACTATCAGTATAGTTTGGACGTACTGATGTGCAGAGATGAAAATTATCTGTCTGTTCTTGATTTCCTTATAAGAAAGAAGGATTTACCCTTTGTTTCCTTTAGGTCTGCTGTTTTGGGTATATTATGTATTGTTGTCTTCAAAATAACTTTAGGCTGTTGGTGGTGTTTACAAAGCTCAGAGAGGTTAAATACCTTCCCCAAGGGCACAGAGCTGGAGAATGGACTAGCTGTATTCAAGCATTGCTTCAAAGCCTGGACATAGTCCTCTGTGCTTCACCACCTCTCAGGAAAGGAATATGAAGATTGGGTCATATACCACATGTTTTTTCGTGGTAACCCAGCTAAAATGCTGGGTTATTTCATTTGTGTTTATTTCATTTCGCTTTTAAAAGACACTGTAATTCATATTTATAACTAAAATAAACATCTAAAATGTATGCCTATTTAAAAATGATTATTGTTATTAAAGAAAAATATCCATACTATATTAATGTTATTTTGATTAAACTAATAATTGAAATATCAGATTTTAGTAATTATTATTGCCCTACAAATAGTTAGGATTAATGGGCTCGCCATTTTAACAGTGACTTAGTAAGGTAGCTTTTAAAAGCAAAAAAGAAATCCAAATTATTTAGTATTTTAAATTAAGCTGCATTCTAAAAATTAACTGAAAAGAATGCAATTAAAATATTATACCTTTTGGTTAATTCTTAGAATGCATTTATTTGATCATTTTTTTTTTTTTTTTTGTGGGGAAGACCAGCCCTGAGCTAACATCTGTTGCCAACCTTCCCCTTTTTGCTGAGGAAGACTGGCCCTGGGCTAACATCCGTGCCCATTTTCCTCCATTTTATATGGGACGCCACCACGGCATGGCTGACAGGCAATGCGTCGGCGGGCGCCCGGGATCCGAACTCGCGAACCCTGGGCTGCCAAGCGCGGACTAAACCGCTGCGCCACCAGGCGGCCCCTATTTGATCATTTTTGATACATTTTTATTTGTGTAAAGGTTGAGAGTGTGGACTCTGCAGACTGCCTGCATTTGAATCCTGGCTCTGCTTGCTGGCTGTGTTATTTGGAGCAAGTTACTTAACCTCTCTGGGCCTCAGTTTCCTCCTCTGTTAGATCATAGGAGTACCTAACTCAGAGGTTTGTTAATGAAGATTAAGTGATTAGATACCTGTTCAAAATGTGTTAATTATTACTATGATTACCTTGAATTGTAAAGACCTTATATTCGGGTTATGGGCCATTCCTGAAGATTCTGGTCCCCAGAGAATATCTTTTGTTTTCTTTGGATGAAACGTTTTAAATCAAACTGGTCAACTACTTTTGCTATATTTTCACCATTCTGGCTAGATATTTATTCTCGTAGCAAACATTTATTGAGCCCATAGATTGGGCTGGGAGCTGCAGGTATGGTGATAAATAATAGGCAGTGTGCTGTCAGAGATCTCAGCCTACTGGGGGAGATGGGCAGGGGAGTGAATGCTGTTCAAGTGTGGAAATGTGGTATGGGGAGTAAACAGAGCACCTTTCTCGGTTTAGGATGAATTCTACCCTTGAGAACTCTTGGAGGTTTGCAGAATGTCGTTACTCAACTGTTTCTTATCTCTTTTTGTTTTAAAAACCTTTCAAAGAGGAAACACATTTTAAAATTCATTCATTTGAGCTGGGCTCTTGGTTTTGTGGAACGGGACTGCAATTACAAAAATTTTCCCTCTTTCAAATTTTTAAAATTTAGATGTAATTGACATATATCACAATATTCTTCTCAGCTGTACAACATAATGATTCCAAATTTGTAAATTTTGCGAAATGATCACCACAGTAAGTCTCATTAGCATCCATCACCTCACATTGTTAGCCCCAGGGAATATCTTAAAATGACCTTGAAGCCCTTGTCCTGAATGAAGAGGAGGGAGGGGTCAGGGTCAACCTTGACTTTTCCCCAGTGCTGGATTTCTGCATTTACCGGCAGGTTCACCATTTCTGTAACCAAATGGTTACATCTTCCGTAGAGAATCTACCTGTGTTACTGCTGTACTTTGAAAATGTGGCAACATTTCCTTAATTTAGATTTATCTAATTATAATTTTTAATCATTTGAACTGCGTTAGGATGCAGTTCGCCCTTCTGTCTGTGGTGGCATTATTTGCTGACTAACCACCAGCCCCCCCCCCCCCCCCAAGTTGGGCTATGTTATAAAGCCAGTGGCAGTGTGCTGGAAGCACCATGCCTGCCGGTGGGGCAGTGGCTCACTGCTCTGCAGCCTTGCCTGTGCTCTGGCCTCTTCTCTCAGACCATGAACGTCAGTTCCTCCCGCACCGCTTCTGGTTGTATGTTTCTTTGAGAACTGCAAATCCTCTGGTATCTCTGTGCCCTCCCAGCTGCTTTATCCCGTTGTCTTATAGAATAAGCATGTGCTTAGGTACTTGCAAAGCTGAAGCAACAAAAAGAATGCAAAGAGGGGGGACATTGATGGGCAGGAATTAGACAATTGATATCCAAAATATCAGAACTTTGCGTGGCTTGGAAACTGAGGGTGATATATCTAAACCTGATTCTTTGTAGGTATCTTTCGAAGGGTTTTGATAAAGGAGTGATGGTGTGGAGGGTGTATTTTAGAACGAAGAATTGAGAAGAGTGTAGCTGGAGAGATTGAAGGGGAGAGTGATTGGAGGGATGGAGGCTAGTTTGGATAGTACTCTAATGATATGGGGGTGATAAGGGCCCCTGGGTCAAGTGCTGGTGTTGGAATGAAGTTCTCTAAGAGAGTTCCTCCCTTATTCTTTCCTCTGTTAGCAGTTGGTTGGACTATATGCACTTGAAAGTAATAAAGTGTACTTTAAGAAAACATCACATAATGTAAACTCTTCCCTTGGTCCTTTTCTGTGTGAGTGCCTGCTGCTAATACAGAATCTACACACAGAGTCATTGACCCAGAACACCCAAGGAGACACTGGAATAATTTTTCCCTGTGCTACCTGGCAAGGTTGGTGGTTTAAATCAGGATTTTCCATCCTGTATTATGGAGCCTGATTACTTTACAAGTTTACTTATTTTAATTTTTGAATTCAGACTTTAAGATGATATGATAATATTATTTGTAAATTTCCAATTCTTTCATGTTCTTTTTTCTTTCATTATACTCCCATCTACTCTGCCGGGGCCTTGTTCTCAGTGAATGAATTCAAGACTTGACCAGAAAGCAAAGATTGGGAGCTTAGGCAAAATTTCTCTCTCTCTTTTTAACTTCTTATTTTGAAATCATTTCATATTTACAGAATAGTTGCAAAAAGAGTACAAAGAATCCCAATATACCCTTCACCCAGATTCCTCAAATGTTAACATTTTACCACGTTTGCTTTACCATTCTCTCTCCTCCCCTCTTCCCTCCCTCCCTATGCCCATGTGTGCACATGTACACACACACACACACTCCCTCCCTCCCTCATACACATTAATTTTTGTTCTGAACTGTTTGAGAGTAAGTGGCAGACATGATACCCTTCACCCCTAAATACTTCAAGTTGCATTTCCTAAAAACAAGGACATTCTCTTACGTAGTAACAGTACACTGATCTACGTGCTTTAATCAAATTGTGTTAAACTGCCCCACTACTGCCCTTTGTAGGATATTTTCCCCCCAGTCCACTAAAAAATTCATATACCTGTTTTATTTAGTTGTGTTGTCTCTTTACTATCCCTTAATCTGGAATAGTTTCTTAGTGTTTCTTTGTCTTTCATGAATTTAGCATTTTTGAAGAGCACAGGCCATTTATTTGCTATAGTGAATGCCCCTCAATTTGTGTTAGTCCGATGTTTAATCGTGATTAGATTCAGGTTATGTGTTTTTTGCTAGAAATTCCCTGGAAGTGATTTTGTGTCTGCATGATGTCTGTTGGTCCCATTGTTGGTGATGTTTACTTTGGTTTCTTGTTTAAGGGGGTGTCTGCCAGGGTTCTGACGATGTTGTCTAGTAAGGTCACTTTACTGGAAGGCTTTTGGGGGTGAAGCAGGGGAGGATTTATGTGCCCCTCAGTTGTTGGAAAGTTTTTTCTCATCCAGGTTTTTTAATTCTCCTCTTGATTTTTTCCTCTTTGCCATGCAATTTCCAAAGAGTGCCTCTCCTTTCCTTTTTACTTTGTTTTTTTCCCCCAAATAGTTGACTTTCCAAGACTGCCTCCTGGAGTCTGGGCTGCACTTTTAAGTTCCTTCCCCCTCAGTATTTTCACATGTAGGGTGGCCTTTCTCCATTAGACAGTGATTTTGGGTCAATCTTAGGACCATAGCTACCACCCCTTTCTTTCTTCCACTCAGTTTTTTCCTGGACTATCCTGTTCCTGTGACGGCTTACAGCAGGAACGTGAGATGTACAGTCAGTTCTGCTGTGATGCAACCTGTGCATTCTTAACAATCATCATGCTGTGCCCAATCACACAGTAAAAAGCACAGGGCTTGTGGGAAAAATGGGTTTGGGGATGTATTAGTTTGCTAGAGTTGCCATCACAAAGTACCACAGACTGGGGGACTTAACAGAAATTTATTTTCTCACAGTTCTGGAGGCTAGAAGTCTCAGATCAAGGTGTCAGAAAACTTGACTTCTTCTGAGGCCGCTCTCCTTGGCTTGTAGATGGCTGCCTTCTCTATATGTCCTCACATGGTCTTTCTTCTGTGTGTGTCTGTGTCCTAATCTCCTCTTCTTTAAGGATGCCAGTCATGTTGGATTGGGGCCCACCTGTGTGACCTGATTTCACCTTAGTTACCTGTTTAAAGGCACCATCTCCAAATACAGTCAAATTCTGAGATACTGAGGGTTAGGACTTCAACATGTGAATTTTGGGGGGGCGGGGGGAGGGAGGATACAATTCAGCCCATAATAGGGCACAACACCCAAAAAACATCAATGGCACATTATAAACAAAACAGGAACCTAATAAAAACTATAGCGCCATTTTACCCGTGTGAAGTCATTAGAAATACATTAATAATACTCCAATAAATATGGTACTTTACCTTGAAAAAGACCTGAAGTTTGCTTGTGGGAGTGGCCATAGGAAGGATTGTAGCTTGTGAGTTATTAACCAGTGGTGGAGGGGGGGTTATCTGAAATTGGATGGAAGGTGGTAGCACCACATGTGGATGGGTGTGGCTTATAACTCCTGTGATGAACTGAGCTTGCTGGTAGATTTTTGAGGGGGATGTGTGTGTGTATTTCATATTCCTACCAGCTTGGTTTAGCAAGGTGCAGTTTTCTGAGTTTACCTAGTGTTTCTTGCAGATGAAGATGCTTGTAAGCAAATTCAAAATTCTCATTATGTTCCAATTGTTCCTTAATATATCAATCTCATTTGAACACCAGATTTTGCGTTTTCAAAGCAAGGGTTATAGCAGAACTGACAGTAGGTCACTAGGATATGGTATTTATTTTTTTACTTACAGGTAATTTGAAAATTACCCTAGTCGTCTGGTTATCCTGAGGGTGTGGGTTTACATAGTTTTATTTGTTCTTGCTTTTTAAATTTGTCTTTTTATATTTTGGAGAATGTGTTGGGAGATTTGGCCTTACACAGCTACCATTACTGCTGTGCTACTACACAGATTCTTCTTACATACAGAATTTCTTTTTGTGTTTGTGCTGAGGAGGATTTGCCCTGAGCTAACATCTGTGCCAGTCTTCCTCCATTCTGCATGTGGGTCACCGCCACAGCATGGCTGACAAGTGGTGTAGGTCTGCGCTCGGGATCTGAACCTGTAAACCTGGGCCACCAAAGCAGAGCGCGCCATACCCGACCACTATGCCACAGGGCTGGCCCCCAGAATTTCTTTTTTTAAAAATGCTTCAATCACATATCACCCCACCTTTTCCTCTCTTCTGTTTCCATATGCCTTATTTATATAATTAATTTCTCCCTACTTGGTCAGAGTTCAGGGTTCTTTTTATTTTTCCCCAAAGTTTAATTGTTTCAATAAGATTTTTAAATCTTTAGCTTAATTGGCCTAGGTGATTTTTAAGCAGGGCTTGGAATGAAATAAGGCAGTCCTTACTTTGCATGATTGTGATGTGCACATGCACCAGTTATCATGGTTTCCTTACGTACCACCAGTCCCCCGGCAACATGGTTCACATCTCAGCTACCGTGGTCTAACTGTGAGTAACTGCATAAAGAATAAATTGCTAGAGTCCGGAATCACTGCGTAAAGAACAAGTGCATCATGATCAGTGACAGATCGCATTGACTGCTGTGCATCTGTTATTCAGTTCATGCACAGACAGCAAAGTGTGTACTTGTTTTGCCTCTTTGTCTCCCAGTCATAAATTCACATGTCATTTTACAAGAATGAATAATTGACAGAGGGAATTGACCAAGAACAGCGAAGGTGCAGCGAAGAAATGAAAAGTGGTAATGCTAGAGTGAAATTGGAAGCGATGAGAAGATTTGAAAGTGTTGACAGCAAAGCAAAGATGGGATGAGACCTAGGCCTGCCTGAAGCTGTGGTACAGGCCACACTAAATAAGTCCTGTGACAATAAAAACAAGGTAGTCACTTCAGCATCTTTTAGTTTAAATTGTACTAGGAACAGAAAGTTGCTTATGGTTAAAATGGAGTATTTACTTCTACTTTGGATTGAAGACTGTAATTTTAAAAATCTCACGCAGTTTGACTATCATTCAGGCCAAGGTATTGAAGTTAGTTGCCACTTTGAAAGAAAATGGTAATTACATGGATATTGAAGAATAAGTACTGGTTTATATTTTGGAGAATGTGTTGAAGACTGGTTTCATCATTCAGAAGTTGGCATGAATTGATGAATGTTAAGCCATCAGGGGAAGCTATAGCAGAGATAAGGATGCTGCTGAGAAATTTGCATCCAGATTCCAAGGATTAGTTAAGGCAGGTGATGATTATCATCAAATATTTAATGTTGATGAGACAGATGGAAAGCAACCCCATCAGGACCTTGTGCCACAAAAGATGTAAGATTTTGAAGTGGCTAGAAAATAGTTAAACACAGAGTAATTCTTTTATTAGGAGGCAACACAAAGGGTGACTTTATTATTATTATTTTGTCTGTGTGAGGAAGACTAGCCCTGAGCTAACATCCATTGCGAGTTCTCCTCTTTTTTGCTGAGGAAGACTGGCCTTGGGCTAACATCCGTGCCCATCTTCCTCTACTTTATATGGGACTCCGCCACAGCATGGCTGACAAGCAGTGCATCTGTTTGCGCCTGGGCTCCAAACCTGCTAACCCTGGGCCGCCGGAGCACACGAACTTAACTGCTACAGCACCGGGCCAGCCCCCAAAGGGTGACTTTAAATGAAAATCTATGCTTACTGTCAGTCTGAGAATCCTAGAGCATTAAAAATCAGGAAAAAGCATCTCAGTGAGTCATTTGGCATGCAAATAAAAGATCATGGGTTACAATATCATTGTTTCAAGACTTGTGTCAATTGTGTTTATGTCCAGAGGTAGGCAAAATAATTTAACTTTTAAAGAACAACTCCTGCTGTTAGATAATGCACCAGGTCACCCTGATTCTCTTGGGGACTTGAATGAAAATGAGAAAATTTGCTTTTTATCAGCAAACACAACTTCATTAATAGAGCCAATGAACCAAGGAGTTCTTTCAGCTCTTAAAGCCTATTATCTTGAATGGACTTTCAGACAGGTTATTGCTGCTAAAACTGGAGATCATGCATTTTCTGTAGCTGAATTTCAGAAAAAATATGACATAAAGCATGTAGTAGAAAACATCCAGGCATCATAGAAGGAAGGAACAGTGAGCAATATGTGTGCAGAAGGGCAGAAACTTTACCATACTGTGCAAACCTTGTAGGATTTAATTGAATATCAGTAGAGTTATAGAAGGAATAGTTGACCATGAATGTTGACCTTGCCACCATTCAAGAGACTGGAGTTATGTGGCCGTAGGAACTTAGTGAAGGCATATGTTTGGGCATAAATGAAGAGAGTGACTGTGACAAAAAGGATCAAGATGTCCCAGAGGAAGTGATGCCACCAAATACGTTCACATTGAAGGAACTCTCGGAGATAATTCATAACATTGAAAGCAGAGAGGATAAAATGTTGGCAGCTGATCCAAACTTAGAAAGGAGTATGGCCACTTGTCAAAGTACAGAAAAGATTCTTGCTCCATATAAGTTATACAGGGTGAAGAAGGCAAGCCCTGTTCAAGCTACTCTTGATACGTTTTTTACAAAGAAATAAATACTTTAATTCTCAGTTTCTAATGTTTTAAATTGCAGTATACTAAATAAATATTAGTTTTGCTCTCTTTTCATTTCCCTATACATTAATAGAGAGCTTCCAATATTTTGGTGAAAATTTTCAAAGGTAATGGAACAATTGTAGCCTTTTCCCATTAATTATTAAGATCACTTTGCACATTTTCAGCTTGCACATTCATTTTCATATCCTGCACTACTCTGCAAACTGAGGACTGCCTGTATTAAAAAGAAAAGTTCTTTGCCTTCCATTGCCATCACTTCCCTTTAGCAGCTGTTATCGCTGTTTTATTATCTGTCTCTAGCTCTGTTCCTACACTCTTAATAGTATCCCCATTAACATTTGCACGCTACCCGTTACTCTATATGCCACCTTGTTCTCCAGCTGCCCTTGCCTACATTGCCTCATCTTCCCTGTGCTTGTTTCTGGTCTGCAGAGTTGGCAAGGCTGTCTCTTGTGGGATTTTAGGTTGTCTGACTCGTGAGAAACTATGTTATTACTGCATCACCCAACTCTTCTCCCCGCCCCCTGCGTGCCCCACACAGGCCCGTTCCCCCGCAGTAGCACTGCTGTGTCTTCCTCTTGTCTAGTTAATCTAGTCCCATGTTATCTTTGGTTTCTAGAGCATGTGCTTGGAGTCTCATCCTCAATCACAAGGTCTTATCAAGGCCTTTGCCTTTTCAAACGTATTCATCTTATTTTTGTGTTCCAAGAGGCCTCGTTATTTCCAGTGTTCAATCTTTGCCCTTCTCTGTAGCACCGTGGTGAGATGAGATGACTTCAAGGAGGAGAAGCCCTCGTACTTGTCTGACTAGCAGTTAAAAGCCTTTGGGTATTACAATGATTTGCATTAGGGACCAAAGAGGACAGAAGTAAAGCTGTAAGACTGTTTCCCTAGTGAACCATAAAGGAGAAATGCTCCGGACAGTAAGAAAAAGTGGTAATAGTAAAAAGGGAAGCATGCAGACCCATCCATGTGGCCACAGAGAGATTAGAAAATAAGTGTCTTGGGACATGTGCCATACTGAGTAGGCTGAGGGTTGTATTGCCTGCCCATGGTTCCTTACTCACTCTGGTCTACACTCCACACTCCCAGCGCACTGTGGGCTACAGGGCTCGTGGACTGGAGCTGGGAATCTGTTCTCTCACTGCCAGAAGAGAGGCCCAGAGCCCACAGCTGGCGGGGGCAATAAGAACAGAACGACAAATCCTCCTCCCAGTAAAAAAGCTCGTCATGTGATAGGGAGGACGCAGAGAACTCTATTTAGGTAAACTGTGAGGTTAAGAGACTTCTGTGATCTGGTTTGGGGGCCTAACCGAGTAAGTAACCTGAGCGCCAAAAAGCTGACTTACAAGTGAGCTTTTGGAGCCTGACTCCAGTGTAAATTAGGATGTGTCTCCATTTCCTTTATTATTTTTCATTTTCGTTGTTTGCATTGACCCAAGTTATAAGTCATTGCCAAATTACTTTGGAAGTATCCTTTGTCTTGATTGTGTTATTTATGTGGATGATACTCAAAATTATTAAAACTAATTTAGATGTTTTCAATTTTGTCAAGAGATTGGGTATTTTCTAGGTCATAATACAAAAGTGATTTGTGATCTAGCTATTGGGTGCCTTTTAATTTTGTAACGTAATTATACATCAAATTGAATCATCAAATAAAGTGGCAGGATTAGTGGGAGTGGTTTGCATTAATGTTGCAGGTTGTATTAATTTTAGATAAAATGAAATTAGTGTTCCTATAGACAATTGAGCCAAGTTACTGAATTACTCTATTCAGTTGGGACTGACTCAGTTTAACAAAATGGTACTTTTGGAGTTTTTGAGGGTAATGAGAAAATGGAACTGAAATTAAAATTCTCTCTTGCAGTTTGTACAAAATAATTTCTGTGAGCAGCAATTAAGAAGGTCCATATAAGAAATTCACTTTCTGCTCTAAATTTCATTTAGTAAGATTTCATAATCTTAAACTCCCTGTTAAGTTTACTTGGCAAATGTTATGACAATGCAGGTCAGTGTCCTCTGCGTTATGTGATTTGACACCTTTTTTTAAGTAATAGGAACAGAAAGAAGAGATTGGGAGTTGGTCTTCAAAAGACAGAGAAAGTTAGAACTAAGTTAGAGATTCCTGCTTTTTTTAAAATCAGGAATATTTTGGGAAACTCTTAAGCCAGTCTACACTGTTGGAGAAAAACTCTGTGATATGTATGGCTTTGGAGCTGGCAGAGAAGTAAGTCTTTTCTTGTGGGTGTGGGTCCTGGAATAGACCAGGTTTAGGCCAGTTTGACCCACCCATTAAGAGGATGCTCTTCAGGGGAGCCAGACCTTCTGGGTATTCCTTGACATTGATTGGCTTCTGGGGACACGGATAGATGTTTTCAAAAACCAGGCAAATTATGCCCGGCTGTGTGCCAGTTCTGTATGACAGCCTTCAGTATGGTGACATCCACATTCTCATTACCGTAATGATTTTTCTTGACCAATGGTATCCTGTAGAAAAGGCACATTTTGGACATTTAATAAACAGAAGTGCTAATAACTGTTACTGGGTACTGTTAGCGAGGTACCAATAACTAATAAATGTTAGACTCATTTAAGCACTGTATTCACACTCTTCACCTCTACTATAACCACAGACAGACATTCCCAAGCCCGTGCATCTCACATTCCATTTGTTTCAGAGTCTTGCATTTACTGGGTAAACGCCCATGGGAACTCAAACACGGTTGGGCAGAGTTGATAGAGGGTGGGTCAGGGAGTGAGGGTTAGAGGGCTGGAAAGGGGTGGAAGGGCCTCTCCTGCCTTGGAGAGTCAGAGCCACATTCCTGTCAGACGTTGGAAGGGCCTCTTGATTAGAGTTTGGTATGTGGAGAATGGAAAGCCGAGTTGGTAAGCTTTCTTCTTTTCCTCCTAAATTCCACCCTGATAACAACAGAAAAGCATATTTGACCTGCGCAGCATTAAAATATTTGAGCATTAAGGGTCAGGTGCTCGGCTTGAGGAGCTGTTGAAGGCAGGCTAAATACAACTTGAGTGGAGATGTGGTGTCTAAACAAACTGAAGAATAAGTACATGATTTCAGTCAGTAACTTGTGTTTAAGTTTTAAAGAACACTGCAGGCCTTTTGAAGGCGGTTTAAGGAATGGGTGTGGAAGGGGGTGTGGGGGAAGGAAATCTCGGCAGAATGCTTTTAGATATTTCCTGTTATATAAATGCTACATACTTCTCATGCCTTCAGACTCATAGCAAATGGGAATGAAGCCCATTGAGGCTTAAATTTAATTACTGCTACAAAGAAAGAATGTAGAAACTGTATAGGTAATGAAGGAACTTCAAAAACTGGCACAAAGTACAAGTTTTAGTTTTTCATCCGAATCCTATACGTGACATTTGAATACAGAAAATGAAATATTCTCAGACGAAAAATAAGTGTTTGATTAAAAAAAATGCTTTTGTTTAATTTATAAGACTTTCTGTTTTAGTAAAAGAGTCCATCTCCAGGTGGACATTCCAGATGATAAAGCACCTCATTTATTGTGTCCCCAAAATAACTCAGTACGTTTATGGAGCAGTGTTGTAATGTGTGCTCGTGATGAGCAAAGTTCCCCACTGGTGTCATGACACTTGACACTTTCTGTGGCTAGTTTCGTAGTACCTTACATGTGTTTTCTCTCATTTGTATTTCTCTTTTTCCTCACTCTGACGTAGCCAGGTCTATCTATACTAGTGGCCAAAAGAGCAGCTCATGAAAGCTTTTCTCCCCCCTTGTTTTCAGGAGGTCATTAGAACTGCGAAAGACATTCGGGGCAGTTGCCTGCCGTAGCCTGTGGCGTTCAGGGATGAGAGTGGCCATTGCTGTGTAGCTATTTTCTGTGATATCAATGCCGTGTCTGTCCCATTCAGTTCAGTGTTCCTGTCCTGGTGTTCAGAGTGTCTGGATTCAAGACCTGGCTCTGTCACTTTGCAGCTCATTCTGGGCGATGCTCTTCGTTTCTATGAGCCATAGTGTTTTGTAAAATTATATCTACCTCACAGGATTTTTTGCAAATTAAGGAGTTGGAATAGAAGAAAGCAGGCCTGAATCAGTGTATATTTGAGGCATGCTTCAGCAGGGCCGTGGAAGTTCTTACTCTAGCTGCTATACAATCTCAAGTCATTTACTCTTTGAGTTTTAAAAATTAATTCAATCAGTATTCACTGAGTGTGTACCATGTGTTATTCTTTGTAACGTGAAGGATACAAAGATCAGGGGATGCAAATCTGGAGCCCAAGGTGTCTAGAATGTGTACCTAGAAAGACGTCAATATCTTAAGAAAGGAATGAATAAAATACTTTGGGATTCAGGGTGGTCAGAACCCTGTTGGATAATAAGTAATCTCTCAGCTCTTGAACCCGAGATCTAAAGCTCTTAGGTGGAACAGTGCTTTTCACAAAATGTCTCCTCACCAATTGGAAGCATAGAGTTCTGTAGAACTTGCATCAGAGCTTAGACATGTTGCTGTTTCCAAGGCACCAAGTGGTTGGGTGACATGGTTTCTGTCCCAGCATATGTGACATCACATGTGAATTTGACAGATGCACCAGGGAAGTTTCCTCTCAGGACAGACCATCAGAGTGTGGGAACATGGGACATCTCTGAGGGAGATGGCTCTTCGTTGTGGCCAAGGAGTGTGGTTCTTCTCCGGTGAACTGTGGTGCCAATTTTAAAAAGGTGTGTACTGATTTGAAAGAACGTGATGTTATATACTGGAGTTAGACATGCCTAGGAGTTCAGTCATTAATCAAATATTTATTGAGAACCTGCTATATGCCTGGCATTGTGGGGAGTATAATACTGAATCACTGCATGACTCAGACTGGTTGGGGAGATAAAGTCTGTTATACGCATAGCTCAGATACACAGCAGAAATGATAATCGAGAAGAGGTACAAATTTAAAGTGCGATGGGGGTTTAGGGGAGGGAGAGATTATTTCCAGTAGAGGCATGTTTGAGCGAGGCTCTGTGTAGCGCCACCATGTGTCCCAGTGTGCTTGGGTGAGCTCCAGTTTGGTCCCATCCAATTAACATCTTCCTTCACTGTCAATATTGTCCCAGTTTGGATGACAAATTATATGGTTCCCCTAGCTTTGAGGATTAGGTAAAACTTGACTCTGTGGAGGTGGAGAACAGTCTAGGTAAAGACAACACCATGAACAAAAACCATGGGCAGCGGGAAGACTTCGGTGTGCTTAGGACAAACATGTTTAGCTGGACTAGCTTTGGGAACATGAAAGAGAATCAGTGGAGATGAAAGTTAGGAAGGAGAGTTGAGGTCAGAGTTCAAGTATCCTGAATGCCAGACCAGATACCTGGGATTTTATGTAGTTGGCAGTAGAAGCCAGTGAACGATTTTTTTTTTAAGATTTAAAGAGATCCTTGTATTTCCTGCTAGATATAGTAAAGGGCTCTTGGAACACAGGGGTTTAAAACAAAATTATTAGGAGCCAGTGCCAATTAAGGATCATTTAGATTTCTATCTAAATCAGTGGGAAAATAAGATATGAATTACCGTAGTCTACCATGAAGTATTGCAGAATCTAAAAGATTACTATGCTGTAGAGCATAAATTGACTTTGGATCTTTGAATCAAACCCTGCTGTTTTATAGATGGAGAAAACTAGCAGTCAAAGAGATTGTTAAATGTGAAAGCTGTCGCAGCAAGCTATAGGCAGAGGTAGGGTTAGAATGTAGATTCTCTGGTTTCGTATGGGGTGGGTATTTCACCTCACCATAGAGCTGTATTTGGGGGACTCAGTCACTTCAGTGCCTCCATGTCTTGGCTTAGTTGTGATAAAGTAAAGACATCTACTTTACTTCAAGGACATTGAAGCTTATTTTTTAAAATATCTGGTGCCTAGAAGTTCTTTGAAGAGAGCAAACATTAAGAAGGGAGGTTGTTAAACCAGTTGTTCCCTCTCTGTGTGCTGTTGAGTGTCAGTGTGCATGCTGGCTATGGTAGAAAGCATCAAGGACAAAAATGAAAAAGAAGGGCAGTATCATTATTGACACTCATTGAAATGAGATGTGTTACTTTAAAGCTGCTAAGGTTTAAGGAAAGATCAAAAAGTATGTTATATATATATTTTTTACACCTTTATGGAAAGCTGACAAGTTTTTTTATCATTATATTTTTGGATGTCCACTGGAGAAATCCTGAGAAAATACAATTTTGAAATGACCATGGTGTACCCAAACGATGGGGTGAATATCTTTATATGTACAAACACAATTTGTTTATATCATGTAGTATTTATGTTAAAGGAAGTGATTTTGGAGATTCAAGACCTGCTGTAAAGAAATGAGGTGTTAAATGAAATGCTTAACTTTCTCTCTTAAACCAGTGAATTACTAAATATCTAATAGTTGTATCATCAAATAAACGTATCATGTAAAATTATGTTTTCATCCCAGGAACACTTTGAAACCTGATTCTAGCTTACTTTAATATAAACAATCAGGTAGATGTTTACTTAAGTAGAGAAGTTGCTATGAAATCAATATTTTCTCATGGACACCAATCTGAGCTTCAAAAGAAGAGCGTGCTTCAGAAGAATGATTTTATTTTCTTTGGAAAATACGTTTTCAAGTTACTTAGAGAATAATAGGTTTGTTGGGCAAAACGAACATAAAGCTACAGCAGAAATAATGCTGAGAGGATTATCCCAGATGCATATTTCAGATGTTTATTAAGTTAAAGGACAAAAACATTAGGTTATCGGTTCCTATGCCTTTGGCCAGAGGATGATTTCCACTGTAGAAAATACTGGGTCCTCTTTGATCCATCATCTAGCTTAAAACATTAGGTTCAGGAGGCAGACACATGAAGTCACAATGGGGGACGAGCTCAGAGTATACAGAAATAAAACATTCAAGGACCTTCCATGAGTATGATCTTCAGGTGTGTGACAGAAATTTGTGGGAGCTTCCATGGTCAGACTCTTCAGCTCTGAAGTAGTGGAGTTTGATTGATTGGAAGAATGTGTGGTAGTAGATGGGGGTACAGAGGAGAGCACTTCTGTGAGGTTTGGGAACTGGTCGAGTACTGCAAAGGGGCCGGTACAGGGAGAGTTGACAGAGTCCTGAAGGTGAAACGTGCGGGGCCCTGATGTTGAAATGCACTTTTTTGAGGTAGCTTTTCATTTACGTTGATTTTTTTACACTATTTATTGAGAGTATGGTAGACATAATAGGACAGAGAAATGATCGTTGTATTATGACATTTAAAATTATGACATTTCTTCAAATTAAGTTGTTTTCTGCTTTATAAAATGGAGAGAGAATGTGAGTGATGAGAGCTTAGCATCACAACCACCATTTCAGATGCAACCATATGGAAACTTTTTCTAATCCGCTGCCATTGTTTCTTCTTTGTGCCATTCACATGGCTCCTAGCACAAACTGCCTTGTGTTATAGATATTTCTGCATGTGCTTTATCTTTCCAGTTAGACTGTAGCCTCCTTGAAAGCAGGGTCATGGGTTCAAAGATGGAAATAAAAGCATTATGTTGTGCTTTAACACTTTACAGAAGACTTTTCATATATACCATTTGGTCTGTCTTAACAGTGTATTGAACGTAACAAGGGCTTCTAAATAAAAGCTAGAAGAACAAGGTATAATATTTATATTTTCCATTTTATTTAAGATTCACTAGAACTTAGTTTATACTAAAAGACTTCATTGGTAGTATCTTCAAATTTTTAGGTTACGTGCTTTAGAGTCCAAAAAAAAAGCTTTACATAAGCTCTGAGCAAATGTAGCTTTAAAAATTTATATGAGATTTCTTTAGGGATAAATTTGAAATCTGTGAATAGAGACAGTCAAAAAAGTTTTCTGACTTTTGAAATTAAAATTTGAAACTTATGGGAGATTTTACAGGTTTATTTTAATCAAAGTTGTATCTGTCAATGATTAATAAACACAAAATAGGTTCCCAAGGCAAAACAGCAGTCCCCCGACCCACTAGTCCTCCCTACACCTGACTCTTTCGCCAGGGACAACCTCACTTACATGTTTAATGGTTTCTTCAGGTGTTTCCCTCTGTATTTTTCAATAACATATTTATATGTCTTGATGTTTCTGTTGTAGATATTGGAACCGATTTCCCACTACGCCTGAGGAGTCAGCTCTCTTACCGATGCTGTCCCCATTGCACACGCTTCCCCTCCCCTCATCCTCTGGGACATGAGATCACCTTGTAAAGAAATCAGTATTCAGTGTTTACATTTTTTATGACTATGTAAATATTATTTCTAGATGACAATTCTAGTGTAGTATAATTGAATTTCCTTTGATTTCTCTATAGTTAGTAGTTGTCTCTTTTTCGCATTGGGTTAATTTTCTATGTCCCTGTCACCAATTTGCTGCCAGAATTAGAAATCTCCTTTCAGTACATTCAGACTCAACAGGTATTCTATCTGTTTCAAACCTGCTCCTTCTGTTCTTGGTCTCCAGTTCAGACTGGTTAATCTGCTGTAACTTGATTAACCAGAAACAGTAACAGCTTCACATATCATATGTGCATGGGGTCTCCATTTACTGTCATCTTGCAGATTTCATTTGTCTTTTTCCTCTGTTGGATACTTTACTTTTTGGATTCCATGTCTTCCAGTTTTCTTGGTTTCTTCTCTCATTTTGGTAGAGCTGTCTCAGAAAGGGGGCATAGGAGATAAATTTGTTGAAGCTTTGCATCTCAGAAAATGCCGCATTGTTCTACTCTCATACCTGATCGATATTTTAGCTGGGGATATAATTCTGGGTTGGAAATAATTGCACTCAAAAATCTGATGATATTTCTCTACTGACTTGTAGCCTCCAACCTGGTGTTTGAGAAGTCTGATGCCTTTCTGATTCTTGATTTGTTTGTTTGTTGTGGTGACTTGGTTCCTCTCTGAAGCTCTTAGACTGTTCTTGTTGCCTTCGTGTTCTAAAATTTCACTATGTTATGCTTTGATGTAGGTCTTTTTTTAACCATTGTTCTGGGTGGCCATATGTAATCAGGTAACCTGTGTCATTCAGTTCAGGGAAATTTTCCTGGACTGCATCTTTAATATCTTCCTCTTCATGTGTACCTTGTTCTCTCTCTGGACCTCCTGCTAGTGAGATATTAGACTTCCTGGACTGGTCCTCCAGTCTTCCTGTCTTTTCTATTTGTCTGACTCTCTGGAAAGTTTCTTAACTTGATCTTCTAACACTTCAGTAGATGGGTTCATTTCTGCTCTCATATTGTTTATTTCTAAGAGTTTAAAAATTCTTTCTCCAAATATTTCTTTTTTAATGTTCTATCTCTCTGAAGGTGCTAATTGAAATTTTCTTCAGTTGCTCTGATGAAATGGAAATTTTCTTCTATTTATTAGATTGCCTGTTTCAGTGTATTTGTTTTAGATTCTGCTTTTATTTTAGAGGCCTAGTGTTCTTAACTTCTGCATTAGACGTAACTACTACCAGTCAGTCTGGGTTCTTCACTCCTTCTAGGCACGTGAGAGGATTAACTTCCCTGCCTCTGTATGACTTGTTTTGGCCAGTGGAATGTGAGCAGAAGTGATGTGCACATCTCCCCTGCCTTGGTGATTGGACTCTTGTGTTCTGATAGAGGTGCCCCAGTCACCCGAGATGCTGGAATGCTGAGCCACACTGTGGAGGCCAGCTGCCCTGGGGAGTCATCCAGAACCACTTTGAACTTGGCTTGAGTGGGAAACAAACGTTTGTTGTGTTTAGCCACTGAGACTTTGGTGTTTTTTTTTAATTGCAGCATTCCCCATCCTGTCCTGACTGATAAAGCAGTCATACCTAAGAATGAGGCAAACAGAACTGTTTGGAAGCTCTGAATTAGTGGGTGGGGCTTGGTCATGGAGTGATCTGGCTCAGCCTTTCTAGGGCACACCCAGATGTTAATGTCAGTCTCTTCTCGTGGGTTTGTTAGTTTTCCCAGGGAAAACTCCACCAATCTCCGTCCTAGCAAGTGTCAGCCCAGCTACTGGGTTTCTGCGACCTGAGTAGAGCAAGAGGGCAAGGGAGGCTTGCTGGTCAGTATGTAGACTATCCCTTAATCCTCCTGTTTTTTTAAGGTACTCCTTCTTTCAGTGGTACCAGCTGCCTGGAAGTCCACAGTCTCTCTGATTGAGTCTCTCTAGAGAAGAAACCTTCAGTTTTGCCCAGATTGGGCAAAGACAGGCTGAAGGTCTGACAGATTCTTAACAGACTTCCAGCTCGTCCTCCGCAGCCGCACCATGCTGTCTAAGTCCTTGATGCCAAATTCCAGAGCCATGTTGGGGGTTTGTAGTGTGAATGGGCTGGCCTCTGACCTTTCTCTCTTGCTGACCTAGGTTTCCTATTCTCAGGTCTGCTAAGTCACTTACCATTCAGCCACTTGGTTTCCACTGCCCCAAATTTTCTTGCTCTTGTCCTCAGACTTGCCCTTTGTCCTTCTCAATTTATGCTTTTTTAAATCCCCTTTCTACTATTTTGTAGAGGGAGTGTAGGTAAACACATGTACTGAATCCGTTGTGTTTACTGGAATTTCCTTACTGAGGGATTTTTTTCCTCCCAACTTTTTATTATGAAAATTTCAAACATATAGAAAAATGAAAGCAATAGAAGGAACTCCTATATATAACTTCCACTTAGATCTGACAAATAACTTATTGCTGTATTTGTTTTATCTTCCCCTCCCTCTCTCTTTACATATATATGTGTGTATTATATTTATATCTATATTTACTTTTTTTGCTGTAACATTGGAAGGTAAATTACAGATATTATGACTCCACTACTAGGCAGTTCAGCATACATCTTCCAAGAACAAAAATATTCTCTTACACACCATACCAGTGATCACAACTTTGGAAATTTAAAAAAAGTCTCATGATATCCTCTAACATCTAGCATATTTAAATTACCCAGTTGTTCCAAGAATTCTTTTATAACTCTTTTTTAATATAAATTGGGATCTAATTGAGCTAAACATGCTACAATTGGTTATTTCCCTTTTGGATGAGAACAGTTCCTGAAAGTTTTTGGTTTTTGTATTTTTTCTTTTAATTAATCTTAACAGTACCAGTACCTATGGAACTGGATAAATAACTAAAGATGAGGCCCTGATGTTAGTGAAAGTAAATGGGAATAGCAGGAATTTTATTTTATAAAGTAATTTTAATGGTTTGTTTTTCTAACTCAGGTGCCACTAATCTAAAACTTAATGAAGCACCACTTTGCACATTCAGTTCATTAACATTTTAGACAAAAAAGCAGTATTTGTCTTTGCAGTGAAGAAGAACTATGTTTAGAGTTTTCCCAGCCCACCCCACTTCACCTTGCACACTTTGCCAGCATTCGGCCTCATGACTTTTGTTTGCTTCGAACAGAATTTGAGTCTCGGCTCAAAGGGCATGCATTTTTGTTTATGGCTAAGGGCTGATCGGTGAAGTGAGTGTAGTTACCAGGCATTCCTGACATTCCAGATGGCTAATTTTTAGTGCTTGGATCTGGGGCTGTGCCAGAGGAAAATAGAGGCTGGCAAGCACAAGGAAATACCACCAAAGAAAGTCTTCATATAAGTTATAAAAATCCAATCATGTGTTTAACTAGCAAAACAAATGCTAGGTATGGAATTGATTTGTAACATGTTAGCACCATTCCTTAGGCTGCTTAGGAACATTTCTTAGTTTTCTGATATTTGATTCTCGAAATTCCAACCCTGGAGCTTTAAAAAATATCTGTGATTCTTATGGTTTGTCTGTTAGTTGTACTCAAGGCCAGGATGAAGTGCTTTTAATGCAAAAGCCTAGTGTCCTGAGAGTGACTTAGTGTATGGTTGACGGGATCATCAGGACAAACGCAATGGTCATTGAACACGTGTTGACTGAGCACCCGTCATTGTTCCAGACGCTGAGGACTACAGTGGTGGACAGGACAGGTCATCGGGGGTAGGAAGAGAGAATATCAATAAACAAGATAAATCAGACATGATAATAGCATGAAAAAGATCAACTGGGTGATCCGATAGACTGTAACTACTTTAGATAGACTCATGTAT
Organism: Tapirus indicus; assembly: GCA_031878705.1. NCBI lineage: Eukaryota > Metazoa > Chordata > Mammalia > Perissodactyla > Tapiridae > Tapirus > Tapirus indicus. Next base: position 28,545,234 of record CM062937.1, on the reverse strand, counting down.
TAGTCGGCTCTGCTGAGTTAACAAGCAACCTGCCATATCACAGAAGAGTCAAATTAGATTCTGATGCTAACCTTTCTAAACTTAGTAGAAAACAATTTAACACAAAGAACTTGAAGAAGGGAATTGTAGGACACCTGTGGTCAGAAGCTTTAAATGTTTGTTATACTCCTTTGTGTACACCAAGGTTCAAGAAAGACTAAATAATAGAGGGATGTTCGTCCTCTTAATGAAGACATTAAGTATAAAATATGTGAGTAGATATTCTGTAGAAACTGACTGTAATCAAGACTTATATCTAAGTTTAAAAAGCTTTTGCCAACGTTACAAAAAAAAACTCCGAGTAACATTTGTGGATGCAGGCATAGGTTTTTGCGTGTCTGTAAACAGTCATCTTTGAAACGTTAAGCGTGCTTTCCGGCCTGTGCTTCTTCTCCAGTATGAGACGCTGCGGGGAGCACAGAGGATGATTGACTCATTGATCTTCTCAAGGGTGCCTTCTTTCCTTGGAAGCAGTCAGACAAGGTGTAATTGTGTGGGAATCTGGGCAGATGTCTCCATGGTCTTCACGTTCTGAAAGGCCTGTGCTTAGCTGAGTCTCTGCTCCACTTTGGGCCCCTGGAAGGTCCCTGGCAGTCAGATGCTAGATAACTCCATTTGGGTCAATCATGAAGAGACCTCTTAATGCAGGACCAGGCTCTGCTAAGAGCATCGCTATAGTGTCGGGAAATTTATTCAGTTAAATCTAGCAGAAATGCAATGTTCATGTGGCCAAACCAACATACTTTCTTGGAGCATTTATCCAGGCAGGATTGACAAAGTTGGGATCCACTGAAGCAACACAAACTTCACATGATGAACGGTATGAAATGCATTTGCTTTGTCTCTGAATGTAGTAATTCTGTAGACTACGAAAAGGTGAAAACCAGAGGATAGAGGTGAAGCACCAGAGACTTCCCCACAAGTCCTCAAGGCTTAGTTCTTACCACTCTCCATTGACAGCAACTGGGCCTTTAAACCCGGGGACTGCTGTGTGGTAGGGACTAGGGGACACCAGCATGGTGTAGCTGAGCACTCCCTTCAGTGGCCGAGGGCTGCAGAACTGGGAACTCCCCCAGTCAGGCGCCTCTGCCTGAAGTCACCTTCCCTCAGGGGCTGCCATCCTTAGCGCACGTGTGTAGCTACGCAGCAGGCAGCACTTTCTGAGGTTAGCTTTGCAAACCTGTGCCTGAGCAAAATACTTGTCAATATCTCCCCTAGGGCTCATTCAGGGATATTCAGTAGAGTGTTGTTTTAGATACAGTTAAAATGTCCATCAGTACTGGACTGCCCTGGAAAGGCTAAATATACCTACTGTACCTCCTATGAAAAATGAAAACATGAAAAGTCTCTTGAGTTATATTGTTGAATGAATAAACTGCAGGATGACACAAGCAGTATGTTATTTATGTTAAAAGAACATCACATGTTTTCAAGCTGTATGTAGAGAAAGGTCTGGAAGGATACACACTGCACTGGTAATAGTGGATACTTTTGAAGAAAGGTGTGTGGGAACTGGGGTGAGAGCTGATGGTCAAAGGGAATTTGAGCATTATTGGCATTATTTTAGTATTTTACAAGGAAGATATATTAATGTAGTTTCTAACTAAAATTTTATATAAAAGGAAAGATTTGAAAAACGATTTCCAAAAGGTCATCAGCTGCTGTGTGGAGAATGGGTTGTAGAGGGACAAGAGTAGAAACACAGCAGCTGGTTAGGAAGTTAGGGTGGTAATCCAGGCAAGAGATGCCAGTGGCGTGGATTAGAGAGTGGTGGTGGAGAAGGAAAGTTGTGTGGAGGGAGGCTAATTCTGGAGGTTGAGCCTGCAGGGTGTATGATGGATTGACTGTGGGGGGCGATGGAGAGGGAGCCATGAAGGATGACTGCCTCCCGGGTTGAGACTTGAGCATCTGGGTTGATAATCGTGCCATTTTCCAAGATGGGGTGGTCTGGGGAAGGAATGGTGTTGGGGGAGGTGGCTGAGAGGTGCGGTGTCCGGAGTTGTGTTTTATACTAGTTACATTTGATACGGCTCTTAGATGGCCCGTGGAATTACCGGGTAGATGTTAGCTTCAATAAGCCTGCATCTCCACAGAGAGCTCCGGCTGGAAATCACTTGCTTATTGTTTTCTCTAACAAACATCTGTCGAGCACCAAGTACCATGCTATGTGCTTAGAATACAGAGATGAAAAACCAGTAGGAACTCGATGAATTGAATAGACAAGTAAACTGAAAAATGTAAACAGTCTGAACAGTGACCAGGGTGAATAGGAAAATATCTCCAAAACCAAAGCTCATAAGATGTCATTCAATAGTACAGCCCAGGGAACAGGATGGCTTCCTTGAGAAGCTGATGCTTGAACTAACTTTTATGGAAGTTGAATCTTAAAGGCCAACTGTAAGTGAAACTGAGGAAGGCGTCAGATGGTGGGAAAGTGGAGGGAGAGGAGATGTGCCAGGTAGAGAGAACTGCACATATAAAAGCTTGTTTTTGCTACCTGTATGTGCCTAGTTTTTCCTTTACCTCTCCTGGGCTCATTTTTGGTAGGTTTTTCAGTAGTTGGTGGAGTAGGCATCTGAAATGCAGAGGTCCTGCTTCTGAGCTGTGAGTTAATACAGTATTTCCACCCTTTGCCAGCTTGTCTAGTGATTTCCTGGTGTTAGTGAGGGCATCTTGTTGGTATGAGCTGGTTTCTCTTTCTTCTGTGATGTTTAGTGTTTGTAGACCACTATGCCAATCACTCGTGCCAACCATGTCAGAAAACCTAGCCCTTCCCACTAAGCTTGAAGTCTGATCGTTTTTTCCCCCTCTCAAAAGCTAGGCTTGGATGCAAATATTCATAGCAGCATTATTTATAACATCTAGAAGTGGAAACAATCCAAATGTCTATAAACTCATGAACGGATAGACAAAATATGGTACATCTATACAATGGAATACTATTTAGCAATAAAAAGGAATGAATTCTTTACACATGCAACGACATGGATGTAATGCAAAAACATTATGCTAAATGAGAGAAGCCAGACACAAGAAACCACAAATTGTATGATTCCATTTATATGAAATTCCAGAAAAAAGCTAATCTATATGAGACAGAAAGTAAATTAGTGGTTGCCTGGGGTAGGGGGTTGGGATGGGGAGGTGGTGACTGCAGAAGGCACAAGGGATTTTTTGGGGGTGGTAAGAATGTGCTAAATTTAGACCGTGTGGTGGTTTTAACTCTATAAATTTACTAAAAATTTCTGATTTGTACATTTACAATGGGTAAATTTTATGGTATATAAATTAAGCTTCATTAATGCTGTTTAAAAAAAAAAAGCTAGGTTTAGGATTATTAAATTCCAGCATGACCAGTAACTGCTTCCTGTGGTCGGGGTGATGAGGACAGCAAAGGTAGCTACTGGACTTCGTGTGTGGAAAGGAGGCTACACCAGTGTCGCCTCTGTGCCAGCTGGGTTTCCTGGCCTCCAAAGATTACTTCTCTTTTAACAAGTGTGGAGTCTCTGGAGGTATGAGATATAAAAAGAGGTGCTTTAGTTTGGGGCATCTAACATTGTGTTGTTGATGAGGATGACTGTTCAGCTGAACTCCCACCTACTTCCACTGTCACAGACTACCTCACTAGTATTAACTGACCCATTTTCTGATGGTACAACAGAGGGCACACTCAAAGTTCATTTATTTCCAAAGCAAACATTTAGCTACCACTGAGGAAGCCTTTTATACCACGAGACCGCTTACACCTAGAGGACAGGCACTGGTTGTCTGTGGAAGAACTGCTGGAGGACTGGAGCCGTGCTTAGCCCCTCCTGTGTCTCCCAGTGCATGAAAGAGGCAGTCAGTACGTATTTGATGAATGAAATGTTCCTTTGTTGGTATTTTGTTATTACTTCCTATTGGCAGGAATGAAAAGATTAGAGACTGAAGTGGTTTTTTTTTCTCTTCCAGTTAAAGTCAGTTTTGTAAGCATTTTTGCTGTTATCTCCCTTCCTCCCATTAAATGTGGGCACATCCCAAGGCCTTGCCTGGTTCGTTAATCTCATCCATTATCTGATCTCCCTATGGAAATTATAGTCTGTAGGTTACCTGCATGTCCCTCTGGCACCTCACACGCAGCACATTTTAAAGTTAATTAATTATTCCTGAAAATTTGCTTACCCATGCCAATATCACTATGCCCCTTTGAAACTACCAAACCATAGAACTATAGACTGTCTCAGTGACCTCTTTCCTGTTTAGTGAGTGCATTGTTTCCATAACGCCCATACCTTTTCATTACCCAGCGTCCACTTTCAAATATCCAGTGACTGGCAACTTTGCGTTTACTGGGGGCTCTTCCCCTCCAGGACAGCCTCAAATTCTATTATTGCCTTTGCAGCAGCCCTCCGCTGCCCCATGTTGATTACCTTCCCCCTTGTCCCTTGCAGCTGCATGCTTCCTGATGGTAAAATGGAAAATGGAGTTCTGTTTCAGCCTCCCTCCTGTCCAGAGGCAGGTGTCAGAATCATGTGGAGAGCCTGCCCTCACCCCCCGAGTTTCTGATTTAGTCGTTTTAGGGGAAGAACTTGAGAATTTGCATTCTAACAAGTTACAGGTGATTGCCAATGCTGCTGGTTTGGGGACCACACTTTGAAAACCACTGCTTTAGCCTGTTCAGTGCACCACTGTGAGGTTCCCTTTCCTAAATTAAAATTTGTCCCAATTATGCCACTCCTTGCTGGGGTCTTCTGCTGGCCTAGGACCACGTTTCCCACGGTGGGTGTAGTGGAACAGGGACAGGAACACATTAGGTAACTTTTAGTCACATATTTTTTTTCTTATTTTACTTTTCTTTCTACTCTTCCGATTAGATCAAGGAGAAAGTCTGTTTGGTGCTAATATGTCTTGAACATCTTTCAAATACTCATTAATTGCCTTTTTAACAAAGAGAGCAAGCCATCAGCTCAAAACCTCTCTCAGCAATTTGCTAAAATTGTATAGTATGATTTTGTTTTCATTGTATTTATTTTCAGTGGCAAATTTAAAGGACTGAAGTTTGAAACACTGGGTTAAGGAATGGAACCCAGAAGTCTTTTTCTTTTTTTTTTGGTGTGGAAGATTTGCTCTGAGCTAACATCTGTTGGCAATCTTCCTTTTTTTTTTTTGGCTTGACAAAGATTCGCCCTGAGCTAACGTTTATGCCAGTTTTCCTCTATTTTGTATGTGGGACACCGCCACAGCATGGCTTGACGAGTGGTGTTGATCCATGCCCGGGATGTGAACCCACGGATCTGGGCTACTGAAGCGGAGCATGCCAGACTTAACCATTACGCCACGTCCAGGTCTTAGAGAATTCTTGTATATCTTTTCTTCTGGTGGGTTTCATACTTTAGTTAGTTTCATTGGTCACATGTAATTCTTTTGATTTATCTGGAATTAATTTTGTTATAAGGAAGAGATAGGATCTAGCTTTTATCCCCTAACTGGCTATCCAGTCTTCCCAACACGTTTTAGTAATCAGTGTTTTACTTATCATAAACAAAGTCCTCGGAAAACATATTTGCAACTTGAAAAAGGATTACTAGTAAAATGTATTAAAAGTTGCTACAAATCAATAAGGACAAACACGATTTTAAAAAAGGACAGTTCACAAAAGAAGCAAATAAACATATGGAAAAGTTACAAACCCTACCAGTAATTATTAGATTGCCTCCCCTCCATGACAGTATTGAGGTGTGGTGGAATGTGGGTAAATAGCATTCACTTATGTTGTGGTGAGAGGGCAAACTGGTAAAGCCCATGTGGAGGAGAATATCTATCAAAATTAAAAAATTTAAATGCTAATATGTCTTTAACATCTCTCTAATACATATTGACATTTTTAAATTTAAAAGTGTGCATATTCTTTGACTCACTGCCGGGAATTTATTCTAAAAAATACTTGCACAGCTGAAAATATTTACAAGCATGTCCACTGAAGCATTAGTTTCTCTTGAAGGAATTTGAAACTAATGTCTGTTAATTGGTGATTACATAGTGGACTATAATCTGCTCAATGTATGTAGATATTAAAAGATCGAGGTAAACCTATATGTACACTCATTGAAAGATTTCTAACTTGTGTTGCAAACTGAATAAAGTTATAGAAAATGCACATGGTATGAGCCTGTTTGTATGTTTTGTAAAAGTATATGAATTTAAATATGGACTGAAAAGATACCAAAATATTGGAATATATATCATTCTATAGGGAAATGAAAGAGGAACTTTAATAACAGTTTATCCTATTTTATGTATTTTTCATAATAAGAGTGTATTGTGTTTTTAAAGGCAGGACTCAAAACTATAGTATATGTATAGTTTAGTTTAATACCAATCTTGTAAAAATGTGTATAATATTATATGTGCATTGGTATACATATGAATATATTTATTTAAGAAAAACATAGCCTGGAATGAAACACATTGTTAACTGGGGTTACCCCTATGTAATAAGATTATAGGGATTAAAAAACATCTTCCCAAGGGCCGCCCGGTGGTGTAGTGGTTAAGTTTGCAAGTTTGCACGCTCTGCTTCGTTGGCCCGGAGTTGGCCAGTTCGGATCCTGGGCATGGACCTATGCACTGCTCATAAAGCCGTGCTGAGGCGGCGTCCCACATAGAGCAACTAGAAGGATGCACAACTATGACATACAACTATCTACTGGGGCTGTGGGGAGAAAAAAAGGAAAAAAGTAGGAAGATTGGCAACAGATGTTAGCTCAGGGCCAATCCTCCTCAAAAACAAACACAAAAACGAAAACATCTTCCCAGTTCCTTAAGTCCTGATAAAAGTAATATAGGTTCATTTTAGTTATTTAATTAACCTCTTCAAGAGAGAGGTTGAGTATAACAAGGTTCTGTCCATCCGGAGGGGTGTGCCCTGAGTCAGTTCTTCGTGGTTCTGACTGGAGCACAGTCTCCAGAGCAAATACTCAAGCTTCTTCCAGTCCTGGTCCTTGACCAGTGATTGTCTGTGATGAAATCCATAATGGTGGTGTGTTGTTTTGAACTACGGATAGGAGGATGACATAGTCTTGGTGGGTGTTTGTTTGTTTGTACAATAATCTTTTAAGCCCTCTTCCTCTCTCAAACATTCCTACCTTCTTTGCTGGCGTATCCACTTAAATTCTCAAGCTATTTTCCAAAACTAAATAATCCAAGAAGCAAACATATCTTGGCACTTAGGAGCGAAAAGAGGTTCAGGTTAAAGTGTTTGCTGACTGCTCTATTTTCTTTGTAGAGTAAAATACTTTTTTTTAACTTGCTGAATTATTGAAGCAAGCACCTGAGATAAATTCTTTTACCTCTTTGTAACTGAGAATCTGTTTTCCATTTAGCTATTCCTTTATGATACATAATGTAATTATAATAAACTAAAATAAATTATAAGACCAGATATTTTAATGCAGTATTGAAAGATATTTCTCCTATCCTGTCCCACTGTCAGGAAACATATTTATCAGCTATCACCTTAATATCAACTTTCATATTGTTCTTTCAGTAAATGCATTTACCGTTACATCTTGATACAATTAATTGGAAATTACAAAAAAAGAGACAATCCCACTATGGTATAATTGTTTTCAATTCTGTCCTCCTTTCTGATCTGCATCTATTCAGTCAACATTGATTATATGCCGACTATGTATGAGGTAGGCATTGTGCAGAGAACAGAGCAGAGGCCCTGTCTTTGAGAAGCTCCTAGGCTGGTGGGAGAGACAGCTGTGTAGTAAGGTGCCTTAGGTGGCTGTTGAGTCTTCGTGGGGGTGGTCAGGTGGGACAGGATTCAGGGAACACTGCATTCCTCCGTTAAATGGAATCAACGTTTTAATGGTTTTTTAATACTGCCAAGTTGTTTCTTAAAAGGATTGTATCAAGTTACAAAATCACCAGCAATAAATGAAAGTAAATGATTCCCCACATCCTCACCAGAACTGAGTTTCATCAAGACAAAGCAAAACAAAACAAAAACTTGATACCCTAATAGGCTTAAAATTAAGCCTCATTATTGTTTTATTTGGCATTTCTTTTTATTATTAGTAAAGTTGAACATTTTCCCATATTTTTATTATTTCCTCTTGTGAAAATATTTTATTCACTCGGAATTGTTATAACTTGTTACTATTTGTAAAAAACAATTTATTGAGTTGAAATTCATATAACACAAAGTTAACCACTTTCAAGTGAACAATTCTTTGGCATTTGGTACATTCACAATGTTGTGCACCCACCACCTCGATGTTGTTCCAAAACATTTCCATCACTCCAGAGGGCCCAGTGGGCAGTTTTTCTCCATTCAATGCTCTCCCTAGCCCCTGGCAACCATTGATCTCCTGTCTGTCTTTACGGACTTATCTATACTGGATGTTTCATATACATGGAATCATACTGTATGAGACCTTTTGTGTCTGGCTTCTTTCACTTAGCATAATGTTTTGGAGATTCATCCATATTGTAGCATGTATAGGTACTTCATTCCTTTTTTGGCAGAATTATATTCCATGGCATGTGTATACCACACTTTATTTATCCATTCATCCATTGATGGAAATTTCAGCTGTTTCTACCTTTTGGCTATTGTGAATAGTGCTGCTGTGAACATGTGTGTACATGTAATTGGGTTTCTGTTTTCAGTTCTCTTAGGTATATATCTAGGAGCGGAATTGCAGGGTCATATAGTAATTTTGTGTTTAACTTTTTGAGGAAGTGCCAAACTGTCTTCTACAGAGGCTGCACCATTTTACATTGCCACCAACTATGTACAGGGTTCCCAGTGTACAGAGTTCCCATTTCTCCACATCCTTGTCAACACTTGTTATTTTCTGTTTTCAATTATAGCCATACTAGTGGGTATGAGCTGGTACCTCACTGTGGTTTTGATTTGCGTTTCCCTGATGACTAGTGATGTTGAATACTTGTTACTATTTCGTATATAAGTGAAAGAATGAAAGAAAATGAAAACCTTGCTTTTGAAGAACTTATTTTAAAATTATTTAAATGTCCTTTGATTTGAAGGCAGAAAATGTTTACTTAAGATTAAATGAAATGACCCAAATCTGAGAATTATTGTCGTTAATTTTGTCTAAACATTTCATAGTTTTCATAATAGAGATATTTCTGAAGCACAGGCTTTTGCCTCCAGTTTCATTTTTAAATTGAGTTTCTTTTCCATTTCTCCATAAGCTGGGTGGATTAGGTCTGTAATTTGTGCCCTTTAACCAGTGGTTCTCACAGTGTGGTCCAGGGACCAACAGCATCAGCATCACTTGGGAACTTGTTAGAAATGCAAATTCTCAAGCCCTACCCCTGATTTATTGAGTCAGAATCTCTGGGGGTGGGCCCAGCAATCTCTTTTAATAAGCCTTTAAGATGAGTTGGATGTACACTTAGGTTTAAGAACTACTTCTCTAAATTAACATTTTCAGGCCGATCTTATATTAAAGAGCCCTTGTGGGAGATGTAATCCACAACTTTGGCCTCATTAGCACCAACTTTTTTTATAGCTAGAATAGGCAGACAGTATAAACAATTAAGTTGAATCATTTTGTAACCTCCTGTTTAAGAATTACATGTATAAATCATCTAGTTTTACTTAGAAATTGCTATTCACTCTACAAATCATGTCAAAAAGAGATAAATATTTTTTAAAACTACTTTTGATCTTTGGTCAAATCTCTAAAGAATTTAAGAGTTACATATCCTTGATATGTATTTTTTCCTTTTATCAGTGACTGGACTTTTTACTTTTTCAGAGCTTCTGCTGTGATGGTTTATAGTGTGAAGTCCTGTGCAGCAAAGCATGTCACATTATTGCTTTATAGCAGACACTCAAGGGGCAGCAGCCAATCAGCAGTGTCATTGTAAAGGCCAGGCCCCTCCTTTCTTCTCCCTCCGGAACCTTTTAAAGAGACTTCTTCCTCGCCACTTCCAGAAATTGGTGGATAGTCAAATCCAAGTAGTGTATCAACAGTTAAATCCATGCGTTAGATAGCAGTAGCGATAGCCATGTACTGCATAGTAAATGTAATGGCTGGAAACTACAAACGTTGTCTAGGGAGAGAGGTGTGTGTTGCATAATCGCATGGTTATTTGATTACGAGTAAGTTTTTTTTTTCCTTCACAGGCTATTCAAATGGCAGTAGTAATTGTATCTACTTTGCAGAGTTTTATGAGGATCTAACTCACTCATTTGTATATATTAAAGCATGTGTGGTACATGGTAAGCCCTCAGTGAATGTTTTGTATTAGTATAATTACTATATGTAAAAATTGACTTAATTTTTTTGCATAGAATATCATGAGAATTGATATTCTTGCAGGTAATACATCTGGGTCCCCAAACCAACAGTATAAGCAATGTGCCCTTTCAAAGGTGAATCACCCATAAATATTTCCCTTCAGGAGTATATTCAAAAAGTAGCTATAGAATTAGGTTAGGTGGCATCGGGAGATTTTGAGAGGGCTCCTAAAGTCCTCCAGATTTAAAATCTGTAGGTTAGAATAATGAGTGTCAAACAGGAGCCAGAAGATTTGAGGAAAGGCGTTTTTAGGGTAGGGGGTGTTGAGTATATTTGTAGGCTTAGGGAGAAAAAATTAACTATATGAGAGAAGATTAATAATAATGGAGTGAGACTGCAGAGCAGAAAGAAACAGATGGGAGTAAGGCAGGCTTTTGAGTGGAGGAATGGGGCATTTGGGATCTAGGAGAGCAGACCTGGGAAACAAGATGGTTGTGTTAAAATATTTGAAAGCCCAACATCACGTGGAAGAGGGATTAAACTAGTTCTCTTTGACACCAAGGGATAAAACTAGCAGCAGTGGGTAAAAGCTGTAGGAAGACCAGACCGAGGGCCGACGTAGACGAGAATGGTCTGAGAACCCAGTGGGTGCAAAGATGACGTGAACCAAAGCAGAAGCAGTGAGCCTGGTTCAACTACCCAGTTATGCTCTTTCCCAGCCACTTGTCACTGGGCGGGCCATTTGAATCTTGGAGCAGCAGTCTCCGCCGGACCCCTCACACCAGGCCAGGGGCCCTCCCTGCCTGCAGTTCTCCTAATATGACTCCTTTTGAAGAACTTAAGCTAATTTCCTCCAAGACGCAGAAGTAACCTTGTTACCCTCTCCTGGAGTGGTTTGTATAATTTCTCTTAAAAGCTGTTTCTTGTTGCTGCCACCGTTCACTCTTTCCTGTTATTCCTGCTCTTTTCGTTCCTGAGCGTTGCTAGTTTGCCTGACTAGAATGGTGATAGAAACAGACAGAAGTTGTTTTGAGGCATGATTATAATGATAATCAACATCATTATAAATTAAAATTCTTTCAGAACTATAGAAAGATTTCTTCCTTTAAAATTCACATCGTGACCCACATCCTTCTTCCCTGTTCTCGCAGCATCGTTCAGTCATGTCAGTATGGGAGATGCTGTAGTAATCGTAAACAGTTGACAGTACAGCTCTGCTCTGAGTTAGCTAAACAGTGACAGCAACAGATGCTGTGAAGTAAAAACAACTGTGAAGACCTTTAACATTCATGCTACACCGTATGTTCAAGAAGCTTGAACTGTGGCAGGAGTTTTATTAACCTGAAAATGGTTTTCTCTGTCAAGTGCTTTTTCATTTAGTGCAATTAGTACACACTCAGTTTTTCTGGGTTTGTGCTTACACACAGGTATCCATGACTTGACGATAAATGCTAAATAATAGATTGTGTAAAACAATGGTATAATGCCCACAAGGAGAGGAAATACCATGCAGAGTTCAAATTTTGTATATAAACTTTGGCAAAGTGCTGCATTAAATTGCCATTTTCTTCACATTAGTCACAGTGCAAAGGAAGACGTTTTTAAGCAAAGAGTAATCTTTGGAATTTAGCATAAAGACTTGTTAATTTCAGGCTTTTTGCATGATGTTTCTCCCTCGTGGGGTACCAACAGAAACCTCCATCCATTTTTACTTCCTTAACAGCAGAGGAAGATTGACTATTTCAGAGATGCCTTGTGCAAAACAAGAGGAAGAAATTTCGATGCTAATCAACATTTCTGCCCAATGTATTTGTTGTATTGTTTCTGATTTGAGAATGCCTCTGTTATTTCTTTTTGTTTTATGTTACTTCTTAGTATCTCATAGTAATATGTTCCCTTTATCAGGACAGCAACATAATTGGGTGCTTAATTTTGTTTGGTTTGGTACCTGAGAATGTTATTCTATTTACATTATGTAATTTGGATAAGGATTAAGTGCTAAAATTTTGAAATTTATAAATATGTAATTAATTACTTTACTTATTGATAGAAAAAAGTATTGTGGAAAAAAGACATATTTATCCCGATACAGAAAATAAAGTATTAAATTGATTTTGGAAGTAACACTGCAAAGAAACTTTTATGTTAAAATTTCCAGGAGTGGAAACATCTAAATTTTTAACTGAGTTCACAATTGCATGTATTCTTACAGATATATTTCTAGTCTTAGAACTGTGACAGTTAATAAAATGCTTACTTTCTGTTGAACAATTAATGAGAAAGACTAATTTCCAAGTGTGATCAAGTTAGCGTAACTTGTAATCATAGCACATGTTCTGAAGCTTTGTGACTTCTAATTCTAAGAGTAATAAATGTATTCATATCATACTCATGCTTAAACGTGTTGATTTGGTGCCAGGATAAAACTTGTGTAATACCTCTCTTTTGTCATGTAAACTTACCATTCCCATGTCTCCTGTTTCTTCTTTAGGGTGCACGTGCCTTTTAGACGGCATTGATAAAGGAGTTAGGGAAAGGGACTCCTCAAACAGAATAATATGGAGGTATCCTGGTGCAGGGGCTTCCTCTAATCAACTTTATTGAGGGAGTCAAAGATCAGTCTCATAGGCAGTGTGGGAGGACAATGCCACTTCTGATGGTATGGGGATTTTTTTGATGTAGCATCTAATTCCTTTGTCAAAAGAGAACTCAATTTTCCTGGGGACTTTAAGATATAAGAGGGAATTTGAGCACAATTCTCAGAGAAAATTTTTTGACTCAGAATGAGTTCAAATTGACTCCAGGTTTACAAAGTAAATATGGCAAGTTGCCATATTTGGGCACGTTGCTTCAAGTGTCTTAAGATTCATTTCACTCATCTGGTATATAGTGAAGCTTACCATTTGTTAGGCATTATACTGTTTAGTTCTCATTTAAACTTTATAGCCCCCCCCCCCCCCACTTTTAAAGAATTGATTGGGAAACAGGGACTTCTAAGGTTAATAACCTGCTGGTAGTTGTACAGCAAGTAAGTGGCAGAACAAGGATTTGAATCTGGGTCTCTTTGATGCCAAATGTTAAGCTCCTAACTTCTGAGCCAGTGGTTCCCAAATTCTCCAGAATTACCTGAAGAGCTTCATGAAACATACTACATTGCTGGGTGGGCCCTAGAGTTTCTGATTTTGTAGGCCTACTATAGGGCCCAAGAATTTATTTCCCACTAGTTCCTAGATGTTGGTTCTGCTGGCCGTGAGGACTGTCCTTTGAGAACCGCTGCTCTATACTATGCTGCCTGACCTGGTTCGTCTGGAGAGTACATGAGAGAATTCACATGTCATGCTTGTATTAATAATCACTAACATTTATTGATTACTTACCATGTCCTAGACACTGTTTCAAGTTGATCCCTTTTTATAAACTGAGGTAGAGAGAGATGCCCAGTAAGGTGGTCTTACAGTGAGTCTGTGGCAGAGCTGGTTGTTCTCATTATTACTTCTGTCAGCTGAACTGGGTTTTTTTTGGTGAGTAAGATTGGCCCTGAGCTAACATTCCTCTATTTTCTATGTGGGTCACCGCCATAGCATGGCTTGATGAGTGGTGTAGGTCCGTGCCTGGGATCTGAACCTGCAAACCTGGGCTGCCAAAGCGGAGTGCACAAACTTAACCACTACACCACCAGGCCAGCCTCCAGCTGAACAGGTTTTAAAGGCCAGTATCCTCTGAGCCGTCTCCAGAAGCTGATTTCATGCTATGCGAAGGCTGAGAGAAAAGGAGACACTTCCTTCCTTGTATCCATTGGTGTTTTGTGTCCTTGGAGGAGGGCTACTGCAGGCTCAGCCTGGGAAGAAAGAGTTTCCCTCCTTTTCTTTTCCTATTGTCCTCTCAGCATTCTGAAAGATGGATGACGCGGTTTGTTACTCTGATGAATGATGTGATTCTGGAAACGACCTGTATTTCAGTTGAGCTATGAGATGGTTGATATTCATTAGCATGGATGAAAGGGGCTTCCAGGTGATTTCACAGGTAGGAACTGTGTCGGTGGTGCCAGTGCATGAAATTAGAAAATGCGTCAACTGATGTTGGCCACCCTACAACAGGGCCCTCACTAATCTGTAGTGTGAGCCCACCTGTGGCTGCTCTAACAGCCAAGGAAAATCTCAGAAGCAAAAATGAAGGCAGTGAGAGAAAAATCAACCTGTAATTAAGTCTGAAACCAGTACTCTGCTCGGGAAACTGCAGTTTCCCCATTGGTTTTAAAGCTTAAAGGGAAAGTATAAGGCAGTTTCAAAAGGTAAGATCACATTCATAAATAAACACTTTGTGTGTTTGGTTCCATTAAAAATTTTGTTGAGTGACTGTTATGTACAAGATACTTGTAGCAATAAGATATATGTGCCCCTCCTCTCGAGGTGAACTCACAGTGGAGCTCACAATCGAGTGCTTAGTTAATTTATATGAGAGCATCCAAATCTGAAGTTAGTGTGGCCTGATGTGTATATCTTATCTTAGAGGTACTGATGTGATGATTCCCATGATGCCGGTATTCGAATCCTGGGGCATGTTGCTGGTTTTAACAGGATGGCTCTTTAGCTGTAGAGTTTGAGGTGTACCCCAACCTCCTTACTCTCAGTTGGAGTGCTCCCTGATTTAAGATGGCCAATTTACTTATTGTGCAAATTTACTTCTCAGTCTGAAGCTGTGAACTTTCAAAAGGATATTATGACTTATTGCTACTTTTTTGGATATTTGTCTCTATATTTTATCCTTGTTGCTTTGTTTTTTCTTTAAGATTTCAAACACGGTAGTGCAAACTCCAGAAACAATCCAGAACAAGAAGGAAATGCAAGCTAAGACACTTAACTTGTGGTTAGGGTGCCGAATTTTGACCTATGTGGTTTGATGGAAAGAATCACCTGTGCATTGTTCTGGTTTGTTACAGGTTAACGAAGCCCTTGTCCTTTGCTGATTGTGTTGGGGATGAGCTGCCGTGGGGATGGGAAGCAGGGTTTGACCCTCAGATTGGTGTCTACTACATCGATCACATCAACAGTAAGTTTTCCTTTTTGGTAAAAGCGATCCCCCCAAATCTAGAGTCATACAAAGAGCAAGCATTTTACAAAGTGAATTTCTGTGTTGAACTCCATTTTCTCAATGACTAATATTTAACTGAAATGCCCATTTTGGAATTTGGGGCATATGTGTAGAGTTGGACTTATGTGGGCAGAGAGAGAGAGAGAGAAAGGACTCTGGTCGGTCTGTCTGCTTGGTAGGTAATGAGTTTTCTTCAGCACAGGTCTAGGGGCCTGTGGGGACCGTGAGCCATTTGGCTTCTCTTTCCTTAGCGACTGCACCTTCAGATTGGCGTTCCTCCTTATTTTGTCCTTGCCACGGAAAGAGGTGGGCCTTAGTACAGTCTGCTGTAATGGTGCTGCTGTATGTGTGTTACAGTGGGGACGAGGGCTGGGTTGACGCCCATCAGCAGCTCTGGAGGGTGCAGCTGTAGCTGTGGAAGAACCCTAAACCCTTGTCTTCTTTCTGTTTCCTGATTTCTTTGTGGTTGGAAGGGGAACACCTCTCTCTCTAATAGCTTTTAAATCTGTCACATCCCTGACATGGTAAGGCTAGGGCACAGGATTGCTGTGGCCTGAACAACTTTTTCAAACACATACTTGAAGTATTTTTATATGTTTGTTTATATGTATGTGCATTTATATTTAGCTCTCTATCCACCCCTTTAAAAATTTATTCAGGTGGTCACATAGAGTACTCACTGATAGTCATTTTGCTTATTTCACTTAAAAATAATTATTTTTATAGATTTTTGAGGAATACATAATGAATTTATACTCTGTTATCTCAGTTCTCTAAGGTCTATTCTTATATTAAAAATTGATATAATATGGTACTCTTTAATATCTTTAGGAATAATGTCATTATAGAAAAGTATTTTATTTGATGCTCATTTATTAGTGATAGCTTTCATCTGCCCCTGTGTCGGTAGATGATAAAGTTTTTGAGAGGCACAAAAAGCCCATATTAATAGAAATGATCTCTTAGAAATTTAAGAATGTTAAATATGTAAAATATGTTCACATCACATACCAAATTTGTGAAGACATCCTTGCACTCATTCCCTGTCAAGGTCTTGCTTTATCTGTGTGAATATTCATGTCCCAGGATAATTGAGAGGGCTCCAGAACTGATTGACCTGCTCCACTCATGCCTGAACTCTGCAGAGGCCAAAGGCCATGGGGTGTGTGGCCGAGCAGGGTGACAGGGCTTTATGCCTCCAGGTGATCTGGTGTGAGGCTCCAGGAAAAGTGAGGTGGAGGTGAAGGACTCGCTTCCAGTAATTTACACTGAAAGGAGGTGCTCTGCCAAGGAGACAAGGAAGAACAGAAAATAAAATGCTCACCCCAACCCAATGGCAGCCAAGGAGCCAGAGAAGATGACTATTCAGAAGTATGGCATGGTGAAGGTTTGTTATACCTTGGTGGCTGGGCAAGCAGCATTGCGAATCACTGGGAGTTATTGTGGAATAGGTTTGACGGCCATAAGATTCTCTAATTCTCACAGGTGGCTGAGATGGAGGGGTTGAAAGGAGCAAAGACCGGAAGTGTTGTCAGTTTTTCAAGTGAACACATATAGTTAGTAACCTGTTGTAGTAGAATGTCTGGTGCATGTAGTTTGGGAACCAGCTTTTATGCATACCATTAGTTCAACATAAGTACAAATAACAGTTTCCATAAGTTTTGCCTCCACTTCTTTTTTTCTTGTGAGGAAGACTAGCTCTGAGCTAACATCCGTCACCAATCCTCCTCTTTTTTGCTGAGGAAGTCTGGCGCTGGGCTAACATCCAGGCCCGTCTTCTTCCACTTTATATGGGACGCCGCCACGGCATGGCTTGACAGGCAGTGCGTCAGCGGGGCGCCCGGGATCCGAACCTGCACCCGGGCTGCCGAAGCGGAGCACGTGAACCTAACTGCTACACCACTGGGCTGGCACCGCCACTTCTTTTTTATATGATTAGAAGAAATGTTCCTTTTTTTGTAGAGATATTATCTCTCCCTGAAGGTTTCTGCAAATTCCATGAAGGATGCATAATTGTGGGTCTTAAGGTTAGCTTCTATTTTTGTATTTTCTAATAAACCTTTCTTGATACTGTATTATTATATATAGTCACGTGTTGCTCAACAATGGGGATATTTTCTGAGAAATGCGCTGTTAGATGATTTCGTCGTTGTGCGAACATCATAGAGTGCACTTACACAGACCTAGATGGTATAGCCTACTACACACCTAGCCTATATGATGCTAACCTTATGAATCACTGTCATATATGCGGTCCGTCGTCAATGAAACGTCATTATGCAGCACATGACTGTGCTGGGTTTTATTGCTTATCAATGATTGACAACCAAATGTTTTAATGTTATGGTGGAAGGGACTAATTTTGATAAAATTAAGTTTATTTTAATCAGTTGTAACTCATTCTTATGTCATTGCAAATAAACAATTCAGTGGAATACCTGAAATGTATAACTATTTAAATCTCACTTTTGTGCTTATTTTATATGGATAAAAATTTAACTTTTTTTTCCTTAAGTAATATTTGGGAAACCAGAAACAAACCTGCCTGTCCTGGTTCAACAGAAATAAGTTCTCATGGCTCCAAAAGGAGAGGAAATTAATGCCCTCAACTTCCCTCCCACTACCTACCAACTCTCAGGTTTCTAAACCCACCTTTAGGGCTTTCTCTTCTCTCAGCGGAAGAGGTGTTCTTCTGGGACCCCCTACCTCCAAGATCCCTCTTAATAACTTTTATATCCCACCCTTCTCTCCTATTTGGTGTCTTTACTAGTTATTCCTGGTTTAAAAAATTTTCCCCCACCATTTCTATTTCTAGTGGTTCTTTTGTCTTAGTGTTTAAACACTGGAAACTTAAAATGAAAGCATACAAAAGAAATAAATAACAATCTCTCTCGCTCATACTCAAAACCATCTTTGAACCCAAATCCCTTACTAACTATGGTCCTCTCTTTTTCCCATTACCGCGAAACTTACTGAACGCCATGGTCTGGATGAACTTCACTTCCTCCACTGTTCTCCATCATTTCACAGAAACTCCTCTTGCTGAAGTCACCTGAGACCCCACAAATGATCAAATCCAAACAACACTGTAGTCTTGTCTTCCTTGATCCCACAGAGTCCCTTGTCACTGTGATTATTCCCTCTTGCTCTTTATTCCTTTGAATTTCATGACACCCTCTGTTGGACTTTTTTTTACATACCTGCCTGCTCCTGCCTAATTTTCTTTTGTCTGTCCCTTCACCTGTTCCTGGTACCAGGATCTGTGTTACAGTCTTCTCTTTGCACCCTGCAGATCTCCTTGGGTAACGACTTCAGTTACTTCCTTGAAGCTGATGACTGCCAAATTTCTCTCTTAAGTCTTGTCCAGAGTTCCAGATGCATACATTTGATTCCTTACTATAAGGCTCTTTCCAGTCTGCCCCCACTGGCCTCCATTTTCATCTCCTGCCCTGGAGGACACTCCAGCCGTGCCTTGTGCTTCCTCGGCTTTCTGCTTTTCTTTGCATTTGCTGGTTCTAGCCCTGAGCACTCTCTGCCCAGCCGCTAGGCCCTCCCTTTTGGCCAATTGCCACATCCTTCTAGGGTCGGTATATTTTCCTCACTAAACTGTGAGCTTCTCGTGGACACTGACTGCGTCTTTATTTCTTTATCCTTGGGTGCCTAGTGTAATGATAAACTCTTAAATGTTAGAAGGAAGGAAGAGCTTTATTGTTTAACTCCCAGATTAAAAGCTGTGCTTGTTTTTGAAGAAATTAAAGTGCATTTCAAGTATAAATTATGCTTCAGAAAACACCATTCTGAATATTTAAAAACTTGATTATCAGAATATAAATTTTTAAGTCTACCATTTTGCTTTAGTGCAGTAATGGATCCCAGCGGCCTGATGGATTTACTATGCCCTAAAGTGCCCACAGCAAGTAGTTTTCCCACTAAGAAGGATCTGGTCCATTATCTCATTAATCTTAAAGACATTCCTGTGGAGTAGTTTAGGGAGCAAATGGTATTATCTTCTCTGAACAGCTGGTCCACGCATATGTTGTGTCTTGACATTGTATAGTTTCAGCATTATTTTCTCTTTATTTTAATAAAAAATGAAATAAAGAATGTTTGGCTGTTTAATACTATTTCTACATAACACTATTAAATATCTAAAAGTGAAACGTTTGACCTTGACAATGGTAGTTATTTTAGGCCTTAAGTGTTTTATGATAGAATTCACCTTTTAGTGGGTGTGTGTGTGGAGTTGGGATGTAGACGGTGGGACATGGATGTTTGTAACTAACTAGAAGGTAGTTATGAAGTACTGTTTGTAAGGTTTTGATATTATCACTACAACCAGAAATGAATCTTTTTGGTAGGGTCAGAGTTGTACCTTAATTTTTTTGTCTTTCTTTTAGTAATTGAAGTCTCATTTATATATAAGAAAATGCACAGATTTTAAGTGTATATTTCAGTGAGTTTTGACAAAAGTATAATCCTTTATAAGTGCCACTGCAATCAAGATACAGAATATTCTCATTACCCCAGTAAGTTCTTTCCTGCTCCTTTCCAGTCACCCCTCCCCACTGCTGCAAATTGTTCTGATTTCTATCATGCCAGCTTAGTTTTGCATGTTCTAGAACTTCATATAAATGGAGTGTATTTGATTTTGTGAATGGAATCTTTCACTCAACGTATTTTTAAGGAATATACTACTGATGCACACAATATCATGGATGAGTGTTCATAGTACATATATCTGACAAAGAATCCACATCCAGAACATATAAAGAACTCCTGAAAATCAACGTTAAAAAGACGAACAACCCAATTTAAAAATGGGCAAAATACTTTCCTCAACCCTCCTCTCTCCATTTTTCCCCATACTCTCTGGCTTCCATGGAGAGTATTTTTCTGGTATTCTGGCTAATAAGCTGAGGCCTTGGCACACAATTGAATACTTCCATGACTGCATATGTGTTAAGACAAAGTGGGGAGAGAACGAGCCTGCGAGGGGCCGCCACCACCACTGTTGCCTGCTATGGGGCTGCAGGTTCATTCCTGGGGTGTCCTGTGATGGCCGTGGGAGACTCCAAAGAGCTTTGTCTGGCGGCACCTCCCTCCCTGCCAGTCCTCTAACAAGAAAGAGTGGGTTTTGTCTTGGAGCCTTTTTTGTCTGCACCCATTGGCAGTTGCAGAGGATATGGGAAATGCAGGAGGTGGGGAGGATAAAACAACAAAAATAGAACTCACTGCCATATGATTGTTCTGTGAGTTCTGACTTCCTTCCACAATCCTCCTCACTCATATTTACTTTTTAGAGCCTTCCTTTGATTGTTTTATGTATGCTGTCCTTGGTGTTGAGTTGCAGTGGTGGGAGAGATTAGATGGTGTGTGCTTACTCCACATTACCCTGAACCAGAGTCCTCTGTATTAGCTTTGAAGTGGCACGTGTGTTCAGGTTTGATGAAAATTCCTCAAGTGTGTATGATATTTTATATGGAGTTGTTTCCTTTAGAAGAAAGGAAATAAATTTTGGGCCCTTCTATTTCATCTCTGTCTTATTTCATTCTTTATATTTTCCTAGGAGGTTAAACTATTAAGATATTTTATAAAGAAAAATTTTAAATACTTAAAATATCCAAGTAAAACATATCATGGTGGTAATGATAGTAATTGTTAGCAATACTAACAACTGTTAGTATCACTAATATGTGATAATTTACATATTTGATACAGTTGTCAAATTCAGGGACCTCGTCTCAGTGGCAGTCATCCTTTTCTTCCGCCTAGATGTAGAGCTAACATAGATGACTATGCCTTTCTTCTTGAACTTGTTACCTTCCTTTCTTCAGTCGTATTCCTCTAGTCCCTATGTCTTGTCATTCCCCGAAGATGTGCCCTCGCTTCCACATGCTCTCCTTTCTCTACACGGTATTTTCCTTTACTGTTAGTTAGCATGCAAACAACTCTTCTGTCTGTTTCTGGCTCTGATTGTCCTCATATTTTGTCAGACATTTCCAGTTATAGATCACTGCTACCTGTTTTACCAGCAAAACTTCAAACAAGCACAAAATGGGATTCTTCAGTTTTCCCTTTGACATTATTGTTTTTCAAAACATAGTCCTCATGGTTACTAAATTGAAAAACTTGGAATCGTCTTGTCAATTCTTGTTGATTTTTTCTCTATACTGTAATCTTGAATTTGTTCCTTTAGCCCCTTTTCCACCGCCATTTTCCTAATTCAGACCCTCATTACCTTGTGCCTTTTGTTCCTTTCCCTTTTCAAAAAAATTTTATTTTATAAAAATAATAGATGTGCATAGGAGAAAAGTAGAAAATTAGGTAAATAAAAAGAAGGAAAAATGTTATCCATATTCACACAACCTAGAGATAACTAAATATTCTAAGCCTTTTAGTGTGTATCCTTCTAGACTTTTTCATATTGATACACACACAGAGTTTTCAATATATTTTATACCTCAAGTGGGAGGTATCATATATCATACGTATGGTTTTATAAACTGCTTTTTTCAGCTAACATATAATCTTCCATCAAAAAAAATTTTTGTGTGATCATATCGAACCTCACATTTCTGTCAGATGATCCTCCTCAAATATAGCTAAGATCCTGTCATGCCCCTGCTTAGAACCTTTCTGTGACACACCATCGCTTACAAAATGAGCTTCATATTTATTAATCTGATGTTCAAGAAACCAGAAGCTAGTCCCGCCTCAAGTACTGGGGAAGGAAAGAGAAAGTGTAGTACAATGTGGAAAGACCCACCATCACGCCAGGAGAACAAAGAGAAGCACCCTGTCCATTCTGACGGGTATAGCCTTGGCTACTTGGAGAAGGTGCTTTAAGCTGATGCCCAAAGAATGACTGAGTTAACCAGGCCTGAGGAACAAGGGGAGGGGGGAGGATTTGGGCATTGGGAGAAGGAGAAGCTTCCTGGAAGAAGGAGGACCACAAGTAAAGCCAAAAGTCTAGAGAGTCCACAGAAAAGAAAGCACGACTTGATGAAAGAAAAGAAATTGAGTGCAGTGAAGACTGGTGTGAGTCGGGGCGTCGCGGCGGGAGATGGCTGGAAAGTCAGCGGGGGCTAGGTCCTGAAGGGCCTCTTGTCTGGAGCCTTCCAAAGCCCCATTTGATCACTGCCTGTTCCATGGCACCTTACTTTTCCATCCAGAGGAAACCGCTGTGTCTCTAAACTGCCGTGGCACTTAACCATTCTCCTCTCAAGGCCTTTGTTGCTTTCTACTGTATTAAATAGTTGTGTTTTTTTAATTCACGTGTCACAGTTTCTTCTCTATTTTGTAAGTTCCTTGGAAGGAGGGACCGTGCCTGAACATCTTGTTTCCCCTGTTGCACATATTAGATGATCAATAGTTGTCTGTGGAAGTAACAAACAGATAATAAATAAACATAGCAGATAGTTTCTAAAAAGGAAGATAAGGAAAGTTACTCATATTCATTTCATTCATTCTTCCTGAGCACAGCAGAAAGAATAAAAATATGCATGATAGACAGAAATAATATTCCTTTGAAGAGTCTGTTATCTTCTACGATAAGCTCTTGTAAGTCACAATGAGTTCTCTATCTATAAAGTTCCACATCTATAAAACTGATGGAATGTGAATTCCCTTGAGGTATGTGATGTTTTAACAGTATGTAATATATTACTTCTTTCATATAGTAGACAACATGCAAATTATATTGCATTGTAATACAGTGATCTCCCAAGGTTACTAGGTCTTAATAAAAAAAGCCACATTTGTATAATATACTTTTTTTGAGTATTTACATTTAATAAATATTCTTCACTAATCTATTCAGCAAATATAACTGATGGAGATGAAGCACAATCCTGCTTTATGAAGGCTTCTTCTAAGAGGCCTTTGGGAACCCTCTTTTGTAGTTCATATTTGAACTGTGCAGTATTTCAGAAATGTAGATGTTTCCTGCGGAAGCTCTTGTAGCAAACAGTATTTAAACCAATCTACTGGAGTGTTTCTGCTGATCTCTCCAAAACAGATGCTGATAGTTTATTATTATTATTATTGTACTTTATTCATTTAAGTGTCAGTCAGTGTTTTGTGGCAATTTAGCTGTTGACAGGTATTTTATGAAAATATGCCAACTCCCCAGTATGTAGGGAAATATGATTAGATAAAACCTCTAAAGATATTGAGAGAGAACTGGGAGTACGTATCTTACTATAACTATTATAACTTACAAACATTTCAGGTTTTTCATACACATTTTCAATTTGTATTATTTCTGTATTGGGTTAGTTTATTAGTTGTATGTCTCACTATAACAAATTACCCCAAAACTTAGTGGCTTAAAATACATTTATTATCTCATGGTTTCTGTTGGTCAGGAATCCAAGCAAGGCTTAGCTGGATCCTTGGGCTTGAGATCTCGCAGGCCATCCTCAAGATGTTAGTCAGGCTGCATCGTCTCCAGGCATGACTGGAGAAGGATCTTCCCAGCTCGCTCATATGATTGTTGGCAGGATTCCGCTCCTGGTTGGCTGCTGGCCAGTGGCCCCCTCAATCCTGGCCACGTGGGCTCTCCCTAGGACAGCTTACAACCTGGCAGCTTGCTTCATTAGAGCAAAACAGCCAAGAAGAGCCAGGCAGAGAGAGAAAGAGCGAGCAAGACGGCATTCACAGCCTGTTGTCACCTCGTCTCAAGTGATGTCACATCACTTAGTCTCTGTGAGTTCATGAGAAGCCAGTGACTAGGTCTAGTCCATATTCAAGAGGCACGGGTCTAGGAGGTGAGGATTATTGCAGGTCATCCATAGTTATAAAAACTTTTTTAAGACTATAAATTTCTATTTGTTAGAGGATGATTTCTGTACTTTGAGTCAGGTTGCGTTCATATAGGTAAATATTGGAAATGAATATAAATGTTATATGTTTGGATAGCCAGAGACCTGAGTTATAATGAATATTTAAAATTGAGAAGTTTAGGTTCTTCTTGACTGATCCCTGCCCATTCTCCATCTTCCCCAGGTGGCTCAGCTTCCCCATGGCAATGATGTCCTTGAAGATTCTTGGCTGGAGGGGCTGTCCAACCAGGACGGCTCCCTCCTACATCTCTTCTTTAGACATTGACTCTAGCATATATTTTCCCACAATTACATGAGATATGCCTCTTTTGCATATTGAAATATTTATAGCTTTTAAAATTAGTGTTCAGAATACTTACTACTTTAGAGAAAGCTCAACACTGGTTTATTAACCAGTGACTCAGAAGCAAGTGCTCTGGATCTGAGGCAGTGGGTGCAGTGTGTCTGGCTGACCCAGGCCATTTTGCTCATCACCTAGGGCCTCTCTTGGCCCTAAGGGGACCCAGGCTTCACAGCCTGAACTGCTTTAGTTTAGTGTTATCCCTTATCCCTAGAGACCAGGTTAAACATTTCCAGAACTACCCTGGCCTCTAGAGACTCCTGTGGTACACGTCAGATCAGCTCATGTCATTCTCTGGGTTTTAACTTAGTGCGGCCCTTGGGGCCAACCAGAAGTACTGAGTTGGGGTACATTAAGATTGAGATTCACATGCCACACATTTTGAAGACAATACATGCCAGTGGATATTCCAGCAAATTGATAAATTAATTTTCCTATCCTGATTTGTCAGGAACAGTGGCCAGCCTATATGACCCATCTGTTTTGATTGTACCTGGGATTTAATTTATGGAGGTGACTAAGTGATGACACAGATAGGTCAATGCCATTGACAGAAGTCGTATTACTTGCTGTTCCCAAGAGAAGGGGAAACTCCATGCCATGCAGGGCCACATGGGGAAGCACCTGGGTCAGTCAGGAGGCAGGAGGAGCAAGGAGAAAGCTTGGGCCAGAGTCTTTATTGTGGTTTCCTTGGGTAGGATGAGCGAGGCAGGGTGGACAAGTGTGTGCAGGTGTAGGATTGGATAGTTTCAGTAACTTCAGGGAGAAGGCAGCATGTGAGCATTTGCAGAGCATGGGTGCTCAGTCTTGGCAGCCCATCGGAATCACCTGAGGAGCTTTTAAACCTGCCATTGCCTGGGTTCCACTTGCAGAAGCTCTAATTGGTCTGGGGTTTTTTTTAGAGCTCCCTAGGTGATTCTAGTGTGCAGAAGCACAGAACCAAGAACTGGGCCTTAGAGTATTCTCCTTAAACCAGGACCAGGGTTTGTTTGTTTTTAAATTTCTAATCCACTATGGACTGGCTGATATTTTTGTAAAATACAATAAAAATGAATTATTAGGAAAGGGGGAAAAAAAGAAATACAAAATGCAAGCCCCAGTATTATTAGAGTCAACACATATACAATAACTATATAAAATTGCTATAAACATTTCAGAATGTTTCCTCTTGATTTCTATACTTATTGTCATGGACACATAGCAGAGTTCATGGACAGTGCTGGTCTGCACACCAGTGCTGATTGAAGAGCACTGATTTAGAGGGCAGCATGGCACGAGTCCTGGAGGAAGTGAACGGAAGCATGCGCCAAGCGAAGTAGATCGGGTTCCGATTGTACAGGGCCTTGAGTGCTGGCGTACATAGCTTGGCTTTTAGGTGTTGGGGAGCTATTGAATTCTTGAAAGGAATGGCCTGATCACAGCTGTGGATGCTCACTTTGGCAACATTGTGTATGATGGATTCACAGAGAGAATATATCGTTGACAAGGACCTGAAAGGGAGTCAGGTGGGGAGGGACTGCGTAAAATAAGACAAAAATTATATCAAATTTCTGGAGAAGGCACTTCACCAATATACAATACCAATAAACTACTTAGAGGCTATAAGAATTAAAGCTAGCTACTTTTTTTAAAGCTTAAATAATCCCCCCAAAAAATTAAATTCCAAAAAATAACCCATGTAATGTATTTTCAGAAACTACACAGATTGAAGATCCAAGAAAGCAATGGAGGGGGGAACAGGAGAAGATGCTCAAGGACTATCTCTCCGTGGCTCAGGATGCCCTCAGGACACAGAAGGAGCTGTACCACGTGAAGGAGCAAAGACTGGCTTTGGCCCTAGATGAATATGTACGATTAAATGATGCCTATAAGGAAAAGTCAAGTTCTCGCACAAGCTGTAAGTACCTGTGGCTGTTGAGACTTCAGAAATGGGGACCAAATTGTAGATAATAGAAGGCCACTTGGGTTTCTGTGGAGTTTCATTTCGAGTCCTGTTCCTTCCTAGGCAGAAAGAGTCCCTCAAAGCCTTGAGGGAGGGTGAGGACATACCACAGATTTCTCAGTAAAACCTTTCGACCTCAGTCTAAATAAAAGTCTCCTCATTTGGGGATTATGTATCCCTTCTGTTTTTGCTCCTCTCTCTGCCTGATTGCCTTTTATTTATTTATGAGTTAATTTTTACCTTTTCAGATCAAGGCAAATAATTTGGCCCTTTTTGCTATTCTTGTACAATAGTTTTAGTGTGGAGGAACTGGAACTGTTAGCTGGAATGAAGTTTCTGTTGACCCCCTACCTCTCTCTCATGTCAAATATTTATAATCTGGAGCTGGCATTGTTTAAAGAAGTAGCTGTGGTGGGCTCAGAAGTTAAATTATAAGTTTCTGGATAATGCAAAGCTCGGATCAACTGTATCTGCAATAAGGTCCTCTGTAGGTATAAAATCCAGAAGAAAATTAAGCACCAGGGTCTTTATGACATTCCCTTTTATTTCATTGTTAAAAAAATTAAAAAGATTTGAAGATTACTTTTTATGTTTAGGTGTCTGATGAATGACAGTAAAGGAATTATAAAGTAAGTATCCACAGAAGCATGTAAATCTTGTTGTTTTTAGAGTTTGTAAATTCTAAGCTGAGAACTAGTTATGCAACTTGTAGAAGTTACTTTCTTTTTCTTTTCTCTCTTTGAAAAGTATTCTCAGGATCTTCATCCAGTACTAAATATGATCCCGATATTTTAAAAGCTGAGATCTCCACTACGCGATTAAGGGTAAGATTTTCTTATTGTGGTTCTATGTTGAACACATGCATAGATTACCAAGGTGGTGGAAGGGACTTGAGTGGTCACCTGCCATCTCCATTCAATATAGGAACCTCCTTCACTACCCCTGATGAGTGGTCTTTCTACGTTTGTGAGAACACATTCAACAACTGAGATTTTCCTCGTTATTAAGACAGAGTCTGTTCCATTACTGGGCAGTTTTATTATTTGCAGTTAGTGTATCGGATCGAAACTTGAGTCTTGATAACTTCCTTCACCTTATTGTGCTGAAACAACGTCGACCAGAAATGAGCCTAGCTGCGCTTTCATCAGACAGCCCAGTATTTAAAGACGCCCACAATTCATGTCACCAAGTCATCCCTTTTCTAGGCCAAGCTTTACTAGTTCCTCACACTTCCTCATGGGTTGTTTCCTGATCTTTAAATCTTTTTGACCAAACTACTATTAAGGTCAGAGCTTGTTTATCCTGGATTTTTGGAGTGTTAATGACTGCTCGCAAGTAAACAAACTCATGCAACCCATATCTAGGTCATGAAAGAGATCATTACCCTGGCCCCAGAAGTCTCCATTGTATCCCCTCGTCATCATTGTCCTTCTTCCTGAAGGTAACACTAGCCTCATCAACACTGTAGGTTAATTTTTTGCCTGCTTTGAACTTTGAAAAATGGAATGTCACCGTCTGTATTATTTGATGGCTTCTTGTGTTCAACAGCATTTCAAGATATATCCACATTTGCTTGCATTGCTCTAAAGCATTCCACTGTTGTATATATACCATAAATTCTTTATCTCTTCTACTATTAATGTATATTAGAGTTTATTCCAATTTCTGATAATTAAAAATTATGCCTTAGGGGCTGTCCCAGTGGTGTAGTGGTTAAGTGTGCATGCTCCACCTCAGGGGCCTGGGGTTTGCAGTTTCGGATCCCAGGTGTGGACTGACACATTGCTTATCAAGCCATGCTGTGGCGGTGTCCCATATAAAGTAGAGGAAGATGGGCACAGATGTTGGCCCAGGGCCAGTCTTCCTCAGCAAAAACGAGGAGGATTGGCAATGGATGTTAGCTCAGGGCTAGTCTTCCTGACAAACACACAAAAAATTATGCCTTAATGTCCATGTCTGTTATACATGTCTTTTGGTGCACATATGTACACATTTTTGTTGGTTATGCAACTAGGAGTGGAATTGCCATGTCAAAAAATATACATAGTTTCAGCTTCAGCGGATACCGCCAGTTTCAGGCCTTCTTACATTCTAATATCTGCCATTAAAGCTCTAAATTACTTTATGCACATGGCTTTTGCCTACATCCCACAGGTTTTGAATTTTATATTTTTATTATTAATCAGTTCAAAATATTTTTTAACTTCTTTATTATTTCTCATATGAGTGTATTGCTTAATTTTCACAGTTGGGAATTTTCTTATCTTTTACTATTAACTTCAGTTTAAGTCCATTGTGTATTCTTCGCTTCTAAAATTTCTATTTGATTATCTTTTATTGTTTCTAGTTACTTGCCTAAATTCTGCAGACTGATATATAATTTTTTGAACAAAATATTCACAGTTATTTTTAAATTCCTTGTCTTGATTAATACAATATCTCGATTTCCTAAATGTTGGACTCTTCGGTCTGGTCTGTTTTTTTCTCTTGATTTTTTGGTCAGTCACAGCTGCTTACTTTTTATTAAGAGCCATATATTACGTATGAAATATTCTAAAGATAATTTGAGGTTTTAGATGATCTTATCTTTATTTCCAGTTTACCCTTTCTCTTAGGGCAAAGCTCTTCAAAATCCCAGTTGAACTGCTGGGATGTTTTCTGAGGCCCCTTCTGCCTGATTGAGGCTGAACTCCACCCTCTCCCCGAGCCTCTCAGCTCTGTGGGACTGCCGGGAGTTCTCTGTATCTCAAGCTCACAGTCGCTGCATTCTTTCAACTTTTCAGTTTCTCTATTGCGTACGCAGATGTCTCAAAAGGAAGAACATTGCTAAGTTAGGATCAAGATTACGGGCTTCCCTTATCTTTTGGATCTTTAACACAAGTTCTTGCTGCCTTGGTAGTTCTCCAGTGTCTTCAAACAGGTGTTTTGTTCTTCCTCACAGCTTTTCTATTTTTTCTCAGAAGCAGAGTAGGGAAGAAATTTGTCCATACTTTCTGAAAGCCAAACCTCTCTTCAGTTTGAATTTCTGGGTTTAATTGATGAAGTCATTGATAGAAGTGTTCTGCGTCATTCTGCCGTAAACCTCCCTCCAGTGTATCATAGACCTTTTACTCTGTCAATCCCCCCGTATTTCTCTGTACATTTCTCAAGAATGTCATGTGATGGTTTGTCAAACGCCTTGTTGCTGTAACTCCGTACTGTGTACATTTCTGTGATCTACTAGGCTAGATACCTTATCTAAAAAAAAGGAAATGAAGGTATTTTGTCAAAACGTACTCTTAATAAATTTCAGCTCTCGCTTGAGCTGTGCACTTCTCAGGAAGTTATTACTTATTATTACTGCCCTTTGAAATTTTAACCATTTTTCACAGTTCTTATCTTTGTAAGACACATTGTATAACCACAATAGGCTATTAGAGTCTGTCCATTTAAATCCCCTTTAAGGAAAGATGCAAACTAAGGGAGGGATTTAAAAACAAAAACATGTAGGACATCTCATACAGATAACCATGTAGAAGGAAATGGAGCCCCATCTCAGTCAGGGAGACCCCAAGTGGTCACATTCCCCAGACCTGTCTCTTAAGGCAGCAGAATCCCTTAGATAAAGCTTACTTCATGCCAGATTTAATGTGTCCTTAGTGTCAGAACCTTGTATTTCATACATATATTTCATCACCATGAGACCACAAAGATGAGTCAGACAGGAGCGCCCTCCTTAAGAAGGAGCGTCTCTCAAGAAGAGGATATAAGACGTTCATATGTAACTGTAACGAAAGATCAGAAGGGACACTCTCTTCTTCTCTTTCATTAGTGAATAGGTGCTTGTTTAACACTTCCTGTCAACATAAATGCCTTTTTATAGAAATGCTCCCTTAGCAAATTGGCCCTTGTGGTCTGTGTTGCTGTTGTGATGTTTTGAGCTGTGTCATGTTTGAACACGCTAGAGCAGATGGTGTGGTCTCTCCGCTGTTTGTGCACATTTTGGCCGGGTACACTTTTGGAGTGCCCCAGCCATTTGGATGTGTAACTTGGCAGAGTCTCATGGATTTGATAACCTGGCCTTTCTTGGCTTGCCTACCCTGTAGAAATTCTTGTGTATACTAGTCCCGTTCACAGATTAATACCACAGAAATAGTAACTCATGAATCAACTAACTCTTCATTTCTTTGGTGTTTCAGAGTACCTGCCTGGATTTCTGGTCACAGTAACAATTTTTCGGGTATAGCCAAATAGTAGTTTCATACTTCATTATTTTGATGCGGCAATATTAGCAGGTGTGCTTCATTTGTTTTACTAATTAGAGCAAGTAGGTCAAGTGTTTGGGAACCAGGTATTTAGGAACATCTGTCTGAAACACCTCTTTTATATTATGGTCATGAGTATTGGTGATTGTTGTGCTTCAGTTTCCTCCTTGGTCAAATGGGATAATAGTACTTCCTGGCTTCTTATTTCTAGTTGCTGAAATAGTGAAATGAATAAATTAGTGCTTTTTTATTGATATACTCTGATAACTTTTAGAGATGGTGTTTAATTGCTTGAGAAAATCTATTTTTTAGGAAGAGAAACGTAAAAATTTTCACTGCAAAATTTATTACTTCATTTATTCATAATAGATACTTAGACCATAGCCTTCTTGGGGTAGAGAATGGAATATCTCGTACAAACTAAACCTTAAATTCATCTGATATTTAAAAAAATTTATACCTCAAATCACAAATAGGTGAGATTTGGTGAAAATTTGGTAGAGAAAATTTTTGGTGAATTTTGATTAAGTTTTTACTCTTGTTTATTAAACTGAAATAAAATGTTGGAAGTGTAAAAGAAAATCTTTAGAAATACAGAGGCATTTGAGAAATTTATTGAGCAACAAAGCATATGCTCTGAAACAAGTTTTAATTTTATAAAAAAAGAAAACAAAGGCCCCTTTGGTAAATTACTTATATTCTACTCCAAACACATGGCTGGTTAGTGGAACTGCTGTTAATAACAATGTACTATCTTTTTTCTCAAAAATAATTTACTCACACGTTGTTAATACGAGTTCACTTTGAACTATTTTTAGCAATGATGATGGACTTAGAAAATTCATCCACAGTCTCACCTATTTGTAATCTTGGGCATAGATTTAAAAGAATGGCAGTTGAATTTAAGATTTAGTTTGTAATTATGAATAGAGTTAACTCATGGGCACATCAAATTATGGCACTTTAACCAATGATCTCACTAACATACAAAATCACAGCAGTGTGCTTCAAATGAAAAGAAATATGCCTTGTGAGAATGTAAATTGCTACAAATAAGGATTATCTCCTGACTAGATATGAGAGATATCTTTATGCTTGCACTACATTTAAAACTTAGCTTACATCCAGAGTTCTTTCAGCTGTGACTTACCTGCTTTCAGGGTATTGAAGGAGATAGAGCGATATTAGTTTGCAACACCATAGTGTGTGTTAGATATGGTTATTCTTCTTCTAGGATGTTTGGAAGTGAATATGTGTTGTAGTTGGTGTTGGGTTAGAAAATAGTACAACAGTCTGAATTTTGAATGAAATGAGAAATGCTATAACTTGTTTTATATTCATCACAGAAAAGAAAGCAAGACTGAAAGAGAAAATGAGAGAGACATAATCTGTTTAATGCAAGAACTGGTGTTATCTCTATTATGACATGCTAGTAACTTGAAATAATTAAAATTCATAGCACAGTAGTGCTTTTTTCAAAAAGGATACTTGGACCTTGAGTAGAGTGAAATTATAACACTTAACCACATTTGTTGATTTCATAATGTTTTCTCTCTAATGATTTTGGTCTTCTTTTCTAGCTTTGAAGGGTACCATTACTGGAGCCTAAATAACATATACTTCAAAAGAAATGCTTCATTGACACTGTGTTGTTGGGGAGGAGATGTTTACTTTCTCCTCACCTAGACAAACTACCATATCAATCTCTCTGGCCATGACTTCCAGACTTCTCCATTTTAATTCGTAAACACCCTTATATCCATAATGCTCATGGCATTTTACAAAATTAAGTGCAATTAACATCTCCTATCAGAGAATATATGGTCTAAGCAGACAGGAACAGGAAAATAATGATTCATAAATGATCAATTTTAAATGATTCCATAAAACTTGCAAAGCTTATTCTCTCATTTTTTGAAGGGCTGTGGGAGTTAAGCTCTGTGGAGCTTTGTGAGATAAAGATATTATAATGAATACATGTAAACCAACGCTTCCTTATATTTTGATATTTTTTGTTGACATGTGCACAATAAATACATTGAGCTAATGTGTTCACTTAGATTTTGAGAGAATCAGTCTCCTGAGGCCATGACAATGAAGTAGTGAGAGAAAAAATAGTTATTATACTATATACATTTTGCAGTCTTTCAGCGTTTTCATGTGCATATTTATATCTAGAATTGAGGGTGGGAGACAGTACTGTCAGCTTCTGTTTAATCAAAGAACCAGAATCTGTGAGAGTTCCTTCAAGGTAGGAATAGAATTGTGTGATTTGAGATTAGCCATTTGGATCCCAAATTTAGATCTTGTGCCTTTAGAGAGGGAAAGATTCATGAAACAGGTCCAACAGGGAGATATTCTGCCTAAAATTCAGTCTGTTGGAATCATGTGAATATCTTTTAAGAGATCCAATTAATTTCTGGTTTTTCCCAGGAAGGATTAACTGCTATAGGAATTGCCCTCTAACAACAGACAATTACAGAACTGGACAAACTCTATAAAACTATTTCCAGACATTGTATAACAGGCAGTAGAGGACTGTAATCCCTAACTGAAGCGAAACAGAGGAGGTGAGCCCTGAGATCATACCATCTGCAGTGCGGGGAGAAGGACTCACACATGCTCCAGTGGTGTGCCTGAGTAGAAGAGACTAAAGAATAAAGTTAGTGAAGTGGAGTTTGTGGGGAACACTGGAGAGGAGGGAGAACAGGGAGAGAAAGAGAACGAGAGTGAACTCTGGAGATTTCTAATGGGATCTCCTCAAATTTTTTAATATTGACTGAGTAAACCTGATATAAGATACGACGAGGCTGAGGAAAGAAAGCAGTAGGACGGATAGTTCTTGGAGCTCACATAGGGCTGGGAATAGTTTGTGTTTCTGCCAGCTAGAATGGAGAGACCTCATAAGGCTTGGGGCATTAGGTAGAAACTTCCGTAGTGGGACCAAATTAGTCTAAGACTGAAGACTGCTTTGGACCTACCCTAACAAAAATTAAAATCAAACCTTGAATGGATCAAATGGATTTAAAATAATTTAACTGCATGCTGGAATAAAGTCCAGCATTCTTGAAGAGGATACAACAAAAATCTAGCACCAATAATGTAAAATTCACAATGGCCAACATCCAGTCAGAAACTTCCGTGCATATTGGGAATGAGAGTAGTGGGGAGGGGCAGAAGGAAGGAATTACCAAGGGGCATGAGGAAGCTTTTGGGGGAATGATAGATATATTCTTTATCTTGATTGTGTTGGTGGTTTCATGAGTATATACATATGTCAGCACTTATCAAAGTTTAAACATATTCACTTTATTATATGACAGTTATACATCAATAAAGCTGTTAAAAATTACCAGGCATTTAAAGAAGCAAGACAATATGACCTGTAACAAAAAGAAGAAATAACAGATATGATTTAATTAGCAGGCAAACATGTTAAAGCATATCATACATATGTTCAAGAATGTAGAGGAAAACCTGATGAGGAGAGGAAATAAAGATATAAAAAAGATCAAAATGGAACTTTTACAGTTTAAAAATACAATATCAGAAATGAAAAAAACACAGGATGAAAATAACCTGGATGCCAAATAAAAGATCAGTGAATTTGAAGATATCAGAATAGAAACTATCTAAGATGAATTACATAGAGGCAAAAAAGCCTGAGAAAAATGTAACGGCACACCAGTGTCCTGTGGTACAATATTAAATGGTCTAATGTATGTGTAATTAGAGTCCCCCCCAAAAAAGAAAACGGGAAAATCACAGAAAATATTTGAAGAAATTAAAATTTTAAATCCATAGGTACA
This sequence comes from Tapirus indicus, assembly GCA_031878705.1. NCBI lineage: Eukaryota > Metazoa > Chordata > Mammalia > Perissodactyla > Tapiridae > Tapirus > Tapirus indicus. Next base: position 28,510,664 of record CM062937.1, on the reverse strand, counting down.
GAAAGGTGTTGCAAAGCAGAATAAAAACAAAGAAGATACATCATATACTAAGGTACATCATAATTAAATTACTGAAAATAAGTGATAAAGAGAAAATCTTAAAAGCAGCCATAGAAATTAGACACATTACATACAGGGGAACAAAGATGATAGTTACAACAGACTTCTTGTCAGAAACTGTGCAAGCTACAAGACAATGGAGTGAAATCTTTGGAGTACTAAAAGAAAAAATGTCAACCTAGATTTCTATACCTAGTGAAAATCTTTCAAAACTGAAGCTAAAAACAAACAACCAACTCAAAAATGGACAATAGACATTTCTCCAAAGAAGATAGGCAAATGACCAATAAGCACATGAAAACATGGGAAACATCACTAGTCATTAGGAAAATGCAAATCAAAACCACCGTGAGACACACATTACACTCATTAGGAGAGCTGTTATAAAAAAGCACTCGGAAAATAACAAGTGTTGGTGAGGATGTGGAGAAATTGGAATCCTTGTGCAATGCTAGTAGGAATGTAAAACAGTACAAGCACTGTGGAAAACAGTGTAGCAGTTGCTCAAAAAGTTAAACATAGAATTACAATGTGATTTAGCAATTCCACTTCTAGGTGTATACCCAGAAGAATTGAAAGCAGGGACTCAAACAGATTCTTGTACACCAATGTCCATAGCAACATTAGTCACAATAGCCAAAAGGTGGAAACAACCTGTATTAGACGGGGTTCTCTCAGGCAACAAAACCAATAGGATATGTATATATAGAAAGAGATTTATTATAAGAATTGGCTCATATGATTATGGGGACTGGCAAATCCAAATCTGCAGTGTGGGCTGGCAGATGGTGCAGTTCCTGAACAAAGGTTGGCAGACAGAGACCCAGGAGAGCCAATGGTGCATATGAAATCTGAAGGCAGTCTCCTAGAGAATTCCCTGTTACTTGGGGAAGCTAGTCTTTTTGTTCTAACCAGGCCTTCAACTGATTTGATGAGGCCCACCCACATAGAGGTAAAGCTACATACTTAGAGTTCACTGATTTAAATGTTAATTTCATCCAAGAACACCCTCCAGGTTGACACATAAAATTAGTTATTATACAACCTATATGCCCATCAACAGATGAATGGATAAACAAAATATGGTATATCTGTACAATAGAATATTATTCAGTCTTAAAAAGGAATGAAATTCTGATACATGTTACAACTTGGATAAATTTTGAAAACATTAAGCTAAATGAAATAAGCCTAACACAAAATGACAAATATTGTGTGATTCCACTTATGTGAGGTACCTAGAAGAGGTAAATTCATAGAGATGGAAAGTAGAATAGTTGTTACCAGGGGCTGGGGGAGGAGAGAATGGGGAATTATTATTCAGTGAGTACAGAGTTTCAGTTTTGCATGATGAAATAGTTCTGGAGATGCCTAGTGATGATGGTTGCACTTAATGCCACTAAATTGTACATTTAAAAATGGTTAAATGGTAAATTTTATTATATGTATATTTTACCACAAAAGTTTTTAAATGAAGGAAAAATAAAGAATTTTTTCAGGCACACAAATGCTGTGAGACTTGATTGTTTGCAGAACTGTAATATATTAAATGTTAAAAGGAATTCTTTAGGCAGAGGGAAAATGATACTCTATGGAAATTTGGATCTACATAGAATAATGAAAAATGTTGGTGATATTAAAGAAGTGTGTGAATAGAAGACTTTAAATAATTTAAAGTTTCTTTAAATATAATTGCTTATTTAAACAAAAATTGTTGTGGGGCTTATGAAAAAAAAGGAGCAAAATATAGTATATCACAAAGGATGGGGGAAAATGGAAGGATACAGTCGTAAGGCCCTTACACTATACATAAAGGGATATAATATCACTTGCAAATAGACTGTATATTTTAAACATTAGAGCGGAGGTGGCCAAACTTTTTCTATAAAGGGCCAAATAGTACATTTTTTCAGTTTTGCAGATACAGTAAGCAGAACTGTAAGATATCCTCCAAGATTCCCCACTCCCACACCTTCCCTGTTGTACACACCCTACATAGTCTCTAGGCTGAATATGATGAATTTTACTCCTGTGATTGGGTTATTTTATATGACACAGCTAACCTTAACAGGGAGATCATCCTACTGGGCTGGAGGTAACCACATGAGCCTTTAAAAACAGCATTTCTTGCCTGGTTGTAGAGAAGTCAGATGTTCAAAGCCCAAGGGGCATTCAGTGCACCACTTCTGTATTAAAGATGGAGGGACCCACATGAAAGGGGCCTGAGAGTGACCTCTGCCAACAGCCACCAAGGAATCTGAATCTCAGCCTTAGAGCCACAGAACTAAATTCTGCCAACAGCAAGAATGTTGGGGAAGCTGGTTTTTTTGAGAGTGGATTTTCCCCCAGAGCCTCCAGATGAGAACTCAGCCTGGCTGACACCTCAATTTCAGTTTGTGACCTTGAAGAGAGAATCCAGCCAGACCTTATGAGCTATTAAATGAGTGTAATTTTAAGCTGCTGATTTTGTGGTAATTTGTTCTTCAGTAACAGAAAACTGATATAGCAGGTCACACACAGTCTCTGTCGTAGATTTTTCTTTTTCTTCACATTTTTTGGAAAATAATAAAAAACATGAAAACCATTCTTAACTCATGAGCCATAAAAAAATTAGTCCACAGGGTGGATTTGACCCACAAGCTATCATTTACTGATCTCAGCCCTAGAGTAACCACTAAGAAAATATAGAGGTATTACCAATAGTGGAGATAAAATGGAATCATAAAAAACAATTTAGTTAATCCAAAAGGAGGCAGGAATAGAGGTAGAAAGGATAAGAAAACATATGTGACAATTAGAAAACAAATACAAAGATAGTAGATTTAAACCCAACTATGTCAATAATTACACTAAATGTAAATGTTCTGAATGCTCCAACTAAAAGGCAGAAATTATCAGAATGGTTAAAATAAGACCCAACTATTTGATGGCTACAACAGACCTGTTTTAAATATAATGACCCAGATTGGTTGAAAATTAAAGGAATGAAAAATATATAACATGAAAATACAAATGCAAAGAAAGTGGCAATTGCCATATTTATATCAAAGTAAACTTTAGAACAAGGATATTATTACTAAGCATTTTATACTAATAAATGGTTCAATTCATCAAAGAACATAAAAATCTTAAAGATGTATGCACATAATAGCAGAGCTTCAAATACCTGAAGTAAAGACCAATAGAATTGAATTGAGAAAGCAAATTTACAATTATAGTTGGAATTATCAACACTCCTCTTTCAGTAATTGATAGACTATATAGACAGAAAATCAGCATGGTTGTTGAAAATGTGAACAATATTATCAACCAACCTGATCTGATTAACATTTGTAGAACATGCCATCTGAAAACAGGAAAATACATGTTATTTTCAAGTGCACATGGAACATTCACAAAGGAGACCTTACTCAAGGCTATGAAAAGAAGTCTCAATACATTTAGGTGGACTGTAATCAAACTATGACTACAATGGGATTAAACTAGACATGCAAAACAGATACATATCTGGAAAAATTTCCAAATACTTTGAATTCATTAGCTTACTTCTTAATAATTTATTGATGAAAGAAGAAAGCACACAAGGAACATTTTTAAATATTTTGAACTAAATGAAAATGGAAATATACTCTATAAAAATCTATAGGATATAGTTAAAGTAGTGCTTAAAGGGAAGTCATTGTCAAGTGGAACTCTCCTACATTACTATGGGAATGCAAAATAGTACAAACACTTTGGAAAACAGTTTAGCAGTTTCTTATGAAGTTAAGCATACACTTAAAATGTTACTCAGCAATCCCACTTGTAGATATTTACACAAAAGAAATGAAAGCATATACCCACACAAAGACTTGAGTGTAGATATTCATATGAGCGTTGTTCTTACTAGCCCAAACCTAAATGTACATCAGTGGATGAATGGATAAATAAATTGTGGTATATCCATAAAGTACAATAAAAAGGAACAAGCTACTGATACTTACAACATGGATGAATTTCAAAAGCAATTGATAAGTGAAAGAAGTCAGTCACAAGAGACTACTTATTCTACGCTTCCATTTATGTGAAATTCTTGAAAAGGCACAACTGACAGAAAGCAGGACAGTGGTTGCTAGGGGCCAGGTGGGGATAAGGGCCCAAAGAAATATTGTTGTGATTGCCTGGTGGTTACATGATTATGTGTGTTTGTCTAAACTCATCATATTGTATATTTGAAGTTGGTGAATTTTATTATAGATAATTTATCCATCAATAAAGATGATTAAATATCATTTTCTATGTGGGGGGGAAATTTTAAATGAATAATTATTAGAACCAATAAATAAGATAAATAGATATATATGTATTTTATACATATATAAAATATTTTTTATAAAGCTGTCAAAGCCATTTATAAAATACAATGTGAAAAATCATATTCACAATAGCAAACAAACATCATAGCTAGGAATAGCTTTTTTCAAGAAATGTAGAGTGGTCCTATCTAGAGAGAATTATAAAACATTATTGAGGGATATTAAAAAAAGGTTTTAATAAATGAGAGTCATAAATTTTTCTTGAATAGAGTTGATATTATAAGGACAGAATATCAAAATCCTAATTTGGGAGTCAGGGAGGGGAAACAAGATAAAGTTTTGCAGAATATCATCTGGACAAAACACAAACAGGAATAGGAAAAATGAAAAAAAATGAGTTAAACTAGGGGGGATTTATTTTAGATTAAAAAATATTTTATTATGGGAAATATTAAACACTGTACACGAGGAGAGAGAATAGTATAATTATCTCCCTATTTCCATCACATGCCTCAATAATTTTATCTTTTATTCTCTCCCCAATCCACTGAATTATTTTGAAGACAATTTGAGATAGTATATCATTTCATCTATAAATATTTCAACATCTATTTCTAAAAGCTGAGGAGTTTTTTCAAAAATATAACAGCTGTACACCATTATCACTTTTTGAAAAGTCAACTTAGAATTCTTTGGTACCATTCAAATACCCAGTCAAGGTTTATGTTTCCCATTTGTGTCATAATTTGTTTTTCTGTTCATTTATTTAAATCAGGGTCCAAATATGGTTTCTGCACTGCAGTTGGTAGAAATATTTCTGAAGTCTATTTCAATCACCCTCTTTTCTTTCTATGTAGCTGCTCAAAAAAACCAGGTCATTTGTAGAGGTCCTTGTCTGATTTTTGTATCTGATATCCCCATAGTGTACTGGAGCAAATTTCTTGGCCCCTATTATTTCCTATAAATTGCTCGTTAGATGTAGAGATTATGAAATCTAGTTTTTTGGGGGGGAATAGAATTCATCGTAGTATCATATCATCTCAGGCATACAATGTCATTTTTTCTCTTTTATTGTACTAGTAGTCATTCATGATCATCATCTAGATTCATTATTCTATTGAGGATTGCAAATGATTATAGTCTAGTTATATTATTCCTTATTTATTTGTTGGGATACTCCTAGAAAGAACCACCCCTCTCCCGCCCCACTATTTGTTATTTGCTTACTCTCAGCTCATATTGGAAAGATGGATAAATATTGAATTATTTTCCTTTTTTAAAAAAACCAGTTTTCAAATGATGAACTGTGTCCTTACATCTGCCAGAGATGACCGATAGAGTTGAATTTGTTAAGTATCAGTATGTGCTCACAAATATAAACATTATTGATGTCATTGCAGTTATTATTCTTATTGAACTCACCTCATCCTGTCTTATGCTTATAGGAACATCTTTATACTGACTCGTGAATTCTCTGATCCCAGTATTCTGAGAGTTTCTTTCTCTCTGGTCTGAAAAGATGTTCTTGATTTTTTTTTTGCCCTAGACCTGAAATCAGACATTTTTCCAAGGAGCTCTTATTCTTTTTAGTGAGAAATGGTCTTTAGAGACCACAATCTATATGCATGAGTGTTTATTACAATTGGGTTGGCAATAGTGTGTAGGTATTTATCTTAATATATTTAAAATACTTAAATCTCAAGTAATTACAAAAATGTGATATTGACATAAAATTGGAAGATCAGTGGAACTGAATATCCAGAAATATGCAGAAATACCTTGTTGAATTTCTGATAAAAGTGGCATTCCATATCATTAGGAAAAAACTGATTTATTCAGTGAATGCTTAGGGACATCTCTTTGCCCATTTTAAAAGAAATTGAGGTGGATCTGTACCTTATTCCTTATATAATAATTCCAGATGGATGAGTAATTTAAATGGGAAAAGTTCAATCATGAACTTATTTAATTAAATTAGCCACAAAACATTTAAAGCAAAGATTGGCAGAACTATGGGGAGTAACAGACAAAGCCATCCTCTTAGTGAGAGATTTTAATAAATCAAATGTAATAACTGGCAGGATGGGAAGGCTTCAGCCTTTTATTCATTAAGCAGTTATTTACTGAGTGCTTCACACATGCTAGGTACTGTTTTGAACATTTAGTATAGCAGAGAGCAAATGGAGTACTTACTACATGTCAGGCTCTGTTCTAGGCAATGAGGTATAGCAGAAACAAAACAAACAAGAGAGCCGCTCTTATGGAGCTTATGTTGTATTAGGGTGGGGAATTTGAGCAACTAAGTTAATAAACCTGGTCTAATGGTTGTATGTAGAGAGCCCACCAAGTAGTGAATGCAGATTTCTTTCCAGCACTCATTCATAAAAATTAACAACATGTTGGGGCTGGCCCAGTGGTGTAGTGGTTAAGTTTGAGTGCTACACTTTGGTGGCCGGGGTTCACAGGTTCGGATCCTGGGTGCGGACCTACAGCACTCGTCAGCCATGCTGTGGTGGTGTCCCACATACAAAGTAGGGGAAGATTGGCAGCAGGTGTTAGCTCAGGGCTGCACTCCCTCACACACACACACACAAATTAACAACATGCTAGCCATAAAACTGCCCTCAAAAAATTAATAAAATGAATTGATATCATCCTGAGCACATTGTCTGACCATGATGCTAATTAAGTTAGAAATCAATAACAAAAAGATAAGTGAAAAATCACAGAATTCTTACATGGAACTTTAAGCAACTTTTAAGTAGAATTTATTAGAATTCATGGATTAACAAAATCAAATGAAAATATAGAAGATAGTTGGAATTGAATGGTAATAAAAAGACATAAAAAATTTGTGACCTACAACTAAAGCAGTTTTTAGTAAGAAATTTTTATAGTCATAAATGAAAAAGAAATGTTAGTGTTAATAACTAAGCATCACTTTTAAAAGGTTAGAGGAGGAGCAGACTAAACTGAAAGAAAATGGAAAGAAATGAAGATGAGAGCCATAATTAATGAAATAAAAAAACGGGTACAATAGAGTAGCTCTACAGTAGATGCACTCAGTAGAGCATCTCAATATTTTTAAAAGTGTAAGAAAACCAAATCAATCCTTGTCATGATATCGCAAGAATAGAAGAGAGAAAACACAGAAAACCAACATTATGGGACTTTTCTGTTAACAGAACGGTGGACTATATGTCCACGCTACATGTCTCCTTCTGAAGATAACTAAAAATGGTGAATATGATATAAATAAAGGTAAATAAAAGTATGAATGAGCTGGCAAGGAAGGAATTCATAGAGACTGTAAGCCAGACGCAGAACCCAGGATAATAAGCAGAGCCCTAAAACTGGCTTTACCCCAAGGGAATTGGCCAAGCTAGGTGAGCATCACCTTCCACCTTCTTCCTTTCATGGTCCCAGGGAGACAAAGCCCAACTGCATGAAATTGGGACCCCAAAGGACTAACCCCTCAGTGTAAGAGAATACTAAAATTAAACAGAACCAACCCAGCCACCCCAACATGCCTGCCACTGTCATCATCACCACTACTACTTCTAGAAACCAGTAAGAAAAGCTGTGCATTTGGAAAAACTATGCTGTGTAGAGAAAGTTAAAAAAAATACCATTCTGACCTTTGAATTTATCACCATCTGATGCCCCTTAGATCGGTTTGCAGCCTGAGTTCACACTTATCTGGATGGTCTGAGAAAGTACAAGCGGAACACTAGGTAGGTTGCAACAGGTTTAGGCAGTGGCAGGTGGTTGTGCCCCCAGGTGCCTGCAGGTGTATATCCTGTCCGGAGGAACACTCCTGCAACCTGTGCCTTCCATAGGTCAAGCTCTAAGAGCGTGAACTCAGCCAAAAATCACAAATTTACGTAGAAACAAGGTCTCATCAATAAGAACTACTAGAAAAACATACAGTAGAATCAAGTCTTCAAATGCTTCAAATTGTGTTGATTTTAGATACAGAATACAAAATACAGGTGTTTAATATGTTTCAAGAAATTGAAAATATGAGTAAGGAAGACACTATGAAAATGACCAAGGATATATGAAAAGGAACTAAGTAGAACTTCTGTAAATTAATCATATAATGATTAAAATTCAAAGCTGCCAGAGGAATAAAAGACAGATTATTTGCAACAGTTCAACAATTAGAGAAAGGTAGCTGATTATTCCATACCTATGATGAAAAGAAAATGATAGTGTAATATTTTCAGTGTTCTAAGAGAAAATAACCATCAACCAGCATTTTATACACAGCAAAACATCTTTCATGCATATGGATGAGATAAAACATTTTCAGAAAAAATCAGAAAGTGACATATGGCACCAATAGTTCTTCACCAGTAGAAATACTACAGAAAGCAGGAAAGAGAAGAGAGTTGAAAAGGCAGAGTCTAATATAAGATGTTAAAACTAAATCTAAATGTATCAATAATTAGAATTAAGTGTAATTGAATTAATGTTCTAGTTTAAAAAGACAAAGATTGACAGACTGGTTTTGAAAATAAAAATCTACCAATGTGATGCTTACAAGAGACACCTAAAACAAAGATATAGAAAAGTTAAAAATAAAAGGATGGAAAAAAGATGCAACAATCAAATTCTAATCACAATAAAGCTGGTATAGCTTTGTTAATTTTGGAAGAGATAGATTATAAGGCAAAATGCTTTACTAAGGAAAAAAGAGGGCCATGAATCTGTAATGCATCTGTTAAAATATGGGCCTCACAATATATAAAGCAAACATTGGCAGAAAATCCGAGGAGAAAATGACAAATCCACAATCACAGTGGGAGATTGCAGTATAACTTTCAATAATTGATAGATCCAGCAGATTAAAAAATTAGTAAAGAATAGGTGACATGGTTGTCACCTGGTTGACAAGTGTAATCTAATTAATGTATATACAACATTTCACCAAAAAAGTGAGGAATAAAAATTCTTTTTAAACACAGTACATTTATGAAAACTGACCACATATTGGGCCATTAGGCTAGTTTCAATAAATTTTGTATTGATCAGACCACATTCTATGACTATAATGAATTTTTTAGTATTCAATTTAAAAATAACTGTTTTGCACCATTTAGAGGAGCTAAAATCAAAAAGACCAGCAATACAAAGAGTTGTCAAGGTGTGGAGCCACTGGAACTCTTTACTGCTGGTGGGAGTGTAAAGTGGCACATCCGCTTTGGAAAATTATTTGGTCTTTCCTAATAAAATTGAAGGTGTGCACACCTGTTACTATGCAGCTTCACTCCTGTGAATAAAATGCTCATAGTGTAATAGCCTAAAACTTGGAATGTCTACCAGCAGCAGAATGGATGAATTCATTATGTAGGGTCATGCAACAGAACATTATATAGCAGTGAAAATAAGTGAGCACAATTGCATGCAGGAAGACAGTGGTGAGTAGATAAAGCTAGACATAAAAGAATATACACAGTATGATTCCATTTATATAAAGTTCAAAAGAGACAGAACTATTTATTGGGTTAGAAGTCAGGATAGTGGTTACTTTGGGGGAAAGGGAAGGGTTAGTTAATTTGGAGGGGCACAAGAGTGGCTCTGGGATTCTGATAACGTATTATTTCTTGAACTTTTGCCCTTCCCATGGGTGTTTTGACTGTGGGGTCATTCATTGGGTGGTATACTTAAGATTTTTTCTTTTAAAAAACTTAGAAGCTACATAATTTGGATATCCAGAACCATCCACTTCTAAATAATAATGAGTCAAAGATACATAAATGCTCTTTGCTAAAATTGGTGAGTAAAACTCTGAGAAACAGGATATTTATATAGCCTTGAAGTATCTCCCCCCAGTATGTATCATTTAACTCTAGTGGTTTTAACATGTCCACTAATTTTTGATACTCCTCTCTTCTTGAGTGTGGCCTGGACTAGTGATTGCCTTCTAATGAATAGAGCATGGAAAGGAAAAACTAGTAAATTGACAGTGAAGAAATCTGGCAAGTACTCCCATAACCACGTGATTAAGGTTAATATCACCAGTGATAAGTCGTGTTGACAGATGTATCCAGACATCATTTGATGAGAAGGACACATCCTCTCTGTGGTGTTCTTCCTCCAGATCTATAACCTCCGTCTGATTATGAGAAAGCATCAAGCAAACCCAAGGTACCCTTCATAAAACATTATAAAAGACAAAGAAAGACTGAGGAAGTGTCAGGCTGGAGGAGACTGAAGAGACATGACAAGTAAATACAATGTAGTATCCCAGGTTGGATCCTGGAATAGAGGAAGGACAACAGTGGAAAAACTGGAGAATCCAAATACAATCTGTAGTTTAGGTAAAAGTGTCAGAAAAGAATTAAAGAAAAATGTACAGCCTTAAATGCATATACTGGAAAATAAAGTCTTAAAACTAATGAGCAATGAATTCAACCTAAGAACAACAGAATAAGTCTGAAGACAGTAGAAGAAGGGAAATAAAGTTAAGGGAAGATATTGAAATAGTAGGTCTGACTGTAATAAAGAATATCAACAAAAGCAAAATTTGGTTCTTTGAAAGAATAATAAAATTGAAAAATAGATGTCAGGATTGACTCAAAAGTGAGAAGGAAAAGAAAGTATATAAGGAATGAAAAGACAGATAAAACTCTAGATGTTCAATAAATAAGAGGACATTATAAGCAAATTTATACTATTATATTTGAATTTTGAGATGAAATGAAAATTCCTATTAAAATATCATTAACCAAAAATGACTCGATAGGAAAGAAAAAATCTGAATAGCCCTTTTACTATAAATGAAATTCCAGAGACACCTGAAGATTAGACTAGAATAACTTTGACAGCAAATTCTGACAAGATAATATGAGAAAAAAGATAATAACCCAGCCATATTCATAAGCATAGATGCCAAAATCCTAAACAAAATATTGGTAAACCAAATGCAGGAACATTTAAAAAACAGTATATCATGGGGCTGACCTGGTGGCATAGTGGTTAAGTTCGCACACTCTGCTTCAGTGGCCTGGGGTTTGCCAGTTCGGATCTCGAGCATGGACCTACGCACAAGCCATGCTGTGGCGGCGTCCCACATATAAAGTAGAGGGAGATGGGCACGGATGTTAGCCCAGGGCCAATCTTCCTTAGCGAAAAGGGGAGGATTAGCAACAGATGTTAGCTCAGGGCTAATCTTCCTCACCACCACCAACAACAAAAAAGTATATCATGACCAGTTGGGCTTATCCTAGATATGTACAGTTTACAATTTGAAAATTAATTATTGACTATACTAACAGGGTAAAGGGAAATCATTTATCATTCCAATTGATACAGAGAAAGCATTTTGATAAATTCAGCTTCTAGTCATGTTTTTTTTTTAAAACATCAATGCAGCTGAGAACAAGTGCTATAGAACAGGGCATGGGGCATGAAGGAGAGCTGGTTGTAGTTTTGAATAGGGTATTTAGAGTAAGTCTCATTGAGAAGGTGACATTTGAGCAAAGACCAGACCGAGATGGTGAAGAAGTTAGTTGGGTGAGGAAGAGTCAGTATAAAGGTCCTGATGCTGGAGAAGGTCTGGGATCTTCAAGGAACAAAAAGAAGTCAACTGTGGCCACATTAGAGGGAGAGAAGGTGAGAGAGTTGACCTGGGCGATGAGAGGAAGACAGAACATGTAGGCCTTGTGACCACTATAAAGACTGAGTGTTCATCTGAAATAGGAAGCCATTTGACTAAGTTTTTATCATTTGTATTTATTTTTTGCTAGTTTAACTGGTATATAAGGATACCGTGGTTTTCAATATTGTCTTTGTTAGGAGATGATTTGTTTGTGTGTGTGTGTGATATTCTACCTTTTCTATTTCTGTTTGCTGATTTATTATTTTTTTTAACTTAACAGCTTTATTGGGAAATAATTCACATACCATACAATTTACCTATTTAAAATGTACGATTCAATGGGTTTTAGTATATTCATGGTTGTATACCCATCATCACAATCTAATTTTAGAACATTTTTGTCTCCCCTAAAAGGAATCCTATACCCATTAGCAGTCACTGCCCATTTCCCACACGTCTCTCCTCCACTTCCAAGCCCCAGGCAACCACTATTTATTTTCTATTTGTCTAGATTTGCCTGTTCTAGATATTTATATAAATGGAATCATACAACATGTAGTCTTTTGCTTCCAGGTTCTTTCACTTAGCATCATGTTCTCAGGGTTCATCCATGTGTAGCATGTGTTAGTATTTCATTCCTTTTTATTGCTGAATAATATTCCATTGTACAGATATACTGCATTTCATTTATCCATTCATCAGTTGGTGGATATTTGAGTTATTTCTCCTTTTTGGCTATTTTGAATAGTGCTGCTACAAACACTCCTGCACAACGGTTTGTGTGGACATAGTTTTCATATTTCTTGGCTATATGCCTAGGAGTGGAATTGCTGGGTCATGTGGCAACTTACTGGTTTGTTTTAATTACTTGTGGAGATCTAGCATTGACCTTCAATATTTTAATCTATTATTTGTATCTCAAGGTAGTATATTTCATAAATGTTTCATATAAATTTTCTCAGTGGCTTTTGTTTTGTTATTCCCCTTTTATTGTTGTTAAACAAAAGTCTGGATTTTTAAAAAAAAATATTGTATTCAATCGTCTTGTTTCTGATGACAGAATCCATCTAACAGCATCTGGGATTCTGTTTTCCTCTATTCGTTAGTTAAGTAAAAAATGTTTTTATTATTAATCCTTTGACTCTCTGGAGATGATTTCTCATTTTCTTTAAAGGTGACTTTAGAGATGGGGCAGGGTGGTGAGGATTTTCAGTGAGGTGGAAGTGACAGTGAAGAGAAAGATTTCCAGAAGGACCAAGTTGACAGTTGCCCTTTGTTGGTTTGCTTAAGGAGCTCCTGGCAAGACAATGGAAAAAATGGTGAAAAGGGAAGGTGGTCATTAGTAAAATGCCATTTTGCTCATTACAGCTTTAATGTTGCACGCTTCACTTTCAGGGCAAACTTATGAAACCTGCCTGTCTTGTGATCCTTCCAAGGTCCACAGGTTCTGGAATTTACTTTTCCTTCATTGTCATCTTCTTTCTCCTTTTAAAATAAAACTTATCACATACTAGGATTGTGAGAGAGAGTAAGAGGCTCTGTGATTTCCAGTAGTACTTATCACATTTAATCACAGTGTCTTCCTGGTTTTCAGAAATGACTTTAAGATCAATTTAAAATGTCAGTGGCTTTAGTGTAGTCAGTATAGAAAGCAGGAAATGTGCAAAAGTCGTGGGTCTCTTGCCTCTAATTGGGTACTCTGGGTTCCATAGAACTGGGTCTGTAAAATTAGATGGTTGGCTATAGCTGCAGAAAGTTCAGTATGTAAGAGAGAACCCCGGGTGTAGGGCTCGTGGTCCGTTCATATCTTCAGTTTGGGTGGGATGCAGGGATAATGAAGTTTCTAAGGCAGAATAAGGGCCATAGATTTTATTTAGGTCATTTTGCTGCAATTCTAGTTTGTCTTTAATCTTACATATATTATCATGCCCTTAATAGCCAAAACTTTTATAATTGTAGTTTAGAAAAATTCTCCTGAGTTCTAGACTGCTCTCTGCTGCTTAAGTAGCAGTGTAACCTTCAGTAGATTACTTACTTATCCTCTTTAGGTCTGAGATTTCTCACATATAAAATAAGAATTAAAACTGTCCCTATCTAATAGAGTAGTTATAAGGATTGAAAATAGGTATTTATATTTAGCACAATGCTTGGAATACACAAAGTGTTTGTGAATTCTGGCTCTCATTATTGCTTCCTAGTAGACTCCACATGTGCTAAATTTGCAAGTCAACATTAGCTTAATCCTTTAGCTGTGGTCTCAGGACATTTGTTTTTACATTCTGTGTCCTACGTTTGAGGGTGGGTTGGAGAATGGAAGAATAGAAACAGGGACCCTTTAATAGCTAACCTTGTCAGATGGTTCTTCAAGAAGAAAGGTTGTTGAACTAATTAAGACCATACTCTTAAAAACCAAGAACAATTGGAAATAATGTCTGATTGGAAGTAATATCTGTTTTCACTTGTCTGTGTAATAGAATCAAACCTTTTCATTATTAACAAAATAAAATGCAACACCCGTGTTCGGGAGCTGAGGATCATTCAGGCAGTCCGTCAAGAAGACTCCCCAAAATAAAAACAGTAGCTTACGGGCAACTTCAGGTAAAGGAAACAACGTGGAAGAAAAGAAAGCACAGATTAGCTTCTTCTTTCATTGTCACCCAACATGCAGTAAAATCTCACGCTGCTTAAACAGAGGAGAGTCTGAGTTCTCAAAGGTTAATTTAGGGGCTGGCCCAGTGGCATATCAGTTAAGTTCGCACGTTCTGCGTTGGTGGGCCTGCAGTTCATGGGTTCGGATCCCGGGCGCGGACCTACGCACCACTCATCAAGCCACGCTGAGGCGGCATCCCATATAGAAGAGCTACAACTCTTCAACTGATACACGACTATGTACTGGGGCTTTGGTGAGAAAAAAGAAAAAGAGGAAGATTAGCAACAGATGTTAGCACAGGGCCAATCTCCCTCCAAAAAAAAAGAGTTGAATTTAAAGAAAAGTTAATTTAGATTTTAAATGATGATTTTTGAAAAAAATTAAATTGGTGTGTCATCACAGTCCAAATGGTTTTAAGTAGAATGCTATTTTATGTCAATGAGATATACTAATTGTTTTAATTCAGTTGTTCTCGGTGAGCTCAATATCATCATTGTTTTTATCAGCTGTGTTTTCAAAAGTAAAGACAGGTTTCAGCCCAGCTATTGGAGTTGCTATTGATTTGGGGATTAACTTTTCTTTTTTCAAAATAAAAATGTAATAGTCTTTTTGGTAAAAAGCTCAAGAGTGCATCAGAAGTAGAAGTACATGTGGAACGAGCTGTTGATTACTGATGGCTCTTTCAACATGATAATAGTCTAATGCTAAAGGTGAAATGTCTTTATGATACACTGTGAATGAGCTCATTGCTCTTTATGAATATTATAGCAGCTTCAAAATCTAGCTCAGATATCTCCTCCTCCATGAGGTCAGCCCTCAGCCCCAAGCCGTAAGTAATCCTTTCCTCCTTTGGATTCCAGTGGCATTGCTTATACCTCTCTTGGTAGTTATAAATCAGGCCTTGCAACACAATTATTTGTAGTTCCTTTTCCCTAATAAAATATAAGTGCCTTAGAGCACAGACTGTTAAACATTCAGATAAACTCACCAGGTAAATTACTGAATATCTACTACATCCAAATGGTGCCTTAAGTATACAAACATGAGTATTACTCAGCTCTTGTCCTTGTCATTTTATTCCTCATAATACCTAGTCTCCCTCTTGACGTTTTTTCTCTTGTATTCCATGATGCTGTCTTTTTTTTCCTCCAGCTTCTTTCGCCACTACTTCATGGTGTATTTTATCTCTTCCTCTAATAGACTTCTGAATGATGAAGATGCCCAAGGCATGTTCCTGAACTCTCTTCTCTTTTTTTTGGTGAGGAAGATTAGCCCTGAGCTAATGTCCATTGCCAGTCCTCCTCTTTTTGCTGAGTAAGACTGGCCCTGGGCTAATATCCGTGCCCATCTTCCTCTACTTTATATGGGACGCTGCCACAGCATGGCTGACAAGTGGTGCGTGGGTCTGTGCCCAGGATCCGAACCTGCAAACCGCAGGCCACGGAAGCGGAGCAGGCGAACTTAATCACTATGCCACCGGGCCAGCCCCAACTCTTCTCTTTTCAGTCCTCTCTCTAGGTGATCCCATTTATTCTCATGCACTTAAAATAGCATCTTTATGTCAGTGACTCTCAGTTTATATCTCTAGTCCAGACACTTCTTCTGAACATCAAGTTCACATATTCCAATTGCATTTGAACTCTCCTGGGTATTAGAAAAATAAATATCTGAAAGAAAACCCTGATCTTTCCCCCAAATGTGGTCCTACTCTCTAGGAAAGCACCTTCATGCACCCTACTGGCAAGTCAAAATCCTAGAGGTGATCTTTGACACATCTTCTCTGTCACCCTCCACATTGAATCCATTACCAAGTCCTATTGATTCTACCTCCAAAATACCTTCTTCCTCCAGGCTCCACTCTCTACAGCACTGTCTACACCCCTACCTGCAGTGCAAGTAGAATGGCCCCTTTTGGCCCCTCTGGTCCAATCACCAGAGTCATCACAGTGATCTTTTAAAATCATAAAGCAGATCATGCTTTAAAATTCTTCCCTGATTCTCACTGTTCTTAGGATAAGATTTAGAAATCCTCAACATGGCTTCAAGACTACATAATCAGATCTTCTTTTC
Organism: Tapirus indicus; assembly: GCA_031878705.1. Lineage (NCBI taxonomy): Eukaryota > Metazoa > Chordata > Mammalia > Perissodactyla > Tapiridae > Tapirus > Tapirus indicus. The sequence continues at coordinate 28,493,983 of CM062937.1, read as the reverse complement.
CAATCCCTTCTGGTGCCACACACCACCTCTGTAATCCAGCAATGGTAGCATTCTTCAATCCCAGGGATTTGCTGAGTTTCCCCCCTTCCACAGTTTAGGGATTGTCCACAAGCTCTGCCTTTTGAGGATCACCTTCTACCAAGTGAAGTCCCACTAACCCTCTCAGCTTAAACATTGTTTTCTCAGAAAGGCTTTACCCAGCCCCTCAGACTAAGTTAGGTCCCGTCCTCCTTTTATATCTTGAAGTATCCTGGACTTTTCCTTTATATCACCTGTGGTAATTGGTAAGGTTTATTTTGTCAGGTGATTATTTACTCAATACAATTACTGTTGTTCTCTAAGACCCATGAGGGCAAAGACCTGTCTGTTTTGGTCACACTTCAGACCCAGGACCTGACACATGGTGAAGAGTCAATAAATATTTGTAGAATGGGTAGAATAAATAGGAAATAAAAGTTCAAAAGCACATTGAAATACTGTATAACAGAATATGCTTAAAATTGAGTATATGGAAATAAGTTTCTCCCACCCATGTGAAGACCTTATTTTGTGACTAAAGCAGGCTTCTGCTGTTTCCTGACCTATCAGATTTTAGTATTGTTATTACCAAAGAATATATTTGGCAGGAGGAAAAAAGTATTTTTTATCAGTTTGACAACAAATATTTATTGATCACCTATTGTTTGCCTGGTACTGTTCTAGAAGCTCGGGACACAACCGGTGTGCAGCTTACTTTCCCATGGGGGACTGATGGTAAACAGGTATACAGGAAATTTCAGTTCTTGAAAAATACTGTAAACTGAATAAAACAGAGTGCTGGCATGGGGAGGGTGGTTAGAGCAGTCCTGTCTGAAAAGGTAACATGTGAGCTCAGACCTGAGTGAGTAGGAGTCAACTATTGAGTATCTAGAGGAAAAGCCTTCCAGCCAGAGGAAACAGCACGTGCAGAAGCACTGAGGCAGGTACTGCCTGGCGTGTTTGAGAGACAGAGGGGTGGCCAGTGGTCCTAGAGCATAGTGAAGGAAGGATGAGGACAGTCCGAGATGCCTTGGTTTGCAGTTCTGACTCTCCCCTTACTGGCTGTTTATCACAAAATGGACACAACGGTCATGTCCAGCTCATAGGAGTGTTGCTAAATGAGATGATGAGGGTAAATATTAGTAATATGTACATCATTGGTAATGTAAACATAATTAACCTACCTTCCATAGAATTTATGTCAAGGAGAAACTAGTAGAGTGAATGGTAAACTAATGACTGGTTATGTGTTTAATAGTTTACTAATGGATTATCTTTTAAAACAGTGTTGCTAATTATTTACAAATATTCATGTTTACATTGATTTCTCACAAAAGGTTAAAAAGCTGAAGAGAGAGCTCTCACAGATGAAGCAAGAATTGCTCTATAAAGAACAAGGCTTTGAAACATTGCAACAGTGAGTATTAAAATCCTGAAATTGACTTGAGAATAATTTAAAGCCCCCTAACTAAGACAAAGGAAATAGAACTACCGATTACCTAAGAGATTTCTCGACGAAACATAAAGTAAAAAGCTCAAAGCTCTGCACCAAAAAACAAAAAGCAATCAACTGACAGACAAAAAACTTGGGAAAATCTATACACTTTGAAAACATCTGAAGTTTTTATTAATCATTGGAGATCCCGAGAAACTCAAGTGAGGAACTTGACTTGGTCTCCCGGGCGCCTGGCAGCCTGCTCTGCGCTGGTGGTCTGGAGCTAAGGGGACGGCCCGGGGAGCACTCCACGTTCTGCTCGAGGGCTGGACTAATGAGCTCCACTGCCCTGGGCCCCGGTGGAGGCGTCTCTGAGTTCCTCATTTCCCGGGCGCCTTCTGCCCTTTCCAGTTCTGTGCTGAAATCTAATAGGCCATTGGTATAGCCCTAGGCTGGGCCTGGTTAAATGGAAACGTAGAGGGGAGAGGGGAGCCGGGTCTGGAGATCCCTGCTGCATTCCCAGCCCCTGGAAGCCGCGGCTCTCCCTGCTGATGAGGCCCGGCCAGGCACCCCAAGACTTTCCAGCTCTCTCAATTCCCACCACAGGGTCTCTGATGCAAGGGAAAAAGCCAGTGGTTTTGCAGCCACATGACCACAGAGAGGATTGAAGGTGTTATCCCTTGAAAGGCATTCATCTGCCTTTTACTTCCCTCCTCCATGGTGCAGGACCCAGTGCCACCAGTTGTGACAGGGATCTCCCTGATGGGTTTCACGTCCAGGCAGGTCTCCTGCCCTTCCCTGCATCTCCCTCAGCAGCAGTACGAGGCAGCAGGGTGTCACCCCTTTTAAAGATCCTGTATGTTCTCTGGCCCGGCAAACATAAGCTGATGATGAGTTTAGATGATGAGTTACATCCCAGGATCACCAGCCACTACGCTTGACCACCGATCACATGACGTGAGTTTCAGACATTTGGTTTTATGACTCAGTCTTTTTTGCCTGCTCACCTCATGTAATCATGACCATGATAGTCTTCAGATGCTCCTCCCACCCCAGTGGTTCTCAAACCTGACTGCATATTAGAATAATCGGAGGAGCTCTTTAAAAAATACCTGTTTCTGGTGTCCACCCTAGGTGTGTTTATGAGATCGCCAGGTGGTTCTCGAGTAGAGCTGTGTTCTAAGAACTTCAGCTGGTGGCAGAGCTCACCTAGAAACTGGGCAGACCTGGAATGACATAAATGTGTTATTTAGTCATTGTACATCGACATAAAGGAAGGCTTTCTGGTGGGAGTGGACAAAGAAAATAAACTTTGAAGAGCACCACAAAATGTTTAGCCATACGTTAAACATTTTTAAGGCCCATGAAATTATAACTCATGTCACCACCCGAGATTAAAGGTTAGCCAAACTTGCTGTTTTTGTTATATTGATGTAACAATGCCGTATTGTTTCAAAGCAGTTTGCTTGCAAGCAATTTTTATAGGAATCTAAGGCATGTTTAAGAATCTGTCAATAACATTCCACAAGAAAACAATAGACATTTGTTGTAGAAATTCAGGCTTTCTCTTACAATGATTCTAATCCCTTGAACTAAGAGCAGAAAGATATGGTATCAGCGGAGACCTCTCTTGTTGATCTTAACTATAGACAAAATAAAGCTGTTTTCATTCAGATGTTAACTACCATACTACTAGAACAGTGAATAATGATTGATTGAACCCAGAGACCATACTTTTTGAGAAACCACATTCCTGATACTATAAAGGGATTTTTACTTGGGGTTATGACAGGAAATATATTTCAGGAAAAGATTTAAATAGAATCCCACTGCAGCCTTTTGCAACTTTTCACTTATTCACAATGGAATGGAATATTTTTGTTGAATCTGGAATTATAATGTAATTTAAACTCAGGCTTCATTTTACTTGATGTAATAGTTCATGCTGGATGAATGAATGTAGTTTTATTCTCTAGGTTATTCATTTCAGTCCGTGGTCCCAAATTTGACTTTGGCCTAAGTGAGTGTAGCTTATGTGTAGATGGATACCAGAAAGAAACATATTTCTACTTTGCCACCTCCAGTGTTCAGTCAAAATTGAAAAATGGGAGGTGATGAAACACCCAGCAAGCCAAAAGTATATGTAGAGTCTGTGAAAGTTTAGCTCTGGGGGTGCATATTTTCCAGGGAAGGCATGCAAATGGTAATCTCTTCTCTTTCAGAAGAGGCTAAGATATAGGGAAAAATTAATTATAAGGTACAACCAAAAAACTTTTGACTTTTTAGGGAAAAATATTTAATGGTATTCCTCAAATTAAGAACAAAAAGCACAGTACTTTGTTTTAAAAATCAGCAAGTAATGCTAGTATTTTATTTTGTTGTGTTAGGGTCAAAAGAGAGAAAAGGTGGGAGAAGAAAAGGGGAGGAGAAAAAGGAGAAACATAGAGGTAAAGGGAAAAAGTGACATTTAAAGTAGAGAGGTTCAAAGGAGGCAGAAGAAAGGGAAGGAAAGACCAAAAGGGATTCCGTGATGAATGCTGCGTTGGGATGGCTTGTTCTTGTCATATTTAACTTGTGATTGAGCGGTGGATATCTAAGAAATTTTCACCTATTTTTAAAGCTCTCTGCAATTTAAATTAGCAGTCTTGAAGTAGTCCTGCTTTTATTTTTAAATGTTAAAGTTTATTTCTGAAAACAGCTTGCCTGCTTTTTTATTTTCAAATGTTGAAGTTGATTTCTGAATTAAAAACTTGTTTTACTGTTAAATTCTGCAGGTTTTACACAAGTAGGAAGAAATTACTTGGGCTTTAGAGATTCACTTTGACACAGTTTGAGATTCCTATATTATTAGCTATTTTGTGAAATCTCACCCATTTTTTTTTTTAATTAAGATAGGGCTTTTGCCTCAACTAAGTTGGTAGGTAATAATACTTAAGGGGACCAACAATTTCACTGACAAAGGCCTTCCAAAGTAAATGGAATTAACTAACATTCAAAGTACTTCCAGTGTTCTTATCAAATATTATAAATATAATAGTCATGAGAACCCCAAGCCTGAGCCTGTGAGGCTAGTCGCCCTTCTAGGGAGATAATATTTTATTTTATTTTATTAGGGAGATGTCTATGCAATTTAGGGGCTAAATTTGCGTAAACGTTCTGGCCTTGGTTTCTTTGTTTGGAGGACGTGTGACTAGTAGATCTCCAGGGTCCCTTCCCACTCTGAACACTTGGCGTGTGTGTGTGTTTAATTCAGTGACTTCATTGGTTGTACTTTATTATCGAATGATCTTATGATGAAATTTATTTTATTTTCTTAGATTCTTAAAGGCTTTAATTGCTTGTTCAGCAGCATAAAATATTTAGTAAAATAGTGCTTGGGGAAATCTGTTCTCTACAGACTGCACTTGTTTGAGTAAATTTTGTTTGGAAGAGTGAAAAAGATGGCATTGTTTTGGTCTTTTTTTTCAGATTACACCCTTCACATTGAAATAAATATAAATTATTAAATGTTTTAAACCAAATGAGCTCACAGCCTGTTTTCTGTGATTTAATAGGTGCCATTTCTCTGGAGAGTCTGTGGATTAGACCAAGAATATGTCTGGGGATGAGAGTTGTGGGCCGATGGGGCAGAGGCATCATCATACATTCCTTAGAGAAGTCCAAGTTGTTCATAGTGAATCCTGGGCAGCATAGGTAGCAGGGGGAACCAGGAGAGTGATGTGAAGAAATTGTTGGGGCCGGCCCGGTGGCGCAGCGGTTTAGTTCGCGCTTGGCAGCTCGGGGTTCGCGGGTTCGGATCCTGGGCGCCCGCCAACGCACTGCCTGTCAGCCATGCCGTGGCGGCGTCCCATATAAAGTGGAGGAAGATGGGCACGGATGTTAGCCCAGGGCCAGTCTTCCTCAGCAAAAAGAGGAGGATTGGCGACGGATGTTAGCTCAGGGCTGGTCTTCCTCACACACACACAAAAAAATTGTTAAACTATTTTTTAGAAAGAATTAGGTAATTTGGTTGAGCCCTTCAAGCACAAAGAATTCGGATACATGAGATCCTCTGACGTGGGGTGACCATGTGAACTGTTAAGGACGTTTGGTGAGCAGATCTGCAGAGGTAATAGATTAGCTCATTGAAGAGCTCTTTATTCAAGGTTAGTTGACAAATGAACATATCTGTCCTTCTGCCTTATTCCTAGATTTGAACTCATTCGGCAAGGCAAGCAGTTTTATCTTGACTCACAACTGTCATAAAAATAGAATAAATACTTTCCATATACTTAAAAAGACATAAGAAACTAACCACACAATCCACTATTGTGGGTCACACAGTAGTATAAATAATAATTGCAACCCTTTATGAAAGGCCTACCAAGCTGTGGGCACTGTGCTGGGCTTTGCACAGACATTGTGGCATGTAAAATTAGGCGGCAGGGACGAGTCCTGTAGTTCCTGTGATTGTCCAGTTGATTGGCATTTCTGTCCTTCTGCTAAATCGTCTGCTTGGGTCCTTAACCTTTCTCAGGGTGGAGAGCAAGATCAGCATGTGCTGAGGTTTGAGTTCATCCAGTAGTGGGATCACCCAGACAGACTGAAGACAAAAGACTGAGCCTGAAAGTGATTAGAAATGGACTGGATATGAGGTGGGGGTTGGGAGAAATCTTAGCTAGAAGTGATTAGAAGAGAAGGGAGGGAAACCATCAGCTTGAAAGGATGACACTGGTATGTGAGAGTCAAATAGTAAAATAATCAGCCAACTACAGCAATCCAAAAATCAATTCCTACTGGTTTTTTTTTAACTTGTACTCTGTCTTCTTCTTTAATTTCGTTTCCTTTTCTTTTTTTTTTTTTTTTCTTTTAACAGAATTGATAAAAAAATGTCTGGAGGCCAGAGTGGCTATGAACTTAGTGAAGCCAAAGCCATTCTAACTGAACTGAAATCTATCAGAAAGGCTATCAGCTCAGGAGAAAAAGAGAAACAAGATCTGATGCAGGTATGTTATAGAACATTTTGTTAAATCAAACAACTGCCTTCTGGGGCCCTGGAAACTCTCCTTGAGGCAGAAGTTCCCCATCAGAGTCTGGATGGCCCTTTATCACACCTGCTTCATTCATATAGAATTTGGTCCCGTAGGAGACTGTGACAGGCACTACGACAACTGGCTTCCTTGGAGGAAAACAGATTGGTTCAAGGTTCTGGTATGCTTATTTGAAGGCAGGTTTTGGATGGGCTTTAAGACAGGGGCTGGTGGATCCCAGAGCCCATATAAGGAGATTAGCACCTTGGTGCACCTTGCTACTCACTGAAAACTTCATATGGAAACCAGATAAGCCGGGTTATCTAAACCGGTGATCCTCAGTCCAGGGTACGTAAAGGGGATGTCACCTGTCATCAGGAAGCAGAGGGTATGCCTTGAGGAGTGTGGGGAGGGTATGTGAGGAGCTTAGAAAAGCTCCCCCTTACCCCAGGAGATTCCGAGGTGCTAGCTAGGGGTGGGAGGGGGAGTGTTGACCCAGCAAGGGAATATCCATATGGCCACCCAAGGAAAGCTGCTCATGGCAGTAGATCTCCTCATTACACCTGTACAGTCCTCACCTTAGGGGTCTTAGCTCCCAGTGACTCAGCTTTGTGTGCAGAAAAAAACCACCATTCAGAGATCAGTATTCTGCATTTTGAGGATCTATATTTAGCAGACACAGTCAGCTTTTTTGTTTGAGTGAATCTTTTCTTCCTCTTCCCTTCTCTCCAGACCATAATTATCACAAGCACTAAGAATTCTTTGTATTTCAGATATTTGGAGTTCTTTACCTAGCTGAGTAAGGTTTTAGTCTGTGTCTTTGGGAAAATGTTAGAGCCAGTGGTGATGTTTGCATTCTTAATAGACCCTCTAAATTTAAATACAATATTCAACTACTTTATTTCAGTTTTCAACATGCTAGTTGAATATGGATAGATATTCCTGAACCCATATAATTTTGCATTTGAGGAATTTTTAAATAACTTGCAAGAAGAGTTCAAATAGAAAAGACGGTAGTAATAATAGCAAATATTTATAAGTACTGACTGTGCCAGGCAGTCTTCTGCCTGCTTTGCATAGGAATAGTTCATTTAATTCTCACAAGAACCCTAAAGATAGGCACTGTTATTATCCTCAACTTACAGATAAGGACATTGCAATACAGAAAAGTTAAGTAACTTAAAGTCACACAGCTGGTAAGTGGCAGGACTGGGTTCAAACCTAGACAATCTTGCTCCAGAATACAGTCATGCATCACTTAACGGCATCGTTAGGCAATTTTGTTGTTGTGAGAACATGATAGACTGTACTTACACGAACTTCGATAGTACAGCCTACTACACACCTAGGCTAGATGGTACTAATCTTATGGGACCATTGTATATGCGGTCCCTCATTGACCACAACATCGTCATGAGGTGCATGACTGTATGTGGTTTTAACATATACAAAACTTAACTTGGATACTTTTTGAGTTTGTGCCACAATGATCCTGCTGATTAAATCAATTCCTGAAATGTACAGAATAGGTCCTTTGAAAAAAGTTAATGGAACTTGAACAAATTTACTTTGGAACTTCATAAATCACCAATATTAGGTCATCTTTGATTCTTCCTGTAAGCTTTGGATTTATACACAGGCCAGATTAAATTAAAAGATCAGATTCCTTTTTGATTACCAAAGTCTATAAACAAATTAATTAGTAGATAAAGAAATCAACAACAGAGCTGAGAGGGACACTAGATATCTTCTTGACTTTCAAACCTCTGACCATGACGCACAGTTATGTATGTTCTACATCAAAACTCAATAACATGCAAATGTCTTTACCTGTAGATACACACACACACACACACAACAAATTTCACAGAAATATGCCTGCTTTTAATGCTGGTAATGTACTCTGATTTCATTTTCTAGTCTCTTCTATTTCATTAAAGAACATCCTAGTCATGATCTACTAAATTGATTGAGTGCATTGTCATCACAGATAGGTCTGAAAAATACTGATCTTTTCACTAGCCAGATGAAAAAATAGAAAAGACTTGCCTAAGGTCACTAAAGGTTTCTTTTCTGTAATATATTTGATGTGATCATTTAAGTTTTATCCCTCTTGCATATACATTTTTGTATAAATACGCCTTCAAAAGAAAATAAAGAAGGTTAGATACAAAACAATTATGAGATCTCTGATGTTTCCAATTCCTTATTGTGAGAATTGTAAATATCAGAATTAAATCCTGGCTCTTCTTAAAGTTGATAATAATGAGTTTCTTACTTTTAAAATAAATAAAATCACACAATTTTATTAGTGTTTTTGGGTAGCAATTTAGATAAGATTTTTCCTTTTTCATCCTCACCTGCTCACATCCTCCCTCCAAAGTAAACTCGGTGTATTAAACCTGGGTGCCGGCAGTAGGTGCCTTCACTCTTGATTATTCACTTCACGAAACCAAACGGATCCCTATAGGCTGTGCCATGCAGTCGATGTACACACGGGCTCGGATTGACTGCCAGTACTGCGACTTCTAGGCTGCAGTTTCCTAACCTCTAACATTAATGTGAGCTAAATAATATCTTGAGTCCCACCCAGATGTAAAATGGCATAACCGTAGACATCTTCTAAGTAGGAAGTTTTCTTGCCGTATCCAAAAGGAGATTGCATTATAGGTGCTCCGTGTTTCCATAATTTCTACTGCATAAAGTGTGTAGTTCTTATCAAAATAGACCCTTCTTTTCAATGAAATTTTAAAAATGAGAAATGCATTTATTAAATATAAGGATACCGTTATTCACAGAGTAAATAGTTCCCAGGCTGTCTTGGGAGAGGTAAGATAACCGTTTAATATGACCTCACATACTTCCAAAGTCACATGTGTGTATGTGCAAAATTATATTCTACTCTTATTTTTTAAATAATTTAAAGTGATAAGTACCTACTGAAATAATCGTTTTTTCCACTGAGATTAGCTCTTTCAATTTACTTGTACCTGGTGGGGAAGTTTTGCCCTCTTGAATGTTAAACTTTATGAAGTCCTTTGCATTTCCTGAACAGAGTCTTGCTAAGCTGCAGGAGCGGTTTCATCTGGATCAGAGCACTGGCAGGTCTGAGCCCGACTTGAGATCCAGTCCTGTGAACTCTCATTTATCTCTCTCCAGACAGACCCTTGATGCCGGCTCACAAACAAGCATTTCCGGAGATGTAAGTTATCCATGGAGAAGGGTTGGCCCCAGCACTGTCCTTGATGGGCCTTAATTACAATACGGATAGCAAATGGAACAAGAGCTGGATAGGTGGTTTGAATCCCAGCCATGTGCATTCAGTATTCATGCTCATAAGATTGGTTGTAAAAATCATAGCCTTGGGGCCGCCCGGTGGCGCAGCAGTTTAGTCCGCTCTTGGCAGCCCAGGGTTCGCAGGTTCGGATCCCGGGCGCCCACCGATGCACTGCTTGTCAGCCACGCCATGGCGGCGTCCCGTAGAAAGTAGAGGAAGATGGGCACGGATGTTAGCCCAGGGCCAGTCTTCCTCAGCAAAAAGAGGAGGATTGGCGATGGATGTTAGCTCAGGGCTGGTCTTCCTCATGAAAAAAAAAAAAAAAAACATAGCCTTATTTTCTGGCTAGGTGCCAAGCATATCAGGATTTGTCCATATGAATAGCTTTGTTCAAACTTTCTTGTACTGTATTTATTCAAAGACACAATCAAAAGGCTAGAGACACATGAGAATTTGTTTTTCCTATTAAATTTAGAGTCTTGGAGATTTAGGTCCTTTCAAATAAACATTATGGCTAATGAGAAACATAAATATATGCCTTTAAAAACTAACAAGAAAACTTGTTTTTGTAAATCCAAAGTTGATTATATTAAAATGTTTAATTTGTGGTTTATACCCAGCACTCAAAAATATTTAATGTGGCTTAAATATTATTAACTATTTTGCATTCTCCCATTTTGGGACCATTAGCAGATATTTACTGTCCAATGAGTTCCCAGTTATTTTCATATTCTCTTATGCTTCCTTGAATTCTGTCCTATGAGAGTTAAAACAGGTAGAGATCAACAGTAGGTCTTACCTGTTTGAAAAATTATTTTTTGAAGTTATTTATATTTTATGCATTTGAAAGCTAACTGATGGAAACTTTGGCTCATAGAGACAAGGAAATTAGTTCCAGTTCATAAATTTTATTGACCTGTACACCCCTCATAAACTCTTAGAAACCAGAAACATTTACTTGATATTTTTTATCTTGAAATTAATGTGTGGAGGAAATGATGCTAAAGTCTTTCAAAAACAGACAAGCTTGAATTAAAAAGAAATGTTTTGCCCCTACTGAGACTTTAAAGTAAGTGCCTTTTTCAACTGGTGTTCCCAATTTCAGTTCCATCTTCTTTAGCTTTTCAATTACTTGTATGTTCTAGAAACAAAAGCAGTTTACCTTCATTCATTAGCAGAGTTAATTGACTTTTTCCCTTTTGTTTTTTACTAGATCGGAATGAGAAGTAGATCAAATTTAGCTGAAAAGGTCAGGCTGAGCCTACAATATGAAGAAGCCAAAAGGAGGTAACCACGGGAGGGCTGTTCGTTCAGTGGTCAGCGGGCTTACACAGGATTTTCTTTCCGGAATTAATCTTTACTCCTAGAGTGACATCTGCTGGGCGCTCCCCATGCGTTCTCACCAAGGTTACCCTTCCGTTGTTTAGAATGTAAGGTTTTCAAAGTCCCCTCTCTGTTCCCTGTCTCTTCCTTTCCCCCTCCCCTCAAAGCTGAAGAACAAGGAGTATTAATGAGAAGTGTGGGAATGAAATTGTCCCCTTCTCTTCTGGAAGAAAGAAGCTTTGAGCCTGTACAATACATACAACTAGAAGTGAAAAGATTGGTTTCTCAGATAGAAGCATGATGCAGTGGCTCAGGTACAGGTCTTGACAGCAGTTGACAAGTTCTGAGGTAAAGAGCTTTAAGCATGTTCCTTTGCTTTGAAGGGAAGACCTCCTGCTAATGCCCTGGAAGATGCTGGGGTGTCTGTTCCAGTGGCTTACTATAGGGAGAAGGAAGAAAGATTCTCATGTCTCTCCTTTGCCTCATAAGCTCCTATTAAACCCTGTGCTGTCTTTTTCTCACCTTGTGGCTCTGCTTGAGTAAGGCATACGAGCCTTCTCCGTCCCTGTCTGGTAGGCAGACTCAACTTGTTTTCATGGTATAGGACACTTTGCTTATTTTGAGGGAGAAGGTCATACTGATAAATTTGATTTCATTATTTTCCTTTTAAGAGTTTAAAAATGCTATTGATGTATCATTTAGGAAGACCCACGGGGGAAACTGTATTATCACCCTGCAGGGGCCAGAGAAATTTATCCTGCTTCTCCTCAGGAGCATGAAAAGCTCAGCTGAAAGCCCTCTAGAATGTCATGGTTTCCTACCATAAGGAAGACCATCAGATAGATATCAAAGTATATCCATTATTACTGGCGATGATGATAATTTAAAAGTAATTGGCCAAAGTTCTTAGAGGTTATCTAGCTTTAGCAAAGTAATTATTTGATCTGCCTAAATATAATATTTGCTTCTGTGTAGCCTCTATTACTAATATTATTTGGTTCTTTGATTTACTGAAAGAACCCTAAGCGGTGTTCCGCAAATTATTAACCACGTGAGCTTGAGCAAGTCAGTCAGTGTCTCGGAACAACATTTACTTGGCTAATTTCAGTGCCTATAAATCTTCCCAGGTAGATTGTAAATTGCTTGAGGTTAGGAAAAATTTTGTATACTTGATCATCTGCTTCTCAGTGCCCAGGCTGGTGCCTTGCCCTCGGTAAGGATTGAGGATTGCTTTGTGGTTTTGTGGCCTGGGACGTGGAAGCCTCTGGTGGATGCTGTTTGTGGCCCAGTGGCTGTGAGCACGCCAGCCCTTCGGCAGCCAGAACTCCTGGGTTCTGCTGTAAACACAGCCCAGGATTTGTGTCTGGTTCTCTGAAGGAGAATGGCCATCACTCAGAATGAATCTTGGAGAGCCAGGCCCCTTGCCCCTGCACTCTTTGGGGCTGACTTGACTTCTCCTGGATCAGCTTGAGCTTTTGCTTCACTTTGGCTACTAACAGTTCAGTCCATCAGGAGCTCATATGGCTTTTCTCTTCCTCGGTGTTCCCAGAAATCTTCACATTTTGTTCCCCAGATTTGGTGTGCCCTTTGCAAATAAAATTCAACACCTACCTCATGCCTGGTCATGCCAGTAATAGGTGCCTTACTCTCCTTCCTGACCTTCTTGCTCCCAGTTCCGTTGGTTAACTCAGTCACATCCAAACTTAAGACGCTGATTCTTTCCTGTTTGGTTGCGTTGCTGTTCTTTCACCATTTGGGGTTTTCTTTGAAAGTTACTAGCGGTGCTGATAAGAAGGTAAATCCCAAGGGTTTATGCATATGTTGAAAATGCTTTCTCTTCCTCGATTCTGAATAAGTAAAGAGGCGGGTTGTGTTTCTCTGAAACCTGTTTTCTCCTCCAGCCTTTGTTTTTTGTGCTTAATGAAGCTAATAATATCATGCTTATTTAGCAATTTAGTGATTAATTTTCCAGTACGTTGAGACAGTTGTTTATGGTTTTGTAGTTAGAGCTGAAGAATAGCTGATGTTACGTCTATCATAAGTGCAGAAAATCAGAAGTACATTATACCTGCAGTGCCAATTTAAGATGGCGATTTTATTTTTAACTAAAAACAAGAAACTTATGGCACAAGAAAGTGGAACTACGTCTATCTTTGTCCTAATAATTTTTTGTTTACCTTTTTTCTTCCCTTCTACAACTTCTTCCATCAAAAAGGAAAAAGAAATCCCCCCCTTTCTGGTTTTCATATTCCTGTGTGTGCTGTAACAATAGCCCAAGTAACCATCCAACTTTTTTAGATAGGAATACGGACTCCTTGTGCCAGCGTTGTTGTATTCGTAGTTTACCTTGATCTCGTGTTTGTGGGCCAAACAGCCAGGTGCCGTTCACCTGGTGAACAATCCTAGTTGTCCTCACAGTGCCACAGAGCAAGTCGTTTGGTCCAAACATTCTTCCTGAATCAGGCGTTGACTTCACCATTGAGTATGAAGCTCCGGACATAGTGAAATCTGGGGTCAGGGGAAATTATGAAACCAGTGAGGTCTCCTTTGCTGCGTTTTCTTCCTCCTCCTCCTCCCGTCCCTGCCCCCCTGACTTCAGCACCTGCTGTCGCTCTAGTGGAGCCGCTGCAGCTGCCTGTGCTGGTGAAGGTGCACCCGTGCCGCCTGCTCCTCAGCAGCCAGATAACTGGATGCAGAGGAACACCAGGTTGAGTGCAACAGTGTCTACAGTGCTGGCTCAATGAGCTCCGTAAACGGTGTAGACACCAGTCCAGGCCCCGACAGGAAAGACCTTCCCAGGGCTCAGCTGAAGGAGAGCGAGGGTGAGGAGGCTATGCCCTGCCCCCTCTTCCTGGGCGATGGTGGAGCCTTGATGTGTTGACATGTTTTAATACCGGTGGGCCCAGCTGCTGCTCTCCCTTCTCCCTCTTCCTTCCCTGACTGGCTAATGTCCTAGCTGCTGCCCAGCCCACCCGGGGGATGACCGTTTTCCTAGGGGACAGCGTCGTTACCCAGAGGAACAAAATCTATAATAATGGCATTTCAGGCGTCGTTCACCTTGGTTTTTTTCAAATGGAAGCCCTTCAGGTCCCCTCCGGTCCCACCACACAGGCAGTCACACATCGGGCTGACCTGCCTGTGGCCCCTGGAGCACTCTGCTTTCTCAGCTTTGGTGTACTTTGACCTTCACCCTTTTTTCAGGTAGGTAGGTGTGCTTCCTCGAATTTTAAAGGTGGGGAAAGTGAAGCGGGTGACGGCTGAGAGCAGAGTCAGGCCCAGACCGGAGCCCAGGCTGCAGCTCTCACTCTGCCTCATTCCAGGCGATCGCACCCCTCTTGGGAAGGCTCAGCGGGGAGAACCAGCATGTAGACCCCCAACTAAGCCCCGTTTGTGTTTTTCCTCTTATTGGAGATCTAAGTATGTGCACACCTCTTTGATCTCTTTGTTTTAGTATGGCCAACTTAAAAATTGAATTGTCAAAATTGGACAGTGAGGCCTGGCCTGGGGCGCTGGATGTTGAGAAGGAGAAGCTGATGCTGATTAATGAGAAAGAAGAACTTTTGAAGGAGCTTCAGTTCGTCACTCCGCAGAAACGCACTCAAGATGAATTGGATCGCCTGGAGGCCGAAAGGCAGCGGCTGGAGGAGGAGCTGCTGTCCGTGAGGGGCGTCCCAAGCCGGGCTCTGGCGGAGAGGTTCGTTTCTGCCCTGGGGGCAGGACTGGTTCAACCTGGTGGGTGTGTCTTAGCTGTGCCTGGAGGCCGGTTCCCCTAGTCTTTGGACATCTCAGTGGCCTCTGTTCTTAGCGGACTAAGAAGCAGCACAAAGGACTTTCTTGTAGAGCAGTAAAGCTCACCCTCCTAACGTCCCTCAGTGTCCGCTCTGTATGTGAGGAATGTGGAGATGCTGGTGACAGGTGACAGATGTTGACTAACTAAGGAATGTTGACTTAAAACCAGGAATGAAGTACATCATTGACCGAGGCTGATAACAATAGCTGTAAACTGTTGCACTCTGATAAGAAAGATTATCTGGACTGTTACAGCAACTGAAGCTTCCTATTCTGGGTTTTATTACTCACAGGAATGCAAAAGTTTATTGCTTTTCATTTCACAAGGAAAAGACAACTTGCTCCCTTTGATATCTTAACAGGTCACACAATGTTCACTTGGGTTTTTGCTTGTCAGTTGAAACCCTCCTCTGACGTAGGTGAAAATGTAAAGAAAAATACTTTAAGCAATTCCTGATCTTTCTGTGGGAAGGTGTAAATTGATCATTTAATCTAAAAAATCCAGTTGTGTAAGCAGAGAAGCTGGAATATTGAGCCGGGGAATGGCTGTGTGTCAGTTTGGCAGGGACACGTCCACATAGGAGCCCTGAGTCCAGGCCTTGCTGACTGTTATGGGTGGACCTGTCTCATGGGTAGACCGGGTAGCCCTTTAGAACCATGGCACATCCATCCTTTAGGCCAACAATTGTGTAAGGAGAAGTGCCTGTCCCAGGATGATGGGATGGAAACTCACATTCGTATAATTCCAAGTGACTTAGAAGTTTAAAATACCTAGCCATAATCCAATTGCTTTTATTATTTTTTTTAACTTTTTGCTTTCTTGCCTTCTTAATTCCTTGTTCTCTATAATGTTTAAGGTTGTGTGTCTACATAATATCAAAACAATTAAAGTGGGGGGGGGCAGGGGAGGGGAACAGCTTCCACCTTCCTGGTTGGTAGTAGCACATGGACTTGCCTACTCTGAGTTCAGCCATCTGTGGAGAGGTGACTTCTATGAGTTAAAATGTTGATCGAGATGATACATAGCTGCAGCATCACAGCTTTAGGGAGCCTGAGAGAGTATCAGACGGGAAAGGCTCTGCAGATTACATTCGCTTACCATCCTCAATAGTTCACATTGCCCCACCTTCCCCTACTTTCCTTCCCCTCCTGCTCTGACATCTTTGTCTAGTGGTGCTGCTTGAAGGCTCAGCTAAAGGTAGGTGTGATCAAGGCTGGCCAGGGAAGGGTCCATTCCACAAAGACCAAAAGGAGCAAAAAGTCGGGGTGAGAAAGTAGCATTGTGTGTTTTCTTGAACGACCTCGATGTCATCAGGGTCTGTGTTTGTATATCTTTAATTTCTATGATAAAAGTTTGATAATCATCGGTAAATATGATGAAATGGGTAGCTTTGTGTGGCCTACAAGTAAAACACCAGTGATATTTTGTAGGTTATGTAGCAGTTAATGAGTGTTTTATAATCACACGTGTCTACTGTACTGAGTCCATCTCAGCTTTCTACTTTGTAGTACGGACTCTGGGAAGGGCTTGTGAGCAGACTTCAGATTTGTTCTGGGAGAGAGAGCAAACAGGCGTTTGTTTGTTTGTTTGAATCAGCTTTTACAGGCGTGATGTCTTGTCTTTTGTATTAAGGCTAACGCTTCAAAGATGACAAGCAAAGTGACATGAAAAATACAGTTTGTTCCTCAGTGCCTAGACTTGGGCTTTTATACTTCTGTTTGCACACACACACCTATCACAATTCCAACAGAAACAGTAGGTTTGAACTCATCAGGATGACGAGCTATAAAATGCTTATATAAAATAGGTATCTATCGAGTGAGATCCAGCCATGGGGTTTGGGTCATTTGGGGAGTGAGCGGTTTGATCCCTCTCATTTATGGTTCCTGGATGGCCCTGTCTCCCACAACTGGATGTTAGCTGGAAGGGAAATGTATATGTTTTATATTTGTAATATGCTGACTTTCCAAGGCATTTGGAAGAGTCAAGTCATTTAGCATTACAAAAAATGGATGCTAATTTCCTTTCCGCTGTCCGTGACCAAAAGCAAATCCCCATGGTTATGCTGTAGTTTAAGGTTGAGGGACTTATACTTTCTTGCTTGAGCAACTTAAGGTTTTCTCCCTGCTATCCTTGGATGCAAAACACCCCAGTATTTCACATCTCCAAAGAGCAGAGCCACCTGCTGAAGTGAGTGCTGGGTCCTCTATTTCCCAAGTAGACACAACATAGTATGGCTTTGGGTTTTGTTGTTATTGATTTTACTTTACTCCCCTACATTCTCTCACCTTTTCTTATTCTTCACCCTTCATTATTTCTTCCTCCTGCATGTATACATTTCTGCTTCACTTACTGGTGCTGTTGAACTGAAAGAGGGTGCCTTAGAAGGCAAGAGAATACAATACCTCCGCAAGCCGTGTATTTCCTCCGTGTTAAAGCAGGTGGTGGTGGGAGACACTTCTGGGAAATAGGATTCACCGTGTAAAACTTGATTTCATCATAGAACAAATTGTGCTTCACTAACACCAAATCCCTCAATTTCTTCTCGGTACCTCCGCAACTATCGAAGAAGCCACTTGCTGTATTCCCCCAAATTTTCTTGTTCTCCGTTTGTATTGTGGGTTTCCCATTATCTCAGGGTGGCCTCAGGCACGATCCTGAGTCATGACTGAATTTTGGTCTCTAAGGAGCTAAGCTCACGCGAATTTTCAGCCACTGTGTGTGATCCCAGAGTTCCCCAGCCGTGTGTCTGCCAGCGCTGTCCTGCAATGTCCACAACTCGCCTGGCAGCAGTGACTGAGCTCGCCGCCTAGTGGTCATAAAGCACACGGAGAAGACGGAGCTGCTCTTTGTGAGGGATCATCAGCAAAGAGAAATTGCTCTCAAATGAAAAAAGTCATGCAGTGTAGAACTTCTTACACATCTTTCATCTTCTTTCCATGCTGTTATTGAAATTCCTCAACGCTGTGCTTTTCTCTAGCTGATAAGATCTTAACATTGCCCCTTCTTTTCTCACAAATCTTAGGGGTTTTGTCTTACATCTTGCTAAGATGCCTTAATTGTTTTTGTTTTTTGTGAGGAAGACCAGTCCTGAGCTAACATCCGTTGCTAATCCTCCTCTTTTTGCTGAGGAAGACTGGCCCTGGGCTAACATCCGTGCCCATCTTCCTCCACTTTATATGGGACACCGCCACAGCAGGGCTGACAAGCAGTGCGTCGGCGGGCGCCTGGGATCCGAACCCGCGAACCCTGGGCTGCCAAGCGCGGACTAAACCACTGGGCCACTGTGCCGGCCCCAATTGTTTTTTAATTATATGAATGTTTTTGCCACTGATTCTGAAAAAAATTTTAAAGCACGTGGGTCGGGGCATGAGTGTCATTTATTTTTTAGTGAAAAAGGAACTTCTTACTTGTATAGTTGACATGAAGTTTTCCCCAGGTGAAAGTTCTGGGTGGTCAGATTCAGGAGAGAGCAGGCAGTGCTTCTCTCCCCGAGGGCCATCCGCAGAGGCTCTGCCCTCCTCTTGCAGCTGAAGGGAGGTGTGGGGCCCCAGCATGAGTGGGAGGAGTCTTCTCGGGGCCTGGTGGGAAAGATCCTTGCTCGCCCAGGAGGCCTAGAAGGAGAGAGATTGGAGAAGGGGTTAGAGAGACAGGGGTGCAGCCTCTCGAACGGCTGGTGTCTGAGCAAGTTCTTCTAATCCCTGATCCAGGGGGAGTGGGGGAGGTCGCTTCTCCCTATGGACACCTGGAATCTGAGGAAGACTTCGGCTCCCACTAGGAGAGGCCTTGGTGATTCTGTCAGAGGCAGGAGTGGGACCCTTGACCAAGGAGAGCGACAGCCACCCCGCCAGAAGGGTTTCTGTGACTCTCCCAGTGCCTTCATTATGCTTCTCCTGGTGAAGGTGTTATCTAGACACACGCCAAGAGGGGGTGCAGGGGACGGGCCCGGGCTCTCCGGGCAGCCTGAGCAGAAGAGGGAGAACGAGCTGATGGCTGCCTGCGAGCAGTTTAGGATCTGACTGGGTACCATGTGAACCGGAACCCAAAAGCCAGGCCTCAGGACCTCAAAGTGACCGTGAAGGGGCTGGCAGGGTGGCACCAGAGCAGCTGGCGGGAGGAGGGCTGAGGGGCACCATTGCTTGTGACTGGGATGAGATGTTAAACTTCAGCATGAAACACACTAATTGTACCGACGCCTCCTTAACGCACAGAAAAGCCTTCATTTGTTTGGGCAATATTTAGTTAAAACTTACTTCAAAAGTGCTTCTCCTGTTTCAGAAGACATGGATTGGGGCTTTCTCCAGACTTTTGTGTACCTTCTAATTCGGTTTGTCTACTTTATATTAATATTTTTCCTTGTTGAGTTTTTGTTTATATTTAAGAGATTAAAAAAAATAGGGACTGTACTCCTTTTCAAAATACACCTTTGAAAGCTGTGAATTAAGAATTTATCACCCTTTGAAGTACCAAACAAAATGACAAGAATAACTTTTCTTATTTTAACATATAATGAAATTGTGTTGGTGACACATCAAAGGAACGATACCTGTACATAAAATATGGGCATGTTTCCTTCCGGCCTAAAGAACACAGCATTTCAAAGGGGTGGGAAATTTTCTTTCTCCAAAGGAAAGGAGCTAATTTTTATGGCGCCACCTTGTAGGGCATGCTGAGGCTTTGAACAAACGAGGTTTGTTTTAATGTCTGCAGAGTGCCTTCACATAAATTCCCCGATTTGATCTTCTAACAGTCTCAAAAGGCAGACGCAGTAGGGTTATAATCGCCATTGTACAGATGAGAAAGCTGAGACCCTGATGAAGGGACTTGCCTAAGGACACACAAATAGCAAGCAGCAAACCCAAGACAGGAAACCGGGTCCGTTTTCTGGGTCTCATGCTCCTGCTCATTGACCACTCCAAACGAGCTCATTGCCATGGTGTCTAAAGACCTTGAGATGACATAGACGATCCTCCTGCAGGCTCCTCGTTGCAGAACCTCTGGGTGCCTGGCGTATTTTTAAGTGACTGCTTCAAGTACACAATTCCATAGCACTCAAATTTTTAAGAAAGCTCATGAACACTTGTGCAGTTGAATTCAAGTGGATGAAATTTCATGATAATCTGGTGCCGGTGATGAGATGTGTTGTAGACAGGAAAGGAAAATCGCTTTTATGACTTTTCCTCGCTTAAACAGTTAAGCCCAAATTAACTCACACCGGCAATATGGACTAATTTGTTTCTTAATCGCTAAAATTCTCATCAAATTAAGACTGGAATTTTTATCACTAAGTATTATTCAGGAACGGTCCTTACCAAATTCAGTGCTTAGGATGATCTTTTCTAAGTCTCTGTTATTACTGTCAAATGTTGTCATACCCTAACCCCAACTCACAGGCCTGTGGAAGGATTCTGTGATCTTTGTTGGTTTTTTGTTGTTTTCTTCCTCACTCTTTCCCTAACTCATAAGAGCATGAGGTTTCTTACCCATTTAAGGAAATTTTAGAATACTAAAATTTAAAACACTCTCGGTAACGCTGGAGATGGGGTATGGATCTCCTCCCGCTTTGTTTAGCCTGGCTGGGGATGGTTCTGCTGGCTTGACTTCTTGCTGGTGTTTCTGTTTTCCCGTCATCAAATTCATTCAGATTTCCCCCTCGTGGTACAGAATGTTGTGTAATAAGAATCTTTCTTTTCTTTTCCTTCAGTTTCCATGCTTTATTGTAATCATATGAAAATATATCCATTTCTGTTTTTCTTTTCTAGATTGAAATTGGAAGAGCGAAGGAAAGAGCTGCTACAGAAACTTGAAGAAACTACTAAATTAACTACTTATTTGCATTCACAACTTAAAAGGTAAGCCTATTTGGTTCTTGAGGGGAAATTTTTCTTGACTATATTCAGGCAAGTTATAGTTCTCTTTTGGTTACTTTTTATTTTCAACTATTTAAAAGTAAATAAAACAATTATACTAATACAATTAAAGCTTAGTTGACCAAATTTGAAGTTACATAGATTTTTTTTTCATGAACCCCAACGTCATATTTGGAATACGTCTGAAATATGTTGTGGGAAGAAGGTATATTTTAGCTCTCATTATATACTTAGGAAAATGAGGCATTTCTCCACATCACCCCTTTTTTTAAAAGGAGGGTGGGGGAGATTTGCCTTAAAATAGCCACATATTTGTTCCTTAAATACGCACAGAAGAGGAAAGGTGAGTGAGCCCAGGGGTCTTTGTGTAACCTCTGTCTTCATAAGTTTGCCTTTTTTCTCTCAAAATAAAAAGTTTTATTCTTTAAGCAAAGTTACTGCATTAACACTGTACTGTTTACACCTCTCCGCTTCTTTATTTTTAAATTGCACAGTTACTTCAGGATATCTATGCAGGTAGATTTATCAGTAGGTATTTGAACCTCCCCCGCTTCTTTTTTAACTTTTGCAAAAGGGGGCTGATTCTTAATAAGAGTAGGATTGCTGCTTCGAGAGTATTTAGAGAGCCAGGTTGAAAATGTTCGTGAATAAACATGGAGGTATGTGGTCTAATAGCAGGTTCCTCCTCTCTGCTCATCGATTGTGTTCCTTGGCCTCACTGAGTCCCTTCCCTCTGGGGTCCAAGGCAGGCGTTGTGCTTGTGTTTTCTGTATTGTACTAGTTTTTACAACCTGTACTTTTCTTCTCTCAGCCTCTCCGCCAGCACCCTGTCCGTGTCCTCCGGGAGCAGCCTGGGTTCCCTGGCCTCCAGTCGGGGGTCTCTGAACACCTCCAGCAGAGGGTCGCTCAACTCCCTCAGTTCCAGTGAGCTCTATTACACCAGTCAGGGTGACCAGGTAGACGTGGATTATCAGTATAAACTGGACTTCCTTCTGCAGGAGAAAGGTGGTTACATTCCTTCCGGACCCATCACCACCATCCATGAAAATGAAGTGGTCAAGTCCCCTAGCCAGCCTGGCCAGAGTGGTCCCTGTGGGGCAGCAGCTGCAGCAACAGGCCACACTCCCCCACTGACTGAGGCCCCCAAGTCTGTGACATCGCTGTCCTCAAGGTCCTCCCTTTCCTCCTTGTCCCCTCCTGGCTCTCCCTTGGTCTTGGAAGGCACATTTCCCATGTCGTCTCATGACGTCCCTCTCCATCAGTTCACTGCTGACTTTGAAGACTGTGAATTGAGTAGCCATTTTGCAGACATTGGCCTTGGTGAAAACCAGATATTGCTGGATTCTGATTCAGGAGGAGCATCCCAGTCTCTTTTAGAAGATAAAGACCTCAATGAATGTGCTAGGGGGCCATTATATGAAGGAACTACAGGTAAATGGAGACCTTTGCTTTCATGTATTTCCTCTTAATTATTTTAAGGAGAACGATTGGAGGGTGACTTTTTCCATATAATCATGTGGTACTAGTCTCCCTTTTCTGTCTGCTGCTTATTCATTGTGGCTTCATTTGAGAAGGAGTTTTTATTGATATACCTAGACATTTTTTCTTTATCAAATAAAGATCGCCTTCCCTATTTATTAGGTCTAATTGCTAAGTATCTGTTCCATTGTCCAGAAACCCTCTATATGGCAGCTGACTGGGAATATATTTTGTGAACACACTTCATACTTCCAAAATGATTCTGGTTCTGAAATAGCAAGGCAAAGAAGAGGGCTTTCTTTTAAAAGTTGGCCTAAAACAGATTAAAACCAAGGCAATTAGCATACCAGCTAATTAGTACCAGGGTTCAATGTTTAGGTTGCTCAGGGAGTTCTATATAAATACAATTTTTGTTTCATGCCAGACTCTCCCGCTCTGCTGGTTCTGATGTCTAGTCTTACCCTGCCATCTTCTGGCCACATTACTAGTTGCAGCCTGAGAAAGAATGTGGCAGATTTGTATTCAGAGACAGAGACAGAGGGAGAAGTTAATTTTTTTGTAATTGTTTTCCTTTGCAAGACAGAAGCTTTTAATATATTAGATGTGGTTTTAAAGAGAACAAGATGGCACCCTTGCTGACAAGTGATCACAGTTCTTGTCCGAGGAGGAGGGTCTATTGGAGAGCGAGCCCTAATGAAACGGGAAATAAAAGCTCCAGTGTGGGCCCCGAGTCCTGCCCAGATCTGCACGTGTTACTGTGCATCCACAGCACACAGAGGGCAGGCCTCTTGGGGAGTATTTTCTTGCTGTTTTGAGAAGCATATTTATTTTATATTTCTGGTCCTAGAAATTCTAAGTATTAATTGATCGGCCAATTCAGACGTTCAGAGAGGGAGAAGAATCCATATGGTGTGTGTGGTTTCAAAAACTGAAGACTGCAGCACCACCTGCCCGTGGCCTGGGGCAGAGCAGAGGCGGGAGCCATCTGTGTGGTTCCTGTGCCGCTGCCTGGCAGGCGTCAGAGCTACAAGTAACTTGTTACTGCAGTAGTCAGCCACAAAGGAAGGGAGCGCGGGAATGGTGTTTACAGAATGACTCCAAGAGCACAGAAACCTGCTGGGGGCCTCCCCCGTGCCTGCAGGAAGGAGTGCAGTGTGTGGTGTGGTGCGCTCTGCGCCTGGAGCCAGCTGAGCCTGCACTCACATTCTGGTTGCCCCTTAACTGGCCGTGTTCTGGCGAGCACACCACCCGGTCTCTCAAACTTGTTCCTCATCTGCAAAGTGGGGATGATGCAGTATCCACCTCACAGAGCCCTGGGAGGATTAGTGCCGTAATACATCTAACTGCGCCTGAGCTCGGCACTCAGTTCATGGTAATTATTGTTACCCAAGGACGGTAAGTTACACAAACTCCGCTAAACGCTGTTCCTACCACAAACCATTGAAATTTCTGAAAGGAGGAAAGAACAAGAGAGAAGAAAGTGGAGTGGTCTTTGTGCTATTCTCCTGTGCTTTGCACTTGAAGGATCTTATGTTTCTTGGGCATTTCAAAGCTGTTTTTGCTCTTCTTGTATTTGGAGTGTTCTCTAGTGACCGCTTCTCCACGTTAAGTTTGGAGGGGCTGGTAAATGAGGCCGGATGCTGGAGCAGGGGAGAGATCGTGGGAAAATCACCCAAGGCTGGTCCCCACCTGGCCGTGCTGAGGCACTGAAGTCCCTTCCTGCAGCGTCTCTGCCTGGCAGTTAGGTTGCTCCAGACCCCTGGGTCTGCTGCTGGGTCTGTCTGAGAAGTCTCTGCCTGGAGACCGTGTCTCCAGGTGAAATAGCTTTTAACTTTTTAGATGCATGTTATGTTAGAAAACTGCTGTTAAAAAGTCACCCTAAGGGAAAAATACATCTGAGAGCTTTGTTTGCAGGTAATATTCAATTTCGTGTGTGAAAACGTATTTTTAACCGTAAAGACTAATTCCCTTCAGGTCAGATCACCAATGCTTGGTCTATTCAGGGGATGTCTGACCTGGTGTCACATGGGGGCGGGTGGCTCGGGGTAGCGACACTGTTCATCTCCCTCAGCGCTCTAGAGTCTTATGCAGGTAAAGTCAAGTTCCTTTTATATACATTTTGCTCTCCAGCCCCACTCTCTGCTGGATGACAGAAACCAAGTTGGAATAACTACGAAGTCCTTCCACAGTCGGTCTCTGTCATTGTCAAAGTCAATTTCAGGCTGCTGTGGTTATTCCTGGGGGTAATCAATAAATCATGTCATCACCTTCACCCCTCACACGGGGGTGGGCGGAGGGAAGGCACTTCATCATCAAGGAAAAAGCATTCCCACTGCCAGAAATAAAAGGGAAAATGCAGCAATCAATCCTGTAATCTGAAGCCTTGAAACTTAAACATCTTAACAAGATGTAAAGTCACGGATCAGAAGGGGGGCGCAATGCATACCGATGCCGCTCCCTGCTCACTGCTCAGGATGAAAGGACGCCACAGGTCCACCGGCTGGCAGCTGAGGACAGAGGAACACGGCTGTAAATGAGTGTGCCTTGCTCACCGCAGGAAGCTGCTGTATGAATATGAGCTAGAGATAAAAGTTAAGTGGTGGTTGGTGCTAAAGATTCAGCAGCACAAAGTTTTTTTAATGGTGTTAGCTGGTGAGGAATTCTGTAAGTCAAAGACTCTTTTTCTTTAACTTCTATTGGGGAGCAGCACAGGGGATGTAGCGTTTGGGCTGTGGAGAGAAGGGGAAAGCAAAAGAGGCGGGAACCTTTCTTGCATTGAGTAGCTGGAAGCTGTCTGTTAAGAAATTTCTCTAATACTCAAGGGAGGAGTGTGGTTTCTTACCCCAAGCATGTCTTATCTACAGTGACTACCTAAAGGGAGGCAAGGGACCAGTGAGAATGTGTGCAATTCATCCCTTCCCTTAAAATATTTCAGGACAAAGGAAAACCATATTCTTTCTCAAATAATGACTGAGATAACTGACATCCCGGGAATCTTGTAAGTCATGGCTCCATCCATGTCTGTTGACATGAATAGTAAGATCCTTGGTTCTCAGATGGAAGTTCTATTTTGGATTTCTCATAACCTACCTGGGTGTGTATTTTATTTTTTTACATTTTCCTGATAAATCCTAATTAGTGCTGTCACTCTCCCCTCCCTAGATGTGGAAAAATCATTACCAAAAAGAAGAGTAATCCACTTGCTTGGGGAGAAAACCGCTTGTGTGTCGGCTGCCGTGTCTGATGAGTCTGTGGCTGGAGACAGCGGAGTCTACGAAGCCTTCGTGAAACAGTAAGGATTCAGCGGGGGTGCTTCTCTGTTGCACCGTGTCTCCTCATAGCCGTGTGCGTGGGTGATGGGGTGAGAGTGTACTGCTGCCCTCAGTCCACTCTTTGCCGTGGTAAGGGTGGTAGGCATTAAAGAAATGATGTGCCTGAAAATTTCAGTGTACCAAGACATCCCATCAGCCAGGGAAATGATAAACAGGTGGTTTACTCAAAGACAACTGATCATCTTTATGACTTAGAACTCGATTTGAATGAGAATGTTGGAGTGGCTGGCCAGTGCCTCTTTGGCATATGAAGCTACTCATGTATATTTCTGACAGCCTGGAATGTGTCTGAGGGTGTGATGTACCCCAGGCAGGCTCGGGAAAGTCAGGCATCAGAAAGTCCCCTAAGGGCTCAGAGGTAGACTCCTCTTGACAAGGTGAAGAAAGATCTGAGTGAGCTTTCGCTGGGATCGGCTCCACTGGGTGGTACAGGAGTGCTGTTGATTGAGGTTTTCACTCAGAATCATTGAGTAGTAAACAGTGACCATACTGATGGATCTCCCCGTTAATAAGCTGTTCCTACGCCTGCTGTTTCCCCGTCCCCAGGCCTAGTGAGGTCGAAGATGTTGCATATAGTGAAGAGGACATTGCCATCGTCGAGACTGCCCAGGTGCAGATCGGACTCAGGTACAGGAGTGTGCACGGGGGAAGGGGCAATTCTAGAACTCTTGGTGGTGACGAGTGGCCTGTGTTCTTTCCTTACTTCATCAGCCTCTCTTTTGACAGATATGATGCAAAAAGGTCAAGTTTCATGGTGATTATAGCACAGCTCCGAAATCTTCATGCCTTCTTGATACCTCATACTTCAAAAGTGTAAGTAAAATCAGTGAGGAACTTAAAATTGTCCACGTACGATAATTTTACATTGTAATCAAGCAGTTCATCCGAATGAAGATATGGAAAAGACATAGCAGGGCTGATCATGTCTTAATCGGCAGTAGATAAAGAGGAAGAGAAAAGGAGGACGTGAGAAAAGCATATTGGGTTTTGATCCTAATTCAACCGATTCATTATTAATTTATTTCCCTTTCAACCAGAAATTCTGTATTATGATGTGTTGGGGCCTGGTTTTTTGAAATAAAATTTTCATTGTTGCCCAGGGAATTTTCTGATCTTTTACATGAAAATGTAGCGATTAAATTTTATTTATCAGCACAAGTTTGCCAAGCATCATATCGTCACGCTTCATGTAAGAGAATCATGTTTTTATCATCAAGCGTTCATTTCCCTATGACCAGTAATTTCTCAAAGTTATTTCCCTTTAAGTTATTTCATTTCATCAAACCATGAATCCCAAGGACTGCTACACAGTCTGTGGCTCAGGGACTGTTTCCTGACAGATATTTCTCGAGACCTTTACCACCATTCACACTTTCTGGAGTCAGGGTTTCAATGACTCTCTTAAGGGCCCATGGCTGGAGAGTGCCAGAAAGAAGCCAGATTTCAACTTAGCACCTCTGACTTAGAATTCAGAATCTCTGTGTCCACCCTGCACTTGCTCATATGTTGAATAAGCCAGAACAGTCCTGGAAATAAGAGAGAGCTATTGAAGGGTGACCCCCAAGACTCTATACCCAGGCGGTGGCTATTTTCCTTAATGATAGAGTATGTTCCTCAATGAGAAGGATGCTTAATAGAGTAAATGTTACGAGTTCTGGATGTTTTCCCTGTGGGTTTATTTTTAAATTCATATCCTAGTAGTCTGAGAATTGTCAGAGAAAAGAAACTGGATCTAAGAAAAGAAGAGCTAGATGGAGATTACTCAGTAGGCAATAGAAGAATGGAACTAGTGGATGTCTATGTATTGATGACTGTCATAGCTGGAGGGGAATAGGATTCCGGGAAGGGAGTGGGCTCGGAGGGCCTCCTGAAATCAAGTCGTGGAGGATCCAGATTATTGGTGAGATCAGTAAAGAGGGAAGGCATAATGGGGGTGTGGCTTGATCACCCCAGAAAGCCTGCTTCCCAGGACTGAGATTAGAAATACCCATCAGTAGTATACTGGGAGGACTGGCTGATATTTGTGACTTCTCCCTACCAATAAATACGCTGAGATCTTGGAGCGTGCCATTGATGGCCTTTTAATTTTAGTATGGCATATCAGGAGAAGACAGGTCCACCAGGGATCAACTCTGTGAGCAGTCAGAGCCAACCCACAAGTCCAGGAGGAAACTGCAGAACTCCCCAAGAACACGCACTTCCTGTAAACTCGTCTTGTAAGGGCGGGCCTACCCAGCGTTCCACCTCCGCCGCACCAGTCTCTGTTACTCCCTCCTACCTCGGAGGAAGTCACAAACAAAGTGCCCTCTGGAGGGTTCGTGACGGGCACTGTAGTTCAGGACCAATAGTAGTACTCAACCTGGGAGGACAGCAGGCTCGTCTGCTGCAGCTGGTGTGCAGTTCCTTGTCTAATTGGTCTGAACCGTCCTGCGATGGGGAGCAACATGTTCTTAAGCCCCTACGTGAAAGCCTTGGCCTAAATAATGACAGTTAAAAGTGATGACTAGTATTGGCCTTAAAATAGTTCTTTTTTTCCACTAACTTCATAACTTATTTTTGATTATTAATTATGACAAGCAGAGTTTATGCTTTAGCTGGTCAGCAGCAGCCACAGTGTTTCCATGAGAGGCCCCTGACTCCCCAGACTCCCCTACAGCAGAATGAGAGGAAAAGCACCCCTGCCTTCTTTCCCCTATGCCTTTGGCTCTTAGCCATGTAAAACCTGACTTTTGTCATGGGGAAACATCTTAGGATCACATAAATAGTTAGGTTACTCAGTTTCAGAGTAAAACTAAAGTCTGGAGAAACAAAACATTCCTTCCCTCCATTCCAGCTCTCTAAAATACTTCCCTTTATTGCTTTTCCATGAAGGCAGAGGAAAAAGATTTCTTCCGCTGCATCTCCAGCCTTCACAGCAGTGGCCCAAGGTCCACTAGGTTTTTAATGCTGAATCTCCATAATTAATGTTGATGTAAAGTACAGAAATAATACAACATTCCTCAGTTCTGCATGTGGATTTACAGTTTTTATAATTGGAATGAATTAGAATATGAATATGAATTAGAATATGAATTAGACAAGCCTGGAAATGGGGGGAGGGATGTAATGGGTGTGCTCTTTCTGGGACCTAAAAGAAAACACCTCATGCTGATGCCAAGCATTGAG
This sequence comes from Tapirus indicus, assembly GCA_031878705.1. NCBI lineage: Eukaryota > Metazoa > Chordata > Mammalia > Perissodactyla > Tapiridae > Tapirus > Tapirus indicus. The sequence goes on along the minus strand of CM062937.1, from coordinate 28,465,285 downwards.
AGTCCTCATATGTGTGCTCAGAAAATCCACTTTAAAGTGGTATTAGAAGTTACTGTTTTCCTGTAACTCTTCCTCTAAATTTTACAAAGCATTAACTCTTCAGTTTGTCATGTCTGAGACTTTTGAGGTGCTAGACAATGATATTTTTGAACTGTTAAATTTCATCTGTTTTAAATTTTCTTAACAATATGCCACCTAGCCTTTCTTTTTCTCTAGTAAGATAATGTATTGCATTCCTGAGAAATCATCATGGTCATCATCATCTCTAGATGACTATTCTTTGGGACAAAGTCACCAGCATCTATTTAGTGTCTTCCTACCTTCCCAGGCTCAGAAATAGCTTACTTTGGAATTGGCTGTACATGGGCAGGTGGTACATGAGATTCGTTGGCCCCACGGACTTTCTTGCCCTTCACTTTCCTATCATGTGCCTTTGCTGCCGCCTGGTGGTGACTGTTGCAGGCTCGGGGGCACAGTCGGCACAGCTGCGTTAAGAACAGAGCCTCTGCACTGAGCATGGACCCACACGGCAGCAAAGCTTTAGGGTGATAATGAACTCCATCTTCCCCAGTGTTTCTCTCTTTTGCAGATAATTTTAAATGATACCTGTGAATCCAGTAAAATTGAAGTACTATGAAATCTGTTTTACTCTTGTTCTTTGCAGATATTTTAGGGTTGCTCTGCTTCCCTCCTCAACTGATGTCAGCTGTCTGTTCCGAACAAAAGTCCACCCAGCCACAGAATCCATTTCATTCAATGATATGTTCAGAGTGGCCATTTCCCAAACTGCCTTACAGCAGAAGACGCTGAGAGTAGACCTTTGCTCTGTTAGTAAGCACCGAAGGGAAGAATGCCTGGTAGGATTTTTCATAGTTACCATTATCAAATCACACTTATGACTGGATATTCTGAGAATAAATTTCTAGTTGCTTTTTTGCCAGCCCTGATACCACTACTAATCTGCCCAAGGCCACATCCAATGGTTGTTTCTTTCTTTCTTTCTTTCTTTTTTTTTTGGTGAGGAAGATTAGCCCTGAGCTAACATCATTGCCAATCCCTCCTCTTTCTGCTGAGGAGAATTGGCCCTGAGCTAACATCCATGCCCATCTTCCTCCACTTTATATGTGGGACACTGTCACAGCATGGCTTGATGAGTGGTGTGTAGGTCCGCGCCCAGGATCCGAACCCGCGAATCCTGGGCCACTGAAGCGGAGCGCACAGACTTAACCATTACGCCACCAGGCCAGCCCCGGTTGTTTCATTTTTTTATCTGAAGTAGTGATGTCTCGTTTTCATTCTCTTATTCCAGACCTTTCAAATCTGCTTAGAAATTGTGATTTTCTGTAAAATCTACTTTCTACCCTTTGGCTAAAGAAGAACCTTAGCCTCTGTTATGACTATCCCTATGGAATGTGTTTATTATTCCCAGCATGAGTCTTGTGCTGGGTGCTGTGTGTACATTATCTCATTTAATCCTCATGACAATCTTATGAAAAAGGTATGATTACCTCTGTTTTCAGGTAAAGAGCCGCTTAGAGAAGTACTGTGTCCAGGGTCACACAGCTAGTGAATGATGGAGCCAGATATCAAAGACATCCCACACATAAGTCACTGTCACAAATTTAGATTAAGCAAGGCACTGAGTATATAGTTCCTTTGTTCAGCTCATTCTCCCCAGCAGTGGTTCTAGAGCTTCTAAGAAGACATAAGTGTTGTTTAGAGCCATGTGAGGTCTAAATGCTAAAGCAGAAGACTTCATACATAACCAATAGTGACTTTAACACACCATTGTGCATAATAACCAGCAAACCATTACATATCAGTAAAGTTAATGAGTGTTCAGATGCAGGCAGGCAGAGGTGTGCCCACGTGTCCAGAAAACAGTAGGGTCTCTAATTGACTCTTCTCTGCAGTCTAATAGGAAACACAGAAATACATGTTTCACGATGAACAGAATGTAAAAGGGCGATGGATTTCTTATTAATATTTCCTTTTCTTTATATGAAAAAATGTATTTGATAATATTGTTTGACAATAAAGAAAGTTAGAAAGAAGCAAAGATAACAGACTCGTTAGGGTGTCAGACAGGCTTCATTTAATAGATATATGTCACAAACTCCATAAAGTTAGTAAATATGTTAATTGATAGCCTTTTAAAAAATGGTGCAGTTTAATTTAGATTCTGACTGACGTGTGATTTGGTGGATTATAAAAGCTTTTAACCTTTAATTTTTTTTTGACATTCTATTAACTACTTATCCAAAGAAAAATTTTGCTAGCTGATTTCTAATTTAAGATCCACAGTGGAGTTTTTAAATTTTTCAATGGATAATGGGTTTTTGTGAGTAATAATCAAAGCACTCTTATGGCATATTATAAAATGTATTATTGTTTATGCTTAGGCATTTATATTTTTGTATTTATTTTTTACTTTTCATTTAAAAATAAGTCCACGCTCACTAAAAGTTGCAAGCTTAGTCATTAGGTTTTGGCAAAATAATCTCTCACAAGATCATCCCAGGGTTGGCTTTTAGATTGGGATTATTTCTTATTTAGTCACACCTGAAAATATAAGACATCTCCAGGTTTTAAAAAAAATCCACCAATCATGACTATTGTTTCTTTTTTTCCCCTCAAACAAACTTGCCTGATAATCTTAACTCTATCAGAGGGAGCAAATATGAATTTAAACATTTTATTTTCTCTCTCTCTTTTTATTTTTCCTTTCCTTTCCCATAGGCTGGAACTCAGATCAGCCTGGCAGATTTACCATTTTCCAATGAGATTTTCACTCTCTGGTATAACTTGCTTCCTTCTAAGCAAATGCCTTGCAAAAAGAATGAAGAAGAAAATGAGGATTCTGTGTTTCAACCAAACCAGCCATTATTAGATTCCATAGACTTGGTGAGTCCAAATTAGAGAAAAAGGTCATTACAATTTAATAAAATGATATGAAATATAGAATGCTATGACACCACTGTATGTTTATTCGCTTTCACTATCTTTCTTTTTCTGCTTTCACGGCTTACCCTTTTTCCCCAGCTTTCCTAACCAAAAAAAAAGAAAGAATGATAATTTCCAGCTTTGTTTCACGTATAGTTTATAAAAGAATCACTCGTTTCTGCCCCTACTTCCTTCTGTAAAAATAAAATGATGTGGAGGTTTCACCATTTTAAGTGACCATGGAAAACCTTTCGATTTAAATTGACACTTTCATAAATTGTGTTCACATCTTTGATTCCACTGTCAGTTTATACATTTGGAACTCTTGTATTTTGCAAATGTTAAATTATTAAGCCTAAACAGCGTCTTAGTTTCCATTTGTAACATCAATACCCATAAATGTTTACTGTTAAAAATTTTGTTCTAACCAACAGTCATACTTCAAAACTTCAAAAAAATTTACAAAGGGGCATTTTGTGAGGCCATTCATCACTGATTTGGCATTTGTGGATACTGTCACTGAGTTAGTTTATTTTAGATTATCTATGAGGAAAGAGTTTACTAAGCAAAAGTCAGTTAATTAAGCAACAGTTAATTAAGCTTTATTGATCATCTGCTGTGTGCAAGAAAGAATAGTGGACATTGTGGTAGGTGGGGAAAGGGAAACAAATATGTTGGTAGAGCTTATGTTACATGCCCGGGTTTGTGGTAGACACTAAGGCATACAAGATGGTGAAATACGGTTTCCATCTTTAAGAATGCTTTTATAATGGTGACACTCTGTATAAGGTTTAACAGTTTAATGTAATATAATTTACATACCATACAATTCATCTATTTAAAGTGTACAGTTCATCCATTAGAAGCACACAATTCAGTGGTTTTAGTACAGTCACAGAGTTGTGCAACCATCACCACAATCTTAGAACATTGTCATCATCCCCAAAAGGGACCCAGTACTCTAGCAGAAACTCCCGGTTCTCCCTCACCCCTTTCAGCCAAGGCAACCTCTAATCGTCTTTCTGTCTCTGTAACTTTGCTATTATGGACAGTTTATATAAATGGAATAGTACAATATTTGTTCTTTTGTGACTAGGTTCTTTCACTTAGCATAATGTTTTCAAGGTACATCCATACTGTAACATGTATTAGTACCTCGCTCCTTTTTATTCCCAAATAATATTCCATTGTATGGATATACAGCATTTTATTTATCTGTTCATCAGCTGATGGACATTTGGACTGTTGCTGCTTTTTAACTATTAATTATAATACTGCTATGAACATTTGTATACAAGAGTTTGTGTGGACATATGTTTTTATTTCTCTTGGGTGTATACCTAGGAGTGGAGTTACTGAGTCCCATAGTAGCTCTATGTTTTCTCCAAGGTGGCCGCACCATTTTACATTCTCACTAGCTGTATAGGAAGGTTCCAGTTTCCTCACATGCTTGTCACATGTTATTAATCTTTCTTTTTGATTCTAGCCTTGCTAGTGGGTATGAAGTGGTATCTCATTGTGGTTTTGATTCACATTTCCATAATGACTAATGATGTTGAGCATATTTTCATGGACTTATTGGCCATTAGTGTATCTATTTTTTTTGAGAACTGTCTACTCAGATCCCTTGTCTGTTTTTTAAATGGGCTATTTATCTTTTTATTATTGAGTTTTAAGCATTCCTCATATATTCTTGATACAAGTCTCTTATCCAGTAAATGATTTGAAGATGTTTTTTCTCATTCTGTGGGTTGTCTTTTTTACTTCTTGGTGATTTCATTTGTAGTACAAATGTTTTAAATTTTGATAAAAGTCCAAAATTGTCTATTTTTTTCCCTTATTGCTTATGCTGTCAGTGTCATATCTAAGAAGGCTTTGCCCAATCTAACATCACAAAACTTTACTCCTGTGTTTTCTTTTGAGAGTTTTAAAATTTAGACTTATTTGTAGGTCTCTCATTCATTTGAGTTGTTTTTTATGTGTGATGTGGGGAATGGGTCCAATTTCATTCTTTTGTATCTGGGTATGCCATTGTCCCAACACCATTTATTGAAAAACTATTCTTTCTCCCTTGAATTATCTTGGCACCTTTGCCAAAAATCAATTGACCATACATATGAGTGTTTATATTTCTGGACTCTAAATTCTGTTCCATTAATCTGTATGTCTGTACATATGCCAGGTTCACATTGACTTGATTACTGTAGCTTTGTAATTATTTTGAAATCAGAACATATGAATCATCCAACTTTGTTTTTCTTTTTCAAGATGGTTTGGGCTGTTCAGGGTCCCTTGCATTTCCATATGAATTTTAGTATCAATTTGTCAATTTCTACAAAAAAAGACAGCTAGGATTTTGATAGAAATGGCATTGAGTTTCTAGGTCAATTTGAGGGGTATTGTCATCTTGACAGTTTTAAGTCTTCTGATCCATGAATACAGGATGTCTTTCTGTTTATTTAGATCTTCCTTAATTTCATTTAACAATGTTTTGTAGTTTTCAGAGTCGAAGTTTGCACTTCTTTTGTTAATTTTATTCTTTTTGATGCTATTGTAAATAGAACTATTTTCTTAATTGCATCTTCAGATTATTCATTGCACAATTGATTTTGACTATTTATCTTGTATCCTGAAACCTTGCTGAACTCGTTTATTAGTTCTAATAGTTTTTTAGTGGATTCCTTAGGATTTTCTACATAGAAGTTCATCTTCTGCAAATAAATTTCATTTTACTTCTTCCTTTCCAGTCACCTTTTATTTATTTTTCTTGTCTATTGCCCTGGCTAGAACTTCCAGTACAATACTGAATGGAGAGATGAGAGCAGACATCCTTGTCTTGTACCCGATCTTAGCAAGAAAGCTTTCATTCTTTCACCATTAGGTAGGATTTTCACTGTCCTTTATCAGGTTGAGAAAGTCCTCTTCTTTTTCTAGTTTGTTGAGTGTTTATATCATTAAAGGCTGTTGGATTTGACAGATGGTTTTTAGCATCTGTTGAGATCATCATGTGGTTTTTGTCCTTTATTCTTTGTATAGTTTATTGATTTTCAGATGTTAAACCAACTTTGCATTCCTAGGATAAATCCCACTTGGTCGTGGTGTATAATCCTTTTTATATGCTATTAGATTCAGTTTTCTAGTATTTTGTTGACTTTTTTGTCTATATTCATCATTTTCTTGTGATATCTTTGGTTTTGATATCAGAGTAATTCTGGCCTCAGGGAATCAGTTAGGAAGTATTTCCTTCTCTTCTACCTTTTGGAAGAGTTTAAGAAGAATTGGTATGAATTCTTCTTTAAATGTTTAGTAGAATTCACCACTGAAGCCTTCTGAACCTGGACTTTTCTTTGTGGGAAATTTTTTGTTTACTAATTCAATGTCTTTACTTGTTATAAGTCTATTCAGAATTTTCTTCTTGTGTCAGTTTTGGGAGTTTGTGTCTTTCTAGGAATTTGTCCATTTCATCCAGGTTATCTAATTTGTTAGCATACAGTTGTTCATAGTATTCCCTTATAATCCATTTTATATCTGTAAAGTTGCTAGTGATGTCTCCTCTTTCATTCCTAATTTTAATAATTTGAGCTTTCTGTCTATTTTTCTTGGTCACGTTTGCTAAAGGTTTGTCAACTTTTTTGATCTTTTCAAAGAACCAACTTTTGGTTTTGTTGATTTTCTCTAATATTTGTCTTTTCTCTATTTCATGAATTTCTACTCTGGCCTTTATTATTTCCTTCCCTCTTATTGCTTTAGGTTTATTTTGTTCTTTTTCCATTTTCTTGAGGTAGAAGTTTAGGTTATTTATTTGAGATCTTTCTCCTTTTTTAATGTAAGTGCTTACAGCTATAAATTTCCCTCTGAGCACTGCTTTAGTGTCATCTCATAAATTTTGGTATGTTGTGTTTTAATTTTCATTCATCTCAAAGTATTTTGTACTTTTCCTTGTGACTTCTTTGACTCGGTTATTTAGGAATGTGTTAATTTCCACATATATGTTAATTTCTTATTTCCTTCTGTTATTGATTTCTAATTTCATTACATTGTGATCAAAGAACATATTTTGTATGATTTCAGTCCTTTTAAATTTATTGAGGCTTGTTTTATGTCCTAGCTTATGGTCTTTCCTGCAGAATGTTCCATGTGCACTTGAGAAGAATGTGTATTCTGCTGTTGTTGGGTGGAGTGTTCTACAGGTGTTTATTAGGTCTAGTTGGTTTATAGTGTGGTTATGTATATACATTTTTATTACACTTTTTATCTTATTCTAATCTCACTCTCTGACTTCTTTTGTGGAGAGGAATGATGGAGAGATTTATAATAAAGTGCACAAATCTTATGTGAATTTTCTGATGAATTTTCACAAAGCAAACACCCCTGTGTAGTTACCACTCAGATGAAGGTATAGTACATTACCAGCACCCCAGAATCCTCCCTTGTCCTCATTGTAGTCATCACCACTTTCCCCTAAAGGTTATCTCTGTTCTGACATATCGCCCTATGTTCGTTTTGCCTGTCTTTGAACTTTATATAATGGAATCATTCAGTATTGACTCTTTTATGTCTGGCATCTTGTGTTCAAAATTATGTTTGTGAGAGTCGTCTACGTTGTTTTGTGTAATTGTAGTTCATTCATGCTCATTGTTGTGTGATATCTCATTGTGTAATCATATCACAGTTTATTTATCCATTCTGCTATTGATGAACGTTTGAGTTGATTCTAATTTGGAAGCTATTATGAATAGTGCTGCTGTTAGAATTCTTGTACATGTCTTTTGGTAAAAATACTATTTATCTTCTTTCATTTTAGCCATTTTGGCACGTATATAGAACTCTCTTGTGTTTTTTTGCATTTCCTTGATTATAATGTTTAATGGCTAAATGGATGTCATCTTGTGTGAAATGTCTGTTCAAGATTTTGCCCATTTTCCTATTTGGTTCTTTCTTTAATAGGTTGGCAGAGTTCTTAATTTTATTTTTATTTTTTTTTTTTGTGGGGAAGACCAGCCCTGAGCTAACATCTGTTGCCAATCCTCCCCTTTTTGCTGAGGAAGACTGGCCCTGGGCTAACATCCGTGCCCATCTTCCTCCACTTTATATGGGACGCCACCACGGCATGGCTAACAGGCAGTGCGTCTGCGGGTGCCCGGGATCCGAACTCGCGAACCCTGGGCTGCCAAGCGCGGACTAAACCGCTGCGCCACCAGGCGGCCCCCAGAGTTCTTAATTTTAGATTTGAGTGTTTTGTCAAATATACTTATTGCAAATATCTTTTCCCATTGTATTGCTTACCTTTTCATTTTCTTAATGTAGTCTTACTTATCAATTTTTCCCATTATGTTTAGTGCTTTTCCTTTCCTATATAAGAAGTACTTGCCTACCCAAAGGTCATAAAGATGTTTCCCTGTATTGTCTTATAAAAGCTTTATTTTTTTTACCTTTCATATTTAGATCTGACTTGAAATTAATCCATCTGAAATTAATTTTGTGTAAGGGATGTCGTAGGGGTCAAGATTCCTTTTTATCCATATGATAGCCTATTGACCCAGCATCTCTTGAAAATACTTTCTTTCTGAGCTGCACTGCAATGTCACCTTTGTCATAAATCACATGACCTCTACATGTATGAGTCTGTTCCTGGATTTACTGTTCTGTTCCATTGGCTTAGTGGTCTACCTCTGTAGACAGTACTATACTTTTTCAAAGTGAAGGCCTTTCAATAATTCATCGTTTAGAATGATTTTTCTGAGGCTATTTATAGATAATTGCTATCAGATTAAGGAGTTTCCTTCTCTTTCTAGTTTGCTAAGAGTTTTTATTATGCATGCATCTTGAATTCTATCAAACATTTTTACTCTATCTCTTAGAATGATTACATGATTGTTCTCTTTTATTCTCTTAATGTGATGGATTATACATTGATTGATTTGAATGTTAAACCGCCCCTCCATTCCTGGAATAAAATAGACTTCATTGTAGTGTATCTTATGTGTGTTCTTATATATGTTGCTGGATTTGATTTCTTGATTTTATGTTTGGGTTTTTTTTCATTTATGTTCATGAGTGAGATTAATCTTTAATTTTCTTTTCTTGCAAATTTTTCTGAGGAAGATTCGCCCTGAGCTAATACCTGTTGCCAACCTTTCTCTCTTTTTGCTTGAGGAAGATTAGGCCTGAGCTAACATCTGTGCCAATCTTCCTCTATTTTGTTTGTGGGTTGCCTCCACAGCATGGCTGTGGAGCGGTGGAGGTCTGCACCCAGGATCCGAACCCATGAACCCAGGCCGCCAAAGCAAAGTGTGCTGAACTTAACCACTACTCCATGGGGCCGGCCCCTCTTTGTCATTGATATCAGGGTTTTGCTGGCTTCATAATGGAAGTTGGAAAATATTCCTTCTTTTTTACTCGCTGCAGAAGTTTTTGTGAGATAGGTGTTATCTTCCTTAAATATTTGGGAGAATTTACCCACCCACCCTGTAGTTTTCTTTGTGAGAAGCAGCCTTTCTCAACCAGGGTTCTGTGAGAGAAGTAAGCCCTACAAAAAAAGTGTTTTCAATGACTGTTTTCTTATTTCTCCCAAGGATGGTACATAACTTATACCCTTCTAGATGTTTTGTTTTGTTTTATTTTAACATAATGGATGCCTGAGGGCATTAGGGCTTAATTCTATGGAATTCCAGTTGAAAAGGGCTGGTGGATTGTTTTTTAATTACAGATTCAATTTCTTTATTAGTTATAGAACTGTTCCAACTTTCTATACTTGCATTGGTTTTAGTAAGTTGTATTTTTCACAGGATTTGTCCATTTTATCTTAAATTATCAAAATTTTGACATGAAGTTTTTCATGGTATCCTTTTATTATCTTTTCGTGTATGCAAGGACTTTGCTTTGTACTCTGTTTCATTCCTGATATTGGTAATTTGTGCCTTCTTTTTTTTATTCTCTCATTCTTGCCAGAACTTGTCAAATTTATGAGTTTATTCAAAGAAACAACTTTTGGCCTTGATTTTTCTCTGTTATACATGTGTTTTCTGTTTTGTTAATTCTGCTTTTTCTTTATTATTTCTTTGCTTCTACTTTCTTTGGGTTTAATTTGCTGCTCTTTTTCTGTTTCTTGAGATAGATGCTTAATTGTTTTGCAACCTTCTATTCCAATATATGCATTTAGGGCTAACAAATTCTCTTTGAGCACAGCTTTCACTGCTTTCCACAAGTTTGATAATGTGACATTATCAAAATATGATTGAATTAAAAATATTTTATAATTTCCATTGTAATTTCTTGTTTGATCCCAGAGGTTTTTTTAGAAATATATTTACTCAGTTCCCAAACAGTGGGGTTTTCTAATCATCTTTTTGTTAATGATTTCTAGTTTTATTTCACTGTTTTTGGAGAACAGAGTACATACTATTCAATCATACAGAATGTTGAGACTTGCTTTATGACTTAGCATGTGGTCAGTTTTAGTAAAAGTTCCGCATGCTCTTGAAAAGAATGTATTTTCTGCAGGTCAAGTTTGTTAATTTTGTTTTTCAAATCTACATTTACTGATTTTTCAGTTTGCTTATTTTATCAGTTGTTGAAAGGTATATTAAAATCTCCAATTTATGACTATAGATATTATTTTGTGTCTATGTTATTAGATGAATATAAATTTAGCATTGTATTGTATCTTTCTGTTCAAGTGACCCTTTTATCATCATAAAATATCCCTCTTTATCTCTAGTAATACCTCTTGTTTTAAAAGTCTGTTTTGTCTAGTATTAATAAAGCTATATCAGTCTTTTTTTGGTTAGTATTGCATGGTTTATCTTTCTCCATCTTTTCACTTTCAACCTGAGTCCTTATATTTAAAGTGTTGCACTTGTCAGCAGTACATAGTTGGTTTTGATTTATTATCCAGTCTTAAAATCTTCATCTTTTGACTGAAATAGTTAATTCATTTACATTTAATGCTATTAGTGGTATATTTGGGTTTGAACCTATCACCTTACTATTTGTTTTCTTTTAGTCCTATCTTTGTTCCTTTTTTTCCTTCTTTTGGATTAATCAAGTATTTTTTAAATTTCATTTTCCCTTCTGTTAGATCATTAGTAATACAGTGTTTTATTTTTTGCTGTTTCCCTGATGCTTACAGCATGCATCCTTGACTTATTAGAAACTACATTAAATTAGTGCTTTTACTTTTTCCCAGACAGTGCAAGGATTTTAAAAGACTTTCACTCCACTTATTCCTTTCCCTCCTTCTGTGCAATTATTAGTTCTATATTTTAGTTACATATATTTTAAATCCCACAAGACTTTATTATTATTGTTTTATTAACAATCAATATTCATTTAGATTTCCCCACATCTTTACCTTTTCTGATATATTCTTTCCCTTTCTGCATTATGGTGCTTCCATTTGGGTCATTTTCCTTCTGCCCAAAGAATTCCCTTTAGTATTTCTTTTAATACAGGTCTATTGGTATCTTTATTTTAACTTCATTTGTGAAGGACTTTCTTTTTTTGCTGCATATTCAGAATTCTAGGTGGATAGTTACTTCTCTGGTCACATTAAAGATATCCTTTTGTTGTCATCTGGTTTCCATTGATTCTCTTGAGCTATTGGAAGACAGTCTGTTGTTGATCCCTAAAAGACATTGCATCTCTTTTTCTTTCACTGCTTGTAAAATTTCTTCTTTTTCTTTGATTTTCAGCAGTTTCACTCTGATGTGCTAATGTGTTTTTCTTTGTGTTTATTCTAGTGATAGTCTCCATCATTTCATCAGTTTTCTTAAACATATTAATTTGAAATTTGAAATTCCTTCTCTAAATAACTTCAGTATATGGACCACCTGTGGATCTGCCTCTTTTGTCTGTTGTTTTTCTTGGCTTTCCTTCATTGGGTCCCGTTTCCAAGGGGATGATGGGGATTATGTTTGAAGAGGCTGTGGCTGACAGCTTCCTCCAGAGAGGATTTAGTGTTCTTCTGGAAGGCAGATTACAATATGGGCAGATCACCTGGATCACTTGGGGGACCTGAATTCCAATTTTCCTCTCCCTAGGACCATGAGACAAGTGAAATATCTGCTTGCTGTTTTGTTTTAGCCTCTGACCAGCTGGTTTTTGCTTTATTTTTCAGCTCCTTGCTCTGCACATATGCGCTTAAGAATGGCACGTGCCTCGACAGGAATACTGTGCAGAATATTGGACTCACTTTACAGTTCATTTTCTCTGGCCCTTCGCATGCTGACTGTCTTGGTAGTCCTCGACTCAGTTTTCGTCTTTGCATCTTACAACACTGCCACAGTTCTGGGCATTCACAGTCGGTTGGCCTGTACGCCTCATCACTAGAATTGACCTCCCCCCGCCCCCCAAGGGAGACACGTGGCAGCAATGGCCACATCTCCTCCTTGCATTTCCCTTCTCCCCAGGATCTTGGCTCTTTAGGGGCCATTGCTGTTCATTGCTTTAAAACAGCTGGAGTTTGTTTTCTTTTATTCAACTTTTGTATTTGATCTCAGCAGGAGAGTTGGGTCTAGTACCACCTTCTTTTTCACAACTGGAAGCATAAGTCCCCATCTGATGAGTTTTGAAATCCTTTCTCAAAGTATGTGATGTTAATTGCCATATGTTTTGCCTTCTCCAGGATGCGGTGTCGGCCTTACTTGCAAGAACATCAGCCGAGCTGTTGGCTGTGGAACAAGAATTAGCACAAGAAGGAGAAGAACCAGGGCAGGAAGAAGAGCAGAGGGGCCCAGAGGGAGACTGGTAACACTGTTATTTCCTTTTGCTGCTGGGAACTCAAAGAGGATGTGTTTAGTTTCTCAGAAGACACTTTCAGGGAAACCTTTATGGGTTCATGTCTTATTCTGGAATTAATGGAAAGCAGTGCAGCTTCAGGGTGCTGCCCCCGGAGGAAAGACTCTCTTTGGTCATTAGAGAATTGAAGGAGGTAGTGGGGAGCTGGTGAGCAAAGGTAACACATGAGTGAGACTTTTTGTTCTTGCTTCAGTCATTTTGGCACTGTTTCCTGAGCTTTTTAAAATTTTAAGTCTAAACTATCTATTTTGAAAGGTATAGTAGTTTATTGTAGAGTCATAGACAAATTTTAGAACTGACACTCTTTTCCTTTAAATTGCTAGAAGTACCATTTAGGCTCTGGTCAGTCAAAGCAGATATTTACAAAACAGCCTCTGAGTAGTCATTTCTCTGTTTGTTACCACTTTCACCCTCTTTTTCTGCTCCCTCCTCATTACCCATACCCCATCCTTTAAAAAAAAGAAGAAATGGTTATTACAGCTTTTGTCTAGATTCACAATTGTATAAAGAACTATCTTTCCTGGTTTGCACTGTTTTCTCTCAAAACAAATTTTAAGTTTTTTTAAGTATACATGTAAAATCATTTGGATTAATTTTGTATATATAGAGGCATATACAGTTATGTTTGATTGAACTACCGTTACCTCATAGAAGTGCATCCATATATAGCATGCATGTGTGTGTATGTGTATATGTAAAATTTTTACAAACTTAGAGTGATAGGATATGTCATAAATAACACAATCATGGACATTGGGAAGGAACATCTACTACAGTGCTGTAAAAAGGTACAGATATGCTTTGTTCTTAACAAAAGCCCTTTATAGTGAATAAAAATGAGAGCACTGCAAAAAAACAATATTAGATTGATTATAAGGTTCATCATGGTACCTTTAAATACTCAGCCTTCCTTGGATATGTAAAATACAATTGGTTTCATAGACATTTCAAAAAATGCACTTAGGGGGCCGCCCGGTGGCACAGTGGTTTAGTCCGCGCTTGGCAGCCTGGGGTTCGCGGGTTCGGATCCCGGGCGCCCGCCGACGCACTGCCTGTCAGCCGTGCCGTGGCGGCCTCCCATATAAAGTAGAGGAAGATGGTTGTTAGCCCAGGGCCAGTCTTCCTCAGCAAAAAGAGGAGGATTAGCAACGGATGTTAGCTCAGGACTGGTCTTCCTCACAAAAAAAACAAAAAAAAATGCACTTAGTATGTAACATGAAGCAATTTATAACTCACAGTATTCATTGCTAGTTCCCCCTGTGTTCATTTCATGACTAGGTGTTCAATAACTAGTCTGTGCCAATTTGTCAATATGTCACCAATCACAGTTCAAGCTCCACTTTTAGTTATCAGTGGAAAAAATGTTTCCATTCTAAGAAGAAGAAACTCACAAAGCATAAGGTAATCTAAACCATTGTTGTACTCTTGCTTTCCTGTCAATAAACTTTATACAAAATATAAACCACATTTATATTCTGGATCCTCACGTGTAATGCCACCCAAGCCCGTGCCTTGGCTTTTGTTAAAGGCAGGCTCATATGGCATTAGTCTTCTGTTATTTAAGTAGTAAAATCCCCTTTACACAGGGTTTTACCCCTGCTGGACCGTGAGCACAGTTGATAATGGGTATTTCTAATCCTTATGTCCTTATTCACTCTTAGCAGAGAGTCACTCCTTTCTGTTGTGTGATTACTTTTACAATAAATGAACAACTAATACCAAGTTATATTATACTGAATATTAATATTTTTAAATGGTGGGGTTAAACTTTATATGTGATTTTCAGAATATTTCTGTTTTTAAATCTAGGAATTAAGTCAAATTTCATGAATTTAACTTTTTAGTACCAAATTATGTTGATTTTGCTGTGGATTGTTAGAGAGTAAGATGATAATTTTATTTTTCATGATCATTTTAGTTAAAGTTCCCGCCAAAGAGCTGAATCATTGTGTGTGAGTCTGTTCCTTGCCCAGAGAACGGTCCACGTGCCCAGGCTGCACTGTTCATGTGCCGTGCCCATTTGACCTAAAGTGTGTGGGTTTTGTTTCACCATAGGTTAGCAATGCTCAGAGAGGCCTCCGATGAAATTGTGGCTGAAGAAGAGGCTGAAGTCAAATTGCCAGAGAGCACCGGCCGTGCAGAAGACTTAAGTTCATGCCCGAGTGTGCCTGAGATGAATGAAGACATGAGCAAGAAAGAAGACAGCTGTGCCAAAGACCCTGGAAGCCCGCCACCTGCTGGGACACCCACCCTGGTGAGTGCTCTCGCTGTGCTCTCCTGAAACAGATCTCGTCCCGGCACCGTGGAGACTGGGTTTGTCTCTTTGGGATGATTCCATATTAGAATTTTGTGCCAGCACTGATCATAACGGGCATTTGTGGGAGTAGGCTATAAGAAGCATTGTAAATGCTTTAAAATTTTTAAATAGACCCAAAATATTCGTTCTCCACTTAAATTTTGTAAGGAAGATAAATAGTGCTATTTAGATCTCTCTGAATGTTCTGTGAATATTTATTAACAGCATTTTCAGAATCTCCTGGATGACACCAGGATGACTACTTAATTATATTATGTTTCGTAAACGTTGTAAGTTTATTTTAATTTCAAACATGAAGTAAGCGTTTGGAGTTCGTTTTGGTCACATGGTGTTCCCACTGAAACCTCTACCAGAAGGTGGTGGGTGACTCGGTTTGGGCACAGGTGCCAGCCAGGTTATTAAGCAGATAACTTCGCTAGTGAAGCAAGAGACATACTGAGACTGCCATCCCCAGAGTGGGGACATCTTTTCAAGCTTTGAGGATGCTGGCAAACTTGGGAGGTTGGTAAAGAGTTTAGGAAATTCCCATTCTTTATTCCTAAGAACAATAATATTATACCCTGACTGAAGACTTCCTTTTATAAAGGAGCAAACCAGCACGAGGCAGGTTTGGAAGCAGGTTTTACCTACAAGATCAACAATAGACATCTGCCTATGCCTATATTTTGAGAAACTTCTGTTTTTATTAAATTTTATTTTTGTTGCATTTCCAAAGATCCAGTAAAAATCAAAACTCAGCTTCACAACAATTGTTGTAGTCATATATGTAAAATTGCATATTCTATGTAAACCTATAACTTTGTGGTATATTTTCATTTTCTTATATTTAATTACTTTTATCATTTATTCTGGAAAAAAACTAATCAGAAAGTTGAATCATGTTTAGTGATGAAGCATTCCCAAATAAGATTCTTTATAGAAAACCACATTTCCGCTCTGTCAATCTAGACCTCCATTTTTTTTTATTGATGTCATGATAGTTTATAACATTGTGAAACTTGAGTTGTACATTATTGTCAGTCAGTCACCATATAAATGCATCCCTTCACCCCCTTGTACCCACCCCGCAACCCTCTTCCCCCTAGTAACCACCAAACAGTTCTCTCTGTCCGTGTGTTAATCTTCCACATATGGGTGAAATCGTGCAGTGTTTGTCTTTCTCTGGCTTATTTTGCTTAACATAATACCTTCCAGGTCCATCCATGTTGTTGCAAATGGGACAATTCTGTCTTTTTTTATGGCTGAGTAGTATTCCATTGTATATATATTTTCTTTATCCAACCATCAGTCAAGGGACACTTGGGTTGCTTCCCCTTCTTGTCTATAGTGAATAATGCTGCAATAAACATAGGGGTGCATAAGCCTCTTTGGATTGTTGATTTCAGGTTCTTTGGATAAATACCCAGTAGTGGGATAGCTGGATCATAAGGTATTTCTATTTTTAATTTTTTGAGGAAACACATGCTGTTTTCTATAGAGGCTGCACCAGTTTGCATTCCCACCAGCAGTGAATGAGGGTTCCCATTTCTCCACAACCTCTCCAACATTTGTTGTTTTTTGTCTTGGTGATTATAGCCATTCTAACGGGTATGAGATGATATCTTAGTGTAGTTTTGACTTGCATTTCCCTGATGATTAGTGATGGTGAACATCTTTTCATGTGCCTATTGGCCATCTGTATACCTTTCTTGGAAAAATGTCTGTTCATCCTCTGCCCAATTGTTGATTGGGTTGTTTGGTTTTTTTTGTTGTTAAGTTGTGTGAGTTCTTTATATATTATGGAGATTAACCCCTTGTTGGATATATGATTTGCACATATTTTTTCCCAGCTGGTGGGTTTAGACCTTCACTTTTTAGGTCTACTCTGTTAGGGGTGGCACCTCCATTTATGGATAACCCTGTTGGACAGACATTATCCTGCCCACAGAGGGTAACTTCTTAAGAACTCCGTAGAAAACCATCTCCCCGGGGTTTCCATCAGGAATAGTACAAAGCCTTTCTCCCATAAGTGGCTCTGGTGCTAGATGAGTCTCTGTTGTAAGATTAGATATTTTTTCCATACTTAGAAGAAAGGAGCATAAATGTATCCATGTCTCTCCATTCCTGACAAATTACTGACTTCTGTGGTAGGTTGACAAAGAGACAAATACGGACGAGGCAGGTAACGCCAGTATGACAGTTCGCCCCAAGGACCGAGGCGGCCTGAGCGCTCGACAGCGCCCCTTCGTGAGGAGCAGCGTGATCGTGCGCTCGCAGACCTTTTCCCCCGGAGAGCGGAACCAGTACATCTGCAGGGTGAGTGACCGGGGCTCCTCCCGCCAGGCGCTGGGGGCCGCGTAGACTGTGCACTGGGACTCTTCCAATTCCGATGACAAGTACTACCGGCTAGAAATGCTTTTATAAAATATACATAAAATATCACATTCTGTGGTTCTTTTAGCTTGGGTTTTAGAAAATTCTTTTTCTTTCTTTTCCCAAATTTAATATCTCATTGACTTTAATGCCATTTTTTGGGCAAATAAATGAAATTAAGGACCTGGCTCCTAAATATATTTGGACTTCAGTCTGTAGTTAGAAGCTTAAAGTGACTTGAGATTTATAACATTTTGTATATTTCTGCCGTATATCATATGTGCTTCAAACCATGTTAGTCTTGCTGAACCAAAAATTATGAATTGGGTTTTAGAACAAAAATCATCTTCTAATAATGCCTGTAGACACTGATTCAGATTCATAGTTCTGTAGAGAATATTGTGGGATTTGCGTCAATTTACCAAATGCTACTTCCAGAAGTATTTATGACTTATAGTAAAATAGATTTAATATTCTAAATTGGGTTAGAAAATACTTTCAAAATTCTAAATTCATTCCTTTAATTCAACAAACATTTTTATGAAGCACCTGCTATTAAACATGTTTCTAGATACTTGGGATTCATCCATAAACAAGAGGCCCAGAGCCCTGCCCTTGCAGAGCTTCCATCCTTGTGAGTCGAGCCAAACAGTAAATAATAAACATGATGAATAAGTTATGAAGTGTTCTGGATGGGGACTAATGCTATGGAAAACAATAGAGCAAGTTATGGGGGACCAGGAGCCGGCCCAGTGGCCTAGTGGTTAAGTTCACGCTCCGCTTCCACAGCCTCAGGTTCGCCGGTTCAGATCCCAGGCATGGACCGACGCACTGCTTGTCAGCCATGCTGTGGCGGCGTCCCATATAAAGTAGAGGAGGATGGGCACGGATGTCAGCCCAGGGCTGATGTTCCTCAGCAAAAGGAGGAGGATTGGCAACAGATGTTAGCGCAGGGCTAATCTTCCTCACGGGAAAAAAAAAAAGTTATGGGCGATCAGGCATGGTGGAGACAAGGGTCACAAATTTAAGTAGGGTTCAGAGTAGGCTTCATTGAGAAGGTGATGTTTCAGCAAAGACCTGAAGCAGGCGAGGGTGTGAGAATGCGCTGTCTGGTCCAAAAGTGTGCTAGAGAGTACAAACTGTGTCTTCACTCTGATTTTGAGCTCTGTACGTTATGCAAACTTTTCTTTAAAAAATGCATATTGCTTATTAGCCAAAAGTACAAAGGATAATTTTATATAAAAGTATGTAAAGTTATCTAGGCACATGACTTCCGATAACTCCCACCAAAAGGCAATTGTTTAAATTATTTAAGAAAATTAAGTTATTTAAGAAAAGCATAGAACAGGGAAAAATTTGTTTAGGGGGAATTTTCTTAAAGAAATAAACTAGTATTATTGCTACATGCTTTATCTGATAAACTTCTCACTTCCAAACTTCCGCTAGCACTCTCTTATGTAGTGATTTTCTTTTTTTTATCCTTTGTTGCCAGTTAAATCGAAGTGACAGTGACAGTTCAACCCTCGCTAAAAAATCACTGTTTGTGAGAAACTCCACTGAACGGCGCAGTTTGAGGGTCAAAAGGGTATGTATTGCCCCAGCGACGTCCTGCTGTCCTAGAAATACCAGAACCATCGAGTGTCATTGCTCTACACTCTTGGGCTACTGAATGAAGCCGCTGTGATTACAGAGAGACGCAAATGTTGTGTCAGTTACGGAGGTGGAGAGAGGACGTGCTTGAGAGCATTCGTTCATCATGGTTTGGACCCTGCGATAAGTAAGGCAGGAGATTTAGTTTGCAGTATCGATGGAGAAGGGGCTTGTTGAGTGGGTTGAGCACATTTCTACTCATGGCTGCTGTGTCTCCACACCATGTATGGTTCTTGAGCGATTGTGGGAAGAACATAACACCCAGTACCTTTTCTGAGGGGCAGACGTCTGGTAAAGGAGTAGTACAGTTTTAGTAACTTGCTTAAAAACAGATATTTTCAGAAGGTGAGGATTGATGTGGATGGGAAAGCTCAAGTCAAGTTTTCCTGGAGGCCATAGGTCTCTGGATGAGCTGTAAAGGATAAATCTGAGAGAATATTTAAATAAATTAAAAGGTTGGACTGTTCACGTAGTTCAAAGATTCCTGTGTATTTACCAACAGCAGAAATACCAATGGGGAGTTATTGGTTTACTAATAATTTGTTTAGTAGTAGTTTACTAAACTGTGTTATTCCAGCTTAAAATGTGTCATTTAGTCAGTGCGAAGCACTGTGTGCTCAGCTCTGTAGGTGATGGAGGCACCACCTGCAGGAGTTTCCGTCTAAGGGAGGCGTTCAGAGGAGCACACGGGACAGTTGAAGTTTGGTGGAGGAAGGAGGGAATGAGCTCATCTGGTGGGAGAATCAACAAGGCCTCGTCGGGGAGGTCTGTGGTCTTGACACCTGGGTAAAATTCCCAAAGAAAGTGGTAGCTTTGTGGGGGGTGGGGGGTGGATACCAGGTGCTGTCAGTAGGTGGCATGACGTGACACAGGGGCAGGAAAACACATTCATGGGGCGAGGAGTGATCAAGCTGGGCCAGGGCAGACCCTGTGGATGGGAAGATTGGAGTGAAGACTGGAAAGGAAGTGAGAATCGTTATCTTCACCAGTGACTCTGGTTTAATGCCGCCGTGTGCCAAGTACTGAATGTATGACTAGGCAACATTTGAGTCCCCTGGTTTAATGTCCTAGTTACTTGAAAGTAAGAAGTGTATTTCTTTTTTCTAAAGGTAAATATGCTAGCATTTATTTAGTATCGGCATTTTCAGGTGTAGATCTTTCAGACTAGCAAGATTTATGCTTTGAAAGTACCTACATTTTCATTATCTTGAATGAAAATTTTTCTCAATTCCTTTATCAGTCGCCAGCATTTTTAAACAGCACATAGTTTTAGAGGATGGTAGCACTCTTCAGAGAAATTTTAACCAGAAGTGTTTATGAATTGAGTGGAGCTGAAAAACAGTCGAGTTACTGATAAACTTAGTTATTAAAACTACTTGAACCAGACAAAGGTCTATCCTGAAATGCTGTGCAGGAGACGATTGTTAAATGGTTTTAAAGTAGACAGATGTGGTTTGGTAGAAGTGAACAGGGAACGGTATTCTGATTTAGGCGTTACAGCATGAAAAAGGTACAGAGCTGAGAGAGAACAGAAGCATCTGTGAAGATCAGTAAAAGGTTTGCCTGACTGGAGAATCCCAGTCCCAGGCAGATGAGGCCTGAGGTCAGAGGGCGCCCCGGGGCAGTGGAGTGCTGGAGACTCCTCGCGCTGGCTCAGGAGAGCCGGTTGTGCACACCTCTTCCCAAGGCAGTGACGTCACATGGACAGCTTGAAAACAGTTATGGCAGGAGTACTTACTCTAAAGAAATTAGCAAACCCTACAAATCAGTGAGCTAGTTGTTAAACAGTTACTAGCAAGCCACTGCACATTGAAGTCCTTAGAAAGGCTCCATGTGCGTGACAACTAGGAAGGATTTCTGATTCTGAAGAATGAGTAATACCGTCAAAGAAAGTGTGTGTCTAAATGATTCTGCTGTGTAATAAGTTTGTTAAGAGAGCAGAGTTGAATAAACAGAACCTAATAATAAGAATGTTAGAGAATGTTGCAATAATATGTGTTGGACAAGGAGGAAGAGAAATAGGAGACAATGAAGGCTATTCAGACTTGGGCTAAGGCTCTGAAATAAGAAGAGGGACCAACAGGCCCTCTCCCTTCCGTCTGTCATGAGCACCACAGTTGTTTGAGATCTTCAAGCTAGACTACTTCTCAAGTTTGAGTCCATTCTCACTTGTATCAAACAGTACCCGTTTTTATTAGTAATCTCTTATTTTCCGTTCCCACTGCCAACAGTCTAGGCAAGAAATGCCCTCCTTGTTCCCCTCTGCTTATGCAATCTTACCCAGCCTCGCCCGGATTCCTTTCTTCAGGCGAGTGTCAGCCCTGCGTGATCTCTCCCTCCCCTGACTTCCTGTGGCACGGAAGGCGCTCCTCCACAGTTTGCTGCTGTTTACTGTCTCGTAGCATTCTCTGACCAAGTCCTCAGGGTGGGAAAGTGTGTCTTCTCTTCCTAGCGTTTTGCCTACAAACCCCCAGGAAACATTTATTCATACATATTCGATAATTATTTCTTGATAAATGGATGAGATTGGCCTCAGGAAGCGCACTAGTGATTTAGGGGTGAAAGTAGATATTAGACAATGGGAAATTCAGGAAGGAGTTGGAATTTAAGCATATTGATTAGAGGAGGGAGTCAAAATTTTACCGCTGCTGACCAGCTGCGTTCCGGCTGGCGCTTACAGAATGATGGCCAACGGTGAAAGGTACGGGGATACAGTTACGTGTCCTGAAATGGAGAAGATGTAAGTTTCTGGTAATGTGTTTGTTTTTTTCACAGAAGGTGGGCTTTGTGTAGTCAATTGGTCAGGCTAAGCTAGGGTATACCATGGTAACAACTTAAAAAGTCTCTGTGCTTTAAAACAATAAAGGTTTATTTCTTACTTAGCTACTTGTTCATGGCAGGTTGGCTGGGTGCTCTGCTCCATTTCCTCACTCGGGGCCCAAGCTGATGAGTCACCATCTCTGGATCTTTGCCGACCCCTCTAGCAGGGGACAGAAATGTATGAAGCTCACGCTGGCTTTGAAAGGCTTTTGCCTGGAACTGGTACATGTCACTCCCACTCACCTTTCATTGGCCAAAGCAAGTCACTTGGCCGGTTAGGCCTTCCTTCAGGGGAGCAAGGAAATGCCATCCTATTGTGTGCCAGAAAGGAGGAAAAGCAGAGTAATGACTACCAATGTAATAAGAGTGTTTTGTTGTTTTGTTTTCTACCTATCCAGGCGGTTTGCCAACCAGTCCTTAGGAGAACAGCACAAGAATGCCCAGTACGTACATCTCTAGACTTAGAACTGGATCTTCAGGCATCTCTAACCCGGCAGAGTCGCCTCAATGATGAGCTGCAGGCCCTGAGGGGCTTGAGGCAAAAGCTGGAGGAACTGAAAGCTCAGGGAGAGACTGACCTTCCACCGGGTGTACTGGAAGATGAGAGATTCCAGAAGCTCCTGAAAGAAGCTGAGAAGCAGGTACAGATCTCAGTGTTGCCATTTTCTCTGAGGGGCTTCCACAGAGTTAGTCTTTTTTAAAGCCTGCCGTGTAGAAGATACCCAACTTACACCTCAGTTTTGCAAAAGTTTTCAAATCCTTTTTCTAGAACTTAGAACACATTTTTTTCCCATTGTTATAGGCCTTTTTTAAACCTAGGATATTACTAAAAGAGTAGTACTGCCACCCACCAAGGTACAGATAAGAGGTCCGCCCAGCACTCCACCCTACCCCACAGCTGCAGCTCTGGTGGCCCCTGGCCTCCTGGCAGGAAGGGGACATGGCAGCAAGGGGAAGTGGTCATCTTCATTGCTGCTCAGCACTTTTCTTTGTCTCAACATGAGACTTGGCAAATAAATACAGTATAACTTTTATCATGTCATAAATTTTGAATTTTCTACAAGTAGCTCTTTAAGATTCATTAAGCACATCAATTAGAAATGTATTGCTAATTTCAATGCCCCTAAATTTTCATATTCTTTTTTACCTTCAAGAAAGATCAGAGGCTGACCCAGTGGTGTAGTGATTAAGTTCTCATACTCCACATCAGCGGCCCGAGGTTCACGGGTTCAGATCCGGGGTGCAGACCTACACACCACTCATAAAGCCATGCTGTGGCAGCACCCCACATACAAAAATGGAGGAAGATTGGCACAGACGTTAGCTCAGGGACGATCTTCCTTAAGCAAAAAGAGGAAGATTGGCAACAGATGTTAGCTCAGTGCCAATCTTCCTCACCAAAAAAGAAAGAAAAGAAAGATCACACTTTACATATTGGCATTCTCCCTGGCCTTTCACCATACAAACAACTATACAAAATAGGATAAAATCACTGATTAAAAAATAGGATATTTGTAAGGG
Source organism: Tapirus indicus (assembly GCA_031878705.1). Classification (NCBI taxonomy): domain Eukaryota; kingdom Metazoa; phylum Chordata; class Mammalia; order Perissodactyla; family Tapiridae; genus Tapirus; species Tapirus indicus. Next base: position 28,441,884 of record CM062937.1, on the reverse strand, counting down.
AATGTTTCTATTGTTTTACCACCTAAATATGACCAAATTTTCAAGAACCTGAATATTTGTGAAATTGATTGATTCTCTCAAGATAAGAATTTATATTTTGGTACAGGAGTATATATGTTCACATCCATATATAATATACAAAGAGAATTTTCCACATACCTGAAATATTACAAATGCCAAGAAATTATTTTCTTTCACTGGTTTTGGAAGGAAATCTGAAACAGATTAGACACTTCCTTAAATTAATAGAAAATCTTGTCCATAATATAAACTTCTCTCTTTGGCCCAAAGTGATTTTGGTCATGTAGTAGATGGTACTGCGGGGAAACTTGGAGTCCTTTTGCTCACCAGCACTGCTAATCCTAGATGGAACTCAGAACTTAACAAAGCAATTTTTTTTTTTTTTTTGTGAGGAATACCAGCCCTGAGCTAACATCCGTTGCCAATCCTCCTCTTTTTGCTGAGGGAGACTGGCCCTGGGCTAACATCCGTGCCCATCTTCCTCTACTTTATATGGGATGCCGCCACAGCATGGCTGACAAGCAATGCGTCAGCGGGCACCCAGGATCCGAACCGGCGAACCCCGGGCTGCCAAGCGCGGACGAAACCACTGCGCCACCGGGCAGCCCCAATAACAGCAATTTTTAAAGAAAGTTTAAGCAACAAAATGTATCTGTATTATATCCCACCTGACAGAAAGTAGCCTTCGCACACAATAGGACCCCAGTATACGTCTGTTCAGTGGGGAGTTGGGTTGTAAGCCTATGTCTGACACTATAGTGAATTAGAATTGGATGATTGGAATTAGACAAGGATAATTAGACACTGTTGTGCTCCCAAAGAGCTTATGGTTTAGTAAAGGGGATGAGCCAGATACACCAGCTCCTCAAGAGAAGTCACTTCCGGGTGAGATCAGGAGAGGTTTCATGGAGGAAGTGACACTTACACTGGTCTTGAAAGTGGGTAGTGGAACTTCATCTCAGGGGGGTGGAGAGGCCCAGCAGGCATGGGACCCTGCCATAGTGAAGGGCCAGGAGAGCTCCACACAGTAAGGGCCCACAGCAGGAGCCTTCAGGAGCGCAGGGCCACAGCACGGCTGTCCTTTTGCAAAGTGGAAGATCGAGTTAAAAGCTGAAATGACCTACTCTTATATTTGTAACCTTCATCATCATCATCATCATTTTCACTCTCTTGAATCTTTCAATTCAACATTAGCAATAATTTCAAACTCTTGGTTGACATTAACCAACTTGAATATCGTGAAGAAGCATCACAGTGTTTTGAGCCTATGGGTCAAAGCCTTTCAAAGCTGGATTGGAATTTTACAACTATAGATATAAGCAGACTTTGCATCTTTGGGTTTTTTTGTTGTTTCTTTGTTTCTAGTTTGTTGTGACATGAAATTCTGGATCCCTAGGTATCAATAATTATAAGAACTTTGGGACTTTTTTCCACTTAATATCATATTACTAAGATTCATCCGTAAATTGCTTGTTACTATAATTTGCTTTGACTGCTATCTCTTCTCCACTGTGTAGAGAGAAGCTCACTAAAGCAAAAAGTTGGTTCTTTGAAAAAAAACAAAAAAAGACAAAGCTCTGGCAAGATCAATGAAGAGAAGATACAAATAAAGAAAATTGCAAAAGTAAAGAGGGACAGAACTATAGATAAATTTGAAATTTAAAAGGTAATTGAATACCATAAAAAATATAAGCCCACAATTTAGACAGATATCTAGGAAAATATAATGTATTAGAACTGATGAAAGAAGGGGAAATAAAGATTGCAAATCCTCTTAAAGAGATGAAAGCAGTGAGTAAAGATCTATCCACAGGGGCCAGCCCCATGGCATAGTGGTTGTTCAGCATTCTCTGCTTCGGTGGCCTGGATTCAGTTCCTAGGCATGGACCTACACCACTCATCAGCCATACTGTGGCGGCAGCTCACATACAAAACAGAGGAAGATTGGCACAGATGTTAGCTCAGGGTGAATCTTCCTCAGCAAAAATAAATAAAAATCTATCCCAGGGCCAGCCTGGTGGTATCGTGGTTAATTTTGCATGCTCTGCTTCTGGCAGCCTGGGGTTCACAGGTTTGGATCCCGGGTGTGAACGTATGCACCACTTGTCAAGCCATGCTGTGCCGGCGTCCCATATAAAGTAGAGGAAGATGGGCATGGATGTTAGCCCAGGGCCAATCTTCCTCAGCAAAAAAGAGGAGGATTGACAATAGATGTTAGCTCAGGGCTAATCTTCCTTAGGAAAAAAAAAACCAATCTATCCACAAAGAAAACATAAGGTCTAGATGTTTTATAAGCAAGTTCCATCATACTTTCTAAGGACAGATCATCTCAATTTTATACAAACTCTTCAGACATTAGAAAAAGGGAGAGTATTCCACAACTCATTCTATGTGACCAACATCTCTAATACCAAAACTAGACAATTATCAAAAAGGAAAATCACAAGCCAGTTTCATTTATGAATATAGATGCAAAAATTCTAACTATAATATTAGTTAGAATCCAGCAATACATTTAAAAGGTACTACATTTTGACCATGTTGAATTGTGCAAGGATTTTTTAATATTAGAAAAATCTATTAATATAATTAATCCCTTTAACAGATTAAGGAGAAAAACCACTTTGTTAACTCAGTAGATGCTGAAAAATATTGATGCAAGTCAATATTCAGTCATGTTTAAAACTCTTAGTAAGTTAGGAAGAGATGAGAACCTCCTTAACCGAAAGCAAATGTGGTCTTAATAGACACACATTGGAATCATTCCCTTTAAGATCAGACATAAGCCATTCAACACTCTTCTGTCCAACATTGTATTAGGAATTCTAACCAATGGAAAACACGAAAAAAGTAGAAGCAGAAAGATTGGAAAGGAGGAAATAAAGCTGTCATTTGCAAATAACATGATTGCATACGCTTAAAAATCTGCAAATTATTGCAAATAATGAGAGTCTAGCAAGATAGGTAAATAGAAGAATAATTTATAAAAGACTGTTGCATTGCTATTCACCAACTGGAAACAACTAGAAAATTTAATTATTAAGATATTATTTACAACAGTGTCAAAGAATATCAAATATCAAGGAATAAAATTAACAAAAATGTGCAGTACAGTATAGGAAAAATTATAAAACCTTTTGAGGAAAAATGTAAAAACACCTAAATTCATGGAGAAATATATCACATTCATGTAGAGCAGAGGTCAGCAAACTTTTCCTGTAAAGGACCAGATAGGAAATGTGACTCAGGCTTTGTGGGCCATCAGGTCTTAAGTCATTACTATTCAACTCTGCTGTGTGGCACAAACACAGCCATAGACAAGATGTAAATAAATGGTTGTGACTGTGTTCTAATAAAACTTTACAAAAACAGATAGCAGGCCATAGTTTGCCAACCCCCAGTATAGAAGAAGAATTGATATTGTGGAGATGGTCAATTCTCCCTAAAATGTACCATCGATTCAGTGTAATTCCAAGCAGAACACCAGTTCTTCATGGAAATTGATACAATTAATGGAAGAATGACAGACAAAGAATAGCCAAGATACTTCTGGAGAAGAAAAAAAAGGAGGGAGACTTGCCCTACAAGGAATCAGGATTTGTTAAGCTGCTAAGGTAGAGAGATAGTATGGAATTGGTGGAGAGCTCAAGAGACTGATCAATGGCATGCAATAGGGAACCCAGAAATGTGATGGAGGTAGCACATCAGCTGGTAGCTAAGGGAGGGACTGTTGAGTCAATGAAGCTGGAAGATTATCCATAGGGAAAAGGTTATCCACAGGGAAAAGATGACTTTGGACCCTTCTCTTATATACAAAAATCAACCCAGTTAGATTAAGGACTTAAACATCAAAAATAAAAGTTGAAGGGCTGGCCTGCTGGCGTGGTGGTTAAGTTCTCATGCTCTGCTTCGGCAGCCCAGGGTTTACTGGTTCAGATCCCAGGCGTGGACCTACGCACCGCTCGTCAAGCCATGCTGTGGCGGCATCCCACATACAAAATAGAGGAAGATGGGCATGGATGTTAGCTCAGGGTCAATCTTCCTCACCAAAAAAAATAAAATTAAGTCTTGAAAACTCATAGTAAAAAATATGGGATGTATCTTTTCATGTTTTGATTTTCGTATCTCTAGCATCTATTCTGTATCCTGCCTAGTTGGAGATAAGCAGATTGGGGCAAATGGACAAGAGCCTTGAATGCCTAAGTGATGGGAGTCACCAAGGTTTCTGAAGAGGAGCTCTTTGGAAAGCATGTGTGGTGGTGATGTGTGGGTGACATCAGCTAGAGTGGGTGGCTCCTTCCAAGTCCCCAGGGATAGACATTCTCCATAAAATACAGCGAGAGGAACTTAGGCAAAATCCAAGCAGTATGTCTAATACTGATTGAAAGAAACAGGATTAAGGCATCCTTTCAAAGGTAAAAGTATCATAAATACACTATTGTCCGCAGTGGTTTTTTTAAAATCTTTCATTATAGAATGCTGAAGATTTTTGCTGATATTGATGGATGATTCGAGGTTTGCAAGTTTTTAGGGTGACACTTGTTTTCCTTCTACATTAAAAAAATCCTTAGTAGATGAAAACTGGAAGGAGTGTAGACCCTAGCAACCAAGGAGAACCTCAGGGACAACTCAGACACATTGCTCAGAGCCTCTGAAAACCTGCCCTCGAGTAAGAGTTGATGTTTGATGCACACCTGTTTATTTTAATGACTTGTCCTTTAATGAGCCAGTCAAAAATGTGTTTGTTTTCAGCTGCAGAAAATTCTGGGAGGGGTTTCTTGGGAAACTTTAGCAGAAGTGTTCCCTGTAAAAAAGAACCTTTGATTGCAATTCCTCCCTCCTCTGGGGTGCCTTTAGCCTAGTCTGTAAACACTCCAGGGGGGTGACAAGTCCTCCTTTTTGCTTCTTCCCTGTTACAGTGCCTTGTAGCAGATGTTCCATCCAACCTTGGCGAAAATCTCCTCTGCCTCATTAAAGCTGCTGATCTTGCTTACTAGGCATGATTTTATCCTCTTTTGAGTTTTGCTTGCCCCCTACCTGCCACTAGAGTAAGGCATTTACCCTTGACTTACTGGTGAATAGACAAATACAGCATATAAAGAGTCGTGAGAAACTGAGTAGTGGGCACTGCTGGTGGCTCCAGGAGAGCTTGGCCACCTCAGAGCTTGTGCCCTGCCCTCAGGGTTAGGCACAGCCATGGTGTGGGCACCTGTGGTCCAGGCTATGTCTTGGTGGCTCTGGGACCAAGTTCCAGGAGCCCCAGGGTCTAGGAGTATCATCAGATCAAATTAGTCAGTACTTCCTAGGGACTTGTGTAAGACACAGTTTGTACGTGAGCCTCAACTCTTCTCACAGACTGTTCTGGAACAGGAGCCTTATGCTGTTCTGTTCGCCACATCCCGCAGGATGCTCACAATCATGATCTAGGAAAATAATGGCAGTGATGTGGAGAAAGGGGCCTCTCACCAGACTGCCAGGACCCCTTGTTTGTTGGTTTTCATACCTAGCACACTGTTCTTAGCGACAGAAGTAATCACAGGAACGTCAGGCAGATTGTCTAGACATAATGTGAAGTTGAATTAAATTCCCTGGTAAGTGATCTCTGAAAACTGTCATCTCTGTCATTCGGCAGCCATTTGTGTGACACGGGTGGTATTTTCCCTCTTTCATCTCCTAATTATTAGCACTTTGATCGTCCCTGTGACAAGTCACCATCTGAAAAGTGGGTGCTGGCTGCAGTGCTGATGGTGCTTTTCCTGGGTCTGCCTCAGAGCTGGTGTCTCCGTGAAAGGGCTGCTGTCACTATGGGGAGGGGGCTTTGCTTCTTTAAAGCCCCCCACACCCCAGCACACTTCTGGACATTGGATGCATTTTGCTCACAGAGCAGGCTTTCTCTCATCACCGTAGCAACGCTCATTTGTATAAGGTAAGAAGTGGCCACCTGGGCTCAGAACTGCCCAGAAATAATACTTCAGAGATCATGGACTTCCCTAGTTTGCATCAAGAATGCAAAGATTCGAGGGCTGACATCTCCTGAGTCTTGCCCAGTGCAGAATGTAAACAGGCCTTATTCCAGCTTTGCCAAGTGTCTTAAGAAGAATGTCACTTTAGAATTCTTTTTTGTAAAATAGTGCTTTGTTTTTATGTTAATTTGCGATTGTTTAGTCATTAAATGATGCCTACTTAGGCATGATTCTGGCCTCATGATAAACTTCTGCTGATGATTTTAATCATCCTTACATAAGTTGCACTGATGATTTTGCTTAGAAATTTAATTATATCTTAGTAGAGGATTTCTGGTCTGTATTATCTGATGAACCAGCTCTTAACTGGTTTCGTAATCAGTTTGCACACCAGATACTGAGTGGAAAGAAGAGCTCACGGAGGTTTCTCTTCTGCTTATGCAGAGCCTGAGATAAATGCTCCTGTTCTACTACTTCATTAGTGGGGTGCAGCCCTGGGGAGCAGAGGAAAGGGGAGACGGGAGGTGGCCACTACGTGTGCTGCTTGCTCCCATAGGTCTGGCCCCTGGAAGCCATGCAGACTGCATCTCCAGTCGTCCCTTGGAGAGGAGAGAAGAGAAAGAAGTGTTCTACCAATGTGCATATGTAGGTGCCAGGCAGTCTGAGGGCACCTTTTGGCTTCGGCAGGAAAGCCCACACAGGGCTGGAGGGCTCAGAGAAAGAGCACAAGGGGAGACACCAGCTGTGCCTTCGTGCATGTGTCTTCACAGGGAACTGGTGACCACAGGGCAGCAGGAAAGGTTGAGAGCATCTGAGCTGATGTGTTAGAAGTGTCTGATTCAGAATGAGAGGATATGTTTTGTAGTTCTCATCAAGAATTCTAGCTCAGGAGCCGGCCTGGTGGCTTAGTGGTTGAGTTCAGCATACTCCAATTCCGCGGCCCGGGTTCATGACTTTAGATCCCGGGTTTGGACCTACACCACTCATCAAGCCATGCTGTGGCAGCAACCCATGCACAAAATATGTATTGGCACAGATATTAGCTCAGGGCCAATTTTCCTCGACCAAAAAAACCCAGCTTGACTAAACATGAAGATATATCTGAATAACTACGAGCCACGGAGAGCTGAGATTATTGTCTTAATAATTTGTATTCCGCTTCCTCCATGCCATTGTTGTTATTTTCCTAGATGATTACTATGACAATCATATGGGGATGCTGTTAACACTTCAGTATAAAACTCTTTTGTTAGAGGAGTTGAAGCTCAGATAGACAAAGTGCTGTATTTTTGTACACAGTGCAGGGCCAAAACTCTCTAGCCAGTCTGATGATACCCAGGGAAACAGTCCCTGATATGCGTTGGAGGTCCTTGTTTAGGGTCTAAGTGAAAAGGAGGAGAGTGACTGTAACAGCAAGGCTGGGACCCGTGGGCGCCTGTGGGATCAGAGCCGTGTCCTCTCTGACATTTTTGCTTTCTCATTACCCTTCCCCAGTCCTGTCCTTCACAACTCCATCCTCTTTCTCATCAAAATAAATAACAGCAAATCAGCCTTATAAAATGTCATTAAAAATATGCGTATCTGTGGCTTTTGTTTTTTCTGTGCTATATAGGATTCCATATACTTGTTTTTTCTGTGCTATATAGGATTCCATATACTTATCTGTAAACTAAGAGGATTGGATTAGATGGCTGTCAGGATCTCTTCTAGTTGCAAAATTCTGTGCTCTGTTTAGTAAAATCTAATATACTTTCAATATACGTGAAGATTCAGAGACATGTGTGGGACGTGGAGGCTGCATGGCCTAAAAGAAGCAGACCCGTAGGGCACATGCGGTACTTTGATCATTCCGAAGTCCAAGGTGAGATGTGATTCCTGTCCACTTCTCCACATTAGGATGTCCACAGCTCAGTTTTACACAGCTTACGCAGAGCAGATCTTTTGCAGAACTGTAAGAAACGATGCTGGCCCACTGCCCTCCACCTTTGCTCCTCCTGCCTAGTGGCAGTTATGCATGAAGCACCAGTGAAGAAAGAGCTCGTGAAACAACGTGCATTTATACCGTTTTAAAGATGATCTCATTACCACACTGCGAATCCAGGTTGCTCGATGTCGCATTCTAAAAGAATTTACAGAACAGCAAGGACGGGTACAAAGAGTAAGGAGTTAATTAGAAAGATACACTCCAAGGGAGGAGCTGCACTGAGCGGTTTTGCCGTCGCATCTTTTACAAGCTTGCTTTTGGGTAGGGGGTCCTTCTGCGCAGGGCAGAAGTGAGAGCGAAGGCGGTGGTGAGTCAGAGCAGCAGCAGCCAGGGGAAGAGCGGCGGGGCTGCAGCTTCCATAAATCAAGCAGTTCGGTCCCACAACAGGCAGTCAAGAGCGGTTCTGGAAACGTGCGGTTACCTAAGCTATAATGGCTTAAGCTGTAATGCAGAACTATGTCTTAGCAATGTCCCCCCCACCCCCCAGCATGACCTTCCTGTTCCCTTGCGGTGCCAGATCCCTGTGCTAACCTGCCTGTCTCAGTCTGATTCCCCAAACGATCTGATTCCCATGAGTATAGATGTTTTTTATCTTTATTTTTACCAGCCTGTATATATAGACTATTTGAGTTGTGTACTTTTCTTTCTCAGCACTGAGGTTGGTAATACCAGCTCTGTGAAAATACAGACTGTTTCCGTTGTGTACCCTTCACTGTTAACAGAAGTTAGTAACAACCATTGACGTATCTCTCCTGCTTGCTCTTCGTTTCCACACCCACTTTTTTTGTGTGAGGAAGATTAGCCCTGAGCTAACATCCACTGCCAATCCCCCTCTTTTTTGCTGAGGAAGACTGGCCCTGGGCTAACATCTGTGCCCATCTTCCTCTACTTTATGTGGGATGCCTGCCACAGAGTGGCTTGATAAGCAGTGTGTAGGTCTGTGCCCGGGATCCAAACCTGCAAACCCTGGGCCACCACAATGGAGCACGTGAACTTAACCACTATACCACTGGACTGGCCCCAACCACACCCACTTCTTAAATACACACAGACACAACACACACACTCACACACTGCCCTTTCGTTTCCACTGTTTCTCCATAGAGTTGGGGAATTGTGAGATTTTCAGCAGGATGGTCATAAAATGCCTAATGATGAGCAGAGAGCCGTAAAAAATACGGCTCCCAGAAAAGCAGTTAACTGAGGCCAGCGGCAGATCGCGGATTTGCCTCTCTTGTCAGGGAAAGCTGCAGGTCTCAGGGTCACGTGCCATAACCTTCCTCCTTTGTGGCTGAAAGTCTGTTTTGTACCTCAGAATAAAAACTGAATCAGGGTTAGTGTCCTCGTGTATTGTACAACCGCTTTAGGAAGCAGAGCAAGAAATTTGGGACTATAAATTAAGACTGGGTTGTGTTCCTTATTCCATTAGGCTTCTTAACATGACTGTAAGTAAATCACTGGACTTTTCTGTGGGTTAAACTGAAGGTTAATCACAGTCTTCTGGAATCTGGGGCATAAGAAGTGGCAAGTTAGAATCTGCTAGGAAAATTATATGTCAAAGATATCAATGCACCTCATTCAACAAAATAAATCTTAATGATTTCAGTGAAGTATTCAGCATTGAGATTTAACTGCCTGCAAAGTGGGCTACTGTTGATTATTAACAGCTCACAAAAATTTTATCACCCAGAGTTTTGGAGAAAGATATAGATACAGATATAAATATATAAACACAAAGACAAATGTATTCTTCAGTGAAGTATGTTCTGATTCAGCAGGGAAAGGAGTATTTTCATGCGTTCCATGGTCAGTCTTACTTTGCACAAAACAGCCAAGTTTCAAAGTAATTTTGTAGTTGCCACAAAAATGCTGGTGTTTGAAAATACCAGTAGCCATTAGGATACTTAGTAGTGCTCTACAGGGGATGACACACACCTCCAAAATTCCATTCACGTGGAAGGTGACAAAAGACCGAACAGGATCCGGGGGCCTGTCGCATTTCTGCTCTGATAAAACACATTTTCATGGGAAACTGGGTCAGATTTTCTTACCTAGGTGTATCCCGCTTGTGCGTTCCCTCTCTGGCTTTTCCTGATCTTTCCTTTGTTCAAGACAGTAAGCAGATGGCCATTTGGAGATTGATTTACTCATGTTATAAGTTACCAAGAATTAGAAATGCAGCAATACTTTGCTATAAGTCCTTATTTACTAATTTGATATACCACATTGTGGGAGGAGTCATTTCTTCATGTTGACTAAGTCAGTAGTTCCTCACCTGGGACATAGTGAACAAGCATCCATTTACTAAAGATGAAACTTCACCAAATAATTAAAATCTCACATTTGTCCCCCTTTGAACTTGAATTACATAAATTCAGGAGCTCTGAGTGACAGCTAAACTATCTCATCAATTACAAAATAATCAAGAGAGAACTGTTACCTAACAAACATGGGCCACTTTTCTAAACAGAATCAAAACAGGAAGAGGAAAGGGGGGCAGTAAGAAATATCTGGAAAAGGGATCCTTTGTGATGAAAAAAATCAAAAGCTACTGCAGGTTATTATTATTAGCAAAGTACCAGGGACGCCCCACTGTAGGTTATTTAACTTTCCATAAAGTGGTGTGAATATAATTGATTCTTCATAAGTACTTGCTGAATAAATAATTTTTGTAAACTGTCATTTTTCCTAAAAGTGTTACAGCATTTTTATTTCCAAATTTAAAGTGAGTTTAGTGTACTTCTGCTTTGAGAGTATTTTAAAACTTAAAAAGATTTTTTTAAGTTGAAAAATTAACACATGCTTATTGTAACAAATCCAAATAATGCAGAACTGTATGAAGCAAAAAATAGAAGTCCCCAGGGGCCGCCCGGTGACGTAGTGGTTAAGTTCACACGTTCCGCTTCAGCCAGTTCGGATCTTGGGCGCAGACCTACTCCCCGCTCATCAAGCCATGAGGTGGCGTCCCACGTAGAAGAGCTACAACTCTACCACTATGATACACAACTGTGTACTGGGGGTTTTGGGGAGAAAAAAGAAAAAGAGGATGGTTGGCAACAGATGTTAGTGCGGGGTCAATCTTCCTCAAAAAAAAAAAGTGGAAGTGCCCCTTGGAGTCCCATTCCCCAGGAGGGACTACTGTTGACAGTTTGGAATATGTCCTTCCGGCTCTTTTTTGTGCCATGTCAGTGTGTTAGTGTTATTTGGAAGAGTTACACAAAAATTGGGTCATAAAGACATATTGTTCTGAAACTTGCTTTTCCCCTCACTTAATTCTAGTAATATATGATGAATAGCTTCCTATATTAGTAAATGTGGCTGTAATTCATTTTTTTAAGGCATCACTGTGTAGATATATAATTTAATTATTCTACTAATGACACTTATCAGTTATTGACAATGTGGAAATGAACATTCCTATACAATTTGGGGCTCCTTTCAGTCGTGTTTCCGAAGCATAAATACCCAGTAGTAGAATTGCTGTCATATCAGTTTGGCTGTGAACCACAGTCACAGATCTTGTCTGTGTCGTGCCTTTAAGCCTGAAGACCTTGTTCTTTGACTTCCTGGCCTTGTTGGTGCCTTGTGGGTGCATCTGGGAAGACAAGATCCTTAATTCCCTTTTTGCCAGCACCGGTCTTACCTCTTCTAAAGTTTATAACTACTTAAGAACAGAAGTAGTTGGCTTTTTTGAGTCCAGAATGATCCCAATTATGGGATTGTCCATCCACTTAGATTACAGACTGCAAGCTACCACCCTTAGCAAAGCTGTTTTTTCTTCCATCTCTCTGTGCTGACGGCTTAGTTCTGGCCTGAGTTGATCTCTCTCGTAAGACTTTGCTTCTAGCTGCAAATAGCTGCAAACACCAGTATTCTAAATTTTCCCAACCATTTCCTTTATATCTCCAGCTACCACCTCCTTGACCAGTGGCCACCACTAAGCAGGGCCACATTTTATTTTCTGTTACTGTAGCATACCGTACCATACCGAGAGGCCACCGGGAGAGAGGCTGACAATGTAAGGGGCCCTTCCAAATGAGCTGAGTCTGCCAGCCTTTGACTCAAATTAATAGCGTCCCCTCCCCCAACACACATAACCCTCATGGGAGGGCCAGAGGCCGGGGAGCAGCAGCACAGTCCCCTCACATCTGTGAGAACCTGTGGATGGGGCCATGCCTTCCTCTCCCAGGACTTGCAGCCCTTTAATGTGTCCACAGCCGGGTAGGCGAGAATGGTGTCCTTGGATGACAGTGCTGGCCCCCATGTTTCTTTGCCATTTGTATTTATTCCGTGGGTTGTCTGCTCATACCCAGCCCCTTTTTTTCTGTTGTGTCATTTGTGTTTCTCTCCTTAAAAGTCCTCTTTATACATCTACTGGTTATTTGAGTTACAAATGATTTTGTCCATTCTATCATTTGTCTTTTGAATGCCTTTCAAATTACAGAACTTCAGATGTGTGCTTGTGTTTAAATCTATCAGGTTTCATTTTATGGCTTTCTGGAGACTTTGTTGATACTCGTCGTAATCACTGGAAAAAACCCTGGGTAGTACTAAACCTTTTGAGAGTTACCCAACCACATTCATCTTAAAAAGATTGTCATCTAAAACCCTGATTTTCCCACAGACCTACTCCTTCCTTCTTTCATTCAGCCTGCATTTACTGAGCCCCTGCTGTGTGTGAGCGGGTGGAGGCACAGGGGAGGGCATGCAGGCTCACAGCCACTCCAAAAAGTGAGGCAGGGTAAGGGGGCCTAGAAAGCATCTCTCATTCTCATGCTGTCCACAGGTCTCATTATGAAAATGGCTGCTACTCCGGAAATGTACTGAAAAGGCCCTGAGACACAGATTTAATAAACCAAGTCGCAGTCCCTCGCGGCAGGGATAAAAGTGACGGGCTTTCGGTTACTTAGCGTAAGAGAAGCGGGATGTCAGTTACAGCTCACGGCAGCTTCCCAGAGCACCGCTGGGTCAGCTAAGTGTCCCCAACCTGCCTGGTGAGAATTAGGAGGGAAAGTTACCCTGTATCAGCACCAAAAATTTTGCTTAGAATTCCTTTTCTTAAAGCAGCTTTCCAAGCAAATGCCAAAAGTCAACTCACATATTTATGAGGTCTCACTGTCCCCAAAATACAAAGTAAACTAAATTAGATTTTTATTTCTGTTGGATGGGGATAACTCCTGTTTTTAAGTACATATTGACAAGACTGCTTTTAGATGACCCACTTCCCTTCGTTAAGTACATGTGTAATATATTCTTAAGTTTCCAGCCCTTTGATTTAATATAATTCACTTTATAAGGCAACACTGCAAGCAACTTTAGGCATTTGTCAAAAACAAACCAGTGGTTTAAAAATCTTTATTGTGCACTTGAACCTCTGTAAATTATGTTAAACAGACACAGCCCCTGCCCTCCTGAAGCTTTTGGGCCCATGTAAACAGCTCAAACCCCAAAGCAAATTGTGAGCCAGAACCTGTGTTAACAACCAGGCAGCCTCTTAGCTTTACTGTAAGTGGGAGTCAGTGCCTTTGTCGGGGGCGGCAGGTCGGGGGACAGAGCCTTGACCCACGGCACCACACGATGACATTCTCACCATAAGTCACATAATAAGCACATTCATACTTAAGCCTCATTTCCTGCTTCACAGTTTGTTTATGTAGCTAAGGAATTGTCCTTTTATTTGATAGCTGTTAATAAATATAGATTTGGATTTCGTATCAGGGAAGCCTTCAGTATTTTACAATATTATGTGTTTTTAAACTCGAAGTGCAAATTAAACAAAATTTTGATTATTTTTTTCCCTGATAGTAGGGTAATATAAATGCAGTTATATGTATATGCAGATATAGACCTATTGTGGATAGCTTTAAAATGCTTAGTACAAGCCTGCATTTGTTCCTGTCCAAATCTAATGTAACCACATGCTCATTTACCTAGATTTTTGTGTGTGTGTGTGTGTGTGTGTGTGTGAGGAAGACCAGCCCTGGGCTAACATCCGTGCCCATCTTCCTCTACTTTATATGGGATGCCACCACGGCAGGGCTGACCAGCAGTGCGTCAGTGGGCGCCCGGGATCCAAACCCGCGAACCCTGGGCCACCGAAACAGAGCGCGAACTTAATCACTGCGCCACCGGGCCGGCCCCTGTAATAAGATTTTTTTAAATGCAGTAAGACACACTTGCCCCAAACCACATCAGCATGAGTTGGGCATGCGGGCATTGTCCCCGATGGTGAGACAGGACACCCCCTTCATCAGTTGCCCTCCTGGCTCTAGTCCACAGTCTTTCAAGCCTCACAGCATGTCTTTAGGAATTTGTAATTAATGCTTTGCGGGATTTTTGTGTTTTTATCCCCTTTGCCAGGCTGAACAGTCAAAAGAAGAGCAGAAGCAAGGTTTGAATGCAGAGAAATTGATGAGGCAAGTCTCCAAGGACGTGTGTCGGCTCCGGGAACAGAGCCGGAAGGTGCCTCGGCAGGTGCAGTCCTTCAGGTAAACGGCCCCCCCGGGACACTTTTGGGGTGTCCTCGTGTGGTCTGAGTTATGTGTATGCTGGAGTTAATGTTAGCATGTGAGACCCCAAGTCCTGTCCTCCCGGTTTGAACGTATAACCTTCCATTTAGTCCTTCCTGAGGAACAAACCCCACTGGTGCATTCCTGGCTCGATTAAAGCCTGGCTCCCCAAGAATCCAGGTGCCCCCTGCTCTTAGAAGCAGTGAGCACATCTCACTGAGACACCTTGATGCAGAATACAAAAAGGTACAGAAAAGTCACATATCCATGGGGCTTTGTTGTTCACTCGCTCGACAGACGTCCCTTGGGCCCCCCATGAGCCACGCGCGTGCTGGGCCCCGGGACAGAGCAGCAAGTGCCCCTGATGTCATGAGGCTCCGGTCTCGGGGAGGCGGCAGGTGAACAGACCATCTCCGCGGCTCCTGCAGGGAGCTCGCTGCATGTATCAGGGGGTCCTAAGGGCGGACAGGACACCCAGTCCATGCAGGACAGGCAGGGACCTGCAGGGGCTCGTCGGAGGAGATGGTGAGAGAGGCAGCGTTGGAACCCTGCTGGAAGCGTGGATACCAGTGTTTCAGGCACTAGGAGTGGTAAGTTCAAGAAGGGCATTGAGGCAGGAGGGACCAGCACGGAGAGGCGTGGGGCCTTAGAGGTCAGTGCCAGGCTCCACGTACGGGGCAGAGCTGCCGCAGGGGAGCTGTCGGGAGAGTGGGGCTCAGACCACACAAGGCCTGGCATGCCTTGTGGTTTTCAGCTGTGGTTTAGGTGGTGAGGGAGCCAGCACAAAAGCAAGTGACGGAGATAGATTTTATGTGGGGCCAACATTAGAGGCGTTGTGGAGAGTGGGCCAGGGCAGAAACTGGAAAGAGGGAGCCAATTAGGTGATAGAGTGATGGGAGGTGAGCAGGCGGAGGGTGGTGGGAACCAGCAAAGCGCCGCATCGAGGTGCCAGTGTGGAGACCAGGTGCTGGAGAGAGGAGCAGGTTTGTAGTGAGGGTGGTGACTTCTGCCTTTGGACAGAGCAGGTTCACAGTCCCAGTAGGACACCCAGGTAGTTATGGCCAGTAGACAAGTAGAAATAAAAATCTAAAGTCAGGATTAGAAGTCAGATGGGAGAAAAGAATGGAAGTCTTCATCCTACATGTGGTGGTTCCATCAGCAGAAATGGGCCCGACATCCCAGAAAAGACGACCAGGAGAGGAGGCCCAGTGGGCGCCAACCACTGAGGGGCTGGCAGCAAGACAGGTGTAAGAAGGAGCAGCCAGAGATGTGATGACCGAGGAGAGCGTGCTCCTGGAGCTGGAGGGAGGGAGGTTGTCTGACACTGTCAAACACCACAGAAAAGAAGAGGAATGAAAAATATCCCCTGGGCTGGGCGATCAGGAGGCCATTGGTGACCATCCAGGGACGGTTTCAGTCACGCGAGAGTAGGGCCTCAGAAAACGTTTTCTTTGCCTGGTTTTTTGTTTGTTTTGGTTTTGGTTTGATGTGTGTGTGTGTGTGTGTGTGTGTCTGTCTGTCGGAGTCTGCAGAAAGCTTTTAGGCTGAAGGGGGAGAAGCCCGAGGAGAGTGTTCCCATGTGTGGGGCGGGCAGGCTGCGTGGTGGAGCAGGAGGGATGGGCTTTGGTGCCAGGCGGAGGCTGAGGCCCGGTGAAGAAGTGGGGGTCAGTGCTGACCTGGATGAGGGAAAGGACGCCGAGGCCTCCTGGGCTTTTTGAAGATGACAGTTTACAGTAAAGAGTCGAGTTTTTCCTGCCTCCATTCTGCTGCAGAATCACTCATAACTTTTAGAGAATGCTTCTCCTTGGGTTTTCGGATCTCCAGGGGGGGAGAGGAATCTTTTCATGCCTTTGGTGCTGTGGTCACTTTGAGAGTAAGCCACAGTGTCCAGCGTGGAAATCATATTACCCCCAGCTGTTGCTAAAACCCAAAATAAAGATTTATACACACTCCCCATGTCCCTTAACACACAAACCCGTTTATATGACCAGGCAGGGGATAAAAATGAATGAGATGGATGAGGATAAGACAGACTGTACTGCAAGTGTGGAGGCCCCTGGCCATTGACGCCTGGCCTCTGGTACTGAGACAGCAGGGAGTGGTGGGGCCTCGGGCGCTCTACCTGAAGCACAGGTGTGATTCCAGCCCAGCTGCTTGTTTCACCTGGAATCAAGAGCCCAGTGTCTCCTGGTCTTCTGATTTGTCAGGGGAAGTTAGAAATCAGGACTTTCAGGTGAAATATCTCAAATGTAGACCTTGGCAGCTAATTCAGATATTTCAGAAACACCACGTGAGCCAAAGAACCCCGCTTCCAGGAAGGGTTCAAGCACGGGTCCCCAGTGTTCACTTCTGCCTTACGGCCTTCAGTGACCTCATGACCATGCTCACTTGCCTTTTTAATTCTTATTTTTCTCTCTTATGAAATTGAACAGATTGGAAGGACGCTATGCCACAAAAATAACTCTCATTCCAGTTTCCACAATTTTTTCACTCTTCCTTTTCTTCTCTCTCCTTTCCTTAGTCTTGAGAGCATTTCCACCTCAGTTCTGGCTTCTTACGCCACACTTCCTCCTCCACCTAGACTGTTCGTTTCTCAAGGGAGAGCCGTTGCTTTATCCTTCTTTACAGCTACCAACGTGCGCCGCGTAGGTGACACGCCTCAGTAAAGGTGTGTTGACGGGACACTTGGAACCATGCAAAGACTTTGTAGAAACGCAGACATATTAATCCTGTCTTTGGTAGCTATCCTAAAACCTTTTTTAACACTGTCCTAACTTCTGACAACCATTCTGCCCCATTCTTTCTCAGCCTCTCCTTTCAGGTTGTGTCTGCTTATCCCGGCCTTGGGATGCAGGACGGACCTACCTTTATGACAGTCAGGTTCCTTCTTGTTCCTTCATTGGAGTCACAGTGTCACCCGGCAAGTCGCCCTTACCTTCGTGTGGTACTGATTTTAAAGAATTTCCCGGTATCGTGTACTTTCCTGTGAGGTCCCTGAAAAGTGTCCCAGGATTTTGGTCCTCTTGAATCCTCTACTACCTGGTTGAGAAACACACCTGGACTGCCCCCTGATGGTTTAAAACTGTCTTCCGTTGGAAATCCTAGAAGGGAACTCACCGCCTTGGCCTGCAGGCAAATTCCCGTAAGCCAGGGCTGCCAGTCTCCTTTCTGTCCAACGTTTAAAAAGGCAGAGACGGTCTTGATTTTAAACGGAGTTCTACCTGAGGAAACGACCTCCTGTCCAGGCTTGCAGAGACTACGCTGGAGTTCTCGGGACTGTCTTTCCGGTCCCAGGTACTTTCCACATCATATTTAAGAGGGTTTATTTCTCGCCCCCGACTCTAGGGAGAAGATCGCCTACTTCACCAGAGCGAAGATCAGCATCCCGTCCCTGCCGGCTGATGACGTATGATGACGTTGCTGAAGAAATTATTTTTTCACTCGTTCATTTCTTAGGGAGGGCAAAAGACTGAACATTTGTTTTGTTTTTAGGGGGTTTTTTTTGTAATATAAATGTCAACTCTTAAAGAGCTTTTATTTCACATCAGATTTTCAACATGTTAATTTGTAAAGTACCTTGAATGTAATTCTTATATGTTTAAAAGAGAAAAAAAAAATCAGATAACCAAAATGGGATAATCTGGTACACAAATGTTGTACAGTATGTGTGTATGGCCAATGGGCTTTATTTTGTAAAAATGGACTAGAGGCAGGACCCAGTGTATATCCTATTGAACCGACTGTTGAGAGAGAACTCGCTGGAGCAGAAGGTGGTGTTGCTTTTCCTTTGTGTTCTTGTGAGTACCCTGTGGAGATGGCAGTGGCGCCATGTGCTGTTTTGTACTGGAGAGCAGCTCTTTGAGTGTGAAGCTAAACGTGAGTGGGTATAAGCTTCAGTACAGAGTTCCGAGTCCACCTGAAACAGGTGCAGTGTTCACTTCTGTCACCTGTGTTGGAACACTTTGTTTCCATAAAACAGTTTCCTTTTTGTCCTTTTCTATTTGTCTAAAGAAAACAAAAGCAAAATGCCGAGTGCAAGAATTTAAGAATGCAAAGGAGCAATTCTCCTGGCCACACTCAAGTTCTTAGGATTTACGACACGAAGGGGAGGGAGATGCAAGGAGAAAGCCGGTTACCCTAAAATACACGAAAATAAACTCATCAGATGAGCAGCTGCTTCTTCTAACTCAGCCTGAATTTGGTAAGTGTTCAAACGTGAGTTTCCGGGTTGCACCAGTAATGTTTTGTCCTAGGTGTCAGGATGGTGCCAAGTGGAAGGATGTGGTGGCCCGGTGTCTACAGCCAGACTCCTGGTGATGTGGAGGGAAACGCATCAGCACTTATTTGGTGAAACCAGGAACAAAGGAAAGACCATCTTGATTGAATCAAAGTTGCCAAAAACTTAAAAAGATATTTTATTAAACAGATTTCTTACATTTACTAGAAATTACTTTGCAACTCTCAAGTTTGGGGGATCCTATCTAATTTATAGTAAGGAATTGGGAGGCAAAGAGAAGAGCGTGCCTGGGGAGATTATTAATTTCAAGTATAGGCTAAGTCGTTGGTTTAAAAAAAACCATTCTAGATGAACAAATTTAGACATATAAACGGACTGAAGTGTTCTCCAGTGTAGAATTTTAGCTTACCCAGCCCAGGCACTTCTTAAAAGAAGCAGGTCCACAGTGTTGGTCTGCCAGCATAAAGGTTTCTAAAATAAATAGTATTTATGCAATTTAAATCATACTTATTATTAGGTCTGTTATACTATAAGAAGCAGTTTTTGGCTAGCCATCTTATACAGCAAACTAAATCAACTTTTTTTCTTAGAAATCAAAAATCACCTTAAAGGAATGGGCCCCTTAAACACACACACACACACATACATACACACAAGTTCTATTCCTAAGCTAGAATTTTCATTAGCAAGAATTTTCATTTTCTTGAAAGTAATCATACCTTGGAAAGTTCATTTTATCAGAATCAAAATTCAAACTAAGCAGTTTCTGAGCCTAGAACTTTAATTATTTTTTCCTAAGTGTCCCACCACTTATATACAAATGTCTTTGAAGCTATAACTGGACGTGACGCTACTTTGAACAAAACCCAGCCTCGTGAAGTGACTGAGCACAGTCCAAGGCTGCCCAGTTCATTCTGTCGGATGACTAAGGAAAACTAGAAAAGAGTACCATTCATCCTTGTCAAGGTCAAATGTGAAAGACAGAAGTTTATTTAATGTAGAGTTAAATGAAGGTCAGCTGTTTTCAGCTTCTTAGTTTGACCATGAAAATGTTTATAGAATTATGTGTAGTTGTACCGTACGACTTTATTTTCTTCATTTATTTATTTACGGTCTTATTTATGTTCTGTTTAATATATAGTTCGGTTCTGGCCATTTTAAATGTTTGACATAGAAGAGGCTATATTGGAATATTTACAGCTTTATGAATCTTCATCAGATTAGCTGTTAACTTTTTGTAATACAGAAAGTTTCAGACAAGTATAAAAGAATAAAATCTGTCTCAGGCTGGTAGTTAACAGTTGTGACCAAGATGCTTTTGGTTTTATTTTATAAAATTTGCTCATTTCTAACATGAGAGACAAGTGTATTTTAATGTAATCCTTTTCCACACTTTAAAAATCAGCAATAGTGTTATGTATTATAGGCAGCTTTTAACAATCCTGTCATATTTGTACTAACCCAAATGATTCACAGTGACAAAACATTTTAATAACTTGATCACAAAACCATATGGACAATACAAATTTTAATATTATAAATACTATTTTTTAAAGGTAGAATTTATTCTGCACAGGGTAAAAAGAATGTAATATTTAGTTCTCAAGTTTGAATTATCAATATGTTATTACAATTTTGTATATCAGAATCTAAGTGTTACAGGTACAAAAAGAACATTGCTAGCCAAATGAACAACGTTTAGCTGAATCTCTGTAGCATGCAAATCAAATAAATTTAAAATCTTTTTTGTTTTTGCTATTACTTTATCTCTATTGTATTAAATATCAAAAGCTCAGGACTGAACTAAATATTTAATCAGGTTAAATTCTGAATATGTTTCTGTTTTAATTTGTCTTGTTTGTAAAAGTATGCAAATACATCACATAGATTAACTTTGGTTTCTGCACTTTTCATGTGTTTGTGGGTGGAAAAAAATTCAGTGGTTTTTTTTTTAAACAAAGATACATATTGCCTAATACTTTACTTCAGTGTCATTTATTGTTCAGTCAATTTCCCTGATTGGCGCAAACACAAGAGTTTATTTGAGCCATGTACCAAGCAAATATAAAATCTTCCACGAAGAATTCCCCAAGCCAGCAGTTTATTGTGAATAGTTCTTGGTTGGACGATATGTACCACTGATAAAAAAAAGATGGAGTATTTTCGTTGTGCGAGTGAAACGAAGGGCTCCAGGATATGAGCTCTGTCATGGCACCGCCCAAACTGGCATAGTGCTCCATGGCCCGGGGCAGCTGTCCCAGGAGGTTCTCTCCCACACACCTAGGTCCTGACCTGCAGTGCCCCCTGTGGCTGCTCCACAGAGCCAGAGGCAGCCAGGGGCGGATGGGGATGTTGGCCATATGCTGCAGAGACAGGACACAAAAGCCAAAGCACATCTGTGTGGTCGATTTTACATGAATCTTCTTAGAACACAAGATTGACCTCCTCCGCTTCTGACATAGTAATGAAGGCGTGAATGAATGTAGCTGACTTGGACAGGGCTCCATAGAGGCACTGAGGTCTCCGATTAAAAATAAGATAATATGTCCATGTGTCTCACCTCTCAAGCTTTCAGAGAGCCAGCAATTTCTTTAGTATAATCAGATGTCATACATTTAAAATAAATATGCAGCAAGACTTTAGTTTCAATATAATAGGTGATCTTACACAGTTGGAAGAAGTAAATGATTAGCAGTTACATTTCCAATTGCCAAAATGATTCATCTTTATGAATAACACCTTCAAAGATATGTAAGTACTAATGTTTTATTTACTGGTTCTGTGCAATCACTGGATCTATTTTAAAATTGAGAAACCCATTCACACTAATGAGTATGATTACTGTTAAGTCTTGATTGGTTTTGGTCTCAGATTAGAAGATAAAAGTGGCTTACTGTCTTAGAAAGAAATTAGAGTTTTAAGAAGCTAATTGCCACAGGAAAAAATACATTTTAGAAAATGAAAAGCATAGTGAATGGGTGACTGTGTACCAGGAAATCCTACCACATCCAGAGTTGTCACCCCAGCAGTGGACGTCACTCATCCCTTCTGGCTTAGATTTTCAGGTGGGCGTTTTTCATCTCCAGGTGTTGATGGTGATATTGTGCTTCTGCCACTGCATAGTGGCCCGAGGCTGGAGGAGCTTGGGTCAAGCAGGCCGCACAGTTTAGCAGACACCCTCCTAGTAGGAGAAAGAATCCGGCAAACCAGCCAATAAACAGGGCTTCCCCAAACTCCCACCTGGGCACAATCTCTGGGATGGTCTCATCCCAAAACTCCTGGACGGTCACGTGGGCCACCCAGGAGACCGGCACGAGGGCCGTGATGCCTGCTGTCCAGAACAGAAGTCCGCCCAGGATTAGCAGTCGCTTCTTGAGAGCTAGCTGTCTCTCTCCAATTCTCAAGCAGTCCAGGCCAAACCCAGAGACCAGCAGGCCCAGAAGTCCCAGCCCATTTGACAGGAACATTAGAATCCTGGAGATCCTGAGTTCAGCAGGCAAAGCCAGGAAAGAATCAAAGTCCTTGCATTGCCTCCCCACTTCCTCCTGGATGACGCAGGTTTGCCAGAGGCCCATGGTCCAGTTTTCCATTTCATTTAAGTCCAGGTTGAGGTTTTTCCATTGTGGCAGGTAGTTTGTAAGACAGGATAAAATCCATCCCAGCAAAGATAATGAAATTCCAGCTAATTGTGCCACAGTTCTAAATACTAAAGCCATTATAAAGTCCCGCGAGCTTTAGCCAAACTAACTCCTGCCTTTCCGTTGCTGTGAAAAGAAGTGTGACACTGTTATCACTTGCAGAGTCAGAAATATTTTTTCATTGTGTGTATAGGAGGATTCCTGCCAGAGTTGCTATTGTTTGATTCCATGTTGAATAGGTTTCAGAAAAGGATAGGGAAATAATTCTGCAAACCAGTAAATGCCAAGGTGTGGCCAAGATCATGTTCATGTCCTATGGGCGGAATTTTGTAGTAAGGAGTTGCTCCCCGAAATAACACTAAGTAGTAATAATTCTCCTTTCATTGTTAACGTGTGGATGGCTTTCATGTTGTTCCCAGCCTTTCTAAGGAGCCAAAGAATTAAGAAGCCTAAATGCAAAATATTTAATTGACAATTTTGGCTCAACTCCTGCTGCTTTATATCTTACTAATTGCACCTGTCAGATTTTCATCTGTTTAAGTTCTCATATTTCAGTGCATATGTTGCGGTAATACTGAGTGTTACCATTTTTAAAAAATAGGTTCAAGAAAAGTATTTCTTAACCACATAAATCAGTCTTATCAGAAATCTCTCTAGACCTTAAATCGGGCCCATTTTTCTTAAACCCCTTAGGCTACATATACCACATGACATGAAACAATACTGAACTAATATCAAGTCTATTTACCTTTATGCCTTTGTGTCAAATTCATGCACATATGCACAAACACTTGTTATTTTTTTTCTTTGCTTAAATATGCCTCCTATGCTGTGGAAAAGTTAAGTAATAGGACTTGGTCAGAATCAACATCTCTGTTGGTTCACCACTAAAGTGTATATCCCCATGCTTGTAATTTTTAATTGAACAAGGGAAATTTTTCATTAGGGCAAATGAACTGTCAATATCCGGATATCAAGCAGAATATTTTTGGAATTATCTTTTTAAATATGAAGCTTTTGAGGGAAGAGACGAGAGAGGAGATTGGCCGGTATTTTTAATCCAAGAGTATCATCATGTACTGAAAACTTTCAGCCTCATAAAATCCTGTCACATAGGGTGCCTAGTAATTTCCTGAACACAAACCACCTCTGTTCGAAGAAGACCAAAGTCATTGTTCTGGAAATAACACTCTGGGATAGGCTTAACATGTGGTTTTGCTAATGTAGAATGCTTAAAAGATTTTAGATCATTCATTTTTTTCTTTAGGAAACAGAAGCTAATAATTAGCATTTCCAGCTACCAACAAAAACAAAAAACGTTCTGATATAAAATTAACACATTAAAGCTTAATACTGACTACATTGGGTAACCACCACCACATTTTGATTGAAATAGCCAGGTCAGTGGATTATTTTTGCTCACACCTATGTAATGCTTACCAGAACGTTCCTTTTAGGTACAAGATTTGCCTCTTTCTCACTTCTTCAGATTTTGAGGGGAAGGGGAGGATCTAGGATAGAAGAGTAGTTATTTAATGAGAAAATATGAGCAGCACAGATTTAGTTACATAAAAAAGAGCCCTTTTTCATGCAGACCCCTCCAACACAGTTGATGTAGAAAGATGCATTTCTCTGGTCTTGTCCAAGTCTTACACTTGCGGGTCTGCGGTTCCATTTTCCAGGTATGGACTGTGAGTTTCCGCCACTGCATAGTGGCCCGAGGCTGGAGGAGCTTGGATCAAGCAGGCCGCACAGTTTAGCAGACACCCTCCTAGTAGGAGAAAGAATCCGGCAAACCAGCCAATAAACAGGGCTTCCCCAAACTCCCACCTGGGCACAATCTCTGGGACGGTCTCATCCCAAAACTCCTGGACGGTCACGTGGGCCACCCAGGAGACCGGCACGAGGGCCGTGATGCCTGCTGTCCAGAACAGAAGTCCGCCCAGGATTAGCAGTCGCTTCTTGAGAGCTAGCTGTCTCTCTCCAATTCTCAAGCAGTCCAGGCCAAACCCAGAGACCAGCAGGCCCAGAAGTCCCAGCCCATTTGACAGGAACATTAGAATCCTGGAGATCCTGAGTTCAGCAGGCAAAGCCAGGAAAGAATCAAAGTCCTTGCATTGCCTCCCCACTTCCTCCTGGATGACGCAGGTTTGCCAGAGGCCCATGGTCCAGTTTTCCATTTCATTTAAGTCCAGGTTGAGGTTTTTCCAATGTGGCAAATAAGTCGTAATAATGGATAAAACCCATCCCAGCAAAGATAATAAAAGTCCAGCGAATTGCATTGCTACTCTGAAGACTGAAGCCATTGCAACAAATCTTAGGACTTTTGCCACCCCTATAGGAGAGCTGTCTTTTGTGGTTGACAGTAGTGTGACGATCTTGGTTCTATGCTGCCTGGAATATAAGCTTCGGTCATTAACTCTTTGAGCACTCTGAAATGCGTTTTTGTTCTTCTCGAATATAATGTTTCATGTAAAGGACGAAGGACTCTGTTAAAACTATGAGTTAGGCTTTCTGATAAGGATTTGATCTGTTACCTTCCAATTTGCTTGGTAAAATTATATCCCCAATGCTTGATGATTATAAGTCTAAAGATGAACAAAGAGGGCTCTATGACCCCTCACCCTAAAATACAACAGAAATCTTTGTGCTTCAATATGGATTAATTAGATTTTAAGTGGTGATAAAAGGCCAGCTCTTTCTACAACAGGACTTCATTGTAATAGCTGAATCTGAGATTTCAGAGATGCAAAACAAGACCTTGTAAAGAAAGGTAGACTGTTTCCCTATAATCTTTATTCTTCTCGGACTTCCTTAACCTACACAAGAGCCTGGCCCAAGTTCTTGAGTGTCACAGGGACTCGCTTGGGACTTGGCAGAGAAGTTCCCTCAGATTCCTTTGAAAGGTAGAGGCTGGTTCTCTGGGTTAATTAAAATGAGAAAGGAGGGCAGGCCTAGTGGTGGTAAGTGAGGAAGGAAGCTTCTGGAAGCTCTGGATTTCACACTAAGATTTTCTCCATCATTGTTAAAGACTTAGGGTAAAGCATGATTTCTTTGTATCTGGGAGGTGTGTTTTGGTCCAGAGGTGAGCTGTCTTGTAAGCCACCTAAACAAAACAGCACTGAGCATGAAGACTCCTGCCGTTTCCAGACAAGAAGCCCTGATATGAAAACAGTAGCCACAGTGGAGCTGACCTCTGAGGCCAGATCTTGTTTGTTTTTCTCGTTTGGGCCACACCTTAGGCGCATTCTTCTGCAAAGCATGATCCCTCAGGGAATACAGGCCCTCAGAGGCCAGGACAAGAGGCTGCCTGCTCCAGAGTCCCAGGGTTGCTCCAGGTTCTGCATAGCCCAGCTACTCTCTGTAGGGCCCCTGAGTGTCCAGCACCCACAACAAAAAGGCAAGGTCTGATGGGCCTGCCTGGGACAGATCATGCAGGTTCCTAAAGTGGAGCCACTGCCCTGGAAGATTCTAACATCAACTGCTAAGAAGCATCAACTGCAAGAGAATCAAAAAGTTTATTTGGGGTCTCAAGAATTGCAATTCACAAGATGCAGATTTGAGTAGAAACTCAGATGTGCTCCAAGGAAGACAAAGGAGACAGGAGCTCATAGAGGCAAAAAGAAATGAATTATGTAGGTCATTTTGTAAGATTTGTGATTAGCTGGCAATCATCAGTAGGAGTAATGCAGTCAGAGGCCTTTCCCACATCTGACACATCTGAGCCATAAGGAGGTGGTCAGGAAATGAGGCTTTGGCATAGTATCCATCAGGGAAAACGGATCAATTCCTTTGTGAGGGTTGCAAGATTGGTTCATCTCAAGTCACTGAGCAATCATTATTCGGGAGGTAGAGACAGACATACAGCATCAAGAAATGCAAATCATTAGTAGCTTGAAGGTGACAAAGATCCTGCAAATCAGGACAATAATCATTAGTATAACTTGGAACAGATCTGAGTGAGTAGTAGCATAAGTTTAAATATAAATACACATAGCAAGATTCCAATAATCATAAACAGTATTTAAAGTCCCGGTCTCATCCAAGCACCCATACCTGAAGGAAGACAGGGAACCAGAGGGTGTCATTAAAAGACATTGGACTGGAGAGATGCTATGCTATTTTTATTTTTCTGAGTTCTAACTGAACTTCGCCAGAGGAGTTGATCCAGGTACAGCAGGAGGTGTTGGCTGTGGCACAGATGCCACCCTGTTCTGGAGAGAGATAATCAAGTGCCATTTGATTATCTAATATAACCCTTGCTATGGAATCTAGGGATTATTGTTACCGAGCCAAGGCTTGAGTGGTAGAATTTGCCAGTGTAGCTATGGTTAGGGATAAAATTTGTATCAACAGGTCGTCATGGACAACATTAATCCAAGGGGCAAAGTCTTTGGGAATGGTAATCAATGGAGAGTATTTGAGGTGTAAGAAGAGGTCATCAAGTTTCGCTTAGACCTATGAGATTGCAGTTGGGTTTGTTTTTCTTTTTTTAACAAGAACTGGAAATGGAATATTATGGTATCCTAAAAGGCATTGTCCTGCCATAGACCAGCTGTCTAGACCTTCATCAGCCCATGGTTGCCCACTGTAATCACACACACAGGTTTACCCAAAAGGGGCGTATAGTATGCAATGCCTTCTAGTTCTTTAGTAGTGTCAGCAGTCAGGAGCACTTGGAAATGTCCTTTCCAATGAGGCCTGAGGGCTGTCTTCCTCTGATGATGCTTCCAGAATACACAGTCACTAGGCTGTAAACTGCAGCCAACAGGATCCTTTAAATTGGAAATCCAGGAAAGCTTCTCTAACCTGTTGATGACAGGCTCGAGCATAAGACATTAGGGACTTATAGAAGCTGGTCATGCTTGCATAAGACAACGGGATCAGCAGAAGGTTGTGTAGCAACAGACACTGGTCTGCTGGTGACTGTCTCATGCAGAGTTAGTTTCTGTTTTCCGAAGAGGGTACTGCGAACAGTCAACAGGAACAAAGGCAATACCTTAGGCCGGGGAAGTCCAGTCTACAGGTATATAACAGAAGCTCAAGACAATTAACAGAACTAGACTCTCATATCTACAAAGGTGCAAGCATAATTTTTCACTCCACAATTATCCTCATTTTTTTTCACCTAAAATAATCACAGAAAAACTAATTTGTTTATATTAAAAACTTGGCCTGATTATTTATACAAGTGAAAATCCAAATACTCACTGAGAGTTTCTGAATTCTGGAGGAATCAGGTAGGGAGAAAAAGTAAATGTTTGGTTTTTGTTCGCAAAGGTGTGTCTTACCTAATTGTTGATAGCTAAAAAGATTTCTTTAAATCTGGAAAAACAAAACATTAAAGCATCTTTCTCAGCTCGTGTAATCTCATGTAATTTAATATTTCTTCTACTTCAGTCCAGTTTTTCCATTAGTTTTCTCAACTGTGCCTGATAATTGAGGATGATAGGAACAGTGATAATTCCAAGAAGTTTGAAAGGTTTTTGTTAAAGTTCGTATGATTTGCCCAGTGAAGTGGGTGCCTTGGTCACAGGAGACTGTGGAAGGGATGTCCCAAGTGGGAAATGTATTTTCTAACAGTTTCTTTGCCATTGTGAGGGCATCAGCTTTTCTGTAATCGAAGACTTGATCAAGACAGAACAGAATCTTGTTTCCTAGGCAGATTACATTAAAGGTAAAGGAACTTTGTTTATAATTTCTTATTAAGAGCAGACCAATAATCTGAGAAGACTTTGTCCTTTAATAGAGAGAAAAACCAAATTCTAATTTTATTCCAGTATACCTTTGATATTAAAATTTGTTTTTAAATGAATTCATTTTAATCTTAGCTAGCTTGACCACCCATCAAAATTTCTTTTTTAAAGATTCCTTTTTCTCAGACCTTCTACAACTTTCTATGTCTATTTAGGTATTGTCCTATCTTTTTCTTTCTTATTTTGGAACAATCATTTTATTTTAGGACAAAATTGCTTTCTTGTTTTTCTTTAACATAAATGCATCTTCATTCTTCATACCTTCTCTTACTGAAAACACGTATCCTATTTTCCTTGTCTACTTTTCATATAGTCAATTTCTCAATTTCAAAAACTTACAAAGTTTATCTAAAAAAGAAATAA
The DNA here is from genome assembly GCA_031878705.1 of Tapirus indicus. Classification (NCBI taxonomy): domain Eukaryota; kingdom Metazoa; phylum Chordata; class Mammalia; order Perissodactyla; family Tapiridae; genus Tapirus; species Tapirus indicus. The sequence goes on along the minus strand of CM062937.1, from coordinate 28,413,413 downwards.
CACAAGGCAGTTGTTACAGAATAATTACAGATTTTACTCGTAGAGGACAGCATAATTGCCTATGCATTACATTTAATGAATATGAATTCTGTCTACATAATATAGTTAAAATAAACCATACACTCTTTGGAAATTACAGAATGAGATTCATTGGTACCTACGGGTTCATCCTGACATGGCTCTGCTAAACTGGCAACAACAGAACAGGCAGAGGCAACAAGATCCCCACATTGTTGCTGAAGAGGGTTGCTTTAAGTTGAGTAGGCAGAATAAAGATTTAAAAGATGGAGCAACTCCTAAACTGGTGGCAGAGCTATAAATATCTGGGAAGCCACCACCAGAATTCTCAGCCTTGCAAGTAGTTATAAGAAATGGGGAAAGTTCTTTTAAATCTGAAAAGACAAGACAACAAAGTATGAGCCTATCAGAGAATGACTACAGCCTGGCCTTGAGGAGTTGTCATTGTGAGTATACAGGCCAGAAAGGGTCGTTGCTCTTGTATTGGCCTCTCCATCTGGCTGCATAGACCCTTCTGTTGCTCAGTTTACTGTGGTATAAGAGCAGGGGCTTTCTAACATGTTTCCAACAGCAAGAAATATAGTGTGTATTATGGTCCAGCATATACCTACATATATAAAACCATATATGTAACTGAAATAAAAATTTAATAAACTGACGTATATTTTCCGTTTTTAGTATATGCCATGCATGCATTCTATTTTGCATTTTATGAAATTTTTTTCTTTTATTTGTATATAAATTTATAATAAATTTATGTATTACAGATAACATTGAAGATATATTGTTATCCATTTATCTATTTTGATAAGTGTAGATACCATGTACATTTTCTATTTCAATAAATAATCAAAATTTATCAATGGTCTGTGACCATAGTTTGAAAAATAAGAAGTTAGAGTAAATCCTTCCATAGTGTGAGAAAGCTCTCGTGAGAGTTCCACGCTTCTCATCTTTCAAAGGGGCTCCTGCTACTCTGCCTGCGCTCTCTCAGCATCAGTGCACCCAGTTTGCATAGACTTAACTTATGTTTATCACTCTAAGTGTTCTGACATTTCCTGTTTGGTTCATCTTGTATTCTCAGCTCTTCCTCCAACTTACTTTTTTTTTTAACTATTTTTAATCTTTGCCTTCCAGTGAAAACTATGAAGCAGGCAATTATAAATTCTCATGTATTAACATCCTGTAGTAGATTAGCAAACCTGTAAACACGTTTCATAATTTCTAGAAGTATATTTCTCTTTACAGCAAACTTTCAATTTGGTGCGAAACATATCTATTGAAATCCAAATATTGTTTGTCTCTCTGTAAAAAAAAATTAGAAAGCCAAAACTAGACAAACTTATGTTTAACAATTAATGTCTCAGTATACCATACCTACCTGGAAATGATTTAGATATTTAATGAATATCTACTATTTAGTTTAACTTAGTATAAGCTTTTATCTTATTTGCATTTATTTAAACACTTGTTTTCAACAATTATGTTTGGATTGGACATTAAATAGTCAACCACTGTCCTGAGGCATTCTGTCTGCTGACAAATTCTGCGGCAGAAACAGACCAGTTAACCCAGGTAGAAAAAGTTGTATGTTTGCCTTACATTCAATATTGATAACTCTGAAGACATGCCTGTTTTTATTAAACTAACAAATTTAAACTATCTTTTATCAAAGATTATCTCAGATCACTTGAACTTGAAAAACATTTGGATTCGTTTTTATTATATTTAGAAATAATTTATATGTGCTTACTTTAAGTTAATTATATAGAGCTCTTTAAAAATGAATTTTGATAATACCATCCGGAGGTAGAAAAATATCACACAGATATAACGTACATACATATATATATGAACAGACACAGAGATCTTATAGCTTTTATTTTACAAATTTCAGCCATGAATCAGTTATAGTAATAATAAATAATAAAGCTCACTAGTTGTGAAAGAATAGTTGGATCCAAATTTTTTGTTTCCGGCCAATGGAACAAGTTAAAGTTACCTGCCTAAAAGTTTATTTTTTTTTGTTGTGTTTTGGGGTTTTTTGGGGTTTTTTTACTTCAGGCTTTACTGATTGAGTTAGCCAGTTAGGCAATCGTGGGCTGTTACCTCCTGAGGTGTTGGCATTCTAAAGACACAGTAAAATTTACAACTTCAAAGGACAGAGAGAAAAATGAAGGGTTTTTTTTTTTTTTTGTCTTAGGAGTTTTGCAGTAATTGTAATTTAAAACTTTCCTTTAGTCTTAGGAATTGAATGTGGGTGAAGGCAGAGCAGAGGCAGTGACAGTCGTGAAGGGTGTCGGCCGACTTTCCTGGCTCTGCAAGCCTGTGACAGAGCTCTGAGCTGGCCTCAGTGACGTTAGAATTAACAGCTTGCAGGTGTTTCATGTAGAGGCCTCGAGATACCAGTTAAAATAAGCTACCCGTTCAATTTGTTTAGTTCAATAACTTGTTCCAATGGAGCCAGCAAGTAAACCAATTTAGGAATTTCAAAGGGGCCCCATTTAGGCCAGTGAAGCCTCAAATCATCCCGAGTAATGCAAATCCAGCAGGACAAAAGTCTACACGTAGAAGGTCCATACTGTGTAAACAAAACCAGCAGGAGTCCTAGAGTGGGGGTGGCCCTTCGGTGGTCCCCTTAGAAAACGGACTTCCCATTTGTAAATACTTACCAAAGAAACAAAGGCCCAACAAAGGAGTGAAAACAAATAGATGTTCCTTAACAAAGCCAACAAGGAAAGGACGGCCAGAACTGGTATCAAAGGACACCCAGATAAAGAGTTTGAACCTCAACCAAAGAATGGAAGGTTCCGGCCCAGGAGGACTTAACACCGGGAGCCGGAGCCACCAGCAGGAGATAATAGTGCACAAAACACTCTTGCAGGTAGCTTGCTCGAGTCCATGCAGTGGCACCGGAATCAGAGGGCAGTTGCTCTGGATCCCATGTCTCTGACACCATGTAATGTCATGAATAAGAGGCGTAAACTGCAAGAGAAGCAAATGTTTATTTGGGGTCTCAAGAACTGCAATTCAGGAGACACAGATTTGAGTAGAAACTCAAATGTGCTCCGAGGAAGACAAAGGAGACAGGAGCTTATAGAGGCAAAAAGAGAAATGACATAGGTTGTTTTACAAGATCTGTGATTGGCTCCGGCAATAGCTGTTACTTCTTCGCTTTACGTGATTGGTTGCTGAGGCCATCTCCATGGCAGAGAGTTCTTATCTATGGGAGTAAGCATGTTTCTTGAAAGAAAGTCAGGATGACAGCAGTTCAAAGGGTGCATTCCACCTGAGAGGAGATGTGCATAAGCCCCACTACCCTAACGGCCTCCCAGTCCGTTTTAGAAGCTTTGACATATGTTACTCCATGTTGTTGTCATGGTCTACACCAACCTGGTGAAACAGAATCCCTGCCCATCACGTTTTAGCAGTTGAGTCTAGACCAGGATCAGAGAAGATCTTTCATGATGTTGCTCAACAGGAGATCAGAGGGATAGAACCCAATCCTGATGTATCCAAAGTAAGCATAAAAGTTGGGTTAGAGAACAGTGCTTTCTTCAGCATTTTCCATTATTTTATGTCAAAGAGGAAGATGAACTCTTTCTTAACTTTTACAAATTCTCAGAATCCCTTAGGATATGTTGCTGTCCTTGGTGTATGAAAATAGGAAGTTATTCCAGTTTGCACAAAGATATGTGGGTCCAGAAAGGGCTAGAGATTTGCCCGGGACCTCATCCCCAGGAGATGGGATATTGGTGAGCTAAATATCCTACCAGGAGGCCATCAAGATGATGAAAGCTCTCAGGAGGAATCACTAACAGGGAGATGATTCTTAATATTGCATTGAAACTTTTTTTTTTTTTTTGCTGAGGAAGATTTGCCCTGAGCTAACATCTGTACCAATCTTCCTCTATTTTCTGTGTGAGCCACCACCACAGCACAGCCACTGATAGATGAGTGGTGTGGGTCCATGCCCGGGAACTGAACCTGGGCCTCCAAAGTGGAGCATGGTGAACTTAACCACCAGGACACTGGGGCTGGCCTGAAACTTTTTTTTAAAATGGAATAGCATAGGCTGCTCTGTGAGGTAGTGAGCTTTCCATCCCAAAGATGTTTAAAAAAGGATAATTCTCACCTGTCAGGGCTATCACGGAGGAAATTTCTGCCATGGTGGAGATGAACCTGGATAACCTCTAAGTGCCCTCTCAACTCATTTATTCTTTCTGCATTAAAAAATATATATTTTTTGAGCACTTCCTACTGGCTAGGTGGTAAGTGCTGAAGACACAATCAAGACCAGAATGGATGCAGGTCCCGCCCCTGCTCCTGTGGGGCTCCCATGCCAGTGGAAAGAGGCCATTAGGAAACAAGCAAATAAGATAATTCAAAGAAATAAAAAGAGTGGGGTTGTGAGTGTTCCAGGCAGAAGAAACCCCAGTGCAACAGCCCTGAGACTGGGAAACACAAAGCCCCCCTCAGCCTTGGGGGCCCCACCTCCACGTTCCAGTTCGTGGATTAGCTACTTAGACCGTGTTGCTCCCGGAGTGAGGGTGGGAGTGAAATTCAGCCAGAAAGCAAATAATACCACCACGTTGTCCAGCATGTGGAGAACTACATCGTCTCGGGATGGAACTACATTGCCTCAGGAAGATTACTCAAAACAAAAAGACAACTCGCATAAACAGAACCCAAGAGGTCAGGAGATTATGTACATTTCTGATCAACCGAAGGTTGGGGTACCCAAGCGTCCCAGTTTGCCCAAAGTTACCCATCCTGAGAAACCTCTCAGTCCAGGGCAGGGGTTGACAAATGTCCCAAAACAAACCGTCCCCAAATTTAATCACTTGAAATAACGATCATGTAATGTGCTTTGCTCATGAATCTGCAGTTTGGGTGATGCTCAGTTGGGACAATTTGTCTCTGCTCCCATTGATGTCAGCTGAGACCAAATCACCTTTTATGACCTTGTCTAAGAAGTCACAGAGGATTATTTCTGCCAAACCCTCGTAGACAAGGCCATCACAGAGGCCTGCCCAGTTCAAGGGAGGGAACAGAGGCTCCATCTCTTGATGAGGGAGTAACAAGGTTCTGGAAGAGCTTGTGGGACTGGAAATACTTTTGTGGCCACTTTTGGGAAATAAAAAAAGTAAACCAGACTGACCTGTTGATGAACCTGTTGACCAAATCAAGATTCCAGGAGATGCATGGCAAGCATCATGTAGAAAAGATGGACTTGCGTTGTCTCCTCAGTTTTTGTTTTTGTACTCAAGGATAAGTTTGGGGTCATAACCAAAGTGTCTGTGCTATGCAGACTGGACAGGTTTTGCACAACTCTGGCCACTGCTGGCCTGTGCCAGTTCCCCTCAGCTGCTTGACTGCTCTTTCTGCTCGTCCAGGGCTGACATCAGAGAAAGACCTCCCCAGGCTGGCTCAGTGATTCAGCACCACGTGTTCGGGTTCCTACTCTGTGCCCATGACTGTGCGAGAACTAGGGATGCAAAGATTTGTTCTCAAGCAAGACAATCCCGAAGAAGAAGACAGTATGTTAAGAATTCTAATAGAGACGGAGCTAAAGAAGGGGTGGCTATTTCAGGGGAGGGAGGAGGCAAAGATGTCTTGAAAGGAAGGGTTGTTCCCAAAAGATGGTGGGTGGGAGACTGTTTCAACAGCTGGTGCATGAGGGGAGAGTGAGGGAGCCCACAGAAAATGAAGCTGGGTCGTGGGGCACGGTTACGTAACGTGAAATCACGTGGATTTTAGAATAGAGATAATGGAGAGCCTTGGAAGGATTGTAAGCAACTGTGTGATGCGATGGTTTTGCATTTTAGAAACTTGACTGGTGGCTCTGGTGGTCAGCTTCTTTGTATCCTCTAAGATACAAAAGCCACACAGAGAAGGCCACCTTAAGCCACACATAGCCTGACTGCTACTGAAAGTGGCAGGTGGTCCCAAGCAGGGCCTGCCCTGGCCCCCACCTCATCAGCTGGTGATGGCCCTGCTGCAGGGAAAGGTGCACAGGAAGAGGAGTTGAAGAGACATGGGAGCAGGGGCACAAGGTGTCTTTTGAGAGTGCTCGAGTCTAAGATCAGTGGAGAGACACAAATCCCATGCTGTAAAATAACCCTTAAAAATCACAGAAGCAGGGGCCAGCCCAGTGGCATAGTGGTTAAGTTTGTGCACTCTGCTTCGGTGGCCCAGAGTTTGCAGGTTTGGATCCCAGGCACGGACCTATGCACTACTCATCAGGCCATGCTGTGGCAGCGTCCCACATACAAAATAGAGGAAGATGGGCATGGATGTTAGCTCAGGGACAATCTTTCTCAAGCCAAAAAAGGAAGATTGGCAACAGATGTTAGCTCAAGGCCCATCTTACTCACCAAAAAAAAAAAAAAAAAATCCCAGAAGCACTAGAAGTCCATGCTCATCTCCCAGGGTCTGGTGCACAGCCTCTCCTCCAGCAATGGGCCAGATTCCCTGCAGTCCTTGGTTTGAGCCCAAGGTGAAGTAGTTGGCTTGGTTTGGAATCTTGTAGGAAAACTATCTGCTGAATCTTAAGACACTAGAATCAGCATTGCTGTGAGAGAGGAGGACACTGGGAACAACTAGCCAGAGCCACAACAAACTTCCCTACCTCCCCCCTCCCCTAATGAGCCCCCAGGGCATTCACTAAGAGAGAGAATCGGCCTTTCTCCTAACAGGTGTTTCAGGCCTCCTTGTAAAGACAAAGGGATTCCTCCTGTCAAACACAATTTTTTAATTAAAAGAAAAGCTATAGGGCCAGCTCCATGGCCTAGTGGTTAAGTTTGGTGTGCTCTGCATCAGTGGCCCGGGTTCGGTTCCCAGGCACGAACCTACACCACTCTTTGGTGGCCATGCTGTGGCGGCAACCCACATATAAAATAGAGGAAGATTGGTGCAGATGTTAGCTCAGGGCTAATCTTCCTCAGCAAAAAAAAAAAGAGAGAGAGAGAGAGAGTGAGAGAAAACCTATAGTTTATTTTGTTTTTCTTAATATTTCTTGTCCTGCTAAATGGTAATGCCACAATTAATACTATGAACTCACTAATCAGGACAAGACACTCTGTTGCCTTCACAACCCCCATGGCACAAAGTCTCCTTTCTCTTATGTGTTCTACAAATATTTGTGTAACAAACGGATGCAGTGGAGGCTTCTAAATGATAGTACATGTCAACATAGAATGCCAGCCCTGGAAATGCTGTTCCCATTTGCTGGTTACCTTTCATGATGATGATGACGGGCCTGTCCTGATGCACCTGAGCAGGACCAATGAACTCTAAAAGAAGTGAACTCAACCAACCACCTATAGTGGGGTAAGAAATATTGCCAAAGCATCATGAGGTAGCAAACAAGAGTGTCCTAGGCCAGAAGGGTGTCAAGACGGACGTATTCTAGGTTTGGGGAAGGACAGGATGGCTGGCGGTACAGCAAAATGTTCATAGGGTGCTAGAGACAGATGCTTTTTCTTTTCCTCATTTTCATTATTTATATCTTCTAAATTTTCTGCACACTAGGTAGGATTCTCATCAGAAGAAAAAGTAATGTTAGAAAAGGAAGAAGAGACTCTGCTGGAGTAAGCTTTCTTTCTTTGGTGAGATCGTGATATAGGGAACGATTACCAGAGGCCCTCCATGTCCCAGGCACTGGTCTGAGGACTTGCACATGTCACCTCATTGAATCCTCATAGTCACCCGGTGGGGTGGGCACGAGCAACAGCCCCATTTTGTGGGTGATAGAACTAAAAAGCACAGAAGCAAGTCACTTGCCCACAAAGTCATTTCTAGAGCTTTGGATGCAGGTGCCCAGACTCTTTTTCTAGAGCCCAGAGGTAGCCTGGGGCTGGGTGCCCCTGAGTCTACACTTATCAGTGTTGTTCCAAGAAGAGCGTCTGATTCAGAACCACCTGGCTTATTCCAGCTTGACTTTTGGATTCTGCCCCAGTGCTGTGCTAGAAAATGTTTAACAGTGGCTCTTGTTTCATGGGAGCCCTGGTTTACAGCCTTTGCTAATTTCCATGGTCTAAATACTCTCGCCATGACCAATTTCAGGCTAGTGATATGGAGTCGCTGAATGTGGAGTTAGGAAGAGGTGCACAGTAGCCCACCTATATGGTATTTTTACCATACAGGTACAGTAGATGTAAACAACCTCCAGAGCATAGATAATAATAAAATGAATTAAAATATGAGGAAGTGATGTTTTGAGTATTAACAAATACTTTGGTTTTCAATATAATTGAATTGTAAGTTTTCTCTTTTTTGGTGAGGAATATTGGCCCTGAGCTAACATCTTCCTCTATGTTGTATGTGGGATGCCACCACAGCATGGCTTGATGTGTGGTATGTAGGTCCGGACCCGGGGTCTGAACCAGTGAACCCCGGGCCACCGAAGTGGGGGGCATAAACTTAACCACTACGCCACCGGGCTGGCCCCTGCTATAATTCCATTTTTAATGATGGCTATGTTTAACATCTAACTCCCAAAATTCCTAAAAAATTAACCCTCAGCTCTCTTGGGTCAGCATGAGATAGCTCCAGCACCTCACCATGACCAGCCCAGACATTACAAATCAGAATCTCTCAAGGGAGCTGGGGGGCAGGATCCTGCAGGTTAACAAGCTCTGGCAGGAATTCTCAGACATACTGAAGCCTACCATTTGAGGACCGGGCCCCTTGGCTTTGAACCAGGAGTTCAGGGCTGAGACCTGACAGAATCCTTGGCCAACCCCACCCCCACACTGCAGCCCAGCCTGTGAAGAAGGCGGAAGGACAGTGGTCCAGGTTTCGCCAACCCTTCCTACTCCATCTACCTCTTGATTTTTGCTGTTTCCCTCAAGGTGACCTCTCTGATGTGGTCCCGTATGCCTTTCCATTCCAATCCCCCAAACACTACCATCCGTGTAGCTCTCAGGCCTCCAGACATTTAGGACGTTGGTAGTCAAAGTATATATATATATATACTTTTAAAATTCATGGCATTTATCCAATACTTGCATTGATTGGTTTGATTTTATAATTGCCAGGCAGTCTATTAGCTGAGTGCCCCTGAGACTTTCATCAAAGGGTTTTGGGGAGAAGGAAAAAGAAAAAGATCCTTCCTTGCCTATGAAGTAAAAAAAAAAGATGGGGGACATCAAGAGATTATAAGGAAAAATTGATCAACAAGTGTAAACGAACACTGCAAACTTGACAAGCGTGCCCCGGTCTTTAACTTGCAGCCGGTGCTTCCTACATTAGAGGATCCATGGGGAGTCAGCACAGAAAGTTACTCCCACGGGCCTGACACGTTTTATTCAGGACATTCTGGGGGTGAATGGATTGAAGCAGGCGGTGGGAGGGGTTCAGCCCAGCAGAGCATCTTGGATCTTGGGGCGTCACTGTCGCTGCCCTCAACTCCCAGCCCGGAGGGGTTGTCTGAATACATGCCCCAGGAAGCATCGCCCACACATAAGCACCCTGGTTTGTGAGTGACTCCAGGGTGCCCTCGGTCAGGTTCAGGAGATGGCATTTAAGAGAGGAAGCAGGGGAGCCCTGGTCGACGGGAACTTGATCCCTCCTTGTGTGTGCTGGCGTGGAGGAATGTGTGGATTCCCAGCCTCAGGTTTGAAAGCCCTTTTTCATAGCTGGGTGTGTGTGGGTGGAGTGTTTCTGGAAGCTTAGTTATCTGATGTTTCTATCTTCTGAGGCCTTAGCTGAGATTTTATTCCAAGCCTTAAAAGGACTAATGCTAAAAAAATCATGTGAGATCTCCATTCTGGATAGTGAAAGGGACACCCTGTCGTGCAGTGGCGATGGGACCGAGAGACAGAATAAAGTGTAATAATAATAGCCAGGATTTATTGAGCACTTACTGTTTGCATTAGGATCAGGGCTTTATCTGTGTTATCTTATCCTCACAGGAACCCTATGATGTTGGCACTATTATCACCTCCATTTAACAGATAAGGCATCTGAGGCTTAAATAAGCCAATTAGCTTGCCCTCCACAGAACGAAGAATTAAGCCTAAGCCTGTCAGACACCAAAGTCCAGGCCTTAATCACTTTATGCTGTAAAAAGTGATCTTTGGCCATCTTCACGCTCGCCTCTCCATTTTCTCTAGGAGCTTTACCTGCTAACCCTCGGCATTCGTTGAACGCGGTGCCTCCTCCTTGGACCAGAGTCAGATGCTAAGGGCATCCGACAGGTGGGGGCTGAGGCCGGGGGAGCTCATGCTGGCTCTGCGGCTGTAAAGTTAGAAACTCCACCAGCAAAGGGGCTTTCCAGGGAAGACTGTGGGACCAGCCAGGGACACAGTCTCCACCCACTCCACAAATAGAAATGAAAAGCGCTCTATCTCAGGATTAACTGGGCTCTTTTCTTTGTAAATCCTTTCTAAATATTAATCTAGACTCACAACCCTTGTGGCTAAGTTACCTTCCAATTAACAGATGGGGAAATCATTACAAACCAGCGATAGCCTTGGTGTCTGCTCTCGAGGAGGCGAGCGTCTAGAGATTCACGGGATCCCAGAGGCAGCTGACAGCTCAGACGCCACAACACCTTCATTGTATGGGGAGGGGGACCTGAAGAACGGATGCACTTGGTTAGGACTAGTGTCAAGGCTAAGACCTGGCCACCTGACTCAGATTCCAGGGCTCTTTCCACTCTACCACACTGCTGAGTCCTGGCAGAAATGCACAGCCCCAGCCATTAGAGTATTTGTCATTTCTCTGGGAGAGAGACCAGATTCAATGCCAACATTCACCGAGCACCTGCCATGCACTGGAAAGTGGGTTAGGAGCTGGGGAAGGGGCAGAAGCAAAGCGAGAGGGCATGACTCCGGGCACAGGGGACAGGAGCCAAGGCAGGGCCATAGGTGGTGCCCAATCTGGGACCAATACAGCCCCTGTAGATCCTGGCAAGCAGCCAGAGGGAGGATGAGATGGACAGGGGGATGACAGGAGGTGACGTTGGAAAAATAGGCTGGGGTCACAGTCATTCAGTTATGCCACAGAAATTTATTGAGCAGCTACTATGTGGGAGGCGCTGTGCTACGCCCTGGGGTTAGAGAGGTGACTTAAGAAACGCACAGTCCTTGCCCTTCAGGGAGGGAGATAGACAATGAACCAGTGAAAGGGAAGGAATGGAGTGATCGCAGATTCTAATAAGATTCATGAAGTCAGAGAAAGTAACATGGGAGCCAAGAACTAACCGATGAGAAAGTTAACCACCCAGAGACACAGCGGGGGCCATTCCAGGCAGAGGGAGTGTGAGCGTGAAGCCCGATGGGAAGGTGCATGATGTATCTCAGAAGCGAAGCAAAGGGTAGTGTGGCGGGAAAGCCATGAGCAAGGTGAAGTGGGGAGCAGGGGAGGCCAGGGAGGCCCAGAGGTTGTGGAGAGGGGCTTGGGTTTCACTGTAATGGCTTCCCTTTGCTGTGGCCTGGAGCACTGACATGATCCAATGTGTATTTTTAAACGATTTCTTTGGCTATTGGAAGGAGCAGATAGGGCAGAGGTTCTTGCAGTGGAGATGATGTTGCTCAGTCGGGGCAGGGAAGTGGAGATGGCGAGAAGTGGAAGAATTCAGGGTGCATTCTCTGGAGGTTGCGTGGGCAGGACCTGCTGCTGGCTGTGGGGGATGAGGAGTAGACGGTGACACTCAGGATTCGGATTAGCCTCTGGGTGACCAGTGGCAAAATGTGCTGAAATGGGAAAGACCAAGGAGAAGAGAAGGGAGAGAAGAACAAAATGTCCTCTTGGGATGCATTGTATTTGAGATCCTAGTTGTCATCCGCATAGGGATGCTGAGTAGATGGCGGGGCAAGTGCGTCTGGTGCTCAGGGACCCGAGCTGGAGACTAAATTGGGAGTCATTAACCTTCAGATGATACTTAAAGGCATGGACAAGACACAGTGACTAAGGGGTTATGAGGGAAGGGAAGAGAACTCACCCTGAAGCTGTGAGGAACACCAGCATTTTGGAGAGGGGTAGAGGAGGATGAACCAGCCCTCGTGGTCTGGTGGTTAAGATTCGGCACTCTCACTGCACTGGTCTGGGTCCCTCTCCCGATCAGGGGACCACACCACCCATCTGTTGGGTGGCACCTGTGTGTGATGCTGAAAGCTATGCCATTTGTATTTCAACTACTAGCAGGTCACCCATGGTGGACAGGTTTCAGTGGCGTAGACAGACTAGGAAGAAGGACCTGACCACCTACTTCCAAAAAAAATTGTCCTTGAAAGTCCTAATAGTAGGGGAGGTTTCAGCTCTGCTGTACTCAGGGTCCCTAGGAGTCAGAATCGACTTGACACACTAACGAGAGGAGGATGAGCCAGCAAAGCGGACGGCGAGAAGCACCAGTGGGAAATCAGAAGTGGAGGTGCAGCAGCCAGGAAAGGAGACTGTTTCAAGGCTGGTGGCAGGACCAATTTACCTAACGCTGCTGAGAGGTGGACAAAGGAGCACAGAGAAGATTCCTTTGCGTGGCAGGCCTGACCATGTACTTCATGTGAAGGAACGTGCGCCCCTTCCTACAAGGAAGGGGGAGCTAAGAATGATTTGAAGCGAGAGATTGACATTATCAGGTTTGAGTGAGAATGAGCTACAGGGAGAGAGATCAATTAGAAGATTCTTCAGTCGTGAAGGCAAAGCCACGAGGGCCTGACCGAGGTCAAGAGCAGTGAAACGGGAGAAGGAGGAAGAGATAGTGAAGGTGGAACCGCTAGAACCGGTGACCATAAGATGGAGAGGAAGAGATGTCAATATTAATGTGTGGACTGTGACATCCTTAACCCAGATGGGCACTACAGAAGCAGCAGGTGGGGACAGGTGGGAGGGTGGGGGCAGGTGGAACTGAGCTCCATCTTAGACGTGTTGTGTTCAATGTGTCTATGGTATATCCCTGTGGCTCTGTGGATCTTGTGCTTGGGGAGAAGCTGTGGCTGGAGATGGAGTTTCAAGAAAGATCAGCGAATAATAATTGAAGCCCTGGGCTGGGACAAGATCACTCACAGAGAAGATGAAAAACAAGAGAAGCAGAGGTTCACTAATGTTCACTAATGTGTCCCCCCAGTGGACACAACACACAGGACTCTTCAAGCTTCTAGTAGATTCGTAGGATTGTTGGGATTGCCATCCCTCAGGCAGTGCTTCTGTTACCAGCACCAGTCAGATCGGTGCGACGGGGTCCCAGGTTCTTGGTCCACAGACACAAAAGAATTTGAGAGCGGACACAGCGGAAGTTTTAACAGAGGAGGATTTATTAGCAAAGCGAAAGTACACCCCCAAGGGGAGGGCGAGGGCGGGGGCGGGCAGGCTCGAGGTGAGCATCGGCACTGAAGTTGTGGCCATCGGTGTTTTTGGAAGCTGGGGGTCCCGGGATGGGTGAGGGTCCTGGAACGCGGACCAATCAGGGCATTGTCTCCACCTTCATGTCGGGAGGGGGAGATTTTTTTCCTTACATAGGTATCTCCTGAGCAGTCATGGCGATGATCCCCCACAAGTGGGGGTCAAAACCGCAATGCAAATAGGAGTATAATGAGGCTAGGGGCTACTCGTGGTCAGGGTTGGGGGGAGCTGCACCTCCAAAAAGCTGTTGCCCGGTAATTAGGAGGCTGCACCTGGTGGAGTGGCCTTGCTCCCAGCTCATACCTAGCTTCCTGCCTATCTCACTTCTGAGATCTTACAACCTTTCCGATTCTGCGGCTGACTTCTGGAAACCTGGGTGTGGACTCCTGCTGACAAATTCCTGGGTTTGCTCACCAAGGTTTGGGGCTCCACATGATTGGCATCCCCCAGCCTTAGGGAGCTCTGGACTTCGTGAACAGAGGGGGTTCTGGTCCTGTGTTTCAGAATGGCTTTGAAGGAAACGTCAGCCTACGGACTCTCGGAACACGGCAGCCCCGACCAGGAGTTGGGAAACAAGGAATTTCTGGGAAAGAAGGGTAAAATCTGAATTTGCATCGCTGCCTGTGTCAAGTTTGCCTGGGGCCATTAGATCTGCACACCTGTCATGTTGCACAACTTGGGGTGGGGGGTGCAATTTACATAGAATGCAGTGGAAATGCTGCTCCCTAGAATTGGGCAGACCTGCAGACCTGTCAATTCTGTTCCTTCTCTTTAAACAAAAGACAGACTATAGAAAACCTAAAGAGTTCTCAGTCATTCCTTAGACAAGTGTTTAATGAGCATCTGCTGCCAGCCCCAGGGCCCGGGGCGGATGGGGTGAACAAAAGCGGTCATGGTCCCTGTCCTCATGGAGGTTGGAGTCTAGTAAATTTGGCTGGAAATACATATTCAATGTCTACATAGAACTGTCTATGGAAAAGCAATCAAATGAGTTAAGTACCTACAAGCATCCGTGTCTGGTCCTGCACTTCTGGAAACAGTGACCCCCAGCCTGGCAGGGTCACTACACTCAGACTGCTGCCAGGGAGAGGGAGAAATCACCCCCACAAGGTGGGTGCCCCCTGAGGTGGCAGCAGAGGAGGAAGGCCATTCTCAGCTCAGGAGGGCCTTGGGGAGCCAGGGCAGGGACAGCTCTGCTTTTATCATGCCTAACCCCCAAATCTCAAGGAGCATGGATCAAAGTGGGGGAGCTCAGGGTCACATAGAACTTTCCAGAACAGTGAGCCTTCCTGGGGACCCTTCTTAGCAGCCCACTATGTCCCAGTTTGGGACCCATCTTAGAGCCTGCCTGGAGCACTGGAGGACAGGTAGTTCCAATCGGAAGCTGCGCAGGCCCTGCCCAGCCCAAGAGGGCTGAGTCTGGGCTGGAGAGAAGGTCTGTGGGAGGGACCCACACCTTGGGCCTCCCCATCAAAGGGCACTGCTGCTGCCAGCTATGCAGGGCTCCCTGAACACAAGGCTCTTTGTTCTCTCAACAGGTTTTTCCATTCCAGTTTCCTGAAAACAGTGCGCTAATGGGGTCTAAAGGAGATTTCTCTCATAAATCCCCTTGCAAAGGAAATGCTTGAATCCTAGTGACATTTTCCATCATGGCCTTTTCTTTCATAAACTCTTTCTTATTTGCTGACACACCTACTCTCTGCTCAGAGACCGCTACCAAAATCAGCCACAACTCCACTGGGTCATGGAGCCCAGCAGAGTAAAGCTGCCCTGGGCAGGTCCCAAAGGAGACACTACTGCACCCGATCAATATAAAGAGTCTTTGAAAATCTGCACCCAATACTCATAAAAATGGTCTTATTTCAGAATTATTACATAGATTTTTTCCCCAAGAGGCATTTCCATAAATCAAAGATTTATTTAAAGGAAATGGAAGAGATTGGACTCTGGAATCAGAAAGACCTGGGTTCAGATTGCACTTCTACAAAGGTAAGACACCTTTGTGACCTGAGACAACTTACTTCATTTCTCTGAGCCCCAGTCTCCTAAACTGTAAAATAGTGATCATCATAACAATACACCAACATTGACAAGGTGACTGTGAGGAGTGGGGAGGATGATGGAAATCTCACAGCACATAGGAGGCTCTCAGTAAAGGAGAGTTAGTGTTTTTATTTTGTATTTTGTCTTTCAAATCCACCTGCAGAGGATAATGTGAAACTGCATTTCCTCTGTGGCTGGGTTACGTGTTATTGTACACTGGCCGAAACACAGTCTTTCGGTCCTTTTCCAAAGTCTTTACACAACTGGATTCTCCTCAAATTGGGGTCTGTGCCATCGGAAAAAGCTTGGCAGGCAGGCTTGGCTTGGCCGGCCTGCCCGTGAAACCCATTCTTTCTCTGCAGACGCGAGTGAATGGTTCTCTCACAGGGTTGCTCCTCTCTCACGCTGCGCCATCCATGGCAGTTTTGTGCGACTGTCTCACTTGCCTTCAGATTAAGAGGATCAGATACCCCCGTCATCGACTGTGGTTCCTGTAGTCACCAGCCCAGCTGCTAGACATGTGGCTGAGGCTGGAGGCTGGATCCAGAGTCAGTGTTTCTTGCCAAGTTTCCTTGGGATCCTGCTTTGGGAGAAGGGCCGTAGATAATATCAGCATGAAGATTTCCATCAGCCTTAGCTGGAAGGAAAACTTTACTTCTCAGAGGAGAAAAATTGATTAAAGAGATTGTAGATGTGAAATACTTTGCATCTACTCTGAATCTTTTCATCCTTCTATCCTTTCATCCATCCATCCACCAACCCATCCATCCATCATCCATTCATCCACCCACTATCCATCCACCATCCATCCACCCATCCATCCACCATCCCTCCATCCACCCGCCCACCCATCCATCCATCCAACCATTCCTTCCTGCACCAGGTGTCCCCATGTTGAGTGTCTATAATAAGCATGTCAGGCACGTGAGGCACAGGGGATCAGAGATGGAAAAGAGGGGTCCTCACTGTCAAGTAGCTCACAGACCATTCAGGGAGATGGACAAGCAAAGAGGCGATTAAATAAAGTGTGATAAGTATGGAGTGAGGGGAAGAGAGAGAGTCAGAGGTGAGGGGCACAGGTCCTGTCTGCACAATCAGGGAGCTTTCCCAGAGTGGGTGATGCTTCATGTCCATGGAAAGCACAATGGGAGCCAAAAGGGCAGAGGGGAGGAACAGGCAGCTCAGGCAGAAGGACCAGAATGTGTGAGGCCCAGAGGCCAGAGGTCATAGCTAATTCCCAGGCTGAGTAGACTGGTGACAGCCACCAGAGAAGGGCTGGGCTTCTAAATCTCCTTTGAGCCACTGACCCTGTGTGTAGTTTCATGAGGCCCATGGATTGCTTTTCAGAATAATATTTTTAAATGCATAAAATAAAATAAAAAAATTAAATACACAGGCTGACAAAGGAAGCCAATTACATTGAAATACAGTAATCAAAATATTTTTTAAAATAGTAATAGATGTGCTTCTTTAGTAACGCATTAAGTGGGAAGACCTAGCAGAGGGACTACACGTACCACAGTTTCCAAATGGTGGTAAGTGTAACGAGTTCAGCATATCTGTGACAACAGCAATATCATGTGAAAATATCTGTGGTTCCATTCGTGTCAAACTATTGCTACGACTAAACCACTATGGTTTGTTGCTCACATTCATAATTAAAGGAGATGCTAAATTTCAGTTAGAAGTTAGTAGAAAACGTAATTTTTCCAATTTCCGAGAACCCCTTTCTTGGAGTTCATGGACTCCGGGTGAACATACACCTGGCCCAGCTCAGTTAGCTCCTCCCGCCCCACCTCCTTCAGTCACTCCCAATTTATTGGTGTTCACTGTCTTCTCCTTGCTAGAAGGTGAGCTCCGTGCCTCGGTGCGGGCAGAGTCCATCTGTCTTTTCACCTCTATCTCCAGAGACTGTCAGAGGCAAGTCTCTGTGTATATTCGATGCTCTGTAAATGTTCGATGAATGAATGAATTAGTCATGTCACATTAAGGATTTTTGATTTTGGAAAGGGATTTGGGGTTGGGGGTTGGAGTGGATGGTGAGATTTATCTGTGGATTTCAAACAGAGTGTGAAAAAAATATCTCTGTGGTGTTACTATGTCTGCTCTACCTATTCTGGCCCAGATGAGGAGCTAAGATGGATGAGGAGTGACTCTGGTGCTTTTGAAGTTTGTATGATGACCTTGTTCTTCCCATCATCCATTCATTCAGCCAACATTTGCTAAGAACTGACTGGACGGAAGGCATGGCAGTGGGGTCTCTGCCTCACGCAAAGATGGATAGATGTGGTCCCCTTGAGTTTGGAGGATGGCCCACAAGCAACATTTCACATTCAAGAACTTACTTGTTAATTAATCAAACATACATGTAATGCGTGCCATGAATGCTCTGGGCAGTTGGATGTGGCCCCTCCTTAAAAGATGGTATATAGTCTTATAGGGAAGACGAGACATCCACTAATAACTAACACACAGACTAAAGATGGGGAGTGCCAGAGGCCAGGTACAGATTAAAGGAGTTGCATCCAAGAGAGAGAGCCAGCTATGGAAAAGGAAGAAATAGTTGATTTGGGAAGGAGTCATGGAGAAAGTGGCATTCGAGCTTAGCCCAGGAAGTTGGGCAGGATTTGAATAAAATTAGTTTTAAATGGTTTATTCTTTGCCAGTAGAGAGTGATTCCAGATTGAAATTCTTTATCTTCCTCCTTGATGTGTCCTTATTAAAGATCCAGCTCAAACTGTCAGACACGTGAATAAACCTTCCTTTTCTGAATTTTATCCCATGTGTCGTCAACGTTTGATTGGACTGTTAAAGCAATCGTAATAATTCGCAATTTATTTTTGTAAGGGTGACAACATGAAGCTTTCAAACAGTTTCATAATTCTTATAATAAGGAAAAGATAAATATATTTTACTTCATTTGTGGAATTCATGCAACTCCTACTCGAATCTTTAATAACAGTGGAGAAAACCATGATTCTAAAAAAAAAAAAAACCAAACACCCTCTTGACAAATTTTAAGACCTGCTGTGGAAAAACAAAAGTGCTTCAAGAAATAGAAGTAGATCTTTAACAAGGGACTTAATTTAATTTCAGAGATACTACAAAATATGAGCTATAGTGGTAATATGTCATTAATTTGAAACTTGAAACCAGAAAAGAATGGACTTTGAATTATAAGGATATGTGTTAGAGTCATGTTTCTTAAACTTGAGGAATTTATAGAGAAATAATTTCTCAGTCTTCACAGAATTAACTCATGAACCCCAGTTTGAGAAAACATTGACTCGAGAAACTTAAAGTTTTTTTATGAAAATATCAAACATAAATTGCCATTGTAAGTATTCTCTTTTTAATTGCTAACTTTAAAAAATGATCACTGAAACAAAAATACAAAATTTAAATCTTGCAGATGTCTAGGCATCTATGATTTCCAGTTTGAGAAACTTTTTATTTTAGAAAATTGTAATTAAAGTAAATAGGATATCTAGTTGCCTGAGAAAGAATATTTGCTGTTATCTTTAATTGTGTGATATACTGAAAAAAATTAAATTTTAATAATAAGTGGCTACAACCTATGGTAAAGATAAAATAGTAGAATTAAGGGATTCTGTTTTTACTTATTAATTCATAATTTGTATCCCACCTAACCTACTTCTCTAAAGAGTCTGAATTTGGCTAAGACAATTATAAACTATGCAAAACAAGATTGTTGCAAGAATTTTTAGTTTTATTGATTTATCTCCTTTCCATAGAGTATGTGCAACTTTAAAATTACATTAAAAGATTGCTTTATGCAGAGCCAGCCCAGTGGTGTAGCGGTTAAGTTTGCTCACTCTGCATCGGCAGCCCGGGGTTCACAGGTTCGGGTCATCTTGGGCTGGCCCTGAGAATCTCCACAGTCAAGAACATGTCCCAAGCCAGCCCTGACGACCTAGTGGTTAAAGTTCGGTGTTCTCACCACTTCGGCAGTCTGGCTCTGGTTCCTGGCTGTGGAACCACACCGCTCATCCGTCAGTAGCCGTGCTGTGGTGGTGGCTCACATAGAAGAACTAGAAGGACTTACAATTTACCCGGGCTCTGGGAAGGGAAAAAAAGAGAACGTGCTCCAGAACTGAAGCAGCCTCCTGTGGGGGACCACCCAATGGAGTGTCCTGTGGGTTAAATTATACCTCCATCTGTAGGGACCTCCAGCTCAGTCAGCTAGACCGGCTCTAGATTGAGAAGAGGGTTATTATTTACTGGAGGGGAGATCTTGTTGGATGTAGCAGGGCCTTAGCCTCAGCTTTCAGATAGGGTGGAATTTTCTCTTTTTGCAAGTGGAGAGAAGCAGAGACAGAGCGAAGCTCCCAGTCCTCTGTGGTTTCCCAGAGTACCCCTCCAAGACCAGCAGAACTCCATAATCCATGCTTTCATAGAAACAAGCTTGTCACACTAACCCCAAACACCTTCTGGAAAGGTGGGTAAGGAGGGTCTCTAAAGGGAGAGTTTACAGATCCAGACTGATATAAAGAATTCTTGGAGGGGCCAGCCCAGTGGAGTAGTGGTTAAGTTCACATGCTCCGCTTCTGGCGGCCCAGGGTTCGTGGGTTCGGATCCCAGGTGTGGACTGATGCACCGCTTGTCAAGCCATGCTGTGGCTGCGTCCCATATAAAGTAGAGGAAGATGGGCACAGATGTTGGCCCAGGGCTGGTCTTCCTCAGCAAAAAAAGAGAAGGATTGGCAACGGATGTTAGCTCCGGGCTAATCCTCCTCACACACAAAAAAAGAATTCTTGGAGTCTGCCCTCAGGGACAGAAAACGTGGAGTCTGCATTCGTGGAGAACCAGCTGTGTGCTACACACATGTGGTACTAGGCTCCTTACAAGTCGCTTATGTTGAAGAGAAACGACAACTGGGGCCTGGCAGGGCTGCCTCTTAGTTGACCCCTTCATTCTCCCCTGGGTGTGTCTTGCTGCATTCCTTCATGCTGGGACACTACACAGACCTGTGGACCCCTGGCCCCCTGCCAAGCTGATGGATTTCAAACCCCCAGCCACAACAGAAATGTCACTTAACACAATCTCCCATCTATTAAACTAGCACGATTTTTTTTTTTAAGAATAAAGCATAATGCTGGCAGGACTTTAAGGAAATAAGTGCATTCATACACTGCTGGTGGCTCTTAGTAGTTCTCTTTCTTGAGAAAAATTGGGCAATATGTAACAGGAGCTACAGAACAGTTTGATGCAGTAATTCCACTTTTGGGAATCTGCTACAAGAAAATAATTCAAAGGAAAAAACCTAATATGTATAAATATATACACAGCAGCTGCAGTTTAACACAGGATAAAACTGGAAACAGGCCAGATACACACAATAGGGGAAACGGCCAAGCAAATTATGCAGCGACATGGAATACTCCATGGCCGTTAACGACACCAAGTGCATGGACCACATCAGCGCATTCATATCTGGATATTTAAGCAATGATAGACTGGAAGAGCAGCATGCACGGGCTGAGTGTAACTATATTTTTTAAAGTACACAAGTATTCCACAAACATCACAAAATAACCTAAAAGGAAGTTAAGTTTAATTTAAATGTTTATTGGGTCCTTTCTTTGTATCCCTGCTCAAGTTCATTTACAAAGCACATTTTTTTTGGTGAGGAAGACCAGCCCTGAGCTAACATCCGTTGCCAATCCTCCTCTTTTTGCTGAGGAAGACTGGCCCTGGGCTAACATCCGTGCCCATCTTCCTCTACTTTATATGGGACGCCGCCACGGCATGGCTTGATAGGCGGTGCGTCTGTCCATGCCTGGGATCCAAACCCATGAACCCCCGGCCGCCGAAGCAGAGCACGCGAACTTAACCGCTACACCACCGGGCTGGCCCCCAAAGCACATTTTTTAAAAGTAGGTGTGTGTGTATCTCTGTAGAAAGAAAACAACCCAAACCTGGGAGCAAGGGAGCCCTGTGGCCATGGCTGGGAAACCACACTGTCAGAACATCGGGCTGCTGTTTGTGATGCCGCTTCATCTCTGACTTGCACATCGTGCTTGCACACTTGCCTCAGATAATTCTTCAAGCATCTCTTTTCTCCAAGCACTGTGGGAGGCCAATGCAAAGGAAGCTACTTGTCTCATTTCTCCTTCATGTGGTGCCTGGCAGGAATTGATGAGAAGGAGGAAGAAAATTATCAGTTTGATTTAAAACACCAAGATGTCCTCCTCTCCTCCAGGACCGTTGGCCTGGCTGGGCTGGCATTTGCTGTGCCGGAATGCAAAGAAGTTATGCACAAGGAAATGAATGAGCAACCACCTATTTATTAGGATCTCTAGGGTCTAATAACTAAGAAGCTTATGGCCACTGATCCTGGTGCAAACTGGGGCTTTCAGGAAACAGCCACCATTAGTCCCCCAGGCTACTGGGCATCTCCAGCTCTGCTTCAGCCTAAGTCTCTGTTCACAGAAACCTGGAGATAATAATTCTCTCTTATAGGGTTGTTATAGGGAATAGATGAAATAATATATGTGAAGCACGTGTCACAATTAGGCTTTAAATGATGGTGTCTGTTGTATGTTAGGTGTGTAGCTAATACCACCTTCAGTTTAATTCATGCTGTAATTGATCCTCAAAAACAATTATAACGCAGACTGTCAGCAGCTCACATATTATGAATCAACTAGCTCAGTAGAACTTCATGATTATGAGCCTGAGACTGCAAACCAGGAGTCCGCACACTGAGACGGGTCTATAGACAGGTTGGCGCAATATTTTTTTTCAATCGAGACAATATTTAAAATTGTGGAGAATCCACATTAAAAAAAAAAAAAAGATTTCTGGCTTCTGTTGAAGATCCAGAAGGGTGTATGATAGCAGTGGGTCACCTGGCCCTGCGGCTGCCAGCAGCTGCTGCGTTGGATGTGTCTGGACAACTCACAGCTGCCCCCTGCATGATACCAAACCCTCCCACCGCATCTACTACGTTCTTTATTTCAACTGGAAAAGCTTTCCTCCCTAACAATTCTACTTATGAATTTGAAACTAATGACTTTTCCTTCCTTTTTAATTTGCCAATAGCTTCCTTTTCTGTTACTGAGCAATGGGCTCCCTCTTCTTGCCGCAATCTGAGCCAATTAATCACAAGTTAGAGACTGAGCAAGGAAGTTGAATTAGATTGGATTAGCCGGCAAATCAGAAGACGGGTGACTAATGTCTCAAAAACCCATCTTCGAGGATTACAGAATCTTGAGGCAGTTATATAAAGAAAATGGGCAGGGGGGTTAGAAATGTACATGATGGACTCGAGAATCTCTCATTGTTCTGTCAATGATGATGAATATTCTACAGGTGTTCTTTCTTTCTGGAGGCCTTCTTGTTCCCTGGGAAAATTCATTAAAATTGTTAAGAACAAAGCAATCAGAGTACCTGAGCAGGGGCATGTGCTCAGGATCTGGGCCAGAAAATCATGAAAGCCTGCAGCAATTTATATGATCACATCTAGAAAGATTTCAACTAAGAAAGGGTTATTTAGTGTAACAAGATGGCCTCACTTATGTTCACTTATAAGATGGCCTTACTTATGTTCGCTTACATTTCTATTAAAATAAATATAAATAATAAATATTTCAAACTTAGTGCATCTATTCCAATAGTTCTGCTTTGGATGGTATGTGTTGTTCCACTTTTGGGTCTTTCTTTTATGATACTGTGCTCCTGGAGAGTCTAAGCTCATGTTCCCCTGGGGTATTGGCCACTCTGTCTAGTAATGCTCATTAGGGTTGATGGCCAGGTCCTAGAATGGGTGCCTCTTGGGAAGGTAAGGAGTGGGGAGGAATGAGCCCCCAGGCAGAGAGTCACAGGCACCACAGAACCCCTTGTTGACGAATCCTGGGTGTGGCCATTCCACCATGTAACTCCTTTCCTCTTGTCTAGTCTTTAAGCAACATGAGGGGAAGACAGTCTCCTCATAGAGACTGAAGAGGGTGGAGGAGTCAATGCCTGAGGGCAGCTGGTGAAGCCCCAACTGTTTTCATCTACCTCCTTCCCCTTCCTGTCCTGACTTTTGTCCTGCCCTGATACTGGTGCCCCAGACACTGGCACCAATGGCCTGAATTGTTGCTACTGATTCCGTGGCAAATGGACAGGCCATGATTATTCCAAAGCATCTTGGGAAACAGGAAAAAGCAGGGCTTGTTATTTTTGTTGGTTCCTCTAATCCATGCTTCTGTCTCTCCAGCGTTGATTTGGTGGTGGGGAGCCAGTAGCCTACAAAAGTCTGCCATCTTGACTGGCAGCCTTCACCAGTTGTCTTATTGTGGAACCCATCTCTTTGTACAAAAGGCAGATCTCCATGGTGCTAATAAAATTAAACTTTGGGGCCCCTCAGTATGTGAGTGCATTCCACGCTCTGGGAGGGGGCCTAGCAATTTGTTCTCATGGCCATATTTTTTTGTAAAATTTGCAAGAGTAAGGTATTTTCACTGCAATTGGTCAAGACCACTGACTCTTCCCACTCTGGTTTTCCCTTCATCATCTTCCTCTCACTTTTCCTCCCACCCAGCCCCCATGTTGGTCAGCATCAGAGTGTCTCCTTTTTAGGGGATGCAACTAAAGAGAAATTGAGTTGGGGATACATTTGATTGAGGTTAGCGGAAATGTTTATAAGCTCTCAGATATTTTCAAGTCTTAGGCTACTGATAGCCGTCCCAGTGTAGGAAGCTCCTAGGAATCCTCGCCTACACTGTGCTGACTCATCCAGCACCATGGCCTGAAGATGCAGGCCCAGAGGGCCAATGGCAGTATGAACGTGATCTACGGGGCCTGGCATCAGAAATATGCAGGCAGTGTGAGGAGAAACAAGATTTGAAATGTACAGAGCCCAAAGCCGGTCTGTGGAATATCCTTCCAATCTTCAGATATACAAAATTGTAAGCAGAGGATTCAGTTCTCATTAACACCTTGTCAAAATGGAAGCTCTCTTCTCTTTGAAAATACAGTTCATAATGCATAGTACACTATTGTAAATGAGCCATATTTCTTTTTTGGGGGAAATTGTGTGAAATAGAATTTATCTGAATTCCTGTGTTTGAGGGCACAAATCTCTAGCAGTCCTTCAAACAGAAAGCAGCTCTGTGCGTGAAGTTGATATTTTACGCATCCCAAGTATCATGTCAGGTCTTGGGGCGTCCCACACATCCTTTGCCTTGATGGAGTCTGGCAGTTCCAGACACAACAGTGCGCAAAATTGTATGAACACAATGAAGTAACCTGAAGAAACAAGTATCTCCAGTGACAAAACTGCACGTATTCATCAGAAATTCCACGTGCTTCATCCATGAGTGATTTGATCTCCCGTCTGTGCAGCTCAAGACAACAGAGAACAATTTAAAATGCACTTGAATTGCTCAGGGGTGTGACTTCATATTGCTTTTCTTTTCTTAAAGTAAACCCTCAAAATTGCATCTGCTTCAGGCCCCATGAAACCTGGATCTGCCCCTGAGAGGCACCCATGTCTTGAGCCAAAGCAGAAAAACAAAAGATAGAAGGGAGAATCATGTTTCCATTAAAATTTAAAAAAAAGAACAGAAAAAGTTATATTTATTTGTAGTGTAAAGAGTATTCCTATACATTTAAAATTAAGGTAAAGCATAACGTGTATTGATATTTTTTTACAACTGGCCCAGTTTACTCATTCATGTTACCTGCCTGGCCCCTGTGAGCATCGAAGTTTGTCACCTCTGTGTCAAATATTGTGTAGGCTTGATTCGGAGGCAAATGACAGCCAGGGAAGGTTGGAAGGAACTCATGTGAACCTACGGCCACTGCTGATTTGCTCAGATTCCTGTTCAAGGGGGAGATAAGGGATGAGTAACTTGCTGAGTAGAGCAGAAGCCTTCATATCAGACAAGATCAGTGCCAGAAGTTAGTCTAGTGGAAATAGGCTTCTAAAGTGGGGAATCATGAAAAACAATACACATTCACTTTAACCATTTTATTTTACTTTCAAAGACATAAAGATACATTCATCCACTCATCCTGTGATATCGGGCCAGGCTGTTCTATGAGAATGGGTCAAATGATGGGAGCATCTCTTTGACCTTTGTGCAGAAACCACACTTGAACGCAGCAACCACCAATTCCACTCTTGGTTTCTTTAAAACTTAAGGCACTTGAGCATGTCAGGCGCAGAAGACATCAAGATTCTTATGACTTTACCCTGATCTTTTATAATTGTCTCACTGACACCTAATATAAAAGCAATTTTGAGCTATTCACCTTTATCAATTCTCCAAAACATTCAAACTAGTTTTCATACAAACAAACTTTGTTCCCACTCATATTTAATCAGTTGATGTGAAATTTAACTAAATTACAAATCAATGCCAAACAAAAATGGCATAAACAGGTTTGGAAACAAACACCAAAATTTGCAGCAAGTGCACAACTCAGTTGATGAGGACAAAGAGCCAGAGAACAGCCTATAGGCTGAGAGCTTGCTGTCTGTGGGGAATCCATCCCCACGCTTCCCGAAGGACTAGAGCCAGTGGGTAGGGGGAGAGCTTCAGGTTGAATGTCTTCTTTTAGTGGGCACAGGGCAGGGCGGTGCAGGGTGAAAAGCCTTGAGCCAAAGAATCAGAAAAGCTGAACTCTAATTTGGCTCATCTCCTAACCGTGTGATTGAAGGGAATCTCATTTCTCTGGTCCCTCCCACCTGCCACACCATCGTGGGGATGCTGAAGATTCACATGACTTTGCTTCCTAATTCACTGAGTGAATAGAAGCAGTCAGAAGAGAATTGGCACAAGTCCCACCGCTCACCTACCCACTCTGTGCTTCTCGTCTACTGTAAATATACAGTATCTACGCTTTGCCTTCCCTCCCATTAGCATGTTGGGACTGTCACTGCCCTTTCTAAGCCAACCCCTCCTCTGGACCCCTAGATCCCATACCCTCTAGCGATTTTCCTCTCTCCTTCTGGCATCACCAATTTTTCCCTCTTCACTGGACTTGCCCATCAGAATGCCATAGTTTCTTCCACTAAACAACAACAAGACCCTCTCTTGACCTCACATCTTGCCTCAGCTACCACCCTATTTCTCCCCTTCCCTTTCCAGCAAACTCCTAAAAACACTCATCTATTCTTGCTTTCCCCAATTTCCCTCTTCCTTTCCTCTCTTGACCTCATGCCACTCAGGCTTTTGTCTCCACAGGTCCCTGGGAATGGATCATTTCCTCTTCTTGGTTGACCTGGCAGCCACACTTGACACCTCCTCCTTGAATCGCTTTCTTCACTTACATTCCAGACCAGCTCATTCCTTTGACAGCCCCTTCTCAGTCTCCTTTATGGGGTGGATTGTGTTTTCCATAAAAGATATGTTGAAGTCCTAACCTCCAGTACTTCAGAATGTGACTTTATTTGGAAATAGGGTCATTGCAGATGTAATTAGCTAGTTAAAATGAGGTCATACAGGAGTACAGTAGGCCCCTAATCCAATGTGACTGGTGTCTTTATAGAAAGATGGCCATGTGACGACACAGAGAGAAGACACAGGGAGAAAGCCAAGTGAAGATGGAAGAAGAAGTTGCGGTGACGTATCTATAAGAAAAGGAAGCCCAAAGGTTGCAGGCCTTTGCTAGAAGCTAGGAGAGAAGCATCAAAGAAATTCTCCCTTACAGCCCTCAGAAGAACCAATTCGGCTGATGCCTTGATTTCAGACTTCTAGCTTCCAGAACTATGAAACTGTGAAAGAACCACAACCCACTTTGTGGTACTTTGTTATGGCAGCCGTAGGAAACTAACGCAGTCTCCTTCTCTGGTTCCTTTTCTCTTAATGCTGGAACGTCCCAGGACTCAATTCTTGAGCCTCTTCTCTCCTCTCCTCTTCTGTCCTCTTACATTTGGTAATCACATCTAATCTCCTGGCTTTAAATTACTGCTTCTATTCTAAGTACTCCCAATTTTATATTTCCATCTTGGTCCTCTCTCCTGAAGTCCAGACTCACATATCCACCTTCCTCCTCAATGTTTTCTCTTGGGTGGCCAATAGGCACCTCAAAGTCAATGATCTTCCTCCTCCCATGCTCTTCTCCATTTCCTAAACTCCACCCTTCTAGTTTCTCAGACCCCACATTTTACTGCCGTTCTTGGCTTCTCTCTCTCACTCATACCCTACATCCAATCTGTCAGCAAATCCTGCCAGCTCTGACTTCAAACATATCCAGAACCCATCCACTTCTCATCACCTTCATTGCTTGCTCTTCGTCTCCTTCCTGAATTGTGCAAATGCCTCCCACTCCCTCCCCTGCCCCCTTCTCAGTCTGATCTCTATCAGGAGGCAGACTCATCCAATAAAAACTGAAGACAAATTCCAATAGTGGGGTTTCCTACAAAATATCTGACCAGACCTCCTCAAAACTGTCCAGGTCATCAAAAACAAGGAACATTCAAGAAACTGCTACAGCAAGAGGAACCTAAAGAGACATGACAACTCAATGTCATGTGGCATCCTGAATAGGACAAAAACTGTGGAAATCTACACAAACTATGAGTTAATAATAATGCATCAATTTTGATTTATTAATTGTAACAAATGTATCATACTAATGTAGGATGTTAGTAACAGGAGAAATTGGATGTGGGATATATGGGAACTCTTTATACTATCATCTCAATTTTTCTATAGATCTATTAAAACTAAAAGTTTATTTTTAAAAAAGTCATGTCAGGTCAAAACTCTTTATCTGTTTCCCATAAAAGAGTAAAACCCCAATCTTTATGAGACATTGTGTTTAGCCTCGCTTCCTCTCAGCCCTTGCCTCTTATGACTTACCCTCCTTCTCATTGTGGCCACCACAGGGCCTTTGCATATGCAATTCCCTCTTCCTAGAACACTCTTCCTTCAAAGAGTCACATGGCTCACTCCCTCACCATGAAGGCTTTACTCAAATATCACCTCCCAGTGAGGCTTTCCCTCACCTTCCTATTTAAATCTGCAACACTCCCTAACCCTTCCCATGGCTTTCCCTACTGTATTTCTCAGACCTCTTATCAACAAGGAACACACCTACTGACTTCCTTGTTCATAACCTGTCTCCCCACCCCAATTAGGAATGTAAACTCCACGAGTGCCCAGAGATATTTGTTTGCTGTGTTCCCCGCCATGTCTCCAGCACCTAGAATAGTGCCTGACACATGGAAGACACTCCCTACACATTAGCTGAATGAATGAATGAGGTGTGTGGAAATGGGGGAGGACACTGTGGTTCCTTGTAGTGGAGGGTGGGTGAAAGTCCAGGTCAGGGAGAAGGGGCCGGAAGAACAGAAGAAGCAAAAGCCTTGGACAAAAGAATGTGTAGGGCCTTTTGGATTTAACCTAACAAGGGAAAGGAGTATTATGCTCTGAACCACGAGGAACGTCAGAAAGACACATGCTCAATCCTCTGAGCTAGTATGGGGATATCCAAGGATGGCATATACTCAAGGTCTTCAGGGGAAGAGAGTCCCAAAGTCCAAGTGGCCACACACAAAACAGGAGGCATGAGCAGAATGTTTGGTTGATGATTCTCGAGACCAGTGAGTGCTGGGCAGGCCATGGGCGGGTCAGGTCTACTTGAGTGTCCAGTGAGTTTCACTCCAGTTATCCTATTTGTAAGACTCTTTGAAACTGTCAAATTTTAAGCAGCCTGTAACTTGTGCTCCTCACTTGCCATCTCGTGATTTGGGGCAGGTAAAAATGTACCCACCCTATGGCAATTGCTTTATTGACTTGTAACTTTTAGACTAATCTCTAAATAAAGACTATGAAAGGAAATAAATCAGAAACCATCAAAACCACCAGATCCACCAAGACAGCACTTCTGCTTGGAGGTGGCTTTGTAGATGGGTTCCAGATACATTCCAACAGGATGCACACGTGGTGACATCACTGTGTTAGCATGACAGGGTAGCACATAGAAGGTGTTAATCTTGTGTCCATTTTTAATTAAGTTTTTTAGTTTGTCATTGACTGAGCTTTTTGATCACATCTTTTATATGACTTGCTTCTAGTATATGAAATGAATTGAAATATGCTCTATTCCTAATGGCAAGCACTCAGACCCACATGCTAGTCCTGACTTTATTGCTTCCCAGTTATGAGGAGCCTTTGGCCAGAAACGTAACAATTAGAATGTCATTGGTAGCTTTGGTTCAGGAGTCAGGGCTCTTTCAACTGAAGTCACAGAGACTTATCATGAACCACCTTAATCAAAAAAGGAAATTTAGGGGCCAGCCCAGTGGTGTGGTGGTTAAGTTTGTGCGATCTGCTTCAGCAGTCCGGGGTTTGCAGGTTTGGATCCCAGGCACAGACCTACGCATTGCTCATCGAGCCATACTGTGGCGGCATCCCACATACAAAATAGAGGAAGATGGGCATGGGTGTTAGCTCAGGGCCAATCTTCCTCAGCAAAAAGAGGAAGATTTGCAATGGATGTTAGCTCATGGCCAATCTTCCTCACCAAAAAAAAAAAAGGAAATGTATTGACACACATATCTGGGGAGGTTCAGACTGGCACTAGCTGCAAGGTGGACTAGACTCAGTGACCTCAGTGTTGACCAACCTCCCTCCTGGTTCTTGTCTATTTACTCTCATTCACTGACTCATCTGCATTACCTCCCACCCGTCAGGCTCTAGTGGAAAGGCTTTCTCTGCTCCTGTTCTGTTCTGTACTGAACGGACAGCAAACCCACAAAGCCCTGCTGAACCGAGTGAGAGAGACAGAGAATCTGTTCATGCTGTGAAACTAGAGGGGTTATGTCCAAATCCACGGGAATCAACAGTGAAGGGGTTCTACTAAGCTTCTTAGGAGAGGGACCCCATCCACTGCACAGATGGGCGTGTGCAAGAAAGTAATGAAGTACTCACTTGGGTTCTAAGGAAAAGGGCAAAAGATGGAAGAAGAGGTCTGTTATGGGATCGCAGGTGACAGCTGGGCTCCTGGGGTGGCTGGGGTGGACCCGAAGCACAGTGCCTGGCCTCTAGGATCCTCTCTGCTGGTTGTGGAGTTCTCCAGGGGTCAGCTGTCAAGGGTGCCAGAAAACAGGAAGTACCCAGAGAGAAAGAAACTGAGACTCAGAAAGAGAAGAAAACATTCAAGAGGCAAAGCTGAAATGCACTTGAGGACACGCATTCCAAAACCGCTACAACTTTTTAATGGAAAAGCGCTCTCTAGAATGATAGGCAGGCATCAAACAACCGCCCCCAGGGCCACCAGGTGAGCAGAGGAATAACAAGGATGGATAATGTGCAGAGACAGGGTGTATTCGTTTCCTAGGGCTGCCTAAGAAATCACCACAAACTGAATGGCTTAAAACAGTAGGAATTTATTCTCTCACAGTTCTGGGGCCCGAAGTCTGAAATCAAGATGTTGGCTATGCTCCCTCTGAGGCCCTAGAGGGGATTTCCTTGCCTCTTCTAGCTTCTAGTGACTGTTGGCCTTACTCCACTCTCTGCCTCTCACATCACAATGCCTTCTCCTCTATGACTTCTCTTTTTGTAAAGACACTTGTCATTGAATTTATGGCCCACCAGATAATCCAGGATGATCTCATCTCGAGATCCTTAACTTAATTACATCTGCAAAGTAGATTTTCCATATAAGGTCACATTTACAGGTTCCATGTGAATGTGTTTTGTGCGAGACCGTGTTTTGTGGGAGACCACGTTTTGTGGGAGACCACCATTCAACCCACTACACAGGGACTTCCGGGTTGCAAGGTAAAGGAATTTCTACTCAAACAGAAAACTATTAAAAGCCTTTTCTTTTTCTTTTCACATAGTGCTATGGAAAAATAGTTTAAAAACTAAAATAACTTCTGAATGCCTTCCTCTTCTAATGGGTAATGACTTTTGCATGGCCACACATGTAAAGGAAACCATGGGAGAGGTGGATCCCTACCGGTGGAGTATGGACCTTTGCAGGCTGTCACATAGATAAAATAGATCACAGGGGATTTGAAATTCCCACCTACAGCTCAGAACTCCACCTTTTTCTTTCCTCCTGCTCAGAGACACTCCAGCCTTTGGAGATGTCACCTTTGCATCTATTTCTTCAGTGCACGAGGCCCCCTAGCTTCTCCAGTCCTCAAGCCATGCGGAAGTACAAAAATCTTCCCCTTGACCTTACAAATCATCCTTAGGACAATTACTTTACCAATCCCCAAGATGAAAAGTTGAAAAGCAGAAACTTTTAATCAGTCCATCACACCTATGCAAAGGTTGGTTGCCTGAAGATATTCTGATAAATTTTGAAGAGGCACCAAAAGGAGTAGAAGATTCTGGTCTTGATTAGAAGAAGTTGTCTAAAGAGCAGAATGTCTACTAAGACACCATGTGAAGGGGCTAGGGCTATGCCAGGAGCGCTTAGGGACCCACTCAACCCCAGGGGGTGCATCAGCATCAGAACCTTCTTTCCAGGATACAGACCCAGCGTGGGGACAAGTTCTTACCCTGCCATGGTCTAAGGCCAGGTGTACGTCAGAGCATTTCGACAACTGTAGGCACAGTGGATCGCAGCCCTGACCCTGGCTTGTGTAAGCAAATACAATTAAATCCATTCTCTCAAAGCCAGGACGTGGCCTTTTTTCTTTGTTGTGATGGGACAGAAGCCAATGGTTGAAGATCCCACAGAAGACAGTGAGATTGCTTTTGGGTTTTAAAAATGAACCATGAATGCCCTCTTCCTTCTGCATAATCAGGAGAGACACGCAGGTCAAATTAAATCATCTACAGCTTGACCATGCTTGGGGGCTTTGTTATGTTTATGTAAGTGGGCAAACTCCTTTCTTTCTTCCACGCAGATCATAACACCAGGTGTCAGTCATTCAGCCTTTTTTTCTTTTTCTTTCTCTCTCTTTTTTTTAGCTGTTTGTGTTTTTATATTACAAAAGTAATACAGCATCTTCATTTTTTTTAATGTAGAAACTATAAATAAATAAAGACAGAGAAAAATCACCTGTAATCTTACTATGGAGTGAAAGCCATTCTGAACACTTCTGGGTGTGCTCCTACAATACTTTTTTATGCCTAGATACACACACTTGTGATTTTCTGACAAAAAATGGATGTGAACATATTTACTGTTTTTTCTGCTCTGTTGGCATTATACCATGTGTTTGCATGAATCTCCTTCCACGGTTATGCTAGATATCATCTGCCTGTCTGTAGTTGGTTTGAATGGTACTCCCCTCCCAAAAGACATGTCCACCCAGAACTTGTGAATGTGACCTTATTTGGAAAAAGGCCTTTGCAGCTGTGATTAAATTAAGGGTTTCAATATGAGATCATGCTGGATGAGCTGGGTGTTTCCTAAACCCAGTGACAAGTGTTCTTAGAAGAGAAAAGGGGAGTAGAAATACAGAGAAGGCCATATGAAGAGAAACATAGATTTGAGTGACATGTCTACAAGCCAAGGAAGGCCAAGGATTGCTGGTGGCCACAGAAGCCAGGAGAGATGCATGGGACGAATTCTTCCTCAGAGCCTCCAGAAGGAACCAACCCTGCAGATATCTTGGTTTGGGACTTCTGGTCTCCAGAACTATGAAAGAATAAATGTCTGTATGTCAAGCCACCAAGTTTGTGGCAATGCGTCACGGCAGCCACAGGAAGCTAATACACTGCTCCTCCAGACCCCTCTCCACTCTTCTCCGCCTTTTTCCCATCTGCCCTCTGCCACCTCATATGAACGCCATCCACAGGGTCATTACCTTTGTTGTTTTTAGCTCAATCAGTAGGAGCCTGAACCAGAGATCAGAGGAAGGGAGGAGGGTCTTTATTCTCCTGGCCTCCACTCTGCAAGGTATCTTGGGCTGGCCTTGTCCTTGACCAGTGGTCATTGCTCCTCTCAAGGCTCTTTACTACTCCTTCTGGTTACACATTCTGGTCATCTCTCCCCCTCTGTGTCCCTTTGGGCCGAGAATTGGTAACAGCCCGGCTGCTGCTTGCTGGAGTTCGTGCACTATCCCTTGTGGCTCCTGTCATGACTCACACTTGCATACTTAGTTCTTTTGTAAAGAAACCCTCCTTAGATTATCCTAATGCAAGACCCTGATTGATACTATGCCTTAAATATGCTTTCCAACCATCATGTTTAATGGCCACACACTAGTTCATTGTGAGGTTGTGCCGTACAAATTTATTTATAATCCAAGAATTTTTAACTAATCCTTTATCATTATGTATTTTGGTAGTTCTAGTTTTTTGCTTTTATCAGGAATGTCTCAATGAGCATCTTTCTGGTCAAATCGTTTGACATAGCCATGATTATTTAAGATAAATTTCTAGATGAACATTTATTTGAACAAATAATTTTAAAGTATTAACAAGTTATTTAATGTTACTAATATTAATTATAATTAATTAGTAACTAATATTAATTCTTTATTAATGATTTAATTCTAAAGCTTTGATGCATGGTACAAAATTGCTTTCCAGAAATATTATATCAACTTACACTCCCATCAGGAGCATAGGAGAATAGCTATTTCCTAGCACCAGCTCTAAGCAACCTTTTTGGATAAATGAGGAAACCCAAAGATTGAGCGGTCTCAAGTTTTGCTACAAAATGCAAAGCTGAGCATTGTCAACAGCTGTGCGTTGTGAGGACAAAAGAAATTAGCTTTCTGAGCAGTGACTAGAGCTTTCTGGAGTGGAAAGGCATCTTAAATGAGAGAAAAACAGGTGCCACCTCTACTCCAGGACTATCAAGAGCTTTTCTGAAATAGTTTGCAATGAATGGTTTAGGTCAATGAGAGGGTGATTCCAATTAAGGAATTTTAGTGGTGAGGAGAAGGCAGCTGCCGGCTTGAGTAAGTGAATGGCCATTATTGTCTGAGATTAAAGCAGCAAACCCTTCAAATAGAGAAAGCATTGTCTGGAAGAACTGATTAAGAACGTGTCTGAAAATGGACGTCAGCGTA
Organism: Tapirus indicus; assembly: GCA_031878705.1. Lineage (NCBI taxonomy): Eukaryota > Metazoa > Chordata > Mammalia > Perissodactyla > Tapiridae > Tapirus > Tapirus indicus. Next base: position 28,379,062 of record CM062937.1, on the reverse strand, counting down.
TAGGGGAGGGTTGTTCTAACTATAGAGTTTGTGATTTACTCCTTGACATTGACCTTATCTTGAGTGAGTTATGATATTTTCTGGGTCTCAGCCATGAGATCTCTCATTGAGCCGACCTCATTGTGATAAAATAATCAGAGTTCACGTTCTTCATGCCATCAATCTGAGCATACCCAGGAAAGATAATAAATAAGCAACTGTGTAATGCTTAGATATAATCTCATTAGGTGGCCTTCGTGGTGAGATTGTGGGAAATGAATTACAGTGAATTCCATAACGTCTTCTGAAATCTCAGAATCATTCTCTGCTGTTTAAAAAACAGTTCTGTCTAAAATTAAAATATACTTGTTGTAAACTCCCTTTGTGTTTCAAGTGGCATCACGAGCAGGTCTGAACCATGAGGTGCTGAGTGCAGAAGGGTTGTGACTAAGAGGGTCTGCCTCCGAGCCACCGGGGGACCTTGCAGGGCCATTTAAAATCCCAGTGCAGCAATTTGTTCATTCACAAAATCCAAGTCCTGCAGATAGGAAAATTAACACGTATCCAAGACCTAAAAGAAATCGAGCTATGGGAAAGAGAAGATGTTCAAACAAAAGTTGAAGATAAAGACCCTCAGATGGGAGTCTACCTTGAATTAACCATGACCCATGGCTCTTCTTTTCTCATGTTTAACCTTGCTTCTTCAATACCCAAGTCTGTGTATCCTCCTGATCCTTCCTTCCTTCCCTCCCTTATCTCCTTCTTCCTTCCTCCCTTCCCTCTTACTTACATAGGCAAACAAACGTTCACCAAGGGCCTAGTAAGCCCCAAGAACTGTTCTGGAGTCTGAGACACTAGAAACGTCCAAAGGACATGGTCTCCACGTCTGTCCCGCTGCCTTTTTCCAAAGGTAGTGTCCAACAGCCATTCTCTCTGGGGAAACCAGAGCAGGGCCCTGCTGGAGCCCAGTTGCCACCCTCAGCCATGTCCTGGGTTGGTTCCTGCCATTCATCTTTATCACCTTTCACTCCATCCCCACCTGGATCTGGGTGGTTGACCATCAGAGCCTGGAAGGGGGCAGTCATAGTACCCCTGATGATTTGTGGCTGGGATACCACTGCATGTGGGAGGGCTCTGTGGCAGTTTCAGTCTAAAGAACGCCTGGACTGAAGGGAGGTGACATTTTTTCTAAGATACTAATGTTAGAGTAGCAGTAATAAGGACAAGTAGGCCTTATTATTTATAGCTTAAGAAAATGAAATAATCTATACTTACTCCTATAATCTATAATTATTTACCCCCAAAAGGAATAAATTGGCAAGAAGTCAAAGGAACAAGAATATGTCAAAGAGGAAGAGCAGCTCCTCGCCCCTCCCCTCTTCCCCCCAGGCCTGCCCCACAGGCACCATGTGTAAGCATCAGGCTCAGGTGAGCAAGGGGCTAGGCTCCGGTGTGTGTGACAATAGAACTCTTGCTTCTCCTCCCCTCTCAAGAAATAACATCAAGAAAGACGTCTCCCCACCACGTATTGCTTCATCCATGTATTCGCTCAGCCCAGCATGGTATTTAAAAATACGGGCTCAGGAGTCCAACTGCCTGGGTTCAAATCCTGACCCCAGCACTTACTAGCTGTATGACTGACCTTGGGAATGCCTCTCAATCCTCCTGTGCCTTAGTTTCCTCTCCTGTAAGATGAGGCTATTGCTAGTCTCCACCCCAAAAGGCTGTTGAGGGACTGAAAGAGATAAGGCCTGTAAAGGATTTTAGAATAGTGCCCAGTACACGGTAGGAACTAAATACATGTTGTCTCTTACTAGTTAAGAAATGTTTATCAAGCATCATGTTCCAGCATCAGGGATATGGCTCTGTCTCTCAGCCTACTGGAAGATGGACAAGAAAACCACACAAGATGACCAGTGCGGCCATCGGTGCCCAGAGGAGCTAGATGGATGGACATCCAGATCAGTCTGGGGTGGAGGAAGTGACTCAAGGAAGACTTCCGAGAATGAATAACCTCTGCACTGAATTCTTAATGACAAATAAGATCTCACTACGTGAAGAAAGGTGGGGACAGGAGAGGGGGGAGAACTCTGGAGAACAAGAGACCTTTGCTGGTGGTTCTATAAGGTTAGAGCAAATCGTGGAAGACTTCCGGTGGCAGAGAGGATGTAGCTGAACCACGAAGGGTCTTTTCTGCCACGCTTAGGAATTTGAGCTTTACCCTAAAAGCCAAGGGGAGGTCCAAAGGATTTTAAACAAGCTGATCCCCTGAGGGGTTAACAAACCAGCATTCCACTATCCACCTTCATCTTTATAGTGTATCTGAAAGAAAACTTGTTTTTTCCTTTTGTCATCTCAAAAATATTTATAGTAACACTTGTCTGGGTCTTGAATTGTGGCCAATTTTTACTGAAGCAGTAGTTATGATTTCATAGAGGCCACTGGTTAGATAATAAATGCTGGCTCCTGTGAGATTTTTTCCCCATTTCTTTTCTCATTTTGTGCAATCATTTCCAAAAAGCGCCTGCCAATAGTATTTCTTCATCTCAGGTCCCTGATGTGGATGGACACACGGTAGGGCCTCTTGCAGCATTTAGGGCAAACCACTTGGCTGAGCTGTCAAGTCAGTGCAAGGGTAATCAGCAGATTTATTTGAGGAAATGTATTTATGGTACTAAATGGCTGTTCTAAATGGGGCCATTATCTGGCCTTTTCGCTGTTGCTATAAATGTCCCTCCAGAACGTGGATACCCACAATAAGTCCATCGTGCTTCCCGGACATGACTTTAAGAAAATATTTATGCCAGTTCCAGTCAATGCACATGCATGTGCGTGGGTCATTTCAGTAGTGTTTCTTGAACACTTAGGCACAAACTCAATGCCAGAGGCTTTATTAAACATTTCCAGGGCAATCAAAGGCAGAAAGAGGAGGAAAAACAGAGATTTGTTGAATAGTCAATGGAGAGTAGGGGTTGAAATGCAATCCTAAATTATTCATAGCTTGGTATAAGCCAAGGAGAAATCATAACTTTACATCCTGGCGTCACTTCCAAGGACACCATCTTTCTTCTGGACCCAAGGGTGCCCTCTCCACGAGTTCAGTGAGAAAAAGCCCAACTGAGTGGGGAACTTCCAGGAGACCATCTACAAGGAACAGGAGGCTGAAACCTCTCGGGCTGAGCCCCTCTGAAGGCCTTGGGTAGCTGCATCTCCATCAACATAGAAACTCTTGGTTTCCATGGTTCTGGACCCCACCTTGCAAATACACTCTGAGACATAGCTGCTTTGAGATTTCTTAGAGAATGTCTGTGCCAAACCCCAAAATACCCTTTCCATATGTTCTTGTTTTGTTTCCCCACCTCTAAAGCTTGTACAACAGAAATAGGAACAGATTCTTAAAGAATGTACCAGTTTTTATTTATTTAAAAAACTAATTGTGTGTATTTAGAGATAAGTATGTGTACACAGAAACACAGAAATGTAGCAAATATCCATGTAGTTAGGTGGCTCCAACATCTGATATCTATACGTATTTAATGAGAAGGGGAAATTACTATTTAAAAAATTAAATTACTATAGAATTTTCACATTCTAGGAAAAAAGCATTACTCAAAGTAGGTGGAACATATGCTTAAGAAAACCTGTATGGTCAGGAAAGAGAAGCCCCCTGTCCAGTCTATATGGGTCAGGATTAGGCAGGGGAGGGCGGGCAGTGAGAGAGAGAATTAAACTGCTCTGCTTAATAAAGTAAGAGGATGTAGGCGCTGTCTTCTCAAAGTTCTAGAGGAAAAAGATTTTGTGGGCCTGGAAGATGGAAAGAAGGGCAGATATGGAATAGAAGGATCTAGAAAAGAAGAGAAGGCCTGAGAAAACATGACATCAGGCACAAACAGTGAGAAGGATAGCCAGTGAGAAGGACCCCATGGCAGGGATGGTGAAGGGACTCCAGGGCTGTGATGTTTGATATTTAGTTGAAGTCATTGCATATTCTGAGCTGTGCTGTACAGTCTTGGGCGCTAAACACTCATCAGATTCTGATGATGTTGGGGCTGTGGGAAATGAGAGAGAGCCATGTTTGGGGTGAGCAAAGCAGTATGGAAAGAGGGGGCAGCCTTAGGATGTGAAAAGATGGACGGGTCACCGAAATTCAGGAAAAACAGGAATCTGTAGCAAGAAATGACTGTGAGAATATAAGCCTACATCCTTTTCCCCCAGTTCTGGGGAGGTCATCAGAAATCTTGGTGAGGCCGTGAATGTTCTATAGCCAGCACCTGGCACAGGGCCTCAAGCGAATTTGTTTGGATATTAAAGAAAAAGTGTGATTGCAGAAGGCTGGAGAACTTGGGAGCGCCCAGGCAGCCGACACTGGGTTGCAGTTATGCACGATTATGTGTATGGATCAAAAGAAAAGAAACCCTTGTGATTCATCCTTTCCAGATTTGCTGTTCTGAGTCTTCACTGGGCACCAAGTCAACTTATGACCCATGATGCATGTTTATTTCTTTGGCTTTCTAAAATGGCTTTCCAGTTTTTTTACTTGCTACAAAGAAGAGAGCCTCTAGTAGACACAATTCCTTCTTTTTAATTCCTTCAAGTAACGGGGTGCTAGTTTCTTGTGTTCTCTAATTGAAGCCATTTTTCCTCCTTTCACAAGCACGACACATAATTGCCCCATATATGGAGGAAGCCCAAATGGGAACAAACAATTACATAGTTTTCAAAATGGAAGTGGTGTTATTGGCTTTTCACACTATAAAAGGAATTCTTTTTAAGAAATTTTCTTTTTAAATCAGACAATATAGAAACATAAAGAGGAAAATAAATATACCTGATTTCCTACTACACAACTTTTTTATTTGACAAAAATTCTACAATAGATGGTGCACAGTTGTGTAATTGGCTTCATTTCTCTATAGCTCTATATTGGGAATATAGTTCCATGCCAATAGATATGGAGCATCATTTTAAATGGTTGTGTAGTAGTCTATTGGATAAATTCCCTTAATTTATTTAGCCAATCTCTCATTTTTTGACATTTTAGAAGCCACGAAGAGACAAATGGCCATTTATCAACATTTTTGCACACTTGTCCAACTGTTTCCAGGGAGTACATTCTAGAAGTGGGAAGTATTCACTAATTCCTTAACACATGTATTGAGCGCCTGCTAACACACGTCTCTGTTGACACCGGGAATACAGCAATGACCAAGATGGAAACAGTCCCCCCTTCAGAGCTGTTAGTCTGGTAGAGAATTTAGGTATTAAGGAATTACAAGGTAATTACAAGGAAGTACAAGGTATTTTGGTTCAAAGGAAATGAATCTTTTAAAAGGTACTTGCTGCATAGCTAATTGCTCCCCCAGAAACCTTGTGTTCTTGTGTCCTCCCCCAGCAGGTATGCAAACACCTGTGCCCTTACTTCCATGGGCAACCCTGTGAACTCACATTCTTTTTCATCTTTGCCAATCTCAAACACCAAAATTGCTTCTCATTGTCGTGTTCATAGCAATTAATTATATATATAGGTTTCTCGTTACTTTCCTATTGTCCTGTCCATTTGTAAGAAGACATTTAACAATCCTACATTCATGTGTGTGCTGTTTCAAAAGGCCAATTGCTTAATTTCGCAAAGGTGTGCTTAAATTTTATCCCTCAAGCAAATTGTTTAGAAGTTGAAGTTGGTCTCTTGTATCTTCCTTTACCCAAACCTCCCTGACTTCACTGTGCTCCAAGGCACGTAACCCTCGTGTTTCTTTCCACCCACGGGGAGGATGCTCTTAGCCCTGCTTCCTCTGAAATATACCCACCGCTGCTTCGGAGGGCTCGGAGGAGGCCTTCTCACTAATTCATACCTGTTCTCGACTCTTTCCGCACAGAATCCATCCATGCGGAAGAATTTGGGTGGGTGGAAAGAAGGGATGAAAAGGGTCAAGGACTTAAGTAACGATCTTTAGTGGACCTGCAGACTTGGAAAGTCATCTTCTGATTGGTGGGGTTGGCAGGTCCCACCCAAAAGTGAACAGTTCATTGTATGGATCTTCAGGGTTTATACGGTGAACCCCTCACTGGGAAAACCAAACCCAAGTGGCAGAGCACCTGGGAGCAGGGCCTTCCTCAGTATCAAGGAGGAGACCAGCTCCTGGGTAACCTGAATTAAGAAGGCCCCCACCACACGGGGACAGTCCTGGTGACTGTGGAGTTGCATGCTCCTATGGAGGGAGAATATCACTGTGGTAGGATCAGAAATCTGTCTCTGGGGAATCTGATTTTTGCATACTGCTGATGTTTTCTGTAATGTTTCCTTTTTGCCTTCCTTTGTCAATGCCCTTTTGAAAATGCCAGCTGGTGTCCTTTGTACTAAGAGGCACCAAGGAAAGGGACTTTTGTGCTTGCTCACTAGACTATTCTTTTTGGAGGATGGAGGGGCTCAGCTGCTGGGTGCACTGTGGATTAGCAGAGGAATCAAAGCCATGTGACTACAGTGGGATTCCATCTTCTCCACACACAAGAACAGTCTTCTTCCTCCTCCTTCTTCTCCTTTTCCTCCTCCTCCTCGTTTTTTGATCTCCTTCCTCCCCCTTTCTAACCCATAGCTCAGTGACAAGCTGAGAAGTGGCCAGCCCTCCTGAGACCCCACCAAGAAACTACACAGGACAGGAAGCTTGACCCCCACCCCAGGGGCTGCCCCCAAAGGGATCATCCTCTGATAGTGCGAGGGGGACCTCTGACTATTGTCTTTCCCACAGCTCTTCCTGAACTTTTACACTTCAATGGGAGAATCATGTCATCCTTTGATTTAATTATAGGAGAGGTTTGTTCTTTCAGTGCAAGAACTCTTTAGTGAGATAGGGCCCAGTGAGAAAATATAGAGGCTGTTCTAAGCAGACCTGATAACTGGAACCCTGAGCTACATCGGAAGAGCAGTGTCTCAGGTTTTTAATTAATTTCAATATAGTTCCTGTATTATTGTATTTTCCTTGTGTTTTTATAAATGAATTTTTCACGGATGATTGAGTTATTTGTGCTCTGACTCTGACAGGAAAGATTTGGGTCTTTGCACAGGAACCACACAGCGTGCCCGAGCCTGAAGCAAATCAATGCAAAGGAAAACCTAACCCTGGGCAAGTGGTTTGTAATGGCTCTGCTCACAGACGGGCAGCACGCACACTGCCATTAGGACCAGCACTGCGGGGAGGAGGGGGGCCGAATCAAACCAGGGTTTCAGCTTTGTTGTCAGTGTTGGAAACAAATTGTTGGGATTCAGAAGAAGATTCAATCGTGTGCGAGTTATTGTAGCTTGACAATCCTCATTATTTGTTTATTGACTTTTATTTTTAGACTTTAAAAATGTTTCCATTGTTAACCCCTCCAGGCACATGTACAGCGGCAATAAAGTTACACAACCGGCAGGCTGACAACAGCCAGCCAGAGAGCCAGCTCCTGAAATTGTTTAAAATCAATCTCGCTGTCATTTTCTCTCAGGCCAAATCCAGAGTAAATATCCATATTCTTTGCTCTCTGTCTGTAAAGGTCAGAAGACACATTGGCTATAGGAGGCTAGCAGCATAAGTGCAGTTTGGAACTGAGACTTGGTCTGTAGCACAGCAAAAATGGAGAGCAAAACCCCTCTCGAAAGTTTGCTCATTGATTTTTGAGGGCTGGTGGTTGAAATCCTCATCCATGGTACCAGACCAGAAAGTAATGCAGGCAAGAACCAGGAAGTCAGGGGCGCTGGTATAAGTCTGCACCTTACTAGCCATCAACTGCAGGGGAGGAAGACAATTCCTCTACCCTCTGGGTCCTTCTGGCTGGTCTAAGAATTAAATTGACGTGAGACAGAATAAGAGGAGAAAATCAAAGTACAATAACATGTATACATGGGAGAAACCCAGGAAAACTGAGTAACTTGCCAGAATGGCCAAAGCTGCCACCTTAAATACCATCTTCAGCTAAAGACAAAGGAGGATGTTGGGGGTAGTGGTCTGAGATTTCAAAGAGGAGGAAGGCAAAGAGGAGGAAGGCAATTCACATGGAGATGGAAATGCAAATGTTTGACAAACAAGTGTTTGCTGGGCCGTCTATAGACAACGGGACTGGATAGACAGAACTTTGATAAAAATGGGCTTGCTGGTGCCCTTCTGTCTACCACACCTATTTTACATTATACTGTAATTATCTTATGGTATTAGCTCCTTTCTGGAACAGGCCTTCTATCTTAAATTCTTTTAGGCAGTTAGGGGGAAGGTCAAAGTTTCTTTCAGAGTCTTTTGTCTTTAAAAATAATCAAGCCAAAGAGACACATTTTGGGGTGGCCAATTCTGATCCCCCACAAAACCTTCAGCAAGTTGGTCTCACAGAGACTCAATTCTTCATCTGAAAAAAAGAGGAATTGGGGTGGGGGAGGGGGGAACTCATCATTCACCCAGCACATCTTTATTGGGCCCGTCTGTGCGCTAGAAATTGTGTTAAGCACTGTGGATACAGTTGTGAACAACAGAGATGGAGACCCTGCGATCTTGGTCACATTGGTGAAATGGAGAAGTGAACAGATAGTAATAACACAGTGTGATAAGTACACGAGGGCAGGAGAAATTCAGGATGCCATGGCCCCCAAAACCCAGCAGGCATTCCGGGCAGCCTTCCAGGAGCAAGTCTTTTGGGCTGAAACCTAAAGGCTGAATTGGGGGTGGTCAGGTGTTGACAAGGAAAATGCACCATGCACAAAGGAGAGGACTGGGGGTGCCCCGGACTCTGAATCTGTAGTCCCAGTAGGCAGAGGGTGGACCAGCAATTCTTGCCTCACCCCAGTGTCAAAATGGACTTTAGTGGAGCCATTTTAAGATGGAATCAGAGCTGCCTTTCCAGAGAAACTGCCTTGATGTCTTGAACCTTGGACTGGGCAAAAATGGCAATTGTTTTACAAGCAATTGTTTGAGACATCAGCAGGAGAGTGGGACATCCTGGCACAAGACTAAGGATTGTGGACTTTCTGAAGATAGATCAATAGCCAAGACTAGCACTCTGCTCCAACTCCAATCAACCCATTGATGACCCCTCCCTTTCCTCCTTAACTAGCTGAGACCCCGCAGACCCTGTCAAGGGCTCTCCCTTGCATATCCCAGCTCCCTTCCCTTTCTCTTTGAACTGGCCTGGCGACCTCCTGTTGGAAAAAACTACCTTTTAAAGATAATTCAGTGCCAAGGTAAAGCATCCTGAAATTTATAGTGTAAGTAAAGGAGAAAATTATGCAATAACCAAAATTGAATTCACGCACAACATTTTAGGAACAAACACGGATATAAGATGTCGTTAAGTATACTAGTACTTCAAAAGTTAATCTCACAGCCATAGTAATCCAGGTCACTTCCACCCCCAACCTGCTTTAGCCTCGATTGACCAGCCTAGGACACAACCAAGGAAAAACAGAATGGAAAACTGAATTTCTCAGGCTGGTGGTCTACAGAGCCCCACTTCACCAGACAGTTGCCAAAGGTCCACTTTCTCTAACACCTCTCAAGAGGAGCTTCTATTGCTTATGCAAGGTTTAATGATTCAGTGGTTCAATAAGAAAATCCATTATATACCCACAAAACCATCCAAACGGTTGTGAATAAAGTTGCATGCTTTCAGATATTATGGAAGATTTAGAAAATATTTACCCTTTTTGTATGTAAACCAAGATTTGTAAACCAAAGCATTTGCCCAATATTGTATTCTCACCAGAGCATCAGAATACTATAAAACTGTAGGAAAATGAATATCATTCAGTTCAGGACTAGAAAAAGGACTCCTTACCCGCAAAGAAGACTTGTCAGTGTGTGGGTGGGAGAACACTGAGGGGCCCCCCCGGCTGAGCACAGTTCTGATGAGCGCACAGTGGGAATAAATCAGACGGTGTTAATATTCTGACAGAGAAGCAAACTGCAGGCTGGCCTGTCCTGTGGCTGGGAAAGAGTGAGATAAAGGATTCTTTGATGTTTTTATTTAAGGCTTTTGCTCAATAATTCAATAAGAAGATCCATTAACCCACAAAACCATCAAAATGTGTCAGGAGTAGAATAAAATCACATACTTCTTAGATATTATTGAAGATTTAGGGAATATTTACCTTTTTTGTTAATTGGCATTTTCCCATAATCAAAGGGGGTTGAACAAACTCTCCAAATGGGCAGGGCATGAATAAGAAGAAAATAGAGGTGAGTGCAATTTATGAGAAGTGGGATTTTCTTCCTTACTGATTGTTGTCTACATTTCCTTTAAAAAATTGATATCCCCTAGCGAATGTCTCTGGGAGAAAAAGAAAAGTTTCTTTCTGACAAAGAATTCCTTTACTTTAAAAGGGCTGGTCATGCTTAGATGTTGAGAACTGAAATGTACAATCGTCTAGGTAAATGGATTGGTTCAGTAGAAAGAAAACTAATCAGGCATCTGGAGTGCTTAGCTTTACCTTCGGGTCCAAGCAAGGTCTGCAGGAAAGATGCTCCTGGCTCCTTGGGAAGGAGGAGTGGGAGGGGAGGGAAGGACTATGGGTTACAAATGCTTTGGGGATTTAAGCAGTGTGAGGCCCTTGATAGTGAACATTTCAGAAATAAAATAGATGCAATAAAAGAACCATTGGAGGACAAATGATGGCATTGAAACCACTGAAGAGACAGACCTAAAAAGCCCATGGAGAAGAATTGGAAAGAAAAATACAGCCAGAGAAAATGAGGGAAAGTGGGATGGGAATGTCTGGGTTTTCAGCTGCTCTTCTGTTTGCAGTGACTCTAATATGATGAGAAAAATGAAACAGAATCCATTCAAAATGATAATCAGCTAGCAGACCTGAAGGAAAGTTATTTCATAGTACATTTCAATTTTTTGTTCTGACTTTGTTTTGAGTGAATATTTTTAGTACAAGACTCAGAAGAATGTCTTTATTAATAAAATATTTCTGAGGTTTCCATCCCACCTCCAATGATGGAAGAGAAGCCACCACCAATATTAGAAAACACTTTGGGGTAATTCTGAAAATTGCACAACCAAGGCCAACTGATGGCTCTCCAACCCCTGTAGGTGCTGGTGGGGTTGTGTTGGCGGGTGTGCGTGTGCGTGCACATGTGTGGTGGGATGTGCATGGTGTGTTGAGGGTTCTGACACCAGCTAAGATTCTGATCACCAACTGTTCCAATGTGAGGGGGGTGGTTTCCATGCCAGCAACTCAATTCTCCGAAGCCAGCAGGGTCTTAGAATTCAACTCAGTTCTGACACTGTCTACCTGGAAATAGTGTCAGATCCCGCAGGTTAAGAGTTCAGTCCTACAAGACTGTCCCCACCCTTCAGATGCCAGTAGCGAGTCCAGGTTGTCACTGGTTATGTCACTGGCTGACAGACTGGTTATTGATTGGAAGTTCCAACGCCTCCCTTCTTGGGTTTGATTAATTTGCTAGAGCGGCTCATAAAATTCAGAGAAACATTTTACTTACTGGATTACCAGTTTATTATGAAAGCATATAACTCAGGAACAGCCAGATAGAAGAGATGTATAAGACAAAGTGTGGGGAAAGGGTGTGGAGCTTCCACATTCCCTCTGAGCATGCCACTCTCCCCAAATCTCCATGTATTCACCAACCCAGAAGCTTTCTGAACCCCATCCTTTGGGTTTTTATGGAGGCTTCATTACATGGGCCATTGATTGAGTAAGTCATTGGCCATTGGCAACTGATTCAACCTCCAGCTCCTCTCCCCTCCTTGGAGGTCGCGGGAATGGGCCTGAAAGTTCCAACCCTCCAATCACATGATTGGTTCTCCTGCCAACCAGCCCCCTTACTTAGGTGTGGTTCAAAAGTCACCTCATTAACTTAACAAAGACACCTTTGTTCCTGTCATCACTTACGAAATTCCAAGAGTTTTAGGAGCTCTGTGCCAGAACAGGGATGAAGACCAAATATATATTACTTATTACAAATCACAGTATCACATGTGTGTACGTGGGAGACGTGCGTTGGTTGGTGTTGTAACCTAACGCCCAGGCTCATTCTTCTCCCAGTAGTGCCATGACTGCCTGGGACGGGTGAGGCCCTCCTGCATGGCCAGGCTTCCCCTCTCATAGGCCTGCTTAATGGAGTGATGGCCATCGCTGCAAGTCCACAGGTGCAGAAAGACTGACGAGGACCCAAAAGGGAAGAGCCCAGAGGGACCCCTCCATGAGCAAAGCAAGCTCTATGAGAAAGGAAGGAAGAGATTAAACAAATGTAAAGACTTACAAGCTCTGACCTGAGGAGGAAGAGGACTTGAGCTCAGAAACTTACAGGGCACCCATGTCTGCAATTTACTTTTAATTGCACAAAATTAAAATGAATTGAGAAATAAATAGAGGGATATATAGGTGGGTAGATATGTGATAAAACAAATATAGTGAAATATGAATGATAGAGCCAGAGTGGTATGTAAATGTGTGTTTACTATAAAGTTCTTTCCACTTTCCTGTATGTTTGAAAATGTTCATAACAAAATGTTGGAAGAGAAACCACACCAGGTGATTTTTAACTGGAATCTGGAAATCAGAGTTAGCACTTGTTCCCTCCCACAGAGCTTTGTTTCAGTGGCAGTTCCTTTTTAAATTCACCTGGTCCACATTTATTCATTTCCTTGGGGCAAATTCTCAAGTTCCCTCTGAATATATTCAATCCACCATAGAGAAGAAACGGTAGAATTAACCAGCATGACATTTCACCAGAGAGACTTCCACAGTAAAACATCTTGTTTTCCTAACTCTTGCTGGTAAACTTCTCCCCAGAAAACCTCACCTTCCATTTATTTATATAAGGTCATTGAAAAAAGAAAAAAAAAAAAAGACCTTGCCTAACACACAGTTTCACAACATGGTGGGTGCTGGGAATTGTTGAAGTGTTTGTTTCTAGAAGTCCATCCCTAACTAGGATGATTATTGACTACTTACTGACCCGCCACCCAGAAGGACCCCGGCACAGAACAGCCATAGTCTTTTTGTCTGTGACATAGAAGCCCCCATGAGCAAGATGAGGAATTAGTGCCAGAAATACTGAGGACAATCAAGGAAGCAAGTTGGTATCAATGGAGATAAAGTTCAGGATGCTAAGAACAAGTATCTGTTTACTGTCCTTGACCCCGGTGGGTGATAAGAAGGGACCAAAGGAGGAGCACTGAGTTAGACAAGGAGGTTTGTTTTCTCTTTCTTCCACCTGCTGGCTTTGTGATCTTGGATAATGACTTCATTGACTCCTAGGTGCCTTATCTATGGTGTGGAGGGGCTCATGCCTACTTTGCAGAGTGGTGATTAGGGTCAGGTGAGATCATGAATGGAGCAGAGCCTGGGCATCGTGGGCACTAATTGCCTTCTGCTGTTGACTGCAGTCAATCACTAATCCACATGGAGCCTACCTTGAGGGGCAGGGATTTCAGGGAGCATCCAGGAGAGGCACATTCATAAGACTGGAGACTTGGAAGGTGGCTCAGGAGAGAAAGAGAAAGGAGTGCCTATGGAGAAGGATGAGGAGACAGACCTGGTAGAGAGAAAGAGCATATGGAATAAGGTTTGCAGCATGTTATATAAGAGTGACTGAAAGGAGATTTGCTTCCGGTAATGACCAAGGAACCTCCTAGTGGATCAACTCTCCCACAGATAACAGCTATGAACTCTGGACAAAATACAAAAACAATACTCAAAGGCACTGGGAAGTCACCTAAGCCAGGCAGATTCTGGAAGAAAAGAATGGCACTGGGTGAATTTCTTGTTTTCATGTCTTCAACCACAGTCTGCAACCTACAAAGTGGCTAAATCTTAGGGCGATCAACCAATGCAGTTTTTCCAGGGATGTCCCAATTTTAGCACTGAAAGTCCCCAGTTCCAGGAAAACCCTCAGTTCTGGGCAAACCAGGATGGGATGTTGCCCTACTAAAATACTAACAGAAAACCCGCAGTTTTTCTGGCCTGAAGAGGCAGTAGATCGGCTTTGAGAAAACTACAGCTACTGGCAGGTGAGAGGAGAATGCCAGAGAGTCCCAGTGAAAGGGAGCCCCGTTTCTGTGAATAACTCTGCCCAAATCTCTGACTGACTTCTGAACCACACATGCCAGGTGCAGACTTAAAGCGGCCCAGCCAAGAATAGAAGAACCGAACTGAAATTTCAGCTGCTGCCCAAGAGACAGGGTTTGCAATCTGAATCCAGACAAGTTCATTGCTTGGAAATACAACAACAAAACCAATAACATTCAGAGCTATGCAACAGAATCTAGAGTCTCCACAACATAATGTGCACAATGTCCAAGATATAATCCAGTAGTACTCAATATACCAAAAACAAGAACATTTGACCCATTTTCAAAAGAAAAGATCCACTTTAAGATAACCAAGATATTGAAATTAGCACACAAGGATTTTAAAGCAGCTATAATAACAATGCTTACAGACTAAAGGAAAATATGTCCACAATGAATGAAAAGATAGAAAATTTCAGAAGAGAAAAAGAAACTGTAAAAAGGAACTATATTAGTCAGAGATCTCCAGAGAAACAGAACCAATGGGATGTGTGTATATATGGAGAGAGATTTATTTTAAGGAATTGGCTTATGTGATTACAGAAGCTAGCAAGTCTAAAGTCTGCAGGGTGAATCAGCAGTCTGGAGACCCAGGGATGAGCTGATGTTACAGATAAATTCCATAGTCAGTCTGCCATAGATCCAGAAAGAGCCTGTGTTGCAGATGAAATCTGAAGGCACTCTGCTGCCAAATTCCTTTTTGCTAGTGAGAGGTCAGCCTTTTGTTCTAGTCAAGCTTCAACTGATTAGATGAGGCCCACCCAAATTATGGAGGGCAATCTGCTCTACTCGGAGCCTACTAATATAAATGTAAATCTCATTCCAAAACACTCCCACAGAAACATTGAGAATAATGTTTGACCAAATATCTGGGCATCGTGACCCAGTCAAGTTGACACATAAGATTAACCATCACAGGAACTAAGCTGAAATTCTTTAAAAAAAATTGTAATATTTGAAGAAAAAAAACAAAAGTGTAATATCTGAACCCCCCCCCCAAAAAAACATTCTAATGGATGGACTTAATAGCAGAATGTAGATGACAGAGAAACAAGTCAATGATCAATAGAAATAGATCAATGGAAGTTAATCAATCTGAATAAAAGATAGAAAATGGTTGAAGAAGATGAACAGACCCTCAGAGACATATGGGACAATATAAAAAGGTCAAACATACACATAATTAGAATCCCAGGAGAAGAGGAAGAAAATGGGGCCAAGCACAATTTGAAGAAATAATGGCTGAAAACTGGTGAACGACATGAATTTCCAGATTCAAGAAAACCAAGGAAACTCAGGCAGAATAAATATGAATAAAGCCATGCCTAGGGATGATATAATCAAATGCTGAAAACCAAAGATATAGAGAATATCTTGAAAGCAGACAGAGAAAAATGACACGTGAGGAAACAATGATTCAAGTTATCACTAGCTGCTAATCAGAAGCAATGGGAGGTCAGAAGACCGTGGAATAACATCCTTAAAATGCTGAAAGAAAAACATTCAACCTAGAATTCTGTATCTAGTGAAAATATTACTCAAGAATGAAAGCACATGAAGACATGTCCAGATAAAAGAAAACTAAGGGGGGTCATTGCCAGCAGACTTGTACTATAAGAAATTCTAAAGTGAGGTCTTCAGGCAGAAGAAAATTATATCACAAGGAAACTCAGATCTTCAGGAAGGAAGAAAAGAAAAAACGTGGTTACTATCTGGGTAAATATAAAAGACTTCCCCATTTTAATTTCTTTAAAATTCATATGACTGTTTAAAGCAAAAATTATAACATTGTCTAGGCCTACAAAGCTAAAAAGCTGGAATAATCCCCTGGATGTTGACTTAGAGCCACTGCCTCCACAGCAGAAGGAGACCCAAGTGGTGTCTGTCATTAGATTGCTCCAGACCCGGAAGGAGACAAAGTTTGCAGGTTCTGTGGATGCCCAAGACTTGAGCACACATACATGCAGCACTTCTGTAATAGGAGGACTCCAAGCAGAGTGGTTATTGAAGGCTTGAAGGCCTGACCACTAGCTAGTCCCTAGCTTAGAAGCTTCAGCAAAGGGTTCCCACAGGCTGTACTTGAGTTGATGTGTATTATTTGTAATGCTGCATCCCAAATAACAGTTACCATTTACATTTGCAAACAGAGACAATTTTAGTTCTCCTTCTGATCTTTATGCCTTTGTTTCTTTTTCTTGCCTTATTGCAAAAGCTAGGACCTTGAATAGAATAGAGAGATTGGACATCCTGACTTTATTCCTGATCTTAGGGAGAAAGCATTCAATGTTTCACCATTAAGTATGATGTTAGCTCCAGGTTTTTTCGTAGATGCTATTTATCAGATTAATAGAGTTCCCTTCTCTCCTATTTGGCTGATAGTGTTGTGATTTTGTTTTTGTCTTATCACAAATGAGTACTGAATTTTTTCCAATACTTTTTCTGCATCTATTGGAATAATCATATGGTATCTCTCTTCTATTCCATAAATATGATAAACTACACAGATTGATTTTTGAATGTTAAATCAACCTTGCACTCCTGGGATAAAATCTACTTGGTCATGATATTTATCCTTTTTATATATTGCTGAATTTGATTAGCTAATATTTTGTTGAGGATTCTTGTGTCTATATTCATAAGAGATATTGGCCTCTAATTTTCCTTTTTTTTTTTTTTTTGCAATGTTTTGTCAAGTTTTGGTATTAGGGCTACGCTGGTCACATAAAATGAGTTAGAAGTGGTTCCTCCTACTCTATTTTCAGAAAGAATTATTTTTTCTTAATTATTTGATAGAACTCACCAGTGAAACAATATGAGCCTGGAATTTTCTTTCTGGGGTTTTTGGTAACAAATTCAATTACTTTAATAGTTATAGGGTTATTCAAATATTCTGTTTCATCCTGTGTCAGTTTTTATAAGTTACTCAAGGAGTTTGTCCAATTTCATCTAAATCATTGAATTTGTTGGCATAAAGTTGTTCATAATATTTCCTATTATTCTTTTAATGTTTGTAGGATCTGTAGTGATAACCCCTTTTATTCTTGGTATTGGTGATTCAGATTCATCCGTGTTGTAGCAGACATCAGTACTTCATTTATTTTTATTGCTGAATAATATTTCATTGTATGGATAGATCACATTTTATTTATCCATTCATCAGTTGATGGACATTTGAGTTGTTAACATTTTTTGGCTCTTATGAATAATGATGCTCTAAAAATTCATGTACTAGTTTTTGTGTGGACTCCTCTAGCTTTTAAATAGGCTTGCTACTGTGATCCCAACAGGCCTTCCCTATTACCACCCACTCTCAGTTCCTCATTGCTGTGTCATTGAGGAGATTCTCTTTGTTCCTGTCCCTGAAAGGTAAGCGGATCACGTAGCCTGGGGTGGATTAAGTCTGGGGTGAAATCTTGAGGTGCCCCAGACACCTGGACACTCAGGCAGCCTGAACTTGGAGCTGCCACAAGAGGTGTGGAAGAAGACACAGCACATGCAGAATTTTATGACTTGGTTGAGAGCCCTTCCTTAAGAATTCCTGTGCAATACGTAGTTTGTCAATTCACGTTAGTGAACGCACATATTGTTAAGCAATATGATTTGCCTTTTAGATTAGCTTTGTTCAGATGCACATTCTTTTATCCCTGGAAACCCTTAGGAAGAGCTTCTTACAATCTGGAGGAAGATTTTACCCCTTGGAATCTATTTCCTCCTCTGCAATTTGTAAATGACTCTTAACCACAAAATGCCATATTTATTTTCCTTTCACATTTTTATCATTTACCTTAGCCAGAACCACTTCTTCTGAAGTCTGTAAAGATTCCTCGTATTAAATGAGAATTTGGCAAGTTCTTAACATTTTTTGTTTTCCTTTTAAAGGGCTTGTGGGCGAAATTATTGAAAGAAATTTATATCTGATAGTAGACTAGGTCTTGAATTGACTTAATAAGTAAAGACAGGAAGGAGCAGAAGGAGGTTAACT
This sequence comes from Tapirus indicus, assembly GCA_031878705.1. NCBI lineage: Eukaryota > Metazoa > Chordata > Mammalia > Perissodactyla > Tapiridae > Tapirus > Tapirus indicus. The sequence continues at coordinate 28,361,043 of CM062937.1, read as the reverse complement.
ATGTGTGAATTTATAGATGCTTTGGTGTCTGGGGTCCATGTAAATAATATATTACCTCACTGTAAACATTAACTCTACTAGACTCTAGGTCTTTAAACACAAATTACCGGGAGCTCCAGGGAGTGAAGAGGCACTCTGCAATGATCTTTTAACACTAGCTCCAGGTACTTAGGACCCTGCAGGGAATTCCTGGAATGTGTAGTCCTTAAGATGCTGGTTTCCAGTGTTGGATAGTTTGTAAAGGAAAAAAGAAAAGGAGTCTTCTCCATGTAAAACAAAAACTAAAACACTCCAGCAATTAATCCTTTAAGAATAATTACAGTAATTGCTACTGGCCTGGAGATGCCAGGCTTTTAAACATTCAATAGGTAATTTTTTTTAAGGGAATAAAAGTGGAATCTTTGACCAAGATTATTAGTAGAGGCAAGGCTTGTCTGGGGACACAGGGTCACACATGTCCTTCTGCTGTGAATGTGGACCCAGCCTTTCTCTTATCTCTGCTGGCCTCTCTGAAAAAACCACCAGCTTTAGCACTTCCTGCTGGGCCTGTCACAGTGCCACCGGGCACCATGCCTCATCTTGCTAGTCCCCGGGATATGGCTGCTCCCCACCGGTGATGCCACTGTTGTCCTGAGTTCTCATAGTTCCCAACCTATGGAAGAGTAAACTGGGCCCGAGGGAGGGGTCTCAAGGTACTATCACTTCGGCCTCAATATTTTATAAAGTGTGTTAAAACAGATCTTTCCATTTTTTATTCACGGCCTTCTCTCTCCTCTAGATGTGTGTGTGTGTGTGTGTGTGTGTGTGTGTGTGTGTGTGTGAAGTAGACTGGTACAGGAACAGGTTAGAGGAACAGCCCCCCACCCCCACAGCATTCAGAGACTCTTCAGCCCAACTTTTTCCCCTTGGATGAGTCTCTTTCCAGGAAGCTCCCCAGCTTTTGCAGATGGAGTTCTGTCGGGTCACCACACCGGTTCTCCAGCAGTAACCCAGGCTGCATTTCTTCCCGAGAAGCTGCCCAGCACCCCCAAAACACACTTCTTTTGGTCCTATTCTGCCTGCCCATCGTGGACAACAGAAGACTATCATTCAAGTGCGAGTTCCACCACATGGTCTTACAAATAAGCTATTTTTGGTAAATTTATTTATAAGCTTCTATTTTTCAAATATTGGCAACTGCCCGTCGAATTATTCTTTAAGGTATAAAGACATTGTCATAAAGAATGATTTAAAATAAGTTGGACAATCACTTAAAACATAACTGGTCGCTATAGTCCAGTATTCTAGCAGAATCTTTTTGCAGAAAATGCTATGGTTTCACCCACATTATTGATGAGTCTAAGAAGAAAAGAATCAAGGCTTTTTGTTGGTAAAGAGGGAGCAACTGAACCGTAGTCTTGAAACCATGGCTTAAAATGGCTCAGTACTTCCGCCAACAGAATGGAAAGATAAAGGCCAAAGGAAAGGCTTGAAGGAGGACATCGCTGATAAAGTATGTGCCAGTGTTAAAGACGTCAAAGTTGGCTTTCTGTTGGTGTTTTTGAGATTCTGGAAGTTTACTGGTCATATTTCATCCCTTAGGAAAACCATTCTTGAATTTCACCACAGAAAGCCATTTTGTTGGGTCAAACCTTCTCTTTGGATCCTCCACTCTTATTCTGCTGCTACAGAGGAGTAGCTAGAGTGAATTCGAAAAGGATTTCAGGCAGCAACTCAGAAAAATAGACTCTGGGAACTTGATGCCCTAAAAAATGCCCATTTTTTTCTCAGAGAAAAAATGCTGGGAAAATGCAAATTGGGGTCCTCAGGAGGCTGGGACTGTCATTCATTCAGTTAATCAGTCCCCAATCATAATTAAGCACCTACAATTAAGTGCCAGGCACTGATAATTCAGCTGTGAGTAAACATAGTCCCCGCATTTAACCCAGGGTTTGGGGGGCATGTGGGGAAAGGGGTAAATGATAGGTTGTAACATTGTGGTGCACGGTATTATTGGGTTACTAGAGGTCATTTTCCTCACACTTCCTTCATATGCTCTTTGACACGGTTCCCGATCAAGCTGTTCTGCAGCGCCGCCTCGCTGACCAGGCTCCAGCACACGCAGATTCCAGAGATCTGTGAAGCAACAGAAAACCTATTCCCTCCAGTGTCCCCATCCACACTGCAGCTCTTTGCAATAAGCTTCTGAGAAGAACTCATGGGATGGTGCTCATTGCCTCTCCTTCTCACGTGTCCCGTGCTGCCTGCCTCTTGGACAACAGCACCACCTCTGTAAGAAGTTGTGGTGAGGAGAGAAAGAATGATCTCGCTGCTAATGTTGAGCCCCTACTGTGTGCTAAGGGCCCTTGCTGGATGCTTTATGCACATTAGCCTTGATGCTCACCCAACCAGATGAGTAGGTATTAAAACCCCATTTTATAAATGAGAACTTGAGAGTTTATAAAATGTTCCCAAGATCTCATAACTGATAAGTTGCAGAGCCAAGACTCAAAACCAAGTCTATTTAATTCAAAAGAAATCATTAGAAAAATCTAAGTCTAGAATGGCCTGTGATCAGGTAGAAATACAAACTGAACGAAAAACATTATGCATTTTCCTTTTTCTATAAATATGTGAGCAATCTTATTATTTCAGTAACTAGATGACACTCCCAGGAAGAGACCTAGAGGAGCCACTGATTTAAGGGGTCAGAGAAGAGGGACGGTCATCTAGGGTAGGAATCCTCATTCTCCTCTGTAGTGACAAGCTTGCCTTGACATATTATTTCCTAAGAATTCGCATGTTACACCCATTTGCATATTAATGTGCTGAGGGCATCATACAGAATATTAGTGTCGTCCTTCACTGCTGTGTGGGTTGTCTGAAATTTTCCCTCAAAGTGACCTCTAGCAAAGTCATTAAAATCAATGTAGATGTCCTGCCTTGGGTCCTTGTCACTCCAGCTCTGGGAAAGAGGGACAGCCATTTACTGATCCAAATCCTGATCACCTGGGAAGGACAAAGAAGAAAATATAGCTTTCTTTTGTTGTTTAACACTCCTGGCTAATTAAAAAGGAATTGCCATTTGGACTTTGGGGAAAATAAATTGAAGGGGAGGGGATTGTGTTTTAGGTAAACCGTGAACTTAAAACAATCCTCCACTCCTTTTAGTTTTTCCTTAGAACAAACTGGATTTAATCTTGCTGGATATTTGAGGACAGTCAGACCAAGTTTAAGCCGTTTGCAAATGCTATTGTCTCTTGTATAAAAGTTGAACAAAATGAAGGTAGAATCTGCCAAGCTGAGAATGAACCCAGGTCACCTAGATGTTCAGCAGAAAGGCAGCTTTGCAAAAGTAAACCCATGACTACTCATGACAATCAGAGTTTTTTGTTTTAAAACTTGCAGTGGCATTCGGGCCAGCCTGGTGGTGCAGTGGTTAAGTTTGCGCTTTGGCAGCCCGGAGTTCGCAGGTTCAGATCCTGGTTGCCAGCTGACGCACTGCTTGTCGGCCATGCCGTGGCGGCGTCCCATATAAAGTAGAGGAAGATGGGCACGGATGTTGGCCCAGGGCCAGTCTTCCTCAGCAAAAAGAGGAGGATTGGCAACGGATGTTAACTCAGGGCTGGTCTTCCTCACAAAAAAACCCACAAAACTTGCAGTGGCATTCATTCTCTATAAAACTTTAGTCCTGCTTGGACTTCTTTCTTGTGCTTCTGTATGGAAACCACTAAGCATGGTATTACACCCAACATACCTCAGTGATCATCCTGGGAAATAGAACTATCATGACTTATCCGTGGGCAAGAAGTGAGGACCCCTGGTCCTGACTTACTAAGAGTGATGGAAATTTGGATCCCAGATGCCCCTCACAGATTTTATCTTGCCTGAAGATAAATGATCGTAAGCTTGATTATTCAGCAAGACAGTGATAACATTTTCAGGGGGAACTGGGGCTTCAAGGAGTGGAGGCTTAAGAAGAGACCCACCACACTGACCCCAGTCCCACCCCGAGCCCTCTTCCAGCTCAGAGTAACCCCCAGCTTCTGGCGTCTGCTGCACGTACCTGCCCTCATGGCCTCAGTCTCTTTGCAAGCCCTATTTTTCGGCCTGGCCTGACCTGGCCTGGTTCCTGTCTCCTACTCTGGCATATTTACCAAGTTTTCCATATCTTAAAAGTCTAGCTCTGCTGTGAATAGCCTGGCTCTCTGACTAAAGACCAAGAAAGCCTCTCGCCCACCCTCACAACTGCTCAGTGGCCTGAATGCACCCGAGTTTTAGGTGCCAGAGATGGAAGGACAAATAATTAATTGTAAGACTGTATTAATCAGTCTCTCCAAATGCAACAGAGGCAAAGAGCCAAGGGTATTTAGTCCTTTTCGGTTGTTTGCATCTAAATTAAATTAGTCATCATTTTCATCAATAGTAATTAATATTTCTTGAGTGCTTATCAGTATCATGGCATTATATTAAGTCCACCCAGGGCTTTTCACCACATACAGGATGTGAAATTACTGGTCTCAGTGAGCATATAATAATAAGCAAGACATGGCAATTAATTAGCAACTACTTATGGAGTGCCTATTTAGCCTCAGCATTTTGCTAGAAGCTTGTATACCACAACTCAATAATCATGGGAGAGACCGTTGACTGGTTGGAGGATGTCTCCAGGAGCCCTGAGTCTGCCTTTGGAGGACCCAGAGGAAGTTGGAGAATTTGCTTCCTCACCTCTAGCCCCCAGGCAGTATTTTTAGCCTGGGACTATCAACTATCAACGGTTTCCCACCAGGGGCAGTGCTTCCCCCCAGGGGGTGTTTGAAGATGTATGGGAGCATTTCTTATTTGCTTTTGGTTATTACAAGTGAGCTTTTAATGTGTGGGGTCCAAGGATGCTAATATGGTACAATGAGCCAGACAGTCCTTCCCAGTCAAGAACTTTCCCTCTCAAAATGCCAGTAGAACCCCTGTTGAAAGCTGATGGAATAAAAGCTATGAAAACACTTAAAAGGTTGAGGAGTCCTCATTCTATTTCCTTCCCACATACTTTAGGAAACCCTTGGGAAGGGAAGGCATGGGGAGGGGGCATCAGCTAGGGTAACCCCAATTCTCCAGAATCCTGAGAGCCTCAGGCATTTGAGATTAAGCTTCAGTGGTCTGTTCTGCTAACAATTCCAAAGGATCACGCCTTTCATGATTATGGTTAAATTACCTTATTTGGGAAAAGTTAAGCAAGATTCTAAGTTTAAAATATTTTAAGTCAACAGTCATTTCATAATGTATCTTGCAGAATAATTTTTCTTAATGACTGTGACCAATTATAAAAAGAGATACACGAAGTATAAAAGGGACAGTCAAGTGACCTGCAGTGAAGTTCATCAAACTTTCCTCACTGCTCAAGCTCTGGGCATTCCCAAGATTACCTGAGTTCTAACCAAACTGCCTGCAGACTTGCAGCAAGAGGCCAACAGGAGGCAGCCTGAAAGCATAGAAAGAAGTAGATCAAGCTGTGGCCAACCAAGGGGCAGGGAACCCAAGGGACTGACATGGAAGAAAAGGAGAAAGAAACACAACCAAAGCAGAATGTGGACGTGTTGGCCTGAATTTGCAAGATGGGGCAGGGTGTGTGGGAAAAGGCGTTGAAGTTTAAATCCATTTGAAGCAATGCTCTTCAGGACCAGAAAAGTGACCTTAGAGAGTGACATCTGGCTCTGGGGAAGGCTAAGGGCATCTTCAGGGAGGGTAAGCCAAATTTTCACTCACTCGCGAGAAGGGTTTCTTGGATGATGAAAGCACAATTTCAAAAAAAAAAAGGAGAAGTCAGTGAAGAATAGATTGGGAACGTTCATGTCAGTGTATGGGCAGGAGAACTAGTAGAGTTGCATTCTAGGCATGCTGTGGTCTGTCAGGAAGAGATATGGAGACCTGGAAAAGTCTCATGTGACCTTGGAGCCTCCCAGGTAGGCTGGTGATATTGGCAGAAGGCCTTGAAGTCCAAGATCTACCATTTCCTACCGTGTGACCCTAAACAAGTTGTTTAACCTCTCTGAGCCTCTATTTCCTCATCTTTAAATGAAGATATTACCCACTCTCAGCTTGTTGTGAAGATTAGGAATAAAGTATTGAAAGCTAAATGCCCAGCACCTCATAGGTGGTCAACAACTTGATGATAGGTGTCATTATTATTTCATCTTTCTCTAAGAACACTCCATACCAACTTCTTCCTACCCACACAAGATTTAATTCCAAAGTGTCCTTCCCAAATATGCGTTTTTGACATATATTTTTCCAAAGCAATGATAATAGAACATTTGACCTGATCATCAGAAACATTAATGTAAGATGCTTTATCATAATAACAGTATCAGTTAGAGCTGATGGTTGCAAGTGACAGCAAACCCCATTCAAACTGGCTTAAGACGAAAAGTGGAATTTATTTCCCCATTTAAACTGAAAAACGCAGGAGTGGATCTGCCTAGCTTTAAGTATGGCCCCATCTGTGACTCAAACAGTATTTCCAGGACTTGATTTTTCTCTTTCCATCTTCTATCTATTCTTAAATAGAAACACCACTCGTGGTGGCAACATGGCTCGAGCATCTCCAGACTCTCCACTCAAATCCTGACAATTTCTGTATAAGCCTTGGGGCATGATCTGCTTGGACTAAATTCTAGAGTCACATGTCCATCACCAAACCAATCACTGTGGCTAAGAGGATCCACGGCTCTGACTGGCCAGGCCTGGGTCACATGTTCCACCCTGGCAGAAGGATGAAACCCACTTGAAGCTCACGAACTGAACAGGGGGAGGGGCTGTTCCCCAAAAAGAAATTCAGCATGAACGGATGTTGGACAGGAAAACAATAAAAATCCACTCCCAAGTTCTCCACACGTAGCAGGACCACAGTTGGGTTTCCTCAGGTGGTTAGAATACGGTGCTTGTCAGGCCATGGACAGACATTTACCAGCCAGGTGAGCCATATATCTTGGTTTGGAATTTCTCCAAGTGTGGCACATGGCTCACCACTATCTGAATCACCTGGGATGCTTGCTAAAAATTTAGGTTCTTATGTCCTACCCTAGACCTACTTCATCATAAACTCTGGAGCTGGGCCTCCAAATCAGAGTTTTAAAATAAGCTCTCAGAAGATTCTAATGGACATAGAAGTTTGAGAATGACTGACACCTAAATTCTGTGCCACATCAATGATTGTGAAGACCCTGGGAGAAATCATGCTGGATCACCCTTTATAGTCACTGCAAGAAGATCAGACAGTGAGCTCCAATACACCTGCTGCGTGGTGTGGCCTTACTCATTTCTGTAATGGAACCTTACACTGGTTTTGCATTTCATCATTCTGATGAGTTATCCTTTGGTTGAGGGACCACACGGAACTGCTGTCTTTCCTGGTGGGAAACTGAGGCACAATGGCAGATAACTTTGCTGCAGAAATGACTTACTGTCTCTGAGTTGATGTCTTAATTTGCTCAGACTCCCATATCTCTGCTATTCCAGATATGTTCTTCTCTATAAATGGTGCTGAACTACAGGAAAAGTCTAACAGACAAAGAGAGTACCCAAACCTGAAGAAGTTCCCTGAGTTTATAACACCGACTTTATTTATTTTCTATTCTGGCTAAGAACCTCCATTTTGTTGACTGAACACCAGTTTTCTGAGTTCAGAGGGCCTCCCCTTTTTGGAGATCTGAATAATGTCAGAAATCCAATGAAAATACCACCAAGCACATTTGCAGGACATTCTTCTTCCCATAGGAAAACAAATAGAGCAGAGTAAACAATCTGGAACCTGATGCCCACTTTAAATCCATATCTAGAGAAATGTGGGCCCCGCTGGATTTGACATTTTTTTTTTTTTTGTGAGGAAGACCAGCCCTGAGCTAACATCCACTGCCGATCCTCCTCTTTTTGCTGAGGAAGACTGGCGCTGGGCTAACATCGTGCCCATCTTCCTCCACTTTATATGGGACGCCACCACGGCATGGCTGACAGGCAGTGCGTCAGCAGGCGCCCGGGATCCGAACTCGCGAACCCCGGGCTGCCAAGCGCGGACTTAACCGCTGCACCACCGGGCGGTCCCTGGATTTGACATTTTTAAATAAAAATGGGATCTCATTGAGCCACTGAAAATCCCATGTCAGTGTACATGCAGGGTTTCAGCCATTCTGCTTTCAACATTCAACAGTGGGGGTTTTTTTGTTGTTGTTGTTTTTCTTTTTTTTTTTTTTTTGGTGAGGAAGATTAGCCCTTAGCTAACATCTGTTGCCAATCCTCCTCTTTTTGCTGAGGAAGATTGGCCCTGTGCTAACATCTATGCCCATTGTCTTCCACTTTATATGTGGGATGCCTGCCACAGCATGGCTTGATAAGCGGAGTGTAGGTCCATGCCCAAGATTCGAACTTGTGAACCCTGGGCCACCAAAGCAGAGCGCACTAACTTAACCACTATACCACCGGGCCGGCCCCTCAACATTCAACCGTGTTTTTATGTCATTTTTATAGTGTCCCTCTCTGCAAGTCTGCAGTAGGATTTCATATTGAATATTACTGCCAGACAAAGGCCATATGAAGCAACTTTGTTACCATTTCTGTTTTCTAAGGGATCCTTTTAGCCATGCAGCCCAAGGCGGCATTAATCCTTTTTTGTAGCAGCAATATTATGCGCTCATATCTACACTAAGTAATTAATATTATTTTCTGGTTTTTTTCTTCAGTGCTGTTTCGTAAACAGCAACCTTCCCTTTTATATATTTGCTGATCATTATGTCTCCCCAGGTGTGTTACCTTACATTTATCTAAATTATATCTCTTCTCATTTACCTCACTTCCTCACTAAGCTTACCAGATTTGACCACAATTTCATCTTTTTTTCCCTCTCTCTTCCCTTCTCTCTTCTTCCCTTCCTCCCTTGCTTCTTTCTTCCCTTCCTTTCTTTCTATCTTTTCTAGTTTAGTGGCACCAAATTATTTTCCTCCTTCTCATCAGTACATAAATTGCAGAGTAAAAGTCTTGGCCAAAATGGATGTCAGCAGTGTTACACATTACGCCTCCCTATTTGAGAAAGAACCATTAATAAGTACTTACTATTGTCGATCCAATTGTCAACAAACATCTGGCTTTTATCATGCAGGACAGCAGTGATGGTTGATGGACTTGGCAATGGTTGAGGATTTGCCTTTATCAGAATCTCTTGGACCCTTATTTGTTGCAGTGATCTTGTCCTCTCCTGATTGATTTGGTTTTCCTTCTTAACAATCATATACTGAACAATTGGCAACTTTGTGCTTCCTTTTCTCTTTAAAATAGGCATTGATCTGAAGGTACATGTATGCACACACATAATTGCTCGTCTACATTGGAGTTTTATCACATTGTTACTTCCCCAGGCTACACCAAGATGGCAGCTGTGAAAAGCAACACTCAGTGGTTGGCAACTTGATTCTGAGTCAAGACTCCTGCCTTCTATTGCTGGTACAGGACACTTGGTTTCTGTATCTTGGTGTCCTTGGTCTGTAAAATGGAGAACACTCAACAAGATGTAGGGAGTATGGAAACACACTAATGTCTGGGAATATCTTTAAGAGGCTGTGATTTAAAAAATAAACAAATAAAACTTAAAGTACTAAAAAATATCATAACAAGAAGAGATCACACATAACTGGGAATGCAGGGCTTGAAGCAGAGGATACAGGATTTGGGTAGTTAGCTTTCAACTGTAGTCATCCCGGACGATTGATCGGATTCTCAGACAGCTCTTGAGCTGGTGACTAAGTGTGGTATGTATGTGTGGGTGTAGTCAGCACTATTGCCAACACTTTTTAGTTTTGCTTCATCCCATATTGCACTGATGCATGCCACTTGTGAAAAGTTGCTGAGTTCTTGGGATAATGCCAGAATCAAGTAAGTTTGGGCCACCCTGAGCATTCAAGTCATTTTTTTAATCATTCATTTCAGAGAAATTAATGAAACTCTCAGTTTCAAAGTATGAAGTGACTTCCCCAGGATCACACAGTTAAATCACTTCTAGGTCCACACCACAATCCAAAGTGCAATTTTGTGTGATGGTCAAGAGCATGGGCTTTGGGATCTAATAGACTTGGGCTCTAGAACCATCGGAAGGGAAGCAACGCCTTTGTCATTACTTGCAGTCTTCTTGGGAGACCCAAGAAAATTGATCAAAAAGAGACAGGTCTAGGGGCTGGCCCAGTGGCATAGTAGTTAAGTTTGCATGCTCCACTGCAGCAGCCCAGGGTTCACAGATTCAGATCCTGGGCACGGACCTATGCACTGCTCATCAAGTCATGCTGTGGCAGGTGTCCCACATAGAGTAAGATGGGCACAGATGTTAGCTCAGGGCCAGTCCTCCTCAGCAAAAAGAGAGGGATTGGCAGTGGACTTTTGCTAAAGGCTAATCTTCCTCACACACAAAAAAAGCTAGCTCTTACTAGTCAAGTTTCCAGATGAATATTATAAAATGTCAATTATCACTAAATTAATTTTTAGGTTGAATTCTATAGTCAGAACACATAATATCAGTCAACCCAATTTTAAAAAGGAATAATGAGGGCAGACATATATTAAAAGATATTTAAACATATATTTATTTTTGATACATACGTACACACTCACCCGCACACAAACAATAATTTAAGGATGTGATTCTTGCACAGGAGTGGACAAACAAACCAGGGGAAGGATGGGTGGATTAGTCAATGCATAGTGCTGAAAAAACATTGAAGACCCATTTGGAAAGAAGTTATTTATAGCCATTATTTCCATCATAGGAGAAAACAAATTCTGGATGAACTAAAGCAGTAAAAGTGAAAAAACAAAAGTCACAATAAGAAAACTAGAAAAAAAAGTTAAATATGTATGTGACATGGCTGAGAAAAGACTTCAAAAACATGTTTTAATGGAAAAGGAAAAGATCAACAAAGAAAAAGATCAATACATTTGGCTAAATAAAAATGTAAAATTTAGGCAAATATGAATTAATTTACTATACATTACAATAAACCAGAAAATGACAGACATGGAATTAATATTCATTCAGTAAATATTTATTGAATATCTACCATGCGCTGGGCACTTTCTATGTGCTGGGTGTGCAGCAGTAGACAATACAGACAAAACACCTGCCCTTGTGGCAGGGGGATCAGAAAAAGACAAATTGTTAAGAAAGGCAATAAACTCCAGACAGAAAAGTAGACAAAGGATACAAGCAAACAATTCACCTAAGGGAAAAATTGAACACCTAAGAAACCTACGTTTGTGTTGTTCCTTCCCAAGTCTGGTCTAGATTCTGCAAGCAGGGCCTGTGCTGACCATCCAGCACTTTACGAGCCCAGACTTGCTCCTGTAGCCGCAGGTCAGGCCTTTGCCAACAACTGGCTGGTCTGTCCATGTCCTTCAGCCATGCCTTGCCATTCCTGCCACGCATTTGGGGTTCCAGGCTCTGGAACTAGTGCCTGGTTTGGGATCTTGACTCCTCCACTTATGAAGACCTTGGGCAGATTACTTAACCTCTCTGTGCCTCGGGCTTCCTCATCTATGGAGTGCAGGTTAAGTAGTACCTACCTCATAGTGTTGGGGTGGGAATCAAATGAGCTAACACACGCAAAGTGTTTAGAACAGCGGCTGGTGCAGAGAAAGCACTCAGTAAACAGCAGTTATCATTGACCTCCTCCTCAGACGCCCAGAGGAGGACTCTAGTGATAGGCAGTTGTGCTGGGATGGGGGAAGAACCCACTCCCCACAGGCAAGACTCCTGCCGTGAGACAGCTCATGTATGTAACCGTGGGAGAACTCAGGACCAGGGAACTGTCTCTTGTCATCGTTGTCACTGACACACTGGGTCTTAGTTTTTTATGTCCAAAGGCACTGCGCTGCGTACCTTCCTGCTGACTTTTTATGAAATTCTTGATGGTTCACCAAATTCTAATAAACCTCTCTTTTGCCTGTCTCTTGAACAAGTGGGAAGCCATAAAAAAGACTTGACAAAAGACCTCCTAAATAATGAATGAAAAAAGAAATTTTGTCAGTGGTCCTCTCACTATCTTTTTGGAAACTACCTCTAACGTATACACGTCTATTCCTCTGCCTTGGCCTCTTCAAGCATGGTCCATGGTAAGTGCCACAATCCAGGGGTTGTATTTCAATGTAGTTCAGTCCTGCCTTGGAAGTGGCTCTAGGTAGCAAAACTACTGTTCTCCAAGGTAAGAGGGACGTTTAAGGTTCACATACCAAATGGCTGATGTGAAATTTGAGCATCTCTTAGATCCTTGGCTTGAGAGCAAGGCCATGAATAACTAAGACATTTGAAACATCTTTATTATACCTACTCCTTTATAAAGCACCATAAGAAAGAGAAAGTATTACACAGAGAATTTTGACTCTGTATAACTCTAGTGCTATCCCAGTTCCACAAAACCAAGATACATTTTGATATGACATAAAAAACATAGCTCTTGGCCATACAGATTTTCCAAAAGCATAGAATATGACCAAATTCTTGTTTTCAAACTTGGAAATTCCTTCTCCTAACTCCAACCCTTCAGATTTGCAAGCAGGAATATTATAATTTGACAAAAATTCATCTTCAAGTATACTAATACAGTTATAAAACATAGGAGAGGCAACATGTATATAGCATGCATATGTAAAATTAATAGACATGCAACTCTGAAAAGGACTTCCTGTAAAATACTTAAATTTAATTGTAGCAGAGCCTGGTTTCACCTTTATTTTTCCTTAGTTCATGGTCTTTTTTATAGTCCACACTTAATAGAAGCATTACATAAGGACATTTTTGCCTAGCAAACAATAGCTAGAGAACTGTGGCTAAATGAACTCTCCCAGTGATAACCTAGAGGCCAGTACATAAGTGAGTGAACAGACTGTATCAGACAATAAGACCAGTGGAGCCTGGAAGCTGGAGAGAAGCTGCTCTATCTACAGGCGGCAGCAACCACTCAGTGCTCCCCAGTTGTTGCCATTCAGGATGAGGGATCCAGTGACGCCAGAACTTCCAGTTTTTCAACACAAGTCAGAAATCCTGATTTTTACGAGGAATCTCCAAATATTGAAATTTTGCATATTATGCAAAAATCGAAATAAAACACTGTATAGGGAAATAAACAAAACACATCTGTAGTCTGGAAATGTTTTATAGGCTACAAGTTAGCAAGCTCTGCAATTAGTCAGGTATTTGATTTTGTTTTGTTTTGTTTTTAGTTCTTTTAAATGCTGTTTGCATTTTCATAGCAAACGGAGAGTTCTCACAAAGCATTGAATCTGAACACACAAATGTTTTTATGGCAATAACACCAAAAGCTCAAGGCAGATTTTATCCCAATGAGAATCATCATTAGAAACTGTAATAATATACGGAGGGAGTGTACAATGTTCTGGTATTTTATGAATCAGGCTAGCTGCAATGGGGTGGGCTAGCACAGATCTTGAATAAGGGTTTTCCATGATGCCATATAACAGACCTATGAGAGGATGGAGTTTCAAAGGACAAGGGATGGGTAGTCTGTAAATAAATATGTAAGTCCATTTTAGCACCGGGCATTGCCTGAAGCACACGTCAGATTTGTCCTGGGTAAATCACATCAGATTAAAGAAGCTGACACTTCCTACTTCCCTCCTGTGTCTACTTCCACTTTCTGTGTCCTGTCTTCTTCCAGTCAGTTCTCTCCTCCTGGTCCAGGTTCATCATATCTATGATACAGGCAATTCTTCTCATGTCCCTAAGCTCGTAGTTTATATTTGGGTCTGAAATGCATTATTCCATTTTCTTGGTTTATTTACAATATTATCCTCAGGCTGATATTAAAATTAGTCTTAAGAAACAATGCCACCCCATTCTCACACCCAGAGAAGGAAGCAGTGTGGTCCTTCTGTTACAGAAGCGCCATTGCCTGCAAGTGCTGGGGCCATTTGGGGATTGACCATGGGCACCATACCTGCTCTGGGGGCTGACCGTGGAGTGGGCTTCTGGCCTTCATCCCCATCTACTCTTTCTCAGTTTATCCCTTTTGCCATGTTCAAGAGCTAGACAAGATCCCTTTTATAAATAAGGAGTCATTCCCTTGAAACAAACAAATGAACAAATAAAATAGCTGAAGAATCCCTGTGGGTTCAGCATTTCCAATGTAAAACCTTAAGAAATTTTATTTTCTCAGGGCCAGCCCTGTCACCTAGTGGTTAAGTTTGGCATGCTCTGCTTCAGTAGCCAGGGTTCGGATCCTGGGGGCAGACCTACACCATTCATCGGCATCCATGCTATGGCGATGACCCACATACAAAATAGAGGAAGATTGGCACAGATGTTAACTCAGGGCAAAGCTTCCTCAACAAAAAAGAAAGAAAGAAAGACAGAGAGAGGGAGGGAGGGAGGGAGAGAGAGAGAGAAAAGAGAGAAAGAGAAGAAAAGAAAGAAAGCAGATATCTGGGAATAGGATGAGTGACGTAAGGGAGGTATAAGACATAAGAAAGGAAAGGAATATTCTGGAAGTAAAGAAACATGGTCAGGAGTTAGTGGTTAAATTATAGACTCATTCAGAAAAAAGGGATCCCGAAGTCAGGCACTGTGTTTGGTCCTGGAAATACAAAGACATGTAAGATATTACAAGATATCTTATTAAATAATAAAACAAATAAGATGTGAGCTCTGCCTTCAAGGATCTCAGAGTCTAGAAAATGGAGCAGACAAGTAACTCAGTAATTACCAATTTGCTATGGTTAAACAATAGTAATAGTATGTACAGGCTTCAGAGGAAGTACAGAGAAGCAAGAGGGAAACTCCATCTGAGGGAATAAGGGCAGATTTTAAAGAAAGTTTAGCTACTGAAATGGGGCGTGAACAGCCTCCACCCGCTCTGATAAAGCCACGGGGGACTATTTTCAGCCCGAACAGGTAGGCGTGTCTGCTGAGGGGACGCTGGGATGATGAGGATGCTCGGAGCCCAGCACAGCAGACTGGGATGACTAGTGAAGATGGAGGATGTAAGCAGGGGAAGGAAGCCGGCTGGCAAGGAGCGAGGGGGCCACGTAGGCAGGTGTGAAGGCTCCGGAGGAAGCAGAAATTGCAGCAGCTGTTGGGTTCTGCAAGTGGGCTGGAGCCGCTCTGGCTGGTTGGCAGCCTCCTGAGCCAGGGAAGGATGAGGGATGAGGGTAATTAGGGCAGGACCCCCTGGGGTAGAACCTCCCAGCCGGGTTGCCTCTGGGAGGGTGCACTTTACCATCCAGACCAGGTGGGGAAGAAGGAAAGAGGCAGGATGGCTCACCCACTGTGATGGTAAAGAAGATGAAGTGCTGACTGTGACGTACAGCAGAAAACATAGGACAAACACTGGCCCAAGTGGGCAGAAGCTGTCGGTGTCAGGAAGGAGGAGAGGCTGGGGACTCCTGGCTTAAAGGAGCTTCTGGCCCTTGCCACTGACCAGTGCATGCCAAACCAGAAGGGCATGCTGGCCGCCAGGCCCTGGACAGGCTGGGGCTCCCTGCTGGGGGCCTTGCCCCTCACCAGGTCTCCTGAGCAAGGGCAAAGGCCAGAGCATCCCAGACGTTTGAACTCCTCGTGCCGCAGGGGGGCTGGCAGGCTGGACCTGCCTCTCAGTACCATCGCTCCAGCCCCCGTTCATCAGCCTGCCCTTGGTGAGGTGGCTGGCTTCAACCCAGCCAAAGCCGGGAAATCTCTATCCTTAATCCTCGATTTGTTAATTATTTAAACAGTGAGTGTGTGTGTGTGTAAGAGTGTGTGTTTAATTTCCTTTATTAAAAAAGCACACCGAGCCTACTGGGACGGCAATGCTGAAAGAGGCTGGAAGGACACCCGAGAGATTTCATTCCGAGAACGAGCCAGCAAGCGGGCGAAGCAGTCGGTGATCACAAGATTCCAGTGGCAACAGAGACTCCTAGTGGAGAGTGAGCGTTGGGTCCCCCGCCGCTCAAGCCTTTGCTCCTGTTCCTGTCAACCCACCTCCTGGCAGCCCCGCCCAGCCCTGCCCTCCTGTGGTCGCGGCCTTTCCTGGGTCGCCCTTGCAGCAGGCAGAGCTGGAAGCTGGTTTTCAGCCCTTGGGGCTCGGTCCACTGTCCACTGTCCACTGTCCCAGTGCTGGGATGATGGACAGTGGAGCCCAGATTTATGCTTATCATCTTGAAGGGCCTTAAGAGATACACACATGGTAGATGATAACATGATATTTAAGGTTTACTAAGTATACACTCTGTGCCAGGCACAGATCTAAGAGCTATATTACTTCAATTACCCCTTACCTCACACCTCTGAGGTGGGTTCTATTGTTATCTGCATTTTACAGATGAGCAACAGAGACACAGAGAGGTGAAGGGACCGGCCTGAGCTCACACAGCAACTGATTCTGGAACCACGACCCTCCCCACCCACTGCGGGAGGAGGTAGAGCTGCCAGGTTGTAGGAGGTACCTGGACATGTCTTCCCTGGGCACCCAGATGGATCAGACTTTAAAAGGAACAGTGAAATCAGAAACGTGTGTGACAAAAACGTGGGCGCCACGTTTCAGAGGACCTGAGAAGAGAGAGCTGTTTCTAGGCAAGATACAACACACAGAAAACCTAAGGGAAAAAGCTGACAGACCTGAACAAATAAAAAAAATTTTAATCTGTTTGACCGTAAAATAACATAAAACTGAAAAACTGGGAAAATAGTCATGACAATGGCTAAGTTTATTAATATTCCAAAAACTCTTAAAGCAAAAGATATAAACAGGCATTTCACAGAGAAGAAACTAAAAATGGATGACAAGCAAATGAAAAAGATACTCAACTTCATTTATCCTTTTTAAAATGTAAATCAAAACAGCAAAGAGAGGGCACATTTCACCTGTAAAGTCTGCAACCATTTCACATCAATATCTCCACTGTCGATTCTACACCTCAGGCTTCAATCCAGTCTTCTCATTTTCCACAGTTATAACGGCTCTCCCCAGCAGTGAGAAACCAGGCTCCCATCACCCTCACTATACTTGCTTATTAACTCAATCCCCCTCCATGTGTCCACTCTCCAATTGCCCTCTGCCCCCACCCTGCTCCTGCTTGGACTCTGATACCCTGGGCTGGCCACTGCCTCCACTGCTCCCTGCATGAATATCCCTTCACCCGACATGAGTGCTAACACCCTACTCTATCCTCCCCCCACATACACACGTGGACACCTTGCTCTATATTCCCCACAGGTCACCCCCTCCATGCAGATAGCCATCCTGCTCGGCACCACCTTTAATTCAGACATTGTTTAAAGCTAAACCTACTCTTGTGGAATAATTGGCTCAAAGTCCACAGATCTTTGAATACAAATTGCTTTCCTAAAGGTTTGTAAGAATAAGAACCACATTCGAGTGCCTATTTAACCACATCTTTGCTGATATCAGGTGTTATTCATTTTTTCCAGCTTCTTTCCCCTTTGGTTCCCTCCTATCATGGGTGAGCCAAGGACAAAGAGTTAGAATCCGAGAGCTGTTTATGGAGCCATCTCATCTAGTCACCTGACTCAGCAGTCTACACCTAAACGCTCCCAGACAGATGGGTTTTGATCCGATTGGTTGGCGAACTGTATAGTAGGACTAAACCATCAGTATAGTTACCACACTTCTTAGTGTGCTCATGCTCCCCCATTCAAAGAGTAGGAACTGAGCACCAATATGATGTGCCGGGTTTCTCAGAGGTTTGCAAAGATGTGTAAGTTACAGTCTCTGCCCTCAAAGATCTTGTAATCTTGAGAAGGCCAGATATTCTGATGGTGTTATGAATGCAGCACTCATTTAATAAATTACTTCAATTTTCTGGGGTTCAGTTTACTCATCTGGAAAGTGGTACATCCAAACTCTTCCAGCACCAATATTCTGCGTGATTTCATAAATCCACCCGTGTCTTTTAAACTGACTTTCCTCTCCTCCTCAACACAAGCCCTGTGCTCCAACCACACCAGGCTGCTGTCTTCCAAATACACAATTACATGGTCATGCTATTGATGTGTGTCTTATCCTAATTCCCACAGTAGCTGCCATATATACTTCGTCTCATATAATGCTCACGACAACCCTATCGAGGGAGTTATTGTAATTCCCACTTTTTAGATATTGACTCTAGACTTAAAGAGGATCTTGCCAAAGGTCCTAAAAAACGGGACCAAAAGCTGAACCCAGGTCAGTGGGACCCTAAAGTGTGTGTTCCTCCACTGCCAGAGGCAGCCTCATTCCCACTGTCTCCTTTCTCATCTGTCTCCTATCCGTCTTCCCGAGGGGATGCCCCTTTCCTTCCCCTTTGACCATCTAAATCTTATCCACCCATCAAGCTTCAGTTGAAAATCCCACGAAATCTCCCAGTCCTCCCAGGCTGAGATGTCCCTGAGGAAGCTGAACCACAGCCTTGGGCAGATTTTCACAAGCTCATCTGGCAAGTGTTTGATGGAGATGGAAGAGATTCCCAAAGAAATAATTCCTGAATCCCAAGCTGACTTCTAGTGACATCCCTGGACTCTCTTGTCCCCTTGGGTGGAAACTGTTTTAAGATAAATGTTGACCTTATTCGCTGTAGTTTATAAATTCTCCCTGGGTGAAGGCTATTCTGAGCTCCTGGTCTGATGGAGGCAGAAGGGGGTATGCATGTGTGTGAAAAGGAAATTAATTCAATGCTTACACAACAAAGAAGATTATATCAGGAAAATGTGCCTAACTGGTATAAAACGGCCACTGTGGTTGTTGGCACTGAGCCACACTCACCTGTGGGCCTCAGTATTTAGTCTACTTGTGTCCTTCATCACCTTCATAACTGGAAGGAGCCACTCCAATGACTTGTATCATTCTCCTTATACAAGGGCTGTGGGAGGTACCGTGTCACTCAAGGCCATGGGTCACTCAAAATTGGTCTGGGTCTGGAGTGAGACGGTCATAGCCCCCATAGGGGTTGGTAGCGCTTGAGAGCTAAATTAGTGGCTTCAGTTGACGACCTGCGGCACAGATGTCCACCATCATTGGCACAACGGCTCACTTCCTTTTCACCAGCCTGGGTTGGCTGGGCCCCGTGACTATTAATTTCTATTACTTTTGAAGCACAATGAAGGAACAAGAAAAAGAAGCTTAAACTTGTTCCAGTAATAATAATCCACCACTCACAATCACAGCGGTGGCAGGTATTCTGCTCTGTCCTTGTAAAGCAGGCCCCTGGGCCTGAGACTCCTCAGAAACACTGGCTCGTTAGCTCCGGCCAATCTGATCATCACTCTCCCCTTCACTCAGAAAATTCCTCTTGCCCCAGATGGAAGTGTTGGGCAGCTTGAAACTCCGGCATTTAGTCATCCTACCCTCCTCTCCACCCTCCTGGAAGGGGCAGTGATCGAATGACTGGCAGCCTTTCTTTCATGGGCAAGCGTGGCCACCACTGAAGGGCAGTGGTTCTAAAGTTGGGGTGGAGAAGGAAGGAGGGTGTGAGGTCATAGCAATAACCTTCTGGGCTCAGCTCTCATGACTGTCCCCACCCAGCCCCAACCTAAAAAGGATGGAGGCAAGAGTAGCAAGGGGGAGGAGGAAGGAGAGAGATGGGTAAAGGCAGAATCCTAGGGGTGGCAATTTGGAAACAGGGCCCCGAATTCTTTGATACTCCTTCTGTCAAGAGGTGGGGTCTCGGCTCTCTCCTCTTGATCTTGAGCCTGCAACTATTTAACCAACTGAATACAGTGGACCCAAAAAATGGCTGTACCAGTTTCTCAGGTCAGGTCTTAAGACTTCCTGTCTCTTGGGACTCTCAGTCTTGGGAACCTAGCCACCAGATTGTGAGGAAGCCCAAGCAGATCATCGAGAGGCCCACGGGGACAGGAGCCAAGGCTCCTGGCCCTCAGTGCTGGCTGAGCTCTCAACCAACAGCCAACTCCTTTCTCCCACCACGTGAGAAAGCCGTCTTGTGAGTGGATCCTCCAGCCCCGCCTGGAGCTGCCCCAGCTGATGCACGTGGAGCAGAGATGAACCTTCCCCCTCACCCCGACCCGTGTCCAAGCTGCAGATCTGACCGGCCACGTTAATTAAGCCGATCTGGGCTGGGATGGTCTGTTATGCAGCCATAGATAACCGGAGCCCCAGCATTCCTCGAGGGACCCCAGGGAGGGATGCTGACCCACTCTGCCCTCCCCAAGAAGAGGTACTGGTTGGCTTCTCACACTCATGATGATGTGGGGTCCGTGAGATGGGGTCCAAACTGCTAGCCCAGCACCGAATGCCTTTCACACACTTTCCAACTCCCTCTCCCACTACCCACTACGTGTATCCTCTGATCTCGGAAACATACCCTATACTAGGGATGCTCGGCCAAGGTCAATTTAACGCATCAGAACTCGTCACCTTATCTCCCAGGCCCGAGTCTTTACCCCCTGCTGTAGTGGGGATTTGTGTGGACTCCCTTCCACACCTAGCACAGTGCTTTGTGGAAAGGGATCCACTGTGGGACCGAGGCGGGTGGTGCCTGGGAGGGGTGAGGCCTAGGAGGAAACCCAGGAGAAGTGAGTCATAGTAGCCAAGGGAGAACCGAATTCAAGAAGGAGATGGGATGATCAGTATCAAACATAACAGAAAAAAGACGAAATCATCTCCTGGATTTGGGATTATGGTCAAAGTCAGTTTTAGTGGAGCCAGAGGGACAGAAACTAAATCGGGGTGGATTCCAGTAAATAGGAGGGAGGAAGTAGAGGCTATGCTCACAGGCAAGGCCATCCCAACGTTTGTTGAGAAGGGAAGGCGAGAGATAGGCAATAAGTGGTGAAAGGGGGAGTGGAGGCCCAGCAGGGGGTTCCCGTTTGTAGCGCGGTTTGGTTTTTAAGATGGATGTTGCTAAGCAAGTTTATTCTCGAGAGCCGTCCAGGAGAGAGGATGACCACTAAGGCCTGGCCGGTCCCTGGGAGGTGGAAGAAGGTGGGATCGGGACTCAAAATGCAGGGGAAGCCCGTGAATTGTGCCCCTTCCAACAGTGGAGATGCTGGGGGCAGTAGGGGCTAACCCAGAAAGGAAGGAAGCACATGATTCCACTCTCAGCTCTTTCCATACAGGAGGGGCTGAGGGGCAGCAAGCTGGAAGGGGTGTAACCAGGCGACTTGCCTTGAAGCCACATTTGCGCGGGGTGCATTTACACACTCACCCTGATGATCTTTTACTGATCAATAAAAATAGCATTTTCCAAATAAAAACATCTTTCCTAAATATGCTTTTATTCCTTCTTTCTATGAGAGGGAGTAAACAGCGACTGTCCACATCAAAAGTGGCTTTGGGACCGGGGTTGGCCTCCACTCCTTGCGCATTGCCTCTGTGACTGACAGCCCCAGTCGGATCCGACAGACCGGACGTGAGGGCCGCGAGCCATCCCGGCTCCTTCAGCGCCACCCAGTGGCAGCAGAGCGGAACATCACGCGAGCTCCGCGGGGCTCCGGCGCAAAACAACCCTTTGTCCTCGGAAGGTGCTTTTCCTGCCCCAGCCAACCGCCGTGTGTTACAACTCCTGGAAGAGCAATCCCGAGAAACAAAGCCCTGGTTTTTTTATAGCAACAGGGGAAACCAGACCCCACTTCCTTCCTGCAGGATTAGGCTCGTCTTGTTTCAGGCCTGACCTGCAGCCAGCCGGCGCGCTCAGAGAGAGAAGAAATGTGCGCGCTCCCCCAGGGACTTGATCAAAGGTTTTTCTGTTCGGGTTACCCAGCTGTTACAAAGGACTCTCTAATGGGTGTTTCTTTCTTTTTTAATAACACTGAAACTGAATTTCCCTTCCCTGCCTAGTGGAGAGCAAGTGAGCTTGGGGGTGTTAATGAGTGACACCTTGAATGTCTTGCTGTGCCCTCCTGTAAGGAAACACTTTCCGGTTCTCCACCAAGGAACCTTGCCGTCTAGCTGCGGCGACCAAATGCATACAGTGGGTGCCATCTGATGAATTTCTCGTAAAGGAATTCGGGAGAAACCACTTCAAAATAAAGGCTTGACCAAATTCACAAATGAAAACGCCGTAGCCAATTATGCAAAGTAGGGTGCTGGGGCGGGGAATAGCTGTGAGGAATTGAAGTACTCGCCCCTTTAAGGTTCAACTGTCCTCTGCAGAATGAGGATGATAATAACGCCTATGTCACAACATTATTGTGAGTTTTTAATGAGATAATATATATTTAATGGTGATGAATTTTCTTCTAAAACACGGAGTATAAAAAATGCCACATTCAGAATTTTTCTAAATCATACCAAATCAACTTGCCTGTGTGGTGAGAAATGCAACCTCAGTCATGTTTGGGGGCCGGCCCCATCTCTAGGGTCACACAAGAATCACTGGTGTCCAAAACACCAGAGTCGGGCCTCTAGCTTTAGTCCATCAGGGTCACTGCCAATATCCACCCGTGCCCAAGCCAGCCTGGTCCCCAAAGACTGTCAGCCCCCTGGCCTCCTGAGGGGATGCCTCTGAAGGGGTCAGAATATGCCATCCCCAAATATGCCACTTTGGCATAAGGATTATTTTGAGCTGAAGGTAGTTGAGAATCAACAGATGCAGGAAGAGTTCTTTGCCCTCCCCTTAACTGCCTAAAAGCAGGGTGTTAATTTCCTTCTGTAAAGGTGGCATAAATATCCCACCCTCCTGTACCAGAACTAGCAGAGCCACCGTTACCACAGGAGACTCCAGGCCAGCACCAAAATGAGTCTGCATGAAAAAAACCTTACTAAAATTACCCTTATCTTTCATTTTTTCCTAGTCATCTTCCCACAATTTATCATCCGTCAAAACCCAGATCCCTTCCTTTTGTCCAGTCACTTCTTCACGATTTATCTCCCTTTGTAAAATAGCTATAAGCCCCTATATCTAATCACTTCTTTGAGGTTTTTACTTCTGTTCCGTGAAGCCCTGTGCACTTAAAATTAAAATATTTTTTTAAATTGCATGCCTTTTCTCCTGTTAACCTGTCTTTCATCAGTTTAATTCACAGGTGTCAGTCACTGAACCTAAGAGGGTAGAGGAAAAAAAATTTTTTCCTCCCCTATACCTCACAGCCAAGTCCTCTGAGTTCCTTTTGCTTCCCCAGGGGGCTTGGGGTCGGGGTGATGGAACAGGGCTTGTCTTTATTCCTTAGAGAATCCACTCAAACCTCTATTCCCTTGCCAACCTTGAGGGAACTCCTCCAAGCCTCTTATCACTCTGGCACCTTCCACCTCTTCTCCTCCAAAGACCTCAAACTCTGACCTATGCCCCTAAAGAAATATCACCCACAGTCCCCAGTATGAGGCAAGAGAGCCAGAACTTGGGATGGCAAAGAGGCAAAAAAGCAACAGGGAGAAGAGCAACATGAAAACCACGAATTAGTATCTCGATAAATCATCCTGTAAAACAGTAGCACATGTACCAGGTAAAGCTTCAGTGAGTGTAATCATTGGCATTGATGCTAGAGGCTGGATGTGGGACTACATAATTGTCACTAGTGTTGTACTATTGCTTTGGGTGTGGCTCATTCACGGGTTCCTTTTGTTTTATCCACCCAGTCTACCCAGTGGATGCCGTGCTGGTCTGGATGTGGGCTCTGGGGAGCAGAGGGTGCTTGCCAGGAGCTCACTCAGGGGACCGTGCCTAAGTCTTTGCTAGGTGAGTTTCTGTTTTTTCAGAACCTGGAGAAATAAATCAATGCAAACAGATGGCGGTGTTTAAGTGACCTGCGCCTGGCCAGCCCTCACTGCAGACCTGAACTGTCAACCTCCAGAGCTGTGCTCCAGTGGAGGACTGTGCTGCGTTGGGAGTTGGGGGCTGCCGTCTGGTTCAGCCTCCTCCCTGGTTCAGCCTCTGCCTCTTCACTGGGACACTTAAATTATATCCTTAGGTTTCTCCTATGATGGGGGGACAAGGGGGGCGCCAAAAGAGGTCCCAGATATTCAGTGGACACATTCTGAAAACAAACCCTCTGAAGAGGTCATTCTGCTTTGGTAATACCGTGTGTAGGGGAATGCCAATTTCCAAAAGTGCCAAGTCACAAAACAGCTTCATGCCAGCCTGACACACAGGCAGGGGCAGAAACTCGGAGACTGTGCCACTTTCTGCGCTCAGACTTGCATTCTTCATGGTGCACCACAGGTTTAGCCATCTCTTCCATCTACAATCGCCTGCCCCTCGCTGTGGGAGGGTGGGGGGTGGAATCACGCCTGTGTAGCTCTCAAGCTGTCTCTATCTCCCCTCCTCCCTCCTCCCTCCTCCCCCCGCCACCTCCCAGCAGCAGGAGGCCTTCTCACTGGTCTCCACCAGAAGGAGACGTGTAAAGGGGATGGTCCAAAGCAAATAGGAGAGCTGGCACGTAATGAAGGCGTAGTGTGTGTCTCGTGATCTCATCAGACCTCGCACAACCCTCTGAAGTCGCCATTTTCATTTTTACAGATGAGGACACAGGCTCGGTGATGAGTCAGCTTTGTGCCCAAGTTCACACAGCTAAAAAGACACAGAACTGGTCCCTGCTCCTTGGTCACTGGAGCCCGGTCTCTGCACTGCCAAGTGACTCCGCAGCCCAGGCGGTTTCCACCCCACCCCAAGGCCTCTCCCCAAGGCGCTGTTCCCCAGCCTGGCAGCCGGTGTGGACAGCCCACAGCTGATCCTGCTCAATCGCCTTTGAAGAGTGTTCCCAGCCCATGAGAACACCTGGGTAAGGAGACCAGCTGTCTGTAAGGCTTGGAGGAGACAGTGGCCCCAAGAATGTGCTAAGGGAGTAGGGGCAGGTCAGCTATCTAAGTAAATAAATAAGTAAATAAATTAATTAAATATCTGAGCTGGTAAATGCACTTCCTGGCAGAGGGGGCCAGCCCAGGAGAGGAAAGAGGGGCTTTCACCAAGGTGGCCAATCTGGCCCCATGGTTGGGCTCAACAATAGAAATGGAAGGAGCACTACGTTTCTTCCTGGCTCTTTTTAAGGGTTCTGCCAATTTCCAGTTTTCAGGGAAAAATCCTCTAGGAGGATCACGGTTCCCATTGATTCTGTAAAAAAAAGAGGAATGTACTAAGTAGTTTTGGTCCCTACTGAGAGATCACGAGGTGACTAGGAAAAGATCCAGCATTGACAAGACACATCTAGGAATCTCGCAATGCTTCTCAGCCTCTGTGAATCTTGCAAATATTAATTTAACCTGCTGGGTAAATTGGTCATAAAATCCTCTTTGTATTAAGGAAGTGGTAAAGTTAATAGGCTGTAAGCCAGAACAATTCTTGGGTGGTTTTACAACAAAGCATGCCAGCACCTCTAATTGTACTGGGAATTACTGGGCCACCTCTTGTGACTGGAATAGCATTATTGTTGACTCATGTGGCATTCCCAGCATTGAGATGTGACCCCGCCTAAAGTAGTTGTTAGTAAATATCATTGTAATAAGTCTAACACTCAAGTCTACACAGCACAAAATGAAAATTGAGAAGCTACAGTTAATCTGAGATTATCTAGACTCTGATGAATATTTTTTTGATGTCTATGGTTCAGGAATTGGTCTAGAAACTTCTTCCTGGGTGCCCTAAAACAGAGATCCGAGAAAGCCTTCCCAGGATGGTTTTGTTTGGGAGATTTCCTGATCTCTTGGATGATCTAACTGATAGTTGACCCCAGGGCCCAGAACCGTAACAAATTCTGAATGTTGACCATACGATCCAGCTATCCCACCACTGGGTATTTATCCAAAGGACATGAAATCAACAATACAAAGAGATTTATGCACCCCTATGTTCATTGCAGCATTATTCACAATGGCCAAGACATGGAAGCAACCCAACTGCCCATCAACTGATGAATGGATAAAGAAGATGTGGTGTGTGTATATATATATATGTGTGTGTGTGTGTATATATACATATATGGTGTGTATATATGTATATATACATATACAATGGAATACCACTCAGCCATAAAAAAAGACAAAATCGTCCCTTTTGCAACAACATGGATGGACCTTGAGGGTATTATGTTAAGTGAAATAAGCCAGACAGAGAAAGACAAACACCATATGATTTTACTCATATGTGGAAGATAAACAAACACATGGACAAAAAGAACAGATTAGTGGTTACCAGAGGGGAAGAGGGTCGGGGAGTGGGCGAAAGGGGTAAAGGGGCACATGTATGATGATGGACAAAAACTAGGCTATTGGTGATGAGCCTGATGCAGTCTATACAGAAACTTATATATAATAATGTACACCTGAAATCACACAATGTTATAAACCAATAGGACCTCAATAAAATTAAAAAATAAAAATTCTGAATTTTGTACATTCAATGTGAAAAAAACCAAATTTTACCACTGAACTCAACAAAAATAACAACCTTAATCAAAAGTCTAGTGACAGTGGGATACCTTTAACGAATGTGTACTACCCAGCCCCTGAACCGTAGGAATCCAGGGGACCAGCTCACCCAGGGCTCACAGTCTGAAGATGATGCCTACCTCGGTCTCTCTAGGACAACAAAACTCTTCAGTGTCATCATTATGGAAAGCCGGCCTTCCTCGTGTTTTCCTCCCTTCATCACGTGATCAGTCAAGTGAGGAAGGTGGAAATCAATGAGAGACTGACCCCTTTCCTGTTAGACCACTGGAAAGATCCCTGCTTTGTGACCACACGCTGAATAAATCCTGATGCCTTCTCGACTGACCCCATTCACTATTTTGTTTCTGTTCTTTTGTTTTAGTTCAGGACCCTCTGACCACATCTTGCCTGGATCACACTCTGGCTTAATAAAATAGTGACAGCCGTGTTGTCTGGCTGTTTTCATTGCACTCAAGTGAGCTCAAGTAGTGGGGCTTCATGGGCACACACTCACAGCGATGGGGGAACAAGAGTCTCGAGGAGATGGGGGGCAGGGGTCATCATGACGGTCTGGGACTGGTGGGAGGTTCTGGAAATAGGGCCGTGCTTTGTGGATCTTGAACCTCGTGCCCCGCCCCTACGTGCCTCAGCCACTTTCTCCATCTCTGCGTCTTCTTGTGGCATTTCTCACTTCCCCTCCTGCCACCAGGCAGCCACTGCACTCTATGGTCTGCGTGTCATTTTTCGATGCCAGAAATTGTGCTCCATGCTCATGATTTCCGCCGCCTTTGAAACTTCAGCCCCCTCGTGGTCCATCATGGACTTCTTACCTCATAACCTCTCCTTGTGCAGTCTTTCAGCTTCAGAGGCTACTGATATCAGCCTCTCTCTCTGCATGTCTCAGAGAGGTATCCTATCTGATAGGCATTGATGCTGTCCATGTCAGACCCCCCTCCAGGCCGATGGCTACCCTACCACATGGCACTAAAGAAGATCACCACATGATGGGTCTGCATAGGTAGAGCTGTGTTTTAGAAGGGGACAGTGCTCACTGGGGGAGCTACGATTGACAGCAGCCTAGTATATAGTGCTCTCTGATCTGCCCTTTTCCTCTGCCTCTTCATATTTGGTTTTATTCATACATTGATCTGGTCTACTCAGAATCACCAATGACCTCCACGTTGTTAAACCAACTGGTCAGTTCTCAGGGCTCATTCTCCTTGACCCACCATCAGCATTTGAGCCAGTTCTTTATCTCCCTTCCTTGAAAGACATTCTTCCCTGGGGCACTAGGATATCACATTGTCTGCTTTTGCTTCTACTCTTTCTCAGTTTTCTTTGCTTGTTAACATCTCTAAGCTTCAGAGAGGGTAGAATCTCAGAGAAGCAGGTCCTTCTTCATTGAGATCCAGGGATGGCACCTATGGACAACTTGCTAATGTCAAATTTGTAGGTCTCATCATGAAACTGTGGGACCACCTGTCGAAAATCATTTATTTCTGTCAGTATTATTCCTGCCACATTGTAATCTGATGATAAATCTTCATCTGGTTATTTAAAACCATGTCAGAATGGCATTTAATTCATAAACCCCAAGGTGAAATTTAGAAGGAAAAACCTTTATGTAATTTAGTTAAAATGTCCATATATTGGGGCCGGCCCAGTGGCATAGTGTTTAAGTTCGCACGCTCCACTTTGGCAGCCCAGGTTCACGGGTTTGGTTCCCAGGTGCAGATCTATACCACTCATCAGCCATGCTGTGGAGGAGACCCACATACAAAATAGAGGAAGATGGGCACAGATGTTAGCTCAGGGCTAATCTTCCTCAAGCAAAAACAATGTCCATATATTGAAATGATCAGTGTTTATTAAATAAAATGGCACTTCCTCTCTTTCTCTTACACATTTTTTCAAATTATGTTTTTATATATAATATATTTAAATATAAATATATATATTAAATATGGTTCTGGCTGAAAAGAGAGTGACAAGTGGCTCCTATAACAAGTCATTTGGGGTTATTATTTGTTCCTCCATTCACTCTGATCATCCCCACATCACATTATATCTAGTTAATCTGGCAGGCACAAGTGCAACTATAAAATGGGAAGTGGTTTTTATTACTTTCCAATCCCACTCAGAATGGAGCTGCAGCAACCTGTCGACCTGCTGGTGATAAAACCTTTCAAATGAAACCTCCTCTACTGCAAAGATAAAGGAAACTAGATTCACAGTCTAATCTCCTCACATCTTATAGCCTTCTTCTCCTTTTTTTTTTAAAGACCAACTGTGAACATCATCATCATTATTATTATTATTATTTGTTTTTTAATTTTTTTGCTGAGGAAGATTTTCCCTGAGCTAACATCTGTGCCAATCTTCCTCTATTTTGTAAGTGGGTCACTGCCACAGCATGGCCACTGATGAGTGGTGTAGGTCCATGCTCAGGAACCAAACCCAGATCACCAAAGCAGAGTGTACCAAACTTAACCACTAGGCCCTGGGGCCAGCCCCTGTGAACATTATTTTTAAAGCCAACAATGAAATTCTGTGCTTACACAGCCCAACCTCACCCTCCATACCCACAGATGCTGCTGCTTCTGAATCAGAGTCTCACTCCCTCCCCTCACTCTTGGCAAATGAAGCAATTCAAGGGACTGAGGCCTGGTCTCCATTTGCCCCTCTGTTCTCTATGTTCCAGAGTGTAGCGCTGAAAGAGACAGCTTGGGGGAGATGGCATGGAGGAGTCTGCAAAATTCTGACAAGTGAGCTGTGAGGTCAGTGGAGTTTACCCTCTAAGCCAGCTGGGAAGGTAGAGACACAATCTGTTTCATACAACAAACATCTGGAAACAGAATAGTCTGTCTGCCAGTCCAAAAGCCCAACCCTAAGCAGTATTTCTAATTGCTCTTTTTCTGCACTGTTTTTGCACAAACTCATAGAAGCCAGATCAAGGGGTCATTACTATAATCCATGCTTTATGATTGCTCCAGTGTGCAGAAAAAGAAGAAAAGCTTTCTCTTGAAGTCAATATAACCCTGGTACCCACATCTGACAAATATCTCGCCAAGCTCCCACACACACAAGACCAATATTATGTACACTAGATCACAAGTTCTAAATAAAACACTAGCAAAAGCATATTGAGCAAGATTGAAAACTGGTGGAAATGGGTTCCAAGCCAGAGTCTTGCATGTGCCCTTCATTTTGCAGGGCACTCCGCATGCTCCCTTTGGCTAATAAAATTCTAGAGTGGGCAGGGGTGGGGAGTTCCTTCCACCATCCCTTCCAAATCAAATCCAAATAAAAAGACATACCATTTTTCTGGATGAGAAGACTCCATATTGGGACATGGCACATCTTCCCAAACTGATTTCTACGTGTATTGACTTTTACTCAACATCTCAAATGTTGAGTGGAAGTGGGGCAGCAGTGGATGTTGGTGGTGGTAATAGACCTTGACAAAAATGAAACTCAAATACAAGATTCTCAAGTTCACCTGGAAGACATTTTTTTTTAAAGTAGAGACTTATGTGACCATATACTACAATGTATATTTTAAAAACTGTAATAGTAGTTATGCAATTTTAGGAGTAATAGGCAGAGAGAGAGTTGAGATACACAGAGGAGGAGAAGGCCACATGAAGATGAAGGCAGAAATGGGAGTGATGCCAAGAAACACCTGGGGCCACCAGCAGCCCCTGTACCTGCCATTCCAAGCCACTTACAACAAGCCCCAGCCTCAGGAAGGCCTGGCAGGAGCAGCTACAAGGTCATTTCCTGTATTGCCCCATGGTAGCCAGCCTCGCCCTTAGGAGAAATCAGTTTTTCTTCATTAATAAACATTGAGAGGGCCAGCCCCATGGCGTAGTGGTTGAGCTCGGTGCGCTCCGCTTCAGTGGCCCAGGGTTCACAGGTACGGATCCTGGGCACAGACCTACACCACTCATCAGCCATGCTGTGGTGGCGACCCACATACAAAATAGAGGAACACTGGCACAGATGTTAGCTCAGGGCAAATCTTCATCAGCAAAAAAAAAATAAAATGAAAAATAAATAAACATTGAGTTAGCCTAAGACACCTGAGTTTGTATTCTGTCATGTCTTTCCCCTCAGAAGACAAAATTTTGTGGTATAAATCTTACCCCTGGATAAAACAGCTAGAGATATCTCTCTTAGACACTCAGGGGCCAAGCCCCAAAGAGATGGCACAGCTTTCTGACTCCACTAGACTAGGGTTTTTCAAAGTGTGATAATGATACCATCTGAAAGTCTAGTTTAAAATTCGGAATCCAAAGCACTCACTCAGATTTTATGAATCAGAATCTCCTGGGGCAGGGCCCAGGAATGTGCATTTTGAGAAATCTCCTGATCTTTACACGCACTCAAGTTTGAAAACCATTGTATCTGTGATGTCCCTTCTCAGCTCTAAAGCATTTGACGTAGGCTATATTCTTGGGTCTATTACTGCCTGTTGGCTGAGTCTCCAACTTCCCATCCAGAAGAGAGAAATCTTATCTGCTGCTAGGTTTTTGTCTAACATTCCTTGAAATTGCGACATCAGGGGCCAGACACAGCACTATTATTTATCAACCCTTCGCTTGCAAAAGGCCCCCTCAGCACTTCTTTCACACTTCACTGAAACGTGCCAAGTAGAAAGGACCTGGGAGTCCTGGAGATTATTATTTCCCTCCCACTCCACATGTATGGGCAGGTTAAAATGACAAGTTTTAAAGAGTTTCAGATACCTTTTTTCCCCTCTTTGCAATATTCTAAATCAAATCTGCAGACTGCCCTCAGGCCCAGTTGAGCCCAGCATAGTTTGAGCTGTTCAAGTCTCCACAGGTCTCACAGCCAGCCTCTGAAGCCAGTTACTCAGTCAACTTCACCAGCCACTAAGGGGCCACAGTGCCTGCAAGTAAGCTCTCTGTTAGGTGATCAACTACTTACTCAGCATATTATTATATATTATTATATAGCATTATTTAATTAATACTCCAACAACCCCATGAGCTAGGCTTTGCTATTGTTATTATTATTATTATTATTTTGGTGAGGAAGGTAGCCCTGAGCTAACATCCATTGCCAATCCTCCTCTTTTTGCTGAGGAAGATTGGCCCTGGGCTAACATCTGTGCCCATCATCCTCTCCCATCATCCTCTACTTCATATGGGACGCTGCCACAGCATGGCTTGACAAGTGGTGTGTAGGTCCGTGCCCAGGATCCAAGCCCACAAACCCTGGGCCCCCAAAGCAGAGTGCGTGAACTTAACTAATACTCCATGGGTCAGCCCCTGGGCTTTGTTATTTTTGTTTTGTAAGTAAGACCAGTGAGGCTCAGAGAGGTTAAGTAGCTGGCTGAAGGTCACACAAGTGGCAGGCGGCATCTCTGTCATTTGATTGCTGGTCTGTAGAATCCTGTCTGTGCTCCCTCCCTTTCCCCATCAACTGCTTGCCTACTATGTGCTATAGACTGAATGTTTGTATCCCCTCCAAATTTATATGTTGAAACCCAATCCCCAAAGTGATGGTATTTGGAAGTGGCGCCTTGGGAGGTGATGAGGTCATGAGGGTGGAGCCCTCATGAATGGGATTTGTGCCCTTATAAAAGAGACCCCAGAGAGCTCCCTAGCTCCTTCCACCATGTGAGGACACAGCCAGAAGACAGCTATCTATGAACCAGGAAGCAGGTTCTCACTAGACACCCTATCTGCCATTTCATTAATCTTGGACTTCCCAACCTCCAGAACCATGATAAATAAATTGTTGTTCAAGCCGACCAATCTACGGTATTTCTGTTACAGCAGCCCGAACATACTAAGATGCTATGTGCCGTTTTCCAGGCAGTCAAGGTCTAAATATTCTGTTTGCGTTCAGCCTGCTGGACTGAATTTCCTTGTGGCCATTGCAAGTGAAGATTCATTGTTTTTCCAGGGTCTGACCTATCTCAGTGTAAGGGTCTTCATCAAGGGCAGGGCCTATTCCCCTCTGTTTGGCTGTGGCTACCATTCCATATCCAATTACACTCACAGATGTGACAAGATACTGGATTATCAACACTTATGCAGAAACTTACTGCCTAAAGAGATCTCCAAGCTCCCATGATTCTGTATTCTTTCCCTCTTGGTGATCCCATTGAAATTATTACAAATACAGATCTTCCTTCACTTAGGATGGGGTTACATCCTGATAAACCCATTGCAAATTGAAAATATCATAAGTCAAAAATGCATTTAATACACTTAACCTCCTGAATATCATAGCTTAGCCTAGCCTGCCTTAAACGTGCTCAGAACACTTCCGTTAGCCTACAGTTGGGCAAAATCATCTAACACAAGCCTATTTTA
This sequence comes from Tapirus indicus, assembly GCA_031878705.1. Lineage (NCBI taxonomy): Eukaryota > Metazoa > Chordata > Mammalia > Perissodactyla > Tapiridae > Tapirus > Tapirus indicus. The sequence continues at coordinate 28,328,384 of CM062937.1, read as the reverse complement.
GAATAACGTGTTGACTATCCCATGTACTTGATTTAATGCTGTACTGAAAGTGACACACAGAATGGCTGTCTGGGTATAGACACGTTGTAAGTGTATTGGTTGTTGACCCTCGTGATCGCAGGGCTGACTGGGAGCTGCCACTCACTGCCACTGCCCAACATCACCAGAGTAATGTACCAAATATTGCTAGTCTGAGGAAAGATGACAATTCAAAATTCCAAGTACAGTTTCTACTAAATGGGATGGCTTCCACACCATCGTAAAGTCAAAAAATCGTAAGTCAAACCATCGTAAGTTGGAGAGCGTCTGTAATAAAAAAGTATCAATCCTACAATGTCAAAGATATAGAGAGGAGCATTCAGCAGACTAGAGACTTCAACAAATTTATAGAAGGTGAAGAGAGTATGAAGCAACGTGGGGAAAGCTGCCATCCAAAGATGTTGTGGCCGAGGAGACAGCTGAGCTGCCTGGCAGAACTCCAAAAAGCTTCAGACTCACAGAGCTCAGGTGTGACAAGGAGAAGGAAGTGAGAGAGTGGACTAATGAAATGAAAACAAAAAATATATATATATATCTTTTTCTCACAAAAGTAATGTATGCTCCTTATAAAACTTAATTAATATTGAAATGCCTAAAGTAAAACGAGTAGTCCTCCAACGGTTGGAATGCACCACCGTACCTCCTTGATGTAATTATTGTTAACAACTTTTATATCTCTTTCCATGAATTTTCATTTTTTCGAAACATATATAAACACATATACATTTATAGATTTTTAAATATAAAATGAGGTCACACTATACATGTTTTAAAATGTAAGTTTTATTATCATGCAGGTTTGGTGAGACTAGAAGACCAGGAGAAGACTGTCCTTGAAAAGATAGTTTGGGGGGCTGGCCCGCTGGCACAGTGGTTTAGTTTGTGCTTTGGCAGCCCGGGGTTCGCAGGTTCGGATCCCAGGCACCCGCTGACACACTGCTTGTCAGCCACACTGTGGCAACATCCCATATAAAGTAGAGGAAGATGGGCACGGATGTTAGCCCAGGGCCAGTCTTCTTCAGCAAAAAAGAGGAGGATTGGCAATGGATGTTAGCTCAGGGCTGGTCTTCCTCACAAAAATAAGTAAATAAAAATAAAGTAAAATAGAAAAGATAGTTGGTCACTCACAGTTCCCAAACAGAGGGGGCAGGCCAAGCCACCCAGGGCCACGTGGGGAAGCACCAGGGTCAGAGGCAGAAGGAGGAAGGGGAAAACATGGGAAAGAGCCTTCATTGTTATTTTTGTGGGAAGAAACGGGCAAGGCAGGATAAGCAGCCTAGGCAGGTTTAGGATTAGCTAGTTTGAATAAGGGATGTAGGGACTGGTCTTAGTTTCATGGTACTTGGCTCTGGGGTGATTAGGGCAGGGGGAGAATGGCTCAACCTGTGCGAGCTCAATAAAGCTGGCAGGAGGTGGTATGAGCTGTGGACTGCTTGGTTTGCATATGAAGAGTGCACTCACAGGGGAGTCATTTGTTACCTCTAGGAATTAGCTAGCTCTGGGAAGGGCAGTGTCTCCAGTATCAGCATGGCCTCATATGCCAGAGCATCACAAAAACAGAAAATATAGTTAATAAAACATATCTCCAAGTTTTTAAACCAAATGATATAATGGGAACAATGGTACATAAACAATAGCTTTTTCTTTTTAATACCTTCACAGTATCCCACAATCTGGATGTTCCATCACTTGAATGTAAATTCCATGAAGCGACAGTGTCACCTCTTTTGTCCACTGCTATAAGCCCAGAGACTAGTGCCAGACATAGAGTAGATGCTCAAAAATATCTGCTGAATGAATAAACAAATGGACCATAATGTATTCAACCATTGCCTTATCAACAGACATTCAGATTATTGTTTCTCAGTATTTTAAACAATGCTTCAATAAACATCCCTGGATATAAATCTTTATGCATTTGAATTAGTTAGGATTGGGTTGGAGAGTAAAATAAAACCTCAAATACTGAGGCTGTACCAAGACAAATATTTAATTTTCTCTCCTGTGTTCAAGAAGTCTGAGGTGGTCAGGTCAAGGATGGGATGGCTCTCCCGGGAGCCAGGGGCCCAGGCTCCTTCTACCTTGCTGGCTCTCACATTCATGGCTCCCATTCCCAAGGACACAGCCCGAACTCCAGCCAGTGACCAGCATGCCAGAGAGAAGAAAGAAGCAGGGCCCTAGGAGTATTATTCCCTCCTTTGAGGACACTTCCTGGAAGTTGCTACTTCTGTGTATGTAATACTGCCTAGAACTGGAGTGCATGGCCACACCTGACTATAAGGGATGATGGGAAATGTAGTCAAGAGTCCAGGTGGCCATGTGCCCAGCTCAGCATCTGTAAGTGAGGAAGACAGGGTGGTTGGATATGAGGAAACAACTAGCTTTTATTTCTGTCAGATAAATTTCCAGAAATAAAATTGCTGTATTAAAAGATATATGCATTTAAACATTTTTAATAAATACTGACAAATACTTTCCACAAACTTTAGTAATTGAATCCCGCCACCAGTGTATGAGAGAATCCATTTTCCTACTCGCTAACATGATGTGGGAAAAACTTTCAAAGAGTGATAATTTAGTGAGCAAAAGAAGTTATCCCATTGTTGTTTTAATTTGTATTTATGTGACTACTTAGTGCAATTTAACCTCTTTTCACATATTTACCGGCCATTTTTCATTCCCCTTCTATGAATTGCCTTTTCATATCCATTGCCCATATTACTTCCGGGTACAACAAAAAAAAGTTGTTCTTCCAGAAATGGAATCATCTATGCATCTTGATTTTGCAACTTGGTTATTTTCATGGACATCCTTCCCTATTGGTACATAAATATCTCATTATTTTTAATAGTATGGATTAACAGAATTTATTTAACCATACCCCTACTGTTGGACACTTACATTTAGTTTAATGTTCATGGGCAGCAAAAGAATGCTGCCGTGACATCTTTGTACATACATCCTTGCACACATAAGTGTTGATAGATATGTCAACACATAAGTGTTGACAGATAGGACATTATACTCCAGAGAGTTTCTCAGGCTCTTATTCATAGTTTACTGACTCTAGATTAAAGCACAGTTTTAAAATCTTGGTTATACAGAGTATCAATCAGGAATCCTTTGATTGCAACCCAACCCAAATTGGCTTAAACAAAAAAAGAGTTCATTGGTTCATTAACCACACCATCTAAAATAGCCCCACTTTTGTGCTTCTCTTATTCTGTTCCATTTCCCTTAATAGAACTTACCACTACAGACATTATCTATGTATCTATCTATCCATTTGTCCATCCATCCACCTACCCATCTATCTTAATGTGGTAGATATGTGTGGGGAAACAGGGACTTGGTCACTGCTAAGCCTCCATACCTGGCAGAGAGCAGGTGCTCAGCACTTTCACTGTCTCCATTTCTCGGTTCCGTAGCTGCCAGCAGCTTCAGGATTGCGTGCTATGCTCTGTATCCTGTGCATTCAACAGATAGATACATCCTGTTCCTAGTTGCTCCGGCAAAAGTCTCACAACTGGGTCTCAAGGGCCAGGCCTCGGTAATGTGTCCCCTGGATCCAGCGATTGGGGCCAGCCCCACATAGACCACATGGACTGCAAGGGAGTGAGGAGTCGAATCCAGGGAGGATTCAGAAGGATTCTGTTATCAGAAGAAGGGGGACCACAGCACACATACGTTATATTTGGTCAGCCTGCCTCCAGCAATTTAGACAGAGGTCAATGAGGGCTCTCAGAACTGACATCTGACAAACAGAAACAAACAGGAAAAGAAGCACAACCACTCGAGGCCACAGACTTCATCAACGATTCTTCCCTTGCAAATGTTCTATGTTTATTTTCTTTCTCACTGTTTTCTCCTAATTCAAGTCCTCATCGACATACATTCTTTAATAAAAATAGTCTGTAATATTAACAGTAGAAACATTTATTGAACATTCACAAAGTGCTGGACACTACACTAAGAGATTTGTGTGGATTCACAACAACCTATGAGGTAGTCAGGGGCTCAGAAGGGTTAAGTAACTCCCTCGAGGTCAAACAGCTAGTTTGTGGTAGATCTAGTCATTGTTCCTTTCACATCTCTGATGCATTCCCCTCTCTGAGCCTCTGATGGCTATCTCCTCTTGCTCTGATCCAAGACCACGCTTTCCAGCAAGGTCCAGACCTAGACCCTTTCTCCAAGGCATCCCAGTAGTCTCTCTCATCTCTGAACTCTTAAAGCACCTGGATCATTCATTTGATATTTATGAATATTTTGTATACATTTTAGAAATATATGTATTACCGTATAGTAAGCTCCTTAAGGGTACGAACAGTGCCTCAACCATCTTTGTGACTTCACTGATAAGAACAAGGTCTCACCTATCACAGACAGTGGGTGGATGACCACCTCAATGGAGCCTACCAGTGAGGCCCACTAGTATGCCAGTGAGCAAGGACTAATATTCATGATGGTGACTAAGAGTGTTTAAGAAAATGGTGAATTGTGTTCAGGGATATCTGGAGACAGTTTTTGTTCTCTCCCCCAAAGCCCCAGTGCATAGTTGTACATCCTAGTTGTAAGTCCCTCTACTTCTTCTATGTGAGCCACTGCCACAGCATGGTAACTGACAGACGTGTGGTGTGGTTCCATAACCAGGAAACGAACCTGGGCAGCTGAAGCAGTGAGAGCACCAAACTTTAACCACTAAACCATCAGGGCTAGCTCTGGGGAAGATTTTTAACTGACATTATTGAAATAAAATCTGGGAGGCTTGAGGGAACTCATTTCAGGATTTTTATATATTTATATGAACAACATTTATATATACACAAGCCCAGTCGCCATCTGATAGTTATCTACAGTCATTCAGACTAAGAGGGTGAGTTAAATGATGACTCAAAGCGAATCCCTTTACTATCGTCCCTCCCCTAAATAGACCCACCTTCCACCAATAAAGTTAGATGGAGAATCCTAGAACCTCTGAGAAAGGGACCTCATGGGTTCTCTGGCTCACTGTCTCCAAATTCCAGATAAAGAGAGTTTGGCTTTTCTTTCTTTATTCCTTGTCCTTACATGCTACAAATTAGTCTCTTTCCAGCAAACTATTCTTCTATGTCCACTGTCATGGGAGTCCCAAGATGTTAGTCTCAAGGACATCTAAAAGGATATTGGTAGCCTTTGTCCTTAGAAGAATTCTCCCAGGAGGCCAGAGGTGATTTTGGCCAAAGCCTCCTTAATCCTTGTTGTGCCCCCAAGCATGGGAGTGCAGGGTGCCCTTGGGTTTCCATGAGGAGATAAGGTTCCTCTGTCTTGGAAGCCTTTGGGCTGTGGGGTGGGAGGGCTGGGGAGAAGGGACTCTCTGGTCCTAAGACAAAGGGCTCTGCGGGGTCTGCACCAGAAAGGGCAGCTTTCTCAGCCCCCAGAAGTAGGCTTAAGGCTTTACTGACTCCTCAGGGCGGCTCAGAACCCCATCAGTAGACTTGAGTGCAATCCACTAGGAATACATAGCTCCCTCCCTCTGCCTCTCTCCTCCCAGCTGAATCCAGAATTACAAGAAAGACCAAGAGAGATGGGGTGAGCCCCAACCTGTGCTTCAGAGGGAGGCTTCAATTGGCATGATTTCCTTTGCACTCCTGCTTTGGGGCCCGTTACACCGTTTGGGTCCTGACACTCGCTGCCAGGCAGGAATTCATGAGTCTTCAAAGAAGACAAGAAAGCACAGTGTTAAGCAGATTGACTGAAGCTAATAAAGAACTAAAGCCTGGAGCAATCGGCAACTTCCCTCGGATTCCTGAGATCCCAGCAGGCACAAAGAAGGGATGAAAGTCTCTCGCTAACCTGGAGGGAAACTGAAACATCCAAGGGTGGATTCTACAGACGATAATGTGACCAAGTTCACAGAAAAATGATACTAACATTTGAAGTTATTGAAGCTCGTCCTCGGCTGTATTGAGAAAGACATCACTGTACTCAGAGCAAAATGACCCAATATGGTAAAAGCTAATGTAATATACATATCTTTTTGGAACAAAATAAATAGAATGATATAATTTTTATTTCTAGAGTGCTTTTATTTTTTGAAGATTTCTACTGAATCAGGGCACTTGGCCAACATTATCTTATTGCTTTACCATGTTCCCGTTGTAAAAATCTCCTTCATATATTTACAACCTACTTCTTGCTTACAGAAATACTCAAGAACGCCTTGGTAAGAATGAAGTTGGGTTTCTAAATGTAGAAGTCCCTGAAGGAAGGAGACTACAATAGAGTTCTCGGGCAACACTTCGCTCTCCCCACTGGGCTCACGTGGGGCTTGGCTCCATTCTAGAATCAGTGGGGGTTCTCCATGCCAGGCTGCTCAGGCCTGAGCAGGGAAGGGAATTACCCATTAGGTGGCCGCTGTTGCTCCAAACGCACGTGCTGCTCCATGGTTACCCAGGCTCTCTGCATGTGTGTTTGCAAGTTTGTACTCCGTTTTCTCTTTGACTCTTCAGGCACTGTGAATTCCCAAAATGAGGTTAACTATGAATCAAACTGTTCCCTGGAAGTGATGGTTTCTCTGAGTCTCACTTGGGGACTTGAAGTGGTTAGATGCTAACCTTTTCTCTTCCTGAAACCAGGGCTGGTAGAAGGAATGTCAGCCTGGAAATCGAGTGTTATTAGGCACTGCTCAATGGCCTCTGTGAGCCTCAGTTTCTTAACTGTTCCTAAAAGTGAGGAAACGGCCTCAATTAACCCCAAGACATCTGCCAGTAATAGAATTCCATGAATCTATGATGTCATAAGAGAATTGAAGTAACTCCCTAATGCTTTTTTTTTTAGTGGGTGTATTACTCTATGAACCAACAACTGCAGCATTATGATCTCTGTCTTTCAAGACAACCAAAAGTGACGCTAGGTCCAGAATCCCATGACCCAGAGCCACCAAAGCAATGACAGTGCCCACCTTGAGCAGGGGGACGGTCCCAACACTTCAAGCTCCTCCTGTAATTCTAAACTGAAGCCTTCAACTAACGTCTGATTCTAGTCACATGTTTACCAAAAAGCGCAATCAGCCTGTCCCCCACCGTAACGAGCAAACGTATGGCCGTGGAGGTAACATAACTACGTTCTTTTCCCTTCCTATCGACTACTTCTAGTTTCATATGGCGGCAATAAAAGGAGCATTCTGATCCTCTTAAGCTCTGCTTGGAAAAACAAACAAATGTGAATAAAAATTCCCCACTCTCTTCACTCTGTATCAAAGCCCTGTGGAATCAATTTTACCATACCAAGCCCCACCGAAATCAATGGAGTAAGCTCCCGAATTCATTTCCAGGGGCCTTGGCATTGTAAAAATAATTGGATTGTGCTGCAGTCTAACACTCTTTTCAGGAAATAGAGAAAATGTGCCTTTGCTAGTAGGTGGGGGTGATAACTCGTCTCAGAGCTGGTAGGTTTCACCCTGTGTTTCGTATTGTCTTGTCAAGAGGAGCTGTTATCAAGCCCTAAATGAGCCTGGCAGTACCACCCTCAATGAGGTGTTTAAAACTGTCTTCCCTAGTGAGAAGGAAAACACTTCCTTTGTTCCCATCTTTAAAATTAACTGCATAGTGTTACCACTATCCATGAGGTGTTTAACATCGAAATTGCCTTCCCTGGCGAGAAGAAAAACACTTACTTTGTTTCCTTCCTTAAAATTAATTGAGGTTTTTAAAAACTCATCCTTATTCAGCCAACAGTTGCATAGAAGGAGAGAAGAGAAGATGGGGTTTTTAAATGTTGCCTCTGTAGCCCATCAAAGCTTTTCAGCGTGTTCTTTCCGTTTGTGTGTTCTGAAAGTGTTCTTTCACTTGCTGAACACTTTTCTGCTTCTCGGCTTTATTTTCCCTCCATTATATTTTATAACATTGGTCTCATAGGTGTGACCCTTGGTAGGGAGTTAATTAATAGGTACTTGCTGGAATGAAGGAAGGACTCCATTGACCCAGATATTCCTTATGAGCTTGCAAATTTTCCACAAGCCTACTTGACTTGTTTCATGGAGTTAAAGAAATTGATTATTAAAAGTTAAAATTAGTCTCGGGGCCGGACCAGGGACATAGTGGTTGAGTTCAGTGCACTCTGCTTTAGCGTCCTGGGCTCGCGGGTTCGGATCCTGGGCGCAGACCTGCACCACTCATCAAGCCACACTGTGGCGGCGACCCACATACAAAGTGAAGGAAGATTGGCACAGATGTGAGCTCAGGGCCAATCTTTCTCACGAAAAAAATTTTTATAACTGATCTCTAGTATTACTATCTGAGGGTGCTTTGGTAGTTATGGCTAAAGATGTTCCCTGCCCCCATTTTCCTCAGGAATTCCAGAGGTGGCTCTACCTTTTATAATCATCCAGCTTGTATTTGAGATGTGAGGTGTTCTGTAGTCACTGCCTTTTGCAAGAAGCAGCAGAATGCAGAAGGCCGAAGAGGCAAAGTTTTGACTTTTACAGGTCAAAAGTCCAGGTGGGGCATAATAACAATAGGTTTAGAAGAACAGATAAAGAACCTGGCTACCTCTTCTCCAGATAAGAAATTTTCCAAAGGAAAGAGAATTTGAAGGGGGAGGGGAGGGAACCAAGAGAATTAGCCTGCTGGTGTGTTTCCCTGAGAAGAGGCCCCATGTCCTGCCTACCCTTACGCCCAAGGCTGAACTGCAGAGGGAGGGGGAAGAAAGGGAAGGAGGCTTGGGGGATCCTTGGGCACAGTGACCCATGCCTCATTCCCCACAGAACTCAGGGAAGCTGCAAGATACAGAGAACACCCCCACTCCCCCCTAGCATGCATAAAGGAGAAGACTAGAAACTACTGCAGGATGTGTCTGGGCAGTGGACCTGAGAGAGCGTCACAGAGAACCTGTGTCCCCCAGCATAGTAAGACAAGCAGTGGAATGTTCACCTGTGCCAGAGAGAGGCATGAGTACAGAAATGAGAGGGCCCTGCCGTAGGGCTGAGGAAGATGAAGCCATGGTCTACATGGCCAAAAACTGATAGGAAAGATGGACATTCCAGGGGATTCCCGGAAACTCATCACCTTGACCCCCACCCCAGCCCCTGTGCCTCTACACTATCTATGTAAGCTCCCTGGAATGGATACTCAAAATCCTGAATGGACTGAAATTGTTTCCACCACTTGGTGGACTGGGACCTTAAAATAGAAAATGAATTCAATCACAGAAAAATAGCTACATTTCTTTGCACACATTGAGTTTGTGGACTGAGATTTGTGCCTGCTGAACTCAGTTCATTTGCAAAGATGTTATTTGCGTAAACCAGAAAACCAATTACGATTACATCACTACCAAATAAAATCTAAAACATGTTTGTAAAGTTCATTTGTTGAATGTAATCTATGTACCAGGTACTGACCTATTCTCTTTAATACATGATCTCATTTATTCCTTGCAATTCATAGGTGCAGCTGTCCCCACTTTCTGATTAAGAAAACGAAGACTTAGAAAAGTTAAGTAATTTGCCCAAAGCCACAATTGTGGTAAATGATGGAGCCAGAGTTCAAACCCAGGAATGCCTGACTCCCAAATCAATATCCTTAATCACTAAGTTAAGCGACATACTGTCTTCTCATTTGGCTTCTCAGATCTCTCCAGGAACATTCCTTTCTACTTCCTCTGCTGCCCACAGTTTCAAGGCAATCACACATTCATGTACTGGAGCCTGGAGTACAAAGCAGCACGAATTTCATATTCTTCCTGCTCCTAGTTTCCAAATTGCCCAATAATTAAGTGGATCATTGCTGTCATATCTTTGTGCCCTGGACTTCAGAAGTTTTAGCTCAGTTCCTATTTCTTTTGCAGCCCACTACACCTTGTGAGTTAATCAAAATTGCTAATTAAATAAACTTCACCAGGGAGCAATATGCCACAGGAGACAGAGTTCTAGACCAGAAGTCTGTAGACCAACTATGTGCCTTGATTTCTCATTCTTGCTCTTCCATCAACGAACTGTTTGACCTTGGGCAATCACTTAACCGCTCTGACCCTCAGTTTCCTCGTCTACAAAATAAACACAATCTCAGGGTCCCCTTCTTCTCTGACTTTGCGTAATTCTGAAGAGCCAGTATTAAGTTTATTCTTTCATGGGAACTGGAACTGTACTTCTCCAAACACTAACTCTGATCTCTATCCGTATCTCTTTTCTAGATTTATCCCACATTCTGGGATAAAGCACAGGTCAAGTGTTTCACAAAGAGATGGGAAATTACATATAACAATACCTTTTCTTGTTGGCATTAGGAGGAACATGAAAACTGAAAAGATGGAATTGTTTTCAGGATGGCTGTATATAAAACTATATAAAGAAATATAAGAATTGCTATTAAAAGATTTGATCACTTGCTAAGACGTGGAGGAAGGTGAGTCATCCTGATAACAGGGCCTCCCACAGGAGCATTGTCTTGTGTCCTTTGAAACTGCTTACTATCATCCTTTCTTTAAAATCATTTCTGTTATTTGGTGATCAGTCTGTTCGTATTGATGTTATCTCCATTTCGTTAAGCATAAATTCTTTGATTTATTGAATTTGTTATTTCCCTTGCATGATATGACCCTACTCGGATGTTTTATTATTCTTAGGGTGGATGCACAACTCAGACCTGTACAATCAGAATATTTCATACCCCTGGCTAGAGTGTTTATTTAAGGGATAGACATATGACTCAACAGAACCAATGGATTCGCAGCAGAACCTCAGGACGCTGGCAGAAACTATCAAGCAAGATAAGTTCTCTTTCTACTGTGGTTGCTGAGCTATGGAGGATGTATATGCCATAGGCTGCTGGGAACCATCTTGCCACTATGTAGGAAGAGCTTGCCCAACATTGAAGCTAACACAGAGAAAGTAAAGTCTAGAGATGAAGAGAAACAAGCTTCCTGATTATATTGTTTGAGTACCTGGATCCCACAGTCTACTCCCTGGACTGTTAATAACACAGCCAATAAATTCCCTTTTTGTTTAAGCAGAAGCCATTTTAAGTCACATTTTTTTTGTCACTTGCAACTGAAATTAATCAAAATAGAATTTGGGAACCTGTAGAGAAGGTCCACAGTTCTTTACTTCTTCACATCAATAGATACCCAAGGGGCCTTTCTAAAACTGAGGTAATTGCTATGCCACAGGAAAAGACGCTAAAGTGGAATCGTATCATATCTGACTTTCATTTACATGCTGATTTTTGAAACTAACCCCCATGAAAGATGTAACTTCACAATCTTATTTCTCACAGCAGCAAACAAATTTATTGACATTTATTAATGCTAAGGCTTAATGTAAAAATGAAAAGGCACAAACCCTGCAGATAAGTAGGAATACTTCAGAATTCTCCACCTGCTACCAATTCACCACTAGGGATAGATTTTTCTCTTAAAGCCAGATTTTTTGAATGTCCAAATATCGCCATATGGTCTCTCCTCCAGAATTTTCTTATGTGATGTGGGAATCACGAGCTAACTGTCTAAAGATGACAGATTAAGAGGTTAAATATTAAGTCTAACATTTAAATTTATGAAAGGTGGCCAAGAGCAGAACAATAAAAATATAACTAACAAAAATTGGGAGAAAGAAGGGGTAGTGTAAATAATATGGATTTATCATCTTTCACATTCTGGAGTGAAATAAATACTGCTTTAAGTTGAAAAATCAAGAAATAGAAACATAAACATATATTTTGGAGTTACAAAAATAACCACCCAAAGAAATGACGACAGAGACAGAAATTGACACTAATGCTGATATCTGCAGAGTGGGACCAGGCATGACAGGGGAGGGAGATTTTTACTTTCATTTATGCCTCTTTTTAAAATTTTTTTGGAAAGGAAGATTGGCCCTGAGCTAACGTGTGTGCCCGTCTTCCTCCACTTTGCACATGGGATGCCGCCACAGCATGGATTGTAGGTCCGCACCCAGGATTTGAACCCTCGAACCCCAGGTGGGCCGCCAAAGCAGAGTGCGCAAAGTTAACTACTATGCCACTGGGGCAGCCCCTCATTTATGCCTTTTAATTCTCTTTAAACGTTTCATTTTTGTGTGTATGTATAATTTATAATTTTTAAAAAATTGGCCAGAACTTAAACTAAGTCTTCCTAGACAGCTTGCTCCCCTGCTATTTAAAATGTCCATTTCAAACAGTCTCTACTCCGTGGCATGGACTCCATCCCAACTTCCACCTCCAAACTTACAAACCTTTTTCTCTTTTAAAATGGAGGAAGCATCTCTCCATCTACCTGAGGTTAATCTCCCCACCTGTGTGTTGGGTCCTAGCCCCTCCTACTTCAGAAATTGTTCATTACCCTCTTTTTCTTCAATATCCTTAAACTCTATTAGCCCCTCCCTATCAGCAGATGCACATCCTCAAGCTACTCCCATCTTAAATTTAAAAGCTGCCTGGACCCCATGACCCTCTCCAGGTACCTCTCTTCTCTCCTTCACGGCCAAATGTCTCCATTTCCTACTCCTGAACTCACTCCCATATGGAGTCTGCCTCCATCACTCCACCAGAACTCCTTTTGCTAAATTCGCCAGTGGTTCCAATCTCTCAATCCCACCATTACGACCAATATTCCTCTTATTGATTTCTCCACAGCTTGTGACACAGGGGACCACTCTCTTCTTAAAACATTCTCTTCTTTGACTTTTAGGACACCACATCTTATCACCACTGTGATTTGACTGACTTGGGACCTCATATGTTGTTTTGTGGACAAGTTTTCCCTTCACTGAGGACTGTTTCTCAAGTGAAGCCATAATCTCGGCCACGACATTGACTAGAGCATTTGCTCTACACAAACCTCTGTATTCCACGTGCAGACCTTCATACCAAGTGCTTCCTTAATCCTCTGCTTGCTTCTATAATCACCTTCGGGAGCGGGCGCCATCCCCTCCAGGTTGCTCCATGGGGAAGCCATCTTGCAGAAAGGCCAGCTTGCCGCTGGAATTTTTATTGGATTTCTTCAGAGACACAGTGTAGAAGCAGTTTTAATGAATGTGCTTCCACTTGTAATGGAAAACTTATTTCGTGAAATTAAGAGAATTCAGTCACTTGTGGCTTAGAATTCAGTTTGGGGGGGGGTGGTGGATAGTTCTCAGTTGATCAGGATTCTCTCTCTTTCCTTCTTTGATCTGGTTTCTAGTGGGGGCAGAGGCTTAAGTATCATCCTAACATCATCTCTGTGCTTCTTTCTGTGCCTTCTTCCCTGTGGGATCCACTGAGAGTGAACTGTCTGATCTCCCAGCACAAGTGCACATTGGTTATTGCAGGAGAGCTTGAGGGCTCTCCCCTGTTGATTTGGACCCACCTGGATCTCAGGGGCCTGATGACATATTGGCCTCCTTTGCCAACCCGGGCTGTCCACCCTTCCAGCCTCCTACGGACCACAGTGCCTGGGAGGCACTTCAACATTCCTCCAGGGCCTGTGAGAGACAAGGGGTGTGTGTGGATGGGCAGGTGTCTGGTGGGGGGGGGGGCAGGAAGGGAGTGGTATTCTTGGTTATCAGAGCTATAAAGGGCCCTCTCTATGCTCTTTTCTACTCTTCTAAAGGCCAACCCAAGCTGGCTCAGAGCTATTTTTTCCCAAAGGTCCAGGCAGAGCCAACACTTCCCATCCCCATCCCCACTGATTTTCACAAGTTCTCTTCTCACCTTTTCTTTCTCAGTCCCTCCTCCAGCCCAGAAAGGAATTTGTCTCCCTATGGTGAGAAGACCGTTTTTAAAAAATATATGCTATTCTTCTCAACTTTGTGGTCTATGGTCTATGTTCTGAATCTTTACAGGCAAAGTCAACTTTTTAAGAATCAAAAAGAAAAATACATATATCTTTTCTGTGAATCTCTCGGCTCCTGCAAATAAGAAGCCTCAGATTGTATTGTTTTTATTATAGTTTTAAAAAATTTTTTGAAATTCAGGCTCTGTTTGCTGTCCTTTCAAGACAATGAAGCACATCCAAGGGAAGGCTATAGGGTAACCAGAAATGAGAAAATTCTTAGTTTAAAATGCACAGATATCATCTAGGTATGTAAGCATAGATTCTTTTATTTACTATCTCCCTCTTGCCAAAGAATTCATGAAAGGAAAAAACCGTAAAATTTCTCCAGTCTTATATTGCCAGATTTCTGCATCTTTTTACCCTTCTGAAGTTTCACCAATTTTTAGTGAAAAGGAAAAAAGAAGAGCAAAACCAGAAGCAAAATTCTAAGCTTCAAAATTTCTTTGTGCCTATGTTTTTACGCAGTTTCTTCTGCCATGGCATGAAAATGGACAATATCATTTTCATGTAATAGCTGAATTTTGATTGTTCCAGCACATATACAAATTACATGCCTTTTTTTGTTAATCTTATCTAAATGACCATTCTTTTCTTTTGCTTCATTATTCTGATTCAAGCATTTGAAAATCAAAACCCACATTTAGTGAAAAGAAAATTTTCTTTAATTTCATAATTTATCATTATTATATATGACTCATTTTAACTTATTAAAATTTATTAATCTGAAAGTACTTAAATACCTGAAATTGGCAAGACAGCACGCAAGCCGGCAGGAATGCTTTAAGTGAGCATTAAAGCATTCTAAAGTGGGGAAAAAATGCAAGGAAAAAACAGCTCTAGGAGGGAAAGGTTTGGGGCGGGAGAGAGAAACAGGCACTTTTCCACGCCGCCTCCTGGCTATCTGTCCAGTTGGCGGGTATTGTTTGTTACTTGAAGGAAATACGACAGATACAGAACGTCCACGGCGCAGTCCTGTTATTGACCAAAAACGGCTGCAACAGGAGGCGGGCATCGCCAGGGTCGGACTGCGGAAACGCAACCAACGGCGCGGGCGAGGACGAGTTTCAACGACTGCGAACTGCGTGAACCGTGTGACCTTACTATTGTTACTGAATAAGTGCATGTGCAGCCGCATTCCTAAATGCCCCGCCGCCGGGGACGGCCTGGGACCGCTGCGCTTCCTCACAATGAAAACATGGAGGCGAGCTTTTGTTCAGCTGGGCCCGGCTCAGGAGCAGCGCCTTCGGGCGGAGACGCGCAGCCCCCGCCTCCACACGGGGGTCTGCGGGCGCGCGCGCCGCGGCCGAGGGCTCGGGTCGGCTGCCCTCGGCTCCCCGCGCCGCCGCGGCCCGGGCGGGAGGCAGGCGGCGGGGGCGCGCGGCGTCACAAAGCCCGGCGGGCACGCCGAGGTCCGCGCCGAGGCTGCGGGCGCCCCAGGCGAAGCCGCTCGCGGCCCGCCCTCGCGCCGCCTCCCGCCGTCCCCCGCGCGCGCCCCGCCGCCGCCGCCCGCCGGGGCCGCCGCGCCGCAAAGCGTGCTGGGAGAGCCGGAAGGACGCGCGAGCGCTCGGCGGCGGCGAGGTTATAAAAGGGAAGGAGCGGGCGGCGGGGGGAAGTGGGCGGTTCGGCTGCTCGGGGCGCTGTAGTCTGGCGTCTGGGCCTCCGGAGGGGCGTTCTCTGGTCGGCCGCCGGTGCAGGCCGCAGTGACAGGGCCGCGCGCCCCCCGCTCCTCCCCGGTGCAGCGCCGGCTCGCGGCCGCCGCGCCCCGCAGGCCCAACATGGCGCAGGAGGTGGTGGAGTACCTGAGCCAGAACCCGCGGGTGGCCGCCTGGGTGGAGGCGCTGCGCTGCGAGGGCGAGACGGACAAACACTGGCGCCACCGCCGGGAGTTTCTGCTCCGCAACGCCGGGGACCTGGCCCCCGCGGGCGGCGGCGCCTCCGCGGCCCCGGAGGACGCTGCAGGCGCCGAGAGCGGGACCCGCAAGCGGCAGCTGCAGCAGCTCATCTCCTTCTCCATGGCCTGGGCCAACCACGTCTTCCTCGGGTGCCGGTGAGTGAGGACGCGCCGCCGAGCCGCTCTCCCGGTTTTGTCTGCCCCTCCCGGTCTGGGGCCCGGAGCCCTCGGCGGGGAGGGAGCTTGCGAAGCGCGGGAATCGGCGGGCCCCGCTGCCCTCTAAGGGTGAGAAGGGCGCCTCTGCCCGAAGCCGACATGATTTACAGTCTGGAGGTGCCCCCGTCGGGTGGGGGCCGCTGGGGGAGCTGTTGGCTGACGACGTTCTTGTGGATGGACACTACATTTAAAAGTTGGCCAAGAGGGACCTCGCCTCCCAACCTTGGGGCATTTGTTGATGGGGTTCCAGGAAACCGAAAGTTCCTGGCAGTTGGTACACTTTTTGGTTACAACCAGGAAATGCAGTTCCTGTGGCCCGTTTGTGCACGCCAGAAGTAGTAACTTAGAAAAACCACTTTTTCAAAAGTGTCGTCTTCTTTTTCAGGTATCCTCAAAAAGTTATGGATAAAATACTTAGTATGGCTGAAGGCATCAAAGTGACAGATGCTCCAATCCATACAACAAGAGACGAACTGGTTGCCAAGGTGAAGAAAAGAGGGATATCGAGTAGCAATGGTTAGCAGATCATAGATGTGAACATACATAGGAGTTTAGAATATAAGTTTCATATACTTAGGAATTACTGTTATTGCTAATTGTTTAATAAGCTAAAGTTTATATAATGTTATTAATCAAGTTGGAACATTAAACCTAAATTACGTGTCTGTGTATTTTAGGCTCTGAATTTGACTGATAGTCTCCTTTGACTGCTTTAGATTTTGAAGTGTCAAATGTTGTCTGTACTGTTGATTTTTTTGCGTGTGTGTGTGTGTGTGTGTGAGGAAGATTAGCCCTGAGGTAACATCCGTTGCCAATCCTCCTCTTTTTGCTGAGGAAGACTGGCCCTGGGCTAACATCCGTGCCCATTTTCCTTTACTTTACATATGGGATGCCACCACAGCATGGCTTGACAGGCGGTGCACCCGGGATCCGAACCTGCGAACCCCCGGCAGTGGAAGCAGAGCTCGGGGACTTCACTACTACGCCATGGGGCCGGCCCCTGTTGATTTCTTAATATTAGAAATTAATGATGTTATTTAATGCTGTTTTAAGAAATTTAGTTATATTCCAAACTTTAAAGAAACTACTCTACCTTTATTTTAATGAGTATCTGTCTTGTAAATTTTCAGCTCATACGTATGAGGTAGACTTAGTTACAAATCTGTTTTCCTTCTTTTTAGAAGGGGTAGAAGAGCCATCGAAAAAACGAGTCATAGAAGGAAAAAACAATTCTGCAGTTGAGCAAGATCATGCAAAAATTTCTGCCAAAACAGAACGTGCATCAGCTCAGCAGGAAGTCAGCTCAACATGTACGGGGTCGTCTACGAAATCAGAGAGTAGTGGGAACTCAGCTCGGAGCTCTGGCCCCTCGAATCAGAATAGCTCTACAGGTGATGGAGATCGATCTGTTTCCAGCCAAAGCAGCAGCAGCCTTTCCTCTCAGGTAACAACGGCAGGGTCTGGAAAAGCTTCTGAATCTGAAGCTCCAGATAAACGTGGTTCAGCGTCGCTTGTCTCTTCGTTGTTGAAATCCAGTGTGAATAGTCATGTGACCCAGTCCACTGAATCCAGACAACAAAGTGGATCACCTAAAAAGAGTGCTTTGGAAGGCTCTTCAATCTCAGCTTCTCAAAGCCTCTCAGAGATAGAGGTGCCCTTGTTGGGCTCCTCAGGAAGCTCAGAAGTAGAGTTGCCACTGTTGTCTTCTAAACCTAGTTCAGAGACAGCTTCAAGTGGGTTAACTTCCAAAACTAGTTCAGAGGCAAGTGTTTCATCATCGGTTTCTAAAAACAGTTCCTCATCAGGCACATCCTCACTGACTCCCAAGAGCAGCACCTCAACAAATACATCGATGCTGACTTCCAAAAGCACTTCGCAGGTAGCCGCATCACTGTTAGCTTCCAAGAGCAGCTCCCAGACCAGTGGGTCTCTGGTGTCCAAAAGCTCTTCCTTAGCGAGTGTGTCCCAGCTGGCTTCTAAGAGTAGTTCTCAGACTAGCACATCACAGTTGCCTTCTAAAAGTACTTCACAGTTAAGTGAGAGTTCTGTCAAATTCTCTTGTTGCAAGTTAACCAACGAAGATGTGAAACAGAAGCAGCCTTTTTTCAATAGACTGTATAAAACGGTGGCGTGGAAGTTGGTAGCTGTTGGTGGCTTTAGTCCCAATGTGAATCATGGAGAGCTCCTAAACGCAGCTATTGAGGCTCTGAAAGCAACACTGGATGTGTTTTTTGTCCCACTAAAAGAACTAGCAGATCTGCCTCAAAATAAGAGCTCTCAAGAAAGTATTGTTTGTGAATTGAGATGCAAGTCTGTGTATTTGGGCACTGGCTGTGGAAAAAGCAAAGAAAATGCAAAAGCAGTTGCATCCAGAGAAGCACTGAAGTTATTTCTCAAGAAAAAGGTGGTGGTAAAAATATGTAAAAGGAAATACAGAGGCAGTGAAATAGAAGACCTAGTACTCCTTGATGAAGAATCAAGGCCTGTAAACTTACCTCCAGCATTAAAGCATCCTCAAGAATTACTATAATATGTGCAAAATATCACTGCGTACAATATCTGGTATTTGAAGAGAAAAACTGGCTTTTGTACAACATAAAACAGGCTTTCACAAATTTTGTATTGCTTTTTTCCAGTTTTGCAGAAAATTTACATCGTAGTTCTCGTCACACAATAAAAGTTGTAAATAATTTATCAATGACAGTACACATTAAAAAGTATGCATTAACAGCATACCAGTATGCTGTTTTGTTTGCTGAGGAAAATACTGTCTTCTATTTTTAATGATACGTTAGGTACGATGTGTAGTTCTGTAGAGTCTTAAAACTTTTGTACTTTCAATTTGGTGAAAATGTATTAAGTTGACTACCATGCGTTTTTTTCCCTAGCTGAATAAACCTCCACATCACACAAAAGGGGACCATAGTATTTGAATGTCTGCAAGTTTGTGAAGCTTAAAGTTTTAAGAATGTTGCGCATAATGTTGAACACGTCTCTTAAAGAATAAAAGAAAAAAATAGTTGCCTCAGACTATTTTTATGAGAAGTTGTAAGCATTTTTTTAGATATAAAGTACTTAGGTTATTTTATTCTGAAGTTGTTTAAAATTCACCATGATTTTAACTGCTGCAGATTCTTTAAGTGGGTTAATTTATGTTTTGAGGTAAAATACAATTTACACTTTTTCTTAAAGACATAAATGTGGGTTTCTACATTAAGCATATTTTGTGACTACTACTATTAACAGATTGATTTGTTTAGATATTAAATGCTTTAAGCTATTTTACCTTTTCAAGAAGTTGTGTTTTTTTTTTTCCCCGAGTCAGAACCAATTCCTGCAAATAGGCTTCCCCGCTACTAGTCATTGTGAACTACAACCAGGTAATTTTTCATAGCTGATGTACAACTTTTTATGGATAGAGCAGTTACAGTTTGCAAATCTAGAACTGGATGGGTTTTTTTTTGTTTACAAATCCTATAGAAGGATACTGGGAAGAATAGAGAGCCAAGCTCAGCTCTTGAATGAACCTGATCAGTTGAATTAACATTTGTTAGTAGTCAAATGGAATCCTGTTTCTGTGTTAGGTGATTCTGACTGTATTACTCTATTGTGGTATATTCTGTTTCATTGTTCTTCAAACTCTGACCCAAGATGTGTGTTATTTTTGTGGCCTTCTGGCTTTCTAGATGCTGTACATGGATCAGTAATGGTGATAATGTACAGAGAAAAATTTAGGGCTGGCCCGGTGGCGTAGTGGTTAAGTGCTCCACTTTGGTGGCCTGGGGTTCACGGGTTTGGATCCTGAGCGCATACCCACACGCTGCTCACATGCTGCTCGTCGAGCCATGCTGTTGTTGTGTCCCACATACAAAATAGAGGAAGACTGGCACAGATGTTAGCTCAGTGACAATCTCCCTCAAGCAAAAAGAGGAAGATTGGCAACAGATGTTAGCTCAGGGCCAGTCTTCCTCACCAAAACAAAAGAAATGACCTTTTACATTCACATGTTTACATTTACTGTTGTATTGGAATAGGAAAATTGAACAAAAGCACACTTTATGTAGAAGCTACTTCTAGGATACTTTATATACTTGAAATAATCAGAGTGGTTTTTATTTCACCAGATAACCTTCAAAAATGATTCATTTTTGAGGATGTTGAACTGAATACCAAAGCTAGGTCCATCTTCTGTCAATGAGTTGCCTTTCATGTCAGAAGCAATAATGTGAATGTCATGAAAGCACTTGGAAGTACCTCACCTTCCTCAGTCTTGGGAAGTATATTTTGCAGGACAGTGTTGCCAGAAAAGCAAGCCAAATATTACAAAGAATAATAAATTTCTGTAATATATCTAATTAGGTGGTTTGATAATTTCCTAAATTGGCTTATTTTCAGTTAATATAAAGGTTGAAAATACTTAGTTATAGTAACCTGATATGTTTGAATTGGAGGAAGCTGCTTAGTGTAAAAAACACTTTATAAACATTTATTTGTTATAATCATATTGAAAGCTAATAAAATAGTCAAAACTTAAAGAATCCCTGATTTAAGAGAAATACATATTTTACAATTCATGGAGAGTTGAGTGCAGAAACAAAGCAACCTTTGGAATCTATTCCTGAGATAGAATCTTGGCTCCCTCTGGGAATTCAACCTTTTAACCTCATCATTTAAAATGGGACTAGGAAGTTTAAATGAGACAATACATGTAAAGTGCCCAGTATAGTGCAGTATACCATAGTTTATTCATTGCTTTTGTATGTGTTCTCATTTCCTCACAACCTTCTGAGTAGCTGTTCTCATCTGGCCCATTTTTCAGATGAAGAAACAAAAAGTAATTTGGTAAAGATTGAATTCAAGTCCTTATCTGATTCCGGGGCCCAAACTCTTACTATGTTGTATTGCTTAATATCTTTCTCACATCTCTAAATGCTAAAATTTCTGAAAATCCTCAGACTGGTTTTTTACCAGTTTTATTAAGTGATCACACTTTGCAAAGCCTCATTTTCTTGAAATGAGTCATATCAGAAGCTTTTCTGTTTGTTTACTAACGATTAGTACTTGCATGTCTTGAATATTCTAACTAGGGAATTATCCCATATAGGTGCAGTTGAAGTTTGTTTAGAAAAAAAAAAAAAAATCCTAAAATAACTTGCAGTCAAGTTTAGTGAATAAAATAGATTATCAAGATGGGAAGTACTGAGTTTTTTTTTTTAATCAGTGAGATGAGACGATGTCCTGAGACTGGATTTTCTTGATGGTGCTAAAATTGGGATTTTTTTTAAAACGGTAGTTAGAAAGTTGACTTTGAAGAATGGTGTTGTCATGAGTTTTTAACCACAATTCTTGGGGCCTGCCGCTGCTGCCATTGGCTGTGATAATGGTCATAGGATATGTGTAATTCCAAGGCTTTTGATATGCATTATCAAAAACCTCCAATTTAAATTCTGTGTGAAAGAGCATGATTTCCCCTGCCAAGCGCAGCTTTACTTGGCACAGATTTCTCCTTGCTGTTGAGATTCCTGAGTAATGGCAGTGAGAAGGTAAGCAAAGCAATCAACTAGAAACCAGGGCAGTCCTACAACTGTTGAAATTGTACTTTAAGGGGAGTTTATAGGCTTTGTCCTCAATAATTGTGCTAAAGTCTTATATTGACTTACTTTTTAGACACTAGCAAATCTATGGATATCAATTTCAGCATGCCTTGTGAAATATTTTCTGTGGTTGATGAAGAAAAGAGCTCTTTGTTAGGTTTCTACCATTTAAACAAATACAGATAAATGCAGGAGTTGTCAAGCCATTAATTTTCCCACTACCCCTCCGCAAGAAAAATACTAATAGTTCACATTTCCTTGACTTGCCTGGACTCAGCTTGCTATCCAGCTAGAGCCATTCCTTTTTACTTTTCTTACCTTACTACCAGCGTTAATCTCTCTCTACTTTTCTGTTTTCTTTAGAAAAACTACTGCAGGAAGGTCATTATTTGGCCTTTGTTCTTTTGTTGTTTACAGAGCAAGAAAAAATAGTTAGTGGACAAGGTCCCAAACAAAATTGACTAGCTTGGAAGGGAAAAAAAGTACAGGAAGGGTTAGCTACAGGACATTCTTCTTAGCTAAAACTAGAGATTTCATAGGCCAGTACTTAACAGGAAGCAATCAAATACTTGTGATTTTGAAACTTATGAATAGAATTAGAATCCTCTTTGGAACTCATTAAGAAGCAACCAAACTAACAAACAGCAAACACACTGAACTATGAAACTGTACTATTATATAGAAGTGGAACTACTATATGTATTGTATATAGCTTGAAATGAAAAGGAATGCCAAGACAAGTGCACAAAAAGATAAGAATCACCTAGTGTTTTCCTTATGACTGTTTCCATGTAAATCAGCTTACCAGGCCTTGGACACTGAAATGATAAAACCCGAGTTCTGAATATGTGATCCGTGGTTTTCAAACTTTCTTTCAGCCATATTTCTTCAAAGAAAAATGGAAGCCCTGTGTGTGTAAAACAGATAGGAGCAGACCTACTCTGGTCAAAGGTGGGCGGCCACACCCTACCACTGAATTCCTTCTACCTTCCTTTCCCAAGGCCTGCGGCACCTTGGACTCTGAGCAGAAGGGGGTTATGAGGCCTAGTGTAGATGGCCAGCTTTTTTCTGCAACAGGTATTAGAGTGAATGTAGGCAGAAAGCCACCAGATTACTACAAAATGGAACTAATCTGTTTTTAAGGAATGTGCCATATTAGAATTTGTAATTAGTAGAGACTCATGTCAGGCTTAAGGGCTCATCACAAATTAACATTTAAATAACAATAAACATAGCTACCATTTCTTTTTTATTGAGAAATATAATTACAGAAGCCCATAAAGTCCATATATATAAAGTCCAATAATTATTAATTGCCCACATAATGATTACCTAGGTCCTAAAATAAAACTATGTCAGCATAGCAAGAATTCATCATGTGAATATAGCTATAATTTATTGGGTGCCTACAATATGTTGATGCTTTACAAATCTTATTTAAGCCTCCCGACCCTATGAAGTGGGTTGGTGGTGTTGATCCTATGTTACAAATGAGAAAACTGATGACCATTTTGAATTGTCAGTCAAATCACAGAACTAGTAAATGTTGAAGCAGGAACTCAAATCCAGTGTCCTCAGAGAAGATTAAACAATGACTTGGTTATAATTTAGGCCACTGAACGTGAACACCAATGAGATGTTTTGTCCCGTGATATTTGTTTCCTATGTTCCAGAAAATAGTAAGTATAATCACACTTTGAGGAAATCTTTGAGAAATTTTATTTAACTCAACTAGGAAGCTTCTAAAGAAGTCAACTTTAAAGAAACTGGTCAAATATGGATCTGAAATAATCATTGGAAAATATTTTCTGGACATTCTATTTGTAGAATTTAAAGGGATAATTTACAGAGGCAATGAAATAATGATATAGGAATGGTTGAAACATATATCTTATGAATCCTGCCTCATTGCTCTTTACCATTTATATACTATTATTTTTCTATACTTGCTAAGGAAAAAAGTGGTTCTCATGAAATAAAAGCTAATAGAGGTCAGTGGAAGCATTTCTAGTTTCCCTTACCTGTGTGCCCTGATAGTGGACCATCCTTAATGAGGGAATTATCACGCGTGCTCGGAAACCTGCAGTTTGGAAACCGATGTAGGATAAAGTGCGTGTACCTTTCTGTCCTTGTTTTTCATTTCAAACTATTGAATGCAATTAATGAGAAATATGATATAGGTAAAAAAAAGAATACTGTTTTGAAAATATTCATTCCTTTTCCTTGTAATTCACATTCTCTAGCCATCATTCTGCCATTATGGCTCATAGGGAAGGAGAGAAGGATAATGTGACTTTAGGGAAGTCTATCCCAGGGATAGCAAGGAAGCAAAAATCCTCCGATTCCAGCCCTGGCAGATTTTGAGGAGGAGAAGGGTGAAGAAGGGAAGCAGGCATTTGAGACATGTGGGTCCTGACCTCTGCTCTGTAGCATGAACTTCACCTGTGTCAGTATTGCAGCAGTGGGAATAATGACAATTTTCATGTAATGAGCCTGCCTCATTTGTCCTCTGACTATAATCAAAGAATGCATCACTCCTTAGAAGGGTCCAAGAGATTGAAATGAAGAGGGCTTGAGTAAGAGATACTGAAGGCATCGGGACCTTAAATCCAGAGTTACTGAGTTGCACAACACCAGGGGGCACCATTCACATGGAATACAATGGATGTCATTTAACACAATAAATGATGTCCCTTGGAGTCGTGGAACAAGGTGGCCCTTTTTGGCCCCTGAGATTGCCGTATGACAGTCTAACAAACTGTTCTTGGGGGTAGCATATGCTAAAGTTGTTTGATGATGCTGGGGGCACTGGTTATACTTGGTCACCAATTACTTTGCCCAACACATTCTTCTGTAGGAGGAATTCTTTCAAGACAATAGCCTAAAATCAAATCAGGTGAAGTAAAGCTGCTTGGGTTATGTTAAGGTTTTTTTTTTTTTCTCTGTATTCACAAACCTTGGGGGAAATTCAGGAACTAGGCAGATGAAGAATTACATCAGCTCGGGTGTGGAATAAATCTGAGCGTCTGCCTTGTGTTCTTTCCTGCAGATGGATAGTGTCCTCTAATTACATCAAGTTTGCTTCTGTGCATTCCATGTAAACCCACATCACTTACTCGGTTTCCCTCTTATCTTTCTCTTTCTTTGCCCATTAATTTTTTTTTGGTTGTTACCTTTTGCTGATGTGAGCTAACATAAATGAATAGAGATTTTGAGATTTTTACTTTCTGAAACCGTGGGAAGACAATACTTGAGAAGCCAGACATCCTATAAATTGCAGTGTGATGTTGGTTCTGGGAGAAGAGTGAAAGAGAATATCACGGACCCCTTTTGATCTCTGTCAGCATCCAACAAGAGGGGAAAAGAGTGGTACACACAAAATAATGTAAGGTCAGCTCAACTCTGTTCCCATGAAACAGATCTGTAAATTTTTTGTAGACTTTAGTGGTTTTTTAGAATTTAAAATTCTATCCCTTTCTGTTGTAAGGGAATCCATGCCACCATGTATCAAAGCAAAGCTTCCCTAATGAGTCTTGACCTACAGCAGACAGACTAAATAATATCAACAGCATATTGATTTTCTATTTCTACTATAACCAATTACCACAAATTTGGCGGCTTAAACAATACAAATCTGTAGGTTAGAAGTCCAAAGTAGTTCTCCCTGGGCTCAAATCAAGCTGTTGGCAGCTCTGTGTTCCCTTCTGAAGGTTCTGAGGGAGAATCTGCTTCCTTGCCTTTTCCAGCTTCTAGAGGCCACTCCCATTCCTTGGCTCATGGTCCTCTTCCTCCGTCTGCAAAACCAGCAATGGTGAGTTTCAGAGTAGCTGACTCTGCTATCGCATCCCTCTTTCTGACCCTGACTTCTCTGCCTCCCCTTTCCACTTTTTCTGCTTCCCTTTTCCACTTTATAAGAACCCCTGTGATTACATTGGGTTCACAAGGATAATCTTCCTATTTTAAGACCATCTGATTAGTTGATCATCTGATCAACTTTGTTAATTCCGTCTGCAACCTTAATTCTCCTTTGCCACATAATGTAACGTATTCACGGGTTGTAGGGATTAGGACACGGGTACCTTTGGGAGTCCATTATTCTGCCTACCACACAGAGGTTTGAGTTCACCACCACCACACCACCACCATTTATCTTCAGAATGCTGGCTTTCTGACTTCATAAACGACAAGTGTTGACTGCCTTGTTGCTGAGCAAGATACAGTATAGAAAGTGGTACAGCTTAAAAATGAGTTCTGCAGTGCAGCTGGATAAATTGCTGTGATGGATATACTTGCTTTAAATGATGTCTGAACACAAGTTTCGCTGACGTTTAATCCTAAAAGCCTGATAAAGGAGCCTCTTTTTGCTCCAGGCATCCTTCAATAAGAAAGATTTTCTCTTAAAAGTCTAGTAATAGAAGTAAAATATCAGCTGCAATGGCAGACAAATTGTTGACATTTTTCCAAGACTTCTTTTGGGGCGGAAAGACAGAGTAGAGTTTCAACTTTGCCATAATGAGGCTAAAGGGTGTGGTGATGGCTATACAAAAAGTGCTCTACGGCTAACTTCATTACTTATCGCCTGATCTCACGGATGTTAAATGCCAACTTCTCACTGCTGAGCCAAATACATCTTAAATTTATAGCTCTCAAGTATAGCTGGACAAATAGCAAAGGGCACGTATAATTATGAAAACACTCGATTGTACATTCTTCATGGCCATTAACAGTTAAATACATTCTAGGCCTTTAAAAAAATCACACTGACTTTAAATATCTAAAATTTCATTGCAAGTATCCTAAGGGGTAAAAGGGAAGTGTTCTTGAGGAACATGACAGCACATGTTTCTCTCTGGATAATAAGTATAATTCTAAAATCAGAGATTGTTTAAAAAAACGCAAATTTACAAATCTCAATTTTGTGTAATTCAAAGAAAGAATATCTTTATTTGGAAAGAATATCTTTATTTCATTTTCTAGCACTTTCAAAACATTTTTAGAACACCTCTTTTGGAACTGCCTTTTGCTCCAGAAGTGTATTCTTTGGAATTGCCTTAGTGATTTTAGTGGTAGAAAATGTTTGTTTTTTAGTGGACTGATTTGACTTTTACTTTTACTTGAGTTTAGGGTACAAACTGCACTTACCAGATGGGGCCTCAAATTTCCTCATCAGTGTTGATGATTCACAAGCCCCCACTTAAGGGCTCTTGTGGTTTAACACAAAAGTTGTCCAGTCTTACCGTTTTTTGACTACATATATCAGTTACGGTCCTTCTGTTTCTAGCTACAGAAATTAACTCTAAAACAGCAAAACCAAAATTACTGAAAGGATACTGGGTAGCTTACTGAATCAAAGGACTAGTTAACAACTGGATCTCAAGGATCTAAGCAGCAGGGACAGACAATTTAATCAATGTACTACAACCAAAGCAATTCAGTTCCAATCAATTTACTTTCTGTAGCTTGACTCAGGCTTCTCCTTCTCAGGAAAGAGAGTCTAAGTGGCCAAGCTTAGGTTACATGTTTGGTGCACGAATAATTTATTATTGACAATGTCAACAGTAGGTTTGACTCGATGAAGGACCAGGCACAGATACCACCTGGATAAATCAAAGTTCACTTTTTTAAAGTATATAGAATGAAGTTAGCGCAGTCAGGATACTCTTGCGGAGAGATCAGCACTGTTCTCCAAAGACAAACAGAGGTGGAAACTTCTGGACCCCAATCCTTAACAGATACTGTCTGAGTTAGTGGGGGTCACATCAGACCTTCTGAGAGCTCAGCTGCATCCTTCAGGCCCACTCTGATGTAGCAGAGGTTAAAGGTCTGAGATACGGCCTGTCTACTTATATGTTGGGGGCCACCATACCTGAACAAAATGTACCCCAAATTAGAGTTATTCTCTGAACACTGGGATTTCTAGGGTTCAATATATAGAACTTTTAGCCTGGAAAAACTTTTCATCTATTGCTGTTAGCTTTCCCAAGACAACATGGCTTGAGCCAAGGACATACTGGAATTCAAAGTTGTAGCACCAGAACAAAGGTCAGTTACACATGTGTCCCCAGGAGTTGAGCAATAGCCCTTGGGCCAGCTAAAGAGGCTATCCTGAGCTAGGAACCTTGATTGACACTCCCGTTGAGACCATATGCCTGGGGTATGGGAGGGGGGTAGGGCAGTGGTGGTGGTGGTGGTGAGGGGATAGCTCTCCAAAGTTCTCATTGCTTCGGGGATAATTCTCCAGAGGGATGTTTTAACCACAAAAAGGGAAAGATGTGCTGGACAGGCCAAAATAGATGTCCTGTAGAATGACCCCAGAACCCTGGGTCCTGCAAGATGTCACCAGGGGTTCCACAAGAGCCTGTGATTGAAAAACAATAAAACAAAACTTTTTTGAACTTTGCACGCTGTGCAATGCTAGCCCTCACAATGATCAATTGTCCTATTAATTTCGTTGGAGGGCTTTCAGCCCTGTATGGCAGGGCACAGTAGCACAGTGTTCATTTAATTGAGTCCGTTCTCAGTTTTTGACACTAGATAAGGGAGTCATTGATGATTTGATAATTGCCAAGTGCCCTCAAAGGGGGTTGGTGAGGAGAGAGGAAGATGGTAGGCTGATGATGGCAGCCTCTCCATCCTGAATCACCTCGACTCCCCCAGTCTCCCCACCAACTGACAGCAGCAAATAAGCTCTACCAGTTAGAATATTGGAGTGAAATTTCCTTTCTAGAGAAGGAATTTTTTAATGCAGTGTGACCCAGCTGTCCACTCCTGCTGCTTTGCTTACATAAACATTGCAAAATGTAGATTGTGCAGGGTAGAAGTGAATTGTCACTTTTTTTTTCTTGTGACTCTCTTGTTTAGTTTTTTATTATGCCCTTCTGTTTTATCTTGGTGTTCAGTTTTTTAAAAAAAATGTCCAATGTGGCAATTTTTTAGAAAAATATATGGGATTGAAGAGGAACATTGTGGGCCTACACCTGTGGACAATTCTGATTAAGGCTAATTACAACCTTCTGAGTCATTTCACTGCAGTAATAAAATAAAGAATACATAAAGAAGTAACAATGAAAGTTGCTTATCAGTGGGTTTTAGGTGGGCTGGTAATCCAGGTTGGCCTATTCCGTTGTCTGTTGTCAAACAACTTAAAAACACAGCAGGGGCTCCAAAAAATTGGAAAAGAACTTAATACAAACCACAGCTATTTGATAGTAAAGGTGCTGATTCTTTTAAATGGCTCTTGGAAACTCAAAACAAAGGGAGTAAAGCTTTTTTTAAAAAAAAAGAGTCGCATTCAGTGGAAAAGCTTAAGAAGCAATTTATTTAGTAGCCGACCTTATTGTTCAGAAAAGGAAAAGTCACATAGTTGGTGAGAATCTCATAAGGCCAGCATGTAAAATGCTAGGATAAGATGCAGTATGAGAAATCGAGTAGATTCCATTTTTAATAGCAGGATCAGTCAATGTGGTGATGACATGTTGCACGATGCTGAAGAGTTTTGTGCAATGAACTGGAAAACAATACGGCTCCTCTGTTCAGGTTGATGAGTCAACAGATTCTACCAATAAATATCACAGTGTAGCATGGGTAAAATTCGTCAATGAAGATGAATCTCAAGAAAACTTTTTCCTGCTGCAAAGATCCAACTAAAACAAGCAAAGGCCAAGACACATTTAATAGTTCGTCTTCCTATCTGGAAACAGAGGTTCCACCTTGGAAAGCACTGTGTTTGCCATCTGTGCTGTTGGTGTCCCATGAATGGATGGCTCCATAAGAAGTTTCACCTCTCTTGTAAAAAAAGAAAATCCTGACAATGTCACAATGCATTGCTTTCTTCACAGAGAGGTGCTGGAGTAAAAAACTCGTGGAGATGGCAGAACAAAAGTTCTGAGTGATTTTACAAAAATGGTAAACTGCGTTTAAACAAAGCCCAGTTCACTTAAGTATATTCTAAAAACTGTGAAAACCTGGGCAAAGGCACATAAATCTCCTGGTACATAGAGAAATCCAGTGGCTTAGCAGAGGAAGGTTCTCAACCCGGGTGTTTGAGCTGAAAGAGGACTTACAGGAGTGCTTTTGAGGAAATAGTAAGCCAGATTTTTCTGAGTGCTTTGAAGATAAAGAATGTCAGCAGAAACTAGCCTATTTTGCAAACACTTCGTCACGTGAACTAGTTGAACAAGTATGTACGAGGCCCTAGAGAAAATGTTTTGACTCCAAGTAACAAGATTCTTCAGTTTAAAAAGAAATTGAATTTTTGGAAGAATCACATTGAAAGAGAAAATCTTGAAATGTTTCCACTGCTGTTTGGCCCTGAGAGTGAAGAAAGATTTCAGTAAGTCTCAAGTCTTATTGAAAACCACCTGGAAGAACTGCAAAACAAAATGCAACAGGGTTTTCCTCCCTTTCAACAGCACTGAATGACTGGGTGAGGGACCCTTTCTCTGGATCTGCTGCTCAGTTTGAGAACTTGACTTTGAGAGAAGAGAAAGAACTTTGTTAACTGCAGTCTGAGAGTACACTCTAGATGAGATTCCTGACCTCTTCCTAGACAAGTTCTGGATTTCTGCAAAAGAGTATCCTGCTCATAGGCAAGCAAGGAAAATTTTGCTGTAATGTTCAACTTCTTACTTATATGAGCAAGTTTTTTCCAGTTTAACAAGCATCAAGAACAAAGACAGAAATGGTCTCATTTCAGTTGCAAATGAAAAATCTGTGGGTGCCTATTTCAAATTCACTCCAGGATCAAGTATTTGTGCAGCCAAAAGTAAGCAAAGGTTTCTCTTAAAGAGGCAAACTTTACTCTATATTTTTAGTTTTAAAAATAATACTTTTTTTTTTGGTGAGGAAGATTGGCCCTGAGCTAATATGTTGCCAATCTTCCTCTTTTTTTTTTCTCTTGAGGAATATTGTTCCTGAGCTAACATCTGTGCGATCTTCCTCTATTTTGTATGTGGGACACCACCACAGCATGGCTTGATAAGTGGTGTATAGGTTCATGCTCAAGATCCGAACCCTTGAACCCTGGGTCGCCGAAGTGGAGTGTGTTAATTTAACCACTACACCACCGGGCCAGCCCCTAAAAATAATATTTTTTATGCACAAATAGGCCTGTAAAAGAGATCAAGAAACTAACATGTGTCAACAAACAATTTTGTAACTGCTGGGCTTATATGTGAATCTGATCATTTCACTCAATACGAAAGTGTTTTTTCAAAGTTTTATATAAAATTGTGTTTTAGAACCTATTTTTATTAATATTGTTTTGACTTATGGTTTTAATAGCTTTACTGTTCAACTTTGTCAATACATTTTCATGCTCTAAATAACATTAATTATAATCGACTTATAACCTTAATTTAAAGTCAATCCACTGAGACTACATTTAAAAAATTAAATTCCAATTTTGGCTTAAACTAGGTATTTATTTTTTGCCTTATGAGTTTTAAAAATTTATGAAAAACAAAGAATGATTTATTTCAAAAAAGGAAAGCTAAATTTAACTCATTAAAAAGAAAATTTGGCTAAAAAGTCATTTTTAGTTTTAAATGGGAGAAACTACTTTATCCATGTTATACACCACGTATCATAACTTACTACCCTCTTACATAGTAGAAATTTATAAGACTTTTAGACCAACTTGGATAAGGTTTAAAAAATATGAAATTTAGGGGGCCGGCCCGGTGGCGCAGCGGTTTAGTTCGCGCTTGGCAGCCCAGGGTTCGCGGGTTCGGATCCCGGGCGCCCGCCGACGCACTGCCTGTCAGCCATGCCGTGGCGGCGTCCCATATAAAGTAGAGGAAGATGGGCACGGATGTTAGCCCAGGGCCAGTCTTCCTCAGCAAAAAGAGGAAGATTAGCAATGGATGGTAGCTCAGGGTGGTCTTCCTCACACACACACACAAAAAAATGAAATTTAAAAGAAGGAAAAACTAATTTATTCTCCCTACACTACTGATATCCTTTAGCATCCTTAGTATCCTTTGTGGAGAAAGGGAACCACACAGATAACTAGAACCTAGGGAAGCATCCCCTGGGAAGGTTTAGGCTTAGGTCAAATGACCAATGAAGAGATCCCTGAGCCACCAGGGGGCAGCATTAGGGCACTGACTTAGGGAATAAACAAACAGAAGGAAAAGGCAGATACCTTATTCAACAAACACATACTGGGCATCTTATGTGAGGAACACTCAAGGAGTTTTTATTTACTGGAGCATGGAATGGTGCGAACAGGTATCAAAACAAAGTTGCCTGTTTCCAATTTTGCCTATAGTTTACCTCAATAACATCATCTCTTCCAAATACCTATGTCAGCCTTTTAACAAACATTGTATTTTTCTCTCGTTTCTCACTTCTAGCCCCTCTTCCTGTTATTATTCCCACTGTTGGATGGATGATAGTTCAGGTAAGGCTCTGACCATTTCTAAGCAGAACAAAGAAATTTTCACTATTGCTCACTCCTTTCTTAAAATTAAAGACATCATGTCAAACTTTTCTCCTAACAATGTTATCATAGCAATTTATTTATTTTTTCCTCTGGGCCTGCAACGCCTAAATTATTTTTCATCTGGTCCTTTACAGAAGAGTTTGCCGACCTTTGACTAACCTGTCGGCATCTCTTGCTTGCACAAACTCAAATGCTTCCAGGCCAAGCATGATCTGGCTTCTGTCTGCTTCTTCAGTCAGCCCGGCCTCTTCTCTCTTCCTCATCCATGTCAACTCCTTCCCTCTTCAGGACTTGCTGCATCCTTTATCTGGACTGTTCATTCTCATCTTTAGGTCTTCCCTCAAATATCGCTATTTAGAGTGAGTGTCCTCCGTCCCTACTTATTCTCCACTACAAAATCACCCTCTTTATTTCCTCATAACCATCTCCTTTATCTTTTACTTAGTCATTGTCTGTTTCTTCCACTAGAATGGAAGCTTCACAAGGCCAGGGACCTGACTGTCTTGTTTATCAGTGACTGGCACATAGTAGGTACTCAATAATTTTTTCCTTTGTGGTAAAATACATACAACATCAAATCTACCAGTTTTAAGTGTACAGTTCAGTAGCATTAAGGACATTCACAATTGTTGTGCAACCATCTCCAGAACTTTCTCATCCCCTTCCCTCTCACCCCCAGCTGCTGGAAACCACCATTCTACTCTCTGTCTCTATGAATTTGATTACTCTGGGTACCTCATATAAGTGGAATCATACAATATGTGTCCTTTTGTAACTGCTTATTTCACTCAGCATAATGTCTTCAAGGTTTATCCATGTTGTAGCATGTGCCAGACTTTCCTTCCTTTTCAAGACCAAATAATATTCCTTTGTATGTACATACCATATTTTGTTTATCCACTTGTCCATCAATGAACACTATATTAATTTCTTAGTTTAAAAAAAATCTTATATAGTAAACGTTCCCTGGGTCTCTTAAATCAGGCTTAACTGAGATTTACTATTATAATCAATGTACAGTTAGTATACACTTAATTTTATATGTAAAATGCCCACAAGCAAAACCAAGAGAATAATCAGCACTAAGCTCTAGGGACTTTATAAGAAAGCCATTACAAAGCATTAGGGTGGGCAGCTTTTTTTTTCTTTCAGTTTTTTGTTATGGAGTATATCAAACATATATAAAAGTAGACAATATAATGAACTCTCATATAATCATCACCTAGCTTAACAACTACCAATTCAATGCCAATCGTATTTCATCTATACCTTCATCCACTTCCCCACTTCCTATATTACTGGGGAGCAAATCATTTTATCTATAAGCATTTCAAATGTCTCCCTAAAAGATAAGTATATGGTTTTGATTTCTCAACATTTTATTAGGAAATTTTTTTAGATGAATTTGTTTATGGTGGTCTCAGATACATGTCTGTAACTTTTGTCGTATAATTAGATGGAAAGCACTTCATTAATAAAACAAATTTTAAATTGGATATTTTAAAAGGAATTATAAATGTCTGATTATTTCAAGAATGTAAACCTTGAAGGAAAATATTTGCCCACATTTAACCACAAACAAAAATAAAAATTGTTGAGCTGCAAGGTGACTATACTTCTTTGAGGGACTGGCACCCGGGCAGGGAATGGGAGACCCAGTCCACGGTCCTCCACTTCAGTGAGTGAAAGAGTCACGAGGAGCTTGTTTAAAAAGCAGATGCCAGGGCCCCACTTCTGTAGATTTCTGAGTTAGCAGGTCTGGGCTGGGGCCCAGAAACATGCATTTCTATTAAGTGCTGAGAGTGATTCTGACGGAAGGGGTCCAAGACCCCATTATGGGAAATACAGGCTAGAAACTCTATTTCTAACTTTGGCACTGATTTGTTCCATGGCTTTGCCATTTAACATTCATGCCTTCTATAGTATCCCTTAAGTGGAATTTTTCATGTCCTGATCAAATAAATATACCGTATTCCAGCACTACCCTTTTTAAATTTTCTACTTGGAATGATACACATTTTCCCCACAAGTTTACAGGATCATATATTGTTTTATTATCTCACTTGTGAGTATGACTGGTTTTCACAGTTTTAGGGAATTTTGATTATTGGTTTCCAAGAGCAACAATCTCAGTAAGTCAGGGTGACACTGGCTTGAGCAATTTATAATACAGGTGCATTCAATACTACTGAGGATAAGAAAAAAGGTAAGAATATATTATTTGTTTTGTTAATATTCATAAGTTCTTTTGTATCAGACTATGTTTATTTTTATAGCAGAATACAAATGCAATTTGCCTTAATTTTCTTAGTTTAAAAACATTACTGAAATCAGCTTTTTATTAATTAATAGCAATCTTCTTAGAAAATCATTTTATGCTACCTAATTAAAATTTCCATTTCACAGTGATGGAGCCAAGGCTAAAGAAAAAACTAAAAGAATAAGTGGACTGAACATGAGGAAAATGTAACAAAGAATAAAGGAAAGCTACATTTTAGTCATTTATCTAATCACATTAACTGGCAGTAGTATATTAACATGAAATAAAATTTGCATGCCTTTTCTCCTGTGGATCTGTCTTTTGTCAGTCTAATTTGCAGGCCCCAGACACCTAACCCAAGAGGGTAGAGGGAAGTTTTTTCTCCCTACATAATTATTTGAAAACTTAATCTACTAGGCATTTGCTCACAGTTTTCTTTTAAGTAGGAAGGAATAGTGGTATAGTAGAAATAACTGCATTTATAAAACAAATATGATAAGACCGACAATGTAATTGTTGTGAGAATTAAATAAGATGAAATATGTAAAATACTCAGCACAAAGTAGAGCCTTGGTAACATTTAGTTCCTCAATTTTGATGTGTATCTCTGTTGTTAAAGACTGTTGGGAAGAGATAAGAGTTTAGGAAGAAGGATGGATAAAAATGTGAATCTTGAGCTTTTCCCTCTTTCTCTAGGTGGGGCTGCCCTAGAAATACATATGATCCTACTATGTTAGCTGGCAGTCTTGTGCAAAGGACCTTGAGACTGAAAGAGGAATTTGAGAAAAATCCAAGATCCCAAAGAGCATAAAATAAAAGTACAGAAGTGACTTTGCACAGAAGCAACTATGACTATGGATATTGCTGAATGATTCAGAAGGAGTAAGGAAGAGAGGAAGGGAAAGAGAATATCTGCCTGATTATCAATATGGAGCAAGAGCTTTTTATTTTACCGAATAATTTTGCTTTAAGGGGCCTCTATTAAAGAAATAATCCGAAATACAGAAAAACAATTAAGCACATAGATGGTCATCTCAACCTTATAAAATGGAAAAACTAAAAACAACTTGAATGACCAAAAATTGTAATTAACTTACAATATTTTCATACGATGGAATATTATTTAGCCATTATAAGTGATACAAATGAGTATATACATTGTCAGCTCAATTATGTAGAAAAAAGTACACAGATGAAAAAAGACTGGAAGGAAATACAAAATAATATTAAAAGCACTTAAGTTTGGGTGGTGGATTGTGAATGTGGAACTTCAACTTTCTTCTTTTTAGTGCTGCCTATTTTGCAACTTTCTACTTAACCAATGTGATTTTTATAATGCTCCCTAAAAAAAACCTCACCACCACCATCACCACTACCACAAAAATTATTCAAAAACCAAATGCATGGAAAATATCTGTAGTGCAGGCTCTCTTTGTTATTGATTGAAAGGAGATCCAATCACTTTAGGTTTCAGGTAGATTTGTAGGGGGCAAGACAGAAATTTCTGTACATAAATTAAAGAGCCTGAGATGTCTGTTTCCTCCAGTATGGGTGGGCCTCCCCTGACTCCACATGGAGAGGGCCTGCCAAAGAGAGTCAACACCCCTTCAATAATAGATTTAGATCTGCTTGAGCCAAAAAAGTCAACCGAAGCCTCAGATCTCTGTGTCTTAAAGCACAGAAGAGAGACCCTCGGCTTAGACCTCAAGGGCTATAGTTACCACTACCCACAATACCATAAAAAGACCTCGATATGACTATTAGAGAACATTTGATTTGAACAGGACTGTGTCCATATTTGACCATAAGAGATTTAAATCTGATAACTAAATCGATGACTTCTTGTTCCCTGGGGCTGGCAGGAATTTAAACTGCTTCTTTCTATTAAAAAGTAGGTGCTTTTCAATCTGAGCAACAGAAGAGTATTTTTAATGGAACTATCTAACTAGCTTTACCCTAAATTTTCTAAGGCGTTAAGAATAATTTTGAAGTTTGCTAGCAAAGCATAAAATAAGATGACTACAGAAGATTCAACTTTTTATATCTTTTTTTTAAGGGCAATTTTTTCCTGTAAGGGCATAAAACTATTGATATCCGGTACCTACATTTTCTAATTTTAAGCACTACAGAAGACTAAACTGCTAACTAAGCAAGCTACTACTTCTATTTCCTGAATGGGAAAAATTATTAATTTTTGAAGTTTACTGTGATACTTGCCAGAAACAGAACAAGTAAGGCAGAAATCAGTACCTGAGCGAAGATAAAGTGGTCTTGGAGTTCACCATTTTCTAAGCCAGCTCTACCAGCTTTGACATGTTTTTAGGATACATCTGACAGTGGTCCAGTCTTAGTGTCTTCTGTGAAGGGTGATACCCAGAAATAAACACAATACTCAGAGTGTGTTTAGGGGAGGAGTAGAGAAGAACTATCACCTACTTTGTTCTGGATATTGTATTTCCAGTACTGCAGTTTAAGATTAAATCACCTCGTAACTTATACTGGGCTATTAGTCAACGGAACAGCAACATGCAGTCTGCTCACCTGCTAAGTGATCGGCGTCTGCACAACAGCTGCACAGAACATCCAATTCAAATTCATGCCTTAGCGAAGCTACAAATAATTAACATGATATCACACTGAAGAATTATTCTTAAGGTGAAAAAGGATTATTCTCAAAGTTACAGAGTGAAAAAGAAAATGTTAAATGTCTGAATGCAACTTGTTTTTATACCTTCACTGGATCTGGCCCACTCACTTGAGCAGACGAACTTGACTTCTCCCATCTAAGCATCGCACACTTCTGTCATATTACAACATTTCTGTGTTCCTGGTACTCACATTTACTGTTCTAATGCTGAATTTACTTATTGTTTATTATAATAATGTAATATAAAATTATAAGATATAATAATCTTGTTATAAAAATATAATTGTTCAATAAATATTTGATAATACAAAAAAAAAAAAAGTAGGTGCTTTTGTCCTTCAGCGACCACTACTAGGAATATATGACTGTATTTCCCATGACTCGATGTATTTTCCTCTCGCTGACATTTCCACTGCTAATAGGATTTTCTGGTTCACTCCACAGGGACTTTTTCTTTTTGGAGTCCCATTGCTGCTCTTAGTCAAGATTTTAAATAACTCCAGGCTCTGTGGCCCTCATCTGATCTGCAGGAAATAGTAAAGCAACTTTAGGCCAGACGAACCCAAGAATGGCAGGCTGATTCCAGAGTATCAACCACCCCTTCGTCATTCCTGCCTTCTCAGGAGCTAGCCAGCTCATGTTTTGGATTTTCTAGGTGAGAGTCAGTTAATGCACGGTGTCTCCTTAATTACAGGTGAACATACTTGACTTTCTGAGTTCCCAGTGAAA
Source organism: Tapirus indicus (assembly GCA_031878705.1). Classification (NCBI taxonomy): domain Eukaryota; kingdom Metazoa; phylum Chordata; class Mammalia; order Perissodactyla; family Tapiridae; genus Tapirus; species Tapirus indicus. The sequence continues at coordinate 28,290,776 of CM062937.1, read as the reverse complement.
TCTCTCTCTCTTGATCTTAAGTATTGCCCACCCTCTCTCTCTGGATGACTCCACAGCACAGCCATCTCTAAAGTAATCTTCAGAAATCTCTCTTAACCTTTTTACATCCTTAATGTGGAGGAGAGGCTTAAGGTGGCTTAGATGGCCACCATTTTGTGAACATGCATCCATGCGGAAATTTTTGCATGGTGGTCTGTTTAGAATAAAACACATAAAGACTTCTTCCCTCTGCTGAAATTTTGACAGGAAGAGTCCCATTTAAACATTCTATTACATATATGCCTGTATATGCATAGAAAATCTCTGGAAAGACTGATAAGAAATTGGCTTTCTCTGGGAAAGAGGAGCTGGGAGGCAGGGGTCAGTGGTGAGAAACTTTCACTATATATCCCTTTTTACTGCTTGGATTTACTATGTACATATATTTTTTAAAACATTCAAATGAGTTAAAGTTAAAAAATTTAGAAATAAAGAGAAGATCAGAAATCCTGCATAAATGGATATTAATATGTTCTTGGTTGGGGCAACTTATCATTGTAAAATTGTTCAGTCCATCAAAATTAATCTATAAATTTAGTGCAATTCCAGTAAAAATCCTAGAAAGATTTTTTTTACAGGAATGTGACAAATGAATGCTAAAATGTATATGAATAAATAAACCTCCATAAACTGGCTAATTTGAAAAAAGAGTTTCACCTATCAAACATTAAGACATGGTATCAAGCCAACAAAACTTTAAAGCAGTGTATTTTGGGTAGGGGACAGACAAAAAGACCAAAGGAATAGAAGAGAAAGTCAAGATACAGAGCCAGGAAGGGTACAAGATGGAATGTACATGAAGGTTGAGTCACACAGAGGTGGTATAACAAACCATAAGGGAAATGAAGGATTATGTAATGGATAATGGAAAAATGGTTTGCTTCGTGGGAGAGAAAATAAAATTATGTCTCTACCATACACCATACACAAAAATAAATCCCAGTTTGATTAAAAGTGTGAAGGATTAAAAAAAAAGCTCATGAAAAAGAGGAAAATACCTTTAAAATTTCAAGGTGGAAAGATTTCTTTTCTTTTTTTTTTTTAAATGGATCAGTTATTTAATTAGGTTTTTTGTAAGAAATTCAGAACACCAATCTGTGAGGATAAACCCCATTTGTGAGAGCAAACACAGAGCGGAGGTAGCCCTGGAGCTGAGGGGCAGCTTTGATTTTCGGTAGAATTTGCGAGTCCACAGCTTTCTGATCAACTTTGCGCTGCTCCGTAATCTCGTATTTCTCCTTCTCGGTGTCGAAGATCTCGCCCTCCTGGTGCCTGGGCTTCCGCAGCTGCTGCTTCTTGAAGTAAGCGTCAGTGAGGTGTCTGGGGATTTTCACACCACTGATATCAATTTTGGTGGAGGTGGCGATGACAAATTTCTGGTGTGTTCTACGCAGGGGAACTCTATTGAGCACCTGAGGTCCAGTCACAAGTAGCAAGCCACTGCTCAGCTGCTTCAGGAAGATCACCCTCTTGCCGCTGTGGCGCCCAGTGAGGATGATCAGAATGGTCCCAGGAGTGATGCTAGCTCGCAGTTTTCTCACGTGCTGACTGAAGGGTTTTTCGCCGTGGCTCAAAAGTTTTCGAGGCACGTCTTCAGTAGGATAATACCTAGGCATTTCGCGAAGTTTAACCACTCGGGTACCACCATTCTTGTCACCACCAACTGGTTTTGTGACAGTAGCAAGAACCTTCTCCTTCTTTTTCTTTTCAGTCCTGGATTTAGCTGCCGAATACTTCCTCTTGTGCATGGCCTTTCTGGAATACATAGCCGACCGGGAATACCTGCCGATTCCTCTGACTAGGACAGGGCTGCGGCTGCAGTGGGGCTTCCCCTTCTTATGCGTCTTGGCCTTGGCGTTACCCTTCTTCACCTTGCCACCAGCAGCAGCCTTCTTGACTCCAGGTTTCTTCTCCTTAGGTGCCGGCTTCTCAGCTTTTTCACCCGCCATCTTGCAAGATGGGAAAGAGAACTCGGAAAGATTTCTTGAACAAGAGCCTCAATTCACAAATGGATACAAGTACAACAAAATTAAGTAGTTTTGTTCAAAGAAAGCATAATGGCAATGTTAACATATAGGTAACACACTGGGAAGAGATACTTACAATATTTAAAACCAATAAAGGGATTAATAGCTACAAAGAACTTTTGCAAACCAGTAAGAAAAACCAGGAAACCCTAAAGGAAAATGGTCAAAGGCTATGAGTAGGAATTGTCATAAAGAGATTCTCAACCTCACTAGCAATCAAATCCAAATTGAAACAGTAATAAGATTTTTGAGATTTTTTTTTTTATCCAGTAGATTGGCTAAGATTAGGAAGTTGGATATTACCAAGTGACAGTGAGGATGTAGGGAAGGAAGAAACCAAATGCATAACTCATGGGAGTGTTAATTGGTGTGGCCATTTTGGAGATCGATTTGGCAGTATTTAGTGAAAGTGATAAAGTCCACGTGCTATTATCTAGTAATTCCATTCCCACATATACTCTAGAGAAAATTTTACACTGGTTCACAAGGAGATGGATATGTAAGTGTTCACTGGAGTGTTGTTTGTAGTGACAAAGTTGGAAGCCATTGCTACTACTCAATAATGGGGAATAATAAACACTTCTCATCAATTATAAAAATGCTAAATATGAAACTGGTAAACAGTTAGCCATTGATGATTAGATAGCTAGTAACTAAACTTTTTTTTCTTTTTTGCAATTACTGATTATAGTTTTTAGTTGTTCACCTGCCCATTGTTAACTGTGCTGCTTAGGCAATATATCTGACTCCCACTAGGTTCTTACAGACAGCATCTCCCTGGCACCTGGGTCACCATGGTAATGGGTGTTTGAGCTATTTTTCAGGAATTAGGACCCCCTTGTCCAGTTCAGGCCAGTTGAGACCACCAACCCATCAACTGGGCCCACGCAGATGCCCAATAAGTGACCTTTTGACATCAAGAGGCTAAAAACTCCACCCTCAGATCATGCTAACGCCACCATTTTGTGAACATGAGTCCTATGAAGAGGAATGAAGTTTAACTACGCTTGCACAGATCATCAATTACCTCACCTCTCCTCACCTCTAGTCATCTATCTCCACACTTCAGACCACATTGCCCCCTGCACCCCATAAATATCCCTGAGCCCACATCTTCATGGAGGCAGATTTGAGACTCGTTCTCCCATTCCCTCACTTGGCTGCCCTGTGATTAAAACCCTCTCTCTGCTGCAACCTCATTATCTCGGTGTTTGGCTTTGCCGGCAAAGGGCAAAAACGAACCTGGTTCGGTAACAAATATATTGCAATAGTTAGGTAGTTATAAAAAAGCAACTAGGTGTCATTTAGAAAACAATACTTGTATAAAAGTCTAAATTTATACAACAAAGTACAATGACTATTCTCATTACTAAAATATTCTTTTAATTTGTATCAGGATAATGGAAAGACTTTTACTAGAAGCCAACATACCTGGTTCCACTATTCAGCAGCTATTTGACCTCAGGCTAGAATCTAGCCTAGATACTTAAATCTCTTTAAAAACTCTATTCCTTCATCTGTGAAATGTTTCACTTCAGTGAAGGAAAAGTGTGAAAATATTTTGTGAAATATAAAATGCTATAAATAAAAATCTAAGGATTTATTACAATTATTCTTTTGATGTGAAATAGCAGCTCTCCTAATAGTTTTTTAAAATGGATTTATAAAAACTGAATTTACCCATAACTAAAAGGGAAATATGCTATATATAGAAAAACCTATTTCTGGGTCAATCACTTTCAAACAAGGTAGGAGGTAGAATATATATATTAGACAATTCTGGAGAATTTAAAGATAGGAATGACAATTGGCTATAAGCGGCCCCTCTTTGCCATTTAGAATAAACTCGTACCTCAGGAGGGAAATGTTCAAAGTTTCAGGATGAGTGTTATTTATCACAGTACAAAGTAGCTTGAATTTGGAAAAATTTTAAATGTATTTTAAGCTATTTTAATCAGCCAAAGGGAGGAATGGAAATCTAACTTTGTAAATAAAAATATGATTCAATGGTCAAAGGGAAGGGCATCTGTCTCCAAATTCACCATAAAATTTTTTACAGTTCATTCTTCCATAGTTGTTGGTCAGTTAGGTGTTAGGTGGTCAGTGGTATTGTTTGGATCTTTATGTCTTTGCTGATTTCTTTTTTAATATGTTCTATCAATTCCTGAGAGTGGTGTTAAAATTCTGATTATGGAATTGTCTATTTCTTCTCTTAATTCTGTCCATTTTTGCTTCATGTATTTTGAAGCTCTGTTATTGGGTGCATACACACTTATATTTATCTTTCTAATGTACTGACCATTTTATCATTATCAAATATCCCTTTATATCTCTGATAATTCTCTTTGTCTAGAAATCTACTTTATATGATATATAGCCACTCCAGCCTTCTTATGCTTATACTTTGTGTATATATTTTTCTGTCTATTTAATTTCAACCTCTCTGTGCTTTTATATTTAAATTGTATCACTAGTGGGTAGACAGCATATGATTGAGTCTTACTTTTTAATTCATCCTGACAATCTTTACCTTTAATTGGAGTGTTTAGTCCATTTATATTTAATGTAATTATTCATATGGATGGATTTAGGTCTATGATTTTATTATTTGTTTTGTCTGTCCCATCTGTTTCTTTTTTTTTGCTGCCCTGTTATTCCTTTCTTGATCTCTTTGGGATTAATTGACTAATTTTTAGAATTCCATTTTAATTGATTAATTTTAGCAAAACCTGAGGGTTTTTTTAGTGGCTGCCCTAGGGATTACAATACACATCCTTAACTTTTCAGTGTTTTTAAAGTTAATATTGTACCACTTCACATAAAATACAAAAACCTTGAACCCCACCCATGCCTTTAAACCTACAGTTGTCATATGTATCACATCTATATATATGATAAACCCCACTATATAATGTTATAATTTTTGCTTTAAAATCACATATTTTAAAGAAATTATGAGGAAAAAAGAGCCTTTTATAATTACTTTTCTGGTGCTCTTAATTCCTTCTTGAACATCCAGGTTTCCATCTAGTATTATTTCCCTTCTATCTAAGGAACTTCATTTAACATTTTTTTGTAGTATAGGTCAGCTGGTGACAAATTCCCTTAGTTTTCTTTTAAATGAAAACGTCTTTAATTTGCCTTCATTCTTGAAGGACATTTTCATTTCATTTTATCTTGAAGGATATTTCCAGATAGAGAATTCTGGGTTGACCTTTTCTTTTAGCACTTTAAAGATATCATTTTACTTGATTCTGATAAGTCAGTAGTATTTGAAATCTTTGTTCCCCTCATATAATAACATTTTCTCTGGCTACTTTCAAAATTTTCTCTTTGCTTTTGCTTTTCAGCAGTTTGACTCTGCTGTACCTAGATGTGATTTTCATTATAGCCTGCTTGGGCTTAAGTGAGCTTCTTGAATCTAGTAATTTGTTTTTTGCCAAATTTGGGGAAATTTCAGCCATATTTCTTCAAAAATTTATGCCCCATTCGCTCTCTTTTCCTTCGGAACCCTCTGTTAGATCTTTTGGTGTTATCTTATAGGTCGCTGAGGGACTGTTCATTGTTCTATTTTACAGTATTTTTCTTCTTTTATCTTCAGATTGAATAATTTCATTGATCTACCTTCAAATTCACAGACACTTTTTTTCCCCTTATTTCCACTCTGATCTTAAGGCTATCCAGTGAAAATTTTATTTCAGATTATTATCTTTTTCAGTTCTCAAATTACCTTTTGGTTCTCTTAAAGTTTCTTTTCTCTTCTGAGATTTCCTATATTTTCATTCATTGACTAAATTTTCTTTTAAGTTCTTGAGCATAGTTATGACAGCAACTTTAAAATTCTTATCTCTAATTCCAACATCTGGTTCATCTTGGGACTGGTCTCCATTGATTGACTTTTGGGTCACATTTTCCTATTTCTCCATATGTCTGGTAATTTTAGATCCTATCCTGGACATAGTGAATGATGTACTTTAAGAGATGCTCAGTTCTGATATCTTTCTCTAAAGAGCAGTACTTTTTGCTTCAGCAGGCAGTTAACTTGGGTGAACTCAAACTGTAATTCAGTGCAGTTCTTTTAGCCTTGTCTGGGCTTGGAGTCCACCCCACATATGTGTAGTTTTGGGGTTAGCTAGAGATTTGGGCCAGTTTCCACACAGACTTTAAGACTTCCTCTCTGTGGCTCTCTCCTTTCTGGATTTCTCGCCAATTTTCCATCACTGTTTGTTTTAATCTCCTCCTCTTCATCTCATTGGTGAGCGAAGCAATCCCACTCTACAGTTATATGAATGGCTTAACACATGACACTGGATAGATGAGACTGACAGCAGTTTACTAGCCACATATACTCACAGCCTGGGGGAGGACACCAAACTCAACAGGGCTTTGTGAGATTACACTCAGGAAGAGAGTGAACCACCACGTGCTGTGGGAGGTAGGTTTTGTAGTATCAAGAAGATGAGGTAGCCCCTGGTTCCTGCAGGAGGATGTGATTGATTTGTTTGAATAATTCCACAGGCTTGTAGGGAATTGAAACCCACTACTCAGGGATAAGCAGGAAATGGTCCCTGAGACAAGGAAGGTTGTTTGGCTAGGGGACCTTATCCATGGGAGCAGAGTAGGGAAGAGAACTTGGAATTAGGCCGTTCATGACCCTCTTGGTTTTACCAATGTCAAGGCAGTACATGATATTAATTTTAGGCCTTATACCACACTGGTTGCCCAGGACTCCATCCTCTGGTTCCTCAAGCCAGTATGTCTGCAACTTTCTAAGTACAAGTCATCCTACATGACTGGGCACTACAGGCTAAAAGACATAAAAATAGGAAACTCCTGAAGTGCCATTTCATTCTTCTAAGTGTTGACTTCCCTCCAGAATTTGCCTTCTTTTGCTTGCCCTCTAGTACCTTTTCTTTTGTATTTTGTCCAGAATTTATAGTTGTTATTTGTGGGAGGGTTATCTTTATAGGCACTATCTGGCCATTACCAGAAGCAGAAGTCTCCAAGTTCATTCTTGCTTTTTGCATGTAAGCAGTTTAACTAAATGGCTGAAGAAATTACCAGATATGATTTATTGATTATAATAGAAATTGGTGTGGAGTCTTTGGAATGATAATACATGAGAATATTAATTCATAGCTGAAATTAATAACTACAGGGCTCATAGAAAATGATTACATAAAACACTTCCACTTTGATTTAGTATAAATTTTTATTCCACACAAATAATTTGGTCAAATTTGAGTTGGACTCAGAACTCATGAGATAAAATCCAGAAAAAAAAATTATTTTACATTTTTTATGTACTGCTAAAGTATGTATGGGGGAAAAAACCAAAAGCTATTATTTGGCAATGTGGTCCCACATTTCCTCCTAAATATGCACCATCTTCCATAAACCTTGATTGACTCCAGCGATTTTAATCTTTTATTCTGCCTTGCTTTTGCATTTATCGCTAATTTGCTTTTATTTATACTTATGCCTGTAAGCATTTTCCCAACACTCTACATGTGTGCTTTCCCTATAGAGACTATAAATGTCTCCTAGACATGACCAAAGATTTGATTTAGTTTAAATCCATACACAGCAGATACTTACATATGTTGATTATTCTTTTTTCAGTGAATCCTATCATGACTCAGATGGACAAATTGGATTTTAAATTTCTTTAGCACTTTGTATATGGTGGTTTCCTTTGGTGATTCCAGAAGGACTCACAGGACTCAACAGCAGGTTATACACGTGGTGAAGATTTATTACTGCTGTCAACACAAATAATCCATAATCAATCTATAAATCAAAATTGGGGTGAGTTTATTATGAGCCAGATCTGAGGACTAGCCCAGGGCCATCCTTCTCCAAGGAAGGAAGGGCACCAAAGAAGTGGGGTATACAGAGTGGTTATATACTGTCTTGGAACAAACAGCATACATCACATATGATAGGAATGTCTCATTTACAAGTGTCACGAGATGCTTAGCTGGCATAGCAGGTTAGTGGTCAGCAGGCCAGTGGTCACAAGGTGAGCACAGCGGGTCGGTAAATTAATCCTTCGTTCCCAGGAAGAGATGCTTATCCTTAAAGAAATGCCAATATGGGGGGAAGTTACACCCCTATCTTTAAGGACATCATTCTCGTCTTTGGGACATAGTAAATATTTAAAGTAGATGTACAATATATGCTCAACAGGCCATGTCAGGCCCTTTTGGAAAAACAAGGTCAGGCCGAATTAGTTTTACACCAGATGGCTTCCTCATATACTCCAATATATCCTACTGCTTTTTATTTATTTATCACAGCAAAGGATAGAGAGCAAAAGCAACAGGAAAAGGATGCATTGGTGAAGTCCAGAGAGGTTCAGCACAGGCTTGCAGTGTCCTTTGTCAGCTACACAGGAATTCTCTCTCTCTAGCAGCAAACTACAGGCATGCATGAAATATCTCTGCCCATGTAAGCCCATTTGAGTCTCAGGGTCCAATAGTTTTATGGGGGGCTCTTAATGTACACATATTCTGCTATGCAATCAGCCATGGCAACTGAAACTCAGGACCCCAACAATAAAATCAGGTGCATATGTTTGTGCAAAGCAACCTGACAAGCCTGTATGGCATGATCCTTTGCTCCACGTGTACGTAACAAAATCACCATCACTAACATAAAGCACACCGCAAGGGCCAAATTCCCAGGGTTCCCAAGGGTCAATCCTGGTTTCCTTGGAGACATGAAGGAATAAGCAACCAGACCCACTGCATTAATTTTTTCTGCACAAGGGTCTGTATATCCTGGCTATCATCTATTACCAATTCCCGGCTTACCAACAGAAATAATACAAAGTTAACTAAGTCCTGGCATGTGGGAAGATATTTTTAAGACCACTACATCTCTACATCATTTCTTCTAGTCTCTCTACTCTTCCCAACACACGCCCAGCCTCCAATTTCTACAGCTGGCTGTTCTTTACAAACAAGCAGGTTACACATAGGAAGAAGTGTTTATGCTTTTTGTAAGAGGAGGCCTAAGATTGCTAAAGCCCAAAGATGTAACCTGCTTTGCCTCCTGGATTTTCTATTTCACATGGCGTTGCTGTGATCTACTTGTGGCCCAAGCCAAAACCCTAGATGACTTCCCTTCTCCTCCATCCACTAAATACAGTCACTAAACCCTGTGACATTACCTCCTAGAAATCTCCTGAATCTATCTCCTTATTTCCATATGACCTCATTTCCCTGTTAATTGCTCCTTTCTTGTTTTTCTTCCCTTCTCCCCTTGGGCCATTATTCATTACAGCAGAGTTGCCATGCCCATTCTTTCCTAGAAAACAACTCACCATACACTGAAGAATAATTTTCTGAAAAAGATCTCTTAAATGAGGTATTGTAACCACTCAGGTCACTATATTTAATTGTTTTCCTGTGTGTTATACATCTGCTAATATCTATTTTATTGGACAATAAATTAATTTCTATCCCAAATAGCAAAATATGTCCACTGGGATGGAATCAATTTCTTGGAGTTCTTTGAGCCATGCAACAGAAATAATAATAGCTGCTTTTGGCACCTCATCCTCTCTTTGCTTATGACATCTGGGCTCTTCTCCCAATCTTTTTCCTTTCTCAACTGCTATGTTCTCATTCCTCTTCATTAGACACTTCTGCTAAATTTCAAACCTATAGAGAAGACCACAGGTCAATAAGAGACTTCAGGGAAGGACTCCTTCTTGGGTAAACATATTTCATGGATCCCTTCTGAGGTTATAGGCAGAAGTTATACATGGCATTAACACATAACATTAACCTAAATAGGAATTTTCAAACATATGGTTCATAAAAACGACAAAAATTATTCCACCGTAACCTAAATTACCCAAGTGAGATCACACAAAAATTAAGAAAGCTCTTGACAAGTTGAAGGCTATCCTGAATGAGAAAAATTCTACACAGAACTTCTATACTGCTAAAAAAATTCACAAAAAATGTGTTTCTGAGCCCAAACTGCCTAGATTAGTTCCTGAAGTGTGAAGTTTTCAAAAGCTTCAAATTTACCAATTGTGGTAGTTCTTGGTTTTAATTTTGTATAATAATATATGTGCAATGAGGATGCCAGTATGTAAAGTACAGACATGACTAATAATAGTAGAAAATTTCTCAAAAAAGTGAACTAATCTAAATATTTAGTGCATCTACTTGTGTGCTCCTTTCCTAGTAGGCAGTATACATATGCATTTTGTAATTCTAGAATATACAGAAAGCTTTTTTACTTCTTTTATATTTAAAATAAAGTTTAAATTTTGTTAAAGTAATACATGTATTAAAAAAGTAAAACTGTGCAAAATGATATTTGTGAAAACTAAGTCTCCCTCCAACTCCAGATCCCCAGGCCCTTAATAAGAGGCAACTACTGTCAGTAGATACCACTGGACTATTCTTCCAGAGATAGATATTTTACCTGAACACAAAAAGTTAGGGGTATTCCAAAGATAACATCATGTAAGGAAGTCACTAGGCTCTTTTGTTTGGGTGAGGAAGATTAGCCCTGATCTAACATCCATTGCCAATCCTCCCCTTGTTGCTGAGCAAGACTGGCCCTGGGCTAACATCCATGCCCACCTTCCTCTACTTTATATGGGACACCGCCACAGCATGGCTTGACAAGTTGTGTGTTTGTCCGCGCCTGGGATTCCAGACTGTGAACCCCAGGCTGCCAGAAGTAGAGCATGGGAACAACTGCTACACCACCGGGCGGCCCCACTAGGCTCTTTTGAAATTATTTTTGAATCAGCATGCCAATTTTCAAAGATTAGGTTAGACAGGCTATTAGTCCAACTCTGTATTACAACCGCATTTTTTGTTATGCATAAAAGTATCACAATTAGTTTCCATACGTATAATTTATAATATTATGGCCCCTAAATTTTAATTCGAATGTTGTACCATCACCATTCATGGCTCAAATAATCATGCCTTTCTCTGATTCTTCTATTTTCCCATAACAGAAAGCTTTTTAGCCTCTAATACTTTCCATACAAATTTTTCCCCATATCTTTTATATCTTTGTTTTTTTCTCTCCCTAATTCTAGTACTTACTTAGCTAGATCCCAGAAGAAAATATTTCTATTGTCACTTCAGGCATTTCTTCAGTCTTCTCTCTGAAGATGTCATTTTTGTGACCAAAGGATATTATGCTAAAGTATCTGGAATGTACACTATAGTTAGATTAGAAGCAAGAGAAACCAAGCCTAGGCTGCAGTTAGACAATGAGGAACACAACCTATGTTTTCTCAAGCAGAACAATTGAGGGCAGTCTAGAAAATGAAAGAAAACCAGATAAATTATTTGTATTAAACAAATATTTTCACTTTCAAAACTTGGGTCTCTTATTTTATAGAACTGGCACATTTAAAATTACTTGTAGCAGCAAAATAAGGTTTAAACACAATTTCCCAGAAACACATATATTGTATAAAGTGAGATACATTGGTTTCCATATATAAAAGAGTCAGAGAACCTCAATTTATGGAAATAAATTGGATAAGCAATTTAAAAAAATTTGTTACTCTCAGAAGATAAATCAATATTCATCAAAATGCTGGATTAAATTAACCATGCCAAGAGCAATTAATGTAACAATAGCTCCAATAAGGCCTCATTAAATAATCAATTAGAATCATTTAAAAAGAACAAAAGATTTAGCAAAAAGCTCCTGGCCAGTAGCATTAGTTTTATTTTTAAAAGATCACGCTTACTTCAGCTAGCGCTGAAGTCATAAGGCATTTGCTGTTGAAAATAAATGTCTAAAGGATACATGGTTTCCAGTACTTTTGATTTTATGACTATTTTGGATATTATTGTTTAGGAAATTCTAATTTTCCTTAGGAGGCAATTTTGTTAAATTTGCTGCAAGACTTCTCAGAAAAAGTAGCCTACAAAATCCCCAGTTCTTAATTTTTTTTTCCTATGGGGACTTTTCTCCTTTCCAATGATTAACAGCCAGAAAATAAGATTAACTAATAATCTGTTTTACTTTTTTTTTTTTTGGTGAGGAAGATTGGCCCTGAGCTAACATCTGTGACAATCTTCCTCTATTTTGTATATGGGTCGCCACCACAGCACAGCTTGAGGAGCGGTGTGTAGGTCCACACCTGGGATCCGAACCTGCGAACTCTGGGCAGATGAAGCAGAGCACGTGAACTCAACCACTACGCCACTGGGCAGGCCCCTACTTTTAATTTTTTAGATGTACACTTATTTCATGAATTGGTGTGTGATCCTGGGCAAGTTACTTACCTTCTCTGGGTCCCCATATTATCACTTTTAAAAAAGTTGGTCTAGAGGTGATTTATAATAGGGAACCTCAACCTCTTCCCCATCCCTACAGACATGATGGTTATGACAAATTACCATCAGCAGCAGAGGTTGCCTGTTGCTTGCTCTCTCCCTTTGGGGAAATCATTGATCTAAGATTACTTTTAGCTATAAAAAGTCTATAGTGATCACGAGATTAAAAATAACTGTCTGAAATGAAGCGAACTTGAGATGCATTTTCTTTTCCTTCATGCAACCTCTATTTATTGAGCACTGTGTGGGGCTCTGATATAACAAACACGGTTCCTGAATAAAATCATCCTTTTGTGAGAATTTTATTTAAAAAACCCATACAATTTAAAGAAAGTGTGAAGTCTATGCTATCACAGCTTTCAATACATTCCGTCCCTACCACTCTTCTTTGTCCATTTGATGAATAGGAAAATCTCTACAACAAATTAAGAGTAGCATCTCGCCAAACATTAATCTCAAGCTTTCAAAGAAAGAGATCAAAGTTTCAGTCTACACATGGTTTGGCTACTACAAGATTCTAGGCTATTGTTGGGTTTATTGATTACCTGCAAAAACATTTGAGGGTAAGATAGCTCACTAAGATATAGGGGCATCTACAAGGACAGAATGTGTTGGCATCTCTTTGATCACACTTATGGATCTAGCTATCACATTACTTGTATAGGTTGAACAATTTATATCTACAACATCAACTATTTAATTGGGGACAACATTTTAAGTTTCACCAGCAAAATTAGACCAGAGTTTAATTTTGAACATACAGTATAAATCTCTTTTCCCTAAATTTTAAACTCTTTCCCCTGCTTTTAGGAAACATAATTGTATAATTTAAACTCCTTTAGTACTGTGACCTAGTTCCCCTTCTTGACGTTATAAACAGCTCATGTAACTATGGTAACCATCCAGAGAAAACTGAATGTTTTTCTGGTCAGCAATATGCAAAGTATACCATATGTGTTATTTTTTCTTTCTGGGATAACTAAAGTGGATAACATGTGTTTGCTTTTCTTCTTGGTTATGAGAATGATATTTTATTATACTGAATTTTCTCTTGACTACAGTCCCAGTCATTCACCGTCCCTCCATTAAAATGTTTTAGGATCATCTTTTGCTGTTAGTAGTCATTCTAAATGCTGAACAGTACTATAACCCACAGTAGGACTGACTGTATACACCAATTTTAAATCTGTGCTGTCTACCTCATAAACTAAATGTCCAGGTTGACATTGCTCAGATTTCTGATATTCCATCTTGAGAATCTGGTATTTTCTTAACTTTGTCCTTTAGTCCTAGCCAAAGTGTTTCCTTAAAGCAAAAAACTAAAATGGAATTACATCTTGGGGGTATACTTAGATACTGAGAAGAGTTGTCTCGTTTGTAGTGATTTTTATATATCTTCTTTTTAGTTCTATTTTCTTTTTTTTCTACAACTAGTGTATACTACTTGTGCAATAAAGCAATGAAAAATGCTTTAAATCGAGTTCACTGGAGATGCAGAATGTATTTGTTTTTTAGTCGCCTATTGTACTAATGAACTGATTTAAAGTTTTAATTTTTTTCAGTACAATTTAAAATGCTTCACTGGACCTTCTAGAACAAATTATACTTTAATAAAAACTCCTAGATTTTTAAGTATTTATTTATTTACATTAGGTACAATTACATTTCTACAGTGGGCTATCAACTGGTGACCTTTTAATATGAAGATTTTGTTTAAAGTGACTTTCTAGAATTTCCCTATATTTTTAACAGTGCTTTCCGACCATCCAAATGTCTTCCTTAGGAAAACATTGTTATTTGCTTCATTGAATTAAACAGGGAACTGCCTCTTACTGGTTTAGAAAAGACCTCACTAACCAAATGCAAAGTGTGGAATTTGTCTGGATCCTGTTGAACACACCAAGTGTAAAAAGATATTAATGAGACAATAGGGAAATTTGAAAATTTGAATTGCATGGATACTAAATGATAGTAAGATAATTTTTTGATAGGCTAATGGTATTGTGGATATATTTTTTAAAATTCTCTTATCTGTTCATATTTAACATATTTAGTGATAAAATGATAATCCAACAAGGGTAAGGGAGTATGGAGGGTTATCGATGAAATAATATTGCCCATATAGTATTGATAAATGTTCAAGCTGGGTGAATGGTATATTAGGATTTATTATATTATTCCCTCTACTTTTGTGTGTTTGGAAATTTCCATAATAAAAAGTTTTGAAAAATATTACAAAGTAGAAAAAAAGGATTTCAAATCTAATTGGCCCGACTCAGAGCAGTAGCTGAATTTTCTCGGGAGGTGTCTTTCGGAATCCTGCAGAACTACTCGCTAGTTTGTTTTTAACCCGAGTTTGAAGTTGCTGCTCTTCCCTCTCACAGTATAAATAAGGGTACCAGACAGGTTTAGAGGCATCAATATTTCCTACCTGGGACTTTTTAAAGTAACTGACTTAGAAATTAAAGGTAATCCCAGATACTTCTTCTAATTTGGGGGTATCACTCATCTTTTTTAGGGTTACTTTATGGTAGAAAATATGTTGAAGAGCAAATAAGATGCCTTTGGTTTTATTCATAGGATTAAATGTCGCCAATTAACTTCTATGTTGCAGAGAATTGGGAACTTTTAAATACTGCATTTAGCAGAATAAGGGACCCCAATTTGAAAAGGCCCCACATTTCTAGTTAAGTGATTACTGAGAAGAAAATGACATGATAAATAACGAAGGTCAAGTGTTGAGTTTGGAGGGACTGGACCCCTGGCCTAGGGGTTTAGTTTGCTTAGGCGCCTGGGCTTGGGGGTTCAGATCCCATTGCAGACCTACACTGCTCGTCAGCCATGCTGTGGCAGCAACTCACATATAAAAAGAGTTGAAATTGGAGAATATGGTGATTTTTTTTTCCATGTAAGCACTCTCCACACAGTTTGCCTTCACAAGTATGGCAGGAATAAGACTTTGATTAACTTTTATAAATTAATAAAGCAAGAAAAGCACATGTGTGAAATAATTCACATACACACATATTACTATATCAGAGTGTTCTTTATCAGTTTAGACCAATACAAGCCGAAAAATCTTCATGTGGATTTTTTACTTCCTTTCTGCCTATTCAACAGAATTATGAAAGGTGAAAATAATGCTATAAAAGGTTTCCATTTGTACTAATCCTTCCCCCCTCTCATCTTGCTCTAGGTTCCTAGAGAGAGTACTCTAGGTATTTTGCATCACTGCCTTTTCTCATTTCTAGTTTTTAACCACCTGTCATATCTGCAAGCAGATCACTTCTCAGGCTGAATAAAATAGGTGCATTCAGTGTCTAACCTGAATCAATAAATTACAAGGCATCTTGCATTATTTGGGCCGTCAATAAAGACAAGCTGATGCAAATCCATAAGTAAACAAAAATAGTAGGGTTCAGGTAAAAAGCAATACAATTCAATTATTAACAGTGACTAGGTTTTGACAAGACCTGGCTGCTTAATCTAAAAGATTTAAAGAATGACAACAATAAAATCCCTAGGCGGTTCTCAGAAATACAATATCTTGTACCGCCTGGGTTGACTTAATATTCAAGTGGTCAAAATCTCAGCGTCAGAATAACACAAAAGAATCTCTGAGTCCTGTGCAACAGTTTTTTGTTCCCAAAACGTCGAATTTCCTAAAGTGCTTTGTTTTGGTTTGAAATTTAAAATTTCCTCTAGATCAAGGCCTAGATTTCTCCTTGCATGTCAATGGTCACTACTAACAGCTGTTTCAAAAGTGCTGTAAATGGATCACCATACAGGTGCACCATCGCTGCGAACAGACGGGATATAAGGAAATCCCAATTTATCACCTCCACTTTTTTTTAACTCAAAGGTACTACTCACAATAGGGTTTGCTTACATAGGGATTCCACCAAAATTTTCCGTGTATTCGTTCCACTTACACCCACTTCTTTCAAAAACACACGTTATTACAAACACCGGGAGTCCAACTGGAATGAAATTTTTTACTCTGGTCTCCATGACCCCTTTTTCTCCCCGGCCCCCGGTGGTTTTTAGATTTAGGGTAAAAAAGAGATGGAAAGGTGGTGGTGAGCCCCTCACGCCGCCGTAAGCCCTCGTCGACCTTTAACGCTTAAACGTTCTGATCTCCGCAAAGAACATTTTTTTAAATGTCCTCTGTTGGACAAACACGTTTCCCGGGCGGACTGCCTACACTAGCCCGGAGATTCCTGGAGGGCCGGAGGTGGACACACCTGCACGATCCTGCGGCCCCGAGACCTCCCGCTCCCGCGGAAGGGCGGAAGCGCGCTGAGGCCAGGAGGGAGATTTAAGAGGCGGGCTGACTACAGGAGAAGGGAAACGTAGGGGGCCCGCGGGAGCACCGCCTACCTCCGCGATCGACCCCCGGTGCTCCGGTGAGCCCGAAGGCCGCGGCGGGAGCAGGGACGGAGCCTGAGGGCAGCGCCGCGGCTGCCGGACAGCGGCGGGGCGGCGGGAACACGGCCGCCGCGCATGCCGGGAGCGCGCCCGCTGCACGCTGGAGGGCATAGTTCCCGCAGGCCTCCCTCCAGGGGCAGCGAAAGGCGGCCGCCTGCTGCTCCTTTTAAGGTTCGCGGGAGGCCGCGCCAGATCCACCTGATGGGGGAAAAGTCGGTAACACCGGGCCAAGGCAGCTGGGCCGAGTTCCGCCTCCCTGTGCGAAGGACAGAAGGGAGGACTCGACCACCAGCCCTCTCTGGTCCCATTCAGTCATTGAGCAAAGAGGCGGGCTCGGCCGTGCTTCCTCTTTAAGAGGGGGCGGGGCGCGGCCTGCCGTTTGGCCGCCCTCCGCACCCTCCCCCCGGGCCGAGAGTTGACAGACCAATCGCCCGGGTGGCGGAGGGAAGGCGGGAGAATGCGAACCCTTCGGTAGGGCGGTAGGGGCGGGCCCCCGGCCTTATTAGGAGTGCGTCCTGCGCAGGCGCAGAGGCGGCCGCAGGCGGAGGGGCGGGGGCAGTCCAGTGAGAGACTCTCCGACAGGGCGATTGGGAGGAAAGGGGGCAGCGAGGGGCTTGTCATGGGGATCTGAGCTGCGAGACGGCACTGGTAGCATCTGGGGACTCCGAGGGGGACAGGAAGTGTCAGCGCCCGGGACCCCGGCGCCGGCTCCGCTGGGGGATCCCCGCTGCTCCAGCCCTGGGGAGGGAGGGGAAAAAGGAGGGAGCCCTGATCTCGCCCCGCCCCTGGGCTTGTTCCCGCGGGGGCGGGGAGTGAGGGCTTTTTTTGGGGGGGAGTGGAGATCGGGGGACTCGGCTGTGCCCTCCCGAGCGGCTGCCGGTGTCCCCGCGGCGCCGGGCTGCCGAGCAGAAGAGCCGCGGCGGCCGTGGCTGGTGCATGTGTGGCTGCTGGATGCGGAGGCGGCGGCGGCGGCGGCGGCGCGGAGCAGCGGCGGCGGCGGCAGGATGTTAGGGCAGCAGCAGCAGCAACTCTACTCGTCGGCCGCGCTCCTGACCGGGGAGCGGAGCCGGCTGCTCACCTGCTACGTGCAGGACTACCTCGAGTGTGTGGAGTCGCTGCCCCACGACATGCAGAGGAACGTGTCCGTGCTGCGGGAGCTGGACAACAAATATCAAGGTAGGGGGCCGCGCGGCTGCGGTGCGGGGCTCCTCCCCGCTCGGATCTGGAGCCTGCCCGGGGTGGTGGCACTTTCCATTTTTCCCGTGACAGTCTCCCCGAGCGCACACAGGGGCTCTGGGGTATGGGACGGGGCAGAGGGACTGGAGCCCGGCTTCGCGGCCCTCCCTTCCCCCGCGGCAGTCGGCGAGGACTTCGGCGGGGTCTCCAGGGTGGGAGTGGGGGCCGCTCGTCAGCCGCCGCTGCAGACCGGGCGGCTGCAGCTGGGGTGGACGGGAATCAGCCATTTTAAGCAGCATTTGTGCCGGCGCTCGCCTGCCCCGGGCCGCACAGCCTCCTGCCCCGGCGAGGAGCGTGCAGGCGGGCGGGGGGCTGAAGGGAGTGAGCGGCCGGCGGGGCCGGGCTCTCCGCACCCGGGTCCGGCCCCCACCCGCTGAGAGCAGATGCATTGGAACGTGCGGGGGGGAGGGGGCGAGAGGGCCGCGAAGGCGGATCCGGGAGGTCCGTCCCTCCGCTGCCGGCTCCCGGCTCGGGAGTAGGGAGTCCGTTCCCCTCTCCCGCCCCAGGCAAAGTTCCGGGCCGCAGCCCATTCCCAGCTCCTTCAGCCGGCTGGCTCAAAGGGGAGGGGTCCCCGCGGGGAGAGGAAGAGGGGTGTGTGTGTGGCGGGGAGGGCCCCCGTCCTTGGGGGCGGGGCCTGGGGCGTGACGTAGACGTGGGCGGGGCGCGGACGCGTGCGCTCCCGTCCGCCTGGAAAATGGCTGGTGGCAGGAAGGCTCGGGTGAAGCTTGCTGGTGGAGAGGGGGTCGGAGCCGTGCGGGACGTTCGTTCGTCCCTAGCCCAGTTGGCGTTAGGGTTTGGGACATGTTTGTTGCGATTTTTCGACTTTTCCCCAACCACTCAATCACGACGAGGACACCCGGGGACCGGCTCTGACCCCAGCCCGCGTAGGTCCCGCTCTTGCCTCACTTCCGGGCCCAGGAGGAAGTGGGTGGTTGACTGGGCAACCGCCTGGCGTCCCTTAACCCCTGGGTCCATCCTCAGCCAAGTTTAAGTGATGAGGCAAAAACCACCCTTTGTGGACAGAGCCGAGAAGCTAGGATAGGGAATCGACGTTTCTTACAGAGAGGATCGTTTATCATCCCCTGTTGGTGCACCTTTCACCTGCTACTGGGAGGGGAGAAGTTTAAATGGGAAGCCGTTTTGCATTTAATAATCCTGAATCAAGGAACAGACCCTGGACATAATGTGGAAACAGCCCTACGGACTTCAAGAAGATAACTTCTTGGACACAGTCTCTGTTTTTCTAGAGACGTCACTAATGTTATGATTTAATCTCAAAGGAACCCCTTATGGGGTGACATTTTTCTGACCTGCAGTATGTTAGAACATTTAAATGTCTTTGTGTTTTCAGACCTATAATTTATTTCTGCCGTCTGAACCCATATGATTGATCTGATGGGGGAAGAGAATTAATACTGTTTACTTACTGTGTGTTAATTGGTGTGCTAGGTCCAGAACATTCTCATTTAATCCTTACAATAACCCTATGAAGTAAAAATTCATTTTACGGATAAATTAAAATTTGCAAGGAGTTTAAATAACTTGTCCAGTTAGGTGGGGAATATTTGTCTTGACAGCTTGGCTACTTCAGGTGCACATTCTTGTTTTTAAACTATTTTAACTTTTTTTTTTTTTAAATCAAAGCTCTAAAGGTATTTTCTACAGACGTGGAACATATACATGAATTGTAACTTAAAAATGATACATATGTGCCTAAGAATTGTATATTGAACATTTTTAATTTTTCAAATAATAATAGCTCTGAAGTTTGTAAAGCTTGCAGGCTTTCACATTTCTTTAGAGACATATTTGCCTTCACAGAAGTTAAGCTGTTTTCTTTCGTTTGAGTTGGGGATGGACAATTTGTTACAGGGACATCTGCCATCTTTACCATCTAGAATTGTCACAAGTAGCTCTGGTAGTACGAGAGACAGTATTAGGCCTTCAAGGATTGAGAGATTATAAAAAGTTTCAGCTCCATTAAGATTGTGGTTAGTTTCAAGATTAATATAAAAACAACGATCTAGTTTTCACTCCATACACGTGTTTACTAAGCTCAATTTTCACAGCTTTATGTTTATTAGCTTTATATACTTGTGCATTCTTGGTTCAGATTTCATGTTTTTTTATTTCTTTGCTGTTGAGTATTTTCTGTTTTTGGATCTAATACTTAACTACAATATTTAGTGATATAAATTATATAGGCAAAGAAATTTTTCTCCTATCTGAAACACTTTCAGAAATTACTGAAGAACCTTAAAAGTAACCTTAAAATTTTTTTAAAATAGAGAAATGTAGAAAACAATTTCACAATTGAATGAAGTATTTATTATGGGATATGGTTATTAGAGAACTTAAGTTTTTCTTCCAGTATTCTTGTTCATAATTTCTTGAGTAAATAATCTTTGAACTAAAATTTAATATTTAATTTCAAGCATCTTCCATGCAGCTTAGTGTAGAAAGTGCTTTAATGGTGGAACCAGACATACAAATCTGGAAGAGTTAGAAGTCTAGGGTTGTTACCTCTTGAGCTTCATTTTCTTCACATACAGAAGTGATGGCTCCCTCATGGGGTTGCTGTGGGGATTAAATGAGAAAGTCTTTTTCACATAGAAGGGGCTCAGTAAGTGTTAGTTTCCATTCTTCTTTCACTACATAATTAAGGTGTCTTAAAAATGTGAATTTTTATGTGTATGGTGATGGGTGGTAATTAGTCTTTGGGTGCTGAATATGATGTAATCTACACAGAAATTGAAATATAGTCATGTACACTTGAAATTTATATGTTATAAACCAGTGTTACCTCAATAAAAAATTAAAACAAAAAAAGTGAATTTTTGTCTCATGTATAATATCAATGTGCTGGTGTGATATAGTGAGCTTCTCACTCCTGATTATTAGGTACAGAATATTCGAAATAAGATTTATCTTTATTTGTTTATTTATTTTTGCTGAGGAAGATTTGCCCTGAGCTAACACCTGTTGCCAATCTTTCTCTTTTTGCTTGAGGAAGATTTGCCCTGAGCTAACCTCTGTGCCAGTCTTCTTCTATATTGTATGTGGGTTGCCGTCACAGTGTGGCTGCAGACGAGTGAGTGGTGTAGGTCCATGCCCACGATCTGAATCTGTGAACCTGGCCGCTGAAGTAGAGCATGCCACACTTAACCACTATGCCACTGGACTGGCCCCGATTTATCTTTATTTTTTAACCCTCAAATTTTGTGTGTCTGAGGGGAAAATATATAATTTCTTTATTTTTCCTGGAGGAGAATTGGGTTCTTAAGAAATCCACTTACCTACCTGGCTTGGCAAATGGGCTCGATGTGAACTTTGTTTAAAACTACGCTCTGCAGGTATGACTACCTCAAATGTGTGGTTGGCAATTTGTCGTGTATCTTAGGTTAAACAGTTGTTCATCCAGTGGGTGTACCTATAATTTTCAGGGACGAGCAAACTCCTAAGAGTTGTGTTGAATACTTGCTCTGTGTTACCTTACTTGCAGACACTGCCAATGTATGTATTTTACTTGTCTAACATTTCTGTTCTTATCATTGGAGTAATATTGGAAGATAAAACAGTGGTATGCTATGTGCAAGTAATATTGGAATCTAAAATGGTGGTATGCCATGTGGCGTGATAAATTAGAGTTAATTTTTGTTTCTCCACCTTTAGTAAGAACTCTTTCAGATAGCATTATATCTCATAAGGATAAGAAATAGAACAGATTTGAATAAAAAACTGATCTTACGTAAATTTTTGGTGACGTCTGGAACTATATTTTCAGATTTTTTTGTATACCTTCTAGTGACTCAGCCATTTTTAATTGATTTAAATGTGTCTCACATGCTATACAATACCTAAATCAGCAGTTCAGAAAGCTCAGAACCAACAGCTGAGTTATCTACCAAAGCAGAGTGATCCAGTGCTGACTTGACTGTAATTTTGTTAGTAGTCAGTTGATGCCAGAACCTGAAACTCAGCCTACTCTGGAAATAGTTTGGTTTTCAGAATCTCCCATGTGATAAAATAAAAGAACTATTAAAACTAATATTATGGGAAGCTAGGAATTACCTGTGTCACCTTTGTTTAAGAATGTCCAGAGATGTGACATGAAAGTGAAGGCATAGTGTCTCTCGGGAGTCATGTAGCAAGTCATTGATTGAACTGTAAATCCTGTAAACACACTTGAACAGTAATCTGTAGTCTAGTCCTGGAACCTCTTTAAATTTTACAGCTGGAGTCCATCATGTAAACTTTATATACAGGGTTGTTTTGAGGTTCAAATAAAGTATAGGTGATGTGGCACTACATAAATTCTAAAGTCACATACAGTGTTCCTGCCCATGTAAAATACTTTTGATCATTAATTAGCCACATATCTCTTACCCTTTTTAATATAGATTAATGAGTATTAGAGAGTTTTGTGGTTTTTATTTATTTATAAATATACTTTCATATTGGATGACATGTGCTCTTTGTATGGGAAATAATGTTTTTTAATGTATACATATTCTAGAGGAGTATGGTTTTATAGTTTGAGTTTATTCTAACTTTACCAATTCCGTGGAAGATAACTAACTTGAAAAATGAATTGAAAAATGGTATATGTGCTAACACATAATAAAGTTGATTTTTCTTTTCCTTTTTTAGAAACATTAAAGGAAATTGATGATGTCTATGAAAAATACAAGAAAGAAGATGATTCAAACCAGAAAAAACGCCTACAGCAGCATCTCCAGAGAGCATTAATCAATAGTCAAGAACTGGGAGATGAAAAAATTCAGATTGTCACACAAATGCTCGAATTGGTGGAAAATCGGGCAAGACAAATGGAATTACATTCACAGTGTTTTCAAGATCCTGCTGAAAGTGAACGAGCCTCAGATAAAGCAAAGATGGATTCCAGCCAACCAGAAAGATCTTCAAGAAGACCCCGCAGACAGCGAACCAGTGAAAGCCGTGATTTGTGTCACATGACGAATGGGATTGAAGACTGTGATGATCAGCCACCTAAAGAAAAGAAATCCAAGTCAGCCAAGAAAAAGAAACGCTCCAAGGCCAAGCAAGAGAGGGAGGCTTCCCCTGTGGAGTTTGCCATAGATCCCAATGAACCTACATACTGTCTGTGTAACCAAGTGTCTTATGGGGAAATGATTGGATGTGACAATGAACAGTGTCCCATTGAATGGTTTCACTTTTCATGTGTTTCACTTACCTATAAACCAAAGGGGAAATGGTATTGCCCAAAATGTAGGGGAGATAATGAGAAAACAATGGACAAAAGTACTGAAAAGACAAAAAAGGATAGAAGATCGAGGTAGTAAAGGCCATCCACATTTTAAAGGGTTGTTTGTCTTTTATATAATTCTTTCAGAATTTACTTTCAGAAAATGTTTTAGGGTAAATGCATAAGACTATGCAATAATTTTTAATCATTAGTATTAATGGTGTATTAAAAGTTGTTGTACTTTGTCTGTGACCTTTTCTGCACTGAATTACCAAATATTTTAAACCAGGTAGTCTTTAGCTCACCTGATGAAAGGAGCAGGGAATAGGGAGAGGGTGGTGTGAACATTATAAAAACTTCACAAACCATGCGTATTTCAATTTCACTTAAAACTGCAATGCTATTTTTGGGTAAACACCAAAGTTTTGCTAGCATTTTCGTTCTACGTGCTTAAAAAAAAAATTTAGATATAGTTGGAGTTCTCTGTAAGCATTCAGATTATCTTGGGTAATTTAAAATATGAACACTAACTATTTAGAGCTTCTTTCTCCCTGGCCCCATTTATACATACACTTGTTCATCTCTAGTCTTCCAAGAATTTAAGGAACTAGAGATAAGAATGATTTGGGATTCCATGTGGAATAATGTGCTCTTATTAGAGTATTTGCTGCTGTATTTTCCTTAGTAGCATTTTGATACACTGTCAGTAGCCCATTTGTAAATGCCTTCCTGCAGCTTCATAGATAGATTGACTCTAGTGCTTAATAGGAGAGTTGTGTTTTGTTTAGTTTTAACTGGGACAGGTAGGAGTAGTTAGAATACCAAAAATGTGGCCATTGGCTTATATTGGCAAGACTTGGGTATGTAGTATCATGGTTCAAGGTTGAGCAATTTAAAAAATGCATCTGATTTAATATTTTCCACATGGCCCACTCCTGGGATACCTAGCCATGGGCCTATCAGTGGGAAAAGGGCATATACTAGTCTTTAAATATTGCCTTTATGTCAAACAGTAGTTTAAATAGTTTTGCTAGTGGCTGTAGTTCATTTCTGTCCCAATCAGTGATTATATATTATTTTAAGTAATAGTGTATTTACTTTCTTAACTTTCTGGTATTGGTGCTGTTTGATGTTTTCACGTTTAATGAACTAATTTCATTATAACAATGCAATTAATAATGTATTTGTAAATTGAATTTTCCAGGATTCTAATATTTTAAGGGTAAGCATCTTGATGGATATATGTCCATATATTCAGAGAATTTTTTGGTTTGGGGGAGGGGGCAGCGGATTGACTAGTCCTTTAAATCTATGTGTAACATACTTTTTATTCCTCATTTCTTCTTAATCTGATGATCTTGATTCTTTTTTGATTAACATGTGAAAAATCCTGTCTGCTTGTTTGGAAAAAAAAAATTGTTTTTTCTCTTCTAGCTCTCCTGTGTGACTTTCAGGCATGTTATTTCACCTCATCCGGGTGTCAGGTTATTCATCTGTAATATGAGGTTGGCTTAATTATCTCCAGGGTTCTTTTGAAATCTAGTATTTGCACTATAGTGAGGATCTTAATAATCAAAGGACTTGTTTTTCTCTTTATTAATTTTGTCCTTCATTCTGAGCTATGAAGACAGTTAAAAGGTGAGGTTAGAGACAGGTAAATGCACAGTATTCAATTAGCTTCTGTCCTGAGGATATTTTGATTGATGACTGGAACCAGTTGGTCATATTACTTCTTGAGTGAGAAATGTTAGACAGCATGATTAAGAATTTATTTTATTGTAACTTAGTTGAGTTGTAAAGAAATCCTTTTCTCTCTTGGCAATATACATTGTGTCTTAGTGATTACATCCTTATTACCAGGATAGAGTTATTTACTGGATGCCATTAAAAATACCGGTATGTGCAAAGCCCCCAAAAGCTTTCAGATGTGACATATAAAAGTCAACACTTTTTCCTATGTAAGTTTGCCTCTACATATGGGGAAGAAAATAAACTTCGTAATAGAAGTACCCAAATTTGGATTAGGCTCGATAGGAAAACAAATGTCGAAAATCCTGGAAGATGTGCTCTTTAAGACCTAATGTTTGAAACAGTTTTATTTTTATGTATTTCTTTTTGTTTTCTAGACCACATAGGAAATAGAAGTTTTACATTTGCATAACACTGTGACTGGGATTTCTTTTTTTAAGTATTATGGATTTCATATACTGTAAACCAGTGGTTCCCAAATTTATCTCACATTGGAATTACCTCAAGAGCTTCAAAAAATAGAGATACCCGTGTCCCACTCCCAGCAATTGTGATCTAATTCATTTGGAATGCAGCTTAAGCAGTAGAATTTTTAAAAGATCCCCAGGCGATTCTAATATACAGAAAAGTTTTAGAACCACTGCCACATTATGAAAACTTGAAGCTATTAAAAACTCCGGGTGGGTTCTCTACATCCAGATCTGTGTGACTCTGAAGTGAGAGTTGGTCCCCTGCCCCCAACAGTTACACCAACACCACTTGAAGACTCAATACTTGAGTAGCTGCTTGTGTCCTAGGCACTGTTATAAGCAGTGGTGGTTGAAAAAGAAGAAAAAGTCCCTGCTCATGGGCCATACATTCTAGTGGGAGAGTTAGCTGTATATATAATGTCAGGTAACTGTTAAATGGTAACAGGAAAGTAAAGCAGAGTAAGGAGATAGAAAATGCACAGAAAGGGAGGTGAGTCTTTTCATTATGGTGATTAAAGAAGGTCTTTCTAAGGAAGTGATCTTTGAGCTGAGACCAGAAGGAAATAAGGAAGTGAGGCAGGCAAAGATTTAGGGGAGGGAGGAGTAGACCAAGCTTGTCAGTTTGACTAGAAGCATTTGACAGTGTGGAAGGGGCTAAAAAATGTTTGCTTTTGGAAGCCGTGGTAGAAAATTTGGGAAGGGTTTATATTCTTTAAAGATCACTCTGGGTGCTGCATGCAAATTTTATTGTAGGGAACCTTGGTGAAAATAGAGATTTAGGAGACTCTTCCAAAAGTCTTTGCACCAAAAATATTGGTGGCTTAGATGAGGGTGGTAGCAGTGCAAGTGGTGGCGAGTGATAGGTAGGACTCTGCCTGTGTTGTAAAGATACTGCCAACAGGAGGACTTTGGCCCAGGAAATGGAAAGCAAAGAGATGACAAGGGTGACTCTTAGATTTCTGGCTTGAGGGGAAAAAAATCAGGATTTCTGTTTGCACTTAGGTGTGAGATACCTGATAGATTTCTAGTGGGATCCAGCATGGAGTTGGGCTGAAGTTGGGGGAGGGGTCAGGAGATAAACGTTTGGAAGTTACCCTGTGAATGGAGCTTCAAGTCATGTGATTGAAAGCATGCAGGTAAATAGATCAGTGCTTCTGAAATTTTGATATGCTTGTGAGTCACCTGATTGTGCTAAAATGCAGATTCTGATTCAGTAGGTCTGCCATGGTGTCTGAAATGCCACATTTCTAGCAAGCTCCTCAGTGATGTTGATACTGCTGGTTCAGGGACCTACGTTTTGAGGAACAACCATGTAGATCCATAAAAGGGAGGGATGGGCTTTATGGTACCCCAAAGGGGGAGGAGCCAGCAATGGAAACTGGAGATCTCCCAGTGAAATAAACCAGGAAAAATGTGGCACACCAAAAACAAAAGTGAAGAAAGTGTTTCAAGAAGGGAGTGATCCCTCATTCAAGTGCTGTTCAAGTAAGATGACCATTTGATTGGGGAGGGGTGGTTATTGCATTTAACAGGCTGCAAGTTTTGAGGATGAAGGACTGGTCGGAGTGGATTGGGAGCAGAAGGGGACCGAAATAGACTCAACAACTATGGACAACTCAAGTTCTGATGTAAAGGGGAACAGAAATGGGATGTTGCTGACAGGTAGGTGAGCTAAGGGAGGATTTTAACTTTTAAGGAGATAATATGGCATGATTATATTCCATCAGAAGGGGACAATGAATGCTGTGGGAAGGAGTGGATTATTGCAGGAGTGATGTCTGAATAGGCATCACTAGGAGAGAGAACTAATTCATGAAGGGTTGGTCTCAAGTAGGCACAGGGACAGTTCCCATTCATGTGTCAAAAGGGAAGGCAGTATTTTTACTCATTCAAATATTTATTTCAAACCTATTATTTACAAGGCACTGTTTTAGGTACTGGCGTAAAGCAGTGACCAAAACAAGACAAAAGTCTGTAACCTGGTGGTGCTTAGATTCTGGAGTGAATGGGTGTAGATGCAGATAGCTCGCTAAACTTGGTATTGGGAAAATGAGATCATTCTCTTCTAATAGCTTCCACTCTCCCAGTGAAGGGCTGAGACGGAAGGGATGTTGGCAGTCTGTAGGAGTCAGTGAGAGGTGTGTGTGAACTCTCCCTGAGGAGAGTGGGAAAGTGAATGGACTAGGAATGCCAGTCAGAACTGTCGGTCAGCTGGAGTCTTTGGTCCTAACTTCAAATGAGCTGCTAACTCATTCTGTTGTCTGGATGCAGGCGTGAAAAAAGAGATGTACAGAATAACTTGAAATTTCAAAATCTCTCCACAGTAAGCTAGAAAAGTTGCAACTTCCCCGTCCTTTTTATATACCCGGTAGGTGGCTTCTTCTGAGGGATCTGTCCTCATTCCCCCCACCCGAAGTGGAGAAGAGCCATATTCAACGAGCAGTGGGCATAAATAAGCTAGACAGCTCTTCAGCCCTTCTTGAATGAAGTCCCTCTAGTTTGATGTCATTCAAAATCTATTTTAAGGAAAGTATAAGTTATCTTGGAATTACCTTTACTATGTTGCCTAAACTCTCTGTACATCAGTTAGAGAAACCACAGCTGCTTTATCATATCCTAAATGTGAGGGCAGTCATCCCGACCAGGATGCCAGAGATGTCGACTTCTCCAGGATCTTAGTTGGACCACTTGGCCTCCTGGTCCTGCAGATTGTTCAGCTGTAAAACGAGTGATTTAAGATATGGTGATCCTAAAAATGTGGTTATTGTTCATGTCCCTTAACATTAGTCAGAGGACTAATGTTCTCCTGGTCACAAAGTTACTATTTGGGTAGTTTATAAAATAACTTTTAATTCATGTATGTGATAACTAGGTTTTAAACCAGGGTTTTCTAAACTTCAGACACTGGAATGATCTTGATAGATTTTTGCCATTTCCACATACCCTTCTAAATTTATATTTAAAAGTATTATTTATTCAATACTTTTCTTAAAAACGACTCACTTTTTTTTAAAGGAAAATAAATGTCAATTTATTTTTAAAAGGAAGTATGTCACTTTGGTAAATGGAAAATTTGTATCCTTTCTGTGAATAGATTACCTTAAAATATAATGAAAGCAAAGCGGTGTTATTAAATTCCAGCTATATTGCCTGTGAAAACTGATCCCAAAGTCTACCCTCCCTTTATTGAAAGGTGTGATTAGTAAATCATATTAGGTAAGGGTAAAAAACACATAAACACCACACTGAATCTTTCTGCGTGATGTCATCAAAAGAATTTAAAGAGAATTTTGAGCACTACCTTGCCATCTTACTCTGGGAAACACTTTAAGCAACAGAAGGTTAAACACTGCAGTTTCTTGACTCTCAGTATAAAACAAATAATAGCATGTCTTTATTTAAAGGCATTTATGTAGCTCCACGCGGATGGAACGTGCCTCTTAATAAAGGTTTCTGTAACCCCCCTAAGGTATTGACCAGCATTATCCAAATCAGTATTAGAGTAACTGACATTATCCTGACTCCACAGGAGTTTCTAGTCTTGTCTGTTTCTGAATCTCAGGATGAAAAACCAGTGGCACCAACGCTATTCTGGGAGTTGAGAGAGATTTCCTGGGCAGCCTTGTCTATGGTCACTTCTGGGCCCAGCATTCCAGCCCTGAAAAAGTCCTTAGAATTTTCCTGATAATGTCCTCAGTTACCCACTTGCTAGTGGATTCTTGATTTAGCAGTCTCCATTATTTAAACAATATTCCAATTTCCTTATGAATTGGATGACACCAACATGTCCATGCCTGTCATAAACACTGAAGGAATGAGATTTTTGGTATAGCAGTGTATTTTGATGTATTGGGTAGCTGTGCACCTATAAGCACTAAAGTCGTCTTTCACATTTTAATTGTATTGGATAAAAGTTGTCCTGCCATCCTCTTTGGCATATTGGTAGGATGTAAACGAAGATCTGATGACTTCATCTTTTGACTCAGCACCATGTGTTAATATACAGCAATATCCTTCAATCCTGCCCCAGTATGGAGGACTATTACCTCTCTACTTGTCTCAGACTGCTTTTTAAAATAAATTTGGCTGCTTTTAATGATTTTTGTTCTTCCTTGCCTAAAAACTGTCTGCTAGTAGCTTGTCTCCCTCTTTTGGTTTATAGGGGGTTGGAAAAGCATTTGGTCAAATTTGTGTCTAGCTTCAAAATAGTTTCTAAGAGAGGATATGGTGCTTGAGCTTCAATGTACAATTTTGGTTTTTTAAATACGTGGATTATTTTTCTTCCCTGTTCTTGACTGTGTTCAGATAGTGTTTTGCTATATATTTGCTTTGAACAGCAAGATCTAATTGCTTTGTTTGACCAGAGTCCTTAACTTATTTGTATAGTACACTAATCAATCTTAGAAACTTCTCACATAGAAACAAAGGTGTTAGGTCAACTGGCTAGTTTTCTCTTGGGGGGTTCAGATTTTAGATTAATAATATGGGCTCACGCCCTCAGTGGGAAGTAAAGATTTTTGTACCAAGAGAAGAACTTGCTGTATTACTTACCAAGGATGTAACATGGTAGCATATAGCAACTCCAAGCCTTTAAGACTGACTTTTTTTGCTCTTTGGTGCCTTCTGAGACTTAATAAAACATCCCCCAAAGGCCAGAAACGTTCTTCTTTGATCTTTAGAGCACGTTTTGGTTTTTGGTTATAAACTCACATTTATCATCAATTTGAAAAAAGTAAATTCTCACAGATTAAGAAAAGTGATTATAAACTGTACCAAAATAGTGACTGAAAAGTTATTTAATTTTGACTACAAAAGTTTGTAGTAGCTTTGGCTTTGAATTTACGGTGCTTGAGTATTGCATTGAATATTTTCTACCTCTACATCAGTTTAAAGTTACTTCGGGATAATACTGACTAAATTTAAGGTGTAATTTAGTGGAACTGACAATCTAGAACTTTTCTATTTGCAAAGTGAAAAATAAAGAAACTTCCCATGGCTAATTAAGAGAAGGAAAAAAGAAGGATCTAAATTATTTTCTTTCTGTTGAAGTCTTTACTGTATTAGATTTCATCTTGAATTAACCAGATTTTTCTTTCCAATAGTAGATTGAATGCTTAATTTTCTGGAACTGAGAGTTTAAAAAACTTTTTTTTTAAATCACTTGCATGTCATTTGAAGATCTGAAAACAAGACTTTGATTCTTTTAAGCCAACAGGAGTGAGTTTAGGATCTTGGTAAAGCACTTTCGTAAAGAAGTACTTTATGTGTAAGAGAGTTTGCAGTACCTGCTTAAATACTGTAACAAATGGTTAATCCAGTGAGTTACAAAATAGTGAACGGTT
This sequence comes from Tapirus indicus, assembly GCA_031878705.1. Lineage (NCBI taxonomy): Eukaryota > Metazoa > Chordata > Mammalia > Perissodactyla > Tapiridae > Tapirus > Tapirus indicus. Next base: position 28,259,924 of record CM062937.1, on the reverse strand, counting down.
GATTTTTATACTACTTTACATATGGGATTAAGGTAGACAATTTACTATTTTGGTTTTTTTTCCCCCAAATACTGAATCTTTGTTTTATTTGTTATGCTCCACTGAGGGCTATCTTTCTGAGGGGAGAGGATGCACTTACTATGCTATGAAAGAGAATATGACTGTACACAATCATTAGTAAACAATCCCCAAGCATAAACTGAGTGTCATTTGTTTCCTTGATGTATTTTCCCATTTTAGACCTGCCTCATCCTGACTTTTGACATTACTACGACAATCAAAGATAATTTAAGTAGACTGAAAAAATAATTTGCAAAAGCCTACCACATAGAACTAGAACATTCCTGTGATAACTAGGCAACATCCTGTGTCTTGGGGTGAGCTTATGCTCCAGACCAGAGTTTCCCAAAGTGTTCCATGGATCCTGGGATGCTAATCTGCCCAAGAAAGCTGGGGTGTTTTGCATGTTATACCCTGCTCTTGGAGCTTCAGAGGGTTCATATAAGAGGTTCTGAGAAATCTTGCCACATTTCCCCCTGCAATACCTATTCATATCCTGAGGAAGTAGGAGGACTTTCAAACTTCTTGAGAATACTGCCTTAAACTATACCATGAAAGGATGCATCATCATATTCAAATATTTTGGGTAATCATACTGTAGAGGGAGCTATGGCCCAACTCCTTTCCTATATCCTCAGAACTCTTGATACCATTGGGTCTATCGTCTAAAGGTATCAGTCAAGGATGTGGACTCATACCTCCTTTCTGTTTGCCAGACAGTAATGCTTAATTGGGTGGAGGAAGTATACGTGTTTTAAGCCTTCCTAAATGAATCTGATGCAACAAATAATAATACTGTTCAAATAAGAATTGCCTGTCAAATATAATTGGGTTATGTGACCTATTAGCTCAACTTTGAAAATAATTTAACTTGTTCAATTTCTTGATTGGTAGAATTGGCCTAGATTTCCTAGGTACACAGGGACCGTAACCTTTTTGATCAGAGAAACTCTAGAAGAAACCATTGTTAATAATCTTACACCATTTCTGGGAAAGCATCGACTACAAAGGGCAAGTAAAAATGAAGACATGAATTCAAGCCACATTTAATTATTACCATATGGGTCAAGTAGATGTGAGAATTGACCTCTGGGTAACAATCTTGTGCTTTCATTGGTCTCTGAAGTTTATTAGAATTTAATGTCATAGTACTCCTTTGGCTGTAGAACCTATAAAGATCAACCAAATTGTTTTCCTTGGAGATTTTCATCGTTATTTCCTGTAAAATACATAACTAAAAAGGCAGAGTTGCTTAACCAATGTCATGGTCAAAAATTTCTATGAAAGGGTAGAGAAATATCTTCTGTAGATAGATCCAAAACCAAATTGTGTATGAGGCACAGGACCTCTAGAAAAAAGGGGTAGCCAATTGTCCAAGAGTTATAACTCCAGAAAGAGTCACTGACAGAGTTCCAAATTTACCATTTCTCGTACACTTTAGTGAGAGAGGAAGAAATCTGTTAGTATGTTTCACCTTGTAATTAGCTGAGGTCTTCAGAAAGATCGATAGCTATGAAGGATAGGTTAATTAAATTGTTCTTGGAACCAGAAGATTAAGTTAAAGCAGTATTTGAGGTGCTGGTGTCTGTATACTGAGAAGTAACAGGCTCCTTGTCAGTCTATAAATTTGTTTGGTAAAGCTGTTTAGAGTTGAACGTTTATTCTGAAGAGAGTAAAGTATCAAGTCCAAGTGAGGATGATGGGCAGGGAAAATTTCTCTTCTCCCTTTTTATAATCATGCTCATTTTCCAAAAAAACAAGGCAAAGATTTCCACCTACCACCATCTTACTGATGCATCACCTCAAGTTTTACAAACTGCTAGGGTGCCATATATTCTAAAACAATGAAAAAGAGCCAACTGGGGCTGGCCTGGTCGTGTAGCAGTTAAGTTCACGTGCTCTGCTTCAGTGGCCCGGGGTTCGCAGGTTCGGATCCTGCGTGCGGACCGACGTGCCGCTTGCCAAGCCATGCTGTGGTGGCATTCCATATAAAGTAGAGGAAGATGGGCACGGATGTTAGCCCAGGGCCAGTCTTCCTCAGCAAAAAGATGAGGATTGGCAATGGATGTTAGCTTAGGGCTAATCTTCCTCACACACACACAAAAAGAGCCAGCTTTTTACTCCCATTGCTTCAGTATAGTCTTGAACACCATGCTGGGTTGGAAACAACCCATGTAGTTGCCTCAAATTTTAAAAGTTTCTGGGGTACCATAGGGAATATTTGACATACTGATATTGGGAAAGATCTTTTTCTCAAAGCACCATGAAATTCAGTCCCAAATCTTTGTCACGTTTAATACAGTTTTACAGTTTTTAATAAATTATCAATTTCATGATGTTTTAATCAATAGTGAACTAATAATTATAATAATCAATTTAGAAGAAAGTTTTTAACTTAGAGACATATACATATTTTTGTTGCAAAGAAGTATAATAATCAAATGACTCAAGAATAAAAATACATCATTAGGATGCTATTTTGTGGGAGAAGTAGAATGGAAATATAATTTCAGGGGAAAAGCAATGTTAAACTTTTATTTGTTGGTATTCTAAAAATGTATGGTATGTTATTTATATTCCATTGAGTACATTTGAGTGATGTAATGGTTTTATTTTAAAATGCCAGTTCCTGTATGGATAATATGCCAGAAATTATATTCTTTGCACTCGTGTAAGCTTATGATGAAACGTTTCAGAGGTCAATTTATACATGTGAGAGGATACAGTGTTTCAAAAAAATTTAGTAGTTGTGAGAGCAAAAACATTAGAAATCATTGACTGAAATAATCTGTTCAATACTTTGGCCTTGACCCTCTCACCTCAAGCGATTTATCCCACCTCAGTCACCCACTTCCATGGTGTTACCTTAGGCTTGCGACTACCAAAATCTTTACCTATTACCAAAAAATAAATTCTCAGTTTCTAGCACCCCACTCTCTGACCACCACCTCCTATCGTTCTAGCTCACTCCCTTGTCTACTCTGACTTGCGTGATTCTCCAACTCCACCAGGACCTCCAAAATATTCCCACCAAACCCTCCCACCCTTTCTCCTTCTCAGGTTGGCTTTTGCCTCTTTACCTGACTCAGATTCCATGGCCCATCTCACTAATCACCTGCTTGCACACATTCTGAACCCCCTTGCTTCTTTCCCTCCCTTAACAGTGTTTAAATCCAATCCCGTCCACTTGGCTTCTGTAGCCGGGTGGCTAGAAGGAGACTAGATTAATACACAACTGTGCTGGCTGCTGGTGCCTTCGATTCATGACAAAGCTTAAGCCGGCCCTTAGGGTTGCCTCACAATCCTCCTACATTTTTGTAGTCTGTTTGTTTCCACTCTCAGACCTCTATTCTGCTTTTTCTTCTTTCTTCAAACCTCCAGTATCCCTCCTCCCTCCTCACTCACAAGGTGATTAACTCACTTCTTATTTCACTAAAAACAATGACAAAGTTAATCAGAGCTCTCCACTGGCTGCTTCGACCAGCGTTATTGGCTCACCTGCCTTCCATCTCTGCTGGATGACTGTCTGTTCTTAAGGCCAACCCCTCTACTCGTGCACAGGAACTTCATTCCTGCAATTATTCCCTCAGTCTCAGTTATCCATATTTCCCCTTCCAGTCGACTTTTCCATTGGCTTGTAATGTCGTTATATTTCCAGTCTTAAAAACAAGAAAGAAAAAACAATGACAACAAACAGCCCCACATCCCCCAACAACTAATGTCTCATTTTCTTTGCTCACCTTTGCAGAGAAACTCCTCAGAAGGGTTGTCAATTCTTGTCTCACTTTCTTTCTTCCATTCTTTTCAGAATGGCTTTGTCTCCAGCATTCCAAAGAAACTGACTTCACATTATCAAATTCAAGGGTCAGTTCTCTGTCATTATCTTTTCCTGCCAGCATTTGACACAAATCATGACTCTTTCTTAAAACACTTTTTTCCCCTTGGCCTCCAAGTTACAAAGTACACTTGCTCTAGAATCTCCTCCAACCTCACAGATTGTTCCTTCTCATTCTGCTCTGCTGACTATGCTCCTTCTTCCTGTCCTCCAGATACTAGAGTGTCCTAGGCGAAGTCTTCAGAAGTCTTTTCCATCTACACTCACTCTTTAGGTAATCTCAACCTGTCTGGTGGCTTTAAACACGTTTTATACTCCAATGACTCCTAAATGTCTATCAGCAACCCAGCCCTCATATCCAGCTGCCCTCTCAACATTTCCCTGTTGGTCTAATGGACATCTCAAACTTATGTCAGCTCCTGATTTGTATCCTCCCTCCCAGCTACGAACCTGCTCTTTTCTGGTCTTCGTCTTCTCGGTAAAGGACAATTCCATCTTTTAGTTGCTCAGGCCAAAAATCTTGGAGTTATCTTTGACTTCTTTTGTTCTCGTATACTTCAAAACAAATTTGTCTGCAAATTCTGTCAATTTGACCTTCAAAATGTATTCGACAGCTTGCCGCTCCCCTGCTCCTTGCCTCATCTAGACCCTTGTCAATCACTTTTGCCAGAACGATTGTGATAGCCTCCTAACCAATCTTCCCATTTCCACCTTTGCCCTTATGTTTATTTTCTGCAAAGCAGCTAAAGAGATTCAGCCAAATCAGTCCTTCAGTGACGTCCCACCTTATAGTAAAATCCAAAGTCCTTACGGTGGCCGAAAAGGCCCAACTTAATCTGACTCTGAGCTTCGACTTCTCCTAGTACTCTCCTTTTGCTCACTCTATTCCAGCCACCTTGGCCACCCTGCTGTGCCCTGAGCACATCAATCACCCTCCAGACACAGGCCCTTGCCCTCACTCTTCCCTCTGCCTGCCATGGTCTGCTCTCAGATTTCCATGTCACCTGCTCCCTCTGTCACGTAGCTACTCCACAAACACCTATTTTATGATCTAGAATGCCTTGTGTTCCTCTGACCCTTCAAAGCTCTCATCCAACTCCATCTAGGTTAGGAGGAAAATCATGATCTATGAAACTCTAACTAAGGGATTGCTATCAGAGCTTAACCTTCTCCGAGAATTTTAATATTGTTAGTCCTGCTTATGTGATATTAATCCAAACAAATCTTGCATTTGTGGGAATTTGAGACAGCACATAAAGACAATTTAAATGGAAAAGAAAGAAGACCAACGAAAATAGAAAATGTTCCAATGACGTGTTATCCCCCTTTATCTTTAATTTTTCTTCGTAGCGTATGGTTGTTTGACTCTCTCCTCCCACTGAAACGTGAGCTCCTTGGGGGCAGGAACTATGTCTGTTTTGTTCACAGCTGTATTTTCAGTGCCTAGAACTGTGCTGACACACACTACGTCCTTAATAAATATTTTTTGAACAAATGTCATGAAACTTTTGTTAATCTAGTCCAGTGTCTTTGGTCTTTAAACATATCATCCCTTCTGAGTAGGCTGGTTTTCTTAGAATGAAGATGTTGAGTGGACCGGGTACTGTACATATCACTAAGTAATGCTGAATGATTCTGGGAGGGGGGTCTACTCATCAGGGCATTATGGGAGAATTTAGCTATGGCATTCTTTCTCCAAAAATTGATGTATTTAGTTCATGTTTTGGGAGGGTCAAATTTGATGTTGGTTGAGGAAACGAAATTAATTTTAATAATGCTTAGTTCTTCAAGGAATAGCACACAACACAAACCTGCTAGAGAGGCATTAAAGGGACAGTCACCATCACAAAATACTAATTGTCTGTTGAGCAGTTTGGTCTGAATAAAGGAAGACAGTGCTCTCTGGAGTTTTGCTTGAACCTACTATGACCTCAGAAACAAATCTGTCAGATTCTGTAATGGTCAAGCCATATACATAGGGCTTGCTGCTGATCCACTGGGAAAGATGAAGGGTTGGCTTACTACCCTCTATTTCCTGATTCTGTTGATTTTCCTCTGCTCTCCAGACATCAAAACTGTATTACTTTAATCAGGGAGGATCTTTCCCAGGGGCCGTCTCTGTTTGTGTGCAAATGCTTTCTTTTCTAGAGTGTTGTTCTCCATCTAAAGAAGCCGAAGACAAAACAGCAAATGTGCAAGGTCGCAGGTAGGTTAGAAGAAGTGTTCAAAATGCCACATCCCAGGAAGATACTGTCTAGCCACAGTCTTGTATGACTTGGGGAAAAGGAGGTGTAGGAACAGCAAGCATCTGGCAAGAGTGCTGCCGTTGGGGACCTTTGCCAGACGTAGCTAAGATTTTCCTGGCATTCCTTACTGCAGAGCTTCAATGACCTCAAAAACTCTTCTTAATACACGACTTTAAGGAGCCACCACCAGTTGATTGGCATTAGCACTGAAGATCAAACCCATTTGCTATTCAGTTCTAATGGAACTTTAAAAATTCTTCACAGACAGGCACTCTGATTGTAATTCTGTGCAGATAATTTTACAAAAGATCAAAACAAGTTATTATTGGTCAACTCACCACAGACTGGGTTAAACAGGATCCACAAGGAGAATTTACCTTTCTGTTTGCTGGATTCCAAAGCTGGTGTTTTAACCCTTTCTTAGTATGTAGAGAAGTACCTCGGAATTTTCAGGCCACATTGGGTCAGGAAAGCAGAGACTAGTGCTTCTAGATTAGATCTATATTAAGTAAATAACAGGCATATCATCAACAGCCTTACCTCTAGTCATCATTCTGCCCTCATTAAGAGTTGAGACTCCAAAGACTTGGTGGTGGTGATGGTAAGGCATTTTAAATAAGTTGGCATATTTTCTACTTCCTTTTAAAATACTCCACATTCTCCTTGACTTTTGTTGTACTTGACAGTGTTGTTATTTCTCTAAACTATCTGATTTTGCCTTCACTGAGACCATGCTCCATTTGCTTTTTACTTCTTGGACCCGTTTCTTATTTGCATTAGTCCTTCTTTCTCCATCTCCTTAACTGGGCCTTCTGTTACTCTCCTCACTCTCTTCTGAGATCTCAATCCTTACAGCTCCATCACCTCGCAAATCTACATCACCAGTCCTTAGCCTGACACCCAATCTTTCTCAGTCTGACTTGCACTTCCTAGTTCTTCTTGGAAGGCCCAGTATCAGCTCACATCAATGCATCTTCTCTTTGACTGGCCCAGCTCCCTCCCAATTTCTATGTCAGTTAAACTGACCCTACATCATTTTCATCCACTTACCCTCCACCGGCCTTGCTGCTAATGCCATGGGAGTTAAAAAAAAAAAAAAAAGTCTTGTGAGCTTGAAGTTCCGGAAAGCCAATGGATTCTTTACTAAAAGAAGGGGAGGAGCTATGGACCATAGTGAAGACAGTCTCTTCAACAAGTTCTAAAATAGAGCTGCATGCCTCTGTGCTGATTACCTTGTCTCAAACAAATATATATTATATTTTATAATATATATATTTAATATATATTCTATTCTTTCTTTTTAAAGTATTGGTCTTACTTTTCTACTTGAATATTCTCTTTGTTACATGACCTAAAATTTCAATAAATTTGGGATTCATTTGAATTAATATCACTTGATTAGCACAGCTTAATATTCCAACCTCGATGGATATGGCAAGAAGAGTTTAACTGGGCCAGAGGAACTTAAGGCAATCTGGAGCATACTATGTAGATATTTGGGGACAGCTATGTAATAGTGGCAGAGCCTTAGAACAGCCTGGAGGGAAAGATGTTGGGAGGTGAGAAATGGTTGAAAAATAGGTAGGAGTTTGGGAAAAGGAACCGGGCATGTGTGGTTCAGCTCCTTCTAGATTCTCTTGTTGGTTCCATCCGCCAGCAGAGAGGGTGCTTTCTCATCTCCCCTCTGCCTCATGATAGGGGCCTGACCTTGTGGGACAGCTGGGACTGGGTAGGTAGTAAGTCTAATCCAATTAGCAAGATCACTCAGCTACAGTTATGGAATCATGCTCTCCATCAGCTTATGAATAATAAAGCTGGCATTTGGTCTGCATTTGCCTGTCTCCTGCTTCTTATTTCTCTATCAGTTCAAATTTGTGTGGGAAAACAAAGATGTTATTTATTCACCTCCTAAAACTTCCACACTTAGTTAATAATTAGTCCTAAATAAATAGTTGTGGAGTAATTAAAGAACTTTTCCATTGTACAAATTCTCCTCATCTCACCTCATTTGGCTTGGTCCAGTATAGGATCCATTTGAATTGCAATCTCAAAAGCCAAGTGAGAAGATGTAACCTACTGTAGTACCTCTGGCAGAGAGAAAAAGCCAATTGACTTGTTTGCCAGATTTCTTGCACATTTCCTTGTCCCAGAAGTCCAGATTTCTAGCAAAGGGGAAGTAAAGTTAGGATACATACTTCCCTAAGGACCACACCACTCCTGTTCTAGTCCAGTCAGAATACTTTACCTTATCCAGGAGGAAATGACTCCGGGATAACTTCTGTCCTTTCAGTAACCACAGTTCAGAACGAATTTCATTTTGGATAAGATATTCCTAATCTTCCCACCTCTTCCAAGGAGCAGTTATTAAAAATTTTCCATTTTCCAGTTCAGTTCATTTTCTAGTTGTCTTTTTCTTCAGTTTTCCTATCCCAAGGAGTCCAAAAAGCTGAAACAAGACAGAGGATAAAGGAGAGTGATTTAAAGAAGCTCATCTGCTCCAAGTGGCCCATCCACACAATCCCGGAGATTCCAGAACCAGGCCTATAGCATACTGACATAGGTATTGACATAGTAAGCTATTTTCCCATCTCTTCTGCCCACCCAGGAGAAGGAGGACTCCAAGACCTTTATCTCAAGATTGCTATCAATTGTATCAAGCCACACTTGAGGACCCTCCATGTAAAGAGCTGACTTGGTGTGGATGTGCACTTAGTGACAGAGGATGGTCATTTTATCCTGGTCCTCACTTTTGAGCAGTGCTATTTCCTATATCACTCCGACTTTTGTTTTCTTCCTAAGTTTGGAGGAATCAACTCACTGCCTCCTTCCAATGACAGTTCTGCTTCCTGGATTCTCAGTTCCCAGGGGATTTAAAATTCTCATGATGGAATTTTGGGGTCACCACATGGTCTTCACAGAAATATTGACAGGGAGACCCACTGCTCAGGGATCATTAAATACATCAATTTGAAAGGGTTTGGAATGTTTACTCACCTAATAAAAAGGATCACTGTAAGAACAGGATATTTACACGGTGCCAAAGTATCACTCACACGTTATCGACTAACTTGAAAAGGAAACGTGCCAGGTCAGTGGAATGATCCGGCTGTCAGCACCGTAACTGAACCAATCATTACTAACAGTGAGCCAGTCACTGTTAAGTATTTTGTGACATGATGGAGTCTGAAATACCCAACATCAACTATGAATATTTTTGTTAAAACATTGAGCCTAAATCAAATCAAATATCTCTAGATCTAACATCTAGAGGGGATAGAACAAATTAAATTATAACATATGGAAACAGTTAGAAAAATCCAGAATATGAGATAACTGGCGTGGACATCTCAAAAAGTCAATGTTTGAGGAAAAAAAATTTGGGGGTGGGGAGTAATTCTGGGTAAAAAGAGACATACCCAAATGCAATGTGTGAAACTTGGTTGAATCCTGGCTTGAACAAAAACAGCTATAAAAGACATTCTTGGAACAAATGGGGAAATTTGACCATGACTGGATATTAGATGATATTATAAAATTATTGTTAATTTTCTTAGATGGGATAATGATATTTTGATTACATACGAGAATGTCCTCACTCTTGGGAGATGCATGCTGAAGTGTTTAGGTGTGAAATTTCATGATGTCTGCAACTTATTTCCAAATAGTTCAACAACAACAAAAATATGTAAAATATACACATACATTTAAATATGGCAATTATTACATCTAGGTAGAGAATAAGAAGGTATTCATTGTACTATCCTTTAAATCTTTCATACATATGAAATATTTTGTAATAAAAAGTTGGGGGAGAAAAGTTTACAAAACAAAACAAAAACAGGGCCTCCAGAGGGCAGGGATAATCCTCTAGGAAGATAGCCCTTTCCTTTCCCAGCATAGTCAAGTCTCGCTGCAGACACTGTGTATCTGTTTTTGCATGAGATCTTTCCATAGTGGACCACAAAAATGGCCTACGACTGCGTAGACACCATGGATAGGATTCCAAGACTCATCCTGTGGAAATACATTCATTCGATGGAGCCAGAGGAGCTCTGTCAATTGAGGCAGAAATAATGATGATTTATTATGATTTGTATGATGCTCTTTGTTCTATAAAAAGTTCAATATTAAGTTCATTGTTTTTGGAAATGTTGCAAGAAGTGGTTTCAAACCTTTGGAAAATAGTATCGTTTCGTATTATTACAGAGACTGCTCTAGAAGAACCTCCATTCTACTTTCCAGTCTACCATTTGCATAACTTTATTTCAGCTTTCTGGCTCAGAAACCTCCGGATTTGTGACGGCCCATGAAAGATACGTGAAACTGGCAGATGATCCCCTTAAGCCAATTCAAGGCCTTACTCTTTCCATTCTGGACAAGGAATCTGCTTTTGGACACTTGGCATTCTCATTGACTGGGCCCAGAGAAGTCATCCAGTGTGATTCTGGAGGAGTTGCCCAGGTGCTGACCCCATGCCTATCCGGAAACTGTGAATCCTTCGCTATGGTGCTATGCTGAAAAAGCCCTGTGGGAGAGGAACCTGTTTAATGAAGAAAGCTAGCAATTACTCAGCTAGAGAAAACCGGATATCCTAATCCTTGTAGGAGCTAGCTAGACAACTCTCTGTAACACTCTTCTCTGAAGTGTCCTCCCTATAGCACGTAAGTTTCTGCTCTGGTGTCAGTGACACAAGGGAGGCGATAGGAAGGAGAACCCACAGAAGGTTCATGATTTGTGTTTCTCTCCTTAGGTTCTTCTTCAAATAGGCTGCAACCACTAGAGACTGAATATAACTCTGGGGAAAGCAGGTTATCAGTACTAGGACGGAGCTTATTAGTCTAGTGTATTCTACTTACAGTATAATTCTTTTACCATGTTGTCATCCTCAAATGTTTCCTTTAGAGACAACTTTTATCATATTGGTAGAGCATATAATGGAGCAGAGAAATGAGGGGAATTTGAACAAGCAACCTGACTTAAGCAGGGAGAGGAGTCCTGTTCCCAATTCCTTTGGACCCTCCTCTTGGTTTAATCATATCTCATCTCTCATGTTGCTGCTGATATTTTAGCTCTCTCAGCCTGATTCCAGACAAGAAATGGCTGGCCACTCTAAGTGCAGCTCCAGGCAAACCACATTTACATAAAGCTTGTGGTTTCTTCCCTGCACCCTGTTGTTTTCCAGGAGATTTTTTTGGTGTGTGAGCTGGAGTTGTTTCTGGATGAGGCTGCCAAGTGGAACATTGCTAGAAGAAAGTAGTGTAGGGAAAGCAAAACTTTACCTCTACTCTCTTGGGGTCTCCAGCTGGGCCCCAGAATTAAATTGACATAAGACAGATCAACAAGAGAAGAGCACACAGATTTTCACTTGTACGTGAGAGCCCCCCGAGGAAAATGAAGACCCAAAGAAGTAGTTAGAGTCAAACGGTTACATGCTAAGTTGGACAAAGAGTAGTAAATTGTGAAAATGTGACAAGAAAAAGGGACTTGAGCTGGGGCAGTTAATCAGGGAGAAATGCCTAGGAAGATAAGGGTTAGTTAAACAAGGTTTGTTTGTACAGATTCCGTTCAGCCTTGACTTCCGTCTCTGGTGATAAGAATGTTCTTTTCCTCCTGTGTAGGGAGGAAGTCTTTCACGTGGGAGCTTCATCTCCCGCTTTCAGGAAGAAAAGTAAGGTCAGAGCACCCTTCTTGCATATGATGTTTTTCGAGTGCCTTTAACTCAAAATAATCTTTATGCCAAAGTGACATATTTTGGGGTGGCATATTCTGCCACCTTCAGTAGTACATTGATTCAATTAAATAAACCCTCACCATGTGTCTTCTATAGGTTTGCATCACATTAGTCCTGAGAGGGAGTAGGGAGGGGCCACAGAGAAAAATGTCCTTCCAGAGCTTATAACCTGATAGAGGAGATGGGCACACACACATCCGTGGAGAAGTCATCAGGTACACCCTCATCTTTCCATCACCAAAACTACCAAACGACCTGTGCCTTCAGCCACACTCTCTGTCACTGTTGGCTCTTATCTTAAGCCAACCTCCCTACTTGTGTCCTGGTCCCATCTCTTGCATTGTTAATGACTTGCTTCTTCAAGTATCCTTCTCTTATCCCTGCCTCATCACTTTCTTTGTCTCTGCTGTACCATTTTTCTCAGTCTACAGACCAGTCTAATAGCATACACCTTTAAAAATAACTGTACGCCTCACCCACGGGGATTCAGTCCTCCCTTCTCCTCAAAACCCCTTTCAGCTGTTGTCCCACTTTTCTGCTGCTCTTCTAGCCACATTACCTTGGAAGAGTTGTGTATTGTGGCTGTCTCCACTTCCTCTCCTCTCACTCATCATCTCACTGTAGACCAGCTTCCGTCCCCAGCACACCACAGGACTGCTCTTGTCAGTGTTTCCAGTGACCTCCAGGTTGCCAAATTCAATGGAACCCCTTTGTATTTATCTCACTTGATCTCTCAGCAGGATTCAATTCAGTTCACCACCCTCCTCCTTCTTGAAACAATTTCTTCTCATGTCTCTTGACACCAAGCTTTTCTGGTTCTTCCTCTACCTTAGGGGATGCTGCCTCTCATTCTTTTCATTTGTTCTTCCTTCTCCATTTGACCTTTAGATGTCCTGGGGCCCCTTGTTGCACCTGTCTACATACTCTTACTGGTGACCTCTTCCAATCCCATAGCTTTCAACACTTCTACATCTCGATGACTCCCATATCTATATCTCCAACCCTGACATCTGTCTGGAATTCCAGATTCTGGCCTGGAGACTAACATTTGTGAGACATCAGCATATAGGTAGTTCATAAAGCCATGAGACTGGAGGAAGACACCAAATGAGTGAGTGCAGATAGAGAACAGGTCCAAGGAAGGAGCGCAGGGCCCTCCAATGCAAAGAGATGGAAGAGATGAGGAAGAATCAGCAAATAAGACTGAGAAGAAGGAGCCAGTGAGGTAGAATGGAAGTCAGTACATCTTCTAGGTATCTAAGGTTTAAGAGGGCCCAGGCACAACTCTTAACTCCTCCACACACCCCTCCCAAATTCTGTTTCCTCCCATATTCATTCCCAATTCAAGATAGTGCTGCATCCATCCATCAGCAGGGGCCAAATATCTAGGAATTACCTTTAATTTCTCTTTCCTTCAGCCCCACCTGTGTTCAGTCCAACAGCAAATTCTGTCTCCTTTGCTTCCAAGACATGCACTGAATCCATCCAGCTCTCCCTACGTCTGCTTCTACCATCATAGTCCAGCCTCCATCATCTCTCAGCTCAACTACTAGAAAACCTTTTGCTCTCCTACAACCATTCTTCATATGGCAGGATGAATGACTTAAATATATGTTATATGTATGTGCATACATATGTATGTGTATATATGACAATATATGTTATATGTATGTGCATATATGTGTGTGTATACATATGTGTATATACATACATCTTCTGCTGCAATGGCATCTCATTGTCAGTGTCAGTACAATGAAGTCTAAATTCATTATCAAGCGTGGTCCCTGTTACTTTTGACTTCACTTTGTAACTCTCTTCTGTCACCTGCTAGGATTCAGCCCCTGAGGCTGGATTATGCAGGGATAATGAAAGGGAGTCTATTTTAATAGTCTCAGCAAAGAAAGAGGGCTTGACCTGGAGCAATGGGGTTGAGGTTGAGGGTAGAGAGTAAGTGTTCAGGTGCACAAATATTAGAGAAATTTCAGAAAGAGATGCAACAGGGTTTGCCCTTGATTTCTGCCTTTAATTCTTTATGGATCTTGATTTGAGATCACAGATAATGAAGAATTATCTGAAAGGGCAAAGTTTTGAACTTCCATCTCTGAGAAATAGAGAACCGGCTTTCTGTTGATTATTCTAAATCTAGGCAGCTGGTCATTGAAAGCCACCAATTCTGAACAGTCATGTTGAGAGCTGTTCATTCTGTGTGTTCATTTGTTTGTGGACACAGAAACCTTCGGAGGAAAATACAGATGTTAGTGACAACCTGCGGAGAGAATGCAGCCATCAGGCAGCAATGTATTTCCTCCACTAACTTTCAAATCCTCTAGGTTGTCACAGTTTAGCCTTCATGAGAAATTACCTGGGCAACAACTATCTATTATTCGGTCAGAGTGTCCACACAGGAGTTTCTGATCACAAGGAAAAAGTGACAAAAATGCATTATAAGTACTTTAAAAAGATTGCCATCAGCGTTTGTCTAAAAGGATACACGAGAAACTAGTATCAGTGCCTCTAGGGAAGGGAACCGAGGCCTGGAGGTCAGAAGTGGGAGCAAGATGTATTTTCATTGTACGTTCTTTTATATATTTTGAATCTTGTATTGTGTTTATATACAACCTACTCATACAGTACTAATTTTTGTAAAGTGACATTAAAGGGCAAAAAAATATTAAATCTTATTTATTTATGTTTGCTGTAATTTCATATGCAAATTTTAAATATTTTTTCCTGAAATGGGCAAATACTTTGCAGGTCATTGTATCTGTGCACGGTCCTGGATGTGGCGTTGGGAGCCCCGGGACTGATTTCAGCGATGGATGACGCCCTTGGAGTTATCCAGACTTGGGCAGATGCTGGGGCTAGTGTGAGTTCCACTTCTCTCATCTGTCAAATGTGGGACCACATGGGATGATCTTTGTAACCCCTTTCAGCCTGGACATTCCATGAATGTCTGTCTATTCATTTCACAAAGTCTGTCTATTCCTTTGACCTTTCTATCAGAGGAAATGTTTCAATCAGCATTGCCTGTGAAATTGCATCTCAAAGACAGGCTGTGTGGTTGATTTCAGAGCTCTGCCCACTGGGCCTACCAGCATTTCACACCTGTGAAGTTGGTGGATTTGCTGAACGGCTAAGATTCATGCCTGCAGCTCGAACGTGACCTACAGGCCTGTATTGCCAATCCACATGGGCTAAATCTGAACACTAATTCCACCCTTAGGAGCCAACACATATGGAAAATATTAATGCTCCCTTCACATGGAAATCCTTTTTTTTTTCTTTTTGGAAAATAAGATTTTTAAAGAAGATTCTAGTTACTGTGCTACAAGAAAACAAAACCATGTTTTCAAATACTCATAGAGTCATCGTATTATCAGACGTAAAGAAAAAGAAAGTGCTTATTTAAGAAAAGAATAAAAATCAAGTCAGGCTTTTTCCTTTGATAGCTACAGTTTCTCAGCCCTAACAAATGGAGGCTTCTAGCTCCTTGAAACAAACCCAAGAACATCTATGTCAGCAGCGTTGGTGTGTTGTTTCAACTCTGTGGACAGAGCCCGCTGAACCGAACTCAATCTTGGGTTCTTCTCTCTGACCCTTATAGAACCTTTCAGGACATTCACTGCAAGTGTTGAACCCGGGCCTGGGTTGCCATGACAACCTGCCCTTCTTTGTCTCAAAATTTGTCTCTTGTGGCCTCTCATAAGTTCTAAATTGCTGTTGCTTGCAGTAATGTGGAATGGCCATGGGAGGAGAGTTCTTGATAAGGGAAGGTCTTTCCAGTGGCCTTCTAAGACATTTAAATATAGAATTTTTATGCCTATAAAATCACTTCTAATTTTTCTGTTTCTTGTTGCCCGAAGTCTAATAGTCCAACAAATGTAGTGAACATATTTAGGTAACTGGCTCCTGGGTTCTTTTGGGCTGCATGAGGTCAACTTGTCCTGAGTTAGACTCTCTGGGTGGGAGGTCTGGTGTGAAGGGAAAGAGTAAGTATACCCAATCTAGTATAGATTGAGCTAATTAGGATAAAGCTCTGGAGAGCCCAATTGAGAGGATTCCCAATAGGCTGGATTACTTGCAAACAACTTTAGCAATTGGATTTCAGTCTTTTGCATTCCCCCCTCCCCACATCGCCAATGGAAGAACCAAGCTGGAAGGGTGGGTATGGAGAGAGTAGTTCAGACCTACTGTCAAAGAGTTTCTGTTAAGGCCACAGAACTGGGCTTGCCGGCTTATAAGAGATTGGGGGCAGAGAGAATAGGATGTCTGGGAAGGGAATAGTCAAAGGTAAAAATATATTTGTATGAAAACACAAATACTCAGTCTATGACTGGTGCTTTCTTCCTGCCCTTGACAATGAGACTTTCTTGGGGGCAGTGAGGACTTTGGTTCCTACTGGGACCCTAACTGTTCTCCAATTTCTCTCCTTGAAATTTAAAAAAAAAAATTACTGTTCTTTCCAGCCTTGGGGACTCCATGCTCTGCAGAAGGGACTCCAGAAATCTAGATTTCAGGTGGTATTTTTTTCTATTTCTTTTTGTATACCATCATAAGAGTGGCCCCTTTCACTTTCTGAGCAGATGAACAGGTCAGTTTTTCCACAGATCTGATTCCTCTTCCATTCCAAAGCCTGTTTTCTGTATCAAAAGTTCTTTTGCTGCTGTGCTAAATTCACTGATGGTGTGCACAGCATGCATTATGAATTATGCACTGATTATATGGCAGACTTCATTATCCTCCTTCTGAAAATATGCAGTCTGTCCCAAACAATTAGCACTTAATTATGTTTCTATATTGCTTCTTAATTGTTCCATATGTTGGCTTTTGACGCCTCAACCAGACTATGTGCTTCTGAATAGCAGAGATCAGGACTTAAACTTCTTTGAATTCCCAACACAGCAATACTTATCTGTCCTACTTAATGCTGTCACTGGCAGGGTTGGTGTTTTAAGAAAGAGACGGTAGCACAAGTTTCAACTACTTTAATTCTTTGGAAAAAGGCTGGACATAGCTGAAACTAGGCTTAAAACAAAAAAGAAGTTTGGGGGCCGGCCCCATGGTGTAGTGGTTAAGTTTAGCATGCTCTGCTTTGGTGGCCTGTATTCGTGAGTCTGAATCCCGGGAGCAGACCTACACCACTCGTTGGCCATGCTGTGGTGTTAACCAATATACAAAATAGAGGAAGATTGGCACAGATGTTATCTCAGGGCGAATATTCCTGAGAGCAGGGATCAGATCACCGGTTTATCAGTGCTGCATCGCCAGCACCTAGCCCATGGTTTGACGAGTAGCAGACACTAAATGACTATTTTTATGAGTTAACAAATGGATTTCTTGAGCTCCCGTTATGTCTACATCCTGTGCTGCGTGATGAAGATATGAAGACCAATGGCAGTCTTCTCTCTTCAGAAGCTTACAGTCTAGGGAAGAGGAGGAGTGACAGAATTGAAAACAATTACTATAAAATATGAAAGAAGTGACTAGAATTCCATTCAAAGTGCTTTGGAATCAGAGAAGGGAGCTGCTAACTTTCCAGGCCAGTCAGGGAAATGTAACATTAAAAAACCCCCACAAAAATATTTGATGGATTTTGAAGGAAGCCTAGAATTTGTCAGGTGGAAAATGTGAACACGTTCTGGGCAGAGAGAACAATTGGAATAAGTTCAGAGAGCTGTGCAAGTCTGTGTTTTCTGGGAAACCTAGAGTTTTTCTGAAGGCTAACAGATGAGGTCTTCTGAGAAGGATGGAAGAAATAAGACAAGTTGAGACTTGTTTGTGAGGGTCTCAGGGTCGATCTTATAGGCAATGGGGACCAGTGAAAGTTTTTGAGCTGGGAATTGATGTGAGTAGGTTTGGGTTTGGGGAAATCGCTGTGGACAGTGTAGAGGGCCGACTGAAATGGGGGAAACTAGAGGCAGAAAGACCACCTCAAAGGTGATCGTGATCGTTTGATTAGAGATAATAAAGGCAGAAAATGAGGTAGTGAAATTGGAGAAGGAGAGAAATGGACTGATTTGAGAGCTGTTCAGAAAGGAGAAGTCACAGGAGACTAATTGGATGTTGGCAGGGGGTAGGTGGGAAGTGGAAAGACATGATTCAGAATGATTTCTAGTTTCTAGTTTAAGAGAATGGAGAACCCAGGGAAAGCAGCGGGATTGGTGTGATGGGGAAAAGAGGTTTCCATTTTGGACTGTAATGAAACAACCTCTCCACTGACTGTTTGTGATGACATTAGACATGCTTTTCCTCTTGAGGCTACATGAGCCTCCCCTCTGTGGGGAGGGAGGTGAGGTTTCCCTGAGGAGATCAAGACACAGGTCCCAATGTCAGCCATCTTGGAAGGAAGATATCCCTCAGCCTAGAAGCTGTAATTCAAATGTGGATTTAAGCTTTTTCTTGATTCTAGATTCCAAGAAGCCCTCAACACATAGCTGCAGATCAGGTTGTAGGGATATTGCAGCCCACAAGACTCAGAGAAGGACATATTTTATAAGCCAAAGAGTTTGTTATATGTTGTCATGTGCTTTTTCATTTTTCTTATCCTGAGCAAAGTCTTATAAAAAAATAATGTAGTTGTATTTAGCTGTGTTGTCATGGCTTCAAGAACATAAAGGGAACAGTATAGCCTTTCCCTCTTTCAGGCCAGTGAGGAATAGCAACAACATCCAGGGAGAGGTCCCTGAGGTGATGAAGTTGAGATGAGTGGGACCTGCAAGGTACAGTGGCCTCTCCCTTGTAGACATTCTCCTCAGTTGCCAACATTGAAAAGTGTGAAGCTTTATTTTGCTAAGATGGACAGATATTTTCTTCAATGGATATGTTGTTTGAGATGCCTAGGCTACATCATTCAGAATATCTACGAGGAAATACCACCTCCTCCGCACCCCCACCGAGAAGAAATAAACACCCATACCTCATTTATCCTGCCCCAGCTCCACATACTGACAAGCTGTCAAATGGGTCTCCAGCCATTTGGGTAAGGGTGTTTGTAGCCTGTTGAGAGAATCCTTATCTAACAATCATACCTAAAAAAGACACCCCCCACCGGATATTGCCTATCCTTTCTTAAAATATTATTTTTAATTGTAGTAAAATACACATAACATAAAATTGACCATCATAACCATTTTTAAATGTACAGTTCAGTGGTATTAAGTACATTCACATTGTTGTGCAACCGTCATCACCACCCATCTCCAGAACTTTTTCATCTTCCCAAATTGAAACTCTGTTCCTATTAAACAATAACTCCCTGTCTCCCTCCCTTCAACCCCTGGCAACCACCATTCTACTTCTGTCTCTGTGAATTTAACTACTCCAGGTACCTCACACCAGTGGAACCATACAATATGTGTCCTTTCATAACTGGCTTATTTCACTGAGCATAATGTCTTCGAGGTTTATCCATACTGTACCATGTGTCAGATTCTCCTTTTTAAGACTGAATAGTATTCCTTTGTGTGTACATACCACATTTTGTTTATCCAAATATCTGTTGATGGACACTTGGGTTGCTTCCACCTTTTGGCTATTGTGAATAACACTGCTGTGAACATGGGTGTACATGTCTGTCCTTTTAGTCATTTTTAATTTTTTCTACACAGCACCTGTCACCACCTGACATATTTATTGTTTACTACCTTTCCTTCCCAACTATCAGGGAAACTTCTTGCAACCAGGAACGTTTTGTTCACAGCTGTAGCCCCAAAACTCAGAGCAGAGTTTGGTGTATGGTAGGTGCTCAATAAATATTTGCTGAATGAATAAAGTGGACTAGTGGTCTTGACTCAACCAGAGTTTCTGTACCGAGTTCTGTTCTATTCTGTGGCTGACCTTATTGCTGGGTGGAGGGGGGATTCTGAACAAAGTTTTCAGTTAGGTTGTGCCTCACCTTCCTTATCTCTAAAATGGGTATCCATCCTGTTTTCAGAAATATTTGTGAGCCTCCCTGTGTGATAGGGAGCAGGCCCAGGTCATCGTATTTTCTGGCAGAAATCTGGTCAGCCCACTGCGGGGGAAAGCAAACTCCCTGAGTCCAACTTCTGAGGATTTTCTCTCCATTTACTTCTGCTGAAGAGTGACGGCTTTGTTTCTTGGGTTACATTATTTCAAATTACAAGATAAATTTCCCCTGAACTATCATTCAATGATGAAGATATTTTCTCGAAGTATGATGCTAAACCAAGATTAAATGAAATTGTAATGACACCAAACCTGAGTTACATCAGTTACCACCTTCAAGCAATATTTTATGTATAAACTTTCAGTAAAAAGTTCATATAAATTTTACTCAAAATGATGAGTCATTTTATTCAATTTGAATGTTATGTTTATGAGTTTATTATAATGGGTCGTTTTCAGAAGGCTTTAAATTGGACTCAAAAGAAGTATGCCTTTGTTCAATTTATTTATTTTTAGTATTCATATTTGTCTCCCAGAGTAAGTAGCTTTTTCAGAACTAGAGACTCCAGAACTTAACAACAGGGAGCATTGAACAGAAAGGATTCCCTTGTAGAAAGTTTTGCCCTTCTTAACCTTCTTGATTGGATGATTAAGAGCTAAAATACCTTCCCCATTTTCTGGTAGATAAACTTCCACTAAGCACCTTATATTTTTGTTCTGGGTGGGTACATCATAAAGGCCAATTTTTTCCTCACATATTTCCTTTCACAGGGATATAAGTTGGTAATTTCTGAAAATCATAAATAAGGACAATTGCATATTATTATATATTTAAAGATTGCAGTATAGTGTTCGTGACTTGGTGATTGATAGACTGGAAAAAAAGACATTGCTGCTCTGCACCCTGTTCCACCTGGTCCTCTTCATCCTGTACCCCTATATCTTCTAAAGGTGGCCATCTCCACATGACTCGCGCCTTTCTGTTCTGGCAAATACTCTTCTCCTTGACCAGTCAGCCCAGAAGCGGTGCTGCAGTAGCTTTTGTGGTCTCCCTGCATCTAGGCCGTGTTTTGTAGACAGCCTCTATTAAATTCTCATCAACTTACTGTAATTTCAATGCATCCACTTTTCTCTTCTTGGGCCTCTGTTTGATCCATAAGGTTTAAGTAACCAAAAGGAAGTGCCTTTCTTAAGACAAGATTCAGTTTAAAAGTACAAAATATGCAGACTTTCTCTAAAACACTAGGCGATAAAATAACAAAAAGGTGGAAGGGTGAGAAGAAAAAGAGTGGAGTGGGGAAAGAGAGGTAAAGAGAGAGGGGAAGGAAAATGAATACTATGAGTCTTGGCTTTTCCAGAGTTGGAAGGATTCTGAAGTCTTAAACCAACTGACAGAGGTAAAGCCTGTAGAATACAGAAGAAATTAGAATGACAGCTACCATTTAGTGAATGTCTGCTAGATGCCCCTGTGTATTAGTCTGCTCGGGCTGCCATAATGAAATGCCACAGGCTGGGTGGCTTGAACAACACAAATTTATTTCTCACAGTTTTGGAGGCTGGGAATTCCAAGACTGATGTGCTGGCAAGGTAGGTTTCATTCTGAGACCTCGTCTCTTGGCTTGTAGGCAGCCACCATCGGCCACTATCTTGCTGTGCACTCACACGGCCTTTCCTTGGTGCATGCACTATGCAGAGAGGGAGAGAGGAAGCAACCTCTCTGGTTTTTCTTCTTATAAGGACACTAATCCTATTGGATCAGGGCCCCAACCTTATGACCTCATTTAACCTTGCTTACTTCCTGAGAAGCTCCATCTCCAAATACAGTCACACAGGG
Source organism: Tapirus indicus (assembly GCA_031878705.1). Taxonomy (NCBI): domain Eukaryota; kingdom Metazoa; phylum Chordata; class Mammalia; order Perissodactyla; family Tapiridae; genus Tapirus; species Tapirus indicus. The sequence goes on along the minus strand of CM062937.1, from coordinate 28,238,313 downwards.
CATTAGGGCTTCAACACATGAATTTGGGGGGGGGCACATAAACATTCAGCCTATAACACTGTTACCAAACCAGGTTTGTTTTTTCCCATTGCTCGAGAAGCCAAACACCAAGAAGACGACATTCTAACAGAGAGAGGGTTTTAATCACAAGGCAGCCAAGTGAGGAAACAAGAGAATGAGTCTCAAATCCACTTCCCCTCAAAAATAAATAAATTGAACAAGGCGTACTTCTTTTGAGTCCAATTTAAAGCCTTCTGAAAATGACCCATTATAATAAACTGAAATGGGGTTCAGGGATATTTATGGGGTAGGGTGCAAGGTGGTCTGAAGTGTGGAGATAGATGACTGGAGGTGAGGAGAGGTGAGGTAGTTGATGATCTGCACAAGCGTAGTCAGACTTCATGCCTCTTCATAGGAGGCATGTTCACAAAATGGTGGCGTTAGCAAGATCTGAGGGTGAGTTTTTAGCCTCTTGACGTCAAAAGGTCACTTACCAGGCATCTGTGTAGGCCCAGTTGATGGGCTGGTGGTCTCAACCGGCTGGAACTGGACAAGGGGGTCCATGCTAATTCCTGAAAAACAGCTCAAACACCTATTACCATGGTGACCCAGGCACCAGGGAGATGTTATCTGTAGGAACCTAGTGGGAGTCAGAGAGCATATTGCTTCAACAGCACAGTTAGCAATGGGCAGGGGAACAACTAAAAGCTATAATCAGTAGTTGCAAAAAAGAATAAAAAGTTTAGTTACTAACTACTGCATCATCAATGGCTAACTGGTTTACTGGTTTCAGCACCTTCTTAGCTTATGTACTACTACTTCATCAGGAGGGCTATCTTGGGGAACAGGAAGGAGGTTAAGGAGTAAGGCAGGGAAGGAAGACAACCATTGTGAAGGCGGGTTACCAAGCTGGCCACTACTTGCTATCAAACTTGATCCCAGGGACCATCTTCTGAGACACCGAACAATCACTTCCTGGGACACATTCAGGGGAGGAAGGGGAAGAATGTATGTGAATTTGTGCCTGTGTGAAGTTGGTAGGACCCCATGTAGAGCTGATGGCTACAGTGATAGCTGGGCCTGACACCCTGAAGACTGGAAGGCCTAGAGATCTGAGGGGCAAGTAGGAGACATTTGATGTAGTTACACATTAAGTGCTTTAGTTCATTATCTCTAATCTTCATCATAACCGTCTGAGTAGACACAGTACCATATCCCCCTTTGAGAGATAACTCTAGGGCTGACTAGAACCAGGGACTTGAACAACACCAAGATCGTCTGTGCCTCTTAATTCTCCCAGAATTTCCCCTTGACTTTGGAACCATGATCACCAGCAGCTGTGGCCCCACCCTTTTATAGCGCTGCCACCAGAAACCAGAAAGGAAAAGGGTTCTCCTTTTTACAGTTTGAAAACATCCTAGGGAAGGGCTCTGGCTCCACTTTCAGTCATGTGACTACTCCTTGAACCAATCACTGTAGCTGGGGTGAGAGGCCAGCACTGTGATTGGCTACTCTTGGGCCATAAGCTGTGCCCTGCAGTGGGGATCAGGGTGTATTACCAATGGAAGGGAGCAGACCAAGACACTCGTGTCCATTACAGAGAGCCTAGGTTGTTCAACATCACTTGGGTAGTGAGGGTCAGAGGTGGGTCTTTCCATTAATTCTTACTCCTACAAACAAGGAGCATCCACACACCAAGAAGGAAAATATCAGATACCATGTTTGCAGGAGCATCCAAGGTCAGCTCTACCTTGTCCAGGAGGATATTAGAGTGAAAATATTTGGTGCTATTTCTCCTTCCTCTCCCACACATAAGCAATTGCCAAGGTTTGTCAGTTCTGCCTCTTAAATATGTCTTAAACACTCTCTCTTCTTTCTGCTCTCATTACCACACCATATTCTGGGTGCTCATCCATTGTCACTTGGCCATTTGCAATCACCAACTGGTTTCCTTGCCTCCCTTGTCTTGTCCACCCTGTGCTGTTATGAGAGTTATGGTAAAACAAATCTGCTTAAACTACTCTTCTGCTTAGAGGTCTTTGATGACCCACTCTTTCTTCTGTATTCAGTTGCAACTCTGTGAAATTTGCAACAGAAGGAAGAATGGGAGAATTTGACTTTTCTTCTTGAATGTCTCACCTAGCACTTTGTAGTATAGACACTCTTTCTTTATAAGCACTCTTATATGTATATTTGATTGTGTGTGTGTCCGTATTAGTTTCTTCCACCAGATAGAAGCTTATTCAAATGGGTAGAGTCAGTTTCCTGTTTATTATATTCACAGTACTTGTCATGTAATAGGTATTCTGTAACTGCTGAATAAACACTTACTGTTTAGTCTTGCATCTTATTCCCTAGTTTCTAAGAAGGATGAAGAAAGAAATAGGGGAAGAACAACATAGAGAGGAATGGAAAGGAGAGAAAAAAATTCCAAAATTACATTTAATGCCCAGCTGTTGTATCAAATCAGTTTTGGAATGAGGTGAGGGTATAAACAAGTAAGTCAACAAAATAATCACATTTCATACAAATAACATGTTTTCATCTCCAGAAGATAATCTGGCCTGGTGTTTGTGGTACGTCTTTTGGTTCTAAAACACAATCTTACTGAAATTGAGGCTGAGGATAACCCTGATGTTGGAAACGGTGCTTGAAGGTCAATCCAAGAATACAATGACCAGATGTAGTACGTTAAGTTGTGTGGGAACAGTCTTTCAAATTCCTGACAAAGCTCAGTGGAAAACCCCGGACAGATTTTGTGGTAGATGGTTTTATGGTTTGCAATTGTTCACTCCTCCTTTCTACAAAAGAGGATTAGACATCCCTATTCATTGCCTGTGACTTCTCAGTATCTCCCCATAAATAGGGACAGTGTGTACTTCCACATCCTGTTGTCAGCTTGGGCCAATGGAATGTGAGCAGATGTGACTTACACCAGGCCAGCAGAAGCTTTAAATGTGATTGCCTGCTTCAGCATGGACTCTTGCTTCTGCCCTTTGCCATAGGATGGCACATCCCAGATCAGGACTGCTCCTTCAGCTGGGGTCCCAGATTGAGAAGACACTGAGAGCAAACTTGCCACCAAGCAGAGCTACAGCCTGGACCTGACTGTACAGACCCCCGTGTAACATGAGCAAGATATCAACATATTTTTTATTGTAAGAAACAGCTTTTTGGAGTCTTTTGTTACTGCAGCAAAGCTGACTACATACAGAAGTCAATCAGAATTCTTAAACTGAAACAATCATACTCTTTAATATGAGCCATTAAACCAAATACCAATAGAAACAACAGGGAATTTATTGAAGATGAAAAAAAAATTCTCTTTGATTGTTGGTAGGAATAGAATCTTCAATGAGACAAAAAAAGTAAGCAAATGCTCACATCTCATGTAGTAGTTTATATTATTATTCCTAATTATTTGCTGCCCTTCCTATGAAGGATTATACTTCCACACACCATTGACATCAGGCATGGCCATGGAACTGGCTTTGACTGGTAAAATGTGAATGGAACTGACATTTGGCCCTTCTAAGCAGAAACTTTAGTGAGGATAATTTGAACTGAAAAGCTTTTCTGGAAGTGGAGACTCAGCAGGAGCTCTAAACTGCTAAGTAATATGGACTCCCCTCTGTTGAACTTTTAAAGGAGAGGTCTCACCAGCAGGAGGTCTTCTGGCTGGCCATCCAGTGGCCTCATGGGTAGTATTTCCTTCATGATATTCTTGTCTTAGATGTGCAGATCCAGAAACTTCATCTTATTAGTGTGACAGATTGAATAGCTACGTGGAGAAAATGGCGAATGCTAATACAATCCACAAGGGGCCCAGGAAAAATAAAATCATCGGTGTCTTAATTTATGAAGTATAACATCAATTCCAGTGCCCCAAATCTTCCTTTCCAGTAGAAAGAGCATGTACTCCTCTTTAACAAGGTTGCTGAGAAACCAAAGATGAAATCTCTGGGTAAATGTGGAAAGACAAGGGGAATAGCATTCCAACCTCGGAAAGTCGGAGCACCAAGTGTGTTTAAAGGAAACCAGTTGACCATGTGTGTCAGTCAGAGTTATCAATCTTTCTGCTCTATGGAGCTAAATCCACTCCCAATTCTGCTTGTATACAACAAATGTAAGATTCCCTCATTTTCTATTCCTATTAAAATATAATGCAAAATAATCTTACAATGATGATAACAACAACGATAATAATACTTATTAAGCCCTACTATGTCACTAGCACAATGCTAGAAACTTTAGTCTTTTGTTAACTATGCTTTGTTGAACTCAAAATTATCATTTAATTCTCTTTCTTTTTTCCTTTTCTCTGTTCTATTTAAGCCTTAGTTTTCTATAGAAGTTAGAGATTTTCTGTAGCTCAGGAAGCTGTTGATGCTGATGAAAACCTTCATATCCTATTCCTATCTTGTAATTACAAAACCTCTTATCTCCACAACTGGATTCCTTCTGAAGCACACTTTCCATTATCTCACTGCTCTGATCAAGAGTTTAGGGGCTCTCCAGTGTATATCAGACTGAGAGATTAACTCCCAACTCCCCAGCCCCACAGACAGATCTCCAACCAATGTTTTGTTAGGAGAGTCCACCTTCTCTTTCTAACTTTCCACCTCAGGTCTCCATCCAGCCCTCTTTGGGTGTGAACAAACCCACATCACACTACTGATTTCTTTAATGTAAACTTTGTTTATGCACTTTCTCTGTCTAGAACAAGAATTCTTTCCTTATTTCCCTTCATGTAAATTCTATACTTCCTTTAATGTCAAATTTGAAGTCCATGAAACCTTCCAAGACTACAAACCTCAAACCTATATGATTAATATTTATTTTGCTTTGAAGAAATATTTTTCCCAGGTAGATAGGTTACAGCTCCTCAGCCACTACAGATTATAATCCTTCAAGGAGAAGGAAATAATATTCTATTACTTTAATGTTTCTTTCCATCTCTGAGCCTAGCTGGACCTAGAGGAAAGAGTTTGTACTTAAAAAGTACAGAAATAAATCACTATTATAATTATCAGTTAGCCATGGATCTGTCCACCACAAAAACTTCTTGAACACCAAAAGATTTCAACTCAAATCTGTGAGGAAATTTCTGCTTAATTGATATATGCTGTATGTAGGGTTAACTCTGTTTTAAAATTCATGCATTTTTTTAAAGCGAGCCTACTCAAGAAGATTCCAAGAATTTGCAATTAAATCTACATAAAGAATGATTAAAGTGTGGATAGTTTAATAAGAATCATGTAGTGAAAGATGAAGATAATTCGTCTCTAGATTGTTGAAGGCGATCTTTCCACCTTTTGGAACCTAACATAACTGTATACATGAATATATACCTTGCACAAGATAAGAGAATGACATCCAATCAAGATGTTTTTCAGTAACCACTACCATTGTTCCTCATATCTTAAAAAACCATGCACAAGGGGCTGGCTCAGTGGCATAGTGGTTAAGTTCGCACACTCCACTTTGGTGGCCCAGGGTTCATTGGTTCAGATCCCTGGCTTGGACCTACATACCACTCATCAAGCCATGCTGTTGCAGCAACTCACATACAAAATAGAGGAAGATTGGCAGAGATGTTACCTCAGGGACAATCTTCCTCAAGCAAAAAGAGGAAGATTGGCAACAGATGTTAGCTCAGGGCCAATCTCCCTCACTAAAAAAAAAAAAAAGCATGCATAAGTGTAAATAAATTATATGGTTTATTTTTAAATGTAATTATAAAGCACAGTATCCCATAGCATAGCTTCTTCTGTGTGCTGACTTGTATAAATAGATGAGACACTAGTTAATGAACTTCCATAAGAGACTGAGGGAACCAAAATAGTTGTGGACTGGAATCTTCCCGGAACTCATTGTGGGACAAAACCAAGTGGCATGAATGAAATGTTCATTGTTCACATACTTCTTTGATTTTACAGTATGGAAGTTACAGACATACAAGCATGTGATCGGAATACTTTTTAACTCAGGAATTCCTGGGCCAGGGTCCAGGTTAGGGACAACTTTAATTGAGCCCAAGATTTAGCTTTGAGCCTCATGGCAGCCAAGGAAGGATGATGATTTATGTGTCTTTTGTTGACATTTAAAAAGTCACCAGTTCTTTAGGAGATGAACTTCTTTCCACCATCAAACTGTGAGAGAAGCTGGTCCTGGAACACTGAACAGCTAAGGCAGGGTCTTTGATGGAAATTTCAAAAACATATGGCCTTTTTTGTCAAGCGACAAGAACATAATATGCCAAGATAATTCTGTGAAACATTTTGACAGGGAGCCCAAGTGATTTCATCTATAGAACCTTCTAAGATAGCCATATTAAGAAGAGGTCATTAAGAAGACTGAAGTGGGTTATTTGGCTTACTTTGTTAAAGCCAAAAATAGAGTGAAAGACTGGTTCAAAACTGAGTTTCAGGAAGTTAAGTTCTCAAAGCCATTGCCTACCTTTTCACTTTTTCTAATTTTTTGCCTTTTGTTCTATTTTGGTTTATTTGTGGATTAAAAAGTAAATAATTTGGGTAACATTTTGTTCCTATAAGTTAAAATTTTTCAAATACCAAATGCTTCTGTGGTGTTTGCTGCCTGGTGGGGGTTAGGTGTCTATTCCCACACTGCTATTTGGTCACAGGGGCACTTGTAAGGGAGCCCCTTCTCATGTTAATACAAAACACAAGCTTCAGCAGAGGAGAATGCTGGAAGACGATCTTCAATCTGGGCCAAATTGTTTCTGTAACCTGTCTTCTCATTCCTTCTAGGGCTCCACTTTCCCAGTGGACTCTCCCAATCTCATTGCCTCTGTTGCTTCCCAATCTGGGCCATAGGAATGTGCCATTCCACTTTTGAACTCTACCCCAAGCTTGGCCCAAGCAATCCTTCTTTGATTCCCCTGAGCATTCATTCATTCATTCATTTGACAGTAGTTAATTCAGCATCTGTGCTGTGCTGGATCCTCTTTTAGGTCCTGAGCAGCAGAGATGAATAAGGCAGAGTCCTAGATATGTTCCCTAAGGGAGCTGTCATTTTAGTGGGAAAAGGTACAATAAACATATAAGTAGAAAATATATTTATTGTTAGTCATAAGTACCATTAAGAAACTGGTTAGTGTTTACAAGAAGAACTTGTATACATTAAGAGGGAATAAGAAGAAATAATTCTAGGAAACACAAATAACAAGGTATTTACAAATGGAGTTTTACAAAGCACAGGTTTCTTATTTTAAAATGACCATGCTGTAGCTTCAAAGAGTTGGCACTTTGCCACCAGCCTGTCTTTCTACTGTGCAGTCTCAGTCACCTTGGGGTTTAAGCCTCAAAAGCTGTTACAATGCTTGTCTTGTCTCCTAGACTCAACATTTTTCTCTTTTCAAACACCATTGCCAAGAAGCCCTCAATTTCAAACAAGTCAATGACCCAGTAAATTACCAAAAGCAGTCTATAGCGCTACCAATCACTGGAGCAGTCTCAGAATGCTCAAGTGGAAAATGTTATTTGAGTCATGTCATCACCAAAGACTTGGAAATGATGAAACATCAAATGAGGGAAAAATCAAAACTTCCAAGGGACCAGAAGAGATATATGCAAATCTCTTTGATGACTCTCAGGCTGGTTAAACATAAAAGATGTTTGCTAATCTAAACAATGTGTCACTGTAATATGGGAGTTTGTTAGCAGAGAGGGCCAAAAAACAGTCAGAAAATCTGGTGTTGGGAGTACCACCCATGGATGGGATGTAGTGTCCTCACCTGGCAGGTGTACCCACTCATGATAAAAATGAAGGAATCAGGCAATTAAAGCCATATGTCATTAAACGTTTGAATTATAACTTCCCTTTCTCTAAATCTATGCTCATCAAAAAATATTCTATGATTTGATTTCCCAAATCCACAGAGAAAATAAGATCTACATGAACTCTGGGCCTACTTGTCAGTTATATTTCTTATTGAAATGAATAAATTGGAATTTTGATTAATATAATTCAACTCCCTGTCAGTCTTTTCCCCCAGTCTGATCAAATCTGGAACATTAACCAAATCTAGTTTCTAAGTTCCAAAAAGCTGTGGGCTGCATTGCGAATTCATTTGATCATTCATTCACTCAATTGAATATTTTTAGAATCTTCTTACAGCCCAACCACTGTGCTCAGGAATATAGCGTTGAGCAAAATAGATGAGATCCTGACAGTCAGAGAGCTTTTAAGCCAATAGGTACAATAAGATATGACGAGTGTTTCTTGGCATCTATGTTTAGAAAAAAGAAAAATTTGGAGTCTAGAAGAAATGAGGAGGTTCAGGAAGGCTTTCTGGAGTGAACAGTATCTAAACAGAGACTGGAATTAGGAGGTTGTGCAGTGAATGGGGCAGGAAGAGGGAGAAGACAGTAGAGGAAATGAGGGGAAGGAAGAGAGGCAGGGTGCAATGAGAGCAATGGAAAGAAGTTGAGTTAGGCTGGCATTTTAAATGCTGGGGCAGGCTAAACAGAAGGCAGACGAAGGGCCTGGTGGTCAAGGTTTAAGGAGTTTGAGCTTTTACTTAGGACAATAAGGAGCCACCGCATAACTTCGCAGTGAATTAGCACGATCAGATTTGCATTTTGGAAAAATGCCATGCAGCATCTGAACTAGGGAAGAGTGAGGGGTGGGAGTGGACAAAACCAGGGCAGGGAGGCCAATCTGAAGACAATTGTTGTAATTTGTACGAGAAACAATGGTGGTCCAAGGTAGAAACAGTGGGATTGAAGGAGAGATATGTATATGTATTTGAAAGATATTTCAGAGGTAGAACGGAGAGGGCCTGTGGGTGGATTAAATGTGGGCGGGTGGTAGAGATGAGTATGATTTCCAGGCTGCTGACTTGGGCACCTGAGTGGATGGTAAGGGAACCTCCCGATCTGGATGCTGGTCTTTTATTTAGACTTTTCCTGAACAAACACAAAGGAGGAAGATGTGCACATATGAAGAGAAGGATCGTCTCCCAGTAGAGAACACAGAGGAAGGAGCAAACCTCAAGATAGAAATGACCAGCCCATTTTAGGACTGGCCTAACCTGCAACAGTGAAGCAACTGATACTCTGTTTAGAATGGAAACATCTGGAAAAAGATTACTTGCTGCCTCTCTCCCCAGGACTCAGGACTCAGAAACTTCCTAAAAGTGAGAGACCAAATGATCAAGTAAATGTTGGTTTATTTAAGATATTTTCTTTAATTTCTGCTGTGTTCCTCTTTATATTCATATTCCTCCCAGAATGTTTGTCTTCAACATTCAGTGTCTTCCCTCCTTGTGTATTTCACTGCCTTTATTACCATATCAGGCTTTGGTTGGTCTCATACCAACCATGTCCTTTACTGTATGTTTCATACAGTCCATTTCAAGGTGACACAGCTACTTTGCTTTTGGACACTCAAATCCTTGTGTTTATTTAATTTTCTGAGTTTGGTTTTGTATACTATCTCCTTAATTGCATCTTAAAGACTCCTTGATTCCTCATGAATGATTCAATTCTGCACACTTTAGCTAATTCCTCCCCCCCAGCCCATCTTGCAATGCCATTGTTTTTACACTATGGTTTTTGTTTTTGTTTTTGCTTTGAGGAATATTGGCCCTGTGCTAACATTGGTTGCCAATCTTCCTCTTTTTCTTTTTTTCTCCCAAAGCCCCAGTACATAGTTGTGTATCATAGTTGTAGAGTTGTAGCTTTTCTATGTGGGACGCCGCCTCAGCATGGCTTGATGAACGGTGAGTAGGTCCACTCCCAGGATCAGAACCGGTGAACCCCGGGCCACCGAAGTGGAATGTGCGAACTTAACCACTATGCCACCAGGTCGGCCCCTATGCTATGGTTTTACCTGTGTATTCTCATCAGCATTCCAAATACTAATTCTGAGGTGAATATTTTTGGAGGTTTCAAGGATTAGCTTTTCAGCCACTTTGGTATATTTTTTTAAATTATAAAGAAAAAATTATTAGATTCAGTTTCCTTCAGTCTTTTTCAAGGATTTGAATTTGATGTCCAAGAGTGATGAGAGAAAAATAGAGGCAATAAAATATGTGTAGAAGAAAACAATTGGCATGATGCCCTTTTTAAAAGTAGTTATCAAGAAAGAGACTAACATTATTAATAAACTTTTGGCAGTCTTTCCATTAGGGCCGGGAAAAGGGGCTTCCGTAAATTAATGATCACTAATCTCAAATGGGCTCTCAGCAGTGCCTGGAAGTCCTAATAGGTTTCTTTGGGTTACTCACTTTCCCTCTCTATTCAGTGACTGTTTTGAAACTTTCTCACTTTCCTCAAACCTCTAATCCTTTCTCTTCTCTTCTTCACCTCAGCTTCTTAGAATAAATTGAAGTTGTCAGCCAAGAACTCTCTCAGCTTGCTATAAATTAATTACCTGGCACCCGTGTCTCACCTCTGTGCTTTCTCTTATGTTAGGAGGTGTTCTTCTTCCCTGACCGTGGACCTCCACTCCTATCAATTTTGCACAATCCCTTTGCTCTTCTGTGGCTTCAATCTCTCCCTTTCAACTGGATTCTTCCCATGACGTGCTCTCCCATCTCAAAACAAAGCAAAACCAAACAAAAAACTATGGTTTGATTTGCACTCCCTCCAAAAACCACCATACTCTTCTCTTCTCTCCTTTATAACCACATTTCTTGATAGATGTGTATGGACTATGTTTTCTATTTTCCCCCTTCTCATTGCTCATCCCACTCCCATCACATCCATGTAGCTTATGTCAATGTCTCCAGTGCCCTTGACATCATTCCATGTTCATTTTACCATTCAATGCAATAGTGATTTATTCTCCTTCTTGAGACTTGCGTCCTTTGGTCATTAAATCGGGATTCTTTAATGCTTTGTCCTAAGCTCTGTTCTCATTCCATACTCTCCTTGGTAAATCTCAGCTCTGTCAATAGCTTCAGTCACTATCTATATGCTAAGGATACCCAAATTGACGTCTCCAAGCATCTCTTCTCAACTCCAGATCTTGTCTACTTGACTGCTTCACTTGAACGTCTCAAAAGTTTCTCAAGCTCAACTTGTCCAAGACTGGATTTGTTGTCTTCCTGCTCAAAGCTGGTCTTTTCCCGTCATTCCTTAGCTCAGTGACTGGAACCACTGTACAAGTGCACACACAGGAACCTAAGTGCCATCCCCAACCTATTGCTTGTCTTCATCCAGATTTAATAGAACACAATTCCTCTGATTTAACTTCCTAAATAACTCTGGATTTTTCCTCCACTATCACACACTAGTCTAAACAACTTCTAAGGAACTTCAGTGAAACCAGGTAGCATGCAGATTTTTTGAGGTCCCCCTCTCTCGAAACTATCCTTCCACCCTCAGATGCAGCTAGTACCAGCGGTCAAGGGTTTCCATAGGGCCTAACAATGAACCATGGGATAACAACAAAGTAATTGCCCAATGACTGTATATTACGAGCAAAATGAAAATTTATAAAACTGCAATATCTAAATTCTTGCATTATTCATTGGTTACATTTTACTTAAATTGTATTCTGGATAAGGCTCGCATTTGAAAAAAATTCAGTGTGTAATTGACTACAATTAATTATTTAGTGGCAAGAGATGAGGATTGTAAAAGATTAAAATAGGCTGAAAATTGTACACAGAGCAGATTTTTAAAAAGCGAATGCACCGATAAACAAAACTTGATTGCAAAATCCTGTTTTACAGATCCTCAATTTAAAGCCAAGAGAAAAGTAAATACTAAATGAAAACCTAACACAAAGCAGGTTCAAATGAGGAAATATGCATTTTCGAAGGGGCCTCATCAGGCAATGCAGTCACAATATACAATTAAAGTCTTTTCATATCCCAAAGTACTCTTTTGGAGAGAGGTCATCAAATGTGTAGGAGGAGTTTTAGCATGAGAAAACTCTTCCAGCAGCACAGCCTGAGCTCTTCAAACTCACAACAAATGGCCAACCACGAGTAACCATGACAACAGCCTCTACAATAGTCAGCAATGTGCTCTTAGAAAAGGATGTAGTTCAAGGTCAAACTCTACGTTTGTGAAGATGCCTTATCCTGTTCCTCTGCACAAACTCGTCATTGAGCAGCAGCCAAAATTTAAGGCTCCCTCAACCTTGACAGTGTCAGCCCAGCTGCTCTGCTAGCTTCCCTCCTGTGGTTCCTGCCAGGACTTCCTGTTGCTGTCCTTCCTATCTTGGCCTCTCCATCTCCTGGAGAGTATTCTGTTGGGGCCAGAGTTGGGATGGCGACCATGAAATCCTGTCACCTAGTCCCTACTTCACTGAGGCTGCTGGCTCCTGGTGCAGGCCTCAGCTGTGAACAAGCCCTCAGTTGGAGCCCTTCTCAGAGCTGGGCTCAAGCCTCGCAGGAGCTCAGGAGGAACAAGATTCTGGAGATCCTTCCAAGTCAGCTTCTATATCCGTGGTCTCTAAACGTGTGTGGTCGCACATCCCAATCAGTAAAAATTTTTGAGCACGTACCCCAATATATATTTGTTTATAACTTATACATACAATTATATGCTGAAACCTATATATTACATTTTAGTAAAGCTTAATATTTTTCTTTTTTAGAAAAAGTAGATCTAATATTTTCTTCCCACTCTTCAGCAGGCTGTTTTGCACACCTCACAGGTTGCTTACGTTGCACTTAGAAGATCAGTGCTATTCACTATTGCCTGAGTCAACATTCTAAAATACAAATCTGTTCCTGCTTAAAATCCTTCAACAGCACCACATCACTCTCAGGAAAAGTCCAAATTCCTTGACACGGGTTTTAAAGTCAGTCTGGCTCTGATTCACAACTTACTGTCTCATAATTTAGAATCACAGTACTTGCGTTCTCTCTATGCCACACATTTTTTTCCTTCCAGGGCTTTGCATAGGCTTTTCCCTCTCTATAGAAATCCTTTCTTTCCACACAGTCTTCCCCGCTAACTGCTACTTCCAGAAAATTCCCTGGGATCTCTTCTTCTACCCCCCCACTTTGTCAGGATTTGGAAGCCACACATGTTTCCCCAAAACAACAGGGTTTATGTGACATTCATCATAGCCCATTGCAATTCTTTATTTATTACTGAGCTTGCTAAAAGATTGGGATGGGTTTTTAATTAAAAGGCTTGGGTTTAACAAGGTGAAAAATCTACTGGTTTGAGATGATGCTTCACACCAGCTCAGGGCTGGTATGAAGAAGGCCCAGGCCTCATTCTTCACCAAACAGGTACTAGCTCTGGTCCCGGGAACTGAGGGGAAGGAAGGGTGTTTCTCTCCCTCTTCTCTCTGCCGTCTTCCTCCCCGTTGTATCTGGGCCACACTGTGGTCTAGTAGCAGTGTTTTTCAGATTTCATGATTCATGGGAAGAAATCAATTTTATAGTAGACCATTGCACACATGCATATATACACACACATATACATATACACTTATGTATGCACATATATCATTTATTTGCCACTTTCTCAAGGAGACCTAACTACTCCTGCCCAACTCTTGAACCCCCTTATGCTGCTTTATTCTTTCCTTTTTCCATCGAACCTATGGACATCCTAAACAGTTGATTTTACTGTTATTTTTATGCTCTGAATCCCTCCCTAGACTGGACCGTAAGCTCCTGGAGAGCAGGATCTTTGTTTTGTTCACTTATTCATACCAAGTGTCCAAAACAGTACCTGTTGGCCCTCAATAAATATTTGTTGAGGAAATGAATGAATGAATTGAAATAAACATTTCATGAAACTGATCCTTACTATGTGAAATACATGCATATATTTTCTCATCTCATCTATTAAAAAAGCAAACTGACCAAGATTCACTAATGGGTCAAAATCTGAGGTTTCAAAAGCACTGGTCTAGGCTGTTCTCCTAAGGGCCTGTGTCGGGAAACCCTGATGTGGCTGGAGGGAAAATACCTTACGGGCCAGAACCTTCTAAGGCGATGCTGCAGAAATTACCAGTGGGGGTTGAGTGTGAAACTGGTAAACAGTCAACCATTGATGATTAGGTAGCTAATAACTAAACTTTATTTTCTTTTTTACAATTACTGATTATAGCTTTTAGTTGTTCCCCTGGCCCATTGTTAACTGTGCTGCTTAGGCAATATGCTATCTGACTCCCACTAGGTTCCTATAGATAACATCTCCCTGGTGCCTGGGTTACCATGGTAATGGGTATTAGAGCTGTTTTTCAGGAATTAGAACTCCTTGTCCAGTTCAGGCCGGTTGAGACCACCAACCCATCAACTGGGCCAGAGCAAATGCCCGATAAATGACCTTTTGACGTCAATAGGCTGAAAACTCCACCCTCAGATCATGCTAATGCCACCATTTTGTGAACATGAGTCCTATGAAGAGGAATGAAGTCTGACTACGCTTGTGCAGACCATGAACTACCTCACCTCTCCTCACCTCCAATCATCTACCTCCACACTTCAGACCACCTTGCCCCCCTATACCCCATAAATATCCCTGAGTCCCCATTTTCAGGGAAGCAGATTTGAGACTTGTTCTCCCATTTCCTCACTTATCTGCCTTCTGATTAAACTCTCTCTCTGTTGTAATCTCATCATCTCGGTGTTTGGCTTTCTGGGCGACGGGCAAAAACTAACCTGGTTTGGTAACAGGTGTGAGGGAGGTCAGGAGCAGCCCCTGTGGAAAACCACATACAACATGTGTGGGGGTGGTTTTAAAATATATCTTTCAGTTCTTTGACACTTCTCCCTTCAAGAGGTGGAGGCTGATTTCCCTCTCCTTGAGTGTGGCCTGGACTTAAGAACTCACTTCTAGTGAATAGAGCGTGGTGAAACTAACCGTGTATGGCTTCCAAGACTAGCTTAAAAAGGGTATTGTGGTTTCTTCCTTGCTCTCTCTTTTGAATCACTTATGATGGGGAGGAGCCAGCTGCCATGTCGTGAAGACACTCAAGCAGCCCAATGGACAGGCCCACATGGCAAGGAACTGAGGTCTCCTGACAACAGCCATGTGAGTGTGCCATCTTGGAAGCAAATCCTCCAGCCCCAGTCAAGTCTTCAGATGACAGTAGGCCTGGCCAATGTCTTAATTGCAACCTCAGGAGAGACCCTGAGCCACAGCCATCCCACAAAACCACTCCCAAATTCCTGACCTCAGAAACTATGAGATAATAAAAGTTTATTGTTTTAAGCTACTCGGTTTTGCAATAACTTGTTATGCAGAAATCAGTAATTAATACAAGTGTAAGCAGTTTAAAAAAGCATTCACTCTTATAATACACTTTTATATGTGGAAAATGAAACAAAATTGTTTTCAAAATGCACACTGAAATTTAAAGCTTGTTAAAATATTCTTTGCTGGCAGAGATTTCAAAAGTTAGAATCTAGGGGCAGGCCCCGTGGTGTAGTGGTTAAGTTTGGTGCTCTCTGCTGGGCCTGGGTGGCCTGGGTTCGTGGGTTCAGATCCCAGGCGTGGACCTATACCACTCGTCAGCCATGCTCTGGGGTGAGCCACACACAAAATAGAGGAAGATAGGCACAGATGTTAGCTCATGACCAATCTTCCTCAAGCCAAAAAAAAGAGGAGGATTGGCAACAGATGTTAGCTCAGGGTGCTTGGTTCAGATTATAGTTGCAGAGGGCTGGAGCTGCTTCTTTTTGCAAATAAGTTTTCAGCAATTTCCAGTTGTTTAAGAGGAATCCTTGGCTAACAATCAAGGGAGGCTTCTTTCCCTGACAGAAATTATATTAATTGGTTTTTTAATTTTTAAAAAGTAAGTGGAAAATTCAGAATGCCAAGAAACAGGGATCAATCAAAAGGGCGTTCCCACTGTGTTTTTTCCCCTATATTTTCAGAGGCAGAGGTCTGGTTTGTGTTCATTATGTTCCTTAGTTCATGGCACTTTCATTGTGATCCACGAAATGCCCCCTCTGATTTCACTTATTTAGTTAAGGTCTCATATCCCCATTCCCACTTAGTTATCATAGGCCATCATTCTAGGGTGTTTGCTGTGAATACTTTATTTGAGTAATGTTGTTGTGGGTGCATTGTGAAAAAATGGCATTGTGGTCTAGACTTTCTTCTGTTTCTTTTTTGTTTATTGCTCCATATTTAGATCTTTCTGTGTTGCTGTGTGCACCTAATCCATCCTACCATTGCTTCCCCATATTTACTTATCCATTTGCCCAGAGATGGTCACCTGGATCATCTCCAACTCAGATATATTGAGTGTCCTCAGATATATTCCCTGTAGATTTATGTGAGAATTCGGTAACTAGGACAGGAACTGCTTAATTGTGGGGCATGCGCAAGCTTAATTTGACTTAGTGCTGGTCGATTTTCCTCCGGAATGTCTGTACCGTCTGCACTTGTACCAGGAAGTAGTACATGAGGATTCTTGCACTCTCCTGTGTCCAGCTTTCTAGTTGTCCCATCTATGGATATGAATGGCTATCTCATTATTTTATTTATGATTCTAATGAATTTGAGTATTTCTTTAACTGCTTGTGAGCTACATAGGTTTTCTCTTTTGTGGATTGTATATTCAAATCCATCATGCATTTCCCATTGGGTTTTTTGTCTTGTTGATTTGCAAGAGTTTCTAAAATAGTCAAAATATTAGTCTAGACTAATACTGCAAATATTTTCTTCTAATTTGTGAGCTTTCTGTAAGTTTTATTCATGGTGTTCTTTGTTGAACAGAAATCTTTAATTTTGGTGTCACTAAATCCATCTATTTTTTGCCTTATGGTTTATGCTCTTGGGGATTTGTTTAAGAAATTCTTTCCCATCTCTAAGTCACAATGATATTCTCCTACACTATCTTCTGTTAACTGTATAGCTGTTATCATTTACACCTAGGGCTTCAATCTATATGGAGTCTACCTTAGTATATGATCTAAAGTCAGAATCCAATTTCATTTTTCTTCATAGATTCCTTTTACTTTCTCAGCAATATACTGCCACACACCTTGATTTCTCAGCCCTCTGCTGATTTCTTTCTTTTTGGCCTAAAAGTCTAAATGCTGAAGGCTCCTTCTGTCTCAGGAGTAGAATAAACAAAGAGAAGTTCATCCATGGTCAGGCTTAGAGGCTGTGAACTGGTCCCTGTCTTCCTGAGTGAGTTCCTGACCCTTTTGAAAATTAACTGGGATTAACAACAGTAATGACATCCAATTTGAACTGTTCCTCTCCCTTTTGGGACACTTGAAGGAGGGCCCTCTCTATTTTCTAATAGAAGGAGTATGGAAGGCATGCTTACTTGTGCTTACAAAGTAGGAAGCAGGCATGCTCTCTTGTGACTAAGTGAAAACATTTTGCAGAACCTCTCATACTTTGTACTCCTTCCTTTGTTATAAGTTATATTAATTAGCTTTGGGGAATGATACAGCCCAGGCCTTGCAACACTGTGTTCTTGGAACTTGAGCCACACTTTATCAAGCCCATATTTTCCCTGATGAAGGAAAGAGTCACATATGGCAAATGGCCAGGAAGTCCCTGAAATGGCTTCTTCATGGGCCCCCTGGCATGAACTACCTTCAATTTTTTCCCATGGAATGGGACTAGATGGGTGCAATACTCTTAAGATATGGCAAATCCTTGTATTTGGCATTCCCCCTGGGAAAATAAAAGAAGGAGGTTTGTTTCTTTTTGTCTTTGCAATATCATAGAACTAGTAAAATAACGTCTTTGGAAAAGATGAAAATGCTCGGAAAAGTAGAAGGCAGCAGGAAAAGAGGAAGACCAAATATGAGATGGATGGACTCCAGAAAGGAAGCCATAGGCATGAGTCTACAGGAGCTGAGTAGGGCTGTTGAGGACAGGACATTGTGGACATCACTCACTTGTAGGGTCACCAGGAGTCAGAGCCAACTTGATGGCACGTAATAGCAATAACCACAAGTTAATGGATGACACTCAATTCGATAATGACAATAGTGCCAGGCAAGGCACTATTCACAAACGTGAAGCAGACGTTTGTATTAAGTTTTAAAATAATACTGCATAAGATTGTTCCAATTTAGTTGGATCTTGATAAAAATGATCTTCAAACTAAATTAGCTCCCAATCTGCCACAGTCCATTAGGTCCATGGATGACACTTCTGGTCCTCATGGATTTTACCTAAACATTATATTTTGACATGTGCTAATTTTCTTCGGCCAAAAGAAAAAAAAATGTAGTGTTATTTCTTAGATGTTTCATAGCTTCGTAAGTTGTGGCCCTCAAGGGGCACTGTTGGCAACTTGATTAGGTTTAATTTAATTGGCACACATGCTTTCTTGACCCCAATTTGGAATTGCCCTGTCTTTTCGTATTCTCAGGTGATGGTCTGACACCTTACTCCACGCTCCTGCAAGAGAGGTAGATGTCTTTTCCTGAATCTCAGTGAGCAGGATTCTAGGCATGGGAGTGCAGCCTGTAAAACACACTTGTTGGAAACCAGTGGTGTACACACAGGAGCAGACATGGTGGTTGGGGGCGGTAGGAAGAGGAAGTGGGTATGAGTTTAATGTAACTAAAAGAGTAAGGATGAGCCCACCCTTATGAGGGTATATCTGGGCATTGCAACTTTCCAGGCAGAGCTTGGTTCTTGGCCAGAGTTTGGGCTCTGTAAATGTTATTAAACCATAAAACTTGGGGAATAGTTTTGGTCTGGTTCTCTCAAAAATTCTCTAGCTATTACGAATTCTTTTTCTTCTTAAGACTTACAAATTATATATTCACCATGACCCACATTTCTAAGCCTGTATGAACAAGTTTCATCATTTTTGTAGTTATTTATATCCAATGCACAGTCCTCAGATCTAAGAGGAGAAGGCTTTGTACATCTAATGCTGACTAGAGTCCCTACCTCATCTCACCATCCATAAGACAGAAGTGAATATGGAAGATTTTAATATTTAATTTTTGTTCCTGCTAATAAAAATATTTAATTTTTACTCATGCATTGCTAAAGGTTTTCTAATTTATATCTATACAATTTCATCATCAATCATTTACAACTGTGCTGTCTAACATGGTAGCTGGTAACCTCACGTGGCCATTGAGCAATTGTAATGTGGCTACTCCAAATTGAGATGTGCTGAAAGTATAAAATACACACCAGATTTTGAAGACATAGTATAAAAGAATAAAATATCTCAGTAATAGTTTTTTATATTGATTACATGTAGAAGTAATAATATTTTGGGTATATTGGATTAAATAAAGTATATTATTAAAATTAATTTTACCTATTTCTTTTTCAAATGTGGCTACTAGAAAACTTAAAATTACATGTGTGGCTCCCATATTTCTATCAGACAGCACTGATCTAGAAGCTGGCGTGGGGTCTCTTGGCACCAGTTCCTTGCCCAGGGACTTCGGTTAGAACACTTGATCTCATCCGCGCTGCTGTGAATTCTTCCATGTGACTTAATCACGTCCCTGAAACATTGTCCAAGTGAGCAATTGGGTGTTAGTAAGGATTAGAGCCAATGACTGGCTTCTGATTACAGCCTACCCTGGCATGGGAAGCCAGCTGCATGAGAGGTTACTGGACATGCTGAAAGTTATCTAGCTTTCTACCAGGGGAATGGAATTGAATTTCAGGGCCTGTCCATGGAGAAGGCCAAGGCCATTCGTTCTACTCAACTGAAATTATAACTGTAGCCTTGAGCAGAAAATGTCATTATCAGAAGTAACAGGATTAGGGGATTCATAGTGAAAAAAAATCAACTAAAAACCTTTTAATTGAATGATTCCTGGGTTAAAATTCTCCATTTGGCTAAACGGTTGGTATTTCCTGGACTCTTATTCATGACACCTCTTTCACGGCTTGATCACTGGGAGTTTTCTATACTTTGATTTCCATTTAGTCGGAGGGAATTTTGTTTTACTTTAATCTTTTGGTGGCTTATAGAGTCATGAGTTTCAATTATATTTAAATCAGTGGATTAGCATCAAATTATCTCTCCAAAGAAATGCAAAAGAATAACGTATAGGGAAATTCATGTTTATATTTCCCCCCAATTCACTTTTTTCCCTGATAAACCATGTACTTTTTCTGTGTGTGTGTGTGAGGAAGACCAGGTCTGAGCTAACATCTGTTGCTAATCCTCCTCTTTTTGCTAAGGGAGACTGGCCCTGGGCTAACATCTGTGTCCGTCTTCCTCCACTTTTTATGGGACGCCGCCATGGCGTGGCTGACAAGCGGTGTGTCGGCGGGCGCCCGGGATCCGAACCCACAAACCCAGGGCTGCCAAAGTGCGAACTAAACCACTGTGCCACCTGGCCGGCCCCATAAACCATGTACTTTTAAATTCTAATCTAAATCTCTTTCCTGGGAGAAAAGTTTATTTTATTATTTTACTTTTTATTACTATTATTTACTTTTTATTTTATTTATTCAAATATACACAACAAAAAAGAGAATAGTATATTCTCTATACATCTATATATCATGCAGTTTCAACAATTGTCAAAATATTCCCAATCTTCTATCATCTATTTCCTCAACATATTGCATTTCTTCTTTTTTGAGCATTTTGAAGCAAATCTCAGACATGTCTCCTATAAATACTTCAGTGTGCGTGTCTAAGTGATGGTTAACAAGAACTTTTTGAAAAACATAACCACTCTGACAATTATCACGTAAGAAGGTTAATAACCATTCCTTAATATAATCTAATATCCAGAGCGTATTTGAAATGCCCCCTTTATCTTAAAGATTCCTTTTTATGGGTTATTTGTTTGAATTAGGATCCAACCAAGCATCACAAATTACATATGGTTGCTATGTCTCTTAAATCTCTTTTTTTCTGTAACAGTCCCTTTTCTACATGCTCTGGTATGTGAAAGAAAAGGAGTCATTTGTCTATCGACTCTCCCACAATCTGTTTTGGCTGTTTGTGGTATCATTTAATTTGTTCTGCAAATTCCTGCATTTCCTATAAATTGATAGTTAGACCTAGAGGTCTAAATGATAGGCTCAGGTTCAATTTTCGGTGAAGAATCCTTCATATGAGGTGCTGTGTACTTCTTCTGGCATCACCTTATGAGGTCCATAATGGCTTATTTTCCCACTTTTTGGAATGGCCAAGATTGATCAGTATTTGCCAGATACGTCAGACCGATCCCTCCATTAGGAAGTTTCCTACCAACATTTCATCTGATGGTTTTGGCCTCCATCAAAGAAGGACCATTTTGTACTCGGATTATGAGGGCAAGCAGAGCTAGTATTTTCAGCACAGAGCTGCTTGAAGTAGTATAGAGTAGTAGTATAGAGTATAGGAATATTCTCTGTTCATTTACCCGTTTGCCTGCTTCTGGGGGTGTGTACTTGTCAGAGGAGGCCACTTGCCTGTGAGAGTATCAACAACATGATTCCAATGTAAGTCCTCCCCAGAGGTTTCATAGGAATCTATATGGGAAACTAGTATTTTAATACTGGAAGTTAAGGACAATAGGGAAGTGTGTGTGTATGTGTGTGTGCAGGTAAGATTGAAAAAGACTATCTTTTATCCTGAGATAGTTCTTCTACTGTTTTGAGAGTTAAATGTCCTTTTTTGATGAAATTATATTTACTATAGTTCATAATTGGCCACATACAAAGTTGGCAACTTTATTTTCCTGATCTGTAAAATCAGAAAGTCTCAGATAATAGGTTAAGGTGATTCTCAACCTAGGAGGTATATGAGAACCTCAGGGTGTCATGAGCTCTTAATATTTTTCCAAGGGGGGCATAGGTTAGGGGGAAAAATTGTGAAACACTAGTCTAAAAGACAATGGAATCAGCACAGCGAACATAAACTCTGTTAGATGACATAGGTGACCACCATTGGCAAACTCTTCTTTTTAGCTATAATGGTCCACTTACTTTCAACAGCCTGTTAAAAATAAATAGTCACAATCAGATACCACCTCATGCCCACTAAGATGGCTAAAACAATAAAGAAATGATAAGTGTTGGACAAATTGGAACCCTCATACACTGCTGGTAGGAATATAAAATGGTGCAACCACTATGGGAAACAGTCTTGTAGTTCCTCAAAGGGTAAACATAGAGTCGCCATATGACCAGCAAGGTTGTTTAATGAATAAAGTTTTGGAATAAATGGTGTTAGATCAACCCATTTCCTGAATTAAGAATAGAGAACATAAAATCTCATTGGGCATATACAGAATAGTGAGCTATATTTTAAATTTATGACCACCTTTAGAAAAAGAGGCAGAAGAAGAGAATGAGAGCTGCGGACATGAGGAGACAGGGAGTCAGAAGAACAAGGGTTGTTAGAATCTTGGAGATTCCAGTGTTAATTGGACCTGAAAAGGGTGGAAGGATCATGAACATCTGAAAAACAGCTCTCTCAATTTTCTAGTCAGAGATAGTATATCAAGAAAGCAGACTGTCCTACTAAATAGCTCAATCCAGTGATGGATAGCATAAGACCATAAGCATTTCAAACTACAGAAAGTGAGAATTCGAAATGTAGAATATTAAACACTAAGACCTATGTCATGAATTCAAAATGCAGAAGGATTGCATGAACAAAAATAGATCCTAAGTCATTATTCAAAATACCAGATGATTCAAAGGGAAAAACAAATAGGCAGAAGGTTCCATGCAGGGCCTTTCTGATTTAGGCTTAGCTGGTCCTCATATGACTCTTGACTGTGATGACGGGAAGCCGGGCAGCAGGACAAGTCCCCCCCAGAATGGCCAGAAACCAAAAAAAAGATCAGAGGATGTTGGCTCTGAACCAGTCTTGAATGGCTGCTTGTCGGAGTGGGGGAAAATCCCCTTTCTTTCCCTCTTATGTTCTTATGGCTGGACTAATAATCAAATTGACACAAGACTAGATTAACAGGAGAAAAACCCAGGTTAATACATGCATATTGGAGATCATAAAGAAATTATGCTTGGAGAGTGAACAAAACGTCTTTTATCCAAAGAAATGATAAATCTGTGAGGAACGACACGACAAAGAAACAGATTTGAGGTATGTAACTAGTGAGCAATTTAAGCAGAGTTTAGGCTTGAGGTGGTAAATTAGCAAGGTTTGTTTATGCAGGCTTCTTGGCCTTGAACTCCCTAGCTCTGGTGATAAGGATGCAGAGAGAGCACATTTCACATGGGAGACTTATTTCCTGCTTTCAGGGGGAACAGATGAGAGGGTCAGAATGCTGATTTTGCCTCTCAAGTAACTTTAATTTAAAATAATCAATATGCCATTGTGGAATATTTTGGGGTGGTCTGCCCTGGGCCCCAACAACATAGATATCCCATGCCCTATTGACCTAGGACTAGGAGGCAAATTTGCCCAGAGAATGGAGATTCCTGAGAGATTGTTGGAACTCCAGCTATTTGAAGAAGTAATTTCAACCAGTGCAATTTCCACTGGAGAAACACAAAGAGGGGAAAAAAGAGCGAAGAGAAAGACATTCACTAAGCAATGTTCTCAATTTGTGGCCTTTTGAGATCATGCTCAAAAGATTTTAAAGCCAAGTTGTGCTTTCATAAGTAAAAGCATATGGTGCCTTTGCACGTGTCCTGAAGGGTCAAATGAAGTTAAACTTAAGGCCAAAAATTCCCATCGCTTTTTTATGGACTCCATGAATTAATTTGTTCAAATCTCTTCCACTTTTTTTTTTTCCTCAGTTTTATTGAGAAATAACTGACATACATCACTGTATTAAGTTTAAGGCACATAGCATGATGTTTGATTTAAATATATTATGAAGTGACTACCATAATAGGTTCAGCTAACACCCATCCTCTCATATAGCCGCAATAAAAAGAAAAGGAAGGACAAAAGGAAAGAATTTTTTCCTTGTGATGAGAACTCTTAGATTTGGCTGGAGGCCCATGTTGGAGATCCTTTTCCATCTCTTCTGCAAGCTGGTCGGCCACCATTTTGCCTAGGAAAGGGTTCTGTCAAGTCACAGGAGAGACCATTTAAATTTAATACGCTGCAATTAATTCTCCCCAAAGACTGTGCCTGACAGTTTAAAGAGTGTTATGTAAGAAGGTGGAGCTCAATTTGGTGTTGTATCAATTTACAGTTGAGTTAGCATATTTTCACATGAGCCATAAATCTTGCGGATTCCCCAGCTTTCAGCTTGATTTATAAGCTTTGGTTTCTAGGCACACGCCACATTGTACAAGTCTCACCTCCCCCGGCATCGTAACAACTTTCCTTAGATCCTCACTTCAGAGTCTGACAAGACGTCAGGGAAGAGCAGTAGTAAAGTGACAGAGCAGGAGGAGCTTGAGAACCAGGCTATTTATAACTTTGCCCTTTCTAATTGTCACTTCAGTCCTATGAATGTGGCCTTCCCCTCAAGTTATTGATCTGAATGACCCAGGTCTGCAGTGAGACTTTTCTACTTTTTAGAGTTAAATTATAATTTGTAATAAGCCATTAATACTCTAAAACCCAAATATAAGGAATTTTATAGCTCTATGAAGATATGATTCATATATCATGCAATCCATCCATTTAAAGTCTACGATTCAACCTTTTTCTCATACATTCACCAAGTTGTGCAACCATCACTACAATCTGATTTTAGAACATTTTCTTCCCTTCTATAAGGAACCCTGTAGCCATTAGATTCACTTCCCATTCCCTCCACCCTCCCTGACTCAAGCCCTAAGTAACCATGAATCTGGCTGTAAAGATTTGCCTATTCTAGACATTTCATAGAAATGGAATCATACAATATGTGACTTCTTTCACTGAGCATAATATTTTCAAGGTTATCCATGTTGTAGCATGTATCAGTATTTCGTTTATTTTTATTACCGCATAACTGAAACTGGCAAAGAGTTAGCCAGTGATGATTAAGTAGCTAGTAACTAAAGATTTTTTTTTTCCTTTTGTAATTACTGATGATAGCTTTTAGTTGTTTACCCGCCCATTGTTAACTGTGCTGTTTAGGCAGTATGTTATTCATAGATAACATCTCCCTGGTGCCTGAGTCACCATGGTAATGGGTATTTGAGCCGTTTTTCAGGAATTAGAACCCCTTGTCCACTTCAGGCTGGTTGAGACCACCAACCCACCAACTGGGCCTGCACAGATGTCTGATAAGTGACCTTTTGACGTCAAGAGGCTGAAAACTCCACCCTCAGATCATGCTAATGCCACCATTTTGTGAACATGCCTCCTATGAAGAGGCATGAAGTCTGACTACGCTTGTGCAGATCATCAACTACCCCACCTCTCCTCACCTCCAGTCATCTATCTCCACACTTCAGACCACCTTGCCCCCTACCTCATAAGTATCCCTGAGTCCCTATTTTTGGGGAAGTGGATTTGAGACTCGTTCTCCCATTTCCTTACTTGGTTGCCTTGAGATTAAACTCTCTCTCTGCTGCAATCTCGCCTCGGTGTTTGGCTTTCCGGGTGATGGGCAAAAACGAAACTGGTTCAATAATATAACTTTCCATTGCCTGGATATGCCACATTTTATTTATCCATTCAGCTGATGGACACCCAACACAAAAAGTTTATATAAGAAAAAATAACATCTCATATATAATCATGGAATTTACCTTGGTTGTCTGTTATACATGTTCTGTAACAATTTCTAAATCCTATTTGAAGTGTAATTTACCTGGAAGCCTGGCTATGAATTATGATACAGAAAATGAATTACAGGATGTGTAGTGTTTTATTCAGGCATTTCTGGATCAGTAGAGCCTTTCCTCTGACATTTGCACACTACGCTTCCAACCATCTCTGGTCTTAGTTTGCACAGTGGGATGAGCGTGTTCTAAAGGGCACTGATGTGGGTTTGACAAGCCTGTCAGTGATGCTTCAGCTAAGTCTATGCAATTTTTACCTGGTGATGCTTCAACAAGGGTGTCCTAAATAGCCAGGAACTTCCAGACTATCCAAAACAAAATCCATTCTCTAGATTTGTCTTTCAAATGGCTGCCCTGCTCTGACTCTGGTGAGGGGGATTTGCACGGAGTCTCAGGACATAGGGAGATGCAGGGTCTGAATGGGGCCCTTCCAGAAGTGATAAACTGTCTATAAAGGTCACTCATTTGCAAACATAACCTCAATCAATTTTTGCAGAGATGTGTAGCTTACCTGCCAATAATCATTTTCATAAATGAGGCTATTTCATTGCCTGAAGATTGTGACATCGGCTGTAGTGGCAACAGGAACAGCTGAATAGCCACCATTATAATCCCCAGGTGAATGGCATCAACTTCTGTAGGAAGGAAATGGCACTCTCAAAGCAGTTAGAGGCTGCTTAGACTAATTTGAAGGACTTATGAATAAAATATTGTAGCCTAGGATATAGAGGCAAGGTGGGGGGCTGAGCAGCAGCTCTCAACACAGGCAACGAATGCCCTAGAAACTCACACGCTATGTTTTCATGCTTGCTCTGCTAATGACATGGTGGCACCCAGCTGTCATGTCTGTTTACTCCCTTGTAAATGCAGATGGTATAATAATTGTCAGAATGGTGAACTGAAATAATGTATGTAAAAGTGCCTGAAGTCTGGCAGACATTGTATAAATCATTAACTGAATCTGAGAGAGCTACGTGATTCCAATTTGGCTTATGCCAAATACCAATAAAGCAATCTCTACTTTGCAAATTAATTTCTAAGTCTGATTATTATAACAGTTTTCAACAAAACAATTTCTGTACCACACAATCACTTAGAGAGACCCATGAATTTCACTAGGAGTTGATTTGTATAGAATAGTCAGTTCAATTCAATATGGCGCTAGGGATACACAGTAAACAAAACAGACAAAATTCCTGTTCTCAAGAAACTTACAGTCTCATGGGAGGTCAACGTACCTACCCTACCATGTGTGAGTTCTGGGCAAATGTTTTTCACAAGTCCCGTGTCTATATAAACAATTTGATTTTTAATATGTGTTACAAAAATTCATGGACCCATTTGAGGTATAGTGATTTATTAATGAAGATTTAGAATAATGGTTAGAGAAGAGATATTAAAGTATTTATTGTCCAATCAGTGCATGTAAAAATTTTTCTTTGTGTCTAGGCACCATCTCTTTTGTTCATGTCTAGGAGTCATCTCTTTGTGTTCTTTATTGTCAAATGCCCCATTCCTGACTACTTTCATATCACCCATCATGAGAAAAAGGGAGCAGCTCTGTTAATACTCACCATATGACGGCTCTTCAGAATCTGTATGTATTGAAACAACATAGATCTTCTTATCTAGGCAGTTCCCCTCACTGTTTATTTAATGCTGGTTACATCATACTCACGATGCTGCATCATCTACTGGGCTGCCTGTAACAATGTCTTCCAAATGTCATTACTGTGCTTCATTGATGATGACCACAAATGCAAGTCTTACCCAGAATATGCAGGAAAATGTGAACAATGACTGGTTGTCTGTTCAAGTAAGCTTTTCTGTTTGGAATGTGATAGCTTAAACATAGAACAACGCATTATCCAAACATGTCTTCTCGTGTACTCTTTAGACTGTAATCCCTGCATCGTTAGCATGTGATCTCTTTGAAAGTTGTTTGTACCCCTACCTTCCAGACACTGCCACCAGCAGGGAGAATAGATGGGCCACGGGTAGGAAGAGAAGAGTAGTCCAATTCATACGAGGAATGTCAGTCCTTTATCTGGCAAAACAGGCAGCATATTGATTGGAACCACGAGAGGACATTAACCAGAAGGATCCTTTGGATGGGAAGGCCCATTGGCATTGTGGAGTACTAGCCTTGGGAGCCCATGGAGGATAGGCACAACCACTTCTGGAGGACTACTTGGCATGTGTCAGGCAGGAGCCTATGGAGGAAGTTGGGTGATGCCTTGGGTGATAGTAGGGGGGAGGTACACATGGTAAAGGATGCTTGCCACCACCCATAATGGCCCTCAGGTGCTAAATGGCACCACACTGGGAAATGGGCAAGTGAAAGGCAGGCCTGGCTTCCTGAGTTTGTGACTTGATTTCATATAAATGGAATCATATGCTATGTGGTCTTTTATGACTGGCTTCTTTCACTCAGCATGTGTGGTTTAATGCTCTGCTTTGCCATCTTGAAATTCTTAATAATTTTATCTTTGAATGTGTGTTTTATAAGTGAATCCTCAGGGACAATGGAATAAGCATGTGAGCAGCAGAGATATGCCAGGTGCCCAGGAACTGAGCAAGCAATTGGCCTGATATGGCCAGGTATGCACATGGATGCCTTTGGGACAGTCTGGCAATCGTGGAGTCCCAAGGTGGTGAGGCCAGGACCTGAGCTCTGTTTGGTGGTGAGGACAGTTGCAGCAGCAGCAGAAGCAGTGGAGGCAGTGGTAGCAGCTGCAGCCACGGGAGAAAAGAGTGGTTCCATGTAGGGGAAATGCCAGGACCTGGGGTGGGAGGTAGCTTGACCTTCTATCTCCAGAGCCCATCATTGCAGTGTCTACACAAATATTAACTCCCCGGCCTAAGCTCCCGGATAGGAACTGCGGGTGCTCAGACAGTGAAGTTTGTCAGTAAATTATTGCAAAGGAAAAGCATACACATGGGCATTGCAATAAAGCACATCGGGAATTTATTAGAATTCTCACAGAGTTTTGGATTTCCAGTTTTTAAAATGCTGGAACATTGCAAAGCAAAGCAAATATCCACAAGCTTGGAAATTAAATTTAAAGGTCACTGCATTCAATGGAAAAGAACACCACTTTCATAAGAAGCGTCAAATAAACCAGTTATTAATGAGGAAGAAAATTTTAAAATTAAATTTTCCTTGCAAATGAAGATACAATTATAGAATGCATAAACAAGTGTTTTATATAAAAATCATGAAGCCAATTTCAAAAACCTCCACAAGTTAGAGGAAATGCCAGAGAAAACTTTAAAATGCCAGTGTGTAGATATAAACTTTAAAATTTAATTCAGATTTATACAAAATTGATTTACATGAAGAATTAAATCTTTTTAAAAAAATTATTCTGTCAGAATCGTCATCTCTAAATGTGCTAAATTTTATATTTCAAAATAATTTATCAGAAATTTATCCCAATATTGTCATAGACCATAAACACTCAACAGCTCCAGAAGTGGTTTCCTCCTTCTCAAAATTAAAAATTATCAAAAATTATTTGTGATCTTGCCTTTGCCAAGAGTGACTGACGTCGCCTTCATTATTTCAAATGAAAATGAAATCGCTAAAAGTATAATTTTTGATGATCTAATAAATGAGTTTACAGAAAAGCAAGACAGAAAATTTTATGTTGTCAAGATATCACATTTTGAAAGTATTATCATATTATATAGAATTATGACAGACAGTGGAATAGTATTCAGTGCTAAAAAGAAAGGAGCTATGAAGCCATGAAAAGACATGGAGGAACCTTAAATGCATATTTGCTAAGAGCAAGAAGCCAATCTGAAAAGGCTACATAATACTGTGTACCTAAAACCGCTCTAAACATAAAGTCTATTTAAAAGAGTGAAAATGGGCAGAAGATCTGAACACCCTACCCAAGAAGATATCCAGATGGCAAATAAGCATATGAAAAGATATTGCACATTATATGTCATTAGGAAATTGCAAAGTAAAACAGCAATGAGACACCATGACACACCTATCAGAACGGCTAACATTCAAGAACACTGACAACACCAAATTCTGGATGTGGAGCAACAGGAACTCTCATTCATTGCTGGTGGGAATGCAAAATGGTGCAGCTACTTTGGAAGACAGTTTGGTGGTTTCTCACAAAGCTAAACATATTTATAACATATAAGACAGCAGTTACGTTCCTTGGTATTTACTCAAAGGACTTGGAAATTTATTTTCAGACACAAATCTGCACACGATGTTTATGCAGCTTTATTCATAATTGCCTAAACTTGGAAGCAACCAAGATGTCCTTCAGTAGGTGAGTGGATGAATAAACTGTGGTACATGCAGACAATTTTATTCAGTGCAAAAAGGAGATGAGTTATCAAGCCATGAAAAGACATGAAGGAACCTTAAATACATGTTACTAAGTGAAAGAAGGCAATCTGAAATGGCTACATACTGTATAATTCCAAATACACGGCCTTCTGGAAAAGGCAAAGCTATGAAAGGTTAGCATAAAACAGTAGAAGAGTCGGTGGTAGCCAGGGGTTGTGGGGAGGGAGGGATGAGTAGGAGGAGCACAGAGGATTTTTAGGGCAATGAAACCATTCTGTATGACACTATAATGGTGGGTACATGTCATTATACAGTTGACAAAACCCATAGAATGTACAGCATGAAGAATGAAGCCTAAGGTAACTATGGGTTTTGGGTGATGATGTGTCAGTGTAGGTTCATCCATTGTAACAAATGTACCACTCTGGTGTAGGACATTGATAGTGGGGAAGGCTGTGCGTGTGTAGGGGCAAAGGATATATGGGAACTCTCTTTACTTTCTGTTCAATTTTGCTGTGAACCTAAAACTTCTCTTTAAAAAACAGTATATATTTTTAAAGTTGGTTAAAAAACCAAACTATGAGACACACACAAAAAAGCAAGAAAAAGCAATTTGTTCAGAGATAAAATTATCAAAAGAACTAAATCCAGATATGGCCCAGATGTTGGAACTATCAGTCTTTAAAATAACTACGATTAATATGTTAGAGGAACTAGTGGAAAACGTGGACAGCATGCGTTAATAAACGCAAAATTTTAGCAGAGAGAAACTAGGAGAGTAAAACAAAAATTCTAGAAATAAAAAACCATGATATTAGAGATGAAGAATTCCCATAACAAACTTAGCAGATTGTGAATAGCTGAGGAAAGGATCAACAAATGTGAAGGTAGGTTCCTAGAAATTATCCAAACTGAAACATAAAGAGAAAAATAAATATTTTTTAAAAGCCTAGAGCAACCAGGAGCTGTGGGACAATATCAAACAACCTAATATATGTGAAATTGGAGTCCCAGAAGGAAAAGAGAGAATAAATAAATATTTACTTATTTATTTATATAATATTTGAAAATTATTTCAAGAGATAACTGTTGAGAATAAATATTTGAATTTTATTCAATGTAAAATTGAACTGAAAACATATTTGAAGAGATAATTGTTGAGAATTTTCCAAAATTAATGAAAGACAACAAATCACAGGTTCAAGAAACTCAGAGAACTCCAACCTGGGGGGAAAAAATCATTTAGGCATTTCATGGTCAAATTGCTAAAAACCAAGGCTAAAGATAAAATCTTGAAGGTGGCCAGAGTACAAAAAAAAATCACATTGTTGTTTTAATTTAACATTTCCCTGATGACATAGGATGTCAAGCATCTTTTCATATGCTTATTTACCATCTGTATATCTTCTTTGGTGAAGCATCTGTTAAAGTCTTTGGTCCATTTTAATTGGTGTTTTTGTATTCTTCTTCTTCTTCTTTTTTTTTTTTTTTTGGTGAGGAAGATTGTCCCTGAGCTAACATCTGTGCCAATCTTCCTCCATTTTTCACGTGGGATGCCGCCATAGCATGGCTTGATGAGCAGTATGTGTGGGGGTCCACGCCTGGGATCCGAACCCATGAACCCCGGGCCGCCAAAACGGAATGTGTGAACTTAACTGCTATGCCAATAGGCCAGCCCCATGATTTTGTATTCTTATTGTTTAGTTTTAAGAGTACTTTGTCTACTTTGGATAACAGTCATTTATCAGATGTGTCTTTTGCAAATATTTTCTCCCAGAGTGTGGCTTCTCTTCTTATTCTCTTGATATTGTCTTTCACAGAGCAGAAGTTTTAAATTTAATGAAGCCCAACTTATTTTTTTCATGGATTGTGCCTTTGACATTGTATCTAAAAAATGACAGCCATATCCAAGGTCATCTAGGCTTTCTCTTCGCTTATCATCCAAAAGTTTTATAGTTTTACATTTTACATTTAGATCTATGATCCATTTTGAATTAATTTTTGTGAACGGTATGAGGTGTCTAGATTCTTTTTTTTTTTTTTTTTTTGCTGAGGAAGATTAGCCCTGCACTAACATCTGTTGCCAATCTTCCTCTTTTTGCTTGAGGAAGAGTCGCCCTGAGCTAACATCTGTGTCAATCTTCCTCTATTTTGTATGTGGGTTGCCACCAAGGCACAGCCACTGATAAGTGGTGTAGGTCTGTGCCCAGGAACGGAACCCGGGCCACCAAAGCAGAGTGCACCGAACTTAACCAGTAGGCCATGGGGCTGGCCCCTAGATTCATTTTTTTGCATGTGGATGTCCAGTTGTTCCAGTACCATTTGTTGAAAAGACTATATTCTGACAATTTTTACTAGTTTTCTCATTGCTCTTCTAGAAGAAATAATTTTCAGGGGTCTTACTTTGTTATTTTTCTGATGCCGGCTCCCAGTAAGGAAGCACTGGGTTAGACATCATTGTATTTGTCCCTACTTCATGTTCATGTCAATAGTTTTAACATGTGCATTAGGATAGTTCTGTTTTTCTGAAGGTTCTGATGGACCAACAGCCATGTCTCACCAGCAATACATCTCAACACATTTGCCACACACATTTGTCAGCAAGCTCTTCAACTTTCTTTTTGAATCAAAGTTCTCAGTGTTGTAAAGCATCCTGGGACAGTCTGTCCTTAAGGGACTAAAACAAATAAATAAAAACCAAAATGATCTCTCAGTAGCTTTAATTAATTTTGTTTCATTAGTTCTGCACTTTTCATGCTCTTGTCATATAATTATTTGTAAATTGTGTTCATAACTATTTCTTAATTTGTAGTAATTTTATCACTCAGAGGAAAATTGTTAATTATTTTCCCCTATGGTTAGCATGGAAGAAAAACAAGGCTTTTAAGAACTGTAAAATTAAATTGGAAGGGAATTCTAATCAGTCACATTCCCCTTTGCTCTGACATCCCAGATGGTGTCTGTGGTTTGTATTCATCGTTATGCAAAATGACAGATGTCAGGAAGCAAATATTTTCAGCATATTAATAAGAGCAGGCACTGGCCCCTTCTGTATTAGCAGGTCTGACACTGATAAAGAATGCTGAGAACTCTCTCGGATACAGCAGAAAAAAGGCTCATGCACTGTCTTCAATTGGTTTCATGTCTGGATCAGTAAATGGACAATCAAAAAACTTATGCTCTACCCTCTACTGCACCAGAGACTTACTGTGTGACTTTGGCTATGTTCCTTCTGGAATGAGATTGTTGTATGAACTAATAAGTAAACTAGTAAGACTAATACACAGATAGTAACAGCTCATGCATCCAGCATCATAATCAGGGAATGAGGTGGTACACACAATTTTCCAAATATCTGAAGTTTATTTCTTTAAGCTCTGAAATGTTAATTTTGCCAATTTTGAAGGAAATCTCTCTAAAACTTATCACATAGATAATTGCTTTCTTAAAGTGAATGACATGGAACAGCATTTCAACCTCATCTTTATAACTCAGGTCCATCAGAAGGAAGATGAGTAGGTAATTATACTGTGTGACATAGCATAGAGGCCAAACAGCATGGGCTGTGAGCCAGGCCCCCAGGGTCTGCAGGCCAGGGCTGAGATTTTGAGAACTGATTAAGGACCCTAAGCCATGGCCTTACAAAGCCTAATCCATCTCAGGTAAGATAAACGAAAAGGAAATCCACTTTCAGACATGGTATAGTGAAAATGAAGAACACCAAAGACATTGGGAAGAATTTAGAGAAAAAAAGACAGATTACCTTAAAAGGAGTGGCTTAATCACAGCTGCCTTCTCAACAGCAACCACAGAAGCCAGAAGATCGTGCAATGATATCTTCATTTTGCTGAAAGAAAACAGCTGCCAATATAGAATTCCTATACCTAGTGAGAATATTTTAAAGAATGAGAGTAAATAAAATAACCTTCAGACAAAAAAAAAATTGAGAGATCCACACAAAAGGAAATTTAAAAGGATATATTTTAAGCAGAAGCAAAGCAAAGGCAGATGGAAGGGCTAAGATGTAAGAAGGAATGAGGAGCAAAGAAAACGGTAAAAATTTAAGCTTTTCAGTCACAATCAGTAATATAGCAGTATTTTGAAACAACAAAGGATCACTTCTCACACATGCCACTTGTCCATCGTGTTGGCTGGCGGCTCTGGTTCACATTGTCTCCTTTCAGGGAAGAAGATCGATGGAGCCTCCTCGATCTGGAATGTTGGCTCCACCTTTTGGAATGGCACTGGTTGCCATAGCAGAGAGAAAAGGAAATGGCAAATGCGGAGTGGCCCTTAATGGCTTCCACTCAGAAGTGACACAGGTTACTAACACTCACATTTCATTGGCCAGAGCAAGTCACATGGTCATGTCTAATCTCCAGCGCATGGGGAAGAGCAATTTAACCACGTGCTGGGAAAGTCTAAATGAACGTTAACTACTTGGAACAATAGTTAAGAAGTTAAGAAAAAACAGCATAGACTTAAAACACACAATAACAATAATAGAAGTAGACAGAAGACAAATAAAATTTAAAGCATTAAAATATTTTGTCTGGGAGAGGGGGCCAGCCTGGTGGTGTAGTGGTTAAGTTCACATGCTCCACTTTGGCAGCTCAGGGTTCCCAGGTTCGGATCCCAGGCATGGACTGATGCATCACATATCAAGCCATGCTGTGGCAGGTGTTCCACATATAAAGTAGAGGAAGATGGGCAAGGATGCTAGCCCAGGGCCAATCTTCCTCAGCAAAATGAGGAGGATAGGCAACAGATGTTAGCTCATGGCTAATCTTCCTCACACACACACACACACACACACACAAATATATATATATATATATATATAGTCTGGGAGAGAGTAAGAGTTTGATAAACTTTAGCCTTTGATAATTTAAGTATATATCTTTTAATTTCTTGGATAATTGCTAAAAGAACAGAAATAAACTGTATAACCTCCAAACAAGTAGAGGAAAAAAAAGAGAGGTGGAAAGGATAAATAATGAAAGCAGAGAAGAACATTTTATTAGCCAGGATTTTCCAGAGAAACAGAACCAATAGGATGTGGATATATATAGAAAGAGATTTATTATAAAGAATTGGTTCATGAGATTATGGAGACTGGAGAGTCCAATTGTGTAGTGTGGGCCAGCAGCCTGGAGACCCAGGAGAGCCGACAGTGCAGATGGAGTCTGAAGGCAGTCTGCTGGATAATTCTCTATTGTTCGGGAGAGAGTTGGTGGGTTTTTTTTTTTGTGAGGAAGACTAGCCCTGAGCTAACATCCATTGCCAATCCTCCTCTTTTTTTTTGCCAAGGAAGACTGGCCCTGGGCTAACATCCATGCCCATCTTCCTCTAATTTATATGGGATGCCGCCACAGCATGGCTTGACAAATGGTGCGTCTGTCTGCACCTGGTATCCAAACCTGCAAACCCCGGGCTGCCAAAGTGGAGTGTGGGAACTTAACTGCTATGCCACTGGGCCAGCCCCAAGAGTTGGTCTTTTTGTTCCATCCAGACCTTCAACTGTTTAGATGAGGCCCACCCACATTATGGAGGGCAATCTGCTTTATTCTACCAACTATAATGTTAATCTCATCCAAAAACATCCTTGCAGAAACACCCAGAATAATGTTTGACCAAATATCTGGGAACCCCCTGGCCCAGTTAAGTTGACACATAAAATTAACTATGGTAAAAATATATGAAACAGATGGGACAAATAGAAAGGTAGATTTAAATCCAAATATATCAGTAATTACATTACATGTAAATGGACTATACATTGTAGTGAAAAAAGATGGCTGTGGTCCAGAACTCTCTCCCCAACTTGACCACTTCCAAGAAGCCCTGTGTCTGCTGAAGGTGATTTAGCATGCTGCAAAGGCCTCTGGGCCTAACTTCTGTCCCATGTAAGTGACATTTAGTATGTGGCTTTGTAGGTCTAAAAGTCAGAGTACTACTCCCTCAGGCGTCTGGAATAAGTTGTTGCATGAGTTAGGATTTCTCAATGCATGAAAGCAATGCTTCAGCTCTAGCACCTTATTTTAACTACTACAACTCTGCTACTCCTTGTTCAAACCCTGTTTCTAGTGGAATGGAAAGCTGATTTGACTGGTTTTCAAATATTTTTTGTCTTGGAAGCATTGATGACAATAGCAGCAATCTCAGTTCATTAATTTTAGCTCCCTCTGCTGTTTCAGCAACATGGATCATTTAAAAAAACCAAAAACCAAAAAACCACACACACTACACACACACACATGCACACACACACACGAAAAAAACCCTAAGAACTCTTAAGGAGAGGAAAACACCAGAAACTGATTTGGGGATTGCTATGGTCTGACTGTGCCCCCCACCACCCAAATTCATATGTTTACATCCTAACACCCAAGGTGATGGTATTAGGAGATGGGGCCTTTGGGAGGCGATTAGGTTATCAGGGCAGAGCCCTCATGATGAGATTAGTGCCCTTATAAAAGAGGCTGTAAGGGAGGAAGACTCTCCTCTACCCACTCTGAGTCCTTTCTGGCTGGGCTACAAATTAAATTGACATGAGACCGAATAGCAGGAGAAAATCAAACAAAGCTTTATAACATGTATACATGGGAGAGACCAGGGAAACTGAGTAACAACAAAATGGCAGAAGATCTCATCTTAAATAGCATATTCAGGTAAAGACAAAGGAGGATGAGGGGGTGGGGGGAGTCAGCTGTGGGAGATTACCAGAAAAGCACAGTAAATAAGAGGTTAATATGTAGATTTAGGTCCTTGCCTTCCACACTGATAAGAGTTTCTAGAGATAAGGTCATTTCCCCCTTCTTCCTGGCACAGAGAGGGAGACACCTTTACAAATGGAGATTTCCCTTATAAATGTAAATGTCTCTTACAAAGGGTAACTTCTACTTTTACTTGGTTTTCAGAGCTTTGATAAGAATGGGCTTAGCAAGGACCCTCCCAGTCTATCATACCCAGAGTTATCTATGGTGATAGCCTGTCCTGGGCACAGGCCTTCTATCTTAAATTCTTTTAGGCAGTTAGTTGGGGGGATGGTGTCAAAGTTTCTTTCTGAGTCTTCTGAGCCTTTATTGTCTTCAGCTCAAAATAATCCATATACCAGAGTGGCACATCTTGGGGCAGCCTGCCCTGAACCCCATCAAGGCCTAAGAGGGACCCCTCACATGTGAAGACACAGTGAGAAGGCAACATCTATGAGGAAGCGGGCCCTCACCAGACACCAAATCTGCCAGCACCATCATCTTGGACTTCCAGCCTCCAGAACTGTGAGAAATAAATTTCTGTTGTTTGTAAGCCACTCAGTCTATGGTATTTTTGTTATAGCAGCCCAAATGGACTAAAACAGGGATGACAAGTGACAAATAAATAGCAAACAATAGGATATATTGGAGTATATGAGGAAGCCATTTGGTATAAAACTAATTCAGTCTGATCTTGCTTTTCCAAGAGGGCCAGATGTGGCCTTTGAGCATGCATTGTACATCTGCTTTAAGCATTTACTATGTCACAAAGACAAGAACAAATGCCCTTAAGATAAAGTAACTTCCCCCACATCAGCATTTCCTTAAGGATAAGCATCTCTCTCTAGGCTAAGGGATTGATTGCTGACCTGCTGTGACTACCCAGGTGGAGACCAAAGACCTGCTACCTGCTGTGTTCATCAAATGCTGTGTGAATTGCTGTTCCCGCTAGGCAGGCTAGGCAATCTTGTGCCTATTGTAAAAGGGATATTCCAACCAGATGTGACACATGCTCTTTGATGGTATACAACTACTCTGTACACCCCACTTCTTTGGTGCCCTTCCTTTCTTGGGGAAGGAAAGGCCCAGGCTATATGGTCCTCAAATTTGGCTCATAATAAACTCATCCCAATTTTGATGTATAGATAGATTATGGATTATTTGCATCAACATAAGGAATAGTCCTTAGATTTAGATTTTAAAAGAAGTAATCTTCATATGAAAAATTAAACAAGAAGTTAGGGAATGCATTTTTTTAAAAAATAGCTACTTTTTTCTTTCACTGCTTCTTCCTTTTCATCATAACTAAAAATTATGTTAGCATCAACAAACATTACCAATCTGATCATAATAATTTATGGCTTGGAGTAACTCACTTATTCTTCAACAAATATTTCTGGAATGCTCATTATGCACATGGTGCCGGGTGCTGAGGATACAGTGATGAGGAAGAGAGCTGTTTTTATAATGCTCTTTTGTCTTATAAATCTGCAAGGCTTTCTCCCTGAGGCCTCATTGTCATACCCACTCCCTGGGTAATGGATGAACTCATTAATGAAGACAAATGCATTTTACTATGGATTTATTTTTAAAAATAAGACCCTCTAAAAGTCTTGCCTCCATCTGATCTTAAACCCATCATTTCAGGCAGTAGCGCACAGTTTAAGAGCACAGGCTTGGGCAAGTGACAAACTTTCTGTGCCTCTGTTTCCTCATATGTATCATTGGGATGATGATAATAACACTACTTCATATAGGATTGTTGGAAATAATAAATGAGTTAATACATGTAAAGTGGTTCGAATAGTGTCTGACATATAGAAAACACAAAATAAATGTGAGCTGATATTTTCACTTGTTTGTGAATTAACTGAGCAGCTATTATGTCTTTCTGATCCTTATGAGCAAACATACAAAAGAAGATTTTTACACTTTGCTAATAGCTTATTGTTTCCACACCCCTTTCTCCTTCTTTTCAACAGCAAATTTTCAGAAAGACAAGTCTTCCCATAACTGCCATCTCTACTTCCTCACTGTTGGTCACACCTGAATCCTCTGCACTGTGGGTCATGCCTCTGGTACTCTTCAGGATATGCATTTCTAAAAGTCACTAATATCCCCAAAGTCCAGTACTAAGTTTCCATGGACCTTCTTCTCCTTGAAGTCTTGCAGGCATTTGACTTCTGACATGTATTGTGACATGTTCTTGTGGCTTCTCCGACACTATGGTGCAGAGTTCTCCAATCTCTTTGACCCCTTTTCTGTCTCCTGTGACCTTTCTTTTGTCCCAAGAACAAGGATTCCTCAAAGTTCTGTACTCAACTCTTTTCTTCTTCCTTCCCTATGGCTTCCTTGGGAGACATCATCCATTTTCACAGGGTCAACCATTACCACTGGGGAAGTGGGAAATGGTGTAGAAGCTGAGAGCACCAACAACCCAGACACCAAGTGGGTGTCCAACAAGTCAACTCAGTTCTGACCCTGACCACCTGGAGTTAGTACAGATTTCACAGATTTAAGGATTCAGTCCCACAAGACTGCTCCCACTTCACACACCAGTCGTAAGTCCTACCCACCCCTACTTCTGACCTACCACCTATAAATCAGGGGTTCCTACAACCCCCTCTTCGGGTTCAATAATTTTCTAGAACAGTTCACAGAACTCAGAGAAACACTTTACCTAGGTTTACTTATGAAGGATATTATTATGAAAGAGACAACTCAGAAACAGCCAGATGGAAGAGATGCCAAGGTGTGGCAATGGGGGGTAGGGGGGCTGTCCAGAGCTTCCACACTCTCTCTGGTGTGCCACCCTCCCAGCACCTGGATATGTTCACCAATCAGAAAGCTCATCAAATTTTGTTATTCAAGAGTTTTTATAGAGCTTAATATTCAGCCACGCCCCCCTTCTCAGAGTCGGAGGGTGGGGCTGAAAGTGCCAACCTTCTAATAACTGGGTCTTTCTGGAGACCTGCCCATCCTGAGTCTAGGTAGAGGCTCCTCATTAACATAAACTTACATGTGGTGGAAAGTGGTTCATTATGGATAACAAAAGCCATTCCTATCACTCAGGAGATTCCAACTGTTTTAATACCTCTGTGCCAGGAACTAGGGACAAAAACCAAATATATTTCTTATTATACCACAGCTCCAGAGGCAGACTGCTTGGGTTTGAACTCAGGCCCCATGGCTTGTGAGCTGTGTGTCTTGGGTGTGTTAAGTCATCTCCAGATACCCCAGTTTCCTGGTCTTTTAAATGGCGATAATAACAATAGAACCTACCTAATAGATTTGTTGTGAGATTTAAATGAGTTAACAAAAGCACTTAGAACAGTGCCTGGTGCACAGTAAACAATTTAAAAGTATTTAATCACATTCACTCCCAGGCTCACCCCAAGTTCTAACTCCTCTGTTGCCTACAGGTTAAATTCCAAAGGGCACTCAAGGCTATCTATTCTGTATTATTCACAGCAAGTAGTTTAATAAGTGTTAGGTAGAGGTGAGTTGGTTAGTTGGTAGTGCTGTCTAGTGGATTCCCACTCCTAGTGACACTGCAGACAACAGAGTGGAAAGCTGCCTGGTCTTTTTGGTCCATCCTCCCCCTGCCAGTGCTGTATCAGACAATGCTCCACTGCTACCCACAGGGTTTCCATGGCCGGGTTTTGGAAGTGGGTGGCCAGGTCCTTCTTCTTAGCCTGTCTAGTCTGGAAGCTCCACTGAAACCTGCCCACCATGAGTGATGTTTGAAATCCTGGTGGCATAGCTTTCAGCATCACAGTAACATACAACTGCCACAGTATGACAACTGACAGGCAGGTGGTGTGGTTCCTTGACCAGGAAATGGACGCAGGCTGCTTTGGGAGCAACTAGAGCACTGAATCTTAATGGCTAGACCGCCAGGGCTGCCTGTGAGTTTGGTTAGAGGTGTCCTTTATTCTAAATGAGGACCTTGGGGACTGTGGGTTCTGTGTGTGCTTGTGTGTGTGTGTGTGTGTGTTTATGCAAGCGCACGAGTGACGTTTAGAGAACTCCACCCTCTAGAATGCAAATATTTAGAAAGAGTTCATCTAGGCTTTCAGTTATACTTCTCAGGTTGTAATATATACAAGATGCACAGAAAAGTTCCAAACCAAGAATGAAGAAAAAGAAATCTTGCCAAATCAGAAATTGATGAATGATTTTCACCAAGATATTTAAATAAATCATGTTTCTGGTTGCTGGCAGAATTTTCCAGTATAAAATGTTGATTCAAATCCAGATGATACAGAATAGAGTTCACTGTGGTGCATTAAAGCCTTTGAATTCAAGGGTGCATTGTACCGATTCCTTCCAGGGTATTAACACAATTCTCATTGAAACGAGGCTAAAATCTGTTGATTCATTAAACTGCTCATGAGATGACAGCATGCAATAAATCCAAAGACAAACCCATACAGGAAAGACAGGTTCCAAAAACTAGTCCGTCTTACACACCCACTTGTCTTTCCCTTGTAGCTATTTTTGGGTGCATACAACAGTTTAATTTATGAAGATTCATAGTATCTTTTTAAGGATCTGCTTGGAATTCAATCCTTCCTGCCAACAAAGCCCTCTGCATCCTCCAAGGCCCAGTTCAAGTCACACCTATCAAGGATCTTCTCTGGTAACCTTATTTAGCCCTAGTCCACGGTTCCTAGTGGCTCATCATCATAATCACCTAATGAGTTTTTGGGGAAAAAAAGTCCAAGGCCATACTTGTTGGGATTCCCACTAGGTAAGTCTGGGGTGGGGGCCAGTAACCCACAATTTGACAATTTTCCTAGGGGATTATGATTGTCAGATGGAATTAGAAGCCACTGGTCTATCTCAATGATCTGTTACTTGACAGAAGATGAGGTTTGGGAATATTCAGTCCCCCGAGACCCCCTTCGCTGAGAACTTATCCCCTGTCCACAAGGGGCGCGTCCTGACTAGTATAGTTTCAGTGCCCAACTTTCTCCTAGGCCATGGTGATTTGACCAAGGGAAGGTATCTGGCATAAGCTGGGCCAGATTGTTTTCTCCGATTTCACAGATCTTCCTCAACTTACAACGGGTTTAGGTCCCGATACATCCATTGTCAGTTGAAAATATCGTTTAAGTCAAAAATGCATTTAATACACCTAACCTACCAAACATCATAGCTTAGCCTGGCCAAACTTAAACATGCTCAGAACACTTCCACTAGCCTACAGTTGGGCAAAATCATCTAACACAAAGCCTATTTTATAGTAAAGAATTGACTCTCTCATGTAATTAATTGACTACTGTACTGAAAGTGACACACAGAATGGTTGTCTGGGTGCAGAATGGTTGCGAGTGTATCGGTTGTTCACCCTTGTGATTGCAGAGCTGTGGCTCGCAGCTGCTGCCCAGCATCATAAGAGAGGATCTACTGCACATTGCTAGCCCGGGAAAAGATTACAATTCAAAATTTGAAGCACAGTTTCTACTGAATGAGTGTTGCTTTTGCACCATTGTAAAGACAAAAATCATAAGTCAAACCGTCATAAGTCGGGGACCGTCTGTATTTAAATTGAGAGACACTGAGAGTGAAAGAGCTGGAGTTGCAAGGCGTAGAGGAGGATAATCCCGAAGCTCCCCATGCCTGCTGCCAGGTCCTTGGGGCTTCCTGGTTCCCACCTTTCCTGAGGCCCATTCTGTTCCACTTTTCCTTGAATTCTGCAAAACATTCTGTGTTAGTTTCCTAGGGCAGCCATAATAACCTACCACCAACTGGGTGGCTTAAAACAATAGGAATCTATTCTTTCAGAGTTCTGGAGGCCAGACGTCTAAAAGCAAGGTGTCAACAGGGTTGGTTTCTTCTGGAGGCCTGAGGGAGAAACCATCCCATGAGCCTCTAGCTTCTGGTGGTTGCTGGTAATCCTTGGCATTCCTTGGCTTGTAGACGCATTATTCCAATTTCTGCTTCCATCTTTACATTGCCCTCTTCTCTGTGTCTCTGTGTCCTCTCCTCTTCTTACGAGGACACCAGTCATTGGATTTAGGGCCCATCCTAAATCCAGGAAGATTTCATCTCAAGGTTCTTAACTAATTACACTGCCAAAGACCCTATTTCCAAATCAGATCACATTCTGAGGTTCTGGGTGGACATGAATTTGGGGCGGACACTATTCAACCCACTACACACTCATTTGCTTAAGTAAGTAAGAAGTCAGACAATATGCTCACAATCCCAAAGAGAGAGGATCTTTCTTCCTCAGCATATCAGTCTCATAAAGAGCTCAGGAGTCAGCTTAGGTCATATGACCACCCCTGGACCAATCACTGTGTCAAGGGAGGTGGGCATTCTGATTGGCCTGCCTGAGAGACACACTCACCTCCCCTGGGGAAGAGGGTCCACATGATTGACAGCCTCACTAGAGTCACCAGGGAGGGAGGAGGGAAAGGTCCCAATGGGAAGGAATGCTTGGTAGATCATATATCTGTTATGTAATTCCAGCCCCTCCACATCACTACTCACTCTGGCTCCAAATTTGAAGGAAAAATAAACATTTCGATCAACATTTCTATAGTTCATAAAATTTATAGCAAATTGGCTCCCCAATCCTCTCTCCTTCCAGAGGCTTAGCAAGTTTTAGTTATGAGGTTCCTACTGCCTACTAACAAAAGATAAAATTACTAGGTAAAGGACCTAAACTTTAGTCTCCTAGTCTTTTTTTTTTTTTGCAGGGAAAGATTTGCCCTGAGCTAATATCTGTTGCCAATCTTCCTCTTTTATTTTCCCTAAAGCCCCCCTGGCCAAGTGCATGGTTGTATATCCTAGTTGTAAGTCCTTCCAGTTAACCACTGTCTATGTGAGCCACTGCCACAGCATGGCAACTGACAGACAAGTGGTGTGGTTCTGCGACCAGGAAGTGAACCCAGGCCACTGAAGCAGAGAGTGCCAAACTTTAACCATTAGACCATCAGGGCTGGCCCTCTCAGTCTTTATTCATAAAAACAACTGACTTGGTCCAAAGAAATGATAGTTATTTACATGGCAGTTTGCCCATTCATATCTATTATCAAAACTGATAAGCACAATAACTCTGGGAGGCTGACTTGGGTTATTATCTCCATCTTAAGGATTTTGAAAATGGAGGGGCAGAGTGTTGAAGTCGTTTGCCTGAGGTCACATGATCAGTTAGTGGCAGAACCAGCATTAGCATCAGATGGCACCTGATTCCTGGTCCAATGGTCTCTGTCCTTAATATAATGGCCCAAGTCTGGTACCCCATTGGAAGCGAGGACAGCACTATGGCGAACACTGCACCTTCCCCTCAACCCGCCTCTCCATGACATAGAATTACTTTTCGGCTGGGAGACTCTATCACAAACTTTTGATCTCACAAATACATTTTTTCTTCCCTGGAAGCACGTATTTTCATTCAGAAGAAATGTAATGCTTGGAGGTTTGGGGAAAGATCAACTTTTACTCTCTCCTGGGAAAAAGGACAATAGTTGGAGGGCTTTGATATTTTCTTCTCCTCTTGTAATAAAAGCAGACAAAAAAAAATAAAGGATGGCCCCTTTCTCCTTTGGAACGTTGAGGATGGAGGCCTGAGGGTGATGGGCTTCAATTATGTCTGGAGGGACTTGTCAGGATTCAGGACACATCTGTGTGGAGCCTGAC
Source organism: Tapirus indicus (assembly GCA_031878705.1). Classification (NCBI taxonomy): domain Eukaryota; kingdom Metazoa; phylum Chordata; class Mammalia; order Perissodactyla; family Tapiridae; genus Tapirus; species Tapirus indicus. The sequence continues at coordinate 28,194,043 of CM062937.1, read as the reverse complement.
TCTTAGGGCACGTCGGTGTTGTATGGCTAGAGGTGATGATGTTAACTTTTTCACTTCATGGTTAGTTTCCAGTGCTTATTCTAATGTACGTTTTCCTAAGACCCAGACAATAACAACAGAAACCCAATGGCATTTATTCACTGCCTTTGGAACTGCAGGATACCCAGCCCTCCCCATCATCCCGGACCTCCTGACGAGTTGAGGAAGAACCCAGGAGGAAGGGTGGGTGTGATGGTTAATTTTCTGTGTCAATTTGGCTAGGCCACAGTGTCCAGATATTTGGTCAAACACTAGTCTAGCTGTTGCTGTGAAGGTATTTTTTAGATGATATTAATATTTAACTCAGTAGATTTTGAGTAAAGCACATTACCCACCATAATATGGGTGGGCATCAGCCAACAGTTGAGTGTTTAAGAGGAAACAGACTGAGGTCCCTTGAAGAAGAAGGAATTCTGCCAGCAGACTGTATTTGGACTTGAGCTGCAACATCAACTCTTCCTTGGGCCTCCGGGATGCTGGCCTGCCCTACAGACTTTGGATTTGCCAGCCTCCACAAATGCCTTGAAATAAATCTCTCTCTGTGTGTATATCTATAGGCATCCCATTGGTTCTGTTTCTCTGGAGAGCCTGACCAACACAGCGAGGGACTGGGTGGCCTCCCTTTCCTACAGCACACTCCTGCACACACTCTTCTGTCTGCAACATGATGCCTGCATTTCCCCATCCCGTTCTCCTGGCTGCTCTTGTTCCCTGCCACCCCAGATGCATGGGGTCTGCTGTACCTTTTCCAGTCCAGGGTTGGCTGGTCCTCTGGATATATGGGTCATTCTCACATGTGCTCTCATTCTCTCCTGTCTCTGTTCCCTGCTGTGATATGCTCTGCCCCTTGGCCAACGTCCCTTGTCCTAAACACCGTCGAGCAGTGCTGACTTACACTTAGTCCTCTAGGGACTTCAGCATCACAGCTTCTTCAGTTTTACTATCTCCTCTGTCAGGGCTTTGGAACACATTTCTAGGGGATGCCATGGTTTCTAATGACCCTCCGAGGTATCATAAAGATCTTCTTTTTGAAAAAATTAGTACCTTTATGTGCTCAAATAAATCCTATTTCTAAGACAGATATAAAGACCCCGTTGTATGAATTCTCCTTCTCATTCAGTTATTTCCTGAACTCTTGTACAGACTTTCAGTCATGTGCATTAGTTTTAATTTTTGATATTCTAATCCTGATGTCAAATTCACCATCATTTGGAAACTTAAGCATTGGATCCTCTATCAGCATCGCAGGATGTTCACATTTAATTAAAAACAACTGGGGAAGACATTTCTTTAATAATGTATTAGTCTATTATTAACCACTTAAGCATACAGTAGCTCTAGCCTTTAGGAATAAATGACTTTTATCTTCCCTCTTTTCTGGAAAATCCACAAATTTCCATTAGATCCTCTTGGTATTTGAACTACTTTCCTCTTGGGGGTAACACTCCACTCTTTTACTACGCTACTTGAAAACTTGCCCATGACGAGCACCCGAGAGACCAGGGGGCAGTGCAGAGTGAGCTTTTTCTTTGCAGGTTTACCTCCCCTCCCTCTCTCCTAAAATCTGATTAAAATGATACACAATATATTTCTTCAAAGAATAAATCCATGACAGAGTTGGAAAAGAAGAAAGGGTGTTATTTGTAAATCAGAATTTGGGGGGAATTTCTGGAACATTGAAAGCAAATGGCATCAGGTTTACAAAGAAACTAAGGCAGACAGATACACCACTCAACACGGGCAGCTGGGAGGATTGTCAGTGAGGAAGAGCCCTTCCCCAAAGGGAGTCCCAGAGAAACTCCAAGCTGAGGATGTACGTAGCAAACACAGACTTTAGTTGAAAGGCTGCAGAATAGAAGGACTGTTTGTAGATTATCCTGCCTGTCTGCCACTTAGCATATAAAAACCTCCTGCATATTATTAGGAAAAGGATAAACAGTCAAGTGGAAATATGTGTAATGGATACTAACAGTCAAAAGAAATAAAATGGCCTTTAAGTACATGAAAAGATGCCCAAATTCACTAGGAGTCAGATAAATGAAAATGAGAATGATGACACAATACCATATTTTACTCATTCAAAAGCTGATACTATTCTGCTTAAGTAAGTGGATGGGTGACCGGGCTCTGAACTCTGATGGTAGGAGTTTAAAGGTACAATCTTGAGACAGCAGTTTGTCAGCATCCAGCAAAATGTCACATGTACACAGTCTTTGATACAGCAATTCTTCTAGGACTTTCTTACAGAAATATTGACATGCAGGAAATACAAGAATATACCATGCAACGCTGTTTGCAATGTCTGTTAATTGCAAACAATCAATAGGGAAATGGATAAATACATAGTGATTTATTCATACTATGAAATAATATGTTAAAAAGAACTGACATGAAAAGCCCCTTAAGATATATTGTTAAGTAAAAAACTAAGAAGCAATATGCAGAATATGGATTGTATGATCCACTTCTATTTTTAAAATCCACTAGCCATACATACAAACATACATTCATACATACACACATGTATGTACATACATATGTAAATGCATAGAGAAGGTGTATTAGTTAGGAATACTTCAGCTTCAGCTGGAAACTTGGCCACAGTGGCTTAAACAAAAAGGGGTTTGGGGCTGGCCCCATGGCCTAGTGGTTAAGTGCAGTGCACTCTGCTTCAGTGACCCAGGTTCAGTTCCCGGGCACAGAACTATACCACTTGGCAGTGGCCATGCTATGGTGGCAATGCACATGCAAAACAGAAAAAGATTGGCACAGATGTTAGCTCAGGGTGAATCTACCTCAAACAAAAAGAGGAAGATTGGAGGCAGATGTTAGCTCAGGGTGAATCTTCCTCAGCAAAAACAAAAAGGGGGCTTATATTTCTCCCATGATAAGGAGCACAGAGGTGGGCCATCCAGAGCTGGGCAGTTCAGTGTGGCCCTCAGGGACCCAGGCTTTTTCCATCGTTTCACTCTGCTGCCCTTAGAGTGTCAGCTTTCATCCTCATCATCACAAGGTGGGGCTCCTCTGCCAACCTCATATCCACTTTTCAGGCAGGAAGAAAGGAAAGGGTGACAATTCAAGGTGTCACCTGTATCAAAAGCTGTCCCACAAATTCTCAGCTTATGTCTCGTTGCCCAGAACCGAGTCCCATGCCCATGCCCTGCTGCAAAAGCATCTCCAATCTAAATACAACCCAGGTTCTGTTGGGAAGGAAGAAAGGGAAGCAAATATGGGGGTACACGAACGTTTCTAAAGCAGAAAGGAGGTGTCAGTGTGTGACCAGGGAGAGTGTTATCTCTCAGGTTAGGGCGTGGGGAGATTTCCTTTTTATTTGACATACTTCTTTTGTTGCTGATTTTAAAATAATTTCAAACATATGGAAAAGTTTCAAGAATAGTAGATGAAACTTTCTCCTGCATAAGCAAAACTAGCACGGTCAAATCAGGAAATTAACAAGGAAATTTTCCTACCATCACAGAGCTCATTCAAGTGCATTCTTTTCTCTATGATCATATATTGAATTTTCATTGATGATTTTCCTTGATGTCAACTATTTAGGGGGAAATATAGGTTATTTTTATTAAAAATGTGTCCTTCAAAGGGCTTGAGCAAACAACAGTCAGAGTCTTTTGATACAGGCTGGAACTCGTGAGCAGATGCATGGTCTCTGGTCTCAACACTCTGTGGAGGGACACTTGGGTCGGGCCAGGTTGGACTATTGTGGATCTTGACTCCAAGAGAAGGCCCCCACCCCCACTCAGTTGCTTTTCCTTTTTATAGAGCAAGCATGAGAGTGGCCTTGCCAACTGGGACACAATGTCTGCTTGGGCATCATGCAGTCTGAGGTTAGATGGCAGCTGTTCAGGGAGTTAGGTGTCTGGAGCTCCTGTTACTGGCACCTGTTGACCTTGCGAGAAGTTATATTTGGGCACAGCCCCATCTGCTGGGGGAGGGGAGACTCTGGTCCCATTCAGATTGTTGCTAGGCAACCCAAGCCTTCAGGGTCAGCCGGTCCTGTTTTTCCTTCCACAAAGTATACAGACAATTCATAAATAAAGCATAGCTAAGTAAAATTTAGATTGTCGCGGGAACATAAACTAGGACTTTTTTTTTGCTCTCCCTCTCTTCCATCATTGCCTCCAGAAGTTACTGATTTGAAATAACTTTTAGATGATCTGCACACACAGTCCCTGCAAGAAAGAATGCAAGGATAAATATCCCACAAGCTGATGCTCTGAAGTTAGGAGTAACCTTAGTGGAACATGGTGATTTTACAATCTACTATTTAAATAATGCATAAATACAACTACTCAAGTGGTTTGAGTTCAATAACTCCACAGAATTCTTTAGTTGTTTAATCATTTAGGGCTGCACTTCATCACTTCACCTCTAATATATTTAAATCCATCTTCTGTCGATGCCATAGGAAACCTGCCCTCTAGACCTGTGTGTCCACCTAGTAGCCGCTAGCCACGTGTGATTATATCAATTAAAACTACAATGAACTAACTGATATCAAGAATTTAGTTTCTCAGTCACACTAGCCACATTTCAAGTGCTGAACAGCCACATGTTGCTAGTGGCTATCTGACTGGATAACGCAGATATAGAACATTTTCATCATCGCAGAAAGTAGTATTGGACAGCATTGCTGACCTTTGTCAGGAAACAAAACCTTGAATTGTCTGATTTCCAAGTCTTATCAAAAGTCTGTTTTGGAGAAGCAATATTTCCAGAAGATTGGTGGCATGGTGCCCATTCCTGTGGTTTCTTTGAGTTTTAGCCTTGAATCAAGCAAGACCATCAACAGCGTTTTTGGATCACAGCATCCTGGCTCTCTGAAGAAGTGCTTTCATTGAGCCACATTTTGGGACTTTGTCCAAGAACTCATTAAGATATAACCTCGTGAATATTGCTGTGCCAGAAAGTGAGGAGTTGCTGAAGTATGATGGGGGAGCTGTCAGAAGGATATAGGTGCCAGTTTGACGGGCATTCACTGGCCAAATCTGGAAGAAATTGGGCAGCAGAAGAAATAATGATAAAATGGATTGTAGAATAAATCCAGCATGAGAACGAGTCCACAGTGACATATGGAGGAGAATGCACTACCACAGAATGCCAGTGAACAAATGCAGAAGGAATGACTGAATTAGAACAGCATCACTTGGCAATCTCCATAGTCACAGTTGTTTCAAGCAAGAATCAGCAATAGAAAGTATGGGTGAAAGGTGGATGTGGAACAAAATATTTGCATAATATCAAAGTATCTCCTTACAAAATATTTGTTAATTATAAAGGTAAGAAATAGTAACTTCACAGTGGAGAAACCTGGTAGACCCCACCTTAACCGGGTGTTCAAAGTTGACATCACCAGGAAGGAAGAGTAGATACCATGTACCTCCTGATGGGCACAATACCACCTCTGAGATATTCCTGCCCAAAATATATGACCTGAATCTAACCATGAGGAAACATTGGACAAACCACAATCGAGGGACATTTTATAAACATCTGGCCTGTATGGTTCAAAAATATCAAGGTCTTGCAAGACAGAGAGAGACTACAGAAGTGTTCCAGATTAAAGAGCAAAGAGACGTGATAACAAAGTGCAGGTTTGATCGTAGATTAGATCCTGGAATAGAAAGAAAATTTTTTTTTCTTTTGCTCTAAAAAGCATTTGAGAAAAATGGTAAAATCTGAAAGGGTCTGTATATTAGAGAATAGTACTGTATCAATGTTAATTTCCTGATTTTGATCATCGTACTGTGGTTATGTAAGAGAACGTCCTTGTCCTTGAAAATACATGCTGAAGCATTTAGGAGTAAAGGGGCATAATGTCTCCAATAGTTCAGAAATATGTATATATGTATGTATGTATAAAGAGAGAGAGAAAACTAGAGAGATTGGGGGCAGGGAGAGAGAGAATGATAAAATAAATAAAGTAAAATATAACAAAGGAAACATTTGGAGAATCTGGGTGAAAGTATAAGGGACTTCTTTATACTATTTTTGCCTTTTTTTCTATAGGTGTGAAGTTACTTCACAATGGAAATCAATAAAAGAAATAATCTTATGAAACCCATTACTATATTCGTTGTGGGAGGTTTCAACCTCTCTTTGTCCTTGTTATGAAACTGAATATGAGAAAATTCTTATAGAGTTGAAAGCTATAAAAGCTTTGATTGCCCACAAAGACTGCCTAGTTTCTCCCTTTGCCTGCTAAAAGTGTAACTGTTTTCACTTTGATCTGCAGAAAGCTTAGAGCTCAATTTCTGGCCAACTATAGCAACTGTATAGGATCCTACAGAAAATTCTCTGTGTTTTATGTATCCCCTTTGTTCCTATGCTTCCTATATTTCCCTAGTCCTGGTGCCTTTTTGTTTGTTTATACTTCATCTGCCTCAAATCCTCTGTGGACCAAGGCAACGCATACATGACAGCATCGCTAACCTCAGCATCTCTATATTCTAGGCTCTGTTCTCCGTACTTTTCACCATCTATCTTATTTTATGTACACAAGACCCCACCAGGTGACTACTCACACCACTGCTCCCAGTTTATAGATGGGGACACTGAACACAAAGATGTTCAGGAGCACAGAGCTCACCAGGCTAGGAAGTGGGAGAGCCCACAGTTGAACCTAGGCTGTCTGTCCCCACAGCTGGAGAGGATGACCACGGTGAACTGTACTGCTTCTCAAAGGCTGAGAATCAGAGAGAGGGAAGGAGCTCATTTCATTTTTGCACCAAGATCCCCTCAGCACAGAGTTTGCTCTCGGGCAAGAGTTAAACAGTCTTGGAAATAAATATAAGTCCACATTATATTGTTATCATTTTTAATTAGTGTGTGGAAATATAGAATAAGAAAGGGAGAATTTTTGCAAAATAAAGAGTATTTTTCTGAAATTTTCATATAAATAGTTCAAACCAATTACATTCATTGATGATGCTCTTATGGATGATATTGGAGAAGAATTCTAGCCTGATATCGGGTCAGGCTAGAAAAAATTGTCAGGGAGTCATGAATATGTCAACAGATGTTAAAGTGGTAGGATGGGTGGTTATTTTTTTCCACTTATTGTTGTTTGGGGAAAAAAGACTGATATAAACTGCAAACTTTAATTATCTGTAAGGCAAGAGACTGAGCAGAGAAATGTGGTCTTAGAGCCAACCATTAATATCTACTAAAGATAATCGAAAAAGTAGATGTATTTACTAGCCGATCAGCCCTGGACGTCTCAGCCACCCCCCAGGCTGGCCTGGCACATCTGGAGTCCCAGGGGCCTGCAGGGAAGGCTGCCTTCCTGGAGCAGGGATGGGGGATCCCAAACAAGAGTGGGTCCTTCCTGTCAATCTATCTCATAAAACCATTTTTCCTTCATAACACTTACCACAAGTTGTAATTATAAGCAAAAGCATTCTATTTCACTTTCACGCATGTAAAACAAAGCTCTGCTCAGAACCAAAGAAACAAACACCTGGAACAGAGGCTGGGCTCAGTCACATCCAGGGTGACCACTGGTGAATTTTCCCGTGTTATCACTGAAAGTCCCGTGTCCCGGGAAACTCCACAGTAGCTTTCCCGTTAGGTTGTTCATCTTTGCTGCAGGATCACTGCTGGTGCATACAGGCACCTTTGTGCAAATTAAGAAACGGGGACTCCCCACCCGCCTTGGCAGACTAACAGGAAAGGGTTTTCCTTCTTCCCCGTGGATGCAGTCTCAAGCCTGGGCATGGAGCTTGGCGATTAGTGTGTGACATGGATTTTAGCCCCTAATTGAGGCCCTTGTGCAAGGTACGAACACACATGGTGGCCCTGCTTTGCTGAGATCACAAGCTCACGGCTCAGGGGACTAACCTACCCCACAGCTAGGTTTATTTGGCCTGTTTTAAAAATAGTTTAATTACCAACAGTTACAATTCAGGAGAACTGACATAAAAATACAGATTTTTACCAGGTCTCTTTAAAGACCTGGTAATACTCCACCTTCATTCTTGCACAGGAACAACAGGTTGGAATCAAACAGTGCCTCTAACTTGGCACTCTGCAGACCTCCTTGCTCTCCACCACCCCAGTGGGCCTGGACTCAGCGGCTGAGTAGAAGTTGTCCTTCCTTAATGCTTTGTGTTGTTTTTCCTAAACCCAAGCTGCCTTATTCACTTTTGTGACTGCCTAGTTCCTGCAGGCTCTTAAGGATTCAGTCCCTGTTACAATCTGACTCTCCTTTGATCACAAGGTGACACACAGCAGCAATTTCTCAACTTACAGCCTCTTGGCTTTAGCCAAAAAGCAGGAGCATATCTGAGTCCTGCTAAATCCCACTGCACACCATTGGCTCTTAGTAGGGCCAGATCAAACCTTACAACAGCATGTGAATGTTGCATTTCTGTACTTCCGTTTGTTTGCGATCTCACATTGTTCACGTCTTTAGGGTTATAATGGCTTGAAGGCAGGATAACGGATTTACGCTGTGTTTAGATTTGGGGGAGAGTAAGGCTTCAAGGAGGGCACTGTTCCTGAGCCATATTTTGGGGAAGGTGAGGGGACACAGGAGCCGGATGAATATTTTAGATTGAGGGGATGCGACAAGGAAGAACAAACTGTGCACGGGGCGAGGAAGAAGAAGGAGCTGCCCTAACACCCTCTAGGACTTTTCTGGCTCTTTCTCCCTCTTTCCATAAAGGCTGATGCTATTTGTGATGCGCATCTTCTATAAGCTGTCAGCCAGAAACATTTGCTGAAATAAAGGCCATCTGTCCTGATGGCTGAATGTCAAGTTGAAGGGATCTCCTGAGCAATACAAAACAAAAAATGAACTTATTCCAGAAAAGGAAGATCCAACTGATCCGCTAGCTGCCTTGACATGCCCTGGCCTTCGGTGAACGTCCAGAAGCCAGGTTGGTCACAGCTCCCCCACAGTGTTCCAGTGTTCCCAGTAGAGTCAGCCTTCTGGTTGGTGCAAGTCCTACTTTGTATGCTAATGGGTCTCTTCTGCATCAGGGAAGATGCTCGCTTGTCACTGTGCAGTGAGCACCCGGTGAAGTGAAACGGCGGTATTCAGAAGCACCAAAATGCCATCAGTTTGTAATGCTGGAAAGACACACTGGCCTGGGCGAGTAAGAGGCAATCTGTAAATGGGAATGATAATGGTTTCTACCCCATGTGGAGACGTACAGGCCTGGCATTTACGGAGCACTCGAGAAAGGTCAGTTATTAAGGAGAAGCACTGACATGCAGGTTAGGAGAGAAGTGGGGCAGTAAGAGGGAGATGGGTGGGAGGTCAGAGAAGGGCTTTCGTCTTTCTTGTGAAAGGATACTAGAGCACACTTCTTGGCTGAAGGGAATGACCTGGTAGACACAACTGATGATGTGAGAGAGAAAGGGGTACCTGCAGAAGTCCTCCAGACCATAAGAAGCAACAGGATTCAGAACCCCAGTGGAGAGGTGGGCCTGCGTAAGAGCAGAGGTATTTTCTCAGTGCTTCAGGGAATAGGAGTGAATGCGGGTACACTTGTAGCCAGGGTGGTGTGTGGTGGTGGGAAGATAAGTTACTTTAAGCAAGTGGTTTTCCTCCAAACTGAAGAGAGGCGTTTAATCAGAGGCACTAGTATGAGTTTCATGGGATAGTAGGATATGGGCAGGTAAGAGGATGGGGACACGGAGCGTGAACTTTGGGGTTTCACAATAGCATGTGGGCTCTGAGTGTCCGTGGAGCCGAGGAGGGAGAGAGGGAAGGGGGAACACCAGAAGACGGGGTGGGGGGGGGCGGAATACACTTCTCACTCCTTGGAGTTTCACTTGGGCTGTCTATGGCAGGACTGCATGTTCTGAGCTAATGAATATGCACCAGTATCTTTTACTTAACTGCCCACAGATTGCCTTTCCTGATCGAAATTGCAGAAACCAAATTCTATTGAGTTAATCAATGAAGATTAAAAAAGTATAGTCCTCACTGGGGAGAGACATTAAGAAAAGTGCTGAGGAAGCTACCTTGGCCCAGTGGCCTAAGAAAGAGGGACAAGAGTCCATGTCGCTGGCGACTGACACAGGTTCAGCCAGACCTGGGCCCATGGTCGAAGTGGAGATGCCTGACAGGCCTTTCCCACTAAAACACTCACTCAGCAGTTCTTTCAATAAAAAAATAAAATCACTGAGTATGGAAAAGGGAAATTATTTAACGGTGAAATTTAGAAAGACGGAGAAAGAAATTTTAAACTGATTATCAATTGCTTCAGAATGATATTCTCCTTTTGCTTACAGTCACAATGTGGGTGCCAACATGCCAGATGGAGCGTTTTTTGTTTTTAGCACAACTCAACCCAGTAGTAAAGTAGGGGTCCTGCCATAAAGCATGATGTGGTTACGATGACTCAGAGGTACAGTTCGGGTGGGAAAGAAACTAATTCTGCAGCTTATTAAAGAAACAGGAAGCTTAAATAAAATGCACGATTCTGCTCTACATTAGAAGAAAACTAAAATTTTAAAGCAAGAATGCATTTGCTGACAATAAAAGTGGTAGAATTTGTTTCTTGCAGTCTCTCCACCTGAGCTCTCTGGGACTCTGTTAGATGGATGGTGTCAGCGATCCAGTGCTCCAGATGTGCCCTGGTTGGCTGATTGGTTAGAATTCACTCTGACTGACTTTCTGCCTTCTTTTGTCCCATCTAAGTGCTGTTCTGGTTAAATACAAGATTATTTGATCGGATTCCACTGAAACCCTCACAAACGTTCAAGCCAAGTAGCAATTCAGGGTTTAGAAAAGTGGTTTTCAATTTTTTTAAAAATAGAACTCACAGTACATTTTATATCACAACCCAGTAGGTAAACACACACTGGCTTTAAAACAAGCTGAAAATGTTCACAAATCAGTGTCTACGTTGAGAATATATATTGCATTCTGATCTCTTCTACTCTGTACGTTCATTAAAAAAAAAATGTGGCTGGAAGCCTACTAAATTGAATTTATACCCACTGATGGGTTAGGTTGTGAACAGGTTAGAAAAGCACAGGTTTAGAAAGTGTGTTTTTCTCTATTTCAGTTATCTATATAGTGGAATGACAGATAGCCAAGATTATAAACTGGAAAACACTTGATACTGATATTCAAGGACATCTGATTTGAATAACAAAGTTGACAAAAGTATTTATTTTAAAAATAGTAATTACTACTTACTGCCTACTCTATACCCACTATAGTATTAGGCTCTTTACATTTTCCCTAATCTTCATAACAACCTTGTAATTCAAGGTACCATTATTCCTGTCAGCGGAAGAACCCCGACCTCACAGAGGATGGTGAGAAGTAACAGGGCTCCACGGGAGACAACAAAGCAAACAAGCTGATGGACTGGCCATAACCCTGTAGCCACAAGAAGTGAACAAGACTCAGTGGACCAGTGAGACAGATTATGACCCTCAGCCCAGCACATGGCAGCAGCTCAGTGTGACAGAGCCAGTACCCCTGACCCCACGTCCCACGGGATGGGCAGCTATGCACACTAATGAGTCATGCTGTAGCCGAGGAACCAGAGCCAAGGGCTCAGCCCCCTTAATAGCAAGAGGGAAACACAGCAGCCACGTGAGGCGAGCGGGGTGCACGGCAGTCCTGCTGTGGTCGTCTGTGGGACCAGCTACATGAACGCTCTGGGTCAGAGGATGGGGAGGCCTTGCAGGTTGACATTCTCAGCAAGGACATGCAGGGTCCTCGGCCCCATGGTGGACGCCTCTCCCAACAATCCCCCATTTTACAAGTTGAAGTACTCGAGGCTGAGACATCATTTTCTTAAATCCACACAAACAACGTGGTAGGGCATACATTCTAATACATCTGCTGGAGGCTGATGAAATGTTCTTTTCACTCTACCACACAGCCTCCAATTGACCCCAGATCCAATCTGGTGCCTTTCACCCAGGATATACCTGACGACACTAACTGACCCTGATCACGGGCAAGGAATTATACAGGACATTATCCACGCACGTGGATCATTTCACACAGAGAGAAGTCTAGAAATGGGAATAATTCCTAGAAGTGGAATTTCTGGACCAAAGGCTTTGGTGATTTTGACAGATATTGCTGAATTGTCTTTCATAAAGTTTGTATCAATTTATACTCAAAAAACTTTGTGAGAGAGAACCTGCTTCCTCACGCCTTCAAAAACGGTGTTACTGAATTTTTCAGTCTTTGCCAGTCTCATAGGAGAAAAATGGAATCTCATTGCAGTTTTAATTTTTCTTATTATGAGAGTGAACATCTGTTTAAAAGTCATTTACATTTCCTTTTCTGAAACTGTCACCTTCTTTGCTAATTTTTCTATTAAGTTCTTGTTCTTTTTCTTGATAATTTCTAAGAGCTTTTTATTTATATCACACATATACGGAAAGTAACTTTACTTTTGAAAATTAAATTATCTTTCAAAAAGAAAAATAAAGTAAGTTTGTTATCTTCTTATTTATGGAAATTTTTCCACGCAGAATTTTTTCACTTTTATGTCATCAAATTTAGCATTTTCTTTATGGCTTCAGAGTTTTGTGTCCTACTTAAAAGAAAGTCATCTCATCCTGAAATTGTACATTTAAGAATCTTCAACATTTTCTTTTTTCTTGATCTATGCAGAAGTCACTATGACGTAAAGTGTGAGATAGGAAGGTCTTTTCTTCTCCTAGGTGGCTATCCACAAGTCATCCTTTTTACTTAAGAAATTATATTTTCTACAGAGCTATCATAAATTCCTGTTGATATTTAGGTCTATTTCTGGACTCTATTTTATTTCATTGATGGGAGCAGTTACCAGCACCTTATCGCTTTAATTCCTGTTGTTTGAAATATGCTTTATTAAGTGACAGAACTAGTCTTGCTTTATTACCATTCTTTTTCAATATTTTTTTCTGGCTATTCTAGTATGCTTAGTTTTCCTTGAGAACTTCAGGATTGGCTTGTTTCTTTCTTTTAAAAATCAAGTTGCAATTTCACTGAGATTACCTTAAATTTATAGAATAATTTAGGGAGAATTAATATCTCTACAATTGATTTTTTGCAATTGCTCAGGTCAGAAACTTAGGAGTCATTTTTGATGCATGTCTGTTGCTCCTACACCCTTCATCTGGCCCATTAGCAAATCCTGTCAGCAGTTCTTTCAATACATATCCAGAAACTGATCACTTCTCACCCACTTCCACCCTAGTTCCAGCCATCCTTATTTTTCACCCATGTTTCTGCAATGCCTTCCTAACTGGTCTCCCAGCTTTCCCTCTTGCTTCAGTCAATTCACAACACAGAAGCCATAATAAACTGTTCAAACATAAGTCAGATTGCCACCAACAATGGAATATCATTCAATCATGAGAAACAAGGAAATCCTGCCATTTGCATCAAAACGGATGGAACTTGAGGGTATTATGCTAAGTGAAATGTCAGATGGAGAAAGACAAATATTGTATGATCTCACTTGTATGTTGAATCTAAAAAAGCCCAAGTCATAGAAATAGAAAGTAGATGGGTGGCTGCCAAGGGCTGGGGGTAGGGAGAACTGGGGAGATGTTGGTCAAAGGGGACAAACTTCCATTTATAAGATGAATAAGTTTTGGGGACCTGATGTACAGCATGGTGATTATGGTTAACAATGCTGTATTATACACTTGGAAGTTGCTAAGAGAGCAGATCCTAAATATTCTTACCACAGGCACAAAAATAATTATATGAGGTGATGGAGGTGTTAACTAATCACATTGTGGCAATCATTGCACAATAGTAAGTGTATCAAATCATCATGCTTTACACCTTAAACTTATGCAATGATTACGACAATTATATCTCAATAAAGCGGGGGGTGGGGGAGGGAACCCTCTAGAGGCTTTCCAGCTAACTCAGTGAAAAACAGACTTGGAGAGAAGATTGGAAGGTGAACGAGAGAAGATCTGCTGAATGAGTTAACCTTGTGACTGTCTGACAGAGAGAGTCCCAGGCACAGGCACGAGCAGAGCAAAGGCCAAAGGCCGTAAGGCAGGAGCATGGCGGAGTCATGGGGAGCTGAGGTCACAGACAGCAGCACACCACAGACCAGGGTCTGCTGGACCAGTTTAAGCTAAAAATTGTTGAAAGCAGTTACCTATGTGGAGCAGGAATTGGGGTGGGAGGGGTGTGGCAGGAAAAATTATCTTTTTACATTAAAAGCCTTGTAGAACTATTTGACTTCTAAAACTATCTGTATGTATGACTTTGATAAAAATAAAAATGCAATAAGGAACTTAAAAACACACACATACAAGTGAAAAATTTAGAAACTAAGGGAAAAATTTAACAGATGGCATTTGTCACCATGTAGTGGGAGTTAAGCTTTTCTTTTAGCAGATGGATGGACATTCTTATAAGCAAACTCCATGATTTCTCAGTCATCGTGAAGATTTTAAATAACTAACATCCATCAATTTAAAATGTTATCTTTGAGCAGCCCCTGGAAGGTAAGGAATATTTAGGTAGTGCATATCAAGTGAAATGGCAAACTGACAAATTCTAGATTTAGTGATCTTTAGAGAAATAGAACAGAAAAAAGGAGGAAAATGTTTCAACAGCTTTTAATTTCTTTCCCTTTCATGTTTAAAACAATCATACTATTGGGTAGAATTTGAAAAAGGTGTGATTTTAGAATACAAAACAGACAGTGAAAAGAATGGAGGAACTAATAGTGTTTGCTTCCACTGAAAGCTCAGAGACATTACTGCACAAAATTGGGGTTCTCTTGCCTGAGGCACATTTAAAAAGCCAATTATTATGACATCAGCTTTTGGGAAAAGAAATCAGCTTTATTTGGTGAGATTGATCTGCAAGGAGACAGGGGCATGTGCTCTCAGATCTGTCTCCCCAATCCAGTGCTTGGGGCAAGATTTACAGGATGAGGGGTAGGGCGGTCTGAAGTGTGGAGATAGGTGGTAGGAGGTGAAGAGAAGCAAGGTGACTGACAATATGCAGAAGCGTAGTCAAGCTTCATGCCTCTTCACAGGACGCATGTTCACAGAATGGCGGCCTTACCATGCTCTGAGGGTGGAGTTTTTAGCTCCTTGACATCAAAAAGGTCACTTATCAAGCATTTGCACAGGCCCAGTTGATGGGTTGGTGGTCTCAGTTGGCCTGAACTGGACAAGGGGTCTCAGTTCCTGAAAAACCACTCTTAACTACTCTGTTGATAAGATGGGGTCAGTTGAACTGGTTCTGGAGGGCCCGCGGTTACACAGAGATTAACATTTTCCCAGGATGAAAGGGTCCAAACCCTGGTTTATGTTCCTTCACAAATGAGTTGGATAGTAAGTGATTCAGAATACCTTCTGCCCTCTGTAAAAACAAATACTCAGTTTCACCTTGCAGCGGGAGCAGGAGAGTGAAGTGTGAGCACATAAGAGGAGTCTTCAGTCTACACACAGTAAGGCTGGTCTTCTGTAATTCCATATAGTAAATGAAAATCTTTCTCCTTCTCTTTCTGTACTCTAAACACTGTTATAAGATTAAAGCTTTCAAGGTTAATTTCTAAGCACTTAATTATGAAGCCAAATATTCTCATCTGCATTTTTTTTTCCTGTGGACAGTTTCCTTCTATAAGTTGCATTCTCTTTTGTTAATGGAAGGAGAAAGAACTGGGCATAGAGATGGTTTGTTGCTTAAAATATCAAGAATAGTGTTCCAACAGGCCAAATCTTTGTGGGAGCCACAGAAAAGGACATATTGTAGCTCCAGGAGACCACAGAGAAACCTGCAGGATCACTTAGAACTTCCCAGATGCCAGCAGTAAAAAATAAGGGGAAATGGGCAGGGGTGGGAATGCTTCCTGTCTATTTTCTCACCACCATCAGCCGATCAGCAGACACCTGGTCCTGTCCGAAACGTCCATCAGACATTTGGTCCATGCCAAAAAGTCCTTGATATCTGGTCTTTTGTCCTGTCCAAAATGTCCATGGAGACATGGGGTCCATGCCAAAAGGTTCTCGATATTCAGTCCTGTCCAAAACCATCTGGCATGGACCAAATATGCTCATGGACGTTTTGGATAGGACTAAATGTCCTGCAAGGCCATCAGCCTGACATTTTGGAAAGCAGATTTATACAGGAAGAAAATCATTATTCCTCTAGAAATGGTTGGAAAATTGAACTAAATTTCTTATTTTGGGTTCTTATTTGTAAGAAATTAAAGCTATTAAAATTATTTATCTATTTATTTATTCAGGCATTAGCTCTTACATGATCTCTTCAGTTCTTCATAAAAGCAAAAATTGTCATGCAAGAATTTTCATTATTGGGGGGGTGGAGGTGGGGCACAGAAAAAAAAAGAATTTTCATTATTACAAATTTACAAAGTCATTAAAAGATCCCACTCTAAATCAAACCTTTTGCTCCTCTCCCGTTACACTGTGCAACATAGCTTTCCTTAATTGGTCTTGAGGAATAATGCAAAATCAACGGTAAATGTTCTTAGTACTTTGAAAGGCACATTTTGTATTTTTAAAAATTAACAGTTTTCATATGAAATTTGTTCCATCTTTTGCATGCTTTGATCAGCAGTTTTCAAACTCTTTCTTCGCCATTACTCAGTTTAAGAAATAAATTTTACATAATACCCACACATCACACCCAAAACTGAAACAAGTTTCACACACACAAAAACATCCTTACGACGTGTAGTGTATACACTGATACTTCCTGTTCAATTCTATTCTCCTCCATTCCTTTAGAAAAACTGCTGGTAAAGACCCTCAATTAATTTCTTCACGAATGGATCACAAACTGCAGTTTGAAAAACACTTTGGATCGTACATCACCTCCTCATTATTTTGTCACATAGTTGAAAACATGGAAATGCAGAATCATAGATTACCAGGTAACCCCTACCAGACAATGCCTCTTGTTCTGTCCTTTACTCTGTGGAATATCCAATGGCAAAACAAAAAACCCTGTTATTACATAGCATGATTTTAATTTATTAATTATTTTTAAGGCCATCACAGACAACCGTCTGGAAACGCTGGCCGATTCCTTGTCACAACTGTTCTCTTCTGAAACAAGGTCCCGGGCAGGCACATGCATAGTTTCAAGGAGAGCTTTGCGGAAGCTTGAGTCACCCGACTAATCTAAAATGTGGGGGCCTGTGGAGAAATGACACGGAATGAGGGTCTCATGCTACAATCAAGAGAGAAAATCCAAAATGCAAGTTTAGTGCCGCTTTCATTCCACAGGATATTTATAGACTTCCCATTTGCCAAAGTACACTTCTTGAGCAATAACTCGTCTTCATCTGTAACTTTAATTTCAATTATTTTCTTTTTCATTTTGAGAAGTTCTATTTGGCTCTTTTCCAAATCTGCTTGATGATTTTTAACAGTTTCTTGCTCCTTCCTCAAGTCCCTCTTAATACTTCAGAATCTGTACTATCACTATCCTCGGGGCCCTTATTCCTGTTTCTTTTCAGCAGGCTCTCCTAATGTCCTGCTCCTGTGCATTGTGGGTTTTGACTGACAGCGCACATTCCATGGGGCTTCTTTGAGGGCTGGGTTGAAGGTGGGTTCTTCTAGAGCAGATCTGTGGTCTTTTCTACCAGTTGCCCAGGGAGGCTACCCACTTGGTACCACTTTAAACTAGAATCCTGGCTTGAGTGGTTCTCAGATCACTTATATGGGGAGGAGTATGAGCTGAAACCAAGTGCGAGGAAACTTGTTCTACGTGGTCAGGAGAATACACGCGTGCATATTTACATTTTACCACCCCATCCAGAACCAAAAAAGACAGGAACTCTTCCTCAGGTTCCCCAGTGGGGGAGAGGTTTCAGCCCCGTGCACGTTGTGTGTGCATGCGTGTGCACGTGTGATTCCTTACCCTGGGTTGATCCTGGACTTCATCTCCAGTCATCAGGACTCCCTGAAGCTGTGAAAACAGAAGCTGTTCTGAACCTCAAGGTCCTAACTTTCGTTTAATTTTTCAGATTCTGGTATTTCTTACCTTCTTGTCAGCTCATTTAAAAAATATTTTTTTAATTCAACATTTTGAACAGTTTCTAGTAGAAGGGTACATCTTGCCCTATAAGTCTATGCAGATTTATAAAATCAACAACTCTCTCAAGTGATCTGAAATAAAACCTGTAGAAAAACCATTGTGTGCAATTCAGATTTTATTGCTTATTAATTATGTCATTCCATACAATTTTAAGTAAACAGACTTTGAGAAAATATACTGGGAGTGTTAAGCAGATGATGGCAATCTTGATGAGGATGTTCAAGTGTTTTACACAAGGTAGTAAGAGGCACCACTGCCACCATCACCCCCCAAAATTTGTACATTTCATATAAAAAGAGTAAAAATAGTTCATTGGCATTTAACTAGCATTATTCTTTGTAATCTATGAACCACAATAAGCCCGAACAACTTCAGAATCTTCAGAGCAAAACAAAGTATTTTCTTCCACTAGCAGATATAGCAGTTTCAGCTTTAAAAAAAAAAAAAAAGCAAATAGGGGCCAGCCCGGTGGCACAGTGGTTTAGGTTGTGCTTTGGCAGCCCAGGGTTCGTGGGTTCGGATCCCGGGCGCCTGCCGATGCACTGCTTGTCGGCCATGCCATGGCGGCGTCCCATATAAAGTAGAGGAAGACGGGCACGGATGTTAGCCCAGGGCCAGTCTTCCTCAGCAAAAAGAGGAGGATTAGCAACAGATGTTAGCTCAGGGCTGGTCTTCCTCACACAAAAAAAGCAAATAAATCAACACAACAAAAACTACACACAGAACCCCAAAACAAAAGTTGGCAAATCCCAGTGATTCTGAATTTTAATGTTTCTATCATATTAGTTCAAGAAATAAAATGTGATTCAGCTTTTGAAAATGAGATTAAACTTCTTCACTGTAATTATACTTACAATTGAAACGATTTAACCGAAGCCAATGTTAACCCAGTAAAAACCATGGATACAATTCAAACTGCTCTTACGCTAATGAAAATTCTTTACAAGTTAATTATTCTTTGAAAACTGAGATCCAGGCTGCACAGGTATAACTTGAGGAACCAACAACCTAACCTTCCAGACACCACAGAGCAGTTCTAAGTGTTTTTAAAGCTGGGGAGCATATCAGAATCACTACAAACTGCACGCACACATCAATACTTCCTGGTAAAACTATACTAATAGTCTTCTCTACTAATGATTAAAACAACAAGCATGTACTACAGTTCAGCATTTGAAAGGCTTCTATATCTATTATTACAAAGATGCCTGGGCTAAGAAATACATTTGGATACTTGAAAAGAAACAAGACTTAAAATGTGGTTTTATGTTAAACCATTTAGAAGACCTCAGTTACCAAACAACTAAAAATACACAATAGCAGATAAATAGGAATCTATTAAAACTATTGTCTTCCACAATACAAAAATTAAATATTAAGGCATCTTTTACTCTCATCTTGGTAAATGCAACAAAGAGAAATGTTCTAAATAGGAACCAGCACTTCTCTTCAAATGCTTTCTAATGTATTTGGCAGATTTGTTTTTATATTTTCATAGTACAGATACCATTGAAAGCTCCCATGATCAAACATCGTGACCCAAACCAAGAAAAAAGTATAAACTGATATTTATTTACTAAAGAGAAGCAGTTCACCCTTGAAAAAGAAAAAGGAACTACAAAGAATATTATGTATAAAGTTCAAATACCAGTATTTAAATTTCTCTGAAGCAATTTATGCTTCAGTGATTAAGAGAAAGAACAGACGAAGACTTCATTAAGATGAGAAGCCTATTAATACGGATCATGCTGTGGAGTAACTGCTCAGTGTTCTGCTCCACTGGGATGACGGCTTGAAAAGGGCTTCATACTCCTTTAAAAAAATATCACATCCACTAGAGTAAGATCATATAAATTAACGACAATTATTTTTTATTCCCCATATTTGTCCATTTCCAAAGCTCAACAGGCTTCATAAAGTATTCTAAAACAGTAACGTTTTCACCTTTTATTAAGGCAAGTTTGTGAAAATAATTTAATACAACCAGATCTTTTCATGTTCAGCTTAAAACATTTTTTATGTAAGAAACATACAAAAAGAATTGTTTTATAAAAAGCCACCTCAATACCAGAAGAGTAATGAAAGATTTTGAACCCAGTTTACTTTTTAAAGGATGCTCTTCCCCTGTCTCAAATTCCAAGCGCTATTCATCATCTTTAGAGCCAGTTTTGCTTAACTATAAAAAAAGATAAAAGAAATGTTTAACAAGTTTAAGCTATCATATTATGAGTTCATTATTTCCATTTAATATCAAAAGTAAATATTTAGTTAATAGAGCAGACAACAAGGTTCAAGTAACTAAACCATCTACAGCTTTTACCATACATAACTACTTTTCGGCTTTAGGCTCGGCTACTTTAAACAGGATTCTTTACAAATATAACCTCAATAGAACAGGGGAGAAAACATCCCTTGAAGGTTTCCAAGATCTATAAATTGGAATCAAGATTATACAAAAGGTGCCATTTATAAAATAAATGATATCTTCTATTTTTGTTTTCTATTATAAACAATAATTTTTTTTTTAATTTCTAAAATTTTACATAAGACATTTATCATCTTAATCAGACAATTCTTAAAGGATAGTCTACAGCAGAAGTCAGCAAATGGGCAGGGAGCAGACAAGATCCCCCAATACAAAGGTAATTCTGACCAGAATAAAGACCCAGCCACTAAGAAATCCCCATTGAACCTGAACCCCAAGAACCCCAGAGAATGCGGACAGCTGTAAAAAGCAGAAACTGTTAAAGGTAGCAGTTCTCACACCTTTTGGCCCCAGGACCTCTTCCTACTCTTAAAAATTGAAAATCCTAAAGAGCTTTTTTAAAAACGTAGGTTACACCTACTGCATTTAAAATTAAAACTGAGAAATTTAGTTCATGTGAAAATAACAATAAACCCATTATATGATAATCCAGTAACATTTTTCAAAATAAAAAACTGCATTTTTTAAAACAGCAACAAAAACCTAATGCAAAGAGCAGTGTTATTTTACATTTTTGCAAATCTCTTTACCATCTAGCTCAATAGAAGACAGCTGGGGTTTCACAAATCTGCTTCTATAGTAAGGCAGGTATAATGGGAGATAGCTAACAAGAACACAGTCCAAGTACTAAGAACAAACTGAGTTAAGACAAAAGTGCACATACTTAGATCCTAAGCTTACTTACTACCTTAGAAAATTCTGGAAAACACAAGAATATAAAAGCACTTCTATTAGTGCTCTAACAGAAGAATATTAGTATGGCATCACTACATTTCACGCAGCCTCTGGTAAACACCACTGTACACTCGTGAGAGAAGGAGTAAAAAAGGCAAACAGTGCCCTAATATTACGATGTAAATAGTTCTGACCTTGCAGACCCCGAGAGGGCCTCCAGACCTCCCGGGGGTTCAAAGACCACACTTGGAAACCACTAGCTTAGAGTAATGGATTCTGAGTCCAAACCGAGTCTGGGTGGTAACCTCCTTCTTAAAAATATCTTCCCCCATCTCCCAAGATTACTGGATTATTTAAATTTTATTTTCTTTTACAGCTTGAAATTCTAATTTATATTAACAAAGACTCTCTTGAAAACAAACAAAAACCTAAACTTTGGGAGCTGGGGAAGGAGGAGCTCTATTATCTTTGGATTAATCAGATTCTTTCTCCTCTCCCTTTCAGCTGAGATCTGCTGCACTGAAGAGACGCATTCTCATCCTGATTTAGGGAATAGCTCCTTCTAGAGTGTGGAGCACTTCAAGGAGAGAACAGATGAGCTGGACAACATGAAGCAGCCATCAAGCATCAGTGGAGGGGCCTGAGTAAATGAGAGGATGCCAGAGAACCTTCACCCACACAAGACATCCTGTATACGGTCAGCCTCTTGCCCAGGAAGGTGAGAAGAAATACTGTTCCTTTACTCCAATTGCAGCTCATGGCTCCCTACTTCCAGGTACTACTTTTGAACTCGATTTTAGAAGCACAAAGATTATTTTAAACAGTTCCTACAGAAAAGGCATCCCACGGTCCAAACAGCTGACTTTAAAATAAATTTTAAGAATATACTGCTTGTAAATTACCCATATTTGCAGGTCCTCACTAAAATCCTAATCGTTAACTATCCTTGGATCATATTAATTACTTCTCACAGCAGTAATGGCACTAACTGGCAGGCAAAACTCATTTCATGAAGTCCTACAAAGAGAATTAACTTACTGTGCTAAATATCAGTTTAATATATTTGAAACTACAAATAATGCAAGAAAAATACTGAGAGAAGTTGGCAAAAAAATTCGAAGTGGAAAGTGAACAATTTTAAACAACAAAAACAGAAAACCTTTCTTGATAATGATGGGAAACTACATCTAGGGTCTGCCCTAAAAAATACTTAATTTCTAGCATTCCTTTCTGTGACTTGTTTCTTCAGTCTCCATATTGTTGCTAATTTAGAGTCACAAAGCATGCCCATTCTCAAGATATACTTACATACACAGTCACACTTTATTGTAGTTATGACTTACTTCTACAGATTTTCCATTATTTAAAAAAAGAAAATCTAAAAGTGAGGGTGTAGGGAAGAGAAGAATGTGAAGGATATTTCAAAAATACTCACATGCTGAATGTAAAAAAGGAAACAGACATCCCAGTAAAATCCAAAGGTTGAGGGGGAGAAAACGGAAGACATAAATTTCATTATTTGATGGCAACAGTGGTAACAATTTTTGAAGACTAGAATATAAATATTACATACCTTCACCACATCAACCCAGTTCCATCCTCGAGGAAGTTCTCCTTTGTGATCTAGAGGATAAAAATAGTAACTTTATTGCTAAGACCAATCAGCAATTTTTAAATTAATTTTCTAGGGTGGGCACAAGGGATGAAGGGATGCATCCACAGGGTGACGGACAAACAATAATGTACAACTAAAACCCCACAATGTTATAAACTATTAAGACATCAATAGAAAAAATAATAATAAAAAATTAATTTTCTAAAAATATAAAAGATTTTATATATTATTCTACACAACAAATAGATTACAAATTTAAATCACATATTACAAAGTTGGAAAGAGTCTATCATCATTGCGAATTGAAAGCACTGTTGTCCTGGGGATACTTGCCAAAAGTTTCAGGTGTACCCCCCTTTCACGTTCCCCTAATTCCATTCAAGACCAAACCTGATCTCAAGGAAGAAATATACAGAAGTGAGTTGGGAATGCCAGAAAGAGGAGCCAACCAACTTGTTAGCTTCATGCACTTGCGCAA
This sequence comes from Tapirus indicus, assembly GCA_031878705.1. NCBI lineage: Eukaryota > Metazoa > Chordata > Mammalia > Perissodactyla > Tapiridae > Tapirus > Tapirus indicus. Next base: position 28,170,717 of record CM062937.1, on the reverse strand, counting down.
AGATTCTACTGCTTTACACAAGGTCACTGCTTCTTCACTGTTTCATGAGTTAGTGTTTCACACCAGGAAGTCAGGTTCAAGACAAGAGGCCTATGAACAAATGTTGGGCTTCAAGACTAAGAGGAGGCCTGGTCAACTTATTTACTAACTGCTGTGCTCTGATAAAATATTATTTAATCTGACATTCTTTAAACAAGGCTTTAATCTGTTGGAAGTGCTAAAACAAGCTCAACCTTTATATCAGAATTTACAGTCTACAAAGTGATATATTCTTTTAACAGAATATTCAAATTTAAAGCACAGTTTAAAACAGTCATGCACCACATAATGATGTTTCAGTCAATGACGAACCACATATACAATAGTGGTCCCACAGATTAGTACCATATAGCCTAACTAAGTGTGGAGAGGCTACACCATCTAGGTTTGTGTAAGTACACTCTATGACATTTGCACAATGACGAAATCGCCTGACGCCTTTGTCAGAATGCATTCCCACTGTTAAGCAAGGCATGACTGTGAATAAATACAATCTAAAAATTTTTCACTTTAAAATGGCTTGATTTCCTTTATGCTTGATAAATCTATATATAGCTCATTTTATGAAACCTTTAAAATTTTCATTCAAAACAAGACTATTAATTTTACAGCAAGGGAAACAGAAACTAACCCCATGATTCTTATAGGAAAGAAGCAGTATTACTGGAGCTCAGTTTTAGATGCTAATGGTTCTTTTCTCCTTCATGCCAGTAAGAATCTTATCCCACTGGTTACTGGCTATGAGGGGCATGAGGGCAGAGCAGCAATTTTGGTAACTAAAACTTACACACAGTGCCATGACTGTCCCATTACAGTTTTACTTAGAATGCAAGCTTCGAGTCACAAACTCCTTGAGCATAACTATAGGAAGATAATGACTTTTAGGAGGGCGTCATCAAGAAGATGGAAGTGGGGAGATATTAATGAAAGGGAATGACCACAGGTCATTACGTATGCAATAGGTAACAAATGAACTGACATAGATGTAAACCATTCTAAAAAGAGATTAACCAGGATTCCAGAAATCAGATTATAATGGCTGACAATTTACTGCTTCAGTTGTTTATACTTTAATGCTGCTCTGATAGTAGGTATAATGCATTCTCAGATTTTTCATTTCACAAACTATTATAATTTCAAAAATGGATTTTGAGGGCCAACAAAGGGTTGCTATCTTTTTATTCTGCCACAGATGACATTAAATAAAACATAATCAAAAAACTATCATCACTTCATTAAAGGAAGGGCATTATTTTAAACCTCCTCACCAAAGTAAAAGGGTCAGTCCTTCTCAATAAAGGGCAGCTTGTAGCCTTACACCAATAACACACACATACAGATGTAAGTATACATACACACTCTCATGTCTATGTATATAAATGTAGATATGCACACATGGTAAGGTCCTCATTTTCCTTAACTGAGAAAAAAGTTTACAGGATGATATAAATTTGCAAATTTTCAGGTTAAATAAAGAAAAGGGATCAAATATTATTGGTGATATGAGCTAGAGTTTATGATACTCTTCTAAAGGTCCATATCAGATGACTCTGGTTTAGGACACATAGGAATTCTATTCCTAAATCTTACTGTTGTATAAAGAAGTCAACTACAGACAAAAAACATTAAATTATCTATTGTGCTAAGATCTAATGGTATACCAGATTCCATTTCAAATGAAAGCCACATTTCAAAAATTTTCAATAATACACATATCTGCCATACGTAAACAAATAGGAAAATCCAAAACATGTCAGAAAGGGTACAAGTAGGACACGCTTTTATACTATTCTAATTCTATGTTTCTCAATCTCAAGACTCATTTATAGTTACTTTGCCACTCAGTTACCTTCTTCTCAAATGGTTATCTCTGATGGTGAAGCAGTAGTAAATATTTTCAATATACATCTGTGACCTAAGACAGTCTCTGATCCAAATGGTCCAAGAATAAAGACTGGAGAACTAATCTTCTAAATCTAAATATACTTACTAAACACCCATATCACTAAAAAGCAACCCATTTATCTGTGTTATAAAAGAAAAAAAATAACACAAACCTGTTTTATCTGCCAGCTTACGTTTCTGAGCTTTTGAAAGTTGTTCTTTTTTGTCTTTTTTCTTACTTGATGGGGCTGTATTGGGAGTTTCAACAGAGATGATATTGCTTATGGATGTCTAGAAAAAAAGAAATAATTCTTAGACTCATGCTTTAAAACTTACTGAATTACACTAAATATGGCTACATCCTGAGTCGATAATTTTCAGATTTGTGAAGTAAAAGCATCCCACATTATTATATTCACTTATTAGATCAGATGACCTTAGCACATTAGTTTCACTCTTCTAAAAGTTCAGATCAAAGGACACAGTATTAGTTCTATTACTGTAACCAGGTCCCTGAGAAAGAAGATCTGATACCAGCATTATGCTGAAGCTCTGAAGTGCCAAGGTAATTTTAAAATTCTGTTAATTTATTATTTGGAAATTTAAATATGTCCTTAGAAAAATCACATGTACTTTACTAGAACATCCTGGTTCCCTGAAGAAATGAAGAAAATCTTCATGAATGAAGTAAAATATTTTAATTTGGGTTCATGTAGTCAGACTTCATGACAGGCAAAATTTAAAATGCCTACTAGGAGCCAAGCACTGCCGTAAATGATGTACACATATTACTCATTTGATCCTTACTACAATCTTATGAGGTAGATACTATTATAATTCCCAATACACAGATGAAGAAACTGAGTGCAGCGAGATTAAGAAACTTGTCCAAAGTCACACAGTAGTGGTACAGGGAGGATTTTCAGGGCCACGTGGTCTGGCCCAGAGTTATGAGCTTAGCTACCACCCTCTACTGCTTCTCTAGCTGCCTCTTGGTGTTCTCCTGTGTCCCCTTGGGAATGTGGAAGCCAGGATTGCTCAAGTAGAAGGCCTGGCCTTTGCTGTCAAAAAGCTGACAGCTTGGTTCACAAGACAAAAACTGACACTGACCACTGAAAGTCTCTTCACGCACGACTTGGTGGAAAGGGGTCTAATACACAGATGCTTAAGGTCATACAAGATGATTATTTCTGCAAATAATTCTAGAAATAAAATATTTCCTTTCTTATTTAATAAAGTTTCCTTAAGCAGCAATACCTTCAAACTGAACTGTGGCAAGCGTATTTACAATTAAATAAGCCTCATGGAGAAAGTAATTTCACACAAGCACTACATAAGAAATTCTCTATCTGAGCTTTATGAAGACATTAAATAAATTTGAAAAAATATTTGGTTCTACAATAGCTCAGTTTTGGTGAGCACATGAAGTATTCTAGTGTTTTATGAAGAGCAAAATCTAAAGAATCAAATTTCATTTTTAAAGTTAAATAGATGCTAAGAAATCTAAAATTCCTTGTTCTTATTTAACTCAGATGTAGCGCTCACTTTAAATCTAACACAAAGTCTCCTTCCAATTTTCAAAAGACAGTAACTAGTAAAAATTACTTACTAGTAGATTAAACCAAAACAACAAAAAAGTCTGGCAGAAACTAATCAGATGCTCACCGTAGAATTAATGGGGTTGTGATTCTCCATGAACTGCTCTTTATTGTCCTTTGCATACTCAAACAACGTGTAGGTCATGGCGGTCCCGAGGTTAACTTCCACCGCCTCCTGTAACTTGGCTAATATACTCTGCTTTACAGCAGACGATCTACAGTGCACAAGAAATAGATTGCTAAGGGAAAAGTGAAAGAGTGTGGGAAAAAAAAACCAAATGGTGAAAATGAAACACTACTCACATGGTGTTGTTAAAAAAAGCGTTCATAGATATAATTGGCGGTGTCTGGGGATATGTTTCTGTCCAGGAGATCTCTATTAGGAAGGCTTTGGGATCACCATTTTCACCTATCTGAAGAAAAGGGAAATCTTAGGCTGGTAAAAAGTGACACAAAGACAGAATGTTAAATTATCATCTTTAAAATGATGAATTCTTTCCAATACTCATGATCAGATCAGCTATGTTGACAAGTTCAGGGGTAGGGGCTAAGACTCGGCAGGGGTGAGGGCAGTATGAAAAGTCTGTTAACTCATTCCTAGTCTGTTTTAACAGCTTTAGTTGATGTCCATGACCTGTCTCTCCGATCAGCCCTCCAGCATTTTCCAGTACCAAGGCTATGTCTCACATAGTTTTTTGTTTCATGAAAGCTTTCTGAGGACAAAGATAAGATATCAGCTGTGGGAAAGAGGAAGAGAATGGACAAAAATAATAATCTACAAACTTGAAATTCCTCCTCTTAAGTTCTCCAATTGTTAAATGACAAGAGGCATTAAAAATAAGTCAGTCAATATGCATTAGCACAATCTCAAGAGCCTAGAAAATGAAACATAAAATTTAGAGAAAAAAGGAAAGGGCAAAAAGATAAGGAAAGGAATGCCTTAGGCTGGACAACTCCTGAATAATTTTTTTTCCTGTTTATTTAATTTATTTATTTATTGAGGTATAACTGACATACAACATTATATTAGTTTCAGATGTATGACATGATTTGATATTTGTTTATATTGTGAAATGATCATCACAGTAAGTCTAGTTAGTATCTGTCACCATACACAGTCACAAATTTTTTTTGTCATCAGAACTTTTAAGATCTACTCTCTTAGCAACCTTCAATTATGCAATACAGTATTATTAACTATAGTCCCCATGTTGTACATTACATCTCCAGGACTTATTTATTTTATAAGTGGAAGTGTGCACCCTTGACCCCCTTCACCCGAATAATTTAAAGATGCCTTTTCTATTTTTTTGCTCTCCTCACCTTTTTATTTTGAAAAATTTTAATCTTATCGAGAAACTGGAACAGAACAGTGAACACTCATTGACATGTATCTTATTCACCAAATACCTTTCACCCCGTCTACTTTCTTTCTTCCTCGCCAGTACAGAATCAACCTCCCTCCCCCAACATGTGTGACTTTTTTTCCTTTGGTTTTTGTTGAATCATTTGAAAGTAATTGCAGATATCATGAAACATCCTCAAATAATCATGGGTAAAGTATCCTAAGAGTAAGGACATTCTTCTTTAAAACCACAATACCATTATCATGCCCAAGAAAGTCAACATTGATAGGAAAATATTATCTAATTCATAATCCATATTAAAAGTTCCCCAAACACATCTAAAGTATTCTTTAATAAAGCACCTCCTCGACCCACAAACCCATAATCCATTGAGGATCATGGATTACATTTTCTTGTCAAATCTCTTATTTTGCTTTAATTTAGAACACTCCCCAGCCCCCTCCCCCACCTTTTAAATGTCTTTTATGACAAAAAGAATCTAGGCCAGTTTTCTTGTTGTATAATATCCCTAGATCAGGACTGACTGCTTCCTCTGTTCAGATTCAGATTAAATGGTCTTGGTAAGGATAGGTGATGTGGTATATTATTCCCATATCATTATATAAGGAGGCACGTAAGATCTTCTGGAATCATCATTGGTGATACTAAGGTTGATCACTTGGTTAAGGTGATAGTCCCAAATCTTTTCAACGTAATTTTGTAATTAAGAAGTAATCTGTGGGGGGATACTACAAGACTGTGTAAATATTTTCTTTCTCAACTTTTCACCCAAAGGTTTTAGCATTCATTAATGATCCTTGCCTGAAACAATCCTTATATGGATGGTTGTAAAATGCTGATTTTATAATAAAACTATAGAATGATTCACGAATCAGCATGTCATCCTTGCACAAGGCTATGCTAATCTGCTCTGTAGTATATGTGCTGCTTTTAAAAAAAATACTTATTTTTAAACAAGAGCAATAAAATTTAAAAATTTTTCACCCCAAATTATTAGTTGATTCACCTTTATTTTCTGACCACGTATTTTTAATTCCCATTCCCTCCCCCTCCATCACACCCTGTAGCAACACAGCGTGAGTGTTAGAACCATGTCAAATAAACTTAGGGATATGTTGATATACCTATATAAGTTGATTACCTGCACACTGGACATCATTGTTTTATGCTTGTATTTTAAATATAGATAATTAAAAAGTAATAAAGTTGCTTGCTTTATGCAACCACTAAGTCCGTACTCAAGGTGCATGTGGAAACAAACTCCACCTGCCCTACACTGTGCTCTGTACCGAAGATACAAAGAGACAGACCATTCCTGTCTTCAAGGAAGACAGACGTTCAGAAAACTCACTAACTGCAGCATGATTAAAAGTTCAAAAGTTATAGAACAAAGTATGAAGAAAAGGGGAATGACTAGTTCTGCTTTGAAGTCAGGGGAGAGACAGGAGACACAGCCCAAATATATCACAAAGGAGGCTTGAGTTAGAGATTAAAGGAGAAGTAGGATGGATGATGGATGAGGGGTGAGGGGAAGAGCAAATGATGTGTCTGAAGGCATAGCAATAAAAAAAAACGCAGGGAAATTTTTAACAAGCTATTATATCTTGTTACAGATGGCAGTGGCTGGGAAAGTTTGGAGAGGGAGTTTGAATTAAACAGAAGGGCCTTGAGTGTCAAGCTAAGGAATTTAATCCTCATTCCAGAGGCAAAAGAAACCCAGAACGGGATAACTAATTATGTGTTTCAGAGAGCTAACTAATAGTCTGTGGGAGGACTAATGGTGAAGTGTGAGGGGAAAGCCGAAGAAAGAACTAAGAGGGGAGAATCATTTAGGAGGCTACTAAACTAGTCCCCAGAGGAACTGAGGTGCCCAACGAGGATGTCGGACACAGCCAGAACGTACCCCAGGTCCTCTGACTCTCAACACACTGTTTCCAAACCTCACCTTTCATTCCTCTTAAATCTTCTATGGAACACATTAGTGTCCATCTTATAGGACATACACAGGTCCTACAACAGTCTGTATACTGTGCTCAATAAACAACTGCTGTTGTTAATGCAGACATTTAGGAAAGTAGAGGAGAATCCTCAATCTCTCATCTGCTAAGGGAGTGTGGCAATTGTTAGGAAAGTCTGAGGATGCAGTTGGATTCAAACAGAAGGGCCGAGGACTCAACTCCATTGTTAACTTTGGCCATTAGAAGTCTCTTTGTTATATACATCGAGTGGCGTAAGGAGTGTTGAGTTTGACCGGGAACTGATAAGAGCTGAGCAGAGAGGAGAGTATCTAAAGGAAGTAACTACAAAGAATTTATTTCCTGTGAGTCTATAATAGTCATGTATAAGGACCACATTCTCATGCAATTTATTTTAAACGGTGACAATGTTAATAACCGTAAATCTTTTACAAAAGAATTTTCCCATACCAGTATTACTTATAATCATTTGAATAAATGGTTTATATTATTTATTTACAAAATAAAATACTGGTACTGTTTCATGTTGAAAATAGTTATGAGCAACTTCCATTTTAAAGAAAAATCGACATTTCACATATATAAAAATATTCACACATACTGATAGTATAGAATTAAGAAAATATCAACTTTTCTTGACTATATCATAGGGTAGTAAAAAGAATACTAGACTCAGAATAGAAACCTGGATTTTAATGCTAATATTTATCAATATCAGCTGTGGGAGCTTAGGAAATTATGATTCAGAGAAGTTATCTTTAAGATTAGAAGGCAAAACCATATAATTTCTAAGGTTTCTTCTATTTCTAACCTTTTATAATTCTGTTACAATAAAAACAAATTTATCTTAGTTTTTAAAGTTCTGAGTTAAGTTTTCAAAAGTTAAAAATGATGTCATGGTGATGAGTTTTCATTTAAATGCTTCAGAAAATCTAAAGACATAGTAAATTTAAACCATGAAATTTAAAAAACAAAATCAGCATTTTCAGCAACCTTTACTCTTTGCTAGCAAAGTAGTAAACGCTCCTACTCATGCCATGTCTTACCCTATATTGAAACGAAACAGGACTTAATTCCCGGAAACTTTCATCTCCTTCATAAATAGAACGTAATGCTTCCAGTTCCATCTGAAAGAAATGAATCAAATGAGTTCTGGTTAGTGGTATAAATGGCTCAGAAATAGTCTTTCATTTCTGATTCAAGCCCACTCAACTATATAAGTCTTGGCTAACTCACATGGCCTTCAATGTTTATAACGTACATGCGTACACTAACATGTCACAATACTAATACTTACTTTAAAACTATGTGCCTGGCACTGCTAAGCATTTTACAGTGTATTATCTCACTTAATTCTCACGTCAATCCTGTGAAGAAGATCTTATTATTTTCTACTCCCTACCAGGGAGGAAAATAAGATTCAGTTTAAAGCAGCTCCAGAGCACATGCCCTTTATCACTCTGCTGAAGACCAGCCTGGGGTAGAAAGAGCATTGAACTTGGAGATGAGAAATATGAAGCACAATAATCCCCCATTATTTACATATGTTATTTATATTTGTAATCTTTCCCACAGAATGATACAAATCTTGAAAAAACACTTCAGGACAATAAAAAGAACTTTAAAAAATGATACTTAGAGGCCAGCCTGGTGGCACAGTGGTTAAGTTCACGTGCTTCGCTTCGGCAGCCCGGGTTCGCGGGTTTGGATCCTGGGCGTGGACCTACGCACTGCCATGCTGTGGCAGCATCCCACATGCAAAAATAGAGGAAGATTGGCACAGATGTTAGCTCAGGGACAATCTTTCTCAAACAAAAAGAGGAAGACTGGCAACAGATGTTAGCTGAGGGCCAATCTTCCTCACTAAAAGAAAAAAACATAGCTAGAAAAAGATTGACAAGGATCTACCCAGGATAGGAAAAAGGACGGTGAGAGGAAGTAACTAGTAATCCGTGCTGAAAATATTTGTTAGAAGATTGTGGGCTTTCAAATAAGAAGACCCAATCACTGCTGTGATTACTGACCAAGTCCTGAGAAGAGAAGCAAAGACAGACTGCATTTGGGTCCATATTTTAGTTTTCAAAAAGATGCGTGTCATGAATTCTACAAACTAAGATGGGTGAGTTTGATCTACATGGACAAAATTTTAGAAGAGATCACTAATGAAACAGTGAGGACCTGGGAGAGTAAGGAGCAGTCCAGTCCCTAAGACTTGGCAAGCATATGAAAACAAGACATATGTAAACAACCTTTCCTAGAGAGGGCAGCCTGACTGGTACATTAGGGAAAGACACAGGGCAGTCTGCCTGGATTTCAGAAAGGCCCACAGGTTTCTCTTCCCACCTTCACAGGAAAAAATACAGGAATTCAACTGGATTCAAGAATAACTGAGAAGACTAGAAAGAACCAACCTTACTCAAACTATAGCGCTACTCCTTCTGTCCTCAATCCTTGCCCATATTTTAATTAATGATTTGGACAGGAACAAAAACTGAAGGCAGTCTTACCAAATTCGTGGATGATAATTTGATGGGACAGTGAGTCATGCCGGTGGCCAAGTAAGAATTCAAAAAGTCCTTGAAAAACAATCTAACAAGATGAAACTTTACAGAGTAGGTAGAACCTGTCCTTAGATACCTAAAGTAGAGGATGAAATACAAATTGCTTTGCATAAAGCACTTAAAGGGTTTTAGTTGACAATAACTCTAACTGTAGAAAACTGTGATGCCACAATTCTAAAACAGGATACAAATACACTCATAATCTGTCCACAGACACACGATTCCAGGAGAGGGAAGGAACTAAAAAGACCGGACATATGGAGAAAAGCTAAATTAGTATGAGAGGAGGAGGTCAGGAAAACTATCTTCAAAGATCTGAAAATCAGTCATGTGGAAGAAGAATGGAATTTTGTTGTTAAAGTAGAGATCCCTGGGCCCCAACACAGGAATTCAGATTCAGTAAATCTGAGGTAGAGCTCACACACCTGCTGTTCTAACAACCACCCAAATGGTTCTAAGGCTGTGGTCCATGGGCCAAACTTCGAGAAACGTTACACTATATGCTCCATGCTTCACAGTAAAAACTGTTCATGCCTTGGTGTAGAAACTCACCTGGAAAGAACATTTAAGAGGGATTCAGATAACAACTAGCTTGTTGGACCTGGGGCCCTTTAAAGGTAACTTCCAATTCAGAGATTCCATTACATCTATCACGTAAAAACGCTAATTTTCAAGCAATATATTCTAAATGATGAGGGAACTACTACTTATCTAGGAGACTTGGATTCTAATCCTGATTCTACCATAAACTCACTGTGCAGCCTTGAGACAATCGCTTCACCTGTGTAGACCCTTCTCATCAGCCCACACTACAAAATTAGAGGGTTCCCTCCGAGATGACCTGAAGCATCCCCTCCAATTCTACTATCATATGATTCAATGTCAAAGTGGCATTCCACGAGAAAATATCTGAGCATCAACCATACAATTCAGGTGATACCTGTATGCTCAAAATAGACCGCACGACCACTGGATAACTATCAGATGGATAAATGATTCCACCAAACAATATGGCCAGAAACCGGGGACGCTAGTGTCATTATTTTCCTCCACCAGAAATTTGACCAACTCAGTTGATTCTCTCCCTACCAGCCAATAGACTTTAAAATTGAAAGGTGATCAGATTCCAAACAGCACAACTCAGTACACAAGCGCTAACACGGATTTAAGGCGAGCCAAGTACACCGGGTCGCGGACCAAGGACACTCATCCCTGTTATTAAGCAGACCTGGGGCGACCCCGGGGTTTGCAAAACTGAAAACGGCGAGGGGAGGGGAGGCCGAGGCGGACCCCCACACGGTCACGCGGGCCTGGCTTCTCCTCGCAGGACCCCGGGAAACTAGGGGCCCCCAGCCAGGCTCTGTCGGCTGCAGGGGCGAGGGCACGTGCGGGGCCGCTCGTCCGGCCTCCGGGTCGCACCCGGGCCTCGGGGGGTCAGCCGCCCTCCCTCGGCGCGGGGGCACCGCGCCTGCGCGGGGACAGGGGCGCCCAGCCGGGGGGACTCACCTCCTGGTCCTCGTTGGCACCCATCGCGCCGAGCGCGGGGCGCCTCCCGGGCGGACGGCGTTCGCGGCCACGAAGAGACAACGAGAGCAGCGGCCCCGGGGCCGCGGCGACCGCTTCCGCGCCCTCGGCTCGGGAGGCACACCCTTCGCACTGCCGACGAGAGTCACGCGCGCCCCAGCCTTCGGGCAGCGCCAGGCCGCCGGCGCGGAGCCGTGGGCGGGGACCCGAGGCCGCGGCAGGTGGGGCGCCGGGGCGTCTGGGGGGAGGCGGGGCGACCACGGCGGAGGCTCCGCCTCCCCCTCCTCCTCGCTTCTCCTATTGGCTCCTCCCGTCTCCGCCCCCGGCTCCTCCTCCTCTAGGAAATGGAGCGCCTCCCTGACGTTCTGTGGAGAAGCGTAAAGTTCCGGGACAGTGATTGGTGCAGCGCACTGTCACTCAGGCCCAGAAAGTGCTTCCTGTGCCTGCGCAGGTGGGCTCGGGGAAGTCTCGCTCGCTGGAACCCACTCTGGGGCGGTGGCGGTAGGGACGGGCCCCGGCGTTCTGTGGCACCTCTCCCTGCTTCCCCTCGTTCTCTCCCGGCTTGCGGCGACCGGCCACTGCTGCAGCGGGCCCGGGCGTGCGGCCTGGGTGAGTCGGAGCCCGGAGAGCTGCGGGGCCAGGGGAGACCGCCGAGGGAGAGAGCTAGCTCTTAACAATGCAGGTTTGGGGGGCCTGCCTTTTCCTTCATTGTCAGCGGGTGCAATCCCGGCATTTCTCTTTTACCCCTAAAGGAAAAGATGCACCTACTTGTAGGGCTTCCAGGTTTAAGCGGGGCGGGGGAGGATAGGGTCTGCCTTTAGGGCTGCAGCGTGGTTTCTCCGCCCTTCCTCATTGGAGCTACCAGGTCGGGATACTGCGACCCTGGAGACGGTGTCCTTTCCTAAGTGGGGTTATTGCTTCACATCCTCAACTTCTGCTTTTTTCCCCCACCAAACTGTAATTCTTCTGTTGGTCGTTTTGTAGTCGAACTTCTCTGCATCTCATCCTTACGAGCCTTGTGTCCTGCACCCTGAACCTCCGTTAATTAAAAATTAGTGACATTATTTTTTTTAATCTGCCACTTTGGTTAAGTCACCTTTCTTTGCAGTGTATCATCCTTTCCAAGAGTGCGCCTTATTATCTTCCACGCCAGCTTCCAGATTACTTCCCTTGCACTGCATGATCTCCCATCCAGCGTGTTCACTTACTACTTGTGCACCTCCTTGCATGTCATGGTTTGGTTAGTTACTTCCTTGGCTTTTTCCAGGAGATCGGGAAGTTTCTCCTCCAGGCTGTCATTGAGATCCGTACAACCCCTGCACCTATCCTTGGCCGGTGCTCTTCTCATTCCCATCCCTTTGCTGTAGAATAAGCACGACCATTTCAAGTGCCAAAGCTTTTAAGGTAGAATATGGCAACAATTTCTGATACAATTTTCACACAGTAATTTTTGGGGGATAGAATTACAGTAGTTTAGAGCTGCGCTGTCCAGTATGGTAGCCAGAACCCATATGTGGCTATTGAGCATTTGCAATAGGCTAGCCCTAATTGAGATGTGTTGTGAGTGTACAATACACACTAGATTTTGAAGACTTAGTACAAAAAAAGTAAAATATCTCGTTGGTAACTTTTATATTAATGTTGAAATGATAATACTTTGGACATATAGGTTAAACAGAATGTTATTAAAATTAATTCCACTTTTTATTTTTTAATGTGACTTCTAGAAAATTTTACATTATTTATGTGGCTCATATTATATTTGTCTTGGACAGGACTGTGATTTAAAGCTTTATAAGTCATTTCTAGTTTCCCTTATTTCCACTCCATATTCAAAGACCACCGTTAATCCACTGGGATTATTAAGAGAAGTGGGCCTCTAGGGCTCCAATCTAGACTCTTTGGTATCAAGCATAGGTACCCATATTGTGTTTTGACCACCTCTTCTTTATTTTCAATCCAAAATTCCCTAGAACTAAAATTTTTCTTTCTCTAAACATGCAGTCCTTTGCCCTCATAGCTTAATCCTGTCCTAAAAATGTCTGTTTAAATAATTCTAAAACTTCTATCTATTGTAGACCTTTATCATTTCTGGTAAGTTTTCCAAATCATTTATTCAATACCTTTTGTTCCTTCAGTACTTAAATGTGAGAAGCCTAACGGTCTTTTGTAAATTAACTTTTCAGTTAAAAATATTTGGTTATCAAGTGGTGGCAGAAGTGCTCCTAACTTTTCACACAAATTATATTTGAGTCCTGTATAATATAGCAGTGAGGATCACCTTTTAAAAGAACCTCATGATGCATGTTTTTGGAAATGAGAAAATTTTTTAAAAATATAATAATAATTTTGTTTGGAATAAACACATTTTTGTATAATTGCTTTTCTAAAGTTAGTGCATGGTGGGGTTTATTATAGACTGATTTTTAGCTGAAGGACACAGAAGAAACATGTCCTCTTAGAGGTTTCCATTCATTATTAGTTTTTCCCTTATAGATTTTCCTTTAAATAGTACATTTTGTATTAATTGTGGAGAAATGAGAAAACATTTAGATAATTAGCATATTATTTTAAAAATATGCCAGGAATTTGGAAATTAGATGTTAGCAATTACAGAGAAATTAGAGATAGTTGTACTCTGTTGTATATGTGAGTCAATAATTATATTTCTGTATAGCTGAAATAGGTCATGAGACCTATTTTCATTTGATCATCTTCCTGCTTTCTTGGTCTGCTCCTCCCAGAGTTCTGTGTGCATTTTGAGATGTTACTGAAAATACTGATTTGTCTTAAAGTGGACTACAGCCTTTGTAATAGGAAAGATTTTTTTTAAATATAGTACCAATAGCTATTAAACTTTAATAGGTCAGTTTAGGAATTAAAGTTTTTCCTTTTGCTGTCTTCTTTTGTGTTTGCTCAAAAGTTTGCAGACATTCCAAGTCTTTTGCCTGTTTGTAATGTTTTTCAAATGGTGGAGGTTCATATGCTGGTTATAGTTATGGGCTTTTAAAAAATTAATTATGAATGTATTAACATTTGTATTGCAGATTTTTTTGAGACGCCTTGAACATGAGCCCCACACAGTGGGATTTCCCTGTGGAATTATGTTGTCGGCCTATGGCTTTTGTTACTCTTACGGGCCTGGATGTAGTTTATAATGCTGTCCATCGAGCTGTCTGGGATGCTTTCTGTGCCAATCGGAGGGCTGATCGGGTACCAATTTCTTTCAAGGTGCTCCCAGGAGACCATGAGTATCCCAAATGTAGACCCAAGGTAATGACATTATAAGTGCTTGGGGGCTCTCCTCTCTCTCCCTGTTGTATGTATATCTTTTTTATTCCTGTTGTCTGTGCTGGAAAACCCCTGAGTTTATCAAGGCAACGGTTATAGTAATGCACAAAGAAAACCATAGGCTTTGTATGTAATACACTACAGTTATCTTTAATAATAGTTATTTTTTTTAACCCCAGAGGAATAATTACTTTATAATTATTAAGCTTTCTATCCTATGAGCCTAGGTTTTTCTTTTTTCATTTGTTTGAAAAAACCCCAAGTCTCTTTACAGGCCTCTTTAAAAGGAAGGTCTCACGGTCCGCATTCATTGTTACCAGTATCATTATAGAATCCCTGGTCTTTACAATTTGGTTCAATTTCACACACATTTTTTGAGCACTTGCTTTGTGTCAGGTGCCTGGAACTGTGCAATAGGCTGGTGATAGAAATTTAGATAAGACATGCTCTCTGTCCTTGGGGAGTTGTACATAAACTAAAACAGTTTATTCAGAGTGGAATAAGGAAAGGTATTCAGTTCAAAACTGACTTTTAGGGTGAACAGCATAGTAGATACTTGATCTACCTAGAAAAATAATTATAATGATGATGGTATTAATAATAGCAGCTAATACATATATGGTGCTTAATATGTCAATTTACAATTTACTTTCTTTTTTTTTGTGCTGAGGAAGATTTGCCCTGAGCTAACATGTGTGCCAGTCTTCCTCTATTTTGTATGTGGATCGCTGCCACAGCATGGCTGCTGCCAAGTGGTGTAGGTCCGCACCCAGGAAGCAAACTTGGGCTGCTGGAAGCAGAGTGTGCCGAACTTAACCACTAGGCCACAGGGCTAGCCCCTACTATTTACTTTTTTAAGAAAGTTATATATAGTGATTGATCTGTTATTTATCGTAATCTTATGAGGTTGGTCTGAAAGTCGGTTAATAAGACGTGTTGATCAAAATAAACCGCCTGCCCTTTTTTTTTTTGCCCTAGAGCAGTGTTTTTGAGACTGGTCTGTGGACCAAGTATATCATCATCATTTGGAGTGTTTATTACGCATGTAAATGCCAGGCCTCCTCAGTTAGATTCTGGGAGGTAGGACCTGTGGATTTGGTCACCTGCTGCTTCTTTTGCTTATGTGTTTGAGAACCACACACCAGAGACAGTCTCATACACCCCACCGTAGAAACTGAGCTCTCTCTGAAATTGTGCAAGATATAGCACCCCTGGCCCTTACACATTTTTTTTTAATGTGGTGTTTGTGTCAAGGAAGGCTGGTGGCCCAGAACAGCTCACCCCCTTTTTTCTTTGATGAATTCTCCAATTCAAGAGCTTTTCATTTTCCTCTTGCTGGTTCTTTCCAGTGTCCTCAAGTGTTTTTGTGTGAGGTTGCCTTACTGTCCGTGTCTTTCCTTACTTGAGGTGGACATTGGATCAACATGAGCTGGAGCAGTCCAAGTCAGTACAGGTGCTCCGGAAGTAATTTGAGATTTCAGTTGGGTTCTTCAGGGATAGTACTCAGACCTACTGCCTCCCCTTCCCACAACGTGACACTTAGTGCTGAGCCCCTGGTGACTGCTGTTATGCTTTTGTATTTAAGAATTGTCCTTCAATTTTTCTTTCATTTACAAGTAAGATGAAATGCCATCCTGGCAGTTTATCTTTGAAACAAATGAAACCATATTGGGTTTTAGATAATATTTTATTTGAGCAGCTTTTATAATATTTGAGCAGCTTAAATAATAGAAACCGGAATGGTGAGGAATATAAGGGATATATATAAGGAATATAAGAATTTACCTGGGAAAGGGCTGTTTACTTCCAGGGTATTTGAGAGCCTTGACATCATTAGAAATGCTTTGGCTTTGGTTGTTCTTTAATGGAAATTGTAGCAGCTCTAGAATTGAGATTCTACTTCAAATACTTGGTAGCTCTTATTGGATCTCTGTAAGCCTGAATGTCCTAATCTTAAAAATGTGTCACGTGTATATTGAATGAGATAAATGCACATGAAGTGCCTGTCACTCAATAACAGGTAGTTTCTGCTGCTGTTGTTATCAAATAACTCTTTTCAACTTTTGCCAATGTTTGCAGAGAACTTCATATGAATGGTACATTCCTAAAGGGATCTTAAAGACAGGTTGGATGAATAAACATCTGAACCTGGTGCCAGCGCTGGTAGTTGTGTTCTATGAACTGGACTGGGATGAGCCTCAGTGGAAAGAAAAGCAGTCAGAGTGCGCTACCAGAGTGGAAATAGTCAGGTATGGTCTTCTCCATTGATCAGATTGACTGTGTTAGGTTGCACCTGTCTGGTACTTACTAACATTTATTGAAGGCAACTGAGTGCTGTATAGACTGCAATGGTCATTTGGGGACTGTTGACCTCCAATGAAACGTGTTCCTTCGTAACAGGTAGCCTTCATATTACCTTATGTACTGCTAAGGTATGTGAAGAAATTTAGAAGACAGATGGGCCTGAATTTCCAAATGCTTTTTCTGCATTTATAATATTTTTTTGGAGATTAGTAATTTGCTATTTAGTCTCATGAAACACTTGCTTTATCACCATTTCAGTTTCAAAATAATTAATTCTTTTGGGTCACTACAACATATCACTATAAAGAAATAAGCTGTATTATAACTCTTACATAGAAGTATATATTAAACTTTGCTTTTTAAAATTTAATTTTTTAATTTTCATTTTTATGAAAATTAAATTTTTTAATTTCATTTTTATGTCTTAGTAGTTATAACATTGTGGGGTTTTAGTTGTATATTATTTTTTGTCCGTCACCATGTGGATGCATCCCTTCGCCCCTGTGCCTACCCCCCACCCCCCTTCCCTTTGATAACCAGCAACCAGTTCTGTCTGTGTGTTTGTTTATATTCCACATATGAGTGAAATCATGCAGTGTTTGTCCTTCTCTCTCTGTAAACTTTGCTTTTAAAGCAGATTTTTGTAAGGATTAGAAGCTTGATGTGAGATTATACTTTTAAAATTTAAATTATTGTGGCATATATGTTTCCTTGTATGCAGGAAAAGATTTCCTCTAATCTTGTTTTTTTTTCAGTTGAAATTTGTCTTTCTTTGGATTGAGATATCAAGCTTGTATTTTATGTAAAGTCTTGAATACATTTTTTTAAAATTAAAAGTTTAATTATTTAATTCATTTTATTATTATTTTTCCATTGCAGGCAAAGTTTACAAGGGAGAAACACGAAAGTTGCAGTGGTTCTGATTCAGAAGAAAACTCCTTTGCCCCCAGGTATCAAAAGATTGATTAATAACAAATTAATTGCTTTATACTTCCAATTCTTATTATCAGGAGGCATGGTTTTTAATGTTAAAATCTTTTGTGTATTTTCAGTTATGGGGCAGATGGTGTGTTAACTTTAAAAAGTACCAATAGGGGGCTGGCCTGGTGGCATAGTGGTTAAGTTTGCACACTGCACTTCGGTGGCCCAGGGTTCAGATACCGGGCGCAGACGTACGCACTGCTCATAAAGCCATGCTGTGGCAGGTGTCCCACATATAAAAAGTAGAGGAAGATGGGCATGGATGTTAGCCCAGGGCCAATCTTCCTCACCAAAAAAAGAAAAAAAAAGTGCCAATAATGCATGAATAAATGCTTATTGTAAAACAGTAAAAATATCGAAGCGTGCAAATCTTCTTATGTTCTACACCCCCAGTTCCACTTACTTCACCATGTAGGCACATATCAATTGACAAAACAGTTATTCACTTGATTTTTTTAAAAAACAGTGTTATTACTTATTGGAGATTTATTTGAAATTATGTTCCTTGCATAATATTTCTTTCTTAATTTGCAATAGGGCAAAGAAAAATACTATAGGATTTTTAATTTCCTATAAGAAAATGTCTCAGTTTCAAATGCTTATTTCTTCCACCTTCTCAGACTTTGAGAGGCCAAAGTACTTTTTGTTTCTACATGGAAACTTGTAGCATCCTAGTTTTGGAAACCAGTTTCATGAATTATTGCTTCCATTTTTAGTTATCGTTTTTAAAATAGTTAAATGATGTGTCTGTTGGCATTACTTGCCCTGTCTATCTTGGCTCAGTAGAAAATTCCACAGTGTTTTCCTAACAGATATGCACTGTGTAACTTCTGAGAGCCCTGCAGAGCTCCCAAGGACCCCAGGAGTCCTACTGGCATGGGGAAAAGTGATTTGGGTTATTATTCTTAATTATATTGTTCAGATTTGGGGAAACATTCATTTAGGAAAATACATCAATTATTTTATTTCTCTTTATCTTTATGGGATTTGTCAACAGGAGAAGATGTCATTGCTTCAGAAAGGGCTGCAGCTTTATGCAATGCATGTGAACTCTCTGGAAAGTCTTTGTTTGTACTGCCCCACACTGACCACCTTGTGGGTTATATTATAAGGTAAATAAAGGTCTTAAACATTTTTTTAGATTGTTCATTAAGCATTGAGAAATTGGTAGCTTGGATCCATTTATTTTTAAAAATTCTTTATTCATGGGGAAAATGTCAAATGTTACAGAAATATAAGGTAAAAATGAAAGTCCCCTTTGTCAACTCCTTAACCTTCTCCAATTCCTTGAGGTAATCATGATCAACAATTTCTTAAGTTTCCTTCCAAAAAATGTCTTTTTATCTGAAAATAAATGTAATCATACAACGTACACTGAACTGCTTAGCATCACATCATTGACACCATATGTACATCTAGGTCAACTTCATTTTTTAAAAAAATATTTATGTGTTTTTCCATTGTACTTTTCAGTAACTACCCTATGTCTCCTTTTATGATGTATTTGTCCTTTTATATGACAGTGTCTCCATTTCTGGCCTCTGTTTTGTTTTATTTTTGATATGTTATGTATATATTTAAATAATTATTAAGGATCTGAGGCTCACCTTATCTTAAATATCTTTATAAAGCCTTTGTATATAAAGGACATATTATCTGGGGACACAATATTATCCCACAAATTATGTGACCATTATGCATTGTTTTCTAGCATTTAGTGTTGCAGAGGAGTTTTACAGTATTAAATTGCTGGCTAGAGTGTATTTAGATATGAATATTTTCATTGATCTTAACTATAAAATGGTATAAGTGTCCTTCTTAAACTCAAGACCAGTTTAGTTTATCTTTGTTTTTGCTTCTTTTGCATCTGTTCCTGTCTCTCAGAAGCAAACTTGTGAAAATGATCTACTGCAGGAAGTTACATGGCGTTCTCATTGGTGTATAAGTGACAGGGCTTCTAAGAAAGAGAAGTATAAATTCGAAGGAGAGAGCATGAAAAGGCAACAGGGTCAAATGATAAGATGAACCGCAAGAAAACGTTAATGCAGTTAGCAAAATGAATCCCCACACTGGAAGCAGTCAGCCGTGGAATCGATAGCACAAAGTCAAACCAGTAGTGCTAAAGATAAAACGGAGATGATTGCCCAGAACCAGAGGAAAGGGGTCATGAGTTTGTTTTTAAACGGGAGTGTTTGCCCCGTAGAGGGTACAGAGGAGAGGGGCAGTATCTGAAGAGCTGGTAGCACAGCAGACTGCTGTTCCTTCCTCCACGGCTCACCCCAGCCTCACCACTGGCCTTTCACTACCTCTCTGCACTTTGGACAATTCCTCCTTGCACTTGGCACTTCAGCGTTTCCCTGTTCACAATGCTGTTCTTGTCAGTGTGCTTTCATGCTAGCTCCTGTCTTCCAGCTCCCCTTTTCTGGGCTCTCTCTTACTCAACTTTTTTTTTCTTTTGCTGAGGAAGATTTGCCCTGAGCTAACATCTGTGCCAGTCTTCTTCAATTTTATATGTGAGTCGCCACCACAGCATGGCTGCTGACGAGTGGTGTAGGTCTGCGCCTGGGAACTGAACCTGGGCTGCCGAAGTAGAGTGCACCGAACTTAACCACACAGCCACAGGGCCGGTCCCCTCTTACTCAACTTTGAAGGCTTGGTTCACATGCAGTCTTCTTTAAAAAGCTGTGTCCTCTCTCCTATACCTTAATTCAGTGATTCTTTACTGGGATGATGTTGCCCTCCAGGGAACATTTGGTAATGCCTGGAGACATTTGTGATTGCTATGACTGAGGGCATCCTGTCCTGGCAGCTAGTGGGTAGGGACCGGGGATGCTGCTGTACATCCTGCAGTGCATGGGAAAGCCCCACTCAACAAAGAATCACCTGGTCCAAAACATCGATAGTGCTGAGGTTGAGCAATCCTGCCTTAACTCGTAGTGATCTTAGTTCAGTTAGTGGCTAGGATTGTGTTTGCGTACTCTATGTGCCTGATTGATGTGCTAGTGCAGCAGTAGAGGACAGTGGACTCCACATTACCTTCGTCTGGATTTTGCTGAGAGTGAACACCACATATCTTCTGATAAATCACTAGAGTAGGGAGCTGCTTGTAATTAAATTTTAATCTAAAATATCTAGTAGGATAAATTCTATTTTGAGACAGGTCAGGTAATAAATTTAAAATACAGATGTCTGTATGTTTATTTTTATATGTGTGTATGTATGTATATACATGTGAGTATGTGTGTCTGGAATCTTGTCTGATTCAAAACAAGTTGGTTAGGTTCCTGCCTTGATGGAGGAACTAATTTAATTGGTGAGACTGCGAACATCCATCATAAATCCCACAGATCGTGCAAGTATAGAATCTGCCCTACAGTTTGTAAGTCCTGCAGGATTTCCGAGAACAATGGATAGAAGTGGCCTGGACACACATTAAAGAGAAGGGAGGATGGCACCTGCGCTGTGAGGGTTAGATCAGCGGAAGGGAAGTAGTGATTATTTGGGGGCAGAGGGACATCATGAAAAAGCATGGACATTTACAATTCAGCTTGTTTAAATCTCTAAACGGGAAGACTGAGTTAGTTGGATGTTCTGTTGTAGAATTCAAAGTCAAACTCAAGGTCTGCTTCCCCCCAAAAGTATTTTTAACTGTTTGATGTTACCTTAAAAGTATAATTTTGGGCTAAAAGAATTGATCTTTTCACTAACCTCTTCCTGTCTTGACTAGATCTGTCATTTATTCATTTATGTCTTTTTGAACAGGTTGTATGTTTTTTTCTCAAAGAAAACCCCACCGTCAAATAGTCTAGAAGTGTATGAATTAAAAAGTTAGTCTTCCAACACTTGTCCTATATCCAGGGATATCTCTATAACTGTTTCATATGTTATATTTAAAGGGAGGGAAGGATTTGATTTCTATATCAAGTTTAGAGGAAATAATAGGATTTGTCAGGCCCGCTTGCTCTCAGTTCTCTGTATTAACTGTCTGTCAGGTATTTTATCTCTGAGTACACGTCCAACTTGAAAAGTAAAACCAAGCTTATCTTTCGTCTTTACTGACATAATCTAGATCAGTAATACAGATTTCTCTGTTGAGGCTTTTTTTTTTAATCATTTAGAATAACCTATTGACATATTTCTGGCTGCCATAAGATTGGACATTTCTAGATATGCTTTATTGTTACCCATTTATAAAACTTTAAAATTCAGCTTAGGTTGATACAGTCTTTCAAACGTTATACAGTTCAAAGTTAAAAATCTACTTTTAATTATTTCATATTTTAAAATTTATAACACTGTAGCTTTGAAAATAGAAAATCTTAACCTAGAAAATCTAATTTAAAATACAATACCTAATTTTAAAATTTTTGACTTATCCATTTTTTTTTTTTTTTTTACATATTTTCCTTAGATGTGTTTAAATCCTTTGAATACAACTTCAAAATTCTGTTTTGTTCTGAGGAGGAAAAACCTTGAAGTTCAACCTTTATCTGACTGTGAATTCAGCTTTCTCTCATGCCCTAGGCAGATACTTCGGATATGTACTTCATTTCACAAAAGGAGCTTTCAGTTGTTTATTCATCTCTGGTCAGATTTTCTTTGTTCATATGTAATCTCAACGTTATGGCATGAAGCAGAATTTAAATCATACAAATGTTATTTCACCTCATTTACCTAGTCTCATTTTTGGTTCTTTTCCCATTAGTTCTTTTATCCTTTAAACCCTAAATATTAAAATCACAAAAAAGAATCAAATCTAATTGACTATTGGATATCTGTTTCTTTTAGACTTCTTATAAAATTATAAAGTAATAGAGGTGGAAATAATATAGAGATTACCTAATTTTTACAAACTACAAAAAAGTTATTTTTATCAGTTATTTCCTGGATCATAAATAATTTTAAATGACTTTTGAGAGGTCTTATTTTTAGATTTTTTTATCTAGAAATTCAGGTTACATTTTGTTTCACTTTATATCTAATCATGAAGTAAACTAGACATTATCTCTGTTAGGATTTCACTTTCAGGTCTTACAAATACAATTCTTGAAAACAGTTTGGTTTAAAACAACTTTAGTGTTTGAATGTTGGTTTTTTTTTTTAACAGATTAGAAAATGCCTTTTATGAACATGCACAGACTTATTACTACACTGAGATCAGAAGAGTGAAATCTCATAAGGAATTTTTGAATAAAACAACCCACCAGGTACATGTTTTTCCCTAAAGAAGGAAATAATAGAAGCATTTTAGAGAAGATTATTCATCATTGATTATTTTTGAGGAGATTATTAAATATCTTTAATACTTTGATGTTTTTAAAAGGCTTTTGTACTTTTAAAGTTATTTTTAAAGCTTTTAAAACTAATCTGTCTTTGTGCTCTTTGCCCTTAAAGTGCTTAAAGGTAGATACAGCCTTCTTAACTATACTTGACTGTTGGAATAATTCTTGGACTTAAATTTTGAATGTTTTCCTTCATACTTTTATGTCTCTTTTAATAAACAGTATTATAATTTTTACATTTTTTAAGAGAGTATGTGTCATAATGGTATTTTTTTAATTCTTTTTTTCAGCTTTTATTTGTTAGACATCAGTTCAAGATAGCTTTCTTCAGTGAGTTGAAACAAGATACACAAAATGCTCTGAAGTAAGTTTCTCACAGTTGTCAAACTAAATTTTTCTTATCTTTATGTTAATAATAACGTATTAATGGCAATTTCTGAATCTCAACCAAACCTTAATTTTAAAATGTTTATGTTGGTTAGATTCAGGTATATAATATTTACTTTAATTTGTCTAGAGATAAATGGAATATAATATTTTGGAATTTTAAAGAAAAGTTCCATTTTATTATCAGAAATAAATTTCATAGTGTCATAAAGCTTTCTGGTCTAATTAAATTTCATGATGTAAAGAAACTTGATATTAAAATTTTTCCCATCCTATTGACTACTTCTTATTTGTATATTCAGTAAAATCCTGTGTTAAGTAAGACTGATTTCCAAAGTTAAATATACATTAAACGTTATCTAAATCAGACTAGGAATTTCTTAAGGTGTGTAGTGCATTTATTCAGTTCAACTATGATTTTATTTTTAATGTAACTTTTGTTTTGGTTGATAATGCCTGTCATGGCCTCATTTTTCATTCAAAGGCTCTGCTTAGAGCTTTGAGGAGTAGTTGCAGATATGTGGGCAGTGGTCAAGCATTTTATTCCTTTACTTTTACTAAGCATAAAACGTGATCTTTTTCTAGCTTTAACTCAGTTTTTGAAGATTGACGGTGGCAGTAATGAAGGGATAAAAAACATCTATACAGTCATGTGCTGCATTATGACGTTTTGGTCAACGATGGGCCACATATATGATGGTGGTCCCATAAGATTAGTACCATACGGCCTAGGTATGTAGTAGGCTATACCACATAGGTCTGTGTAAGTACACTCTATGATGTTCACACAACGACAAAATCGCCTAATGACGCATTTCTCAGAACGTGTCCCTGACATTAAGCAACACATGACTGTATATTCTAAAACTGAGGAAAGGCTAAGTGTACAGGGGAGAAAAATAGAGAAATAAATAAAAGTAAGCCTATTATTCAGAGGAATATTGCAGAAACCTCTTCTTTTTTGTTATTATTGAGGAGCTAAGCACCAAATTGTGTTCTCTAAATCTCAACAACCTCATATAATTATAACTGGCTTTAATGTAGTTCATTTTTTATCCATGGTATTAGTTAAAACCTGCAGTTCCACTAATGTTCAAAAATAAATCTGGAAAGAAAAATTTTAGTTGGAAAAGTCAGGAGTAAACAATTTTCTTTGGAGAAGACTGAGATTTTCTCGTTACCTTCCATCTGCAGGGTAGGCCTCCTTCTTCTGGGCTCTCCTTTCTCACAGCATTCTCTCCTATGGCACTAGCCTCCCTAAGGACATTTCCCCGCTCTCCAGCCTATACCCGAGACCAGTGATACCCACTTAACTTAGAGAGATCCTTGGGTTTAAAAGCTGTTGACCTGTGCTCTGTCTTGATAGCACCTTCTTTGCTAATAGAATTTCTGTTTGTTTGAGAAACTCGTAACGGTGCTTTTAAAAAATAATAATTTTTTTAACAATGTTAATTTTTTAATGTAATTCTGAACAGTTGTCCACTTTCATTTTTCAACTTATTTTCTTTCAGTTATTGAGAGATATTAATGACAGAACAATGTACATGTGATGGTTCCATTTTTCATGAAAAGTCATTGATTCCTCCCACGCATTATTAATCAGTGTATCATTTTTCAGGAAATTAGAGATTGATATGTCTGTTATTATTGAGCTGTTGAGTACTAAGCAATGTTGAGTTAATATTGTCTGTTATTTCTAATAATTTTGTTCTTAGGAATCCTTTCTTAAAATTAATTTATGTCATAATTAACCACCTTCCCTGTGTTTATATTAGGAATTATAGGACTGCCTATAATCTTGTACATGAATTGAGAGCCCATGAAACAAATATTCTGGAAATTAAGACTATGGCAGGATTTATAAACTACAAGGTAATAGTTCTACTTCCAAATAAAGAAAATTTGTCTTTAAATATTAGATTATCTTTTAAAAATTTGAAAATCAAAATTAGCTACTTGTTCTGAAAAGTGAGTAATTATGCTCTCTTCTTTTATGTCCTTTGTCTCAAGGAGCACCCTGGTTCTTAGCAGCCTAATTGTAATGCTTGGTTTTGAGTTTATGGGTCCCAGAGTTCTCATTTAGAGCAGTTTTCCTTTTGTAGGGTCTTTTGTTTGTAAGTGGGAGCAGGAGAGAGAGAGAAGAAAGCCATCTATATTATTGAATTTTAGAAGATGCAACATATTAGAACTAGGGAAGCCTTCTTTGGTTTAATGGCACAGCTGTAGAAAAGGTGTATCTGTTTGCCTTAGAGGAAACTTTTAGCTGTTATTTGAGCATTTTAAGATTTTATATGGTAGAAATACACACCCCCAGAAGGCAAGTGAGGGTTGTTTGTTTTGCTTTTAATTTTTCCGCACTCATCTTTTCAAGATGACTGGCACTGGGTTGGTGATGTGAGGGCAAATAGACACTTTGATTCATTGTTTGTGTAGGTGTAAATTGGTCCGGCTTCTAGAGAGAATATTTTTTCCAATGACTGTACAAATTTAAAGTGGATATTCCCTTTGACCTAGCAATTCCATTTCAGAAAATTAATCTGGCGTATGTGCTAAGACTTGCAAGTCACATGTATAATGATATTTACTGCATCTTATAATAGGAAAAGATTAGAAACAACCCAGCAATAAGTGACTGGTTAATGGAAATTATAACTCCAAACAGTGGAATATTATACAACTGTTATCAGTGAGGCAGCTTCATATATTGATATGGAATCATATCCAAGTTACATTGTTAGGTGAACAAAGTAGGTTATCAAGTGTGATGTTGTTTGTATAAAAATAATAGTATATATATAAACGCACACACACATTTGTCTGTGCATAGAGTATATCACGAAACATACTGGGAGCTGGTTACCCTGGAAAGAGAAATTGGATGGCTGAGGGACAGATGGATGAGAGACTTGACTTTTCGTATATTCCTTGGTAACTAAAAAATAAAATTAAAACTAGTAATAAGCATGTGGAAATAAATGTAGGCTTTATTACTTCTATTTTTCCTTTTACCCTGCATACATATAGATTATTACTGTTTTGAAATAGCATTTCAGACAAAAAGTTTTCAAGAATGTTTATAATCCTTGTTTGATATGGAAGCTACTGTGCTCTAATTGTGCTACAGAAAAATCTTTAGCCTTCTGAAAATTTAAAACTGAAAGTTAATCTGTCCTTCCTCAGTACCCTGTTGGAGAGAGTTTATTTTTGCTCATCTTTATTTTCTTCATTGGGTATGATATTTTTTGTTCTATTCTTTTAAAAAGCTTTTCTAAGGTATAGAGTAGATTCAGCACAAATACAGAATGATTTTATTTCATTTATCAAAGGGTCGTAACCTCTGGTTTTAGCATAACTGTTCTGATAGAGAAAATCCCATTGCAAAGAACTTCAGAGAAGGAAATTCCATACTCTTTTTAGTGTTAGTCTCAATTTTTACATATTTTTAATTGAATATGTCTTTTGACTTTGATTTTACATTTTGCAGATCTGTAGGCTGTGTTTTCAGCACAACACCCCTTTGGATGCAATTGCTCAGTTCCGGAAACACATTGACTTGTGTAAGAAAAAAATTGGAAGTGCAGAGTTGTCTTTTGAGCATGCTGCGTGGATGTCTAAACAGTATGTTTTCACTTGTACTTTTACAATGTTTTTTTAAAAAAATATTTGGGATTTGGAGGAATGGAATTAGCCTGGACTTTAGTTCTAAACTGAAACCAAAGATTTTTGTCAGTAAGTAGGTTTTTAATGATATTGCATAATTATGTTTCCAGTAATAGAGATATTGATTCATACAGTTCCTTAATGGAAATCAGTTAATTCATGGTACCATCTCTTTCATTCAACATACATTTATTGAGTTTCTACCATGTGTCTAGGTACTGAGAATATGGCAGTAAACAAAACAAAATCCCTGTTGACGTGGAATGTGCTGTTTGAGACTGATGTTTAAAAATTGATAAAATGAAATTGTTCCCAGAAATGTGGATATATTTTGAGTGGCGGGAACTATGTTGACATCTACTTTGATGGTATATTTATGAAGACTTGTTCTCACAGAAGAGTTGACTTAAATACAGAATTTATCTGTAACTTACAATTAGCGTGTATTAGTATTTACAAAGAAATCTCAGCAATTTACAGTTCATCAATACCATTGTTTTAATACAGTTTGCTGAGGTTGTGGTTCCAGGATGAATAATTATTAGAAGTAAGCATCTTTCTTTCTTTTTTCTTTTTCAATCTTTTTTTATTTCTTGATTTTCTTTCTTTAAGATTCCAGGCCTTTGGAGATTTATTTGATGAAGCTATTAAGTTAGGGTTGACAGCTATTCAAACTCAGAATCCTGGTTTCTATTACCAGCAGGCAGCGTACTATGCGCAGGAGCGGAAACAGCTTGCAAAAACCCTCTGTAATCATGAAGTAAGTTACCAACTCCTGTATTATCTGGCACTTAGGAAATTTATTAATCTTCTCTTGAAAGAAGATAAGTCTGATTGGTGTTGATAATTTTTCCAAGCTTTTGAATATAACCAGTTTTTATCTTTTATATTTTCATGATTTAATTATTTTCAGTTTTAGCCTGAGTACTCCATTTCACCAGTGAATTAAGCAGAAGGTTTTCTTTGAAGAACTTTTATGATTGACAGTCAGTTAGTGATTTAGACAAGAGAAACTTGCTCTAAACTAAAAGCCACAGTTTAGTCCATGCACACTGGGAATCCATTGTTTGTTTCTGTGATCACTGCTGTAGGAGTTTGAAGGACACTGGAGGAATGGGCTTTATTTTGACCCACCAGAGAGGATAACTTTGGACTTCTTCCTATTCCTGGGGTTTTCCTCTGTGGAGAACTCTTCAAGAGTCTCTGTGAGACATAATGTTAATTGTGTAGTTTCTTAACTTGACGTTTCCTTTTGCCTTTCTTTTGGATGATTATATTTAGATACCAGTTTCCCCATAGGCAGCTTTAAAATAAGAACATGGTGTGTGTGTGTGTGTATACACACATAGATTTATATTCATATCGTTATATCAGTTTATTTTCACTTAAAATCTGCAGTTTTCTTCTCTGAAGAGAGGTGAATGTTATCAACAGTACTCCTTAAAAAACTGTTCCAAAAATAGGGTTTGAATGTTAGTACTTTAAAAGTATGGATTTTTTTCCCTTAAATCTTGATATTACTAGACTATTTTCTACCATGTTACTTGTGTATGATTTATAAATTCATTGCATGTTTTATATTTTAAAAGTTTAGCATATTGTAATTTGAACACGATATTTTAAAAGTAATTAAGCTACATTTTATAAGGATATGAGGAAACAGGCATTATCATTGGCTGGAATGTAAAATCATGTTTCCTTCAAATAATAATTTGAGAAGCCTCAAAATCATGCATATCTTTTGACCCAGAATTTCATTTTCAGGAAGCCTAAGGCAGATAAAAGATCCTAAGAGACAAATACTAAGATTTATTTATAAAGTTGTTCTGACAGATTTATTAATTGTAAGGTAAAATAGAAATAGTAAGATGAACAACTATAGGGAACTTGTTAAAATGTAGAACAGCAGGCAGCCATGAAAAATAATGTTTTAGAAGAATATTTAGTGATATGGTGAAACGTACAGAATATATTTAAATGAAAAGATCAGGTTGAAAAATTATTCCAGTTGATAACAAATAAATGTTTGCATACAAATCTGGAAGAATAATGTATCCGTTGTTAACAGTGGTAGTAGGTTTATAGGTAATTTAAATTTTTTTCCTTTTTAATTTGGATGTTTCTGTATTTTTCAACAACGTACTTGTATTACTTTTGGGTTTCAGAGGGAGAAAATTATAAAAAAGAAAAATAAAGCAGTGTAAATTTGTAAATTCTTTTGCCAAAAATATCCCTCTCCCACCAATACAAAGACTTAATACCCCACTGATAAAGAAGGAAAGTAGGGTCTTCTTTTTAACATTCTTTATAACAGTATTATTTTCATTTGCACAAAAAGCACTTATACATATAGAATAAACATCACTATAATGTGTAATATAGTTTTACTGGTTTATTATAGCAAAGATAATAAGAAAATGTAAAGAAGTTAGTTACTATGAAATCACTTGTCAGAATCAGTTTGATTTATTCAATTTAATTTTTATGAGGCTGCCTAAATATTAAATGAAACATTTTTAGTTTAATTTTTGTGAAAACTTAGTTTACGTTAAAATATTCACAACTTTGATATTTGAACACGTGTTTGGTATTTGTGTATATGAAAACTTTTTTGTTCTATCAGAGACTGAGGGAGAGTTGGTTTGTGCTGGGTTCCATAAACTCTTATTTAGGGTTGTGTTTTAATTTACAGGCTTCTGTGACGTATCCCAGTCCTGATCCCTTAGAGACACAAACAGGCGTTCTTGACTTTTATGGACAAAGATCCTGGCGACAAGGAATACTAAGTAAATAATGTTTCCCTACTCCCTTTTCTCTCAACCTCAAAAGGCAAAGATTGCTGTCATAATCTTTCCATTAGCTGCATCACACATAACAAATTATGTTGAGGTAAAAATGTGTGCTTTACACATTCTTTAGAGATTTTCAGTTCTTTAGTTTTTAGAATGGTTTGTATCACTGCATCTTACAGTAATTTATAATTAAAGATGCGGGTGTGATTAAAACATTTGGACATTCTTGTCTTAAATGACACAATTAATAAGCTACTCTGGTCTATTTAAGTATTTTAATTACAGTTAACTTTAACGATTCGTTTTATTTGATATTTTAAAACAGCATTAACTTGTATCACCTTAAAAAGGATGTCTTTGCATCTTTTTTGTATTTTATGCATCCTTGATTTAATTTGAGCAATTTGGGTGGCAAAGGAACCTTAAGTGTTAGGAAATTATTTACTTTAATCTCCAGGAAGTATACTCTGTGTAGAGAATGATATAATATTATTCTTCAGGTGGTTGATTCCAGTAGGCAAAAGAATATTGAACTTGGTAATGTTCTCTTCAGAACAGAGATCACAGAGAAATTTCCATGCTAATAAAGCTGTCTCTCTTAGAGTCTTTAAAATTCTAGAATGTTTAAGGATCTTAAATACATAATATTAAGTAAAGTATTCAAGGAGTGTACACATCCCATGTTCGTATAAAGGATTTATATTAAATGAGCTCTCTACAATGGGTTGCGTCTTGTCTTATACAGGTTTTGATCTTTCTGATCCTGAAAAAGAGAAGGTGGGAATTCTTGCCATTCAGCTGAAGGAGAGAAGTGTTGTTCACTCCGTAAGTTTTTTTTCCAATATAAACTATTTTTTACAGTATTCAAGGAAAACGTGAGATAATTTTTATTATAATGTTTCACACTTTATCTTTTCTGACAGGAAATAATAATAACTCTTCTGAGCAATGCTGTTGCACAATTTAAGAAGTATAAATGTCCAAGAATGAAAAGTCATCTAAGTATGTATCCACCCATGCCACAATTTTGTGCAGCTTTGAATAATTTTAAATTATGTACATGAAATCTTTTTTCCTTTATAGTGGTTCAGATGGGAGAGGAATATTATTATGCAAAGGATTATACGAAAGCTTTGAAGTAAGTCCTGTTCACTATTTATTTTCATAAATATTCTGATTACCTTACAGCAAAATTAGAATAGAAATTTATATTGAAGGATTTGTTATTTTTATATTTATTTCTAGTTCTATTAAACTCCATTTCTATGATATTTTTGCAAGTACTATCTGCTGGTACAATCATTTTCAAAGTCTTAGGAAACTTCATGTTTCGCTAAATGTGAAAATACCTGTTAAACTATTTCAGTAAGATTTTCTGAAGTTTATACAAAATGAGTAAAGCACTTTATTTTCTCCTAAGACTCTTCCGAAACTGTCTTGTGAAGCTGTGTCAGTATGTCTCACATTTGTCTTTGAGGTTGCTAGATTATGTGATGTGTGATTATCGGAGTGAAGGATGGTGGACCCTACTCACGTCTATACTGACTACAGCTCTGAAGTGTTCCTACCTCATGGCCCAGTTAAAAGATTACATAACTTATTCCCTAGAACTCCTTGGAAGAGGTAACTTGAGGTTCTTTCAGTAAAATTCTGAATCTTTAAAATTATTTAGCATCTTTAAGCTTCTTAAAATGGGAAGAATGATTCAGTCTCAACATTGGGTAGTACTTTTACTGGGGGAGGCACTTTGCTAAGTGAAGGGATTTGTACTTTCATGGAACTTATTATAGTTGAGGGTCTTATTATAGTTGAGAAGAACAAAATTCTTCTGCCCTACTTGTTAAAATATCACATAAAATAATTTTTCACATAGAGTTCAAATGCAAGTATATAAAGTCTTGGGGCTAACTTTTAGAAAGCTGTGCTATCTGTAAACTTTCTGGAATTGTCCTTAGCCATCTTAGAAGAGATACTTATTCTACAGTATTTTAATACCTTAAATAGAGGTAGTGGACTTACTTGCCTGTCTTATAGTTCTGATTTTCTCCCTTCTTCCATCATATTAGCTTCTACTCTGAAAGATGACCAGAAATCTCGGATAGAAAAGAACCTCATAAATGTTTTAATGGTAGGTTGGAATTCCTTATATAAAATATGTTCTGGGGATGTGTATACCTAGATCTGTATCCATATATGTGTGTTTTTGTAACTAGCTGAATGAATGTTTAACTCTGTCTTGGTCCAGAATGAAAGTCCTGATCCTGAACCTGACTGTGATGTCTTAGCTGTGAAAACTGCCCAGAAGCTGTGGGCGGACCGAGTATCCCTGGCTGGCAGCAATGTTTTCACAATAGGAGTACAGGACTTTGTGCCATTTGGTGGGTAGCCAACATCTGCAGTGTTATTTCAAAGACATCATCCTTATTTCTACAAAATGAATAGATGCAGAATAATAAAAACAAAAGTCAAAGAAAGAACTTTCAAAGTACAGTCATTTTATAGATAAACTGAGATTTTTTGTCTTTCTCCTCATTGATTTATAAAGATGATCAAAATTTTAAGTACTTAGTTTACGTCTTAAAATTTACTTTGGGGGCCAGCCCCGTGGCATAGTGGTCAAGTTTGGCGTGTTCCGCTTCGGCTGCCTGGGTTTGCAGGTTCGAATCCTGGTTGTGGACCTACACCAATCGTCAGCCATGCTGTGGCGGTGACTCACATACGAAATAGGGGAAAATTGGCCGAGATGCTAGCTCAGGGCGAATCTTCCTCAAGCAAAACAGGAAGAGTGGCAACAGATGTTAGCTCAGGGCGAATCTTCCTTAACAATAACAGCAACAACAAAAAACTTAACTTTGTTCATTTGTAGTTCAGATGGTATTTGAAATGCATTTGAAAAGTTATTAATATAAGTTTTTTATGCTTAAAATAAAAGTTATTTATGCTTTAATGTCTAGGCAGGTATTTTGAAATAAGTTAAAAATAACAAAATGGTTCTTTTTCCTTTAAAATCCTAGGTCAGTTACATTTCAGGAGCAACTATGTTTTTAAAATTAAAGCTGGTTCTAGAGCTATAGTTTATTCAAATTTTGTTTGTTTTTTAAAAGTGAGCTGCATTTATGTCTGTTGAAATGCTTCAAGTGCGGAAGTCAGTCAGAATAGCCAGCGATGTGTCCTTTCTGAAGAGTAAACATGCATCAGAGACTTGTGTGTGGCTCAGCCTGTCTTGTTTTATTTCTAGTTCAGTGCAAAGCCAAGTTCCATGGCCCAAGTTTCCACGTTGATGTTCCTGTACACTTTGATATTTATCTGAAGGCTGATTGCCCACATCCTATTAGGTTTTCTAAGCTCTGTGTCAGCTTTAATAATCAGGTAATGGTACCTTTTCATGTGCTCTTACCATGTTTGTATCTTATTGTAGCTTGCATGAAATTCCATAAAATGAGCTATTGAATTTTAGGTCGTAATGGTTTCATAGTAACAAATGGACTGTGGTGAAGTCTATTTAAAAATAAACGTGTTTATATTTCTCAACATCTGTATCAGCAATTCAAGTTTATACTTTTCCTAGTCTAATTTTTGTTTTCACTCCATGCTTATGAAATCTCAGAACTGTGTCTGTATATTTTTTATAATATGTAACTTGAATTTCAAAGATATATTCAGAATGAATATAATCTAATTTTCAAAATCATTTGTCTTACATTCTCACATTGGTATTCGTTTTTTATCTAAAACTATTATATGTTTGATGTTAAAGAAATTGAAGTGGAACAGATGGATTCAAGTGGAAAGTCAGTGTGTGAATGTGTGCTCCTCCAATGTCATTCCCCAGCGGTCATCACTATTAACTTCTTGAGTAGTCTAGACATTTTCTGTGCACACATATATAAGAAAACTTTTGTTTTCCTGCAGAATTGGGATCACACTGTATTTCCTGCATTTGAACATTTTTATGGTGTGACATAGTATCATCAAGTACTGATTTCATTCCGACTGTTTCCCTTTATAAGCTCACTTAATAAATGATTGTCTTTCAGTTGTCCAGAAAATATATTGAGCCTCTAACCAGTAAGCATTTGTTGAGAGAGACAATACTCTTAGCATCATGGTGAACCCGAGAAAGTTTGGCATATGTCAACCCCATGAAAATACAAGCATTTTGGGGGGCAAGGGCCAAAACTGAGTCACAGATTGCCTGAGTAGGTAATGAGGACTAAGTTATGGGATGTAGGCTAGAAATACAGTTATAGTAGGCATGCCATAGAAAAGGGAGGAAATTTCAAGAATGAAGACAAGTATAAAAGGGTGGGAGGGGGAGAACATGTCTGGCAGTGAGAAAACGCTGACTGGAAGGAGTGCACCTTCTGTGTTTATAGGCCAGTGAGGACACAGCTTCATGGGAGAGAGGGGTTATGGGGGGATAGTGGGGAGTCAGCGGGGTGGCTGAAAGGAACTTGAAGAGTTAGGCTAGTAAGTAGAAGTCTTTTAAGATTTATTTATTCATTCATTTATTTGTGTGTTATCTATCTATTGGATGGTGGTAAAGAAAGTGTTATCTATTTTAATAGTTTTTTTGACTCCTAAGAACTGAGAAATGTCCCTGTGATAGAACTGGTTAGATGAACCTGGGTCAACTGAAGATTAGTATGCTTTATTGAACTTCAAACTGTGACCCAAGGATTCTAATTAGTTTGAGAATTTTAAACCAAGAGCATGAAATTTATGTTTAAGAAACTTCATTCTAGTTGCAAAATAGAAGGAAAGAAATGATATTGTGGAAACAACCAGAGGCTCTTTGTATGACTCCAGGTACAGAAATGTGAGGATTTGGATCAGATGCCAGTGGTGGGAATGGAGATAAAGAGATACAAGAGGCATCTAAAAATAGACAAGTCTGGATTGTTGAGTGTATATGAATGATATAGAATGGGGAAAGGATGAATAAAGGATGGGCCTTTTTTTTTTCAGGTCAAAAATTTATTTAATTTATTTAATTTGTTTTTTCAGCTGTATTGAGATATGACATGCAACACTGTAAGTTTAAAGTGTAAAACATGATGATACACATATATTGCAAAATGATTACCACTGTAAGGTTGGTTAACACTTCCAACACCTCACATAATTACCTTTTTTATTTTGTGGTGAGAACATTTAGGATCTACTCTCTTGGCAACTTTCAAGTATATAATACAGTATTGTTAATAACAGCATGCTGTGCATTAGATCTCCAGGACTTGTTTGTCTTATTGCTGGAAGTTTGTATCCTTTCACCAATTTTCTCCTCATTTCTCCCACCTCTTGGCAACCACCATTCTACTCTCTGTTTCTATGAGTTACAGATTCCACATATAAGTGAGATCGTACAGCATTAGGACAGGAGCTTTTGTACGCGATGTTTCTTCTGCTTGGGTTGGTCTTCCCTGCTCTCTTTTATCCATTTAATTCCTCCTCATGTTTTATTCTCTTAGAAGCCTCACTTCCTGAGGGTCGCCTCCCCTGACCTGCACGTCCAGTTGATCTCGCCAGGCTTGCATAACCCTTCATTCTACTTGTCACAGCTGAGCTTTCACCTCAATCCGTATGATTATTTGGTAAATTACTTGTTTTCCATACTAGAATGTGAGTTCCACGAGGACAGCTAATTTTTTTTGCTCACTGTGAAATATTCTAAATCTGAAATTAGAGGGTCAGTATAGAGACTCTTCTTTTAGTTTTCCCATTATATCCTACTATTCCATTTCTTTCTCTTTCTTTTTTTTTAAACAAACATAGACTACTTCTATAATTAAAAACTTATAAAAAATGTTAAAATGAGAAACAGTTTTTAAAGTTAGATTATAGTCTGAATATGCATGATTTGAAATTCAAGATACAGAGCACAAGAAAAATAGTGAGTACTTAGGTTTCATAAGCGTGGAATACAAATGAAAATTGGAGGGCAAGTATAAACTTAACTATAAGAATTTTCTGTGAAGATAATTCATCTGTTGGGATTGAAGATGGCTCTTGGAAGATTCTCGATTTTGTTGAATGGATGAGAATAGTGATCCCATAGATATTTATGTGAAAGATGTCTCTGTTTATTCATCTGTAAGGAGTATGCTCTCTGGGAAGGTAGGTACACATTCACTTTGGGACACGCTGAATTTGAAGTGGTAGTGGAATTATCCTCTAGACACTGTGGCTACGAGCTTTTTTACTTAAGGAAATAGGACAGAATTAAAAGTTCTTATGTGGGAAATATTAGCCCAGAGGTGCAGAATATATAGAAATGGATAAACTTTGCAGTGAAGTGTAATAAAGAGAACTGAAGACCAAGGAGTGAAACTTGTAGAACCTCAGAATTAGGGGGACAAGAAGAAGAAAAGATCTTTGAGGGAAAACTAGGAAGTAGCCAAGGAGGATGAGAAACAGGAGATGTTACAGGGTCTCAGAAGCCAAGTTAAAAAAGCTTTTTAAGAAAAGGAGATGAGAGACAGCTTCCAGTGCAACAAAGAATACATCTCTGTTTCTCTCTCCAGGAAAGGGGTGTCTAAGTGTTTTCAGAAATCAGCCTGTGTGTACTGAATTATCTTTATCTTGTGGCAGTAGTGAGTGGATTAGTGCCTCCATTTGGCATAAAAATACTTCTTTTTATTAATAACCCTCCAACGTCAAATGCTGTAGTTTATGAACTGTGACCTTCGCTGACCTCTTTTTCAGGAATACAACCAGTTTTGTGTCATTGAAGAAGCATCCAAAGCGAGTGAAGTTTTAGAAAATTTGACTCAGGGAAAGATGTGCTTAGTCCCTGGTAAAACAAGGAAGTTTGTATTTAAATTTGTGGCAAAAACTGAAGATGTGGGAAAGAAAATTGAGGTTAGTTATGAAATTTGTTTAAAAAATATTTTAAATGATAAAGTAATATGTGTATGTCAGAAAAAATTCCAAATAATACAGAAGTTTACGTAAAAAATGAAAACCTTCCACTTGGACTTCCCAAGGGAAATCGTTCATAGTGGTTTGGCAGGTTTCCTTTCATTGAGAATATACCATACATAATGTTTAATAGTCAGCTTTTTTCACTTAATAGTGTATATTAGGCATCATTTCTGCTAGTACATAAGACCAACCTCATTTTTTAATGGCTACATAATCAGGGAATTTTAAACAAAATATATGTATTATATGATATAGCAATTATATTTTACGTAATTCAGACTAAAGATCTATATCATTTTGATGTTTAAACATTGCTGATTACAAATTTTTAAAGAAAAAAATGAAGATATACATTTTAAAGGATTCATTTAATGTAGATGATTAAAACGCCTTTTGGAAATATATGATGAAGGTAATATTTTTATTGAGCATAAACTCTGGAGCCAGACTACGGAGGTTTAAATTCCAACTCTCTAGCTTATTAGCTTGTGGCCCTGGGCAGTTACTTGACCTCTTTGTGTCTCAATTTATTCATCTGTAAAATGGGAATAATAATAGTACCTACCTCTTAGTGTTTCATCAGGGTTAAATCATTTAGTTAACGTAGGTTGCTCGGCACGGTGATCGGTACTAGTAAGAACTCATTAAGTGCTTTTTTTCCGTGGCTTGAATGGGAATGTTGGCTAATCTAAACTTGGGACCATTTCTAAGATAGAAACTAAGACTACACTACCAATATTCCCATAACAGTTTCTGTGAATCTGTTGAGTTTGTTTTTAACCAATATCCAGAGTTTTTTGCTTATTCATTTTAAAAAAATTTTTCATGATTTTGGCTAAATCCCTAATGACGTACTCTATTTTTTATAAGGTGCCTAAGGAAGCCTACTAGACATAAGTCATAATTAATAATATGATTTTGAGTACCTTTGTTAAGGGATTTAGTTGAAGGGAATATTTATTCAATTAGCAGAGAATTTCATTCCTAATACTGTAGATGTCTTCAGGAAAAATATGGTGGAATTAGAAATTAGGTTATGAGTATGTTAATGGTTGTCAAAACATTCATTTATTTCACTCAGCAACCACTAACTGGGCGTCTGTTACATTGGGCACTATGTCAGGTGCTAAAATCATAACAGTACTGTGCATCAGTGTCTTAGCTGGAAAGTCAAGTGGTTATCTCTGTTCAAAGGTGAAGAAGTGGCAACTTAGCTTACTGTTAGCCAATGTCACAGCTAATAGATGGTCAGGGTAAGACTCTTAACAGCAGGTGTTCTGACCTCTGTCACCCGTGTGTCTCTAGATGAACTCCATAGACCAGCAATCTACGAGGTAATTTGTTGAGGGGGATGGTGACAAACAAGTATGAGATGACGTTTCTGACAGACCTCCTTCTTTCAGATTACCTCCGTGGATCTGGTCCTGGGCAATGAGATGGGAAGATGTGTGGTTTTAAATTGGCAGGGAGGTGGAGGAGATGCTGCTTCCTCCCAGGAAGCCTTACAGGCCTCACGTTCTTTCAAAAGACGGCCGAAGCTCCCCGACAATGAGGTTCACTGGGACAGCATAGTCATTCAGGCAAGCACGATGTAAGTGACCTTGCTAGGGAGATCGTGAAAGGTCATCTTATTTCATTTAAATACTTTGTTCAAATAATTTTTTTTTAAAAATATCGGTTACTTAGCTGAAGTTTTTTTTCCAAAGGATCATTTCCAGAGTTCCAAACATTTCTGTCCATCTGCGACACGACCCTCCTGCCCTGACTAATGAAATGTATTGTTTGGTCGTGACTGTTCAATCCCATGAGAAGACCCCAATCAGAGATGTGAAGCTCACTGCTGGTTTAAAACCCGGTAAACATCCCTTTTTAGAATTTGATCAGCGTTAAGCAACAGAAAATAAATGTCAGTGGTGTCAACTATGGGAAGTTTGCCCAATATATGGTTATAATATAGTGCTCTTTGTGCAGTATTAATTGTTAGGATAATGTTTGAATTCTCTGTATGTTAAAACACCAATATTAACACTTTTAGGACAGGATGCCAATTTAACTCAGAAGACTCATGTGACTCTCCGTGGAAGGGAGCTGTGTGATGAGTCCTACCCGGCTTTACTCACTGACGTTCCTGTTGGAGACCTACACCCAGGGGAACAGGTGAACCTGGTCAATTGTGATTGGAGAGGAAATCAATTCAGTTGTAGTTTTAAATATGTAGTGAGTTCTAGACAGTTTTAGAGCATTTTAGTAGCATATCCTGAGACTAAAAAAGTGATTTAACTAATGCACATTTTATACACATTTTACATATTTTAATGTGTAAAATGTCTTAAGCAGTTTTTATACAAGAGATTTTAGAACAAGTGACCCTAATATGGAGAATTAGTTGCCTGACAAAATAACTGAATAACACTAAGTTTGTAACTTAGTGAAATAATCTTTCAGTCAACTTTTATTTCTAAACCAAACACAAGGAATCCTTGGGAAGTTGAGAATGATAATAAAAAAAGACGGAGTAGTAATGATGCCACTCTTATGCTGAATTCCCAAGAATTTAGCCAGTTGGTATCGTAAACTTTAAAAGGTGGGAACATTATCCTAGAACATATATCAGGAGGAAATCTCTATAATATTAGTTAAATTAAAGTGCTTTTATTTTGTTACAGCTGGAAAAAATGTTGTATGTTCGCTGTGGAACAGTAGGTTCAAGAATGTTTCTCGTGTATGTCTCTTACCTGATCAATACAACTATTGAAGAAAAGGAAATTGTTTGCAAGTGTCACAAGGTATTTTTCTTTTTGCTATTTTCACTTTTTTTATTGATGTCGTAATAGTTTATAACTGTGAAATTTTAGTTATACATTACAAAGTATTTTTTTCATAGCTACTTCAGGATGCATTATATGTGGAGTGTTCCCTATTTTGTATTATTTTAGTTTCCCTATAAAATAAGCAGATTAGGTGCTTATAGTCTATTATAAATTTTAATTAAATACTGGTTGATTTTTTTATCATTTATATTTATTATAAATGATATAATATAGCATTCATTGCTCAAACATTAGAAAATTGGCTTTTCGTATAGAGAATCAACAGGTTTGAGATCTCGTACAAAAAAGTCTTGAGCCGCTAAACCTTCTTTGTAAAACTACACATTAGATAAAAATCTTTAAGTTGACTTACATGCAGAAGGCTTTGGAGAAAGGGAAGTCTCCTTTTATGAAATGCGTTTTTCTATTAAGAAAGAATCTAATGAAAATTGCTTTTGTTAAGTGCACATAGGAGAGAGAAAATAGGAGAGCTGTCACATCGTCCATCAACCCAGAGGCAGCTGCTGGCAACTCTGGTGTATTTCTTATTGGTCTCTTTTCTGTTTATAGGGATGGGGGGGCATGTTTTTATATAGATTTAACCATATTGTGTGTATCCTCTTTTATTAATGGAATGTTATGATATTTAGTATCTTCTTAGTCCTGGCAGCAGTGTTGTCTCAGCCTTTTCTTGGGAATTGGGTCCTCACCCCAGCACAGGAGAAGGCCTAGCAATCTGGGGACTTGTAGTTTGGTTGCTGCACAGAGTCTGGGCCGTGGGCTGTCTTATAAATCATTGCGGGTAAAACTATCCTAAGTGAGTTAGGAGTATTTCCCAAGTGGGAGGGAGGACGGCTTATAATATAATTTCACTTAGCCTGATGTAATGAAAAGAACCCTAGATGGTGAATTGGGAAATAAGAGTGCCAATCTCTGTACTACCTCCTACCTTGTGAACTCAGACTAGCCATGTAACTTCTTTTGGCCTCAATTTCCTCACCTACAAATAAGAATGTTCAAGTTCTATGCAGGTTTAGAGTCCTAAGCCTTGGATGTCATTTCTCATGATGATGATGAAGCTTATCTAGACTTGGGATGTATCTTTTTGAAATAATTGTTCGCTACCTAGTAACTATCCTGGAATTGAGCTAAAGCAGTGTGCTGCTGCATCTTTAAGCAGGGTTTCTTCTCCTCAAGACGTGATATCACTGAGGTACATGCCACTTTTTTTAGAGAAACATATATTTATTCTTCTACCAGTCCATTCCCAAGGCATGGTTTTAAGGGACACTGATTCTAAGGGATAGAAATAGATGTTACACAAGAAAGAATTAATTAGTCACATATGTTTGGAAAATGCTGGGTTAAAAGGTGTTAAACATATTTTTGCTTCAGGACTTAGCACAGCACTGATTTGCTAATGTGTATTGAGAATCTTCGCAAAACACTATGGTGATTATCTTTCAAAATTATTTTACCAAGAAACACTTTTTTCATAGATGTTTTATAGGTCCTAGTGTCATTTGGAAGAAATTTTTTGAAATTTAAAGATAAATCCTTTTTCCTTCACTAATTAAGTCTCATTTTTACCTATATGTGAGTCTGCTCTGTAGGCCATGTGGAAATTAAAAGTAGGCCACATCTGAACGAATCACTGAGTTGCTTCTTCATTTCCATAGATCTTTTCTGTGGGAAAATGTTGAGGCCCTAGGCTTTAGACCCATGGAACCACCGCACACTCTTTTCCAACCACTAAAATGAGTGCATCGTACCTATTAAACTTTTTTTAAAAGTTAGCTTAATGCTACTGAGGGAGGAAATAATTTGCAGCATATAATAATAATAAACATTATTTAGGCATTTCACTAAGTGCTTTGTATGCATTATCTCATTTAATTATCGTAGCAATTCATGCGAGGATTATGAAATTGAGACTTAAAGAGACAGTATAACTTTTCCAAGGTCACATCACTATGTCCGAGGTCTACGTAGCTAGTAAGTATGTATCCGGCCAGGATTAAAATCCCGATCTGTCTGGTGTCACAGCCTGAGTTTTTAATCAACATGACCTTTTTTAAAGGTTTCTCATCAATAGGGTGGATTGTTGGTTTCAAAGATATAATAATAACCCCGTTGTTTCTGAACCCCATTGTTTTTAGAGTAGAGATGTAGCGTGTTGGTTAATAGTACAGCCTCCAGGGTTATATTCGGTTCTGTCTCTGCCTTTGTCACTTACTAGCTTTGTGATCACTTCATCTTAAAATGGCAGTAATAATTGCATCTGTTTCCTTGAGTTCTCCTGAGCATCATGTAATACATATGTAATGCTTATAATACCATGTCATACTACATTATTATTATTATTATTTTTTTTTTTGGTGAGGAAGACCAGCCCTGAGCTAACATCCGTTACTAATCCTCCTCTTTTTGCTGAGGAAGACTGGCCCTCGGCTAACATCCGTGCCCATTTCCTCTACTTTATATGGGACGCCGCCACAGCGTGGCTGACATGCAGTGCGTCGGCGGGCGCCCGGGATCCGAACCGGCGAACCCCGGCCTGCCAAGCGCGGACGAAACCGCTACGCTACCGGGCAGCCCCTACATTATTATTTTATCATTACCATTACTATTATTTTAGTCTTTAGGTGAGGTAAAGAACTTAGACAAAAAGAAGACCCAGATTCTAGGCTTGGCACCACTAGCTTGGTGGCCTAAAGCCAATCACTTAATCTTACTTAACATCTAGTTCCCCTTCTGTAAGATGGTGCCGATGCCTACCCTGCCCACTTTCGCTAGATCCTGAGATAAATAATGTATAAGAAAGCACTTTGCAGTGTGAACTGTTATAAAATCGTAAGATAATTTATTAGAAATAGTAATCGGGTCTCCCTACATAGATTTTTACAGCTATTGTCTATGGAAAATACCTCAGCTTCTTAATATATAAATTGGGATTTTTTATTGATCAGTGATAGATTGTGTTTTGTATGCCTTCTATTTTTAAAACTTTATCTATTGTTAAGATTTAGAAAAGCCATTGAATGTGCCCTTTAAATTCTCTTGCAGGATGAAACTGTAACAATAGAAACTGTCTTTCCATTTGATGTTGCAGTTAAATTTGTTTCAACAAAGGTGCGTTTCTGTGAAGCATGTTGGAAATCACTTAGGTTATAGAAATTAACAGAAAAAAAAAATGGATTGATGTAGTTCTTGACGACCTTTTGTCTTCCTTTGTGACAGTTCGAGCACCTGGAAAGGGTCTATGCTGACATCCCCTTTCTGCTGATGACGGACCTTTTAAGTGCCTCTCCGTGGGCGCTCACTATTGTGTCCAGTGAGCTGCAGCTTGCTCCTTCTATGACCCCAGTGGACCAGCTGGAGTCCCAGGTGGACAAAAGTAAGAATGTGGGTCATCCCACTTAGTTAGCAGAAGTCAGTTCTGTGCGTGTGTGTGTGTGGGTGTGTGTGTGAGGCTAGCAGTGTGAGTTAGCTTTTTGCTAAGGGAAGGAACTTGAGACATACTCACAAAAGCAAATACATTTAGAATTAAGGTAGAATGAGCATCGTTTACGATTTGCTTGAGTAGACCTTATTTCAAAAGATCTGATTTTTGCTACTGTCAGGGAGTTACTCTTTGAAAAATGCACTTGAAAATAAAATAATATTCTTTATATTTGGATTTTTTTATAGATTGTTCTTTCTTATTAATTTTTAAATAAGGTTTACTATTGTTTACAGTTTGAAGTGGGAAAAAATGTTTGTTTATTAAAGAAACTTTGGAAAAAAATAGAAAAGTAGATGCTAAGTTTTCTAAATCATCCAACTGAAACAGTTTATAGAAGAGATTCAAACCCAGGATATTACCTTTCTGGTTTGGTGTGCTTTGGGCTTGTATGCTTCTTGAGCTGTTAGAGGGAATAAAATTTAATTTGAATGTTAACCCAAGCAAAATTGTGTTCAACTACATTATAAGGGTAAATACTATGAGAAAAAAATCATGAAGTATTCTTAAAACTAAGTATAAATGAGACATTTTATTTGCTGTCTTTGTTTATCTATCTACTACCTGACTTCAGCAATGGAAGTTGTAGTTGGTTTGCAGTTCAGATTAAAATTAGATGAGTAGTTATCAGAATTCCAACATATTTTTGCATCTGGCTTGTAAATAAGTTTCAGTATCTATCAGTAAATAATCAACAAATATTTATTGAGTGCTTCCCTGTAAGCGCCATGCAAGGCTCTCCAGAAGACACCAAGAAGAACAGGCAGTCTCCATACTCACTTCTGTGCATTTTAGAAAACTCATCATAAAGGAGGTACCATTTTCCCTTGGAGTGATAGGGTTTTTGCACAAGATCTTGGCATCAAATTCTTACGTAAGATCAATAGATAAAAATCAAGCATGTCCCTAAACCTCTCTATTTAAGTGCTAAAAATATGTCCCACATTCTATAAA
Organism: Tapirus indicus; assembly: GCA_031878705.1. NCBI lineage: Eukaryota > Metazoa > Chordata > Mammalia > Perissodactyla > Tapiridae > Tapirus > Tapirus indicus. The sequence continues at coordinate 28,126,881 of CM062937.1, read as the reverse complement.
GTAATAATAATAAAAAACATATTTTGCTTTCGGAATGCCTTCGTAAGTTTTATATTTCTCTCTTGAAACTTGCTCTTCTCTTATGGTTTGGAAATCGTCATCTCTGGTTCTGCTTTGTTCCTCTGTCCTCTCCTTCCTTTTCGCTCACTGTGCTGACTTGAAATAATCGTGAGCTTTAGAGTCAGACTGAACTAGAATCAATTCTCAGTCCTACTGCTTGCTCTTCTGTTATGTGGAACCGTTCATTTTGTTTTATCACTTCTCAAGAGTTAAAGGAGATAATGTACATGGAATAATGTATATGAGATAATTTACATGAAATACCTTAGCCCAGTGGTTGTCTCCTAATGGCTCAGTACAAGCTGGGTGTTTGTCCATTCTTCGCTGATTTCTTTTCTTACTCCTTTAATCCTGACTTTGGTCTCCTTTTTCTTTTTCTTTGAGTCTTCAACTGCCACGCAACCTTGGGCTGCCTGCATTCCCTAGTCCAGTTAGAAGAGCCACTGTATGCTTAATCCAAGCTAGAAACCACAGAGAAAAACTAGACTCCCTCTCTACACCCACATCCACCCGGCACCAAGTTCTCCCTCCTACGTGTCTCTTGGATCCAGCTTCTCATCTCCATGCTGACTGCCATGCTCACCATTTCTCACCTGGCCTTTAGAAACAGCTTCTTAACTAGTTTCCTCCTTGCTGGTCTCTCCCCGAGTCTGCCTTTCACACTGCTACCAGAGTTTGATTACTCAAAAAACTATTCTTAACTTGTCATTCCTACTTAAAAAACTTTCAGGACATTCCTGACCTTTCCCAATCTGCTCGGCTTTCCTTTCCAGCTTCTTCTACACCAGTCTCTCTGCTTCCCTTGGCTCTTTCCTAGACTTCAACCAAGCTAGACTTTCCACATTCAGCAAACATTGCCCCCATCTATTTTGAACATATTACTTTTGTCCAAAACCCTCTCCCTCTTCTTTTTCAACCTGTTGAGCTCTCGTTTGCTCCTTAGGACTCAGGTCCTTCGACTTTCTGATCCTCTCAGCAAGGCTAAGGACTCTTCCTTCTTTACTGCCCTGGTGACTTGTACATCCTCCTATAACAATACTTACCCCATTATATCGTAATTACTTATTTATAGATGCGGCTCCCCTGCTCAACGGTGTGCTCCTTTAGAGCCAGAGCTGTGACTTAACTCATCTTTGTGTTGCCAGCCTCCTAGTAGTTCGTTAGTGTTTATTAAGTTAATGAATGGTCTCTAGTTTGAATTTCCCATTACTAGCTTCCTATTGCTGCTGTAGCAAATTACCACAAAGTTAGTGGCTTAAAACAATACAGATTTATTACCTTAAAGTTCTGGAAGTCAGAAGTCCTAAAATCAAGGTGTTGGCAGGGCTGCATTCCTTCTAGGCTCTAGGGAAAATCCTTTTCTGGCTTCTAAAGGCCACTTGGATTCCTTGGCTCGTGGCTCCTTCCTCCATCTTCAGAACCAGCAGTGTACCTTCTTCAAATCTCTCTCTCTGACCTCTGCTTCTGTCTCCTTCCATCTCACATCTCCTTCTCAGACTCCCTCTTGCCTCCCTCTTTCCCTTACAACCCTTGTGATTACACTGGGCTCAACAGGATAATCCAGTTTAATATCTCTATTTGAAGACCCTTATCTTAATCACATCTGTGAAGTCCTTTTTGCCATATCAGGTAACACACAGAGGTTCTGGGAATTAGGATGTGGATATCTTGGGCGGGCGGTGCAACATTATTCTGTCTGCAACCTCTGACAACACCAGCACTGATGCACTATAAAGTTTGTGTTTGACACATTAAAAATAACAACTTTTCTAGGTCATAAATTTGACTGTAATGTTAATTGTTAATAAACATGATCATTTTGGTTAACTTCTTAGGGAGGACTTTAGGAGAGTTTAATATGAATGTCCCAGGTATTAAAAAAGCTATCTTAAGAGGTTTAAATTGATGTATTTTTTTACTTCCTGGGCTACAATATCATTTCCTTAAAAATTATTTAAAAGTAGTTAATTAAAGTAAAAATTGACCCAGCTTTTTTCCCTTTCATTTCTGGTATCTACTCACAATCATAACCATTAATTTATCACAACCTTCTTCACTGGAACACCATAAAAACAATTACTTAATGTTTAGGGACTTGATTGTTATTTGAAATTTAGTCTTAGATAGGCACTGTTGCCACTTGCATTTGAAGGAGTGACATTGCTGGTCCTTGGTGCTGACAGGTAAGGAAGGCTTGGTTTAGGTGAGCATTTATCTTGTCATCAGGAATTTGGTATAAAATTGGCAAGAGGAAAGCATCCTTGCACAAGAGGTAAGTAGCCACATCAGGCAATAATGAGGCAGTATGTGGTGTATTTTCATTTGAATGGTATCAATAATGTGTATTTATTCAGAGAAAGCCAGAGTTTTCTAGAATGACATTTTGGGTACCTTAACCGGTAACTAAAATTTTCTCTTTTCTTTTTCCCTACTGTGAAATGTTTCCTTAGGAGACATGAAATTATTTGGAGAAAGAAAAATAATCACCAAAGGGTATTATTCTGACTCCAGACCTCTCCCTTTTATTAGTTCCCATAGGAACCTGACACAGACATACAGATGCCTCACCTGTTTTGATTATAATGGAATATTGATAGATTAGAAAAAACACTGGATAGGGATTTGAAAAAGTGACCTTGAAAAAGTCATTTAAGATCTCTGAGTCTTACTTTCCAAGTCTCTATAAATAATGAGTAATTGGTAAGGTGTTCTCTCTTTGTTATATTACTTGGAGGTATAAGTCTCCTTTCCAAGATGAGATCCTTGCATAAGAATTATAAAAAAGACTCTTTCTTGTCTTGTAGTTGTCTTACAGACTGGAGAGAGTGCTACTGAATGCTTTTGTCTTCGGTGCCCCTCTGTTGGAAATGTTGAAGGTGGAGTAGCAACTGGGCATTATATCGTCTCCTGGAAGAGGTAAAATTACTCAGCCCTATTTTCTTCATTATCTATGCCACTCTAATGCCTTTATTACATGTCATTGTCATTTAATAGTTGAGAGCTTCTGTCAGTCATGGAGAGCAGACTAGAAGTAACTTGCTGTCACTGACCATGTGTCAAAAACTAAGATTAAAAAGGATAATTAAACTTGTATTTGTGTTTGTCACAATTTGTGACCTATATACTGATGAAATTTTAGACAAACTAATTCTGATGATAGGACCATTAAAAACATTAGGAGAAACTATCCTTATTTGTAGTCAATAGTACTGTCTACATAGAAAGCCCAAGGGAATCAAGAAATTATTAGAATCATAAGAATTTCAGCAAGGTTGCTGGATATAACATCAATATACAAAAGTCAATTGGATTTCTACATATCAATAATAAGCCTCTAGGCAATGTGCTTTTAAAATAAATATAAATGATAAAATAGGTATCATTTGCAGAACAAAAATTATAAGAAACGTAGGAATATATCTAATAGAAGATGTGGATTACCGTTATGGAGAAAATTATAAAACTAAAACATGAAAGGAAGACCTAAATAAATGGGAGAGACATAAAATGGTCTTGGGTAGGATTTGGATAAGATTTAATATTGTAGAGACCGACCCGGTGGTGTAGTGATTGAGTTCGCACGCTCAGCTTCGGTCGCCTGGGGTTTCACAGGTTCAGATCCCGGGTGTGGACAGACGCACCGCTTGTCAAGCCATGCTATGGCGGCGTCCCATGTAGAGCAAGGAAGATGGGCATGGATGTTAGCCCAGGGCCGGTCTTCCTCAGTCAAAAAGAGGAGGATTGGCAACGGATGTTAGCTCAGGGCTGGTCTTCCTCACCACCCCCCCCAAAAAAAGATTTAATATTGTAAATTGCTCTATAGATTCAGTGCAGTTTCCTTCAAAATCTCAACAGCTTGTTTTGTTTTGTTTTTGTGGAACTTGACACTATTGATTCTAAAATGGATATGAAAAAGCAAAAAATCAGAAATCTTCAAGATACTGCAGAAGAAGAACTAGGCAAGGGTACTTGCTCTTCTAAATTCCAAGACTTACTATAAAGCTACTGTCATCATCACTATGGCATTGGCTTGGGATAAGTAAATAAGCCAATGGAACAGAAGAGTCTAGAAATAGATCCATAGATCCACACATAAGGAAATTATATTTTACAGAGGTAGCATTGTAGATCAGTAGGGAAAGGATGAATTGTTTTATAATTGGTGGTGAATAATTCTGTATCCATTTGGGAAAAAAATTGGATCTCTACTATATACTGTATATAAAAATTAATTCCAGGTATATTGAAGTTCTAATTGTAAAAAGTAAAACTATTACTTTTAGCAGAAAAATAAGAGAATTGCTTTGTGACTTCAGAGTAGGAAAGAATTTCTTTAAATAAGACAGAAAGTACAAGTCATTAAAATTAATGAATTTGATTTCTTAAAATCAAGTTTCCAGTTCATTAAAAAACACCATAAAGAAAGTGAAAAGACAATACAAACTGGGAAAAGCTATTTGCAACATGTAAAACTGACAAAGTATTAGCATTCATATCAAGAACTTTTACAGATTGTAAGAAAAACACATGTCTCCTAACAGAAAATTGAACAAAATGCTTGAGTAGGCAGTGTAAGTGGAGCAAAAGCCAGATGGTCAGTCAACAGGGAGAGAAGGTCAACCTTACTAGTAATCTGAGATTCAAAGTACTCCTATTAGTTTGGAAAAATAAAAAGGTTTAACAATGCAAAGTTTGTCAAGAGGTAGAGTATAAATTAAAACAATTATTTGGATATCTGCTCATCAGTACCAGGTAAAGTTGAAGATGTCTGTCCCCTTCAGTCCTAGGAAAGGTCTCAAACATGTATACCAAGGATAGATGTATAAGAATGTTCACAGCAGCACTGATTATAACAGTAAAAAGTTAGAAACAAACTAAACATCCATCAACAGGAAAATGGATAAATTGTGGCACATACCTACAACGGAATACTATATATCAATGAAAATGAATGAACCAGAGCTGCACCTATCAACCTATTAAGTGAACAAAGCAACTGCAGGTGTTCAAAATATGAACAAACTGCATATATATAATAATGGAAAACATGTAAAACATACCATGTGTTTCTTAGGGCTACATATAAATTTGGAAAAATGTAAAGAAATACATAGGAATGATAGATACCAAATTCAGGATAGTAGTTACTTCTGGATGGAGGGGGAGGAGATGCAAGCAGGAAGGGGTACACGGGAAGATTCGACTATATTATGTTTTTTTTAGGCCGGGAGGTAGTTACATGATATTTCATATATTATTTTCTTGGTATGGCTCAATTATGTCATAAATTTTAAAACAGTGAATAAGATTTATTAAAAATGAGAAAGGAAAAATATGTAATTTTATTTTAAAAAAAGCTAACTTGTTTTTATTGTCCCCACTTCTGAATTTACCATATTGGTGTTCAATTTAATGCATATATTTGTAGGAATTAAAACAGCATTTTGAAGGCCCTGCTTAGTTATTGCATCTTGTGGCTGTAATACTGTAAAGGCGTACGTTTCTTGATGATGAGGGGTGAGATGTTTTTGCCTGTGTGTTTTGCTCTGTAGTAGCGTGCACGCGGTGTCAGCTGTTCTGCCTCTAGATACGGACTCTTCCTCAGGGCCTTCCTTGGCAGTCAGACAGCTGTTCCACTCCCTACCCCGACTGTAGTATAGGGAACACGTGGGCCAGGTTCACAAGCTTACTCTCTTTATCTCAGGAAAGTTGGAATGCCGCTCTGTTGATGGATAGAAGATATTTTTAGTTCTTCAGTTCTACTGTGCACTTAAAGTGAAATTATAACAGTGCACTTCGAAGTGGGCTGGCGCTCATCTGTGCCCTCAGTGTGACAGGGTGTTTGTGTCGAAGTGAAAATCACCGCACTACCACCTACATCGAGAATGTTTTGCTACCGACACACCATGTTCAATGGTGTGCTTCGTGATGTAGTTGATTTACGTTCTGGCGCAACTCCTTACTTCATCACTGGGACTAGAGAGCAACCTGGGGTTATAATACTTGTTAGTTGGAAATATTCAAAACAAAAATGGGATTCTAAAAACTCTTATTTCACAAAACTACTTCCATTGGTAAAGTTTTAGAAAATGGATAAATAATTTATATTTCCTTTGAAACTAGTTGGTGCATATACAGGTTCCCTGTTTTTGATTTATTAACTTTCCACATAAAATGTGAATTTAAAAGATGCCTTTTTCTGCCGTAGGACTTCAGCCATGGAAAATATCCCTGTCATCAGTACCGTCATCACTCTGCCACACGTGATTGTAGAAAATATCCCTCTCCACGTGAACGCAGGTAACACCATTCAAATTGGTGAAAAGAATCCAATAAGAATATTTATTTTAGCTTCTAAAATTTTTAAAAATTTTTTATCATGAAAAAGGCCCAACATTTACAAAAGTAGATTATGATCATTCTTGTGTCATCTATTCCTCTACACACTCCTCCTACCCCCATTATTTTGAAGCAAATCCCAGATATTGTTTCATCTGTAAATATTTGAGTATGCATCTTTAATATTAGTGGTTATTTTTCTAAACATAATCACAATACCATTATTATGACTTTAAACATTAGCAATAATTTCTTAGTATTATCAAATTCCAGTGTTGTAATTTCCCTAGTTGACTCTGAATGTTCTTTAGTTCGTTTTAAGGTCTCTACATGGCAATTGATGGATGTCTCATACTTTTGAAATCTATAGGCAGGCAGACTCCCTCTCCCCCTGCTCCTCTGCCACCTCTTCCATCACCTCCGCCCCCTTCCCCCTCTCTTCCGTGCTGTTTATTTATTGAAGACACTGAGTCATTAGTTCGTAGAGCTTCCTACCGTCTGGATTTTGCTGATTGCATTGCATCATTTTTGAGTGTTTCTCTGTCCCTATAAATTGGTAGTGAGATCTGTAGACTTGATCAGGTTCAAGTTTTTGGCAAGAATACTTCCCTGTTAATAGTATGTGCTCCCATCAAGAGGCACATAATGTCTATCATTCCTTCTTGAACCATCATTGATATTTAGGGAAATCTTTTGTAGATTTTTAAAATTATTCCTAAAATATAATTCAGCTCCTGACAGCCAAGACCTTTTCTAACTCAGTCCATTTTAGGAGACTTTGATTCTTCTTAGCCTGTTTTATCATAGTCCCATGGCTATTGTCCAGTCAAAGAATTTTCTTATTTAGCAAGAGTGCAGTAATATTATTAATTTAAATATCCCCATGTCTGTTGAATGAGATTCATTTACAAAAAGAACCCATGAATGGTGAGCTATTTTTTTTAACCAAGAGAAATGTGTCATCTTTCTCTGCAGATCTGCCATCATTTGGGCGTGTCAGAGAATCGTTACCTGTCAGGTATCACCTGCAGAATAAGACGGACTTAGTTCAAGACGTGGAGATTTCTGTGGAGCCCAGTGATGCCTTCATGTTCTCAGGTCTTAAACAGGTACCGGTCATATCTCATTGGGCTGCTCAGGTATACACAAAAGTGTGGCCAGGAAATGGAGAGCTGTGCATTTAGTTTTTACAAATGAACTGATAAGGCTGACTGCGGTCCCTGTTATTTTGATAGTAGTGAATTTTTAGTTACTTTTAAAGATTAAGTCAATTTGCTAAGAGGTGGATTAAATGGGCAATGCTTTTCACATCAAGATCACACATATAGGTTCTTTCTCCGTATAAAACAAGAGTTCGCAAATCCTTGGACTGTACTAGAATTCCTGAAAAATTTAAATTTCCCTTTTATTATTAATGAGTTTATTTGTGTGTGTGTGTCTTTTGAGGCCTGGAGGCATGACTACCCTTATATTAAAAGCCTAATCTCTTCTGAACTATCAGTGAAAATTTTTAGAGATTTTCGATCTTGTATAGGATTGACTTATCTTTGGTACGTTTAGACACAGTTTTGTATCTACAAATAAAAATAAATTATTCAGGTGTTTTGATTTCATCCATTCAAATCAGAGGTGGAAAAGTTCTTCAGATTTTTCAGTGGAACATATGCTCTCAGGCAAGACCAGTTTCAGTGAATACTGTCCTCCACTGTCCAACTGATAACAGAGACAGCCCTCAGTAGTCAGTAAATAACTTTTATTAGCAAGGATGTAATTAGAGAAACAGACGTGTTGTAACACCTAGAAGTATCTACACTGACTAATCATCTGTGCTGCGCGTGTTCTGAGTGCTGTGGTTTTTTGTTAAATGCAAAACAGAATTATATATGCAGTATACTGTAAGTCCATGCACTAATTTAAATTTAGAATTTATACTAAATAGAATATTAGCTATGATCTGTTGGTACACATGTATGTATTATCTTTGAGACTTCATAAACCTGTATGTACTCGTTTCCAAATGAGTATGCTTTTCTTGCATATCCTGGTCTTTTTCACATATTGACTTATAAATAATTAGATAATGTAAGATACCCAAATCCTACCAGTTTGTGTTCTTTTCTAAAGTATTGTTAAAATTTTCCAAACATCTTTTTTTCCTCCTGAAGTTATTTGCCTTACCACAAAGGTAAAATCCCTAAAAGAAAACACCAGAAACAACTAGTTTGTCTTTTGTTGACATAATGTTTGCAAAGCTGCTTTTCTACAAATTATCCCATAACATATTGTGACTGTGACGTCTACCTGGTCTAAGACACAGAAATATTGATCCCATCTAGTGTTCTCATTTTGAGAAACGGAGAAATCATGCCCATATTTTTTATGTTTATTATCTGCATGGTCCTAGCCTCATACTAATTCAGCCCTACATTTTGGAATGTGTCTGGAAGATGGAATAGGAAAGAGAATATTTCACCAGAAAGATTTGCGTGTCCAATCATTTGTGAATAATCTAGGGGTAACAGCATATAGATATTGCAAGTATATATGTTTGATTATCTTTCTCTGTAATTTTTTGTGACTTAGATTCGATTACGTATCCTCCCTGGCACTGAACAGGAAATGTTGTATAATTTCTATCCTCTAATGGCCGGATACCAGCAGCTGCCATCCCTCAACATCAACTTGCTCAGGTTTCCTAGCTTCACCAATCAGCTGCTCAGGCGTTTTATACCTACCAGTATTTTTGTAAAGGTAAGGCTTAGAAATGTTCTGCTTTTTAAATTGACTGTCTTGAAAACAAATAAGACATTTTTTCATGTAAACTTCACTGAACAATATGTTAAGACTAACAGTGATAGTTTTGATTTTTATTATATGACTTTGGCAATATTGCTATTCATTTCTATAAAGCGACTATTATTTTATAGAATCTAACTTCAAAGACTTTTCTTCCCTTAGGGACATAATGATTAATCCTTGTCATATCCTTCAACATGTTTTTTCTTTGTCTTAGTAAAGTGCAATTTTAAGTTGTAGTTAGTTTGTAACTAGTCTTTAATCAAAATGGATTAACTTTTAAAATAAGATCCCTGAACTTCCCTAATTCTCTTAACTGTGTAATACTGGATTTGGGTCTTTTCTGAAAGTGAGCATCTGTCGGAAACTATGCTCTGGTTTAATGTTTTGGTCTTTTACAATGACGCAGCTTCCGGGCTCCTGCAGTAAGGGAACATGGAGCATGGTCGTCCTGTGTGGGAGAGGGACTGGGCCACATGGTGGTTCGTCTAGCCCAGTGCTTCACCCCCGATGAAGCCACTCTCTTTTTTTTTTCATATCCATGGTTTTATTTAATCCTCAAAACCACTCTCTAAGGTTGGTACTGTCCCCATTTTTTTAGATGAGAAAACAGACTCGGAGGCATGAAGTAATTTTCTCAAGATTGCAGAGCGAGGAAGTAGTAGCACTAGGATTAAAACCTTGTCCCTCTGATTTCAGATGGCAAATTCTTCACCCTGGGGCGATGAAGCCATTCTTGATGCCTAAAATTAAGGCTGTCCCTCCAGATAGTTCTGGTTTCTCTCACTAACTCAGACATACATGAATATGAATGAATCCTGTGTGCCCTCTTTTTATTTTAAGTTTATACCCCTTTTGGAATGACAAGTTACATTGCTTATTATTTCCTTTTTTGTGTCTGTCTTATTCAGGTTTGGGGGAACCACCGCTTGTTTATATAATCTGGGATTTGGTAAATTATAAATTAGTCTGTGTTAATGTATTCCTCATAATCTTCCTAGCTTTTATTTTTCCAGACTTACACAACATTTCTTGCAGCTGCAAAAAAAAAATCATTTTATTGACCCCTCTAAGCTCCTATCCTACACCATACTTTTAAATTGTAAAAGGAAGATCTCGTAATTTTAGATCTCCTTGTGTTTAAACAGTGGCTTTTTTTTAAGACTTAATTTTTTTAGAACAGTTTTAGGTTCACACAAAATTGAGAAGAAGGTGCAGAGATTTCCCATGTACCCCCTCCCCCCACACAACAGTGACTTTTTCAGCATTTCCACCTGATCACATTCTCAAGCCATTTCCATTGCTGTTCCTCACTGTCATGTCTGAGGTCCCCTGCAGAGGGAAAGTCTCATGACTGGGGTGAGGAGTGGTGGGGAGATGGGTGGTCTCTGATGTCCTTTGACCTTCTGAAGTTGGCTGTTCCTAAACTCAGAAGTCCTGCTGTAATCGGTGTGAAAGTGTGTACCCGAGTGCAGACATGATCATATTCTCGCTGTACAAACCAGCTTGTTTGAGGTGTGAGAATTGATCATTTTGAGGAGTCAGGACTTCGGTTCCATCGATTAATCTCTCATTCCTTTCCCTGCAGGGCTCAGTATCCCCAAACCTAATCCTAGCTAATGCTGGTTCAGTCTTCTGGTTTTCTTTCACAGGAAACCTCTTCTGAGTAGTGTTTAAATCCATGAGGAAAAGTTACAGAAAAATAAACATTCATAAGTTTTAGCATAATTAATTCTAACTGTGATGATCTTTTCTCTAAATACCAGTACCACCTTCCAGGAACGTGACTGCTGCCGGAAAGTTGCCTCAGAGCCAGCAACTCTGTCAGTTGAGGAAACTCACAATTAAAGTTGTTTCACCTGTCACACTAAGGGCAGTGAACAAGGATTACCCTTTTCCCACTTATTGAACTATCACTGACTAAAATTTTATATCCGTCACACCTTTATTAAACTTTAGAACTGTGTTATTCTAATATGGTAGCCACTAGCCACATGTGCCAATTGAGATTTTAATTAAAATTTAATTTAATTTAAAAATTAGTTACGCAGCCACACTGGCCACACGTCAAGTGCTCAACAGCTAAACGTGGCTACCATATTGGGCAGCACTGATGCAGGTTTTGTTGGACAGTGCTGCCCTGAAGCACGGTTGGATCAATATTTTCTTCCTTTGAAAAATAGATTTCAGTTTTCTAATTGCATGATGTATTTGTCTTCTGTCCCTGTCTGTAAAGCTCTGTGGGGTAAGGATTTAACCAGATTAAGCCATTATTCTGTTTCTAAAACTGAACATCCTCCATCAGTACTAAAAAATTACATCAATTGTAAAAAAATTCTTTCCCTTATTCCGTTCCTGCCTTGAATGTCGGAGACCTAACTTACACATGCATGCAAGCATGCATACACACATACATACACACACACATACCTACATACACAGTACATACACACATACCTACGTACATACACATATACCTATGTACATGCACACACATACACACGCACACCTACATACCTACGTACACACATGCACACATACATAGCTACATACCTACATACATACACACACACACACACATACACATACATACATGCCTACGTACATAGAGCCACACAGCAACAGAACTTCCAGCAGGAGTGCTCTCCTCACTGCCTCAGGGACTCCCGTAGGAAATGTTCTGCTTACAGCACGGCAAGTGGCTTCTGGCAGTGAAGCTGTCACGCTGTTCTATTTCATGTTCTGAACACCGTCTCTCTCATGCTTTTCCCACAAAGGTCTGCTAATGTAAATCTTTCTAATAAAATAAAATTGTTTGCAAGACTTTAATTTTTTTAGCTACTCCATGACTCTCTGGGGTGTTGCTAGCCTGTCAGAAATTTTACACCTAAGGACGGTTATGATACCTTTTGTTCATGCTTAGCCTTTACTGTTCTGCTGTGATGTTTTAAGTGTTTTCAGTCAGTGACCTTAGAGAAAGGGAAATTCTCAGTTTTGTCTGCTGCCTCTGTCCTTGTTGTACTTGTTGTAAGATAGCCTAGAGTCACTGAGAATCGCTTCTTCTCAAACAGGAGACTGGGAGACCTTGAGTTCCCGAAACTTGTCTCTCAGCTCGGGTTTGTGGGCTGCTTGAAGCTTGAGACACAAGGGGGCCCCGAGCAGGAGAGGGATAATAAACTCGATCACTTGGGTAGGAGTGGTGAACAGTTTCCCCATCACGCGCCCCTGGTGACGGATTGGCAGTAGCTGCTAGATCACAGGTTAAGAGAGGAGTGGTGACTGAGGTGGGTTCGGCAGGTGCAGGCACGTGGTCAGCTGGTGATCTGCCGCTGGTGTCGAGGGAAATGGACGCACCTGGCTGTCTGGTTGCCATCCCCAGGGTCAGGGGCAGGAAGAGGTGGGGGGCAGGAAGGAGAGGAACACATTTGGTTTCAATACCGGCACGTGTTTATTCTGCTTTTGTGAAACACTATCAAGAATCTCAAGATCTTTTCAATTAGTAGAGCTTTTGTTGTCATTATTACTTTGTGAACCCGCTTTGTCTTCCCACTGTAAAGCCACAGGGCCGACTCATGGATGACGCCTCCATTGCCGCTGCGTGATGTTCAAGACTGGCCGCTTGCGGTTCTTACAGAGACGTGGATGGAGCTGTATGCGTTTTTCATTGTGAACTGTAGCTTTGATCATGGTAAAAGTTAATCTTTTCTATTTTTTAATGGATGTTATACCAACTATTCAGAGGAACTCATGCTTAAAATATTAGGAAAAATCTATCCTCTTTTATAGTTTCACTAATAAATATTTGAAATCTGTCAGTGTGACGTGAAAGGATGTCAGATCATTGTTATTGTTGACCATTTTAAGAATAGTAAATTCTTTTAAAAGTAGGTGATTTGCATGTGCAATATCAGAGGAAAATTAAGCATCTCAAATATGACTGGACAAGGACAGAAAAATCTGCCGATATCTGACCCCGGGAAGCTCTGGATCCCCACGAGTCTCCTTCAGAGTCAGCTGAACTGGAGGTCAATCCATCCTCATAAAGTCAGTGTGTGCTCAGAATACATCACAACAACTTAGAAGCAATTGTATGACTGATACAGAAAGCTTCCAGAAAGTATTAATCAAAGAAATTTAAGTTGTCTAAAAAATGTCTTTGCTTACCATCCAAACATGTCACATAGGTTCAACTCACAGCCAAAACGTGGATCATTTCTGAAGCAGGTTTGTGTTTGTAAGTGCATTAACAAGATCTTCATCTGTGAGGCTCTGACGCTGCAAGGATCTGACTATAAGCATAATTTCCTAAACTAAAAGTTTTTGAAAAAGATGCAAGGTCTAAATAAGAGCTTTTAGTTACGTTGTGCAGTTTTGAAACAACTATTTAAAACTATTGAAAATTCATGTAAATAAAAATCATATTGTGAAAATTTTCTTTGTTAAAATATCTTAATTTAAAACTGCTTGATTTCCTGGAAAACTTCATTATTTAAAGATGTAGGAGTTGTAAAAAGGAAATAGTGATGTAAATAAATATGTTCTCTTTCAAATATGCTTGTATATATATCTTTTGTTTCTTTTGAGCTTGTTTGATTTCAGCTTCATGAAACAGCTTTTACTGAGAACACTGTTGCACGAGGTGTAGTGGAGAGCACAGGATTGGAAATTGGGAGATCTGTGTTCTAGAACTGGCTCTGCTAACCTTTGGGGAGACTCGGGCAATGGAATGGGCTGTCTTGGGGGGACATGAGTTCCCTGTTATCATGACTTTTCAGGTAGAGGCCACAGGAGCTTCTCTCCACAGTCAGGTCGTCTAGGATCAAATCCCAGCTCTGCTGCTGGCCACCTGCATGACTTTGTTCAGGTGACTTGCCCTCTGTGTATCTCAGTGTTCTTAGTCTATAAGATGCAGGGGATGGTAATACCTGTCTCACAGGCTTGTTATGAGGATGATAAAAAGTAATACATGAGAAGAGGTTGAAACAGTGCCTGACCCACAGTAGTGCTCAACTGGTGACATCTGTATTGTCATTACCTTTTATGGGAAGGCTGACGAGGACGTGCACGCATCTACTGGGGGTCTGCTTTGTCAGAATTAGTTGATACATTTTACATATGCAGTACATACATGAGCATATATACGTGTACATACATGTGTGAATATATGTAAATATCTAAAACTGTAAACAAAGGTTTCATGAAATAATGGTTACCATATGTATACTCTTATATTTTATATCCTACTCTGTTTTGTTAAAAAATATCCCTGGTGTAACCTGCTAAATTGATTGCATGACCCACAATGGGATGTAACCTGCAGTTTGAAAAAGTCAAAGGTCCCTTTGAATTCTAAGGTGGTCTGATGCTTCTGTGATAAAGATCGCACATGTTAACACTGCCGTTGTCAAACACGAAGTCTGTGTTAGAACAAATGGACCTCTGACATATGCTTCAAAATTACTCACATTGATGTCAGTATGATTTGTGTAACTACGTATGTGACTGTAAATACACCAAATAAACAGATCTGTGCTTTTCCTTGATCTTTCTTAGAGTTGGCAATAGAGTAATCCTTTCATAACCAGGAATTCTCCCGTCATTAATTCTGTGAATATATTCTGTTTATTTAATTTTAAATTGAAAATTTTAATTCAAAAATACATGAAATCGGGGCCAGCCCAGTGGCTTAGCAGTTAAGTTCACGCACTCCGCTTCAGCGGCCCAGGGTTCACCGGTTCAGATCCTGGGTGCAGACCTATGCACTGCTTATCAAGCCATGCTGAGGTGGCGTCCCACATAGAGCAACTAGAAGGATGTACAACTATGACATATAACTATCTACTGGGGCTTTGGGAGAAAAGAAAAAAAGGAGGAAGATTGGCAATAGATGTTAGCTCAGGGCCAATCTTCCTCAAAAAAAAAATACATGAAATCGTGATCTTCCCTGGGTCCAACAATCAAAACTATCACAGTGTTGGGGGATCTTTTGATTCACTGAGGTTGCAAGTGTCAAGAAGGATCTCACAGTCTTTCCCTTCCTGCCTCTGTGCCATCAGCCACAATCTTCTGTCCTTCGTGAAAGTATCTTACCTTCTGTTTTTGTACTGTGTTACCCTTTGGCTCTCAATATTGCTCTCTACCAGTGTTCTACACCACTCAGGGATACAAAATTTTAATAAAGCATTATGAATGGAGGGGTATGTATTAAAGTTTGATTCCTGAACCATGAAGGTGGGCACCAGTGGATAATTGGAGTGTTTTGAGGATCACCAAGAGGATAAGGATGATAATGTCTTTGGGAGGAAAAAAATTCTTAATTTGCTTAATTTTCTATTTTTATGATCCTAAAAGTTCAACTTAAAATTTCAACTCAGTTTTCCTGATAAAGTCTTAGGTTCCCTATCCTGGAATTCTTTAAGAGGTTGTAGGGAGCATGACTTTTACATTGAATTTTTTTTAAATGCCTTTCACATTATTTGAAGGAAACATTCTTTACTTTTGTTTTAATTCAGTCATTTCTTTCACAGCCCACGTTTATCTCCACCCAGAATATAAAAAATCATCTGGTTGATACTGTCCCTAATAGTAGCTGTTAAGAATTCTGAGTTGTAATTTCCATGTTGGCATTGCAATAAGAGAGGGAGTGCTTTTTTAAAATTTTTTTGTGAGGCAGGCCAGCCCTGAGCTAACATCCGTTGCTAATCCTCCTCTTTTTGCTGAGGAAGACTGGCCCTGGGCTAACATCCGTGCCCATCTTCCTCTACTTTATATGGGACGCCGCCACAGCGTGGCTGACAAGCAGTGCGTCAGCCGGCGCCCAGGATCCGAACCCGCGAACTCCGGGCTGCCAAGTGCGAACTAAACAGCTGCGCCACTGGGCCGACCCCGAAAGAGGGAGTGCTTTTAAGGAAAAAACACAGCAAGTGGAAAAGTTGAACTCACCCTTTTAATGGGGAGGGTCCTAGCAAATACTTCTGAAGCACCCTCTCTTGCTCTAAAACCCCAGAAAAGAAACCTAAAGTGTCCCAACTCCTAATGTAAAAATTACTTAGAGATGGGTTATATTATTTAATGGTAGAGTGAATAAATAGTAGTGACTATAATTTTCAAGAAGCAGTTATGTGCAACCTTAGTGATCAGAGATTGTTAAATGAATACTTGATCCCAAAGAGAAATGTGCACTTTATCTTGTCCCCTCCTTTTTTCCATGCCATAAATCCTCACCAACTAAAGCATTATGAATGCATGCTAAGTAAAAGAATCATTGATGCTATGCATTAAGATATATAAGAAAAATTCACATTTTATCTTATTGTCCCAATACTCAAGTATCTTTTTTTTACGCTTATGGATTTGTTTTGAAACATTTCTAACAAGTGATACTCATGCCATCCTTTGGTGAACTCTGTAACCATCTTCCTTTATTTTAGCCAGCAATGCCATTCTCAGACACATCTACTAAAGAGCTGCGTAAAATTCACTAAATGAGTGTAAAATCCCATGTTTTCATTAGAGAGGAATGAAATTCATAGTTTAGTTATATTCAAGCTCTCTTCAAAGAGCAAATTTGTGAGAAACTTTCCCTTCCTCTCAATTTACTTGAGCCTGAGGACAAAAGAGAAAGTGATCACAGGCCCCTTTGTTTCTGCTTTCCGAAGCGTGTTTTGCCAGAGAGGGAGGGAGCACCGGAGTCAGAACTGCCAAGCCCTCCTGCATTTCAGGGTACATACACCATGCAAATTATAGCCAGAGTGATTTTTTTAAATTCTATTTTCTCCCCAGTCATTGAAAGAATGCAAAACTCATAGCAACGTTAAAGTTGATTTTTCATTTATGAAATACACCCTTGTCCGGAAGGTATCAACATGCATGGCAAATGGGAACTTGCAGATGTCTTGATTAGGTTGGTTAGGATTTCTAATTACGTGTGTTTCCCAAATGATAATTGCCAACATTTACTCTGTGCTACAGTGTGCCAGACGGTTATGTTCTTACCTCATTTAGTACCCCTAAAGCCTGGTGTGGTGTAGGTGCTGTTATTATCCCCGTGTTAAAGATGTGGAAACCGAGGCACAGAGAGCCAATGTTCTGGTTATCACTGCAAAACAAGCCATCCTAATACTTAATGCTTAAAACAACAGCCATCATCTCTCATGGTTCTAGGGCGTCAGGAATTCGAGAAGGGCGTGGCTCTGCAGTTCTGGCTTGGGGTCACTCACGCAGTTATAGTCATACAGTAGCTGGAGTCAGAACAATGGGGATTGTGAGAACGAGAGAGCTGAAGCAGCTTGGGGCTGGCCGGGCGTCTCTCTTCATTTAGTCTGGGGACCTTTCCATGTGGTCGCTGGGCTTCCTCACAGCGTGGCCGTCTCAGGGTAGCGGGCTGCTTCCATGGCAGCACAGAGCTCCAGGGTGAGTGTCCTCGCCAGCAAGGTGGAAGCTGCATTGCCTTTTATGACTCGCCTTGGATGTCACATAACATCACTTGCACTATGCTCCCAAGCCCACCGAGAGTCAAGGGGAGGGAACATGAACTCCATCTCTTGGTGGGAAAATGACCACATCCTAAAACATGTGGGACCGGAGATATTATTGCAGCCATCTTTGGAAAATGCAATCTGCCATACCCAGTGACACAGCAAGTGGTGGAAGAGCTGGGACTCAAATCAAGGCGCTCTGCTGCACAGCCACCATTCTGATGCTCAGTGCTCGGTCCTGAATAAATGAGCCTTTGGCTAAATGTGGATTTGATGACCGAGGCATTAGGCCTTCTGTGAATTAAGAGCTGTTCTTAAGTCTATGGCGGTAAACCTGTTGCCCTTAATTACACACGGCATTCCAAGTGTTTTAACACCTGTGGACCGGTTTCTGTTGGTTGGTAAAGCCATCAAGGATCTGTTCCTGAAGACGAGGGGTCCAGTAGGAGACACTGCCATGTAAACAAATTCCACTGCAAAGTGATAAATGCAGTGGAAATGGATACAAAACTGGCAAACTGATGGGATGTCTGGGATTTGCTTTAAAATGGTCCGGTAAACAAAACGAAATGGAAAACCAGGTCGGGAAGAAATAGATGAAACAAGATTTGAAAAATGTTGGTAATTGTTAAAGGTGGGTAAATGTTGCCTGGGGGCTCACTTCACTCTACTTTTGGATATGTCTGAAAATTCCCTTAATAAACATAATAATAAAAGATAGAAGGGAACCACAGTGGAGGTGATTATAGGGTGTGAGTAAGCAGCAGTGAGGTAGGGCTGCCTCCAGCAGTGGCATTGGAGTTGTTTTCATATTCATAATCAAATTATTCTGTGTTTTTCTTGTATGGGAAGGCATTTCCATCATCTTTGAATAGTTAATGTTATATGAGCTGAGTCTGGAGGACATGTAAAAGTCTGTAAAATAAGCAAATCAAAGAAGAGCCTTCCAGGTGGTGGGGGGTGCTGCTGGCATCCACCCCTGACAGCACCGCGGTATGCCAAGTGCTTTTAGCCCAGACAGACCTGTCCGCTGTGGAGTAAAGCTAACATTTTTTCTACCCGATACGTTCATATTCAGTGATAAGAGAATTAGGGGGGAAATGAAACACAACTGAAAGAATGCTTGCTGCTGTCACCATGGCTGCTTCTGGAGGGCAGGGCTTTTTCTGTTAGAATTCAAGATTTTTTGGATGAAGCTTACCTTTTTTTTAGGTTTATAAGACTCATCAGATTGAAGAATTGTCCTTTAAAAAATGTTTGACCTTCGGTGATAATCAACACCATTGTCTCAACAAAGGACTGAATCCCAAATGCCAAATTTAACAGGAAAAAAGAAGAAGCCTTATATTCCAGATGAAATATTAAATTATTTAAACACATGACTCGGGAGGAGCTCCTGATTTTTGTCAGAGATGTTAGTGACAACCAGTTTCTCAGATTACAATATTTTCTCCCCTTCTGACTGCCATGTTTATTTCATTTTATTTTTTTATCATGAAAATTCCCAAACATACACAAAAGTAGAGACTATAACACATTTCTGTGCTTGTACTCAGCTTTCACAGACACTCTTTGCCATCTACCATCTCTTCTCCTTTTCTATAATTTCACCCATAAATAAAAGGACTTTTAAAAAAACATAACCACAATGCATTATTACATCTAAAAAATTAACAATAATTCCTTAAGATTGTCTAACACACAATATATAGTCAATTCTCCCAAATTGACTAATCAGCATCCAGACAAGGTCCCTCATTACGTCTCTAAAGTCTTTTTTAAGTTTCACTTAGTGTAGAATAGTCGCTTCTCCCATTTACCTCTTATCAAGTGTTGAAGAAATGGGGTCAGTGTCGTGTAAAATATTCCACTCTCTGCTGCTGGCTGATTGCTTCCCCAGGGTGTCCTTTAACTTGCTTCTCCATCCCCTGTATTTCCTGTGGACGGGGAGTTGGAGATGAAAGCTTGCCTGAGTCCCTTCCTTCCTTCCTTTTTTGGTAAGAATATCTCATAAATGATATGCTACACATCCTGTGCCACACGTAACGTCTGGTTACCTCACTTTCAGTGATGCTAAGATTGATCAACGGGTTCAGAGGATGGCAGCCTAATCCCTTTATTATAAGGTTCAGCTAAACATCCATCACTGGCAACTGTCTGAATCAGTTACTTAATTAGAAGTTGCCAAATGTAATTTAAAAATACTATTTTGCATTTATTGGCTGGAATTATTCTGTATAGAAACTTTTTTTTTCTCATCTGCTTGGTCTATTTACCCTAAAATATAGTTCCTATAGGAAAGAGAGAAATTTTTTTTTTACCATTTTTTTTATTGATGTCTTAATAGTTTATAACACTGTGGGGTTTTAGTTGTACATTTTTGTTTGTCTGTCACCTTGTGGATGTAACCCTTCACCCCTTGTGCCCACCCCCCACCCCCCTTCCCCTTGGTAACCACCAACCAGTTCTCTCTGTCTGTGTGTTCACTTATATTCCATATATGAGTGAGTTCATGCAGTGTCTGTCCTTCTCTGAGAGAAATTTTTAATGACTCAATTCTTTCTCGTGATAATTTTCAGAGTAATGAGTTGCTGCCTTCGCTATCTCTAATGTTATTCAAGAGCTTTTTATTTTGGTTTGTTTGTCCTCGCTTTTTTCTCCCTATTCTTATGAAATAATCATGTAAATAACAAGGCCAGGGGACAGGAATGTCAGGTTGGTGTGATGGCTTTGTGACATTTTTGGTGGCAGCTGTCAACTCCTCTGAAGGAGACCAGGGCCCTCCATCTGGCTTCATCTGAATGCAGGGAGACTCGTGCCTACACCCACCCATTTAAAGCTTCCGCTTTGAAAAACAAAGTTGACAGGGAATCTTCAGCTGTAAGATTAAAATCAACAAGACAATTTCTACAAACTGATATCAGACATTCACTCCTGTACACCTTTACCAACCATACACTTAAAATCTAAGTTATAGATGTTCCAATGATTACCTCGGGAAATTAGTGCCTGACATGGAGGAAAGACTAAATTATGTTTAATAAATGTACTTTATAGTAATTCTTTGAAAATAGATAATCTTATATTAATTCTTTGAAAACAGGTAATCACTGAATGATGGCTCTTTCACCACACACACGCACACACACACACAGATACTGTTAAAAAATTGTTCGGACACTTGTTAAAGACAGTAAGGCAGACTTTATTCAAGAGGGGCTACTGCAATGGGGTTTTGTGGGAGAGAAATATGGACTCAACTCAACTCCAACAAGTACAGGTGGGGATTTATAGCCAAGGAGGGAGTGGATGTCTAATTACTAAGAGGAAACATCTGGGGTAAGGGGGGATCTTTGCTGAGGGCAGCCAGGCAGTCAGATAGCAAGGCTGGGGATTTTGCTACACCGATTTAGCAGGATTCTTGCTTCAACAGGATTCTCCAAGGACAAGATTGGGTTGTGGAGTAGGGGGCTCAAAGGAGCCTGATCAAAGTTTGGTCAAAGGAGAGAGTCTGTCAATACACACAACTATTAACCACAATATTTTGTTTTTCAGGTTAGTAATTCCTCCTCCTCTATCAGGTGTGGAGTGTTCACTCCTCTGAAAGTGAAGCTCATCTGAGCTGCTGGGTGACAGCCTTTCAGGTGTTGCTTCCCTCTCCCTCCCGGAAAATTAAACCAGGGCTGTCCCTCCGGAGAGGTCTCTGGTAGAGCTCCCGCGCGTTCATAATACTGCCTCTCCCTACCCGGGATGAGGCGGACTGACTGACTCCAGGTGCTGTGGGGCAGAAAGAAATTTCCAAAGCGGTCAGACAGGCTGGGTGACTGCAGCACAATGAGCCTTTATGTTTTAAAATCGGAACCCAGCTGTGACGAACGAAAAGGCTTTTTTGTACTTAGCAGAAACAGCCCGCAGAAACCTGCGCTGGTTGAGTGAGTCCCACTCCGCGCCACCGCCACCAGGGTGCACCCTCTCGGGCCACATGTCCCCGGGCCCTGCCTGGGCCGCGGTGACCTGGCTCCCGTGGCACCAGGACTGAGTTGTGGCGAGATCACAACCCCTCCAGCGCCTCCGAGGC
The DNA here is from genome assembly GCA_031878705.1 of Tapirus indicus. Lineage (NCBI taxonomy): Eukaryota > Metazoa > Chordata > Mammalia > Perissodactyla > Tapiridae > Tapirus > Tapirus indicus. Next base: position 28,105,131 of record CM062937.1, on the reverse strand, counting down.
GGGCGTAGGCGGGCGTTTACGCCACAGGTCTCCTCTGTCTTAAATACGGTGCAGCACCTTCCAGAAAGCTGGGCAGGTGCAATTCTCAGAGAAGCCACCATTGCATTTCCGAAGCATAATGCAAACTGCCTTCTAAGGATTTTGCAAAGCCCACCTAGGAGGTGCAGCAGGATTAAATCTACCTTTTCTTTCCAGAAGGAAACATGGTCCAGAAAGAGAAAGGATGTGTCTAGCTTAGCATCTCCTGGCCGTCCGAAGGTGTCTGAGGTCCGCGGCGGCCTCCCCACCCGGTGTGCTAATGCCCTCCCCACCCGCTGCAGATGCAGAATTGAAGAAAAGTGGAGAAACTCTGCATTCCAGAAGAGGTGACTAGTATCTGAAAGGGAGGTAAGGGGATGAGAGCAGCAAACTGGTTGCAAGGTCTCCTGGCAGATTCAGGGGCCTGTGGCATTTCCGCTCCCAGAAGAGAGGGCTGCCCCCTTGCCCCCCAAGGCCCGCCTTCATTGTCCCCTCTGTTGGGTTTGGCAGAGCCTCAGGGCTCCCCGTGGGGCCTGAGCGCCCACCCCACTGGGGCCTGACCTTGACACACAAACCTTTCTCTGTCAGAGGGCCCTCCTCCTGGTGGAATCACCTTTATTCCAGATATATAGGTCTGGTCATAGAGAAATATTTAATAACCTGGGAAAATGGTTGCTATATATTGTTGAGGAAAAAAAGCAAGTTACAAAACAGTATAGTGATATGATCTTGTTTTGTAAGACCAAGCAAAACAAACGCTACACACACGCACCCAAAGAGAAAAGAGCAGAAGTGTACACACTAAACTGTATTTTTGGGTTATTGGATTATAGGTGATTTTAATTTTCTTTATCTTATCTGTTCTAAAGTATTTTCTACAGTCAATCTGTTTTTTTCTAACAAGAAAAAATGATAAATGTTATTTTTAAAAGGAATGTATCATAGCACCAGAGGGAAGAGAGTTGGTGGATGGATCCTGTGCACGACTTTACTCCTTAATGACCTGACAGTCGCCCGGGAGGCAGGGTGTGTGACGGCTGTGTAATGTTCCAGGATGAAGACGTGATTAATCAGTTTATATCCCCACACGGAACACTGTCTTCCTGTTTGGACAAGTTCTACTCAGAGGAGTTGTATTTGGGTCCCTAGCAATATGATTTGAGAAAAGGTCAAAGGTCCTACATGCCTGAAATGTAACCCTGTAATTCCGTTTGGGTGAAAGCATTGTTAGGGGTCTGAGACAAGAACATTCTACTCAACTTCAAGGCATAGATATGTCTGCGTCTGAGCTGTGACCGCCGAGACCCGCCTGAGAAGCGTCTTTCCCAGAGGCCCAGGCCAGGCTGAGGCCGCCCGCCAGGAGCAGAGCATGGAGGGAAGGAGACTAACAAGGAAAAGACATAAAGATACATTTTTGAGGGTTCATTATTTTCCCTCTCAAAGGCCAAACCTGGAATGATCATCCACATTCCAGTGGCCAGAGGAGGCAGGGAAATGCCATCTCACTGGGTGCCCAGGAAGGGGAAACGGTAGACACAGAGCATCGTCTCTGCCACTGGGTCACTTCAAGGCTCAGCTGCGCCTGTACCCCCCGTGCAGCCTTCAAGGGTCCTTCCACAGTCCTCCAGCAGGGTACTGTCCCTCTCATGACTCTTTAAAGGATGCATTCTGTCTCCCAACCAGAGAGAAGCTCTTTGTTCTTCACCCCTTTTTCTCCAGTGCCCAGCACAGGGCTCAGAAGGAGTTGGACACAGCCATACATGTCTAGGAGGTGACTTAGATGCTCAGAGGTGTGTGACCTGTGTTGTCCTTGCAGATTACTAAGAACAGCTACATGGATGGAATACCAAAGTTAATAAGCAGTTGAACTGGATCCAGAAAAGAGATAGAAGCCAAAACCAAGGTCAGCTGCCTTGTTGGTTTAGTCAGCAGGGAGAAACCTCTCCCAACCAGAGCACCCAAGAAGTCTAGCTGGCTGCCTTTAGGAACTTATGTCTGGGAAATCAATGGGCCATGGATGTAGGCATTCTGTCAGTGATACTATTACTTGTTGGAGTCGAACAAGGATTTATTTACTGATCAAACAGAATTATTTTTTGCTTGTATGTACTTCCTGCTAAGAATGGAATTAAGAGGCAGCTAATCCTTGTAGAAATTGCTGATGCCACATCTGAAGACAAGAAATGGAAAGATGAGCTTGGAACATTTTGTCATCCTGGAAACCAGGAAAGTGATCAAATATTGCTGGAGTCAGGCCAAAATGACCTAGGAGGCAACCCGAAGAGGCTCCCGATGGATCCATGAGTTCATAATGGCACTCAAGTAAAAGAAACAAACAAACTTCATTGGCCGTGTTGGAGGATGTTAAAGAACCATCTTATTATTTTAAAAACTGATAAATAAAGGGAAAAATCAAGTGTTTATTCTACCATTCCTAAATGAATTGTACTGTAGGGTAACCAAATAATTGATAGAATAATTTTTCTTCACAGGAGTCTTCCAGCTAGTAATGAATCTTGGCAATGATCATCAGTAGCTTGTGACATCACAAAAAAGAAGACAGCCTGACAATATATGCATCCTGATGGAAATACATAATCCTACGACGTAATTTTGCCAAAAACCTTAAACATAATATTGATCATTCTTCTAGATGTAACTACCAATTTACAGAAAATACAAGGAAGTATTAAGTGACATGATAAGGATGTTATCAGTAAAATCCAGACTGTAGGGAACTTTAGGAGACAGATGATCCTTCAACAAATAAATTTTAAAGAACAAAGCAAGTAGTTGGGGAAGTGGGAACCTATAGATAAAAAGAGACTTGAGAGACATCAACCCGTTGCAATGTATGGACCTATAAAAATGCATTTATGAGACAATTGGAAAAATATGAACAACACTGAATGGCTAAATTGATAATATTAAAGGGAATTATCAATTACCTTAGATATAACAATGACATTGTGAATGAAATACAGTGACATGTAGATGAAATAAAATTATTTGCTTCAAAACAATCTGAGGTTGTTGGTAAGTGGTAAGTGAAATAAGATTGGCTTTGAATTAATAATTGTAGAAGTTGGGTGATGGGCACATAGGCACTTTAGGTGTATTTTGATTTTTTTAAAAAATATTTTTAATGTAAAAAAGGCAGCTAAACTCTGAGTAATTTCTACAAACGATACAATAATCCCAATTAATTTCTCCTCTTTTTTGCATTCTGCAACGTGCTGTCCCTGGGAAGAAAAGTGTCTCATTGAAGGAGATTGTTTTTTTCCCCTCATTCTGACACTGCTCAGGTGCCCAGGACGTAAATGGTGGGTCAACCTTGGCCACAACATTGTAAAAAGGGGTCAAGATTTGACTTACCTTTTTCTGTTTGTAAAAAAAGATGTGGCAGAGGTCCTGGACCTTAACAGAATTTAATGTTCAAAGGTACATTCTTGGTTCAGCCAATGTTGAGAAAACCATCCGGCCAATTAGTAGTGGCTCCTGCCTTCTGCACAACTGTCCACTGGATTCCATTCAATCCGAGAGGCATGGTAGAAATGAATGCCTCTGAACTGTGTGTGTAAGTGGGTGGGAGGGGCTCCTTTCTTGTTCAGACACCCTGTGATTGGCAGCAGCCTGGTCATTCCTTGGTCTCTGAATCCAGCACAAATTCAATGGAGGCAGATGGGACCTTGGTGGAGCAAGCTAGTGGGAGAAGCATGAGAAACAAGTGGTCCTTACTTATTAAGGGGCAACTTTCACTGGAAGTTGACAGGGTACTGTATCTGCTCATGTATCCCTTGCCACAGACTGGGAAACCTGCTGGGCATCTTTGGTCGTCTGAACCTTGAATCCTATCTGCCTGTGGATGGAGATGTTTATTATTGTACACTGAATTGTTCATTAATGCATTTAACAGTTATTTACTAAATACTAACTATGTGCCAGGCACTCTTTTAGGCCAATTCAGGTACATCGGTGAAGAAAATATACCAAGATTCCTGTCTCATGGGTCTTATAGGAGGACAGATAATAAACCATAAATATAAGCAAGAAGTAAATTATAAGGTATTTTAGAAGGCGATCAGTGCTATGGAAGAAAGACATAGAGCAGGGTAAGTGACTGACGTGCTGGGAGCGGGGCTGCAATTTTCAATAGGAGCTCAGAGTAGGCCTCACCGTGAAAACAATGTTTAAGTAAAGACTTGAAGTAGAAGAGAAGGTTAGCTTTGAGCTAATTGGAGAGTGTTCCAGGGGCAGAAAAGAGAAGAGCTAGTTTCAATATCCTGCAGCAGGAGCGTGCCTGGCAGGGTAGAGGAATATCGAGATGAGTGTGGGGAGCAGAGTGAGCAAGGACCGGAGCAGTAGGCGATGAGATCAGAGGGGTGTCTGATCTTGTAGGACTTTCCAGATCATTGCACCGACTTAGCTTTTCCTCTGAATAAAATAGGGAACCACTAGGGGGCGGGGCAGGGTTTGAGGGAAAGAGTGACGTGATCTGACAGATTTCATAGGATGGTTCTGGCTGCTGTGTTGATTCTAGACTATTGGGGTGTGAAGATAGAAGCAGATGCTGCATTGATCCCAGTGGCTTGGAGAGAGTAGTAACACTGGAACTGGTGAGAAGTGGTCAGATTTTGGTAGAAGTGATGTGACTTGTCTAAGATCACAGCTAGTTAATGGCAAAGCCAGGTGAGACCCCAGTTTTCCCAAATTACAATCTCACGCTTACTCCACTACCCTCTCCTGGATTCTCTTGGCGTCCTATTGCCATGTTGAGATGCAGGGTTTTGCGTGTGATTGTTAGTTGTCTTAGAAGTATCAATGCATTTTAGTATCTATCCAGTTACCTACTTTCAGCACTATTCTATGCCAACTGGAGGCACCCCATGTGGATTCCTGGAGAGATTCTGCCCTGCATAAGAGAAAGATCTGCTCCTGTCCCACGGCTGCTCAAGGAAGAAGCAGATAAGCCACCACTATAATTATAACCATGATGCTTTTCTCTTGCCCAGAAGCTTCCTGAAGATGTTGGTGGCTCTGATCTGTTGCTTGGCAACATATTCACTGAATCAGTTCTCTTCCAATTTCGGGTCCTGTAGGGCCAGGGGGAATTCTCATAGCAGACACTGCCGTGTCTCAGTTTTTAGATTGTAGGAGCAGATCTAGATCTAGATTTCTGACCTCAAGGATGATGCCAATGGACCCAAAGAGCTCCAAAGTCTTAACTAAGCAGGATGCAGTGGCTTCAGTCTTGTGACAACTTCCTAAATGGGCCTTCCAGCAGAACTTAGAATGTAAGTGCCAAAAGACATGTTTTATTCACTGATCTGTCTCCAGCTCCTAGAACCATCCCTGACACATTAGAAGGGACAGTAAATATTTACTGCATAAGTTGGTAAACTACAGACTTACTCTTTAGAAATATTTATCTCCCAGTTTTTCAGATTTCTCTTTTCTGTTCTTTCTTACTTCTTGTCCTTTCTCTCCCTTCTTTTTTCTCACTTTTACATCTCTGCTTGAGAATTCCTCTTTCACTCCACCCCATGCCCATTTTTCATTCACCCACTGCCAATCCAGTCATTCATTAAAAAAATTGACCCATTTGAGTGACATCTAAAACCACAGGCCATTGCCATATATGATCCCTGGAAGCTTCCAAGTCCCATCACAACAAAGTCTTGAGGCATTTAAGAGCAAAACCAAAACCCAAATGATTCCAACTGCACCTCTATTCTCATTTCCAGCTCCATGTAAATTTAAGATTGACTGGAACGTGTGGTAATGTACATGAGGGATACCAACAATTTTTGTCAAAACTTGAGAATGAAAAGTTTTCTCAGACACTGCAGGCAGATGGACCTGTGCAATTTGTGTAATTCAGACACCCTGAGCAGGCTGACCCTATTCCCCTTTGCGACAATCCTTTTGTCTCTCACCAAGCTGTGTTTCTGTGTCCTACGCCCCTGTGAAAACTCGAGACAGTAGAAAATGGTGTCTGTGCGGGACTCTCCTAGTAAGGTAAAATATGATGCAGATAGTAATAATATTTTGCTTTCTGGAAACTTCTTCAAAAACCCCGTATGACATTTTCATCCATCACAAAAACGGGCATGGAGTCACCTGCCCAAGGCTTAAATAAAGGAGCAGGACAGTTCTAGTCGAAGCTAGACAGAGGCCCTGACAGATATAACTTACTCTCCCTCCTCGTTCCTGTTTGTGTCATCAGAACGCTAATTTGTGAGAAAATTGTATTTCCCGCATTTGGAGTCCTGGTCTTCTCTCTACTGATAGAAGGAGCAGTAAGAGGCGTGGTCGGGCTGCCATGTTCCCCAACTTTGTTCACACTGAATTCTGTGACTGGTGGCCCCTGGAGCCGTGCACTGCAGAGGCCCTGGAATGAGAGAGGCTGGCGCCGGGGAGTCTGAGCAGCACCCATGGCCATCCTGCTGGCCAGCTGTCATTTCTGTATCTCAACAAAAGCTCCTTGCAAGATTTTGTATCATATTTTCTCTGCAGCAAACAATAGGGTAAACTTTATTTTCTCATTGAAAACAAAGCACAAGGGTGTGATAGAATATTAGTCAGTCACAGCCACATAGAGCATTGAACTTCTTCCTCTCCGTCATTTCCCACTTTGAGGCCCTCAGGAGGCACCATTGTTGACAGCACGTACTGAGAGCCCGTTCTGCGAGCACTATGTGAGGAGCTGGTTTAGGTGTCTATGACTCCTCAACAATCTACGTTCCCAGAGACGTTTCCACCTTTGTTGGAGGCAGGCATGACGAGCTTGGTCACCACCTTGTGCTGGCAGCAGTGTCATGTGGGGCTCTGCCACTTGGCCAGTCCCCTGTGGTCACGCTCTGGGTGTTCCTGCTGTTCCCAGGCACCAGCGGACAGCACCTGGCTTCCTGCTGCCTGCCCCTCACTTCCTGCTTGACACGTCCCTGTTGCAGCAGAGGCAAGGGGCTCCCGGGAGCCTCTTGGAGCCCACACTCACTGTTCCACCTGGCCAGGCCCTTGAGGCTGATGGCTGCAGGTGGCAGAGGGGGGCTGCCACTACTGCCTTGGGGTCTGCTTTCCTGGTGGCTACTTGGAGATGCCCCACCAAGATGTGGAGTTGGCATCCTGTGGAGCAAATTTTGGCTGATGTGGATGGCAGTCGATGGATAAATTCTTCTCTCTTCTTTTCCCCCATGGACGCTTTCAAGATGTCTAGTTCATTCAGCCTCTCTGAAGACCTCCTGTAAGACTGAGAAATCGGCTGTGCTTCTGACCAGCTCAGTAACGCTCCTGTATTCGCTCTCTCTCCTTCCCTCATCGCTCCTTCCTGTGATTTCTCTCCCCAGTGAAGGGTTAGCACAGATGCATTGTCCTTCTCTCTGATTTCTAGACAACCCAGGCTAAAATAGGTTTATTCCACAATATATTTAATTTTGTTTAATTAAGAAACTTTTTCGTAAAATTCTTTACCTAGACCATTCATTTTCTTATTTTTACTAGTTATTTATAAAAATTATATATATGCATAGCAGAAAATTTGGAAAATGCAGAAAAATGAAAAAAAGAAGATGAAAATAATTCGTAATCTCATTACCTAGTGATAAAAACCTTGAACATTTTGGAGGATTTATTTCTTTTTTATTCTTTACATCAAGGGAGTTTGTTTTCTGAGGAGTCTTTCCCCAAAGCAGCCAGACCTATTATTTTCAAACTCTGTCTCAAGCCTGACAGTGGATCCATTTGCAGATTTTAATGTGGCCAACTTAAACTGGAATAATATATAAATCCATAAGGTGATTCTTAAGTGTATTCTCAGAAATCAGTGGAAATTCCCAAAATGTCTAACAAGCTTTAAAAAGCCTCTAGTCATTGGTAGATTTTCTGAACACATGTAAACTATTCTCTTTTTCCTTTCATATGCAGTGGCACTAATAATTGTCTCTCACAACGATGTTCGGAGAACAATAAGGCGTGGAGGAGGGCTGATGATGCATCTATAAATAAGAACTACAAATAAGAACAGTCATGGGATTCAGTGGAGAGATGCTAGGCAGTTAAAGTAATTATACTAAAGTAAAGACTATTCATGTTGGTTTCTTGGAAGCTATGCTAGCATTTTGGGAGACTGTGATGTCGTTATTAATAGCACAGACTTTGTGATCAGCCAGTCTTGGCTTTTCTACTTGTAAGTTGTGTGACCTTTGGGTATTATTTAGCCTCTTTAAGTCCCAGTTTTCTCATCTGAAACATAAGAATAATGGATATCTTGCAGAATTGTTTGTTTATTCAACAAGTATTTACTTAATACCAACTATTCAACAAATATTTGTTTCATACTGTTCTAGTCTCTGGGGTGTGGTCATGACTAAGAGAGTCTCGGTTCTCTTGGAACCTGCGGTGATGGCTCAGTAAGTGGTAATTAGCATCATAATCACCACCATCACCACCACCACCACCACCACCACCATCATCATCATCAATGACATTCCCCCATGTGGACTGATTTAAGAACATTGGTTAGCTCAGAGCAGTGCATTTTTTAAATTAAACTTTTTATTTTGAGGACATTATAGATTCACATGCATTTGTAAGAAGTAGCATAGAAAGATCTTGTGTACCCTTTACCCAGTTTCCCCAAAGGTAACATCTTACAAAGCTAGAGGACAATAGCACAATAGGATATTGTCATTGATACAATCTACCTAACATATTCAGATTTCTTCAGTTTTACCTCTATTTTGTGTATGCATGTATTTAGTTCTATGCAATTTTGTCTTGTCTCCACTATCACAGTCAGGGCACAGCAGACATCCAACTCCACAAGGATTCCTCGTTTTGCCCCTTCACAACCATAAAAGGGTTATACTTCCTTTTATGGGAAGTACTTCCTACCCCCCACGTGGTTCCTAACCTCTGCAACAACTAATCTGTTCTCCATTTCTATAATTTTGTCATGTCAGATGAAGCCACAGACTATGTAATCTTTGGAGATTGGCATTTTTCACTCAGCATAATTCTCCAGAAATTCATCCAAGCTGCTGCGTATGTCAGTAGTTAATATCTTTTTATCCCTGAGTCATATTCCGTGGTATGAATGTACCACAGTTTGTTTAACCGTTCACCTGTTGAAGGACAGTTGAGTTGTGTCCAGTTTTTGACTACTGTGAATAAAGCCTCTATGAATATTCGTCTACAGGTTTTTGTGTGAATAGAGTTTTCATTTCAAATCTGATCTTTTCTCCATTATAATGGGTTTTTTTCGGGGGGTCTGGTTACTCAAATGACTTTCTTTTTTTTTTTTTTTTTGCTGAGAAATATTTGCCCTGAACTAACATCCAATGCCAGTCTTCCTCTTTTTGTATGTGAGTGCCACCATAGCATGGCCACTGACAGACGAGTGGTGTAGGTCTACGCCAGGGAACTGAACCCAAAAGGCCAAAGTGGAGTGCACCAAACCTAACCACTAGGCCACCAGGGCTGGCCCCCAAATGACCTTCTATCTTTCAATTCCAGTAGTTTAATTCAAATACGTCTTGGTGTGGACCATTCTGATTGCATTTCCCAGGTACATAGTGTGACTTTTCGATATATAGGTTCAAGTGTCTTTTTATTTCATGGAAAGTTTAAGTTAGCATTTGTTCTGACCTACTGACTTGGTTTCCTTCTTCAGGAACTCTGAAAGTACATTGTTGGATTTTCTTTGCCTATTATCTACATTTACTTTTTAAAAATCTTTTTTTCTCTATTTCTGCTTGACTTTTTAAATTTCCTCCTTTCTAATCTTAATTTCCCTTGCTACGCTTTCTGTAATGTCTATTTACTCATGTGTAACTTCTAGCTTAGTCTTAGTTCATAAAATATTATTTTCTAATTTTTTCTGAGCTCTGTCAGCTCTTATTTGACATATCCCTGTTGTTTAGCTGTCTCATTTCTGAACTTTTATGTATCATATTTATGCTATGTTTCTATAACATTTTACAGTTTAAAAAATTACTATGAGTTCATTTTATATCAGGAAACGCTTTTCACCTGCTTTGTGGCCAAAGCTTGTGCCTTCTTATCTGTCAATACAGTATTCAGTTTATTTTTCTCTTTTTCCTTAAAACATTTTTATGTGGGGGTTAGATTACACTTCTTTCCTAATGTTTATACTTGTATAAGATTGGTTTTCCTTGAATTTTAAAACAACATTGTCGCGTAGGTTGTAGGGGATACGCCAAGGGAGCTTTCTGGTTCAAAGTCTCCCTTCTCTATTGTCATTTCAAGGTATTACATTCCTGGTGTTCACCCCCACAGTGATGAGATCTCCTTCCTGTGTACCGTCTCTCTGTCTACACCAGTGCCCTGTCCTCATCAGTTTAGATTCTACTACCAGAAGACTTTTACTCAGGGTAGGTCTTTTTCCTCCTAGAAAAGAGTTGTTTTTTCATTGTTTTTCTGAAGAAGATTTGCCCTGAGCTAACATCTGTGCCAATCTTCCTCTATTTTGTATGTGGGTCGCTGCCACAGCATGGCTTGATGAGTGGTGTAGGTCCACACCCGGGATCCAAACCAGCTAACCCTGGGCCGCCGAATTGGAGCAGGTGAACTTAACCACTACGCCACCGGGCCAGCCCCTAGAAATACTTTTTAAGGTTATTGGTAATAGCAATGTTCATGTCTTTATAACGTAATAACATTTTCCTATCTTTATAGTAGCATTTTATAGTTTACATAGAGTTTTCATGTAATCTCCTTATTAGATAGAGAGAATACCTATAATTTCATTTTGTAGGTGAGGAAACTGAAGCTTATACAAGTCAAATGATTTATTCATTTACAACTGAAAAGTGGCAGAGCTGGAGTTTGAATTTGGGTTTTCTAACTCAAATCTAGGGATCTATATTAAAATGTAAATATATTTGCTAAAAATGCTTAAGTTGAGCTAATACATTCTCAAAATCTAGGGCAGTATTTAGATCTTTCACCCTTCATGGACTAAATATCCTAATATTTGACTGAATTGCTTCATTAGTCATCCTTGCACTGAAACAACTTCTCTTTCTAGTTTGTCCATTTCTGCAAATTGTGCTGCAATGTCTGGGCACTCAAGCTTAAAACTGGGAAGAAGGGCAAAGAGGTGTTCCCCCTACATAATTCATGAAAGCCAGAAAGTTGTCTTCCCTTTTCCTCATGCCTTCTCTACAAATTCCTCCTGGTTCACAGAGGCCTGAAATTCCATAATTTATTGCTTTGGCTTAAAGCTAGAAGAAGGAAAATGACGTAAATTTCTTCTCTTCTAGTGTTGACTATGTGCCAGGTACAATCTTATTTATTCTGCACATCAATCTTATGCATTGGACCCTTTTATAAAGGGGAGAACTGAAGCTTAGAGAAGCTAAGTAACTTTTTCAGGGTCACCAAGCAGGTAAATAGAAGAGATTATAACTGAACCCAAGTTGGCTTGACTCCAAAATCTGTGATTTATCGACTATTCTAGGCTAAAATTTATGCGAGCCTAGCACTATATTAAATATTTGTCTTATTAGATACATATTCTCAGAGTAAATAAGTTTATCAGTGTAGCACCTGACGAAAGTACCCCCCCCGCCGCCCCCTCCCCTTATCTCCCACGCATCACCATTATAGTGCGCTCTGCAGGACTTCTGACCCCTGAGGTCTTTCTTTGGCTCCAGAGCTTGTCTCCCGGAGAATGTTAGTATGGCAACCTAAAAATACAGGAGAATTAATTCCCTCATGTCAACCCCAGCGACCCTCAACCACTGTCTGATAGGAATGGTGTATGAAAGCTGCAGCTCCTCTGCCCCTTGGGTGGGATAAGCCTACACCAGGATTAGACTCCAGTTGTCCACAAAGTGATGTGCTTGATAATACACCCTTTATTGGCTGCCACCCTTTCCCAGTCTCAGTTCCCAGCTTCCATGTAGATGTTTCCTGGGATCCTTTCCAAAATAAACTGCTTGCACTTGGATCCTCGTCTCAGGGTTCTCAAGAACTGCTTCTTTGGAACCCAAACTAAGGCAGTCAGCAACTGCCCTAAATATAGATTTTCATAAGGAGAAGAATCAGCAGACTTCGAGACCATCAGATATTAGAGGGAACAGGAGAACCATGCCAGCTCTCATTTCTTCCCAAATATGCTTTACTAAGTCAGCTGTTTATTCCTTATCTCATTAGCTACAGCCAGGGAGATGGGGTCAGATATCTGTTCATGAACAAATATTACCGCAGTCCTAGGGACTGGAGATAGGGCAATGAACAGAATGGATAAAATGCCCTGTCCTTATGCAGGCTGTATTCTGGTGACTACCAGGAGATTTAAAAAAAGAACCAAATAGATCTCCTGGAATTAAATAATGCATATCTGAAATAAAACATTTATTGGATACTCTTAATGGCAGAATAAAGGATCAGTAAATTTGAAGACAGATGGATAGAAATCATCAAGCTGAAGCAAATACAATAAAAAGACTGAAAAAAATGAACAGATTGTCGGACAATATCTAACATGGAGTCCCAGAAGGAGAGGAGAGAATGTAGCAGAACAGTTATTTAAAGAACATAATGGCCCCCAAATTTCCAAATTTGGTGAAAAGTATTTCAACCTGTAGACCCAAGAAGCTCAACAAATCCCAAGCAGGATAGATGCAAAGAAAACTACTAGTAGGCAAATCATGAGCAAACTGCTAAAAACCGGAGACGAGGAACTAAAGAAAAAGGCACGTTTTTATGTATCGGATAACAATGATCAGAAACAATGGAGGCAGAGAACAATGGAAAAGCATCTTTAAAGGGCTTGTAGAGTGGAAAAAACCCCTGTCAACTCAGAATTTCATATTCAGGAAATATATCCTGAATTATCCAAAATGAAGTTAAGTGAATTACCTGGATCATCTGATCTATGGAAACACGGGTTTGGATGATTTAAGCTGCTCTGAAGTATGTCATATGGACAGAGATGAGTGATTCTGGAGCCAGCCTGCCTAAGTCCAATTCTTGACTCTAGTATTTGCTAGCTGAGTGAACTTGGGCAAGCTCCTTAACTTCTCTCTGCCTCATTTTATCTCTTGTAAATGAGAATAATAATAATATCCACCTTACATGGTTATTGTAAGGATTAAGTGACTTGTTTAATTTCCAACTATCTCAGGATTTTTCAGCTATCTGTCTTTCTGTTATTGATTTCTAATTTAATTCCACTATGGTCCAAGAACATATTTTGTATGACTTCAATTTTTTTTAATTTTAAAGGTTTGTTTAATGACCCAAGATATAGTCTCTCTTGGTGAATATTTCATTTGCAGTTGAAAAGAATGTGTATTATGTTGTTGTTGGGTGGAGTGTTCTATAAATGTCAAATTGGGTCCAACTGATTGATGGTGCTGTTCAATTCTTCTAAATACTTGCTGATTTTCTCACTGCTAGTTCTCTCCATTACTGAGAGAGGAGTGTTCAAGTCCCCAACTAAAACTGTGTGTTTGTTCAAGTCTCCTTTAAGTTCTGTCGGGTTTTGCTTCATGTATTTTGAAGCTCTGTTGCTAGGTGCATATTTGTTTAACCACACCATTGCATGTGAGTTGCGACTTGAAAAATAAGATGAATTTAAAATATGCCAAAGCCAGGAAGAAAATTCCAGGACATAGGAATAACTATTGAAAGGCACCAATGAATGGCGTGACATGGTCAGTGAATGAATGACAAGCACTGTATTACTGGAGGAGAAGATGAGTGGCAGAGAATCACCAATGAGCCATAAAATTCACCAAATTTTGTTTTGCCAACTTTTGACCTGAATTATCCACAATGAAGCTAAGTGAATTATCTGGATCATTTACTCTATGAAAACAACTGATTTGGATAATTTAGACTCCAGAGTTATCGCATGGGCAGTAGAGCATGATTCTGGAACCAATCTGCCTAAGTTCAATTTTTCACTCCAACATTCACTAGCTGAGCGAGCTTGAGCAAGTTCCTTAATTTCTTTCTGCCTCATTTTCTCATCTGTAACAACAGAGCTTCAAAATACATGAAAATTTTCTTATCTAATACCAATAATATCCACCTCGGATGGTTATTGTAAAGATTAAGTGAGTTGACCCATGCAAAATGCTTAGAATGGTGTCCGAAATGGTAATCACTCAACAAACCTCTACGTATTTCAAAAGCAACTGTCTGAATTAATTGAATGAACCCAGCAGAATAGGACCTGGGACTGCCAAAACCAAGTACCACAAACTGACTGGCTTTAAACAACAAAAATTTATTCTCTCACTGTTCTGGAGGCTAGATGTTTGAAATTAAGGTGTTGGCAGAGCCATGCTCTCTCTGAAGGACCTAGGGGACCATCCTTCCTTGCGTCTTCCTAGCTTCTGGTGGTTGCTGGCAATTCTTGGTTTTCCTTGGCTCGTGGCAGCATATATCCAATCTCAGCCTTTGCCTTCACACCGCCCTCTTCCCTTCATGTCTCTGCAAATTCCCCTCTTCTTATAAGGATAGCAGTCATTAGGGCTCGCCCTAATTCAGTATGACCTCATCTTAACTCGATTACATCTGCAAATACCTTGTTTCAAAATAAGGTCATATTTACAGATTCTGGGTGGACATGAATTTGGGGAGACACCATTCAATCCAGTATAGACCTCAATTGTCCATATCGCTTGACAATTTGCTCTGGATAGCCAAGCTTCTTTTTTTCTTTAACCCCTTTGGACAGAATATTTTCAAACTTCCTTGCTTACTTTTCACCACTTTAAAATCAAATGGACTGATTCCAACTGTACTTTTTTTGTAGTCCTAGGCTGTCAGGTGACTGTCACAGAGGCCTGTGATGAGGTTTGAAGTCTGCTGTGCTCTCCGGTACTTGGGTTGGCACTTCAGACTTTATCTATTTTCTTTCCCCTTATTGTTATTACCTGTCACTCCTCGCTGATGTTAGCGTTATGTTTGTGCAAACCCTCTCTCACTTTTAACGTCTCTGAGGTAGAAAGCCAGAACTCCAAGTTTGCTATAACTGTAGAATGCTGCCTTAAACAGCCTTAATAACAGACAAAGGGGGCCTCTCTTGAATACAGTAAATAATATTGAATGCAAATGTTGCATGCAGCATGCATAGAAATAAGCCAGAATTCTAAAGGGTTACTAACTTGGAACCAGTTGAGAAAGCTGGAACTCAATGAGACAATATTACAGCTCATTTAGACAGGGATATAAACAGTTCTAGGTATTGATATTGATTTCCTATTCCTCGTAATTAGGGACCAGCTGATAACATTTCAGCCTCACGACTAAGGGCACAGACATTGTCCCAGCCATCCGGAGTGCCTGTCCTTTTTGTGTCATCCCCATGCTGCTGGCTCCTTTTTTCTGCACTGAATCCTTCCTCTTTCTTTAAGGCTCTTATCACTAATGACAGCTCCATGCACGTGTTCAAAGCGAGTCTTGCAGTACACAAGCTTCATTAATTGATTTCTTCAGAAGATTTTGCTTCCCTCCAACACACTCTACAAAATGTGGGCTGCCTGCCTTGCAGGTTAACAGGAATGGGGACACAGTGCTCTGTCTGTCCATCTGTCTGTTTCTCTGCCCCTCTCTCTCTAACCCAAGCTCTGTTTTTCTAGAGCCTATAATCTCTACACCTTCATGAGGCCCCTTTTCTGCTCTCCTGATTCCACTTAGCATTTGCTATATACTTGGATTGTAGATGAGTGAGGTGTTATGTATTTACTTAGTCTCCTAATGTGGAGAAGCTCAAGTGATAATGGAACACACAGTTCTATCACTAAGCCTCGGATTCCCAAGTCCATTAACCTCTGGGCCCTTTTCTGACGGGATTCAACAAAGGAGAAGTCAAAAGTTTAACTCTGGAGGAGGAGGAAATCGACTGTGTAAATGTAGATTCTTCTAGGCATTAAAATGAAGGCTCAAATACTGACCCCACTGCATCCTGCAACCATTTCTTCTGAGAAGAGGGTCAGCAGACTGTTTTTATCGAGCATATTTTTGGATACTTCTCCATTAAATCCAGTTTTGCAGGTACAGGCCTAGCTCTGGGTACAACTCTAGCCATGGCCAAGTTTGCTTTGCTGCCTTCGCAGCTCTCATTTGATTCCTCCTCCGATTTGACAGTCCCTTCTCTGCCCCAGGCCCCCCACTGGGGCTTGCTCCCTTAGGCAGCACCTCATGCTCCAGAATTTCTCCATTTTTTAAAGCATAGGGCCTGTCCTACATTCTGTTTCCTCTGGGTTGAGCTAGACACTGACTAACAACACAGAATCCTCGATATATACACACACATGCAATATATACATAGATACAATATAGGTATAATACAGTACAGGGGGGCTATGAGGGGAGTCCTCTCAATTACTCCATATCAAAGGTTTATTTCCTCAAAAGACCTGCCCTGTAAATGATACACAGTCGAAATTATCTTATCTCTTTGGTTCAATGAGCTAAACCCAAGACATAGCATTATACCAAATAGGAGGGATTAGAGAGCCATTACCTTCCTCAGGAATTTTTGCTATGAGAGTTCACTCTTTAATTATGAGGCCACAAGTCTCTTTAAAATCTTGGAATTCAGAATTTTTTAAAATTGAAGTATAATTGACATACAGTATTATATTGGTTTCAGGTGTACAACATAGTGATTTGATATTTTTGTACATTATGAAATGATTTCGAATTTTTTTTTTTTTTACTGAGGAAGATTTGCCCTGAGCTAACATCTGTTGCCAGTCTTCCTCTACTTTGTATGTGGGTCACAGCCACAGCATGGCCATCGACAAGTGGTGTAGGTCTGTGCCCAGGAACTGAACCCTGGCCACCAAAGCAGAGCATGCCAAATTTAACCACTAGGCCACAGGGCCAGCCCCTCAGAATTTTTTTTTAATTAAAATTTTTATTTTGAGATAATAAGACAATCCCATGCAGTTGCAAGAAAGGCATTCAGTACTTTTAATTCCATAGTAATTCAGTACTGTAGGCATGTTCAATATATGATAATTGATGGCTAGATTGATAAAATAACTATAATTCGTGCCTTACAAGAAGCCTCTTGAGGGAAATGTGTTCGGTAATTACTGGGCCCAGGGATGGAAAGTAAATCTCCTGGATCATTCAGTGGCTTTGTATGTGTTTTATTTCTTATGAATTTCTCATTTTTAAGGTATTTTTATTTAGCTTTTACACATACAGTAGGCACTTAGTCTCATTATGTTTTGCTGTTGTTAATTAGTGAACAGGATGAAATCTGACTTGTGAAATGCTAGTGTTTTCTTCACTGGAAGGGTCAGGAATGGGCAGTAAGCACAGGAGCGTAGTGATCGGGAGAGAGGAGAACAGCACCTTTCTGAAGGCCGCGAGCTCCTCCGGCCCGTGCACCTCAGAGGAGCAGCCTGGCTCATGGGTGTTGTTCCCACAGCACGAAAGGAACAACACTTCCTCTAGACCCAACCCACTGCAGTGTCTTCTATTCATCATTCTTTCATCTTCCTCTAGAGTCCTGACAGGCAAGAATGCTGCCCCAGGGCAGCCATGCTGCAAAGTATGACAACCCGCTCTCAGGGAACCATAAATATTGGGAATTTGAAGTGGATTCAGAATGAAGACAAAAAAAAAAAAACACCTTAAGAAACTAAAGTTTGGGAACAAGTTAGCCAAACCTGGATTCCTTGAAACGCATTTGATGAGCATTGCAGTCAAGCTGACCTTTTAGCAAGAGTTTCCGGAGAACGATGGTTAGTGTTTTCTTTTTCTTTTTTTTTCTTTTGAAGTGATAAAAATTCACTCTGCCAGCTGAGCATGTACCATGGGGTGAGAGCAAGTTACTTTCTCTGTGGGAGACAGAAGTGTTAGAGTGAGGCCCTCTGGGGGAGTTCGTGATGCTGGCTACAGCTTTGATGAAGGCTTAAGCTGAAAGACACATCAAGTCTGAAATACATATTTTACAAGTGGAGAGCGTGGGACAGTGTCCTGGATTCCATCAGGCATGCACAGAGCATCCTGTCACGCAAGGTGGGGGGGTTGAATTTACCACTCAAATGGTAAGATCCTCTCGCTCACCCTCAGGAGCAAAGTCACGTAACTTCTCCTAAGACCTGTCCAAACTAAGAAAATTAAATTCTCTAATCGTGAGGAAGGCAAACTGTAAATTTGCACAAAGAAAGAAAGAACAAAAGAAAGAAATCATTTGGCTAAGTCATTTGCTAAGGTTGTAAAGCTTTCTCCTTCACAGTCTAATAGGAAAATCTTGGCGCAGTCACAGCAGTGGTTTATCACGCATAGACCAGAGTTCTTAAAGCCATGAGCAGAATGGAGTATGAGGGTCAAAGGCAGGGCCTTGGGTCTTAAATTTCTATGTCCTTGGGGATAGCTAACATGAGTGGGGAAGGAGCCACGGTGGGAGTCAGGGCTGGGGTGTGGGGAAGGTTGGGACTGGGGTCGGGGTGGAGGAAGAGCCATATTGGCAGATGTGAAGTCAAACTCTTCAGATTTGTACAGCACAACTGTTTTGTTTCTTCAAATCACATCCTCCTGCCCCAAGACCACCATCATCAGTAAAGCTAGCCTGAACTTCAGGTCGTGGGTTGATCCCGCTGTGTTATTTATCCTCCCTAACATTTCACAGAGGGAAAATCTGGTGGGGATATCTGAAAGGAAAGAGAAGGGCAGAAGACATCCTAAAAGGCCCAGAGGTGTGGAAGGAAGACATTCTCCTCCGACTCCTCTTGTATTTGTGTATTTTGTCAATTTGGCTATTTTGGGCTATTTCAGGTCCTTACTACCACCAACTGGGGCACCAGCTCTTTCTCCTTCCTTTACCTCTAACTTCTGGCAGCTTCTCCACTAACTGCCCCATTCTTGTTACGTTGAGGATAGTTCTGATCTTGGGTCTCCAAATCCAGAATGACAAATTTCAAGAGTACAAAAGAGATGTGAGAATTTGAAAAAGTAGCTCCAGGGATCAGTTTGGACCTGAGTCTGGTAGTAAGGAATCTGGGTCTGGTAGTAAGGAACAGTTCTTGGCCTTATAATAGGCAAAATGGTTCTATTCTATATTGCCTATGGTTAGGGTTGCCAGATTTAGCTAATAAAAATACAGGATGAGGGGCCGGCCTGGTGGTGTGGTGGTTAAGTTCACGCGCTCCACTTTGACGGCCAGGGATTCATGGATTTGAATCCCGAGTGCGGACCTACACACCACTTGTTAAGCCATGAGGTGGCGGCATCCCACATACAAAATGGAGGAGGATTGGCACAGATGTTAGCTCAGGGCCAGTCTTCCTCACCAACCCCCCCACCCCCCAAAATACAGGAAGCACTGATATATGCATGGATGGACCTCGAAATCATGCAAAGTGAAAGAAGCCACTCACAAAAGATCACATATTGTTTGAGTCCATATATATGAAATGCCTAGAATGGGCAAATCTATAAATACAGAAAGTAAATTAGAGGTTGCCTACAGTTGCTGAATGAAGGGGCAGGGATGGGAAGTGACTGATAATAGTTAGAAGGTTTCTTTCTGGGGCGACAAAATATTTTAAAATTAGATTGTGATGATTGCACAACTTTGTGAATATACTAAAAACTATTAAATTGTACACCAAAAGTGGTGAAAATTTATGATATATGAATATCTTAAAGCTGTTTTAAAAAATATAGAATGCCAAATTAATTTTTTGAATTTCAGATAAACCATGAAAAAAATTTAGTATAAGTATATCCTATGCAATATTTGGGACATATTAATACTAAAAATATTTTCATTGTTTATTTGGAATTCAAATTTAACTGATGTCCTGTATTTTAATTGGCAGTCCTACTTATGATTCAATTAAATGTCTCAGAAAGCACCAAGCCACAGCAAAAGTAAGAAGAAATAGTTCATGAGATGTTATTTAAATGAGATTTAAGGGGACCCCTACATACTTTGGGCATCAAAATGCTTAACAATTAACCAAGACCAAGAACTTCTTGATTTAATGATAATTACTAAAAAAAAAAAATCTATTGTAGCTACCAAGGCAGGGAGATCCAGGAAGAAAAGAAATAGCCTTCAAATTCTATTATTAAAAATTTCCAAAAATTATAGAAAATGTTTAGAAGTGAGAGGAACTGGATATTTTATAAAAGCCTTTTAATCTTTATGTTTTATGAATCTTGCCATTGAATTAGAAACATTTCGGGAGAAGTTCACAAGTGTGGATCTTAAAAATTTTTGACCTGTTCAAGTAGATGAGAAGTTACTACAAAATATTTCCTACGTAATGATTGTTACACAATGAGGTTTACCACAAAATAAAGATTGCCATGCTTTATGGAAGAAAATGAAGGTGTTTTAGAATCAAGATGATATATATTGAATGATACACATTCTTTGGATGTTTTGTATTTCTTTTAAGGGGATGTCTCAGTTTGCAAATTCTGGTAAGCAGAATTCCTTAAGTTTGCATTTGCATAATGGTCATTTTTACAAAATGACTACACTCCTGCTTTGATACTGGAAAATCCAGCATAAAATTGCTACAGTGGCATGAATCAGTGCAGGATTATTCAACAATTATTAGCAGGTTGTGCCTGCAAAGCTCTATTTGTGCTCTTAGTACAGTGGTAACAGCAGTCAATATTATTTTTCTTATTTTACAATTGGGAAAACATAAAACTGCAATAAATTGATCTGAACTTAATAATTTGGTAAATTGGAATTAGAATATGTGGGGGCCACATGGTGCGACATTTAACCAAACCTTAGATTTTTGATCAAATATTTTGAATAAATAATAGGTGTTGAGTTAATCCCTCACAGCGTGATAGCCCAACTTTCCCACTATGACAATGGTGTGATAAAGGATAAAATTTTCTAAATAAAAATAAAAATTATAGATTAAAATAAATTAAAATTAAATTAAATTGGCAATTTCCATATAAGTTCAGCGAAAGAGACCAAATCTTGCCCCTTGAATAATTTTAAGGAACATAAGTGATGTCAACATGAGTGACGGATGTTATTCGTGATTTTGACATTGGACAATGATTTTCAGAACACTTTCCTCTTGCTACTTACACTCACAGTTTTAAAAAATCATTCATTTAGGTCACGCACTGAGATTTAGATTCCTAAGAGGCCATTGGGTAATTGTTCTCCTTGAAAGTTTCCTTTTAAGGGCTAAGATCTTTATGTAAGAAACAAGTGTCAAAAAAAGAAAGTATGTAATGTTATTCAAAATATGAAGTAGAATTTAAGAGTATGAAGATCATTTGGGAATTGAATCCGCTTCAAAGAAGGAAAATTCAGGCAGCTAACTTGATTCCTTAGATTCATGAGGGCTTTTTCTGTGCAAACTCTCGAGGACTGGAGTGTTTCTGGGGACAGGAACAGGGAGAGTATTGAAATCCCCGGAGCTGGCACTGGACTCGGGCACCTCCTTTCTCCTCCTTGTCTAGTGTTGGCTCATGTGGTCTGTTGGATTCTGGCCCCAGCCACATTAATTAAAGCCACAATACAAGCAAGGAAGTTCAAACTTCCCTAACGCACAAAGATAGGAAGTTTGGGGTCATAACTGAAAAGTCACAGAACTGATGGACTCCATAGCTCTTAAAACTGGGAGAATGCTCATTGGATTCAACCAAAGGGACTGGTTCCATATGAGAGTGAACAAGTGGAAAGAGAGGAAGATTTTTGTGCTTGAATGGCTAAATGACTTAATTAGAACCTCTCATTAAAATTAACCACATCTCCCAGACTTCAGTAGGTAAGAATACTTGCAAATTAAAAATGCTACACAAGGCAGGGAAAAAAACATTGATCCATGATGTTCATACTTGGAATTAGTGTAAAAAGCAGAGATTAACTTTATAAGGGCTGAATCTCTTAGACACGGGTAAGAAAATGACCCATTCCTTTTCATTCATTCTTAACGACTGAATATGTTCGAAACTGGTATTACTATTTCACATCTTCTGTTCATTCTGTACCAGAAGCTTTCTGCTTGCTATTTCTTTAAAGTTTTAATGTTGCTACCTTTGGGTCCAGGTTTCAGTTAACCAAATAAGGAAACTGTTAGAGCCAGTCCCAGTTTTGTGAGCTAACACATTGAATCAAGAACACGTGGAATCTCTGTTTCAATTTATATTACATAACACACATTATTATATATTTTTATAAATAAAGTCAGCCCAATCCAACACTGTATTCCTTCCACCATGATCCAACACCCTTAGTGGATTCCCACACATGTCCCCCAGGTTTCTGTTGATATAAATTAGTAAAATCTTGCGGTCCTTCTGGTATGTATTGTAACCTCATAGGTCCTATTTTGTACCTGTTGGGGCCTGCTGAACTTGAGTCTGGTCCAGAATCAATGGGTTCGTCCTGAGCAGAGTCACCAGTCTCTTGTAAGGTCTTAGAAGGATCTTCAGGCATAAGAATGATAACCTCCTTAGACACAGGAGAAAGAATTTCTTCTACTGGCAAAGAAGACTTGGCAGAATTTGGGGACTCAAAGTCCTCAACTGCAAAGACTATGCCTATATGTTCCCTCCCCAATTTTTAGGGTCCCACTCCTTTCCAGTCACTGCCTTGACTTTAGCAAAAGAGATCCTATGAGACTGAGAATTTAATTGGATTGGACTTTTGTTTTGGTATTCAGAAATCTTAGCCTTGTAGCTACAGGGAAAATGTTGTTGTTTTTAGGGCAGTCATAGAAGATTTCTCGTCCTTTAGCCAGACCTTGAGTTGGGAATTGAAAGCCCTGAGTGCATCATTTTCTTTCCTAAGTTGTCCAGAATGCAACCAAAACAATCTCATTTTATACAAAGTTTTTTAATGGAAGAAACTAGTTAGTCACCCAAAGCCTTGCTTTCTATAGACCTTTGATTGCATGTAATAATTAAAGTAACTTTTGCCACTGCATCTCATGGACTTATTAACTATCCTGGATCATTCGTACCTTTAAATTGAATCAAATCGGAGAACCAATTTCAGATAGCCTAGAACTGGTGCAGAGAACATATCCTCTGAAACCACTTCTGGTACCAATTTCCATCTAAGTCTGGGTCCAGTCAGAAAAGCAGAATCATTACACGTGATACAGAATAATGGGTTTATATTAGGAATCAGACCTTACACAATCGTAGGAGCCACTGGGGCAGTCTATGCAAGGCTGTTGCCTCTCCATCTAGTGATGAGCCTTAAGTCTCTATAGGTTACCTAGACCAAAAGTGGGGAAGAAAAGCTAGATATGAAATAGCAAGGGCAGATTGGGATCCGCGAGAACAAACTGGAACCCACAGGGATAACTAGGACCCAGAAGAACAAACCAGAACCTATAACACAGGTAACCTGTAGGAGAAGCTGGTGGTCTTCACCATGGAGCTGCGCACGTGCCTGGCCCAGGACTCAGTGATGTTGAGGGAAGAGATCTGCTGGGAACTGGACAAGCATGAGCCAGCTACTGCCCCACATGACAGGGTGTGCCAGCAGATCAGTGACCACATGTGGGAACTGACACACTGCCCCCAACACTGCACTGAACTTCAGAGCATAAAAATACGGCAGAGGCTTTACTTCTGACTTCCAAATATGGTCAAATTTCTCTTGTGGTCAACCCTAACCCAGAAATATGCAGGGAAGGGAATGCTGGAAATGTATTTGCAGCTTAGCTAAATACAGTCACGAGAGCAGCAAATAATCAGTATTTCCTGTTGTCATGAGTTTACATTCTAGTGAGGAAATAGATGATAAATACATATATACATACATATACATGTGGATGTATATATAGATATGAAATATATATTTTTCCATATATATAGTATTGTAATATGTATAATATTGTGACATATTACAACCTTCTGAGATAAGTACTTGTATTATCTCCATTTTACAGATGAGGAAACTAAGGCAGAGATAGGTTAAGTATTTGCCCTAGGTCCCACAGCTCATAAGCACCAGACCTAAGCTCTGGATGGACCAAGGCAGTTTGCAATCAGAGCCCACAGCATTAACCACGACTCTTATTTATTCTGCATAAAGCCTTCCCCACGCAACTCAAACCAAACACTCCCTTCAGGTGCTATCACAGATTTGAGCAGTTGACTGCATTCACACTGTTTTGTCCTTTCACTGTGTTGCACTTACTGATAATTATCTCCTCCAATTGGATATAAAACTCTGATAAATAACATGACATTTTTTTGCATGCTCACTTCAGCTGCTAAGAGTGTGCATCCAGCGGGCACCTTGTAACCTCTTGTGTTGACTTAATGCCTTGCCAGAGCAAGGTGTGTGTACCCGTAGCTTATGCAGCACTAAATCTAAAAGAAATCTTTTCTAAACACTTCTGTCAATTCTTTGAAATGTGTTGAAGGAAAGAGAAAGCAGTCAGGGCTCCTTCCAGGATTCCCCTGTGTGCTGGTCTCATGATAATCACATAATCCAGACAAATCAGGGCAGGGGAACAGTCGGGGAAGAGAGATAGAGATGGGTCAACACTGAAGCTGGTCAGATGGTGCTCGATGTTTAGACCTGCTTTGAAGAAGGATCGTTCCACAGGATTGTTGAATGAACTCCTGTAGTTGAAACTTCAGTCCTAAATCCTGCATTTTTGTATGCCCCCCAGAATGAAAAGAACCTTTGTTGACATTCATTTAGATTTATTTAACATTCAGCCCACAGAAAACGGAAGCTGGTGTATGACATGGAGGGGAAGGGGGCCCCCCACCTCCCATCATTTTGGCATTAGCTGTTATGGGCTCCCATGAAAACATTGGAAGGGAATTTGTTTTGTGGTTGGGTTTCCTTTTTTTTTTTAACGTCATTACAGTTAGATCTGCAGTATTTCCTCAAATATGTGAGGGGAAGGGAGCGGTGACTTCCTAAAGGAAAGTATTTATATTTTTAGACTGAAATATGCTTTTACAAAGCTTTCCCCCAAAAAATACATAGAAGGAGAGTTCTGAACAACAGAAAATACCTCTTAAACCATAGTTAAGGCAGTTTAGCTTATAAAATATATTTTAATGTAATGAGAAAGAGACGAGCAATTTTATTTTATTTTAAAGGATGACCAAAAAGTGCTTCTGGATTTTAGAATATCTGCCTCGACCTCACTTTCTTCTGAACTCTCTTGCTTTACACATCAGCAGAGCCCAGGAGAGCCATTCGCTTTGGAAGGACAGGATCCAGTTCACTCTGTGACTGATGGACTGGGGAGGAGGGAGTGAGCAGGAAGAAGGAGAGAAGGCACGGGAGAGATGCTTTCCTATAATGACACAACCCACACTGTTTTGTCATAAACTTATGGTATATTGCGGTTTAAGGGAGGCCTAGAGGTCATCCAGTCCAGTGTTTCTCGTATTTTTGACCGTGTGAACCAGAAGGTGGGGCCCAGGAGTCCGTATGGTTAATATGCTGCCCAGGTGAGCTAGTCCAATACCCAGCTGGTACAATAGCCTTATTTCACAAATGAGCAGTCGGTGGTGTAGAGAGGTAATGGGACTCAGAACAGCAGCCAATTTAAAGCAGAACCCATTTGAGACATGTGGCTATGCAAACACAGGTGTAGACAGGTAGACATAGCCTCTATGATAAGCTTTATGGGGCTCTGGGAAGACATCCTGCTTATCTCTCTATTCCTCTCTTACTTACTCATCCTGAAAGCCATTAAAGAAGACACAAAACCTTTATATTGCAGTTGGAGATAAAATGTGAAGGGGCTTTAAAAAGCTAAGAAGTTGGCATAAATATACCAAAAGCTAAGGAGATGTGACAATGGGTAACTATCCATTTCTGAGCAGATTTTGATATTGGAGGAAGAGATGGAGTGAAATTGCACAGGACCTGAAAGGGTGTCCTGAATGGAGGGAAAGTCACAGATCACAGAATGAAGACTGGCTAGAGGACAGGAATTTTGTTTTCTAATTTTTTATTGTGAATGTTTTCAAATATTCAGAAAAATTAAAAGACTAGTATACTGATCACCTAGACACCCACCGTTTATATTAAAAAATTATAACACACCCTCACATTCGCATCATCTATCTATCTGTATATATACGTGTGTGTTCGTGTGTGTGTATAGTTGGGGATGAGCATTTTTCTAAGAATACAGAGTGTAAGACAGGGAAAAATGACAAGATACACCTCAGAGAGGTTTATAATTTACTCTGGGTCACAGAGTCAGAGAAGGGGGACCAGACCCAAGATTTCTGGGACCTCAGACTCTGCTCTTTCCACTGTACAACATATCCTGTTATTAACTATAATGACTCATACCCGACACTTTGATCACACTTTTGAGTGTTCAAATTGCTTTCACATAATGCGTATTATTTTCAGTGTCATTCTACCTAGTGTTAAGGAAAGAGGAAATTACCAGGGAAAGGGAGATGACATGGGGCATGGAATGTCCTGAAAGCAAAGTATTTCCAAGGAGTTAAAGCTCAGAAGATGAGGTGCTATTTTTCTCATGCTGAACTTTAATGTCCTTTTGAAGTTTTGACCAGGAAAAGCTGGAAAAATTAATTAGGGGCTGTCAACTCATAAGGTAATCCATAGCACTTCATAGGGAAACAAATGAGGCATTGCCATCCAACACCCACCTTCCCTGTTCTCTTACACTGAAGCTAGAATCTTGAGGAATATAGTCGTCCCTCAGTATCCACCAGGGATTGGTTCCAGGGCCCCTGCACATACCAAAACCCGTGGACGCTCAAGTCCTTTATGTAAAATGGCGTATAATTTGCACATAACCTATGCGCATCCTCCGATATGCTTTAAATCATCTCTAGCTTACTTATAATACCTAATACAATGTAAGTGCTATGTAAATGGTTGTATTGTTTAGGGAATAATGACAAGAAAAAAAGTCTGTGTATGTTCAATACAGACACAGCCATCATAGGCCTTTCCATTTGCGGTTTGTTGAATCCGCAGATACGGGACCTGTGAGTAGTCAGAGCCAACTGTACTTACCTGCTTACATTCTGTGTTTGGGCCACCTCTCTCTGCTCTAGGCTTCTCACATGCTGTTTCCTTTTTCTGGAAGACTCCTCTTCCCACCTTTTCAAGTGGGTTGGATGCCCCTCACCCCCACCCCCAGCCTCTGCGCCCCCACCCCACCCAGTGCTTACTCCTATGTTGCATTTTCACTCTGGGTTGTAATTCCCTATTTATTTTCTCCCACTGAACCACAGACTTCACAGTAACTGAAATTGTGTCTCAATTGCTTTTATTGTCTCAGTACTAAACTCTATCCCTGCCCCTAGTAGACATGCAATAATATTTGTTGAATGAACCACCAGAAACCATAAACTTGGTATAGTAAGGTTTAAATGCAGGTGGAATAAATTGTAGCAGGGTTTGTTTTTATTTTATTTTGTGATTTGTTTTCCAAGAATGAGAGAATTTGGCAAGTATCTGAGGAAGAGAGGAAACAGACGCCAGTGCAGTTAAGACAGAGGCCTAAGCAGGTTGGACGGTAGCCCAAGGGAATAGTTGCAAGGCTAATGACCCAGTCTTGGGGACAGAAAATATGAATGCTTTCAAACAGTTTATTGACTCTGTGCTGTGGTCAGTATGGATGGAGGGTGCAAGAGAGCAGGTGGAGGGAAGCATCAGGTGCAAGAAAGTAACATGGGCGTGGCCGCAGCGCTGCCCAGGGAGCCACTCCATTGCTGGGTTTAAGGGCAAATGGGATTAGTTCAAAATAAGCTAAAACTCCATGTACAGTCCGAGCAGGTCTTTTCCAGTCTGCAGAGAAAGAAGTTTAAGCTTCCAGAAAAATTTTTAAATGTATATTTTATTTTTTTCCTTTTTTATTTTTAGGTTGACTTTTTAAAAATTTATTGATGTTTTAATAGTTTATAACATTGTGAAATTTTAGTTGTGTATTATTGTTTGTCAGTCACCATATTTAAATATATATTTTAATTTAAAATAGACCTAAAGTAAAGTTTACCATTTTAATCAATTTGCAAGTGTACAGTTCAGTGGCATTATGTACCTTCACATTGTTGTGCAACCACCACTTCTGTCCGTTTCCAGAATTTGTTTCATCTTCCCAAACTTCCCACTGAACAATAACTCTCTTTCCTCCCTTCCCCCAGCCCCTGGCAACCACCATTCTACTTTCTGCTTCTGTGAATTTGACTACTCCAGGTTCATAAGAGTGGAATCACACAGTATTTGTCCTTTTGTGATTGGCTTATTTCACTGAACCAATAATATCTTCAAGGTTCATTTATGCTGGAGCGTGTGTCAGAATTTCCTTTCTTTTTAAGGCTGAATAATACTCCATTGTAGGTATATACCACATTTTGTTTACCCATCCATCTGTCGATGAACACTTGGGTTGCCTTCTTGGCTATTGTGAATAATGCTTCTATGAACAAGGGTGTATAAATATCTCTTTGAGAACCTGCTTTCAATTCTTTTGGATATATATACCCAGAAGTGAAATTGCTGGATCATATGGTAATTCAATTTTGTGTGTGTGTGTGTGAGGAAGACCAGCCCTGAGCTAACATCCATTGCCAATCCTCCTCTTTTTGCTGAGGAAGACTGGCCCTGGGCTAACATCCGTGCCCATCGTCCTCTACTTTATATGGGACGCCGCCACCGCATGGCTGACAAGCAGTGCATCTGCGGGCGCCCGGGATCTGAATCCGCGAACCCCGGGCTGCCAAAGCGCGGACTAAACCGCTGTGCCACCAGGCGGCCCCGGTAATTCAATTTTTAATTTTTTGAAGAATCATTATACTGTTATCCACAGTGACTACGCCATTGTACATTCCCACCAACAGTGCACAAGTGTTCCAATTTTTCCACATCCTCACCAACCCTTGTTATTTATTTGTTCATTTTTTTTATAATAGCCATCCTAACTGGTGTGAAGTGATAACTCATTGTGGTTTTGATTTGCATTTCCGTGATGATTAGTGATATTGAACATCTTTTCAGGGGCTTATTGGCCACTTGTTTATCTACTTTGAAGAAATGTCTATTTACATCTACCCATGTTTAAGTCAGGTTTTTTGTTTTTTTGTTGTTTAAATGTAGGAGTTCTTTACATTTGGGATATTAAGTTTCCAGAAGTTTTAACTAGTGTCCTCTTAGCATTGGCCAAGGGTTGATCTTGATCAGACATATTCCTTTCTCCTTTTTGCCCAGGAACAAGTCTAGGCTCATCAGTGTGACAAAATTAGACCCTCCATGCCCACTCCAATCACCGGCTACTCATAGATCCCTGAATATGCCTGTATTTGCATTTCGCCAAGCTCTGGAGGACGGCCATGTGGAGCTCCTTTCTCCAATCATGCCTACTCTGCAATATTCGACTCACTTCTCAAGATCCATCTCAAATACAAGTCTTCCCTAACTTCTATCCAGAATTAATCATTTCTTTTAGTTTCTGGAGTAGTTGGTTTTCAAACTTTTTGATCAATCCAGCCCTAAAAAGATTTTGGAAAACTATTTAGCCCCTTGCAGATGATCAGCTTTACTCCCAATGTTTTTAATAATAAGTTTAAATAGTTGTGTAAGATTTAATTTCTGGAGTATTACAAAACTGAGAGTTTAAAATACAGTGGTTGTATTTCTCTTTTAAATGTATCCAATGGAATCTAAACAGCATTGCCAATTTGATCTCCACCTTTAGCTATTTTTTAAAAATACAAGGACAAGTTTTTCCTTGATGAGAGGAGAAGGAAAGTGATTGAAAGCAGTTAGAGTGTAGATGTTGGCAGGTTCCAGAAAAAAGAGCCCTGATGTGCTTCTCTAATCATGCTTTGGGGCAGCAGCAAAACCACAGACAGGTTTGTGTGCCAGAGGACAGACGGAATTTGTGTTCCCCACCCTCCTGGTGCCCCAGGGAGGTCACCAGACCCTGGAGAAGAAATGGCTAGGGCATGGGTCAGACAGCAGCAAAGAGTTTCCTGCATCTCAGCATGCCACAGAAATAGCAGAATGATTCTTGGGTACCCGTAAGGAGGCCAGGATTTGGGGAGAGAACACCAAAACTTAAAGGAGCAAGTGAATTGTAGGGAACCATCTCTGTGATGACCTGTGTAGACCAAAGACTAAGGGCCAGGCAGGCAACGCATGTCTAAACCGATGCTTGTGTGGACTCGTCTCCCCTTCTGGACACGTTGGCATGACATGGGACCCCCGCTGCCCCCACCCAAAACCTAGATACAACCGTAGGTAAAGGGTTGAAGGAGATTTAGTTTCTGCCACTCTGATGTAATGGTAACGGTGTAATGGTGCAATGGTGACCTGAAAGATCAAATAATATGAGTTAAAGAAAAATACAGCTACAGCTATATTTCTTACACATCTGGGTGTGCAAGAAAAAAAATATATACTGAGACATAGCCCTGCTACAAATGTATAGAATATTTTATTCCACTCCCCTAATTAGACCATATGCTCCTAGAACAGGGATTGTATTTGTATTAAATGTGAAGTGCTTTGCACACTAGTGTTTGCGGAATAAGTGTGTGTTCGTTATGGTGGCTGTGGATATGAAGAGGAACCCCCTTGATTCCAGACAACTCGATCAATATTTCTACTGTTCAGTTTGATCAATTTATGCCTTTTTTTGGTTTTATTTTGGAATCACACTTAAAAGTCCCTTATAAGTGTTGGGAAGAAATTATTTTCACTGAGGAAATAATGAACTTACAAACAAAATAAAAGGAAAAAATGGAAATCAGAGAAGATGAAAAATACTGGGTATAAAGGAGTTTGTGAGTAGAATTTCTGCCAGCTGGGGAACTAGAAGGAAGCAAAAGTTCAGCTCAAGTTCATTGGGCCATCAGAGAGCAGCCCAGACAGGCCTCCAGCCAAGCACAGGACAGGAGTCTAAGGTTCTCAGATTTAAATGCATTTCATAAATGGGTCTCCAAATCCAATTAAGCAGGGCCAGAATTATAATAGCTTCAGGTTAAGCTTTTAGCTGAAATCTGAGGCCTGGAAGTTGACTTATTCCTGTGCTTTTGATTAAAGCATGAATAGTTGGTTAGACAAAGCAAAAGCAACAATAAAGCAATTTTATGGCTTTGGAATTCTTGAGCAGGTGAGCTTGGTCTGCCTCAGGTGAAACTGTTTACAATACACCAACCTCCACTATTCTCTCGAATTACGAGTTTTGAAAGAGCACTGTGCAGAATTGCCATGTCATGGACTTGAAATAAAGTCTTGGACTAATAAGGTGCCTTGTGTTGGAAAGGTGCTGGGACAATGTAAACATAATGAGAATGCACACTCACAGGTTTGGTGTTAAAGTATCATGGGGGAGAGAGAAGCCGGTAAGAGTTCCTCCACCAGGAGAGCTGAGGTGCCACCAAGTCTCCAAATCACAGAAATTTTGTACTATCTTAGACTAACTCAAAAGAGATAAATGGTGGTTCTGCAAATGTATTGAATGGGAAGCATGTTACAAAAAGAGGTTTTCTAAGTGCACATTTTCTTTGTATTGTAAATGATATAAAAATTGGATGGCAAGGTGAAAAAACATAATGAATTGACATAAGTTTTATATTAGGTTATCATTATAATGATCACATGAAGGGAAGGTGAATTGATGTACAACTATGTTGTGGTCAATAATGTCAAAACTGAAAAGATCAGGAAAATGTAGAGTATTTATGCAACAACTGAGGATTTTTTAAAAGTCAGAATAATCAGTTCTTTCCTCCAAGGGAAGATTCGTGTTAGGTGAATGTTTTGGTAACTCTCTGAACATGGGCAGCAACTCATTTCCTCTCACTCCAGTAAGAGAAATATTGACTGAGGATTTTACAACACTCATGTGAAAGTGTGTGACAACTTTTGTTTTGGCTGGTGTGGCCACTGTCTAAAGTGGAATTTTTGCCCCTTTCCTTTTGTATATTATCCAGAGGAGGCTTCTCAGAGCTAGTTCCTTTTATAATGATGTACCTGAGATTCTCCTTGTCCCTTGTCTGTCTTGTGGATGTGTTACAGACTGACTCTCTCCAAAGAGCACTTTGTGGTTACAGAACACCATCTGTCCCCAGTTGACAGGACATTTATTTATTCATTTCCCCCAGAATCAGGTCCAAATTCCTGAATCTGGCATCCAAAACCTTCTGTAGTATAGCACTAAATGTAATTCTTGGTCTTGAGTTACATTTTGGAAAACACTAGCTAAGATCTGTAAATTGCCAGGTGCTGGTGGGTGGATGTATGGATCATGAAGATGCAGCACAGGTGCCCTGCTCTCCATCAAGAGTAGGACTCATCTCCTCACCAATCCAGCTACAGGCTGTGTTCCTACTTACTGTGTTTCCTTCACGTGAAATGTCTTGCCCTGTCCACACTGCTATCCATATCCCGTAGGACCTAGCAAATGTTTCTCTTTGTCATGAAACTTTCTCTGGCCACTTTCATCCTCACTGATCTTTTGTTCTAAAATTTCACAGTGACCATACTCTCCTCCACACCATTAAACAAGGTCACATCATTATCTTTAATGTTTGCTTATATTTCAGATATATTGGTCTCATATCTCTAATATAGACTGTCAATCCCTTTTCCAACAGTACTGAACCCTCATTAAACGTTTGTTCGGTGACTGATAATGGAAGACTCCTCTTTAAAATGAACAAAAATAATACTTTCTCCCCTGTCTAATAAAAGAGTATTTATTTCTCTTCTTTGCTGTAGTTTTAGCAGGATTTGGGGACGATAAGCCCAGTCAATCATCTTTATCCCCAGATCTAGGTAACTTTTCCAACATCACCAGCTTTTAAGTGGTGGAGCCAGGATCCAACCTTAGATTTTCTGACTCCAAGTTCAGTGTTCTTTCCAACATAGCACACCCCTTCAGTAAGAGGACAGAAATCTAGGTTCCCATAGCCATTGGTAGTTACTAAGGACGTAAATGGAAACCTAGAATGGATGACATGATTGCTTCCAGAGTGTAGGAGTGTTCCAACTGTTGTAGTACTATTCTCAAAGGCATGAAGACATT
This sequence comes from Tapirus indicus, assembly GCA_031878705.1. Taxonomy (NCBI): domain Eukaryota; kingdom Metazoa; phylum Chordata; class Mammalia; order Perissodactyla; family Tapiridae; genus Tapirus; species Tapirus indicus. Next base: position 28,072,117 of record CM062937.1, on the reverse strand, counting down.
TAACTATCTACCCAGATGATCTGTGACTGGATAAGGGAGGAGAGTGATCAATGGCTTGTGAGTGGACATCTAGAGATGGAGAGTAGAGCTGTGAGCTAATTATGGCAGCATTTTTTTTTAGGCATTTCCTCATCCTGGAACCAACATCCAACTTCTCCAGAATCATAGGAGGCAGCACAGTTAGGAGCTGAGACTATGGAGTCTCCCCACCTTGATTTGGATCCAAGGGTCATCTTCTACAAGCTGTGTGACCTCATGCAAGTAACTTCACCTTTCTGGGCCTCCAATTCCTTGTCTGTAGGAAATCTGCAACATTACAGCCTCCTTGGCAGGGCTGCTCTGAAAAGTAAATGAGTTAATATCTGTCAAGTGCTTAGAGTGGTGCCTGGCTCATAATAAACACTAAATAGGTGTTTGTTCAAAAATAAAACAAAACAAGAAACATAGTATTGTTTATGGATTTTCTTTTTCATAAATGGCACAGTATGCCATTATGGAACTTGCTTTTTTCATTCAACATGTGTTTGAGATATATTCACTATAATACACACAGATCTAGGTTTTTTCCTTTTAACTGCTATATAGTGTTCCATTGTGTGAATATATTTTATCTGGCCATTTGATTACTTATGGTCATAATTAGTAATTAACTAGGTTGTTTCTAATTTTTTGTTAGAGAATGAGTAGTAATACTCTCATATATTATGTCAATATTTTTATTGCAAATATGCATTCCCAAGGTTTTATTTTTTAAAGCTTAGCTATATAAAAATCACAGAGTTAATATTATATTTAATCATAACTAAGGGCTTTAAAATTATGAGTGAGAAAGAACAGTAACTTGGGAAAAGATTGCTATATCACTTTCAAAATAAGCATGTATTTTAAACAGAAATGGGTTTTGGGAGAATATCTCATTTAGCTGCACCTGAATGTTGATGCTTCACTAAATCCCAGCAAATGATCATTTTGTAATAAATTTTTCAGAGTAAATAATATAATATTATATCATTTAATTTCTTGCTGCTTAACATCTATTTTAAAATCTTTTTGTTCATGAGCCCATACTTGGTGATGAATTCCATTTTTAGGGACCTAAAAACAGAGTTTTATCAATATAACACAAACACACACACTTACAGACAAATCTTTACATCATACAGAACAAACCTCATGTATCTTTGTCTGAACTTATTCCTATAGTGACAAGAAATAGGTACACGTCCTACATGTGTTCCGAGTAATATTATTTATTTATTTTTAGCTTTGTTTTGCTTTTTTTCTGAGTGTATGTGTGTGTGTTTAATTACCAAAGTAACACTCATTGTTAAATATTAAAAAGATACACAGCAAGATGAAATAAAATGTTAAACCCTTTATCAATTCTTCCCAGTTCACCGATGGTAACTCCTGTTAATGGCTTGGATCTTGGCAGGAAACAGAGGCCACTCTAGAAAGGGATGACTGAAGAAAGTTTTATGAAGGGAGTATTTACAAAGGAGTGGGCAGGGTTAAGAGGATGTAACAAGGGAAAGTGAAGCATCCTGGGGTAGCAGCAGCAGAGACTGTAGCTACGCTCGAAGGCCTCAAGGAGCAAGGTAAGGGAGTGGTTGCCCATCCAGCAAGACCAGTCATTGTAGACAAGGGCTCTGCAGAGGAATTACGGCCTTGGGTAGAGGAACACGCTACTGCCAACCCCGGGGCCTGACCTGGAAGAGCTGGGAGAATAAATACCTGTTCTCTCTCACCTCCTGGCCTCTCAGGTCTTACCAATTTCTGCCATCAGCCAGATCTAAGAGGGCAAGAGAGCCCGTTGGTGCAGTCCATGGCAGTCAGGCTCCTGGGTGGAGAGCAGGATAGAGGAGGATGGAGAAGTCTGGAGGGGAAATGGAGAAAATCCATTAGGTAACTTACCCACAGCCTCAGTGACTCCCAATTTCTGAGAGTCTCTCGCGCATTTGCACATGTCCCTGGGTATCCTCTTAGGGCAGAGGCAACGTCTGTGGAGGATGATCCCTTAAAGAGGAGGGAGGGCTGGGTGGATAAGAGCCTGGAGATCTGAGCCTCCCAAACAGTTAGAGTCTCTAGCCACAAAAGGGCAGATCTGAGCAACAGACATTGCCTGCAGCGATGTTTTAATATTTAGAGTCTGACTCATCAAATCCAGGTGGTAATCACTTAGATTCTTGGGCCACCAACCAAAGATTTATGAAAGAGCACTTAGCTCTTAATTAGTGCATGATAAAACCTAGAAGCATTTTCCCTTTCTGGGAATACGATGCTTGGATTGGTCTGATCATGTTCAGAACCCAGCATTGCTTTTGTATAGCTGTTAATACCAACTCACACTGTGTTGTAATTATTAGTATAGATAATAACAATTCTGGATAGATGCTGAATTATACCAAAATTATGACCAAATAAGTCTATTTTTATTTTCAATATATTGTTCTTTAACTTTACCCAAAGAATTGATTAGGATAGACTTAAATGGGTTAGTGATTTATAAAATGCACCACAAATCTCTATAGTTGAGTTCTAGGAGCTAGGAGGAGAGCAGAGCACCCACAGAGACATCACATTGTCATAGAAAGCGTTAATTCCAGTTGTGGCTAGGGTAACATTTGTGTGTGATCTTCACCGGAAAACCAGAAGTTGACGACTGGGTTAGGAGAGGATTAGAGACAGTGATTGGAACGTTCTGGAGGAAATGTGGAAGTCAATTAATTGTAATACGTTCTCAGCTTGGAATCTATACACTCAACTGTGCAGCGACTGGCAGAACCGCTGAGGGGACAGATCTAAGCCCTTTGCAGTGGAAGGTATACGCAGCCTCCATCGGCTTGGTGAGAACGTTTCTAACCCCTGTGCATTTTCCCCACTCTCTTTGGCATGGTCCTCAAGCCAGTCATCCACTTCTCAGCATTTGGGTCCTAGTGTGAACACAGTCCTCTGTGTGTGGTCCCACTAGCGACTGTGACAGACAGGCTATCCCTACCACAAATGGAGACTCACGTACCACACATTTAGATATTCCACAGTTTTAAATCAAGCTAGCAAACTGTTAAAACGTATTCTGAGAACATACTGTATTTGATTATTTTTAGTTTGCTATATCTTTATTTTTAACTACACTATTGAGATATAATTTACACAGCATAACATTCACCCCTTTTAAGTACACAATTCAAGGAATGTTAGTACACTTACAGAGCTGTACAATCATTATCACGATCTAATTTTAGAACATTTCCATCACCCTAAAAAGAAACCTCTTGCCCATTAGCAGTCACACCCCATTTCCACCCCAGCCCTAGGCAACCACTAATCGACTTTTTGTCTCTATAAATTGGCCTTTTCTGGATATTTCACAGAAATAAAAACATACAATTTGTGGTATTTTGTGTCTGGCTTGCTTCATTGAGCATCACGGTTTTAAGGTTCTTCCACTTTTTAGCGTGTATTCGTACTTCATTTCTTTTTATTGCCAAATAGTATTCCATTGCATGGATGTACAACATTTTCTTTTCCATTCTTCACTTCATGGATGCTTCAGCTGTTTCCACTTCTGGCCATAGTGAATAATGCTGCTATAACCACGGTGGACACGTCTTTGTGTGGACATATGTTTTCACTTCATTTTTCTCGGGTAAATAACTAGAGGTGGAATTGCTGGGTCATCTGTAAGTTTGTGCTTCATTTTTTGAGAGACTGCTAAACTGTTTTTCAAAGTGGCTACACCATTGGACATTCCCACTAGCTCCGTATGAGGGCTCTGATTTTTCCACATCCTCTACAACCCTTGTTATTGTCTGCCTTTTTTTTATTATACCCACCTTAGTAGGTAAGAAATGGCATATTGTCTAGTCTTAAACTCATGTATTGAGTTCTAATTTCAGAGATGTTACTTTCCATTTTAGAGTTTCATTGGATTTTTTTTTTTAAGATTCCATTTTCTGGTAAACTTCTCTACTGTTTTGTTTTTCTCCATCTTTTCCTCTATTTTCTTGAACATATTATAGTTATGTTAAAATTCTTGTCTGCTCTGGGTCTGTTCCTGGTATATATTGGTTTTCCCCAAGGATTCAACAGACTCAATATAGTTCTTTTCCTTGGCATGTCTTGTAATTTTTAACTGAATGCTGGACATTGTATATAAAATATTGTAGAGGCCCCTGATGATATTATCTTCCTCGAGAGATTAAGTTCACCCTTTTCCTTGTTAAGCAGGTGGAGTGGGAGCTGATCACTTTAGTTCAATGAGAGACTGAAGCAGACTCTAGTCTGGTTGCAGTTTGGGCATAGCTCAGTTTACCTTTGGTTCACCCCTCTTCGTATGCTGATGTATCCAGGGCTTTCAATGGAGAACCTGATGTGGATACTGGAGCTTCTCTCCCTGGCCGACCATGAACTCCAATCTTTGTCTCATCATTCCCATGAGGCTGCTGAAAGCTTTGCTCTGGTTTTCTGAGGTTTTCAGCTCTGTTTTTTAATACTCCCGCCCTTTGCAGCTATCTTGAAGAGAAAACTGTCTATGTTTGAAGCCTTTCAGTTGTGTCACTCCAGCTGCATAAAACTGCCCCAAAGTCTGCTGGTTTCTCTGTCAATTAGAAGCAGCTCTCTTCACAAGCAAAGCCTGGCTTTTTGGCCTCTTGCTCACACCCAGGAATTGGATTAACCAATTTCCTTGGGGAAAAGTGGCTGCAGAAAGTCAGATCACCACTTCATGTGTCTCCCTTCTGAAATTTTGTTACTTTTTTTTCCTTGTTGCTTCAGCAACTATGTGATGCCTTTAAGCAGACAATGTTTATGTTATTTCTAGCTTTTCTAGTTGTTCTTGGCAGAATCATTGGTCTGACAGAGATGACTCCATCCTACCTAGAAGCATAAGGTCAACGTTAGAGGTGATATTTATGATATACATCATTTTTAAGTGCTTGTACTGAGAAATTTTTAGGATATCTAGTGTGCTCTGTTGCCAGACATGGAAAGCCTAAATGCACTTTTTTTCTTCATAATAAATATGTTTTCTATTAAAACATGTCTTTACTGTACATATATATTTGATTCTGATATGAAATATGATTTTTAGGCATGGAGTGCTTATCTAATTACTTTTTCAAATTATATTTACACCTTTTAAAATATTTAAGCAGGATAAATAGAACAAATTAAAAGTGGTGAGCTAAAGATATGAAGATTTGCAACAACTGTCGTAGGAGGTAGACAAGTCTTGTTGATGAATCACTTATTTTGCACTTCTAAACTATCAAGACAAATTGCAAATAAAACTACTTTAAATTTTTTTTGAAAAAGAGGACATCTATGTTTTTTCATCTAGAACAAATTTGATAAATGTTTAGAAGTTTTTGACTTTATCTTGAATGACCAAGAATAACCAACCACATATAATATTTTTCTAAACTCTTTTGTTAGTCACATTTCTAAAGTAATTAAGTGTAAAACAGCATAGGAATCTAATTGCATTCATAACTGAATGCCCAATATAGATGATTTTAAAGTTCTACTTTTTAACAAATACAACATGAAGAAGATCATTAAGCTTTCTCCTGTGAATGACTGTGTTTCTGCCTTTTAAAATGTTTTGATACCTGCAAGTTTCAAATAGCAGTTATCTGATTAACCAGATCATTTTCCTAAAGCTGTCTATTTTTAGCTGGCCCTTCTCTTGCCTTTGGAGATCTGCCATCTGCGGTGATCTCAGAGGAGGAGGGCCAGTTTACTGGAGAATACGTATTTTGGGCAAGATGGCAGGGTCCTGGCAGGTTATAATTTCCACTGTTGGAGATCTCAGGCACTGAGCACTCACTTCCTTATTTGGAGGAGACACAATCAAGGGTAAACTTGGCAATTAGATTTTTTAAAAAAATCAGATAATGAACTGATTTCCACTCTGGTGAGTAGGGGAAAATGCATAAAGATTGTTTGCTTTATCATATTGCCTTGTTATTAATATCAGCTACTGTTATTTCACATGAAATAGCAACAAGGTGCTATATACGTCCATCTATACACTTATGAAGTTAAAGACAGTATAGTATATATTATAAAAGCAGTTTGCCATGTATTCCCCCCACCACAGCCCTCAAGGGGGTTGCCATTTACATGAGGGATGCAACCCCATGGGAGTCCTAGTGGAAGGTAGTTGGAACTCCACCTCTTCCCTTTCCTATCGAAGAAAGCCTAGCAGTATGCAAAGGAATGAGAGTAAACTTATTATTGGAGCAACTTTGAATCCACCCTAATTTAAAAATAAATAAAAAGGAACCAATCCCAAACTGATACTCTATTGCCAATAACCATTTTCTTTGACACACTTCCCAGGGATAGACTCCCCAGTGGATCACGCGCCCTAGGCTGGAAACACAGGAAGTACTTATCTTTCAAGGGTTATCTCAATATTACCCACTGTAGGAAGTTTTACCTCATTCCCAATGTCTCCATTTAATGAACCACTCCTTCCTTTTAACCTCCTCTCTCTTTTGTGCTATGTAGTATGTACATGCTTCTACCATTGCAGCAATAAAGCATAATTTCATTTCGGGGGGATTATTTGTCTTCTCTTACAAACTGTAAGCTCCCCCCAAATAAAGACCATGTCATATTTATTTCTCTATGTCTAAATCTCAGCACACTATCTAGAATCCAATAGTTGTTTGATATATGATTGTTAATAAACAGGAGCGAGAGTTAATAACTTCCAATCACTCAGAGTTAAAGCCTGAGGCACACATGTGAATGATGGGGGCATCCAGCATTGTAAAACATTTCATGAATAAAAGACAATAATTTGGTGTGGCTGATGGAAGTTTTAGCATGAAATTTGGGGTGTGTTGAGTTGGGTTTACAATAACAGGCATGAAAAGAGTAAAATATTTTAATGGGAAAACTTATTACTCTACATTGATTTCTACTCTTAATTGCTGCCATGCAAGGCTATAGGAATTGAACATGAACAAACCACTAATAGAAACATAAGACAAAGAAAAATATAGTTTGCACACCACTCTTTTTTAAAATTAATTAATTTTTTAAATTGAGGTAACAGTGGTTTACAATATTATATAAATTTCAGGTGTACATCATTGTATTTCGATTTCTCTGCAGACTACATCATGTTCACCACCCAAAGACTAATTACCATCCATCACCATACACATATACAGCACTCTTTGAAAATTGGTTTGGGAATGGGATGGGCTTCTGCCATTGTAATTGAGATGCCAGGGTTGGTGCCATTTGAAGGCCAGAGTACGGAGATGTCATGGCTGGGTGATTGTCAACAGAGGCATTATTCAGAAGCATCTCAAAAACCATCTCGAGTTAATTTTCAGGCTATATGAGATTCTTAATTATGGTGGAAATATTAAACTTTGTCCTGGAAAAGATTTATTATTTGGAGGAAAAATGAGTGAGGAATCAGAGTAGCATCTAGGAGCACATTGAGCCATTTTGAGAAAGTGTCCCAGGCAGTTTAAAAGTCTTCCCTGTAAGGAAGAGCAATATAGGTCTTGAACAAGGTAAATGTCTTTCTAGGTTGTTGGGAGAGGTGAAGTATGTGATGTACTTTTGAAATCTTTTCAATATCAAATTAATTCTCAACCACAAGATATAGCCAATATCCTCACATCAATAATTCACACATGTGTGACTATGATAACAAGATGATCACTAACTCTTCCAAGAAGAGTGGAGGGGACTTGCGGTGTCGTTGTCAAGAGCAGACTCTGAAAGCAGACTGCCTGGATTTGAATCCCGGCTTGGTGACTGACGGCTGAGACCCTGAGCATGTTGCTTACCTTCCCTGATAATCAGCTTCTCATCCGTAAAATTAGGATAACAAAAGTATCTACCCCACAGGGTTGTCGTGTGGATTAAATGAATGAATATACATGAAGTGCTTACCATGGTACATGACACATAGGAACACCGTATAAATATCAGCTATTTTTATTATTAATCTGGGATAAGCAGTAACAGAGATGTAATTCAGGGCCTCACCAATCGATGTCATTCTTTTTTTTTTTTTTTTTGTGGGGAAGACCAGCCCTGAGCTAACATCCGTCGCCAATCCTCCTCTTTTTGCTGAGGAAGACTGGCCCTGGGCTAACATCGTGCCCATCTTCCTCTAGTTTATATGGGACGCCGCCACGGCGTGGCTAACAGGCAGTTCGTCGGCGGACGCCCGGGATCCTAACTCGTGAACCCCGGGCTGCCAAGCGCGGACTAAACCGCAGCGCCACTGGGCGGCCCCTCGATGTCATTCTTTTCACTAGTGGGTAAGCATGTAGTCATAAGCATCAAACAAAGTCACTACTACTGCATAAGTGATGTGACACAATTAAGGGTGTAGGTGGATTACCCTTGAAAGGATCCTTTAGGAGGCTTTTAATTAGAACAAGTGGTAATGCCATGGTTATAGAAGCTCTGTGGAAATTCTGGACTCCTCCTGCAGTGAGGTTTTATTGAGTGGTTCGTGCAGATGTCATTGTTTCTGACACAGTCATCAATTGGTGCCTTGAATTATGGATTTATGAGTCTAAATCCACCTACAACACCTGTGATATAAAAACAACATAGCAGGACTTCCTTTTTTCTTTATAAAAGTTGACTTTCCATAAATGCCACAATTAGGATGTCATTGAGATATTGTTTCCTGCCTGGATTCTGATACATTAGACTTCCTCAAGAAACATGCAGATATTGCAAGCGCGACAGTGGTCCAATTATCTATCACTTTGCAACCAATTACCTCAAAACTCGGTGATGAAAATTGGCTTCCACCTTATTATGCTCACAATTCTGTGGTCAGGAATTCATGCAGGGCACAGTGGGGATGGCTCACCTCTGCTACACAGAGTTGGAAGCTTCAGTTGGGGCGACTTGAATGCCCAGAGATGTCTGGGACAGCTGGATTGGGGTTATCAGCCTGGGGCTTTGGTTCTTCTATACTTGGTGTCTACTGGGACTAGAATGTCTCCAACTCATGGGTCTGGGCCTGGGCCGGGATGGTGATAATGGCTGGAGTTGGCCAGCACTGCTCTCTCTGCACACCCTCCCCATGTGGTTAGCATGAGTTTCCTCACAACATGATGAGCTCGAGGTAGCTGCACCCGGTACATGGCAGCTGGCTTCCAAGAGGCAGGAGTGAGAACTATGGGGCCAATCAGGTCTACGCCCAGAACTGGCCCAGCATCACTTCAGCTCAATTCTATGGGCCAAAGCAACCCCAGGGCCTGACCTGAGTCAAGGGGATGGAGAGAGAGATTCTACCTCTTGATGGAGGAGTGACAAGGTCATATGATAGAAATGCACATACATGGGAAATATTGTGGCAGCCATCTCTAGCAAACACTATCTACCACAAACAGAAATTCCAGACTGCAGGCCTGTAGGCTGGAATGTACCTCCCTGAGTGATGACTGTCTGAGCTTCTGTTATATCCCACTGGACAATCAGCAATTGATAAGCTTGGACAAGAGCAAGTGTAGCAAAGCCCTCTTTCCCCACAAGAATGGCAGGCTGTTGACTGCAGACAGGGAGAGAGGCTGACAAAGAACTCCATTCACAGCGCTCTTTCATCCTGCACAACTTGGACTTGAACTTCAGTATTGAGACAACTGAGGCAAGCGTTCTCCCCGGGGTGTCTGAGATGGGTTTCTTCTTATTTGACTAGATATTCAAGCAGTTCTTCATTGCTTTTCCTGAACATTTTCAAGTAAACTGGTGCAAGAATTTCTTCAGAATGAAGTAACACTCATTTACCTTGCAGGTTCTTAGCTCCTTTGGAGGCTGCTGTGTATGCTGAAAAAGCTTGGGTTCTGGAGTCATAGATCTGGTTCAAATCTTGTGTTGATCAACTCTTAGTTGTGTGATTTTGGGCAAATTACTTAACAAGTGTGAACTTCAGTTCTCTCACTGGAAAAATTAGAATAATAATTGTTCCTCCTCATTGAGTTTTGTAAGAACAAGGCATTTGATGTTAAATACTTTTCCTTGGAAGTTAACTAGGAAATCTTGCCACTACTTGGGTCAATATAAAGGTCTTGGATACTGAACCTAAGGAAGGAAATAGTTCCTTACCAAGCAACATTTGCACCTTCTTTTGTGATGATATACATGAGTGTCTCTCTGAAGGAGATATAATGCACAGCACAGTACTTCCAGGGACATCAGCAGTGTGATCGTTGCAGTCTTGGCAATTGGGTTCCTGTTCATCCTTTTGACTGGAGTAAATGTCCATCTCCTCCGAGAGGCCCTCCTTCAGCATTCTATCTAACATAGGTCCTCCCTGTTTCTTTCTGCCACTGCATCTGTTTGACAATTTCAAGGCATTAATCTCATGCTATAATTATACTTATGGTTGTTTACTTGGTTATTGCTTCCCTATATCTATTCATTTTTCTTTGACTGGATTTTATTTTGTCTTCATAACAGCATTTGAAAGAATGCTCAATTTTTCCCTGTCCTAGCTCCCTGCTGCTGCAGCAGCTGGAGATTGGAGGTTGCAAGAAGAGAGCCTGGGGATGGGAAAGAGGAAAGATTGAGGGAGAAAAAGCTAAGAGGAAAGATTGAGGGAGAAAAGAAAGCTATGTTCATGGCAAATTTTGGTGAACGGACGTAGAGTAGAAACAATTGAGTCCATGGATGAGGATACTGTGTGACAATTGAGAATTGAGGATTATTGACAATGAAAATACGTTGGGTTACTTATGTCAAAAATATTATTGTTATTATATCTATCTCCTGAAAAAAACACACAATAATATCATCACCTAGGAAAAGTTCTTAGCACATTGCCTGGCACTTAAGTGAGTAATTGTTAAATGGCAATGATGATGTTAATGAGGTTGATAACGGAGATGATGACAGTGGTAAGAATTGATAAAGTAGCACTTCATCCTAATGCCATTGAATTCTGATGGTGTATATTCTAAGATGGCCCTTCCTATTCAGGGGATCAATAGTTTTTCTGACATTTGTTTGTGTGTGTGTGTGAATGTGGCAAGAGCTTGCTTCTGTATGTGAGAGAGAGCATTTATACCAGAAGTTGCTCTTTTAATTTGTCACTTTATTGCAAACATCTTAATAATGAAACCTTTTCATGGTTTATTATAAATGTTGTGGTAGATGGCCTCTAAGATGACCTCAAATGATCCCTACCTCCTGGTCTTCATACTTTGGTGTAATCCTCTTCCTATGAGTGGAGGTGTGGCTTTAGTGATTCACTTCTAGCAAACAGAATGCAACACAGGTAATGGGATGTCACTTACAAGATTAGATTGTGATTTCTGACTTGGGTGATCTGAGAGAAGCCATTGGGCATGTTGTGAACTACCCTATGGGAGGTTCATATTGCCGGGAACAGAGTGGGTCTCCAGAGAGTGAGGAGCTAAGGCTCTCAGTCCAACAAGCCTCGAGGAAATGAATCTAGCCAACAACCACGTGAGTGAGCTTGGCAGTGGATCCACACCCAGCTGAGCCTTCAGATGAGACTGCAGCCCTGGCTTGACTGCAACTTCATGAGACACCTTGAGCCAGAGGCCCCCAGTTGGGCTGTGCCTGGATCCCTGACCTACAGAAACTGTGAGATAATAAATGTTTGTTGTTTTAAGCCACTAAGTTTTGGGGTAATTTGTTATGCAGCAATAGCTAACTAATGCACATGTCAAATGTCATTTATTCAAGAGGCACTGTTGAAGGACCTTTTGGAAAGCTTTACCTGTCCATAGTTGGTTAGCTAAGTAGAGCAGATGTGACAGCATGGGGGTTGAGCCTTGGAGACAAACTGTCTAGGTTTAGATTCCAGTTGTACCAGTTCATGACTGGGGAACCCTAGACAAATTACTTACATTCTTTGTGTCTTAGTTTCTTTGTCTATGAAATGGAGATAGTAATATTTACCTCACATGGGTGTTGTAAGGATTAAGGACCTTTGCATGCTACAAACACTGAAGAAATTTTCCTCTATTATTAATATCAAGAGGAGTTGCTGCCCAAGGAAGACAGTGACCCCTGGAGCTACACGTGGAAAGACTATGTTGATAGGACTTGTCCAGACATCTCAGGGCTGACTTCCTAAGCCGCGTGTTTGGGAAAAGAAGCTTTCTTTTTGCAGATGCAGGGAGAGGGTAAGCTTGAGTCTTAGTCTGGACTATAACTTGGCCCCAAGACCTTTGAGCCTAGATAGGACTAGCAGTAGATGGAAAGCCTATTATTTCAGAGCTTCAAGCAATCTTTCAAGAGGTAGCTATTTGAATACACTGTTCCTTTGTGTAGACTAGGAAATATTCTTTGTTCTGGGAAAATCATTCAAATAAGTCATTTAGTTATGCAAATATAAAGCAGAGCCCATCATTGGACAAGAGATTTTGAGATGCGGTTCAAAAGGGAAAATATCTGATTGAGAATGTCAAAGGTTGCCTATGCTGAAGGCAGCATTGCTTTTATTTTCCTAGGGAAAAAAGCTGTATCATACTTGTAAATGGTTGTGTTCTTGTGGCATTTTGGGTGCTTTTGCTCAAGAAATACTGATAGAAAATTAAAGAGCTGATTTGGAGAGATTTGGTGAGATTCTGGGCACAAACAGAGCTGCTTTAAGGCCAACAGACCAAGAGTGTCCCTGAGTTGGGGAGAGGGTCACATCATGGAACATGCTTTGCCCTGGCATTTTGAGGTACTATGGTTTGGGGAAGATTGGGAGAGAAGTCTGGGCATCAAGATGACGGTAAGGAACCTTTGAGGGTCTTGGTGAGCAGGGATCAGGGCAAAGGGAGGCAGGGCACAGGGCTCCCAAACCTGGCCAATGCTGTGTGGTTTCTTTCTTTCTTTCTCTTTTTTTGGTGAGGAAGATTGGCCCTAAGCTAACATCTGTTGCCAATCTTCCTCTTTCTCTTTGAGGAAGACTGTCACTGAGCTAACATCTGTGCCAATCTTCCTTGATTCTGTACGTGGGATGCCACCACAGCATAGCTTAATGAGTGGTATGTAGGTCCGTGCCCGGGATCCAAACTCATGAACCCCAGGCTGCCAAAGCAGAGCATGTGAACTTAACCACTATGGCACCAGGCCAGCCCCTGCACAGTTTCTGTGGCTGGCACGCTGGCTTGGGAGCACACATGTGGGAAGGGCCGGATCATGAGATGGGCTTCCATAAACAGGGGCCATTTAGAAAAGTTCTGGAAAAGATTCAGTCACCAGAGGGATAGCTCACCCATGTGAACTTTGAGGTCCCTTCATTCTTATGAGTATTATGACTTTTTAAAAAGCAAGATGTGATAGAGCTTGCAATAGAAGCAGCAGAATCCCCACCTCTGTTCAGAGCAGCATTTCTTTTACTCAATGGAGCGAAAAGTCTGGACATTGCAATGCAGTTGTATTCTGGGCTCTGTGAGGGGCAGAAGTCAGGGGGAAATTCACGCTAAGGAAAAAGATATACATCCATGTGTGAATGAGTAGAAAGGGGAGAAATTCGTGTTCTATTAATTGCTTACTAGGGGCCAGGTACTTTTCACATTTGTCTTGCTTCTTGTAACATTTTAGAGAAGAGAAATCTGAGGTCAGAGAGGTAACTTGCCTAAGGTTCCTCATTTATCAGATAAATGGATCAAACATACACTGTCCCACTCCATAGCCAATCTCTTTCTACTAAGCCACACTGCTTAGACTATTTAGAGTACAGATGATTGAGGACATTATATTGTAAAGAGGAGAAGGTCAGTATCTTGCGGGGGTAGGGGAGCAAATGCTTATAAATAAGTGGACTAAACAAAAATAAATTATATTAGTCTGCTCAGACTGCCATAACAAAATACCATAAACTGAGTGGCTTAAACAACTGTGAAATTTATTTCTCACAGTTCTGGAGGCTGGAAGTCCAAGATCTGGGTACCAGCATGGTCAGGTCTGGGGAGAGCTCTCTTCCTGGCTTGCAGACGGGCACCTTCTCTCTGTGTCCTCACAGAGTAACAGAGAGATAGGTCAAGTTCTCTGGTGTCTCTTTTATAAAGGCATTAATCCCAACTAAACCTAATTACCTTTGCAAAGGTCCCATCACCAAATCTAGTCACTTTGGGGGTTAGGGCTTCAACATATGAATTTGGGGAGGGGACACATTCAGTCCATAATACAAATGTCACCTCCATATCAATGAGCACACCAAGTGGCCAAATATTGGTTTCTAAATAACATTTTCAAATAAAAGGAACAATAGCTCTTTGGCTGGGGCAGGGAAAGTACAAGGTGAGCCTGGAACATCCCAAAGGAAGGAAGTGTTCAGAGAATGATGGGACCAATTTAAGAGGATGCAGGAACCAGTGTTTAGAGGCTCCCACTGGCCAAATCTGGGATAATATGAACAACAAAATGATGATAGTTAAGGATTATAACTTATTGAATAAAGAATCCATCAGTCCATAGTGATATAAACAAACAGATAAATAAGAAGGGAAAGCTCATCCTTATGGTAGAATGGCAACTAATAAATGAAGAAGGAATTGTGGAATTAGAAAATTATGATTTGGCAACCATTATAATAATAGTCAGGCCAGAATCAACCATAACTGCTCAAACTAATAGGTGAAAATTTGAGGAGTACCAGGATATTTTCATAGTCTGAAAGTATCTCTCAAAAAGATACTTATTAATCACAAAGGGTAAAACAGTAACTTTATAGTGGAGAGACTTAAGCCGTGTAGAAATACGTATACAGTAGTCTCCTCTTATCCGTGGTTTCAGTTACCTGTGGTCAACTGCGGTCCGAAAATATTAAATGGAAAATTCCAGAAATAATTCATAAGTTTTAAGTTGCGTGCCATTCTGAGTAATGTGATGAAGTCTCGCACCATCCCGTTCTGACCCGCCCAGGGCGTGAATCATCCTTTTTTCCAGTGGATCCACGCTGTATATGCTACCCCCCCCGTTAGTCACTTAGCAGCTGCCTTCGTTAACGGATCTACTGTCGCGGTATCACAGTGCTTGCCTTCAAGTCACCCTTATTTTACTTAATAATGGCCCCAAAGGGCAAGAGTAGTGATGCCAGCAATTCAGGTATGCCAAAGAGAAGGTGTAAAGTGCTTCCCTTTTTCCCCCAGAGGTTTTTATTTTTTTTAATTGAAATATAGTTGACATCCATTATTGTGCTAGTCTCAGGTGTACAACATAGTGATTTGACATTTATGTACATTACAAAATGATCACCCTGATAAGACTAGCAACCATCTGTTATAACACGAAGTTATTACAATGCTGCTGACTATATTCTCTACTCTGTACATTACATCCCCGTGACTTATTTATTTTGTGACTGGAAGTTTGTACTTCTTAACTTCTTCATTTACTTCACACTTCCCCTCTGGAAACCAACAATTTGTTCTCTGTGTCTATGAGTCTGTTTCTGTTTTGTTTTGTTCATTTGTTTTGTTTCTTTAGATTCCACATAAAAATGAAATCATACAGTATTCTTCTTTTTTCTGTCTGGCTTATTTCACTTAGCATAATACCCTCTAGCTTCACCCATGTTGTTGCAAATGGCAGAATTTTTTTTATGGTCAAGTAATATTCCATTGTATGTATGTATGTGTATATATATATACCACATCTTTATCCATTCATCTTCTGATGGACACTTAGGTTGCTACCATATCTTGGCTATGGTAAATAATGCTGCAATGAACATAGGGGTGCATATATCTTTTCAAATTAGTGTTTTCATTTTCTTTGGATAAATACCCAGAATGGTATTGCTGGATTGTGTGGTAGTTCTATTCTTAAATTTTTGAGGAACCTCCATGCTGTTTTCCATAGTGGCTGCACCAATTTACATTCCCACCAAGAGGGCATGAGGGGTCCCTTTTATTTACCTCCTTGCCAATATTTGTTATTTGTTGTATTTTTAATAATAGCCATTTTAACAGGTGTGAGGTGATATCTCACTGTGGTTTTGATTTGCATTTTCCCCGATGATTAGTGATGTTGAGCATCTTTTCATGTATCTATTGGCTACAGAGGTGTTTTTTGATAAAATATTTTGTAATAAGAAATTAAAGCAACTAAACAGGAAACAGCCATATCTCCTATTACTCTTTACTTGAATGAAGATATCTTAGACTTACTCAGTGGCATCTGAGCTACAGCAGAACAAGTAGAATATGCCCTAGGTGTAAAACTTGGACATACTTCTATAGAATTTAATGAAGTTTACTAACTAGTAATGTTGGGTTGTAAGCGTAATGACTTTAAAGAAAATATTTTATTGAGGTCATATTGGTTTATAACATTGTGTAACTTCAGGTGTATATTATTATATATCAGTTTCTGTTTAGACTGCATCTTGTTCACCACTAATAGTCTAATTTTTATGCATCACCATTTATATGTGCCCCTTTACCCCTTTCGGCCACCCCACTGCCACCCCCTTCCCTTCTGGTAACCACTAATCTGTTCTCCTTATCCATGTGTTTGTTTATCTTCCACATATGAGTGAAATCATACAGTGTTTGTCTTTCTCTGTCTGGCTTATCTCACTTAACATAATACCCTTAAGGTCCATCCATGTTTTTGCATATGGCACAATTTTGTCTTTTTTTATGGCTGAGTAGTATTCTGCTGTATATATATACCACATCTTCTTTATCCATTCATCAGTTGATGGGCACTTGGGTTGCTTCCATGTCTTGGCTATAGCGAATAATGCTGCAATGAACACAGCGGTGCATGAATCTCTTCGAATTGTTGATTTCATGCTCTTTGGATAAATAGCCAGTAGTGGGATAGCTGGATCATATGGTATTTCTATTTTTAATTTTTTGAGAAATCTCCATACTATTTTCCATAGTGGCTGCACCAGTTTGCATTCCCACCAGCAGTGTATGAGGGGTCCCTTTTCTCCACATCCTCTCCAACATTTATTTTTTGTCTTGTTAATTAAAGCCATCCTGATGGGTATAAGGTGACATCTCACTGTAGTTTTGATTTGCATTTCCCTGATAATTAGTGATGTTGAACATCCTTTCAAGTGCCTGTTGGCCATTTGTATATCTGCTTTGGAAAAATGTCTGTTCACAAGTACTTCCTTTAAGTGAAGAGGTGAAACTTCTCAACTTAAGGAAAGAAAAAAAATTGTATGCTTAGGATGTTAAGGTTTACGGTAATCTTTTTTACAGTGTATTGTTATAATGTTCTATTTTATTATTAGTTATTGTTGTTAATCTCTTACTGTGCCTAATTTATAAATTAAACTTTATCATAGGTATGTATGTATAGAAAAAACATAGCATATATAGAGTTTGGTACTATCTGAGGGTTCAGGCATTCACTGGGGGTCTTGGGAGTTATCCCCCGCAGATAAGGGGGACTACTGTGTATTATGTATACCTGTATATACACTTCTTTGTGTGTGTGTGTGTGTGTGTGTAGACAGAGAGAAACGAACAAACCAAGTGTAGTAAAACGTTAACAGTTGGGGAATGTGGGTGAAGATATGTGCGTATTCTTTGTACTCTTCTTGCAACTTTTCTCTAAGTTTGAAATTATGTCAAAATAAAAAAATTGCAAATTAAAAAAAGTCACAAGTGTAACATCTTTCGTTCTTCCATTTTTCCAGCCACCACCACTCCCTCTCTGAGGCCCAGGCCCTGAGAAGGGAGGGTGAAGAATGTGGCATTTCAGTGGTGCCAAATCAAGGCTTAGTGCTAAAGCACTAAAAGCCAGGCAAGAAAATACCAGGTCTGCCCACCCGTGGGTGCCTGGGAAGTTCTGAGGGCAGGATGCACAGACATTCACTATAACCACAGCGGCCTTCCTCATGCCAAGCCCAGTCCTTGGCTTTCTGAGGCCTGAAGAGCGCCTGGTGTCGACTAGTGGTGACACATTCTCATGCTGACTGCAGATTTCATAATCCAAGGTGACTTCATACCCATTCTCTTGCCCGATTCTTTCACCGGCCCAGTGACATGGGCTGAGCGGGACTTAACAACTCCCATCGTGCAGATGGGGGAAACTGGGGTTCAGTGACTTGTTCAAGGTCACCCTTCAGTAAGATTAAAACCCAGGTCTTCAGACTTGGGTTTAGTGCCTTTTCCTGGATAATAAAATTGCAGGATGACACTTCAGTCATCCCTCCCACCTCATAAGCCCAGGCTGCACAACGTTTTTCCTAGTTCAGTGCTTTTCAAAGTGTTGTCCAGGACCAGCAGCAGCAGCAGCACCTGGGAATTTGCTGGAAATAAATAATATTAGGATCCACAGCAGACCTACTGAATCAGAAACTAAGAGAGTGAGGCTAAGATCTAGATACTTATGTTTTGACAAACGTTCCAGGTGACTCTATACACACCGATGTTTGACAAACACTGCTCCAGGCAAATGTAGCATTAACCCCTAATGCTTCTTCTGACTGTCATCTCTCTAGATACATGACAACTAATCCTTCTCAATGAAAAATAAGCAAAATGGAGTTTTTCACAGAAACAAGCTTAACAAAGGATTTTTTAAAAAGCATAATCGTTACCTTTCCTGGTAAATTTCTGTATCTTCTTCACAAACTGAATGTTGTGTAGATCACACTGGGAATTACAGGCATACCTCGTTTTATTGCCTGCCACAGATACTGCGTTTTTTTTTTTACAAATTGAAGGTTTGTGGCAACCTTTCTTCAAGCAAGTCTCTTGGTGCCATTTTTCCAACAGCCTTTGGTCACTTTCTGTCTGTCTGTCACAATTTGGTAATTCTTGCAATATTTCAAACTTTGTCATTATTATTATATTTGTTATGGTGAACTGTGAACAGTGATCTTTGATATTGCTGTTGTCATTGTTTTGGGCCGTCATGAACCGCATCTGTATAAGACGGCAAACTTAATCGATACATGTTGTGTGGTGACTGCTCCACCAGCTGGCCGTTTGCCCCTCTCTCTCCCTCTCCTCAGGCCTCCCTATTCCCAGAGACACAATATTGAAATTACCAATTAACCCTACAATGGCCTCTACGTGTTCAAGTGAAAGGAAGAGTCGCACATCTCTCACTTTAAGTCAAAAGCTAGAAATGATGAAGCTTAGTGAAGAAGGGATGTTGAAAGCTGAGATAAGCCGAAAGCTAGGCCTCTTGTGCCAAACAGTCAAGTTGTGACTGCAAAGGAAAAGTTCTTGAAGGAAGTTAAAAGTGCTACTCCACTCAACACACGAATGATAAGAAAGCAAAACGGCCTAATTGCTGACATGGAGAAAGTTTTAGTGGTCTGGATAAAAGATCAAACCAGCCACAACATTCCCTTAAGCCAGAGCCTAAGCCAGAGCAAGGCCCTAACTCTCTTCGATTCTGTGAAGGCTGAGAGAGGTGAGGAAGCTGCAGAAGAAAAGTTTAAAGCTAGCAGAGTTTGGTTCATGAGGTTTAAGGAAAGAAGCTGTCTCCATAACATCCAAGTGCAAGGTGCAGCAGCAAGTGCTGATGTAGAAGCTGCAGCAAGTTATCCAGAAGATCTAGCTAAGACAACTAATGAAGGTGGCTACACTGAACAACAGATTTTCAGTGTAGACATAACAGCCATATATTGGAAAAAGATGCCATCCAGAATTTCCATAGCTAGAGAGGAGCAGTCAATGCCTGACTTCAAAGCTTCAAAGGACGGGCTGACTCTCCTGTTAGGGGCTCATGCAGCTGCTGACTTGAAGTTGAAGCCAGTGTCATTTACCATTCTGAAAATCCTAGGACCCTTAAGAATTATGTGAAATCTACTCTGCCAGTGCTTTATAAATGGAACAACAAAGCCTGGATGACAGCACATCTGTTTACAACATGGTTGACTGCATGTTTTAGGCCCACTGTTGAGACCTACTGCTCAGAAAAAAAGATTCCTTTCAAAATATTACTACTCATTGACAATGCACCTGATGGAGACGTACAATGAGGCTAATGTTGTTTTCATGCCTGCTAACACAGCATCCATTCTGCAGCCCGTGGATCAAGGACTAATTTCGACTTTCAAGTCCCATTATTTAAAAAATACATTTTTGTAAGGCTTTAGCTGCCATAGATAGTGAGTCCTCTGATGGATCTGGGCGAAGTAAATTGGAAACCTAGAATGGACACACCATTCTATATGCCATTAAGAACATTCATGATTCACAGGAAGAGGTCAAAATATCAACATTAACAGGAGTTTGGAAGAAGTTGATTCCAACCTACATGGATGACTTGGAGGGGTTCAAGACGTCAGTGGAGGAAGTAACTGCAGATGTAGTGGAAATAGCAAGAGAACTAGAATTAGCAATGGAGCCTGAAGATGTGATTGAATTGCTGCAATCTCATGATAAAACTTTAATGCATGAGGAGTTGCTTCTTAGGCATGAGCAAAGAAAGTGGTTTCTTGAGATGGAATCTAGTCCTGGTAGATTCTGTGCTGTGAAGATTGTGAAATGACAACAAAGGGTTAGAATATTATATCAACTTAGTTGATAAAGCAGCGGAAGAGTTTGAGAGGATTGCCTCCAATTTTGAAAGAAGTTCTACTGTGGGTAAAACGCTATCAAATAGCATCACATGCCACAGAGAAATCGTTTGTGAAAGGAAGAGTCAATAGATGTGGCAAACCTCACTGTTGTCTTATTTTAAGAAATTGCCACAGCCGCCCCAACCTTCAGCAACCACCACCCTCGTGGGTCAGCAGCCGTCAAGGCAAGACCCTCCACCAGCAAAGAGATGATGACTCACTGAAGGCTCAGGTGAGGGTTAACATTTTTTAGCAATAAAGTATTTTTAAGTTAAGGTATGCACATTGTTGTTTTTACACATAATGCTATTGTACACTTAATAGACTACAGTATACTGTAAATATAACTTTTATATGCACTGGGGAACCAAAACAATTCATGTGACTCGCTTTACTGCGGTGGTCTAGAACCAAATCCGCGATATCTCCCAGGTACGCTTGCACTGGGTTTCTGCTATGGTAGGCCCACAGCACACGGGGAGATAGCAAAGGAGAGTTCCACAAGAGTTTGGGGGGAGGGACTGATGACAATTTTTCACGGTTGACTAAGTTTTTTAAAAAGCCACTTCCAAGGGCATATCAACCAGTCAGCGAATCCACTTGTTCCAGCAGGGGGTGGGAGGTGCGGGTGAGGGTGGAGCGTGGGGAGGAGCGACACTCACAGCTTGGGAATTGGTGCCCTCCAAGTGTCGCCGTGTGTCCCCCCAGGCCTCCAGGTCTCCCCTGAGCCCAGCCACCTAAACGCACACACCCTCCTGCCCGCCTGGACGCCGGCGCCACCTCGACCACCTCCCACATCGGACTCCTGAGGATTCCTCCGGCCAAGTCCAGCCAAGAGGGTTCCCCGGACTCGGCGCGAACTGCCCGCCTCCTCCCGCGTCTCCGCCCCCCGCCGGGGCCGCAGGGCGCCGAGGAAGGCGAGGGTGCCGCCGCTGGAAATGAGCGGTGCCCGGAGGGTGGCCCGGAGCTGCAGGTAACGCGGCCGGACCTCGCCGGAGCGGGCTTCGCACACCCTCCCCTCCCCGGCGCGGCGCCACGATGCGCCCGCCCGCGGCTGTGCCCAGGGGCGGCGCGGGGCGTCCCGGGGGCTGGGGCGCGGGGTGGGGGCGCGCGGTCAGCCCCCGCCTGGGGGGCACTAACGCGCCCCACTTGTCGCGCAGAGACATTCCGGCGGCTGTTCCCGGGAGCGGCTGGAGGCGGCGGCTGCGGTGAGCCGGGTGCGCGCGGCGGACGCCGGATGCCTCCGAAGATGGAGAAGTTTCTGCAGATTGCGCCTCACTCTCTGGCCATCATCCTGGGCCCGGCCGAGGGGCCGGCGGGGGAGAGGTCCCGGGCCACCCAGCCCGCGACCCCGAACCAGCCCCGGCAGCTCGCCCGGCACCACATCGGCTACGAAATCTTCGCCGATTTCAAAGCTGAGAACATGCAGCACTTCTGGAACAAGAAGGTCACGGCCGCGGTGGCCGAGACCTTCTTCCTGGGCTGGATCGACGAGCAGGTCCTGCTGATCCAGGGCAAGGAGGAGCATCTGGAGGCGCTGCGCGAGGGCTGGACGCGCCGGGCGCTGCGGCCGCCCTCGGGCTTCCACATCCGCTGCCTCGGTGAGTCCGGCGCCCCCTGCCCCGGCCCGGCCCGGACCCCCGCCCGCCCTGAGCCGGCTGCGGGCACCGCGAAGGGGACGGGCGGCCCGGAGCCGGCGCGCAGGCCCCGCTCCCCCGGCGCCCTGCGCCTCCCTCCACCTCCGCGCCCCCCCGGGGGAGGGGCCGGCGGCCGTCTGCGAGCGCGGGATTGGGGAACTTCCTGGCACCTCACGCCGGCATTTGTACCTTTCCCCACCCGCCTCCCCGGCCGGCCCGCCGGAGCCTCCCTGGCGGCGCGGGCGGCGCGTCCCGGCGGGGCGGTGCCTGGGGTGGCCAGGTAGGCGGCGGCGCGGCGCGCGCGGGAGGCTCGGCGGCTCCGCGGCCGCTCCCAGGGTCTGCGCGTCTCACCTTTTCTGCGCTGCTCCGGCCGGGGGAAGAGTGTGCGAACCGGAGAGAAATGGAGAGAGAGGATCCAGGTAGCATCAGGTAGAACGCGTTCTGCGCGGGAGGCGGCGGCGGGCAGTTCAGGTGCGAGGTGGCCCCCGGGATGTCCCTTCCGCGCCCGGCGACCCTGTGCCTCCGCACCTCCCCCGGCTGCTCTGCTCGCGGGACGCGGCCGGCTGCTCTGGTGCTGGTTGAGTTTTAAGGGTTGGCATTTCCGTGCAAGACAGAGTTGTAGATTTCGTTTTAAATATCCTGCCTCCCGTACATCTTTCTGCAAGTTGTTTTGTGCGTTCGAAGGAAGGGAAGGACACGAGGAGGACAGAGGAAAGTCTGATCGTCACCAAAAGACAAAACAGTGTACTAGGGGAGGAGAGCCCGCCCCATAGGTGATATTCGCTGAGCGCTTTCAATGTTGCCCGACTTGCTATTTATTACACTTCTTTATATATATTTTTCTTAATCCAGTTTGTATTTCTTTTAGAATATACCTTTCTAGGTTTGTACCTTGGGCCCGGTGGCTAAAAGCGTATATAGTAAATAGTAGTGTTTTCTGAAACGATTTCAAGAAAGAAAGCATTCTTCCTAGTCCCAAGATTTAGAAATTCTTTCATGACATTTTGGAAGGAGGTCAAAAGTTCAAATGCTAGAAGACTAAAGCCGCCTTTTTCATTACCCACTGTTGCTACCCTGCCTTCCTTTGAAGAATTAGCTTTTACCTTCTAGTACGTCTTCCTCTATACGTATGGCAAATTGAAAATATTTTAAATTTTGTTGTGTTTTGTCTGTTTTTGCATAGCATAAGTCTTTACAAAGCTTCCCTTGAATTGAGTAGACAAGAAACCAGTAAAGCTTGCATCTTGCGTGTTTTGTAACCTGTGCTGAATTTCAAAAGGTGCCTGATTTTTTTTTTTTGACTTTAGCAAAAACCTCAATGGAGTCCCTGTAATTAAGCTGCCTTAGTAAAGGGGCCAAGATTAATGCCTTTGAGACTTGATCCGCTCTTGTACTGTATGACTGCAACTCATTAGGAAGTGAGAATGTATGTAGTGTTTTTTTTTGCACTGTATAGATTGCTCTACAGCATTTTAATAGTTTTAAACTTGACTTCGTGCTTATTTTTTACTTTTTATTTTGGAAAATTTCAAACATATACAAAAGTAGTATAGTACAAAAATATTCAATTAAACCCCTATGTACCCATCATCCAACTTCAAAATTTATCAGCACATGGCCAGTCTTATTTCCTCTATACTCTCGTCTTCCCCTCCACCATTTTGAAATCCCAGACATTATATCATTCGATTGGTAAATATTTCGTTTGTTCGTATTTTTTTCATTTCATCAGAATTTGTAAATTCATCAGAATTGGCGATCTGTCATATTAATCCAAGAGAAATATTTTGGCAGTTGTAAAGGTTGCAAATTGCTATAGTTGATTGATTATTGCCCTGATCTAGCTAGGTAGCATGGGCTGTCTCAGGCGGACTGGCCGCTGGTGGGTTGGGCATTGTCATTGCTCAGTTCAGCCCTTCACTCAGTCCCATCCTAGGAAGCGGAGGGATTACCTCCTGAGGCATCAGATAAAGGAGCAGGGTGATGCCTGCTGGGATCCAAGTTGTAACTTTCTTTTGAACTGCCTTGGGGTTCAGAATCTCTACTAGAATTCCAATTTTGTTTCAGTAATGATGGTAAGATGCTGAATTGTTTGAGAGAGTTTATCTACTGCGAGAATTCTCTAAGGGAGCCTTGGTGTCTGCTGCAGGCTTCCTAGTTTTTTTTGCAAGATTTTATTGAGCTTTGAAATTCCAAAGTCTGGGAGCCACTGATGACTGATGACCCGCTCACAGTCTTTTATTCGGAGCCACAAGAGATGTGTTGACAAGTTCATGTGCTCAAAAACCCAAAAAAACAACCCCAAAACACAAAGGTATACTGAGAGGGAGTCTGGCTGTCACTCTTCTCTGAACAGAGTGACATTATCCTAGAAATGCCCTTGAATCTAATTTATATACAAAAGCAGGAATCAATCACTATCTTTATACTTTATTAGTAATACATTTCTTGTAGCATACCTTTCAACTGTCCCCTCAGACCGTGCTACCTAAGTTATCAGTTACTTTTATGTTGTTTTGTGAGTTTTGCTAATTATTTCCTGAGTGTGAAACAGCCAGAGAACCAGACACATGGATGAGCATTCCAGAAGGCAGTGTATTCCCACTTGTTGAACTTGAATTCAATTCATCAGTTGCCAGTAGTCCTCTTAAATAACTGGTAGGCAAATGCCAGTTTAAATTTTATTATTCTTATGGTAAATAATTATTCACAAGATCTGATTATTTTCCTGATGGTCTCTTAGAGCCCATCCTAGGAAGTGGTAATAAAATTGTTCCCTTAGATCCTCCCAGTGAAGAAAGGAGAGGAATGGAGTTCCGTTCTCCCGGGTGTGTGCTGGTACAGCCTGGAGTGGAGCAGGAGTACAGAAGGAGTCTGCACAGGTGTCCTTTTCTGGCTGTGCTGTGGTGCAGTTGAAGCAAACTGACCCTTTCACAGCAGAACTGATAAGAAGTTAGTGTTTTGTTTTGTAACTTGAAAGATTTGTATTGAAGTTGCAAGCATTTTGGTGCCTGTAATTCCAAAAGTATGTGGTTCTAACCAACCTAAAATTTCAGGTGGGGTTGGACAATGAGATGATTGCAGGATTCAACAAGCAGCAGGAAATTAAGCAACCCAGAGGAAAAGTAGTTTTGATTTGGAATAGACAGATCCGCTACTTAGAAATAACCTACTCTGAGCATGTAGAAAAGTAGGTCCGACTTTTGATTTCCAGGACCCTCAAAGGGGATAGGTGTGTGCAGGAAACTAGTAAGGTTTTAAAATTGTGCTATACACTATTTTGAGTAAATCACATTAAGTTAAATCCCATCATGTTTATTGAGTACCTACTAATGCGGGTCTTTGTGTCGCTCCTGAGATTATAAAGATGAGGCATATGGTGTTTTTGGGGATTCTGACACGAGAAACTGAGAGTGTGCTAAGTGTTTTGAGGACACAGCAAGGAGCGTTACTCCTGCCTTGTGAGCTGGTAGGAAGGTTTCCCAGAGGTGAGGCCTGAGCTAGGCCTGGTGCAGATGTGGGCACAGGGGGTTCCTGCAGAGCAGGAGGGCTTTCCCACCCGGCAAGAGCAGGAGCAGAGTCACAGGGCTGGGGAGTTCAGGACGTGTTTGGGAACTGGCTGGTCTAGGTGTGGGAGGAGAGTGGTGTGATAACACAAAGGAAAGGGAGGCTAGGGCCAGGTGTGAATATTTAGAAGCTGCTGGTGGCTTTTGAGCAGGGAGAGGGGTGACATGATTTGATCTTCAGTATATGAGAGTTCTGGGGCCAGTGAGTGTGATGGGTGGGACTGGGAGGGGGTGAGACACAGGCACACCATGTATAAGTGTCTTGCCACAGTCGTGGGGAGAGATGGTGAGTGCTATATGAGAGCATTTGCTCTAATGGTGCATTCCCATGGTCAAGGGTTACTATCTTAAGGAAGATACCATTTTAACCACATTGAGTCTGGAGGGCTTTCCTGCCCCCGTCACACACCCACAGGCCTTTGTGGGGAGCCCAGAGGCTCCTCCCTCCTGGGGCTCTTGGGGTTTCCAACCCGGCAGCCTTAGTCAGATCCAGCGGTCAATCCCCATAGGTGCCCCTAACCTCAGATCTCAGGGAGCTTGGGTTAGTGTCTCTGTCCCCTCCAGTGGCTATTTACACTTTCCCAGTTTATCCTTCAATATTTAAATAGTTAGGACCAAGTATTCTTTTTAGACTTTAAAGCAGAACTTATATTTCACATTATAAAATTGTTTAGAACATATAAGCATCAAGATTGTTTTCCTATTCCAAAATCTTTATTGGTTTTCTCAAAAAGAGATGCTCTCTTAAAGTGGTTTCTCCATATAGTAAAATTTTAAGTCAGAATTGATTTTTAAAAAAATGTATACTCCAAAAAATTTGTATATATCCCCCCAAAGTTGTTTATGTCAACTTAAAATTGAATAATATTCCTAAACTAATGGCTGGGATTGCTTAATGATTGTTATAAAGCTTTTTGAATTAGAGATACGGATTCATTCAACCATGGGAGCACCTACCATTTTCCAGGATTTGTTCTGGGCGCTGAAGTGGTGAACAAGTCAGACACAGTCCTTGATTGTGCTTTTGGTGGTTCCATTCTAGTGGGGCAACAGATATTTCAAAAATTAAACAAAGAAATAGGAATTTCAGATTGTTATAAGTGCTGTAAAAATTAAGCAGAATTGGGGGCCACCCGGTGGCGCAGCGGTTTAGTCCGCGCTTGGCAGCCCGGGGTTCGCGAGTTCGGATCCCGGGCGCCCGCCGACGAACTGCCTGTCAGCCATGCCGTGGCGGCGTCCCATATAAAGTGGAGGAAGATGGGCACGATGTTAGCCCAGGGCCAGTCTTCCTCGGCAAAAAGGGGAGGATTGGCAACAGATGTTAGCTCAGGGCTGGTCTTCCCCACAAAAAAAAAAAAAAAAAAAACAAAATTAAGCAGAATAGAGTGATGGGGAGAAATGAGATAATAGCTAACATTTATTGATCATTTACTATTTTCTAAGTGCTTTCTTTTTATTTTATTTTTTTGTGAGGAAGACCTGCCCTGAGCTAACATCCGTTGCTAATCCTCCTCTTTTTGCTGAGGAAGACTGGCCCTGGGCTAACATCGTGCCCATCTTCCTCTATGCTTTCTTTTTATTAACTAATCTCTAAGACCATTTAAGTATCCTATTTTTCCCATTTTACAAATGAGGAAATGGAGGAACGGAATGACGAGTACTTCTCCAAGGACACCTACTTAGCCAGCGGTAGAGCTGGGATCTGGACCCAGGCAGCGAGATGATAGAGCCCATGCTCTGAGTGACCGCTCTACTATACCTCTTGTCTGACAAAGCACTTGACTGAGGGACAGTCGGCCAACAATGAAAGAGGAGCAGATGGAAATCAGCTTGTCATGTTGGAGGAACAGAAAAGAAAGCCAGTGTGGCTGAGGCTTGTGAGCCAGCAAAAGAATGGAAGGTGTGACAGGAGATGAGGTCACAGGGGCTGGCTAGGTCCAGGTCATGTGGGGCCTCATGGGATTTTATTCTGCGGTGACAAGGCATTGAGTATATCTAATAAATATAGAGCACTGGGTTGGGGTCTGTAGAATATCCAGAAAGGTTTAAGACATGGACCCCACTCCTAGAAAAGCTTACCTCTCATATTAAAATCTTAGGATTAAGTCTAAACAGTGAACAATGGTGCATTTCAAGTTTTGTTCATTTCTAGCTAGTCATAAAAATATTTTTATGAATTACCTCATTCTGGCTCAAAGATATTTTCAGTAAAGGTGTGTCAGTTTCATTGTAATAAAGCATTTAGAATGAACTTCTGAGACTCAAAGCCTTGTTGTGATAACTGAAAGGTTTTGCAAAGATTTATAAATTTCACCTCTTATGACTTAATTCTGATCATGAGCGCATGTTCATTTCCCTCTCGTATTGAGAGGTAAATTTGCCATTATCATCAGGTTCTTTTTAAAGGGACATAAAACTGAAGTCTGTCTGTGTCCCTTGTGCTGGAGTGGAAGAACTCAGGTGCTTTCACTTCCTGAGGTCGAGCACATATTTTGGGGTGAAAAACCCAGAGGGGTTTGGTATGTACAAACTACTTACTAAAAATAATTTTAAACATTTCATTCTGCTTAAAACATCTCACACAGTGATGTGTGATCACTTTAAGAATAGAATTTTCAATGTACGGGGTGGGCTTTAATATAGTCACTTGAAGTTTGGAGATTGTACTTATGTCATTATTCTACTCAGTTTATACCTTTGTAAAACAGATTTTGAACCTGTCCATTCTGAATTATAGCTATGGACGTAATATAATCGCAGACATTCCTTAATTTGGTTAACTAATTATCTGGTTTATAGTTTATCCTAATGAGGAGGTTAAACAGATGTATTAAGGTACAAGCCGTGAATATAATCTATCAATATATAATATATTATCTGCATAATATATGTATTCTATAGAGATATATGTTTATCTTTAAGAAGGTCCTATGCCAAAAGCTTTTTTTTTTAAATTTTGTTTTCATTGCGGTAACATTGGTTTACAACATTATATAAATTTCAGGTGTACATCACTATATTTTGATTTCTGTGTAGATTACATCATGTTCACCAACTGAAGGCTAATTACAATCCATCACACCACACACATGTGCCTAATTATCCCTTTCCCCCTCCTCCTTCCCCGCTTCCCCTCTGGTAACCACCAATCCAATCTCTGTCTCTGTGTGATTGTTTGTTGTTGTTTTTATCTTCTACTTATGAGTGAGATCATACGGTATTTGACTTTCTCCCTCTGACTTATTACATTTTGCATAATACCCTCAAAGTTCATCCATGTTGTCACAAATGGCTGGATTTCATCGTTTCTTATGGCTGAGTAGTGTTCCCTTGTGTATATACACCATATCTTTATCCATTCATCCCTTGATGGGCACCTAGGTTGCTTCCAAGTCTTGGCTATTGTGAACAGTGCTGCAATGAACATGGGGGCGCATATATCTTTATGCATTCGTGTTTTCATGTTCTTTGGATAAATACCCAGCAGTGGAATAGCTGGATCATATGGTAGTTGTATTCTTAATTTTTTGAGGAATCTCCATACTGTTTTCCATAGTGGCTGCACCAGTTTGCATTCCCACCAGCAGTGTATGAGAGTTCCCTTCTCACCACATCCTCTCCAACACTTGTTTCCTGTCTTGTTAATTGTGGCCATTCTGATGGGAGTGAGGTGATAGCTCATTGTAGTTTTGATTTGCATTTCTCTGATAGTTAATGATGTTGAACATCTTTTCATGTGTCTGTTACCATCTGTATATCTTCTTTGGAGAAATATCTGTTCAGATCCTTTGCCCATTTTTTAATTGGGTTGTTAGTTTTTTTGTTGTTGAGATGTATGAGTTCTTTATATATTTTGGATATTAACCCCTTATCAGATATATGGTTGGCAAATATCTTTTCCCAGTTGTTAGGTTGTCTTTTCATTTTGTTGATGATTTCCTTTGCTGTACAGAAGTTTTTGTTTGATGTAGTCCCATTTATTTATTTTTTCTATTGTTTCCCTTGCCCAGTCAGACATGGTACTTGAAAATACGTTGCTAAGACCAATGTTGCAGAGCGTACTGCCCATGTTTTCTTCTAGAAGTTTCATAGTTTCAGGTCTTACATTCAAGTCTTTAATCCATTTTGAGTTAATTTTTGTGTATGGTATAAGATAATGATCTACTTTCATTCTTTTGCATGTGGCTGTCCTGTTTTCCTAACACTGTTTATTTATTTATTTATTTTTGTGAGGAAGACTCGCCTTATGCTAACATCTGTCGCCAATCTCCCTCTTTTTGCTGAGGAAGACTGGCCCTGGGTTAACATCTGTGCCCATCTTCCTTTACTTTATATGGGAGGCCGCCACAGCATGGCGTGACAAGCAGTGTGTTGGTCTGTGCCCGGGATCCAAACCTGTGAACCCTGGGCTGCTGAAGCGGAGTGTGCAAACTTAACTGCTATGCCTTTGGGCCAGCCCCCCAGTGCCATTTATTGAAGAGTCTTTCCTTTCTCCATTGTATGTTCTTGGCTCCCTTGTCGAAAATTAGCTGTCCATAGATGTGTGAGTTTATTTCTGGGCTCTTGATTCTGTTGCATTGATCTTTGTGTCTGTTTTTGTGCCAGTACCATGCTGTTTTGGTTACTACAGCTTTGTAGTGTATTTTGAAGTCAGGAAGTGTGATACCTCCAGCTTTGTTCTTTTTTCTCAGGATTCCTTTGGCTATTCAGGGTCTTTTGTTGTTCCATATAAATTTTAGGATTCTTTGTTCTATCTGTGTGAAAAATGTTGCTGACGAAGAGCTGTTTAATGAACTTAAATTACCCTGGCATTGGAGGATGTTTAAAGCAGCTCTTCATATTTTGATAGTAATCAAAATATGAGAGAGAAAACAGTAAATTTGGACACTTTCAAGGGCCAGAAATGGAGATTTCTCTTTGAAGAATTTGATAAATGACATAGATAAAAAGGTAAAGAGGGTTCATCAGAGTCTTTAGGGGTGAAGATGAGGGTACCCTCTCCTGGGAGGGCAGACCCAGCAAATGAGAAAGTCCACAGGTTGGTGGTGGACACCACAAGTAGCACCAGGTCTTAAGATATTCTTGTGATGTTAACAGTATGAAGGCATACCTCTGTGCTGTCGATTTTCTCAATTTCTTGTAAAGGCCCTATAATGTAATTTTCTAAAATGAGACCCCATCTGTTGATGTGAAATGATTTGTCTCTATAACCAGGATACCTCCTTCCCCCGCCCCAATACCAAACACGTGGACAGCGTATGTTGTTCCCCAGAATACCTCCAGGGCATGGATGCTGGTTGATTAGTTCAGAGCAGCAATGACTTGAAATGACTTCTGACGAAAGTGAAAGAAGAAAGTGCCAAAACAGGACTGCATTTGAACATCAAGAAGCAGAAATCATGACTGTAGAAGACTTTAACGTAGACGTAATGTAATGTTTAATGAAGATGTTGAAATTGTTAAAGATTTTGTTTACCTTGGTTCAGTCATCAATTTAAATGGAGACTGCAGCCAAGAAATCAAGAGAAGACTTAGACTTGGAAGGGCAGCAATGAAAGAATTAGGGAAGATCATTAATTGTAAAGAAGTGTCATTAGAGACCAAGGCCAAGATTATCCATGCCCTTGTATTCCTGACTACTATGTACGGGTGAGAAAGCCGGACAATGTAGAATGCTGACAGGAAAAAAGTGGATTTGTATGAAATGTGGTGTTAGAAGAGATACCCTGGACAGGCAGAAAGATGAACAGATGGGTCCTAGAGCAAATTAAGCCTGAACGATCACTGGAGGCAAAAATGATAAAACTGAGGCTGTCCTGCTTTGGGTACATCATGAGAAGGCAGGATTCTTTGGAAAAGACAATAATGCTGGCAGAAGTAGAAGGCAGCAGGAAAAGAGGAAGACCAAATATGAGATGGATGGACTCCAGAAAGGAAGCCATAGGCATGAGTCTACAGGAGCTGAGTAGGGCAGTTGAGGACAGGACATTGTGGACATCACTCAGTCATAGAGTCACAAGGAGTCAGAGTCAACTTGACGGCACGTAACAAGTCCAAAATAACCTCTTTCTTGTGAATCTGGGGGCCCTGGAGGTCCCTGAAGGCTTATCGATGTCTTTAAGGGGTGGAATCAGTCTGGTGAGATTCTGTCTTCTTGCCCCCTGAGATCGCTGCAGCCTCTGTCTTCATAGTGAACTCGAGGTATTGAGAGGATGCTGGCTCAAAGGATGGCTCTGAATGCAACAGTCCTATTTTGTTACTTCCTCAGGAACTTTGCCATCTCTTAGCATTTCCTTCTGTCGCTGCTACCCTTTCTCCAACGCTGTGTCAGACACCTTCCTCCCCCCACCCCACCACCACTTTCCCTCCAGGGTTTGGGCAATTTTTCCTTTCAAACCCATGCAATAAAAAGTTATGA
Source organism: Tapirus indicus (assembly GCA_031878705.1). NCBI lineage: Eukaryota > Metazoa > Chordata > Mammalia > Perissodactyla > Tapiridae > Tapirus > Tapirus indicus. The sequence continues at coordinate 28,039,990 of CM062937.1, read as the reverse complement.
TTACATCTCTGCTTCTAAATAATGTCTCCCCCACCCTTGAATTTTCTGGAAACTAAAGGTCTCCTTGTATGTCCATTTCCAGGACAACAGAGCCTGATTGTCTGCTCTTCTAGGGAAAGTTATCTTCAAAGATTCCAGGCTTACCCTCCTCCCCTCCCCTATCACCTCCTTCACCACCCTTGGAAGTGACCTTCATGAGTCTGAGTTAGTTTTCTGACAGCTTTATGCTGGAAAAGAGGGGAGAACCTTCTGCATATTTAACCACTTAGAGGGGACACTACCCCTGAAATGACTTTCAAAACAAAATTTTATTTATTTACAGATATCCCCAAACCTTTGGCTATTGCCCCTTTAAGTTGCTTTCTACTCTTGGGATGGTCCTGCAGTTCCAAGCCACCTGTTGCCCGAAGCTGCCCCAGAGAGCTGTCGGTGTTTGCAGCCACTCCTGCACTGATTCGCGTTTCCTTCCCTCTTTCAATTCCACTTTGATGCTTTCTCAAGGTGGCAGCTGTGTTTTGTCCACACAGTCACAGACTCACCAACCTTCCAGCTCAGTTTCTTAATACTTCCTGCTTGTTTGGTGGCCCTCGGGGGGAGGATTGAGCTGGGGGGCTGAGCCTGGGCAAGGTGGGAGGGACCATGTGTGGAACAGAAGGTGTGTGAGGAGAGAAGACGGGAGTGTGGGAGAGGATGCATGTCCATGACTGAAACATGACAAATGGCCAGGGCAAGATCGAAGAAGAAGAGAACTAAGGGGTGCGGGGATCACACGGAAGTTTGGAAGCCGCCAGGTTTAAGTGAGGTGCAGGACGATTTCAGATTGGAAAGAGTCGTGCTGTCAATCAGATCTTCTTCTTGGAAGTTTTATCTACCTGTCTGACAGGGTTGGGGGTCAGGACTGAGCTCTGCATTCTCTCTGCCAGTCTTGCCAAGGCTAGGAGGATTCCGGGCTCTGATATATGGTCCTGCAGTAGATGGTTTTTCTCCTGCTGTGTGAAAAGACTGTCCGGTCTGGACAGTTCACCTTGGCTTTTTTATCTCTGCTTTTGGCCAACAAATCAGACATTTCTGGACTCCTTTTGAGGAAGTAGAAGGATGATACAGCTCAGTGAACACTGCCATCCCTCTGGAAAGAAATTCCAACTCTTTATCTCATTGATGATAGTCACATTTATCCCATAATCTCCTTATATTGCCAATATTCACCCAGATCCCCAAACCTACTTCCTTTGAGATCACCTCTTGCCCTTGAGGTTCCGATGGCTGAGACTTGCCCCTTGGTTCGTTCTGTTTTGGTCTTGATAAGCTTGGGAAGACTTGGAAAGTCTGCTGACTTTGGAGTTAATATAGAATCGCAGGAGACATGAATGATTCTTTTTTTTGTTGTAGGGGACTTGGTGGCCAGTGCAATTTGTCTAGGTTGATCACTTTTCTTTCATCAGAGTCTGGTTATTAATTTGTTAAAAAAAAAAAAAAGAGGCTTTCAGTTGGTAGACTGTGAAGCGCTAATGTAGAACAATGGAAGCAGTACTTCAGAAACCATGTCTCTGAATGCTCCCAGATAATGGTGGTTACTCTAGCATCTTTCTTCTGCTCTTTCCTGTATCTTTAACATTTCTTCTTATACTGATGAAGGAACATTCTAGAAGACAATCTTAATGTCATGTGCTCCTTCATTTTATTAAATGTTTACTGACTCCACTTTAGAGTTGGGAGGGGGGTGAGCGGAGTAGGGAAAAGAAGAGGAAGAATGAACTTTTACTGTGGGTCAGGAATTGTTCTAAGCACTTTAGTATATTATCTCATTTAATCCTTACAGAGGTAGTGCTAATGTTATCTCCATTTTATAGAAGAGGAAACTGAGGTTCAGAGCATGAGCAAGAAATCTCAAGTTTCAACGCAGCAATCTGACTCCGGAGTCTGAGCTATTAACCCTTTTAAAACTGCTTGTCATTTCTGCTGGACAAAGGTTTTGGCTTTGTTCACTATCAGTGAAAAATTTTTTTTCTCTTGTACTGTAATTTCTTCTGAATGTTAAACACAGTAGACTCATTTGTATTGTGATTTGTGAAACTTGCTTAAAACATACAACTATATCTCACGAAATAAATGAAGCAGAGCACTAAAGACTATCTTGCAAATGCAAGATGGTGACAGTGCCAGGTGGATATTCCAAATGTTGTCAAACAGGAGCCTTAGAAAGTAATTAATGATAAAAATTTTGCTATCAATCGAGAAGTATTCCTTTTTAGAAAAATGAAAGGGCTGTGTAAAGGGTGTTGAGAAAACCATTTTGATGATAAAATGGGATATGGTGCTACAAGGCAAATTCATCACATCGTTTTTCACTGTGTTTTCTTTTTCTTTTTTTTGAGATTCCAGAATTAAATGGCACTAAAAGCAAATTATCAACTCTATTTTACTTAATCTGATTTAAAGACATTGCTTCTCCTAGTCAGGTGTTTCTATTTTCCTAGTCAGGTATTTTTACTTTCTGCATAAAAAGTTACACTAAGACTCTTAGGTCTGAAAGAATTATTTCTGTTGAATTTTCCTAACTTAAAAATTAATTTGATGTGGTAAAGTGTATTTCAATTACTTTTGGTTATGGTGGCAGAGAAGTTTTTCTTTTTTTTTGAAAATTCACAACATAAAGATATAGATTCTGTGAATGAATATATTGGATAATATGATTTATACACTACATGTGTAATTGTTAAAATGTAAAGTCTTTAAGGCTAGGAAATTGCTTTTGAGTACAGCTTTGACTACATCCCATGAGCTTTGATATATAATATTGTCATTGTTATGATCATTTAAGCAGTCTATAATTAGTATTTTGATTTCTCTTTGACTCAGTAACTATCTTGAAGAAGTTTCTTTCTCCCTTTTCCCACATAGAAATTGTGCATTTTTAAAAAACTGTTGTCATTGATTTCCCATGTTATTTTATAGTTGTAAGAATGTTGACTATAATATGTATATTTTTCATATTTACTGACATTTTTATTGTTACCTAACACAGGTCAAGATTATATGTTCCATAGAAATTTGAAACAAGGAATTTTTTAATAGGATATGTGTGTGTTAAATTTTGTTATTAAATTTATTATATTGTTTAACTCTTCTGTGTTCTCATTCTTTTGTATGTTTTATTTGGCAAAGGCTGGTAAATGTGCTAAAGTCATCTCCCAACAATGATGTGATTTCTTTCATTGTATTGCTAATAGTTTTAACTTTATGTATTTTGATGTTCAACAGTTATCCTTATTGTTGATTTTTGCCTTTTATATACATACAAATATACATATAATTGTATATTTATGCATATTGTATATATACATATAAATGCATGCACATTTATATTACATGTAAATACACATTTAACACAAGATCCTCTCTCATCCTTTTTCCTTGAAACTTTTTTCCAAAATTAATATTGTCACCTTTGCTTTTTGCTTGGTGTATCACTGCCACCTCTTTAAAAATCTATTGTATACTTTTGTTTTAATGTGTGTTTTATAAGCAGGATATAGTTAGAGTTTGAATTTTAACCCAATATGAAGAGTATTTGTCTTTTTAGGGATATTGAACCATTAAATGTATTGTAATGACTGATATATTTACTCTCGTTTAAAACTTTTATATTTTATATGGAAGGTCTCGCAATATCAGATTTTTTTTTTATTGAGGTCATATTGGCTTATAACGTTGTGTAAATTTCAGGTGTACATTATTATATTTCAGTTTTTGTATAGACTGCATGTTCACCTCCAATAGTCTAGGTTTTATCTGTCATCATACATATGTGCCCCTTTACCCCTTTTGCCCTCTGCCCACCCCCTTCCCCTCTGGTAACCACTAATCTGTTCTCCTTATCTCTATGTTTGTTTATCTTCCACATATGAGGGAAATCATATGGTATTTGTCTTTCTCTGTGAGACTTATTTCACTTAGCACAATACCCTCAAGGTCCATCCCAGTTGTCATGAATGTCATGATTTTGTCTTTTTTTATGGTTGAATAGTATTCCATTGTGTGTGTGTGTATATATATATATATATATATATATATATACACACTACATCTTCTTTATCCGTTCATCCATTGATGGGTACTTGGGTTGCTGCCATGTCTTGGCTATTGTGAATAATGCTGCCATAACATAGGGATGCATAAATCTCTTTGAATTGTTGATTTCATGTTCTTTGGATAAATACCCAGTAGTGGGATAGCCGGATCATGTGGTATTTCTAATTTTTTGAGAAATCTCCATACTGTTTTCCATAGTGGCTACACCAGTTTGCATTCCCACCAGCAGTATATGAGGGTTCCCTTTTCTCCATGTCCTCTCCAACACTTGTTGTTTCTTGTCTTGTTAATTATAGCCATTCTGACAAGTGTAAGGTGATATCTCATTGTAGTTTTCATTTGCATTTCCCTAATAATTAGTGATCTTGAACATTTTTTCATGTGCCTGTTGGCCATCTGTATATCTTCTTTGAAAAGTGTCTGTTCATATCCTCTGCCCATTTTTTGATCAGGTTGTTTGTTTTTTCATTGTCGAGTTGTATGAGTTCTTTATATATTTTGGAAATTAACCCCTTGTCGGATATATGATTTGGAAATATTTCCTCCCAGTTGGTGGGTTGTCTTTTTGTTTTGTTGATGGTTTCCTTTGCCATGCAGAAGCATTTTAATCTGATGTAGTCCCATTTGTTTATTTTTTCTTTTGTTTCCTTGCGTGAGTAGACATGGTATTCAAAAAGATACTGCTAAGACCAATGTCAAAGATTTTACTGCCTATATTTTCTTCTAGGAGTTTTATGGTTTTGGGTCTTATGTTTAAGTCTTTAATCTGTTTTGAGTTAATTTTTGTGTGTGGTGTATGATAATGGCCTACTTTCTCTCTTTTGCATGTGACTGTCCCGTTTTCCCAACATCATTTATTGAAGAGACTTTTCTTTCTCCATTGTATGTTCTTGGCTCCTTTGTCCAAGATTAGCTGTCCATAGATGTGTGGTTCTGTTTCTGAGCTCTCAATTCTGTTCCATTGATCTATGTGTCTGTTTTTGTGCCGGTACCATGCTGTTTTGGTTACTATAGCTTTGTAATATATTTTGGATTCATGGACTGTGATACCTCCAACTTTGTTATTTTTTCTCAGGGTTGTTTTGGCTATTCAGGGTCTTTTGTTGTTCTGCATAAATTTTAGGATTCTTTATTCTATTTCTGTGAAGAATGTCATTGGGATTATGATTGGGATTGCCTTGAATCTGTTGATTGCTTTAGATAATATGGACATTTTAACTATGTTTATTCTTCTAATCCATGAGCATTGACTATCTTTCCATTTCTTTATGTCTTCTTTTATTTCTTTCAATAATGTCTTATAGTTTTTGGCGTGTAGGTCTTTCACTTCCTTGGTTAAATTTATTCGTAGGTATTTTATTTTTTTTGTTGCAGTTGTAAATGGAATTGTGTTCTTGACTTCTCTTTCTGTTGGTTTGTTACTAGTGTATAGAAATTCTGCTGATTTTTGTATGTTGATTTTGTATGCTGCAACTTTGCTGTAGTTGTTGATTATTTCTAATAGTTTTTTGAATATCAGCTTTTTATAAATCATTTATGTTGAACTGAAGTAGTGCAGTATAACTCTCAAGTGGTCATTGCCATTTTTACAAATGAAGAATTAAGTACCTTCTTTGGTGCCTCTCTTTTGACCTTGTAACTAGAGCAATGGTTTGCAGACCTGATTATTCTATAGATAAATGAACCCCAAATTCTCTACCATTGACCCTAAAGAAGTGAAGCAGAGAGAGAGGGAACCACAGCTGCTACCTTGCAGTTGCTGAGAAGGAGCCAGTGTAGACGTGAGTTGGTAAAACGTTCACTTCTGGGCCTAGAAACCCCCTTTGGGCAGTGTTGATTTGGACTGGAGGCTGTTGAGGATGTTCCTGCTCGACCAGGCCTCAAAGGACAGGGAGGGATGATGGAGGGCACACGGGCAGTGGCACCATTTATTCTAAGGAGGCTACATTAACATCATTTGGAAATTGGACTTTTTGGTTTGTTTTTATGTTTGCCAGTTTATGCTCTGCAAATATCTTAGATCCAGGATTCAAAAGCAGAAAGGTGAGCGATATTGGTATTGTTACTGAGTTAAACTGGCTCACAAAGCAAGTGGCACTCTCAGGCAATTCTAGAAAGAGATTTTCAGGCCCAAAGGATGGAGTGTCTGCTGTTCCTTTGGGTGACATTTTTGGTTGCTGTCACTCTCCTCTCCTATATTAAACCTTCCATCTCCTTCATACGGAAGAGACTGGTTAATGTTTGACGGTACTGATGCCAAATCAAGAAATAAACAAAGACAAGAAGGAGAATAGAAGCTTCTTGTGACAGAGGGAAATCTTCAGTTTGAAGAAGTCCACGAAGACAAAATCAGACAGAAATTGTTGATGGCGTTAACTCAGCCATATATGACTAATTATCATAGGTTTCCTGTGGGAGAAAAGTTTAGTTTGATGAATTTTTTTCTCCTCCTTCTTCTTTTAGAAATGAACACTTTATATATCTCTTTGATGCTATGGAAGAAACGAAGCTTAGAAAACCCCCAAATTTCTTTATTTTCTTAAAATAATATCAGTTTCTTTTGTTCTCAAGTAGATGACCACTCCTTAAAAAGTGGCCAAAAATAAGAATTCCTGGATTCCTTAAAATCCAGCTGTCTGTAGCTATATTTGCAGTGAAAATGTAAAAGCAAATTGAGCTAGCAAATTTATGTGTAATTTGAATAAACTATATTTTAAATTTATATGTTCTCAAACTGATGATTCTTTGACAAAGTCACACTGTGCATAATAGCTTTTCATGTGCCTAAACTATTTAAATGACTTCAGATTTGTAAAAAAAAAAAAAGACTGTGTTGAAATAAGTATTGCAGTTTTTAAATGATTTCTTTTCTCTCTTCTCCCATTAAAATTTCTGGAAATTTATTAGAAGAGGGAGGGATCAGTTACATGCTAACAGAATATAAATTGAAGTTATTTCTAAAGAGCAATTGAATGTGACCTGGTGAGTTCGGGTAATCTCAGTGACTGTAAGATTGGCTCATCTGTTGGAATGTAAATCCATATGAGCCAGTCTGAGGGTCAAGAGTCTGATCTATTCAAAAAATGCTTTTACTTTCAAGGAGGGGGATTTAGAGTATGCGCAATTGTGCAAAGAGAGAGAATGTGAGTAATTTTCCCTAAGCTCTGACCTTGTGTGCTCAGCAGTTCTGATGACTTAAGCATGTGGACTCGAATGAGTGAATGTAGTCCTTTGTAATGTTGCTAATATATTTAATTTTCCAAGTAGGTAGGTCATTGTGCCAACTTTGTCCTCATGCCAAAAAGATTGTCCAGGCATTTCAATTAAGATACTGCCTTCTCAAGTCACAGAAGTTGAAAATGATTACCATTTATATGAACACTTATTTAAAATAATTGGCATTTATAATCTACTTGCTTATATTAGCATTTCACTTTGAATGTGTCTTTCCCATTAGACTGTAATTTCTTCGAGGGTGGAGACTATCAACTTCAGTTTATATGTCCCAATCCAAATCTCTGTGTAATGGGGATTTATAAATACAGCATAAGCGTACTTACAGGTATAGTTACTGCTAACTGGCTGCTGGTGGTACTTTTTGAACTACCATTTGTTAAAATCGTTAAACAAGGAGGCCATTAGATTGGGGTAGCTCTTGTGCCTTTGGTAGCCTATGTAAACATAGAATCCAGAGTCAACTAGATTTTTCTCGAATCTGAGAAAATGAAACTCAAGAACAACTATTGTAATAACTGAATAAATTTTCCCAAGGAAGGCAAACATTTAAGTTAGAGCCAATTAAATAATTTCTTTGCTTTGCTTTCATGTCTTCTCTATAAATACCTCTGCTCTCATCCCCCACTGGGGAGCCCCTCTACCACTTTTTGGTTTTGGCAGTGCCTGATTGGAATCATTGTTTGCTCAAATAAACTTAGAAGTTTAATGTGTCTCAGTTACCTTTTTACACATTTAACACTGGGAAAAAAACTACTCAGTGCCGGTAGAGGTGATTTAGATCTGATACCTTAATACATTGCCAAGGGTATTGTAAATTGAAAAAAAATTTTTTTGGAAAGCATCTTGGCAATGTGTATCAAAAAGCCATCTAAATGCTCACATAGTTTGATATAGTAATTCTACCCTTAGGACTGTATCTAAGATAATAATCTAAAATATAGAGAGCTATATGTAGGAAGCTATTCATTATACAATTTTTAGGAAAGAAAGATTTTAAGTAGCTTAAATGCCATGAGTAGAAAATAATTATGTAAATTTGGTTCTCTATACTGGATGGAATTCTATTCAGCCATTAAAATGTCTATGAAGGTTATGAAGCAACATGGAAAAATGCTTATGATATATAATGTTACTTGAAAGCATATATAATGTTTCATAGCAGTGCAAATCAGAACAGAATCTCAAACCAGATGCACAGGGAAAAATGGGAAAGAATAAGAATAATTATCATGTACTGAATAATTACTGTGTTTTGGGCATGGTGCTAAGTACATTTTCTTGCTTAGTTTTTGTAAACGGCTCTTGGTGTCCCATCCCATTTTGTGGATAAGGAAAGCGAGCATAGGTTGGATAAGCTTGCTCAGCCATGTTAAGTGATGGGACCAAGTCTGGTCTCAGGTATGTGGGATCCAAAATCTGTGGTTGAAACTGGTGATTCACAAAGTTGACTGTGCATTGGAATCATCTGCAGAACTTTAAATAAATAAGTGAATTAATAAATGACCAAATACTGTATGGCTTACCCCAGATCTCCTGAATCGGAATCACCAGCTGGACAGCCAGGAGCCTGTATTTTTAACACATAAGATGGGTTCTGTGGCCAGTCTGTGACCAGCACTTAGGACCCACTGCAAATTCCATTTGTTGTATAAAAAAATATAGTAAATATTAATATTGTGAATATTAATATTAATAGTGGTTGAGCTTGTGTAATAGGACTAAGGGTGATTTTATTTTTCCCCTCCATTTTTTGGATTTTCTTCAGTGAGAAATGATGTTACTTTGAGTATAAAAATTGAATGAAGAGGATGTTGAATAAAATATTTTATTCAAAGAGTCTCTCCTTTGGGGGGAGGATATTATGTGCTGCTTCTTTTAAAAAGTCTATTCTGAGGGTGCATAGGTGGGGGAAAATGGAATTATATCCAAAAGAGGCATAATCTTAGCAAAATATTACAAAATATATCAGTCTAATGATTGCAGTTAACAGCATATATTAAATTTGAGTTTCAACACTACTTTAGAAAATAAGACTTGGACTACAGATTTTATAAAATAAGTTAGGTGGTATGTTAACTCTATTTCAATTAAAAATAAAATAAACAAGTTGGGTAATAAAGAAAAGCCACGGAGAAAGTGGTCTGTTTATCTCTTTGACGAGCAAGAGAGAAAACTACGATCACAGAATATTTTCATTGTCAAGGAAGGGGAAAAGAGGTTTTTTCTTTAGTAAAGAGGAAAGGGTGTGAAATGAAATAATGGACTTTATTGTTAATGTCCAACCACATGACATTAGTGTGGGGAGGTAAACACAGGACCTTTTTAATCAGATCTCTGTAACATGGTAAAGTTGTCCCGTTGGGTCACCCTGAGGCAGGAATAACGATGTGAAACCTTAAATAAAAGCGATGCTAAAAAGTTTCCATTTTTTAGGAGGACAGAGGAAGATGTCAAAATTAGACAAGTTGTATGTGCATATCCTAAAAAGAAAATGTTCAAAAAGTCATATTTATGTTTTTGTATATATTAGGATACATGGAAAGATAAAAACGTTTGCTTACATGATTCGATGGCTGCAGTAGCCTTATTCTCCAATATCCAACTTTGACATCTTCTTCCCTTTGCAGGCCTGGCCAATCTTCAGAATTCCTGGTGAATTCAGAGATGGTAAATAATTTCATGAGGTGTATGTCACCTATGGATTAATGAGTGTATATTGTAAAGAATAAGATGGGTATATTGTATATATTTTTAAAAGCTGAGTAATGATGTCATTTAGCCTTAGTCATGAAAACCTTATTTAAAAAATATTGAAGGACTTTAGGGGGCCGCCCGGTGGCGCAGCAGCTTCGTCCGCGCTTGGCAGCCCGGGGTTCGCGGGTTCGGATCCCGGGCGCCTGCCGACGCACTGCCTGTCAGCCACGCCGTGGTGGCGTCCCATATAAAGTGGAGGAAGATGGGCACGGATGTTAGCCCAGGGCCAGTCTTCCTCAGCAAAAAGAGGAGGATTGGCAACAGATGTTAGCTCAGGGCTGGTCTTCCTCACCAAAAAAAAAAAAAAGGAAAAAATATTGAAGGATTTTTTCCTCTGGAAAATTCACTTTTCTTCTACACATTAGGTAGCATGGAAGTGGAACATATTACCAGAAATCCACAAAAGCTGTGAAAGTTTTAAATTGAATAATCCTTTAATTAAAAAGAAAAAGAAGTTCTCATTAAAGGTATTCTCATGAAAACTGGATTTTTACATCTCAAAATGTCTTTGGAGAGGAAGCGGAGAGGAAATTCCAGATGATGTCTTTGTCCAATGCTAAGGCAAGTGCTGAACTGGCTGAATTTATGACTCAGTTGAAGCTATTGAATTTCCAGTGTAGCCATAGATCAGACGTCATTTTTGCTGTCGGCCGGGCTGACTGAAACTGTGTTTACCTGGTCTGGGCGCGATACATACCTGAAGTCACGATAGAAGGAAAAAGGATCGCACTGTTTTCTCAAGGTAGGAGGCCACCACTAAAGCTTTGAAATGGTGTCAACATTCTTGGAAGCTAGTGAACTGAATCAAAGGGAAAAAAAACCTCTAACTGTTTTTGGGCTGAAGTAGAAGACATTGGCTTCCTCAACTGCTTGTCGATCTAGGAGAAGACTTCAGTCTTTACTAACAAGGTGGTTAATTGCGTCCAGAAGAGTGTGCTAAACACCGGGATATGCATCTTGCTCTGTAAACCTTTGAATGCTGATTGCAGGGTCCGTCCTCTGACGGCTTATCAGAGGGAAATACACTTGCCAGATTTGTGAGTAAAAAGACACAATAGCCCTATTTAGGGAACTCTGGGGAAAAGACCAACTTCTTTGCACTTAAGAACAGTTTTCAGTTGGGGATCTATTTGGTAGAAAAAAAGAATGGAAACTCTGAATACACAGAAATTGATCCTTCAGTGGATAAAGACCGACATTATAGTTCACACATTTATAGCTGATTTTTAAAATTAAAGCCACCTCTTTATTTTTTTAATTTGATGACACTCTTGAGGCTTCCTGTAAGTGATTTTTAAGAGGCTGCATCACATCCAGTCTGTCTGCTGGGTGAAGTCAGGCAGTCTACTCTTGATACCAAAGGAAAGTCACATTTGTGAGTTTGTAAACAGAGACCTTTTCTCACTGATGTTCTTCAAAAGTGTTGATCTCCTTATTTGCATTAAAACAAGCAAACTTGCTTTTCCAGATATTATTTTATTTCTTTCATTTACATACATCAGCTAGCCTGGTTTTTTTCTTCACTTATGACTGTGAAAACAAGGAGCAGAACATTTAATTTTGAAGTGACTATGATTATACTTTTGGTAAGCAAGCATCCTCAGCTTTCTTTAAAAATATTATGTGATGGGGGGGCCGGCCCGGTGGCGTAGTGGTTAAGTTCGCATGCTTCCCTTCCCCGGGGTTCGCAGGTTCGGATCCTGGGCTCAGACTGACGCACTGCTTGTCAAGCCATGCTGTGGTGGCATCCCATATAAAGTAGAGGAAGATGGGCACGGATGTTAGCCCAGGGCTAGTCTTCCTCACAAAAAAAAAAGTGTAAAAAAAATTATGTGATGAAGAAAAAATACACATATTTCAAGGTTACTATAAATGTTTTCTTTCAAAATATCATGGCTTTGATATTTCTCACTGATATATTTATTTTGAAACTTCAAGTAAAATTAAAGGAGAGCATGAAATTTCTATGTTTACCAAAAGAAGGCATGGTTGAGAAAGCTGGAAAAATACTGCCATACTAAATCACAAGTAGGAAAATCAAGTTCTTCTTCCATTTGACTTGCTAGCTTTAGGGCTGTGGTTTTTTTCCTCCAAGTGAACTGCCTTGGAAGACAAGGTGGCAGGGTTGTCTCTTAAATAGGATAAGGGAATGTTCTAGAAAATGGTTTTACTATATAATTGAGATTTGGAGTGCTTAGAGAATGCAAATTATGGCCTGATAAGTACCAGAATTAAAGTAAAACCCCAATTGATATTAGTAGTTGAAAAATGACTTTGTATTATTCCCTGGTTACTCTGTTTTTGAGTTGTGTTCCGGTTGCACAGGGAATAAAATTGGAAAATTCCAGGTTATTTTTATTTCGTTATGAAAATGATGTTCTGTGCCCATGAGGGTGATAACCTGCTTGTGCTTGTGTCTCACACTTTCTGTTTTTTAGTGCTTATTCCTGTATTAGGGTCTCATCTAGTAAGGAGATGGATCACGGTCCCGTATCTAGGTCCCTTTCCTGCCCTCTGTGGAAGGGCTTCGGGTACCAGGAACAGTCCGTGTGGTACACTGGGCTGGGTGGAGATCAACCTTTGTCAGATAATAAACCTGGGTGTCCCGTCGAGAGCTCCGGGTAGGTTTGGGTTCTCATCCCTGCTCTGAATTTACCAGCTATGGTGTCTCAGACAAGTCATTGTTCTATTGGAGGATTAAATGAAGTAAAAAAATATAAATGTAACCATGTATTCTTTATCCTTTTTCGTGTATTTGTTGTTTTGGTCTGTCTGCTTATTTATACATAACAGCCTATTATTAGGTTATGTATCTTGGAAAGGACTGAGTTTTTCATACTTGGTTTCAAAGTATGCTGATTGAATAACAAGCCGGCGGTAGAGTAAAATTTAGCTAATTTCAACTGTGGTTTTTGAGATGCTCAAAGTGACCCTGAAACGAGAAGATCAAAAAATTAAGCTCAAGAGTTTTTCCGCTCATGGTTCTGTTGACTTCCCGGCCCTCCTTTCCTGATGCTAATCCAATCCAGTGTAACGACATTATTTTGCTTTTGAATTGTACACAGAGGCTTGGTTAGCAAACCTCCCTTGGCTGGAGGCCCGTGTTTAACCATATGGTACTTCACGGAATGCAGATAATGGCTTCATTTTCCTCCCTGTTTTAATAGGTGGAAACCTGTACTAGCAGGTAGAAGAGCTTTTATAGAAAGTTCAGACGACAGCGTTGCACTGGTGTTATTCATGCCAGAGCACAGCACGCTGTTGATCTGTTCAGAAAATTGTAATTCTCTTCCTACTACCTTCTGGATATTTTCACCCGTGATGCTGAAGAGAACTGAGGGTGAGCCGGGCCCTTGCTTTAAAGGTCAGGGGTCACAGCATCAGCATTTCTGCGTTCTTTGCTTTGCTGTCACAGGTGTTGGGCCTGGGAAGGCTGGTAGGCAGATGGGTCACGATGGTGAGGATTAGCACTGCCCCCACCTCGCAGCTGCACGGCACCAGTCCCTGAGCCCTCAGGTGCTTCTCTCAGGCCCGTCCAGGCGCCGACCAGAGGGAAGGGAGGGGCCCCTGCTCTCTCAGCAGCCTCCACCTCCACAGCTGTCAAAGCACCCGCATCCCTGTCCCTGTCAGTCTCGACTCCACTCTTGCCTCAAGGCTCTGTCGTGAGTACGCTGGAGGTTTAGGTCACAGCATTGGAGCTGAGGATACTGGATCCAGAAGGGACCCGAGGACTCAGTGTCTCACCCCCGCTTCACCCTCGCCCTTCACTCAACAGGAAACTGAAGTGTAGAAAGTATGTGTTTTGCGTAGGATCTCACCGCCAGGGTGTCCCAGAACCAAGGCTGGTGCCCAGGGGCAGCCCTGGACTCTCAGCTTTGCCCTCCAGGGTGGGATCTCCTCAGACTCCCCGCCCTGACCCCTCAGCCTTTCAGGCGCTGGACTTAGGGCGTCTTTGCCACCTACATGCTGGTAGTGGAATGGCTTTTCCAACACTGGCCCAGGAGTGTCAACCCCCATACACTGTGAGCCTGGAAGGGATTCCTGTTTCCTTCCAGAGATGGCAGGCCCAATTGTTGCCTAAGAGTGAACTTGAAAATAGCAATTATTTACTGTACACTAGCTATACGTTAGATTCTGAAGTAGCTTGTGTATAGACATTGTTGTATTTAATCTTCACAGAACTCAGTGAGGTTTTCTTTTTATCTCCATTTTATAAGAGGCTGAAATTCAGAGAGGTTAAGTGTCTTCTCCGACATCAGACTGGTAAAGAGTGACAGTGCTGAGACTTCAACCCGGATCCCCACACTCCACGGCTGAGCCTTCCCCACAGGGACCCCTGATCCGGGGTGCATTTCTTCTCACACCCTTACCTGCTTCTGACCAGTCCACTTTGGTTCTCCTGGAACCTTCAGGTGCTCTTCAAAGCTTATTCACTCAATTTTTTCTTTCATTGTAAATTTAACTACAATAATCTAATAAGGGTCCTCTTTGTTTTTAAAACGCTATTATCTGGGGGCCACAGCTGTCCAGAAGGAGGCTGTCAAAGGCGAACTGTACAATAAAAAGCTTTCCTTCCCACCGGCCTGTTATTCCTTAGTCTCACAGGCCTGGAAAAGGAGCAAATGTGGAATTAGGCTGCTCTGGTCTTTCTTCCCTCATCATGGCGGTTCTGGTGAGTCGCCAGACATTTTGCCCACAAGGTTACAGCACAGCATGTGTTCATAGTTCTCAAACCAAACAGACAGCAGTGCCTAAAGGTATTTAATGCTCCCCAAGTCTGTCTGGTGGACAGCCTCAGCAGTTTGAAACCTTGCCTGATGAGCAGGCCTCTCAATTCCAGTGACTTCTACAACTTTCCTGGGGTTTTCCTTGGCTCTTTCCATCTGTGCCTCTAGACTGTCAATGCTCTAGGGCACAGATTTTCTTCTTTGGCACATTTTAACTATTGTAAAGGGTGATATACACTGTACATCAAAGAACGTATAACAACAGTGCTTCAAATGCGGCCTCGGGTTTCGATCTTTTTCCCAGATATGCAGACATGTGCAGCCATGTATCTTGTAAAATCGGCTACCACACTTTCCATTAAAAGTGGTTTTTACCAAGATTCATTTTGCTGTGTTCTTGCAAACTTGAGAAAATGTCAAGTGTTAAAGTGATTTGGCAGTTTTATGTAATGGTTTTGTTAAGCTTCAGCCCAAAAACTGTCACCTACTTGAAAATAATTTGGGGATTAAAACAATCTTATAATAAATTCATACTGGCCAGACTAGGAGAATTTAAACAGGGACATTATCATGTTAGGCTTTACATTTTTTTTTTCTGGATCATAAAGCTAATAAAATATTCTTACCACCTCCCAATGTTCTCCATATTTTAATATAACTTATTTCTCACCTACATTTTACTTTCACTTAAGCCTATTTTATTTTCCTAGGCCGTGGGCCTTGGGTAATTTCCTTAGATAAATTTCAGTTACATCTGATATGAAATGGCATACGAGAGGGAGTGAAATGGAACAGCCAGCCATTCTGATAAACTTCAACAGCTCTTAAATAAACAACCACAAAAATATTATTGTGTGATTGTAAAAAAAATCTTACTTTATGATAGACTGGTTAAGAAAAACTCTATTTATTTGACTTGTAGGATAAACTTCAGAGAGAAGCAAAGAGAGAAAAATGTACATTTTATGAAAATAACCGTACTTTAACGAACTGAGCGTTTATTTCATGCATATTACGCAGTGCGCAGACACCAGGTGCCATAGGAGAAACAACGACGTCACGCATTTGGTCCCAGCTCCTCAGGGGCTCCGGGCTCCACTGGGAGCACATGAACAGTAGACTGGCTGGTGGAGAAGAACCAGTCTGTGTTGCTGGTCCAGCTCCGTGGGTTCATGGAAGGGGATAGGTCAGGATAGCTAAACTCTGCTTCTTACCCAGGACTACTAATGGGTAGATGTGGGATCCCAATTTGGCTTTCTTCCTGACCTGCACATCCAGAATGCCCTCCATGCCCCTCTTCCACACGGCCTTGGGCTTGGGGACTGGGGGAGAGATGTGGTGGATAATCCTTGGCTCTTAGAGACCAAGGAGGCTGCACATCAAAGACACTTGCTAAAGAGAGGCAGGGTTTGAACTGAGGGTCCAGGATCGCTCCACGGTGTCAGGAGGTCAGTGGTGGATAGTCCGAGGTGGTGGGGCATTCTTTGCCACCTTATTATGCTTTGAATATCGTGAGCTAATTCTTCTTGGAGGAGGTGGAGAGGCTGTGGATGAGGAAGAAGAGGGCATTCTAAGGCAGGAGAAGCAGCTTGAATAAGGTCTCCAAAGCAGTAAGGAGCAAGGCGGGCCTAGGGGGCAGTCCAGAGCTGGTCCATCGCTCGGTCTGTGTTAAGCTTGTGTTGGAGATGGCAGTGGTCAGCTCCTAGCATCCCTATATCAGTGAAATATACTTGCATTGGGCATCAAGGCAGTCTGAAGTGGAAGGGAGAGGAGGCTTCACCCCAGGTGTGTATGCAGCCTTTGAGGGGAGTTGGTGCTAGGTAGCCACCCTTATTTTGCGAGTGTATGTAGTGGAATGCCTCTGCCCTACTAGCATGGGTTGGAGGATGTCCCTCAGTTCCTCCTCTTCCTCCTTTCTCTCCAGGCCTCGCTGTAAAGCCCTGAACACTTGCTTCCATTGCTCTTCCCTGTGGAGAGCTTGAGGCCTAAACCTAGTGGCTCATTAAAGAGTGTGGGAAATTGGGCGGTATGTTGGGGCCTGACTTTTTAGGGGAGGAAAGCAGGAGGAGTTTAGATTTGATGTGGTAAGCAGTGGAAAGCTGCTCTGGGCACCTAAGCAGAGGCAGGGTCTGATAAAAGCAGTGTTCGAGGAAGATCAGTGTGGCAACAGGGTGACAAATGATGGGGAGGGGCAGAAGAAGCGTGGGTCATTTGAGTGTGAGCTGAAACTTGACACCATTTACAGTCACCAAACGCTTTGGGTAATCTTTGACTTCTTCCTCTGCTGTTCCCTGTTTGTCTAACCCAGAAGTTTTGAATTTTTAGGCTCTCTCGGGGAGCATGTTAAGAATGCAGATTCCTGGGCCCCACTCCTGGGGCCTCCGATTCAGTAGGCCAGGGGTGGGGCTGGGACTCTGCATCCCTAGTGATTCTAGTGGGTGGATCTGAGGACCACCTTGGAGAAAATGGACCCAGTTTCCTATCAGGTTCTATCAGTTTTTGTTCTTTCTTGGCCTTTTCTATTGGACCCTTCTTTCTGTTCTCACTGCCACTAGTAGTCCTGACGCTTGGTGGCTTCCTCTAGCCTTCCCCCTCTCTATCCTCTTCAGCCAGCTCTGGTCCCATCAGAATGGCTTGCTCATTTACCCCAGAGCTTACCTTGGCCATCCAAATCAATCCTCTGGCTCAAATGCCTCCCTGTCCCCTCCCTGGCCTTGGAGGCAGAGGTCCATTGCTCTTCCAGAGAAACCTTCTGCCCTGGCCTCCCCAGCTGAGTAAGTGGTGACCTCCCTTCTTTCCATTTCTGTGGCTTCTATTATCTACACTACTTAGTTATGGTAAAGCATAAGCTGCCAGCTTGTCGAAGGAGCAAGGGCTTTGAATCAGGCAGCTCCGTGACCCTGGGCAGGTCGCTTCATCCCCCTAACTGCACTTCCCCGCTGTAAAATCCATCCCATGGGGTCTGGTGTGGCGTAAGCGAGATGAGATAACACCCAGGAAGGGACCAGCTCGGGGCCCAGTACCTAGAATGTGTTTAGATAAATGTTCTTTCTCCTTCTTTTCCTCCTGTGTCCTGAATCCCCAGCTGGACCAAACGACCCTCAACAGAGAAAGACTGTGCTTTATGTTCCCCTCTGTTCTCAGCATGGAGCTCACTGCTCAAAAGGTAATAATAATGCAAAAAGGAGAAATGGTGGTAGTGGTGGTGGTAGTCATAGTAATAGCAAATTTATAAAGTGTTTGTGAGATGCCAGGCATTACATATAACATTACTTATTTAATCTTCTCAACAAAGCTTTGAGGTAGCTTCTATTATTAACAAAAGAGGAGGAAACTGAGGCACAGAATGATTTAGTAACTTGCCCAGGGTCACCCAGCGGCTATGTAGCAGAGCCAGTATTTGAACTCAGTAAGTCTGGCTGCAACCTCTATACTCTTGTTGCACTTAAATAAGAAAAAAGGCCATTTATTATTGTGAAAAATGTTGATCATGTCTAGAAATAGAGGGAAAGATATAATGAATTCCTATTTACGCTGCTTCAATGGTAATCAACACATGGCCTGTCTTGTTTCTACTCCTGCTTCTTCACTTTGGATTATTTTGAAGCAAATCCCAGACATCATATAATTTCATTGTAAATATGTATATATCTCGCTAAACGATGGCTTCTTTTTTAGTGTAATCGCAATGCCATTATCACACTTAAAAATGTTATCAGTTGCTCATTAATATCAACTATCCAGTTTGTGTTTAAAAGTCTCTGATGGTTCTATTAACATTTTTCACAGTTCATTTGTTCAAATCAGGATCCAAACAAAAGAGAGCCTATTTTTAATGATTTTTAAAGCAGAGTACCTGAGAAGGTGTGCTTATTGAATTTAAGTCAGCAAATATTTATCGTGTGTCTGCATTTTGCAAGGCACGGTTTGAGGATGATGAAAGGTATTTGTTTCCAAGGAGCTGTCAACAGGCTGTGGTGACTGACTGGATTTGGAAAATGGCGGAGGGTGTTGGCTCATTCTGTCTCCAAGATTATAAGCTTGGGTGAGTGATGCAGGAGTAGAGCTCTTGACAGAGATAGGGAAGGTTCAGGAAGAAACAGCCCCAGGAAAATATGATGGGCATGGCTTGTGGTTTGTATTTAGAATCTAAAATCATATTCTGTCCTACACGTATATTTTCTGCATTCTATTCTTCATCTCTTCCTTTCCACTTGATTCTTCTTTCAATGGCAACTGGGAAGTCATTATAATGGCTTTTTTTTCCCTTAAAAAAAAACTTGATAGAAATTTAGGGAATGTACTAAATGATGACAGTATCCTTGAGTAAAGTAAACAAATCTGGTGGGGTAAATCCATGCATTTCAGTGGCATAATCCCAGTGGTGACAGATTTAAGATTTTAGGTATATGCTTTTATTGTTCAGTCTGGCTCTAGTGTACTGGAAAATGTCTTGTCAAGTGAGCAAGCATTGAGAGAACTGACAAAATGAAATTCTGTGAAATATTTCTGTTTGCTTTGAAATTATTCATCCCTTTGTTTTGGGGACCTTGCTAACTTCCAAGTGAAGTGTTGTGATTTACCTTGAGTTTGATGGAATTTCTTCTGTATTTAACCAAGATCACACTTTAATACTAGACGGAGAATCATGTGCACGCTATAAAAATCTGCTGCTGAAAGCTGCTGCTGCAGACTGTGAGTTTCATCCAGTAGATTTGAGTTGTAACAGGCGTAAGAAAGAAAGCAATTTGGCACCAGTGCCAACCAGAAGATTAGCATAGCAATTTGCTTATTTCAGCTGTTTCATACAGCGTTTATGAAGTTGACTAATTTCCTCCCCAGATATTTTGCCAACGAGCACTAACAAACAAGAGATTTTAGAAATAAACTTTTACTCTCTTCCTATCCAAAAGGGTGGTATTTAGTTTTTTTATCTATCATTTTTTTCTTTGGCTAGAGAAATTATATTTGATTTGTGTCTGAATCGTTTTTTATACTCATTCCAAGTTATTTTCAAAACAGAGTCATGAAACTACTGGATTTTTTTGTGAGACATTTAGTTAATCTGCTGTGCTTTGAACTTAAATTCAGGCATGCAGGTTCTTATTTTTGAAATATTAAAATATTAATCTCTATATTCAGTATGCTTTAAGACTGCTGTGGGATTGTGAGTTGCAGTAGTAGCAGAGAGAAAAGAAGGGAAAACGTGGAAAAAAACCTGTTTCCATTCCCTTTTCATTAAAACTTTTAGTCTGTTGTCATTTTACGGCTTTTCTCACTGTTGCAAATCTTTCCAACCTTGAGAACTCACCAGGACTACATATAACTAGAAAATTATATATAACTAGAAATTTTCTCTAAGCAAGAAGATTACTTATTGTTTCTCATTCTCTTGTGTGTTTGTATTAAACTGTAAGTCACTAGGATAAGAAACAGTACACGTTCTAAATTTCATATGGAAATTGGTCTCTGAGCCACTGGACTACGCCTCTCCTGATTCCAGCCCTACCTCTGGAGTTTGCATAACAGGAGCCAATAAATTCCCTGTAATTTTAAGGCAGGTTGATCTGGGGTTTCTGTTACTTGCAAACAAAAGCACCTAACTTATCCTGATTGTGATGAATTTTATAAACAGATCTTCTGTTTCCTGTTGAAAATGAAACAGAGTAATTCTCTCTGGGCCAAGGAATTTATACTCCCAAAGAGATGTGAAGAAAAGTGAGCAATCATTGAGCACCTGCTGTGTGTGTGTCCAGTGCTATGTTTTGTCACAGACATTTCCTTGGTTAATCCTGGGGATGGGCATTATTGTGCCTGTTGACCTGCACAGTTAGTGCCCCTTTGTTCATGCAGGAATGAGTGATGTGAGTGGGGTTGGCTGGTCCTTTATGCCACTTTTCCCCTTGTGGCTGGAGTTTCATCCTGGCTGTGACTATTTCTGGGCTCTCAGTGGATTTTTACCCAGCTCGGCACAGCGCCGCAGGGAGGCAGTGCTATTTCCAGTGTCTGCGTGAGAAGGACTCATCTCACTTCTGCGCCTAATAAGGAATGTCGTGTCACCTGGTGCATTCTTATTTGCTTTTATGCCAGTTTGTTTTCCTCGCACATGGTAGAATATTGGGCCAAATATAACTTAATGTTCTGACTGTAATTAAAAGGTTTTCCTCCCATTGGCCAAATGCAAGCAAATGTGGTTTATTACATTCTCAATTGGCTGAAGTACCTTCTAGATGCACTGAGAGATTACTACTATGGGTGATGATATTGTTTTCTAAATTCCGCCAGGCGCTAAAGTGTAGCTATAGTTGTATACTTCTTTCTTTGAGAGAAAGGAAGATGTCTAGTGAAGGCCTAAATGCCAGGGTTGGGAGATATTGGTCCTTGTATTTGGACCTTGGCATTGGTTTCACCTTTGACCCTGCTATCTCAGTGTGCACAGGGCTGGGCTGGCCTGGCCATTGTCATTCCTTGTGTGGAGTTTAGATGAGGGGATTTGAGGGTAATATAGGGCATATATCTGTTGGTTAAAATTCACTGAGGTGGAAAATATAACTTTCATCATAGGCCAGTGGCTCATTGAAAAGAAATTAGTCATGTGCTTTCCTCACAACTGAAAAGCAATAATTAAGGGTCCTCCTCCAAGAAGAGGAAATCTGTTTTGGTTTCAGTGTCACCTGATCCACCATCAACACATTTGGGAAAGTCACAATAATAGGGACTGTTGAATAAGGATGCTATGTGAAACATTTTACAAGGTTGTTGTGATAGGCAGGTCTGTATGTTTAGAAATTACATTTTTTTTGTTAGCTGCATGTAATTAAACCTTTCTCAGTTCAAAAGTTGTCCCCTCTCGGGTTTTGATCATTCCTAGGCCAGCCTTAGGAGGGTCATGGGATTCTGGGTCAGATGCATTACTGGTGATGCCCAAGGACTAGGCTGAGAGGCTGGGTTTGAAGGTGTTGGCTTTTTTTCTGGTGGAGGTGGGGAGTGGGAATGGGCAGTGGAGGGACAGAGGATTTCAGTGGGGGTTGTTGCTGCCAGAAGTCTACGGGAGAGAAGAGGATACAGAGGCAGGATACAGAAGGTTAAAAAGGTTGTCCTGTAAAAAACACGCCCACAGAAAATTGTACAGATGTAAGGAAAAGTTTGGCAGGAAAGAAGCTTGGCTGTTTTGCCTGTACTCATTTCTGCTCCTGGTTCTCCCTTGAACTTGGAATCTTTCTCTACTGGCATTGCCAAGTTGCAACTCCTGTCAGGAAACAGGTGGTTAGACAGTTCCTGAAAACACGACTAGCTGTGTGGATCATGAAAATTAGTTTTGACAACCCTGATGGAAAATTTAGAAATATGTAAATGTTTTGTGAATATCAGACTCAAATAATGGGGAAAAGGCTAGTCTAAAAATATTTTGTTAGATGTTGGAATTTTGTGTCACAGTGAAGTATTAACCTACTGTCATATAAAAGGTTTACTCTGTTGTAAAAAAACCAAAACTTTTAATAATTGTTGTTAATCCTGTTCTTTGTCACTTTCTCTCTCTATGGCCCCAAATACCTGTCCCCACTTCAGAGTCTTTGCTCTGCCTGTTTCTTTACTGCTCTGCCCCAATCCTCCCGAATTTTCAAGCTTTAGCCATCATCTACTCTCCTCCCTGAAGCCAACTCTTGCACTTCTGAAGCTTGTCGATTCCTGTTTATTTCTGAAAGCAATGGCTCTAAAGATCACTACCACCCATTCTGGCTTATGTCACCTTTGAGAGAAGACTCTATTGAAATTATCTAAGGGTTATGAGAATTTATCCCATTTTTAAAAACTCCAGAAAACCAGCTTGTACAGTCCTTTAGTAGTTACTTATTACTAGTTTTATTACTACTTATTACTAGTTTAGTAGTTAAGTATTACTAGTTTCTTATCCTTGTTGTCATTATATTTTGCCTCTGAATCTTTCCTCAGTAAAATGAAGAAGAGGTAAACTTCATACATAAACCCCTTACGTATATTTAAGGGATAGTAATGTCTCCTTCTAACTTCACCTCTGCAGACCAAACATTACAGTTTCAATTACTTTAAAACCTTCTGGTATGGGGGCCGGCCTGGTGGCGTAGTGGTTAAGTCATGCGCTCGGCTTCAGCGACCCAGGGCTTGAAGGTTCAGATCCCAGGCGCGGGCATATGCACCGCTTGTCAAGCCACGCCGTGGCGGCATCCCATATAAAGTGGAGGAAGATGGGCACGGATGTTAGCCCAGGGCCAGTCTTCCTCAGCAAAAAAGAGGAGGATTGGCAACAGATGTTAGCTCGGGACTAATCTTCCTCACAAAAAAAAAAAAAAGAAAAAAAGAACTTTCTGCTATGCCATGCTGCCTCTTTTCAATCTGAAATGACTTTGGAAGATTAGTCCACTATTAAGATTATTTTGCTAATTTGTTACCAATTTTAGATTATCCAGGGTGACAGTGTACCTAAAATTTCTCCCCCGAGATGGAT
This sequence comes from Tapirus indicus, assembly GCA_031878705.1. Classification (NCBI taxonomy): domain Eukaryota; kingdom Metazoa; phylum Chordata; class Mammalia; order Perissodactyla; family Tapiridae; genus Tapirus; species Tapirus indicus. The sequence continues at coordinate 28,016,695 of CM062937.1, read as the reverse complement.
ACGTTTCAGTAAGTTTTACCATCGATGAGTTTAGTTAACCTTTCCAAGTTGAGCTAAAGTTCTTTTGGCTGTATAAACTTGCTCAAGTGCTTTAATAACTGCCTGCAAACAGTGAAGTCCACACTAATGGGCTAGACTCCCTTTCTGATTGCATGGGAGCTTTTGTGCTTTGTAGCCTGATCCGTGTTTATACTGTGACGTATCTACCAGAATTCTCTTCCTGGTTCCTCGGCAGAGCACTCAGGTCCAGAATCATCAACAATGTCAAACGCTATTCCGGTGATGATGAGGTTGATGAGGTTTGTTGAATTACTCTTAAAAAGTTGTTTCCCCACGTATGTTCATAGCATGGGTATTTTTTCCACAGAATAAGATCATTTGTTGAACATTCCTTAAACTCTTCTTTGTAGCCCACCCTTTAAAACCTTCAGATCATGTAGGAAGTATCCTGAAGAGATCCAAACACAGACAGTGGTACACCAGAAAAAATTGTTCCAGGTTGTCACAACAGAGAAGCAGCCAGTGGGGGGTGGAGACAGAACTAATGCAAGTGTTGGAGGCAGACAAGAACCTTTGTAATTCTACAGGATTTTTTGTCATTCCAGGCATGCAACAGTTTGACCGAAGCTGGTAGAAAGAACGTGAGAATGTATTGTCATAAAATCCAGGCATGAATGTCCTTCTTCCGCTTATAACCGGCTGAGCCTGCTTGGGCAAGCCATTCCACCTCTGCAGGTCTCAACGTTCCCATCTGTAGAATGGCTACAATAGCTTTATTTGCTTCACAGGCATTTCCTAAGCAGTAAAGCATTCACTAGTCGTTTATTTCCCTGTCACAGCCTAGCATGGTACCAAAATATTGTAGTACTCAATGTGTATTGAATGAATGGGTTTCTGAATACTTCAGACGTTTCCTATGAACGATTTTGGATCTCTGAAGTTTTATACAGTGAAAGCTGTTGGGCAGTTGGTCAACCTGTGGATACCTTGTTTGTGGTTTATTCTTTCTGGGCCAGGAGGAGCGTGGATCAGCTGGCAATCTTCGGGGTGAGAGGTTGATGAGCTTCCTACAGTCTGCAGGAGTGGGAGGCAGAGTGAAGCCGGGAAGGGTGGTGGAGCTGCTGTCTCAGCTTGTATTCCTGCATGGAGCATCCAGTCCTGTGCATTCATACCAGGGAACGAAGCCAATGGCTGTGGAATTCCTTACATTCCCCCATTGTCTCTCAAATAATCATGAAGATCCTACCTATATCCTATGTTCTTTTCATCTTACAATGATATTAATACAAGGCAAGGAGAACACGAAGTCTCTTGAGCATTAACTGCTTGCTTTGAATTTCAGTTTGAGACATTCATTCATTTATTCATTCAACAAACCATATTTAGTACTTACTTTATATTAGGCACTGTGCTAGGGGCTGAGGGCCCTGCCTCTGGGTGCTTCAAGTTTGTGATGGAAGACACATGTAATCTTTATGAGCCAGGGTGACCGAGGCAGTGGAGAGCCCCTGGATGAAGGTGCATCTTCTGATGTTAGGGCTGGGGTGGATAGGAAGCATGCATAGAGCAATAATATTTAGTTTGATGCAACACACTGGTGTGGAGAGGAAACAAATGTCTTGAAGCAGAACATGGCTGAGTTTGAATTCCATCTTCTCTCCTCTTAACAACTGTGTGACCCTCAGGCAAGTTACTTTTTTCTTTTGGACTTCAGCCCTTTCATCTGAAAATGGGCAAAGAAGGTAATAATGTCCAAAGACCTTAGCACAGTGTTTGGCAACCAATAGTGATACTGAACCTCTTAATCTCAAGTTCATGTGCCCAATGCACATTAAGCCAATCACTGAGACACTGGTGCTTGGAGATGGAGAAAGGTTTGTTTGAATTGGCCAAAACGAGAAGGCAGGAGGATAGAGTCTCTCAAGTCCACCTTAACAAAAGAAGAAAGCAGGGGTTCTTTAGAGAGCTAAGGGGCTTGGGAGGAGGAGTTTTGGAGAAACAAAGGGGAAGTCGGTGTTTCTTTCACTCTGGTAAGCCCTTGGGCAACCAGACTTCTTGACATCACCAGTAGCTGGGGGCTGGTTATCTGGTGGTGGTAACTTCCTTACAGGCATTCTTTTTCTTCTGCAAAACAAGCTCATAAATCCTTGTGACCCTTGAGTCACTCCCTTGGTTAAACAAGAAACAGAAAATTAACAAGCTATAATGATGCGTGGGCTGCCAAGCAAGCATTTGGGCTCAACAAATACATCTAACAGGGACTAAGGTTATTTGTCTAGGATTTACATGGGTACTAGCTTCTTTTCATCTGTGGCTGTGGGAACAAGGTTGAAGGGTAACCGTGTTCTTATTGAATATTTACAGTAACCCTTGGGTACCCGGCTTCAATAGGTTTTTAGTATATTAATTAAAAATGAATTAATTAATGCATGTCTGTCTGTTCTTGCTCTCTTCCTCTTGCTGCCCTTCACATCGTTATTGGAGGAAAACTGTTGTAGTAGAAAAGCACTGAGATTGGTAGATGTGAAGCCCTGGCTCTGCCACCAACCTACTGTGTGACAAGCGGGTTGTGGAGCTAGTCACACTCCTCTGCAGACCTTATGTGGGATCTGTGAGAGAAAGATCCGAGTTGTTTCCACTTTTTTGCTATAATGAGTAATGCTGCTATGAACATTTACATACTAGTTTTTGTGTGGACCTGTGTTTTCCTGTCTCTTGGGTGTATCCCGAGGAGTGAAGTGCTGAGTCGTATGGTAACGCTACATTTAACATTTTGAGGAACTGCTGGACTGTTTGCCAGAGTGTCCGCACCCTTTTACAGTCTCACCAGCAGTGTCTAAGGGTTTAGATTTCTCCACCTCCTCCCCAACACTTGTTATTGCCCATCCTTTTTTTTTTTGTGGGGAAGACCAGCCCTGAGCTAACATCCGTTGCTAATCCTCCCCTTTTTGCTGAGGAAGACTGGCCCTGGGCTAACATCCGTGCCCATCTTCCTCCACTTTATATGGGACCCCGCCACGGCATGGCTAACAGGCAGTGCGTCCGCGGGCGCCTGGGATCTGAACTCGCGAACCCCGGGCTGCCAAGCGCGAACTAAACCGCTGCGCCACAGGGTGGCCCCATCCTTTTTATTTTAGCCATCTTAGTGGGTGTGAAGTGCTGTCTCGTTGTGGTTTTGACTTGCATTTCCCTGGTAACTAATGATACTGAGCGTCTTTTCATGTGCTTATTGGCCATTTGTGTATCATCTTTGGAGAAATGTCTGTTCGAATCCTTTGCCCATTTTGGGAGTCAGTAACTTTTAACATTTGTTGTTTAGATTCCTCTTAGCTTGTTAGATTTGGCTTTTATCTTCTGAGGCTGTATGACAGATCCTCTTCTTCAAGTTGGTGGATATGGTGGTGGTGTAGGGGCTCCCAGCAGCAACCGTTCTTGGGGACCACCGGAAATGAGCAGAGGCAGTCTCTGTGTCAGTCAATAGGCTATTTTATGCTGAAATAACAAACAATCTCAACATCTCAGTGGCTTAACATTTTAAGCCTTGTTTCATCCTCGCACAAAGTCTGATATACATCTGTTCTGTTCGTAAGCCATTGGCGAGACCTGGTCACATGGCCCTATCCAATGGAGAGGGATCTAGGAAGTCTTCCGTGTCCCAGGAAGGGGAGACCTGATATTAGTGACCACTGTCTTTCTAGGCAGGAGTCCGTGATCTCTTCTGACAGCCTCATGAAGATGAAAAAGGAGGAAGGCTTTTATGTTGTAATGCTTTCTGAAAATATCCTAGTTGGCCCAGTGAAACTACAAAACTTCACTTAGGGATATTATAATTGATCTGGAATGTTTGCTTCCGATTTGATTAAGCAGATTCAGTAAATCTTTGAATGGGCTGTCTTTTCTGCCTTTCATATCGTCATTTCTAGAAAACATTTCTTTGAGCACCCACTATGTGCCTGGTGCTGTTCTGTGTGCTGGAGATACAGGGATTAATCAGAGCTCATCCCTGTCTGTTAGGACTCATAGTATATAAGTAGAGACAAATATATAGGCAAATAATTATGCTGTTGAGTGACAGTATATAAACTTTGTAATATCAACTCTCTGATAAGGAAAGGCCTCTGAGAGCAGAGGGGAAAAAATCCCTGGAGCTGCTTCAGGGAGGAGGAAACAACATCCCAGAGTGTTCCCTTTTGTAAAATTTTGATAAAATATACATAACATAATATTTATCATTTTAATACATTCACAATGTCATGTAACCATCACCACTGTGTATACACCTAAAACTATTCATCATCTCCAATGGAAACTCTGTACCTATTAAACACTAACTCCCCATTCCCTGTTTGAGTGGCATTCAGTTTTTAAAAACATTTTCTTTTAAATTATAGATAACACTATTCACTGGGGATGATTTTAAAAATAAAGGAAAATAAAATCACTCAGAATACCACTACTTAGAAATACATTTAGTAACATTTTTTACATTTAGCGATATTTTTTATATTTAAAAAACTGTATGTTAAATTTTGTATCTGCTTTTTTCTCTGAACATTATTTTGTGATCATTAGAATTATTTCACATTTTTAATGACTGTAAAAGATAATTTTGTAGGTGTGTCATAATTTATTTCATTCTCATATCATTTTGAGATTTAATTTAAATTACATTGAGATGAACATATCTGTATAAGTCTTTGCTGATAAGTGCATTATTTACTTAGAAATAAAATTACTGCATCAAAGATATGAACATTCCAAGTAGCTTATCATAAATGGCCTGATTGCTTTGTCAGTTTTCTACAGCCACGCCAGTATATAAGAGACCCTGTCTTTTCAAGGCCAGTGCAGTAAGACTCTTGCTCAAAATTGTGTGAAACTTGTAAGTTTCTGAAGTTTTGGCCTCTCTATATACTGCCTCCACTTGGGACAGCCTGTTGTTGATAATGATGGATAAGGGGGTGGGGGAGGACGGGGACCTGTTTGCTTGTATACAGGAGTGGCTCTTGATCCTTTGTTCTGCCTCCACCCTTTGTAGGAGTTACACACTATCATCATTAACATGTCTCATCTTGTGCAGACATCTTCACTTTGGAGAGAGAGGTGCATGAGTATTTTCTGGGAAGCACTTGTGAAGGACTGATTGTATTAGTCATGGTTCTCCAGAGAATCAGAACCAATAGGATGTGTGGGTATGGAGAGAGAGAGAGAGAGATAGATTTAATTTTAGAAATTGGCTCACACTACTGAGGGGCTGGCAAGTTGGACTTTTGCAGGGTTAGGCCAGCAGGGAAGAGTTGATATTACAGTCTTGAGTCCAAAGGCAGTCTGGAGGCAGAATTTCTTCTTCCTTGGGGCACCTCAATCTTTTTCTCTTAAGGCCCTCTCCTGATTGGATGAGTCTCACCCACATTATGGAAAGTAATCTGCTTTACTCAAAGCCTACTGACTAAACGTTAATCTCATCTAAAAAATACCATCACAGTGACATCTAGACTGATTTTGACCAAATATCTGGGGACTATGGCCTAGCCAAGTTGACTTGTAAAATTAACCATCACACTGATCTAAAAAGTTTGGGTACCACTGAGTTTAATGTTCTCCTACATAGATGCAAAAATCAAATTAAAAAATTACTTAAGTTTTCCTGGGAGCCACTGGAGGGCACTATGAACAAGGAAAATGGAAGATGGGCTCATCTGCAGTTTTCTTTTAGAACAACCAACATCAGCACTGCAAGAAACGCTAGGGGATTTCTCCATGCAAGCCCTTAATTTTGCAGTTGAGAAAGTTACTTTCATTGCCCGAAAGTTTACACTGCAAGGTTGCAGAGTAAATGAATGATAGAGGCTAGAGATAGACCTGTGGCTTTTGACTTTACATTCCACGTTCTTTCCATTTTAGGGCATTCTTATAATTTAGATGAATTGTATAATAATTAATATACATTAAAAATTAATGATGATAAATAATTTAATGGAAATAATTTGAAATATATATGAGTTATTTTGGTTCTTATAAGATATGTATGATGAAGTGGCACCTATATATTATGCAGATTGTGTGAGTAAAGAATCCATATAACTTGTAAGTACGAATTCTGAAATGATAAGCTTTCAGGATACCCACATTGTGTTTCTATTGAGTCCATAGCTAGTTTTAGTGAACACTCTAAGGGTTTTGTTTGTTTTTCTTTTTGCAAAATATTGCCTTCAAGGAACACAGAGGAGGCTTGTGGCACATGAAGACTCAGCACGCAAAGCTTCCTTTCTTTATCCTGGGGGGTGTGTGTGTGTGTGTGTGCGTGTGTGTGTGTGTGTGTGTGTTGGGGTAGGGAGTTAGGGGAAAGGGGGATGCTAAAAGATAATTTTACTTTTTGGAATCAAGTCTTTTATACCTAGATTGGAATGTTCTAATACCTTCTCATTAAAAATGGGCAGTGTGTATGAAAGGCTGTATTTTTGGAGAATGGATGGGTGATTTAAAATCTATTTGGAAAAGTCTGCATTTGTTTCAAATATCTTTTCTTTGTCCTGTACTTTTACTGCCAACTCTTATTATCTGAAAGATGAAGTCTCGTGGCTGCTTCTGTCTCCGCTTTAGCTGGCTGGCTCAGGTTTAGTCTCCCCACCAGGGGGCAAGCGAAGAAAAGCAGAATCAGCCTGACGTTGACTTGATCCCTGCAATTCACTGTAATGACGCTTTCCTAGCACATTTACAGCAATGAGAGGTTTTATGTGTGTGTGTGTGTGTTGGGGGGGAAGGAGGCATTATTTGCTGTAATTTGATTGTAGGAAATTACCACGTTTTCTGCTCTGCCTCTTAGAAATCCTTTGAACATGATTATAACACAGGTAGCAGTTTCAATGGAAATTTTAATACTGTGGAGCTTGTCTAATATGCATATTTCAGACTTGCCACAGGTCCTCTTCCATGCCCTGAGATTTGGTCTTAAATCTATTTACTGGCTACAAAAATGCTTTGGAATGTGATTACAGTATATTCTTAGAGACATTGCATTCAGTAGATCTGTGGGAGAGAGTTTTTAACATAACATTGTTTAATAATCAGAACCCCCTATGGCATACTCAGTCCCTCACTGCCCAGCCTGCTGCTTATTTGAAACTGAGGTTCGTTTGGAAGTTGCCTCACTCACTATTTTAGAACATTTAGAACAATTTTTTGTTTATTTATGTATTTTCAGTTTTATTGAGTTATAATTGACATACAGCACTGTACAAGTTTAAAGTGAGCAGTGTAATGACTTGACATACATACACTGTGAATTGCAGAACAATGTTTTAGAACAGGTAAGAAGTTTAGAAAATGGGTGCAGGAAAAATAAACAACTCATTAAGGCATTCCAAAATATATACCAGATGATGGTAGAGAACAACTCTGTTTTAAGAATTTATTATGGGATGAACGATGAAAACCGATACAGAGTTGATCTTGCATTAATCAAGATATTGAAAAGTAATGGGTAAGATAAATACTTACATTAGGAATTTTATTTTCCTGTGGAGTCATCCAATTTCAGAGAGTTTCATATGGAAAAAACACTTGACCGTGGAATTATGAATATTGACATGGCTTTCAGCAAGTGCTGTTCTTGCCAGTGTGTCTTACACAATTAATTTCCTCATATAATCCCTGTAAAATAAATTAGATGGATAATGAAGTCACTTGATCTTTTCATGCTCACTACATATATTCATTAAAATATAACACACAGATAATTCCCCATTTCCCTGGTAGTTCTTAGCGCCTTTATTGATTTGAGTATTTAAGAGGCCAGTCTTGCTGTTGGCTGCCACAGGCATTCTGCAACTCTCAGTCTTTGTCAGAACGTATTAGAACTGCTTTTTTAGATGGCACCTAGCCTATATCAGCTTACTCGTTCCATGCTACACGACTAAACCAATTTTTCAGATGCTTTGAATGGGGTATGGAAGACTATCGCTTTACGAAAAGCAAACACGAAAGAGCCTTACAGTCAGCTCCTATCAATTTCCCTTTAATTACCTCCTGAAGTACCTGTTAATGACTTGTTACTTATAAAAATAAATGCTAGGTACTCTGCAACCCCGTTTGTAGTTTCTTTAAAGTTTTTGATTTGGCTGCTACTAGGAAAATGGGTGTGTGGCAATAATACAGGCATGTGAATCAAATTGCTTTGTAATTTTATATATTTAGTAAAGCGTACTACAGGGCTACGTGCAAATGGGGTTAAGCTGAGGTGGAAGAAAGTGCTTTATGACAAAAATTGTGTCTTCTTAAAATGGACCACGTTGGCCGCTGACATTCTGTTGCACAACATATATTCTCAATAATAGGGCGGATTGGTTTTCAGTCTTGGTTTGTGAGGTTTTAGATGCGTGATGGTTCCTTTTCATTCATGGCTTTTGTAACTTGCTTGAGTTTGCAGTCATCTCTCATAGATAAAATAGGTCCCAGTGAGTTTCAAACTCCTTTTTTTTTTAAAGAAAACCCCTTTTCAAATATAATTACACATGGTATCCCAATATATAAGGATGAAAGCAGGACTACTCTTTGTGGGAGGAGCAATAACAATCTCAGAATCTTGCCCAGATATCTCCCAAAGGGACGTCACCCTGACCTGTAGGACTCCTCAGCACTCAATGTGAAAAACACTGGCGTAGAAAATTAAATTGTTTTTGTATTTAAGTACTCTATATTTCACACTCACTTTTTATACCTGTTCAGTTATATATGTGTGCAGAAGCATCTGTGTACCTTCATGGGAACCAAACTTTAGATCTGAGATTGGTAAACTTTTTCTATAGAGGGCAAGATGGTAAATATTTTTGGCTTTGTGGGCCATATGGTCTCTGTCACAACTACTTGGCTCTGCCGTTACAGTGCAAAAGCAGCCATAGACGCGGGTAAATGAAGGAGCATGGCTAGGTTCCAATAAAACTCTATTTGCAGACACCAAAATTTGAATTTCACATAATTTTCACACGTGATGAAATATTGTTTTGATTTTTTTTCAACCATTTAAAAATGGACAGGGGCCGGCCTGGTGGTGTAGTGGTTAAGTTCGTGCACTCTGCTTCGGCGGCCTGAGGTTCGCAGGTTTGGATTCCGGGCACGGACTGACATACCGCTTGTCAAGCCATGCTGTGGCGACATCCCATGTAAAGTAGAGGAAGATGGGCACGATGTTAGCCCAGGGGCAGTCTTCCTCAGCAAAAAAGAGGAGGATTAGCAACAGATGTTAGCTCAGGGCTGGTCTTCCTCACAAAAAAATTAATTAATTAATTTAAAAAATTAAAATGGACAGACAGTTCTTAGCTCATGGGCCCTAGAGCTGTGAGCTGGATTTGATCTGTGGGCCGTAGTTTGCTGATTCCTGCTTCAGGCATTCTATAGGTATTACTTAAAAAAAAAAAAAGGGAAATTATATGTGTTTAGCTGAAGTTCAGATTAAGGTGTTTGTAGTTTATTTCAGCTTCTCTGACAACCTCCTTCTCCTTTCCTGAGACTACTGTATATGTCTGCCTTGTGTCTCAGAGGCTGCTACTTCCCGATGCCATGTTCTCTTGAGTACACAGTGCTAAGAGGCATTTATGGGACGAGGGCCACTGACCTGGGTTACAATATGGGGAAACCGCTGTGTGGAAAATTAAAAAGCTGTTATTTTCAATTTAATATTTTATTTCTTTCCAGTGTCTTATATTTCCTTCCTAGTGGACGTTTTCTCAGGAATAGATGTCAAAACCCAGACTGGAGAAATGTGGGTCTTGGTCTCCTAGGTTTCTCTCCCCAGTTGAACCCACTCCTGTCACAACCGGAGCACGTTAAGAGCTGAAAAAGTGTAAGAAGAGATGTAATTAACAAAGAAGTGCATAAGAAGTAAACACAACAGTGAATAAGGCAGTCACATCCACCAAAGGAGCTATGTCAGGCCTCTCCTTCCTTGTATCTTCTCTGCAGTCCTAGAATCTCTGTCCTTGTTTTAGAGTTTGAAGGAGTAGGTGAAAGTCTTAGAGAAGATGGTCTGTGGATTATCCAGCTTCCTTCATTTTCCTCATCCTCTGCCCTCCCTTTCAGGGGCTTCCTCTGGAGAAGAGTCTGGAGAGCATGCCAGACATAGATCATAGAGTTCTCAATGACACCAAGGCAGAGTGGGCCCCAAATGAATCATGGGGAGTTGCCAGCGACAGCCTGGACAGATGGACTGTGTAGGGCTAAGGAGGTGGGTTGGAGAGGAGGATGGTGGTTGGTGGCCTTGGACTTTAAAGTGGAAGTGATGGACAGATGGGAGCCACTGAGGGCTCTTGTGCATGGGACCGACGTGAGAAAGTGGATCATTCAGAAAGCGGATTCTTATTGTTCTTAGAAGATGGATTACAGCACCAGGAGGCAGGAAAGTCAGGAGGCTGTTCTTGTGACCCAGAAGACCTGCATTAGAAAGGTGACTGTGGGAATAAAGAAGGGGCAGAGGAGCTTGTTTAAGAGGCTGGGAAGCGGTGAAGTTGAAGATTCAGAGGCAGGGGCACTGTGCTGGTGCGGTGAGAGCTGGAGCTTCCAGGGAGGGAGGAGAGGGAAGGGTTGAGGGTGGGCAGGTGAGCAGGGGCCCCTCAGTGAGGGCTGCTGGGCAGGAGTGTTCCAACTCTTTCCGTCCTGGTCCACAGAAAGAAGAGCACCGCACACTGTGGATGAGTATACGTGACCCGGAGCACACATGCATTAGGACATAGATAGCTGAAAACAATAATGCTCTTAATACATGCAATGTATTTTGACATTTTCTATTCTATTCTCATCTTTCTTTTTTCATTAATGCTAATTGCCAACCAACAAAATTGATTTTATGACTCATAATGGATCATGATACCCAGTTTGATAAACCCTGTCTTACGCCTTGCATTGTAAAGTATTTGAATCTTCTCCTCATGGCTTAGAGGAACCATTAAGATTGCTAAGCCAGGGCCAACACCTCCATTTGTGTGCACTTGATAAAGATCACTCTGGTTGTATAGTGTGAGAAGCAGAAGGCATGGAGAGCAGACTGAAAGAGAGACCAGCGAGGCAGTGGTGCGATGTCCAGCTAAGAGGTGGTTTGAAGTGAGGTGGTGGATGGGGAGATGGAGAAGGGACATGGCTGATGGTAGGAAGGAGCCAGAAGGGTTGGGTGTGGGTGAGGAGAGGCAGGCCATCAGGATGCATGCTCAGTTTCCATCTGAGTCTCTGTTTGAGTCTCGGTGCCTTTATCTATAAACTGGTGGTGCTGCAAGTACCCACCTCGTGAGTTTCGGGAGGTGTTCAGAGATGCCAGTACAGGGTACACGTTTCACCCTCACCTCCCCCAGGCAGAGGTGACTCAGATCTCTGCAACTTAGCACTGGCAGGACTCTGATTACTCCAGCAAACCCTCTTCTCCTCAGTTTTTCCACTTGTCAAGTGGGGAAGATAACACTGCTACTTCATAGAGTAGCTGTGAGGGTTACACGAGGTGATGTTTGCAGTGCCCTTGGTAAGCGCTCACTGAATGGCACATAGAGAGTAGGAAAAGCACATGGCACATTGTAGGCCACAAATGCCGGACTCCTCCCCTTTGAATTTTCCCTGTTAACAATGGCTACGTTAAAGCTTAAAAAAATCATTGGTATTACTATTTCTGTATCATCTTTGTATTAGTCTGCTCAAGCTGCCATAACAAAATATCATAGATTGGGTGGCTTAAACAACAGGAATTTACTTCTCAACAGGTCTGGAGGCTGTGCAGTCCAAGATCAAGTTTCCAGCAGATTCATTTCCTGGTGAGAGCTCTCTCTCTTCCTGGCTTGCAGACATCCACCATCTTGTGGTGTCCTCACTGGAGGAGAGAATGAGCTCTAGTCTCTCTTCCTCTTTGTATAAGGACACTAATCAAATCATCAGGGCCCCACCCTCATGACTTTATCTAAACCTAGTTACCTCCCATCACCCCCATCTCCAAATACCATCCCATCGCAGGGTTAGGACTTCAACATATGAATTTGAGGGGGATACAAACATGTAGTCCATAACACTCTCCAACTTCCTTTTTCATAAGAAAAGCAAAACTGAAATTAATACTCTCAAGAGGTTAGTGAGTTCCTGTATTTGCTCTTGCCAAGACTCCATATCTTCTGTCACCAAAAAGTCAAATCCCAATTTGTCCCTCTCTGAGCCGAGCTGCAGGTTGTAAAGACTGGAAGAGGGGTTGAAAAGGAGAAGACACAGAAGCAAGGAGAAGAGCTTGGCTGATTGATTTGCTGAAATTTACTTCTTCTGCAGTAGATACCCAGGCAGAATTATGCATCTTATGACTTGTCAGATATTCCTCCTAACCAACCAGCCCAAGGTTAATGCTATATTCCCATAATGGTAATGACTGTTGGCAGTTGTGTTCCGTGTGTGTGTATGTGTGTGTGTGTGTTTCATAATTACTATGTTATTTGCTATTCACAGTGATCCTGTCAAGTCAGTTGGCCAGTGATGTTATGGTGTGATCCCCCCATAGAGATCCAGACCAGAAATGTGGGGAGTTGGGCAGACTTGCTCAAGATCCCATCACAAGTTAGTGACAGAGCCAAGATTGAACCTAGGCTTGAAACTTAAGTCCTGTGTAATTGTCACATCATGTTAACTTCCTACAACCTCTTGGGTCGTTGAAAAGCACTTGTCTAAATCTTATCTTTGAGCTGGAATACAGTTTCCTGTTTCAGCTTCCCGTGTCCTGCCAGTTCTGTCATATTTGATCTTGCTATTTTGTGTCTCAATTTAAGTCTTGGGGAAATTTGGGGGTAAACCCTTTTTCCTTCCTCTAGAGAAGTGTCACCATTTCTGTTGCGGTCATTTAATACTAAATTCTCTAGGACTTTAGGGACAAGCTTATATTGGTTAGGAAATTAAAACTGATTCTTCAGTGCACTGGACAGATTTGTCTAAAGCATTTTAAAATTTAAATCTTATTTTCTTGAAATGCTGCTTGAGACAGAAACTTGTGTAGGAGAGCAAAAAAACAAAATGGCTGATAGAAAAACAATCTTTTTTTTTTTGGTGAGGAAGATTAGCCCTGAGCTAACATCCATTGCCAATCTTCCTCTTTTTGCTAAGGAAGATTGGCCCTGGGCTAACATCCGTGCCCCTCTTCTTCTACTTAAGATGTGGGACACCTCCCACAGCATGGCTTGATAAGTAGTGCATAGGTCCGTTCCCAGGGTCTGAACCTGCAAACCCTAGGCCACCAAAGCGGAGCACGTGAACTTAACCACTATGCCACTGGGCTGGCCCTAGAAAAACAATTTTTAAAGAAGCAAGAAATGAATGTCATTTTCTAATGACAGCAGATATTCAAGATGTTTCAGTTCTCTTTTAAGATTTGTATCTCAAGTGTATCTTCACATTTATGAAATAAAATTATTTTACTAGGCTGTAGCTTCTTACGGTGTTTGGAGTTTTGGAATTGTATTTGTAGAATGACTTTCTTCAGGTTGAGTGTGTTTATCTCATCAAGGCATGGAATATAGGCATCTGAACCCTGGGATGGCCAACTGGCTCCTACGGCTCAGTTTGTTATGGGGAAAGACAGAAGGAAATGCTGGTCTCGGTGGTTGTACATAAGCTGGGAAGCTGGACTGCTTGTAACCTTCCCATTCTCCTAGAGGCTCTAGGTCCATAAAAAAGGTTGAAATGGGTCCCTAAGAGTTGCTTAAACTTTTTGAAGGAGGAACCTTGGGGTAGCTCCAGTCCTGGTCCCCAGACCTGGATTTTGATTTCAGCTCTGTCACTCACTGCTGCTTATCCTCTATAATCTTCATTTTCTTTATGCATGAAACTAGGATGATAGAATCTGACAAAAGTTTGAGGGTTAATGAGAACAGTTTGCACATTTCTTAGTGGAGTAACTCACACAGAGTAGGTTCAATAAAAGGCAGTTCACTTTCTCCTTCCTTGCCATCATCTCCTTCCATGTGGTACCAGGAGAAGTGACCCTTGGGGACAAAGGAGGCCAAAAGGCCCCAGGACTGGCCAGTGATCCAGGAGTGTGGGGCCATAGGACCCCGGGCAGCCGAGTCCATTCCTGCCTTCTGAGGAGGTGCTGGACTCGTGCTGGAACCAGATGAAGTCATCAAGTGAGCAGAAAACCTGTCACAGAAGTAAGTGACTGCCCGTATCTGAATCTGGGCTTCTTCATCTACACTGTGAAAACCAGTGTTTCAATATCTACTGGTTGTAAAATTAGATGCTTGCATCACTTTACAGGTTTAGGACATGTTCATCATTCTTGGCTACAATTGCTTATTTAATAGTTTATCCTCCCCACGTGACTATAAACTCTGAGGATGAGAACCATGTTAATCTCATAGACTACATCCAGTACGCCCAGTGCCCTGTATATAGTCACAAAAATGACAGTGCCTTGCCCAGAACTGGGAATATAAGCTGGACTCAATGCGTGTTGAGTAAATGCATTTTTTCTTACTTTCTAGTTGTATTTATTTGTTTATAAATTGAGGGCTAACATAATACAGTAAAGTACATAAAGTGCACTAACCTTAAGTGTACAGCTCAGTAATTAATATATATGTATATGTGTGTGTGTGTGTGTATATTTATATATGTGTATATACACCCATTTAACAACAAACCAAATCAACATATAGAAATTCCTGGCATCCCATAAGGTTCATTTTTACAGGAAGTGTCTGTATTATATATTCTAATTTTTATATTAAAATTCGTTTACTCAGCTATGTTTTCTAGAACACCATGTACATAGTATTATGCTACATCCCAAAGGGATACCTACAAGAAATAAGATACATTCTGCTCTCCAAGAGCCTCTTGATGTGGTGTGCAAGCCAGGACTAAGCATGAAATCTTCTAATAACCAATTGTTTACCAAAATTAGCACTGGAGACCAGTGGTTTCTGGATTTTATATTTTTATTTTGTTAAGGACAGAATCCTTTCTTCAAATGAAAACTTACCTGGAGCCCAATGTATAAAACACACAAAGAAGGGAATGTTTTGGTTGAAGCTGGAGTAAGGCGCCTCTCCCCACCCAGGAGGGGCAGTGCACAGCCTACCGGGTGAGTGTTATGGGAGTTCAGAGCAGGGAAAGATGACTGTGGCTGGAGCAGCTGGTGAAGACCCCCAAGACTGGAGATGGATGGTTTATATACCCCAGGGGTGGGAAGGTGAGGGTAGCTGGAGGTGAGGAAAGTGGCCTTCCAGCCTGAGAGAGAAGCATGAGGAAAGGGAGCCAGAGGTCTGTTTCAAGGACAGAGCTGAGGTGTATCCATCTGGGGAGCACGTGCGAGGTCAGCGCTGGGCGGGAGTGTAGTGAGGACAGAGGAGCTACACCTGGGACAGGCTGTGCGAAAGGGTGAAGAAGGGTCTCCAGGAAGAGAGTTATTCCTCACCCAACATTCCATTAGATTTCCTCACGCATTTTGTTTAAATTTTACTCCAAAGAGACGTCAGCTCTTTTTCTTTAGATAGCCAGATCAACCCTGGAAAATAACTTAGGAGAAGGAAGGTGAGTTCCATCTGTGGTCCACTGGGGTCAGGGATGGAGAATCTATAATACCAGGTAATACCATTTCCTTGAGCCATTTGAAGACTTCGGGACTCTGAACAAATGTCTTAGGACTATTTAAAAGGGGAGTTGCAAAGAGTGAGCGCAGAGACTAAAAAGAAAGGCAGAGGAGATGCATTTGTATTTATGGAATCTAATGACACCAGTGATGGTGTGAGCACTGAAAGTACCCCTAATTATAAATAGGAAGGCTGTTAAAAGGCTCAAATGTACTGAGTCTGTTTCTACCGAGGTAAAGAGATACTGTTTCACCTCTTGGAGAGGCATCCGCTCCTGCAGGTGCATAGGTTGTCATTAAGTTAGTTACATGACAATTTACTAAATGGATCCTACCACCTAAAAGAGTTGTGCTTTGCAAGGACCACTGTATGTCAGCAAGGTGGGCTATCCCACACTGCTTAAATGATGCTGTATCTGGCTCTATAAAAGAGTCTCTGAGTTTAAGAGATTCGACTTTAGAAAATAATCATGAGAAATAAATTTTTTTGTTATTGACAGCAAAATTGATCACGTGTCTATTGGCAATTCTTTGACTACTAAATTGAATCTTTTTGTGGTTCAGTTCTACAAATTCAATAAATATGTGACAAACATTTATCGAGTGCCAGCTGTATACCAGGCACTATACTGAGAGGTGGAGATATAACAGTGAACAGAGATGCAAAGGTTCTTGGAACTTATATTATCATGTAATAATTCCACAGTTTTCCACAGTCTCATTGACAAGATGAGACAACTGCCTAAGAAAGCATAAGCAACTCATTTGGCTGAAGTCTCAATGGATTTTCAAGTATCTAAAATTTGGGGAATGTAAAAATTCTAAGAAAAATGTAGATATAAAAGTGAATTCCAACTCAACGTGTCAATACCCATCAATGTCCACTATTTAGTAGCATTATAGAACTTTCTCTCTCTGTCTTAACATTCCAAGAGAATTCTTTCAAAATTATTAACAGATATTTTTAGATATCTCATTTCGTGTGGAAAATAAATAGAATTTGACAACTGACAGTCAAAGCCAAGTATATAAATGGACAAGGTGTATAAATATCAGTGATGTAGAAATGTGTAATCCATAGACTTAGAAGGTCTTGGATGGCTTTCAGATTTAAAAAAATGTATCTGTGACTATTTTAGCCATTTGTTCTATGTTTAGCTATTAGAGTAAAGATGTATTTGAAACCACTAAACATTAAGTGACATAGAAATATTGCAGGGCATTAATGCTGCAGCCGGTGGCTAAAATATTCTTACTTTTCTAATTTCTTGAGCATAGTGAGGGAGCAGAAGCGCATAAGCAGCTGACAGGAGGATGTTTAGTGAGTGTCTTGTCAGGATTGCCCACCTGAAAATTACATAAAGTAAACATGTTAAAATAATCAATGCACATGTGTCTTTTATTTATAAAAAGCAAATGCTGCTTAGAGGGGGTTATTTAAAAAAACAAACTTATAATCCTTTCCTTAAATAGAAACCCATCAATATTAGAAAGAAAAAGAAAAGATTAATTACTCAATGTTTTATTTGGAGTTTTATTTCAAACCCAAGAATTCTTGGTTGTTTCCAAACTTGGCACTAAGGAGTTTTTCTGTTCTAAATTAAAAAATACAGAACATAATTTGTCAGTTATTTTCACACTTCTTAAATTTAAATTTTAGAGACAATTTAGAAAATAATAGTGCAAATAAACTCTAAGAACTATTTATAAGATTAGCAGAAGAAAAGTAATTTTCCTGAAAGTCCCCTACAAATATATTCATATTATTTGTATTCAAAATTGGAGACAGAGGGCACTAACTTGAGTGCTTCAAAGTTTTTTGTTTTTTTCTGGTTTTAGCAAACAAAACAAAAAGCTCTAGATTTTCTTGTCTCCTCTGAGTTTTAGTTACTATAAAGGTAATGATATGAGAGAAAATTTCGAAAAGAAAAAACTCATCCTTAATTCCATAATCCATTTATTCCACATTCTCTTCTTCATATGCCAATGTATTTTCTAATAATTATAATTATAGTTAACTCACAGTTCTGTACTTTGGTTTTTACTCAGTTAATGTCTTTATATATAATCAGTTTTACATGGCATAGGTATAAAATTTTGAGAAGAATTGTTTAATTCTTTCATCTCATCTGTACCCAATTTCTAATCTAAAAAGTCTAGATTTTTTTTTATAAGAACAAAATCAGTATTCCATTTAGTGAAAAAGAGACACACCATCACAAGTAGTTATTATTATTATTTTTCCTCCAACTCTTAGGGAGTTCCCTTGGTCCAGTTGAATACTTTTGTGCTGAGAGACATTTTCAGGGAAGCAAGTGTTGATTTCTGAGAAAAACAAACCTGTGAACTCTTTTCCTTCTTTAGGTTGACTGACATTTGTAGATGAGAGAAACCCAGGTGAGCAATTTCTTTATTTTGCTATAAAATCAGCTGTTTTATTCACTTAGACAATCTTTTTTGTATTAAAAATCTCCTTTCTTTTAAAATAAAAACTGGGTGTACTTTTGCTATACCTGTGCAGTCGGTTTCCTTTCTCTCACTTTTGTTTAACAATTTCATGATTGAATTGTGAAAAATAGCCCTGAGTTCAGAGAATTTTTACCTTGAAGGATATGAAAAAGTCATGTTAGTAGTAAAATAAGCTATTGCTTGTGTTAAAACTCAAGGTGAGGGGGGAGGATGAAAAGGGATAAAGGGGCACATATGTATGGTGACAGATAAAAACTAGACTGTTGGTGGTGAACACGATGCAGTCTGTACAGAAGCTAAAATATAACATACACCTGAAATTTACACAATGTTATGAACTGATATGACCTCAATAAAATAATAATAAAACTCAAGGTGAGTCATTTAATTGCATCCAGTAAAAACAATTTTTTTTTTATATTGCTTACCTCTTGTAGAGATTGTGGATAGGATGCTAAGATCATTAATAAAGATGCTTATAAATTGCTTTAAATTATTCAGCTTCATCTCACCATAGAGTTAGCATGTTCATTCATTCTACAAAAACTTATTGAGCCTCTCATCTACTATGTATTGAGTATTTTGTTAGACATAGAAATGTGACTAAAATATGGACTCTAACCCCAGGCTAAAGTGTTACTTCACGGTGCGCAGAACTTTACAAATTGCAAATAACATCATTAAATTCTCACAGAAATCTCATGAATCAGATATTGGTTCATTTTTTTGATGATGGAACTGAAATATAGAAACCTCATAGTCTTCCTAAGACCATCTCTAACGCAGTTCCTTAGATTCCCATCAGATGATCTTTCCGAGCTGTAGAGATGACTCTTTGATAATCTGAAAAGAACAATATGAAATGTCCACCTTAGCTAAATACAAGATAGAAAGTTATACACACAATCAGAGAAATACAGCTAAAGTGGTATGGGAGTCCAGAAGAAAGAGAAATGGCTTATGGGAGGGGGATGGATAAAGGAAGGTCTCTGGAATTGGGCTGGATGGACTTTACCATTACAGACCTGGGGAAGGTCACTCCATCCACACCTGGAAAAGCTGCAGTAAAGCTTCAGCCAGGTAGGGAATGGGCATGGGGAGATTGGAAATGGGAAAAGTCAATAGTTCAGTTTATCTTGAGTGTAGAATGTGCCACACAGAATTCTTAGAGATGAGGCCAAAAAAGATGGAAAAGAGACACATATTCCAGGTCTTTGATGCCAGACCAAGCAGTATGAGTTTTATTTGCTAGGAAATCAAGAACTGTTTGAGGTTTCTAAGCAGAAGTGTGATTAATCTGGCAGTAACAGGAGTTGCAAACACAGGAGTTGCAAACCCAAATGCCTGTAAAGACCAAGCAGGTAAGAAGCAAAGCGGAGAGGATGTGGCAAAAAGAGAGGATGTCTTCTTTAGGGGATTGTTGCCATTCAGTGCTTTAGAAATGCAACCTCTCACCCTACTGCATATTTACTGTTCTCCTGTGCATATGTGCTTTATTGTCACAAATTACATCTTTATACCCTGTGTGTCTATCCATGTAGATTTATAATTATTGTCTTATGTAGTTGTCTTTTAAATTATATAGAAAAAGGAAATAAATAAATATACATTAATACAGACTTCTATATTTACTGATGTAGTTATCTTTGCCAATGTTTTTATCTCTTCATGTCAATCAAGTTGTTGCTAATGTCCTTTATGTTAGTGTGAAGGACTCCCTGTAGCATTTCTAGTAGGGCAGGTTACTAGTGACAGACTCTCCCAGTTTTTTGTTTATCTGGGAATGTCGTAATTTCTCCTTCATTTCTGAAGGATAGTTTTGCTGAATAAAGAATTCTTTGTTCATAGTTTTTTTTCTCTTAGTACTTAGAATGGAATTCTACTATCTTCTGGCCTCAAGGTTTCTGATGAGAAATCAGCTGTTAATCTTATAGTAGATTCCTTGTATGTGACAAGTCTCTTCTCTATTGCTGCTTTTGTGATTCTGTCTTTGTTTTTCAGAACTTTGATTACAGTGTGTCTCAATGTGGACCTCTTTGAGTTCATCGTACTCAGAGTTGGTTGAGCTTCTTGGATATGTAGATTAATGTTTTGGCCATTATTTCTTCACATATTCTCTATGCCCCTTTCTCTCCTCTCTTTCTGGGACTCCTGTTAAGCATATGTTGTATGCTTGATGGTGTCCCATATGTCTTTTAGGTTCTGTTCATTTTTCTACATTCTTTTTTTTTCTGCTGCTGAGATAGGGTGATCTTTTTTGTGTGTGTGTGAGGAAGATTGGCCTGGGCTAACATCCATGTCTATCTTCCTCTACTTTATATGGGATGCCCACACAGCATGACTTGACAAGCAGCACGTCAGTCTGCACCCAGGATCTGAACCTGTGAACCCCAGGCCGCCGAAGTGGAGTGCACGAACTTAACTGCCACGACACCGGGCCAGCCCCAAGATAGGGTAATCTTAACTGACCTACCTTCAGGTTCACTGATTCTTCCTTCTGTCTGCTTAAATCTGCTGTTGAACCCCTCAGTTCAGTTATTATACTTCTCAACTCCAGAATTTCTATTTGTTTTTTTCTACAATTTTGTTTATTAATATTTTTATTTGGTGAGACATTGTTTTCATGGTTTCCTTCAGTTCTTTATGCTTGGTTTCCTTTAGTTTTTTGAACATATTTTAAATAGTTGATTTAAAGTCTTTATCTAATAAGTTCAATATCCATGCTTCCTCAGAGATAGTTATTAATTTCTTTTTTCCCTGTGTATGAGGCATACTTTCTTGTATCTTTGCATGTCTTGTAACTTTTTGTTGAAAATTGGATGTTTTATATACTCTAATGTGGCTACTCTGGAAATCAGATTCTCCCTCCTTCCCAAGGCTTGTTGTTCCTGCTTTTTGTGGTTGCTCTGTTAGTTTGTTTAGTGAGTTTTCTGAACTAATTTTGTGAAGTCTGTATTCCTTGTCATGTATGGTCACTGACATGACATGTCATGTATGGTCTTTGTTTGGTTAGCTTAGTGACCAGCTAGTGATTTGGCAGATATTTCCTTAAACATCTTGAACAAGAAGAAGAAAAAGAAGGGGGAGGAGGGAGAAGTGGAGGAAAGGGGGAGGGAGGGGAGGAGGAGGAGGGGGAGGAAGAGGAAGGAAAAAAGAAAATCAGAGAACCAGTAGGCTGTGTGTGTTGGGGCATGTCTTCAACACTCAGCCATGCAGTTTACAACTCTGCCTTAGCCTTCACTTCCTGCTTGTGCAGAGCCTGGAAGTCAGCTAGAAGTGAGTGATAGGGTCTTCTGAGGTCTTTTCTGAGCATGTACCCTACCCTGGGCATGTGTATTAGCTTCTAGAGTCCCAGGAATATGTGAGGGCTTTTCAAAGTTCTTATTTCCCATGTGTCTCATTGCCAGCCTTTCCTCCCAGGCTTTTTGGTACATCTGTGTGCCCCAA
Source organism: Tapirus indicus (assembly GCA_031878705.1). Lineage (NCBI taxonomy): Eukaryota > Metazoa > Chordata > Mammalia > Perissodactyla > Tapiridae > Tapirus > Tapirus indicus. Next base: position 27,995,184 of record CM062937.1, on the reverse strand, counting down.
ACAGTATCCCTTGCCCCGAGTGGCAGCAGATAATTCCTTTGCCTTTAAACATTTCAACAAATGCCTCTTGGGTACTCACCTCTTCACCCAGGGAGAGTTCTGAATTAGGTGAGATAAAGACAAGCCCTTTGCACCAGTTCTTCAGGGAGCCACCAGCATGTCAAAACAAATAACCATAATTATTTGAAAACAAGGTCTGCTCTGAAGTGAGTTGCCATCTTCAAGACCACTACTGAGCTGGGCAAAGGGGCATGGGACCAGGGTAAATTAAAATGCCACAGATCTCTCCTACTGATATTTAGCCACCTTTTCCTTGATTACGTGTTCACCTGGTTGCTGTAAACCTTTAACAAGTTTCTAGATTTCAGATACAGTTGATTCTGACAGTTTTGGCTAGTTTATTAGCTGTTTTGTGGAGAGACTGGCCTGTGGCATTCCCTCCTCCACTGTTTTCGCTGATGTCATTCTATGCACATGTGCTTTAAAAATATTGTATATATAAAAGAAAACATGTGTGAGCTAAAGTGCAAAATGCTACCTTACTATCTTTGGTATTAAGTGAATTAGATGGGAGAGAGATTGAAGGAGAAAAAGGGAGAAGGAAATGAGGTGATATTGACCAACCCAACTTTAGGCACCAAAACAGAGTACAGTCTTACTAGAAAGTTTTGTAGTTCATTTTTCTGTTCTATTAGGGGAACAGTGTTTGGTTGCATGTGACATAAAAGTTGACTAATACTGGCTCAAACAGATAGGAATTTATTTGACTCACATCACGTGAAACCTGGGATGGACTGGCAAAGGCTAGAGAAATAGCCCAATGATGCTGTCAGGAACTCAAGCCTTATCTGTCTTTTTCTTTCACTGTCATTAGAATAGTGGCTCCTACATCCTCTGTTGTTGCCTTTTGATCTCAAGATGGCTGCTGCAGCTCCAGATATCTCCTGTGCATTCAAGGCAGAGAACTGGCACAAGGCCTTTTCCTGGTGATTTGTTTAAAGTTGGGACAGAAAATCCTCCCCAGGAGACTTCTTATAGTTAATTGGCCATGAATAGGTCACATGCACACTCATATCAGTCACTGGCCAAAAGAAATGAGATTACCATGACAAGTTGTGATTCTTGCCTTAGGGCTGAGGAAGGGCCTGTCCCTCAAGAGATCAAAGGATCAGGGTTCTATAAGCCAGGAAGAAAGAAGGAGGATAGCTATTAGGTCGGCAATGGTCATAGGCAGAAATTAGGAGAGATGGCAGAGAAGGGTGGGAGGTGGCTGCTTGGAAGAGTGGCATCTGGCTGCTTTGTCCTAAACCATGCCCAAAATGGAGTGAGCTGTCATCATAAAAAATGTCCAAACAATCACATAATAGGGGTAAAACCAGAAGTGTCAGCTCAGAGCCAGAATAAGCCAAAGCCTATGGCGTGTCCGAAGGTGGGATGGAGCCCAGAGCCCTTGTCAGGGCCCGGATGGAGGAAATGGAATTCCTCTGAGTGCCTGGTTTCTGCCTCTGGTTTTTCCCTGGTGGGAGTTTACGTTACATCTGGGGCTGGCAAGCAGTTTCTGACAGGAGTGGCAGTCTCCAGGCCCTCAGATGACTGGTTAACTCTGGGTATGAATACAGTGGGTCAGGGGCCAGCAGACCCTGTACTCCAAGTACTAAACTGGAGACAGGGGAAGGATTTTTCACGGCCAAGTTGGGAAACTGGCAAGAGGCCCAGACCCAGGAGGAGCAGATTTACTGGGCAGTTACCAAAACAGGAGCTTGGGAACCAGGCTTATTTGAGGCTTGGAGATAGGCTGGGATTAAGGAAGAAGGAGCTCTTTGATACAAATTGGGACTTTGGGAGGGACTAGCAGCCAGTTCTGCCTGATGTAAGACTGTAGTGTGGAGCTGGCTCAGGTTAAACCAAAGGTCTCCCGCCTCAGGGTGGGATTGGTCATCGGAATTGAAGATTAGGCTGAGCCTACCACAGATGGGGATCAGGTGGTCCCAGCTGGGGAGGGAGAATAAAGGATGTAGCTTCATAGGAGATAGATACAAGAAATATTTGGGAGATAGCATTTACAGGACTTGGCAAGAGGAAGGCAATGTTGGAGGTTGAGCCTAGGCTGGCCTTATGAAAAAAAGTGGAATGTCGAAGCCGCAGTAAGTTCTGAAGCTAAAACACCTTGAGTCTGGGCCGTGCATTAGACATCTAGGTAGGCATGTTAGTAATTGGTTATATGAGACTGGGCTTGGGAGAGAGTATAGCTAGAAATAAAGGCTGGAGTCATCCACAGCAAGATAACGATGGAATGCGATTGAATAGAGGAGGCATTGGAGAAAGAGCTCAGTGCATCGTTTCTGTTTACATGCCATGAAGCAGAAGCCATTCTCTCAAATGCTTGTATTTGCTTCCTGTTCATTTTATTTCCCCGTGAATTATTTTTCCTAATCCCTCATATTTCTGGTTGATTCTTCTTCCCTGATGTTTTCAGTTATACCCAATTTCCCCAAATATCTGCATTTTCTTGTGCCTAAAATGTTTATTTAGATGGACAAACAAAAAACCAATAAATGAAGAATACCATCTTCCCCATCCCCTAGACACAGATTTGTGTTTATTCTTCTTATTAATTCCATTTATAGTAATTGTTATTTATGGATAATCCACAATATTCTTTAGTGAGATTTCTTTAAAAAATGTCAAAAGAAGAATATGTTGCTACTTACGCCTTCATTTTGTGATTGTGCAGCAAATGGGATAAAGGAATATGCTATCTTGTCACACCCACTTCAGAATTATTCTAGGTTGAACAATCCGACCACACCCTGTACCTTGGAAGGAGCATTCCTTTAAGCCATGAAAGATTCTTTTTTCTGTATTAAGTTAGAGGTGGGATTTTAAAGATTTATATTAATAAGGAAAAGAAAAATAATTAAAGCATCCGTAATAAAATTAATGGTTTCATATGTTGGTGTAAGACTGCCTAAGTGTAAGTAATAGTAGGAGAAAGGTGTAAGTTCTTAACAGTCAGAATGGCTAAATAGTTATTTGAACCTGTGATTTTGGGAGTACAGGTTTTTCAAACGTACATGGCAAATGTAAAGAACTTACCAAAACTGAGGTCGAAGCTATAGATAAGGTAACCAAGTATTGATGAAACCGGGACATTTTTGAAAGTGAAAGGCAGTGTTAGGAATAATTATACACTGGGGTATTCTGGCAAAATAGGATTTATGGTCACCCTAGTCCTAGACCTCAGTAGTGGTTCACAGCCCACATAATTCAAGGTGGAGTGACATGAAAGTGAGGCATTTCCTCCTTGTTCTGGCCTCTAAGTGGAAGTACCGTTTTGTTGTATGAAATACAGGTGGTTCAAGGGCCTGGGAATGTCGGAAGGAGATGGTCTTTGTTGTGAGGTTTTTTCCGGTTGCTTTTCCAGTCAAGAGGACGGTGTTTGGAGACCAGGCTGAGTGGATTCAGGGCCCAGCCCTGTAGGTATTTAATGACTGCAGTGTGGGCTTTTAATCTCCTGCCCGAGTGTTATCTTACCTGCCCAGACAAGCCCTTCACCATTACAGGCAAGTGTGGGAAAATTAACACCGCCGCCGGAGAAACCAGGGAAGGGAAGAAATGTCTGAAGGTTGAAATGAATTGCATTAGTATTTATTTTAATGTGGTCTGGGAACATACAACTTTAAATCTCTGTGCTGCTTAAGGAGAGCCCGGCACCCTTCCATGGAGGAAAAAGGGAAAAAGAGGATTGAAAAATATACAGAGCATGGCTATCTTTAATGTTGGAGTTAGCTATCAGGAAAAGTGAAATGCTGCATATTATAAAATGTTGACAGCAGTTTCACTTAACATGCGGTAACTCTGGAGTAGAACGACATCTTTGGCACCAAAGGAAATCGAGAGAATGAAAACAGCAGTTGTCAAGATTTGAAGTAAGCCACAGATTATTACCATCTGTACATTTTACAGACCGCTTGCAAAACCAGAAAGCCAGGACCCAGACTGGAGAGTAAGTATATTGAACTCTGGGGTATGTTGTTAGACGGAAGAAACTCAGAAATTGGTCTGAATGTTTAAATACAATACTTCATAAAACCGGACAATTTTTCTTCTGGCGACAATGGCACTAATAGTTCATTTGTTTAAATTCTGCAACATCAGGAGTTGTTCTTGGTGTGCCTCGTGGGGGAGGTCCCATTGCTCTAAACTTTTACTATATAAGGCCTTCATACGTTCCTGATTTCTCTGTAAATGTGGAATTATTTGTAAATTGCTCTCCAATTTCAGATTGTTCTTATATAGCGTGTTTTTGTGTTCTTTCCAGAAACTTATGGAAAGGTCGTCATGAAACACATTTAAGTGTTTGGAATAATGAATTGGTTCATCTCTGTCGTAGATCACTTAGGTTGGACTTTTCTATTAATTATCCCAAAGAAGGTACTTTAGGATGAGCCAGCATTAAATGTCTTTAGATTAATTTTTTCCCTGTGTTCTATTGACATTATAATTTGAGCCTATAGCTAGATTCCCTACAGTTGAGACCTATTTAGAGACTAAACGTAACAAACACAAAAGTTTTAGGTCGTGCGTGGGTGCGTGCGTGTGCTTCAATAGGACTTTATTTGTTCAGACATCTTAGATCTAAACTTATAAACTCTAGCCCTTGAAAAACTAGATTCACTGGGGGGCTGGGGGTTGGGTGGGAAGTGGGGAGATGAGCTTATGCTTTTTTATAAAAAGTGAATGTACGTTTTAAAATAATAAGCAATGAATAAGAGGGGACCATTTATCTAAAAATGTTTACACAAAAAGAGTTAAATCCTATATAAATGGGACCATTAGGTAAATTATTTGACATCTTGTTGAGAAATAGAAACTTTCTTATAAACGGGTTTGATATAGAGTGCTGAAAATAAAATTTAATGGGATCATTTTAACTTGAAAACAGCAATTAATGACATTGCAGAAGTCAGCCAATTAATTGTCATTTAGTGCTTTTTGTATCCAACGCGTATGGAAGATTGTTCATAAACAGAGTATTTTTTTATGTGCATATGAATTTAGTATAATACTTGACAATTCTTGGCTAGGTTGGCAACATTAAAATCTTAGATCTTTGATACTTAGACTAGTCTGCTGGATATGAAATGTTCCATGGATAGATTTGTTCTTTCCTTGCAAGCCCTGAAATCTTCAGGTTTAGCAAGAAACTCTTCACCCCCATTTTTTTCTTTGGTAACTTAAAATTCACAGAATAATCCAGTACAGACCATTTGGCCAAATTACAATGAGGGAGGGTGGAATTAACAGAGTTAATTTCCACACCTGTTGAACTCTAGGTTAGCAAGTGAGTTGAATCACACAAATGAGTTTAAACGTTGAATTCTGAAAACTGCTCATCCCAACTGTTCTCTTTGCAGCTGAAGCGTGTGTTCAAGTCTCTCCTCCTGCAGGTTGCTCTATCATGATGCAGATTCTTAGTTCATGGACTAGTCGTGGGGGAGTAATTTAGCATGTGTGAAAGGGGCCATGAGATTTTCTGGACTCTTGGGTCCTATTTGATAAATTATTGCTTCAGTATATTAAATGGACCCTAGTGTCCTAGAAACGTTCATATAATTTCCACATGTTCACTTTTTCTTGCTGGAAAGGGTAACGTATGGCCAGAGTAGCTTGGAAACCCAAGCTCATTACTGAAGAAAAACTTATGGTCATATGTTTAGCATACATTTTGAAAATATCTCAGTCTGGGAAAATCGTTGGTAAAGTTTATTATGAACATGTTTGTAATATACTTTTTTATGTGTATGTGAGCGTCTTAAAGCTTAAGGAAAAATGTGCCACATAGGCATAGTTGATTTCTCCTATTGCAAAATACATGTGAGCCAGCCAGCAACAAGGTTTATTCAGCAGAATGTATGGTTGGAGTTACATGTGAGGACTGTTAATGATTTGTCTGGAAGTGTGCGAAGGGAGGGCGCATGTGGGCCCCTCACCTCCGTCCTGCCTTCTTTTTTTTAATTAATTAATTAATTTATTTTTTTTGTGAGGAAGACCGACGCTGAGCTAACATCCGTCGCCAATCCTCCTCTTTTTGCTGAGGAAGACTGGCCCTGGGCTAACATCGTGCCCATCTTCCTCTACTTTATACGGGACGCCGCCACGGCGTGGCTGACAAGCGGTGCGTCGGCGGGCGCCTGGGATCTGAACCCGCAAACCCCGGGCCGCCAAGCGCGGACTAAACCGCTGCGCCACCGGGCGGCCCCCGTCCTGCCTTCTTTTTCAAGTGACATTCCGCACTTTAGCTGCCTAGCGGTGCCAGCTTGGGGGGAACCTTGAGTTCATCGCACAAATTCTGGGAGTGCTCTGGTCTCAGCTGCTCCAGGGTGGGTCAGGAGCAGGCCACGCTTAGCTGAAGCCAGCCGCTACCTTGGCAGGTCGGTACTGAGTCAGTTTCCCATCTGGGGTTTCATTCCTGGCCCGGCTGGGGGCTCCCTGAGAGGTTTCTGTGGAGTCTTGCTGCAGCCATGTGCCTCTCACAGAAACATCTTAAGTGTGCACCCTGGGATCCTGAACAGGCCAGTCATAGGAGGCAGTCTCCATGCAGTTGAAGGACAGCCCAGACGCCTTGACTACAGCAGCCGCTGCTCTCAACCCCCTGTCCCCAGCGGACTTGCAGCTAATGGTAGGGTGGTCCACGTGAATGTCACCTTGCAATTAGCTGGCATGGATTCTTGGGGGTGATAACTCCCTTGCCCAAGTATAATGGGGATGTTTCGCTGTTAGATAAGAAAGGAAGGAAGGTGTCAAGGTGGTACTTTAAAAATAGTCTTTTCTGCTGTAGTGTCAGTTTAAAAGGTATTGCCTGTGTATTCACGTCTGTAGCTGTATTCTCCTTGGCACTTATCCTTTGGGATTTAAATAGTCAACTACCAAATCTCATGGAGAATTTACTGTGGAAAGTCCCGAAGTTTGGTGTATGCCATCTAAAGGCGGAGAGAGGGCATGGGAAGCAGCCATGGATGATAGGAGTGTATAATTAGAGCTAAATGGTGTGGTGTAGGCTGGGAGGGCTGCAGGGGTTTAGAGGGCACAGAGATCAAACGAGGCTTCCTCTTCCTTCTCAAGGGTAATCCTTCTGCCTCCTGCGAGGTTATCCCATCCAAGCCAACTCTTTCTGCCACATCCTCGACTCTGCCTCCTGCGTACTAACCTGTGCAGTCTCCCTGTCTGATTTGGAAGAAGTTCTGCCCTGACTCAGCTTCTCCTTGAGCTGTTATTTTACCTCTTCATCCCACCAATTAGAAGACTGTGCTGTTGTCATTCATTGTATTTTCTTCCTGAAATTATTCTTCCCTGAAACATCAGCATCCTTGTAATCGATGGGCGTTTTTTCCAGTCCCTCTAGCTCTCGGCCACAGCAGTCATTGTTGGCCTCCTTTTCTGTTTTGCAACCCTCCCCGCCCCCTTGGTTTCTGGAAAGCTGCATTGTCCTTGTTTTGCCTCGATTTTGCTTCTGTTTTGTTGGCAGGACCGCTCCTCCCACGCTCCTGTGAGTATTTCCCAAGTTTCAGTCCCGCCTGGCTCCTTTTTCTCACCACTCTGCCTACTTCATCCACTCTGCCTACTTCAGCTGTCACCTTAGAGTGTTCAGCAGCCCACGTCTCACACATTTATTGAGTACCTACTATGCACCAGGGATCGAGCTAGGCGTTGAGGGTGGAGTGACGGGACAGATGGGTCCCTGCCTCCTAGAGTCTATGGTCCAGTGAGGAAGAGAGACAAGTAAACAGGTCACCCCAGCACAGTCTGAAAGTTGCCCTACTAGGAGGAATACAGCTCCTGGGGGAACCCATGGAGGGGCACCTATCCTGACCAGGGAGGGAGGGGTGACTCTTAAATCTGCAGCCACCTGGAGCCCTCTCTCTTGAACTTCAGTGTCTCCGGATGACCTGTCACCACTTCAAACAGACCATGTCTAAGAGGAAATTATCTTTTCCTCCAAGCTAACTGCCTTCCATCCTGCCCCATTTCTGGCAATGTAACCAGCCTTTCCCCCACTTAGGCTCAAAATCTGGGAGTCACACTAGATTTTTTATTTCCCTTAAATTCCTCACCCAGTCAGCCACCCACTTCTGTCAGCTCTTCCCCTATAATTGCTCTCAACTCTACTTCCTACTTTCTATTCTCATGGCCCCTGCCTGCGGCCAAATCCTCACCACCTCCTTCCTGCACTATTTAATGTTTATAAATGGGCTATTGACTTATTCAGAGGTGATTCAAAAAAATTACCCAAGTGGTTCAAGTTCATGGTAGACAAAATTAGAAAATACAGATAAACAAAGAGAAAGAAAGAAAGAAGGGAAAAAAATCAGGTGTTTTAGCATTCAGATAACATCCCTATTAATGCTCTGATATTTATCCTTCTAAACTTTTCTCTATGGTATCTATACATCTAAATATTCTCTTATATAAAAGTGTGAAAATTGTGACTACACAATTTGTGATGTATTCACTTGTGTGATGTATTGTGATTTAATCACTTACAAATTATGATTCTGTTACCTATGATGTTTTGTAGCCTACTTTTTTTGTACTTAACCTATATGATTGCTTTTCCACACCTCTCAATATAATTATTTGTAACAATTCTTCACGGCTAAATAGTAATTTGAAATAATTTATACTTTAATCTCTATGCCATTTCAATGTATGGATACACCACTGCTAGGTAATCTTCTTAAAACGTTTTTCGTTCTTGCTGTTTTTCTGTGGAAAAAACATCAGTGGCTTCTTATTGCTCACACACACACACACACACACACACACACGCACACATGCACACACACACATAGACACACACCCCCTCCTCTTTATATAGGAAGGTTTTCTGACTTTCTCAGTCTGTAGTATTCCTTCCCTCATCAGGAATAAGATATTTAGACCAGAGTTTGGTGGTTATCATGCATGAGCGCCTCATTTTGTACATCTTTCAGGAAGGTGGGGCCCGGGGGATGATGGAGGGTCAGTTCTTGGGATGTCCACAGCACCTCGCTCAGCATCTTGCTCTCCCTCTGGCCATTCTCTCTTTTTCCTCATTGCTGTCCGGTGTCCTGGGGCTACAGATGTGACCAAGGCGCCTCCGGGCTCTGGCTCCTGCTGCAGTGAGAGTGGGAGACAGCCGTGTAGACAGACGCAATATGGCAGGACCACGGTGCTGTGGGAGCAAAGAGCTCTGATGGGGTGACATCAGAGCTAGTCTTGAAGTGCGACAGGCACTTACAGAGTTAAGTTGGCGGTGATCAAGGAAGACAGAGGTGGCCAGGACACGCAGGGTGTGGCAGGTGGAAGCACTGAGTGAAGCCAGGCCTGGAAGTCTGCAAAATGGGGCGCAGCGGGCAGCCCTTGCAAGGAAGGCGGGGAGCCAGACTGTGGGTGTTGCTGAGAAACACCCACAAGAAAGAGAGCCAAGAAAGAGAGGGCAGGTCCAGGGTGAAGGGCCTGTCCAGGGCAGTCCCATTCCCCCAGCAGACAGTTTTGATTAGGCAAATTACATGGTGAAGCACGGAAAGCCAGCATGGTCCTTGCTCCCCAGGATCTCGTCATGGATACTAAGATAACTTTCTACGTTTTTATGATTTTGATATTACAAGTCAAATCCCGAAACCCAGATGTTACTGGGCATTCCAAATTGTTTTATTGAACTGACTGGATTTTTTTTCCTAGTATACTGAAAGACTAGAAAGCTTTTTTGGTATCTAGGACTTTATTTTCATTGTCACAATATTCTTTCTATTCGGATTAGTTCAGGTCAGTTAAATTCACTGATATAAAGGCAGATTATAATGTGTGTTTGTCTTTACATATTTGTCGACATATTAAAGCTAGGCAAAAATCTAACTATAACTCTCTAGGGAAGAAGTGAAAAACCTTTGTGCTGTTCAGAGGTAATATGTAATTCTGCAAATAAATATCTGTGTCCCTTTAAAATCACATCCCTTTTTGCTGATGTCTATACCTATTTTGTATGTCGTTTGCTGTGCATTTTTAAGTCAAAGGAAATAACTCGCTCCAGGTTTTGAATAAGGAGAGAAGGAATTAATTCAAGCTTCACAAATAGAATCACAGTGTATTAGACTGTGAGGGGCATTCCACTTGGTCCATCCTCCTCATTTTGCTGAAAAGGAAACCAAAGCCCTCCAAGGTGAAGCAATTTGCCCAAAGTGACACAGGCTAATTAGCAGCTCAGCCAAAACCTGAATCCAGGACTTCTGGCTTCCAGTCCTGGGACCTTTCCACTACTTTGTGCTGCTGTCCTGGTTAAAAAAGCAAAGAAACGAAAAGAAAAAGAAAAAAAAGTTGGAGAATAGAGCTGACACATTGCTTTAATTTTCCTCCCTCTTTATAGAGTGTGAAAAATCCTGATGTACTTTAAAAGAAACATTTAAAAATGTATCTGGACTTGTAAAGAAGATCAGGAATATTTGTGTTATGCTAATTAGAAAGTATCTCATTATGCAAGAAACAGGAAACTTGGCAGAGGGAGATGCTATTCAGAGTAACTTAAGAAAAACTTCAAAGGTAGGACAAAAGAGTGCTCCTTTTATTTATTTGATAATGTGTGGCTGCCATCAAATTTCTGATGGGGTCTGACACCTTTATAATAAACCCCATAGAAACTGGGGGAATCTGTCAGACACTTGGAAGGAAAAGCAAACAATTTCATTTCCATCTGAGTTTCCTCCTGTGTAAGTCAGAGCCTTTTTCGTAGCACCGGCCTGCCAGACTTCTTCCTGTAGAAACTTGTCAGTGCCACCATTAGTCCTTCGCAAAGGGATTATATTTTGGCAGCCATGCTAATCACTCCAAGGTGACCCTCTATTTGGGGAAACAAATCCTTTTCAGTTGATGTTACAGTACACTAATCCAGGGATCTAAGTAGTTATTTGGGGGGAAAAAATCAAAGTGTATTTTCTCCCCACGCCTGCGTATTTCTCCAGATCTCTCCTTACTGGAAGTGCTGGTTCTTCCAAAGAAGTTCTAAGTGGCATGGGAAAAAATACCAGAACTTGGTCAGATTTCAAATTCAGGAGCAGACGTGAGCCCCCAGATCAGAGAAGAAGTTGTCCCCACCCCTGAGGACTCCAAAGAATTTGCAGGTGAGAGTGGACTGTCCTGTCACCTTGGCAGGTGCTGCTGCTCTGGGGCAGATAGTACCCTTTCTGCCCACTGTCTGCATTTGGACCAGACCAGGCCACTTCTGGTGTGTGTGATGCACAGGTGAAGTTCATCGGCTGTGGTGTTCACAGGTACCTGAGAAGGTGTGGAGTAAGGGGAGCATTCAGCCACTCTTAGCCTGTGACAGCCTCTGGATAGAAAAGATCATGGGGAAAGATAGGACACCTCGGAATACCCATCCTGACTTTAGAGGTGACTTTCAAGCAGGGTTTAGTGGAACACATGTGAATTTTAGAATTAGAACAAACTGGTCCAGGATCCCGGTTTTGCTTCCTAGCTGTGTGACTGTGAACAGGTTACTTGTTCTCTGTGCGCCTTGGTTTCTTCATCTGTAAAATGGGTTGTGGTGATTACTTACAGGGTTTTTCTGAGGATTCGATGCAATCAGATAGATGAAGTGGTTAGCAGAGTGTAGGGCTCCTCAAAAATAGGAACAATTATCATTATTCCTATATTCATGATTATAAACACCAATACAACGAAAGCCATTTTAGTTTAAATCAAGACCCAAAGAGGATGAAATATAAATTTACAGCTCGATGAATTATCACAAAGTGAACCTACCCAGGGAAGCACCATCCAGGTAAGAACGAGAATTAGTGGTATCACAGAAACCTCCTCATCCCTCCCCATCTGCATGACTCCCCCTCCCTCCCTGCCGAGTAGCCATTGCCTACACTTCTAGAACTCGGCAGATATTCAATGAGAGTCTCCTAGATTCCAGGCAGTAGACCACCATGGACAGGCAGCCAGGGTTCTTGTCCTCAGGGAGATTACATTCCAGAGGGAGGAGCCAGATAACAAAAATGTACATGAATAAATTCATAAGATGATTTCAGATAGTGCTAAGTGTTACGAAGAAAATAAGATAGGTTGATGGGCTGGAGAATGGCCATCAGAGGGTCCTTCTGAAAGGGTGGTCAGGGAAGGCCCTTCTTCTTCTTTTTTTTGGTGAGAAAGATTGTCCCTGAGCTAACATCTGTGCCAGTCTCCCTCCGTTTTGTATATGGGACGCTGCCACAGCTTGGCTTGATGAGCGGTGTGTGTGTCCACGCCCGAGATCCGAACCTGCGAACACTGGGCTGCCAAAGCAGAGTGTGCGAACTTAACCACCACGCCACCGGGCCAGCCCCAAGGAGGGCCCTTCTGCAGAAGTGACAATTGGGAAGACCTGGGGAGGAGCAGGCCATGCAGAGGGAGAAGCGTGAGGTGTGCAGAGGGAGGAGGAAAAAGGCCGGAGAGGCAGGAGACAGTGGTCCTCGAGTAGGCAGGGTCCTCATTGCGAGTGCCTGATAGACTATGGGAGAAAACTGGGTTCTGTTCTAATTGTAATATGTTTATTATCAACTGTAATCAGTGCCATGAGAGAAACAGTGTACTGAGGAAATTCAGGAGAGGCAAAGATTGTGTCCACTCCTCTCCCTCCTGACAGTGTCTTGCTGATCACTGGGTAAGGTGTCTTCCTTTCATAAAGCTCGCTCCCACGTGGGGTCTCCATTGATCCCCATGACCACCCTGTGAGGTCCACAGGAAGGTGGTTATTTCCTGTTAGAGGTGAGGTGACCGAGACTGTGAGGGCTTAAGGCTTGTTGCAGAACTGTTTTACCACACCGAAGAGCCCAGTGATCCTCACATTTGGATTATTAATGTCATAATGGCTCAGAATCTTCCTAAGAAACAAATTAACTCCTGCAGGGGACGGGTAGTCTTGTGTCTTCCGAAAGGTTATTTGTGGAACATCAGTCACAGAGAGTATTCATGCAAGAAGGGGTCCTGGGTTGAGTGAATGTGGACGTGGTGCACAGTGCCCCCTCCCTCCAGAGAGTCCCAGTGTAAAATGTTGTACAGGCTCTGAGAAGTTCTGCAGTGAAGAAATATGTTAACTTTGCCATTTCCCACACCTGGCCCTAGAACAGCGTCCGTTGGCATCTCCAGGAATGCAAGTCCTGGAAGTGCCATTTGGAAAATACCAGCCCAGGGAGTTGCTATTTAGTGTTTACTAAATGGTCTCTTGAAAGACTTCAATCATTTTCTGAGCCTGAAACTTCTGTCTCTGTGAAAGGATTAGAAACCACAGTTGGAAAGCACTTCCATATGCTTAGCATGAAGAACCTGGATCAATGGAGATTCAAAGCGTTGAGAATCATAAATCCAATCCTGTTTTGAACACTCATATTAATTACTTTGCCCTTTGAACTCAAAGCATTTCCATTAGTCTTGTGCTTATACTTCCAGATTCTAGGAGGTCGAAGCTGGAACCAGTGTTATCTGGTTTAAAAAATAAATGTTCTAAACCATGTATGGCTTTGATTTTGGATTATTGTCTACAAGGATATATATTTACATAGAAAAGAGTCCATTTATAGATCATTTGCAACCTTCTCTACCTGTTTCCATGCAGATTCCTCTTCTTTTAATTTCTTTTTTACTCATCTAGGGGTTTACACAACCATCTCTGAACTTGCAAGAAATGTTTTTGATGCATGTTCATAGAAACCCCACTGAACTCTGGCAAAGTTTGTGGAAAAGTTCCTGATTCACTTCTAACTTCAACTTCATAATTCCTCACAGATTTTCACGTCTCTTCACACCTTTGTTTCTCTCCATGTCCCAGCTCCATCTGTGTTGTCTTCGTTCTGTTAACTCTGTGGTCTACACTTTTTAAAAATGTGAGCGTTACTTTATTTTAATACTCCACATTGCCTGGAGTTCAGCATCTCTTAAATTAGGTTCTCAAGACAAAATTTTTGAAATAGGAGGAAACAGAGGTAAATGGGTCTCTTCCCTGCAGGACTGCTCAGTACCTTTAATATTCTAATACGCATTGTTAATCTACAGAAGAGAGAGAATAATATTTTCTAAACTTATTTAACTACTGAACCTCTACTCAACTTGTGGGAATGTTATTCTGCAAATCCCACTTTGGAAAATGCTGTAGTAGAATCAAACCAAAACCTCTCAACTTGTATTTTCCTTAACCACTCCTCCAGTGTTACCCCTTTGATGATCTGTCTCAGCAAAACTAATTGTTTTATAATCCTCTTAAAAAGTTTGCATTTCCCCACTTTTAGTTTCTTCTCATGATAGTCCCTGATCTCTTCTCCATTGATCTAATGATCTTTCCTTGCGAATCTGGAATGCTTTATTTTCTTTTCTTCTACACGCATATGAGAGATCACAGTTGTTCAAATCCCAGCTCCTCTAAGAATTTCTCTTAGAGCTGTTATCATCTGCACCACACCTTTAGCCAGTTTTATGAATGTTTGCTGCTTTGTGGTTTATCCCGTATATGCTCTCTCCCCTCCTGGAGGCGAAAACTCATTGTGTGTGTGTGTCTTTATTCTCTAGTTGAACTTTGCACGCAGTGGAAATTCCATTGAATGAAAAGGACAGTTCATAGTTTGTTTTGAAGACTGATTATTCATTCTCTCTCTTCCTGGATACTAGGAGTAGAGTGAGGTAGGATTGTTGGTTTACCTACCTCTTGGTCCACGAGGTGGACAGAGGCTATAGAAAAGGAATGAAAAACTGCTATAGAAATTGCAACAAACATATTAAGCACATCGAGGGTGCCAGGCTCTGTGAATAAAAAGCACTGTTATTTTTCCTAAATGAGCTTACAGTCTGTTGGGGGAGATATATACAATTTAATAAAAGGCCATGCTCGTGGTCCCAAAACCATTATAGGAATACAGAATTGAGAAGGTTAATGTAGCATGAGGAGGGCCGCAGGAAGGCAGATACAGGGAATTTAAGGGATAGAAAGAAAAAGATTCACTGAAGAGGAGATAGTGATTTAGGCTCAAAGAATGAGAGGAATTAGGAGTTTGGAAGGCAGAGAGGAGGGAAAGGAGAATCCAAGCACAGGAAAAAAGTAGTATAAATGAAGACTAGAAAATCTTGGAGTGTAGGCTGCATGGGGAGCATGGTGGAGGCAAAGGGAGAATTTGGCGGGGTCATGTGGTGGAAGGCTTTATACTACATAAGCATGGAGAGGCCATTAAAACAAAGTTTAAGCCAGTAGGTGACAGGATCAAAGTTATGCTTTAGGAAAAATGGAAGAGGGAGTTGACTACAGATGAGAAAACGGAGATGGCCGTGGATCCGATGATCTGGCTTATTCCCAGCAGACTAGGGCATAAGGAGTAGCGAAAATTTGCAGCTCAGTTTGGGGAGAGAAGGATGCGCATGCGGGTGACCATTCTCTTTCAAAGGGGATTTCAGTTCCTTTGGTGAAGTAGATAATGCAGGTGTCTTAAGCTCTTACTGTCCACCTTGGAGAGACCACACCTTTGCACGCTGTCTGATAAGCGCTCAGCCTGTTCAAGGAGATAAGTGAACCCTGAGCATGTTCTTTACTTGCCTGAAGACCTCATTGCTGATTTCCCACGTGGTCTGTCTCTCCAGGTTCCTCTAACTGGCAGCCTCCAAGATATCATATTATCGCAGTGAGGAAAGAACATTCTCCATGGAGAACCTGTTCTGACGCTATTAAGATCGTGTTTCTCTTGGTGTTGAGTTGGATGATTCAGTCTTCAGAGCTTCAGGGCATGATTTAAGAGCCATCTGTTTTAATCAGGCATTTTGTGTGATTTATGGAGAAGAGGATGAGGTGGGGGGAAGGGGCTGGTATATACTATATTCTCCTAATTAGACCAGAATTATTGTTTAAGTGCCAGCGGCCCAGGCAATGATGTGTTTTTATTATTTGATGTCATTGTTGTTTTTCCTTTAATTACTCTTTAGCTAAAAGTTTCAAAGCCCCTTGTTAGTGTTTCTAAAACTGCAACAATTTGTATTTTTGGAACTCCCAGACTTTTTTTTTAATATAAAAATTACTGAGTGTTCTTTACAGTATTTATTTTATTCATATACCACCTCCCTTCATGATAAAAATAGTTAACAATTTTATAGCACTTACTGTGTTCAAGGAATTGTTCTACATGCCAGACACATACAGATTCATCTAATTCTCCTAGTAACGCACTGAAGTAGATCCTAGTGTTATTTTCACCATAGTATAGATTAGGAAGCTGCGGGGGAGAGAAGTCATAGTGAAAGGAATGGTACAGCTGAGATGTGAACCCAGGCAGTCTAAGATCTGCAGTCTGTGCATAGAAACACTTCATTATATTACCTTTCCTCAGATAATTTTTGCATTTGTTGCAGCGTAGAATGATGCTGCTACTGCCATTTTTATAATGCAAATATATATGTATATTTGTGTGTGTGTGAGGAAGATTGTCGTTGAGCTAACATCTGTGCCAATCTTCCTCTATTTTGTATGTGGGATGCCGCCACAGCATGGCTTGGTGAGCACTGTCTAGATCTGCGCCCAGGATCTGAATCCACAAACCCCAGGCCACCAAAGCGGAGCGCGTGAACTTAACCACTACGCCACTGGGCTGGCCCCTAACGATATACATGGTTTAAGTAATGTTTGTAATAGGAATGATGCATTTCCCACTAAGTTTATCCCTTTCCTTCCCCAAAATTGTTGTGGAAAATACAAATGCCATAAAAAGTTGCAAGGTGGACTTGGCCTGTAGGATGTGGGAGAGTAAGTGGAGTGACTTGAAAGTCAGAAGACGTGAGCTTCAGTTTTAGCATTGACTCGGACGAGCTGTGGGACCTTGTGCAAGTTACTTAAGTTTTCTGAGCCTGTTCCCCATAGGTACAATGATTTCAGCCTTAAAGTTCCATGAAGCTGTAACACAGAATGGTAGAGAGAGAGGTCTTTGGCTGCCTTTGAGAGAGATGCAGAGTCAGGGCTCATTCCTTTCAGGATGAGGAGACCTTGTAGACCTTTGCTGGAAGGCGTGGAGCTAGGCAGAGCAGGACTGAGGAGTCTCCCAACGAAACATGATCTGTAGATAAGAGTCATCTTGTCCTAATGTATTATTTTTTCCTGTCATGCTATTTGTCATTTTCGTAGAATTATGTTCTTTTCCAGGTTATAAATTACTACCTTTGGAATGTTGTCGCTGTTTCCTGTTACTACAAGCATAATCATCAGTAACAGAAGGGTCAAAGGTTAAGGAGTTTGCATTTTTTTCTTCTGTTGTTAGTTTTGTTTATGAATCAGATTTCACTTGAGCCCAATGTCTTGACAATACTTCAGGTTTAACTGGTGACCATTGTGCTCACTGGCGATATATTGGAGTAGCGCTGACTTCTGAATCAGACCGCTATTCCATTCTGAATTTAATATTTGATCTGTAAGATTTCTCTTTGGTTTCTCATAGTATTGTTGATTGAAATATGCTCCTGTACAGAAAGGATATGAGAATCTATGATATTATTTGCTCCAAAAAAGACATATTTTGTTGTATGGCATTTTGCACTTTCTTTGGGACCCCTTCTTATTGCTCTTTCTCAGTTTAACTTTTCTTTAATTTTATTTGAAAAATCTAGGAATAGAGTAAAATTTAGGCATATGTAAACATTTAGTCACCTGGGCCTTCAGTCAGTAGTAGAAGTCTTTGATGTTTTGTTTTCTTATGACTAGCATATTTGGACCACCGATTTGGTTATAAATTAAACTTTTTCCATTGCTGACTTGATAGACCCAAACTCTGCACTCACTTTAAAGGGCATAAAATGTCAGCTCATGGATAGCTAGGGGGAGGTGAAGTAGGGAATATAGGTCTAAATATAGTATATGAAATGATCAGTATATTTTATTTTGTAAATCCGTGTGACTAGATGTTGAAGCAATTCATCCTCACATTTGATATCTGTGGTGCACATTAGAAAAAAGAAAAAAGCTATCTTTTGTTTATCGTTCTTTTTTCCATGAATGGAGGCTATTTTTATGTGTCAAGGGATCAGTGGCTGAACTTTCTATTGCTGTATTTTTGTTCTAGAACCACCTATGAACGGTTTTATAGGATTTGAGTAGATTAAGATGGGTATGTGTCTACCATCCATACATATTCCATGTGCGCGTCCCCTGAGTGTGTAGAGAACGGTTTTTCTTTCTTTTTTCCCGAGGAAGATTCACCCTGTGCTAATATCCATTGCCAATCTTCCTCTTGTTTTGCTTGAGGAAGATTAGCCCCGAGCTAACATCTGTGCCAATCTTCCTCTACTTTGTATGTGGGTTGCTGCCACAGCATGGCTAGCAAGTGGTGTAGGTCTGTGTCTAGGATCTTAACCCGTGAACCTGGGCAGCTGAAGTGGAGCCCATGGAATTTTAACCACTCGGCCACGGGGCCAGCCCCTAGAGAATGGTTTTCTCTAAACTTCCACTTTCATTTACTAATAGCACTTTAGGAAATTTCACCAAAATTCTGATTGATTTTGAAACTCCCAGATTACCTTTAAAGCTTACCAAGACTATTTACTGAGGGTTTAAAGAGAGGTTTCAAAAATATGACATAGAGGGGCTGGCCCAGTGGCCTAGCGGTTAAGTTGGCACGCTCCGCTTCAGCGGCCCAGGCGTCTTAGGTTCGGATCCTGGGCACGGACCAATGCACTGCTTGTCAGCCATGCTGTGGCGGTGTCCCATATAAAGTAGAGGAAGATGGGCGCGGTTGTTAGCCCAGGGCCAGTCTTCCTCAGCAAAAAGAGGAGGATTGGCAGCAGATGCTAGCTCAGGGCTAATGTTCCTCACACACACAAAAAAGAAAAATGACATAGAAAGAGAGGGTGAAAGAGTAGAACTTGTTAAGTCCAAGAGCCCAAGAAGCAAAGGCCAAGATGGTGAAGGGTAGACATGTCACATCCTGGACAGAACTACTGAAGACAACAGAGCCAAATGAACTTTCAGTGAATTTAAGTCTCATTTTTTCTTGGTCAGATCATCATTAAAAGTATATTAAAAAAGTCAGAGTCTCTCAGAGCAGTGGCCCATCCAACCACGATCCTGCCTTACATTGGGACTGGCTGTTATCTGTTCTTTGTCATCCTGAGAAGGGGTTTCCTTTAATAACTCTGAGTACGTTCCCCATCCAGGCTCTTGTCCCATATGGTTAATGCTTGGCTTGTGCTATTACTCTTAGTCTGTTGGTGTTCACTGAGCCCCTTTGCTGGTCCCGGTTCTGTGCTGGGCCCAGGAGATACAGAGGTGAATAGCTTCTCCTCAAGGATATCTCACAGCGCCATGGAGGGAAATAGATAGAAGCAATTTATCACAAAATGCCCAGTGTTAGACTAGAGCACCCCCAGAGTGCTAGGAATGTGGAAGAAGGAGGAAACGATTGCTTGAGAGAGTCAGAACTCCTTCAGCTTTTTATTCATGTAGTTTGAAATTTGTATGATAGGGAATCAAATTAATATGCTGTGTCAACTGATGCCTTGCAGACTTTGGTGTGTATCCGAGGTCTGGGACCTGGGCATCTGCTCAGAAGTCTGTATTTACCCTAAATGCCTCTCTTCAGCATTATCACCATGACTGCAGCCTCTCAGTGGCCTCTGAGGTGAAACGTTAGGAAAACGTTTGGACATCAGGCCAATAAATCACAGAAACGATTTTGCTAATAAAGTGTAGTGACATTTTTAGAGAAGGCACTAGGATTCCGGATAGCCATGGACGATCATTTTTTCAAGTCCTTCCTGTGCTTTCGGGTTGGACACCAGAAGACCTCTCTGTATCTTACTAGGTCGTCTGGTTATGCTGGTGAGGCGGCAGAACCTATTGCAAAGACAAATGTCATCATGGACAAATGACATCAGAAATGTCAGCGCTGAGACCAGGCTTTGGAAGTTTGCCCAGGAGCACGTGGAAAACCTAGGAAAATAAGGAACTGATAATTAAACTAGAGAGCGGCATGTTACAGCAGCACTGTGATTCTGATTGCCAAGGAGGATTCAGATGCTCGTTTTTTCTCTTGAATGCAACAAAACTAGGCTTTTACTCCAAGTCAAGACCTTATAGAACGTAGCAAAACCTCAAATGAGCGGAAATAAGGTGCCTGATTTAACTGAATTTTCTGGTTTATTAAGAGTAAACCCTTTTGTTGGGACTGAACCCTTTTATTTAGGATAAGAGTAGACCCTTTTATTGAAATAAACCTTTTGTTTTAATTGTCTGCTATTGTCCATGAAATATGTCTTTAATAAAATATAGTGAATACCTTTGAATCATTTTTGGTTTATGTGGTGTTTTGAGGATTTCCCCAGGTTCATTTGACTTTGATATCAATTCTCCTGGTAAGACATGAGAATGTAGCTCTTGGAAATTTAGATTATTTTCTATAACTTTAAACAAGTAACATACACCGATTATTATTATTATTATTATTATTATTATTATTTGCTATGTGAAGGTTCTGGTTAGTATTCATGTCAAACACAAGAAAACAAATTCTGCTATCTTACAACACAGTTTTGCCACCAAAGGGAAAGAAAATAGACAATAAAGAAAATAGAAACCACCGCTTAATAATACCGTCAGAGTCATTAAATGGGGCTGGAAACTGACTATCTTTGAAAGCTATTCAGAATCCGTGTCTGTTGTTGTTGGTGCAGATAGATTGATGGGTAGAAAGAGATGTTCTTAAGGGATTTCTAAGTTCTTTTTTACTGCAGCCATAGGATTCTCATGAAAGGTTAAAAACTATCATGTGTCACCTTGTCAACTTGCCAAGTTATATTTTCATCATATAGTAATTTGTATTACTGTATCTATCTACCACATGATTCCACAGTTTGAAAATAAGACATGTTTCCATTCCTTAGATTAAGTCAGTAAAGGTGAAATTCGGCATAATCGTCAACATACTTAGAATTGTCATTTATCACACTATTAATTTGTTAACTCAGAATTTACATTGATTAATTTTGGCTTCACTAATTTTAAATTTCGTGATGATTTGGATAAAAGTTGGACTAGAGTTACCTGTGCGGGATTTGTGAAAAGCCTTGTTAAATGATATAATTGTATAAATACACACAATCAGTAACTATTTAAAACTACTTAAGAGACAATGCTTTGTAAGTTCCCTTATACTTGAAAACACTGATAAGCTATTTAAGAATCATTCCCCTCAGTCTAAAAGAATCCTGGAGATGGTTTGCTTTTCCTTGCTTCTTTTTTGTTATGTATTAATTTCAGGCTTTGTTACGGCAGGACAAAGGACTGAGCTTCTGATTAACAGAGGACTACTGTAAATGGGCAGTCCATAATGTGACACATGGATCTCTCCCAAAATTTGCTTATGAGTTGATTTGGAGCAGCTCAGAACTCATATTTCCAAAGAAAAGAATTATTTAAAATAATGAGTAAGTTTTTAGACTCACCTGCCAATGCCTGTTTCATTCTTCACGCGGCCGTGACATTACAGAACTACTATCTCTGCACTAGAATGCTGTGATATAGTCTACTAGAACTCGATAGAATACTGGAGCCACGGTGTGATTAAAAGGCTTTCGTGGGCTGGCTCACCAAAGCAGTACGTTAATGCTCTTACACTATTAGTAGTTATTTCACCTGCATTAGGGATTATGCTGGCTTTTTGTACTCAGGACTGCGACATGAATTACCATCTATAATATTGATTCTTGGGACATTCTACAATGGATTGTGGCTTATAAATTTTTTAAGTCAAAGAAGACCTGTGTACATATTTGAATTATGAGAATGAGAGTACACTCTGTTTAATAATAACAATCTTTAGATTTAAAACTCTTTCTTTGGATGATTCTCAGAGCATTTCCATCATTAGAAGGTCTTTCAACATCATAGTTATGAATTTCAGTTGTTACTCTGAGCAGGATAGTAAGAGTTTCAGTTATTATTGTCGAAGGGGGAAGTGCTGGTTAATAGAACCTGGTTTGTAGATAGTGCTTTATCCTTAAAAATGTGAGTGGACTTTCTAAGAGGATTCTTCGTTTCACATTTTTTATTAATTCCAGCTATACTTTGCCTAGTGAGCTCACATTCATGGAGTTTACTGGAAGTAAAAATACTCTTGCTTGAAATCTTTTGATTCCATCCTGAAGTTAAACTTAAGAAATATAGAAATCATGCAGATACTGGTTATATATGGCTTACCTAGAATTATTTATGAGCTTTTTATTTCTTTGATTCCCTTATCTATTCTAACTAATGTGGGACCATAGTGAATATTATTCTAGTGAGTGGGCACCATTCCTGGCTGGGTTTAAGAGAAGATGCCATCCTTACATGGGAACCACCGTCTTTATACCTCGGAGTCAGATCTGCTGCTCCAGGTATGCCCATGGTTTTTTGGGTTTAGTTTTTATTTTCTTCTTCAACTATCTTTCTCCCTTGAATGACTGTGAAAACTTTTCAGGGAATAAGAATTCTTTGCCCTCTAGTTGGCCGCCCTTCAGAGGGCATGTCTTTTTTTAGTGCCTCTGGTAGGCGTTTCCTGTTCTGTTTTCAAATCTGGCTGAACTTGAAAAAATTTTTGAACTTTGAAAAATGTGTATCCTGATCTACTTTCAGTACTCATGCCAGTGAGTAAAATTACACTAATTGCTTTTAATCTCCTAGTCACTTTAGTTTTGGTATGAGAACATTGTGGTATTTGTGAACAGCCTTTTGTGCCAGAAAAATAATGTAAAACCATTGCTCAGAAAAATGGTGCCGTTAGGAGCCATCAGCAACACATAATAATGGCAATTAATGACAATCAGGGGCCAACTTACTGCCTGCCATATCTGACATTTTTTAAAGGAGGAAAATGTATGAAGTTTATTTTACCATTATTATTTTTTTGACTCTGTGCAAGTATTTTTACATCTGCTTTTGATTACTCTGCCGTGTAACTACCAACGCAGGCCCAGTTCTTCTAGGGGAAAAAAATGAATTCCTTATGTAATAAGTTATCGTTTGGAAAATGTCTCTGACAGACCGTGAGCTCTTCTTATGAAACATTCAATACAAAAAAAAAAAAAAAAAGTGAAGCTATAATTCACTACAGATATATGTGTTTATAATAGAAAGATAGTGGATCTTATATACCTAAGTTAGTTACTTTTGTAAGGATAAAAATTTGTACTTCATATATTAATGTAATAATGCAATATGAAGTGTTGCAGGGTTTTAATAAAACCCTATTATGTGGATAAATATAGCTTGTATCAAGGGGAGCCATTTGAACTTTGTTCAAGATGACTTATTTATTAAAAATATCTTCAGTTCAGGATTATACTGAAGCATATGCTCTAAAGGAAGAGTGATGGTCAGATTCAAGAATATGTATGAATATTATATGTACTTTAAAAAAACACAAGGGCATTTAAAACATTTAAATATAAGGGAGAAATACAAAGGCTGTGTGCCAGAGATTTGAAATAGCATATTGAACACTGATAACAAAAGGGGCTTCTTGCAGATTGTGAAGTGGTGGTTTTCAAAATTAGAAGCTGGGTATGTTGCAACCTAAGAAGCGTATGATAGAACTGTTGCTAGGCTAGGGGTTCTGCTATTGCCAAAAGCTGAGTAAACAAACGAGGTAAACCCACATAAACTGATGGCTCTGGTCCTCATAACTCATTGACCATCTGCTTATTTTTTTTTTAATCCTGTGTTTTCTCACCCTACAATATCTATGTACCTGACACTTTGGAATTCAGATCTGCCATAATGAGATTAGTCAGTCATCTTTGTGGTTCTGCTGTTTGCTTTTCAGTGAAAGTTTGAAGACCCATGAAAACCCTAGAATCAACCAAAAGACATAAAAATTCCAGAAAGTCACGTTCTGAGACTTGCGTATAAGCTGTGAATGTTACTTCTCAGATTTTTAAAGTGTTATTTTTCAGAAGCCGTCTCTTTCTTTTTAATATAAAGGGAGTCTTAAGTCTTTTCCCTACATGTTGTATCCTGTTGGCACGTTTAGATCTGTCTACAAGCATTTTTGTATGTGCATATATAAAAATTTGCAGAATGGGTTTATTTCTTTGTGTGTTCTGTTCTAGATTTCTAGGGGGGTGTTGAAGACTGCCTTGACAACTATTAAGGACGACTGTGCTAGTAATGTACACGACATGCAACCTTTCTTCTGAAGTGCTGTGACTTGGGATTGTTTTCATAGATACTGTGGGCATAATGATGCCACCCTTTACTATCTCACAGGTATGTTGAAAGGATGAGTGAGACAATGTATGTGAACAAGCTTTGAGTTCTTTGGAAGAGAGCTATTTAAATCAGGCGTATAATTAGTTTCATCACCATTATTATTTGTGCTTCTCCTAAAAATTGCCCAGGGAAGCTCCACAGTAATGCAATGCTGTAGTCGTAGAAGCATGAAGCTGCCAGGGCTGCCCTACAGGTAGATGTCTTCATTTTCCCAGGATTGTACTCCAGTGCTCTGCAGTAAGTTTGAAGTGGCATCTTCTCAAATTGGAGAGTGTGGATGAACTCGGTTCTCCAGACTTGCTGTCCCCTCCAGCTAAAGTCCAGGCATGTGTGTATTGTTGCACAGGAGCTCCCCCCATCCTCCCACTTGGGTTGGCTATCTGAGACAGCTTTGCTTGTGGCTCCTATTAAGTCAATGGTGAGTGGACAATCATTCCATCTTTCTTAGAGAAAGGGTGTTCTGACTCAGACGTGGTTGTACCGATATCCTAACAGATGGCAAAAAACAGATTGCAGAGATTTGGGGGAAAACACATCGCAGGGATGCATTCCACCCACGTTCAACTGGAGCAACCATTCCAGTTGGGATATTTTCTTATCAGTGACACTGTGGGAAAGGCTTCATCCCCTGGTAAAAGTGACCCTTTCGTAAGTCATTTTTCTTTGGGTGTGCCTGAATGTCCTACTTTTCTTTTCAACCCCAGCCCTCCCTGCAGTCATAACCGAATAAGAAAGTCTTTTTGTATTTACTGTCTCTTAGAGCAGAGGAGAGCCATGTGGCCAGAGCTTCGATTTACAGAATTTTCTTTAAGCAGCTGTAATCTCGAGTTGACTCCTGGAAAGCTCAGAGAGTCTTGAGAGGACTGAAGATTATTAATGAGCCTTTATCACATTTTTCAGTGTTTTAACATGTAGTAATTATTTTAAGCAATTGTACAGAACTCTTTCTAATAGCATTTTTTTCTTGATTTGTAAAACTGTGCACATATATATGCAGAGACGATACATAAATCTTCCAGTTTTACAGTATAATTAAATTGCGTGTTGTTGGATATCTTTGATTTCTATGCATATTCAAGAAGAGAGTCACAGACATTTCCAGAGCTGCCATTCCTCAGACCTTGAACGGCTCTCTGCTGCCTCTTTCACTGGCCGGCATTCTGTCCCAAGCGCAAAGCCTTATCTTTAGGGGCTCGAGGTGATGGACATTGTGGAGCAACTGATTTGCAGTTCTTTTAGTTCTTACTCTTTAAAAACACTGAGGTTCCTCCCTTCTTTCTCTTTCTTTTCTCTACCTCCTACAGGCTTTAATTTTGGACAGGTAGTAGTGAGTCCCTTGGCCAGGGAGGATGGGGCAGAAGGAAGAGGCCTTGTGGTTCTGTTTTCTCCTCCTTACCGCTAGCATTCCCTGAGGCTGATCGCTTTTCTAGGAAGTCTCTGTGTTTGCTCCAGGCCAGGTCTCCTTTTGGGGAGAAGAGCTGAGGGGGATTGCGTACCATGGGGGCTGTGTCCCTGGAGAGTTGTCCCTTACATGCCGTGGGAGCCCGCGGCCCTGGGAAGCAGGG
Source organism: Tapirus indicus (assembly GCA_031878705.1). Classification (NCBI taxonomy): domain Eukaryota; kingdom Metazoa; phylum Chordata; class Mammalia; order Perissodactyla; family Tapiridae; genus Tapirus; species Tapirus indicus. Next base: position 27,969,336 of record CM062937.1, on the reverse strand, counting down.
CTTCCCGCCTCCGCATCTGTTGGCTGTTCCCTTGCATTTCACACAGCAGTGGTTGGTGCCTCATTTACAAAGCCCTTTGAGGAACTTTCATGACAAGATGTGTTTTGTCAAAAGAGGGATGAAGAGGGAGGTCCACTTAAAACCTGGCTCTTGAGGGGGATGGAGTCTTGCTTATTTGAGTTTTACATCAATACTTTAGATAGTGTTGACCTAGAGACCCCAAGTCAGCTAGAATTTCTACAGGAACATTTTGCCGATGCTCACCTTGAACCCCTAGTGCTCCCCAAGAGGTACAGCTCTCCTGTTGACCCGAGTTCTGTTTCTTGGAGACACCTGGACCCTGTCCCTGCCACACACACACTTCTTTGACAGAGACTGTGTCTATAATTTGAACATTAAGGGGGAACTCCAAGCAGTCCGAGTCACTACCCCCGACTTGGCCAGGCCCCAAGCTCTTGGCAGCCTCCCAAACATGCCTGCAGGCTGTGGGTGCTGGCCTTCCAGAATGTGCGGCAGGGTCTGGGGAGTCCGAGCTTTGTTTTCTTTGGGGGAAATGCCAGCTTTGGCTCAGCAGCCTACCTGGTTGACGCTGACCAGTAAGTGGATGACAAATAGGCTTCTTGGTGTTCCTCATTTGTAGTATTAATAACCAGAGATGGAGGTCCACCAGAGATTTTTGAAAATGAAAGTAGTTAGTCATGTTAAGCTGGGAGGAAGAGGAGAGGTTGCCATTGTGAAGTGATTTGAGAGGTGCCACAAGGCCCTACCTGCAGAGTCTACCCACTCGGGCTGCCCTCCCAGCTGTCAGTAATTCTCAGCCTCCAGTAGGGGCCCTGGGTACCCCCAGGTCTGAGCCAAGTGGCTTAACGGCTATGCCCCCCTCTTTCTTGTCTGCAGAGTGAGTGGGGCAGAGCCGGGGTTGCCAGGTAGATAATGTAAACAAGTAAAGTGGGCCAAATGGACATTGTTGTCTATTGTTTCTTGAAACATGGGGCCCTCTGAGTACCATTGTGACTTGGGAATTGAGAAGTATATCTCGAGTATGAGAAAAGTTTACAACAGTGCATGCACCATGATATTTAGGCTCCATGTTGGGAAGACCATGGAGCTGTGGGGTCCTAGGAGAGCATGTGGTCCACCCGTAGGACCATTACTCAGTTCCAGCATTTGTTGCCATTCAGGAATAAAACCGTATGCTATGATATCATAGGATTTTTTTTTGATGCTGTAAATCTGCAAAAATTTCCCAATTTCTAAAAATATTATGAGGACTAAAAATAAAAAAAAAACTTATGTGTGAGCTGAATTTGACCAGTTTCCATCTTTGGGATAAAAGTCTCTAAGTTCCCTTTTAGCTCAAAGTTCTATGGGTCTTTGATTCTTATTACCCCTGAACTAGAACCCTGCTACTCAAAGTGTGGTCTGTGGACCAGCACATCAGCCTCTCCTGGGAGCTCGAGAGAAATGAAGAATCTTGGACCCCATCTTGGAACTTCGGGATCTGCATTTTAACAAGATCCCAAACATTACAGTTTGAGAAGCACTCGACTAGAACATCATTTCAGGACAGGTCCTGCTGAAATGTTTTGCAGAGGGGAAAACGTGGACACTCACCAGTGTGTTGGCATGAATTCAATCTTTAGATTAATTCACTAACTGAAAGGATGAGTGGGTCAAAATTATGAAGATTAGTTTCCTGAAAGGAGAAAAATAAGGCCTGTGACTTTGGTTGGGACATCGTTTTACATTGTTGTGGACAATGGGCTGGGATGCATGGAAGCTTTGAGCTTCTGCTTGAGGTTAAAGGTTTTTTTTTAACTTTATTAAGAATTCTAAGCACCTACCTGATGCCACACTGTGCTTAACACTTTCACATAATGTATCTTATTAAGTCCTGACAACAGTATTTTTTTTTATTGAGATCATATTGGCTTATAACATTGTGTAAATTTCAGGTATACATTGTTATATTTTAGTTTCTGTATAGACTGCATTGTGTGAATTCACCACCAATAGTCTAGAGTTTTTTTTTTTTTTTTTTTTTTGCTGAAATAGATTAGCCCTGAGCTAACATCTGTTGCCAATATTCCTCTTTTTGCTTGAGGAAGATTGTTGCTGAGCTAACATCTGTGCCAATCTTCCTCTGTTTTGTATGTGGGATGCTGCCACAGGGTGGCTTGATGAGTGGTGCGTAGGTCCAAGCCTGGGATCCAAACCTGCAAACCGTGGGCCACTGAAGTGGAGAGCACAAACTTAACCACTACACCACCGGGCCAGCCCCCCAGTAGTCTAGTTTTTATCCATCACCATACATATGTGCCCCTTTACCCCTTTCACCCTCTCCCCACTTCCTCTCTGGTAACCACCAATCTGTTCTCCTTATCCGTGTGTTTGTTGATCTTCCACATGTAACTGACAACAGTATTTTGAGGTAAGAATTATCACTTGAATGTTTTAGATGAGGAAACTGATTTGCAGAAAGCTTAAGAAACTGTCCAAGGCCGCTTGCCAGCAGGAAACAAAGCTGTGATTTGCACCTGGGAGAGCTGGATCCCGGAAGAGCTGTCCAGTTCAAGTTTCATTTGTGTAACTTTGCCACGGCCTGGCCTTACTGGAGACATTTTCAGATTCAATGACCCTGCCTGCTAAAGGTGCCACTTGTAGAATTTTCAGGAATGAGAAAGACTAAAGTCCAGGCCTTATGCTGCTTCAAACTGATTCATTTTGTTTTATTTTTTGGGAAAGCCTATTTCTTAGATCTTCAAAGGAGGGTTTGCCCAATAAAAAGTGAGAGCAGCTCCAAAATAAGAAATAATTTGTCACTTCATAAGGACCAATTAGTCTGTTTTAAATGTTTTTTCTGGCACTTAATCCAGGAAGCTGGTTCCTGATTTGGATTTTGAATTAGAATTGCAGACAATGGCAAATTAAGAACATACATGCAGTCTTGGTGTTGAAAGAAAACTGAATGAGTGTGAATTTAAAAGGCATGTTCATTGTGCACCTTCTAGGAAAATTTTCCTTCTATAACAACCTCTTCAATTTAGTATTTAACATTTCAAAGGATTTTGAAGGCCTCTGCCTTCTCAAAAGTTGCCAAAGATTTTAGCTGTCGTCATTAGACTTCAAAGCAGAAACTGTGGGCTATTTTAATGCCAATGCTTTTAATCCTAACCTTTGTATTGAGATTAGGAGCACAAAGGAGAACCCGGAGGGCTAAGCCGAATTTGTTTTGTTTCGTTTTGCTTTGTTTTTCTTTTCCCCAATGAATTACGATGAAAGCTTCACTCTCTGGAATTGTTCTTTACTCGTTGATAGATTTTATTTTTTTGGAACTCTCAACTGTGATGAAATCTGCACAGTGGTATCTGTTATGAAAAAAAGAGCTAGAATCATGAAAGGAGTTAGCACTTAGAGATCAACTTCATGTGCTCACAGCCTGTTTCCGTAACAGAGGAAGAGCCATAAATCTCTCTTATGTGTGGTGTTATTTTAGTGTTTGAAGGGTATATGTGTGTATGGGGGAGGGATTGATGTAAATTAGCTGCAGCGACCCCAGCTGCGTTGACCCTTTGCCTAAGGGACCCTCCTGGGATAGCTGGTGCCCCCACTCCCCTCACCATCTCATCCTTCCCCACCTGCATGGACCCTGCACCTACCAGTCACTGTCTCCTCCTCTCAGCCAATACATCAAACATGGATGTATCCTATAGTGTCCCCACAGAATAAAAACTCTCCAGAAGCATGCTCTGGAGGAAGCCACAGAACTCCCTCAGTGGGTGGTTTTGCAAATCCTTGTTCATCTTGTGTGAATTCAGGATGTGGCTGCACAGTGGGATACAGTTAGTAGTTTCTCTTCTAATGGCAGCTATGTCGGTAAGGCCGTACAGCCATGAGTTACGTGAGATACATCTCAACTACATCATTCATCATTGGCCACGTTGGGTCCCTTGCATGTGTGTGGCATGTTTCACAATTTTTCAATGGACAGCTGCATATCTTATCTTCTTGGAGAAATCTGGGGCACAGTTTTAGGAGTGACCAGTGGCATAGTTGGTTTGCTGCTGCTGAGTTGAGGGAGAAGTCAGTGCGAACTGTTTTAGGTGTATGGCCAGCTTCACAGGAGACGTAGGGGATGGGAGCAGGATGATAAATAGAGACAACGGGGGTCAATTATACTCGAGAAGAATGAAAATGAGGGCTATGGTAAAGCGATAGCATGATATGGTACAAATAGCACTGAATCAGAAGTCAGAGACCTGGGGCCTGTTCTACTTTGTTCTGCCAACTAGCTACATGGCCTTGGGAAACTCATTCAGTTTCTTCTTCCGCACAGTGCAGATGTAGGAGCAAATAGCTTTAAAATTTTTCTTTATAAGCTCTCAGACTATTTAATTCTAATCTAATGTATCCAGGCATAAACCGGTCAACCAACCAACCAACCAAATAAGCTGAAAGTCTAGATATAGAGGATAAAACATTGTGCTAATGTTGCAGAGGAATTGAAAGATACTGTTAGAATTTTAAAAAGAGAATATCATGGCCAGATTGGGGATGAAGATAATTTTGTCATCTACATTAAATATGACTAGAAAAAGTTTGTTTGGAGACCAGGAATATGGAAAAGACGAAATGTTTAGGTTAGAATTAACTTGGGACCTATGCTGCTAAAGAAGAGAGATGGAGAGAAAAGGATCGGTCCAGAGAAGACTGTGAAAGAGACAGCAAAAAGATTGGACAATATCTCTGTTCGTTATTTTAAAATTTGAACAACCAAAGTGTGAAATTTTAGCATCTTACCTTGATAAAGGTAAGATAAAGAACATTGTAGGGTAATAATAATTTTGACTATTTGGTAACTTATTTCTGAAGAGGATTTAGTGATTTCTTTTTCATCTGTGTATAGACTCTCAGGAGTAAATTTTTCCAAGGAATACATGTTATTGTTGGATATTTAAAATTCAGACCACTGTGTATAGCAGTTAGCTTTGTCTCATGGGTTGGGTTATTCATGCTTCAAATACCAAGTGGATGAATGACAGTGAAAACGTTCTCTAAAGATTACAAATGATACTGTAGGGTGGTAGGTGGAAGGTCCAGGGCCCTTCAAGATCCTCTCTGCCTTCAGTGAGACTAAAGTAAATTGTCTTATCTGAGCTCCAAGGGCTGCCTACATTACCTATAGGCTCAGAGATTGTCCAGGAACAAGTACAACCTCAGGCACTGAGAGAGAAAATCTTATGTCCAGTCATGGAGAACAAGAAAAGACTTGGTCAATGAATTGAAAGGATGTCACTGTGGCACACTTTAGGCTCTTAAGTATTTGTTAAGTAACTAAATGAAATTGTTGTTTTTTGAAAACTAGAATTCAGTGTGAATTATTGAAATCTCTTGAAGATGGTATTTAGGCAGAAATATGCAAAAAGAGTAATTTTTCTATGTTTAATTTTGTTACTCTCATCCTCATGCAAGCCTATTTCATACCACGATTTAAATTTTTCTTCTGATTTTGTTCTCTGTATAGCATGTGAGCCATCATTCGTGTGGCTTCGTAACAGTGACAAATAATGACCAGAATTATTGTAGCTCGAGACATCTTAGGCATTCTCCGTGCTGGGGTGGGACTTAATTTGAACCAACAACTTTAAAATAACTTATTTCGACTGGTTTGAACTTGAATTGACCTAGAACTGAATTAATTAAATGTAATGATGGCCCCAGCGAAAGTACCATTCTGTAATATGCTTTATGAGCAACAGTGCTATGTGAGACGTGTAGGTAAGTGACAGACAGTAGGACTTCAAGTCTAACGTCCATAAAGACCCAACTCACTTCTGGAAAAGTACAGGGAAAATGTTTGTTCTGAAACGGATTCCAGCCTGTTCTCTCTTTACGAGGACTCCCCAAAATGGAATTTGGGAAACTGAATCCCTGAGATGAAGTGACATTCCTTTGATCTGAGTAAGACCCTTCTTTGTTTTTCTGTATGTGGAGTTGCTATTCACTGACCCTTTACTGTGCAAACACATTGATCTTTATGGGTTCCCGAGTGCTGGGTTCCCACTTTTTAAAGCAATTATAAAAGAGAAAACAGGGCATTTCCCAGACATAAAACTCTTTTTCATTTCCCCGTGGGTCAGTTAATCCCGAGATATTGCAAGCGTTCAGTGAAACCTAATTCAATTAAATTCTATCACTTCATTCTATCCCAATTCTGGAGTATACCTCTGGCTGCATAAAGAGGAACAAAGCCAAGACTTTGGTCCATGTCAGAAAAATATCTTTCTTCTGACATTTAGGTTGAGTGCTTAGTTTTTGTAGTTGAACAAATGGACTGTAGAGTTTTAGCAGCTGTTAGGATTTATTCTGCCTGGTAGCACTTTAAACTGCTTGTCTGACATATTTTGCTGCTTATTTTTAAGTGGGCTTCATATTTCATAGAATCATATAGCTGGAAGAGACCTTGGAAAACTTCTGGTCTGACCCATTTGTTTTAGAAATGTAGCAACAAAGCCCACAGAAGTCAAGAAACTTGCTTAAGGTCACAAAGTCAGTAAGTGACAAAGCCAAGGTAGCACTCCAGTTTCCTAACCTCTGCTCCAGTGTTTTGGGTTACTCATTTCTGAATAGGACCTGGTGACAGTTCTCACCTCTGTTTGGAGTCAGGAGGAAAATTTCCCAAAGAATGCATGTTATGGTTGGAGATTTAAAAAACTTAGGCTATTTTATATAGCTGTTACGTTTCCGTCCTTTTTATTATGCACAATTTCTAATGTACACAGAAGTAGAGAGAAGAGAAACAAACCTAGCCGGCTTCAGCAATTTTCAATTTATGGTTCATCTCGTTTCATCTGGATCTCCACCTACTCCCCCACCCCCAGATTATTTTGAAGTAAACGCAGACTTCATTTTGTTTCACCCATAAATATTTCAGTATGCATCTCCAAAAGTGACACTTTAAAAAAAATAAAACCACAATACTATTATTAACCTAAATAAATTAGCAGTAATTCCATAATGTTATCAAATATATTATAGTCTTTAAAAAAATCGATGATCCGTATTATAGGACCATTTTATTTTCAAATATGTTTTTCCTTTCAAAGGAGAAACAAACTGTTGTGAATGGTGGGTGTTTTAGGTCCGGGAAAAAGAGGGGAGCTGTAGAGGCCTCTCAGTATCACTGATAAAACTGCCGTGAGTTTACAATCACTGAGGAATTTTCTAGATATTCACTGGATTTTGGAGTGTTTTAATTCTCCTTTCTACCTAAACTGGTAAATTTTAACATGATGTCTTCTAAAGACATTGCAGCTGTTCTTTTTGTCTCCTTTAAGTATCAGTATATTAAAGAAACTTGTCACCACTGAAAAGGAGAGACTCATGGTTATTTTTGGTGGCGGGTCCGTAACTCATTTTTCCTTCATGTCCACAGATATGAATACCCTGAACTTCTAGAGTTTAGTTTACCAGCATGGGATGCAAAATATTTTATGGTTACAGGCACGTTCTGTTCACTACAAGTGATATTCCAGGGAAGCATTTTTAGAGGAGACGGGTTGATCCTTTGGCGGGGACATGGTTTCTAACGCATTTCTCATTTCTTCAACTTTTCCTTTTAAATTTCTTTCGTGATCGAAGCCAAGGGTAGATTTGGAATGAATATCACAAAACAAAAATCTCCTTGCTTGTCTGTTGTCATGAGAAAGTGACGAATTTTGCCAAGTTGGCTAAAACCAGAAATGTTCCCAGGAGACGTTTTCTTCCTTAGAGAAAAGTCAGGGAGAGCTGGGTCCTGGGCGTGAGAAGCAGGAAGCAGAATTTTCCAGCAAGCAGCAGTCATTAAAGTTAACACCCCAGTGCCCAAGCCAGCTGGTGGAAAAGAGAAAAACAGCCGCGGAGGAGCAGCCGCGTGTTTCGTGCTTCATTCCTGTCATCACACATCGAGACTTAACAGTGGAGAGAAGTGTGATCTGAAACTAGTTTAAGACTTGCTCTATCTAGGTCAGACCGACTTCCAGGACATAATAAAAACCAGTGTCAGGTGGCAGTTGGGGCCACCGGCACACCATGTGCTTTGCTTAAGATTTTTTTTCTCCCACTCTTCCATCACAGTCATTAATTGTCTCCCCACCACCTTTCTGAATTTGGAAAAAGCCCTCCTTCCTCACCTTTCATAGTGTTTATTGTTGTTGTTGTCTATTTGTTTGTTTCACCTTTCTCTCTGCCATTGGTTTTGTCTGGTCTAAGAAGCACAAGTGTTTCAGGGGGAAACAAAAAGGGAGGCATTCCATAGCTGGTAAATCCTAGAATGGGAACAGCTGTTTCGTGACTAGGGTTGACACTCAGATCCCCAAAGGCCTGCATGCTGGGATCATCGCTTCCTGGGCGGCCTCCTGGCCGTGTGAGTTATGGTGATTCTAGTTCTTGAGCAAAGAGACAAATGAGGCTCCTCCATCTGTGGGGGCTGCGCGGGGGCCGGCTGCTCACATTTGCTTAGTGAGTGGTGCCGGGGAAGGAAGAGGAAACACTTCAGCTTCTGGAAGCTAAACAATGTGGACGTCCAGCCTGATGGATGGGTAAAATTTCTGTATCGTCCTCCCTGAAAGTCCATTTATCCAAAGTCCTGCTCTTTAAACCCATTGGTGTGTAACTCTCTGACTATGGCATTTGTAGGGAGCCCTCCTTTAAAATTGCATATTTCTTTAAAGTTCATTTATTACAATTGGCCAGTAGCCAATGGCCCAAACCAATAGAAAGTCCTACAAAGAGGAATCTTAGCCCCCTCTCTAACAGGGTTTGCATGGAAAAGGACTTTAAGAGTTCTAGCATCAACACACCTCTCCTCGGCCCCTGCCCTCTGCGACTGCTGGCCAGAGGGAGTGAACTTCCCTGGCCCCAGAGATGGGGCCCCAAGTGACAGGGTGGACATGGAGGATTCTGGAAGAGAATAAGGAGCAGGGGGTCCTACCTGGTGTGAAGACTAGAGGGCCATGATGGAGTTGCAGCTGGTTGCCGGGTGGTATAGATACATGCAAGATCATTAGGGTTGACGGTTGCAAAGCAGAAAGGATGGGAACGAGGGAAGGCATCCTTGGAGATGGGTCTCGTACCTCAGAGATGCTTTGTAAATGGAATATTTCTAACTGGGGGACTACGTGGATTTTTCACTAATATGAATGTTGAGAATAAATCCTGCCTGCATGTCTGTGAGTCCACTGAGGATACTTGGGGACACAATAGAAGTGAGAAAAGAGCAAATGCTTGGGCAGTTGTGTGCCTGCAGCTCTGCACTCTGTCACAGCACTTCCCAGGTGTAGAAAGAAGAGAGAAGCAGACCGGAATTAGGCAGGTATTATAGGGCAAGATGCATAGAAAAGGAGAGGCAATTATTAAGTCTTTTTCTTCTGACCAACCTTCCTTCAAATACCCTTTTACCCTCTGAAAAGCACCTCCCCAAGCACGGACATCTCATCAGTGGAACATAGAGCAAACAATCCTTAGTGACTACCCCCTGCCACCTCCTTTCTTCTCTCCCTCCTTTCCTCTTACAGATATTCCTTAAATACCTTCTATGCCCCCAAATAATGCTAGGCACTTGCAGGACATATTCCTGTCCATGCTGAGATCCTTTCCTGTGGCACACTCATTCGCGACCATGGCATACAATATGCAGTCCTGCCCTGCACAAGGATGTCATAACGAAGAGGACACCATTCACATCAGGGGTTTATCTAGCTATTACAACAGAGTTTGGAGAGATGAAGTCATGTGTCCTTATAAAGCAAACTGTTTTTGCCCCCTCGTTGTCACAAAGGCACTGTATAAGCTAGCTGAGGCCCTGAATCTACCTGTCTTTCCCCCTTTATAATCAGACCTATAGCTACGGACGATTGAACACCTAAACAGTTGTTAGCGGACACCCTGCTGAGCACTTTACATACATTCTTCACACAACATTAGGAGAGAGCTATTTTTCCCATTTTACCTTGGAGGAAATGATGGTTTAGCAGAGATTTCGGACTTTGCTCAAGGTTGTGCATCTAATAAATGTTAGCTCCAGGCTCCAAGCCCAGGCTCTTTTTAATATCTTGGAATGGAGGCAAATATCTTAGACCCATCTGTATCCTCCTACCCCATGGGAGCAAAATATCTTGATGGAGACCTCCATTTCTCTTTATTATTCTGAGACAACTTCATTTTTCAAAGGATGGGGATTGAAGTCTCCAAATAAGAACTCACCCTTAGACCATGCCCCCCATACAGTAATAATGGCAACTAACATTCACAGTGCTTACTCTCCACCAGGCATTGTTCTAAGCAGTTCATGTGTATGAGCCTTACAACAGTCCTAAGAGTTCTATTATTATTCCCATTGGACAGTTGAGGAAATTGAGGCACAGGCATGATCAGTGGCCCAGTGCATTTTACCTGGGCAGGCGAGCTCCAGATTCAACACCCACTGCCTCTCTGACATGCCACCTCGATCCCAGGTACTATTGAGGCCCTGTCCTGTTTGTTTCCTCCTGGCCCCGAAGGAGCCTGAAGGAGGAGGCCTTTGTGAGGGCTGAGGGCTGAGACAGAGGTCTGACTGAGACAGCAGCCTAATTGGGATCTGGATGTGTTCTCGTGCTTGCTCTCTGCCAATCCCGTGGTTAATTCCTATTCTGACTTGCTTATTTATGGGCCCTGGGGCTTGGTACAGAGGAAGCTAGAGGTTCACACAGTCTGCACGGGAATGAGACAGATTCCTGCTCCTGTTAATGAGAGTTAAACATCTCGAGTGCTACTTTTTTCCCACTGCTTTCCCCCACTTCGTTCTTTTGGAGAGTGCTCAAACCCACAGTTGTGCCAATGGCCGTAAGGCGGGGCTGATGTACCACTTGTTTCGTGGGCTAATTTGCCTTTGTGCAATGGGAAGGGGCAAATGCTCCCTTTCTCTAGAGCGCAGAAAATGAGTTGGCTTCTTCCCGGTGTGAGTGATGTGCACAGGTTTTCCCTAAAGGGAAGTTTTGCTTTTATTAGCTGCCAAGGAAGTTCTTGAAGCATTATTGGGCCATCCAGCTTGGTTTATTTTTTTCTTAATGAATCCAGCTCTGGTTTAGAAGTCTGAAGGAGTCAAAAGATTATCATCAACATCACTGTTATGGGTTGAATTGTGTCCCCCCAGATCCATATGTTGAAGTCCTAACCCCCAATACCTCATAATATGACCTTATTTGGAAATAGGGTTGTGGTAGATGCAGTTAGTTAAGATGAGGTCATAGGTTGGGTGGCCACCTAGTCCAAAATGACTGGTGTCCTTATAAAAATGGGAAATTTGGACACAGACATGCACATAGGGAGAATGCCACGTGAAGATAGGATGTAGAAGCCAAGGGATGCCAAAGATTGCCAGTAAGCCACCTAGGAGAGAGGTCCGGAACAGATTCTCCCTCACAGCCCTCAGAAGGAACCAACCCTGCTGACACCTTGATCTTGGACTTCTAGCCTCCAGAACTGTGAGACAATTTCTGTTGTTTAAGTTACTCAATTGCTGGTATTTTTGTTATGGCAGCCCTAGCAAACTAATACATATTCTTACCTTAAGCAAACAAATAAGTAAAAGAAAACATTAAATTTGCTAAGTTTGTTGGACATGAGCCCTTTGTGAAGGTGGACTTTCCTTTTTCCAGCGCTGCAGTAACAGAATCAGAGGACCTTGGCACCCAAGGGCCCTGGTGGGGACTTGCACGAGGTCTGCAGGGGCACCTGCCGGGCTCTGTCTGAGGGCAGGCACACTGGCTCACCTCTGCTCTCTTCTCCCCCTGCCTTCCTTCCGTTCACTCTTGACTTCAGGGCTTTTTCATAAGCTCCGTGTCCCGGGGATAGTCTCCTCCTCTCAGCCTGCTAATTTTGCTCTTTTCCTACCTCTTCCTTCAAATCTTCCTAGTTTGATAAAATATGCTGACTACTTCCTTTCAGCTTTCCCAGTCTAGAAGTGAAATCACCACCGCCTCTCTTACAGAAGAAACGCCACCCTAATTTTAGATGTATCCCCACCCTTAACCCCTCCAGGGCCTTTCCCTTTGCCTGTACACTTGGATGCCTTTATTTTATGCCTCACTCTCATGTGCGTGCCCAGCTCTGCCATACATGCAGTAAAGACGGAGCTGAGGTAGGACCAGCGTTGTAGGGAAGCCAACAACTGGAGTAGGCTGAAGCTGGAGGTGAAGAAGAGTGTGGGTAGGGCTCCCCAGCCGTGAAGGTGAGACAGACCACCGTCAGAAACACAAGCCAACTCAAAGAAGACTTCAAAACGGGGAGATCAGGCCAAGAATCAGAGACCAAGGAGAAGAGAGAAAACCAGGCAGACTGACAATATGGGCCTAGGATCCAGGGTGAATGCACAGCAGTGCAGATGGTCTCTGGCAGCAGGCTGATGTGTGTTGTGGGGGACTGAGTAGGACTTGGAAAGGTTGGAGGCCCTACCCCTTAGGAGGTGCAGAGACGTGTGGGACCAGGCTATTGTGTCATCTTAGATTAGAATCCTTCAAGTTGAAGGACCGAGTCTACGGAGGGCTTTGAGACTGTGCTTTCTACAATGTAATGCTGTATTGATGGTAGTGATTCTTTCTAAAATTTTATTCATTTTCTCTTTGGAACTCTAATGGTTTCTAAATCTGCTCTGTATTGGAGGGTGCCCAGGGCTGTGTCAAGGGGATGGAGGCAGGCACGTTGCACTGCGGGCTGGCCCCCGGAGGGCCGGAGCTGCAGCTCCTACTGGTTGTGCATGTATGGAGGGTCCAGGAATCAGTGAGGAAGATGCGGGAATCCCTGGGCATCTCGTTTGGGGGGTGTGTTCTACCCAGACTGCAATCCTTTTTTTCCCTAGCAGACACCAAAGCAGAGCCAGGTTGCTACTTCTGTTCTTCTTTTCTTTTTGGGAAATAAGCAAATAAGACTTTAAGTATTAATTAAATAAATACTTATTAGGGGATTCTTCCTGTTTAGAGACCAAAAAAAAGAAAAAGTGAGCTGCTTGCTTCCGTTTCCAGCAATGTAGCAGGCTATATATCCTGAAAAGTCTGCAGATTAGGGAAGAGAACCCTATACATTTCCATGTGAAATATTTCATAGTATTTCTTGGCTTTTCAATCTCATGAAACACAACTCCAGCTCCATCCATGTTTCAGGACCGTTAGGCTAGTAACTCAGACCCAAGGGAACTGGCCTGCTCAGGCTGAGCAAGGAAACTGGTAAACAGGGTAAACTGCAACAAGGTTTGACTATTCAAAACAGTACAAGAAAGAGAGAGAAGGAGGGAAAAAAACCCGAGGAGGAAGAAAGAAGGGAGGAAGAAAGGAAAGAAAACAAAGCACTGGATAACAATAACCTGGGAGCCAATATATGTTTGCACATGTATTGAGAGTTGAATCATTTCTCAAGTCGTTGTGTTGTTTGGGAGAATATGGAGATAGTGGTTAATTTTAGATTTTTAAAAAAAATTTAAGAATGTTTGTTAAAATATCAGGGTAATCACTGAAAGAAGAGAAAGAGAGGAAGAGCTGAAATTAAGAGAGAGAGTGCTTAAATTATTTAATGTGGCATAATAAAGAACTTTTTGAGTTTTCCAGGCGATAGCCACCTGCCTTGGCATCCAGAAGAAGTTGGCTGGGTGTTCAGCCCTGGACCAGGTATAGGGTGTTAATTAAAAACAATTCATATTTACTGAGCACTAACTAATTGCCAGGCACGTATTTCATTTAATCCTCAGAACAACCCCACTGGACTGGCACTTTCGTTTTCCCCATGTTACCGAGAAAGAACTGAGGAAGAGTGTGTAGAGGACATGTCCACCATCGCCCAGCTGGGAGGTGGGGATGCTGGGATTTGGACACTGAAGGACATATTCCAGAATGTTCACTTTTAACTCCTAAACCATACTGCTTTAGCAAAATCCTTGCAGGGAAGTCCTTGCCTTAGCAGAATTCTGGAGCAGGATTCAAGAGAAGTGTGTTCCCTTCAAGATGACTCAAGGCCCTACCCGCCCATGAGTCACCTCCCAGAAACCTTTGCCCTAATTTCATGGGTACAGTCCAACACTGCAGTTCTTAAACTCTGATCATTTGGGAACTCGGACAAGTGCATAACATCACTTTCCCTTAAACTTTTATATTTTAGTTGCTGAGGTTGTGGTGGTGATTGTAATAGTCTATAACGACATATAAAAGCAAATTGGATGTTCTCATAATTGATGCATACTTAAGACATATTTAGCCTCTCATCCAAGCCAGCTATTTTTCACTTGTTACAGGATCTAAATTTAAAACATCACACTTGCAATGCTACCTATTCATGAGCATATCGGTGATGACTCCCTGAATACATTTATTTGTCAATACCAAACATGGGTGGATTTCCTTATGTCTAAAACTTAATTTAGGTTTAAAAATGTATAATCATTCTGGAAAAGTCTGTAGAAGGCTTGCCTCCAGGGACTTGGAGATGTTTCAACACACGGTGTCAGAGCCAGGAAGGCAGGTCAGAGATCCTTGGAACTCAGTCTCTGAGATTTTGGAAGAAAACTGTCATGAAACTGTATCCCCACCTTACGTCTGGGTTCCACTTACTCTTTGTTTTCTTGCCTTCTCTCTCTTTCTTGTAGCTTCTTATTTGGGTTCGGCTTCTTCCCATTTCTAGGATATTTTCCCTCTTCTCTTCCGAGAAGCCACGGAGACAGATCGGTAGCAGTTTCTTGATCGGCACGGAGGTGTGTTCACACGAGACACAGTTCAGTTGTGGTCTGAGACGGGGGTGGACGGTTAGATCTAGTTTGTGTTCTATGGAGCATTCCACTCGAATAATGTTAGAACTTGGCAGCTGTCCCTCTCCTCTACTGCCAGTGTCCTCAGCTGGGTGGACTGGAGGGAGCCACCACTGGCCTCTTAAGAACGTAGTCCCTCATTCCCTGTGGGAACTGGGAAAGCGAGAGGGAAGAAAAGTCTGGTAATGCAAGTTATGCTGAATTTCATATTCTTGTTACCAAGCATTTGCCATCGTATGCAATTACCTGAGCCAATTTTTTTTTTTTTTTTTTTTTGGCAAATGGGGTCACGGCAGAACCAATTCAATACATGTCTTGCCCCAAATTAAACTTTTGCTGCAGAGCTTTGAATCTTCACTCCTGTAGTTAGGGGAGAGAGAAGAGCAGATAGAGACACCCGAGACTGCTGTTTTACATTTAAAAATGTCTGATCTTGCTGGTAATTTTTCTTGTCCCCTTGCTTAGATTTATTTGTTCCTCGTATAAAGCAAAACTTATATTTTTTGACTGGCCTCCTTTCACTAAAAGTGAGGTAGGCAATCATATGTCCCCGTTTGCTCAGGAGGGTACTAGTTTAAGCGTTTTGTCGTAGTGTAATTAATAGCATCCTTTTTACTTTAAAAACTATCCTAATTGAACAATAATTAACATGGTAACCCTAATGAAAGCTGCTGCAAACAATGGTTAGGTTACAGTTAACCCCCTGTGCTTGAAATAGAAGTTCCACAGCACCTTTAAAATCCCAAATGAGTAATAATAGGAAGATTAAAAATTATTATCCGTGGGGCCAGCCCAGTGGCATAGTGCTTAAGTTTGTGCGCTCTGCTTCAGCGTCCTGGAGTTCGCAGGCCCAGATCCCAGGCGGGGACCTATGCACTGCTTATCAAGCCATGCTGTGGCAGGGGTCCCACATATAAAATAGAGGGGGATGGGCACAGTTGTTAGCTCAGGGCCAATCTTCCTCAGGAAAAAGAGGAGGATTGGCAACGGATGTTAGCTCAGGGCTAATCTTCCTCACCAAAAAAAAAAAAAAAAGAATTATTATCCGTAAGCCTAATTACTTAAACTCCTAAATATTGAAAGTTAAAAAAATCTTTCAAAGGGGTTAGCGAAAGTTATTAAATAATTGCATCTGTGTATTTTTCTTTCTATATGAAAATTAAAAATGTTAGTCCTTATTAAATGATCTCACAAAAGTCCAGTAATTTGCTGAGAGTTAAAGTAGTTTTTCTTGAATAGAATCTGGAATTTAAATATCTAGGGCCTTTTTTTTTTTTTTATAATTATTGTAATTTGATAGAACAGAAAACTATTGGAGCTTTGCTTCTTTTTTGATATATGATTTTAATTGTTCGAATATAACATTTCCTTAAATTACAGGAAGCCACATGTTGGAAAAAAGATCCATCCTTTAAACTCCATCTGTGTTATTGTGTGGTTTTTCACTGGCTTGGGAAGTGGGTCTGTAGTGACCTGCAAACAGAATTGAGAAAAGAAAACTTTCGAGATTGATTGGTCTGGAGGAGGCGTGTGGATTTAACTCTAAATCTCATGCATCATCTGTATAAACCAGCCAAGGGAGTCATTTGAGTCATCCGAAGAAATTTGTCTTCTATTTTACATGCACATATATTCATGAAAACTTATTAAGAAATTTGGGGGCTATTCTTGCAATATAAAGATTTCTAGGAACTTCATTCATACTACAGAAAAGCAATTAACAAATAACCCTCAATCTAGTAACTGCTCACATCCATCATTACAGAGGCAGTGGGGTGGGGCAGAAAAAAATCCTGGACCAGGAATCTCAAGAGTGGAATGCTGGTTTTTCAGCTCCGTATGACTTTGGGCAAATCACTTACTGCCTTTGAGACTTTGTTTTTTCATCTTTAATTATGATAACTCTTGCCTTACTTATCTCAGACCTTAGACTCGATAAACTGTGAGGCCCTACGCAAACATAAGGCACTATTATTCCTTAGCGACAAGTGGATCTGAGGGAAAATGAAGTTGATATAATATTAGTTCCTTTATGATCCTATATCCACTTTGTAAATCCATGGGCATTTGTTGCACTTCTGCTAGGAACACAGCACTGAAGAGGGTCTAAAATTAGCACATCGTGACACACATTTATTGAGGGCCTTTTTTTTGAAAGGCGTGAAGCATCAAATGATTAATAGAGTGAAGTCTTCCTGGCCACCTCACTTTAAATTGCAAACCTCAGTGTCATCCTTCCTCCCCTGCATTATTTTTTTCCATTACACTTATCGCTATTTCGTATTCTCTATAATTTACTAATTTATTTGTTTATTATCTCCTCTCATTAGGATGTAGACTCCTTAATGACAGAAGGTTTTGTTCTCATTGCTGTTATTTTGTTTTGTTTTTAGACTTTGGGATCCCAGAACTTAAAGCCATTATAAGCACATGGCAAGTGTGTAAGGAACATTTGTTCAGTGAACAGTCATTGGTCCCAAGGAGCACACAATCTCAGACATCTCCGTGTATTACACTGTATTACAGCGTAGTAAGCACTAGAACCCAAGCGCACCTATTGTTATATAAACAGGACAAGGGCTTCGAACTCTGCAGGCGAATGGGAAGGCAAAGAGAGGGAGAAGATGGAAAATTTTTCAGAGCTCTGACAGCAATTTGAATCTTGAAGGATAAATGAGAGTTTCCCAGAAGGACAAGGAGGTGATAGGCATCTTAGGCAAACAGGACCGCTTTCAAGAAAGCCTGGAGACTGGCAACAACACTACTGAGGAATGGGCATAGTTGAGTATGTTGCGTACATGGCAATGAGTGCCCAAGGGGATTTCTTGGGCCATCAGGGGAAACTGTGAGAACCTGTATTCATGTTGATCTTTTAAGTAGAAAGTACAAAAGCAATTAAGACTTACAGATTGATGCCAGGACCTGGGTGAGTGTGTCAGGTGCCATGTGTCAGGTGCCATGTGTCACTTGGGGATGTGTGAGAGTACACCAGATGGAAGCCATTTCTGCGTGGCCCTGTGCTGTGTCTTCCTTTTAGGATCTTACTCCCTCTTGCAGTTTATCTCTGCTCACTAAGTGGATTTGCAGCTCACACGATCTTCACGATTTTGTCATGAGATGAGGAACAACCATGAAAATATTTTCTACCAGGCAAGAGTCCACTGGTTATCATGTGGCAAAATACTTCAAAGGAGTGGTTCAGCATAAAGATAAGGTATGCCTTTTTCTTTATAAAATGATGACAGTTACAATTTTGCTGACCTTTTCTGAATACAACAAGGTTGATACCAGTCACTGCAATCTGAGGAACCCACCAGCGTTGTGATTTTAGCTAGTCTTTTGTGGTTAGTGAGATATGAGCTGAACGGAGTTCACGGAGATGCTGTGTTCAGTTGTGGCTGAAGTCTTGGGTGATCCAGGAGAGAACTCCTTCTACCTCTTGAAGCTTGGCAGTAGAAGCAAAAGTTACTGCCTCTTGTGTACACAGGATAAGCCCGAGATGTAGGTGGAAAATTGCAAGACTTAATGAATTGTTAAAACTGTCAATCATATAAATCAGGCAACTAAATTTCCTCTTTTTTCCCCTCAACTTGTGAAGAGGTGTGGTGACTCCAATCAACTATTGTTTCACTCTGAAGCTTGTTGGATTTCATGTGAGAAAGCCCATTATTCATCTCTTTGGGTTTCAGAAAAACGTTAGGTCTTTCTAGAGGAAGCCTGTTCTCTGTGACAGGGTGCTTGGTCGCTCCTGGCTTTGAAAATAACCATATTTTGGTGCTATCTTTAATTACTTGAAGCCTTATGAGTATAACTTTAGGTTCTTCAAATGAACAAATATGGCGGCAATGCGTGCTAATTTGCAAAGACAGTTTTTCAGTACAAGGCAGATTAGAAGGGTGATTTCGAAGCTGGACTTAGGGGCTGCACAGCAAGATTATGATGATCTGGATTCTTTTAGTTGGCTGGACAGCCTGATTAAAACTCTTCTGATTTTACTGAAAATATTTTAACTATTTTGCAGAGAGACTTATGGTCTTTCTTAGAAGATGCTCTCTCCCAGTGTGGACCACCAGTGTGTTTCCTCCGCAGTGGCCATGCTGCCGGCATTTAGATCTGCAGCTCCCAGTGATGTGCTCTGGGGAAACACTTGTTCCGAGATATGGTAACAAATGTGACTTGAAAAGTGGGTTCCATTGTGAACACTTTTCTGATAAAATTGTAACTAGCAGTTTGGAGACTGGGTTAAGGAAGACAAAATGTGTCTTCCAAAAGTGCCCTGGGGACGAAGCCTTGGTCAGCTACCTTAGCTGCTTATGGAGGCCAAAGTACCATATGGATGTGCATACGTATATACATATGAATCTGTGAGTGTCAGATATGCATCGCATAAGAAATTCTGCCAAGTTTCCACCTCACAAGCCTCCAAAAAAGCCCTAGTCCTCCACAGACATGCTTTTCTCCAGTTTCCATCTAGCTTCAATTTGATGAGTCTCACATTCCAATGGAAGTTGCCAGTATCATATCAGTGGGCATCCCTGTATCCCAGGATATGTGTGCTTAGAGATCCTGGATTGAAATTCATATTCTTTAGGCTACAAGGTCAAGGCTCAGACCTGTTACCTCTGACATTGATATGTTTATGTTTATTTTTCACTCATAACAACCTTCTCTTGACTCATTTCAGTCGGTCGGTTTCTCTCTGATCTATTACATCCTTCAGTCTATAGTCAGTATGGGCTTTTTAATGTCTGAGGGGGGCTTCTCTTCACAGCAAAGATCATTTACAGATATTTAGGTCTTCAATTAATGTTCACTAGAGATACAAATTTTCCTTTACTAGAGATACAAATTCTAAAAATCAAATTTTCCTTTACTAGAGATACAAATTGAAAAAATCAAAATTTCTTTAAGTTTTTAGCTTCCATTTATTCTATTTGTAAATTTGGTATTTTTTTAAATAATAAAATAAAAACTGTAACTCTCAGGGAACCTTTGAAAAACATTTGATCAACTCAAATTGAAGACTAAAATCTCTTTCCTCAACAATTAGCCCCATTTAGAAACACAGTTGAGAACATTCCCTTAAAAACTTAAGTTGTATTTATAAATTGGGTATATTTAATTTTTAAAAAGCTCTTAGTATGTCTGACTGGGAAGGCTTCAAACCAAATCTTCCAGAGTACTTAATCAGACTTCATTAGGCATCAGATATGCCAGGCATTGCCAGCCACTGGATGTACAACTATGAACAAAACAGAACAATGAACAGCAATGAGTAGAATAGAAAATATCCCTTGCCTTCATGGAGTTTACCTTCTTATAACTCTTAAATTCATTCAACTCCTGTACATCTAATAAACCAAAGTTTTAAATGAGGAGAATTTCAAAGTCAAAATTCTTATACCTTTCAACTTAAAATTGCAAGTCTAAAATTAAATTATACATTTGAATTAGAATCACAAAGCAAATGTGTCTAATTAGTGTCTCTAATCATATGATATGTAAGTAGCAAATATACAAAGTATTGTTAAGCCTGATTTAAAAAATGCTAAGACTATAAAATTGATTTGCTTTATCATTTCTCAATCTAATTCTAAACTTTCCTAGTAGTGAAGACTGGGATTATGCAACTGAGTTTCCCTGATGGACAGTTCATGACCCTGATTGTTTAATGTAGGTTGAGAGACTTGGAACTAGGACTAAGGACCTAGGAGTTGCATATGACCAGAGTGAATCTTTCCATAGGACAGATGGACACACTGAGTCTGATTTTAACAGTGGCTACAATAACAGGGGATTCCGCATCCACTTTCTTCAAATAGGATTGGTTTCACAATTTGCTGTTTGCTAGATTCAAACCCTACCTTCATAACCTCTTTAGATGTTGTCACTTGATTCAGATGGATAAATTATTTAACTGCCCCTGCCTCTCCTACTTTACTATCTGATTCCATTCAGCTAACCCAATCTATTTACTGCCTGATTCTTCTGTGTCTAGCTATTTGGCCTTGGCTCCAAGGGCATTCATTCTGTTGAGTATGGACACTGGATGATATCACTCATTCGCAAGGGCCACATTCCGAGGTGCCTGAGTGGAGCTGTAGCTCTCATCCCAAAATATCCATCAACCCACCCCCATTCTTTCATAGAAACAAGGACTATTTTCTCAGTTTTAAGTCAAGTGCGATTCAAATTTATTCTCCAGAAAATTCCTGGCTGAGCCCTTCCTTGAAACAGATTCCCTCCTCTAATCCCCTTCTCTACAGAAATTCTAAAACTATCATTGCTTCTTCGCTCAAAACCCTTCAGTGGTTCACATTGCACTTGGAATAGAATACAAAACCCTTAACATGGACTGCAAGTCCTTGCACGATCTGGCTTTCGCCTTCCTCCATGACCTCATCACATGCCTTTCTCTTATGCTCCAATTCCAGCCACACTGGCCGTCTTCCACTTCTTCCAACAGAAGCCAAGATTCTTTCCTACATCAGGGCCTTTGCACATACTGTTCCCACTTTCTGACCCACCATTTTCCTCACTCTTTGCTTGGATGACTCTTCATCCTGTAGGTGTCAAATTAGCTGTCATTTTTTCATAGATGTTTTTCTTCTTTGTAGAACGTAGCACAATTTGTGCATTTATTTGCTTACTAGCTAGATCATAAACTGCATGGGGTCATGTGTTTGCCCAGCACCCATCACAGTGCTGGCATATACTAGACAGTCAATAATTATTTGCTGAATGAATAAGTATCACAGTTGCCACACCAATCACCATTAGTCTTCAGTCATAACTATTATAATCATTCATATAACCACTTTTGGCTCATGGGAGGTACTGAGTAATTGTTGTATTGAATTAAGATATCTAAATGTCAATATCTCATGCATTCATTAATACAATTATTTTTTATTACCTTTATGGTTCTTTACACATTTAGTCTTCTATAGCTTCTTAGCGGTCCTCTTACAGGAAAGAAGACATTTTAGCAAAATGTACCTTTGGGGTGACTATCTTTTCCTACTTTTAAAAAAGTCACTGAACATTAGCTAATTGATTTACAGTTAGTAATAAATTTTGATTAGTGTAAATATAAGTTCCATATGACACTTAGTGATTTGTAGTTTTACCTCCAGAATCCCAAGAGATGGATTAGCTACACTGGCCCCAGGTTAGAGTGCAGCCTTGAGATACTGAATGGAAGCTCTAGTTCTAGATTATATAACGCTTGTGGCTTAAAACTGTCCCCCCTCTGCATGGTTCTTCAAGAATTCAAGCCTTGGAATAGCACCGAACTGTGCCAGAACTCCTGAATCTTAACCATTTAGAACCCGCTGGTTTTTGGGTTTTGTTTTTTGCAGCATCAGCCTGATAAGCTCATCGCCCCATAAAGACTTCACATCCCTTTCTCTGCACCTTGGCACCTGTGAATATGAAACAACAGCATAAACAATGATTTTGAACGCTGCATCGTCACAAACGAAAAAAATAGCGCAAAAATGTAAACTAAAACACAATGTTGAAAAAGAAAAATCAGGTTCATTTTTGTTGTTTATCACACCAAAGCATTTTTGGAAACGCAAATGGGGAGGTAGGCATTTTTGAAAACACGGCAGCTGGAGCTCAGCGTGGCGGGGGTTCGCGGCAATGTGGCCGCGCGCCTTTAACTCGGCGTGACCTCCACGTCCCGGGCCGGCGTCCCGAGCCCCGCGTCTCGGCCGGGGCGGCGCATCGCCCCCTCCTCCCCCCCGCGCCGCGCGCCTTGTTGTCGGCTAGCGATTGGTTGTTGGACCAGAAACAGCTGTGCAGAGCCATGCTGTGTAAAGAGGCTGCGGAGCTGAATTCAGGTTAGCCGGCTGCTAGTGACTTACACCGGGGCTTGAGGGAGAGAGAGGAAGAGCCGGAGGCCACCTGCACTGCGCGTTCCAGGCGGCGTGGACCAGGTGCCTGGGCGTTTGCGGCTGTCCGAGGAGCTCCCGGTGGCGCCCCCTCCCCCGGCTCTGGCTGACTTCGGGGTTGGCGCAGGTGGGCGAAGCAGGGCACCGCAGATCTCACTGTTCCCATCTAGGGGTTTCTCTCGCTTTCTGCGAGGGGGAGGAATCATCCTAAAAATATGTAAATATCCAAGAGCTGGGTACTCGCCAAGGTCCCGGCGCCGCCGCAGGGTGTTTTACATGAAAATTAGAAGCCCGACAGGATCCGTGCTCTAACTTAAGGCAGCTTGGTGATTGGCATGAGCCTGGGCGGCCGCCGTGCGTCCTACCCTTCAGTAGCCATTCTGCGCGCTCGCGCCTGAGCGGAGGTGCCACCGTGCGGGGGTCGATCGGCAGGCTCCGCATCCTTGGCAGCCATAGCTCCCGTCGCCGCCTCGGCCAGTAAGTAGGATCATGGATGTGTAGGGGGCACATGCGTGTCGGGGCACACACACGCGCACACACACGCGCGCGCACGCACACCGCCCTCAGCCTCGGAAGGAGGAAGACGGACCAGGCGCTGCGGTCGCGAGGACGACTCGGGCTCTTCCTGGATTCGGCAGGAGCCGGTCCGCCGCAGCTGCTGTCTGCAGAGCCTGCTCGGATCTCCGTGCACACGCGCCCCCTCTTCGAGCCTCTGTAATGAAGGCTGCCTCCCAAGGACTGCAGGGGAGGCAGAGCCAGCCTGCGCCCGGGACTGCGGGCCGCGCGGCTGATAGGCCCAGGGGGACACGACTTGGACACTGTCATCCCTACGCTTCGCTCTGAGCCGCTGGGTGCGGAAGGTCTGCCGCCACCCCTCGGGCTTCCCGGGCGCCCGATCCCGGGTCAGCCCCGGAGGCCTCGGCTTCCTCATTTGTTTGGGTCTTTTGTGCCGTGGCGCACAGTTGGCTAAGCACTCCTGCGCTGAATCGGGCCATTGTCTGCGCTCCCATTGCTTTCACGCTGCAAGTCTCGGCGCCCCCACCCCGCCCGCCCCCTCTCCGCCTCCTCCTGGCCGGGGAGCCTCCTAACGTGCCTTTCCCCCCAGGAATCTGGAAGCTATAAGCCGGGCGGATTGCAAATGAAGTGTAATGCATTGTGGGACGTGTGTAAAATCGGAGCCTTCGCCGTGGGGGTGTGTGGGGGCGTGGGGAGGGCCGGACCCGCCGCTGGCGGTGTAGACGCCGACGAAGAGGGGCTGGGAAAATGCGCGCAGAGTCCGCCCGGGTCGTGCCCGCCGTAGACGGATGAAGCCGCGCGCTGCGCCCCGGCGCTGAGGCCCGGAGGATCCGGGCGGCAGGTCGCCCTCCCCACCATGAAGAAGACCCGGAGCACAACCTTGCGGCGAGCCTGGCCCAGCTCGGATTTCTCGGACCGGGCCTCGGACCGCATGAGGTCTCGCAGCGAGAAGGACTACCGCCTGCACAAGCGCTTCCCCGCGGCCTTCGCGCCCCAGGCTGCGCGGGGCTACATGACATCAGGTGGGTGCCCGCTTTCCTGCCCCCGGGCCCGGGCCGCGGGGCGTGCTCGGTGCGCCGCTGCCGGGGCGCTGGGATGGGAGGACCGGCGGTGATGGATTCGATAAGTTATGGGGAAAGCACGCAAAAATTAGCTCCCATCCACCATTTTGTACCTTCGCAAGATCCACAGCAGGCCCTCTCAATATGGGGTTGGAGAGCTATTAGTTAGGTAAAATAAGGGAGGGGGACGTGCCGGGCGTTTTGGCTGCAAGGAGATAAAAGCCTGCAGCCTTCGGTGCAGCGGCCTCTTCGAGCTTTGTGGCAGAGCCTGCGTCCAGTGTTGCCTGCAGTACCAAGCCTGGCTTGCTCCGGCATTGTGGCCGGTTATCCTAGTGGGTATTTAAACAGCCCTATTTTCTTGAAAGGGAACAGGTTCCAGGCATAGTGCTGGATGGTTTGAGTCGGGGACGAGCCCTGCATCCATCTCAGGCTGGTCTGGCTTGCAAGCAGAGAACTCTCTTGGAGCTCATTGAATGCATTCGGTGGGGTAATGGTGTGCATGCGGACTGGACGCTCACGTGATTCTGCGTGGATTTAACATATGTTGCTTTGAATTAGGGTGTATGGAAAGCACGGAGGCTGTATCCTGTGTTTGCATATCAGACAGGAAGGGCAAACAAACTGAGAAATGGAAATGAAGGCTTCGAAAAAGGGTTCGTCTTAAAATGCAGTGCCGTTGAGAGCATTTCCGAAGGAGCCAGTTCCCTTTGGAAGTACAACCAGATGGCTTTGGTGTGTGACTTGGGAACCCGGGCGTAAAATACTGGAGGAGATGCAGAGGAGGAAAATCCTGGAACTCTTTCGTTGTTTTCTCCTTCCTTATTCTTGACCACTTGTATGTAATGATGTGTAGGACATCAATTTTTGTTTTTCATTCTGAAAGAATAATTTTCTTCTCAACACAATGTCATGGAAGAACCGAGGTTGTATTTGAAACCACATACTCAACCAAATCCTAAGGCCTCTCTTAACTGGGAAGATTGCTTTAAGCCTGTGGTTGGTACTTAGAGCCTAGCTCTACTGTCTTTCCCCCCAAACAGCAAGTTTTTTTAAACTGGGGCCAGTATCTCATGCTTTAAAAATGTCTTGTGACCACATTTCCATGAATATAAAACCTAAATAAAATAGGTTTCGCAACTTTTTTATTGCAAAGTCTGGTGGCATAAGGATGTTGTACTATTTTGGCAGAAAGGCTCTCTTGATTTTCTCTTTCACGGAAAGCCAGGTTTGTAAAGGAAGTGATAACTATGCTTACTTCAGTCATTTAAGTCAATCACTGCTAAGGTTCCTATATTCTTCAGGCTTGGGACAGCAAATTTTGAAATACACCTAAATCCACGTCTAACCTCAAAATATATATGAACATAAACGCATGTCTGCACTGGGTGTTCAGATAATCCCAGGTTTCATATACTTAGGGTTTGAATGGCTTCATTCCACAGTGAGTAGTTCCCCTCCTTTTTGCCCCTCTTCAGGAACCAGTACTGATACCAAGTGTGGAGCTATAACGGGGCAGGTGGCCATAATTTCTTCAACAAACCTGCAAGACTCTTTAATGATTTCCGGCACATTCCCATGGAGCCAGTTTTTCCTATCTTGACATAACTTCATTATGATCACATTTTCATCCTTTGCTAAAGAACTCTGCTGATTGCGACTTTCTGCAAGGCATTTTTGAGGGCTTGAGGAAGAAGCTTTTAATTTTATTTGGTTCTCTTTTCTCATTTCATTTCTTGACACGCAAATGGTGAGCTAGTCTTACAGTGACATTGAAGGATAAGCTGTTTCAGGTTGGTGGTTTTCTGTGCAGATTTCATGTTAGGTTATACTACTGAGACAAGAAAACCAAAAGGTAGGGGGAGAAGAGCTGTGTCATTCATTCAGCATTTTATGGCATGCCCCCTCAGAGCAAAGTGTCTTGCTGGATTCTCATGGGGCTACAGGGTTGGATATAATAGGGTTTTGTCCAAAGAGGAAGGACTATTATTTATTCATCATTTTAAATGTTAGCTAATACATGTAATAAAAAGTGTTGGTGCTAATGGAAGGAAATAGTAAATATTAAGACAAACATGTACAATGAGCACTAGGAAAATAGGTACAATCTTTCTCATATGCATCTTTTTGGGGGGGTGAGGGTGGGGTATCTTATCAATTTCCTTTTCAAATATGGCTCCTTTCCAAATATGAGTGTTGATAGGAATAGATGGTATATTGAAACACTTTGAGATCTTGTTCAAGAAGTTCTCTTCCTCTTAAGTGTAAAGGAAATCCACTCGTATCAAGTTAGTGACTCTGGATACAAACAGAGCCTTTGTCACATAAAATGAAATAGAAAATGAAGCAGCTTAGAAACACATGAGGCTTTTCGTATTTCTTCTTTCTGTTTTTCCAGTCTTTTGGCATAATAACCTCTGGTATGATCATACTTCATTTTCAGTAAAAAGAGTTTTTTGTTGTTGGGTTCAAAGGACAAGAGAAGCCTCTTCAGAAATGTACTAAATAAAATAACTTCAGCTGAGACTATTTTTAGAAATCCCCACCAACAAATATTCCTAAAAATTATGGGGAAAACCTTTTTTTTTAACTTTAGGAAAGGTGAGATGCTTGGAAATTTTGTGTGTGTGTGAGGAAGACTAGCCCTGAGCTAACATCCGTTGCCAATCCTCCTCTTTTTTTCTGAGGAAGACTGGCCCTGAGCTAACATCTGTGCCCATCTTCCTCTACTTTCTGTGGGATGCCACCACAGCATGGCTTGACACGCGTTGTGTCTGCGCCCGGGATCCGAACCTGCGAACCCTGGGCCACTGAAGCGGAGCGCGTGAACTTAACCGCTTAGCCACCAGGCCGGCCTGATCCTTGGAAATTTTAATAGCTGTCCTTTTGATCTAGCATACTTATTACACAGTAGGTACTTCAAGTTTAACTCTGTTTAATAAGGCAAAATTGCAGGCATTCCATAATAGCTTTCTAATGAGACAGCACCCTTTCAAACAGTCTTTTCTCCTCTAATAAGTAATTACCAGTTCAAAATGTGATTTATAGCAATAGACTTGATGTTTAGCCTTGCTTTTTCATATCTCTTAAGAATAAACTACACTTAGGCGGAGATTAGAATAGGTATATATAAAAAGTAAAGATCCTGCAGAAGGACAGTTAGATAGAGAGTTCTGAAAATTTTAAATCTTGAAGACCATGCCCTGTGTGACTGCTGAAGCCTCTGATTCATGCTACCACATCTAAAATAATCCTAAGAATTCACAGCCTCCTGGCAACAGGCAAGTTCACAGGCCATGAGATGAGTTCATTGTTCATTTTGAATATTAATTTCCCCGTTGTAGTTTCTGGGCAGAAGGGGGAACATCTTGCCTTTTGTTCAAATCAAGATGAATAACAAAATGTGCATGCATTATCTAAAGAACGAAAGAAGTTAGACCCAATAGATGTGGGATCCTTCTTCTGCATTTTCTAAAACTAGAAAATATGATATTAATGAACTAGAGATAAAAGTAAAACGCCCCCCAAAGAGGGAAATATCTGTGTAATTCTCAGTGCTTTATACATGAAAACTGCTCACGTATCTCCACGAAATGGTTTTCAAGGCCCCAAACCTTTTGTTGATGAAGCTGTGAGAACGCTTTTTGTTAGAATCGTGTGAACTGTGACCCCTTTACTCAAATGATGCTGCTAACTTCTCCTTTTCTTCCCTCCCCTCTTGCCCCAGCTCTGGGGGGTGGGTGCTGCTTTATAGTCCACGGGTAATGCCACCAAGTTTGGGGGCATTCTATTAATCAAGAATTTAACGTAATTTTCCCACTAGGAAGGTTCTACAAGGCATGTTCTTAAAAGGTGTTGCTTATGAATGAAACTCCCCCGAAGTCATGGTTCTTTTAGATTGATACTTGTCATTTTGAAGAACGGTAAAGCAGACAATTTCAATACTGTGGCTTTAAAGGATTCGAAAGGAAAGATGAAACAAAAGCCCCAAATTGACATCTTAAGAATGTTTAAATCAGTTCTGTCTGTCGATCTATCTAAGGTAATCAGTGGGGAGCAACGGGCCGCATACCACCTTGATGAGTTCGTAGTTTTCGTGTTATGGAAACTAATTCTGGGGCACAGTTGATTGTGTGTCCCAGTTCCTTAGGTTCTGTTATTCTAAGAGATGTGAGAGTTTTCTGGGAGTGGAGGATGGACACTCGAGGTTCTAATCTGGGCCTGCCACGAACCAGCTGTGTCCCTGGCGAGTGACATGACCTCCCTCCCTCTGTGACGGTCCTCCTGGCCCACGCTTCCGTTACAGAATGGGGCTCCTCGGTGGCTCTGTAATGAGCGAGTGCAGGATTTCTGAGCACTTACACAGAAATCGTTAGAAATAACCTTTGCCCTTCCTCCTTATTGGAGTCATGTGCTTCCATATGTGGGGTCCATGGGAATAGTGCTCATTTTGCAGTGGAATTCCTGTCATCGCCAAATGTTACACACAGTGTCTGTATTAGGACTTGTCCTGGTGACCAGAGTAAGGGGGTGGAGACATGATGGGTGAAGACCTGGCAGATTATAATCATATGCAAGTTTTAATCAACAGCATCCTGTTGCTTCTTGCCCCCTTTGCAGAGACCCATTTTCCGCCTCACTGCTCCAACTGTGTTTTAATTTGAAACTACCTGTGTTGACTGCTTTCATCAGGCAAGTGGAAGTGAGGAATATTACACTTGGTAGTGAATGACTTTATTCTTTATTTCCCAGGAGAACATGAACGTGCTTACAAAAGGTCACCTCTCTTGGTATTTCAGTATCTTTTACACTCTTGTGAACCTTTTTATTTGAAAGAAGCGATATGAGTATATTGTGTAAAAACCTTAGCATTTTTATACCTCCAGAGCAATTCTGGCTTAAATTCCCTATACTCCAGAGAGTTAGGATAGTTCAGACAATGGTATGTTCTTTGGTACAAGATTGCTAATGCTGAGTGCACATGTAACCAAGGAGCAAAATCTGGTTAGATTCTTGCTGGTGGGATAATCTGGTGACTTTTGAATTTAGGACAGGCTTTTGTAAATCAGTCATAGAAACTGTGTGACGCCTAATCCTTAAGGTAGAAAGTAGAGGCTCTTGTAGTTTTTGAGAGTATAGACTGTAGTCAACTGGAAATTAACCTTAGCCATAAGAAAGAAATGGCATGGGTAATTTTTTAAGTCGATAAACTTTTCTTTAAGTAGTTAATCCCCAGACTATCTTTATTTGACATTGGAATGTGCAACCAGTTGGTCAGAAGATCCTATTGATTTCTACCACCTAAATATTTCTAAAATCTGCCCTTCCCTCTTCATCTCTGTTGTTTAAATCATCTTCTATTCTATTACAGTATCTTCCAGACTGACCTCTTTTCCGGTCCAGTTCATCCTCCACATGTCCCCAGAGGTTTTTTTGTGTTTTTGTTTTATAGTTTCTCCTGAAGCAAACCTGGTCATGTTATGTCTCTTTTCAATGTTTCTCATGCCTGTGGATGAAGTCCTGGACCAAGGCTCTTCATGGTGTGACCTTCCTCGCTTTTTCCACCTCTTCCTCTGTTTCCTCCCCCACCACCCTGTGCTCCAGGCTCTGGAAACTCTTTACCTTCAGCGGTACACCTTGTTGCCATTTTGTGCCTTTCGTCATTTATGTCACACTGCTTAGAATGTGCTCCCTGTCTTTACAGGTCTCATAGAATCCTGTTTAACCATCCAGAAGCAGCTCACACAGCCGTTCTCTTTCAGTCTTCCTCCAGACCCTTTCTAGAGTGAACCACTCGCATGACATTTGTTTCCTACTTGTGTTACAGCAACAGGGTCACACTGTGTTGTACCATGGGTTTACGTGTGCATCTCCTTACTAGCCGGTGAGTTCCTCAATGGCAGTACGTGTTTTATGGACATCTCTGTTTTGCCAGCAACCACAGAGCTTGGCACATACCAGGCACTCAGTAAATGTTTACGGGATAAATGAATAAAACATGGCTACTCTTAAAAAGTTGGATAAAGAGATGTCTTGAACTTCTAATGTTAATCATCCTTTTATGACTGTGTAAGTTCTACTTATGCAAGAGTCTACTCTTCAAGGACCTCCTGTTGTGGTTGGGAGACAGGACCAGCTCTCAATGAGTCAACCATTAGAAAGCAGTAAATAATAGCATATAATCAAGAGTCAAGTGGGGTGGTTGATATGGTTGGTATAAGTGCAATAGGAGTTCAGAGAAGAGAAGGATGTCATTTAGAAAAGGCTGCCTGGAGGGAGGACTTGCTTGAGTCTTGAAGGACTGGGTTGTATTTAAAGGACAGGAGAGAAGGATTGGAGAAGGTTGTGAAAGGAGTAAGAACCAAGGCATAAAGCTGGAAATGAAAATGTCTTTGTGAAATTGGTCCTACTGAACTTTGGGATGTAACTAGAAATAATGAGTAGCTAGGCCAGGTGGGATCTTGAAATGTAGGTGGAATTCAGAGTTTATGGGCTAGGTAATACATTTGTGAGTTTGGGAGAGAAATGATGAAAGGAGCATTTTAGGAAGAGCGTCTGGCGGTGGCTTGCAGGGTAGATGGAAGAAATGAGAGTCTGGAGTTCAGAGACCCCCCCTGGGAGGTGGTTGAAGGGGCCCAGGTGATCAAGCAGTAACATGATGAGGGACCACCACGGGACAGTGTTTCCCAACACTGCTACACGTTAGCACATCACCCTCAGATTGTTTTTATCCGTGTCCATATACCACCTGTACTGTTATTTACTTAATATTTTTAACTTGACCTACTTTTTTATTTAAATGAATTAAAAAGAAAATTTTATATGAAATGATGGGTTTCATTTGATAAGTATATTTTTCTAATCCCCATTAAAATTAATCTGTAACTATTTCAGTAAAAAATATTCAACTGGGTACCTCCTAAAATGACCTCACGTACCTGAGTGGTACTCATGTCACAGCGTGGAAAACCTGTATCGACCAAGGAAGGAAGGGTGGGAGTGGGAAGGAAAGAGAGAATTCGAGAAAGCAAAGGAACTGGTTCTTTGTGACTGGATTTAAGAGGTGAAAGAAAAGAAAAGGTGAATCAAAGATTTTTGTTGGAAGAATGCAATAAATGACTGGGAAGCTGAGGGACACGGAACAGATGATGAGTTTCATTTTGGACATGACAGGTTGGTTGTCCAAGCAGAGAAGTCCTTTAGTCACAAGTGTCAAAGGTTAGTGGGATAATTTGGAGGTCATCCACTTCGCAGTGTTAGTTGAGTACGCGAGACTAGCTTAACTTTTTGTACTTTATGTTCTGCTTCTTAGAGGGGAGAAGATGACTTACTTATTTTTATTTCCATTAGATGGAGGGTCAGTTGGATTCCATTAACTTGGAGTCCTACTTGGGTTTCTGAAAACTGGGAGAATCAAGGTTAGGATTGCTTGGAAATTGTCTGCTCTCCTGTTCCTAAAAGTAAAGTGCTTTTTAATTCTTGGCTTTGTTTTATTAGTGTTTACATTTATTCAGAAGCTATTGTATTGTTGATAAAGGGGATATGCTTCTGATATCTGGAGTCAGATTTGAAAAGAGTGAGAACTTTGCAAGTTACAGCACAAAAGACCAGACCAGCTATGTAAATAATGTATATTTCAAACATCTGTCATATATCTACTCAGTTGAAAAATTATGGCTTAGGTAATTCATACACACAGTTAAAAATCTCCGTTTATCTTTCTACTTAAATCCACGATGGCCCCTCCAGGCCAAGTTTTCTCTTTTTGAAGATAAAAGAGAGAGATTTGGCAGATTCCCATGGGTATTAGGGTAGCAGGTCTTATGCCCAGCCCTGTCCTTCTGATGGCCACAGTTTTAAAGGGAGGGGGCCAGCTAGTTTTGCAGTTAACACCCCCACGGTGCCCCTACTGCAAATTCCTGTCTAGTTGATTCCCCTAAGAGAGCTAATAGACCATTTATAGCTTTCGGCATAGTCAGCTTTTGCTTTGAAACCATCTCATTAGATGAAATGAAGGCCCCTGTAGCGATTGAGGTAGATTGAGTATTTGTCATTTTTTTGGCTGCCCAGTGTCTGAAACCCCCCTCTTATGTCTGTGTAATTCTCCATTGTTATGGGTTGAATGTGTCCTCCCAAAAGATATATGTTCAAGTCCTAACCCTGTGAATGTCACCTCATTTGGAAATAGGGTCTTTGCAGATGTAATTAAGTTAAGATGTGGCCATACTGGAGTAGGGTGGGCCATAATTCCAATATGACTGGTGTCCTTATAAGAAGAAGAAGAGAGACACAGACACGGGGAAGGCCACGTGAAGACGGAGGCAGAGATTTAATGACATGTCTACAAGCCAAGGAACGCCAAGGGGGTTGCTGGCAGCCACCAGAAGCCAGGAGAGAGGCATGGAATGGATTCTCCCTCAGAACCTCCAGAGGGACACAATCCTGCTGACACCTGGCTTTCTGACTTCCAGCCTTCAGAACTGTGAGAGAAGAAATTTCTGTTGTTTGAAGCCACCCAGGTTGTGGTACTTTGTTTCCGCAGCCCTAGGGAACCAATACCCCCACCTTAGGAACCTTGGTGGGAGACAGAGCCCTCATTTCTGTGTGTAGACGCTGGACTTGCCATGGGACTGCTTTCCTGGCACAGAGGGCGTGGGCGTGTGACCTAGATTTCACCAATTACACACTGCCTTCCAGACTTCGAATCTGGCGCTCGTAGGGCAGGGTGGTGGGTCTGTGCGGCATATTCCCTGGGGTGTGGGGTGTTGCAGGAAGATGGCATTCCGGAGGCAGTGGGGGCAGCCGGCAGGTGGTGTCCTGTGTGGCAGCGTTAGCGGTGCCAGCTGCAGCGTCTGTGCTTGACAACCCTGGCTCAGTCTCACTGCAGCGGCTCTGGCTGCGGCGTTCCTAGCCTGCATCTCCAGGTCTCCCTGCAACTCTGAGTTACTCAGTCTGTTTCAGTAAATGTATTTTCTGAGAGGCTGTGTGGCACAGCCATCTGGAGCAGAGACACAGGCCAGATGCCTCCATAATCCAGCCTTTCCATCACTAGCTGGGTCAACTTGGATAAATTACCTGTTTTCCCAGGACCTCAGTTTCCTTACCTGCACATTGGGAATAATAATGGTACCGACCCATTTGGTTTTGGTGAATTATGTGAATTAACATACGCAAGGCACTTAGAACCAAGCTTGGCACGTAGGAAGCATCATATCAGTATTACTTGTTATCAGTATTATTGAAAGAGCCAGTGTTGGTTTCTGTCGCATATAACTAAGAATCCCAATGGACACAAACAGAATGTCAACAGAATCTCAATCATTGTCACTTCAAGTGGGATAGAAAGAGTAAACAGCATATAAGCCACCCAAAGAAGTACAGTTGAGTTTTGCTTTGCAACCACGTTGCCTGCGTTTTGTAACAAGCTTCCAAAACCCTCTGGTTTTCCCTCTTCAATAATACTTAGTTTCCCTCTACCTTGCATCCAGCTACCTCCTAGTGTTGAAAACTCAGCTCTAGTGTTAGCCCCTCCAGGAAGCCTCTTTGCAAAGTCTGATGGAATGATGAAGCTGCACCACCACATCCCACCCTTTGTACACCTTTGAAATAATTTACACATCAGTTGTCGTTTTCTTGTCTGATCCTCCCTTTTGACTGTAAGCTCTTTGAGAGCATGGCTCCTGCCTCACTTCGATTTGTTCTTGCAAGTGCCAGGGATATAGCAGGTGTGGGTAGAAATTTAAATGTATAGCTCTGGGGACCCACTGTCTTGCTAACATTCCTGACAGTGTCAGTGAAATCTCTGACCTCTACATTTCACTTCTTTCCTTAACCATATTCATAGTTGGTGCCCTGGTGGTAGATGATAAGATGCCTCCAGGGTAATTGTGGCAGATAGTAATCTTGATCCATTCACATTGGGTCAACGGAGTAAACTGGGGCAGCTTAGATATCCACCAAGTTGTATATATAGGCTGCCGTCTTGGGATTTTAAAAATTCTAGCATGGATCTTTGATGAAATTATAAAACAATATAGTTTTTTTGAATCCACCAAACTTCAAAGGTAAAACATCACTTTAGATCAGGTGCTGGGGTTTATAATTATAGTGGGGCCTCCTGTTAACCTAGTGAACGCGTTTGAATTTTCATTTTGATTGGGTTTAAAATAATTGAAAAGAGTATTCAGACATTTTTCCCCTGACACTTGCCAACTGGTTATTTATAATGAAGACAGTGGACAGCTGTTGATGAACTTAAAAAAATGCTTCTAAAAAGTCTGTTTGGCCAGGGAGTGAACGTGCACAGAAGAGCAGAACGGTGAGGATGGTCGTAGTGGCAGCTGGGTTTTTCCACACTGTGAGCATGGCTTCAGTCTTAGGTTCTCACAGTGCCTTTATGCAGAGGCAGAGCCCTGGGATTTAGGGCTTTGAGGTCAGACGGTCAGACGTCGGTGTTCTGGCATCCACCTGCTGGCTGCATAATCTTGGCAATTTATATGATCAATCTATCCTCTGTTTCTCCTCTGTAAAATGGGGATAAAATAGTATCTAACTGATAATTAATTTGTGCATTAAATGAGCAAATGCTGCAAAATAATTAGCGTAGTGCCTGACGCACAGTAAGAACTTAATGCATTTTCGCTACTGTATTATTATTTCTTTTGGGACATGACTGCAGGATTGACTCGTTCCTAAATATTTTACCCAGAGGCTGCAGAACAAGGGAGACAACAGGCAGTTTGTCCAAGGTCAGGTACAGTTAAAAACAGCATTAAATCTGATTCTTATACTTGGTATTCATTTCATCAGAAATCAAATATTCCATTCCTTATTGATTTTGGTATGTGATCTTCTAAGAAATCTACAGAATTATTCATTACCTAAGTGGGCTCGCTTGTCCTTGAATTTCCATCTTAGGAAAAATGGTAGAGAATCGTTGCGTATTCAATATTCCTGTGAGATATAAATCTAAGAGAACTTGGCTTCACCTAAAATCAGGGAAATGGTGCCCCGTATAATCAGAGATGCTTATATCGACTTTTCAGTTGAAGATAAAGAAAAACAGCCTCTTCTGAGCTGAGGGGATCAGCTATGTGTTTGTATGTGTTTGCATATGCAGTAAAAGCTAGTGTCACAGACACACAACATGAGAAGGGAAAGCTGTGAGACTCAGGTCTATCCTTCAAGGCCAGTGGCTTCTCTCCTCCACACCAAGTGCATTGTCTTCCTTTGGTGAATTTAAAACAGTAGCGATGGTCCCAGGGACTCTCAGGTCAGAATGTCCCCCTGGGTTGTGTAAAGGGGGTGCTACAATTTGGGATATGCTTTTCACACGTGGTAATATTTCAGCAGCTTTCCTTAGAGCAGATGGTTTGGCAGCGGGCTTGGGGCTCTGGGATGACAGCCTGAGCTGGGGGAAGAGAAAGGGTTTCCCCTCCTCCACAGCTTTCAAAGCTGCTGCCACCTCCGCCTCACCTCACTTTCCAGGCAGACCTGCCAACCACGGCCAGCCAGGATTTGGGAACTCAATCTTCCCACTTTTGCTTATTCATTTTCAACACGTTGCCCTCTCCCCAGGTCTCCCTTCCTTAAAGTCAACAGAGCATACCTACAGAAAAACCTCAAGGGTATTGAGTAGCTTGCTTTATATGGTCATGGCCAATGAATTGAACTTCAAAAGCCTCCTCTAATTATACCTCCAAAATATGACGAAAGCATTGGCTTTTGTTGGTGAAAGCATAGTTTTCAGACACTGCAGATCTTGTTTTCCCATATGTTGTGCCCTGCTTGATGTGGGTGATTTAAACATGTGCAGAATTTCAAAGAACAGTTGTTTGGGACACCAGAGGCATAATAAGTAGTGGTATACCATCCTGATCTTTGGGGCCGGAAATGGAGGTTTCCATTGTCAGATGGAGCCGGGGGGGGGGGGGGGGTGACAGTGTGTTCTCTCCAGGGAAGCCCTGTGGGCTGTCATTAGGCTGCGATAGATGCTGTGGCCTTATGACAGGTGTGGTTAAAGCTTGTGCAGAGTTGTGAGGTCAGGCCCTGGAAAGCTTCTGTTCAGCTCGGTGGTGGGAAGCCAGAGGTCAAAGGGCAAGGGACATCAGCACAGGCTTCCTTTCTCAGTCTGAGAACGTTGCTTCCTAACAAGATAACAGAGCTGCTGTGTGCTCCTGAACTGTAGATGTTCAGAGGGAGCCTTTTTACCCTCAATCCCTTTTCCCCCAGGGAAGGGAACCATTAATTGAGCATGTACTCGGTACCAACCGATGCATAAGACTTCACTTAGTCCTCAGAACAGTCCTAGGAGACAGCCACTAATTAATGTTTTCAGCAGTACAGATGATAAAACTGGGGTTTTATATACACACACACATACCTTGTCATGTATGTATTTGACTATTAGTTAATATGTTAAATGTTAGTAAAATTAACTTATTTTTAAGTAAGTATTTATTATTTTCTCTCACTTACTTCAGTGGTTCTTCTTGCACTCGCTCTGGGGACCCCACTTGAGGGCCCTGTGTTGTACTGAGAGGACAGATTTTAGAGGTCTCTGCATA
Organism: Tapirus indicus; assembly: GCA_031878705.1. Lineage (NCBI taxonomy): Eukaryota > Metazoa > Chordata > Mammalia > Perissodactyla > Tapiridae > Tapirus > Tapirus indicus. Next base: position 27,932,492 of record CM062937.1, on the reverse strand, counting down.
TTCTAGTGAGTCTAACTTCAAATATTTGTTTATGTTATTTGAAAATGATCTTTACTCTGCCAGCTGAGTTCTGAGAATTACCTTGCCTTGCCCAAATAATAGAGTCTCCTAAAATCTGGCAGGGGGTGGGGTGGGAGCTATTTCCCTGCTGCTGTTTCTGAGCCTTCCTTTTCTTATCATCTTGGAGGTCTGTCCATCGTGAACTCCTCAGTTGTCTTAATTGACCTTGTGTTTATCAGGAGCTGTCAGTCACGCAGTGATCATCCCTGATTCTTGGAGGAGATGAGACAGTTGGGATTGCACAATTCCTAGGTCTTACCTTGTTTGGCACAAAGGTAACTGACAACAAAAATTGAAACTTTACATGGAAAGAAGTCGCCCATATAAACATAATTTCATTCATTTGTAAACCATTGTCTTCTGCTGACTCATTTGCTCTTGTACTCTTCCTTATTTAGCTATGAAAAATTGCTGAAGAAACATTAGATTTAGTGCAGTCTCACGTTTGCCATCTTGTTGTAAGAGTTTAGATTGAACATTATTCTGAGCATAACAATAGGCCAGGATCCAAATAATTGAATAATTTGACAGTACCCGGCACAGTAATTGGCAATGACAGTATCGGGGGCAAAGAAAGGGGAGTTATATATGGGTCTGAATGGGGTAAGATGGGATTAAGTCCAAGGTAATCAAGAAATTAATAAACTAGGAATTTTGGTGAATATGATAAAAAGGAAATATAGATGGTTAAAATTGGGTAAATTGACTGCATCTTTGATAAGAATCAGTTAACTGGTTTAGAGTACATCAGATGTGTATTATAAAATCTTCAATTTAGGGGAAAAAGAGTGTCCTTGCGATTCCCCATAGGAGGGTCACTGTTGGAGAAAGTCCTTTACAGTTTCTCCTGGTTTTTCAGTGGTCAAGGAGGATGAGTTGTAACCCATGGCAACATAGTGAATATGAATAATATGAAAGCATAATCTTCATTTAGTATTTCTGCTGGTAGGAGGACTTGCGAAATCTAGCACCTACATAATCCTTGGAGTGTGTGACATTTAGTAATACAAATAAAGCAAACTCCTGTTCTTTGGAACATCTAAGACCAGTCACAAAGCTTTATGACACACAGTATATTTTCAAAGAAACAAGATATGCTTTTAGACACTATGCAATAGTTAAAAATTATATCTCTTATTAACTCTTCCCCTGTTTTGTGGCTAATCAGCAAACACTTAAATTCTCTGTGTCCTAGACTTAAAAATACTAAATAAATAAAACACAAAGTTGTCAGTTCTTAAATAGAAAAATGTGATTTATAGTTTCTCTGTATTTTTAACTTTACAATCAAGGCACCGAAATAGATAAACTCAGAGAATGAAAAAGGTCAAATTCACTTGTATTCAATTTCCTAAAATTAGAATTTCTTAATATGTGCCTATCTGTTGTTTTAACTTCTTATTGCTAGGAAGGCAATTCGGGAGAGATTTGATTAGTAAACTGCTTCTTTAAAGGAAAGGGTTTAACAATATACAGTAAATTAAACATATGGAAATTACATTCGTCTGAGCTAGAAGACTTTTCACAAATTCACTGTGCCCTGCTGCTTTGAGAAGATGAATAATTTGCTCCTCAGGTACGAATATGTTTAACTCTATAGACTCATTCTTAGTCATGTATTTTTTTTTTACCTTTTTTTCATTATGATAAGATACAAAAGTTAAATTTACCATCTTAATCATTTTTAAGTGAACAGTTCAGTGGCATTAAGTACGTTCACATTGTTGTGCAACCAGCACCACTATCCGTGCACAGAACTCTTTTCATCTTGCAAAACTGAACCTCTACCCATTAAACACTCACTCCCATTCTCTCCTCCCTCCGGCCCCTGGCAGCCACCATTCTCCTTTCTGTCTCTGTGAATTTGACTCCTCTAGGGACCTCATATCTGTGAATCATACAGTATTTGTCCTTTAGTGACTAGCTTATTTCACTTAGCATAATGCCCTGATGGTTCATCCATGTAGTAGCATATGTCAGAATTTCCTTCCTTTTTAAGGCTGAATAATATTCCATTGGTATGTCTATACCATATTTTGTTTATCCATTCATCTGTTGATGGACACTTGGGTTGTTTCCCCCTTTTGGCTCTTGTGAATAATGCTGCTATGAACATGGGCGTGCACCAATATCTGTTTGAGTCCCTGCTATCACTACCTTTGGGTAAATACCCAAAAGTGGAATTGCTGGATCATATGGTAGTTCTATTTTTAATATTTTGAGGAATGACTATGCTTTTTTCCACAGCCGTTGCACCATTTTTCATTCTCACCAACATGCACAAGGGTTCCAGTTTCTCCATGTCCTCTCCAACTCTTGTTCTTTTTTTGTCTTTCTTTTTTTTTTTTTTGATGGTAGCCATCCCAATGGATGTGAGGTGGTCTTAGTCGTGTATTTTAGGGAGTGTGCATATTCATAGCTTCACTATGTTTGAATGATCTTTCTTCTCTGGGAAACTGGAAGGAAGGTAGAGTGATCTCCATGTGGTCGTCTTCCACATAGAGAAGCACGATGAGTGTTGGGGGCTTTCTTTGTAAGAAGGTCACAGTCCCCTGGTTAATGAACTCACTGGAAGGTGAAGGTAAAGCTAAAACAGTAGTCCCCCCTTATCCATGGCAGATATGTTCCGGGACCCCCAGTGGATGCCTGAAACCGTGGATAGCACCGAACCCAATACATGCTACGTTTTTTTCCTATACATACTTATTTGAGGTGCAACAGCAAAACTGGCACGTATTTCTTTTTCCTTCTTCACAATTTCATGGACAGAAGATTGGTTCTTACATAGATCTTAGCAACCTCACCATACAGTTTTTTTTCTGAACTTTTACCTTTTCACTTAAAGCAGGCACTTTATGGCTTCTCTTTGGCACATCTGAATTGCCAGCATCACTACTCTTGTGCTTTGGGGCCATTAAGGAAAATAAAGGTGACGTGAACACAAGCACTATGATACCGTGCAGTCGATCTGATCACCGAGATGGTGACTAAGTAGCTAATGGGCAGGTAGTGTGTCCAAGTGTGGATCCGCCGGACAAAGGGTTGAGTCACATCCCAGGGGAAACAGAGTGGGATGGTGCAAGCTTTTATCATGCTGCTCAGAATGGCGAGCAATTTAAAACTTATGAATTGTTTATTTCTGGAATTTTACATTTAATATTTTTGGAATGCAGTTGGCCAGGTGTAACTGAAACCGCGGAAAGGGAAACCATGGATAAGGGGGGACTACTGTACAACAAAAGGGTTTCTAGTTTCTTGTGCTTTTATTTGAATATTATTTTCTTATTTTTTTCCCCAAACAAGAGACATACTTAAATATGGGTAAAGTCAACTTCTAATTATTCAAATGCTCCGCCTGTTTGCAGAGTATGCTAGGAGGCAGTGCTGTGAGATGCACAGGTAGGAGCCCTTACCCTCTGGTTGCTCGAAACGTAGTTGAGAGCTTGGAATATACTTGGAGGTGAGCTGCGGAAAACCAAATGTTGGACTTGTGAAAAGTCCCGCGTTCTAATCAAGGGGTACTGAGAGCTGCAGCACGAAGTTGCCACAGTACATTTGGCAGTATCAGCATTGAGTTGTCACTGTCCTTGCCTTCTGGATATATTCACCCAGAGGCAGCCAAGATAGGAACATGCTGTGTAGACTGAGGTTCCCAGACACCATCTGTGGACCAGTGGTGAGCTGGTTCCTTCTGCGGAATCATCCAGGGAGCTTGTCGAGCAGATACACGTCTTGGCCTCATTCTTCAAGTATTCAGATTTGTAGGTTTGGGATGAGGCTCAGAATTTTGCGTTTTTGACAACTCCCTAGGTGATTCTGATGTACCAATAGGTTTGGTAGCCACTGATTTTGCGTTACTTGCCCAGGACAATGTGCCTCTCGGTTCCTTCATTCATTTTTTCACTTACTTCCTCTCATATTCCACAAACCAGTATCGATTGCCTGTGTGAGGGCCTCAACACGTGTACTTGTTTTAGAGAATTGAGATGAGTTCTTGCCTTCAAGAATCCCACAGTTCCCTGGAGACATAGAGGAAACAGTTGCAGGACAGTGTAATGCAGGTTATGATGGAGCTGAGTAAGGGGTGCTGGAACATCACATAGCAGGATGCCTAACAGAAACCTAGGAGGCAGGAAAGGACTTCAGAAGAGGTGCTGCCAGCCCTGAGTCAGCTCTTAAAGTGGGGAGTCAGCCGGGTAGGGAGGGGGAGCTGAAAGGAAGAGGCTGAAGAGAGCAGGGTTCACACTGGCAGTTCTCTGCCTTTGGAGGCTGTTTGGGAATGGTGGGAGATGAAGGCAAAAGAGAGTAGAGACCAAGATCTAGAAGGATCTGAAATTTCAAACTGAGGAGCTGTAATTTTATTCTGAAGATAATGAGTCACAGAAGAATTTTAAGCAGGGGTGTGACATGCTGAGATTTGCATTAGAGAGAGATCGTCCTGGCTCAGGGAGGAAAATGGATTGAGGGGCCTAGAGGAAGAAACTGGTAGGAGGAGAGTGGATATAGGTATGCTTCTAAGGGTAACTGGGGCCAGAAGGTTGAGGAATTTCACACGGATGGCGTCTCTCTCCTCCTTGAAACAGGAAGTCGGCCATCCACTATGAGAGGTGATGGGCAAGGTGGTGACGAGTTAGAATAGCTGTGTTGGTACCACAAGAAGGATGTGTAGACCAGTTAGTGAGCAACTTGAAGAGCCCAGCTGAGGCCAGATACCATGAATTTGTGGTGGCATTTAGTTTTAAATTTAATTTCATGTGATTGAGTGATTTTCATAATTGATGCTCTTTAATCCGAATGCAGAAGTGGAAAAACCAAACATTTGGATTTTTGTAGGATTGGCACTTTGCCAAACAGAAGGATCAAGAATAATAAGGAAGCTGAGGTTCCTTTCTCCCTGTGCTGTACGTTTGGAGTGAAGCCAGAGCTGGATGGCTCAGTTAGGGGTGTGGTCTTGGTGGACGCACAGGTGTAGTGTGTGAGAAGGTGATCCGTGGATTCTGCTTATCTTGTGGATAGGTCTGTGATGACAGCACTCTGAATACTCAAAAGGTGGATCTAAATTAGAAAGAAATACAATAGGCAAAAACTTGAATCTTGTCAAACTAAGTCATCCAAAACTCACTTTTAAAGTTGTTTCAAGAATAATTCAGACCCGAGTATAGTATCATTAAGAATTTTTTCTTAAGCATCATCGGTCTTCTCTAGCTCCAGTTAAGAAACTGTGATCATCTAACGAGGCCTTTGTCAGATGGGATTTGCTGTGTATATAACATTCCATTGGACAATGTAATAAATATAACTAGGACTAGAACTGCACTAATTTGGGATAGTTAGGAGGAAGAGTTGTCTAAATAAGTGAAAGGTTTAAATTTTACAGAATGTTTAATGAAATGGAGTCATTACTCACATGTCCTTAGGCTATCTGAGTGGATGAGTTATTTATAATCAGCATTATCAGTTGTTGCCATATAAGAGGTTGCTCCTTTAGTATTTGAAAACAGGTTATTTTTTCCTTCTTCAGTAATCGATACAGTTTCTTGAAACCTTGTTTATGCCCCTTATTCGTACTGACTAAAGTAAAGGTGACCTTCAGCCTATCCGCATCCCATAATCCCCAAACTCCAAATTGGTAGATTTCAAATTAACATGAAATTTTGTTATATGGGAGGACGGGGTCATTCTGTATCCTTAAAGATATCTTGGAGGTAGGAGTGTGCTTGGGTGCTGGTGTGACATCCGAATTATTGCCTTGTTTTACACTTTCTGGGACTTACCCCGCGCTCTACATCTGTGAGGGGCTACCATCGGTCTGCTCTCTCTTCTCCCTCAGGCGAAACTCTGCTTTCTGTCTGCAGGTAGGTGAGCAGACCCCTCAGCAGGGCACAGTCTTCCCACCAAGTTGCCCAGAAGCTAACTTGGCTCTGTGCATCTCCTTGCCGTTGACGGATTGTCTTGTGGAGGCTGTGATAGGACCAGCATGGTGCTCATGGTGCTCTACAGAGAGGACAGAACTGCACATTTGTTCCCAGTGGAACAGAGGCCCTAAGGACCCACAGTGTATTATTTTAGTGGTTCCATTTTGCTTGGTTTTCTTATTGGCTTTGTGGCAGCTTCTTTCTAACAGATTCGTCTTCAGTTCAGGCTTTCTGTCTTAAGTGCCTTTGTTTCTTTTCCCCCGGTTAGGGAGGGGAGCAGCTCTAAGGATGGGGCATTTTTGTACCTGATGCTTCCCTCCTGGTCCTCGCTGCATCTTCCCAGAGTTGTCCGCTAAATGCTGAGAGCCCCAGTTGCCTCCTTTATTTGCAGAAGATAAGCTCTTGGGATTAAAAACAATCATAATAACAAAACACATACAACATAAGGCTACTCCAGTGCCTGAAGGAGTTCGGATTTTGCCCTCTCAAGATTCTTGAGACATTTATATTTCAGGTGGAAAATACTATGGAGAGAATAATAGAGGGGAGCATTGGTGTTCAGAGATTTCAGTTATTAATGGGTGCTCAAGAAGGAAGTCGAGAACAAACTTGTAATTTTGCTGAGGCACAAATTTTAATCATGTGCCTGGTCTGCAAGGACGTGGGCCACTAACCCAGTGAGTGGGCTGAGCCTGTCACCCAGTGTCCAATCTAGTGTGACTCTGTGGGTCTATTTTCAAAATTTCTGAGATGGGAGGGAATTAAAAACTAGATGTGTTTTCTTTTTGGAAATGGTCCTGAAAACAACACCAAGCACTACTTTTAGTGATAGGACTTAAAAGGAAATAAAGATGTCTGAGGAAGCCACAGATCTTATCCAGAGAAAAAGAAGCTTTGGATAAAGTGTGAAATACAGAATTTGGTGATGGTTTGGATCTGTGATGTAACTCAAGTCCAGAAAAAGTAGTAACTCCTGCAACCGTCTCGAGAATGTACTCAAATGAATATATATTAATTGCTGTCTTAAGTTTCATACACACAATTTTTAATGATATGAAGAGGTAACAAAATTTTTAGTTATTGGGAGAATTACATGGAATATAGTCATATTTGGAAAGGTAGAGACTTGCTGAAGTCTTGGGACCTATCCGTACTAATGATGAGTTTCTTATGTACAGCATATATGGTGAGACGAGGAGAATACAGAGCTGTACCCTGTGTAGCAAGTAACTAGCTATAATTAAGTCAAATACTTTCTCCTATTTTTTGATTCTGTGGTGACATTTGCCTTCCGTCCAATAATCTAGTACATATTTAGATATAAATGCTGTAGGAATTCAAAGAAAAGAATGGTTTTAGTCTGGTAGGTTTGGAAGAAGTATGCCTTCTCTCCTTATCCTACATTAAGTGTAAATATATTGGGTCATTGCCTACCTGGGTGTAATTTTGAGATATAATTTATATCAACGACCAATTGATTGTTGGGCATATTTCAAGTATACTACGTGAGACTGAGCAAGTGATCGAATCTCTGGCCATAGATCACACTGGGTTCTTCTAAACCTTTTGTAAACATTAAAACCAAATGAACAAAGAGACTCTTGCTAAGGATTCATAACTCTCATTTCTCACTCCACTCCCACATGTACCTATAAAAAGACCATTTGGCAGCGCTGTGTGGTGGAGGGCCGCGGCACTGATGAGCTGGCAGTTAAATGTATTTCTGAGGTACAACAGCTATCTTATTGGTGTTATGTTCACTGCCCCCTGATTATTTTGCACATTGTACATTTTTGTACAATAGATGTACATTATTTTTGTACATCTATTACAACTATCCTAGCTACATAACTTTTGTTTTTAAGAAATAAATTGTTTTTAATATTATTTTTTAAAGCTTAATAGAATAATATAAGCTATATTTATTTCCTTTCTTTTTTAGAGGAAGAAGCCATTTTTTAATGCCATCAGTCAGTATTTCTGAAAACCTGGTTCAAATACTGATCCAGATCTACAATGTTCTCTTTTTTTCTTGCATGATATCCCAAGAACCATATGTTGTTTCTATAGATGTCATCAGATCAAAGAGAATGAGCATAAGCTGTAATAGAAATTTCTATTGGGGGATAATGAAAGTGTCTTTATTAGTATTAAAATAGCCCTTAAAAATATTCACTAGAAACTGGAGTTTGTTATTGAATTGGTTGTGTTAAACCCAAACCCTAGCTTGCTGAGTAACTTTTCCTTTTAATTTCTCAAAAGATCTTTATTTATCATCTACTACCATGTGTACCTTATGGAGCTACCGTATGCCAGGCATTGTCTTCCACTGGTTTATTCAGTGATATCTAGTGTCTATGCAGGCAGTATGTTAGGTGCCAGGTATCTAGGGATAGCAAAAGACACAGGCTCCCGTTCTCGTAGGGTCTACAGACTATCGAGAAAGAAAGGAACTGAAAGAAATTCACTATGCCTAGAAGGTAGTGTGCAAAGTAAGGAGGAGCCAGAACTGAGTCTGGAGAGTAAGGCGAATCAGGAAGGGCTGTGCAGGTGGAGTGACCACATGATTTGTCATTCAAACTGGAACACTTGGGCCAATGAGAAGGAGCAGTATTAATAAATACACCAGAAGAGCAGGCATAAGTTGCACTATCCTGACAAACTGAGGTTACCCTACTTACGGGGTTAAGGAATTTGCATGTTATTCAAGAGGCAATAAACAAGGAGCCATGGAAGATTTTTAATCTAGAAAGTGATGTAATAAAACTTTGCATTGTGGAAGGCAAAAGGGGAGGCATGAAGACTGAAATGAGAGCTGTTCCAGGGACCCAGGCCGGGAATGGTGATGACCGGGAGCTTATGGTGACAGTGGAGAGGCAGAGTGGTGGACAAACCTGGGATGAACTTTGGAGACCCAACTGACAGATCTTGATGATCTATCAGATACAGCAGATGAGCAGGAAGGGGAGGAGTCAAGGATGGTACCCAGGTTTCTGCATAAGAGCCTGGTGTCATTTACTGAGATGGAAATGCACGAGAAGGAGCAGGTTTAGGGTAGGGGATGTTGGTGAGCTCCATTTTGGATATGTTGCGTTTGAGGTACTTACATGGATATACAAGTAGAGATGTTCAGTAGGCGTTTTTTCCCCTTCTGTGTTACTCTGAAAATCAGCATGCATATCATACTAGTATTGTTATGTATGGCTTTAATTCCCCAAAAAGATCTTGAGTGCATTGATTTGCGTTGTTTCACTCAAGGGATCATGTCAGTCTTGAATAATCTAGTTACTGTTTTGAGCCTTGTGAAAAGTAGGATAGCTGTTCCTCTTGAAGCAACTTAAATTAGGCTATGAAATGGGGAACCCAGCTTCCTACAACAGTGTTTCCCAACTGCCTGTCTGAACTATAGAAGATGTGGGTGTTTCTGCAGCTTTAGAAGCAAAGAAATGTCCTACATAAGAGCTCCTCATTTGAACAATATTTATAACCTCTTGTAGAATACCACTTCAAAAATACCCAGTATTTATAAAGCACTTATTCTAAAGAGCTTGCCTATATTTTTCCATATATCCTTAGAACATAAATATAAAGTTGGCAAGAGGCAGATTCACATTCTAAGTGACAGTGAAAAAATATGAATATGACAGTGCTTTCTGAATTGCTTTATTGGTTAATGTTTATATTATCCTAATATTTACATTTTTCATGTGCATCAATATAAAAGTTTCTCCTTAAGTTCCTGGATAATTTCAGAAGCAGATTCCCTGGTTCACATCCAATATTTATTTGAATTTGTGGACAGATACCATTCCCCAATGGACTTTAAATGACAATGATTAATTTTAAATTTGATACTGTAGATGTAGCAAAAGACATAATTGGGAATGGCTTTTCTTAAGCATGTTTAATCTTATTGAAATTAAAGTGATTACAAAACAATCTATATGAGAAAAAGGGGAGTTTTGTGTCATAATACATTGTGCCCAACTTGGGTATTACTAACGATTTCAATTTCGAATACAGTTGTTAAAATTGTAGGATCTTGGAAAAGCATTTCTTATTTATTTGTACTCCACCTCATCCACGCTAGGTGGATTTGAGATCTGAAGATTTGAGATGTCTTAGGGAGATAATTAAATAAGGTATGATTTTAAGAATTCAGTAAATGGAAAAATGGACAAAGGGAGAAAAAAGCAGGAAGGTAAGGCGAAGGTAGGGTGTTTAAAAATTCACAAAAAGAGGATATAATGCTGGAAGTGACAAGAAATTCAAACTTGATTCCAATCTATTTAAACGTTAAAATATAAACATGATATTTAATTGAACCATCTCTGCCCATGTCCCGAATGCCCTGCAAGGTCCCCATTCTCTTACATCAGGAAAAGACTTATTCAAGCACCTTGATTTAAGTATATAGTCATCCTTTATTTTTATATAGCCTACCTTTTATTTCTATCTGCTTTACTGACTTACGTAGTTATACAGCAATTAGTGACGGAATTAATTAAAACAAATATCCAAATTCTTTTATTCAACAGTTCCTTGATTTAGAGCAGCAGTTTTCAATCCTCTTAGCCTCAACAGACCTTTTTTTGCAACAAATGCTTTGGCAATGCTTCTTTTTCTACCCAGAAATGTAGTTTTACCTACATACATAATTTCCAAAAATCAATATGTCACCTAATTGTAATAAGTGGGAAGTAAGAAGAATGTAATTTAATATAAAATAATGTGTATTTTAATATGTAAATGCTTGGCTGGGGCTTCCCTGGAAGATATCGTGGAATCCTCAGATGGCTGCACCCATCGGGGGGGCCCTATGAGTGCAAACGCAGGCGGGTCCAGCTGTGTCACATGGGTGGCTCCCACAATCATCGCCATCACCATCGTTGACACAATTTTCTGCAATGGGGAGTAACTCAAGGCAGCATTTTAAACAAAGCAGAGTTTGTTCCATGTTGTAATCCTGGAAAATTCGGCGTTTATTAAAGCTGGGCGAAACAGTTTTGTGTTTATCTGTAAAATGGAGTTCTGTTCTCAGTGCAAATAATTACAAATAAATATTTCACAAAATGGATGTCCAGCAGGACATAGGGAAGCGCATGCAGGACACGCATCCTGGGGGTCTGCCCGTGCACTGCAGGGCCGCCAGCATCCCTGGAGCCTTAGCCACTGAACACAGTGGCACCCCCTCAAGTGTTGTGGCAATCAAAATCGCCTCCTGCGTGTCCAAAACTTCTCTAATGGGTATCACCCTGCTGAAAGAGAAGAGGAGGAAGGGGAGAAAAGCAATTGCAAGTTCATGTTTAGGGCGGCCTTTCCCCTAGGCCTGGAATGTAGCATTTGTGGATCAACTCCTTTGAGAATTACAGGGGTTAATAAGCCTGTCTCTGTGTTTCAGAAAAAAATCAAAGGGAAACTGAGGGTGAGAGGGACAGGAGGTGGGGTGAACAGTCAGAGGCAGGGCACAGGAAAGGCAGAGCGGTTTGGTGGCTGGGGGAAGTCAAACCAAACTGAATCCTAGCCCTGGCACTAGGTGCTGTGTGATCTGGAAAAATCCTTTTAAACCCTCCGAGTCTCTTTCTTCCCCTGTAACACAACTTATGCCTCATTTATAGGGTTTTTGTGGGAGTTGATGGGATGAAAATACATTAAAGTAACCGACATGGTGTCTGGGACGCAGGATGTACTTAAGAACTGCTTGTTGGGGCCTGCCTGGTGGTGGTGTGGTTAAGTTCACGTGCTCCACTTCGGCGGCCCAGGGTTCATGGGTTCAGATCCTGGGCACGTACCTACACCACTCATTGAGCCATGCTGTGGCAGCGTCCCATATACAAAGTAGAGGAAGATTGGCATGGATGTTAGCTCAGGGACCATCTTCCTCACCAAAAAAAAAAAGAACTGCTGGTTTCCTCTGCTCCCTCTTCTCCTATAGAGATTTATAGTCATGGTGTTTGCATTTCCAGGAGGAGGATGTAAGAGTAATAATTAGGTGACATTTTTTTCTAGGTTCTTAATTTTTAAGGTAGAAAACCTGATATAGGGTACATTACATACCCTGAGGCATCATGAATTTTTGCTGAAATGAACACTCTGCATTTCAGATTTGGATTTTATAGTTCAAAACATTCCTTGGAGAAAAAAGGTTATTTTTTTAAAAGACAAAAGAAATACTTTGCTGTGGGAACTTTAAACAATACACTTGTAAATAAACTTAAACCTGAAATTCTCACTGCCTCAGTCCAGCTTCCTAAGGGTGACCAAGTGCTAATAGAACTTAAACTTGAATCTTCCTGCATTTTTCCTCCTGGCCTTGGCAAAAGCTCTTTTCCATCTGGGGAAAAAAAAAAAAAGCTCAGAGGGAAAAAAAGCTCTTTTCCCTCTGGACTGTCTGTGTGAAACTTTCTCATCTTCTTGCTGAAGCCATCCTGGTATAAAATGCACACCTGATCCTACTCATTCTAATTGCTTCAGCCCTGCTTTTCTTTGTCTATTGGGCTATGATTGATGTATATCACCATATAGTTCCCCTGTAAGGGTTTTGCATATTTTCTTCCTTTCACAGTGGATCATGAGTTTCTTGAATCAACAATTTTACTTTATAGTAATAAATTATTTTACTTTATTGTAAGGCCTTATGATTTTTTTTTTGTAAAATGGAAAATATGTAAAATGGAAAAGCATTGAAATTGTGATTGTACACAAACGTTCTGTAGGCAGAACTGTGTCTGAAGACCATAAATGAATATAGATTATGAGAAACTAAGAACTGTTTTGAGTACACTTCATCGTAACTAAGTTTATTTAAAGAAGGAATATAGGTGCAGGGAATTGTTTAATATTGAGAAGTACCAGCCTGCTTCTGTTCCTGGAGGTATGATATGAAGAATTGTGTGCTACGTGAGTTTGTCGTATTTCATAACTTCATGTAGCATTATCTGCTGTAACTACTTATATGTCTTGTAAATGCTATGTCACCTTATTTCCATTATAACTAATGATTGAAAAAAAAAGAGTTTTGTAAGGATGAACAATTCTTAAAACATTTGCAGATGTAATTTTGTGGCCAGAGGTTGATGCTTTTGAGTATTATGAGTTTTCTTCAACACCTTCTTTAAATAAGGTGTTATCTTACTGATTTTAACAAACTTTGAAATAGGCATCATAAATAAGGAGGGAAATAATCATGTCAGTGTCTTGAATTTACACATACATGCATGTCTTTGATGCACAGTTCAAGCATCCTTGGCGGGGACTGTCATGATCTCCGTTGCATTTGAAGGACTTTCACTGGGCTTTTCCTCCTCTGAGTCACTCCCTACCTAAGAGGAAGCTTAGTAACACGCAAGGAGAATGCCAAATCCCTTGAAATTATTTAACGTACGTGATGCTTCAGCTGAGATAAAAACTGGTCATTTTTAAAAAAATTATTAATCCAGAATTCTCTTAGTGAATTTCAGTTCCCCATTTAGACATAGCTTTCTTGAAAGGCTGTAGTAAATCCTTCATCTGACTTGAAGGAGAAAGTTTCCAAAGGAGAGAAGACTGTGTCTTCTTGCCTCAGTTCCAGCACACAGGGAGCCATAATGCTCTTCCTTTATTAGATGTGGCCGTGGTTCTTGCTTAGGGATGTCAGCATTGGTTTGAGAGCTACTCAGAGTGGGGTTGGTGGGCAGGTCTTACAAGGACACACATTCAGAAACTGAGAGTAGACATGTCATTTATACCTCAATAAAGCTGAAATTAAAAAAAAATAGTCTCTTGAAAGCAGAGCTAGAAATTGTGTTGCTTGAGTCCATCTGAAACATAATCTTCTCTCTTGCCATATACATGTTTTTACTTGGTTTGTGAGCTACATGCCTATAGGCTATGAAATCTAGGTTATAAAAGTATAACAATAGCCATCACTTCCAAAAGTTTCCTCCTGCTCTCTTTATTTATTATTATTTTGTGTTTGTGTGGTAAGAACACAACATAGGATCTACTCTCTTGGCAAATTTTTAAGTATACGGTAGAGCGTTGTTAACTATAGGCATGATGCTGTTCCACAGTGTATACTTATCTCTGATGTCATCAAGTTGCATGCATTAACTATGTGCAGCCTTTTGTATGTCAATCCTCCCTCAATAAAATTGTTTAAAATATTTTAAAAAGTTGAGATTAGGCATCTAAAGACTGACGGCATTTTGACGTTTCAGCAGCATGCGAGCGTGTTAGTACTGGACTGTCTCACTGAGTGCAGGTGTGGTTTGAGCTGTAGCTAGTAGGACATCATTGTGACACGCCCCATTTTAAGATCAGTTTCTGTAACCCCAAAAGCTACAAAATCTGGAAGCCATTTATTTCATTGATAGATGATTTGAACTTAGCTCTAACTTTATTGGATAAATTGTTGGCATTGACTACTGATAAAGGATGAATTTTCAAAATACAGCATCTCTGGCTTTAGTGTGAGTAAAAGTGGAAAAAAAAAATCCCAAGCTTGCTGAATTGCTTTAAAATTGTCTCCATTCCCATTAATACCTTTTGTGAGACTGGTTTCTCTACTATGACTGTTATTAAAACAAAACGGAAGCATTTTAGATACGCATTATCCCCTGCAAATAGCATTACCATCCATCCAGTTTAGATTAGTAAATTAACAAGCAAGAAGCAAACTCATTTGTCACATTAAAAACTTTATTGATACAGTTTGTTCAGGGTGTGCGTGTAGAAATTTCATATGGGGAATATTTCTCTCACAATTTACAAAAAGATAAAGAGTTATGAGCGTCATAGCATTTCTCTTAATTGTCTATGAACACACTCAATGAATAATGTGCAATATTTGGAAGTCTTTTTCTTTTTTCCTGTGTTTTATTTGTTCTGATTATATTTATTGAAATGTAATTTTATATAATAATATATAGTATATATTATTATATAGTAATAACAAATTGGGGAAAAATTAAAAGGTGAAAAAATGTAGGCTTGCTTTTTTTGTCTTTCGTTTCATTTTTCTCCAGTAATTCATTTTTGTTATATTTTACAAAAGTATCCTTTGCCATAGGTAGTTTGAGAACCACTAGTGTAGTGAACGCATCTGCAATGGAGGGGACAAGCAGCCATTTGGTTTATAAGCACATCTTACAAACATTCCTTCTCCTAGGAGCTTTTAGTAAATGCATACACCTTGTGATTTTCCTGTGACGTGTAGGGTCCCCACCATTTTTTCTGTTCTATTTAAATGAAGGTAGACATAACTCATCATTACCTTGGAGACAACATTCTGCCTAGTTTTAGGATGATTGTTTTGAAATGCATATTTGATTTTTTTTCTAGCCTTGGACTTGTAACATCAGTTGTTACATTTATATCGGCTCTGATGAAAAATGCTGGTCTTTTAATAGGCTACTAATTATAAATATTTTTCTAATGAATTATTTTATAAATGAGAGCCATGTGACAAAATTTGTCAAAAGAGTCAGCTCCTTGGTATATACTGGGTAGGAGACTGTTTTCAGATTTTGGACTTGTTAAAGCTATCAGTAGTTAACCAGGTAATTTGGATTTTTAAGTGATTTATAACCAACTTAATTGTTTGGTGACTTGGACCTGAGAATGGTATATTAGTTTCCTAGGGCCGTTATAACAAAGTACCACAAACTAGGTGACTTACAACCACAGAAATTTATTCTCTTACAGTTCCGGAGGCCAGAAGTCTGAAATCAAGGTGTCGGCAGGGCCACGCTCTCTCCTAAGGCTCTCGGTGAATCCAGCTTCTGGTGGCTCCAGGCCTTCCTTTATTTGTGGCTGCATCACCCCAATCTCTGCCTGTCTTCACATGGGCAGCATCTTCTCTGTGTCTTCTCCTCTTCTGTCTCTTATAAGGACACTTGTCATTGGATTTAGGGCCCACTCAGCTAATCCAGAATGATCTTCTCATCTTGAGATCCTTAATCACATTTACAAAGACCCCTTTTCTAAATAAGGTCACATTCATAGGTTCTAGGGATTAGGACTTAGAAATAGCTTTTTGGGGGCCATCAGTCAACCCACTACAGATGGTAACAGATTTTTTATAATTACTGAGCATCTCTTAAGTGTTATATATAATGAGCTATAGTAGTTGCTGGGGGAATGTGAGAGTGAAGAGTGCCAACTTTGGGGTAGACAGCCCTGGGTTTGAGTTGAGGTTCTAGTGTTCTACCTTTGTTTCCTGGGGCATGTTTCTTAAATTCTCTGCGTCTCAACTTTTTCATCTGCAAAATGACACGATGAGGAGATGTAATATTCCTGAAAATTCTGAGCAGTGTGATAGATACATCACGGGTGATCATAATTACAGTGTTCCCTTATTGGAAGATGCACATTTTTATCATTTTGGAAATCAAGGTGCCACTTGAAATCAACCACTGGTTCCCTGACTTTGTGGATTCATGGTACCTCCCATGCCTCCTCAGTAATGTTTTCGTGGGGCTCCTAAGGCGAAAGAAATACCTCCCTGTTCTGTTTACTAATTAGTTAGGTCCAAATGACTAAATAAGTATTTAAATAATGTCCTAACAACTTAGTAGCAATTTGAAAAATATTTTATTTTATTCTTAACTCCAGTTACTTACTAACGAGATATGCACACACACTGGGCACTGCACAACTTCTCAAACCTGGGAATTAGATTAGACACTGCCACCCTCATTCATGCTCCACACTGATTTTTGCACAACATGTACTGCTTTTTATCACAGGAACCACCAAAAAGCCAGCTTTGCAAAGATGTTGTCATCGACAGGAATGTAACACAGTCTAATTTGAAACCATAAGATAACCCAAGTGGGCTGTCGGCATGATGTCCAACTGAGGTCAAGTATTGTTTTCTTGTTTGATTATACTAAATTTACTTCCTAATCAGCAATGTAAAAACCTGACTTTCTTTTTCTTTAAGAATTTCCTAGTCTCCATTATCCTAGATAATTTATATATTATATTTTATTCTAAACTCATTGCTTTTTCTAAATTTCCAACCCCACCTATTTTAATGTTTGAAAATTTTGTTTTATAATTCTTGCATAAAATAATTGTTCCATAAATGCTTGTGGATGAATACCATGCGAAAGAAACCCCTTTTCTTTCAGGCTAACACAGAGGTGAAAGATTCAGGAGATAGAAAGCTTGCTGTATTCTTTTTTGATCTGGTTTGGCTAACCAGTCACTTTTTATGAAACAAGCTCTGATCTAGCTTCTTTCACATAGGCCAGAGATAAGGGTGATGAGTTAGGAAAAAAGTGTTAGGTCATCTTTAGTTTATGTTTTCATGAACCGTATTTAGTGCTCTGTGAGATGACTGTCTTGAACTGTAGATTCAATGTACCGATGGGGTCTTTGAGTGACATGCATTTGTTCATAATATTTATGTTTGCCTCTTACTCTTCATTATTTCATTCATTCAGAAACTTTCTTGAGCCTCTCAGGACTTGTGTACTGGGATCTATGTATACTAAATGCACTGAGCATCAGTGATAAGCAAGGTGGACATCACGTGATGTGCTTAAAGTATTTAGCACAGTGGCTGGCGCATAGTAACTCATCAGCAAATGGTAGATGGAATTAATATTATTAAGTTTATGTAGTATGCATTAAAAAGCTCCACCAGAAGGAACACAGAGATAAAATACAAATCAATAGATCGTGAATATTTTATTGTAAACTTTGGCTAGAGAGGGAATGTGAGGCTTCTCTGTGACAAAAGGCCTAATGATGGTTCCCTTGTTGACATTTATCACATCGTCATGCCTGGCAACCTACTATTGCTCTTCAGTTATTAGATTGCACATGTGTTGGAGGATCTGTCCTCAACCCATTAAAAAATACGTATGGTTCTCAGGGGTATTTAGTACATCAAAAGTGTTTAAAACCCTCAAGGGTTAGTAAGTAATTAGCCTTTATGCCTAATGTGTAAACAGCAGAGGAATCTTTGATTTTGGCTCAATCAATGTAATTTTGATGTTAATAGATCAGCAGCCAACAGTTAAATAAACTTTGACACTGAGAGTAGACATGTCATCAAGGGCGCAATCTAATTTACTATGGATCGATCAACCAGCTAATTTCCTTTTAGTTTAGACATTTGTAAAACACTTTTCTCACACATTTGTGATGTACATATGTGCAAACCTTCTTGCTTAAAAAAAGAGCAAAACAAAAACAACTTAAATAATTGTGGAACTCTAGTGACTCACCCTATTCAACCAGACTTCAGAGTATTAGATCTGGGTCGCATGCATTTGCTGAAGAATGACTAAGAAGCTTCTGATTCTTCTGAGCTCACATCTACGACATACTTAACATTTCCCTCTTTCATTTTTATAACCTATATACAAAAACCTCCAGCGCCCCTTCAATTTTATTCTTCTTTTCCTTAATTAAAAAAAAAGTAATTCCATATTGCATAATTTTCATTTGTAAATTGACTTTTTAGGCACCCCCAAAAGAGGAAGAAAGCTCTTATTTGTAAAATATGAGCCAATACTGTTTCATCTTGAGAAAACAAATGGCAGTTGGGACCTTTGTAGAGCTGCAAGGCTAATACAGGCTTGAATGGAGAGACAGGTGACATTTATACGTATTTTCTCTATTGTGTAGTTTTTAAAAAAATCTCTTTTTTAATAGTTTCCTTTTGAAAGCAATTCTTATGGACTTGAAATTAGTTATTATTATTATCCTAGACAAATATTTTCATTTCGTAGAGAAATAGGCCTCCTTGTGTTTTGATAAGCACTGCTTATCAGTTCATCTAATTGCTGGGGCATTGAATTCCAATTCTGGCCGTAGTGGGTTAAAACTTCTAATAAAAATCTGGGATGCAGTCGGCTTTCACAATGGCATACAAAAGAAATTGTGAGATTCCAAGTTTAATAAGATTCATTATTCCAGACAAAAGTTTAGGCTGGAAGGGAACAGTCATCCTTCATTATTAAATATATTTAGTCATTTAACTAGCATTAATTATTGGTATAGGATATTATGGGACAATGACCCTGGGTTGGCAAAGTTGACAATCCAGGGACACTCTCTTCATGAACGAGACTAGTATCTGGTTGTTCAATTTATAAATTTAGCTAAAGCAAGGGGTCATTTTTTTTAAATCTAAAATATTTTCTTTTAACTGAAAACATCTTTTTGATGTAGGGCCAAGGACTCTGCTTTGCACTTGAGTATGTGTAGTTTTTCTTGAAAAAAATCATACCTATTATATATCATCTATGATTTCCAGTTTCCGTTTCTTTAAAGAAGGATGAAAATGAGTTAATTATCAAAACTGGGCCATAGGGACGTAGCTGTTAACTATACTATTCTGTCAGCTTTTGAATATTTAGAATTTTCCATGTTAAAAATGTTTTTAAAATAAAAATATAAAGAAATAAAGTGATTAAGAATTTAAAACCTATAAGGAGAAATGGAAGCGCAGAATCTCTCTTGCATTTTATAATATTTTAAAACTCTACCCAGGAAATCCATGCCACTGTAGCTGCTACTGAGCATTGAGCTAAATGCTGTGGATTGAAAGATGTTTTAAAATCAGTGCCACCCTTGAGAAACCCATGGTTTGGTTTACATGTAAACCCAAGAATTACATCATGGCGTCGTCAGTGCTCTAACAGTATATAGAGAGAGATAGGAGAAAACTAAACCTTCCTGGGAACTTGGGGAATACTTCACAGAATCGTTGACGATACTAAACCAGAAAAAATAGTAATTTATTAGTTCATTTCTATTGCAAAGTGAGTGTCTTGGTCAGATTGTTCATAATGAAGACGTGAGCTGCCCTACCTCTCCACATCCTGAAAAATAGGCCTTTCTTTGAGCATCAGTGCTTCACTGGAATAGTTCACATGGTGCTGATATGTGAGTCCTGCAAACTTTGGTGAATCTTCAAATACAATGTCAAGATTGTCTCGTTACTCATCAGGTATTTATTAAGCATGCATTTATCTTTTTAATTTTTAAAATTAATTTTTACTGAGGTATAATTGACATATAACATTATATTAGTTTCAGATGTACAGCGTAATGATTCGATATGTGTATATATTGCTAAATGATCACCACAATAAGTCTAGTTAACATCCATCACCATACGTGGCTATGAAATTTTTTTCTCTTCTGATGAGAACTTTTGAGATTTATTCTGTTAGCAACTTTCAAATATACAGTACAGTGTTATTAACTGTAGTCACCATACTGTACATTTCATCCCCATGACTTATTTATTTCATACTAGAAGTTTGTACCTTTTGACTTCCTTCATCCATTTTGTCCACACACCACACCCTGCCTCTGGCAGCCACCATTTTGTTCTCTGTATCTATGAGCTCAGTTGTTTTATTTTGTTTTCAATATTCCACATGAAGTGAGATTGTATAGTATTTGTCTTTCTCTGTCTGACTTATTTCACTTAGCATAATGCCCTCAAGGTCCATCCATGTTGTCACAAATGGCAAGATTTCTTTCTTTTTTTTGTGGCTGAATAATATTCCATGTGTGTGTGTGTATACACACACACACACACACACACACCCCACATTTTCTTTATCCATTCACCCATCAATGGACACTTAGGTTGTTTCCATATCTTGGCTATTGTAAATAATGCTACAGTGAACATGGAGGTGCACATATCTTTTAGAATTAGTGTTTTCTTTGTCTTTGGATAAATATCCAGAAGAGGAGGGGCCAGCCTAGTGGTGTGGTGGTGAAGTTCACACAATCCTCTTCAGTGGCTGGGGTTCTCAGGTTTGAATCCCAGGCACGGACCTACACACTGCTTATCAAGCCATGCTGTAGCAGGCATGCCACATATAAAGTGGAGGAAGATGGGCACGGATGTTAGCCCAGGGCCCATCTTCCTCAGCAAAAAGAGGAGGATTGGCAACAGATGTTAGCTCAGGGCTAATCTTCCTCACCAAAAAAAAAAAAAAAACACCCAGAAGTGGAATTGCTGGATCATATGGTAGTTCTATTTTTAATTTTTTGAGGAACCTCCGTACGGTTTTCCATCGTGGCTATATCAATTTGCATTCCCATCCACAGTGCACAACAGTTCGCTTTTCTCTACATCTGTACCAACATTTGTTATTTCTTGTCTTTACATTTAACAGGTGTGACGTGACATCTCATTGTGGTTTTGGTTTGCGTTTCCCTAATGATTAGTGATGTTGAGCATCTCGAGCGTGCGTTTAAAATGTGTGGGTGAAAAAGTCATTTAATATACTTATTAAATGTACTTTTTAATATATATTTAATTTTTAGTATATATTTAATATACTTATTCTCTATTTGCATTTGTGCACCAAGATGTCTGCTAGTAAAGAATGTTTGGAAGAATTTATTTATTCAGCAAATTATGGAACTGCCCTATTATAAACCTGTCTTTCGTTCAAGAAATTTTCATCTAATATCTACCATGTCCAGACCTTGTGTTAGATACTGGGCACATCCACAGAGAAGATAGACACAGTTATAGAACAATACACAATGTGATGCATTTGGTTAAGTCATTTATTATGCACCTAAAAATACCAAATGTCATTTGTGCATATGCGTACATATGTGAAAATGTTTTAAATGTACTGGAAGGGGTGACTTCAAGTTCACGAGAGTGATTTCCTCTGGATATGGAGACGATGAATGTGTCACCTTTACTGAAAGATTCATTTCTTCTATAGAAAAATTATGACTAAATTGTAACAATTGCCAGTTTGGGGTGGTGGCATTCATTGGTGAGAAAGTAAAGGCAAAGTAATTTATTGATTATTGATTAGACTGGTTTATTTATTTATTTAGAACAATAAATAATTTTTCCCTTTAGATTTTATGGGTCATTTCCAGGTTGCATCTGTATTTTGAGCAAAAGTTAGTTGTGCTGAAGTCAGGTCTGAGGGGTGCAAGGTGCGTGAATGCCTGTAGGCCTGCATTTAAAAATGGGACCCGGGGCATTTCTTGGGAGAAAAAGTTTGGTGAAAGCAAAAGAAGTTTCGATTTTCTTGGGGGATTATGAATGTTGCAAAGGGTTGAGGAAAACTATAACATGGACAGCTAAATTGTTTTACACCCTAAAGTTAAAATGCACCATTTTGGCAACTAAAGGACATTGTCATTTAGGTTCTGACCAAGATTTTGGAAATAATCTCTTGTCCTCATTCAGTATATACTTTTATCTTTGGTTTATTTTGCTAAGACACATCATTTCCTCTCTCCTTGCTAAGAACTGTAGTCATCTTATCCTTCTTTTAGAATGTATTTCTTTAAGCTCTTTAAAAACTTCAGTCATGAAATGCTTAATGTTCTAAATCTGAATAATACATTTGGAATGTAGCTGCATAACTCCCTTAGGTCTACAGTTTTTTAAATGGAACAATTTAAAATATTTTTTGTGTAAATAGACACTCAGAGTAAATGAATTTGGTAAGAATGCAGTAGTGTTTTCTAGGTATAACTGGTCTTGTTGTGAAACAAATAAATACAAGGTATTGGCTGAATTCAAGGTAAAAAACACTTTTTAATTGTTTCAAATGACCTCAGTGTTTAATAAAATAACAGGAAAGCATAGTGGTTAGTCAGACTGACTTGTTTTCGAGTCCTAAATTCAGCATTTATTTGCTGTGTGATCTCAGAAAAATTACATACCTTTTCTTAGCCTTAATTTCTTCATTTGTAAAATGGCTGTTGTAAGAATAACTACTTAATAGGTTATTGTTGTGAGGATTAAGTGAGATTGTGTATGTGAAAAATGCCAAGCACATAGCGAGAATGTAATCATAAGTAATACTTAACTGTTGGTCTCAGCATTCACTGGTGTATTAATTGTGTAGTTTGTGGGGTGGGCCTGTCTTTTGCTCATCATACAGTATACATCCCCAAATAGACCCCGTTGTCTCAGCTCTTTGGTTATACACAGATCTCTACTCTTCCACTAGCTATATACATTATTTATTTTCTTTGTACTTCTGTTCCCCTGTTTATAAAAAGCAAATAATAATAGTACCACCTCATTGGGTTGTAGTGAGGATGAAATAAAGAGTTGCTTTACTCTCCAGTACTCAATAAATGTTTGCCCTGTTTTTGTATTACACATGCTCTTTTCTTTGCTTGAAATGCCTTTTCCCCTCACTCCTTCCTGAAGACTCCTTGGTTGTCACTTTGTTGCATTTTTTAGGGTTGTCCTAAGCAGAGTTTAATATTCCCTCTTGTGTGTCCCAGTACCATTTTGTACATACTAATATTATAGCACTTGACACATTGTATTATAATTAGTTGGCTTTTTACTTGGTTCTGTGCTATCCTAAGTTGTTATAACAAGGCTCTGTTGTAACAAGCTTCCATTTAAGGCTAAGTACAGAATGATGCTCCACCAGTATGTGGAGCCTTATATCCTTTCAAAAGGTAGAATAGATAGACTATTTTTAGGTTGTGCAATTATTACTTGTCCTTAAACTGATATGTGGCATTTCAAAATTGGCAGGTGGAGTGTTTTCCACATTAGCTCCATATGACTGTTGGTCAGTTCAGCACATAGTTTGGGGAATAATCACTAGGCGGGAACCCAGATGCTCTCAGGGCTGTTTCTCTAGGGACTGTGTAGCCTCTGAACAAGCTATTAACTTATTAATGCTTTATTCTTAAAATTGAGATAATGAGACCGAACTTACTGGGTTGCTGTTACGATTAAAGGAGAGAATATGTAAAGCCCTGTCCCTGGTAGTTAGGTGGTGCTCTGTACATCTCAGATCTTTTCTTCTTGCTCCCACTTTATCCATTGCTGAAATAAGGATGCTGATTCTTAGAAAGCATGAGAAAAATAATATAAGTGATACCTGCTCACTAAAGTTCCACTCAGTAGTGGTGTTATAGTTTTGATAATTTTTTGAATGTCCCAATGGGGAAATTGAAGAGATTGATGTCATAGTTGGGGTGAAGCAGTGTTTTCAGCCACCAGCCAGAACTAACGATCAGGCACCAAAGGAAGAAGAAGGAGAAACATAATGTGCAAAGAGAGAGGGAGACTTCAGACATGATCTCAAGTCGTAAAAACTCAGGAGCCAAATTACCAAACAAATACTCACATAGGCAAGTTTTCAAAGAATCGCAATATTGATTCTTTAAACATGGAAATTCAAAGGCATCGTTTTCCTTCTGTTTTCGTTTATCTTTCACTTCAAGAAACTGCCATTATAGTCCTAAGATTTTGGATTTGTGATTTGCTGTACTTTCTTAATTTTAATGTCAATTCATTTCAGATTTCCACCAAATATTTTTTAATTATATTTCTTTTCTTTCTTTGTTTCTTTTTGTTTTTTTGGTGAGGAAGATTGGCCCTGAGCTAACATTTTTTGCCAGTCTTCCTCTTTTTGCTTGAGGAGGATGAGCTGAGCTAACATCTGTGCTCGTCTTCCTCTACTTTGTATATGGGACGCCACCACAGCATGGCTTGATGAGCGGTGTGTAGGTCCACACATGGGATCCGGACTGCTGAAGTGGAGCATGCGAACTTCACCACTACACCACCGGGCCGGCACCCTAATCGTATTTCTTTATTGAGTTCTTGTTGTTTCAGGCCGAAGGTCTTATAAGTTTAGAAATTTAGCCAAATTATACTTTGCATTTTGTGCTTTACCTGTGGGAGCTTCATCTTATCCAGCATTCAAGTTCCACCTCTGGCCACATCACCTCTCCCCATTTTTCTCACGTGGCATACGCACACTCTGAGGGGTTTAAAGTCTCCCAGTGATGGTTAATAACTTGAATTAAAAATCATAAAATTTTCGTATTAGGCATGCTCTTCTCACCATTGTACAGCCTTTTTATTATATTTGATTAATGTACTAACTGCATTACACATTAAATGACGCTGCTGTTTCATAGAAAGGGTAGCTAAAGCTGAAATTCTTTTAGTTTTTATTTCTCTGGGTGGATTAAGACACTTCATTCATTCATAAACTCAGGGCATGTTTATGGAGACTCATTGAGGGCCTGCTCAATAAGGATCTCGGAGACCTTATTTGAGGGTGTCTGCTGGGTGAGCAAAGGTCCTTCATGGACCTACAGTTCAGTGGGAGGGAGAGACAGAATCAGACATGCAGGAAACTAAGCAGGCTGTTATGAAGTTTAGAAGGAGGGAAGCTGACATAAGCAGGACCCTGGGTCAGGGACTGTGGGGCCACAGAAGGCAGCAGGGAGGCCAGTGTGGCGGGAGCTCCCAAGGAGATGGTGGGAGGCAGGGTGGAGAGATGACCCTGAGGGCCACAGGAAATCACTGGCTGTCCTCAGTTGGGCCTGATGAGGCTGAGTTTGTGAAAGATCATTCTGTAGTGAGGAGGTGGAATGGCAGGCAGCTAGATGGTTGGGGATGTGACGCTGAATAAGACCTAGTACTCCCAGGAGCTTCCAGGGTGCTGGGGACCCCTGAAGAGTAACCGGGCAGCCTGTGGGAAGCCTAGAGGACCAGTGGCAGGAGCTCAGAGTCCTGCGTGAGGGAGCACTGGATGGGAGGAGAAAATGGCTGCAAGAGATGTCAGCTGGTGTCACAGTGTAAGCACTCTGCAACCCACGCGGAAGAGTTTTTGGTTTTAGGAAGAAGAGTGAAGGGGAGTAAGGCTTCACTCAGGGGAGTGCCCTCACCACACTGAGGCAGTGTAGAAAGTTACTTTTCCTTCAGTGTGGACAAAGGATCTGAGGTGAGAGAAGGGGAGCAAGAACGGAGAAAGAGACTCACCATTGCTGTGTCTTCACGGATGTTTTCATTTGTGGTTTAGGGGAAGAGGGTCTCTTGTCCAGTTTTTCAAAAGTAGGTGATTGACTGTTTTCACTGTCCAATGCTTGTCCTATAACCCTTTTTAGCTTTTTTTTTTTTTTTGGTGAGGAAGATTGGCCCTGAGCTAACACCTGTTGCCAGTCTTCCTCTTTTTTGCTTGAGGAAGATTGTCCCAGAGCTAAATCTGTGCCCATCTCCCTCCACTTTGTGTGTGGGACGCTGCCATAGCATGGCTTGATGAGTGGTGTAGGTCTGCGCCTGGGATCCCAACCTGCGAATCCCGGGCTGCCAAAGCAGAGAGCATGAACTTAACCACTATGCCACCAGGCCGGCCCCCCTTTTTAGCTTTTATACGTTAAAGCAGTTTTGTTTTCTGAGATAAACAACACTGGATGTCCGGCCTCTCTTAGAAAACTTCAGTACTGAAAAATTGTATTTATGAGTTTTCTCAAAAGGCAAGAGAAGCAAGTGCATAGGAAATCATCCAAGTCATGCATATTTCAAAACAGGAAAACTGCTGCAGAACCTGCATGTTACTGTTTTTTAAAAAGGTGTTTTAATGGTGATCTTATGATGTAGATTCGCTATATATTCTTTAAAAACCATAACATGTCCCATTTCACAAATTACCCATGATTCATAGGATTCTTCTTCTAAACTTAAGAGTAAAGAATTGGTTCCTCATTTTCCCTATGTTCTAAAAACTTCACTGGAGCTTTTTCTTGGTTCTGAATTGTTTGAAATCAACTATATAGTCATTTTCAAAAGTATATACAGGTCTCATTAATACATATTAGATTCCTTTTCACAAAAGTAATTTAGTTAGGGGAGTTTCCTATTAAATAATATTTTCACTGCTTTAAAAATTTGGGGACTTTAAAAATTGTCCAAATAATTGGGGTAAACGAAAAGGGAATTTAAAAGGCTATGAAATAGGAGGAGCAGAACAAAAGTTTCTCCATCTTAAGAGTCTTAAAATCTGTGGCAATTGCTCGTGTCATTGGAAAACCAATTTTGTGACACTTGGGCCTCTTGAATAAAAAAAGTATTCCATGGTCACATTAGCTTGAAAAATACTGAATTAAACAAAGGTAGACCATTTTCTTTAGGTAGGGCTGCTTAGAGCCATAAATATGCTAATGTGAGTGGTGACTCTCCCAAAGTGGGTATAACTTGTAGAGTTTCCCAGACTGTATGATCACAAAACTTTTTTTAAAGAAGTATTTCTGGGACTAGTGTTTTCTGGAATTTACTTTGGAAATGCTGATCTTTCACGCAGGGTGCTTAGGGGAAGTGGGGTACAGGAACATATCTCCTAGCCCCATCCCCCTTTGCCCCATTATGGTCTTGTATTGTAATTGCTTTTTATTACCACCTTCACCTGGAGGGTGGGGCTGTCTCTTGTTCATGTTGCTCCCCAGTGGCAAGCCCAGGGCCTCACTCCTAATAGTATGAATAATAGTTTACGTCAGCATTTTTTCTGTGCCATGTGGTATTAATGAGGTAGGTATTATTATTATACCCGTTTTACAGATGTGGAAACTAAGACACTAGGAGGTTAAAAACTTGCCCAAAGTCACACAGCTAGTGAGTGCTGATCTCATAGGAGGTGCTCAATAAAGGTATGACTAAAGGATTGATTTCTGCCCTACCTAAGCCTATACTATTCATCACAGTTTTGTTTTTATAATTTAATTTTTACTTTTGCAGAGGTAATTATGTGTGTAGTTTAAAAGGCAAATAATACAACTAGTATACTAAGTACATACATATACACTGTCTCTCTCTCTTCTCCTATCTACTATAATAAAAAATACCAATCACTTGTCACCCTCCATCCCCCACCATTTCTGATTCCCACTTCCCAGGGGCAATCCCTTTAGACTCTTTTAGTTGTTTCTTTGGTATTTATTCAGTTTCTAAATAATGGGCTTGTAATGCTGTATGTTGATTTATTAATTTTAGATTTTATCTTTTGTCTTCCTGGTAGTGTAAATGAAAATTTAGCTTTCCTTATATACTTACTTCCCCTTCCCTTATCCTCCCAATGCTGTTATATAAGAATTTAAAAATAAATCAATAATCAGTGTTCATGTTATGATAATTATGTAACTTTTGTTTTTTGAAGGACCAAGTATTGTACTATGAGTACATTTACTTTCTTATACAACCGTTTGTTTTGCCTGGAGTTAATGATTTGTCTTTTTTTTTATTTGCCTACATTTTTATATATTCGTCTTTAATTTTTTCCCCAAATGCTCCATCAGATGTGCCATACACCCACCACTATTTTTTTTTTTTTTCCAGAGTGCTCCAGTATTTCAAATAATTGGTCCTTTCCCCTATTTTCTTGGAGAATTTCCTTTGGGAGCACCCTGTCCTCCTCCTCTCATCCGTACTAATTGCTTTCTAGGCTGGCTAACAGCTGTTATCTGGGAGTCTTCTTCTCCCCACTCCTATGTCGGATCCACTCTCTTCTAGGCCCCATGTCTTCGTAGTCCTCGGTTTACTTCCTGATTTTCTAGACCACATCTCCAGTAGCTTCTTAGGAATATTAGCTTTAGGGGTTTGGGGAAGGATTCTTCTCTCTGTGCTTTGCCTCTGTTTCTTTAAAGTTCCTTTTCTAGTTTTTGTTTTGTTTTGCTTTAGAGGCACTAAAATGCTGTTTGGAAGTTCTATGGGAGATAGAACTTGACCATTTGTCCTTTGTTGGGCCTTCCTGCAGAGAGATCTGGAGGGGCTACTGTGGGTCTTTTCTTTGGCACCAGTCAGTTTCCCCAGAAGAATCTGCCAGTCCCCGCACTAGCTGCTAGCATTCTAGACGCTGAGTGAGTTATGTCACCTTTCATATCATCCTATTTTATTCAGTATCTGATTGCCCACCTCAGCTATGCTTGAGGTCCCTAAGTTAAAAAGCTGTCTGGTTTAATCTCTCCAGAATGCAACATATCTGTTGTCTGCCTAGGATGGGAGGTGGCTGTATTAGATGAAGGAGTGGGACTGAGTGCCTAAATCCTCCTTATAAAGTTTCTCAAACAGTCCTGTTTCAGTCTGTTCCCTACCTAACCTTTAACAATCCGTGCATTCTAGAGACTTTCCAGATTTCTTGCCCCTCTCCAGCCTTTAATTTATTTTCTTGTAACCTAAAAGTTACAAAGTAAATGACATGAACGCTTGTATACTCTTCACCTAGATTTACTAATTGTTAACATTTTGCCACATTTGTTCTCTCTCTCTCTCTATTCATCCATCCATCCAACTATCCATCCACATTCATCTCTCTATCTATCATGTATCTATCTTCTGTAGCATTAGAGAGAAGGTGCAAACGTCATGATACTTTACCTTTAGGGGTACATTTCCCAAGAACAAGGATATTCTTTTACATAATAAAACTAGAATCACCAAATTCAGACAGTTGAACATTGATATAATGCTATTATCTAATGTACGGTTCACATTTAAATTTTTCCTATTATCCCAGTAATGCCTTTGATAGCTGTTTTTTTAATTCTTATTTTTTAATTTCACACTCTAATCAAGCATCACAGGTTGCATGTCTTCAGTTTCCTTTAAGCTAGAACATTTTTCCCGCTCCATTTTGTCTTGTATGATGTTAACCTTAAATATTACAGGCTGGTTGTTTTGCAGAATATTCCTCAATTAGAAGTCTGTCTGATTATTTCTTCATGATTAGAGTTAGATTAAAAATTTTTTTTTCTTTTTTGGCAAGAATACTCCATAGGTTGTCTTGTGTTCTTTTCAGTGCATAACATTAAGAGGCACCTGGTGGCTCTTTGTCTCATTGGTGATGCTAAGTTTGATCATTTGGTTACGATTATGTCATCCTGGTATCTCCATTGTCCTTTTCCTTTTGTAATTAGAAAGTAATCTATCTGTTGACATTTAAGAATGTACGAAGAGCTTGTTCTCCAACAATCTTTTACCCTATGGTTTTATCATGCATCAATAATTCTTTCTTGAATCACTGTTATCATAATGGTGGTTACAAATGCAAATTCTAATTCTGTAATTTCTTCGGAAGTTACGAATTGGCATTCATGTGTGGGGGGAAAAAAAGCCCTATCCTTTTCTGCACACCTGTAATTTTTTGATTGTTTTGGTATCACAGTGTACCCATGGATTCTTTTTTATTCAGTGTGTTATGGTATTTTGCATACGTGCTCTTTGATTCTCAACACGTTCCTGATTTGGCCCCAGAAACCCTTTCAATCTGCTCCCTGAGTCTTTTGAGATGTCCCCATCAGTTTTTGAGCCTTTTCTTGCTTTCTGGCACAAAAAGATGCTCCTTGTTCCATTATGCTTTTCCTGCCTTAGAGCTGGAATCAATCATTTCTCTAAGGAATTCCTTTTACTTTTAGTGGGGAATGGTAATTAGAACCCAAGATCATGAATGCTATGTGGGTTCACTGCTATTGGGATAGCATTGCTTCTAGAGATTTCAGTGGACAGAGCTGGGGGAAAAATATGTGTATATATAATTTAAATCAGGAGTTCATACTGATATTCCAACGCTCTTCCTTTCCTTTCCCCAACGTGTATTAGTATATTCTTTCTCTCACAGTAATTTACTGATTTTCTCAATCTCACCATACACACGAAATTGTTTCAGAATTACTACACCCACACCACCATCCGTGGTTCGCTTTTCTTCTTGTATGTATATTTAAACTTTCTTCACTCTCTTAATTCAGCTGCCTCTCATCCATCTGCTTGTCCAGCTTCCAGAATTATTTGATGGTTTTCTCTGCTTTGATCTTCTCTCTCATTCTCTTCTTTTTTGCTGTCATTTTAGTGGGAGTTGGGAGGAACTGTTTACAGTCTACCATGTTTAACTGAGAGCCTCATCGTAGATGTTCCATCTGCTGGTTACTTGAAGTGAGAGAGTAAACAATATTTACCTTTAATACCCAAAATAGCTCTGCCAATCATCTCTCCTTCACTTTCACAAGCTGGCATTTCTCCTGTATCCCTCACAGATGAATTAGAATTCTGTATGGCTTCTTTGACATTTCTGTCTC
This sequence comes from Tapirus indicus, assembly GCA_031878705.1. NCBI lineage: Eukaryota > Metazoa > Chordata > Mammalia > Perissodactyla > Tapiridae > Tapirus > Tapirus indicus. Next base: position 27,901,686 of record CM062937.1, on the reverse strand, counting down.
AGTAGGTGGGACTTCTTTTCAGTGGTCTCTGGTGGCAGACCTGAAAATTCAGAGATGTGGGCAATACTGCAGAGAATATGGCCTGCTTGTATTCACACTGAGGGCTGAAGGCTGCAGGTCAGGCAACCCTGGATGACTTCAGTTAGAAAAACTAGTGGACCTACCTAGGAGGAAGCAGAAGCCAAGCTGCCTCTCCAAGCCTGTTTTTGATATCTTGGTTTCATTTAATTGAAATTAGTACAGGCTTTTTCCATAAACTGTAACACTTGGATTTTCAAAACCACTTTGAAGTCTGTTGTCTCTGCCTATTCACAATGCACGTCATTTCAAATTTTGATTTTCTTTCTGCCCTATTAAATATGTTAAGTGGAAAGCTGGAAAAAACCAGAAATTTTTACCTTAGCATTCTAAGAATGCCCTTGCTATCAACTCTAATGATAAGGTATAACAGGAGTCTAAGGGGAGTTTTCGGAAAGGCAGTTTATGTGAGGCAGCCATCATCTCTGAAACAGTTTGGGAGGTTTCATTTATTTCTCTGTGGTTTGGTAAACAAAAGCTGGCATGTTCTTTCCATGAGTTTTCAGCTGCAGAGCTGCTGTTCCGTCTTGCCCCGGCAGTGGTACATTTTGGTGGTGAAATCTAAAACATATGGCAGGTTCACAGACATGCCTTTCCTGGAACCTCTTTTAGCCCTTGCCATATTGGCAGTTTTTACAGGATCTTTTTCTCTGCGCTTTATTTATTTATTTACTCTGCTTGCGTTGTGGAATTATGGGTAAGGCTGCTTTAAATCAGAATCCTGCTAAAGAAAAATATTTAAAGAACGTTTTGACCAAGAATAAAGCGAATCTTTCAACATACATCATCTATGCTGATTGGCTTATATATTTCAAAACAGGAAGAACATCTCCAGCGATGTTCACGGTTTGGTTTTGCTTTGCTGAAGATTAGGTTTAGCGACAAATTCCATCTGGCTGGGGCCCCATGCAGTCTCTCTATTGATTGGTTATATTGGGACTTCATGGGAGTGTCCTTCAAATCGCTTTTCCCAGCGTTTTTTAAAGCTCCATTGAAGAAAAAAAAAAAGACAAGACAAGGGAAAAAGGACCCTGCATTGTTTCAGTTTGCGTCCAACATGCAAAAACATAGTCCTAAATTTTTAATTAGCTAAGTGAGTGGTGAAAAGGAAAAGTCACATAACAAGCCTCGGTGAGCAGCTGGGATGTGTTGCCATGACGACAAGTTCAGCAGGCTGCCAGGGAGCATGTCAATGGGTAGTATTGGGAGAGGGCTTTGAAACAGTGCCTGCTAGCCACAATGTGATTGGTCATGCCTCTGTTGTCTTTGTGTGAACCGGTGGATGCTGGGTAAGACCTAGAGTGAATGCTCAGCTTGTCTCAAGGCTGCAATGAGGTAATGCTTCTGAATCTTTGGGGATTATGAGCTCCTGCCTCCAAAAGACTGCAGTCGAGAGTGTTTTCATTCCTGTTTGCGTTAATTACCGACTATACCACGTTAAGAAGTTTTACATCGGCTTTTATTCATTCTTTTATACTTGCATGTGTATATTAGAGATAAGTTAACACGTGTGTATGTTGCATATAGAATCTCAAGAGTGTTCTAAAAAAAGAGATGACCCTCCATATTAGTCATTCTGCTTAGAGTCAACATTTCTTGTGATTGCTGGCATCAGTGACATACCTGTTGATGGATAAATGATGTATTAAAGTGCATTTATGTGGGGTAAGCAAACTTGTTCATTTCTAGAGAATATTTTGGCATTGATTACTTTGTAAAGTCTTTTATTTATGATACGTCTTTTAATAGATATAAAGGAGGTTGTAAAGAGTGTCGGATTTTCTTGGTCAGGAGGTTTAGTTCATTTTAGATTCCTTGAAGTTGGCCGGTTTATATCCTGATATTGATCTTATATATTTTTTTCATTAATTGAACATAACATCTGACTGTTCCAAAATTATCTGATGAATAATGGTTTGACAGTTTAAACTTAAAGCTCTACAGGAAGCTCTATTTACAGATGTAAGATCTAGAAATGTTTCTGAGTGTTTGTGAAATAAATACATTAAGGTGCTGCAGTGACAGACACACATGAACTACAACCTAAGCCCTGACTCTGGTCCTCTCTGATACAGTGACTTGGATTCTTTCCAGGGTTTCTTTGGGTAGGTAGAGCATGTTTTATCACAGTCATAAACAGTAATCTAGTGCCCTGGAAAGGTTAGGCATCATCTCCAAATGCTGTATGTATAACCAGGGAGGAAGCTGAGTGGGTGACCTGGTTCATCGTGTTACAGATGGAAACCATGTGAGCTAGCTTTTGGACAGAGCTGGTTGAACTGTCATATTGCCACCCTGCTGTATTTACCTCACAAAGAGTTCATAAAAATTTATAAGCCTTTAAATGGATAAACAAAGAATAAAAACACCTCTATCGAATGGTCTCTGCTGCTGCTGCTGCATAGTACAGTGAACTCTGCCAGCTACCTTGCTTTATTTGAGGTCAGGCCACGGGCGTGTGGTTGAAACTGGATGATTATCCAGCCCAACCATCACAGTTCATGAAATACAAGGCCACGCAGTAGGAGTCAGTACCGATCTGGTCTTGCTGCAAGCCACAATTTTTTAAATTCTTAAAGAATTTAGAGGTTGCTTTAATTTTACTCATCTATATGGTTTCTAGGTCTTTGTAAACAAAGACTTATAAACAGAACCAAGGGTAAATAAATGTGATAGTATGTCTAGGTTTTAAATAATCTGTTCTTTTAAAATACTTGTAGCACAAATGGGATCTTGGGTTGTGACTTTTCACCAACATGTTGATTCCGTCTCGTAGCATAAATGCAGGAGCCAAACAGCCTGCACTTTACTCCACGAATGGGGGGGCCCTGGAAGTAGGCCGGAGTCCTTTGTCTAAAACAAAGCAGGATGCAGTGACCCCCATGGAGAATGCAAGAAAAATCCACCTGTTGATAAGACAGGTACTTTTTCTCTAAGAAAAATTTGATATCTGCTACCTTCATTTCTCTGGGGATAAATTAATTGTGTAATTTCAAATCTCAGGCCTGCCTTGCTAATTTAGACAGTTTTTGGGTTCATTAAGAATTCAGTTTTCCTGGGGCTGCCTGGTGGCGCAGCCGTTTAGTCCGCGCTTGGCAGCCCAGGGTTCGCAGGTTCGGATCCCGGGCGCCCGCCGATGCACTGCTTGTCAGCCATGCCGTGGCGGCGTCCCATATAAAGTAGAGGAAGATGGGCACAGATGTTAGCCCAGGGCCAGTCTTCCTCAGCAAAAAGAGGAAGATTGGCGACGGATGTTAGCTCAGGGCTGGTCTTCCTCACAAAAAAAAAAAGAATTCAGTTTTCCTAAGATTGGATACTCTGTAATACAGTCCAATTGTGACTGGCAGGGTTTGTTACCTTTGTTATCTTGCAGCTATAAAAGATCCTGACTTGGAAATTTAGAAATCGTATTTATTAATCCTTGTAGGAAGGCATCTTTATTTTATGTAACTACATGCTAACTTGTTTCCCTTAATTAAGCAGTAAAATTCTAATCTCTTTTATTTAGGTGATTTAGTATGTCTCCCTGGATCAGATTATGATATTGCAAAATCTTCATTATTAAGTCGTTTTAGAGCATTTAACACATGCAAAATTAACATGATTAAGTAAAATGAAAAGTAAAGAAACTTTCTGTTTAATCTCCTGCTTCTCAAGCTTTTTACTAGTTTGAAAGCCCTCTTGCAGAGGAGAAATTGCAAGTTCCAACTAGCAGGAATCATTATATCCTGTGACAGGTTCCACGATAAATGACTTCTGATGGATGTGAAGCCTGATGCTCAGAGATTAATGACAGATACAGTACTTCAGTGCTTTGCTTTCATCACTAATATCATCAAATGAAGTGAGTAGCTTAGCAAAGGGCTTTGCTCAAAAATAACGTGCAATTGATAATGCTGATGAATTGTAAACTTTTCAAAAATATGACCCTTTGGGGGAAGTCTAGAGGAAAAAGATGTGCTTTTAGATAATTTGAGAGATTCAGGAGATTAAAAAATACTTTTATTTAAAAATTCACCCTTTACTACCAAATCACAAGCCCATCACATTTATAAAATAGGGTTTATTGCGCAGTAGAAGCAAAAGTTTTTCCGGGAAAAGCACAACTTTGCAAGAAGGAGAATAAAATTATAGAAACTCTGGAAGGTCAAATATCAGAAGGATTAGGGCTTTGGAATTAGACAAAATCCTGGTTGTTGTACATTCCTTCCATGTAACTTTTGGTCACATGACCTCTGTAAGTTGATCCATCTCCCATGTTCACCAACCACAAAAGTCAGTGCCTTCCAGGGGTGGGAATGAGGGGCCGATGTACATACCTGGATCTTTATTCTAAGGGAAGTCCCTTCATGTGGAAACATGAGGAGCAGGGCATAATTGTTACCCCCAATTGAGAAAAACGTGGTGTCTGTTCTCTTTATTATGACATCAAAAAGTTGCATTTAGATAACACTTAACTTCATTCATAAAGTGCCATTAATAGTTTTTGTCAGTGGCACAACTTCTAATAGGGAATTCAGTGTTCCATGTTGATTTCATCCATTTTAAAATGTATAATTTCTAATATGATAAAAATAAGACCTTACAAGTTCACAGTATACTAACTCAGAATTTAATAATTGAAATAGAGACTAGTATGAAATGTCCTTCTCTTCCATTCATGAAGAAAGGGTTTTCTAGTTGAGTTACCAGCACTGGAAAGTACACAAGGGAGAGTATCTGCTTTGGAGAATAAACTTTGCAAGTCTTTTCAGTTCTTTAGATGGGTTACTAAGTAATATCCAAATGTTAGTCCTTTAGAAAGGACTGCTTTTCATACCTTTATGATGTAGAATCTCTTATTATGGTATAATTTCACATTTGTATGGTTTTAATATGTCAAATCTTTTTGTATTTGGAGCCATTATTGTTTAGATTGAATATATGGTGAGGTTGTATGTAATATATGGTGAAATGTTGTGTAATACATGATGTCATGATGCTGGAGTAGCAAATTATTGCCTTTATCAGTTATTACATGTTTGTCACGGCAACCTTGAGTTGATGGTTTACTTGTAGGATGGTATCGTGTCCTTGTTTTCCTTTTGTCCCCGTAGTTCCTTGCCCAGTGCTAAATATAAAATAGGTACTGATACATATATCTTATCTAGTTGTTTAAAAAATTGGTGGTTAAAGTTACTCCTGACCTCAGACCCAGAAAATAGAAGGGTTCTATGAAATCTTAGCTATGTTGGCAGGTGAATTTTCTCATCATCAAATAGTGTTTTTCATCTTTATCCAGTTCCTCTTTCAATCAACATAAAAGCCTTATGTTCTTGAAATTTGAAATTTCAACAAAAAAGGAAATGTTGTGGTTGATTTAAATCCGAGCAGTTATAGCATGTATCTGAATCTTTTAGCCGCTCATTGCTCCTGTGAGTTTCAGCATTTTTTTGGTGAGAGGGGGTGTGGGATGGTGACAAGTGTACGTATAGGTTTGAGATCCTGGACAGAACCATATTTGAATCCTGGATGTACCACTTCTTTGCTAGGAGACAGAGAATGGGTTACTTAGTCTTAGCTCTTAAAATGAGACTTATCCCTGCATCACAGGGTTGTATTAATTTAGATAACCTACATGAAGTGCCTGGCATACAGTCTCTGCCATGTAGCAGGTGGTCAGTGAATGTTAGTACTCTTTATCTCCTGTTTGCATTTAATTACTACAATGACCAAATTCTTTTAGCCTTAATGGAGTATATGGGATAGGAGAAAAATGATTTGTTCTTCAAGTCTGATCAAAGTTATTCTAGAGGAATATCTTTCTGATACGATAAAAAAATTTTATCACTTGTATTTATCTAATATCCTTGGTTTTATCAGCTTGAAAATAGGGATGTACTTGATATCATCATATTTAGAGCATTTGATATTGATTACATCTCTATTTTCAAGCAGATGAAACCAAGGATATTACGTAAATACAAGAGCATCAGACAGGAAGCATATTCTGGCAGTCGTGCTAAGGGGGGTTGGGAAAAACCAGCAGGAGGCTTTTCTAGGGGTCTGAAGAGGCAGACATCTGGCCAACAGGAAAGCGGAAGAAAGAGAACAGATTTCAAGACATCCAGACAGTGAATAGACTGGCTTTATTGACTCTTTAGATTATGGGGGAGGGGGATGGTCAGTGAAGAAAAGACAGGAGTCTTACAGTCAGTTCATGAGTCACGTGTCCACATCAGTGGTTGGCGTTATATTCAAACTAGGAGACACAAGATGTTGCAAGATTGATGAGAAAGATAACAAATTCAGTTTGGGACATGTTGAGTTTGAGGCACTGGGGACATCTAGATGGAGTTGTCTGGTAAGGAGAGAGGAGAGAGAGGCGTGTCTGGAAGTCAGGGGAGAGTTTCAGGACCAGAGAGGGAGGTTTGGCCCCCATCAGATATATATAACTGAGGGTTACTACTGGGATCGTGCATGGGAGTGCTCTATGGGGACGTAGCTTGGGAAGAGAGGAGGCTGAAGGTTGGAGCCCTCGGGAGCACTGCTTTCTAGAAGCAACCAGAGGAAACTCAGACCTTAGATCTGAATTTAGAATCCAGATTTTCTTTTAATGATTTGCACATGACTGGTTTCCCCAAAGAAACTGATAAATCAGCTCTTTGGAACTGAAAAGCCAAAGGTGGAGAGAACCACACTCATCGACTTCAGCTTTTCTGCATTTGATTGACAGACTGATGGATCTCTCCAGTCAGCCAGAGACCTTGCTGTTTCATCACACTGCACCCTTCTAGGACCACACTTTCTCCAGAAGCTGTGCTCCAGGGTGGTTATGCTATCAGGCCAAACCACGCAATCCACTCTAAACTTTCATGAAGTAAAAGCACCACAGATGGCTGAGGAAGATAGAAGATACTAAACACTAAAACAGAAACATAGCATTAAAAATAGTTTTTATTGGGGCGGCCCGGTGGCGTAGCAGTTAAGTTCACTCACTCCGCTTCAGCGGCCCGGGGTTCACAGGTTCGGATCCCAGGTGCGAACCCATGTGCTGCTTATCAAGCCATGCTGTGGCAGCGTCCCATATAAAGTAGAGGAAGATGGGCACGGATGTTAGCCCAGGGCCAGTCTTCCTCAGCAAAAAAAATAAAAATAAAAATAGTTTTTATCCATCTTCAACGTGAGTACATAAATAAGTTTATAATTAGAGGGAATGACCTAGGACTCGTGAGGAAATTGTGACTTAATCTTCTAAGTACTTTTGAGAGCTATTAAAACTCGCAAATTGTTCTTTACTTTGTCAAATTTTGCTTTAAACATTTTTCTTTCCCTCCATATAACTATATCAATATCATAGGTATTATGATTATCTATCATTAAAGCTGTTTATTGACTGTGACCCTAGGCAAGTTGCCTACCTCTCCTGGATTTCATCCATAAAATGGAGATAATAGTATCTATTTCAAAAAATTCTTGTGACAAATAAGTGAAATGGCATTATGTAAAGCCCCCTTGATAGTTCCCAGTTCATGTAGGCATTCAATAAAGCATAGATATTGTTATCAATAGGAGGAGGGGAGGGAGAAATATTCTGAGGTACTGGATAGGCAATAGAATGAAAGAAAGTGGTTAAAGATGATGGGGGGGTGTGCACACAAGTGACAATGCTTATGGTGGGAGGCATTATCAGAACAGTAAATGATGCAAGAGGAAGAAAGGGGAACATGATGGTATTTGTGTCCTTTAGGATGAATGAAGGATAGATGGGAAAGACACTGGGACATACACTGGCCACCCAAGAGGGTTGTCCGTACCTGACAGTTGGATGTTTGGGACCCAAGGCGTACCTAACTTAGATAACTTGTTGATTGGCCTGTGCTCTAATTGTTTTGTTTTAGTTTTCTGAAATCAGACATAGCTGGTTGTAGGATATGGTGATACTAAGAAGGAAAGACATTAGAACCCTCTATTGGATTAAAAAGATCACCAGCTTTGGATTATGAAATACATAATGCTAAAGAATTACGGAACATTAAAACTTATCAACCAGTGACTTAATAAGGTTAATCTTGGATATTGAAATATGAAAGTCCATTTTTTTAAAGCAGGAGAAGACAAAATGAAAAAGACAAAGCTTAAGGAAAAACACTGAAGTGATCCAGTTAAAGAATAAATTGATTGGTACAGACTGATTAAATAGCTGAAAACAATGCCTTTTATTAATCAAGAAGATATCAGGGTCAGTAACACTTTGCTTTCAAAACCCTGGACACCACAAATGGGGTGGAGGCGGTTTCAGGATGCGTGTTAGGCTTGTCAACATCTATGCCCTTCTCCCTCCTACCTGTCTGAAATCTGAAATCTGATCCAGGGGTTCTCAAACATTTGGACTTCACAGACCAAAAGCATGTCACTAATATTTGTGTGGACCAACATAAGGTCACGAGCTTTTAGTTCTGGCAAGTAAGTACTTAAAAATATATATCATCTAGGGGCCAGGCCAGTGGCGTAGTGGTTACATTTGCACGCTCCGCTTCAGAGGCCCAGGGTTTGTGGGTTCAGATCCTGGGCACGGACCCACACATGGCTCATCAAGCCATGCTGTGGCAGCACCCCCCATACAAAAAATAGAGGAAGATTGGCACAGACATTAGCTCAGTGACAATCTTCCTCAAGCAAAAAGAGGAAGATTGGCAACAGATGTTAGCTCAGGGCCAATCTACCTCACCAAAAACAAAAAAGAAAAATCATCTATTATCACCATAAAAAAGAGGACATTTCTCTCTTTCACACACACACACATATACACACAAACACGAATACACTCAAACAAAAGGAAAGAAGAGCATGGTAAAAGACAATTTTTTAAACAAGTGAAATTATGTTTATGAAAAATCTTCCATGTTGCCCTAATTTTTCCTTCTTTTCATTGTGGACTGGTGAAATTACTGTCCACACGAGCACGGATCTACAGACAGGATTTGGAAAGGACTGGTCTAGCTGTCATCTTCCTGGTCCCAGGTGACCAGCCCAGGACAGCTCGGCAACAGAAATCCTCCCACTTCTGCTCCTACAAACCCAGTGCTGAAAAGACTAATGCTTTTTCCAGGCCTCTTTGTGCCCCAAAGCCGATTTATCAAAAGAATCTTTGTTGCCAGGGAGTTCTTTTTTAAGAACTTTCTTGAGACTAGGTTGGGTTGGGGAGAGGGTGAGGGTAGAAGGGATAAAAGGTGAATAGTATAAGAAGTTGACATTTTAAATACTTATAACGATTAAGTCCATGTGACTTTAAGCTATAGGGGCGAGAATATGTTAGATTCTAGCATAAGTAATTGTAATAGGATATAGTATCGCAATAGGGATAATATCTTTCTTCATCACTTGTTTGGTCTTAAAACTCAAGTCGGGGGGATGTGGAGCTTTAAAGAGGACAGTTTTGCTATTCCTAGGAGAATCAACTCCTTTGTTTCAAAATATGAATGTGGTAGACGTGCTGATTTTTTTAAGTTCACAGAAAAATATACTAATATGAATAGATCATTAAGAGTACAGTTTCCTTCATCAATGTACGTGTTACTTGAAAAAGACATTAGCAAAAAACCAAAAGACGATAAAATTTAAAAACTTGATTTCACAATGATTTATCAGCAAAGGATAAAAGTTAAAATGTGGAAGAAAAATGCATCATGATTCTTTTATTATAAAGGAGCTTGCAGGTAACTTTTGTTGAAAATTTAGAATTTTTTGTATTAACAGCTTAATATTCAGAAACATTTACTTTTTAAAATTAGTTTGATTTGTACTTATTCCTGGTATATTAACTCTGGTTTTATAATTTGCGGGGTTTGCAGTGTTTAGTTGTTAAATTTACATATTCTGGTGTAATGGAAACTGTTGATCTAGGACCACAGGTCTAAACAAACCAAAGTATAAAGGAGCTGATCAGTCACCCATTCCCTTCCTAGTATAGACTGTGCATGCTGCTGTTTGCCCAGACATGAGAAAATACTTTATACCACCCTGTCAGCTCTCTTGTTCTCTCTCTATAATTGCATGTGCGCACACACGTGCACATGTGCGTGTGTGTAGTTTCAACTGAACTTTCTGACTGTCTGAGTTTGAGTTAGAAATCAGATTTTACTCACGTTATAATTTCTCGTTGTTTCAGTAAACAATGGTGTGGAGTGTTGTCCTTCAGACATCTCCTGTGGCTTTGGCCCTCTGATTACCTATCAGAGATGTCCACACCAATAATTCATTTTAAATGGTTCCCCAGCCACAGGTGGACAGTGAAAGCTGTGCTTTCTCAGTTGGGTGGGGGAGCTCCTCAGGGCGCCCCCACTGTGCAGAGCAGACCAAGCACAGCTTGTCACTCATTGAGGGGAAGCCCCTGAGGCCCCATTCCCTGACCCAGGTCACATCACTGTCTCCCACCAGACCCTTGCCTAAGTGTACCCTTCAAGTGTCATGGGGCAATCATGCAGAAGGAAGGGTGGTCACCATATATGCTCGAGGAAAATGTTTGGGTGACTTCCCACTAACAGCAGGGGGGCACCCACATGAAGCAGTTTGAGCTGAGTGGCTTTCTTCTCTACCTCCACTCGCTCTTCCACTGAAGTGCTGCTGCCAGTAGCCAGAATTAAACTCCTCATTTGGGCTGAGTAGGAAAGTTTATCCATTATACATAAACCTTTTCTAGCAAATCTGCTCGTGCTGCAGCTATGACTTTCAGATTTTACTCTGTAATAGAGTAGAATTATAAATATACCTTGCCTTACTCATCATGCTATCCACTAAAGATTTCTGTTCAACAGGCATTTTGCTGTCCTCTTATGACTAACCTGCCCTAGCTCCTACATCCTGAGTGATATATGCGAGCTCTTTTTAATGTAACCGTTGGATAATAGCCCCCAGTGAGAAGGCCATTCAAAATTTTGGATGGAAGTATAATTGCTGGGATGTAATGTTTCAGAATTTTGCTCTTGGTGGAATTTTTTGAATTGACAGAGTTTAGAAGCTAGTCATTGTCATAGACTGAACAGAGTGGAGTGACACTCCTCTGAGGACCACAAATGCCACCAGTTTGAAGTAAAAGTAGGACTGAACATACTTGAGTGAAAGTCTCAGGTCACACTTGTTTCTCCTCTCAATTGTAATGGCCTCAGCCAAGGCTACAAAGGGGGTCTTTGAAGCACCCGTTACTCCTCTATGTGTAGTATAGATAAAAGAGAGGGTCAAAAAGGGAAACAATGAATGCAATAATTCCAACCTGTAGTCAGCCCTGCAGAGGCACAGAGCAGTAGGTGCTGGGCAGTCATCTAAAACTGTGAAAGTAGGGGAATCCTTCTCTCTGATAAGAGAAACTGTAGACTCAAGAGCATGGGGTGAATTCCCATTGCTTTTTTTTCTCTCTGTCTGTCCTCCCACCACTTGGCACCAGACTGAGACACAGTTGCTGGAAGTACACGGCTGAGCGAGGAAACTAAAGCCCCAGCCTTCTGGCAGAAGGACCATGACAGGGGGCCCCAGGGAACTGGAAAGTGTTGAGGAGATCACAGAGGAGAAGGAGCTCTAGAGAGCTAGCACGTAAAATATTGTTTGAACTCCTGGACTCACTTCTGAGTGGCTCTAACTCTAAGCAGCTTTCCAAACACTTTGATACATGAAATATGAACTAGACCACCACAGAGGTCTCAGATTGACCACTGAATGGTACACACATAGGACAGATCCTAATAGCATGGCAAAGGCTTTGAGTATTCTGACATTTAAGTCACACCTGACAGAAGGTGGTTTAAAATTGCAGCCTAAACCTAACGAAGTTGATTACCTCCTTAAAAGAAAAAAGAAAAAATCAACATTTTCCTTAGGATTTACAGAGAGAGTCTCATAACGTAATAATCTACATTACTCAAAATTACTCAGCATATGTAGAACCAGGATCATCTCAATTTATATGGGAAAGGGCAATCAACAGTTGCTGATTCTGAGGTGTCACATGTTGGAATTTATTAGACAAAGAGTTTTAAATCAGCTATTATGATTATGATCCAAGAAGTGTGAATAAACACTGTTGAAAAGAATGGAAAGATAGAGTGGAAAGGAGTAGAGGATATCATGTAGGACCAAGTGGGGATTTTAGAACTGAAATATATAATAACCAAAATTAAAAATTTGTGGATGGGCTCAATAACAGAATGGAGATAATAGAAGTATCAGCAGACTTGAAGATAGATTAATGGAAATTATCCAATCTCAACAACATGGAATCAAAGATTGAAAAAAATAAACAGAGCTTCAGGGTGTGTGGGACAATATCAAAAATGTCTAACGTTTGTGTCCTCAAAGTTCTGGTGTGATTTGAAGAAATTATGGCCAAAAGCTTCCTGAATTTGGTGAAAGACCTAAACTTTCAGATTCAAGAAGCCTAACAAATTCCAAATAGGATAAACTCAAAGAAATCCATACCCAGACACATCATAAACTGCTGAAAACTAAAGAGAAAAATCTTGAAAGCAGCTAGAGAAAAGTAATATATAACATATAATAGAACAACAAGTTGAATGACTGTGGATTTTTTATTAGAAACCACAAAGGCCAGATGAAGTGGAACAATATTTTTAAAGTATCTAGTGAACATATCCTTCAGCTATGAAGGTAAAAAAAATGACATTTTCAGATAAAAGAAAACAAAAATTTTACTGCCAGAAGACCTGCTCTAAAAGAAATGCTGATGGACAGAAAATGATACCAGAGGAAAACTTGGAACATCAGAAATGAAGGAAGAGCAACAATGGTAAATATCTGGGTAAATATAATTAACAATTCTTCTCTTAAGTTCTTTAAAATATGTCTAGTGATGGAAAACAAATATAAGGTTGATGGAGTTTTCAGTGTATATAGATGTAATACATATGACAAATATAAAGAGAGCAGGGTAAAGGGATCAATATGGTGGTAAGGTTTATCACTTGAAGTAGTAAAATATTAATTTTAAGTAGACTGAAAAGTTATCTATACTGAAATGCCTAGAGCAGCAGCTAAAAACACTGTGCAGAGTAATATAGTAAAAACTCAATAAACTTAAAATAGAATACTAAAAAACATTCAAATAATCCAAATGAAAGTAGGAAAGGAAAAGAGAGGAATAAAATGAGAGTAGAAACATAAAACAGATAATAAAATGGTAGGTCTAAATCCCAACATATAAATAACTACATTAAGTACAAATGATCTAAACATACCAGAGATTGTCAGAATGGATTTTTTAAAAATGACTGAAGGACATGTTGTCTACAAGTAATAGAGCAGGTTAAAAGGAAAAGGAAAAAGATAAGCCATGGAAACACTAATCAAAAGAAAGCTGGAGTGGCCTTATCAATGTCAAAAAAAGTAGACTTTATAGCAAGGAAAATTACTGGGGATAAAGAGGAACATTACATAAAAATAAATGGGTAAGTTCACCAAGATGACATTAAAAAAGTGTATGAACCTTTATGCCATACACAAAAATCAACTCAAATGGATTAAGTACTTAATGTAAGACCCAAAACTATAAAGCTCTTAGAAGAAAACATAAGGGGAAAGCTTCATGATATCGGTCTTGGCAATATTTCAGTGATTGTCATTGAGTGATTTCAGTGATTGCCATTGGATATGACACCAAAAGCACAAGCAACAAAAGCAAAATTAGATAAGCAGGACTACATCAAACTAAAAAGCTTCTGTACAGCAAAGGAAACAATCGAGTAAAAAGACAAGCTACAGAATAGGAGAAAATATTTGTAAACCATATATCTGATAAGGGGTTAATTTCCAAATATATAAGGAACTCCTGTAACTCAGTAGCAAAAACAAACAAACAAATAACCTGATTAAAAAATGGGCTAAAGATTTGAATAGACATTTCTCTGAAGAAGAAGATATACAAATAGCCAACAGGTATATGAAAAGATGCTCAGCATCTCTAATGATCAGGGAAATGCAAATCAAAACCACAATGAAATATCACCTCACACCTGTTAGGATAGCCATTATCAAAAAAACAAAAGATAAGTGTTGGCGAGGATGTAGAGAAATTGGAACTTTTGTACACTGTTGATGGGAATGCAAAATGATGCAGCTGCTATGGAAAACAGAACGAAGGTTCCTTAAAATATTAAAAGTAGAATTACCACAGGATCCAGAAATCTCACCTCTGGGTATTTATCCAAAAGAATTAAAAGCAGGATCTTGAAGAGATATTAGCACCCCCATGTTTCTTGCAGTGCTATTCACAATAGGCAAGAAGTGGAAACAACCTAAGTGTCCATAGACAGATGAATGGATAACGAAAATGTATACGTGTTGATTAATGACAGGAACACGTTCTGAGAAATGCATTACTAGGCGATTTCATCATGCAAACATCATAGAGTGTACCTACATAAACCTAGATGGTATAGCCTCCTACACATCTAGGGTATGTGGTACTAAGCCTATGGGACTACTGTTGTATATGCAGTCCGTTGTGGACTGAAACATAATTATGCACTGCATTAATGTACATACAACGGAATACTATTCAGCCTTAAAAAAGAAAGAAATCCTGTAGTATGCAACAACATGGAGAAACCTTGAGGATATTATCCTAAGTGAATTACGCCAGTCACGAAGGACAGATATTACAGGATTCTATTTATAAGAGATATCTAAAATAGTCAAACTCATAGAGGCAAAGCATAGAGTAGTAGTTTCCAGAGACTAGGGGAGGGGGAAATGGGGAGTTGCTAATCAACATGTATGAAATTTCAGTTATGCAAGGTGAATAAGTTCTAGAGATCTGATGTACAAGGTTGTGCCTATAGATAACAATACTATATTATACACTCAAAATCGGTCAAGAGGGTAGATCTCATGTTAAGTGTTCTTCCAAAATAATTTTATTAAAAGTGTATGTACCTAACAACAGAGCTTCAAAGTACCTGAGACAAAATAGAACTGAAAGGAGACATGGATAATTATAGTTGGGGACTTCAACTGGCTGTCTCAGTAATTGCTGGAACAAGTAGATAGAAAACGAGTAAGGATGTAGAAAAACTGAATAGTACCATCAACCAACTAGATCTAACTGACATTTATAAAACATTCCTCCTCAAAATAGCAGAATATACATTCTTTTCAAATCCTCAGAGAACATTCACAAAGATAGATGATATCCTGAGACATAAAACAAACTAAAACCAGT
Source organism: Tapirus indicus (assembly GCA_031878705.1). Taxonomy (NCBI): domain Eukaryota; kingdom Metazoa; phylum Chordata; class Mammalia; order Perissodactyla; family Tapiridae; genus Tapirus; species Tapirus indicus. The sequence goes on along the minus strand of CM062937.1, from coordinate 27,886,400 downwards.
TGAAAGAACTGAAATAATCCAAAATATATTATTTTATCATAATGGAATGTAACTAGAAATCAACAACAGAAAGATAACTGATAAATCTCCAAATACTAAGAAGTTAAACAGTGTGCTTCTGTGTAATCCATGGATCAAAGAGGAAGTCTTAGGGAAAATAGAAAGTATTTTGAGGAGCACAAAAATGAAAATGCAACATATCACAATTCATATGAAGCAGACAAAGCAGGGCTTGGAGGGAAATACATAGATTAAATGCTCATGTTAGAAAAGAAAAAAAGATATGCAGTGAACAATCTAAGCTTTCTTTTAAAGGAACTAGAAAAAGAAGAGCAAAATAAACCCAAAGCAAGCAGAAAGAATGAAATAATAAAAGTAGATATCAATGAATTTGAAAACAAAATTAATGGAGAAAACCAATGAAGTCAAACAATGGTTCTTTAAAATTAGCAATGAAATTGATAAACCTCTAGCCAAATTGACAAGGAATAAAGAAGACACCAATTAACAATATTAGGAGTGAAAGAGGATATATCACTACAGACCCAAAAGACATTAAAAGTATAATAAGTGAATACCACAAACAGCTGTATGCACATAAATTCAACAATTTACATGAAATGGACCAAATCCTAGAAAGAGCATTCTATCAAAACTCACTCAAGAAGAAATAGGTTCCCCGAATAATCCTATATCCTTTAAATACATTTAATTTATAGTTAAAATTTTACCCCCAAACCAAAAACTTCAGGTCCAGATAGTTTCACTGAAGAATTCTACCAAACATTCATGGAAGAAATACCACCAATTCTGTATGATCTCTTCCAGCAAATAGAAGAGGGGGCAACAGTTCCCAACTCATTTTATAAAACCATCATTATCCCTATCCCAAAACCAGACAAAGATAGTACAGTAAAACTACAGACCAATGTCCCTCTTAAATGTAGGTGCAAAAACCCTTCACAAAATATTAGCAAATTGAATCCAACAATATATAAAAAGAATAATAAACCATGACCAAGTAAGGATTAGCCCTGGAATGCAAGGCTGATTCAGCATTTGAAAATCAACCAATGTAATCCACCATATTAACAGACTAAAGAAGAAAAATCACGTCATAATATTAATTGTTTCAGAAAAAGCAATTGACAAAATTCAACACACATTCATGATGAAAACACTTAATCTAGGGAAAGAAGGCAACTTCCTTAACCTGATAAAAAACAGCTACAAAACTTTGCGGCTGACGTCATACTTAATAGAAAAAGACTGAATACTCTCCCCTTATGACTGAGAACAAGGCAAGGATTCCACTTTCACCATTCCTATTCAGCGTCGTACTGGAATTCCTTAAAAAAAAGGACTAAAAGGCTAACAAATGGAAATAAAACTTCCTATTTGCAGACAACGTGGTTGACCATGTAAGAAATTTACAAAACTCCTAGAGCTACATTGCTGGTTGAATTGCAAAATGGTATAGCCAATCTGGAAAATAGTTTGGTGGTTTCTTATAAAAGTAAATACACTGTTGCTATATGACCCAGCAATCCCACTCCTAGTATGTGCAACAACATGGATGAATTTCAGTAGCATTATTCTCAATGAAAGAAGCCAGCCTCAAAAAGTTACATACTGTATGATTCCATTTATATGACATTTGGAAAAGACAAAACGATAGGGAAAAGGGACATTTCAGTTGTTTCTAGGGATCAGGAGTGTGTAAGGAGCAGCATGAAGGGGTTTTCTCGGTTGATGGAACTATTCTATATCTGACTCTCCTGACTGTGATGGTGGTCACACAAATTTATGTATGTGTTAAAACTCATAGAACTTGTACATCGAGAAACTCCTTGATTTTGTATATGTTAATTTGAAAAATGATGTTTAAATTATAGGTTCTCATGGTAAAAGGGAGTGGTACCTGACGTTCTTGTGATTGCTAATTGATTAATTGATATATCAGTACTGTCCAAAAGAACTTTCTGAGATGACGGAAATGTTCTATATTTACTGCGTCCAATATGGTGAATACTAGCCCCATGGAGCTATTGAGCACTTGAAAGAGAGGAACTAAAATTTTAATCTGATTTAATTTAAATTGAAGTTAAATAGCCATATGTGGCTAGGAACTACTTTATTGGACAGAGCAAATATAGATGATTGTATAAATCACTGTGATCCCAGACAGCAAAGAAATTTTGTTTTTTATCCATTCATTATATAGAGATTAAAGAGAATATGACTGGTTTGTATTTTTTGACATCAGGATTTTATTTTTCTTTTTCTAATTTTATAAATGCTTTATTAATAAAGATGTATGATCTGACTTCCATGAGATGATGTGTGGAGATGACACTGAGGATAGACCGAACATCAGCTGAAGAAGTTAGTGGATGAGTAGAAGTTTGCAATAATGAATGTGTAGAGGAAACCAAAGCCCAAATAATGTTGTGGAGCTTTTCTAGTTAACAAGTATTTGATTGTTTTAGGTGCAGAAACCACTGTTTTGGGTCCTGAAAATACAGTCTGAATCCTGTTCTCATCCTCGTCAGTAGGAATAGAGATGGAGTAGACATTAGGAGTCAGCCCAGGGTATATTAAAATGCCTGGAAAGCAGTACTTTGAGAGTACCTCAGCTTCCCCGGAGCATGTGTTGGATGAGTGGCTTAATCCTTCTAATGGGGTTCTGCTGGGGCCTGTAAGAGATACGAATGCAACCCAGGCATGCCAAGTTCAGCTTCGTGATGGCAAGGTTTGGGCAGTATTGTATTTCTTTACTTTATACTCTGTCTGGACTTAGTCTGCAGTAATTTTTTCCCTCTTATTCATAGTTTTTTGGGGAAGTATTGCAATACCTTCTTTTTGTGTGTGTTTACTTTTCCTTCCCTAGTTAATTGGAAGCACCTTGAGGTCAGAGGTTAGTTCTATGACTATGTCTCCTTTTAGAAAATGTGATAGCCTTTGCCACATTCATATTTTTTTCCTGATTCCATCTTACAGAGGGGGAATGCAGCCCACGGAGAGGATAACTTGGCCATAATTAAATAAGCCACTGATACGATATTTCAGTTTCTCAGCTCTTTGACCTTCTAATTCCAGCTAAAAGAGCTCTGGGACTCAATAATGGTATATCTTTAAAGCTACAGAAATACTGATGGTAACTTTGAAAAGTTAATTGAGAAAAACCATTTTCAGATATAGTTGTTGCTTCTCAAATTGGGGGCATATTTGCCTCTAAGGACTGGGGTCTTACACTCAGTTTTATACAACCTCAAGATAAACATGGACAGTCTTCCTAGAGGTCAGTTCACTTGTAAATTTTGGAAAGTACTGTTGAATGGTGTTTAATGTAAACAATTTAAAAAATTTCTAAGACAAAATTATGTATTGCAGAGTATAATACATAGCTTATGTGAATTTCAGGGAGACTTCAAAACAGAATCTTATTTTTTTTTCTGCATATTGTGGGCTTCTTTGGGTTTACCATCACCATCCTTTGCAGTGGAAAACACTAAGTAGAAGTGTCTGAGATACACACAGGTATGTTTTAACCCAGGAGATCAAAAATGAATAGGTCACAAATCCAAATGCTATTGTAATGGGAAAGGGTAACATCTCATTTTTCCATGCTTTTCTATAGTTTTCTTACCATTTAATATTAAAATATCAAATTTAGAATCTCTCTTTTTAACTGGAAACTCACAGACTCTTAGTTTTTCTCATTTTATTTCATCTTTTCCTCTCTTAGTCTTCTTTGGACATTGATTAGAAGAACTAAGGGCAGAAAAAGAATCTATATCATAGTGTAGTATGGAAAATTGGCTATCTGCCTACTTAATTTATAATATCTTATCCAAAGTGCTTTGAAGAAGTCTTACCGTTCAATTTTCTCTTAATATGTTTTACAAGGTGTTGTGGAGCAATGGAGAGATGTCTGCACTGAGAATCAGGAGATCTGGATGCTAGTTCTAGCTTTGCCCTTCTTTGTAACCTTAGGCAAGTCATCTCCCCTGTTTGGACCCTAGGATTATCTTCAGTCAAATGATAATGTACCAGATTTCTTTCAGCGTCTCTATCTCTAAAATGCCATTATCCTGTGTTCCTAATCCCATAAGAATTGATCTGATGCACAGACTTCTGAGAATTTTAGTAAGTAACATAGAAGAGCCATTTTCTTCACTTCGTGTTCATATTGATGCTCTCTAACACTTGTAAGGACACCCAGTGTTTTTGTTCTTTAAATATTTAGTTTCCTAGCCTATACGGTGTTGCATCTAATCCAACTTTAATTGAAATTGTTTCTTCCACCATAACAAAAATGCACTTAACTCAGTAAACCCTGGGCTCTAAAGTCCTTGAAAACTTTGGAACCTTCTGTTTTCACTTTCACTGAATTTTTAATTTGTGCTTTTTTATCAGCTTTTGTGCAACAGGGAAAGTCTTATTGGTGCCCAGAGATTTCTGTTTAGAGGATTTCTCCTCTTCCCTTTATTTCCCAGTTTGAACTAATATTCTGTCTTGAGCACTGCTCCAAATGTCGGACTATCAACATAGCACAGACAGACAGTCTTTGGATAGGTTCTGGGCAAGTGGTGGTAGGTGTACATAACACTCCTAGAAATGCGTTTCTGATAGTATCCTAATATTTCATGCTGGAAATTTTGGACAGTCTCTTTGTGAAACAGAAAAGTATCTCATATCCCTGTGCCGCTCTCTGTCCCCTGTGTAAGCACTCTTTGCATCTTGCTCAGTCTGTCACAGTAGGCTCTTCCCTTGGCTCAATAATTATTCATCTTCTCTCTTTCGATGCGTCTTATACCCTGTTGCAAGAGTAACCTAAACTTTCAGCATCAGTAGCATCACTCCCCTGTAAAAACCTTTAATTCCTCTCTCCTATAATTTTGTGTTCTTCAAAATCTTATCGCAGCCTGACTCTTTGGCTTTATCTTTACCAGTCTCCTTCATCTATCCTACCGTGCTCGCCAAGCTAGATGGACCACCAGCCATTCTCCAAAACGTCTTGTACTCTCTGACCCACATCATCTCTGCGCACACTGCTTCGCTGCCTGGAAAGACATCCCCAACTTGTCTCTTCCTCCCCTTTTACTTACTCATCTTTGGGGCCCACCTCAACTGCCGCTTCCTTCCTGAAGCACTGCCCAGTTCCTGATGTGCTTCCTTGCCATCTCTTTCTGATCAGAAATAACCATCTTTCTTTGCTCTCACAGTCTTTTTTCCCTCTTTGCCTTGAATGACTCAGAAGTTGATGCAAAGCTGTGAGAATAGATGCTGTAACTTCTTCATCTGAATTCTGACTTCAGCACAAGCTGAAGAGTGTCCTGCATGTTGTATTGCATAAATGTTTATTCACTTGAATTACACTGAATTAGGGTAGATTTAGTATAATATTGCTCCAGACTAGGATTTTTTTCCTCCCCTTTTGGTACATTCTTGCAAAGGAGAGAGAGTTTTGGCGTCACAGACTTCTGTGTGGTGATGGGAGGCAGAGAAGTCCCTGGGAGAAGCAACATCTTGTCACCATACCTTCCCTCTGAGGAGCTGCGATAAGCTTCCACATACTGGTTTTTGGAGAATGCAGGGTTCATGTAGAGATAATACTTTTTAGAGAAGGGGACTTACTAATAATTATTACAAAGGCCAAGTGAAATTCATTGCATATATAAGGTGGGTCACTTTCTTATCCATTCAAGACTGTTCTTAATTTGATCTTGGGCCACACTTTTACCTCCTTTCCCTCTACTCCCCAGTATGAACTCAGCCCAATCCACCTCATGTTACCCCACCTCTGTCCCATTGGTACCCCCATACCTGGGTCCATACTTTCTCTCTCCAGGTCGTTCATTCATTCATTTATTTAGCACATATTTGTTTAGTGCCTACCATTGACTAGGTCCTTTGCAGGAATACAGCTGTAAACACAAAGCATGTAAAAATCCCTCTCTTCTTGGAGTTCGTGTTCTAATTGATGGTATGCCCTTCCAGATTCTAGAACAAGTTTGCCTTTCCCTTGAAGCCATTCCTGACTGCTTCAGCCTAGGTTTTTTCTCCTGAATTCTTAGGGGCACCTGTTACCTGTTCCCCCCTTTTGATAGACACTGTCTTATATACTTCACACTTTTTATGCATGAATATCTTATCTCCTCAAGTGCATTATAAGCTTTTTGGGAGTTGAGACCATGTCATTTGCTCGTGAAAAAGTTTGTGTACCAATGTACAGATCCGGCATTATGTGCACTATCTTAAACATTTGTAAGTAGGCACCCAATAGATATTTTTAGTTGATGTAAGAGCATTTATTGCTCTCTGCTTTATCAAGTTCTAAGACAGTGCTACATCATTAGTCATCAAAGCGTTTTTTAAGATCCTGCATGACTGTGTCACAATGCTACTATTTAATCTTTTGCCAAGGAACCAGTCAAGTGCCAAGCACAACCTCTGCCCACACCTCGTCAACTGGGCCAGTCACCTCTGCAATCCTCTGTATGATGTTTGTAAATCTTTACTGTCACACCAAAGCTGTTATTAAAAGGATCAGGAGACACCAGCGGGAGGAAGAGGACAACTAATTAGGTCTGTAGTTGATTCTTGGGCTTCTCACTCTATCAGAGATTGGTCTCTAAGACATCAGAGCGTCTTTCTCACCTTTATTTCTGAGTTGAGGCTGATGGGTGTCCATCATAAAACTCATCTTGCTATTAGTAGGACCACAGAATGCTTATGGTTATGGTTTGGCTGATCAATTACACTCCTTTGCATGGTCATTCAATAATAGTCTGTGGCTGGGGCCAGCCCCAGTGGCCTAGTGGTTAAGTTCAGTGCCCTCTGCTTTGGTGGCCTGGGTTCGGTTCCCGGGCGCCGACCTACACTGCTCATCTGTCAATGGCCATGCTATGGCGGCAGCTCACATACAATAATAGTCTGTGGCTGAGGCTGGAGGGCAGTCCATCAAAGGTTGTGTAGAACTGTGCAAAAACTGCTACTTAAGGGACCCAGCCTGTGACCTTAACCTCACTGGCCTCATGTGCTGACCAAGTGAACTGGCTTCAATTTAAATTTAAAAATTGAGGTTTAAGGGCTGGTGCCATGGCATAGTGGTTAAGTTTGGTGTGCTCTGCTTTGGCACCCTGGGTTCGCAGGTTCGGATCCCAGGCGCAGACCTACACCACTCACCACCCATGCTGTGGCAGTGACCCACATACGAAATAGAGGAAGATTGGTGCAGATGTCAGCTCAGGGTGAATCTTCCTCAACAACATAAATAAATAAATAAAAATAAGAATTGAGGTATAGATTTTTTTTTTTAATTTTGTTTCCAGTTGTTATCTTCTTATAATAGTTGAAAGGCAGTATGTGTGGTGGTTAAAAGCACAGACTCTGCCCCCGGTTCAAATCCTGCCTGTGCCACTTACCAGCTGTGGGAGCTTGAGGAAGACAGTTAATCTCTTTTTTTAATAACAGTGCTTACCTTATTGGATCTTTGGAAAGTTTAGATGAGTTTTTACAGGTGGGCATAGTAGGCCCATATATAGATGGAAACATACACGTTTGGATATTAGAAAATTTGAATACATTTTTATTTGTAGTTTTCCATCCCTTTTCTTTGAGTGTTTCTTTTTCTTTATGCACTTATTTAACCTTTTCTATGCCATAGAGGAAACTTGAGTTTTAAGCTGTCAATAGGTGGTCCAACGATTGCCACAGCTAAAGATATCTCTATTTCGATCTTAATTTTTACTACATTTGTTATATAGTTACATGATCGCATTCTTAAGGTGCAGGTGTTCATTAGGCAAGCTTTCCGACCTTACAGCGATCAGACACTGCTTGACAGGAACAGGCCTGAGTTAGGTGGATTTATAACTAAAAACACCACCAAACTCAAAGAGAGTTGAGTAAAAGTGAGCTGTCTTGGTGGGAGGCCCTGGTGCTGGACCACAGGCTCAGTCTATGGCATGGATGGGAACCTAGGTGGAATATCAATTGAAACAAGAAATAATACATTGAAAAGGAAAATATAAGGCATATTTGATGAGGTTTTTTTTTTTTAAGTGCATAAACGAGAGTCGATTTAATAGCAGTTAATGTGAAAAAGTTCTCTGGTGGTTGACAGCATGACAGTAGCCGAAAACCTACCACAGTCCTAGACCACGTGAATGTAGAATCCAGATCATGCCGCGGGGAGAACACAGCTAGAGTGAGTGTGTTCAGTTCTTCATACATTTTAAGAGAGAAATTGAGATGCCAGAGCAGGAACAAAGGAAGGAAACCATGGGGGCAGAGCACTTGAAAAGTGTCAGATGGTTGAAGGAACTGACGAGGTTATATTTATTAACATTCAAATCAAATGTCTTTGTCGATCAATAAATGAACACCGAGTGTGCATGCTTTTACTAAGTGTTGCAAACCGTGGGCACTGGAGAAGGGATGACTTGGACCGAAGAGGCTGGGTTACTGTTTGTAGATATTGGATGAGTTATCAGGCAGAAAAGGGTTATAAATTTGTGCAACTTTCTGAGGGCAGAATAGGAATCACTGTGTGCGGTTATGGGACTCAACTCGAGGAGGGAGGGCCTTCACCAGAGGGTGTGCAGTGGCCTGGATGAGGCCAAGCTCTGGGAGAGGAGGTGCTTGAAGACAGGCTATATTACATCACAGGAGTTAAGCGGGGTTATGATTTTGGTGGGATTATAGCCTAGGGAGCCTTTTAACTCTGAAATTTGCGATGGTCTTACTGAGATTCATTCCATTTTTGTACTTCCCAATTCTGGTTGCGCCCCACATTTTGTATTCACATCGTAGGTTAGCTACTGTATTCAGGAGGACGTGGGTGAATTTGCTATGTGAATATCATCTGCTACTCAAATCTATTTAGTTTCTGAGCAGGGGATAATTTATCCGTATTTGTTTGGTTCCTGACTGGAGACAGGAAGAGGTGACTGTTTTGGTGTTATTTTGTTTGGGGGAGTTTAGGCAATATTATTACTAATACAACAGAATTCATTTCTTTCTTAATTATTCGTGTCCTCTCTGATGCCATTTTTCTCTGGTTTTAATGTGATTGCTGAGGGTCCTACCATTCTTTCCTGTCTCCCAACTCCCACCCTTTTCCTCTCAACACGCTTATGTGTTATTTCTCTAAATAGAGACGAATCGTTTTCTGTATGGTTCTGCTGAAATCAGTTGCTGTGTGTGTCTGTGTGTAAATACAATACGTACATGAGTTATTCGGCGTGGGGCTGATTGTGAGTGTGGGGCGGTACAAATAGTGCAGTGAACAGGACGTTTTTGCAGACATGTAATTGATTCTTTTGCCTTACTGATCTTGGACACAAATTTTTTTCAACAAGGGGGCAGATGAAGCCGTGATAGAAAAAATTCCCATGAATCATCCCACTCCGTGCGATTTCAGTCGTGTGGTGAGCTCAGGAGAAGCTCACGCTGAGAACGAGTTCCTGACATAGTGACCTCATTCCCAACGCCGCCTCGCTCGGCAGCAGAAGCTGCACTGGCTCGCGGGCGGCGGGCTGCGCGGGCTGCCTTTGCTGCAAGGCTGACGCCTGTGTGTCGGGGCTGATGAGACCCAGGCTTGCAAGGACTTGCGAGGCAACTGGAATTTATGAAAAATAGCTCACTGCAGCTAAACTTTGATCCAGTGTACAGTAGAACCGCCTGTTACACACAGGAGGGAGAGTCGACCTGCATCACAATGAAAAGCCAGCCTTAAAAAAAAAAAAACAAAACAGAGAGAGAGAGAGAGAATGTGTCAGGTTTATAATGACGGACTGGTGAGTATATGACGCTAAATCCATTTTAATGTGTGTGTGTGTTTTTTCTTCAAGCATCCGGAGGTATGTGTCCTTTTTCCTGTCTTACTGATTAAAAAAGATGACTTCGAGCTAATGCATGGGAGGGGACCTGGGCCCCTTGGCGAGGAGCATGTGCCCCTTGTAGCCCTGGGCCCGGGGTACATCCCCAGCCCAGAGTCTCCACACTACACAGACAAAGGAGCCTGCACAGACAACCAGAGGCTGTAGCTTTTCTTGGAGCGATGACTCATTTCAGTTCACAAAGGATTCTGGGCAGGGTAGTGAGAAGTCAGGTTGGCTAATCCTTCCCTATGACTTCACTTTGCAGAGAATGAGGCAGAAGAGGAGGGACACTGCAGACTCCTGAGGCACTGCAGTGGGATGTGGGCTCAGTGCAAGTGGCTGTGATATATGGGACAGGCATGGGACAGGATGCCAGCTGGTCCATGCAAATAGGATAAAAGAATGGTAAAGAGGATTTTTTTTTTTTCCTAAAATCGTTACCAGTCAAGTACATTCACAAAGCCTTTTTAAGGTGCTTTTTGCCAGCTTTTGAACTGAACTTGTACCAGTATCTCAAGCCCTGAATTGTAAGAAGAGCTGAGAGTTCTGGAACTCATTTTTTAAAAGTAGATCTACAAAGGTAACGTACCAGATTCCTTGTGTGTTCCACCTGCCCTCAGGAGCCAATCTGAAATGCTCATTTAGGATATTATTACTCGAAGGTTCACTCTTTCTTCTTATTCCAGATTCTAGGACGTCCGTTTCTGTTACTGGCTCCTTCTTGTGCCTGGAGGCAAACCCCTAGCATGCGCCAGGCTTTAGGGTCAAAGCTACCTGGGGGATGGAGCCAGTCCAGAAAGGGTCAGGTAGGTCTCCCCTGCCTTTCTTTCCAGAGTTGTTGTGTGCAAAGAAATATGGTAAATGTCTACAACCCCTTGATAAGGGTGCACTGTCCTCTGAAAAGTGGTCTTGCTATTATAAGCTCCCGCATCCTCAATCTTAGCCAGTCAAAGGGCCTATATAAACTGCCCACCAGATGCGACCTCCCCAGCAGGATTCATCCCAGAACATCACATCAGAACTGAAAAGTCAGACAACTGTAGGATTTGCAAGTAGGAAATAATTAAACTGCTTCAGCTTTCCATCAGCTGTAATATTTCGTTCACTCCTCTGATGGAGGCATTTAGTAAATATGACTTGAAATTTTTTCTCCTCAATTAACATAGTCCCTGAAATTTCGTGTGTTTTTTGGCCTGTTAACCTACGTGCAATGCACAAAGATCCAAGAAAGCCTGATTTATATGCTCAGGGACTGTTTCCAACACTAACATAGTGAAGTTTCTATTAACTACTAAGGAAGTAAGCAGATTTCATCATAGTCTGCTTTAGGATTCAGATTATTACAGAGCTGTTTTCTTACAACATCCATGGGCTTTTTACACAAAAGCTTTTTTTTTTTTTTAAAATAGTGAGAAGCTAAAATTTGGTCCTTAAAAGCACATGGCATGTTTCATTTCCAAAGTGAAACTTGGCAAATCTGAAAGCATGGTTTTACCACCTCATCAAGTTCATAGTTTTAGCACTTTTTTTAATGAAAGATATTTCTGAGTGTTAAATCCCTTATGTAATTTGTAATAATAATTAGAACATTTTAAAATCATGCAAAACTATATATTGGATAGGCCTCTCGAACATTTCTTCTGTCTTCACTCTCATATCCATCCTACAGCTCACCCTTTCCCAGAAGGAAAGAGCATGTTGCCTGCCTGCATTGTCAAAGATGTCTCTTCTCTGTGCACAGCACTTTGCATCTTCAAAGCAGAGTTGAGGATGTTTGGTCAGGAAAAACACAAGCATAGTACATTGAAAATATAATTATTTAATGTCCCCACACCCATCCGTTCTACTCATGCATAAAGACCCTAATCAAAGTCTCCCTCCTACGTAAAGCTTTGGCTGATTGCTCCCAACAGATCATTTCTTAGTCTTATTATAGAATCAATTTCTCTCTCTCTCTCTCTCTCTGTCTCTATAGATAGGTAGATAGATAGACAGATAGACAATAGATAGATATAATTTATATTAATAAATTTGTAATATAGAATTAATTTGCTAGTCATTTATGTATTTTTCTTGCTATATCTCTTCTAAGGATGTTTTAAACAGTAATTTGAATATGTTATCATTCTTATATTTTTGAACATTTATATCATGTTTCTCCACCTAAATTGTAAACTCACTGAAGGCAGAGATCAAGATTTTTTTTATGCCTTTTTTTACAATTCACATCTAGCAGTTCCCTACACGTGGAAACCACTCAATAAATAGTTGATTAAGAAGAGAGGCAGTTAAAAAAGTGTTAACTTGTCATCAAGGGTGAGAATGATCTGTTTTGTTCGTTTTAAGAATCTTCCTGGGGTAGATTAATGCTAGGGTAGACCTCAGGAGTTATGCACGTATGTCACTCTAGAAATGATGGTTGTTGTTACCTTGAGATATGTGTACAGCCAGTGCCTTACAATGCTTATAAAGGATTGTTACTACTCAGAACAAATGTGGACGTTGATTATGGTTTACTTGATGAGGAAGAATAGTATTATTGCACAGGCTATCCTTAAGTAAGGATTATGCTAAATTTGGAAAGTTTGTGTGAAAGTTACTTTTTTGAATCCTACAGGATGTTTTCCTTAGAAGAGGTAACCATAATGGCCATTAGCATTCCAGGTTCCATCAGAAATTATTTAACTCTTAGTGTAACTGATCTTTAGTCCTAAGATGCTTACTTAAGTGCTGAGTTCCCTTTCCCTTTCTTAAGGTAAAAGATTGGCCCAGCCCAAATTTTGAAATAGGCCAACTTTCTTTGATATCCTTGTAATTCTCTATCCATACTATTTCCCATCTTCTGGTGCCCTTCTTTCTCCAAAATGCTTATGTAATATATGTTGCCCATTTGCTTTCAGACCATTCTCTGCTAGCCTAGTAATACATCCCAAATGCTATGTGTTCTGCATATCTTTACTCTCCTGCCTCCCAGTCAAAACAGTCTATTCACTCAATGTACATGCTCACAGATAAGAATCAAGAGGTGAGCAGTCTGATTAATTCTTACTAGTGTAAGAAAGATCATTGCCCTCTTAGCCTTCTCACACGTCTCAGTTTTTTTAAATGAAGGCTTCTTTTTAGGACCAGATGATTTTCCTATTGGTAGAATTCAAACATCATAAAAGTAAATTGAATAAATTTAGATAGGCTTGGGGAAGACAATTTTAATACTAAACTATTTATTAAATATTTATTAGGTCTCAGGGTCAGCCCAGTTGGCGTAGTGGTTAAGTTCGCATGCTCCGCTTCAGCGGCCCGGGGTTTGAAGGTTCGGATCCCAGGCACAGACTGACACACTGCTTGTCAAGCCATGCTGTGGTGGCATCCCATATAAAGTAGAGGAAGATGGACACGGATGTTAGCCCAGGGCCACTCTACCTCAGCAAAAAGAGGAGGATTGGCAACGGATGTTAGCTCAGGGCCAATCTTCCTCACACAGACAAAAAAACCCACAAGTATTTATTAGGTCTCAGGAACAGTGTAAGCACTCAACATCCATTATCTCATTTAATCCCCTCAATAACTCTATGAGGTAAACATCACTATGTATACTTTACAAAAGAAGAAATTGAGACTCAAAAAATTAAATAACTTGCCACAATTCACACAACAAATGAGGAGCAGAACTGGGCTCTGAACCTAAAGCTTTGATGACAAAGTCTATGGTCTCTACCGCTGTCTTGTAATACCAGACTTTGGAGAGAAAGTTGCTTCTTGGTCCAGTGAGTTGGGAGTTTTCTCTGTGTGTCTGTTTTGGTCCTCTGTATTCTTTTATCCCTCTAAATTCTTATGTAGTTTCTTAGTAACAGCCTCCATGGCAGTAGGAAGGGGGGTGGTAGGGTGTTCAGTTGATGAGGAGTCATAGCAGTCATTCAGTATAATTTTGTTGTAATTTGGGAACCATCAACATATGTACACATTTGGACTGTGTTTAATGAGGGCTTCTTCTATTACAATTATATTTTATAGGAATCAATCATAGTATAGTTGTGATGCCTACATTAGTGAAGCAAAGAATACAAAGGTTGGGCCAGCCCCGGTGGCCTAATGTTTAAGTTTGGCATGCTCCACTTTGGTGGCCCGGGTTTGGTTCGCAGGCACAGGCCTACACCACTCACCTGTCAGTGGCCATGCTGTGGCAGCGGCTCAAATACAAAAAGAGGAAGACTGGAAGTGGATATTAGCTAAGGGCAAATCTTCCTCAGCAAAAAAAAGAATACGAAGGTTGAGAAACCATTATGGTGATTCTCACTTAGGAAGAGTGGAAGAGAATGACCTTGGAGATTTTAAACTGATTTATTAAACTATGGTTGAAAAATATCATCAATGGAAATTGGAGCATCTAATATGTCTCTGGTCTTAGGCTAGGTTCTGATATGGAATGGAGATGGAAGAGAAATACATGATGGCTTAAAATAGGAATTCACGGTTTCTTCTACGATACACTTTTTTTTTTCTTTTTGCTGAGGAAGACTGGCCCTCAGCTAACATCTGTTGCCAATTTTCCTCTTTTTTAACTTGAGGAAGATTAGCCCTGAGCTGACATCTGTGCCAGTCTCCCTCTGTTTTGTATGTGGGTCGCTGCCACAGCATGGCTGACAAGTGGTGTAGATCCATGCCTAGGATCCGAACCTGCGAAGCCAGGCCACCGAAGTGGAGTGAGCTGAACTTGAACCACTACTCCATGGGGCTGGCCCATGATGCATCTTTAATAAAGAAAAGGAAGGCATGTATTACATAGGAACTCTTGTTAGCCAGGTGCCTTACAGAATTGCATGACATCTGAGAGATCTTAGTAATTGTTGTCAACTAGAACTGGTACTTCATCATGATGTTATCCCTGGTGGTAAATAGCTTTAACTTAGCCGTAGATGAGGGACTGGGGAGCAAGGTAGAAGCTGGTGATAGAAAACATCTTGGCAGTTAGCAGGGTCTTACCTTGCCTCATCTGTATGTGTAGTACCTATTTATTCAGCAAACATTTGAATGCCTGCTATGTGAATAGCAATCTGTTAGGTTTTATTCCATAGTGCCTAACACACGCCATACTTGGGTTATAATGTGAAGCCTTAGCAAAGATTTGAATTACTGAAATACATAATTGGCCTGCTGGCTTATATTTCCCTCTCAACTTTTTAGCTACAAATTCATTGTAGTGGCGGAATGGTCCAAAAGCTTTAGATGTTTATGATTAGAGAAGTATTTATCCGTGGTGATGGTAAAGAGGCTCCCCAGCTAATGAGTCCTCATCCATCATCGGCCATTGATTGTTCTTCTCTACCTGCTTCTCCACCCTCCCTGGCTTGTCTAGCTCTGCTTATCCTATGACAGTTTTTAAACAGTAGTCAAATCTTGGTAACAAAAGTAATGGCTAATAGAACTAATGAAAGCTTGTAGACTGAGGAAGATGATGGATTACTTCTGTAAACCAATGAGCCAATTGATTCATCATTTCATTAGCCACATCTCTCTACATTAGATTGATAAGCAGAAAGATTCAGGTGATGTGGTGGGCATTAACTCATTTCTCTTTTTTTTTTTGTGCCATGTGCCACCATGATTGCTCTTTACTCTCAGTAGAAGTTTCTCAGTAAGTCACAGCTAACGGATACCATTAACTTTAGTAGTATTAATGGGAGCTTCTTATTTACGTTCTCTTTTGAATTAAAACAGTTTATTCAGGGGCCGGCCCGGTGGCGCAGCGGTTTAGTCCGCGCTTGGCAGCCCGGGGTTCGCGAGTTCGGATCCCGGGCGCCCGCCGACGCACTGCCTGTCAGCCACGCCGTGGCGGCATCCCATATAAAGTGGAGGAAGATGGGCACGGATGTTAGCCCAGGGCCAGTCTTCCTCAGCAAAAAGAGGAGGATTAGCAACGGATGTTAGCTCAGGGCTGGTCTTCCTCACCAAAAAAAACAAAAACAAAAACAAAAAAAAACAGTTTATTCAAATCATAGCTTAGGAATTGGACCTTCTTTAAGAGACCCATCAAGTGTTGAAATAAAGCACTGGGAAAATTTAGAAAAGCTGTTACAGAATTTCTAAAAGTTCTAAAATTTCTTCTTTTTATGTCAACTTGCCTTCCATCGACTGTTGCAATGAGGACTCAGCCTGAAATTTCTGAAATCATGGCATTTAAACCAAACATACAGTAAACTGGTACAGTGCTTTTTTCAATGACAGTTTTCTTTTAGATTTCAAATACAAACATTTGAAAGTCAAGTATATTAATTTGGTTTCAAAGGAAAGCCGCTTAAAATGTAGCAGCATGTGGGTTCATGGGAGCTATATGCTGTGTCCCCGTGTAAGGGTGTTGTGGTCTGCAAGAGAGTGCGTAAGAAGGAAGTATGTGTTTTTCTAGAACAACTTTTCAAAAAATATTGTAGTAGACCACATGTGAAAAGAACCAAACAACATTTATACCTAAAAAAATTTATACATAAAATTGGGGTTAATAAATTGAACTAAATTGTAAAACACAAGATTTGTCTGATACTCCGCATCAGAGAAGTTGTTCACTTAACCCCGAGAGCTTGTGCTTTCCCCAGGCCTGAGGGTGTTTAAGATAAAACTTGGCACATTTAGTACTTTCATGAATACTTTGTCGAAAGGACTAGAGTTGTGTTGTCAGTGTGCCCACTGTACATTTTACAGGCGTATTTGACCATTTTTATGAGTCACAGTATCTACTGCATGTGGTAATTTTATTGGCATCTATAATTTTAACCTTAGTGTTAATTTTGGCAGGACAGAGAACAAAAACAGACACACTTCAGTCCTGAGGAGCAAAGCTGAGCAAGACTTTGAATTAGAAAGAGTAAATTATGAAGACTTTATTGCAAAGGAAAAAATTAATAGCCAAGATAGTTCACTCTTCTTTTTAAAATTAAAGCCTACTTTTTCAGATTGGATGAGCATTAAAATAGTTTCTCCAGCAAGACGGAAATAGAGCCAGACGCGAGTACTATATTATGCTTTTATGCCAGAAGTTCTGCTGCATTAATATGGAATCATAGAATTTTAGAGCCTGAGGGAATCTTTGAAATCATTTCATCCAAACCCTCATTTTACAGATGAGGAAACAGATGCAGAGTGGTAATTGTATTTTGTTATAAGAAACTGGGCAGTTATCAAAGTATCTCCTGAATGCCTTTTTATATTGGGAATTTCCCAACTATAAATTAGTTAGTTTCAGAACTGCATTTGTAAGTAGGGTGCTTTGGTTCATGAACTTCATTAGGGTCAAAGGTAACTCTTCAATCCAGAGTACAGATTACATTGACATTTATGATGAAAAATAGTATTTAAAAATAAAGAGGAAAACAGGATAATTCAAATGCGGGTGCTTGGAAAAAACGGATTATTTAAAGAAGGCTAAAATAGAAGATAGACTTTAGGGTACTTTCAGAATTTTAGTTTATTGTGATGTGGTTCACATGGAAAAATGATAGTTTTCCTTTTCTTATACAGTTATATGAAGATGGGTACTTTAAGATGAAAGGAAATAGATTTATGTTTTCTTTTCTAGTAGGTATCTTTTGGAAAGCTATGGATATCATCTGGGAAGGGATGAATGTAAGTTGTCATGAAAGTCACGTCTTCTTAAGAGGAGATGTGTTGTCATCCCTCATGTGCCAGAGTTGGAGAGTACAGAGAACTGAAATTAATGACTGGAAGAAAAAAAAAGAAAATGGTATTCATAAAGGACAGAGCTTTATTACAGTACTTTTTTTGGTCCACAAATAGAACCAAGATAGGAACAATTTTGGGACTTGACCCTAAAGGATGTATAATAGGCACTCCACTGTATTTCTTGAAAGGATGAATTATGTGAGAGAGAAGCTTTTGAAATAATTCCAACTAATGTAACTGGCCAAAATTTGGAAGGGAAAGTAGATAGAGGGGTTTAAATAATAAAAATGTATGTTCATGATAAAGATATTTCTGCAGTGGGAAGTAACTTGGACAGAGAAAGTCGCCATATGCATGATTTCTGCCTGTTGTTGCAGACCCTCCTTGTCAATCACCAGTTTGTTCTCCATAGTTCACAAGAGTGATTTTCTAACACAAATATGTCATGTAATTCCTTTGTATAAACATGTGCGGTGGTTCTCCATTAGCATCAAGAGTAAGATATAAGCCTTCTGGTCAACCAGGATCTGGCTCCTACTTTTCTCTCCATCTCACCACCAGCCTGCTCCAGCTGTGCTAAAATACTCCCAGCTCCCCCAGGCTTGGCATGCTGCTTCATATGCTGCGCGTGCTCTCTTCCACCTCTAGTGTAGAGTCTCCATCCTCCGCTCCCTTCATCACCACCAGACAAATTTGTGTTTGTCCTCATGCTTCTCAGCTGATGAGTACTTAAATGAAAGCAATGTCCAGATGTTCACTGAGCTATTTTAAATTTAATGTTAAATGCTCTTAAAATCAAAGAAGTTTACTTACAGTTGTAATATTCTCCTGTCTTCTCACATTTTAAATTCACTTAGAAATTTATTGAATGCTTACTATGTCCAAGGCACTGTGCTTGGTTTTATCTGAATTATCCTGGATTTGACAAATGTTCCCTGAGGACTGTACTTTTATGGATGTTTGTAAGAAAATAAAGCTGAAATAAAACCTATTTACCCCTTCTTTTTAGAACAATAGGACAGAATTACAGCAGTTCAGAAAGAATTTGTTAGCCCACAAAGTAGCTATGAGCTTTTAGATGAAATGTCTTCATGCATGTGTTCAGAACTAATTTTGACAATAGAAAAATCCATCCTATAAGTTATAGACAAGTTACAATTCATAGTTTATGTGAAATGTGGTAGTTTCTGTAGATTATGATGACCAACAATATTTTAACAGTATTTGTATTCCCTTGTTTTCTTCTTTGACCATAAATGTGGTCCACTTAGAAGAATTTTCTAGTAGCATATTTTAAGAATGACTAGCTGGCGCATTAAGCAGGTCTGATATGAGATCCACAGAAAATCATGGTAAACTTGAATAATGTGTTACGTTGTGTTGAGCGATCCCTATGATTTCTTTAATATGGATCTTAAATGCGTGTCCTGAACCCCACTTAATATATAATTATTTTTGTATGGTAACTGCTGTATCTTGGGGGACTATTGAAATTAATAAGGGAGAGTCTTAGAAATTGTATGGTTAAGTATATTTGGTCTCTTTAAATTTTTTGTTTTGCAATTATTTAGCAAAATATATGAATAAAATCACAATCCTTTGAATGCCCTGGATTATAATGTTATAAATGGATATTCATTCATTCAACAAACATTTATTGGGTGTCTGGTGTGAGCTCTGCATTATTCTAGGGGATGTGGCATTCATGTTTCCTTCTATCATGGAGCTTATGTTCTAATGGGTGAGACAGACAGTAAACCAGTACATGTGAACACACATGCACACTTTCATAGAGTGAAGACAGTTCATTGGTAAGAATCTGGTACCAATTCCGGTCGGGGGGTGGGTTCCACACCACCAAGCAATTCTTCGACACCAACTGGGTGTCGTACAGTTCACCTCAATTCTGACACTATTTATCCGGAGATAGTGTCAGATCCCACAGGTTAAGGGCTCAGTCCTGCCCCCCCCCCCACCCCCCGCCTTCAGATGACAATCGCAAGCCCATATTATCACCGACTGGCTATAGATCGGAGGTTCCTATGACCCCCTCCTTGGGTTCAATTTGCTAGAGCGGCTCACAGAACTCAGAGAAACATTTTACTTACTAGAGTGCAGGTATATTTTAAAAGGATACAACTCAGAAAGAGCCAGATAGATGGAAGAAAGATGCATAGGGCAAAGTGTGGGGAAAAGGGACAGAGCTTCCATGCCCTCTCCAGGCGCCCCACTCTCCCCCAAATCTCCAAGTGTTCACCAACCCAGAAGCTCTCTGAACCCCATCCTTTGGGTTTTTATTCAGGCTTCATTACATAGGCATGAGTGGTTAAGTCATTGGTCATTGGTGATTGATTCAACCTCCAGCCCCTCTTCCCTCCCCAGAAAAGTTCCAACCCTCAAATCACATGGTTGGTTCTCCTGGCAACCAGCCCCCCCTCCTTAGGTGTGGTCCAAAAGTCACCTCATTAACATAACAGAAAACACCTTTGTCACTCTCATCACTTAGGAAATTCCAAGAGTTTTAGGACCTCTGTGCCAGAAATGTGGATGAAGACCAAATATATATCTCTTATTATAAATCACAATATCCCACTCAGGTAACATGAGAGAGTGCCCTGTGGTGTTGGAACAGCGTTAGTTCTGGCTGTCAGGGTAGGGCTCCCTGAGGATACTCCATGTAAATTGAGGCCCAAAGGAGGAGAAAAAGCCAGTCCAGCAAATGTCTACGTAAGGAGCATCCCAGACGGGAGCTCAGTAAATGCAAAGGCCCTGAGTTGAGAACAGCTTGGTGTGTTCAAGGAACAGAGGAGGTTGTGAGAGTAGAGCAGGGAGGAGGTGGCAGTGGTGGGAGATGGTCCCAGAGTCGGGTGGACAGGCTCAGACCCCGCAGGCCATTGGAGACTGGTGAGGAGTTCCCATGTCCGTCCAGGGGCCATAGGCAGTTGCTGTAAGATTTTATGCAGGGAAGTGGCAGTGTTTTATGTTTTTCTAAGAATACCGGGCTGCTCTGTGGGGAGGAGAGTGTCGAGCAGGAGGGAAAGCTGAGAGTCATCAAGCTGTCGTAATGGAACAGGTGAGAGGTGACAGTGATTTGGAGGCATTTGGGTCCAGAGTAGCCAGAATTGCCAATGGGGCTGGGGAGGGGAAGGGAGTGGAAAATAATTTATCTTAGCGCCATCTAAAAACGAGATGACAGGGAGAGACTCACTTAGAGCATCCAAATTCCATTTCTTTCTATATCCTGAGTTAAAAGTTATTGCACATATTCATTCTTATAGTGAAATGGAGCTTTTTCAAAGCAAATGCAGTTCAGACATACTTAAAGCATGCTGCCTCTCAGAGTTGGCTGCGATGAATGAAAAGAAATTAACTTAGAAGATGGCAGTTAAACAAATAATTTCAGCTAAAAGCATAAGGGCGAGCATGACCTAAAAGTCATTAATTTTGCTAATAGTCATTTCTTTTTTACAGAGAGCTCAAGTTTCCCCTTGTAACCTGCACAAAATTGAAAAACAGACCTGCATTTTTAAAAAATCGTGTTTAGTATTTTTGTATCTTTAGTCTTCTGAGACGTCCTTAATTATGATAGGCAAATTTATAGGCATTAACTTTCCAAATGGTACACCAGCCCAAGTTACCAGAACATACTTTGATCTCCCGCTTTGCCAGCTGATCTCATCCTCCTCGTCATCTGACTTACAAAATCATTCCAGGTGACTTTGAGGTCCACACGGCTAACCTAGCAGCTCATCCCGAAACCTGGCCTCAATGCCCCCAACCCTCTTCTGTAGAAGGTGGAGGGAGAGAAAAGGAATCACGGAAGTGTTAGAGTGGCTGTGGCTGAGCTACAGGACCCGCTGTGGGGAGGGGAGAGTTGAACAAGTCCAGCTCCAAACTGCCACCTCTGTTGCATCTCGCCGCCACCACTAGTTCATCCTTTACACATTAGGCTTTAGAATAAGATTTTATGTGAATTAAGGGTACAACAGTGTTTTAAAGATTTAAATACACTGTTCTAGGCAGTAGCAACTTGCCCACTGAGATGGTCCCAGCCCACATAATTCTGTCATTTTTGAGTCATCAATATGAATTGAACTGCACCAACCAGTGAAGCCAGTCATCCCCAATAACACCCCGGAATTCCATGTTCTAGCTTCCGCCCACTTCTGCCCCAGCAAATATGTGCAAGAATCTCTCAGAGGGCTTCTCTTTATGATACTTATATCTCATAGTCCCCAGAAGTTTGTGGGTTCTCAGTTAGGTCAGTTCCTGGTTTCTGCTGGCCTAATTATTGGGAAAATGTCCTACTCTTCTCATACCCATCTTGGAGAGAATGGAGCCACAGCAGAGGTGATTGGAGCCCTGAGTGATGCAGGAGCGAGGGAGCTGAGCTAGGCTTGGGGAGGGAGGTCAGGCTTCAACCTTTGGCAGTGGGGTCCGGCTTCTTCGTCTGGTGCACCTGTTAGACTTACCCCCTCATATAGTGGTTTTCATTCCCAGGAGCCCGTTGCCTGGTTTCATCCGTCAAACCATTTCCCGTCCAGTCCATCAAAGCGGGGTTCAAGTTCTTTCCCAAAGGGCCTCTGGACTCCCGTCAAACCAGGGGTTGTGCTTGGGCACGGCTCCAGTGCCTAGACAGGAAGGAGGCTGGTCCACCCCAGAGTGCCCAGACATCCTCTGGGGAGGATGCTGCTTAATGCCACAGGCTGACCTGAGTCTCAGTTCTGGACAGCCATGGAGCTTATTATAAGAGAGAAATCATCCTTAGGAAAGAAAAAAGGAGAGATTATATAAGTATATGTGGTAAATAAGCTTAGAAGCTCCAGGATATTCTACTCTGCTGATAATTTTAACCCTTTTTCTGTAGGGCCTTTTTTCAAGTGAAACCTTACAGAACCCCAAAGTGTGAAACAGATGGCACCCAGGTGTCAGGAGCAGACTTCACTGCTCTCTCACTGCTGGGGGCACCCCACCCCAGAAATCTCTCCAGGAAATTCCAGGAATCCTTGGAACATAACTTAAAAATCACCGCACTATGACGTAAAGATCGCGGAAATGAAGACAGATATTTGCGTTGCGTGTTGACACCTCCTCAAGAGTTACTGTCAGTTAGCCCTGGCTGCTGGGTCTTCTGCCTCTCCTGCCTCCATTGGCTCTTTTAGATGCAAATGTGTGCAGGAGGAAACAGCCCCTGTGGATGGTAATCTGCCCTCTCCTGCTCCCTCCAGTCCATCCTCCCCACGGCCACCAGAGTCATCTTTCTGAAATTCACATCTGACTTTGTCATTACTTAAATTCCTTCTATGGCTCACCATCCCTCACAAGATGAAGGCCTTGGGTGCTTAGCTCTTTCCTCATGGCTGCCCCTACATACCTACGCCTTCTCTGCTACTTCCCAGAAAACACCTGTTTGTAGGTCCTACCATCCCGTATGCCTCCCAGCCACCAGGCACGCTCCTACTTCAGCTCTGGATTCGGGCTGCACACCCTCAGTAAAACCTTCTCTCACTTGCTGCTTCGAAGCCCCACCCTCACCCCCAGGAGGTGTCCACCACCCTCTCCTCTCTGCTCCAGAGTTGGTATTCAGCCTTCTCTGGTCCACTGTGAACTTTGGTCTACTTGTCTGTCTCCTCCACTTAAATAGAAACTCCTTGAGGGCAGAGATGTTTGGGGGAGGGGGCCCTATTCACTTTCTCCAGATCCCAAGCCCCCAGCAGATGCCTTACACAGAAAAGGCACTCAACATTTGAATGAATGAATCCTCAAGTTACCACACATGCGTTTGTTGAGATGTGAATGGCAGTTATGAAATAAATCGGCTCCTAGTTAATAAAAACAGAGATCATTTTTAAAAGCCTTGTTGTTACAAGCCTTTCAGTAGTAAGTCCATTTCAATGAGATCTCAGATTTTAAAGGCAAGTTTTATTTGTCAAGGTAGTTGGGGCTTCCACTGTTCTGTGGAAATCTTTCCATCTGAGTGGAATTGGCTGTTGCTATAACAAATGTGAGTGTTCAGAGTTGACTGTATTCATAACACAGGGAATAGAGGAGAGACTTGGGAGGGGTGTGTGTGTGAATGTGTGTGTATGACAAATGGCTAGGTCTTTTAATGAACCACTTACTTGAAAATTGTCTTTCTGCAGGTGATGTATCACCAATCAGTATGTCTCCCATCAGTCAATCTCAGTTTATTCCACTCGGGGAAATCCTTTGCTTGGCCATCTCAGCAATGAACTCGGCAAGAAAACCTGTCACCCAGGAAGCACTGATGGAGCACCTGACCACGTGTTTCCCAGGTAATGGGAAAAGAATGTAGCACTTTCCAAATGGATGCATGCTCTGGCTGTGCTCGACTTCAGATGGGCAGTTCCTCCCATGTTTAAATATCATAGGAAAAAACTCTTTGCCAAAACTGACCAGAAACTTTTCTTAGTTCTGTAAGTCAAAGTCAAGGCGTCTGTGTTACTTCAAAAATAATTTGCCTTCTTCAGCTCTAATACTTCTTTAATTGGCACTGACAAAAAGAAAAGAAATGAGAATCGAGGAAGAATTCTGGCAAAAAATACCAATATTCCGTTAACCCTTGCAACACAACCTTCTTAAAATACATGAATATCATGATTCATGGGAGCAAGTCAGAAACAGCTGAAAATTTTAGTCCTGAAGGATTAAACTACAGAGTAATGTCAAAAATAAACAGATCTTGCATGCTTATGTCTTGGCCTGATGAGTTTTAAGAATATGATATTTGAGCCAGCCCCAATAGCCTAGTGGTTAAAGTTCGGTGTGCTCTGCTTTGGTGGCCCAGGTTCAGTTCCCTGGTGTAGAACCACACCACTCATCTGTCAGTAGCCATGCTGTGGCAGTGGCTCACATGAAAAAAAAAAATAAATGAAAAAGAGGAAGATTGGCAATGGATGTTAGCTCAGGGAGAATCTTCCCCGGCCAAAAAAACAAAAAAAAAAGAATATATTTGATAAATTAGTTAAGATCTCATTTTAAAAGAAAAGAAATAAAATGTTTCCTTTTCTCTTAAACATTATGAAAAGAAGACAATAGCCCAGATGCTCTAGGAATAGCATTTGATGCCTCCAGTGCTAGAAGATGTTAGGAATGGTGCAATGCTAAAGAACGCATGCCCCATCTGAAGAGAGGCAGCCCAGTTATTGTCTCCCCCCCAAAAAGTGTAAAACCCTGCCAGAGTTACTAAATATTCTAATTTTTCAAGAGAATCTGGAAATTCAGTTTTATGTGAAATCTCTAGATTTCCTTAAATGTTGGCAATTGTGTGTGTGTCTTTGTGTGTATGTGCATTTTAACGTGTGTATGCCAATGACACACAAGTCAAATAAAACACATTATTGGGCCATCAGTTTGCCAACTTGGTTTGGAGTCGACTTATACCTAGATTGAAATAGAGCTTACATTAAAAATGAACGCTTGACATATTTTTCATTCAACCTAGAAGAGACCTCGGGAAGTATAAGCTGTTGGGTGTATCACTTAGCTTTTGTTACAGAAATGCTGGGTCGCAGTCACAGAACATCAATAGCATACAACAATAAACATTTATTTAGCTCATGTGTTTGGGTTTTCCAGGATTAGCTTATCCAGATTGGACCTAGCCAGGTGGCTCTTCTCCACCGGTACCCCATCCTCTTTGGCAAAGGGGCCCAGCAGAGGCCTGTTCTGCTCATTGGGATAGCAGAGGCACAAGAGGGAGAGCAAGCCCTGTTGCGCAAGGGCTCTTCAGCACATTGGTCGTGCCACACCCACTAACCTTTCATTGGCCAAAGTAAACCTGGCCAAAGTCAAAGTCAAGTTCTGGGGAAATGCACCCCACCCATGCAACGAGGGCAGAGGGACTACTTCTAAACTGATAATCTGCCATATCGAGTCTCACCACTTTTCATTTTGCCCCAAAGGAACTTTATATTTCTCTCCCAGTGATTTTTCCTCCTTTCTCAATTTTCTTTTTTTGTGTGTGTGAGGAAGACTAGCCCTGAGCTAACATCCATTGCTAATCCTCCTGGTTTTTGCTGAGGAAGACTGGCCCTGGGCTAACATCTGTGCCCATCTTCCTCTACTTTATATGGGACGCCGCCACAGCATGGTTTGACAAGCGGTGTATCTGTCCGCGCCCGGGATCCCAACCTGTGAAACCCCGGGTCGCCAAAGCGAGCGCGTGAACTTAACAGATACGCCATCAGGCCGACCCCTCAATTTTCTAATTAATATGTTTTGAAATTATGTGTACTATTTAGAAATTCTAACGTGTACCCACCCTTGCAACCTATAAATTATCTTAAATTTTCTAACATTTTATTATCTCTGAGTATTCTTCACTGTCTGATTGTTTGTCTTTCTTTGTTAACTTCCAGGCAACCCCTTTTCCTTTCGGTAGTAAGATAAGCAGAATTCCAGGTGAGAGCTAGCAAAGGGGACAGATGCTGTTCACAGACGTGATGCTCTTATGAAGAATGGCCCTCCTTGGGGTCTTATACCTGGGTAGCCACTTCTGACATCAGACACCCCAGCAACTTTTAAAATCAGTCTAGTTTTACGTAGTTTCATGAGAGATCACATGGCTTTTCCAAAATTGGTTATGTTATCTCCCATGACTGGGCTATAAAATAGAGAATGGAAAGAACACAGAACCGGTATGTGATAGTAAATTGTGGGTCCCTGCCAAGCAGCTGATAACAATATCACGAAGTTGGAATACTTCGTAGAGAAATTCGTAGGTCACTTGTATTCAAAAGAACAACTGCTTTGCTAACTTTTATAGTAAGTGAACTTAAATCCCAAGGCTCTGCTTTTGGATGGACTGAGAGGATCTCACTTAGCTTTTGTTATCTATGTGATGCTGATGACTTATTGGCCAGCCCCAGAGGATTGCAAGGACACTGTACAAACCTGAGTCTAGGGCAAGCGTTGGCAGACTATGGCTTGCAGGCTGAGTGTGGCCCACCGTTTGTTTTTGTAAATAAAGTTTTATTGGAACACAGCTATGCTTATTTGCTTATGTATTGTCTTTGGCTCCTTATGCTGTATTTAACAGAGTAGCGTAGTTGAAACTTGGAGATCATGTGGCTCACAAATCCTAAATTAGTTACTATC
Source organism: Tapirus indicus (assembly GCA_031878705.1). NCBI lineage: Eukaryota > Metazoa > Chordata > Mammalia > Perissodactyla > Tapiridae > Tapirus > Tapirus indicus. The sequence continues at coordinate 27,859,719 of CM062937.1, read as the reverse complement.
TGGCTCTTTACAGAAAAAGTTTGCCAACCACTGGTTTAGATAATTACCACATGGTGGTAATTATTTTAAACTTTTTTCAGCAATAGCTCTATATCTTAAATAGGATTTAATAAAATATGAAATTGTTTCCTGCCTGCCTGTCTTCTTTCTTCCTTCCTGCTCTCTTCCTTTGATTTTCTATTTCTTTTGCCATCATCTGAGCTACTTCAGACAAAACAATTTAGAAAACTTAGTACCATTGGAATTCTATTTGAAAAGTATGTTTTCAATGACAGTGCTAAAACTCTGGAGGGGTTTAAATATCATATTTATATTTTTTGTTCTTTAAAGGTAAGACTATTTACTTTTTTATATCTTATTTGAAAATAAAGTTTTGAAGTCTAACTGAATATTATTAAATATTAATTAAATGAATATTAAGATATTTGAACTCATATTAAATGCATATGTTATAAATAAAAAGAATAGTCTAGATTTTGGCCTCTATTCCTGTTTTGGACATCCCTATTCTAAAAAAAGTTTTTAGTGAAGAGTCTTCTAGTTAAAATGTCTGATATACAGAAACTTAAATCCTTTTATCACCTTTCTGTATTTGTTGAATTTTTGAAAACAATTTTTATATACCAGTTTCCGTCATAGAAACAAAAGTATTTTTAAGAAGAATAAATACTTGCTTCTCAGCTTTCTAAATAGGTACTCATCCGTCCATCCAGAATGGTCATTTAAATTGGACTAGTACTTGTTAAGTTGTTACAATTGGGTCTTCCTGGGAGGAGAGCTGACCCTCAGGGACATAGAGTTAGACCTATAAGGCTGCTTATGGGCTTGAAGTTGACTTTCGAGTTTTCTGGAAACTGTTAACATTATTTACACTGTGTTCTGTCTCCAGTTCTACCCCTCGTATTGGTTCTTACTGAATTCTCTCTCAGCCAATGTTCTTCACGAACAAGGAGAAATAATCCAAAAAAGTCCGCTAAAAGTTTTCAATCTAAACTGCTTACCATATAGAATACGTACATGTGCTCTCTGTTCCGACAGTTGTTGGATTTGCAGGATTAAAGCAATATATAAGCCTAAGTAACATCCTGTTGTCTTGTAGTATTTTTAAATATCTACTTTTAGTTTGGAAGATACAAAGGTGGGGAAGAGGAGAGAGGTCAGGTTTCAACCCTGTTTGGATGTAAAGCTTATCTTTGATCTTTAAGCCCTCAAAATCCAAATTCATGATGAACTTTGGGAATAGAATCTGGAAGTGATAGAATATGCGAACATTGAAAATATCCATCACAGCCATCTCTTTTTCAGGCGAGCCCTGCAGATTTCATAGACAATTGAAAGTATCAGTCATTATACTAGGGCTTAATCATAAAATAATAATCATAAATATCAGTGACTTTCAGTGAAAAACTGAAAACTCACAGGTAGAAGTATGGAAAATGAATTGGACAGGGAATGTTTCTAGTTTTTTTTTTTTAATTAAACATTATTTGATTGATAGGAATCCAAGACATAAAAACTTTAGATGTAAATTCTTTATGGAAACTCTTGTTCCTTCATTTGGGAACAGTCAGAGAGCTTATTCTTAATTGTAAGTAAACATAATTATATTGTAGTCGTGATTCTGTATAGTTTCATAAGTTTTCTAAGATCATTAAGGCCTATAATCAGCAAATTCTATAATTCAGTTAAATTTTTGTTTTATAGTAATAGCAATTTTTATGAATTACACCTCAACTTTCCTTTATTAGAGCAGGATAGTAAGCTGGTCAATCATGAATCCTTATAAACAAGCCTTACCATTTTTTGAAAAACTTCTTTCTGTTACAATATTGATTGACAGTATGCCGGCATGTAAAATATAGTCAGTTTTAAATATGGATTTATCTGGATTGCTGTGCCACACAACTCCAGGGGGTGTCATTTGTGAGACTGCACTGTAAATAGTGTCTCATCTCAGGGGCCAGCCCCTTGGTGCAGTGGTTAAGTTGGGTGCATTCTGCTTTGGCGGCCCAGGTTCACAGGTTCAGATCCCGGGCACGGACCTACACCACTCATCAGCCCCTCTGTGGCAGCAAGCCACATATAAAATAGAGGAAGATTGGCACAGATGTTAGCTCAGGGCCAATCTTCCTCAGCAAAATAGTGTTTCATCTCAGGAGATGTAGTCTGTGAATGGTGTCCCCTGAGGATGTTCAGCAGAAGCCCCTGGTTGTTAGTAGGGCATAGAAGTTCTTTTAAGTTGCTTCTCTTATGTGCAAGCATTTTCTGTTTTATCGTGGCTCTCAAGAATTGCATATATATGGTTTGGGTTATATCATTTATTCAATTGGAATTCATTTTTATTTTGTGCAGAAACTATCATAAGTTTTTTTTAATTTGTTATATACCAGCCTTGAAATCATTTGCATAAAATCCAATGTCCATTTCTCAAGAGTAGAGCCTCAGACTAAAAGGAAACCATGCAGCTCAAAAATTAAATAATTATATTAAACAATACATTATTTATAAGCAGTGTTATCTTTTCTACCTCTATCACTAAGGATGCCTTCTGAAGATAGTAACACCAATGGGTGTGTATGTTACATTATATCATGGACTCTCCCCCTGAGAACTCCAGGCCATTTCTGATGCTTTCATATCGCACTTTTGTAGTTTGGGAAGGATTTGGGGAGCCTAAACTTCTCAGCTTACCCAGGTTCTAGGTTGCTACACAGTGTTCTTTGAAGGTAATCTGGATTTCCATGGGTCTTGACCCAAAGTTGAGACTACTAATAGCTAATATTTATTGAGCATTCATTCTGTGTCAGGCACTGTTCTACATACATTAAACTCATTTAAACTCACAGCAACCCTGTGAGGGTAGGTATGATTATTATCCACATTTTGATGACAGAAAATAGAGGCTCAGAGAGGTAAAGTAAGTTGCTTAAGGCGATGCCAGCTGTATTAGTTTTCTAGAGCAGCCATAACAAAGTACAGGTGGCTTAAACAATGGAAATTTATTGTCTTACAGTTCTGGAGGCTAGAAGTCCAAAATCCAGGTATCAGCAGAGTTGGTTGGTTCCTTCTGAGGGCTGTGAGGAAGAATCTGGTTTAGGCCTCTGTCCTTGGCTAGCAGATAGCTGTCTTCTCCCTGTGTCTCCTCGCATTGTCTTGTCTTCTCTCTATACATGTCTCCATGTCCAAATTTCCCCTTTTCAGAAGGACACCAGTCATATTGGATGAGGGCCTACCCCAATGACGTCATTTTAACTTAATTATCTCTATGAAGACCCTGTCTCCAAATAAGGTCACATTCTGAGGTATTGGGGGTTGGAACTTCAACATATGAATGAAGGGGAGCATAACATCAGCTAACAGCGATGGAGCTGACGCTGAATCCAGCAATCCTGCCCTAGAGCCCAAGCTTCATCTCCACAGAAATGGCCATTTTTATGGGTCAGACACCGTTGAATATTGGCACTATGATTCATCCTGACCTTTTTCTGAATTATTTCATTCAGGTCAATCTTGTAAATATTATCACCCTCAACGTGCCTGGAATTGAGGGATGGAGAATACTAAAGAAATAAAGCAAATGTGCTACAGCCTGGAGAACTGATACTCTCTTAAAAATGTGTATTCTTAATTCTGCCTCTTAAGGTAGACAAGGCCTAAAGATGCACACAACGCCCTTTGGAAACAATATCAGTCCCTGTGCAAAAGAGTATCTATGATTTTTCTTCTGGAATTTCTATTCATGGCAGTTTGGGGCTCAGGGACCAGACAGATGTAGAGCATCTGAGCTTTCACTAGCGTATTTATTGGGACTCTCTGGTTTCCCATTAGAAAAACCACCTCCATATTACTGATATGCCAGGAAGGAGAAAGTTCTCACCTGAATTTCACCAGTGCTGTGATCACTATCAAAATTGAAGGTGATGATTTCCAAATTGGAGGGTACATCATAAACAATGGTCAAATCCAGTTGCCCTTTTATATAATGTATAAAGTTAAGTTGATTAGGTAAACTTAATCTTAAAAAATGAGTGTGTAGAGTAGCTCCAAGTATATATGGTAGCCTCTATATTTTAGGTTAGTTTTTCAATACCAAGATGGCTATTTCAACCCTCTTCTTATATTGTATCATGTAAAACATTTTTTCCCTCATTTAAAAGTATTCTGTCTTTAATAATTCAGTTCAATAAAGGTTCGTAACAAGAGTAGCAATCTAACTCCATCTAATTCCATCTCTCTCTTCCTAGCTTTTATATTTTCTCATTCTATCTGGTAATATTCGTAAGAGTTATCAGAGAAAATTAGGATTCACACTAAACTTAATGAACACCTTTGAATCCAGCTTGCTTGCTATATGTTAATACTTTGAAGCTTAGCCAAATTAATAGGATTCTGTCTTAGTCAGTTTGGGCTGCTGTAACAAAATACCATAGACCAGGTGGTTTAACAAGACATTTATTTCTCACAACTCTGGAGGCTGGGAAGTTCAAGATCAAGGCACCCACAGGTTTGGCGTCTGGAGAGAGCCCTCTTCCTGGTTTGTGGACAGCTGTACCCTCACAGTGCAGAGGTGGAGGGCTCTGGTGTCTTCCTCTTCTTGTAACGGCATATCACGGGGGCTCTACCCTCATGACCTCATCTAAATCTAATCACCTCCCTGAAACCCCACCTCCATACCATCACAGTGGGGATTAGGGCTTGAACATAGGAATCTGGGTGGGGGCGCAAACATGCAGTCCATAGCAGATTCCGAAAAATCAGGATCAATAACTTGTTCCCTCTTCATCCTCACAAATGTGTTCTTTTGGTTTCAGGCGTTCCCACCCCAAGCCAAGAAATTCTGCGGCACACACTGAACACGCTGGTTCGGGAGAGGAAAATCTACCCAACTCCAGATGGCTATTTCATCGTGACCCCACAGACTTATTTCATAACTCCTTCCCTCATAAGAACTAACAGTAAATGGTACCATTTGGACGAGAGGATACCTGACAGGTCTCAGTGTACCTCTCCACAACCTGGAACCATAACGCCCTCTGCCTCAGGCTGCGTCAGGGAAAGAACATTGCCCAGAAACCACTGCGACTCTTGCCACTGCTGCAGAGAAGACATGCACAGCATGCATGCGTCAACTCTGCAGAGGAAACCTGCCAAGGACTGCAAAGACCCATATTGCCCTCCTTCACTATGCCAGGTGCCACCCACGGAAAAGAGCAAAAGTACTGTAAATTTTTCTTATAAGGCAGAAACTCTCTCAAAACCTAAAGATAGTGAAAAGCAGTCCAAAAAATTCGGGCTCAAGTTATTTCGGCTAAGTTTTAAAAAAGACAAGACCAAACAGCTAGCCAATTTCTCTGCCCAGTTTCCTCCTGAAGAGTGGCCCCTGCGAGATGAGGACACGCCAACGACGATCCCTAGGGAAGTGGAAATGGAAATCATTCGGCGGATTAACCCGGACTTGACCGTGGAAAATGTCATGAAGCACACTGCACTGATGAAGAAACTTGAAGAAGAAAAAGCGCATAGGAGTAAAGCGGGATCCTCCGCCCATCACAGCGGAAGAAGTAAAAAGAGCAGGACTCATCGAAAGTCCCATGGGAAGTCTCGGTCACACAGTAAGACGCGCGTGTCTAAAGGAGACCCATCAGACGGCTCTCACCTGGATATCCCAGGTGAGAGAGAGTATGACTTTTGCGATCCTCTTACCAGGGCACCCAGGGAGGGCTGCTTCATCATTGAACACAAAGGAGATAACTTCATCATGCACAGCAACACGAACGTGATCGAGTCTCATTTCCCCATGACGCCAGAATGGGATGTGTCTGGGGAATTGGCCAAAAGGAGAACTGAGATGCCTTTTCCTGAACCTTCCAGGGGCAGCTCCCACTCAAAAGTGCACCGAAGCCACAGCCATACCCAGGACCGAAGGTCCAGGAATGAAAGATCCAACAAAGCCAAGGAGAGATCCAGATCCATGGATAATTCCAAAGGCCCTCTGGGTGCTTCTTCTCTGGGGACGCCTGAAGACCTGGCGGAGGGCTGTAGCCAAGATGACCAAACCCCTAGCCAATCCTACATTGATGACAGTACTTTAAGGCCTGCACAGACTGTCAGTCATCAAAGGGCTCACATTTCGTCTACGAGCTATAAAGAGGTGTGTATTCCAGAAATAGTCGGTGGCAGCAAGGAACCTTCCAGTGCTTGTAGCCTTTTGGAGCCAGGCAAACCACCCGAGAGTTTGCCATCCTATGGTGAACTCAATTCTTGTCCAACAAAAACAGCTACAGATGACTATTTCCAGTGCAACACCTCCAGCGAGACGGTGCTCACAGCGCCATCCCCTCTGGGAAAGAATAAAGAGGACCATGACACTCTGACCCTGGCAGAAGGGGTGAAAAAGCTGCCTCTGTCTGATAGGCAGGCCCCACATTCCTCCAGGGAGCCTGTAGGGCACAAGGAGGAGTCACCAAAAGGGCCAGGCGGGGGCCCAGCCACTTCGGGAGCAGTGGCTGAAGGGATTGCCAATGGACGCCTCATCCAGCATCACAACACCGAGCCCAGCAGCCTGGACAAGAGGAAAGAGATATTCAGCAAAGACACACTGTTCAAACCTCTTCACAGCACCTTGTCTGTAAACAGCTATCACAAATCAAGCCTGTCCCTCCTCAAATCTCACGCAAAGACACCTGCGGACACACTGCCAGGCCGATGCGAGAAACTGGAGCCATCCCTGGGGACCTCGGCAGCACAAGCCATGCCTGCTTCCCAGCGTCAGCAGGAGTCCGGGGGGAACCAGGAAGCCTCTTTTGACTATTACAACGTCTCTGATGATGACGACTCGGAGGAAGGGGCAAACAAAAACCCAGAGGAGGAGAAAAACAGAGATGATGTAGGCACCATGCAGTGGCTCCTCGAGAGGGAGAAGGAAAGAGACTTGCAGAGGAAATTTGAGAAGAACCTCACCCTCCTCACCCCAAAAGAAACTGACAGCAGCAGCAACCAGAGAGCCACGCATTCGGCACGTCTCGACAGCATGGACAGCAGCAGCATCACTGTGGACAGTGGATTCAACTCCCCACGGTAGGGAGAGGCGTCTCTCGGCACACACACACAGCTACCAGGGCCTGGGGCTTTTTGCAGATAACTTGAAAAATTTTCTGATTTCACGTTCTCAGTTCTGTGAATGAGGGTTAAGAGTTGTGCGAGTTGTATTGTTAACAACCTGTTTCTGACTTCTTTTTCAGGAATTGAAACAAATGTTTCTGCAGCTGTAGAGATCACCAATCTGGACTGGTGGGTTGGCTCCTTCCCTCATACTTGGATCAGTCCAATCTAGCTAAGACCAACATTTCCCAGTATTTTTTCTTCTATGTTTATATGGCCACCATGCTGATAAAGGAAGGGGTTAAGTCCCTCAAAAAGTAACATTTTGAGTAGAATGAGTAGTCAGTGTGGGGGTTTAGGAGTTGGGAATAAATTGATTAATTTAAAGATGGGGGTCCCTCTAGTGAGACTAGAACAGCAGATCTCAAAACCTTTCCAGCAGATCTAGAAGCTTGTTCCCGTTTTAATCCTGACTTTCTGTGTGGCCCGCACCCCCTTTCTCATATGCCTTCCTCTCACCACTTGCATGTCTACAGAGAAATGGAACCTTCTTCCTCTCACAGAAAGATTAGGGGCCTGTGCTCTATTAGATCAAAGTATGTGCCAGCACTTTTCTTTCTCCTCCTGAAGGATTGGTACAACCCATTTAGGCACTCTTATCATAGTCCCTTCTTTTTAGTAGGTGCTGGTAATTCAGCAAAGAGTTGACAGCTGAGAGTATGTAATGGCCGATGGTCACGTCCTCTGCACTGAGGTGGTTCAGGAGTTAAGAAAGCAAAAGAGAGTCTATGTAATTTCCTTTTTTCCTCCTTAACTCTTCCTTCTCAAAGAGCACCTCGGGACCTAATTCTCCTTCTAAATTCTACTCCAGATTGGTGACTCTGAGATGCAGAAATACTATTGAGAGATTGACATTTCTCATTAGCTGTGATTCCCAAGATTTTACAATATTTATCACTTTAACAAGTACCTAGATATGATTATGTATTTCATATATTTATTTTAGTTATTAAGAATTAAAATTCTGTCATGATCATTTCACTATATCTCTGGATAATTTGGGGACAGAGCATCCCGAAACCAGAACTGGGAATCGTTAATCTGCTTGTCCCATGTTAGAATTTTGTTCTTTCTTAAAGGGCAAGTGCTTGATTATTATTTTTTCTTTTTGTCATGTAACCTTTTTTCCAAGTTAACAGATGTATGGAAGTCCAATGCCTAAACAGACCACTGAGATTGATAAAAGTGGGTCGGAGATCAGGAACCCCAAATCGCCTCTGCCGTCCCCTGAGGAGCCCTAAGTGACCTCAGGGAGACGTGGCACTCAGTCCAAAAACTACTGACCTGTTAAGTGAAATAATTTTTGCTAAATATTTTCTATCCCAAATCAAATCTTAATTTATTTACCAGTTATTTTCTGTCTTTTTCTATTTCTCTCTTCTACTCTTTTTCTTTCCTCTTGAATTACTAGTGGTGGATGCCACATAAGCATAATTGAAGGTCTATAATCGATGGTAGAAGTTCAAAACCGTCGCTTATGGAAGGTGTGGTTTATTTGCCTGTCTTGTATTCTACTGTTTCTTATTATATAGACTCTACCTGCCTAATGCTTTTCACACAGCATTTTCTAACCCTTCACGCTGCCCTCTGGCCCCTGGCCCTCCACAGAAGGAAAGCCACAATACCCCACAGATAATTGCTAAGGAGATGTTGAAAGTGATTTAATGGGTTCTAACTCAAAAACCTACCACTGCATAATATTGAAAGTTTTTTGTTTAGGGGCAAAGAAACAGAAATGTCATGAAATCGTTGAACCAGTCTCTCCATAGAATATATTTTATCTCTAAATGTGGGGGTGCAGAATATAGAATTCATGAATGGGATTATTTCTTGAAATGTTTATTTGCATTTCTTTAATAAGGTACATAAGGTTAAATGCTCTGTCATGGTAGAAGATAAAGGTCATTCTGAGGAGACAACCTTTACACAATTAGCTACATGTCTGTCCACTATTATTGGGTAGAATTTTGTCTGTAGGACTAGGTGGATCACCCATAAATTTCATGCAGTTAGAGAATCGACATAACAATTCCTAATTTTCCCCCTTTCGTATTTAACATCCTTTGGTTAGAAGCTAGGTGACAAACTTATTTTCTATACCTATTTTTAAACTGTATTTTTTGTACACTTCAATAAATTCACTACGTTGCCTTTCTAATGTGCGAAGATGGTCTATGAAGGAGACTATTTGAGTTATAGCGAGTTTTACTCTCCAGCATGAGGATATTTTGGCCAAATAGCATTATCATGCTGACACCTCTTCATTGCTGTGAGATATAGGAATCTTAAGCAGGCCATTTATTCAGATCTTTCAGTAAATAATTCACTGAGCAACTAAGATCCAGCTAGAAAAAAGACCAAAAAAGGTGATTTCCACACTCCCAGCTTTCAATGCTGGCTCAGAAGTTATGTTTAGCCACATTTCCAAAATCCTTACATCCTTTTTTGGGGGAACTAAAGGGTACTGAGAAGGAAAAAAAATGGAAACTTAGACTGTGCTGAGATCTAATATTCAAAATGAAAAATCTTGACATGAAAAGCCTACTCTTCCAAATCTGAGGCCAAAAACTGGTTGATAAACACAATATGAAAATCACAGGGACCAAAGACTGCCAGGAATGTGTCTGCTTAATGTACTGCACGAGCGTGTGCTATCAAAGTGTGGGGCCAAGTGAAACACATGCAGGCGGGAGGATGAACAGCAGAGTGGCTTGGTTCAGTTCTTCTGCCTATAAAATCTTGAAGTCTTATTTTTAAGGTTGCACTCCATTAGCTCTCTCTTAAAAAAAGTAAGAACTTTTCAATTTGATGACTGTTTTTATTGCAAACACTCCATCTCCATTAATTTTTTCATCATCATATCCAAAGCCCTCAATATGAATGTCACACATGTACTCATTGCAGCAGTAATGAAATAGGTCCTTTGGAGAAACTGGAGTGCTATATATATTTATCACTATTAGTATGTTGACTGTGGTCGAAGATGGTCGGAGGCATCTTAGAGCACAGACAGCTCCCAGCTTAGATGATCTATTGCAATGATGTGCATTTACAGTGCCTGGCACAGTGCTAGTTTAAAGTGGGTTCTTTGGGTCTTAAAATGCATTTTCCCATAAAAAAGATGTCATTAGTAATGTATAGATTTCCAAGTCAACTCACAGTAGCTCCTTAATTCATTAGATCCCAGATGTACAATGGAAATAATTTACATTTGTCTAGCTTTTTAGTGTACAAATTCTTTATCGATGCATATTTCTTCTTCACAGTCACTCCATGAGTAGGTTAATGACATAACTGTCCCCGTTTTAGAGTTGAGGAAGTCATATACTGTAACAAGTTATCATGATTAAGAATGAACTGGAAGGAACATGTTATAAACTCTTTGGGGTTCTCCTTGTTATTGCTCTTCTTTTTTCCTCCACCTGACCCTATGCCTCAGTTATAGTGCTGGCAAGCCACTGATGAATTTTCTTAGGGAAGGTGTAAGGCAGGTAAGTAGGTAAGTCTAGCATTTCCATCCCTTTAGTGATGATGCTTTGGAGTGTTTTTTCAGGTATGCCCATATTTACCATAAGCATAATGAAAGAATTTGACTTGTTTTTATAAATGTATTAACCTTCTGGAGGTACCCTCTGCAGTCAAGAAACATCCAGTTGTCTTTTTGGTAGTTGATGAACAAACTTCCTTTTAAACAATTAACTCTTGGCTCTTTGATGAGGAGCAAACTCAAGCCCACAAGAAGTTAGGGTGAAATAACTTGTTAGGAGGGGCTGCTAAGGTATAGAGTTCAGACAAAATTGCTATCAGTTTAGGATGGGAATGAAAGAGAGGCGTCAAGGATGTCCACTATGGTAGTTTGACCTGTTGATGACCTTCAGCAGGCTTACATCAGTTATGGGGACCAACTCTCATAAAATATTATATAAACTTTGAATCTATCCAGCAGGGTGGATGTTTTAAGCATTGTTATGGTTTCTTCAAGCTCTTTGTAAGCTGATAAGTTTCTTATTACCGTTTTGAGGACCTTGAACATGAAACCCATGTAGTTCCCATCAATCAGGCCAAGTAATCTTATTTCTGCTATTGCCCTACACATTTGAAATGTTAAATGTTCCAGATCTCTTGGAGCAATAAAATAGATTCAAGTCTTACTAACTTAGAAAAATTAAAAGAGAAATCGAAATACTAAAGCCATTAAAGCACCTCCGTTCTATAAGAGTCCTTTAAAAATAAAATATTTCTATCAAAGCGGCGGTGGGTGGGCGCAGAGGTGGATAAATGTAAACTTTACAAATGAACGGGAAAAATTGAAGCTTCCTTATCTGAAAATATAATGTGTTTTAACTAAAGTGTTAAAATTTGAAGCAGAGGTATGAAGTGTTTAAAAAGAATTTTATTCCCGTCAGTGTGGCAAATGAGCTAGTAGTGCATTGCTTGAAGTCCAAAGTCAAAATCTGCTAGTCAAGAATGAAGAGCAGAATCGTGAGGGTAAATTATTGAGTTTACTCAGGAGCAGTTTGATGGATACCAATGAATTTCCAGCCTGAAATGAAATCATTACATGTGTATTTACGAGTGTTCTTTTTTAAAACTAATGCGATAGCTAGCTATCACATCAAAGTTTGAAGTAGCTTCCTTGGATATGAAAGGAGGGTGAAGATATTTAATGTAAAGACATTTAAAGAGCATTTAACTGTATAAAAACCCCTTATTCAGTGTGCTGCTGATTATAATATGTCTTGTGAAAGCTTCTGGAGCCCGTTGGAGGAGCATGTGTGAATAATCGGGCTGCGATAGTATATATATGACATTAGGCACCAACAGAGGAAATCCATTAACTTACATCATTTGCTCTTCCTCTGGGGCTCAGCATATAATTATTTATGTAAAAACAAAACAAAACAAAACCTTTTTACTCTTTTAGCACTCGGGAGAGCCTGGCTTCCAACACGTCAAGCATTGTTGAAAGTAACCGTCGTCAGAACATTACCTTGAGCCCGGCCCACGGTGGAGCTGGCCCGGCCTTCAACTTCCGAGCGAGTACGGACCCCCCAACCAATGAAGCTGAGAAATTACAGAAACCCTCCAACTGCCTGCAAGCTTCTGTTACTAGTGTGTGATAGTCATCCTGCCTCAGATCTCCTGTCTCGTTCGATCCAGCCAAGTTTACGACACTGGGACTGATGTTTACATCTTTGGAAAGACAAGCATCTCAACCACAGTTTTTGTGTTTACTTAAACTGTGCTGCTAAGTAGGCTAGGGCGAAAAACAAAAAATCTTTATTTCAGAGTATTGCTTTTCACATTTATGGCTCTGTAGCAACAGAATAGCAGTAGGGGTGTTACGTATACCTTTGCTTCACTAATTGTAACTGAGCACACATAGGAAAGTCTAGACACTGTAAGTGTAATGTGCATTCTCAATGTCATGCAGTTGCCAATTTCATTTTTAAATGCCACAGATGTGTGTTGCTCCCAGTCTGTGGTCAACTGGTGCCACAGAACTGATCCTTGACACTTCCAAAAAAAAAAAAGCTAAGCCACCACAAAATGTCAAATGCCAGGGTCTACCTTGAGGGGAAGTCAATGCCAAACTGACTAGAAGGGACCCCAGCCCTTTGTGTGTGTGAATGGTTTATGCACCAATCATTTTTCACTGTGAGTTTTCGTGACACGATTTTGCAGGAGCCCATGGAAATGTGTCAGAGGGGTCGTGATCGAAATTCTGGGAGTGTTTGTTTTCAGGATTTTGTTTTTAAGTGTAACAGATGCTTGTCTGATTTTTAACCTTCCATAATCACAAACAGGAATATAGGCCTTTGAATCTGAAGTGGACAAAGGAAGGGCATCCCCAGCCTGGCTGGGGCACAGCACTCAGTGGTAGAAGAGGTAATGTGGACTTTTAAAAGGTGTTAATCAAATATTTAAGGAAGATAATTTCCTCCTTGTGGTGCGTAGAATGATCCTATCTTGCTATAATAGATACGATAATTAGTTTGTTTAAAAGCAAAATGTTCTTTGTGATACAAATGAAGATAATGGCCTGGGGATGTTATTCTTTCTAATGGAAGGACATAAATCTATTTTATGTAGTTTTAAATAGAATGCCTAAATTAGGCTGCGGGAGATAATTTTTAGTGGTTATAGGAAAGAGCAAATTTAGGGAGAGTTGAACTTCAGGCCTTTTATTCCTGGGAAGATATCTATAGAGAAAACTTTAAAAATAATGTTTGATTAGAAATATACATGTGCCCATGTAATTAACAACAGAATGTGCCCGTTCTGCAAATGTGGTACAATCCTAACTTGTACTCCCCTAAAATTTATCAGAATAGCAATTATGCATACATGAACTATGCCAGAGTAATGTTTACAGATACTTTGTAACCAATTTCAGGCGGTATTTTTTAGGTGGCTGTATAGTTATTAGCCCAACTTATTTCAAAATGGTTCAACCTCTTGCTTCGGTTTACAATGTCAAGTTGAATACAAAGAAGATTCTCAGCAGCGAAGGGCTTACAGATAATCAAGCTTCAACCTTATAAGAAAGAGACATTCCAAGGTTCCTGTGTTTTATTTTATGAGAGCAATGGCATAAATCTGTAGATAACGGGAAATTACTTGCAAAAGTGTTCCATACGCCACAAGTAAACGGTCTGACAGAGAGTTTTATTTAGTTTAGTGGCATCTGATATTTGGAGCCATAGACCATAAAATATATATCCAAAAATAAATCTAAAATATTTTCACCTCAGATTTCAGTAATTGGCATAAAATTTGTGAAACACTTCTGCTTCAGTATTGGGTTTAATCACTGGCAATCTGTTTAAAGAATGCAGTCATATAGAGAGTTGGACTGGTTCTTGAAACATTCAGATAGTCCCTCATCCTTTTTCAGATCTTTGGAAGTTGCATTGGGTCGAACTGGACTCGTCAAGTTTAGTATCGATTCCTTTTTTGTGCTTACAGTGAAACGTCAGCACATTTCTTGGTAAACTCCCACACCACTAAATGCTTTAGTCAGTTGGCTTTCAACCTCATGCCTTATTTCCTCCAAGGCATGCCTTGATTGCTCAGAAATGCACTATTTGTCTCATCACTTAAATATGTCCGGAAGGAATGATAATGTGTCTAATAGACTATATTCAGAGTCTGTTTCCTTGGGGAGTTGTAGACCAGACGATTACTAAATTCTTCTGTCTAAATTCGTTTTTTCCAAAAACCCGCTCTCAAGTGTTTATCATACTCTCAGTTCATAAATAATCTAACCATTGAAACACTACATCAGCCCCTAGTTGATCCTCTGAAAGTAGCCATTCTAATAATCAAATGCTGTGTGAACAGGAAAGAAAAGCATTACCTTGAAGAGAAGCTTTAAAATATGAATTTATCAATATTTCACAAGAAATAGGTTTACAGAAGACATTATTCAGATAAAACGTGTACACTCCTTGCCTGATGCTATGGGGTACATGATTTTAAAAAAAGCTCCCTTAGACCAGCAGCCATTAGTGTAGAAATGATGGACTTTAAAGACGATAAGATGTAAGCAGACGTTCCAGGCAGAAATTTCCCGGTCTGAATCTAGTCGGGATTCTCGAATGGGGGAGGAGTGCGAGTGGAAGCATGTCAGAGATGTGACCCAAGAGGGTCTACGGTGAAGTTCTCGGTGACCAAACCCTCGAGCCCACTCCGGGCTTCGCCAACATCTTTCCTCCAGTGGGGTGATAGCTTGTATTGCACGGCTGCTTATGTCTCGTCTTTACTTAGAGTTTATCCACAGAAAGGTTTACAAAACAATCTGGTTGAATCTCTGTGTAGCGTTCAACTTTAAAGGGTCAACCCATCTGTCGGCATTTTGCACACTTATGTATTATTCTGATACAGCATATTACTTTATGGTAATTTTTATTTTTACATATAACTACCTCCATAAATTTGATGAAGCGGCAGCAGTGCGTTGAAGTGTATTGTTCAGAAAAGCAGAGTTTAAAATGTTCAGAAGCATTCGGCCATGGTGTTCTGTGTGTGTGTGTCAGTGATTGCCTACGTGGAGTCATGAGTTTTCATTGCCATGGTTTTCTTTTATGGCATTATTTCACTTTCCGATGTAAACCTGTCTCTCCTCTCTTCCCCACAAAAGCGCACTTGATCTTATTACGAATGAAAGGAAGTTGAAATTTCTTGTCTTCCCCCCTGCCCCCTAAATCCTGCTAAAAGTTCTCTCTGGCGAAGAGCCAATTGTTAAACATAATTTAGCAAGCTATTTACTCCTATAGAAATCGGATTTGAATTCTAGGTTTTCAGTCACAGAAGACACACGAGAAATTTGGACTGCCGACTTTGGAGCACTTTGGGCCTCTCTGCCTCCTCTCGCCTGCTACCATATTGAGCCTAAACTTCATTCTAGTCAAAGGGGCTGTGCTGTGTATTCACAACTTCTGTTCAATAATTTGCGTTCCATTTTATGTATGTTGCACATCTCAGGGGACCTTAATGAGCATATGAAAAGCGGGGGCACCATCAAATAGAGAAAACGAATAGAAGAGCCGAAAGGGGACTAGCTGGATAAAAACACCAAATTACTGCTTCTCTGACATTGTGAAGCTTAAGTTCAGGAAGCATAAATTGAAAGTTAATCTGGAGTAACAATGATCTGAACACCAGCTGTTCCCACATCTCCCTTTTTCATAACCCAACCAACATTTCTAAAATGTAAATTTAAATCATACCGCAGTCGTCACGGGGAGAAGAAACCTGTTCCTTGAAAACAGAAGCATTGTTCCTTTTTTGGGGTCGGCACAGCTTTGTAAAATTCTACCCAGGATAAACCACTTATCACCACCAAGTGTACTTGAAAGTAAAGTTTTTAACTTAAATTATAGGCATATGGCTCCCAATACAGTAATGATCGTATTTTGAAAAGTCTCGCCATTTATAACATGGGCAGTATTTGGAGCTTGACTTAAAACCAACAACAACAACCTATAATGACTTTGCAAGTCCATTTGGGGATCTCAAAGTGCTTCCAAAGCATTCAGATTCACAGACAATTAACAAAGCAGGTCGTATTTGTAATACCCATACTTGAAATGAATAAACAGAAAGAGTGACTTCAGATTACCCTGAAACACAGTGGCAGCTATCAATGATCTCAACTATCTGTCTGATAGACCATCATGACCAATCACTAACTACAATGCTATTTTTCTGATATGTGCTAATAAAGTCAAAAAACAAAAACAATTTTACACCTTTGTCCATTTTCATTCAAAAAGTTCAGGGTGTTTGGAATTTTACACCTCGGCACACCGTAACTGGTATCAATTTAGGATGTGGGAGATTGACAAATCCACCCCAGTGCCATTGTAGTCAGAGGTAGATCAAGGCCTACACCCTTGTTTACAGTTTCATATTGGGCTTCTCTATTTCCTGTGCTAAAATACCGTCTTTCAGGAACATGACTGCTCCTGCAGTGGAAGGTGCTGAAACAGAAATTTTAACTGAAAACTTTATTAAGTACTCTTCACAGTGCTCCTTAGCACAACAGAAATTCAGTACTATACATTGAGCCCTCCTTTGAAGAATCGGGATTTCCCAGGCAGCTGATCTAGTTCTAAGTGTTTTCTCAAGTTAGGAGATATAAAATCTTTAACAGGGACCTTCTCCGTCCCCACAAGCCAGTCACAGAACCAGCTAGTGGCATGCTGTCAGATGACAGTGGACCCCAGCAGAAATGACCCCTTCCAGCCCCCCAGTACCATACTGCCCATTGTCGAGGTGTCCACTACTCCTCGAGTGACTCTTCTGCACACATTTAGGGCTTGGGAAAGTTAGAACACAGGAAAAATGAATGCAAAAGCCATGGAAAACATTGTTTTGCTTTGGGTTAATAAAATATGGGCAGGAAAGAGATTACTATCGGTCTGATCTTTGCCAAGTAAAAGAATCAGCTGTCATTCCACTCTCCCAGAAAGTTTTATAGTATTAAGGATATAGCCAATATTTTCCCATAGATTTTTATTTAGGAGACATTTCATAAATTATATATATGAAACAATTCATTACTAAATTTCCTGGTGTGTTCGAAATAGACCTTGGCATCACCCTAATTGACTTCATCTCTGCGTCTTTTGCAGCAGCATCTGAGAGAGAGTCCCCAGTGATTGCTCCTCTAACACATAATCCTGTGTTTTTACAGTTGTTCTATGACTTACAGTTGCTGATTTGCAAGGTTCAGAATTCTACAAGGGTCAAGGGGGACTAAACCTTCTTCTTATGATTGTATATTATCAGTTATAGGGCTTTAATTGCTCACTGTTGGCTCCAAATGTGAACACACACACACCCTGCCGAGGAGGGAAGGGGATGTTTCCCAAGTGAGGCAGCGATGACTCGAAGCAAATTGTAAGGCTGGAAGCTGGGCTGGTCCAAGTCCAGCTGCCTACCTCCCTGTCCAGAGGCTGACCCTGGCACCCCATTCCCTTACTCCCACCAAAAAGAGGTACCAAATCTGACATCTAGGATCTCCAGTGTCAATCCTGTGCTGTCACAGGAAATTCATCATGAAGTACACAGCAGCTCCTCATCTTCCCTTCCTCCGAGGTCCTCCCTCCCTGCCTCCTTCCCATCCCCCCACCTAGATACCACTACACCACCACGGTGTCCACACTGGAAGGGCAAAATAGCGTGTGGTATTGTGCACACATGATGGGGTAGGACTACAGCTGCCCTAGGGTCACCTTCATGTAAGTATTGACAGCTACAAATTAAGGTTCTTAGAGTAGTTGATATAGATACTACTTCCTAGAAGAGAATTCAATTTCAACGTTAAGTTTAAAGGGATCATAATTCTGCAGGTATCTTTCTCTGAGTGACTGAGTGTGACTATTGCATTAGGGTAAATGAATTAAGAAGCGCAAGTGGGATTTACTGTATGTTAGAAAGGAGTTTCGCAGCCAAGACTGCCTTGAATAAAATGTGTTTGCACTGAAAAAAAAAACTTTAAATTACTTGGTCTCTGGTTGCTGTAAAGGTCATCCAAGATGGATGTTCTGTTTATATTGTATAGTATTTCATATGAAATAATTACAGTTCATGAAATGTCTTCCCTAATGTTACTGATTTATAACAGCACATTTGTAACATGGATTTTAACGTGTCAGTGTACCATATTGTAAATGACGATGACTTGTCATGCTTAGTATAATAACTTAAAAGAAAAAAAAGCACAGGGATTTTTGTAAGTCTATATTTGAAAGTCCCTCCATATGGTAATATTGTGTTCATGTTGTTTATGTAGTGTTGTGTGAAATATCCATTTTGGATTGTGTTACTTTTTAAGATATTAAATAACATTTGGTTATATGTCTAAGTGGATTTTTTTTTTTGGTACTCAAGAGAAAATGCTTGAGGTGAGATCAATTTATTTCTCTCCTCACTATGATTTCATAACAAATTTTTATTGCACAGTCTTCGTTATTGGAGCTTTTGAATTAAAACAACTAAAAATGGAAATTTCGGATCAAAATCTTTTTCTGGGAATGTTGGAGAAAATCACATTTTTAGCTAGCTTATTCACATTTAAAACAGGGTGAGGCTTAGAGATGCATATAATTAAGTTCTCGAAATGAGATTATAAAGGAATGTGGTCGGTTTTTTGTTAGCACTCATCTTAACCTCTATCCCCAAGTAAACGTGATCCCTTCCCCAGTAAACGCTCAGAGCTATTCACATATTCCAGTGAGGCACTTGCAAGTTTGGACACCTCCATGTTTAATTGCATTTGGAATCTATTATACGTTCTTCTGACTCTCTTCAGTGGTGGCAAATCTTTGTCCTGGAGAGAACAGACTCTATTTTTTTCAAACCAAAAGTGATCTGCTATCAAGCAAATGATTAAGCTAGGAAACAGCATTATTAGTCAGAAACAATATGGAACTGTAAAGTTGAGCCTGGTTTCTTGTCAAGACAATACCCAAAGCAGACTTCCAGAAACTGTTTTGAACAGTGACAGTGTCATTTGGATAAGGGTGGAGAATCCGGGGTGACGACTTTGAAGGACAAGTCAAAGGTTAAGTTTAAACGGTCTCAATACAGACACTTCATTTTTCAAGCATGAAGTCAGGAAGAACAAGCATCCTGGAAGTATATTGTGAGTTTTAGGCTAGGAGCAAATGTTGCTAGGCTGAAGGAAAGGTAATTGTATGTTCCTTTCAGAACGATCCAAGGAACTAGACACACGGAGGAAATGTGGTCACTTAAGAAGATGGAAGGCAGGATTCTGACTCCTTTGAGAGAATGGTCACAGTTCATAAAAATCTTTTCTTTCCAAAGGAAGTGGTATGGGTTTAACTTATTTTTAAGAGTTCAAAGTGGTGGGATTTATTTTTTCCTCCATAAAGAAAATCCAAGCAGAGTACTCAATATTTGCCCCCTACCCTGTTACAGCTGTGAAATCAAAAGCCACTGAATAATAAAAAGAAGTTATTCACCTGACTTCAATAATTTATGTAACTGTGAAATCTTACCCCTACTGTGGGAATACTTGGTGTTAGTGGTATTGCCTCTCTTTGGGCCCAGTGGCTCCAGCCTTTTCCTGTAAAGCAAATAGTTAATCATGTAACACATGGAATGAGTGTGTACGATGGGTATTCGCAGAGCACATTGTACCATGCTGGAATTTCAAGAGAAATCAAGGAAGCTGCACTCAGAATAGGCTGGGTAGGGTTTTTGGTGAATCTTCTTAAAAGAATTGCGTTAGAAGTGTGATGTTAAGCGTGAGAGGGAGATGCGATATGTTCGGTAAGAGAAGTAAGGCCAGAGATGTTAGTTTGGAATTCAAAGAGCAAAACTGAACTACTGATGAACAATGAAGAGAAAATTCTTTCCTCCTCAGTCAGATCCAGGACTTTGGGGCTCGTGTCTGTGGCCCAAATGGAGTAAACGTCCTGTACCTCGAGTCAGCAGGGGTTTGTCTGGGTGACCATTTAGATGGGTTACTCAGGCAGTCCCCCAATTCCGTCGAACACATTCCTCCCAGGTCCCCTTCCTTCACTCACCCTTGTTTCTCTTCCTTTGTTGTCAGGTTTCAAGAATTATTTTTCTCTTCTCTTACCTTGGGTTTATTTTACTTTATTACTCTTTTGTCTACATAAAAGCAAGAATTTTTGTTTGTTGTTATTCTTTCTTGTCTATTAATGTTTAGACTCGTTCCTGCTCTCAATTACATATATAATAAAATATATACTGTAATATATAATATAGTATAGTGTAATATATAATATAATATATAGTAATTTTCTCTTTTTCCCTTCATATGTTATTTGATGGCAGTTCATCAGACATCTGTATTGAATGCAAATGGGCGATATCCAGACTGGGAAGGTTTCAAGATACTCATGGACTGGAAAAAGAAGATGCCACGTTACATTTAGTCATCATGTCCCCTTAGTCTCCTCTGGTCTGAGACAGTTTCATAGACTTCCTTTGGTTTTGATGATCCTGGCCGTTTTGAGGGGTACTGATCAGGCATTTTGTACTATGTTCCTCAATTTGGGTATGTCGTATGCTTTTCTCATGATTAGGCTGGGGTTATGAGTTATTGGGAGGAAGATCACAGAGATAAAGCGCCATTCTCTTTGTATCCTATCAAGAGTACAGACTATCAATATGACTGACCACTCTCGATGTTGACCTCGATCGCCTGGCTTGAGGTAATGTTTGTCAGGTTTCTTCACTATGAAGTTAGTCTTTTTCTCCGTTTCCAGGCTATACTCTTTGGAAGAAAGCTACCACGCACAGCTCACTCTTAAGGAGTGAGGAGTTATGCTTCATCTCTTTAAGGGTGGAGAATCTAAATGGATTATCTGGAATTCTTCTGTGCAGGAGATTTGTCTCTTCTTCCCCATTTATTTATTCAGTCGTTTATTCATATCAGTATAGACTCATGGATATTTGTGTTATACCTTGTGTAGTCCATTACTACTTTGCATTATTCCTCACATTTTTCCAGCTTTTGCTATTGATTGCTCCTTCAGTTGGCTCCTGTGTCCCTTTGACATACCTCCATCATTGTGTGGGTTTTTTCATTTGTTTTTGAGTACTTCTACCTTTCTGGCACTATTGGGTGCTCTAGGCTCATTTTGTATATCATGCCCCAGTCTTAGAATCAGTCACTTCTCCAAGGAGCCTGGTTTTTTTAGTGGACAATGATATTAGAAACCAAGCTCTAGGCGCTAGGTATGCCCACTACTACTGGGGAGTCGTTATTTCTAGGCCTTCTCAGCTGACAGAGCAAGGAGATATATGTGTGTATACTAACCTGTGTATATATACATGTTTGTAAATATTTCCGTATGTAACATCTGTGTCTCTAGTAAGCTGAATGTGAGTTCATACTGATGGGTGCAACTCTAATCTGTTACTACATGGATCATTCTAGCCTCTTCCCCCTGCTTATCCATAACCGTCCACTCCAGCAGTGAGAAACCTTGCTCCCACCACTTGCCATCCATTTTCTTCATTGTTCAATTGCAGTATACACATATAGTCCTTTATCCATTGCGTTTTATAAAACTGATTAGATAAATATGGATAAACATGGAAGTGGAAAAAAATGAAAATGTTTCTGAACTTATTCTAAGTAGGTGGCTTACTGAATGTGACAGTCCAGTGAAGATCATAAACTTATTAATGGACTTATTTGGTCCTAATGGGATTGTTCTAAAGAATTTTAAGGTTCAGAGGGAAAGGGGGCACTGTTAATATTATTTAATGTGTATCTTTCCTTAATTTACAGTCAGTCCTTGGAAAGAAAGTGATATGTTGACTTAATAGTAATATACCATATGTTTGGTAAGCCCTTATTTCCTTCTCCCCACTTCCGATCTCTGCACATCTAAATTTTAACCATATTTCAAGGTCCAGATCAAATAAATGCCTTCTCTTTCACAAGGGCTTCTCTGAACACGCTTTCCACTTCCGTGTCCTGACACAAGTATGGCCTCTCTCCCTCCCTTACGGTACAACATTTATCATTTCCAACCCTGTGATCTCATTTTTTGTCTTAAAGTCAGGACTTCAGACTCCTGCCCAAGACCGTGAGCTCAAACTAAACAACTTATGCCCAGTTTATACTCTTTCTGGATTTCCTCGGGGGCACTTCCTCTTGTCATTGTTTCTCCATGGCCCTTAGGCTCGGCTGTGCAAGAAGTGGGCTTGGTGTGAAGGCTTCCAGCAGGGTTTCAAAAGTGTTGCATATGTTGCTCACGTCTGCTTCTAACCTAAGTAGCCTTCTGGAAATGTGCCCACTAGCTACTGCTGCTCCTTTGCCTCAGTGTGCTTTCCCTATTACAAAAGAAAACCAGTAACTAGGGTATGACTTTGGAAAAGTCAAAAAGTGATTAAAAGATTAAAAGAATGGGACACTTTAGTTCCTCCTATGAGTGCACGGGCTGCAGAACCCTCATTCCTTTGCTCTCGGGCTGTGACTCGAGAGGAGTTGTGTTTTTACTCAGTGCTCCTCAATGTGTGTGTTTGCAACAAAAGGTGGGAGAAAAGTTAAAAGAGGTGGTAAAAAGCCATTGAATGGGCAGGTCAGGAGAAGCCGCAGCTGTGTGAAAGGGGCAGCCTCGCTCAGTGAATGTGTCGAGTCCATTCTAGGGGGACAAGGCTGTGTGTTTTGCAGGGCTGGGTGTGGGGGAGGTCTTCCTCAAAGTGTTGGGACTATTTATGACCATGGTCACAATGTGTTTCTTTTTAACCGTATCTTAAATCTAAAGACAGCTGACTATTGTTTATGCAAACTTTCCATAGAAGTATAACAAAAAATTTACTTTCTCTCTCTTGATTTCACTTTTTTCCCTCTATCTTAGCCATATGTTTTTCTTTCTGCTTCTTGTCATTGCTTCCCCCCACCTCCTGCTCCATCTCTTTTTGCATCTGGGAGATTTTGACTCCAGCTAATTTTTCATTTTCATGTTCTCGTTTCTCTCCCCCCACCCCATCACCCACTTTTAAAACAAGTCATTGATTTTGATTTCTTGATCATCCTTTTTATATCTTCCTACCACAGTGTCCCCAGGTATGAGTAACTCATTTTGTAGCTGTAATGTGGCTATTTTAAAAACTTAACCAGGGAGTTCTACTAACAAACTACTTGCCACTACTCCCAAATACTCAGGTTAGTTTAAAAAAAAAAGTTTTATTCCCTCCTGAAGCCCCAGTACGTACTTGTATGTTCTAGTTGTAAGTCCTTCTAGTTCTTCTATGTGGGCCGCCACCACAGCATGGCAACTGATCGACGAGTGGTGTGGTTCCGTGCTTGGGAACCGAACCTGGGCCACCGAGGCAGAGCACACCAAACTTTAACCAGTAGGCCATCAGGGCTGGCTCTAAAAAAAAAATGTTGAAAAGCCTTGCTCTGGGTTGACATAATACCAAAAATCTCCCAAAGCTCAAGTTTACTGTGGTGTGGGGAAGCAGTGTATTCAGCAGGAGTACTGGAACGATGTTATTCTCTGTGGCAGCAGGGTTCAGCAGTGGTCACTGGGGTCCTGCCCTGGAGTGTGGTTGTGGGTCAGGGTGAACTGAAGGACCACAAAGTCAAGTCCCCACTAGGAGACGTGGCATTGCAGATAAATTGAATAGTCTTTCAAATCCACACTTCCTGTAAGTCTTGCCTCTATGAAAATACACCTCCTAATTTTAGTTTTCCATAGGTGCCAATTTTTCTACAATAAGCATATATTATTTTAAAATCAGAACACTGCTTATGAAAAAATAAAATGTTTAAGAATACAATAAACCGAAGAAAGTCATAAAGTGTGACTTAGGTGCGTCCTGTGTTTTAATCCTCTCTGGTTAGCGAAGTCCTTCCCTTCACAGCACTTTCTGGCCACTTTGTCTCTGATGGGGGCTAAACTCTGAAGTTTGCAGATTTATCTTGAGTATAAAAAGCCTTATTAATTTTTTCAAGTTGCAGATCAATGTGCTTCCTGCTTTCCAGAGCAGAAACATTCTCCTGGTCTCAATAAAACGCAATCCAGAATTTCTTCATATGAGGTAGGATTAAGAAGGAAAAAAACAGGATTCAAGGGAAGAGTAGTGTCTTCCTTTAGGCTCAGAGTAAAAGGGGAGACAAATGAATCGTTCATAGCCAGTATAGGCTGATGCTTGATTCGTTCTCCTCATTCTTTACTTGAGTACTTAAACATTCTTCCCAAACGAGTTGTCACAACTATTTCCCCTCAGAATCTCAGTAAGAATCTTCAGATCCTTTCTACTGTGTGCTGACATCTAGTGCTTGTCAATTCATGTTGTGCTTAATCAATTCTTATCATAATTTGTCATAAATATATCTAAATCATAGACTTTAAAAATTATCACCCCAAAAAGGTAGTCCATTAAAGGGATCCTTTTTTAAAATTTAGGGTGCTGTTGTAGACTAGGTTAAAACTAGATAAATAAATGAGGTTTAAATTTGATGGTACCCTAATACTGCTTTTCTAAATTCAGAAATTTATAATATACCATCTAAGGAAGGAACAATTCAATAGAAAAATTAAATGCAAATATGCCTGCATGTATTGTAATATCATTTGAATATTAATTTTGATACAATAAATATTTTAAGCAGCAAATGTTCAGTGCTTTCCTCCTGGCTGCTAGGCATCCTGGTAAGTTCTAGGGACACAACGTCAACGACATGATCATTGTCTTCTAGAGGACTCAGAAAGGACGGTCAGCCCTACACCTGGAAAAGTAGCAATGCAACCAGGGTGCAAAATGCTCAGGATGGCATGGGAAGGTTCACCTGCCTAGAGCAGCATCAGGTTCCCGAACTATCCCACCTGTTCACCGACTGTGGGATTTGGCAGTCAGCCTCAGTCATCTGACTTCTGAGACTCAGCATTATGACCTGTTAGAAAAATGGGGATGGATTCTGCCTTCCCTCCCTGACAGTGACGTCTGTGAGGATGACATGAGACCCAGGAAAACTGCACTCATTGGATAAGGTACAAAATCAGTGTTGTGCTATCGTGGGGGTTCAGGGGAGACAGTGCGCTATTGTAGTGCTATTGTCGCAGAGGTATTCTTACAGACAATTGGGATTTAAGCTGGGTCTTTAAAGGAGGTAAGGGCAGAGGGGTGTGAAGAATATTCCAGGCAGGGATGACAAAGGCTTAAAAGCAGAAGTGGCAAAGATACATTTGCAAGACAGTGAGTATATATAATTAATCTTCCTTTAAGACTTAATGTTTATCGTCATAAATACTGTGAGTGTATTTGAGGGGAAAGGGGAGCTAACATTACACATAAGTTTTCTAACACAACTTTGCTACAGAACATTAAAACTGATTATTGGAAAATGACACACTGGAAGTTTGTCACGTGTTATTGCTTTATGCCTGTATCTGCAAATGGAGCCACCACCCACAGTCGCTTTCCATTACAGTCATGGGCCACATGACGTTTCAGTCAATGACAGACCATAGCCTAGGTGTGTAATAGGCTATACCATCTAGGTTTGTGTCAGCACTCTACCATGTTTGCACAACAATGAAATCACCTAACAACACGTTTCTCAGAACGCATCCCAGTCGTTAAGCGACGCATGACTGTATTTTCCTGTCTAGCTTTCAGGAGGAAGCTCTCTGTCTTAGCCCTTCCTCCTCCAGTCATTTTAACATTCTTGTATTCTTTGCTTTTCTTACTTTTCCCATGGACATACTGTGTGCCCCCAGTTGGATTATAAAGCCCTGGAAGTTGAGAAGGGTTTCCAATTATGTCACCTCATGGAGCCTGGCAGAGTGGTGGGTTGGTGCTATGGTGCGATGGTGACAAACTGTTCTTCCTGCTTAATGCTAACATGCTCACTAGTTCTGACAGAAAAATCCACCTGCAGTTCTATTGGTAGGTTTCAAAGTATCGTTCACAAAGTAGTACTTGGGTAGAGAAAAAGCCAAATGTATTTTTAAGACTTCTGGAATACCTATAATTTTGTGTTAAGTTACCATACCATAGTTATTAATGTAAAGATGCCATGATCTTACTATATTTTATGTTTGATTTGAAATAGCTAAACACCAAATTTGATTCTGAACCCAAAATACAAGTCTAAGTATGTTACTCCCCTGTTTAAATCCTTTCAATGGCCAAAATTAGGTAAATCAGATCCCAGTCTTTACTAAGGCTTGTAAGGTCCCTCCTGACCCGGTCTCTCTCTACCCTTACATCCCATCACTGGGAGTGCTCAAGCCAGAACCTTTCCTCAGGCTCCCCATGGCCTCCAGATCATTTCAGATCCTAGTATACAGAACAGAACAGTCTTTGTGCTCCCATTGCTCATCATAGCACCCATTCACTATTTAATCTTTAGGTGTCACTGACCTGAATCGTAAGAAGTTTGCCCGGCTTGCAGAGCCTAGAGAAGGGTTCCCTCTTTTGTGGGTTCCCTTAGCCCTGGCACTTACAGCTTAGACTATTTCTTATGACAGCCTAGGTTCCCCGGGATGCACACTGAAACGAAGATTTGTATAGGAGGAAATGTTCTTGGGATAGGTCCCCATGGGGAAAGAAACAGGCCTGGCCAAGGAGAGGTTGGACCACATCAATATTCTTCAGTTAAAGACCACCAGCAACCACCTGGAGTTACATACGTTGAATCGATTATTCACTGTAGAGGGAGGGCACACTCCATGAAGAACCATGGGCTCTCAGTAAAGCAGTGCTAGAAAGAACCTAGTACAGGATTGGGGCTTCGGAGGGGTGATTTGGAAGACGATCTAAGGTTCACTCTAGACTGGATGCTGCCAATCCAACCTAGAAAAAAAATGGGAGCCTTTCTATGATGGGGTGTCTCAATTAGTCCTATCTCTAGGGAGGGCAGAATAGATGCGGATAAACTGTAATTAGTATAGAAGTAGCAGTCACTCATTCTAGCGAAGAAGGGGTCGGGGGAGAACTTATTGTTTTTTTAAGTGGCACTGTGACTTTGTCTTCATGCTTAAATGAAATTATGAAGAGGCCCTGCTTTTTCCCGTCCCATCACGGTCTCAGAGTAACCTTGTTTGAGGTGGTGTTCTGTGAAACCGTTTATATCCAGAAGGAGAACAACATGGCCTAGCCGTGAGTGCCGGGCCATTCCTGATTCTCAGGTGCTGATTTTTTCTCCTGTCACAGTTGTAATGCAGGTTGATCAAAGCCCTCAGCTGACCCCCAGAGGAAGCTCAGAACCCAGGTTGACCCTACAGAGTGGTCTCCCAATGGGGCAAGGTAGTCAGGCCTTTCTGCTCCCACGTCTGTGGGTCATTGGTTGTGGGCTGGCCCTGGGAAGGAAGGGCACCCAGGCAAGGTGGCTCTCTCCAGCCCGACAATTCCTGAAGAGGACTCTGAAGCCTGACTGACAGCAGCACTCCCAGTAGCGGAGTCCTTCATGTTCCGTGTTCCAGAGGTGGACAAGGTGGCACATCAGAGCAGCCACTTCACCTGACTTCGCTCTCTTCTCTATTTGACAATAAGCTCTGTGACGGCCAGGCCTAACACTCTCTAGATCTTCATTGTACCTGCAAAGCCTAACACCGTGCCTGGCCCATACGAGGTCCTCCGTAAATAAATCAATGAGCTGCACATCATGAGATCTTGATTTTCCTCTTGACTGAATGTTTTACTCCTGGTCTTTGAGTGAAACCCTTCTTTCCAATTGACAGCTTATTTCCTGTGGACTGTTAGTGCACCATCTAGAATGTCTAGAGCAATAGTTCTCTCAGGGAGCAGATGGTGGCATGAATTAATTACTAGAGATACTTTTCCAAGTACACATGCTTGGCTCCCAAGGAGACCCTATTCACTCAGGGTTCTGACTCAGTAAGTCTAGAGTGGTGCCCAGGCATGGGGATTTTGAAAAAAACTCCCAAAGAGTAAGTCTGTTTGTGTTTCCTTCACCACCCTCCCCCTCCACCCAAAAAAGAAGTAGCTTGAAGTTTGGTGGTGATTTCTTAAAATGGCCTTCAGGAATCAGGGAACATTTTTCCCTTTTTCCTGCCTCCTCAGACATAGTTCTAAAAAGCCAAACCTGAAGTTGTGTCACTGCCAAGCTGGGAGGTCTTCAGCTGAACAGCGTTCTACTGAGACATGCTGTACAACCACTAACATTTTCCAAGGATAAGAAATTAAATTTAAAAATTCCTTCCTACAATTACACAAATTCTATTTAAAATGAAAACGTCATCCTTAGGTATTCTAATGACTATCTGGAGATGTTAAGGTTTCTACCACAGATGAATAATATGCTGGCCCATGGCACGTCCTCTCCACCAACACAGATCCCTGGAACCATTGCTTCTGGATTCGATGTCACAGTCACCCTTTTAAATATGTTTCTATAGAAGAGAAAGCCATACCCAAGCCTGTCCCTTGGCCAACATGAGAAGCAGGTGAATTTCTTGACCACTTGCCTTTGTCCACCAGTTCTTTCCTACAGCTCTGTCTCACATATACAGGAGAAAAGCCAGGAACTGTCTAGAAAAGTTCTCTTTTCCAAAGGTATTCATATTATAAAAGAATCTGTAATAGAAGGATGCAGGTGACCATGACCTTCTACATAATTTCATAATAATCTGTCACGTGTCTTTCTGCCCCATTAGTCGGTAATGAGCTTCTTGAGGAGAGGGGCTGTGCCTTAGTAATCTTTGTATCTATGTGCTGACACAGACAGATGTTTATGAATGAATGAATAAATGCATGCATGAGACTGGTGGAGGGATTGTAGGCATTTGGGGTAGGGTGACCTTTGAAAAAGTCTCAGATCTATAATAGTTACCTGAAACTCATTTTATTCTGTGTTGTTTTAAAGTTTGAATAGCTAAATGAAGAGCTTGAGAAATAGAGGTTCATTCTTTCAAGAACCTTCTAAGCAAAATCTTATGGCTGCAGTACTGATATATTCTTAGTGGGGCATTTTTATCAGGATTTCTAGGAAGGCCTTATTATCAGTATTTTTTTTAAACAAAACAACTGATATTTGGAAAGTATTTGAGATAGAACATATTTGTATATTTGAAAAATAACTTGAGTAAAATTAGAATAAGCTTATAATACAGATCTGTCTTGAATCAAATCTAGCCTTGTCTCTGAATTATTGACCGCTTCTACCATCACATTGTGTATGATCTGGGAGATTCCAACACACACATGTGTATTCACACATACGAACAATGCAGGTGCAGTATCAGGCGAATAGCATGAAGAATTGGGGAGCTTTTCATAAGTGGGGAACAGAAAAACATTGGGAACATCTTATCTGTTTGTTGTGCTTCACTGATATTAATGTTTATTATTATTTTTTGATCAAAGACCACTACATGTTTATTAAAGGAAATCTGAAAATTACAGGAAAGCAAATAAGAATTAACCATCATTATATCATCAAAGATGATCATAAGTATTATTTTGATATTACTGTATTTCCTTTTAACATTTTTATGTGTTTTTAAACAAAATTGGGGCCATACAGTCCAAACAATTTTGTAACCTGCCTTTTCCCCATAGTTATCATGAATGTTTCTCATGACTCAAATATTCTTCTGCCATGTTACTCTAAATGGCTGCAGAGTGGTTCTTCCCTTGAATCATCGTTCTTTCTGTTCTTCATTGTCAGACATTTCTTTAAACATTTTCCTCATGTCAAATTTTTAGGCTGTAACGAACATCCTTGAAGAAATTTGAATGTTTTCTGGAATTAGAATTCCTAGGTCAACAGCTATATGCATGTTTAAGGCTTTTAAAATATTTTGTCAAATTAGCCATCACAATTTGTCATGTCCAGTTACACTCTTGCCAGCAATTATCATAAAATTTATTTTCTAACACATTTGAAGGTGTTAGAAGGTACTTTTGCAACTGTATCCATTCTCTACTATTTCATTCAAGGGTTGGGTTTGGGCATATAATCTGCAAAATTAATCTGCCTATTGATTGACTCTTTAGCAGGTAAGATATCACACGTCTCCTAATTAAGTTTTGATAAAACAGTATTATGATAAAGGATTTCTTGACTTTTCCACCTCTAGAAGTATACCATGGGAAACTGACTTAGTCATTTCCAATCATAAATATTTTGATAGAAAGTAACTATGTTGCTTATATATCTTTTTCATCTGGATGGCCAGAAATAGTATCTTCAAATTCCAAATTGTTTCCACCTGCTCATGTACTGAAGCACAATGCAAGTACAATTTGGTCTCCCCCTTGGTAGGGCAACATTTACATTACAACCCAGATATTTCCATGCCTGGATGGGTTGAATGAAAGCATTTCTAATTCCCATGAAGATGCAACCACTCGTATAAGCTGTTTTTCATTTTAGCTCAGAGTGGAAGCTGCATAGAAACTGCTTGGCAATCTTCTTCTCTGTTGGTAACATTAGATTCCCAAGATGCAGCTGGTTTTCAGATTTATTATTCTCCTGTAATGAAGAAACTCAAGGATACTTAAACCTGGAGGAGTTTTTCATTTGACATCTTTCTTTCAAGGTAACAGCTCTACTGCATTGTTTAGCGTGCACCCACTTATTAGTGGTAGCTTTTTGTGAAAATGTGGTTATCAAAAAAGGGATGATGTACGGTGAAGAACAGCTGCTCCAAATCACAAACGATTCATAAATAGCTTTTTCTCCCCCCTAGAGTCAGGCCCTCTATTCTCAAGTTATAACAGTCAGCAGAAAATTAAAACCCCATAGGATGATAAATAGTTTAAAAAATATTTCTCCCTAGTGTTTTGAATGTTGCCTTGTAACGCAGCGCACTTTCACTGAACCAGAAATTGTGTGTAATAAAAGAATATTGGGGAAAAATGTTTAGCTTCTCATTGAATTCTAGAACTTAGAAGGAATGCTCTGGTTTCGCTGTTAAAGGTTAATAGCTGAGTATATGTCATAAGCTTCAATAAAATGAGAGTTTTGGGTCCCGTGACCCCAATAAACAGTTACAATTTTGAACACATTAAAGCTGGAGACCTCTTTTCCTAATTTAAAGGAACAGTCAAATGAACTTCTTGGCAATAAGTGAGTCATTGCTTTTTAAAAATCCTATAAATATTTCATTTTTTAAAGTCATCAAAAAGAAAAGACCACTTCTTTCAGCTGCCTTTTGACTTAAAACCATCTTTTCTATATACACAGGGAATAAATATTATTGTTCCTGGTAATTATGCAGATGTCTTTTCTGCTTATTAGTCATCTGTTTATACATTGTATTGACCACACTCCCAGAGGCACTGTGAACTGGCAACTCCCTTCCTTATAAAAGGAAACCAAGACATCACAGAAATAATTTTGGAATTTTCCCAAGACCTGTGAGACTGAGGTGAACTCCAAGTGGTCATCCATGACAGTAAATTCACTGTCAGTTCCAGATTGTGATTTTCTACTTGAACCAACTAGTTTCCGCTGGAGGTTAATTGAATTTGAATGTCAGTCTTTCCTGTAGGTGACTCTTCAAAATATTAATAATCATCAATATCTACAGAAGAGAATCTCACTTGTAAATGGCTTGACTGAGTCTAGAAAATGTGACTTTGTTCTTGCCTAGTGGACTCAAGTCTCAAGAGTCCTTGAAATCTCATCTATTCTTTCGAGTGTATGCACGAAACAAAGAGGAGCTTGTTTTCTAAGGTCTGAGTCCTCCCTAGGACAGATGGGGCTTGTGCTTACCTGGATGGGAGGGTCCTGAGGACTCCCACCTTGACATTGCAAAGAAAACTTTCCCTCAAATCTCTAAATTCTCTCATCTGGCATGGTAAATTAGAAAAGCCTGCTGTTCCCTTTGGTAGGCTTATAGAGTGCCCCCATGTTAGATTAATATCCAGAAATCTTCTCTGGTGTAGCAGAAGGCAGATGATGAGTCCCAGATGTTTCCGCAAGACTGTCATTCCCAGACATAATAGATGACATCAGGGAGACCAACAATGAAGAGTTGTGCACTTTCATTTTTCTTTCCTTCCCTCTTTTCCTCTCCCCCTCCCTCCCTTCCCTTCCCTCCCCCTCCCTCCTCCTCCTCCTCCCCCCTCTTCTTCTTCTTTTCTCTCTCTCTCTCTCTCTCTCTCTCACACACACACACACACACATCTTTTCCAAAGGATTCAGATGATTTGAAGGTTGACTAGTAACCATACTTTATGGAATAACTTGCCCCACGTTTCAGGAATTACAACTGCACTGAGGGCCAAAGGACTTTGGGTTGGTGGGATGTATTTCAGATGTGGCAAACTTGCACATCACATCACATTGGGGGAGGGCTGTGGGATGACAGCACCTGAGGGCAGTGGCTCACTGGCCACCTGTAGCCTTCCTCAGGCTGGGCCTCCTGCAGTTCTAATTTGGAGACGAGAGCTGTGGCTGATTCCTTCCTACGTGCTTTATCCCTTGTTGCCTTAACATCATAGGGGAAAGCTATCAGAGCTCCCTAGAAAATTCAGGAAGTCTTCAGCTGCCTTGCGGAAAGAGAACTCAATAATAATTGAACCTCTTTTATTTCTCCGGTACTATGCTAGGCACTTTTCATAGATTAGAGATGATGACCTTCGAGATGAATTCATCACCCTGATTTCACAGATGAGGGAGGGGCCTAAGATCCATGAGAACGCAGAGTCCTCACTCATGGTACAAAGCGAATAAGATTGTGAACCCAGGCTATAAATCCAAACTTGTCTAACTGTAAAGCATGTGTGCAGTGGCTGTTGGTCGTAAAGACTCCCAGCACAGCTGGTTTCAGGCATGATGTCACCAAACCTGCTGAGCTGGGAAGAGATGTGCATAATCCACCTTTGGGGGCTGTAGTTGTGGGCTACAGTGCGTGCTGCTTGGGCCGGAGTAGCATAGATTCCACAAGCCGCCTCCTAATGAAGGGGAAGAACACTGTCTGGCACAGAGATGAGCTATAGGGCCTTCTCATGGCTACAGAGTTTAGAACATGCTTTTCTAACTGCAAGCCTGTCTCTTTCATAGCTCTCAAGCCTCATCTACCTTGCTGGAGTTTATCTTTCTCAAATTAAGGCATTTCCCAAATAAAAGTAGAGAAAAGAGAGGAAAGCAAGTGCCAGGCTAGAGCACTTCCTGTGTCGCTTTTGCTAGAGTAGACTTGCTCGATAATCTTAAAAATCTGTAAACACTGCTTTCCTATTCTGTGGTTTTGCATCTAACCGTTGTATTAATGGTGACTAGAGATTCATTCACACCTGTATTTGGGTGTAACCTCCTGAGGAATGGGGACTCCAAAGGAGAAAGGAGGAGCTCACCAGGGTTCCCCTTACCCTCCTCCTTCAGGTAGTCAACCTATGCTCACGACTTAGTCAATCATAGTCTGTTGAGCAGAAGATAAATTGAGACTTTTGACTCCCTTTCTTGCTGATGAAAGTAAGCAGCATTTCAGAGCTTGGAAAGGTTAAGCCAGCTCCTTGATCCATCCCCATCATCCACTCTACCTTACTGTGCGTGCGTGCTTCGAATGTATGTAGAGCTCCTGCTGTGAGCTCAGGACCGGTAGATAGCTACCTTACATAATTCACCACTTTTCATTATTTTGATCATACTATATGGATAGCATAACGTGGTTGGCATCCTCTCCTTTTCAAGAAGAGGAAATTTGGACATGGAGGTCTGTTGTGTCATCCAGAGTCATACGGCTAGTGAACAGCAGAGTCAGGAATTAAACCCAGCCAATCTCACCCCAAACTCTAGATCTGTCAGTGACCCCACGCTCTCTCGTGTACTTTTAGGTCAACAGAAAGCCTCTCATTCTGCATTCTGTTTATATGACTGAATCAGTTATAAAGAGCATGAATCCACTGTCTTTGGTACATACCCTGCCAGACCACTCACAAAGGGTCATAACAGAACGTGTCCATGGACTAACCGCAATGTTGCTTACAGAAGACAGACTTCAGGCAAAATAAACTCCGCAAAGCATGCTGAATGTGCTTCTATGATGCCGAGCCATAAGGAAGTTTCTTTTTAAAATAATATTTAACTTTCGGGGCCGGCCTGGTGGCATAGTGGTTAAGTTCGCGCGCTCCGCTTTGGTGGCCCCGGGTTCGCAGGTTCAGATCCCAGGCGTGGACATACGCACCGCTTATCAAGCCATGCTGTGGCGGCGTCCCACGTATAAAGTAGAGGAAGATGGGCACGGATGTTAGCTCAGGGCTAATCTTCCTCACCAAAAAAAAAATATATATATATATATATATATTTAACTTTTTTCCTGTTCATAAAAATAATACACAGTCATTGAAAAAAACCCAGGAACATATAAGGAAGAAAATGAAAACCACCCATAATGTTAGCATTATAAGATACATAGTTTTAATTTTATGATTGTATATATATCCTTTAATAAAATCAGACTAATGTTATATACACAGTCATGAGGTTTTTCAACCATAACCTTGTCTCTGACCATATGGCTAACCACTCCGTGGATCAATGCAGGGTCTTATTCCAGGTCATCTTCTCCTACAGGCAAAGTACTGCCCACTGGGAGGATTTTCTTTCCTCGATGTTTAGGGCTACCCCTAAGTGGGACTGTAAGGCCTGCAACAGTCCACTTTGGGCTGGTGCTGGCATATGGTACAGAGCCATCTACATCTGGTTGGAATTATTTTCCCTTTTAGTTAGTTGGTCATTGGGAATTTGCCATGAGGCCATGGGTACAGGCCAGATTGCCAGTGTGGCCACAGTAAGCATGCTGGGCCTGTGAGCAACTTGCCCTTGTGCCTTATTTATGCCTTTGGGAGCTGTTAGGCATGGATCTGTATGTATCATCTTTCCGTAATGGTTGGGCACTTCTTGGAATTTCCCATTTTATGGCCAAGTGGATCAGATGACACTCAGGTCATGAATGGCAAGTATCCGTCATCTGGTCACCTAGAGTCCCATGGTCAGTTGTCTCCCCCAGGGTCCTATGGCAAGCCAGGAGCTGTTACTCTCAAAAGGAGAAGGGTTATTTGTTGGAGGCCTAGCTTTACTCATAAATCTTGAGGTCCCTTCGCTTTTGATGCTCCAGTGAAGCTTGTGATAGGCCCCCAACAGCTTCTTGACGTGCCCAGGTCCTTCAAGCACTGTTGTGTTTCTGAAGTCATGATGTTCTAGCAACAGCACCCGTTTCTCTGCACCCTGATCGGCATAAGAGCTTTTCCAGGTTCCAAGTCTCACTCAAGGCCAGCAAGTGTTCGGCCAGCACCAGATCGTTTTCTTTCCATTATACTTACCTTTAAATTTTTCTATATTTTTCAACTTACTTTTCACAAACTATCAAAGTTGAGATTATGCATTATCCTCTGATTTCCCCAGTATAAAATGAGGAATTCAGCTCATATTTCCCCTTCTACCATTTCCTCCCTAACCACTTTTCCAGACTTTGTTAATAAAAACCCAGCTTGTGATTGCTTACATTGGTTTACATTATGTATCTTCTCTAACTATGAAAAATCTAAATTTCATTTGTATTTACTTATTCACAATGATTTTTTGAGATTTAACACTGTTAATTGGCTTTAATGACAAGTGGCCAATTCTTTATTCAAGAACTCACTGATGCTAACACTGAAATTATAATTCTCTCTTACTCTGTTGCAATGCATCTTTGGATAATTTTTTAAGAAGGGCACATAGATGACATATTTTCTGAGTCCTTGAACATACAAGATAGTTTTTCTGATGACTTCACAAAAGAAAAATAACTCTTGACTGAGGAAAAAAAATATTATGCCACAAATATATTACCTCAAACTTCTTTAATTATTATTTCATTTCTTCTGACACATAACATAACAAAAAGAAATCTAAGTCCAGTTTGATTTTTGTTCTTTTGAAGGAATTTCAAATTTATGTTCTCTTTTAGGAAGGAATTTTTGTTCTCTTTTATACTAAATATGCTTGGAATTGTTTTGTCATTTGTGGAACAACTTTTACGAATTTCTTTATCTTTTAAAAAATATTTCCAAAAAAGGTGCAAGAATAAGATTAGTACAAAGAGCAGCCATACACATTTTACCCAAATTCACCTATCACTGAGATTTGATCCCATTTGTCTTTGCTCTCTCTCTCAACATAAACATGCACACGTGCACACACACACACACAACACACACACACACACACAACTTCTTTCTGAACCATTTGAGGGTAAGCTATGTACCTCTTACCCCTAAGTACTTCAGTGAATTTCCTAAGACAAGGGAGAGTTTATTCTCAACTTCAGTAAATTTAACACTGAAAAAATATTTTTTTTCTAAGCTAATCATCCGTATTCCAATTTTGACAACTAATCCATGTGTTATAGCGTGCTTTCCCTCCAGCTTCGTATCCAGGCTAGGGTCAGACATTGTGCTTAGTTGCTGTGTCTCTTTAGCTTTCTTTAATCTAGAATATTTCCATTGCTTTTTGTTGTCTTTCATAACATTGACATATTTTGAAAAATACAGCCCCCTCCCCCTTTTTAATGGAATATTCCTCATTTTGGATTTGTATGATGTTAGATTCAAGTTATGCAGTCTTGGCTGGAATACTATATATGTGATGCTGTACCCTCCTTAGGGTATCTCATTTAGTGGCGTGGGAAGTCCATCTGCCCCTCACTGGTGATGTTAATTTTGATCACCTGGTCAAGATATTTTCTAATGTTTAATTGGAATTTTTTCCCTGGTCACTAATAAACAGTCTATGCAGAGACAACTGAAAGCCATGTAGATATCTTGCTCCTCATAAAAAGTTTCCCCCTATCTTTAGCACTCATAGTTGATTCCTGCCTGAACCAGTCTTTACTAGATGGTTGCAAAACGCTGATTTTACATCTCCAGCACTCCCTCCACATTTACCAGTCAGCACTTGACATTCTACTATAAGTCAAAGTCCCTCTTGCCATCTATCTGTTGATCAGTCTATCCTCTGTGTATCTATCATCTGTCTCATTTGTAAGGACTGGTGTTTTCTTACTTTCAAAAATATTTACAATGTATTACTCTACTTAATTATTTTGTTGCTCAAATTGCCCTAGATTTGGCCAATGGGAATCACTTCAAGTTGACTTCTGTGTCCTTCTGACATGCTCTCATCATTTTTTTTTTTTTTTTAGCACTTCCTTACTTTCTGGCTTCACAAGATGTCCAGGAGCATTTTGTACCTACCATGCTCCAGACCTGGAATCAGCCATTTCTCCAAGGAGCCCTGGTTCCTTTTAGTGGAGAATTGTAGTAGAGACCAAGATCTGGGTGCTGGGTGTGCTCATTACTACTGGATCTTTGCTTCTGAGTCCTTTCAGTGAACAGAGCTAGGAAATATAACCTTGTACATACACGTGCTTATATATACATGTACATGTGCATGTATATGTGCATATACTCACACATATACAAATTTTAGAAATCATGAGTGCACATTTATAACTCCAATTCCAATCTCTCTCCACAGGGTTCTTTCTTTCCTTCTCCCATTCCATGTTTATATATCATTTTTTTCTCAGTGACAATGCTTTCTCCTAGCAACATTAATATATTTATTCATTGGCTCCATTTGATAATCCACTTAAATTATTTCAGAATTAATCCACTCTTACCACTACAGAAAACAAACCTACTAAAAAGAGCTTAAAATTTCTTTGCAATTCTTCACTACCACCCACCTTGCTCAAGCCTGAGCGGGTTTATAGTCAAATGCTGTGTTTATAAGTTGGGTTGGTCCATAACTTGGATTAGTTCATTCTCTTTTTTTCATTTGAAATACATGTATGGTTATGACATTCATTTGAAATAAAATTGGGTTTATTTGTTTCAGTTTGCTTCTAGTTTTAGTTTCCCTTTCTCCCCATCATACATAATTGATTTAATTTCATTTTTTGAATATGTACATTTGTGATTCCAAAAGTCAAAATTACACAAAAAAGTGTACTCAAACAGTGTCACTCCCTTCCATATGCCTTCTGTCCTGCTTCCCACCTTTCACTTCTTGTAGATGAGCAACTTTATTTGATTTATCCATACTTTATTTGGTTTATTCTTTCTGTTTTTCTTTTTTTAATGGTAAGCAAATATATGTATGTATTCTTATTTTCTCTTATTTCTCACACAATACATAGCATACTATATGTGTTCTTTTGCACATGCCTTTTTTCACTTAACAATATCTCCTGGAAGTCATTCCATATCAGTTCATAGAGATGTTCCTTATTCTTTTTTCAGAGCTGTGTAGTACTCTATCATGCATTGTACCATAGTTTACTCAATTTATCTCCTGTATTTGAACATTTGCATAGTTTCCAATTACAAATACTATTCCAGTGAGTAACCCTGTGCGTATGTATTTTTGTATGGTGGGAGGTATATCCTCAGAATAAATTCCTAGAAATGGGATTGCTGGGTCAATGGGTAGATGAATATGTAGTTTAGTTAGATATTTCCAACTTTCTCAATTCCCAACATAGGATTTGTACTGTTATGCACTACTAGCAGCAACATATGAAAGTGCCTGTTTCTTCACAGAGCTGCCAACAGAGTAGTACGTCTATTCATATGTTTAAGAGCCATTTTTAGTCTCTTTTTATGAATTGCCTGTTCATGTCTTTTGCCCATTTTTTCTATACAGTTTTGGTCTTTTTCCCTCAGTTTAAAAAAGTTCTTTGTTTTTTAGTAATATTAGCTCCTTAACTGTGATATGTATATTTCAAATATTTTCTCCCAGTTTGTGGCATGTTTTTTCTTTTTTGGTGTTCAGTTGTGGTATTTCATTTTTATGCAGTCAAATTTATCAGTCTTCGCTTTTATTGCATCTGGATGTTTAGTCATAGAGTTTTTCTCTATAACCAGATTACAGGAGAATTCATGATATGTTCCTATAGCGCTTGTAGATTTTCATATTTTTTTACCTTTAGTTCTCTGATCCCTTTGAATTTTATCCTGATAATATGATGTGAGGATTGGATTGCTTTATTTTTAGCCTGTTTGAATAATTGTGTTTAGGTTAACTCTTTTATACATCAAAGAATTGGGTTTTGTTCATAAGCCAC
Organism: Tapirus indicus; assembly: GCA_031878705.1. Taxonomy (NCBI): domain Eukaryota; kingdom Metazoa; phylum Chordata; class Mammalia; order Perissodactyla; family Tapiridae; genus Tapirus; species Tapirus indicus. The sequence continues at coordinate 27,820,504 of CM062937.1, read as the reverse complement.
TTTGAAAATATTTTTCTTTTAATAGGCAGTCTATTCACATTTATTGATATGTGAATATCATATCAATTCTCGCTATGCTTGGTCTCAATTCTCGCACATTACCTTATGTTGTAATTGCTTTTTGTACTATATTTACTTTATCTTTTTTTTATTCATTTGGGGGATTCTTAGAAAGGTTTGTACTTCTATTCAAGTGATTTCTTTGTATTGATACTATTTATAGGACCTTTAATCCTCTGTTTTTTTCTTACTGACATGTCAGTTTTAAATGGTATCTTTAGAATCTCAGCCATTACCTATACAACAGTCTTATTATATTTTCCCATTTTTTATCTCTCCCATTTCCTCACATTCTCTTAGGTGAATTCTTTTTCACTTTGTCACTACATACAACATTTATGTATTATTCCTTTTTTTTTTTTTTTGGCGAGGAAGACTGGCCCTGGGCTAACATCCACTGCCAATCTTCCTCTTTTTGCCTGAGGAAGATGGTCCCTGAGCTAACATCTTCGCCAATCTTCCTCTGTTTTGTATGTGAGTCACCTTCACAGCATGGCTTGATGAGTGGTGTAGGTTTGCACCCAGGGTCTGAGCCCACCAACCTGGGCCGCCAAAGTGGAGCATGCCGAGCTTAACCACTACACCACCAGGGCCAGACCCTATGTGTTATTCTTTTACTCATGACCCTAGCTTGTTTTAGCCTTAGCTCTATAATTAATTATGAAATGCTCACATCAGTCCTTTTGCCAAACTTTCTCCAATTTTTGATTGGATGAAGCTTATCTTCTAGTAGATTCACCAGAAAGAGTGCATGTATATAGCATTTCCTGAGCTCTGGCACATTCAAAACTGGTTTTCTACAGACTTTTACTCAAAAGACAGCTGGTCTAGATATCACATCCTTGGTTCAACTTTCTTTCCTTCAATTTCTTGAAAATCCTGCTCCACAGTTGCCATGCCTTATGTGTTGTGTTTTGGAAGTCTAATTCTCTTGCATTTTAATTTCTTTAAACTTTTTGCTTGGAGGCCTTGAAGACTTTTTCCTTATTTTTAAAATCTGATAACTTTACTAAGATATATTTTGGTATTGACCATTCTGGGGCAATTTTCCCTGATACTCAGTGGATTCCTTTAATGTAGATTCAATTCTATTTCTAGATAGTTTTCTTGGATCATCATTTTAAATATTTGTTCTATTTCACTTTTTTTTTTATTTTCTTTTTCAGTGATGCCAATTATATATATGTTGTCCCTGTTTTGCCTGTCTTCCATGTCAATCACTTTTTCTCAGACTCTTTCTGCTTTTTTCTTTATCCCACTTTCATTCTTTTGTTTCTTTCTTGCTCTTCTTCATTGTCCTTTATTAGATTTTCATTTGAATCTGTTCTTACCTGGACACCTTAAAATTTAGTTTTCATTTCTGATATAATGCTGTCTTTTCCTATTTTTTTTCCTGAGTTCAGTCAACTCTCATCTTATTTCTTCTAGGCTTTTTTGTTGTTTTTGTTGTTGTCATTTCTCTTCTTAGTTTTTATATTTATTAACCAAGTTGATTTTAATATCCCAAATGCTTGTTTGAGGATATTTAGTTCAGTTTGGAGTGTTATGTTATAATTTTCTTCAGCTGCATATTTGGAATTTGGGAGGATATTTTTTCATAAGCAGAGAGCTTTTGTTAACCTGTTCTGTTTTTTTACAGTGGTTTTATATGAATGCAGCCTGCTTTTTGTCTATTCATACTGATTTCATGGGCAGAGCCCCTAGTTCACCATCACACTCTTCGATCAGTTCTGGTCTTGCTGTGCAATTTCTTTTATGGATGAGGTTCTTAGTGGTGAATCAGAAGAGGGAAAAGTGTTGGCGTGTCTTATTTCTCTTTCATTACTGCAGGATACCTTATTATTTCTTTCTCTTCCTTTCCTCATCTAATTCTACCCCAGAAGCAATCCTTCTCTGAAGTTGCCACTTCTAATTCTACCCTTTTCAGGCCCGTTCTCTGTAGCTAGACCCATGGATTAACAAGTTGTGATGATCTGTGTTTAATACTCTGACTTTTGTTTCACTTTCTCTTTCTGGGAGTGATTTTTGTCTGCACTTAACTAAATCCTTCATTACTATCTATTATTTTTCACAGACTCTCTACATCTCCCTCCTGCTGTTCTCCACACCCTCAAGGCTTGAAGTGGAAGGCAGGAAATGGGAGATCTGTTGAAATGTGTTTGTACCTACTTACAGATAATTTTTAGGTTGTAGGACTCTCAGCCTCCTTGTAATGCTGAAAAGAGGAGTCCTGTGTTGTTTTATTTGCTTTCTTTGTTGACTTTATGGGTTTTTTTCTGGAAAGGTGTAGGGGGAGACTTGGAACCAATTGAGTTTCATTGAGCCATTTTTCTTAAAACCCAGATCTCTCAATAGGTCTGAGTCTCTTTTTATTAATTACACCTGAAATATGGTGAACTTTTCCCATTTTTATGCCCAGATTATTTTTTACTCTAGAAATTTTTCTTTAATTATGCTGCTGATAATTGATTCTGGTTCAGTTTTTAAAAATTTTTCTTTTTAACATACAAAGAACTGGGATCTTTGTTCTCTATCCTTCATATCTGTCATCTTCCTCTATACAGACTCCCTCTCTGTTCTTTGTCTCTGCGGTCTGAGAGAATGTCTTAGGTTTGTCCTCCAAATCATGGCTTTGGTTTTCCACAACCTCAACTTGTATTAATTGGCATCATGATACCAAAATCTCAGTAGTTTAGCGTAATAGTTGTTTATTTCTCACTCAACTAAAGTAAAAAAAAAGTGTTCTCGAATGGGGGTAAACTTTTTCACAAGTAGTGATTTAGGAATTTAGGCCTCCTTCCATCTTGCAGGTGCATTATCAATAGGATCTTTGAGTTCTCTGCTAGATTCTCAGCATCTGATTGGCAAAGAAAAAAGAGAGAAAATGGAGGAAGTTTTATGGGCTTGGCCTGGAAGTAGTATATATTTCTTCAATCCATGTTTTATCTGCCAGAACTCAGTCATGTGACCATATCTAACTGCAAAGGATACCAGGAAATGTAACCATGTGCACAGGAGGAAATGCAAAGAGATTAGGTGAACACATAGTGGTGTTAGCAAAACATCTCTCTTTACTGACTCCATTTCAGATTTTAATTCTACAAGGGTAATTATAATTTTGAAATTGTGGCTTTGTATCTTATTCATTTCCACTTTATTTTCAGCTTGTTGCTCTTTTAACTTATCGTGTTGTCTTTCAACTCTTTCTTTTGTCTTTCTAATTCATCCTGTTAGCTTTTCTGCTTCTATCATGAATGTCAATTATTTTTAAATTCTTTCTCCTATGCCATTAAAATTGCATTCCATTTCTTGTATTCTAAAGTAATTTTCCGTAGGAACTAGGTTGGTTATTTTCTTTTATTTTTCCTCAAATAGAGAGTGAGCTATGTAATGTTGAGTCTTGGATGAGTGAGTTTCTCTCAGCTCTACTTCGTGTTCTTTCAATAACTACTGCTGGTCGCCATTTTGATATGTACAACTCCCAACTCGATTTCTGTTGTCTGTTATTTAATCCTCTGGTGTAACTTTGCTTCACTCAACTGTGGTCAACCATTTTCCTACTCTTGCTGCCTGGCTCTCGTAGAATTTCCCAGGAGGATTGATCAGCAGGTTCAGGCTTCAGGCCTGTCTGGAGTTCACCTGTGCAAGTGTTTTTATTCTTATTAATATGTAATTATTGTTCACTACAAGGTCACAGAGTCACAGAACAACACTATAAACCTACTAACTTAATAGACATATACAGAACACTCCACCCAACAACAGCAGAATATACATTCTTCTCAAGTGCACATGGAACATTCTCCAGGATAGACCATAGGTTAGCCACAAAACAACTCTCAATAGTTTTTAATTTAAATTTTAAAAATTGGGGGGTTTTATGGTTGAAATCATACAATGTATCTTCTCTGACCACAATGGAATAAAATCAGAAATCAATAACAGAGGAAAAACTGAAAATTTCACAAATGTGTTGAAATTAAACAATATACTTTTAAACAACCAACGGATCAAAGACAAAAATCACAAGAGAAATTAGAAAATACTTTGACATAAGTGAATATAAAAACACAACATACTCAAACTTATGGAAAGCAGTGAAAGCAGTGCTCAGAGGGAAATTTATAGCTAACAACACCCACATTAAAAAAGAAGAAAGACCTCAAATCTATAACCTACCTTTACACCTTGAAGAATTGCCCAAAGAAGAGCACCTGAACCCAAAATTAGCAGAAGGAAAGAAATAATAAAGATTAGAGTGGAAATATGTGAAATAGAAAATAGAAAACCAATAGAGAGAATCAATGAAACCAAAAGTTAATTCTTTAAGAAGATAAATAAAATTGACAAATTTTTAGCTAGAGTAAGGAAAAAAGAAAGAAGACTCAAATTTGTTAATTCAGAAATGAAGGTGGGAAAATTACTACTGGCCTTGCATAAATAAAAATAATTATAAGAAAATATAATGAACAATTGCATGCCAACAAATTAGATAAACTACCAGACAAATTCCTAGAAACACACAAGCTACCAAAATAGACTTAAGAAGAAATAGAAAATCTAAACAGACCTATAATAAGTAAAGGGATTTAATCAATAATCAAAAACCTCCCCCAAAGAAAAGCCCAGATGGTTTCACTGGTGAATTTTCTCAAGCATTTAAAGAAGATATGGTATAATAGAAACACCAATCCTTCTCAAAGTCTTCCAAAAAAGTAAGGAGGAGTTTTCTAACTCATTCTATGAGGCCAGCATTACCCTTGATAACAATACCAGACAGACATCACAAAAAAACAAAACTACAAACCAATCCTTTTTATGAATGTAGATGTAAAAATCCTTAACAAAATACCAACAAACTAAATTCAGCAGCATATTAAAAGAATTATACACCATGACCAAGTGGGATTTATCCCAAAATGCAAGCATGGTTCAATATACAAAACTCAATCAATATAATACACCATTTTAATGGAATGAAGAAGAAACCCACATGGTCATCTCCATTGATGCAGAAAAGGAATATGACAAAATCCAACACCCTTACATGATAAAAACACACAAAAAATGGGGGCTGGCCCAGCGACGTAGTGGTTAAATTGACGTGCTATGCTTCGGCAGCCTGGGGTTCACAGGTTCGGATCCCGGGCATGGATCTATGCATCACTTATCAGGCCATGCTGTGGTAGGCATCCCACATACAAAGTAAAGGAAGATGGGCACAGATGTTAGCCCGGGGCCAATCTTCCTCAGCAAAAATAGGAGGATTTGCAATGGATGTTAGCTCAGGGCTAATCTTCCTCACCAAAACACACACACACACACACAGACAAAATGAAATGGGGTGAAGCTTACTCAACATGATAAAAGGCATTCCTGAAAACTCACAGCTAATATCATACTTAATGATAAAAGATTGAAAACTTTCCCCCTAAGGTCAGGAACAAAACAAGAATGCCCACTTTCACCACTTCTATTCAACATTGTACTGGAAGTTCTAGCCAGAGAAATTAGGCAAGAAAAAGAAATAAAAGGCATCCATGTTGAGAAGGAGAAGTAAACTATCTTTATTTGCAGATGACATGATTGTATATAGAGAGAATCCTAGAGAATCACACACACACACTATTAAAGCTAATAAATGGGATTAAATGTTTATTAAAGTTAATAAACAGGATGCAAGATCAACATACAAAAATCTGTTGTATTTCTGTACACTAGCAATGAACAATCTGGAAAGGAAATTAAGAAACTCCATTTGTGATGGCAACAATAACAACAAAAAATACTTAGGAATAAATTTAACTGGGGAGGTACAAGACTTATACACTGAAACCTACTAAACATTGTTGAAATAAATCAATGAAGATCTAAATAAATGGAAACACATCCTGTGTTCATGGACTGGAAGACTTAATATTGCTAAGATGGCACTTTTAGTTAAAGTGAGCTAAAGATTCAATGCAATCTCTATCCAAATCCCAATGGCCTTTTTTTTCCAGAAACGGAAAAGCTGATCCTAAAATTTGTATAAAATGGCAAGGGATCCTAAATAGAAAAAACAATGTTGAAAAAGAACAAAGTTAGGGGACTCACACCCTGATTTCAAAACTTACTGCAAAGCTACAGTAAACAGAACAGTGTGGTGTTGGCATAAGAACAGACACATACATCAATGGAACAGAATTGAGATTCCAGAAAAAAATCCATACATCTATGGTCAATTGATTTTCGATAAGGGTACCATGACCATTTAATGGGGGAAAGAATAGTTTCTTCAACAAATGATGCTGGGACAACTGTATATCCAAATGCAAGAGAATGAAGTTGGGTTCTCACCTAACACCATACACAAAAATTAACTCAGCATAAAAGGATAAAAGACCTACACTTAAGAGCTAAAACTATAGAATTCTTAGAAGAAAACATAGGGGAAATTCTTCATGACACCGGATTTGGCAGTGATTTCTTTGATATGACAGCAAAAGAGCAGGCAACAAAAGAAAAAATCAGTAAATTGGACATCATCAACTTTAAAAACTTTTGTTCACCAAAGAACACTATTAAGAGAGTGAAAAAGTAACCTACAGAGTTGGAGAAAATATTTGCAAATCATGTATCTGATAAAGGAATAATATGCAGAATATATAAAGAACTCCTATAGTTCAACAACAATAAAAATCCAAGCAACCCAATTCAAAAATGGGCAGACAACTGGAATAAACATTTTTCCAAAGAAGATATACAAATGGTCAACAAGCACATGAAAAGTCATTCAACATCACTTGTCATTTAGGGAAATCCAAATCAAAACCACAAGGAGGGCCAGCCCCGGTGGTCTAATGGTTAAGTTCAGCACGCTTTGCTTTGGTGGCCCAGGTTTGGTTCCGGGGTGCGGACCTACATCTCTTGTCTGTCAGTGGTCATGCTGTGGTGGCAACCCACATACAAAATAGAGGAAGATTGGCAACAGATGTTAGCTCAGGGTGAATCTACCTCAGCAAAAAACCCAAAAACAAAGAGCACAACACAATGAGATATTACTTCACATTGATTAGGATGATTATTATTTTAAAAATGGAAAATAACGTGTTGGAAAGGGTGTGGACAAATTGGAACTCTTGTGCATTGCAGATGGGAATGTAAAATGGTGCAGCCACTCTGGAAAATGGTTTGGCAGGTCCTTAAAAAGTTAAAAAGAATTACCATATGATCTAGCAATTCCACTTCTAAGTGTATAGCCAAAAGAGTTGAAAGCAGGGACTCAAACAGATACTTGTACATGAGCGTTCACAGCAGACCTTTACATTATGGCCCCAAAGTGGAAACACCCCAAATGTCCATCAACTGGTGAAGAGATATGGTGTATCCATACAATGGAATATTATTCAGCCACAAAAAGGAATGAAGTACCAATATATGCTACAAAATGGATGAACCTTGAAAGCATTATGCCAAATGAAAGAAGTGAGACACAGAAGATCACATATTGTATGATTCCATTTATAGGAAATATCCAGAATAGGCAAATCCATAGAGACAGAAAGCAGAAAAGGGGTTGCCAGGGGCTGGGAGAAGGGGAGAATCGGGAAGGGTGACCCTTTAGTGGGTATGGGGTTTCCTTTCTGGGTAATGAAAAAGTACAGGAACTAGATAGAAGTGATGGCTGTACAACATTGTGACTATACCAAATGCCAATGCATTATGGTTAAAATGGTGAATTTTATGTTATGTGCATTTTACCACAATTTTTAAAAAGTCACGTGAGATTTCTTTTTGTATACAGCCTTTTGTTTATCCAGGAGTTTCTAATTATTATTATTTTTTTGCACTGCTTTCCTTTATGATGTCCTCAAGCTAGTCAAATATTCTATAACATGAGGTATTCTAGTGCATCCAGTGTTTTCCAGGAAACCTCGCATTCGCAACCCTGATGCCCCTGCTCTTAGCTGGGTTAATTTCTCTGCAGGCTTGCTACATGGAAATGCCCCTCACCTACCTCCATCTGCACCTTAACTGAACTTCTGTTTCCCCTCGCCTTTTGTTTTTCTGTTCTTTAACTTTAGCTTATCTTCAAGTAATTGCAGATTTGTTGTGTCTGAAAATGTCTACAATCCACCCTCAAAACTGATTAATTATTTGCCTAATTCCAGGTTAGATATACTTTTCCCTCTATTTTTTCCTAGGTGGCAGTGTTGCTTCTGATTTCTGATATTTTGTATGTTATTTGATCTTTCTCTCAAGAAGTTATTAGATTCTTATTATTATCCATAGTATTCTGAAATTGCATTATGATGTGCTTGATGCAAGTCTTTTTTCATTCATTCATTTGTTCATTTATTAAAGTGTGCTCTTTCATTGTGGAGACTTCTGTTTTTCAACTCAGAAATTTTCCTGTATTATATCTTTGCCAATTTTCATTCCTCCATTTTCTCTATACTTTCTTCCCCAAACCCCTCTGTGTTGGATGTAGGACTTCATGTATTATTTCTCTTCATGTATTGTTTCTTATTATTTCTCTCATACCATCTCTTGGTCAATTGGTTTTATTTTTTAGAAGATTTTCTTGACTCCATCTTTCAATTACCCTAATGATTAATTTTGTTTTGGCTCTCATGTTTTTAATTTGTAAGAATTTTTATCTTGTTTCATACCCATCCCTTTGTTAAAACACCCTGCTTTCATTTTATAGATGCAATGTAATTCTGCTAATTCTTTGAGAATGCCAGAGTTTTGTGTTTATTTAGTTCTTTCCTATTTTCCACATTATCTCTTCCTTCTGGGATCACGTTTTCTATATGTTTATCATACACTCTCTCTTTTATATTTGTTATTGATCCCAGTTTGTCCATTCATATATAAGAGTAGGATTCTAAAAGTGGATTGGGAGTTCGTATATTTGGGTAAGGTTTTGTTTCGGACTATCAGGCAGCAAGGCAGCTCTTGTGGTGGGATTCCACCAATAGCCAGATTGTGGAGGTCTTTTGAGGAAAGGGTGCCTATTTAATTTTCCAAAAAAGAAACGTTTGATTCATCAGCTTTGGAATGCTTAGGTAATAATAGCATTCTGCATAATAGGTTAGGAACACCGATTGCTTAATTTACTTATCTTTAAAGAATCCACTTGTTTTCAGCCTCATTTCACTCCCACTTTCGTCATACTGAAGTCTCCAATTCCGAAGCCACTAGGTCCTGCAGAGCAAGCCACCTCTCCCTCCCTTTGATCCAACTTCCCTTTGATAAGCACGTGCAGCTCTTTCCTCCACCTTCATATTCATTCATCACTTCTCCGCTGGCTTTCTGCCTTACCAAATTTTGTTGAGATCACTCATCTCCAGATAGCTCCTCTTTAGTCTCTTTGACATTGTAGGTTAATACATTTTTTAATCTTTTATTATCCTTACATTATAGTGTGTCTCAAGAGAGAAGATCTTTCTTTTTTCTTTTTGCTGTGGACTTAACCTCTCAATTTATTAATTTTTCTCAACTGCAAAGTGATCATTTCTAAAGTCATTTATAATTTTAACATTCTGTTATAAATCTCTCCCCTACTTGTGAGTTGACCTTATATCTCAAAAGCCTGTACTTCACCAATTTTCAGCAAGTCTCCTCAGACTTAATGTGGAATGAATAATTTAACTTTTTTTTCCCTAAAAGGACCGATTTATTGTTATCTGCTACATGATCTCCCTAGAGTTGCTTTGGAGAAGCATTAACCATTATTAAACAACTCCTTCTGTCTCACCTGGGTCAGCCTGCATAGAGTTACTCACGTGAAAAGCAGCTGGAAAGCAACTCAGTATCTGCTGTTAAGAGTGTTGGCCCTGGTGACTTGCAGTTTACGTTCAAAATGTCTCTGATTTACTCTGTCAAGGGCATCTTAATATAGTAGCATGTCTCTCTCAAGCTTTAGCCCTATGAGTCTTTTGTTATACTTGAGTTTCGGCTGTTTCGGACAAGGACTGCCTACCATTTTGAAATTTCCTTTGACATTTTCCCAACGTGAATTTTGACCATGCCACTGATTCTATATTTAAGTCAGGTCATTCCAAATTCAGTGAAAACCTGTCCAGATATTTTGTGTAATGCAGATAGATAGAATTTTTATTTTTGTTTTGCTGTATTTCGGGTTATGTTGATCAATACAATTTAAAACCAAGTTAAAGTACTACAGTGTATATCTAACTTAAATTTCTTTACCATACAGTAATATTGAGAAGAAAAAGAGCTAACACTTAGATGGCTCTTATTGTACACCAGGCACTGTTTCAGGGAATTTGCATTAATTAATTCCCTAATCCTCTCAGGACCACATGGGATAGCTACTATTACATTGTACAGAGAAAGTGAAGCCAGGGTGTAAACCCAGACTGTCTGGCTGCAGAAGGACGTTTTTGTGGAATGTTTTCTTTTAGGAATTGTCCAAAAAATACCTAGTCCTAAGTAATAGAGTTGAACCCTGGAGTTCTTTAGGTGAAGAAATAGGAAGAAGGTGAACAGTTATCTTAGAAATCAGAAGATGATACGCTAGCTTGTTAGGATTTGTGAAAGTTTTCTAGAAAGAACCAGATAGAGGAAGCCACCAGAGCAGAACATCCAGAGACTAGACCTTCTTACTTTAGAAGCAACACCCCCACACAGATATTTTACAATTCTTTCATTAAATTAAATTCCTACATTAAATACTACTGTTTGATGTACTGTTGAAAAGAATTTTATACTTTCATTCACTTGTCTACTCATTCATTCAACAACTACTTACTGAGTGCCACCTGTGTGGCAGACTTCAGTCTAGGTGAAGAGGACACATTTGTGAAAAAACACGGAGCTCACCTGGAGCAGGGGGGCGCGGGTGGAGGCGGCACTAGCAATAAACGCAATAAGTGGACGGTGTGTTGGAAAGTGTAAATGCTATGGAAAGAAGGGAGAGCAGACCAGGGTAAGCGCGATTTGGAACTCCCAGAGAGGGGATGGGGACAGGTTACAGTTTCCAACATGGTGGTTTGGGATAGGCCTTTTAGACAAGGTTAGGTCTGAGCTTGACTTGAAAGAGGTGAGGGAGTTAGCCTTGCTCTATCTAGAGGAAAGCTATTCCCAGCAGGGGAAATTGCTAAGGGAGGAGCACCCCGACATGTTGGAGGCCCACGTGACTGGGCAAGGGCGAGATTAGGCAGAGATGAACTCAGACAGGGGGCAGGGAGCCAGAACATTATGGGCTTTGTAGGTCGGTTTGAGACCGTGGGTTTTACTCTGAATGAAGCGGAAGAGCAAACAGGTTTTGACATGGTCTGACTTAACGTTTACAAGGGCCGCTCTGGCCGCTATGTTGAGAAGAGTCTATAGAGGAAGTGTGGCAGCTGAGACTGTTGGGACATCAAAGCAGTAACCAGGCAAGAGAGAACGGTGACCCATATCACAGCAGGGAAGGTGGGGAGATGTGTTCAGATAGGAATGTATTTCGAAGTTGGAGCTAGAGGATTTCCTAATATATTGGATTTGGGTTGAGAGAAAACTCAGGATCCAGAATTGGACTCCATGGTTTTTGACCTGAGCTACGATGCTGCTGTCAGCACGATGGGGAAAGTTGCTGGTGGAGCAGGTTTGAGAGATTTGCGCCTGCTGAGGTTGAGATGTCACTTGGACATCCAAGTGTCAAACAGGCAGTTTGATTACACAAGGGTAGAGTTTGGAAGTGAAGTGTGTGCTGGAGATATAAATCGCTTCTGTGAAAACTTGTCTACAGGTAATTTATCTAATTTACAATTGGGTATAATTTTTAAAATAATCGTTGGGAACACCCAGGAATTCTTATAAAGTGAGAAACTTTAACGTACAAACTGTGTCAAGTAAATAAAATATTTGTGAATTCTGTGGACATAATGTATTTTATAAATATGGTGAGCGGAACTGTGTCTCCCCAAAGTCATATGTTGAAGTTCTAGCCCCCAGTATCTCAGAATGTGACTCTTTGAGACAGGGCGTTTAAAGAGGTAAGTAAGGTAAAATGAGGGTATATGGGTGGGCCTTAATCCCATGTGACTGGTGTCCTTCTAAAGAGAGATTAGGACTCAGACACACATGCAGAGAAGACCATGTGAGGACACACGGGGAAGATGGTCATCTACCAGCCAAGGAGACAGGCCTCAGAAGAAACCAACCCTGCTGACACCCTGATCTCAGATCTCTAGCCTCCAAAACTGTGAGAAAACACATTTTTGTTATTTAAGCCACTCAATCTGTGGTACTTTGTAATGTATTAGCAACTCAAACAATAGATATAGAATGGAACCTTAATTAATTTCAATTATTTTTGTATTTTTAAGGCAGTTAATTTTTCTTTTAATTTCTCAGCCTTTGGTAAGTGCTGAAATGGACACGGTGTGAGCATTGAGCATTGAAATGGACACTGAAATGGCACTGGGGTGTGATAAAGACAGAGAAGCCCTTAACGGAAGGCTTGGAAGTTTAGACTTTCCTCACCTGAGGAAGGAATATTCTGGTTTTCAGTGTGTATCTATAGTGATGATACATTTGTGTTTTCTTTATTTTCTGGTTCTGCCTGTCTGCTTTCTTCCTCTCTGGGTGTTGCCTTTCAGAGGGAGTGCTGGGGAACAGTGACTTTTTAACTCCACTCCTTTCAGAATAAGGCTTTATTAGCATATTTTTCTTACCAAGGGCTAGGAAAGTCATTGTGATTTAATATAGTTTATTGTCTCGAATCTGAGTCAATTTATATTTATTAGTGGGCAGGATATTGTTAAAACAGTTATTAGGAGGTTTAACTTAGCGCAGTTAAGAGTCTGGCAGTTGGGGTGCAGCAAGTTTCTGCCTGTTAATTACTCATAGGTAAACAGATCAAGTCGCATGGTAACGTGCTAAATACCATCATTTGATCGGTGTTGTAGAGCAATGAAAGAGAATAAGGTCAGCTGGGATCCATGCCTCAGATTGTCTTTGCCAAGATCTTAAAGTCCAGAAAACTTGCTCCAAACTGCTGGTGACATCAGATATTCCTTTAACAGAGGATAAAACATTTTCATTCACCATCAGAGAGAAGGGTTAGAATGGAAGTAGCTGGGGAGGTGGCACTCACCAGTGAGCATCTTGGCAGAAAGCAGGCAGGAGTGAGCCATCCTGTAGCCTCCAGAACATTTCCTGGAGCTGGTCCACAGTAAGCCTTGAATATGTTTGCTGAATAAATAGATCCGATTTTTTTTCTAAGGAGCAAGTTTTTATAGGAGGTAGGGGGAGAGAGCCTGGAATATAAGATCTGGATAAAACAAAATTCAGAACGAAGAATCGAAATTCAATATCCTCGAATCAAGCCTTAGACCCAGAAGGAGAATCTCTATGCAGAGAGGGCTCCCTCTCAGCTCAGACAACTGGGCTCCTTTTGCAAAGGTTTCAGCTTCTGCTGGGGTTCTCACTTCATTGAGCTCTGCTGCTGTCCCTGGCCCTAGAATGTGTGGTCCATCCACACTTGAAAGTTCTTGCCCAAGCCTGCACATCATTGCCTTCTCTGTGTTTCTTTTAATACAGGTACAGTAGGCTCTGGCCCTTCAAACACTGTTACAAAAGGTGAAGCAGATGGAAAACAAGGTACAGTATGTATGAGCATTAAAACAGCCCTACTTTCAAACGCCGAGCTAATTGCTTTCCAGATCCAAAGACCTGGCACAAACTGGGTCACCTTGTCTGCATTCTTGAGTCCCAGCTCTTGGCTTGTCTTCAGAGAGCGTACTCATCCCTCAAGATTACGTCCCACACAACCAGGGGCCCTCTCTCTGTCCTATCTGAGGCTCTCCCTCCAATTCCAGGTTCAAATTTGAGAGATGGGCTCACTGATGAGTGGCTCCCCCAAATGACTCTTTCTCCAGATCGGTCCCCCACTCTTCCATGGCAGCACAGGGTGTACACATCTATAGCACATGACCAGAGCAGCATCACAGAGATGCATGTCACACACAGCCCAGGCAGATCATCCACCACCATTCTGGGTGTCACATGCAGCTCCCAACATACTTGGACGAAAGAAACATGATGAAAACAGCTCAGATGGCGTCAGCTAGGGCCGGTTCTAGGTACTGAAAACTTTGTGTAGACAAAGGCATCTTTGTGTAGACATCTTCGCTGCAAGAATTTTTTTCCATAACTAATGGCCATAAGGCAATTGCACTGTAGAAGGTAAAAGAATTGGTTGACACTTTACTCCCATTTTTATATTGTATAAATCTTTTGTGTGTGTGTGTGTGTGAGGAAGACCGGCCCTGAGCTAACATCCATTGCCAATCCTCCTCTTTTTGCTGAGGAAGACTGGCCCTGGGCTAACATCCATGCCCATCTTCCTCTACTTTATATGGGACGCCGCCACAGCATGGCTGACAAGCAGTGCGTCGGCGGGTGCCTGGGATCCAAACCGGCGAACCCCGGGCTGCCAAATCGCCAACTAAACCGCTGTGCCACCGGTCCGGCCCCTATATTGTATAAATCTTAGCTCCACATTTCCCATAGATCTTTGGAATGTCTATCAATGGACATATGACAATATGCCAAGAACAAATGACAAGTACAAAGCTCAGTGACAAATATGCATCCTAGTATTTGGAAACTTATACTTCTCTTAAGGAAGGAAGAAATTTTAAAGAAAAAGAAAAAGTGAGGTGGATGTCAACCGATTAGGCAGATCAACAAGCAGAAAAAAAAAATGTATAAGACTCTGAATGAAAGTCTTCAAAGACAAGTGCTTAGGTACAACTAACCAACAAAATAAAATCAGTTATTTGCACAGTATTGCCATGAATCTGTACACATTTTAAATGTATTCAAATATTTTGCATTTATTTCACAATAAAGTCTTTTTAATTTTGTTATTCATTTTTCATGTTTCATTATGTCCTTTTCAATGTCCCTTTTATTTTTCGTTATTTTATATTTTACGGCAAAGTTGCCTTGTGGCCAATTCATTATGCAGCAAAAATGCTTGCAGCGAAGATGTCTTCGCGAAGCTGCTTCAGGTGAAAATACCAGACTTGAGCTGGGGCCACCCAAGAAACTAACTTTGCCCGCTTTACAATTCCGCCCGAGGCCCGCTCTGCGTGTATGATATTTGAGCTGGTAATCTGAGGATTGAAGCTGAGAGATTGTGTCTTTAAAGTTGTCACAGGAATGTCAAAAACAAATCAACTTGGTTTTAATGGGTTTTCATGGGGAAGTAGGCAGCTGGCTGCCAGGCCCCCAACCTCTGTGTGTCCCGATGTCTCAAGTCGGGTTCCCCTCCTGCGAAGGGAGAGCCCTCTCTGGAGAGCTGGTGAGTCCAGTTCTTTCTTTCCTTGTGGGGATTTTGTGTGGAAAACAAGGCTGGCCTCTCACACCTGTCAACCTCCCTCCCTCAGCCTGTTTGTTTGTTTTCTAGGCCTTTATGGAGCTGTCATTGGATAACAGATGCCAGTGCTTTCATGTTCTAATCCCCCCTCCACCAGCTTTTCCTTCAGCACCACACCCACCTTCCTAATGGGCCTGAACTTGCCACTGTCCAAACATGAGCTACCGAACTGAAAACTCAGCTTTATGATTTAATGCGCACTTTGTTGTTGTTTTTCTTTTCTCCTAAGAAAATTTATCTGATCCTGGTCAGGTTTTAGTCTGTCATTTTGCTGCATGTACTGTTCTCATATTAATCTTCCTTTTCACTCCCTTAGCTTTGGTTTACCTCCATCAGACCTTGTTTGAAAATACTTTATTTACATTCTGAATACTAATATTTCAAATAGGCATAGACAGTCTCTTTGAAATGGGTCACAGAATTTTCACTTGGCCAGACAGTACTGAAGAGAAACTATCTTCCTATCATTTGTAAGACATAAAAAGTGCTTCTCTGAGTTTTTGTTTGTTTCTTTCTTTTTAAAATTTTTTAAAAGATGACTTGGGATATACTTGAGGCATCTTGAGAGTTTGAGTATGTCTTGGGATAGATTTTGGCTTCCTCAAAGTCTGGCACTTTAATCTTTGACTACTGCCTGTCTCCATTTTATTCTGTGTGGGAAAAATGTCAACATGAGCCTCAAGAAAAAAGTGGACTTTAACACAAAAAAGTTAGTCTGAGGTGAACTCTTTGTTCTTTACCAAAACATAGGAGAGAAGGGAGATTCAGTATTTATATTTTTCCCCTTTTCCTTCATAGAAACAGCAGCTCTTCTCTGGAAACAGCTCAATACCATAGATTCTTCTTAATCACACATGTCTTTTTATCTTTGTGACTTTTAGTCTAAATAAAGCAAATGTCTTTGACTTTCAGTTCAGTTTCTAAATGGGGAAACCATGTACAAAGGTCCTCTGTGGGGCTTTTTCTTATTTTACACTTTTTTTTCTCCCAAATTATGACTGTTCCTCAGTGAGTCTTGACAACAATTTCTAAATTAGCCCTGTCTGAACTTGTGCTTAGTAATCTTAGGTATTTAATTGCAAGTGTCATAGATTCCTAGCATTTCCAGTGCAGGTGTCAGATTGAAAAAGACAGTTTGACATCCTCATTGTACAGGTCATTTTAGTCATTTTCCATCCCAGGAGCAAGGTAATTAATATTGCTCTCTCATTGCAGGTCTAGAGCTGTGACTTGCTAAATGTCACACTTCACATATATGGACTGTGATGCACATCCTACTTGCTGTTTGTCTAACGTGGTACCACAAAGGATGCCGTGGTTAGAAAGCTGTACCGTGGAAGGATTGAAGCAATTCTATCAAGATGCAGGGTAGCCAAAGCTAACATACAGTCATGTCTGCTGGAATGTTTATTTTACACAATTCTTGAAAAGTGAACAGAAACCATGCTTTTAAATTGGATTAGGAGAGATTATGTTATGGGGGAAATCAGATGTGCAAAGGGTTTAAAGGAGAACAGTTTGGAGCTTAGAGTGAGATTTTTTGTTGGGGTTCATTTTCCCACAAATTGCTTTCCAAAGCTCATAGCTGGTTTTGAAATCAATAGGAGTTCTGGATGGAGTATGAATAGAAATAGCAATGGGGAACTAGAGGTTTCTGGATACTGATTCTGAAGTTGCACAGTTAGCATTTTTCAGTGCTTCCCAATATTTATCCTTTTCCAGGGATCAGAATGCTCATGCCCCTATCCCTTTCCAGTTGGAATTTCACTGGAAGATTTAAATAAGCAATCAGTAGATTGCTTAGTGAGCAAAGAATTTAGAGCCAAAGGAAGAGGATTGTTTTAGGAGAGGCTGCATCCTGGTGAGAGAGTGGCGCCTATCACTCATGCCTGCAGACAGCAGCCTGTGTCCGTCAAGTCCCTGTCTCTCTGCATGGGTTGTGCCCCATCAATCTTGTCAATCCCTGGTTATTCGGCCTTTTTCCAAGTTCTGGCTTGGAAACCCAAGGTGTGCTCACTTATTGGCCAAGCTGTGCACGTGAAAATATTTATTGAGCGCCTGCCTGCCAGCTTTGGTTCACGGTCTTTCTCCGATCAAGACCCCACACAATTGATTACATGTTCCCTTATTAAATCACATCCTAGGCCTTAACTTCTGAGATTGCCCCATATTGATTTTAATTGGATTAGATATATTCTCAAACTCATTTTAGTTTATTGAATGAAAGTTTACATGGCATATACATACCCTTGAAATGGAAACAAATCAAATGTCTTTTTGGGAGATATTCAAAGGAAATCAGGGCCCACTGAAAACGGGTAGAAGGGAAAACTGTTTTAAAATTCCTAAGTGGTATTACTTACTTTGTGGAGTCAAATAATTACTATTATTTCATATTACAGAAAAATTTCCAGTCCATCACATTTCCTACTGTAAAGAAAAATCAGTGAATAGTGCATTTTGGACAGAATTTGAAATAGAGTAGTAGTTCCTTTTGTGATCACTTGCATGTAGAGTTATTTACTATGAGATAAGAGAAATCAGTGGACAACTTCAGAATATCCCAAATTAATGTTCTTGAGTAGAGGAATACATATGAATCTGATTTTTTTTCCAGCTTTACTGAGTTATAATTGACAAACAAAATTGTAAGATGAAGGGTACAATGTGATGATTTGACATACGTGTACATTATGAAAGGATTCTCCCCATTGAGTTAATTAACACATCCACCACCTCACATATTTACCTTGTTTTTTGATGGGAACAATTAAGTTCTACTCTCTTAGCAAATATCAATTATACAATACAGTACAATACAGTGTTATCAACTATAGTCACCATATTATAGCTTAGATCCTCAGACCTTATTCATCTAATAACTGAAAGTTTGTATCCTTTACCACCTCTCCCTGTTTCCCCCACACCCAGCACCTGGCAACCACTTTACTCTCTGTTTCTGAATTCAACTTTTTTTTTTAAAGATTCCACATGTAAGTGATACCATGTGGTATTTGTCTTTCTCTGTCTGGCTTGTTTCACTTAGCATAATATCCTCCAGGTTCATCCATCTGGTTGCAAATGGCAGGATTTCCTTCTTTTTTAAGGCTGAATAATATTCCATACATACCACATTCTCTTTATCTGTTCATCTGTTGGTGGACACTTAGGTTGTTTCCACATCTTGGCTACTGTGAACAATGCTGCAATGAATATGGGAGTGCAGATATGTCTTCGAGATAATGATTTCCTTTCCTTTGGATAAATACCCAGAAGTGAGATTGCTGGATCATATGGTAGTACTATTTTTAATTTTGTGAGGAGCCTCCATACTGTTTTCCATAGTGGCTGCACCGATTTACATTCTCACCAACAGTGTACAAGGATTTACTTTTCTCCACATCCTTGCCAGCACTTTTCTCTTGTCTTTTTGATCATAGATATCCGAACAGGTGTGAGGTGATATCTCATCATGGTTTTGATTTGCGTTTCCCTGATGCGGCGATGTTGAACATCTTTTCCTGTACCTATTGGCCGTTTGTATATCCTTTTTGCGAAAAATGTCTATTTAGGTCCTTTGCCCATTTTTAAATTGGGTTATTTGTTTTTTTGCTATTGAGTTGTATGAGTTCCTTGTATATTTTTTATATTAACCCTTATCAGATATGTGGTTTGCAAATATTTTCTCCCATTCCATAAGTTGTCTTTTCATTTTGTTGATGATTTCCTTTGCTGTGCAGAAGCGTTTTAGTTTGATATAGTTCCACTTGTTTATTTTTGCTTTTGTTGCCTTTGCATTTCGTGTCAAATCCAAAAAGTCGTTTCCAAGACCAAGGAGCTTATCCCCTGTTTTCTTCTAGGAGTTTTACAGTTTCAGGTCTCACATTGAAGTCTTTAATCCATTCTGAGTCTATTTTTGTGTGTGATGTAAGATAGTGGTCCATTTTCATTCTTTTGCATGTGGCTATCTAGTTTTCCCAACACCATTTATTGAAGAGACTAACTTTTCCCCATTGTATCTTCTTGGCTCCTTTGTCAAAAATTAATTGACCGTTTATGGACGGGTTTATTTCTGGGCTCTCTATACTGCCCCATTGATCTATGTATCTGTTTTTATGTTGGTATTATACTGTTTTGATTACTATGGCTTTGTAATATAGTTTGAGATCAGGGAGTGTGATGCCTACAGCTTTGTTCTTCTTTCTCAAGATTTCTTTGGGTATTCGGTGTCTTCTGTCGTTCCATACAAATTTTAGGATTGTTTTCCCTATTTCTGTGAAAAATGCCATTAGAATTTTGATAGGGATTTCAATGGATCTGTAGATTGCTTTGAGTAGTATCGACATTTTGACAATACTAATTCTTCCAATCCATGAACACAGAATATCTTTCCATTTATTTGTGCCCCCTTTAATTTCTTTCATCAATGTCTTATAGTTTTCAGTGTACACATCTTTCACCTCCCTCGTTAAATTTATTTCCAAGTGTTTTATTCTTTTTGATGCTATTGTAAATGGGATTGTTTTCTTAATTTCTCTTTCTGATAGTTCATTGTTGGTGTATAGAAATGTTTTGTATATTGATTTTGTATCTTGCCACTCTAATGAAATCATTTATTAGTTCTAATAGTTTTGGAGTTGGTGGAGTCTTGAGGTTTTTCTGTGTATAATATCATGTTGCCTGGAAAGAGAGACAATTTTACTTCTTCCTTTCTTATTGAGATGCCTTTTATTTCTTTTTCTTGCCTATTGCTCTGACTAGGACAGGACATCCAGGACTATGTTAAAGAAAAGTATTGAGAGTGGGCATCCTTGTCTTGTTCCTGATCTTACAGGAAAAGGTTTCAGTTTTCATCATTGAGTAAGGTATTAGCTGTGAGCTTCTCATATATGGCCTCTATTATGTTGATGTACATTCCCTCTGTACCCACTTTGTTAAGAGTTTGTTATTTTTTTTTTTGGTGAGGAAGATTGGCCCTGAGCTAACATCTGTTGCCAATCCTCCTCTTTTTTGGCTTGAGGAAAATTAGCCCTGTGCTAACATCTGTACCAGTATTCCTCTATTTTGTATGTGGGATGCCGCCTCAGCATGGCTGATGAGCAGTGTAGTTCCATGCCTGGGATCTGAACCCATGAACCTGGGCCGCCAAAGCGGAGCATGCTGAACTTAACCACTATGCCATGGGGCTGGCCCCTGTTGGGAGGTTTTTCATTACTGATTCAATCTCCTTACTACTAATTGGTCTATTCACATTTTCTATTTCTTCATCATTCAGTCTTGGTAGGTTGTATGCTCCTAGGAATTTATCTATTTTTTTCTAGGTTGTCTAATTTGTTGGTATATAAGTGTTCATAGTAGTCTCTTATGATCCTTTGTATTTCTGTAGTATGGATCTGAACATTTCAGACTTTCACTAGAGGTCAATAGCTTCAGAAACATTTTAGTCATGCCCCTGCACCACCACCACCACCAAAACAGAGACATATTGCAATTGTCAGATAATGAGTGTGCTTTAGATACCTGTAAGATGCTTTTGGTGCCTGCCATGTCTGTAGCCCCTTCTGGGGAGTTCACAGTTGCAGAGCAAAAGCAGTGAGCAGAGCCTCTAAGCAATGGAAGCCTTGGATAAGTGAGGCAGGAGGAAGAGTTGGGTTATTCAGCCGTGGCCTTGGAATAGCTGGATCCCCAGAATGACAGAGCCCTAGTGTAGGGAGCAGTGGGAAAATCCCACCAAGGGAACTGATGACAGAACTGTGTTGCTTTTTGACCTCTCTGTCAGGGCCAGATGGAGTCTGGCCATACTGCTACTGATGGTGCCCTGGTCTCTCTGGACTCCCTGTGCATCCCCACCCCCAAATGTCTGAGACTGAGGGAACCTGAGTGTGCTCTGCTCCTCGCAGCATGAAAGAGCTTATTTACCAGCAAGCGTCTGGAGCTTCAGGGGAGTGGGGCCATGTGAGAGTGGCTTTGTCTGTGCAGTCTGTGTTTGCCTGTCCTGTCACTAAAACTTCTGGGCTTCACTTCCTCATCACAAGGTAGTTTTTGGAGACGGGCTCCTCCTCTGTAGAGGGGTCACAGTCGGTGAGGCAGGTTACGTGCTTATCTCTTTCAATAATTGCAGCAGTCCCATGCAGTAGGGGTCATTGTGGGCATTTTGCAGGTGAGGAAACAGGCACAGAGAGCTCAGTGACTTGCCTAATGTCACCCATGAGTGAGTGACAGAGCCAGTTTCTGCATCCTAATCTGATGAAATCCAAAGCCAGTGTTTCTAATCACTATGCTGGGCTACTCTGTGGTCTTTTTTATCAGTTACATTTATCATGGGTGTTGATATAGGAGACTACTAGTGTCATCCATGGATTGAAAATGTCAAACATTGAGGCAAAACACCTCGTGTTTTTAATAGGGTGTATGAAGACGAGGCTCTTATTTCTGCCAGTACAGCATACACACTGAGCTTTTTTTTTTTTTTTTAAAGAGCGGTAGGAGAATTTTGTGTATTCACCTATTTTCTAAATGGGTTACACCTGTCTTGTGCCCACCAGTTCACATTTTGCAATACTTGGCATTTAAAAAAGTAGTTTCATGAAGTAAAGATCAGAGGTGAGTGGCCTAAGGAGGGAGTTTGGACAGACTAGAAAAGGAAAATTTCTCAGACCATCAGTGAATGTGATATTTTCTATTCCAAAGAACAAGTCTAATTCATCAATTTATGGCTCAGAGAAAGATTTGATAAAGACTGACAGAATCATTGAGTTGCCCATAACAATGCTGTGTGTTTATGTCTCTGTATGTGTGTCTTATGTCACCCATACAAAACCGTCATGTCCAGTTCCCATGGGTGTGGGGTTCCCAGGAAATGTGTGTCAGGATGGGAGTCACAGGACTGAAATGTGTGTGATTTTCAGGGGAGAATTATGAGTTTTACCTTTGATGGAGATGGAAACTCACTTTTAATTTGACATTTTTCTTTTCTTCATTTTTAAACTCAGAACATTACTTTATAATTTTATTACAAAGGTAACATATCTCCATTTTAGAGAAATTGGAAAATACTGAAAGCCCCAAACTTATACAGAAATGGAAATCTCAACTTTCATTCTCAGACCCTTTATATTTTTTCCTAAGAGCGCATAAGAAATTTCCGGAAAGATTGAATGCCGAAATCTAAATCTTGCCTTCTCAACACTCATCTCCCTTGAGGGAGCTGACTTCTCCCTCTCCATCGGCCCCTGCTTGCCAAGGGGCAGCAAAGTGGTGGGTGGACCTCTTTCCTCTTTCCCTTGGCAGGCTCTCATGGTTTCAGATATCACCTCCTGACTCCAAAATCTGGATTTCCAATCCTGACATTCCATGCAATTAATCGTCTATAGAAAATTTAGTGTGCATCTCTACTTTTCACTCTCCTTCTGTCACACTAATACAGCTCTTATTACCAAATGCCAAGACTGTTACAACATCCTCTTAACTGGCCTCCCTGACTCTGTGCCTTCTCC
The DNA here is from genome assembly GCA_031878705.1 of Tapirus indicus. NCBI lineage: Eukaryota > Metazoa > Chordata > Mammalia > Perissodactyla > Tapiridae > Tapirus > Tapirus indicus. Next base: position 27,797,566 of record CM062937.1, on the reverse strand, counting down.
CTCTAATCCACCCTTCATACTGGGATTAGTTTAAAGTTTTTAAAGCAACACTTTTAACGTAGGTCTTACCCTCACACCTCTCTGATGCTTCTAGAGTAGTGTATTAACACTTTAACCTGGAAATCAAAATGCTTTGCATTCTTGCCCTTATTTACCTGACCAACGTATCTTTCCCTCACAGTCCAGGTATAGCAGAAACATGTCATGTTTACTGAAAATCCAAGTGCTCCCTCACATTTCCCAGTCTCTCTTACGGTTTGACTGGGCCTAGGTGGCTGAGTTCTGACTAAAGAGATGTGGGTAGAAATAAGGTTTGTTACTTCTTGGCCTGGCCAGCATAGCCCCTGTGTGGCTCTCCAGTCTTCTTTTCATGTTTCATGGTATCTTCTGAGGCCACGTGTTTCAGAAGGTGCAGCTACAAAATGGTGGAGCCTCCATCAGCCTGGTCCCTGAGTGACCAGGAGTAGAGCCCCCTGTTAGACATGTAATATGAGTTAGAAATAGGTTTGTTATTGTGTTAACCTTTGAGATCTTAGGCTTAGTTTGTTACTACAGCATAGCCTATGCTGTCCTGGCAAACACCCATGTGAACACACCTCAAGTACCTCAGGATTCAGTCAGAGGCCTCGTCTACTTCTGACCAAGGAGAGAGAAAATGGAGAAACAGTCCACAACTTTCATTCCAGATGACCAATGCAATGATCCAGACTTTGAGATTTTACCAACTAATACAGTTCAAAATAAAAACTGAAAGCTTGACAGAAGTTACCAAATTATAATTTAGCCAAGAAAAGGCATTTTAAAAAATCCTATCATCTACTACTACAATCATTTTGTGAAATAAAGGATGTGTAACACCACACATCTCCTCCCAGAAGGGAGAACATATACTGTCCAAATTAAGGACAAGTTTTTAAATTGAATATATTTAGCTTCATTAAGAATGGAACTCTCTACCTTGTCCTTATTTTTCTCACTTCAGTATTTCCCAGTAAGCACATTGTCATGGAAGGGTACTGACCCAAGGACCAGAGTTTGAAAAGTGCGGAAGACTCAGTTCGGTAAGTGAAACTTGAAGACCTGGGAGGAGGTGGGTCAAGTTTTCCTCTGATGTTAACCAGCCCCTGGGAAGCTGCCTTGTTTGTTGACTGCTGGCCTTTGGGACCTTTGAATACCGTTGAGACCTCTTGATTCTCAGTTAAGGGGTAGGAAAACTCTTGAGCAGTTACACCAAAATGTGTGTGCATGTCAGGGGTTGAGGTGTATAGGGGTGGGGGAGGGCATCTCTCATAAGTGAGAAGGGGCAGAGGTGGGATTTGAACCTAGGTCCAACTCCACCATCTGAGAGCCACACTACTCTCGAGACACTGAGGACTCAAATCTGCAGGGCCACCAAACAGAGCCACCTGAGATTCCAGAAGTGGCTCTGCTGGGGTCCTCATTTCAAGCCTGTGTTGCCTATTCCGAGATCCCGGATGCTGCCTCGACCTACCCTCTTGTGCCTGCTTAGGTCCTTTCAGGCTCAGCTGTGGGGTCTCTTCTCCTGGGAACACTCCCTAATGCCCAAGTGAGGACTTGGTCCTTCTCCCTTGTGCTCCCATAGCATCCTGACTATGTGTCATAGCAGGGCACCTCCCAGTCTGCTGTAATTATCCACTTCCTGTGCTCCCTGATTGAGTCGCTCCAGTGCAGATAAGGGGAGACCCTTATCTCTGTGTCTCCACCACCTCCTTAATCTGCACATCCTAAACCTTTGACGTGTTTGTGGAATAAATGCATGAACAAATGTCTGAATAGCTACATCTAAAAGACGCCACCCTGTTATTTTGCCATCTTGCATTACAAGAAAGGTATGCTAAGTGTATGAGTTTTTTTCACTATGGTTCCTTTAAAGGGTTGAAATTTTCGAATTTCCATTATCTGAGTATAACTTCTTCCCATCTTAAGTCTAAAATAGTATCTAGCAGCTTTTCCTTTGGGCCTGTTTTCAGAGCCTCCTGGTGGCACATTTCAGAAGCTGATTTATAAATCCCTCTTGCTCGGTTTCATAAATAGGTGCCATACTCAGTTTCTGCCGCACTTTTTGTTCTTTTCATTGTTGTTGAAGGCACTAAGGTCTTTAAGTTTCAACTTCGTGCCCTGAACCTGAGGATGACGGCTTTCTCTTCCCGGTTCCAGTTCTGGTGCTTAGACAGAGTGACAGAAGAGGGAGCTCTGAGTTAGGGAATAGTGCGCCATGAGTGGGGAGGCTCTGCCTTGCTTTAAACCTTAACGATAGATGGTTTAGTGACTCTTCCGAATGGAAAAGAATCTGGGAGGGAGCAAGTATCAGTATGTAGCACCTCGACCTAGAATGATCCTGTGTGGGGAGGAGGCGACTACCTGTGTGGTAAAAAAGACCTTACCTGCCTGCCTCAGAGCTCCCTCCTGCGAGGATTCTAGCATCAGACCTTTCAGGTGCTCAGTTACCTTCCCAGTGGAGGTTGATGCATCGCCGCTCAGCGTCGCCTATCCAGAAACGGGCAGTGAGGAGCGGAGTGAGGTGAACTAGCAGTCTCTGGAGGACCCACCGCCCCCTCCCTACGTCTTTGACTCACTGTGGGTCTTCAGCTGTGCCGAGAGGCAGGGAAGAGAGGGCCAGGCCAGAGCTGGGCCCCGGCAGCAGAGCACACCCCTTCGTCTTCTGCTGGCAGTCTGGAGAGGCTGCTGGAAAGGGAAGGAGAGCCCCGGAAACCAGGCACAAGATTAAATTGACTCCCAGCTTGTCCTTTTGAGAACTGCCACATCCCAGGCCCTGTTGTCATGTCCTGAGTGCCTCAAGAAAATGATGAGACAGAGCCGTTTTGCACGTAAAACCTCACACATTGCATTGCAGGCTCCCCTGCTGCATCTACATGAGGCCGAACAACTGGGCAGGTTAGTCAAGGCGATCAACATTGCCGTCAATTATCTGGCTGCTGGCATGAGGCCCGTTCTCCCCTCCCTCTCACCTCCACTACCACTCACACACCAATGGCCTAAAATTTTACGTGAGAACTCTTGGGTTTTTCTCCCTGGCAGGGTTTTTAATGTTCATCCTGGCTCTCTCCTCTCAATTCACAAACAAAGACAGTGAGAACCTCAAAATTCAAGTTGTTGCTGAAAACCCCACATCACTGAATGACCAAGCTGGGTCTGGGAATTCTGGCCCAATCCTCTCCCCACCACACTGACAGACGTCCACTGACAAAAATGTTGTCCTGCGGTCAGACCTCCTTTTTGACTTATAACTGCTTCCTCACTTTTTATTTTCCAAATAAAAATGACTTTTATTTTATTTGGTCATTTACAGTTTTATGATAATGCTGAACTTTTAATTTTTTTAATTAATTAATTTTTTTTTGCTGAGGAAGATTCACCCTGAGCTAACGTTTGTTGCCAATCTTCCTCTTTTTGTGCTTGAGGAAGATTAGCCCTGAGCTAATATCTATGCCAGTCTTCCTCTATTTTTCATATGTGGGTCACCACCACAGCATGGCTGATGAGTGGTGTAGGTCCACACCCAGGATCCAAACCTGCAAATCCAGGCTGCCAAAGTGGAGCACACCAAACTTAACCAGTATGCCATGGGGCCAGCCCCTACAATAATGCTAAATTAACATTCAGAATTCTGACAAAAATAGCAGACAAAAAAAGCATCACATTTATTAATTATTATTAATTATTTTTATCATCACTAATTTTATTATCACTATTAAATTATTTTTAAATGATTTATTTTAAATTATTAGATTATTTTATTATCATTAATTATTTTTGACTGAGGTAAAGTTCACTTAACATAAAATTAACCATTTTTAAGTGAACAGTTCAGTGGCGTTTAGTACATTCACAATGTTTGTGCCCATCACCTCTGTCTAATTCCAAAACATTTTCATCATCCCAAAAGGAAACCCTGTACGCAGTAGCAGGCACTCACCATCCCTTCCTCCCCTCGGCCCCTGGCAACTTCCAGTCTGCTTTCTGTCTCTGTGGATTTACCTATTTTGGATATTTCATAGGGATGGAATCATACAATATGTGACCTTTGTGTCTGACTTCTTCACTAATTATTTTAAAGCATGTTTTATATGTTAAGAAGTAGATAAAGTCAAACATTAAACTTAGTAAGATTATTGTGTTCACTCCTTACTTGACTTCCATGTTCAAGAGTGTGGTGGTATTTTATTTCTTTTTTTTAACCATACTGTACATTACATCCCTAGGACTTATTAACCTTATAACTGGAAATTGGTAACTTTTGATCCCCTTCACCCATTTTGTCCCCCCAACCGCCCACACCCACCTCTGACAACCACTAATCTGTTCTCTGTATCTATGAGTTTGGGTTTTTTCTTTAGATTCCACATATAAGTGAGATCATACAGTATTTGTCTTTCTCTGTCTGACTTGTTTCTCTTAGCATAATGCCCTCAAGGTCCATTGAAGTTCAATAAATAAAAAAATAAATATTTTATTTATTCCTGATGCATCCCTCTACTTTGGCATACTGGTACCACTACCTTGTATGTGCTTTATTTTTGTTGTTACTAGTAGACTTTATTTTTAGAACAGTTTTAGATTTACAGGAAAATTAAGCAGATAGTACAGAGAGTTAGTATAGGGAGGAGTATATAGGACTATACTCCCCCCATGCCCTTCACACATTTTCCCTAATTATTAACATCTTATACTAGCGTGATACCTTTGTCACAATCAATGAACCAATATCGATACATTATTATTAACTAAAGTCCATAGTTTTTTCAGATTTCCTTAGTTTTTACCTGATGTCCTTTTTGTGTTCTAGGATCCCATCCAAGATCCCCCGTTACATTTAGGTGTCTTGTCTCCTGGGTTCCCCTTGGCTGTGACAGTTTCTCAGACTGTCCTTGTTCTTGATGACCTTGACAGTTTTGAGAAGTACTGGTCAGGTTTATTGTGGGATGTCCCATTATTGGAATTTGTCTGATTCTGTCTTGTTTTTCTCAAGATTAGACTGGGGTGATGGGTTTTTGAAAGGAAGGTCACAGATGTAACGTGCCATTTTCATCACATCATATTAAGGCTCCATTTCAACATAATTTATGAATGTTGACCTTGACCTTGGTCACCTGGCTGAAGCAGTGTTTGTCAGATTCCTCCACTGTAAAGTTACTCTTTTTGTCCTCCTTCCTGACTTTGTGAATTTCAAAAAAAAAAAAAAAAAAAAAATCTTGTTTCCATGACTAAATTGCGCTGCTTATATAACCAGGCAGATGCTTTGTGTGGACACAGCCAGCCTTGAAGGTTTGAATGGCCTTGCTGTCTGCTCAGCAGTGCAGCAGTCCAAATACAGGCACACATATTCAGAGCTGTGTGTCCTCAAACACTGGCACAGCTGTGGTGATGTACACAGGGTATGCCCCACACTGACAGGAGAATCAGAGTTTCTGGTGGAATGCCAGACACTTTCCCACGAACAGCCAGCAGTTCTTCTCTGCTTGGATTCTTATTGAAAACTCTTCCCAGTTTTATCGGTCCTGAAATCACAGCCAGTATGAACAAGAGCATGAATGCAGGGGCAGAGAGCAGAATCAAATCTTCGTGTAGTCATTCAACAAACATTCCCTACAACGGGTGCAACATTCTGCAAGGGCACTTCATGTGGATCACTAAGCTCCGTGTGATGAATAGAGATTGTTCCTCTGCAGTGTGGCACACAACTCTTAACAAAGGGAGAGAATCTATTTAATACATGGCAGATAATGGAAGCGCCAAAGGTATCACTGCAAAACCTATGAAAATAGTCTCTCTGTTCCTTCCGTGAAATTCAGGTAAGTGAGGGACTAACTTTGGGCTCTTGACACTTAGATTTAGGAATAAATTTTTGCCTGGATGTTTTCAATCAAAGATAAAGGGTAACGAGATAGATTCAGATGATGGAGAGATGATGCCCAAGGCCTTCACTCTACTTTGTGATATTTCCAGAGTTCTTCAGTGAAAAACTCCTTGAACATACTGCCTATCACTAATAAAAACTTCTGAAAAGAGAGGAAAATAAGCACAAATAAGACTGAGAGGGAACTGAATAAAATTAGCTGGGTAATGGGAGACTGTACACAATTATATGGAAAATGACTTTCTGGGCTCGGAGCTCGGAATGTGCAGGACAGAGCATCTGGAAGCATTGCCAGGTAGCGAAAGGGAAATGTGGTCATGACTTTGGACTCCAGAATGCTGCCTTGTCTCTCTCCATTGGCCCACCTTTCCGGCTATAGCACCAGAGCATGAAGGCAGAGAGGGAAGGGAGGGCAGAGCATGCAGAGGAAGAGGATGTCTGGAGCTGGGCTGGGTACTTTGGGTCTGGGGAGGCTGTTCTCGGGCTCATTTGAAGGCACAAGTGACAGGTGACAAGTAGACAAAAGCCAGCGAATAGTAAACACACTTTGAAAAGTGGAGAAGAGGAAATGGGTGTTTTCAGTAGAAGATGGAAAACACCCTCCAGGTGGTGGAACATCATCATCATCACCTTGATCATCACAGCATGAGCAACTTGTACAGGGCCTTCTGGTCTACCAGGGGCTATCATATCCACTTTCTCAATGGAGTTTTAAGAAAAGGGACTTAAAATTGGTCGTTTCCTTTGACTGAGTGACATAGCTGCTGTGGACTGAATGTTGTGTCTCCCCCAAATTCGTGTGTTGAAGCCCTAACCCCTAGTGTGGCTGTATTTGGAGATGTAATCTCTCAGGAAGTAATTAAGGTCAAACGAGATCATAAGGGTGAGGCCCTGATCCAATAGGATTAGTGTCCTTATAATAAGAGACAGCAGAGAGCTTGCTGTCTCTTTCTGTCCTGGTGTGCACACACTGAGGAAAAGCCATGTGAGGCCACAGTGAGATGGTGGCCATCTGCAAGCCAGGAGGAGAAATCTCACCAGAAACCGAATAGGCTGGAACCTTAGTCTTGGACTTCTACCCTCCAGAACTGTGAGAAAATAAATGTCTGTGGTTTAAGCACACAGCCTGGTGTTTTGTTACAGCAGCTCGAGCTAACTGAGATAATAACCTCTAGTCACATGACATTTGGAGGCAGATAGAACCTTTCACCTGGAGCTTCGTGCCTAGGTTTTACTTGTCACTGAAGGTGAGGAAATACAATTACAGACTTAAATCAGAACCTTCTCATATTTGGGTACTTTGCGGTCACTGCCTAAGAAATGTTTCAGTCTCTTAGGAAAGGGTGAAATGAGCGCTGTGTTGGGTTTCAGTTAATGTCTCTGGATCAGCCAGTAGGGTGACCACTTGTCCAGGTTTGTCTGACTTTAGCACTGAAAATCCACCTCGGTCCCTGGCAAACCTGGACGGTTGGTCACCCTGCCACCCAGTAATCTGCCCTGGATGTCTTCATTTTAACAACTTGGTTCCTGAATAATCTGGATTGATTTTAGTCTGAAATGGTTAACTGACTTTAGAGTGGGTTTCCTTCCCTGTTCTCATAGGGCATTCTAATGAGGAAGTGGGCTGCAGGCACCACCTCCACTGGGAAAGATCTTAACATTCAAGGGGCAGACGGTTTTCAGGAAGCCTGGGTGAAACCTTGTAGGCCATTGCTAACATATATGGATCCAGGAACACCATTGTTCTGATTGGTTGGTCAGACTAACTCTGGAGAAAGCAAAATGCTGGAAAAGCTGGGACTTGGGACCAGAGAAATGACAGTAGAAAGTTCTTGAGCTTGTGGCTGAGTTAGGAATTCCTGAAGAGGAGTTCCTGGGAGAAACTGCGTAAGAGTCTCTAATGCCTGATGTTGAAGCTCAGAGATGGAAGGAATACCCTTGGAGGGAGAGTGGGGAAGGGCGGTCTATTCTCATTTCTAGTGGTGTCTCCTCTGGGACTGTCACTGCTCTTGTGACTCCGAACAGCTTTGATCTCTGGGAGAGACCAAATGGACCCCTTCAATTTTCTTGAAATTGTGGTATTTATTTGTGTTTCTGTCATATCTGCAGACATGTATTATGTGGGTTTCCTCTCCTGTGTTTCGTCAGCTGCACTTTCATAATTTATTCTGCCAGGTTTGGCCTGTCCTTGACACACCAAGCCATTAACTTGAAATCAAAAAAGTACCGTGAGGTCTCTAAATTCTTTCCTCTGATTATCAGGCCCTATGCTAGCTGAAAATAAATTCACTGGGCTGGAAGAGGAAAAATAATTGGGTTAAATGGTCATGGAGAAGTCTAAACATAAGATTTTCTTTCTCTCTCCATTTGCAGTGATTTATTTTCATGGTTTTATGAGACTTTAATGAGGAAACTTTATCTGTACGCCTGGTAATTATCAACCAAATTCCCATTTCCTGTCAGAAAATCCACAATAAGTAAAACAAAAATGGCGGAATTAGGAGACTCTTTGGCCTCTGACCTGTAGGGCTGAGGAGTAACTCATTGCCACAAGGAGTATGTGACTATAAGCATGTCTGTAATTTCTCTTGTACACTTCTGCTTAAACTAGATTGCCATCTTCAATTTAGTATAAGTCAGTGCCAGTAGACTAAGATGCCGTGGATCCTCCCGAATGCTGCCCCATGAGGTAGCTGATTTGAGCAAGGGCAAGTACAATGTCCCCCTCTATGATTTAATATAATTTCTGGTCTGGTCCAGTTCCTTCTGCTGGGTGAATGAGGTCACTCCTGAAGCAAAGGCCTGACAAGATGCTATGAACTTTGCATTTTGAAAAGTTTATTTTTTTCCCCATGAGTCTCAGCACTTGTCTATAAATAAAGAAGCTATAATTTGGGTCGCTTGTTGAAGTCACCATGGCCACTGGTTCAAGACTTGAGGATGGAGGCCCCCCCACCATCTTGGGATTGAAGTAGAGAGCTTGTCAGGGCCATGGCAGGTGTCCCCCAAACCTCTAGGAGGGAAGGCAACTCAACCTTCCCTCAATAAGAGGAGCGCAAACGGGCCCACCAGAAAGATGGAGGCTGGCGAGAGTGTGAGAATCTTTTTAGAATTTTAGGGAGCCATAGCACTCAAAGCAGCCAGGGAGTCAGAACACATCTTTATTTTCTGTTCTAGTTTAGTTAACAAGGTGAGAATCTCTTTTTCTTACACTTTTCTCTAGGTGTAAAATTTGTCATGCTCCCAAATAACCTACCAATTTGTCTCTGCTTGTTCTGTCATTTGAAAAGAATTTTGCTAGTGTTTTAATCGTATCTTTCTCGGCATCTGGGCCAGTGAAAAAGAACCTGAACAGTTATGTAAGGACTTACTTTAAATTAAAGAAATACTCTTCAAAAATGAAGAGTATTTTCGAGTCACTGCAGGTAGGACTGGATGGGCTTGTATCAGGTACAAGGTCGACTCCAGGAGCAAGTGAGATGCCCACATTCACTCTTGCCTTCTGCAGAGTTGAGTACCAATTCCCTCACTCCATCTCTGCATCCCTCTCATTCTTCCCTTCCTTCACCTGGGAATAGATAGGAACAGGACACCAGGAGACAGAGCTACTCTATAATATACAAGGGGTCACAAGCTTTGGACATTGTTGGGGTTTTTATTATCTTTTCAGTTATTAATTAATTTATACCCTTTGACTCTCTATATTGTGGGAGTATTAATGTCTGGCAGGCTTTTTGGACAAATGAATGAGCTGGGTCAGACCTGTCTCCTCTTTTGTCTCTTGAGGGACCATTACAATTTAGTCACCCTGCTAAGATAGCAACAAAGAAGGGGCTTTGGGCACACCAGTATTATCTAGACGGAGCACCCTCCAAGATCAAGGAATTCTATAAATTAAGACTCAGACAATATATTGATCTAGAACAAGATTGTCCAACAGAAATATAATGTGAGTCACTTAAGTGATTCAAAATTTTCTGGTAACCTCATTTAGAAAAGGAAAAAGAAGCAACTTAATTTTAATAATACATTTAATATTTATTTAATAATATATTTTAACACAATATGTCCAAAACATTATGTTTTCAACATGTAATCAAGATAAAATGTTAATGAAAATTTTAATGTATTTTTTGCACTAAATCTTTGAAATCTGATGTGTAATTTACACTTACATTAAATCTCAATTTTGACTAGCTGCATTTTAAGTGCTCAGTGGCCACATGTGGCTAGTGGAGACTGTATTAGATTGCATGAATCTGGAATATTTAACCACTCCAACTAACTACGTAACCTCAGTCACATTGGCTGCTCTGGGAGTACAAATGACTGTATTAAGTAATGGTGTGGTGTTTGCCCCAGAAAATTCTGCTTTTCCTGTCCTCTCCACTCTCCATTCTGGAGCCAAATTTAGAACCAAGGTTAGAATTCGGATCACCCCAGCACATCTCTGCCTGTGGAGAATGATATACAGTTCACTACAGACCTTCAGACCATAACACTTAGACCACTGGTTCTCAAAGTCTGGACGCAGAAGAGTCAGCTTATTAAAATGCAGATTCCTGGGTAGATCTCCAGACCAACTGATGGTAATTTCTGGAGGCAAGGCCTGGAAATCTGCCTTTTATCAAAATAACCATGTGATTCTAATACACCCTGAAGTGTGAGAACATGACCATAGCCCCTCAAACAACTTATGATGGTTTCTCCAGGAACTTCTGGTTTTCACTCGTTCAGGCCTTTGTCCAGCTTCGTTCGACAGCTCAAATTCACAGACGTCCAAGGCGTAGGAGCCTTCTCAGAGGCTGCTGATCATTCTCTGTCCTATAGTTTAGAATCGCCTCGCGCTCAGCCAGTGGCATCCGGAGACCTACATAACACCCGCGACAGCTGAGAAACTGCTCCTGGGTGTATTTTTAAGACTCGAACTCTCCTTTTGAACTTCTTCCCTCTATTTTTGTCCATGTGCAACACCTTATGCTTATACAACCACTTTCCCCAGGGGCCCATAGGGTATTTATAAAGGCTATTCTCATGAATCTTCATTTCACCCCTGTAAAATAAATAAGTGAGATTGCCTTCATTTTGCAGGAGGGAAATCGAGGCCTCTGGTAGTTGATTTGTGAAGAAGATTTGGATCTAAAGTTAAATCACTTCTCTGTTTGGCAGCCATTCCGGTGCCTTCACCTCCCTGACCCCTGAAATCTGTTGTGGCCATTGGAAATGCTTCCAATAAAAACATTTCACCAAAGATGCTGTGTGTGCCGACTTCCTGCCTCAGTTGAAGAGACAGGACTATTTTCTGTCTCTGTTGGGAGACTTCAGGTGGGAGGTATGTTCCATTTCATATGTATCTGGAATACTGTGTCTCCTGGAGGGAAATGATCTATAGACCCCAAATCCCAGGAACCAGGTGATAAGCATTTGAAATGAAAGCTGATGTCCTGCACCATCTACATTCTCTCGCTCCCAACAGAGCTGACAGAACATTATTCATTCAGGGCTGCAGCAGGCTATAGGAGAACTTCGACTCTCACACAGTCATCTCTGGGCTGCACGTTTCTTGACGTGTCCCAAGGCCATTTCTGCCTGCAGACTTGAGGAATCTTTCTGCCAAGAGAGATAAAAGTGTGTACACACTTGCACAAACCTAGATGGTGTAGCCTACTGCACACCTAGCCTATATGGTGCTCATCTTATGGGACCTCCATCATGTATGCGGTCTGTTGTTGACTGAAATGTCATTATGCGACACATGACTGGATTCATTTTTATATGTGTGTTTTCACAACATAATTTTGTTTGCTGCCTTTTTATTTTAAAGGTCAATTTTTTTTCATTTATAAGTTCTTTATAGAAAATTTGTAAAATACAGAAAGCATAAAGGAGAAAATTAAAATCACCTACAATCTCTGGAAACAACCGCTAATATTTTGTTTAGGTTTTTCCTTGCTTTCTTTCCTTTTTTTTTTGGTGCATATTTGGGAGGACATGAAATCAAATTTTTCCTCAAGAAGCCCTGGTTTCATTCAGTGGGAAGTGGTATTTAAAAAACCACATCCTAGACGCTGGGAATGCTACTGAATATGTAATTGTTTCTAAGTCTTTTTAGTGGACAGAGCTAGAAAAGATATATTTAAAGATAAAATCTCTAAGAGTTTTTACTGGTACTTGTAATTCAAATTCAGGACATAGAGGTTTTATTTAGCCTCTTCTAGTTTATGTCTGCATCTGCTTTCTTCCACACTGAGAATCCTGCTTCCCAAAGACATGGGGATGATGTAATTGGACTATCCCATATTAACTCATGCTTTATTCTACATTACGTACACAATCGTCTCGGAATAACAGTATGAATATTCCCACCACCAATACGATTACTGAAAGCACTTAATTTTTTTGCATATTCTCTCCTCATTTACCTTCCCCCCATTTTCAAACAGTTACACCATGTCTATATCGTCAAAGCATATAGCCACTGAACGCTACACTCTTCCTTGTTCTGTAGTAACTGTCTAATGATCATCACCAGGCCTTATGTCAATGTTTCCCTGATCATTGTGGTTGTCTGAAGCTTGTTCTCTAAGAGATCCATCAGGAAAGACTCATGGGCACAATATTTCCTAAATTCTTTCATGTTGCTGACAGTTTGAACCTTTCATACTTGAAAATTAGTTTTGCTGGGTATAAAATCCTTGACTCACTTTCTTTCCATTAGTATCTCAAATATTTGAGTCCATTTCCTTGTGCCATGAAGTATTATATTTGAAAAGTCTTTTTCAGTATAAATCACTTCCCCTCTTTGCTGGGATGCCCACAGGATTTTTTCTTTGTCTTAAAATCCAGTAATTTTTGGTTTTGATATTGGTGGTTCTGGCTGATAGTCTCAGGTATGTGGAGGGTTCTTTCAGTATATGTGTCAGTTTTTTCTCTTTAATTTCAGGAAAGTTTCCTTGCATTATAGTTTTAATATTTGTTCTATTCTTCTGCTTTGGTTTTCTTCTTCTTGGATTCCTATTACTGTATGTGAGATGTTCTTTGGCTATCTTCAGTATTTGTTATTTTCTCCTGAATCTTTTTATCTCTTAATTTAATTTTGATTTTTAATCCCCCCCTCTACCTTCTCTTTCTCCTAAAGCATTATCTGTTGTGATTATTAACTCTTTGTTCCATCTGGTTTAGATTTCATTTTTGAAATTATTTTTCTTTGTCTTATTCTTTCTTGAGTTCAACCCTTTCTGAGTTTTTGTAACTTGATTTATGCTGTTCTATCATGTCTTATATTGTTTTCTTAGTGTATTTTAGCTCATCTTGAAATAGTAAGTTTCAGTTTTGATTTGTCTCATGGTCAGGTCTTTCTGGCATGCTTTCATTGACTGTCGGACTGTTATTCTGCTCCTTGTCATCATTTTAAAATAGTATCTTAGGGGGCCAGCTCCATGGCGCAGTGGTTGGGTTCATGCACTCTGCTCCAGTGGCCCAGGTTCATAGGTTTGGATCCTGGGCATTGACCTACACACCACCCATGAAGCCATGCTGTGGCAGTGACCCACATACAAATTGGAGGAAGATTGGCACAGATGTTAGCTCAGGGCCAAACTTCATCACCAAAAAACAAAAAAAAAGAGAGTGTTTTAGTATGGGATTTGACTTCAACACTTTCCACATTTTTATTTGAAATTAGTTTTTCTAAGCTTAGAAGGAGATGAGGTTCAGCATAGTGTTTCTAATTTTCAGTATCTCCTATTATTTTCATGTCATATTCAAAAATATGGTGGCTTGCTTTCTAAGAATTCCTAGCTCTCTTTTTTTCTGCTATGCTTGTCTGGACCTTCTCTTTCCTTCATTTCTATTGCCCCTATCTTGCTGGATTTTGATTTAACTCCCAGCAGATTCTTCTCAATTTGGGGCCTTGTCCTAGAATTGAGCCCTGGCTGGTCAGTTTCAAGGGTTCCTGCCCAGCCCCTCAGACGTTACTGTGGGCCCCTCGTGCACATTCTCTGTTGGACTGGCCAAAACCCACTTGGCTTCAGCTGTTCACTTCAAATTGACTCTTCCTGTTTTCAGTGAAAACACATTGACTATTTTGAGATTCTGTGTTCTTGAGTCCAGCAGATGCCCCCTTGCTTCTGTCTGCTTCTTCTCTCACAGATGCTGACACAATGCAAGCCTTATAGATATTGGTAGTTTGTCCCCACCCACTTGTATCCTGGGATTCTTAAAGATACTGTATCATCTAGTTTTGATGTAAATGTTGCCCATGGTTGCTGATTTTGCTGTCTAATTGTTCCTCCTTTTGTTAATGTGGGGATTCACGGAGATTTAAAAAAAACCCAAACTGTCTCTGCTGCCATCATCACCTTCCCAGAATGCTTTTCAACTTTATTTTAAGAAAAATTTAAAATGAGCATTTGAGTCTGGGGCTCCCTGCCCACCACGCACATCCCCTGCCTTGCGCAGCTCTTGGTTTACAGCAGGTTGTGTGTCCTCCTGTGCCCAGATCTCTACTTCCACCTGTATTGTCTCAGGGCTCATCCACAAGCTACCATTTCTTTTCCACACCCCTGAAGCAGCCTTCAGCCATAATGAGCTACTCACCTGGGTTGTCCAGGTGATCATTGCAGGTACCAGTTATTGCTTTGTTGCTGCTCTGATTATAAAGTTGCACATGTTTTGAGAGATCAGCTCCTACCTTATTTTTTCCACAAGCCCTAAGACATTTAGTACACAGCTTTACAGGATGTGAAGTTTTTCAGTAAAACATATACCATGTTATCACAGAAATGGCTGCTTGTATTCATGTACGACACAGACAAAAGAGCCTTGGAAAATAACTAAGGGTCAATATATAGAAAACTGAATGAGTGAGAAAAACAAGACAGTTGTTAACTCAGGTAGAACACATGGCTGTTGAGAGGGGAGATAATATAGCAAATGAACAATGCTGGCATAATAATATTCCAAACACTGATTACCATTCTAAGACTTGTGAAATAATCACAGGGAGAGGAAAAGACAGGTGTAGTGGGCACAAAAATTCAATAGATACTGTCTAAAAATGTAAGAAATAGTGTCAAAGGCATGTTGGCTATGAACAGAATATAGAGGTAAATATCAGAGGAAAAAAAACTGCTAAAAGATCAAGCCTACTCAACAAAATATTGGCAAACCGAATACAGCAATACGTCAAAAAGATCATACACCACGATCAAGTGGGATTTATACCAGGGACACAGGGATGGTTCAATATCCGCAAATCAATCAACGTGATACACCACATTAACAAAATGAAGAAGAAAAACCACATGATCATCTCAATCGATGCAGAGAAGGCATTCGACAAGATCCAGCATCCATTTATGATAACACTCTCAACAAAATGGGTATAGAAGGAAAGTACCTCAACATAATAAGGGCCATATATGACAAACCTACAGCAAACATCCTACTCAATGGGGAAAAACTGAAAGCCATTCCTTTGAGGACAGGAACAAGACAAGGGTGCCCACTCTCACCACTCTTATTCAACATAGTACTGGAAGTTCTGGCCAGAGCAATTAGGCAAGAAAAAGGAATAAAAGGACTCCAAATAGGCAATGAAGAAGTGAAACTCTCACTATTTGCAGACGACATGATCCTATACATAGAAAACCCCAAAAATTCCATCGGAAAGCTACTAGAAACAATCAACAACTACAGTAAAGTGGCAGGGTATAAAATCAGCTTACAAAAATCAGTCTCATTTCTATACACTAACAATGAAAAAACAGAAAGAGAACTCAAAAAGACAATCCCATTTACAATTGCAACAAAGAGAATAAAATATCTGGGAATAAATTTAACCAAGGAGGTCAAAGACCTATACAATGAAAACTATAAGACACTATTGAAAGAAATCGAGGAGGACATAAAGAAATGGAAAAACATTCCATGCACATGGATTGGAAGAATAAATATAGTTAAAATGTCCATTCTACCTAAAGCAGTCTACAGATTCAATGCAATCCCAATCAGAATCCCAATGTCATTCTTCACGGTAATAGAACAAAAACTACTGAAATTCGTATGGGGCAACAAAAGAGCCCGAATAGCTAAAGCAATTCTGAAAAAAAAGAACAAAGCTGGAGGCATCACAATCCCTGATTTCAAAATATACTATAAAGGTACAGTAATCAAAACAGCATAGTACTGGTACAAGAATAGACACACAGATCAATGGAACAGAATTCAAAGCCCAGAAATAAAACCACACACCTATGGACAGCTAATCTTCGACAAAGGAGCAAAGAACATACAATGGAGAGAGGGAAGTCTCTTCAATAAATGGTGCTGGGAAAATTGGACAGCAACATGCAAAAGAATGAAAGTAGACCATCTCCTATCGCCATATACAAAAATCAATTCAAAATGGATCAAAGACCTGAAAGTGAGACCTGAAACTATAAAACTCCTGGAGGAAAATATAGGCAGTACACTAATTGCGACTGGACATAAAGGGATCCTTTCAGATTCCATGTCTACCCAGACAAGGGAAACAAAAGAAAAAATAAACAAGTGGGACCTCATCAGACTAAAGAGCTTCTACAAGGCAAATGAAACCAGGATCAAAATGAATAAACAACCCACCAGCTGGGAGAAAATATTTGCAAATCGTTTGTCTGACAAGGGATTATTCTCAGTAATATACAAAGATCTCATACAACTGAGCAACAAAAAAACAAACAACCCGATCAAAAAATGGGCAGAGGATATGAACAGACATTTTTCCAAGGAAGAGATACAGATGGCCAATAGACACATGAAAAGATGTTCAACATCACTAATCATCAGGGAAATGCAAATCAAAACTACACTAAGATATCACCTTACACTGGTTAGAATGGCTATAATCACAAAGACAAATAACAACAAATGCTGGAGAGGTTGTGGAGAAACGGGGACCCTCATTCACTGCTGGTGGGAATGCAAACTGGTGCAGCCTCTATGGAAAACAGTATGGAGAGTCCTCAAAAAATTAAAAATAGAAATACCGTATGATCCAGCAATCCCACTCTTGGGCATCTACCCAATGGACGTGAAATCAACCATCACAAGACGCGTATGCACCCCTATGTTCATTGCAGCATTATTCACTATAGCCAAGAAGTGGAAGCAACCCAAGTGTCCCTCAACTGAAGATTGGTTAAAGAAGATGTGGTATATACATACAATGGAATACTACTCAGCCATAAGAAAAGACACAATTGTCCCATTTGCAACAACATGGAGGGACCTAGAGGGTATTATGTTAAGTGAAATAAGCCAGAGAGAGAAGGACAGACACTGCATGAACTCACTCATATATGGAATATAAGTGAACACACGGACAGAGAGAACTGATTGGTGGTTACCAAGGGGAAGGGGAGTGGGGGGGCACAAGGGTTGAAGGGTTACATCCACAAGGTGAAGGACAAAGAAAAATGTACAACTAAAACCCCACAGTGTTATAAACTAAGACATCAATAAAAAATAAAAAAATAATTAAAAAAAAAAAAGATCAAGCCTAGGACTAAAAGCCTAGAATCAAGCCCAAAGGACTGAAAAGAACAGTGTGTGGGATTGCTGCTTTTCATTATAATCCCTTTGGCACTATTTTATTTATTTATTTATTTTGCTGAGGAAGATTTGCCCTGAGTTGCTATCTGTGCCAATCTTCCTCTATTTTATGTGTGGCTCACCACCACAGAATGGCTGACAAGTGGTGTAGGTCTGCACCCAGGATTCAAACCTGCAAACCCAGGCTGCCAAAGTGGAGTGCTCCAAACTTAACCATGAAGCCACAGGGCCAGCCTGTATTTGATTTTTTAAATATGTGCATGTGTGGTTACTTTGTTAATAATTTGAAAAAACATTTTAAAGACCATACTGAATTAAACCTTAGGTATATTTTTCGAGGTTCTTACATAGAGTGCCAAATGGTCCTCATATGGATACACTAATTTAATGATGTTGGGGTCATGCATCCCCCTCCTGATGGGTCCTGTCATGTGGATGGACTTCCACCAGCGAAACATTCCTGACATCTCCCTGCTACAACTAGTGAAGAAACTTTTGCCAATTTGATAGACAAAAATAGCATCTTAATTGTTTACAATTTTGATTACTCGTGAAGTTACAGAATTATTTCATCTATTTATTAAACATTTGTATATAGTAATCTATGCCCTTTATCTATTTATTTACTGGGGTGTTAATGATTTTCTTATTGATGCATATGGGTTGTTTTTTTTATTTTTGGTGAGGAAGATTGGCCTTGAGTTAACATCTGTGCCAATAGTCCTCTATTTTGTGCGTGGGATGTCATCACAGCATGGCTTGATGAGTGATGTGCAGGACTGCACCGGGATCCGAACCTGTAAACCCCGGGCTGCTGAAGCAGGGTGCGTGAACCCAACCACCAGGCCACTGGCCGTCCCCCATATGGTTTTTTTAAAGACTGAGGATATTCACCATTTATCATATTTACTATAATTCTTTTCAGTGTGTTCTTTTGTCTTTTGGGAATCAATTTAACTTAATTTTGCTTCTCGATACACAGAAGTTTAAAAATGTTATGCTTCCCTTTACGGTGACTGTCATTGTTTTTTAGCTTTAAAGTTCATCTTCTCCCTCCCACCACCCACACCAGAGTCCAAAGATTTGATGACTAACAGTTCATTGCAAAATTTGTTTGGAGCAGCAGCCTTTTGCTGGGATAAGGACATTCCATATTTACAACGAAAGACGTAGAGGATGCTTATATTCTGCCACAGTGGGCACGCGGGTTATGTGAGTGACTGTACAGCCTCTAAAAATGAGAGAAGACTCTCCTTCACCCTGACCACCTGCTCTCCATGGCTCTGCTGGCCCTTCCTGCCCTCTTGGGACTCCAGGCCGTGGCAGCTCCCTTTTATGCCTGATCAGTGTTGAGCCGGCCCAGAGAACCGGCCGTGGGATGGCCTTTTCCTAGAAAGTAATGGGTGTGACCTTTCAAGATACAAAATCCCTTCGTTGAATATTTGCACAGTAAATTTTATTGACTCTAAATAGCTCTCCCAGTGTGGCATTGTCTGGTCCCTGCTGGATTTACTACAGTCAGTGTTCATTTAATTGCTAGATTTGATTTTCTTAGTTCAAACCGATGAGTAAACCAGGTGAGATGATTTCCCCCAAAGACAAGTTAAATTTCATCCTCCACAAAATTTCATATCTCATGGCCCAGAACAAAGACTGTTGCTTTTCTGGCTATACTCTCCCAAATATTTTCTTCTAGCTACACCAGTGGAGTTGTTTCCTGTTTGGCCTGTAGACATTTCTGATTAGGGTTAGTTGCAAATCCATAGGAAGGCTCTAAGTCACTCATAATTCACTATAGGGAGAGGGTTCATCTTCAATGTGGTCTGTTTCCAAACAGAAGGCATTTTCTAGCTGATTTTTACTTTGGTATTTATTATAAAGTACTAAAGAACTTCCAGCACACTGACTGAGATGTATATTTTGCAGCTTGACAGAATACAATGAACTTCCTAAATCTAGACAAATTCTAACATTAAAATTATGCAAATCGTACATGCCCTGTTAGGATTCTTAGACGGTCCTAATTTCTACAGATATTATTCTTCTTTAATTAAATTTTTTTCTTCCTCTTGGGTGTTTTTCATTCCTGGTTGAACATTAGAACCACCTGGGGAGATTTTTAAAAATACCAACGCCTGGGCTCCCGTCAGACCATTTGAGTCAGAATCTCCAGGGTTGGGGCCTGGACATCAATTTTAAATAATTTCTTCAGGTAATTCTGGACATCCAGGTTTGAGAACTGGTGCCCCATATTTAAAACTTTTATTTGTTAAGGTTATTACACAGTGCACATAGATAAACACAGTGCTCCTTCTTGGGAGCTGGTAGCAGCCATTGGATGGGGCTTTGGGGTTATCAGTGGCAGCTCCAGAAATAGTGTGAGGGATCATGGGGAGACGGGGTCTTAAGAGAATGTCTGAAGCCATTTACAAAGCAAGCCCCCTGCTCTGACTGTGCTTGCATGTTTTGGAGGTGGGGTCTTGAGGGAGTGCTAATGGAGACTGGGGGGCCCAGGGCAGGTTAAGTCGGTGCTGGGATGCTTCCCTTTGCACCCAGAGTCACTTGCCTGGATCTCTCTTTCCTAGCTGTGTGGCCTTGGGCAAGTCATTTAATCTCTAGGCTCCTTGGTTGTCTGTGATAAACAAGAGACACTGGGTGCAAAATACATTTCACCATACCAGGCACCAGAGAGGTGCTAGTTTTAGGGTTTCAGATGCAGAGAGCAGCCTGGATGCTGGAATCCCAAATCCTCCAAAAGTCATCACCCACTTCATGCAGGTTCCCAGAGATCATCCAGGGAAATAATGTTTATTTCTTGTTGGGGCTTTGACCCCAAATCCCTCTTATTTTGTTGAAATGGACTATGGTCTGGACTATTATGAGCGTCCAGAATTCCTTCTGCTCCTTTGGTTCAAGAGAGAGAGAGTTTAAGGAGAGAGGAGAGCTATGAACCAGGCTATCCCAGGAAAGGGGTTTCTTAAATACCACTCTTCTCCCTCTGAAAGCTCTTCTCCACCTCCCCCTGCCTCCTTCTCCCCATTTCTCGGTAGCAAAGGCAAATGGGGCCCAGAAGGCATGGGAGGGAATGAGGCAGTGACTGGGGTTCTTCCTCCTCCTCCATATGCTATGTCCTGGGCGTTCAAGGCTTGAACTCCCTCCTGTTGTCTCCCCCAAGCCATGGGGAAATGACAGCACAAGCTTGTGTCAGAGTCTTTTTGAAAAGTTGAGTTAACCATGGTGAAGACAGAGCTAATTTATCTTTTCTTCCTTTCTTCCCATCTGTTCCACTTCCTCTTGTTCATGGCTCAAGAGGGGGCCTGCTGAAAGGCTGAAGAAGAATCTCGTGCCCCTGGATTCTGTGTCACACAGCTAGTCATTTGTCAAATCCTGCAGCTTTCTACAAAACGGTCCCTACATCTGACTTTCCCAACCCATTGCTGCTATGAGATGCTCTGGCCAAATTCAGGTGATCTTCTGACCAGAGTGCCCGAACCTTTTCACCTCATTCATTCATTCATTCAATAACTCATTCATTTATTCACCAGATGATTGTCAGCTATTTTGTGCAGACTTTGTTGGTGCTTCAGACATTGGAGATTCCAAAAATGAGAAGACACAATCCTGGCATTCTGTTAGCCCACAGCCTAGCTGGAGAACACTTGAAAACAAATTATTACAATGCAAAAGAAAATGAGAGCGTAAGACTTCACAGAGAATCTAGATGATGAATAAATCACCTAGGTGATGGATATGAAGGATAAAAAAAGTTTGCTAGACAGGATGTGGGAAGGGGCACCCTGACATAGGACCAAGGTAAGAGAGTTGAGAATGGCACATTCAGGGGGCTCAACTGAGAAATTCAATAGGAACATCGAGAGATAGAGGGGGAAGTCAAACCATAGACATGGGTTGGAAGCAGAATTTGCAATTTAATTCTATAGGATTGAGAGAGACAAGGGTGGTTGTTAACCAGGTGAGTGACATGATCATCCTTGCTTTCGCTGAGAGATAATTATACAGGCAAGATAAAGAGTGGACTGGAGGGGGGACATCCAATGGCCAAGAGCCAGATCCCAAAGGAGGCAATGGATAAGGCGCCAGTAGGAGCACAAGCGAGTGAGCTTCCTGCCTCCAGCTCCTCTGCTCTAGAGTTGATGTCTTCTTTCATTGTGTTACTCCTGTTTTCTCTGAAATTCTCTCCATGCATTGCCCATAGCAACCAGAATGTTTTGTTCCACAGCGATGAGAATTCAACTCTGCTCAAAAATGGAAGAAATGAAATGACTGCATTGTAAGTCCAGTGAGGACAGGAGTGGTATTTTTCTCTTCTATGTATTCCCAAAACGTGGCACAGTACCTGGTATGAAGAAGGAGCTCAAGAAATCTTTGATGAGCTGGATTGACTCTGAAAGCAATTTGAAGCATGTATTAGTTTCCTGTGGCTGCTGTAACAAATTGCCACAAATTGTGTGGCTTAAGACAACAGAAATGTGTTTCCTCACAGTTCTGGAAGCTAGAAGTCTGAAATTAAGGTGTTGGCAGAGCCACGCTCCCTTTGAAGGCCCTAGGGGAGGATCCTTCCTTGCCTCTTCCAGCTACTGGTGGTTGCCAGGAATCCCTGGCGTTCCTTGGCTTATCGATGCATTAGTCCAATCTCTGCCTTTGTCGCCACATGGCCTTCTCCTTGTGTCTAAATTTCCCTCCTATTGTAAGGTTGCTAGTTATTGGAGTAGGGCCCACCCCAATCCAATATGACCTCATCTTAACTTAATTACAACTGCAAAAACTCTATTTCCAAATAAGGTTATATTCATAGGTGCCAGGGGTCAGGACTTGAAATTATCTTTTTAGGGAGTACAACTCAACCCATAAAAAAGGGTGTGGTGTGTGCTATTCTTCTGTCTCTACTGGTCTGAACCTTCTCTGTAGGGACTCATTCACATGGAGCAGGTTGTCCCCAAGGAAGCTCTAGAACTTCAAATAATCGTATTACACAGCCAGCATGCTCCTTTTTAAAAAATTAGACCCATCTGGTCTTCAAATATTTGCGGGCCTACTATGCTCCTGACTCAGATTCAGAATCTGCATATACAGAGGTGAATAAGCCAGACCTGGGCTCTGCCCTGATCAAATAAAACCATTTGACCATGTTTTAAACCTGCCAAGAGTATAAGAAACTCGGTGGAAATTACATGACTAAAAAGTTTTTTAAGAGGAAAGAAAATTAATCATTCTTTTGCCAAGAGTTAAACTAAGGCTCACAATTGGGAAAATGTTATTTCACAAATTTATGCTTTATCTGCAAGAGCTTCTGGCAAAAATGTGAAACCCAGTTTGGAGTGCCCTGAATCTGAGCATAACGGGAAGGCCAGGGCAGCCAGCAGGGCCGGGGAGTCTGAAGGAAAGGCAGAGTGAAGTGAGCTGTGGGGAGGTCCCTTCCAAGGATCAGACTACAGGAAGTTCTGTGTGGCCTCACCGTGGATCAGGCCACACTGAGTCCTCCTGAATCACCTTGGTGACCACTGGGACCACCACAGTGATGCTCCTGAAGAGCTTGTCCTGGCCCAGTGAGTGTGCTGGGTGGCACAGAAAAGAAACGCCCTAGCAGGTATCCAGCATTCAGGGAATTAACTCCAGAGCATCACTGCCTGTAGTCTGATCCTTGGAAAGCGTCGGTCAGTGCCCGGGATCCGAACCTCTGAACCCCGGGCCACCAAAGTGGAGCACGTGAACTTAACCACTACGCCACTGGACTGGCCCCATCATCCTCTATTTTTTTTACGTGGGACACCACCACAGCATGGCTTGATGAGCAGTGCGTAGGTCCGTGCCCAGGATCCAAACCTGTGAACCCCAGGCAGCCGACGTGAAGCATGCGAACTTAACCACTACACCACCAGGCGGCCCCTTGTCTTGCTAATCTTGTAACAGCATGTCTCACAGTGACAGAGCTGCTTCTGGATCTTGTACCCTCTAGTCCTCTCATTCAGGAATATGCATCGAGGTCATATACCCAGGGCTAAAAATGCTCCATGTCATGGGGGAACATTTACTCCCATTCCGGGTGCTTCCTTCCATTTGCTAAGGTACCAACGCGGGCCTTTCTCTGCTCCCTGCACCCATGTCTCCCCGGAGAAGGAGATTTACCTGATTGATGAGTTTGGGAAAAAGAGCCCCTTCCTCTGCCCTTCTCTCTGAGGGACCACCTGTGTGCACAAAGCCCACTGTCCTCTCTGCTCCTCCATGCTCTCAATCTTACAGACTTGGTAGGCATGTCTGTGTAATTCAGGGGTGTAGTGTTATAAGCCAGATTTTCCAATGTCTATCAGCTTTAATGTAATAAAAGTGATGTTTTACTCTCCATCTACCAAACCCTGGGTCTATCTCAGTTCGTTACTAAATTAGTTAGGGAGCAGGGATGCCAGTTATCAGGGTCCTTCAAATCCTGACATTCCAAGAAGGAAAGAAAGGAAAAGGAAGGGAGGAAGGAAGGAAGGAGAAGGGAGAAGAAGGAAGATGGGAAGACAGGCAGGCAGGCAAGAGAGCTCTCTGCTTCCAAGGAAACTATACTCTAATGAGACAGAGAAGAAAAATGTAATTGTTTCCATATTTAGCATGCAAAACAAACTCATGCAAAATAGAATATGTATGAATTCTAGGAAATGGAAATAAAGATAATTGTGAGGTACATTTCTCAGTGCTAAAGGGAAACCAAAGTGAAGTAATTAATAAGGAAAAATTGGGTTAGATAAGAAGGCCAGAGGTGACATTAAAATAGTGAAGCAGGAACTTTAAGAAGTGTGTGTAGGGGGTATAAAAATGGGAGGAAAATGCAATAAAATGCAACATCATTCATGCACTCACTAAATATCCATTGAATACCTATTGCGTGCCAGGTATTTTGCTAGATGGATAAGACACTGTCACCAGCTTTCTCAATGGAACTTCCAGTGAGCAAAATAGACAACATTAAACAATAACTTAAGTCATTAAATGATTAGAATATTGACCAGTGTATGACAGAGAACCACAGGGGGTTTGCATGCACCTACTGTATAGAGGGAGCATGTACAGCTTGGGGGTCTAACCTGGTCAAGGGGAGTGTGAGGAAGCAACATTTACCCTGAGCCCTAAAGGAAGGGGACACTAACCTGGTGAGGATGAGGCGCTAGTCAAGGAGGAGAAAGTGATGAGACTGAAGTGCCCCAAGGCAAGAAGAGCTAAAAGTGTGAAAGGGAGGGTGACATGAGGTCAAGCTAAAAGAAGAGCAGACAGATCTGGGAAAGCATGCTATAAGCGTTAAGACAGTGGAAAGTCACCGCAGGCTCTAGAGCAGGGAGCACCTGGTCTGACTTGCATTTGAGAATGTCCCTCGAGTGGAAGAGAGAACAGTGGGTACCAGCCTTAGGAATCTCAAGGAAACCTGTCAGGAAGCCACTGCATAATGATACAGCGGGCCTTCTGGTTGGGGTATTGGAGAGAAGGGGCGTGTGGGGCTGCTACTGGTTTCTGGGGTGACACCATAAGGATGCTCTGGGAGAGACTGGGTAAATTTGGGTGGTAAAGTTGGATAGAAACTGGACTCTGGCCGTCACAGGGATCATGGTTGAAATGGGCCACACCTAGAAGATGGTGCGGGCTCCTAGTGGTAGGGTACGCTGAGGATGCTTCCAGTGGACCTGAGCTGTTTTCAGGAAAAAAATCAGTGTTCATCTTCTGTAGAAGATATTTCTCCTTGAATTTATGGGATTCTTATTGACGTGTTGCATACCCAGCGTTGTGTAACCAGAAGTAAAAAAATTCAAATTTCTGGAGCAATTATTACCTTTTTTTAAAAAAAGAAGTGTTTATGTTCAACAGAATCATTTTAACATTTCTCTAAAAAGTAAATATGCTTTGCAACAAACAATTCTTGGACAACTGGATATCCACATGCAAAAGAATGAAGTTGTATCACTTCCTCGCACCATACACAAAAAATTAATTCAAAAATGGATCATAGACCTAAATGTAAGAGCTAAAACTGTAACACTGTTAGAAGAAATTAGAGGGGTAAATCTTCATGATTTGGGTTAGGTAAAGTCTTCTTATATATGACACAAAAAAGCACAACTGACAAAAGAAAAACATTGGACTTCATCAAAACTAAGAACTTTTTTTTTTTTTTGCTGAGGAAGATTCATCCTGAGTTAACATCTGTTGCCAATCTTCCTCTTTTTTTGCTTGAGGAAGATTGTCCCTGAGCTAACATCTGTGCCAATCTTCCTCTATTTTGTACGTGGGACGCCACCACAGCATGGCTTGATGAGTGGTGTAGGTCTGTGCCTGGGATCTGAACCCGCAAACCTGGGCTGCTGAAGCAGAGAGTGCTGAACTTAACCACTATACCACAGGGCAGGCCCCAAACTTAAAAACTTTTGTTCCACAAAGTGAAAGTACAAAGGTAACCCCAGAATGGGAAAAAAAGTGAAAAGAAAACCCCAGAATGGGGAAAAAAAAGGATTCACAAGTCATATATCTGATAAGGGATTTGTATCCAGAAAATATAAAGAATTCTTACAATTCAAAAATAATAAGACAAAAATCCAATTTAAAAAATGGGCAGAGGATTTGAACAGACATGTCTCCAGCAAAGATAGACAGACAGCCAACAGGCAGGTGAAAAGATGTTCAACATCATTCGTCATTAGGGAAATGCAAATCAAAACCACAATGAGATATCACATCGCATCCACTAGGATGGCAACAACAAAAAAAGACAGATAATAACAAGTGTTAGTGAGGATGTGGAGAAACTGGAACACTCATACACTGCTGGTGGGAATGCAAAATGGTGCAGCCCCTTTGGAAAACAGTCTGGTAGTTCCTCAAAAGTTTAACAGAGTTACCACATGACCCAGCAATTCCACTCCGGGGATGTTTCCAAGAGAAACAAAAACATATGTCCACCAAGACTAGTACACGAATGTTCAGAGTAGCATTAGTCATAATATTCAAAAAGGGGGACAAGCAAGTGTCCATCAACTAATGAACAAATAAATAAAATGCAGTATATCCATACAAGGGAATATTACTTGGAAATAAAAAGAATGAAGTACTAATTCATGCTAAAACCTTGAAAATATTATGCTGAGTGGAAGAAGCCAGTCACAAAAGACAACATGTGTTATTCCACTTGTATGAAATACCCCAAGTAGGCAAATCTGTAGAGACAAAAATGTAGTTTAGTGGTTGTCTGGGGGTAGTGGGGGGAGGAAATGGGAGCGATTGCTAATGTACCAATGGGGATGGGGTTTCTTTCTGGGGTGATAAAAATGTTCTAAAATGGATTGTGGTGATGGTTGCACAACTCTGTGAATACACTAAAACCATTGAGCTGCACGTACACTTTAAATTGATGAACTGTACAGTATGTGCATTAAATCTTGATAAAGTTATATTTTTTAAGAGTAAATATGCTTAATATATTTAAAATCTAATCTCCTTCCTTCCTTCCTTCTGCCTGTCTGTCAAATTTATAACCCTGGGATAGAATATGCCTAGTCCATGAAATTGAGTATAATTGTGTCATCACTTGAGTGATAAGGAAGGATAGCAGCCAAAAGTGAAAAGTTTGTTTAATTAGAGGAACTACAGATAAAGAGAGAGAATTTCTGAGGTGTAAGCAAGTCTCCTTAATGATATTTATTCTTTTTTTCATTCAACTCATATTTATGGGACATTTATTAAACATTTGAGGCACAGTATTAGCTGCCTTTTTATGATTTCAAAGCAACATTTGAGTATATTTTTCATAGCATATACCTGAGGCCAAGATTCAAATGTTTTATAATCAGTCTGCCAAGGCTACCAGCTCCCTTCCTTCTAGCAAGCGGTTCACAAGACTTTGGTCTATCACAAATTGCTTAAAAAAGATTCAACACACATTCACATTTGGAAATCTCTTGATATTTACAGAAATGCAAGACACTTTCTTAGAAAATTCATAAAATAGCTGTGTCTTGAACAATGAGTCTGTCTGATAGCACTGCTGGGACCCTCAGACCCACAAAGGAAGGGTGTGTGCAGAAGCCAACGTGGCCTGTTTGGGTTCCTCTCTCCATCACTGGGGCTTGCAGGTCTGCTTTGGTTTAAAGAGGACTGGACACTTGACCCAGCTGGGAGCAGTAGCTGTTGCCAGCCTAATGGCTCCTGGAGAAACTGGAAGATTATGAAATTGCTGGGAGAATTGACAGGTCTATCAGGGTCAAATCAGAACCCACCTCTCCTTAGAGCGAACCTAAACCTTAGATCAGTGTGACTTAAAAGTGTTGTCTGAGGCCCCACCCCAGATCCTCTGAACGTGCATCTCTGGAAGTGGGCCAGATGATGTTGACAATTTTAGAAAGTTTGCAAACTACAGTAGTCCCCCCTTATCCGCGGGGGACACATTCCAAGACCCCCAGTGGAAGCCTGAAACCGCAGATAGTACCAAACCCTATATATACTATGTTTTTTCTTCTACATACATTCATATACACCTATGATACAGTTTAATTTATAAGTTGGGCACAGTAAGAGATTAACAACAATAATTAATAATAAAATAGAACAATTATAACAATATGCTGTAATAAAAGTTACCGTAGATCTTAGCAACCTCAGCACACGATTTTTTTTCTTTCTTTATTGTCAAGAATATTCACCTTTTCACTTAAAGCAGGCACTTTATGGCTTCTCTTTGGCACATCTGAATTGCCAGCATCACTACTCTTGCGCATTGGGGCCATTATTAAGTAAAATAAGGGTTCCTTGAGCACAAGCACTGCGATACCAGGACAGTCGAGCTGATAACTGAGATGGCTACTAAGTGACTAACGAGCGGGGAGCATATACAGTGTGGATCTGCTGGACAAAGGGATGATTCATGTCCCGAGCAGGATGGAGTGGGATGGCTGGAGATTTCATCATGCTCCTCAGAACAGCATAATTTAAAACTTATGATATGTTTATTTCTGGAATTTTCCATTTAATATTTTTGGACCATGCTTGACTGTGGGTAACTGAAACCACGTGGATAAGGGGGAACTACTGTACCGTCTATGACTGAACTCAGATCTGACGTGGATTTCCAACGTCCCTGTAAAAGTAAAGAGAGTTGGGAGGCCGGCCCGGTGGTATAGCGGTTAAAGTGCATCAGCCCGGCGTTCACAGGTTTGGGTCCCCTGCGCATCGCTTGTCAAGCCATGCTGTGGTGGCGTCCCATGTAAAGTAGAGGAAGATGGGCACGGATGTTAGCCCAGGGCCAGTCTTCCTCAGCAAAAAAAGGAGGATTGGCAACAGATGTTAGCTCAGGGCTGGTCTTCCTCACACACACACACACACACACACACACAAAAGTAAAGAGAGTTGGGACTTTATAATTCAGGACTCTTTGAGACTAGAAAGAATTCTCTGGACCTGTTCTAATTTATGCTTAAGTCTTCAGAACGTAATTGAATTGTGTTCTGGAGATTAGGCATCCAGGCAGGGAAAGTAGCCATTCATCTCCTCTCCAATTTAAGGATCATTCCTTTCATTTATATTCTGTATTTGCAGGTCAATCCAATTATCTTCTTCCTGGAATGAGCAGTGAAATAGTAAAATAATCCAGGAGAAGAGGTGTCTATACATATTCCTAGCAGATTTTACTCTGACGGGACAAAACACATTTAGAGTAAGGAGAATTTTCCTGGGGAAAAAATGTAACTTTAAAACAAAACTCAAAGAAAAAAAATTAGCTGAATAAGTAAGCCGCTAAAATGTATGCATTATTTTAGGCAAAATTTTTTTTCTCCATTCAATGTCTGAATTTTCTTTGTTATTTACCAATATTCATGATTCCAAAAGTATGTTAATTGGATTGTTTATTGAGTAACTACACTTTGTCAGATAAATATCTAAAATTTTATTATGTAACTTGATTTTTTTAAGGATGAGTGAGGGGGAAAATGGTAGAACAGAGAAGGAAAGACAAACGCAGGACTGAGTACATGTTTGTACCCTGCTTGATTTTGATGACCCGCTTTTATTTAATCCCTTGGACATCCTTTAGGGATCCTTCTTCACGAGGGAGGAAGGTGGGCTCCACCAAACTCATTAGAACCCGTCCTTTAAGGAGAAAGGAGCCTTTGTACAATAGACGGCAGTTTTAGCAACCCCGCCAGTGTGCTGAAGGCGCTAAGTTGCTTTCAGCCAGAGAACAAAGGCCGATTTGCCTTCTTCCTAGTTGATTTGATGGTTTGCTGGTGCTTTAAAAACATGTTACATCAATCCTGAGACGTCTTTTGTGAAGAGAAATTCAATGTTTTTAAGCAGTGATCCTTTGCTCTCATGCCTCAAGGCACACAGGCTGCTCCGGTCCATCTTGAGTGGGGCAAGCGCTGCCGGTCATTTTCAAGGTAAACACCGCACAAGGGCTTCATCGTCCTGAGGAGTCCTGATGTGCTGTCTTTCCCTGACAAAAAGTCTCACTGCAGACGTGCCTCATGGAGTGCAAACTCATTTTGAATGCAGTGCAGTGATGTGGTATATACACGTACCATACACACACCTCGTCATTGAAAATGCAGTTATCCCCTGTTTTATAACAGGATGTCCTACAGCAAACTTAGATGACTAAACTACAAACATTTCAACTCAGGCTCAAAGGCCCTTCTCAGGGGTTTTAAAGAACTTAAAGGGCTCTGAGGTGGCACTTTGACCAAACTGTCTCCTAATCAAATGACTAGTGGTTAGTGACTGGGATTTAGCTCCATCATGTTCTCTCCATTCCCCGTCCCTCTCCCCCCCACCATTTTCCTTGGAATTCTGGGTTACTTGAGAATTCACTTGGCCATTGTGGTTAAACAAGCATTGCTCCAGGACATTGGTGCATAAAACTTTTGCTTAATGCATCACTACTGCAACAATGAGCTGAGATTTCTGCAAGTGTGTCCACACTCTCATTAGCAAGACATCCCTTTCCCAGCCTGTAATGATATGTGTTGCTCTGTATGGGGACCAAAGAGTGGTGGTCTCTGAGTAAGCCTCCACACATCCATCCATCCATCCACAACACGCAGGCCTGCTATGTGCAAGGCTTCCTGCTGTGATACACTGTGATAAGTCTCACAAAAGCCCATACCTGTTGTAAGCTTTTCTCCTCCTCAAGCGAGGGAGACATTTTTATGCAGTCAAGACTTTGGGAGGGAACTCCTGTCTTTCACCTTGTCTGATGAATTCTCCAGTCCTTAGCAATTTTGACTGATTGGTGATCCAAGCTCAGATACACCCTTCTGGGACTTTGTAGATGATAAAAAAAAAAAACTCCATGAGCGGGGTCAGAAATAGATAGCAGCTACTGCTTTCATATGGACCACCTTTTTCTGGGATGGAAGGAGCAGCACAGCAT
This sequence comes from Tapirus indicus, assembly GCA_031878705.1. Classification (NCBI taxonomy): domain Eukaryota; kingdom Metazoa; phylum Chordata; class Mammalia; order Perissodactyla; family Tapiridae; genus Tapirus; species Tapirus indicus. The sequence goes on along the minus strand of CM062937.1, from coordinate 27,766,661 downwards.
TGTGGCCAAAGACCTCGAGGATGGGTCCTAGGTGTAGATAGGGCACAGACAGGGTCTGCTTTGTGCAAGACAGGACAGAGAGGGGCCGAGGGCTACCATGCAATAGCCGCTCAAAGTCTGTTTGCTGCAGGGGCAGGCCCTTGCTCGGACAGTTCATCTGAGTAATTATGAGAAAAGAAAGGAGAAAATGACATACAGTCGAACAAATAAAAAGCTAGGATTTTCCTTACCTCCAGAAAAAGCACATTTTGAGTTTTGATTTTTTTGTTAAGAAATAGGACTTTTATGTATAGAGTCATCTTAGGATAATATATTTACAATTTTTATGGCCTTGATTTTGTTAATGAAGCTCTTATTCAAATAGAAAATGGAAACCATTCCACTGTGGAGGCACACATTGCTGAGTGTTCTGGGACAACAACAGGAGCAGCTATGCAAACAGTAAGAGGAGAACCAAGGCCAGCACACAGCTGCCTGGCAGGACAGACAGAGCCGAGCTGGCCTGGTCCTTTAGCATACACACCACCCTGGACCAGGACCCGTTGTTGGGCAGCGGGGCAATGCCTGCCACATTGCACATGATGTTGTAGACATCCACGGACCTGATTGGAGCGGCTCTGAAGTTGGATTTGAAATCTGAAAGGGAAAGACAAGCGAACAAGCCGTCACAGGCACTCCCCCGGCGGAGGGGGGCTGAGTCACAATACGGAGGAATTACACTCAGGCTCCAGGCAGCTTTGGGACTGGAAAATCAGCTCTGTCAATGGGGCGTGGCCAAGTGGTTGTGAACACAGAAGAGTATCTGGAAGGCTACCGGTTATGAAGGGAAGTAGCTTTCTGTGGCTTATAAAGATGAATTTCTTTGAAAGACAAATCAGCAAACAAACTATCTTGGTGCATAACTGTGCTCCCTTTGTGACAACAGAGCTTTCCTGGAGGGGCAGAGGGCCACCTGGAGCTGCTCATTTCTGCAGAGCACTGGAGAGCAAGTGTGGTCACGGAAGTTTGACTGTCTACATAGGGTCCCCAAAACCCAATTAAATGGTATGCTTATCTTCCAGAACACCTATCTAGCAGGGACTGGCTAGCCAGGGTACCCCACAACTCAAGAATGTTTCTCCATTTTCCTGCCACTTTGGGGTCCCAGGACTCGATGGAATGTGACACTGTATGGTTTCTTCGGTGCTGGCTAATGTTAAGAACAATGGTTCCCTAAATATGTTTGGAAGATCAGTTGAACATTACTTGGGAGCCTTTCACTGGCAGATAAACTAACTTAGCTGTGTGGAAAATACATGAACTGGGATCAGAGTTAGAGAGCCAAGTGCAGGCTCTGAGACATCTGATGGAGAAGAGTATTGTGCTTCTACCCCGAGGCTGCACCAGACTCCAGCGGTGACACAGGACATAAAGGGTGGGCTGGCCGCTCACAGCATAGTAAGTAAGGGCGCTGAGGGAGGGATTTCAACCCAGATGCACCTTCTCCTCCACGGGAGGCAAAGAAAATGCTGAATGCAAAGTGCTTGTCTGTTTAAAGAGTGAATGTAAGAGTTTAGTAATGTACATAAGCAGCTTCACTTTCAGGCCCCAAAGCAGAGCTTCCAACACAATACCCAAAGGTACACGAGGTTGAATTCAGGAAGGAGATGCTATCTATCAATGAAGGCCTGTGCACGTGCTTTTAGTCCATCTAAGATGGTCAAAGGAGATGGGTGGTTTGGGGCTGTGAAGCCAAGTTTTCTCTCTTAGAAAATAATCTTTATAACTGCTTTGTGAAAATGATCACATGTGCTTTATTTAAAAAGCAAACAAACACCACCAGCAACATAGTCCAGCAGAGCCAACACCGAATTCTGCTCTTGTATTAACCCTGAAATTATAAATACGGGAGGAAGTTATGTACGGAAAACTCCACCACGGAGAATGTTAGGTCCAGGGCAACTTCCCAAGGGATGCATTTTGCTCACTTTGGAGAATTAAAGTTGAATTCAGTATGAGAGGCTCATGGGCTCTACAGCCAGCCTGCAGCCACTGACTAGCTGGGTAACCTCAGGAAATGAGCATGGAGATGGTACCTAAGTCAGAGTTCCAGGCATACTCAATAAATGATAGTTGTTATTATTTAGAAAACATGTAGAATAAATGCCCAGCAAGGGCAAACTATGGATTGAAAATATTTACCCTATAAATTAGTTGGAGGGTTCACTTTACTTTTGGGGCAGGGAGGATAAGGGTCAGCATCACCTCAGGGTAAAGACTAGTTTAAAAAATGTCCAGAATCTCCCTGGAGAGGAGAATGCAGGGGTTGCCCCAGAAAGCCAGCCCTTCTCAATATCAAAGCAAATTTGACAATTAGATGAGGATGATGGCTACGCTTCCCTGGAGAATCCAGCTGCAGCCTGAGAAGTCAATGGAAAGGTTGTCCTGGCAACTCCTCTCCCTCCTGTGACGTGCCATGGACTCGGATGTGAGGATCATCCTGCCCCATCACATGGTGGCCGTGTCCTTGTCACATGTGTGGGAGGGAGGGAGGGTGTGTGGGGTGGTGGACAGTAGTAAATCCAAGACATCCTTCCCCAGCCTTTCAAACATCTACTTCTTTCACACTTGCCAGGAAAAATTGGATCAACTCTACTGACAAAAGTGCTAGAAAAGATGATCTTTTTATGTTGAAAGTACAAAATCCAATCCTGGGCACGTAAGCAGGAAGGAGAATTGGGTTTTCTTTCCCATTCCATCTCGTTCACGGCCTCCTATTCTGCAGGGCTGGGGCTTTGGGCCCAATGCAGAGATGATCCAGGCTGGAATGAGAGCTTCTAGAAAATTCCTGAATAGCAAAACAATACCTGATCCGACTTGGGAGGACCCAGTCAAGCTCTGCTAGCTCAAGACAGCATTTTGAACCTGGATTGGGAATCCAGCTTATTCCCATGGGTTTACATCTTTTGGGTATTAAAACCATTTCTCCTAAAGAGAGAAGGTTCTTAGGCTCACGCAGTGCCTGGCCACCTTGGGCTGCTTTCCCAGTGAAGCATGCTAGCTTGCAGGCACTCACTGAATCACACTCCTGCTGTCTTATCTTGAATGTGGCATTCTCCAGGGCAAGATTAGGTTGTTCAAATTAGAAACTGGGATTAACCAGAGAGAGGACATGTTCCAGAATTATTTCCCTTTCTCTTAGCTGGACCAGACTTACTGACTTCTAAAGCTGTATCTGAACAGCCGCAACGATGCCCAGCTTCCTCCCTAAGCGAGAAGTACATACAGTTAATCAGGTGGGATGCACCTTTATCTCAAAGTGCGGCTAGATAGCTATTAAAGGCCTTGCTCTTAAATTTTCTTCTGAGGACACAGTCAGTGTGTAAAGCTGTTCAATCTTTCATGAGAATTGAAGCCAGAAACATGATGGTTTGTGGGAGACTCTCAAGGCTGTATCCGCCTGGGAACATTTTTGCAATTAGCCCAGTCCATTTTCATCAGGGGTTGTCTTTCTGTCTGTAAAAGACTTAGGCTTTAGTTTTAAAGGAGCACGTGATGGAAGCCTTTGTTAATGGACAAAATCTCCTCACCGAATTTTACTCTAAGCTAATGCAGCTTTAGGTACTTTGTTTAAAAATGTTTGTTTGAGGCTAGATTTGCTTCTGCTTTAAAATCTGCCCGAGACTCTTGCTCATCCACTTTACTTCTTCCACTGACAACTGTTTTGCATTCATGGTCTTATTTCCCTTTTCTGGGGAAGGAGGAGGTGATGCTTTTGAATGAAAGCCCTGCTGTCTAATGTTCTCTCCTATAAAGGTTATGGCCCTGGAGTGTCTCCAATATAACCTAGCAGTTGACCTCAAAAAAGACCTCAAGTTGACCTCAAGTCTCCATCCCTAGTTGATTTCCTTTTTGAGCCCCACAGATCTAACCCGGGGCTTGGATAACAGGGAGCACCTGATAACTATTATTGGTTGATGGCAACATGCTCTTCTGGCATCCTCGGACTCTGAGGCCAATGTCGTGAGCCCAGTTCGTGCTCTATAAATGTTTGCTGCCATTGGTTCTGATGCTTACTTCAGGACTTGGGAACTTGGATCACATATGGGAAAAGATTTGGACCAATGTGTTCCCTAAGCTCAGGCTCCCAGAGGCACCCATGGAGGGTGCAGAATCTGACACCTTGTATTTCTCAGCAGCTATTTTGTGGTAAGTAGAGTAATCCAGGGCAGATGTAATGAGGTGGGTTGACATATATCTGTGTCTTGTTACATGGAACAGAAGAGCAGGGCTTCTAGGCATGATCTCTAACCTATAATTTGAAAGGAAAGCATGGACTTTCATGGGCTGAAACATTTTGACCAACATCCAGAAAAAAGCATTTGGAATATGGATATCAGGGTAAACTTATTGTATTTAATAAGGAGGGTGGAAAGTAGTAAGAAAGAAGAGTAGCTCGTGAGCCAATCCACTGATAGTTGATGGCGGTTGAATGCTTTTTAGACTATTTTTTTTAAAGAATTGGATGTTCAAGAAGTAGTATGATCTTCAGAGTGTTTGACAAACTTTTCCAAAATGTGAATTTACAGTGCTCTATCAATTACAGCAAACGACCAAGCAGGCCTTCTCCATCTCCTCTCTCTTCCAGCCCTAGGAATTTATCTAGTCAAGGAAGTCACAGTAAATTTGCTTTCATCCAAGACATCCCTAGTCATTCTGGCTCATTCTCAAAGTCAGTCTCAAGGTCATTTCCTAGCCTGCCCTTGAACACATCCTAGCTTCTGGTTGGGCCCTGACCCGAATGACCCCCACGGGGGTGGGGGCTCCAGACAAGGAGGAACTGTGGAAGTCAGACCCCGTGAAACAATCATGGCAACCTTGAGACTCACAGCTGTCAGCAACCTGGTGTCTAATCAGCTTTCCTGGACATCAGATAGCTGTGAAATAACATTTTGATGAATTAAGTAAAAAATGAATTACAAACATGTGGAATACATTTTCTTCACTGCACTCAAGATTTAAATTTTACAAGGAAAAGTATTTGGCCATATTTGCCAAATCCAAGAAGCATTTGAAAGCAAGCCAGCAAAAGATGTTTCATTGAGACCAGCTGGGTTTGCTCAGCTTTGCTCATAAATAGGGTCCATAAGGAAATCACTCCAGCCTCTCCTAGTGCCATTAGCCCCTACTGGAGACACTTCCTCGGGAATGGATGACTAAGAGAATTTGGTCATTTCTTGCCTACCAGGTCCAAAGGCCAGGAAGACGCCCCTCATGTCCATGAGTTCGTTGTCATATCCATGCCATCCATGCTGCCAGCCTTCCCTCTTGCCAGTGCTGTTCATCCAAAATGGAAGTGTCTCTCGATTCTGAAAGCAAGCAAGGCAATTACATTCCACCACGTCCCGACAATCGTGATGAGTGAGCATCTGGTCCAAACCACCACCCAACGTGGGGATTTCCTTCTCAGCACCCTTGACCGGGGTCATCCAACCTCAGCTGGATCACTTCCTACTCTAGGTAGCTCAGACCTTTGGAGGCAGCCCATTAAGTTGCCAAAGAGCTCTAGTTATGAAGGTATTTTCTTACATTGGGCTGAATGTAATCAGTTTTAGAGCCACTAAACATAGCATGTTAGAAACAGAGGGATGTTGAAGAGTATCTGTGGTATAATAAAAAATATATTTGGCCTTCGTCTCAGGTTCCTGGCCCAGAGCTCCTAAAACCCTTGGAATTTCCTGAGGGATAGGCGTGTTGGTATTCATAACAAGCCCCTTTCTCCCATACCTGAGTTTATGCTGATGAGACAACTCCTAGGGATAGAGGGCTTAGATAGCTTCAGGATGGGGGCTGGTCACCAGAGGAACCAACCACATGATGAGAGGGTTAGCTTTCAGCCCCATCCTCTGGCCTCTAAGACTGAGTCCAATCACATGGCCAATGATTTAATCACCCCTGCCTACACGGTGAAACCCCCTATGAAAACCCTGGAAGAACATGGGTCAGGGAGCTTCTGGATAAAAGAACACATTGGTGTGCCAGGGGGTAGTGCGCCCAAAGACAGCATGGATATACCTTGCCTTGTGCATCTCCTCCAGTTGGCTATTCCTGAGTTGTATACTTTATAATAAAACTGTCATCATAAGTATAGCTCCTTTCTGAGTTCTGCAATTCATTCCAGTGGATTATTGAACCTGAAGAGGGGCTGTGAGAACCCTCAAATTTGATGCCAAGTTGGACACAAGTGTGGGTAGCCTGGACACCTAGGACTCGTGGCTGGTGTCTGAAGCTGGGGCAATCTTGGAGGACTGAGCCCCTTAAGTGTGAGGGCTGCTCTAACTCCGGGTAGTTAGTGTCAGAACTGAATTGAATTGTAGGGCACTCGATTGCTGTCAGAGAATTGTTGTTGGAAAACACAGCGTCTAATCTAATCACCTGTTCTTCTAGCAAAGCCATTGAAGCCTGGAGGCAGGCCACTCACAACGATCCCAGTGACCTTTCCGCTGTATGTACCATCCCTGTCCTTCCTCTCTTCTAGCTCCACCAACGGGAGTGACTCAGAATAAATTAGCCCCCTCCTCTCCACATAGCCAAACATTTGAAGATGGCACTCATGTTCCTCTTACCCAGGCCTTGTATATCTTCGTTTCCTTCAACCATTCCTCATTCGGGACGAGTTCCAGAACCATCAGTCCTGTCACCCTTCTTCCCTTCAGAACAAAATTCTCTTAGACTGCAGAAGCTTGCTAGTGAGACAAAGGCTTAAAGAAGGTTTTGTGAATCCTGGGGAGGCCGCAGCCAGTTGGACACAACCCTGGCCCTTCCTTGCAGACTAACCACTCATTCCTGATATTCCAATCATCTTCTTACTGAGGGGGGTTTAATACTACAGATATTTCAAATGCAGGAAGTCATGATGAATGAGCGGAAGCAAAACAGCTAAAATACTAGCAATTTACAGGTTGGCTCACGAGACTCGTAAGAGTACCACGTATTTCCTGTGCCACACGGTTCACCAAGAGCCTACCCTGACATTCACTTACTGCTCACCGCATCCTAGTGTGGATGATATTGTTCTCCCCACTTTGTAGCTGAAGGAACTAAGGCACAGAGAGGTTAAGTGACACTCTTAAAGTCACACAGCTGTTGAGAGGCAGGGCTGGGATTGGAACCCAGGTCATCTGTCTCCTGGTCCTTGTGCACCTTCCACTACCCCACAGCCAGAGGTCACTGCAATGCCCCTGCCAGCACTGGACAGTGAGGTGTTCCCCGTCCCTTGCCTCTTCACTCACTGAGTGGTGGCCAGTTATACAGTACAGAGAAGAGATTGTGGAATTGCATTAGCATGGGGTTAAATTCCAGTTTGCCACTTTCTAGCTCTGTGATCCTGGGTGAGGGCTACTTCTCTGAACTTCGTTTCCTTGCTGAATGTGACCTTGCAGGGTTTTTGGAAGAATGACAGGACTGTGTGCTAAGGGCCCGCCACACAATAGGTGGTCAATAAATGGCTGTGGGACGGTCCCCAGATGCCCTGGCTGTGGGGCGAGGCGCTCCAGCCATGTGCAGCAGTGCTGGTGAGGCAGTCGTGTGAGGGTTGAACTCGCCGTTGCTTATGTAGCTGTCACATCACATTGCACACCCATCCAGCCTCACCCCGTAAATCGCTCCCTGGCCTTACTGCCTTCCACATGGCATGATTTCATCGACTCTCCGTTTCCTGCATTCCCATCACCCCTCGTCCCTCCTTCTCCGGCTGTAGCTTGTATTTTTCCACGGGAGTGTTTGTATTAACTGATTGCATTTCTAACTTGCTGTACTCTTTTTGTTCTTTATCTGTCTACGGTGATGATCACAACATCCCAACTTAGCTTCGTCGGCTAATTGAACGTGTTGCTTCCCCTCTCACGGTCTACACGGCAGAGATTCCTGAAGCACAAGGTAGAATATTTTGTTGCTAACAACTTCACTCATTATGAACCCCATGGGACATATGTACTGCATGACAAAGGGACAGGTGAAGGCGAGATGAAGACTGATTACCTGACTACAAATTCCAGTCTAAATTCCACAAACACACACGCAGCAGGGAATATTCCAGCCCTGAAGGCAGCTGGGGACCTGCCTGATCATAGGGAAACCCACTTTTTTTTCTGGTGTATTTTATTTTATTTTTTAAAATTTTTATTGCAGTAACATTGGTTTATAATATTGTATAAATTTCAGGTGTACATCCTTATACTTCTGTTTCTGGATAATTACATCATGTTCACCACCCAAATATAATTACAGTCCATCACCACACACATGTGCCTAATCATCCTTCTCACCCTCCTCCCTCCCCTTTCCCCTCTGGTAACCACCACTCCAATCTCTGTCTCTATGTCTCTATGTTGTTGTTTTTATCTTCTGCTTATGAGTGAGATCATACACTTTCTGACCTTCTCCCTCTGACTTATTTCGCTTAGCATAATACCCTCAATGTCCACCCGTGTTGTCACAAATGGCTGGATTTCATTGTTTTTTATGGCTGAGTAGTATTCCGTTGTGCATATACACCACATCTTCTTTATCCATTCGTCCCTTGATGGGCACTGAGATTTCTCCAAGTCTTGGCTATTGTGAACAACGCTGCAATGAACACAGGGGTGCATGTGTCTTTACACATTTGTGTTTTCGTGTTCTTTGGATAAATACCCAGCGGTGGAATAGTTGGATCATATGGTAGTTCTATTCTTAATTTTCGAGGAATCTCCATACTGTTTTCCATAGTGGCTGCACCAATTTGCACTCCCACCAGCAGTGCATGAGAGTTCCCTTCTCTCCACATCCTCTCCAACACTTGTTGTTTCCTGTCTTGTTAATTATAGCCCTTTTGACGGGAGTGAGGTGACATCTCATTGTAGTTTTGATTTGCAGGGAAATCCACTTTTTAAAATGACAAGCTGCTCCAGAGAAACAACCGTTCTTACTGATTTTAAGAAGTTATAATAAACTGGCTGGTTATGTGAGAAGCTAAGCATTTTGTCTAAGTGATTGAGTGGATCACATTACGTAAACCGCCTTAATTTCAGACTGGTGCATTGACGGTTTTCTCCTTTTCCTTTCCTGGTGGCTTTCCGTGTCTTTGTTCTGTACCCTCATTATCTTCCCAAGTGCGTACTTAGGAGGCCATGCTGAGGAGGTGTGGGTCACAGACCTCTCAGCCTCCAGAGCAGGAATCGCTGGGCTGCTGATCCTCAAGCTACTGGTTGAGGAGCCTGACCCCATTCTGACCCTACCAGGCCCAGGGACTGCCACATAGTGCCACCTAGTGACATCCTGGGGATGTGCCCAGATCCTCCAGATTTTCCAAAGGTGAAAGACAGGGTAGAGGAGTGCGTGTGCACGTGTGTGTGCATGTGTGTGCTTGTGTCCATGTGGAAGAGGGAGGGGAGTGCTCCTAAGTTTGGGTCACTAAGAAAGCCAGCCCATCGTAGGGTGGGCAGCTAATTCCCAGCGGTGGCAGGAAACACCTGGTCCTTTTGCAGCGTGTGGTGGAAGGCCTGGACAAGGGCCCTACCTGGAAGGGGGTGGTTCCCCACTAATAAACAGGGGGAACCCACTCCACAAAGGCAATGAAGGAACAGGGTGTCATTGGTGAGAGAAGTCCCAGGCGATGGTGGGGGCGTCGCTGCCAGCACAGGGAGAGAAGGCAATGATGTAAGAGCCTATTTATTCAATTCAGCAGACACACACTGAGCTTTGAATCGGCCAGGCACCCTGCTTGGCTTTTGGGTGGAGGGCACAGATGAGGACCACAGTCCCTTCACTTAAAAGAGGTCATCTTCAGTGCAGAAAGAAGAGGGGTGGCAGCTTCTGTGTGCTGACTCTGAGCAAGCCAGGACCAGGAGTGGGCACCCTAAGCCCAAAGCAGTGAGGTGGGCTCAAGCGCTGGGGTGGCCTTTGACCTGAGAGGAAGCAGGGGGAGCCCTGTGGTGAGAATCACTGTCAGTGGGGATGGGGCTGTGTGTGTGTGAGTGTGTGTGTGAGTGTGTGTAGCAGTGGGGAACCACTATGAGGACATCACACAGGAGGCTCTAACAACGAGGGTGGGCAGGTACCGAGGTCCCCCAGCAATGGGACCCTTGGGAGCTCCATTGGTGGGGAAGGTCTGACACAGAGAAGGCCTCAAGAGGCAAGGGGACCTGTGTAACCTCCCCTGGGAAAAGCATCAGAAGAAGGCCACCATCACAGTGAGACCGTCGGAAGGAGTGAGGAGGTCAGGGGAACTCAGAGCTTTCTGCTCTCAGTGCTGACCTGAGGTTGCGCCAATCAAACAAGGTGACGCACGGTCCCAGTTGGCCCAGGGCTGAGGGGTTCCAGGGATGCTAGACTTTCAGTTTTGAAACCAAGACGGTCCTAGGCAAACCAGGACAAGTTGGCCTCTCTACAATGAACACTGTCTTGGAAATTTAAATAAAATCCTCACCAAGTATATTTTGTTCAGCACATTCCGGAGCCTTCCGGGACCCTTCCACGTATAATGGGTGGATAGCAGTGCTGGGACCCTCCTTGGTGAGCCACTAAACTAATCATTTCTAACAGGAAGGAGCCAGAAATACATTGCTCCACACGAGGAAACTCTGTGAGCAGCGGTTGAGCTGTTGTGTTTACAGACTTGTGTGCTTCTGTTTCGGTGCCTGCACTCCACTACCAGCTCACCGTGAAAACGCCCATCGGAAGCTTGCTTGACCACGGGAAGCCAGGGGAACATTTATGAGATAAAAGTTACAGTTGCTAGACTAGGTATTTTTCTCAGTCATCCTTAATGTTATAAAAAAAAAAGAAGTAACATTCACTGTTTACCCCCAAATCGGAAAACCAGCTAATGAAGTTTGTTCAATGCTTGCCTGGACGCATGTCTTGAATTCGCCGTTTTCGGGTTCCCTCATGGTGCTGGGCCTTGAGGTCTGGGGGGGCACGGTCAGAAATGGGGTGCGAATGGGAATGAGGGTAAAGGTGGGAGGACAGGAAGAAGCAGGAGGGGCCTGAACAGTCTGTGTTCATTATTTTCTGTTTGCACACGGTCAGAGTCCTCGCTTTGGCAATCTCTCGGGGCATTTACTCGGTTTTTATTGCTGCATTTTTAGAATAGGTTGGTACGGCGTGCCTCACCCGTTGCTTCCGCTTTCCCCTCGGTGTAGAACAGAGAACTGTCGCTGAGCCGCAGAGAAGGTACGCCTGAGGAGGCGGGAGGACATCCGGACGCCAGCTCTCGCCCTGCACCCCAAAATGACTTCTCCCGGGGCGGCTGAGGACGTGGAAGCCCGTCCTTCGTGGATTCCCTCCCCGAGCAGAGGAGCTGCGGGGGCTTGTCCGGTTCCTCCTGCTCCGCCCGGGGTCTGGGCGACTTCCTCTCCGGTCTTCCCCCCCGGAGGCCATAGTGGGCACCGAACCTCGAGCACTCACTGTCTACACTGCTGGCTCCCAAGCCTGGCTGTGCAGAGAGGGCCCTGAGCGTTCCCTGGGCCCCACTTTGGGGATTTGCATTCAGTAGGTCAGGGTGAGGGGGGCATCTGGGATGCATAGTCAGGCCTGGACCCGGCATCCATCCTGCGCTCTGGTAAATGACTATTCTCCTTTCAGAGGACACTTCGTGTTTACACTGGATGGTCAGGCTGAGGACAGAGTCTGTGTCTTAGGCCCCTTTGTGCGGTCCCAGCGCAGCAGCATCGGGGCCTCCCTCTCAGAGAGAACATGGGGCCTCGGGGGTGCAGAGTCAGTCACAGAATCGCTCACACAGGGCTGCTCTCCAGAGAGGACCCAGTGTGCCCCCCAGCTGTTGCCAGCTGGCATCAAGTCTCACTGCCCGGTGCCCGTGGGGTTCTGCTTGCTCAACATTTTGACTGTCACCCCTCCTTTCAACCACTAAGTGCACAATTCTTCCAGGGATGTGGGGTCAGGGACCCAGGTTCCCCCATCCCCCCTTGAGGAGGCTTCTCGCCAGACCTCCATGGTGCTGGAACACAACTGCAATCCAGTCAGGTGAAAATAAACAACATGTGAATGCCTGTGGAAGCTGTGTGAGGGGCCTAATAAAAATTAAGTCTACTTCACTGTCCTAGGACACGGTTCTAAGAGGAACCTCCCATGCCCTGAAAATACAATAAACTTCTGACGTCATCTGAGGCTGCAAAGGGCACCCAACAATGTCCAAGCCAGGGTGGCTTCGATGAAAACTCTTGTGGGAGTGACAACAGCTTGACTGGCTCTGGTGGTTTTGCAGCTAGGGTTAAGGTCAGGCCATGGTTTCTATCACAAACCACCATGTCTCAGATTTTGTGGCATTGCCATTCTAATTTTTTCCCCAGAGTGGCTTCCTGTTGGCATGACTCCTCAGAGCCCACAGCAGTGTGGTTATGACCCTTAAGACATGTCTGTGCCACACGTCACTGCAAGGAGATGTCCCTCTAGCAGTTGCTCTTTCTCCATCTTAGGAGGTTGCCTCTTTCTAAAACAGAGCTTAATTGCTCAGGCCTCAGGTCCTGGTGTGACCCTGGAAAGCCATTGCCACACACAACCTCATCCTTGAAAGGGAGAATGCCAGACAGCAAAGTCAGCGGGGATCAAGAGAAGCAGAATTCCTTGAAGTAGAGTGAAATGTTGGAGTACACAGAGTGGATGGCGTTTCTTTCTTCCTTTTCCTTTTTTTCCAGGCTCATGTTTATTGAAGTTTGCCAAGGGTGAGAAGGGTACGCATGCGCTCTCAGACGGCCTATGCAGGCAACCCTAATCGTCACCAGAGAGCGAGCAGCTGCCAGCACTCGACACCCGACTTCCTGAGGTTCAATTAATTGGTCCTGGACAATACCACTCTAGCTGCCACTAAAACTCAGAAGCCATGGTTTCCAGATTGTCTTGATTTCCCGAAATATTTTGGGTCCAGGCCTAACTGCCATTCAACCACAGGCCTCAGAATTGAGCCTGGCATTTCATATCCTTTGCCAGTTTTCAAAATAAATCTTTCTTCTGGAGACAAATATTGGCCTCCTTTTGAAGCTTGAGCCTGAATTTGCCACATTTCTCTCTACTCGGACAACAGTCCAGAATAACAATGAAGCATCATGTTTCATTAATAATGAAGCACAACCTTTCACCAGGTTCTGGCCACCTTGTTGAGCACAGTGGCATGAGTTGGACACTGTTCATGTGAGGCCACAGGAATTAGCCCTTGAAGCTGAGTGGGGACTGGGGAGAGCTGACATGTCCTGCCCGGGGCCTCCGTCTGTGGATTCACTGAAGCTAGGAGAATTGCCATTAGTGGTTTCAACACCTTTTCCTATTGAACTCTCTCCTAGGGCTACTAATAATTAGCCAAAGTTGAAGGCCTGATTTAGCTTTCCTCTCTGTTTACTTGGTTACTAGTTTACACACCTACAAAGTGAACAACCTGTTGTTAAGTAACCAACTGTCTCAATATTTATTAATTCATATTCCACAAACATGCACTGGGCCTCTGCCAGGTACTAGGTTCTGTGGAGGAAAATGAAGGTCAAGATGCCACAGACCTTCCCTCAGGAGCTTCCACCCAGGAAGGAAGGATACAAAAGCAGACAAACAAATATGGCACCCGGGGGAGTGATTCAGGGTTTTGTGAGAATTCCAAGATGGAGGAGATTAGGGAAGAGTTGGGTGTTTCCTGGAAGAGATGGTATTTGAGTTGGGCTTAAAGGACAGATGGGAGTCGGGAAAGAGAGGGCACTCTGGGGATTCTACTGACCATTTATTGGACTGATGGATGTTACTGGAACCCGCTGAGTACAGGTGTGGGGGCAGGAGAGCAAGGAGTACCTTGGGACCCCAACCACTTAATTCCCAACACTTTAGTCTTGCACCGGAAAACTCATTTTCACAAACATAAAAGTTTTGGTTCAAGTATGTGCAAATCACTCATGTTGGTGGTAGGTAAGGAAGGGCTGGAGGTTAGGAAGAGAAAAAGGAGGCAAAGTGGGCAGCAGAACCAGTGGAGAGGTTTTTGCAGAGGGACATGAACAAGAAAAAAATAAACGACAATGTCAGAACTTTCGTGAAGGATCTGAGACTTATCTCTAGACTCTGCTGGGAACCAGAAGGATGAGCCTGTAAATCCAAAACATGAAATCAGAAATATATTGAACATTTTGATAGAAGATTTGGAGGATCTTTGGAAAACTGGATGGGCTGAGTGTCTAATGGTTATACTTGGGTTCAAATTCCGGCTTTGTCACCCCCAGCTTTGTAACCTTAGGAAAGACATTTGTAACTCTGAGCCTGAGTTAACCCAGTAAAACTGAGATAACAGTATCCACAATGCAGAGACAGTAACTACGAGACACTTAATTCAACATAGCTATTATTGCTGTCATTGTTGTTGACCAACATTTTAAAAAGAAATTTTTCTTGATATATCTATTATCTGCAAGACGTAAAATAACTTGATGCACGTGTGAATGAAACATTTTGCAGGCGGTAGTGGGAGGCTCACTCTAAAGTTTCTAATTGTCCATGATAAATGAAAACGATTTTTACAGTACTCATTATTAGTAATTAAAGGTGTGTGAAATAACATCGGTAGTCTCTATATTTACTGGGTCAGTAAGAAATATAAGAATTTTGGGGGACCTGCTCACAAGCTCAGTTCTTCAACTGTGCTTTCCTTACGAGTCGTGAATTAAACTATCCTTAGGATTATGGATCACGATGCTCCCTTGTTGAAATTCCCTATGATTTTCCATTGCACTTAGTGCCAAGTCTTTCCCATGGTCTGGCCTGATCAGGCCCCTGCTTACCTGGGCAGTCTCATCCACATGATGTTCCCTCTCCTCACTCCCCACGCTTGGTCACGTGGTCCATTCTTTCAGTTCCTCCAAACTCTTTCCTGCCTCAGATTCTTCGAGCATCCCACAGCTTCGGTCTGGAAAGCAGCCCCTGCTCCCTGCCCAAATGATGACTACTCATCCTTTGGGTCTCAGCCTCGAAGACACTTTCTCAGAGAGACCTTCTTTTCCCTCGTCTAAACTGTGTTCCCTCTCCTCCCAAGCAGTCTTGTTCCTGATACTCTTTTTCCATTATAATACTTAATGCAGGTTGTAATTGCACATTAGTTTGTTTGTATGGCATGCATGTTTATTTAATATTTGACTCCTTCCCTAGGCTCTAAGCTCCATGAGGGCAGGAGCTCCCAGTGGCTCCTCACTCTAACTGGAATTAGAACTTTGATGGTTACATGGAGTAGGCACTCGCCAAATATTTGTTGAATTTGTAGATGAATGATTTCTTAGATATGTGGATTTCACAGGGAGGAAGGAAGAGTGTACCTGAGTTTGGCGGGAACTACCCACAGTTTTTCTCCACTTTGCATTTTGCTGTGTTGTTCCTGACTGTCCCATGTGCCAAGGACATTTGGCATCACTGGACCTACCTCCTGAGGGCCCTGGACCACTCTAGACATTGTGACAACACAGTCTGCCCGAGCCCCTTTCCCAGCGCCCCCTGGGGGAGAAATGGGTGTAGAGCATGGGTGTGTGAAACTGCGTAGGCTGGGGGAGTGGGCCAAGCTTGTTCACGGTTGAATGCTCTAGTGAAGAGTGTGACCCTTGTCCTCTGGCAAGGACAAGCAAAGAGAAGATTTTCAGAGGACAGTGACCAGATCTTAGGGAGACAGAGGAGGTGGGGGCATCAGTTAGGAAACTCTATTTCCATCCTTGAGGAAAGGAGCTGGCAGGTGTGACAGGCTGGGGCACATAGCCCCATGTAGGTGGCCAGTTTTTTTGCCTCTTCGTATTTAGTCTTCTGGGAATATGAACACCTTCAGATTTCTGCCCTTGCAGAGAAAAGACTGGCAGTAGTTGGAAACCCAGTCTGTATATTAATGAGTGCAGGAGCAGAAGCAAACTGTGGGGAGCCACTGGGTGGGGAGCTTGCTTTTACGTGGCAATGTCAGCAGTCATACTGGATAACTGTGCAATTCCAGGTGACAGATGAAATCTGCTTCCCTGTCTTTATCTTTTTCAGTGACAGCTCTCTAAGCAACTACAAAAAAAAAAAAAATGAACTCAGTTAAGTCTTCCTGTTAGAGCAGCTTCCTTAGAGTCTGCAAAATTTACATTGGTGGCAAAAAGTTGGTGTTTATGTGGGAACGGCAATTTTGCCAAGAAAGCCAAATCTTGTATGTTTATGGGATGACAGCTGTAGGGAGAAAGGAAGGAAAGATGGGATTCTGTTTTATTGGCCCAACCATCATCAATTTGTCCTGACTCAGCTGTTTCCCTAATCATGTCTAAACCAAAAATAAAGACTCCTCTGCTCTCCAAACCCAGGCCCGGAGAGATTGCTTTCAGGGCTAACAATTCCGCCTTGCTGCAGACGCGAAGTGCAGTCCAGCACAGAATATCATCACATGCACTGTGCACTGGTATGTAGGTTACAGAGCAAACACAACGGTCTTTTAACGCGTGGGGAGAGATTTTGCAAATAGGAATGTGGGAGATTAATAGCCCTGGCACAGAGCAGGAACAAGGATATGGAACGGAGTTTTCAATTCTCCATAGTCTAGTAAGTATAACAAACCACAGAAAGATGTAAAAGAAAAAAGTCCTAGAGAACAAGGAAAGAATGGACTCTCATTTTTAGGGTTTTTCAGAAGACAAAGAGATAAAACCCCAATGTTATATCAAAGTAGAACTGGACGTTATAATTTTTACATATGAGTCTTAAAAATAAAAATCCATACATTCAACGATAGGAGTAAAATGATTGAGGTATTCAGTCTAGGAAACTAATGGTCAAAAAGGAGTATATGTAAATTTCTCTCAAGACTCAGGGACAACCATGATTTTCCAGAGAGACATTTGTGTTTGTATGTTACAGACACATACGTTACATTGACATAATTGATTGTACTTCCCTCTTTGAGTTGGCTGCTAGGAAGCGCAGGACCACTTCTGTGTTCCCTTTTATGCTGTGATATGTTATTTTCAAGACTAACAATATCCATGATGCAGAGTCATTGAAAGCTTAGAAGTAGTAACCAGAAAGTTCTTAAGTTAAGATAGCTATTATTACTGTCATTACTGACCAAAATTTTAAGAAGGAATTTCTCTTGATAGATTTATTTCTGCAAAAGGTAAAATAACTTTATGTTCATGTCATTGAAACTCTGGGGGAGGAGTCCTTCTAGAGTTTCTAATGATCTTCATGATTAATGAAGATCAGTTTTATAGTACCCATTATTACTAATTAAAGCTGTACGAGATAACACTGATAGTCTCAGTATTTAGTGGGTCAACACTAATCTTTCAGAACTAATCTTATTTTTTTTCACATCCTTTTTATCTTCCTTCTGATGTCTTTCTTTTTTGAAAAACATTTCTGCTTCAAGTATTTTTGAAATTGCATCAAATCTCCTTTTTGAAATAGTTATATATATTTTATATAATAATAAAATATAAATATATATATCACTGCTCAAGTTAGTGCCAATAGTTAGGCATTTTTTCTTTCCGTTCTTGTGGCTTCTCCCCACATCTTAAGCCATACAATGAAATACTGGGGAGCCCTTGCTAACTGATTGATTCAGTTCTGATTTACACAAACATATGCATGTGTGTGTGTATTTGTGTGATACATACAAAAGTAATATGACATAATGCAATAGACAAGCATGTGTCGCTTAACGACCGGGACATGTTCTGAGAAATGCATCGTCAGGAGATTTTGTTGTGCAAACATCATAGAGTGTCCTTCAC
Source organism: Tapirus indicus (assembly GCA_031878705.1). Taxonomy (NCBI): domain Eukaryota; kingdom Metazoa; phylum Chordata; class Mammalia; order Perissodactyla; family Tapiridae; genus Tapirus; species Tapirus indicus. Next base: position 27,748,917 of record CM062937.1, on the reverse strand, counting down.
AAACCTAGATGGCATAGCCTCCTACACACCTAGGCTGTATGATACTAACCTTGTGGGACCACCTTTGTACATGCGGTCTGTCGTTGACTGAAACATCGTTATGCAGCGCATGACTGTAACATAATATATAGTGTGCAATTACTATGTGGCTTTCACCTTCAGAAGACATTGGAATTTGCCAGTTTCCTGCAGGGGAGCAGGTACTTGGACCCTGAGCAGAGTTGGGGGAATATTGGGAGGTAGGGGGAGGGTGTGATAGAAGCAGAGCCAAGGGCAGGAGGAGGCCGCAACAGATTTGTCACTGGGTTTTTGGAGCCAGCCATTGCTAGTCAGAATGATGGAGGTGGTGCCCTTTGTCCTTGCTCTCCTCTCACCTCCTTTTCTTGGCTGATCTAGGTTCAGGGAGCTTGTGTACTTAATTCCCAGCCTCTGTGCCATTTCTGTCTTGTGATTGTGGCCCCCCAGTCTGCATTTCAGCACAGTTCCAGATCTTTGGACCAAAGGGGACCCAAGGCAGGAATTTTCTAGCCACACTAATGAGTTGATTGATCAGACCTAAGGGGAAGTTTGCTGGTGGGTTCTGGGCAGAAGTGGATTTACAGTGCAGTTAAAGAAGCTTCTGGGCTTCTTACATAGGTTTCTTCCAAGTCCCTGTACCTAATTTTATATTCATGATTATGCATTCTTTTCTTAAAGAGAGACCTCCTCCCCCAAATTTTATAATTGTCAGAGTCCCGCAAAACCGATACCTGCCTCTGATTCTGGAATATACATTTTGTCCCCTAATAAAAGCAGGAGGTATACAAGAAGTCACACCCCTTCTTTCCTGCTTTAGGACGACCTGAAGGGATGTAATGCTTGGAGCTGCAGCAGCCATCTTGTGACCCTGAAGGGAAAGCCAAAAGAATTGCAGAAGAGCTGACTCAGGGCCCTGATATCATTGAACTGCTGGATGAACCAACTCTGGAACTGCCTACCTCCAGACTTCTAGTTATATGAGATAATAAATCTTTATTATTTAAGCCACATTTATGCAAGTGGTCTATGGCTTTATAACCAAGAGTGTCTTGACTGATACCCCTAGGTCCCCGATCACTATGTTTTAGTCACTTATTAGAAAAACCTGCACCTTCTTGCAGGATGTGCTACTGCTGAGATACTGTGTTCACCTTCCAGAATGAACTTTCTCCAACAGCAGCTTCACCAGTGCCTGTCCCGCCCTACTGGAGAGGTCCAGGGCCTCTCCCATTGGAATTGAGATAGTACTTCATTAGTTGTCCAGTGTGTTCATGGTGCCCTCTGGCTTTGCCACTCTCCTACCTAAGCCTGTTTTCCCATAAATTACCCCAAATCACCTCTGCATTCTTACAATCTCCCTCCCTATCCTGACCAGCCTCTCGGTGCGGTTGATTTCAGCCAAATATGAGAAAGTAGACAATAGATACACATAGTCATGCTAAGAAATGAGTAACAGCTAACTGTGGATTAGCCCTCATCGTCTTTTTGCTTTTAAAAATTCAAAGCAATTCCACTAGAATCTTCTAACTTGAAAAAGTTTCAAAATGCAAGCCCTTTTGTATGACTTAGAAAGTTGGCTTTCTGGAATAAAGTTGGACGGGCACCCATCCAGAGGACCACTTGACTGCATGTGTGTTCAGTGCAAAACCCTGAGAAAACCATACTAAATGAAAATGCTGGGAGCCTGGAATAATCTCACTACAGGTGAACTTTAAACAGTGTGATCAAGTGAAGAGAAGCATGTTGATTCTTAGAGGAGAGAGTGTCAGGGGGCAGAGGGAACCTCTTAGAGACTTTTGAATCACACGACATAAGAAGCCAAAGTCTGCTGATTAGAAGGGCCCAGCGTGGCCTCGGGACTGTGCAGCTGACATTTCTGACCTGGGATGCTTTTTTCCTTTGGTGACCAGGTGCTTCTCTTTGTCTGCGAGCACACAGGAATGACTAAGTCCTCCTGAATGACTGAATTTCAGGTCAGGGAACCCCATTTTTCCACACCTAGGTTCCTAGACCTCCAGTCATTTGCCCGATCAGTATTTCTGCTGATCACCACCTGCCCTTTCTCTGGTAGATTAAATACTAGTTTTAAGTCTTATACTTCATTGACCTCGACCAACGACTCTCATATGCCAACATCTGCCTCTCTCTTTCACCCTGTACTCTGATCTACTTGCAATCCATCTTCAAACTCATGTCTACAGGAACCCATACCCTCTTCAGGAACTGATCTTAAACAAGACGTGACCTCGGGTTCCCCTGAAGGGCAGGGCCTTCCCACGCTGGCCCAATATCAGAAGCTGATCCAAGAGCCTGGTGAGCCTGGAGTCCCGGCAGGCCAGGAGGAGGCTGCTGAAGTCACTCGGGCATGAGGCTATTTGGCTTCGGACCCAAAATGCAAGATAAATGCAAGATAATCTCCTCCGTGAAATCAAGTTGGCAAACCGGGGACCTGGATCTCTGGAGTTTTGTTTGCCAAACATTTCTCTTTAAGGTGGAAGCAAAGCTGAGCCTCTCCTTGCTTTTCACGGCCCTAGAGCGGTTGCTTTGGTTCACAGTAATTGTTCCACTTTAAACTGAATAGGTTACATTGTCCGCCCGGGTAATTGAGTTAAGGCCCATTTGTTAAAATACAGCGAGTCTGGAGCCAGGCAGTCTACACCGTGACTCGAGGTCGGATCTACAGTCTATGTCTTCAAAGTCACCTGACCAAGCCTTTTGATTCTCTAGAGAAGGAAATCGTGCAATGAAAGACACTTAAGTGAAAACAAAATCTTTTAAGTGCAAAAGCTGAATAATTATTTATCTTTGGCTGTTTGATAGAATTTGTCTAATGAAGAAATTGTCATGTATTTTATAATTACCTCAGTTATGAACCATCCTTCATCGGCCACTAAGGTCAAAGGAGAGACGAATTTCCCTTTCTTGTAATAGAACCTGCTCGGTATGGCTTCTTTCTCGTACACAGTCATGTGCTCTACTGTCCTCAGTTTGTCATATATCTGCAAAGATAACCAAGAATGACCAGTTTTGCATTATCTTTCTTAAATATATGTGAATATTTATTGGGCCTGGGGGAGAGGGAGGACTTTCTAAGACCAAAGAAAGAAATTACTGAAAGCCCTGATAGATCTGACTGCATAAAAATGAGAAACTTGTCTGTCTCAGAAAACAAGGTGGCTTCATCTAGTAAGGCTGAATATCCACATACCCCGTGACCTAACAAGTTAACACCTAGGGATGTAGTGAGAACCCTCATATATGTGCACCTGCAGACATGGAGAGAGAGCCACACTGCAAATTGGAAGAGCCCAAATGCCCGGCAACAGTGGGAAGGGATAAATGGATTGTGCTGTGTTACTGCAGTGGAATACTACACAGCAATGAAGATGAATGGATGACAGCCACATAGAACACTTGGAAGAATCTCAGGGATTTCAGTTTGAGGGGAAAAGAAGCAAGTTGAAGAAGAATACAGACAGGATTATTCCTATTATACAAAATTCAAATAACTACAAAACTAAAGAATATATATGGCAAAACTAAAGAGAATTATGGAAATGATAACTCACAATTTAGGACAGTGGTTTCTTCTGTAGGAGCAGAAAAGGTGATGGGGTCTGAGAAGGGCACACAGGAGATAGCACTGGTAATGGTAATGTCCTCTTTCTTAAATGTTTAGTGACTTTAAGGTGCTTGTTGTAACATTGTCCTTTATAATTTACACATTTTATAATAATTTGTTGGTATCTACTCAATAATTAATGGACAAATTACAAAAACTTATTTATGTCAAAAATGCTATAGTAAAATTAAAAGGCAAATGAGAAATTGGCTGCCTGATGTTAAATACCACCAAGATCAAAGAAAGAGGGTTTGTTCTTTGACTTATCCTAGAGTAGGTCCTACCTACACCTGAATCTTAAAAGTACTAGTAATTGTTTGCCATTAACTATATTGCAATTTCATGAATGAAGATGTAAACTCTTGTCCATATTTCCAATATTTAGCTGCAGCCTAAATGTTTATGGCTAAAATTAAAATCAACTGGCTGATGTTGACTTGTTGGCCCTTAGCCAAATCAGGCATATTTCCTGGATAGAAGTGAATACGAAATTGAATTTATCAATTCAATTCTGGAAAATAATTAGTCTTTAGGCTGTTTAGCAGAGGGTTTCTGCCGGCCCCAGGAGTTATGATTTCCTACTTAAGAAAACCCATAGTTCTTAAGGAAAATAGGGTGCATGTGCAGAAAGATTTTGGATAAGCGAAAAATCTGATGACACATAACGGGTCTCACAAACTGTTGTGTCCATCACGTGACAAACTGTCACCCAAACAGAGCCCCCGCTTTTGAATAATCTACCAACTGCCTGATTTAAACTCCGTGTTGGAAGCAGCTCTTCCCAGCTCATAAGCTGTTAACGCTCAAGCATTCTGGAGACACACGTTCCCAAGTGCCAAATTGGAGGCACAGATGATCTTCCTGGCCAGGAAAACAGAACTTCTTCACAAGAAGCCATTTACTGTGGGACCTGCCAATGTATAAAATATTCTTCCCAGTTTCATATTTAGGGAGTTCATGGTGACACTGTGTAAACGTATTCAGGACGTCCACTTCCTGACCATGAAGCCCGAGAGAAAAGGGGCATCCACCGGGGAATGGGACGAGGCTGGGGAGGAGGGCATTGTTGGCAACTGTGTTCCTCAACCCCAAACAGACAGACCTCAGACTCTTATACGGGAGTGAAGAGTTGGGAGGAGGGTCTCTCTCTAGGCCAAAGAGGAGAGACCTGGCCTACCCCTGTGCTCCGTCAATCCCAACAACCATCCACTGCCAACTTCATCGCTGCCATAAGGATGGGTGGAGGCGCCAGGACCACCCTCGGCCTATTCCTGGCACCCTGTGTTTGGCACCTCCACGGGAAGCCCTCTGGGCCTCGCCTGAGGAAGAGATTTGCTTTCTGGTCCAGACCAGTTTTCTCTGGGAGTGGGCAGAAGGCCCAGAGTCTGTACTGGGAGGTGGCTAGGCAACATGGGGACAAAGTATTCAGCCAAAGGTGCCGCTTACTCCTCCTCATTTTCTCAGCGTGATTTACCAAGGACTGCCAGATACAATTATTGTTTGGAGAGAAGGGTAGGTAGAGGCCTGGTCATCTCAGGGTGCTGAGTTCCCAGAGGGCAGTGACTGTGGGGAGTGGAGCTTTGTCCCACATCTGCACATTGTGGGAACTCAACCACACTGTCTTGGGAATGTCCCCCTTCAATGGTGATAATCATAATAAGTGACACGTACATCATCCTTGCAGTGGGCCCAGCACACTTCTATGTGCTTTCCAGCAGCCCAGGAGGGCAGCTATGATGACATCACCACGTGCAAGGACAGAGAAGAAGCAGAGGGGCCAGGTAGGGAGCTGCCCAGGTACCAGTTGATGACAGAGCTGGAATCTGGACCCAAGCATTGTGGCTCCCGAGATAAGGAGCTGCTCCACGGCACACGGCCTCAGCTTCCCTTCACTCAACACCTTCTCGTCCCCAGGTCCCTGATGGAAACAGATCAGACTGGCAGCTTTCTTCCAGAGAAAGAACATTCCATGTATGCATCCGCTATTCCCCAGATTTGCCTGAGAAGTGCTGCATTTTAGCCAATGATAAAATCACCCTACTAAGGACTAAGCACTTAATATGCTAAGCACTGCACATCCTTTATCTCATTTCATTTCCACGAACATTCAGTGAGGTAGACACCTTTATGCCCACTTCAGAGAAGGGAAGACAGAGACATAGGAGGATGAACAGCTTGACAGAGGTCACTCAGTGAGTGAGTGGCAAAGGAGGTCACCTGTCCCCAGAGTCCCAGCTCCTGTCATGACTCTGCATTTCAGCATGAGGGCTACAGACGAGATCAAGCGCCAAGCGATGGTGAATGAGGACGTGTCCGCTCTCTTCCCCCACCCCTCCTGCTGCCCTCTGCCCCCATCGTGGCCGTCTTGCCTCAGAGTGTTTCCCAGGGGCTGGCCAGAGGCTCACAACAGGCCCTCGGTCCTTCACTTGCTGCAGGTCACTCAGGCTGATGTACTTATTTAGCTCAATCACTTTGTCCATCCAGAAAATGTCCGTCATCCCGTGATCTGAGAAGATGATGACATTGAGGTCATCCTGCAGCTCTCGCTCCTGTGGACGACAAAGACGTCGGGACAGCGCCGACAGAGAGATGCTCTTACACTCGGGAGTCTGTAAAGAGGTGTTTTAAACTACAAGTTATAGGAGAAAGAATACTTCCTCAATTCCGAGTTTAATCGTCTACTCTTCTGTCCCGAGGGGACACAGTTCAAAATCGCAGCAGAAGCACTTTGGGGAGGGGAATGTGAACGCCCAGTCCCCGTTCTATTAGCGCTAAAAATAATACATATGGGGCTTTAGCCTTTTAAGGTATCTTCTCTGTTTTCATCTTCTTTGGCTCTTTCAACACACTTGTGTGGTAACATGAGCACTGTCACTAGCCCATTTTACACATGTAAAAAATAAATTAAAAAATATATAAAACCTTGCTTAAAGTCATTCAGCAAGGGTGTGGCAGAACCAGGGATAGAAACCAGGTCTGGCTCCCATGCCCACGCCAGGCTGGTCACCGGACTTATTAGATTTGGTAAAGAACTGAGCCACCCAGCCGGTTAAGCCAGGTAACAATGCAGATCTGGGTCATTTCCATCCACTGGCCTGGCTGTAACACCAGGGGTCCCTGGCTACCTGAAGAGGGGTTGTGTGAAGAAAGGAGACCCCTCAAAGCCTTGTGCCAACTTAGTCAGCTATCAACAGTAAGAAGGAAGATGTTGAGGGGTGTGACAGTCAAGGAGACAGAAAGAGAGTGACAAGAGGGAAGGTTAGCCGAGTGGTCCTTGTTTTTGGTCACCTGGATCCATTTGGTCATGTACTTCAGGACAGTGTCCACAGCCTTGAGGGCGTCTTTTCTCTGAGTTGATGAGGGGCCGTAGTGGTGGCCTTCCACGTCAATGCGCTCATGGTATATGGCTGCCAGGTCAGCCCGGCCACTCCTGGAGGGAACAGGGTGAGAGAGAAACAGTTGAGGGAGGCCACCGCCAACTCTCTTCCTTCTTCCCCACAGTCCTCTGTGAAGGCTTTGGCATCCCCCAAACCCTGCCCTGTGGGCCAGGTAAAGCTGATGCCTTAAAATGAACAAGGTGGGATCTCCAAGGAAGAAACAGGAATATTGCACCAAGATGGGCCAGTCCTGAGCACCTTGGTGACAGAAGTCAGCATGTTTATGGGTAACCTCCCCTCTTGGCCCAGGTAGCATTGCTCATGATGTCCCAAGAGCTGGGAGATGTGGTAACAGGCAGAGGATAGTTCTGATAGCTCTACCCTCACCATCTGCTGTCATCGGAACATCAGAAAAACTAGAAGCAACCATTTAAATAATGACTGTTCGATTATTGCTGGACTTTAGGAAGTCTACAAATAAAACACTAGACTGTGGGTTTGACTGGCAAGAATAAGAACCAGCTTTACCATGGTAACCTGGTGGAAGACAAACAGGTTAGTGTTCAGGGCCTGACAACAGCGGACACCCCCAGGACCCTTCTATGGGTCAGCTCCAATGTGGATATAGAGTGAATTCTAGCAGTGACCACAATTCGATGGGGCCCAGGAAGACTCCAGTTCCTGCAAAACTCTCCTTCTTGGACAGAGGACTGATGGTAAAATCTAAGCCTTGATGCTGGACTGAGAATGACTGGGAACTAGTGATGTAAATTGGAATAGGAGGCTTCTGGAGTCAGGGAGGAGAGAAAAATACCATGTAACGTACCCTCCCTCCTTCACCCAGTGCTTTCCACCGAGACTTTCCACCAAGGCCATTTTTCCTCGCAGTGGTCCAGAGAGCGTGGTTTCCACGACCAGAGTTAATCAGCTCCTGCCCATCCTTCAGGCCTCAGGGGAGGTGTTGCCTCTTCCAGGAAGCTGCCTCAGTCGGCTGGCCCCGCCGGGTGCTCCCATAGCAGTCTAGGTTCATCTCTAGTTATGATTTTTCACACTGTGCTGTAATTGCCCATTTTTGTGTCCTTCTCCCACTCTAAATTGTGAGGCTCTTTCACCTGAGGGGTGGTTACTCATTCTCCATTGTATCTCAGCTCAGCCTAGGATTTGGCTTACAGCAGGAGCTCTACAACTGCCAGTTGAATGTATAATAATAGTCAGTGCTCAATAAATGATAGTTACTCTGGGGCAGGCACTATGTCGAGGGCTTTTCATACATTATCTTATTTAATCCTCACAGCAACCCTATAATTGAACAGAGAGTTCAATACAGCTGCCAGCATCACACAGCTAGTGAGAGATGGAGCTGGGATTCAAACCCAGGTCCGGCTGACTCCAACACCCTGGACACAACCACAAAATACTCTGAAGAACTCAACAGCCCACACCAATGGGAAAACATTCTGCTTAACCTAACTGATCTTTTGGAAATGGTTGTCATTCTTATAAGAATCCCACCAACCCCAAGAAAGCTGGGTATGAGACAAGGCAAAAGGAGCACAGGGAAACTGAGTCACTTCCGTTTCTCGATGCACAGGGCTCTATGTCTGTGGTTTGGATGTGCCTCCAAATTCTAGAACTACGGTGAAAAGCATCCCTACAGAAAAGCATTTGCAGACTTTGCAGATGGTGAAATAGGCCAAAATGGCTCCAGGAGTTCCTCAAAGCCTCACAGATCTCTGAGATGTGGCAGGACTGGAAATGTGAATCTGCCACCTCCAAGGTCAGAACACTTGACTCTACCACCCTGCGCTTTTGAATGTCCACATCTACTCCTTTGACTAGGGGGAGCAACTTCCAGAGAATGTTCTGCCTGGCCTCTTCCTTGACAACGGGGCACATCCTTTAATGATGCGATGACATTCCACTGCGTACCTTGGGGTGTGCTCCATTAACGGTTTTGAGGACACACTGGTTTCAAGTTAAGTGAAATTGCTAGTCAAATGTTCTTTTCTCTTTTTAGAATAACACAGACTGGCCCTTCCTTAACAAATACCATCACCACCGTCCTCCACAAGGGGGATTGGATTAGGTTATTATTTAGATGTTTCTCACACTTGCAGGACATTTGACCCTATCCAAAATGTCCATGGAGACATTGGGTCCATGCCACAAGGTCCTTGATATTTGACCCTGTCCAAAACCATTTGGCATGGGCCAAATATGCTCATGGACATTTTGGACAGGACCAAATGTCCTGGACCTTTTGGTGTGGACCAAATGTCTCATGGACATTTTGGACAGGACCGTATGTCTGCTAATCTTTCTCACAAACGATATTGTCATTATTCATACTCGCTAATGTGTGAATGACTAATCCCAACTCCCTTTGCATTTGTAGACAGCAGAGAACAAAAAGTCACCTTAGGTCCCACAAGTGTGTAGGTGGTATGTAAAAGTTCTTACTGGGCAATGACATTTTCATTCATATCCCTAAACTTTTCTGAAGCCCATATTCATTGCACTGATGGGCTGATGGCACTTCCTCCACCACTATGTTGAACATAATGGAACCTTCCATAAAATCCTTCCCTCAGATAAGCTCAGCAGTTAGCTGCTTTGTGTACTTGCTTCTGTAGCACCCAGATGTGCTGAGTTATCCTGTGTTAGGTGTATACACTTCCAGGGTGGGGCTTGGGTGTGGGGAAATTTCACAAACAAGGTTTGTTGTTGCATTAAAGTTCAATGAAATGTTTTTAAGCCCCTACATTTTAGATATCTCACCTTCATACAGCAGCCACCGGGCTGGTTTCTTTAAGGCTGTTTACTATACTCACAAATCTCCATGTGATCAGAAGGCGGTAAGTCTCACAGATTTACCTGACGGCTTTGTGTCAGGAAGCTGTCAACCCCAGATGGCAGGAACACTGAATTTAGGATGCTTGTGATTCAGGGGTTTATACACATGCCTTTGGTGAAAGACTTCTCTGTTGGAGTTTCATTGATTCATTAGGGACCTAAGTCTTCAAGGGCCGAGAGTTCTTGCCTGTTTGGAGTTTAGCTGACAAATTCTTGGTCACCAGCTGTTTTCCACATGGATCTGGTCTCCATCACAGGTCAGCTCATTTATAACGGAGAGGTTGGGTGAGGAGCGATGGGTGGAAATGCCTGCAGATCTGTTATTGGCCATTTATAGCTTTAAGGTCCAGGAACCATGCCAGAAGGACATGTGGCCATCAGCCCAGTTACCTGAGAACTGCAAGGGGCCCCTAGCTCTGGGGTTTCAGGGACACCCACATCTCCCATCACCTTAGGATTCTGTCCAGATTTCTTTTCAGTGTAAAAAGTTCATAACGTCACATCCATTTTCCTTACTGAAGTGGGTTGGAAAGAGAGAAGAAGTAAGAATAGAGAAATGGAGGTGATTTAAAGGAATGGTTGAAGTTATGGACTGTTAAAAAAAGTCATCCAAAACTTAGAAATAAGGCGCAGAAATTAGCTGTCTGTCCTTTCAGTGTCATAGTGGAGCAGTATCCAAACAACTTGCTGTCGGGTCACCAGACTTCATGACGGATTAGAGCTAACTTAACTGTTAGCCTGTAGGACACTCGTAGGATGAAAATTATTTTTGTTTGATAGAGAAAGCTGTCCCAAAGATTATGATTTGATTATCCTCTAAGTTATTAAGCATTTCTGCATCTAACTATAATTGTACCCCATCGTTCTTCATAATTCTTTTTCTTCGTGTGTGTGTTTCTCATATTCTCCTTTTAATCAGCCTTGTCGTCTCCTGATTCCCTCAGTGATTAGAACTTTGGCATAATTCTCTTAGATGTATGTACTGAGCACATGACAAAGTTTTAATTTTGAAAATTATACTTTGACAGGGCATTGGAACTAGACAAATCTGAGTTCAAACTCTGGCTTCTCTTCTTATTAACCAGGAGGTCTCGGATGAACAGCAAAGACATCTCTAAGTCTCAATTTCCCCATCTGAAAAACCTCCTCAAAGGACTATGCTGGGTATTTAATGAACTGATGTTTGTAAACTACTTGACACACAGTAAAAGGGAGGCAAAGGGAAAGAAATGCCTCCCATTTCTCTTTCCTTCCAGATGCCCCTAGATGGCGCTTCCCTGTGAGCCCAGCAGGGAGGAGAATCCAGTCTCCACTGAGCCTCCATTCTCGCCCCTTCTTCCTCAGAGTCACAGGGAGGAGGGACCAGGGCCAGGACATTTGAGCCAGCTGCCTCGTGGCCTGTGGAAAGAACTGTCTTATCATCCATCCACTCCTTTGCTAGCACCAGCAGCCACTGAAGTTCTGGGATCCTGGAGGAATTCCTTTGGAGCTTGGCAAAGGATAGTAGCTGTGCCCACGGTTCCAATGGCCCGGTTGTTACTTGACCATCCCTTTTGAGAGGCTGCATCAGTCAGTCTGCCAGGATCAACCCGGAAGCAGCTGCCTGGCCTCCTCCCGGCAAAGTGAATGGATGGCATTAAAGGCTCTGACACAGTGCTAGCCAACGGGTGTTGAAAACATCAACTCTTCCCCTTCTCCTTTCCTCCGTGCTGGAAGGTGTCTAAGTGCAAAGGTAGAATCTACTAAGGGTATGAGTCAGGTCAAGAAAGCTTTATAAGCAGTGGAAGCAATGCCCACATCACATGTGGAAGTTGGGTGGCTGGGAGAAATATGTATGTGTGTGTGTGTGTGTCTGTTTGCACACTTGTGTGTGAGAACTCTAAGTGCTCTTCAAATTATAGCTAGGAATTTGAGATGGAGCTGAACAGAAACCTAGAGATAAGCTATGGAGTTCTAAACGTGCTGCTCTGTTCAGGGCTATCTGACGAAAAGATAAATAATGACACATCTCTGCCTAAACACACACATCAAGAAAATTCGGGATTCCTTTGAGTCACATGCTTGCATGAACAAGCTACTATATGCAAAGTGGTCTTGATTGTTCCAGACTGTTCTAGACTGAGCAAATGTTGGCCCACAAATGTCAATACTTTATTCTACTTTACAAGAAGGTAATGAGACATATTCCAATAATACATAATACAAAGACTGGTTGTAAAAGGGGTCTTCTTTTTCTTTGGAGGAGAGCCTAAATCATCTTTCTGCCTTCTACAGGCAGTAGGTATCATCTGGCTAATTGTTTTTCTTTTTTTTCTCTCTCTCTCTCACTTCAAGCACTCATTTAGAGATGGTGGGTCTCCATCTTTCCACCCACTATTCAAGGGGGCTATTTCTGGTGGCCTTGTTAACTTTGGCGGTATGAAGACCCCACAAGACGATGCTTCACTGGCCAACTCCGAAAGCATCATTCACATGGTAGACTATGTGAATGCCACCTGCTGGAGCTTGAGGCCATTTACATAGACTACAATGTGAGTGGTGCTGAGTTGGGCAATGTGGTGGCACCAGGACACGCCCTGTGGAGGCCTAGCCTGGGGCCACTTTTCTGGGCCTCCAGTTCTTTGTAGCCTTTTCTCTCAAGGGGAGCCCAATGCCTTTGTTTAACACACACACACACACACACACACACACACACACACACACACACACACACCACCACCACCACCACCAGCACCATCCTCTCCCTCTTTACATGCTGTGCTTCAAGGCAAAGATGGGATTCCCCAGTGTTCCATGGCTTTGTCATGTTGCTTAAAAACGAAAAAAGAACAACTTCTCTAGAAACAGAGAAACAGAAACTTCTCTAGGAAACAGAGCCCAGCACGTATTCCTCCAGCATTCTGGTATGACTCAAGACAAGGAAGTGTGCTTGGATTGGCCAGTTGTGGGCCAGCGCTGACCTGGGATTCTCGTGGCTGTGTGCTCTGTGCTTCTACCTGTGAATCACTGGGGATGAATACAGTGAGAGACCATTTGGCTGTTAAGGCAAGATGAATGTGAAAAAGATTACACTGCCAAACATAGTGTTGGATTCTTTGGAGGTATTTGTATGACAACTACGTTCCAAATTTTCGTATTTGGCATGGCAATCAGCAGTAAGGATGGCTAGCATTTTTGATGTGTTGGAAACAGCATTGTATAGACATAGAGCTATTCCAAAGTTATGGCTTTGCTCATCTGCTGTGCATGCTGTGCTATTCTGCTTTGCTTGCACAAACTAGACTGCAACAAAATATTCCAGTTCACCGTGTGTGTGGTTTTGCAGTACTTGCGGGCAGGAAAAAGATAGCAGAGTAGGTAGGAGGCAGGATCACATAACACACGTGAGTTACAAACCAGTTGTTGAAGAATATTTACTTAAAGCTTACTTACTCCAGACCCTGCCCCCTCCCTCTCCACCTCCCCTACAAAACCTAAACTTTTAAACTTGTTACTTCTCAATTTTTAAGCATTTTAAGCCTATTTTCTCTCCAACCTGCCAATCAGAGTCTGAATCTTCATGTGCCCCAAAGGACTCTCTTGATAGATTTTCATGGAAGTGGAATCATTCTAAGAAGCAGCGAAGACAAGAGTGTTGTTTTTCCCCTTTTGCAGCTCCATGAGGGGTGACAGCTGCTCTCCGTGTTGGTTGGGGTGGGGGTTGCAAGAACAGGATTCATAATCAGTCAATTCTATATCTGAGGCACTCTTAGTCACAGGTCAACCACATCCTGTGATTAGTACTAGTGATCTGTACACCATGGTTATGGCATTCTGGCTCTTGGGGTCTGCCCAGCTTGAAACCAGGCTCTTTCTCTTGGGAGGATGAAGTTTCTTTCCTGGTCTCCACACTGATTACTGTGGGTCTTCTGCCTTGACTCGACCCAGGAGACCCACATAGCACCATGGTGACCCCATGTCCAGTCCTGGAAACGTGAGAGCCCCAACATCCTCAGCCTCTTGGTTGCTGATTTCTAATGCAGACCCTCACCTGGTCTCCCATCTTGACTTCCACTTATGGTGATTTCTGAGACCGACTTGAGGCTTTGCCCTGACCTGTCTTATTGATCAGTTTCCCTGATACGCTCCTGTGTGCTATTCAGGGCAGCAGCACTGATTTCTGGATTTTTCAAACTGTGCATCATAGCTCCATGTGAAAGAAATAAAGTTTCTAAGTTCTGATATGCTAATGTGTTTTGTATATTTCCAAGAAGAGGGTAGAGTTGGCAATTTTTCCAAACTTATTTCACCATAGATCCTCCCTTTTTGCCAAATACTTATTAATATCTTCTGAGGTATAAGCATTCACTATATCATGATTAGAGAAATGCTGACATTCATATTGCTTCTCTATTGTCCATCAACTTAAAGAAGAAAGTCTCAAACCCCTGGGGACTTTCTTGTTCAACATTTCCAAAGAGTATCCCTGCCCAAAATTACTTGCTCACAATTATTCTCTGCTAACAGTTAACAATCACCATGCAAGAGGCTAACCACCTCTCTGGGACATTATTTCACCTATACCAAGCCTTCTTAATTCACTTGAGCATTCATTACTGGTCCTGGAAACAAGGAAGAACAATGGTATGGCTAAGAATTTGGGACACTTACTTGAAGGAGTCAAGAGCATCGCTGACTGCATTGGCAAAATTGATATCCGTTGGGACATTTTTATATTCTAGGCAGTAAGTAGGTCTGACACCAAGAATCTCAACCTCACAGCCTAAGAAGGAAAAAGACGGGAAATGTTACTTTCTTCAATAATCGAAGGCTATGAGCCTATTTCAGGAAGCAAGCATCATTAGTCAAAACAAAATTTTTGTTCCTTTTCATGAAATAAAAGAACTTATTGTTGATAGGTGGTGTATTTAACTATAATTTTGCTTAATTGGAGCAGAGGTTCTCAAATGTCATTCCTATGCAACACTGGTGTCCCATGACAGGAACTAGCAAAAAATGGTTAATGCTTGTCTTTCCCAATTTGAAACAGCAACAAAAAAGTTAATTAGTACACAGAAATGTCTCAATTAAAACTTCTTTTCCTACAGATTTTTTTATAACTACCAAGTCTTCTAGTATATCATTGCCTATTCTAGAATCAAGTATTAGGTAGTATCTGATCAATCCAGGAATAATAAAATAAATATTTCACTAGTCTAACTGGACTTGGAGGTACTGCACTGATTAGCAAGTCTAAAAATCGTTGAGTTAAACCAAGGATTCCGAGGCATGACCTTGACTCTCCCAAAATGAAGTAGAATGATGAAAGGAATTCAGGTGTTAGGAGCTGCTATGGCTTCAGCTTTTTTTACTCAGACCCCTGGACAAGTAGAAGTAGTTGCCCTGAGGAAGACACACAACCCTCTTATCAGAATACAGGGCAGGAGAGGAATGAGCCAGTTCCAGTTTGAGTTAGCTGAGTATATTTATTGGGCAACTACCATGAACTAGTCACTATGTTCAGACATAGTGGAAACAAAAATTTGTCAGCCAAGGTCTCCCTCCTGGAGCATCGCGGAGTCGAGTCTACTGGGAGGAGTCTTACATGAAAACAGTGTAATATGTGATGTCTAAAGTGGGTGCACATTCACTGGGTGGTGTGGGAACTCAGATGAGGGGCATTTAATTCAGACATTATTTCCTCCTGGAAGCCTTCTTTGAATCCCCAGGTTGGACTCAGTCTTATAGACTGCATTTAGCCAACACATTGGGGGATGGAGGTGGAGAAGAAAGAGATGTCCCAAGCAAAGAGAGCAGCAGAAGCAAAAGTTCAGAGGTGAGAAACAGTAAGGTGTGTGTGTAGAACTGTCAGACAAGGAGTGTCAGGAGACCAGATGGTGAGCTTTCTCGTAATCCAGGGAAATGATTTCCAGGTGGAAGTGAGAAAAAGTGGGACAAGTTGGGAGTATGGGGAGAAAGGACTGTCTCTCTCAGGAAACACATTAACTCCACTCCTGGATACATCTGCCAGTTGGTTACAGCTGATTTACAAGAAAGTTGGGCAGCCTCCAGGAAGAATTCCTTCAACTGGCATATCATAGCAAGATCTTAGCACTCGCGGGAAACTCTATCTCTCTCTGCCTGATGTCTTGAGTTCAAGGAGAGCAAGGGCTATCTAGGACAACTGCGAGAGACCTAGAAGGCGGACAACTGTCTTTCCAAGTCTTGTTTATTGAGTGGGATGAATAGGCTCTATTACCCAAGAGAAAATCCTGCCCATGGGTTCTTGGAAAATATTCATTATCATAAGAAATGCCAGTAGGATTTTGACTGGCCATAGTACTTTAGATACCTGTGTTTTATCTGTGAAGGTTATTTGTGAATGTTTATTGTTCTCTCGAAGCTGTTTATTCAACAATATCTGAAGGGCGTGCTTTGTATCCACTCTGAGCTCTGTGTCAGCAACCCAAAAGCAAATAAGACACTACCTATCCTTCGAAACTTATAACATCCTTATATAATGAGGCCAGGTGTCTGCTTCTGGCACATCTGACACAAGGGTATGTGAGTTTGCAAGTATTGGAATTTTGACCATGGTTTTGCAGATAAAAGAAACTGCACACTTTTTTTGTGTTTGGACATTAATATCAAACCATGAGTGTTTTCTGTATAATAAACAATAATTACATTTATTAATATTACCAATCATATGTTCTCTTAAAACTTTTATTAGATTTAAATGAATCTGGACTTAACACTGGCATAGTAATATAGTTTACCTGAGAAATTTGCCCTTGCCTCAGGTTAAAGTAGGATGTAAATGATTTTTTATTGATTAATTACATGCAAAATTCTATAGTAAAGGTAAAGACAATATGTGGCAAAGTAGATCTGTTGTTACACTGTTGAGTAATTTTTTATTTTCAAAAATTACAGTGAATTTGAACTTAATCAAGAACCATGGCAGCATCCTACCAAAGGCTATGGGTAGGACTGGAGAATTGAGAGAAATTCCCCCGGAGTACACAAATCCTTCACTAAGTGCAAGGCAACAGCTCATTAAATGCTAGGAACAGAACAACAGGATGGAGAGAGAGCTTCCAAGTTGCAGAAAGTTGGGGGAAATGCTGGAGAGAAAAAGAACTCCTCAGTGACTCCAAAAGTTGGCAGCATAAAGTCTCTATGAAAACAGCAGAGAGTTCTCTGTTGGACAAATCCCAAGACCTGCTAAAGGGGTAATCCTTATCTTTCCCCATGACCTTTGAAGCTAGTGACAAAATGAATCTAACTAAAGCTTCAAAAAAGCCCACACCCAGCTCAACTACAGATTAGATTGACTTAGCCTCCACCCTAGAGGCCTGACATAGGAAGGGGCATGAACTTTTCTGGGGGAAAATAACATTTGCTATACTCTCCACTGTTCCTTTTCACACAATGTCCAGCATATAATTTAAAAAATCATGAGATATGCTAAGAAGCAGTGAAATGTGTCCCACAATTAAGAAAAAAATAGTCAATAGAATCGGATCCACAGATGACACAAATGTTGGCCAGAAAATGTAAACATAAAAGAAATTTCTTTTAAAAATTATTCACTATTTAAATCAAAATTAAGAATAATATATTATGGGGTTTACAACATATGTATAAATAAAATAGATGGCAAGAATATAAAGAGTAGGGGCTGGCCCAGTGGCATAGCATTTAAGTTCACATGATCTGCTTCAGCAGCCCAGCATTCGCCAGTTTGGATCCTGGGCACAGACCTACTCACCAGTCATCAAGCTATGCTGAGGCGGTGTCCCATATAGAAGAGCTACAACTCTACAACTATGATACACAACTATGTAATGGGGCTTTGGGGAGAAAAAAAAAAGAAAAAAGAGGAAGATTGGCAACAGATGTTAGCGCAGGGCCAGTCTCCCTCAAAAACAAAAAACAAACTTGCTTGTTCAAAAAACAAAAAGAATATAAAGAGTATATATGTGGACAAATTAAGAACACTAACTTCATTTTTGAAGGAATATAATATTATTTTAAGATAGAATGTGAATAAGTTAAGGATGCAAGTTGGTATGTCTAGAGTAATTATTAGGAAAAAAAAACAGAATAAAATCTGAAATCAATAGAGAAGATATAATAAAATTCTGAAAGTACTCAATTAATGGAAAAGAGACAGGAAAGGGACAACAGAGGAAAACAGTTAAGACAAATAAAAAATTAGTACCAAGATGGTAGGCTTTAACCCAATCATATCAATAATTACATCAAATGTAAATGAACTGAACATTTTATCTAAAAGGCAGAGATAGTCAGACTGGATAAAAATTAAGACCCAAATATAAACTATCCATAAGAGTAATTTTTAAAAAATATAAGTACACTGGTTAAAAAGAAAGGGATGGTGAAAAGTTATACCATGCAACAATAAGTACAAGCAAGTTGATATGGTTATATATCAAAGTAGATTTCTATAAAATATCAAATGATAGTGTAGATGAGCAACTGGAACTGTTTGTAATTTTCTGGTGGGAGAGTAAAATGATATGGCCACTTTGTAAAACTGTTCAACCGTTTCCTATAAAGTCAAATATACATCTACCCTATGAACCAGCAATTTTATCTCTAGGTATTTACACAAAAGAAATGAAAACATACATCCACAAAAAGACTTGTTCAAGAGCATTCATAGCAGCCTTAGTTATAATATCTCCAAAATGGAAATAACCCAAGTATCCATAAATAGGAGGGTGGTAAAACAATTTTTGAAATATTTATGCTATGAAATATTACTCAACAGTGAAAAAGAATAAACTATTGATATGTGCCACATGAAGAGTATATCTCAAAAACGTTACATTGAACAAAAGAAGGCAGACACAAAAGAGTATGTATGGTATGATTCCATTTATATGAAGCCTGGGAATGTAAAACTAATCTATGACAACACAAATCAGAAAGCTTTTGCCTCTGGGGATGGGGAGTGGTTGACTGGAAAGAGGAAAGACTGGAAAAATTCTGCATCTTGATTTGGGTGGTAGTTACACAGGTGCATGCAATTTTTGAAAACGCTTTAGGGGAGAGTGCCAGGGAAGGAAAGAAAAGCATTTTCATGTCATTGGAGGGAAAGGGTGGTCGATATATAATGTTTCATTCTAAACATTGAATTAAAAGATTGAAATATACAGAAGAAAGTTGTATGCATAACTTCCAACTCACTAAAGAAAGAAAAAATAAGCATAAAAAATTAAATATCAAAGTACATGAAAAATGAAAAAAAAGGAAGAAATATCCAGGAAGCACTAATACTGAAAACATAATAAAAAAGAAAAGCAACTAAAAGTTAGATGTAAAAGAATGAACCAAAAAAGCCCCAAAGGAAAACCAAAAAATCAAGTATATCAGTAGTATTAAAGTAGATTGCAGTCTCAAAAGCCGGAAACAGCTACAAATCCACATTTATAGTTAAGAATGTATATGATTGTTTATATATTATAAATATACACAACACACACACACAAAGAAGTCTTGAAAGTGTAGTGAAAAATTACAATCTTCATGGAAGATTTTAATGACAGCTCAATATATAAAAAATAAACAATATATAAGGTTTATCCATATAAAGATATTAGAGGATTTGAATGTTAGTATCAATAAACTGGCTTCAATAGATATTGAAAATTTTATCTTATTATTATAGAAAGTTCATTATTTTCAAACAGTTGGAAAAACTGATCATATTCTCGTCCACAGAGAAAATCTCAATAGCTTCCAAAAAGCAGAGATTTCATAGGCCACAACATAAATTGTCTGACCACAGGTAATAAAATAACGAATTAATCATAACAGTTAAGTAAAAATAAATCCAACGCCTTAAAAAAGAAAACCTTTATGTAACTTGATGTAAAAAAGGAAATGAAAACTCCACTAACAGGCTAGTTATTAACTACAGTGAAAATTCTACATTTCAAAACTTCATGGGATGCATTTTCTTTTAGATCAGAAGCAAATCAGGAACGTGGCCATCACCACTGTAATTTATTACTGTTATAGAGCTTCTGTTATCCAGGCAATTAATAAGAAATAGAAATAAAAAATGAGTGCTGGAAATCAGGAGGCATGCATGAGAGTTCCTCTATGGGGATGTTTTTAAAACTTTGTTACCCGTGGCAAAATACTCATTGTTTCATGACACAGTACACAAACACATACTCACAGTGGTGGAAACAAGAGTTTCACCAAACTACAAGCCATGCAGGGTAATATTTTCTTGTTCTGTTCTATTCTATTCTATTCCATTCCATTCCATTCTATGTGGTTTTTTTTTTTTAAATACTGATTAGCAATCCATATGTTGATTTCACTGTCCACCATGGATCCAGACCTGTGTTTGAGAAATACCGATGTGAGGCAGAAACCTAGATGTGTATTCCTGAGTCACTCTCGTCCATTAAGAATAAGGTTGTGAGACAATATTCATACAATTTTTATTGTATGTATGCTTTACCTAGCAAAGCACTTCTAGTAACATACTCTGAGAAAATAAAGTTGTATATACAAGCATCTTTATTACAATGTTATTTATAATATAAAATTAAGAAGCAATTTAAATGTTTGTTGATAGAGTCATGGTTAAATTACGGTACATCCACATAATGAAATCCCACGCAGGCATTAAAATTATTAACTCATTTGTATTTACTGGCATCATAGTTTAGGTGAAAGAAGGCTAGTAAATAGGATGTAAAGGATGATTTCATTTTTGTAAATATTTAATGCATATTTATGTCTAAAAAAGAGTGGAAATGAATATAACAAAATATAAAAAAGGGCAAAATTTGGGTGGCTGGTTTGGTAGAATGTTTTTGGCTAAACAGAAGTCATTCTGAACCCCCTTCTCCCTTTCTATCTCTCAGTATAGAAAGAGGAAAGCTTTGTCACCTCCCAGAGTCCCCTGTGGCTAGGAATGGTCATGTGACCCAGAACTGGCACCGAGATCTGCTGAGGAGCTTAGAGTGGGAAGCCTTGCTTCCATGTGAAAGATAAAGGTGCATTACTGGCACTGCCTCTTTCCCTCTTTTCCAGTTTGGAATGTAGGTTGTGAGGATGTGATTGCTGGACCTGCAGCACCCATCTTGAAACCAGGAGGCTACAAGCATGAAGCTAAAAAGTAAATATGCTAAAATGTAGCAGAAGGATACAATGAGCCTGGGTTTTCAAAATGACATTGTTAAGCAGCTGAACCACATAAAGTACTTCTTGTAACATGATACAAATAAATTTCTATGTGTTTACCCACTATTCACTTTTTTTTTTTATTGGTGAGGAAGACTAGCCCTGAGCTAACATCCGTTGGCAATCCTCCTCTTTTTTGCTGAGGAAGACTGGCCCTGGGCTAACATCCATGCCCATCTTCCTCTATTTTATATGGGACGCCGCCACAGCATGGCTTGACAAGTGGTGCATCTGTCTGCGCCTGGGATCCGAACCAGTGAAACCACGGGATGCTGAAGTGGAGCGCAAACCTAACCGCTACACCACCGGGTGGGCCCCCCACTATTCACTCTTAACTAGGTTGTCTATTACTTGCAGCAGATAGTTCCTAACTGATACAGAGGGATCATAGTTGACATTCATATTCTTAATATTGCTTATTGGATTGAACTAACTACTAAAGTAAATGCTTGTTGTTTTTGTCATAAGAAACCAAAAATGTATTTTTTAGTGATAACTTCCAACTTCCTTCTAATATACCGAGTAGGACACAAAAGTTCTATTGGATGAATATCTGGTTTTTAAAAATTACAAACAATGCTAACATAAACATTCTTGTCCCTGTTCTTAGATGCATTTCTGTTGGAATATATGTAGGAGTAGAATTGCTAGATTTGGGGTATGCATATGTTCAACTTTATTAGATAATGTCAAAGAGTTTTTCAAAGCTATTGTATTAACTTGCTCCCCCAAGCACTTTATGAGACTTACAGTTGCTCCATCCTTGTCATCACTTGGATTTGTCAGTTTTTTAAATTAACCATTTTCCATTTTAGTGGGTGTGTAGAGTTATATCATTGTAGTTCCATTTTGCATTTTCTAATAATCAATGATGTTGAGTATCTTTACATATGTTTATTGACTACTTGGATGCTCAATTATGTAAAGTATCAGCTTAAATCTCTTCTAGATTTTTCTATTGAGTTGATTTTTTTTTGTAGGAGTTCTTCATATATTCCTGATATAAACTTCTTGTTTGCTATATCTCCTTCCACTTGCTGATTACTTTTTGCCCTTCTTAATGATATCTTTTTTGAGAAGCTCGTAATTTTAATGTCTACTTCCTCATTTTTCTATATTGTTAACGCTATTGTTTCCTATTTAAGAAATATTTTTCTTACCCAAGGTCGTGAGGTTATTCACCTATGTTTTCTTCCAGAAGCTTTATGCTTTACATTTTACATTTAGTCTACAATCCACCTAGAATTACCTAGACTTAATTTTTATGCACGGTGTTAAGCAGGAGTCAGGATATATATATCTATCTTCAATTGGTAATTTTTTTAAAAGACCACCTTTCATTTCTGCTCTAAAGTGTCACCCTTGTCATAAATCAGGCATTGACCATATATTTGTGGTCTGTTTTGGAAATCTCTAACCTTTCCCCTAGTCTATTTGTCTACTCATGCATAAATACCATTTTGTGTTCATTTTTGTAGCTTTTAAAATAAGTCTTTATATCTAATGGATTAAATCTTCCTGTTTTGTTCATCTGAGCAAGATTGTCTTTGCTCTTCTTAATTCTGTTTCCCTATAAATTTTAGAATCAACTTGTCAATTCACACACACACACACACACACACACACACATACATAAACTATTGGGATTTTGATTGGGATTACATTGAATGTATAGCTCAAATTTGGGAAAACTGATATAATATTAAGACTTCTAATTCATATGCATAATATATTCCTCCACTTTTTAAGGTCTTTTTATGTTACTCTAGATAATTTTCTATGTAAAGTTCTTGAGCTATTTTGTAGATTTATTCCTATATCTTTTATGGTTTTGATTCTACTGTAAATGGTATTGGTTTTTAAATTTTATTTTCTAATTTTTTTCCTGTATATATAAACACAATAATTTTTTGATATTGACCTATATCAAAAGACTTATTAATTCTAAAAGTGAATTCATTTGGATTTTTTCAGAAAGAGTCATCTGTGAATAATGATTTTTTTTTCTCCTTATATATTTTATTTTTATTCCTGTCCCCCCCTGCCACATCTCCCACTGCACAGGGCCTCCAGTACAAGACTGAATAGAAGCCATGGTAGGCGGCATCCTTATCTCATTCCTGAACACATTTCACCATCAACTGTGATGTTTGCTGTAGGTTTTTTGGTAGATATTCTTAATCAGAATAAAGATGTAGTTTACTAGTTACCCAAGTTTTTACCTAATAAATTCTAGTTTAGTTTACTAGGAGTTTTTAATTATGAATGTTGTTGAATTTTATCAAATACATTTTACATATCTACTGAGATGATCAACATGATTTTTTACCTTTATTCTGTTGCTATTGTGAATTATATCGATTGATTTTTAAATGTTAAACCTATCTTTTATTTGTGGAGTAAACCCAACTTGGTTGGCATATATTATCCTATTTATGTATTGATAGATTCATTTTGCAAATATTTTATTTAGAATGTTTTTTTTTTTTTTGTGGTGAAGACCAGCCCTGAGCTAACATCTGTTGCCAATCTTCCCCTTTTTTTTGCTGAGGAAGACTGGCCCTGGGCTAACATCCGTGCCCATCTTCCTCTACTTTATATGGGACGCCGCCACGGCATGGCTGACAGGCAGTGCGCCGGCGGGTGCCCGGGATCCGAACTCGCGAACCCTGGGCTGCCAAGCATGGACTAAACCGCTGCGCCACCAGGCAGCCCCTTATTTAGAATGTTTATATCTATGCTCATGAAAAAGGTTGTCTTGTAATTTGACTTTCCTTTAATATCCTTGCACATTTTAGTATCAAGCTTATGCTGACTTCATTATGGAAATGATTTATCTTTATACATTCTCTGAAAGAATCTGTGTAAGGTTGGTGTTATGTTTCCTTAAATGTTTGAAAACTTCACTAGTGGAGGCATCTAACACTGAGGAATTCTGTTAAGAGAGGTTTTTAGACTTAATTTAAAAATAGATATAGACATATTCCAATTTTCAGTTTCTTTTTGTCAGTTTTGGTAATTTTCCCCCAGAAATTTGTCTATTTCAACTACATTTTCAAATACATTGGCATAACATTTTTCAAAATATCATTTTACTGACTTTTTAACATCTGTAGATTCTATGTTGATGCCCCCTTTTCCATTTTATTATTGGCTATTTGTGTCTTCTCTCTTTATTTCTTGATAAGCCTTGTCAAGGTTTCATCCATTTTATGAGTTTTTTCTAAGAACAAATGTGGCTTTTTCAATTCTCTCTATTATGTGTTTGGTTTCTTTTTCATTCATTTCTACTCTTATTTTTATTATTTCCTTTTTTCTATTTTGGAGCAATTTAATTTGATTTGAGATGATTTGCTTTTTGGATAAAATTATTTTAATAAAATTAAAATAAATAAAAATGTAATATTTATTTAATTAAATTATTACTATTATTATCATTCACTTACTTTTACCCTTTCTGTGGCTCTTCTTTACTTTCTCCATGTCTGTGCTTCCATCTGTGACCATTTTCCTTCTGCCTGAAGAATTTAGTATTTCCTTTACTCTAAACCTGCTGGCAGTAAATTCTCTCAGTTCTCTGTCTCTAGAAAAGTCATTAGTTTGCCTTCATTTTTGCAGGATATTTTTATTGAATATAGAATTTGGGGTTGATAATTATTTTCTTTTATCACTTTGAGGATATCATTCCATTGTCTTTCTGGATTCCAGTATTTCTGTTGGAAAGTCAGCTGTCGGTCTTATTACTGCTTTGAACAATTTTCTCTGGCTGCTTTTAAGATTTTCTTGTTGTCTGTGGGTTTCGGCAGTTCTGAAATTCATGATGTTCTTTCTTGGGTTTCACAGCATTTGCTGAATCTATGATTTGATATCTCTTGTCTGTTTTGGAAAGTTCTCAGTCATTATCTCTCAAATATTATTTGTGTCTCATTCTCTCTCTCCAATCCTTCTGTGACCTTTTCACCATGTCTCAGATGTCTCTTACATTATTTTGTGCATCTTTTATCCTTTTGCCTCTTCATATTTAAGCTGGATAGCTGTCTTCATCTCTAGAATTCACTTTTTAAAAAAGATTCTAGCTTATTAGTGCAAGTCTCCATTTTGTCATTTAGTTATGTTATCATAGCTCTCTTAAAGTCCATGTCTGATTCTGGATCCTCAATGGGTTTGAGTCTATTTTCTTTTTTTCTCTTGATTTTTTCAGTCAAAACTTGTCTCTATTTCTCCTGATTTTTCAGTCAGGGCTTGTTTTCCTATATTCTGGTTATTTTTTATAATTGAATACAATATATTGTATATGGAAAATTGTAGCTATCATTTGACACTCTATATGTTGTTATCTTCTTCTAGAGAGCATATGCTTTTACTTATGAAGGGCACCTAGCCTATGGGCAGACCATCTTAATCCAGAGTGGATTAGTCAGGGATTAAAATGATTCAAAGCTCAGCTTTGTCTCTATGAAGTCTTCAGTCCTCAAGATGGTTTCACTCCTTATCTATTTCTAGTTCACTGTAATGCCTAGGGTGTTAACCTTTATTGTCCCAACTGAAGATCTGGGATGTTTAGTAGATCTCTTCCCCTTGGTGGGACGTGAACTCCAATTTTTGTCATTTCCCCCATCCTATGAGTCTCTCAAAAGCTCAGTTCAGTTTCTGAGCCTCTCAACTACTTCTTTTGAGATCAGTATATGAATGGAGGGGAGACAGGGTGCCAACTGCCAGACATACCTCTTTCTCTAGGTCTTGGTGTCTCTGATCCATCACACACATGCACACATGCACACAGTCCAGCAGCTTTTCTAGTTGCTGCCGAAGAAGAGTTGTTTCAAAACAACTTAGCCTGTCATCGTACTAGGTGGAACCCCAAATTTCAATAAATAATTTTTAAACATAAAAAGTTACATTTTATTAGAAATGTATCTAGTAATGAAAGGAATAGGGATTCTTTAAAAAAATCAGATCACATATCCATGGATGAATATGACTGATCTCTAGATTGAGATAAGTTCAGTTAAATCTAAGTGCTGAGAAATTTGTTCACATAAATAAGTAGATGGAAATAGAAGTAGTTTGTTGTACCAATGTCATTTAATTCTTTGAACTGCTTCTTTGAATGCCAATATTCAAAAGTGATCTATCATCATAAATTTTTAAATAACGTTTCAGCTGACAACTCAATTAAGTTTTTCTTAAATAATTTAAAAGCCAGCATTGGAAACTACTTGTTTTTTTTTTAAAGTTTGGTTATTTTGTCACTAGACGCATTCCCTTTCTCAACACCTACTCCAGTATTTTGAACTGTTCCTTTCTTGGTCCCTGGAGGCTTTACCTACTCGGGCAATGCACCTTAGTAAGGTTCTTGATGGCTGAGGGGTATTCCTTTCTTATGTAAAGTAGGAGAAGGGCATGTTTTTAGTCAGGACAATTTTTGCAATATATATGAAAGTTGGGATCTTAAAATTGATTCTCTTAAAATTAATCTTGCTCTTGGAAATCCTTGGGAACCCAGTTTGAAGACTCCCTAACTAGGAAATGAGGCAGTGTTATCTCTACTGTAAGGGAACTGTGATGTGCAGAAGGCAGCTGGGCATAAGGTGGTGTAGGGAGTTGGAGGTAAGATGTGGCTGATAGTTGTATAATTTATTCTCCTCAGGGCTGTCCCACAGCTGAGCTTGGTAAGCATAGCAGAGAGGAAAAACCTTCATAGCAAAGCAAATGGGGTATTATCATTTACTAAC
Source organism: Tapirus indicus (assembly GCA_031878705.1). Lineage (NCBI taxonomy): Eukaryota > Metazoa > Chordata > Mammalia > Perissodactyla > Tapiridae > Tapirus > Tapirus indicus. The sequence continues at coordinate 27,722,098 of CM062937.1, read as the reverse complement.
TCTTTAGATAATCAGAGAGCCAGATGATGGGGTTAGAAGATAATGTCTCAACCCATCAGGGATGCCCTGAATGCAAGTCCTGCAGACATGGTTAATTTGGATAGAAGCTACAAAACTCCATGTGCCCCCAGGAAGGGATTAGACTAGCACCCAAGTGGACAGAACTTGGGGCAAGTGCATCCTTCTGCTCTCTCTGTCCAGAACAGTTTCTCCTCGGTGAAATCTCACCGAGGAGAGAAAGGCAAAAACATTCACCTTACCTCTAATCTTAAAACCCAGAATGAACAAATGGCTGGCAAAGGAAACAGCCAGCAAGAAACGACAACCACAACGCCATGGAACATGGAATTAGAGAAACTGATAGTTTTCGAAAGAATAAGGCTACTTATTCCTAGGTGCATTAGTGTGAGTGCTTTGTTTTCTTTAGTCTGTATCTGATGGAAATCAGCAGACTGGGCGGGGGTGTTGTGTGGACCCCACGAGGTAGTCCTCTAATCTGGAGTCTGTGGGCCTCTTTCTGGACCCACCACAGGCTCCAAAGGTGAACGTGGGCACGTTGCTCAGCCTCTTGGGCTGCTGCCTCCAGGCCGTGTTCATGGCTTCATGGGGAGCATGGACTCTGGCCCACTGAGACAGTTGCAGGTCACCATCCCCCACCCCATGTGACTGAGGAAAGCAGGGATTTCTGAGTCTCTGCCCAGGGGTCAAAGGCAATGGCCAGGATCTTGTTTCAAAGTTTCAAAGATCAAGCAGGCACTTCAGAGTAAGATTTTGGTTTCATAAACACTTTGAGGGCACGTTTGGTTTTACTCCATCTTGTTTCCTCATTGTTCCCAGGGAACTTTGAGGGAATTGCTCTTCATCAGGCTTCATTTTTTTAGGACCTCATCTTATCTCTGACTAGAGTCTGCCTTCCTGCTGGATAGTCCCATCTCAGGCTGGGTGAGCAGCCTCTCCTACAACCTAACAAGTAGATCCTGCGTGGAAACCACAGAGTTAGAGGGAACTTAACAGGACAACCAAAGAGGGCTACCACCAAGCCCTCTTTGTGCAAAAGAAAGAGAAAATTTTAAAGGCATTTATTCTTCAAAACACTTAACTTCCATCCATCAGAAAATCGTTTTGACATGCAAGTACACCTCGGAGAAATTGAGGGTTCTAGTCCAGACCACAACAACAAAGCAAGTCACCTGAATTTTTTGGCTTCCCAGTGTATATAAACGTTATGTTTACACCATACTGTAGTCTATTGTGTGCAATAGCAGTATGTCTAAAAAATAATGTGCACACCTTATTTAAAAATACTTTGTTGCTAAAAAGTGCTGACCATCATCTGAACCTTCAGCGAGTTGAAATCTTTTTGCTCGTGGAGGGTCTTGCCTTCAATGTGTAAAAACCTCAATATCTTCGAAGTGCAGTAAAACGAGGTATGCCTGTACATATTTTGTCACAATAACACTTGACTGCCACGGGCCAAAAAGTTGTCAAAATAAATATGCAAATCTATAACATCTACAATGGGAACTATGCCCCCACGGATACAGCATCCTTGCAATTAACAGCTTTCACAGCTCTTCATGGCAGCCTTACGTCAAACCCCTTTATTTTACAGCTAAGAAAACAAAGCCCTCAGACAGGAGAAGTGAATGTCCCACGGTTTCCCTGCCAACTAGCAATCAGCATTCCTGGCCTGATACTTTTCCACCATGCACGCCTCTTTCCTAAATGACCCTTGCTTCCTGGCAACGCTCTCCAAGGACCACCAAGTTGAGCCCATAAAAATCGAGTTTCTCCAAACTTCCTAGAGCACAGGTCTCGCCTTCCAAGTGCAGTCCCGCTTGCCAACTTTGACACATCTTGTAACAATAACCCCCGTGAGCTGCATTTTACGTGATATGAGGCAGGTGTACAACTTTGGAATACATGTCTCAAGAGAGCTTATTAAAACGGCTAAGCCAATTAACTCTCTTAGAAACATGTAACCTTGTCCAGGAAAACACATCTGAGGCACCGGGGCTTGTGGGAACAAGTCCGTGAGCAAAGCGTGGCCTTTGATCTCAGAGGCACTTTCCCCAGGCTCGACCTGGACCCCGAGGCTAGGAGACCTCCCTTCTGATGTAGGGAGAGGGCATCGGGCTGGCCTGAGCACAGGACACCCCTGCAGACTGGCCTTGTGTGCAGGGGCAGAGAGCAAGCCTGGGAGGCAAAGGAGACGAGAAGCAGCTTGTCCATTAAAGCAGGTTCCAAAACGCAACTGAAGATGACTCACTGGGCACAGAAAGTGACTAGCGGGAAACCGAGGAAAGGAGGAACATGTGTCTAACCCAGCCGGGTCTCCACCTTACGAAGGCGGTAGTTAAACTACAGCAAGGCATGATGAGGCCAAAGGTGGGGTTTCATCTCTGCATCTGTTAGTTTTTTTTAGATGGGGAGAAATCTGTGGCCCGGGGTCAGGGACTGCACTCCTTGCAAGTGGGACCAGGTGAGGACTGAATGACCGCTCCTGGATGATGGCCCTGGCTGCCCCTCACACAAGCTATCATCCTCCAGCCTGCGGCACATGATTCAAGACCATCTAAACCTTGCGAATGGTTACAGGATTACAGTGACACCGTGCTGCCCCAAGGGAAGCCATATTGAATTCTGCACCACGTGCTGTTCCCAACCAAGGCCTCCTTCTCTGAGCAGATGGTTTCCCGGTATTTGGATTACCTCAGACTGGGCCTGCTCAGGATGCACGATGCCGACGAGACTTCACTGCAGAGCTCAGCCCTGCCAGCCAGTCTGCTAGAACTCTAGTGCCTCTCCAGGGTTCCTTGGAGCCTTGGACTCCCAGTCTTACAAACTGGCCTTTTCCCCTGCCACGTGTCTGGGAGGGCCTTGGCCTCCCCGACATCTGAGGTGGTTCTGAGCCGCTCCCGGGACCGCCTGGGACCAAGTGAGTGCTGGGCGTGTGGGCCCTGCAAAGCCACTTCTCTACGATCCTTGGGCAAACAGCCTGGGGCCAGTCCAGTGCCTCACTGCCTGGCGTTAAGCTCCACCTCTGCATGACGGGGCGTGTGTGTGTGTGTGTGTGTGTGTGTGTGTGTGTGTGTGGTTCACTCTCTCCGTGGTTTCTGGTCCCTGGCCCTAAGACATCAAAATCCAGGCCCTGTCCCCCTTCCCTTCTCTGATGACCCAGTGGCCAGCTCCTTCTGTCCACCCCTTTCCTGGGAACCCCTCCCTCCTGTCCCTTACTGGCCCTGAAGGTCTGTCCCAGAATCCTCTTGGCAATTTGTGGGGGCTTTTTTGTTTTTTTGGTGGGGAAGATTGGACCTGAGCTAACAGCCCATCTTCCTCCATATGTGGGAGGCCTCCAGATCATGGCCTGATGAGTGGTGTATCAGTCCGTGCCCAGGATTCGAACCTGTGAACCCCAGACTGCCGAAGCGGTATTGCGCAAACTTAACCACTATGCACTTAGCCACTATGCCACCAGGCCAGCCCCTCTCTTGGCAATTTTTTGGGAGGGGGGGGCGGGGGAGGAAGATTGGCTCTGAGCTAACATCTGTTGCCAATCCTCTTTTTGCTGAGGAAGATTAGCTCTGAGCTAACATCTGTGCCCGTCTTTCTCCACTTTACACACAGGACACATGTGGCCTGATGAGCAGTGCATATGTCCGCCCTGGGATTCGAACCTGAGAACCCTGGGCCGCCAAAGCGGAGCACACGAACTTAACCACTAAGCCACCTGGGCTGGCCCCTCTCTTGGCAATTTTTAACGGGGCTTGTGTTTCACTCTGTGGTCTTTGCTGCAAGTATATATTTGATCTCTTTCTTTTTTTTGTGAGGAAGACCAGCCCTGAGCTAAGATCCGTCGCCAATCCTCCTCTTTTTGCTGAAGAAGACTGGCCCTGGGCTAACATCCGTGCCCATCTTCCTCTACTTTATATGGGACGCCGCCACGGCATGGCTGACAGGCAGTGCGTCAGCGGGCGCCCGGGATCTGAACTCGCGAACCCTGGGCTGCCAAGCACAGACGAAACCGCTGCGCCACCGGGCCGGCCCCTGTATTTGATTTCTTGAGATGACCGTGCAGCTTTATTCTGGGCTGAGAGTGGCCTGGGCCAGAGCCCTCCCCCGTATGAGCGATTACACTACAGTGAGCACAGCCTGAAGCTCGCTTTTTAGAATCTGGGGGCCGGGGTGGATTACAGCTACGAAACATATTCTCTGGCCAGATACTCCGCATAACTTATCTCATTTCACGTGCCCAACAAGCCCGAGAGTCATTCCTGTTGGACAGATGATGAAACTGGAGCGCAGACAGATTGACTGTCCCCAGGTCCCAGCAAGGAAGTGGCTGAATTGGTCTAGAAGCTACGTTCTGGCTCCTTTCTTTAAATTCCCCTGAGGTTCCTAAGTGCTCCAGTGAAGTGCTAGAAACACAGCAGGGAGAACAGGAGGCGACAGAGCTCTCTGCACACAAAGGGGCTCTGGTGGTGTCCCCTTTCTGTCCCAACACTGTGAAATCCCTCTGACAAATGCCAGATCAGGCAGCCGGTGGCCCACCGGCCCGGGTGGGAAATGCACGGCACAGGCAGCTGAGGCCACCTGCCCACTGACCCACCAGGAGGTGCTTGGTACCAACCCAGACTGTGGCACAGGCCTCAGAGGAATGGGTTCAGGACTGTCCTCGGCCAGCAAGAGTTCAAACTGCAGCATTCTCTACTGAGGACTGATTTACTACAGGAAGTACCGACTTGGGCCCCTTTCTTCACTTTATCAGGACCCTTCCCTCTGATCCCACCACTCCTGGGCTCTGGGGAGTTGGGCTGGCAAACCTGGGAAGGTAGTGGGTGCCCCAGCAGCACAAGACCCTCCCAGACTTGGCCGAAGCTCAGGTACCTGTGCAGAGGATCTTGTGTGGGACCTGGAGTCAGACAGCCATGGGTGGCAGCCCAGCTCACTTCCTTCCTGGTTGTCTGTTCTCTGAACTTCCATTTCCTCATTCGTAAAGTGGGGATGACAGTAATTTCTTCTGACTGTTCTGAGGATTGCATAGGATTATGTTTGTGAAGTGCTGGGTTCACTTTAGATGCTCAGAACCCATTTCTTTTCTTTTCTCTGGCGGGTCTTGGATTCAAATAGGCCAGCATCAATACAGAGTGATGCTGGGGGATTTTCTAACCACAACCGGGGCAGGGGAGAGAGAGACTGAGGAGAAGAGGATTCCCAGGGCAGTTTAACTAGCAGAGACAGGAGTGTTGGGCTGCAGGCCTTGCTCTCGGACGGGGAGAGGAGCCAGAGACGGGCATGTCAGGTGGAATGCACCAGACAAGCTGCCCTGTCTTTCGCCGCGGTCCTCAGCCCTGCTGCACATTAGAGTGAACGGGGAACTTTTTAAAACACTGATGCAGGGGCCCTGACCCCAGCAATTAAGTTGGCATCTCTGAGGGTACAGGCTGGGTGCTGGTATTTTATAATGGCCCCTGGTGATTCTTACTTAAACCAGGGTGGAGAATCACTCCTAAGGAGGGAGAAACAAGGACAGAGACTTAAAAAGTAAGTTTGCCTCTTAAAGGGCAAGAACGGACGACCTAGTTGGGAGGAAAGAGGATCGTTAGAGGCCATTACCGGGAGCATCCCACCTAACATGGAATTCTGATTTGCAGCCTGGTGACCCCAGGGAAGAACCCTGGACTCAATCATTGCCTTGATGAGGAGGGGTGGGGGACTCCCTGGAGTCCTCTGGAGAGACCCCTGCAGGAAGAGGGGTCCTCTCTGGAGCAGCCAAGCCTGCCCAGGAGCCTGAGGTCAGAGTCCGGGGCCTGGACTAACGCAGAAAGCAAACGGAGGTGGTGGGCCTGCAGAGCTCCTGAGCCTCCGGCATTAGAGTCCACTCTGGGCCAGATGGAGCTCTCGGTGGGAATTAACCTCGACCCCAAACAAGCTCTCGAGCTGGCAGAATGCCAAAATCAGCCCACTGACCTTGCCAAACAAAAATTTCTTCTTCATTGGGTCCTACCCCAAAGGCTACAAGTCCCATATTAGTCATTCCTTTATATTAGTAGGGCGTTGGGGCCTGTTAGAATGGAGTACTGTCTGTCCTGACACGCCACATCATTAGCCCTAGTTGAAATCTCTTGATGGGATCAGCTGGGGCGGGGGACGCTGAGAGAACGGAAGACAGGTCTACAAAGGGTGAGTCAGAGACGGCTTTGAGGCTGCGAGCTGCTCAGGAGGCCAGAGCACGTGGAGCATGGCGGTGAGCCCTGAGCACCCGGAGAAGGAGGGTAAGCGCTCTGGGGATCAATGGCCAGCCCTTCATGAGTCCTAAAGATGGCAGCACTGGGAGCCCTGGAAATCCAGTTCCCTTGTCCTGAATTGCAGTAGCCCAGAGTCTTGCTTCTGGCCTCTCTGCCTACTCTCTCACCCTACAAATGTCTGTCCCTCACACTTCCTTTCCTCCTTATCTTCTTTTTCACCTTCCCTCCTTCCCTCTGTCTTGGTCTGTTTGGGCTGCTGTAACAAAATACTGTGGGTGGTTTAAACAACAAACATTTATTTCTCATAGTTCTGGAGGCTGGGAAGTCCAAGATCAAGGTGCTGGCAGATTCGATGTCTGGTGGGGACCCTCCTCAGGTTTGTGGATGGCCACCTTCTTACTGTGGCTGAGAGAGAGGGGGCTCCTCTTATACAGGCACTAATCCCAGCATGGAGGCCCCATCCTCATGCCTCATCTAAATCTAACTACCTCCCAAAGGCCCCGACTCCAAGTACCATCACACTGGGGATTAGGGCTCCAAGATACAAAATTCTAGGGGACGGATTTCAGTCCCTAGCAGTGTCTGTATCATTATATGGAGAGTCAACTGCTGATCAGAAACACCCATTCTGGACTTTCTGCGGGCAAAAAGTAAACTTCTATTGGGTTAAGCCATTGGGACTTTGGGGCTGATTTGTTTCTGCAGTTGACATTATTCTATACCCTGTCCCACGAACTCATATCCCTTTACATAGTGTATAAGGTACTTAAGGACCATTCCTAGTTGATATCTCTTCACTCCCGCCTTAGTCAGTCAGCTGCAACCTTGTTTTACTCTCTGCCATTCCACAAATGTGGCATGCCCTTGCTTGTTTTGTCTTTGAACCTTAGAACATGATCCTTCTCTCTGCCTCAAATGCTCCTAAGAATCTCTCCCACCTGCTCATCACCTGACACCCTGTGTCTGTCATAATCCCGGCACCATCTGTAGTGGACGGTGACAGCTGACTTCTGTCTGCCTCCCTCCCCGAGGAAGTGTGCCTCGTTTCTCACTAGAACGTACAAACTCCTAATGCGACTCAGAGGATTCACTAACCAGAATCCAAAAAGGTGTTGGGTTTTTTTTTCCCATAAGTGTTTTCCTGTTTAATTGAAAATCGTCTTTGTGGAAGAAATCATGGCAAATTTTATTATTTGTATATTTTGCTTTCTTTAAAATCAATATTAGATGAGGTACAATTATCTTTGTCACTATCAAAGTCAAGACTCTCTTGCAGTAGATAGAAATTAAAGGATGTGCTGGGGTTACTATTAAAAATAGTATTTATTAGTCTAAATTGGAAAATGTTAAAGAAAGTAAACAGCTACAAAGTTCAGAGCTTCCCAGTAATGTCCCAGATAATAGATCCAGATGCTCTCTTTGCAGTCCCCATAATGTCCCTCAACAGTGAGCACTCATGATGGCCACTCCCCTCTTGAAACCCTTTGATTCCTTTGGTCTCCATAACCAGCATGTGCCAACAGATTTCAACTGGTGTCGCTCTTTCAGTGAGACCTCTCCCTGCCCTCTCAGATGAGATCAAGTCCCTTACAAAGTGATGTCACTTTCCTTTATTATACTTGTCACAACTCTTCTGTTTTTCTCCAGCTTCTCAAGCTTGTTTCCTTTGCAGGCTCACTCGCCACCATCTGATCATTAAAAATTAATTTCCTCAAGGCTGTCTGGGACCCTCTTCTCTCCTCATGTCTGCTGTCCCTGAGTGAGCTTCATGCCTACAGCTTCAATAACCCCCGACACTCCCATGAACCACATCTTTGTATCTCCAGCTCCCTTCTCCAAGCTCCAGACCTGCACACTCGACATGTCTCAGAGGCACCTCGGGGTCCATGTTCCTCTGCCTCCTCACTGCTCCTCTTTCAGGTTCCCCCATTTAAGCAAAGACTCACCATCTGTACGGTTCTGTAAGCCAGAAACCAAGTGTCATGCCTGTCACTGCTCCATCCCTGAATCCCAAATCCACTCCATCATCAGGTCCTGGCAATTGTGATTCCTAAATATGTCCCCAGTCCATCCATTTCTCACCACTTCTGTTACCCTAGTCCAAGCTATGCTCACCTGTTTCCTAGGTTTGTGCAATAACTTCCTGACTGATTGGTCCACCTCGTCCATCCACTCTGGATGTCTATGTTCTATTCTCCACAAGGCAGCAGAGTAGTCTTGTCAAAATGCAAGTATGATACTGTCACCTTCCTCCTTAAAACTTTCCAATGACTTCTCACTCCTCTCAGGATAAGAATAAATTCTTCAGCTTGATCCATGGAGCCTGGCCTGGCCTCAGCTTCTCTCCACCTCATCCACACCACATTCATCCTTCTCTCTTTCAGTTTCTTGAAACTTCTGTGCTTCTCCTATCCCTTCCAGGACCTTAACACATGCTATTCTCTCAGTCTGGATGCTCCTTCTCACCAACTCCCTGCTCCCCTTCCCCAAACCTACTCCTCCTCTCGGGTGTTAACTTATGTCACCCTCTCAGATGAAACCAGATCCCTATTAGATGATGTCATAATGCAATATACTTTTCATTATTATACTTTCCACAAGTGTATTTTTACATTTATTTGGGCAAGTATTAGATTATCGTCTGTCTCCTTGACTGGAGGGTAAATTCTCAGGGAAGAGGGGATGGGGTGAGGAGAGCCTGCATCTGGTTTTGCTCATAGTTGTCTCCTGAGAGCGTGTTCCAGGGCCTTGAGTCACACCTTTTTAAGATATTTTATGAAGAAACAGATTTGCCGTGATTTGTGAAGAATGCAAGCTCGTCTCTGGATCTCTCTTCAAGGCTTTCTAATTACCCTAATGGACGTTGCTGAGAAACTATGAGCTCTTTTGGCCAAGATGCCACCTGTGAAAGGAGATTGGATGTGTTTGGACAGCTGTGAAAACGTTGGAACGCTGGAGGAACGGCTTCTGCAGGCAGCAGTCCAGAGAGGCAACACCTCCTCGACGTCTCTGCAGCAGAAATGGTTGACGCCTAGAAATCCTGCAGAATGCTTTTGAAGATCTCTTCTTTGAGGCAACCTTAAACTTGAAATGCAAACTGGTGTCTTTTTCTTGCTGACACATACAGACAACATCAGTGATGTAGACCTTACCAAAGTTACCGACAGAGAAAGGAAATGACTCAAAGCGAATTCAGCCCAAAGAGTCCTAGAGAATTTTGACCCAAGCATGCTCTTGACAGACAACATTAATTACAGGAGCTTGAGTTTCATTTGATACTTTGGTGAGTTTTTAATACATTCCCATCACATTAAAAAAATCAAATCAATTAGATATTATAGATATATTATAGCTGCCATGTCAAAGACCACTTGACAATCCTCATCACTGTGGCCTCCTGTATTACATGAGCACAAAATTGTGAGTGTAGTATGTATGGATGTGTTTTTCTGGAAAGGGAATCCACAGTTTCCATCAGTTTCCTAAAGAGGCCTTGATTTACAAGTGTAGGAATCTGCAAACTACGCGCTGACTAAAGCCTCTTCTGGTTCTAAATGACATTGATCTTAAAGCCTAATGCTAAATTCTTGGAAAATTCAGTGAAAATCTGGATCCCTCGTATTTGCAATGCCAAATATTTGTCTGAAAAAAGAATTCCAGTTTTTATCCAGATGTTTGGAGTCATCTACGTAGAGTCAAAGAACTTGGCCATAATGTTAACTCACATATTTGCATGATTGATGCTGGGCTCTTGATTTTCCCTAGGCCTACATGTATGCATCTAAGTTCAGCCCAGCTGAAGTTGTCAGGGACTCACCATGGCAGGAAAGGGGAAGATGCTGTGAACAATCCACAGTTCTTGATCAATAGCCAATATGTGCCTCCTTACTTATCCAGACAAAATCACCTTGATCATAACAACCAAAACTTGATAGGAGCTGAGTCAGATACCCACCCATTAACTCCCCACCAGCCCACCTCTGGAAAGTGGGGGAGGGAAGCCAGGTGGCAATGTGTCTTTGCCCACATAGAAGGTGTCTTATTCATCTGAACACCTGCACAGGACAGGTAAAGGCCAGTAGAAGAGCCCAGAGGCACACCCAACACCATCCCAGGGCCACATGATTGGTTGTCCTCAAGTCCTCCTGACTGCTTGGCTGTAGGAAATTAACACTGCGAGATGCATGACGAAAGATGTAGAACTTAGAGTCTTCAAATGTTCATTCCAAAGAGTTTTAACCACAGACTCCTAAAAGATTGCTATTTTTTATTCCTTTTTTGTAGTTCATGATAGCCATAAGAATAAACTTAAAAACCACTGCCACTGTATAAGGTGGCACTCATTGTTCAAGGAGCTCAAATTCTACTTCCACACAATATCTCACTTATCCTCCCATATTCCCCAATTTCTCCTCCTTCCTCAAGGCACCCTTCTCTGCTTTGGGTTACTCTGAATATGAAGTGAATATTAGAGCCTCTTCCTTTTCCCCCTCAATAAAATTCCTTTGACTTCAGAACGAGGGGGTAGGGGAATCAAATTAATAAATGACACACACGCAGCTCTTATCCTTTGCAGAACACTACCAGGTCCTAGTTATATAGTTCCTGGCTCATTTCTTTGGGCCTCCCCAAAGAAATATTTGATTTAGGGCCTGGGATCATTTCCTGAGGCACATTTCTCCCTGAACAGCTCAATGGCACCATTGGGTGGGATAATAAAGGGTCTGTTTACAATATTAAATTTCCCAAGACTTGAGGGGGGGTATTTTGGACTCTTCACCACTGATTAATTTTTCAGTCTGCTGCTTTATCTACCTGACAGGAAGACTTGAACTCCTGCCATTTCTAAATTGCACTTCTAAATATTGACTTAATGGCGCGACTCAAAGTGTCATAACACAGCTCACTGGAGAAATGAAGATTTCCCAGGCCTCATCGAGAGATCTGTACAGTGTCCTGTGGGGAGTGGAGAAGGAAGAGGAGGATTTGAGAAGAAAAATAAAATCAAGTCATGTTTAGAAGAAATGCCACTGCACTTCACTTAATCTTGCAGAGACAAATAAACACTCACTGGGCTATTAGCTGTGGCTGGAGGGGACCAAGGTGGAGGGAGAAGGGATAGCAGTGACCATTAATCCTTTCACTGTCAACCAGTAAGAATGGAGGGTGCCAGACCACTCCTGGCAATGCTCTCTCACAGCACTTTTATGGTGTATCCAGTTTAAAAGGACTGGACAATGTCTAAGAAACAAGAGATTTGTCATCCCATTTCTACCAAGACATCAACATGGCCAGATCGTTAGCTAATCTCCATTTAGGTCACTGAGGAAATTCTAGGAGGCTATCTTTTTAGCTTTTTCCTTCCTGATAGTTAACACTATAAACTGATCTTAAGGCATATTTGTCACATCACATTAGCTGTTGAGCTGTGAATCAAAGGAAGCGATTGGCCTTTTCTTGCCCTCAAGGAGCTGTTTTGGAGGAGCAGCAAGACATTTTACATGCAAATTAGCTTTGAGATTTTTTTGGATACTCAGTGATATATAAATTCAAGTTGTTTATTATCATTAAAGAGCCAGATTCTCCAGGATGAGATAAAGAAGAATGCTCTGTACTACTGTAGAGGGAAGTCTGAAATATGGCAACTGCCTCCCCTTAGGACCTCCCTCTGCCTTGCCATGAGCATTGGCATCCATGGCTATCCAAACGGCTGTCGACAGGAGATCACATGTGTCACATGTGGAGGAGGCACACGGGGAGAGATTATGGGGGAGGTCCACTTCAGAGCATGAAGAGATCAAATTCTAAAACCTTGAAAGTTAAATTAACCAGACACCATAGAGGACGGCCTTGATGGCATGAGGCAATATTCATCTTGGTGGTCTTAGACTTGTTTTCAGGTAGTCACCAAGGCAGCATGCCCAGTCTGTCCCATCTCTTATGCCTATGCATGTGGGCCCTCGCATTTGTTGATTTCTGAGAATGACCTCATGCAGAAATATCTTGTGGCTTTAGACTTCATCACTCTAGGCTGAACCATGAACTTGGCTCCTCTAGCAAGTCTGATTAGCTTGGCTGATGCACTAACTCTTTTCCTTAATCTCACGTCCAACTCCGTGACTAGCTGAGTCTCCATTTAAGGTAATAGTGTCCTCTTAAACACTCCCCTTGCTTGAAATCTTCTCAGTTGGCTGAGGTAGCTGCCATGTGCACAGTCCCAGGTGTCTTCTGGGGAAACTCTACCACTGCCCCTGAACTATATCTGCCAGCAGAACCAGCCTGTGTCTCTCTGTTCTTCTGCCCAGTTTTGAATTAATGCAGCCTGCTCTGCTCTGGCCTTCATGGGCTCACCTCTGGATCCCAGTCTGTGCTCTGTGGCAGCTTTCAGGGCACTGAGCACAGCACGGCTGTGCGTCTGCTTTCCCTGGTCTCCATCTGTCTGTGTTCTATGTTCCTCTGAGAGCTGGTGCAGCCTTGAGGGCCCTCAGCAGCTCTCCATGTGACCACCTCCAACCAGCATCTTCCAAACTCCTGCTGAAGGCCCATGCCCTCAGCGTGGGCCATCTGTGGTTCAGCCTTGGCTGACTCATCCTTCTTTCCACTCTCCCCGTCCCCACCTGCCACCATCCCCCCACAACCCGCCATGCTCTCCCAACTCTAACAGGCTGCTCCTGCCCTCCAATCCAGGCCCATGAGATCCCCTCAGCCACTTCTCCCCATTTTCCCCCTCATTTCTTCTAGGCCTTCCCTGAGATCTTCTTCCATAATGGCAATCACCATTATTACACCATTGAGAATTAGGAAAGAAGAGTCTACAGCCATGTGCACGGAAAAGTCAAATTGTCCACTTATCTAAAGAACAAAGCCCACCAGTGGGAAGACAATGGTGGGTTGATTAGTTTGTTATCTCTGAATCCTCTCATCCTTAATGAAAGATTTCTGACTGCCAAGAGGAGAGTATCCTAAGGACTTCTCTCAGCAGCCAGGGCAGTTTGCATGATTACTGGCCTCATTGCAGTAAGTAAAGTCATTTAGTTTCTCATTGATCTAGGATGTACAGGAGGAATATTAATACAAAAGGACTTTGTTTAATGCACTACCAAAAAGTTGTAAGTGCTTTGAATCCTCTCTTCAATATCGTGAGGGAGCTCAAAATCTACAGAGCTGGTACGCCGAATTTTTTTGTAAAGCAAATAAGCACCCTATAATTTACCTCTCCTGTATAATTTATCTGCCCCCAATTTTGCACATGAAAAAGCATGATACACTGCAGCAATATGGCTGAACCAAGGGAATCAGGAAATGGCATCGTGTCTGGTCTGATGTTCGAGAGTTCAAAGCAACATTTTAAAAAACATGCCCATAAGACACACTTCTTGAACAAAGATCCTAATTTCCAACCCCTGGATTGGTCTTCAAACACAACATCACATCCTTTCTCCTCAGAGACACGATGTTTTGAGTTTTGGACGGTTGCAGGGGCCTGGATGTCAACAGACTCACCTGGCCAGTAGTACATGTAGACCTTCCTTTTGGCTTTGGTCAGAGTGATCCACAGAGGTTCTGACCCATTCCACCAGAGCGGCATCAGGCTGTCCCTGTTGACACCGATGTCAAATGACTTGTTGGTGATGGGGTCCCACATGTAGTTCCCAATCATCTGATGGACCTCACAGTGGCGGCCTACAGTAACAAGAACACAAAGATGCCAGTTTATTGTTCCGATCATTTTGTCTCTGCTTTCTGATTATAAAAGCCATTCATGCACATTTAGGAAGTACAGAACAGCATAAAGATTTGCTTTTGCTTTTTTTTTTTATCATAGATGTTTCTTCTGTCTTAGATTGTACCATAAACGCAAACAACCCAGTGAGAAGTCCGATAATTGATTGAGAATGGGGTCGTTCTGAACTTCAAATCTGAAGCTATTTTAAGTTGCACTGAAGACACTGTGTGCAAAATTGGACCCATTGTTCATGGCTTGAAGTCTAAATATGAATCACTATGGAAATTGTGGATGCCTGTGGGACGTGGGTTGGGTTCCCACCCCCGACCTCTCTGCAGTCCTTCCAAACCCTCCTCCCACAGGTTCACGAATCTACATGCTGTGGAGTTTATTCCCTTTTTTCCTGGATAAGAGGAGTGATCACTCCAGAGCTGAACAATGATAGAACCCCTGACATTTGGAACAGAACGGTGAAAAACAGATTCCACTTTGAAAAACAAAGCCAGAAAACAATCATCCAAATGGAGTGTCACGTAGAAATGAGAGTCGCTTCTGCTGGGTACAGCTTTGGCCCAGAAGAGGAGCCAGAAGTGAAAGACGCAAGCGCTTGGACTCTTTTGAAACATTTAGGCTTAAATTATTTATTTTGCAGCAATCTGTTACATCTTTAAAGTAAAAGTAACACAAACATTGGCAAGTGCATCAAAAATTGCTGCAATTTTCGTGAGCGTCATTTGGCACCAGGAAGACGCATGCTTGGCCGGGCTCAGTGACTGTGTTTCATCAAGGTGGCTTGTTTGTGTATTTGCTGCTATTGTGTCTTCTTGAACACCTCCCCCAACACACACGCACTTTATTTTGAAACAAAGACAAGGAGAAACCATAAAATACAATTTTGAAAATTTGGAGACCCAAAATATCATGAAGAAAAAACCTTATCTTTCATCACAGAAGCCCAGGCACGCCACAAAAGATGCTCTGAATTTAAAGCCCAGAGATCCAAACACAATGTTTTTTACCCAAAGCTGTAGAGTTAGTTTTTTAAGCCTGACCAAAGCTTTCACATGTGGACTGATAAAATTAAAAAATAAAATAAAATAAAAACTTTGAGCAATTCCTCCAATGGTTAAGCAATTTATTAGTTTTACTTATTCCTTCCACTAACATTTATTAAATGCTCCTATGACACACAATGGAATACTACTCAGCCATAAAAAAGATGAAATTTTGCCATTTGTGACAACATGGATGGACATTGAGGGTACTATGCTAAGTGAAATAAGTCAGAGGGAGAAAGTCAAATCCCATATGATCTCACTCATAAATAGAAAATAAAAACAAACACATAGAGACAGAGATTAGACTGGTGGTTATCAGAGGGGAAGGGGGGATGGAAGAAGGGAAAAGGGATGATAGGGCACATGTGTATGCTGATGGATGGTAATTAGTCTTTGGGTGGTGAACATGATGTAATCTACACAGAAATCGAAATACAATGATGAACACCTGAAATATATATAATGTTGTAAATCAATGTTACCTCGATTTAAAAAAAATGCTCCTATTGACTATACACTGTGACAGGTGTAGAGATTCAAATCTGGATAAATGCGGTCCCATCCTCAAGTGCCTTGTAATGTAATACTCAACAGAGGGTCCTGTGCACAAAGGAGACAGATTCCTGGGGCCAGAGCTAGGCAGGGGACCAGGGTGCAGCCCTAACTTGGAATCATGAGGATTCCACCCACTCTGTTGCTGAGAACAATTCCTATTATGTTCTAATTCATCAAAAGTCGGGGCAAACTTCTTATGGTTTCAACTATGTTATCTTTTTAGTGTATCAGAGTTTAACAATAATGAGGGAACCCCGCTCTTGAGTCAAAGTCCTTATCTATTTCCTTTACTCAGAATTCTGCATCCTGTATCTAAAAGTTTTTATCCTCCTAGTGATCCTCACTCCCCCTTTTCACAAGGATGATAATCCTAATAATATACGTTGGGCGACGTCCCCTTTACCGTCTTTCTCTGTGAATGTTCTCTAGCGCCCTCCCAAGCGCAGGGAGGGTATCTCACCTGGAGTTGGTGTGCACAGACTCGGAGGAAGGGTGCACACTGGAAGGGGGTGTGGAAAGTGTTACTGACGTCAGTGAACCAAGGAGAGCCTCTAAATGAGTCACAGGAAAGTCCTGGAAGTTCTAGGGATCTCAGATATGGGAATAATAGGGAGAGGTGCCGAGTGGGAGGGGTGCAGGAATCTCCGCCTTTAATCTGAACTGTTTTGACTATTTCAGAGGAAATGTCTGAAACCCACATATAAGCAGGGGCCTCATGTGATTCAGTTTTCATGAGGTTCTGCATTCAAAGAAGCATGAAGCAACCAAAAGTAATTTTTAAAGTCCTTGTAACCTTTACTTGCATATCTCAGAAACCCCACAATATCATCTGATAAAATTTCTTTCTCCTTTTCAACACTGATACTCAACACTCTAGACCCCACAGAGTGCAAACTCTCTCAACCTCCTTTGCTCTCTGTGTAAAACATTATAAGGAGCCTCCTATAGAATGTAGAGCTGCTGCATGACTAGATTGTGTGTGTGTGTGTGTGTGTGTGTGTGTGTGTGTGTGACAGAGAGAGTGAGAGAGAGACAGACACAGGCAGAGACAGGGAGAGAACATTCTCCCAGAGAATTTCTGCTAAGCTAAATTCTCCACCTCTTACATATATTTTTTTGGAAACACCCATAGGGCCTCACTGAAGAGAGATAGGACCTATGTGTGCAGTTAACACACAGTTCTAGCATATTTTAACATTTCAAATGACAAACTCATTTCCTGTGGTTATTTGAGTCCCTTAGCTTTTTTCATAATGGGTCTTCTCTCCTAACCATTATGTGGGATGTAGCATTAGCCTTAGCACACCATTTACAAACTAATCAAATTGGTGGTGCCCATTGACTAAAGTGAGTTTCAAAAACTTTAATTATGGCATTCTTTAGGGAAGCATCTTTGAGACAAGGACTCCAAAGACGCCTTTGGTCCCTGCTCCCATCTAGCATACTGGTCGGTCTAGGCTGGTCCAGAGTGGCTCCTTCATTCCAAGGGGAACTTGGACCTATGGAGGTAAGTGATCCATTCCCCTCTCCCAAGACTCAACACTTCTCCAAAGGCTGGAAGTGATGTGCTGGAACGGAGGTTCCCGCTCACTTCCTGGGAGTGAATGGTGCCTGAAGAAGATCCTGAAACCAGTAGTTTTCCTTATATGAGTTAAAGTGTTTCCAAGTGTAGAGTGGAGCTCTTTCACCAAGAAGGCCATCTGAGACCCCTGTTTAGAAAGTAGGTTTTATTCTTTTGGCTGGTTGGGCCTTGAGTTGAAATGGGAGGGTGTATTCTTCAAAGGCTTAATCACAGATGCTGTGCTCGTCCCCAGGGGCATCCTTTTGTTCTGGGAAGCAATGCCTTTCAAGGAAGCCAGCAGGAGGATGTACGCCTCCATCTCATCATCTGCTCGAATCTTCTCTCCCAGCTGAGCTGGGAATATATAGATCCCATGAATATATTAGGGCTGGCAGTCTGTACTCTCCACAGTCTGAGTCCGTTCTTCTTCAGGCTGGTTTCCCTACCTACCCTGTCGCTCTCTTGCTCTTTCATTTTTATTGCCTCAGTAAAAGTGGTGGCTGAAAGAACAGAACAGAACAAAACACAGTGTACTGGCTTCTGCAGCCCACATGCTCTCATCTCCATATTTCTGCCTGACCCATATCTATTTTTATACATCTGCAACTCTTCTTGATTATTCTCTGGTTTGCGCTTTCCAAACAGAGCTTTGCTGTAGTTTGACTATTTGGATTCTTTGCTCAAGCCTTCAGTAGAAATTTTCCGGACACTGTCACAAGCCACAGATCTCAAGTGGTTTTCCAGGTATGGTGTAAAGAAGGTCTACTTCTGCCCCTTCCCCTCTGCCTCCTCCTCCAAATAACAACTCTGTAGGGCTTTAAAATTTGTTCCAGGAGGCGCAGTACCCCCTGTGAAAATGGGGGCAGCTCCTGGTATAAAAATTTCCAGACACAGTTGAATATTTTTCTCTTTTTTTCCCCCTTATCCCTAAGACCCAGGAGTTTATAAACTTATTAACACAATGTGGCACCAACCTGAAACTTGAAGGAGCTGTGGATTCTCAAAGCCCACCTGTAGACCCCACCTCAATTTAAGAGCCTCTACATCGACCAGGAGCTCCTAGTGGCTACTTGGGCGAGTGGCCAGGGAAGGGGCTGCAGCTTGCCTTTCTCAAAGGAAACCATGGGATAGTCTCCACACAGAGAACTGCTGTATGAAAGGAGCAGGATGTGACACCTTCATTTTTTTTATTTCCCAGAGTCCTAGTCAAGTGCATTCTGATGTAATGATCACCAGAAGTTTCTTAGCAAGCACCCATCATCCTCTGCACCCTGTTATACATTTCTGAACATCACAGTAATGGCTGGTCTTCACATCAAATGAGTCAAGTGAGGATCTGTCCATCTTATCAACAACCGATGGGCATCTATAAGATTACTGCTACTTAGTCTTCAATCAGTCTTAATTTTTTCTCATTATTTTCAAATGGTAAATGTTAATTCCTTTTATACTTCCTTACTTCATTTTTTTTTTCTCATTCACTCAACATGTATTTACCAAATAATGATTACATGCCAAGTATACAAGGATGAAAAGATATGGTCCCTGTGTTTGAAGAGCTCACATGTGGTATAGTGGTTAAGGAGATAGGTCTGGGAGTCAGATTGCATAGGTTCAAATCCAAGTCTACTATTTACTGTCTGCATGACCTTGGACAAGTAGCTTAGACCCTCTGAAGCCTCAGTTTCCTCATCTGAGTAATGGGCATGGTAATAATTATCATGAGATATACAGCTATGCTGTCCTCCCTCTGCATGGCAGTGCAGGACCATAGAAATGACCATGCAAGCTGAAACCATGTAAAACTATCTTAATAACTAGTGGGAAAAACTTCAATTGTTCCATGACCATTAAAAATTTTTGTCAAAATCTTTTAAAACTCTTACCGTCAGTTATAACTGTATAGAGAAATGAAGAAAATAGTAAAATTAATATTTATTAGTATATTGTAATTTAAAACATCAGAAATATTGATAGTTAAACAGTTTTATTTCTTTGTAAAAAACTTATCAAGGATGGCTTGAACAGTGTTTGCCTTCTTCTTCCTGAGATATAAAATGAAACAAGCGAGCATCTTTTCTATACCTGGGCAAATGGTCATACCTCTCTAAGTTTGGATCGTCTTCAAACATTTTATCCTTTGTGCTTTCACTGTCATGAAATATCTCTGAGAGTTCTTTTAATGTGAAGTTTTTGCTGAGGTCACTTCCTCCAGGATATCTTCATCCTTTTCACCACAACCCCTTTTCTCATTTATGTCAATAAATTGGCCTTTCACTAAGTTCCTCTGGCTGCATAGTGAGTCTCCAATGGCCGGTGTCAACATTCCCACAGTCAACTATTTCCTCTGCGATTCCATTTACTTTTGATTCAAATCTTGCAAAGTTATTTGGACAGCACAGTAAAAATTTCTGCCATTGTGCACACATATTGCCTGCTGTTACTTTCTGCCATGATGCTTGAATGTGTTCGGTTGCATGTTTTATGTCAGATTTCTTCCAAAACTCGGCTAAAGAAATTGCATGATGTCCCACTGTAGCATCAATAGCCTGTCCCGAAGTCGATCTAAGAAAATAGGCTTCAAAAGATAAAATAACTTCTTGGCTATTTGCCAGATTACTGAAATCGGTTTTGTAGTGAAAAGCAAATTTCCACATCTTCATTCAAGTGTCCAAGAGAATCAGGGTGACCTGGAGCATTATCCAACAGCTGTAGTGCATTAAAAGTTAAATTATGTAGGTTTTTCCCTGGGAGACAAGGAGGCAACACGATTACATTTTGCTGTCTGCGCATGAACGAAGTAACAGATGTGCAGCAACCAATCACAAACAGACTTTGAAAGAAGGGATGTGATTGGTCACCGATTATGATGCACATTTGTTATTTACATAGTGATTTGTGGATGAGGAGCTAGCAGTGACGTTTATACTTTATGCTACAATTGCTACAATTAAGGTTGCCAGATTTATTTTAGTTAGCGTACTATGGTAACTAAAATTTGAATCATGCTGTTGGGGAATTGATATTATTTAACTAAACTGTGGTGACTGGATTTTGTGCTTATTCAAACTTTGTGCAAATCGAGGAGAATCTTTGTGTATATATATACACACATGTATGTAGCACATAGTAAGCATCATTAACATTAACTTATTATTATTAGAGTAGAGAGTCGCACAAACAAATGTAATCTAGAGAACAGCTGGAGTCTCCTTTCTCTGGAGTTCTCCACTTGATTTGTTCCAACCCTATTTCCACCAAAATTCTTGCAAGTCCCCAGGAGACTCATATCATTGCAGGCATCGCTACCTCTAGACTTCCGCTTCCACAATGTATGGCACCCCGGAAATGAAGCTCAGTCCTTTGCTATATTGCACAAAGGAACCCCCTCAAACGAAATATTCATGAGTGGGGTGAACTTTACTGAGGATTCCACGGGGTGTGGTGGTGAAGATTGAGAAGAGTGCAAAGAACTTCAAATTGCATATTAGACATGCAAGTTCTTAAAAGTCCTTTCAACCACCCCCACCAGGGCTTCCTCCTTGGCCCCTCACTCCAAAGGCCCCAGCCTTGTACATCTTACTGATTCATCTCTGCGCCACAGCACCCACCTCCAAAATTTCTCTCCAAACTTCAAAGCTTTCTCGAAAGCAATTTAGCCCTCTGGAGCTCCTGCTCAACTCCTAAATTTGCATAGCTCATTAGCTCATCGAACGCCGAAAAAAAGGGAAAGAAAGAGGGAAGAAAGGAAGGGAAAAAGGAAAAAAAGAAGTATTTCTTTGAACAGGAACCACCCTCTTTAAGGCTATTGTCAGGTTTATTTAGTAAAAAAGAAAAGAAAAAGTTATAAGATTCCCAGTTAAAGTTGAATTTCAGATAAACAATTGTATTTTTTTACTGTAAGTATGTCCCAAATATTCCATGGAACATTCTTCTGCTAAAAAATTATTTGCTGTTTATCTGAAATTCAAATTTAACTGGGTATCCTGTATTTTATCCGGCAACTCTAATTGTTGCTGTGAAAAGCACCCTTTATTTGTTCCTAGTTCACAATCACAGTAAAGCAGGAGAAGTGGAATAATAAGGTATGCACGGAGCCCAGTGGGAACGAGAATAAGGAGCAGCCAAGTCTGCCTGGAGGAGTCAGGGGAAGCTTCCAGAGGAGCTGGGACTTGAAAGTTAAATGGGACTTTTCCAGGCACAAGGAGCAGTGCAGACAGAGGTGATGGCATGCGCAAAATGATGACGGGATGAGGGGGTGGATATTTCTTATTCAGGTAAAATGAAGAATTTCACTTTCCATCACTCAGTGTTCCCTTTCCTTGCTAGGTGAGGTGCTCTTAATGAGATGCTGGGCTAGTGCAACCCGAGATAGTTACAGCTTGACTCAGTCAAGGTCCCGGCACAGTTGACAGATGGTAGAGTTTCATTAACGGGGCTTTTTACAAAGGAGTGGCCGGGGTTGCGGGGAACCAATAAGAGAGGGTGAAGCAACCCAAGATTAGTGGAAGCAAGGAGCCATTACCAGCCACGCTGACCCCACTCCGGGCTTGAAGAGCAAAGCGACGAGGTGTGGCCAGCAGGGAACCTGGGAGTCAGTCCCCCACCTCGCTCTCCTCCCTCTGTCCAGCTGAAGCTTTCCATCAAGATCAGCCTCGGCGTCTCCAGGCAGACGAGGAGAGGAGGAGCAGGGCAAAGAGACAAGTAGGGAATACCCAGCATGGCAGCCAAAGAAAATCATAAGACATGGATTTTGCAAGAAACTCACATTGACCACTTGGGTAGGGTCCTTAACTAAACACCGGGGACCACCTGAGCTTGATGTCACCAGCACAGGGCCTTGTCAGTGTCAATGGTCCCACACACATCTCAGAAATGGAAAGAACTTCAGCTGGCCTCCTGGTCTAGTCCTCCACCTATAAATTCCAAGGTAAGGAATAA
The DNA here is from genome assembly GCA_031878705.1 of Tapirus indicus. Taxonomy (NCBI): domain Eukaryota; kingdom Metazoa; phylum Chordata; class Mammalia; order Perissodactyla; family Tapiridae; genus Tapirus; species Tapirus indicus. The sequence goes on along the minus strand of CM062937.1, from coordinate 27,700,009 downwards.
CTCTCTGCATTTTGTATATATTAGGTGTAAAAGGTTGAATATTTGCTCAAGGTCACAGTGCTAACAAATGGTGCATGGGGCGGAGGGGCAAAGAGAACAAGAGCAAGTTGAACTTTGATGGCCTGTCTTTCGCTACAATGTTCTTTGCACTTCACTTTTCAGGCTACAATAGAGTTAGTGGTTACATTTGTATCCTGGAACAGAAAACATATGCTGATTTCAAGATGAGACTTTCTGGCTTTTTTTAAACAATTTATTTATGTCTCTATACATACCTGCAGCAAAACAACTACACAGCGGATTATATCACTAAACACTCAGGTTCCACAGCCAATGAGGAATTTCTCTATTACATAAAAGCTTTCTTAATGCTTGTGTACAATCACTTTAAAAGATAATATTTGTATTTAATTTCTAAAGCCATTCATTGTGTTTTCCAGAGGTCTATGTGCGTTTCCATTAGATGAATGTGGCTGTATCTACTACATATCAAAACAGCTGGTTGAAAAGTGAAAAATGAAGTTATATTTTAGGCACATTAATTTAGTTGAAACATGGCAATATAAATATAGGTTATGAACTATCAATAAGGATCTTGGAAACTGTTCTTTTAGAACATATACATTCTCACCCAGAGGCAGTTGTCAGGTGAGTTCTGAGTCCAGAGTTGCAGGCAAAAGTCTTGCTTACAACCATAGGTGATGGGCACCCTGGACCAGGCCGTGGGCACTCTGTCTACCTCAGGGGGGTGATGCGTATGGTGGAGAGATGACAGGCATGTGATCAGACAGACCAAAATTTGGGTTAAGGGGTCTTTCCCCTTTCTAACAGTGGGAACTGAGGCTAATCCTTAACTTCTCAGAGTCTCATTTTTCCATCTCTAAAATGGGAATAATAATACATCCCTGGATAGATTGTGGTTTTTATTAAAAACAGAAATAGTTAACACATATGTAATGCTTGTTATATTCCAAGTATTGTTCTAAGTTCACCTGTTATGGGTTGAATCGTGTCCTCCCCAAAAAAGCAACGTTGAAGTCCTAACTCCCAGTGTCTCAGAACGTGACCTTATGTGGAAATTGGGTCTTTACAGAGGTCAAGTTAACATGAGCTCATTCAGGTGGACTCTAATCCAATGTAACTGATGTCCTTATAAAAAGGGAAAATTTGGACACAGAGACAGACATGCATGGAGGGAGGATGACGTGAAGACTCAGGGAGAAGATGGCCACTTACAAGCCAAGGGACCCCTGGGGCCACCAGAAACTGGAGGAGCAGGGAAGGAGGCTCCCCTAGCGCCTTCGGAGGGAGCATGGCCCTGCCAACTCCTTGATTTCTGACTTCTGGCCTCCAGAACTGTGAGACAATAAATTTGTGTCGTTCTAAGGCACCTAATTTGTGATACTTTGTGATGGCAGCCTTAGGAAACTAATACAGCATTTAATCCTCACGACAACCCTACAGAATAAGTACTATTGTTAACCCCACTTTACAGGTGAGGTAACTGAGGCCCAGAGAGGTAATTTGCCTGGAGTCTCACGCCAGTAGGTGTAGTGGAGCCAGGATTCAGCTGAGCCAGCCTGGATCCAGAGCCCTCGCTCTTAACCACCGTGATCTACTAACAGTAGCTCACCAGCGTATGAACCGGTGCCCGACACCATCTGCAGCACTTAACAAGCCCACAAGAGCAGGAGCTGCTGCTGTTGTCCTTGCCATTAGGCAATCCACAAAGCTTTTGCCCCCAAGGACAGGATGACTTCAGGGACGGGTCCATCCAGGTGCAAGGTTTCAGGGCTCAGCCCACTCAGGAAGCCCTTTACCTGGGGCAATGCATGGATGGGCTAGAGGCCAAGTGAAACTCAGGAGGGGTCATAACCTGAAGGCCAAAGGCCTGAACCAACTTGACAGGTGTTTGCTGATCAGCTTAGTAATAAGACTAGTCACCAGCTCTTGGCCACCTTCCATGTATCTGGAACTAGGTGCTTTATGCTTCCATCCTATTCAGTCTTCAGCATAACTCTAAGAGATAGACAATATCATCCTTGTGGTTCAGGTGGGTGAACTGAAGCTCAAAGTGGCTGAGCTTTGAGTTTCACCAGGGCCACGCCACTGGTGAAAGGGTAGAGCCCCAGTTCCAAGCCAGGTCTCACTGACTGAGAACCCACATCCTTCCCAGCACCTGCTCCCCTCCAGCCACTGGGTTGCTCAGCAGCCCGCCAGGGCTTGGTCATTTTAACAGAAATTGCCTCATTATCTGGGTCTGCTTCTGAGACTCTCACCAAGGTGTAACCACATGGAGGGGTGCAGGTGCCCGGAGAGCCAGACACTCTTATCTCTTGCAATTGACTACCCTGCACAACATTACCGTAAATATCTCTAAGGAGGGAATGCTGCCAGACAAGGAATGCTAACAAAGCAGATGGGGATCTTATGTTCCCGCTCCCTCTGGAAAGAGTCCAGCTGTGGAAAGAGAGGCTTGCAAAGGTCTGAAATCTGGGGGTCTCAAGTTAATGGGTGCATTTTGGAGACTGAACATATATACATCACCTGAAATTGACATGGCTCCAAGACATAACTATGTAACCAATTCGGAGCCGGGCAGCCTGAGAATGTTATGTAAGTCAGACTTTCCCACTACTAGACTCCTTTCAGCACATTTCCTTGAGCATTTAGAGGGTCTAAAGACGAATTTAGACTCTGTTTAGATTAGTGAATTTTCAAATAACTACTTGATACCCAAGACACTTGAAAGAATTAATGTATTGCTCAAGCACCTAACTCACAAATTGAAATCTGCTTTACAGGTCACCTCTGTGGGGAAATACATCTTATTTTCTTAACTAGTTCAAAGACAGAATTTGGTGTTTTAAAGAATTGGTCTCAAATGAAATATGCAAGATCAAGTTGAAAGAAAAGCTCACAATTTGCACATCTTTAAACGCAACCACTGATGTATGTGCCAGACACAGTCATGACTGGGGTCTGAGTCACAAATATTGCAAGACTGAGATAACAGGCTTTGATTATAGTGTGAAATGTAGGGACTGCACCGAAAATAACCCCAAAATGTTAAAAGGGGAGATATTTTCGATTAGAGACATTCACGCTCATAGTTTTGAGGTCACTGGGCTCAAAAGAATGCACTGTTTTATTTTTTTCTGGAGTGTGCTAGCTTGGTGCAATTATCTAACAACTAGAATACAGGAAAAGAAACAAAAATTATTTTTCTGCATGAGGACAAAAATGTGTTTTGTAGTTTTTATTTTAAATACTTTTTATTTTTGGAAAGCTAATTTTTATCAAAGCTCAAAGAAATTTCCAGACAATTTAATCTATCCTCACCTCTGTGCAAAGTTGGAAAAGAGCTTGAATTAATTACTGCATTTAAGATGGAATCTCTTTGGAGACACATTCCTATATTACTGAGTATTTCTAGGGACTTGTAAAGATGGTAGGTCTTTGGAGGGGGAAATTTCTGGTTCCTGGTCCCTATTCTTCCATACATGAGAGAAATTCAGCCGATACCTCTATCCTGAAGCTCCTCCACCCTTTCCCTAGTGATAGAGGGTCCATCTTCCCCCCTCCCACTGAGCTACCTCCTCTCTCCCAGTGACCTCAGATTGGCCACATGCCCCACGTGCCTGGGGGTGGTTACTTTGGCATAAAACAGGCCCCAGCCCCCTCCCTCCTGTCTGCCTACAGGTGATGGGAGGCCCGCTTTTGCGTTCTCTCCCCATAAACTCAGCCAGGACAGGAATTCTCCTCGTGCCAGGGCAGGGGTTTGCTCTAGTTCTCCAGCTGCCCCACCTGTGACTGAGGCAAAGTGGGGGTAAGGATGGGGAGTTCAATTCAGCAAAAAAAGAGGCACATTTAGGTCTTGGATCCAAGCCACATTCTCTAGTCCAGCTTTTCAATTGGTGTAGAACCTGGAATGGCTGATGGGCAAGCTCCAACAGCAGGGACCAGATACCAAAATAATGTTGAATCAACTATTAATGCCAGGAATTGATATAGAATGATCCAATTCAGCTGCTCAGGAGTGTGAGGTAATTGGCAACATCAACAGCTCAATCAAGTGTGAACGAACCAATCTAAAACCCCCCCCCTCCCTTTTTGGGTAAGAAACAAATGGAGGAAAACTCATTTTTGTCGGTGTGGTTAGTTTTGTTTGTCATTGCTAGAATGTGTGAGGTATAAGGCTGGCCTTCCCAAGGTCACTGCCAGGTGTGGCCACAGAGAAGTGAGACCAGCCTCCCAAGTCCTTGGAGGAAAAAACAGTTCAGGTCATGGCTGCAGCCACAGCTTACCTGCTGTGCTCAGTGAGCACCAGTGATCGTCATACAAACAGACAGTGTCCGAAGCTGACATGGTGCCTCATCTAATGATTCGTGTATATAATTCTCCTCGGGTGCTCTTAGCATATATAAAATGTGTTGAAAGATAATTTGCCTTAGGGGTGAAAGAGTAACGCAAATGAGCAATTCATCACTCAGCTAGGTGTGAGGCGTATCTTTTTGATGTATTGCTAGTTTCCCGGTCCAAGCAATAGACACCACTGGAACAGAGATTTTTGAGTTAAAAATAGAAGCATCAGACAGGATGAGAACTGGCAAGAGCTGAGGACCTGTGAGAGCATGTGGGGAAAGCATTTTGGAAACCAACAGACCAAAGTGTGAGTCCTATCCCTGCCGTGGGACCTCACACAAGTCACCTAACTTTAGGAGCCTCAGTTTCCTCATCTGAAAGATGGACAGAATCATACCTTCTTGCAGGGTTAAATAATTTGGGGTAGGTAAAACTTTAGCACAGTGTCTGGCACATAGTAGGCATTTGGTAAATGCACACCACCTCCCAAATACCCTTTTAAAGGGCAGCCCTATCAAATAGCATGCAGTGGTCAATGACCTCTAGGAGGGAAGGGGCTGGGCTGCCTAGCTTTTATTTCGTATTTACACACCATAGTCTGAAGCAGACCCTCAAATCACTTGAAGGAAAAGAAAAGAAGCATTACCACATACGTGCCTCGCTCAAGAAGGTTTGCAAAGGGGGAATCCCGAATTCTGAAATGACCACGGGGCTCACGATGGCTGAGAAGGCGCCACCCCTGCGCCTGGGAAATGCCTGGCCCGACGCTGCCCTCTACTGGCGGCCGCAATAATCTCCACCACCCGCAGCCTCGCCCAGGCTGGTGCTGAGAGCCGGGCGCCCGTGCCAGCCTCGATTTCCGTCTTCGCATCTCCCAGCTTGAAGGCCCCCCAGGATTCTTAGAGCTGCTTGTGAAGATGCTCAACAGGCTAAGAACGAGGGCTGAGGAGGGAGCGAGGCCAGCGGCGCCCGGCGGCCGAGCACCCAGCGCAGCCCCCTTGCTCGCTACAGCAAATGGGAACCGTGCAGCCTGCGGAACGAGAGGCCATCGCCTTCGCATGCATTTTAAGTCGCCTGTCGTGTTTCCACGTCCTCATCCCCCGCCCCATCCTAATCCTTGTCTGTTTCACTTTCCGTTTTAGGATTTTTGCTTCTTATTTGGTATTTTAGTATCCTTGACCCCAGCCCTTTATCTCCCTCCTTCTCTTCTCTTTCGGTTAAAGTCAGTGATTTTTTTTAAACCCCAATTTGTAATGGTCGTTGCAGGGGACACTTAACTTCCCAAACACCCCTTTGTCCTTCTAGGAGCAGCTACCCCTGCCCCTTGGGAAATTCCTCCTCCCGTCCCCCCACGGTGGTCCAATCGGGAGCTTATATGACTGACCTCTTTGGATACTGTGAGTGGGAAGAGGGTGGGCATCTCTGGGTCACAGTGACAGTTGCTCCAGGATCCAGACTGGGCGGGTCAGAGCCCTGCCCCCACATTCCTCATGTTGGGAGAACCCGTTCCTTGTGGTGGCCAAGCGGGGAAGCAATGACCCGGGCAAAGACATGCTCCCTAGGGGAGACACCCAGGCCGCAGTGGAGGCGAATGTGGGCCGCAGGAAGGGAGCAGCAAGAAGGAGGTGGGTGGTGAGTCCTGGCGGAACTGCGTCCTTAGCTCTACGCCCAGCTCCACCTTGTGCCTTTGGTGCAGGAGCGCCAGAACCTTCTCTCCGCCTAGAGTAGCGGGCTTGGATTTGCACCACTTGCATCTTTTTTCTCTTCCGGGACTCATCTCCCTGCAGCCATCACGCAGGTGCTGTGGGCGTTTCTGGCCGCTTTGCCCTCCTCCCTCTGGACTCCCAGTGCCTGGCCAGGGACCTGGCTGTTGAGGGAGCCGCCTCAGAACCACTTGAGACCCAGGCCCTGGACCTCTGGGAGGCATGGCTTCTAAGCACCAGGCCTTAGCAGCCTTGCTTTGCTTCTTCCTCCACAGCCTTCTCACCCGTGGCAAATCTCCAACACCCTTGCTTTAAAAGTGCTTATGGTCTGAGTCTAGGTTTACCCCTTCTGAAGAGCTTGGATACAATTTAAAAGTTCTCCATTATGGAAATTTTCAACAGTGCAAAAATAGTGTGATAAATAACAACAAAGAACATTCTGCCCTGGTTTCATCTTTCCCTCCCCCTACTGGAATATTTTTAAAGCAAATCCCAGACATCATATCTTAGATCTTAAATCCTTCTATGCCTACCTCTCATACTGAAGAACTTTTCAGAAAACGTCACTATTACCTCACGCCCAACAAAATGAACAATAATTTTTCAATATCATCTAGTACCCAGTCCATGTTCAGTTTCCCCCAATTATCTCAAATAATTGTGCAGTTGGTTTCTCTGAATCAGGGTTCAAACAGAACCCGCACATTGTATTTGGTTATGCCTCTTAGTCTCCTTTAACCTATAATGGTTCTCTTCTATTTTGTTTATTTATTATGTATTCTTCATGTATTTGTTGAGGAAATTGGTTCATTTGTCCTGACAATATCTCATGTTCTGAATTTGGCTGATTATAGCTTCCTGGTGTTATTAACATGTTCTTTTATTTCCTGTATTTCTTGAAAACTACTAGTTCAATCTAGAGGTCTGATTAGATTTAAGTTTGATTTTTGTTTTTTTTACAAGAATCCATCACAGGTGGTGCTGCATACCTCCCCTTGCATCACATCGTGTGCTCATAACATCTGGTTGTCTTACTTTTCATTAAGATTGATCTGTGTGTTCTGATGGTGTCAGTCTAACCCATTTACCATAAAGCTTCTCATCAACCTTCTTCTAATGATTTTAGCAACCATTTATGACCATCACCTACATCCATTCCTTTTATAAGGGTTGCAAAATCTCTCCCTTCCCAAGTGAAACTATTTTCTGGAAACAGGTTCTTTTTGGAATTTCCGTTTGGCTTGTATATCCCTTACATTGGAGCGGGTGGGTATATCAGTTATCTGCTGCTGTGTAACGAGCAGCTTCAAGTCTTAAGCGGCTTCAAACAACAACAATCATTTACTCAGCTCACAAATCTGCAATTTAGGCAGAACTTGGAAGGGAAAGCTCTTCTCTCCTCTATGTGGCATCAGCAGGGGTAGCTCAATGGCTGGGAGTGACTGACACCTAGGGGCTGGAATTATCTGAAGGCAATTCAAACTGGCTGCTGGAGGGACCTGAGCTGGAGCTGTCAGCTGCCGCACTCACATGGCTCCTCCACATGGCTGCATGGCTGCCTCCTGGCTGTGTTCCAAGGGTGGGCAACCCAAGAGAGCAAGGAGAAAATACCTGGCATTTTTATGACCAGACCCAGAGGTCACATAGCAACACTTCTATTGTACTCTATTGGTCAAAGCTGTCACAGAGGTCCATCCAGGTTCAAAAAGAGGGGACACCACAGAATGTCTTCAAGACATTCTGGTTTAAGTCCTACCCATTTCTGGAGTATTCATGCTTTTCAAGGCACAATTTTAGGCACTATGAAAAGTACAAGATTAATAGAACATGATCCCAGTCCTTAAGGGCCTTCCAATATAATATTGGCCATAAGACAGGTAGGAAAAATGTCACCCAAGGCTGCTGTGAAAAATGCCAGAAGGAAACTATAAGGCACAGTGGGGTCTGAAGAGGGAGTGGGGACCTGCACTGGAGACCCACCTGGGGACACAGTTGGTCAGGTCTGAGGGACAGCTTATAAATCTTGTGACTCTGAAGGAAGGACATGACAGAGACTCAGACGCTGGTGAAATTTTAACTGTTAGAAGTTAGACTAAATTAGGCAGGAAGGGGCAAGATCTAAGGAAGCAGCTCTACGGGATAGTGAAAGAGGAAGCTCTTCAAAGAGGCCCAAAGTACTTTTTGTGAAATAGGATAGGATAGCAATCAACCAATCAATTATAAAATAATAGAAGAAATCTTCATGCTTTAATCCTATGCCAAACGGATGAAATAAACAAGACATGTGTGCCTGCAAAATCCTTGATTATAATCAATGAGAATGGATGCTTTTACTGGGTGCCAAGCACTGTGCTGAGAGGTTTCCAGAATTATCTCATTGTATATTCACATTAGCCTTACATAGCAGATATTTTGCAGATAAGACAACTAAGGCTCAGGTAAGTGAAGTAAGTTATCCAAGTTTCCCCTGCCAGGATTGGAACTAATCTATATTTAATTTGCACCCCAAGAGTATCTTAAAATATTATCTTTTAAACGAAGTATATGCTCTTGAGCTTACTGCTCATGTTCTGAGATACAGTGGGAATTTCCCAGGGGACAGGAAAGGGGAAAGGTGGCAGTTCACAGTGAACTTCGGACATTTAGCCCAGTGTGCACCTGCACAGGCCTTGAAGTCTGTGGGGGCCCACAACGAACCTCAGTTCCACCGATTACCTGGCCAATCACTGTGGGGGCCTCCCAGTTTCCTCACCTTTAAAATGAAGGAAATATAAGTCGTGCATCTGCTAACTCTGCTTGTCGTCTCTTGTTTTCACCCCACAACAACTTTGAAGCAGAAATCATCACGTCTGTGCACTCACTGGAAATAGTCCCCTCCCGCGAGAGCATTAATGAACAATGTGTGCTTTACTGAAGATTTCCTGACAATGTACTGTGCACAGCACTTCCTCCAAACCCCCACTAGATACAGTTCCCATGTCTCTCTTCTCAGCCTCACAGCTCCCAGGACCCCCACTCTCTCACTCTGTACTCCACAGTGCTCAGTTTTGGCTCCTGACTCCTTCCCATTCAGATCTGCCCCCTTGTGCCCCAGCCCTTTCATCCTCTTTCTCTTGTCTTCGGCAGAGGCCTTCGGCTCATTCCCAGTCTGTTTCCAAACCAGCAAACCCACACCTATCTCCCTGCTTCAGCAAATTAGGATCCACTCCCCTTCAATGTCAATGGAGGACCATAAATCATATGTCCAACAGGGATGATAGAGAATTCATGTAAATGCATTGCATGATAATCATTGAATTAAAGGACTATTGGTAATAGTCCTGCCCTCTTCCCTCCTACACCACTGCTGAGTTGATGCCAAAAGTAAATGGCAGAAAAGCCCATCGTCTGGGGCTCCCATTGCAGAAGAGGGCATTTTATCACATCATTGGGAAAAGCAAAGCCAGCACTAGAATGGGAACCTATAAGTTGTCAACATGTGGGCCAAAAACTAGGCACTCTCTCTAAAAGGAAACTCCACCTACAACCAGAAAGTTGGAGCTGAATTCTGATTCTGGAATGCTGAGAAATAGGAGCCTCACTTACATCAAGTCTGGCCTGCATTCCCCATCCTTAAAGGTGGAAAGAGGCAGTGCAGTACATGAGAAAAGAGCCTGAGAATTAGAAGACCTGGGCCCGATCTGCCACAAACCATAACTCCACACTAATGTCTTTGTCCCTTCAAGGGCACCAGGTCAGATGTCCACAAAAGTGGCAGGTGTATGTGTGGGATGGAGGAGGGGGAAGATGTTGGGCAAAAAAAGCCAGTACAAAACACTCTTACAAGCCATGGACCATTGTTAGCTCCACTGAATAGAGACGTGGAGAGGTTGAGTCAATATCCCAAGGTCACGTCGCTGGTAAGTGGTAGAGCTAGGAATCCTACTCCAACAGTCTGACTCCAGAGCCAGCGCCCTTGGCCAACAGACCAAGGCCCCTCCAAGCATCATCTTCACCATCACAGCTAAAAGGTACCAAATACTAAGTTTATGCCAAATAGGATAGAAGGTGCGTCACCAGCATTATTTTTTGAATCCTCACAACAACAATGTGAAGTAGATATTATCAGCCTCTTCTTTTTATATAGGGAGCAGATGGAAGCTCAGAGAAGTGGCCTGCTCACAGCGATAAGCGGAGGGAGATGAGGCGTCCGCACAGGCCATCTGATTTGGGGTATGGCTCTTGAGCAGTGCACCACACTGCCTCTCTCTGGGGCCACTGAGGGCACACTTCCCTCTGCACTGAACTGCAGAAAGGGAGGGATTTTGCTAAGGACCAGAGCTCTCGGTACCAACTGGATAGGGGCAAGAGTAATGGATGTTGTTACCTTGGGTTCTCTCAGGTTGGTGGGATCTAAAGAAAAACCTGTTGGAGTTGACTTAAGCTTTTTCAAAGTGACTCAGCGAGAAAACTTCATCATGAGAATGATCGCAGGACTGTGAAAACATCAAAGCATAAGCAACAGCTATCTGCACACCATCTTTGCTGCTCAGGCCCTGAAAGTCATCACAGCAGGGGAAACGTGGGCAAGAGGAAGGACTGCAGGCCTTGGCCTTGAGAGGTGCCGTCTTCAGCTACAACCTTCTGAGGCTCAGTTTTCTCATCTCTAAAATGGGACTAAAAGAATCTCACCTCTTTGCACCAGATTAAGAAATCCTAAAAGTACATGAACTAATAAATATGAAAATGTTTGAGAACTCTTGGGAAGAAAAGTGCTATAGAAACATGAGGCAGTGTTTGCATGGACCATATGTATGTCACGTTTGCATAGACTATTGCACTGATGGATTTATGCTTCCTAGTAGTACTAAACCAGATTGCCAGACTATTGGAACACAACCAGAATATCTGATTCTACTAGGCAGACATTAAGTATGTAGAAATAAGTGAATAGCTTTTAACTGTAAGTTGCCAGCTGTTGCACAGCCAATGAAATAGATTAAACTTGAATGTTATGAGCATAGACAGTTCCCACTGTTGACAGGCATGGGAAGGATGGGAGATTAGGTACTCTGATAGACTCTCTCTCTACAGCATAACTACAGTATACAATATAACTAGATCCTAGACAAAATACATGCACACACACACAGTATTTAAACTATTACTAAGCTCACAAGTGGTCCCAGGTCAGTAGTGTCCCTTCTCTCCTGGAGAAGCAAAGGAATATTTTCTGTCAAGGAAAGTTCCAATTTAAGTCCTCAGATTTCCCACAGAGTTCAATCAAATATGAGCTAAAAAAAAAAAAATGAACAAACACATAGGGAAATAAATCATGTGAAACAGGAAGGTAGTTCTCAACCAATGTGTCTTGCCTTCCTTCCATGGTGAAGAATTGTTGCTGGAAAGCAACTGCCCACCTGGTGATGACAGTTTCCAGCCACCTTGCATCTAGATAGAGCATGAACTGAGCTTTGGCCAATGGAAAGAAGGCAGGAGTGGTGCATACCATTTCTAGGCCTGGCCCACAAGACCACCCCTGGGATCCTCTAAGTGTCTCCCTGTCCACTCACAGAGCATTGGTGCTCAGGGTGAACTTGGAGACCACATGTTGAATATGGCAGAGCCCTCCCCACTCAGGGTCACTGAATGACTGCATGGAGCAAAGTCCCACCTCAATCCACCAACCTGACACTAAATGAGTAAGAAAAAAAGATCAGTGTTAGGTCACTGAGGTTTTGGAGTTGAAGTGTGCAGCAGTTAGTTTTACCTTAACTAATTAGTCACTGTGAGAGTCAGCAGAAACAATAAACTACAAATTTAGCACCAAGGGTTTTAGAGTTTGGAATGATAATATTTAGAATATAAAATAATCTTTATGACATGTTTAAAGAAATGAAAGAGAACCAAAATTATCAAGGAACAAAAGACTATCAAAAATAACCAGGCAGGATTAAGAAAGAGTCAAACAGAATTTGGGACATTAAAAATATAATTATTTAAGCTAAAATTTTGGTGGTAAGCTAAATAGTAGAATAAACACAATTGAAAAGCTAGTCAACTGGAAGATATAATTGAATGACCCAGAAGTCAGCATATCAGGGAAAGAGATTAAAATATGAAAGAAAGACTACAGTGGGTTGAATGGTGGCTCCTCAAAAGATATGTCTACCCAGAACCTGTGGTTGTGACCTTATTTGGAAAAAGAGTCTTTACAGGTGTAATTAAGTTAAGGATCTCAAGATGAGATCATCTTAGATTATCCAAGGTCCTTATAAGAAGAGAAGACACAGACTTGCCAAAGGGAGAAGACTGTGTGAAGATAGAGGCAGAGATCAGAGTGAGGAATCTACAAGCCAAAGAACAGCAAGGAATTCCAGCAGCACCGGAAGCTGGGAGACAGGCTCAGAGCAGATTCGCCCTCAGACCCAACCCTGCCAACATCTTGGATTTCAGACTTCCAGCCTGCAGAACTGTGAGAGAATAAATTTCTGTTGTTTTAAGCCTCCAGTTTGTGGTAATTTGTTAGAGCAGCCCTGGGAAACTAACACAAAGGCTAGGAGATGAGAAGAATAGAATGAGAGGTTCCATGTTCCATCTAGTAATAGAGCCAGAAGGAAGAATAGAGAGACTGGAGGAAGGGCAATATTACAAGAGATAATGGCTGATCATTTTCCAAACTGATGAAATGCATGAATCCTTAGATAAGTAATCCCAGCATATAAAAAAGTAGGTTAAATTGTAATACCAAAATTCATACCAAAACAAACTGTAGTGGGAATGCAGAATATCCATTTCTTCAGAGTCTATACCTGGCAGTAGAATTACTGGGTCATGGGTAGAGCTTGCCCAAATCCCCCTATAAAGACAAACAGCAAAATCATGGGTGCCCTTAACCTTCTTTAACTTTTTCCATAGAATTTATTACCACCTGACATTATTTATATCTATTTGGTTTTTTGTCTGCAGCTCTTCACAGGAATGTAAGTTCCATGAGGGTAGAAACTTTGTCCTGTTTTGTTCACATGTATGTCTCCAGTGCCTAGAGGAGTGTATCTCTGGGCTCATGGAAGACACTGGATACTTTTTGAATAAACGATAAGTGAATGATACATGTCTATTATGTACACAAAGCAACTACTCTGAGAATATTTATAAAGAATGAATAAGTCAGGCACTGTTCCAGGGGCTGGGGACACAGCACGGACAAGACAAAGTCCCCACTGTCATGGAGCATACATTCTTTAATAAAAATAAAAGATGGATAATTTGATGCTAGAGTCTAATAGATCATTTAGAGAAGCAAAGTTATCTTGTCATAAGTCCCTTTAAGTTAGTGTTAAAGGAGTGTACTCTTGTAGGAGATGATCCTAGGAAAGAATATAACATGGCGCATGGGTTGAACAAGCCCAGTGGGCTTTGTTTTTATTCTGGTGTTTATGTTTCAATTCTAGAAGTCAAGCGTTGGTTTATATTGTGCCTGAAGCTTTCCCAGTGGTGTCTCCTTATGAAAACATTAACTGAGCTTGGCTTCTGTGAGGTAAATTCCAAGACTTCCAAAGAAAACATTTTCGAAAATACCAACCCAATTCTACTTAAGAAAATCAAGCATTGTCAGAAGTTATTGCTCCACCTAAAGAAGGTTATTTCTTCACCAACTGCCATTTTCACTCCTCCCAATATTATCTAAACATCTGGGAACCCATGCTCTATTCGTGTCATAGGTAGGCACATGATGAGAAGTGTCCATCGTGAAGCTGCATCTTGGCCTCGCCACTCTAGGTTTGCTGGTGGTCACTAGGGATCCCCTCCATGGGACCATAGACGGGCATCTCATGTAAGATGTGAAAAGAGTTCCAAAGAAGCCACGTGTGAAAACTGATGCCAAGTAGCTCCAGAGGTCTGAAAATTTAGGAACAATTTAGCTTCAAGGAGAAACAATTCTGATGAGAAAAGATTCTGGAAAATGTATTGCCAATTCAATGGCAGAGACATTTCAAAATAAGACATCAAACCACAAACGGGAGATTCATTGTTAATTCCTTGGGTCCACTGATAAGGCCATTTTTGCATTTCATTTGTTTCCATGTGTGATAGAAGAGGTAGTGATTGCCATGTAGAAGTCAACCTCTGACCTTATCAACAGGTGGACTTGAAATCAAATAGATCTAGAAAGATTGATAAGAATCAAAATGACACAAAAGGTGATGAAGCAAGGAGATGTATTTGCCATTCTTTTAAAACTTAATTTTCTGGGTTTTCCATTTGTGACCCATCAGGGTGGCCACTCAGCCTGACAAGCTGCTTCAAGGGTTGAGGCTTGGAACTGGACAGCTCTGTGTGCTGAGCAGGCCAGCAGGCCTGCGCTGGGAAAGCGGATTGGAGTTGATATAATAAATAGTTCCTCATGGCTACACCAGGGATTTCTTCCCTCAGCAGCCCTCCTTCACTGCCACGAGTCTACATGGGGGTTACTCCAGTGAAACCAGATGGGGGTGGAGTCCATTAGATGTTTCCCTGAAAGAATTAAGCTTTGTTCCTCAGGGAAGTTGGTAGTGAAGGATGTGATTTTAAATAGAAATTTCTGGCCTGGGTTTCTCATCTCAAAAATCCTACCTCAAGTCAGGATATTTTCCCTCGTTTTTAAATCATAACGCTGAGTCTTATCAGGGCGAGGAGTGTGTGTAAAAACTAAATGCATGCTTCAGAAAGCAAATATATAGACATATGGCTTCAAATGCTAACCAAAGCTGCAGTTCCAGTTCAGGTCAGTAGCCATGGCAGGGAAGAGGGGGTACAAGATCAAACAACAACCTTGCCTTTCCTTTGACTTGAGCCAAGTTCAGGAAATTTAGGGGGAAGCAGACCAGAGGTGATCATGACAGTAGATAAGAAAGATAGTAGCTAAGTAGATAAGATATGGCAAGGACACCATAGCATTTGAATTCACTCTTGGAGCCCTCAACTCCTCATTCTTTCAGAAAAGAAACTTGAACCCAGAAAGACTTTGAGGCCACAAGGTGTAGATAAGGCCATAGCCCAGGCTAGAATCTATGTCTCTTTCTTCCATCCATTGCTCTCCTCACACAGATATCTTCAAGAGACAGAAGAGAAAAGTGACCAGGCCAAAGTCCAGGATCAGCGTATGAACCTGGAGAGGAAGGGGACTCACGTGAGAGAAGAAGTCCTGGGATTTAGCAATGAACTGAAAAAATACAAAATATGGCTAAGTAAAACACAAGGTAATCCAGTTTTGGCAGAGCACTGCCTTTTTATTTCATGTTATTAAGAAACTCATGCTTTCCTGCTGACCACAGAACCACCTGGAAGTGGAAGCTGGGCTAAAACAGGATACCTTCTACCTCACACCATGTCGCCCAAGGGAACTGTTGTTCCTGAGAACTTTTCCAGACTCTCAGTTACAAATGGCTTAAACTCCCGAACCTAAAATCTCTCGGGAATGTGAAAGAAGTTGTTTTAAACCTCCAGAGCACTAGATTACTCACCAGTTTGGAATTTAGTGAAAAGGTAAACCATAAGAGCTTTAAGTTGGTTGTCTACTTGCCTCTTAAGATATGTGACAGAGTTTGCAAAACACTTATAGCCATCTCTGCTTTCTATTCCTAGAGCCCATCCTGGGTTGGGTGTGGACTGGCAGTGGAGAGAAGAGGGCAAAGCGAGTCGGAGAGCTATGTCTGAGGTGATCTTTGCCACTTCCGTTTGGATTTTTCATCTGCTGTAAGACTGAAAATGTCCCCCTTGATGGACTGGCTGCAGGAACTCCTTTTCTGTTAGGCGTGGGGGTGGAACGGGGAAGAGGACAGCTTAAAAGGAAGCTGGCTGAGCATTTAGGATAAAGCAGTTTCCAAGTAACTTTAAAACAAATACAAGAAGGTATTTATTGAGTTCCTACTAAGTGTCAGGGAGCATGGCACACTTGAGTGGGATGTGGGGAACTGGGACCCTGCCCTCATTGGGACCACCATGCCCTCCCAGGCCCCCAGAACCAAGTGTAATTAGAAGCGACTAGTCCAGAGCTGCATCTCAGTGGTCTGGGTCAGTGTCCCAGATGTGGCTTATCAAAAGAGGCCTGTTTAAACCATTCCCACAACTGTTCAGCCTTGGCCATTTGAGAAAAGTAGCTAAGTGTTTGAGGTTGAATCCTCTCTTTTATACCCAACCCCAGAAGCGCTTATTGTTCGCATTGTCCATTGAGACACACAAAGGAGGGTTTAAAAACATAGTTGCCCATGAGGTTGTCTGTCTGGAAGAAGCCTGGAAAGGCAGCGACTCATGCATGATGGGTGTCTGTGTGTGTGGGCATATGCCACGTGCATAACGCAAGGATGAGATCACTGTCTGAGGGATAGACACATAGACAGCTACACAGGACAGCTCTGCCCTGAGAGCCACTCCTTGAAAGCAGGAAAGTTCAGGCAGCATGAGGTCACGGGAGGAGCACAGGATTCAGTATTCACGGTTCTGCCATGGATGGGGTCTGTGATCTTGAACAAGTAATTCGATATCTCACAGCCTTGGTTTCCTCAGCGGTAAAATGGGGATTACTATGCTTGCCTTACAGGGTTCTAGGAAGATTGATTGAAATAGTATCTGAAAGCACAGAGCACTGAGCACTATAGACATATCAATACTGTAGACATCTGGGAAATGTACATTCTGCTCCCTGCCTGTCTGAATCTGGCTGCTTGGAACAAAGGAAGACAACAGGATTGCTGTAGAGATATAGGCCATCCACTGTCTGCTCAGATTCCGACTCTTCCAACCAGAGGCGGCGCGGTGAAAATGCTGAGTGATGGATGGGGGGCAGAAGTCCTCTGTTCTGGTCCCGATTTACTCACTTCCTGTGTGGGTGACCTCAGACAAGCTGCTGATCCTCTCTAGACTTCAGTTCTCTCATCTGCAAAAATGCCCTTACATAACTCCCAAGGTGATTGGAAAGATCAATCAAAGGTATCAAGATTAGAAAGGAAGAAGTAACTGTCTTTATTTGTAGGAAACATGATCTTGTATATCCTGTATGCAGAAAAGCCTCAGGAATCCACAAAATACTATTAGAACTAATAAACAAATTCAGCAAGATAACTGGATACAAGATCAACACCCAAAAATCAATTAAGTTTTCAAACATAGCAAAAATGAAATTAAGGAAATAATTCCATTCACAATAATGTCAAAAAGAATAAAATGCTTAGAAACATTTAACAAAAGAAGTGCAAGACTTGTGCACTGAAAATTATAAAGCATTGCTGAAAGAATATAGAACCTGAATAAATGGAAAGACATCCCATGTTTATGGATCAGAAGACTTAGTATTCTTATGATGGCAATACTTCCTAAATTGTTCTATAAAGTCAACACAATCCCTATAAAAATCCTAGCTGTGTTTTTTTTCAGAATTTGACAAGCTCATCCTAAAATTCATTTGGAAATACTCAAAATGAAGTACAAAATGGGAAGAACTACACATTCTGATTTCAAAACTTACTACAAAGCTCAGTTATCATGACAGTGTGGTCCTGGCATAAGGATGGACATATGCAATAAAATTGAGAGCGCAGGAATAAAGTCTAACATTTATGGTCAGTTGATTTTCAATAAAAGTGTCAAGGAAATTTAGCGGGAGAGGAATAGTCTTTTCAACAAGTGGTGCTGGGGCAACTACCTTACACTATACACAAAAGTTAATTCAAAATGGGTCACAAACCTAAATGCAAGAGCTAAAGACATAAAACACTTAGAAGAAAACACAGGAGTAAATCTTCACGATGTTGGGTTAGGCAATTATTTCTTAGATATGACATAAAAAGTCCAAGTGATAAAAGAAAAACATCAATAAATAGGATTTCATCAATGTTAAATACTTTTTCACTTCAAGACACTCCATCAAGAAAGTGAAAAGACAACTCACCACCTGGGAGAAAAGTATTTGCAAATCATATATCCCCTAAGGAACGTATATCCAAAATATATTTAAAACTCCTTCAACTAATAGTAAAAAGACAAAAAAACCCAATTTTTAAAAATGGTTAATAGATTTTTGAATAGACATTTCTCCAAAGAAGTTTATCAAATAGCCAATAAGCACCATTAGTCATCACAGAAATGCAAATGAAAACCACAGTGAAATACAACTTCACACCCACTAGAATGGCTATAATAAAAAAAAAAAAAAGAAAAGAAGAAGTATTTTCGAGGATGTAGAGAAATGGGAAAACTCATACATTGCTGGTGGGAATGTAAAATGGTGCAGCCATTTTGAAAAACAATTTGGCAGTTTCTCAAAATGTTAAACCTGGAATTACCACATGACCCAGCAATTCCACTCGTAAGTATCTGCCCAGCAGAAATGTCAACATACGTCCACACAAAGACTTGTACTTGAATGTTCATAGTCATTCATAGTCAAAAAGTAGAAACAACTCAAATTTTCATCAGCTAGTGAATGGATAAACAAAATGTGATCTAGCTGTACAATGGAATACTTCTTGCCAATAAAAAGGAATGATGTACCCATATAACATGGATGAACCTCAAGAGCTTTATGCTTAGTGAAAGAAGCCAGACACAGAAGAACACATATTCCATGGTTTCATTTATATGAAATGTCCAGAAAAGGCAAATCTTCAGAGAAAGAAAGTAGATTAGTGGTTGCGTAGAGCGGGAGGTGGGAAAGGGAAGCAACTACAGGGCACAAGGTTTCTTTTTGGGGTGATGGAAATATTCTAAAATTATATTGTGGTGATAGTTGCACACCTCTGTAAATATTCTAAAAATCATTGAATTGTACACTTAAAATGGATGGGTTTTATAGTATGTAAATTTTACCTGAATAAAGCTGTTAATAATCATTTAAAGATCAATTGAGATCACAACTATATAGATCCATATATAGGACCTAATTAGCACATCAAGACTAAGTTAGATCCTGCAGATTCCCAGCTACACAGGCAAATACCAGCCCCCAAGTGCTCCAAATGTAGACTTTACCTACAAAGCATTGTCCCTCCTTCTCATCTCCTTACTGGTCTCCAAGACCTACTTTCTGCATAAATCCCCCAACCTAATGACTTGTTTCTTCTTTTCTTTAATTTTTCTGTTTGATAATACTGGCCATCTCCTATTGGAAACTTTGTTTTTCCTCAATTACTTTGACCCTGTTTGACTCCTGATTTTCATTTTAGGTCTTCGCTAGAATGTTCTGTGACAGGTCTTTACTTCTTTCTTGTCTCCATTGGTGTCTCTTCTTCTGCGTAGTGCTCCCTAAATGTAAGTAAGGTCCCCCAATGTTTCATCTTAACCTTTTCCTCTTCTCTCACCAGAATCCTCCGAGGGGGCCTCATCTACTCACATAATATCCCACCTCTATGAGGACGACTCCGAAATCTGTATCTCCAGGCCTTCATGACTAGTAAAGACATCACCTCCTAGATGTCTTGCAAGTGCCCAGAGTGTGAGAATATGAACAACTGATTTAGATACTGTACTGAGATATTCTGTTGAAATGTGAATTAGCCTGTTCTCTCCCTGTATATCCCCCTCCATCGTGTTTCAAGCAGGTACTCAGCCCCTTTTGTCTTTGGAGAGGTCTGTGTTTCTGGAACAACAGCGGATATTGCCTGCTGGACACATTCTTCCTCGGGACTTTTTATCTCAAACTGAGCTCATTTGAACACATTGTGCACATGTCTCTGAAATGAAGGGGAGGAAGGCAGGCAGGCATATGTGCCTTTGAGAGAAGCAAGGAAGAGAGGAAGGCAAGATGGGCTACAGAATTTCCAGAGCCTAGTGCAAAATGAAAATGTGGGATCCTTTGTCCATAAATTATTCACAATTTCATAATGATAACAGCAGAGCATGAAAGAAAGTACAGGGTCCTTATAAACATGGGGCCCAGAGTGACTACATAGGTCACACGCCCATGAAGCTGGTCCTGCTGGAAAGTTTTCCTCCAGACCAAGGAGAGACAAGAAGTCAGCTGGCCCAGTGAAAGCAGGAAATGATGCACTGCTTGGTGGCAGAACTCCATGGGGAGCACTGACATCTGAGAGATACAACGAGTGAGGTTGGAGTCAAAGTGCAAGGTTTTCCAGCAGCTGAGTCTGGTCTCTGGGGCTGCATGGATCGGCACATGGGCATTTGGTGGGAGCCAGGGTGAACCAATGACCAGGGCTACCATCCCAGTGCTTTGGGACTATATATGACCCAAGACCTTTGCATAACCCTAGAGGAAGAAGAGAAGTCACCCCATTACCCGCCCAGTGGTGACTGAGACTGAATTTCCACTGAGGTCAGTGGGATGCAGTTCATTGCCAGATTTAGGTTTACCTTTTTTAACTGTGATAAAATATATATAATATAAAATTCACCATTTTAACCACTTTTAAGTGTACAGTTCAGTGGCATTAAGTACATTCACATTGTTGTGCAACCATCACCACCATCCAACTCCAGAACTTTCTATTATCCCAAACTGAAACTCTGCCCCCTTAAACACTGACTTTCCAATCCCCCCAGTCCCTAGTAACCACCATTCTACTTCCTGTCTCTGTGAATTTGACTACTCTAGGTACCTCATCTAAGTGGAATCATGCAATATTTGTCCTTTTGTGTATGGCTTATTTAACTTAGAATGTTTTCAAGGTTCACCCATAGATTTAGATTTTTTAGAGAAATGCACTATTTCTTCTTCTTCTTCATATTTTTTGCTGAGGAAGATTTGCCCTGAGCTAACATCTGTGCCAATCATCTTCTGTTTTGTATGTGGGTTGCCGCCTCAGCATGGCGGCCGATGAGTGGTGTAGGTCTGCACCTGGGAACCAAACCTGGGCCACTGAAGAGGAACACGCCAAACTTAACTGCTAGGCCACAGGGCCAGCCCCAAGAAATGCACTATTTCTTACACCCTCAAGTTTGCAAACTTGGATCTACTTTACACTCAGATTAACTCATGAATCTTACTCTGAGACTAGCTTGTCTTGTCTGATCCTGAGATTTGTTTTCTCTCTGATCCTCCACATCCAATCAGTCTTGCCAGTTCCCTCTCCAACAAATCCTTGACCTCAGGTTCATTCTGGCCCTGAGGTCTTGACGTCCAGGCTCCTTCATTCTCACCTTAGACTTGGATGGCCTCCCTCAAACCCACACTGCTCAGAAATGTCAGAGTAATTGTCTCAAAGCCCAGTCCTGGTCTCCAAACGGTCCTCATCATCCCACCTCTGCCCCTTGACTTGTGTGATGCCATCCACCTTCAAGGCCTTTCCTCCAGGTTTCAACCCATCCAAATCCTTCAGGCTTTACTCAAATACCATCACCTCAGGGAACCTTCCCTCTTCACCCCATACTCTCAGAAATGGTCTCTGCATCCCCTGTGTGTATTCTATTTTGTCCTATGATAATATTTATTTCAACACATATTTAGTTTCTCCAGCTTAACTGCAAGCTCATCTGGGACAGAGGCCATGTCCCAGTCATCTTTAGAACAGCTTCTCTCATGCAGTAAACATTTAATACATCCTTGCATGGAGGACGCTCATATACAAATGCACTGTATGAATATATGTCAACGTTACGTGTTGTTGTAATTACCAAATTCTGTGGTTCAGACAGTAAGCGGTCAAGGAGTTAGAAAATGGATGAAAATAAGATCTTAAAGCACCATCCAGCTCTGAAATATTACTGTCTGTGGGTCAAGGCCTTTTAGAGGAGGGACATCAGGTTTTGGCTTGAAAGAGAAATATGGGTGGAGGGAAGCTGGGGCCTGGAATGGATCAGAGCCTTGGGGGTTCCCAGAAGTATGGGAGTAGAGCCCTTACAGAGGTAGTAAGTAGTCCAAGCAAAGGGAAGGACTGAGAGTTCCCAGAGAGGCCTCCAACAAAAACAGGGAGAGGACGAGGGAGAGGTGAAGAGATCATTCTCCAAAATTCCATTCCAACAGGGGTTTCACAACTGGCCAACAGAACCCTGATGATCCCCTTGTTTGAAGGGTAGGAATTAGTCTCATGTCCACTGAAGGAATCTCCTGAGGTGAATTTTCAAGACATCCACACAGCTGGCTAGTCGGTTCAAAAGAACAGTCAAGCAGGTGGTTGGGAATTGGGTAGATAAAGTCATTTTTGTTTTCATTTGATTATTTTAGTTTTTAGCTAGATGCTGAAATTCATGTTGACAGAGTCTGAGAGTGAATTCTTTGGAACATGATTTTCTTATCCTTTTCATCAGAACTTGGTGAGACCATTTAAGGCATTTAAAGAACAGCAGCCAGCCTTCGATTATCATCCATGGCACTGGGAAGTAGGGACGATGGCTGAGCTGAGTCCAAACACCACCCCCAATCATCTAGGTGCTTCCACCTCCTCCCTGACCAGATCTTTTATGAAATCTACACAAAGAGCTTCTTTGAATCTCACCTCCATTTCAGCTTACACATCCCGGGAGATGTTAATGAGGGTTAGAAAAGAAGCTTGAAAGCGTGGAAGAGTGGAGTGCTGGAGCAAAGTTGAGAGCTCAGGCAAAGCGGTCGACAGGCAGGAAGGGTTGGAAAGGATGCCTGGGCTTCCACCCCGTTCATCTGAGGGAGGCCAGACCCCAGCCGGGACTTGGAGACCTGTGCTTGGTGAGGTTCTGCCCTTAACTAACTGCTGGATCTGCATCTTAGGCCTTGGTCTCCTGTTCTACATGGAGACAAATAAATCCACTAGCATTTCTAAGGCATCTTCTGCTTTTTACATTTTGTAATTCTGAATGCCTTCAGGGGAAATTTTGGATTGTGATCTAGTGGGTTTTGTTACATATTCTAACCTCATTCACATAGTTTCAGTGTTATATTTTACACCGACAAATGCACGCTAAAATGAACCATAAAAGTCACACACAGAAATATACAGGCAGGGGTGTCATGGTTTGGGACGAGGCCAGATGGCTAAGCTGCAGGGGAATGGGCCAGACTGGGAGTTAGATCCTGGAATTAGATCCACCCACAGAGCCCAGCAAAACTGGCGCTAGCGCGGGGTGCTGGGAAATCCAGAATGACAGGCTGAATGTGGCAATGGTGTTGCCCTGGGCCCTGGGAAGGAGAAGCACATCCAGTGAGAAGATGAAGGAGGAAACTTAGAGGCCTATGGAGTATGACCTGAAGAAATCCAGAATCCAGTGAGATCAAAACAGGTATATAAATGCACCAGTGGTTTGTTAGGAAACAGGGGGATCTCAGCAGACGAGGTTCAGCAACAAAACTC
Organism: Tapirus indicus; assembly: GCA_031878705.1. Classification (NCBI taxonomy): domain Eukaryota; kingdom Metazoa; phylum Chordata; class Mammalia; order Perissodactyla; family Tapiridae; genus Tapirus; species Tapirus indicus. The sequence continues at coordinate 27,676,707 of CM062937.1, read as the reverse complement.
TAGAGCATGGAAGAAAGATAGATAACATAAGCTTCCACCATGGGGTTGGACGGAAGTCTAGACACGGGCACTGAACCAGGGAAGCCCAACAGACATGAATCAAGTGTCCCTTCTGAGCAAGCACTGGGCCCAGATGCAGAGATTGCCCATATTCCACTGCCCTTGAGCGAGTGTAGACCAACAGCAGGGTAGATTGCTGTGTGGACTGGCCTGGCCTGCAGGGGTAGCTGGAGGGACCCACCTGGGAAATGGAAGCCCTTCAGAGGCTGGACACAAAGTGGAGCCTGATAGATTGTCTTTAGTCCTGCTCCTTAGAGGGGCAATGGCAGCTCCTATGAGGTGGCAGTGTTCAAAGAAGGATGGTGGTAGTGGCCTTAACTGTGGGTCTTCTGAGCCCTGGCTGGTGGTTGTTTGCAAGTCTGCAATACAGACCGAGAAAACTGAACCAAACCACAAAACACTGCTTTATACCCACTAGGCCAGGAAACACCTTTTTAAAAACTCTTTTAATGTGAATGTGTTTCCCTAAATCACAAAGGAGGTGCAATGGACTGAATGTTTATGTCCTCCCAAAATTCATATATTGAAATCTAATCCCCAGTGTGATGGTATTAGGGGGCCAGGCCTCTGGGAGGTGATGAGGTCATGAGGGGGAGCCCTCATGAATGCCCTGATAAAAAGGACCCCAGGTGGGGCTGGCCCTGTAGTGTATTGGTTAAGTTCATGCTCTCTGCTTTGGCAGCTCGGGGTTCGTGGGTTTGGATCCCGGGTGTGGACCTACACACCACTCATCAAGTCATGCTGTGGTGGCATCTTATATACAAAGTAGAGGAAGATTGGCACAGGTGTTCACTCAGGGACCATCTTCCTCAAGCAAAAAAGAGGAAGGTTGGCAACAGATGTTAGCTCAGCACCAATCTTCCTTACAAAAAAAAAGGGACCCCAGAAAGCTCTCTAGCCCTTTTTCTGCCGTGTGAGGATACAATGAGAAGACAGTCAATTGCAACCTGGAAGAAAGCCCTCACCAGAGCCCAGCCATGCTGGCACCCTGATCACAGATGTCCAGGTTCCAGAACTGTGAGAAATAAATTTCCATTGTTTTTAAGCAACCAGTCTATGGTACTTTGTTATAGCAACCTGAACTAAAACAGGGGGCTTAATCAATGTTAAATTTAAATGTCTGCTTATCCAACTAGAGATGAGCAAGTCCCACTGGGTATGGATATTTTTTTAATATAACATTTTGAATAGATAAATCATATATTCAAAAAGATAGGCAACCAGATATCTCTCGCCCATCTTTGTCTTTCATCTGTCCACGTGCCACTCTAATAGGTCACCATGGTTCCTAGTTTCTCATGTATCTTTAAAGATATGGTTTTCCCCCAATTGGCAAAAATCCCTGATGACCCTAAATGGAATGCTCACTGCCTCCTGCCTCCTGATGGAGCTTGGCTGGACAAAGGGTGGGAGTGGCCACCCCCACACCATGGAGCATTTGTGACCAGAGACTGGGGCAACGTGTGAAAAATTTATAAAATAACTGACCACATACATACAGTTACATGGCCTGGCTGCTGGGAACATCTCAGGCAAAGTGACTTGGTGGCATTTTCTAAGGGCTTCTGGAGTCAAGAGTGTAGACCCTGGTGACCTCTCTGAGGTGCCCTCATGCCCTGACATGGCCTAGCCTCATGTCTTCCCTCTTGGTAAACTCTTGGTGGGACATCTTGCAAGCCAGGGCTGTACCCTAGAGAGGGTCCACGTCCTGTACAAACAAGAACACTGAAGTCCAGAAAAGGAATTCACATGGCCAGTGAGGGTGGACCTGGTGCAAAGACCCTTTGCTGCAGGCGCAGGGGTGGGAGGCGGTGGGGAACAGGTTCCAGGCTGGGCCTCTGGTCTGCTAGTGAGTGATTGAGAAGCCTGATATTTGAGGTTTTCTCCCAAACACCTATGTTTGTTTAAAGTTTTTGCCCTCAACCATTAAAGCAGAATGTTTTTTCAAGTCCACCTGAGAAAGCCAAATCCTTATATATATAGATAATTTTTCAGGGAAAACTTGACACGCTACGGAGCCAGGGGGCTAATTTATTTGATTTGTGTGCAGAATCTGGAAGAAGGGCCCAAGGCCCAAAGACCCCTTAGGCAAACTTACTCACTACATCCAAAGACAACAGAGACCTCCATCTGCTGCCTCCCACCCTTCCCTCAGGGCAGAGTCCATGTCAAGGGCCATCAGCATCCAGTGGGATTAACTGCAGACCACTTTCTTCAAAAGTATGAAAGAGGTCAAGGTAGAGTTTCTGTGAATAGCAGGGGAAGGGATGCAGAATCTCATCGAAAGCCCCTTCCAGACAGCCTTTCCCACTGTGGCCCCTAAAAATCTCCTCAGAACCTCACTACTGAATTCCCAGCACGTAGAACATTCTCAGCACATATCCGGCACTCACTAAGTGCACAGCTAACCTAGGGCTCCATCTGCCCAGGCCTCTCATTTTAAAGCAGTGAGAACTCAGGACTAGGAAGATGATGTGACTTATCCAATGTCCCAGCAGGTTGTAGCAGAGTTGGGAGAAGAAACCTGGCCCCCTGACTCCCTTCCCCTGCTCTCTCTGGTCCACCAGTGCTTCCCGACCTGCTCCACATCAGACATTTTGGTTGGGCAACCTGGGGTGAACAAGGCTGCTCATACCCAATGTGACTGGGTGGGGGACCTGGCCTCCTGGCACACCTGCACCCCATTCATGACCCACAGCACTCACTGCTCTGCTGCAGATATTTACACGCGTCTTCACAATGACCCCACTTGCTGTCCTGCCTCAGACCGGGCAACCGAGAAGCACTCGCTCTTAAAGGCAGGCGCCAAGGGGAAGTTATTTCATCAAGGAGGTAAAATATCTGCAGTATCCTTAACCAAAAGTCTGTTTACAATTTCAGCCTGGGCAGCCCTTTCTCCAGAAGAGTCTGCCACACATGTCTGTCGAACCCTTTCTCCTTTCCATGGAAAGGGCTGAGGAAGGGAGTTATGACCAAGCACAATATCCAACAAGAGCCAAATGCTACAGACAGGACCCAGAGGAGCCCCAGAGCTGCCCCAGGTCCTCACCTGGGAGACCGTGGACACAATGGTCCTATTCACAGAAGGGGACTCTGAAACATGAGTAGGTGTTGTTTAAAGTGTCTCTGAAATAAATGTTAACATGCCGACTTAGGCTCCCTCCGAATTAATTTTAAATGTCCTTTAACCCATTTCTGGCAAAGCATTCATGATGAAGCAGGTACTGGGAACAGCACGGTTTAACCCAACTCCCAGAAGCCTTGGCAGGAGGCACATGGTCCTATCAATCAACAATGGGGTGGGGGGGAGCGAGAGGTGGGGGAGATCAGCTATGGTTTAGAGACCACACTGGCTCCGTGCGGGTGAACCTTCCGAAAAACGGTTTGCTCTTATTATACTCAAAAGCTTTCACCACGTTTGTAAGCTTTACCCACCACCCTAACCATTCCCTTCTTCAGGGAGTGAGTTTCCAGCAGCTGAACACCATATAACAAGAACTCCCTCTCATCACCATGGAAGCCAAGAGAAACATACTTTCTGAAAAGTGGTGCTTCAGTGTAGAGAGGTCTGTTGATGGGAGCTTAAATAATGATGTGCCAGGAGAGATTATTTTGGTAAATTCTTGGAGCACACGTTTTTCTCAGGGCATGAGCCGCTTACTGCTCTTCACGGCTTCTGTTGCCCGATACCTCACCTACCCAGCCTGCCTCTTTAGGCAGCTTGATCAGGGCTTATTACACAGACCGTAGTTTTAAATGGAAATGTGGAAAGGTGTCAATAGGTGTCCCTGGGAAGTAAGTGACAATTTTTAGACAAAAGTTCATGCAGGTGAAAAGATAGATTTAATTGTGCATCTGTGAGAAATGTCCTCTACCAGCTGTGGGACAAGCAGAGAGATAAGAAGTCCATTTACTGGGCTTCCTTGGGACGACAGGAGCAATTTCTCTCCTTTACCCCCATAGTTATTCTACATGTTTCTGGAACTCTCCTTTAAGGTATTGTCTCTGATTCCCTAAAGGGCCAACTCTGGGTGAATATCCTACTCCAACTTGAAGTCTATTCTGATGGAAATTTACTTCCCCAAATAAACAGCACTCCAAACTTCCCCATCTCGGCTCATAGGAGCCCCAGACTTCTGAATATCTTGTAGCTTTGGAATTGATTCAGGCTCCGTCCTTTTAGTTCTTCTATATTCACTCCTTACCCAATCAGCAAGTTCTGCCTCTAACTCAACTCTTCCCTTGCTGCCCATCATAAAGAATAGATGCTCCGATGTTTGAAGCTGGAAAAGGAGGAAAGGAGGAGCTGATGGGATCACCTTCAATTTAGCTTTCAAAGCCTTCCACCAATTGCACGTCTTTTTTTTTTTTTTTTTTTTTAACAAATTCATCTCTCTCTAACCCTCCAACCCACACCCGGATGGTGAATGGGTTTAGCACCCTTCCCCCATCTTCTTAATGCTTCTCTGCCTTTGCTTGTGCTGTGTCCCTCACATCATCACAGTCTTTACAGATTTCTTTTTTTTTTTTTTTAAGATCTGGCTCAAAATTCATCTCCTACTAAAAATCTTTCCACTCATCTTTCAGTGTTTAGTTCTAGATCCACCTTCTCCATGAAAATGTTCAAGACCATTATAACTCCCAATAATACCTCCCTTCCCTGGGTTGCAGACACTTATCTCTATACCATTCATTTTCATAAGACCCACAAATTTCTTATAAAATGCAACTAATATCCATTCAGTGTCTGCAAAACACTGCATTAATGTCAAAGATAATTCCTGCCTCCCTCTGTGGGAGGATTATACATCGCTGACCTATTGGCATCAAGGTTGGCAATAGGATTTGCTTTGGCCAATGAAATGTGAGTGGATGTGACTTGTGCCACCTCTGAGCAAAACTTCTAAGCACTATCACATTGTTCTGCCATTCTCCCTTTGCCACATGAACAGCATGTGTCATTTAGAAGTTGCTTTTTCAACCTGGGTCTCAAAACGAAGAGGAAATGGGGCAGAGTTAATCTTTAAAGGCCATGCGCATGAGTGCCAAATAAACCTTAGTTGTTGTAAGCCTCTGATATAGCTTGTTGCTGCATTCTAATTTAGCCGAATCTTCCTGATAAAGCATGTAATATGTACAGTTTTTATAACGGCAGTTTTTACACAAAGTTTCTCATTCTGTCCTTACAACAAGCCTGCTGGTAAGTTTTACTTTCTTCATTCTACTGATAAATATTATTAAAACTCAAAAGAACTTGTTCTAATTCTGAAAGTTAAAAAGTGACAGAATAGATGAAATTAGATCTTCTGCAGCAAATCTATAGCTCTTTCCAACATACCATGTGTTACGGGTGGAGTTGTCTTCCCCAAATAGATATGTTGACGTTCTATCCCTCAGTACCTGTGAGTGTGACCTTATTTGGAAACAAGGTCTTTGCAGATAATCAAGTGAAAATGAGGTATTTAGAATGGGACTAATCCAGTAACCAATGTCCTTATAAGAAAAGAGATGCATTCAGACACACAGGGAGAACACCACGTGGCAATGGAGGCAGACATTGGAGTGATGCATCAACACATCTACAAACAAAGGAACACCAAGGATTGCAACACAAGAAGCTAAGAGAAAGGCATGGAACAGGTCCTTCCCTAGACCCTTCAGAGAGACCATGGCCCTGCCGACACCTTGATTTCAGATTACTAGCCTACAGAACCAGGAAGGAATACATTTCTATGTTTTAAGCCACCCAGTGTTGGTAATTTGTTACAGCGGCCCTAAAAAAACCATCACACCATGACTACCTCAATTTCAGGGCAGAAACTCTCAGCAAGTAGGTTTGGGGATGGAAGTGGTCTGTCTAAAAAACCCTTCATTCTTCCATTGGCAGCCAAGTGTCACCATCTTGTCTGTATTAGTTTCCAAGAGCTGTCATAACAGTACCACAGACAAGATGGCTTAAACAACAGAAATTTATTTTTCACAATTCTGGAAGCTGGAAGTCTGAAACCTAGGCGTCATCAGGGTTGATCTTTTCGGAAGCCTCTCTCCTTGGCTTGTAGATGGCCATCTTCTCCCTATGTCTTCACATGATTCTCCCTCTGTGCTCATCTGTATTCTAATCTCCTCTTCTTAAAGGACACTAGACATATTGGATTAGGGCCCACTCTAATGACTCCATTTTAACTTAATTACCTTTTTAAAGACCTTATCTCCAAATACAGTCACATTCTGGGGCATTGGGGGTCAGGACTTCAACAGATGAATTTGAGGGGGACACAATTCAGCTCATAACACCATCTCATGTTTTCAAATATCTAAGGAGCCTCTCATGATGCTTGTGTTCACAGCCTGGCCACTTAAGCAATCCGGGATGGAGAATAAGAACAGAAGGATGGCCCCGCCAGCCCTTTAAGTTGCCAGACCCATCCCTAGGTCTGAGAACCAGGACCACACAAAACTTGGCCTTCACTGTCCTCTCACAGTTATTCACATGGGTCTGAACCATTTGCCTCGTTTATGCTTTGCTGTTGCCTCTGGATTGCTGGTCTTGGATTCAGCAATCTTGGCTAGAATTAGGCTGTCCCTTGAGCTATGCTGACAACTAGTGTCTGGTTAAATTTCTTCCCAACAGTGCAAGCCTTGATCTCCTACTTTGGCACAGCCTCCTCCTCATGGGTGACCCTCCTTTCAACCCTCTTGCTGCCTCTAGCCTTATAATCAAAATTTAAAACAAAATTGATAGACATATTTTGAGAAATATAAGATTACTAGACATAAATGGTAATCAGTTCACCTAAATGGCTGTTAATTGCTTTCATAAAACAAAATATAATTTCAGTTTTTCCTCCTCCTTATTAATTTAGGAATATCTAACATCAAAATAATAATCAAGTTCCCTGAAACTCTGAGCATTTTAATCATTATTATAATGCTTCTTCACTATAATAAGTTTTATTTGGAGAAGACAGAATAAATAATCAAATTGATGAAAATTTGATGAAAAATAAGGTAAGTGAGAGAATAGAGGATGGAGAGATGCGAGCTCTTTTAGTTAGGGTGGCCAGAGAAGGTTATCCACCACATGACTTTGGGTAAGAGATCTGAAAAAAAGCAGAGCAAATCTCGGGTCTTTCTGGGAAAAAGCATTCCAGGAAGAAGGAACAGCAAGTTCAAGTGTCCTGAGGTAGCCATATGCCTGGAACAGGTGAGGAAGCAAGGGGAAGAGTGGTCGGGAATGAGGTCAGAAAGGGGCTAGGTGACCGTGAGGGGTCAGTTCTGTAAGAACTTTAGATGTTACTCAGAGTGAAAGCAGAATCTACTGGAGGGTTTGAACGGAGGAGCAACATGATCAGCTGTGTGTTTTAAAAGGACTATTCTGGTTCATATGTGGAGACGGACTGTAGAGCAGAGAGGGTGGAGGGAGCCGGCGCTGGTGGGAAGCTCTAGGCAACAGAGGGTGCTGGGGATGGAGGTGGGAGAAGTAGAGGCTTCCAATCCATCTTGAAAATACAGCTAACTCAGGCTGTGAGAGGAAGGGAGGTGAGAAAGGTGAGGAGGAGCCAACAGAAGGGACAAGAAGTAGTTAAATAAGAGGAAAGCAGCGAGGCCAGAGTCCTGGAACCCGAGTGAGCTGTAAGGAAGGAGGAGCATGGGCTGTGCCAAACGCTGCTCCTGGGCACAGAAGTCAAAGGCTGAGGACTGACTGTGGACCCCCAGGAGGTCACTGGGGAAAACAAAAGCACGATTGGGTTTTGTACAAGAGACAGTTGGGGGAGAAGTCGAGGGCCCCCAGAGATAACGTATCTTAGGAGGTATCTAAATCTAAGGAAGCTAACACACCGAGGTGGTCTCCGTGCCAATGTGTTCTCCAAGGAAGGGGAGGGGAGGGAGCCCTGGAGGCCGTGTCCGTGCTGCTTGTGCTGTGGGCGTGCAGAGGTCCGCGGGCAGCCCCCCAAGTGAAACCTGAATTCTCCAGAACGCTGAGGATGTGGGCTTTTTTCAAAACACGATTTCTCAAGTGCTTTCTGCACTGATTTCCTTCGGTCCAAGTGACAGCCGGTTTTAATTTAAATCAGCTATTTTCTTAAAAACAGGGGAAAGCATACCTCACCCTGCAATCTCTTACTCCAGAATGTCGGATCCTTGATATCTGGGATGAATTTGCTTCACATGTAATTCCTAGGAGTATAATAGGAAATAAGTTGGCACAAATATTAATTCTAAGCAGTGGACATCCTTGGTTTTGCTTTGATTCTGGAAGAAGATTAATAAAGCCCTTTATTCAGGCTTTCACTGCCTCCTGGACTGGTCTTGCGGAGACCTCCGTCCCTGGGTCCCAGGTCACACGCACAACCTCCCAGGCACTCCAAGACTCAGGTCAGGGCCCTGCGAATTGCTGGGTGAGAACTGGGCCTCTGATGCCCACCCTCCAATCTCAGCCTGCTGCTGACACTCTTCAGTGTCTGGAGTGAAGCACCAACCTCGCTGCACTTTATTTACTGTTTCTAAATGTGGAAATCTTATAACATACTGTATAGCAAACTCATTTCAGCATATGTTCATCTCTTGGTAGATTACGTTCAGTAAAGATTAAATTCTAGACTGACTTCCCTACTACTCAGGACATTTCTGGCCCACTTCCCCCAAATGCTTAATCAGAAGTGTTCAAGGATTACAAACAAATGTTGCCATTGGCCTTGGCAAAACAATGGTAAGTCAGGCTGCCTCAAAACATACCCGGCATTTTCCCTTACTCACGATCTGGACTGAACAAATCAGAGCTTTTCTCCCATGGATTTTATGTTAAACGTTACTTAAATCAAATGTGCATTTACCTCGAAGAGAGAATAACTTTACAAAAAGATCCACAGTAACAGAGATTAAAACAGAAAGCATCCTAATAGCAGTTACACTAGTTGTGTTTCAACTAAAATTAAGTTGATTCACACACAGCTCTTCAGAAAGAGAGCTTCTGCACAAAGTAAGATGCAACGATATATGCCATGCTTGTGGCTGTTTATTCCAGCTCAGAACCCACCTCCTTCAAAATGCTTTCACAAATGCTTCTACTCCACTGGAAGAAAATTCTCCTCTCTTCTGGTCTTCTGTCTCATATTAGGAACCGAACCGTTGGTCCTTTGTATCATAGTTTGCTAGGTTGGCCGTAACAAAGTACCACAGACTGGGTGGCCAAACAACAGAAATTTATTTCTCACAGTTCTGGAGGCTGGACATCCAAGATCATGATGTTGGCTGACTTGGTCTCTGATGAGACCTCTCTCCTCGGCTTGTAAATGGCAGCTTTCTCGCAGTGTCCTCACGTGGCCTTTTCTCTGTGCATGCTTATCCCTGGTGTCTCTTCCTCTTCTTAAAAAGACATCAGTCATATTGGATTAGGTCCCCGCTCTAAGGGCCTCGTTTTAATTTAATCACCTCTTTAAAGACCATATCTTCAGATATGGTTACATTCTGTGGTACTGGGTAGGGACTTCAACACACAAATTTTGGAGGGCTGCAATTCAGCCCTTGTCATTCATTTTACAATATTAGTAGGTACTTGATGTGCTTCTCCCCCTCAACTTGAACGTAGGCGTCCTGGGTGAAATGCCTGTTTTAGGATTCTGTGTGTCCGCAGCAATCAACTGTTTGATGGATCTTCTAGATCACTTCCAGAATTTTGTTCACATTTGTCGTGATGCAAATACATTTTGAAGGAGAAAAGAAATCAGCCACAGTGTCTTCGTGTCAGTGGGCTAGATGATTTCCAAGGTTTCTTAAAATCTTGTGATTGTTCATTTCCCATCACCATCCACACTGGTTTCCCAAGAAATTCTCCTCTACAGAGTTTCAGTCATTTGCTTACTATCTTATATGGAGGTCTCCAAAGAGGTGCCAGTCCTAATTTTGTCTAATTCCCTACACATTGCTTATTTTCTTGTCTGCATCTGGCAGTACCTGAGACCCTGGTCTGACTGAGACCTGGAAGCTGAGGAAACTGAGGCTTAGAGCAGAGCAATGGTTTGTCTGAAGACTTCCAGCATCATCCCGACCCTGCAAGGACTCCAACCACATTCTTCTAGCTCCAAGGCTAGGGTTCTTTCCAATAAGCCATCATTCCTCATTATGCAAAGAGAATGACACCAAGGGCTTTATGTCTTATGGACAATAATTCACATAACGAAGTGAGATCATAGTCTCTCATGAATTCTGAGGATCCCTAAAACAGCAAATCTTTTGTACCAAAAGGATCTAGCATGATCCTTATGCTGCTTCACAAAATACTGAAATGCTCAAACCATATGTTTAAGTACAATTCCCAATAGATATATCCTTCCTTATATGAAAAAAGAGGAATTTTTTCAACATCAGGTGGAAAAATAAGCATGGATATTAGGAGAAATAGTCTAAATGTAGCCCTGAGCCAGCCCCAGGGCAGGGGAAACACCACCAGCCTCAGGGCCTGGCATCTCCCAGACTGCAAGCTTGGGCCAAGCCCTTCGTTCACTCAGTAGGTCCAAGACAAATCAGACCCAAAGACATTTGCACACGAACATGAGCCTTGCTAGATGCATCCTGTGTACAATATTGCTTCTATAAAAGTGGAGAAGCCAATTAAGTATCGAGCAGCTTTCAAATCAGATAATACATTTTGCCATTTAAAAATAAAAAGGCAGAGCACGTATGGAGATCTTGGGGCTTCCTCAGGCTAGACTCCATTTGAAAGTGAAGGCGAGATCTTTGTTAAACTATCAGGGGAAATACACTGTCCCACCATGGAAAGGGCTCTTGTGTCATGACCAGACAAGTGAAGACACCCACAGCCCGAAAAGAAGGTGTGTCTCTGCATGACCGAGGCTTTGTGCCCATTATTCCCTGTGCCAATATCAGGAACGTGGGTCTGAGAGACAAAGGGCCATGTCACTGGCTTGGTTTCTCTGTGGAGATGGTAACAGTCCCTTTTTACTCACTGGAGTCTGACTTTCTAAAATGGATTTTGTTCATTTTCCACTGAGACTGAGAAAACCGCACGTGGCAGTTTATGAATTGGGTCTCCCAACAAGGCTCTGAGAGACAACTGGGGTGGGGGTGGCCTGCGTGTGTGAAGCTCCCTGACAGGACTGAAGTCAGGCTGTGACACACAATGACAGCTATGTGTGACCCAGCAGCCTGCAAACTGCTTTCCTGCAAGGGGAGAAGTGTGCCAAGTGAGGACCAGAGGACTTTTGCTCATCCTCTTTATCTCAGAGACGCTGGCTGTTTGTCTGTTGGGGGAAATAAAAAAATAAGCAAATGCATTCCTTGCTTGTATGCGTTCTGGACTGGATTTTTTTTTCTCTCCGTGCCTTCATTTCTAATCTCCAAAGTCTCTTTCCCTTTTAATTGCATGGCGTTTTCATGCACACATGCATGCAGTACCCATGCACGAAGTCAGAGATATCCATTTGTCTTTCCAGACACCTTTGGTTTGCCATTCTATGGAGATCCATAACGAGATACGAGACTTCTCATCCCCTTTCTGGTAACATAATTTATAGAGTTTTCCACGAGCTCAGAGCACATAGCTAAGTCCTGCATAAGCAGCAATAACAGTGCATTCTTAACAGCCTCCCTGGACAGTTTGCTAAATTCTTTCTGAGAGCCTCTTGCTGGCCCTTACAAAGGTTAACTGAAAAACAAATGAAGCTGGGAATCCAACTGTGAGAGCAGAAAGTACATTCTATTGCACAGATAGAGAATCGACTTCATGGAATCACATTCGACCTTCTGGCAATCCCAGATGAAGGTCATCTTTAGGGGAAAATCAGCTTTCTCAAACCCAGGCACAGTCTGGGTTAGCTGGGGCTTTTTTTTTTTTTTTTTTAAACAGATGCTAGAAGTTAAAAATTGGAGTCTGAACTACACAACAATTTTTTTCTTCTCCATGCCATTTTACCTGGCCCAAAAAAGCAAAAGAAGATGCAAGTGGCATTGCTAAGTAATAATACTTCAGGATATGACCTAGAAACTCCCTCCAAGTAATCCAGGAACCCCACGTGTAACTCTCAGAGTCTAGTACATCGATAAACAAGCCAAAACGCCTCCAGGATGACAGATGACTGCAGAGCAAAGGGACAGAAGGAATTTGGTACGGACACACGAAGACCTGTTGACTTTTTAAAACTTGAAGTTAGAAAATGTGGAGTTAGCTAGAATTTTTATTGGTAAAACAAATAATCACTTTTTAAATCATCTATTCCTGTAGTTCTCTGTTCTCCACGCTGAGAATCCAAAACAGGTCCTTGGGATAACTTTTGGAGAACAACACATGCGTGGAAAAAAAAATAATCTCGGCCAAGAACACAGACTTCTTGCCTATCTTTGGCGTCCCAAAGGACCAGGGAAACCTGAACTTTTAAATGAGACTCCATGCCAGGAGCTAACTGTTCCCTGTTGGACTCCAGCCCACCCCTCCCCACCTAGAAGAGGACACGGTACTCACCAGTCATTAGGGTGTAGTAATTGGGATAAGAGAGACTGGGAAAGTCTGGGGTCAAGTAATCCACTTTTACTCCCCTGCTCACAATCTCTTTGAAACCAGGCAAGGACTCCAGGGCCTCGTCACTGATGTAGTCCGAGCGAAAACCATCCAGCAGGAGCACCAAGAGCTTCCGGCGGGCCGAGGCTGGCTGTGCCAGGCTGAGCACAAGGACCAGCAGGAGGGCCCTGAGCTTCACTGCCATGCTGCCAGGAGCCTGCCCGAGCCCGGCTGGCACAGCCGTCCCCTTGCAAAGACCGAGGATGGGGAATCTGTAGCTATTCTCTCTTCTAGGGGCTGGACCTTGACTGCTGGCCTTCCTGAGCCAAGTTCACTTTCAGAATTTAAAGGTACAGCACCCCCTTTTAAAAACATCTATGATCACCCTTTACTAGAAAGTCCGGGGACCGACTTCTTCGGAGAAGCTGGGTTCCCAAACAACGCAAAATTAACACCAGGGGAGAGAGTGCAACCTTATTATTTTGAGTGAATGTTCCAGAAACACAAGCACCCACAGAGAGGTGGAATTTTAGAAGATGACAGAAGTCAACACTGACTTTGCAGTTGGGCTAACCAAAGGGAGGAGCAAGGAAAAGGGCAATCTTTTAATCTGCTGCGATCCCACCTCTTTGCCTGATTTAAACTCTCTTACTGACTTTTTCGCTTACAATTTAGTATTGCAAACCTCCTAACTCTGTCTATAAGCAAGGGACAGTAAATGAGGTGGGCATACTTGAACTTGTCAGCAGTGCCTCCATGGCCATAGCATTTAAAAACAAATTATTTGTTTATGTCTCAGTCACTTATTTTTTTCATATGCATCTATATACAATGTTTATTATCTTATTTTTCAAGTTGCTGGTGTCCAACCCATCTGTAGGAGGATGTGGTTCTCAGCAGAGCTGTAGAGCCGGAGAGAAAGTTCCAGAGTTGGACAATAGGGGGTCATTACTGGCAGATTGGTCTGAGGTAGCATCACCCCCAAGAGGGCAGCAATGAGAAAGAGAGCTGGAGGGCACGAGTTTGAGATGGAAAAGCAGAGCTGGAAATAACCACGCAGGCTTCACGACAAGAAGGACGAAGCAGAGGAGGGAATTGGAGGCTGACCAGAGTTCAGCCTTGCTGAACTAGTGCAGCAAGGCACAGGTGGGCGAGGGGACAAAGCATTAAGTCCAGACTCCCAGGGTCTCTAGGGTGGGTCTTTCATTCGGCAGAAAATTAAACATAAAAGCTTGTAAAATGTGCATGGTCCATAGCAAGTGCTTACCAAACGCTAGCTATCATTAGCATTATAACATTATCACATTGCTTGGAGCCTGGTGAAACCTACGGAACCCAGGGCAAAGCTTTACAACTGGACACCAGCCACTCTGATCTTGATCAATTATAAAATGCCTCTCCCACTTCTGTCCGCTGCCTTTGCCTTGTCTTCTCCGGTTCTGCTGTATTTAGAGTCAAGCCCTCACATGAGATCACTGGTCATTTCTCAATTGTGCTGCAAAAAAGGAAACACATCAGCCAACTTACCATTCCCATTTCAGGTGACTTAGACAAGAAGCAGACTTCATTTTTCCAATACAACTAATGCTTTTTACAATTAAAAAAATAAGAAAAAGAGGGAGCTTATTGTTAATGTTTGTTACTTTGAAAACACAATATTACTCATTTCTTTGAGTTGTGGGGTATTATTGTTATCCTAAATGAAAGAGGGAAGGAAGCTAGGAAGGAAGAAAGAGAGAGAGAGAGGGAGGGAGGGAGGGAAGGAGGGAAGGAAGGAAGGAAAGAGAAAAGAAAGGGAAAAGTTGCTGATGAGGTGATGGGCTGCCCTGGCAGTGATCACACACACTAAAAGAAGAATTTCCTCCTGTAGCGAGGGTCCAAGGAGACAGCAGACACAGCTAAAGGTGCTGGGTCAGTTCCGAGCAGTTCTGGGATTTTTGGACTGTGGAGATGGCATAATAGTGCAAGTACACATGATTTGCCTTGGGGGTGGCCCTTCGGCTCACCTGGGGGAGGTTAAGGACTTCAAATTTTAAGGATGAATATAAAAGGGGCATCCACTTTCCTCTGCCCCTAGCTCGGGGTACAACCCAAAATATGGCTCCCTGAGTGCCTTATCTAGCTGTTGAGGAGGGCAGGCCTTAACTAACCCACTCTGAATTAGAGTGTCTGCAGATCCCCAGAAGTTCCCAAGGCTCCTCAGCTAGTGCTCTGATGTGTCAAGGGCCGGGGGGGCATTGCTGATGTGCACTATATTGTTTTATGATGATCATATTATTTTATGATAGTGTTTAGACTGTTTCTCTAAAGTTTTGGGTCAACAAATCATTGTAAATAATCATCTTTAACATATATATATCAACATATGAAGAAAGAAAGAAACAGAAACGTATGGGGTGGAATTCAAAACAAGAAATCCCAGGATTACCTATAGCTAGCCTCCTGGTCCTGTAGATTGTGGCCTAGAAAAGGTTGGATTTAAAAGCAAAAAGGCAATAAGGAAAGGCAATAGATTGGACAATGTGCTTAATATTAAGTGCCCAAGTTCTCATGGTTCATCACCTTGTGTGTCTGCTATCTGGATGTCTTCCGTTGGGGGTGATTTTCAGCATCTAAGACTTAAAAGTGCTCCTTGCCATTTGTTTTCCAAGGGTTGACCATGCTATAAGGTCATTGCCCACAGGAGTTTAACCCAGATAATGCAGACTGAAAAATTTCCTCCAGAACTTGGAACAACCTTTGCCCTGAAAGCTGCTCCAGGCCTTGCTAGTGACATGCATGAGCTCTCAGGAATGTGCCGCCGAGATCGGTCAGCACCCTGGTGCCTCACCTCCAAGGAGAGGCAGGTGAGATGGAAGGAAAGAGTCCCAGGCTTGGAGAAAGAAGATATGATTCCAGAGCCTGGATTCTGGCATTATGCAACCGTGTGATTCTGAGCAAGTTCCTTTCCATGCTTCAGTTTTCTCTTCTGAAAAGTGACAGAAGCTTTAAGGTTCTTTCCAGCTATAGAATCAATGAGATTCAAATGTTGTGACCCAAGTCAGCCCATGTTGGTCAACATCAGCCCTCGTTGGTCCTGTTTGCCCATGTTGGCCCTTGTTGGTACATGTCAACCCTTCCCTTCCCTAGAAATCAGCAGCCTTAGCTCCTCAAAGTTCTTGCCCCAATCCCTGAACGTGGCAAGTGTCCCATCTGCCCTCTCTCTGGGCAGGGCCTTGGAACTAGACTCTTAATACATTTTGAAGGATTGAAATACTACAGAATATGTTCTAGATTCAGGAAAATATTCTTCTAAAATTAAGATGAAATAAACACATTTTCAGATGAATGAAAGCTGAGAGAATTAGTCACCAGCATACCTGTACTACAAGAAATACTAAAGGATGTCCTTCAAGTTGAAGGGAAATAATACAAGATGAAAATTAAGATCTACAAAAAGAGAATAATGAGTATCGGAAATGGTAAATATGCGGGTAAATATAGAAGACTACATTTTTATTTTCTTAATGTCCTTTAAAAAAAACAACTGTTTAAAGTAAAAATAATAACACTATGATGAGATTTATAATTTATAAGTTATGAAGAATTAAAAGATGTAAAAAACAGTAGCATAAAGATAGGGGTAGGATGTTTAAATGGAATTAAACTTGTGACTTTTTTTTCATTTGTGAAGTGGGAAAAGTCAGATGTAAAGAATAAAATCTAAAGTGATCAAACATTAATTCTAAGTAGATTGTAATAAGACTGCATATTGTAATGCCAAGAGCAGCCACTAAAAAATTATACAGGGCTGGCCCGATGGTGTAGTGGTTAAGTTCATGCGCTCTGCTTCAGCGGCCCAGAGTTCATGGGTTCAGATCCTGGGCGTGGACCTATGCACCACTCATCAAGCCATGCTGTGGTGGCGTCCCATGTACAAAATAGAGGAAGATGGTCACAGATGTTAGCTCAGGGCTGATCTTCCTCACACACACACACAAAAAATCATACAAAGAGGCATAGCTAAAAAGCCAGAAGAGAAGTAAACTACTTCAACATAATACAGGCCGTACATGACAAACCCACAGCTAACATCATACTCAATGGTGAAAGGTTGAAAGCTTTCCCACTAAGATCATGAACAAGACAAGGGTGCCCACTGTCACTACTCCTATTCAACATAGTGCTGGAATTCCTGGCCAGAGCAATTAGGCAAGAAAAAGAAATAAAAGGCATCCAAATCGGAAAGGAAAGGCAAAATTGTCTCTGTTTGCAGATGATATGATACTATATTTACAGAAAATCCAAAAGACTCCCCCAGAAATGTTTTTAAAAACCCTGTTAGAACTAATAAATGAATTCAGTAAAGTTGTAGGATACAAAATTAACATACAGAAACCAATTGCATTTCTATACTTTAACAATGAATTGTTTGAAAAAGAAATAAAGAAAACCCCATTTGTAATAGCATCAAGAATAACAAAATACTTAGGAATAAATTTAACTAAGGAGGTGAAGGATCTGTACACTGATAATTACAGACGTTGACGAAAGAAACTGAAGAAGACACAAATAAATGGGATGATACCCTGTGTTTATAGTTCAGAAGAATGAATATTGTTAAAATGTCCATACTACCCAAAGTCATCTATAGATTCAATGCAATTTCTATCAAAATTCCAATGACACTTTTCACAGGAATAGAAAAACAATTCTAAAATTCTTATGGAACCATAACAGACCCTGAGTAGCCAAAGCAATCCTGAGAGAGAACAAAGCTGGAAGCGTCACACTTGCTGATTTCGAACTTTCATTTCACAGCTATAGTCATCTAAACAGCATGGTAATGGCATAAAAACAGACACATAGACTAAGGGAATAGAATTAAAAGATATAAACCAGAAATAAGTCCACACATATACAGCCAACAAATATTTGACAAGGGAGCCAAGAATACTCGATAGGGAGAGGACAGTCTCTCCAATTAATGGCAATGGGAAAACTGTATCTTCACAAGAAAAAGAATGAAACTGGACCCCCAGCTTACACCACTCACAACAATTAACTTGAAATGTGTTAAAGACTTAAATTTAAGAACCCAAACCATAAAACTCCTAGAAGAAAACATAGGAGGTAAGCTCCTTGACATCAGTCCTGGAAATGATTTTTTGAATACGACACCTAAAGCACAAACAACAAAAGCAAAAATTAACAAACAAAATAAACAATACAATAAATAAAATAATATAATACAATAAAACAACTAATAAAAATAAACAACCAAAAAGCTTCTGCACAGCAGAAGAAACAGTCAACAAAGTGAAAAGACAATCTACAAATGGAAGAAAATATCAAACCATTTATCTGATGAGGGGTTAATATCCAAAATATATAAGGAATTCAACAACTCAATAGCAAAAAAACAAATAATGTGATTAAAAAACAGGCAAAGGACCTGAATAGACATTTTTCCAAAGAAGACATCCAAATGGCCAGCAGGTACATGAAAAAATGCTCAACATCACTAATCATCAGGGAAATGCAAATCAAAACCACAATGAGATATCACCTCAGATCCGTTAGAATGGCTATTATCAAAAAGACAAGAAATAACAAGTATTCATGAAGATGTGGAGAAAACGGAACACTTGTGCACTGTTGGTTGGAATGTAAATTGGTACAGCCACTATGGAAAACAGTATGGAGTTTCTTAAAAAAAATAAAAATAGAACTACCATATGATCCAGCAATCCCACATCTGGGTATATATCCAAAGGAAATGAAATCATTATCTCAGAGAGATATCTGCACCCCCATGTTCATTGCAGCATTAGTCACAATAGCCAAGACATGGAAACAACCTAAGTGTCCATCAATGAATGAAAGGAGAAAGAAAATGTGTAAATGTATATATATATATATAATATATATATATATTTTATGTATATTAGTGGTTGCCAGGGGCTAGGGGTGAGGGTACTGGGGAGATGTTGGTCAAAGGGTACAAACTTTCAATGACAAGATGAATAAATTCTGGGGATCTAATGTACAGTATGGTAACTACAGTTAACAATTCTGTATTATACTCTTGAAAGTTGCTAAGAGAGTAGATCTTACATGTTATCACCATAAAAAAAGGTAATTATGTGGGGTGATGGAGATGTTAACTAACCTTCTTGTGTTGCAATATATGTGAATCAATTAAAAAAAACCCCAGAGCACTCTGCAAAGTGTTAGAGTTAAAGGAGAAAAGGAGTAAAAGGCAGCACTAAAGAACGTACATACAACAATTATTCCATTTATTCCTACTAGGAAAGTAGTCTTTATCTGTACAGATTTTAAATGAAAAAGGTCTCCAAGAACATATCTCCTATATAAAAGGCAGCTGACTAAGCAGGATCGCACAGACACTAAGTGGAATATCTAGAAACTCTTAGCCTGACTCCTAATCTCATGCTTTGGCACTACCTTGGTATTTCATGGTGGGGGGCAGGGACTATTTGCAGTCACTGAGTGAGGACCCACTATCAGCCTTCAGGGGGGCTGCAGAATCACGCCTACTGTGATGGACCCCTGTTATCACCTCTCTAGAGTACAGAAAAGGGCTGAACCATCCCACCAAAATTCCAGTCGGTAAGACTGGGTTAAAATATATCTTTTAAAGTTCTCATATGATTTTGATCAAAAGCCAGGCTTGGGAAGCAGTGCTGACAATGACAGGCAGCAGTGGACAAGCCTGAGCAAGGGCATGTCCTCATCAGATTTGCATTTTAGAAAGCAGATTCTGGACACCGTGGAGGCAATAACAGTACTGGTGGAAGCAAGAATGATAACATCCGCCTTCCTTGATACTAGGAACTTTACATGCAATAATTCATTTAGATTTAATGATTTTGTAAGGTAGGTGTTTATACCCCTCTGATACAAAGGAAATCAAGGTTCAGAGAAGCCTAACGTCAGCCTGAAGTGTCAGAATTGAAATTCAAGCCCAAGTCTCTTTTATATAGCCTTATATTTTGGAAGAATACATTCAATTTTTGAAATTAAGAAGAAAAATCAAAGCCTGTGTAAAAAGAAAAAAAAAATAAACCCTAAATATCTTTAATTTATCTTGATTAAACTGAGAGGGAAATAGAAAATCACCATTAGAACACTTACAGAAATAACTGTTGCAGGCAACATCCACTTATGGATGCTAAAATTAGTAGGAGAACCAGAAAGTAAGGAAATGTTCAAAAAAACCAAAGGATGGGGGACATCAAAGGGACACAGGAGCCAACCTGAAAGAGCTCCCAATGGCCAAAGCTGGAACAATTCGAACCATAAAATAAATAATGTAATATTGGAAGATTAACCCCAAATATAAAATAAATATACAAGTCCATACTGGTGTGCAGAAATAATTGAATAAATAAATAGGGGAGAAGTGACAAATCTTCCCTACGAAAGAATTCCCAATAATGTATGTTGATGCCCTCACTCCAGGAAGTGAAGCTTAATCCTCAGCTCCTCCCCATCAAGGGTAGGCTAGACCTAGTGACTCACTTCCAAAGAATAGAGTAGGGAAAGGAGAAATGAGCCATTTTGCAGTGGAGAAATTTGGCAAACATGACATTACCCAAGTGCTGAAGGTTAATATCACCAGTGATGTCACGTAGACATCACATACCCCCTCGTACTGTAAAGAGGAGACGGGCGCCTCACTCTGCAGTGCTCTTTCCAAAAATCCATAACCAAGTCTAATTGTGAGGAAAACACCAGACAAACCCAGACTGGGGGGTATTCCACAGGATAACTGGCCAGTGCTCCTTAAGAAAGTCATGAAAAACAAAAGACCAAGAAACTGTCAGAAACCAGAGGCAGCTGAGGAGACAGGACAACAGTGTGGCATGGGATCCTGGAACAGAAAGAGACATTAAGGGAAAACTTGGTAAATTCAAATCAAGTCATCTAGTTAATAGTATTGCACCAATGTTAATTTCTTAGTTTCCATGACCGTAGTCTGGTTATGTTCGATGTTAATCTTAGGGGGAGCTGGGTAAAGCGTTTACAGAAACAATCTGCATTATTTTTGCAACTTTTTGGTAAGTCTAAAACTGTTTTCAAAATAAAAAGTTAAAAAAATTAAATTGAAACCAGAAACCTAGTCATCAATAATAGGAATCTTGAGAAGATATAAGTGTTTTTAAGAATACAAAGCAACGAAGTTACAATTGCCCTATGTTTGGAAGCTAGGAGAGAGGTACTACAACCATAAGAATGAAATCTACACTTACTCTGCATCTTGTCATGGTAAGTGTTCTTACTGAAACAGGAAGAAAGACTTTCTGTAATATCAAAATATTTGTTTCAGTGGTTCCAATGACAGATAGCTTATAACCCTGTGACCAAAAAAAAAAAAAAAGTTTGTTAAAGGAGATCACGGATGCTGTAGAAAGCTGTTTGCTTAAAGATACAAGCTATGTTTTTCACAGGAAATTGGCCCACCTTGAGAAGATGAATCAGTAACCTTGTCTGATGTCTGAGACTGATGTCATTCTAATTTACTCAGCCAGTATAAAAAGACTGTGTAGATTTTCTTAGAAGTAGAACGTGGTTTAAAGGCATTTCTTCTTGTTTTAAAAAAAGTAAGTTTAGAGTTAAAATAAAATGTCTCTAATATATTCTTTGAACTCTATTTCAGTATATCACTTTTTCTTGACAACTGAGGTGATATAGGCATACAGATATCATCCAAATATAAATATAGTTAGATAGATAGGTAGGTAGGTAGATAGATTACAGAGGATTAGTATCCAGAATACATAAAGAACTCCCAAAAATCAGACAGGAAAAAAGTAAGAGAAAGGGCAGAGGATATGAATAGTCAAGTAACAGGATAAGAAAACATGAACAGCCAAACAAATTATGGAAAGATGTTCAACCTTACAGTAAATCAAGAGAAAAACAAATGGAAACAAAAAAGACATTTCATGTTCTCATCCATCAGATTGGCACCAAAAACTCCCACACAATGCTGGTGGAAGTATGAATTAGTATAACCCTTTTGATGAGCAATGTGACATTTTCTAGTAAAGCTGAAGACACACTTAGCCCTGGACCTAGCAATCCCACTCTCTGGTACTTACCCAGAGAAGCACTATTGTCTTCACTCAATAGCACATAGAAATTAACCACTGCTTCTGCCACTTACTAACGGCTTACCCAAGTCAAATTACTTAACTGCTTTCTGTGCTTTGGCTTCCTTCTTCCTTGTCTATAAAACAGGAACAATAATAGTACCTTTTCCATAGGGTTATTGTGAACATTGAATGAGTTAATTTATGTAAAGCAAGCCCCTTCCCATATGGTGCCCGACACTACAGTAGATGTTGTATAAATGGTAGATACTGCTCACTGGCCAAGTGGAGGAAGCCACTCAAGCCCAGATGCTCCTGGTGACTCTGGTGCCACTCACCTGCCCCACGTGTAGAAGAGATGAAAATCGTGGCACATTTGTACCCATTTAAAGGATATCACTGTGCTACATTAGTGTGTGGACATTAGTGCTACAGTCCACTGTGCCCTAGAGAAGCTCTCATATATTTGCTTCTATAAGGAGAGAGGTACATGGATATTTATTGCAGAAGTGCCTGTAACGGCAAAAAATTAGAAGCAATCTAAATGTCCATTAACAAGAATATGAATAAGTGACATCAACATTCATGTAACAGAACACTATACAGCTGCTCAAAAGAAGAAACTAGACTTAAATGTCTATTTCTTGGATAGATCTCAAGAACAATGTTAAGTGAGAAAAACAAGTTGCAGATGGATACATACAGTGTAAAATGTAAATATAAAAACATGTAGCACAATACTCTATGCAATAATAATACAAACGCCGTGGAAATTGTAAACACCAAATCGAGGTGGAAGTTTCCTCTGGAAGGGAGAGAGGAGGATGAAATCAGAGAGAGGTACACTGGGGGTTTCTATTTGTCTGTAATGTTCTATTTATTAAAAAAAAACTTCAAGTGTATATATATGACAAAATGCTACAATTTCACAAACCTGCGGGTTGATATTATACTCTCAGATTTTCTGTAGGCCAGAAATATATTATAACTTTTTAAAAAAATCAGCAGGCCTTGGTGATTAATTGAACATGTGGGTGGTAAGGGAGAGGGAAAGGTCTTGGATGATTCCCAAGGTTCTGCCTTTGATGACAGAGTGGTACCATTTGTCAAGATCAGTACTGGAGCAGAATTGCCATCTTTAAGCAATCACTTCATCATGTAAATCATAAAAAAGAAGGAAGTTAACCTAATTCAAACCATGATCCAAGGTAACAAAGGAACTTTATCTTCAAAATAGAGCGAGAGAAGTGATCTCAGCACACCCGTCAAGAATGAGCAATTCTGAGTCCTGGCTCAAATACTCTTGTACAAATGATCTAATGTTCTCTCTTTATGTCTTTGATAGAAACATAGAAATCATCATGTACGCAGAGGGAAAGAAAATGGATTATTTAATAATTATACAACAATTGGATGTAAAAACTCACTTAAAACCAATAAAAACTGCTTTTTTTAAAGAAAACTGGAAAAATGGTTAGTCAAAGGAATATGTTTGAGTTTACATTAAATATGTGACATATGAAGGGAAAATGCAGTAGCCTATAAACCGAAAATGCCTTGACAGAGAATTGCCACATATTGGTTGCTGCCAGATGGGAAGAACTGCTTTGCAAAAAGGAACTCCAATCACAGAATTACAGGATTGTAAACATGGAAGAGATTGTAGAAATAACCCAACCGTAATCTCATCATTTTGGAGAAGAGAAAGCTAAGTGTCAAATGGGTGGAGGAACTTGCCTGAGGGAACGCGAAGGTAGATCAAAGCAGAGTCTAGAGTAGACGTCATCTCCCATAGTAGTATTTTTCCAGATTTCCACTTTATTTATTCTGCCTCTCCTCCCACCCCATCCCCATTTATTGCTTATTTGCCTGTAATATATTTATTAGCTGCTTTTAATGGTTCAGGTCCACAAGCCCTTATATGAAACTCTTGGGGCCAGCTATGTTTTGGAACTGAGGTGTTTTTCTGATTTGAAAAGGTAATGTGGTGTGTCTAGAGTATGTTATGTAAACACCTGCAGCATCTGAGGCATTACCCAATAATCAAGTCTGTCAATATTTCTACGGAAAAATGTATATCCATTCAAAATTGGGATAGATAAAGGCCATAAGTAGCCTCACATGGGATCAAGGGGAGTGTATGCCACCCAGTGAGTTCACGTAAGATCAGGATTTTCCCAAGTTATCAAAATCTTTAAGTTTTCAGAGCTTTTTGAATTCCAGAATTGTGTATAGGGGCATAAAATTTATGTTTGGGG
Organism: Tapirus indicus; assembly: GCA_031878705.1. NCBI lineage: Eukaryota > Metazoa > Chordata > Mammalia > Perissodactyla > Tapiridae > Tapirus > Tapirus indicus. Next base: position 27,652,777 of record CM062937.1, on the reverse strand, counting down.
GAAAATTGTAAATGCGTTAGGTAAGGATACATACTTTGCTCTCAGTCCATAGGGCATGGTGGATGTTGTCTGCGGAGAGCATTGTCAGAAAGATAGAATAGAGAGGCCCTCCCTACCTCCTGAAGTAATGCCCAATGCCATGGGAGGCTGTAGAAGGCAAGATGCCTAGAAACTATCATGAGGGAGGAATGAGTTGCTAATTTGGAAAATAATAAACATGTACGTGATTGTCAATTAGGACATAATTACCAACTACCTTTGTTCTGCAGGATTTTAGTTTACATCTCAGCAACAGGCATTTGTCTATGCTTGGGACAGGCCAAGCCCCTTCTAAGGATTCTCTTCTATGTAGTCCTGCCCAGGCCCCAGACTATAGTGGAGAGCGGCCTATATGTTGGCCATTTTTGTGTCAGTTGACTCTGCTGTATGGCCTAACCACAGCTGAATGGACAAGGGCGGGCCCCTGACCCAAGGGCAGCTAATCCAACAGCCTGTGATAGGCCTCATAGGATACCATGAGCATGACCATACGATTCCTTCCTCTGGGAACTGGCACTTGGATCAGTGTCAGAGACATATGTAAGCTGAAGTCATGCAGAAGCAGAAACTGTAAATAAGCAGAGGAATCAAAGTCGTAGAGAAGAGTAAATGAAGAGAGAGAAGCAGAGATACATATGGGGGAGATTGTATGCCCATAAAAGAGAGAAAGAGGGCATAGCCAGTCCTACTTCTGCCTTGGGTGCTTGCCAGCTCCACTTCTAGTCCACAGCAACCTTTCAATGAACCCTCTTTTTCACCAGGGGATCTGAGTGCAACTCTGATATTTGCACCAACAACAACCAATAAGGCTACTAGTTGCCAAGTCACACAAAGTACCTCCTTCCTGCCCAGGGTCTCAGTAGTAGGTTCCAGAAAGAAGTCCCCAGTTTCCTTCCTTGTGAATGTGCTCTTTAGGCCTACGTTTATCCAGTCGGAAGAGTTTGGTCTTGGTTTGACCCAACCTGTCCCGTGATTACAAGGGGCTGACCCAAAATGTCCAGTTATTGGGAGCCCATTCTCGAAAATATTCATGGATTGAAGCAATTTGCAAATATAAATTTATTACATAGTTTATCTTATTGAAAACAGTGACTATTTTTGAACACCAAATGCTGTCATTACGCAAAATTTGTGCAGCACTCTCAGATCTTACGTTGTAAAAGAGCTAGATATACAAACCACAGAGAATGTATATTCCAAGTCGATGTATCCTGCTTGGAACTGAAGTTTAATTTTAAATTTGATTATAGAAGTGCAGTAAATAAAACCTTTAAAGAGACTGATGGGGATGTCATTTCCAGGAACGTGATGAACGAAGCACCAGGACTGACCTGCTTGCTGAAAACAGCTAAAATACCACGTGATTTCTTCAAAATAATTGTAATATGCATTAATAATCTTGCAAGAAGGAAAAGAATCACTGGAGCATGAAACCAAGTAAACACAAGAAAACAGGCTGGTCAGAGCACTAAAGTCAGTTCTCACCACGAGCACACTTGCCAAACTGTGGTGATCTGGAGGTTTGCTTTTTGAAGTTGTGCTCCTGGCAGGAAACAAGGGACAAATCCTAGGCCAGATAAAGATGAGAAGTCTAACAGAATCATAAAGACAGGACTCTAAACAATTGATGAAAGACCATCACTTAAAAAAAAGGAAAACAAAGGAGCATCCCCACCACTCTCAGAAAACAAGAAAGGAAATCTGCCTGTCTTGAAATCAGGTATGTGGTGGACGAAAAGTCATGAGAATTCTTAACCACAATCCAGCCCTCAGGTGAGTTTGAGCCTGAATTTACACTATTACATAGTCAAATAAACATCAGGAGAAGAATTTAGCTTCAAATTACCCCAGAATTACCCAGACAGTTACCCAGAATTACCAAATGCTAATCTTCCCTGGAATAATTCACCTTGAACTTGAGACCCAAGGAATTCTCACATATAAAGTTCCAGGAATAGCAGCCTAGAGTAAACACACACACACACAACACAAGGAAACAAGGCGCTTTGCTGAAAGGCAGCAGAAATGACAAAAAGAAGAATCAGATACTGGAATTATCAACTACCCAGTATAAAGTAAATATGTTTGACATGCTTAAGAAATAAAAGAGAGGATGAAAAATATAAGGAGGGAGTAAGAAAAGTTTTACAACAGAAGCAGATATAAAAAAGAACCAAATAGAAATTCTAGAACTGAAAAGTAAAATAAACACAATTCCAAACTTAGAGGAAGTTTTAATTAAAGATTAGACAAAGCTGAATAAAGCATTAATCAACTGGAAGACAAAGCTGAAAAAATTATGCAGAATGCAATACAGAAAGACAAAAGAATGAAAATATGAAAGATGGTTAGGAGACTTGGAGGACAGACTGATAACAAACATTTAAGCATAATTCCTAAAGCAGAGGAGAAAATGGGAAAGCGTAATATTTGAAGAGATAAGAGCTAAGACTTTTCCAGAAGTGATAAATGTCAACAGGCCTCTGATTCAAGAAGCCCAATAAATTCCAAATGGGATAAACAAAAAGCAATACTCATGAGGAAACTAGTGGGCATTATGCTAAGTGAAATAAGCCAGATCCAGAGGGACAAATACTGCATGATCTCATTTATATGTGGGATCTAAAACAGTTGAACACATAAAAGTGGAGAGTAGAGTGGTGGTTACCAGGGGCTGGGGGGGTGGGTGCAGGGGGGAATGGGGAGATGCTGGTCGAAGAGCGCAAATTTTCAGTTATGCAGGATGAATAAGTTCTGGAGAGCTAATGTACAGTATGGTGACTATAGTTAACAATACTGTATTGTATACTTGAAACTTGCTAAGAGAGAAGATCTTAAGTGTTATCACCTTCCACACAAAAAAATGATTACTCTGTGAGGTAATGGATATGTTAACTAGCTTGGTTGTGGTAATCATTTCACAGTGCTCACATATATACCAAAACATCACCTTGTACACCTTAAATACACACAATTTTTATTTGTCAATTATACCTCAATAAAGCTGAGGGGGAAAAATGTAATATTCATCTAGGAAGATCATAGTGAAATTATAGAACACCAAAGACAAAAAGAAAAATCTTAAAAAGCAAACATGGTGAAAAGAGAGATTACGCAATAAGAATAAAAATTAGAATAACAAATTACTTCTCAACAGCAACCAGGGAAGCCAGGAGACAATGGAGAAATATCTTCAAGGTGCTAAACAAAAAATAATGATCAACCTAGAATCAGGGGAAATAACTTTCAAGAAGGAGAGCAAAATGAAAGTATTTTCAGACACATTATAACTGAGAGTTTGTCTCATGGACCATTATCAAAGGAAATTCTAAAGAATGTCTTTAGGTATAAAGCAAGTTAGCCCAATTAGTTTAAGATGCAAGAAGCAATGGGAAACAAAGAAAATGGTGAATATGCGGCTAAATCAAAAGAAACATTGGTAAAGAAAATAATATTGATAACAAGATCTCATGGGGCCAAAACCAGAAATAAATACACTACAACAATTACATATAAATTGAAGAAGACCTAAGGTCATTGTTGTTGGTTTTCTTTATAACTGAACACTTCATAATAAATTTTATAAGTATGCATGTAGAACATAAAACTGTAAAACTAGTAGGAGAGAGGGAAAATTGAGAAAAAATAACCAATCCAAAATAAGACAAAAAAGGAAGAAAAAAATAGAAAAGGTTGAACAATACGAACATGACAGGGAACAAAACATGATGAGAGAACCAAATCTAGGTGTATTATTACTTACAACCAAGGATAGGACTAAATTCTCCCTTTTAAAGATAAAGATTATCAAATTGGATTTTAAAATACAACTATATGCCATTTATAAGAATATTATTTAAAATGTAAGGCTATAGTAGTGTTGAAAATAAAAAGATAGCACGTAGATTCCAAACAAAAGTCAACAGGTGTGGCTATATTAATATCAGACAACATAGAGTTTAAGGAAAAATCATAACTAGAGATAAAGGGAAGCTGCATAATAAAAAAGTTTAGTTTGCCAGGAAAATGGATCAATTTTCAACTTCTAATAACTTAGGAACACAGTCTCAAAAGATAATGAAGCGAAACTAACAGAACTATGAGAAACTGGAAGATCTACCACCACAGTGGGAGATTCTAAAACACCTCTCCAAGTAACTCATAGTTCAAAATCATTAAAGATGCAAGGCTGAATGGCATAGTCAACAGGAATGACCTAATGGACAGATATTGAACATTGCACCAAAGAGTTTATACTCTTTCCAAGCACACATGAAACATCGATGCAAAACGGACCATAAAAATACTCAACACATTCCAGAATTTGGTACCATACAGTCCATATTCTCTGGCCACAGTCTAATTAAGTTTTAAGTCAACAGTAAAAAGATAACTTTCTAATTATTTTTCTAATGATAACTTGCTGGATCACATCAGTTTGACAATTAAGAAAACACTGAATAATTCATGAATAAAGAAGAAATCATAATGAGAATTAGAAAACATTGAGTGAAATGTAATATTAATACTACATGATAAAACCTGTAGGATGTAGCTAAAATTGTATTTAGAGGGAAATGTATAACTTTAAATATTTATATTATAAAATAAGAAAGCTAAAAATTAATGAGCTGGGGGCCACCCGGTGGCACAGCGGTTTAGTCCGCGCTTGGCAGCCCGGGGTTTGCGAGTTCGGATCCCGGGCGCCCGCCGACGCACTGCCTGTCAGCCATGCTGTGGAGGCGTCCCATATAAAGTAGAGGAAGATGGGCACGGATGTTAGCTCAGGGCCAGTCTTCCTCAGCAAAAAGAGGACTGGCAATGGATATTAGCTCAGGGCTGGTCTTCCCCACCAAAAAAAAAAAAAAAATTAATGAGCTAAGTACCCAACTTGAGAAATTAGAACTAGAACAACAGAATAAACCCCATAAAAGTAAAAGTAAATAAATAAAAATAAGAGCCAAAATTAAGAGAAATGAACATGAAACAGAGAATATCAACATACCCAAAAGTTGGCAAGTCCAATAAAAAAGAGAGAAGGAGAGAGAACGCCTACACAAATAAACAACAATAGAAGTGAAAAGAGAGACATAAATACAGATCCCGTAGTGATCAAAAGTCAAATAAGATATCCTGAATAACTCAATGGCAATAAAGTTGAAAACAGAGGAAATTGCAAATTCTAGAAACCCTGCCAAAATTGACTCAAGAATATTAAGTTTTAATAGTACTAGAAATTAAATAATAGAGGTCAAATAGAAAAGAGATACTATAATAGAAGCAAAGATGCTAAGTGAAAATCTATGCTATATAAAAACTGAAAAGAAAACATCAATAAAAATCCTATCTATTATTATTTTTTCAGCTGATAGCTCTGTTCACCAAAAAGACCTGGAAGCAATGTCATCTTAATAGCAATGAACTTGCTGGGGGAGAGGCAATTAAGGGGGTTGCCTCTCCAATCAAGCTCATTGTTTTTGATAGTAAGTGCCATTTGGTAGGGAGAGAGATGAATAAACAGAACTCTAAAGACAATAATTAAAAGACCAGAATCTGCAGGTAAAATAATTACACATCAGTCAAGACCCTTGACTGGTTACTTGCTTATGAAATTGACAGAATAAAATAGATTGACATCTTTCTATATTTTTGAGAGAATTACATTGCCAAAAGAAACTACACCCCTGGCCTGCAAAAGCTGGTGATGATTCAAACCCATAAATCATTCCCCAGGCCCTGCATGGAGAGGAAGTGGGCGGGGAGCACTGTACAGCCTGACAAAGGGCAGACATCATACCTGCTTCGAAAGTGGCCATAAGAGGAAACTGGACAAGAAAGAACCTTCCAGAGGAAGAATCAGAGGCCAGAGAGGACGATGGACAAGGGAGTTGCTGCCGGAGGATAGTGGAGATGCCAGGTGGGCTGATCACAGAACTCACTGCACACCACGACAGGGAGATTACCCTGTGCAAGCCCTGCAGGACCTGAAGACTGCCGTGGGCAGCGGCTGCTGTTTCCCTTCTGCCATTTCCTGAATGGGAGTTTGTACTGTAGTGATCTTCTTCCTACTCCACTGCGGTGTATTGGAAGGAGGTGGGCAGGTGGACAATTCATCTTTCAGTTTACGGGTTGTTGGACCACAAGGAGCCCCAGTGGGACCTGTTTAAGGGACTCTCCCTAGTTTCTGGACCATGATCTGGATGGGACTCGGGCCGGGTGCATTTATTCTCCATGTGAAGAAGGGTGTGCTTGAGTAATCTGCGGCCACAAAGGTGGCCGCAGCTACTGAACCGTCCCCTGGTATCTAGTCTCTTCTTCTTAGTTCTAGCTGGGCATAGTACCTCCTAGATAGAGACCCTATTTCCCAATCTCCCTTTCAGGCAAGAGAGGCCATGGGACTAGATTTGGGATATGAGTGGAAGTTACATCTCCTTAAAAGCAAAACTGTTCACTCTACACTTCGTCTTTCCCCCTTCCCATGGGATGAGAGAAGGAGGCAACAGGAACAGCCACATTGGGTGCAGAGAAAGGAGCACTATGTCCCACCAGGCTGAATTCCTGAACGCTCTTGTGGAGCAAGGCCAGCCCGCCATCTTCAAATCACCCCCCTACTTCTGAAAGTTTACATGAGAAAAAGAAAAATAAACTTCTATTTTACTTAAGCCATTCTACTTTGGCATCTCTTTGTTATAGCAAAGAGATATGTTTGGCTTTTAGGTACTATTTCCATATATCCATCTATATTTTAAAAGAATATATATATATTTTATTTGTGATGGCTTTGATTCCCACATATTCTTGCATTTATCTATCCTGTTTTCTATTTCTAAGGCATGGCTAAAAAAATAATAGGACTGGTTTCTCCAAGATGTATTACAAATTTACAGTTATAACTGAGACACTTTTACCCCTCAAAACACACAAGCAATGTGGCACATCCCCATTAGTAACAGTGGGTTTTGTGGCAATACGGCCAAGGATGAGTCGGAATGTCTGCATAAGTGTAAGAGAGGGAGGAGAGGAGCGCATGCATCATTATCTAGCAAAACCTCATGTGTCTGAGATACGCCCCACAGAGCTTTTGGCTAAAGTCACTCCACTTCATTCCTGCCGGGCCCTGTCTGCAGTCACTGGACTCCTGACTTGGCTATTTGGCACCTGTGGCTGGTTTTACTCCATAGTGCCCCAACAGGGCTCACATGATTACCATATCAGACATTCTACCTTACAGAAGGCCATCTCTTTACTACGGAGGTTGCATTTTTTAAACTATGAGACGTCAGGAGCAAATCTTGTATCAGGGAACCCAGAACTCTCTAACAGAGAGAACGCGCCCTGGTTCCCATTTCAGAACAATACTGTCAGATGGCACGTGGTTGCAACAGGGCTGTCTGGGGAAGCAATGGCTGCTGGTTTAGTTCCTACATGACAGCTCTTGTAGACTTGAAATCTTTGCGATTCTATTTTTTTATAGAATATCGATTCTGACAATTTATTGGGCTTTCTTTCCACAAAGTTTCCCTTCAGGGAGAAAACACAGAGAAGATTTTTTAAAATATTAAGCTGCCAGTGGCTAGGTGAAAAGGACCCTTGCTTTGAATGGCCCAGGGGACTATGGAAAGGGGAGCCGCAGGGATGACAGTGAAAGTTGTTCACTGAGGTCTGCATTAGGCATGAGTGCAGGAAATGCCCCCTCCATCGTCCACCTGTTAGGTCAGCCCTGAATACCATTTTAAAACACTGTTTTTATCTATCTATACCCATAAACGTGAGAAATGACCTCAGTTCTTCAAAGAGTTGTCTCCCTCTAGTGGCCAAAGATTTTTTTTTTTTTTAAAAAGGCCTGCAAGGGGGCCTACTTCCATTAAGAACACAACACCTTTACGTTTTTGTGGGGAATATGTAAATAATCTTTGAATTTGGAAATATCATTATAGCATATAATCTTATGTTTCCTCACAATAAATCCTGGAATGATAATATCAATTTTGAAGGGTTATTGTGAGAACTAATCTGAGCATCATTAAATGAGATCGATGACAGCGTGCTGCAATGTCACAGCTGGGAGGCAGGCTAGCCTCACCCACTGGTAAGGTGCTGGCTTTGGCACAGGAGCATAGAAGTAAAGTGGCAAACGATTGTATGTCATGCACCCTCATTATCACTCCCATATAGGTGAAACCAAGAACCTTCAGATCTTCAGAGGTCAAGACAATGGATGTCAAAGGTCTGCTCTAGGGACTGCTCCTGATAAACCAGGATGCCCTGTGGTAGACAGAATAACGGCTTCCCCAAAGATGTCCTCATCCTAATCCCTGGAACCTGTGTATAAGGTAGGTTACACGGCAAAGGGGAATTAATGTAGCAGATGGAATTAAAGTTGCTAGGGGATTATCCTGGATTATCAGGCACATCCAACGAAATCACAACGGTCCTTAAACGTGAAGGAGGGAAGCAGAAGAGAAGGTCAGAGTGACGTGCTGTGAGAACGAGAAGAGCTTGAACTAATATCGCGGGCTTTGACGAGGAGGAAGAAGGCTGCAAGCCAAGGAATGTGGGCAGCCTCTAGAAGCTGGAAAAGTCAAGGAAACAGATTCTGCCCGAGAGCCTCCAGAACTGAACGCAACCTTGCCAACACCTTGATTTCAGCCCCGTGAGACCTACTTCAGATTTCTGACATCCAGAACTGTAAGATAATAAATTTGTATTGTTTTAAGCCCCTAAACTGGTAATAATTTGTTACGGCAGGAATAGGAAACTAATACATGCCCTAATTGCTCTCCTGGAGGAAATGTGAAATACTGTCAGATCTTGAATTTACTTATTATTCAGAAATGACCTACCAGTAAGCAGTGCACCATGGGCTCAGAAGACTCAAATCTGACCGAGATTCAGATTGAAGAACAGGGACCCGCCACGTTCCCCAGTGCTCCTTCCCAGCTTGAGAGGGGATGGTCCTGCCATTTTCCCTAAGCCTGTCCAGGCAGTAAGCACAAGGGAAGGCGTGAGCAGAAGTGCCCTATGCCACTGAAGGCTGCTGGACAACAAAGGCTCTGACGCCGAGGCTGCAGCTTCGTGGTCACTGCCCACAGAGGCTTCCAGTTGAACCTTCCCACTGCAGAAGCATCACACCTCCGGCTTTCTGAACCAAGTCTCCGATAAATTGGAGGCGTTGGGCCTGCAAAGTGTGGAACTGTGTTTCATTAAACCCCAAAGACCCCAAATCACTACGACTCTGCTGATTAGGGGTTTCTTAAGGGAGGGAGATTTCCAGAATGAGTTACAGTAACTCTTATTCCCCAAGCTGGACTACTTTGCGTAGGCGCCATGCTGGTGGCACAGGAGGCTGTATCTGGGGCTTGCACGTGATTTTTGTGGGGAGCCACTGCCATTTGCTTTGGCTGAGTCTTTTGGGGAAGCTTTGTTGTCAACCTCCTCCCTCTGCCTGCATCGTCGGTAAATACCCTTTTCCAGCTTCATTTCAGGCTTAAAACCAGTGTGGAAAAGTTTACTCATGAGTTTGACTCAAGTGCATCGTGTTTCTACGGACACCCAGGCTGTTCCACAAAGCCCAGTTCTATATTGCTATGCCCAGCCTACCTTTCACTAGCAACGCGAAAGGAGATTTTCACCTTCCCTGGGTATTAACCTTTGACTTTCAGAAGCTGAAGTAGCTTTGTGCAATGCAGAATACCCACATGCGAAGAACCCACAAAGAGCCAAATCCAAAATAGTCATTTTATATTACCTGGTCTTCAGACACGGAGGCCCACTCAATCGTGAAGACCAACCCGGTGAATTCTCCAAGAAGGATCAAGCACTCCTGTGATAGGACGGATTCTGAGGTGGCACTCAAGCTCCACTGTAGAGTGCTGTGATTGATTGGCAATGCCTGCCACAGGTGTGGAGGAGGCCAAGGCCGTGGAGATACATGTTCTCCCTGAATTACACACTGTATGACTACTTCAGAGCAAGGGGCATGTTCAGTCTGTTATTCACATGGGCTTCCAGGAGCTCAGATCCAGGGGTCAAGCAAGAAGGTCACAGGAGTCACTTCTGATCCATCCAGAGCACAACAGCCTTCTAGAGTCAGGTTCCTTGGGGCAGGGGCACTGATGTCCTATGCTATGTGCTGGGTCAAGCTATGTGCTAGTCTTGAGCATTTGATTTCAACCATTAAGAGTTAGGCCTGTCCTTAAATGGGGGCTTATTCTGCATAGAGCAGGGGCAGAGAGTATCTGATTTCTCCTTCCTGGAATTGGGGACTCCAGGAGTATTAATTAGGAATTTTGCGGTTGTTGCTGCAAGAGAAGGAAAGCTGGCTTGAATCAGCTTAGGTGAAGTGCGAGGTTATTCTTAAGAGGCATGGAGATCTCAGTGCACCTCAAGAGAGGGGCAGGATGCAATTGGGCTTTGGCGACAACTGTCCTAGCAGGACTCTTCCACCATCTCTGGAGTCTAATTCACTCTGTCATTGGCTTTAGACTCTCCCACTGGCTCTTCTAGATAACCAACCTGTCTCCTCATCTCCTGAGAAGGACTGACTCCTTCCCTTCATTCCAATTCAAAAAAGTCCAGGAAGAGAGTCTCATTGGCTTGCTTTGCACAGGTAGGCCTTCAGGATTGACCACTGGGACCAGGGCTAAAGTGGTCTGACTGGCCTAACTTGGATATAGTGCCCACACCTGGATCACAGCCTGGAGAAGGGAAAGCCCAAGGACCCAGAGTTGTTCCCTGAGGCCCACTGCTAAGTATCAGGGCCCCTCTTGGACAATGAGCAGAGTGGCTACAAGTCACCCTCACTGCAACCACCACTCCACGAGCCAGGACTGGGCATGAGAAGCAGGAGAGCAGCCCTCAGCTTACAGGGTGGACTAGAGGGGTCAGAATCATCAAAGTCCCAGAGGCCTCAGGTAATGGAAGTACGTCCAAAACACGGAGTCTGAGACAGAGGCATCAAACAAAGGAGTAGTAATAATCATCATAGAAGTAGTGGTTGTAGTAGCAGCAAGAAAAATAATAATACCATTCATGGAGCATCTATTTTGTACCAAACATAAAAAGTACTTTACATGTACTACTTCTAATCCTTTACAACCTTGCAAGGTAGGTGCTATTAGTCCCATTTTGCAGTAAGAAAATTAAGATTCACAGACATTGAGAGACCCTCCTATAGTCTCAGAGCTAATAAGTGCCAGAAATGGTTCTAAAATGAAGAGCCTGGAAAAAGGATCAAGCAGGACAGGACGAAGCAAGTCATCGAGGAGGTGAAGCTCCTGTGATTCCCTGGGGCAAACATACCCAGAGAGAGCAAGCCTTTTTGGAGGGACTGTGCAGAGCCCCTGGGTGGGCAGGGAGCTGTTAAGGAAACGAGCCAGCCCCGAGAGAGTCAGTGCAAAACCTGGGGAGCTTTGTGCCCGGGACAGTCCTGACTGCATCTGTTGTTCCGACATAAGTATTAACAGCACCTCCTTTCACTCTCAAAAGCAGTGATGTGTTTTGGTAAATGTTCAAAAGAAGGTCTCAAATATATATATATATATAATAAAGGATGTGTAGTGCACAGTCTACAAGTAGTAATAAAATATACACTATTCTTTATCGTAAATTCCATATGTCCAATTGATTCTCATAGAGTGCTTTTGTAGATTTTTGCCAAAATCTTGTATCCTTAGCCAACCTGTGGCTGCAATTCACGCACAATTTGACAAATGGAGTTGCATTCCAGTCTGCTAATTCTTTTCCCAATAAATTTATTGTCATTAAATCGGATAGGTGATCTACGATTAAACTATTTCTCATCCTTGTACAGATTATATTCATTAAATAGAAATCTCTTTGAGCTTCAGGACTACGATTGCAATAGCGCTGACTGTCTTCATGTAGTTGCAGGAATTAGAGCACTGTTTGAATCTGCATTATGTAATACTGGCTGTATTTGACAACTGGCTCCAAAAAGCGCAGAAAATTTTGCAATTGAGTCATTGCTCATTGCCAGCATGAGCCAGCTTGGGCACATCACTAAAAAAGTGTCCCACTTCTGGCAATAAATGGTATAGTCACCCTCTGTTTCAGAAGAATAGTTCTAATCCTCTCTCCACCACTGCAGTGTTGGTCACTGTTCCATTATGTTCCTAAGGAACCAGACAAGAGGAGGGAGAGAGGAAAGGGCTAGGGGACACAGAGCTCTGCATCCGTCTGTGACCTGGGATCTGTGTTACTCGCACTCTCCCACTTTAAACCACTCCTCGCCGGCGTACAGACAGGGACACTGAAGGACAACTTAGGAGATGCTGCCCCTGTGAGGTAAGTGGACTCATGCAATTTTCTAAGTGTTCTAGCTTCTCTACTTCTTACAACCAAGGAGAAGATGTTCTTACAACTCCCCTGTACCTGGGCAGAATCTGACTCTACTTAGAAAACCAAGTGTATTTCACATTTTTAGAGGCTTCACGGTGCAGGAAAACGTGAATCCTAGCTTGCACACTTATGTGAGTAAGTTATTCAGTCTCTCTAAATCCCCACATTCTTGGCTATAAAATGGAAATAACAAGGACGCTCATACTTAAAGCACGTGACTGCATTAAGTATTGTTTTAATTAATTAAGAATTAAATGAGATAATATCCATGAGGGAATCCTTGTAAACTACAAATAGAAGGCACTATCGTGTCATACTGTTTAAATTTACTAAGTTTTAAAAGTAGTGGCATCAGTAAGGACAGCCAGCAGCGCTGCAGCAGAGTCACACAGAAACCACATGGGAGCAGCAAGAACTGGGTCTCCGCTATGTTTTGAAATTTCCTGTTCATGATGAGGACACAGCAGAGACACGAACACTTGAGGAGGTTTAAAAAAAAAACTCCAAAATTCAAGACAAAAGCTTAATTTTCTCCAAGCTATTTTTTACAATTATTTTCCAATTATTTTAGAAAGATGAATAATGTTCAAAATATTTCTATAACGTTACCCACCTTTACATTTCCAGACAGTTCCCAATTCAACAATTTTTCGTTGAGCACGTCCCCTGTGTCAGACACGGTGCTAGGCTCAGGGGATCCCTGTCCTTGAAAAGTTCCTAGTAAGTCACTTTCTAAAAACTAATATGGAGATTTTTATGTAAATCATTACTCATGTCAGCATCTAACTTCTGAGTGCTCAAATGTAGCAATATTCTCGTGCAAGTTCTAAAACACGCTGGTTGGTGAGGGGAAATGCTTTGGCAATGAGAAGATTCACGAGGATGTAAAAGGAGGGAGCCCAACCTCCATCGACCAGAGCTTCTGTCGGCTGGAGTCTACACTCGTGAATATGAAGCCACAGGAGAGGCAAGCTTCTAGAAGGAATGGTCAGAACACAGAGTGGGTGACACAAAGTTTTGTGAAGCAAAATACTGCATTCAGTGGTTTGGGGGGGTTCTTTGTCTGCTTGCTTTTGCCTTAAGCCTCTGTCCAAAATTGAACGCTGTCAGTCTGCTGGACAGAAACTAGTAACAGAAAACATAAAACCAGTGACTTTCACTAACTATATACCACTAATGGACTATAAGCTGATAAAAGCAAAAAGACTTCTTAACATTGAACAGATTATAGTTCAATTTGAAACAAATGAAAAATATTTAGTAGGTTTATAATTATTGTCTAAATAGACATTCTCTAATGAACAGGCCACATTTAACATATATTTTTAACCCTCACAATCAATGGTTACTAAAGTAAAGGTCACTTGGTCACTTACTTTGGAAGAACTTTTTTTTTAAGTGTTATGTTATAATCACTGATGGGAGGGAAATTTAGCCACGTGCTTCCAGAGTCTGGAAAAAATTGATAATCTTTTGGCTAGTAATTTTCTCTCTAGGACTCCAATCTAAGGAAGTAATCAGATATGTAGAAAAGTTTTATGTACAGATAAGTTCACATTACTGCTATCTATTATAGCAAAAATATTGGTTGTAAAATTATGTTTGTCAATAGAACTGAATATTGAGAAACCATTAAACATCATGTTTTCAAAACTCAATGTTTGGGGAATATACAATACAATGTTTACAAAAATAAATAGGATGCAAAACTGATGTTTATAATAAATAAAATGTCATATGTAAGATACATATGTTTATTATATATAATATATTTAATAATATATATATTATATATAATACACACATCACAGGAAAAAATCAGAAGGAAATACATTAAAAATATTAACAGTAGTTTTCTCTAGGTGGGGCTATTATGGGTGGTTTTTATTTTCTTAATATTGCTTTTCTGTTCATTCAGGTTTCCCATGTAAGCCTGAAGATCTGCCACAAAGAAAAGAATATGTTGGCCAGGCTGACACAAGTGTCGCAGTTCCTATGACAATTACACATCCAATTCTAAAATAATAAACTGACATTATTTTTAATATCTTAAAATAAATACTTAGTGGCAATAAAAAAAAATATGACCATGATGAAAAATTAGGCAAGCACAGAAAAGTAAAAGAATCAGGGAAAGAATCATCCAGAATTCCACCAGTCAGAGGGAAACGCTATTATTAATATCCCCCAAGTGACTGAGTTAGGGGCTTTGAGCTATGCCGTGGAGTCCTATGTTTGCCATGGAAGTGCCTCAGGAACTGCCACCGTGGAGAGCAGGGACTGACCCGGTCATCCAGTCTGGGTGGGGCACCAGAACAGAATGCCCTTTCCCACTTCAGTCAACCATTTGCATATTAGACTTTCACCTAATAGTCCACTGGAAGAAAGACTCCAGGCAGAACTGCTACAGAAATAGCACCTGGATACCACCATACTAAACCTCTTCCCTAAAGCTAAACATATAGGATGTTTCCAGTTTTTCTCTAACATAACGGAAGGTCGAGTATCTTTATATAGTGATCTTTGCCTACCTTTCTGCCTCTATGAATGAAATTTCAAGAAAAGGATAACCATCGTTTTCAAAGCTCTTGATGTTGCCAAATTGCCCACACAAAGGTCAGCCTGTTTACACCCCTGTCACCACAGCCCCGCCTGCGCTGAGCATACTTTTTTCTTTTAAAAAGTTATCTTTGTTAATTTGATAGATTTAAAATACAGTCCCTCACAGTGCTTGCCCATTTTAAAGAATGTGTTTCCTCTCCCTCGGGTACTTCTTCCGAGAACCTTCCATCAGCAGAACCCCCTGTGAAGAGGACGCGGGCATCCCCTCACTAAAGTGACCGGAGCTGTCCAAGTAGGCTTGTGTTGGGTTTTCTTCTCACTCCGACCCAGGCCAGCCACATGACTTGACCTCAGAGAGAGGGAAGCTTGTGGAGTAAGGCCCCTATGAGAAATGGCGGATGCCAAGGTCTGAAGTCCCTCTTGCTTCCCAAACACTCTCTAGAACCACAGAATCTCAGAACTGGAAGGTGCCCTTGAGAGTAGTCTTCCCTCAGGCTCTGGTTACACAGATAAAGGCTCTGAGCCCTGGAGGGGAGACAAGTGTACCAGTTAATGGTACAGCCAGGACCAAGACCTGGGTGTCCTGGGAGTCTTAGCCCAGTGTTCCCACACCGCTAGCCTCCAGCTGCCTCAAATAACCTTCCAACAGCAGCCAAAGTGAGCGCTGCCCCGTCATCCTATCTCATCACACTCTAGGATGGCTCTGTCATCATCATCCAGTTGTAAGAACACACACAACTCATCCGGGGGGCGAGTGGAAGCTGAAATCTAGCTCAGGTTCGGGGGTAGAAAGTCAAAGCAGAGAGAAAACAAATCCGGAGACCTCCTGTCCGGAAACTGCCGAGTTCTTAGAACTAAACTTTAAAAGCCAGCGTGTGAATGGCCACTAGGGGGAGCTCCATTTTCAAAATACAGTCAATTCCTTAGCTCTGAACTGGCTTTAGCTCAAACGGCCTTAACGTGAAAATATCAAAGGCTTATTGCAAGGATTTGCTCATCAAATCCACTGGCTCTCATCCAGATTTTATGGCAATCTATAGTCTACAGTCTGTAGTGCCGCCATGAGCTAAACCTTTCCATTTCCGTCCCTAGATCATTGTCTTAAAAGTAAATACAATGGAGACACACATATTTAAAACAGAACCAGAGGTTACAAGACATGTATTTATCTCAGCAACAGAGAATTTAAAATATATATTTAAAATATAATCTAACTTATGAAATATATATTTAATATATTATGTAAATAAAATGTAAAATACACATATATTTATGTATAATTGTATACTATATTTAAATATTTTAAAATATTTTAACATAAAATGTATTTATTGTGTTTATATATAATTATATATTTGAAATTCTTTCTGCTGTTGAGTAATAAATACATGTTTTGTAACTCCAATTACATATAAAATAACTATTAAATATATTCTATATTATATTTATATACAATACATTAAATATATTTTTTATTTAATAAAATATTTTAAAATATATATTTAAAGTGCTCTCTGTTGCTGAGTGATAAATACATGCTTTATAACTCCTCTGGTTCTGTTTTCCCCATAATAATCACCAAAATCCTGAAAAAACAGAATATGTAGCCTTTTTGTTGATCCATTCAAGGTATTTGATTCTATGTTTCTCTAGCTCATGTCAGTTCACGTACAGTTGAAAAGAGAAAAGAAAGGGGGGAGGGATTAGGTTAAAGAGAAATAGGTATTCACTGTTGTTCTTCGCTTAATTAGGACAGAAAGCACATAGAGTCTACTGTAGCTAAGAGGGGGAAAGGCTTTAAATAGTCTCAACCAAACATGAAAATACAAACTCCTCTTCTAATTTTCTTTAGTGCTGCTTCCTAACGCACAGCTGATTGAGAAAAAAGCATATATTTAATAGTCATTATTTATGCTGCTTTGAGGAAAATCAGCTCAGTGTCTAACATAAAAAATAATAAATTCGGGAGTTTTAATGAGATCTGATCAGCCACGCTAAAATGCAACTTTTTTCAGCCTCCCAGGGAAAAACAAAAACAAAAACAAAAATTCACACCATCACCAAAGCTAGGCTTGATGGATGACCTCATGGAAAATGTGGACAGATTCCATTAACGACACGGCAGGTAGAACTGGGTGGAAGGCACACCTACCACAGGCTTCTCCTCCAGCATATCCAGGTTTCACTTCAGGAAATGTGGGCTACCTCACAAGGGCTGGAAGACATTCGTACATCCCTGCCCTCTGCCCCTCATTCCAGAACGGGATCTGAACTCTGAACAACCAGATAATTACACGGGAGTTCCTCTTCGTGACAGCCACACCCCTTTTAATCCATATTCATTCAGAGATAGGAACTTAAAATCAAAAGTCCTGTGCAGAAAGTAGAAGGAACTGGGGGGTAGCTCACCACATTTTAGGAAAAACAGTCACCACATGTAAAGTTCTCTAAGTAAGAGAAGAATAGGAAAGAAAGCTGCTTAGCAATACAGTAGAAACCTAAGTTTTTCATGCACTTCTTGGCCTCAGATACAGTATCAGAGAACTAATTAGATAAGGTAGAAACCTGCAGTTTGGTAAAACAGAGCTTCTGTAGGTGAATGTCTGCCCCAAAGTGGGAATGGGAACTTGCATTGTCCACCTAACACAAGTGGACATGACCAGAGACAATCACCTCACCCTCCCTGTTAATAAATGCTGGCTCTATACAGCTGTCACTTCATTTAAGGATGAATAAATAAGGGGGAAAAACCCTATGGGGGGAGCTAATTTTAAAAAGCTACAGAAAATAGGAAAGGGATTTCATCTTGATGATCCAGAAGGGTCAAATCTCTAAAAATAATCTACAGTGGCATCCAGAAGACTCAACAACTGGCATCCTCTATAGGACATAAAAAGGTATAGCCTCCATTAAGGGAAAGCAAAAAACCACAAAGAAAATGTGGAGATGAAAATTGAGTGATATGAGGTAAACTAATGCTTTCAACAAGTATTTATTAAGAACCCATGACGAGCCAAGCACTGTGCTCGAGGTGGAGAATGCAGAGATGAGCAAAACAGACATAATGCCACTTTTGATGTAACTTATACTTTGGTGGGGTTCATAGACAACACAATAATAAACAAATAACTTAAAATGTGATATTTGCTATTAAGAAAATGAACAGGGTGCTGACTTAGGGAATACCAAGGAGGTACTTACTTACTTAGTCGTCAGGGAAGGCTTCTGTAAAGGTGTGGTATTTAATCTGTGCCAGCTATGAAAAGAGCAAGTGAAGAGCATTACTGGCAGAGAAAGCAACATGCTTTAAGTTGAAAAAAGAGTTCTGCATGCTTGAGGAACCAAAAAAAGACCAGTGTGCCTGGTGAATGGTGCAAGATGAATCTGGAAATATAAGCAGTGGTCAGCTCAAGTAGGACCTTTACAGCCAGGAAAAGCATGTTGGATTTTAAGTACCAAAGTTATTGAGTGTGAATATATATGTAAATATGTGTATATGTATATCTATTTGTACACATTTATATGCATACACACATTTATATACATACATTTAAATATATATGTATAAGTCAAGTACTGCATAATGATGTTTCAGTCACATGTACCACGGTGGTCCCATAAGATTAGTACCATAGAGCCTAGGTGTGTAGAAGGCCATACCATCGAAGTTTGTGTAAGTACACGCTATAATGTCCACACAATGACGAAATTCCCTAATGATGCATTTCTCAGAACATATGCCCGTCATTATGCGGTGCATGGCTGTATTTTAATTACTACCATATAGAGAACAGACTAGAAGACACAATACAGGAAGCAAAAAGACAGACTGTCTTAATTCAGGGATGAGATGATGGTGCCTTGAACTGAAGCGATGGCAGTAAAGATGGAGACAAATTGACAGTCTAAAGAAAGGTTTTGAAGGCTGAAACAACTGTAAGTGTTGATGGACCAGGGGAAGACACAAGGGACAGCAGAGTATTAAGCATGCTTCAGGTTTCTGGCTTGGCAACATGGCAGATGGATACAAAAGGATAGTAAGAAAGACCAAAATCCCAATAGCAAATCTGAAACCACATTGGAAGTAGTGAAGAGCAGAACCAAAGTAGCAGAAAACAGAAGGTGTGATGTGGAGGGCAAAGTTGAGACTCTCCCAGAACGCAGAGCAAAGGGGAGCAGAGATTAAAGAGACAAGAAAGATGACAGACAATACAGAACTATTTTCTGGATAATCGGTATTTCTAAAGAAGAAACCAGAGCAACCGAATAAAAACAAGGGTCAGATAAAAGAGTTTCCTGAAACAAACAATACCTAAGTCTAAAAAAGTAAAAATCATCCTTTTCCAAGGAAAATTAGAGTCCAACGTCTGAATATTTCCTTGAGAAATGCTTGAATTTACAAAATAAATAATCAGATTTTTTTTCAAAGTTTCTGTAAAGAGAAATGCAAAATCAGTGTGGCCCTAGACTTTTGCACTGTAACAGTAATTCCCAGAAGGGAATGGAACTACATCTAGAGGTTTGAAACATAACAAGTATGACTCAAGAATTCTACAGTAAGCCAACATTGTTACTCATATGTGAAAACAACAAAAAGATATCACATCTGCAAGAGCTAAGAAAATATACTGTCCACATGTTCTTACCCACAAAAAAAATTACTCCACTCCTGTCTAACAAGGGCTGACTCAAGAATGAAAAGGTTGTGATATGGAAGGAGTGAGTAGGAATATTTTTAATTTAATCATAGAAATAAGTCTAAAAAGTTGTGTTAAATATAATTTCAAAATAGATGGTAAATGAAATGTACATTATGCTTGAAAGAAAAGTTATACAGTAAAAATATACTAATAAGAACTATATCTAAAATCCCAAATGCCTACAAAAATTGGGAAATGTGAGTGAAAATTTTGACAGCGAGTGAAAATACTCTTCTGGTTTGTTTTGCATAATTGCTATGAAGAAAATAAATAGGATGATGGTTTAGAGAATAGCAGAGGGAGCTGCTTAGATGAAATAGCCAGGGACAATCTCTCGAAGGAACGACAGTTTTCTGACTCTCCTGGAGATCGAGTGGAGGTGCTCTGAAAGGACGGAACATTTATATGTTGATCCCATACTGTTTAATTAGGTCCAGAATTGACCCAGTTGGAACAATATGACATAACTGGAATTCATAACCAATACAGAAACGGGAATTAAAGGCACTCTATTCCTTCATTCAGCCTTAGCTGACCTATAGGTAGTTTAAGAAGATAGAGCAGGTAGCTTATCCTTCATCTATTAATTAAAATAGAGTAACATTTAGTGAATATTTACAAAACCGTTAACATATCATTCAAGATAAATCAGTACTTATTCTGTATCTTGTCATCATAAAGCTGAACAGAATATCTGTTTATAAAGAAGGACAAAGAGCTTTTCTGTAATATTGAAAAGTTTGTTTTCATAGTTTCAAGGGCAACTGGCTTGTAACCATTACACCATGAATATTTATTATAGGAAACTACATTGGTTTAAATTTTTTTGTTGTAGAACATTGCTTGTTCATTTAAAATTGTAAATAATGGTGAGTTCAATATCCACTTAGGTGAAAGGTGGGCAAACATTTTCTGTAAAGGACAGATAGTAAATATTTTCAGTTTTCAGTGCTGCCACTGTAGCATGAAAGCAGCCACAGAAAATACATAAATGAATGTGCAAGTCTGTGTTCCAATAAAACTTTATTTAAAAAACAGGTAGCAGGCTGGATTTGGCCAGAGGCCATAATTTGCCAACCACTGAGTTAGATTCAGTCCTCTCAGTTTGTGGGACATATTTCTGTAATGATTATGCTTCTTGCCCTGCCTCAGCCACTATCATGATCATACCGGGAGCCACACTCACACCATTATAATAACTGCCACCCCTCCATAACCTCAATTCATCTGCTCCACTCAGGGACCACCACTTTTATGTTTCTCACTTACTCCCTCTAGAACCCCGACTCATATAATACTTTGACCCCATCATGTCCTTCAACCCACTGATCCTGCCATCTCTACATAGCCCTGCACCCACCTGATGTCCTTCTGTCCTCCCTCCACAGCCCTTAATCCCAGGAAATCATCCTAATCTCTCCCTTGCATAAACCTTCAACTCCCTTGCCCCTCTGTTGCTTTGTCACTTGCTTGGCAAAACTACAACCCTAGTTAATCCAACTCTCCACATACTGCACAGCTGACTGGGCCTGGAGAAAATTCCAAATGGCCTCATTTTAACTCATGACCATAAATCTCAAGTGGGCACTTTCTGTGCCATTTCCCTAATCCAGTCAGTCTCCCACTCTGACTTCACACCTCCTCCCTCCGTAAACCACCAGCACCTCCTCCACGACCATCACTGCCAGCCCATGACAAGACTTACCATTTCTCTGTAAAATTAAAAGCTATCAGAATAAAAGTTCCACAAGCACATGCCAACCAGCTCCTGCCTACCCTCTTTCCCTGTACATGTTCCTACCTAAGGCTACTGCTTCACCTGAGTGCTAGATCCCATGACCTCTTACCTACTTAAGGACATACTCCAGCGATTCCCCTCTCTCTCCAGGGTCTCTACTGAATCATTACTATGAGTACTCAAACAGCTGCTATTTCTCTGAAATTCATCTATCCGTTTATCTACCTATCTATCATTCTGGACGGTGGTGGGGCAGGGGCATGGCAGAAGATCCCATCTAAGGAAGAAAGGCAGGTCAGACAGAGTGAGATTGTCCTCACCCAACGGGCAGACCCAAGGCAGAGGGAGATCAAAACTACAGCGTAGCCCCAAGACTGCCCACCCCCATTCCTCCAAATTTCCAGGCAAGTTCTGAAAGAACAAGAAGTCCAACTGGCGCCAGCTAAGTTTACTTGAAAAGACAAACAGCTTAGTCTAGTTTCCAAAAGCCTGGGGCTTGCGCCCTGAGCCCAAGTCAGCCTGTGAGGAGAATTTAGATGCTTGTCAGGAAGGCCTATGCTCACTTACTTCTAAGCTTTTGAATTTTGTTGTCCTTTTCCTTCTTGTTCTATCAAATAATCTTTATAAGAAATTCTTGATTGCCTTGACTGAAATCAGTGGAAAAGGATACTTTTCTTTTCCCACACTCATGCTGGGATAACTCAGATGATGCAAGTGCTCAGTGAGGCCAGGTGGGGCAGCTGCAGGATCTAGGAGAAGATGGGGTCCACCTAAGTGGGGAGTGGGGTGAAAACACAGGTGGGGCAGGGGAGGGGGCAGGGCAGGGCGACAGCTTGGATTAAGCTCCTTCCCCTGAGCTTGGCTCTCCCATGCTGGAAGGGAGGGCCCCTCCATCCACCATTCGAATTTCAGGAGTCAATTTACATGTTGGCAGAGAGGAGATGGGTGGGAGCCCACCTGGTGCCTTGCACATGGCATAGAGAGTCCTCTGG
Source organism: Tapirus indicus (assembly GCA_031878705.1). Taxonomy (NCBI): domain Eukaryota; kingdom Metazoa; phylum Chordata; class Mammalia; order Perissodactyla; family Tapiridae; genus Tapirus; species Tapirus indicus. The sequence goes on along the minus strand of CM062937.1, from coordinate 27,630,386 downwards.
GAAGTCAGGAGGCTGGAGCTGGTCCCTTAGAAAACAGCAGAGTGGGAAGTTAACTATTATCATATATAGCCATGCCCTGCCCAGAAACTTGGGGCATCCAATGTCCACAGACTCAAGGCTTCATGCCAACATGGGCATTTTATTGCAGCACACCACCTGGACCTGTCCTAGCAATGCCCATATTACAGATTTTCCTAGACCCTCAATCCTCCCTCCACCTCCGGATTCCTTATTTTCCATGTATACAGGGTCTGCTTTCTAGATTTGCAACCATATTCTGATAAATTCACCACACAGTCACATGAAGTCCCTACTACTCTTTGTGTAAGATACTTGGACTTCTCGTAGATATGCCCAGTCTTAAGGAGAAAATTGAACACTAAGAATTTCTGGGTCACTTCCTCAGCATTGGTTTTTCACTAGTGGGTTTTAGTCAACCCACACAGAGGCTTTGCGACTATCACATACGAATGTCACAAAAATAACAGAAATGTACTTTCAACTTATAGGATGGCCATTAGGGACCAGTAACCGTGGTAACAACCAGAGGCACTCGGAGGAAGTGTGGTGGATTCCTCCAGGCCCTGACATGGGCTTCCTCATCTCTTGCTTTCCCTCTCCTGCTTTTCTACTTCTTTTTATCCTTTCACCCCCCTTTTCCTTGATTCCTTCCTGCCCCCCATACTTTGGAATTACTTCCAGAGGACAGGTGCATGACATAATGTCAGCCGTGTGAGGGAAGGCAGGGGGTTTTTCTCCTTTGCTCCCTGTGCCTATAGTACCTAAAACTGTGCCAAGCACACAGTGGGTGTGCTGTTTGGTGAATGAATGAATGAATGAGGTAGCTAATGGCCCCAGGTACATTGTCACCATCATCACATTTCTAATCCCCACCAGGGCTACAGGCCAAGCCTATTGCTTTCTTGATGCCTCACGGTGGCATCAACAATGAGTAACTGTTTTCTAGGATCTCACCCTCCTCCAACAATAAGTCTTCACTGAGATGAAATAAAAACTTCCTTTGTGCATCTATATCTTCGCGTACCACCCACTTCTCGTCACTGCTACGCCAGAGTTTTGACTCTTGCGACGCCTCAGAGCTCGAAGAGACCTTGGAGCCCACGTGGCTTCCTACGTGGGTTGCAATGGAGAGTGTGCGAGGACCACATGACTGCGAAGACCATTAGGTCTCCTAGAGCTCCGTCTACTCTAGCTTCACATCCATGCAGCCTGTAAGCACTGCCCAGTGGAGACCACACGTTCTGCTGTCCTAAGTGTGGCTGTAGTAACATATAGCAGTTGTAAAGTGGGGCTGTCTTAAGGTCAAGGTGAGTCCCCCTCCTCTCTGTTGCGTTTTGGGTCATTCTCCAAATGTTCTGTGAACTCCTAGTACGCACGAGCTCCTGCAGCACTGAATGTCCTGAGAGGGTGCTTGGTCTAGTAACAGTACCTGACCAGACACTCCACCGAGCACCTTCCATGCATTTCCTCATTTGATCCTCATAAGAACTCTCTGGGGCACGAACTGTTATTAGCCCGTTTTGCAGATGAGGCTTAGATCCGTTAAATGACTTGCCCCACATCACAGGTTACCAAGTAGGGCAGTTAGGACGTGAACTCAAGTCTGCCTGGCACTAAAATTTGTTCTTTTAACTTTCACAGAGAACTCCAGGTGAGGTGACAAGAGTCAAGCACAGGTGCTTGGGTTTTGCACTCTCAGAGTCTTCACCCTGGGCCCCCTTCAGAGAACAGATGCCTCACTTGTAAACATCTTGCACATCGAAACTGCTGGCAAAAATGTTTTTTGCTTCTGCACTTTTTGTTATAAGCATGTAGCAAACTGACTAAATTTAGCATAAATGGGTGTTTGTGAGCTGGTCTTGGGGATCCAAATATAATATATTTTGTTTCTAAATTACAAACAAACAACTTACAAGAGGAATTTTGGTCTTTAGCCTGTTTATTAAATCAGGCACTTCCTGAACTTTGTTCTCAAAGAGGAGGAAAGGAATGAGCATTTATTGAATGTTCATTATATTCTACTCACTTGACAGAATGATTCCATCTAATCCAGTAGCCTAAGGAGAGAGGCCCTTCCCTCATTTTACAGGTAAGGAAATGGAAGCTTGGGCATAGTGGCAGAATCAGGGTTCAGACCAAGTTCCAGCACCAAAGTCTGACTGTTTCCATGGCTCCTCTGAGTTGGCTGATGTCCTCCCCACACTGAGCATCCTGGGGCGGGCGGAAAGTGGGCCATCTCTCTCCCAGACACTCTCCCAGCATGGAGGAAGCATGTGGCCAGGATGCCCAGCAGAGTGCAAGCCTGAACATCAACTGTATGTGTTTAGTGTGGCTGCTCCCAAATCAAAGGAAGCACTGCTTGGAAAACCACTGTTGAAGATACTCAGTGGGCCAGTGACAAAGGGTCTCTCCTTGACCAAACTCTGGCCAGGCTCCTCTGAGCCCTCTTCTTAACTAGTCCTCTACCTTGTCCTATAAAGATGTGAACAAAACACTAACATAGTTTCTAACAGCTCAAGGCCACATCCCTAGGATGACCCTAAGCCCCCCTTAAAGTGCCTGTCTGAGAAAACCCAAGGCTGCCAAAAGAACTGAGTTTTCATTCCAGCAACACCTGAAGACAGGGCCCCTGTCTCCCAGCCTGTGTGGGAGGGAAGGAACCTAACTTAGGTAAGTGCCAGTTAGCAAACACAGATGGGTTTCCCATGGGCCAACCCTGCACCCCTTCTCATGTTTTGTAATTTTTCACTTCCCTGACTCTACTGAACCCCTGCTCACGCCCCTCCTTATTCCCTTATTCTTCCTTTAAAACACTCACGTACTGTGTAGAAATCAAAGTTGAGGTCAGTTCACACTGGACTCTTTTCCCTATTACAGTGGTGTATTACTAATTAAAATCCATCCTCACCACTTTAACTTTAGTGTCCAGCTTTGTTTATCTTTGATGCCAGTCAGCTGGGGAAGACAGAGCTGCCCCCCAGTGACTGTCACTCTAAATACTCCACTGCCCCACCCTTGCTGCTGCCCCCCATGCCCCAACTCCAACACTAGTCCTGGCAGTCATACTACCTGGCCTCCACTTCCCCCACCCTCCTGACTCCTCCCTCTTCTTCACCTCTTCCAGGGTTTCCACTTCTCGTTGCCAGGAGAAACGGTAGGAGTCACCTGAGTTGGGTTGTGGCATGAAAGAGAAAAGTGTTTGGGCCAGATGGGTGTTTAGGCCACTGAAATAGCTCCCCCAAACCCTACTCCTTCAGATCTGACAGAGCAGTTTATTAAGGGGATTGGGAGAAAGCAGCGCACTTCTTGGAGCTCAAGACTGGGTGCTGCAGAGGAGGCCGGCCCCAAGGCATAGTGGTTGGGTTTGGCACACTCCACTTTGGCGGCCTGGGGTTTGCAGGTTCGGATCCCAGGTGTGGACCTACACCATTCATCAGCCATGCTGTGGTGGCGACCCACATACAAAAAATAGAGGAAGATTGGCACAGATGTTAGCTCAGGGTGAATCTTCCTCAAGCAAAAAAAGAGGAAGATTGGCAACAGATGTTAGCTCAGGGTGAATCTTCCTCAGCAAAAAAAAAAAAAGGAAAAAAAAGAACTGGATGCTGCAGAGAAAGGAGATGTTGCTGGGAGCTCTGGCCACCGTGCCTTTGTGCTGCTGGAGCAGCCTCCACAGGGGTCAGCACTCACCACTGGGGAAGAGGACTCTGGTGGGGAAGGAAGCAGAGTTCCTTGGCTCTTGACCACCTGTGGGGGAAGAATTCTTCAGGGCTGGCTTCTTCACTTCAGTCTTAGCTGCCTGCTCTTCAAAACCACTTTGTGTATCTGCAGATGGGGTGTCAAGTGGGAGTTTCCATGGGAGTTGGGTAATTTCCAGGCCGCTCAGTGTTTCCTCCCAAGCTATGCACAAGACCCACTATATCTAATGTTTTCAAGTTTTGTTAGGGCATTACTTTACCTTGTGGTGAGTGTCGAGGGCATAGCCCATCATCTGAGCCAAGCTCTTCCTTGTGCACTTGGGCAAGTGCTCTGAATCTCTAGACTAAAGGATGTTCATCTATAATGTAAGATTATTGGAGTTATGACATGTAAAGTATCTTTAAACTTTAAAATAATATTTGAACACTTCACATTTTTATATTTTCCTAGCACTACACTGGGCAAACAGTGATAGCATAAGAAGTTGAATTCTGGAGTGATTACATATGAGTCCTGGAGAATTCTGGGACTCTTTCTCCCTCTTTATGACCCATCTCCATACAGTGTGGCATCCAAAAGAAATATAAATCCAACTCCAAATGCAGTTAGGGCAAAGTTATCACCCATCTCAGCAAAACTTCATTCAATTCCACTAATCCCAGGAGCTGCTCGGCAGGAATTTCTCATATTTCTTTCTCCCTTCCCCCTTCCCAAGTTTGTGAGCCATTCCTTCCCACCCAAGGGAACCTCTCTTTGCCTGCACTAAGCTTTTTCATTTCTGCAACCCTACACATTACCACTAAAAGGGAGGGGGAAAAAGGGAAGTTCTTCCTATTCTTGTCTCTGTCGTATATGAGTCTAAATGCACCTGCAACAACATCTTCCCAAGAGATACAGTTTTACATAATGAGCTAGCAATATAAATCCTTTACCTTTCAACACAAAGTTCCTCCAATTTCTCAAGGCATTTTAGATCAGTGCCTTTCAAACATTAATGTGCATTGAAAATCTTCTGCAGATCCTGTTAAAAATGAAGATTTTAATTCAGTAGTTCTGGGATGGGGCCTGGGATTTTGCATTTTTAATAAGTTCCCAGATGATGGCCAATGCTGCTGATCCTTGGATGTCACTTTGAGTGGCAGGGTTTAGATTACATCATTTTTTCTATAATTACCCTGGAAAAGCTGCAGTGTAGTTATTAAAATTATTGTCATTGTTGCATTTCTCATTTTACAATCAGACAACCTGAGGAATCCTGGTTAGCCTGTGATTTCACCTCCTCTTAGCTTTGAAACCAGAGCTAGAGTTCTCTGGCCAGTGAGTGGTCTGTTGGAGATGGTGCCATGTGAGGTCCTAAGACAGACAGACATGTTGACAAGGAGACACTAGTTGGAACATTTCTCTATAGGTCTTAATGAATCAAGGATCTAGCTACCGTATAAAAGAATGCCTTGAATGGGTTTGTTGGAAGACCCAAGGTGCCTCTGTTTAAGACAATTCTCAGATGTCGTTGTAGCATGAGGCAGGAGCAAGGTGAATGAGTTTTTTCAGTAGAAAAGAAAAGACAAGAGTCGAAGTAATGGAGAGCCACTGGGCTAATCATTTGGCTGAATGTGCCCAGCTCGCATCAGCATATCCTCCCTTACAGGCATGAACTGAAAAGGGAAGTGGAGGATTCAGCCTATGGAAGGGACTACAGGACCTGAGGGCTGAGGGCCAGGAACTAGGAGTCTGATGTTAGTAACGAACAAGACCCAAGAGACGGTGATCACACTGCTGGCCAGAGAACATTAGAAAGAGGAAAACATCAGCCAGTTTCTTTCTTAAACATCATTATAAATCAAAGCATGTCATAGCTGAAGGGACCTCAGAGACCTTCTGGTCCTAACCCTCCATTTGCAGATCAAGAAACTAACATCCAGGAGGTTGGGTGACTTGCTCAAGGTCATAATATTAGTTGGGGCTTTTAGCTGATTTTTGAACTCATGGTCCTGAGCTCGTCGCACGTGAATGTGTTGTTTCTCACATTCGTTAACTCTAACATGTGAAATTACATATAACAATATTGTTCCCAGGAAATAATTTCAACTATATTTCTGAAACTATACAGGCAGTGACCAGGAAAAAATCAGCAAAAGAGGCCGTCACTATGTCCCCCAGAGCCCAGTGTGGCCCCGGTGGGCACAGTCTGAGGCATGCTTAGATGTTCACACAGCATGTCTCTCCAATGGAGAACTGATTTCCCACCCATGAGCATATTTAATTCTCGTAACAATCCATTAGGTAGACAATATTATTCCCATTTTACAGATGGGAAAACTGAGTCTCAGAGTAAGTAAATAGACATAGGTTATACATCTGCTGAACTGGGATTCAGGCCTGGGCCTGCCTTCTCCCAAATCTTGTGCTTCTGCCACCCTCTGCCTGCTCCCTCACCCTACTGTTCCCTCCTGAGTGTGCCAGGAGCACTCACCAGAGCCTCTGGGAACAGGGCTTCGTTTTCTTATACACTGGGGAAGGAGTAGAACCCAGGGGAAATGGGATCTGAAGCTTGGCTAGTGGGAGAAACAAGATATAGGGAGGACAAAGCAGGACAATTGATGAGAGAATGTTTGCTTGGTTTTCAACATTCATTGTACAGTTTTTCCTCTCTACTCTTGTTTCTATGAAGGGATCATTCAAGGTACTTTCCAGCAACTCTTTTAGACTCTTGTTTTGATGAGCTGGAACAGTAGCAGTTGTGTGGGTGGTGGGAGCCCCCTTTCTCACTTTTCTTTCCTTTGTTCCTGTCCTGACTCGAGGAGCAATAAGTCACCCATAAAACACCCCAAGAGTGTGACAGATCTGGGCAATACCCAGGCTTGAGCTACTATTTCTGTGTAGTAACTACTGAAGGCTTCCTGCCCTTTAACAACATGGGCTGAGTGCTTCGGGGGAAAGGCAGATAACTACCACGGCCATGACATCTTTGCTCAACACTGACCATCAGATGAGGTTTTGTCTGTGTCTACAGTAAGGTAGTCAGCTTGAAAGCAGATTTCTGTTGGGAGACATATTTTTCTCAATTTTTTAGTAGGTCAAAAACCTAATTAGAGGGGCTGGCTGGGTGGCGTAATGGTTGTTTGCACACTCTGCTTTGGAGGCCCGGGATTCACAGGTTCGGATCCCAGGTGCGGACCTATGCACTGCTAATCAAGCCATGCTCTGGCAGGCATCCCACATATAAAGCAGAGGAAGATGGGCACAGATGTGAACCCAGGGTCAATCTTCCTCAGCAAAAAGAGGAGGATTAGCAACGGATATTAGCTCAGGGCTAATCTTCCTCACACACACACAAAAAACAAAAACAAATTAGATAACCCAGATCATAGACCTGGATCATTTTTTCCACATAGATAGAGAAAAATCCCCCCATCCTTCAATGACAGCTAAGCTGGTTAGGCTATAGTCCTTAGACAGAAGGATGTTGTGATGTGGAGGAAATAGAAAGCCTGTCCTTTCTGGAACTGAGGGGTTGCAGGAGGAAAGGAAAGAGATAGATTAAGGAGGACAAACTTCAGGGCTTTGGTTTACCCTCTCTCTCAGGACCAAGTCTTGAGCAGGAAGAGAGGAGCATTAGAACTAGTAGATTGTTGTACCAGTCATATGTTTCAAATAAGAGCATCCCAGATCACTGACAGGAGCCTGGAAACTCAGGATTGGCAGTCTACTTCTCTGGGCAGAGGAAAGGGAAGCTTCAGGTCCTCAGAGAACACCAGCCTTCAACTCAACACCACCTCCAAAATGGCGCAAGGTGATGGCAAGTGGGTGACAGATAAAACTAAGGCAGGGCTTCTGGATGCCCTGGGCCTGCACTTGGCATACTGGAGTACCAAGTGCCTCAAGAAAGGAATAGTGCCATCTGAGAATGCCATCAGCCAACAGAGATCTGGGGTCACTTCAGAAACACCTTGGTGAATCCAGACAACAAGATCAGAAAAAGTAGCCAGGGCCTCAGACTCCAGTGGGGGCTGGATCACTTCACTCCAAAGGGCCAGATAAGGCCAGTATCCCCTCAGAGGGACCAGTGCAGGGAGTAGCCCAATCCAGCCACTTTGTTGCACAGACTGGATATAAATAGTGGACACAAAATGGACCTAATCGTCTCCTCTGCCATGAGGTTGCATGAGCCACACCTCTCCTCCATAACCAAGTGAACAACAGGCTTCACTGTTCATGCCTGTGTCCTGGCATAATTATTAATAGTACTCCTTTTCTTTTTCAAATGTGTTCTGAATTGATCTGACATGAGTGGTTATAACATAAATATTATAGAGTAAGGTGCATATTGTGATTCCATTTATTAATTAGAAAAATAATCACCTATATGTCTAAGATTTCTCTGGGTTTGTACTTCTGCAGAGAGCATGTTTGGAAGGATACTGCTAACTGGTTACCTGGGGATTGGGTGGAGACATGGAAAGTGTCATGCTATTTTTATATGCAGGGCTGCTTGTACCAGGCATGTGTTAAAAAAAAAAAGCATCTGATTTGGAGGATGAATTATAATGGTCACTCTATCCAGAGTAGAGGCATCATCTTGAAGAAAAGAGGAGCCAAGGAGGACAATGGAAATTGACAGCCTGAGCATTTTTGCTAAAGGGACTGAGCATTTTTCTTAAACTGGGACAGTTTATATTATTGCAAAAATACTAAGTTCACCAGATCATTCTAAACATAGTTTAGTTTGTTTTCCCTATTCCCCAGTGGGTTTGGGCTCATGAGGAAAATCAGATCAGCCATAGAGAAGAAGGAGAGTAAACTTTTTCTGTACCCATCTAAGTATAAGATGAGTAGTTTTGTGACCACGCTACGGTTGAATTCTAACTACTAATTTTGAAAGATTTGTTACTCATTTTTTCCAATAGACAGAAATTGTACTATTCTTTTGCAAGAGCATGACCTGCTTTATTTCTCATCTTAATGTTTCGCTCTTGCTTCACACTCAGGCCTATAACCAGCACCAGATCCCAACCAATGAGAGTGCATAGCACCTCACTGTGCTGCAGATGTGTTACAGGGGACGTGGTCCCCTCAGCCTGTGGGAGGTCAAGTAGGGCTGGGCAGCTGGAGCCCCCTGGACAGTCACTTCCGATCTGGAGAAGCCTTTCCATTGACGCCAGTGGCTGGGTAAATGTTATCATTTGCTATGTGTACCATGACATTAAAAGGGTTGGGAAGCATTCCTGAGCACTATTTCACTGCAAATGAGATCTTGTGAAGTGTGACGGTGTCAACAGAAGCAGTACTGCACCAAAATCTAAGAACAACGCAATAATGGTTGCCCTACCTATGGGCTCTCAAGGATATCTTCATGACTTCACGGCAGCAGATAGACTTCAGAACCTTCCTCTTGCGCTGTCCCATAGTGGCCGCAAAGCCAAAAACAAAGGGAGAGTCAGGGTCTGTAGAAGCTGGCAGTTTGGGAACCCCTACAGAACAAACTCTTCCCCACTGCTCTGCATTCCTCATTGCAGGAGGAAGATGTACTTGTGATAAGTCTCTTAAATTTTAGTATTGGGAGAGGGAAAGGGAAACTAACACTTATGGAGTTACAGAGAACCAAAAATATGTGCTGTATATATGCTACACACCGGTCTCTCAATTTAATCTTTCAGCTACTCTGTGATAGGTCATCTGTTCTAAGACACATGTTTTTTCCTCACAATTTGAAATCTCTGAAACTGAGAGCACTTTCAAATCAACAACCTCTTACAACCATTGTTTGCCAAGTAGCGATCATGATACAATTATCATTGCCTAAAAATGCTGAAACATTTTTAGAAGTGTCAGCACGAAACTTAGAGTGACTTGAAGGAACGTCCTAGAAATAATAGTATAACCTGTTTTCGACCAGAGGACTCAAATGATTGTGAAGAGGAGGTGGGGGAAGTGGTGAAGCAGATGTGTTCAACAACATTTCTGAAGGAGGAGACAAAAGTTGGCTGGTGCTACATAATTGTAAAGCCAGCTTAAGAGCCAGACCAGTGGTTTTGGTTCTTCAATGGATTGTTTTAAGAAATGCTTCATCACCAATGTTTTTGACAGTAATGTCAAGAAAAATTATCCAAAACAGAGATAAGGCAAAGGGAGAGCAGCATATCTTTTCGATGTCGTATAGGTCACTTAACTGTCTAATGGAATGTACTTTTGTTTGACTTGCTACCTACTACTGGGTAAAGGTTCACATTTTGTGAAGTTGCATGTTAACTTAGAGGTTTTTGTCTGGTAGGGATGCAAATGATCTTTGTCTAATAGAAACGATAACTCTGAAGTAAGTTTTATTGTTCTGTAGCACATTAATCAGTTTTGTTTCTAACCTAGCAATCTTATTCCAACATATTTTTTCAATACCTCTATAACCCTTATTCCTATCATTCTCCTGTGAACCAGGTTTACCATTCTGCTGGTTCCCACGTTAAGTTTTCACAGTTGTTCATTCTACACATTAATGAGAATCTTGTTTCTTTTAACTTTTTGAAAAGTATATATACCAACAACTAAGTGGAAAAGTGATTCAAAAGTTAGACCCTGAAGATGAAGTTCACCCATTTATTTTAATTTACTCTCTTTTTAGGTGTACAAAATGTGATTACATACTAAAAATATAATTAAATCCAAGACAGAACTTTCAGTAAATTTAAAATAAAAATGCTTAGTGATAAGAAATTATCATATCACAATTTAGTTGGTGGAACACAAGAGAGTCAAAGAGATGCAAATCCAACTGAAGCAGAAAAGGAAGTCAACTACAATCTTAGTGGGAATTGAGGAAAAACAAAATAAGCAAATATCTCACACCCAGAGGCATGGACTACTACACCCTACCATTTGGAGGGCGTGGACTATGGTGGCTATAAATTAGTCTCCTGTGTCCCATCAACGTCATAGGCAAGGATCGCTACTGCCCCAGGGGGCTGATGAGTAAGCTTGAGCATCAACACAGGAAGCAGAATGGACTTGGGTTGGGTTAACATACAGTTTATTTATAGGGTGAGTGTTTTCTAACACCAGGAAGATTTGGATTAATATGTAAATCAAACCCATTATTAATACTATTGTATTGTATTTCAGGATAATCTGTGTTTACTTGGAATTTAATGTACTTATCGTATTAAAGATCATTTGCCCTATTGAACCGTCTAACTAATGAGCCTTGTGATTCCAATTTAAAATGTGCTTTTGAGTTATTTACACTTATGATTTTAAATGGAAAGGAAGGAGATAAATTGTTTTACGTTTGAGAACAATATTGAGTCATTTCAGCAACTTACACTGCCTTATTTATATTTTGTTTCATCTGATTTTAAAAAGTTATAAAGTATTTGGAAAGGCTTTTCAGTCAGATATGCTCAAAAAGATATCTTAATATAATAAATTTAAAAATGAAATCACAAGGTTTGGGGGGATTCCATGACAAACTTAATTAGCCCCCTTAAGTATTTTAAGCACATTTTCCCATTTTTTTAAATATTCAGGTTTCTTTTTAAGTATTTCAATTGATCAACAGACTTTCCCAAATAGTAAATATGATTGTTGAGAATGTACTTTGCTAATAAACAGTAAGATTTGGAAGTTGAACTTAAAAACGTAAGGAAGAACTAGCTTATTTTTAAAATTTTGTAACTTCGATAAGTTAAATATTAATTTTTAAAACCAAATAGCCCCTGAATAGTCTTTTCTACAAAAAAGGACCTTCCCAATATTTTCACAGACGCCACAGAGACCCAGTCTTTTGGGTCAAGCAAGGCTGGTGCAGAGCAAGAAAACTGCCCAGCTCATCATCACTTCCCCTTTCTGAACCTCAGTCTCTACTAAGGGTCTTTGATAAATGAGAGCTGTTATATTCTCTTCTTCCTCCTCCCTGAAATCTTATTTTTCTTTCAGTCCTAAAATTTCAAACACTGGGTGTCAGTGTTGCTCATAGCACAGACCTATTCTGAGTCAGGATGTAAATTGTTCAAGTAAATCCATTGACAAATCACGCAAGAAAGCTATTCAATATGTTCGCAAGCTTAACCGCAGAAGCAAAGCAAATTGTTATTCAGATCTCTGAAGCTGGCGTGCAGGTTTCACGAGTTCTTCCACTTGCCCCAGGCAAGTCTGCAGCTCTGTTAGGAACTTTCCAACGCCATCTGCCTTCTAGGAGCTTCCTTTCCACGCAAGGGACCACTTGTTATAAAACAATCGAGGGACTTTGAATTGTTGGTTCTCTTCGCTAAGACTAACTACTTGATGCAGGCACAAAAGCAGGAGGGACAGGGAGGGATTTAAACACAGTGAAGGAAAAATGGACAATGAAAGAAATAAATTGGATCACAATAAATTGAGGCTCACAGTTTCTAGACTCAATCCAGGCACCTGACATTCACCTCCAGCATCAGAAATGCTTCTTCCTGTTGCTCCTCCTTTCATTCTTCCTCTTCTCTGTCCCCAAACTCAGGTGGAGATGTGGATTTGTTTGTTTGATTGATTGCTTATTTTAATTGTTTTAACCACAACTGCCTAGTGCTTAGGACTCAGATTATTTTCCACTTGGGGGTTTTCAAATTGGACTTTCTTCTGCCCCCCTTTCTTATCTTGCTGCTCTTCCCACCCTCCACCAAGTGGAAGCGCACAATTCACTCACGTTCCAGTGCTGCTGGTGGTGGGCAGTTAGAAATAAACAGCATTGTCATTTGTGACTGTGGAAACCTCTCTGGTGGTTTTCTCTTCTCTCTCTCTCTCTCTGTCCTCTTTCCCACCTACCCCTTTTTTCTGTTCTTTTTTCAACTGTTCCTTTATCATAATGTAAAATCTATCTACTCCATTAAAGTGTTTCTCTGTGACTAATTCTACCACTTAGTTTTCTAACATTCATTCTTGACTTTCAAGGGCAACTTTTGCCATTTTGTGTGACATTTCTCATGATTTAATGAATATGCACCACCTGCTTGAAAAGCCAAAGAAAAAGGGGCGTGCGGGTGTTAACCATCTAGCATTGCCCTAGGCAGGTGGTAAGGGGTTCTGTGCTCCATGGAGGAAATGAAGAGTCCCGCGTGGAATGCATGTTGCTATCCAGCAACCCACAGGTGCCAGTTGAGGGTCTCTGGCCTGAAAAGATCTTCCAGCAGGAGGATTGTCCTTGGGCTGACCAAGTCCCTGCTGAAGAAGTTAGAGGGAGGGGACCAGACTGCCCTGAGGCTGGTCACACACAACCAGTGAAGGATCAGATTCTCTGGGGACAGCTGGGCTGACTGCAGTTTGAGTCTAGACTCCAGAGGGTCTGGAATGAGGAGAGGTTGACACAGATTCACCCTCAGCAGCATCATTAGCACTTTGCTTCCATGCTCCACTCAATTGCCTGGCCATGCTTTCTTCTTTCTCAGTTTCTCTGGCTCTCGGTCATTCCATCGTCTCAGTGGGATCATTATTTCAATCACCAATATTCTTGACTATGGTGTTACTCAGCCTTTAGAAAGCCTTTTGGCTAGCACATTTTGGAATCTGATGTCTCTGCTTTGGATCCATCAGTTGACAGGTATTTAATAATGTGCACAGTGTTTGGTAATCTGCTTTTTCCCCTTGACAATTATTGTGAACATTTCCCCTGTTATTTAGAAGACATCTAAATATAATTTTGGTGGTTGTGTTGTAATCCATCATGAGATATTCCACAATGTATTCCTTCCTGTTGGACATTTAGGTTATTTCCAAATTTTCATTACTCCAAATAATGTCTTGATAAGTATCACTGTAGCAAAATCTTTGCAATCATTCTTTTAAATATTTTTTCAATTCATATGTAATAAATGAACACATGCTCTTGGCAAAAACTTAAAACATTACAGATATGAATAAAGTCCCCATTAATGACCAGCTTCAATCTAGTCATTGTATAGAGATAACTGCTGTTATTTGTTAATGCATAGCCTTTTCTTTTTTAATATTTTTTATATATTTTTATATATATTAAATATTTTATTTAATATATTTTCATGTATCTAAATAAAATACGTAGTGCTGGAGAGTTTTTATTTGTGAGGCTGGGAGTGGTGCACGGATGCTAACATGCCCTATGTAGTCACTCGACAGCATATCTTAAAGACATTTCCGTGTTGGAAGAGGAAGATCTGCATCCCTCTCTGTAAGTGCTGTGGAGGATTCCATAACAAGGACAAATCACCATTTATTGAGCTATTTCCCTACTGCTAGGTATTTGGGCTCTTTTTCATTTTTTGCTAAGACAAACAAGGCTGCATTAGATCGTTTCCTCCTGCACTTGTACAAATGTTTCTCTGGGGAGATTCAGAGATATAGAACTATTGGATCATAGAGAAGGCACAGTGGTCTAGCGGTTAAAATGCGGCGCTCTCACTGCCCCGGAAGCAGCCCAGGTTCATTTCCCCAGTCAGGGAACCACTCCACCTGTCTGTCAGTTGTCATACTGTGGTGGCTGTGTGTTGCTGTGACACTGAAAGCTATGCCACCAGTATTTCAAATACCAGCAGGGCCACCCATGGTGGACAGGTATCAGCAGAGCTTCTAGATTAAACAGACTAGGAAGAAGGACCTGGCTATCCACTTCCAAAACAATTGACCATGAAAACCCATGAATAGTAGCAGAGCGTTGTCTGATATAGCGCTAGAAGGTGAAAGGATGGTGCAAAAGGACCAGGTAGGGCTCCACTCTTCTGTGCACAGGGGTGCTAGGAATCGGAATCAAGTCCATGGCACTGACAACAACCAAGAGAAGGCAGATTTTTTATTTTAAATGATACTGTCAAATTGCCCACCAAAGTGGCTACACAATAACACTTCCACCAGAGATCAAATGCGGGTGTGTGTGTTGCTACAACCTCACCCATGCTTTATGTGATAAAACTTGGAATTGTTGCCTCTCTGATTAAAAATGATATCTTGTGTTTTATTTATATTTCCCTGATTTCTAGTGAGATTAAGTGTCTTTTCAAGTTTACTGGCCGTGTTAGGTCACATTCTTGAAAGTTTAGTATCTGGGTCAAAGGATATGCAATATATGTGTGTGAGTGCATCTATATTTCTGTATCTATGTATCTATGTATTGGTGTATGTATGTGTCTATCTCTTTATTTTTGCTATTTTTTTTTTTGCAGGGAAGGATTTGCCCTAAGCTAACATCTGTTGCCAATCTTCCTCTTTATTTTTCTCCCCAAAGCTCCAGTGCATGGTTGTATATCCTAGTTGTACGTCCTTCTAGTTCTTCTATGTGAGCTGCTGCCACAGCATGGCGACTGACAGACGGGTAGTGTGGTTTCGCGACAGGGAAATGAACCTGCACCACCAAAGCAGAGTGCACCAAACTTTAACCACTAGACCATCAGGGCTGGCTCTCTACCTCTTTAAAGGGTTTTTTTTTTTTTCCAAAGTGCCCTTCTGTAATAATTGAAGTAAATGTATACTCTCACTACAGAATATGCAATTCTATTTTTTCATACTCTCTACAGCACTGAGTTCTAAATCTGTTTTGTTTTGGGTTTTTTTTTTTTGACAATTTGGTAAGTAAATATAGCATCTCAATTATTTTAAATTGTTTTAATTAAGGGTAAGATTGACTAGTTTCTCATCAATGTTTGCAGTTTATATTTCTTTTTTTTGTGAATGGCTTATTTCTTTATTTCTCCTATTTTTTGTGTGGGGTTGTTCATCTTTATTTCTGTGTGGATTTATAAGAACTCTTTTTTTTTTTTTTGTGAGGAAGACCAGCCCTGAGCTAACATACGTCACCAATCCTCCTCTTTTTGCTGAGGGAGACTGGCCCTGGGCTAACATCCATGCCCATCTTCCTCCACTTTATATGGGATGCCACCACGGCGTGGCTGACGAGCAGTGTGTCGGCAGGCGCCCGGGATCCGAACCTGCGAACCCTGGGCTGCCAAGCACGGACTAAACCGCTGCGCCACCGGGCAGCCCCTATAAGAACTCTTTACATGCATTAGGAATGTTAATCTATGTCTGAGGGTTCAATAAGGTCCAGATAGTTCAATAAAAATAATATTCCTAATTTGTTAACATATAATATACAAGTGTATATCATATATACTATATAATAATATTCCTAATAATAGTATAAATTCCTCACAGTGTAGTAATATGCTGCCATGGAAGGGTCCCTGGGGAAAATCCACTTTGAAGACCAGAGCCCCTCAAACAAATAAATATAACTTTATAAGAAGACTGTCTTCCTTTGGTTTCCATATTGTCTTTTAATTTATAAAGCTGGCTAATAGAGCGTTGTGATAAAGCACCAGATTTTGCATATTTGAGTGCGATTAGACTCCAGCTATTCACTGTTAATGGATCGGAAGGTGACCTGTGCCAGGTCATCACAAGTCTTGAATGCCTGGCCACTCTTAGGAACCAGGACTATACCAGCTCCTGAGAAATGAACAGGGCTTGAGGCCCCAGGAGAGGCCCCAGGGCTCCTCTACTGTTGCACTGGCTGGAACATATGGCTGTCCCATCAAGCTGGAGGGGTCACTGTGGGCCTTTACTTCCCTCTTTTAGCAGAGAATCCTCCCTTTCTCCCCATTAGAGAAAGTCTGTTTTGGCTTAACGTGTTTCTTGAAAGTCTGTTTTTCCTAGGTAAAAGCTCCCTCAGCGAGAAGAAGAACCCAGCCTTGGTTTTATCTCTAGAACTAGAAACCTAGTTGGTAATGAAATAAACACACATAATGGACAGTATGTAAACTAAACTTAAGGGGGACTGGCAAGATTGTTTCACAGCACAGACTCTAGCCTAGAATCATTCACAGCAGGTTCAAATCCTAGCTCTGCTCTTACTGATATGCAGCTTTGACACAGGGCCCAACTTTCTAAACACCAACTTTCTCATCTATAAAATGGGAATCATGTTAGTTCCTACCTGAGGAAGGCAACTGTAAGGATAAACCGAATTAATCCACCTGTAGATTCCAGCCCAACAAACATTTTATATGCACTATCTCTAATCGTTATTCCTCCCTCTATTCTCAAAATAGAGACAGATCTCTGTGAGTGAATTATACTTTCCAAAGTAGTAGAAAGGGGCCTATGAGAGCGTATAAATTTCTTCTTAAACACCATAGTTATAAAGGAGTCTAGAATGGTTAGAAGGACTTTTCTTGTTTGTCCTGGATATGACATCAGGTTTTTAAAAAAAATCTCACTTCAGTTGAGGAGTTTGGCAACCATGGATTACCCAACAACGGTTACCATGGCTGTGAGGAGGAAGCAGAAAGAACCTCCCAGCAGTGTTTACTGAAGAAAGGGGGTCAATAGCTCCTGTAGTTAACTAATGACTGTGCTTATGTCCTTGAGACTCTAAGACAGAAATGACTGCAAAACTCGTAGAAAAACACAGCCATCCCTTTCCAAGGAAATCACAGAATGTACCTCAGCACACTGAGAGAAGCCATCCACCACTCCATTGATATTTCCCCCACAGAGAGATGTGGCAAAGGTACCCTTTCTTCAACATCGTAGGGGATGTTCTGTCATAAGTTTCACCATATTCTATAGTTGTGTTTACGTTCTCAGCATTTTAGGGACATTTTTTCTCATGAAGTAAAAATGGCTGATTCATACGGGCCCATATTTCTGGGTTAATTGCAAGAAATTGTGGAAATGGAGGAAGAATTCATGAAGTCACTGCTGTCTCCCCAACCTGTATGGGGCCGTTTCCATTGATAGATGGTTACCATCTGTAAAAAGGGGATATTGATAGTTACTAAAGCAGAATGAGCTTTAGTGGGGCAGATTTGGCTTTGAATTCTGTCTCTGTTCCTTAGAGATTGTGTGACACCTGTTAATTATTTAGTATCTCTGAGCCTCAAATTTCTCATCTGCAAACTGAATATAACACTTATATTGAAAATCACACTTATGTTACAGGATGTTGTGAGGATTAGCGATGGCAAATCGAAAACAGTGAGCATGGTATGTGAATACAATTGCCTTTTATGGAAGGCTGAGTAATGACCCCCCAAAGATGTCCATGTCCTCATCTCTGGAACCTTTGCCTTGTATGCCCCATCAAGCTGGAGGGGTCACTGTGTGACTTTGTCAAGAATCTTGAGACAGGGAGATTATCCTGGATTATCCAGGATTACCCACCACCAGGTGGGCCTGGTATAATCACAAGCGCCCTTATATGAGGAAGTAGGAGGTCAGAATGAGCAGCAGCAGAAGGTGATGTGACCACAGAAGCAAAGATTGAAGTGATGTGGCCACAAGCCAAGGAAAGCAGGCAGCCTCTAGAAGCTGGAAGAGGCAGGGAACAGATTCTCCTCTGGAGTATCTAGAAGGAATCAATTCTGCCAACACCTTGGTTTTAGTCCCATGAGACTCTTTTCTGACACTCTGATCTCCAGAACTGTAAAAGAATAAATTCGTGCTATTTTAAGCCACTGAGTTTGTGGCAATTTGCCACAGTAGCAACAGGAAACCAACTTTCTACAAATGGTAGTTATTTTCATTATCAAGCACAATAATGTTCATTCAAAGCGTGGGAAAAAATTTAAAAATTGTAAAGTGCTGTGTGAAGATTATTATCATTAATGTTCTTGTTTTATTCTGCTTACATTTAACTCAAGTCTACTGCTTCTAAACTTTGTATTTCAATATTTTCCTATTATTGTATCCATGGATGGCAAAGATATACTTCCATCCTTTTTACCATTTTCCAAGAAGACATATCTTAAGAGACAGTTAAGTATAGTCCTTGCCCCAGAGGGATATAGACTATTGACCTCCCACCACTCATAGGTCTGTGTCACATAAGACGCTCCAACTACTTGATCTAAGCGCTAGAGGCCAATAGCTAATGAGTAGGGAAAAGAAAATAATGTACTCACGTAGACAGTGGCAGAGGCTGCTAGGAGTCTCCCGATGTCCATTCTCCCCATAGTATGTAAGGATTTTTACCTGGGCACATGGCCACCCAAATAGGGACTACACTTCTCAGACTGCCTTGCAGGTAGGCGTGGTCATTGACTAAGTTCTGGCCAACGAAATGGAAATAGAACTGACATATGCAACTTTAAGGAAATGTCCTTAAAGGGAAGCTCTATGCCATGCTCCTTTTCGTATCTCATTCCTGCTGGCTGGATTACAGATGTGTCAACCACCTCCAATCACAATACAGAAGCCAAAAGCTGAAGATGGTGAGGCCACAAAATGGAAGGACTTGGTTCCTTGATAATTGTGGAGTCAACATACCAGCAGTCCTGAATTGCCTATGTTCATATGAAAATAAACATCTATCTTGTTTGAGTAGCAAGAGAATCAATTATTCACAGTCAAACCAAACCCTTACTATTACAGGACTTATTACAGAACTTATTATACAGGACTGTTACTATCACAGCTTCCTAGAAAAATAGAACTCCTGGAGGAAGCATACAATAGTTTGAAATAGTTTGATACATTCTAGGCTAATTGATCAAAAGAGGCATACCGTAATTTTTTAAAATTCTGAATTCCAAGGACAAAAACGAAATATAATAAAAACTTCTTCACATTTAGAGCAAGTTACATACAAATGGAAAAATTAGCTGACATTTGACTTCTTTTCTGCAACATCAGGGATCAGAAGGAATTCTAGGAAACATCATAGAATGTTGAAAGAAAAGGATTGTAACTCAAGAATCACATGCAGCCAAGATCTCATTCCCTGTTTCAGTGAAAGAAAGACCTTTACAGATAGGCAAGGACTCAGAGACTACAGCAGGTAGATATAGAGCCTAGGGGTATAACTGGAAAATAACTTGACTGAAAGGTCAAGACATCCACTTACGAACAGGATGAAGTAACAGGAACCAGATTTGCCTTTCTGCCTGAAACAACTGAAAATCTGCACAAAATATATATAAACAATGGTTTGCAGACATTGACTGTCAAGCATCACAGGCAAGTACTCCCTGAGAGAGGGGAATCATCTGGTTGACCCAACTTACTGCCTGGAGAGAGTTTCCAAGGCATAACATAGGGAGGAGGATCCTGGCTAAGCCCAGCTGTCTCCATGCATTGAGCAGACAGTGATGGAGCTCTGAGACCCAGGCAGTCAGAGTTGCAGGGCAGAACACCAGAGAGGAGAGATCTGTAGAGAGAGAGCACCAAAGATCTGCAGAGTCTCACTCTCGAGACTTTGGCTGAATACTGATGAGAGCATGCCTATGAGGAAACTACACAAGGCTGGAGAAAGGATCGCCCAAAAGGAACACAGGGAACACAACTATTTTGGCACACAGTCACGCCCATTGGGTGACCTACTGTCTATGGCGGCTTTTGCCATAGTACAAGAACAGAATTGAGTAGTCAAGATAGAGACTGTGTGGCCCATGAAGCCTGAAATATTTACTCTTCGTAGAAGAAGTTTGCTGACTCCTGATGTAGGGGATAAAAAAGGAATACTTCTGAGTTGAAATACTTGTGCTCAAAGATCTTTTTCTTCACTGTGTAACCTTGAGTACATTACTTAACCTAAGCTTCGGTTCTCCATCTGTAAAAATGTGCATGGTGTAGGCACCTTCCTCACACATGCATACAGTGGTTGTGAAAGTTAAATGAAATAAAGGACCGAAAACACTCTGAACCCTAACTGGCATTAAAGAAAGTTAAAAAAACAAATAAGTTTTTTAAAGACTATTTTTATCTAGAGGTAGAGAATTCTTTGTTGCTTGGGGGTTTCCATCATAAAATCAAGCCACATGATTGACCTAATCTCAACTATAACATCTCCCTCACCACCAATCCCCCATTATGACTAAAAAAGATGGGCCCAAATGGCATTTTTAGTGCTATTTTTGCAAGCTGTACATATAGGCAAGCTCTAAAATCCAAGTTAACATAGTCATAACACCTAGTCCTTAAGCTGAATTAAAAACTTCCCCAGAGAGGGGATGGTTTCTTCATCTCTCTGTCCCTTCCAGTGCCAAGGAGAGGGTTTTACATTCAGGAATATTTGATAAATGTTTGGGATGGATGATGGCTGGATGAATGGATGAATGGATGGATGGATGGATGGATGAATGGGATGAATCTTCACTGAGGAAACACCAGGAACAATTTCTCTGTGAAGTGAATAAACAAAGGAAAGTTCTAGGTTTGCCTGCTTTGCCTTCCCATTCCCTGTCAACAAAGCCTAAGGTCACAAGTTCACAGTTCATACCTCTTTGCAGTATGTTTCAGAGGATTTGTTTTGCTTTGTTTGTTTGGGGGGTTTGTATCTCTGACTGCAGAGGTTGAGCAAGTAGTATTCCTCTACTCATGACACATTGTCATCATTGGGCTGTGCAAGGCCTTTCCCTTGGTTATTGATTGATTAGCTTTGACTGATGCAGCTCCCCATAGATAACCACTGGAATGTGTTTAATTATGGTTTTTGGTGGGGTTTTTGGTGAGGAAGACTGGCCCTGAGCTAACATCTATTGCCAATCTTCCTCTTTTTGCTTGAGGAAGATTGTCCCTGAGCTAACATCCCTGCCAGTCTTCCTCCACTTTGTAGGTGGGACACTGCCACAGCATGGCTTAATGAGCAGTGTGTAGGTCTGTGCCCAGGATCCGAACTGGCAAACCCTGGGCTGCTGAAGTGGAGCATGCGAACTTAACCACTACACCACTGGGCTGGCCCTAATTATGTATTTTTATTTATGCCAATTTTTTAAAATATTGTGGTTTTATGCATATATTTTTAATTTACTTAAAGTCCATTGTGTCCTCTATCTTCTGCTGCTTCTTGCCCTTTTCACTCAGCACCACATTCGCACGACCCACCCGTGCTGCTATGTGCATGTCCAGTCATCATTTCTAAGTACTGCATTGGGCTCATGCACATATTTGACCTGTTGCTCTCCACATTTTGTTTCTTTAAGGTACCATTGAAAGTAATTTGCCAGTTTAATCAATCCTGTTTCCATGATTTGGAAAAACATGAGGTACTACGTCTCCTTGACCGTGACTGGGATGGGGCATGAGCCTGGGAGTAGGAGCAGCTCTGTCACCCCTGGTATCCTTGGTCATGTTGCTCACCCTCTCGCTCTGTTTTCTTACCTGCAGCAGAGTCAATAATCCCTGCCCCACCTCATGGGGCTGATATGAGGCGGAAGTGAAACAATAGGTGAGAAAACAGGCTCGAATAGGGTTCCTAACCACATACAGGTGAACCAGCCCGCATGATTCCCTTCTCCATCTGGCACCCGAGCCCAGCCTGGTGACTAAAAAAGCAAACGTCCCCAGCCCCACACCTCGAGGAGGCGCTCGCTCTCAGGGTTGTGCAATCAATTAAATGTTATGCCCTAGACACCCCTCTCCCTCACCTGGTCACCCCCTCAGGGGCTGTGACCCTCCTGGGGGCTCTGTAGGGAAGTGTATTCACTCCTCAGGCAATCGATCCCAGCACCTGCTCCCTCTTGATCTTCTCACAGTCATCTTCTCCCTGCCTCCTACACCCCCTACTCATCTCTATTCACATGTTTACTTTATAACCTGCTGTCTGGAAATAACTGCCCTTCCAGATTTCCATCCCTCGGGATATCCCAGAAGAGAGAATCATGGCTGGCTTTTATGGTTATTATATTGCGCAATTTTGCTCAGTCCACTTCCATGTCTTCTCAGCAATAACAACAAAGACGCGAACTCTCTGGGTCAACCAAAGCATGCCAGAGAGTGTACCCAGCGTAGGTGCGGACACAGCCTCCTGACTCCTTCACGCAGGGATCTTCAGGAGCAGATTCCTGGGCCCTCTCTGTCGAGGCAGGAGGACTTGAACCAAGTCCACTCAGCAGCTCTTCCTGACTGCTCCCTCTGCCGCCCTTGCTCCCTTTTGCTAAGCCCTCCGCAGAGGACAGGAATTCCTCTGGCTTTTATGCTTCCTCTGCACCCACACATGCTTCTAGGGACGCCGTTAGTATTCAGTATTATTGATTGGTTGGCAGGTCTGTTTTTCCTGTGAGACTGTGGGCTTCTTGAGGGCTGACGCTAGTCACCTTACTCCACTGCTTAAAACCCCTCCAGGACTCTCCCCTGCCCTCAGGACTAAGTCCCATTTTCCTTATGATGCAAACCTGGTCTTACTGTCCTTTCAGCCTCCTCTCCCCTAATCCCTGCTCCCTCTCTCTGCTCTCTCCGCACTAAACTTCTTTCCATTTCCCCAAGAAGCCATGTTCTCTCTTGTCTCATGCTGTCCCCTCTGCTCCCAACAGCTCTTCCCACTTCTCTCCTCCCTTCACTTGAATAATTCTGCTGTCCCCCAGGTCTCAGGAGTCAGTCCTTGTTCGCAGGAATCCTTTCTTGATCACCATGTCAAGATTAGGCGTGCTTCCTAAGAGAGCATGCACGCGTGTGGGCCCGTCCACGGTCATCCTGCATTGCCTCCACCCCCACCCAAATCACAAGCTTCATGACGGCACTTGTATGCATTGAACTGTGTCCCCCTCCAAATTCATATGTTGAAGACCTACCCTCGGTAAGTCAGCATGTGACGTTATTTGTAGATAGAGTCTTACAGAGCTAATCAAGTTAAAATGAGGTCGAGTGAGCTCTAATCCAATATAACTATACCCACATGAAAAGGGGAAATTTGGAGGCAGACACACATAGGGACAACGCTGTGTCAAGATGAAGGCAGAGATTGGAGTGATGCTTCTCCAAGTCAAGGCACACCAAAGACAGCCAGCAATCCACCAGAAGCCAGAGAAGAGGCATGGAGTGGATTCTTCCCCAGAGCCCTCAGAAGGAACTATCCCTGCCAACACCTGTGAGACAATAAACTTCTGTTGTTTAAACCACCCAGTTTGTGGCACTTTGTTATAGCAGCCCGGGCAAACGAATGCAAGCGGCAATCACGTCTTTATTTCTGTATTTTTTGCCACTGCATCTACAGAGATTAGCACAGCAACTAGGACATGATAGGAGCTCAGTACATAATTACCAGAAGAAGAATTTGTGCTCTAGGGAACTAAGAGGGGATGTGGTTCCCGCACTTGAAGATCTCATAATGTGATGGAAAACACAGAGAAGGAAAAAAACGATTCAAGGAGTATGCTTAATGCCGGATCAGGGACATGGACAGTCAGACTACGGCTCCTAATTAAGATGGGGAGGGCACTGTGGGGCAGCCACCCCAGAAATCTCCCACAGCCTGAATCTTGAAGGACTAGTTAGTCAAGCAGAGAAAGAGAAATGGAACAAACAGAGAGAACAAAACCCCACAGCAAGAGAAAACATGGACTGTTTGTGGACCTGTGAGTAATTTGATCAAGATAAGCTGGAGCCTGATCGTGAGGGGTCTTGTATTACCTGCTGAGTCTGGGAACCAATGAATAAATTTAAATAGAGTGACATGCATAGTCAGGCTTGAGTTCTAGAAATTTCTCTCTGATAAAGTGAGGATAGGTTTTAGGGGGGTATGACTCACCACCAGGATGTTCTCTGCTCTTTGTGGACTTTAGAAGTTGGAGGAAGTCTTTCTTTATCAGTCCTCAACCTCAAGGGTTGGCAGCACCCCCAGGGCTGGGCTTTGCTGGGAAAAGACTTGAAGGTATATGCCCTGACCCACAGACCAACTCCTATTTTGTCCTTTCAATGGGCAGTTGGTTGTGTCTCCTCACTAGATGTGTTGTACGACTATTTTTAAGTCCAGGCGATCCCACCCTCCTAGAATCTGCCTCTAATTCTTGGAAGTTGGGGTAAAACCACATGTTTTTCATCATTCCTCAAAACCACTAGCTCGAAGCATGTAGTTCTGTGACACTGGGGAAGAAGCCGTGGACATCTGTGTCCTGTTTCTGTTCCCATTCACTTGTCTCTGGTATACTAGAGTAAAATCCTGCGAAGTGTAAAGACCATCGGGGAGAATCAGAGAGCAGACAGAATCCTAAAGGAATGAGGCTGCCCCAGACAGACCCTTCCCGAAAGGGGACAGGAGGCATAGGATGGGCTCCCGGATCGGAGGCCATCCTGTCCACTGCATGACACACATATGGGGTCTGCTCAAAAGAAACACATCTATTTTGGTCCTGTCGCCTTGGTCTCATTAGTTTTATTACCTCTCAGTGGTTGCTCTGAGTGCTGTGCTCAGATAGGAAGGAAAGCAGGCTGACATAACTCAGCTGCAGGACAGGGGAGGAGAGCACACTGGCACACAGCCTAAAGGCCCGGCTTCTGCTTCCTGCAACCCTGTCCCAGCCTGGCCCTGGGCCCCATGGAAGCCAATTAGAAGGATGTGGTCTCAGCATGGCAGGTGTTTACAGTACTCATCTGCCCCTGCAGACCCCAAATGCCAGACGACTCATCTGCTGACCTTTACATTATGATAGGGGCTGGCGTTGACATTTGCAGCAGCACGTTAAGGCAGGCCAGAGCATACCTCAAGGGGTCATCTTTCTGTCGGTACTTCAGAGGCACCGCAGGACAGCTGCAGGGCTGGGGCTCACCGCAGAGCAGATCTACCACCAATGTGGGTAGAACCCGACTACCTGGAATTTCCCTGCCATTACGGATGGGTTTGGATGGGCTTTTCTTTTACTTCCTCTTGTAAGGGTCCTGTTTCATTCTAGTTGTGGTTGCATTTCAGCAATGGCAGGTGTTTGTCCCATACCCAGAGGGGCACTTAATAGGAGCGAAGGCAAGCAGAGCGTGGGCAGCTCACACCCAGCCAACCCATCAGGTCCTGGGAGTCTGCTTTACAGCAGAGGCTGTGGAAGTCTCAGCCCCGCCCACCTCTCAGGACATTTGGGAGAATTCAGGAAGCCATGTATTCTAAGCCCTGGAAGATTTAAAAGGAAGGGAGAGAGAAAGTCGGGGCTTTACAGGTCAATTTTATTACTGTTGTCAGGGATGAAATTACAGATAGTATGAGAGCAGAGTGTTGAGACAAAAAAATTTCAACGTCAATGCAATAAACTTGCAATGCAGTTTTTTAAAAAAAACTATGAATTGTTATCAATATCCCAACTGAGATATTTCACATTAAAAAAAATCAAGATTTCCATCTTCTCTTGAAACCTCAGAAGACATAGCAACATTCAGCCCATATATCTGCATGTCAGCAATCAGCTCAAGCTCAGAAGCAGCTCTTCCCTCTAAATGGAGCCGTGTTCTCCAATTTGCCAGAATCCTGCTGAGTCTCTTTTAATCATTTATCTTACTTGCCTGGCTCTGCAGGCATTTGAGTTGGTGGGATCATGCTTACTCAGTGGATCCCAGAGGTCCAAGTGGGGAAGAGCTGGGCCAAAACCCGTTCTGGTGACATCCACTCCTCTGGTCTGGGGTGACCATCCCATCTTCTTGTCCTTTCTGCAGAAGGCTCTTAACTTTCCAGCCCTTGTGAACAACCGTTCAGAGAAGAATACAACCTCATAATAAGAGGAACCAGCCGGGTACAGTCCAGGTTGGATGGCAGGTTTCACTACAATTTACTCTCAGTCCACATGGAGCCGGGAATCATTTCTGCCCTCTTTGTGCCACCTTCCATCAGTGCCACCAAAAAAGTGGCAAAGACAGAGCCTTAGCACAAGCACACACAATTACTTCTAGTTAACGATGAGGACCTAGTCAAGTGGGAACAGTCTGCCCCAAAGGCAAATCTAAGTTTAATCTCTTTCAGGAAACATCTGCTTGCAATTTTTAAGTGGTCAGTTCTCCAGAATTTTTCCCATAAAAATTTTTTTTTAATCCTATGATTTTTGCACCTATTCTGGTGTTTGGATAGACTGTAAGGTGGAGCATGATAACAGACAAATACTAAAACTTCAGGCCCAGATAATCAAAGACCAAAAGATGGTGGGGGCGGGAGGTGGTGTCCATAACACTAGAACAGCTGGCAGACTCTGGGTGTGAAAGAGACCATGAAAGAAGAAGGAATATTTACCCTCTCTTTGCATAGATGCACAGTGTATGTCTCTTGCTTGATCTGGAGATAGTAAAAGAACCACAAAAAGGTGCCAGCTTTGGGAAATCCTATGTCCCCTCCAACAGTGACTGAGAAGGGCAGGTGGGCTCTGTCACAGGTCCCAGCTCCCTGAGGTCTATTGACCTCAAGCATGCGCTGTAGGGAGAAGCACCTCTCCCTTACTTAACAACCCGGCCCAAGGGTGGACACATAACCGTTTCTCCAGCTGCCTCACCCAACCTACCTCCCCTCTCTACACAGTCAATACAACATGGAACCCTTTAACTGGAATGTTTCTAATGGCATGGGATAGCAACCTTCTGTGGACACAGAGAATTCTCCATATCCTGACTTCGAAAATACAGCATTCTAGTCTTCTGTACATGTACAGGATTCGCAAACTGCCTCCCAGACCCTGGGGTTGTATGTACTTAACTCCTACCCCCTAAATCCTTTAAAGTATTTCTCAGTTCCTCAAATTTCAGACCCAGAAGTGAGCCTCAGAAACCCCTCAGAGTTCCTTCTCTTGCTTGCTGTAGGCCCACCTTCTGAATTCTGGTTTCCTGTTTGACGACCTGCCACTTCACAATAATTCACAACGGGAAAGTCCATCCATGTCAAAGGCCAAGGGTGCCCAGATGGACCACATTAATATTCAGCCTACAACAAGATGATCAACTCCAGTGACACAGCCCAGCTTCTTGTGCAAGAGACATAGTTGCATGATCTGACCCTCACTGTCCGTTTGAAGTGTAAAATTCTGCCCACACTGAGTGGGATTATCTAAGCTTTCACATGAATGGAGGGCTGAATTGGCTACTGGCTTCTTAGCCCTAAAGAACTTTCGTCAGTTGATTCAGCTAAGACTTGCAAAGCCCTGTGCCCTCCTCCTTCTCGAAGGCGTACTCCCCAGTGTAAGATAAACTGGACTCATCAGAGTAGAAGGAAAGAGGCGGGATTTATGGGGTGAAAATTTGATTTCAAGCATCTCTACAACTTAAATTCTCTACAGCTCCCTTTCCTCACCTGTCTGCTCCACCATGCCCATGTGAGGGTCAAATGACATAATAGAGTGAAAAACTCTGTTATAAATTCTCAGGTAAAGTTAGTTATTAACTAGCACCGAGACTGCATGGAAGTTTCTGTGAAATGACTTAACAGTGATTACTTACATGCAAATTGAGCAAACACCTCCTCCTGAGACATTCGTTCTGTACCTCTGCAGCATGGCTACCAAGTCTGGTAAATGTCTCCAGGATTAAAAGGCTGGTTTCTTAGGATGCCAAGAAAATCAGGCCAGTTGGCTAATCAGTAATATCTGGTGGGAGGCCTTTTAGAGAATCATGAATAAAAATGGCAAAAATTAATCAATTTTTATTTCATTATCAATTACTAAATACTTGTGATATAATAATTATTAAAGATAATTAATTTTTAATTACTTTTAATGTCATCCTTAGTTATTTAATAATTGATTATAATATGTTTATTCAATTATAATTATTGATTAATTAATAATTCTGTCATGTTTGTTAATTACTGCATGAATGATGGAGTGGGTTAGGGGAGGCTGTAGCAAAAGATAAGACAGAATCAGAGGGAGAAGGCAGGAAAGATATCCTTTCCTGTCCTTGGACTTCCAGAGAATCATAATAATACATATCTTGGAACTGGAAACGAGTACACATTCTTTTCTAGAATATGTTCTCTGCATATGTGTTTTCAATTTCAAATAGTTTTACCTGAGTTTTAAAGAATAAATCATTTGTGTAGATTTTCTTATTAAAATAAAAATTCATGGCTCCAAATTGCAATCAGCTGCAAACATTTCATCAGATGAAAGTTTTCTCACCACACAAAATTTAGGACGTGGAGAATGTGTTTTCCCTAGCATCAAGTTGAAGCTCTGGGCACAAGGGAAATTAACTTGATCTGGAAATTCAGTGTAGACAATGTTTTTTTTCTTTTGGTGAGGAAGATTGGCCCTGAGCTAGGATCTGTTGCCAATCGTCTTCTTTTTGCTTGAGGAAGATTGTCCCTGAGCTAACACCTGGTGGCATAGTGGTTAAGTTCTGTGCACGCTGCTTCAGCAGCTCAGGTTCACAGATTTGGATCCTGGGCGCAGACCTACACCACTCATCAAGACTTGCTGTGGCAGTGACCCACATACAAAATAGAGGAAGACTGGCACAGAGGTTAGCTCAGGGCCAATCTTCCTCACCAAAAAAAATAGATAAAAGTGAGAGCAAAGAGGCAGACTGTATTTTGATTAGATGGTGAACAAAAGCAATATGTGTGCTCTGATTTCTGTCCCACAGTACAGAGAAAGGGAATCTACAAACTCAAATGTGGAGAGGGGATTTCTCCATTACTCTACATTCCTGACTTCAGCTCAGCTGTCCCATCCTCTGTACTGAGGGGGATTTCTTAATTGAGTCATAAGGGTAACCTCCAAGCTGTCTCCAGAGGTAGAGGAAGTTACCTTATATTAGCACGGGTTTTTTAAAAGTATTTTTAAGAAGTCTCATTTATTCAAAAAGTTAATGCACATTGATTCTTTAGGCTTATTGCTATTGATTTTTCAAAAAAAAAGATAATAAATTGGGACCACTTGGTGGCATCAGCCATGCCGTGGCAGTGTCCCTTATAAAGTGGAGGAAGATGAGCATGGATGTTAGCCCAGGGCCAGTCTTCCTCAGTAAAAAGAGGAGGATTGGTGACAGATGTTAGCTCAGGGCTGGTCTTCCTCACCTAAAAAAAAAAAAAAAAAAAAAGATAATAAAGAACCTACCCTCAAGGACTTTACCCTACGCTCAAGGAGTCAAACATAAAAATTAAATAAGAGCTATACACAGAGCACACTTAAATGATTGATTTAAGATAAGATTGAGAGCACTAGCATTTCTTGAGCATCTACTATGTTTTGGGTACTGGCAGAGGTACTTTCATTTACATCTCTGATTAACCTGCCCTGTAAGGTGGGAGATACCATCTGCCTCTTACAGAGGAAAGCTCTAGGCTCAGAATGCTGAAGGCACAAGATAAGGGGCTTCTCACCCAGAGTTTCTTGTTAAAAATCCAGGAACCTTTCTACCACATCAAACATAATGATAAATATTCCAAATTTTTATGAAAGAATGATCACTGTAGTTTGATGCATCCAAAAAAATCTCCTTGGCTTTCCTGAACAGGGCTGCTCCCAGCTGGGTAAGCACAAGCCCTTATAAGTACAACTCGTCTGCATTCCATTGGCATCAATCCCGATCAGACAGTCATCTCTCCCTCCTGTTCCCACCCTCTGGCCTTTAAAGAAGAGGTAACTGCCTTCCCAAGGAAACACACTTTTTTTGCCACTAACAAAGAGCAAAGACCCTTTCTGAAAACTTTGTTGCTGTCCCATAACACCTCTGTGGAATCATTTAAAAGCACAACATTTTTCTGTTTATGTTGACTTGATTTTCACAGAGTGATCCCAAAGCTTAGTTCAAAGCAAAGAGAGAAAAAAAGTTAAATTGATGGTAGCTCTTCAACATGACTTCTCATTGTAGAGGCATGGAACTGTCAGCTTTCTCTTCTGTTTTGTGGTGTGCACTTACACACTACGCATAATCACATTGATGTGGTATTTATAAGTGTGTATCAGAAAAACAGAAGTTTCACATGGAGAAGTTAATGTAGACAGTGACTTAGCCACTCTAAACGTCATGCACATAACGTCCAAAATAGCTCATCCTGCAATCCTGCTTTGGCTCTCAATTGACCGTTTTGTTAACATTAAGATTAGACAGGAAATATTGTTTTTAGAGAGTCTGGAATGTTAGCGAGTCTAAGGACTCCTGTTGGTCTTATTTATTTTATTTGTGGGGTTCTCAAAAGGAATTTCACAGTGTAGTTAACAGCAAGAAGGAAGCATTTTCTTCCTTAACAAAACCAACGTTGATTGACACAGAAGTATAGTCACTCAGTGGGGTAGGCATGGTACAAAGATGTGACATTGGGAGCAGAAAAATGAAGCCCACCACCCTGGGGACTGGGGGGTGGCACTTAATGATACTAAAAGAACAAACAAATAAAATAAGTGACTCAGTGCAGAAATAAGTTGGAGTGAGGCAGGTTTACTGTGCCTTTTGAAATTAAAAAGAACTCTGGGCCAGTCAGGGAGGAGAAACTATTACCTCCACGGCTTTTGTTAGCTGAAGGAATATCAGCCCTGCCTTAAGTTATCGTTCAAAAGCTGAAACTGATTCATGGACACATGTTAACGTATAAACACAAATACATACACTTAAAAAAATGGTTTCTGGAGCTTTTAATTCACCCCTGATCAATATCATTTAGTTGGTTTCATAAGTCTTTCTAATAACAGAACTGAGGTTGTTTACTATATAAAGGGTTTAGTGGTCAAGAACCACTATGTAGAAATATAAAGGGTCACAGAAATAAAGAACACTCCTGCTACAACAAAGGTCCTTCCCAGTAGATTCGTGCTCTATTCAAGCCTTAGTGCTTCTGAGAACTTCCTTAAAGTAAGGGATACAAACATTCATACATGGGCCTATGTGTCTGCAGTGGAGGGAGGTGAGGGCTATAGGTCTCCTCTCCTCACCTTCATTACCAGGTGCTATGTTACAATGAAAGCAAGTCTCAGACTGCATTAGGCCATAAAATAAATATTTGGAAGCCAGCAGGTACAAAAAAGTTGTACAACCAGTTCTATAAACTCGATGAAGTACCCGTTCTCCGTCCTACTGGCCCTCTGACAAACTCCTTGCATAACAGATTCACTTAAGGCAGATGTGACAGTATGCCAACAGCAAGATCTAGCTAACCATCGAGTCAGCCAGGTGCGAGCACCCTCCTACAGGCTGTGGAGAGAGGTCCTGTTTCAAATCGGAAGACAGAGACAGCATTCAGAAGGGCATACACTCACCATTAGGCCGTCTAGATCATAAAACCCAGTTGAAGCCAGGGCAGGAGCGTCTGAGACAGCATTTCCAACCAACTCACATATTCTGAACACCTCTTTTTTCACCGATGAAAACTACTTCTAAGATCCATTGTGCTAAAATAACAAAGCCATTGGTGTTGATGGGGAAGGAAGATGGGGAAGTGCTCACAGCTTCCTCCAGAACAGGAGATTCCTAACAATCTTTTCAGTTCCAGAAACCACCCCCTGGAGTGTGTATTCATTCCTGAGTAGGGTCCTTCAATATTAACTAACTGCCCCTGGGGGGTCAATTAAAAACCCATTGAGGGAGGTCACACTGCCTCTGCCTAACTTCTTTAAAGTTAATTGCAGACAGCATAGCATTTTTGTTATGAGGTTGTATTGTTTCTAGTCAGAGCCCAGACAGGAGATCCAGGCCTACAACTGGGCTCTGGACTTGAGAGCCCTCTCTCTTTCCTGTCCCAGTGGTCTAGGGTCTTTTCCAGAATCTACCCACGCGCGGACAGGTATGCCTGCTTCTCTTGCCTGTGCCTTGGACCAGCCCTATTTACCAGGTGATGGGAACCAGCTTGGGGTTCAGTTCCTTCACAGGCTCATCAGTGGAATGAGGCTGAGGAAATGATTTTTGCCTCAAGTAACAATCTGAACTCTAACATTTTCTTTCCATAACTCTTACATGCCCTGATGTCTTTTGATTTGCTATGAAAGTCACAGGATATTAGGCCTATTAATACCAGCAAAACCACCATCATAAATACTGTATCTGGGAGACCTTTGACAAGGCGTCTCCGACCCAGCTTTAGACAGGCCCCTCTGAACCCTCTTTTTGGCTAGTCCTTGTCCTTGGGCCCTGTCTTTGGCCTCCCTAGTCCAGTTGTAGCAAGAATCCTGCTACGTCAGTTTAGTGAGAATCTCCCTACCCTTCATGTCTCCCCTTAGTCATTCTCCATCCACCAACTCCCTACCCCCCACTCTACTCCTTGTCTGTAAATCCCCAGCTGTGTGTTCAGAGTTGGGCCCAATCACTCTTCCCTATTGCAGTAGTGTTGACCCCTATCACAATAGTCCGTAATAAATCTTCCTTACTATTTTAACAAGTATCAGGATAATTTTTTCTTTAACAGTTATGGTGCTGTGACTTTTATGGAATCAGATCATCATTGGACCCCTGGGCCTCTCACCCAGGAGCCCAAGTGCGCACCTTTGAAGCCTTTGTCTTCACTCCTGACTCACTGATCGAGGATCCGTCGGTGAGTCTGACTCCTGAGCCAGTGCTCCAGATGACAGTCCAATGAAGTATGCAAGGACAGATTTTGATTCTTGAGATTCTGAGTATACTCTCTGAGGCTGGGTTAGTCTCAGGCTTCTTTGTTCGAAAGGTACCTTCTGGTTGGAAGTTCTTCCTGGCTCCTTGTTTCAAGTGCAGATTCACTTCTTGACTCCTGGGCTGGAAGTCCTTCTTCCTGGCTCTTTGTTTCTAGTGGCGATTCACCGCCTGACTCCTGGGCTGGAAATTTTTCCCTGGCTCTTTGTGAGGCCTCTTTGATCTCTCTATTGGATCCTGCTTCTCTTATGGGAAGTTCTCAGTCAACTGAATCTCTTCTTCTCAAATCCCGACCGACTATATGCTTCATCGCTGTGGTGTTGACTCTGCTTCAGTCCTTGTGGGCATGATTTTAGTAAGGATAATTTGGAGCTTCAATGGCCTCTCCAAACTGGCTCATCTAAGAACTCTCCCTTCCCATCACTTCCATTCCTCCTTCCTCCTTTACCACTTTTGATCTTCCCTTCAACTCCCTTGATTCCTTTGATATGTCCCCCTTCAAACTCCCACCTCCTCCATCCCCCTGTCCACCGTTGCCAGACTTTTCCTTTCCTACTCCAGCCCCTCAGCTCTTACAGTCACTTGAACTTTAGGCCTTCCTCTCCTCCATCAGGGGCTCTCAAGGAACCTGAAGACCCCCCAAAAGCAACTACATATCAGGGCAAAATAAAATCTTAAAAGTTTCCTCCACAAATATTGGTGGGAAGAATTAGCCCTCATATCGAGCAGGTAACTTTAACTTGTTCCATCTTCCAGAAAGATAATTCAGATTAAAAAAATATAAAGTGGAGCAAAGATGAGAGCCAGCTATTTTATATAAACCAGTGAGTTTCATATCACTGTGTTTATCTGACTCACGGCTAAAATTTTAGAATGCAAGTTACAAGGTCTCCACTTGTGTTTGCTTATTTGTTTATGTATGTATGCATAGATGCACATATGTTATGTATATGTGACATTTTTCTACCTCTGGATGGTATTACCAAATTAATTTATAAAATCCTGTAAAGGAGCTCTATTCAAATTAGCTTAGAGATAAATAAGTGCTTATATAAATTAAATATTCCTAAAACTCCCTGAAATATAGACACTTACCCAAATGTTTTTCAAGTTCATGTGATTTGAGTAAATCTTTGGTAAATAAGACTAGTTTGATATTACTAGTTTAGTAAAAACGGGTATATCTTCTGAGTTGTCAGCATTAAGTATGACACATTTTTGTTCTACTTGGGTTTACTAGTCAAATAAGGTAATATATCTGTAAGATGTTTAAGATTATAAACATTATAAATTCAACCTAAGAACAAATGTACAAGTAAAGATGCAGTAGAAATGAGTTGCTTTATATCCATTACTTCACATATATCAAGTGCAGCAGTAAAACAAACGAAATAAAAAACAACATATGCAATTGATTTTGTGTACGGATTTTGTATCCTTTAACTTTGCTAAATTCATCTATTAGTCCTAGTAGCTTTTTTGTGCAAATTCCATTGGATATTCTATGTAGGGAATCATGTTGTCTACAAGTAAAAACAATTTTACTTCCTTTATAATCTAGATGACTTTTCCTTTTTTTCTTGCTTTATTGCACTGGCTAGGATATACAGTACAATGTTGAATAGATGTGATGAGAGCAGGCAACCTTGTATTGTTCTGGAACTTAAGGAGAAAACTTCAGTCTTTTACCATTACGTATGGTATTAGTTTTAGGTTTTTTGCAGATGACTTTTATTGAATTGAGGAAGTTCCCTCCTATTTCTAGTTTGCTAAGAATTCTTTTTTTATCAAGAATGTGTGTTGCATTTCTGTATACTAATGACAAACCATTGGGAATTGAAATTAAAAGAAACAATACCTTTAACAATAGGATCAAAAATATTAAATACTTAGGAACAAATCTGACAAAACTCTGAAAATTCTGTACACTGAAAACTATAAAATATCGCTGAGAGAAATTAAAGAAGATCTAAACAAATAGAGATATATTGTGTTCCAGGGGAAGAAGACTCAATATTGTTAAGATGTCAATTCTCCACCAAACTGTCAGATACTCCTCCAGTGCAATCCCAATAAAAATCTCAGCAGGTTTTGTGGGGTTTTTTGCAGAAATTGACAAGCTTAAAATTTTTATGGAAATGCAGAAGACCTAGAATAATAGCCAAAACAAAGACAAGTTCTTTAAAACAAAGAACTTAAAAGGAAGAGGACTAATACGACCAGATTGGAAGACTTATTATAAAGGTGCAGTAATCAAGATAATGTAATTTTGGCATAAAGATAGGCAAATAGATTGATGAAGCACCAGAGAGTGTCCAGAAATATGCCTGCACATATATGGATAACCAATTTTTTACAAAGATGCAGAGGCAAGTCACTGGAGAAATAGTCTTTTCTATCCTTCTATTCCGTCATCACAACAACTGAGGCTGGCACAGTCGGTAATCCATATGTAAAAAGAGCCTCAACCTATACCTCACACAATATATAATAACTAACTCAAAATGGATCATGCACCTAAATGTAAAACCTAAAACTATAAAACTTCTAGAAGGAATCCATTGTGATCTTGGGTGAGATCTCTTAGATACACCACCATAAGCATGATTCATTAAAAACATAAATTGATAAATTTGACTTCATCAAAATTTAAAATATCTGCTATTCAAAAGACACAATTAAGAAAGACAAGTAACAGACTGGGAGAAAATATTTTCAAAGCATATATCTGATAAAAGGCTTGTATCCAGAACATATAAACAACACTCAAAATTCAATAATAAGAAAAAAAACACAATTTTTAAATGGGCAAAATATTTTAACAGACTCTTCACCAAAGAAGATATACAAATTGCACATAATTACATGAAAATATGCTCAAGAGCATTTGTCATTAGAGTTATGTACATTAAAACCACAATGAGATACCATTACACTGTATTAAAATAGTCAAAATTTGAAAGACTGAACACATCAAGATTTGGTGAGAATGTGAAGGAATTGGAACCCTAATATACTGCTAGTGGGAATATAAAAATAGTACAACCATTTTGGAAAATAGTTTGGCAGTTTCTTAAAAATTTAGATATACCTCTTATATGATCCAGTCATTCCACTCCTAGATATTTACCTAAGAGAATGGAAGCTTATGTTCATACAAAGACTTGTACATGAATATTCATAGAAGCTTTATTTGTAATAGCCCCAAATGGGAAACACCCAAATGTCCTTCAACAGGTGAATGGATAAACAAACTGTGGTATATACACACAATGGAATATAATATACTTGGGAATATAAAGGAATAAACTATTGTTACACATGACAGCATGGAAGAATCTCAAAATTATGCTGAGTGAAAGAAACTGGAGAAAAAGAGTGCATAAGGTATGAGTTCACTTATATAAAATTCTAGAAAGTGCAGACTAATCTATGGTGACAGAAAGCAGACCAAGGTTGCTTGGGAAAAGGAGAAATGTAGGCAAGAGAGAGAGGAATCACAAAGCGGCACAAGGAAACAAAACTTTTGGTGGTGGTGTGTATATTCATCATCTTCATTGCAGTGATGGCTTCATGGGTGTACACATATGACAAAACTTCTTAAATTGTACACTTTAAATGTGTGCACTTAAATCTTGTCAATTATACTTCGATAAATCTCAAAAAAAATCACCATTTTGCACTCAACACACAATTTCTCCAGTTTAAAAAGTCCCATCTCTGGTTATTGCCAACCTGGTTATTGAGTGAGAGACCCAACATTGATACTAAGTTACAGCTCACTGCTTGATCATTGGCTCTTCTAAGTGCTTATTAAGAAAGGTCAGACAACCAGCCCTGATGGCCTACTGGTTCAAGTTCAGTGCTCTCACTGCTTCGGTGGCCTGGGTTCGCTTCCCGGTGATGGAACCAAACTACGCGTCTGTCAGTTGCCATGCTGTGGTGGCGACTCACATAAAAGAACTAGAAGGACTTACAACTAGGACACACAATCATGCACTGGGGCTTTGGGGAGGGAAGAAAAAAAAGAGGAAGATTGCCAACAGACGTTTCCAGATGTTAGCTCAGGGCAAATCTTTCCCTGAAAAAAAAAAGAAAGAAAGAAAAGAAAAAAGAAAAGTCAGGCATTAAGCATCTTCAAGATGCTAAAATGAGTGAGGAAACTAGATTGGAAGGAAGTAGGGAGGCCACATAGATCATTGGAAAGTGGATGGGATAGATGTGGGTTCAAATTGATACTGACAACTGTGTGACTTTGAGCTAGCTTCTTACCTGCCCAAGTATTCTCCTTAGGGGTATTTGGTCATAAGTATCAGAAACTGATTCAGGCTGAGATTTGGGACAGATAAGAACTAGCAGCTCCAGAAATAAGTCAGACAGAGAAAGACAATTATCATACAATTTCACTCATATGTGGAAGATAAACAAACACATAGATACAGAGAACAGATTGGTGGTTACCAGAAGGGAAGGAGGTGGGGGAAAGGAAAAAGGGGTAAAGGGGCAAATGTGTACGGCGATGAATGGCAACTAGACTTTTGGTGATGAACACAATGAAGTCTACACAGAAGTCGAAATAGAAAGATGTACACCTGAAATTTATATAATGTTTTAAACCAACGTGACCTCAAAATAAGAAAAAAAAAAAAACAACGAGCAGCTCCAGAGCATCTTGACAGCAGAAACCAGGTCTCAATAGTTTCACCCAGAATTTTCCTCCCTCTGGTCATGAATCAGATTCCAGGACAGAGAATCCAAATGGACCAGTTTGAGTTGCATGCCTGCCGCTTGACTAGGGGAGGAAGGGGCATCTTATTAGCAATTACAACAAAAGGGATTTGTGAAGCTATCAGCAAAAGAAGGTAGAATAGATGCTTGATGCAAAAAACAACACATGACCACTTTATCAGTTATATAACATAACAGACTTCATGGCTTAAGACAACAATGATTTATTATCTCTCATAAATCTTTGTGTTACCTGGGCAGTTCCCCTTCCAGTTTTGCCTGGCTCACTCATGAAGTTGCATTCAGTGAAAGGCAGTTGGTTGGAAGGTCCAAGATGGCCCCACTCACATGTCTGGAAGTGGGTACTGGCTATTGGCTGGGGCATCTCCACGTGGGCTCTCATTTTCCAGTAGATTAGGCCTGCTGCATGCATGGACATTATAGGACAAGGTTCCAAGTGAATGAAGGCAGAAACTGCTAGACCTCTTGAGCCCGGGCTCTGGAACTCACATGTCTCTTCTGGCACATTCTATACGCCAGAGTAAGTCACAAAGTCATTTCAAATTCTAGGGAGTGAAGAGATAGACTGAACCACTGAATGGGAGGAGTGGCTAGGTCATGTTGCAAAAAAGTATGCATACTAGAAAGAAAGGGATGCATAGCCACTAAACAATCAACCAGTGCATTAAAAATATTTTATTCTCCTCACGTATGAAATGAGAATAATAATACCTAACTTCTAGGGTTATTATGGTAATTAAATGAAATAACTTATTTGAAAGTCCTAACATACAAAAAACACTTGGTGAAAGAGTATCTATTGTTAAAGTCATGGAGAACTAAGGGTATAGGCAGACATCTCTCAAAGGAAAGTCTGTTGTTCTAGAATATTGTCACATTAACCTCTTTTCCTTGGTGGAGGCTGCAGGACATAAGACAAGGAAATGAGTTCTGTTGTCGAATTTTGGTGATAAAGTCTTGCTTATCCTTCCTTTCTGTAAGCTCCACAATGCAAGTGGAGTAGGGGATTAAAAACATTAAAATTTTTATTTGATTTGCCTTTAATTTTTGTGTTTAGTTTATTGGTCAGTGTCCAGTCAGCAAAACAGAAAGTATGATAGGAATTTCAAATCAAGGGGCACTAACATAGGACATTGGCTACCAAAGTGTTGAAGGGCTGGCAAAGGAAAAAAGGGAAGCCGAGATCACTCAGAGATCAGAAACTGCAGGAAGCTACCACCATCCTAAGGCCAACTGAGCAAAAGAAAAAATGGTGTTATCCAGAATCCACGAGTGCTCCATTTCTGAGGCTGCTGGTATACCCACCAATCCACTGCTGCTGTCGGAACATCTTTCAGGAAGCCAGGAGGCTGAACTCCCACCCACAGTTGCCTGTCACTGTGGCTCCTGCTGCTGCCAGAGCCAGGACCCAGGAATCCTGTGTGTGGAGTCTGCGGGAGCACCTTCTGGCTCCACTGCTGTTGAAATTCAACTCCCTGAGCACAAACCCACATTCATGCACTGCAGCTGCTGCTGCCACTGCCAAAGACTTCAGCAGAAGTCGAAAAAAAATTGGCTTCTCCCTTCCACCCATCTTCCAATCTCCCTCCAGGGTCTCCCATTGGTAGAAACTAATTGGAAGCCAGCTGGCTGGGGAATCTGGGAAATGTAGTTTGCAGGCTCCCAGCCCCCTATAGAGAAGGGCACGGAGAGTGGAGTTGAACGGAATTGAGAGCCTACAGACAAATAGCCAGCACAGTGTGTGAATTATACACAGATGTTTCATGTAATACTGCTGTGTATATCTCCAGATGTTTTCTTTTTGGATCCGTTTGAAGCAAAGAGAACATATGTTGAATGTTACGAGATTTCTAGTAGAACACTATCACTCCACATTTAATCATCTGATGATCAAACCCCACTTCCTCCTGGCCGTTTATTCCTTTCCTCCTTGGGTTTGGCAGGGGATATGTAAATGCTGGCAAAAACTTGTATTTCACACTCTGCTTTGTAAAATATCAGTGGAAACTTTCTAGTCTCCTGCCTGTTTTCCACTTGAAAGTGCTTCATTAAATACTTCATGGATTGTGTACATAGTACGGGACATCTTATGCAAAGGGATAGCAGATTCCTTCTTTTCCCTTCAATGGGCCAGAAAGATGCTCCCGGTTTTCTCTTCAAAA
Source organism: Tapirus indicus (assembly GCA_031878705.1). Lineage (NCBI taxonomy): Eukaryota > Metazoa > Chordata > Mammalia > Perissodactyla > Tapiridae > Tapirus > Tapirus indicus. The sequence goes on along the minus strand of CM062937.1, from coordinate 27,590,556 downwards.
TTGTGCATAATCCTTTATCAATGACTGCACATGAAAGGCAGCAGAATGTGCCACCCCAAAATTTGCCACTTTGGTGTATTGATTATTTCGAGCTGTAGGCAAGAGCAAGAAGACGCTTTCTCTGAACTGCCCTTATCTGCCTAAAGGCAGAACCTCCGAAATTGTCATGGGTCCCTGCCTGAGAGTTTCACCAACTAGGGAGAATTGACTCTTGTCACAGGAGAGGAGACTAGAAGTCAACACCACACCCAGACACACTTTGTCACAAAGTATCAACATCCCATCTGTTCTTCTAAGGGCCCATTCATCTTCCCTAAAAATCATGTCCTCTCCCCTAAGATGCCTATCTCTCCCCTCCCCTTTCCCTATGAAGATGGTATTTAAGCCTGAATTCTAAGTAACTTCTTTGAGTTACTCATTTTTCCCTGGGCATCACCCACATATAGATGAAGTATACATGTTAATAAAATTCTGTTCGTTTTTCTGTTGTTAATCTGCCTTTTATTACAGGGGTCTCAGCTGAGAACTCAGAAGGGCAGAGAGACAATTATTTTTCCTCCCCTACACACACAAAGTCTGCTAGATCCACAGTAATGCAAAAGGTTGTTCTATTGAACTAACATTGACTGTCCCTTGTGAAACACGGTCACTTCCTCTTACGACCTGAGTACTGAGTTCATTAGACTATTCTTGGATTTTCTCTTAGGTTTATTGAGCCTGATTTTTCCTTCATGGGCTCAGATTGTGCTCCCATCTGCTAGGCAAGCCCTGTAGAGGGGAGGCATGGGAGGGTGTGATAGTGCAGAGCCACTCTGACAAATGAGGCACGATATGGCTCAGGGGAAATTCTATCCCTATCCTGGAAGCAGCTTCACAGAGAAAATCAGGTCACACTGAACAGTGAGGGCAGTCATAAAGATGGAAAGCAGAACAAGGCCTGTTGTGGAAGTGTCAGTCCCCTGGAACCTCTAAGTTAGCCTCTACACCTGGCTGAGTCACCCAATGGGGCTCCACCTAAGGTGATGGCAGGGGATGCATCTGTATGTGGGGGCATCTTGGGGTGCAGGGATGGCATACTACAGAGAAGTTTAAAGATAGAAACCAACATTTATTGAGTTCCTGCTACATGACAGGCATGCTCTGTCATTTTCTCATTTCAATCCTGACACCAACGTTATGACATTATCTCCTTTTTACAGACAGGGAAACTAGGGGGACCTCACATCTGGCAAGTAACACAACCAGAGTCAATGCTCTGTCTATTCCACCCACACATTAATATGGGCAAATACCTGTGACTGGCTCCCCCTAAGGGGGCCAAGGGATGAGTAACCTTTGTTGAGCCTCTGTCACGTGCCAGGCACTGTGCTGTGCGTTTGACACACGTTAACTACTTTATAGTCTTCCCAAGTACCCTGAATAGTAGGCATTGGTGCTCCCATATGACCGGGTAGGTACATAAAATATAACATTATAAATGTGTACAGACAGAGGATTTGAACTCAGATCTGACTTACTCCAAACCCACATTTTCAGCCTTCCAATAGACAGCCTCCCAATCTATTTTGGGACTTAAGATACCAGCATCTAAAGATCAGGAAGAGTGCTGGCCAGAAAAGGACAAGAGCCAGATGACTGGTTTGGACAGAAGCACGCAGAAACAGAGAGGAGAGGGGGGAGCCCTGGGGACTGGGATGGCCAAGCACTCATCACAGTTGACTTACTCCTTGTTCCCCTCTTCCCTGTCAGTGTCTCTCAGAGGTTGAGAGAGGCCTGGGCCACTTCCTTTTATTTTTTTCCAGAACCCAGTCCAAGTTTGAATTTGGAGTCCCAGCCGAATGTTTCTGCTGATCTCCCCCACAGTGGGTCTCTTTGCTGCCTCTCCCTCTGCCTACACCCCAATCTGCTAGACTCCACGGGGAAAGCTCCTTTCATTACACAGGAGGCCTCCCTTTCAAAAGGTTGTAAATACAGCTGGGCAGAGCCCAAGCCTGCTCTTTAATTGGTATCCCTAAAGACCCATGACATCACTGTGCACCCAGGGGATGTCTATAAATATCTTCTGACCAACTGAAAAAACACATTAACCTTTTAATGGAAAAGTGTGGCCACTAAAGTCAATTTCATGGGCTCACTTTGGGATTTGCAAGCAACACTTCGAGCAGCTACAAAGCATGAAGAAGTTAGTGGCATTGAACATAATGAAAGAAGGAAATGATAAATATATTACCATTCCCTAAAATCTCTTCCTTTTCAACTGTGGTGTCACGGGACAGGATTTCCTGCCTAGGCAGCTTGTAGTCATGTCCTCACCCCACACAACGCGCTCTCCTCTGAAGAAGAACAAAAAGGAAAAAAAGGAAATCTTGTGCTATGGGGAAATTGCTGGCTAAAAATTCCTTCTATCTCAACACTTTGTCCTCCTAACCTACTTCCGTGAAAGGTCTCACTGGTCAAAAGCTTTAAACATTTAAGCCAAACAGAACTCAGAAACAGAAGGAAAAGAAAATGAGATGATCTGAAGTCATAAAATAAGGTACTTTAGCCTAGCTTTCCATTCTGGGTGAATATTACCTATAGAAAAATGTTTTTAACACCATTTTATGAAAAACCATTACTGGGAAGCCGTTAACAAGGGATTTCCTCTCGGCAAGGAATTTGGATCTGCTTTTGTATTTCACGTCACCACATCTTCAGCAGGTGATCAGAAAAGGATAATGGTGCTGGGGCAATTCTTCCATTTTACAACAGCTACAAGACAGATCATTCCAAGAGTCTGAAAAAATATGTTGCTAGTGATGATTTCTTAGGAGGTTTTAAAGAGAGACTGCTTTATAACTCTCAGTGAACTCCATAGGCGTTTTCAAAATGTCGCTTTCCTGCCTTCCGTTTGGTTCCCCTTTCAGCTGTGGAACAGCAAATGCTGCTGCAGAAATTTACCTTCTCCCACTGTTCTGGAGGCTTCAGCGCCAAATAGGAATGGATGGACAGATGTGCACGATACTCTGTCTCTGGGCCCAAGAGGCTGTGCTTGAAGGACCTAGTTACTTCTCAGCAGTGTCGGATTTCTATTGACTCAAGAATCCACCCAGAAATCTGAGGAACCGTCTCTTGTAGAGTGATGCCAACTCTCCCTCCTCCAGCTTATGCATTGGCCACAACACACAAGGAATTCATAACTTAAAAATAAAATTCACACATAAGCATTTGGCCAACATTTAAGTTTTAATCTGAAGCTCCCACACTGAGCTTTACCCAATATCATTAACAGTCACATGGATATTCGGACACCTCTGTCCATCTCCTCTGATCTGGGATCTTCCTGGGAGAGCTGCCCCTGCAGAACCAGTGGTGTTGCCCTCTGCTGAAAAAACCCCACCCGTGGCTGGATTTGAGCCCCATACCCACACTCCTTTATGTTGCTGCCATGTCCATCTACCTAGAGATTAATTCCCCCGGCTTTATGACAGTGTCTTTGGATCTCTTCAAGTTCTCCTTGAGGAGGATTTTGAAACTTGCCTCCTGGACACTAATGACAGATGAAAGAGCTTGTCAATGAGTCCAAGAAACTGTCCTTGAAGTCTATGTTCTTCCACAAAATTACCCAAGTAAAGGCTTTCTTCTCTGGAGCCTGCCCCCCGATAGAGGTCCTCGGGCATGGTTTGGTCACCCCCAGAACTCAGAGCAGCCCAGAGTAGCCAGGAGGAGGTTCCAGTGTCTCCACCCAGAGAGAAAGTGGGTTTTAATACCTTGAAGTGAATGAGCTTCTCCCAACTGCCCTTTAGTAAAAGCTCTGCTCTAACTTCCGATATGCATATTTATTTTCATTTTTTAGATCACTTCCTGGTGATAGCCAGGACTCATAGAGATGACTGCCTTCTTCTATAATTCCTCAGTGGCCCTCAACGTCCCCCATGCCTGCTCCCTGATGGCAAGTCTCTGTTACCCAGGGGTCAATGTGAGGCCAATGGCGGAGCCATCTGGCGCCCAGGGCCGGGAAGTCATCATTTTAATCCACTGATCATCTGGGTCCATTAAGAGACTCTATTTGTAGTCTGGTGCTTCATGAGATAAATTGTTTTTCTGAATGTAGACTCCAAATCACCACTCCATACAACAAAATTAGGGCAGACAACTAGCCCTAGATAGGTCTTCAAAAATTATTACTCTATGACTATTTCTAGACCCAGTCCCTTTCCAGCCCTTCTTCCCACTCCTGGCTAACGTGAATCGTGGATTTATTTGCTGACTGAAGTTCTTTCTATCCTGGTTTCACAGAGTCCTCCCCCCATCAGTGTGAGAAGTTGCGTAAACAATCTTATCTTTTGGCAGCAACTTTTAAAAACATCTAAGTCCTTTTCTTTCCTCTCCACTCCCTCCCGCTCCTGTAGTGTATTGGACTTGTGCCAGCCTCCGAGCTTTTGTCTGGAGTATTGTCCTGGAATACGGTACACGGAAAAGTACCGCCTGACAGCTTTGCTAGTCCACTGGGATGATTGGGGTTCAGTGGATTATGGAGATTGTTTCTCTGTTGTGTTAATTGAAGGTCAAGGTCCACTGTACTTCACACCCCGCCCTTAGAACACAAAGGCCAATATCATTCTCACCGCACCAGCTAAAATCAGAGATCTTGGCAGCGGGTGGGTGCGGCAGCGCAATGATTTGCTAAACCAACTGGCAAGCAAATATTTACACCTGCGGGCGCTGCTCCATGGGCAGGGCTGAGGGCCTGCAGGGAAAGTTACCTCCATAACTCTTTCCTCCCCTTGCCTTTAACAAGTCCCCATTAAACCAAGTTTAATGGATCCTCTTTTTTAAAACTTTCCAAAGAAGGATTTGTGATTGCCCTTCATAGAGCTCCTTAATGTGTAATTTAAATCCAATTCACTTATGTATTCAATCTGCGCCTTATCGACACTTACAAATCCATTGCATGTAACTCATTTTTCATTATTATTTCTTGAGTGAGTGAAAAAGTTGCATACACGTATCTTATTCCCACATCTCTTTCTGAATTTTTTTTTGATCGTGATAGAGTGAGCACCGACTTCCATTTCTTTGATAGTCCCCCTTCCTGCAGCCCTTCCCTCTTAGGAAAAGTTCAGTGAATGTTGACTGTTGTGCTTGTTGTGCAGAAAAAATGGGGCTTCCCACCTTCTGTGGAAGAAACACAGTTACAAGTCCCCCAGCGCCACGCCTTCTTCTCCAGGTTGTGTGGCCTCAGTTTCCCTCATAGCCTTTGTGGCTCCCCTTTGAACCCTCTTAACCCACCGACAGGGCTTGCTCTGCGGCCCAGACGTCAAAGGATCACTGAGTTTACTTCCGAGTGAACAGCAGGCAGGCAGGCAGGAGAGAGTCTGAAAACACTGCGATGAATGCGCTGCCCTTTTGGAACAAAGGCCAAGGCCAACCGTGAGTCCAGGAGGCGGAGTGTAAAGAGGACAGGTGCAGCAAACAGCAAAGACAGAAGCACAATATGTACAAAGATTTTCCAGTGTATACAGAGAGGAGCAGCCTGGGGGCCACACATGGGGCTTTGCAGCTGCAGTTGGAGCACTCACAGCTCCTTCGGATTTAGAGGGTGGATTTGAAGGGCAAAGGGGAAAAAGAGACACAGAGAGAGAAGCAGTGGGGGGCGGCAGGGAGAAAAAAAAATGCACAGGATGTGGAGGAGGAGGAATAGATGTGGATTAAGAGTGGCTCCTAGGCTGAGAAATGGGTATAAACGCATTGTGCACAGGAGGTCCTGATACCTGTGGGCGGGGTATGCATTTGAATGCCCACCTGTCCTATAGTTGCTATGTTGGTGAGGCCTATTCTCTCAATGTGGTGTGACAGGCAGAGGCATGAAAATCATTTGAAGGACCTTGGCTGGAAAAGTTGGGAAAGTACGCATCTCTAGAACCTGTTCTTCTATATTTTTATTTCCTCCAAGAGTGCCAGTGTCACAAAATCACAGGAGGCTGTTTGAAGGGGAAATTACAGGGGCAAGGCAACTAGAAGGATACATGAGGAAGCTGCGGTGTATGTAAGTATGAGCACAGGGGTGGTGCCACCCCTGGAGAGAAGCTTCTACATGTCCACAGTCCAATGCCATGAGAAGCAGCCACATGTACGGGGGATTGCTACCTCTGGCCATTGTGATTGCACCAGCCAGTGGTGCCCGAGCCAAACATAGCCCACCAGGGACATCCCATGTTGGATGGTGCCACCATTTTTCCTCCCTCCACGTGGAAGGTAATCCTATACCCTCCACAGTCTTATTCATTCTTAAGGCTCAGCTCAAGACCACTTCCAGCAGGAGGCCTTCTCCGCCCACTGCCACCCTTGCTTGAACTCAGAGCACTCATTGCTCCCACCGGTTACAGTCTGCTCTTACTCAATCTTCCCAGGCAGATCAACATTTTGAAGCAACGAGCAGCAAGAGTTTTCAGAGTTAGACAGAAAGTTTAGCACTCTCTGAAAACTTTAAGAAAAAGAAGCCCTGAATATCTTGCATAAGTGTCTCCCATTAGAGCGAGTAGGAAGCTGGTTTCATAATTTCAAGAAATCGGACTTTCCAATATGTCTGGGGAAGTTGGACATGAAAATGAAGGATTTGCAAAGACATTGCCCCAGTGTTTAAAAAGAAATGGTCCTATCTCAGGATTGTATTTTTAATTTTAATGAAGCACGTCACTCTCAGAAACAAATGCCCTTATGAACATTCCATTCCCAAGGAGAAAGCATGAGTCCAGGGTACAAAGCTGCAAAGGAGGGACTGACTGATGTAAATCCAATGCCAGTGGAGATGAACTGTACTCATATTTTTGTTAGCATTGCTATTGTTTTATTAATGCTCTGGGTGTAAGTTCCATAAGTTTTTAGTGATCTGCCCCAACCCTACTTGTCCCATAAACCCAATTATTTTTCATGCTTGATTTTGCAGAAGTAAGGGGTTTGGGGGGCGGGTAAGGAGGATGCATATACAGCAATACAGTAGAAACCCCAGTATTTGGCAATTTCTAGCTTGTTGACCTATGACACTATTTTCTGGATTCTTATCTCATTTAACTTTTCTGTTTCTGTTAGTTTCCTATGGCTGCTGTAACAAATTACTACAAACCTAGTGATTTAAAACAACACAAATTTGTTATCTTACAGTCTGAAGATCAGAAGTCCAAAATGGGTCTTAATGGACTAAAATTAAGGTGTAGGCAGGGCTGTGTTCCTTTCTGCCTTTTTCACCTTCTAGAGTCTGGTTTCATTTCTTGACCCATAGCCAGCAATGGCCAGGCAAGTCCTTCTCATACAGCATAACTGACTCTCTTGCCTCCCTCTTTCATTTATAAGGACTCATGTGATTACAATGGACCCCTCTGGATCATCCAGGATAATCTCTCCATCTCAGAGCTTTGACTTAATCACATCTTCAAAGCCCCTTTTGTCATGTAAAGTTACATATTCACAGTTTCCTCAATTAAGATGCGGACATTTTACGGAGGCCATTATTCTGCTTACCAGTCTGTCATTATTTATCTTTCCGTGTTCATGCTTTGGCACCCCCAGTAGATTGGAAGCTCATTGAGGGAGTGACTGCTCCTTTGTCTTTTTATTCCCCGCAGCAATTACCCGTTTCAGATATTCAGAGGATATTTTTAAATTTACTGCCCTTCCTGACTCTTGATTTGAATAACACCCAGGTGTACTTCCAGATATGGGTTGTGTTGATCCAACCATGGTACCTTACCTTCTTGCTAGGCATTGGGGATACAGAGATGATTAAATATTGCCCCAATTTTTAATAAATTTGCCTGGCAAAATTTTCAAGATGACTGGTCAGCATCCAGGGTGTAGTCTCTTTAAAATATGAATAACACACACAACTAAAGATATAAATAAGTGTGATAACTGGATTGAGCGCAGTTTTACAGAGCAAGGAGAGTGCAGGAAAGAATGAAGACAACCTGGGAGAAAGAGAGTCAGATGAGTCCATTCTTTCTACATCTTGAACAAGGTCACGGGAAAATCAAAGCCGTAGGGTGGGGCCAAGATAAAGTATACAAAGATGTAATAGTATGAAAACAAGAACCCAAGAGATAGCCAAGTACATTTATGCCTAAATATATCAGAAGAGCAAAGGAGTGCTCACCGTATTTAAAGTGATACAAATAAAAATTTTAAATGTAGAGAGACTACTGAGGGGAGGGAGATAGCAGGAGGGGCTGAGATAAGCAGCTTTTCTGGTCCTTTGTTTTGTCAGTCAAATGCTCAAACAAATTCAGGCGCCATCTACATTTCAAGCTTGTCTCCCTCCAGCCCTGAGTCCTCCTCCAATACTGTAGGTTCAACACTGCAGTCACATTTCCCCGTACTTTCTTACCTCCACGTATTAAAAGTACAGTCTCCTGTGCCTAGTGTTCTCTCTTGTCTGCCTCATCCTTCCAGGTCTAGCTAAAATGTAACCAGATTCATCTCAATGAGGAAAGATTTTTCCCCTCCGGGACCTCCAGAGCACTTTGTGAAGTGCAGAGTACCGACCACGTGTGGCTTCAAATTCTGCGACACAAATCCCCTTACAAGCTCCGCAAGCAGAATCTGGTGTGGCTGATTGTATTTTCCAGAGATGAAGAGATCACATCTCCCATCCAGGCTCTTCTAGAATCTTGCCATCAACCCACCAAGACGTAGAGTCTAATTCCCTTTCCGTTGAATCTGTGACTTGATTGCCACCAATAGAACGCAGTGGAAACGATGCTGCATGCCTTCCAGGTCAGAAAAGGCCGTTGAGCTTCTGTCTTGCTTGCTGAAGCACTTGCACTTGGAGCCCTGAGCTTCCGTGTCAGGAGTCCAACTACTCTGAGGCCGTCGTGCTGTAAGGAAGCCACACCATGTGGAAAAGCTCTGAATGGGTGCTCCAGTCAACAGCGCTCATCTTCAAATGCTCCCAGGCCGGCCTCCAAACATGTGAGTGAAGGAGCCTTCAGATGATTTTATTCTCCAACTACTGTGTCACGCCAGCTGTCTAGGCCCCAGATGTCATGGAACAGAGGCAAGTCATTCCTGCTGTCTATATTCCAAATCCACAGAATCCATAGCCCTAATAAGATGGTTGTTTTAAGCTACTAAATTTGGGGCGTAACTTCTTATGCAGCAATAGTAACTGGGACACCAGGTGTGAGCAGGACACATATTTTTACTGCATTGACTGTTTGGGAATGTTCCAGAATCTGTTATGATTTTAGCCACTATGTTATCAGATAGACTAACACCCAGGAAAACTAGAAGACAATTAGTGGCATCTCCAGAGTCTCAGATACAGTGCTGGATGAGAGAAAAACATGACAAGGATCAATTCTAAGATAGTTATTTTACTTGAAGCAAGAAAAAATATTTGGGGGAGTAAATCACTCTTCTATAAGAGAAAAGTGAGCAGAATTTGGGTGCCTAGAGAACACTGAAAATAGGCACAACCCCCCGCCCACCCCACCAACGAGGATACCCCAGGGTGGACTGCCCCCCTGGTGCAGAGTCGACCACCACTCAGCCTAGGCAGGATTGGTTTCTGCAGGAGGAAAGCAACAAAGGAACTTATCAGACGGGTTAGGGATTTGCAGGCAGTCCTGGGAAAAGCCCTTTCTGTTGCTTCTTATACGTCTTTTTTATGCCATATTGTTTTGTGGGTAAGACACACACACAAACACACACACACACACTGCACAGCTGACAGTGGACAGGACTTCCTGGTGACTGGCTAAAGTAATCATTGCTGGGAATAGAAGGGAAGGGGCACGCTTCTGGTGAGTTTTGCCTTATGTGGCTGAAATGTGAGGAACCTGGCAAAGTTCCCAGTCTAAGAATTCTATGTGACAGACTGATAAAAGGAAGGAGAATAAGGCCCACCAAAGCTACTAAAGTGGAATTGAGCTGTCCATACACAGGATCCTTTCTTATATGGGGAAGGGTTCAAATGAAAAACAGAACACAGTAGATTTTGTAATATTATCTTGACAGCTAAGTTGTCATCTATAAGTATTGTTAAGACATTTAGGAATCCAAGTGATTATTATTTAGACTATTTTTTTTCTTTGTTTAAGACATCTGAGCTACTCGGCACAAACCAAGATGGGAATGTAAAGTCCTTGGATTTTCTTCCCCAATTAAATTAATTCATCAATAAATAATTACTGAGCGGGAACTCCAAAAATGTCCACTTGGATAAAGAAATTCCAAGAAATAACCTTTAAAAATCTATAGTGAATCAATGTTTCCTTTTGTATTAGCTGGGGCTTATTGTGCATTATAAATCTAATCAACATTCAAGGCTCTTGACTTAAACTTTAAATATCAGGCTTCCTTCTTCTTGTCCTGAAAGATGTAAACATGTCCTGAATGTCTGTTTAAGGTACGTTGCTCTTACTTAGTGTGATCGCCTGCCAGACACCCTCAATTATCTGGTCACTACATAGCCAAATTGCCAGCCTACCTGGGCTGACATTCTGGGGAAAGTCAATTACAAATCATCTTGCATTAATTGAGATGGTGCTAGCTGCTATCACACATAAACCCCCAAACTTCAGTGGCAAAATACTATTATTTATTTATATGAAATATAAAATTTTATTTATGAAATTTATTTCCCACTCGTGTAGTGTCCAATTGACACAAGGTAAGGGAAGGTAGAGCTCCACTCTACACCACCCTGTGGAGACCCCAGCTGAAAGAGGATGCCATCCTTAATGCATGACTCACATGTTGCCCATGGCACTGACATCCAGCCAACATACAGGATAGAAAGAGCAAAGGATCATGCTGGAGGTTTTTATAGGTCAGGCCTGGAAGTGTTTACATCACTTTTGCCCACATTCTGATAGCCAGAACTCAGTCACATGGCCCAAATTAGATGCAGATGTTTCTGGCAAATGTCTTCCCTGGCTGAGCATCCACTTCCCATCAACATAGAAGGGAGCACGGTCCTTTGGTGAACAACCAACCCTTTTCATTTACACATCTCATTTACGCTATGGATTCTATCTGTCCCCAAGCCTGTGGGTTAGTGCCATAGATGATCAGATCAAGCACAGTCCCACCAGATCTAGAAGACCCATGCTTTGCTGTCTTGGTCCACATTACATTTAGTTGGGAGCAGCGCTATGGAGCTGGGAGATAGTCCTTTCCATGAAAATGTGGCACAGATGGATGAGGATATGCTGGCCCAGCTCACACTCAAAGTACAGTATTGCTATGCCTTTCATGTTTCCAGTGTTCATTCACCCAAGGAGTTCTACCAAGTGTGGGAGGACCTTGTGAAAGAGAAGAGTGTTCTTCTGGTCCTCAATGATAGATGGACACATTAATATGGTTGGTGCCCCTATGCCAACTTTGGGGAGCCAATACCAGGCACCAAGAAGATTTGCTATGGGACTAGGCCCTGGCCAGAATTTCACTTAGTAATAAACTCTAGCTGTCCTTGTTCTTCTGTGAGCAGCTACTAATGATGTAATGGCCAGGGCAAACAGGCCTGTGCAGAGACCTGTTCATTTTCATAAAACATTGGCCTGCTCTCTGGCCCCATCACCCTCCTTCCATGTAGATCTAGATTATTTTTAACCATCATTTATTGTTATCCCATTATACTAGGCACTGTGCAAAGTACAGTACAACTTTTTATCTGTAATAGTAACAATTGCTCTGCAAGGTAGACATTATTGTTTTCATTTTAAAATGAGGTACCTCAGCAACGTTAAGTAGATGGTTCAAAGTAGACGAGAGGCTGAGCTGAGATTCAAGTCCAGACCTATGTAACTCTAAAATCTGCTCTCCTTCCACCACGCCATACAATGAGAACCAGAAGCTCCCCACCATTGCTCCGTTCGGTGCTCACCACCAGCTTCCAAGAGCAAATGCTTAGAACACACGAGCCAAATACCAACCCATTCATCCCTCCCTGGCAAGACTCACCCATGTAAGGCTTCTCAGACTGCTCAGGGCCAGCCTGGCAACTTCACCTTCATAGAATAACCCCATATCCAGTAAGTTTGAAGAAAATATATTCATTGAAAAGTGAGTGTTCATTCTACATAACTGTGTGTAACAATAACATATAATCTGTGGCCACAGGCACTCCTCTTCAGCCATGCAAAGGCAAACTGCAGAGACACAGCAGGTGTTTTGGATTATTGTAAGTGTTCATGTCATCGTCATACAAGGCCCACTTCCTTTCACTTCACATATCTGCTTCTTGACAGTCAACAGTGAGGTATCCCTCCTCTGTCTCCAGAGATGTTAAAACATTGATTCAGAGAGTGACCAACTGGTCACCAAGACAGCCTTTTTGCCAAGCCACAGAACATTTTGAGAGATAGTTACTAAAGCCAAGAATCTGTATCTCGAGAGCACCTTCTCCGGTGGAACAATTTGTGTGCATCTTTGGAGACTTTAAGTAAAGGCAGAGCATTTTGGTGTTGAAGATTGCAACAAAGAAAAGGACATTGCACATTCCCTTAGTGCCATTATTAAAATAATGACTTCATTTATTGGAATATTTAAGATTGCCAGGCGCTATGCTGGAGGCTGGACATACGTTGTCTTATTCAATCCTCAAAATGATCCTACATAGACTATAATGTTATCATTTCCATTTTACAGAAGAAAACAAAAACACACTAAGAATCAGATTAAGTAAATCCATTACAAATGGCAGCAGAAGAACTTGAACCCAGGTTTGTCTGTCTCTAAAGCCCATGTTCTTTTCTCTGTGCCAGCCCACCTAGAGATCCCAGAGCTGTTTGCAAAGAATGCCAGGCAGAAATTCCAGCATGGAGTGGGAAGCCTGTCCAGTGCTACACGGCAGTGTTGTTTTTGTTGTGCAATTGCAAAAAGGGAACACAGTGTTCTGAAATTGCACAAGGAATGTAAACAAGACGAGTGGAATCTCTCAAAATTGGTGCTAATCTCTTCCTGGAGACTGATCTCGGAAAAAGCTTTTGTGTAGCATTTGACTGGGTAGCTTGGCCTCTAAAATACTAAAAGAAAGTGGTGAGAGCAATGATTGAGTTCTGCAAGTGTGTAGGTGTTTAAGGTAGTTTATTTCTTCCTGAGCAAATGGTTTCCTTGCTTATATCAGATCTCAAATGCCTGCTGAGCTATTTAAGAATTCCAAGAAAGACTAGAATTAGCTTTTATAAGGGAAATCCCAAAGCTGACATTTGTTGATGAAAGTAATTTCACAAGGTTTGATAGCATGGTCTTGGTACTTCATAGTAAATCCCAAGGCCATCTATTTAATATTTGTAACCACTTATGGGGACAGCAGTGGGATGGAGTTATGTAAAGTGCCCCTGCCAGCATGTCTCTTCATACCCAATAAATAAATAGATCAAGGTCATGAACTCCCTAGGTGTGTTTCAATTGCTTCAAATGAAAATGCTCACGTGTAAAAATACTGTAACTGAGGCTTTAGGAACTTATAGGTACAAATGAGCTCATAAAATGTACCATTGACTGAGTGTATTGGTCCTACACATATTATCTTATTTAATCCTGACCACACTTAGAGAGTTTGTGGAGAAAAAGATTCTCACGTCCATGCTACAGATGTGGAAACTGAAATTCAGAGAGACTAAGTGACTTTCCCAAGAACACAGAGGTAGTAAGTAGCTGAGTCCAGATTCAAACCCAGGTCTCTCTGCTTCCAAGGACAGGCCCTTTAACACTTCTTTGAATAACAGACTTGAAGTTTTCTAACACAATTGTACAACCGCTTATCTGACATCCTATAGGCCCTCCACATCACTCTGAAGTTCCTATTCCTCCAAGGCATCTTAGGAATCCGTGGGGGTAGCTAAGGATGATTTGTATATGTACTTGGAGATTGCTTATTTTTTTACACACATGGCCCTTTCATACCCTACATTGTTTACATGCCAAAGTCCCCAAAGTCTACTATCCCACTGTGTGAAGCAATGCATAATTTCATGGATCCAAAAGCCACTTATTTTGAGCTCCAAGAAGTTTCCTATAATTTCCCGTACATTGTGGTTCTTAGATTTTATTATTGAGTCTCTTCACACCCTTTGAGACGAGGAAGGTTTCAGCTTTCCATACTTAAAGATACGACTCTAAAGATGTAAAACCATCGGTCCTCAATGTGAAGATCCTCCATCCACTTGATCACACTAGCTTCCTTCTCTGCTTCTCTAACTTCCTTGAGGCGATCCAGCAGCACTTCCAGAGTGAGGAATCGTTGATTTCATGTGGGGTCATGCTATCCCTTTTGTGTTTCCTTTGCCCTTCCCAATGACACTCACAAGCCTTGATTCATTCCAGTGCGTATCATGAGTGGGAAACAAGAATCACAGGGGAAATTATGTTAGATGCAGGGTCTGAGGCTCTTGGCCTCTTTGAGCCTTGCAGCCTCATTCCCCTAACCTCGTGCTGGCTGGGGCTAAGGCAAGCCCGCATCATTTTACACATTCCTGACATCTTGAAGGCTCTTTCTGCACTTTAACATCATCCTTCACTTCCTGAAAGATTTTGATGACTCCATAGACCTTCAGTTCCTGAAAGATTTTGATGACACCATGGACTGTAGACTTGGAAAGTTCACTATACAATCCTGTTCCCTAGTTATTTCTGAAAATGTTCAATAAAACCAACTTCTGGTGTTTCCAATTCCCAAGGGACCACATTGTCAATATTCTTGGTCATGGATGCATGGAATGGTTTAAAGACAGGAGGGAAATGTTCCTTCTCCCAACACCCAAGATAACTGTTGTCTTAACAGGCTTCTTTAAAGTCTAAGGACTCATAGCCCTTGTTTCCCCCTTTATTATTGCCACACTTACTTATTGTCCCCTTCCCCCAACTAAAGAATGAATGAGGCATGAATCCCTTTCCAAAGAGTATGGCCTCCCTCCACATTACAACTCATTCATGTTACAACTCAAGCATGTCATTTCATCCTTCAAAAGACCAGATTCAATGAAAGCCCGGCATTAACTTTTTGCTTTGGTCTATAGCTTGAAAAGAGAATAGATAAGGAGCCAGGTTACCCCCTTGTCAGGTCAGGTCTTCAATATGAAGAAGTAGAGGAAGAACTACTAGAAATTCCAGATAGGTTTGTGCAGAATAAAGAAGAGAGAGACAGGAGTGGATTCAGACTTTATGTAACCCCAAAACTTACATAATTTGGGATGCCCCCTTGAAGAAAAAGAATGCAACATTAGAAATATAAAAATAGGCATGAAGGTTAATAATTAGAGTGACAAAAGAACACAAAACAATATATAAATTTAAAACTGGCACGTAGTAAAAATATCATGAAGTCCGGAAAATTAAGATTTTTTTCATTAATTAACTGCTTAAAACACCTCTATCATACTTTTAACATACATTTATTAGCTACTGAGTTCATAATATCATTTTTATAGAGAGAATATAAATATAATACAGCCTTTTCTCTAGCATGTTTGTTCAAAATTTTTTATCATTGAGAAATTTGTAAAAGTTCTTTTCTGCTTCACAAGTTGTTATTGATAGTGTCATATAAATATTTAGGATTGTTTTCAAGTTTGGGGAAACCTCTATGGTCTCTCTTTCATATGAGAGTCGTTACAGGTGTATTCACTATTTGTAATACTGCTACAGGTTTGTGTCCCATAAACATAGAAACTCTGATAAATTCTATTTCATGCAAATCCTATCAAAAAATAAAAATATATATGGTGAACTTGTAATTGAATACTCTGTATAACCAAGGTTATTTCCAATTGAGGAGAACTGCCTTTTCGAGGGGACATCAGCGAGAAGCTGATCTTATACTTACAGTTTTATACTTTGATGACCAGAAGAATTTTCCAGGGTGGCTTCTGGCTCCACACATCGTACACATTGTTTCTCCTCCACTCCCTGCACGCCTCAAGCACTGACTCTGCACATTTATGTCCTGACAGTGGGTAAATCTACCCAGGGGGTTGAGGGAGTGTTCCTGGAAATCATTCCTCATCAGGATGGTTATTAATAACCATACGTGAAATTGTCAAAAAACCACATAAATATATCCCATTTAACCCAAACTAAATATATCTCCAAACCAAACTCCATTAAAGCAAATACAAAAAATACCCAGGGCCACTCCCAACACCAACACAAGGAAAATAGAAACAAAGAGGAAGTCAGAGTGGAAACAAACAGCAGTCTTAATTCATTGCTTATTTTTGCAAATTTTATAAACACATGACCATTTGAACACATTCTAAGGCGCCTCAGAGGGCCTCAGAAGACACCAAGCAAGTCAGAGAGCCTGCAGCTTAAGTTTCAATTGCTTCGTGGTCAATCACCCTGGCCAGGTACATTTCAAGGAATGCCAGCAGAAGACAGAGGTGGCTTTAGGGAATATGCCCTTCCTCAGCACTGCTGGGCACTACACAACGCCCCAGAGCTCCAGGACATCTGTACCACCTGAGGAATAAAGGAGGGAGAGGAAGAATCCTCTAATCCAGTTTATCCAAAAGAGGCTGAGTTTAAATCTCAATTTTGCCATCAGGTGAACAGAGGTGCTTGGCATCTTGATCAAATTGAATGGTAGAAAAAAGAAAGCTACTTTCTGCTCTGAGATTTGTAACCTGTTGTAGTGGGTTGAAAGTGTCCCCCCAAATTTCCTGTCTACCCAGAACCTCAGAATGTGGCTTTACTTGAAAATAGGGACTTTGCAGATGTAATTAGTTAAGGATCTTGAGATAAAATCATCCTGGTTTTAGGATGGGCCCTAAGTCCAATGATAGTTGTCCTTATAAGGAGACGAGGGGCCGCCCGGTGGCGCAGCGGTTTAGTCCACGCTTGGCAGCCTGGGCTTCGCGGGTTCGGATCCCGGGTGCCTGCCAACACACTGCTTGTCAGCCATGCGTGGCAGCGTCCCATATAAAGTAGAGGAAGACAGGCACGGATGTTAGCCCAGGGCCAGTCTTCCTCAGCAAAAAGAGGAGGATTGGCAACGGATGTTAGCTCAGGGCTGGTCTTCCACACACACACACAAAAAAGGGAGACGAGAGGACACAGAGAGACACACACAGAGGAGGCCATATGAAGACAGAGACAGAGATTGAAGTGATGCAGCCACAAGCCAAGGAATGCCTGGGGCCACCCAACACTGAAGAAGGCAAGGAAGGACTCTTCCCTAGAGGATGCATGGCCCTGTTGACACCTTGATTTTGGACTCAGCCTCCAGGACTGTGAGAGAACACCTTTCTGTTGTTTTAAACCACCAAGTTCATGGTAATTTGTTACAACAGCTCTAGAAACGAATACATCTGTGAAATTTGTTCCCACTACAGTTGAAATGAAAGAAGGAAAAGTAAGCAACATGGCTTGCCTATTCTTTACAGATGGTCCCCGACTTAGGATGGTTCAACTTATGATTTCTCGACTTTACAATGGTGCAAAAGCCATAGCCATTCAGTAGAAACTGCACTTCAGATTTTGAATTGTGATCTTTTCCTGGGCTAGCAATACGCAGTACAATCCTTTCATGATGCTGGGCTGTGGCAGCCCCGCAATCACGAGGGTGAACAACTGATACACTGACAACCATTCTGCACCATTTGTCACTTTCAGTACAGTATTCAATCAATTACATGAGATGTTCAACACTTTATTATAAATAGGCTTTCTGTTAGATGATTTTGCCCAACTGTAGTCTAGTGCAATTATTCTGAGCATGTTTAAGGTAGGCTAGGCTAAGCTATGGTGTTCAGTAGGTTAGGAGTATTAAATGCATTTTCAACTTATGATGGATTTATTGGGATGTAACCCCATCACAAGTCAAGGAAGATCTGTACTTGGAAAGATAAGAATGTGGGATTAATACTAAAGCAAGGGAAATCATTGAAAAGCGGTTGCATGTTTCACTTATTTATTGTTGCAGAATAGTGATATGAAACAACTATTTGAGCATTATGCTCCACAGATTCTGTAGGTCAGGAATTTGGAAAGGGAACAGAATGTATGGCTCTTCTCTGCTCTAGGATGTCTGGGGAATCATCTAGGATGACTCACATAGCTGGGGGCTAGAATTGATGGGGCTGGAAGATCCACTTCCAAGATGGCTTCTTGGCTTACATATCTGGTATTTGAGCTAGGATGGATGAAGGATGGGCTTAACTGGGACTGTCAACCAGAGCACCTGCATGTGGTTTCTGCAGCATGTCAGCCTCAGGCTAGACGGACTACTTACATGGGAGCTCAGGACTCCAAGGGCAATGTCCCAGACAACAAGGCTGGACTGTATGACATTTTGTGACCCAGTCTTGGAAGTCACATGGCATCATTCTGTCATTCTCTATTGGTCAAAGCAGTTACAGTCTCTGCCAGATTCCAGGGCAGAGGACACAGATCCTAATTCTTGATGGGAGGAGTGGCAGAGAGCTTGTGGTCATGTTTTAAGCCTGCCATATTGCTCTTTCACCTTTCCCTACAACCCATTTGAAACCTACAGGAACTATGTTAGCTCTGTCTGAAGATCTGCACAGTGACTCTCCCCTAGCTCAGTCCACAGGGGTTCTGTCAAGAGAGACTCTGGTGATGGCATGTTAATAATTTAAAGCACTGTTTCACTGAAATCTCTGTTAAGTGTTTGTCACAAAAAGCCCATGAGTAAACCTGTATCCCTAGATTTTTTCAAACCAAACTTTGGAAAATATATTGATATCACTTCTTTGTGTGATTACCTTGTAGCCTGACCACCCTCTTACAGGTGGAGGTGCGGTTCTCCTGAAGGTTGTAACGTTCCAACTGTGAATCATCCTGGCAAGAGATTGTTTCTGAGACAGGAAATAAGGACCCTGCATTGAGATAAAGGATACAGCTTCCTCCTCTCTGAAGCCATGGCTCAGTTTGGTGTTGACTCTGAGGATGGAAGTGCCCCAAGTATTTCTGGCAGTGGGGATGAGCTGCTCCCGGTCATGTGCAAGCAAGCCAGGAAGACAGGAGGGCAGCGGTCTGGTGAGAAACCCCAGGGCAGATCTTAGTCTGTGCAATATTTGTAAATTATTTCCTGCGATATCTGTCTATGTCTATATCTATATCTATATCTATGTCTATGTCTATATCTATGTCGCTCCTGGGGTGGGGGAGGATATGTGTATATATATATATGGTTTTGTGTTCCTTCCTTTATCCTTGAACCTCCAATAAAACTGTGTTAAACATTATAGTGTGGCCTCAGTCATGCCAGGAGGAATTAATGAAAATCCAGGCCCATGCAGTTAGTGGGCAAAGAGTACCGAAGAGCGGGAGCAGTCTCCCGAGAAGGCCAGGTGTGCCCAGTGGAGATGTGATCCTTGTGAGGGTCACTTGCAGTGTGAGAAGATGGTAGGCCTTGATAGACCTACCCTTGAATCCAAGTCAGATGAAAACTTGGGAAACAATCGTAAAAGCCAGGAAACAACAGTGAAGGCAGCCAAACTCACAATAATCCAGCAAGAGGCCCTGTCATCGGGACCATCACTTGGCTTGATTGTGCCCTGTCAAGGACAACCAGCCCAGGAGGTGAATTTGGGCTGAAACCCAGCTTGTCCTCCACTTGCATGGGGCTGTGTCTACCTAGAGGAAGTGGATGCTTGTTTCTAGTTCATACAGAGGTGTTGTATGAACGAGGGCAGCCCGAATGCCCTGTAGTTTGAGTTATACATTAAAAATTACAACTCTGGAGTATAGGTAACAGAGTGGAGTAAAAGTTGGGGTGAAGAGGACTCAGGCCCACTTGAGGTGACCGTTGGAGCAGATTTGAGTGGAGAATGGTTATGGAGGATTGAGCAGTGGGCCAGATGCCGGTGGCATGTCTCCTGTCACAGAAGAGGAAGGAGACGTATATATAGTGCCTTCAGCCAGCATCAGCAGTGCAGGATGCCTTGGGTAGACATTCGTGTCTGCATGCCACAAGATCCAGGAGAGCCACCCACAGTTAAACATGGGCAGACAGAGGAAGAAGACCTGTGTTGCCTTGTGGCAGCCAAGAGGACTTCATAAATGTATGGAAGACCCTAGAAACTCCTAGACTCCCCTGGGTGGGAGTCAGAGCAATACAAATCTGTGATTACTGTTAGGATCTTATTTCAGTCCAACTCCCATTACCACCAGTGGCATAACCTAGGAAACATGGCTGACGTCTACAGTTCTGTTGGAAGATTTTGTTTACATACGTGTCTCCCATCAAGACAGTAAGGTCCTTGAGTCAGGGATCATGGTACATCCATATCCTTCAGGAATTCCTATAGTGTCTGATATACAGTAGATGTTCAATCTACGTTTGTTGAAGGAACAAAGGACAGAAAGCCACAGGACAACTAGGCACACCATGTCCCCAGTGACTGATTTCTGGCTACATGCTAGCTTGTGCTACCCAGTCTGGTGCTGCTGCAGGGCTGCAGTGCCCAGAAAATGCTAAGGTGTGGGAGAGCAGCTGTCGCCACTCTTGATGTCATCCTGAAACACCTGAGCACTCTTGACTTACCATCTGCCTGATCTAGCCAGTCCCTTTGTCTCATGAGCTGGGCATGGAAAGTTTGCTGAGACAGGTGAGAGAACCAAAGAGAAAGATGAGCGGAGTGAGGGGCACAGAAACCTGAATGTCACAGGCTCCATTGGTTTCTTCTAGTCATGGGTGCAATCCAATTTAAAGACAAGTGTGGACTGGACGAGCTCCTCTCCAAATCCTTGATTTCATGACCAATGTGTCAAAGGAGAAGAAACAGTTTGTGGATTCTATTGGTAGGCTTGGCCACAAACTCCTACAAGTTCCAGGAGACCCAGCCGTGAACTTCATATTTCGATAAAATGTCTTTTCCCCATTTAGCCAGGAACTGTGAACAAACTTCTCTTTTTGACATTTATTCTTGGTGCCTGGCTAAATGGAAAGTTAACATTTAAGTGAACTGACATAAATGTCTGTTAATTTACTTTATATGAATTCAACAGGTGTTTATAACCAGTAACTACATACACGGCTCAATGCTTCAGGGGACTTTTTAAAATCTAGGAGATCGAGGCCTTCCTCTAAGTATCTAGTTACAAAAATAGAGCAGAGCAACTTTGGGAAAAGTACATGTAATTTATAGAAATTCTAGGATATAGAATTTAGCTATATAGGAAAAAGCTAGGCAGGATCTGATCAAGAGTCTCCATGAGTGGCCCAGTCATTGAAGAGATCAGAGAAAGGAGCTCACTGTGGGCTAGAAGCTACCTGTGAGCATGAGCCAGACTGGAAAAGCTGGGTGGGTTATGGGAGAAGGGAAGGGGATAGGCATTCCAAGCAGGTGGAACAGCATGAGCAAAGGCTTGGAGGTAGCATAGCTGATACCCCAAAAATGTTTCTGTTAGGAATAAGAACCAAAGGGAAGTAAGACTGAGTGAGTTGGTTGGAAATAGATTAAATGCTCTCCAGAAGAGTGTGCACTTGACCATGCTGGCTAGTATTCTCCCTGGAATACTAGCCTTGTAATCTTTCATTGACCATGGGCAAGTAAAAATTACAGTCCCAGCTATCTCCCCATAAGGGATTCACACTGTGCTTAAAAATCATAAAGACTCTGAATAGTCCTGCAGTAAAGAAAGAAATCTCTTTAACTTGGTTTAAAGTCCTATTAAACGTGAAAAGATGTTCAGCATCATTAGTAATTAGGGAAGTGAAAATTAAAAACATAACACATCTATTAGAATGGCTAAAAAAAACCCTGACAGTATTAAGTGTTAGTGAGGATGCAGAGCAAATGGAACTCTTGTACACTGCTTGTCGGAGTGCAAAATGGGAACAACTTTGGGAAACAGTTTGGCAGTTTTTAATAATAAAGTCAAATACACACTGTCTTAGTCAGCTTGGGCTGCCATAACAAAATGCCACAGACTGTGTGGCTTAAACAACAGAAATGTATTTACTCACACTTCTGAAGCCTGGAAGTCCAAAATCAGGGTGCCAGCCTGGTTGACTCTGGTGAGGACTCTCTTCCCAGTTTGCAGATGGCCGCCTTCTTGCTCTGTCCTCACATGGCAGAGAGAAAGTGCAAGAGGGCAAGCTCACAGGTGTCTTTTCTTATTAGGACACCAATCCTGTCATGAAAGCCCCACCCTCATGACTTCATATAACCCTAGTTACCTCCCAAAGCCCTCATCTCCAAATACCATCATGTTGGGGGTTAGGGCTTCAACATGTGAAGTTCGGGGAGGACACAGGCATTCAGTCTATGACATTCCAATCTTGGCCCTTTCAAAATCCATGTCTTTCTCACATGCAAATACATTCATTCCATCCCAAGAGCCCTAGAACTCTTAACTCATTCCAGCATCAACTCTAAAGTCCAAAGTCGCATCTAAATATCATCTAGGTCTGATATGGGTGAGACTCAAGGTACAGTTTACCCTGACACAAAATTCTTCTCCAGCTCTGACCCTGTGAAACCAGTCAAGTCATGTGCTTCCAAAATACAATGGTGGAACAGGCCTAGGATATACGTTCCCTTTCCAAAAGGGAGAATAGGAAGGAAGAAAAAGGTAACAGGTCCTGAGCAAGTCCAGAACCTGGCAAGGCAAATTCCATTTGGTCCGAAGACTCAAGAATAATCCTCTTTGGTTCGTGTTCTTCCCTCCAGGCCCACTGGGGTGGCCATGTCACCCTCATGGCTCTAGGTGTGAGTCCTACTTCTGAGATCCTGCTAAGTCTTCTCCCCTGGCTCTGCCAGGTGGCCCGGCCCCCAAAGCTTTGGGTGGAGGTTGTCTGGCCTGTTGAAACCAAGGCGTTGTCCCTGATGATCTCTGAATTGCATACAGGGTCATTTTTCCTTTTTCTTGAAGAATAGTGAGTATTTGCAGCTGAATAGCTCTACTGGCCCATCATGCAAAATCCATGAAGTCCTTCATTTTGTCCTGTCTCCATTCCTTTCAGTTCAAACTGAAAGTTTCCTGCTCAGATAATCCTACAAGCTCTTTGTTGTGTGATAGTACAACCACACCCTTGGTGTTCCCTTCAGAACATGGTTTCACATTTTTTGCAATATGCATAAGCTGAGAATTTTCCAAATCTTCAAGTTCTGATTCTTTTTTGCCTAACAATCCCTTTTCCAATTCGTACATCTCCTTTCACATCTTACTAGAAGCCGTCAGGAAGAACCAAGCTGTACCTTCAACACTTTGCTTACAAACCACCTCAGGTAAGTGTCCAATTTCATTGCTTGCCAAGATCTACCTTCCACAAAACACTAGAACGCAGTTCAGCCAAGTTCTTTGCTACTTTATAATAAGATCACCTTTCCTCCAGATTGCAATAACAAGTTCCTCATTTCTGTCTGAGACATTACCAAAATTGCCCTTAATGTCCATATTTCTAGCATGTACCTCAAAATTCTTCCAGCCTCTACCCATGACCCAGTTCTAAAACATCTTCTACATTTTTAAGGATTTGTGACAGCCACACTCCACTTCTCAGCACCAAAATCTGTCTTAGTCAGCTCAGGCTGCCAAACAAAACGTCACAGACTGGGGGCTTAAACAACAGAGATTTATTTTCCCACAGTTCTGGCAGCTGGAAGGCCAAGATCAGAGTGCCAGCCTGGTTGGTTTCTGGTGAGAGCTTTCTTCCTGGCTCGTAGATGGCTGCCTTCTCTCTGTCCTCACATTCAGTCCATAACATCCACTTACCCTACACCCAGCAATCTCACTCCTAGATAGTTACCCAAATAAAATAAAAACTTATGTTCGCACAAAAACTAGAACACAAATGCTGAAAACATTTTATTCATCATTACCCCAAACTGGAAACTACCCAAATGTCCTTTGAAGGGGACCAGAATATGCTATCCCCAAAACTGCCACTGTGGCACAAGCATTATTTTGAACTGAAAGCACTTGAGAATCAACAGATGCAGAAAGAAGCCTTCTCAGAACTTCCCTTATCTGACTAAGAGCAGACACTTCCGAGAGATGAGGATTGCCATAAATTCCCTTCCCTGGGGGAGTTTTGTGGCCACAAAGAAGCTGGAAAGTCAGCACCAAGATGGGTCTGCACAAACAAACTTTGCTAAATAACCCTCATCTTCCATTCGTTTCCCCGTATATTTACCTTCCCACAAGTTACCACTCCTAGAAGCTTAAAGCACTTTTCCTTTGTCTTGTCACTTCTCCACAAATTTATTGTCCTTTTGCTAAAATGATATATAAACTTCCAGGTCTGAGCACCTCTTTGGGGTTTTGGTTTCTGTGAGGCCTCCCCTTATGCATATGCTTTTTTCGCTGTTAATCTGTCTTTTGTCAGTTCAGTTTGCAGGGCTCCATCTACTGCACCTAGAAGGAGAGAGGAAAAAGTTTTTCACCCTCTACACCTTTAATGGCTGAATGAATTATAATACATCCATATGATGGAATACTACTCCACAGCAAAAAAGAACGAACTACTGATACGTGCAATAATGTGGTTGAGTATCGGATACATTATGTGAAAGGAAAGAAACCAGACTCAAAGGGCTACATATTGTAGAATACCATTCACACGACATCCTGGAATAGGCAAAACTTATGAAAACGGAAAGCTGATAAGTGGCTGCCAAAGTCTGGGAGCCGGGGAGGGGATGACTCCAAAGGGGAAGAGGGAAGTTTTCGGAGTGGAGGAGATAGTTCGCATTATGATTGTGTTGATGGCTACATAGCTGTGCACTTGTCAAAACTCACAGAATTGAATACATTTAAAAAGTTAATTTTATTGCATATCAGTTATAGCTCAATCATTTTTTAAAATGAGGATAAGGGGAAAAATGGCACAATGCCAAACAAGTGAAAAAAAAGCCTATTCACATTCTGTGCAACTATTTTCACATCTCCTGGAACGTAGTTTGTAAATGGGGTTGGAAATCGTAGATTAAGCATTCAGACAATTAACTAGGATCCATCGTTTATTCATTCATCTCACAGATATTTGGTGAGTGCCTACCGTATGTATTGTTCTAGATGCCGGGGCATGTAAAATGCAAATTAAAAATAACAGGCTTGCTTCTCCTTGTTGAAAATAAGGGAAGAGACATTTCTCTCTACTCCCTATTCTTTCAGAATTTCTTTCTCTGTCCTTTTCAATGCTATGGGGGAAAATCCAGGGAAAGAGATCAGAAAATATGTGAAGTAGGAATTTGTAATTGTTAATATGGTGGTCAAAGAAAACCTCACTGAGAAATTGAAGTTTAAACAAAAACTTGAAGGAGATGAGGAAGTCATGTGACGACCTAGGGGCAGAATGTTCTGGGTCAAGGAAACAGCAGGTGCAAAGGCACACCTGATCTCTCCAAGTGAAAATCCCTGGAACAGAGTGTTGGACACCTGGGAGCCGGTCCCCTCTCTGCAGATCATTTCTGCCATATGAGCCTGTTTTCATTATCTGTTAATTGAAGGCATTCACCAAGGAGGTGACCTACATCTCTTCCATTCGAACCTTGGGTTCTAAATGCTCAAACTCCATCACCTCCTCTTCTTTTGAGACTGCCCCTTGCTGATCTGCCCATCTGACCACTGCCCTGCTCACAAGCCCAAGACCCACCCTTTCTCCTTCCACTCCAGACAGGTTGGAGGAACCTGACCTTCACTTATGTCTATCCGCCCTTAACTCCGCTGTGGTGATTCCTTGTCTTCAGCATCTTCTCTAAAGAGACCTAGTAATCTCACTTGTTTGTAATCATCCCCATCCCTTTATCCCTTAATGGTTCACTCAAGCAGCCTGAAAACACCCTATTTCCCCCATTCCTAGATGCCATTAGTTGTAAGACACTCTATCGACGAGTAGAAGTCTTTCAGGGGGAGAAAGGAAAGAAGGAAGTAAGAGAAGTTAGAAAGAAAGGAGAGAGGGAAAGGGAGAGAGAAAAGCTAAATTTACCGTTCTTAAATTGCTTTAGTATTCATTTATCTATCCAAGTATTTTCTGCTATTACTTTCCTATATACCAGCAATGAACAGTGGAATTTGAAATTAAAAATACCATTTACATTAGAACCCTCCAAAATAAAATACTTAGATATAAATCTAAAGTAATATGTACAAGATCTATTTTAGGAAAACTACAAAACTGATGACAGCTATCAAGGAAGAACTAAT
The DNA here is from genome assembly GCA_031878705.1 of Tapirus indicus. Classification (NCBI taxonomy): domain Eukaryota; kingdom Metazoa; phylum Chordata; class Mammalia; order Perissodactyla; family Tapiridae; genus Tapirus; species Tapirus indicus. The sequence continues at coordinate 27,564,459 of CM062937.1, read as the reverse complement.
AAGTGAAGGGACATTGCATGTTCATGAATAGAAAGACAAATACTGTCAAGATGTCAGTTCTTCCTAACTTGATCTATAAATTCAATGCAGTCCCAATTAAAATCCCAGCAAGTTATTTTGTGGATATCGATAAACTGATTCTAAAGTTTACGTGGACAGGCAAAAGATCCAGAACAACCAATACAATATTGAAGAAGAGGAAAGTTGGAGGACTGACACTACCTGATTTCAAGGCTTACTATAAAGTTACAGTGATCACAACAGTGCAGTAATGGTGAAAGAATAGACAAATAGAGCCATAGAACAGAATTGAGAACCCAGGAACACATCCCCATAAATATAGTTAACTGATCTTTTTATTTTTTGCAGAGAAATGTTCATCCTGAGTTAACACCTGTTGCCAATCTTCCTCTTTTTTTTTCCTCCCCAAAGCCCTAGTGCATTGTTGTATATCCTAGTTGTAAGTCCTTATAGTTCTTCTATGTGAGCCACTGCCACAGCATGGCAACTGACAGACAGGTGGCATGGTTCCGTGACCAGGAAATGGACCCAAGCTGCCAAAGCAGTGAGAGTGCCGAACTTTAACCGCTAGACCATCAGGGCTGGCTCTATAGTTAACTGACCTTTGACAAAGGAGTAAAGACAAGATCATTGAGAAAAGACATAATCTTTTCAACAGTTGGTGCTGGAACAACTGAATATCCACATGTGAAAAAATGACTCTAGACACAGAACTTACAGAACTTCACAATTCTATGCTGCTTTCATTACCAAAGTTTATCTCTAGCTTATTTCATTATCAGAAACTAAATATTCTTGCAAACCATTTTGGACACCCACAGTTATTCACAGCTTTATGGGAGCATGCTTCTTTTCAGCTGTACTTCTGAGCTTGGCCTCTTTAGCACACTTAAGACGGACAAAGTAATTTGAAGGCATTCTGGAGAATCCTCAGGGTTTGTTGGCATTTCCTCTTTGGTTAAACTTATAATTTTGTTTTTCCCTTTTTAAAGGCAAACATTAAGCAGCTTCTATCGACAGTCAGTAGAAACTCTCAATGGATTTTGGAACCTGAATAACAGTGTTTGTTATGATGCATGAAGTGGTCACAACAATTTCCCCTAGCGTTGAAAATTTTTTAACTTACTCTGTGCGAAGGGGCAAGCTGTAACGCGTGGCATGTGCTAGGCATTCTTAGGCACACATGGTGACATGTGTTTGTTTCAATTCAGTAAAGCAGTGTGAAATGTCTTTGTGAAGACATTTTCAGTGACCATTAGGCACACAAATCTAAGTTAACAGTGTGTGGTGCCACCAGTGCAAATAATGACATATTTGTGGCAAAGCAGATGAAGAGGTACTTCTATGCTGGATAATTTGTGTGACCTTAGGCAACGTCAACCATGTTGGCACCTCACCCCTCTGCCTAGCGGTTGGCATTACAGTTCCCAAGCTCATAAATGTTAACATATGGAAAAATGAAGTGAGTCCTAAACTAGAGAAAATGCAGCAGTTTTCAAAAATCACAAGACCTTGAGAATTGTATATAGGCTGCAGAATTGGAGCTGTGTCCACCAGCTAAAAGGTTGTGTGTACCTCTACCCTTTCTGTCATGCCAACCCCTCCAGCCCTGACTCTGGAGATAATGGAGTTCAAATCACAGTTTGGAGGGATAACCAATCTAAAAGAGGAAAAAGAAGAAAATAGTAATGCTTATTTTAAGTTTCCTGCCTAAACTACCGTTAGGTTAATTTCTTCTAGATCAGGCTTCATTTCCTGAACGTTCATAGGCAAATGTGTATTTTCATGGCTGTGCTAAGATGGGAAGGCTCCCTTTTCGAGGGCCTTGAACCTCATTTGAATTAGGATGGACCTATGGCTATTGTGAAACCCTAACTCGCATCTGATAAAGGAATTAGAAATTAATCCTATAAAGGTATTTTGCAGTTTTGTATGATCATAGATGTGGTTATTTTTGCCTTGGATGTTTTTTTATTTCTTTCTTTTTAACAGAGTTGTCAAGCAAAATAACCTTTTCATTGTGATAACAAGCTCTCACACGGCAAAGCCCCTCCCTTCCTGTTTGAGCGGTAAGAGCTTTGCCTTGCTGCCTCTGGAAAAATTCCCGGCTTTAAAAGAAAGAGTGAGTCCTCCAATCTGGAAGTATGGGACTAGCACGTATACCAGAGGGCAAAGCCAAACCAAGCCAAGATGCAGGTGTCTGGAAGGAATTTACAGGAAGCTCTGGGAGAAAGACTCACTTCGGGGAAGGGGTGCACTCAGTGCCTCTCTCACTCAGAGCCAGCCCCAGGGTAAGAATGGATATGGCCTGTGCATGTGTCAAGCAGCCTGTGCCCCTGCTGGTGCCCGCAGCCCTGGAGACCTTGAGCCATAAGACAAGCAAACAGGACCAGAGGCCTCTGCTCCTCAACCCTCCCTCCTCCCTGCCAAGCAGCACTTGGCTGCTGGACCAGAAAGAGAAACATCTCTGCTGGAGCAGCTAGAAATCCTTTCCTCCCATTTCTGGCCATGGAATCCTCCACAGTTACTCCCCTCATTCATCATGCAAGCTTTCAGATATATCTTACTTATCTGGGTTAATTTCTTTTATGGGAAAAGGGGAGTTTCCCATAAGTTCCTCATTTTCCATCACTAACTGTCTCTGCGTGGCACACTTGTGTCAACACAAATAATCCATAATCAATCTTTATGGCTCAGTTATTATAAGCCAAATCTGAAGACTATAGCCCAGAGCCTTCTCTCCCCAAGGAAGGAAGCACATGGAAGAAGTGGGGTGTACAGAGTGGCTATACACCATCTTGGAACAAAGAGCATACACCACATATGACAGGAATATCTCTCTTACAACTGTCACAAGATGCTTAGCCAGCACAGCAGATTGGTGGTCAGCCTGTCAGCGGTCACAAGGTAAGCACAACAGGTCAGTAATTAATCTTTAGTTTCTAGGAAGAGATGCTTATCCTTAAAGAAATGCCAATATGGGGGGAGTCTACATCCCTATCTTTAAGGGCATCATTCTTGTCTTTGGGACATTGTGAAGGTTTAAAGCAGATGTACAATGCATGCTCAACAGGCCACATCAGGTCCTTTTGGAAAAACAAGTTCAGTCCAAATTAGTTTTAAACCAAATGGCTTCCTCATATACTCCAATATATCCCATTGCTTGTCATTTATTCATCGCTTGGAGGACCTGGACTTTTCCACCCACTGGCAGGACACTGGCTGAGCAGCAGTGCAGTCTTGCCAGAACCAATGGCCCTTCACTGGGGCACCACTATTGAAAATGAAAAAAATTCAGTTAGAAGAGCAGACATTTGATCTAAATAAAAAGTCATCACCACTTCACAATAATATATAAATGCATCTTTTGCATCTGCTTATGTTAACTAGCCATCTCCAAGCACAATCTTTTTAAAATAACTACTAACTTTTGAAATCGATGCTGATACTTCTTCAGCAGATTTTTATCTACATGTTTTCTTGTGGTCAATGACATCATCACAATCCCTTGCTGGATGGTAAATGTCTACAAACATTTTGTGCAAATTATATATTCATATCAACTTCCTTGAGAATCAAAAAGATAGTAATAATTGTTTCATTAAGCATGCACTTTCTAAAAAACCCATTGTTGTCAAATAGTTGTGGATTTAGACCATACAAGAAATGACAAAACCACTGTAGCAAGAGCATTCAGAGTACTTTGTACATGCTCTGTGGAAGGAGGGCTCAGCTTTGTTTTCTGCACCTATTTCATGCACAACTAATGTATAATTTCCCATGTTTCCCACTGACCTTGCTGAATAGCAATGTGATGACATGATACCTCTCACAGGCCATAGCACAGACCACATGACACAACTGACTGGCACACCGAGTGACCTGCAGGAGCAGCATCAAATACCTCTCCAGAGGCCTGGAGACTTGGAGGAATTATCTATCCCTAGACACTTGTGTCTGAAAGCACACTTTATTTTAAGCATCCCACACCCTGTCCTTGAAGAAGAGATATGAGTTATGCTGTGTCTGGAAAGGGTCAGGGATACATGTTAAAGTGAAAACAGTTCTCCCTGCACGTGCATCTCACACTACGAGATAAGACCACAGAGAAGCTACAATAAAAGCAGAGGTCTACCAATCCTATCCAGGTTAATTTATGGCCACCATAAATATGAGTATATGATCGATTTTTCAAAATGATTCATGTCCATTACATTTTAAAAGAAGATATAATATCTATTACCTCATAATGTTGAATATATGTGCAAAAGTTCTACCTTATTAGTTATTAAATTGTTTAAAACACTTATATCTTCATTTTCTTTCCATTAAACCTTCCATGTTGAGTGTGGTGTATTAAAGTCTCTTATTACTAATGTGTTTCTATCTATTTCTATTCTCATCTCATGTAATTTCTGCTTTATATTGGTGATTGCTATATTATTTGGTACATAGATGTTTATAATTTACTTTCATTGTGAGTTGTGGTTTTCAGCCTTATCTAGTACACTTTTTTGTCTCACTTAAAGCTTTTTGGCCTGAATTCACTTTGTCTGATATAAGAATCACTACTTTGCCTTCTTATTGTTTTTATTTTTCTGGTATATCTTTGCCCATTTTTAAATTTTTGGTCTTTTGAATCACTGTGTTTGATGTGTGTCAATTAAATATGACATGGGGTCAGATTTTGCCTTGTTGCCCAATTTGAGAATGGGCTCATTTGCCACTCTAACAAGAAAAGAGAAGAAACCAGCAAAGTTTATTTCATTTATTGATATGACTCATATGTGTAGTCTCAAGACCATCACATTATTTTATGTTGTAATTACTACATGTGTTATATTTAATGTATTTCCTTCTTTGTTTGGCATATTTCCTTTGCTATTTATATTTTCATTTGTTTTGTCAATTTTACTCTTCTACCTGCCAGTTTCTCTCCCTTCCCCTCTCTTTTTTTGTTCTGTTATTTTTACTTTTCCAGAATATATAATATATAGATACTACTCTTCAATCCATGTCCTCACCCTTGTTTTAGTCTTAGCTATACACTTAAATATATTACAATATAATTTAACTGTATTGTAATATATTACAATATAAATAATATAATAATAATTAATTAATATAACGTAATACTATATTACAATAACATACATTTGCACCACCAGTCCTATTGCTAAAGTTTTTCCAGTTATCTCTTGGTTAGATAAAGGTCATCCTCTAGAAGAATCTACTGCACGTGTATACAGTATTCCCTGAGTTACTGCATGTTGAAACTGTTTCCTTTAACCTTGATACTTGAAAGACAGCTTTGCTCATGCTCTGTGCTCTTAAGTCTCTTAAGAATGCTGCCCCATTATTGACTGGCTTTATAAGCTGCTTGTGAGAAGTCTAATGCCGGTTTAATATTCTTACACTTATAAGTAATTTGACCTTTGTGGCTTGGAGAGTCTGTAGTGGATTGAATAGTGGCCCCCCAAAAGATATGTCCATGTCCAAACCCCTGGAACATGTGAATGTTACCGTATTTGGAAAAAGGGTCTTTGCAGATGTAATTAAGCTAAGGATTTTGACATTAGATCATCCTGAATTATCCAGGTGGTCCCTGAATTTAATGACAAATGTTCTTATAAGAGAAAAGCACAGGGAGGTACATTTGAGAGGGACAGTGGAAGAAACACACAGAATAAAGAGGAGAGGCCATGTGAAGACACAGGCAGAGTTGGAGTTATGCTGCCACAAGCCAAGGACTACCTGGAGTCCCCAGAAGTTGGAAAACGCATGGAAAGATTCTCCCTTAAAGTCTTCAGAGGGAGCATGGTCCTGTTGACACCTTGATTTGGGACTTCTGGCCTCCAGAACTGTAAAAAAATAAATTTTTGTTGTCTTAAGCTACAACATTTGTGCTAAGTTTTTACAGTAGACCTAGGAAATTAACACAGGCTCTGAAGATTGTGTGTGTGTGTGTGTGTGTGTGTGTGTGTGTGTGTGTGTGTGTCTAAAGCTTCACAGCTTACTAGAAAACATCTCAAAGTTGCTCTCTCTAGATCAATTTTTTCTGGCTATACAGTGGCTTTTCAATATGTGGGTCTGCATTTTCACTTATTTCTGGAGAGTTTTCTTTAATTATAGTTATGTTTCATTGCTTTGTTTTTCTTCTTCAGGAACTCCTACTATATGTATGTTGGACCTTATTGCCTGTCTTCCATTTCAATCACATCTCTAGCTCTGTTTGCATCTCTTTATTTCATTTTCACTCTCTTGGTGATTTGTCTGCCCTTCTTCAATGTTGAACTTGTTCAACATTCAAATCTATTTTCCTTTGAGCACCTTGTAATTTATTCTTCATTTTTGAAATGCTTTTGTATTTTTCCTCAAGTTGTTTTTCTAGGTCAATCAACTCTTGTTTCATTTTTTCCTATTTTGTGCCCATTTAGGGTCTTAGCTTTTAAATTTCTGATCTGGGGTTTTTTCTAAATATCTCCAATTGTTTGAACATAATGACTTCAGTTGGGAATGTTGTTGCACAGTTTTCTTCTGCTTTGTAGTTGGTTTCAGGTGGAGAATTTTCATCAATTAACCTGTCATGATTCTTGTTTTCTGCGTTCTTCTAATAGTAGCTCTTCATGGAGTTAGGTTTACTTTTTTTCTTTTCCTAGCACTTGTGGATACAGTTCCTAATTCAAGAATACCCTCTCCTGTCAGTGCAGTGAGTGAAATGTCTTTAGTGGACAGTAATGGAGAGAGGAGTCATCATGTCTTATTTCTCTTTCATTTCTGCAAGATCCTCAATTTTCTCCTTAGTTCGTTCTTTCTCTTCACTGCCAAGTCTCTAAGGGGCACCATCCTTTCTTCGTGTACCTGGTTCTCCAAGAAGCATTGCTTCCTTGAAGCTGCTTCTTCTGGTCCTGTTCACTTTCAAGAGCCTTCTCTCTAACTCTGCTGTGAATGTGTCACTTAGTATTGAAAGTTACACTTTCTGTGGGTGATTTTCTCTATGCTACATCTAAGGCTTCCATGCCTCTTTACTCTTTTTCCTGGAGATTTTAAGTCTCTTCCCTCCCACAGTCTGTACCTAGCTTATAGAGATAAGTGACAGGAGCTCTCTTGGAATTTGGTGTTTATTTCTCTACTTGTTGGTAATTTGAAGTTTGTGACATTCTCTGTCTTCTATTAATGCCGAAGACATGGGTCATGTGTGGTTTTCCTGTGCTCCTATTGAATTTAAGGGTTGCATGAAGAGATTCAATTTCAGGTAACTGCACTTATCCTCTGAACCTGGAAACTCCCTTAGATTAGTGTTTCTTAATCTTTTTGAACCCATTTTCTCTCTTCATCACATGAAAATTGCATACACTATGAAAATGTTTATAAAACTCAAAACAGATGAAATGGTATAACTAAAAACAAATCGAGGCAGTGAGACAAAGTACCATTTTCTTTCTAGACACACACTTTCCCCTCCCCAGATTCTGGTGTGTAAATATTTCCTCATCTTTTCCTCCAAATCACTGAACTGAGTAATTTCCAGAGCCGTCGTTTTAGTCAGTTTGGGCTGCAGTAACAGAATACCATAGACTGGGTGGCTTACAAACAACAGAAATTTCTTTCTCACAGCTCTGGAGGCTGGAAAGTCCAAGACAAGGCACAGGCAGATTCGTGACTGGTGAGAACCAGCATCCTGGTTCATAGATGGTCATCTTTTCCCTGTGTCCTCACATGGTGGAAGGGAGGAGGGAGCTCTCTGGGGTCTCTTTTATAAGTGGAGTAATCCCATTCATGAGGGTCCACCCTATGACCTCATCACCTCCCGAGTTTCCATCTCCTAATGCCATCACATCAGGGGAATAGGCTTCAACACATGAATTTAGAGAAACACAAGCATTCAGTCTACAGCAGCCATAATATTGTATCAAGATATTTTGTCATAGTTGTTTTGATGCAGAAACATTTTCACACCTCTGAATTTATACCTTCTGTTATACCTTTGTCCTCTCTTTTTCTTACTTTTTTACTCTGTTCTATCAATTTTAAGTAGTATAATTCAGCTCACATCTAATAACTATTGTCAATGATATTATTCATATCAACCATATAATCATATGAGAGAATGAACAAGGAATAAGGAGTTGCCCCTTCTCTCTTCCTCCTCCTACCGTCATTTAGTTGCATTCTTTCCCCTTTGCCAGAATGTAAAATGTTTACATACTATTATTTCGATCATGTCCTCACCCTTGTTTTAGTCTTAGCTATACAACTAAGTACATTAAATAGTCATTTTGCTGAAATTCCCCCAGTTATGTTTTGCTGAATACAGCTCATCCTTTAAGAGCGTTCTCTCGAAGGGCACATATGTCTGGTAATTATTCCCTGTGGGGTCTTCAAGGTGAGCGAAGTTAGCAAACTCATAGAAGCATTGCTTCTGGAGGAGAACCTGATACACAGAGAAGCAGCGGCACCCCTTGCAGACAGTGAAGAAAAAGAAGGAGACAAGAGGGGAAATTTTGAAAATCTTGAAGAAATGAAAGAAATACACTTTTACATCATAATGATCGCCCTATAATGAAAAAAAGTCTGTTTTTATGATCCAATTGTAATTTGAATGTTCCAATGTTTCCCAACCTGTAGGTACAATGACATATTAATACATATACCAGCTGTCCTAAGCTTGAAAGTTCAACCCATGCAATCTCAAGAATTCAATAGCAGAACCTCCTGCCACTACTACTACCCGTTATCGAGGTCCCCTCCACCTCTCGCATCTTAGGTTCTCTGCTATGTGTGTAGGTCCGCTAAGTACACTTCTTCCGTCCCTGGCCTTAGATGCTTCCCTGGGCCTGCTGCCGGCCCCACTCCCTTGCTGCTTTTAGCCAAGCTCTCATTCCGTGGCTAAGGTTGCTGCATGCTCTACTGATGTAACCCTACTCCAGAATGTCTCGGAGCGCCTAGTGGCCACCTGCCTCTGCCCTCTCCAGTGGTTCACGTCATTCTACTTGATCTGCCACCCAGGCCCAGGCCCCTGCTCATCAAACCACTAAGAAATAGCTAGGGAGATAAGAAATAAACTTCCGTTTAAGGAGAAAGAGAGGGTCCTGATATGGCAGCTTTACATGCGCTCAGCCATCCTCTCCTCAGGGGACGGACACCCCTCAAGGGTGGCCAGATGTCTTTATGGGCTCAAGCAGCAGCTGCGACACCACCGAGAACAGCTCCCGCTCCTTTCAGAGTCTTATTGGCTCCAGCTGGTCCCATCCTCAGGGTTGATTGTCTTCCTAGAACCTGGCCTCCGACACACTCTTCTAGCTCTTTTCCCAGGAGGCTTCTCAGCCCCAATATTAATCAGTTTAGGCAAATAGATGCCCTGGAAGGGAGTACTCACACCTGGCATATGTTTCTCTCTGACAAAGCACCTGCCACACCAGCTCCATGGGGTGTTCATGAGCTAGGATAACATTCTAGGAGAGGGTAGGAATACCTTGAGAAAGCACAAAAGCTTAAGAGTTTGTTAGTCTGTTTTATAACTATGTTGAAACACATCTAGTTTTGAAATCACTGAGTCAAACTGTCATGCATCACATGAATCTGGAGGGAATTACAGTGCGGACTGGTCTATGATGGAAGTTACATTGCTGACCCTGAATGAAGTAAATTAGAATCACCTCAATAATTGAAACTTGATTTAATTCCACCTGGTGGTTTTATAAGGTATTTAAATTTTTTGTTTGAGTCTATGTTGTTGAAAATAAGTTACTACCAGCAGGTTCTGATCCCCTTCAACTTCTACCAGAAAGGAATACACTATTTTCTTAGCCCCTTCTAAGCCCACTCAATGATAGAATTAGCCTTGCCCAATAAAACATGGCCCAGGATCTAGGGGAAAAAAAGACCTACTAATTTTAGCTACAGAGAAATTGGGGTCACATGTTTGAGCTCTGGGATCCTCAGTGGTGAATCCTTGAATTAATGTAAGTCTGGGAAATAATGGGTAATTTGGAATCAGCACTCCATAATATGGATCTTAGCTATTTTATATACAGATTATATGGTTAATAAAACTGAGTGTGTACAATGAGCCCCATACTTTCATAGCATTATCTTATTTAACTCTGACAACACCCTTGCAAGCAAGATGTTAATACCCCATTTTATACACAAAGAAACCACTTCGCATAGATATTAAAAGATTACTCAAAGTCATCAGCAAGTAAGTGGGAATTGAACCCAGGTTTACCTGATTTCAAAAACCTAATCCCCTCCCACTACACAGTGTTGCCTTCCCATATACACTGGAGTGTATTGGATGGAGATCTCGTTCTCCAGATATTCTTACCTTGGATTTTTTTACTTCCTGTGCTATTCTTGGCAGAGTGGTTTCCTCAAGGTTTATGGATGTCCTTAAGAGGTACTCAGTACCTAGTCCTACCTCCTCCTAGTGTGCCTTCCTCTACTGCAAAGGTTGGAAATCTAGAACCATATTTCCTAGTTTTTCTTGAGGCTGGGCTTCTAACTGTGAATTAGGTTCAACTAGTTGTATGCACTTACATAAGATTGGAAGTTGGAATTGAAGCAGAAGCCACCTTCCCACTAATTTGGCTGTAGCCATTGGCAAATGTGATGGTGACACACTGAGACTTCCTAAAGCTGTGTCTCATGTTCAGCCACTAATTTAACAGGTGTCAAGAGATAGGGTGGGGGTGACAAGGACTTCCGGATTCTCGGATTTCAGCTAAAGCACCGTGTTCCCACAGTCAATACTTCCAGTGGCAGCCTCCTGACTTCCCACTTTCATGGTGGTGGCAGAGGTGGAAGCAACCCTCGAGTCAGCTCCTCCAGCCTTCCCACCAATGTTGTAAACACCTGCTTCTCTCTACTCGATGCCTTTCTGCTTAAAATAGCCAGCGTGGTTTCTGTTTCCCGCGACTGAACCCTGCTGATACACACCGTTTTCCTTCTTTCCCACTAACTGCTGGTCTTTGCAACTGCCAACCCTTCAAGTGATCCTTGAAGCTCTAAAACAAAAGCTTTGAATATCTCCGTCACCGCCTATCTCCCTCATCCGGCGTTATTGTTCTCCATAGCATTCATTGTCACTCAAAGGTTACTTATTGGCTGAATGTCCACCTCTACTAGAATTTAAGCTCCATTTGAACAAGGACTTTGTTTTGTTCACTTTGGTATGGCTCCCCAACCCTTAGAACAGTACTAGCGAACAGAGGGAGCCGAATAAATAGTGTTGAATGGATGAATCTACTTTTCTTAACAGAACACCACTACTAAATTAATGCATGAGTAACAGACTCATCAATAACATACCCTCAATAACACCTCCTCATGAAGCTTTCACCTGGGTTTAGAAAATCCCCAAAGAACACAAAATGGCATGCATTCTCTGGATCCCAGCCTTAAATTTACGGTGACCAACTCCTCCCAGTGTGCCTGAGACTTTCCTAGTTTTAGCGCTAAAGTCCCACATGCCAGGAATGCCTTCAGTCCTGGGCAAAGCAAGATTATCAGTTACCCTAATTAAATTCAGGAGGGGCTAACGAAAGGAATTTGGGGTTACATTACTTCCAATCAATCTTACAAATAAAAGTTTGCAAACACAAATCTGTTAAACCAGCCTTCGGCTTCCTTCCCATGTCACAGCCACGTTGCAAATGATCCCTGAAGCCATCAGGTGAAATTCAAGCAATGGTTTTACATTTTTACTAAAATTTCTTTTTTGCCGATTCCCTGAATATGTCAGAGCTCAGCCTGTGAAATCTCTTCTGTATTTCACGGTTACATAAAAAACACGATACGTGTCGAGCCAGCCCTGGTAGTCTAGTGGTTAAGATTCAGCTCTCTCACTTGCCGCGGCCCGGGTTCGTTTCCTGGTCTTGGAACCACACCACGCGTCTGTTAGTTGTCATACTGTGGGGGCAGCTCACATAGAGAAATACACTAACAACTAGGATACACAGCCATGCACTGAAGCTTTAAAAAACACGATACACGAGCTTCCCAGAGAAAAGATGTTGCAGCATTTATACTACTAGATCGTGCAGAGAAGGCAAAAGAAGTCTGAGTTTATAATCTCGTTGGGAGACAGAAGAATGAACTCTGTAGAGAATATTTATCAGTGTTAATTCTAAGAGTGAATAAAGGCTTAGCCATCACTAACCACAAGGAACTCGCCCCCTCTAGCTGCTAACATTATCCTGAAACTTCAGACAGCAAGTCCAAGCATAACTTGCGGATTCGAAATGCCAATGTCTCTGAACTGGTGCATTAGGAGAATTTGGAGAATATGAACATTCTCAGATCTAGGACCCAAGCTTCCGGCAGATGGAACCTCTTGCGGATTCTTGTTCCCTGATGATTCACATGGATGGATGTTTAGGTGTTTAGATTTTAAAACGTTCTTCTCAACCAAAACTGATACTTAGAGATGCTATCACCCTGGAATTATTTTTGCACCTGTGAAAACAGTTGTGTTCCTAAAGTCAACTGTTTTTCTGCACGAGCTGTTGCATGTGATGGTGGCATCTCTCCAGCCACGTGTGTAAGGGGTTAACCAAGCAGCAGTTGCGCAATCCCAGCACAATACATTCCACAGAGCCAGCGATCTCTGTTTGAAAATGTTTATAAAGCAGACACAGAGAAACTGACCAAACCTCCGAAGGGCAGCTTGTGCAGAGGAACCGAAGCACACATGTTGCTTCTCTTCTTAAGAAACTGGTCAAAGGACTCCAGAAAACGCTCTTTTCAGACTGTGTGAACTCTGAAATGTCCTGCATCTTGATCCTTCCACAGCATGATTCAAGCTCTTGGACAGACTTCACATTTTTGCTAAAACCGGCTATTAGGCCTGGCCACTTCCTTCCTTCAGGCACTATTTTCAGAAGCAGAGCCCCTGCACCTGTTGTTAGTGCGGCCACAGGAGGAAACCTCTACAAAACCCTCCTTTGTCCCCACAGCAGGGCCAGTGATGCCCAAGCCAAGGCAAGGGATGATATCAGTGTCCAGAAGGGGTGCTCGGGGACCACAGGCTAGGCAGCCTCAGGAGAAGCTTACCCACCATCTTCTTGCCTCTCCTGACCCAATTTGCACAACCTGGGGCACTCGTCTCTAGGTCTGTGACTGACCCTGTTCCTAACGGGCGCAGCCACGGGTTCCAGCCGTGTTCTTTTGACACTGGTATGGTGGATCCCAGGGGAGGAGGAGGCCTGGAGGTGACCGCCTAATATGTAGCAACCTCGTCCCACACATTGGGATGCAAAGGTGACTGAGACACAGCTTTGAGAAGCTTACAGTCCTGTGGACCATGATTCCCTGGGGGAGGGGTCTACTGCAGCCTGGGAACAGATGGAGGACTGGCTCCCAGCCCCCTTGGCTGGTCAGGTTCAGGTCCCACTTGCTCTGATCATCCTGGCCTTGGGTATGCCACAGGATGGAATTTCAGGATGAAGAGCTGTACACCACCAGGTAAAAAAACAAAAAACCAGTTTCTGCCTCCATTCTCTTTCCAAACCAAAACTGTTCCTGAGACACTGGATAGCCGACACTGTGGGCCAGGGACATGTCTTGGCTACCTGTTTGCCAGCCTCTTCCTAGCATGCTTTTTGCTTTTCTTCAGTAGACATTTGGCAGAATAGTGGGGTTCTTATTTTCACCTTTTATCTGGGTCTGTTTGTCCATAGCTAGAATAACAGGGGGCTTTTAAAACCTAATGAATTCAACGGTCAAAGAATGGCTTCAGGCAAATGGAATGTCTAATGTTCCATCTCTCTGGCTGAGGGCAGCAGGCCATTTGGGCCTTAACATCTTTTTCATTCACATGCAAAATACTTCCAAAAGCACAAGTTTGAAAACTCAGAATCCTGAAACCAAATCACTAATCTTCCTCATTCCTAACATTTTTATCTCAGTAGTGGTTACTTGATAGTTTAATACACTTTAGATGGGGGGCGGGGGAAAGGGATGCTATTCTGGGGTTTTGATGTCCAATGGATTTGTGCATATTTCTTATCCATGTATATTTTTTTCTTCTCTATAAATATATTTAAATAGACTAAACACCTCCTTTGGCAGTTACTTCATCAAAACATGGAAAATATGCTATGGTTGAGCAGGGATTTATTTAGAGACTTGCAAATGGTGTTCTGGAAGCCCTTCGCGGTTTGAGGATGTGCTGGGTTCTTTCAACCTTCTGACTGGGCGGAAGTTCCTGTCACTGAATTCACAGTTGACAGCTGTACAACACTCCTGGTTATCAAGGGAGTGACCAGGTGCTGGCTGCAGAGAATGGAGAGAATTGTTCCAAAGGTTGTTCACTGAACTTGCTACTTAAACACACACACACACACACACACACACACACACACACACAAAACCAAGCCCATCATAAAAGCATATCAGCTCACACAGATGCCAGCCAAATGAAGCACATGTCCCTCGTACTTCCTCTAACTGACAACAAAGTCTGAGGCTTGAGTCCACAAGATGCCCCATCTCATTGGTTTTTCTTCCTCATGTCAATCCTAGGCATTGTGTAACCAGCTTGTTTTCCCACACCACTGGCAAGTAATACTTAGAAACAGTACAGCCTTTCTCAGAAATCATTTAAACATGATTCTGTTTTTCATGTGCTTATTGGCAACGGATGATCATCTTTAGTGCTTCAGTTGGGCATTTCCAAATCTCGAATTTTCTTTCACCTGGTAAGATTCTGTAAGTCTAGTTACAACACAGAAGTGGAGGAAGCAATGGGGGTGGTGTCTGGGATCTGCAAGCTGCTGAAAGGGGCAGGAAGTGAGCTGGGTGCTTGTCTGTGTTTGGAAGAGGGAAGGGAGACAGGGAACGGGATCCTCAAGCCACGTGACTTAAGGCCACTTTCTGTGATTGTTTTTTTATTTTAAAACACAATGACTAAATGTCGTGTATTGGTTTGATTTCAAATCCACTTGTTTATGACTTAAGTGAAGTTGTTTTAATCCACTTGTTTATGACAAAGACAAACAAGTGAAGTTGAAGTAAAGTTGTTTTGATATAGGGATGAAATAAGTTGTGTCGGGATGTCATCATCTCATGTGTTGTCATTGATAAGCACTCAGTAGCTCAGCTGATGACGAACACTGCTGGGGGCTTATCAGTGAAAACACGTGGAGAAGCAACTATGGCAAGGGGACATTTAGACTAGAAATACCCAGAGTGTATAAGAATTACTTGAGTTTCAGTCTGGGTAGATGACACTTTGCTGGCCTAAATAAACTCTCCGAAGACCTGGGGGCATTAGCTCCTACCACAGTGAGGACAACTCTCTTATTGGTAGTGGTGGCAAACTGCACAATGGGCCCCTGGAAGGAGATCAGCCTACCCTCCAATGCCAGTGCCATGATTCCCTAGCAACGTGCTCCACCAACAAGGGACTTTTATTTTGCCCTGGCAGCTGGAGGTCAGTGGTTTAGCCATTGCCTACTCATATGAAAAGGGACACCTC
Organism: Tapirus indicus; assembly: GCA_031878705.1. Classification (NCBI taxonomy): domain Eukaryota; kingdom Metazoa; phylum Chordata; class Mammalia; order Perissodactyla; family Tapiridae; genus Tapirus; species Tapirus indicus. The sequence goes on along the minus strand of CM062937.1, from coordinate 27,548,957 downwards.
GATTGAATTTGGACTTTATTCCTTTTATCTCCCTTTGCCTGGAACAACAGTGTGACTAATCTGTCATTGCTCTGGAGTATGTTATTTCTTTATTGGCTTATTAAGAGACATTATTCTGTGTGCTATTGGCTTGTGGAACTATTATAAATCCCACAGTGAACCTGTGTCCAATAAAATATTGGCAAAGACAAACTCAGTCTCTGAGCATAAATTTGCCCCCCAAAACAAAACATTAAATAAAAGGAGTTAGATATAAGTCACAAAGAACTGGACTCGTTTACTTAAGACCCAGGAGAAGAGTAGGTTTTTTTTTTTTTTTTTTTTGTGAGGAGGACGAGCCCTGAGCTAACATCCGTTGCTAATCCTTCTCTTTTAGCTGAGGAAGACTGGCCCTGGGCTAACATCCATGCCCATCTTCCTCTACTTTATATGGGACGCTGCCACAGCATGGCTGCCAAGCAGTGCGTCAGCGGGCACCCGGGATCCGAACCCGCGAACCCTGGGCTGCCAAGCGAGGACTAAACCGCTGCGCGACCGGGCGGCCCCGAGTAGGGGCTTGTTGAAAAACAAAATTCAATCGAGTAAATTTGAAGATCTAACTGGCTTTATTAAACGATTCACAAATTGGGCAGCATCTCATCTAGCAGGTAGAAGGGTACACTGAGGGGTGATACAAAATGGAAAGTTTTTATAGGAAGAAGGGTGGGGCAAGGCAGCTATTAGCAAAAGAAAAGAAAGGATTATTTTTAGGCCAGGCCATCTCCTCTCAGCAGGGGGCTTTATCATGCGGGGGGGATAGAGAGGGCCCACAGGACAGATTACCTTACCTTACTAAACCAGAAAACTCCAGACTGATCAATTAAGATTACATTTCTGGGAGAGGTTGAAACTGCAATTAGATCAGGTATCAAATCTATGTCTGGTAGCACGAGCTTTAGCTCAAGTGATACCATTTTGGGTGTGTGGTTTTCTATTTAACAGTCTTATTAACCGAAGAGCATAGTGCTAAGGAAGCCGGGAGCATCTCTTTCCTCCTCGAGGCTCCTCTTTTCACTGAGAAAGTGAGGCTTTCCCGTGAAATTGAGGTAAACACACGGTCAACAAAGAGCTCCTCACAGAAGCAGTCAACCGTCAACATGAGGCATTTCAACTACAACACATCAACCAGTAAAATGCTTCGGTTAATTTTTGTTCAGGGCTGGATAATTATATCTGCAGCCACACATGAAGAGAGGCATAAAAATAGCCCTTTGTCCTTTCACTGAAGGAACCTTTTCAAATATTAACTTAGCCATCTCCTCCACAACCCCCCTCAGGTAGTAGGTAGGCAGCTGAGTCTTAGTATTCTGATTTTGTACACAGGATGGAAGCTGGAGAGGTTAGTGCAGTGAGATTCTCCAAGGTCAGGGAAATACCTTGAAATACCAAATGGGTGATGGAGCCTGGGGTTCTTGAATTCACATTTCTCACTTGAAAAGACATGCCCTAAATGCTGAAGGTAGGTCCTATGTCTAGAGTGAAGACTGTCATAGAGTAGAAACTCAATATTAATATTTCCTGTTATTGAAAATGTCTTATCCATGGGCCCAGTATGTGGCATAAACACAAAATTTTAGTCATACGTATAGCCTATGGATGAGAACAGAAGCACAGAGATGGGTGGCATTTGCTCAGAGCAGAGAAACAGAATAGTGAAGTGGGTAAAAAGACTCCCTCCATAGTCACACCAGACTTGGGCTTAAATTGTGCCCTTGACTCTTACTACCTATGTGACCTTGAGTAAAGTCATTTTAAGTCTCCATTTCCTCCATGTGAAATGGAGGTAAATCCCCATTCTGTGCGCACGTGGATGAGTGAGGGAGGTAACTCTCACCCAAGACATTGAGCAGACCACCTGGCTCAGGGTGAGCACTTGGAAGAGGAATCCATTTGTATCCTCACAGCAGGAACCCTCCGGGGTTTCTTGCGGTCGAAAAGGGAAAAAGTTTTGGTCCCCAAGAAGAAACATTACTTTGTCAGTCCTGTCTCAAGATTGTGTTCGAAAGAAGACACAGACAAAGCCAGGCGTGACGTCCATTAAAAATTTAACTATATATCATATTCATTTATTATCAATCCACAGGATAATTTGATTGCTACATGAGCTCATAAAAGCTTTTTCACCTTTACAAAATTAAAAAAAAAAAAATGTGCCACAAGGATGTAATAACAACTGCTGATAAACAAGAAAAGGAATCTTAAAATTATAAATTTGCTGTAGAAAAGATAAAAAACAATTATATTTTCTTTAGAATTTTACCTTGAATAAAATATTCCCCTGTATAAAAAATAAAAAAGCTTGCTCTGGTTAGAATTAGAGTGTTTTTGTCTTCAAATCTGGGAATTTGCATAATATCTCCATGATAGTTTTCCTTTGTACCGCGTGGCATTCAAGCATAGCAGATTAGAAAGATTTTCTTTTTCTTTTTTTCTCTTTAAAGCAGTCTTAAAATGGGACATCTGGGGAGAAGTTCATTTTCTTCTTCTCCTCCTCAGGGGTGTGGAACACAGCCTTTCAGGGGAGGAAAAGGAGGAAAGGAACCGGCTGGGATGGGACGGGAGGCGGGATAAAGGACACGCCGGGGGAGGCTGAATGTGCTGTGCAGTGAGACAGAGCAAGATCAGAGAAGGTCTATCTGTAAGTGCTTTCAGATAAGGTGCAGAAGCAGACTGCAACGTCGCTAGTACTGCCCTATGTACATATTCACAAGAATAAAAAATTCCAGCTAGTTCACATTTTCTCATCCATTCTGAGGCCTCCACTCCACCATGCTGGCCTTGACCGCCGGCAATGCAGCACCTCACTGCCCGTGTGGGTGTTGGTCCTATGACGTCCTTGAACTTGAGGGAGCAGCCCTGGGAGATCCAGCAGGCTCTAGAGATACACGTCTACCAATGGGCTGGAGTCCTGAGTTAAAAAGAAGCTCCAGTACTGGAGTTGGACACAGCAATCAATGTTCTATTGTCAAGGTTTTTTCCCTTAGATTTGTCTAAAATAGGTGTCAGAGAGAAAAATAAAATACAAACACAACAAAACAAAGCCAAGACCTCCCAACAACCACCAGGGGAAGTCAAAGGCTTAACAGCTCTTGACGCGGGCCTGGGTGATATCTGACGTTTTCTTGATGACGCTGGCCCTAGTCTCCCGGTCTGGCCGACTGCTGCTGGGCGCTGGGGTCACGGAGGGAGTGTGGGGCAGGTCTTGGAAAGGGGGCCAGGAGCTGTTGTAAGGCACCGGACAGCTCTCCTCTTTGATGGTGACCTGGAGATCGGGCTTGTTGGAAGTAACGAAGGTCGCCATGCTGGGCAGCAGATAGGTACTCCGCGGCCCCATGTTGCTGAGGTATTGTTTGCCTTCAATGTTCCTCTTCCTCCAGTGTGGCCGTCCCTTTCAAAGAAAAAATTAGGATACATATTATCTTTGCCTTCTATTGAATGGCTTTTAAAAAATGCACCATGGTTCCCCCATGTTGGTGTTTTAACTGAATTTCTTAAGAGTCGTGGAATGAACAGAAGCTTGGCAACTCTACATCCCTCAACTGAAATCCATACCCCAAGCTGTTCATACGCCAAGCAATGGTTTCTCTTCCCTTTTTATCAATTCCCATTTGCTACCTCCCAGAAATACAGCCAAGACTGTTCTAAGAAGGCAGAAAAACAAGGCAGCAACTTGGTTTCTAGTTCCCCTCCACTGTGGCTGCCCAGCCTGACCATTAGGTAGGTTTCGGGCCATGAGGGCTGGTGTGTCATGGTGACTTGGTTCCTCACTGATGGCCCAATCCGATCTTAGAGTCAATCTGCATCTTCAGAGGGAGGGAGGTGAGGAATTCAATAACAGACAGTGAATGTGCCTTCAGTGCTTTCAAATGGGCGCAGTTTAGAGCTCCAGTGTGCCAAGCAAACAGCTGGCCTCAAGGTGGCTTCATTCAGAGAAGGAGCTGGAATTCTGACCTTGAAGAAACAGGGTTGGAATGTATGTAAGCATCTACATCCACTGTCTTTCCAGAATTCCTGGACTATACCTGAAAGTATTTAGTACACTGGGAAATCACTAATTCAAACAACCCTTAGTCAGTCAGCGCCTCCCTCTCTCTCTCAAACACAGACACAAAGCAGGCGGTGAGCAGGAATGCTATCCATCACCATTATGGCCCTTTCCTGCCATTGTGTGAGCCCAGCTGAGAGGGGGGAAATGGGAAGCAGGCTGCTCAGAATCAAGACTGAACACATGCCTGGCCTCTGGGCTCGGGGCACAGAGAGAAGGGACTCTGGGTACACGTGGAGACATTTTTACTTAGCACTTTCTGGCACTTGCTTCTGGTCATTGCTTTTGGCCACTTGGATATTCTATTTCTGCTTGTGAATTAGGATGTTTATAGTGGTAAGAATATCAGCATTTCCTGTTCTCACTTCAATTTCCTTTTCCTGCCATCATAGCCTCTCTTTCTATGGTAATATCTTACTCCCTTTCCTCCCATTCAGTTCCCAAAGTTTAATTTTATAATCCAAAAGTATGGTAAATTTTATGTTATGTACATTTTACCACACATAAAAGTCTGAAAGTAAAACTGGCGATCAAAAGAAAAGAAATGTAACTAGCAGCAAGGAGACCACAGTGCTGGTGGCGACGCCTCCCCATGGCGCCCGTTGAGGGGCGGCCTCGCTTACCTCGGAGCTCTCTTCATCGCTGGGCACGCTGTCGGTAGTTTCGCTTTCTGTTCACAGAGAGAAAAACACAAGGCCATCATTTCTGCCACTCCAACTGTTTCGAGGCTCAGGCACTGTTTAAAAAATATATCAGCACTTCTTTTTTCAAAAGAGAAATGGGCAACCAAACCCATAATTCCGTCCCCTCTGCAACATCAAACACTTGCACCCGGGAGACGCTAGAGGGAATTTGGTTGCTCTCATTTGGGCCCTTCAGAGAAAGAATTCGGAGCTGAGGGGAGCTCACTTCCCAAGGGCCAGGCTATGTTTATTCACGGCCACTACTTCCCAGGATGGGTGTGGGTCCCCTCAAGCCAATCTGCTTTCTGCTCCCCATGCCCTCGGCTCACTTCTACCTCTACCTCAAGCCCCTTTGTCACCGTTGCTCTACCCACAATGCCACACACTGGTCCATGAGCATTAACTCTTTAAGTCCCAACTCAGATTCTTCCTAGGTCACCCCGAGTCTACTCAGATCCCTCCTTCACTTCATATCCCTTTAGTACTTACATATCTTGGATTTATAAACTCGCATTTCCCACCTAGGTTACTGTGGGTGGACAGATTCTAGGGTGGCTCCCATGATCCTCAACTCCTGGTGTTTATTTCTTATGGGATTCCCTCCTCTGGAGGGCACGTGGGACCTGGGACATGCTTTGAACCAACAGAACACAGTGAAGGTGATGGGATGTATGTGATTATCTTACGTAAGACTCAAACCCATCTTACAAGGAGACTTTCCCTTGCTGGCTTTGAGGAAGCAAGCAGCCATGTTGGGAAGGCTCACATGACAAAGAACTAAGGGCTGCTTCCAGCCAACAGCCAGCAGGAAACTGAGGCTCTCCATTTGACAATCTGCAAGGAACTACCTTCCACCCCAAACCACGTGAGCTTGGAAGTAGATCCTCCCCATCGATCCTCAGATGAGACAGCAGCCCTAGACCACCCCGTGACTGCAGATCTGTGCAGGGTATATCCTGAGCAGAGGACCCAGCTTTGCCATGCCTGCACTCCAGACTCTCAGAAATTGTGGGATAACAAATGTGTGTTGTTTTAAGCCACTAAGTTTGTGGTTATACTGTTAAGCAGCAATAGATAACTAATCTGGCAACATCCTGATTCAGCCTGCTGGCTGTGAGACACAAGCAAGGTACTTAACTCCCTGCCCTGCGCTGCGTCTCCTCATCTGTAAAAGGGGAGTATGAATACCTTCCAAAGAGGATTATTGATGAGTGAGTACGAGGGTGTGTGGGAACAGGCCAAGCATGGCCTGGCACACAGCTCACACTCAGTAAGTGGCGTGCCTCTGTCCTGAGCTCAGTGGCCCTGTTCAACAATGGATTTGCATGACACGCTAAATGAACAGAGTCAGAGTCAACAGTTAGTGCTTACCTATCACCTATACATATAAATCAAGATTTTTTTAAGTAAAAAGAAAAAAAATTTTTTTTGAAGTAAAAAAATTCTGATTTTTTGAAGTAAAAAATTTTTTATTTTTTTGAAGTAAAAAAAAAATTTGAAATTTTTAAGTAAAAAATTGATGGTGTGCAGTTCTTCAGTGCTCACAGCACTGAGAAATGAAAACACAGAGGGTAGAACTTCCAAAATACACAGACCCATAGAGATCCCTGAGTCTGGGGCATTCACTTTATAGACAAGGCCGAAAGGGGAACTGTGATAATGAACATCTGCGGAGGGCCGGGTGCCAGTGCTGGGCCGGGGTCTCTGCACACAGGTCTTGGCCAGCCCTCACAAGGACCCTAAGTCAGGAAGCAGCTCCCATCATCCCCCCATCATGCAGAAGAGCTTGTGTGCTCTACCGCCTTCTACCCCCTTCCATCCCGAATCTGCTGAGGGACTGGCCCCCAGTCTCACAACTTGCTGGTGGCCCTGCTGGGATCAGATGGCTCCCGGCCTAGATAGAGCCCTTCTGACCACTCAGAGCACTAGCCACAGACCAGGCTCTCTATGAACTAGAAATGGACAAACTGACCCACAGGTTCATTCCTTAAACAAAGAAGGTTAGAATGTTGACCACACTGGGCCCACCTGGGGCCTTTTTGCACATTTTGCAGCCACTGTTCTCCAGTGACTTCACCCGGGCATGAGTGACCACCGACAGCTGACCACGAGCATCTAGAAGACAGGCCTCTCCTTTCCTCAGACCAAGCAGACTTCCCCAAAGCATCCCCGACTGGGAGCAACAGATGCCCAGAGAAGGCTTCGGCCTCGGCTGACAATGACCCTAGCTACCACGGCAAGCTGGCCGTGCCAGGCACAAGAAATGTTTCCACACAAAAATGAATTACAAACAGCAGGGAAGGAAAATTCCCCTCCTCACATAACCCTCGGGCTAGCTCAGTATCCCAAGGAGGCAGGAATCGGCATGGCCACTCCGAAGAAAAATGAGGAACAGAGATGTTGAGAAACCTGCCAAAGTTGTGGACTGAGTCAGCATAGAGCAGAGAAAACAAAACTGCACTCTGAGTTCAGGCTGTGCCCTGAACAGAGCATCTGCTTCCCGAAGCACTCCCACTGCTCGGCCTCCGACGAAACTTCAAGATCCCCTTTCCATTTTTATGCTTAGCTTTCTTTGTGCTCCGAAGCCAAGGTTTCTCTTCCTTTCATATATGTCTAGGCCCCTCCACTCCTAATTACTCTCCATAAATACCATCATCTTCTGTTCCTTTCCCCTTCAAATAAAAACAAGCAAACAGATGCCACCAGGCAGGCTTTGGGGGCTGGAAATATGCAAAAAGGAGCAGTTAACACCAAGGCTCTAGGATTCCACCAAGTCCAAGTCCAGTGCAGGAGAAGCTGGAAGGCAGACCCCGGGGATGACTCCTTGGTAAGACCTCACACAGACCACAAACAGGATCAGAACTGCCTTTCAGTGCCCTGTTTTCAACTTCAGGGAAATTGTTTGAGACAAGAAAAGAGACACATGTTCTGAACTTATGTTTTCAGCTGACGCAAATGTTAGTTGAGAGCGTCGTTTCTAAATTAAGATCAACTGCTTCTCAAGTAGTTATGAAGACTCTCCATATTAGCCAACTGAGATTTCTAAATTTTATTGTTTAAAGAATGGCCCTGAGTGCCTTCAGCCTAGGAGCAGATGCTTGAAACTCCAGCCTGAGGAGTTCCTTCTCCTAGAATAACAGTGGTTCTCCTGGCTACCCCTGAATCACTGGCTCAAAGTGCTTGTTGGGTGTCCTCATGCCCATTTTCCTCTGTTTCCTTGGTCTTACTTCACCATTGCCATTTTCAGGATCACTCATATACAAATGTATTCACTGCAGCTGCTCTTCCAGATCCACGTTACTGCTGAAATATCAACATAAGTTGTTATTTCATTTCCCCTTTTTGATTAGTTTGGATTTGGTTTTTTATTTACTTTGAATACAACGGAATAAAAAAATTTGAAGTTGCTTCTCTAACATGCATGGTCTGAATAAGTCCTAAGTGTTTACAGAGTAATAACAGGTACATGAGTAGTTTGTTTCATCTTTCTGGTCTCAGTTTCCCTGAAAGCAACTGGGGTGAGAGGGAAGGGGAGGTTTGGATTAGATGATTGCAAAGAGGCTTCCTCCTGAGCTGCAGTTCTAGAAGGGCACTAATCTTAGGTCCACACTCCACTTCAGCCCAGTTTTTATTGTCAAACCATCTCAGGAATATTGTGGGGAGGGAGGCAATATGTTCTATGTTAAAGACTTCTTGCACTCTGACATCCTAGTACATTTTCTGGAAGGCTCTTGTTCAACAAGTTTTATTAATAAGATTGGCAAGGATTTCTTTCCTTTGGTCATTTCCTCAATTACTTTCACTAGAAGTTTCAATTAAAAGGTTCAAATCAGAGTCCTCTTAATCTCAAAGCACTATCATCTTTGCCCCACCCAACAAAATGCAAGCCTGCTATGGTTTCCATGAAGACCCAAAGTCTTTACTGTTGGTTGTTGGTCAGCAGGCAATCTCCATTCTCTTGGTTGCAAACAATTAATCCTTTACATTATGCTTTTTTCTCTAGCTATTCTCCATTCTCTCATCCAACCTTCCCCAAAATACTAGTGTGGCTTTCTTTTACCAAACCATCAACAACCTAATAAAATCCTGGTGCCACACATCAGGCCAGAGGCCACTTTATGGTAAACCTTTAAAAAGAAAATGGCTCGCCTCTGGAGCCTCCCAAGGTTGGGCTTTGGGACATCCGTCCCTAGGACGAAAGTTTTACAAATCCAACTAGAAATTGATGTTGTCTTAAAACATCCAATGCAAGTACTTCCACTCAAAGAAACTGTCTCTTTTCTTGCTCACCATAATATTCAGACCATAGAGAAGACTGACTTGCAAAACTGAATGTGGTTTTGTAATCCGACCAGGGTTATATTTCAATGATCAGTAGGGGAAAAAATAGCAAACAGCAGCCTCCAAGTACCAGTTTCCTAAACAAGTGAATGAAGTGGTTAGAGGAGGTTGAAATTCAGTTGAATAGTCCAAACAAAGGAACCCAGTCATGAAAAATAGGCAAACAGCCTCTATTCTATGGGGAACATACAGTTAGAAGGATGAATACAAAAAGCTGCCCTTCCTAGCAGCACGCTATAAAATTCCCGATTAAAACTAGACTTAAGCTAGCCATGGTCAGTAACAGCTGAATCTTTTACGTGTCTGTCAGCTCTAGGAAAGTAGCAGTGATGAAACATTTTGGCTCCATCCAATAAGGTTCTGGAGAATTCAGACAATGAAAACAAGGGGAAGAACCAAAGGGCAGGCTGAAGAGCCAGGCTCCAACAAACCCTGCTGCCTGCCAGCCTGGCACTGAAATCCTTCTTTTCAAATCTATGCAAATATCCTGGAAAGGGTAATGAAATTTTCATTTCTCTCTGCATGGATCAGCTGTTCTTGGGATTCTTCTGCTAAAGCAAAATGCCACTGCTGGCAGAACAGTAAGAAGAGGTCTTTCCAGAATTCCCAAGAAGACTTCAGAAAGCCTTACTCAACAGATAAACAGAAAAGTCTATTCTAGGGCTCCAGCCCCTTAAAAAAACCCACATGGGATGTAATAATGCCTGCAGCAGAATGATATAGAAGAAAGTCACATATTTTTAGCCACAGCTATGTAAATATAAGCAAAGTAGCTTAGTATTTCAAGCTTCAGTTATCTCAACTGTAAAATTAAGGCATAAACATTCTGCTCTGCCTCCTTTGGTGGGTCCTTGAGATCATGGGATGCGGCTGTGTTCTGAATGGCAGAGCCCTGGGCAGTTGTCCAGGGTGGCATTACCGGGAAAGGGTTAAGAATAGGCCTTCGGCATCAGTCTGTCCATCCCTGGACAGACTGCTTTACCCACATGGGCCTTAGATCCCTCGTGTGGAAAAAGGGGACAACGATGATACCCAGACTGACAAGGTTATTCTCATGATACTTAAATAAGTCAATTGATTCCGAGCATTGGGCACAGTTCCCAGGGCACAATAAACATGCAACAAAGAGTAGTTATGATTACTGCAGATTGGCCAAGGCCAAAGAGAGACTGGCACATGTAAGAGTCCAAAATATGTTTGACGAATAATTAACTGATGACAAGTTTATCCTATGTGACAGATTATAAGCTTCTTGTAGCCAAGGTTTGCTCTCATATTGCTTTTACGTTCCTAGCACAAAAGGAAGTGAGGGCCTTGAGGATATTACACTAAGGTGAAGGAAGCTGGTCATAAAAGGATAAAAGGACAAATTCTGTATGATTCCACTTGTATGAGGTCCCTAGAGTAGCCAGATTCATAGAGACAGAAGGTAAAATGGGGGTTGCCAGGGGTTGTTGGGAGGAGGGATGGGGAGTTAGTGTTTAATGGGAACAGAGTTTCAGTTTTACAAGATGAAAAAGTTCTGGAGATGGATGGTGGTGATGGCTGCAAAACAATGGTAAGGCACTTACTGCCACTGAAATGTACACTTAAAAATGGCTAAAACAGTAGGGGCTGGCCCAGTGGCACAGTGGGTGAGCTTGCACACTCCACTTTGGCAGCCCAGGGTTTGCAGGTTTGGATCCCAGGCATGGACCTACACACTGCTCATCAAGTCATGCTGTGGTGATGTCCCACATACAAAATGGAGGAAGACTGGCAGAGATGTTAGCTCAGGGACAGACTTCCTCAAGCAAAAAGAGGAATATTGGCAACAGATGTTAGCTCAGGGACTATCTTCCTCACCAAAAAAAAAAGGCTAAAATGGTAAATGTTATGTTATGTATGTTCTATCAAAATTTAAAAAATAAGTCAAAAAAAGGAAGCTGGGGTTCCGGAAATACGAGGTTAGTTTAGTGACTGATAATTGGGAAACAACCTGGCATTTGAATCAACCTAATTCTAATGCTGATTCTGTGCCAGTCGCTGGGGTGGCACCTTAACTGAAGGACATTCTATTTGGCAGTACATAAGGGACACTGGGAAGAATTCCTGAACCATTTATTAGAGCTGACTCACGATACAACCTCTGCTTTTTGTTTTTAATATTTGCAAGCAATAACATTGACTCAGAATTTATGTTCCATAATTATGATTGAGTTCCCCCCAAATTAAGTGGAGATCATCAGGAAGAGAGTGTAAGATGATGTGATGTTGGTAGGAAATGGAGCCATCACTTTATTCTGTAAGGATGGAAGAACCAGCTGACTCTGGTTCTAATCTTGTGACTATCTGGGCCAATTCCTGCAATATGTGGCCATTCTCTGGGGAATTAGAAATGGGCTCAGTTACCTGGCCCAATTAGAAGCTGTACTAAATCAAAAAAGAAGGCGAAAATACGTGGAAGCGGCAAGTGAACTTGGTGGGATAGAATGAGGCTTGGGGTCTGAAGATTTAGTTCAAGTCTTTGTCCAAACACTTACTGACCTGACCGTGTGACCTTGAGCAAGTCCCTTCACTTCTAAAAATGAAGGAATTTGAAGAGATGATCCCTAAGGTCCTATCCAGCTTGGTCAAACTGAGATTCCTTTAAAAACAGCCTTCCGAATTTCTGATAATTTGTCCAAATAAAACAGCCTCAGATGAACAACTTTCCCAAAGAAATCTTATTATTTGTTAGTCATGTATGAAAATGTTATGGATGATCAGTAACGGAATGCTGTGAACTTGTCTTGTCACTGAGAACAAGAGTATCCAAGATGTTGGGTGAGAAAATTAAAGCAAGAATAATTCCAGCAGAATAATTCTTAGGACACAGGAGAAGCTCTCTGCAGTGTGGTGAAACGGGTGACCCCAGACTAAAAGGCGGCCCTCCCTTGTTCCCTGTTCAGTTCCAGAGTTTCCCTCCTGTCCTCTTACCTGCATAGGAAGACACGGGGGAAATCTGCAGAGGGTAGAGCTCACTCATGCTGACCGGCTGCTCGTCGCTCTCAGTGGTCACCTCCACAACTTGGCAAATGTCTGGGGGATTAGTGACAATCTCTTGATCCTCAACGTTGCTATCCAGATGGGACTGTCCTACAACTTCAAAGAAAAGAGAGCCGTCACTCACCCACGTCACCTGACTTTGCAATTCTAACACACTCTCAAGAAAGAAGACCTTCCCCAGAAGAGCCGAATAGCCAGGAGTCAGACTCCTGGTCACCAAATGTCATCTGCTATGGAAGAAGAAGAAGTCTTAGCTTTGGGTTAATATCCCCAGAGAAGCAGTTTGCCTATAACCTGGCTCCCCAGGGCTATTTCCAGCATGCCTGCCAATGCTTACATGTGGCAATGTCCCAAACGGAGCCCCGTCACAGCCAAGGCTGCAGGACCAGAGGCTGCATCCAGACCTAGCCCCAGGGCCAGACAGACAGACAGTGCTTTGATCCTGACCCACTTCTGTTCTGTGCTCTTGCTCCAAAGGAAGCTGATGTGCTATTTTCTGGGTTCTGGGGTCCAGAGAGACCTTATCAAATCTTAATAAGGAGGAAGGACCACCAAAGTCCACCCTGATTGTGTCATTTCTAGCTATGGGGTGCTCTGTTCACACTCCCAGCCCTCCTCCTACTCTGCAGGCAACGTGACCACTGACGAAATACCAGAATATGGAATAGAATGCTTTCCCAATTCTAACACTCATCAGTGGGATCAACTCCCAAGGACACTGATACGATGAATTCTGACCACTGTGGCTCTGAATCCTGCTTCAACTTTTTTTTAAATTAAATTTTTTAGTTTGTAGTTTCACATACAGTTTAAGAAATAATCCAGAGGGATCCTGTGTCACCTTCACCCAAGTTTCCCCCAATGGTAACATCTTGCAAACTTTAGTACAATATCAGGATATTGACACTGATAACAATCTACGCATCTTGTTCAGATTGCCCCAGTTTTACGTGTCCTTCTTTGTGCGTGTTTTTGTGTGTACTTAGTTCTATGCCATTTTATCACGTATGTAGTTGTATGTACCTGCCACTCCAGTCAACATAGTGAACGGGTCCATCACTGCAAGCACCTCCTATGTTACTCTTTTGTAATCATATCCACCTTCTTTCAGCTTCTCCCCTTTGTCTCTAACCCCTGACATCCACTAATCTGTTCCTCATTTCTATAATTTTTGTCATTTCAAGGATCTTTCATAAACGGACTCACACAGTAACCTTCTGAGACTGGCTTTTTTCACTCAGAGTAATTCCCTAGAGATTCATCCAAGTTGCTGTTGTGTGTATCAATACTTGGTTCCTTTTCATTGTTGAGTAATATTCCATCATATGGATGTACCATCGTCTGTTTAACTATTCACCCATTGAAGGACTTCTGGGTTGTTTCCATTCTTTGGCTATTACAAATAAGGCTGCTGTGAACATTCAGGCACAGGTTTTATATGAACATAAGTTTCCATTTCTCTGGAATAAATGCCCAAGAAGGCAATCGCTGCATCATATGGTAATTGCATGTTTAGTTTCACAAGAAACTGCCAAACTATTGTCCAGAGTGGCTATACCATTTTACATTCCCATCAGCAATGTATGAATGGTGTAATTTATGCACATTTTTGCCAGCTTTTGGTATTGTCACTACTTTTTCACTCTAGCCACTCTGGTAGGTGTGTAGTGATATCTCATTGTGGTTTTAATTTGAATGCCACTAATACCCTGTCCGACTTTTACACAGAGCTGACCTTATACTGCTGTTGGCAATTGATTGGGTGGAATATCTCTGAAAATTGGAACCAATAAACAAATATAACGATGCATTCCCACGGGCCTCAAAACACTTTCCCATCATAATCAATGTTTTGTTCGTGCCTGTCTAAGTTATTTCAACATTCTAGCCCATGAGAATGACAGGGAAAGCATCATCCTGTCGTAAAGGAAGAAACTCAGGCACAGAGAAGGAGAGTGACTCAGATCACACGCAGTGCTCCCTGTCCCTGACATCTTCTGGGCTGTCTGTAAAACGTTCAGGTTAGGCAGGGAGGCGGCCACATTTCAGTCTCCTTGAGAAGTTAGCCATCGTGGACAACTGCTCAAAGTATTTTAATTGCTCAAGTATTCTTGTTTACAAATGAGTTCCTGTTTTAACTGCTTTTTGGGGGGTGATAAATGGACTAGATAAGATAGGGAGAACATTCCTGGTTTCTGCTCAGGGAAGGTTTTAGAGGGAGTGAGAACTCATGGGTTCTCTAAGGAGGAAAGGAAAGGCACAAGAGAGGCTGGGAAAGGAGATTTCGGGATGTGATCAAGGAGTCCACGAAGCCACAACAGACAGAATGGAAGGGGAACTGGAAGCTGTTTAGGTTTTCCTGGAGGGGATAAAATTAAAGAAAAGGCAAGCTGGCTATATATGGTGGGCAGACTCCCAAATTCTTATTTCATCCTGTGGACTATCCTATTTGAGCATGAGAGCATCAATTACGCAGTTCGCTTGACACAGACGGAGTGCCGACGTTGACCTCGCTCAAGTTTCTTCTGCCTCTTCTCCCAAGTAAAATAAAACGGCAGGAAAACAAGTATGTCCTGTCCTTCCCCAAGTCCTGGGTGGAGATAGAAACCAAATGGTGCACGCGCGCACACACACTCGAGAGACTCTGTGTGTGTGTGTGTGTGTGTGTGTGTGTGTGTGTGGAGGGGTGGGTACAAGCAATACTTTGCATTCTAAGGCAATTAAGGTCTTACATAAATTTGATTTAAATCAAAGCCACTTTAACTTCCAATACTCCGAAATTCACTTCTCTCCGGCACTGTCATTCCAAATAGAGAGTGAGCAAGCTAGCTAGGAGTATAACCCATGGCAACAGTTCAAGCATCTTCCAATTACATCCCTTTGTTCTGACCAAGAATTCCCTCCCTCACTGTTTTTCCCCACGATGCCTAATGCAGTCATTCAACTAACAAAGAATTATTGAGCACCTACTTTGTACAAGACCTTGTTGTCAAGTACTAGGAGGGGCAGAGAAAGATCAGCCTAGTCAAGGAACTGGTTTGTAAAAAGTCTGTTAGGGCCACAGGCCAGCACATAATAATCTGGAGAATAAGTTTAGGACAGTAAATAGTGAAAAGAAAAAGAAGTCGGGGAGAGAGGCCACATGATGAGAGTGGAGGAAGTGGAATATTTTTTTCCCGTCAAGGAATCAAAGGCTTCAATGAGGTGGTAACACGGGGTGTTTGGGGCGGGCAGTGAGCAACAGGCAGTATTCAGAATTCAGAATGCCTCAGTTTTTTTGGAGCCTTTTCCTGACCACCGCAGAACAAACTGACCTCTCTTTCCTGAGTGCTTCTCACTCACTGTCCCCACTGCTCAGCCAAAACTACAGTGTGACACAACCTTGTAACATTTCTTGACTTTCTGCCTCACATTGCAAGTTAACTCTATGTATCTTTGTTTTTTTGCAGGGAAGGATTCGCCCTGAGCTAACATCTGTTGCCAATCTTCCTCTTTTGTTTTTTTTTCTCCCCAAAGCCCCAGTGCATGGTTGTATATTCTAGGTGTAAGTCCTTCTAGTTCTATGTGAGCCGCCACCACAGCATGGCAACTGACAGACGGGTGGTGTGGTTCTACAACCGGGAAGCGAACCCGGGCCACTGAAGCGGTGTGGGCACCAGATTTTAACCACTAGACCGTCAGGGCTGGCTCAACTGTGTGTATCTTTATCTAACTTTTTATTTGTGTCATCTCTTAACCAAATCATGGCTCCTGAGAGAGTTGAGAACCTGCATCTAGAACTTTTTGTATCAAGCCATAGCACATGCTCATGGCTTGCGCCAGAGAGCAGCTCAATGAGTCTCTGCTGGATAAACAGATAAATGAACAGACCAAGGCTCACTGTCTGGAGCCAGAGTCCTGCTGGAGTTCATGACCACTTGCAAATACCGGATGTAGCAATGAATATTTTCTAGAAAATTTCAAGACTTCTGGCAAGTGGGCTTTTTTAAACCTAGATGAAGTGATAAAGACATAGCAGGCCGTAGTTGCCAGGGGCTGGGGGTAGGGGGAGGAAATGCTTTAGGGTGATAAAAATGTCCTATGTTTTGAATATAGTGGTGGTTACACAACTGAATGCATCTGTCAAAATTCATAGACTCGTACTCGTAAAAGGGGTTAATTTTACTGTATTTCACTTAATATACAGGACTTAAGATAAAAAAGTAGATAAGTACCTCTATTCAAATTTTAAGTGTAGCCTCAATGCTGGTGAGCAGGATAGGAAATAAGCTTTTGTTTTCTGGGCTACAATCTGGATACCCAGTTAATATAATCACATTATCTCTAAGGCAAAAGTCCCCCATAGGAGTGCGTTGCCTTATGCCTCGGACCACTTCTTTCCATCTGAACAACACTGAGGGCACTTCAGGAACTTTCCAACTCACAAGTTGCAAGCCCAAGAGAGAAGCAGGGAAAGCCCAACATCTGAGATGTTCTCCAGATGTGCTTTAGTCACCATCCTTAATCAATCTCTTCCTCTCTCTTTTCTATGCCAGGGGAACTGATTTCCCTGAACCACCAACCTTTGCCCCAAGTGACAACACAGACAGCAACACTGACTCCTGACAACTGAAAAGACACAGAACAGCAAACTTTCAGCAATCTGCTACAGTAAATAGAGTCAGATGTGGCAAGAGTATCCTGACTGATAAATAATTGTAACAAAACCTAACATTTCCTGAACACTGATCTTCACTTTTCCCACACACACCCCACTTCCCACCTACAAGACGTCACGACCCCACAAGGCAAGTACAGTTATCATCCCCATTTTAGACATGAGGAGAGGCATCATGGAGAGTTCAATAACTAATTCAAGGTCAGACAGCCAGTAAGTGGCAGAACCGGGACTCAAATTCAGCTTTCTCTGACCCCAAAGCTCAACTCAAGTACTTTGCAATACAGTCTCCTTAAAAGAAAGAGTTAATGAAGTCCAAACTGAGCTACTCTGGGCTTTCCAAGCCCCTCTCAGGATAAAAACTTTCGAATCTCACCTTAATGAAACTCTGGGCTCATAACCAATAGTGAAATTGCTTTTCAACAGCTCTATATTGGGTGCCAAGAAAATTCTCAAATGGTTAGAGGCACTGGAAATCCACTAAGCTTCTCCGGCTTATTAAGGTCAGCATTATTAGGAAAAGAGTCACCCACAGGAATGTAATTTTATCTAGACCTAGTTGCTGAGAAGTACAACAATATTATTCATGGCTGGTTACTGAAGAACCGGTTTGATTCCCTAAAAGGTCATTCTTACTTTATTAACAATTGTTGACTTAATATAGGGCTCCACCTGAGAAAGCAGTTGCCCCCATGCCTCAGAGAAAGCTCTTAAAAGCAGACTCTCAGAAACGGAAGGGTGGGTTGGTCCTACCACTTTACAGCTGAAAAAAAGCTGAAACCCAGAGACCGAGGTAGCTGCAAGGTCAAGGATAAAGCTTATTAGTGGGGAATATAAAATCAGGCCATCCGCGTGGTACCATGGAAAGAAATTCCTTCTTGACCCTCTCTGAAAGTTTGACCACTGAAACTGTTAATACAGCCCTGATGACGCAGCACAGATGGTGGCTGCTTCTCTCTCTCAAATATATTTTTATATGATTTTGATAATATCACAGCCATAATATTATTTTACTCCTTCTAACCACACAGTGATTTTTCCGTTACACTCATTTGATCCTTGCAAAAACCCTGTGAGGTGGGCAGGATCCGTATTATTATTTCCATTTCATATACGAGGAAATTGAGTCTCAGAGAGGTCAGGGAGTTTGCCCAAGATCACGTGGCAAATAAAAAAAATTGCAGAACTAGATCTAGAACCCAAGTGTTTTAACTTCTAATCTAGTGCACTTTTCTTTGTTAACATGACCATGGCTTGGTTTAGGTGCCCAAGAGCGATGGTGGAAGAGACAGTCTCTGTGGGGTTAGCAGTTTCAGAGAACAGAGTTCTGTCCTTGTACAGGCCAGGCTCACTCCCAGGTTGGCCCCGATGGCAACAGGTTGACGTAGGTGCAGGGAGAAGCAAGACCGTGATTAGCACAGTATATACTCTTCATTCCCATGAGAAAACAGCATCACGTGCTACTATAAAGGGGAGCAAATCATGTGTCCCCATAAAAACTCAGAAGAGTTCATCAATATGTCTCAAGGGTCAACAGTCTGGAAGCAGAATTATCTGGGTAAGACTCCCTGGGTTGGCAGCTTACACTTACCAATGGACCTGCCAAACGTCCATTTCGTCCTGTGCTGTGTTGACGGAGTCTTAGCAGCTGCCCCACCACAACAAAACCCTCAACCAACCTCACTTTCTCTCTGGACAGGCACATGGAAGACAAACTGTTCAGGATAATTCAAGTATAAAAGAGGTGCAAAGGGGCCAGGTCACCAGGACCCTGGGGACACGAGGGAGACTCAGGTCTTTGTCCTCGGGGTAAAGATGACATGACAGGACATTTAAAAAAAATCCTTGTGAGTGGAGAATGAATGGAGAAGGGGTAGAATGGAATCAGAGCTCAAATGACAGCAAAGGTGACTGGGAGTATCAGAAATAAAAAGAAGGGCATGGATTTAAGAAATACAACGAGGGAAGACAGGAAGATCTGATCGTTAATTATAAATGAGGTGGAGGTGACAAGGGAGAGGGGGAAGGAGAAAAATATACACAGCCTCATAAAAAGATGGCAGGTTTCTTGGGTAAATAAAAACTTCTTAAGGTTGAAAAACTCCATTGTCCAGGGCTCCCAGTGGCACATGGTGACTAAGAGTGCATCCCATGCAGTCTCACTGCTGTGACCTGGCTTTCCAAGGTCCAGTCCACTAAAGAAAAATAAGATGTATTATTGATGATGTGTGTGGGTAAAGTGTGACATCTTGCTTCGCACCTTACATGGAGTTTCACGTTGCTAAGAATTTCCTACGGGTCCTGATAAAATCAGATGTCTTGACTCTGGCCCCTGTTCCTGAGGCGTGAACAGCTCAGCCCTCCCAGGAGAAGGGGCACAGTGGACAGCCTAACAAGAACAAGCATGGAAGACCTCCACTGGCTCCCTCTTAAGAGGGGTGCCTTCCATCTAAAGACCCACCCCAAAGCTGCTACTTATCTTGTGGATGGAATTTTTCATACCTTCAGCACCGGGAAAAATGGCAAAAAGAACAAGGGACAAAGGAGCTGGAAAAAGATGAAGACATAGTTCTACAGCCTAAGGTGGCCTTTGGCCATCCTCAAATCACTAAGAATTCTGGTGCCAGAGGTTGCCGACCTTGAGTTGGTCTCTAAGTTGTGAATCTGTTCTACTCCTTCAGTCCTCTCTGTTGATACTCAAGTTTCTAAGCTTGGCTAAAAAAGCTACTCAAGGTTTACTTTAGATAAAGTCAGTCAAATTTCCAAGTGATTACCAAAAAAAGTCCATCCTAGAAGGTGCTCTTTGGGCAGTCGAAATCAAGACAAAATCGAAATTACATTATTTCCTAATTGCTCTATGTGTCGTCACTTAAGGACTGCTTGACTGGCTTCAGAGTCATGAACGGCCTCCCTTGTTTCACAGCAAATCTTTGCTTTACTGAAGGGTGGGGTTACCTTTTATCAAGAAACACAATGGGGTTACAGAGTTCTGCCTAGGCTAGTCAGACAGAATGTCCACACCTGCAAACTTTTTACACTGGCCTGGAGATGATTTCAATACAGCTCAGCCAAAGCATTGCGAGCCTGGGCAAGATGCCAGCGGGGTATTGTCAGAACAATTCAACATGTTGCCGGCTTCTTCCGCTTCCTAAAAACAGAAGTCGCCACACACACAAAATAATGCAATGCTAAAGAAAAGTAAAAATAAAAATAAGGTTTTTCTCCCTCCCCTTAAAGAGAAAGCAGGGACAGGTCTTTGGGGGTGCTAACCCGTGCATCTAACCACACAGGAGAGATGGAACATTAAATGACATGTCTTAAGTAGTGAGATGCTGCACTCCTTTTTGGTGTGCACAGCCAGCTACATGTGGAAATACATTTAACTGTTACGGACAAGAAGGTAAGCTAAGGACACAGTCCACTGCCAACCACGTGTGTGCACGTGTGTGTGTGTGCAAGCATGTGCGTGTGATTTCCTGCTATGATTTGTGGCAAAAACAAAAGTAAAACATAGCAGCAATCCAGTAAGAGTTCATGTGTCAGGGCAACACTACATTACACGTTCTGCCCACTTACTGGACTCACTTAACAAATAGCCACCCTGTCCAGAATAAAGATGTCCTGGGTGGTTGGCCTCCACTGGATTAAATTATTGATTTT
This sequence comes from Tapirus indicus, assembly GCA_031878705.1. Taxonomy (NCBI): domain Eukaryota; kingdom Metazoa; phylum Chordata; class Mammalia; order Perissodactyla; family Tapiridae; genus Tapirus; species Tapirus indicus. The sequence continues at coordinate 27,528,505 of CM062937.1, read as the reverse complement.
CAATCTATCTCCCTAGCTACAGAGCCTCCAGATAACATGAAAAAATACCATCATATCAAGTACTCACTCTGGCTCCCAACTTTAATCTTATAACATAATGCTCGTGCAAGTAGAATGAAAACACCTTGAAGCTTTCATCTCAGTGCCTACATACCAAACTGGAATGAACTCAGGGTTTAGAATCAATTGAACTAAAAGCAAGAAATGATGTCACTTTTTTTGCAGTGAAAGATTTGCCTGAGCTCACATCTGTTGCCAATCTTCCCCCTTTTTCACCCCTCCCCAAAGCCCCAGTGCATGGTTGTATATCCTAGTTGTAAGCCCTTCTTGTTCTTCCACATGAGCTGCTGCCACAGCATGGCAACTGACAGACGGGTGGTGTGGTTCCGCAACTGGGGAAACGGAACCCAGGCCACCAAAGCAGTGAGAGCACTGAACTTTAACCACTAGGTCATCAGGGCTGACTCAACAAGGCCTTTTTCAATAAAGCATTTTTAAAGGTAAAAAGGGACAGAAAGAGAATCTCTCCAATTCCACAGTGGCCTTGGAATCAGAATCCCTGTTTCTCATCTCTACCCACAAATCACAAAGACTAATTAATGGCGGATTAATGGTCACATGGGAGACTGTAGACTAAAACTCTGAGAAGGGTTTAAAATCTGAGGTAGTTCCAGTGTTAAGAAATGATCACAAACTACCCATTTCTCTAAAATACTTGTATGGATCCACTACATATATAATTATATACCTTCATAAGGGCCACTGACTAATTAGAAAGAGATATTCAAACTCATTTTACTGCCATCCATTATTGTTTTATTATTAACCAAGGAAAAGAATCACTTACTCCAGTGTGTCCCTAACCACACCTGGCATTCATCTTTGCCCCACAAGTAATGACTCGTTAAACTGGTACCAACCCCGTGTAGCACCAACCATACCAAAGGCAAAGAACAATCAAGCTGATGGAGAATTTACATACTGAAGACTCAACCAAAATGTTAAAAAAAAGAAGGTAAGGAAAACTCGAGTACAATTCTGGCTTTTGTTTGGCATTTTATCTGAGGCTGGATTCACCTCCTAAATGAAGGGGAGCTCCAAAAACCAACCAGCATACTCAAAATAAGCTGAATCTTAAGAAAAAGTGCTTGGAGTTTGGGCAAACATCTCCCTTTTTGGAGGGCTCAATGGACATGGTCTTTCCAGGGACTGCCTGCAGAGGAAGGGAAGATAAACGAACACCCAGGAGGGTGGGGAAGCGGTGCGGGGCCTCACAACAAAGGGCCCAGGAGCGAGGAGAGCTGGGCTTCTGGTCCGGCAAGTCCCCTCAGCCCAGGGGGAAGTGAGAAGAAGGCTCCATCGCAAAGACCTCCCTCATCTCAAAAACAACTGTGGGACAAACCAAACCTCCTCTATGCTTAATGTGCCCTTCTAGACGTGAGCACTGGGAGGAAGGAGAGGCCATATCTGCCCTGAGATACAGCACACACTCAACATACGCTTCATTCCTCCTTCACAATGCACTCTGCCAAAGACCTCAGCATTCAAGGAAGTCCCTGCTACATGATGCTACTTCCAAAATTCCAAAACCGATGGGAAGGAGGGGTGGCCGACATCTGCAGGGGCTGTGTGTACTCAACTGAGAATCCAGAAATGAAGGGACCCAGACATGAGGCTTGCTCTCATAGCTCTGCTTGATCTCATAGCTCTGCTTGATCTCTCTGGTTCTTACCAGCATCAGAAGCCCTGATTGCCTACAAAATGGAGTGAAGTTTAATGGACCGAAAGGCACCTGAGGGCAAAGAAGCCCCAGTGCTGGATTCTGGGGCTAGAGTTGGAATACAAGTTCACAGCTGGGCCCGCCCTCTTGCACAGAGCCCCCACCATCCATTCACCACAGCATCCCAGCGGGCCTTTACTGAGATGTAATTCACGCTTGTCATCCTCCTGTCTAAATGTCTCCAACAGGTGGTGTATACATTGTGTGTGTGTGTGTGGAAAACATTTGTGCACTTTACTGTCTGTTATACTTCAATTTAAAAAGTTTTTTCTGAAACACACCCTCCAGCACTTTGAGAACCTTCTTCCCATGGCCTGCAAAGGCCCCCATGACCCTGCTGCCCTCTCTGCGGGGACCCTCATGTGGCTCTCCCCATGCTCACTACGCTCAGCCACACTGGCCTTCTTTCTAGTCCTCCAAGGGTGTTCCTATATCAGGGTCCACATTGGGCAGTTCTGCTGTCTGCCCCATGCTGCCCTTCCTCACCCACCAGCCTCAGGGGAAACGTCACTCCTCCAAGAGGCCTCCAATCTAAGTCCAGACCCTGGTTATTCTCTCTCAACTCTCCGTTCTTTTCTTGTGCAGCATTTATCACCAATGGTAATGCTGTCATTATCCGTGGCTTTATTTGTTTACTATCTGTCTCCCATGGCCTGCCTTGTTCCCCAATCTATTTCCTGCTCATAGTGCTGGGTCTGGTATGTAGAAGGGTGCACAAAAATCTTTGTGGAATCCAAGTGTGCCCTTTAACAACATGTCTCTGTGCCTCAGTTTCTTCATCTGTAAGATGTGTGCCACCTATGTGGCAGGTCGGCCATGGAGCAGGTGCTGAGAGGACTCACAAGGACAGTCTTCCCTCTCTTTGTTCCCAAGTTAAATAAACAACACTTTTGTCCATGTGACCAACTGTTGAAAGATTGACAACTGCTAATCATTAGCGACTAGGGAAAAAAAAACATTTCATCTACCTGGACTCTCCTGGAAAGTCACTTTTCTTGAGGCTGACCCATCTAAAGCTCCTTTATCTGATCCTCAAAGGCCTTTTTCATTTAGCCCTAAAATCCGGGAGCTGGAACTTGCATTTTGAGATGGTTCCAAGACCTCCTCCCACTGACTATGTTATTTCAAATCACATTTTACAAATTTTAGACCCCAGAGGGCTCCTCGTGTGTATAAGAAATGAGATGTCAAAACAATTTACCTATGATGTTCACCGTACTATCCACTTCATTTTTTATAGCTGAAGTCAGGACCGCATACTCAGAAGAAAGATCACTTACTCCATTACTAAGCCCCAAAGATGACTCAACTGGTTCTTGCTAGGAAGAAGAAAAGAAAACAGAATTGAGAACACTTCCTTTTCCCCCCCTTTTCTTAGCTTAAATTCTACCCTCTGTCTACTTTCTTCAATGCTAGGGTCATGTTCATCTCCCAAATGCATTCCCTACTTCCTTAAATCAGCCGGGAGCTAAAGAAGTACGTTTCTGCGTAAAGTATACTGCTGGGTATTCGCTTTCTTTCATCTTCCTTCGAGAAAATGGTACCAGTGCATCTGGTTTGCCTTTCTGAAATGCTTACACCTGCAGACAATAGCTTTGGGGTCCAGCAGAGTTGCACAACTGTCTATGTAAAGTACCGAGCTGCTAGATTCCAGGTCTTCCTTCTCCGAAGGAGGCAGGGCTCAAAAGAGTCAACTCCTGGCTTTCTCTCTGAGAGAGGAATCATGGCACTCCTTTTGTAATTATTTCTGAGGAAAAGCTCTGCCTTAACCACTGGATGAATTCTTCTCAGATATGGTTTGCCCTGGACTCTGGCCACTTGAGCATCCTGCACTGGGTGGGTGGCCGATCACACGGGCCAGACTCACAGCTGAAGCCTCCCTCCCCCGGTGGAGACCAGTCAAGCAACCCCACGTCCATGGCTTCACATAGATGCCTTTCAAGTGCCTGAATGTCCCTTGCAGCCTGAGAGGCCACGCGTTTGTACTAGTAGAACAATGAGAACAAACTCCTTTTCCTTAGTATAGCTCTCAATTCTGCTTTGCTCAAGTGCACCAGAACCCTCCAACCTCTGAGAGCGCCAACCAACTCCGGGCGAGCCAGTCCTGAGGTACATATTGGCTTTCAGCATGTTGATGAGACAGCATCCCCTCAAGGTAAGACTGCATTTGTGTCTATGATAGCAATCGAGTCAGACAGAAAAAGCCACACAGGACACCTCCCGGGAGAACCAAAATGGACAGGAGGGTAGAGGAGTAGAAAAAACACAAGACGGGAGCAGAAGATCGTGTGAGGTAGACATGACTGTGCTTTGAAGAATCCAGAGTGGTGGATGCCTCTAAGGCATGCAGGGTGTTCTTATCAATTTATTTTATGTGCTGTGTGGAATCAATGATGAACCTCTCAAAAATCTTAGGGAAGGAGGGGGAAATTACCTCCGCCGTCAGGATCCCACCTGGCAAACTCCCACTGTGATAACCATGACTGCAAAAACATCACTTCACTGTAGAGTTCAGTTCTAGAAACTCCCACACTGAGGGCTGACGAGATGTCCCAAAGGGCGAACACAGGAAGGGGCCAGGACAGCCCCTTGTAGCACCTTGCATTTTCCCCTCGTTACAAGTTCCAAAGAAGTCTGTTCTTTCTGGAAAAAAAAAACCTCACTTGCCTGTGACTTGAGTCACCATCTTTTCTCCTCCTTTAGAGCCAAACTTCTGAACAAGTATCTGCCTTCCCCACCTTCGCCTCCTCAACACGCCCAGTCTCACTGCCACTCCACTTGCAGAATCAAGCTCCCGGCTGCCAGGAGTGGTGAAACGGGCCTGACTTTGGAGTCACAGAGGCCTGGGGTCAAAGTCTGTCACTAATTGCAGGACTTTATGGAAACTCTTTAAGCCTCTCTTAGGGCACTGCAGACAGCTGTAAACTGAGGACAATAATAGGACCCACGTCATAGGGACAATGTGAAGATGAAACGAGATAAATATGCACCTATCACTTATTATTAAATAAATGCTCACTATTATCTGATTTCACCAATAAAACTCTGCTCTCCCAAATCCAATGACCTTTCCTCAAGTCCCTTTCCCTCAATCCCATCCTCTGACATGCAATAGGAAGGCCTGTACTCTCCCTCTTGACAACACGAACCATCTGACCAACGTTACTACAATTCTCGACCTTTCTGATGGCACCTTCCTTCTTGCTGGCTTCCTCAATGGCCCCTTTTCCATCTCCCCCGCCCCAGTCATGCCCCATATCTCATTATCCTACTGCCTTTTTCCTCAATTCCCTGAAAAGGAACTAAATACAGAACATTTGAAGGAATTATGGAAAGAACTACTCATTTTAATGGGTTGCTTTTGCTATCTGAAGTTATTTCTCACTCATTCTGCTTCTAGGTTTCTTATGAAAGTAATGAGGTAGTCAGACTTGCATATATTTGAAAACCTAAATTATTCTGATTTCTCAACTGAAGACCTCTGAGTGTTTCACATGATCTACAGTTTAATTGGTGGCAAGAGATACTTTTATCACTTTTAACTTGAGAAAACTATGACTCACACTAAATTAATTTTCCAAGCTCACACTACTTTTAGCCAAAGGAGATACAAGAACTGATCTCAGTCTCTGGTCATGCAGCATGGTCCAATTCCAGGAGCTTCCTGTCTTAATAAACCCTGTATCCTGCACTAATTCCAATGGAGATTGAGACAGAACTATTTTCAACATCGTTTTACTGCTCCCATCCCCATCTTGTATCCTGCACCACTTCTATAACGGAACAGTGTATTCTACCAATGGAGACTGAGTCAGACCATTTTGAACATTGTTTTCTTCCTCCCATTCCCACTTCAGAAATAACCTGTTGATTTCAAAGTCTTCAGTGCAAATCATCTCACTGGTACTATCGCTCTGGAAGGACAATATAGTAAACTGTACGGTGAAATACAGCTAGCGTCTCAGTCTCCATCCAGGGCACAAAACAACAGGGATCTTCACTATGCTCCGTCGAAATTTTTGAAATGTTTAAAATAGGACTATCTAAACTTAAATTATGTATTTTTTTTTCAAAAGGAAGGAACCCAAACTAAGAAAAGGGTTGAACAAAGTTCTCTACGGAGCATGTGCATAGAGATCCTGCAGGTCATGAACGGCCTTCGCCCACAGCATCTCCTGGTCATCCCTGGTACCCACTCTTGCCCTGTCCCAGTTAATCCTCAACCAGCCTCCTCTTTCTGCTCCCTTCCTTACATTACACATAGGCTCTTGTGTAAATCAAGTAGTCTTGGTTTCTGATCCTCTCACCTTGCCCCGAGAAAACCAAAAAAGATTGTGCTTGGGTTCAGGCTCCTCCACAGTGCACTTACTCTGCCAAATATTTATGCCCAAGAACCTTTTTTGTCAATACAGAACCCAGGGTTTGGTCTACAGTTTAAGGGATTTTGGGTGAAAGCAAACCGACACAAGAGAGCATTCGGGGGCAGGGGCCACTGTTTTAGACCTCTAAAATAATGTACCTTTGGTTGCTATGCTCTCAAAGCTACGCTTGCTGGAGGGTTTGGGGGTAGGCCTGAGTCAGAGGACCAACCATCCCTCTGCTCAAGCCCATTCTGTCTCATCCCTGTGCCATAGCCCCTTGTCTAGATGTCTCTTGAGACCAAATACAATGGCCAAAAGACCATTTCCCATCCCCAACCCAACCCTCCACTCCCAGAAATCTCATGATTCATCTGTGCAAAGCCAGTCTCCTTGAAGCCAAATTTAAGGGCATCCCTAGGTCTCTCTACTAACAAAAATTTCAGGCTGACAGCTGGGCTCAGGGAATTGCACACTCCACACCGTGGAAGCCATGAGGCCACGAAGAACAGGAGCTCTAGTAAAGCAGGCTGAAGCCTCCTGCCTAGTCCTAGAAACACCTTCCTTCCTTGGAACTAGAGCATCTTCATTCTCTTCCTCCCTACTCTCACTGCAACTTCCCTTCTGACTTTTTTCCTTGGCTCACTTTTCTCTTCGTGTTCTCCTTGGGTCTCTGCCATCATCTCATATAGCTTCTCTCTGGGAGAGGCCATCTGTTTTCGAGGCCTCCAATATATTCTTGAGTAAATGACCACACATCTGCCCCCCAACCCTTACCTGACCTCTGCGCCTATTAGATCCAACTTTCTACCCAACATTTGCTGTAGAGGCTTTCTGTCATTTCAAACTCGACATGCCCAAAGTTAAACTTGGCCTCTTCTCCACAAAACACACTCCACTCCCAACATTCCCCTCTATGAGGGTTGAAAACTCAAGGCCTCCTCTTTGATCCACTCCTGTCTTCATCCTCCATATCCCCTTCCGTTCTCTAGAGAAATGTCTCCTCCCCTCCGTTCCAGTTGCCACCATCTTCATCTAAACTTTCCACTGCTGTCTCTCCTCCCCTTCACTCCTTCCTATCATGGTGAGATGATCCACGCCTGTCTTCATCCTCCATATCCCCTTCCGTTCTCTAGAGAAATGTCTCCTCCCCTCCGTTCCAGTTGCCACCATCCACTTTCCACTGCTGTCTCTCCTCCCCTTCATTCCTTCCTATCATGGTGAGAAAGATCTCCCTTAAATATCAATTCCATCATGCTCCAAATCTTCCCCAAGGAATTCAGCTGCACCTTTTTTCACAAAATCATCCATAGAGGTTATTAAGCCACCCAGTTTTCAGACTCTGCTCTGAGCAGTCCTCTAAAGAGCCGCCAGGAGGGAGGGAGGCACCAGGGCAGGCAGGGCAATCCCTGGAACCTGCTCCATCCGGGGCAGCTCTGATTTTATCTGTTTTTCAACTGGGTCCCTGGCATGCATTTTCATCCAATTAAGGTTTAAAAACTGAAGACCTCTTTCAACCAGTGGAGGGATCGCTCCAGTATCAGCCCTGACAGGGGGTCATTCGGCCTGTGTTTGGACAGCGACAGGGAGCGCATTGTTTTTCAATCCAACAGCTCAAGTAGAAAGTTCTGCTGAACCAATATCTTTCCTTTTCTGTAACTACTACCCAGAGGTCTGCATGCAGAACTAATACAGACCAGGCTGACTCTTTACCAAGTGACTTTAGAAGCCCTCCTCAATTGCATTTTCTATCATAACACTGATGCTTTGATCTGGAAGCACTTTACAGTCTCAAAGCATGTCTATTTCATCTGCAAACAATCCTGTGAGGCAGGAAGTATTAATTCCTAATCCTCCCTCCATACCTGTCTTTGTTTCCCATCCTTCCCTCACACAAACCCCTGCTCTAATTAAGCCAGTTTCCTGACTCATCCAGTGAAGACCAAACAGCAACTCTAACCTCCAAGCCTTCATTGATGATGCTCCTGATGCTAGGGAACGACCACCATTCTACTCAACCCCGTCCCTCCAGGCCTGGCTCGGGTTCCACAGCTTCCTAAAGGCTGAGAGGCACTGAGTGTGGTGAAAGAGCACAGCTTCTAGAGATGGACCAACCTGGATTCAAATCCCAGCTCCATGAAGCAGTACAACCTCGGGAAAATTACTCCCCTCCTTTGTGCCTCCATTTCCTCATATGCAAAAGGGAGATAATCTACCCAACCCAGGGCGGGGAGCGGGGGGTACTAAATGAGGTAATAATTAGAGCTTAGAACTTGGTAGGGGCTCAAAGATGTCAGCTACCCCTCTGCTTTACCCACTTCTATCCTCATGAATCTTGGCCTTGTCACATTTTTTGAAACACATATGTGCACTGATGACACGCAATCTAGTACTGCTCACTATTGTGTTTCTTATTCTTATTTCCTTAGGTGGCCATTTACCTCCACACAGGTGAGGCTTAGTTCAAGTAAAACAGGGCTCACTGAGTACACAGCATATACTCAGAGAGAGAACATCAGAGAATATGGAGGCAGCATTTCTATACCTACTGCGTGTCCAATGGGCTGTGCATCTCCCAGTCTCGGGGAAGCTGTTTGCTGAGGGAACATACAGCATGGAGACAAATTGCCTGACCCAAGAAAAATGCTGACAGTTGGCCTGCATGTTCTAAATACCCTTTGCTAGTTAAAACTTGAATTCAACTTGAATTGAATAAAGATTGGGAAAAGCCTATTTCAAGAGAAAATTTGCATACCTAGTTACTACATACAAGACAGATTTTCTCAGTGGAAGAAACCTACCCAGTCTATCCAGTTGCATATTTGTTAATTCAGAGCTTAGGTGTTTTCACGGACAATAAAAAGTCATGTATTAATAGCTCAGTAGGGATAAGGTCCTTTAACTATATAATTCTAGAGAAGCTGGAGAGTTAACTTTGGAAACGTTCTACAGAAACATCAAGTGAACACTATGGCGTTAGCAGTTAGGAGTCACAGAACTTGGGAAGCCCACTGGCCTTATTCATGTCCCGCTGCTACACTGGAGGACAGATTCAAGTAGACTTAAATTCAAAAGTTAGGCTATGCTTATTTCTGACGAACCATCTGCCTTTTGCTGAAGGAATAATGTCCCTCTGAGGGAAAAGTTTCAGGTATTGACCGTATCTTCATCACAGGAGGATTTCACAATGTACACATTGCCGGGATGGAATTTGACCCACATGATTGCACCTAAGAGGAAAACCCTCATTTGCTTCCCTGGGCCAATATGGCCAAGCCCACCCAGGGCTGTACTTTCACAACTTGCCCATTTGAGAGGCAATGTGACTGCCATTGCTGACGTGACTGAAGATGTCCTTCACTTACAAGAACACCACGTGTCATCAGTTCCAAGATGCACATTTCCTCAAATTTCCACATCCCTGAAATAGGATGTGCCTTATAATCAATTATGTCATGGTCTCACTGCAAGTAGTTTTTCTTGCTTAGCAATACATAAAATAATGGTGCATCTTATAATCACTGGCACCTGATATTCAATGGAGTATGGTGGATATGTCTGAGCAAAGTTCATTGGAAAGTGAAGATCTGTTACTCCACTCTTATTTCTCCAGTAACTGAGTTTATGAAATTGAATCTGCAGTCTAATGCCAAACCCCTCACTCCCACCCCACATATTACATTTTATGCATCTATTTAGCCAACAAATAGTCATGCATCTATTCAGTGATCAATACGTATTAATTATCTGTTCTGTACCAGGCACTGAGCCAGATGCTGTATAATATACTCATACTTAAGATTATAGCAAATTCATTGTGGGGAAGTTATGCTTTTCTGCCTAAACAATACTAATCAAAATGTAGTCCCTAAAAAGTTCCAAACTGTGGGAAATTTGATACAACTAATTACTAGGTTTTTTTCAATTGCAAAAAAAAGTAAATTTTTTAAAAAATGATGTAGGGGAAACCTATAGATTAAAAAAAAGTGAGAGACATACCCAAACAGCACAACGGGAGGAGTTCCTATGGCTCTTGATTCAAGGAAACAGACTGTACAAAAATTTTAACATTTATGAGACAACTGGAGAGCTGAACTCTGATTGGATATTTGATGATACCGAGGAATTATTGTTAATTTTTTAGATGCAATAATGATGCTGTGCTATTTTTATAGAGTGCCTATCTTTTAAAGATATATACTAAAATATTTATGGAAGAAATGATATGATGTTTGGAATTTGCTTCAAAATATTGAGCTGAACCATACGAAATTGTTTTTGTAAGTCAAAAATGTGTGAATATCTGTAATTTCATATTGGATGTAGGGAAGTGGGTGGAGGCACTAATGAAATAAAATTCACCATAAGCTGATTAATGTTGAAATTGGGGTCATGGTCTATGGAGTAAATTTTACTCATTTGTCTCCTTCCTGTATGTATAAAATTTTTCCACAATAAAAAGTTAAAACAAAATTAGGCCTTAATACTGTGCTATATATAAAATAAGTTACAAACTAAAAACATTGAAAGTGAAACTGGAGGTTAGCATTGCTAAAACACTCTGCCTAAAATATTGATTTTCCATTGTAGATGTAAATATGCCTGAAACTTTACCAATTTATCTAAGTTTCCTCGCAAACTCTACCTACCTTCCCAAGTCTAACTTTATATCTGAAGTAAATGTTGTTCTATTTTTTCCAACTATTTTGACTATCTGGCTTGTTTTTAAACATTGTGCTGTCTGGACAGTTTTGTTTTTACTTCAACAGTTATTCTAGATTAGAAGTGAGAATACTTTGCATCTCTTTTAAGTTCAGTTCTAAATAACCGTGTGACCTTGGCCACGTGTCCTACAGCCCTTGGGGCCCATGTCACTCAACTTTCTTAAGTCTCAGTTTCTTCATCTGCAAACAGAGCTCAGTAAACCTTGAGACAATCTTCTCTCTGACAGTTTTATGGGTCTGAGCCTGTAGTGTCTGTTCTTTGCTTAGCAATCCTCAATTTTGCATGGGATATTTGGCTATTCTCTGGCTATTTAACAATGGCGACCCAATCTACACACAAAGATTCTCACACTGCAAGGGATTCAGACTATACAGTCTACTGAAAAGCTCACACACACACACACACACACACACACACACACAAACACATCTCTAGGGAAAACCTTTGGGAGTTAGGAGAGTTAGTTCTCTAGTGGAGCGGAAAAAAACTACTGAGACCCACACTAAGAGAGTACTTGAACCGACCACTGTTTCCCCAACCTAATGCCCCGTCACAGGATATATATATAAAATATAGGTAAAACATTTTAATATAAGTATATAATATTTAATATACTTTAAAACATATTTAATAGCGTGAAAATATACTTAATATTGTGAGAGAGTAGCTGGTTGCTGGAGCTTAGCTGGAACTAAGTGACCAGCTGGCAACCGTTGTGGGGACCAGATGGAGGCTTGAGACTGTCAAGCTCCGTGTGAACTTGTGACTTCATTCATAAATTGCTCAGTGAAATTGGATGGAGCAGGGGATGTGTGTACTTGAGTCTGCAAGTGGGTACATGCCAAAGAGAAGACGTGTAAAGCACATAGAACACAACAGAGGAAGAAGAAAGATTAAGTCCTTCACAGAGCTCACATTACTTGTTTTTACGAGATTGAATATGAATCATTAATATGGTCACAACTTTGGCCTTCTCTCTGAACAACCAAAGATTACCTTGATGTGCTTAACTCTGTCTTCTTTTTCTGTCTTTGGTTTCTTTCCTGTGGCAACAAAAAATTGTTCTGGATTAATGCATGAAGAACATACAGAGAAACATTTAACTTCAGAAAGTTAAATTCTTTCTGAAGCTCTCAGTGAACCTGTTGCTTTAATTTGTACGTAGTCAAAACTCTCAATGCTTCTCTTATTGCCTTTGGTGACATGAGAGTCATTTTCCTGGCCAGGTAAAGCAGAATTAGCACCCTCAGTGTGAACAGATGTTCTACCCTTGGTGTGACTACAGATGTGGAAATGAAATGACAAACGCACTACAATATGAACTGAGTGATCATAGTTAATCAGTAAACATCTTTGTCTACCTTTCTTAGAAGGTCGCTCGGATAAGGGCAACATCCGGTACACTCTGAAGGCGTTGTTTCCTTTCTTTATACTTCTGTCCTTGACTTCTTCAATATCAGGCAAGGAGTTCATGGCGCATCGAAAATTTGCCTTCCATGTTTTGGGATCAGGTTTGTCTACTCCTGGTTGATGCTTTCCTAACAAAAATAGCCAAAAGAATTAAGGTTAAGGAAAAGAGGGGAAAAAATAGATACTGGGTAAAAAAGTGGAAACATAGGACTGCTGGCCAGAATTCCAGGCTGCACCTACAGTGACCAACCGTCCTGGTTTGCCTGGGACTGAAAAGGTTCTTGGGATGCGGGAATTTTTGTTTTAAAACCTGGACAGCTCCAGGCAAACTGGGACAAGCTGGTCACCCTGGCACTACCAAACAGCTTGAGAGAAAATTAATAATGGTCGAAGAATGGAGAATCAATGTGAGTAAGAGAGAAGGCTGGGAGGCCGGGAGGCTGACGGGCACAGGTGACTGAAGTTATCTCCTTTTTGTCTGACTCTCAAATATTAAGTAAAAGTCCACTCCTGTACATAGCTCCCTAGTTAAATTTTGTTATAAATAAATACATTCTTAACTACCTTTTGGGGAGATAAATTCAACCCAAATTTATAGCTCCAAAACAAATAAATTCTATATTCTCCTGGTACACACACGGGAAACTTAATCAGAACACCACATTTGCAGGAAGTTTAAGGACTAAGTTTCTATGGGATGGGTGGAGCATCTCTTCTGAGAGATGACGTGTGTACCCCATGTGTCCTGGACAAGTCACAGGATTTTCAGAGCTATCTTCATAAGGCCATAAGCCAGGAGATTTCATATGTGTAGTGAAAACAAAAATACACAATAGTTAACACTGTATTGTATAATTGAAATTTGCTAAAAGAGTAAAACTTAAATGGTCTCACCAAAAAAAAACCCCATAAATATGTGAGGTGACAGATGTGTTAATTAACTCTATGTGGGGGGGAATCCTTCCACAATGTATATGTATATCAAATCATTACGTTGTACACTTTAAATATCTTACGACTTTACTTGTCAATTATACCTCAATTTAAAAAAAAGAAGGTCTGAAAACAACAAAAGAAACAATAGCACCTGCCTCTATAATCAATGCAGGGGTTTTAATACCTGTATGGATTGCCCAGTTTCTAAAGAGTGGAGCATCTTTCTCCACATCCCACCCGTGTCTAGCCGCATGCATCCAGGGGATCTGAAAAATCTTCTTTTCCTGAAAAAAAAAACCAAAAAGTAAATAAGAACTGCAGCTACAGGTTTCAGGCCACCATTGCAGAGGGTTCTTCAATTCTAGCTGGTAAGATTCCCCACTGAGCATCACTGGGTTTGCTGAGCGTCTATAGTAAAATCTATTGTAAACCAAACCCACTTCCCCACTGGGCCCCAGATCTTGACAGATTACCCAGGTGAGATTCACCGTCGTGCGGAGTCTGGCAGAATAGGAATGTATTCCAAGGTCAGAGAGGATGATTTGGAATATGCCAATGTGTTCTGATATCTGGGCCACTTTTCTGTTATGGGGCCACAGATAACTGGCCACTTACTGAAACTTCTATTGCCTAGTCTTATCATTTACTTCTATCATTTGGTAAAGAGGAACTCCAGCTGCCTCAGCTAAATTAAAAATTAGGCAACTTTCCAAAATAACACTCATTTGTGTTGCTAAAGGGACGTTGCGGGTATCTGAGGCCAGTGTCACAGAGACCAAATATCTCAAATCTGCTTGTGTAGCCAACAGAAATAGAAGACTTTGTCTAATGTTCTAACAAGCTATGTGTCTACTGCCCTGCATGAAATAGCAAGTAGCACAAACAAAGATGCATCGATTACGTGGAAATAATACTCCTTTTTTGAAGAAAAGTCCCTCGATACAATTTTTCTTATACCAGACTTTCCATGTCTCTTACAGCCCAAGAGGTAACTCAAAATTGCTTAAATCGACCCTGGCAAACACATGATTAGAAACTAGTGCTTTGGAAACAAAGTCACACTCAAGGTAAAACTACATTTGTGAAACCTGGTTCAGCCAACTCTCCTGCCGACACCAGCAGTTGCTAAGGTCCCGTGGCACTTTCCATTTGACCACACATGTTCACGTGGTCTCAGTTTTGTTTTTTGCAACAACCTAATGAGTTACCTATATGTCATTATTTCCACTTTACAGTTGAGGAGACTGAGGAACGGAATTAAATTATTTAGCCAAGGAATTTATGGTAATAAGTGTCTAAATGAAAAACCGAGTCATGTGATCCCATATTCATTCACCTAATCACACCACACATTGTCTCCTAGTGTGCAGATTTAGAAGCTTTCCCGTCCTACGACTTGGATTCTGTGGAGATTAAAGCCCAGGAAAATGGGATTCTGCAAAGGTAGTTCTGATAATTTCCAGGTATGGGGATCCCTGCACAATCCACTGGGGAAGGAAAGAAAATACCAGCAGGGATTTTTCACTACTTTGGTCTCACACAAGGAAAGATAGAATGGGTCCCAATTGACCCAAAAGAGGGCTCGGTGCCTCTCCGCAGAAGCAATTACAAAGCCTGAACTAAAAATACTTTAGAACATTTGAGAGTTCCTCAAAAACTGTTAGAAAGGAAAATTCTACTGTATTTAAAACTCAGTTAATTAAGAAGAACTGAAAGCAAGAGACTTTTCATAAACCCCTCCTTGTTCATTCTGTATCATCCACCGAGAGAGCAGGGTTTCAGATGAGTCATTTTCAAAAGGGCAGTCATCACAAAGGGGCGGAGTGAAATTTTATTTTTTAATGTAGATGGAAATCAGAGAGCAAAATCACTTAATGCAGTTTTTGATGTTCACATGAAAATGAATTTATTTCAGTGAAAGAACTTTTCCTGAAGTGCAGCAGCAGATTCTAAAGGTTTATGCTTAAAGATATTGACCTTGAAAGAATTTGCTATTGTACTTATTTCTAAGTCACAGGAGTTCTGGGGTGACACAATCTGAAATATATCTCATAAGACACAAAGTTGATTTGATAAGTAGATCTTTTCAAGCATTTGTGTGTGCAGGCATATGTGTGTGTGTGCACGTGTGCGCGCACACACACGCTACCAAACCTGGTCTCACACAAACCATGCCAAAATCATGAAACCACAAAAGTAATGACTGAATCTAGCAATTATCCACCATGGATCCTCTTAAAATGGGCAAAGGACCTGAACAGACCATTCTCCAAAGAACATAAATGGCCAATAAGCACACAAAAAGATGCTCAACATCACTAAAAATTAAGGAAATGCAAATCAAACAACGACGAGATACCATTTCACACCCACTAGGATGGTTAGAATAAAAAAATAAAAACAGAAAATAATAAGTGCTGGTGAAGATGTGGAGAAACTGGAACCCTCATACATTGCTGGTGGGAATGTAAAATGGTGTAGCTGCTGTGGAATAGTCCAGCCATTCCTCCAAAAGTTAAACACAGAATCCCCACATGACCCAGGAATTTCACTCCTGGATATATACCCAAAGAATTACAAACAGGTGTTCAAACAAATATTTATACATGAATGTCCATAGTAACACTACTCACAAGACCCAAAAGGTAGAAACAACCCAAATATCCAACAAGTGATGAATGGAAAAAGAAAATGTATATGCATAAAACGGAATATTATTCAGCTACAAAAAGGAATGCAGTGCTGATATATGCTACAACACAGATGAACCTTGAAAACATTAAGTGAAAGAAGCCTTACACAAAAGGCCACATGTTGAATAATTCCATTTATATGAAATATCCAGAAAAGGCAAATCCACAGAGACAGAAAGCAGATTAGTGGTTGCCATGACTGCTTAAAGGGTACATTGTTTCCTTTAGAGGTGGTGAAAAAATTTGGAATTAGATAGTGTTGATGTTTGCATAACATTGTGAATGTACCTAATGCCACTGAACTGTACACTTTAAAATGGTAAATTGAAAAAAAAAGCTATGTGTAACTTTTAACTAGTTTTTCATATTGCAAAAAAAAGCAACTACTTATATACATGGAACTCTGCCCCTCCGAGGGCAGGAGAGACAAGCACTGCTCGAGTTGAGAAGAACACTGAACATTGAGTAAGGCAGAACAAATACACCTTGGCCCAAAGTGGAAACTAACTCTCTTCCCTCCCTCTGCCTCTTCTCTCCCCCAACATTTCTAAGACATTCCAATTTAGTTTTGTTCTTTTTGTTTGGACTCCTTACCCTGTTCTGAGATGGCCTGATATTTACACAAGCACAAGCTTGCTTTCAAAGTGAAGAGAAAGGAAAGGTCTGGAGCTACCTGATGATCTCCTGTGCCCAGTGACTGGCCTTGGCGACTGGGTCCAGGCAGTTCTCCAACATGAAACAGGAATATCAATAAACAGAGTGGGAATCAATCGGAGCTAAGAGAGAAACGATGAACCTGCATGTGGCTCCTTCCTCCCTCAAGACATGGCCCAGGGAAGCCACAAGCAAGCATTTGGACAGATCCAGAACTGATGTGGTTTCTTCAACAAGTCAGCGGCAAGAAGAGAAAAAAGGAAGGGGTACTGTTCCCAATCAGGAGAGATTTCAAGTCAGAACAATCAATACAACCTGTGGGCCTCCCTGGATTCTGATTGAACAAATCAACTGTAAGAAGATATTTTGGGAATATTCACAGCATTTTCAATATGAATGGGACAGCTATGATATTAAAGGATTATGATTAATTTTTTCCAAATGATATTGTGAAAATATAAGAAAATATTCTTAAGTCCTATAGATGTACACTGTCAGGGAGTTGCTTTAAAATACCACACACACACATACAGATTTTAAAAAATGTTAATAACTGTTAAATCTAGATGTGAATTTTAAGTCCAGATGGGAATTTGCTGTACTATTCTTTCTAATCGTTAGGCTATTCAAACATACTATGTATATTTGCAAATACTCATAAAGTAACTGACCCAAGCCAAGGCTCCATTCATGAGCTAGTTATAATGCTGCTTTGCCAGACTTCCTCATTGCTCCTGCAGAGGAATCCAAAGGATCCATTTCATCACCACTCTCCTCCAAATTTATCGAAAGCAGGAGATGGAAACAAATTTAAGGCATTAATTAACCACCTATTTGTCCCTTACAAAGAATGTACTGGGTTTGATGGACCATCCATTTGAGAAGACATATCACAACTGGCAACTGCCAGCGTTCATAAGTCTAATTATCTTAACAGAACAAAAACACAGCCACCAATGTTGCTCCTCTTCCAGTATGCATCGTTCATCCATTTATTCACAGAACAATATTTACTGAGTGTCTCCTAAGTGTCAGGCACTAGGCCTGGCTCCGAGTGTGCAGTAACCACCAAGACAGCCATGGCGCCTGCCCTCAGGGGGCTTCCAGCCTGGAGTACTTCACCATGAACACCAACACACTCTGAACTCAACTAAGGCATAAGTGAATGGCAAAGCCCCATGGGCAGTGGCCATTTTCTAAGAGTTACAACAGTCTTCAGTGGGAGAAGAAATTTTGGAATAACCTCAAACCACTCAAAATACAAACAGGGATTCTTAGGCAAAATGCTTATGAATAGGAAGGAAATTAAAATGTTAACATGAACAGATGAATGCCAACAAGCCTAAGTTAGCAAAAACCCATAAAAGATGCCCTGTGGGGGTGCAGGTATGGAGAGCAAATGTCCTGACCCCATCCAAGGTCTACAGCAACAGTGATAGCACGGTCCGAGTGCGCAAACATGGCCTCACGTCCATTCTGGCTAGGCCCACGCGGAGGCCTGCTTGACCAGGCCCCTCAGGCCGCCCCTGGACTCCTGTGCTAATGTTGCCCTGAGAGGCACCATCTGCTGTAGCCATGGGCACGTTCTCTTTCCCTCAGCCTGGTTCATGCCCAACAAGCCAGACAAGATGGCGGAGGGGTCTCTCTTCCCTCTCTGCTAGGGAAGAGAACTCATGAGCCAAGAGCCAGTTGAGTGGAGCTCAGCAGTAAGGGCCACCTGAGAGGAGCTAAGTTTTCAGCTGCACAAAGAGGAATTCATTTACTTTCAGAAAAACATGGAGAGAGTGGATGGAAGAAAAGGTGTCTCAATGGGGAGTTGCAGTAAGGAAACAACCCTAAGAGGGTGCATTAGCTTCCTAGGGCTGTTGTAACAAATTGCCACAAACCGGGCAGCTTACAACCACAGAAATTTATTCACTCTCAGTTCTGGAGGCCAGAAATCCAAAATCAAAATGTCAGCAGGGCTGCATTCCCTTCAAAGGCTCTAAGGAGAATTTTCCTTGCCTCGTCCAGCTTCTGGTGTTCCAGGTATTCTGTGGCTTACAGCAGCATCACTCCGATCTCTGCCTTCTTCACATGGCCTCCTCCTCTGTGTGTGTCTTTTCTTCTGTCTCTTATAAGGACACTTGTCATTGGCTTGGCCCAGCTGGATAATCCAGGATGATCTCATTTTGAGATCCTTAACTTAATTACATCTGCAAAGACCCTTTTTCCAAACAAGGTCACATCTACAGGTTCCAGGGGTTAGGATGTGGACATATCTTTTGGGGGACCACAATTCAATCCCCTACAGAGGACACCTAACCACACCAGATCAAGTGCCTACTTGGTACAGGAGACACAATGTTATTGTAAGTTCACCACTGCATCAAGCCAGCCAAAATGGGTGGATGTGTTTTTAAAAAAACAACAAGAAAAAACAAACAACTTACTTCTCTTCAGAATTGAGGAACACCTGCTTTAATTTCACACTCTAAATCAATATAGGCAATGTTATCTTGTTCTTCAAAATATAATCCTACTTAACTTCTCTGTGCCTCGGTTTCCTTGTCTGTAAAATGGAAAAAATAAGAGTATCTACCCCATAGGGGGGATTATGTGAGTTAATGCATGTATCTTGATTGGAGGAGTACCTGACACTTAATAAATGTTAGTTTTATGATAATGATTATCATTATCATTTTTACTGAGTACCCTATGTCTCTTCACATCTCCATGACTATCATCTTCCCTTTCTTACACCTCCCCACGTGTCCCTGGAAACCAAGCAAGCAAAGGTGCAACCTGATTTCTTGTTTGTTTCTTTGGAAGAGGTTAAATACAAATACAAAATACTATGGATATAGCAAGCCTAGAAAAACATATTGTTTGCCATAAGACCTTATGATATATGACAAGTCACATAAAATGAGCATAGGGTTTATTTATTTCTATTTACTTCGTACCCTACCTTGTTTCAGAAAGGAATCACTTAGACACATTCAAATACAATACCATTAATTTCAAAATAAGTGGATGAAGGAAAAATAACAAAAATAAATAAGATTTGAGAGATATCTGAAAAGATAAAATGAAGCCAGGAGTGATATTAACATAAAAAAATTAGGCTGCAATATTCTGTACACTTGTTAGAAGCGGGCCACAATCTGGCTGTAAGCTCTGGAGCATGTGATACAAAGATAAAGCCTGGCCAGCTAAATTATTCATCGTGTCCTTAAGATTAAAAACGAGGGAGGAGGTAGAAGAGGAAAAGGAAATTTACTCAGAAGAATTGCAATATTCCTGGGAGTGGGAGAGGAACCTCTCCCTTGGGCCCTTTTAAGGAAGGCAAGATATATTTAGTTGCTTTCCTAGATTATAACTATATATTTCAGGTGTTCTTTATCTTTTACAGACACTATCTTCCTGATTCACCCCTAACAGGCAAGATTGAATAAATTGAGAGTTCAGGGGTAAAATAAGAGAGCATTTATGTATATATGGGGGCAGAAGGGGGGTGTTTGTAAATGATAGCTACTTCTTTTTTAGGACGGGTAGACACACAAACAGGGTTCCATGATAAAGATAAAGAGAAGACATTTTTTAAAGATGAAAACAAAAGTTTTCTTTACATAGAGACTACTGAAAAGAAAATCAATATGCTCCATTTCCAATAGAAAGCCCTAGAGTTTCCATGTCCTCTAATCCTAGAAAGCCAAGAGAAGCAAGAAAGGAATCAGAGAAGGAAGAGGTAGGAGTCATTAAAGAAAAACACAGCAAGAAGCTTCCCACTGACAGTCATCCAAATACCAAAGGTAAGCTCAAACTGTTAACTCAGAGATGAGGCTACAGTTGGAGAAGACGATAAAAGCCTTCTTTATGTGATAATATTTTTATGATCATTTTTGGTTGGGTGGGTTTTCTAATTAATAAGCATAAGATTTTGAACACAAAGAACAACTTTACTTTTGGCGGTCCACATGCATGTGTTTTTAGTAAGGATCTCTCTCTGTCTCACACACACACACACACACACACACACACACTCACACACACAACACACTTACCTTGTTAAGCCACTTTAGCCCTGGTATCGTATTCGAGTTTATCTGTTCCTCTAGCCATGGGCGCATCCGCATCCTTTCCACCGGCATGGTACCCTTTTACAGAAAAGAAAAACAACATTAGGCATTTCTGCTACTGTCATGTCTGCACTATAAAGTTCTGCACCCCCGCCTGAGCCTCTTCTGTCCTCAAAACCCCACAGCCTATGTGTACACAGGGATTGGGGGGCTAGGGGAGCGTACTGAGGGCCCTAGAGTCACCTGCCCCATCTTGAGCACTCTGCTCACCCCGAGGAGCTGTCTCGGTGGGGCAATGGTACGGGCCAAGCCTGCTCTCAGCTGAGAGGGCCCCCTGGACATAGGAGGCCTGGACAGGCAGAATATCATCTAGCCAGAGGGCCCAGACACCTCAGGGTCACCTTGCCTAAAGCTAGGTCTACCCTCTCCTAACCTAGCTGTGTTTACAGCAGACACCTTCAATGTATCAGACATTCAGAGGACCAGTATTTTACAAGTACCTTAGGGTATTATCCTTCCAAATGCCAAGGTGGACCAAGCAAAACAGTTGTGGGAAACAGTGGTTATAATCAACTCATTCCTTTGGGGCATCTGGGTTATAGAAGTGCTTTAAACCCTCAATACTGACATTTTAAAGCTCTAAAGGAACCAATTCACTTGGCTCCAAGGTCTTTCACCAACTAGCCATTCCCTCCTAATGTTCTGTCTCCTTTCAGAGCACACCAGCATCTTGCTCTGGCTTCAGCTTTGCTTTTACATTAATGCATTCTCCTCACTCCCTCAACGATCTTTCTTCCCTGCCACACTCCCCCTCTCACCTGACATCATCCTCTGCTTTCCTTTAACTTACTTTCCCTCTGAAAATCGTTTCATGGTCTAAACACCTTTCCTCTACCAGCACGCATGATGCCTCTCTCCCCTCCTTCCAGATACATTTCTAGATAATCTTTCCCTTGTCCACCTAAGTATATCCAGAATGGAAGCACTAACAAAGTTCTGTCTGCCACACATCTTCATCCTATTTACACATAAATTTAAATTTAATGTGGGATTCAAAAGCCAAGATGATGCCAGTTTAAGCCTCCATTCTCTAGGACTTCATGGACAGTGTGGCATAATCCTCTTTTCAACCCTTAGCTGTCTCTTCTTTATTTCACCCATCTCCTCTCCCAAAAATGAGCTCTGAAAATTCTACTCAGATGAATTTGGGCTGAGATGATCAAAGTCTCAATAACTCTCTCTTTCAGCTCACAGAGGACTTCCTCTCTCCTCTATGCCCACCCCAGCTCATGCCAGAGTGCAGGCATCATTACCTGAACCAGCTGGGGCAGCACCATTTGCCTGTAGAGCCTAACTAAATTCTAGAACTAAATTCTGGAACCTGCCTTTCCCTTGTACATCTAGCCCAGATCTGATCCACTCATTGTTGCAGATGCCTCCTCCTTCTTGACCATACCTTGCCCTCTGCTCCTCTTTCCCAGGCCTTGCCAATCCTTACCCACCCTTCAACACCCAGCTTCCACCCTCCTCCACAAGGCCTTTCCAGATCACTCCAGTCTGAAGGAATCCTCCTCTTCCACCTCCCACAATACTCACTGGTCTTATCCTGCTCAGGTGAAAAGCAAACATTACTTTAGGGCAGTTGTTATATGTTGTCTTTATTCTTATCTTACTCTCACCTTAACTATGAACTGTTCAGTTGTGTATACCCTCTCTTCCTAACCAAATGGTAAGTTCTTTGAGAGTGGGAACTTCACCTGTTATAGGTCTTTTTATAATCCTATAAAGCCCAAATGCAGCCTTCCACCCAGGAGATGTTCAATACAAGAACCAGGCCAGTTCTGAAGATCAGCCAAGGTGGGTTACCACTGCAGGTTGGCTCTGTCCATTCATCTGGTGGCTTCAGGCCACCATTGTTTGAGATGAGTAACGGGAACCTGAAGGACAGTCCAAAAGGACATGGAATGGCCACATGATGCCCCAAATATAGCTGCTCTTAGTGGTTCTCAAGTCATTCCACTCACTCATTCATTCATCCACCCATTCAAAGATCATTCACTGAGAATGATATTCCAGGAAGAGGAAAAGGTAAGACATTCTCTGCCCTCTAGAAACTCCTAGTCTAAGAGGAGACAGGAAAGAAAAATTAAGACATGAAGAGTTCTGTGTACAGAATGACAAGGTGTTACAGAAGAGTTCTGGGAGTGCTGGGAAAGCTGTCCACAGAAGATCCCACTGGGTGACTGGCCACAGCAAGGGCTCCACCCAACAGAGTGATGACCACCAACTCAGTCAGATCCCCCCTCTTAAGAATATCTCAAGACACAGAAAGGGGGCAGCTAAGTCCAGAGCAGTAAAGAAAGCAGAGGGAGGGGCAGAAGTAGGAGTAGCTAGCAGTCATGAGCTCTTCTACAGGGACAACATGACAAGCAGAACTGCTAGGGGTCACTACCGTTGATGCTCTGCCTATACTTAGCAACGAAAAAACAAAAGGGATGCATAAATGGCCCTGCTTCCAATTTGTCATTATAATGATATGGTATTTTTTTCACAAACAACCCATTTGGAAAAAATGGCCACCTGAAATATTTCAAAAAGCTTTCTGCCTTTAAAATTAAAGCCAACATGGGGAGATACAGTCAACCCTCATTACTTGTGGGTTCCATATTTGCAAATCTACCTACTCACTAAAATTTATTTGTAACGCCCAGATCAATCCTCGGGGTGTTTTCATGGTCATTCACAGACATGCACAGAGAGGTGAAAAATTTGAGTTGTCCAATGTACACACTCCCAGCTGAGGTTGAACAAGGAGACATTCTGCCCTCTTCTTTCAGCTCTCACACTGTAAACAAGTGTTCTATTTATGGTCTTCTTAGTGCAACATTTTTTGAATTTTTGTGCATTTTGTTGGTGATTTTGCTGTTTCAAATGGCCCTCAGGAGTGGTCTGTCTGAAGTGCAGTCCAGTGTTCCTAAACGTAAGAAAGCTATGATGTACCTTATGGAGAAAATACGTGTGTTAGATGAGCTTCCTTCAGGCATGAGTTATAGGGTTCTTGGCTGTGAGTTCAATGGTAATGAATCGACAATATATATCAAAGAGTCTTTTAAACGGAATCATAAAACAAGATTATGTATTGATTGACGAAAATGTGACTAGAGGCTCATGGGACCCTAATGTCCTCACAAGAGGGAAATTTGGACACAGATCCACACAGAGAGAACGCCATGTGAAGACACAGACTCAGAGGGATGACAGCCTTGTGCAGACAGAGGCAGAGCCTGGAGTGATGCTGCCGCAAGCTGAGGAGTTCCTGGAGCCACCAGAAGCTGAAGAGGCATAAAATGATCCTCCTCTAGAGGCTTCAGAGAAGAAAAGCCCTATGAACACTTCGGTTTTGGACTTTTAGCCTCCAGAACTGTGAGAAAATAAATTTCTGTTGTATAAGCCCAGGAAACTAATACAGAAGGTACTCTGAGGGCAAGAAACAGGGCCCCAACCTAGACTACGGGTGAAGGAAGGCATCCTGAGGCGTGAGAGGAAGAGGGGACACTGTAAAGCTCCCAGGGCAGGAGGACCAGCTGCCAAAGGCAGTCAGCAACAGGGAGAACGCCAGAGAGAGGCCAACGCTGCAGGGCCTGGGAAACCATGCCGAGGATTTTGGCCATCATCCCAGGACTGAAGAGAAAACTGAAGATTTATGCAAGTGAATGACATGACCAGTTTCCTTAATAATAAAGGTAAGAGCTGATTACAAAATCCAGACCAGCACTTCACTAACTTGAACGTGCATACGAATCTCGATTCGGTAGGTCTAGGTGAGCCCTGTGATTTACAAGCTCCCAGGTCCACACTCGGAGGAGCAAGGCTCTAGGTTAACTTTCCTTTTTCCGAGTCATCTGACTCTTCTGCGACTTCCTGCCAAGGCTGTCCATTCTGCAGCCGGACCTCCTCCATCAGTCTCAGCGTGTCAGATTCTGCTGCATCATTATCTGTTGGTCCGTCCTTATTTACATACTACGCCTTTCTAACAAAACCAAACCTCAAAGTTTATCGCTTACCTAGCCAAAATACTACGGAAATCAGGGGCCGCCCGGTGGCGCAGCGGTTTCGTCCGCGCTTGGCAGCCCGGGGTTCGCCGGTTCGGATCCCGGGCGCCCGCCGATGCACTGCTTGTCATCCATGCTGTGGCGGCGTCCCATATAAAGTAGAGGAAGATGGGCACGATGTTAGCCCAGGGCCAGTCTTCCTCAGCAAAATAGAGGAGGATTAGCAACGGATGTTAGCTCAGGGCTGGTCTTCCTCACCAAAAAAAAAAAAAAAATACTATGGAAATCACACATGTAAAAATTTTTCTAAATCTTTAATCAGGGCTGTCATTAATTATAAGTAGATTTTTAGGAAAAGCCAAAATAGCAAGTATCTTATCAGAGTAGGGCAAACTCTGTTATAAAGGGCTTCACTTATTTCAGGTTCTATGTTGTTTTTTTAAAATACCTAGGACATCCCCGATGATACACAACGAAAAGCTAACCCTTTTACATGAAGGTACTTCCTCTTTTTCGTTTGATTTTATGGACTGGCCCCACCTCCCACACAGTGAACAGGTAATGAATTACCAGTGGTCATGCCACATGACACAGACGAAAAAGACT
Organism: Tapirus indicus; assembly: GCA_031878705.1. Classification (NCBI taxonomy): domain Eukaryota; kingdom Metazoa; phylum Chordata; class Mammalia; order Perissodactyla; family Tapiridae; genus Tapirus; species Tapirus indicus. The sequence continues at coordinate 27,503,230 of CM062937.1, read as the reverse complement.
GCAGTTTGACATAGATTTCTCAGAACTATCAGAGGTTGAATACACATTCTTACTTCTGTGAAAGAAAGCAAAAGTGGAATTCTACACTGAGCTTAGCAGTAGAAACTCATCATTTAGTTTGACGCTAAAAATAAATTATATTTCCAGAGATTAAAAAGCTGGCATGGCAGTCACAGAGGGTCAGAGGACTGAGTACTAAAAAAAGACATTTACTCGGCATGGTTTTCTAGCTTCCATCAATGAAATTCAAGGTGATAGATTGGCCTTCCTTCTGAAAGGCAAGTTTCCCACAGTCACCAACACCCAGACCACGTGAAACTTGAACAGAGTTGAAGAAGGCACAGAACTGGATAGAGAAGGCACAGAGGTGCTATTTTCGCCAAGAGAACCAAAATACACCAGAAATCAGGACACTTGTGTTCCAGTCCTGACTTGATCATTATTAGCGTGTGTCCTTTAGCCAGTCATTCGATCTCGCTGGTCCACACTTTGATCATCCAGAAAAAGGAGAGGTTTCAAAAAGATAATTTCTGAGGTCATCTATGACTCTAAGAATCCTTTTCTAACATGAAGGCTCATAATCTGATTTATCTTTTTTGTAAGCTTCTAGTCTTGTACAGTGGGTTGTTTTTGAAAGTGAAATGCTAAAATTTTATGGTTCTATAAACCTAAAATATGAAGCCTCCACCCTTGAGGCTAACAAAAGTCACTTTCTAAAATCAGCTATCATTACACCTTTGGGGTTTGCAGTTGGGATCATCTGCAAAACCATGACATTGGACTATAAACCAATTCAGCACATCGCAGGTATTTAGGATATTACTGGTGCCAGGGATGCTGCATAAAGGCATGCAAGCTGTTCACTGTTATTCATAGGACATAAATCATGTCCCCCACGAAGCTGACAATGCTATGGTCCTGATTAGTGTCATTAACAGTGATCTTGATATTAACAGCAATAACTTTGGAAGTTTGGATCTTGGAATAGTAACAGCAATGCTATTTACTGAGCACTTACTATATGGCAGGCATTAAAACCATGGTTTTCTGTGAGTTTTTCATTTAACTTTTACAAGCCTACAAGGGAGGGACTTCATTACCCACATTACAAATGAGAGGATAGGTTAGGGAACTGCTCAAGGGCAACCTGCTGGTAAATAGGGGAGCCAAGACTCTCATTCAGGTCTGTCTGAAATGCCCAGGCTCAGAAACCCTAACCTCTGCTTTCACCTTACTTTAGAAAAGCACTCAGTTATGACGACCTTAACTCTTCTACTTACTGAAACTTTCCCAACTCCTCTCTGTCTTGCATACCACTGACACATTAATCCTCCTAAAATACCACTTAAATCATATTAATGTCCTGTTCTAGAGACTTCTAAACATCCCTGCTGGATTTAAGATAATAAAATCCTTGGCTGAGCGGGGGTGCTTCTGGTAATAGCACAATAGGTAATTCAGACCTAACTCCCATGGTGGATAACTAAGAAACCTGGACAAAATATGTTTTAAAAATATGTTTAAAAGCATCAGAGAACTAATAAGGTAGGAAAGAATTAGGAAGGCAAGATCTGGGAGAAGAATGGAACCCAGAAAGGTCAAGCCTGCCACTTGGGGCAGCTCTTCTCTTAGCCTAGGGGCATCTGCTGATTCCAGAAGAGGAGGCTGCAGGGAAGAGAAGCTGAGCAGAGTTTTCAACGCATTAGGGTGACTAGTGGGACGAGAATTAAAGATGAGGACCAAACTAGGAAAAGAAGTCCTGGAAACCATCCCCTCCAAGCTTTGTAAGGGATAAAAACTAGATCTTAGCAATCTCAGCATATGATTTTTTTTCTTTCCATATTAACTTGAGAACTCTCACCTTTTCACTTACAGGAAGCACTTTACGGCTTTTCTTTTTCATATCCAAATTGCCAGCATCACTACTCTTGCGCTTTTGGGCCATTATTAAGTAAAACAAGGGTTACTTGCACACAAGCACTGCAAAACTGTGACACTCAATCTGATAACCAAGGAGGCTACTCAGTGACTAATGGCCAGGTAGCTTGCACAGCGTGGATACACTGGACAAAGGGATGATTCACATCCCAGGCAGAACGAAGCAGAATGGCACAAGATTTCATCAGGCTACTCAGAATGGTGCATACTTTAAAACTTATAAATTGTTTATTTCTGGAATTTTCCATTTAATATTTTTGAACTGTAGTTGACCGGGAAACTGAAACTGTGGATAAGGAACGACTACTGTACAGATACCAAATGTTTCAGACACAGTCGTTAAAACAACTATGCCTAATATGTTCAAGGAAATAAAAGACAAGATGGAAAATTTTGGCAGAGAACTGGAGACTTTAAAAAAACAGAAATTCTAAAACTAAAGGATAAATAATTAAAATTAAAAATTCAATCGATAGGTTTATCAAAAGATTAGACACTACAGAAAAAAGATAGTAAGTGAGCCAGAAGACAGGTCAGAAGAAAACTGAATGAAGCACTTAGAGACAAAAGATAGAAAATGTAAAAAAATATATATATATATAAAATTCATAGAAGATTTTATTTTTGACCTAAAAACGTCCAAAGTATGGGTAGTTTGAAGTTCCACAAAGACAAGATAAAGAATGAGGCAGAAGCAATATTTGAAGACGCAATGACCAATTATCTTCCAATCACAGATTTAATAAATACATGCACCGCATAACGATGTTCCAGTCAATGCCGGACTGCATATATGATGGTGGTCCCATAAGATTAGTACCATATAGCCTAGGTGTGTACTAGGCTATACCATATACGTTGGTGTAAGTACACTCTATGATGCTCACAAAATGATGAAATCACCTAACAACTCATTTCTCAGAACATATCCCCGTTGTTAAATGATGCACGACTGTACTACAGACCCCAAAGGGACAAATACAAATAAAATCACACCTTGACATACTGTAGTACACTTGCTGAAAACCAAAAATATAGAGAAAAATCTTAAAAACAGCTAGAGGAAAAAATAGTCTTCACCTTCAAAAAACAAAAAAACCCAGAAGACTTACAGTGACTACTCAACAGAAAAAATGGAAGACAGAAGACAATGGAAAGATGTCTTTTAAGTACTGAAAGAAAATAACTGCTATTTAAAATTTTTATATACAGTGACTACTTCCTTCAGGAATGAAGAGGAAATAAAGGCATCAGAGAAAAACAGAGAATTTTCTGCCAGCAGCCCCACAGCTCATGTAACAGCTCCCCCCCCAGTTACAGTCACAGGAAATAGGTCAAAACTGGGCAAGTAAAGGCAAATGTATGGGATGCTAAGAACAAGGTTGAAGTTTGACTGTGTGTCACAGAAGCCCACCACAGCAGTGCTTGGCCCCATCTCTTTTGCAGCTGCATCTTTTGTTTTAAAGTGCCTGTGAGAGGGCTCTTGTCACCTAATAGCCCTCCCAACATACCCATGTGCCCACCATCTTACCAACCTACAGAAATGCTACCCTCCCAACAAAAGCTAGCTCAAATCTATTTTCATCCATTAAACCTTCTCTCACAACTCTAACCACTGGACCCTCTTCTCCTATGGCATGTATTGTCTGCAGTATCCAGTCATTCAGTGTACCAACAAATATTTATTGAACACAAATTATTACAAGGAACTGTGCTAAGTGCATAGTGGAGAATTCAAAGATGTGTAAGACATAATCACTACCCTTGAGGAATTAATAAGTTAACTAGGGATATGAGATATAAATCATATAAAGCTACCTAATAATGTAATAATTATAATAATAAAAGACTGCAATAGAGATTAGAAGACAGTCTATGATTAACTGCCAACTTTCCTAAGGAATACATAAATCATTATTAGATGGGTTTGTAAGGGAAAGTTTTCAGTAACGGAAGAGCTTATAGGATGGGGAGGAATTGGTTAGGCAGAGAGAAGGTAGAAAGCAAGCCAGGCAAGGTAAATGGTTGGTATCAATGGCCAAAGCAGGACCCAGGAAGATAAGTTTGCTGATGTGGGCAGAGCAATTGACTTATGCACCAATGTGGGTGGAGCTTCATAAGAGTCAGCTAGCACGTGAGAAGCACAGAGGGATATTTTACGTAAATTGTCTCTAACCCTCACAACAACCTTAATCAGCTAAACACCATTATCCCTATTTTAGAGATGAGGAAAAGTGTAGCTCGAAAAGGTAACTTCAAAAAAAAAAAAGGAACCATGTCCAAGTTACCCAAGCCCCTACATGGGGAACCAACATTTGAACCCAGGCCTTTCTCAACTAGAGACTGAGCTTGTTTTCAGAGGCTACTAAAACCTCTGAGGGCGTGACACGAGAATAGTCATGTTTCACTATAACGAACCAAGCAGCACTCTCTGCAGGGGGAAAAAGAGGCAAGGGGATAAGCTAGAAGCTACTGCTCTGGTCCATTAATGGTGGCTATGGGAATGCACAAAAATACCACAAGAGGCAACACACTTGTAGGAATAGAATAGCAAGTTTTAGCAGTAATTTTTCCCAGACATACAGTAATCCTTCCCAAAATACAAGTTCCTATTACATGACATTCTACACTCCTCACACTGACTTTTGGGTACCTTTTCAGCAAAAGTAAGAATTTCAGCTCAAAATTATGTGACCTGGGAGGAAGCTGGAGTTGAAAATTGAAAATCATCATCATTATCATCATCAACATTATCCTCATCACATTTGTTCAGGTGCTTACTAAGAATCAGACACTAGGCCAAGTGTTTTTCATGTATTACTTCATTTAATCTTCAAACAAGCTATCTGAGGTATAGTACCTTATCTCCATTATACAGATGAGGAGATGAAGCTACTTAGCAAGTTACAGAGCTATCAAGTGGTAAAGCTAGGATTCCAGATCTGCCTGACTCTGAAGAATATACCAGAAATCTCTAGACCAAACTTCTGGTAGCAACCCATTAGAGGGTCATGAAATCAATTTATTGGATTAAGATCAGCATTACTGGATGAAGATCAGCACTTTAATTTTAATGTTCAAGAATACAGAACAGAAACTATGGGAGTCCCCCAAACAAGAGTAAGCATTGTTTTATTAAACTTTGTTTCAATCCTATATTATATTATACTGATACTGTGGTCAAGTGTATAAAAAGCATTGCACTAGGATGAACTGTTTCCCAGGTGTGTGTACAGATGTGTGAGAACATGTGGGTGGTGGATGGAGAGGAGGTAACAGTGGAAAGTAGAAAGCAGAAGAGAAGGCTACAGGAAGACAAGAAGAAGCAAACCCTTAGAACTGTACCAACTCCCAGAAGACAGAAGTGAAATGTATAAGAGATGTTTAATAGCATGTGCTTGGCACGAAAATATCATGTTCAGAGGGAAGATAATATGACTGTATATTAAAGTGAGGAGTTGAGACCTACTCATTTGGCTACACTTAATCCTTCTCTGCCTACAGTATTCAAATCAGTCTACATACTCTGGTGGGACCCTGGAGGATAAAGTCAACAATAACCAGTCATGAAATCAAAAAGACATTTAACATTTAGATGGGCTGCCAGACACAGAAAAAAGCCTGCCTCTCAGTGTACATATTTTCTACATCAATGCAATCCAATTTTAAGTTTTGTTAAACTTTAGGAGAGTTAGTAAGCAATGGAAATCAATTGTATGATATCCATTGTATCATTGATATAATCCTTATTTCATGCATTTATTGTTTTATTTTATTGAACTTCAAAAATATGCATGTCATAGATTCACTTAAGAATTTCCATCTCTATCCCAGTTTTTCTCAAGATTTTAAGCAATTCAAAGATGAATTCTCCTACTATGTGGATTTTTCAAGAATCCAACCTTGAATGATGTGACAGGATTGCTGTAAATGGCTACTCTCAATATACCATAACCTATAGTTATACTTTTTTATACTTCTCTAGTCACCTACACCAGCTCCCAAAACTACCTGTGCAACATTATTATCTGGGGAATTTTAAAAAAAAGAAAAAAAGATTCCCTAGCCCCATCCTAGACCTACTGAATAAGAATCTCTAGGGTTTAGGAACCAGGAATTCTTTTATTATCCTAGAGTTATTTTGATATGCAGCTAAGTATAGGTATCATGCCATTTAGTACCCATTTGCCCAATGGCATTCCAGATCCCATAAGTTTAAAAAACATCTCCAGTTGAGTCATGGGAAAACAGGGAGGCCAATGGTGAATAGATTTCATCACGAATGGTATAAAAATGCATATGAAATTAAAATTCTAAAATGCCTTTAAATACCACAGAACAAGTTTCCCATCCTGAGAATCACCCAGATTATAGTTTTGCATATTCGCCATAGTACCCACAATTTTCTTATCAGGCATGTTTTCTATATCCTTTTAGAAAATATTACCATCACTACTTTACAAAAATTTCCCTGTCTCTGACCACAAACTACTGGGGTACCTGAAACAGGGTGATTTAGCCTCTGATAGTAACTTGTGCTGCATCATTGCAACCCCAAGCTGACAGAGAAACTGACTTATGGCCTCCACATGTACACTCGAAAGGCACCAAAATATAACTGGTTTTCAGTACTGCAGGTGAGCCAACGGTCATTCTAGGAAAATGTTCTCAATGCAGCCGTGAGAGAACAGGACTTCTCCATCCAGCGAGTAATCCTTGAAAATAGATGGCACATATTACGTCTATGTTGTGTGCACTTTTCCGAGAGAGGGCTCAGAACCCCATAGCCCACCCCTGCCCAAAGAGCTCCACTTCCCTGCTCCCTTCCTCTCCCTAGAATGGCCACTCTCTGGCCCCATTCTTTTCCCAACACCGCTGCCCTACCACTTCACTACAAATGGGTCTCACCACCTCTCTCTTCCTGTCTGATCATGCGGCAAAAATTCATGACTGGGCTGAATGATACCTAGTCATAAAAAATAACACTATGATAGATTTATAGTTTATCACCTCAAGCGAGCTTTCAAAGTCTCTGCAGATCTTTTTGCTTCTCCCTCATAGCTCCTGTTCCCATTCCCCACAGGAGCAATTTCAGATCTTCCACCCTCCTACTCCCTAATTTTCTTCCACCCTCATCAATCCCCGCAAATGATCTTGCCTCCAACTTCAGAGAGAAAAGCAGAGGCCATCAGGCTTTTCTTTCTGAATTTCTGACTCCCTTCTCCCTTCAATCTTATCTGGATTTCTGTGACCTCCTTTTTCCCATCTTCAGACCAGGGGGGCGGTAATGCCACACTCTCTGGAACAGGTTTAAGAGGAGACACACTGAGATTGGGTTCAGGTCTACTGGATTTGAGATATCTTTGGGATATCCAAAAAGAGATGTCAGGTGGGCAATTAGATATGTGAGGCTGGAGCTCAGCAGAAAGGTCTAGCCTGGAAATAGCCAACCCCCCCTTTACAGATTGTTCAAATGCCATGTCTTCCAGGCAGCCTACGCTGGCCAACTAAAATCTTCTTTTGAATTCATAAAACACACTGCCTCTACTATGTATCTTATGCTGCCTTGTAGTCTTTGTTTCATTTCTATGTGCCTTACCCCACTGAAACAAATGCTCCTTTCCAGCTGCAAACCTGGAAACCTACGTCAGCTTTGCTACATATGATAATATGTAGACCTATGTAGTCTTGTACTTTGCAACCAGCAGGCATCCAATTCACATAGACCAGCCCTATCCAGCAATCTGGACATGTTCTATATCCACCCAGCCCACCAAGGTAGCCACTACTAGTCACCTGAAATGTGCCTAGTGTGAATGAGGATCCATTTGTCCCCAAAGATAAACACACAGTTTCAAGGCCAGTTCTAGTCTTTCCAAATCACAGTGAGTGGTCAGGTGTCTGGTAAAAACAAAGTATCTGCATAGGACACCCCTGCCGGGCTCCTGAAGAGGCAGGTTACCCACCTGACACTGAAACTGCTCTACTCTGAGAAAAGCCTGGTTTTAAAAGGCCTGACTCACACTGTGCAAATTTAATCACCTTTTGGAAGGCAACCTGTTGGTAAGTGGAGGAGCTTCTGTGTGAGTAATCCTCATCCCCGTTGAGACCTGCAAGCCCTTGAAAAACACCACCAGCTGGCAGGTACAGAGCACACAGTATCCACGCTACATCATGATGATATTAACAACAGCTAATGGATATTAAGTGCTTAACGGTGTTAGGCAAGTTCTAAGCTCGTCATGACTATTAAGTTCACTTGATTCATCACAAGCCTATAAGGTAAGTGCTACTAAAATCCCCATTTTATAGATGAAGAAACTGAGGCACACAAGGTTAAGTAACTTGGACAAGGTCACAGAACCGCTGAGTGGCAGAGCTCAGATTTAACAGACGGAGTCTTAGGCTGTTAGTTTGGAGTATGAAGCCAATCTGGGGTCCACAGAAAGAGGCATCAAGGGCCCAATGCCTCCCAGTCTGACACAGCATCTGCACTGGGAGCCTGTGCTGAAGGGGCCCCCAGCCAGGGCCGGGAGAGCCCCAAGGGCCTGATGAATAGAAAGCAGCTTCCCAACCTCCTCTACCCACACCCTCCACTCCATTAATTCACACTTCCTGCCCCTTTTAGTACCTTCCTGGCTGGTGGAAATCAGCAAGACCTACTGCATATCCTGTCCAGCCAGAGCTTTATTTTCATAATTTGTACTAGGAAAACAATATTTCCCCATTCCCATACTCCAAAATAAAAATATTTTTCCACTCTCCACCCCTTCGCCTCCATCCCCTTTTTAAGAAAGCAAGAGGAAAGAACCAGGGGTCATGTTTTTCTTGAGTCACTGGGTATATCTCCAGTTGTTTCACTTTAGTGTCTGCCTCTCCTCTGCCATAGAGCAGGGTCCCCAGGCCCAGAGCATGGCCACTGGGGTCCTGGAAGGGTCTTCTGAAAACAGGGGCCCCTGGCCAGTCTATGACTGATTAACCTGGACAACTATTTCAGGAGCACCAATAAGCCCCATAGAAAGCTGATGTTCTATCATCTTCGTGTTAATTTCACATTAACATTTTTGTAAGGTACTGAAACCGCTCAAGTGCTAAGCATTTTGGGTGTCTGTCAATTTCCACCCCCTTCCGTGTATATCAAGAGCAAACTCTTGGCTATGAGGCCATTTTGCTTCCCCCTCATTTTTGGTATCAGGCCCTCTAAGGAGAGTCAAACCCCCATGCCTGTAAGCCCCACTCTGACCCGCTTAAATCGCTCGGCATCCTGTTTGTTCTATACTGCTCTACACCAACTCACTTCTCTTTGGGAATTAGGGGGCCAGTTTTAAATCTGCCCTTCCAAAAAAGCTTCACCTGACCAATGCAGATTCAACTATTACCACAACAGTCATTTGCCTGTACTGATATGACAGCCCCCCAAAATATTTGGATATTAACAATAGTTGATCTTGTCTGACTCTTAGCTAATTAATTTGACCTGGAATTTCCTAATAAGTGATTATGAGCTCCACAGGGCCTAGCACTGTCCTTATTTATCATCGAGGAGGATGGTGGCCATGATGCAGGACATCACTCGGGGTCAGACAGCCGCCATGACTCCAGGACAGCATGGCCAGCCATGGGCAGGGAGATCAGGGAAGGCCTGTGTCCACCACAACTGGGCAAGGAGTGAGCCTGTGGCTAGTGCTACTTCTTTATCACCATACCTTATATGACACTAGGATTGGGGAGTTGTGACCTTAAATAAGAAATCAACCTGCCATTCCCCTAAAAACTCAGAAATCCTTTAGTCTCTGCCACTCTCTCCACAACTGTAGGAGTCACTCAGGTTTGGGAGCATCTCCATGGCCACTCCCCAGTGCACTGCTTCAGGAACCAAACGCAGAGGGTAGCAGAACCCAAGCTCCTCATGCCTGAGTTTTCATCTGTAAAATGGGGATAACTTCCCCAGGGTTTGTGGTAAGGATCAAATAAGATGTATAAAGTGTCTAGCCAACTATCTAATCAAGAGTGGATATTTAATAGTTAATAGTTTCCACAAACACAAATTTATGGCCAAGGATGTTCAATAGACCATTATTTATAACAGCAAACAATTTAAATTGATCCAAATACCAGACAGTAGGAAGATGGCTAAATAAAATGTGCTAGGCTCAAATAACAGAATATTGCACCTATACAAGAATATTTTATTTGTATGAGAAAATTTTCAGAATATATGTTAATATAGTTAATATATATAATTATATATCCTATGTATGTATTTTTATATATTCTATATAAGTAATATATAAGTTAATATAGCTCAGAATATAATACAAGTTAATAAGTGAAAAAAAGTAGACACTGGGGGATGATTTTCAACCATCAGGACAATGAACTTCTAGGACATGCTGGGCCGTGGGTGACTTCCTCATGGCTGTTGAGTCCCAGCTCTGACACAGTGCTCTCTTCTGTCACAGCGCTGATGACAGTCAGAGCTCACCCCACATGCGTGTTCCAGCTGGCTCTCGCAGATGGCCAGCACCGCCTAGTACGGGACTGACAGTGCGCAGCAAGACACAGTTGTCTGGCCTGGAACTGGGCAGCAGGGGCGGGGAGCACCCCCACTCTGGCGGCACCGTATCAGGTGAGGAAGCTTCCTAAAAAGTTAGAGTAATGGGCTGCAACGCTTTACAGCATGGGGTGTCTTGAGGGGTGCAGTCCCCATGAGAAATCATAAAGTCCTACAACATCACAATGAGTACCATCCTGTGCTCACTCCAAGTCCTGAGTTTTCCAAGAACCCAGATGTCAGCAGAGCACTGTAATTTTAGATTAGAAAACAAGAACAATGTGGCAATAGAGAACATTCTTCTCCAAATGACTGAGAGAGCTTCCTTCTACCCTTCCTTCCTCCCTCCTTCCCTCCCTTTTGACTGATTTAGCCCAAAAGCCCAGTAGGTGGAACTGAGCAAAGCAGATGTACTGGATTGAATAGTGTTCCCCTAAAATTCATGTCCACTCAGAACCTGTGAATATGATCTTATTTGGAAACAGGGTCTTTGCGGATGTAATCAAGTTAAAATGAGGTCATAATGGATTAGGATGGGCCCTAAGTCCAATATGACCGGTGTCATTACAAGAAGAGGGAAATTGGGACACAGAAACACATAGAGAAGAGAAGGCCATGTGAACATGAAGAAAGAGATGGGAGTGATGCATTACAAGCCAAGGAAGGCCAAGGCTTGCTAGCAACCACCAGAAGTGAGGAGAGAGGCAAGGATTGGTTCCTTACAGCCCGCAGAAGGAACCAATCCTGCCAACATCTTAATTTCAGACTTCTGGCCTCCAGAACTGTGAGACAATAAGTTTCTGTTTAAGTCACTCAGTTTGTGATTCTTTGTTATGGCAGCCCTATGTGGCAGACAGTAATATAATATAGTCGACATTAGTGGCGTGGGGCAGAAGCATTCCAGTGTGGGATACTGGCATAAAGAGGGTGTCCATTTGGATGGGAGGAGGCAGCAGCACCTGGCTTGTGGAGTACTGGAGCCCATGTGGGGCAGCGAAGACAGATGCAGCAGGGAGACAGCAGCCCAGATTGGGGTGTCAGGGCCCAAGTGAGTGGGCTCCTGTACAGGAGGGCAGCAGTCCTGTCCAGAGTGTAGGAGCCCAGGGAGTAAGGTGGGGAGGGCATCCTCATTGTGGTGGGGTGGCCAAGGGGACGTGAGATTAGGTACATACAGGCAATTGATTAAATTAATTAATACATTGAGGGAGCCAGGTTTCTCACTATTGGAGAAGGAAGTTCAAATACAGAAAGAAAACTAGAATCACCCAGGCTATTGGATTGGAATAGGACTGAATTTATAGTTTTTCATATATCTTGATAAATACAGAAATAAATATCGATGCAAAAAGCATGGCTATGTGTCAGTATATATGTAAATAGTACATATATTTCCTAACCCCGTCCGCTAAGAGGGTCTGGGGGCAGCAATACACCAATGGTGATGACAGCATGAAGTGCCCAAATCTTAGTTTCTAAATACCACTCTCGACTAAAAGGAATCACGGCTTCTTAGAAAAAGGGCTGATTCTGAGGCTAGGAAAGGGGAAGCAAAAGATGAGCCTAAGCCATTTTTCTGGGCCAGAGAGTAAGGAATTGCTCAAAGAACACTGCCAACACATCAAGAGGATACAGCAGCCAACTTGAAGGGGTTCCCACTGGCCAAAACTGAGAAAATCTGAGCACCAGAATAATCATAAAAATGTGTTATAGCCCATTGAACAAAACAGAGATCTCTGAAAAAGTAAACAGGGAGAAGAGAAAGCTTTTCCATAAGGTAGAATGCCAACTAATAAATGTGGAAGGATGATGAAACTAGAACATCTCCATTTGGCAGCTATCGAGCTAGTAATTATTCAGTCAAGAAACATCAGTGGATGCTAAAACCAGTGGGTGAAATATGGATGAGAAACAGGACACCTACAAAGTCTCAAAGCACCTCCCACAAAATATTTTTTATTACAAAGGGAAAAAAAGAGTAGCTTTACAATGGAGAAGCCTGATAGATACCTCCTTAACCAAAGGATCAAATGAACATCACCAAGTCAAAGACATACACCACCTGAGAAGATGCAATTAGAGGAACAGAGTATCACGTCCGTGATATTCTTGCAGAAAATGCATAACCTGAATCAAATCACCAGCAAACAGCCAACACACCCAAACTGATGGACAGTGTAATTGTCAAACTGGCTTGTAATTGTCAAAAATGTCAAGTTCATGGAAGTTAAGGAAAGATTCAAGAAGCATGAGCCCTGAGCCTGGATCAGATTATTCTGCTAGGAGGGACATTATTGAGACAACTGGCAAACCTGAATGGGGTCTGAGGATTAGATGCTACCAATATTAATTGCCTGATTCTGACGGTCACATTGTGGTCATGTTGGAGAGTGTCCTTGTTTGCAGGAAAGACACACTCAAGTATTCAGGAGTAATGGGAGGTCACGTTGGCAACTTTCTTTCCAAAGGTTCAGAGAAAAAATTCTTGGGACTATTTTTGCAACTTTAGTATAAGTCTGAAATTAGCTGCAAAGGAAAAGACTTGGCGAGAAAGACAATAGCCAAGTACATAAGTGATTTATGGTCCAGAGAGGGGAAACGACAGCGTTTCTGCAAATACAACAAACTTGAGAAAATTCCCTCTGTGGTGCTTAAATCAAACTGCTGGCAGTTTTTTCTTCATCCAGGCACTGCGACTGTATTAAGTACGCGCATCAATCACTTTATCCGCCCATCCATGAGGGGCAGGGTAATCAAGGAACAATTATGTGAACAAGGAGCCTCCCAGCTCATTTCCTGGGTAAGATGAGGAGGGATGGTCCACAATTCATTTAAACTGTAGATTGTATAGAAAACTAAAAGTGAGCCGACCAAAAAGCTCGCCTGCATATTTTGAAGAAGGCTCATAAGATTTAAGAATCAAAGATTTACCTCCAGACAAACTTCTCTACTAATATTTAATTGAAGTTATGTAAATTTTAAAACACAAGTTTGGTTTCCAAGTGACACAGCCTCAGCTCATGGGTCAAGTTGGCTGCAAAGGAAAGAAGTCAGAAGCGCCCCTCCCTGGGCTGCCACTGACTGCATTTTTTAGATATTCAGCGTTCAGTGGCCCCACACCACAGTATTCTCTGTGGGACGTTTCAGGCCAGCTTCAAGTTGTCACCAGAGCCCCCAAAGCTGGCATTCCCGGCATAGTTTCATTTTCTTTCATGACAATAGTTCCTGCTCCCACAGCCTTTCAACCACTTGGCTCAAAAAAGGCCGACCATGAGTAAGGGTTTTGCTTTTTGTTTCTCATTTACTTTTCTTCAACTTGTAGAATTCGGAAGCCTGAATAACCTTCAGTTCTACTTGCTCCAACTTGGCTGAAGATTTCAGCAACTACTTTGGCCTCGGAGGAACAAGCAGAGCACATATTTACTATTCTCCAAGAAAATAACTAACACTGTAAGAGAAAGTGAAACCCGTGGGTCGAGAACAATTCCTTCCTTCAGCAAAGGCCGTACCAAGCGGCCATTCTGACTGCTGTCCCCCACCCCACCCCCAATCTGTTATCTGCCTGCAGCCACAATACTCTGTCGAAAGCACAAATATGATCTGCTTAAAGCCCATTGTTGTCACATGCACTGGCTCCAGTTTCACGTCCCTCTGCTGTCCTTATCCAGCCAGTGGGTCTGCCCCAAGGCCTCTGCACCTATTGTCCCTTAGTCTCAAGAGCGACCCCTTTCAATGGCTAACTCTAACCTTCTTCAGGTCTTAGCTCCAAAATCACTTCCTCAGTCAGCCTCCTTAGTCTCCCCAGGCCAGACCAGGCCCCCAAATCTGTCTGCCCCACTTGACAGGAATCTCCATGAGGCCAAGACCAACTGTGTATGTCCACCACTCTGTTCCCAGGGCCGAGGATGGCCAAGGCTGATGCGTGAATAAACTATGAACTGACCATGTATGCCAGGCGTCAAAGACAATCAAAGGGGGAAGGGAGAGGAGGCTTGCAGCCTAGGAAAAGAAGGCTGGTACACAAGCAATTACGATGAGGAAAACAATGATTTGCCAATTTAAAAAAAATGATATGTATAAATGCTGTGGGGCATTCTGTCTAAGAAAGCAGTGGGGTATACATTTTAAAAATTATTTCTTATAAACAATGCTTTAAATTATTTTAGAGTTTCAAGATATAATCCGGAATCTTGTTTATTTCAAAGCTATATATATGAGAACTTACTAGAAACTTACTGATGCTCATCAGCACACCATTTCCCATTACCAAGAACTCATAGATGGTCAGTATGGTGATCATATCGTTATTGCCCAAAATGGAACACTTTTGAGTGTGAATGGGGCTTTATTAGTAAATATACCTTGCCTCTAAACAGATGTAAAGAGGGACTGTTCCTGGAAAAATCAGGATGTGGGGGTGTTCTGGCTGTAGGAGACAGTTGCTCTTTTATTCAAAATCTTTGGACCAGATATGTTTCAGAATTCAGGAGGTTTTGGGTTTTAGAGAAATAACAGGGTGCATACACCATATAGAACAAAACACCCCAGCAAAATCTAGAGCAGAACCCCTTAATCCAATACAGTAATATTTCTGCAGTAAACACGAACATTCATACTGACTGGGATTAGTAAAAGCTATGAACAGCTTCATGCCAGCGCAGGGCAGACTTTACAGCCAAATGAGTCATGATAAAAACTTCCAATTTTCAGAGCTTTTTGGATTGCAAATAAGGGATTTGGGATCTGTAATTAATTTCAAGTTATTTCTATCTTTGGAATATATTATTGTTCCCATGTTACACAAGAAAATCAGCATCTTCTTCCTTAAACTGTACTAACATTATAAATTAACCTGACATGCACTATGCTTAAATTCGTGAATAACAGCACATTTTTAGTCCTGAAATGAAAAAGTTTAATGCACACTGCTTTTGCATATTAAAAAGTGGTAAAATACTTTTGCTGAATATGTTTTTTATGTGTGTGTGAGGAAGATTAGCCCCGAGCTCACATCTGTTGCCAATCCTCCTCTTTTTGCTGAGGAAGATTGGTCCTGGGCTAACATCCACGCCCATCTTCCTCTGCTTAAATGGGATGCTGCCACAACATGGCTTGACAAGTGGTGGGATCCGAACCTGCGAACCTGGGGCAGAAGTGGGGCACGTGAACTTAACCGCTATGCCACCGGGCCAGCCCCAGGATATTTTTTTATAAAATTTGAAATCTTAAGTAGCCACATAAAAATTCTTATTGCCTTTACATTAGATCTACCTAACAATATGTATATGTGTTTTATTTTACCAGCCTAATACATAAAATACATATTTATAAAATAAGAAAAATTTTAAGATTCAAAGCTCCTTTAAAATATCCTCCCTGGGGTTCTTTTACAATGACATTTGTAATGACATTGTTCCTTCTTCTATAACATTATAAACATTTGATTTCAAAAATTACATTTATTACAAAAGATACTTTTATGAGTATCGAGTTAAATCAAGTTTATTTACTTGTTTCTTATTGTTCATGCAGGATGAGGGAGAACTGCATCACCCACTGAAACGGGGACGTGGGCCACTCTCCCACTTGATATAAGCCCTACTGCTCTATGGGAACCATCGTGTGAAACATAAAGACTAAATATGTAGAGTGGCAATGCAAATTTACACAAAGAATTGTTTGGAAAGTTTACCTTCTCCATTTTTTTATCACTTAAAATAATTTTGAATGGGGGGCCGGCCCGGTGGCATAGCGGTTAAGTTTGCGTGTTCTGCTGGTTCGGACCCTGGGCGCAGACCTACGCACTGTTCATCAAGCCGTGCTGAGGCGGCGTCCCACATAGAACTAGAAGGATGTACAACTGTGACATACAACTATCTACTGGGGCTTTGGGGAGAAAAAAAAAGGAAAAAAAGGAGGAGGATTGGCAACAGATGTTAGCCCAGGGCCAATATTCCTCAAAAACTAATAATAACAATAATTTTGAATGAAAGGGCAGATATTTCAATGTGAGAAGTATAATATACATCGAACGGTTTAGGTTCTGTGGGATTTGAGTAGAAATTCAGTTCAGAGATCCTTGGGCACATACTTCCTCCTGGCAGGGTGAAGAAAGAAAACAGACTAGAGCTAAAGATAGTCAAAGTGAAGGCGCCCCCAGAGACCTTCCTACTGTAAGGGCCAAGGCACTTATACCAGACTTTACATTTACATGCACTAACTCGAATATAAATATACGCATAAAGAAGTCAAACCTTGCCTCCAAAAAAATGCTCTCCCCATTCCTCAGGAGATAATGATGGTAGAAGGGACGATGAAGGCAATGACTATTTATAGACCATCTGTGATGTACCTGGTATAAAACTCCACGCTTTATCTACATTATCTCATTTAACCCTCACAATAATTCTATGAGGTAGGTACTATTATTATCCCATTTTAAGAAGAGAAAGCTGTGGCTTAGCCCATGCCAAAGCTGATTCTCTGTCACTGGGCCCCATTATCATGAGAACCGCGTATCCAAAAATAGGCTTCAGCCTTGAGTGACCAGTATTCACCCACATGTGCCCTTTGGGTCCTCAAACATAAACACTAGAGAACGGGTGTGTTTCCTGAGCTTTACTTGGACACCACACTAGATCTGACAGTTGCTTCCTCATGTCAAGCACGTTTCAGGAACAGGAGCGTTCAAGTCCCCCAGGCCTACAGACCAGAAAGAAAACACAGAGCCAGGGTTGTTGCGGCATTTCCCCACACTTTCTGTTTTGTTCGGTCTTTGTTCTGAGGGAGGGGCAATTAAGGATACAAATCACCCACAAACAAGGATGGAGCGAGAAGATAAGTGAGCTGTCTGGGGATTTTCCTAAAAGAGGAAGTCTTTTGACCCTGCATGACCCCAGAGCTGCATTCAGGAAAACACTGTGTGTGTATGTGTGTGTGTGAGTGTGTGTGTGTGTGTGAGATCTATCTCACCAGATCCAGCAGCAAACATAAGCACCGGTTTTAAAACCCGAAGACCCTAAGCAAAACTTTGTAACACCTTCACACCTGTTTGACATCCCCCCTCGGTTATGTCGGCAACAACAGGCGTCCTTGATGGGCAGGCACTGGGTCCTACCAGCAGGGTTATGAGAGTAAAGGATTTAACACTGTTGCCTGCCTTTCTTAGCCTGCAGCCAGCAGAACAGGGGGCAAGGAAAACTGGGGAAAGGGGTCGCCTCCCCAAAGTGACTGCTGCTTCTTTGTTAGAGAATACTTTCCATATTATACAGTTTCATAAAGAATGTAAAGACCAAAGGTTTTGCCTCAGGAAAATCCTTCTGCACCTGTCCTATCTGATGCACCAAGAATGAGGGTTAAAGAAGAGATCATATCCACACCCAGGGACTCACAGAGGGAAATGGGAGTCTCATCACAACACACCCTTGTTAATTTTCTCATACCGGCTGCCACGGAAGTAACAGGGCAGAAAAGACAACAGTGTGGACTATGGAGCCTGGCTGAGATGCCTGGTTCCAAATTCCAGCTCTATCACTTATTAGCTGTGTGACCTTGGGCAGGTTACTGACCCTCTCTGTTCTCACTGGGGATTTGCAAGGATTAGATGAGGAAACATGTAAAACATCTAGAATAGTGCTTCACAGCTCACATGTACTATGGGTTGGAGTATAAATAGGTACAAAATTTCCAGACAGCAGCTTGGCAACAGATATCAAAAATTTTAAATGACATCCTTTGACCCAGCCATGTCACCTCTAGGAATGTTTCCCAAGCAATTTAACCGTGTATGAAACATGATTTTTTTACAAAAAAAAAGAAGAAATTCTACAACGATCATTAAATCTGTTGCAGATATAAATGTAATATTCTTTCTTGTAAAAAAAAAATAAGATGAGGACGCTCCGTGAAGTTGCACAAATTACTTTCTAGAAACATCTGAATTATAAAAATCTAAGAGCATTCTTTTAATCCATCACCTTTTAAAAGAGTATTTTCTTGAAGAATTCATAGAAGGCAATAAGGACCTAAAAGTAGACTGACTTAAAAATATTTCATAAATTTGAAACCACGCTGGGACCACTGTGTGTGTTTGGCCCCAGACTCCAGTACCTAGATGGCATCAGATTCTGCAATTCAGCAAAGCACAACTCACGGACAGATTTCAAAGCATATGGACTCAAGCTCATACTGCACGTTCAAACCTTCTTTCCATATGGAAAACGGGAAAAGAAGCGACCCTATTTTCCCCTTAATCAGCATGTCCTCTGAGCACTGCCTTTGCAGAACAGGAGAAGTAAAGCACTCTAAACGGCATAGCTTCTCCTTTTTGAGTTAAGCGAAGAGTTCATCTAAGACCGTCCCTTTTTCCATGAATAGGCTGGTGTCCCTGGAGCCATCCAAGTCAGCGGTATGAAAACCCAGAAAAGACATCTTAGGCCTCCAGTACACTGGGAAAGTACAGAAAGGTTAAATAAGGTGGAGCAGATGAAAAAAGTGCGGACAACTCATTGGATAAATGAGACACACACACTAGCTTTGGGAGGAGGAGCATGGCAGGAAATGGGCAGGACCTGAATTATCTGAGTTGTTTATATCACGCAAGTCAATGCACACCTTCCACCTGCTTTTTACACTCTACAGACCCACCATGGGTGTGTTTTGTCCCCCCGGGAATATAGAAAAGACAAGGGGACATGAGGAAAGAGGAGATGGCAATGCTTTCAGTACTTAAGTTTGAAAAGTCAAAAAACAGAGATTCTTAGAAGAGCCAGCATACTAGAACCTTCTAAGAAAACCTATTTGCATAAAATGACAAAATTGTTTGCTGCCATCTGATTTCAAATCCATTACTGGCAGACTATGTTGAAAACCAATGCCTTCCCAAAAGGCAGTTGCCTGAAATAATTTGCTCTGTGAAAGGCTGACCTTGAAAGGTACTGTCTATCTTTTTCCCCTAGATGAGAATAGACGATTCCCTCCCTCACTCCATATCCACCAGGCTGTCCTTGACAGCCTCCTCTGGCTGCCACTTCTCATTTTGGGATTTCCTTTGAATTGTTCCCTCTGCTAGTAAGCTCTCAATAAACATTACCTATTAGTACTATTATTACAGAGCCATCCAATTCAACTCTTCACGGTCAAATCAGGCCACGATCCAACACACAAACCATAAACTTAGGCACTACAGTTTTCACAAGTTTGTTTCTATTCCTGCAATAGGATATCCTGATTATCGATGGATTCTAACTGGAAAAGGGAGCCAAAAGTGCTACCCACTCTAAGGACAGGAATACCTCTGAGGCAAGAATGCATCTCTCCTCTGCAAGCTGCAGAATTGTCTTCAGATATTTTTACAAGATACTTACCGCCACTAAACAAGTTCCAAATGGTACCTGGAAGTCGGATTTGGCATCCACTGTATTGTCACCATTTCCTCCTCTCTGCCAACTCCTTCCGAGACCTTCTCTCTCCTTGTTGAAGCAGAATGTGCTGGAGAGAGCTCAGGTTTGGTGTCAAGCACACCTGGATTCGAACTTCACCACTCAACCTATAACTTCTCCAAATCTTAGTTTCCTCATCTATAAACAGAGATGTTAATAGCAACTTGGCAGAGCTACTGTGAAAAAGAAATAGATAAAGGGAACTTTATATTAGGAGGAAAAGTATGGGATGATTGCTTTGATCTCCCCTAAGATTTCCCCAATGAAATTTTGAATAGTAGAGCCAGTACTCCACCCAATAGCAGAGTAGACAAAGCCAGATTCTCTCACAAGCAACAAGAGGGTACCCAGGGTCCATCTTGTGGAATATTATCAGTCTCCACCCTGCACAGTGCTGGGCAGCTTAATCTTCCCAAACATCTTGAGGCAAGATGGTATCACCTTGCTCAAAATCCTTCAGAAGCTCCACAATGCCTACTGAATAAATCTGGACTCTGAGCCAAAATAACTCAACTCTGTCCCACCTTTCTGACTTCTCAGCCCACCGATTCCTTCCATCTTCTAACACAACCAAAGCTCACAGCTTCATGTACTTGAAAACAGGCATATCTCTGTGTAAAGCCCTTGTGAGAAGGAACCTCTTCTTATTCATCTTTAAACCTCCTAAAATATCAAACACAATATCTTGCACATAATGACATGTAGTAATTATTTATTGATAAGAAAGTGGATGAATCCCTCCTGGAGACCCCACTGGGGGAAGAGGGTGGGACAGAAAAGGCAGATGATATGAACTATATGTTGTGATAGATAAAATCTATTATGAACAAGTGATAAACAAGCAGGGAAAAAACAACTGCAAAAAGGATTGCAAAAAGCATGCAATCTAAAAAAAATAATCTTACTATTTTCATGACGTTTTCCAGGTGAATCGAGCTAAGTATGTTAACAAACTTTTCAATTACATTTATTCCACATTTCATTCAAAAAATGTTATTGTGCCAAGCACTATGAAAAACTCTGTGGGGTCTACAAAGAGGATGAGACCATGATCTCTGTCCTCCAAGAGTTTACACTGCAATGATGGAAGGAGGCACAGAACCAACCAACGCTAAAACAAGGCATCTTGTCCAAAACATGATGCTAGAGAAACCAACCACGGATGATAAAACTTTTGATGATGCACTTCATATATAACACATCCCATGATAAATGAACTCGGTCATTCAACACATGGGTTCTTGGTTCATTCTCTGCCTCAGACTCACCCCCGATCATTTCATCAGCCTCACAGTAAGGTGACCTTGCATTTTATATACGTGAATTTTTTGGAAGGCATTTTGGGGGAGTTTTACTATATTATGTAAAAGCCCAGAAGAGAGAACTCTGGAAAGCTTCTCTGAACTGCGCCTGGAAAGGTAAGAGGTCTTCAGGTGGGAAAGAAGGAAAACACTCCAAACAAAGGGAAGCATAACAAAGGCAAGAGGGAGGAAGTGTGCATGGCGTGTTAATACTTGTAATACGGAGAAGCTGTGCCCCAGGGAATATGGGTGGATATGGCAGAGAAACAGCCGGAAGGCTTGCCTAAGGCTGGCTGATTTAACAGAGAGCCATTCGTCCTTGCAACTTAACCAGGGTCCCTGTAGACTGATGAGGGGAAACCCCCCATACAACCCCAAGAACATACAGACATGGCTGACGTGCTTCCCACCTGCTGTGTGCTTGCGTTCCTTACTAGAAAACACAGCACATGAGCCCTATTAGCTATAAAGTACTACAGACGGGTCTGTTGTCTGGACAGGAAATAACAAATGGAGAACGAGGTGGATCATTATAATTTAATTCAACCAGCATTTATTGAGAACTGACTATATGCAAGTCATTTTGCTGGGGCTGTAAGGAACAAATAACTACACACCAAAATTTATAATCAGGTCAAGAAGATAGTCATTGATAACAGATGTAGAACGTGGAAATACAACACAGAAATATCTAGGGTCTTTGAATAAGACCTTCAGACCTCACCCCTACAATGAGGTGAAGAGCCCAGCAAATACCTATTCAACGCTATTAGTGCAGCCAGTCAACCAAGTTGAGATGGCCTCCACACCTGATGGTGGCGCCATTTTCACCCGAGCCATGCTTTGGGGATGCAGATGGGAGGAAGCCTCAACGTGGTACAGGCAATACACTAGTCCTCCCTTATATCCATGGTTTTGCTTTTGGGCCTTTCAGTTACCCAAGGTCAACTGGGGTCCAAAAGTATTAAATGGAAAATTCCTGAAATAAACAATTCATAAGTTTTAATTTGTGTGCCATTCTGAGTAGCGTGATGAAATCTCATGCCTTCCCCTCAGTTCCACTAGGGACATGAATCATCCCTTTGTCCAGTGTATCCACACTGTACGTCCTACATCCCTGTTAGCCCATTAGTTAGGAGAAAACATAGTATATATAAAGTTTGGTACTGTCCACGGATTCAGACATCCACTGGGGGTCCTGGAAGGTATCCCCCACGGATAAGGGGGACTACTATACCACCGGCTTCCTCTGGGCTTCCTGAGTCCCTGTAGTTAGGCTCCACTGTGAGGTTCCATGAACCAGCCCTTCCATGGTCTTCCATGGGCGTCACTCAGAGAACGTGGCCAAGAGCACCTCATGCCTGGACAGGGAAGAGCCTCCTATGCCAATGGCCAGTCTCACTGCTGAGGTGACACCGAGATCCCAACCACTCTTGAAGCCAACAGGACGCCCTGCCCTAAGAACTTGTGCTGTGCTGAGGCACTGTTTCGATACACCTTGCCATTCAGTCTCTCGGCTGTCTAACTTGGGTTTCGCATCCGTATTCAAGACGACATCTCTAACTCTTCCTTACTCACGTATTGTAAACCTATTCCTAGTCACTTCACTCTCTTTATAAACCAAATCAAAACAAACAAAAGAGAGTACAAAAAATATTTTTGAACCTGTGCATCACTTCCTCCTAGACATGTACGAGAGCACCTCAAAGGCAGGCCTGGTTATTATCAAAAGTGCGATCTGGGCCATTCTGCAAGGCCCATCGTGTCTACGAATGACGAATGCATACCCCCTATATCTCCTCTGAAACGTGGCAGGCCACAGCTCTGCCACACCCAGCTGCAAACAGTCATTATCTTTCATTTTCTAAAATGTGAGGGGGAAAATGTTCCAAGTCCTCAATAACCTTCCTCCCAAAAAGCTTGCTCTTTCCTCAGAACAAAGCCTTTCCTTACTGGGAAGACAGGAACACGTGCCCTGAGGTCGTGTGGCCAGCAGAAATGACCCTGACACTTCCTTGGTCTCTCTGCTCCACCCACACCAGAGAACTCTCCGTGCACCAAGAGCATAAAGAATTTTCGATTCTTTATGTCTTTGCTCTCACTGTTCTTTCAACCAAAGATGCCCTGTTCATTCATTTGCCACCAAGTGACACTGCCCTCCTCCTCATGGCCAGTGGGAAGTCGGTGGTGAACCACGCTCCTATTTCTCTCGTCCAAGACACAGCTCCTTCCTCTTCTCTACCCTAGCCCTTCGCTTGCTGTGCTTCTGTTAAGCACATATTTCATTCTTTTTGTTACTACAGATGGTTATTTACCTGCCTGTTTCTCTAACTAAATGATGAGCTCTTGAGAACGTGAAATCTTCCACTGTACCTCTCCATAGCACAGGTTTTCACACACAGCAGTTTGTTGAAGGAATTAACTCTTCTGAGAGTTTTATTTAAAATGTTTGTTTGCAGAAAGGAGTCTTCAACTTAATTTCATCATTATCATATTTGTTTTCACAGTACAGAGGCTAATTTTAAGGACTTTGTTTTAGCCTTGGCCCCAAGCCTGGAGGGAATACAAATTTTTGCAGCGCCTCTTACCACTCTGCCTTATGTCAAATACAGACATTATGTATCTTCTTCCCAATTATTTACAACTCACTCTTGGTTATAATCCATATGTTATCTTGCCAGGCTATATTATTCAATAAAGACCAATTTCTCAAAAGGATTGCGTGGAATGAAAAATTTGAGCAGACCATAAAAGCAAAGCAACAATAAATTCGCTAGTGTCAAGCTGTGATGTTTCACTGAATTTCTCATCAACTATAGCTCTTATAAATATAAATATGTTTATAATACATACTATACATTATATTATACACAAATGTATAAAATACCAAATATAAATATAAAATAATATAAATATAAATAATAATAATGTTTTCTCATTCTGTCAATAATCCACAATAAATGCACAGATGCTTTTATTCATTTTACTTAACTGATCTGTCATTACAGCAATAAGTTTTTTTCATCCACTCAAGTAGTAGTATTGAACCATTACTGAATGTATTATGTTTCAATTCCCATGTCCCCAAATATTATTCTGAAGCTGCTTTTACCCACTTTTATCCTAAAACCAAAAAAGGGATGAATCCTAGGGTCTTTTTCACGAGCCCCAAGTATTGAAGGTACCATTGAGCAGCTGCTGCAATTAATTCACTATCATATTCAAGCACTGCTTTTTCCTCTCATTAGAAACTTTAGGATTCAAACTACAACAGAAAAAATAAGAATTTTTTACTACAGAATTCAACAAAACATACTGAGTACTTAGTCTGGCCACAGACCCTGGCAGGTCACCTGATTTTTCCAGCTAAAAAAATGAAGGAGCAGACTATAATCTCTAAGGAAACTTCCAATTCTAGTATTTTATGAGAAGGTTAAGTACTTTTATCTGATTCCCTATTTACCAATCCACTCTGATTTACTTCATTCAGTATAATTTAATTCCTCAATAGGTGCTTTATTGCTTTATAACATCTCAAAAATTTTTAAATGGTTTTATGCTGCATGCTATACATACTGTATGAGGAAGAATCCTTGTTAGTTTTCAGATCATACTAGCAGGTCATTTGGGAACCCACAAAAAGAATGGCTCAATCCTACAACTCAACAGCAAAGAAAGCAAATAACCCATTCAAAAATGGGCAAAGGACTGGAATAGACATTTCTCCAAAGAAGATACACAAATGGCCAAGAGGCACATGACAAGATGCTCAACATCACTAGCCATTAGGGAAAGGACAATCAAAACCACAGTGGGATACC
Organism: Tapirus indicus; assembly: GCA_031878705.1. NCBI lineage: Eukaryota > Metazoa > Chordata > Mammalia > Perissodactyla > Tapiridae > Tapirus > Tapirus indicus. The sequence continues at coordinate 27,478,179 of CM062937.1, read as the reverse complement.
ATTTCACACCAATTAGGATAGCTATTATCAAAAAAAAAAAGAAAAGAAAAGAACAAATTTTGTTGAGGATATGGAGAAACTGGAAAGGTGGGCATTACTGGTGAGAATGTAAAATGGTGCAGCCACTGTGGAAAACAGTTTGGTGGTTCATCAAAATGTTAAACATAGAATTACCATACGATCCACTGGATTGAAAGAATTGAAACCAGGGACTCAAACAGATGGTTTTACACCAATATTCATAGCAGGATTATTCACAACAGCCAAATGGTAATAAAAACGCAAGTGCCCATCAACAGATGAATGGCTAAGCAAAATGTGGAAATATTATTCCATCTTAAAAAGGAATGAAGTCCTGATACACGCTACAACATGGATGAACCTGGAAAACATTCTAAGTTGAAATAAGCCAGACACAAAATGACAAATATTGCATGGTTTACTTATATGAGGTACCTAGAGGAGTCAAATTCATGAAGACAGGAAGTAGAGTGGTGGGGGCCCCGGCTGAGGGAAGCGGGGTTACTGTTGAATGGGTACAGAGACTCTGTTTGAGATGATGAAAAAGTTCTGGAGATGGATAGTGGTGATGGTTGCACAACATTGTAAATGTACTTAATGCCACTGGATTGTATATTGAAAGATGACTATAACGGTAAATTTTATGTTATGTAACTTTCCCATAATAAAAAAAAAAAGACTAGACATGAATTCACTACTTGCTGCCACTGTTTCTTTTGGTCCCCTCATGGACGATAATTATTCTTTAATTCTAGGCAACTTGAAATATTCACTGGCCAAACACACAGAGTCACATACTCACACACACACACACAGAAAATGATGGATTTTCAAAATTAAGTAAGGACCAATTCCCCTTCATGGCAATGTCATCTCTAGCCATGTGAGGAGAAAGCCTCTCCTAGATGTGGAAAGGGCTAGATTCTCTGAGCACCAACCTCCAGGGAGGGATTCAGAGTAGCTGCATTTATTAGGGGCACTGCTACAATTACAGTGTCTACCCTGAGGGGAAGGGAAGTAGAAAATGAAGCTAACCATCAGGACTTACCCACCTCGGCTTCCCAGATGAGAAAAGACACAGACAACTGAATTCTACATGCCAAACTGAATGTGGAAGAATTGTAGAAAAACAGCAATAACCACAAAAATGTATGTTGTTTGATGCCTATTATATGATTTATTAAGAATCAGTCTTTTAGAAAACAAAATTTATAGACTTGGCCCCAAATTTGTCATTTTTAGCGCTGTTGCTTCCCCTACAATCTGAGACAACCGCATGTGGCCCACGGGAGAACTCTAGAAGGGATTCACAGATATCTACAATCACTTCTGGAACTGTGGTCTTAGTTGGCTAACGGCTTGATTCTGTTTTATCCAGCTGTATAAATTGGGCTCCTAACAATAAGGAATGCAGGTCATCAGACACGCCCCAAGAGGATGCACTGGGGATGTGGGATGTTCCAGGTACTCCCAAGGACCGACACAGATGGTTCTGCTCCCTTTTTTCTCTCCATTATAGAATGAAAGTGGAAACTTGGAGAGCCTGCAAGGGAGGCCCCAGTAGGGAATGTAGACCTACCTTGCTAACTCAAATCCAAGCTAATTATATTTTTACCTTTTAATTCCTCCCTCTACATATAGTTAGCACTGAGTCCATACTCATTAAATAAATGACTGACTGAACGAATGATCAAAAGTGTCCATTTCTTCAGTTGAGTACCCTTCTCTACCCCATCTCCCAAACTGCAACCTGACTTTGAAGAAAAACAAAAGTCTTAATGTATTAAAAGCACCTGTTAGAGAAGCAAATCCTCCTGGATAATATTTTAAATTCACCCTGCCTTCACGAATCACCAGGATGACCACACCCAAAAGTGGACATATCAGTTCATCTACATACCCCACCGGGGCCTCCCCTGCAGGCTCCCCAAGTTTCCACTTTCATTCTATAATGGAGAGAAGAAAGGGGAGCAGAGCCGTCTATGTCAGTCCCTGGGAGTATCTAGAACACCCCACATGCCCAGCCTCATGTCTGACTTCTCTGTCCCATTCTACCCCGAGAACCTTAAGCAACTAAACAGTGCACGAGTTAAGTTTTCCCATACGAACAAAATCCCAATATCCCAGAAAAGAGTCAATAAAGATTTACCTTCAGGATTACTATTTTAAAGTGAGATTATACTTTCCTGTTCTTCTGTCAGTTGCAAATCCCCAAACCTACTAGAATTCACTTAAAACTAATCTACAGTGTTTTCATTGGAAGAAAGCAATCAGGAAAACTCTGACCCACTGAGCAGCTGGGAATTTCTTTGCTGAAGGTTTGGTTTAGTCTTTATTTTTCTAGCTGCTGGCCCCGCTAACATGATTCAGTGAAGGTCGTATTTAATCTTGCAGAGAAAAGCTACCTAAGCAGTTCTTAGGTAGGCTTCAGTAAAAATAAATTGCGTTGGCTCTGTGCATAAGTCTGTTGCTTCAACCCAACAATTACAGTCCAAGAGAACAAATGAAGGTAACAGTAAAATACTGCACTTGATTTCAAAAGAATTTCACTGCGTTGTATGTTACGGGCTGAGTGTTAATAACAAAGTTATTGTTAATAACTAACCCACCAAGAAAGTAGCAGCTCCCAAAAGTGTATCTCCAGTTTGTCAGCAAATATAGCTTGTTTATAGGTACAGAAAGGTATTTAGTATCACCATTGGAACGTAAATGTCAAAAGAATGTACTGACAAGATTTCTTTCAAGACCTAGTTACAAAGGGGAAAACCAAACAATTTTTCACCTTCTGAATGTTGAACCCCTAATACAAAGTGACAAATCCTAATGCAAAGTGACAAATTCCAACGTTTATGTGCTCAATATATATACTATTAGGTTTCTAACAAAAAGTAGATCCGTGCCATCCACCTGGAGCTGGAATTCAGCCTTCTGAGTTAACCTTTGCTTTAGGGCTGAAAATCAAATCAACAAATATTTATCTAGTTCTTACTGCGGATCTGGTGGGGAATGCAAAGAAATACAACACGATCCTAGTTCTCAAATAACTTGCCTTGTAGGCGTTATAAATGGAAAAATCCAAGGAATCAACCATTTTCACAACAGTTCAAGAGGCTAGAAAAAATTCAAGATGTTTGTGATTAATCGCCCCTAAGAATGGCACACACAGTGTGTTGCTTCTGAAGAAATTCAGAGCATTTATTACTGTCATGCACCACATAACGATGTTTGAGTCAATGACAGACCACATATATGACGGTGGCCCCATAAGATTAGTACCACAGATCCCAGCTGTGTAGTAGGCTATACCATCTAGGTTTGCGTAAGTACACTCTATGTTCACACAACAAAATCACCCAACCATGCATTTTTCAGAACGTGTCCCCATTGTTAAGTGATGCATGACTGTATTTCAGGCTGAAGAGATCAGGTAAGGTTTGTGAGAGGAGGCACAGGAGATGCATGCAGTTATAACCAAAATGACCACTCTAACTCTGCTTTCCTTTGGTCCTTCTAGGTTTAGTCCCTGGTACTACAACTTTTCCCCATATTTCTCTTCACACCTTGCTTCATTTCCTAACCCTGCACCAACTAATATGACAGCCACCAGTCACATGCAGCTATTGTGCATCTGAAATGTGACCAGGCTGAATTAAGATGTGCCGTAGGTATAAAAGACACACTGGATTTTGAAGATTCCGTATGAAAGAACTAAATGATCTCATTAATATTTTTATATTAATTACATGTTGAAATGATAATATTTTGGACATACTGGGTTAAAAACTATTATTAAAATTAGTTTCACTGACTTCTTTTTATTTTTCTAACATGGCTACTAAAAAATTAAAAATTATACACATGGCTCACTCTATATTTGTATTGGACAGTGTTGCCATAACCAATGTGTATATATATATATATATGTTTTTTTTGGCTACACTTTGGTATTCTGCCTCTGAACTCCTAATGGTTACAAACAACCCTAGTTTCATAACAATCCAAAAATGTCTCCAGTATCTATATAGGGATCAAAACTATTCTAAAGTTTTTTTCAGACACGAATTAGGGATTTGGAGGCTTCTTCTGTCGTGACAACTCAGAAGTCACACTCTGAGTCATTCTAAATCATTCTCCAATCGGGGACTTGTAAAGGTTGGTGTATGGGGAAAATAAAACCTCCCTGGATTACCCAGTGCTCCTGTCGAAACACCTGAGCCACCAGAGACACAAGAATGTATACCATAGAAAGACAGAGAATGTATATGATATAAAGATGGGGAATACTTGCATTAACTTCCCCTGGAAACACTTTACTCTTCATGTACCACGAGAAGTGGATGTGCAGCCATTTGTCTAAATTAATTGCTCTGATCCAAAAGGATAATTAAGTTTCTCTTATCTCCTCAAGAGGGCCAAATGGTTACAGCCTGGACTAGGTCCCTAGGTTAAGTTCCCAGCGTGGCAGGAAGACCTCTTTCTAAGCACGTACATTGCAGACCTTAGGGGCACCTCCAGGTTGTACAAGCCTTACATTCTAAAAGGTTAGGATGAGAAGCCTGGGTTCTTTCCATGCCGTCTCAAAAGAGCAAAGGTGTTTTTTGTTTTTCTCTCTCTCTCTCTTTCCTTTGGGAGAGGAAAGGGATGGTGGCTCTGACTGTCATCTACAGAGTATAATCCACACCCACAGTCCATCACTTATAGCATCACCTGAGGTTCCAGGTATGGGGGACCAACACTGAACATCCTTCTGGTTATTGAGCTGGTTGTAAAGACCAATAAAGAACTTTTCTCCTACCTCAGTGTCTGGTGTTTCTGCAGTGTTCACATACATCAAAGACATATCTGTGAAGTGAGGTAACATCTCACACCATCCACGGTTCTTGACAAAACAGCATGTCCAAGCCTCAGCAAGGAGCCATCAATCTAAGTGTCTTAAAGTGATAAGAGCTGAATGCGGACAGTGGCATCTCTGAGCACTGGCTAGGAAAGCCCTGATTCATCAAGGCAGAAAGAACTCAAGAATGGTCAAGTCCATGCACAACATCCTCTTCAGCAACATCCAATTTACTTGTCCTAATCTTACGTTTACCAGAGGTGAGGTCAGAGGGGACACTTTAAAGTTGTCTTGAGAATATTTTTTCTGGTTATAAAAGTAATTGTGCTGTTGTATTAAATTTGGAAAATATAAGTGTTTCAAGGGGGGAAAAAAAGCCAAACACCCACAATCCCACCATCCAAATGTTTTCTTTCAGGTTTGTTTTTTAAATGATGTATATATAAATATACACACACATTTTTAAAATAAAATTAGGGTCACAATTGAGTATCCTCTTTTTCTCCACTCAACATACATCACCAACATTTCCCCATCATTAAATGCAAAAACTTGAATTTTATAAGCTATCTATACTCATTGCCTGGATGTGTCATAATTCATTTAAATGTTTTCCTGTTGTTGGGTATTTAGGTTGTTTCCAAGTTTTCACTATAACAAAAGCTAATTAAATAAACATCCTAATACACAAATCTTTGCCCCATCTCTGGTCACTTCACATGAAATAGGTTCCTGAAGCAGGTTCCTAGAATTGGAATTACTGGAACAGAGAGTTTAACATTTTTAAGAGTTTAAGTATATAGCACCAAACTGAATTCCAGAAAGTTTATTTAAATGTACAATCCCAACTACTATATGGAGTGCTCAGTTTCAAAATCAGTGACCCAGTTATTGCATTCACAGTTCAGTCTTAAGTTGTGCCACCTGTTCTTTAGGGAAACACAGTGTGGGCCTATTCTATTTTCCTGATTCCCTATTTACCTCCTACAACCTGACAAAAATAAAACAGCAGCAAGGAAGACCAGCACGGGGGAAGGGAGGAGGGCCTAAGATAGCCAGGACAGTAAATTTTATCCTGATAAATTTTATCAACATGTATCTTCCTTTTGGGGCTCCTCATTGCCTCCAAAGGAAATTTTGGATTGGGTCTGAGGCTTCAGGTGGGGGTATCAACTCCTCCACCCTCTCCAGCTCCAACACTACCACCTCTAAGGTGGCTTCAACTATGCCCCAGGGATAACCACCCATAAGCTCTCGTTTACTTGTCTAAAGTCGGCTGATGCGGAGCAGTTTCCTCATCAGACTTTCTTCTTCCCCAGGATATAAAGGGCTAACTCCAAAATCGGAAGCGGGGGGTCCTCCAGCATTTCAACTTGTCCTTGAGTTACTATCAATTAACCACCAATTTGTTCCCACCACCTCTGAAACTTCAATGACTTTTATGGCAAGACAGAAAATGTACCTGCCTGACTCCCTCTTGTCTCTCTCCCACTCAAGAATTTGGGAGGCACCATTCTACTCTCCTCCTTATCCTCTTTTTTCATCACCTCACCCCCCAAAGGTCTTCTTCCAATGCCCTCCCACTCCTATCCACGACTCCACATGCCCACTAACACCCTATCTAGGTGTCAGGACACTGTCTTCTCACCATGGTCATTCTTCTCAGCATCTTCAATAATTCTAGGGTAAGGGGAACAAAAACAGCTCTCTTCCAAAATAACACATTAGATATCACTTGAAAGCAATTTGTAGGCAGCTCCTTCTCACTCAGGATTCTAAGCTTAGGGGGCCAGGACGATGTAGTCTATCTATAAAATGTCTCTTTGGATCCTACAAAAATCTGATATTCACTAGCTCAATAAGAACGAGTGAAATTGGAAGGTCTTCTTTCCTTTGATCCCATTAGGTGTGCAAATATCAAACACTGTTACACAGATAGCAACAGACTGCTAAGTATGCCTGGAAAGAAATTATTTATGGAAATTACATAGCAAGTAGCTGACTCTCAAAACTATTTGTTGAATGAAAACTGGACGGGGTTTTATCACACAATATCTGAAATTAAGATATTTAGTTGAACTAAATTGGTCTTGCCCTTGAGATAAAAATGCTTAAAATCCATCATCAGAAAACACCATACAGCCTTCTGCTTCTCATAAAGATGGAGACTACAAGGCACGCACATGGAGCGAGAGACACACGGAGACATTTTCTGCTCAACTCTAGCTGTTTCTTGCTTATCGAAGCTGAATGCTAAACTGAGAAAAGGGAATATAAGCCAAAACAGAAAACAAACCCGTAACTCTTTATGGCCTTCCTAGACAAAGAGACGTATCATAAGATGAAGTCCTTCTTGTCTCTTCAGAATGGAAAATTCAAAGTAACACTAATACCATTTTTGTATGACAAGCCAGGTCAATGTGGGCAGAGCCAACAGAGAGTGACCACAGATTCAAAGCACTGTCTACAATGTGGATGACAGGATCCACCTGCTTGCTTTCTTGCATACTGCGGCCTCTGCACCAATAAAAAAATTAAAAGATTTGGCCCTGGGAAGAGATCTTACATTCAGTGGTCTCCACCTTTGCTGTGGCCCACACGCTTGAGGGACAGGGACCCAGGACATCCTGGTGAATGTCAGAGGCTTACCATGGGTGTGGGGGGACCTTAGGTAAGAGGAGCAAGCAGGGGAAGGGACTCTCAAATCTGAAGGTTCCTGTGTGATTCCTAAAAGCCCCCTCCCCCCAGGTGATTTTGATACACACATAAGTCCCATCCCCCAAAGATGACAGAACTATGCAGCCCCATTTTACAGATGTAAAAACTGAAGTCCAGAAAGGGGAAGTGATTGAAGAGTTAATAAAAGACTGAAAGTCAACTCCAGGCCTCTGGACTCTGGAGTTCACGCACCTTCCACTACATAAGGCCTTGTACAGATCTGGTTGTCAAAAAATATTTAATAAATAAATGAAATAAGGGCACAATATTTGTGTTCATTTAGCAAAATAATTGCCTGGGTTACCACAATGGTTCATACCCTCAGGTCCCTGGATCCCCAGCAGAAGTCAAAGTTACTGTTGGGAGCTACGGGTCCTGGACTAATTTCAGATCAGGTGAGGGGGAAAATCACTTTAAAGGGATCTTTGAAGGTAAAATGCTGGCAACTATGGCCTGCTGCATGAATCCCTGCCCCCCAGAGAGGCCGGGGCAGGGTCCTAGAGACAGGTTACAGTTTAGCATCAGGGCTTGTGGGCTTGATTTCCTGCCTGTGTATTTCCCTTGGTATCTTACATAAAACATTGGCTTCAGGTTTAAATCTGGACCCTACAGATAATTTATCATTCTTTGTTGAAAAAGCAAGATTTTATCAAACCTCCTCACTCCCATTCCTACCATCCACCCCCATCACGAGGGCCACTCCTCAACCCTGGGCAGACATTACACATCAAGTATTGATCACACTCAGGCCAAAAGTAGGGCACAAATGGGGCAAATGGGGCAGAGAGCCCTGACCTCCTACCTCTGGATGGGAAAGAACACAGTGTCCCATACAGATGAAAAGAAGAACTGACTTTATTACCAATAATAACCGACATTTTACAGCAATTTATATTATTTTTATATACTACTTTATGTATTTTTATGTTCTATATTATAAATATATATACTATTATATTTTCACATATGTTGTCACATATTTTCATATATAAAGTGTTCAGTACACAATAAGCATTCAATAAATGCAAGTTAACTGAGTCCTTTTAAAGATGTTATAACAAAATAGTAAAATCATTTCAAGGCCTACTTGTAATAACACATAATGAATTACTGAAGAGTTTGAAGAAATGATGAAGAAAATCCAGGCTAAAGCACAGTGAGCTTAGGAAGACTTTTTCCTGATATAAAGAGGGAAAAGACATGGGTCCAAGCATTGTTATCTCCATATTATTTGGTCTCCATGGATACCATCTAACTTTTCTTCTGATGGGGGAAAAAAATTCACAATATAATATTTCATTGTTAAATACTTTGATGCTTTACATAAACTAGTTATTCTGTGTTTAATTCCTTAGCATTATCTATATACTCTCAGAAGAAGTAAAATCCCTTCTTGCTGAAAATTCCATATGAGAAAGTCAGTGTTTAATCCACAGTCATGACTCTCTGGCTTTTTTAAGTTAATAATAATCTGATAGAATTCTGAAAGTTAATGCCTCACACATTTGTAGATTGCTGTAACTTATACAACTTATGCTGTAACTTATTACAAATTGCAAATGTATTTGTAATATTTGTACACAAATACCGTGTACCATCTTTCATACACAGTATCTCATTTGTTCCTAAAAGCAACTCTATCGGATATACAGTTAAGTATTATCATCACCTTCCAGAGAACTAACCCCACCAAGCAGTCACTGTATTTACTTTTCAGTTGTGTATTGTCAGCTCACCAACTAGAATGCACCATCTCCCCAGAGGGCAGAGAAGTTGTCTTCCTGTTCCCAGTTGAATCCGCAGAGCCTGGCACTGTGTCTGGGGCATAGTGAATGTTCTAGGAATATTTATGAAATGAATAAATAAAGTCCCTTGTCTGCTTCAAACTCCTTTTGGTATAAAGCACATAACGGAACCATGTCCCAGATATCCCGTTTAGAGTTCAGTGGTCTGTTCTCTATCAAAAGGAAATTGTGTGAAAATGCTCTGAAAACAAGAGCTTATACTCAATGATACTAAGAATAAACATACATTGTCCTTGGAAACTTGGGAAAATCGATGCACATCAAATGTAAAACAACCAAGTTTCAAATTTTTCACCACTAAGTTGAAACATCTTTAACTAGCTTTGGTATATTGAATATGTGCCTAATAAAGAATTTCAAAAAGCAGAGGAAGAGAAAAGTGGGGCCACAGTTCACAGAGCTGTCAGTACTTTAGGACAACCATTTGCCATAATTTGCTTCCAATTTAACTACAAACCCTTACTTTTGATTATGATGACATTTTTACAGGTAGGTCTGAAATATGTGGAATTATCTCTAACTTTTGAAGGTCAATGGAAAAAAGACAACCCATTGAGAATGAAACATATAAATGTTTAATATTAAGAAGCAGCTACAAATCATAACAGACAAGAACTCTTGGATCTAGGGGCCAAAATCTAACTTCTTACACAACAGGCTAAGTTATAAATTATAATCATTCACTAATTACAGAGAAATTCTGGACTTTGCCACATCAATCAATAGATGTTCCAAGGTTACCCCTTAGAAATGCCAATATTCCATCTGAGGAAGTTTCCTTTAAAACGACAAGTTTTTCCAGGATTTTTTAGGTTTCTATTTCCATCCTTTCCCCCTCCAAAAAAAAGAATGATTGAGGGGAGGGAAGCAGTTTGAGGAAACTAGAGAATCCTGAATCTTTCTGCATGATGAAGTTAAACCGGGATCACCCTCCTGGCCATGGTAAGGGAGCGCGCATCTGTCGAACGTCAAGACCATCCACCACCCGTACTCAGTCTGTCACCAGACCCCTGTCTGCACCTGCCCTCCAGCACCAAAAAGTGCAGGCTGCTAAGTTCCAATGTTATTTGCAGTCAGTCTGAAAACTAATAAAAGACTGCAGGCTTGACAGCAACCTTGGTGATTCCTGAAAATCCACAACAGGAAATGTAACTATCCTCCACCCTCCCGAGCCATTCATCAAAAGCAGACCGAGTCACAGGAACAGAGATGCCAGGGGCAGGAGGCAAACGCCAGCACTTTTCCTCATTTAGAACAACTCCGCATTTTCTTATTCCCTAACCAAGGACGAGGAGTGCCCACACTGGAGGAAGAAGGCTGAAGAGGGACGGGGCTGAGAGGGAGCGGGTAAAATGTCCCCAAGTTCCAAAGAGTATACTACGGGATTAAACACGAGAGAAGGCCACGCTGCTAACGTATGGCAACCTCCACTGCCAGTCCCAGGGGTCACGTTTACAGCTGATGACCAAAGATCCTGCCTGCAGCGACTGACCCGGGCGCCTCACCTGGTGCCCGGAACACCGTCTTTGCTCCCGGCTCGGGCTGCCAGCCTCCTTCCTTTCCCTTCTCCGCCTCTAACCCGGCAAGGGGGTGAACGCGGCAAACGCACCCACACTGGGGGCCTAAGAGATGCCAGTGCGTCCTAGGGAGGAGGATGAGGGACATCCTGAAGCCCTCCGAACTTGGAGAGGCTTCCCGAATCCCCCTCGGGGCCGGCCCCCAGGCCGTAGCGCTGAGAGCGGCCGCAGGCGGGCGGGCGCCACGACTGGCCGCGGCGGGCAGCGCTCGGTGGGCGAGCCCGGCCGGCGAGGCGGAAAGGAAGTGGCGGCCGCGGCTTTGTACCAACCATGTTCAGCCGGGGGGCAAATGCCACTCGGCGCCCAGAGCGAGGTCGGAGAGCGCGGGGCGGGCACTCATGTCCCCACCCCGCGGCAGCCCGCGCCCCAGGACCCCCGGGGGACGCGCCCCCACGCCTGCCAGCAGGGCGCCGCTCGGTCCCCGGACGCTCCCCGCCCCCACCTCGCCCGCTCCGTAGCCGAGGCGGGTCAGGCCCAGCGCGCCAGGCCGGCCCGGGGGCGCCCGCGGGGACACGGAGGCGCCCGGCGCTAGGCCGCGGCGGGGGCAGATGACCCCTCGGCGCGCCGCCCGAGCCCCCGGCGCGCCAGGACAAGTGCAGTGACAAAGCCCCAGGGCCAGGCCGGGTGACGGCCGGCGGGAAGGAGGACGCGGAGTCCCTCCCGAGCGGCGGCGGCAGCGGCCCAGCCCCCAGGAAGCCGGGCGCGCCGGCAAGGCCCGGCGCCAGCCCAGCTCGGAGCTCGCCCGCCGGCTCTGGCCGCTGGCACCCCACGCCCGCGCCCCTTCCCCGAGCCACAGAGGCGGGCGAGCTCCGGGACCGCCGCGGGGCGCCCCATCAAGTTTCCTTTTGCCGCGGCGGGAGGCGCCTCTCCCGACCCGGGCGCGGGCGCAGACAGCCGGGCGGACAGCGGGTTCTGCTTATTTACGCTGGAGGCTGCCTGGAGAGAGGCGCCGCCGCCGGGGACCGAGAAGGACCCGCTCCCCTCCTTCGGATCTGGTGGCGACGGCATCTGTAAACACACACGCACACACATGTCCACGACAATTTTGTTTTAAAAGGAGGCCCGACTCCAGCGGACCTGCACCCCCACACACAACACCTGGGGCGCAGAATCACACAGAGCAGGTCTGTGTCCATGGAGCCACCTCTCCGCATCTGCAAATCCAAAAGTGAAATTAAACCTCCACCGACCTCCTCCTCCTCCTCCTCCTCCTCCTCCCTCTCTACCTCCTCCTCCTTGCAGCCTCAGCAGCCCCAGTAGCAGCAGCAACAGCAGCAGAACCTGCTTCCCCTAAAATCAGATGATCCATAACAGCGCCGACTGTTGCTCCAAAAATCGGTATTAATATTTATGAACCTCAGCGTTTTCCGTCTGCAAAACATCGTGTCAAACCATCAGGACACGCACGCACACATATCCCCTCCGGTTCTCATAAACATGCCCTCGAGAAAAACACACACGCACAGTCACAACTATTATTTGAAAAATGTTACCTCTCAGTGTGCTTTTTCACGCTACCAATACAATTCCGCAAGGTTTAAGTGTTGCTAGGGTGTATGAAATGGAAATGAAAGCCCGTCAGTTGAATAATCGCAGGAGCAAAACTAAAAGTTACTCCCCGGCTTGCCTGAGAACAGTCCAGATCGAAAGCAAAACAAGGAGAGGAAACTGCGAAGAGCCGAGGCTGGAAATCCCCCCACCCCCCGCCCTCCTCCTGCCTCCCTCCCTCGCTCCCTCCCTCGCTCCCCCCTCCGCCCTCCTCCCTCCGCCCTTCCTCCCCAGTGTTTGTTTCAAGCTTGTGCAACCGGGAGGTGGAGGCGGAGGGAGGGCGCGAGCGGCCCGGCCGGGAGGTGCGGAAGTTCGCCGCCGCCGTTCATTGGCAGGCTGCGCCGCTTTCATCATTTCTCGGAAAAGTCAATTTCATTTTCACTTCCCCACGTCGCGGCAGCGGGAGCAAGAAGCGGCTGCTCGTGAGTCTGTTTCTCGCACACCGGGGCGCTCACACTCGCCGCGCGAACACTCGGGGGGCCGGGGAGGGGGTCTGGGGGTGACGGGGCGCGAGCTTGGGTTCAGGCCAGAAGCTGATGGCTGTAGGAGAGGAAAGCGGGTACCCGAGTCTCCATCCCAAGGGTTACCTGGAGGTTGGGAGGGAGGGAGGAGGAGGAGAGCGTCCAGGGAAGCAAACGGGCTCTGGCTATCCTGTTGGTAGGGCAGGTGTTTAGAACCGCTGTCTTCAGAGTGAATAAAAATTCACTTTGTAACACTGCCCACCTCAAAGAAATATAAGGAATAATTAACTGACAAGACAGCATTACTTCGATATTAATGCAAGAACTGGGCCAAGTGACTTGCATCCTTAACCTCATTTGAACCCTTATCAGTGTAACCATGTGAGGGGCTGCTGCCATCTCTGACACCACCTGGCGCTCTGTTTGGGGTCTAGCAGCGGGATAAAGAAGGCCTTCCTCTAGTAAGCCAACAGCACACTCCAGTGCAACAGAGTTACCGTGCTGCAGGATGAGATGGGCAAGGATGTGAGTTCATTTTACTTAAAGATGTCTTGGTCCTGGCTGGCCCACGAGAGAGGCCATATACTGTAGTACTTCCAGCCAGGTTCAAATTTGGACTCAACTTCCAAGCTGGGCATCCTTAGTTAAGTTCCTTAACCTGAGGCCTCAGTTTTCAATTCTGTGAAATGGGGCTAAATGAGAATGCAAGAATACAGGTACAGCATGTGTCACCTTCAAGCTCAAACTAATACAATTCACTTGGGACCTACTGCTTTTTTGGTCCCTTGCTTTAAAATTATGCATTCTCATCTAATTATACCTGTTTCTTCCCCCACGCGCAGTTTCGTCTGCCTCCTCCCAGACTTCTCTACCCAACAAGGAAAGTCCCTCCCTGGAAGCCCATAGCTATTTATATGTAAACATTTTTCTAAAAACATAACTCCAACACCTCTCTTTGCCACAGAAGTATTGAATTCTACAGACTGGAAAAAGAAAAGAATCCAAATATGCATGTGTCACGAGGAGAAAGCTGGAGGGTTAGGATTCTATTTTGTGGCTGTGGTCTCAGAAATAGATCTCACATACACACAATCATTTCTCATCCTCTCTCATATAATACTGTCACAGCCACTCACGTTTTTGTTTCCTATAATAGCAATGACCACTCTAAGCAATTAGAGTCACTGTATACAAACTGTAGAATCTTGTTACTCTTTACCCACCCATGGACCCAAGTTAAAAACCCAGTAGTCCTTGATGTCTTCCTTCCCCCCAACATACTCCAGTCAGTAGTATCCTATTGAGCTGTTGATACTACTCCCAGATCTCTCTAGACCTGGCCTCTTCTGCGTCCCCACCTCATTGCCTTCATTCAGTTATTGCCGAGGGCTCATCACTGTGCTCCCTGTCCCCTGACTCAGACTGCTCCAAACTTGCAGCCACACTGCTGTCCAAGTTAAGTAGAAAATTAACTTCAGGTAAAGCACAATTCCGGTCCTAACTCTGCACCTCAAAACCTCTCTGCAGCCTTCAGAATTAAGTCCCTATTATTTGACAAGACATATGAAGTCCATTATAATCTGGCATCAAACTACTTTTCCAGCCTCATCTCCTGCTACTCTGCCCCACGAGGTGTCCGCCTCTCCCTTGTCAAACCAAAACAACAGAGCCATCCTCTTGCTTGTTTTTTATCCTTAACATGGTTCCTGGCACATAAGCACTCAGATACTTGTGAATTAATAAATTACCTGCTCTTTGTTCTAAGAAAATATTTTACACTTTATCAGAGTATTTTATTTTTTAATATAAATGTAATCAATACTTGTTGTACAGAAGGCAGAAAACACAGAAAAGTTGAAAGAAGAAAATAAGCCACTTGAAATCCCACCAGTCAGGAATAGACCTGTTGATATGTTTATGTATTTCCTTCTAGTAATTTTTCTAAAGGGCCGTTTCCAGTCCTCATCTGCTCAGTCTCTCTGTGTCATTTCATAATGCCCATCGTGCTGCCCATTTCCGTGATGCCTGTGTGACATCCCTCTGTCCTGTTGTTTCTTGGCTGCCTCCTCTTCTCCTGCCAGCCCCCTAAATTATGGTGTTTCCAGACATTCTAACCTCAACCCTCCTATTTTCTCATTCTACATGTTTTCCCTTTGAGTGCTCTCATCCACACCCAAAGCTTCCGATATCACTGTTCAGTGATAACTCCAGAATCTGTCATTTCTGAGCTCTGGATGCATTACTTCCTAGAGGTTCCTCAAGTACAACAAATGAAATGTATCTAAAACTAAACTCATAACATCTCTCCCTGCAACCTCGCATTTTTCACTTCCTTAACCAGCCAGGAAACTGGGAGGCATCAGGGACTCCTGCCTTTCCTGAGCCCCTGGAGCTCCCTGAGGCATGAATATTGCTTCCAATGTTCCAGGCCCCTCAACTCATAAAGCATAGATGAATTTCTCTTCTCATGCCCCTGATGACATGTCACTGCAGACCAAAAATGTAAATACAGCCCCAAAATCCACATGGTATTGATATACACAGTCAAGAAATATTTCTTAGCCCTTTGATGAGATGCATATAGTCATAAATCTCTGTGGAAAATGGATCAACATAGCAAAATATAACCTTTTTGAAAGTCTCTGGAAAAAGTAACCTTTGCCATACCAAGGAAATCTGACCCCACACCTTGGTCTAATACAAAAACCAAACCATTGTTGGAAGAGTCTTGTATAATGAAACCAGTGTGTCCTCAGTGAGACATGCTTGTGTTTTACCTGTGGAATGGAACATCCTAAAAGAAGATCTACCTGGATGCATCAGGACCAATTTCTTTTCAAGGGAGTCGAGTAAGGACAGTGATTCCTTGGACATGTAGTGATGGATTTCTCCATGAATGGATCTCAGCTAAGGAAAAAATTTAAAGATACGTTCAAGGTTAACTCCTTTCAAATGGATTTTTAAATTTATTTTTCTAAAAAATGAGAATAGTTTCATAAAATAATCATTCAAGTCACAAACATTTATTAAGCGCCCAGGAACTTTTCTCAGCACTGGGAATACAGCAGTGCACAAAACAAATGAAAATCTCTGCCTTCCAAGAAGTTTTCTTACAGTCTAGCACATTGGCATGTTAATTTCCATTGTATCATCCCAGTAATTGCACCCACATCACCCCCATCTATAATCACAGCCTTTAGAACTGTACATTAAAGTTAAGAATGTAGACTATGATGGCATACTAACTAAAGTGTTAAGTATTTATGGCTGTCATTAAATCAGCGGCCCCTCATCAGTCTGTCAGTTGATGCCCCGATTTTCTCCACGGTATCAGTGGTACCACTTCTGCCCTGGCCACTGAGGCTGTCCTCCATGGTGCTGTAATTCAGGGGGTTAGAAAATCAGTGGAAAATGAGTGTTCCACACATGCCAGAGCCGTTGGCCAATACAGAGCCATAGATGAGAGTCTGCCTTGCAAATAATATTATTGTGAAGTCCACGCTGAATAAACATACAGCCAAGTTAGATTTTAGTTGAGACAACAGAACCGTGAAAATGTTGAGAAAGCCTTCGATCAGAGTTCGGGGATCATAGGCACCAAGCCGCTGAAATTCTTGACTCTTATCTCATGTAATGGTTTCTTCCATTTTACTAGAAACTCGGAAATGAGTTTCATTTTGTTGCAATTATTCTCTGAAAGTCATGAATTTAAATTGAGTAATACATTGCCCAATCCTTAGTAATAAATATTAATTTTGTCCTGATCTTCTGATGAAGGGAAAAAATACTCTTTAAAATTGCCAGGATGTGTGTGTGTGTGTGTGTGTGTGTGAGAGAGAAAGAGAGTTTTCTTGTCCAAAAGGAAGGCTTTCGACTTCGAAAACGTCATAAATTGTTTTTGCTATAATTTCTCTGTTCCATCCCAAATGGCTTTGAAATATTATTTCTCTAAGGTGATAAAGTAGTGCTTTTACTTTTAAAGTCAGAAGGAAAAAGTGTCTATAGCTTTGCCTTGAAGTTCTTTAGAAAGAATTACTATAATAGTTTTGAGTATTCAAAATGTTTTAAATAAGAAATAAATTTCAAATTTTGTAATGTAAATTCAGCAAACCACATGCTTCCCTGGTTTTAAAGAATTTTTGTTATAGCTTCCACAATTTCTCTGTAAGGGCCTTCCTTACAGCATATGAAGCTTGATGGTATTCAGTGTGTCCTCTTTCTCCCCAAACTTCCTAGCATTTTCAATGATATACCTTTATTCTGTCTGAAAATGTTTGGAAATTTGCCAATCAGAAAGACGGAAGAATGTCCTAAAACAAAGGATTGAGAGTGTTTTTAAATTCTCTCACTTCTTCGAAAAATCTCATCACCACTAAATCCAAAATGTGCCTGGACAGTTCATATACACGGCTCTTGACACTGCCTCCTTACCTTAGATAGAACCCTGTAATGTTTCCCAGCCATGTTTATAGAGCGCTGTGATGCTCCAAGTGCTCTGAGAGCTGCTGTGAGGACAGTAAGAACAAGACAAGCCCCTGCCCTCACAGAGTTTACCTTCTAGTGGGGGTGATGTCAACAGAGGGACAAGCAAACCCATGGAATGCTTACAGATTTGTATTAATGTTCTGAGGGAGATAATCACAGCGTCGATAGAAAACACTGGGGGATCTTGGTGGTCAAGGAAGATTCCTCTGAGAATGTGAATTTGGGAGGGGACACAATTCAACCCATAGCAGTTACCAATTGAGCAATGAAGCCCCTAGGTAGAGGAAAGAGTGGGGACAAAGACCCTAAGAAGCAAAAGGGTCTGGCATATTCTGGAAACTGAAGGAAGGTGAGTGTGACTTCAGAGTCATGAGTGAGGGTAAAAAGCCAGGTGGGTAGAAGCCTGATCAAGGAGTTTGGATTTATTCTAAGATCAATGGGAAGATAGTGAAGGGTTCTGTGGTTTTAAAAGGTCACCCTATAAATTTCCCAGTTCTCTCCTCAACATCAATGAAATGAGAAGATTTCTTAATTTGTTCATTTCTTAGAGGAATTTGCAACTGTTCTCTCTTTGCTTTCTCAGTTCATTACTGATGAATTTGCTGAGGAAATACAACGCATTTATGATATTCTGAAACAGTTTAGTCTTTTTCTATTCCATTTTTGAATTCCTAAGTTAAAATTTTTATGTCTCTTTAACTTTCTCTCTGATTTTCATCTCCACAAATGAAGTAAATTTTTACTTCATTCTTTTTACTACCCCAAAACAACTTTCCTAAAAAAAAAAAGTATATTCAACTGTGGATTCCAGGCACACACTCTTTTCCTCAGACTGTTTTGAGTGAACAGTGATAATTTTCAGAGATTGTGTAACCACAAAATTGATATTCATTCCAAAATTTATTGTTTTCAAATGTATTTCACTCTGTTGATGTCTAAAAATTTTCAGATTTTTTTCCATCAGAAACTCCTTGTGTAATAAATAATTTCCACAAAACTGAATTTTTGTTGACAAAACAATCAGCATAAGTAAAACCATGATTTGCCTTGACTGTTCTGTAATTTGAAAGCAAATGTTGGTTTAAAGAGCCCATCACATATTTTCCCATCCTCAAGCTGTGGATCCAGGTTTTCAGCACCACTCATCTCTTGACAACCAAAAAGGTCCCCTTTTTTTTCTGTTTTACATATTGAGGTTCTCAGTAAGATTTCATTTAGGGAAAATGTTCTGTTGCTTTAAAAAATGGGGAAAAGGTCAAAGCCACGAATACTGGCTGTTAGTTTTACTTCATTTTCATATAATTGGAAATAAGAAAACAGAACCAACCACAGGTGAAAAACCGTTAAGATTGAAGGAGCGAAAGAAACATGGACACCCAGCAGTCGAAGCCTGTGGGGGCGTCGATATGGTTGAGTTGGTTCACGTCGGGTATCCGGGCAGAGCCAGCCACATTGGAACACCAGCATTAGAGGTTCATCATCTCTTGAGTTGCTCGAATTGTCTCCATATTTCTTTGTTTTTGTTTCCTATCTTGATGAGAATTTTTCATCTTTTCAGAGATGCAGAACCAAAAGAATCGTGACCTCTTGTTTCACAATGTACGTGGTTAACGTCATGCTTTTATGACTAATAGACAAATCTTTCTCTCTCATTGAGAAATTGGAGGAACATTATCCCTAACCTGTCGTCTTTCACAATGCTTATAAATATCTTGCCGCATATACACTTTTCCTTTTCTTGGTATTTTTGCTTATGATGAACTTAAGTATGATAGTAGGAATTATTTATGCTACATTGAGGGTAAAAGGAAAATAATGTTTTATATGTACCATATATACCACCAGTATGACCACCCCAAGATGTTCACATAAATAAGACCAAAGGGAACTACATCAAAACATTAATAGTGGTTGTCTTTGGGTGATGGAACTGTGGATGATTCTTTTTCCTATTGAAAAATTAACATTTTTAAGAATAGATTTTACTTTTATTACAGTGAATTTTAAATAATATTTTATAGGTGATTTCAGAAAATTATTTCTTGATATGCTTGTGATTTTTATATAAATTACTTGTATTAGCTATAGTCATCATGTTGTACATTACATACCTAATACTTATTTGTCTTTTAACTGGAAATTTGTACCTTTTGACCACCTTCCTCCAATTCCCCCTCTCTCCACTCTCTGCCTCTGATAAATACATGGCCTATCCCTTTTTCCATGAGTTTGGTGTTTGTTTTTTTTAGATTCCACATATAAGTGAGATCATACAGTATTTGTCTTTCTTTGTCTGACTGATTTCACTTACCATAATGCCTTCAAGGTCCATCCATGTTGTTGCAAATGGTAGGATTTCTTCATTTTTTATGGTTGAATAATATTCCGTATACTACAATTTCTTTATCCATTCATCCATTGATGAACAGTGATGTTGTTTCCATGTCTTGACTATTATAAATAATGCTGCAATGAACATGGGGGAGCAGATATCTTTTTGAGTTAGTGTTTTCATTTCCTTTGGATATATTCCCAGAAGTGGAATTGCTGGATCATATGGTAGTTCTATTTTTAATTTTTTGAGGCTCCTCCACACTGTTTTCCTTAGTGGCTGTATCAGTTGATATCACACCAACAGTGCACAAGTTTCCCTTTCTCCACATGCTTGCTAGCATTTCTCTCTTGTCTTTTTGATGATGGCCATTCTAACAGGCATGAGGTGATATCTCATTGTGCTTTTAATTTGCATCTCCCTCATGACTAGTGATGTTGAGCATCTTTTCATGTACTTGTTGGCCTTTTGTATATCTAGAAGATAATTTTTTCCTACAAACGCTATATAGTTTCTCCTAGTCTTTTATCAAAATATTCATTTTTAAAACACATTTGTGATTTTATCTTAGCAGTTCAAATATTGACTCTCCAAAGGAACATATAAGAACAAACTTGTAAATTAATGTGCGTCCAAATCAATAGCTATTAAAAAGTGATACATCCCATGATCATTATTAAAATTTAAATAATCTTTTGCTTTGATTCACATCATGTTTTAAATACGCTATTTGAAAAAGATTAAGAATTAAGAGAAATCCATAACAACTAAAAAATCTTTTCTGATTGTAAATTTTCATTTCACTTAGATGCAGATTTCAGTTACTATATTCTTAGCAATCAAATTCAAATTCTTAGATCTCAAACATGAATGAGGACTCTAAGAAAAATGTCAAAGTTTTATGTGAAATTTGTTCTTTTTGCCTTAGTTCTCTCTGGCACTTTCATGTTTAGTCATCATATTTCCTATTTTGCCTGCTTAATTTCCACATACAACCAGATTAGCAGAAGGGGAAAGAAAACATCTCATTTCTCTCTCTCTCTCTCTCTCTCTCTCTCTCTCTCATACACACACACAGTAGAGGAGGTTTCTCTACATGCAGATGCTCATTTGGAATTCAGAACATTTTTTTCAGAACAAAAATAAGAAACTAGAATAGTATAAGTATATAGTTTACCTTCATTATAGGTTAAAATAAGAGTTTGTGGGCTGGCCTGGGAATACACCATTTTATAACATTGTACACATGGGAGAATTTCGTTTTGAAATCTAAACAGCTGTTTTCAAAAGAAACTATTAGAGCACGCTGGGTTGTGTGGGTCTCAGCCTGCCTGCCTCCGCCCTCCACAGCGCTGTGCTTAGCAGTGTGGAGGGGGCAGGGAAGAAAGAGGCCTGGTTCCTGATCTCCAGGCTTGTGCAGTCTACACCAGGAGACAAGGGCCCACAAAGCAAAGATGATTATTTCAAGACAGAAATGGTATGCAGCCCCACTCCCAGGTAACATTGTAATACACTCATTTATCTGTTCATTCAGCATTTGTTTCTTGACTGTATAGTAAGTATGTCTCTCTTTTTTATATTTTAAATTATATTTTCTAATACAAATAGTACGTGATTTTAGTAGAATATTAGAGCAATACAGACTTATTTGTAGTGACAAAATCAGAAAGAACTTGAATGCCTGCTGGCAACTGAAGGATTGAATAAACTATGGTTGATCATCCTACGAGATGTTATGCACCAATAAAAAAGAACAAATTGAGAATGTCTATGGGGGCCAGCCCCGTGGCCTAGTGGTTAAAGTTCTGAGCGCTCTGCTTCAGTGACCCAGGTTCACAGGTTCAGATTCTGGGCACAGACCTACTCCACTCATCAGCCATGCTGTAGCAGTGACCCACATACAAAATAGAGGAAGATTGGCACAGATGTTAGCTCAGCGTGACTCTTCCTCAGCAAAGAAAAAAAACAATGTCTTTTGATCTGGAGAGGGGACCAGGATGTATTATAAAGAATAAAAATAAAGATGCAAAGAAGTATTCATACTATGATCTCCTTTTTGCAAAGACAACAGTGAACTTCCACCAAAAAAGTTTGAATTAAAAAGGATAAAGGTGTATACACAAAGCTGTTAATATTGGTTACCTTGAGGACAGGTGAGTTGCTAATTTTTTTCTTTATCTTCATCTTGATGAAAAAACGATCATTTTAAAATGGAAATTTGGAAATATTGAGCAGATTAAAGAGAAAAATTAAAATCAATTTGGTTTCTCATTTCTATTTTGTTAGGTATTGTGTGTGTGTGTGTGTGTTTGTATGTGTGTGTGTGAACCGCCCTGGATAATTAAATTAAAATAAATGATTTTTCTTGACTATCACTATGTTTATGTCAATCAGGGGCCTTCTGGCATGAGTACCTTAACGCAAAACCACCCAGTAGACCCACGATGGAGACACTTTTAAGCAGGCAGGCATTCACTTCCCTGTGGGATCTGCCTCCTCCCTCTGTGGGAAAGGCCCATCTTAGCCCTGTGTGTGTATCTCTGCTACCTAAATGGTAAGGAAGAGTTTCCTAAAGTGTAAGACTATGAGAATAAAGGGGCATTGCTCTCATGCCAGCATGAGGTCTGCTCTCGTTAAGGGTTCTCTGCTTTATACTAATGAATTCTCCCACATCATCTTAAAGAACCAACACGGCTTTCTCCCAGGGAGGCTGGGTGTACTCACAGGAAGGAAGCGAGCAGCTGGTGGAGTCTGGCCCACCAAATACACTTTAAGAAAGTGCTGAGTACATTTCTGCTCGACACTACTTTTAAGCCCATGACACCAGGTCAGTGGCCTCGGGGAAAGTGGGTACCTTAGTCGCTTTTTCTTTGTACCTGTTCTGAAGAATTATTCACCAGGAGATAGATGTCCGTTACATCAGCATGACACTTTCATCAGTCAAGCACAAAAGTAAACAATTCCAGATGGGAAACAATGAAGCGTAGCAAGGACTACCGAAGGAAAGGCTCAGAAGGCTTCCCACAGGTAGCGGAATTTGAGCTCTACCTTAAGGAATAGGTTAAAGATAAATAGAGTAAAAATAGATTCATGTGTGTGTGTGTGTGTGTGTGCATGTGTGTAGTTAATAGCTAGCTTTAAAAAGCCTTGCTAGAAGCTTTCAGACTTTAAAATGTCCTCTCATCCCACAGAGAAGACTCATCTAACAAACTCATCTGGTCCTATAGTCCAAGCCATTTCTGTTTTTAGGCCAAAGGAATTTTGTTGAATTATACATTAAATATATTGGTAGAGTTAGGAAACTAGTTTTTTCAATTAAAAATTGGAGATGGGGGGTGGGGGGAGACTCCTAGATCCAACATGTGGAAGAAATATGTACATTTAATAAGATCTCTGAGACATCTCTTTGGCCTCTAAAACTATAGATTGAAATCCATCTCTTTTTGATACTTTAACTGATTCTTTAGGAATGGGAGAGAAAAGTTATGGTCACCAGATCAGGAAATTTTGAGGAACATGATTTTCCAAATTTAAAAGGCACCCCAATGTCTAGCACAGTATGTGAATGAAGATAGGATGTGAAGATTTATATCAAGACCATCACCACAATTAAGAAATAAAGGATTGAAAGAGTAACAAAAGACTGGACTTGACCTCCTGCAAAAAGCGAGAAAACTGGACAAAACATGAAACAACTGTTTTCAGGCCTTGAGCAAGAGACAGCACAGTACTGTGATCCTTGAGAAAAGGGAAAGGAAGTGAGCCCTGCACTTTCTGTTGGAGGCAATTTCCATACCACGGTTGCAGTGATGGGCAGACCCAAACAGAACCAGGAAAGAGAGTGAGGATACAAAGGTCAGAAATCAGAGAGGCTGAGGCAGCTGGAAGTTGTGAGGCAGAGTTCTCAGAAAGAGGTAGTTACGCAGAAAAAGAGCTCTAGAAATTTGTATGGTCCCCTTTAGAGTTTGCTGAGTATGAGACCAGGCATGTGGAAACCAGTACTCTAAGATGCTGGACAAAGAATGACTGGGGCATGGTAAACTAAATATTCCCAGAGCTCACACAGACCTTGGGACTGATCAGGTGCCCAACAGGCAGAATGGAGACGTCTTACTGACCATCCAAGGCATTTATGCCTCTCTGGTAGGGCCGAACAATCCCTGGACTGAAGGCTACTTTCTATATGTCTCAGCAGAATTAAAAACAGGTCTTAAAGGAATAAAGCTTATATGAAAGTAAAACTGCTTGCCTAAACAAAACCAAGAACTCATTAAAATAAGACAACAAACAAAAATCCAGACACTGAATATCAAATACATAATATCTAAAATCCAATAAAAAATTACTAAACATGCCAAGAAGTAAGAAAATATGACCCATAATCTAGGGGGGGAAAAGCAATAGGAACAGACACACAAAAAAGCTAGAGATGATGGAAAAAGCAGATAAGAATTTTTTTAAAGCTATTATGATTGTGAACACATATTTAAAGGAAAATATGAACCTAACGAGGAAAGGAATGGACGATATCGAAAAGAACCAAATGAAATTTCTAAGATAAAAAGTATACCATCCGAAAGGAAAGTTTAAGTTGGATGAACCCAGACCCAGATCTTGGTTTCTAAATCCATTCTCCAATAAAAGAAACCAGGGCTCCTTGGAGAAATAGATTCTAGTGCTGGGGCAGGGAATATACAAGATGAGCCTAGTGCCAGAAAGTAAAGAAGTCCTCGAAAACCAAAATGATGGAGGTATGTCAAAGGGACAGAGGAGCTGACTGAAAGGCCTATGCTGGAACAATATGAACAAAAAGAAAGAAAGAAAGAAGTATTGGATTATAACCCAAAGTATAAAATAAATATCTATGAGTCCATACTGATATAAATCAATGATAATAAATACATGCATACATACAAATAACTCATATAGAAGAATTGGAAATAATTTTCTGTAGGTACTTCTCCCTCAAGGAGGTAGAGCATAACTCCCACCCCTAAAGTGTCTTCCTTCCAAACAGTACAGTATGGAAATAGGGGGGAAAGTAACTTTATAGTGGGAAAAGCCCAACAAAGACTACCTCAGCCAAGCGATCCAAGTTAACATCATCAGTGATAAATCAGATTGGTAGCATGCACCCTTAATATGATGTGATGAAAATGACACTTTACCTCTGTGGTCTTCCTCCCAAAAATCCATGACTCCAATGTGGTAGGCAGAATAATGGCCCCCAAAATGTCCATCTTCTAAAGCCCAGAACCTGTGAATATATTACCTTATGGCAAAAGGGACTTTGCAGATGAGATTAAGGATATAGACTTTGAGATGGGGAGATTATCCTGGATTATCTGGGTGGACCCAATCTAATCTCATGAGTCCTTAAAAGCGGAGACCCTTTCTAGCTCTGTGGTCAGAGACAGAGAGCGATGTGATGATGGAAGAAGGGTCAGAGGGATGGAAGGGTCAGAGAGAGTTGCTGGGTGTGTAGAGGAAGGAAGGGACCACCAGCCAAGGAACTGTAGATGGCCTCTGGAACCTGGAAAAGGCATGGAAACAGAATCTCCCCAGAGCTTCCAGAAAGGAACACAGCCCTGATGACACTTTGATTTTGACCCAGTGAGCCTCATGTTGGACTTCTGACCTACAGAATTCTAAGTAATAAATTTGTGTTGTTTAAGCCACTAAGTTTGTAGTAATTTGTTACTGCAGCAGTAAAACACTAATACATTCAGTCTAACCATGAGAAAAACATCAGGCAAACCAAAACCGAGGGACATTCCACAGAATACCTCCTCAAACTGTCAAGGTCATCAAAAACAAAGCAAGTCTGGAAAAACTGTCACAACCTAGAAGAGCCTAAGGAGACATGATAACTATATGTAATGTGGTATCTTAGATGCAAAAAAGCACATTAAGTAAAAACTAAGGAAACCTGAATAAAGTATGGACTTTAGTTAAGGATAATGTATCAGCATTGGTTCATTAGTTGTAACAAATGTACCACAGTAACTAAAATGTTAACAGTGGGGGAAACTGGGTGAGGAGTAAACAGGAACTCTCTGTACTATCTCTGCAATTTTCCTGTAAATCTAAGACTCTTCCAAAATAAAAGTTTATTTTAAAAAATTCACTGGATAGGATTAGCAGCAGATTAGACACAAAAAAACAGGGAATACTAAATCATAGCAATACAGTCTATCCACAGTGAAGCACAGAGATTAAAAAAAAAAAGACTGAAAGAAAAATTAAACACAGTGAATGACCTTTGGGACAATGCAAAGTAATCTGACATATATGTAATTGAAGTCCCAGAAAGAGAGAAGAGGAGAGACCAGAAAAAAAAATCTTTGAAGAAATAATGACCAAAAGTTTTCCAAGTTTGATGAAACCCACAGACACAAGAAGCTCAACAAACCTTAAGCAGGATAAACAAACAAACAATAAAACACAGTGAGGTGTATCAGAATCCAATTTCTGAAAACACATGATAAAGAGAAAAATCTTAAAAGCAGCCAGAGAGGAAAAAGATATAGAGGAACAAAAATAAAGGTGACAGCAGACTTCTCATCAGAATTTTGCAAGCCCAGAAGACAATGGAACGATACTAGTTAATAATCAGATTGATGAATTCAATTTAAAAAGCCCTATCCTGGACATAAAACCTAGAACTTAAAGAGAGAAGATTTGCATACTGAAAACAATTAGGAAATAATTCTAGGGCAATGTTTCAACTTGCATGTTATATGTAGGCAAATTATGTTGCCAATTGCCTAAAGTAACCTCTTGACAAAGACAGAGTCTACTGTTGTGGATTGAATGGTGGTCCCAAAAAGATTTGTCCATGTCCTGACACCCAGAACCTGTGAATGTGACCTTATTGGAAATTGGGTCTTTGCAGACATACTTAGTTAAGGATCTTGAAATGAGATCGTTCTGTATTATCCTGGTGGGTCCTAAATCCAAAGACAAGTATCCTTCTAAGAGACAGAAGAGAAGACACACCCGCAGAAGAGAAGGGGATGTGAAGACAAAAGCAGAGATTGCAGTGATGGTGCTGTGACCGAGAAACACATGGAGCCACCAGAAACAAAGAGGCAGGGAAGGATTCTCCCCTAGAGCCTTTGAGGCTAAGAACTATGGTCATATTTATGCTTTTGCTGTATATATAATATTCATAACTATTGATTAACCATCCCTATCTTTCTAAGTTCACAAAATCAAGTAGGTATAAAATCTTAACCCAACAACTGTCTACATTATTTCATTTAACACCCAGATTCTGGGTTGGTTAGATTTTTATCATACTTCATCTCAACTTCATGGTCCTATGTGGTCCAATATGGGTTCCTGGGTGATTTATCCCCTTTTCCAAGTTGATAATTTGCCTAAATCAGGCAAATTCCTGACTTTGGTTTTGCTTACATCTTTATTCCTATTCAATGCCAGGAGAGATCAAGAGATTGGGAGAAAATGGAATGGCACATGACGACTAGTTTTTGAGGGGGTTTTGTGAGGAAGATTAGCCCTGAGCTAACGTCTCTCGCCAATCCTCCTCCCCTTGCTGAGGAAGACCAGCCCTGAGCTAACATCCGCGCCCATCTTCCTCTATTTTATATGTGGGATGCCTGCCACAGCAAGGCTTGACAAGCCGTACGTAGGTCTGCACCCAGGATCTGAACTCGTGAACCCCGGGCCACTGAAGCAGAGCACGCAAATCCAAACACTATGCCACTGGGCCAGCCCTGAAAATTGGTTTTTTGTTTGTTACTTCCGGCAAAATGATCAAGTGGTTTGTTTTTTCTCTCTATACCTAAAAATAATTTTTAAAACCTTTATGATATATTAATACTTTTAATGAGGACAACTACATAGATAAACTAAATGTGTTTTCAGAGCAACAGTAAGGCCAGTGATCTTGATAAAGCTTAATCAGTAGAAAAATTTCAGCAATTTCATGTGGCTCAACAAAAATACAAATACACATATACACCCACACACATATCTTTTCACAGTCCTTAACAAAGCTTAAACATATGCCCACTCACTTTTAATGATATTTTCTGACCTATTTTTAGTAGAATGACCCATTTTTCTAAGAGTGGTGAGAGATTTGGACCAAACCAATATTCCCAGCCTTTTGACCACCAAAGAAGGAAGGAAACATTTACTGAGTACATACTATGTACCAGGCACTCTGTTGGTAAACACCCAATCACCCCAATAGGTCATTCCCTTTGAGGGTGGGGATCTAATTCCCATTTCAGGATTTTACATCACCACCTGGTCTGCTGGAGGAGACTCCTTACTGGTATCTCTGCTCCTACTTTTGTTTCCTGACAGTCCATCTGGACTCAGATGCACCAGAGTGTTATTAAAATATATCACGTCACTTTCCTGCCTCAAGCCCTTTAGGCATTTCCCATAGCAATTAGAATAAATCCACACCCCCTTCAATGGCCTACAAAACCTCTGCATGTGGTCTGGCCTGCGCCTACCTAACTCTCTCTGCCTTCATCTGGCACTGCTCTCTTCCCCACCCACTATGCTTTAGTCCAGGGGTCAGCAAATTACAGCCCAGAGGCAAAATCCAGCCGGCTGCCTGTTTTTGTACAGCCCCTGAGCTAAGAATGGTTTTTACATTTTTAAACAGTTGGAAAAAAATCAAAAGAAGAACGATATTTTGTGACACATGAAAATGATATGCACTGTGTCCATGAATAAAGTTTTATAAGAACGCAGCCATACTGGTTCGCTTATATATTGTTCAGGGCAGCTTTTGTGCTACAATAGCTGAGTAGTTGCAACTGAGATGGAAAGGACCACAAAAGCTTAAAATATTTGCTAGCTGGCCCTTTGCAAGAAAAGTTTGCTGAATGCTGCTTCAGTCACACTGGTCTCCTTTCTGTTTCTAAAACTCGCCCTGTTCGTTCCCTCCTCGGGGCTTTCTATTTCCTGTTCCCTCTTCCTGGAATGTTCTTCCCCAGCTCTTTGCACAGCTGATTTGTTCTCATAAGGTCTCACTTAACACGGACAAAACCGGCAGAAGATCATATACTATCAGACTGTCTTTCTTACCTAGGAAAGGATCGGTCTCCAATCCCTGGATAGCAAGATTGGATTTAAGATTCTTTCTTTCTTATCGGGCAGCTGTGGGGAAATGAGAAGCTTTCTGAAGGCCAGGGTCAGCTCTGAACCCCACAGACCTGGTGATTCCTTCCGCAGGCGGTGGGAATGGGTGTTCCTCACCTGTTGCACCCAGGAGACTAAGAAGCTGGAGGAAGAGACTGTTCCATCTCCCAGACTCGAGGGAAAAGGGAGGCCTTGGAGACTCTGCACGGTCATTTCAGCCACATCTTCATCACACTGGACCAGCACAGCAGTGTGCACAGCCATAATTCCTGGCATAATTTGTGGACACGAGAATTACAAAGGAGGAGGAAGGAGGTTTTCCTTCATTACAGAGCACCTGTCCGCAGAAGAAGTCAGTCGCCCTCTGGATAAAAGGTAAACAAATTTAGCACGTGGTGTAGCCAAACTGCACAGATCTTAGATCAGAACACCTCCTTTCTCCATAACAGCTCCAGGACCACAGAGAGTCGTTTGCCCACTCTGAGCCAGTTTCCTCTTCTGTAAAATACCAACTTGCCTAATCCTCTTAGAGGTTCTTAAGGATCAAATGAGAAAGCATTTGTAAAACTGCTTTGTCAACTATGTCTTAAAGAAATATAAAGTATTTCTCACCTTCTCTTAATACCATGAAACAATGATGCCATATTCTGCTTGATAAATGCCATTGTGACAACTCCCACAATTTCGCGCATATTTTAAGACTGGTTAGTTAAATTGGTATGTGCTTAAATGCATTATTTTGTTCTTAAAATGTATTTTAAAAGATATGTATAAGACTTTAAGGGATGTCGCCTTAAAATGCAAATACATTCTGTGAGGTGCAGGGGGCAGTGCCTCTGAGGCAGCCATGAGAAAGGGTGATTCTGAAAACAAAAGCTGCAGAGATAAGAGATTAAGGCCAAGAGAGAAAGGCATCAGTACCTGCTCTCACGTTTATGTGGCAGTTTTAATTTAGAAACAATGTACTTCCCAAAGCAATTCAGCGCATGGGGGTCACCATAGGAATTGTTTCAGTGTGACTGAGTGTAACGAATACCAAGGGAAGCATTCTGACAGAGGCTGCTGAGGGAACTTTTGAAATGGGATTTAGAGGAAAATGCAGCAAATCCTTAGCAAGTGAGGACAATTCTGGGCTTAAGACTGGTTGTAACTTTAACCAGTATCTCTATTAAGGCCTGTGTGAGGGCCCTGGCCCTGGAGTCTGAGGTGTGAGTCCACGTTGAGGCTCTGACACGTTCCAGCTACGTGAAGTTGCTCTCTGGGAACCAGTTTTCTCATCTGTAAAATGGGGACAATATGCTCTATCTTTCACGATTGTTGTAAGGAGTAGAGATAATGCATGTAAAATAACTTGCATGTGCTCTGCTCAAAGGGAAGCTGTTACTGTTCTTACCTGCTCAGTCAGTTGTTAGGAGATGGACACTTAGTTGAAATAATATACTCTGCACTAGGCTGCAAAGATACTAGTGTTAAGGCATAGCTGATGTTAGTGTCTGACACATCCTACCCGGGTACCTGGAGATGATTCCAGGTATGATCACTACAAGAATAGACCGAAGCATCTGGTTCCATAGGTGCTAAGGTAACCATGAGGATCCTCACTGGGCTGAAGAATGAAGTGAGTCTGGGGTCTGATTCAGATCATTTGTGCAAGGCCAGAAGCACAGGAATTGTTCAGAATGGGGGCCCAGGGCCTAGGGAAAGAGCCTAATTGTAATGAAGAAGGAAAGCCAAACTCTGAGCTAGAAAAGGCAACCCGAGCATCGGGTTGGAAAGGTAAGAGTAGGAAGCAGAAAGTAGGCCACGAGCCAGGAGAAGCCTGAGCAGGTGGTATACCTAGATGGCCGATGTGGCCTCTCTGGAGTAGGGCGAGGGAGGGGGGCTCTCCTTCCGTTGCCACTGCAGAACTAGCTGATTGTGCAAGGCCAGTAACCCTTAGCACCCATCCCCACCCACTCACAGCTGCCCACACCTTCCTGGATGGATCCGTGCCCAGCTGCATGTCACGCCCCCGTGGCGTACACAGCTCTGCTCTTTTCCTCACCTGCAAAGAACAAGAGAACAAAGGGAGGAGCAGAGTTGGACCAGGTAATAGGCCACTCACCTTGGCCAGCAGCTATAGGTGAGCAAGAAAACTGCAGGCCCCTGGCAATCTAGAAGGTCCCCTTGGCACAGATGGAAGGGACAATTCCATGTGGCAAGGGCCAACCCTCTTGCCCACTTACAAACCCAATCTCTCAGCATAGATCTCTACAGCAACTCACCAAGCATCTTCAAAGTTTGAGGCTTGGAGGTGAAGACAGACCAACACGGGTTCTGATGAGAGACAGGTCTGGACTCCAGTTTGCTTGCTCTCCTCCCTCTCACGTCCATCTTCCCTTCCTGACCGCCAGCACCAGCCAGCAGATAGGATTACCATGTAATAGTTCAGTATTACCAGCCAATGTATAAAAGACCAAAGACAGTTTAGGATTATCAATATATAATGTATAAAAGAGTAGGGTATGTAAAAGATGAATACTGGATATTTTTCAAGACTTTGTGTACTCTTTCATATGCAAACGTACTTTGTGAATTTCCAAGAAGAAAATATAACATGCAGCATTTCTCAAACTTTATTGTAGTATAGAAAATGTTATGGGCTGAATTATGTCCCCCACCAAATTCATATGTTGAAGTCCTAACATCTAGTACTTTAGAGTGTGACTGTATTTGGAGATAGGGCCTTTAAAGAGGTGGTTAAGTTAAAGTGGAGTCATCAGAGTGGATCCTAATCCAATGATGGGTGTCTTTCTAAGAGGAAGAGATCAGGACACAGACAGAGAGACCCCAAACACGTGCACACATGGAGAGATGACCATTCAAACACACAGCAAGAAGACAGCCATCTACAAGCCAAGGAGAAAGGCCTCAAAAGAAACCAACCCTGCCAACACCTTGATCTCAGACTTCCAGCCTCCAGAACTGTGAAAAAATAAATTTCTGTTTCAGCCACCTGGTCTGTGGTACTTTGTTACTGTAGCCTTAGCAAACTAATGCAGACAACCTATTAATATTTTAAGGATCAGTTTGGGATATGCTGAAATAGTGTTAATAACCATTTCAATACTATTTTATTAAAATTTACTCTGGACACTTATTCATTTTCATTTGTTAGTTATCTAGTATCACTGATTTATAAGCACTAACTTTCTTTCCCCTTGCATGAGTTCTTTGCACTTGATTCACACAAATCCTCAAATGGCCAGGCTCTGCCATTACAGATAGACAAACACTTAGTGTGCATTCTCAGGCTGTACTCGTAATGCCTGGACAGGGGCTTTGGGACTTTGGTGGCTTTGTACAATGTCAATGTAGCTAAGCTGGAGCTATGTGTCCCAGAAAATATGAGCAACCTCTGGAAGGCAAAAGTGAAACAGCAGCCATGTTTGTAGTCAGAAGGTCGGTGTAGGGTCAGGCACTGCTGCAGCTCACACACAATGCCCTGCATCAGCCGGCTCACCTTGCTGATGTACGGCCTACAGCTCCTCCAACTACTTCTTCAGCTTGTCTGAATCCTTGTTAGGTTTGTGAGTAACTCCATGGTGAAGAGCCCCAGCTCTTCCTCAGGTCACCTTCGTCATCGAAGTTGGAGGATTGAAGGCATGAGAGATGGATGTGGGAGACGTGGGTTCCAGTTCATCCACATGGGTTCCATCTCGTCCGCGCAAGTTCCAGTTTGTGTTTGCCCTCTTCACATCTCCACTTCCCATCCATCTTCCCCTCATGAAGCTAGTCCATCCTGCTGACATCAGGCCCAAGTCTTGACACAGGGATGGCAGGTTGCACGGACAGGTTAACCAGCTCCCATAATCATGTACATTCTAATCCCTACAATAAATTCCTTGTTTCTCTCAAAGTGGTTTGCTTCTTGGATCAAACTTTAACTGATACAGATTTTGGAACCAGGGTGGGTGTTGCTGTAATAAAAACCTAAAACATATGCACTGGCATCAGGACTGGCCTTGAAAAGTCTGTCAGGAAAGCTTAAATAAACATGAGGAAAGAAAATATTATTGGAATCTGGAAGAAAGGAGACATTTTTATGTAGTGGTGGGAAGTTTAGCAACATTGACACCCATGGTAACTTGGAAAATAGAAAATGTACCAATGAACTGTGTGATCTAGCTAAGGAAATTTCCAGGCATGGTGTTGAAAGTACCACCTGGCCTCTCCCAGCTGCCTACAAGAAAATGAGAGAGTATAAAGATAAGCTAAAGAACAAACAGTTAGATATAAAGGTGACAGGACTTGCTGAGTTTGGAAATAAAATGGCTTCTCATTCCAAGATGGCAAACAAATCTAAAATTAAGAAATGGCTTCTGGATCTGGTTTCAGGAAAGATGGAGTGAGCAGATTCCACAGTCTCCCTCCCACTGATGACATCTAAAAACCCTAGACAGAATACATAAAGCAACCAGTGAGGACTCGGAGAGGAAGTTATAGCAGGTGGGTTGGGGAGGGAAATCAAAACTCTAAGAAAGACCAATAAGATGGTGAGTGTTCTGGGTTTTTTTCCTTCCATATCTCTTGGCGTAGACTCAAGACAAGCTGAAACTTGGAACTCCTTAAGTGGCAAGGACAGAAAAAGATCCAAGAGAAACCGTCTCTTTCTGATCAAAGAAATGTGGGGGAGTCCCTGAATGACAGAGAGAGGAGGGGAAATTCCCTGTTTTTGTTCCCTTCTGACCTGTCCTGATGCCATAAAGCAGTGAGACTTGGGGATCTTGGGCGGGGCGGGGGGGGGGGGGGGAGGATAAGTGTATTTTGTATGTGGGAGGGGTGTGAGTCATTGTGGCCAGAGGGCAGACTATATCACTCAAAGATGACCATAGCAGTATCTCCCATCCCACATGCTCTTTGACAATGTGATCCTGTCATCTCCCATCAAGAGGTGGTGTCTGTGTCTCCTCCCCTTGAACCTGGGTGGACCCTTGTGACTACCTCCACCAATAGAGTATAGCAGAAGTAATACTGTGTGACTTCCAAGACTAGATCATAAAAGGCAATGCAGTTTCATCCTGGCTTTTTATCTGGATACTTGCTTTTGGAGCCCAGCTGACATACTGTGAGGAAGCCCAGGTCACATGGAGAAGCTACACATAGGTGTCCTGACTGACTGCCCAGCTAAAGCCCTAGCTGACAGCCAGTGTTAACCCCAGATTCTAGCCCTGGCAACCACCTGACTGCAAACACACGAGAGACCCCAAGCAAGAACTGCCTACCAAAGCCAAATCAACCCCACAATTGTGAGAGATAATAACAACAAATGATCTTCGTTGTTCTATGCCACTATAGTTGGGTGGTTTGTTATATGACAATAGCTAACTAGAATGGGGACCATAAAAAAAACAGCTGTTTTGGTTTCTTGTTCATTAGCTCTCACCTTCTCCAAATCTATTGTCCTACCTCCCACTTGGACCCACCAGCCCTACAAATTGGTTACTAAAGTTTCCCCACCCTGTTGTTCTCACACTGTGGTTTACATTTCTCATCTTGGTCTTTAGTAAGTTACACTTTCCTCTTGACTAGGGAACCCCAAACCCCAGATACTGACACTGGGATTTGCCTCCAAGATTCACCCTCATAATCTCACCCATCCAATGTGAGACCAGCAAATAGGGCTTTGTCATGCAGTGGAAATATTAAGCTTAGATAGATCAGAAGCTTAACAACCTCTTGTGAAAATGGGGAAGAGTAGTGAGTGTAATTATTATAATTATAATAATTGAAGTATCACATTATGGAAATCTGAAGAAACGTTATAGAGACATACAGAATAAATAATAAATGGAATAGAGAAAATAAGACAAAGAGCAAGGAGGAAATTAAAGGGAAATGAGCAAGAAGATAGAAAAAATAGATACAGGGTCAGAGAAACAGGGAGGGAAGAGATGAAGATCATGAGGTGAGAAACAGAAAATGAGGAGAAAGAAGACAGCACAGTCCTTAATACTTGAGAGAGATGCCAAAAATACCTGCTGGGGCGGGCAAACAGAGTGGAGTTCCAGGACAGCCAAGGTGGTGTGCAAAAAATATATGAGCACTGTACTAAATGTAATCTATACTTCATTTAAAAAGTAAATAAGAAAAAATGTATGACCAATGTATACTGATCTTATACCTCTGTTGTTAGAACAGTAACATTCAAGTAGGTTATTAGCTATTTACAATGCAAAATTATGAGATTTGGAGATGGGACCTAAAATTTTGAGTGTATTACAGGAAAAGATTCTGTAAGGATGACTCTGCTTTCTATGCTACATACAAGAAGATTGATAGAACATAGTGAATGATGGAAGTTGGCTTCCTGACCGTCTGTTAGGATGTTAATCATTAAGAAACAAGTCATACTCTCCCATTAAATAAATCATTCTGAAAGAAGACAATAGTCATGATAGATGTAGAGATAAGCAATAATAAAATAAGCAATACAGTGGAAACCAAGTCTATAGAATGTGTCCTCACTTTACAGAAAGACACTAAACCAAAGAAGCATGTTCTTTCCTACCTGTAGCCCGTGTAGAATAAACCATCACTGACTGCATAATGGAAGACAATGGGAGGTTGGGACTTGCATCTCTATTTTTGGATGAGAAGAAATTATTCTACCAATCAGAGATAGATCCCAAGAGGAGGAGATAACTTACTCTAGCTTTACTCCTCGTAGCACCCTGGTTTGAGAGCACTTGTGACAAAACATTCTAGCTGGTGTGCTTGGGCAAATGGGTTATAGGTGGGCCAAAATATTGAGTCCCTCCTCCTTTGGGATGGCCATGTGCAGCCCCATGCAATTACCCCAGCATGCAACATACAAATATCGTTTTTCATCATTATCATTTTCTATGTGTCCAGTGAGATGGAGAAGGTCGGGAGACTGGGTTCTAGTTGAGTTGAGTCTTTCCTGATGAGGCCTTTATGTAGGTAACAGAAGTCTATGTATAATCTACCTTGATTCCAACCTAGTTAAGGAAAAGGGAAATCCATTTCAAATTACCTTACTATTCACTTGGGACTCCTGTCAACCCAGGCTCTACTCCCAAATTTACATGAGAGAAATAGGGTAAAGTAGGAGAAGAGTAATTGGACAAAGGTCCGTTTGTCACTGATCAGCTAAGTGACCTAGGGAAAATTACAAATATTATGTAACGAACTCCCTTCACTGCATGGATGAGGAAATCTAGACTGAGGTTAAATAGCTTGCAATATCAAAGATATGGCTAGTGATAACACCAAGACAAGAAACCCTATCCTCTCCAGTCCCAATACGGGGCTGATACTGCCCTTGAACCAGACTACAGCCGTGCATGCCACAAGTAAATTAGTCATTTAAACTAAAGTGAAAAGCACCATGTTCACTGTCTCTAAGGGGAGATCAGCAGAGGTGTGGTCCAAGGAGACTGGCTGTCCACCAGACAGGACAGTCAAAATGGGCCAAGGGCCTTGGCATGCTCACCACATTTAAAGATCAGGGTTCTGCTTTGCTAATCCAGAAACTCCAAAACTGGTTGCAACATGGGAGGACAGACTCATACCAGCTAGATCCAAAGACGTGAAATATAAACCAGAATGCCAGTTTAGTACTTTATGAGGGGGAATAGGTCTTTGCAGACTATGTACTCCACCCTCAGCGGCCCCTTCCAGGTATCCAGGTCCCTTACAAGCTGCATGATGAGCATGAAATCAGAGGATAGGGATTTGCAGGCCCTGAGACACCCAAGAGAGCATCCTGCCCTACAATGGGGGATTTGACTGACTGCCAGTCACTTCCTTTTCCCCACCCCCCCACTGCCGAATCCTGCTGTCCAGCTCCTTGCTTGAGAGGGTGGTGTGCAGCCATCCCCCTTCTATTGACAGTCATTCTTCCCTACATAAAGCAAACACAATTGATTGCTATTCCTCCAGGCTAATAACACCTGATATGTTCAGCTTCAGATAAGTTAACACAGATGCCCTGATATATTTAGGGCAACTCTATCCCCTTAGTCAATAATTTACTGACTATTATTTGGTCTGACTTCCCTCAGTATCTTCTGATCCTTCCTCATTTAGTCCCAGAGGTTAACTTTATCTCAAAGTTGTGAGTATCTCAGTGTCACGCAGTGTACTGACTACAGTATCTGCTGAAAGCAATGCCTAGTGACTAGTCTGAGTGCCAACCAAAGAATTCTCATGGACCATATTTTGAGAATCATGACTGATTATAGTTGCTTTATTTAATATTTTCATCCTCTGGCACACGGGGCTGATTTTGCTGTACTGAACCACACTTTAGCATAACTATATAACTATTATTCTCTGCCCTTTTTAGTCCATTTTCCATGACTTTTTCTTCTTTTTTAATCTTTTGGCCACCTTTCTTCCTATACTTAATCCATTGCACTCACATACAAGTACTAGGTGACAAACTGCCTCAGTTCCTTCTGGAAAGCAGCAAAGATTAAATCCTTACTTTTGGTACAGAGCTCCACTGCCTGTTCTCAGCCATGAGACCTCTTGGTTTCCTCATCGGCAAAATGGTGACAGTCACTTTTGTCACCTGTTTTCTTCACCAGATTGCTGTGAAATTCAAATAAGATAAGGTAGGTAAGAATACTGTGAAAGACTTTGCAAGTCAACATGCCGAGAATTTGCAACAGAAATAATGAGGCATTCACATTCATTCATTTCAATGTGGCTTTTGTTCCTTTCTTGCATCTAATTAAATCAAGAGAAATTAAATCCTACCTGTATATGATTCTTAGGGACCGGGTTTATGTGTTTGCTGCGCAAGAGAAATATGCCCCTCAAGTGCCTTGGGGATATAATTAATTTGGTTTTTCGATGCTTCAGGATTAAAGCCCTATCTGGAATTTTTATGGCTTTTATCCTTCCCACCATTTTGATGCTAATGTAGGAAAGTTCAGCAGGCATGAATATTTCTAAATATGTATTACTTTATTTAATGAGTATCTTCATTAATAGTTATGGTTCATCATGTGACTGGCCTTTTCAAAAGCAAGAGTAAGCGGGTGGCCTTGTACTTGCTTGGAGAAGAAAATTTAGAGACCCAAATAAGTAAATTTAATTAGAGATTTCACATGGAATGATTGTGGGATGCGGGCAAATTTTACCCTGCCTTACAGCAGGAGGGCTTTGTCCTGGTGTGTCACATTTCAAAGGCCCTTGTTCATGGGAACCATTTTTCCCTACTATTTTGATGCTTTTGCAGCTGCCGTAAGGTGTAGAGATTTCATTTTAAACACAGAATGTTCTCCAGCTCCTGTAATAACCTGCAGCTGTTTGAACATTCGGTACAAAAAGTCGAATGTTGTGCACTGTCCCTGGAGCTGCTTCAGACCAAAGCAAAACATTTTCCGCTTCCAAGAATCAGTGAAGGGCCACCTATCAGTGGAATTTAAAATATTTCTCCAATTAAGCTCCAGACCTACAGAGTCAGTTTTGAATGTGAGAAGAAAGAGACAGCAAGTTCAAGTTCACAGAGTTGCTCTAAAAAAAGCTGTTCTTGAGATGACAAAGCACTCTCTTTGGAGCAGCCTTCCACCCTCTTTCTGAATAAGGAAACACCTGCATGCAGAGGGAGTGCAAAGCCCTCATTCCCTCTGGGCAAAATGAGAGAGAAAAGTTGGTGGATTTTTCAGTGTTGTGATCTAATAGTCAACATCTAGAAGAAGTGAATGCCTAACTAACAAGTAATGTACATGGTGGATAGACGATAGATGTTAGTTGAATGGATTAATTAGTGAATACTCTAATCTTAATACCATTTTAGCTTTACAGAGCATTTCCTTTACAAAACTCTATCAGTCTGAGTTCAAGTTTTTCCTTAAAATTCTAAAATTACATGGTTGTAAGGTTGTAGCACCACCTCAGGACAGGCACCCATAGATGGGTGAAGGGAGGAGGGGTATATCCACCTGACAAGCCAGATTAGTTGAACCAAACCTGGCTTGACATTTAATGAGATGAGAGAGGTCCCAGCAGATTTCTCTTATAGCCCGCGTCCTTTTCTGTCCATGCATTTCAGGAACACCCATTATTGGCTGGTTTATTGCTATGCTATCACTTTTTTCCTTTTCAGATTGTTCTGGACTGACCGCACTAGAGTTAGTCACGTTCCAAATACTTGCACCAAATACCTATAACACTAAGTGTAAAACAATGGTATTTACTTGTGTTCTGGAGGAATGTTTGGGTAATGATTTTAGATTCTAGAATTAGAAAAAGAAATAATGGGTATGATTGTCATTGTCTTCTATTATCTATTCAATCCCTCTGTCTTGCTTTTGTTTCTGTCATGAAGATAGACTTGAAACAAAATATCACAGTCTTGTTTTTGCCACTCAGTTGTCATATGTATCCATTTAATTTTTCTCCTCCCCGATGGGACCCAGGTGACAAGATGGCAATTTTCAGAAAAATATTTACTTTCCACAGAACCAAGATGTCCTCAACTGAGGTAACCTTTGGGGCCTAAGATACAAGGTTACACAAGAGGATTTGGTGCACAGAGATGCTGCAGCTGACCCCTTCTCTCTCCTTGTGCCAAACCTGAGGACCTCACTCAGAAGAGACCCTGGGATTTTTCATATTGTAATGTCCACAGGAAACAAGTTGTGGGCCTGATAAAGCCAACCTTGCTGAGTTTTCTTATGTGAGTGCTAGATAGTATCTCTCTATGTTCCTTTAGTGCCGAGTAGCTTAAGGACACTGTGATATTGGAGCCTGCAGAGTTTCCCAGAGTTGGACACCAGGATCCCAAGAGCAAATGTCGTAACTCAGAGCTGTGACTCAGAGGCATGTGTAGAGCATCCTCATCTTACCGCATTTGCCCAACAGCTGAAGGGCCTTTTACAGTAGAGTCCTTCAACCATGAAGGGAGTGACAATTGGGGATCTTTAAAGGTACACTGAGAAGGTGCAGGAAAGAAGGAGGGCAATGGAGATGGAAAAGTGAACATTCCTTCCTCTACGCTCTTCCTTTGTACCTAACCTCATAGTCTCACCAAGATCATGGGCCACAGCATCCTTCAGGGGGCTACGAGATCCAGGAGTCTCTCGGGACAACTCCTGCTTAAAGATGGCCTTGTTATACTGAATGGTTGATCCAGCCTGGAGCTACTTACCTTTTCTTCTCGCTACATCTCTGACATCTCTGAGCTTCCTTGTGGTGAGATCACTAGTCTTAGGGTGGGACAAATGGAACCTAACCACATTGCTATGCTGCTTTTTTCAGCTTCTTTTTATTACAAACTTTTTCCTCCTAACACATTTGAGGGTGTGGTACATAAATGTACATGTGAACTTTTTGTTTGTCAGAATTGAGAAAAATGATGAAGCATTAGGAATGTCCTAGTTTTGAATATGCAATATCAGCAGATCATTCAGTTTAACTTTACCAAAAAAAAAGTGAGATTCTGTGTATTCCAGCCTCAGTCATCTCGACAGTTCTTCCTTAGGTCCCTCCTGTGGGCTCAGCCTGATGACCAGTCCTCAAAGACCCCTCCTGTGTGGAACCGAGATACCAAGGTACAGTTTTTAAATGTGGAGTTTCCTATTTAGGACTTCCCAACTCAGCCCTGTCCCACCCCATTTGGGGGAGTACAGATAGATTCACTTGCTAAAATGGGGAGGCAAGTGCCCACAGCTGGCCAGGCTGAGCTGTTTCTGAAGCTCAGAGCAGCTATGACTCACCCCTTCTACAGTCCGTTAACTTCCCACTCCTCTCACCAGACCAGCTACTCCTCTCACTCTGACTCCGACAAACCCACTTATTTTCAAATTTGCTCAATAACCATAACATTCAAACACAACCTGCTCCATGCACAGGATGCTGAGAAATCACGCAGTGGGAGCCAAGGGTCTGCAGAAGAAATGATGACCACAGAGTGAGAACTCTTTTCTTGGACTCTGGGTGGCAAGAAATAGCTGCTAATAAGAGACAACAGCAAGTTTTAGGACATGTGCCATCCTGCCCGATTGAGTTAAGGGAATGCAGTCATCCTAACTGGTGATTTTCAGGAAGTCACACCAGATTTTAATTTAATTCACAGGCTCCTGCATGATTAGAACATAATACTTTGGTGCCCAAGCCGGATTGAGCTGGTAACAATGAGCGAAATGGCTTTCTGCCATAAAGTAGTGATGTTCAAACATTCTCCCTGTGACATGTCCAGGCCCTGTTGCCAAAGTCACAAAAGGAAAGTCAAAAAAACAATTTTTAGAGAAAGTTCAGGTCTTTCCCGCACGGTGCCAACCACCAGTGCAATAAAAAAATTTTTTTATTTATGTTTTCAAAACTGACAGAGATAGGAAAGAAACACTTATCCAGGAAGGAAAATTGGATCGAACAGTTAACATCTCATGTTAAGTCTGGCAATGATGACTATATGTATTATTGTTTAAATAAATCTTCTATTAATCATTTAAAAAGGGGGGGGGGATTGCAGCTTGATTTAAGAGAAATTTTTGGAAGAAGAGACAAAAAGAAACCATCAGTTTGGTGCAAAGTCACTGAAACCAAGAAGCAAGTAGCACCACCTCCTCCCATCCTTCCATCAGACACCATGAACTTAAAGGAGTCTTAAGTTATGCAGCCCTTTCTGAGTTTGCATCCTTAAGCCCACCTATATCCAATCAGAGTCCAGGGACTCCAGAAGCCTCCAATACTTTGCAAACAGGAAAGATTCAACAGATTCATTCAACAAATATTTGTTGAGTGCCTACCATGGTTCAGGCACTAAGATACAGGGAGCTGTGATAACAATACTTGGCTTGGATATCAGTCCAATGAAATCAACCAGTGAGCTATCAGTGGGAACCCCAGAGATATATAGTCAACATAAGCCTGAACTAAAAATACTCATTTCCTATGTTGTGAATCTTTTTTACTTCTTTGCTTTAAGAGTTAGGTCAATATAGGTTATAGCCTTTCACTTTCAACTGATCTCTGGACATCTGTATGTAACTCTCAGTGGAAGACTCACCAGGATGTCTGTCAGAGCAGCTCTTTAATCTCATCATGTTTAAACCTAAACTCATTGTCTTCCCTCCACATCTGTATGTCAGCTGGTGGCTCTCAATCACCTAATTCAGGACCTGTAAGTCACCCTTACCTCCTTCTATTCCCTTAATTCCAAGATCCAATCAATCACCACATCATATCACTTTTACCTTTTAAACACTATTCAAACAATACTATAGTGATCTCTTCTGTAGACAATGTATTAGGCAATCATAGATGGGTACTATTCTTCTCATTCCCATTTTACAGATGAACAAACAGTATTACAGAAGTTAAATAACTTTCCTAAGATCACACAACTAGTATATGGCAAAGCCAATATTCAAGCTCAAGTCTGTCTGATTCCAAAGACTAGGGTTCTTAAACCCTGTGCCCCTAATTTAGCAATCACTGTCCTAGTTTAAGCCTCATCCCTTCTTCAATCTTCCTATTGGTCTTTCACTCTTTTTTCAGTTCCTTTTTTACCTTTATTATATTTTCTAAAGTCAAATTTATAAAGGCATAATATACAAAAATAAAATTCATTCCTTTTAAGTACAGTTTGCTGAGTTTTGACAAATGTATATGGTTGTGTTACTACCATATACATTTCCATCACCCCAAAAAGTTCTTCCTGACCTTTTAGTCAGTCCCCTTCCCTGGTTTCTGACTGTGGCAATTACTAATCTGATTTTGCTGTCTAGTTTTGCCTTTTAAAGAATGTAATGGAAATGGAATAATATAGTATGTAACCTTTGGTAGCTGGCTACTTTCACTTAATGGAAAGCTTTTGATTTCATCCTTGCTGCTGTGGGTATCAATAGTTCAGTCCTTTTTATGGCTGAGTAGTGTTCCTTTGCATGCATGTATCACTGTTGGTTTACCCATTCACCAGATGAAGGACATTTGAGTTGTTTCCAGTTTGGGGCTACTATGAATAAAGCTTCTAGAAACACTCACATACAAATTTTTGTATGAACACATGTTTTCTTTCTCTTGGTTAAACAAATACGTACGAATGGGGTTATGGGTCATATAGAAATTGTATGCGTATGCTTGACTTATAAGAATCTCTTAAACTGTTTTCCAAAGTGGCTATATGATTTTGAATACCAACCAGCAATGAATAAAAGTTCTAGTTGCTCTACATCCTTACCAGCACATAATATTGCCAGTCTTTTTCATTTTAGCCATGCTAATATGTATGTAGTGGTATCTCATGATGGTTTCTATTTGCATTTCCCTAATGACTAGTGATGTTGAGCACCTATTTCATGTGCTTATTTGCTATCCATGTGTCGTCTTCACTGAAGTATCTATTCAAATCTTTCATTCATTTTTTTTTAATTGGGTACTTTATCTTTTGACTGTTGATAAAAGTCCTTAATGAGATATGTGTTTTGCAAATGTTTTCTCCAAATCTATGACTTGACTTGTCACTTTCTTCTCAGTGTCTTTTAAAGAGCAGAAGTTCTTAATTCTGATTAGTGCAATTTATTGATTTATTTTCTTTCATGATTCCTGCTTTTTATTTCTTATCTAAGAAAGCTTTGCCTAAGCCAATGTTGCAAAAATTGTCTCACATTTTTTTCTGGATGTTTTGTACTTTTAGCTCCTACATTTAGGTCTATGATCTATTTTGAGTGAACTTGCATATGGTGCAAGGGGAAGCCCAAGGTTTTCCCCTTTGCCTATGGATATTCAATTTTTTGAACACCATTTATTGAAGAGACTATTCTTTACCAGTTAAATTATGCTGGTACATTTATCAAAATCAATTGACCATATATGTGTGGATCTATTCCAAGTCTTTTTATTTTGTACCATTGATCTATATATCTTATCTTTATGCCAATGTCACATTGTCTTAAATTCTGTAGCTTTATAATAAGTCTTGAATCAGGTAGTATAAGTTCTCTAACTCTATTCCTCCTTTTCAAAATCATTTTGGATATTTGGTCCTTTGCATTGCACATAAAATCAGCTTGTTAATTTTGACAAAAAGCTTGCTGCAATTTTGATTGCAAGTGTATTGAATCTATTGATCAGTTTGGAGAGAACTGACATCTTAACAATATTGAGTTTTCTAATCCATGAATATTATTCAGGTCTTCTTTAATTTCAGCAATGTTTTGTAGTTTTATAGGTACAAGTCTTATTTTTTTAATTAAATTTATTCTTAACTATTTCATTTTTGATAATATTATAAATGATTTTTATTTCAATATCCAATTGTTTAAAACCTTGTAACCAGTGACCTTGATAAACTCACTTATTTGTTCTAGAAGCTTTTTTGTGGATTATTTGGGATTTTCTATGCAAATGATTATGTAACCTGTGAATATAGACACTATTACCTCTTCCTTTCAAATTTATACGCATTTTCTATAATTTTCTTGC
This sequence comes from Tapirus indicus, assembly GCA_031878705.1. Classification (NCBI taxonomy): domain Eukaryota; kingdom Metazoa; phylum Chordata; class Mammalia; order Perissodactyla; family Tapiridae; genus Tapirus; species Tapirus indicus. Next base: position 27,433,831 of record CM062937.1, on the reverse strand, counting down.
CTTAGTGTCCTGGGCAGGACCTCTAATACAATATTGAGTAGAAGTGGTGAGAACTGACATCTTTGTCTTGTCCTCATTCTTATAGGTAAAATATTCAGACTGTCACCATTAAGTATGTTACCTATAGGTTTTTCATAGATGCCCCTTATCAGCTTAAGGAGGTTACAGTCTATTCCTTGTTTCTTGAGGATTTTACTTTTTGTTTTATCATGAATTGATGTTAAATGTTGTAAAATGTCTTTTCTGCATCTATTGAGATTATCATGTGACTTATCTTTTGTCATCTGTTAGTGTGATGAATTACACTGATTGATTTTCAGTCATCTAAAGAGGCCTGCATTCCTCAGATAAATATATTTAGTCATGATACATGGTTCTATTTACATATTGCTGGATTGCATTTCCTCATATTTTGTTTAGGATCTTTGCATTTGTGTTCACAAAGAATATTAATCTGTATTTTTTTTCTATTTGTCTTTGTCTTGTTTTGGTATCAGGGCAATGCTGGCCTATTTTCTGGAAGAGTTTGTGTAGAATTGATACCCTTTATTTCTTAAACGTTTAGTAAAATTCACCACTGAAGTCATCTGGTCTAGGATTTCTTTGTGGAAAGATTTTTAACTACAAATCTCATTTCTTTAATTAAATTTCTTTAATAGACGGCTATTCAGGCTGTTTCTTTTTGAGTGAGCTTTAATAGTTTGTGTTTTTCAAGAAATGTGTCCATTACATCTAAACTATCAACTTTATTGACATAAAGTTGATCACAATATTCCCTTATTCCCTTTAATATCTGTAAGATCTGTAGTGATGCTCCTCTTTCATCCCTAATATTGCTTATTTGTGTCTTTGTTGTTGTTGTTGTTCTTCTTCTTCATCAGTCTGGCTAGTTTATTTTATTGATCTTTTCAAAGAAGCAGCTTTTGCCTTATTTATTTTCTCTATTTTTTCCATGTTCTAGTACATTGATTTCTCCTATTGATTTTTATTATTTCTTTCCTTCTGCTTGCTTTTGGTTTAACTTGTTCTTGTTTTTCAGGTGTTTTAAGGTGAAAACTTAGGTTAATAATTTGAGAACTTCCTTGCTTTCCAATATAAGCTTTTAATGCTATAAATTTCCCTGTAAGACCTGCTTTAGCTGTGTCCTAGAAAGTTGATGTTGTGTTATCAATTTCATTCAAATTATAATATTGCCTCATTTTCTTTGTGATTTCTTCTTTACCTATGGGTTATTTAGAAGAGTGTTGATTAATATTCAAATACTTGAAGTTTTTTCCAGATTATCTTTCAGTTATTGTTTTCTATTATGTGATCAGAAAACATACTTTGTATGAATTCCTGCATTCCACACTTTTCTCCTCAAAACCATACTCCAAATGAAAAATATCTTTATACATTGGTAAAGCATGATCTCCAGAATACAGTGTGAATAAAGCAAGATGGAAATATATCTCGTATATGTTTTTAAATAGAAGTATACCCAGAAAATAAATGAAATTATTCCCTATAGGATGGATTCAGGGACCAGGCAGAGGTGAAGGGTAGAAACTAGATTTTTCTGAACATACTTTGTTCTGTAGATTTTACTTTGGAAGCATGATTATAAAACAAAATTGAATAAAAGTAAGAGGAAAAATCAAACACTTGAAATTAAAAACAATATGATCACAAAATCATACAGACTAGCAAAATGGTTTTTCCACAATGCTTTGTATTGCTTATAAAAATAAACAAATGCTTCATTTGGACCTTCTTAAAAGAAGTATTGTGGCTTTACTTGGCAAACTAGTTTTTGTCTAGGATACAGAGAATAGGGAGGGGAATATAAAAACCCTAAATCTTACAGAGGACATTTTGTAATGAGAAAAGCCTATTTGCTCATTCTTCTCCCGAGTAAAAATTTTAAATTTCTATTTTCTGTAAAGAAAGTAAATTTAACTGTATCATTCCTCTGCTGAAAATCCTTCAAGGACTCCCCACGCTTACCTGAACAAGTGTGATACACATACCCTCAGTGGTATCTGATGATTTTAAGTGATCCATGGATAAATACCTTCTAAATTTTTAATTGTGATTGATTTATTGTAAACTGTATTAGAAAAATAAAATGAGCATAACAAATGAATATTATTGCTTAGGCCAAGATTAAGTAAAAAGTGAGCTGATTTTAATATTAAAGAAATAATATTACAGAGACAACATGGATATGGCAAAAATTTGAAGAAGGCGGGCAAATAGATGTGTTGGAAACACTGGCTGATAAGATGAAGTTTCAGTTTTTCCACATAGCACACAGGGTGCTTACCTCTCCAACACATTTCTTGCTATTTGCCTAGCATTTTATGCTTCAGCAACAAACAGCAGATACCAGTGGTTTTCCACTCTCCAAACTGTCTTGCCTTCCTATGCCTGCCCTTTTCTTCTCACTCACTTTCTCAACTACAAACTATCTTTCAAAGCAGCTTTCATGCAGACTATACATCTGTACTTCTGCTACAACTGCATTTACCCACAATATATGGCAATGATCTCTTTGTACGCTTCTAACCCACAGGACTATGAACTCCTCAGGGCAAGGACTGTCTTAGTCATCTTTGTATCCCCAGAGCCAGCACAGTCATTATTAACTCAAAATTTTCTTGCATAAAACCTAGAGTTGGCATGGAATTGCTTAGTCATGAAATGGTAGTGCTTTTACTGACTCTCTTCTATGTGCAAGGCCTGGTAACAGACAATTGGTATCAAAGAAGAATACAAATAAACCCCTTAAGGACGCTTACAATGATCTCATTTAATCCTCAGAATGATTTTATGAGTTAGGAATTATTCTCTATCTTACAGATGAGAGATTTGAGTCTGAGTGGCAGGAATATAGCATCATGGTTGGAAGAGTGGATTCTACCCTTAAAAAGCCTGTGTTCAAATCCATTTAATAGCTCTGAGTGGCTCACTCAACCTCTCTAAATCTTGGTTTCCTCTTCTGTAAAACGGAATAATAATACCAACCAGTTAGAGTTGTTTTCAGGATTAAATAAGATGTTGATAAGGCAGCTTGAACAGAGCCTGGTACATAGTCTTTATTAAACATATGGATATATATCACATTTATTAAACCTATATATATATCACAATAATTATAACAATATAAAAAAGACTGTTGTGTTGCTTCATGGTCTGCCTCAAAAATAGAAGACATAAATAAATTATATCCAAAAATAATTTAAAACAACTGAAATCATTATATTATCTTTTGAAAATGCCATAGAGGATTTCACTCATAACACACAACAAAATGTCTATAATATCCTCCTCATCCAGCATTTATCTGCCCAAAGCCCTACTGATCACAGCATTCAACTACTTCCAATCTTTTTTTCCCTGAGTCTCAACCCCTCCCTGCCCAAAACAAAACAAAACTCTCTCTTCAAACTCAGCCTATGCTGGCTCTTTTTCTTTCTGCCTTTCTCATTTCACCTGCCAACTCCACTATCTTCTTACCCCAAGTAACTTTCTGCCCTTGCCACTGTAAACCAGTTTTGCTGTGAACCTAAAACTGCTCTAAAAAATAAAGTCTATAATTTTAAAAAGTCTTCAGACCATTCTCAGTACATATGTTGCACCACAATTCTTCAGCATAGTCTGGGAAAGACTGACTGTATTATTCGGTAGAGTAATAAAATAATAACAGCTAGTATTTTTTGAATACTTATCGTATGACAAGCTCTGTTCAAAGCACTTGGTATGTATTATCTCATTTAATTCTCTAACAATCCTAAGAGGTAGATACTATTATTACCTCAGTTTTACAGGTGAGGAAATTGAGGCAACTTCCTGTGGTAGACACGGAGATGTGCCACCCAGAAGCCTGGTCATGTTGCCCACCTGTGGGGAGCTGAGAGGAGGGGTCAGCCCTCTGCTGTCAGCTCCTTCAAGGTGGGCTACAGGTGCAAAGCACCCCTGGCCTGGTCCTGCCCTCCGTGGGGAGCACACATCAGGCTTCTGCATGAGGTCAGTGGATAAAAGCCTGGCCATTTCAGCCCAGGGAGGACACTTAAGTCCAGAGCTCCCTGCTGGAGTGGCTGAGGCTGTCAGACCTGCATCTCACTTGCACCCCTTCCTCCACCTAGTCCTGCTTCTGCTCTGCCTTCGTGAGTGCCGATCCTTAACAAACATCCTGCATGCGAAGTCTGTCTCACCCAGCCTACAGCCTTGCCAGAGGTCACGTGGCAGCTAAGTGTTGACGCTGGCAGTCAAGGCTCTTAACCACTAGGATATGTTGTCTCCAAATATAAAAACAAATATAGAACACTCGGATAGCAATAGTTGAAACTATTACTTGGAATATCTAAAATTTTATCTTTAACTTTTTGTAACAGTATTATTGAGATATAATTTACATGCTATAAAATTCACTTTTAAAGTATACATACAATTCAGTGTTTCCAGTATATTCACAAAGCTGTGAAACTATCACCACTATCTAATTCCAGAACATTTCATGGCCCCCAAAGGAAACTCTACCCATGAGTAGTCATTCCCCATTTGTCCTCCTAACCTAACGGTGGTTCTCCTTAACAATAATTAATGTAGTTAATCTGTTCTTGCCAGTTATGAAATTTATCTACCATTATCAAAGTTACGAACCTTTCTATTCTCACTCCCTTTTAAAGTATGAAAGCCATAAACATGTTCAAATTCTTGTTTGGTGATCTCATTCCTGGGAATTGATTCTTTAAAAAAATTACAGGGGGCCGGCTCTGTGGCATAGCAGTTAAGTTCTCCCGCTCCACTTTGGCGGCCCGGGGTTTCACAGGTTCGGATCCCGGGTGCGGATAGACATGCCGCTTGTCAAGCCATGCTGTGGCGGCATCCCATATAAAGTAGAGGAAGATGGGCACGGATGTTAGTCCAGGGCCAGTCTTCCTCAGCAAAAAGAGGAGGATTGGCAACGGATGTTAGCTCAGGGCTAGTCTTCCTCACAAAAAACAACAAAAAAAATTACAAATGATGGGGAAAAAATCAAATTGCTACAGCATAGTTTATAAAGCTAAAAGTCTGGAAACAACTTTTGTCCACCGTGGTGATTGATTAACTAAATCATGGCACTTTAACAAAATGGAATATGCATCCCTTAAAGACTAAATAGCACCAAGGAAAATGTCTGGTATAACATTAACCAAGTAGAATACAAAATTGCATCTACAACTATGTCAAGTATGTACATATGGATAAGGATCGAAAGGAAATGGAGAAAAATGAAAACAGTTGTGGCAACAGGATGTTGGAACTGTGAATTATTTTCATTCTTCTGAGTTCCTTTATTATTGTCAAAATGTGGTCCTTACAATAAATTAGAATTGGAGGAAATATGCATAGATCTACTCTTGCCAGTAAAATTTCTCATTCATAAAGGGAGGTGGGTATAATATACAATTCTTGTTACGAGCAAGGACTGTGGAGTCACACGAACTTGGATTTTAATTCTGGCTCTGACATTTCTGACATGTGATCTTGGGCAATAACCTAACCTCTGTAAGCCTCATTTTCCACGACTTTTAACAGGGGCTAATAGTACATCTACCTCATAGGGCTGTCGTGAAGATGGAATGAGATAGTGGTGCCTAGCACCACTTAATAAACAGTAGCTACTGCTATTTTTGCTGCGTGAGTAATAGTGGTGGAGGTGATGGTGGTGGTACTGACAAGGGGACAGGGGATAGGGGACAGAGGCTTTTGTTAATGAAAATACCACTAACACTGAAAACCTTGAATGGCAATATAATTTTACACTGAATACACAGGCAGAGAACTTTCCATCATCTCTATCAATTGATTACTCCACTTCAGACTAAGCAAGCGTTGCTTCAAAAGAGTTGGAGTTGCGGGCATTATCTTGTCTTAGCTGGAGACAGCTAAAAATCTGTACCAACAAGATACAATTTGGTATCTCGGTTGAAAACTTTATCAAAGAAAATCAAGTACTGCTGAATCTGTGTGACTCATTTCATTAGTGAATACAAAGGCCTACTAACTCTCCTCATTGTTGTTATTGTTGATATTATCTTCATCACTAACAAAGAGCCAGTGTGGCATAGTAAGCAAATCCTATCCATGTCTTTGTCTTCCCTCCTGTTAGGGATGAGCTATCCTGTTCTCCAAGGCCGTGCCTCCCTCTACACAGGACAACAGCCCAGCCCGTCCTGCCCACTCAAGGACTCTCAGTCAGTTCCTCTCACTTTTGCATCTATTTGTCTTCTCTCATCGGCATATAAACATGCTGTAGCATATCCCACCTTAATAAAAAATAAAACTCCTCTCTAGATCCCATATCCCCTTCTAGGTACGGCCCATTTCTCTGCTCCCCTTTATAGCAAAACTCCTTGAAAGAGAATAACAGAATGCTGAAAATTATTGAAGTTGAATGATGGGAATATGTGTGTTAAATTATTCTTGCTACTCTTTTTAATTTAAAAAGTTTATTGAGGGGCCGGCCCGGTGGCGCAGCGGTTTCGTCCGCGCTTGGCAGCCCAGGGTTCGCGGGTTCGGATCCTGGGCGCCCGCGGACACACTGCATGCCGTGGCGGCGTCCCATATAAAGTAGAGGAAGATGGGCACGATGTTAGCCCAGGGCCAGTCTTCCTCAGCAAAAAGAGGAGGATTAGCAACGGATGTTAGCTCAGGGCTGGTCTTCCTCACCAAAAAAAAAAAAAAAAAAAAAAAAAGTTTATTGAGCTATAATTGACACACAGTAAACTGTATGTATTTCATATGTACAGTCTAATAATGTACAATGGGCATATGCATACACCCATGAAACCATCACCACACTCAAGATAATGAACACATCCATCACCCTCAAAAGTTGCCTCATGTCCCTTTGAAATCCCTCTCTCCTAACCCTCCTCCTCAGGCAAACACTGATTTGCTTTCTGTCATTATATATTCATTTGTGATTTCCAGAATTTTTATAAATGAAATCATACAATATGTACTCTTTTTTTGGTCTGGCTTCTTTCACACAGTGTAATAATTCTGAGACTCATCCATGTCGCAGCACACATGAATAATTCATTCCTTTTTATTGCTGAGTATTATTTATACCACAGTTTGTTTATCCATTCACCTGTTGATGGACACTTGGGTTATTTCCAGTTTTGGGCTATTACAAATAAAGCTGCTATAAACATTCACGTACAAGTCTTTGTATAGACATATGTTTTCATTTATCCTGGGCAAATACCTAGAATGGAATGACTGAATCATATGGCAAGGTGTATATTCAAAATTTTAAGAAACCACAAAATTGTTTTCCAGGGTGTTTGTTCAATTTTACATTCCCATCAGCAGTGTATGGCTTCCAGATCCTCCACATCCTAATCAACACTTGGTATATAGTCAAATTTTGTATTTTTACCATTCCAAAAGTTGTGGGTTTTCACTGTGGTTTTAATTTGCATTTTCCTACTAACTAGTGAAGTTGAGCATCTTTTCATGTACTAATTTGCCATCCACGAATTTTTTTGGTGAACCATCTGTTCAAATCTTTTGCCCATTTTTTATTGTTTTCTTATTGCTAAGTTTTGAGAGTTTTTTATATCCTGGATACAAATCCCTTATCAGACATGGTTTGCAAACATTTTCTCCCGGTCTTTTTCTCTTAATAGTGTCTTTTAAAGAGCAAAAGTTTTAATTTGAATAAGTCTAATTTTTAATGCATAGTGCTTTTGGTGTCTATCTAAGAAATATTTGCCAAACTCAATGTCATAAATGTTTTCTCCTATGTATTCTTCTAAAAGTTTTATAGTTCTAGGTTTTATATTTAAGTCTATAAACTATTTGAGTTAATTTTTGTATATTGTTTGAGGTATAGATTAAAGTACTTTTTTTTTTTTTTTTGGCATAGAGATATCCAATTGTTCCAGCACCATTGGCTGAAAAGACTATTCTTTCTCCACAGAATGGATCTGTTTGTCTATTTCTATGACAATATTACACTGTCCTGATTACTGTCCCTTTATAATAAACCTTGAAGTCAGGTAGCATGAAGCCTCCAACTTCATTCCTCTTTGTAAAAGTTATTTTGGTTGTTTTAGGTCCTTTCATTTCCATATGAATTTTAGAATCAATTTTTCAATTACTGCAAAAAAGCCTGCTGAGATTGTGATTTGGATTGTGTTAAATCTATAGATCAGTTTGAGGAGATTAATATTTTAACAATATTGAGTCATATATATGTATGCCACTGAATAAGGTATATTTCTCCATTATTTAGTTCTTTAATTTCACTCAGCAATATCTTACAGTTTTCACTGAACAGGTCTTCCATGTCTTTGTCAGATTTATCCCAAAGTATTTTATGTTTTTGATGTTATTGTAAATGGTATTGTTATTTTTAAATTTCAATTTCTGATTGTTCATTGTTATTATATAGAAACAAAATTATTTTTTGTATATTGGTCTGGTATCCTGCAACCTTTCTAACTTCATTAGTTCTAGTAACTTTTTTGTAGATTCCAAAGGATTTTCTACATAGAACTGGGTTAGCAAACCATGGCCCATGGGCTAAATGTGGTCTGACGCTTGTTTAAGTAAAGTTTTACTACAACACAGACACGCTCGTTTGGTTATGTATTGTCTATGGCTGCTTTTGTACTCCAATGGCAAAGTTGAGTAGTTACAACAGAGATCATATAGATAAGCAGATCATCTGCAAATAAGACAGTTTTGTTTCTAAAACCTTCAGTACAATGCTGAAGTGATGAAACCAAACATCCTCGTCTTGTTCTTGATCTTAGAAGAAAAGCATTCAGTCTTTCACTATTAAGTATGACATTGATATAGATTTTTTGTAAAGGGCCTTCTATTACTAGTTTACTGAGAGTTTTTATCAGGAATGGATGTGGGATTTTGTCAAGTACTTTTTCTATTTCTATTGAGATTGTCATAGTTTAAAAAATTTTTTTAGTTTGTCGATATGATGAATTACCTCAATGAATTTCAAATGTTAACCAATCTTGCATTCCTGATAAACCCCAGTTAGTCATGATGTATTATTTTGTGGATGCAATTTGCTAAAATTTGATTTAGAATTTTCCCATTTATATTCATGAGGGATATTGTTCTGTAGTTTTCTCTTCTTGTAATGCCTTTGGTTTTGGTATCATGGTAATGCTGGGCTCATAGGAGTTGAACAGTAATCCCATCTTTCTAATATTCTGGAAGCATCTTTATAGACTGATATTATTTCTTTCTTAAATGTTTGGTAAAATTCACTAGTGAATTCATCTGGGCTTGGAGTTTTCTTTGTGAAAAGATGTTTAACTACAGATTAAATTCTTTAGTACATATAAGGCAGTTAGGGTACGTATTTCTTCGTGAGTGAGCTTTTGTAGTTTGTGTCTTTCAAAGAATTCTCCATTTCATCTAACTTGCTGGCTTTACTGGCATAAAATTATTCACAATGTTCTTCATCATCCTGTCAATATTAATAGAAAATGTAGTGATGTGACCATCATTCCTGATGTTGATAATTGTCTCTCCTTTTCTTCCTGATCAGTCTAGCTAAAAACATATCAATTTTATTGATGTTTTCATTGATTTCCTCTATTATTTTTGTTTTCTATTTTAGTGACTTCTAATTTTTTTAATTCAACTTACTCTGAGTGTAATTTACTCTTCTTTTTCTAGTTTCTTAAAGTGTAATCAAAGGTTGATAACTTAAGATCTTTCTTCTTTTCTAATATCATCATTTAGTTCTATAAACTTCCTCCTAAGTACTATTTTAGTGTCACCCTATGCATTTTATATGTCTTTTCATTTTCATTTCTTTCAAAATACTTTCTCATTTCCCTCTTGATTTATTCTTTGACCCATTTGTTACTGAGATTACAAGTATTTAAGGATTTCCAGTGGTCTTTCTGTCATTGCTTTCTAATTTAATTTCATTGTAGTCAGAGAATATACTTTGTATGAACTGAATCCTTTAAAATTTATTCGGAATTACTTTATGGGCCAGGATATTGTCTATGTTGGTATATGTTCCATGTGCTTCAGAAAAATATGTATTCTGCCATGTTCAGGTTAAATATTCTATGACAGCCAACTAGTTTAATTTGATTGATAGTGTTCAAATCACATATAAATCCTTAGTGTTTTTTCTATCTTGATGAATGTCTTCTTGATAAATTATAGATTTATAATTATGGAATGAAATTTTTTAACCATAGTAACATTCTTTGCTCTGAAATCCACTTTATCCGATATTAATATAGCCTTTCTGTCTTTTGATTAGTATTAACATGGTAAATATTTTTCATTATTTTATTGTTAATCTATTTGTATCTTCGCATTTGAAGTGTGATTCTTATAGGCAGCATATAACTAGGTCAAAATTAGCACGCCCATAAGCAAATTCTACTTTATTCATTCTGAAAATCTCTATGTTTAAATTTAGACCATTTACAATTAATGTGATTATTGATACGGTCAGGTTCAAATTTATCATTTTTCTACTTGTTTTCAACTTTTCCCAACCATTCTTTTCTCTCTCTTTCTTCTCTTTCTCCTTCTTTTGATTTAATTGAATATTTTTTATTATTTCATTTGATCTTCTTTGTTAGTTTATTAGCTATAACTCTGTTTGTTATTTTAGTGATTGCTTTAGCATTTATAATATACATCTTAACTTACCACAGTCTGTCTTCAAGTGATATTATACCACTTTATATATATAGTATAAGAACCTAAAAATAACATACTTCCATTTCTCCCCTTTGAACCTTTTTGCTATTATTATCACATAGTTTAGTTTTATATATGTTGTAACCCTATACTACATAGTTATTTTGGTTTAAACAGTCAGTTTTCTTTTAACAAAATTTAAATACATTTTAAAATCTTATATATCTACCAATGTAGTTACCATCTCTGGTGCTCTTCATTTCTTTGCTTAGATTCACCTTTCTGATGTTATCATCTTCCTTCTATCTGAAGGACTACCCTTAGTATTTCTTATAGTGTAAGTCTGCTGGTGATGAATTCTTTCAGCTTCTGTACATCTGAAAAAATCTTTATCACATTTTCATATTTCAAAGATAGCTTTCCCAGGTACAGACTTCCAAGCAGTCAGTTTTCTTTTCTTTTTATTTTATTATTTTTTTTGTGAGGAGGATTATTCCTGAGCTAACATCCGTTACCAATCCTCCTCTTTTTTGCTGAGGAAGACTGACCCTGGGCCAACATCCGTGCCCATCTTCCTCTACTTTTTTTTTTATATGGGATGCCACCACAGCATAGCTGACAAGCAGTGCATTGGCTGGTGCCTGGGATCTGAATTTGTGAACCCTGGGCTGCCAAAGCTCGACCTTAACCACTGCGCCACTGGGCCGGCCCCCATTTTTCTTTTAGTACCTTAAAGAAAGGTACTCCTTGCTCCACTGTCTCATCACTTCCATTGTTTCTGGTGAGAAATCCACTGTCATCCTTATCTTTGTTCTCCGGTATGTAACATGTCTCTTTTTTACTCTACCTGTTTTTAAGATTTTCTCTTTATCAGCATTTTGGAGCTGTTTGGTCATGACGTGCTTTGGTGTGATTTTCATCATATGGTTTGTGCTTGGGCTTATTGAGTTTTTTGAATCTATGAGTATGTATTTTTCATTAAACTTGAAAATTTGGGGTTAGTATTATTTCTTCAAATGTTTTTTCTATCCAGCCTTCTCTCCCAATTACATATATACTAGACCACTTGAAGTTGTGCCACAGCTCACTGATACTCTGTTCATTTTTTATGATTCTTTTTTATCAGTGTGTTTCATTATTCTTATGTCTTCAAGTTCACTAATCTTTTCTTTTACAATGTCTGATCTGCGATTGATCCCATTCAGTATATTTTTCATCTCTGATATTGTAGCTTTCATCTTTATAAGTATGATTTGGGTATTTTTATATTTTCCATATCTCTATTTAACTTTCTGAACATTTGGAATAGAGTCATAATAACTGTTTTCAAGTCTTTGTCTGCTAATTATAACATCTGCATCAGTTCTGGGCTAGTCTTGACTGAATGATTTATCTCCTAATTATGAGTAGTATTTTCTTGCTACTATTCTTGTCTGGTAATTTTTGATTGGATACCAAACACTACACACTTGACTTTGAAGGATGCTGGATATTTTGGTATTCCTATAAATATTCTTGAGCTCTATCCTTGGATGTTAAGTTACCCGGCAATGATTTGATCTTTTTGGATCTTGCTTTTAAGATATGTTAGGCAGGAATAGGGCAGTGTTGCATCTGTGACTAATTAGTCCCACTACTGAGGCAAAAACTTCTGGATACTATGCAAATGCCATGTGACTCTTGATGTATTCCACCCTGGCTGGAGGGAAAAGGCACTATTCCCAGTACTGTGTGAGCACCAGACACTCTTTCTCTTAATTGTTTTAGAGAGATCCTGTGCTGATGAATATTCAGCTAAATAATCAAGGAGGACCCTCTGCAGATCTTCGAAATTCTCCGTGCAGCTCTCTCTTCTCCAGTTCTCTGTCCTGTGACATCTAGCCACCTTGGTCTGCCTAGACTCTCAGCTCCATCTCCTCAACTCAGGGACTACACCAGGCTCGATCCTTCTCCCTGGGCTGAGGCCTGAAAACTCTCTCAAGGCAGTAAGCTGCGGCAGTCTTGTGTCTCACTCATCTGTTTCTTCCCTGTCAAGGATCATTGTCTTTTGTTGCCTGTTGCTCAAAGTCTTTCAAACCACTCTTTCATATATTTTGTCCACTTTTTCACTGTTTCACGCAGCAAGGTAAATACTGCCCCTGTTACTCCACCGTGGCTGGAAGCGAAAGTCTTTCTTGCTACTTTCGTTCATGAAAATGTCCATACGTAAGAGAAAAAAAAAGAAAAACTCCTTGAAACAGTCTTCTGTTTCCACTTCATTCCTTCCTATTCTTTCTCAAATCCACTCCAATCTTTTGTCCCTAACATTGCTGAAACCATGTTCTTCAATGACCACCAATGCACAATTCTCAGTCCTCATTTTACTTACCCTCACAGCTTGGGACAGTAAATCACCCCCTCCATCTTGAAACAATTTTTTTTTTCCTTTCACATTCAAGATACTACACACACTCTCCTGGTTTTGCTGTTATCTGCATCTCTTTTGTTGGATCCTCTTCTTTCTTCTAACCTTTAAAAGAGTATGCACAATTAGTCTTCAGGACTCGTCTTTTCTCTATTCACACTCCTTCCTTCATTCATTTCATTCAGTCCCAAGATACTGAATACCATCTGTACACTCACTTATGTTTCAACTCTGATCTTTTCCAGACTTATACATATGCATTTTTTAGTTGACATTCCCATAAGGATTTCCAATAGGCATATCAAACTTAGCATGTCCAAAAGCAAATTCTTGATTTTTGTTCCCTAACCTGCTCTCTTACCCCAGGGTTCCCCGTCTCAGTAAATGGCAACAGCATTCACTCAGTTGCCTATGTCAAAACATTTAATCACCCTTAGTTCCTCTCTTTTGCTCACACCCCATATACAATCCATCTGCAAACACAGGGAGTTGTATCTTTAAAATCCAACCACTTCTCACCAACTCTGTCACTAATGCCCTGTTCCAAGCCAACATCATCCTTCACCTGGACTACTCAAGTAGCCTCCTAACTGGTTTCCCTACGGTTTATTCTCCACATAACAGCCATGATGTTACTTTCAAAACATAAGTCATCCTAGTTAGCTTTCTTGCAGAATGGATGAGGTGATCCTAAAATTTACAGGGAATTTCAAGGAACTCTAAATAGTCAAAACAATCTTGAAAAAGAAGAACAAAGTTGGAAGACTCACACTTCCCAATTTCAAAACATACTACAAAGCTACAGTTTTCAAGACTGTGGTACTGGCATAAGGGTAAACATATAATTCAATGGAATAGAATAGGAATCCAGAAACAAACCCACACATCAATGGTCAATTGATTTTCAAGAAAGGTGCTAAGATAATTCAATGGAAGAAATAATTTTTTTAACAAATGATGCTGGAACAACTTGATATCTACATGCAAAAGAATGCATTTGGAGGGGCCAGCCCGTGGCATGGTGGTTAAGTTCATGCAGTCTGCTTTGGTGGCCCGGGGTTCACAGTTTCAGATCCCGGGCGCGGACCCACGCACCACTTATCAAGCTGTGCTGTGGCAGGTGTCCCACATATAAAGTAGAGGAAGACAGGCACAGATGTTAGCCCAGGACCAATCTTCCTCAGCAAAAAGAGGAGGATTGGCAACAGATGTTAGCTCAAGGCTAATCTTCCTCACCAAAAAAAACAAAAGAGAGAGAGAATGCATTTGGACCCTACCTCATAGCATTTATAAAAATTAACTCAAAATGGATCAAAGATCTAAATAGAAGAGCTAAAACTATAAAACTCTTAGAAGGAAACATAGATGTAAATCTTCATGTCCTTGAATTAGGCAATGGTTTCTTAGATATGATACCTAAAGCACAAACAATCAAAGAAAAAAATTAATTGAACTTAATCAAAAGTAAAAACTTTTGTGTTTCAATAGATACTATCAAAGCAGTGAAAAGACAACCTACAGAATGGGGAAAAATTCTGCAGATTGCAGATCACATATTTGATAAGGGTCTAGTATTGAGAAAATATATAGAACTGTTATAATTCAACAATGAAAAAACATAATCCTATTTAAAAATGGGCAAAGCATATGAATAGACATTTCTCCATAGAAGATATACAAATGACCCAGACGCACATGAAAAGATGCTCAACTTCATTAGTTACGACGGAAATGCAAATCAAAACCACAATGGGATACCACTCAACACACACTACTAGATAGCTATGATCAAAAGACAGAAAATAATAAGTATTGGTGAGGACGTGGAGAAATTGGAACCCTCATACATTGCTGGGATAGCTGCTGTGGAAAACAGTCTGGCAGTTCCTCAAAAAGTTAAGTGTAGAGTTACCACATGATCCATCAATTCCACTCCCAGCTACATACCCAGGAGAAATGAAAACACACATCTACACAAAAACTTGTACACAAATGCTCACAGCAGCTTTATTCATAATAGCCAAAAACTGAAAACAACCCAAATATCCATCAACAGATGAATGGATAAAATGTAATATGTCCACATAATAGAATATTATTCAGCTATAGAAAGGAATGAAATACTGATGCATGCTGCAACATGAATGAACCTTGAAGATATTATGCTAAGTGAAAGGAGCCAGACACAAAAGGCCACATATTCTATGATTCCATTTATATGAAATGTCCAGAATTGTTAAATCCATAAAGACAGGAAACGGTTTAGAGGTTTCAAGGGCCTGAGAGAGGAGAATGGGGAGTGATTACTAATGGTTTACTAATTACTGAGAGGTTTATTTGGGGGGTAATGAAATGTTCTGGAATTATATAGTGGTGAAGGTTTCACAATCCTGTGAATATATGAAAACCACTGAATTGCACACTTTAAAAAGGTAAATTTTACAGTATATGAAACATATCTCAACAAAAAAATATATATATAATCCAGATTTTGTTACTCTCCCGCACAAAATCCTCAGTGACTTCCCATCACAACTAAAATATAGTCCCAAGTCCTTCCTCAGCCTACAAGACTCTATATGATCTGGCTCTTGGTTTCCCCTGCAATGTCTCCACCCATTGCTCTTGCCATCTCTCATGTGTGCCAGCCACTCTGGCCAACCTGCTTCTCCTTGGCCCACTCCAGCCTCAGGGCCTTTGGACTTGCTATGTCCTTGCTTGGAATGTTCCTCCCCAAGATCTTTGCGTGGATCACTTCCTCATTTTATTCTAGAACATGCTGTTCACTTCCTCTTTTAAGACCTCCCTGACCATCCTAACAAAAACAACAGTACCATCATTTTCTAGCCCTTCACCTGACATTATTTGTCTCCCTAGCACTTACCATTGCCTGTCATTATATAATTTGTCCATTTGTTTATTATAGTCTGTCTCTCACTAGAATTTAAACTTTATGAGGGAAGGGCCTTTTCCTGTGTCTTGTCCACTCTTGCATTCCCGTACCTATGTTCTATGACCGGGACTTAATAGGTGTGTAGTACTTATTTATTAAGTTAAATATTGAAGAGGATAAATATGCATTTTGGGGTGAAAAAAAATATTTCAAATAAAAAATGATTTTAACTGCTTCTTCTTTTTAAGGGAGCATGGCATAATTCCTATTAGTTGGAAAATAAGGCTCACATTCTCTTAAAATGGATGCTAGAGAAGGGAGTAAAGACTCAAAATTTCAAAACTTTGTCAGTGGTAAGTGGTGAGTGACCTTATATAAGACCCTTGGTTCACAGGACACATGAATACAATTTGGATACACAAAGGTGAAGTCTGAAACTGAGATGGGTGTGTAAGGCTAAACTGATCTCTTTGATAAAGAGTAAACATTTAATTTCCTTGGAGAGTCTGAAGGAAAAGAGGCCCAAGAAATAAAAACTGGGGCTCCACGTGCGTGGGAAAGATAAGGGGAACCGTGCAACATGGGAGGAGGCAAGAGTTGGAGAAAAAGATGTGTGGTGAGAATCTGGCAAGATAAAGCAAAGGCTCCTGCCAAGGAGGCTGAGACAGTGAGTGAGTAGGTGAGAACAAGAACTCAGACCAGAGTGTCCCTGGAAAGTGGCAGGAATCTTGGGAACTTAATCCCAATTTTACTCAAAAAGTGACAACTGTCATATCTCAGAAATGAAAAGAGCAGTGTATAAATAAAAGCTCAATTATCCTCCTTTCCATCTTTTTAAGAAACTAATAAGAATAAATAACCAATACCTCCTCCTTGAAAAAAAACACAATCTGATGTGAAGGGCACCTCCTGGGGTTGTGCAGTGAAAGGTCTGAGGCTGTGAAACAATGTTAGTAACAGAAGATAAGGCTTCCATCTCTGCCAGATGCTTTAATTATCAGAAAGGACACAGATTTGGACATCCCACCACTAAAACAAAACAAAATCAAGCATGGAGTCTTAATAGCCTAGGAATCCTAGGCTATTCCTATTAGGAAAGGATTTATCAGGATACTCTAATGCTTTGGACAGGACATCAATTAGTCTTAATTTGACATTGAGTTAAACTGACATTCAACTCTCCTTAATTTGAAAATAACAAATTTTAAAGTACTGTTTTAATTCTTTATTGTGAACATGTATAAAACAAAATACACAGGATAGCAAGGAGTAATTCAAGTTAAATCAGTGTTTTTTTCCACTTGGGAGACAGAGCACATAATAGTAATCTTTTAATGACCCATCCTGAACATTTAGACAAGAAATTATCGTGTAATCTTGAAGGAAGGTCGAGGTGACCACTGTTCCCCACCAAAGTCCAGCCATCCTGAATTGGATGACAATCAAAAAAAAAAAATGTTACTGCAAATTCCACAGTTCTGTCTGTGGGAAGAAATGGCCTTGGGTCAAAAAAAGAACTGCTGAAAGAATCTATCATTCTTACACATGGCTCTCCCTCCCATTTATTTCTCAAAACAACAGAGTAAAGCAGAAATCAAGATGCAAACACACAGCTCAGAATGCTGCAGCCAACTGTCTATTTTTTCACAATCTGCCCACACCTTCAATAAACATGAAACATTATAACTAGCTGTAGTCAGATACTACAGGAAGCAGAAAGACCAGAAGAAAAACCTCAAACATCCGGCCTTCATCTTTCTTCTACATGAAGTCGACTTTGCTTGGTGACTATAAATGTTTCTTTGCAAGAAGTTAAAATCAGACATAATGTCATAGAACCACCAGGTCCACACTATCTTTTTCAAAATTAGTATTTTTCTGATAAACACACAACCCACATAGAAAAATTATTATGTCTTATCAAAAGGGATCAAAACCAGAAATCCTGTTTGAATTGATATGTAAGCAACAAGACATGAATAGGGTTCAAAGTGCATGTATATTCCTTTGGATATATTTTTAAAATGCCTGTTAGCTGTATGTGGTAATAATTATGGTAGAGTTGGATCAGGGGATTTATAAAGCTTTGTTGGAATCTAGCATCTCTTTTGTTGTCCAAAGCAACAGTCTCAGGAGAAAACAAAAGAATCCTGGTGAGCAGAACACCAGCACCAGAGAGCACACATTTCCTCTCGTGTATCAGTAGGAAGCAAATAAATGGGGCCTCTGACCTGGAACCAACTAGCCCTGCACTTAAAAGGACAGCCTGGGGCAAACCAAAGGGTTTGGTGTCAATTAATCTGTTTTCTGGGCTGCATATGCTGAAAGATTTTCATTCTGTTTTAAAACCAAATAAAAGGACCCTGAACTAAAGTGAGCTATGCCCTGACCCTATGTAGAGTCCAAACTTGTGCATGAACATCACTTCAGACTTTAGCATCCTCACCTCACAGGTCTTTCGTCTTTTAAATTATAGTTCCAAGAGTTGATTATTGGAACAACCCTATGTACTAAGTATTATTATTCCCAGTTTACAGATGAAGAAACTGAGGCTCAGAGAGATTAGGTAACCTGTCCAAAACCACACAGCTAAGTAAGGGGGAAACACGGATGCACACCCAAGTCTGCCTCTGCTGCTTCCTCACTACTTCTTCCACCTCCTAGATATCAAACCGAAATTTTCTCCTTTTTTTTTTTTTTTCCTATAATCTGCTGTCTTTCCACCCTTCTCCTACCTGTCTCCTACTTAGGCTGTTCAGGAAAACCTCAGGATGAAGCCTTCCATTTGTTCAACAAATATTTACTGAGTGCCCACCTTACTACCCCATTCAGTCATCCACCAAGATTTGTTGACAGCCTATCATGTGCTGAGAACTGTTCTAGGGGCTGAGGATACATCAGTGAACGACAGACAAAAATCCCCACCCTGGTGGAGCTTACAGTACAGGGGGCAGAAAGACAATAAACCTAAGAAATAGAGTGATGATTCAAAGATAGTAAGTGCTAAGGGAAAAATAAGAAAAGAGAAGGCAGATAGAGAATGTAAGGGTCTGTGTGTGTGTGGGACTGCAGTTTTAAATGTTATGAAACATAATATTTGAGCAAAGATTTTCTGGGATGTGATGGTTAGTTTTATGTGTCAACTTAGCCAGGCTATAGTGTCCAGTTATTGAATCAAACACTAATCTAGGTGTTACCATGAACGTATTTTGTAGACGTGGTCAAGGTCTACGATCTGTAAAGGAGACTACCCTCAATAATGTGGGTGGGCTCAACCAATCAACTGAAAGGCCTTAAAAGCAAAACTGAGGTTTCCCTAAGGAAGAAGAAATTCTGGCTCAAGACTGCAACATCAGCTCCTGCCCAAGCCTTTCCAGCCTGCCCTAAGGATTTCAGACTTGTCAGCCCCCACAACTGTATAAGCCAATTCCTTGAAATCAATCTCTTATATCTCATATATATGTACTATATATGCGTGTGTGCTACTATGTATACTTACATGTGTGTACATATATGTATTCCCACGAATATATGCAAATGTACAGTTATATATACACAAATACAGGTATGTGTATACATTAATATCTACATATGTGTGTGGACACACACACACACACACACACACACACCCCTCCTACTGGCTATGTTTCTCTGGAGAATCCTGACTGACTTACGGGATAAGAGTGTTCTGGGCAGAGGGGACGTGAGAGCAAAGGCACCATGTGCTTGGACACTGTGCTAAACATCAGGCAAACAACTGTGAACAAGGCAGATGTACTCGTCCATCCTCAAGCTTAGAGAGGGTCAGAGACACTGCCAATGGCCGCATTGGTCTTCTCCCGGATTCTCAGGCCTTTCCCAGATTCACTTGCTTTACTCCCCAGCCTTGACCCCATGGTCATTGGTTTCAACTTTTTTTAACTGACATTCCTAGTTGCCCTGGCCTCTCGTTACACTTGCCACATTACTGTCACTATCATTACCAACTCACTTTGAGGTGACTGTGGAGTTTAAGAACTATGTTCACAAACTTTCTTTTGAATTGCCTTCACAAACACTGTCACGTAGGGAGGAAAGGTAAAATCATCCTTATTTTACAGGTGAGGAAACTGAAACGCAACGAGGTAAACTACCCTGTATGAGATTACAGAGTTAATAAATAGCTGAGCTGGGTCTCAACCCATCATTCCACTTTTCTCCTCAACAATAATACATTTTTTGAAAAAGCAATTTACGGTCACCTCTAATTGCTCACCTCCCACCCACTATTCACTCTTCAACCCATTTCACGCTGACATTCCCCTCACTTCTGAACTGGAACGTTATGCTTTCGGGGGGGGCGGCGGGGGGGGACTGTAGTTTCCCATGAATTACACATATTAAGGATGTCATACTACATATATTACATTTATTAAGGGTGTCAGTCAAGCAGTGTATTAGGAGCCTTCTCATTTTCCCTTAAATACAGGCATTCCTCCAGGGTTCTGTCTTCAGAACACACTAACAATTACGAGTTGAAAGATCACAAAAATAAGGATCTCAGGCCCAAGTGAAATAAAGTACAAAACCGTAACTAGGAACAATCGTTCAGGGAAGCGTGCATGGGTTTCCAGGGTAAAAATATCTGACTTGCAGCCTCCTCTAGTCTTCTAATTTCCCACTAAATGCCGGTGAAGATATAAAGAAAGAGAAAATTCAACACTCCAATAAAATCCAGGATTGTCAGCCTGTCTCACTCCCTGGGAGGGATTTCTGACAACTCCAAGGACGAGCAGACTGCAAGGACCAGAGCAAGCCTTGCAACCACCCCTCTCGCGGTTCAGAAAAGCAAAGTCTGTGCACACCGGAAACCTAGGCAGCCTTATCTCAGCTGTTGACCTGCTGCTTTTTTCGAGGCAGAAAACAAGCAAGCTACTCCCCAACAGCTTCCCAAGCCGCCCACAAACCACGCCCACCTTCAACTTTTCCTGGACTCGGCCGAGCCAGTTACCCAGGAAACGCCCCGGCAGGAAGTAGGGCTGCGCCGGCGGCAGCACAATGCATCCTGGGAGTCGTGGTCTGCCCTCAGAACGCGCAGGCGCAGGGGTGGAGGCGGGGCGCCCAGGCGCAGAGCACCACGGGGATTGTAGTTTCTCAAGAATTGTACATTATTAAGGTCGGAAAGTCAGACGGTGCAGTTTAGGAGCCTTCTCGTTTCAGACAGCAAGGGTTCTCTCAGTGAATGCGTGTCAGACAGGGAGACTTGGTTTGGGGACAGTGTGTGTCGTCCTCCGTTCAACTAGATCTGAGATGGATTGAGATAGCCCCCAAGTGGACAGAGTGGGGCGAAGGACAAGCCACACAATCTACTTGGAAACAGGACTATGGAGCTATGAGAAAATACTGTACAAACAGGGAAAGAAAGCCATACCAAAGACTAAGAGAAAGAACAGACCTCAGTATTCACCTCATGAATCAGAAGAACACTTTTGAGAAATTTTGGCCTCTTCAAAAAGGATACCAAAAAAATTACATATATGACATGCAGGCTAATGAAAGTATGGCACATCTGGAAGAATACGTAGCAAAATGTTAATGTTAATTTTCTTTAAATGAGCGATTACCCTTTTTTAGACTTTTATGTGTTTTCTGAATTGTTTACAAGGGCTAAGTATTCCTTTTTGGTATAAACACTTCAAGTATGCAGAAAAGTATATACAGCAATTTTTTAACACCCAGGAATCTACCACAAAGCTTTGTGGTCCTTCCTTCCTTCCTCTTTTCCTCCTTCTCTCCCTCTTTCTTTCCCTCATTCTAAAAGAAAAAAATTACAGGAACAAAAAACTTTACAAATAGAGACATTCCTTCCACAGTCCTTTCTTCTGCAGAGAAATACACACACACACATTCTGCAGAGTATTTACATATGTCTCTGTATATATCTACATACATGTGTGTGCGTGTGTGTATTGAATGTTTTTCAGATAATGGTGTCATAGGTACTGTATGTATCATTCTGTAATTTGCTTTTCTCACTTCTCTACATCCTGTTTATCAAAAAAACATGATGCAGTTCTAATTCATTCATTTTAACTTCTATATACTATTGCATTGGATGACAGTTACACAATTTAATTATTTAATCTGTTAAGGGATATTTACTCTGTTACAAATATTTTGTTCTTACATTCTTAAACAAATGGGCAAGAGTTTCTCTTGGGCACTTACCTGTGAGTGAAGTTGCCAGGTCTTGGGGGTATATGTATTTTCAGCTTCACCAGATACTGCCAAATTGCTCTACAAAGTGGATGAACCTCTTTTCACTCTACCGAAATTGGTTGTGAATTTCCTATGATCCACATTCTTGCCATCACTGAGTGTTGTCATAACTTCTTCATTATTGTTAGCCTGATAGACTTAAACTAGTATCTGATTATTTTTCGAATTTACATTTACTTGATTTTGTCAGAATTTTTAAATTTTGAAAATGGGACTTTTATGCATTTTCTCCTTTTGTTTATCTGTATATAGTAATTTTTTACAAGAAACACATTATTTGTGTAGTAGAATAATTTATTTTAAATTTAGATTGTGTTTAGATAATGGTGTCTATATTCTGGTTTTTGTAATACTTTATATTACTTATGTATTTTAATTATTTTAAATTTTATTACACTAGTTTTCAACATCTTTCTCCACGTACACCAAGCACTAAACAACACCTCCCCGACAGTGCAAAGAGCACCATATTTCTAAGAGTTCTGCCTAAGGCTGCCTTAAGTTTTTAGCTGTTATGGCAATAAACACAGAGTATTGTGAGATGTGTACTCTGTACTCAGAGTATGTGTATATTTTGAACCTGTAGGCCACAGAAAGCCCCTGGTCTTTTTCTCCCGAATGGCTTCTCGCCAGAAACTAGCTTTTCCTACTTTTATTTACTTTTAGCATTCCTAATTATTTAGCCTACATCGTTTTCTTTGCCCATTTACATCTAAACCAGTTGATTCTTCCTCTCACTTTTTCCCCAGGCATTGACTTGGTATCTTACTGTCACATGTAATATTTTTAGGGATCAGGTTTATTGAGATATTATTTACAAATTCACTCTTTTTAGTGTAGAGTTTTATAGGTCGACAAACATATATAGCGATGTATCCACAAACATAATGAAGATGGAGAAGAGATGCATCACCCCCAAAATATTCCCTCGTGCCCCTTTGTAGACATTGCTCCAACCTGAAGCCCTGGCAACCACTTCCCGGTCTTCTGTCCCTATGGTTTTGCCTTTTTTGTGTGTGAGGAAGACCAGCCCTGAGCTAACATCCGTTGCCAATCCTCCTCTTTTTGCTGAGGAAGACTGGCCTTGGGCTAACGTCCATGCCCATCCTTCTCTACTTTATATGGGACGCCCCGCCACGGCGTGGCTGACAAGCAGTGCATCTGTGGGCAGGATCCGAACCTGCGAACCCCACACGAACTAAACCGCTGCACCACCGGGCCGGCCCCAGTTTTGCCTTTTTGAGACTGTGTTTGTGTTAGTCTGTTCTGATCGCAATATCAAAATATCACAGACTGGGTGGCTTAAACAACAGGCATTTATTTCTCACAGTTCTGGAGCCTGGAAAGTCCAAAATCAGGGTGCCAGCAGATTTGGTTCCTGGTGAGAGCCCACTTCCTGGCCTGCAGATGCACACCTTCTCACTGTGTCCTCACATGGAGGAAAGAGAGCAAGCGAGCTCTGGTCACTCCTCCTCTTCTTACAAGGACACTAATCTCATCATGGGCCCCCCACCTTCACAACCTCACCTAAACCTAATTTTCTCCCAAAGGCCCCACTTGTAAATACCATCGCATTTGGAGTTAGGGCTTCAATATATGAATTTGGAGTTGGGGAACACAAAAATTCAGTCACAACAGCAATATGAGTGGAATCATACATTATGCAGCCTTTTTTTTCCACTGGGAAAGATTCACCCTGAGCTAACATCTGTTGCCAATCTTCCTCTCTTTTTTTTTTTCCCTCCTCAAAGCCCCAGTATATAGTTGTATATTCCAGTTGTAGGTCCTCCTAGTTCTTCTATGAGGGCCACCACCACAGCATGGCTATTGACAGACAAGTGGTGTGGTTCTGCACCCGGGAACCAAACCCAGGATGCCAAAGCAGAGCAAGCAGAACTTTAACCACTAGGACATCAGGGCTGGCTTTATGTAGCCTTTTGAGTCTTGGTGAAATGGATTTGAGATTCAACAATGTGGTTGTGTGTAGCAGTAGATTTTTTATTACCAAGTAGTATACCAATACTGTACATAGATGCACTGCAATTTGTTCACGTATTCACCAATTGAAGGAGATTTGGGTTGTTTCCAGTTTGGGGCAAATATATATAAAGCTGCTGTAACTATTTGCATACAGGTTTTTGGATGAAGATTAGCTTTCATTTCTCTTGGGTAAATACATATGAGTGGGTTTCCTATGTCATATTTTAAAGTGTATGGGTTTTTTCCAGTTATTTTATTGAGATCATAATCATTTATAACATTGTGTAATTTCAGGTGTACATTATTATTTTAAATTTCTGTATAGACTGCATTGTGCTCACCACTCATAGTCTAGTTTTTATCTGTCACCATACAAGTGTGCCCCTTTACCCCTTTTGCCTACCCGCCATCCCCCTTCCCCTCTGGTAACCACCAGTCTGTTCTCTTTATCCATGTGTTTGTTTATCTTCCACCTATGAGTGAAATCATGCAGTATCTGTCTTTCTCCGTCTGGCTTTTTTTGCTTAACATGATGCTCTCAAGGCCCATCCATGTTGTTGCAAATGGAATGATTTTGTCTTTTTTACGGCTGTTTCCACTGTCTATGTATACTACATCTTCTTTATCCACTCGTCAGTTGATGGGCACTTGGGTTGCTTCCACGTCTTGCCTATTGTGAATAATGCTGCAATGAACTTAGGGTTGCATAAATCCCTTTGAATTGTTGATTTCAACTTCTTTTGATAAATACCCAGTAGTGGGATAGCTGGATCGTATGGCATTTCTGTTTTTAATTTTTTGAGAAATCTGCATACTGTTTTCCTTACTGGCTGCACCAGTTTGAATTCCCACCAACAGTGCATGAGGGTTCCCTTGTCTCCATATCCTCTCCAATATTTGTTACTTTTTGTCTTGGTAATTATAGCCATTCTGACAGTTGTAAGGTGATATTTCATTGTAGTTTTGATTTGCATTTCCCTAATGATTAGGGATGTTGAACATCTTTTCATGTGTTTGTTGGCCATATGTGTATCTTTCTTTGAAAAATGTCTGTTCATATCCTCTGCCCATCTTTTGATCAGGTTGTTTTTTTGTTGTTGAGTTGTTTGAGTTTTTTATATATTTTGGAAATTAACCCCTTGTCAGATATATGATTTGCAAATATTTTCTCCCAGGTGGGTTGTCTTTTGGTTTTGTTCATGGTTTCCTTTGCCTTGCAGAAGCTTTTTAGTCTGATGAAGTCTCATTTGTTAATTTTTTCTTTTGTTTCCCTTGCCTGAGTAAACATGGTATTCAAAAAGATGCTGCTAAGACTGATGTCAGAGAATGTACTGCCTATTTTTTCTTCTAGGATTTTTATGGTTTCAGGTTTTACATTCAAATCTTTAATACACTTTGAATTAATTTTTGTATATGGTGAAAGATAATGGTCTAGTTTCATTCTTTTGCATGTGACTGTCCAGTTTTCCCAGAACCATTTATTGAAGAGACTTTCCTTTCTCCATTGTGTGTTCTTAGCTCCTGTGTTGAAGATTAGCTGTCTGAAGATGTGTGGTTTTATTTCTGGGCTTTCAATTCTGTTCCATAGACCTGTGTGTCTATTTTTGTGCCAGTACCATGCTGTTTTGATTATTATAGCTTTGTAGTATACTTTGAAGTCAGGGATTGTGATGCTTCCAGTTTTGTTCCTTTTTCTCAGGATTGCTTTCGCTATCTGGGGCCTTTTGTTGTTCCATATAAATTTTAGGATTTTTGTTCAATTTCCATGAAGGATGTCATTGGGATTCTAATTGGGATTGCATTGAATCTATAGATTGCTTTAGGTAATATGGACATTTTAACTACGTTTATTCTTCCAATCCATTAGCATGGAATATCTTTCCATTTCTTTATATCTTCTTCAATTTCTTTCAATATTGTTTTATAGTTTTCAGTGTATAGCTCTTTCACCTCTTTGGTTGAATTTATTCCTAGATATTTTATTCTATTTGTTGTGATTGTAAATGGGATTGTATTCTTGACTTCTCTTTCTGCTAGTTCGTTACTAGAGTATAGAAATGCAATTGATTTTTATAAGTTGAATTTGTACCTTGCAACTTTGCTGTAGTTGTTGATTAGTTTTCTAATAGTTTTCTGATGGATTCTTTAGGGTTTGCTATATATAGAATCATGTCATCCACAAACAGTGAGAGTTTCATTTCTTCCTTTTCAATTTGGATTCTTTTTATTTCTTTTTCTTGCCTAATTGCTCTGGCCAAAACCTCCAGAACTATGCTGAATAAGAGTGGTGAGAGTGGACACCTTGTCTCATTCCTGTTCTCAGAGGGATGGCTTATAGTTTTTCACCATTAAGTATGATGTTGGCTGTGGGTTTGTCCTATATGGCCCTTATTATGTTGAGGTAATTTCCTTCTATACCCATTTTGTTGAGATTTTTTTATCATAAATGGATGATGGATCTTGTCAAATGCTTTTTCTGCATCTATTGAGATGATCATGTGGTTTTTATTCCTCATTTTGTTAATGTGATGTATCACATTGATTGATTTGCAGATGTTGAAGCATCCCTGTGTCCCTGGAATAAATCCCACTTGATCATGGTGTATGATCCTTTTAATGTATTGCTATATTTGGTTTGCCAATATTTTGTTGAGGATTTTTGCATCTATGTTCATCAGTGATATTGGCCTGTAATTTTCCTTCTTTGTGTTGTCCTTGCCTGGTTTTGGTATCAGGGTAATGTTGGCCTCATAGAATGTGTTAGGAAGCATTCTGTCTTCAACTTTTTGGAATAGTTTGAGAAGGATAGGTATTAAATCTTCTTTGAATGTTTGGTAGAATTCTCCAAATAAGCCACCTGGGCCAAAACTTTTGTTTTGGGGGAGGTTTTGATTATTGTTTCAATCTGTTTACTTGTGATTGGTCTATTCAGATTCTCTTTTTCTTCTTGATTCAGTTTTGGGAGGTTGTATGAGTCTAAGAATTTATCCATTTATTCTAGATTGTCCAACTTGTGGGCATATAATTTTTCATAGTATTCTCTTATAAGCCTTCGTATTTCTGTGATATCCATTGTAATTTCTCCTCTTTCATTTCTAATTTTAGTTATTTGAGACTTGTTTCTTTTTTTCTTAGTGAGTCTGGCTAAGGGCTTGTCAATTTTGTTTATCTTCTGAAAGAACCAGCTCTTAGTTTCATTGATCGTTTCTACTGTTTTTTTCAGTCTCTATTTCATTTATTTCTAATCTTTTATTATTTCCCTCCTTCTGCTGACTTTGGGCTTTGTTCTTCTTTTTCTAGTTCTGTTAGGTTTAGTTTAAGATTACTTATTTGAGGTTTTTCTTGTTTGTGGAGGCAGGCCTGTATTGCTAGGAATTTCCCTCTTAGGACCACTTTTGCTGCATCCCATAAGAGTCGATATGTTGTGTTTTCATTTTCATTTGTCTCCAGGTATTTTTTAATTTCTCCTTTCATTTCTTAATTGATCCAATGGTTGTTCAGTAGCATGTTGTTTAGTCTCCACATCTTTGTCACTTTCCCAGCTTTTTTCTTGTTGTTAATTTCTGTTTTCATAGCATTGTGGTCAGAAAATATGCTTGATAAGATTTCAATCTTCTTAAATTTATTGAGTTTTGCCTTGCTCCCCAAAATATGGTCTATCTTTGAGAATGTTCCATGTGCACTTGAGAAGAATGTGTATTCTTCTGTGTTTGGATGGAATGCTCTTTATATATCTATTAAGTCCATCTGATCAAGTGTTTCATTTAAATCCACTATTACCTTGCTGACTTTCTGTCTGGATGATCTATCCATTGATGTAAAAGTGGTGTTGAGGTCCCCTACTATTATTGTTGCTGTTAATTTCTCCTTTAGGTTTCTTAATAGTTGCTTTATATACTTTGGTGCTCCTGTGTTAGGTGCATATGTATTCACAAGTGTTATGTCCTCTTGGTGGAAAGTCCCTTTTATCATTATAAACTGCCCCCCTTCTCATTGTCTTCTTTGTCTTGAAGTCTGCTTTGTCTGATGTAAGTATGGCAGTACCTTGCTTTCTTTTCTTTGCCATTTGCTTGGAGTATCATCTTCCATCCCTTCACTCTGAGCCTATGTTTGTCATTAGGGCTGAGATGTGTTTCCTGGAGGCAGCATATTTTTGGGTCTTGTTTTTTAATCTGTCCAGTTACCGTATGTCTTTTGATTGGAGAATTCAATCCATTTACATTTAGAGTGATTATTGATACTTGAGGGCTTAATACTGCCATTTTATCTCTTGTTTTCTGATCATTCTATATTTCCATTGTTTCTCTTCCTTTGTATTTGTGACTGTCATTTCATTTTGGTGATTTTCTGTGGTGGTTTTCTCTTTTTTTTATGAACTGTGACTCTGCTCTGAATTTTTTGTTTAGTGGTTACCATGAGGTTTATATGAAAGATCTTGTCGATGAGATAGTCCATTTTCTGATAGCCTCTTATCTCCATTAGCCTAAGCAGGTTCAATCCCTTTCTTCTTCCCCTTCTGAGTTACTGTTGTCACAAATTATTCTGTTTTGTGTTGTGAGTTTGTGACTAAGTTTCAGTGTGTATAGTTACTTTTAATGCTTTCCTTCCCTTTATCTTTTAAGTTATAATTAAGTATTTGCTACCCTGTTCTGAAAGAGAGCTGCAGTTTTCTGATTTTGTCTGTCTATTTATCTCCTTGCTCAAAGCTTTGTAGACTTTTGCCTTTTTGTTTCAGGTATGAGGACATCCTTGATCATTTCTTGTAAGGGAGGTCTAGTGGTGATGAACTCCCTCAGCTTTTGTTTATCTGGGGAAGCTTTTCTTCCTCCATCATATCTGAAGGGTAGCTTCACTGGATAGAGTATTCTTGGTTGAAAGTTTTTGTCTTTGAGTATTTTGAATATATCATTCAATTCTCTCCTAGCCTGTAAGGTTTCTGCTGAGAAAACCACTGAAAAACCTGATAGGGGTTCCTTTGTTGGTTATCTTCTCCTTTGCTGCCCTTAGTAAGTTTTTGTTGTTGTTGACTTTTACCAGTTTTACTATTATATGCCTTGGAGAAGGTCTTTTAGTGTTGATGTAATTAGAAGTTCTGTTGACTTCATGTCTTTTTAAGTCTGGTTCCTTCCCCAGGTTTGGGAAGTTCTCAGCTATTATTTCTTTGAACAAGCTCTCTGCTCCTTTCTCCCTCCATTCTCCCTCTGGAATACCTATAATCCTTATGTTGCTTTTCCTAATTGAGTCAGATATTTCTCAAAAAATTCCTTCATTTTTTTAAAATCTTAGTTCTCTCTCCTCCTCCACCTGAAGTGTTTCTATATTTCTGTCCTCTAAATTGCTAATTCTGTCCTACATAATATCAGCTCTCTTATTTAAGGGCTCCAGATTTTTCTTTATCTCATTCACTGTGTTTTTCATCTCCCACATTTCTGATTTTTTTTTTATAGCTTCAATCTCTTTTGTGAAGAATTCCCTCTGTTCATTCATTTTATTCCTGAGATCATTAAACTGTCTTTCTGAGTTTTCTCATAACTTGTTGTTTCTTTATGATAACTATTTTGAATTCTCTGTCACTCAGATTGTAAATTTCTGTGAGTTTAGGATTGATTTCTGGGTACTTGTCACTTTCCTTCTGGTCTGGATTGTTAATTTACTTTGTCATGGTATTTGAGGGGGTGGATTTTTGCCATTGCATGATAGTTATATCTGATTGTAGATTCCACCACCACCATTGGGGGGGCCTGGAGCTGTATTTTCTGAGCCCTTTGTGACCCCTGGCAGATGTGCCAGTCCGTTGCAAGCTGTGCCACAGAGACCATCTGCATTTGCCTGCTGGCCACTGCTGCTTTAGACATGTATGTGCAGGTGCTCTGGTGGGTATCCCCTGCTCAGGTCACTGGGCTGAGTTGGTGCACCAGGCGGGAGGAGAAGGGCACTTTCTTTCATGTATGCAGTCC
This sequence comes from Tapirus indicus, assembly GCA_031878705.1. Taxonomy (NCBI): domain Eukaryota; kingdom Metazoa; phylum Chordata; class Mammalia; order Perissodactyla; family Tapiridae; genus Tapirus; species Tapirus indicus. The sequence goes on along the minus strand of CM062937.1, from coordinate 27,403,659 downwards.
CATGTGCCCTGGCTCTGCACTCACCATCTGCCCAGCTTGGTGTAGACACCCCCGCAATTACTTAGCCACCTCGGTGTGGAGGGTTCCCATAGGCTGGGAGGCAGGTCCAAGATTGCAAACGTTCCCGTGGAGGGCTGCCTTCTCCCCCTTCTCCTCTCAGGGTCATGTGCCAGCTGCTGTGAGGTCCCACCCCAGGAAGGAGAGGTGATCCCCTTACCTCCTTCCATTGCCTCCTGGTGGGTCCAGCACCCCCACCTTCAGATATATGGCTGTGTGGGTCTCTCAGACATCTATTGTGTTGTGTGAATGTCCTCTGCTGGTTTATGAATGTCCTTTTTGTTGTATCTTAGGGAGGAGAGACTAAGGGAAGAGCTCACTCTGCCTTGATGCTGACGTCACTCTCCAAGTATTTTCACAAAAACTGTGTCTATCGTGTTTTCTGAGACCTTTGATTTAAGGAAATATATTTACATAATCTTCACATACAATATCTCATCTGAGGACAAAATTTTGAGTTTTGCTCCATTATTTTAAATTTGTTTGGCTTTTATTCTTTTGTAGGTAAATTTTTTTTTTTTCCTGAGTCAATGCTTTCAAGATATTTTTCTTTATCCTTAAAATGTAAGCCTTTTACAAGGACATGAGAAGATAGAGTTTACTATCATTAATTTTTCATGGAAAACTGTCTGGCCCTTTGATCTCTAGGATTATGTCTTTTTTCAAACCACCTATTATATCCTTAATTTTTATTTCTCTTCCACTAATTTTGGAATCTTCAAGAATGGTTTTTCTTTGTTCTCATAATTTAATCTCTTTGTGCTTTCCCCCTGTATTCCTGGAGACCTTCTCAAGCTCACCCTTTATGTGATTGAATAAATTTTCTTCCATGTGAATTTTGCTCTTTATATAATTCATTTTCCCCCTTTTTAAATTACTTTTTAATTGAGATTTAACTTACATACAGTGAAGTACATACATCCAGGCAATTGCCACACATATCAAGATATGAACATTTCTAGTACCCAAAAGACTCCCTCATGCCTTCCTAGTTGGTACCTCGAAAGATACCACTCTCCTGACCTTTATCACCTTAGATTAGTTTTGCCTGCACTTGAACTCATGGACTCAAATAATACATACTCTTTTGAGTGTTGCTTCCTCATACAACATACTCATGAAATTCTTCCAAGTAATTACATATAATTCATTAGTTTTTATTGCTATGTAGCGTTCCATTTTATCAATATATCACAATACATATATCCATTCTACTCTGATGCACATTTGGATTGTTTCTAGCTTTTGTTTATTTTGAATAAAACTATGAAAATTCATTAATTGATAAATATAAGCACTCATCCCTATTGAGTGCTTATATTGGGTAAATACCCAAAAATGAAATTGCCGAATCATAGTGTATATACCTATTGCAACTTTAAATTCAGTTGCTGTTGTTGTTGTTTTCAGGTTTACTTACAACTCTTGTCAACTTTCAACCAGCTCTTATCTAGACCCACAGTTTTGTTTCAGAGATTAACACATTTGTAGATGACCAACATTTTTGCAAATTATTTCCACATGCTCTTTATTAAGTGAAGAATTTCTCACAGATTTTAACAAGTGGTGGTGTGTAATGTTTTGTTTCTAAGGTAACAGTGAGTTTTTTTATTTTCCTGTGAACTTTCATTAGTATTTTAATAGGACAGTTGGGAGATGGCTAACTGAGCCATCTTGAAACAGAAGTCAAATTTTTGTCTTTCTTTGCCTGTCCTATAAATGTTTATGCTTCCTAGTATTTCCTCCTTGGATTTCTTCTCTTGCTACCCTTTACTCTCTCCTTGGACAATCTGAACCACTCCCTTAGATTTCGCTCACTGCTAATGAACCTTACTCAATAGCTCCAACCCTGGTTTTCTTGCTTGTATATCCACCTACATTCAGAACACTTATCTCCACATTTCCACAGGTTTGCCCAACTTACCAGACCAACGTTATCATCACCCCTGTGTTCTTCTCTGTGATTGACCCCATTCATGAAAACCATTCATCCAAGACATTTATCCAGGAAATGTTCTAAGCTTCTCTCCTTCACAATTCACATTCATTAAGTTCTATGAATTCCACTGCTTGAATAGTTCTTGATACTCTCCTTCTCTTTTCATTTTTCCAGTGTTATCACCTTAGCTCAGAACCTTGCCTATATTACTTCCCTAGCCCGTTTACTGACTTCTTTGCTTTATACTGTCTCAAATTCTCAACAATAGCCCTACCCAAGTGTGTCTCTAACCTGCCTGCATCTCCAGCCACCTTTTCCACTTATCCCAACTTCATTCCCTGTGTCCCGGTTGCACTAAAATACTAGCAGTTCTTTGGACAAATTACGTTGTATGTCATATGACATATTCCTTGTCTGCCCTGAATGCCTCTCTCCCACTGCCCTCCTGCCCTCTCATTCAGCCATTCCATTATCATCAGATAAATTCATATTCCTTCATGGCTTCCTGGGGACTTGAGTTTCCTTCCTCCATGCTTCCATAAAATTGTATTTGATCTAAATATTTATGTGTGTTTTATCTTTATTAGCCTGCAGGAGTCCAGTGTTTTAATCAACGCCTGAATTCCAGTGCCTGGAATTTTAGTTATAAACAGTGCTTCAGGTTATGTTTAGGTTTGGAAAGCTATTAAGTGTAAATTATTATTGTATAAGTTGTTTCATTACTCATTCACAAAAATAAGATAACCAATCACAGCACACATCTCAGTTTTATAACTTTTTGGAAAACACAGATAGAAGAAGAAAAGAAAATGTATTTGGTGTCACCATTTATACCTTAATAGAAAATATTAGTCGTGTATTTCATAAGCTCCTTCAATTTCTTACAAAATCATGTTTCATGACTCCAACAATTAAGTTTGGAGGTTGAAGATCACATTGCAGATGTAAATGTGTTAATCTAATTTTCACAGAAAATTCTTTATTTTTTAAAATAGAAATATATCATAAGAGAGAAAGGCTACTAATTAAATGGAACATAGTAAAATTAGTTTTATTGGGACTGCACTTTAACCTAATTGATCAACTCCTGACAGGGGAAGGGAGGAATGGAGTCTGGTGAGATGACCACCTGGAATTTGAACCTACAACCAAGGAATATGTAATTGGAGCTAAGGGATAAGGTTATTATCCAGAGAATTTGGATAAAACCTAGGAAATTCAGAGAAGAGAAAGTTGGAATTTTTTGAAATTTAGATGTAAACAAACAAATACGGAGTCCAGTGTAGAGTCCCTGTCTTGTGTTTTTTATTTCTTCAATTATTTAATATTTGATTATTAGCAATATTTATGTAATTTATATAATATTTATAATGTTAATTAGTTGCATTATTATATTGGCTAAGAAAATAATACTACATAATAAATAACTAATAACTACATTAAATAGTTAATAGTTAACTCTCAATTATCTGTGCTAAGGAAGGGAAAGGCTGGGTTCAAATCACTGAAAACTATTCATCTCTCCAGCTGGACAGAAGCTGGGCCATACTTCTAGCGGCCCAGACAAACTTTTAAAAGAATATAATATCCCATGTTGATTAAAATGTGGAGAAATGGGGGTCAACCCAGTGGCATAGCAGTTAAGTTTGCATGCTCCGCTTTGGCAGGCTGGGGTTTGTGGGTTCAGATCCCAGGCACGGACCTATGCACCACGCATCAGGCCATGCTGGGGCAGCGTCCCACACATAAAGTAGAGGAAGTTGGGCACAGATGTTAGCCCACAGCTAATCTTCCTCAACAAAAAAAGAGGAGGATTGGCAACAGATGTTAGCTCAGGGCTAATCTTCCTCATACCCACACACACAAAAAATGTGGAGAAATGGATACCGTCTACACTGTCACTGGGAGGGTGTACTGGTACTATTTTCAAGAAAAGTTGTAAACACTCTTCAACTCAGATATTCAGCTTCTTGTTATTTATCCTACAGAAACACTTGGACACATGCACAGAGACATGTAGAAGGATTTTCATTGCTTTTTGGTTGTAATTGTGAAAGATTGAAAACAACCTAAAAATCAGCAGTAGAAGAATAATTAAGTAAGTTATGGCACATCTATAGAATGAAATATATTGCAGCAATTAAAGAGAACAAATTGTCTGACATAAAAAAGTCTCAAGGACGTACAATCTAGTGGGAGGGAGGTGAGAAGTAAGCTGTACTAAATACTAAGATACATAGTATGATACAATTTATGTTTATGAAAAAACTATATCACTTATATGAACAAAAATATGTACTCAAATAAATGCATTTTAAAAGGTCTGGAAGAATCCACTTAAGACCAATGACAGTGTCTACCCCCAGAGAAAGGATCAGGATTGGGGAGGTGATCAAGACAGATTTTATTTAATCTTATTGTGTCATTTATGTAACTGGAATGTTGTCTTCATGTATTACTCATACATTTTTTAAATTTATAAAATAAAAGGCACGATGAAAAAGGGGCAAAGCATTTAAACAGGTTCAGCACGAAAGGAGAAATATAGGGGCCGGCCCCAGGGCATATTGGTTAAGTTCTGCACACCCTGCTTTGGTGGCCTGGGTTCATGGGTTCAGATCCCAGGCATAGACCTACACCACTCATCAGCCAGGCTGTGGTGGTGATCCACATACAAAGTGGAGGAAGATTGGCACAGATATTAGCTCAGGGACAATCTTCCTCAAGCAAAAGAAGAGGAAAATTGGCAACAGATGTAAGCTCAGGGCGAATCTTCCTCAGCAAAAAAAAAAAAAAAAAAAAGGAGAAATATAAATGGCAAAAAAAAGTTCCAAAATTATTTTGAGTAAAATTTATCAAGAATTAATCATAGCTCTCCTTGGATGATAAAGCTAAGAATGATTTATTTTTAACTTCTCTTTCTACTCTTCTGTATTTTTCTATTTTTTGAATAATGGAAATACATATAAGAAATTTTTAAAGGGCTGAGGAACAGCTGCCAAATCCCAACTAGCATGCTGCCACTTTTAATTCTTACTCTGCCAGGCAGGGTACAGTCCATTTGGAATATGAGGAAATTTGTGATGAAAACTGCCATGGAAAAGTGATCGTTGAGGTCAGTGGCCCACTCCTGATGTCATGTGACAGACCAACACACTGATATGCTAGAAACCAACTCTTAAAAAAAAATAAGCCCTGATTTGTAGCATTTGTTGACTTTCATGATGTTATGCGTTGAATGTGTCCCCCCAAAATATATGTTGAAGATCTAACCCTCAGTACCTCAGAGTGTCACCTTATTTGGAAATAAGATCATTGGAGATGTAATTAGTTAAGATTAGGTCAAACTGGAGTAAGGTGGGCACTTAACCCAATATTACTGGTATCCTTATAAGAAGAGGAGAAGAGACACAGAGATAGAGACACACAGGGAGAAAGCCAGTGGCCACAGAGGAGGAGATTGGAGTGATGCATCTACAAGCCAAGGAACGCCAAGGATTGACAGCCACCACCAGAAGGTAGGAAGAGGCAAGGAAGAATTCTACCCAGAATCTCAGAGGGAACATAGCCCCGTTGACACCTTAATTTAAGACTTCTAGCCTCCTGAACTCTAAAAGAAAACAGTATATTTATATCACTGATATTATCTTTATCATATCAATTAGTTGCATTGTTATATTGGTTAAGAAAATAATACCACATAATAAATAACTAATAAATACATAAAGTAGTAACAGTTAACTCTCAGTTATGGTATTTTATTAAGGCAGCCCTAGGAAACTAATACACATAGTCTAAATACTTCCATCCTGGCCAATTGACATGACTTCCTGGAATGCAGAGTTGGGAAGGGATGTACACAACCAGTTCACATGAACCAGTGTAAACTGGCTCCGGCACACCACTGAGCAGCAGACTTCAGGCTCATCTAAGCCATAGAGAGTTCTAAGTTTGTCCAGAGAAGAATTCTACATAGGTTTGACCAAGAACTTTCAATGTAGGAGTATCTTCAACAGTCATTGTCTTATGTTATGTGCTCTTTACCTTTTTAAATCTCCATGTTGGGTTCAAGAAGTACATTAACCTATTTCAGTTCTAGAGAAGTAAGTGAGATCATGAACGTGAATGTACCTGATAACCATTCAAATACCAGTGACAACGTGAGGAAATATAGGTCAAGTTACTCTGTGAGTAACTATGTATATTCAGACTGTTTTGGTAAGCAGTTTTAAAATAACTCAGCACTGATATACCCTGGATCAAGAGAGACCACCACACAGACTGTAATGTTAGACACATATAGGGCACTGGGGTCTGCCTGCAGAACCTCTCTTCTTGCTCCCATACCTCCAGTGAGGAGCTGGGGCTTTGGAACTCAAAGCTGAATTAAAATTCCAGCTCTGCCACTGACAGCCTATGTGATTTGAGAGAAACTACTAAGCTTCTACAAGCCTCAGTTTCCTCATCTATAAAATGGTGACAATATTAGAACTCAACTCAAAGGCAATAATAATAAAACTTAAGTCAAAGGGCAAGGATGAGGATTAACGTATTTATTGCAATACCTGCATAAAATAACCATAAATGTTGAATAAATAATAATTAAGCTCTTGTGCCAACTCTCTGGTCTGGGAGTTCTGAATCAGCCCAGTTTCCAGAGTCCATCTGGAGAGGGTCTGTTCATCGGGTCTGCCTGCAGTGAAGGAGGGAGTGAGGTGCTGTGTACCCCAAGATGCTCTGCTGTGTGGTGCCTTGAACTGGGGGAACACCTGCCACCTCTCTGTCAGGTCTGAACCCTATTTCCTCCCAGGGATTTCGAGGCCTGAGCTCACCCATGGTTTATTCACCCCTGAGCAAAGCAAATGTGCAATGTTGTGAGGAAGTGACAAATGTGAAAGATCGAGACAGAAAACAAGAGAGCAGCATCTCTCTAAAAAGTCGGTGGAGACTCTGTCTGGACAGGCTCTGGAAGCCACGCTTTGCCTTGCTGGGGGCAAGGATAGTACTGCAGTACACAGTTCCTGGGGGTGGCTGGCTGGCAGCAGGCAGCGGTCACCTGATTACCTGGGAAGGGCCAAGAAGCTGATCTTACCTGATTACCAGGGAACTGCGTAAGAGATTTTATCTTTCCTGATTCTAGAGAATTGCTGAGGACACCTTTTCTTTACAGTTTAAAATGTAAAGACCAGATGATGCTAGTTGTTGGAGTGGGTGAGGGACACAAGAAGGTACATTATTCTGTTGTGTCTAATTTTATATATACTTGAAATTCCTCATAATAAAGTCCATGAACTAAAACAACAACAACAACAAAAAGTAATGACCAGGAATATTTTCCCCTTTTATTTCTTTTAAGAATCCCGCTACCACCTTGCCATACACATTAAATGCTTTATTAAGGACTGTGTTTCTCATTGGAATAAGTTGCCATACAAAAGGAATTATACAGACTTAGCTCCATGATTCTTGAAGCTAACAAATAAAGGATAAAGAGTACTCTTCAAACTTACACATCAGTTTGCATCTCTTCTCACTTTAAAGCCTTAAATAATTGTCCAGGGTAATGTCCACTCCTTTGAAAGGAATACCAGGCCCTTTATGACCAGGAAGCAACACGCACATTTAATCTCCCGCCTATAATCTTCCCTCTCCTGTTTCCTATCCTTGTCCTTCCAGCTGTATGGAATGGTACGCCATTTCTTTTCAATTATTTTATTGCGATCATAATGGTTTATAATGTGTAATTTCAGGTGTACATTATTATTTATCAGTTTCTGTAGAAACTGCATCACGCTCACCACCAATAGTCTAGTTCTTATCCATTGCCATACACATGTGCCCCTTTACCCCTTTCACCCTCCCCCCACCCCTTTCCCCTCTGGTAACCACTAATCTGTTCTTTTTTTTTTTTTTAATTTTTTTTTTATTGATGTCTTAGTTTATAACACTGTGGGGTTTTAGTTGTACATTTTTGTTTGTCCGTCACCTTGTGGATGTAACCCTTCACCCCTTGTGCCCCCCCCACCCCCCTTCCCCTTGGTAACCACCAATCAGTTCTCTCTGTCCGTGTGTTCACTTACATTCCATATATGAGTGAGTTCATGCAGTGTCTGTCCTTCTCTCTCTGGCTTATTTCACTTAACATAATACCCTCTAGGTCCTTCCATGTTGTTGCAAATGGGATAATTGTGTCTTTTCTTATGGCTGAGTAGTATTCCATTGTATGTATATACCACATCTTCTTTAACCAATCTTCAGTTGAGGGACACTTGGGTTGCTTCCACTTCTTGGCTATAGTGAATAATGCTGCAACGAACATAGGGGTGCATACGCCTCTTGTGATGGTTGATTTCACGTCCATTGGGTAGATGCCCAAGAGTGGTATTGCTGGATCATACGGTATTTCTATTTTTAATTTTTTGAGGACTCTCCATACTGTTTTCCATAGAGGCTGCACCAGTTTGCATTCCCACCAGCAGTGAATGAGGGTACCCGTTTCTCCACAACCTCTCCAGCATTTGTTGTTATTTGTCTTTGTGATTATAGCCATTCTAACCGGTGTAAGGTGATATCTCAGTGTAGTTTTGATTTGCATTTCCCTGATGATTAGTGATGTTGAACATCTTTTCATGTGTCTATTGGCCATCTGTATCTCTTCCTTGGAAAAATGTCTGTTCATATCCTCTGCCCATTTTTTGATTGGGTTGTTTGTTTTTTTGTTGCTCAGTTGTATGAGATCTTTGTATATTACTGAGATTAATCCCTTGTCAGACAAACGATTTGCAAATATTTTCTCCCAGCTGGTGGGTTGTTTATTCATTTTGATCCTGGTTTCATTTGCCTTGTAGAAGCTCTTTAGTCTGATGAGGTCCCACTTGTTTATTTTTTCTTTTGTTTCCCTTGTCTGGGTAGACATGGAATCTGAAAGGATCCCTTTATGTCCAATCGCAATTAGTGTACTGCCTATACTTTCTTCCAGGAGTTTTATAGTTTCAGGTCTCACTTTCAGGTCTTTGATCCATTTTGAATTGATTTTTGTATATGGCAATAGGAGATGGTGTACTTTCATTCTTTTGCATGTTGCTGTCCAATTTTCCCAGCACCATTTATTGAAGAGACTTCCCTCTCTCCATTGTATGTTCTTTGCTCCTTTGTTGAAGATTAGCTGTCCATAGGTGTGTGGTTTTATTTCTGGGCTTTGAATTCTGTTCCATTGATCTGTGTGTCTATTCTTGTACCAGTACCATGCTGTTTTGATTACTGTAGCTTTATAGTATATTTTGAAATCAGGGATTGTGATGCCTCCAGCTTTGTTCTTTTTCTTCAGAATTGCTTTAGCTATTCGGGCTCTTTTGTTGCCCCATACGAATTTCAGTAGTTTTTGTTCTATTACTGTGAAGAATGACATTGGGATTCTGATTGGGATTGCATTGAATCTGTAGATTGCTTTAGGTAGAATGGACATTTTAACTATATTTATTCTTCCAATCCATGTGCATGGAATGTTTTTCCATTTCTTTATGTCCTCCTTGATTTCTTTCAATAGTGTCTTATAGTTTTCATTGTATAGGTCTTTGATCTCCTTGGTTAAATTTATTCCCAGATATTTTATTCTCTTTGTTGCAATTGTAAATGGGATTGTCTTTTTGAGTTCTCTTTCTGTTTTTTCATCGTTAGTGTATAGAAATGCAATTGATTTTTGTAAGTTGATTTTATACCCTGCCACTTTACTGTAGTTGTTGATTGTTTCTAGTAGCTTTCCGATGGAATTTTTGGGGTTTTCTATGTATAGGATCATGTCGTCTGCAAATAGTGAGAGTTTCACTTCTTCATTGCCTATTTGGAGTCCTTTTATTCCTTTTTCTTGCCTAATTGCTCTGGCCAGAACTTCCAGTACTATGTTGAATAAGAGTGGTGAGAGTGGGCACCCTTGTCTTGTTCCTCTCCTCAAAGGAATGGCTTTCAGTTTTTCCCTGTTGAGTAGGATGTTTGCTGTAGGTTTGTCATATATGGCCCTTATTATGTTGAGGTACTTTCCTTCTATACCCATTTTGTTGAGAGTTTTTATCATAAATGGATGCTGGATCTTGTCGAATGCCTTCTCTGCATCGATTGAGATGATCATGTGGTTTTTATTCTTCATTTTGTTAATGTGGTGTATCACGTTGATTGATTTGCGGATGTTGAACCATCCCTGTGTCCCTGGTATAAATCCCACTTGATCGTGGTGTATGATCTTTTTGATGTATTGCTGTATTCAGTTTGCCAATATTTTGTTGAGGATTTTTGCATCGATGTTCACCAGTGATATTGGCCTGTAGTTTTCCTTCTTTGTATTGTCCTTGTCTGGCTTTGGTATCAGCATGATGTCGGCCTCATAGAATGTGTTGGGAAGTATTCCATCTTCCTCTATTTTTTGGAATAGTTTGAGAAGGATAGGTGCTAAATCTTCTTTGAACGTTTGATAAAATTCTCCAGGGAAGCCATCTGGTCCTGGGCTTTTATTTTTTGGGAGGTTTTTGATTACTGTTTCAATCTCTTTACTTGTGATTGGTCTGTTCAGATTCTCTATTTCTTTTTGATTCAGTTTTGGGAGGTTGTATCCATGTGTTTGTTTATCTTCCACATATGAGTGAAATCATGTGGTGTTTGTCTTTCTCTGTCTGGCTTATTTTGCTTAATATAATACCCCCAGGGCCCATCTACGTTGTCTCAGATGGCACGATTTTGTCTTTTTTTATGGCTGAGTCGTATTCCATTGTATTCCATTGTATATATATATATATATATATATATATATATACATACACACACACACACACACACACACTATATATATATATATATATATATATATATATATACCACATTTTCTTTATCCATTCATCAGTTGATGGGCACCTGGGTTGCTTCCACATCTTGGCTATTGTGAATAATTCTTGATATGCCGTTTGTTGAAGGCACTCTGTTCCTTCACCTCTCTCCTCGGTCCAGACTGTTCCCACTCCCTGAACTGCTCTCCCTCCCCACCCATTCCCTACTCACTCTCCAAGTCAGACCTGAAGCCCTGCCTCTTCTGTGGGGATTTCCCAACCCCTTAGCTGGGCCTTCTTCTCTGCTCACATTATGCTTGGTCATTACATCTATTAATGATTTTATCAATTTTTATTATAATTATTTATATTTCTCCCCTCCAGGAGAGATAAGCTTCTTAAACACAGAGGTGATTTTGTTTTTCTTTTCATCTCTCCTTTGGCACATAGTGGATGTTTAAATACTATTTAATGAAAATCGATAATTTATAAAGCACTTGGCAGTTTACAAGGCTTTTTCAGGTGCATTATTTCTACTGATTCTAGAAGTGACTCAGTTTTTACCTATTATTTGCTATTATCATCATCCCAATTATTTTGCAAATGAGGAAGCTAAGGTTCACAGAGCTTCACAAAGGAAGCTAAGGAAATCAGCTTAAGCTATTCAGCTGGTATTTGGTCAAGGTGGGGCTACAAAGCCTGGATCTACTGACAAGAAAGCTGAGAGAGAGAGAGAGGAACAGCATGAGAATGGAAACCTCAACAGACCATCAGGTTTATCAGATCTTTCACTTAAAGCCCTGGAAAGGGAGCTAGGAGGCTGGGTATTCAGGCCTCACTAGTTTTAAGATTTTAACCATGCTAGACCTCCGTTTTCTCATCTATAAAATGACAGGGTCATACTAAATAAGTAATTTCCAATTATCTTATATTTCATTCCACTAATCTTTCTAATCCAGAGATTCCAAACCTACCTGATTCTTGGTGCCCTCAGGCCAAAAGAAATACCTAACAATTCTCCTTATTAGTCAGGTCTAAATAATTTAATAGTAGCAGTTCATGTGGTGTCCAAGAGACCCTCACAGTGCCCCTGTAAGTTTGCCATGTCACCCTCGTGCTTCCGTACACATTTTAGGAATCACGGTTCCAGTCAAAGAAACCAGGCTCTATTCTGGTAGAAATAAATGTTCTCCTTTTTATTTATTTATTTTATTTTTACTTTTTTGTGAGGAAGACCAGCCCTGAGCTAACATCCGTTGCCAATCCTCCTCTTTTTGCTGAGGAAGCCTGGCCCTGGGCTAACATCCGTGCCCCTCTTCCTCTACTTTATATGGGACGCCGCCACGGCATGGCTGACAAGCAGTGCGTCGGCAGGTGCCTGGGATCCAAACCCGCGAACCCCGGGCTGCCAAGTGCGAACTTAACCACTGCGCTACCGGGCCAGCCCCAAAACTTCTCCTTTTTAGAGAAAGATGTTTATATCATAGTTATTTCCACAAGTTTTAAAGACATGAATATTATAACGGTATTATTGTGGGTATATTTTAATGCCATAGTTTCAAAACACAGACAATTCTGCTAATAGTCAGAAACATGGCAAAATATTGCTGAGAATATAGTTTACTGGTATCATCGTTATAGAGCACGAAATAAATTCTGGTAATATTGTTAGAAATATAGCTCCGATTAACACACACACGTAAACATCATTCTATTAGAAATTAAATTATAGTAATAGTATTGACAATCACTTTTACAGCTATCATTGTAAATTCAAAGAGAAAACTAAATTCATTGCCAGAAAATGTATAACAATTATTGAATCTTATTGCTGAGAAGCCTGTAGTTGCATTTTACTAAATAGCGTCTCAGTTCTTGGGATAAGGTTTGAAACAGCAACTGGAAGAACAGCTTTAAGTTAAAAATGGTTTTAGTTTTAGAGTCATCGTGGTATAAAAGTTATTCTCACAGAGCTAAGCTGGTGGAAATAGTCCAAGTTCTGTGAAAGTTTTTCATTAAGTGTTTTATGTTGCCCCGTTTTAAACCCAAACAATCGCAAACTCTTCATAAGCTGTTGTAACGCTGCTTCAGCTGATAAATTAATAAAATTCTCCTCTTTTAAATCCTAACCCACAAAACATTTGTTACATTGGTAATAGGAATGAATGGACATGGATGGGCCACCCAAAGATTCTCCCATTCCAGGATCATCTGCAAAGAGAAAACATAAATTTAACCGTGTTTCTTGCTTATCCAGGTCAATAGTTACCAATAACAAGATGCCAACTGCGTAGAGATTGAGCCTAGAGCAGCAGGAGATGGTATATAAAAAACACAGGTACCAGAGGAAATTGGAGGAGGGGCAGAACAATAATTATTAGGTGATAGGTGTGGTCTGCAGGATGTAGGATGTAGCTAGTGGGCTAGAGGAAGAGAATTAGAAGAAATGATGCTCATCCAAGGTCATTTTGATGAACTAGCCAAAAGGCCACAGATGGATACTCACAATCAGTAGAAAGATCAGAGCAGAAATAACATACATGGCACAGAGATATGGGGATTGAGGAAAATTAATTTTAGCTTGAATTTTAAAATAGCTTTAATTAATTTTTACTTTCTTTTAAATAACTTTTCAAAGCTTTTAGTTTTCTACTGTGGTAAAATATATATAACATAGAATGTACCATTTTAACCATTCTTATTTTTTTTTGGTGAAGAAGATTTGCCATGAGCTAACAACCATTGGCAATCTTCCTCTTTTTTCTTTTTTTTTTTTCGGTTGAGGAAGATTAACCCTGAGCTAACATCTGTGCCAATCTTTCTCTATTTTGTATGTGGAATGCCTCCAAAGCTTGGCTGATGAGTGAAGTACGTCTGTGCCCAGGACCCCAGCCTGTGATCGGGTCCGCCGAAGCAGAGTGCACGAAGTGGAACTTGAACCACTCCGCCACAGGGCTGGGCCCTAACCATTCTTGAGTGTTAAGTTCAGTGGCATCAGGGACATTCACATTGATGTACAACCATCTTCAGAACTTTTTCATCTTCCCGATCTGGCACTCTGTACCCATTAAATAACCACCTATTACCCTCTCCCCACCAGCCCCTTGCAACTGCCATTCTACTTTCTGTCTCTATGAATTTGATTATTCTAGGTGCCTCATATGAGTGTAATCATACAATATTTGTCCTTTTGTGTGTGGCTTCTTTTACTTACCACAATGTCAGTGTTCATCCATATTGTAGCACATGTCAGAATTTCCTTCCTTTTTAAGGCTAAATGATATTCTATTATATGTATATTCTACATTTAGTTTATCTGTTCATCTGTCAATGGACACTTGGGTGCTTCCACCTTTTGGCTGTTGGGAATAATGCTGTTATGAACATGGATTTATAAATACCTGTTTGAGTCCTTGCTTTCAATTCCTTTGGGTACATACCCAAAAATAGAATTGCTAGCTCATATGGTAATTCTATGTTTCTTTTTTTTTGAGGAACTGCCATACCATTTTCCATAGCAGCTGCACCATTTTATATCCCTACCAGCAATGTATAAGTGTTTCAATTTTGCCACATCCTTACCAACATTTGTTATATTCTGTGTATTTTTATATATATAATAGGCATCCTTATGGATGTGAAGTGGTATCTCATTATGGTTTTGATTTGCATTTCCCTAATAACTAGTCATATTGAGCATCTTTTCATGTGCTTCTTGGCCATTTGCATATTTTCTCTGGAGAAATATTTATTCAAATCCTTTGCCCATTTTTTAATTGCTTGTTGTTGAGTTGTAGAAGTTCTTTATATATTCTAGATGTTAATCCTGTGTTAGATACATGATTTGCAAATAATTTCTCCCATTCCATGGGTTCCCTTTTCACTCTGTTGATAGTGTCCTTTGATGCACAAAAGTTTTCAATTTCAATGAAGTCCAATTTCCTATTTTTCTTTTGTTTCCTGTGCTTATGGTGTCAGAAAACTTTTAATTTTTAATTTGAAAAACAGAATGTCTCCTGCCTCATATGTATCACTTGACCAGGTCCCTTTATTTGCTAAGATTCTGTCAGAGGTAAATGCATTTTGAAGTGGAGAACAAGGATAATTGCATGATTGGAATGGAAAAGTAAGGTAATTATGAATGTTCCAGATACAAACAGAAAGGGTTTGATGTGCCAACAGTTTAATAACTAAGCAGCTATTAGAAGTGGGAAAGACCAGGAAAGTTAGCCTTGTGGTTACAACAAAAAGCAAACAAACAACAAAAAATAAAAAATAATAGTAATATTACATGCAAGTGAGTCCACCAGGAATTTTTGCTGCTATTTACAGTAGTTTTAGGAATAAAAATAAATAAATATGGTGCTAGAAAACCTAAGATATAGAAATGATTTTTCCCAGAGTCACGCTGTTAAAAACAAATTAAGTAGTTTGATATTAATTTTTTTTGGAAAATGTGGAGAATAAACAAACAGAGTAACAAAGAAACTGTTCCTGGAAGTAAAGTCTTCTGACTTCCAGATCAGGTTCAGTTCAAAATACTATTACTTTTACATACGCCTCAGTCTTCATGTCAAAATTTTGATGCAGCTGGAGTGTGAACACACTAATTGCTGTTCCATGCTGTATGCAGATTTATGACTCACTCATCTTTGAATATTTTATTTACTTATTCAAGTCAATTGGTTTCCCTGAAACATTGTGTTGTTGCCTAATAGTCCAAAGTTCAGCATCTTTTTTTTGCTTCAAGAAATAGCAGAGGAAATTAGCATTTTAAGGTGGATTTTATTTGCCCATATGTTAACATATATATTGTTTGATTTAAAAAAATGTATTATTCAAGCGGAGATTACAGAGATATTTTTGAACATCTACTTCATCTCGACTGGTTTTAAATCCAGAAGTAGCAACGCCAGAGCAATTCAACTTATCCCTATTTTATTTTATCATACTAGGTTAATCTTAAAGAACCTAATAGCTTTCTTTCAGTTTAGACCAGAATATCACAAGTCTCTAGACTGAGTAGTATAATGCCCACTATTCAAATAAAAGCAAATTATTGTAATGTGATGACACCTCCAAATACTAAAAGCAGACCCATGGATGTTAAATTGAGGTATCGAGACCAGTATTCCTACTTATTGTTTTAGGGCAGAAATATTCCAGTTACATTCATTGAAAAGTAAAATGGAAACTATATGGTGGAGTGGGACTTGAGAATCACGCAGACTGGATTATAATTCCGGCCCTTACACATATAAACTGCATGACTTTGGGCAGATTATGTACTCTCCCAGAGTTTGAATTTCCTCACCTGTAAAAATGGAGATTAGCATCTACATATTATGGTTGAGGTGGGGATAAAAGAGAACCAACGCAAATGCCGTGGATGGTGCCTGCTCCTCAGAGCAGGTGGCATTCAACAAATGTTAGTCCCCTTCCCGCCTTTTCTTTGCTCACATGACAAAATTGGAAAAATGCAGCTATAAAAAGTAGTCTTGGAAGAGAGTGAATTGGAAACTTCTGTTATGGAGAAAAGGATTGGAAGGGTGTCAGTTTTGTGGCATGAGGATTTGTTGACATATACTTGGAGCTTTATGCCTACAAGATATTTGTAGAACTTTAATAGCTTTAAGAGAACAGTTTGGACAACATCTTATTCCTCCACCATAGAACTTCCTTCCCCTTTCTGAGATTTGTGGACAGTACCTTTCACAATTCTAAAATAATGCTCTTTTCTCCCTGTGGTCTTGACTATTCCAATAGTTACAAAACAATATTTCACCAGCAGAGACTACCGCAGTTTATATGAAGATGACAAACTGCAAATTCCTCTAAGATTATGTAATGGGCTTGGGGAGGGAAGAGGAAGAAAATTAAAGAATTTTAAACTTTAAAGAAAATTAAAGTTTAAAATTCCATAAAATGGAATAAAAAATGATGATTACTTGTTGCAGATGTCTATCACACTATATTTATATATACATATTTGTTTCCTATTTCAGAGTGCAAGTTACTTGAGGGCAGAGACTGTCATATGTTTCCTACACCTCTGGGCCTAGCTAAGCACAGAGTACATGGTAGGTTCTCAAAAAATACTTTTAAGGGGCTGGCCCCGTGGCCTAGTGGTTAAGTTTGGCACACTCTACTTTGGTGGCCTGGGTTCGTGGGTTTGGATCCCGGGTGTGGACCTACACCACTCATTGGTGGCCATGCTGTGGTGGTGACCCACATACAAAATAGAGGAAGATTGGCATGGATGTTAGCTCAGGGCGAATCTCCCTCAGCAAAACCAAAAACTTTTAAAAGAGGTACTAAGAATAAATCTTGGTAGACATAAAAATATATATGAGTACAATCTATTGACATGGCCAGAACCACAAAATTCAGTCTCCCACTGTCAAAACCTCACTCAACTTTCAAGGCCCAGCCCAGGAGCCAAGGGACGTCTACCCAGACACTCTCTTTATCCTTCCACAACCCCAAGAGATAATCTTCCTCACTCTTGCATACTTATAGCACTTTGTGCCTCTTCTTTTTGAACATTTGCCACTCTCTGCCTTCTGTTATAATCTGTTCAGTGACTTAGGTATCAGTTATTATTAACTCCTGCCTGTTCATCGTTGTGTCATCCTTGTGTGTCTTCCAATGCTAACAGACAGGGGGTCCTCACCAAATGCTTGCTGAATTCTCTCCTTATGCAACAGCTAAGCTCTGAAATCTTAACGTAAAAAAAAAAAAAGCTTTAAAGTAGCTTCAAAACCCTTTCAGAAATAGGTCTATTCATAACAAAATGAATATCGGAAAATACTGAACTGCACATAATAGAAAGATACTACCTGATTTGCATCTGGGCTCCATCATTTATTTGCTGCTGGACCATGGTCGAGTTACTTAGTGTCTCTGTGCCTCAGTCTCTTCATCTATACAGTGGGGATAATAATAATACCTAAGACATAGGGTTGGAGACAATATATGTAAAGGTCTTTGAAGAGAGCTTGACACATAGTGAGCCCTCAGTAATTGTCATCTATTATTTAATAGTAATAATAATAATAGACTCAAAGAAAGAGTCCTACCTCATATCCAGCTTCTCAAAAGAATACCAGACGTTGGAGATGTGAAAGGAAATAACATTGATATAATTTTTTTAAACTTCTATTGTGGTAAGAACACTTAACATGAGATCTACCCCATAACAGATTTTTAAGTGTACAATAGAGTATTGTTATCTACAGACACCGTGTTGCACATCAGATCTTTAGAACTTATTCATCTTGCGTAATTGAAACTTCATGCCTGTCAATTAGCAACTCCTCAATTCCCCTTCCCTCCAGCCCTGGCAACCACCATTCTGTTCTCTGCTTCTATGAGTTTGACTATTTTAAATACCTCATATAAGTGGAATCATGCAGTATTTGTCCTTTTGTGACTGACTTATTTCACTTAGCATAATGTCTTCAAGGTTCATCCGTGTTGTCACATATTACAGGATTTCCTTCTTTTTAAAGGCAGAATCATATTCCATTGTATGGATATACTACATTTTCTTTATCCACTCAGTTGTTGATGGGTATTTAGGTTGTTTCCACATCTTGGCTATTGTGAATAACGCTGCAAGGAACATGGAAGTGCTAATATCTCTTCAAGAGTCTGATCTCAATTCTTTTGGACAAATACCCAGAAGTGGGATTTTTGGAACCCACTATCATATGGTAGTTCTATTTTTAATTTTTTGAGGAACCTCCATACTGTTTTCCATAGCAGCTGCACCATTTTGCATTCCCATCAATTGCATACAAGAGTTCTAATTTCTCTACATCCTCACCAGCCCTTGCTATCTTTTCTTTTTTTTTTAATAACCATCTTAACAGGTGTGAAGTGATAGCTCATTATAGTTTTGACTTGCGTTTTCTTGATGATTAGTGACATTGAACATCTTTTCATATACCTGTTGGCCATTTGTATGTTTTTTTTTTTTTTTGGAGAAATGTCTATGCAAGTCTTTAGCCCATTTTTTTATCAGCTTATTCATTTTTTTTGCTATTGAGTTGTATGAGTTCCTTATATATTTTGGAAACTAACCCCTTCTGTGATATATGGCTTACAAATATTCTCTCCCATTCTGTAGGTTGCCTTTTCACTCTGTTATTGTTTTCTTTGCTGTGCAGAAGCCTTTTGGTTTGATGTAGTCCCATTTGTCTATTTTTGCTTTTGTTGCCTAAGCTTTTGGTGTCATATCCAAGAAATCATTGCCAAGACCAATGTCATGAAGATTTTCCCCTACGTTTTCTTTTAGGAGTTTTACAGTTTCAGGTCAACATTTAAGCCTTTAACCCACTTTGAGTTGATTTTTGTATATGGTGTAAGATATAGGTACAGTTTCTGATATGTATTTTTACATTGCTAAATTGGTTCTTTCTCTTTCCCATTCAATTTCTGCAGTCCCCTCTTCAACCCCACAGTCCACCTTTCTTTTTTTTCTTCTAAAATTTCTTCTCTTCTTATAAGACTCATCTTTGCCTAAAACGAGGCCCGCTTCTCTCTGCTTTGCTTCCCACATTCCTTACTGTCCCAGATATGCATTGCTTCTGGTGCTCTCCCACCCCACCTCAGCCAGCACTGAGCCAGCGGGAAAGTTTTCACATGTGATATTCTGAGATTCAACCCTCAGGTAATAATTCTCCTGCTTTTAGTCATTCATATCCTTTGGTTCACATAAACGTTGAATCTAGTAACTTCTAATTGCTGACCTAAATGATATTACTAGATTTTTAAAGCTAATATAAAGTTTATTCTAGTAACAACCATGAGTCATCACAGAAGCTAATGAACTTGGGAATTCTATGAAATCAGTCCAAGCATAGAAAGCCTATTTTCCAAGGTTCCTTTTTCTTAGTTTAAAACCACAAAAATTGGAACATGATGGAAATTGACTTCCAGCCCACATTTGCCTTACATCTAAATAATTTTGAGTTATAAATAAAGCTAACAAATTGTTAAATAAAACATGTTCTATTCTCCTGTCTTGACAAATATACCATGGTAATGACCTACAAGGCCAAGGTTGAATTTAGAATTCTCAGACTCCCTGGTGTTCTGTCCAGGAACATGGTGACAGAGGGAAAGCTGGCCCCCAGCCCTGGACGAATCTCCTTCCCTCTCACCCTCAGCCCTGTTCCTCACACGAGAGCCTTGCATCCCCCTGTGTGGACTCCCTAAGCACGATTCGAGCTCCATCCACACATCCTCACCCCTTTCAGACAAGCAGTCCCTTAGGTACCCTTTGGGCCAGCACAGTCTGCCCTTTGAAGATGGACCCACGGAAGAGGCCATGCAGGCTCAGGGCCATTTGGACAGGGTCCTGAGTACCCAGAGGGTGGTCTAGAAGAGAGGGTGCATGCTGTAGGTGGGAAGGAGTGCAGTCAGGGGAAGGCCAGAGAGGCACATTCTAAAGCACAGGGTCTAGGCAGGGGCCTCCCAGCCCGAGTCAACTGCTCAACACAATGGTGCCTCATGTCCCCCAGCCCACCTTTCATTTCAGTCTCAGCCACGGTGGACGGTTCCACAGGAGCATAGGCTCTCCTCGTGCTGCCAGCATCCTACCTCAAGCTCAAACTCAAGCTCAACTTTCTGCCCCGGGGCCATCTCCAACATTGTAGGAGTTTGCCACACACAAATGCAGCTCGGAAACACCCGGAAGTTAACAGCCTCAGAGGAAGCCTCAACTGATACAGGACAGGAGCAGGTGGGCAAAAGCTCAAGCCTCCCATTTTGTTCAGGTTGATATTTCTGGACAGCTTTCCATGAGCTTCTTTTGAGACCCTGGCAGAAACGAGCCTCCTGCTGACAGCAGCAACCTCAATAGCACACCCTGATCTTGGCTTTTCCTCCTTCCCTGCCTCTCTCTCCCTTCCTGGAATCACTTCCCAAATAAACCACCCACACCCAGGTCCTTCCCTCAGGCTCTGTATTTCGGGGTACGCAGAAGAAGAAAGGGACAAACCCAGGAAATAGAAGGACCAGCCCCTTCCAAGTACAACCCCATCAACAGCACGATCTCACTGGAGTCCTTCATCAACAATCTTCTAAGAACTTTTCCTAAGGTGAAAGTATTCTCCACACATTTATAGTGTAACCTCAACTCCTACTAAAGAGGTTTTGGGTTTTGTTTTGTTTTTTAATTTGAGGGAGTGGTCCCTTTGCTCTTCCCTCTCTTTTAGTGTCTAAATTCCTTTTACGAAGCCTCATTCTCACGGATAAAATTTCCCGAACTGACTGTGGCTGGTTGGGAGGGAGGTTGCAGGAAGCTGCTTATGAAAATGCATGAGGAAGGGAAGCAGACCAGAAGCACAAAGCTATTACTAATTTTGACTTCAAAGATTACAATGAACAAGAGAAAATGCAAATAGCCCCTTTTTACAGCTGAGGACTGCCTATACCAGATTTCCTGGACAGTTCCATGTCATATTTTTGATGTGAGATTCATAAACACCTTCCTCTGGTCAGAACACTGTCCAGATTTAAGCTTCAGGAAATAGGGTCACAGCCATGGCCAGGCCAGGGGCTGCTTTCTGTCATCTGGGCACTTTGTCCAGATCCGGGGCCTTAGGCTTGGCCTCCTGTGGAGCACATGGCGCCCAGTTCCTGGATGCCTCTGGGAAGGAGCTCTTTGACAAGGCCAACACTTCTTACACAGCCTGGCCTTTTAGGGGTGCCCCCTTGTATAAAGCCTCTGGGTCAGGTTACTTCTAGCCTCTGGAACCACCTTATTGTGGTTACTACCAGGCTCTGAGTGGAGACCCCAGTGCCCAGACTTTGGCTCCTGTGGGAGGGGACCTGCTTCTCCTGGGCTGGCTTGTCTTGGCTCCTTGTGTTTAATTTCTGGGTAATTTTTTGAGAGTTGGAGCAAAGAGGGGATTAAAAGAGAAAGGCAAATTTGCAAAAAGAAGACAGGGTCACCATGCAACGAGAGGTCTGACTACGGCCATGGGTTCTTCTTCCTGCCACCCTGATTCTGCCCTGGCGCCTCAGCTACTCCTGAGCTGGAGGTGAACCTGGCCATCTTTAAAACACCTAAAAACCAAAAATGAAGTGGGTGACAGAGAGAGTATCAACCTGGGAAACCGTCAATCTTAGAGCTGGAAGGAATCTTAGACTAACCCCTCACTTAACAGATGAAACTCTGCCATAGGATTATAGCCTAAGGTAATGCACTGGGCCTTTCTGTAGATTTGGGAAAATTAATCCTAAAACCTAAAATGGTTGCATATTGCAACTGTCTGTTATGTAATAATGTTTTCTACAAGCTAGGAGTTATTTTGTACTGTCAACTGGTGTAGAGGGATCCAGCAAAGTGAAAGCTGGTGGAGTTGATTTCATTATCTGTGCTGACCCCCAGTGGTGGAGGTAAGAAGGCACACCCAGGAGGGGGCACTGGCGTTAGTGCATCCAGGAAACGGACGTTTACAGATGTGAGAACAGATAGTTACCGGTCATTATAATCAAAGCCACAATAACTTTGTAGGTTTGGTCCTCCTCTCCAGAAATTAGCACATCATCCCTATAGTTGTGAATAAAGACTTTTTATGTACAAGCACTTGAAAATCACATTTTAATCTCCAGATAAAAGGCCGTGGAAAAATGTTTTAAATATTCCAAGTATTATTCAGCATTTATTTAAATGAACCACAGGCCAGGCACTGTTCTAGGTCCTTGGAATAAAAAGATCAATAATACAGGGCCTTTGGCTAGAGGAACTTGTGGTTCTTGCCCTGGAATGAACGATCATCAAATCACTGCCTTCAGTGTGATCTGCACTATAACAGACATTATTGTGATGTTTTCTTTTTCATATTTTCCCCCTAGACAACAGTGGTTCAACAAAACGTAAATGGAGGAGTACTCTATCATCTTCCCTCCCCTAACATCTAAAACAAACCTTCCATAGCTGCCTCTCCAGGTTCCTCTTTCAAGATGCAATCACCTCAAGAAAGACGATGTCTTTATCAAATCCAGTCTTCCTTTCCTGAGGTCAGCCTGAGGTTACAGGATGCAACTTTCACCAGATAATTTTTCTCATCTTCCATAAACCTTTAAATCTACTCTATGAAATGCTTTGAAGACAAAACAAACAAAAACAAAACACGTTCCTATTAGAGTAATTCCCCCCTTATCCGTGGTTTCACTTTCCATGGTTTCAGTTACCTGCGGTCAATTGCTGCCAGAAAATAATGCTAGGTCATAATGCTTAGTCATTCACCTCACTTCATCTGATCACAAAGGCACTATGTCATCTGACAGCATCACAAGAAGGATGACTATAGTACAATAAGATATTTTGAGAGAGAGACCACATTCACATAATTTTTATTACAAATATCATTATAATTGTTCTATTTTATTATTAGTTATGGTTGTTAATCTCTTACTGTGCCTAATTTATAAATTAAACTTTATCATAGGTATGTATGTATAGGAAACCCTACAAAGTATATATAGGGTTTGGTACTATCCGCAGTTTCAGGCATCCATACGGGGTCTTGGAACATATACCTCGCAGATAAGGGAGAACTACGTATTCACATTTTTAAAAACACCTATTAACTTGATAACTTAATTATCTTTTCAATATCAGTGTAGAAGCAACAAATTGGCTTTTGACACTAATATTATTAACAGCATCAAACATCAGAGATATCAGAGAAGATAGCTATAGGTTTGTCAGAACAACAAAAAAGGTAAACTTTTAAAATATGCCAAATTACAAATTAAATAGAAGATGGTTAGAGGTATGGTAATGAAGCAAACAAAAAACTTAGCAAGTGGTATTGTGAAAAGAAGATAAATGTAGTGACCTCAGCTTTGGGTGTCTTTGTCATGCAAAATGGAAGATGGAAAAGAGGCAATATGCACGGATCTGAATACATTAATAAATTTCAGTATAAAGTAAACTGAAATATATTCATCCTTAGTAGATGAACAAAAGGGATAATGCTTTAGATTCGGGCAACTTTGGTTAAAAGGATGGAAGCAATTTTGAGCCATTTGAAAAGAAAGTAATTGAAACTAAATTAGCCAAAGTTTAGGATTAAATTAATTCAATTAGGATTTAACTGGTAATTTATGGGGAAATGTTGCCTAAATAAGTGACAGCCAAGGAATATTAGACATATTCTAAAATACCAAAAGCTAACGATGTCTTGCTTTAGACAGATATTACTGAGAAAGGACCAAACATGATAGTTTTTACTTTTTAAGAAAATGTTAGACTTTTGGATAAAAATGACTTAATGAAGTTGGATCAAGGATATCTAATGCCTACCTCCCTCAATACCTAATGACATAAACTACCTGAAGAGAAACAGCACAATTCCCCTGGAGTAACCAAACATGGAAAGGGGTGTAATGTCAGGGTATAAACTTCAGAAAGAGATGATGGCTAATGAAAGAGAAAGAAAACTTTGGAAAGGCTCTGCCAGGTGGCAAACCCACTGTCATCAACAAAATCAGTCCAGAGCCATTGGGCAGCACAGATGCAGAATCTAGGACTACAAAACCAAAAGGACCTCCAAGAATGTTTGCTATTGTCTCAAAACAAAACAATTAAAATTAATAAAAATTTCAATGCTGTATTATTAAAATTCTTGAAAATATTTTTACAGGAAAATATATTTAGTGTGAAATATGTGATCACTTTAATATGTTTGATATGAGAAAGAACAAGAATGTCTCCAAAAATGAGTGTTCAGGGCCTACCATAATTTCTAAGTGGCCCTACTAATAAGCCCCATATTGAAGAGAAGGGGACTGGGGCAATAGCTTTATCTTGTCATGGAGTGAAAAAAAAATTCCTCTAAAGGTCAGCATTGATTTCACTTTTACTTCAGTTATTTTTTTTCTGTTAAATTTAAGCAAAATATGACAACTAAAATAAAAAACTTGCTGGATGGGCTCAACAGTAGAGTAGAAATGACAGAAGATAAAAGCAGTGAACTTAAGAACAGTGAAAAGAAATTATTCAACCTGAACAACAGAGAGAAAACAGATTGGAAAAAGAAATAAAGAGAGCCTCAGGGACCTGTGGAACATTAACTAAACTTATAACATTTGTATCATTGGATTCCCAGAAGGAGAAAAGAAAGACTGGGGAGCTGAAAAAGCATTTGAAGAAATAATGACTGAAAACTTCCCAAATTTGGTGAAAGACATAAACCTATAGATTCATGAAATTGAATGAACCCCAAATCAAAGAAATCCATGCCAAGACACTTCATAATCAAACTTCTCACAATGAAAGGCAAAGGAAAAACCTTAAAAGCAATCAAGGAAATGATGCATCACCTGTACAGGAACACCAATTCAAATAACAGCAGGTTACTCATCTGAAAGCATGAGGTCAGCAGGAAGTGGCACAACATTTTTCAAGTGCTGAAAGAAAAGAATTATGCAACTGTGAATTCTGTGTCTTGAGAAACTATCCTTCAGGAAGGAAAAGGAAAAAAAAAAAAATCCTCAGATGAAAGAAAACTAAGACTTTGTCACTGGCAGACCCACCCTTAAAAAATGGAAAAAGGAAGTTCTCCAGATAGAAAGAAAATGATAACCGAAGAAGGCTTGGAACTTCAGAAGGAAAAGAACAACAGAATGGGTAAAATTAGGGCTAAGTATAATAAACTATTTTCTTCTCATGAGTTTCTGAAATCATATTTTATGAGCTGAAGCAAAAATTATAGTGCCATCTGTGTGGTGCTCACTCTAGGTAGAGGAAATACTTGAAATAATTATATTTTAAAAGTAGGGAGGGTAAAAGGACCTAAATGGAAGCAGATTTTCAATACTTCACTTGAAGTAGTTAAAAATCAATACCAATGGGCTGTAAGTTATGTACGTGTATTGTCATAACCTACAGCAACCACTCAGAAAACTATATGAAGCAATATACTCAAAAACAGTATAAATTGGGGCTGCCCGGTGGCGCAGCGGTTTAGTTTGCTCTTGGCAGCCCGGGGTTCGCGGGTTCAGATCCCGGGTGCCTGCCCACACACTGCTTGTCAGCCATGCTGTGGCGGCGTCCCATATAAAGTAGAGGAAGATGGGCACGGATGTTAGCCCAGGGCCAGTCTTCCTCAGCAAAAACAGGAGGATTGGCAACAGATGTTAGCTCAGGGCTGGTCTTCCTCACACACACACACACAAAAAAACAGTATAAATTAAACAAAATGGAATCCTAAAAAAATGATCAAGCATCCCACAAGACGGCAAGAAAAGAGAAACAGGAAACAAACAGAAAACAAATAATAAAATGGCAGACTGAAGGTCCAACATTTCAAGAATTATTCTAAAGATAAGCAGTCTAAAAACACTAATTGAAAAACAGATATTAGCAGAATAAATTTAAGAAAAAGAAAACAAAACATGATCCAACTATATGCCGAGTGGTTATATTGATACCAGATATAGTAGACGTCAGAGAAAAAAATTAAAAGGAATAAAGAGGGACATTATATAATGATTTTTAAAAGTCCGCCAAGAAAACATGGAGATATTAAATGTATATGCACCAAACAGTAGAGCTTCAAATTTCAAATAACTGCAAATGTAAAACTTTCTATCAAAATTTGTATTTTAGTGATTGCATTTATTCAGAATTATTTTAGTCTATCCATCCTTCCATCATCTATCTTTCCACCTTCCTATTTATCTGTATATGTGCCCAGAGGGGTGAATGGCATGGTATTTTCCTATATTAATAATGGCAATTTCTAGGTTGTGGGGTGGAATGGTTCTTTCCCATCTCCTTTGTCCTTTGCTATATTGGTTGATTTTTTTTTAGGTGTGCATTTTTTATAACAGTAAAGTCATAAAAATAAGTAACTAAATTAAAGTAAAATAATCTATAAATTAATGAATTCAATGTTTAAAATTTGTATTGGCATTCCAAATTGGATTCAAATTAGATTTTGAAATAGTATCTCATGGAAAGCAGATGTGCTCAACTTATGTTAACTCTGCATCTGCCTGTGGTTTAGTTTAAGCAATTCACTTTGTGAAGGGACACAAATCTAACCGGATTTTAAATATACATAAATGCTTATTTATTGATTTAATTAAAATGAGATAGAGTCAACTCCTCATTTGAATAAAGCAGGGCATCCTGATCTGTGTTCTGGGTTTACAGGTCTGTGGAGATTCTGAAGCCTCAGGCATCGGGAAAGCTCAGTGGGGTCTAGGGTACTAGAGCCCCTGAGCCATTCACCTCAGGCCACAAGCACCATTGTCCATTTACCCTCATTCATTATAGAAATATTGTTTTCTGTGCATGCTATGATGCAAAAAAAAAAAAGGGGGAGCTGGAAGATTCATTACACCCTAATGCATAAATTGTATTGGTAAATGAAGGTGAAGTTTCTTCTGGATTAACTAAGAAACCTCACTAATATCTATGCCAATTTAAATATTATTAAACAGAGTAACTGATTGTTAAGTAAGACAAACAATTGGAATTGCAGAATTGTAGGAGTTATAGGCTATATTTCATAGAACATAGCAACAATCTTTTAAGTCTGTGTATCTTAAGAGACTCCATAGTTAAGCAGAAATTAAAACAAGATTAATTAATCCTACTGTGAATGCTTTCAATTTACCAATTTATCAGAACTAGCTTTATGATTCAGGAGAGTTCCTGCTTTTCTGCAATAGAAAGAGAAGAGAGGATATTTTATTTTATTTTTACATTCCTTAGATTATTTTTCACTAACAGCATTCTCAAGGCTAAGCATAGTAGTTCCAAATAGCACCAAGAGAAAAAAGCAGACTTGAGAAGATCAGATCTTAAAATATGGGGAAAAAGCCAAGAACATCCAAGACACTATTACAGAAGAAAGAGGGAAGATTTACCCTGCCAAAGATCGGAACTTTTATGAAACTATAGCAATTAAGACAGTGTGGTATTGCCACAAAGATAAACAAACCGACCAATGAAACTGGCCCATGAAGCAGAATAGAGCCCCAAACAGACCTCTACATAGTTAATCTTCAATACGTGATATAAGTGGCATGGCAGATCAGCAAGGAAAGGAACGATTTTTCAATAAATACACCTAGAAAATAATGATTATTGATACAGAGAAAAAATGAAATTATATCCCTACCTCACTCTACATACAAAAATTAATTCCAGATGGATCAGACTTAAATGTCAGAACCAAAACTTTAAAATGTTTAGCAGAAACTATAGGTGAATGAGACACAAAAAGACATGTAACCATAAAAAGAGATTAAAATTTTTAACTATAGCAAAATTAAGAACTTCTTTCATTAAACAGTGAAAAAAAACTATAAACTGGAAAAAGATATTTGCAGCAGATAAAACCTACAAAGGATTGATATCTTATCAACACAGTATAAGGAGCTCCTATGAATTAATAAACAATAACAACCCAAGAGAAAATTGGCAAAAGATATCAATAAGGATTTTACAGAAGAGGAAACATGGCCAGTAAACACATAAAAATTTGCTCAACCTCAGTAATCAGGAAAATTAACAATGAGATGTTTTCCGTCTATTCTACTGGCAAATATTAAGTTTGACAATACCAGATATGGAAATATTGTGGATCAAAAAAGATTACCTACTCATTATTTGGTGAGAGTTTAAATTAGAATGACCACTTTGGAAAACAATTTGGATTATCTCTTGAGGTTGAACCTTCTCATATCTTTATGGCAGAGTAATTCCTCTACAATGAGTCGTAGAGAAACTCTTGCCCATGTGCACGAAGCAATTAAAAAATAAAAACTCACATAGTGCCATTCAGGATAGCAAAAGTCTGGAAATACACCATATGTTCATTGATAGGAGAATGGGTAAATTAACAGGAGAATGGATAAGTTATACACTTAAAAAAGCAGCTAAACAATATGTTATTTAGGCAATCATACATATGTGATAAAACATTTTTTTAAAGCAAGGGAATCATAAACATAAATTTGAGAGAGTGTTTATCTCTGGGCTGGGGGATGCGAAGCAGGGAAAAGGACAGGGGAGGAGTAAATGTTAGTAGGTGTTAGGATGAGAGTTCTAGCTCTTGGGTTGTGTGGTGGGTTCACAGGTGATTACTATTTTATGCAAATACATTCAAATATATTTACATAGAAGCACAAATACAGCCAAGGATGAACTATGAGCCAAGGTGTGCTATGAACCAAGGATTATGATTAATCCATTCTGTGTACTTTAAGTCATTTTAAAAAGAGAGAAAAGTAAAACAACAGAAAAGAATGTTTAACAAATGGAATATAGGGCTTCTTGTGATTTTCTTATTCTACAATTCTCTTTGTTGCCTCTTTAGCAATGTTTTGTTTTAAATTTGATTCTTCATAAAATTTTTTATCTTTGGTTCTTCAGATCTCTTTTCCAAGGCTATTCTTAAGTATTTCGTGTTCACTGTTTTTTAGTATCCAGGTGAGAAAGTTTAGAATACATTCTTTTAAGAATTCAGTTTCTGCTACATGTTATAAGTATTAATGTTTCATGTAAACTATTTCCTTTCCCATTGTAACTGTCATCGGAAACAAAGTAGCATTATACTCTATAAGTGTTTGGGTTGATTTTTAATGTAGCCTAGGATAGGATTAAATGCTGGTTTCTAACAACAAAGATTCATCAATGGCCTAGCACACTAATCCATCAGTTGTTAGTGTAGATGCAAATAATCAATAACTAACCTATAGATAAAAAAGATATTTAAAGAGCTAATGTGACGATTGGCCCAGAAGTGCTCTCTTTCCTGGGGAAGTGTGGGTTAGACGGTGGTTATATACTGTTTCAGAACAAAGAACATACATCAAGCATGACAGGAATACAATTTTTTTTCCAAAGTCACAGGAGATTTTTTGCCGCAGTTTAGCACATACATAGCACGTCAACTTGACCTTGGTTTTCTGGGAAGAAAAGCCTATCTTCAAAGTACTGGTATTGGTGTCAGAGAAAGGGAGACGTCACACCCCTATTTTTAAAGAGTGCATCCTTTGCTTTGGGAAAATGTTTGAAGCAGATGTACAACGCATGTTGTGTGGGCAATAAGTCAGGCTGCTCTGGGAAAAACAAGTTTTAGGCCGAATCAGATTTAAACCCAAATGGCTTCCCCACATACCTCAATATGTGAAAACTTCTTATTATTCTTATTATTTTCATATCACTAGTTATCTTTGTATTTTTCCACTGAGTTGGAAAAGGAAAGTGCAAATTCTATGAACTTAGACTAGTTGTGTTACCCAGAATATTTGGGGAACTTTGGTTTTTTTTTAACCTTTTGCCACTTGGCTGTCACACTTCTTGCATCTCAGTTGACAGGTACTTTTATTATGGGGATTTTCCCTTAGTGCCTTATGGCATATGACAGCAGACCCTCCATTTAAAAGAATTTAAGTATTCTGTATATCAGTGTGACAATTAAAGGAACAAATTGTCATTGTGTCTTTTAGTTCCTGACGACAAGACCACAGTGACAGTAAGTAGGTCAAGGCATGGTGTCCAGAGAGGGTCAGTCTTGGTCTTTGAGAGGGAATCCCCTTAAACTCCCTGTCATGACTCATTGACCAGACCAGAAAGTTCAGATGGAGCAATGCAGCAAACCAGTAAACATCCCAGTGTATGATCACTGTCATGTGCTGCTTGTGATGGTCACTAGTCCTGTCTTCTTGTTGACAACAGGTAGATTGAAAAATGTCCCCTTGGAGATTTTCTCGAGTCTTTCCAATTGTACTGGGTTGAACTTAGAATTCAGGAAGATTGGAGAACAACATAGGAACACAGGTTGAATGTTACTCCTTGACAAGCCTAGGTTAGAGTAGCTGGTCTGCCCTTTGTCCTTGTAGCCTCGGATCACCCCTGGGACATGTCATGATGCCACTACTGATTTGGAACTTGGTGGAGAGTGGGTTGCAAATCCCTGTGTGTAGGGAGAAAAAGAGACATTAGTAGCAAAAAGTTATAAAATGTGTGGGACTGACATCTGCTTATTGTGGGAGGTAGGGGTTTAAGATATAAGAACTTAGTACCTGACAGTCATATTGGTTAGTGGGGCTTGATAAAACCCCTTCCAGTGAGGTTTAAGCAATGTGAAAACTGATGAACCCAAACATGAAACCAATGTTATTTTATGATCCTCCAGATCAACTGGTAGAAACTTTCTTACTTGTGAGTGAAATGTCGCATCTAATATGTATCATTGTAATTCATCACACCACCATTTAACTCGTGTATTCTGCCAATGTGCCTGGAAAACCCAAAGTTCTACAAAGTAATATTTCATATGGGGAGGGGGCCAATCTTTTATAAGCTATAGATTTCATGTTCATAAGAGCTATGGCCAGGGCCAGTTTTAACACATATCATGGCAAGTTTAGTTTTCAAAATGCAATTTTGATGTTTTAGTATTCCTGTTGGGTCTGGATGATGTAGGTAGTGGAGGCATTGACGGCGTTACAGGGCTTTACAAACTGTTTACACCACCCTGTGAAAAGCCCACTCACTCTTAATGGGCAAGGTATTTTAAACACTGGTATTGTGAAAGATGACGTGAGTGGAAACATATTAAAATGGAGCCGGAGCAGCCATTTCAGAGGAATTGTCTTTCACATCTTACTTTTTTTATCTTCCAAACTGGACCAAACCGCCAACATTTCAAGAACTCAGTAAGGACAAGATTATCCTGTTTGTAGGGATTGATGAAGCTGGACTTCGCAGATGACAGAATCGCTAACCAATCAATGAAGTACAAGTCTAGCCTTTTGCCTGATGACCGAATCTCAAGCCAATCTGTGAAGTACAAACCTAGCCTTCCCTCATCTAGCACCAGTGAACACTTCTTAACACAACTCACCTCATCCTCCCCTTTTCCCATAAAAACCCTAAGGTGTTCTTCTGTAGTTGGAACATGTTTTGGATCTCTACCTGAATCTGTGTTTCCTGAGTTGCAATTCTCATTGCCCAAATAAACATCTGCTGTTTACATTGTAGTAATTTTTCCTCGGTCGACAGAATAAAGTCCTTTGCAACATTTACAACAAATATACAGATATTTGTATATCAGTTGCTTCTACCCATCCTGAAAAGACATAACTACTAACGCATACATTTATAAGGATAACATTTTATTTAAATAGATTGTCTGAATAATTATAAAGATCTTTCAAGGAGAAGAATGAGCCACCTTCTTTGTCTTTAAAGTTTTTCTCATACTGTGGGCTTGAAATATTAGGGCTGTTCTCACAGTATTGTTGAGCTACACTGGCAAAATTGTGGAGCATATTACTCATGCCTGATTATTCTCAGAATTCCTTCTTTGTTCCTGTGTGCCAGGCCATGAATTAAATTAGTGAGAAGTGGAAATAAACCCTTTGGCAACACCAAGTGGCTGTCTAGGGAGTGCCAAAGATAATTGGGGGACAAATTCACCCTGACAGTTTGCTAAGTATTTTCCCCCTTGAATTTAGGGTTGTCAGAGAAGGCTGGTTATTTTTTAAAAATCAAGGATCCAATCTGAGAATGAGGAATAGCAAAGATTTGTATTAGAGATCTAGCAATACAATAGTCACAGAAGACCGTACGATAAGGACGAGTTGACTATCTTGGCTCCTACAGAAGTGAGGTGCCCTTATGATTTTAAAACCATCATTAGCCATGAATTACCCCAAAGCATAGCCAGTGCCATCGAAAATGTTAACAGTTCATTTTTGTTTTGTTAGAAGAAACAGTCCTTACTTGGGGAAGAACAACAAGTTCTGCTGCTTGGGGTACATTTGCTGACCAGGTGGGGGTGGGACCTCAGTTTGTTCTGTGGTGTTTAGCTTGAGTAGGATGGTTATTATCTAGAAGTTTTCTGTCTTGCTAAGCTGCCCCTTTCCTGGTCCTTTGGCTAAAGAGACCAGGCGTCTTTGGAGATTCTTTTTTGTTTTGAGTTTGTGCCCATTAGTGTTTCTGGGTTGCAGGCTTCTCTGTTATTTGATCCAGGATATATGAGACAAAAAGAAAACTCAGGGAACTCACTGCCATGTCATTCCCTGGTTCATCTGAGGTCGTTCCCCAGTCTTTCTTCTTCTGTCCGCTTTCAGAGGTTGTCTTGTGTTTGCTTTACAATGGCCAGGCTTTTTAGCTATAGGACCCAGCGGGAGGAATGGGGAGACGTGCATCTACTCCATCTTGGTCCCTATAGTATTTTTACATCAATTAGATAGAGATTCCACTGGAATTGAGAAACAGCATAAATTTCAGATGTCTCTAGAGACAGAGTGATCTAGATCAGAGTTTTCTCTCCTGCACCTGGGTCATTTTTTTTTTTTTTTTGTGAGGAAGACCGGCCCTGAGCTAACATCCGCTGCCAATCCTCCTCTTTTTGCTGAGGAAGACTGGCCCTGAGCTAACATCTGTGCCCATCTTCCTCTACTTTATATGGGATGCCGCCAACAGCATGGCTGACAAGCAGTGCGTTGGCAGGCACCCCGGATCCGAACCCGCGAACCCCAGGCTGCCAAGCATGAACTAAACCACTGTGCCACCGGGCCAGCCCCCGGGTCATTTTTTAAAAATCAACTTTATTTGGTTTAATATTCATACAATAATGAATATTTCAGATACAATTGAATGCACTCATTTTAAGACTACAGTTTGATGAGTTTTGACAAACGTCTACACCTGTGTAGCCATCCTCACCATCAAGATATCACATATTTTCATTACCCCCCAAATCTTCCTTGTGCCTTTTGCAGTTGATAGAGCCCTAATCCCTGTCCCAGGCAGGTAATAATATGATGTCTCTCGTTATAGCTTAGTTTTTGCCTGTTCTAATCCTTTATCTAAATGGAATCAAATAATGTATATTCTTGTGTCTAGCTTCTTTCACTCAGCAAGATGCTTCTAGGATTCATCCGTGTTGTGTATATTAGTAGTTCGTTCTTTTTTATTGGTGACTACTGTTCCATTGTATGATTGTAGCTCAATGTGTGTATCCGTTCACCTCTTGATGGACATTTATGTTATTTCCATTTTAGGCCATTATGAATAAAAGTGCTATGAACATTCATGTACAAGTCTTTTGGTGGACATATATTTCCATTTCTCTTGAATAAACACCTAGGAATGGAATGAGTGGCTCACACAGTAAGTGTATATTTAACTTTATAAGAAAATGCCAAACTGATTTCACAAGTGGCCATCCAATTTTGCATTACTAATAGCAGTGCATGAGAATTCTAATTACTTCACATCATTGGGCTCTGGCTCTGGTCCCTAGCCACCAACACTGGGGAGGATCCCTCCAAAGCCAGTGTGATTTCACTGGTAGGCTCAGCCAGTGGCACTTCTTACTAAAACTAGCCCATGCTTCCACCATTTCGGCTCTTTAAATTCCCTTGCACTGGAGAGTTGGGTCAGGACAGACTCTGGGGTCTTCCCTTGCACACACCCAGAATCACTCTTCCCGTTTGACTTTTGAATTCTGGATTTTGAATCCAACAAGTCTTTCTCAAACCTATACCCACCTTTTTTTTTTCTTGGTGAGGAAGATTGACCCTGAGCTAATATCTATGTCAATCTTCCTCTCTTTTGTATGTGGGACACTGCCACAGCATGGTTTGATGAGCAGTATGCAGGTCCGCACCAGGGATCCAAACCCAGGAACCCCAGACTGCCAAACTGGAGCACACAAACCCAACCACTATGCCACCGGGCTGGCCCCCCATCCCCACTTTTTGTCACTATGGGGGATCCTTCCTTAAGGGAAAATTAACACTACCAGGTGTCATTAAGAAGCTTAGCCTGAAAGAGATGTAAAAATCATTTGGAGCCACGAGGGTAGTAGAGACCAGCAGACCAGTTGTTACCAAACCAAGTGGGCTCGCCTCCTGGTGAGTTAACTAGGACTCTACACCAGTGGAAGTTATCTCACAAAATAAAGTGTATTTGCAGCAAATAGGAGGCTGTGAGGAATCATTTCCAAAGTCAAGGCATCCCTGAACAAAGGGAAGCAGGAACTTTTATTTCAGTTGAGAAATGAATATTCAAAAGGGAGAGGCAGGTATTTGCCCGCACAGGCTCAGTGGGAGAACATACTTCCACATAATGAGGCCTAAGCTCCTCCTAGAGAGATCTTTGCATTAAAAATAAGGCAAAGGTCATGGGCATGGCTCTTGGGGTGAGGCTTGCTCAGTTTCAGGATGGTTGGTGGTTACATCTCCTTAACATACAAAAGGAAAAGAAACAACTTGGAAAAAGAATTAATTGCTTATGAACCCACCTTTGAGCTTCTCCAGGCACCTAGTCCGTGACACAGTCAGATATCAGTAATCTAGGTAGGAGGAAATGCATGAAATAGTTCTGTAGCTGTTTTAATCCTAAAAGACCTTGAAAGATTTGTAAGTTACTTACTTTCAAAATGTGGCTTGTCTCGTGGAGCCTATTAATATTAATACAAAATTGTTTTTTCATTGCAAATGAGAAAAAAGGTTTTATGCAAAAGAAATATTCCTCAGTTAATTCCATTAATTCAACTTCAATTAATTTGAAAATAATTTTTACCAGTCTCTCTCTTTACAGTAGTAGTTGTATAGGAAATTAAATTTTATTTGGAAAATGCTTCAACCCACCCAATACTGGCTAGTATTTTTTCCATTTTCTAGTTGTCACTTACTCATTAGACCACCTGCTAGGAATCCTACTCAGTTGATACTTCTCTTTGACAGCCAGGGCCAACCAACCTGTGGAAGTTTTGGTCAAGACACTTGTGCAAGAGGCCCAGAGCAGGGGGCCAGATGAGTTTAGTACTGTCTGGGTCTTGGTTTCCCCGTATTTAGATTGACAGTATTTCTAAAATTGGATCTCAGGCCACATGACCTGTATTCCTCTGGATACACATTACAACCTTAAGACATCTGCAGGACTGACAGAATGGGAAGTGTCTGAGATGCTAAGAGAGGCTTCCTCCAGGGCAAAACATTTCCCAGAAGGACAATATTCTTTTAGGGTGTGATATCTGGAATTTTTGCTGTGATTCTGTAGAATATGTTAATCTAACAGGAAGAAAAATCACCTGGTGAATTTCCAAGTGAATCAAGAGCTGATTCTTAAGGTGTCTAACAGGTGTTACTCACCCTAGGTTAGGGCTTGGCCCAGTCCTCACTTGGAGCTGGGAGCGACTAAGCAGGTATGGTCGGCAGAATTCTCAGATGGCCCCCTGGTGTACAGGAACTGTATGATTCCTTCCTGGGAATATGATGGGATTTCACTCCTGTGATTAGGTTAGGTTATGTGGCAAAAGTGAAGGGATTTTGCAGAGGTAACTAAGGTCTGTAATCAGTTGCTTTTGAATTAATCAAAAGGGAGATCATCCTGCGTGAGCCTGACCTGAGCAGGTGAATACCTCAAAAGAGGGTCTGGGCCTTCTCTAAAGGGAGGAGATATTTGAAGTGCAAGAGATCCTCCTCTTGGGGGCTGCCCGGTGGTGCAGCGGTTTAGTTCATGCTTTGACAGCCCAGGGTTCGTGGGTTCGGATCCTGGGCACTGGCAGATGCACCGCTTGTCAGCCATGCTGTGGCAGCCTCCAATTTAAAGTAGAGGAAGATGGGCATAGACGTTAGCCCGGGGCCAATCTTCCTCAGCAAAAAAAGAGGAGGATTGTCAACAGATGTTAGCTCAGGGCTGGTCTTCCTCACACACACACAAAAGAACACAGCCCAGCTGGCACCTTGATTTCAGCCCGGTGAGACTTTGAACAGAGGACCTAGCTAAGCCGTGCCTGGTCTCCAGACCATAGAAACTGTGAG
Source organism: Tapirus indicus (assembly GCA_031878705.1). Classification (NCBI taxonomy): domain Eukaryota; kingdom Metazoa; phylum Chordata; class Mammalia; order Perissodactyla; family Tapiridae; genus Tapirus; species Tapirus indicus. The sequence goes on along the minus strand of CM062937.1, from coordinate 27,367,026 downwards.
AGAATGAAAGTGTGTTGTTTGAAGATGCTAAGTTTGTGGTATGCATCAGTAGAAAATGAGTATAACAGGTCCATTCGATACTAACATTTTCCCAGCTTTCTGCAGTAGCTGATTGCACCTTGATCTCACAGCCTAGCACAGTATGGTGCATATAGTAGGGCAGTGAATCCAACCTATTATAAGCTCTAAGAATCTGATGGAAACCATGGAGGATCCCTTAGGAAACAAATGAGCCTTGATGCAGGGCAGAATGGATTGCCTATTAAGTCTTAAGCTGTGTGTTTTATACACACCATCTCAAATCTTCACAACCACCCTGCAAAGATGATGTTATTTATTATAATCATTTTATGAATAAGAAAACTGAAGTTCATAGAGGTTAATTAAAATGCCCAAGGTCATGTAGTTAATGCGTAGAGATGTCAGGCTTCATGGCCAGATCTTGATGACTCCAAAGCCAGTGAACTTTCCATTTTACAATGCTGCTTCCTACATCTCACCTCCACTTAGTGTTTTTGAGGTCTGAAGGGCCACACTACCATCCAGCCGTGCCCAACTGTGCGGCAGGTGCTCATGCAGTTATTCCTCGCCTAGAGCAATGCTTGTAGCCAAAACTCTCCTTGTTGGTCTTCTTGCTCATTTGTATTTGCTGCTACCCACACACAATGCCATGGACAGATGCTCCTAGCTTAGATCCCTTAGCTAGAGCAGCTGGTGCTGCTTTGCTTTCTGGATCCTAAGGCGACAGATAAGTGAGAGAAGAATGGATTTGGACAGAAAATTAAGAAGAAAAATAAAAAGAAAATTATGGTGTTTTAAACGTACTGCCAAGAGATTTAGAAATTTAGGTAAGAAAACCAACGCATCATCACAGGATACGGATCTGCCAGTTTTCAACCAAAGTTGACTCCCCAACTCTGTGGCATTCCAACTCTACCCTGGGACATGTTCACCTTCCTTTAAGTTGGCTTCTTTAAATGATGCAATGAAGTTTAGTTCTTGGCATCTCGAGGGCAGATCTGGAAAAGTGAGTCTCTGCCATTTGTTCAGATTGTTTTCAAGGATCTGAGATCATCTGTTCTTCTGCTCTTTCCTCCAGCTGCTCCCAAGGAAGGGCCATGATATGGCCCAATCCTTTCTGATCTTCTATCAGTTTGACCAACTCTCCCTATACGTGCTGCTTCAATATCTCACAAGGTCAGAGCTCTAAGAGCCAGGTGTAAGGTGTTTTCCCAATCTGTTTTACAGATGCCTGCTCTCTGCTAGATTCTAGCGCATGCTTTGGCTTGTGTTTTTTATTTGGTATCTTTTGGAGAAGTAAGTAGTGGGAAGATAGCGTTACTGAACCAGGTTTGTTTTGCCTGCTGTACAATTATGCCACTCACCAAGATGATGAATTTGCGAGACAGAAAGGATTTAATTCACAAGGCATCCAAGCGAGGAGATGGGAGAACCAATCTCAAATCTGCCTCCCCCAAAAATGGGGATTAGGGATATTTATGGGGTAGGGGGCAAGGTGGTATGAAGTGTGGGAATAGATGATTGGAGGTGAGGAGAGGTGAGGTGATTGATGATCTGCACAAGTGTAGTCAAGCTTCACAGCGCTTCACAGGACACCTGCTCACAAAATGGCGGTGTTACCATGATCTGAGGGTGGAGTTTTCAACTTCTTGACATCAAAGTGTCACCTATAGGTCATCCACACAGGCCTAGTTGATGAGTCGGTGGTTTTAACCAGAGACTACCTGGTCTCTGGACAGGACAAGGAGTCAACTCAGTTCCTGAAAAACTCAAGCACCTGTTACCATGGTGACCCAGGCGTCAGAGATGTTATCTGTAGGGTGGGTTTTAGTAACCCGTTATCTAAATACTTTTGCAAACAGACAACTAACTGAGTATAGATAAAGCAAGTGGGCCTCTGGTTTCAATAGTAGGAAGAGCAAAGAATTGGGAATCAGAAATACCTGGATTCACGTTCAGGCACAACCCCCTACAGGCTGTGTGACCTTAGGCAAGTTGTTTAACCCCTGACCTGTCATTTCCTCAGTTACAAAATTGGGATAATAATACCTACTTCATAAGATTCTTGTGAGAATTAAGGGAGATGATGTTTGTAAAGTGCTTGGCATAGAGAAATTGCATAATAAGAGTAATTGCTACTATAAGCACACGCGACAAAATGATGTTAGGAAATAATCACTGACGTGTTCCCGTCATCTGCATCCCCACCTCCTTGTATTCTGTTACCCCTCCTATTCCCACACTGACAGTCTGGCTGTTAGACATGAGGCCTTCATAGCCTCAAGGAGAACTGTCGCAGCAGAACTAAAGAATGAGGACATTAATGTCCGGAGTTTTGATGTTTAACAGCTGAAGTCCAGGTGTGACACAAAGAGAGAAGGCTGACCTGCTTCTTCCCTCCCTGCCACTAGGTCAAAGTCCTCTGAGCTGGGGAAGGGAGGAGACCTGGTGTGGACAGTGCCCGAGTGAGTCACTGCTGTGGGCCTCCTAGAAGGGGCCCTGCTCTTCAGCCCCTTGGATTTGGGGTTCTGCCAATTAGAAGAGACTAGTGCCCCATATCCTCCTTGGAACCCTGAAAGAGAAGCTCCCACACTGCACTCCCCATCATGATAGCTGGAGGAAAGCCTATATGGTAGGTGGGCCTGAGGCAGCACTCCCAGATACCCTGCTTGTCCCAACAGGGCTCAGGAAACAGCAAATCATCTTCCTCTGTGGTCTGAGGTGCAGTTGAGGGGTGAAGGGTACCAGAATATGCCACCCTCAAATATGTCTTTTTGGCATAGGATTATTTTGAGCTGATTATTTTGAGAAATGGCAGACACAGAAGCTCTGAAAACAGAGTAAAACAAAGAAAACTCTGAAAATAGAGAAAACAAAAGTTATTCTTTTGCAAGAGAAGTTTACGTTTCTAAAGGAAATCTTCACTTGAAAGGATGTCTCCCTCCCTGAACCAAGAAAAGAAGGATGACTCTTGATCATAAGGGACTTATCAATGGAGGAGGTGCAGACTTAAGTCTACCTAACAAAGCTTACCCTTGTTTACCTTGCTTTTCCTGGTAACCTCCCACATAACCAGCCCACCTCACCTTCCTTTCTTTTGTCTTTAGCTGAAGGTGGTATTTAAACCAATGACTTAGGCCATCTTTGGGAGCTCGTTACCCATTTTTCCCTGAGTATCTCCCATGTGTACATGAGGCATACATATTAATAAACTTGTTTGTTTTTCCTTGGTAATCTGTCTTTTATTGCAGGGGGGTGGGTCTCAGACAAGAACTTTGAAGGGTAGAGGGAAAATTATTTGTCCTCCCTTATAGGGGCCTCATAACTGGGATGAGAGGACATAGAGTGGTTGCAGAGTAAACCATAAGAGCAGAAACTTGATGGGAATACAGATATCTCAATGGATGCCAGAGAAGAGAAGTGATGAGGACAACCATATGGAATCGTGTACATCTCAGCAGGACCCACTGGGCACCTATGACAACGGAGGAGCAGATACCTCTAAAGGGGAGGAAGTGTATCCTCTACCCACTCTGGGTCCTTTCTAGCTGAGCTACAAATTAAATTGACATGAGGCCGAATAGCAGGAGAAAATCAAACAAAGCTTTATAACATGTGTACATGAGAGATACTGGGGGAAACTGAGTATCTCTCAACAAAATGGCAGAGGTCTCCTCTTAAATAGACAAAGGAGGATATTGGGGGTTGGGGGATTACAAGAAAAGCACAGTAAACAAGAGTATGCAGATTTAAGTCTTTGCCTTCTGCACTGATGAGATTTTCTGGAGATATGGTCTCCCCACTACTTCCTGGTAGAGAGGGAGTTACGTTTACAAATGGAGATTTCCTTTACAAATGTAAATGTATGGTAACCAGAACTTTGATAAGAATGGGCCCAGCAAAGACCCTCCCAGTCTATCGATACCCAGAGTTATCCACCGTGATGCCGTCCTGGGGACAGGTCTTCCATCCCAAATCCCTTCAGACAGTTAGCGAGGGCGGGGAAGGTCACAGCCTCCTTCAGTGAAAATAAGGTAAAGAGACACATCTTGAGGTGGCCAATTCTGATCCCCTACACCTCCAACCCTCCAACCTCCTCCTTCACAAACTCCCAGGCAAGGAGGGAGCCACAAATTGGCTGAGTTAACTGAATGGACTGAGTTTGCTGTGAGGCACTGTACTCCTGATCCATGGATTGTTTTCCCTTGAATAAAGGACATCAAATTTATTACTAAGTCATTTTCGTTTTGTCATTTGACAAGAGAAAGTTACCTTTTCTGGATACCAGAGTTGGATTGAGAATTTATGCTTAGCATGCACAGAACATATCCCTGTTAAAAACAAGACAACAGGCCCCAAAAGAAGTTGGTTATGCTAAGCCCCACATCACCAAACTGAGACTTAATTACAGTTTTGGTTTTCCCAGGAATGGAAACTTAAACCAGTCAGTCAGGGGTCACCTAATCAGCACTAATTAGGTGATCTGCCTGATAGACTCTGCCACCCACTAAAGGAAAATAACCTTATCACAACCAACCTGCTTTTTTGTCTAGTATAACTTCCTTGTTCCCACTCCCTTCTGCCTATGAAAGTCTTTCATTTGGTACAGCTCCTTGGAGCTGCTCTCTATCTGCTAGATTGGATGTTTCTTGATTCATGAATTGTTGAATAAAGCCAATAAGATCTTTAAAATTTACTCAGTTGAATTTTGTTTTTTAACACACCTTAGGAATAGCAATAATAACCTGCAAAGGTCTTAGATGCTTCTTTTTGGGACATTCACTGCCAAGAAAGGGCAAGTTTGGTAACAAAGGATTCCACACTGCTTTCCCCTCAGTAATAATGCAGGAGGTTGGCTGGGTGACTCTCTTCTTTTGCCACTTCAAAAGTATGAAACACTATGTGACTGGGTCTACCTTGATAGGCAGAGGAAGAGAATTTCTCTTGCAATCTGAAATTATACATACCCCTCTCCAACCAAGGTGGTTGATATCAATGCAGTGGTCCAAAGGGACATTTACATCAGGGCTTGAACACAAAGCAGATGAACTTAAGGCTCATAGATAACTTTCACAATAAGCTTCCATCAGTGACTTGAGTTGTGAGAAGAAATTTGTGAAAAGAACCCACAGCAAATCATTTAAAATTTTTAGTGGTTAACTTTTAGGATAGAAATGTATTATAGTGGATCTGAGTCTAGGCTGTCTTTCTTTCTTAAGTTCTCACTGGATAAACCAAACCACTGTTTTGGTTCAACCATTTCAAACTTTCAATTCTTCTCTAGGCTTGAGGGCTTATGAGGGGATGCAACGGGATGGGGGGAGAACAGGAATAAATCAGGTTCTAATTTTGTACTTATGTTAGAAATTCAAATGAAACATAAAGGACATTTGATTGATTTGAACATCAGAGAGATAGATATACCCAGAAAGTTCCTATGAAATTCCTCACATTAAAGATTTTTGGAAAAAGTTTTTCAGAAGGCTACCAAGTTGATCAATAAGGATAAAGTACCAAAAGTAAAATACAAAGAAGGAATCTGTCCATTAAAAGCAGATTTTTAATATTTAAATCATTAAATTTTGTATTAGCCCAGGTTGGGGCAAGGGATGAATCAGACCACAGTTGACATGCACACGCCGGACAAATCTGATTTGCTTCTCACTCCAAGGTCTCAAGTTCATAGCAGTGGACAGAGAGCGATGAGGGATGAAAGGGGAACAGGAGATGGGGAAGGCAGGGTGAGATGGTGCAGGTGCAGAACAAGATTTGGTAAACAGTCTGCCTCCATCCCTCACCCCAGTGGTAGTCCAACTCATTCTTACAGACTTTTAAATAATAGAAACTGATAGGGAGAAAGAGCCTTCTCTACCCACTCTGAGTCCTTTCTGGCTGGGCTACAAATTAACTTGACATGAGGCCGAATAGCAGGAGAAAATCAAACAAAGCTTTATAAAACATGTATACATGGGAGAGACCGGGGTGTCTCTTGACAAAATGGTGGAGATTCTGCTCTTATATAGATAAATGATTTTGGGGGGAACTTGGGAGTGTCAGCCACGAGTGATTACAAGAAAAGCATTGTAAAGTTATTATGCAGATTTAAGGCCTCGCCTTCCACATTGACAAGTTTCTAGAGATGAGGTCATCCACCCCTCTTCCCAGTACAGAGAAGGAGATACCTTTACAAATGGAGATTTTCCTTACAAATGTAAATGTATGGTAAACAGAACTTTGATAAGAATGGGCTTAGCACAGACCCTCCCAGTCTATCAATACCCAAAGTCATCCAAGGTGAAGGCCCATCCCAGAGACAGGCCTTCCATCTCAAATCCCTTTAGAGAGTTGGGGGGGGGGTGAAGGTCAAAGGTCAAAGATTTCTTCAGAGCAAGGTAGAGAGAGACACATCTTGAGGCAGCCAATTCTGATCCCCCACAAAACTCTCAACAGACATCACATGCAAATTTTATTTTTCAGTCTTTTCCATCTGAATTTGCATCAGCAACAATGGTTCTGGAGGCAAATGATCAAAAAAGAGATATAGCAGCATTGGCTGGAAAAAGGGAACTACTATTTCTATATGGTGCTCTTGACTATATTACGTTCTGATTAAAAATTTGAAACAAAAAAATAGGCAAATTTTAAAGTTTTGAACAGAATCATCAGTTATTTTTCTTAAGCTTTAAAAATGTGCAAGGGTCTTGGAAAACTTGAAGGCCTAGAAAGAAATACTATAAATGAACAATAGGATCTGGAAACATTGTAATAAACTCAGAAGATTGTTAGCTAGTATTAGATATGGATATGTTACAGAACATTAGGGTTTTCTTCCTTCCTGGCATCTCCCTTGCCACCATTTTTGGAGCCTCCAAACCTGAATCACCTCTACCATCTCTCGCCATGGCTTCCTCTGTTGTCCACCTTTACCAGGATGTTTCTGCTCTGGCTACTTCTTTTCAGCTACTGATAATGGTCACTGTACACACTGCCTACAGGTACTGAGATGAGTTCTTAGTCATAGAACTTCCACATACATCTTGAGAGTAGGAGAGAAAGGGAGATGGAAGTTTAAAGTTCAAACCTGAGTTGAGATAAGAAATAGCAGAAAAGCTGTTGGCCAAGGCTTTGCTCTCACTTGGTTCATGGGTAAACGGACCATTAAACAGATCCCCAAGAGTGTTTCTCCAAGTGTGATCCTGGTATAGGGGAGGAAGACAATTCCTCTACCCTCTAGGTCCTTCTGGCTGGTCTATGAATTAAATTGACATGAGACATAATAACAGGAGAAAATGAAACAAAGCTTTACAACACATATACACGGGAGAAACCCAGGAAAGCTGAATAACTTGCCAGAATGGCCAAAGCTGCCACCTTGAATACTACCTTTAGCTAAAGACAAAGGAGGATGTTGGGAGTAGCAGTTTGGGACTTCAAGGGGGAGGAAGGCAATTTACATGGAGATGGAAATGCAAATAGGCCAACTATAGACAATGTGACCTGAGAGACATTTTACATTACACTACAGTTATCTTATGGTATTAGCTCCTTCCTGGAACAGGCCTTCTATTTTAAATTCTTTTAGGCAGTTAGGGGGAAGGTCAAAATTTCTTTCAGAGTCTTTTGTTCTTAAAAATAAAAAAGCCAAAGAGACGCATTTTGGGGCGGCCAATTCTGATCCCCTACACTGGGAACAAAGACAAGGGGGTCACCTGAAGTGCTTTTTACACATGAAGATTCCTGGGCCCTATCCTTGACCTACAGAAGCAGAATCTCCGAGCCTGGAACCCAGGTAGTTTCATTCTAAATGTGGTGATTATGATGCATGCTAAAGTTTGAGAAACTGCAGCCTGACAAGATGAAGAGTTGTGAACAGTCTCTAGATATGCTCAAAGTGCCATTTACTTTTATGTACAATGTTAGTGCTGGAAGAGTCCTTAGAAATCCCACATTTACAAATGTGGACACTGGGGAGCAAGAAGTTGTAACTTGGCTACGATCATTCTACTATTAGTAGCCTAACAGAGACTGGGACCCAGACACCCTCGTTCCTAACGTACCACGTGCTTATTGCATCTGATTTGAATCTATTACCTCTTATTTCTTAGTCATCTATGCAATAGACTGACAGAGATCCTCCCACATCAACATGCACTTTTTTCTCTTACTCAGGATCAACTGAAAAGTTAGATAAATCTGAAAAGAAATAAAGACTTCAGTGGGAATCTTTATTTTATCTATGGAAAGTTCTGGCAAATCACGAATAATGACGATAGTAACGGTGCACAAGGAAAATTTTTGGTAAAAAGGTTTTTAAGAGACAATCTTATGCCATTTCCAGTCATTGCTGCTTCTCACTGCCCAAGTCTCATCAGGAAAGGAAATTTTTAAGAGTAAAAATTTATTTCAAGGGGCAAGTGAAATTTTATTTTAATAGACAAGAGTAGTGCTTCCCAAATGCTAGAACAAGGACTCAGATTTTGAAACCAGTTCCAATGGGTGTCAGTCTTTTCCCCACACCACCAAGCAATTCTTGGACACCAGCTGGGGGTCCTACAATTCAACTAAATTCTGACATTATCTACCTGCACATTGTGTCAGATCTCACAGGTTAAGGGCTGAGTCTTATAAGACTGGCCCCCACTTCAGATGCCAATCGCAAGTCCAGATTACCACCTCTGCTTCTGATGACCATCTATAAATCAGAGGTTCTGATGATCCACTCCTTGGGTTCGGTTAATTTGCTAGAGCAGCTCATGGAACCCAGAGAAACATTTTATTTACTAGATTACTGGTCTATTATAAAAGGACATAACTCAGAAACAGACAGATAGGAAAAGATGCATAGGGCAAGGAATGGGGAAAAAGCACAGAGCTTCCATGCTCTCTGGGTGCACCACTCTCCTTGAATCTCCATGCGTTCACCAACCCAGAAGCCCTCTGAACCCAGTTCTTTGGGGTTTTTATGGAGGCTTCATTATGTAGGCATGATTGATTAAGTCATTGGCCATTGGCGATTGAACTCAACCTCCAGCCCGTCCCCTCCCCAGAGGCTGAAAGTTCCCACCCTCTAATCACATGGTTGCCCTGGCAAGCGGTCCCCAACCTTAGGTTGCATAGGGGCTTTCCAAAAGTCACCTCATTGACATATAAAAGGCACCTTTATCTCTCGTATCACTTATGAAATTCCAAGGGTTTTGGGAGCTCTTTGTCAGGACAGGGAAGAGGACCAAATGTATATTTCTTATTATAAATTACAATATCACATGGACCATTTCAACCTACAATAGGTTTGATCCTGGCAAACTGAGAAAAGATAATAGAATGTGTGGGTGTGTATGTGTATGTGTGTGGATAATAAGCACACCACCTTTCCTTGGGAAGTATTATCTTTTAATCTGACATTCTGCCCCTCTTTATTTTGGAGTTGAGGATGTAGGGTAGGAAGACAAATCCTCTACTCTCTAGGTCCTTCTGGCTGGGCTATGAATTAAATTGACATGAGATAGAATAATAGGAGAAAATCAAACAAAACTTTATAACGTGTATACATAGGAGAAATCCAGGAAAATTGAGCAACTGCGTAGAATGGCCGAGGTTGTCACCTTAAATACCACCTTTAGCTAAAGACAGAGGAGGATGTTGGGGGTGGGTGGAGTCAGTTATGGGAGATTACCAGAAAAGCACAGTAAACAGAGTAAGGTTATTATGCAGATTTAAGTCCTTGCCTTGCACACTGATAAATTTCTAGACATAAATTCATCCCCCTCTTCCTGGTACAGAGAGGGAGATTATCTTTGCAAATGGAGATTTCCCTTACAAATGTAAATATCTCTTACAAAGGATAACTTCTACTTGGTTTTCAGAGCTTTTCCCATGACTGCAGTTTTTCAAAAACTGACCAGCCAAAAATAATCCTCATGCCAGACACACATCTTGTGGTGGCAAATTCTGATCCTCCACAAGGGGGAAATGAGAAGGTGGGGAGTTAAAATGTCTTTTCTTTTTATGAAAAATGGTGATAATAGGTGGTAGTTTTAAAAAATGTCTGATTTGGCAAAAATAAAAAGTGGATTTTAAAAATTCCATAAAATCAAAGGTTTGTAAACATAACCAAATTTTATATTATCTTATTACTATACTCCCACATATTGAATCTCATTTCAGCAAATCATGCCCAGATGGAGGAGGACACATTTAACATTCTCACCCCTTAGTTCTGTGACCTCATTTCCAAAATGGTCTTTGATTCTACTTCACCCTTCTACCTAATCGGTCACATCTTTTTCATGATCAAATTTGCTCCCACTGCAATCCATTCTCTCCACAATCTCCCATCATTTTAATCTTACTGTTTCACTACCCACACTATGAGGAGTCTTCAAATTCATCAGGACCACCAGGCCACAGGCCACTCTTCTTATTTCCTATAATTAGCCCCCCTCTGTTTTCATTTCCCTCTCCAGCTTAAATTCCATGGTTCATCAATTTAGTAACTCAGTTTTCAGTATCCTGAAATCTGTGACTTCTCTCTTTTTTTTTTTTTTTTATAAATGTGGGCAAAAGCCCAGAGTTGGAAAAAGCCAACACAGGCAGTACCCAAGCAGCTGAACGTTACTAGATAAAAATCACACAACTCGCTGGTCTCCTACCACTGTTGATTCATAATCGCTGGTTTCAACTGGGCCCTAAATACTGTCCAGTGATCTTACTAAACTTCTCTGGTCAACTCACTCTCCCACTCTTGACAATGATTGCTTCAAATCTTCCTTCCTCTTCTAACCCTTGATCCCACTATCACCTCCCTAATTTTGAGCAGAGTCTTGGTCTTCCACTTCACAGAAAACATAGAAGCGATTATAAGGGAACTTCCTGCCACAAAAACTGCAAATCTAGCTTCCTTCACACCCAGCCTCACACTTTCCTCCTGTGAAAAAGAAGCGTCTCCTCACCTCCTCCCCACAGTTATGCTCAGGTTTACCCTGAGGAACCCTACACTGTCGGTGATTTTTCTCTCCAGTATTTTCAGTCTTTCTCCTGACTGGATCCTGGCCATCAGCATTTAAACACGCTCAGATCTCTTCCTTTTAGAAAACAGAACACAAAAACAAGTGATTGCAACTCACTTCCCCTCGCTACCCCCCTCCCTTAATTTCTCAAGTTTTCTATACTTGTTATTTCCGTTTCCTCACCTGATGTTAATATGTCAGCCCATTCTAAGCTGGCTTCTGCCTCAAGATTTGCACAGAATCCCCTTTGTCAGCATCATTTATAACCTCCTGTCACAAATCCAGTGCATATTTAAAATGTTCATTTTCTCTGAGTTTTCAGTAGTTTGTCACAGTTGGCCACTTCCTCTGCAAACAGTTTCTTCCCTTGGCTTCCCCACCTTTGGCTCTGGTGGTCCTTTTCAGTCTCCTTTCCTGGGTCTCTAAATGTCGGAGCCCCCTCCCCTTTCACGTGTACTCTCTCCCGCAGCGGGATGCCTGGGTAGAGCGTCTACAGGCCCTGCACCATCTCCCCTCTCCACTCATCTCCTCCCCCTCTTGTTGCCTCTTCTCCAGTCACAATGGCTTCCTCAATGCTCCTTAAATCTGCTAGGTGGAAAGGAGGTTTTGCAAGTATTTTGGTAAAATCAGTGAATTAGCTTTCAACACATTGGCCAAGCATGCTTCCCTCTAACAGAACTGCGTGTGGGGCTAAGTCCCTGAGCTTACATCTAAGTCAACTAAAAACATAGTATAAGGGGCAGATTGGACAATGAACTCTGTCAGCTCAAACATACCACTTAGTTTTTGTATCAAGTTTATATTTGGCCAAAACATTTTCTTGAAACGGAGATGCTTGCTCTTTCTGAACATTCCTAAACATACCAGTTCTTCAGTTTTTTTCACTGTCAATGTAGCAGAGATTCTGTGCATGAAAATTCTCTTGTGGATATTTGTTGGCCTGCTCATCATGAGATAATTTATTATCATCATATTGCAAAGGATAAGGATGGAACAATTAGAGAAAGAATTAAGAAAGTAATGTGAATAGAGACTCCATAGTTTGGTCCTTCAACTAAAAAGCTGATACTGAGGATTACTTTAGGCTCAAGTTCTAACATTAAGCATGTTATGATTTCTCAACTAATACCTACAGAGGTTGAGGCAAAGAAAATGAATAAGCTAAACAAAATCCCATAACACGGCTATTGGAAAACTACGGCACCCTTTCCACCCCTCCCCCCTGTATTGATCCATGTTTTGTGCCACCCCTTCCCCCTTGATTTAATTCCATTTTTGAAGCAAGTAATACACTGACATGGTTCAAAAAAGTCAAAATGATGAGACAAGTAAACACATGAGGAATTTCACTTCCATCCATGTCCTCATCCGCCATTTACATTTGTATGAGTTCCTTTTTTTTTATCCTTCTGGTGTTTCTTTATGCAAATGCATATTCTTATACCTGCTCCCTTTTTACACAAAATACAGCATACTATCTATAGTGTTCTGTGTTTCCTCTATTTCCACTTAATCATACATGCTGGAGATCTTTACCTATCAGTTAAGGAGGATCCTCCTTATTGTTCCACAGCGAATTGTGTTCCATTGTGTGGATGCATCATAGTGTGTCTTTTTAACAGTTGGGTAGCTGCCATTTTTTACCATTAAAACAATGTTGTGATGAATAATCATGTATATAGCTTTGTACATGTGCAGGTTATGAGTAGTCTGGATTCCAAGAAATGAGTTTGCTATTTCAAAGAGTCAATAATTTGATAGGTATTGCCAGATTCTCCTCCCACCAATGGGAGAGTACATTTCCCCATAGCCTTGCCAACAGAATGTTACCAAACTTGAGGATTTTTGTCAGTCCGATAGATGATGGATGATACCTTAATTTGCATTTCTCTTATGATAATGGAGATTAAACTCTTTACCTGAGTGTCAGGGACATTTGGTCTTTCTTTTTCTGTGAACTGTCTGCTCACGCCCTTGGTCCATTTTTCTATTAGGTTCTTGGTCGTTTTTTTCTTTCAAGGTAGTTTATTATTTTTAAAATTTTTATCAAGATTTTTATTTTATTGAGGTCACACTGGTTTATAACATTATGTAAACTTCAGGTGTACATCATTATATTTCAGCTTCTGTGTAGTCTGTATCATGTTCACCACCAAAAGTCTAGTTTCATTTGTCACCATACATATGTGCCCCTTTATCTCCTTTCGCCCTCCTGGTTTTTTTCTTTTTAATGTCTAAGACTTATTTATATAGTAGGAGGATTAGAATGGGCTCAATTTTCTTGACACATTACAGAACTATAGCTTTAAAAGAGTCTTAAAAAAGTTATTCATGCCACCCTCTACTCCTTGGAAACAGGAATCCTCTACTCCCAATTAGGAGAATTTTATTTAGTTTTCTGACTAAAAGAAATGTATGTTCATTATAGAAATATTGGAAGAAATTTAAAACTACCCATATTTGCACTTTTTATATCCCTTTACTAACAGCATAAAATAAAAAAAAGGCAACATCTTCCCCTGTCATAACCTTCTCTCTCAGAGGTGGCCACCAGTGAACATCAGTGGTTTGTTGCATAATCCCCCAGTTCTTTTTTTTCCCCTCCATCAGTCCTATTCAAAATTTATGTGGTGAAAAATGTTTCATTTCAGCAATATCCTTTACACTGTTACTCACCATTCCACAAAGCAAGGAAACAAACAAAAATATGGTCATATTTAGGGACTGTGATCCATGCAAACCTAGTACCCACCGTGGTCGTTTTAGGAATAGCGCCCTCCGAGAGGGCCCAGGAAGAAGAAAAGTCTGCTTATTCTATTTGGTAGTTTGACACCATCTCAAAATATCTGATTGTAGGGTCCCGTTGCATCCTCTGTGGCCCTTCCAATTTAAGTTCTTGGTTAAAAACATTTTAACTTCAATTAGCAGCACAACATCAGAAACAACAATAAAAACTTGAACTTGTTGGTAATTTTAAGTTAGAATTTATATTTTGAAGTAAAAATTCATAATACATTTTTACAAAATTGTCACATAGGAACACACCTTAAGATACCACTACATGCTTCCTTTACTTTGAAAAAGTTACAAAAATAGTCAAAACAAGTAGCTGTCATTTATAAATATGAGTTATTTTCTTTGAGCACAAGAAAGCTCATGTAAAACATCAGATGGACAACCAGTGACCCACCAGGATGCAGAGGGCTCAGCACCTCGCTGAGCGAGGGGGCTGGAGCCTGGCATCTCTGGCTGGGGGCCGTGCTGTTTCTCATCTCTGGCCTTCAGTCTCCCTGTCCACCAAAGGAGGGGAAGACTAGATGATTTCTAAAGTCCTGTGCACCATGGTCCTTTCATTTCAGAGAACAGTATATAGCAGTATCATTTTCCTTTGATTGTAAACTTCAACAGAAAATAACTTAATATGCTCAAAAATTTTACTACAAAGAGCACTATGGTTTTTATTGTGACCCTCACCATCTTTGGAAAATTTCCATTCCAGAAATTTCTTATTTGGTTCACTTTCTTGGAGATTTCTGCCTTGGGGGCATCCTCCATGCACACCAATACACATGAAGAAATTAGCCAGCAGTCCTTTTTCTGAAGCCATGGTCCCTGGCTCTGCCTTCATCACATAGGCTGCACCATGCTTCTGCTCAGGCTCAAACCATCTTCTAATTACAGAGTGCCCAGCTGACGGATTTGTTTTCTTCCTTACATTTCACTGTTTATTACGTAAGTTGCATTTTAGTATGTTCCTACAGAATTTCTTCAATACATGCCACTATTCAGTTTCACCAACAATTTGAGGTTTTTACCTAACAGTTCTTCAGATATTTTGCTGGTATGTGAAGCTCAACAGACTGGACAAGGACAAATATGGCAGGATACATACGCTGGTGGATGAGCTGTGTTTCAGCACCTTATAGTTCTAGCTCTGTCTCCCTCTACTAATGTTGCATTTAGCCTTAAAAGAGTCAACTTAGCTTGCTCACATTTTCTCCCAAGTAAAATATTTAGTTTCTTTTTCAACAGTGAACACAATTTTTTACAAAGACATGCTCAGGACAAACATCACAAAACCATGCACTCAGATATATGATCTAAAAATACAGGTGACTTATCTCCAAATAACAATTCTAAAATCAAGCTCTCCAAGTCTTTGACCATGGCCATGGATCCGAAGTTCTAGGATACATTATTCCATATCATCATTTCTATAGTTTGACAAAAACTAGGATGCATACTCAAATGAGAGTATATCAACATCACTGAAATTCATTACTGCAATGTTTAATTTTTCAATAATTACTTGCAAATTCATAGCAGAGCATCACTAAAAATTGGTAATGAGAGCTGTTAATTTACAATCATTTTCTCTCATGATTGTACCACTATCCATTTTTATTTATTCCTAATTAAATTCAATTTCAACTACCTGATTCTGAGTTTGAGGTAGCTTCATAGTAGTTTTATTGCGACGAAAGTGGCATGTTTCAAGGTACCACCTGGAGGATTAGATCCGATTTAAATGAAAGAAGAAAATACAGTATCAATTATACCGTTTCCTCACTTAGCATACAAACTAAAAAAAAAAAAAAAATCACCCATTTCTTTAGTGATAAAAATACAGTTCTTTTGTGAGCATAGACACAATACATGGAATCTGTTTCTTTGCATGAAAAGCAGCATCAAGGGAAAAGGACTCAAATTCCATGGCTACCTTTCGGTTAACTCGAGTGAGAATGTGCATGAGCTCAAGCTTATGAGCATACAGTTTCAGCATAGCACAAAGTGATTGGATGAACCAGGACCCATCCTTTGAGTTTCGCCAGGAATAGTAACCTACAAGGCAAAATATAACCAAAATACCATGGATATCTGATTTTATAAATTATTACATAATCATAAAGGTAAAAACAAGCATAAACTTCCACAGGTATTATTAGCTATACAGACAGACAAACGACACCTTTGGTTTTAGGGGAAATGATGCTGGAGGGAAAAAAAAGTGTGCTGTGTATACACCTAAGTTTTCAAAAAGGAAAAAAGAGTTGTGGACTAACTTCACTGTTGAATTATTGAGAGTTCTACTTTCTGGGCTTCCCTTCCAATAAGGAAGAAGTAAACATGCAGAAGAAGACGCAAATGCAAAGACACAAAGAGGATCATTCCAAGAAGCATGGTGCTGCAATCAGACATTAGCTTACCTGAGAAACAAACTGCTCATGTATGCATACACATCTGAGTGCCCCAAATCTGTCCACAGGGCATCCAGTTAAAGTATGATAAATAAATTACAGATTATTTAAAAAGTCCAGAAAGGGAAAATAGTGTATTTCATTGTACTTTTTTCATTTTAACTATTGGATCCATTGTTTTTAATTTAGAAGTACTTTACTTGGAAAGATGCCTAGAGGTTAAAAAGGAATCATGTTGAGCCTATTTGAAAATGTAACACTGTTTAAAAATACATTTGTCCTATATTTCCAATCTTTGTGACACCCTGAGTTAGCTGTATAACAAATAATTGCATGATCAATAACTATTTATTTATATGATGACATGTGCTACATAACCACAAAAAAGTGGAGGTTAGCAACCTATTCATATATCATTTTTACTTTCTTTCTGTATCTTATTCCATTTCAACCCTCTCATATACGATTCATGTTTATCTTTTTTATTTTCTATCTTCCACAGAATTCCTGAAAAACATACCTCTCTCCCATTCTAATAAGTGGATGAAGCTCTGACTTGGCCTATAATATCATATCATATCCTATCTGGTGTTAAGTTCATGAATGACATTGGGTAAGTATGCTTTCTTATATACGCATGTTTTCTAGCCAAACTTGGCTAAAGACAATTTTTTTGAGATGTCTCTGTGGTTAAGGTACCTTAAAATACAGACAAATTAGCTGTTTTTTATGGCTATCAAAATCTTGACAGCCTTTGGAACACACTCGTCATTGTTTAAAATCTACATGTAACATTCATTATTTGTAACTTTCTTACCAGGTGCTGTAGAATAAGCATACAAGAAATCCGCCTCAACTGGTATTTTCTGACACGCCATCTCATCCTCAGCACCACTGTCAGTCTCAATACCACAGTCCAGCTCTGTACCTCGGCAGGCCTAGTGGTTAAAAAATAAACATTTATTAAAAAAAAAAATGTGTGTTGGGGCCAGCCCCATGGTGTAGTGGTTAAGTTTGGTGCGCTCCACTTTGGTGGCCTGGGTTCGGTACCTGGGCGCGGACCTATACCACCCGTTGGTGGCCATGCTGTGGCGGCAACCCACAAGCAAAATAGAGGAAGATCGGCCCAGATGTTAGCTCAGGGTGAATCTTCCTCAAGCAAAAAAGAAGAGGAAGATTAGCAATGGACATTAGCTTAGGTCAAATCTTCCTCAGCAAAAAAAAAGTATGTACATAAAGAACTGTAATTTCTCAGAAATGTAAAAGCTGTGTAAAAATTGATGTTAATCATGCAGAATCTTTTTGATGTTAAGTCTAAAATTAAAATTTATTCTATATCTCCTAAGGTGTGGTTCAAATGAATAAAAAAGTAACAACAGTTCAGTAGCTTCAGGGAAAAAAATAAATCCTTTGGATAATCCATGATTGAGTAAATTGATCTCCAATTAATCCCCAATAACCGAACTGCTCAGTTATCTATTACCTGAATAATGAAAAGTTTGGGTTTTCCAGTTAGACTTCTACAATAATCCCCTCTGAAGAAACATGTTAATTTTTTCAGGTCAACAGGTCCATTTGTTCCAAAAATTATTCCTTCTTCACCATGGCTTAGAAACACACAAATAAAACTGCTCCTTTTGCTGTGATCTTCTTTAGAAACTGGAAAAATGTTTACAAGTAAGAAAAAACAAACAAAAAACCAATGTAACTTTATTCAGTAATCTCATATATACTGTACGGGAATAAGATGAAGAAACCTGAGAACAGAACTGAGATATCTAAACCCAGCTTAGAGCAGAGCAGCATAACCTCAAACCATTTTAGGTAGTTGGCATGAATAACTTCTATTTTACTTATATAAAATAGAGAGTAGGATTATGTACAGTGTAATTCCACAATTCTCATGCTTTATTATTATTTGTGTAATTACATCTAGACTGTAATACAAAATTGGACAATGAAGATAATTCTTTTAATTATTTCTTACCACTGCGCATCAATTCCACAATTTCTTCACGTGTAAGATCATTTTTATTCCTGACTTCGTATTTCAAGTTTGTGAATGTTTCCCTGAGGTTTGCTGCATCTACATCTGTACCAGACCGAGATGCCATTCCTTGGAACAGAAAAAATTACTTTAGCTGCATTTTAAAACAGAAGATTAACTGCTCTGAAATGAAATAAACTATTCAGCAATTCACACAATCCACAGTAAGTTCTTCTTTTCAAATGCTAAGAAGATTCAATTATTCTGACCATGGTGACACAAAGTCTCTTTAACTTCTTAGCGTTTACAAGACACTAATAATATAAGCTGTATCAGAGTCACAGTCACAAGGACATCATTCACAGCTGCTTAGATAGTGAAAAACACAAACGTCTAACGAGAGGGGTTTGGTTAAATAAGTTATGATTCATTTATATAATGGAATACTATGTTCTATTAAAATTTTTGTAGACAAAATTTTGCCAGGAAAAACTGGTCATTGCTTAAAAATAAAAAAGACTAGGAAACAATATGATCCTACTTTTAAGAAAAAATTATATCTAACAATACACATATCTCACACACTCACAGAAACTGTATTTCTTTGATTTTAAGTTCCTGATGATTTTAAGATACATTACTACTTTCATAGTATCTTTTCATGAAGAAAATCCCAAACCACCACCACATTAATACTGTTCATCAGGCGTTCTGCTGTGGGTAAACTCCTTTCAGCCTTCCATCCGCCATGAGACAGTTATTATGACTGCTTCATTGGTGCAGGTGTGGGACATGGAGAACAGGCGTCCAGAACTGGTACGAAGTAACCAAGTGCGTGTCAGATCTGCACCCAAGGGTCCTGGGTTTTCTTCCCTCCTTTAGAGTACCTTCCACAGAAACTACAGATGGACTGTACCATGCACTCAGATTTAAAAACGTTACAGCTTTGGGGGGAACACATCTTAGAAGTGAGTAAATTTAATATGTATGAATAGAAAAAAAAGACTAAATATCTTTATCTCCAAAATATTGTTGATTATCTCTGAGTAGTGTGATTATGAGTGATTTTAATTTTCTCTTTTGCTAATCTATAATTTCTGTATGGCTGCATATTATTTCTATAAAATTGAAATAAGCTTATCAAAGTTTTGACATTGGAAAGGCTGAGGACACAATGCAACTGTGTGACATGGTGACTGAGTTCTGGTCCTGGTCTGTGAGCCACTTTGTAGTAAGACAGAAAACACCAGGCTGTCAGAGATCATTGTGAGAACCTGACCTTCAAATTTCAAAGCAGAAAAGGAGCCCACTCGAAGGCCTACACTAGACTACTGGTACAGTATTTTTGGGGGGAAGAGTGGAACTATCTGCTTTTTTTTTTTTTAAAGATAGGTTCAGCAAGGTAAAATTCTACAGGAAGAGGGCATCATAACTAGCAATGTCAGGCAGAATACCTAATGGCTGAAGGTGATATCTCATAAAAATGGTACCATTCAGACTTAGACATTCATTTTCAACTACTCTTTCTCTCACTCCTTATAATCTACCACCAAATCCTGCTTATCTTTCCAGTTTAATCTGCCTTCTTTCCATTTTCACCACCACTCTGGTGCATAGCCTCCTAAATTGGATCTGCTGCTTCTAGTTTCTTTAATTAAAAATGAATTCTAATATGATTAATATGCCAATTCAATGAATTATCACATCAATTTGAAAATGAAAAATGGGGAAACAGCCATTGGGAATGGTATGTTTCAGGAACGGAGTATTATACAATCATTAAAATAACATGAAAATTATACAACAAAATGAGAAATGCTAATATTACATTAAGTGGAATAAGCAGGATACAATATTGCTTGCATATTATGAATAAAATTAAGCTTTAAAAGAAATTGTCAAGGAAAAACGTATCAAGTAATACATCAAGATGTTCATTAGCTTTTTAGGGTCATGAAGGATTTTATTTTTTTATATTCTCTGAAAAAAGAATTCTAAAATGTATTATTAGATTCAATAGTACACAGTATAGAGACTGAGAAGGGGATTTTGTGAGCAGGCCAGGGTGAACCTAAGAGAGCAGTTTCAGTAGAGTGGCAGAGGTAGAAACCAGAAAAACAGGTTCAAGAGGGATGGAAAGAAGTGAAGACGATAAGCTTAAAGTACATGCTTTCAAAATTTAAGGAAGGAGACAAAAATTAGATCAAAGCTTAACAGGAAGCAGAGTAAAAGAAAGGTCTCTTTAAGATGGGGTCTGTCATCTTTGTAGGGGAAGAGGAAAAAGTCAATAGAGCAAATGAAGACACAAGGAAGTGAGGTGGCACAGGGGGATGCAGAATTTGGGCTGAGGGGTCAGGCACACCAGGGCTGAGTCCCAGCTCTGCTACTAAATTATCTGTGTGACTGTGTGCAAGGATGTTAAATTTTCAGCATCTAATAGAGGTTACTTTTCAGGGTTGTTGTAAAAATTAAATGAGACAGTATCTGTGAGGTACGTTGCAGTTCCTGGAAAGGAAAAATACTACTTACTATTTGCTGTGATCCTTCCATTAGCATAAAAGAGGGAGCAGGAGGATAAAGAAGTAAGGGTTACAGAGAAGTCAGGGCAGAAGAGGCCAACATACAGATAGGAGGCTAGCTGTTGGAAAAGGGGGAGATTTTGATGATGGGCAGAAGATCAAGAGTTTATGTTGTATTGTAGGACCTGTAGGTCCTGCTCTCTCTCTACTTCATGGCTATTTTGTGTCATAGTTTACTAACTAATAATATCAATACTATTGTTTATACTACACCAAATATAAATGGTACAAATATTTGAAAAGGATTAAAAATTATGTTATGATACATACCAGTACTTTTATGAAAGTTCTTATTATTAATTATTATACATAAACCCATTTCAGGATAATCCATTTTGTAACTATTGTCCAAGGATATTCCAGAGTCCACTGATTTGCTTCCATGTAAGATCTTTCTGCTTAGAAATCAAACAATAGTTTACAAAGATAGAAATGATCAATGCTGCCATTCATACTAATACAACATTTAAAACACACAAGAACAGTTAACATTTGTTGAATACAATGTGTCAGGCTATGTACTGCAGTCTTTTCCTCAGTTAAATTTCACAAAAACCCATTTCACATATGAGGAAAGGACCTCCCAGAGGCTAAGGAATGTGCAGATGGTTATGCAGATACTACTGTGTCAGAGCCATGGCTGAAAGCATCTGTTGGACTTCAGAGGTCAGGCTTTTAATCTCCATATTTTATGTTTCCCTCTAAATTTTATTAAAATTTCATCAAATACATTTTATACTTTGAAAATATCTTGTAACTTTGTGAAATATTTTGTCATTCTAGGTACGAGTAAAATCTTAAAAATTACCTTGAAATTATAGGAAATCAATAAAATGCAAATATGACTCAAAGCACAATATTTAACACAATTGCTAAATTGTTCCTTAAATCCTATGAGCTGAATAAATTAATAATTTGTTAATACATAGAATTACTATTGCAAACAATTGAAAATACTTGTCTGAAAGTCACTTATTGAAGAACCTCTGTTCTCTAGACCAGGATCAGTAATTGGCCCTTCTCAAAAGGGCCAAATATTAAGTCTTTTAGGCTTGTGGGCTGTACAGTCTCTGTTGCAGCTACTCCATTCTGCTGGTGAAAGTAGCTCAGGACAATATGTAAACGAATGGGTGTGACCATGTTCCAATAAAACTTGACCAAAACAAACTGCAGGCCTGACCCCTGATCTAGACCAAGAATCAGGACATAACAGGTCTAAGAACAGCCAAACATGGACACCTAAAGTCCACGTACTCACACACTTAACCTGAGGGTATTCCACATTATACACAATTCTAAAAAGATTAAAATAGTAAAGTAGCACAGTCAAGGTCAGAAACGAACTATTATATTTAGCTAGAGGTGAGGATCCCCACATTTTACAGAGGAAAAAAGTAAAACCCTTGAAAGCTGAGGGAGTTGTTGAAGGTCATACAGATAATGGATCACAGAACTGTAATTCCCCACCACCTGCTGCTGCTTCCTCAGGAGGTAGACGCTCCTCTACCATCAGTATGATAGCCAGACAAGCAGGGCCATGCCTGACACTGAGCAGAGACTCAAAAAGCCGAGGAAGGTGAGGATAACTTAACAGCATCAAAATAGACCTAAATCTGTTTTGGGCTCCCATGCAATTTGCTATTAAATTATGTTCTGTATGATATGAAAAGGTAAGAAAATGTGTAAATCACTTTAAAAGGGTTTTTAAAACAAAACCTCAAAGGGGGCCGCCCCGTGGCGCAGCGGTTTAGTTCACGGTTGGCAGCCTGGGGTTCGTGGGTTCGGATCCCGGGCGCCCGCTGATGCACTGCGTGTCAGCCATGCCGTGGCGGCGTCCCATATGAAGTGGAGGAAGATGGGCACACATGTTAGCCCAGGGCCAGTCTTCCTCAGCAAAAAGAGGAGGATTAGCAACGGATGTTAGCTCAGGGCTGGTCTTCCTCACACACAAAAAAACCTCAAAAAAATCTCTGAGATCGCATTTCAAAAGTTAATTTCTAGGAGAATTCCTTTGTGAAACAAATATTGCTACATCTTTATGGGTAACCTGTTAATAGTATTGCTGTAATACTATTGTTTAGTACTATAATTAGTGTGTAATTCCCTGGGTTGTTCAGAATAATAATACTGGGTCTCAGAAATAAACTTTTAGAATTAAAAGTATCACAAGAGATCCCAAACGGTAATAACAGATGTGAATTAAATTAAGAGTATTTGAGTTTTATCTTCTTCCTTTCTCCATCTGCTGGTTATTGGAAGCATTAATTAGAAAATATTTCAAAAAAGGAAGACAGAAAAACAAAGGGTAAAAGATAATCTATAAACAAACAATTCTTCCCCAGACTGAGAACTGGTATTTCATTTTAGTCTTATTAAAATTTATAAATAAATAGGAGGCCAAAAAACTCCCCCAAACACAAAACCTCTCATCCTATGAGCGATTTGGGAAGGTCCAGAAGCACCCAGACTTGCATGTTCTGCCTCTCCTGTGCGCCCTTCTGCTTCTGAGATGGGGTTTCTGACTCTGGGTCAGGCACTGTACCTCTTTTTTCCCTCAATCCTCCCCAGAGTTCCATGAAAGTTTTATTTTAAAGATAAGATTAAGAGAGCATCAGTTAACATGTGCAAAACCACACAGCTGTTGAGGAAGGAAGTCAACCGGGTCTCTCTGGCTTGAAAGCTCATACTCCTTCTGCTTCCTCATTCCTCAGTCTGCTGTATTACATACACCTGTCGTTTCTGATTATATAGGATTCCATTTAAATACTCACGTTTCCGAATTTTTAATGGATTTTGAATCCACTGAGTTTTCGGAGCCCTCCATGGATACTTTTATTAACTAGAATATAAAGAAAATAGAAGCTAATCAAAGCCAATCATTAAGAGCACTGCACCAAATTAATTATTCCCATGATTATCTCTCCAAATACTTTGTATGGACATTTTCACATTAGCATTACCACTCTTCCCCCAGCTTCGTCTCTGCTGTTAAAGGTTTCTGTGCATCAAACCTGAGAACAATAATCCTTTGTAAAGGTATGTGTAATATAGCCCATCTCTCTTTCTTTTTTAATTGAGCTATGAAGTACATATAGCGCACAGATAAGAAGTGTGCAGCTCAATAAAATTTTACATTTGTATACCCCCACCGGATCAAGATACAGATTGCTACTTGGTTCTATTACAATAGATCAAGTCATTGGTAAGAACTCAGCCTTCCAACTCAACACAGTTAAAAACTAAAAACTTGAAAAACAAGGACAAAAAAATCTTGACTTTCTCCAGTCTCTAGAAGTCCTGGCTATCTCAAAAATTCCAATCAAAATACAACTTAAACTTAACTCCTATGCTACAATCATAAATCTTAAAAGAACACACAACCCCATCAACAAGACTCACTCAACCATAAAAGCCTTTACAGAAAGTCCAGGCCTCCCTCCCCCTTCTTAAATTTAAAATTTTAAAATTGTGATAAAATATACACGAATTCTACCATTTTAGCCATTTTTAAGTGTACAGTTCAGTGACATTAAGTACAGTCATACTGTTGTGTAAGCATCACCACCTTTCATCTCCAGAACTTTTTTATCTTCCCAAACTGAACCTCTGCACCAAAGCCCCATCTTTTCAAGGTCTCCTGAAAGCTAAGCAGACCTCGTCTCTTCTCCAAAGCTAAGTTCTTTCCTCCTCTCTCCCTAAGTACTGTGTGTACCTATGGTGGGGAAAGACGGAGAAAAGAATATGGAGGGGAGGAAGTGTCACCATTCCAGTTCAACCACAGAGGAGGGCAGTGTTTTATCTTTTCTCAAAGCTAGTCTTTGCTTCAGCATTTTTATAAAGGCTCTTTGCATTTCTACCATCCTACTTCCTGCAAGGTTTCTAGAAAACCAAGGGAGGATGGTGAGTACAACTGGAATGAACCATCTTTCAGTCAGTAAGCAAATATTTGGTGGCACATGCTTTGGGCCAGGTATCATTCTAGGCACTAGGACAGAGTGGAAGACAAGACAAAGTTCCTACCTTCAAGAATCTTTCATTCTAAAGATGAGGACTAATTACAGATTGATAATAAGATTTCAGATATTCACAGGGGCTATGAAGAAAATGGAATAGGGTAAAGTAATAGACTGGGAGTGTGAGCTCCTTTAGGTAAGGTGGTAGGAGAAGTCATCTCTGAGGTGACATTTACACTGAGATCTAAATGACACAGAGGCTACCATCTGAGGCTGTCCTTCCCTGGGCAAGGACCAGCAAGTACAAAGGCCCTGAAAGAGTTTGGTGTACTCATGGTGCAGAAAGAAGACCAGTTTGACTGGTGCACAGTAAAGGAAGAGGCGTGAAGGGAGACGAAGCAGGAAAGGGAAGATCACATAGGGCCTTAGGAGCCAAGAGGAGCTTCGATTCTCTCCTAATTGCAAGGAGAAACCATTGGAGTGTTTTAAGCAGAGGAGGGACAGCATGCTTGAAAAAGATCATTCTGCCTGCTGAGTGGAGAATCAACTGTAGAAGGTTGAAGTGGAAGCACACTGGCCAATGAGAAGCCTTCTGGAATAGTTCCAGAAAGAATGCTGGAAGCTTGGACTAGAGTGGATATAGGTGGGTAAGAATCTGGAACTCAGGGAGAGATCAGGGCTGGAGATATACTGGGGCACTCTGATATTCAGAGGGTTACTAGAGGAAGCAGGGACAGCAAGAGACTAAAGAGAGGTGAGTGAAATGGGGGGAAATCAGGTGAATGTGGTGCACCAAAGCATGCAGAAGTCTTTCAGTGAGTGCTGGATTGTTTTGAATCTTGCTAAGTGGTCAGTTCAGATGAGGAAAGAAGACTACCGGCTTTGGCAAGAATGTCACGGGTATAGTGGGGACTGTCAGGAAAAATTGTCCAAAACTTCAAAATGGGCAAAAAAAGCTACTGGATATCATTTTAGTAAAGTGCTAGGCATTGTCTAGAGGAATCTCGGGGATTATCTGATTTTATGGGGTGTCCTCTTTTGACTGACCTTCTACTGACTAGGCTATTTTACAACTCTGTAGGAAGTTAAGCCATAAAAAAACAGATAGCCCTGCAAATGATTCTTTACAGAAATGAAAATGAATTTTATCTTGTCTTTGATGCAATGGATTTCCAACCTGCAGAAAAGATGACCCTCCCAAACTACATTCTATTGCTCTATAGGATATTAACCAGTTTTGTTTCTATTAGCAAATTCATTTCATTATACTGTCTACATCTACGTTTGTTCTTCAAATTCTCCTTTGAACTGGTCTTAACACCTTACTGGTTCTATTATTAATTAATTAACTGAATAAAATATTCGACACACTTATTTTCTATTTACACAACAGCCAAGTTTTACACTTTTTGAAAATTATACTTTAAAAGGATCAAAGTTGCTGCAGTTAGTTGACAGGATGGGAGAACAAAAATGAGCAAAGACAACAAAAGTGAGTAAGCAGTTTTGCCATGAAGGGGAAAGGAGAAATGAGACAGCAGCTGGCAGGGGATAAGGGGTAGAGGAGATTTCTTGTTTTGTTTGGTTTTAAAGATGGGACACATAAGGCATCTTTTTATGCTGATGAGAATGATCTGTGGCAAGTGAGAAATTAATAAGGCAAGAGGAGAGAAAGTGAAGTTCTTGAAGGGATGAAACGGTTTGCGAATCTAGTTCACATATGAAGAAGCATTAATCTTAGATAAGAACAAATGAGGGGTCATCCACTGTAATGGGAAGGAAGACTACCTATTCAGGCACAACATGTGGAGCCTAGTGAATTTCATAGAAGGAGGATGAGGTACTTCCCATATGATTGTATATGATAAACTATGAAACGAGAATCCCCAAATGTCCTACCTATACTTTCGTGTGTACTTACCATGAAATACTTACATGTATTTTATCAAGAAGTACCAAACACTAATCATGCACAATGGTAGCAAAGGTACATGAGACAGGCATTCTCATACACTACTGGAAGGCACATAACCTGGTATCATCTCTTGAGAACATTTTGACATGTCTCCCCACCCCTCAATAAAAGCCTTGAAGTTTGATCTAGTAAAATTACACTTCTAAGAATGCAGCGTAAGGAAATAACCCCAGGGGTTGGGGAGAGGATGGAAAGAGAAGGAAATGAATTATTCATCAAAATATTGAGAATTTGAGCAGAGAGACAGTTCAGTTATAGTATATCCATACATTGGTTAATATAGCTATAAAGCTTTTTGAAAGAACTTATCAGTAACATGGGAAATGGTTATAACATAAGGCTAAGTAAAAATAGGCTATAAAACTGCATAAAACAATTAAAATAAACACAAGAAAAAGACCAAAAGGAATTATACAGCATCTTTATATATTAACCTATTTATGAACAGTGGCTATCTCTGGGTGATGGGAATACTGACAACTTATTTATTCCTTCATATTTTTCTAATTTTACTATAACAGCTGCATTGTTTCTAAAGTTATAAAATAGTAACTAAGATTATTTTATAAAACAATATCTATTGGGGCCGGCCCAGTGGTGTAGTGGTTAAGTTCGTGCATTCTGCTTTGGCAGCCCAGGGTTCATGGGTTCAGATCCCGGGCACTGACCTTCACACCACTCATCAGACCACACTATGGTGGCGTCCCACATACAAAAAAAGATTGGCATGGATGTTAGCTCAGGGCCAATCTTCCTCACACACACACAAAAATAATAATAATATCTCTCAACAATGGTAGACTGCATCAAACAGGATTATGCTAGCCAATTTCAACTCTCAGCCCTGTTTCAAGAGTGACAAGAATAGAGATTCTCTACTGCTATGAAAGTTGCAACCCTTCCTTAACTGCTCTATACCATGTTCCAGGCCACCTGCTTTTCTCTTTTTCTCTCATACATACAACAAATATGTATTACGTACAGGGAAATCTCAAACTTCCTTGAACCACAAATATCATAGAGACCAACTAACTTGCCCCTATGCATGCCAATTCTAAGTGGGCAGACCATAAGTCAAAATAAGTATCAATCCATGGTTAAAAAACAAAGTCATGGTTAATTTGATTAATTGAAAGAACGGTACAGAGTGGCTAACAATTTTGCAAACAGAGACAAATGCATAATAAATGATTTATTGACATTACAATTCACGAGAAAATAATCTTATCTATGTTTCAAGACTTTATGGACAGCCTGTAGAAAATCTGGAGTGAAAACACAGTGGGAAAGACTTACTAAAGATGATAATTTCTGGACCTGAACCTGGAGCTCCTGCCAGTGTCCTTTCTGGCCCCAGGGTTTGTCTCAAATTAGTCCTTGGAATGAGTTTGCCAAACGTAGGGTACACAGTATGTGTTCAGGAACCCCTAAATGCTGACAGGTTCTCACCAATGATCAAGGCCCTAAAGACAGATCTCTTACCAAACACTTCTTCTGCAAACAGTGCAGTGATTCTTGAGCTAAAATACTAACTTCTAACAACCTTGTATCTCTTGCCAACGATAAAGCAGTGGGACAAAACGATTCTATCCTAGGACTGGAATAGAAGGTTTAGATTTAAATAGTGATCAGCTTTCCAGAGTTTAAAAATATCTGGTTTCTTGGCTCGTACCAATGTTAAAATTACATCCAAATATTAGGTAGTTTTTAAGTAGTGATTTCCTTTCATACATTTAATCAACTTTTTAAAATCAAATAATTCTTAAAAGTTAAAAAAAGTTTCAGATAAATCAATCCTAATACAAGTAATTACAATTTCACCATTTCTGATATTAGACATGACATAGACAATTTTGTTTCAGTAAGGTGGCTGCCAGCTGAAAGAAAAAACATGAATTCTATTAGAATAGGATTTAAAACAGTGTCGACTATTTGATAAGGATTTTGTTCCCTTCATTATTAGTATCTGAACAATATATATTGCAACAATATCAGCTGACTTTATATATTATTAAAAATTTATATAATGGTACACAAAATCCTATCGCATCAGATGTGCACACTTGCTCTCTACTTGTCACCATCTGCTTTTTCCGATGAAAGCACCAAATCCACCCTCTTGGGAGCAGAGCTTTCTTGTAGAACTTACTAAAGTGTTAACACTTAGCATTACCTCACCTCCATTAGCTAATGCCTGGCTGAATACATGTTATTCTGGGGATGGTGATCTCATCCTAGAAAGACAAAAAATTATCGCCCCAAGGGAAATACTTAACGCCCTCAACAATAACGGGAGTTTAAGTTCTTAGAACATTTTCATTTGACTAAACATAAATACGAAAATATAAATAGTTTAAAAAAAAGAATCCTGGCACAGCAATGGACTTAACACTAATTGTTTCTTACTGTACTGATGTATATGTAGTTCTTTCCATCAGTTCAGGATGCTGATGATAATAAAGTAAACATCTTAACATATATTAATTAGGTCCCAGAGAAGTTCCAAGTGGACCAATTGACAGATGGCAACCTGGAACTCGGGTCTTAGAATCACTTCCCTAGTTCCTACATCCCTTTAACACTTGCCACTGAAGCTACAACAGTTAGATCTTCAAAAGTTAAAAAATGTTGTCAGTATAAATTTACTGTCACTCTAAAATAGATATTTAAGTATTTCATGCTGTGTTTTCCTGAAGTGAGAAGTTGTCATGTTTTCCCTATTTATATTGTGGTCAAGCCAACTAAAGGGACTATTGTATACTGCAATAATGAAGTAAAGCAGAATAAATTATCTACAGAGTTAAGGCAGAGGAATAAAAATTAACTTCTAAAATTGAAATTTCTACATGAAGTTATAAAGTATTAAAAATTTGAAAAAAAAACCCATTATTAAAAATGAATAGTTTGAAAGTGTGCCTATGGTAGAGATATGAAATCAGTATGATCAGTCTGAGAGAGTCCTGCTCAGCTAACCTGTCACCCATCAGTAGGCTGTTCTCAGTGCCTGTCCTACCAGGAACTGAGGTAAGGGACAAAGCCTGGTCTCTGCTCTAAGGGGTTTTAAATCTTAAAATGAGACATAAGAACCAACACCGCTCACTTCTGAATCATCTCCATGAATATAAATATCTTAAAAATAACAAAATTAAAAGTAAAGATTTACCAAAACAGGTAGCCAAAGAAAAGGCCAAAGAACCACAACATCACGTGTGATTAGAGTGTTGTGTACAAAGTGTTGTGCAATAAGTTCCTCTCACTGCCAGCTATAATGGGCTAGACTCTGAGCTAAAAGGTACTTTTATTTATTGACTGATTTATTTCCATTATTTCTGGTTAGTCCTTCCAATGATGCTCTGAGGCATAATGATTCCCTTTTCATAGTTCAGTTGACTGAGACTTAGAAACAGGTAACTTCCAAGTGGCAGAGCCAGGATTCAAACCAAGGCAGATGCTCACTCTTCTAATGGCTTGGTATCACATAGGAGGGGGACTACTATCGATGATTTCAAGGAATGAAACAAAAGGCCATAACCGAGAAGCTCTAATTAAGATGAGAAAAAGAGCATAAATAATACAATAGAAACTGACCACAGAGACACTGAAATAGTGTATAAGGTGCACTTACTCTAATTAATGAAGAAAATAGGAATGATGGTTATGGTGTTTCTGATGCCCCTGCGTAATTTACTTCTAAAAGTAAAATAACTGGTGTCATGTTAAGCATTCAGTATAAGTCAGTAAGAAGTATTTTTTATATCTCTGTTTGTCTCTAATAAAAGAAAGGTGAAGCCTTTCCATTATGACTTCTGGGGAAGACTAAACTTCTGTTAAAAAAAACTTGAAAACCACCAGGATTGTATTTATTACCAGTTAAAGAGGACAAAGTCTCAAAAGTAGTCACATTTCCAGATTTAGTAAGTGAAACAGAGAGAACATACTTTTCACAATAGTTTGGATAAGAAAAGACTTCTTGTAGCATACTAGAGGTTTTATTGAAATTGTTTCCCAGCCGGTCTCTGAATTTCTTTGGGAACTTATAACAGTCACCAAACTAGATATTGTCATTGGGCCTGGTAAAGTCAATCTTTTAAGATTTATTTTGTAACGAAGGTGAAAGCACATGAAAAGCAAGTAAAATTAAATACAGAATAAACTAAAATAAGTTCAGTTGTAACATACAAACAAATAAAACCATTCTTTCCTTTTCTCTGGAAAGGGCCACAGGACCAGGAAGACAGACTGGAGAGCTCCCCACTATTCAAGGCCATTGGCCAGAAAGAACACAGAACTTACTATGTGCAAGAGGTCTGTCTTCTCCTTACCTGCGGGCCGACGATGGTTATCTTTGGAGTGAAAAAGGAGAAATGGGAAAATCCTTGCAAACCTAAATATTTTGTATGAAATGAATGCAGAATGAAGGACCTTGCATGTATTTTACAAAAATTACAGGGACCAGCCCGGTGGTGTAATGGTTAAGTTCGGTGTGTGCCGCTTCAGTGGCCCAGGTTCGTGGATTTGGATCCTGGGCACAGACCTTCACCACTCATCAAGCCGTGCTGTGGTGGCGACCCACATACAAAATAGAGGAGATGGGCACAGATGTTAGCTCAGGGCCAATCTTCCCCACACACAAAAAAGAATTACAGATAACCCGTAAGACCTCTTCCCTCCCACTGAGAAGCACTCCTCTGTAGAAGCAGATTTAGATTTATAACCACCTGATTAAAGAAATCCTGCCTGCCAAAGAAGGTTTGAAATAGTGAAAAGTCAGAGTCAGTAGAATTTATTCAACTGTCATTTACACCATTAGAATTGACTGAACACCAACTATTCTCGGAGTACTGCAGTACACCGAGTGTATGAAGTAATGGAAGGGAGAAAGATCCTGTCCCTATGTGGGACTCACACCTATGCTCAGTGGCATTCAAAAGTGGTCAACAAGGCAGACGCCAGACAGTGTTCAGTATACATCAGATAACTTTATCTTACTCTCCTCTAATTCAGAAGCCCTATAAGCAAATTGAAGGCAAGAACAAAATAGGCAGAGAAATAACAATATTACACAGAGATTTACCAAGCACTGTCACAGACATTATCTCATTTTATCCTCACAACCCTGTGAGGTATGTATATCACTTATGCCTATTTATAGATGAGCTAGTAAGTATTGTCCTTGGGACCTGGCCTTAGGTCATCTGACAACAGAGTACCTATTCCCCTCCATTACATTTGTATTTGTTAAATGTATACAAAACAGTATCTAACAGTTTAAGAATTCCCACATCTTTTTTTAGGCCCAATCACCAGTGTTTCCCATCTCTGAGGCAGAACTTAAAGAAGTATCTAATACTACGTACCAGAATCAATTTAATGCCATGCATGAAAATAAAGACTGCTTTCTAGCATTACAAAGGGGATGAAGCAGGAGGAGACTGTGTTCAATTAGGTTTGAAAGCAAAACAGTAGAGAAGCATTGTAATTGCCTATATCAGGTAAGATGTCAGTCTCTCAAAATGGTAGGAGGCAAGGTCTTTTTTCAGGATAGCAAAGGAAATCTGATTTAATTAGGTACAATGTTTCATTTCTTTTTTACTGTCAACAGGCTTTATTGCCACACTCCAAAAAACTGTCCATTCATTCATTAAAACACATTCTAACTTTCAAAAGCCTTCTTTTGCAAAAGAGCAAAGCAAAACCAAAGCTCAAACATCAGGTTGCGATAGGGATGATTTAAGCTTTACTTTTCATTCTTAGAGATCATGTAAATACAACACATTCAAAGTGGCAGAGCACATTTTGATACAGGCTTGCTAAGCACTTCCTATCACTACCTTGCATACTCACATTGTTACAACGACCCCACATTTCACCTCTACTATTCCTTTTTAATCCAATCTTTTAATTATAATTTGCTAAGTAATCCTAAAACAGGTTTATTTTTTCTAGACAGGGCATAGTTATGAAAAAGCATAATACTGTAGTATGGGCATTCACTTGTGCAGGCCCTGGATATGGGGAAAGACAGGAAAGCACAAGAAGATAAACACGGTTCCTCAAGGAATTTGTTTACAAGCTAGTGAGGAAGACAGGAAACAAGCAACTGCCAAGGATATGACATTTCCCTCTAGGAAACTCCCGATGCAAAAAGGAACACATAATACAAAGACTTAACCTTGAAGTGTTGAATGCGAAAGGAAACATAAGTAGAAGTTCCTCAAGCAGCCATGATGCGGGGAGACAGGGAATGCTGGAATGTTCCAGGCAGAGAATAGGTATTAAGATCAGCATGGCTGTGTAGAAAGTACAACAGTGCTATAATGAAAGATAAGGCAAGGGAGGGGACCAAGGACCCAACTTGAGCTCGGCTTTGTTAACTATGTTAAGGGACTAGGTTTATCTTATGCGCAAAAAAACAGTTTTCAAGGTTTTTATCTTGTAAAGATCCCTCAGCCTGTGCCGTAAATGGAGCGGAGAGGGGCAGAGGGTCTGGAAATACGGAGGCCAATAAGGAGGCTACTGCAAGTGCCTATGGTGACTTAAATCAGGGATGGAGAGAAGTGGATAGATCTAGTGACATGTAGGAGGTGGAA
This sequence comes from Tapirus indicus, assembly GCA_031878705.1. Classification (NCBI taxonomy): domain Eukaryota; kingdom Metazoa; phylum Chordata; class Mammalia; order Perissodactyla; family Tapiridae; genus Tapirus; species Tapirus indicus. The sequence continues at coordinate 27,333,717 of CM062937.1, read as the reverse complement.
GAGGCTTGGTGGCTAACTGGGGAAGGAGCGGGGAGAGGTAGCTGAGAAGGTTGGTTCCTGGTTTTTTGGGCTTGGGTTCCACTTATTGAGAATAGGAAAGAGGCAGCTGCTTGGGAAGTAAGGCTTGAGAGCAGACAAGAGTGACAAGTGTGAGAAAAGCACTCTTATTTAACATGGACTGAATTTCAAAGCAGGTCCTAGGTGAACTTGGCCATGGACACATAGTCACATGGCCGAGCTGGACGGATTCATGGAGACCTTCAGGTCTGAAAAGGAATTAGAGTTTAATGCTTGAAAGTACTTCTCTGGGAAAATCTAGGCCCGAGATAGAGACGGCAGCAGAGACCAAACCCTCGTCCAATAATGGGAGGTTCAGCCCCGAGGGCCAGCGCCACCCGGACAGCACCGGGCCCGCCTCCTGCCCTCGGGGCACCGTTTCTCGGCTCCGACCGTCCGCTACTCCCTTCCCGATTCAAATCTCAGGCTGCGGTCCCGGCCGCCCTCCCTTCCCAAGCATCCCGCTGCCTCCCGCTCCCGGGTCGAACCTCCTACTACCGGCCTCCCGCGCCCCCCTCCCCGGGGCTCCGCGGCCGGGTCCAGCCTCCAGCTTCCCGGCCTCGGCGCCCCGGCCCCGTCTCCCCTCCACCCCCCGCCCGGCCTCTCGGTCTTCGGTCCGCTTCCTGTCCCCCGGGCTCCACATCTCCAGACGGGGCTCCACTCTCTGGCCTCCACATCCTCGGCCCGGTCTCCCGCCCCCCGTCGGCCCCACACCTGCTCCCCAGCCTCGAGGCTCCCAGACCGGCCTCTCGATCCTCTGTCCAGCCTCCCGACCCCCGGGCTCGGCATCTCCAGCCGCGTCTCCGCTCCCCGGCCGGGTCTCCCGTCGCCCATCCCTCCCCCACCACTCTCCCCCGGCCTCGAGGCTCCCAGCCCGGCGTCTCGATCTTCGGTCCGCCTCCCGCCCTCCGGGCTCGGCATCTCCAGCCGGGTCTCCGCTGACCGGCCTCCACACCCCCGGCCCGGCCTCCCGACCCTCGGCCGGGTTTCTCGCTCCCCGGGCTTCAGCGCTCGTCCTCGCACCCGCCGTCGTGGCGAAACAAAGGATCGGCCGCCTAGACCGTGCCCATCCCCTCCGTCTCCCCGGAGCAGCTGCAGGCCCCAACAGGTCCCCGGGGCGCGTGCGGGGCTGGAGGGGCTGGAGGGAGCGGGCCCAGGGCCGACGGCGCCACGCCGAGGGCGGCACTCACCGCACAGCCTCCACAAGGCGGTCACCCGTTCACTCGGCTCCGCGGCCCGCCAGCTCGGCTTCTGCGGCCCGCGGTCCCGGGCCCGTAGAGCTGAGCTCGGAGCAGGGCCCGCCCCCCGCTGGCCCCGCCCCCGGGGCCCCGCGCTCCGCCCCCGCGCCGACACGTCCCCGCTGCCCGGGCCGCCTCGACCCCCTGGCCCGAACGCCGCTCCCCCATAGGCCCGGCGCGCTCTGGCCCCGCCTTCCCGTCCCGGGCCGCCTCGACCCCGCGCTCTGGCCCCGCCCCGCGTGCCCGAGAACGCCACTCCGTCAGAGGCCCGGCGCGCTCCCCGCTCGCCCGCCGGAGAACGCTGCCAGCCCCCGGTGCCCCGAAGCCGCGCCCTCATAGGCCAGGCGCACTCTGGCCCCGCCCCCGCGCCCGAGAACACCGCCCCCACGCCGCCCCAAAGTCGTGCTCTCATAGGCCTGGCGCGCTCTGGCCCCGCCCCCGCGCCAGGCTTGAAGACGAGGACGCGCCACGGCGGGCAGGTCGCAGGTCCCGCCAGCCGGTGAGGAGACTTGGGTTTCCGCCCTCGGCGCGGGCTTCTGCAAGTAAACGGAGGGAGACCAGAAGGCCCCGCCAAGCCCGAGGGCAGAGAGAAGGGAGTCAAGGGCGGCCCAATTGGACCTCTGGGAAGAGAGGGAGCAGACCGACCCTCACTGGTAATCTCCCCTTCCCCTCGGATAGCCTGAGGCCTTTCCATAGGTCACCCCCAGTTCGCTCCTAAACCAAAAGCCTTAACTGCTTACTGGTTCCTCGCCTGTTTTGGGTCACGAACTCCTTTCAGACCCTGATGGAAACCATGAATAGTTTTCGCAGAAGAATATACCAACACAATTGAGCACGAAATTCTGCATCAAATTTCTCGAGGTTCATGACATTCAGATAAGTCAGGCACCCCATGTTAAGAACACTTCTGCCTATTCGGGTGTAAATCGGGCTGTATTTTGTACGTACATATACATTGTTATATATGTGGCTACCGTTTGTTGAGCGCTCATTCTGTGCTTTTACATGTTTTCAATACATTTTCTTAGTTTATCCTTTAAACAACCGTGGAAGGTAGGAATTCCAGTCCCCACCAGGGCTTGAAAAGGTTAAGTAGTTTGTTCTTGTTAAAAGGAGTGTTCCAAGAGTTAAACTCGGATCCCAGGAATAAAACTTAGCCGTTTCTTTATCCCTCCCAAATTGAGAGAAGACGAGTGTGGCAGTCCCTTTTCTGCTGCAATAAAACTAAAGAAGAGGACCCATTCCCAACCCTAACTGGTTCAGTATGCAGCTATTCATAGGGAAGGGATCAGTATAGCTGAACAAATCCTGTTACCCTCTTATGTTGCCCAAACCCTTTCCTATGCTAAACTTTCTTACCAAAATGATGCTTCAGTTAAAGCAGCAGCAGTTTTCTGTTTTTCGTGTGATTTATACTAACATACTTAGTCTAGAGAAACTTTAATTATAGTAAAACAGTTGGCTGGAGGCAATGTCTTCTGACTGAGTCCAGTAATTTTTTTTTACAGGGATGTCTCAGAGGTGGCAGAACTTGATCTGGGCTTTCAAGGGGAAGAATTTGGGAAAGGAGGTGGGCCATTCCAGGTGAGAGAAACATGCAAGAGGGCGTCTGCAATGGGCCAGGTGCAGGGAGTGGTCATTATCATTCATTTGGTTCAGAAGGCTGAATGATAAGACATGAAATAGATAAGTGGTTTAGAGCCAGATTCTGGAGAGAGTTTGGACTTCTTGATAACTATAGTGTGAATTGAGTGATGTTCTGAATCATTAATGGATGTCCTTATGAAAAGTTGTGAAAATGGTTTTAAAGGTGATTAGTCTGGCAGAGCTAGGCTGTTTGGGTGGGAGAGCCTATGGAGATGGTAGAAAGGGGTAGCTGGAGAAGAAAAATATATATCTATATGTTTTCTTATCCCTTACAGGAGAATTTTGGAAAATTTACATATGAGTTACTTCTGTTCAAGCATAGGCAGGCAAAGTGACTGAAGTGGAAAAAAAAGAAAATTCACTCAATTAGTATATTTCTTAAGGTGTTAATTCATCTGAGAAGTAAACATATAATATTACTGTTAATTTTAATCACATACTTTATTATGGATACTTTAGCAGTGGGAGAAATAGTATAAATGTATTCCAAGAGGTCATAAAAAGGATTGTATTAAGAAAACATTGCTAAATACCAGAACATTACTAAATACTAGACCTAGAACATACATGTAGAAAACACAGAATACTATTGAATCTATTCTCAGGACAGAGGGAGGAACTGGAGTTAGGGAATAGGAATTGACTTGTGATGAGACAGAAGAAAGGGATAGGAATTGACTTGTGATTAGACAAAAGAAAGAAACCAGGAGAACTGGGCTAGGGAGAACCATGGCAAGGCAGGCTTCAGATCTCCCTAGAAGCCAGTAATGATGAAGCATGCACCCCCTATCCAGCTGTTCCTGGGAACCAGGCCATCAAGTGTCCTAGCTGGGCAAGTCTGGGCATAAACCCAGGGAAACCAGGGCTACATAGGTTGGCCATCTGAGTCATCTTTCCACTTCCATCCCCACTTCCCCTTTTCTCATTACACTGCAATTACTCCAAAAGGACTAAGCCCACCTTTTTTCTAGGCTGGCCACCTTTAGTTGTAGAATGGGTGTCAAACGTGGTTAAATAAACATTCTGGTGCAATGTTAAGAAACAGTAGAGTTCTTAAGTCTACTATTTTAAAATACAACAAATATTTTTCTTTGGAACTTGGAAACTGTTACCAAAAATAGTTATGGTCCCTGCCTGAAAAGGGGTTTTGATGTAGAGTTCTGTAAAAGGGAGCCAGCACTCTTTCCCCACCAGGAATTAAAAGCATTTCTGAAATGGTGACATATTCTCCCAGAGGGTAGGGATGAGGACTATGATAGTCCAAAACCAGAATGCCAGATGCCTTCCTGTTCTCTGTTGTCTTTGCCTTTGTCATTCAACCTTCTGCTCAAATAGTACAAGCCCCATTTGTCTTCTAACCCTCAACCCAGCTGTTAAATTTTCAGACTGCAAAGAACATGAGGGCATAACATATACTGAACTTCCCCTTTCTTACCTCTGTTGACATTCATGGTTTTCTCAATCCAAACTGGTTTTCCACTCTGACTCCTTGACCTTCATGTATGACATACTCCCATGGTTGTACCAATATTTTTACAAAATCAAAATTTTCCTGGTGTCAGTGCCACTAAGTGTGAACGTACACATGGTTATTCCTAGTCAGTTATTGGTTAGATACTGGAGCTGTGAATCACATCTGATTGTATTCTGTATTTATTTTCTTTAATCAGTGGACTTGATTAAAAGCTAATTTCATAGGAGAAAGTCAGTTTCTCAGTTTGTCTAAATGTAGGAGATTTCTATCTGTATGTGAAGCAGATTAAACTGAATACTCAGAATCTGTCTAGCAGTAAGGAGCCATATCACTTTGTACTGAAAAATTAAAGCAATTTTATTTAAAATTGCCCCATCTTTTCAATCCAATGAAACTGTATTCCTTTCCTAGGTATATCTGTTAGGAAATTTATGTTGATACCTTTAGAATTATGTTTCTATTTCTTGGTTTATAATTTATAATTTTCAAGAGGATTAGTTGTAACTTGGAGAGAATAATCTTTCTTAGGTCTGTTATAGTTGAGGTCAAGTTTGAAATCTAATGATGTCATGAGATTCTTACCCTCTCTCAATCTTTTAGGGCGATTCTAATTTTTCCTTCCAGGGGACATATCATTTGCCATTGAGTTTGTGTTGTTGCAGTTTTCAGCTAAAATTCAAGAGAATATTTATCAACTTGATAAGCACAAGTACTGGAAAGGCATTGCCAAAGGTACATAGGACTGTTACCCTCAAATAGTTTAGTATATATTATTATTTCACTTAAAAAACTAACATCTGTTTTCTACATAGATAAATTATGACATAGATGATATTAATGAAGAGGGAAACTATCAGTTATCTATTTCTATGTAAAAACCCGACCAAAGCTTACTGGCTTTAAAAAAAAACCCACAACAAATTAATTTTTTCCTCCAGCTCTGTGGGTTGGCTGGGCAGTTTCTTTGGCAGATCTCACCTGAGCTCACTCAGGTTACTCATGCATTGAATTCAGATAATGTCTGGATGATCCAAAATGGCTTAACTCACATATCTGATGGTTGGTGCTGGCTGTTAGCTGGAGATCCTTGGTTCTTCTCCAGATGGCCTTTTATCCTCTTTTAGGCTGCAGTTATAGCATGACAGTCTCAGGGCAGGACTCCAGGATAGCCAAATCCAATGCAAAAGCAATTATTAAACCTCTGCTTGCGTCACATTTGTTGATGTGACATTGGTCAAAGCAACAGCCAAGCCCAGAGTTAGTATGGGGCAGTGGGCTTAGATGGCATCTCTTGATGGGAGGAATGGCAAAGGATTTGTGGCCATTTTTTACCTACAATGGAAGCTTTTCCCCCCTTCTTGTAAAAAACCTATCCTTTTTCCTTTGTAAGTAAACCATAATCCCAAATTGGAAAAGTATTGCCTGGCCCCCTTACCTTGGTGTGGCTAACATGGAAACATTGTCTGCAAATAAAAACACATGTCATTAATAAACAATGGTTAAAATACAATCGTTTCACATTGGCTAATCACAAAAGTACAGTCATTGAATTAACAGACATAGGTTAAGGTTTATTTATTCCTTTCTTTAATCATGCTTATGATAACCATAGACATCCTAAACCAAAACTAGCCAATATTGTAATTCCCATTGATACACTGAGTTATCCTCTCAACATCCAGTTGTGTAGGGAGAAAAGAAGAGCAATGAACAGAAACAGAGGAAAAGGGAGCTAAGACCTGCACAGTGGTGCCTAGAAATGAACTTTACACTAAGGAATAACAGCAGAAGAGTGATGGCCATGGTAGTAGCACCAGCTGGACAAGGTAGATAGTACTTGATGCAATAAAATGGTTATAATGAAAACCATACTGATACAAAAAACGCTTATCTTTACATGAGGCTTTGTAATTTACAAAACATTTTCATATGTCTTATCACATTTGTCCTCAACTAACTACATAAAGTATTAAAGATGATAATGGTTCCCATTCTGCAGTTGATTAAGATTCAAGAAGCTTCATTAACCTGTCCAAAATCCTAGCACTATTAGATGGAAGAACTAAGATCTAAAGATTTCTGATAACCAGCCCTGTTCTCATTTCACATTAAAACTTCACGTAAAACGAAATATAAAGCAGATAAGGAAATAAGCATTAGGAAATGAGTTTTGAAGTTTTACTAAACAAAATATATTCTAAATGAAGAAGTTGGTGTCCTTGTTTGTTTTAGGAGTAATTGATAGAAATCTTACGTGTGATAGGTGTTAGTCTCCCCATACTTCTGAACCAATGAACAGAACGTGGGAAGCAAAACTGAAGAAAATTGAAGAACGAGCATCCTGTTATGAGAGGAAACCATTGTCCTCAGTGTACAGACCAAGATTGTCCAAGCCAGAGGAACCACCTTCCATTTGGAAACTATTTTATCGGCAAACTGAAGCTTTTAATTTTGTTAAAAGTTGTAAAGAGGTAGTTTTTTCATCTACTTTTTTTTAGAGCTACTGTAATTTAAGATTTTTAAGAAAAATGTGTTGTTTGTTTGTCTTCATTTCAGGCCACATACCCCACCAAAAGAATTTAATTGTGACCTTAATATCACAGTATTATGGAAAAAGATCCCTATGAATCATTAGCCATTTACTTAATAATGAAAAAGAAGGACATATCTAGTGTCAGTTAATTTTTTAAATTTGTAGTGACATTTAAATGATACTATGCTTAGAGGAAGAGCTACCATATTCTCGGACTGAAAGATAATAGAATGAGTTTAAGAGTAAAACTAAAACAATACCCACAGAGATATGAGGAAATGAATGTGTGGAAGTGTGAGATTTTTAAGGATGAAGTTAGGGAAAGGAGAATTGAATTTAAATGATAGGAAATCAAAATGTCTCGAATATTATAGCTTATTAGAGTTTATAAGCCCTAGAACTTAAATTGTAGTGCCAAAGCACACGTGTATTTATCTTTCTACTATCTCCTTTTGTGCTTTGGAGTAGTAGAGTGGTTGTATCATAATAGTTTCTAATTCATTAAGGGGAAGTGGAAGTAGAAGAATTTCCCACACAAGTGGGAAGAAGTGCTTGCTACATGCTGGCCTCACAAAGAGTGTGGTGTTCAGAAATAAACAGATGTGTATTGCACATCATTTGTTTATTGGGCACTGTGGGGAATATAAGGAAGTATAATGAAAAGATGAATATATGAAATCTAACATAAATCTATTGTGATTCTGATTATTGATGCTATATAAAAACTCAAAGTGCTGAAACTTTTTTAGGAGGAAGATCTTTCTTTCCCTACGACAGGGAAGCTCACTCAGATCTCATCAGAATGGTTTAGGAAATATAAGAAAAAACCTTTCCTGCTTATTTTGTGTAAACCTACTTTAGGTATCAGAAAATACTGACTTTCATTTGATCTTAAATTAAAAAATATGGGAATATGATTGCTGGATCATCACCACCATATAGGATCGTACACCATATAGGAGTATGATTGCTGGACTTACCAATCACCAGTCTATAAGATGTATCTCAAGAAGATTTTTAGTAGGATGGAGCCACTTAGTCCTCCCTGATTTCTCACTCATGAAAATGAAAGTTTGTTCCTTTATAGACACAACAGCTATCTTTAGCTAAGTGGAAACAAAAGAACTTGTGTATTCCTTTTTTAGAAGAAACTCTTTATGGCAGCAGACACAAACAGATCAGTGCCATAGCAATTAACCTTAAAAAAATTGGTTTCTCATAGAAAAGACAATTTATAGTTGTTGAAGTTAAGCATTTAAAAACTTAAGCTTTTAAGATTAACTTATAAATAGTCCATAAAAAACTTGATTCCCACATACATTTTATATGTAGTAGAGAATTTATTGACTATTTTTAGCCCAAATCATTTAAAATAATGTTTAGGTAGTTTTAAAAAATAAGTTTAATTTCATAAACTAACAAAACTGTAATAGGAAGTCAAATTAGAGTGATTGAAAAGTGATTTTTCTCCTTTTTTTTAAATTTGGATATTCTAATTGTTTCTGCCTTGAACATGTATTACTTTAGTGACAAAAAATAAATAGATACAAATAATTAGATTTTGATTGGCATAGATCTAGTGATTATTTTTCTTGTTTTTCACAATACAGATGTTCAAATTCTAGTTTTCCAAAATTTGAATGGTAAATTTTTTTACAAACATTGAATAGCTCCAGTTGGTTTTGGATTGGCATTTTATTAATTTTTTGAATATTATTTTGGATTTTATAAAGGATGTTCATGTATTTGCTTTGGAATGCAAAGTGGGTGATGGACAACGTATTTACCTCGTAACAACGTATATTCAACTTTGGTTTTATTATAAATCCCGGTAAGTAGTTTATCAAGGACAACTAAATTAAACTAATGTTACATTCCTTCATCTAGTAATGTTTGTGAAATTAATTTAGGCTGAATTGGCTTTCCTAGTTCTCAATCACACAGTTACTCCTTTAGTATTAGAATTGAATTCTGGAGTTTCCTTGTCATGGCAACATTGAATTATCTCACCAGGTGTTGGGAGAAAAAACACTGTATGTGTTTTGAGTTCTTTTACTACCTGTGCTACGTGATGACACAATTCCCCCTTACTTTTCCTTGTTCAAATTACTACAAACCTTTTATTTGTATAGGATGCCATGTGAACTTCACTCAGCACAAGTTATTTACTTATCAAGTCACCATCTGTTCTTGTTAACCCATGTTAAAGTTATACCTCTTGATGCTAGCGAGAATGTAACTGCAGACGTAAGCACTGAGAGCTCGTTGAAGTCAGATGATCCAGAATGTTTATAACCAATTTTTAAAATATTCCTAATGAAAATACGAAAGTCAAAACTTCTCATAAAAAAATTCATGGAATCCCAAGAATATGTGATTCTGGAATCCCAGTTTGAGAAAGAAAGTTTTTTTCTCAAACAAAATTTGCTTCATGGTGACACTAAAAACAAATATAGCAGTGTTATACAATATCAAAATCATCTGTGAATAAATAACAATGTGAAATTGACCATATTTTCCAGTTAAATAGTGTTACAGAATGATTGTTACATCTTGTTTGATGGAAACTCTTGATACTATGATCCATAAACCTGTGGTGAGCAGTTGTTCACTTTATCATGTCTTCAGTATGACATAGTTATATATCATTAAAACAGTTAATACAGTATCTTGAGATGTAAGATCAACTTCTGTGATTTAAAAGGTACAAGATAAAAACCTAACAATCTTGAATTATTCAATTCAGGAAAAATCTCTTACACTGCTATGAAGTCATTCCTGAAAATGCTGTGTGCAAACTTTATTTTGATTTGGAATTTAACAAACTTGCCAATCCAGGAGTTGATGGGAAAATGATGGTTGCCTTACTCATTGAGGTAAATTATAGACTCAGGTTTTTCTCTATGTCTCTATATCTGTATATACAGATGTATCTTGTATAGATACAGGTTATATCTAGCTGTATATTTCTTCATTCACCATTCATTCATTAAGTGAATCCAGCATATATAATACATCAGTTCTGTGTTTCTCCTTCTTTTTCTTGCTACTCTTTTCTTTTGACTTTTGTTTCTTAATATCACTTCTCTGAGTAAACGTCTAAGAAGGAGGAAGTTTCAGTTTTTGTCCATGTATTTTGTAATGTTAACATATCTAACAAAAGCTTTGAAAAGGGGGGCAGTTTGGGAATTTTCTGTTTTTAAATTATACATTCCCTGACTTAGGTTACAAATAGCTGACTCTTATAAGGATTAGGCAAAGTAATTTTTACTGTAAAAGTAGAGTACTGAGATAAACTTCAAGAAAACCTTTGATAAAAATAGTATCAGAATTTTTGAGCTGGCAGGAATTTTGGAAATTAGTCTATCTTGCACCACCATAAATGAGGAAACCAAGGCCTAGAGAGATGTAATCCCTCCTTGAGGTCCTATAGCTAGTTATTGGCAAAGCCTGGTCTAGAAATACAACTGTAACTGTTTTTAACAAAGAGTGTGGTTCTACTATGTATTTTTGATTTAGCAGTGTAAACCAGGAAGTTACTAACAAAAGGAATAATATGGACTTGTTCAACTAAGCTCTATTTTGTTTATAAAATCTTTTAAGATTGTATTGCATTAAGCTGTATTAAAATTATATTGACTATTATTTGGCCTGGGTAGGTATTAACATTTATTAACTATTTTTTCTTTTAGATGTTAACTGGAGATGACTCATTTTATAACTTTAAAAATATATCCAAATTAAATGTTTTTGATAAAGAATATCTGCTAATTATGTTGGATCTCTACATGTTTTATTTGAAAAATGTATGCAAACACTTTTTTTAAAAATCATATAATGTTAGCTTTTTCCTGGCTTTGAAGCAGAAGAAATATACATAAACCCCCCTCCCCACAAAAAACAGTAATAACAAAAAAGCTATATTTTTTAAAATAGCCATTGGACCCTTAAAAATAAATTTAAATGTTTTATTTCATTATAGTTGATAAATATTTTTAACCTTAATTATGTTTTAATAATTCATAGGTATTGACATTTTTCTGGTGTGTGATATACTTCTACAGTCTAATGTGGGAATTGTTATGTGGGCCCTGTGTGGCCAACAAGGAATTAAGATTCAGAGATTTTCACTAGCACTTTAATATGGTGATACCAGTAACAAAGAAGTACCACATTGTATAAGGAACTAGAAATATCGCTAATGGAATCAACACTAGTGCAAATTCCATTTGTATAAGATTAATAAACACTGGTGTGGCAAAGATAATGAAGATTTTTAAAATTTTTTCCTTCTAATTATGCAGTCTTATCCAAATTAGCTTTGAACAACCAATCTTCTACATCAGCAAAAGTTGGAAAAAGTTGTAGAAATCTGAGTTTAAAATTATATAGCATATTTATTTAACATGTTTTTCGTGTTGGTAGAAAAGTTATTAGGATTATTTTATTATAGCCTTTATAAATGACTATATTGAAATCAATTTCATTTATTGGTTACTTTGTATGTAACAGGTATATAATCCAGTAAGTACTTTTCCTTTGAGTCTCTGTGTGAAGAGACATAAATTAGATCAGCTCCTAGCCAGCCCTGATGGCCTAGTGGTTAAAGTTCAGTGTTCTCACCACTTTGGTGGCCCGGGTTTGCTTCCCACTCACAGAACCATACCGCCTGTCTGTCAGTTGCCATGCTGTGGCGGTGGCTCACGTAGAACTAGAATGACTTACAACTAAGATATACAGCCATGTACTGGGGAGGAAAAAAAAAAAAAGAGGAAGATTGGCAAAAGATGTTAGCTCAGGGCAAATCTTTCCTTCCAAAAAAAAAATTAGGTTAGCTCCTATCTTAATTTAACAGATGGTTAATAAATAACTGGCTAATAATAACTAGGGATAATATATAATGCCCTTTGATTCAGTGACTTGACTGACAAATTTCAGTAAGCCATTTCCCTCAATTGGAAAGAATTCTGATGCTAAAGCATTTTATAAAACTATGTTGACAGGTAACATTGCTCCAATAATCATATATTTTTAACTTCTGAATTTTTCAACTTAAATGTTTAAATAACTTAAAATTTTATTTAAAGTTTAACTTGGGAAAGAGAACTTAGGAGATTATGATTACTTTTATTACCTGCAGAGTCATTATATCTATTCTGTATAGCTCCAAAGTACAAAACTAGACTTGATTCATTTATCAAAATTTTTTCAGCCTCTACGAAGTGTCACTATGCTAGGCACTAGGAATACAATGGTTAGCACAAGGAGACATGGCTTCTGCCTTCATAGAATTTATACTCTATGGAAGGTAATAAATTAGATTTAGCTGCCATAATAAAGATCTAAAATTAAAGTGGCTTAAACAAGATAGGAATTTATTTCTCTTTCATGTAATGTCTGGTTGTGACTCCACCGTATTAGGGATTAGGGACTAGGCTTGTTGCTTTGCTCTTCCTAAGATGTTGTCCAAGATAGCTCACCACCACTATGTCTACATTGTAGACAGTAGAAAATGGGGAAAGGGCGGGCATGCCCCTCGCTTTTCAGAAGTGGCCAACTTCCCTTCTGCTCACATCCCATTGGCCAGAACTTAGTCACATGGCCACACTTTACTGAGAAGGAGTCTGGGAAATGTGGTCTTTGTTCTGGATGGCCTTGTATCTAACTAATCATCAGGGTTCTATTTCAATGGAAGCAGGAGAGAACAGATAGTGAGGGATAGCCTCTGTAATACAGAAGAAACAGATGTCAAAATAATCACACAAATTAACATAAAATTGTAGCTGTGTAAGTACTACAAATAGAGTATATAGGGGGAATTTGATGTAGATAGGGAAGTTGAGGAAGTCTTCTCCGAGAAAGTGAGAATTGACTGAAGAATAGGACCAAAGACTATGGGAGAGGGGGATGCTATAATAATGCCAAAATAATATTAAAAAATATAATTTATTGCATAACTGTTAGGTATCTAGGTGCTTGGCAGTTTACATTTTTGCTGCTCTCCAGATAACCCTGAATGGTAGTTCTTAGTAACTTCATTTTGCAAACGAGAAGACTGAAGCCTCAGAAGTGACTTGTCCTACGGCTAACGCTTCTAATCAGTTACATGTGCCAGGCACTGTGCTAACTCTCTACTCTCACTTTCTCCTTTACTCCTTACAACAACCCTGAAAGTCAGGTCCTGTTATTACCCCATTTTGCAGTTGAGGAATGTACGGTTTGAACTTGACCAAAGTCACAGAGCTGGTAAGCGGCAAAGCCAGAACTCAAACCTAGATCTTTTTGCCTCCAAGTCTTGTGCTCCTAACCCTGTGCCTGCCGCCTTCCTATGATGATTACTGCCGTCAGTATCAGCGTCATCTAGCCCTGGAGGCTATGTTCTTGGAGCTACATTTGGGCTCAGTATGTTTGAGGATCTTCCAGAACAATGGAATTAGTGACTTTTAAATTCATAGATGATGTTTAAAGAGATGCTTAAAAAGAAATATTTTTATTGTGATTTTAGAGGAGATTAATGTATAAGGTAAATCATTTGACTTCTAAGAGGCCTTTTATCCCGAGAGTCTATGAATTTTTGAACATAAATGTGTAATAATTTAAATATATATATTTCAATATGTAAGTAATTTGGTAAAATTGTTATATAATATTCTGATAGCAAATCAAAATAAAAAAGAAGTTAGACTTGTACCAAGATATTTGAATTTTGATCATGGAAAAATTTTAAAACAAATTTAAAAATATTAATTGTTTACACTTGTGTTTTTAGCATGTTTGTAAAGCACTTCAAGAGTTATACAGGGTTAATTGTTCAGCTAAAGATGTTTTCAACTTGGATTCTAGCACGGATGAAAAATTTAGCTGCCATTTAATATTTCAACTCCATGATGTGGCATTTAAAGATAACATTCATGTTGGTGAGTATACTATTTTTTTAAAAGTCATGGGGTTATATTAAAAGCTCATATTTTCCTTTTCTTCTTAAAGTTTTGTAAGTATTTGTCAGGTTTATTGTTTACCTGTTTTAAAAAATGAAATGTGATTTTTCATATTTTTAGGATTTGCTTTTACTTCTAGGTGTAGCATCCTGTTGTAGACACATTTTAGACACATTAACCTACTCAGGATATCTTTGGCATTAGTGCCTCTGGGTGTAGATATTGGGATGGCTGTGCATGCCCTGGTACTGGTTTCTGCTCTAATGGAGTCATTTCAGAAGTTTTCTGGGTACTACATGAGAGGCCTAATTCAAGTCTTACCTGTGATATCTCAGATCTGGATTTCTGACCGTGCCTTAGCCTTAGCATGAGGACTGACGCTTGGGTTCCAGGCCACATCCAGGAAGGCTTGTTTATTGTTCCAGGCTGAACCTGATGGTTGGGAGGAAGTCCAGATGTGTAAGCCTGAAAGTGTAACCAGAGTGTTTCTTCCAATACTGGCCATTTAGAGATATAGGCCCAGGTATAAAATGAAGTCAGTCTGAAGGGGAACAAATAGGCAGAATGAGAACACCGAAAACCACAGTCTAAATGGAAGCCAAAATCCTGAGTGTTTATCAAAGCAGGTGTCGGTAAAGTATTCCTAGGTCCAAGCAGCAGACGACTACCTGAAGTTCAGGTAGTAGGTAATCTATTTCAGAACTACAAGTGTCTGACAGTTTCAAGGGAACTAAGGGTAAAAGGCATGAACATAGTCACTGAAGGACTGGCATAAAAGTCAGGAACCTAATTGCTAGATTAGGATGGCACTAGGTTACAGTGACCTAGCATGCTTGGTACGTGGGACTCATTATCTCCCCGTTTTCTGTTAGCTTAGTTGGACATTCCTTCTCTGTCTCTTTTGTCCCGTAGATATTAGTCATTGTAGAATCTATCGTTGCCCCTCTATCCACTCTCTCTCTAACCTTGATGATCATCCTCTGTCATGGCTTCAATTACTATCTATGTGTTGATGACTCTCAAATCTTTATCTTCAGCCAAGATTGTTCCCCCGCCAGAGTCATACATACAGCCAACTGCCTGTTAAACATCCCCACAAAGACACTTCAGACTCAGTGTGTCCCAGACCAAACTCCTCGTCTTTTCCCCAAAACTTCCTCTTTGTCCTGTGATATGTATATCAGTGAGTGGTATTGCCACCTACCCAATTACCCAAGTAGAAATATTGGTGCCGTCTTTGACCTTTGTGTGTCTCTCAGCTTACTTATTTAGTCAGCTGGTTAGGATAATCTCATTCTACCACTTGTGTGCCTCAGACCCTTCAAGGATTATTCGTTGCCTTCAGGAAAAAGTCGGCCTGTCTTGGTTTGCACAGTGAGGCCCACTGTGCTCTAGCCTCATCTCTCACCACTCGGCCCTCCTCGCTTTGTCCTTTACTCAGCTCCCACTGAGGCTGCATTTTCTCTAGTCCCTGGGCCTTTGTGCTTTTGATGCTGCTGTCTCAAGGGTCATATCTCCATTTCACCTGGTCTGTTAAGACTCAGTGTAGATATCATCATCTGAGAAGCCATTTCTGTCACATCCCAAACCCTTAGACTTAGGTTAGCATTTCCTCTGGGTCACAGAGGGCACCCACTGCTTATCGTGTCAAAGCTTTCACTTCTTCCTGAGGTAATTTCGTTTTTTTTTTTTTCATCTTCTCTATTCCACCTAATCTTTCTTTAGGGCAGGGACTGTTTCTTATTCACTATTGTATTTCCAGAGCTTATCGCATAATAATATCTTTATCAATAATAATAATATAACAGTAACAGCAGCAGCAATAATAAATACAAGTAGGCATTTACTAAATATTTGCTGAATGAATGACTGAATGTTAAGTGGGCTCTACTGTCAGGATTTGGGGGCAGAGTCCTAAGCAAGATATTTCTTTGATTCCTATTTACTCCTCGTAGTCTGTTCTCTGACTCCTAGCCACAAAGCTAAAACTTGAAATTTGTTGCTAGGGAAGAAGGGAAGGATAGAAATTTGTCAGGTAATTAGCAGTCTCTGCTACAGATCTCTTCTGAAAGCAGATGACATTCAAGCTGGGCTTCGAATCAAATTCCATCATACAGACGAAGGTAAGAAAGGCTTTACTGTCAGAACAGCATAAGCAAAAGTATAGATATACGAGTTTGTGGAGAATTTGGGGAGCAGTGAGAGTATGTAGTGTGGCTAGACTGAGAAACACAATCAGAACTGATCAATGGGGTACTATCTAAGGCATCCCCTAAATTTATGAACTGCCAGAACTAGAGATGCAGAGATTATGAAATACTAGTCTAAATTTTCCCTTTCAGTTCCCCTCCTGCAGTGTATCTTGGTGACATCTCTAGTTCCTATTGTCAGCCTTTCAGAGGGGGGACGTAGGGTAATTGTAAGAGATAGTAGAACGTTAGCAAAATATATGAATTTGATTCTGCCAGCTGCCATAAGATGTGAAATTTCTATGATTGATACGTTCTCTTGAGTTAATCCCAGCCACTGAAATTGCCCCTGTGTTAATGATGAGGTGAGGGGGATAAGATGGGGTCAGGGAAGTAGAAAGCAGAGTTTTTTCCTGGGAGCCTGTGTTAGTACTTATGTTGGTTATACTGTCATCATATCCTGGCCGTGTTAGCTCCCTGCCAAAGGTCAGAGGCCTACCTGCCTCCTTAGTACTACCTTAGCAAGTGTTGGTTCTGCAACCATGCCTTCGCTCTCTCATTGCCTAGGGTCAAGTAGGTATAATTTTACATTTCCAGGCAAATTAACTTTATCGACTTATTTTTGTGTTGCTTTGTTGTCCTTTGATATATCATGATTTCTTTTCACTTGGTATTTACCTTCTCTCTCTCATTCCAGAGATAATCACATCTGCATATCATTGCAAGAATCAAATGCTTTTGCTTATTTTGATGTTTAGTGTTTTCTAAGATAGTGGATTTGCTTCTTTGAGTAGGGAAGTAATTAAGTCTGATTTGGAGAAAGAGAATTTTGAATTTAGAGTATGTGTATCTTATGATTTAAGGGTTCAAGCTGTCTGGTAAATAAAGTGACAAATCCAGATATACCAGTTTTAGAGATTAAAATTAAATTGTTTTTCTTACAGTATTGCATTTCTCCAGGATAGTTATCCGTGAAGCAATTTAACCAAATTATTACTTGATTTTATGGTATAAATAATTTATGAGAGCTTAAAGAAGTTCCAGATTGTTATGTCATCTTTTCTTGGTAAAGATAGGAGACCTCTTAGAATAAAGGTTGAAATACAATAAATGTTTTTAATTGCTTTAGTTCTGAGGCCACGACCCATCTCGTGACCCAAAATAGGGAGAGGCAGGAGGAGCAACAACTTTGGAACTGATAGCTATGGATGTCAGGGTTCTTAGGGCATATTGTATCAGGTAAAGGAGAGAGGATAAGCTCCTGGGAAAGTTTCTGATGTCCTGACTCAAGGAGAATATGGCAGAGACTCTCTCGGTGTTTCTGTGCATTATCTTGGCAGCACCATTTACTCATAAACATTTCATTCCTTGATCATTGATTGTGAGGATAAATTCTACTCAATTTCAGTTAATAAAAGTGGTGCTTTTTTGGTGACAGTATGTTAGGCTTAGGCCCATACTGGCAACATTGACACATCTTCTCAAATTAACTTTCCCTTCTACGATGATTTGTTTACAAATGACACCAAGCTCCCCTGTCAATGGGAGTTGAGAAAGTAAAAGATTGCACAAGAGGAAAGAAGTAACAGAAGAGGCGTGTTATAGTTTGTAATAACAACTCAGTTTTAAAACCAGAAATCAAAAAAAGAAGGCTTACTGTGTAAAATTGTCATGTGTAGATTTGTGCCTAGATCTAAAGTTACAGCTTTTGGAAAAGAAAAGTTAGATTAATCATAATATTTTTTTTTTCTTAGGTAATTTTGTGAGAAAAATTTTGCAGCCTGCTTTTCACTTAATTGCCAGTGAAGATGATGATAAGATTCCAGAAACAACAGACTGTGGATTTTCCCATTTTTCTGAAACACCAATTACACAAGGAATTTCTTTTAGCAAAATGTCCACAGATAAGGATATAGCAGAGAGCTGGACGTTGAATTCAGAGAAACTGCAGAGGCTGGAGTCAGCTAAACAAAGCAGTCCTGATCTTTCATTTTTAGTTGTGAAGAATAACAAAGGAGAAAAACATCTTTTTGTAGATCTAGGTAGGTAAAATTGACAGTTCTCTGTTAGACTGTCCTTGTGTACTTCTGTGAGAGACCAGTCAGTGCTCGCTTGTCACTTTGCTTAGAATTCTTGCTACCACCGCTACTCCACCATGACAGTGGAGTCACTAGCAGAATCTGATCAGTGGGTCCAGGTGCCAGAAATCTATCAGGTTTCTGTTCAGAGATCTTAGAGAGATGTCCCTGTGGGGCGTAAGCACCAGGCTGGCCTGAGCTCCAAAAGAGAATGCTTGTGGCTGGCTTCTGCTCTGAAATGTCCAAAGGATTCGTGTCAGGAGTCTTGACGGAGGACAGTTAGACCAACACTCTCCACACTGCTCAGAGGTTTAATTAGATGAAATAAATTTTAAAAACAGACATAGTATAAAAACAGTACTCATGTGGCAAAGTAAGCTGGTGTTTTCTTCACCGAAGAGCTTTGCAGTAGTGGCAGGGGCCATTTCATCAACTTGCCTACTACGATCACACCGGTGGCTTCTTCAACCGTGCTCTCTTCTGCCCTGCTTGCATCTGGGCTCTGAACTGGAGGATGTCTGAAGCACTGCACAAGACTTCAGCCTAGTTAGATAATACATAGGCCAGTCAGGAGCCCCCATTCAATCAGCTCCAGTTCAGTGAACTAACCCTCATTACTGTATTGAGATTCTAGCTTATGATTCGGAAAGCCGTCATTGCAGCATTTTTGCCATTGACTGTTAGAGCAACTGAGAGAGCTTCAATGTCTACAGGTTGAGAGAAAATAAATTTAAATTATAGGCAAGATCACCAGGCCACCCAGGCCCAGAGTAGGGAAGTGTTCCTGCTGTATTGTGTATCTTTCTAGCACCCCTGACAACCAAGTGCCAGAATTTGGAAATATAGTCAGATAGGTGCAATGTACTGGTTTGGGTCTGAACAATCTGTATGAGTTACGAGTAGAGGAGCATTCTTCCAAATGACAAGTTCTGTTTTGTTGGTATAACGTCCTCTCCAAGTTGGACTAGTGCGCAGTAAACTGGGGAAAATGCCTAACAGGAAGTTGAGTCAGGGAGAGCAGTGATAGGCATCACTATGCTCTACCTCTACCCCAGTATTAAAGCCTCGAAGCGGAATACCCCAATTCATGACAGTTCTAGCCTTGAAAGTTGGGTTACTGGACTGGCAAGGAAATTTCTCTGATATGCTTGAAAGGAATATTTCAACAGCATACCCAGATTTATTTATATACCAAAGTGGATGGGGAAATCATTCCCTAAAGTATCCTTTGAAAAGTTCAGAGATTTGATAGTACAGGCCAAAATTTTTTTAGGAAACTTTTTAATTGGAGTATAACAGTGAAACAGTAACATGTATAATTTGTGAGGTGAGTGCACAGGTCAGTGAATTATCACACAATGAACATACCCTGTCACCATACCACCCAAGACAAGAAATAGAAGATTGCCAGGACCCCAGAACCTCCTCCATGCCCCTTCTAGTCAGTACCCCCCCCACCAGAAGTAACCACTAATCTATCCTCTAACACCATAGGTTAGTTTTGCCTATTTTTGAACTTTTTATAATTGGAATCATATAGTTTGTGTTTGTGGCTTGCCTTTTCACTCTCTTGATTGTGTCTTTGATGACTAAAAGTTACTAACTTCAGTAGTAGTAGCCTAATTTCTTAATGTTTTCCTCTGTAGTTAGTGTTTTCTTTTTTGTGTGTGTGAGGAAGACCAGCCCTGAGCTAACATCCATTGCTAATCCTCCTCTTTTTGCTGAGGAAGACTGGCCCTGGGCTAACATCCGTGCCCATCTTCCTCTACTTTATTTGGGACGCCACCACAGCATGGCTGACGAGCAGTGCATCGGCAGACGCCTGGGGTCCCAACTGGCAAACCCTGGGCTGCCAAGCGCAAACTAAACCGCTGCGCCACTGGGCCAGCCCCTTTATTTAAAAAAATTTTTTTTTATTGATGTCTTAATAGTTTATAACATTGTGGGGTTTTAGTTGTATGTTATTGTTTGTCCGTCACCATGTGACTGTATCCCTTCACCCCTTGTGCCCACCCCCTACCCCCCTCCCCTTGGTAACCACCAATCAGTTCTCTCTGTCCATGTGTTCATTTATATTCCACATATGAGTGAATTCATGCAATGTCTGTCCTTTTCTCTCTGGCTTATTTCACTTAACATAATATAGTTAGTGTTTCTTGTATCTTTTTAAAGAAATCTTTCCCTATCCCAAGGTCATGAAGATACTCTCCTGCTTCTAGAAACCTTATTTTTTCACCTTTTATACTGTATTTAGATCTATAATCCACTTGGAATGGATTTTTACTTATTGGATAAAGAGGAGTCAAGATTCATTTTTTTCCTATATGGATATCCATTTGTGTCAACACTATTTGTTGAAATAACTGTCCTTTTTCTAAAAGCACATCTTTGTCATAAATGAAATGTCCATATATGTTTAGTCTGTTTCTGGACTATGTTCTGTTGATCTATTTTTGTGCCAATACTACAACTGTCTTAATTAATATGGGTTTCTTTTTTTGGTGAGGAAAATTAGCCCTGAGCTAACATCCGTTGCCAATCCTCCTCTTTTTGCTGAGGAAGATTGGCTCTGGGCTCACATCCCTGCCCATCCTCCTCAACCTTAAATGAGATGCCACCACAGCATGGCGCAGCAAGTGGTGCGTTGGTCCGTGCCCACAATCCGAACCTGTGAACCCCAGGCTGCCGAAGTGGAGCATGTGACTTAACCACTAAGCCACCGGGCTGGCCCAATATGCCTTTTTTCAAAGTCTTGTTATCCAGTAGAATAAGTCCTCCAACTTTATTCTTTATTTCTTGGCTATTCTTGACCCTTTCCGTTTCCATTTAAATTTTAGAATCAACTTATCAGGTTACACACCCCCTCCCCCATCTGCTAGAATTATGATTTAGATTGCACTGGATCTATAGGTCAACTTGGGAAGAAATGACATTATTATAATATTGAGTCTTCCAATCCATGAACATGGTATGTCCCTCTATTCACTTAAATGTTCTCTAATTTCTCTCAATAATGTTTTATAATTTTCTGAATAGAGATCTTGTACATCTTAGATTTATTCAAGATATTTGTTTTTGTTTGCTTGTTTTTTTGCTTAAATAACAAACATTTAATTCTCACAGTTCTGGAAGCTGGAAGTGCAAGATCAAGGTGCCAGCCTGGTCAGGTTCTGGTGAAGGGCCCTGTTCCTGGTTTACAGACAGCTGTCTTCTCATTGTATCCTCACAAGGCAGACAGGGTGAAATTTGATTTTGTGATGCCTCCCTCTCTCTGAGATTTTGGCACCACCAACCCTTGCTGCCTTGGAAACTCTCCAATAGTCTCAGACTTTTTTTTCTACTACATTTGTGCAGCCTTTCTATTTCTTTACAATAGGAGGGTTGCCCCCAAAATCTAGTTTGCTGTTTCTGAATGTGGCATTCTTCCATGCCAACTTCATTTTATTTTAATTTATATATTGCTTTTGTTTTATTTACAGCTGATAGAAAATAATAGAAAATAATTGTTTTTTTTTTTTTTGTGGGGAAGACCAGTCCTGAGCTAACATCCATTGCCAGTCCTCCCCTTTTTGCTGAGGAAGACTGGCCCTGGGCTAACATCCGTGCTCATCTTCCTCCACTTTATATGGGACGCCGCCACGGCATGGCTGACAGGCAGTGCGTCGGCGGGCGCCCGGGATCCGAACCGGCAAACCCCGGGCTGCCAAGCGTGGACTAAACCGCTGCGCCACCGGGCGGCCCCGATTGTTTTTTTTTTTTAATTTTTATTTTGAATTTATTTTTGTTTATCTGAAGGTGATTTTTTACCTTCATCTTATTGGGTTTTTTTATTGAGGTATAATTGACATACAACACTATAACATAATGATTTGATATTTGTGTATGTTGCATAATGATGACCACAGTAAGTCTAGTTAACATCTGTCACCATACGTAGTTACAGAATTTTTTTTTCTTGTGATGAGAGCTTTTAAAATCTACTCTCTTAGCAACTGTCAAATATGCAATACAGCATTATTAACTATAGTCGCCATGCTGTACATTACATCCCCATGACTTACTGATTTTATAACTGGAAATTTTTTTCTTTTAATTCCTTTCACCCATTTGGCTCACCTCTCACTCCCCACTTCTGGCAACCACCAGTCTGTTCTCTATCTATGAGCTTGTTTTTTGTTTTTGTTTTTTTTTCAGATTTCACATATAAGCGAGATCATACAGTGTTTGTCTTTCTCTGTCTGACTTATTTCACTTAACATAATGCCCTCAAGGTCCATCCATGTTGTTGTAAATGGCAGGGTTTCCCTTTTGTATGCGTGAATAATATTAAATCCATTCGTCCACTGATAGACACAAGTTGTTTTCATATCTTGGGTATTGCAAATAATACTGTAGTGAACATGGGGATGTATATATCTTTTCTAATTAGTATTTTTGTTTTCTTTGGATAAATACCCAGAAGTATTGCTGGGTCATATGGTAGTTCTATTTTTAATTTTTTGAGGAACCTCCATACTATTTTCTACAGTGTCTGTGCCAATTTACATTCCCACCAACAGTGCACAAGGGTTCCCTTTTCTCCACATCCTCACCAACAGTTGTTGTTTATTATCTTTTTGGTAATAGCCATTCTACCAGGTGTGAGGTGATTTCTCATTGTGGTTTTGATTTGCATTTCCCTGATGATTGGGAATGTTGAGCATCTTTTCATGTACCTGTTGGCCATCTCTATGCTTTGGAAAAATGTCTGTTTACATCTTCTGCCCATTTTTTAATTAGATTGTTGGTTTTTTGCTATTGAGTTGTATGAGTTGTTTATATATATTGATACTAACCCAGTGTTGGATATATGATTTGCAGATATTTTTCTCTCATCCAGTAGGATTCCTTTTCATTTTGTTGATGGTTTCCTTTGCTGTGCAGAAGCTTTTTAGTTTGGTGTAGTCCCTTTTGTTTATTTTTGCTTTTGTTGTTAAATCCAAAAAACCGTTGTCAAGAGTGATGTCAAGAAGCTTACTGCCTATGTTTTCTTCTAGGATTTTTATGGTTTCAGGTCTTACGTTCAAGTCTCTAATCGATTTTGAGTCAATTTTTGTGTATGGTGTGATCTAGTGGTCCAGTTTCATTCTTTTGCATGTGGCTGTCCACTTTTCCCAACACCATTTATTGAAGAGACTATCCTTTCCCCCTTGTATCTTCTTGTCTCCTTTGTTGTAAATTAATTGACCATATATGTGTGGGTTTATTTCTGGGCTCTCTATTCTGTTCCATTGATCCGTGTGTGTTTTTATTGCCAATACCATACTGTTTTGATTACTATAGCTTTGTAATAGAGTTTGAAATCAGGGAGCATGATGCCTTCAGCTTTGTTGTTCTTTGTTAAGATTACTTTGGCTATTCGGGGCCTTTTGTGGTTCCATATACATTTTAGGATTGTTCTAATTCTGTGAAAAATGCCATTGGAATTTTGATAGGGATTGCATTGAATTTGTAGATTGTTTTGGATAGTATGGACATTTTAACAATATTAATTCTAATCCATGAGCATGGACTATCTTTCCATTTATTTGTGTCTTCAGTTTGTTTCATCAGTGTCTTATTGTTTTCAGTGTATGGGTCTTTCACCTCCTTGGTTAAATTTATTCCTAGATATCTTATTCTTTTTGATGCAGTTGTAAATGGGATTGTTTTCTTAATTTCTCTTTCTGATATTTTGTTATTAGTGTTTAGAAACAACAGATTTCTCTATATTGACTTTGTATCTTGCAACTTTAATAAATTCATTTATTAGTTCTAACAGCTTTTGGTGGCGTCTTGAAGGTTTTCTATGTATAATATCATGTCATCTGCAAATAGTGACAGTTTTACTTCTTCCTTTCCAATTTGGATACCTTTTATTTCTTTTTTTGCCTAATTGCTCTGACTAGGACTTCCAGTACTGTGTTAAGTGAAAGTGGTGAGAGTGGGCATCCTTGTCTTGTTGCTGATCTTAGAGGAAAAATGTTCAGCTTTTTACCATTGAATATGATGTTAGCTGTGGGCTTGTCATATATGGCCTTTATTATTTTGAGGTATGTTCCCTGTATACCCACTTTGTTGACAGTTTTTATCATAAATGGATGTTGAATTTTGTCAAATGCTTTTTATGCATCTATTGAGATGATCATGTGATTTTTATCCTTCATTTTGTTAATTTGGTGTATCACATTGATTGGCTTGTGGATGTTGAACCATCCTTGCATCCCTGGAAAAAATTTCACTTGATTGTGGTGTATGATCCTTTTAGTGTATTGTTGAATTTGGTTTGCTAATATTTTGTTGAGGATTTTTGCATCTATGTTCATCGGGGATATTGGCCTGTAATTTTCTTTACTTGTGGTGTTCTTGTTTGGTTTTGGTATCAGGGTAATGCTGGCCTTGTAAAATGAGTTTGGAAGTGTTCCCTCCTCTTCTGTTTTTTGGAATAGTTCGAGAGGGATTGGCATTAATTCTGTGAATATATGGTAGGATTCATATTTGAAGCAGTCTCATCCTGGACTTCTGTTTGTTGGGAGGTTTTTGATTATTGATTCAGTCTCCTTACTACTAATCAGTTTGTTCAGATTTTCTGTATCTTCATGATTCAGTCTTAGAAGGTTGTATGTTTCTAGGAACTTATCCATTTCTTCCAGGTTGTCCAATTTGTTGGTGTATAATTGTTCACGGTAGTCTCTTGTGATCCTATGATGTTGTAATCCTTTGTATTTCTGTGGTAAGTTGTAATGTCTTCTGTTTCATTTCTGATTTTATTTTATTTTTTTCTTGATGAGTCTAGCTAAAGGTTTGTTAGTTTTGTTTATCTTTTCAAAGAACCAGCTCTTAGTTTCATTGATCTTTTCTAGTGTCTTTTTAGTCTGTTTCATTTATTTCTGCTCTGATCTTTTGTTATTTCCTTCCTTCTCCTAATTTTCAGCTTTGTTTGTTCTTTTTCTAGTCCCTAGAGGTAGAGTTAGGTTATTTGTGATTTTTCTTGTTTCTTGAGATAGGCATTTATTGCTATGAACTTCCCTCTTAGAACTGCTTTTGCTGTATCCCATCATTTTTGGTATGTTGTATTTCCATTTTCATTTGTCTCAAGGTATTTTTTAATTTGTTTTGATTTCTTCATTGACCCATTGGTTGTTCAGTAGCATGTTGTTTAATCTCCACATTATTTGTGAATTTTTCAGTTTTCTTTTTGTAATTGATCTCTAGTTTTATACTAGTGTGGTCGGAAAAAGTTGTTTGATATGATTTCAGTATTCTTAAATTTGTTAAGACTTGTTTTGTGGCTTTACATATGATCTATCCTGGAGAATGTTCCATGTGCACTGGAGAAGAATGTGTATTCTGATGCTTTTGGATGGAATGTTCTGTATGTATCTGTTATGTCCATCTGGTCTAATGTGTTATTTGAGGCCAAACCACTGCTCTAGTGTAAAAGTAAGGCTACAGGAAGTAAAAACTGTCATTTTAAGAATACAGGTAATGGACATGAACTCCATAGCATAGGATGATTTTGCATGTCATTAACAAATTAAGAACTATAATTACTTTATTTAAAACATCAGTTAATTCTTTCCTGTTATCTGTTTAGAATGTGCCTCTGGGTGTGTGTGGGGGCATGAATTTCATTTTAAATAAATTTGAAGCTTCTCTGACAGCCACAATTCTGTAGTAATGACCTTTGGAATACTTTTCTTCTCACCAATGATAATTAGGTATTCTCTCTCAGTAGCTATAGAGACAGGATGATAGCAAGAGTGCCTTCTCTTAACAGAAGCACCTTTCTCGTATTTTTTTTAACTTTCTGGAAAAAAAATCCATATTGATTTTCTGTCTGGATGATTTATCCATTGATGTAAGTGGGGTATTAAACTCTGTTACTATTATTGTATTGCTGTCTGTTTCTTCCCTTAGGTCTGTTGATATTTGCTTTATATATTTAGGTGCTCCTATGTTGGGTGCATAAATATTTACAAATGTTACATCTTCTTGTTGGATTGACCCCTTTATCATTATGTAATGACCTTCTTTGTCTCTTATTACAGTCTCTGTTTTAGAGTCCATTTTGTTGGATATAAGTATAGCTATCTCAGCTTTTTTTTTGATTTCCATTTGAATGGAATATCTTTTTCTATCCCTTTACTTTCAGTCTATGTGTGCCCTTAGTCTGAAGTGAGTTTCTGGTAGGCAGCATATAGATGTGTCTTGTTTTGTTAATCCATTCAGCCACTCTGTGTCAGTTGATTGGAGCTTTTAGTCCATTTACATTTAAGGTAATTATTGGTAGGTATGTACTTCTTGCCATTTTGTTAATTGTTTTCTGGCTGTTTCATAGTTCCTCTGTTCCTTTTTACTTCTTTGATGACTTTGTTTAGTGTTATGCTTAGATTCCTTCCTCATTGTCTTTCGTGTATCTACTGTAGGTTTTTGCTTGTGGTTACCATGAGGCTTACATATAGCACTTATATTTATAACTGTCTATTTTAAGTAGATAACAGCTTAAGTTTGAATGCATTCTAAAGGTCTACATTTTTACTCCTCCCCCCACATTTCATATTTTTGATGTTACATTTTACATCTTTTTATCTTGTGTATCCCTTAACTAAGTAGTTATTTTTACTACTTTTGTCTTTTAACCTTCATATTAGCTTTATAAGTTATTAATCCACTATCTTTACTATATATTTACCTTTACCAGTGAAATGTATACTTTCGTGTGTTTTCTTGTTCCTAATTAGCATCCTATTTTTCCAGCTTTTTTTTCCCCTCTCTTTTTTTTTTTTTGCTGGTGAGGAAGATTGGCCCTGAGCTAACACCTATGTCAGTCTTCCTCCACTTTATATGTGGGTCACCGCCACAGCATGGCTTGATGAGTGGTATAGATCTGTGCCCAGGATTCGAACCCGCGAGCCTGGGCCACCAAAACAGAGCGTGCCAAATTTAACCACTACACCACCAGGCCAGGCCCCCTATTTTTCCAGCTTTAAGAAGTCCCATTAGTATTTCTTGTAAGGCTGGTTTAGTGGTGATGAACTCATTTAGCTTTTGCTTGTCTGGAAAACTCTTTATCCATCCTTCAGTTATGAATGATAACTTTTTTGGGTAGAGTATTCTTGGTTGGAAGCTTTTTTCTTTCAGCACTTTGTGTGTCATGTCACTCCCTTCTGGCCTGCAATGTTTCTGCTGAAAAATCTGCCCATTGCCTTGTGGGGGTTCCCTTGTATGTAACAAGTGGTTTTTCTCTTGCTGCTTTTAAGATTCTCTCTTTGTCTTTCACTTTTGACATTTATAGTGTGTCTTGGTGTGGGTCTCTTTCGATTGATTTTGTTTGCAACTCTCTGGGCTTCCTAGATCTGTATATCTATTTCCTTCCCCGGGTTAGGGAAGTTTTCAGCGATTATTTTTTTCAGTGAGTTTTCTGCCCCTTTCTCTCTCCTTCTTTTTCTGGGACTCCTATAATGCAAATGTTAGTCTGCTTGATGTTGTCCCAGAAGTCCTTAAGGTATCTTAACTTTTTAAAATTCTTTTCTCTTTTTGCTGCTCTTTTTAGGGTTATTTCCTCTGCCCTGTCTTCAAGTTCACTGATCCTCTCTTCTGCTTCCTCTAGTCTGCTGCTGAACCCCTCTGGTGTATTTTTTCAGTTCAGTTATTATATTCTTCAGCTCTGTGACTTGTTTGGTAGTTTCCTATATTTTCTGCCTCTTTGTTGAATTTTTCAGTGTTTCAGTGAGCATCTTTATGACCATTATCTTGAACTCTTTATCAGGTAAATTACTTACCTCTTTTTCATTGAGGTTTTTTTTTACTGAGGTTTTATCTTGTTCTTTGTTTGGAACATATTCCTTTGTTTCTTCATTTTGTTTGACTCTTTGTGTTGGTTTCTGTGCATTAGATGAAACAGCCACCTCTCCCAGTTTCGAAGGGTTGACCTTGTGTAGGAGATGAACTTTATCATTCAACTCTGCCCTAGCTCTTGGTTGTCTCTCAAACCTTTGTGATTCTCCAAGCAGCCTATTTTATTTTTAATAGCTCCTAGTAGTTAAGGGTGTGCCAAAACCAGTCACTGTCCCAAAAGAGAAGATCCCAGTGAGCACCTAGGTTCAGGCTGATTAGAAGCCAAACCCTGAGGCAGCAGCTTTTAAAGAATGCAAATATATACAGTCCTGAGAGCTGCAAGTGCAAGGCTTACTGGCCACCAGAGCCAGGCGATCTGGAGGTGTCCCCTGGGCAGCAGTCGCAGAAATCAGGGCTCCAGATGAGTGTATCAGCTCCTTTCGGGGAGAAACCGGTGAGCTGTATTGAGGTGGAGGGAGAGTGTAAAGAGAGCATCCCTTGGTCTACGTTCCCTGAGAGCATCTCCGTAGCATCTAGATGTGAGCAGGACCTGAAACCTGCCCCTAGGGCTGCAGCTCCAGAGCAAGCAAGTAGGCCTCTTTCACAGAAAGGCTGCAGATGTGTTTCCATCTCCTGTCTGTGCAGTGCCCTGGGGGTGGTAGCCTGCCAAGAACTGTCTCTCTGATGGTTGTAGCCCTGTTGGACCCAGGAACTCAAGCCCCCCTGGCCTCCAGGCGATCAAGGGGTATTCCCTGAGTGGCAGCTGGAAAAATCGGGTCACAACTTGTAAAAACCAGGGCACCAGCCATGTGTAGAAGCTTCCCTGTGGAAGATACTGGTGCTCTGGAGCATGGCAGAGGGTGAGTATGAAGATAGCGCCCACTGGCTGGAGGAAGGCAGAGAGGAGTGCAAAGATTGCAGCCACGGGAAAAAGAAAATAAAAGAGATAGCCTTGCCAGTTTAGCATAAGGAGAGCGTGGAAGATGGTGCCCACTGATTAGAGCATAAAGATGGCAATTGCCCGAAAAGAAAAACTAAGGTGGCACCTGCCAGCTTTAGCAAGGCAGAGGGATAGCAGGAAGATGGCGCCCACCAGCCTCTGTCCCCAGAGAGTACCCTAGCAGGAGCTCTGGCCCCTCAGACTAATGTTTTAACATTAGCAAATGAGTCTCTATCACATAAAGTCTGAGTGCTTTCCAAAGGGCTGCTTCTGCACTGGGCCCTAGAGTGGGTGATTGTGCACATGAACCCTTTAAGAGCCGTTCCTCGGTTTGCCACAGCCCAGCTTTCTCGTGGGCACAAGCCCAGTTGGTCTTCAAAGCCGATGCTTTGGGGTTTTGTCTCTTTTAAAAGCTGGTGCCTGATGTGGGGTGCAGACTCTCTGCTCCTCAGGAAGAAGCTCCAGTTTCTGAGTTCCTTCCTGATTGTGGGTTGCCGTGCGGGGAGTGAGGTTTATGGTGAGATTGTTTCAGCCTTTTCTACCCATTGTGATGTGGTTTCTCTCTCATTTACCTGATGTAAATGGGTTGCTCCACCAGTTTTCAGGGTTTTTTTTTCAGAGAAAGTTGTTCTGTATATAGTTGTAGGTTCAGTGTGTCCCCCTGGAAGCTGGACAGTTCAGGATCTTCTTACACTGCCGTCTTGAACCAGAACCAATCGTTTCTTCTAATAATGCTATACAAATTAATTTAGTATTTGCTGACTGTAAAAATGAGTCACTGAAAACATGCATTCATTTTGTTTTATTAATTTTTGATATAGGAGTTTATACAAGAAATAGAAACTTTCGTCTATATAAATCATCAAAAATAGGAAAGCATGTGGCTTTGGAGGTCGCTAAAGATAACAGATTTTCTCCTCCACAGTCAACGAATATTTCTGAAGAATATCAATATTTCCTCTCTTCTTTGGTCAGCAATGTCAGGTATGTAGTGCCGGAATTAAACCATTGTGTACTCATGAATATTTATTAAGCAGTGAATGGCATTGTATAGTACTAAAATGTGAATTGTGTAAATTCATTCTTCCTTAAGAAAAAGAAAGTCAGGGGGCTGGCCCGGTGGCGCAGCAGTTTCGTCCGCGCTTGGCAGCCCGGGGTTCCCGAGTTCGGATCCCGGGCGCCCGCCGACGCACTGCCTGTCAGCCATGCCGTGGCGGCGTCCCATATAAAGTGGAGGAAGATGGGCATGGATGTTAGCACAGGGCCAGTCTTCCTCAGCAAAAAGGGGATGATTAGCAACGGATGTTAGCTCAGGGCTGGTCTTCCTCACCAAAAAAAAAGAAAGTCAGTTCTTAAAAGTTTAGTTAAACTGTTCTTTTTTGTCCGTTAACTGAAAAATGATAGTAAAAGTTCTTTCTTAATCACTTAGTTTTCTCTTTATATCCTTTTGCAGTTACATTTTATGTATTTTCCAGTTTTTCTAAAATGATTATCACTTCTATAAAGAAGAAAATAAAAACTAGTATTGCATTTGGAAACATCTCATTTTCTTTTCATATATGCACTTACATACATATAATTTACATAGCTCCATTCAAAAATTATTTCTTAAGATCATTATTTGGATGGGTATGTCACCTTCTTGATCCACTCAACGTTATATCATTATTTGCCAAGTTAATAACTTGCCAACGGTGAATTGTAAATAAAACTTTTAATGTCTATATAACTTTCCATTATATTGATGTACTCTAGTTTTTTGTCAGTTCTATTATTGAACATTTAGGTTTTCATGTTTTGGTCATTTTTTAAAAGTGTGAAAGACATCTTTCATCAGAAATATTTACCTTCATTCCCCTTCATTCTGGGCTGGCAGTTTTTGTTAGTCCACAACATGTAGTTAAGGATCAGACTAAATTGCCTTGCTAAATTAACCTGCTTTAATTCTTCTCCCTTTGCCTTCACTAGATATAATTTTAAAGAGAAATTTCATGGAAATGAATTTT
Organism: Tapirus indicus; assembly: GCA_031878705.1. Classification (NCBI taxonomy): domain Eukaryota; kingdom Metazoa; phylum Chordata; class Mammalia; order Perissodactyla; family Tapiridae; genus Tapirus; species Tapirus indicus. The sequence continues at coordinate 27,302,759 of CM062937.1, read as the reverse complement.
AAGTATTTTTATTAAAATTCATTTCTGTAGAGAAGGTTCTGTCTGGATGTCCACTTGATAGCAGTCGGTTACCAAGGAGGGTGGGAAGATGGGTTGTTTTTTCCCTTTATTTCTGGACTTTTTGATTTCTTTCATAACATATCTCAAAGTAACATCAGTCTTAGTTTCCTTACCTTTAAAACAGAAATAATATTAACACCCATCTTAGGGAGCTGTTGTGACAAGTAAGTTAAAGCTGTACATGTAAAACATTTACAGCAGTGCCTGGCACATGGTATTTGTTCTGTAAACATTAGTTGTTAGTAGTAGTAGTTTCTGAGATTCTAGAATTAGTATGGTAGTAGTGTAAAAATTATGACTGTTGCTGCCCACTGTGTTGGCACCAGAATAGAATCCCATTCTATCATGTGTGGGAGAAGCAACACAGTAGGCCTGTAATACAGCCTCAAGTACAGGTAATCTCCCAATTACCAAATCCCATTTCTTTTGTAGTTTCAATGTAATTTCACAGAAGTGGAGAGTTCTACTGGATAGGGTTACCTTAATTGTCTTTTGTGTATCCAAGTAAATATCAGGTATTTTTCATCCTAAAATAAAGGCTAAATTCTTTATGGTTATGAATGTATCATTTCTTTCAGTTAATTTGAATCCATTTGCTTTTGCTTTCATCCCGCTTTTCTTCTTTTATCTTCCTATTATTCACACTTTTAAAATCATTGTAACATAAGTTTCAAAAGCTCTGAATGTTTGAGGAATAGAATTATACTTTATTCTATAGCTTCAGTCATCCTAGAGTTCTCTGATTTCACTTTGTAGTTGAGGAAAGTTATTTTAAATGTTCACCAAACTACTCTTTTTTATATGGGTAGGATTGATGCTTTTGTAGGCAAATGTGGCATAAATGTCCTAGAACAATAAGCTGTTGAATTAGCTGTTGAACATACTAACGGATTTTAGTATGGAACTATTTGAAATTCATTTTTTCTGTAGCCATGTCTCTTTAATTCTAATAAAATGTTACTTTGTTGTACATATTTTCTTCTTCAGATTCTCAGATACTTTACGAATTCTTACATGTGACACATTTCAGAATGAACAAAAACGAGTTGAGTATTTTAATGGTACCAGCACTTCAGGTAATTTTAAGAAAACAATTTCCTATGGATATTTAAGGATACAAAATTTATTTTGCCTTAAAAATCTTAAATCTTAAGTATTCATATCTACCAATCCTTTAAAACAACTATGTTTCTCTCCAGAATGGAAAAAGATGTTTTTTAAAACTTATTCACAAATTTTCATTTTATGTTGTTTTTGAAAAAAATACTAAAATAACGTAGATTGTTTGTGTAAAATAAACACATATTAAAATAAAAAAACTATAAGTTTTCTTCATCCCTCTGTCCACAAAGATGGAGAGCCACTGTTAATAGTTTCCTGTTTAACCCAGGAGGGCTTTTCCTATATTTCTAATATATGGAGAGCTTCCTTATTCTTTTAATAGCTGCATAGTTTTCCATGAAATCTTTATGTCCTTCATTTCTATATGGAAAACAGACAGATTTTTTCTAAGATTTCATGCATAAACTCTCCAGTAAACATTTTATACCCCTATTTTGGGCTATCATTGTTTATAATAGTGAAAAACTGAAAACAATCTAAATGTACAACAAAATGGGATTGAGTACATCAATTACATCAAAATATTCTGTAGCCCTTTAAGTTTATAAAGCCTGTATAATATGGAAAATGTTCATTTATGATGTTAAAAGGAAAGACAGACTCTAAAATTATATGTGAAGCATGATCACAAGTTTTATTTAAAAATATGGATAGCATATTTTCTTATATTTGTTTCTTCTAGCTGTTTAACAGTTATTTCTGGACATTGATTTGAAGTTTATTTCTCTTATTCCTGCTTCACTATATATTTCAAAATTTCTCCAATTATGTATATTACTTTTGTAAGTGAAATATAGGCTTTCAGAAAGCTAGGTTATTCTGTCTTTAAAAATTAAATGAGATTTTAAATAAATTATTCTAAATTATTCTGGTAGATTCTTAGATACAAAATATAACTGAATTGTCTGTGCCCTACAGTGAAAGACCACCAGAGAACACACCTGTAGTGAGCAAGCTGTTATTACTGGTTGCAGCGATGGAGAACACACCATAGGGAACCGTAGGGCATCACAGTTAGAAGGGTGTTAGAAAGAACTTACAGGATTCAGGTTTGGGTTAGGTGCTTTTGAGGAGTGTCCAAGGAAGTGTGGCTTTGTTCTGAATTGCATGCTGTCGGGGACAATTCTATGATTGAATATCTTGATTAATCTTGAAGGAAGGCGGGTTACAGACAGACTAAAGCTGCAGTTGGTAAAGAAGCAACAGTTACTTATATTAGACAGGATGGGGGTGTTTGGTCATTTTTGTGGCCTGGAAAATGTTCATATTTTGTCTGTGTTCGCATGTGATTACAGAGTGGTCTTGTTTTTGTCTTGAATCGTCATGGCCACAGAGTCTTCTTATCTGATCTTGAAGTTGTGTGAAACAGTTTATGATTAACAGGAGAACACAGGGCTGAGCTGTGAGTGCTCACCCAGCTTATAGCAACACCAAAGCCTCGCTGATAGTAATGGGCCAGCTTCTGGAATAAGGGGCTCCTTTTCTCTTTACCAGAGGGGGAAAGCAGTTGAAACGATTATAAATGCTTTTCAAGAAAATTAGTTAACATTTGACTTGAGAGGTTTGAATTTTACCTGCTTCCTTGTAGGGTAACAAGAATCCATGATTACTAGACTTATTGTGGTGATGGTTCCGCAGTATATACAAATATCAAATCATTAGGTTTTACACCAGAAACTAATATAATTTACGTCCATTATACCTCAATTAAAAAAAAATAAGAATCCATAACTGGATGAAAGGCAATTGCCAAAAAAGGAAAAAAATCTGGGGGGTTGCAAATTGTATTAAACAACAACTTAAATCAAAATTTAACTCCTTAACTTTTAGCCATTATAATTTGTAATTAACTTTTCTCTGTGTTGCAGTAGAAACCATTGAAGGTTTTCAGTGCTCACCCTACCCTGAAATTGATCAATTTGTTCTTTCTTTGGTGAATAAAAATGAAGTTAAAGGAGGTAAAGATAATCTTATTATTTATTAACTGTTATATGATCGAGTAATAATACTTTTAGAAACATTATTTGCATTTTAGGAATTCGGCGTTGGAACTACTTTTTCCTAGAAGAATTATTGGTGTATGATATTTGTAAATATCGCTGGTGTGAAAACATTGGAAGAGCTCACAAGAGTAACAATATCATGTAAGTAATATTGTTTGTTAATGACTTCTACGTATTTAACCAATGTTATATTTTAAACATTTATAATTTTTAAAGTTGAGAATATAAAAATGATTTTGTTTTTATAATAGATTTAGTTGTAATTCAATTTATGTTGTATGCAGTTTGTGTTTTATAATATTTAATTTGAATATCTTAATTATTACGTTGCTTCTGGCACATATTATCTTTATTTGGTCAAATAATCCCTTAGATAGTATAATCTTGAGAAGACTAAGGTAGAATTGAGTAGGGTTAGAAAGAAATGAGAGGCAGTAGACAGGTGAATGAACGATGATGGAAGGTATGTCTCTCCTTTGTCTGTTGCCATTGGCCTTTGACACCTTGTGGAGTCTAAATCAAAACTGAGCAAATTTGGACAAGAAGGAAACTACTCAGTTAGTGTTAAAAGTTGGGGTTAAGGTTATGTTGACATGTTCAAGACAAAGAACGGTGTAGAAGGGAACCCGTATTTATTGAATGCTTGCTATATATGCCAAGCCCTGTTTTAGGAGTTTTTTTTAAAATGCCCCTGGTAAAAGGAGAAGTAAAGGATGAATTAAAATGGGAAATAGAATTTATTTAATATAAAGATATGGTTAGAATAAGGATAAAATACAAACTCAGTAGTTATCAGTTATGATATGAGAAATTTTGCTATGTTTTATATTTAACATCAAAGCTGAGACTTCTGTATATCAAGCGTGTGTGGCACATATACCAGAGATGAGAAAATGATCATGAAGCTTGCTAGAAAGCTGGAAAACATGTTGGGTAGCATGATTCAGTACTATACTTATATATGTAGATTAATTTAGTTAAAAAAAAAACAACTTCAGAAACTAAAGGCTCAGTACACAAAGCTATAACATAGAAAAGCACAAAGGAAAAGATCCCCCATAGTCACAGAACCAGTAATAACTATGGTTATGATTTTGATGTGTCTTTCGAGTTTTTTTCCTATGCATATAAGTTTACAAAACAGTCATTATTATATGGTCATCATCTTTTAACTTTTCGAGATTCTCAAGTTGCTGTATATTTCTTGCTGAAGAATTATCGGGTTGTGTTATGTATCCATAATCTATTTTTTTCTTAACTGTGAAATATATGTATAAAAGAGTATATGTAACGTGTATGTACATTTTAAAGAGTAACACTAGAATGACTACTTGTCATATCTGCCACCCCCGTTAAGAAAGAGAACTTGAGGGGCCGGCCCGGTGGCGCAGCGGTTTCGTCCGCGCTTGGCAGCCCGGGGTTCGCGAGTTCGGATCCCGAGCGCCCGCCGACGCACTGCCTGTCAGCCATGCCGTGGCGGCGTCCCATATAAAGTGGAGGAAGATGGGCACGGATGTTAGCCCAGGGCCAGTCTTCCTCAGCAAAAAGAGGAGGATTAGCAACGGATGTTAGCTCAGGGCTGGTCTTCCTCACAAAAAAAAAAAAAAAAAAAAAAGAAAGAGAACTTGATCAAACCTCAGAAGCACCTTGTGGGCCAAACCCCAATTTCTTCCTTTCTCTGGCCCTCAGAGATAATAGCTATTATCCTGGATTTGTTTTAATCTTTCCCTTGCTTTTCTTTATGATTTTTTCCATATATATTTGTATCCCCAAACAATGTATTGTTTCATTTTATATATTTTTGAATCTTATGTAAATTGCATCCTTTTGACTTGTTTTTTTTGGTCAACTTTGTATTTGTGAGGTTCACCCATAGTGCAGCATGTCGCTGTTGTTTATTCTTTTTCATTATTGTATAGTATGTCATTATATAAATATACATATACAAGTTTATCTATTGTCCTACTATGGACATTTGGCTTACCATTATGAACACTGAAGCTGCAAATATTCTTGTACGTACTGCCTAGTGCACATATGCAAGAGTTTTTCAAAGTATATACCTAAAAGTAGAATTGTTGTGTCATAGAATGTGCACATATTTCATTTTACTAGATAATAAATTATTTTCCCAAATGGTCATGCTAACTTATGCTCTCACCAGCAATGTTTTCAGATTTTCTACTGCTCCATATTCTCACCAACACTTTAGTATTGTTAGGTTTTAAAATTTTGTTTTGCTAATCTGGTGGGTATAAAAAGATTTGTAGTTTTCATCTGAATTGCTCTGATTACTAATGAATTTGAGGATTGGATTGTCAAACCTCACTCATACGAATCAGAGATCTTAACCAATGTCAAGCTTTTCAAGTAATTTTAAAGGTACAAGGAATCAAAATGCACAGGTGAAGCAGAGTGAGGCCTGAGACATCTGGCATGGCTGGCTCCGCAGGGCCTTCTGCACTAGACGCTCTCTTGACCCAGGTTTGAAAGCTGAGTGGAGGTGAGCAGTGACCACACAGAGCAGGGAGCACTGACGTTGTGAAACATCTGCATTTTATACTCATATAGTTAGAGAGTGTGTGTGACATTTCCAGGGAGCATGCCACGTAAATAAAGAGACTCTAGGTGTATTTACTCCAAGTGGAAATCAGAAACATCCTGCAAAGAGCATTCTATAGGTAGAGACTCTCCGCCAGCAAATACCATCCATCCAGAGGTTCCCAGACTTTCTCGGTTCATGGTACACCTAGTATCTTAGTAATTTTTCCACACTGTTGTGAGGCCAAAAGAAATACCTAATGTTCTGTTTATTAATTAGTTTCAAACAATAAGTATTTATGTTCTAACAATGTAGTAGCTCTTTGAAAAAACAATATTCATAAATTGAAAAAAATATTTTTATTTCATTCTTTTTATTATTGAGGTGGAAGTGACATATAACATTATATTAGTTTCAGATGTACAACATAGTGATTTGATATTTGTATATATTGCGAAAAGTCACCACAATAAGTCTAGTTAACATCTGTCACCATACATAGTTGCAAAATATTTTTTCTTGTGCTGAGAACTTTTTAGACTTACTCTCTTAGCAATGTTCACATATGCAACACAGTATTAACTATAGTCACCATGCTGTACATTACACCCCCCATTTCTTATTTATCACTGGAGGTTAGTACCTTTTGACCCTTCTTAATACAATTACTTATTAACAAAATGTGTCCTTTTGAGCTCTGCATAACCTCCTAAACCTTGGAATCAAATTGGACACTGCCACCCCCACTGTCATGTCTCGTTCCACATTGACGTTGATGGTACTTTTTATCACAGCCAACACCAAAAAAACCCAGCTCTGCAAAGATAGAACATCACTGAAAGGAATGAAGGGTGATGTAATACTGAAGTCGTGAACTGCAAGCAAGTAGTTTGTGGGGTGCTTGACAGAGGTCAAGTATCACTGTGTTTCCCTGGAAAGATGTAAATATCCTACATGCCCTTTGGTATACAGTTGGGATCTGCAGCATTAGTCTGTTTATTAAATCTATTACTGGAATGTTTATGAGGTGATTAGACTGAATTGCCTGCATTTTTTTCTCCTGGTTACGTGTCCTGCTGCCACGAGGAATGTTAGCCATTTTATGTTTCTTTTTCTGTGAGATGTGGGAAGATTTTAAACTTCTTAAATTTTTAGAATTTTATTTTTAGTAGTTATAGGATTGTTTAGGTTTTCTGTGACTTTTCAAGTTTGCTTAGTTTCTTATATTTTTATCTAGTACTTTGTTTTACCAGAATTTTCAGTGTTACTGGCAAAAGTTGTTCATAATATTCTTATATTTTTAGTCTATTCTGTATTGGTAGTTACATCTGTGTTGAATTTCTAATAACATATGTCTTTATGTTTTGTTTAATCTTGCAAGAATTTTATTAGTTTTCACATCTTGGCCTTGTTGATTCTTTTTAATTTTTGATCTTTATTACTTCCTGCCTTTTATTTTATTATGTTTATTCTGTTGTTCATTTTCCGAGTTACTTAACTCATTTGTCTTTAGCTATTCTTTTTTGTAAATAAGCTTTTAAGAGTCTAAATTTTCCTCTATAGATTACTTTAGCTCTGTTTCACACTTTTAATATGTATTTTCAATTCCATTCAATTCTAAGCATTTTCTAATTTCCATCATGATTTTTCCTTGAGTCATTGGTTATTTAGAAATGTTTTTAATTTCCAAGTTATGGGTTTCTATTAGCTATCTTTTTGTTATTTGTTTCTAAATAATTTGCTATGTAGTCAGAGAATGTGTTGTTTGAATGAATACTTGTAAATTTGGTGAGATTCACATTGTACCTAGCCAGCATAGTCAATTTTTATCATTGTTTTGTGTGTGAATGTAAAGAGCTGCTTCTAATTATTTGAAGCAGGTTCATGTATGACTATTATGTCAAATTTGTTAGTTGCTTTTTAGTTATGTCATTCACATTTTCTACATCCTTACTGAATTTTTTTGTGGTTGTTTTTTGTATCAGTTATCAAAAGAATGCTTTAAAAATCTTGATTTATGGTAGAAGATTTGTTTATCCTTGAAGTTCTGTCAGTTTTACTCACATATTTTAAAGTATCTTGGTGGTTACATATTGGGAATTATTCTGTCTTCCTGGGAGGAACTTTTGTCAATATGTCCTTTTTGACCTAAAGTCCATTTTGTGTGATTTTTGGCAACCATGGTTTGCTTTTGGTTGGTGTAAAACTATTTCCATTCTTTTACTTTTTTTTCCTTTTTTTTTTGGTGAGGAAGATTGTCCCTGAGCTAACATCTGTGTCAGTCTTCCTCTATTTTGTATTTGGGACACCACCACAGCATGGCTTGATGAGTAGTGTGTAGGTCTGTGCCCAGTACCCAAATCCCCAAACTCTGGGCTGCTGAAGTGGAGCACATAAACTTAAACACTATGCCACTGGGCCAGCCCCCTATCCCTTTACTTTTTAACTCTTCTCCATCTTTAAGTCTTAGGTGTATCTCTTGTAAACAGCATGTAGCTGAATTTTGTTTTCTATCCAGTCTGGATACTAAGTAATAATTTTTTCTTTGTTTTTAATGTAAAGGATTTTGGTTGATCTGAAAAATGAAGTTTGGTATCAGAAATGTCATGACCCTGTATGTAAAGCAGAAAACTTCAAATCTGACTGTGAGTTATTAATTTTTACTTTTACCACTAAGTAAGAATTAGATATCTATCTAAAATAATTTTACTATCTTTCTGATTCAGGTTTTCCATTACCTGCTGAAGTATGTCTCCAGTTTCTTCTCAAAGAGGTAAGTGCAGTTTTGAGTTTCTTTCTCATTACTAACTAGTTCTTAGTATAACAGTATAAATGAGCTAAGAGTAGTATCCAAGTGTGTCCAGATGTCATTTCTAGAAGTAGAATTATGTCAAAGGGTATATGCATTTTTAGTTTTGGTAGATATTATCAGATTGCCAAACTAACATTTTTCTTTTAAAAACTTTTATTTACCCACATAATTCACATTCATTTTAGGAAAAAATTAGAAAACACACAAAAACAAAAGGGAAAAAATCATCATCACTCATAATTTGACCACTTAGAGATAACTGATGTAAATATTTTGGCATATTTTTTCCAGAATTTGTTTCTGTGTATGCCTATATATATATATATATATGTATATAATTTTTTTTTTTACTGAGGATGATTTGCTCTCAGCTGACATCTGTTGCCAGTCTTCCTCCACTTTATATGTTGATTGCTGCCACAGCATGGCTGATGAGTGGTGTAGGTCCATGCACAGGACCTGAACCTGCAAACCCAGGCTGCTGAAGCAGAGTGCGCTGAACTTAACCACTATGCCACAGGGCTGGCTCCAGTATATATATGTGTGTATGTATATATATATATATTTTTTTTTTGAGTCATAGTATACATACTGTTTTGTAGTCTTTTTTTTTCCTACTTAAATTATCAGATATTTTCAGTAGTACATGTTACCAAATTGCTCTCCATAAAAATGATAGGAAATTAGACTTCACAATTTATGAGAGCATCTATTACCCCAAACATTTGCCAACTTTGCTTATTTTTACCTTTTAATCTTTACCAACCTGGTAGGCAAAAAGTGGTATTCAGTTGTTTTCATTTACATTTCTTAATTAATTAATGAAGTTGAACTTTTTTCAGATTTACTATTTCTATTATGGATTGCCTATAACTGACCTTTGTCCACTTTTCTATGAGATCTTATTAATATTTTACAAGAATTTTTTATTAAATACTCTTGTCAGGTTATCTTCTAGACGTTTAATTTTAGTGTTTTCTTCCCCCACATCTATCAGCCGTTTCCTTTATCATGTTGTGGTTAGAATAAGAGTTACCTGCTGCAAGCTGAGTAAGTGCTTGAGTTTACATTCTAGATAATGGTCTGCTACCTATTCAATTTGATTAAAAAAATTCTCCTGAAAAAACTCATACATCCAAGACAGAAATGGTAGAAATCTCATTCGTGGTCTGTGGGAGCTGTACATAAAGCAGCTGAGAGCCAGATTCTCTGGTAAGCTACTAGGTTAAAAAGGGTTTTGAAATAACCAAGAACAAATTAAATTTTTAAAAATAAACTTTGCCTCCAAGAGGAGGAGCAATATGTTATCCTTGTTCATTTGGAATGTGATTTTGATGTTTGTGGTTTCAGGGGATTTTTACAAGTTACTTTTTCCGCTGATCTAGTAATACCTCAAAAATGCCATAGTTGAAAGTACTCTTGGTGTACAGTATAACCACTGCTTGTACATAACTTATTTTGGTTTTTTATATAAAGTGAGAAATAAAAAGAACCCCCATGTACCTATCACTTAGTTTTAACAGTTAACATTTTTGTCATTTCTGCTTCATCTTTTTTGTTTTGTTTTTAGTATTTTAAACCAAATTACCAGTATTATTTGACTGTTTTTTATTTATTGCATATTTATTATTTATTGCACTGATCATTTTAGTCTTTTGACATTATTTAAAAAAATTTTTTAAACCTACAGAAATGTTGCACAAGAACAGGAAACTCTCCTGTATGCCCTTCACCTAGATTTGCCATTTGTTAACATTTGGCCACATTTGTGGAGCACTCCCTCTACTGTGCATACACATATTATTTTTGATGAATCTTGTCTTAGTAATTTCGGGCTGCTATAACAGAAGACCGTAGACTGGGTGACCTATAAACAACAGAAATTTGTTTCTCACAGTTCTGGAGTCTGGAAAGTCCAACATCAAAGTACTGGCAGATTTGGTGTCTGGTGAGAGCCATCTTCCTCCTGGGTCCTCACTTGGCAGAAGGGATGAGACAGCTCTCTGGGGTCTCTTTTATAAGGGCATGAATCCCATTCATTAGGGCTCTACCCTCACGATCTATTCACCTCCCAAAGTCCTCACCTCTTAATACCATCACATTGGGGATGAGGATTTCAACTAACGAATTTTGGTGGGGGATACAAACATTGTCTATAACAAATCTCTTGAAAAGTAAGTTGCAGACATCAAAACCCTTCATCTCTTAATATTTAAGCATTCAGCTGGAGTATAAGGACATTCTTATATAGCTATGGTAAAATTATTAAATTCAGAAAATTTAATGTTGATACAATTATCTAATACACAATTGAGTCATATTTTGACAGTTGTCTCAAAACTGTTCTTTGTAACATTTTTCAGTCTATGTTCTTAGTTTTTTAAAATACTTAATAGGGAAATAAGTCTGTTTTTAATATAGCAGATATATTTTCCAATTTGCCTTTAGCTGGACTATCCACTTTTTAAAAAATTCAGTCTACCCTTGCTGTAGCTCCATCTGTATATATTGAAGAGAATGTACCACAGGAGCTGCAGGCATTTCCAGATTTGGAGTTTCAAGAGTGTCTGAGCTACAATGGCAGCAGCATTTGAATTAATGAACTCATTCCCATGGTCACTATATTGGAGACAGTATCATCCAGCCTATTCATTTTAATATCTGTTGAAGAACTGGTCTTGTATTTAATACCTTAATTCAATACAGATTGACTGTGTGGTGAAATCATCACATATTCTGACTGATAACCTGTATTTTCTTTCTATCTCAGTCTCCCGTACCCTCCCCTTTGGAACTAAAGGACGAGGAGTTTACAACAGATGAAACAACAAACAATGAAACCAAGAATCCTCATGAACCATCATCTTGTACACTGTCAAAAGGTATATTTTCTGGTGCTGACTGGGATAGTGGCATTGACGATACTTCTTTTTTGGAAGCTACTGAAGATGCTGAATTAGCAGAAGCTGCAGAGAACAGTCTTCTCAGTTATAATAGTGGAGAGGATGAAATTCCCGATGAACTAATTATAGAAGTATTGCAAGAGTAGCTAATTAACTATGGACACTTACATAACCAGCCTGTAATTTGTCTGAAGACAGATTTAATAACAAACATAGTAACTTATTATTAAACCTATTTATATCAACTAAATTTTATCACTGTTTTCCAATTCTTGTTTCTTATTGAAGTAAACCAGTTTTATTGAAAATTAGCTTTGTTGTAAACTCAGAAATCTCCTTATTAACCAAAGTTAGTCTGTGTTCATATCAGTTTAATTTTGCATGTTTATTTATAGTTTAAAACTCTCTTATATGTCCAGGGACTGATTAGGATTAGGTGTCAACATTTTCAAACTTATTACTCAAGACACTAACAAAAAAGTTAATTATGACCTCTAAAACTACTATACAGTCAAACTAATGCCACTTAACATTGTTCATTTAATTTGAATGACAAATATTAAATTCTGGTGACAAGGCCATACAACCAATCTGAACAGTTAGACAAGTTTACTCTTTGTTGTTATAGCAACATTCTCAGATACATTAAAAAAAGAAATGTTCAACTCAAATTAACAGTAATAAAGTTTGGGTTTTCTCCCCCAATCTCCTTTGTGGAAAAATGAAGTAAAATATATATCTCTCCTTTTAATTCTTCAAAAAGAATTTTTATTTATAAAAGTACAGTTTCAGAAGGCAACAGACAGCAGCATGAGACTAATCTTTTATAGGCACATTTTAGTAAACTGGTTTTCTCATTCCTGGTCAAGGAGCTTCTCTAATTGATGGTTGATACGTTGCAGATGATTTTCAGCTCCCAAAAGGGTTCTTGCTTTGAATAACAGAGCTGGAAGGCTGGATGAATCGTACTGTTAAAGGAAAATTGTTTAGATTAACAAATATCAAAAATTTATAACCTTGTTTTACATAGCTCAACGTTATGACCAAATGCCAATTTTAATAGAGCTTTCCATTAACTACTCTTCATTTTTTTAAACTAGGACCATTAAGAAAATTGGTTTTAATCCATTTCCTTAGGACATAATTGATAAATAAGGTTACAATGGAACTGCTCTGCAAAGCTTGAGCTGATCTCATCCCAGAAGACCAGTTGTTCAAAGAACTGTGGCATCTGAATTATTTAAAACAGAAAATCATACTTGGGACAGGTCAAGACTTGGTTTGGGCAAGTCTGCTAGAGCTCTGTGGGGTCTGCTTGATCTCATGCCCATTTTAAACACAGAAAACTGTGAGGCAGATTTACCTTTAGTGTAAAAACTGATGAAATGAGAACACCATGTCCATAAAAGTTCATGAGGAAAAAAATCTATCTAGAAAAATTATTTAGTGGGAAAATCAATTAAATGCCTTAAAAGCTGTCAATCCAAATGTTCTTAATGATTCAAGACAAAATTAGATACAAACCCAAAATAAAATAGAAAACAAAACCCAACTCATAATTTTGAAATAATTAACAAAGCCAAACTTCATGTTGCAAATTGTATCTAAGGTGGGTGACTAAATTCCCCTTACAGAATTAGCTTATGATAGTTTGTTGTTTAACACGTTTTCAAGGTGGTTTTCTTAGAAATGAAAATTGAACAGAAAAGCTGTCAGACTATGACTACTACTCACCTAATGATGGAATTCTTTCTAGAATATAACCTACCATATTACTATGGAATTCAGTTTAACAAATATTTGAGATCCTAATGTGTTCAAGCTACTATGGGGCACCTGCTCTTGGAGGGGTAAGGGGCAAGAACTAACATTTGGTGCTAGATTTTCAGTTTAGGAAAAGGTGTAAGACATATACCCAGATATCTACACTCTGTAAAGCAAAAAGGATAGATGCCATAATGGAAGTACAGAAGGCACTGAGGGCATGCAAAGACAGGATGTTAGGAAGAGTAGTGTATTCTAAACAAGGTAGAATCACTAAATCAAGTTTTCACCGAAGTTAGGATGTTCACATTCAATCAATGCTATTATTAATTTCTCCAAGTTTAGTAACCAAATCCCCACCAGTAACCAAATTTAGACTAGTTTGGTACTGGCGCAGAAAAAAATAATTTAAAAACATTCTATTTCCAGATATCTAATATATGAACCAACCTTAGGCTCAGGAGAATTAACTTTTAGATCAGTGTCAAAACCTTAAAATTGAATTTAGAAGTGAAGAATACAAGTATGATCATAAGATAATACATTTTACATAAAATTATATTAGGGTATACAATTTTTTTTTTCTGTAACTTAAACATTTCTATTAGTCTGAGCTGGTTATCATAACAGTAGCAAAATATGCAGCAAAAATCCGAAGCAACTACAAAATGTATTACAATAATAATATACCACACTTTTCCCTACTAATGCCCTTTTTATGTTTCTCAACTTCTAAAATTACACCTACCATTTATATGGGATAATGGCTTGTTTTTGAGACAAAAGATACTACAAACATGGGCTGAACAAAGAACAAAAAAGGTTCGTCTGTAAAACACATCTGAGTGGTCTTATGTGGATGACAATTTTAATAAAGCAAAGCATCGTTGTTTACTTGAGATTTGTACACAGAGGATACAGTTCCCTTGATGAAATTCAGTTCTCTGAAGCGTAAATGCCTTAATAAAATCAATGTTTCTGGATTTTTCTCTACTCCTCTACCCTTAATTGAGTAGCTAAAGAGTGACAATATAACAAATTTTCACTGATTTACAGCGATGCTGTTTTGGGTAGACTCGAATGTTGCGTCTACATTTCTCTTTTTCTCTTTCTGCAAAGCTTCTGGTCCTCTAGCCTGCAAATGCCCTCTATCTTCTGAAGCACAGTGAGAAGGAAAAATCGAAGTTACCGTTTCCTTTCCATTCGGTTCTCTCTCTTGAATATGTGAATAATCTTGATGAAGCTGTTTTAAATTAGATAAGAAATGTGCTGCATTCCTAAGGGAAGATTTTCTCTCCTTAAGTTCATCATATTTTATTTGTAGTTGTTTCAGCTGTGGTTCTAACCTAAAACAAGAAAATATTTTTCCCAGAAATAAATAACATGTAATAAACTGTAACAGCCTGTAGTGTGTGAGAATGTAAATACACTGAGTGAAGTAAGAAACAGCATGGGAGGTGGACTAGATGGTTTAAGATATCTTTGGCTCTGAAATTATGAATGCGTGAAAGATTCTAGATTTCAACTTAAAATATAGAAAAAACTCTGAAATATGACACACAATGAGTAATTAGCAATGAAACCCACGAAGAATATGCCTTCTATATCCTGAAATTCATCAAGTCATTTTTCAGGTCTTGGGAACTACTGAATTAAAACCTCTACTTAGTTAACATTTTAGAGCCTCTGGCAGGAACAGACAGGCATTGCAGTTTAATAGCAAGCGCACGGACCAAAAGCCTTCCCTCTGCCCCTTCCTCCTATCAAAATCTTGTCCATCTTCCAAGGTCCAGTAAAACCAGTGGGAAAACTATCACAGTGCCTGGATGAAAAACGTTGACCTTAGGCAAACTGCTTACTCTCTCCGTGGCTTGGTTTCATAACTATAATAAGGGATACCTTAGAGTTTTGGACCAGTAAATAAAAGGAGAGGGAGAGGTGCCATTTTTATATTTTTACAAATAAAGATATAAAAAGCAACCATTCTGTAACATAATTTGTGCATTGAACAAATGCGGCCTTCTGGAAAATTCAGTTCTGGCAGGGTTGTGCTCAGGAGTGCGGATGTCAGAGTCTGGCTCCCCACCTCCCAGGGATGTAACTGTGGGGAAGTTACCTCCCCAGGTCTTAGGTTTTCCACGTGTAAGGTTAAAATAATGATATACCACAGTTTTTTCCATGCCTTTTCAAAATACACGTCTCAACTTCTAAAATTATATCTAGAAAAGGAACAAAAGAGTCTGATCTTTAAGACATGTCTGAGTCTTTATAGCCATGATAACCTACCTCACAGGATTATGATGATTAATGAGTTAATATATAAAGCATTTAGGACAGTGCCCAGCACACACAGGAAGCTTTTTAGGTGTTAGCTATCATTATCATAATATCTTTAATATTCTTATTTTTGCCTGGGCCAGTGAAAGCTCTATCATGGGCCGGCACTTGTCCATATAGATAGACTAGATTTGGAAGCCAGTGGACTAGACAGCCAATTTCTCCCTCTTTTAAGCTTCTGTGGCAGTCTCTTCTTTAAAGCAGTACTTAATTATAGGCTGTCTTTTCTGATAATACCACTTTCTCAAGCTATTTTAAGAGCACAGCAGAGAGCATATCTGATACTGCTTATTCTCCCACTGCTTTACTGTCAGCCCTCCAGCTCCCACAACAGTCCTGACTGTATAGAAGAGCACCAAAAATACTGGTCAGTTGACCGGCTGATGTAGTGTGCTCCAGTCTTCCTAACAAGACCATGGGGACGGCCTGGCAAAGTCCTCCCAGCCGAACACTTGGGAATGGATTCACACGAATGCCATGCCAAAGTGTATGTTTCAACGATAACAACATAAACAAAAACTTAACACACAGCAGTTCCCATATGCCAATAACTATGGAGCACTTTCTCTATATTTATTTATTTAATTCTCACAACACCCTGTGAGGTGTAGGTATTATTATGCTCATTTACATATGAGGAAACTGAGGCACTGGGAGGTCAAGTAACCTGCCCAAGGTTGCACAGCCAGTAAGTGGCAAAGCCTGGATTCAAACCCAGGCAGTGTAGTCCTAGAGTCTATGCATTAAATCTCCAATTAGACTGCCTCTCAGGCCAGAGTTGAGAGATCTGATGGCAGATACATGAGTGCCGAATTCTCCTTTGCTAAAAGCTTCTCCAACTTGGCAGCATAACCTACCTTCATTGAGCTTCCAAGCTCAAAGAAAACCTGGGATTTTAATGAACACAGCAGCAAGTGTTACTAGCCCCACATGACATTGTCATTAAATCCTTCTAGGTAAGTTCTCAAAGGATTCTGATATCTTACCGAAGCAGTTCATCCTGGACTTCAATCAAACGCTGCCTTTTCTTTTTGATATCTGAAATCACCTAAATAATACAATGATTTGTTAGATTAATTTTGTAAATGTTTGAGCACTGCCATGTACACTGTGCCAGGTATTGGAAATACACTGAGAAACCAGACAGACCCCATTCTTACCATCATGGAACTTTGGTCTAATAGGGAAGACAGATATTACATACAAACAATATGTAATTACAACTTGTGATGTGTACTGTGAAGGGAAAGAACAGGGAACTCTGAAAAAGAAGAGTA
Organism: Tapirus indicus; assembly: GCA_031878705.1. Taxonomy (NCBI): domain Eukaryota; kingdom Metazoa; phylum Chordata; class Mammalia; order Perissodactyla; family Tapiridae; genus Tapirus; species Tapirus indicus. Next base: position 27,285,939 of record CM062937.1, on the reverse strand, counting down.
GGGGTTTTTACTCCAGGATGACCTTGAAGAGGAAGACCAGATCTTTACTACCCTATGAGCTATAAAGTAAGGAGTTTTGATTTTATCTAGGTACACAAGGAAAATAGAGAAGCAGGGAGGTGTCGTGTCATGATACAATTTATATTTTAAAGAGATTTCAATACAATAAATTTTATTATGTCAGCCATCACTTTTAATGACCACCTCATATTCCATTGCTGGACATTCAAACTGTTCCCACTTGCTTATCAGCAATGCAGAATGGACCAATAAGAGTTTAAAACTCAAACAAACAAACAAAGGCTTGGAAGGAAAACATATGTTTCAAATCTATTTCTATTATAAATGTAGAGGGGGAGCTGCTCTTCTACTCCTGGATTCATACAAGTTTAGAGCTAGAACCTTGGAGGTCATTTGGTCCAACTATAAACAGATGGGGAAAGTGGGCCCAGTGTTTACTGGCTTGTTTCTCCTTGTATACCAAGTCGTGTATAGTTTTCAGAAAGGTGGTACAACATTGCAATAGCAGAACCAGGACAAGAAATGAGATTTCCTGATCCTTAATCCAGTATTCTTCCCAGACTGTCCTTTCACCTGGGACAGTTATTCTAAAAGGTTTTGCTTTTTGACATCCACAAAAGTGATAAATATATATTACTTAATACTTATCCATATAAATGATCATTTTGGGCTCGAGTGCCATTTTTAGGCTGACTCGGATCCCCATTCCTTAGTGTGTATTAACAGTTTTCAACCACAAAAGCAACCAAATAAAAGCCTAACTAGAAAGATAAAAAATCTTATACAAACTCTGAAGGTCATAAACCCCAGAGTCAAGTCTTGACTTAACTCTACATATGTTAGTGTTATTAAATGACTGTATGCTGCTAATCACATGTGATTTACCTTAGTGTTCTTCCTTTTCAGAGTTTTCAACATCTCGACTTCTTTAAGCTACACAAAACAAAAAATATTTGCATGCATTTTCCAAAATTAAACATTTATAATTTACAATATATCACATTTAGTTTAAAAATGTGAAATATGGATAGCTCTAATGAGGTCTTCACCACATTACCAACAAATGCAAGCTTTTCTAAGATAACAGCATGCTGCCTCAGGATTAGTAAAGAAAATTTAGACCGACAAATGTATGGCAATGAACTTACCATTTTGATAAGTTCTTCTTTCATATGAGAATGAAATTTGTTGATGGCTTCCTTATAAATTTTAGATCCTATTTCTTGTCTATAGTGGAATAAAAAATCAAACTAGGTATCATATAAAGGATTTTGAAAGGTGTGTTTTATTTGCTTATTAGCACAGCAACAAATACACACACAATTTGGCATATGCCATTTTGAATATCTAAGATGGTATGGTCAGCTGGCAGCCCTTTCTCAGGCTTAAAAAAATACTGGAAACATCTCAACAAAAGGAAAAGAACGGCAAATATTTTTCCCTGAACCCTCAGGTATGTGGTCAGCTTGACTTCCTGACACTGGCCACATCCACAGGTGATATCAAGTGATATGGAAATGCTTACAGCCAATTCCAGTCTTGTCCTGCTGCCTGATCCAATGACCAGAAGACTTGAGCTCCTCCCTCCCTGCCTGCTAATAACTGGAGGAATAATTGTATAACACATTTGGACTAACCAACAAGTAAGTAGCCCAAAGCCAGCCATCCAGTTCTTCAAAAACTAATGCTGACCCAAAGAAACTGGTTCCTGTCATCAGGGAGAAGAGAGTCCAGTCTCCCAGTCTAGCTCATTCATGGCTGGACAGCAGACCCATAGTGACTGTGCAGCAGCAGCAGCAGACACTGCCAGTGCAGCTATTAGACCCCTACTTTGCCTCGGCACAGTACGATACTATAATTTAAAGTGTCCTTTTAATTGAAAGTAATAAAAAAAATTAACAAGACTAAGAGTTGGTTTTTTGTAAAGATCAACAAAATTGACAAATCCTTAGATAGACTATGAAAAAGAGAAGACTCAAAAAATGAAGGAGGCATTACAACTGATGCCACAGAAATAAAAAGAATTAAGAGACTACTATGAACAATTATATACCAACAAATTGAGTGACCTAGAAGAACTACATAAATTTCTAGAAACATACAACCTACCAACACTAAATCATGATGAAATAAAAAATTCTGAACAAACCTATAGCTAGTAAGGAGATTGAGTTAGTAATCAAAAACCTCCCATCCAAGCCCCAAGGACCAGATGCCTACACTGGAGCATTCTACCAAACATTTAAAGAACAATGAACACTAGTCCTCAAATTCTTCCAGAACATTGAAGAGGAGGGAACACTTCCAAACTCATTCTATGAAGCCAGCATCACCCTGATACCAAAATCAAACAAAGACACTACAAGGAAACTACAGACTAATCCTTGATTACTGATGCAAAACTCCTCAACAAAACACTAGTAGACAGAATTCAACAACATACTGAAAAGATTATACATCATGACCAAGTGGGATGTATTTCTGGAATGCAAGGATAGTTCAACATGAAATACAATCAATGTAATACATCACAATAACAAGATGGAGGACAGATGACACATGGTCATCTCAATTGATGCAGAAAAAGCATTTGACAAAATTCAACACCCTTTCATGATAAAAACTCTCAATAAACTAAGAATAGAAGGAAATTACCTCCACATAATAAGGCCCATATATAAAAAGCCCACAGCTAACATTATACTCAATGGTGAAAAACTGAAAGCTTTTTGCTCCCAGATCAGGAACAAGACAGGGATGCCCTCTCTTGCCACTTCTATTCAACACAGTACTGGAAATCCTAGACAGAGCAATTAGATAAGTAAAAGAAATAAAAGGCATCCAAATTGGAAAGGAAGAAGTAAAATTATCTCTCTTCACAGATGACATGATCTTATATGTAGAAAACCTTAAAGATTCCACAAAAAAACCCTGTTAGAACTAATAAACGAATTCAGCAAAGTTGTAGAATACAAAATCAACACACAAAAATGAGTTGCATTTCTATATACTAAGAAAACAATCCTATTTACAATACCATCAAAAAGAATAAAATATTTAGGAATAAACTTAACCAAAGAGGTGAAATATCTGTACACTGAAAACTACAAAATGTTGAAAGAATTTAAAGAAGATACCAATAAATGGAAAGATATCCTGTGCTCATGGATTGGAAGACTTAATACTACTAAAATGTCCATACTACCTGAAGCAAGCTACAAGTCAATGCAATCCCTACCAAATTCCCAATGGCATTTGTTGCAGAAGTAGAAAAAACTATCCTAAGCTTCATCTGGAATATCAAAGGACTCCAAATATCCAAAACAATCTTAAGGAAGCCAACCAAAGCTGAAGGCCTCACACTTCCTGATTACAAAACATATTACAAAGCTACAGTAATCAAAATAGTATAGTACTGGCATAAAGACAGACATATAGACTAATGGAAGACAACAGAGAACCCAGAAATAAACCATCATGTAAATGCTCAAATGATCTTCAACAAGGGTGTCAAGGCTAAACAATGGGGAAAGGAGAGTCTCTTCAACAAATGGTGCTGGGAAAACTGGATATCCACATGCAAAAGAGTGAAGTTGGACCCCTACCTTACACTATATACAAAAATTGACTCAAAATGGATTAAAGACCTAAATATACATTTTGAAACTATAAAACTCTTAAAAGAAAACATAGGGGACACACTTCACGACATTGGTCTTGACAATGAATTCTCAGATATGACACCAAAGGCACAGGCAACAAAAGAAAGAATAGATAAATGGCACTACATCAAACTTAAAAGTTCTGTGCAGACTTAAAAGTTCTGTGCAGCCAAGTAAACAAACAGAGTGAAAAGATAACCTATAGAATGGGAGGAAATATTTTCATATCACATATCTGACAAGGGGTAATATCCAGAATATATAAAGAACTCCTACAACTCAACAACAGAATAACTCAGTTGAAAAATGGGCAAAGGACTTGAGTAGACACTTCTCCAAAGAAGATGTATAAATGGCCAAGAAGCATATGAAAATGTGCTCAATATCACTAAATATCAGGAAAATGCAAATCAAAACCACAGTGAGATATCATCTCACACATATTAGGATAGCCACTTTCAACAAAACAGAAAATGACAAGTGTTGGTGAGAATGCAGAGAAACTGGAACCCTTGTGCACTGTTGATAGGATTATAAAATGGTGCAGCTGTGATGGAAAATAGTATGGAGGTTCCTCAAAAAATTAAAAATGGAACTATGCTATGACCCAGCAAGCCCACTCCTCAGTATATACCCAAAAGAATTCACAACAGAATCTTGAAAAAATATTTGCACACTCATGTTCATTATTCACAATAGCCAAGGGGTGGATGGATAAATGGATAAAGAAAATGTGGTATGTACATACAATGGAATATTATTCAGCCTTAAAAAAGGAGGAAATCCTGTCATATGCTACAACATGGATGAACTTTGAGAACATTATGCTAAGTGAAATAAGCTTGTCACAAAAAGAAAAATATTTCATGATTCCACTTACATGAGGTACCTAAAGTAGTCAAACAGAAACAGAAAGTAGAATGGTGGTTGCTAGGGGATGGGGGGGGGGAGAAATGGGAAATTGATGTTTAATGGCTACACTGTAGTTTCAGTTTTGCAAGATAAAAAAGTTCATAACAAGGTGCACATGCTTTACACTACTGTTACTGTACACTTAAAAATGGTTAAGATGGCAAATTGTTAACTGCAATTAAAAAGAAAGTGTTTCTACACTACACACCTATCAGAATGACCAAAAACAAAAAACAAAAAATAGTGTCAAAACCAAATGCTGGCAAGGATGCAGAGAATCTGGATCACTCGTATACTGTGGAACACAGTTTGACAGTTTCCTATAAAACCAAACATGCAATTACCATATGACTCAGCAAATGTACTCTTGGTCATTTATCCCAGAGAAATGGAAACTTACTTTTACACAAAAAAACTATGTGCATGTTCATGGTTGTATATTTGTAACTGCCAACAACTAGAAACAACCCAAATGTCCTTCAATGGGTGAATGGTACATCCACACCATGGACTACTACTTAGCAATAAAAAGGATTGGACTACTGACATATACAACAATGTGGATGAATCTCCCAAGAATTATGCTGAGTGAAAAAAGCCAAGCCCAAAAGGTTACACACTGTATGGCTTCATTTATGTAACATCTTGAAATGACAAAATTATAGAAACAGAGAACAGGTTAGTGGTTGTCAGGGATTAGAGAGGGTAGGGGAGGGTGAGAGGGAAGTGGGTGTCGTTATAAAAGGGCAACATAAGGACACAGGCAGCAGCAGGACACAAAAGATCCTTTTGATAATGGAACTAATTTGTATCTTCACTGGTGGTGGATACATGAACCATGAAAATTGCATAGAACTAAACACACAAATGAGAATAAAACTGAGGAAATCTGAATAAGATCAGAGGATTGTATCAATATCAATACCCTGTTGTCACATTGTACTATAGTTTCATGAGATGTCACCACTGGGGGAAGTTACGTAAAAGGTACCTGGAATCTCTATTATTTCTTACAACTGCATGTGACTCTACAATCATCTAAAAAGAAAACACAACTAAAAAAAGAATAAAGATGTAACTGGTTATAACACAATGAATTAAAGAAAAAAATTAATCAATAAAAAAGCATTTCTATACATCCACATTCACTGCATTAGTCACAATAGCCTAGAGGTGGAAGCGACTCAAGTGTCCACTGATGGATAAATGGATAAACAAAATGTGGTATATTCACACAATGGAATATTATTCAGCCTTAAAAAGGAAAGAAATTCTGACACATGCTACAACATAGATGAACCTTGAGAACATTATGCTAAGTGAAATAAGCCAGTCCCAAAAAGACAGATACTGCATGATTCCATTTAGATGAGGTATCTAAAGTAAACTCTTAGAAACAGAAAGTAGAATGAATAGTGGTTGCCAGCGGCTGGGAGGAGGGGGAAATGGGAAATTGTAATGGGTATACTGTAAAGTTTGTTTTGCAAGATGGAAAAGTTCTGGCTATTTGTTGCATAACAATGGAATATAGTTAACACGACAGAATTGTATACTTAAAAATGGCTAAGATGGTCAAGTTTATGTTATCTGTATTTTATCACAATTAAAAATTTTTAAATACACCAGCCCCATCTTTAAAAAAGTCATTTGCATTATAAATATGAAATCATTATTATTATTATTTTTTTGTGTGAGGAAGACCAGCCCTGAGCTAACATCCGTCGCCAATCCTCCTCTTTTTGCTGAGGGAGACTGGCCCTGGGCTAACATCCGTGCCCATCTTCCTCCACTTTATATGGGACGCCGCCACGGCGTGGCTGACAAGCAGTGCGTCGGCGGGCGCCCGGGATCCAAACCAGCGAACCCTGGGCTGCCAAGCGCGGACAAAACCGCTACGCCACCGGGCGGCCCCTGAAATCATTATTTTAAGATGTTAAAAACACATACAGAGTTAGAAAAGATGGTCAGGCCTTTCTGCATAGGGCTTATAATGATGATAAATTGGTGGATTCTACCAACCACAATGGTGGGTCTACATACAATACCCAGACACAGCTCTTTCATATCCTAGTGCCTTAAAAATCTGGTCACTTCCCTACCGATAACTGAGTCAGTTATTGAATATTCTAAGTGTGTAATGTTTGCAGTTCATGGCATACTTCCCTTCTTATACACACTGATGAACTGCTTACAGTCAGTAAGTCTGTTAACAAAGAGATTATTAGGTGTTGAGTGCCAGGTACAGGATGTTGTAAATAGCAGACCCTCAGATAGTTAACTTGATTTTGAAAGAGTGAAGATTTTCATGTGGTTGAGAACACTTACGTCAAGAAAATAAAATGAGATCCGTGGTTCAGCAGAATTATTTGTTATGTCAAAAACACAGAAGTGTTTTAAAATTTTAAAAGTTTATTGAAAATACTATGCCTCTTCTAAATCCTTTCTTACATCAAGAACTTACTATGCTAAAAGGCAAGATAACAATGCCATTTTCCCTAAAACATCAGAAATCTTTCCTTTGTTTAAAGAGATTTATGAGTGGGAAAATGCTAACACAATCAAGATGGTCTTGGGTATGTTAAGAGAACTTCCGTACCAGTTTTAACAGCAAACTGGCTCTGGAACATGCAGTACAGAAGAATAAAACAGACACTTCCTACAATGCTAATGATGAGTTAGCATGACAGGCTGCCTCCTTTTCCCAAAATCAACCTCAGAAGAATTACAAAGGGACAACTCCCCCAAATGAAGAAAGCTGTGAAAACCCCTGAGGGCTGAGGGGAAGAGGTGTTTAGAACCGGTGGATTGGTGTGGAGCAGTGGCTGTGGCCCAGGGCAGGAAAAGAGCTGCTGAGGTTGGCTCCTGCTTCTCCCGCGCTGATTCTCACAAATCGTGCCTCCCTGACACTGCAGCAACTCAGACCTCTATCCCTGTGTCCCCAAGAGTAAAACCTGGGCTGTGTGCTCGTGAGGCCCAGAGAGAAAGAGGGGGAGACTGACCAACTTTGGGTAGTTGTTTCCTCAGCCTTCCCCTGCCAACCCCACCAGGGCTGGAGAATGAAAACCTAAGGAGTATATCTACTTTTAATGCTACTTATCTCTGGGGGCAAAGGGTGAAGTCCTGCCCCGACAGGTTTTGTGGGACAGTGACTGAGGCTTCCCACCCTAGGACGCATCCACTCCCATCCCTTGCACTCACGGGAACTGACAGGGACCAAGGTTGGGCCTTCCCTCATACACTCTGTCTGAGAGAAAAGGTGACATCCCCAAGGGAAAAGAAGCTCACAGGCTGGAGTAACAAGACACTGGAGGGACACAACCATTTCAAAGGGGAAACAACTTATTACATCAGAAATTCTATCAGAAGCAGGTATTTCACAAGAGAGGATCCAGTCATTTGAAATTAGCCTAATAAATAGTCTAAAGAAGATATTAGCAACTTGAAACATGAATATAAGACATAAAAAGGAACCAAACAAATGTTAGATATAAAAACTAAAATAGTTAAATAAAGAACTCAATAGATGGGTAAGTGGCAGAATAGATATATCTGAGACATAAACTGACAAATTTCTGATTTCTAGATTGAGGAAATCTAGAGGAACGAAGCAAAAGACAATGATATAGAAAATAGGACAAAAATATTTTTAACTTTTGGAATTAAAAAAGAAACTTAGATTGAAAAAGTGAGATCCCAAATAGTGAAATTTAAGAATATCAAAGACAAAAATATTCTAAAAGCTTATATATAGAGAAAGAGCAGATCACATACAAAGAAACAAGACTTAGACAAACATCAAATTTTCCAAATCAACACTAGATGCAAAAGAACACAGAGGAATAGTGATTCCAAAGTATTTAAGGAAATGATTTAGAACCCAGAATGTTATATCCAGCTAAACTCATTCAAATTCAAAGTCATGATCAAAATAATCAGAAGGGTCTAGAAGTGTTACAACATAAAGAGCCACACTGAAAAGTGTTGGATTAAGCATTTAAATAAAAGAGACATATCCAGAGGAGGCTGCAAGAAATATATGAAGTAAAGTTGATCAATAAAATAGCTTAGTAACATCTGTTGCTGTCTTAGAGACAGAGAGAGAGAAAGATAAAAAAGAAAATTTGTCCTAACCCAGAATTAAAAGTGTCTAGGTATTATTATAAATGTAATGGAGTTTGGGGTGGGGGAAAGGGAGCGAAGACCAAGAGATAAGAGAGTTTGCCAAACTTCTAATCCTATTAGTGGGTAGTAATAAATTTTATTTTTTTTTAAAAAGTTAGAAAGGATTAAAAACATCAAAAAACAGAACAAAACAATTTAAAAACTATATCAATACATTCTTCCAAATATATAGATAATTACAATAAATGTAAATGTAAAGCCAATGGCTGAAATTTAAAGATGGACACAGTGGATTTAAAAAAGATTTTAATTAAAGTTTAAGATCAAAAATTGGAAGTAAAAGAAAGTAAAAAATATGTAAAATCTGGCAAATGCTAGCAAAAGAAATCTAGCGACACTATGTTAGTATCAGATAAAATAGATTTTAAGACAATCTTTAGGAATGGTGAGGGTCACTACATAAGGATAAAATGTTCAATCTATAAGACAGAGCAATTTTAAACATGATGTCCTAATAAAATAGTTTCTAAATATATATAAGCAAAAATTATTGGAAGTACCAGGAAAAATTGAATAATACTGATTCTACATAGATCCAACAATTAGAGATTATACATAGACATACTAATTAGAAATACCCCATAGATTAAAAGCTAGGCCATAAAGAAAGCCTCAAAATTTCAAAAAAATGGGTATCACCAGTCCATGAAATTAGACCACAACATATTTAGTTAGAAAGTTAATACAAAAATATAAATTAAAAAGTCACATATTTGGACATACAAAAACATACTACTAAATAATTCACAAGGTTAAAGAAAAATTATAATGGAAATGTAAAACTAAATGATAATAAAAATACTACATATCAAAAGCTGTGGGTGAGCAAAAGTGTACTTCAAGAGAAATTCTTAGGTACATTTTTCACAACATCAAAAGACTTACTTATATTCTAGGAGGGTTGTCTCAAACGCAGACAAGACAACATCTAACTCCATGATGTCACTGGTTTTCTTTCCTTTTAGACACCAAATATGTACACAATCGGAAATATCTAGAATATTAAGATAAGTGAATTTAATATACTGATTATCAATAACTTGGCTCGAGGTCCAGGGTTCTGAAAGCCTACAACAAAAATCGTCCCAAACTGTTAAAAATAGCTACAGTTGAAGCAGCACACAGGAGACTCACTCACTTCTTCCTCCGTCAAGTGCAGAGTCTCACAAACCCATCTACAGTCACTGGCTAACTGCTGTCTCCTTGCTTCTCCTATTTCTGCTGAAGCAGCCTAAAGCACCGCTCCCTTTTAATTACCTTGCTGTGCCTTTATTGAATAGTCTGCTGTTATCCAACACTACTGGTGACAGAGCTCTTCTTTGTTAACCGTATTTTCTTAATTTTAATCTACCAAATAGGCCACTTTGGGAACACATGAAGATTATTCAGTGTAGTGATCTAGATAGTGGTAATAATATATAGTAAGAGATTAAACTATAGTACATTTGTGAATGAAATACTATGCATTCATTAAAATGGTACTGTAGAAGACTTAATGACAAGGATGTGATCTGAGTTAGGGTGAGAAAAGCTCACTAAAAGGACTGAAGAGCACAGACCAAAAAACATGGAGGTTATTTTTGGGTGGAATTGTAGGTGATTTTACCTTCCTTCCATACCCTCTAAATTTTCTAAAATAAACATTTTTATATCAAGAAAAATATATAACTTGTCTTTAAAAGAACTGAAGGAAAGAGAGAAAATGCTTTATCCTCCCAAACATTTTTCAACAAACTTTTTATTTGTGTCAATAAAAATGATGCAAAATAACATTAATGAATCTCAAAAAAAGTTATGCCACATGATAGAAGCCTTATACAAAAGAGTACATACTACGTGATATATGAAAAATTGAACTGGATTAATGGATAGGTGATAAAGCAAGTATAATAAAATTTAATAGTAAAATCTAGGTGGTGGGTATATGAATATATACTGTAAAATTCTTTCAACTTTGTTGTATGTTGAAAATTTTCATGACAGATGTTGGAAAAAATCAGTTACTCCAAAGTCACATATTTTTAACTTTTTAAAGTGGCAGTTTTACATACTTACAATTACTACTTTAACAAATTAAGAAATGTTTTTTTAATGAAATTCTTGAATGATTGTCAAATACAAAACACTATTCTGTACCTGAGTCTATGGCTTCACTTCTTGATTTCTTCCTTTTGCCATGAAACATCTCCTTTCTCTGAGTTTTCTACCAAAAAAACACAGCAAAGAATTTTATTTAAGAAAAGTTTTCTTTCTCTTAAAACATAATGATTAGGGGGCCGGCCCAGTGGCGTAGCAGTTAAGTTTGTGCGTTCTGCTTTGGTGGCCCGGGGTTCACTGGTTCAGATCCTGGGCGTGGACCTACTCACCGCTCATCAGGCCATGCTGGGGCAGTGTCCCACATAGAAAAGCTACAATTCTACAACTAGGATACACAACTATGTACAGGGGCTTCAGGGAGAAAAACGAAAAAAGAGGAGGAATGGCAACAGATGTTAGCGCAGGGCCAATCTTCCTCAAAAAAACCCATAATGATTAAGAAGACAATGTTACAAAACACTATCAGTTAATATTTTAGCTATAATTCTCATTTACTTCTAAGTTAATATATTAATTATATAAATTATCTAAACTAATACAAGGGAACATTGAAAAAAAACTGTCTCAAAATAAAAAGTAAATAAAAGTTTCAGTTGGCTTTTAAAAGTGGTTGATTTGGAGGAAGTTGAACTTTTATCATTTAAGATAATAATGTGTGGAATCAGCTCAATTTCTGCTCCAAGCTATGATGAAGTAACAGCTTCTGAACTAGCTCCATTGCCATAAACAACCATAAAATGGGAGGAGTGGGGGTGACAACTTTATTCAGACATTGGGCAACAGGCAAAACAAGACTGGGGAACTCAGAAGGTGAACCCTACGCCCCGCCCCTCCAGACCTGGGGACCACTTCCAGACAGCACAGCCAGCGGAGTCCAGGCAAAGCATGGTGATCCTACTCTGCTGAGTGGCGGAAGTCGGGTACAGCAGCTGAAGCTCTCGGAATAAGCTGCTGAGAGGAGAGCATCAGAAGTCTGGGCGGGGGCTCCCCCAAGGTCTTCGACTGAGTACTGCACATGTGCAGAGTGAGACTACATCAAGTTTACCAGAAAGCAGCTCATAACAGATAACAGAAGACAAGCAATGCTGGGGGAAGTTACATGTGCAAAACGCAGAGACCTCATTAATGACTAGTTAACACCTGTCTATCTAGCTGAGCTAGTAGAAAGACCAAAACTCAGGGGTAATAACTATACTTTAGAACATGCAAACTCACACAGGGCAATACTGTTCCTAAAGCTTGGGGAAGGGGCGGGAATTTATTCCTTGTTTCTTCCAGCTTCGGTGGCTGAGGCATTCCTTAGCTTGTGGTCACATTACTTCAATCTCTGCCTCTGTCTTCACATCGCCTCCTCCTTGTGTGTGTCTGTCTAATCTCCCTCAGCCTCTCCTACAAGGATACTTGTTATGACACTCACAGGCCACCCACATAATCCAGGATAATCTCTTGGAATTAAGATGGGGACATATCTTTGGGGGACACCATTCAGCCCACCACATATGGGCTTAACCGCAGATTGTAAATGGCAAAAGAATGGTCAGTGAAATTGTAGACAAAGCAATAAAAATTTACCCAATTTGCAGATCAGAGATAAAAAGAGTTTGAAAAAAAATGATCAGAGAGTCTCAGAACCTGTGTGACAATACCAAACAATCTAAAATATGTATAATAGGAGTTCCAAAAAAAATTATATTTGAAGAAATAATGACTGAAATTTTCCCAACTTATAGATCCAAGAAGCTCAGTAAACTCCAAAGCAAGATAACAATATATCTAGGCATATCATAGTTAAAATGCCAAAAAACAAAGATAAAATCTTGACAGCAGCCAGAGAAAGGGGCATAGTAAATATACACGGGAACAAAGACAAATCTCACAGTCTTCTCATCACAAACCGTAGAGACCATAAGACAACAGAATGACAAATTTAAAGAGCTGAGGAAAAAAACTCTCAACCCAGAATTCTATATCCAGTGAATATATATTTAAAAACAGGGGTGAATAATGACACTTCCAGATAAACAAAATTTGACAGAATTTTTACCAGCAGACCTGCACTAAGAGAAATGCTACAGGATGTTCTTAAGGCAGAAGAGAAAAGATATCAGATGGAAACTCAGATCTACAGGAAGGAGATAAGAGAAATGGAAGAGAAAAATACGTGGGTAAAAATAAAAAATACATATTTTTTCTTCTCATAATTTCCTTAAAAGACAACAGCCTCAAGCAAAAATGACAACATTGTAAGGTTAGATTTATGTGTGTAGAATAAAATATGACAAAAATAGCACAGAGGATGATGGATGTATAAACGAAACTATAATATTGTCATGTAATGACATTCAAGTAGTGGGAAATAGTTAATTGTCATGAAGTACAATGTACAAAGTGGTAACACATTGATTCTAAATAGATTTTGCTAATTGAAGGGCTCATATTTTGAATCCAGGAGCAACCACTTAAAAATTAAGAGACATAGCTAAAAAGACAATAGAGGAAAGAAAATGGAATACCAAAATATATTCAATTAATCCAAAATTAGCAACAGAGGGACAAAAAAAAAACAAGGGACAAATGGAAAACAATGACTAGCATGGTAGACTTGAACCTAATCATATTTAAAATTATATCAAATATAAATTTATAAATATAAATTTTTGGAGAGCTAAGAGAGAGACAAAATAGAAGAGATGAATGGAAAATAGATGTAAACCTAACCATATCAATAATTACACCAAAAGTAAATGAACTAAACATTCCAATTATAATGCAAAGACTGTCAAACTGGATAACTATTTGCTATTCTACAGGAGATACACTTTAAAGATAAAAACAGGAGCATCATGGCTGAATAAGATGTCCCTTGTTTGTATACCCCACCTCAACAACAATTGGCTTCCATCCACAGATAAAAGTGCCTTTATGGGAGCTGTGGGATCCAGCACCATACGCCAAGGGACCCAGGAGGAGTCTTGCCCACCCATGTGTTAGGTAATAGGCAGACAGACCTCTGTCTTGGCTGTGGACCCCGCAGTGGCCTGTGAACTGGCTCTAGCCCCTCTCAGCCACAGTCTGGGAGCTCTGGGAAACATCGCCTTACAAAATCACTCATGGATGAGACAGACTTTGTAGAAGTCCAGGTTTCCAGAGAAGTTCTGGTACGTGGTTGGAGCAAAAAAACTACGGGTTTGGACATACTGGAGAGGGTAAGAGGAACAGCTGAACTCTACCTGCATGAGCCCTCCCCCAGGGCAGCATAGTCTGTGGCCAAGAGAGATCTTCTTGGCCCAAGATTTCTCCTCTGGGGTAAAGTGAGATCATGTGAGCAAGTGCCCAGCTTCCCCACCTCTCACGCCTCTCTCACCTCATCCAGAATTCTGAGTCATGAGCTGCATGACTAGGGGTGGGAAAAGGCTGGAAGAGTGGCACATAGGACTCTCAGAGGGCATTAAAGGGATGCGGATCTTAACTGCATTGTGGATGTCATCAAGAAGGCCACCAGTGAGCCGCTAGGAATGCCTTGCCTGTGGATCCCAACTGGCCCATGGGCACCCTAGCACTCTATGCCTCACCAATACACACTCCCACCCTGTGGTCAACTCCGTATGCACATTCTTGATGGTGGCAGCAAGAGCAAGCTTTGGCAGATGGCTAGTGACCACACACAAAGTGCCAGCCTGAATCTGTGGGCCAGGGAGAGATCACAAACTTGAGATTTAGTGCCACCTTTGGAAAAACAAAAGAGAGGCTGTCACACTCAGCCTGGTGTGTCACAAGATTAAGAGAAGACATACAAGCTTAAGAATTCTGCCACAAGAGGGAGCAAGAAACATGGAGAAGGTGTAGCCGTAGAAGGTCTGAGAAAGTCTCAGGATCCCTAGGGCTGATGGAAGGTATTTTTCTCCCAAAAGCAGTTAGTAAGAACTGGAGGAGGTGGCTCCTACTTCAAATGCGAAGACAGAAATGCAAAACTTCATGGAACATGAAAAATCAAGCAAACTTGACACCAAAGGATCACAATAATCTTCCAGTAATCAATCTCAAAGATACGGAGATCTGCAATTTTACCAATAAAGAATTCAAAATAGCTGTTTTAAGGAAATGCAATGAGCTACAAGAAAACACAGAAAGACAATTCAACAAAAGCAGGAAAACTATACACGAATAAAACAAGTTTAACAAAGAGACAGAAATCACTAAAAAGAGCCAAATAGAAATTCTGGAGCTGAAGAATGCAATGAATTAAATGAAAAATGCAACAGAGGGCATCAATACCAGAATGAATCAAGCAGAAGAAAAAATCTGTGAGTCAAAAGACAGGAACTTTAATATTATCCAATCAGAAGAACACAAAGAAAAAAATGAAAAAGAGTGAAGAAAGCCTATGTTATCTATGGGATACCAACAAAAGAAACAATTTGTGAATTATTAGAATTCCAGAAGAAGAGAGGGAGAAGGGGGCAGAAAGCTTATTTTAAAAAATAATGGCTGAGAATTTCCCAAATCTGGTGAGAGATTTGGACATCCAAGTTCTGAAGCTCATAGGTCACCAAACAAACTTAACCAAAAGGGATCCTCTCTAAGAGATGGTATAAAAAAATCATCAAAAATCAAAGACAAAGAGAGAATCTTAAAAGCAGCATGAGAAAAGAAGCTTGAAACTTACAAGGGAACCCCCATAAGCCTATCAGTGGATTTCTCAGCAGAAACCTAACAGGACAGGAGAGAGGGGGAGGATATGTTCAAAGGCTGAAAGAAAAAAACTGCCAACCAAGAATACTCTATCTGGCAAAGTTATCCTCCAGAAATGAAAGTGAGGGGCCAGCCCGGTGGCACAGCGGTTTAGTTTGCGCTTGGCAGCCCGGGGTTCGCGGGTTCGGATCCCGGGCGCCCGCCGATGCACTGCCTGTCAGCCATGCTGTGGCGGCGTCCCATATAAAGTAGAGGAAGATGGGCACGGATGTTAGCCCAGGGCCAGTCTTCCTCAGCAAAAAGAGAAGGATTAGCAATGGATGTTAGCTCAGGGCTGGTCTTCCTCACACACACACAAAAAGAAAAGAAATGAAAGTGAGATAAAGACTTTCACTAATAAACAAAAGCTGAGGGAATTCATCACCACTATACCTGCCTTACAAGAAATGCTGAAAGGAGATCTTTAAGTTGAAATGAGAGGATGCTAATGAGTAATATGAAAATATATAACACACTGGTAAAGGTAAGTATATAGCCAAATTCAGAATACACTAACACTGTAATATGGTGGTGTGTTAACCACTTAACTCTAATATAAAGGTTAAAGGATAGGAGTATTAAAAAATAATTATAGCTACAATAATTTGTTAATGAATACACAGTGGAAAAAGAGGTAAATTGTGACATCAAAAACAAAAAAAGGGTAGAGTTTTTTTGTTTGTTTTTTTTTGTGAGGAAGACCAGCCCTGAGCTAACATCCGTTGCTAATCCTCCTCTTTTTGCTGAGGAAGACTGGCCCTGGGCTAACATCCGTGCCCATCTTCCTCCACCTTATATGGGACGCCGCCACAGCATGGCTGACAAGCAGTGGGGGGGCGGGCGCCTGGGATCGGAGCCGGCGAACCTCGGGCTGCCAAGCGCAGACTAAACCGCTGCGCCACTGGGCCGGCCCCAAAAGGGTAGAGTTTTTATATGGGATCAAAGCTAAATTGTCATCAGCATAAAAAAGACTGTTATATATATCATAAAACTATTTTATATATGTAACTATAAATATATATATATATGTCTTATGTACGCCTCATGGTAACAACAAAGCAAAAACCTACAGTAAATTAACAAAAGATAGAGAATCAAAGCTTACCATTACAGAAAATCATCAATGCACAAAGGAAGAGAGCAAGAGAGGAAGAAAGGAACAAGGGAACTACAAAACAGCCAGAAAACAATAAGATGGCATTAGTAAGTCCTTACTTATCAATAATTACTCCAAATGTAAATGGACTGAATTCTCCAATCAAAAGGCATAGAGTGGTTGGATGGATAAAAAAACAAGACCCAACTATATGCTGCAAGAGACTCACTTCAGCCTTAAGGACACACACAGGCTCAAAGTGAAGGGATGGAAAAACATATTCCATGCAAATGGAAACATTAAGAGAGGAAGGGTAGCTATAATTATATCAGACAAAACAGACTTTGAGTCAAAAACTGTAACAAGAGACAAAGAAGGTTATTATATAATGATAAAGGGGTCAATTCATCAAGAGGATATAACAATCATAAGTACATATATATATATATATATATGCACCCAACATCGGAGCACCTAAATATATTAAGCAATACTAACAGATTTGAAGGGAGAAATAGACAACAATGCAGTAATAATAGGGAACTTCAATATCCTACTTTTCTTTTTTTTTTTTTGAGATTCTTCAAAAAATTAAAAACAGAACTACCATATATGATCTGGCAATCCCACTTCTGGGCATATACCCAAAGGGAATGAAAACAGGATCTCGAAGAGCTACCTGCACTCCTGTGTTCATTGTAGCATTATTCACAACAGCCAACATATGGAAACAACCTAAGTGTACATCTATGGATAAAGAAGATGTGGTGTATATATATAAAATGGAATATTATTCAGTCATGAGAAAGAAGGAAATTTTACCATTTGTGACAACACGGATGGACTTTGAGGGCATTATGCTAAGTGAAATAAGGTAGAGAAAGACAGATACTGAACCATCTCACTTATGTGTGGAATCTGAAAAAGCTGAACTCATAGAAACAGAGTAAATGGTGGTCACCAGCAGCTGGGGGGTGGGGGAAATGGGGAGATATTGGTCAAAAGGTACAAACTTCCAGTTACAAGATGAATAAGTTCTAGGAATTTAATGTGCAGCATGGTGATTATAGTTAACAATACTGCATTATATACTTGAAAGTTGCTAAAAGAGTAAATCCTAAATGTTCTCACCTCAAAAAAGATATAGTAACTATGTGAAGTGATGGAGGTGTTAACTAATGCTACTGGTAATCATTTTGCAGTATATAAGTTTACCAAATCAACACATTGTACACCTTAAATTTACACAATGTTATATGTCAATTATATCTCAATAAAGCTGGGGGAAAAAAAAGCCCAAAACAAGTTGAAAGTAAATGCATTTACTTTGATTTACCTTGAAAAGTAAGCATAAGAAAGCTGCTGGGGCTGTATTAACATCAGACAATATAGATTTCAAGACAAAAAAGTATTACAAGAAATTAAAGGGGAACATTTCATAATAATAGAAGCCATTTATCAAGAAGACAACCTTAAATAAGTATACAATTAAAAACAGAGCTTCTGTACTTTAGATAATAGTATTATACTAATGTTAATTTCCTGGTTTTAATCACTGTACTTTGGTTATGTGAGATGTAAGAAATAGATGAAGCTGTGTACAAAACATGTGGGAACTTCCTGAACTATTTTTGCAACTTTTCTGTGTCTAAAATTAAAAAACAAAACAAACAAATAATATATCTTCAAAATTCATGATGCAAAACATCAGAGAATTAAAGAAAGTCCACAAAATTGCGATGCTAGAAAACACTCCATCTTTGTAATCGAGCGGACCATCCTCCACATATCCAACAACGGCTTAATTTCCAAAATATATAAAGAACTCATACAACTCAACAACAGAAAAATGAACAACTCGATCAAAAAATGGGCAGAGGATATGAAGATATGCAGATGACCAACAGGCACATAGAAAGATGTTCAACATCACTAATTATTAGAGAAATGCAAATCAAAACTACAAGATATTGCCTCACACTCGTCAGAATGGCTATAATTAACAAGACGAGAAATAACAAGTGTTGGGGGGCCACCCAGTGGCATAGTGGTTAAGTTTGCACTCTGCTTCGGTGGCCAGGGTTCACGGGTTCAGATCCCGGGCGTGGACCGATGCACCATGTCAAGCCACACTGTGGCCTCTACACATAAAGCAGAGGAAGATGAGCATGGATGTTAGCCCAGGGCCAATCTTCCTCAGCAAAAAAAAGAAAAAAGAAAGAAAAGAAAAGAAAAAGAAAGAGGAGGATTGGCAATGAATGTTAGCTCAGAGCTAATCTTCCTCACACACAAAGAAACAACAAGTGTTGGAGAGGATGTAGAGAAAAGGAAACCCTCACACACTGCTGGTAGGAGTGCAAACTGGTGCGGCCACTATGGGAAACAGTATGGAGACTTCTCAAAAATTTAAAAATAGACATACCATATGATCCAGCTATCCCACTACTGGGTATTTATCCAAAGAACATAAAATCAACAATTCAAAGAGATTTATACATCCCCATGTTCATAGCAGCATTATTCACAATAGCCAAGATGTGGAAGCAACCCAAGTGCCCATCAATGGATGAATGGATAAAGAAGATGCGGTGTATACATACAATGGAATACTACCCAGCCATAAAAAAAGATAAAAATCATGCCATCTCAACAACATGGATGGACCTTGAGGGTATTATATTAAGCAAAATAAGTTGGAGAGAAACAAATACCATATGATTTCACTCATATGTGGAAGACAAACACACAGATAAAGAGAACAGATTAGTGGTTACCAGAGGGGAAGGGGGTGAGGGGAGGGTGAAAGGGGTAAAGGGGCACACGTGTGATGGATAAAAGCTAGACTATTGGTGGTGAACATGAGGCAGCCTCTACAGAAACTGAAAAATAATAATGTACACCTGAAATTTACACAATGTTATAAGCCAATATGACCTCAATAAAAAAAAAAAAGACTAGAAGGAGACATAATATCTGAGCTACACTGTCAATCAACTTGACCTCAGTTGACATTCACAGAATATCACACCAAACAACCGCAAATTCAAGTTTACATGGGATGTTCACCAAGACAGACACATAAGAGGCAGAACAACATGTATAATATGCTTCTATTTGTGTAAAAAGGGGAAATTAAAAGAAGAAAATATATTCATATTTGTTCATATGGGCAGGAAACTCTGGAAGAATACACAAGAAACTAGCTATAAAGTTGCCTGTGTGTATGTTCAATGGGTGGGGAAGGTGAAAAGTGGAAGATGAGGTGGCAGGGACATCTTATTATACTTAAAAAAATTTTGAACATGAGAATGAATTATTTATTCAAAACACTAAACCAACTGAATTAATAAAATGACATATTAAGAGCCTGACCAAAAGACATGTCAAGAATCTTAAAGATAGGACCAGAAATCTTATCACAGCAATTTTTTTCTAAGGAAATGATCGAGGGTGTGCACAAAGATTTAGCTAGAAAGAAACTCAAAGCACTTAAAATTTTTTAAAGTGCAACCGTTCCTTAGTAAGAGATTAAACTACGGCACATTCATGAATGAAATGTCATGTATTCATTAATATGGCACTGTAGAATTCTTAATGACAAGGATATGGTCCCACTTACAGTGAGAAAAGCTCAGTGAAAGGACTGAAGACTATGGACCAAAACACCTGGCAGTTATTTTTGGGGGATGGAATTACAGGTGATTTTATCTTCTTTTCCATACCTTCTAAATTTTCTAAAACAAACATTTTTATAACAAGAAAAGTATAAAACTTATCTCTTAAAATAACTGAAGGAAGGAGAGAAAATGCTTTGTTTTCCTCCTAAACATTTTTCCATCAACTTTTTCTTGTCTCTGAGGGGATGGCAGACACTCTCTTACCGGTTGACTTTCTGTTGCCAGGATCTCTTTTTCAACAGGGGACTCAGCACTGAGGGGTCCTATCTTTCCAGGAGTGACAGATTCCACGGGTTTCTCTGAAAGTTCTGAAGATGCCATGGCTGGAACAGCTTCACGTTGTGTACTTGTTTTCTCTGCTGGTTTAACTTTTCTTCTTACATCACTTTCTTCACTGCTTTCAGATTCATCACTAATGGGCTTGAGTTTTCCCGACTATGTCAAGAAAACAGCATTACTGGTTTAGAAAATACAAATGCTTATCGTTCTTACTGTAATAGTAGATAACTGTAAAGTCCATATTTCTCATTGCTAAACTTCAAGGCTGAACACAGTAGGAAGATGGCAACATGATTAGTGGATAGGACGAGAAATCCAGATTAAAGAGTTCCAAATAAACACTCCCAACGATCCATCTGCCTTTGTTAAATCACAGCCCAAACACATTACATGAACTCTATGAAAACTGAGAAGGTGCGTAGAAATCTGAGACCTCTGTAATGAAAACCACTTCAGATATAAAAATGTTTCACTTATTATAAAAGTATCTTCTAAAACATAATACTCTCTCTTTCTCTATGTTGCTATAGTACACTTTCTCTATTTGTATCCAATCTAAACAGGATATGAAACATTTTACAGAACATTTTCCCTACTTGCATCCAGTCTAAATAGGATACGAAATATCTTACAAATTAAGATAGAAAACATTCCTACTTACCTTTTTTGCACTAATTATTACAGACTTGTTTTCACTTGCTTCAATTTCAGAAGTGTTTGAACTGTACCAAAGAACAAGCCATCAATATCTTGCACATATTTCATTTTTATTCACATGTCTTCTATAAATTGCTCATCCAACACAAAAACAAGCTCGATGTAATGAGGAGATTTCCCCCTTGTCATGGGTGGGCTTGCCACCTTCCCAGATTTGCTGGTCATCTCCCACATCTTCCCACACCCAGGCCACATCAGTTTCTCCTTGGCAGGCAGGTAAATGTCCTGTTACTGCAGCACCTAGCGGTCTTGTCTGAGCACTGCATCTTCCTCCATGTAACCACTCCAGGATATGGGTCATCATTTGCACTAAAAGTGAATCCACAGACACTAGGCCCATCATTAGGAGACATAACAGGAATACCTCTTTTCCTTTGAAAAGGGAAAAATAACCCTAAACTTCCGATAAGAGATAAATGTTCTTTCATTTTTTCATTCAGTTCAATACAAACATTTATTTAACACCAATCTCAAAATACAAAAGCACAGTGAATAAAATTATTTTAAAAATGAGAAGGATTCAATGGGTTCGCTGTCTAGTAGGAAGGCCAGAGACAGCACAGGCCTGGTCATTTCTGCCCAACACAGGACTCCTCTGGCGGGCACTCTTTCCTCCAGTTCTCCCCACTGGGTTGGCCGGAACTGTGAGGGCTGCACTGCAGTCTGAGGCCCTCTCTGCCAGTCCTGACTCTGCCACCTTTCACTCTCACAGCTGTTACTAATAAACCTCTTCGATTCTAACTCTGCCTCAGTGTCTACTTATCTGAGGATCGAAACTGGCAGAGGCCTTCCACGCCATGCATACAGGCAAAGCGGGGCTCTTAAAAGGTGGGAGCATGAGAGTGAGATAAGACTTGCATTCTGGAAAGATCACGCTGGAAGCTGTGTGGGCAGGTGGGTGGAGCAGAGGAGAACGAGTGACTCCAGAGACAAGGAGAGCAGGCAGGAAACTACTGCAGGAGCGCTGGTGAGGGCAGGAGGGGCCTAACCTACGGCAGCTGCAGGGAGGTGGCAGGGCTACGGAGAGGGAAAAGTGGATTGGAGGCAGTCACAGCCTAGGACTAACAGGATCGGTCGGAGAGCAGAAGACACCAGGAATGATTCCCAGATTGCTTTTTTGGGTGACTAGATGACAGCAGGACCATTTACCTAGAAAACACCGAGGGAGCTTGTGGACACTGGATGAAGGAGAAAAGGACTAGGCTTGGTTTTGCCTTTGCTGAGTCCAAGGTGCCTGCGGGCATCTAGGGAAATATGGCCAAGATGCAGGACATCTTGGGCCTCGGGAGAAAGCCTGGGTGAGAGAGAGAGACTTGGGGAACAGCAGCATATGGGTAATTAAAACTCTGAGAGTAATAGTGGGGGTGGGTGGAGAGGAGAGGGCGAAGAGCAGAACCACCTACATGTAAAGAGGAGAGAGGGAGGGAGACAGTCTAGGAATGAAGAGCTGAACATCCCTGGTGAGGATTTGGGGCCTGGATGCTGATGCCTCCATGAGTCCTGGGAAATGTTACTGGTCTCTGTCTCCAGAGCATCCCTTCTGCCCCGACTTCCTTTTGTATCCACACACAAACCCTGTGTAACCCAAACATTTTTTGTTTGGACTTACCACACCGCGAAAACCAAAATTACAGGACTGTCCATATTGTTAAATGCGACGCATGTGTCCAGTCCTTACCTTACTTGCTTCTCAACTGCATTTGACCCTCCCGATTACACGCACACTCACACACTCCCCCACTACTCCTGTGAACAAACACTGTCCTGGTTTTCTTCTGCCCCCTCTAGCCACTTTCCTTCTCTCTCCTCGGCAGGCTCCTTCTCCTCTACCAGGACAGTAGGCGGGTTTTCTTGAGGGTTGGTCCCAGGGCCTTGCCTTCTCTCAGGCCACAGTCTCTCCCATGAGCTCTCATCCGTGCCCGCACACCACCTCCATGCAGACAACTTCAGTCTGAACTCCATCTGAGCCCTCTCCTCTGGGCTCCAGACTCAAGCATACAACAGTCTCTTTGACATCTCCAAATCAAATTCATAATTGGTTGGTGATGACAGGGTCACTCAACCTCCTAGTAACCCCGATCTTACTCAGCCAATGGCACTATCGTCATCCATTTATCTGAGCCAGAATGCCAGGAGTTGTCTCTGACAGCAACTCTTCCCCACCCTCCTATGTCCAACCCATCACCAAGCCCTTTGGATTTGCTTCCTAACTATTACTTGAACCCATCCACTTGCCTCCATCTCTGTCTTAATTTCCCTAGTCCTCCTTGCCCCCAGACCACTACAACAGCTTCCAAACGGGTCTCTCCATTCCATTCTTGCCTCTCTCAAATCCATTCTCCACTCAGCGACCAGACTGATAATTTTTAAATGCAGACCTGACCATGTGACTCCTGCTTAAAATTCTTCAACTACTGAGGATAATGACAAAACTCCTTACCAAGTTTATAAGATAGGATTAGGTATGGCTACAAATGACAGAAAATACAGCCCCAAAATAGTTTAAATGAGATACTTTATTTCCCTCTCAACAAAACTCCAGAGACAATTCAGGGCTGGTATGGCAGCCCCACCAGCAACAGAGCCCAGATTCCTTCTATCTTATTGCTCCATTTTCTTAGTGTGCTGCCTCATGGTCCAAGACAGTTGCTCAAGCTTCAGCTGTCACATCCCATTCCAAACATAAGGAAGAAGGAAGGAAAAAAGAAGGGCACAATCATCCCTAAAAAGACAATTCCAGAAGTTGCAGATACTTCTTTGGCTAACATTTAATTATGTACACATATTAGCTGCAAGAGAAGGTAGGAAATATATTCCTTCTTCTGACAGCCATGTGCTCAGCTAAAATCAAACATTCTACCACCAAGGAAGCAGGGGAAGACATCGAGGCAGACAACTAGCAATTTCTCCCAGTCCTGATATTCAAATTAATGACAATCCTGCAGTGTGTTCTTCCTCTTCATTCTGTTTACTCTGGGGCATCCCAGATTTGTTCAGTCCCACAGACTCAATATGCTTCCTCCCGCCACAGGACCTTTATACATGCTCTTCCCCTTGTATGGAATGTTCCTCACTCCACCCCTCACAAACCTAACTCCTACTCATCACGTCCATCCCTATATGTGATTTGTCCATGATTCTTCATTAATATCTATTCTTCCATAAGCTCCAGGAGGACAAGGATTATGTCCATTTTGAGTTATTATTGTAAACCAAGAGCCTAACACAGTGCCTGGTAGGAAGTCATTGCTCAATAAATGTTTGTTGAAAAAATATCACTAATGAAAAGCTAACATTTGAAAGTTTACAATGTGTCAACCTTTTTTAAGAGCCGAAGGGGATAAATTCATCTTAAAACAATCATATAAAGTAGGTTGCATTATTATCCCACTTTCCAGATGAAGGAACCTAGAAGTTTAATGTCTTGTCCAGGTCAAAGACTTAGTAGTGGCAGAACAGGAATTTGAACCAGCACAATGGGTTCAGGGCCAGTCACCTTAGCCATGACACGACCCTTACACGGCATGAACGAAGAACAAACTCACATGTTCACTGAATGCCTGCCATGTGAATACTGGTTGGGTAGAGATAAATGCTATGAGAAAAAGAACAGAATAAAGGAAATATATTGATGAAGAAAGGCGATAGTTTCTATCAGGTATTGGAGTAGACTGTTGTGATCAGGTGACATTTGAAATCTGAAAGGAAGCTGGGAGCGAGCCACACTGATATACGGAGGAAGATATATGGAATCCAGACACAGAGAACAGTATGTGCAAAGGCCCTGAGGTGGTACATATTTAAGAATGTGACATTGACATGATGCTCAGTGAAATAAGCCAGGCACAGAAGGAGAAATTCTGCATGATTCCACCCATATGAGGTATCTAAAATAGGCAAATTCATAGAATCAGATTGGAATGGTGGTTCCCGGGGGCTGGGGAAATGGAGACTTGCTAGTCAACAGGCATAAGTTTTGAGGTGAGCAATATGAATAAGTTCCAGAGACCTTCTGTACGACAAGGTGCCTGTAGTGAACAAGACTGTACTGTACACTTAAAGATTTGTTAAGAGGGTAGATGTCATGTTAAGTGTTCTTACAATAACATAAAATTTTTAAAAAATAAATTAAAAAAAAAGACAAGCCAAACAACATTACTTAAATGCTATTTTCCAGAGACACAACCCAAACAAAATGACACAAAGTTTAAAAATGCAGGATGGAAAAAAATAGTAAGTAAAAACTTATTAAAAAAAAAGAATTTGAAGATCAGCAAGGAGGCCAAACCAAGTAGGGTTTGTTTTTCTTTAATCCCAGGAATGCAAAGACAGTTTAATATAGGAAATCTATTTATGTGGGTCAAATGAGTAAAAAACATATAGTTGTCTTAATAGATCAATTCTGACAAAATTCATACCTTATTCTTAAGTATCCTTAACAGGGTATTCTTAGGGACAATGTTTTCTTCCTTATTTTCCAATATCTAGCATAGTATTTGGCACACAGTAAATATTTAATGAGTTATAAAATAGAACAGATAAAAAAATTAATTCCTAGTTGTAAAAAAATTAATGTAAGAAATTCATAGCTTTCATATATACAACCACAACACAAAAGATAAAATGTAAGAAAAGACCTCATTTACAATAATTACCAAACACAAACAAAAAAAGATAAATTTCCTTGGAATAAACTTAAGAAATGTGCAAAATCTATATGAATACAAATTAAAACAGCACTAAAGGACACAAAAAACTGGAACAAATGGAAAGCCATTTGCTCATCATCCTACAACATCCATTCCCTCTAGTTTAATTTATAAATTTAACTCAACCCAATAAAGACCACAATAGTTTTTTTGCTTTTAACTAGTTGATCTTAAAATTCATATAAAAAACAAACAAACAAGGATACACAACAAAACTCTGTAAAGAAGCTCAATGAGGGAGCAAATCGCCCTACCACCTACTTCAAATATGGTACAAAGCCTCAGTAATTATAAAAAATGACAGTGGAGTATGACTAAACAGAAGGACCACCGAAACAGAACAGAAATTCTAGAAATAGACCCTAATATAGATGGAATTTAATATGTAAGAAAGGTGACATCTCGGCGCCAGCCTGGTGGCGTAGTGGTTAATTTTGTGTGCTCTGCTTCAGCGGCCCGGGGTTCACTGGTTTGGATCCCAGTCATGGACCTACACACCGCTCATCAAGCCATGTGGTGACAGGCATCCCACATATAAAGGGGAGGAAGATGTGCACAGACGTTAGCTCAGGGCCAATCTTCCTCACAAAAAAAGAAAAAAGAAAGGTGGCATCTCAAATCAGTAAAAGAAAGACAGGTCATTTGATAAATGACACTGAGACAGTGGAGTAGCCATCTAGAAAAACGAAAATAAGTTGGATCCATGCCTCACAACTTACAAAAGGATAGAAAGGATCAAAAATTTCAACATAAAAAGTCATAAAAGTTCTATGATGGGAAATGATTAACTATGACTCAAAATCCCTAAACCCTAAAAGAAAGGATTGATAAATGTACCAATGCATCTATACAGAAACAAAAAACTTCTCTGTATTGAAAACACCATTAGGTGTTCTTTCAAAACACAGACAAACAAACTAGTAAAAAAAAAAAAAAAAAATCTATTACATAAGGTTAATTTCACTAATGTTTAAATGAAGTCATAGAAGTCAAGAAGAAAATGACCAACACCTAATAGAAAAATGGAAAAAGGATATAAAGGGTTTGCAGAAAGAGAAACTCAAGAGCTTTTAAACATATGAAGTCATAAGAAAAATACAAACAAGAACTAGACTGAGAAAGCTCTTCATCACACTGGCAAAAATCCAAGTCTGATGCCACACTGCCGGCAACGTGGCAAGAACTATAAAAATTACTAACACACGTTTCACTCAACCCAGGACTTCCTTTTATGAATATATCCTATCGATGTAGAGGCACGTGTGTGAAATGGCACATGTGCTAGGTTACTGACCACAGCACTGCTGGTGACAGGAGAAGACTGAAAACAACCCAACGGCCTGTCGATAAAGGACTGGAAAATAAACCATGGAAAATCTCATATCTCTATATCAGAAAGCTCCACAGGTATTGATATGTAAAGCTCTCCAAGACATATTAAGTGAAAAAAGCTAGGTAGCAAGGTATACTTCCTTTTCTGTATAAGAAAGGTTAAAAATCTGTATTCCTCTTTACTTTTATATGGACAAAGAAACTGTGAAAGGACATATGAGAAACTAATAGTGGGGGAGAGGGGAGAAATGGGTGCAGGAGGTGGGTGATGGTAGAGATGAGATGACGACTTTTTATTATAAACCTTTTTATATGTATAGACCATGTGAATGTGTTACCTATTCAACAAATTCCTCTTTAAAAATTACCTTCACCACTGTTTAAAGTGAAGTGTATGTTTTTCCAAATATTTGGCTTTTATTATCGATTTTCAGTAACATCTCATAGAAAAACTGGAGTCTCCAGAAAACGAAAAACTATAAAACTTCCCCAATGCAGATAACCTCTGAGAGACTTCCTAACTGAGATTTCTGCCTAAGTGGGATATTTGTTTTAAAAATGCAGTTTTGCTACTTTCAAAATATATTCAATAGCTAGAACTGACCTATTACCTAACAGAGGTTCTTAAGTCAAGGATGTGCTCTAGCTAATAATCTATAATTAGTACTAAAGTTACTGACAAGTTCATCATTTTATAACTTGTTCTCCAGTTGTCTCTACCGAGCCAATTTCACATGATTTACCTGACCCAGGCCTTCATATAAATTTGTAAAACTCAAACCAATGCTCCTTGGGGACAACACATCTGAAATATACAACAGACTTTGTATTTCCTTTGTAACTATCAGCCTGTCTCCCCTTCTCCCACCTTGCACTGAAGAACGTCTCTTTTGTGACAATTAAGAGAATTTGCAAATTAAAGGGATCTTTCAAAATCACCTAAAATTCGATGCTGATATAACCTTTCCCCCTCCTTATTTATTTTACCTCAAAGCTAAACCACCTCACAGGTATGTTTTCTAGGATAATCAGGTGTCAATTATGTCAATTTTAATTAGTTATTGCAAGTAATGTCAATTACTGAAAAGTTAAGTTTTTATATTCCAGTTGTCTTGAGGAAAAACATAAGCTGGCTCAAAAAAATCTTTAAAAAGCTTTAATTTTATAGGCTTCTATCTTAAAGAGCTTCTCAGAAATCCAATTAACCATGAATAAACAATTGCTTGAGACACTCTTACCTTCCTTTCGCTTCTTTTCCTTGAGGAGTTGAAGGGATCGATGACCCCCAGTGTTTGGAGAATTCTTCTTCATCAGCATATATAGCAGTGCTGTGTAAAGGAGGATCTATAAAAGACAAAAACAAGTACAAAGTCTGGCTGTTTGGACAGTATTTACATTTGTTCCCTTACAACGGAGTACAAAGCAATCTTTGTTTAAATGGCTAACAACACCTATGGACAGCTAATCTTTGACAAAAGAGCAAAAAACATACAATGGAGAGAGGGCAGTCTCTTCATTAAATGGTGTTGGGAAAATTGGACAGCAACATGCAAAAGAATGAAAGTAGACCATCTCCTATCGCCATATACAAAAATCAATTCAAAATGGATTAAGGACCTGAAAGTGAGACTTGAAACTATAAAACTCCTGGAAGAAAATATAGGCAGTACACTAATTGACATTGGTCATAAAGGGATCCTTTCAGATTCCATGTCTACTTGGACAAGGGAAACAAAAGAAAAAATAAGCAAGTAGGACTTCATCAGACTACAGAGCTTCTACAAGGCAAATGAAACCAATATCAAAATGAATAGACAACCCACTAGCTGGGAGAAAATATTCGCAAATCGTTTATCCGACAAGGGATTAATCTCTGTAATATATAAAGAACTCATACAACTGAGCAACAAAAAAACAAACAACCCAATCAAAAAATGGGCAGAGGATATGAACAGACATTTTTCCAAGGAAGAGATACAAATGGCCAATAGACACAAGAAAGGATGTTCAACATCACTAATCATCAGGGAAATGCAAATCAAAACTACACTAAGATATCACCTGACACCCATTAGAATGGCTATAATCACCAAGACAAAACACAACAAATGCTGGAGACTTTGTGGAGAAACGGGAAGCCTCATTCACTGCTGGTGGGATTGCAAACTGGTGCAGCCTCTATGGAAGACAGTATGGTGATTCCTCAAAAAATTAAAAATAGAAATACCTTATGATCCAGCAATCCCACTCTTGGGCATCTACCCAATGGACATGAAATCAACCATCACAAGAGGCTTATGCACCCCTATGTTCATTGAAGCATTATTCACTATAGCCAAGAAGTGGAAGCAACCCAAGTGTCCCTCGACTGATGATTGGTTAAAGAAGATGTGGTATATACATACAATGGAATACTACTCAGCCATAAGAAAAGACAGAACTGTCCCATTTGCAACAACATGGATGGACCTAGAGGGTATTATGTTAAGTGAAATAAGCCAGAGAGAGAAGGACAGACACTGCATGATTTCACTCATATGTGGAATATAAATGAACACACGGACAGAGAGAACTGGTTGATGGTTACCAAGGGGAAGGGGGGTGAGGGGTGGGCACAAGGGGTGAAGGGATGCATCCACATGGTGACGGACAAATAATAATGTACAACTAAAACCCCACAATGTTATAAACTATTAAGACATCGATAAAAAAATAAATTAAAACAAAATAAAAAATAAATAAATGGCTAACAGAATCAAAATCAATTACACAGGCTACTTCCCAGAAGTTTTTGATCTCACACCTCAACAATAAAAAATTTAAACCATCTCACCAATAAATACATGGATATTAATCATACCTTATATTACTGTACTTATATATTACATGGAAATTTTTTAATGAGATAAAGAATAAATATAAATAGGAGTTGGGCATTCTCTTTCCTCATCCGATGGAGCGTCACACACTCTCCTTGGAAGAGTGTTAATTATAAACTCTAAGGCTTGGAGTGCTTGGCCCTCTCTCGTGACTCTACTACCTCACAAAGTGCCTAACACAGGGCAGGCACTCAATACTTGTGAATGAATGAACCTCTGAGGAGGGATTTCAGTCCTCTCACTTTCCTTCCTCTCTACTTTACTCTGCATTGCTAGAGCCTTTAGCTAGCATAAAACGTTAACTGGAATGAGGAAGAAGATAAAAAGGAAGGAGACCAAATGGCCTTGGTGGAAAGGCACAGAAAGAAGATGCTAAGAGGAGGAAGATACTCCTAAAGAGGAGTAAGAGGAGAGACCTCAGCACACTCGACGGGCTTAGGGCAGGGGTGGAGAACTTGCAGGGAGGAAGGTAGGTGGCCAGTGGCGGTGGAGTTGAATTGCTGCAGAGGAAGCCTGGTAAGAGCCAAGCAACCATTTCTTCATGCTCAAACTTTAGCATGACAGTGCAAATTTAAATGACATGCTTTCAAATAAACAGCTACTTAAATAATGAACCTGTCAACTGCACAATTTTCAAGTTAGTAATATACTTTGTATTGCCCTCAATGAGGCAAAGGGATTTATTTACTCTACTACTGCAAATAGCAAGGAAAAAAAGAGAAATAGACCAATCCCAAATCTCCACACGTAAAACCAGTCATACAAACTGGACTCTTACAAGGCAACAATAAAAAGAGAACCCAATTTGGGGCCGCCCGGTGGCGCAGCGGTTTAGTCCGCGCTTGGCAGCCCGGGGTTCGCGAGTTCGGATCCCGGGCGCCCGCCGACGCACTGCCTGTCAGCCATGCCGTGGTGGCGTCCCATATAAAGTGGAGGAAGATGGCACAGATGTTAGCCCAGGGCCAGTCTTCCTCAGCAAAAAGGGGAGGATTGGCAACAGATGTTAGCTCAGGGCTGGTCTTCCCCACAAAAAAAAAAAAAAAAAAAAAAAAAAGAGAACCCAATTTAAAAATGGGTAAAGGGTTTGAATAGACACATCTTCAACGAAGATACACAAATGGCCAATAAACACATGAAAAGATGCCCAACATCATTAGTCATTAGGGAAGCACAACTCAAAACCACAATGAGTTACCACTTCACACCCATTAGGATGGCTATTATCAAAAAAACAGGAAAGAACAAGTGGGGATGTGGAGAAATCAGAACATTATACATTGTAGTGGGAAAGTAAAATGTGCAGCCACTGTGGAAAACTGCACAGTGATCCTCAAAAAAGTGAATTTAGAGTTACCATATGACCCAGCAATTCCACTTTTGGGTATATACCTAAAAGAAGTGAAAGCAGGGACTTGCACAGCTATTTGCACACTCATGTTCATAGCAGCACTATTCACAATAGTCAAAAGGTAGAAGCAACCCAAATATCCATTGATAGATGAATAGACACATACACAGGATGGAATATTATTCAGTTTTAAAAAGGAAATTCTGACATGTGCTACAACATGGATGAACCTTCAAGACATAATGCTAAGTGAAAAAAAGGACACAAAGGACAAATATTGTATGATTTCTCTCATATGAGGTATCTAAAGTAGTCAAATTCATAGAAACAAAAAGTTGGGCTGGGGGGGATGGAGAATGAGGAACTGTTGTTTAATGGGACAAAGATTCTGTCAGGACAAATGAAAAAGTTCTGGAGATGGATGGTGATGATGGTTGCACATCAATGTGACTGTACATAATGCCAGAACTGTACATTTAAAAATGGTTAAAATGGTAAATTTTGTTATGCATATTTTACCACATACATAAACACAATGAGATACTGATTTGAAGATATTTCTATATTTTTATTAGTAACTAGCCTAAATGTTGTTGCTTAAACTACTTTAATGTTTTTTAGGATAAATATTTAAAATACTAACCAAAGGTTTCATAAGGTTCTTCATCTTTCTCGTTTTCACCCAGCTTGCCGATGCTGGAGATATCAGAATTATCAGGAAAATCAAATACATCAGGACGCTTCTGCTTCTGGCCAGTTTTCTAAAAGTGAAAAAACTCAAAGTCACTGAATTGGCTCTAACAAACAAGAACATTGCAAAGCTGATTTATTTAGCAAGGATATTCCTATCACTGCTGCTTAAAGAAGCGATCCTTGGGGCCAGCCCAGTGGTGCGGCGGTTTGGTTCGCGCTTGGCAGCCCGGGGTTCGCGGGTTTGGATCCTGGGCGCCTGCCCGACTCACTGCGTGTCAGCCATGCTGTGGCGGCGTCCCGTATAAAGTGGAGGAAGATGGGCATGGATGTTAGCCCAGGGCCAGTCTTCCTCAGCAAAAAGAGGAGGATTGGCAACAGATGTTAGCTCAGGGCTGGTCATCCTCGAACATACACACAAAAAATATAAAAAACCATTCTTAGCTTGCAGGCCTGTGCAAAAACAGGCGGTAGGCTAGATTGGGTCCACAGGCCATAATTTGCCAACTCCTGCACTACAGAAGGCTATGGGTCCTCTCCCCAGAAACATGCCCATCTACCGGCAAGTCCCTCCACAGTTCTGAGGACACACAGGGGTAAAGACCCCTGAATAAATGTTCAATATACTAATAAGCCCCATGAAGTCTGCTACCCCAAATCCTAATGAAAGACCAAAACACACAGAAAATAAGAAAAACTTCCATAGAAACTCTGGAAAATGTGGAAGGGTGCCATTAATAGATTCTGGAAGATATAAAGGGGATAGAATAAAACTGACAAACAAAACAAAACCTTGACCACGCACAGACCCTCTGTGAAGAAATGATTCATGGAGGGTTTGGCGGTGGCCTGCCAAAGAAGAGAAGCTGCCGGATCACCATCCCCCAAGGCAAATGAGACCCCCGGCACATGTAAAGCAGCTTAAGGCAGCTGCCTTCCAAAGGAGGGAGAAGACAGGAGGGCTGAAGAAATCCATCCCAGGCACTCTGGACTTTCAGCTGAGAAAGGCTGGGAGCAGAGCTGATGAGCTCAGAGAAATCCTCCCCAAGCAAGCCGGGCTTCAGCCACCCAGGGCCGAGGGCTGAGAGAAATCCATCCAAGAAACAAGCTAGGGCTGGGGTGGGAGGCAGAGCTGGCTGCAACCCTACAGAGGTGTCCCAGGCTTCCCGAGAGTGAAAGAGCAGCCCTCTGAAGGCTGGGGTTAGGGCAGCAGGGTGGAGAGAGACCATGCAAGACAGAAGGCCAGGGGCAGGACAGAGCAGAGAACTCTCGACTCCCCAGCACCCCGCAAGCAGGCACTCTCACACGGTATTAATGTGAATCTCCACTGCCAACTGGACAAGACACTGGAAAATAATTTAAAATTAGCTACTGAGAGTGTAACTGCTCTTAACATATATTTATTCTAAGACTCTACCCTAATGTAAAACTATAATGTGTACTAAGTGGTATATTATGAAATCATAAATAATTGTTGAAAACAATAATAACATAGAAAAATGGCTAAAAAGCAAAATACAGAAAGTTGTACAATTTTTATACGATGTCAATTATCCAATTTCCTCCCAAAGTGGGAGGAAAAGAAAGACACTTTTTCACTACAATAAAACACTGAGCTTACCAAGTAAAGTCTATGAAATTCTGAGGCTCCCAAGAAATGTTGGTTATTTTGTACTGTCAATTATGAGAAAGTTATATTAAAATACAAAAAGATAACTTACATTTTTTGTGGAATGTGTTCTTCCCACAGTGCTCTTTGAATATCTCGTGCTGTTAAACAGCAAAAACACACAAAAGATTTAGGAAATATTTTAAAATAATTGGGGAAAACACCATAACTTGCAACTCTTTCCAAGCATTTTCTTTCCAAATCATATTCTTCGTTAGTTGCACTAACAGAGTGCACCCAGTGAAATTCAGGTTATGGCAAAATCCTTCTAGAAAACAGAATCCATATCTCACAAATTGAATTTTATTTTTTATAGGTCAGATCATACCACCAATGTATAAAATAGCCTACCTGTCTCCCTCGGGGACATGGAAAACTCCTAATCCTGCTATTATCTTTGTCCCTGAGGTCCCAATCAACAGCAATGACTGACTGTTTCTGCAGAGTTGAGCTAAAGGGAGATTCACATTTATTTAGCAACTGACATCCATTCCATCCCATGCCTGGCTCTTCCACGTACATTTTCTCACGTAACCCTAACAATCCTATAAGGCAGAAGGGAATCCCATGCTACAGATGTATATTTGCCCAAAGCAACACACAGCAAGGAAGGAGAGAAGCCTGAACTAAAATCTGCATCAGTTCAAGTCCAAAGCTGCCCTCTTTCCACTCAGTCATGCTCCCTCCATTGGGCATAGGATAAAAAGAAAAAGTTGCATATTTCCAACAAGCTTAAAGGAAACAAGATGTAACAATAGCAACTAGAATAAAAACTGGAAATAAGAGGGCAGGAAATAACACTGTCAGTGAACATGCATTGAGTAACCTCTGTCCGCCAGGCATCGTACGGGGCACTGGAATGCTCTATAATACCATAGAGTCCTGGACTTTAAAACAGGCCACGCAGATACCCATTTGTGGACAGCAAAATCAGCTGCATGTGGCTGAGCCAATATTTCTTTGAGTAACTTTTTGTTTGATATAATTTCAAACTTCCACAAAAGTTACAAAAATAGTATAAGACCTTCTGTACACCCTTTACCCGGGCTCACCAATTGTTTACATTTTGCCCCATTTGCTTTCTGTGTGTATGTGTATGGTACACGGAGACACTGTGCACCTTGACCCCTAAATACTTGTCTTTCCTAAGAAAGAGGGCATTATCTTGCCTAGTCACAATATAATTTCCAAATCAATCAATTTAACACTGATATGATTAATCTACAGTCAATAGCCAATTTCATCTATTGCCCTTAGTAAAAAAACCTTTTTTTCCCCACCATTTTAAAATTGGAAATACAAGAGAATAGAAAACATAAGATTGCGCTGGACATAGTATTTTCAGAAACCTTTCGTTTTGTTATATATGTGTGGGTGTACTAATTGTGATGTAAAAGAACATTACTGTGAATCACAGTAAACAAAAAGTTGGAAAATTGTTTAGAGCAGTGGTTCTCAAACTTCAGACATAAGTATCACCTGGAAGGCTTGTTAAAACAAATTGGTTGGCCCCATGCCTAGAGTGTCTGATTCAGTAGGTCTGGGATGGGGTCTGAATTTCTGTATTTCTAACAAGTTCTTGGTGCTGCTGATGCTGCTGGTCAAGGAATCACACTCTGAAAACCACTGATTTTTGGATTCTCAGATCCAAAGAAGAAGGTAGGACAGGTATTCGTTTTATGGCACTTGTGATTCTGGGGTTCAGAAAAGTTAAGTAACTTATCGGTGGTCACACAGCCAAGTAACAGAAATGGAACTAGAAACCAGATTGCATAACTTCTTAACCTAAACTCTTTCCACTGTCTCTTGCCTTGTCTGTGCTCAAAGAAATGGTCAAGTTTCCTCCTTACCTTAGGCTAGGAGCAAGGTGAGGCTTCCAAAAGATGGAAACCTCTGTGATACCATATGTAAAATTTTTGGTGTAGGTGCACCAGTCGGTTTGGGAGGAGGAATGAACAGATTTCATGAGTCTTAAAGGCAAAAATGTTATATGTATGTGTGGAGAGAGAGAGAGAAACAAAACCACTGGCGTATCAGATAAAGATGAACTCTTGTCAGCTGATGTTCAAGGCCCCTGTGTTCTCTTCCAATCCTCCTCTCCTTTGGGGGAGTCTTTATTTCTTCTCCACTGGCCCCAGGAGTCTAGTGGGTTTATTCCACCTCCCTGCTCGGTCCTGCTCCAGCCTTTCTTTCCCCTACGCTCTGCCTGCCTTGCCTTCCGCCCCCACCCCACATCTACAAACGCCGCCTTCTCCGGGCAGTCTCCCCACGGCCCAGGAGGGACTCCTCAATGGACCATCTTGTGTGGACCGTAGCAAGCACAGACCCCTCCAGTCGGGACCAGTCCGGGCCTTGGATGCGCTTCAGACACCGCCAGCAAGACATTTGCCAATGAATCCACGAAGAAACCATTTTAGGGAGCAGTTTTGCCACTTATTTTTAAATGCATGATCTTTTTGATTAAAATTTAAAATTTTTGCTTGACCCATCCTGGACTGCTGCTTTTAAGAATAACAAGCGGCAGCTTGGTCCCCCCGCTGAGATCTGGTTCAGCTTTAGGGTCTGTGGTTTGTGCGACCAAAGCAACAGGGTCTTGAAAATACGAATACTGACTACCAGCCAGAGTGTAAACGTCACTAGAACGGAATGTCTGGCAAGTAGTAGGCACTCAGTGAGCAACTGTTGGATATTTTGTTTCAAAATATTTGTAGTCTAGACTACACTCACCTACACAAAGTAATGCTGACACTAGCTAACGTTCTTTCCTACCCGCCAGGCACAGTCTAAACTGTCACTCCTTTAAGCCTCACGGTAATCCTATAAAGTTGGGACTATTATGGTTCCCATTTTACAGACGTGGGAGCCGAGGCCCTCGAGCCATTGGTCACTCGGACAACTGCCACAGTGGCAGAGCCAGGGAGCCTCGGCACGCAGCCCGAACAGCTCCGAGAGACACAAACCGCGGCAGGAGAGGAAGAAGGTCAAGCCCGGCTTCCTGCACTTACCCCGCGCGCCCGGGGGGCCGCACCCGCCGCAACGGAGCCATCCGAGCCCACCGCCCTCCGCGCCGGCGGGGACCACAAATCTCCCGCCAAACCCCGCGCGACCCCGAGCGGCCAATCCGAGCCGAGCTCGCGCTCACGCCCCACGCCCCGCCCCCGGGCCTTGTAACAAGAGGCCCAAGGCTCCTCCCCTTCCTGGAGCGCGAGGGAAAACCCGGCCTGGTATATAGCAAAAACCGGAGTCCAGTCCTTACAATCAGTGCTGACGGTCCATGAGCTGGCAAAGATTTGCCGGGCTTTTCCTCCCACCCGCGCCCCGCGCCCGTTTTCGAAGGCTCTAGAGGTCCTGAGCTGCTTGGACCCGGCCTCGGGAGCGGTGAAGGGGAGGAGCCAGTGCCTACGTGTCCAAGCGCACTCGCCACTAAGGGGCGGAGCCAAACCCAAGGCAGGAGCTCCTCCTAGGGCCTCTGCGCAGCGGTTTAGTGCAATGCATTGTCAAATAGGCGGGACCTTAATCAGTTGCGTAACCTTGGCCTGTTGTTTTACCTCTATCCCAGTTTCTTCTTTCGTATGTGGAGAAGGCCCTATTCTGAAGCTAATATTCTCCCATTCTTTTCTTTTTGTTTAAAAACATATTA
This sequence comes from Tapirus indicus, assembly GCA_031878705.1. Taxonomy (NCBI): domain Eukaryota; kingdom Metazoa; phylum Chordata; class Mammalia; order Perissodactyla; family Tapiridae; genus Tapirus; species Tapirus indicus. The sequence goes on along the minus strand of CM062937.1, from coordinate 27,248,298 downwards.
TCCTGCAAAGGAATGATGTTGGACACCACACCATAAATAAAAAATTAATTCAAAATGGATCAGACCTAAACGTCAGAGCTAAAACTATAAAACTCTTAGAAGAAACAGGGCAAAAGCTTCATGAGATTGGATTTGGCAATGACTTCTTGGATTTGACGGCAAGAGTATAGTTTGAGGTAATGAAAAAGTTCTGGAGATGGATAGTGGTGGATGCTTGAGAATAATGTGAATGTACTTGAGTAGCGCTGCTAAATTTACAGTTAGTTAAAAATGGTTAAAATACTAAATTTTGTTATGTATATTTTACCACAATAAAAATTATAACATATTTCATGCATACAAAAGAATATAAATATACAATGTAATGATAAAAAGGAGCACCCATAGAGTCACCAATAGATTAGGGAATAAACCGTTATCATTCCTCCCCAGAATACCCACACTTCTGATTTTGTGTTTATCATTCCCATGCCTTTGCAGCTTGATATATCCCTAAGTAATGTATTAATTATTGTATGCTTCTAAACTTTATATAATGATATTTGGTATGTATTCTGCAAGTACTCTTTCTTACTCAAAGCTAGGATTTTTAGATTTATCCACATTGACACATGTAGCTGTAGTTCATTCATTTTCCTTGTCTTTAGAATGCATTAAGTAAATATACTGCATTCTATTTATCCGTCCTCCTGGGTATGGATACGTCAGTTGTTTACAGTCTTCTTGCTGTTACCAACAATGCAGCACTGAACAGTCTCATAAGAGTCTTGCAGGGCACACATCTAAGAATTTCTCTAGGGACACACTCAGTAGTAATATTATTGCCTCATAGGATAAAGACATTTTCAGCTTTACATGATAATGCCAATTTTTACACGTTTTGTAGACTGTACAATTTACACCCCCATCAGCAGTATATAAAAGACATACTTGTTGATACTTAGAATTTATAAGACTTTTAAATTTTCACCTAACTAGTGAGTTGAAATGGTATCCTATTGTTTGATTTGCATTTCCCTTAAGTCAATCATCTTTTCATTGTTTATAGGTCCTGCCTGATTCCTTTTCAGTGAAATGCCTGTTCACCCACCCAGGAATCAGTTGGCCAATTGCCATAAAAGAGTAAATCACCTTTGAAGTACTGAAGGGTGTTCTCCACTGATGGGGAGAAATAGGGATCCTGGAGCCACTGAAAGTTGTCACCTTTAAGAGAGTGGGTAGCTTCTTTTTCTGGGAAAGAGGTTGTAGTCAAACCTTTTGTGCTGGTGGGTCTGAAAATGAAACTACTCAACTGTTCAGACAGGAAGAGGGTCAGCACTCTGGATGGAAATAAAAACTCCACCCAAAGACATTGAAATAATAAGAGGAATATATGAGCTTGTGCCACTGAAAAAGGTAGGATGGCTCAGTTTGATCTAGAGGTTTGAGAAGCCATCAGGGCTCTTTCTTGCCCTCCTTGTATGTCAGCTTTTCCCTCAGTCTGGGTCCTATCACCATCATCACCACCTGGATTTACTGAGCATTTACTATGATCTGGGCATTGTTCTAGTGTTTAGTTCCTGTTACAACATTTAATCCTCTCAATAACCTTATGTGGTAGGCACTATAATCGCATTTTACATATGAGACAACTAAGGAGCAGTCCCACAGGTAGTAGGTGGTGGTGCCTGCATTAGATCTTATGTTTCTGGCCCACAGTTTGCACTGGGCAACTGTTCCAAGTCTCGCATCCGAATTCCACCATTCAGAGAAAGAGAGTATCTATGTCCCAGCATTCCCGAGAAAGGTGTAAGATTTACTCTAATTGGACTAGCTTTGGTGGTATACCTACCTGTATTAGTCATGTATACGAGCATAAGCGAGGCCATTTTGTTACACTACACGGCCCCAGCCCCTCCTCTGTGTGACTACTCGCTGCTCTGCACGTACTCCAAAAAGTTCACATGCTCTCTTGATTTATGGCCTCCACTTACGTATATACTCCCCAATAGCTTGATAAATTAAAAACTTTGTTCTATGAGCTTCTCTCCAGGAACAAGCTAACCACAGGCAGGAAATACACCTACAGGATATCCTTCACAGCTGACAGAAGAATGGAACAATGTGATGCCTGGAGCCCATCACGCCTGGAGACCAACATTCCTGGACCCCCTCCTCACTGCCCATTTTCCCTATATAACTGCCTCAAGATTCTGTAATCTTGGAAGGTGGTTTTTTGAGACATTAGTCTACTATCTTCCGAGGCTAACTGAATTAAAACTTCGTTTCTCGATCCCTAATTTGTTGTGATTAATTGGCTCTGATCACAGTGAGCAGAGTGAACCCATTGCTCGGTAACAGTCAGGGTTCTCCAGAGAAACAGAACCAATAGGAGATATATATATATATCCTATACATGTATGTATACTTATAAATATAAAATAAAGCTCTCTCATATATACATATATTTACTTATATATATATATTTACATAATATCCTTATTATTTCTCCCCATCAGTGGGGAACTACCTTCAGTATCTCAAAGGTGATTTGCTGTTTTATGGCAATTGGCCAACTGATTCCTCGGTGGGTGAAAATATCTTTATTATGTAAATATATAAAATATATTTTATTATGTAAATATGTATAATATTTTAATGTAAATATATATATACACATGACAGATTTATTTTGAGTTATTTCACACAATCAGCTGTGGAGGCTGGCAAGTCTGAAATGTAGGGCAGGCCAGCAGGCTGGAGATTCAGGTAATAGTTGATGTTGCAGCCTTGAGTCTGAATTCTGCAGGGCAGCAGGCTAGAAACTCAGGCAGAATTTCTCTGTTACAGTATTGAGGCAGAAGTCTTTCTTCTTTGAGAAATCCCAGTCTTTTCTCTTAAGGCCTTCAACTGATGATGAAGCCCACCCACATTATGGAGGGTAATCTGTTTTACCCAAAGTCTAATTTGGGTACGAATCACATCTAAAAAAATACCTTCACAGCAACATCTAGACTGGAGTTTGACCAAACAGCTGGGCACCATGGCCTCGCCAACACTAACCATCACATTACCCCTGTGGCCAAAGAAAAGGAATACACTCATTAGCTCCTGGAACCACATGGATTCCTGCCGGAACTGGGGTGGTGGATGGGGGATTGGAAATTGGGAAATGGATGCTGCAGAGACAGACAACTCACGTCCTTTACAGAAATTCGCCCAGAGTTGTAGAGCTAGTCGTAGGGGAGGCAGGATTCCAACCCAGGCATTCTAACACCCTAACTCACATTTGTTCTACTCCATCATGCTGCTTTCTCAGCTAAACCAGTAGCCTGGAGCAGGGATTCTCAACATGGGTGATGGAGAGGGGCACATTCTAGAACCTCTGGGGTGTGTGTAATATGATAAAGCAAGTCAATACTATAACATGGAGAAGACTCCCAGTTTGCTCTGGTCAGAGTTGGGTAGGAGCCCTGCCTAAAAATTCGATGCCAAATAGCAATTTCAAAGCTTCTGCTGGTTATTTGTACTGCTGGAGGGGGGGGGCCAGAGCACATTCCTGAGCACCTGAATGTTTACAGCCAGGGGTCGAGCCCAGTTTGGGGTGGAGGAGGAGGACACAATGGCTCATCATAAGACATTAATGGAAACGCTGGGGCTGGAGGCTGGCAGCTGGAGAAGGGAGGAGGGCCAGTTGAGAGAAGAGGATCCCAGCAGACGGGAGAAGCTATAGCCAGGGGAAGATCCGGTCAATGAGAAACCGCCCACGAAGAGAATGGCGGATTATTTGCGGGGAAGCCATGGCGAATATTTTCTATTTTAAGATGGTGCCCCTATTGTGCTGTACTCCTTCCACCATTAACCTTTTGTGAATGTTTCCTAAACTCAGCAACCTGTGTCAGTGTGTCTAGAGGGGTTGTGAAGACTTAGGGATGGTGTTCAGGATGGCGTGAACCATGGGTGTGGGAAGGGGGCTGAAAACACAGGAGTGGAGACAGCAGGGTCCGGAGCCCCGGAGGTAACCTGGAGTAATGGGGGCAAAGGCTGAGGAAGCTCAGACACCGGAGAACAGGTGGCTGGAGGACGCTGGAGGACATCTACATGGCGGGTCCTTAAATTATGGACTTTCATGTTTGGAAAACGAAAAAAAAAAAAACCTTATTGCTTTTATAATACAAATACAGAAAATAAATAACTATAAAACATCTGGGATCCTTGGGATAAATTGCGTGATGGGCATGGACACTTCCCTGTAGAAATATACCTCCCCTGTGGAGTAGGTTGATGTATATATTAATTCCATATTTGGGAATTATTAGTTTGATGTTTAACTGAGACTATAAAAGAGAATATTATTATTTATCTTACAGGATTATCACGAAGATAAGAATATGAATAGACCTCCATCCATAAAGAATATGGAGGTCCCTAGATATATAGAAGGGCTATCATTTCTTATTGAGTCTCTGCTTTTTTTCTAGTGAGCTCTTCTGTTGAATTTTCTGTGACCACTAGAGGGCAGATAAAGAACGGGACTGGAGATCTGAAAAGGTAATTGGAGACCACAGCTACTCATTTTCAGACATTGTAAATATTGGTTCAAAGTCAGTTCAGGATTAATAAGACTAGATATCTTAACTGTCCATGCTCAACTCATTTTTCCCCTTCATGGGCATTCTCCTCTTCCGTAATTTATCAACTCCATTCCTGTAGTTTCCTTTAAGGCAAAGAGTACGATTTTCTATTGGGGGTAAGAAAATAATTTATTTCTCAAATTTCCTACTTTCTTTTTAAATTTCCTACAGCACCTACAAATTGTTGGGTACACAGGAACAACCCACTAGTTCTCATCAGGAATAAAGTAAAGTTGTCTGTTTTAAACTAACAGCTCAACATCTATAATTATGATACTGCAAAACAAATTCAAAAGCTCCCAGGAGATGGGTGGGGGCAGGGAAAGAGGAGACTTTCCCTTGGATGTTCCCTTTACGAAAAAGAGGAAATAAAACTCAGAAAGGAAGTATTAGTTTGTGTCTTTTAAAGTTGGAGGGCAGAACGATTTCTCCATGATAGCAAACTGCACTGATATTAGATCGCTCTGTAAGTCACATGCTTTCCAACACTTCCTGGCTCTGACACCTGATTACTAAACTTATTTGCTCGGTAACTGATGTGCTACTTTCTCCAGACCTAACTGGCACTGCTCCTACTCAAGCTGAGATCACACGGCTGAAAAGGTCAGACCACTACACCATGACGATCAATGTCACATGTTTCTGACTGTTCCCAGCTCCCTGCAGGGTCAAAAGAGTCTGGTGCAGGAATCCTGACAGCAGCATTCTAGCAAAATCCAGGATTTCTCTAGCCAAGGAATAGCCGACTTCCAACCTGCACAGGAAATAATTTTATAACTCAGATTTGTAAAAGGGCCAAAAGAGCACATAAACTGAGAAGAGAAAAGAAAATGAAAGAACAGGGGCCGGGTGGTTAAGTTTCCGTGCTCTGCTTCAGCAGCCCGGGGTTAGCAGGCCTGGATCCTGGTCAGGGACCTGCACACCACTTATCAAGCCGTGCTGTGGTAGGTGTCCCACATATAAAGTAGAGGAAGATGGGCACGGATGTTAGCCCAGGGCCAATCTTCCTTAGAAAAAAGAGGAGGATTGGCAATGAATGTTAGCTCGGGGCTAATCTTCCTCAAACACACAAAAAAAGAAAATGAAAGAACACCCCAAAGAAAAAAATTTTCTTAAGGAAATAAAATTTCTACAGTAGAAATACGTCTCCATGACTCTCTGGTCAAAAAAGAACTTCCTGAAAAGAGTTTTCATCCTTTTCATGACCTTGCTCACTCTGACACTACTTTTGGGTAGCCTGAGAACACACACAGCTGGAAGGCTGACCTTGGTCAGAGAGTTCAGGGCAACCAGTGTCCTTATCTCTGTGATCCTTTCTGTTCAGATGAGAATGGAAAAGTGGAAGAGCCAAGGTACCATGAGCCAATGACCCTCAGACAAGCTTGATACTGGCTCAGGACAAAAGGGAAGCCATATTGTAGAAAAGAAACCATATTGTAACTTTGAATGACCTCTGACTAACTAACCCAGACATGCTCTGTAGATTTTGTGGCCCCTCTGAGCTGTTATAAGTTGATAACTTTGTTCTCTTGAGTTCCTTGGGAATGTCATGACCTCTGGGCAGAGAGTCTATGCTGACAGCCATCATCAAGGACAACTGAAAGATCAGGGTGTAGGGCGTTGCTCCAGTCTCTGATGCACATCCAGTAAAACTAAAGACTATCAGGAACTAAGATCAGATGTCTGCCCCCACCCTGAGACTAGATGTCTGCCTCCACCAGGAGATCAGTTGGATGCCCCCACCCTGAGACCAGATGCCTCCCCTACCCAGAGACCAGCCCCCTATATAACTGGCCTGTAGTCTTTGTTCTATAAGATAGTTCTTTGAGACATTAGTTGGCCATCTTCTCCCTTGCTAGCAAGCTGTAATAAACTGCCCTTTCTTTTCTACGATCCTGCCTCTTGACGATTGGCTTTTCTTCATGGTGAGCAGATCGTGACCTTTGTGCGGTAACAAGCTCATGTCACACAGGCTTCCCTAACTCCCAGGTGACACAAAAACCTTCTTCCTAGAACCTTCTGTAGGAGCAAATGGCTCCCTCCACCCTCTAGCCGCTGCCCTGTACCTCATAGGCCAGCTCACTCACCCCTCTGAACTTGTCTCTAAAGGGGAGGAAGTGTATCCTCTACCCACTCTGGGACCTTTCTGGCTGGGCTACAAATTAAATTAACATGAGACTGAATAGCAGGAGAAAATCAAACAAAGCTTTATAACACGTATACATGGGAGAGACCAGGGAAACTGAGTTTCTCAACAAAATGGTGGAGGTTCTCCTCTTAAATAGAAAGATAGTGGAGGACGTTGGGGGTGGGTCAGTTATGGGAGATTACCAGAAAAGCACAGTACAGTTATTATGCAACCTCACCTTCTGCATTGATTAGTTTCTAGAAATGAGGTCATCCCCTCTTCTTCCCAATACAGAGAGGGAGACACCTTTACAAATGGAGATTTCCCTTACAAATGTAAATGTTTGGTAAACAGAACTTTAATAAGAATGGGCTTAGCAAGGACCCTCCTAGTCTATTGATACCCAGAGTTATCCACGGTGATGGCCCATCCTAGGGACAGGCCTTCCATCCCAAATCCCTTTAGACAGTTAGTGGGGGCAAAGGTCAAAGCCTCCTTCAGAGAAAATACTCAAGGTAAAGAGACATATTTTGAGGTGGCCAATTCTGATCCCTCATACCTCGTAGCATAAAAACATCATTATGACCCTACCCATCCACCTTATACCATGGCCAGGCCACAAACATTCTCGACAATTTGATTCCTGGGCTTAGAGAATCGGAGAAGCCTTCCTGGGGAGGAAGTGACATCTACAATCTAACTGAAGTAAAGGAGTAGGAGCCCGTCAGGCCAGGACAAGAGAGTGTTCTAGGGAGAACACATGTGCAAAGGCCCAGTGGTGAGCAAGAGCAGGATGCATTCTGGGAGCTAGAATAATTTTAGTGTGGCTGGAACAGAGTTGGGGAGGAGGCAAAAGATGAGGCTAGGGAGTCTAGCAGGGGTCCTCCAGTTCCTTCCTCCTCCAAGTGTAGTGCACAGACCAGCAGCATTGGCATCACCTGGGAGCTTGTTGGAAATGCAGAATTTCAGGCCTGATTCCAGATTTATTGAATCAGAGACTGCATTTGAAGATCCCCAGGGGATCTGACGCACCGTAAAGTTTGAGAAGCCCTTCTCTAGGTACGTTAAGCAGTTTAGACTTGAGAGCAATAGGAAACCTCTGAATGATTAAGCAGGGGAATCACACGATGGACTTGTGATGTAGAAAAAGCATCCTTCCTGCAAAGTGGAGGAAAAGTGAGTCAGTGGAGACCAATAAGGAGACAAGGAGGTCCATTAAGAGGCTGGTGCAGTTGTCCTGGCAAGAGACGGCCACCGCAGTTGGGTCGGTTGGGCAGTAGGAATAGGCATGGAGGAAGTAGACAGATGTGGTGGCTGAGGCTGTGTGGGGCAGCCCTGGAATTCCTCCCCAGTGCAGGGCCCACTGACAACTCAGCGGGCGGGGCTGAGGAGCTGGCAGGAGGAAGCAGGGTGGGGGAGGCAGTATCAGAGGGTGTGGGAAAGCCAGACTCAAAAACAAGAGTCCCTCTGCGTCTGCACATGTTGCCTGATGTCGAATGTGAGCGAACTGGTTTCACACACACTTCACACGTGTCCCATCGGCATGGTTCTGGCTCCTACTGCCCCTGGAGCAGGCGCTGCTGTCATTCCCGTGAGTCACCCTCCGATTTTAACAAGCTGCATGCAAAGCAGGAAGCTTGCCTGGAGTCCTTGGGGGCAATCCAGCAGCCTTAGTATTTACAAGGACAATTCTGTTAGAGAAATTTGACAGACAAAACCCTCCCCCCATTAAAAATCTCAGCAAAAGAGTAGCTAAGAACTAACACACAAAACATATTTGGGGAAAAAGCCCTGCTTCCGGCCAAGAACAGAATCCCTCTGTACCTGAAGAACGGTGCCGAGAAGTAGAATTCTTCTAGCGAGATTCTACCATCTGAGCAAGTCAACAGAGCAAAGGAGTTAAAAGTCAAAAGGAAAAAAATCTGGATTTCTTTTTATGCCAAATATATGGATAATAAGTAAGGTGGGTCAGTTTCCCAATTATTCATGCTGAGTGAAGAAGTGAGTTCGATATGAACGCAGATTTGGGCATCTACTCTAGGATACAGTGGTGAAAGGACAGCTGGGGTTGCCCTCATGGATCTCTTGGCTGCAGGCTCCAGCCAACCTGGAGCTGAGGCTGCTCTGCTGAGAGAAGTCATGGAGAAATTGCCTCTGTGCTGCGAACCCTAGAAGAGTCCCCTTCACTCAGACTCGGGGCTGCAGCCACTTTCCATAATGAATACAGAGGGCGCTGGAGGCTGAGGCCTGGGAGGGATGCTCCGGGCTGGATCAGTCTAACAGACCCATGGCCCTCACCTCTCAGGGTGCTGCCAGGGCCTCCTGCCCTCTGTCCACCTGCTCTGCCCCAGCAATTGGGGACAGATTGGCAAGTTCTCTTCTGCTTATGTTTCCATGGAAAGAAACAATTGCAGGAAATAAGGATGAAAACACAAAAAGGAAATTCCAGGGTTGGTGGAATCTACCCCCCTCCATCTTGTGACATGAGTTAAACTGCAAACAGGTATGTTTGCAATGAGAGTTTAGCTGCACCTGAGGATTGGCTAATTAGGAAAATTCATCCAACACAGTGATTGGGCGCTCATGAAGCTCAGGGAATGGGGGCATCACACCAGGGAGGGGAAGGCACAACAAAAGGGGACCCAGACACAGAAAGGAAATCCAGGCCAGCCACTTACTAGGACAAGTCAGCCAATCTCTCTAGGCCTCAATTTTCTCATTCATAACAAGGAGATAATACTTAAACGAAAAAAAGTATTGAGATAGACGCTCCTAATTTTTCTACCTCAATCATCACGAATTTACCTATATCTAACCCACATTCTCTATCTCCCCTCCTGTTGCAATAGAAGAAGCATCTTATCGATGGCCAATCTCTGCACTTGACTGTGGATCTAAGCCTCCCACAGCATCTCTCTCAGGACAGCATCTTCCCCTTTTCCCCATCTTCCCCTCTTTCACCACTCTCTCTCTCCTGGACAATTCTCAACGGCTTAACATTATGCTCTAGTATCTCCCATTTTCAAAACCACCACCACCAGCAAACAAAAGCAAACCTCTCACTCTCCCATCTCTCCCCAGTTACCATCCATTCCTCTGACTTCCTTCACCAGAAAACTTCCAACCAGAGCTGTCGACCCTTCTTCCCGACTTCCCAGGAGTTCACACCTCAACTTAATCCAGACAGGCTTCTGTCCTCCCTATCCTGTTGGAACACTTATTGCCAAGGCTGCCACCATTGCCAAATCCAGCAGACGTTCCTCTGTCCCCACCTTATTCCAACTTCCAACATCCCACAAGACATAATTGATCTCCTCCCTCCCCCAAACACTTCTCTCTCTTGGCTCCAGGGACACCACATTCTTGGTTTCCCACCTTCCTCCATGGCAGGTAATTCTCAATCCCCATTGCTGGCTCCTTCTTTAACTCTCATTCAAATTGTGAGGGCCCCAGGGCCTGTTTTGTGACCCCTGCTCCCCAGGTTACCTGACAAGGTCTTCTTTACCTTCTGTATGCTATTGACCTTCCAACTGACCTCTCTTCAGAGCCGCAGACTCACCATGCGGTTATCCAGTAGGCACCTCAAACAGAAACTGTCCAAATCCAACCTCTTGGCTCCCTCCTCCAAAACCAATGCCCCAGTCTTCCCGACTCAGCAAGTGCAGCTCCGCCATCTGCCCAGCTGTGCTCACACCCTGAACCATCCCTCTTCCTGATCCCCACACTCACTGGTTCTACCTCCAACTGCTTTCAAATTTACTCTCTTCTAACCCCACTGCCACCAACCTGGTTTAGCTGCCATCACACACTACACTGTCCTTACCTGGTCCCTGCTTCTACTCTGATCCCCCTGAAGCAGCCAGGAGTCTTGGAAAAGGGTAATTCAGAGAATGTCACTCCTTGCCTCAAACTCTTCACAGATTTCATCCTGATCCCAGAGTAAAATCCAGAGTCCTTTCTGGGCTAAAGGCCCCATAAGTTGGCCCTACTGCTTCTCTAACTTCTTTCAATCTCACTCTTTCCCTCGCTAATGAAGCTGCCCTGGTTGTACCAGCTTCCTTTCGGTTCCTGGACTATACTGAGCTCTTCCTCACCTCAGGGCCTTTGCACACACTATTACTGCTTTTTGAAAACTCTTTCCCTAAATCTTTGCAAGGCTGGTTCCTCCTCATTGTTCAGGTTATCACCCCAAGTGTCACCTCCTCAAAGAGATCTTCTCTGACCACAACACTTCAAATAGACCCTGACAGTCCCCTCTCCAATACTCCATCAATTGTTCTCTTCAAAGCACCTATCACAATTGGAACTTGTCCATTTGTTTTCTTGTTTACTGTCCATCTTTCTCCATCAGGAAGTGCGCTTCTCCATGGCAGGACCTTGTCTGCTGTGTCCCCACAGCACAGAACCGTGCCAGGCACTTAGCTGACGGTCAATACATATGAAACAATCACCTGCCTAAGAGGGGCTTTGGGAGAATTAAATGAGAATGTAAGTAAAGACGCAGCATAGCATACTGCCCATAGCAAATCCACAATACCTGCAGCTACAATTGCCTCTGCAGTTGATGATTCTGACCACTTCTAAGGGATCTCGTGAACCTGCCATATGTCTGTGACCCAGCTTTATACATATTTTCCTCCTAAAATAGAGTGGTTGGTTCTACCAAACTTTTGGTCCTTCATGGATGTGGGGTTACCAACATCACAGAGAGCAACCATGTTTAATATTTGATAAGCCATAAAACCAGAATAAAACTCTGTGAAGTGGCACTAGCCTCTGCTATGACAAAGCACAACCATTAGCTAGGAATCAAACCATTTGTTCTGAAGATTGTTTCATGGTGCCTGCAGTAATCCAATGAGATGTTTAATCAGGAAGTTCACTGCCCAAGGTAGACAAGAAGAAACATCCAGAGCATGAGGTTGACAGCTCAGTGTCTAGAGCCAGACTGCTGAGCTCTAGTTCTGTCCGAGTGTGTGACATTGACCAAATTGTTTGTGTGCTTTGATTTCCTCATCTGTAAAATGGGGATGTTAAAAACAAGACAACAGGCCCACAATGGAGTCACTTGTGCCAAGCCTATGTCACCAAACCAAGACTTAATACCTAACTTAACTACAATTTCAACCTTGCCCAGGAGTGGAATCTTAAACCAGTCAATCTGGAATTACCTAGTCAGCGCTGGTGAGGTCATCTGCCTGATAACTCCCCCACAGTCCCTGAAAGGAAGGAATGTGACCTTGCCTGAAACAATCCACTCTTTGCTAGTATAACATCCTTGTCCTGCCTCCTTCTACCTATATAAGTCTTTCATTTTGTATAGCTCTTTGGAGCTCCTTTCTATCCACTAGAAAGGATGCTGCCCAATTCATGAATCATTGAATAAAGCCAATTAGAGCTTTAAAATTTACTCAGTTGAATTTTGTTTATTTTTTATTTTTGTGAGGAAGGTTAGCCCTGAGCTAACATCCATGTCCATCTTCCTCTACTTTATACGTGGGACACTGCCACAGCATGGCTTGATAAGTGGTGCGTAGGTGCACGCCCGGGATCTGAACCTGAGAACCCTGGACCGCTGAAGCGGAGCGTGCAAACTTAACCCATATGCCACCGGGCTGGCCTCTGAATTTTGTTTTTTAACAGGGACAATAGTAGCATTTGGCTCAAAGGGTTGTAAAATGCTAAGAATAGTGCCTGGTATGTGGCAACATTCAATACATTTTAGTTACCACTATCATTCCAAGTAATCTCAAAACAGAGAATGGGGAAAAAATATTTAACTACCAAATAACAAATATCCTTAAAAACAAACTGCTTTTCAGAGTTTAGATATAGAGCGAAGAAGGTGTGTCACAGCTGCAGGGAGGGGCAAGATGAGCTTGGGGACAACAAGGCTACTGCTGAGGATTGGCTCTTCCCTGCTTGGACCTCCCAGTTCAGGCTCTACGGGGAGACTCCTGCTCTCACGGCAGTTACTGGAAGATGCTTAGCACGCAGCGGGGCCTGGATATTATTAGAAAGGACCGCCTCATTCGGAGTCACCCACACTTCTTTTCTGTTCTGGCTGGAGAGAAGGGTTTGAGACAGACACCACTGGGCTTTTGAGGTGCAGTTTTGATTTGTGAGATGGAGCACCATCGTATATCTATTACTGTTGATCAGGCACTAACCCAAACAGTGCACCATGAAAGTCACGAACTGAAAAGTGTTTAGGGATTAATATCCAGACTATGTAAAGAACTCCTACAGCCCAATAACAAAAAACCAAACAATGCCTTAAAAAATGGGCAAAGGATTTGAATAGATATGTCTCCAAAAAGACATACAAATGACCAATAAGCACATGAAAGGATGCTCAACCTTACTAATCATTAGAGAAATGCAAATCAAAACCACAATGAGATACCATTTCACATCCATTATGATGGCTATTATCAAAAAAACAGAAACCAACAAGTGATAGTGAGGATGTGGAGAAACTGGAACCCTTGTGCACTGCTGATGGGAATGTAAAATGGTGCCAATGTAGAAAACAGTATGGCGGTCCTCAAAACATTAAACACAGAATTACCATATGAATCAGCAATTCCACTTCTGGGTGTATGTGGGGGATCAGAATTGGCCACCTCAAAATATGTCTCTTTACCTTGATTATTTTCTCTGAAAGAAACTTTGACCTCCCCCTCCCCTCCCCGACACTAACTGCCTAAAAAAAATTTAAGACAGAAGGCCTGTCCCCAGGACACACCATAGATATGGATAACTCTAGGTATGCATAGACTGGGAGGGTCCTTGCTAAGCCCATTCTTATCAAAGCTCTGAAAACGAAGTAAAAGTAGAAGTTACCCTTTGTAAGAGACATTTACATTTACAAGGGAAATCTCCATTTGTAAAAGTGTCTCCCTCTCTGTACTAGGAAGAAGGGGGGATGACCTTATCTCTAGAAACTCTTACCAATGTGGAAGGCAAGGACTTAAATCTGCACATTAACCTCCTGTTTACTGTGGTTTTCTGGAAATCTTCCACAGCTGACTCCCCCCCACCAAATCCTTCTTTGTCTTTACCTGAATATGCTATTTAAGATGAGATCTTCTGCCATTTTGTCGAGTTACTCTGTTTCCCTGGTCTCTCCCATGTATACGTTACAGAGCTTTGTTTGATTTTCTCCTGCTATTCAGTCTTATGCCGATTTAATTTGTAGCGCAGCCAGAAAGGACCCAGAGTGGGTAGAGGAGTCTTCCTCCCCCTCAATTTCCAAAAGTATTGAAAGCAGGGACTCAAATAAATATGAGTACACACCCATGTTCATAGCTGTATTCTTCTCAATAGCTAAAAGGTGGGAACCATCCAAAAATGTCCATTGACAGATGAATGGATAAACAAAATATGGTATGTACATTCAGTAGAATATTATTCAGCCTTAAAAAGGAAGGAAATTCTGACACATGCTATAAGATGGATGAACCTCGAGGGCATTATACTACGTGAAATAAGCTAGTCACTAAAGGATAAATACTGTATGATTCACTGGTATGAGGTCCCTAGAGGAGGCAAATTCACAGAGACAGAAAGTAGAATGGGGGCTGCCAGTGGCTGAGAGGAGATAATAGGAGTGAGTGTTTAATGGGCAGAGTTTCAGTTTTGCAAGATGAAAAGAGTTCTGTGGATTGGTGGTGGTGCTGGTTGCACAACAATGTAAATGTACTCAATGCCACTCAACTGTTCACTTAAAAATGGTTAAGATGGGGGGGTTGGCCCCGTGGCTGAGTGATTAAAGTTCTGCCTGCTCCGCTTTGGCAGCTCAAGGTTCATGGGTTCAGATCCTGGGCGTGGACCTACTCCACTCATCAGCCATGTTGTGGAGGCATCCTACATACAAAATAGAGGAAGACTGGTACAGATGTTAGCTCAGGGCTAAAAAAAAGAGGAAGATTGGCAATGGATGTTAGCTCAGGGCGAATCTTCCTCACCAAAAAAAAACAGGTTAAGATGGTGGATTTCATGTGTATTTTCCACAGTTAAAAAAAAAAAACCAAAACCCAGTGTTTCTATCAACTTCATTGCAAGAGGAGCTTTGTTCAAAATTTCAGGTAGTTGTTCAAAAAGGATGTATTTAATGAACACCTACTAGTTCCTAAGCTCAGTGTTCTGTGTTAAGGGAGAGAAAGAAAGGTAATACCTACTCTTAAGAAGAGATGAAGAGGAAGGTAAGACGAGATAAGACAAGAACCTTAAGAACTAACACGAAAAGGCAGAATGGCCTAGAAAACTTACCAGAGATACATGCACAGGGCTTGGGTTTTAGAGAAAGAAACCAGACGTTATCACACCCAACACAAGATTTAAGGGACAGAGGGAGGAAGGCTGATTTAAACCCAACAGGCTACATAAGAAATTGGAGTTAACACCTATGGAAAAGAAGATCCTTGGAATGATAGCATAGGGTGGGGACAGAGGGAAAAAAAAGAGAAAGTTGGCTGCTATAAATGAGACATCTTCTAAAACAGCTGTATAGTAAGAGAATGACTAAAATACAGCAGAGTTGAATCCACCCCAGAACCACCAACTACAGCCAGTGTCTCCTGGAATGTAGTTTTCCAGCAAAGACTTTGCATTTTCAAGAATATCCACATTATTCACACCATGATTTTCTTCTCTACAACACAGTAGGACTATTGCCAGAGAACCTGGACGGAGGCCCCGGCTCAGCATCTGTAAGTGTCAGGATGATGGGTTAGAGGAAGAACACCTGGGAGGGAGGAAGCAAGTGGGGGGGCCTGAGCCTGAGGGCCATTCTTGCTCTTTGCTTGTGTACATCAGAGGCTGTCCCGAATATTACCCCTGACATGAAAAGAGAGGCTTCACTCACTTGAAATGCAGAAATATTTATTTTGGTTTCCTCCATTGTTTTTGGAAATTGTTTTGGTTTATAAAACATAGAAATAGCCAACACTTAAAGCAAACATTCAAAACCCCAATGTGACAAATTATTGACTTTTTGTGCAATTAAGAATACACATATGAAGTTAGGCTACCAAATAGTGTTATTACAATGACAATTCTTTAGTGCAAATCCTGTTGTGCTTCTATAATACATATACTCTCACATATCCAAAAACAATTGCTTTAAATATACAAAGGACAACTTAATTCAGTCACATGTGGCAAAGACTTGCAGTAAAGTAAAATGCTGCTAATTTCCCAAATTAACTTAAAAAAAAAAATCCCTTCAGAATTTAATCCCAGGAAATGAGTTTTCCAGATTTCTACATCCTAGAATTTTGGCTTGTCAAATACATTTCATAGAAATCAGGTAGCATTATGACAGAAGAGCATTTGTTTATTACTGTCCATTTCAATAAGTACCCAAGTATATCCCTTCCCTTAATATTTTTATAGACATGCCTTGCCTGAGAGTTTATTCTGGGGAAAAAAGCCAGTTTATCACAACATGATCTCTTGATATGAAAACCACATTAAAAATCCGTTGACCATCACAAAGAGTGACTGGTTCAGTGAAGATAAAGTGGACTGTTATTTAGGCGTCACAGTTGAGCATGGCTGATTTGGGTAATTATTTCCTTCTTGAAATGCTTGTCTTCACTGTAGAGTCTAAGGCAGATATTTTTAATAACCCCTGGGAAGGGATGGAGGGAGGGAACCAGGTCTGGAGAAGAGGGTCCGAGAACATTCTGCTCTATGGGTGCCAGAATCCATTCGCTCTGGTGAGCGGCCATTCATCTGAGACTCAATATCTGCACTGTTCTGAGTTGGGTCTGTCCTTTGCTTCACTGGGAAGACCTTCTGCTCCAAAGGAACAAAAGGGGACTGTGGAGAAGACCATAGATTTTATAACCCTTAATCAGAAGTGTTGTGAGAGTGCATATGGGATGGGGAAGGCAAGGTAGCAGGGATTGAAAACAAATCTCTGGTCCACTTGTGACATTCTCCAGCCGGGACAAATCTTGTTTTTAAGGGACAGTGTCCCTCCAGTGCACTGTACTCTTCAAAGCAGCAGACAACTGCAGAATTTGCAGCAAGCAGCAGACATCTCAGAAATAGCAAAGTCCTAATCCCTCGGTTAGAAAAACAGGGAGACAGAAGTTTTCACACCCGCCTTTTTAACTGAGGAAGTCGCGAATAAATTAGCACAGTTATAGTTTCCTCTTTACAATTTTTAAGGCTCGTTTTGGAAACTGTGTGTCACCATAAACGTGGTCTACAACACGAGGCGGCTGTAAGGCAGTGTTCCATTTCCTCTAAGATTCCTATGACATGAACCCCGAATGCCTAAGTCAAACATGGACATTCCCTTCCCTATGCTTGCAGTTATCAAAATTACCAACGTGAAGGCCATAAGATTGTGAGGGTGTGTGGTTTCTTCCGAGCTTTCTTCCTCACCTTAAACTTTGATGGTGGAATAAAGTTCATCTATCTGTGACCTGAAATAATTCCGAAGCTCTGACCTTTTAGCCTTCATTGTTGGGGTCAGAAGGCCGTTGTCGATGGAAAATAATTCAGGGTGGAGAGTAATGCCTTTGATCTGCAAATAAACAAGGCTATGAAAGGAGGAAAGAGGACAGAGGCAATCTGAGCCTAAAAAGCACTTAAGTCACCGAAGGGGATAAAGACCCCAATGGGGGATCCAATCCTTCGTCTCACCACAAAGGGCGGTGGCCTATTCTTAGGATACAATTTAGGATTGTATCCTGACCTCCAGGAGAAGAGAATTCATATCCTTGAGTAAAGAAATCCCTTCCCTTGCCAAACCACTCCATTATTCATTCCTCAGGGATTTCTCTTTTTTTTTTTGCTGAGGAAGATTGGCCCTGAGCTAACACATGTTGCCAATCTTCCTCTTTTTGCTTGAGGAAGATTGGCCCTGAGCTAACATCTGTGCCCATCTTCCTCTATTTTGTACGTGGGACGCCGCCACAGCATGGCATGATGAGCGGTGAGTAGGACCGCGCCCAGGATCTGAACCTGCAAACCTCGGCTGCCGGAGCAGAGCCCGCCGAACTTAATCACTGTGCCACCGGGCCGACCCCCAGCTCAGGGATTTCTTTAGGCCATCTCATCCTCTTCTATAACCTATTCACAAAAAAATCTTCTTGTCTAAAACTTGTTTTATGGGAATTCATGCACTTTGATGAAAGTCTTACCTGTTCAAATGGTTTTAGGCCAGCATCCTTCCCAAGTTTCACCATGTCTTCTAGGATAGCTTTTTTGACATCCTAATAAGGTAAGAAAGATAAGATACTCTCTGTGTTGGAGGTCCCCGCCCTGTGCACCTAATGCAAAGTGAAGACACAGAAGGCAGACCGCACACATCGGAACCTCACCTTGTCTCTGCACAGTTGTTCAAAGGATCCTTCAAATCCTCTTTTTTTGGCCCATGGACCTAGTGTCTCAGCATCTGGTACCACAATTGCTATGAGAAATGCCTTTAACACAGACAAGTGAGTTATTACATGGCTTGTTCCAGATGGTCTCAAATAGTGGTTCTTTATTATTCTCCATCATGGACCCCTGGGAGAAGCTGATGGAAGTTACAAATTTGCTCTTCAGAACATTTTACCAGCCCCAGGAGTCCATGGGGCCCATGTTAAAACTCCTGACTCTAAAATACAGACAGCATCAGGAATTTTGCAATAAATGTTTTAAAAGAACCACTGGGAATCAAAATCTAAAAAAATCCTAATTTTTACTTACTTTTGTGTATATATATATATATATATATATATATTATAAAACAGGGTCAGATAAACAAACAAGGTGATAAATATCAGATAATTGCTTTAAAAAGAGAGAAATAGAAAATGTATACAGATTCACTTTTTAAAAATTGCCACACCTCATTCTTTACAATTTAGTAATAATAAAACTAAATAAAAATCAAAGGTATGGTAAGATTATAGGTCAAAGAAAAATAGGTGCATTCTCTTGTAAGATAATATTCTTCTAAAATTATTTAACAATCTCAAGGTTTATAAAAGATTAACCTTCAGGAAACCAGAGCCCCTTCTATACTTGGCCACCATCTGTCCAACGTTTTGGCAAATAGACATTTTACTTCAATATTGACCCTGGTTTTCAGCTTTAAGTATATGTTGGCTCACAACTATGCTCAAAACGATTTAGGAGGCATAGCATAAATAAGTTGGGTTTAGTATGTTTGAAAATTCTAAACTTTCTTATAATCCATATATCCATATTTTCCCTCATAATTAAGTTAGAAGCATATTTTTACACCCCCTCCCTCGCCCCAAGTATCTTGATCCAACTTCCCTTGGTACACTAGACCATTCTAGTAAGAATAAAAACATAGAAATTAAAGAGGAAAAAACTTTTCTGGATAAGAAATGCCAAGCAGCAAAACCCAGCAACGTGTCAATAATAACCCAGCATGTCAGACATGAACGTCACTTCATACTCATGGCAAACTTGCCATCCCATTTAAAGCCCCTGGAGTACTAGGCACCAGCCACACCCGTGCAACAGAGCTCACCACTCACAGAGCACATACCTGCAAGCTTTCGCCATGGACAAAGACCTGAGCGACAGGTTCACTCCGCAGGTAGATATTTTCAATCTTTTCAGGTGCTATGTATTCTCCTTGGGCCAGTTTAAATATGTGCTTTTTCCTGTCGATAATCTTCATGGTGCCATTCTGTTAGCAGAGGGGGAGGGGGCTGTGACTGGTCCGTGGCTGGTTTCCACCCAGTATCAACCACACAGAGGACAGGGCATTTGATATGCACTATCCTGTAATCCTAATGACATTTCACAGGGCTCAGTTATTAACCCATTTTACAGGGAGGGAAACTACGGCTGAGAGAGATTAAATAACTTGCTCAAGGCCAGTGAGCCAAGTAGAGAGATAGAGAAGGGACTCCACTGCCCATCCTTGTCAGCCAAAGAGCAGCACTGTGCTTGCTATCTTCATTTGCAAGCTTCATTCAGTCTCATATCTGATTTAGGAACATACATATCTGCCTCTCCAACTGAGTCAAGTTCCTAGAGAGCAGAGACACAGACTCACCCTCCCCCAGTGCTCTGCAGAGTGAGGGCTCAGTAAACGTTTACTACACAAAGGCAGAAATTCAGTTTCCTTTATCATTGTTTCAGTGCCGGAGTGGGAGGGTGGGGTCAGTCAATCGCCCCATATAGTAACTGTGGGGATGCTAGAATCTCTGGAGCAGACTAGCCAAATGCTACAAGTACCCACCTCTGGTAACCACCCCCCACCTCGCCTTTCAAGCCCTCCCCACCCCCGAGGTCATTCTCATGCTTCCAAAAGTCATCTATTGGAAAGTTCTAGGGTTCTCTCACTCCACATCAGTTCTCCTTTTTCAAAAGGAGCAGACTGAGGTCCAGAGAGATTATGAGATGTGTTCATTAGAGCCAGAGCCAGAATTAGAACTGATACTTAATCCCTCTTGAGCCTGGAAAGAGGGACTTAATATATTTCTAAACAGCTTGGGTATTCTGAAATCTGAATTAATTTGGGGGTGCATTTTTCCAATCAATAAAAATTTCAGAGTATTAAGCATCTTAAATCTGTAAGAATTGAACAATACAGAATAATAAAAATTACATTAGCCGTTTTAGTGCTTGCAGTTACACACAGTAACGACTTGGAAAAAGCAGGGGTTGTTACTACAAAATTGGTCAAGCCTATGGGTAGGGTTTCTTTTAGAAGGCTCTCGCTCCTAGGATGGACTCTCCTCTCTGTCTACAGTAAATGGTTCTGAGACTAAATTCAAAGGAGTTGGCCTAATCTGTGAAAATGCTTATCCTATTTTTCATGAGATGGCAAACCAAAGAAACACACGTATTCATAAAGTCATGCCCGTCATACATTCCTGGCAGTCGGCCCCAACGCCCCCCACACGTTGTTTAACCAAGGTCTCGACGTCAAGGCACAGCATTGAGATATAAAAAGCCACAGTCTCTCTGGATTTCAAATGGGCAGCAGCAACCAGAATTGATGTCAAACAGCAAAACAAAAATATTTGCTACAATTAAAGTGAAAATCCCACACAAGTGTGCTAAGAGTATAAACCTGTTCCCTGCAGGCAATGGAAGCGTCCACACCATACCACTCAGTAAGGAGAAAAAAGTTAGGGTGCTACTGCCACATGGCTGCTGCCCGGCAGGTGGGATATTTTCTCCCCGACAGGAGAACAAAACTATCTGTGAACAGGGGAGATGACCACTTACTGGTAACCATTTTCCAATGTCCCCTGTGTGTAACCAGCCATCTTTATCCAGAACTTCTGCTGTTTTTGCTGGGTCCTTCAAGTAGCCTTGAAATACATTTGGCCCTTTCACACATATCTGAAGAAGAAAAGATTGGGAGTGGGAACTGAGTGAAGGCAGTCAAAAGGTACAAACTTCCAGTTACAAGATAAATAAGTACTAGGGATGTAACATACAGCATGACAACCATAGTTGACACGGCTGTGTGGTATATTTGACAGTTTAAGAGAGGAGATCGTAAGAGGTCTCATCACAAAGAAGAGAGTTCTCCTAAGGCTGAGAGTAGATCCTAAGCATTCTCATCACAAGGAAAAAAGCCATTTTCTCCTTTTTTTTGTATCTATGGGAGATGATGGATGTTAAGTAAACTTATTGCGGTAATCATTTCACAATATATATAAGTCAAACCACTATGCTGCACACCTTAAACTCATACAGTGCTGTGTGTTAATTATATTTCAGTGAAACTGGGGAAAAAGAAAGATGATCGGTTAATAGCATTTACTGGGGCTTCTCCAGAGAAAATTGTGTGTGTCTGTGTGTGTGTCCCAATCTTTAGCTAGAAGTCCTGAATTTCATGATTCACAGAGAGCTATCACAGCCCCATGGGGATCTTGGCTGCACCTCCAATGCCCCTGCTTCCCTTTCTGAATGACCTCTGCTGCGGTCAAGTTGTAGGGCTAATGCTTATTCTAGGTTCCGGCTCGAAGTTGCTAGAAAGCCCCACGGTGGATGAAATCACTTTGAAGTAATTAGGCTCTCCTTCCGCTGGCGAGTAGCTCACTAATACGCCTCCAGGGCAGTTAACAGACAGGAGCTGTGCCTCAGGCCACAGGCCACTGCAGCCTCGCATGCTCTTGGGCCCAAGTCCCAATCATGTCTGGAGGAAGAAGGCAAGTGTTAGTGGCCCCCCTCCCGCACCTTCCCCAAGAGTTAAACATACATGTGCCTTCCAAAACAAGTCTGTTTGACTCTAGGATCACCAATAACACCAAGCTCAATTGCTTTACATGATATTGTGCTGAAAAATGGCACTGTCCTTGTCATGGCAGCTATTAGAGGAAATGATAACAAGGGTGAATGACTGATGGATTCCACTCACCTCGCCCTCACCCTTGGCAGCCATGTAATTCATTTCTTCCACATCCACAAGTTTTACCAAACTGCAAGGCATTGGGGAACCAACATGTCCTGTGTATCAAATAAAAGAATGATCATTCCTTTTTTTTTGTGAGGAAGATTAGCCCTGAGCTAATATCCACTGCCAATTCCCCCTCTTTTTGCTGAGGAAGACTGGCCCTGAGCTAACATCTGTGCCCACCTTCCTCTACTTTAGATGGGACACCTGCCACAGCACGGCTTAATAAAGCGGTACGTAGGTCCATGCCTGGGATCCGAACCAGCGAACCCTGGGCTGCTGAAGCGGAGCGTGCAAACTTAACCACTACGCCAGTGGACCCGCCTAGAATGATCATTCCTAAGGCCAATTATTTTTATAACAAACAAGTCTGCTCATCATAAGAACAGCTGGTGTAAACTTCTGGTTTCTGCAGTTATAGCCAGTCTCCCCCTGGTAAATTAATTTAGAGCGTTTATTCCTAGAATAGAGACAAAAATATTTAAAGTCTCTTAGGGACCTTTCTCATGTTTGAGGCTCTGAATTATTTTTCAAAGTATAAATAATTTCTGCTGATTTTAAGGGTTTCTACAAATACCTGGAGCAAGCTTTCTAAAACTGCTACCAGCCTCCTATGATCTGATGACCCCTGCCCATCATTTACCAACTTTCCCTCACACAGACATTTTTTTTTTGCTGAGGAAGATTCGCCCTGAGTGAACATCTATTGCCAATCTTCCTCTATTTTGTATGCGGGTCGCCGCCACAGCATGGCTTGACGAGTGGTGTAGGTCTGCGCCCAGGATCCAAACCCGTGAATCCGGGCTACTGAAGTGGAGCGTGCTGAATGTAACCACTACACCACAGGGCTGGCCCCACACAGACTTCTTAAGGTCCCTCTTCTCTATAAGGAGAATAGAACATATGCCGCTTTGGCAAACCTTGATTATTCTCTCACATGCCACCTGGTTCTGATCAATACCACCTTTATTTCCTCAGTATGAATGTACATGTTTTATATTAAAGTTTATTAAGACAGGACGGTGCTTCTTTTCACAGTTAACTTAACTCTCTTGCCAAAGGGTGTTAGGATCGGGTTCTTTTCCCCAAACAAAAATAGCAGAAATTAGACATGTTTCAAGAACGTCGCAAATAATTCTTCCTATGTTTTAATAATTTTAGCTTAAAGAGATCACTATTCCAAATTCTCTAGCTGGTAAGGAACCAGGGGTTAAAAATTAAATAAACATCACAGAAGAGGTTCATATGCTGTTAGTGCCAATCCCAGCAGAATTATGCTACTAGACAGTGCCAGATAATAGAATCTACATTAACAGACAGTGCTTGCATTTATAATACACCAAATACATCTGGGAATTTATTTATCACAGTGTGGAATAGGGGAAAGCACAGAAGTTCTGCAGTCAGACCTGGGTTGGAATCCTGATCCCTAAGCATAACGCTGTGTAAATTCTTACACGTTATTTACATGCTTTTTAACCAACAATCAATCATTTCCTCGCAGAGGTAACAGGACTTATCTCACAGGGATGCTGTTAGGATGAAGAGCACATAATGGTCATCGTAAGCACCTAACACAGAACCTCATCCATGACAG
The DNA here is from genome assembly GCA_031878705.1 of Tapirus indicus. Classification (NCBI taxonomy): domain Eukaryota; kingdom Metazoa; phylum Chordata; class Mammalia; order Perissodactyla; family Tapiridae; genus Tapirus; species Tapirus indicus. The sequence continues at coordinate 27,224,560 of CM062937.1, read as the reverse complement.
GTGCTCAATAATTATTTTTGTGTTTGTCCTTCCTTTTTTCCTTTTGGGAAAAAGGACTTGTGTTTATTTCTCTCTGTAGTGTCAACACCTAGCACAGCACACAGTGTAAATTTAATTAAAATTTACCAGCAAATAATTAGGCCCCAATCAATAACTGCAAAGCTCTGCTGGGCCAAACAGTCTGATAAAGGGCATCATCTCTCAGATGTCACCTTCAGGATCTAGGTACGTCTCCATTGCCACCCAGCTCTACAGTCAGAGCCTCAAAATTATATCCCACTCTGCCACAGGAGACATGTTCTGTAGGGCTCCCAGATTTACAAATTGTTTGCCCCAAGCCCTAATCATTTGATACGTAGCACTTGTTTAAGTTGATTAATGAAGCAATCAATGATTAACCCAATTCCAATAATGAGATTCCAATAAACAGTGTCCTGTCAATCGTACCTGCCGTCCAATCTCCGGGCATAGTCAGACAGCACCCGGCCGTGCACTCGGTCTGTCCATAGCCTTCGTAAAACTGGGTCACCAAGAGATGAAACATTATTAGAAGGAGGACAGTCACATCTTTGCTGGAAGTGCACAGGCAACTGAGTCCCTCCAATTCCTGAATCATGGCCGACTGCGGTGAAAACTCTTTTCAAATTTTCCCTTTGGAAGATTCGTTCAATACTACAACAGGCTTTATTACAGCACCCAAACATCTTCACCCCCACACCAACACCAGCTGCCATCCATGTTCATTTCCTACTTAACTTCCTGTGCACAGGCGAGGGAGAACATCGACGAGGCATGACAGGTCACCTGTGCACTCCCCGCCCAGGAATGCACTCGCTCTCTTAGCTCACGGCTCTACCCCACACGTCCCATTTGTCACTCGGTCTCTGCTGTCTCCCCCAACCCCTTTAAAACAGGCTTGGTTATCATTTACGACCCATTCCCCTACCCTCATGCCCGACTCTAAGGCCTGTTTTGTGCCTTACCCTAGAGAAAATCGCACAATGCTGGACACAAACACACATTCTCCTGCCTAGGGTCAAAGACACACACACACACACACACACACATATATATGTGTGTGTGTGTGTGTGTGTGTGTGTGTGTGTATATACACTTCTTGCTCCAAGCAACCTAGGAGTAACATGATCTTCCAAACAAAAATAAGACGCACAAGGAGAGTAAGAATGACTTTAGGAAAGAAGATTCTTGGGCCTGATAAAGTCTGAGACGATCACCTGCGAGGAAACCCACTCACCTGACAGCCCAGCGCTGCCCTCAGGAACGTCAGCACGGTGGCGGACACGGGCGCGGCGCCTGTGACCATCAGCCTGACTCTTCCTCCCAGGCTCGACTGACAAGGCAGGGAGGGGGAGAGAATGAGAGTCAAGTGGCTGGGAGTCGGCAGGCTCCGCAAAGATACCTGCTTGGAATCCCGTGTCCTAACCCACCAGCTTCTTCTCTGCAGGCCGCAAGGAGCTCACCAATGCCCGGGAACTCACAGGCGTTCATAAGAGGGGAGCTTCTTTCCACCTGAAACTATACCATTCACTCTTAACAGGTATGGAAGTAAGCCAGCACCTCTACCTGCAGGTATTTTAAGGAATTAGAACAAGAGTGTGGCGGATTTGTGGCCACTACCACACTTCTGGCGGTTTATTAGACATAATATTATTCCACATATGTTATCACTCCTGCCTAAAAAATTATCTCAAGACTGATGTACTTGTTCCAGAAAAGCGAAACAAAATGGAGAATTAGAAAGGCTATAATACGCTGATTCCGTATCCACCCTAGATATCTACAATATTGTTCAGATTTATATCTTGGGTCCTGAGGTTTAGCTAATGGCTTTGTCCTTCATTTTTAGAAATGTTTCAGAATTACTTAAAAAATGTGTCGTTTTCTCTCTCTCACATTCATACCTGTCTTTAAAAAAGAGCCTTCACAGAAATTTTGAAACCCAAATTATTTACATGACAAATAATAGTTGCAAGTTGGTTACCTGTATTTTGTGGAAGATTAGTTTATCCCACAGGCTGTTGTTTCGAATGATGCCGCTGCGAAGCTCAGCTTCTTTCCTCTTGGAGGCAAAGTCCAATAGCCATCGCTTCAGTGCGGTGTTTGCCTGTCCAAAAATCTAATGAGCCAAGAAATAAGGAGGTTTCACAATCACCAGGATGGCTAGATTCAAAAAGTCAGATAATAACAAGTGTTGGTGAAGATGTGGAGAAATTGGAACCCTCATCCAGTGCTGGTGGGGATATAATATGGTACAGCTTTAGAAAACAGACTGGCGGTTCCCCAAACAGTTAAACACAGAGTTATCATATGACCCAGCACTTCCACTTCTAGCTACATCCCCAAGAGAAATGAAGATACACGTCCACACAGAAACTCATATATGAGTATTCATAGCAGCATTATTCATGATAGCCAAAAAGTGGAAAAAACCCAAATGCCCATCGGTGAATGAATGGATAAATAAGATGTTTTATATCCACACAGTGGAATATTATTTGGCCTTTAAAAGGCAAGAAGTACTGATATGTGCTACACCATGGATGGAACTTGAAAACATGCTAAGTGAAAGAAGCCAGTCACAAAACAACACATATCGCCTGATTCCATTCATATGAAAGCCCAGAATAGGGAAATCTATAGATTCAGAAAGTAGATTAGCTTTTGCTTAGGGGTGGAGGTGGGTGGTGGGGTGGAGGATGATAGCTGAATGGTAGGTAAAGGGTTTCTTTCTTTTTTTTTTTTTTTTGCTTGAGGAAGATTAGCCCTGAGCTAACATCTGTGCCAATCTTCTGCCACTTTGTATGTGGGTTGCTGCCACAGCATGACTGATGAGTGGTGTAAGTCCTCACCCGGGATCCAAACCTGTGAACCTGGACCGCCGAAGTGGAGTCCGCCAAACTTAACCACTATGCCACAGGGCCAGCCCCCAGGGTTTCTTTTTGAGGTGATAAAAATGTTCTAAAATGGACTATGGTGATGGTTGCAGAACTCTGTGAATGTACTAAAAACCTTTGAATTGTATATTTTATTTATTTATTTTTTTTGTGGGGAAGACCAGCCCTGAGCTAACATCTGTTGCCAATCCTCCCCTTTTTGCGGAGGAAGACTGGCCCTGGGCTAACATCCGTGCCCATCTTCCTCCACTTTATATGGGACGCCGCCACGGCATGGCTGACAGCAGCGCGTCGGCAGGCGCTCGGGATCCGAACTCGCGAACCCCGGGCTGCCAAGCGCGGACTAAACCGCTGCGCCACCAGGCGGCCCCTGAATTGTATATTTTAAATGGGTGAATTGTATGGTATATGAATTATATCTCAATAAAGCTGTTTAAAAAAGATTCTTTAAAAGAACCATTAAAAAATGAGAAGGTTCTCATAGACGACAGAAGCCCTGCCTCAAAATAAAGAGCATTAAAACTGCCCAGTCCAAACTCATTTTGGAGACAGCCCATGCCACACACTGATCTTTCCCTGGTTATGTGGTCTGTGCCGTAACTGCCCACCACAGAGGGCTGGCCTCCTCTCAGTCCTTTCTCTCAGTGTGGCTAAGTAATATTTCACACGTACATGGAGCTTTCTAATTTATAAAACCATTTTTTATAATTTTTAAAAAAATTTATAAAACCATTTCATCGTTATTATTTTCATGTGATGCAGTTAGCAACTCTATAAGATAGACAGCAGGGGGAGGGGGTAACAGTCCATTGTATAGATGAGAAAGTAGAGGCTCAAAGAGTTTACTATAAAAATGAAACGACTTCCCACCTTACACTTGTATGGGGCCTTCCAGTTTAGAAAGTGTTGCATGTGTGTTTTCTCCTACAATCCTCTCCAACAGCTCTGTGAGGTACATGTATTCTAGTTTTACAGATGAGTAAACTGCAGTTGTGCAAGACTAAGAGGATTGTCTGCGGTCACACAGGAGGTACCAGGCTGAGCCCGATTTGAACTCGAGTCTCAGAACCAATGGCCAGCCCTCTGTCCCCAGCTCTGTGCTTGGAACTTACTCGGTCAAACATCCGGTTCAACAGTCTTGGAACCACAGGAAAGACAGTGGGTTGTAGCACCTTGAGGTCATCCATAAGCAGCCTGATATCGCCTTGGAAAAACCCTATTTTAGCTCCGTGACACAGCATTACACACTGGAGAGGTAAACGGAGGTACTCAACATTTTATCATTATAGCAGGGGTTACACGACATACACACAGACACACAAAGCTTCAATTTTAGCATTTCAGACCAGTTTCCAGAAATCTTAAAGTTCCTAAATGTAGGGAGATTTTAAAAAAATGTTCTTGCATTCTCCAGTCACTGTACAACACAAAATATGGTATTTCTCTTGAACATCCCGAAGATAAAGGAGCTAGTAAGAAACCAGGGTGTGTTGTTTTGGATGATCATAGACGTTCTGCTAGTTTAGCTTCATGATAAATATCTGTTGAATGAATGACATGGTATTATCCAATCCAAATATTTTTAGTCTTCCAGAAACTTTACGTCTAATTTATTCTCAAAATAAAAACTTAGCCACTTGCCTATAGTCCAAGCTTATTAAAGTCTCATTTTCTCTTATTTGAATCTAACTAAAAATTTCTAAAAAGCCACTGAATATGTCACAGTTGAGACACGAGGACATCTAACACCAGAGTGGCTTGCCATTCAGCTACAATCTATTGCATGAATTTTTTTCCTGTCTGATGCAAATTGTACTGGCAAGCCATATGCACTTGACAAACTGTCTGCCCATTTTAAACTTTAAAAAGAAAGAGAAAGTCAAAAGATGATGCAATGGAAGTACAACTGATCTCAGGCTTGAAAGCAGAAACCACGAGAAAGATACACTGTGGTTCACTGTTTAAAAATTAACACTCAGAAGGCTTTGGTTCAGAGTGGCCTGCCTCCCAGGAACACTTCTAAACCTACAGTTCGGTACGTATGGTCCATCATCAACTCATTTGAGATCACTTTATAAACTCACAAGATCTCCTGAGGTGTGCAGGAAGCAGAAGTAACAGATGGAGGATGGGATCCAATGATCCTCGATCCTTTAGGGGTAAGTCAATCCTACAGGGCAGTAGCCAGTCAAAGGGTTAACTCTCTATCAGTCACCTCGCTGTCACCAATACCTAGCACCATGCCTAGTGCGTGGCTGTTGCTCAACAAATATTTGTTAAATGAATGAATGATGTCCACTGTTTTTCCTATAAGGGTACAATCCAAAATTGTCCAAGAAGGAAAAAAAGATGGTTCTTGGCTAGTTTTTAAATTAGCCATACAGTTGTGTACAAGGGAGCCCACGCAAAGGTCAGTTAAAGATCATCCTGCTTTTTCAAGGGCACTCAGAAGATTAGGGAATAAATGAGTCTTAAGCCAACTTGTGCATTATGAACAAGCACAGTAAAAAATAGAGACTTTTGACAGAGGCAGAAGCCTCGCGAGGCTTTATAGGATGGTATTCATAAAAATTCTACTTTTACAGTTAATCTTTCTGGAACTATGTCCCTATTCATATCCTTCAAAAGTTTGAGCTTCTAATTTTAAAATGAATGATTAAAGTTCCAGTATCCAGACCCAGAAAAAAACATTTATACTCTTTTAAATAATTAGTCTCATTCCTAAAATAGAGCTGAGCAAAGAATTATGTATGGGGATGACATCAAACTTACCTGCATGAGCTGCTCATACATGTGTGCCAGTGGTAAAAACGAAATGTGTGTGTCACTGGCATTCAAAGTAATTAGTTTCTGTAAAACACAACAACTTAGCACAATGCAAACAAACAAGCAAGTGAAATAAAACTCAATGCCTACCTCTACAACTCTCTCAAACATATGGGCGAGAGGCAAGAAAGATATCAAAGTATCATCTGGGGAAGGCCTGAATGCAGTCTGTAAGCAAAGATACCAGCAAGGCAGAAAAGCATTAAGATTTCCAGTAATTTTCCATTTTATTTCAGAGCACATAATACCTCAACACTAAGGAGAAATAGCTTTTGCTTATGATCTGCAATTATTTCTCACCAAAGAATGAAATTAAAAGCCATACTTTAGTCAAACAGAGTGGAAGTCATTTTGAATGACAAAGTAAATCCACTCAAGAATTTAGTCAAAATAATAAAAATTTTGGGGGCTGGCCCCGTGGCCGAGTGGTTAAAGTTCCACGTTCTGCTTTGGCAGCCTGGGTTCATGGGTTCATATCTCTGGCGCACACCTACTCCAATTGTCAGCCATGCTGTGGAGGTGTCCCACATACAAAGTGCAGGAAGACGGGCATGGCTGTTAGCTCAGGGCTAGTCTTCCTCACCAAATAAATAAATAAATAAATTAATTAATAATAATAAAAGTTTTGCCTAGGGGCCAGCCCGGTGGCATAGTGGTTAAGCTCAGCACACTCCGCTTCAGCAGCCCGGGTTCACAGGTTCAGATCCCTGGCATGGACCTACACCACTCATCAAGCCATGCTGTGGCAGCGACCCTCATACAAAATAGAGGGAGAAGGGCAACAGATGTTAGCTTAGGGCCAATCTTCCTCACCAAATAAATAAATAATAAAAATTTTGCCCAAATTGGGGTGTTAGGGGATCATGTGCTCTAACCATTTAGTGTTTCACAGTTTCAGTACCCTAATCCCCAGAAAGCTCCAATTATGCCTTAAGGTAAGAACTATAAGACACATTCCAACATAAGATAGCATATTATGCTGTAAAAGGAAAGTTAGAAAGAAGATAAGAGAAACTGGATTTCCAAAATCCTTCTATTTATGGTATAAATACATCTTGAGTATTTTAGTTTGATCAACACCTTCACCTGAAAGTTCTACTTTACCCCATGAAAAATATCCCAATTTGTTCAACGCAAGCTCTAATCTGGCACCAGGGGATTTGCTCTCCTATAAAATGCTGATCAGGATAGGTCTGCATCTAGATTGAGTCTGGACATCTGGTTTCCATTTCATGGCTACAAATGGGCTTTATGTAGGGCCAGGCAAGTGAGGGTTTGCCTGGGGGCTCATGTTATTAACATAAAGAATTCTGGCCAAAATCAGGGCTGCCAACAGCAGCCGCTGCCACACCGACACAGAAATGAAGGCACTGTCAAGCTACCCAGGGGGCGATGCACCCACTTCTGAGCCATGCCTTTCCCTTCCCCAAAGCTGGGCCATCCTTCCCAATACTGTGATAACAGGTGAAAGTCCTGAGCAAACACAGGAGCCCCTGAAGCATATGAGGTAGCCTGAACATGCCGTAATCTTAAATTCACCTTATTCAAGCGTGACCTGCATTCCAACTAGTATTTCTCAGTAGGAAACTGTTACGTCGTGAGAAATCAGACTGAGTAATATCCATACTTTTCAATGTTCTGATTTAGTACCAAAAATAACATGCAGTAGCATGATTAAAAGTTTGACAAAGTTGCAAATGTCCCCGATAATTAATTTTCAACAAAGTTTTGTAATTGTTTGCCTCAATAAGCTACTAAGGCATTTGAAGTTTTCTGTGAAGGCCAATTAGTGAATTAAAATTTCACTTTGGGACTAAGTATTGAATTCTGTTTAGAAAGTATATACCAAAAAAGGTAGTTGGGACTAAGAAAGGGTGAGTGAGTATCAGTAAAAGTGAGATCGAACTTCCACAGCCACCAAAGATGCCCAGTCCCCAAAACCATTAACACAGGCCCCTGCCACAAAAATTAGGGCCTACAGAACCCTCCCAGAGACTGCAAAAGCAAATTATGTAAAATGTGCAAAGGGTATGAGGGAAAGGCATTATATTGTTCATTGAGTACCACTTTAAAGGACAAGTTTGAAACATACCCTTGGTGTTATGGACTGAATTATGTCCCCCTCAAAATTCATATGTTGAAGCCCCACCCCAATGTGATTATTTGGAGACAGGGCCTTTGGGGAGGTAATTAAGATTAAATGATGTCATAAGGGTGGAGCCCTGATCCAATAGGGCTGGTGTCCTTGTAAAAAGAGGAAGAGACACCAGAAATCTCTCTCTCATTCTCCAAGTGCATACAGAGGGAAGGCCACGTGAGCCATAGTGAGAAGCTGGCTGTTTACAAGCCAGGAAGAGAGCCGTCACCAGAAACCGAATTTGCTGGGCCCTTGATCATGGACTTCTAGCCTCCAGAACTGTGAGAAAATAAATGTCTGCTGCTTAAGCCACTCAGTCTGTGTTATATTGTTATGGTAGCCTGAGCAGACTAAGACACTTGGATAGCAAACTTTCAGATTACAGGAAATCAGTGGAAGTTCGAGGCTTTGATCCCCAAAAAATGGAAGTCAAATCAACTGTAACGAGTAACAATAATTCAAAAACCTTCAGCAGCATTTAACATTTCATTGTTACCTAAAAGACATTATTTTCCCCATATTGGAACAGTAGATACAAGAGAGTCATTTCTTCTCTGTTCTCTCCTGGAAACATCTATAGGGCAGTATCCAAATAAAGTTTTACTATGTAAAAGTTATAATAAATTCTATCTGTCAATTCACCTTAACAGTCACATGCAAGAAAGATTAGGTCCACAATGTAAACTATTCAAAAGAAGGTGATCTTAGACTGCATAAGAGTTCAGACTTTATCTATATTTCAGAGAGTGTTCCAAATACAGCATGGACCTATCGTAGTGGTGCTGCATTTAGCACTTTCACTCGAGGCCTAATGCTAACCAATGAATATGAAGAAAAATGACAATATCCCAAAAGTTTACCTCTGTCATTTTCACAAAAGCTGAACAGTCGCTCACTATATTTCGATGAGTGATCAGTGCTCCTTTGGGGTTGCCTGAGGAACACACATGAGCAGAACAAAGTTAGAGGACAGCATCTCCATCCAAGAATGATAGAAATTAAGAAAGCTCAGAAACCCTGTATAATTAAGGCTTCGACTGCCTCAGTGTTAGGTACACCCATGAAAGCCAAATGTTGAGTAACAGTAAATTCCTGAGCAACCTGCAATCCTTTAAATGAAACTTATTATCTTAAACAATCTGTATTAACATGGGCAAGTTTTAGAGTATGTGTGTGTAGCAATAAGAGAAGAAAAACCAGGAATTTTATTTCTGGAAACCACTGATACAGTTTGTCCCAGGAAGACGGATGAATCGACTGTTGCCTTCAATAAATGTTCGAGGAAATACATGGCACGCTCAGATTCTGAGAATGTTTTATAGAGCGACAAGAAGACAGTGCCTGAACCACTTCTGTCTCTTCTGCTTTCTGTCCACCTATAATTCAAATAAGTCATCACCAAAAGGAGGCAGGGAGTATATACTTCCAGATACCACTTAGAAGAAATTCCATTTCAAAACTTACCTGTAGTCCCACTTGTGAAACAGACTATTGCAAGATCTTCAGGTGCTGGAGCCTACAGCACATTAAAAAAAAACAAAAAACAAAAAAACCAATGGTATAAATCAGAATAGAAAAGAAAACTATAAGCCATAAGACATCACCCATGATTTCTATTCATCTCTGAAATGACTAGATATGGGAAACTACACAGAGGGCTGGGGCAGGGTCTGACACAATATTCCTACCTTGGGCTTCTGTCTGTTGGCTCTTCCCAAGTCCTTAATTAGAAGAGAAAAAAAAAAATCTCAAATGAAAACATTTGCTAAATGTAAAGAGTAAGGTCACGTCAAGTCACTTCAAGCTGACTACTGTGGGATTCACTCACAGCTCAAAGGCAGCATAAATTTCAAATTAAATAAACTACAGCAATTTTAATTAACTTGAACTGAAATATTTATCCGTTGTTCTAAGAAGCCACTTTCCAGTTGTTTTCTCTCTTATATAAAACTATATAAATGGTATTACGATTGGCTTTTGAAATAGGATTTATTCAAAAGACAGGAAGCAAAGTCTTTTACAATGCATTTCTTGTCCTCCCTCCCACTTCCTATTCTGGCCTTTAACTAAGTCCAACTCTTAACCATAATCAAAGAACTGCAGATGCTCTGCATCCTCCCCAAAAGAGAGCACAGCAGGACATATGATCACCCAATTCTGCATAACTGACATCTTCAACCTGAGGAGAAAAATCAATCTCTGCCAGATTTAAATGCTAGCCATTTTGGAGAAGTTCCAATATCTATACTCCCCACATGAAGCAGACAAAGGATTTGGGAACCTCCAGTTATAAAACAGGCCAAGACAGAGGACCACTCTTGAATGGTCACAAGGCTTAAGAATGACACATTCATTTCTGAGGTGCTGCACTTTCCGACGGCTGGCTCAGTTACCACCAAGCGTGCATTCTGATGTTGTTCAGTTCACTGTACAAAGGCAGTCTCAGTGGCCACTTTAATACCTATTAATTTTTGGTCTGTTTGTGAGGAAGATTTGCCCTTAGCTAACATCCATTGCCAATCTTCTTCCTTTTTTTGCTTGAGGAAGACCAGCCCTGTGCTAACATCTGCACCAATCTTCCTCTATTTTGTATGTGGGATGCCTCCACAGCATGGCTGATGAGTGGAGTAGGTCTGCGTCTGGGATCCGAACCTGCGAACCTGGGCCGCCGAAGTGGAGCACACGGAACTTTAACCACTCAGCCACGGGGCCGGCGCTTCTACTAATTTTTTTTTTTTTTTTTTTTTGTGGGGAAGACCAGCCCTGAGCTAACATCCGTTGCCAATCCTCCCCTTTTTGCTGAGGAAGACTGGCCCTGGGCTAACATTCGTGCTCATCTTCCTCCACTTTATATGGGACGCCGCCACGCCATGGCTGACAGGCAGTTCGTCGGCAGGCGCCCGGGATCCGAACTCGTGAACCCCGGGCTGCCAAGCGCGAACTAAACCGCTGCGCCACCGGGCGGCCCCTCTACTAATTTTTTTAATGAACTATTTCTTTTCCTATTAAAATTGGACAGCTTGAGGGAGCATATGCAGTGAGCAGGCCTAGAATTAAATGGAAATTAGATGGGTGTGCTCAGGATTTAGTGAGTTTCCGCCTAGTATAGAATTTCAAATAGTTTTTAATCTTAATCACATTTTAAATTATATATATAACATACCACTGATTAAAAACAGGTACACTGACGTCCAAATTGAAATTAACCAAGAGCTAAAGCAATGATAATTCTACCATCTTTTTAAAAATAATCTTTATCATCTCCAAATTTCCACTTATCTGTTCAAAATTCTTACATAACTTCTTGAGATCTCTAATTCTTCAAAAATTGATGTTAAATAAAATAAAGCAATATTGTATGCAATTTGGCTTTTAATTTATTGGGAACAAACATATCCAAATGAGTGCACTATTTGCTGAAAAAGTTTTACAGCCTGAAACCTGTCTTAACGTCATCATTTAGAACAAAGTACAGCAAGCACAAAAATAAACAAGTTGCCATCTTTAGGCTGTAAATGCCAAAAAAGAAGAACCATAAACAGAAGAAAAACTGAATTCTAGTTAATGATTAACATGCTGAAGTATTCAGGGGTGATAAAATCTGCAAACTACTGGGGGCCGCCTGGTGGCGCAGCGGTTTAGTCCGCGCTTGGCAGCCCAGGGTTCGTGAGTTCGGATCCCGGGCGCCCACCGACGCACTGCCTGCCAGCCATGCCGTGGCGGTGTCCCATTTAAAGTGGAGGAAGATGGGCACGATGTTAGCCCAGGGCCAGTCTCCCTCAGCAAAAAGAGGAGGATTGGCGACGGATGTTAGCTCAGGGCTGGTCTTCCTCACAAAAAAAAAAAAAAAAAAATCTGCAAACTACTGAAAATGCATTAAAAAAAGATAGATTGGGGTCCAGCTCTGTGGCATAGTAGCTAAAGTTCAGTGTGCTCTGCTTCGGCGGCCTGGGTTCATGGGTTCAGATCCCGGGGGTGGACCTACACCATTCATCAGCCATGTTGTGACAGCAACCCACATACAAAGTAGATGAAGACTGGCATGGATATTAGCTCAGGGCTAATCTTCCTCAAGCAAAAAAAGAGGAATATTGGCAACAGATGTTAGCTCAGGGCTGGTCTTCCTCACACACACAAAAAATAAATAAATAAAAAGCCAGCTATAAACCCAATTTAACAAAACAGCACACCCATTAGCTTTTACGGACTCAAGTTCTATGTTACCGCGTGTGCATCCGTGTGGGCACGTGCACACGTGTGCACAAGGCAGAGGCTCTATTAGAACAAATGACAATTTCCTTATGAGTACTAAGTTCTCCAGGAAACATTTTGTAGATCCTTACTTGTAGCCTCAAATTCTTTGTAGAAGGAGAACTATAAATAAATTTTAAAAGCCTATTTATAACAGTTCCAGGAAAATACTTATACAATTTTCAGAAAGAGAATGACTTACTCTATTTAACCTACGACTTCCCATTACTATGATGTGTCCACGGAAAGAGCTTCCTCTTGCCAGCTCCTTTGGATTGAATTCTAATCCACATCCAGTTGAGGGAATCAGCTTCTTATGTGATCTGTTGTCACATGACCCATTTAAATACAGACCATATTCATTTTCCTTAAATGGTTACCTTCAAAGTTGTGACTAATGTGAATCTTAAGAGATTTAATACGAAAATAAACCAAATCAGGGGCTGGCCCCGTGGCCTAGTGGTTAAGTTTGGCGTGCTGCTTTGGCAGCTAGGGTTCAGTTCCTGGGCGTGGACCTATACCACTCATTGGCGTCCATGCTGTGGTGGCAACCCACATACAAAACAGAGGAGGACTGGCACAGATGTTAGCTCAGGGCTAATCTACATCAAGCAAAAAGAGAGGAAGATTGGCAACAGATGTTAGCTCAGGGCGAATCTTCCTCATCAAAAAAAAAAATAAAAATAAAAAAATAAATAAACCAAATCAAACACCTATGCTGGAAATTCACCAGGGCTCTACAAAAGCAACCTGGGAAAAAGAATAATGAGGCAGATTTCTCTATCTGGCTCTGTTTTATAGACAAATCAGTAAGTAGAAGCCATCAAAGCCTAAAGAGGACGTACGAACTTAAATCTCCACCTGAATCTGAAATTCACATCTCTGGCATTTAATGGCATGGCTTGTCAGCGCGCCAGAATAAATATGTGAGCGCTGCCACTGGCTCCGTGAGAGTACTTCCTGTAAGATGCGATGGATTAACACCGGGCATGCATGCAGAATTCTTCTTTCCAGTCACGAGACAGGAATTTCTGCTTTGTATCTTTTATGGGTTGCTGAGACAACGGGCCAGAGTTGGGATTGTACATTCACACTGGATACCACATTTGAGCCAGAATGACCTCAGGGAAAGCCTCCAGAAAAGCGGGCAAGGCAGAACGACTCACCTCCATGGCCTTCATGCTGATGATCTCCACCCCACACTTCTTGCCTCGTTCCAGCAGATCAACGCCATAGGAGTCCATGAGAACTATGATTTTAAGGCCCGGCGTTAACTTATTTTCGACGCCTTCTAATAAGAGGTTGGCCTTATCTGGCTTGTCAACAAAAACCAGAGAGAGTTCAGCTGGAAATGAAGAGATACGATGAGGAAGAAGTCTGGGATATTAAAAACTTGACTGTATAAGATCTGACACCAGGTTGTTTTAAGGACTACATTCTTCAAACAGGAAGGTAGATGTGCATTTAAATATAAAATCCCTATCAAATCAAACATAAGCAAATGGAAAGTCACCGAATCTAACCAATAACTAGGCCAACATTCACCCCAAGGCCGCAAACGTACCTTTGTTGATTATGTAGATGATTGCTTCCGTTCCCAGGGTATCGTAGAGGGGGACAATCACCATCGAATACGCAAAGCATCCCTGTTCAATGATGACCCACTAAACAAAGAGGAAAGTCGGGGAGAGAGAACAAGCTTTGAGCCTGGAGCCACTCCAAGGAGAACGATACTCTAGACTCAAAGTGGAAACACTGGATGCAGCAAAATTAACATCTGTGTATCTACTACCATGTGCCAGGCACATTGGGGGATTCATAATAAGAACAAAACACTTGCCCCCTTCTTAAATGGAAAGTGCAATTTGCCTGAAGAATCGAGGCAAATATGCGAAAAGATAATTAACAATACAAGAGTGACTGACTCCAAGACGAGAGAGCCCACGATGGGCCACCTTCGTGGGGGAGGTAACTGAGCTTGCCCTTTGAAGGAGCAGCACAATTTGGGCAGAGGGAGAGAAAGGCAAGGAGGCTCCAATAGCAGGGGCTGCGCAACTGAAAGCAGGGAGGAGGTCGGGGCGCAATCTGGCTGACATGGATGTTCCAGCAGGGAATAGCAAGGCTGGAGAGGTGGGCGGGAGCAAGCCCGTGGCTAGAGGAGCTTGGTTTTATTCCCCAGGCCATGCACAGTCACTGAGGGTTTCTCAGCTAAACAGTGACTATGGGGTCTAAGGAAGCTCGATCTGGCAGCAGAGTGCAGGAGGGCCTGGGAAAAGGGGAAGAGAGACACGCTGGTCTAACAGGAAAATTGTTCTGGCAAAATCTCGCCAGAAAAGCGATACCTTAGCTGGTCATCTTGTCTCTAAACTCATCAGCCACATAGTAACGAATCTGCCTACAAGGCAAATGGGGTGAGCCCTCTCACCGATAATCCTCAGTGGCACCCACTATCTCCAGATGCAGGTCTCAAGTTTCCTGCAGGACTCGGACACGGGACACAGATAAAGGCATTGCTGCTGTGGGAAGGGAGCACAATCCACCCACATTCACTTGGCCTGGAACTGATTTTCCTCCTTTTCTTTTTTTTTCTTAGAACCAATCTCAAACTACCGACCTGGAGGTCAGGTCCAAGCTCCTTAGTAGTATACATGTGGCCCATGTGCTCCTCTCTTCCTTGGCCCTCGTCCTGCCACTCCAAGCCCTACCACAGTAAAACGCTTCATTCCCCAACACAGACATGTTGCTCGATGCAAACATGAGGGTGTTCCTGACATTCTCTTGGCTTCCCCACCCTTGCGTCCTTTAAGACTCCACTTAAATGCCACCTCCAGGAAGTCCTCCTTGATTGAGCTTCCATAATCCTTTTACCCTGGGTCCACACCTACCATGTTACAGAGAATGCATCAGCTTATTGGCCTGTCTTCCCTTACGTGGTACCTCACAAAGGGGATTCAAGTCACTGTCGTGCTTTGGTGCCTCACAGTGCTTGGCATACAGTGGATGCTCAATAAACATTTATTGAACTAACTGATTAATATAGGAAGGAGCCTACTCCATGAAGTAAGGAATATGCATCCTAGTTACCAATTCGTTATAAAGTCCCACTAAAACAGAAATTTTGGATATGTTCATCTGAATGGGTTTCACTTAAAATGAAAGAAACTCAATTCCATGAGCCTAGTCCTGGTCCAGCTGCAGGAAATGCTGTTTTTCCCTTAACAGTACATAAAACTCTAAGAAACCTTGCTAATTTATAAAATAGTCAATAGCACAGGGATTGAACCAACATGCCTTCTAGACACAAGTAGATCTAAGAATCACTTCAATTTCTTCAAGCCTGGTGCTTGAACTTTCCCAAGCCAGCTATGCCATCAATTTGTTCACTAACACTGTATCAATACTCCAAAAGAGCTTCTCATTTAAATCCACTTTAATTCAATCGTTTACAGAAGCCCCTCGCATGGGCCTAGATAGCTAAACAGCAGACTGCGTGTCTAAATTAAGGTTGGCTCCCAGTGCAGCACTTTCCCTGTTGCCCGCAGTATTTTTAAAGTTTGTAACCTGATCAGAGGAAAAGCTCATACTTTTCAGAAAGAAAAGATAAGACTTTGCTACTGACAAAAATGTATCCAAGATTCTCTATAATTTATTAATGCTATGTTTCTAATCGCAGAAGTAGCCCTTAAAGTGAGAAGACGCCTTTATTAGTTGTTTGTTCTAACAATTTCTTTTTTAGTTTTTGTTTGGGGACCTGGTTTTAAAAAAACAAAAACCAGGGCCGGCCCGGTGGCGTAGTGGTTAAGTTCACACGCTCCGCTTCAGCAGCCCGGGGTTCGCAAGTTCGGATCCCGGGCGTGGACCGACACACCGCTTGTCAGCCATGCTGTGGCGGCGTCCCATACAGGGTAGAGAAAGATGGGCAAGATGTTAGCCCAGGGCCAATCTTCCTCAGCAAAAAGAGGAGGATTTTAGCAACGGATGTTAGCTCAGGGCTGGTCTTCCTCACAAAAAAAACAAACCAATAATAAAAAAAAAGTGGGTTTTTTTTTCCACCTAAAGGCTAAGGAGGCCCTGGTTTGGGGTTTCACGCACATAACTTTCTAAAGTAACACAAAGCTATATTCTCAGTAGAAGTCAGACCACAAAATCTGGTCTCAAGCAGAGGTAGGGGTGAACTCTAACAGGCCCTTATATCTGAGAACTCTCACAACCACATACAGCCGGGGCCTAGTGGTTAGTACCTCAGGCCTGTTCTGCGCAAAGATGCCAATGAACGAATCTGTGGCAGCCTTGAAACCCTTCTGGATCAGTGCTGAGCCCACACACTCCGACATTTCTGCAACCTGAAATGGGGAAGAAAAAGTCAGGAACAGCGTCAGGCCCAACTCAGGGAACAGAGCTTCCTGGGTGACAGCCGAGTCTAGGATCTCAGCCAGCACTGCACAGAGAAGGAGAGCAAACAGGTATACCCGTAGTTCCACACTTTTGTAAAATACAAGGATTTACTCATCAGAATTCACTTTTAAGAGAACTGATCGTACAGTGCCTTCTGCAAAGCAAATGAATCTCATCCCAAAAGCTGCAGGTCACAGATGATTGTATGTCAGGGTTTCTTACACATTTCTATTTTATACTTTAGTTTTATAAAATTGTACAAGCAATGCAGGGACATAGAATTTTTTTTTTTTTTTTTGTATTTATAAAGAGCAGTAAAGCAGCCAAAACTTGTCATTTGCTATAAACACAGAAACAGCAAGTTTGGGGAAACCTTTAAAAAAATAAGCACAAGCTCTTATCATTAGGCTTTACAATTCCAATCTTGAGAAATGTACTCTTAGGAAATAATTCAATCTTAGAAGGAGGTTTTAAACAACAATGTACAAAGATACTTATTTTAAACTTATCTAAAGTCACAAAACTCTAGGGGAAAAAGACCAATGGCTGGGTGGTTAAGTAAATGATGATAAATCTCTGAGAAAATGCTGTATGGTTGGTAAATATTACAGTTATGAAAACCCTATCAAACTCAGAATATTTGTAACAATTTTCAGGAAAATAAACATAAAAATGCATACAACTATTACAACTAATGAAAAATAGGTAGAGTCATAAAAATTAGGCAGGACCTGCCCCATTCTCTCCCCATTCTTGCCCCAAACTAACTAAAAAAAATTTTTTTAAATTCTTTTCTCCATTCTCAGTTGGTGAATTCTCAAGAGCACTTTTAATTCACACCCACACCCGCAGGACATAAAGCCACACCTATTCCTGCCCCAGAACCCTGTTGGCTGTGACACATAGTGCCACCTCTGGCTCTGCCTATGGGATGAGAGCTGACACTGGTGTGGTGACAGCAGGAACAACATTAATATGTTGATTACTTTCACACCCCATGGACTGTTTCACAACTCTTGGTTGCATTTTAGGGACTGGGGACCTGGGAAATGCCTGCAGGGCTCACTGAGATAATAGGTGTGCATTTATATCTCTAGAAAGAAGTCCACACCTTTCTCCAAAACACCTCAAAGAGGCCTAGCCCCCAAAAGGTCAGAATCGTTGGGCTAGTGAAAAAAAAAATGATTTAAAAGGACAAATCCACGGTTGGCTTCAGTTGAGTCCAGTTTTGTATCTTCACCAGCCTCGGACTAAAATGTACAATACACAGATCAACACCTTCAGAAACCCCAGTGATTTTCAATCTGCCTTGAAAAATCCAATCTGCAATGGTTGCATCTTCTCTCTTCCAGTCAACATACAACAGAAGTAACAGAGGAATATATTACTTAAGGAACATCACAGAAGTAATCCAGGGGGCCCTGGGGATTCTGTGAGGCCTTAAGACCATCAAGCAGTGTTATATGTCCAACACGCATTAACTGCTTTTAACCCCACTTGTGACAATGAGAGATCTTGGAAACTGCTATTTGGATGGAACACTATTACTTGGCTCTGGTAAGGCAAAATAAAACAGCGAAATCTCTCCGGTCACCTGGACTCCAGCTCATTACTCCTTCTACAAGCAAGGGGTGCTAAGCTCTGAGAGAGACAGAGAGATAGCCAAGCAAAGCCTTCTGCATTTCATTGATCCTCAGAGGAGGGAAGGGAAGACAATGTGTGTTTCAGTCTAGGGAGGACCAGTGAGCATTATTCCCGAGCTGGCTTGTGACTCCAAACGACAACCCCCCTCACATACACACCCCGGAACACACCAACAGCTAAAAGCACCTTTCACACAAAACACAGAAGGAGGAGGTTCATTTGTGTCCAGGAACGCCAGGATCACCTGCCCCCGGAGCAGGAGCTGTTTCCTAGACAGCTGCAGTAGAAACAGAAGGCAGCTGAGCTGACACTTCTGGCTGCTCCTACGTCTCCTGGGTACTGCTTGGACTGAGGAGAAGCAGGGGCACCCAGATTTACTGTAATGGTGATAAAAATATAAAGCAATGTCTTCCTGCTCTGTTCCCTGCCATTCACAAACTACTATTTAAATAGTTGTAGCCGTGGACCAGTTGGGACTGCAGAGTGACAAGAGTAGCAACACTCAGATCCCAGCTTCCCTTGTGTTTATACAGAACACAGGTGTCGTCTCTGAACATCTGTGCTGCTCTCTATGGCTGCCCTGGGGTCAAATGTGACACCAGTCCCATGCTGGACAGCGTCAGTGCGAAGCATTGAAGAGCCCAAAACCAGATGGAGGGGACCTCAACTTCTGGCCCTGGTTCTGCCACTAACCAGCTGTGACCTTGGGTGAGTCCCATCCCGTCCTGGGGCGTGTTTTCCTCATCTGTAAAACGAGAGTGTTACTCTATATTGGGGCTTCTAAATTTTTCTAGTACCTCTCAAGGCAGAGAGAAGTAATCCTATCCCTCCCTGGGGTCTGGGAGAAGAGTCATCTGTTTCAAGCACATTTCTAGAATTTTATCTTAAAAATTATACTACACTCCACAATGCATCACATCAGCACTAAAATAAAGTGCTTTGAACCACCAGTTAAATTACTTAACTAGTTTTCCCCAAATCTTTGTGTAAGACTTCTCCATTTGGATAATGTATGTTTATCCTGAAGCTCTGAGCTGGTCCAGCACATGTACTTGGTAGACACCTTCCAGCTCTAACATCCAATGGCTCCAAGAACTGACATATTTAAGCACTAAAGCTTGCACGAGGAGTCCCCAGAGCCAGAAAACTCACCTGTTTGTATGAAAGCCATTCATAGGGTTGATCTGGCTTCCGAGAGCCTAAACAAGGGCCATTATCTAAAAAAAGAAAGGAAAAAAAATGAAAAAACAAAACAAAGGATGGGCTTAACATGCATAAATATTCTAATTTGTTTCCCACCTCATTCTACAAAATATCAGGTACACAGTGGTGGTCCTCAGATTAGAAACAAAGAGTTCAGGTTGGAAATGTTCTCTTCCTGGGTTTTGGTCTGATTTTTTGTTTATTTATTTCTATTTTGCTTCTTAAATGGAGCAGAAGAGGAGAAAAATGAGAGGAGAGAAAGCAAATACAATTTTTAAGGACACTCAGTTTCTGAATTCTTCTTCAATACCCAATTGGTTTAGAAAGAAGTCAAAGGCTGAGTGGTAACGAGATCCTGGTGTAGGTTTTCAGAAGAAGTATCCCTCAAAATGTCCAAAGAAGCTTAAAGCATTCTAACTCAGAATGCGAAAAGGAAAATATAATTTTTAAGTGCTGAAATTCTGATGACCAAAGGTAACAGGAATCACCTGGAATTCTAATTACACGGGTGAAATATTTTTTTTAATTGAAGTATATTTGACACAATATTATATTAGTTTCCAGCGTACAACATAGCGATTTGACATTTGTATACATTACGAAATGATCACATGACAAGTCCAGTAACCATCTGTCACCAAAGTTATTAGAATATTATCGACTAAATTCCCCTATGCCGTACATTACCTCCCCATGACTTATTGATTTTATAACTGGGAGTTTGTACTTCTTAATCCCCTTTGCCCATTTCACCTATTCTACGTGGGTGATGTCTTGACCGCAGAGAATCAAAAAGGAAGATAAGATGCAAAATGATGGAAAATAAGAGGGCATTTGTGAAAGCAAGTTACAAAATATCAGGATGTGTCCCGATTCCAATTTAGGTACCGAATAAGCAGAAGGAAAGAAAACCCATATTAATTATTCACGCTAAGGGCTAGCACAGGAATAACCATAGCTCTAAATCATTGATATCTGGAACTGTACAAATTCCTTTCTACAGACTGATCCCAAGCTAACTTTAGGCTCAGTTTGTAGCTGTTGAAGGGAAAAGCTATGTCCACCTAAAATTTAAAAAGCTGCCATGTTTTGACGATCAGAGTTGACCACACACAAGAATATTTAGGAACATGGCTCTCCACCAGCTGCAGGGCTCCCTCAACAGGGACATCCGAAGTTGGATGTTTGGTCATCTCCCATCTGAATGGGGCATCTGCATTTCTGTTCTGAGACCACAACACACCTGGCTTCGCCATTCTAGGTTTGAGTGTGTTCAGATTTGGTTTGGGGACCTGGAGGAAGTGAGAGGGAAGCAGAGCATAGCCCCATCTGGCGCCCTGACAAGCCTGGGCCTATTCCACAGAGTTATACCCTAGAGAAGAGAAACGTGATACAAAGGTGGACTCAAGAACCAGTCATGAGGAGGGGGAGGACCCAGACAGGACAAACCGACTCCTTCACACTGACCTCTGGGCTCTCTCTAAAGCGATCCCGTAGAAAACAGACAGGAGCACCACGAGGGTCTTATTCCCAGACCCTCCTCAATTCACAGGGACTGTAATAAAGACTGAACATGACAAGTTCCCTCAGAAGTTGTTTTCAGATGGAAAAAAAAAATACACTCACCCTATGAACAACTGCTATTTTATTCTTCAAGAACAGGGATTAGTAATCTATAGCCAGGGGCCAAATCAGTCCTGTTGCCTATTTTTGTAAACACAGTTTGATTGGAACACAGCCTCCCTCATTCATTTATGCATGATCCAAGACTGCAGTGAGGAGCTGTATCCGAGACCATAAGGCCCAAAAAGCCTGACATATTTACTATCTGGCCCCTTACAGAAAAAGTTACAGGCTCCTGCTTTAAACAGTGCAGTTAACCCCCAGGTTCACCTGGGGAACTTGAGAAAAGATACTATACTTGGGACCTACTAACAAAATTTTTGATGTAATTGGACAGGGATGGGGCCTGGACCTTAGTATTTTTTAAAAGCTTCCCAGGTGACATTAAAGTGCAGCCAGGGATGCCAACCACTGACAGAGAACTCAGTCTTCATAAATGTCTTCCTAGGTAGAGTTCTAAAATACTACATTCCAAAACTCTAGGCTGGCTTCTCCTGTCATTCAACAAACTCCTAACTACCCTATCCAGATGCTGGTTTTTGCTCTCCTGTAGAAGTTTAATCTTATGGGAGCCTAGGAAAATTAAAGCTTAGAATAAAACGCTCCTCTGGGAAAAAAAAGAAGAAAAAAGTAACCTGCAGAGCAACTTCCTTCAATCAGTAGAGGTTAAGAAGACTGAACTTATTTTTCTTCAACTTCTCTGAAACATTCATTTAAGACCTTCATTTTCCAAATAGAGAAAGTAACCAAAAAAAAAAAAAAAAGTTACATGACTTGTCTTAAGATCAGGGTAGAATCAGAAGTACAATGTAAGTCATCATTATTCTAGATGAATCCCAGCCTCTGCTAACAATGGAAAAATGTATATACATTTATACATAGACATGCTTTGTGGGAGTGGTAAAGAATATATACACATATATTTGCATATATACAATACACATATATATTTATGTTACATATATATAAATATTTTCTTATGGTCTTATGTTAGGCTGCTCTACCTTATGGATATTTACTATCATAGACAAATCCTGACTCTGATACTAACTTTGAGGATGTTCACAAATTAAATAATACCAAAGTGAGTGTGCTTTCTCTTTACAGTGGGGTTTAATGAATCTGCTACAGAAATACTGGGGCAAACACACTGAGCTGAGCAATCTAGTTTCACTAGAATCAAGTAAAAACGATGGGCACTTCTTGAGCGCAGATTACATGCAACATATCGTGGGGAACACAGAGGGCAACAGCATGCAGTTTCTGACCATAAGGAGATTAAAATCTAGGTAGCAGTGGCAAAAATAAAAGCTAACCACTAAAAGATTTAAACAACAAAGCACGGACCCCAAAGACCATTTCTAGAGAGGAACGTGGAACAAGCTAAAACGAACAGGCTAAAACAGAAAGAGGGGTGTGAGGAAGCAGAGGGGACTCCCTCCTTCATTGAGGGGACATTAATGAGCACCGGCTGTGTGCCAGGCCCTGTGTCAGCACCGAGGAGAGACGGCTGCCCTGTTCAGGGAGCACCGGCCAGCGGGAGAATGGCAGTGGGAGAACGACAGGTCAATGCCTCTGTGCCCTGAAGGGGCTGTTACGGAAATAGGGACAAGATGCCGGGAAAGGGGGGAAATGCCTCACTTGGAGGCAGGGGATGAATACAATAGACCAGGAAGGTTTTCTAGAAAAGGTGAAAGGCAATATGAGTTCTACAAGATTAGTACGAATATATCAAGCACCCTGGGCTGGGGGTAGGAAAGAAGAGGCTTTATGATCAGGGGAAAAAAAGTGCACAAAGGCATGGGGTGAGGAGAGAGGAGAGGGGTTGTAGCTTTGCAGGAAGGTCAGTGTGACCCGAGGGAAGCACACATGGACCTGGAAGGGAGAGAGGCTGGAAGGGAAGGCAGGAGTCGGTGTCCCAGGTCTCCTATGCCATCATTAGTAATTACGGGTAGTCCCAGCAGCCAACTGTCCCAAAATGTCCCTGATGGAACACCGCTTTCTTGGGATGTCAGGATTTATTTCTCAAAATATAGGTCTCTTGGTCAAGTAAGTTTGAAAAATGTTGGATCGAGCCCAGGTAAACAGGTTTCTCGACTGCAGGAAAAGTCAGAGCCTAGAATGAGCTAATTGACGTGTGACTCTCCATAAAATAGAGGACATGCTGAAAACATATGTGACCATGGAACCCCCTTTGCCATGGGGGACATCTAGAAGGCTAGGGTGCTTTGGGACTCACTCTGGAGAAGTTACAGGAGGATTCAGGGAGATTTGAACAATATGAAGTAGGCAAAAGATGTGAGCCAATATGCCTTTCTAAAGAAGGACCACTCTTTCTGAACGAAAATCACTACGCGTTAGTCACATATATACAGTAAAATGCTTACTTGACAACTGTATACCCCTCTGGAAACCTTCGTATAACGTTGTGACATCATCGTAGAAATACACCAAGGGCTCGTCACTGTCAAGTAGTGCGGATCTCCGCGCACCATCACTACCCTACGGAAAAAGACAGACAGACAGACAAGCACGTTAGAAGAAAGCGTTAATAATACAAAGCCTGACGTGCATGCCCACAGTCCCCTCCAGGGGCCCCTGTGGAGCAGCTGCTCTGTGAGTGTTGGGTGAATGAACTGGAGAACAGGATGTGCTGGTGCACGAATGTCAAGCTTTCGCCTGGAGACAAGGGCAGGCTTCCGAGAAGCAAGGTTAGGACCTAACATCTGTCCAAGGATCCCCGGGAGGAGGAAACACCTGAAGAAAAGAGAAAAGAGGTTCACCGACCTACAAGCACTGGTCCTGCCAGACGAGGCCGAAGAGAACAGGGGAACTGGAAACCTGCCACCACCACACACGCCGTGACAATGCTCACACCACTGCCATCGACGGCACAGACGACCGATTTTGAGTCAGCTCTTCTGGAAATGACACACCATTTCGTTCTACTTCCATAGTGTTATCTATAATCTTTCAAGGTTATTTCCACTGTTTTATCTCTTCAGCAACTGCACTTTACTCTGTTAGCATTAACAATGATCATCTGTTAGGAGCTTCAGTTTCCCATAGTTACAATCATCAGCCCAAAAAATGTATGGGTGTGCAAAGACACATCTACACAGGTGTGATCTGTGCGCTGACAGGAATGCAGCTTTGATGTCACCGGGCACCCTTCTCTAAGCTGTCTTCATTTGCTGACTTCGTAAGTACACCCGCCATGCACAAGAACTCCTAACTGGCAGCAGTAGTCATCTTAAGAGGTAGTACGTAGTTCTCAACCTATGAGAGAGCTGCTGAGCCCTTGGGGCCACAGAGATGCTGCAAGGGGGCCAGGCAGCCACAGGAGTCCCAAACACTCTTTAGAGACGGATAAATAAAAGCTCCACTACTATGATGTCAGAGCCAACAATTTTGTTGTTTTTTAATTTCAGAGAGGGGCCTCCACATTTGCAATAGTCAGGAAACACTTGAGGAAACGAAACTATGATGCAAGGACTTCTGGTCCCACAAGAAAGGACTGTTCAAAAGTGGGACATAACTGCTTGAGGTTTGAAGAAAGAAGACAGGAAAAGCTTCATGAAGAAGCGGGCGAAGGGCTAGGTCTCAAAGAGTAGGTCTGGGCAGGCAGAGCTGATGGGGAGACAGGATATGTTCTAGGGGAGGAACCGGCATGGGGACCCTTTACAAAGTAATGACTGCATGTATGTTTTGAAGGATTCTTTTTCTTCTTCTTCTATTTTTTTTTTAAATTAGAATCCTTCACTCCTCCTACCACATACTCTCTTTCATCCCCTACCACCCCAAGTTATCATTTATATACTTTAAAAAATTTAATAGTACAGAAGTATATCAAGGAAAAAAATGACTAGCCCCTATTATCAGTTTGGTGAGTTCCTTCCAGACTTTTCTCTATGCTTATACATTCTTTCAGTATCTA
The DNA here is from genome assembly GCA_031878705.1 of Tapirus indicus. Taxonomy (NCBI): domain Eukaryota; kingdom Metazoa; phylum Chordata; class Mammalia; order Perissodactyla; family Tapiridae; genus Tapirus; species Tapirus indicus. The sequence goes on along the minus strand of CM062937.1, from coordinate 27,199,629 downwards.
CTATGTGCTGTATATGTGTGTTTAACTCCTGATCTAAAACCGGTAACAGTTTTCTGGAGTAAATATCACCCAATCATATATTCTAATCGTCACACAGTCTTCTCTGTCTTGGCAGAAACTTTCTAATACTGCAGCCGTAATTCTAAACATAATTATTAACTACAACATACTTTATAAAACCAAGAAGTTATTCTTCGTGTGCATAAAGATGGAAAAATCTCTTCACTTTAGAATCAGACATTATTATTACTTAATCTCTGGGTCTGCTTTCTTTTCTGTAAAATGGGGATACCATGTGTCCAGGTTCCGGGTTATTTTTAGTTAAACAAGAACTTTCCTATAAAATATGAATGTGTGGACTATTACTCAGATACCCTATAACATGCCTAACTACAATACTAGTCCTTCTTAGCCTGTAACTTTTCTCCATCAAATATTCAGATTAAAATTCAGAAGCAACTTTGTGGCTTTACAGTAAGATTCAGAAGTCTTTTCAACCCAGGAAGCCACCAGAAAGACCCAGGGCATCATGGCTAAGGTAGGAAGAGAAAGGGGAGGGGTATTGAATGACAGAAAATGGGAAGGAGAAAGAAGCTAAGAAAAGAAAGAGGTGTACGTGGTGAAGAGGAGCGACTGCCATAAATAACCGCCTCCTGGCCACTGGCCCAACCCACTCTGCCTGTCAACACATGGCCTGGAGGCTCAGGCAGCCTGGCGGGCCACAGGGAGGTCCTCCTGACCCTCTGCTTAGGATGTGCCCTCTACACCTCTCATCATGACACTCGCTCATTCATGGTATTACTCAGCGATATCTCTGCAAAAGCAATACCGCCCTCCCCATGCGTTCTGCTGAGCAGTGCCCACAGCTGTCGATGGGCAGATGGGAATCAGTGATTAAGACGCAGAGCTTGTTCTGAAGGAGCCCGAGTCTTATCCTTACGTGACCAGAGGGACTCCAAGGAGCGTTGGCTGAGCAGAAGAGCACGGTGGAAGTCAGAATGAACAGACAGGAATAGGCCTGGAATCTAAGGAGCACGGGCTCACCCTAGAGCTGAGGTCCCCAAAGGATGATCAGAGGAACACCTGGCCTTTGTAAGGAAAGCAAATTAGCTAGCTCTACACCAGACCTACTGAATCAGAAACTGTGGGGGTGTGGTCCAGCAGGCTGTGTTTTAGCAAGCCCTTCAGGGGATTCAGGTGCATGCTGGTGTGAGAACCACCAGCCCGGGGACATTAAGGTCCCCAGTAGGGAAGTGGGCAAGACTGGGATAATGCTTTAGAAAGAAATCTACAAGGAGTGTAAGCAGCGTCCAGAATAGGATGGAGGGGGAAGGAACTAGAGAGAAACCAACTTTTATGGGCCTGGACTAGGGCAGTGGCAAGTGGGAATGGGGAGAATGGTGATGCTGGACACACTAAGTGCTAATGAACAGGATCTGGCAAGTAATTGGGTGCAGGAGAAAAGAAGGAGGGGAGAGTCAGAAGGCTGAGAAGCTAGCAGTTCCATTTTATCAAAAACAGAAAAACAGGGATTGGGGGCAGGTTTGAGAAAAGAGATTTAAGTTTAGCTTTGAATATATGGAGACCATATCCCTTCAAGATAGTAGGTCAACTTCCCAATTCTTATTTTGGGAATCACTGCTCTAGAGTATAATTTGATAACAAACTTTTAGCTACATAATTCTTTGGTTAGGTTAATTTTTGGTGGTGTATAATCTTCAAGACTTGGAGAAATAGGGAGGTAAAACAGATCAAAGTAAAGAAGTTAATTACATCCCAAATAAAGCCATCATCTTGACAAAGTAGCCTGAGGACAAGATATTTATTATTATGCTAATTAGCAATTTAGAATAATTAGCAAAAGTTGGAAGAGGAAGCAGTAAATGTGCTCCATGCCAAAAAGGCACAGGTGAAACTGGGTAAAAGGTCACATTGTCACTTAATTTTAAGGCACACTCTGTAATTTTGAGATGAGGTTGAATGAAACGGGGGTGGGGGCCACTAAGCAACAAGATTTGTGCTTTGAAATTTGTCGCTCTATGAACTGATCACACGTTCCCATAAAGATTCAGAATCATTGTTTTTGATGTGCCCACATGTTACCATCTTGAACAAAAATGCTATCGGTAAACACTGGGTGTCAGCAACCTCAGTGACACCTACAAAGGTGAGGGATTGCACTCTTGAGTGTTGGGAAGCACAGCTATCACAACTGGAGCTCAAAATGTCTCTATGCACTAAAAAATCGAGCTATTTCAAAAGCAGGGCATTCAATTATGGGGTTATTCAAGTACATGTGGCTATTTCTAGGAACTTAGATGAAAAAATATTTTAACTTTGGCCTTTCTGGACTTCTGATACAACCTACAGCCAGGGGGTGGAGTTGTGCTCAAGAAACAGGGAGGTTTCAGTTGTGCTCAAGAAACAGGGAGCGCTAAGCAGACAACCCCAGTAGAATGTGCAGGAAACCAATAAGACTGTGAGTCTGAGAGGATTATGTGTCTTATTTCTTCTGCTATACACTTCTTTAATGCAGTTATATAGTTTTCCCAGTTTGAAAAAATAAAAGATGGCGAGTCAAACACACTACAGTCAAACCAGTGGTCACGAGTACATTCTGCAGCATCTATTCACGCTACAGTTCCTCCGGAGGTCAGTCTCCCCACATGGGCTGAATTAGGAAATAAAAGTTCAAGTTCCCCTTGGGGGCAGTAAGGGCAGGACAACAGCGAACATCTGCGAAACAGTGGTTCCCAAGACTAGAACTCTTGCCAATATCTGACAAAAACGAACACTTGAGAGTGAAAGTAATTTTGTGCCGCTCCCATATTTAAATGCAAAAACAAATTACATCTTGGAGGATTTCTTGGGGATAGAAAGGTCCAGGCTCTATAAATTGTGGTCTCAATCATCTCATCTAGAAAATAGATTATCTACAGGCCATAAGAGTCAACTACCCACTGTGTTACTATGTTTGTTTATTCCTTCTATGGAGAGGGATGGGGGGAGGCAGGAAGAGGAAGGGAGACAGGGAGAGAGGGAGGAGAACCGAATAATTTCCAGAAACTGCTGAAGACTTGGCTTGATGTTAATGTTAAATCCAACTCTAGGGAGAAAAGCAGCAGGTGGGAACCACAGTCTTAAGGGGATAGAAACGACTTTTTTTTTGGTCTTTCCAATATCCTCCATGTGAAATATACTCCTCCCAGCACTTACATTTTACACGCATCTTACCCTGCCCAGACCACCATCAACTGCTTCTTTATATAAACAGGCACAAAATGACTTTTCCACCCAATGCCTCTTACAGGGGCTCCCTGGCCATCAAGTCTTATCCAGCCACAGCAGATCTTTGACAGATCAAACTAGGGCCTTTAAAGGCCAGCTGATGGGTGGCCCTCCCAACCATATTTTCTGAATGACAACAGGCAGGATATTTAAAAAACACCTCGACTCCCCCATTATGCTGACCTGTAGATGTCACAGGGTAACAGTGAACCCTCAGGTTCACTATGCATGCTCACCATCTAACTAGCTAATTCCCGAGTTCCTTTACAGCCAGGTGAGCCAAGAGAGGGCAGAACCATCATGTAACAATCAGTGCCAGGCATTGTCATCTGAGGGCAGGAAAGGTGGAAGGTGAGTGAATATTTACTTGCAGATGAGAAAAGAGATGGAGAGGAAGGCTCTCACATCTCGGTCCCACATCTAAAATTTGGTGGAGCGAAGCTTCAAATCCAGCTCCAAGGGATGTCCAGGAATGTTACGAGATTTGCTTTGTGGTTCATGAGCAGGTTCAAACCCGCCCATGTGTTGTTCATCTTCATCTTTGAGAAGAGGGGCCCAGATCACGGCGCCCGACGGGGTTTTGGGTTCTTTAACGCTCTCCTCTAATCCTCAGAGCCTTTTTCCTTTTCGTCCCCTGTTCACTCTCCAGCTTCCTGAGCTCCTCACCATCCCAATCAGAGGATTTGCTTAAGGGGTGGGGGAGGCTGACACAGTACTTAGCAAACTATAGTTCTGTGCTGCCAAACACATTTGAATCTCATTACCAGAACAAATCAGCCAACCAGAGAAGGGCAAATAGCACTCTCCCGCCTCAGGGAAAGGGAAGAGAGTTTACAGTCACAAAATCCAAATTCCCACAAACACACATTGTTCCAGCAAAACAAGCCTGCCTATTGCATCCCTCCATGCCTGCCATTCAGACTATGCGAGGCATTCTGCTTCACTTCTGACTCGTCTGAAGGGAACCAGCCTCTATTTCTTACCCTTTGTCAGCCTTGTAGGCACTGGTGTGAAGCAGGGATTTTTGTCAAGAACCTCGGAAAGCTTCCACTTGTCATTTTTCATTCGGTGCAAGATGACCCTGCTTGGGGGAGGCTATTTTTAAATTCAGATGTTACAGCACACATTTCTGTCATTTATGTGTACACATGTTCCCTGCTTAACAAAGTCTGTGAGAAGTGGCATCATTTGCACAAAATCAGATTGTGTTTTCAGACCTGCTTTACTGTATTCCTATATAATGAACTGGAGCTTTTTCCTCCTGGTTAAAGGGAACCGGAAACAAAATTTTTTTTCCCCTAAAATAATCACCTTCTTTCTTTGAATTCCTAAGGCAGCTAACTTCATCCTTCTGTGGGCTGGTCTTGGCATAAAGATCAGAAACTCGGTGTTTGGTTCTCTGTAATGCACCCCCCTCACCTTGTACCCATCCGCCCAACCCCACTGCCCCATTACCAGTTCTGATATTTCTACCAGCTCATGCAAATCACTGGTCAGTTTCAAGTCATCAGACAAGTCTAATGACACAGAGGGACTCAGTTAAGTTTCCTATAATGTGAATTTTGTAAGAAAAAGTAAGTTATCAAGGTTTTTCATAGTTGGTTATTAAGAAGCTGATTAAGTTTTAGAAAAGGTGCTCGAATTACCTGCAGGTATGAAAATGCAGATGCTTTCACACTCCCAGAATAACATTTCTCAACAAAAACACCCCCTCCAAATACATTCTCTCCACCCCACCCCAACTGCCCCCGCTGCTGGGACTGCTCACTGACAATGCCCTCAGATGTTGTAACCCTTCAGGAAAACATGTCTTGAAAATTCTCTGAGTACCATAGTAGCCAAGTTGCCAGAGGTGGGACTGAAACGGCAAATCTTTGCACATATCTTTCTTTGACCACAAGCACAATTATTTTGCAATCAGGAAAGAACAGGCCATGGGGAAGAGTGACCAGGAACCTGCAATTACAAGTGGTAAGTAAATGAAAGTTAATGCCTAAAAACAAACAGGAATTACATAAGGATTATTGACAGATATGAAGCCAGAGCGTCAAACCAAGAGATTCTTCCCGAGTGTTACATGCACTTCTAGGTGACTATTTTGAGGCTTCCCAGAGATGAGAATTATGTTTATGTTTATTTTTACAAACGACCGCAGAAACAACTAGACTGTTCGTGATATTTCTCCCTTCCTCTTAGTGTTGGTCTGCTACCACCCACCTGGTTCAAATGTGTTAGTCTAACGCCCCCCTTAGACTCCTTCCACAGGCCCACTAGGCTAGCGTCGGTGGAACGAGGGATTCCAACATCTGACTACAGCTGCCCCTCCTGGACAGCTCTCTTCCTGCTCTGCCCTAACAGCTTCCACTCAGGCTCGTCCCCACATTTCTGCCTCACAGCGGTGTCTGATCCTGCCCAGCTCCACAACAGCGCCCCTGCTCAGAGCCAGCCCCTGCCAGTCAAGTGCAGAAAGGCATCACCATTCTTTGTCTTCTTTCAGCTTTATTGAGTATAACTGACAACAATGTATAGATTTAAAGTGTATAACGTGCTTTGATATACATATACATTGTGAAAAGAATGCCCCCATTGAGTTAACACATCTATCACTTCACATATTTACCCTTTTTTTTTTTCTTTTTTGGTAAGAACACTTAAGTTCTACTCTCTCAGCAAATTTCAATGATACAACACAGTGGGGCCAACCACAGTGACCATGGTACACATTAGATCCTCAGACCTTATTCATCTGACAGTTGAAAGTTTGTACCCTTTTACCAAACTTGCCCTATTTCCTCCACCCGCCAGCCCCCGGCAACCACCATTCTACTCACTGTTTCTATGAGTTCAACTTTTTTTTTTTTGACATCGCCATTCTTTATTTTTCCACCATCACTGGCTGGACTTGGTCTCCACAAGTCCAGGGTAAATCTTCATAAATACTTACGAATCAATGACCCACTCTCTTCTCTTGCAGAAATTGTTTATGCCAGTTTGGAAGTAGGTCTTTACACACACATATGTGTGTAAAATGAGTGATTCCACTAGCCACGTGGAAAAGTCCTACTTGGTAATAGTCTCCATTTGCACCTTCTAAATGGGGACTAAGGATGCTAATCCTTGCTACAGTGTGCACATGAGCTGGGAGATCTGAGGTTTGTCTAGGCAAGCCATGGCATTGAGAAGGCCTCCAGTGGACTGTGACTTCTGAATTGTAAACCCATGCTATTTATTGAGCATTGTTTCCATAGGCTGCATAGTTACATTTAGTTTGCTTCTTTTAAATTCCTACTTGAGAATGAACCACAGTTCTAGTTTGATGGATAAAAACAAGTTACTTGTATTACTCTTAGTTTAAGGATGGCCCTTGTCCTCTGCCAGGATGGAAGAGTCCTCAACAGTACTTCCTGCCGGCCTGTGTAAGCTCCTCAAGGCAGCTGCCTCTTCCTCCCTGGTACTACGCACATCACGTGGCAGATGCTCAAGTACTTGCCGAAGGAATGCCTGATAACTACTCTCTGTGACTCATGGAGAATTAAATCCAGGTGTCACATCCTCCATACCAGACTTTCTGGAGCACAGGATTACAATGCTAAGGCAAGTTGCTAACCATATATATCCCAACATATGGATGTTTAAATCTCAACCTTTCATGCAAAAGAGTCATCTAGCCAGCATGCGACCTGAATGTCATGAGATCATTTGGGGTGGAAATAAGTCATCCAACTTGGAGATAAGATGAGATACTCAAAGAACTGGTTCTGCCTATTAAAAGGTATGAACCCAGGCTAGAACCAAGGTCCAGAAACAAGTAAACAGTGAATCTGTTAGACTAACTGGTTTAGTTACCGGAGGTAAAGTTTAATCTATGGTCTGATAATCTTAAAATAATGTCTTAGAAAGGCTAAGGACTGGAAGGTATAAAAAAGTTTTTATTTGCTGCAATTTATTCCCTTCTCTAATGTTTAAAAACAAAACAGATAACTTGGGTTTTCATTTAAGTACTTTATAATCTAGTAAGAGTTGTCAAAAATCTTTCCAACTTAATTTGACAAGTAAGCCATCTCAATGCCCACATGACATTTCTCATCAATTAGAGAAATTCACGTATTCTTTCTACTGCGTCCTTCAGCAGTTAACAATGGTTCTCATCTACACTTTGTAATGGTTTGTTGCCTAAATCCCTTGAACTCTGGTAGGTCCTACAACCCCATCAGCACCAAGTTCTGCTCTGATTTTGTCTATGTCTGACCTGGTTCAGGCGTAGAGTATGAGGAAAGGCAGAAACTTACCAGAAATCAGCTTTTGCTGTCGCTGTCGCTACTGCCCAGGTTTTGAGAGCCCTGTCCCTCCTTCCCCAGTCCTCACCGCCACCCCATCCTTAGCAGTTTCTGGTCCTACATCCACCCTATGTGCGGAATCTCAGACTCCATTTCTTACCTGTCCCTGTTCCCCCCTCCATTTCTATCACTATCTTCAGACTCCTTTGCCTGCATATCCATTTTCAGAAGAGCCTGCTCCTGGGTTCAGAAGCTCTAGCCACTGACTCTTCAAATTTATCTAGACAGACCCAAATTTTCCTTATTTATGTTTTTTTTCCCCAAAGAGTCCTAGCGATAATACATAACTTTCAACTACTATAATGAAGGCAGCATAACAGTGTTCTAGATCTTCCACTGACGGAATGATATAATTTTACCCATCTGGACTCCAGTTGTTTCCTCATGTATAAAATGTGAGGGTTAAAAGAAGAGACCTTTACAGGAGAAGAAAACTAACATTTACTGAATACTTATTATAGTCCGGGCAGACACTCTGCACGTATCTATGCAGTCCTCTTAACACCACCAAGGGAGGGAAAGTACCGTCACTTCTGTTTTCCGGATGAGGCATCTGAAGGTCAAAAAAGTCAAGTGACCTTGCCCAGGGTGTCTGGCCTAAGCAGAGGAGCCAGGTCCACCCTGTGCCACATCTCTCTGCCTCTCTGGACCCTTCGGACTCCACCATGCTTTTCTGTGTTCCTCAACTGCAACCACCAAGGGCTGAGCCCTGACCAGTCCCAAAGGGTTTCCAATCACTCCAGTGACTGGACACGGGACTCTCCATCTCAGAGAACAGGCTGAGATAAGCCAAAACTGGAAAACTTGCACATCACTTGTGAAAGTGATTTAAGAACAAAAACAGACAGACGTACGATAACTTGCTTCCATCCACTGCTCAAAGTTACAGAGCAGCAGCAGAGAAAACCTTTGCAAGATGGAAATTCTTCCCTGACACACAGGGAAAGGCCAGCCTTCAGGTCACTGTTGCAGGTTGGTGAGCTGTAACTGCAGACACAGGGACACAGCTTTTAAATAGGATCCTGATCAAACCACGGTGAAAAATGTAAGAAAGACTGTGGATTCTGTTCCTAACTCCAGCTTCTCTGTCCCATTCTACAGCGTATGCGTTCACTGCCTTTCCCGCATAGGTATATAGCACGAGTGCTAACGTCCTCTTCACTACTCTGATTTATGAAAGGAAATTTTATAAGCTGTAACTTATAAAGAACCTCAGTGCTGCTGCTTTAAAAAAGTATAGCTGGGAAACAGCCAGTGTGGGTAGTGATGAGATGCAGCCAAACCAAATAGGGCAGATTCTTCTCATGTTAATATCCAGGTAAAGTGTATGGGATCAGGAGGGTGAAAAACACCGCGTATGCGAAATGGGAGGCAGAGTGAGGGTGGAGACTGGCAAATGGTGCTTACATACTTGTTTTCCAAGTAGGAACAAAGCCATGATATTTTATTCTGGCGATCACCCACTGCAACAGTGCCAGATACAGGCTCCTGATTAATACTTAATGAAGTGAATTGTCCCTCTTTCTGCCACAGAAGTCCGAATGATGATGCTAGCCATATAAAAGCATCTATCATTATGAAGCATCATAACTCCAAGTTAATCTTAAATTCGATATTTTAAGTTTTTTAGAAATGCAAAGCAAATTTTGTGTCTAGTCCTAAGACCTACAAATTCTGAAAATCAGACCTAAATCTATTTCTATAAGCAAAGAGAAAAATCAGGAAGACTGTGTACCAGGTAGTGGAATTACAGATTTTAATTTTCTTTTTGCTTATCTGCAGTTTTAAATTGTTCCACAGAGAACATGTATGATTCTTTTAATAAGGTCCAATGAGTTTATGCTAAGCTGGAACTAAAAATCATACTCTAGGTGCCTCCACAATTTCTCATACAATAAAAATTAGGCATTTTTTTACAGATACTGCTAAATTATAAATATCTTAAATCTACACTTGCCAAGTACTCTTTTCATAGTTATGGCAGTGCTACTATGAGACATCAGGTCCTCTGCCAGAAAAGAAGGAATGCCAAAATCTTCACACATATCTACTAGAAAAACTCAAATTCTACTCACTATTGGTATATAATTAGCTGAGGTGAAATATTAAGTTTACCTTCTAAACAGAAATAAAGTATAAAACCAACTTTTCCTCAGCAGGAGATCAGTCATTCTATTTTTACATTTTGTCATGAATCAGACTGACATACCTTTTACATATTTTAAGAGTTTCACATTAATGAATCCAAGAAATTGTCACAAAGCACTAAAACCCTACAAATAACACAAAGCTATTAATCAGGCCAGGGCTCTATTTGGAAGGGCACACTCTCCTCCTCGTGGCCATCAGCCCAGAGTGAGGGGGCAGGACTTTTACCACTACAGCTAAAAGCAGCAAATGGGGCAAGTCTGCATTTCACAACATTCTTGTTTATATATATTGACAGTAATAAATACTGAAAATTAACTCTGACTTAGGTAGGGAAAAGCAAGAAACTACAAAGCAGAGAGTAGGCAAAGAGTCAGAGCACCACTGAGAACTTGGCTTCTTCATCTTCTCAACCCCTCTTTTTTTTTTTTTTTTGGTGAGAAACACTGGCCCTGAGCTAACACCTGTGGCCATCTTCCTCTATTTTGTGTGTGGGATGCCACCTCAGCATGGCTTGATGAGCAGTGTAGGTCTGCACCTGGATCCAAACCCGCAAACCCCGGGCCGCCAAAGCAGAGCACGTAAACTTAACCACTATGCCACCGGGCTGGCCCCCTCACGTTTTTTACTAACCTTGAAAAGAGATGCAGAAGGGAAGGAAGGGAAGGCAGGAGCACTAAGAATCTTTTGGAAAGGGTCTCTAGATTTCCCCATGCTATCCCACCCATTAAGCCCCAATTATGGAACATATACTCTGGTTTAATTTTCATAATGATGGGAACCTGACCTTTGGTTTGCCTAAGTCATATACAACCATGGCCCTCAACACCTCAACCTCAGATGCCTCATGAATGTCCTTTTTCTTCCATGTCCTATCCTAAATTCTGTCCTATCCTAAATTCACATTATCCTGGCAAGTTCCTAGGCTAGCCTCATCCTATTTAAAACCCCAGAGTCCCTTTCAACAGCTGGGGGATGTGTTCTAAGTATCAGACATGCCACAAACGAAGTCCTTCCTTCTGTAACACTTGTTTGACAACTCTCTGCTCTGCTGAAACACAAGCCCTGTGAGAGCAGGACTCTGTGCCTGTCCTTTCTCTCACAGAATCTTCTGGGCCTATGCAATGCCTAGCATGGGGAGAAGTTCGATGTGATTTCTGAAATGAGTCTCTGTGTGACTACAGGCGGACCCATACCAACCAACCAATGCCACCTCATCTGTCCTTCTGGCCTGTATTTTGGCCTCCACCTCCATTTATCATCATTGACAAATTTCTGTTGGTTGAGCACATTTTGGCTTACAAAAAGTGCCCTGCAAAGCAAATATTGGCCTGTGATTGTCATCTTGATGAATATGGAATTCAATGGGGCTTAACAAATCTGAGGAAATGCAGAGAAAACCCACATGCCGCCCCCCCCCCACCCCACTTACCGCCACTTCCACCGACTGCATGGAGAGGTCACATGGTGGCTTCAGTGCTTTGGGTCTCGTGGCGTACCAGAAAGTAGTGAGCGCTGCAAAAGCTCCGAAGCCCATGAGTGTGTTGGTGGGAAGAGTGCGAACGTACTGCCCGAAGTCAGCCAGTTCCGGCATCCGAAAATACTGGAACAACTCGTGTGCTTGCATGGTCCTGTGGTGGTGGTTCCCTAAGCTGAATTCTGTCAGAAGAGAAAAACGTCACGTTCATTCCAGGGAGGTGGGACTCCTCCAGAATTCTCAAAGGCCAACCATCTAACCCCACGGCTGGCTGACCAATCAAGGGATTAAACCCACAGTCTAATGGTCCAGGTCTTTTCCTGGCTGTCAAATTTCATTTTTCTAAAAACACATTAGGAATTCATTTTACTTCTATCATCTTGTGTAAAGTCTTCATTAACCACATTAAAAAGATTTTACTCACGAGGAATTCTTGCCATAAAATGCTCATACTCTATCTCTGTTCTCTTCCACCTAATCAAAGGCACTCAACTCTCATTATCACAGCTAATGGGGAGAAGAGTGAAGAGCCACAAACAGGCCCAAACCATCTAAGGGCCATTAGTTTCCATTTCTTCCAACAAATCTCAGGACAAGCTCCCCAATGGGTAAAAGAGACCAGCCTAAATTTCAGTGTGTATCTCACCTTCCCACCCTTTGTACTATAAAAGCAACAATATAAATGCAGGGGAAACTGCAGTTGGCTACTCTGATAAAACCATTTCTTTTATATCCCTCAAGATACTGTAGCTAAAATATAATAATAAATTGGTGTGCATAAACTTTAAATCAACCACCAAATATCTAGAGAGAGATTACGCGTAGTATTTCAGAGAAAGTATAGAATAGTATTAAGATCCCAGATTCTAGAGCCAAATCCTGCCCCCCCCCCCCGCTTGTCAGCTGTATGATTTGGGACAAATTACTTTGCCTCTCTATGCCTCAGTTTCCTCATCTATAAAAGGAGACGAAAATAGTATACATCCTGTAGGGCTTTTATAACAACTAAATGATTCACAGAAAGAACTTAGAACAGCGTGAGGCACCAAAAATTGCTCAATAAATGCTAGATATTATTATTATTTCCTCTACCAGTACTCTCTGATTAGCCCTGCATGCAGAACAGTAAGGTACAGAGGTAATACAAAAACAGTTTGACTACAAGGAGTTTACAAACAAAATTAAGAAGCCAAAACACATAGAAGAAAATTAGATGAACAACCCAATGTATATGAAAACCTCAAACTGAATGTTGTAGACAATTTATATATACCTCAGTATAAAAATATGCAGTACAGATAATAAATAAGAATAATTCTACTTAGAAAATTATTCATGAATAGTTGCTCTAAAGTATGTTTAGCAGGAAAGGGAAGGAAATAATAGTAAAGGATCCGAAGGACTTTTCTCAAAAACTTCCTGGCAATCCACTATGTGTTAATATTTTTGCTACAATTTCAGATGGTATTTGTGAGCTACTTAGGATATGTTCTTTTAAATAGCTAGGTCACAAAACTGAAAATGTTTCTTTCATCAAATACAGAAATCCTCTCTAAATTTCAATCTATACTATTGTATATTTTTTTCAGAGTAGCAGAATATCAAGTGTTTTCACTGGCTGTCAATACTATATAATGTATTTATATATCATGTATTTGCTCAGCTCATGCAGTCTGGTGCTACAACAGCTCTGTGCAGGTCAATGCACGCGCACGCGTGCACACACACACACAAACACACAGACATATACACAGAAGAAATTTTGAGGTTTAACATGACAACAGAGAAGGAACAGATAAGCAAACTTCCTCAGGTCAGAATTCTGGAGAGAAAGCACCAGGACTTATAAAACCACTCACCATCTGTGCCATCACCAGCTGACTGCTAGGTGACACACCACTGCCGAAACAGAAAAGGTGGGAGGGGTGGGGCAGATGTTGGAAGAGCTCAGCTAGTGCTTGCCTGGCCTGCCAAGGTCTCTTAGGGCATTTGTCACATGCTGAGTCCTGTGCGGCTGCCCACTGGGCTAAAGGTTACTGGCAGACAAAATCTATACTGACTCCCCAGGAGAAGAGAGGGTGGAGGATGGGCCAATGAGGAGCTGGGAGCAGAGTCACCCCACTGCTCCACCCATGGGCAGGGAAAGGCATCGGTTAGTGTCACTGCCAGTGCCAGCTCTGAAAACAGACACTGTTTTCTTTCTGCTCAGCTTCCTAATAAGAAGAGACAATGGGCATATTTTTAAAAACCTTTGAAATGAATAATCAGATGTTGGGTGGTATGTCAACCAACATCAGACAGACCAAGAAAGAAACAGATTGTCCATAGTACACTCAGCAGATTTATTCTAGATGAATTCATAGGAATTGAGCTTCTCCAGTCATTTAACATATCTGAGTGTCTGGTGTGCCCTAGGCACTGTGCTGGGAGCTGGGAAGACAGTGCTAATGGGCTCTCACTGGGCTAACCAGCTAGTAGGGAAGATACACAATCAAGTCTGGTCCTTTAGCAGTGGGCAGTCAGATTTCATAAACTGTATTGCAACTCTATGAATGCAAAGCAACCTATGCATACCATGTGCAAATCTCGCCCTCCCCCTCAAACCATTCCCTCTTCTAGCTGTTTTCATGACCTCCACAGCGCTCCAAATCTGAATAGGAGTTACCCACACCTACACACACACACTCACACCCTGTCCTTCTCTCTTCTCTTCCAAAAGTCCCCAAAGTGATTTCCATAAAACCCAGATGGTGTGAATTTACAGGAGCTGTTCAACAGAATCACATCCCCGTGTGAGAATATTAATAATTCCCCAATAAACAAGTGCAGTCATAAACGGGTGACCAATTTTGTTTATTTTGAGCATCAGCAGTAGCCAAGCTGTAGATAGCATTATATTACGAAAGAAATGTCTATTTCTAGAAATAAATCTAGGAAAGAAAACTTAAAAATAAAACTTCAGAAAATTACAGATTTAGTAGCACCCATGCAAGAGCATTTTATTAGATACTAATCTGTAATGCTAAGGGTTTAAATTCAGCTGAATTCTTATCTTTAGCGGGTGATAATGACAAGCTAGCAGTTTAATTCGTGCCTCTTAGCTGGCAGCCAGGTAACAAGCTGCAAACCGACCTCACTGAACAAATTGGAAAACTATCGTCTATGCACTAAAGAACTAAGACAATAACCTCATTTAGATCCCTGTAAAGAACAACTAGCCAGCCCTGTTGGTCTAGTGGTTAAGATTCTTCTCTCTCACCTCCGTAGCCCGGGTCCATTTCCCAGTCACGGAACCACACCACCGGTCTGTCGGTTGCCATACTGTGGCGGCTGTGTGTTGCTGTGACACTGAAAGCTCTGCCACTGGGATTTCAAATACCAGCAGGGTCACCCCTGGTGGACAGGTTTCAGCGGAGCTTCTAGACTAAGACAGACTAGGAAGAAGGACCTGGCCACTTCTGAAAAAATTGGCCATGAAAACCCTGTGAATAGCAGCGGAGCAGCGTCTGATATAGCACCAGAAGGGGAGAGGATGGCGCAAGAAGACTGGGCAGGGTTGCACTCTGCTGTACACAGGGCCACTACGAGTCGGAATCCACTCAACTTGACAGCATTAACAACAAAGAGCAACTCTTAAATGTGAACTGAGAGCATTACAAATCTTTTCTCTTCTATTTAACTGCTATTAAGAAAAAGGTACTTGGGGTATTTAGAAATGGAGACAGACCTAGATTCAAAGAAAATTAGCCACCATGAATAGCCTTTAAATGCTGTAGTCGACATAAACACAAGGCTTTAAGACAGTCCCAGCAGGGTTCTAAGAAGAATCAAGACTCATGTACTTGCCAACAAATGGTTAAAACTACTACAGATTTTATTCCAGTGGTGCTCTAGTTGGAATATCTTTTTAATTCTTTCCAAAGCAGATTTCCACATCATCCTCTGAGGGAGTGTATAACCCAGGCATATAATCATGCTGCTGTTTGCTAAGAATATGAGTTGATTGGCTTAAAGTCTTAAGCAGCCAGTATCTGTTGGTCAGGAACATGCAAGACTGTCGGCAGCGAGCTTCTCCTTCCCCTCCAGCTACCCCTGCACATCCTTCCTCCTGCACCTACAATAAGTGGGTTTGCTCAGTTGGGTCTTTTGAGTTTCCTATGAAGCTGGAGTCTAAAACCACAGAATGTCAGGGAATGTAACAACGGTCAGGGAGATCTGGCACAAGCCCAGCACAAAGGACTGGAGCAGAGGACACCTTTACGTAGACCTGGGAGGAAATAGATGTGCAGGGCAGGGTAAGAGAAACTGGATTGCACGACTGTCAGAAAACAGAAGTCCTGGTACCTGTCTGCCCGAACTCTGGGAAGAGGAGCTAACACCACCAGCATTGATTTAGTGTTTTAGAAAGGCTTTCACGTCCTGTGTCTTATCTGAACATCACAGTACAAAATGATGATGAGGACGCCAAGGCTGGAGACCTAAAAGGCTTCCCCAAGGTCTTTTTCCAAGACCGGACACCAATCAGACTCTCAATTTTCCTCTACACGAACTGACCTCTCCACTAAGAGCATCCACATGCTTCTTTGCACGTGGGGCTCACCAGTGCCCCTCAGCCCACCCCAGGTTAGGAACTCCGAGAGCAGGTGCCTTCTCAAGGTCCCTCCAGCACTCACTCTCCATGGTATTATGAGAGCTCAGCATCTGAAATCCATCGAAATTCTCGACATCATATCTAACTGTTGGCATTTATCCCATCACCCTGCCCTCTGAACATGGGGGTTCAAAGCCTACTGTATATAAAGTTCACCTCTTTCCATTCTGTTTGCACCAGAAAAAATGTAGCTCAGGGCCAGAGGTGACTCACAAGGGCATCATTTTCTAAGGACACACACGTGAGCGTGCACACACGCGCACACACACACACACACACAGCTCCTGCAATTCTGCAAACTTATACTTACATTAGCATTTTATTTTCTTCATGTCATTTTTAAACCAAAAAACGGGTGATCTGGATGTTTCTCTTCTTCTCAAGTTCCTCAAGCTTTCATCCAGCTGAATAATAGTGGTTTGATAGAATACTTCAATAGGAATGCAGCCCTCAAACAATGCCACATCAATAACACCCTTGCTCTGGCAGCAGCAAATGAAGAAATCCTGACATCTCTCCTTAAAGCAGCAAGCCAAGCTGGCAAGATGCTGCCATTCCTTGCTCTACCTCCTCCCCCTGTACAATAGGCTATTTACAGAAAGCTGAAAGCTCCCCCTTTGTCCCGGGGGCAGGCTGGGCAGAACTCGGCCTCGGGGAGGAACAAGAGAGCAGCAGACTGACAGCGTGCTGGTCTTTCAGTGTGCCACTCCAGAACTGTTGGATTCGTGCTCCTTAACCCTGGCTGGCAAATTACCTAAAGCTAGATTTGCTTAAGCCATCCCCTCTTGAACCAAAAGAGCAGTTGGGCTCTCCCTAGAGAGAGGGTTGTGCAGAAGCTCCATAGAGATGCCAGAGTTCACCAATTCAAAAGAAAAACAGAGGTCACTGGCCAAACCCCATCCCATATAGGAATTCCTGACTGTCGTTGCTGCTCTTGGACAATCTCCTCATTCTGGGCATGAGAAGGAGAAAGATCACTTGGTTAAGTTTGGGATCCCATGCACAACGAGCAAGTAGTTACATGGGGATTAGTTACTCCCATCCACTGTCTTGAAGCTTTTCTTCCCAACTAAGTATTGTAAACCTTAAACCCACTTAATTTTCATTAAAGTGATTCTATGGATCACCAATTCAATTTCCAAGAGGACTCTGAAAGGAGAAATGGGGCAGAGACGCTCCATTTTTAGAAAGCTGATTTATTGGAATATTTGAGTCAAGCTGAATAATTTGACAGTAATCCACTCCCTGCCCATACCCTCTAAAGTTACCAGAGAAACAGTGGGATACAACGCTTTTAAAAGCAAGTATAAAGCTAGACTAATTTGTAACCAGTAATATTATGGCCATATCTCACCCATTCATATAGGCCACAAATCACAACTACCATATATGCCCCCAAAATAAGGAAATTCCAAATACAACATGTCCAACTTGAACAGATAAACTCTTAGGGATTAGATGAAACGGTCAAATGCTTACTTACAGTAGTTTCTATATTCATTAAGCTACATATATAAGTCACATGACAAAATAAATCACTTTAGAAATATTTGCTTTTTTCTATTCATATTTCATTAATATTTTATTAAAATTCTTTGAATATGCTTCTTCAAACAGGGTCTTAGGCATCTCTAAAGCCACTTTTGGATGCTTAACAATTTTCTGTGGTGTATCTTCACATTTTCTCTTCCACTTAAGTCGTTCAGGTTGAAGCATTTTTGGAAGTCACACGTGGCTATCACTGAGAAAATTCTCCCAAGTCACAGAAACACATTTGTATAACGTTAGGACAGTTTAAAAAATTTGTCCTATGGGTCCATATTCATATAACAAAACCTCATACTTTATTGCTTTTTAAACTGGTTTTAAAAGCTTTTTACAATAATATCCAATACTTGTCTTTGTAAGGTCAAGCCCCTAGAAACAACTACCCAGCTAGTGTTAAATTTCATTGCCCGAGAGAAAGTTAAATTCAGCTGGTTGACCTTTACAAGGACTCAAGACTAGCACTGGCAGAGGTGGTTTCAGGACAAGGTACCTTCTCTACCTGATGTTGTTCAAAATAAAGTGACTGTAAAATGAAAGTCTTGGTAAGACTCTAGTATGAGGACTGAAGGAGAGTTTGGGGGAAACCCTCACCTTCTATTGGAGCATGTACATCATTTAATATTTATATGGGGGTGCAAACTTGGAAGAACTTGCAGACCTCCTTCATGAAGCTTGGAAATAAAATACATAACACAAATACATACACATAATAGTGAATACCAGGGTGGCATTAAGTGCAAAAGGAATTATGAAAGAGATCACACACTCTCAGGGAGAGCTGCATGCGGAAGGCACAGGTGGAGCTGGTCCTGGAAGGATGAGGGTCGTCTAAGAAAATGAGCTCCATTCAAACTAAGGGGATAGAAATAAGATGATGGAAGCAACTCCCCACCTCAGCTCTAAGACTTTTGGCAACTTCATCTGGAACAAATGACAGAGGTAAATTAGATAGGAAAGGGGAAGGAGGACGTTCAGGGACATCAGTTTGGGTTATGATTTCTTTAAGAGCCTCTGCTTGTTACACACTTACTAGTGTCAGGCTCTGTGCTAAGCAATCACACCCAGGAGTGAATGTAATCTTCCTAACAGTCCTCACTGCTTGGAGTTGTTACACCTTCAATTCAAAGATTGGGAAAGGGGGGAGGGAGGAGGGAAAACAGATGATCAGGCACATGTGTGTGGTGATGGATTGTAGTTAGTATTTGGGTGGTGAACATGATGTTATCTATGCAGAAATAGAAGTATAATGATGTACACCTGAAATCTATACAATGTTATAAACCAATGTTACTGCAATAAAAAATAAATTAAAAAAAACAAAACAAAGATCGGGAAACTATGCCCAGGAGAAGTTTAACGTTCTGCCTCAGCTCCATACAAGAACAGGACTAGAGCCCAGGTGTGAAGGGAAAGCCCATGGACCTTAAGAGGCGAGTGCTGTGACCCAGGCACGTGGGATTCAAATCTAGACAAAGGTGGGAGGTGATGCAGAGAATGACAAAAAGCCATGATACACAGTGCTTTAAAAAGCCAGGATCTGAATTTCAATGTCCATCAACCAATGAAAGGACAAACAAAATGTGATATATCCATACAGTGGAATATTACTCAGCCATAAAAAGGAATGAAATTCTGATACATGCCACGACATGGATGAACCTTGAAATGCTATGCTAAGAAGCCAGATACAAAAGGACAAAGAGTATGATTCTGCTTATATGAGTGAGCTAAAATAGGCCAATTCATAGAAACAGAAATAGAGGCTACCAGGGGTGGGGGGAGAGGACAGAGAATGGGACATTATTGCTTCACAAGTACAGAGTTTCTGTTTGGGATGATGAAAACTTCTGGAACTAGAGAGTGGTAATAATTATACAACATTAGGAATGTACTTAACGCCACTAAACTGCACACTTAAAAATGGTCAAAATGGCAAATTTTATGTTATGCATATTTTGCCACAATAAAAAAAATTTTTAATCACTTGAAAAAAAAACAGACCAGGGGCCAGCCCAGTGGTGCAGCAGTTTAGTTCGTGCTTGGCAGCCCGGGGTTCGCGGGTTCGGATCCCGGGTGCCAGCCGATGCACTGCTTGTCAGCCACGCTGTGGCGGCGTCCCATATAAAGTAGAGGAAGATGGGCACGGATGTTAGCCCAGGACCAGTCTTCGTCACCAAAAAGAGAGGAAGATAAGCAACGGATGTTAGCTCAGGGCTGGTCTTCCTCATAAAAAAAAAAAAAAAAGACCAGGATTTGGTAACTATGTGGCTATAATTGGAAAAAAAGAGAAGGAATTGGAAGGCTGAGTTTTTGAGAGAATGCTGGGAGAATAATGGCGGAACAATGAAGAGAAGTGGAGAGGGTGACACAGGAAGGTGGTTTGCAAGCTCCCAGCCCAACTTTCCAGGGTCCTGAAAGCCCTCTTCCATGCGTGGGTAGAAAAATGTTCCATCCTCAGCCCACACTTCTCTGGGCAAGCTACCCTGCTGGCCCCCTGCCCCAACATGGCCATGGAGGCAAGCGTCCCAGCGCATGCCACCTCCATTCCTCCTCTGAATGCCTGTCCTTCCTCCACCACACACAGCCCTTCCTCAAAGCCCACCAGAGAGTCTTCCCTATGGTCCATCCCGCTCTGCATCCCCCCTCCCTTGCTGTCTCCTTCAACTACAGCTCTTTTCCCTGGCCCTGTTTTAAGATGTCCAAATCCTTCCCAAATAGGCCAGAGGCCACCTTCTCTCATAAATTCTTCCATGAGCCCCTCAGTGAGAAGTAGTCAGTCCTTCCTCTGACCTCCAGAATACTTTATTACAGCCCTCGTGTGGTCTTCAGCACCTCCTATTTTTTACTTATGGTGAGTGTACGCTTCTCTTTCCTTCTGGGCCAGGGCCTCTTCCCCTCCGTCTTTATATGCTCCTGATGCTTAACAGAGTGCCTTGCCCAGAACAGGCGCTTCATAAACATTTACTGAGTCCTGAATGACCCTCTGTGATTCTGACCCATTCTCTACTGCAAGCCCCCGGAGGATGTATATATAGAACAGTAACTCTCCAAAGAGAAAGTGGGTATTCAAAGCATTTCCAAACTTCAGCATCCTCCCTCTACACCCCACAGAGCTCCTGTGAGTCAGTGTGCCAGAAGGGAGTAAGTAGCATCTCCCAGGTAATGCGGAGTGGGGAAAAAAGGTTGCAAGCCACTGACTTAAAGGCTACATAAAAGTATTCTCTTATCCACCTTCCCATGATGTTTTACATGTCTCAAACTGTACCGCTTATGTATGATGTCACCCCAAGGTCACTTAAGGGCAAGGATCCTCTCTTTTCCTTAGGATACATTTCAACATATGACTACAGATCAGTTTAAAACCAAACAAGGTTGCCCATGGGAAGGGAAGAGAACAAACAAATATCTTTATTAAGTAGAACGGCAAATGCCAGAAGGACTTGAGTCCTGAGCCTGACACCAGGGCTGGCCACCAACTTCTGTGAGTTTTCTATGTCAGCAAAGAAAATCCTCCAGGCCAGAGAAACAGCCTAGGAGCTGGAGTGCAATGCAGGTCTAGTGAGAAGAACCTTCCCAGAAACACTGAGAGAAGCAGTGGGTGGCCATCTGAGATATAAGGAATGCTGGAAATAGGACCTGCCCAACATTCTCCAGAGCAAAACGAAAGAACAAAACATATAGCTCTCCTCCCTTCTCTCTTCAATGTAGATATGAAGGCCTGCCATGTACATCCACTTGAGAAGATGATAATTATGGTTAGGACGTGCCCCATGAAGATATCCAAGTCATGTAAGGGCATCTGTGTGGGACAGCAAGGATAAATTTTAGTGGTACAGATTTAAGAGGAAAAGTTTCCATTCAAAAAAATTCATAAGAGAAGCAAGATTTTTCCACTGGTCTTCAAACACTGATTTAATACTGTTAAGCAATTTCTGTATATAGGTCATGATGAGGCAGGGAAGTTGACTGATAAGAGCTCGAGAAGGGAGCAGGCTGGGACAAAACAGACAGACTCCGATCAGTTTTGCTTCAGCTGACAGAGACAAGAAGACTTGTTTGTTGGGCTGACCCAACCCTTCCGCAAGAACCAAGACAGAAGAGGTTTCTGTAGGTTAAGCTTCCCGCTCATCAACTGGATCTAATAAGACATGTTAATTCAGTTGACATTCGGCACAGGAAGAATCCTAATTATGTCTGTAGGACTGCACGTTAAAGAACATGACACCACAGTCTAGAAGAATTAGGCAACATAAGTAGAGTCTGTTAGGACAATAGCAGAGAAGGAGATAAAATTCCTGTTCCCACTAAAATAATCCAGAAGAACAGACTGTGCACCTTCCTGGCCTGCAATGAACCACCAGGTGAACCCCAAAGCAAGGGGCTCCACCAAGAGAAGGCGAGAACAACTTACTAGCAAAGGGGACAAACCTTTTACAGTAGCCAGAGCTGGACGCAGCTAGACAGGAACTCGTCTCCACTGAGGGCCTCAGGATGAGGAGTTTGAGAAACTACACAGAGAAGGTACCTAAGTCCTGGGGCCCCTCAGATGCTTTGTCCAGAGCAGTGACTTCCAGTAGTCAATATGGAAGGAGACACAACAGAAACATGGAAAGAATACTAGACTGGAATGCAAAAGGCTCACGTTCTAGGTACTGGCTGTGCCCCTGATAAGCTGCAAAATCTTGAGCTAGCGCCACTGCTGCCTGTGTGGGCCTCACAGGGCATCAAGAAAGGAACAGAGGAAAGCTATGCCCCTCCCATCACCAACGCCATGGAGCACCTCCAAGGCAATGCTAGAGAAGGCTAAAGATGGCCACGCAATCCTGGCGTTTGGAACTAAATAACAAGATCCCGCCTATATCCAGCAACTCCAGGTGACAGCAGGACATATAAAGAAAAGAATTAATGCTAAAAACTGCCATTCTAGGTGGTGGGCATATACGTATTTGTTTTATGATTTTATTAATCTTTGTACTTTGCTATATTTTTTTAAATTTCTCAAGCTAAAGAAGGTCAGGTCAGTTCACTTTCTCTCATATTTATGTATTTCCCACTTGCTCCAGAAAGGGCTTAGGGTGGCAATCTGTCCTTCCAGCAGAATGACAGATGGAGTAGAAGCCCCTCCCAGAAAGTACATAGGTAAGCTCTCACCATCGGCCCTGTGTTGGGCCCTGGCACGGCCACGGTCCAGCTATTCGGGCAACTTCCACTAAAGTGTCCCTTTGAGACAGGGTCCCACTGCAAATTAACAAACAATACTCTGAAAATTGCAGGGAAGCAGAACTTGCCCCTAGTCTCTTGGAAACAGAAGGCCATCAGTACGGGGACACAGTGCTCGTAGTGTTTTCTCTGCCTTCAATGAGTGTAGGATAACAATGAAAACAATCACATCTACAAGAGTTAACCAAAGGACAAATTACAGACAGAAGAGGACACGGAAGAGGGAAGCAGTGGAGGGCCCAGGGCTCCAGGCATCCAGAGGTGGCAGAGAGCACTGTGTATGGGCTGCAGCACCAAGGGAGGGCTGTCCCGAGAGCCAAGCGTGGAGGCAGACCAGATGGAAACAGGCAGAGACAGGTGGGGGTGGGGAAACACCCCGGAGCCAGCAGGGACTGGGAGCATGGAGGAGACCGGCCTGGCAGGCGGGTTAGGAACAACGGTGTCATAAACCAGAGGCCACAGACACTGCCTCTCTCCCGGGAGAGCACTGCTGTCAATAGGCTAAGAGCGAGCGGGCTGCAGAAAGCTCGCCCCCATGCCGCCGGCTGTCATGTACGGAGCCCTCGCCATCCCTGCCAGGGCGAGGCCTGGAGCAGGAGACGGAAGGACAGGGCCCAGTCCTTGCAGCTCGGAGAGGTCGCCACGATCAAGTATCAGTGACCTGGGTAAGGAGGCTGAAGGGGCGCAAGGGTGGGTAGAGTTACTGACACCTCTTAAAATAGATCAAGGTTTCAGAAGGACCGATAAGCCAGAGAAACGGCTGAGCAGAACAGGGCTAAGCGGAAGACAGAATACAAAGACAGACCTCTACCCAGACAGAGGGAGGCCACTCCTCACAGGCGGGGCAAATCCACTTTTGAGTGTCTACAGATTTCAGCAGGGAACTGCTGTGACCCTAAAAAGCAGAGATGAATGGAACCCACGAAATATTCTGAGGCTGTGTGGTTGCTCAAGACTGAAGGGGGCCTTTAAAGAGCATGGGACCCCGTTCTGATCTCTGACCTCTAACATCCGTCAGCTCTGTGAAAGACCTCAGGGGTGCCGGAGGAAGTAACCCTCGAAACAGAGACGAGGTTAACCAGGATTTAGCTCATTGTATGGGGAGGGATAAAGGAGGTGTTGGTGACAACCACGGGACATGAGCTAGAATTACAGCAGGAGCTCAGGTCACTGTAAGAAGAGGGAACTGGCCCTGGCGAAGCTGAAACTGCAGAGAATTAGAGAATAATGACTCCGTGTTTCAAAGAGGGAAAAAGAAAGACAAAGAGATCGTCCGGTCCAGCCATTACCTACTCGGAACAGGTGACGCTAGTTTTGGGTCTCCACTGTCCTTTATGTTTCGTTTAAATTTCTGCGACCATTTCCAAATTTATTAAAGTAGACATAGTATAATAAACCACCACGTACCTATTACCCCAGCTTAAGCTTCAATGATAATCAACATTTTGCTAATATTGTTTCATTTTATATCCATTTTTAAAAAACAGAAGATCCATTTTGAAGCAAATCGCAAACTTCCTATGATTCAGGCGACACTTCTGAAGCCCATTCGGCTCCATGATCCTACAGCTTTGAGAAGTCACTTGCAGGGAGCAAAACCGCCACATACACCGTGTTCTGCCAGCTGACTAAAGGTTTCAAGCAAACAAGCCAACTTCAATATTGACTTGAAGTGGCCAACCAGCAGGATATTTAACTGTCATGCAAGAGAAAGGTCCATGTAACCAAACTGCAAATATTGACTGAGTACCCCCTCTTGGTCAAGCAGTGCTCTCGCCTCAGGGGACGCAGTAGTGAATAAAACAGAAAAAAAAAGGAAAAAATCACTTTGTCCTAATGAGGCTTCTACATTATCAAGTTTTGGGTCCAAAAGCAAAACATACTCTGGATTTAACCTGACTCTCTTGAAGTCAGAGACCAATTTGATATGAATCACAATCTAGTTTCACAAAGCAGTTTCTATACACTTTTATCTGACAAACTGAGTCCTTTCCTTTTAAAAACGGCATTCAGAGGTCTCTTGCCACAGTGATGGAGGAGAAGGAGTTACAGTTCTGGTTTCCTAAACTTCTGACAATGCATCCAAAAAAATAAATAAATACTTCCATGATAAGTAAATGTATTTATTTATAAACTATGTATGTGTACACTGTGCAGATATTTTCTGAACATTATAAAATACACAAATATGAATTTAAAAAGAAAGCTAAAAATAAAAATCAATGGGAGTTCTAATATTTCTTCTTTGCATCCTAATGGATGGTCTACCTGCCTCCCGACTGCAGGGCACACATACCCCTCAATCTCCTGAGCAGTACTGCAACCTCCCTGGTCACGTGCCTGGCTAGAGTCTCCATCAGTTCCCAACTATGGGCAGCAACAAATAAAACAGCTTGCTGGAACACCCTGAAAAGCTTGCCACACTTAGGAGGCAGAGCAACAGCACCTGCCAGAGCCTGCCACCAGACTTTCCATCGAGGAGGGAGACAAAGATATTCAACATTGCCCCGTGATGAAAAGAAGCATGCTGGAGAGGGCAGGACATTGCCGGTGACCGTCACGTAGCCAAGTGTGGGAGGCCAAGTGGACTGGTTTGGCTGTTCTGGAAGAAGGAGAATCACAGCCATGGGGCCATGATAGGTAAGGGGCTGGCCTCATCTGAGGAGGTCTGTCATGGGGGCCCCACAGCTTCAGTCCCTGCCTCAAGGGCCAAGGATCTTCACCTTGCCTGAACTCTGGCAAGGTCCTAGCATCCGTGGCAGTTACCTCTGACTCATGTCAGGAGAGAAAAACACAGACTGGCCTGTTTTCAGTCTAGCCTGTCTCTGGGTTGCTCAGCCACACCTCCTGGATCTCGGTTCTGTCCTCGGTGAGGCAAGGTCCCTGCCAGCTCCATATTCTGGGATATCTCAGAAGCCTGCTTGAGGCTGAACTGTCCCACAGAAGGAACAAACAGCTCTTTGACCATTTCACCAGTGACACACAAACAAGGCACGATTTTAAGTAGGAATACCAGGTAAATGAAGGCTGTAGTACAGTTATGTAAGATTATCTGGAACTTGACACTGATCCCCATCCCTCCCACATCCTGCAGAGCCCACAACCACCTGCTCCTCCAACATAACTGAAATTACCATGAAAGAGACAGCTCTGATGTACAATACTAAACACAAAGGTCGACCCAATGAAAGCACGGGCTTTGGTCCAGAGATCTAAGCTTTGCACAGTATCATCATATACAAACCTGGAACATTTAAACGTACATTCTTGTCAGCGACCCCTTCTATGGGACATCTGACCACCTGAATATCTCCTAGTCTCAATCAATCATCAGATAATATTAAATGCTTACAACCAGTCAGGCTCTATGTTAAATGCTGCTGAAAATACAGAAATGACAACGACTCGGTCTCCTAAATGCCCAGAGCTCAGAGTGTGGCTGGGGGGCCTATTTGGAGAAGCAAGATCTGCATACATGCAAAGGCAAAGGAAGGACAGAGGAAAGGATGCTGTTCAAAAAACTGAATAACCAGTACAGCCAGGCACCAACCAATGGGAAAAGAAGTAGGCCAATGCCATCAGAACAGGATCAGGAGATCCTTGCTGGGCCAGACATTAACTCTTCAGTGTCTGAATTAGGGGAGTGGGCACCTGGGGAAGCAGATATTTTCTATCCTGTACGGGAGTATTTCAACATTTTAACCACCAGTGTGGTTGCTGGAACATCCCAGCTGAATGTCAGCCTAGGGTTCCAGTGAGTGATTTGGAATCTGAAGACGGCGAGTCACTCCAGGAAAAGCGCCTCCAAGGAGCAGAGTCGGGATGAATGAGTAGGGTTTGAGGAACGTCATTGCAGACAGGTTGAGGTAGGCACGCAGGGCCCGGGAGGCCCTTGCAGGACACAGGAAAGCAGGTCAGGCAGAAGAGAGAGAGCTCACATACAGAGTCTTGGGGTGCAGAGACCTTGGTTCAACCCTGTGCCATCAGAGTTTGCTTTCCAAAAGTCCCAGTACATTGTGGTTTGGGAGAGGCATGGAAAATAGCAGGTGGGAATCCAATTCTAGAAGCCCACCAATGGCCAAGCGAAGTAAAGACTTAGGGCCTTACAGAGGGAGCCCTGGAAGGCTTCTGGGCAGAGGAGGGATTCGATCAGAGCTCTGTGTTAGAAGTCATCCTCCTCCCCCTCTTTTTAAACTAAAGACCTTCGCTGTTTAAACCAGAGATGACAGACTCTGGATTAGGACAGTGATACTGAGAATGAAAAGGAGAAATGAGTGTGTGTTGGACGATATTGTAGAGAGTAAGTTAGGATAAGCAGAACCTACTAACTGGCTGGATTTCAGGGAACAAATCAAGGAAAACAGTGAGGTCCAGCCGTTCCCCGAACAGGTACAGGGCCCAGGAACAAACTGCACTGTGTTTCACCGCCAGAACATGGGTTGTGTAACCTTGGCTAAGTCACCCCATCTCTGCAGTTACTGTGTCAGTCAGGTGAGTGAGTTAGGCTACTTCAGTGTTCCGGGTTGTTCTGAAGTGCCTTGGAGGTGACAAGGGAGACTGAGGAAGCAACCATGTCTGTGTGATCCGGGACGCCCACCCCCTGCCCCTTCAACCATGCAGCCTGGCTTTCATTTATTTCAGATATTGGGGTTCTGCCTAAAATTATACTGGGAGAAAGGGGTGCAATAACCATCAGACGATACCACAGTGCCTTCAAAGCCTGAAAATCCACAATCCTATTCTCTTGTCTATTAAAAGTTTTCAGCATGATCTAGAACATGATGAGAAAGTCTGTTTCTGGTCAAAGTACCCCAAGATACACAGCAGAAAGCAAAGCTATGTGCCATGGTGAGGCCAATCTCTACTTAAATGAGTGATGCTCCTCCATCTCTGCTAAGCTGGGTCCCTGTTCCCACCCCATACCCCTCTTTCGGCCACATACCCAATGCATTAACCATGTGTCTCGATTGCTCTCGAGTCTTACAAGACCCACTTCCAGGGCTCACAAAGCCTTCTACTCTTTAATTCTCTAGAAAGTCATAGCTGTCTAGGAGGTGATCTCCTCACTCACTGAACCAGGCTGAATCAGTTTGTTGTTTTCACCACGGCACATAGGTTTGCTTTCTGCTGCATATCTTGGGGTACTTTGACCAGAAACAGACCTTCTCAGCATGTTCTAGATCATCCTAAAAACTTTTAATAGACAAGAGAATTACACCCTTGTACAAGGCAGAGTGTAAATGAAACCGGGGAAAATCAAGGGGAAATGACACAGAAGAGGAACCAGCTCTGTCCTCAGTCTTGTCACCAACTGGATAACCTGGAACTTTCCAGGCCCTCTTGGACTAAGAACACTTCGAGCTCTACAAAGGCAGTAGAGTCAAGCAATTGGGAGTTCTGGCCCTGAAGCCAGACTGCCGAGGTTCAAATCCTGGTTTGAACCTACAGAGACTTAACCTCTGCACCTCTTCTTTTTTTTTCTAAGGAAGACTGGCCCTGGGCTAACATCCGTGCCTATCTTCCCCTACTTTATATGGGACGCCGCCACGGCGTGGCTGACAAGCAGTGCGTCGGCGGGCGCCCGGGGATCCGAACCTGCGAATCCCGTGCTGCCAAGCGCGGACGAAACCGCTACGCCACTGGGCCCCTCTGCACCTCTTCTTTTATCCTTCATAAAATAGGGATAATAGCTGGACCTACATTACAGGGTTGTTGGGAGGATTAAGTGAGTTTGCACATCTGAAGCACTGAGAACTGTGTCTTGCACTGTTAGTTGTTGTCATCACCCATCATGTCCTAAGCCTGCCCATGCCCAGGCTGTGGCCACCACTTTAGCTGGCTGACACTGCTCTGCTTTGAGGTTGACAGCTAAGCCTTGAGGGAGAAACTAGCTCCTGTAGCAACTTAGTCTTTACTCTGGTTAATAAAAGAATAACTGGTATTCAGGGCATTCTTGCCTAATATATACAGACATTTCTCCCAGAACAAACCTGAGGGGAAAGTGCCAATTTCTACAAATGGACAGATAATACATTTACCAGAAGCCCTTCCCAGAATGAGGAAATGGTGTAAAAGGCAATCCACATTTCCTCCTTTGATGCCCTCATTTCTTTCCTTTTATCTTTCCAAACCATGAAATCCTTATTTCAACAGCTTTTGACTAGAACACATGAACCCAAAAGTCCATTAAAACCATTCATTAATAAAAATAATTTTCAAATCATTGTCAAGTTTTAAAGCAGAACATGCCCTAATTTTTTTAAAGATATTTTTAAGTATATAAGAAGCTTGGTAAATGGTTCTGAAATTGACAGTTGTTTCTAAATATCCAACAATAGGGGAAAGGTAAATAAATTAAGATACATCTCACAAACCATATATTGTAGTCATCTTCAAAACTCATTTTTTGAAGAGTATGTAACAACATGGAAAAACTGTTCACAATATAACTTAGGTGATTCAAATTATCAAAATTTTTATCTTCAATTAAAAATATATGCTTAGAGTTTAAAAAATTGTTCACAGAACACAAAAAGGAAATATACAAAAACATTAATAGTGGGGGCCGGCCCGGTGGCGCAGCAGTTTAGTTCGCACTCGGCAGCCCGGGGTTCGCGGGTTCGGATCCCGGGCGCCCGCCGACACACTGCCTGTCAGCCATGCCGTGGCGGTGTCCCATATAAAGTGGAGGAAGATGGGCACGATGTTAGCTCAGGGCCAGTCTTCCTCAGCAAAAAGAGGAGGATTAGCAACGGATGTTAGCTCAGTGCTGGTCTTCCTCACACACACACACACACACACAAAAATATTAATAGTATTTAATCTCTTGAAGACCTTTAGTTTTTATAGTTCTCAAATTATCTATAATAAGCATAGATTCCTATTATACTACAAAAAAGTATATATATTAATATATTATATATATTAATTATATTGTTATATTATATATAATAATATTATATTATTATTATAAATTAATATATTTATATTAATATATACTTTCATATATTATAATTATATATTTAGACATATAGCTTTTCTGAGGCAAATGATTTTGATTTAGATATTAGACAGCTTTCAAATTTTATTTAAAACTAGGAAGACTGGCAACTAATTCATGAAGAGAATTTAGCTCAGGTACGAGCCCCAGTTTCAAAATCTTAGACTTTGGAGACAAGACATCAGCCTGCAGCCGAATATATTCTTCTGAGGCAGGCAGCACAGGGGAGCAGAGTCCTCAGCTCCACCTAAGAACGTGCCATCCTTCCAAGCCAGCCGTATTGCAAGGAAGGCGCCATGATAATTATCCATCATATTTCATCCTCCCCTCTTGCTTCCACAAAGGTTACAACTAACTGAATACTGTGTTGTCTCCAACACAGTCAAGAACTTCTACATGTCACACTGTAAAAAAGCACAAAAATTAACATAACTCAGATTATGTATTGTTTTTCTCTTGTGACTGTGGTAAGGGCAACTGTTTCAAATTACGTATCACCTGGGGCTGACACAAACTAGAATTTCTTATCAGTTGGCATGCACCATTTTAGGTAAGGAACTGGAGATAAAATGACAATCTCAGAGTTGCGGCCACAAACACTGGTAAAATTGCCTCTACTTTCTAGTACATAAAGTCCAGCTACTACTTCAGGGCTTGTGTTTCTTTAAAAGCTCTCAGAAGCCCGATATGTACCAGAACGTTGAAACTCAAACTCCACCCCAGCAGCTTCAGATCAGCTCTGATCACCGAGACTCACTCTCCAGGCATGAGTGTCAAAGTAAAGTGACCCTAATGTTGTGTCTGACCACTAAGTTGGACTCATAACTTTCAATAAAAACTCGCACCTTCCATCTACCTCTCGACTGACCACAGCCTGTCAGAGAGTAAAGCTTGAAGAGGCCTTAGGATACCAAGATTTGAGCGGCCTTAAAGGAAATTCTTTTGTATTTTGCAACCCATTGCATCACCAAACAATACTGTTCATAAAACATTATTAATGGATTCAACTCAACAGAATTTGGTTATGAGAGACAGTAAATGCAAACGAATAATGGGTAGATGTTTTAAGTTTTACTTGCATGATAAATTCAGCAACTGGCCTTAAAAACTATATATTCCTTTAAGGTAATTGGGTATCAACATCTAGCAATTACTAGTTTCCTATAGTTTTGCTCTTTCCAGAAAAGTGAAACTTGAAGGGAAAGAGAAGCAGAAATTCCCAGCTGTAATGACAAAACAATCTGATCTTTCCCTAGCCCCTCCTCCAAACACAACCATTTTCCTACAAGACAGCTACATCAAAAAAGAAAGATGTGACAAGACATTGACATTTAGCACGACACTGTGGCATGCTGGTACACTTTTAGTTATTCCCGACTACATCCAAAAGCGGAGACAGCTATGGAAACTCTACTTATATGATATGGGTACCTGTCCCTACCTGCATTTGTCACAAGTGTCTATCTCTTAAATGCTCCAAATTAAAAAGCCCAGAGATTTCTTTTTAGTCAGGCTGACTGCAATAATAATAAAAATACTGCCAAACTATGCATAACAGACAGGAAGGAAATATGTCAAAATGATAATAATTGTGGGAGAAGGGTGATGTCTAAAGTCTTCTCTACTTACAGTAAATGCAGAAAACAGAGGTCTATAATATGTCTATATTATTTTAAGTGAGGGACAGATGTACGAGGTGCTGCTTTTAAGGATTTTCTTTTTCTAGTCATAGAATTTTAGCTCGTGAAAGACTTTTGTCCAATGCAGGCTTTTCACAAACAAGGAGTCAAGTTTCAGACTGGGAAGGAGATTCTCCCAGGTGAGTCAGAACTAGAAAGAACATCTCCCAAGACTGGCTCCACACTGATGGGAAGCAAGGGGTCCTTTAAAAGTTCCACCTTCTCAAGCCCACCCAACACAGACTGTCAACTGAAGCCTTAAGTTTTAAGCCCCTCTAACCTGTGACCTCCACCTGAAAATGCATAATCTGCCAGAAGTTTTTGATTGACTTTTTGTTTGTTTCTTTTCAGCAAATAATTGTTTACAATGGGATAATGACAGGTGAAATTTGTGTCAGAAACGGTGCAATTTAACCAGTTTCCCTCATGCTAAGCAAAGATCAATAAATAAAAGGAAGCGGTATTCTGGATACTCCCGCACCAACAAGAGGCTTAAAAGTCTTAACTTGAAAAGGCAAAGGACATTTTTACAAGGGTCTTAATTAAACTTCATAACCTTGGAAGTGAGTGGGGCGGGGAAAGGGTTTGCAGTTCTAACGTACACACTGACTGGCCGGAGTGTCTGCCTCTAGGTTCTAGTCCACGTGTTCATTCAAGTCATCCACCACCACTCCCCGTCTACGCTGCAAGGTGATAGATTTCATCGTTTCCTAACTTCAAAAAATGCCAGGCTCCGTAAATCAATGACTCCATCACGTCTCTGTGCAGCGGCTATGGTCACTCCTCTGGAGACACCGCGAGAATTTCTACACACGGCAACCGGCTTCGGATGCGGCATTTGACCCTCGTGCAAGCCCTCCGCGCTGGGGCCCCCACCGCGCCGCGGCAGGAAGGCAGCTCGGCTCCGATGCTTCCACGCGCGGTCCGAGCGCCTCCAGACCCCCGCCTCGGGGGCGGGAGGGATGCCCGTGGCCGTGACACCAGCATCCCCGGCCCCACGCGATCATCTGACATGTGAAGCTCGGGGTCCCGATCCCCGGCAGGGCCGCTCCCCGCCGCCACACAAGCAAGAGGCCGGTCCCGGCGCGCGTCACCGCACCCCCGCCGCGCACCAGCCCCGCGCCCGCGCCGCCGCGGGAGGCGGGTGGGCATCCCCGGCTCAGGCACAGGAAGCGGCGGCGGCTCGGGCCCGGAGGCCTCCCTGGAGCGGGAAGGGAGGCCGGAAAAGCGGAAGGGCCCGCGAGGCGAGGGGCGGCTCACGCGCCTCCCGGGGCCCGGGCTCGGGCTGGCGGGGCAGCCTCGGCCCCGCGCCTCCGCCGCGACCCCGGGCGCCGCCGCGGGAACGGACGCGGCTCCCCGCGGCAGGAGCACTCACCTTCTCGGCGGGCCGGACCCCCACGCCGCCCGCTGTCACCGCAGCCCACTGCCTGCCCGGCGCCGGCTCCCGATGCTATTTAAGGGCGCCGCCGTGGCCGCTGCGCGCTGGCTGCGCCCCAGCCTCGGCCGCGGTGGAGCCCGGCAGCGGCCGGTGCGCGTGCCGCGTCGGCCCCGCCTCGCCCCGCCCCGGCCCCGCCCCGCCCCGCCGCGCGCCCGCCGGGTGGCCGGCGGGCGGGTGCCGGGAGGAGGCGAGCGGACACGGCTGGAGTCGCCTGAACTGCCCTCGGGTTTCATAACGCATCTGAGGACGGGCAAAGGGTACATGGTAGCGCCTCGACCCAGAAACCCGCCAGCCCCGGGGGCTGCGGGGCCGCGGGGGCGGGGACACGTCCTTTTGCATCTTCCACCCTCAACCGCGTGCCCTGCTGACTTCTCGGCGGGCAGGGGGTCCTGCAGGGAGGGGCCCTGGTAACCCGAGGGCTCTCCTTTCTTATTTTCTTTGGCACCGACCCACGTGATCCCTTTAACACGATTTCACCACGGTCCCCACGTGGGGTCCCTGGCTGGTAAGACTTTTGTCTGAACTTCTGCAATGCCTGGAAATGAAGCAACCCTGGACAGCTCAGCCCCGGTACAGTTAGAGCAGAACGCAGACTTGACATTGCTCAAGGGCAGTATTCAACCTGCCAAGCTTTTGGGGCTTGTTTATGGTGTTCAGCGCTGGCTGTGCGGTTTTAGAGGTTTCGCATCCCTGCGATGCCCATTTGGGGGGTTTCGGAGGCCACTGCCATTTTTTTCTTAGGCTCCTATCCCAAATGTCATTTTTCCTCTTAGTGCCTGAGGCCTGCCAGTATCCTCAACCTCTGACAGTGGTCCCAGTTACAGTGGTGCTTGCGCCCAGCATTGGGCGACCATGCTGTGGTGGCGACCCACATACGAAACAGAGGAAGATAGGCACAGATGTCAGCTCGGAGCAAATTTTCCTCAGCAAAAAAAAAAAAAGCTCGTACTTGTGATTGCCAACTGCCAAGTTGTGACTGTTATTGACCATCTACATCTATGGCTTTTGAGCATCTGAAGTACAGCCACATTAATCCATAATGACCAATGTGCTTTTAATTCCAGACCTTGCTAAGTGGGTGGTTCAAGAAAGGATGGGCATTAGTGGCTGGGTGCATGTCACTCGATCTGTTTTGAGGCTACATCTACATTAGGCATATATTCGTCTCCCCCAGGAAACTATCAGTACCTGGGGAGCAGGCACTGTATCCCATTAATCTTCATAACCACGGCGCCCCCCCGCCCCTCCCCCACTCCTCTGCAAGTCCTAGCATATTACACGTAGTAGACTCAATTGTTGAATTGGACACATTTTTCTAATTACTCACATGGGATTAATGGCAACCAAGGGTGGATCCAGATTTTGTGGAGCCTGAAGTTTGTACAATTTAGGGGGCCTCTTTAAGAAAATTACAAAGTTCGATACTAAAGTGAATGTTTCTTTAGAATGAAAACAATCATAGTAAAATACAAATTTAAAAGATTTATAACACCATAAATTTCACAAAATCCAGAAAAATAACCTAAAAATTTTATTAATTCTTATTTCCTACCTCTATAATAAGTCCCTCCCCCCCATCTTTTTGGCTCCATACCTATTAATTGCTCTTTTATGTAACATTTTTAGTAAACTTTATTTTTTAGAACAATTTTAGATTTACAGAAAAATTGCAGAGTTTTCATAAATTCTACACTCAATTTCTGCTGTTATTAACATCTAACAGTATAGTATGTTTGTTACAATTAATGAGCCAGTGTTGATAAATTTTTATAAGTAAGGTTTACACTTTATTTAGATTTCCTTAGTTTCTAACTAGTGTCCTTTTCCTGTTCCCAACCAGGACATTATATTACATTTTGTTGTTATATCTCCTTAGGCCCTTCTTGACTGTGACAGTTCCTCAGGCTATCCTTGTTTTTGAGGACTTTGACAGTTTCAAGGAATACTGGTCATTTTATTTTGTAAAACGTCCTTCTGTTGGAATTTGTCTGATGTTTTTCTAGCCTAGGGGATAGATTTTTGGGAGAAAGACACGTATGACATTTTTATAATATAATTTTCTTTTTTTTTTTTTTATGTGAGGAAGACCAGCCCTGAGCTAACATCCGTTGCTAATCTTCCTCTTTTTTTTTTTGCTTGAGGAAGACTGGCCCTGGGCTAACATCGTGCCCATCTTCCTCTACTTTATATGGGACGCCGCCATGGCGTGGCTGACAGGCAGTGCGTCAGCGGGCGCCCGGGATCCGAACCCGTGAACCCCGGGCTGCCAAGCGCAGACTAAACCGCTGCACCACCGGGCCAGCTCCCTATAATATAATTTTCTATAGAGAGAATAGAAAGAAAATTCATTCTTCAACATTGTTGAAGGAATTTTTTTAACTGATAGTTTTGATTAGATGTTGATGAGAACCAAATCCATTGCTTGCCATTTTAAATAAGTGCTGACCAGAAGAATTTTCAGTAGTATAGCTTCTGGCTATGTAACTTTGACCCAGTGCTTCTCTTTCACTGCCCACATACTTTCAGATGGCTTAGGACAGATTGATAAGGAGATATGACTGCTGGCATTGAACCTTTCTACCAGGATGCTGGGTGAGTTGGCAGAGAGAATGGAGGAGCAGACTTGAAGGCATTCCTACACTGGGAAGGTTAGAAATATACATGCAAGTGACTGGAAATCCTGTAAATATATCTCCCCAAACCCAAAGTAATATATGCCCAACTCCAGTTCCCCTTAGCTGCGTTCTGAAAATGACCTGGCCCTTCAACATTACCAAGGGAGGTGTGGTGACAGAGAGGACTTGGAGTAGAGAGTGGCAACAGTATTAATGCATACCAGCTACAGTATCTTACTTTTGCAAATTTTGCAGAAATATTTGACTATGTGAACATGTTGCTAGAGCCCCTTCCAAGGTCTTACAAGGGGCTTCTGTAAGTGAGGGGCACTGAAAATTAAGCCATGTTGGCTTCGCCTTCAGCAGGACTTTTTGTAGCATTATTGTTTGCTCAGATTTATCAGCATTATCATATTGCTCAGATTTGCTAGTACAGCTCTCTTGGGTTTCCAGCAATAGGGAAGAAGGGGTATTTCCACCAAAATGACACTGTTCTATAACTACTGATGATTATGACATGGTCTTTGGTGGCCCTCCTCCCACATCCCTTTTATTTTTTAATAAAGCCACTTGATCCACTGGCTTCATTAATTTATGAGGGAGAGTTAGTCCACAACCATGTAGGCAGTAACTTCCATGGGTGTATCCCTCTTCCTACTGGGTGAGAGTCCACCAGCTCTCCTAGACTTGCTGTTCAGGTCCTCTCCAGGCATTGCAACGCTGCTCCAACATGGAGTTGTTGGATGTGGCCAGGGCTTCCAGACTCCACCCTGCACCCCCACAACACTTGACTTTCTGTTTCTTGAGGTGCCGTAAAGATTTTAGTCACTGTCAAATAGAAATGATAAGTACCCCAATCATCCAACTCAACTAGCTTCTCATTGTCAACCAGTAAAATTCAAACTCTTCACAAGAACTTCTAAGATGCCCATCATAACCTGTCTCTGTTTTCCTCACCAACCAGCTCTCCAACCACTCCTCTCTCCAGCTGGATGGAACTATGTGTACTTGCAGATTAAGAGCAAAGACTGCTTGATTCAAATTTCACAACTTACTGGTTATAGACCCAGGGCAAGGCACCCTCTAATCCCTAACTTTCATATCTGCCAAGTGAGTATAATACTGCATTGCGTCCAATCTAAGTCACAATCAGCTGTAAGATGCATTATTATTTTACGTATCCCTGAGAAAGAAAAAAATATTGCCCATTATAATTGCAAGACATCATTGATTGGAAGATGCACCCTATATTGATTAGCTTTTGCTGCATAGCAAATAACCTTGAAATTTAGTGGCTTAAAACAACAATAATTTATTAGCTCATGATTCTGTGGTTGGCATTTGGGTTGGGTTCAGCTGGGTGGTTTCTCTGCTGGTCTCTCCTAAGCTGTCTCCTGCAACCAGTCAGCTGGTAGATAAAGTGGGGCTGGATGGTCCAGGGTTGGCCTCACTCACATGTTTGACGGTTGTCAGGCTATTTGCTGAGGTCCCTTAGTTCTCTTCCAAATGGCCAGTCCTGTATGCTAGTTTAAGCATGTTCAAACAGTGGTCTCAGGATTCCAAGCTCAGCAAAAGGGACAAACGCCAATGTACAATTGCTTTTCAAACCTCTGCTTGCATCATTTTTGCTGCTGTTCCATTGGCCAAAGCAAGCCACATGACTAAGTCAAGACTCTGTATGGCAAAGGACTGATTACCCAAGGATATGGATAAAAGGAGGGGAACTATGGTGGCCATATTGAAAACAATCTCCCACACATCCTGATTCCAGAAATGTTAAAATCTGGAAAAGTATGCATCTAAGAATACACAAAATATAGTCATAATGATGGATGCTAACTAGGCTTACTATGGTGATCATTTTTGCAATATATACACATAGTGAATCATGTACACGTGAAACTAATATAATGTTATATGTCAATTATATCTCAGCAAAAAAAAACATAAAGGAGAGATGAAACATATTAGCTAAGGGGAACATAGAGTTTAAAAATATTTACTTTTTTGGTAACTTTCTCCTATAAAGATGGAAGAGATTAGAGCATGTCTAAACCTATAAGCTTTGAGTCAGGAGCCAGCAAAATGGAAGAGATTGGAAACAAAATAGAAACAGGGATTGTTGGTGGAGGGAGACCCCAGTGTTGGAGGAAATGGAAGGCAAATGTTTTTGAGAACAGGTAAAGCCGTTAGTTTTTAGCAGAGGAAAAGACATTTTTTCTGGGACCGGAGGGAAAGAGGTACAAATGGATACTGATAAAGCTTGAAAATATTAGTTGAAAGAGGAAAGAATCCTGCCCTCCACTCTTATGACTAAAGTAAATAAAATATTCTGCATTCTAAAGAGTGTGTACTCACAATGCCTTTTCCCTCTCCCCATTTCCTTCAGAGATTACAGTCCCACAGTCCTTCTGTTTTCACAGATGGAACAATGTTTTCAAAGGGAAAATAATGCTTTTGTGAGTTTTAGCCAAGGAAATAGTTCCTTGGTCAATCTGCAAACATGTAAAACTGTCCAGTTCAATGGACAACAATGGTTCATATCACTTTCTGACAAGAGTCTTACGTATTGAGGTGTATAGGTAACTATTTGGGTTCAAAACTGATACAGCGTGAACTAAAAAGCCTGACTTATGGCCTATCAAACATACATTGTACGTCTGCTTAACCATTGAAGTAAAGAATGCACTGTCTTAAGATAGGAATGCATACTTCCCCTCCTATGCCCTATTGGTCACACTATGTTGGTAACGCCCTATTGGTAACACCTGGATTAGTCCCTTTCCTGACATCACGGTCATGTTGCCCTACTAATTTGCAACTGAATACGTTTTGAAATTTTGATGAAAATATATCCTGGGTGTGTTTAATGTATGTCCTTTGTTCTAAAAATCTATAAGACTGTACTGAAAACCATGCTTCCCCGGAACATGGGTTCTAAGGCCTTCCTGGGTTATAATCCTCACTCAAGCTCAAGTAAACTCACCTTATTACTCTTATCTATAGAATGGTTATTGGTTATTTTACGTCAACATTTCCTTAAGGAGTTTCTCCTCTTGAGCATTCCTGGCAGGTCCACCATTTGAGCCCTCCATCTTTACATGAACTTTATTGAGTCAGCAGGTTTATAGAACTAAAGCTACCAATTCATAACACCACTGCTCTGACAAACCATGAATTTCTAGTTTAAAACCCGGAGTGTCACTTTAAACAGTTTAAGATGACAAGATGAAATACATCACCAAGAAAAGTCCTTTCAAGGTATTTAAATATTAATCACACCCCTGTCTTCCAAACATAGTGTTCTCTTTTCATTCAATAATCACTCATCTGATTTAATAGAGGAAAACATAAGCCAATACTTTTGAAAGTGTGTTTTCTGTTTATTAGAAGAAAACTATAATTTCTTAAGAAAATAAAATCCTATATCTGTGCACAATATTGTGATAAGAAATAGATATATTTGTTCATGCAGATGGCCAAACTATATTTCTCCAATACATTTGGTCTTCATCTGCAGTTCCTGACTCACAGATCCCAAAACCATTGGAATTTCCTGAAGGAGAAGAGCAATGGGAGCGTCTGTTATTAATATTTGGCCTCTTGTCCTCAGTTCCTGAAAAAGCTTCAAGGCCATAAAGATGAAATGAGTGTCTTGTTTATGTGGATGAAGGTGACTTTTGGACCCCACCCAAGGGTGGCAGCTGGTTCTAGGAGAACCAGCCATGTGATCAGAGGACTGGAACTTTCAGTCCCACCCCCTAATATCTGGGGAGGGGAGGAGTGGGGAGCTTGAGGTTGAATCAATTGCCAATGGCCAACGACTTAGTCAATCATGACTACTGAATGAACCCTCTGTAAAAACCCAAAAGGGCTCATTGGCCATTTTTTGGAGAGCTTCAATGCTGGGAAACCAGAGCTTTCCCATGTGCGACAGTGTCAGGCCCCAAGTTCCATGAGGACAGAAGCTCCATCGTTCAGGACCTCAACCTATGTATTTCTTCATCTGGCTATTGATTTGTATCCTTTAATATGCCTTGTAATAAATCAGTAATCTAGTGAGTAAACATGTTTTCTTGAGTTCTGTGAGCCATTCTAGCAAATTAATTGAACCTAAGGAGGAGGGCGTGGGAACCTCTGATTTATAGCCAGTCAGTCAGAAGCACAGGTAACAACTTGGACTTGTGGTCTTGTGGGATGGAGCGCTTTACCTGTGGACTCTGATTCTGTCAATGGATAGAGAGTGTCAGAATTGAGTTGAATTCTCAGACACCCTGCTGGCATCCAAGAACTGCTTATTGGTGTGGGGAAGTGTACACACACACAATTACACACACACACCTGGGAAATGGGTCCAAGGACACTTTGCAATCTGATTCCTGAATAACCACCAGGATAGATAAGGATAGGTAGGTAGATGATGATAGATAGACATGGATGGATAGATAGATATGTTTGGAATATGGTAGGCCTTTTTGAGGTTGAGTGCCATCTTCTATCCAAGAAAGGACCATTATGCAAAGAAAAAAAAAGGTTGCTCTGTGAGATAATGTCTGTGAAGCACTTAGGTACAGAGCTTCGCCCTGAGTGAATGTTCCATAAATACCATTATTTTTGCTTCTCTTTGGGAAGCCTTAGTATTGATGCTTCTTTCTACCTGCAACCCTATGAAGTCTCATTTATACTCCAAAACCTAACTCAGGTATCACTTTCTCCAGGACACACACACACACACTGTTGTTCCCCGAGCTGTGTGACCCTGCACTTGAAACTCAGTGCCTTTGTTGTAGCAGGTTGTCATTTCCATTTCCTGTGGGCCTGACTTTTAGCTCCTTGACAGCAGATATTCTGCATTCTGGCATCTTCCACCCCCGTGCCAATACCGTGCCTGGAACTTGATATATGTTACTTAATTGAACTGACATGTCACCTCCTAGAACTGCTTCTTATCCCCTAGGTATAACCTTTCTTTCCTCTGGGGGTGCTCCCACAGGTCTCTATAATGTGTCTGGTATAGGACTTGTCACCTTCAATTGTGATTACATGTTTGTATAACATGCACACACACAGAATTTGCCTTATTTGCCTTTATATTACACAGAGCCCCCTAGCACCATGCCTGGTGGTAGCAGTGAATACTCTACAAATACCTGTAAATGAATAAAAACAGCATTTCAGATCTCCATTCCTCTTATACTTAGGAAAGCCTGTGGCCTAGAAGTCTAGAGTAAAATTAGATTTAGTATTTAATTCATCAGTAGTTGTTTCTCCTCATTCCTACAGTCTGAGCTCCAATGGTTTTCCTCTCCATTTCAGATCACAATCCAGCTACATCACCAGGTGCTTGAGAGAGTAATTAATTGCAGACCCGGTGCCCATCCCTGTGGCCTCTCTGACCCTCCCACTGTCACCCAAGGACCTATTATGTGGCAGGCCCACAACACCTACCAGTATTTTAAGTTTCTCTCAGTGATTAGAATGTGTCCATAAATATGATGGGTAGTGCATGGGACTTGGACCAGATCATTTGTCACCCCATGCCTCTGGGGACAGAACTCTAGTAACCTCCTTGGAGCTGGTACATCAGCTCAGCGTGATGTTGAAACTGATGAGTGGAGCAACATGCTGCCTTCCTCCACTTCTGCTCTTGTCTTTTTCTTCCTCTCAATTGCACCAGGCAAACACCAGCCCAACCCCTGCTTTTGGCCACAGCCCACATCTTAGCCTTCGGGAGGCCATGGACCGCCTTGAGAATCTGATGAAAGATATGGATCCTCACCTCATAAACGTTTCCTACATGCTTTCTATGGGTTTCCCAGAGTCCCTAGGTTAAGAGCTTCCGATAGAATAGAAAAGAGTATTAGATTTGGAGTTATAAGGATCTACATTCAAGGCCTGATTCTGCCTCTTACTAGGGTTAAAAAATGATTAAAGAAGACAATTTAGGTGATACAAACTTTAGCACTTCACGAAGTGGAAAGTCTCCATTCAGAGAACTGCAAAATGCGGTGGGAGACAGGAAGCTTTTACAGGACAATGAATAAAGAATAAGGAAGAGAAAAATAGAAAATGCCTGATTGGCTGGAGCCACATAGTCAAACTTCATTGGAGTGAGAAGGAACAAGGAAGTAAGTATAGAGTCCAGAGCTGGCTTGGTGCTTGGGAATTGGCTGACTAGATATACTGCATTTCTGGTCAAGTGGAGCATCTACAGGGACACAAAAGTTGTCTATGTTTCGGTTTGCTGACAGTGCACCCCCATGCAGGAGTGGCTCCATCTTGGGCCTAGAAAGTTATTTTAACACTAGTTATGTAACCAAGCAAAAAGGGGCTCATTCTGCTTGCCAGAATCCAGTGCCAAGCAATTGCAAACGAGTCGGTGGTTGAGAAAAGGAAGTTTATATGATTAGCTAGCATAATTGGAAGATGGCGGACTAGTGTCCTAAAGAACCATCTTAACATTATACAGAATCTTGAGGCAGTTATATAGGGGAATTGGGCAGGGAAGGAGGGGGTGTAGGGATGGGGAGCATCCGGTGTGATGAACTTCAAGGGGCCAAATTATCTCTTTCTTCTGTCATCTGTGGTGGGTACCAACGCAGAGTTTTTCTTTCTGGAGGTCATTGTGTTCATGGGGAACTCAGAGAAGAAAGTTATCGTTTTATCACAGCTGGGAGATATACGTAAGCAAGAATCACAGAACTGGCAGATCATGTATTTTGTAAAAGCAAGAGGTGCTTCACCCTCCAGGCTAGATGCAGGCTAGAGTGCATTCTTAGAGACTCGTGAGTCAAGATCACAGTTACAACGTTGCTTCCTTTCCCTAAGATGGCTTCTGTCATGCTCACTTAAGATCTAGCTGTTACAGTTATGTGACTGGCCCCTCTGAGCCTCAGTTTCCACATCTGGACATGAAGGATACTGGTAGCCAGCACTGTGGGTTGTAAGGAACCTGCCACATAACGAGCTCTTGGTTCTAAGTTTCCCACCCCAATCTCCCAGGTATGCTGTAACCATTTTCAAGTGTCTGGTGCTATCGATTCGGCACATGTAGGCAGTAAAGGGTTGAAGTTTCATTCTAAGTTCAGGGCTTCATGCATTTACCTAAAAACATTAGTTGAGCATTTATGCTAGCCACAGTGGGAGGTCATAGAGTGTGCAGGTATGTTTGTGTCTGTGTGTGTGTACACCTGCTCATGAAGGGTATACACAGGGCCAGCAATGATAGCCTCATGACACAGGTGCCCTCATGGCACAAATAACTTATCTAGCTGTCCCAAGCCACACCTGGATTAATTGGTGACCCACTGAAAAATAATTGCTGTGTGTTTTTAAAATGGGAGCCTTGCCACCATAGCAAGTATGTTCACTAGCAAGGTTAAAAAAGAGTTGATTTGGGGCCAGCCCTGCGGCATAATGGTTGGGTTTGGTGTGCCCCATTTCAGCAGCCCAGGTTCATGTGTTCAGATCCCAGGCACAGACCTACACCACTCGTCAGCCACACTGTGGTGGCAACCCACATACACAATAGAGGAAGATTGGCACAGATATTAGCTCAGGGCAAATCTTCCTCAGCAAAAAGAAAAAAAAGAAAGTTGGTTTTTGGTAAGTCAATCTGTCTCAATCTCAGAGTCTCCCTAGACCTTGTCATGTCTCACTGACATGTGCTAGTGACGCCATTAGACGATACTTCTTCTCTGAATCCCAGCACCTGGCCAGGGTAGGGCTTAGTATGTGTTTAGTGAGTAAACATGGAAACGGTAGGCTTGCTCTGACTCAGGGGAGGAGAGTATTGGGATTATGTTTCTGAAATTCATTTCTTCTTCCAGTGACAGATACAAAGACTAATGCCTTCTTTGAAATCTTCCTACCGGGAGGAATCAACGTGGATGTTCCTTTCTTTAACATGTATGCCTTGTAGCTGCTTGCCTCTTCCTCCTCACGTGCAGTTCAAAGGTCAACAGAAACAGGTCTTAAGGACAGCGGCTTTTGCAGCCCAAGACGGTGCATAAGGCCAAGCAGGAACAACTTGTCTTCCACAGTGAGATGGGGCTTCACTGGGAGTGTCACTCCTGAGGAGCAGCCACAGCCTCCTAACCACTTCAAGAAGGCGCCCCAGCAACATGCCATGGCAATGGCAGTTTCTCGGCCTCCCTTTTCCCTGAGGATCCCGTGTCTAAGGAGAGATTCGGGCCAGCGTTGGCACGCGTGTTGAAATCTGCCCAATCTTTCTATCTTTTGCCTTCTTTGTTCTGCTGCTACTTCACTAGAGAGTCTAAACACTGAGTTCTCCTCCAGGTTTCCTGAACCTGGACATGTGTCTGGCTTTGGCAACCAAGGAGTGAGACA
This sequence comes from Tapirus indicus, assembly GCA_031878705.1. NCBI lineage: Eukaryota > Metazoa > Chordata > Mammalia > Perissodactyla > Tapiridae > Tapirus > Tapirus indicus. The sequence continues at coordinate 27,155,879 of CM062937.1, read as the reverse complement.
GGCTGTGATGATTTGGGGCCTCCAAGAAGCAGCAGCCAAGGATTTGATTAGGGAGCTGGAGAAAGGTGGGATTGCCATTGGACTGCAATACAAGTCTGACTCTGAGAAGGAAAGGAAGGAAGGTGGGGTGGAAACTTTCTTGGCTCCCGAACAGTCTAAGGAAAGTTTGGCTAGACCAAAGGGAGTTCCGTGACAAAGTCACCTGTCAGAGGAGTCCCATGTCTCCCAGAAAGGGGCCTGTTCCACACTGGAGCAGCCTGTGGGACCATTGACTTCAGCAAAGCCAGAGATGGATTTCAGAGCAGAGCATGGTGGCTGGTGCCCTGGCCCAATTATGTTCCCTGAAGTTGGAGGTCTGCGAGGTGTATTCTCATAGCTGCCCTCAGTCCCGTGTCCAGAAGGACTGAAGAACTAGAAGGACCTATGACTAGAATATACAACTGCATACTGCGGGCTTTGGGGAGGGAAAAAAAAAAAGAGAGAGAGAGGAAGATTGGCAACAGATGCTAGCTCAGGGTGACTCTTTCCCAGCAAATAAAATAAAGTTAATATAAAATTATAGCCCCCCCCAAAAAAGAAAAGGAACCTGAACTTTAGTCACACAGCTGGAACAAACCGCAGCCGTGGTGAGGGAAAAGATTTAATTTAATTGATTTTCTGTGGTTGTTGGTTGTTCGCTAGTCTCACGGTGATGGAAGCTGCACAGTTTTTTGAAGGGACCGAGAAGCTGCCGGAGGTTTGGTTCTCCAGGCAGCAACCTGATGCAAACCAAAGATCTGGGGATCTCCCCACCATCCCAAGATCCCAGTGGGACATCATTTTGAAGGATGTGCGATGTTCAATTACACATGTGACAAAAACTGACAAGCAGGAAGCTTCTGTACTCACTGACAGTAGCATGTTTGTCTCCAGGAGACGTTTCATTTTGAAGACATGGTACCACTCTCTTGCCGGAAGCACTGCTTCCCCTGTTGAACCTTGCTAGGGCTTCCAGTGGGTTTGACTCCATTCAAAGCTTCTTCTACTCTCCTAAGGATTTCATGAAGCCTTCTCACCAAGGGTACCCACATTGGAATGTCCAGGAAGAAATAGTTTCTTAATGCAATTTTCCCAAAAGGAGCAGCATGTTGTATGGGATAGGAATTCTGATGGTTGGTACTTCTGTACTTTTGTCCCAGAGAGTTAGGTAATTGGTTAGAGGGATCAAACCCTGGAAATTCTGCTGAGTGATCTTGACTCAGCAGTTATGGACCAGTGCTACATGAAAGATGGTGTGACTGCAAAGGATGTCATCTTGAGAGTGGAATTCGTGATCTGATACCAGGTTCTGTCATTGACGCCACACTCTTCAATCCTTGTGGGTATTCAATGAATGGAAAGAAATCAGAGGGAACTTTACTGGGCTATTCACATCACTCCAGAACCAGAATTTTTTTGTTAGCTTTGAAACAAACTTAAGCCAGGACCTCCTAGGATGACCCAATCAGAAAAGTTGTGGAAGTCTTCAAGCCAGGAAAATTTGTGACCACTCTGTGTGTAAATCAGAGTTCTAAATGTTGCACCACGCTTTCTTCACTCCGGAAAACTGAAGGTTTTAAACGTCTTGATTGGCAGAATACTATGTTCAATGATTATGATTTTGTTTTTACCAGTTTTGCTAAGAAGCAGCAACAGCAACAGAGATGATGAGGAAAAATGAAGGAAAAACCCAAAAAGAGAACACACATAGACAAAGGTCGTGGCTGCTTTTTAGATATTGATACTGGGGACCATGCTTTTCATAACCACCACCTTGTAGTTGCAGACAGCACTAGATGTAATGATAGTGTAATTGTTATGAATTGTGTGCATTATCATATCAAGGAGTTAAATAGCTTGCATGAATGCTGTCTTCACTGTTTAGATATCCTATGCCACCCTTGCTGTGAAATTGAAGTGCATGTAGAAGAAACTTTTTACTATATGAAACTTTACAACACTTGTGAAGGTAATTCAATTTGGTTCGTGCACAGGGTAATATTTCTCCAAGTATCATCCAAAATTCCCTACAGACAAGGCTTCCATCCTCACTATGTGTTGGCCTCAGCCTAACCACCTGGGACTGTTCTATGAAATTGCAGCCAGGATTTTACATCCAGTTACCTCCACTTTCTAGAAGGTATTCTCTACTAATGTTCTTGAAACTAATTTGTACTTCATGCAGATGTTTTTTGCGACTGCAATTAAAGGTGTTCTTCCACAAGTCAAGTCCTCTTAAGAAAATGATTGTGGTTATCCGTTTTGTGTATTACTGTTTTAACATTATTGCTTCCTGTACTCCTATTCCTTTAATCAATTTCGTTCCTCACCGTGGCGTCTCAAGAAAGCAATACACTGTTACACTGTGGGTTTATACTAATCTTATACCCTAGACGGGGAAGGAAAGTGGACCCTGAACTTAATTTTCTTTTAAAGTCAAGGGAGTTTGGCCTCTTTTTATTGGCATGGGCTCTTTTGGGAGATAGTGATGAAAATAAACTTCTTGTGTTGGTTAGCAAGGAGGATACATAGGTTGATATTAGTGTATGCTGGCAGAATTGTATGGGAACTGTGTGCTATCCTGTGCTTTCTATAAATTAGCTTAGCTTCTTATGAGTACCATGTCTTCACTAAGGTGCTAAGCAGTAGTATCAAATAATTGTTATCACTAAGTTTATCAGCAAGGAGATTTAAGATAAAGGTTGTATTGGATTCAATAAGTCAAGTCAGCTTGGATTATTCACATTAACTTTTATTTGAGCAGCCATTTCCACTAATTTTGATTAATATACCATAAACTTAGGTTCAAAGCAGAATCAATGTCTTTGCCATCCTATGACTTGTGATGGATGTGATAGTGTTCTGACTCTATCTGTTCCTCTTACTGGTGTTTCTTTCCCTTTCCCCACGGTTTCATAGGTTCAAGTGAAAGACTGCTCAGAATGACAACAGTTCAGGTTATTCAGACCCACACAGTGAAGCAAAATGCTATCCATAAAACTCAATGCACAAAATTCCAAAATGGTCAACGGGAAATGACTAGAAATACGGGCTTTCAAGAGTTGGCATCTTTTAGCTATATTTGCAAATACCGTGAAATTTAAGCAGCTGAGAAAACAGCCAAGTTGACTAAATTTTGTATTTCTTCCTGTCCTCATGAAATTTTTGTGATCCTTTCTGGAATGATGCAGTGATCTTTTTGTTCCTTCCATATTTATAAACGAAACACTTTTTTTTTAGTGTTTCTAAACATAAAATCTACTTGGTTTGAAATCAAGTGATTGAAACACTTTTGACTTTTATTTTAAGCACGTTGTTGATTCAAAGTTTATAGAAGAAGCTTTCAATCAATGGATCAGTTGGATTCTGTCATTAGGCACAGTACCTAATGTTCTGGTGCTGTTTTAAGGACTGATGCTCAAAGTGGATTTTGTTCTTAAATGGTGTCCCAGCAGATTTGATGACATTTGTTGGCTTGAGGTCTGAATTTTTTTCTAATAAATTTAAGATTTCTATTGAACATTGAAAAACTGCACAAATTTATATGAAACAAAGCCTAGAAAAATGAAAACTGTAGACTGAATATTAATCTAAATTAATCCTAGTATGTATCAGAGAAGTGGGAAACTTTTGGTTCCATAATTGCTCTCTTCATAGTGTTGGACTAAATCAGTTGAAATGTATTTCTGTATCACAATTTAAGCTTCAATAAAAGTTTGCTTAATTCATTGTCTAGTGACACAAAAAAACCCCAGATAATTTCGTTATATATGACACAACAACCTTTCAAATAGGCAAAGCAAATATTATTCTTATTTTGCAGGTGAGGAGACAAAACTCAGAGAGATGGAGTAGAAAGGTGGATTTGCCGTGAATTTAATGAAGCTTTAGCTTCAGAGCCTCTCATTAGCCCTGAGACCTCCTTCTGAGGCCCTAGGAGGGGCCCAGAATCATGTTCACATGGTCAGATGTTTTGTAAATTTTCAGAGGGAAGATATCTTGCAATTGGTTAAGTTTACTGTACTTTTGTTCATCATTATATTTCCATTTCTGTGTAGACTACATCATATTCACCACCCAAAGACTAATTACCATCCATCACTGTACACATGTACTATAGTTTTTAAGTCATCACCTATTCCCCAAACTGTCTCTCCTTCACTTCCCAATTTCTGGTAATGTTATCACACTTCTCAAATTCTCCTAAATTTGCATCTTCGGGCTTTCCTTTTCCTTTGTCCCTTACCTTAGTCACCAAGTCCTATGGATTCATCTTGGCCATGTTTGTAAATTCATTCCTACCTGGTCTCTCCTTATCCCAAGAATCCCCAGCCATCCCATTACACGTGTCCATGGAGTAGTCTGTTAGCTGTTTCTAAATTATCTTCCTTAAACACTGTTTCGGTTACATTGATAGTAATAATATCATGTGTTAAATGCTTACTACATCAAGTATTTTAGTAGAAGCTTTAAATACATACCTCATTTAAGTCTTTCAGCCCTATAAATTGATGCTACTGTTAAACACATTCCACAAGTGAGAAAACTGAATGTCAGCAAATTTAACTATGTTTCTCAGAGTCATACAGCTAACATGAAATATGGCCTTGAACTCATATCTTGTCTAACTCCCAAGTTTGTCATGCTATGTATGTGCTAAAAAATCTACAACAGTCTCCTGTTATTTATCAGGTCAAGTCCAGCATCCTTGTTCAACATCCAGTGTCTCCATAATCTAGCTTCCTCCATCTGTCTAGTTTACTGCCTTCTACTATCCAGAGTGGTATCCTTCTTCTTAACTGTCCCCACCTTCCTATGCAGTGGGTGGGGCACAGACATTGAATCATGATTCTGACATGTAGTACTTCTCTACATTTGAGTTCTCTTATTTGTAAAATACCCACGTCATAATCCCAGGATTATTGTAAGGATTAGCTATAACAAATGGAAAGGGCCTGGCATGATGCAAGGTGCATAATAGGTGCATAATAAATAGATCCCACTGTGACTGGTTATTATTATTTTTGCCTCTGTACCTTTGTTCGTGAAATTCCCCACGTATGAAATGCTGTCCTACCTATCGCTCTAGCCTAACAGTTCTTAAAGGCAAAATCCCACCTTTATTAAACCTTCCCTTTATTCCAGCACACAGTGATCTCTCCCCTCTACGGTTCTGAATGCACGTTTTATATATCCACTAGATGACTGGTATTATGTACTATCTTATTCTCGAATGGTTTCATGTAAATAAGTCTCACATGTTACTTGAGAACTTGTTGTATTTCTTCTGTTCTCATCAAAGCTCCTGGCAAAGTGTACCAGAGTGATTTGTTAGTTGATTGATGGGGAAATTTAAACATTATGAGAAGTGTGAGAGAAAAAAGAACAAATTGGATATTATCTTGTTTGATTTGGTTTAGCAACCAATGATTTCTGTTTAGATTATCCCGTAAGAGGCCTGAATCAGGAGGGGAGGTTCGGAAAAACAGTTGGTGCCAACTGTGGTACAGGGAAAGAGAAACAGTAGGTCTCTAAATTATTGAGCTCTTACTTTAAAATTCTTTCCCTTAAAGAAGAGATAGACCCAAAAGGAAATGACTCAAGATCCATTTTCAGGCAATGGTACTGAAAGAGACACAAATGGTGTCTTTTGGTGGGGTGAAGATGCAGCGGGCTGGAAATAATGCAGAGGGGATCCAGGGCACTCATGTTTGCAATTAACATAGAAAAACAGGAAGCACATTTAAACAGAAAAACAGGTTATATTAAAGAAGTGAGATTGTGGCTGATGAAGGAGTAAGAGGAAAAGCCTTAAATGAACTCAGAGATCTGGAAAATTGGGTCATGGAAAGCCAGAAGCATTGCTTAACTAGTTACTAATGAAGGAAATTAGATAACCACACTATTTTGAAAGAAACCAGATTATGTTCATGAATGATCTGAAAGAAGCATAAAGGGCTAGATAGGGATGCTTTCTTTTGGTTTCTAAGATTGAATCACATCAGAGAGCCCATTTTGCTGTATTCGTGAAATGCAAAAATTGGGAGAGCTCTTGGTAGGCTTATGAACTCCGATGAGTGAGACTGGCCACCGTGGATGAACAAAGGTAAATTGAAAGGAGAGTATGTATTCATGGTTTTCAACCTCCTTCTTGTTCTGCTGAGGGGATGTCAATTATATTACTTACAGTGAAGGCAGAGTAAGCACTAGGAGTGTCATCAATCGCCTGTAGGTCACCATCTTTGACCATGCCATTCAGCAAGGCTACTTACTCTAAAGACTCTGCAGCCTCTAATTGGTTCAACCTAAAGGATGAGAGGAACGTATTAGCCAGATCTGCTAACTGCTATATCAACAATCCCAGAACTCTAATGGCTCACCTCATAGTCCTATTAGGTGTTGCAGGTGGCCTTCACATAATAATTCAGGGACACAGTTCCCCTCATGCAGTTCTGCCATCTTTGACACCAGGTTTCAAGGTCATCCTGATATCATCCAATCAGCAATTGGGGGAAGTGAAAAGAGAACTTCCTTAGCCCCTAAGTGGCAGTATCACTTCCGCTACATTTCATTCTTGTATGGCCTCACCTAGGTGCAACCGTGGCCGGGAAATTAATTTGACTGTGTTCCTAGGAGGATGAAATAGGCTTGGTGAGTCGATCTCTGTAGAGGAAAATACAGGATTAGGTTGGATAAAAAAAAAATCCAGGTAATGATTCATATTCTCCTATCAATCAACATGCCTATAAACATGGAATGATTTAACTTTCTGTTTCAAACAGATGTGTTGGGTTGTGTTGACCCGAAAAGCATATGGGTCTCATATGCTTTTTGGTAAAAGCATTTGAGTAAATGAAGATTGTGAAAGTTTATTTGTTGAATGGATTCTTTACTAAGTTAATGAAGCTTCTATAGTGATATGGTGAGAGCTAATTCTGCCCCACCAAGAAACAAAGAAATAAAAAGAAATCTAAGAAGCGGAAGTGAAAAGGGAACTATGAAAATTAATCATTTAGCCAACAATTACAGCATATACTGAGAGACAAAATAAAGAACATTGACATAGTTGAAATCCAGCGACTTCAATGTTCCATAACAGCATCAAGGTGACATTTCATTTTAAAGGTTTATTTGAATTGTTTTAGGTCTCCAAAGCACTTTCAGATTGAAGGAAATTATCATGATTTTCCTGCAAGTAGCTTAATGTACAAAGTTGAGGTGTCTTACAGAATGTTTAAAGGTATATTTGAAAGTAAAAAAAAATGACCATTATGATTTAGCGTACATAGATAGAAAAGGTCATTCTCAAGCAATAGCATGAGGGATATGAGTTGGAAATAAAGACTAGAGTTCTTTATCTATGGTGGAGAAAATTTTCAGAATCTCCTCCAGGAAGACAGACAGACTTACTTAAAGACATTAGCCTGATAACCATGTTTTCTCCCTCAGAGTCCTCAGGTAACAGAAAAGATATCTCAGCTCTAAATTCACAGAGTTTTATGGTAGAAAGATGTCATCAAATTCATGCCCATCTTAACCAGAAGAAGGTAAAGTCTCAGAGCAGTAAAATGATTTTCCCAATGTCACAGCTGGAATGGATAGTCCAATTCTATTCCATAAAGAGACACTAGCAATCCTATGGTTGTGTTGAAATCGAAGCTGCTTGGATGCAAAATATCATAGGTCCTTTGAAAAAAATGGGTGATGGGAAGTAAGAAAGAAGGAGGGCCCTAGTTTCTGAAGCAGTGGGTAAAGAAAGAGTCTGTAAATTAGGTGGGCAAGGCCCGGGACTGGGCAACACAGGCAGCCTTCAAGTGCTCAGGAGCCAAGAGGATGAGGCACTGTTCCCTGAAATCTGCCTGTTTGTGGCAGGAAATGACACTGTGGGTCAGATCAAGCCCTAGAGATGGAGCCAGGCTGGGTGCTAAGGCCACTGACAACTGAACTGAGATTCAGGATAAGGCTGCCCCCCCACCCCCGCCTGTGGCCTGCAGACTCAACAGGGCAACAGATCAGACCTAAGGAGGGACTGCCCAGCTAGAGATGAGCAAAGGGAGAGAGAAGATGCTTCTGGAAGCTGCCAGGTCTGACAGAAAGCAAAGTCCCTTGGGGAGCCACGTGGGCCAAACAATTGTGGCCAGCCACAGAGCCTGGTCTGGGCTGGTGGCTTATTCTTGATCCCCACTAAGTACATGAAGCAAGGTGAAGAGACTCATGTTTTGCATCTGTGGTGTCCGGGACTGGCTCTGGGGCTGGGAGTATGAGAGAATGTTGCTGGGACTTGATTAGGAGGCCAAGGCCCCTGGAAGCAGTGTAGACTAAGTGGAAATGAGTGGATTAAGTGGAAATGAACAGACCCAGCAGCTCTCTGTCTCCCCAAGGACCTAGAATGGTCCTCTCAAGACCTGGAATCTCAACTCAGCTTTGTCTCTTATCGGTTGTTTGACCCTGGACAAATTGTATATTTAGGTTGCAGCTTCTTCCTTTTGAAGAGGGACACAGCATAGCTATAGAGACACTGAATCTCAGTGAGCTTGTGATTTGCCGAAGTTCAGTCTTTGAGAAGATGGTTGGGCTGCTGGAGGGTGAGAGGGGCTGAGGCACGTGGAAGTGCTCTCTGAGCTGGACAGTGCTGGGCAAGTGGGGGTGGAGAGGGGATGTAGAAATGAGGCCACCGGGGACTTTTTGCATTGCAAAGCCCTAAAATGATTTTCAGTTTTGCTCTGTTGTAAGAGGAGCCAAAAATTAGCAACCACTTCTTGGTGGAGAGGTGCTGAGTCAGCCAGTCTACTAACCTCTGCCTGCTATTTTCAGATCAGCTCTGAGTCTCTAGAAGTTTAATGGCCTATTGTAAGTAGAGAGAGGGCCAAAACAATTATTCAAAAGTTATTGCAGGACTATTTCTAAAGCAATAAAATCCTGACACCAGAAAAGCTAAGAACTTAATCTTTTTGAACATTGATGTAAACTACCATCAGAATGGGATAGAGTGAGCAAGATTAACAGAGTAACTGCAGTCCGGATGCTTCTGGAAGCCAGAAAGCCCAAAACATAAGAGAAAGAAGAGCAGGATGGTAGGCTGAACAGGCACCACCGGTCTCTCTCGTTCCTGAATTTCTGATTCCCTCTCACCCCTCATCCATCATCATCAGACCTATTCCTCTCTGTGTTGGTGGGGTATGAGTTTACACCAAGGGAGAAAGTTCATCTCAAGCCAACATTACTTTCCATAATTGTTTTCCTTCTTCCACTTATGTTTTTTCCCAAATACAAAAATAGAATATTCATTGAAAAGGACTTAGAAATCATAGAGTCAAAAAAGAAAGAATTTCTTATAATCTCAATGTCTGCCCCCCTACACAAGAGTAAGGGGCCAATTGTCTTGTTTACCAAACTCTATCCTCAAAATCTAGAAGAGTAACTGACACACAGTAGGCATTCAGTACACTTTTTTTGTACATATCAATCAATATTTTTTGTATGAATCAATCAATATTTTTGAATGAATCAATCAATATCCAGGGATATCTTAATATCTGATTATACATTAGCCTATATTTCAAAGCATGCATTTTTTTGTAAACTTGTGTATTTTTGATTATGGTAAAATACACCTAACACAATTTATCATTTTAACCATTTTTAAGTGTACAATTCAGTGGCATGAAGTACATTCACAATGTTGTGCAACTGTCACCACTATCCATTTCCAGAACTTTGTCATCATCCCAAACTGAAACTCTATACTCATTAAGCAATAACTCCCCATTCATTCCTTCTCCACCTTCTGGTAACCTCTATTCTGCTTTCTGTTTCTATGAATTTACATAGTCTAGGTTCCTCATATAAATGGAATCATATAATATTTGTCCTTTTGGGTCTGGTTTATTTCACTTAGCATAATATTTTCAATGTTCATCCATGTTGTAGCATGTTTCAGAATTTCAATCCTTTTTAAGGCTAAATACTGTTCCATTGTGTGTACATATCACATTTTGTTTATTCATCTACTGATGGACACTTGGGTTTTTCTAGTATTTACAGATTTGCATCTCCTTTTTTTCACTTTGTAATATCTCATGAGCATTCTCTGTTTTATGTTCCTTATTATATATAATATGTTATAAATATATATTTATGTATATTATAACTATATATTAAATACAGTTATAATTATTATATATATTTATCCATTTTATTGTTTTATTATTTTGTGACACATTTTATCTGACTGAGCAACAGTTCCCCTTCCACAAGGCCATTGTCCTTTCTTATAATGTTCTTGTCGGGTTTTTGTATCAAGGTAACACTGGCTTCAGAAAACGAGATAGGAAGTGTTCTTACTTTTTCTATTCTCTGGAAAAGTTTTTGTACAATTGGCATTATTTCTTTCTTAAATATTTGGTAAAATTCACCACTGAAGTCATATGGATCTGGAGTTTTCTTTATGGGAAGTTTAAAATTGTGCATTCTATTTCTTTGATTGTAGAGATTTTCTCATGTCAGTTTAGATAAATTGCTTTTTTAAGAAATTGTCCGTTTTGTCTAAAATTTTAGTCATTCACATAACATTGGTTATAATATCCTCTTATAATATTTCAAATATTTGTAGGATCTGTAACAGTGTCCCCTCTTTCATTCTTGATATTGGTTATTTTTACCTTCTCTCTTTTTGACCCATCCCACCAGGGATTTATGACTTTTTTAATCTTTCAAAGAAACAACTTCTTGTTTTGTTGAGCCTCTCTATTTTATATTCCATTTAGTTATTTAGTTAGTTTTATATTCCATTTATCTTCAAATGATCATTTCATATTTTATTTCTAATTTAATCCCACTATTGCCAGACAACAAATGTTGTATAATTTCAATCCTTGGATATTTGTTGAGATTTAATTTAGACCAAGCATGTGGTAATTATTATAAATATTCCAAGTTTACTTTAAAAAAATGAAACCTGTAGTGTTAAATATTCTTTATACATCAATTAGGTCAAATTTGTTAATTGTGAAGTTCAAATTTTAACACTATGATTGTAGATTTGTCTATTCCTGCAGTTAGGTTAATTTTTGCCTTACACATTTTGAGGCTATGTTATTAAGTGCATACATTTTTAGAATCACTATATCGTTCTGGTAAATTAAACTGTTTATTTTAGGAAATATTCCTCTATATATCTAGTAATTATTTTTTCCTTAAAGTCTACTTTGTGTGATTTTAATATAATAATCCTGGCTTTTTTTTTCTTTTTTGGTTAGTGTTTGCTTGGTATATATATTTTTAATTACCTTACTTTCAATATTTCTGTATCCTTATCTTTGTTATGTGTTTCTTAGAAGCAGCATGTAGTTGTTTATTTTCTTAATTAGATCTACCATCTTACCATTTGCTTTCTACTTGTCTCACATGTTCTATATTTCTTTTCTTACTTTCTTTCAAAGTGATATCTGTTTTTATTATTCCATTTTCCCATTTACTGTTTTGGTATTTATAAATTATTTTACTATTCTTTTAGTAGTCACCCTAGATATTACTATATACAACCTTTGTTTATCAGCATCAAATACAAATACTTTTACCTCTTCCTGGACAATGCTAGGACCTTGTAGCACTTTAACTACATTTGCCATTTTGCCCAACTTAGATGCTATTTTATGCGATGTTTTGTCAATTTAATTAACTTTATTAAGATAGAGTTGACACTCAATAAAATGTACCCATTTTAAGCGTACTGTTTGATGAGTTCTGACAAACGTATTCACTCATGTAACCATCAAGTTATCGAACATTTACCTTACCCTGAAAACATTTACCTTACCTTATTCTCCCATGTTGTCAGTTCCTCCAACTCCAAGCAACCGCTGATCTGTTTTCTGTTGTTATAGATTCTTTTTGTACTCTTTTGTGCTTGACTTCTTTAGATCAGCATAATGTTTTGAGATTCATTCATGTTGTTGGACATATCGTAGTTCACTGCTATGTATAGTATAGTTCACTACTATGTATAACTCAGTGATATTCTAATGTGTTGATATTCTACAATTTGTTTATACATTCGCCATTTGATTGACATTGGAATTGCTAGGTCACATGTAAGTGTATGTTTAACTTTTTAAGAAACTACCAAATTGTTTCCCAAAGTGGTTTTGCCATGTATTTTGATTCTTATATATTTAAAATCCCATAAGACTTTATTATCATGATTTCAATCATCAATATTCACTTACATTCCCCTTGTGTTTATCTTTTACTTTTCTCTATTCCCCTTGTGTTTATCTTTTATTTTTCTCTTCATTTCTTTTGCATCTCTGAGCTGCTATCTGAATCATTTTCTTTCTGCCTGAAGAACATCTTTAAGCATCTTCATTAGTACTGGTTTGGTGATGATGAATTCTCTCCATTTTATCTTGTCTGAAAATTTTTTATTTCATCCACATTTTGAAGGATATTTTTGATAATATTGAAATATAGATTGCAATTATATTCCTTCAGTATTTTGAAGGTATTATTCTATTATCTCCTGGCTTTTATTGTTTTTATTGGAAAGTAAACTGTCAGTCTTATTGTCGCTACTTTGAAGGTAATCTTTCCTCTTTTGTTAGTTACTTTTAAGACCTTTTTGCCCTTCATTTTCAGCAGTTGTACTATGGGGTGCTTAGGTGTGCTTCTTGAATCAGTAGTTTGATATCATCCATTTTGAAAAATTCTCAATTGTTATCTTGGCAAATATCACTTCTTGTCCAATTCTCTCTTTCTTCTCCTTCTGGACACCAATTACTCATATTGTAAAATTTTTCACTGTATCCTCTATGTTTCTTAGAGTCTTTTCTGTGTTTATTATCCCTTTGTCTCTCTGTGCTTTTATTTTGGATATTCATACTGACCTTTTGGTTTATTCATTCTCTCTCCAGCTGTTAAACTCATTATCAAACTTTTCTGTTCAAGAAGTTTCATTTTAAAAATCATTTCCAGTTCTCTCCATAAATTCTCAATTTTGTCTTTTATTTCTGTCAACATAATAAGTACAGTTATTTTAAGGTCTATGTCTGATATCTGTCAACATAATAAGTACAGTTATTTTAAGGTCAATGTCTGATATCTGGACACTTGGAAGTCTATTTTTATTGTATTCCCTTCCTTGGTTGTCTATCACGTTAACTTGTCTCTTCATATTCCTGACTATTTTTTTAATGAGTATCAGGGGTTGTATATGAAAAATTGTAGAGATAAACTGAACTCTAAGACGATGGTCTCTTCCAGTAGAGAGAATTTATGGTTTTCTTGTTAGTAATTAAGAGTTCCAGCCATCTCAGATAGCCTTAATCTAATCAGGGATTGAGATTATTTGAAGCTTGCTTTAGTCTCTTGAAGGTCAGTCCATTTATAGCACACTCTTAGTCCTACAGTGTAGCCTTGTAGCTTATCCAAAGCTTAGAGGGTTACTGGGATCCTCTTGTTTGGTATTTTGTGAACTCCAGCTTTTTCTCCATAACTTCATGAATTGGTCAGTACCTCTGCTGAGCCCCTCAGCCTCTCCTCTGCCCCTTCTGGAAGCTCCAGAGACCCCAGTACCATGCTCATCTCTCTATGCTGTCTTCTTTTCTTAGATCTTGGCTCCTTGATTCTTCATTAACTTTTTAATTCCCTGAATCCTTCAAACATTAAAAAAAATAATTGTTCAGCTTTCTTAGTTCTCAGCAAGAGGCTTAATCTGAATTACTTAGACTCCCACAAACAGAAATGGAAGTGCCAGGAATGAAAATGTTCAGGTATAAATGGAAAGGATGAGAGTGAAGAAAAAGGCAGGCCACAAAATAAAATATGAGACACCATGTGTACACAAACATAAATATAAAGAATATAAAATGAATAGTAGAAGTGAAACATAGTTATAGCCTCTTAATATTCTCCAACATCTCCTTATCTTCAACTTTCCCTATATAAATATTCTACCCTATGACTAATCATCTCCTCACTTTGGTATGTTTGCCTGGGAAATGGAAGGAAATTTGTTATATAAACCCAAATTATCAATTTATTAGTGAGACTATATAAGAAATTTAGAGGGGAAAAAGAAATGATACACACTGCAGTTACTTAGGTAATAAAACAAGAGAATAAGATGCAATTGGTCAATCAAATGTTAGGGACAAAAAGTTGCCATTCAAAAATTTAATTATTTGATTAAAAATGTGAGAATATTGAAGAACTAAAATATAAAAATTAGGATAACTGTATGGTTGCTATGGGGGGGAGGGGGAAGCCAAACTAAGAGCAGAGTGGTACCAAAACAAAATCCCAGTAGCATTAAAAAAAAAAAAAAAAAAGAAAGAAAGAAATCTTAAAAGAAAACTTTATCACCAACAAATATAATAGAAAATGAAGAGGTGGTAAAATGGGAGTTAAGGAAAGAAGAGTTCTTAAGCAGAAACTCCTTTAAATACAAATTCTTGTAGAAAAATCAGTTTTGCATAAGTTAATCTATTATTTCCTGCCTCGATAGTTATAATGCATTTCATATATTTCAAGAATTTTTACTTTAGGACTTTATAATCAATTCTTTAGGATCATCACTTTGAACCATAATCTTTCTTGAATAGATGGAAATGTAAAGTGGGTATGGAAATAAGATGAATCTACACAGACCCAATTTATCCTGGACCATGTTTTTGGAATAAATTCCTGATATAATTTTTGTTTTCCTTGTATTGGTTCTTTGTATGAAAATCTACTTACAAAAGGGTTCCAGTGGAGTGGTTAATCAAGGATTTGAAATAAAGTACAACTTTCAGAGTTGCAGCAATTCAGTACCACAGTACCAAAAGATGCATTTATAAATGGAGGAGAGGAAAGGAAACAGAATTACTGAGGATGGAGTGTTAGAAGCAGTTGAACGAATGTCTTAGCTTGAAGTTGCTCCTTGGTTATTATGACAAGAAAATATACTGAATGGTAGTGAAAGCAAAACTAGCCAACCAAAGGTAGGACTTAAGAGAATCATAATTAGTATACTTGAGAATGAAAGAGTGCACCAAGTATAGCATTGCAGGTGCTCAAGCTTGGTATATTCTAGAAGTCAAAATGGAGCATAAGATGCTAGATAGACATAAAAATGTTGAGCTCTTTTAGTCTTGCTTTTGTAATTGAAGCTTGATAATATGGAGAGTATATTACAAAAAACATACAGTATTGTAGAACACAAACCTGGTAGGTGAAAACTGAAAACTAGGACTAGAAAGATCGTGTTCACACAAGTCATTAAAATATGAGTGAAAATGCTTGGATGACATTCTCAAAACGGGATGGATATTTCTTAATCTGACCTTCTGACTCAGGCTGTCTCCTTTATGGGTTTCTTTTCACTTATTATTATGAAATAAGTGATGAAGTTTTGATGAAACCATCTACTGTCTTGACCCAGAAATCTTCCTCTTGTTTTCAGTTATCCTAAGTTGTCTCAAAGAATGGTATGAAACCCTCAGATAAATTAATAGTTTTAATTTGCTTTAATTAAAAACTAAATATATGCCAGAAGGGATTTTTGGAGATCATATGGGGTGTTGTAAAACCAAACAACCCAAGAGTGTAACCTTTCTAAAAAGTCTGGTAATCACTGCATTATCTAGAGTATGTCTAAAAATATGAGATAATTTCCATACTTATGTCTCAAGGTGGTGTGAAGCTGAACCATAACAAAAAAAAAACAATGAATTGAGTGAAAAAGTCACGGTTCGAGGATACGTAATCAAAACAATTGGTTGATTTATGCTTTTTGCTTTTCATCAAGTTGAGTCATGTGCCACCTGTAAGGCTATTGACTCTCAAGTTCCCACTTACCTTCTCTGCTCTGCTTTGCAATGCTGGGGCTGGGACTCAACACACGTATTTTCCTTTGCCAGCTGGTTCATTTTTGGATGGCCAATAGAGCACTATAGGAAGACTGGTAGGCGGGAAGAAGGAAAGGGACCTGCTCCTTTTGGTGGCTTCCGGTGGGCTTCCTGTTTGCTTCGCCACGCCTGCAGCTGTACCTTATTCCAGATGCAGCAGTTTGCAGTTCTCTGAGCCTTCAGAGAACTGCCTCGTTGTCTCCTTCACAGACACCAGGGCTAGCCCGTGGCATCTTGTCCTCAGAGGTCTAGGTTTCTGTTCTGGGGGCCCCTTTTCCAAGCTTCTAAACTTTAAACATTCCAACATCTTCCCTTTATTGGAACCCTAGGGGAGGTTGCTGTTTCCTGCAGCTGTTGATTCAGTCTATAAAATATGATACCTTAGTGTTCCATTTTTGCCTTGTCAGCTACCCTGATGGGTAAAATAATGGTCTCCCAAAGATATCCGTGTCCTAATGCCTGAAACCTGTGAACATGTTACCTTACATGGCAAAAGGAACTTTGCAGTTAAGGAGCTTGAAATGGGAAGATTATCCTGAATTATCTATGTGGGCCCAATGTAATCACAAAGGTCCTTACAAGAGGGGACCAAAAGGACCAGAGTCAGAGAAGATGAGACAACAGGAGCAGAGGTTGGAGTGATGTGGGGCCAGTGAGACAAGAAATGCAGGTGACCTCTTGAAACTGGAAAAGGCAAAGAAACAGATTGTCCTCTCTTGCCTCCAGAAGGAACACAGTTCTGCTGACATCCTGATTTTAGCCCAGTGAAACTGATTTGGGACTTCTGACCTTCAGAACGATAAGGTAATAAATTTGAGTTGTCTTAAGCCACAAAACATGTGGTAATTCATTACAGCAGCAGTAAGAAGCTATTACAGTTACTTAGTTAATAATACTCTATATTAAATTCTGTCTGTTAATATAACTGCTGTGGTTTGTGTCTCCTGACTTGACTCTGGCTGATTCATGTAGAATCTGCACATCTAGTTGTGTATTATTAAAAGGTTAAGTACTATGCAGTTCTTTATTTCATTCAAATTCTCATGTGTCAGTTGTATCTTCTAAGATGAACATTAGTTTGTGATGACATAGCGTTGAATTTTTCACAAATACTTTTCTTATTTGTAAAATTTTGTCTTATTAAGGCCAACTTTACATTTTAGAATGTAACGTTAAAGTTTACGAACTAAATTCAAAGTTAAAACAAAGGAAACAAATATCAATTTGTAAGGTTGTCATGACAATCAGGAAAAACCAATGTAAGGGCTGTGGCACTCATTGTGGTCATTGTGTGGGAAGCAGGGCAGAGTGCTCGGACCAGCTGGGACTGGGAGTCTGGTTAATGAGGAAATTAGTGAATATTATTTATCTAGACATGAAAGCAGCCTGGGAGATGGAGGCAAGTGCAAACTCTAGGAGTTTAGTGAAAGTATGAAGTCATACCTGTACATAGGGATTCAGGTAGCTGAACTGAATTCAACATCCAGGAGATGCCCAATGGACTAGAAACAAAGCTACCATCGTGGTTTTTCGGTAGGAATATAGGGTTCATAGTTCAGGGGAGTCTACAAAGGCAGTTAGGAAGAAATGGATCCACACATGGGTCTCTAGAGAGGGGATTTTGACCTCTATTCCCAAGGCAGGTACATGAATACCTGTATTTACTCTGATTTCTGTAACATCTACCCCTCAGTGTGAGGATATGCAAGGACGCCAAGTCTATTTATGTATACATAAAGACAGAGAGAGAGAGATTCATTTTAAGGAATTGGCTCATTAATTATGAAGGTTGGCAAGTGCAAAGTCTGCAGGATGGGCCAGCAGACGAGAGACCGGGGAAGAGCCACTCCTCCAGTTCAAGTGTGTCTGCTGGCAGAATTCCTCCTTGCTCAGGCGAGGTCGGTCTTTGTTCTATTCAGGCCTTCAGCTGATTGGATGAGGTCCACCCACCTAATGGAGGACAGTCAGTGTTACTCAAAGTCCATCAACTTAGATTAAATCTCATCCGAAAACACCCTCACAAGAACATCGAGATTAATGTTTGACCAAGTATCTGGGCATCATGGCCCAGACAAGTTGACACGTAAAAATTAACCATCAAACCCTCTTGCCTGGCTAATGAGGTGGAGGAGGATATTATATTTTAAGACCAGAAGATATTAACATAGCCTTGCTCTAGGCTTGTCTTTCCTCCCATCCCTTGGAGATAATAGAATAATTTGAGAGCTAAATTACATAGTGATCTCTTCAAACACAGGCTCTCAAGCTTAGCTGTTTATTCTACTCTCTGATCAGGCTGAGCTTCAAATTCAAAATATGCATTAATTGGAGCTTAAACACACTTTTACTTTATTTCAAGGTAAAAAAAAAACCTATATCTATATAATTGTAGTAAAACATCACATATTTAGAAAGAAGTAATCTGGGAAACTTTTTTTAACTTTTACTATTGTTCTAAACAATGAATAAGCAAACTCTCTCCTGCATACACATCGTTACATCATGCACTTTAATTATGACAGTAAATGCTGCCGAAAGGAATTTTACTGTCACTGTTTAGTATCATTCTTTCTAATGAATGTCAGCGTGTCTTTTCCATGTTACAGTGTATACGACAGGTGCACATGTGTTGTGCCTGTGGATATCTGCACAAATGCACACACATTCATGAGTGCACACACAAATATGCTCATATGCATATGGATTCATCCCTATGTTAGTATCCATTCATAAATATAGCTTGTTCCACTCCTCGGCATGCATGTGAATACACACAAACAGTGTATAATCCAGTTGATTTCCTTTTGTTAACTTTCGTAGGAGATTGCGATGAAAGACAAGTAGACATTTTTTCTTATATAATGGGAAACTTTTTCTTATAAGCTCCTCCCCCTAAAGGGAGGGTTTGAGAAGCAAAATCTTCTATAAAGCACGTGCATTTTTTTTTTTGTCTAAAGTGGAGAGAACTGTATGATACATAAGACCACCAATTATAACAGTAAGACAGGCTGAAGGAAGTGAGAAGTGACCATTCATAGCTAAAGAAAATAATAACCGTTAGACCTCTGATTGCTTTCTATTTCTTCAACAAACTATTGCATGTCACTTGGCGTTTGGGCAAAGTAGTGCTACACATCTCAATAGCGCTGAGGGCACAGAATGATAATTAACAAAATAATTGAGTTATTAAATTGGCTTATATTCAGTGTAACACTGCATCTGTAAGAAAGGGAGAATAGATATTGAATCAAGATGGAAAACAGCACACGTTTCTACCTTCCACCCAAAACATTCAGAAAAAAATACCTTAAAACATTAAAAGAATGAATTAAAAAGAGAGATACAAAATAAGAAGCAGCACAACTAGAAAACTTAAAACTTAGAAAATTCATGAATGATAAAAAGCAGATGGGATCATATTAATTGATGAGATCCTAATCCAAAACATATGCAGAAGGTAGCCGTGGAGTCAAGAGAGCGTCTGGCAGAATTCCAAGCTCAGAGTCAAGGGAAAAGAGGAGCAGAAGTAACTGAGCAAATAAGCAACTTGGCAACAGAACAGCTGAGGGAGGTGGGCTCCTCCTCCTTCCCCCTCTTGCGTGGAGCAACCGCGTCTGCGGAGTTGAGCGTCAGCCACAGCGGGGCTGGCCAGGTGGAGCAGATCTTATGCTGCCACTGTCCCCAGAGAGATCTGAGATGTGTATTAGATGTCCAAGTGGGGATGTCAAATAGGCAGTTGCAAATTTGATTGTGGAATTCAGGGGAAAGGTAGAGGCTGGAGAGACAAATTTAGAGTCGTCCCATATGGATGCTATTTAAAGCCATGAATCTACATGAGGTCAGCTAGGAATGTGTATAAAGAAGAGAAGAAGGCCCAGGGCTGAGCACCAGGACACTCCAACATGTGGAGGACAGGTTATATCGATGTGACACTGAAACAACCATTTAGTTAAATTAATTAAGTTTCTGAAAAATTGATTGAATGGGTCATTGACAGTTATGTAGAATGGGGCTTGGCTCCCTAGAACAGAACCAAAACACATTCTAGTCCCCCTACCAAACCATAACAGTCTGGATTGACTGGAGCTCTCTGAAAGAGGAGATTGTAATTTTTCATCTTTATATATCCGAGGTGCCACGCGATAGGTGCTTGACCAATGTTTATTTAATGAACAAATTTATACATTTATAACTTCCCATTGTTTGGGAAAGATTTAGACCCAATTTCTAGTTGTCGTTAAGCATTTTCTTCACCCACCTCAGACGTTTGTGCTCTATTTTTCTCCCTCTGCAAGTAATGTCTAGAAACATACCTTTTAGATTCAAACACTTTTAAATAGTAAGGGACATCCTTCCTTTTCACCTCCCTCAATATTAAATAAATATTAAATTAGCACTTTGTCATTTTATTTCTAATTTTCCAGCTATACCAATTTCACTTTTCCATCAAGACCTTTTCGTGAAAAATATTGGATAAGAAAATAGTCCCTTCATAGAATCCTCCAAGCATGATAATGGAAGGTGACTCTGAAGATAAGAGTTGCAACTACACAGTCCAGCTACTATTTCCTAAATGGAGATTTGACCTCCATGATGACATCTGAGTTTCATTTCTTTAAGGGAACCAGCAGCTTTTCTTGTACTGTTTTATTGAAATTATTAACAATACTCACATCCTCTCAGAATTCTAACGTCTATTCAGGTAACAATGGGTTGAGTACCTGACTTATATACTTAATCTACCTGCTCATTGATGTCAGCTATAGTTGATGGTAGCCTCCAGCATTGCAAAGAGGGGGTGGGAACAGACAAGAAAAACATGCAAAAGAAAAAAACATGTATTGTGGAATATTTCCATGCCAATCAATATAGCTCTACTTTATACTTTTTTATGACTTCAGAGATTTGCATTTTATGAATTTATAACAACTCACTGAATTCGTACCTTCTTGAACATTTAATTTTCTCCTATCATAAACATCTGTTATAGACAGTTTTGAACTCTAGTCTGATTATTTTCTCGAGATAAATTCTTAGAAGGGGAGTTGGTAGATTTTAAAGGATTTTTGACATGTACTGCCAAATGGTTCTTCAGAAATGTTGTACCAACTTACACTCCCGTTATCCACGACCCCTTTTCCTACACCATTGCTAAATTAGGGTATTATCATTCTTTGAAATATTTGTCAACTATCTGGGTGAAAAAGGTGGCTTATTGTTGTAATTTATATTTCTTTGCTTACGTTTTCCACATTTTTGTTCAGGTCCAATTTATCAAGCCGTGAAAGATACAATAAGGAAAATGGAACGTGGTGCCTCTTCTTTTTTCCAGGGTGCCTTGCACAGTGGCTGATTTCATTCAACAGGCTTCCACCAAGTCTTCTTAGGACCCAAGCGCCTGGACAGTCACCCAGCAAGGCACTGACGAGGCTGACAAATGAGAGCCTCTGTCCCAATCCTTTGCTTCTTGCACTGAAACTGTGGTCTTTCACAAGACAGCAGAATGGTGTCTTAAGGCTGAAGAAATATATTTCTTTAAAATAGAGTTCACCTAGTGATGAAAGACCTTTGGTATTGGGACTTGTTGGAGTAAAAAGAACCTGCAGAAACCAGAATATGAAACGGCCAACTTCATGAAAGGCAGATCCAACAGCAAGAAGCCCTTTGCTTTCTGGGCCAAAGATCAGTCAACAGCCTAACCTTCAAACACCCCTCTAACAATTTAGTAGGAAACTTTATAACTCTGAGATGATTAGAAGGTTTCTTTGGCAGAGCCTGCAGTTTGGGTTTGTGGTTCATTCTTGCCATCTCTGTTGCCGATGTGAAGTGGGGTAAGCCTTGGTTCACACAAAGTACTTTGGTTTCCCCATTGTCTGTTATGCAACCAGGCTTGCCCAGGTCAGTAGCACAATGGGTTGAAGGTTTTTGAGCTTTTAGAGGATTACAAATGATAGCCTATCATGGCTATAAAATCATAAAGAGGCATTTTATAACACAGTCAATGAATTGCTTAGGTTTCCTAAAAACAGAAATTGTTATATTGCATATGGCCATCTTTTTCTTTCTTTTTAAAATTTTATTTACTTTTTTACTGAGGTCACATTGTTTATAACATTATATAAATTTCAGGTGTCCATCATTATATTTTGACTTCTGTATAGACCGCATCGTGTCCATCACCGAAAGTCTAGTTGTCATCCATCACCATACACATCCATACACATGTGCCCCTTTACCCCCTTCACCCTCCCTCTTTTTCTTTAAAAGGGAGAAAAAGATGTACTTCCAATTTAGGCAGGATATTGAGGATTGCAGAGGAGAGAATGCTTTTTGAGATTAGGTGCTTGCACAGGGCAGAGGAATGAGGGAAAAATCCTGATGAAATTCCGAAACCCAACATATTGAAGGATGGAAAAAGCCTGGCAAAATGTGAAAGCCGTAACTAAGCACTTCCCTTATAGCAAAAATGTGCTTCAGCCACCTGTGTTCAGTGGTGTCCACATCAGGTTGTCTTCTCCTCCCCAGCCCAGGCACAGCGTCAGTGAATGCCCTCATGTCCGACCCTCGAACAGACCAGCAGAGACAACCCCTTCAGGAGATAGGACAGAATCTGCATCTTAGAGTCAACAGTGACCTCAGAATGTGCTTAGTACAAATCCTCATAGGTTAGCAGCCAGCCAAGAGGAGAGGCACCAGACACCCAGCTGGACCATCCCTCTAGGATGACCTCTGTCCACCCACCCAGGGGTTTCTCAAGCCCCCTCTCCTATCAACTGCTCCTCTTGGGAATAGGAAGAAATCTAGATACATACTAAAATATATTTACAGATGAAATATAGCATGTCTGCAATTTCCAGGGTTGGGGGAACTTTGGTGTGGATATAGATGAAACAAAATTGGCTATGAGTTGATGATTATTAAAGTTGATAATGAATGTGTGGAGGTTATTGTGCTATTTTCTCTACTTTCACCCATATTTGAACGTTTTCATAATAAAATGCTTTTTAAGAAAATCATGAGACAATTGAAAAAAAATATTCTTTTTAAAAATCAGGGTAAGGGGAGCTAGGAGATTCCTCCAGAGCTTTGGTCTGGTACATGGCTTTTGGTCAATATCCATGGACAACAGTGGAAATGATCAGAACAATGACGTGTGAAAAGACTGGTAGAGAGAAACCCAGTAGATACACAGGCAGTCAGGGATCAACCCTTTTGACAAGCACTTCAGATGATTCAAAAGCAGGTGGCCCAAGGAACACAGTTTGAGAAACTCTTTGCTAATGAGTTAAATAATGTAGCCTGATTTTTAGCTTCCAGTTAGGTTCATTTCCTTTATTCTAGCAAGGCCACTCTAACAGTAGGATGTGGGCAATTAACTCAACTTACATCATTAGCCCAAAGGGTTTGAGAAGTGTGATGCCAGGTAAGTATTTCCCAAATGCTACATATCTAATTACTGCACTGCCAACATATTTATTGACAGAACAATCTTCCATAGTTCTTAATAATCTTTATGCATCAGACAAAAGAAGCACCACTAGTTAGCAACCATATTGTTAGGAGATATAATTAAAAAACTGTTAATTATTAAGAAAAAAGATAGGAAAACACTGAAAGTTCTTAGTATTGATGAAAGCATTTAATTTAAAGAATGTTTTTTTAAGAATTTGTATCACTTGGGGCCAGTGTGGTGGTTAAGTTCACATGCTCCACTTTGGCAGCCCCGGGTTCACAGTTTGGATCCTGGGCATGGAACTATGCACTGCTTATCAAGCCATGCTGTGGCAGGCATCCCACATATAAAGTAGGAGAAGATGGGCACGGATGTTAGCCCAGCACCAGTCTTCCTCAGCAAAAAGAGAAGGATTGGCAACAGATGTTAGCTCAGGGCTAATCTTCCTCACACACACACACAAAAACTTATATCACTTATTGGAATAAAATATTAATATATTAGCATTTCTTTGGCAGGTCTAGGGAGCCAAGTCTGGTTCTGGGGAAGAGATAAGTCAAGAGAGTTCCCCTCTCCGTCAGAGTTTCTAATTTTGCATCAAGTCATGTAGTCTGTGAGACATTGAGAGCAAGGTTATAGGCAAACAGGACCTCTCAGACCTTATATTTAGCATTGCACAATGTCACAACCCCAGTGGAGGGAAATTTGGCAACATCTCTCAAAATTACCAATGCATGTAATGCCGTTTGACTCAGCAATCCTCCTGAGTATTTCCTATAGACACAACTCCACACGTGTAAATCATACAGCATTGCTACATTGACTATAATAGCAAACAATTGGAAATAACCCAATTGCCCATCAATAGCAGATGGTTAAAGAAGTCATAGTTGTCCACACAGTGGGTGCCATGCAGCTGCAAAAAAGAAAAGAAGAAGAAAGACAGAAAAGATGAGAACCATCTCTGTGTTCTGTTACAGAGAAGCCTCCAAGTTGTTAAGGAAAAAAGCAAGATGCTGAAAAGGATAGATAAGAAAGAGAGGAAACTAGGAATATGTGTTCTTATTTTCTTGCTTCTGCATGACGAAAGCTTGAAGGAAGTAGTGAAAGTGGTTAACTGTAGATAGGGTAACCATACTATTTTTTGCCTAAATGGGATATTTTTGAAAGTGAAAGGGGTCACTATTTATATTTATACCAAAACACTAGCTATAGCTTGGGACTCTCCTAGACAAGCCAGTCTGTATGGTGGCCCTACCTAGAGGGGTGGGGCTGGAGCTTGAGGAATAGAGTAACTGGGACAGCTGGCAGTGAGACTTCAGAAAGTCCACCTTGATATGTTGCTTTGACTTTGGAATTGTACATGTATATTACCTACTGGCAACAATGAGAAATAAAATTTAGAAAATATTTGTGAATACCGTGGTCATTGTAAAATTTGTTGCTAGATTTTAATGGTCTTTAATGGTGGAAAAGCATTTCATGATACATCAACTCCCTGTTGACAGTGTTTGAAGACAAGATTGGAGCACATATGAATACAGAACTACGTTCTCGCAGGTGAATTTTCCAATTAAAAGCTAAAGATATTCAACCTTCATTTATTCATCCATCCATTCAGTCGTTCATTCAGCTTTCAGCAAATATTAATTGAGCATCTGTTATGTGCTGGGCTACGTAGGGACCGGGGACTCTCTGGTGCTCAGGATAGATCCTGACCTCCTCACGGAGCTCTTGGTCTGGAGAAAGCTGCAGTCAAGTACACAGGATGTAAGAACAGTGTGGTGAAGTGCCGTTGCAAGAAAAGTAGCAATGCTATGGGCACGTGGGCTTCCCTAAGGAGAGCAGTGACTAGTGGAATGAATGAATGAATGAATGGATGGATGCAGTTACATAAAATAAACTCATATTGCTTCCAAATCTGCGATTCACTTGTTGTATGACACACAGAGCCACAAATATTTTAGAAGAACAGGAATGGGATAAACTCAAATTGCTCTGCTTGGTTAAAGAGAGGGTTTGGTAATATGGAATAGTCCAGAGTTCTGGATTCTAGTTCTCTTCTACTGACTTGCTGTGAGACTTTAGGTGAAGGTAACAAGACTCTCTAAACTTTAGAAAGTAAAAAATAATGGTGTTTGGCAAACTCCTCTCTAAGGTCCTTCTAGACCCATAACTCTCTGTCCAACTTGCAGATTTTTATCTCTATGTTTCCCTCTGCTTCAATAGCAGACACTAACTTTCCCATCTCAGGACCTTTGCACATGCTGTTCCCTCTGCTTGGAATGGCCTTGCTCTTAATCTTCACGCAACCAGCTCCTTCTCATCTGTCGTCTCAATTTCACCTTTTCAAAGAGGTCTTCCCTGATCACTATATTTAAGTTAAGTGCCCTTGTGATTTTCTGTTTCCTTCACAGTTCTTATCAGTTTCCAGGTATTTTGTCTGAAATTGTAAACTTTGTAAAGCAGGAACAGTGTCTGTCTTGTATCTCTGGGGTCTAGCGCCTGGGAAGTGGTAGGTTCTCACAAGGATATGTTGAATGAATTGGTGAGAAAATCCTTCCAGTCAGTCATGTTCTAACTTCTTGAGTTGAGTGGAGGTTGCATAGATAACCTCTAAAGTCCCTGTTTCCAACTCAAACAACAGCTGTGTCTTGTCCAGACGAATTTGGCACAATCTCCCCGCCGCCCTATTTTCGGGGAAGGGGGTGCTTGCTCTTGGGTTGCTGCAATGCTGAAGTGATTGCAGACTGCCATGGCAGGTTTTGTAGGTGGTTCATTCTGCTTCCAAATCTGCATATTTCAGAGACGTAGCTACCACAGGACACTAGCTTTTCTGTCTGGATATAATTTTTGCAAAACTGCTAACTATTTATAGCAGTTTATACAACTGAAAGGCCAATATCCCGCAAGGCCCATGGTCCTGTGCACTTCCCTCCCCCTCCACAGCCTCACCTCCTCCTGCTCCTTCCCCCAACTCACTCCCTCTGCCCCAGCCATATTGGCCCCCTTGCTGGTCCTCAGATGCTGCAGGCACGCTCCTACTTCAGGGCCTCTGTAATTGCTGTTCCTCCTGCCTCAGAAGCTCTTCCCCCAGATATCGACATGGCTTCCTCACCTCTCCTTCATGTCTTTGCTCCAGTGTCACCTCTTCAGTGAGCTCTTCCCTCACCACCTAACCTAAAATTTTATTACTCTTCTCCCTTGGCACTCTCACCGTTCCTTGCTTTATTTTCTTCATGGGATTTATTGTAATCTGACATACTACATACTTATGTCTCTCTCCTGCAACAAGAATATAAGCTGTGTGAGGACCAGAATTTTTGTGTTTTGTTTATTTCTGTGTATCTAGCCCCTAGAATTGTATCCGGCACATAGTAGGAATTCAATAAATATATGATGAGTGACTGATACAAAACTTGGTCAGGGAGAATGTTGAAAGCAAATAAGGAGAACAACAATAATAACACCCTAATTTTTTCATTTCAGCTATTATCTGCATTTTGGTTAAACTCCGCCTTGATTTAGAAAGACTCCCCTTAGCTGTGTTTCATTATCTGTCTTCTTCCTGTCCACCACTGTCAGATGGAGCTTTGCAGTTCAGTTGACAGAGAAAAGGTATTAGATAGTGTTATGAGTTGAATCGTGTCCCCCCAAAAGATAAGTGTCCTACCCTCCAGTACCTCAGAATGTGATCTTATTTGGAAATGGGTTCTTTACCGAGGTAATGAAGTTAAAATAAGGACATTAGGGTGAGTCCTAATCCAATATGACTGATGCCCTTATACAAACGGGAATTTGGACACAGAGATAGACAGAGAAGAAGATGATGTGAAGACACACAGGGGTAGAAGACGACATTGTGAAAATGGAAGCAGAGAATGGAGTTACGCTTCCACAGCTATGGAGTCCTGGGGCCACCAGAAGCCAGGAGAGAGGCCTGGACCACATTCTCCCTCAGGGTCCACGGAAGGAACCTACCCTGCTGACACCTGGCCTATCTTGGAGTTCCAGCCTCCAGAACTGCGAGAAAACAAATTTCTGTTGTTTGAAGACACCCAGCTGGTCGTTCTATGTCACAGCAGCCCTGGAAAGTGAGTACAGATGGGATGCTTCCTCTTTGCCAGGCAGTCAGCCAGATTTGGGCAGAAAATAGAAAATGCAGACCTCATCTCGCCCTGATGCTGGCAGGAGGGACGTGGAGACATTGTATGTAAAAATGTGTTCACAGTCACCACATAATCAAATGTTCCTTTTCTTGATTTCTGCTGATATCTGGACTCAAAGAATGTGGAGAACACAGAGCACGTCAGTTGTGTAAACTGCTAGAAATAAAGTGGAGTAAATACGGCAAGACATGGGCCTGACAGCAAGGAGCAGAACAGTCGCATAAGGACAGAGTGGGACACTGCAGACTGGCGTTTTTGTCCCCACCTCTGCCATGCCCACGCCCTGTGCTGTAGGCAAACCGCTCCGCCATTTAGGCCTCCACATCGTCCCCTGCAAAATGAATTTTTGGAGGGAATCTTGTCTACAGCTCCAGCCGGCCTGCATGTTCCATTGTTCTATGGCATTCTTTGAGGTCTAAATATCAGCAGAAGTCAAGAAAAAGAACATTTGATTAAATGGTGACTATGAACACATTTTTAAAATAACTGTTAATTTGCAGAGCCCAATGAAACAATTGAAAAACTTTGTTCCCCTTAGCTGGCCTTTCACTCTGAGAGAGATGGTGGCCATTTGACGGGTTTTGACTAGAGTGGCATGATCTGACTTGCATTTAAAGGAATACCATTGGCAGCTGCAGGAGAACTAGGGCAGCAGGGGAGGATGGAGGAGATCAGCCAGGAGGCCACCGTGGTGATCCAGGCGGGAGGCGATGGGGGCCTGGTGAGTGGAGGTGGTGAAAAGGGATTGCTTTCTGGAATTCAGACAGGCTGTGATGGTACAGCTGATCTTCTTTCATGATGGATTGGATGTAGTCTGTGGGAGAAAGGGACGGGTCAGAAATGGCTTCAAGATTTTTGGCCCGAGCAAGTTGAAGGATGGAGTTGCTGTCAACTCAGATGTGAAGACTGGGATCCGGGGGGAAGACTGAGAGCTCAGCTTGGAACAAGTTAAGTTTGAGATGGTTATGTGACACCCAAGTGGAGATGTCCGAGTGCTTGCAAGTAGCACGTGCCTATAGGACTGAACAGATGCTTCTTAGGCATTCAAGGTCCTGCACTTGTCAGTCCCACACAACTGCTCAATGTTATCCTCCGCTCCTTCCCAAAGTGAACCACGGTGTTTCTCCTCCCTCTTCTCACTTATTCCTGCCCCTAAGACTTCTTCAGTGATTTTCCTGTTTCTTAGAATGTCATCACAACTCATTTCTTCCTGTCTGAATTCAAACCACCCTTTGGTTTTTATTTATTCATTCAACAAACATTTACTCTGGACCAGGCACTGCATAGCTGAAGTTGGGTGAGAGTCCCTGCACCTTTGGGAGCCTTTCCCTTCATCCACACTGCTCTCCTTTGCTCTCAACTACTGACTGAGCCCTCACTGCCTGGAGCCCTCCTTCTGGCCTCTAGTCATCTACAGCCCTGATTGTCTCTTGACAGTTGGGGTGAATATCCTGCTCCCTAATGAAGATGCAAGCTGTCTGCCTTGAGCACTTGGTACACATTCCATGACTCCTCGTGGGATTGCATTCACAGCTCTGACTCATTTGTTTGGTCTACAGAGCCTCACTCTGGGCGCACCTCCAGACTCAGCCCAAGCTCCCTCCACCTCCCTGGTGGGGGGTCTCCCAGATTAATAAAGGAACAGGAGGGAGGAGGTGAAAAAAAGAGGGAAGAGAGTGTCTAAATTGTCAGTGCTGGGCTCTTGGCCTTGATCTAATGGGCTGTGAGCCTTTGATTCCTCTGCGCCAGCACACAGCCCTACCCTCCTGAGCCCAGTTAATTAGCACTTCTCTGCGGAGGAGGTTTCATGGTGTCATATAAACAGCACGGGCTCTGCTCTCAAGCCGACTTGGGCTTGAATTCTGGCTCCACTATCTGCTAGCTGGCAATGTTAGCTAAGCCACTTAACTTCCATCATCCTCATCTTACTCACCTCTGTAATGACATACTGCACTCTTCAGGGTTTTTGTGAGAACCAATACATATATATAAAGCAGATAGCACAGGGCAGACATATAGAACCCGCCCAGGAAATAAATGCCATATTCCCTGAAAAGGCCCATTGGGACCTTCCCTGATTTCAGGCTGGACCATGCCAATTCTAGTATGGTCAATTCCTTGCCTACTGCTTTTGGCCATTTCCCGACGGCAATGTCCAGAGGACTCTCAGAAGTGAGTCCAGCTTGAGCTACCTGCCCCACAAGGGTAGACAGTTGATGTGTCCCCGGGAGAACTAGGGATGAGAGAGAGTCCATAAGGGGGGGGTCACAAAGGAGCCATGGGGATCCCATGGGAACCTCATTCACCCTCTTCTCTTGGATCTCTACAACTTCCCTCACTCTTAGTTTGATATGACTTGGTCCCAATAATTTTAGATGCATGGATAGTGAGAGGAATTTGAGGCTCTCTCTACTGCTCTAAGAGAGTTAGTGTGATTAGACACAGGTGAGTCGTTGCTAGAAAGACCAGCCACCAAACTCCTGAGGGACAGTGGAGTTAGTCACAAGGCTCAGTCTACACAGGCCAGATCAAGTGGAGTACTCACTCCTCAACTCTGCCAAGAATATCTGAGTAGCTGAGAAAGAAGGACGTGATTGTGGACTTAAATTACAGGAAAACAATTCTTTGCAACTTCCTTCAAAGCAAAGATATGATTGTAGTTAATCCCTACCCTTCTCTGAGGTGTGTGATCCCCAGGTCATAGACGAGGACATTTCCCAGAGCTATTGCGATGGCAGAGTCATACTCAGAACCCAGGTTTTCTGACTCCTAGACCAGTATTCTTCTCCTGCCTCAAGAGGGGTCTCAATCCCCCTCTTCCACACGACCATTCATGACAATCATCTCATGGACTGAATTGCAGGTTTTACGCCCTGTTTGACTCTTTGAGAGGACAACTTACATTACACTTCTATTTTTTGCTGAGAAAGATTCGCCCTGAGCTAACATCTATGCCAATCTTCCTCTGTTTTGTATGTGGGTCACCACCACAGCATGGCCACTGAAGAGTGGTGTACGTTCATGCCCGGGAACCAAACCCAGGCTGCTGAAGCGGAGCATGCCGAACTTAACCACTAGGCCACAGGGCTGGCCCCTTGTTACACTTTTTAAGTGTCCGTTTTCCTGGTATTGATGAAGAACTTGAAGCTTGGGCATGGAAAAATCTATCTGAGGGCTATGACTTTCCTTTGCTTGAGTTATCCGATATGTGATTGCCAAATCTGGGTAATTATAGCTGCTTTCCCCAAACCAGCAGGAGAGAATCAGAACTTTGTATCTCTTTACCTTTCTTTCATTTGTATTTTTAGGTACAACGGTAAAAGGTCTCCAGAACTTGTCAGAACTCCTAACAGATAAATATTTACTGGAAAAGAGCAGTGGGTTAAAAGTCAGTGGAAAGTTCTACCTTGGAGTCATCAGCCTCCAGTTTTCTCCTTGCACCATCCCCTTTAAACGTCCCAAATCTGCAGGCTTGACTTCAGTCTGGCCTCTGGGGGGAATGCTGCCCTTAGCCTAGTGAGTTTACCCCAAGCTCTGACATCCTGTTCTGGCTCCTGCTTTGAATGCTTTTCCTTCACTCTCCAAAAGGAACCCCGTCTTTGACCTGATCATTGGCTTCCTCCCCGTGTCTTAAACTTGAATATCCACGTTTGTGTCTTGCTAGCTGCTTGAATTCCTGTGGGGCTGAGTTTCCAGTGCCAGATACCCTCCCAGGGACAGGACACCTGTTCCTGAAAATGGGCCCAGTGTCCACCCCTGCCACCAGGGCACCAAATACCACCTGCCTGAAAGATCTCCCAACATCACCTGCTCCCAGCCTTCTCTGGGTTACATTGCCTCTTTCTGCAGCCACAGCTTCAGAGACCTCATTCTGTTTCCCAGACTGTAGCTGCCCTTAGCAAAGACCTCTCAGTGTCTTCTCCACATGCCTGTCCCATTCAGGTGGGTACACCTAACTTCAGGTTTTGATCCTCATGGTCTGTCCCATGTGACAGATAGCCAGGTCATGCAAGCTGTGTCCCAAGACAGGAGGGTGAGGAGAAATGGGTCTAGTCCTGGCTCTTCTACTAATTGGCTGAGTGGCCCTGGGCAAGTCACGTGACCTTCCTGAAGCTCTCTCCGAACCTCAGAATGGGCGAGTACCAAAGGTGCTACGTGGCGAGAGGGTGGGTCTGGAGCTCCTCTAGATCATCTGCAACTTGAGCATTCTGTGAACTCCACATTTACACAATTAATTTGCACGACGGATAAGATGGAGGGCCCTTGTTCTCCATGCACAAACTCACACACAGTTACGGTTAACTTCATGTGTCAACTTGACTGGGCTTAGGGATGCCTATAGCTGGTAAATACTATTTCTGTGCGTGTCTGTGAGTGCGTCTTCAGAGAAAAGTTAGCATTTGAATGGAAAGACTGAGTAAAGAAGATTGCATTCACCGATGGGCATCTCCAATCTAGCGAGGACGTGAGTAGAACAAAAAGGCAGAGGAAGGGTAAATTTGCTTTCTCTGAGCTGGGACATCCATCTTCTCCTGCCCTCAGACATAGGTGCTCCCGGTTCTTGGGCCTTCGGGCTCAGACCTGGATTTATACCATTGGCTCCCAACTCTCAGGCCTTCAGACTGGGACTGAACTACACCACCAGCTTTCTTGGTTCTCCAGCTTGCAAACAGCAGATCATGGGAATTCTCAGCCACCATACCACATGAGTCAATTCTTACAACAAATCTTTCTCTCCATATATATTCCCTTTCACTGGAGACCCTGACTAATACAAGAGCCCTGCCTTGCGCACAATTCTGGTGTGTTTGCAACAAAACAAGAAAGCTTGGTTGCCCAAGGCTGCCAGCCAAGACCATCCCAAGGAAGCTTGTGGCTGGAGAGAAGGGATGTAGCTTTGTGGAATGGATGCTCATTACTCTCTGCCCCGGGCCAGGTCTTGCCTGAGACTCCCTCTCAACATGGCTCTCCAAGCAACCAAAATCAATTGATCACAAGATAGAACTTGCTCTTCTTCCCTGGCACATCCCACTGTACATAACTGCCCACAAATACATTAACTCAAGTGAAGTTCCATGCACACCAGAGATGGCTTGGAAGGAGGAGGGCTGGCTCCAAAGGACAGGATGCTGCCTGTGGGGGTCTGGGGAGAGAAGGGATGCTGTAACCTTTCTCCAGTCCCCTCCCCAGGGTTGTGTGCCTATAGGAGCTTCAAGCCTTTTCAGACCTAACTAAATGGCCCCTCCTTCTCCCCTATGTTATTAACACAGGCCACACACTGTTTTCTGGATGACAAGGACAAGTTCCCTACCAGATCTCCTTTGGTTTGGCAAAGCTCTACCTTAGATGATACATTTTGGGGCAAGGAGAGATGATTCCTCACTAATGCATCTAAATTACCTATTCTGGGCATTTCTAAGATAATTTTTTAAATCGATTTCACTTCTTACACCTGGATAATTTTATAGAGTTTAGTTTTTAGACCAGAAGGGGACATAATTTAATTTTCTATCTGTAAAAACTATAGGTTTGCTTATAAATGTATATTTCACTTTGACCAGCTATCATATTTGTTACTGGTTCTCTAAATTCAAAAAGCTGAGTTCATTTTTCAAAATAAACAATAACCACCAAGTCTTGCCCATGCCCTCCAGGGAGCATGGAGGGCTGGATGGGTGGGGGTGTTGGCAGGGTGGGGATTCACTTTAGGCCCTTGCGTCTGTCCTGCACATGTTAAAAAGAAAATATTCCCATTGTTCACAACAGTCTTGTAGGGTTGTTTGGGCAAGTGTTACTTTTATTTTGCAAATGAGGAAATTAAGGCCCAGAGAAGTTAAAGGGCTTGTCCAAGATCTCATGATTAGTTATGACTGGAAGCAGAATACACTCCCCTGACTTCTGCTGTTCTTCCTGTAGCTGTGACAGTCCTGCTCTGACATGCTTGTGCCCCTTCTCTCCTCACCATCTCTTGAGACACGCTTCTGTGCACTGCACATCAGTGCCCACAAGGGACCCTTCTTGATCACCAGCCTCAAATGAAACTGTTGCCTTAACTAAGTAATTCTCCAGGGTAGCAGGCATGGGACCACAGTCACAGATAATGCAGGGGGGATGGAGGGAAAGAGATTTCCATCCTCCGTTGCTAGAACATGTGTATATACAAAGGAAAGAGTCAGACTTGGACTCCAGAGTGAGGCAAATGTCAGAAGTCCATTCAGATGCCTGTAGGTTTCTGGTTCGGTGATCAACCTGACAGTTTTCTTCCCGACCATTCCTTACAGAGTGACATGAGCAAATCAAGAAATCTCTTCACACCTCTGGGTCCTGGTCTGTAAAATGGGGAAAATAAGAAATCTCATCTCTCAGGGTCCTCATGAGGGTGAATTGAGACAATTCACTTTGTAAATAGTGAACTTCTGTAACAATGTAACATTATTATTAGGTAGCTGGAGTGTGGAATATACAAATAACAGATGGTTTCTACTTCCTCTTAGAGAGATTACAATCTGGGAGGAGTATACACTATATTTACATGAAAATGCTTTAAAGACAAGTGCATTCCTGACAAGCCACGTCATTCAAAACACACCTAATTCAAGTCTCATTTTCCTATACGTAGTTACAATCACAAAACGGGTGAGGGGAGATGTTTTCAGGGCACAGATCTACAATTATAGCAGCATAGTTTTGCTTTAATGATTCTTTTTAAAAAAATGTCCTAGAACTATCCTTTTTATTGTGCAGAAACTTTCTCTTAACTTAACAGCACTGTGGGTTATGGCCAGTGCCAGGCCCTCTTTATATATTGCATCTAACTTCATTTCACAGTAATTTACAGCACATTTTCAATGCCACTACTTTATAAAAGCTTAGGTGGTACTGTCATAGGGTGGAAAAGATGTCAAACTATTAAAACAATGAATGTTAAAATAACAGCACTATAGTCACTCTAAGGGAGGAATATAATTCCTCTACCCTCTGGGTCCTTCTGGCTGCTCTAAGAATTAAATTGACATGAGACAGAATAACAGGAGAAAATCAAAGTTTAATAACATGTATACACGGGAGAAACCCAGGAAAACTGAGTAACTCGCCAGAATGGCCAAAGCTGCCACCTTAAATAGCATCTTCAGCTAAAGACAAAGGAGGATGTTGGGGGTAGTGGTTTGGGGTTTCAAAGGAGAGGAAGGCAATTCACATGGAGATGGAAAAGCAAATGTTTGATAAACAAGTGTTTGCTGGGCCGTCTATAGACAATGTGACCTGAGAGACACATTTTACATGACACTACAGTTATCTTACGGTATTAGTTCCTTCCTGGAACAGGCCTTCTATCTTAAATTCTTTTAGGCAATTAGGGGGAAGTTCAAAGTTTCTTTCAGAGTTTTCTGTTTTTAAAAATAATCAAGGGGCCGGCCCAGAAGTGTAATGGTTAAGCCCGGCATGCTCTGCTTCAGCGGCCCAGGTTCAGATCCCAGGAGCAGACCTACACACTGCTCATCAAGCCATGCTGTGGTGGCAACCCACATACAAAATAGAGGAAGATTGGCACAGACGTTAGCTCAGGGACAATCTTCCTCACTAAAAAAAAAAAAAATCAAGGCAAAGAGACACATTTTGGGGTGGCCAATTCTGATCCCCCACATCACCAAAATCACTCATGAAATCTTTGGCCTGTGATTAGCAGCATGGATCACCATCACACTGACCAAGACCTGTGGGGGCTTCTGTTTACAGCTGAAGGCGGGCCACCACCAGACAAGGGACTGAACGTGGTTGAAGTTTTACAAGGTGAATGCTCTGCCTTTGTTATGCCATTCTGGACAAATCATACGAATCTGAAGGAATTTGCACTACTTCAAATGTTGCCCATTCAGTGATATTTTATTACTATTTTACATAGCATTATTTAAAATTTGCATAATTCAAATTTACATGAAATGTGAGTGCATAGTTGGAGTGAGGGCAACAATTTAGAGCAAATAGCATTCAAGCGGCCTCTAAGCTCTCCACACAAAAGTGGGAACAACTGACTAGGGGGAGGGAGATGCTGGCTAACTGGGGAACACTTCTTGGAAAATGAACATTTTGAATACATTGAATAGAATATGATTTGAATAGAAAATAATTTGGAATGTTTTGAATGGAAGATGTATTCTAATCACTATGCTATGCCAATTCTTTGATACTATTGGAAATTGCTTAATTTCAGAATCAATAGGTCTGATTGCTGCAGTTTTGAAAGGACCTTGGATCCTTTCTATTTTGAAAAGCTCTGCCATCATCCCTTGGGCTTCGCTCAGAGGCATGGTAAACACCTGAGGGGGTAGGGGGGGTAGGGATTGGGGCTAAGGAATTCTGCCTGAAATTCCTGGGGCGCCCAGAATTCAAACCTACTTTGTCAAGCATGGGGCATGGGTCACGTAATATTTCACAATAACTAAACAGTAACTGTTAATATCTGCCTGAAAGAAGTTCTATCTTTGGTTGCCAAAGGATACATTAGATCCTTTTTGGTGTTTATTTGAATAATGGAATAGATAGTTTAGGTTGCTTAGGGGAATACAAAGCATATTTTTATCCTGAATGGGCAATCAGAAATCCTGACGTCAAAACAGTGACAAAATTCCTTTTCTGCTTGAATTACCACATCAATTGGTTAATCAACAAATATTTATTAAATTCCTGTAATGGAACCTGTGACATCTCTGTTTAATAACTCTTGATGGATTCTCTGATATCCTGTCAAAGAAAATATTTCCTCTACCAAATCTTCTTAAAACCTGTTGATTTTTCCATTTCATCTTTGGACTCGCTAAAGTTGTTTTTCTGGTTGTTCGTTTTTGGGTTTTTCCCCCAAACAGATGGATTAGTCAATCCTATGTCTCTTTCCAGTTTTAAATTCAGCAACTGTAGATAAGGAGTGTAAATTTGTTTGCCTGTTATAAAAGATAGACTCAAAGGTTAAGATCACCTAGTTCAGTGGTTCCCGAAACTGGGTGTGCATTAAAATCACGTGGGAACAAATAGATATATAGACATAGACATATAATTAAATGGTAGCCAAAATGCCATTAGTCTGTAGAAGTTCACATGGAAACCACTGACTTCATCTTACAGGCAAGGAAACTGAAGGCCACACAATTTGTGGCAGAGTGGGCAAAGGGACCCTGAGCGTCCTCCCAACTCACAGTCCTATTTTGGTTCTACCGAAGCTTCCAGTACCTTCCATAACTGCAAGGATTGAAGAGATAAACATCTTTCAGTGAAATTCCAAATGGACTTTTGGACATACCTATTTTATTGTTTTGCCCTTAGATCTCCACCCTTTATGCGCATAGTAGGTCTCAAGTTCTTCAACAGCAAGAACTTCTTTCAAAGTGACCAGTAGCACATAATCCTGTACTAAATACTATTGAAAACAAACCACAAAGACTCGGTTTCATCCCATTGGGAGCTTGTCAAGTTGATCGTTCAGCATTTACTGAAGGCTCACTATGTGCAGGGCTTTGGGCCAGGCTCTCTGGGGACCTAGAACAGCAACAACAAAGATGTGCTCCAATTACAGCCTAACTGAAGAGAGGAAACCCAAACATATAAAGAGATAATGACACCAATTTGTGCAATAATAAGTTCTCGTCTCGGGTGTATTAGGGCGGGTTAACGGTTGTAACACACAAACTGGTACATCTTTAATATAAATTTCTGGTTGGTGGGCAGCTTTCCTCCAGGCAGTGATTTAGGCTGTTAGTCACTTTCCATCTTTTAGCTCTGCCATCTTCAGCACCAGTTTCCATGTGGTATCAGCTGTCTGTTGACAGTGCTTTCAAATGATTAGAACCATCGAGCAAGACTGCTTCATGGTCCTCTCCTCACTCAGTCGGTTATAAAGAGACTCTTCTGTTTGGGATTCTCTCTAACCATTAGAGAGCTCCTGGCTGAGTGTCCCACCCAGGCTTTGTAACTCTGCAGGACCTCACCACGGACGTTCTGTGCACGAACTTTCCATTTCTCTGATTTCCTTCTGTTCGAAAAATCTTATTAAAGTATACATTTTGGTAAACTAAGACTTATAAATTTAATAAGTGCAACCAAATCCAAAAATATAAATGCTGTTAAGCCATCTCAAAGCCTTTTCTAATGAAGTAAAATATGCATAAGTAAATATATGAAAATAAAATACACTGCTGTTGAATCCAAAGGGGAGAACATAGCAACGTTGCCAGCTTCTGTGATATTTTTTAACCCAAAGAACCAGTAGCTAAATAGAGAACGTTAGGTCCTCTTCCTAGACTGCACGATGACAGCCCTCCCACCCATCTCCCTCACCCATGGAACCGCAGGGACAGAGGTCTTGAACGGGGTCCCCTTTGTGGCCAGGCAATGGGATCCAGCCTCACCAACAGAATTGCTTTGAAGGCAAACAAACAATGACAACAAAAAGCTTCCTTTTTGTGGGGTGGGGAGGGAGGGGCAGAGAGGAGATCATTGAGAAAACAGATTAACCACAGGAAAGTCCGTGTTTTAAGATCATGTAATAATAGGAAAAATTTTCGCTGCAAGTATGTGCACAGTCCTCCTGCTAATCTGGTAGCAAGATTCCATCCCTTCTCCTTCCTGGCACTAGGTGGGCAGAGAACTTAGGGAGCAGATATTTTCTGAGGATTCTTTTTGGCTCTTCCACAGGCCCTCCATGGTCCTGACATTGGCTACTGAGTGTAAGAAGATGACATGGGAGTCTCTGGCCAGATGGGGTAGACCAGATGCTGGACAGACCACGTGAGTAAACAGAATATATATACACACATATACGTGTATATTCAGTTTTCATGCACGTATATAAAGTGCTTTTTTCTGGTTGTTCATTATACTCTTATTGTAAAAAAAAAAAAATCTCATGGAAAATTTAGAAAAGAAGAAAAAATCATTCCTCACCCCATCTCCCAGAGGCAAACTACACTTTTATACGTCTCCTTCCTGCCTTCATATATATGTATGCACATGTATATGTGTGTGTGTGAATATATGTATATCTCATATAATTGGGTTTATATTATATATGTTATTTCGTAGTCTTTTTTGGACTCAAGATTATATCATGAGAGTTTCGTCTATGGCACTGAAAAATCTTTAAGGACGTTATCAGTAAAAGCTAGTATGAAAGGACTGTGATTTCCCCAATCATTTCATATTATTGAACATTTCAGTTCTTTCCAGTTTCAGTGTAACAGAAGGGAGAGTCACGTGTACGCATGTGTCGGTTGCTAAGCTTCCACAGTAAACCTAAAGGAAGCGTGTGCCTGGATGCCCTACTCTAGTCCCCTGGAGGAACTGCTAAGGATGGATCTGCTTTCAAATATTGTAAATCAGTGGCCGTGGGCTTGCTTTGATCACTATTTTAAAGAATGCTGTATCTCCCTTCCTCTAGATAAGGATGTGCTCTCTAGTTGAAGCTAGAGGCCCCTCATTCCATATGCTCATATCTAGGGGGAACATATCCCCTGACTTGCCTAGCTGGCCCCAGTTTATGCCGGTTGTCCTTGCGCAATTAGTAATAATGCCCCTTTTCACTCTAAAAAGTGTTTGAATCTGGAAGATAAGTGATATGGTCACCATTCTATACCCTACCTGCTTCACTCATCTCAGTTCCTGCCACGGAGGCATTTCAGGGGGCAATGTGCTCCTGTCTGTCCTAGGGGTTGAGCACCAGAGCCTGCAGAAACTACGAGGAGCAGCAGGGCCCTGGATCTCCCTAAAACTGTACCCCAAGGACACTATGCCTGTGGAGTGCATAAAACTTTTCACCTTCCAGCCATTTACAGCATGTGATAGAAGCGTTTCTATTGAGGGTAGTGGGAATTTGACCTAATATTTTTATGTATATTACATAAATTTAGTCTGTTTTTGATTACAATAACTGAAGAATATAAATATATATCTGTCTTATTTATAGTTTCCTAACACAGCATTATGCACACTGTGGAGACTCAACTAAGCCATGAACTCACTGTCTTTAAGATTGACATCAAAAAACCTTAATAAAATTTGTGAGAATTCTGGTGCAGAAAAGCTTGCTCCTGGACAGAGCTTGAAGAAGAGATAGTTAAATTGGAATGTTGACAACAGTTATGTTTTGAATGCAAGTACTAACATAAAATATCTTATTTTTATATGAATAATCAACCTTGCATTCATTTTTTAAAAATAGAAATACCTCTATTTTTACCTGGTATGAAGGTAAATATCACCAATAAGTACTGTAAACATTTTGATTCATTTCTTTCCAGACTTTTCCCATGTACTATAAATGCAATCACCAAACAGATGTGAGATGGGCTCCCCATCCCCTTTCTGGGGGCGCAGGATTCTCTTACATAGAGAAATAATCAGAACGCTGACCATACTTTCTCTCCTGCAAATGTCCCCACTAGATGTTCCCCTGCCATCATGGGCTTCCACCGGTTGCCCATGTTGCTGTATGGGATTCTGAGCTGTGGTCCCTTCCAGCTGGATCCTGGGGGGAGGTATTGGGTAGGGGTGGAGGGCTAGGACCTCCCCTTTGCCACCTGACCCTTTCCACCAGAGTAGCATGCCAGACTGCAAGGTGAGGGTAATCATAAAAAGGAATTACAATTACTTGCCCACCCATGTTCATAGCAGCATTATTCTCAATAGCCAAAAGATGGAAACAACTCAAATGTCCACCAACAGATGAATGGATAAACAAAATGTGGTATATACATTTAATGGACTATTATTCAGCCTCATAGAGAAATGAAATTCAGACACAAGCTACAACATGGATCAACCTTGAAGGCATTATGCTAAGCGAAAGAAGCCAGGCACAGAGGACAAATGCTGTATGATTCCATACCATACCTGGAATAGTCAAATTCATAGAGACAGAAAGTAGAATAGAGGTTACCAGGGGTGAG
This sequence comes from Tapirus indicus, assembly GCA_031878705.1. Lineage (NCBI taxonomy): Eukaryota > Metazoa > Chordata > Mammalia > Perissodactyla > Tapiridae > Tapirus > Tapirus indicus. The sequence continues at coordinate 27,115,417 of CM062937.1, read as the reverse complement.
GGAGGGAGAATGGGGAGTTAGTGTTTAATGGGTAGAGAATGTCTGGGATGATGAAATAGTTCTGGAAGTGGATAGTGGTGATGGTTATACAACAATGTGAATGCACTTAATGTCACTGAATTCTACACTTTAAAAAAATGGGTTAAAATGGTAAATTTTGTGTTATGCATATTTTACAACAAAAAAAGCCACACACACACACACACAAAGAGGAATCACAATGTAACAGAGTGAGTGCTAAAGTTCTACCCTAGTCTTCCGTGGGAGATGCCCAGGGACACTTCCTACCCCTGCAAACCTGGTGTTCTCATCCTCCAGTTTGCATCCACGCTCCTCCCACTCCAACACAGCCCCTACTTCTTCCAGTGTCTCCATTTATAAGTTCACCCACTCTCTGAAAAACTCCACTCCTTCCCATAGGATGTGCCTCACTCTTGGGTTCTTCCTCCATAAAGGGCACCAGGAGGGCTGCAGACCTGCTGGGATCTGACTAGTTGATTTAGTAAAACAAACACCTCTCTCAGAGACAAATGTTGATTATTTTTCCTGGAGACAATAGCACTGAAACCCATACTGAGGAACTCCTCAGTTAGCAAGGCACTTACTCCCCTCTTGAAGTCAGTGGGTCCGCGTTAGTGGGCAGAGGAGAGTTTGGTTTCTGAGGTTCTCCTCCTAAGCCCTGCTGGAAGGGCCTTATTCCTCTTTAAAGTCCACTTTCTCATCCCTAGGAGGGTCTCAGAGCTATTTCTTATAAATGGGTAGCGGTTTCTCCTGTCACATAAACATGGAAACTCCAGCAACAGAGTTTTGCTTGGGCCAAAGCTGAGACTCAGATACGCTGAAATGTGGAGCTGCAGAGACAGTCCAGGTGCTGGGGACAGGCCAAAACTCCTTAAAGTCAAGGGATGATAAGAGACACTTGAGCAACTGTCTAGCCACACCCTGGATTTGCCAGAAGCTCCATGGGAAGGCACTTGAATCCTGTCCAGAGCTGGGATGCTGACTCATGCAGAAAAGTCCGATGGGCTCAGTGGGCCCTGACACACACAAGGTCCCCAGGATGCAAACTCCCCACAGGTGAGGAAGGAAGGTTGAATGAGCCAGACCCAACAGCAGTATAGGTCTTGGGCTCTGGGTCTCTGCGAGTCAATGAATGATGTGCCCTGACTCATCCCTATGGTGGGGGCCAAACACCCTAGGAAGAAGAGTACTTGTAAAGAATTAAATAAAACTAGGAACAATTTGCCTTGGAGCTTAAGTCACCAGGTTAAAGAACCTGTTAAAAAGGCTGGAGCGTGGGGCCAGCCCAATGGTATAGTGGTTAAATTCACACATTCCACTTTGGTGGACCGGGGTTCACAGGTTTGAATCCTGGATGAGGGCCTATGCACCGCTCATCAAGCCATGCTGTGGCGGTGTCCCATACACAAAATAGAGGAAGACGGGCACAAATGTTAGTTCAGGGCCAATCTCCTTCACCAGAAAAAAAAATGCTGGAGTGGTGGAAGGAGTTTTTATACACCCTGGAGATGTCTGGAAGCTGGTAGTGAGGGAGCAGGAGAGGAGAGAACAGACACCTTCAGGGTCATCAGAAGCCACGAGTGGCTAGACTATGTGAGCAGCTCGGTAGTCAGGAGGAAGGTGGCCTCAGTGGGCAGCCAAGGGCTGTGGGATGACCAAAGCAGCAGAGGGACCAGCCTGGTTATTTGGGAAAGGTCTTCCAGCACCATGCTTTGCATTATCCTCAGAGAAGCTGGCCAAAGGATATTGCTTCTTTCAGTGGCCAAATTTTGAACCAAGTGATCTTGATTAAAACTAAATATCCTTCTGCTCTCTGCCCCACCTGCCCCTTCAACCATCCCAACAAACAGAAACAAAAACATTACATAATAACAGCAATAAGGCATATGAAAGGTTTAGTCTGGACTCTCCAAAAAGAGAAAGGCCTCCATCAACCCGTAACCATTTCTATCCCCCAAATCATTGCCACCTGAGTGCTACCTTCCAAGATAAGACAGGGTTTGTCCCTTACATTTTCATCACCAGGTTATCATGTCATTTCTTTGGGAAGATGAAGTGATGTTCCTGTTCCTATGTCGGTTTGAACAAACAACCCAAGGGGAGAAATAATGTATTCTTAAAGGGGAGGAAGTGTACTACTTCTCTCAAGCACCTGGAAGACAGACTGCCTTCTGTGTAAGAATTCCCAATAAGTAGTAAGACACACAAGGAACAGTCAGGTGGACAGAAACCTTCGAACGTGCCACACATGCTCTGCTCCCTTTTGCTCTTACCACAGTGTCACACGCCATGGCTTGCCCGGTCTTGTCCCCAAACAGATAAAGAACAGGTTTAATGTAGTGAAGGAGCTCCCAGGGAACCAACAGTGCCCATAGTTTGTAAGAGAGGAAAGAACACAAAGGGCCTGATTTCTTCCCAGAATTTCACTGTTCATTCGCCAAGCTGTGGCTTCCTTGGTGTGCCCGCAGCAGTCCTGGCTAAGCAGTAGGCAGTTTCTAGGAACTCTAGGTACAGTTACGGTGTTGATTTGTCGGGTCTCCAGGCCAAAGGCAACACGGGGCCTCTCGCCTCTGACTTCTCAAACTGGACTGAGAGCCAGGGCCAGGAAGCTGGCCAGCGGGGTCATAGGAACAAGCAATGAATCCACTTGCTATAAGCCCATGCACACTGAGCCCATTTGGCAAGCACATATGGTCCATTCTGCTCCACTATTAAAGACTCCTGCCTTTGATTTGGGCTCAAGAGAGAGCATGACTTTCATACATGTTTCAGCATCGTATCTCCCATAATGATGGTGTCCCAGTGAAGTTGTCCCAATGTCTTAAAAGTGTTTTACTCCTCATTCTAGAGAAGTTGGAGACTGTGGTCATAGGAAAAAGAAATGTATTAAATGAAAGAAGGTACCAGGGATGTCCCCAAGAACTGAACAGCGGCATCTCATGAACTGTGTCGATATTGGCTCTAGAACTTTCATTCATTCATTCATTGTTTCATTTTCAAAAATTGTGTGTGTGTGCATGTGCATGTATGTGTGCATGCATGCACGTGTGTGTGTGTGTATGTGTGTGAGGCACAGCTTGCAAAGGTGACTTCTTTCTGCCCTGAGTATCTCACAGTTTACCAGTTTACTTGGGACCATAAGACTTTTAGTAGATGGATAAGGGCAGGCTGGATTAAAGGAAGCTTGAGGCATTGTGGTTTGCCGTTTGGGCTGAAGACAGACTCAGGATTTACTGAACTATCTTCCAGTGCAGTTTTTGGTAATGGGGATGTAGGAGTGGGCCTAGAAAGGCTGAAGGAGAAGTTTTAAAAAGAGAGACTGAGGGAAGCACAGTTGCCATAGGGGATGGAAATCTGGAAGAAGAAGATATGTTTAAGAAGATTTTTAAAGGGCTTCAGTGATTTGTGGTGTAACTCCCTCATCCATATGGCCAAGGCAACTCCGTTAAAAACCCATGTGTATTACACTGTCACAAGGATATAAGCAAGGGGTTAGGGACTCCCTCTGACTTGGAAGGCTCCACTAAAGAAGAAGCATTCAAACTTGATCTTGGAGGATGGGTGGGAATTTTCTAGAAAAAAAAAGATGGGTAGGAAAGCGGGTCTCAAAAGCAAGCCTAGGACAGATGCTGGTGCTTAATTTTTCACTGGTCTGAGGAGAAATGAGAAAAATAAGGGAAAGGTAGTCAGTTTTTCAAGAAGCTAGATTCATTCAATTTAAAGGAACTTTGGTTTGAGATGATGTACTTTCTAATTTTGGAGTGTTGCAGTTTCCTTTTCTTATGAAATCAAGGTGACAATAAATGGTATTATTATAATTTATAGTCTCTCTTTCTTGGCTTAATAAAAACAATACACATTTCCCACGTTTAAAAAAATGTACTGCTCTTTGAAATTCTAAGACCTGAGAAGTGTGGGTAGTGCATTCCCGGCTGAGGGAACAGATAATGCAAAGCCTGCTGGGACAGGCCAGGGTGTACGTGGAGAACTGGGAGGAATCAAGTGTGTGGTGGAGGATGGAGACAGAGCAGTGGTTTAGGGTTAGATGGGGGAGAGTCTTTCATAAAGAGCTCAAACTTTATCCTTCAGGAAGCAGGAACCAGTAGGGGTTTTGTAAGCGGAAGAGAGAGCTGATTATATTTGTTTTGTTGGAAGATTAACTTGAGTTCCAGTAAGGCAGATAGACTGGGGAAGAAAGAGATGAGACGAAAAGACCAGTAATGTAATATTTCATGGATAAGATGATGGTGCTAATTATGACCAGTGGCAGTAGGAATGGGGAAACAGAAGACTCTAGAGACTATTCTTTTTTTGTGTGTGGTAACATTGGTTTACAACATTATATAAATTTCAGGTGTACATCATTATATTTCGTTTTCTATGTAGATTACATCCTGTTCACCCCCCAAAAACTAATTACAATCCATCACCATACACATGTGCCTAATTACCCCTTTCACCCCCCTCCCTTCCCCCTTCCCCTCTGGTAACCATCAAGCCAATCTCTGTCTCTATGTGATTGTTTGTTATTGTTTTTATCTTCTACTTATGAGTGAGAACACGTGGTATTTGACTTTCTCCCTTTGACTTATTTCACTAAGCATAATACCCTCAAGGTCCATCCATGTTGTCACAAATGGTCAGATTTCATTGTTTTTTATGGCTGAGTAGTATTCCATTGTGTATATATACCACATCTTCTTTATTCATTCATCCCTTGATGGTCACCTAGGTCACTTCCACATCTTTGCTATTGTGAATAATGCTACAATGAACATAGGGGTGCGTGTATCTTTACTCATTCATGTTTTCATGTTCTTTGGATAAATACCCAGCAGTGGAATAGTTGGATCATATGGTAGTTCTAGTCTTAATTTTTGAGGAATCTCCATACTGTTTTCCATAGTGGCTGCACTGGTTTGCATTCCCACCAGCAGTGTATGAGAGTTTCCTTCTCTCCACATCCTCTCCCACATTTGCTCTTTCCTGTCTTGTTAATTATAGCCCTTCTGACAGGAGTGAGGTGATAACTCATTGTGGTTTTGATTTGCATTTCCTTGATAGTTAATGATGTTGAACATCTTTTCATGTGCCTGTTGGCCTGTATACCTTCTTTGGAGAAATGTCTGTTCAGACCTTTTGCCCATTTTTTAATTGGGTTGTTAGTTTTTTCGTTGTTGAGATGTATGAGTTCTTTATATATTTTGGACATTAACCTCTTATCAGATATACAGTTTGCAAATATCTTCTCCCAATTGTAGATCTTTTTTGTTTTGTTGATGGTTTCCTTTGCTGTGCAGAATCTTTTTAATTTGATGCAGTCCCACTTGTTTATTTTTACTATTGTTTCCCTTGCCTGGTCAGACATGGTACTTGAAAATATGCTGCTAAGATCAATGTCAAAGAGCATACTGCCTATGTTTTCTTCTAGAATTTTCATGGTTTCAGGTCCTACATTCAAGTCTTTAATCCATTTTGAGTTAATTTTTGTGTATGGTGTAAGATAATGATCTACTTTAATTCTTTGGTATGTGGCTGTCCAGTTTTCCCAACACCATTTAGTGAAAAGACTTCCCTTTCTCCCTTATATGTTCTTGGCTCCCTTGTCGAAAAGACTTAGAGGCAATTCTAAGGTAGCATTGGCCTCAAAGACATTCCATGGAAGGCTGTAAAGAATGCTTTAGGGCACCATCAACTAACAGAAACAACCAGTGTATCCAAGCATAGCTGAGAATGTCTCCAAGCTGAGTTGAAAAGACTGCAAATAGCCTATCAATCCTTTAGGCTCACAAATCCCAGTTCCTGAACCAACTTGAACAGTTAAGAGCACTAGGGTTACCAGAAGTCCACTCCACCTAGAAAAGTATGCCTTTGGGTCCATTGGCCAGGACTTTAATCTGGCATTTTTGAGAATAAGAAATGATACATTCAAAAGACTTTGGGGGCCAGGCAATTTAAGGGAGCAGAATGGATTTGCAAGTGTGATGATAAACTGCAACTGACAGTTGGCCTGCAATAGGGAATGGTGAAAGGGCTGCAATAGGGAATGGTGGAGACTATGGCAAATTGGAGCTCATGCACCCTATCTAAGAGGGCAGCTGCAATTCTACACCAGCCTGTTGTTGTAATGTGGGAATGAGGCCAGATCTTCTGATTTTTTTGAACAAAGCTGGAAATCTGGGTTTTTATTGGCAGCTAATTCAAGTTTAAAAAACAACCACAACACTATGGGAGTCAAAATCCATTTTTTTTGCAAGCTGAATTTGCTCCACTGACCTCCAATATAAGATCTTTGGTCCAGGGATTAGATAACTACTAAGCAAATATATATCTACACTAAGACCTCACACAGGAAAGAAAAACGTGAAGCCATTTAGTGATATACATAAGATTTGAATCGTCTGTGGGAAGAAAGAAAAGGATATGAATTTTTTTTTAATAAGCAGTAATCCTAATTCTCCACTTCTGTTTCCAGAGGAGGTAACAATGCATTTTGGAAACTATACTTGTAACCTCCAAACAATGCTATAGCTATTACCACATTTGTTTCTCACTCCTGCTTTACATGAAGGAAGAACAAATGTTATTATCCTCATTGACTGATGAGAAAACCGAGGCAGAGCGAGGTCTGTAGTTTCCCTAAAATTGCTGAGTGTGGTGGCAGCAGAGCCATGTCTAGAACCTTGCCTACTGTCACCACATTTTGCATCAGTCTACACAGTCACCTCCAATATAGGGATAACCAGGTTAGGTTAGAATAGAAAGTCTCTCTCTGTAGCTGACCATCTCTGAAAGTGGCGTAGAACATCGGTGCATGGTGGGAGAGAGGATTCAGGAAGCACCGGGGGCTTGCCTGGGATGCTTATGGTCCCACACTTGGCCGTTGCACCAACAGAGGCAAATAATAATCTAGGTGTGTGAAAAGCATCCTCTCTTGTCTGCATCATCCCACAGGTGCTGCATTGGGAGATTTACTTTCCTCAGCTCTCGCCACCTGCAGAAGGTCGGTTGGGTGACTTTTTGTCTCTGCTGTTTTCTTAAGACTTTGGGAGGGAGGGGCTGGATTTAGGACTGCTGGATTGTTTCTTGGGTTCCTAACTCTGGGGTGAATTATCTCGAAAGTCATTTTTTGGGTCTGTTTCAAAACTTGCATTCACCTTTGCAGACCGACGTGAAAACGTATGCAATATTTGAAAAAATATTCATACACATAAGCAATGATTTTTAAATCTACACTTGAGGAAACGTATAAAATCTGAGAAATGAATGAGAAATCAAGGGGGCAGAATCTTATAGTAGTTTAGAGCAGAGATGCTAGAGCCAGGACGCCTGGGTTTAAATTGTGGCTCTGTCATTTTCTAGTAGGATGATTGTGGAAACTGACCTCCACAAGCTTCCTAATAATTGGATCGACTTTATAATGTCATTGGGAGGGTTAAATGAATGATGCAAATTGGATTACCTGGGAAACAGACTCTGAACGGAAATTAGCATGAAGGCCTTTTACTGGGGGTGAGAGAAGACAAAGAAGCAAGTTTGGATAAAGGGAGAAGTTGGATTGCAATTTAGTCTCTTCAAAAGCCTCAGCCAATCCCACAAGGAGCTCTGAAGCTGGTAGAACCTTCCAGAGATGTCCCAAGTTGGTGTAGCAGGACTAGGTATTTATACCCCCACATGGATCAGTCACTGGATACAGGCTGCTCGGGGGAAGGCAGTCTGCCTCAGGCAAAGTGTCCTCTTCAGCCAAGAGCAATTCCCTGATGGGAGCTGACACTGGAGAGCTGTCTGCAGCCAACAGGCCAGCAGCTGCAGGAGTAAACCCTGCACTCTGGAATGGAGATGGGGCAACTCAACAGAGCATCCACTACAATGAGACAATTCACCCACCAAGGCTAATTTTATGTACGCAGGGAAAACATAATAGATGTGATCAATGTATGATACCTTTCAAGTATTTAGGTCACTTCCTTATTTTCAAAGCACAAACAAAAATAAACACATAATCAGAGAATAACAGAATTGTAGAAGCTTGGAGCCATTTTAAGGTTTATCTCCTCTAATTGCTTTATTTACAGATGAAGTAAATTGAAGAACAGAGAGGTTTAATGACTGCCCTCGGTCGTGGCAGAGTCCAGGTTTAAATTCAGGTCATCAGACTTCAAGTTCAGTGTCCATGTCACAATAAAACACATTGTACCAGGAATGGCAAATAGATTCCATCTTTTATGCCAACTCTAATGGATTGGTAGTGGCTGCCTAGATGAATATGTTGAGAAAGAGATTCAAATTAGAGCTTTAATAGAGAAATCATACCAGAGTCTCAGTCTAGGTTTTATAACTTCCTTGGCCTAGATGGTCAGAAAAATTATAAGCAAGTTAAAGATAAGATTTCTAGAGAAAAGTAGACTTTTTGTGTCTTAGCGAAAATGGCAGATTTGGTCAATTTATAGCTTTGGGGTATCTATCTGGATTTCTCTTTTTTCCACAGAAGAGGGTTCCTTGAGTTATATTTTCTCTTTCCTCATCTGCACAGTGAGGGTGTTGGACCACATAATCGTGAAAGGACTCCTTTCAGCTAGCCGTTGAATGCATCCAGAAATCTCTGTTGAGATAAATGATCTGAGTTGTCCCCTGGGGCCACTGAGAAGGCTGAGGACATTTCCTTCTGGAGCATCCTGAGTGATTTCACGAAGGTGAGCGAGGGTGCACGTCCTCCTTCCTCACAGTGATGAGAAGGTAGGGCTCCAGAGTCAAAGCTTATGGGAATAAACTTAAAAAATTTTTTTTATTGTGCCAAAATATACATAACACAAAGTTAGCATTTCAACCATTTTTAAGCATACAATTCAGTGGTATTAAGTACATTTACAATGTTACTCAACCATCCCCTAGTATCTGTCTCAAGATCTATTTCATCATCCCATGCTGAAACTCTGTACCCATTAAACACTAACTCCCCAACCCCTGGTAACCTCTATTCTACTTTCTGTCTCTATGAATTTGCCTAAGTACCTCATTTAAGGAATCATATAATATTTGTCCTTTTGTGTTGGGCTTATTTCACTCAGGATAATGTTTTCAAGGTTCATCCATGTTGTAGCATGTGTCAGAACTTCATTCCTTTTTTAGGCTGAATACTAATCCATTGTTTGTATATACCACATTTTGTTTGACTTTTGTGAATAATGCTGCTGTGAGCATTTGTGTTACAGTTTCTCTGTAACAAAACTTCAAAGGACCCATAACTAGCCCAACTTCAGTGTGAGCCCCAGCGGTGAGGCCACCTCCGCTGTAACAATTTGCAATTTCCATTTGCCTTGTGAAATTCTGGGATACAAAAGTTAAAAAGACCCCAATATTTACATGTGAATGTAACTTAGAGAAAATAGGGCAAAGGGGATGAGTGCTTTTGGTTTTAACTCCATATATGCTGGGTTTAACGTAGGGGAACCGATATCAGGGCTGGTATCAATAAGACTAAAAAAACCAGCCTAATTGAATCCAATTGAGAAGGACAAATACCTCCTTAAGTCAAAAAAACCATATCTGTCCCATGAATATAGGATGAAAAATTAAATTAAAAACATTTTTAATTAAATTCACTTATTATGCAATGTTCTCATGTATAGTTTTCCTGGCAGGTGAGGTGAGGTGAAAAGATCATTTGATCTTAGAGACTTGAGTTCAAGTTTTCGCTCCAGCAGTGCTCAGTTGTATGTACTTTGGCAAATTACTTAACTTTTCAAGGCTTATATCCTCCTAAATCTGTAAAAATAGGTTTAAGTGTGAAGTGATTACACAAGACAGTATTTGTAAGGATTCTAGACCTCAATTTACCACTAACAAATTTCATGACCCGAGACCAGCCATTTAGCCTTTTGGTACTTCAGTTTCTTAATTTGTAAAATGGGGTAATAACACCAGCCTACCCACATTGCACAAGGATGTTACTAAATATAATTAAGTAGTAGACGTGAAGGTGCTCTGAAGCTCAAGGCTAGCGCACAACCTGAGACCACTTTGTCTGCCACAGTCCCAGAGGCCCAGTTCACAACTTCCCCTTCTCCCCTTCCACAAACACCTCTACCCTATCCTCACCTGCAGCTGCTGACCTTGCTCCCTGTTACATTGAGAATATTGGGGCAGTCAGAAAAGACCTTCCACAGGTTCCCACCACCACAACCACCTCCCCTCCAGTGCCTGCACCCACATCCTCTGTTACTCTGCATGTTCTCACCTGGAGCCAGCTTCTGTCTCCATGGATTTTTTTCCTATTGTTTGTCCATTTTCTATTTTGATTTCTGCTCTAATCTGTAATATTTCTTCTTCCTACTTAGTTTTGATTTATTTGCTCTTCTTTGTCTAACTTCATAGAAGCTTAAATCATTTTTAGACCTTTCTTCTTTTCTAGTATAAGCATTAGATTATACAACTTCAGGTGCATCTCACAAATTTAAATACGTAGTGCTTTTGTTATCATTCAGCTCAAAAAATTTTAAAATTTTCCTTGTGATTCCTTCTTTGGCCTTTAGATTATTTAGGAATGAGTTGTTTGATTTCTAAATATTTAGGGATATCTCATATATCTTTTTATTACTAATTTCTAATTTAAATCCAGAGATTTGGTCAGAGAATATATTCTGTATAATTTCAATCCTTTTAAATTTGTTGAGACTTGTTTTATGGCCCAACATATGGTCTACTTAGTAAATATTCCATGTACACTTGAAAAGAATATATTTTCTGCTATTATTGGGTGGAGTATTCTATAAATGTCAATGAGGATGAGTTAGTTAATAGGATTGTTCAAGTCTTCTATGTCCTTACTGATTTTATGTCTACTTGTTTTAAAGTTATCAAGAGAGGAGTATTGAAGTTTCAGACTATTGAAGATTTGTTTATCTATACTTTCAGTTCCATCAGTTTTTGCTTCATGTATTTTGAAACTCTATTATTAGATGAATACACATGTAGGATTATTTATTGTCTTTCTGATAAACTGACTTATTTAACATTATGAGATATTCCTCTTTATCCCTGGCAATATTCTTTATTAAGAAGTCTACTTTGATATTAATACAGCCATTTAAGCTTTTCTATGACTAGCATTTTATTGGCATGTCCTTTCTCATCCTTTTAGTTATAATCTATATCTGTGTATTTAAAATGCATTTCTTATAGACAGCATATAGCTGGATTTTGCTTTTTTATCCCTATCTTTTTATTGGAGTGCTAAGCCTATTTACATTTAGTGTAATGATCAATATGGTTGAGTTTAAATTTATCATCTTGATACTTATTTTCTATTTTTCCATCTGTTCTTTGTTTGTTTTCCTTCTTCTGGATTAATTTAGTGTATTTTTACTATTCTATCTCCTTTATTGGCAATTATACCTACTCGGGTTTTCTTTTTTTTTTTTTTAGTAGTTGTTCTAGGGTTTACAATAATATTATACCACTCCATGTACAGTGAAAGAAATTTACAATAATGTACTTCCATTTTCCCTTTCCTGTCTTTTGAATTATTAGTGTCAAACATTTTATTTCTACATGTTATCAACCTAAGAATACATTATTATTTTTGTTTTAAGCAGTTATCTTTTAATGAAAATTTTAAAACTAGAAAAAAGTATTATATAATTTCTTACATGTTTACAATTCCTGGTACCCTTTTTTCCTTTCTATAGATCCAAGTTTTCATCTGGTATCATTTTTCTTTAGCCTAAAAGGCATCTTTTAATATTCATGGCAGTACAAGCCTTCCGTCAACAAATTCTCTCAGCTTTTGCTTGTCTGAATGTGTTTTGATTTTGTCTCTTATTTTTTTGTGAGGAAGATTAGCCCTGAGCTAACATCTGTTGCCAATCCTCCTCTTTTTGCTAAGGAAGACTGGCCCTGGCTAACATCCATGCCCATCTTCCTCTACTTTATATGGGACGCCGCCACAGCATGGCTGACAAGCAGTGTATCGGCAGGTGCCCGGGATCTGAACCCGTGAACCCCGGGCTGCCAAGCACGAACTAAACCGCTGCACCATGGGGCTGGCCCGATTTTGTCTCATTTTAATGACATTTTCTCTGGATACAGAATTAAAGGTAAACAGGTTTTTTCTTTCAGCACCTTAAAGACACCATTCCACTGTCTTCTGACTCATGTTGCTTCTGTTGAGAAATCTGTCAAGTCTTGTGTCTGTTCCCCTGCATTTAACATGTCTTTTCCTTTGGTTGTTTTTATACTTTTCTCTTTATCATGTGTTTTCAGTATTTAATTATGATGTGCCTTGGCCTGATTCTTCTTTTAATTTATCCTGCTTGGGGTTTGTTGAGCTCCTTAGATCTGTGGGTTTATAGTTTGTACTAAATTTAGAAATATTTCAGCCACTATTTCTTCAAATATTTTTGCACTCCCTTTTTTTCTGGGACTCTAATTATAAAAGCATTAGACTGCTTGATATTGTCACACAGGTCACTGAGGCTCTTTTCATTTTTTTCCAGCATTTTTTTTTCTCCATGCTCCTGTTTGGATTATTTCTGTTGCTGTCTTCCAGTTAACCAATCTTTTCTTTTATACCCTCTAATCTGCTATTAAGCCCATTCAGTGAATTTTTCCTTTAAAATATTGTATACTTTACCTCTAGAAGTTATAGTTATTTCTTTTTTAAATATAACATCAATTTCTCTCCTTGTGATACTTATGTTTTTCTTTAATTCTTGATCTGTTATAGTCACTATCTTAATGTCCGTGTCTGCTAACTCTGTCATTTTTGAGTCCTGATTATATTGACTTATTTTTCTCCTGGTTATGAGTCACCTTTTCCTACTTCTTCAAATTTCTAGTAAGTTTTGATTGGATACTGTTTTTGCTGAGAGTCTAGATTTTGTTGTGTTTTTTAAAATAGTGTTGATGTTTATTTTGACAGGTAGTTAAGGTACTTGCTGGGTCCTTTTGCATCGTGCATTTGAGATTTGCTAGGACAAGTCTAGAATAGCCTTTATTTTAGGCTGACTTGTAACTCAGTCTTGAGAGTTCACCCTTACTACTCAGGTGTGGCCCTTCTGAGGCCTCTGTTGAATGCTCTGAGTGTTCAACAAGGGCTTTCTACTCTAACTGGTCAGAACTCAAACCTCTCCCAGACCTGTATGAACTCTGAGAATTCTTCTGTCCATAGTTCTGTTATAGTTATTCTTTGTCCAGTGTTGTGGAGATTCACTCTGTGCATCCACAGTTTCGTATTCAGCCAAAGATTCATGGGAATCCCTATGAAGATTTATGAAGCCCTTTACTTTCACAGTGTCTTCCTCTCTGGTACTCCATCTGGCAAACTGTTCCAGCTGCCTCGACCTCTTCAAACTCTGATCTCCATCTCCTTGACTCAGCAAGACCACCTTGCTCTGCTTGAGTTCTCCCTCCTTGTCCTGCACACCAGAAAACACCAGCAGGCAGAAAGTCTGGGTGACTGTGGGGTGCACTCATTTATTTCTCTCCTCTCAGACATTACATTCTTTCCTAGTTTTCTAGTTGTATATGGAAGTTCTGAAACCAAATACTCCTTCATGGCCAGAAATTGAAGTCGTCTAAACAACTATCTAAAGTTAAAACTACCTTTTGTGTACGAGGTCCCATCTTTTTCACCTACTGAGGGACATCTTTTTGGCAGTTCTTCCTTGTCTCACACGTGATCAAATTTTTGTTCTCTGCTGCTTAATTCCCACCATGCAAACATGCAATAACTTCTCCCATATAAAAAACAACAAGAACAAAACACAAACAAAACAAAAAAACTTCTTTAACCCTACTTCCCCTGCCAAATAATACCGCATTAAGTTGCTTCCCTTTGTAGTAAAACTCCTTGAAATAGCTTTCTATAATCGCTGCATCCAATTCCTGTCCTCTCATTCTCTCTTAGGCCCATTCCAATCAGGCTTTCACCTCCTCCATATAAACTTCTCTCATCAAGGTCAATAATAACCACCATGTTGCCAAACCCAACGGTCAACATTCAGTCCTCATCTTACACTGGATCCCAGATCTATAAGCAGTATTTGTCCCAGTGGATCACTCCCTCCTCCTTGATATATTTTCTCTACTTGGTTTCTAGGACACTGCACTCTCTTGGTTTCTTTTTCCCACATCACTCCTTTATTAAAAACAAATTTTTTATTGAGGTATAACTGACAAAGCTATGTTTGTTTCAAGTGTACAAAATAATGATTTTTTATATATTTCAAAATGATCACAACAATAAGTCTACTTAACATCCATCACTACACATAGTTACAAAACTCATCACTCCCTTTTTGTTTCTTTTTTTGATGAAGAAGATTTGCCCTGAGCTAACATTTGTTGCCAATCTTCCTCTTTTTGTATGTGGGCCACCACCACAGCATGGCCACTGACAGACGAGTGGTGAAGGTCCCTGCCTGGGAACTGAAACTGGGCCACCGAAGTGGAGCACACCGAACTTAACCATTATGCCACCGGGGCTAACCCTCACCACTCGTTTTTAATCTCCTTTTCAGGTTCCTCCTCCTCTCCCCAACTTCTTAAGACCAGGGTTCCCAAGGGTCTTGGCTCTCCTTTCTTCTCTATATGCTCTCATTTCTTTGGTGATCTCATCCAATCCCATGGCTTTAAATACCATGTATTTATCCCATGCTGACAACACATACATTTATATCTCCAGCTCAGACTTCTCTCCTAAATTCTGAGCTTGAATATATCCACTTGGATATCCAAGAGAAATTTCAAAGTTAACATGTTTAATACTGCTTCCACCCTTAGCATCTCAGTTAATGGCAATTCCATATTCCAATTGCTAGGCCAAAAATTCTTGACTTCTTTATCCCACACATATTACACATCCATTAGGAAATCAGGCTGGGTCTACCTTCAAAATATACTCAAAATCTAAATACTTCTCACTATCTTCCCTGTTACCACTCTAGTTCATGCTAGCACCATCTCTCTCCTGGTTTATTGTTATATCCTCATAAGAGGTATCCCTGCATATGTCTCCCTGCCTTTAGTCTACTATCAACACAGTTTATGTTTATTTTCAGCATAAGTTAGATCATGTCACCTCTCAGTTCAGAATTCTCCAGTGGCTCCCCATTTCACACAGAGGAAAAGCTAAAGTCTTTATGATAGCCTTCAAGGCCCTATGTGATCAGTTCCCATTATCTCCCTAACTTTGTCCCCTGCCATTAATATCTTCCTCACATCCTTCTCTCCAGACACACTGGTCTCCATGCATGTTCCTAGAACATGCCTCTCCTTGCTACCATGTAAGTTCCACGAGGCAGGGATCTTTGTATATTTGGTTCTCTGTTGTATCCCAAACTCACATAACAGAGTCTGGCATAATAGTAGACTCTTCAATAAATATTTGCTGAAAGAATGCACAAATGGGGCTGCCCGGTGGCGCAGCGGTTTAGTCCGCGCTTGGCAGCCCGGGGTTCGCGAGTTCGGATCCCGGGCGCCCGCTGACGTCACTGCCTGTCAGCCACGCCGTGGCGGCGTCCCATGTAAAGTAGAGGAAGATGGGTACGATGTTAGCCCAGGGCCAGTCTTCCTCAGCAAAAAGGGGAGGATTGGCGACGGATGTTAGCTCAGGGCTGGTCTTCCCCACAAAAAAAAAAAAAGGAATGCACAAATGAATGAATACATAATTACCGGGCATCATCTGAAAATTGTGAAGAAAGGAGAATTTTCTCATTTCTTTGACTCACAGCAGGGGTGGGCACACAACAGCCTTCAGGCCGAAATCGAGCCTACCACCTGTTTTTGTAAACAAAGTTTTATTGTAACCACAGCCAAGACCATTTGTTTGCTTACTATCTGTGGCTACTTTCCCATACACTGTACTAGCAGAGTTGAGTGGCTGCTACAGAGAATGTGTGGTCCACAAAGCCTAAAATATTTACTATCTGAGTCTTTATGGAAAAAGTTTACTGATCCCTGATCTAAAGGGTGCATGCTGAAAGGGAGAATTCAGCTACTACTTGTTGCTCACGCAAAAATCCAGCCACCAAACCCAAAGAATGAAAAACACTCAGATTTGGGTAGGTGAGTCAGTCACTTAGTCCCAGATGCAACAACCTCACTTCGGGGGAAAAGTCAGCCTAGAAATGCTCCTATCCCATGCACAGGTGGTATTCTGTCTATCGAGGCAGCAAAAAGTAGCCGTGTTTGCCCACAGACATCACCAATGGGAAGGTGAGGGAAGTTAGTTCTATTTTTTTACGTCTGCATCAATTAATCTCTTAAGAGTTGAAAAATTTCCCCTAATTACCTCTTCTGAATCATGTTGCCACAGAAGAGTCATTTGTATCATATTCTTTGACTAAATGACGCATTTCAGTTCCTTAAAATAGAGTCAGCTCTCATCCATCTTGAAGACAGGGCTTCTTGGAACACCGACTGCACAGTGGGTGAGCTGGGGGCTCAGCAGGTGCTTCTCCAGGATGCTAAAACCTGGGCAGGGAAGAGGCGAAGGATGGGCTGTGGGACCTCCTCCAAAATGAGCCTCTGGTGGGCAAGTGGGCTCTGGCTAGAGGGCTTCCCTAAGAAGTTGTCATGGTGCTCAGGATGACTCAGGACTGGGACTGCTCTGGGCCTGTCCCAGCCTCCCTGGGGACTCCTTGGACTTGGAAGGACTCTGCATAAAGGAGCCAACTGAAAGCTGTGCACAGTCTAGAATTTAGACCCTTGGGAAGGGCTAGAATCAGACTAACCTCCTGAGCACCTGGTGACCCTGGGCCCATGAAATGTGGAACTTTGCTCCCTTTGCTTTAATCACTGGGGAAAAATATTCCTACTTCTCCAGTTCTCAGGCAGAACTCTCCCTCTGGTTACATCTCCCATGAGCGGGGTCCTCCCTTAAGGAGAAAGAAAGAAAGTTCTGTAATGTGAAGAAGAGAAGGCTGAGGAGGAACAATGAATCAAACGGTGGCCCCAAAATGACGCTCAACCATTACTTTGTAAAACAAAACAAAACTCGCTAGACTTCAATACAAGGCAAGGACCTTAAGAGGTGATAGCCACTGAAAATGCCAGATTAAAAACTCATTTGAGGAACATTCAGAAGTGCTTGCACAACAGAGAAAAAAGACAAACCTTGAATGATAGTCAACCACAGCAACAGATTTCTGAATTCAGGTCCCTCTGGGTGGTTTTGGAGTCCTTATTCTTTGGAGAATGTTAAGACCAGGGTGGTTCTACTAGGACTTTGGTGCAACCTTACCCAAATCCAGAGAACTGGGTTGGGTAAACCTCTAAACTTCCCTCTGACTCCACGTTTCCATGAAGGATTAAAGTAAAAGGAAATTCAAGGAGGAAGAAGAAGCAGAGGACTGTGGTGAATTTCTAGTCCTGGCCACCATCGTGCTGCCCTGCTGCTTACGTCTCTCCGCGGTACAAATCAAGACAGGGCTTCTCGAGGTGAATATTGCCATCGTTGTTAACAGCAGAGCTTGCCAGGAGACTGCCTGTCTTCTGACGGGAATGCTGGGAAACAAGAGAAGCTTCGGCAGAACATTTCAAAGGCACTTGGGACTACCCCCTTGCCAGGCAGATGTCTCTTTTCCTCAGCTTGGATGAAAGGAGATGAGCCGGGAAAACAACTCAATGAATGACTTTTTCTTTGATGCATTACCGGAAAGTCAAGAAGGGAATAATCCCAGAGGCTCTGATCTGACCGCTTTTCAGCCTCCCCCATGAGATAATAAGAATTCATAATAATCTACTAACTGATACACAGGAAAGTTATTTTGTTGCAAGCTTGGACCTAATGTGTTAAATAACAGGTAGCAACATTTGCAGAGGAAGTCACCAAGCACCGTGGGAGGAGGAAGTAGAAGAGACCTACAAGGAAATACTCACAGAGACATACACATAATTCTGTTTTTATTTTTATTTATTGTTATTTTTAATTTACTTATTTTTGTGTGTGAGGAAGACTAGCCCTGAGCTAACATCTGTTGCCAATCCTCTTCTTTTTTGCTGAGGAAGACTGGCCCTGAGCTAACATCCGGGCCCATCTTCCTCTAACTTTATATGGGATGCCACCACAGCATGGCTTGACAAGCAGTGCATCTGTCCGTGCCCAGGATCCAAACCTGGGAATCCCCAGGCCACCTAAGCAGAGAGTGCGAACTTAACCGCTACGCCACCAGGTTGGCCCCTGGATAATTCTATTTTTAAATAAGGTGTGGCGTGCCGGTTGCCTTTGACCTCAGGAAAATTACCCATGCATAAAGTCACATAGAGTGAAGGCAGGAAAACCAGGGTCCCCCATGATTACTGGAATGTACCCCATCACCTTCTATGCCACAAGTGCGGGGCTGCTACAGCCTCTGCTGTCTGTGGGGGCGCCTCCCTCTTCCTAGGAAGGTCACTTGCCCCCAGAGGAGACCACCATAGTGTTCAACAGGAGCATCTTTTAAGGAACTCTGGCCTCCCCTAAAGATATCTCTCCCTGCAGTGCCACCCTGCTCCTCTGCCCCCACAGCTACATCTCATCCAGCCCAGGTGCCAGAAACTTCTCCAGGGAAATCCAGCCCCTTCCCTAATGCCATGGGAGTCCCAGTCTCTGTACCTTTGGAATCCGGCAAACTCTGCAGCTTGGGGCTGCGGCCGCCTATTGGTGTGCTTCTGTTGGGCCTCTGCTGGCTTTGAGGGGTCTGGGAATAAGCTCACACTCTGTGAGGAGAGGGAGGAGCGTGGGGCCCGTGGAGGGCTTCCTCCAAACCAGTCTCTCCCCCAACAACCAGTGCTGCCGGTTCCCTCTGAAATTTACCTCATTACCATAAGTACTGCCTTCTTCTGAAAGCCTCACTGTGTAGCCTCACACGAGGACTGTACATTCCTCTAATTAATGTGACTCGTACTTACTGTGCCCATCTCGATTTCAAAATACCACTCCCCTCCATCCATTTATTGGAGAGATCCTCTGTTTGAGCCCTCTGGAGGGATGCTCCCACCCCAAATCATTTGTCCCCTGATAATGAGGTGAGCATGAGGGCACAAGGTCCCTGTTCATCCCACCACACGGGACTTTCTGTTTGTGTCTGGTGTGTCCTCACAGTGCCCTGGTCTGCCCTGCGTCCTGCACTGACCTCCAGGATGCCTAGCTGCCTGACTTTAGACTGGTCTCCTGGGTCTGCCCCTCTTGGCTCCCCCCGAGGTTTCTCCCACGTAAGGCTGCCAGCTCTGCCAGTCCCCTCAAGACCAAGCCTGCTGACAGTGCAATGTGGTATGGCCCCTGGATGTGTGCCAGGGCAAGGAAAGGCCAGTGGTCACCTTGAACCAGAGAAGAGAGGGGGCCCTGTCTCATCTCCTCATCGAGGATGGACTGTGATTATCACTTCCCAAACTCAGAAGAAGTGACTAGAATCTTGGTACTTTTGCGCTGGGAGAAACCTTTGACTTACGAATGAGGGAGCCAAAGCCAACAGCTCAGGTCAAAGAGCTGAGCTTGGCCTCTTGACTCTTGATCATACTCACTCTTTCCACTGCGTTAAGCTGCCTCAAGCTTTTCATTTCCTGTCAATTAACCTCTTCATTCTAAACTCTTCAGGTGCACAGAGTACCCCAAAACTACAGAAGGGAGAAAACCTTCCAATTGGTACTCTGGAAGGACATGTCTGAGAGAGGCGAGCAGGGTTTCTTCCCACCCAGGAGCAACCAGTGAAGAGCTTTTCTTTTAGACTCATCATCTCTGAGCCTGGCCATGGCTCCTGTGGCACCTCACACCTACCGGCCCCGACCTGCAGGCCTGAGCCTCTCCCAGGTATTGGCTGCTGTCCCAGCAGAAGGTGGGATGTCATAGCTGGGTGAGAAGATTACCTCAGTTAAGAACTCTTTCTCAGTGACATCTCATGCCTGTTTCCTGGAGAATGACTTGCATGCCCTTGGGTTTCTACGAATTTTTTAGTTCCTTATTCCTTGTCTGCCATGTGACCTATGACCTTTCATTAACCTAGCTGTGGGTTTCCTAGACTCCTGATTTCCTGCAGACAGCACCTCTGACCCACTGCCCACTCTGATCTTCTGTATGTCTCTGGCCTCACTCTGGATACTCATGCTGTGACTACCAGCTTCTGGGTCCTTCTCCAGGCCTGCTCCTCACCTGTGCCTCCATCTATCACAGCTCTCCCTGCACTGCCAAGTTCCTGAGACCTAGTTGATCTCTACACGGGTTTAAACCAGCCTGACTTCAAATACATAGGCCTGAGAAACAAGCTTGTTATTATTTTGGCTGTGATTATGTCACTTCATGGTACCATGGAGCCAGTTTGCACAAAACTTGACATGTGAAATGCGAACATTCCAAACAAATACACTAGAAGATATCTGAGTTTTTTACAAAAAGACTAGAAATATTAAAAAGTTAGATTTGGAAGGGACATTAAAAACACTTCAGTCCAGCATTTCCCAAAGTGAGTTCTAGGGAAAACAAAGAGGAACATACGTCCCGTGTATTATTCAATGAGAAAGAGTTCTGTGGTCAAATAAATTTGGAAAACACTACATATGGTAGCCCTCTCATGGGGATTAAACATAGATGTTAGCAAATTAAAGGCTCTGGAAAGTCCTCCCTCAAGGAAACCTCTTGGACTTTGTTTAACTCAGCACTAAACTGAACACATCTCTTCTTCAATGCATATTAATTCTGTAGATCTAGTGCTCTGCGGAATACGAGTCAGGAAATGTGGTTGAAGTTAAGTCCAAATCTTCCTTTTGCAGAGGAGGAGATGCAAACTTAATGAGGTTTCAGAGGCTTATTCAAGGTCACACAGGTGGTACCAGAGAGAACAGTGTCCAGAACAAGACTTCCAAATTCTCAGTCCAAGGCTCTTCCCACTAAACCCTGTTGATTCCTTTTTTTTTTTTTTTTTTGGTGAGGAAGATTAACCCTGAACTAACATCTGTTGCCAATTCTCCTCTTTTTGCTGAGGAAGATTGGCCCTGGGCTAACATCCATGCCCATGTTCCTCTACTGTATATGTGGGATGCCTGCCGCAGCATGGCTTGATAAGCAGTGTGTAGGTCTGTGCCTGGGATCCGAATCCATGAACCCTGGGCCACCGAAGCGGCGTGCATGAACTTAACCACTATGCCACTGGACCGGCCCTCCTGATTCCTTTTTAATAAATGGATTCCTCTGGGAATTCCTCAAAACATCAAGTGTTCTCAGTGCTCTTGAAATTATATTCAAGGAACACAGTTGTATTCACACAATGTTTCTGGAATATACATTTTGCATGAAGTGAGAAGAAAACTTGCTTTTTTATTTGAGGTAACAAATGGAGACTGGATTAATATTTTTCACTCAGCATAGGCACTAGATGACAACAGTGGTTGTCAATCATTTAAAACAGCAGATAACTGTCTCCATAATTTCCCAGGTAAGCGTTGAGCCCAGTGAATCTTTGAAATCATTTTTAGATTCACTGGTAAGTGATAATACAAATATGTGAAGTAGGGACATTGAAGTCATGTTTCTTCAAAGTGAGTTTTCTTTTTTCTTATTCCAAATCTATCCTCATAAATGCAGATTAAAACAATGAGATACCACTTCACATCTATAGAATGGCTAACAACAACAACAGAATACCAAGTGCTGACAAGGATAAGGAGCAACTAATTAGAACCCTCATACATTGCTGATGGGAATGCAAATGGAGTAACCACTCTCAAAAACGATTTGGCAGTTTCTTATAGAGATAAACATTCACTTACCACATGACTCAGCCATTCCTCTCCTAAGTATTCCCCAAGAGAAACAAAATCTTACGATCACACAAATATTTGTACGCAAATATTTATAGAAGCTTTTTTCATAATTGCCCAACATTGAAAATGATTGAAACGTCCATCAACAGGTGGTGTATGAACAAATGGTAAATATGTACAATGGAACACATGTCTATAATAAAAAGGAATGAAGTTTTGATACACACACAACTTCTCGAGGGCGTTGTGCGGAGTGAAGAAAGCTAATCTCAAAAGGTCACACATTGTTTGGTTCAATTTATATAACATTCTTGAAACGACAAATTATAGAGAGGGAGAACAGATTAATGGTTGCCATGGGTGAGGACCAGTGGGAAGGGGCAGGAGTAGAGGGTGACTATACAGGGGTGGCACTAGGGAGATCTTTGTGGTGATGGGAGCGTTCTGTACATTGGCTGAGGTGGTGGTTACATGAATCTGCTCATGTGATGAAATGGCAAACCTGATACCCAAGTCAGTTTCCTGCTTTTGATCTTATAATATGGTTATGTAAGATGTAACCATTGGAGGAAACTGGCCGGAGGGTACAGGGGACCACTTGGTACTATCTTTGCAACTTCCTATGACTCCATAATTATTTCAAAATGAAAAGTTTACACCCATATGTATATACACATGCGTGCGTACACACACATAACATGGATGAATCTCAAATCCATTATGCTAAGTCAGAGAAGCTAGGCACAGAAAGCTGCATTCTGATTGATTTCATTTATATGACATTCTGGAAAAGGCAAAACTTTAGGGATGGAGAACAGATTAGTGGTTTCCAGGGATGACATGCGAGGCAGCGTGGGGGAGTTTGGGATGACAGAACTGTTCCGTATCCTGATGGCTGCGGGGTCACATGAATCTATATGTGTGTTAAAATTCATGAAACTGTCCACTGAAAAAGAGTGAATTTTACCATATGTAAATTTAAAAATAAACTTTAAAAAATAGATTGTCAGTAAAACACAGAAAACTTTACTTCTGTTCCAAGAAACAATTGCGATTACTTTTGCATAAGTTACACATTTGATTTTCACAATTTAAATGTCCATAGTGACATTATCCAAAGGGGAAAAAAATTTCCTGAGATTGTGAGATTAAGTAAAAGATTATCTTTATATTTAATCTCTTCAGTGTTTTAGATCTTAGCAATACAAATGAGAGACTTTGATGGCATTTGGGTTACGGACCAGCCAGCTCAAATTACAGCTGGGTGGTTACCAAAGCTTGAATGATTATACTGTGAAATTAAAGTCTGAGCAGAGTATGGGAAAGCTAACTTGAAACCAAAGTAGGGTTTTGGCAAGAAAAAAAAAAAAAAAAAAACCTTGGGAGTTAATTACAATACTTGAATTCATTCCCTGCTTCCTTGAACACATTTTCAGTTAGCTCTCACAGCGGCTCAGGTGTACATTCCAGATTTAGCAGTTGATTCTCTAGACTCATTTGGAGTTTTGGAATGCACTTGTTTGTTCTCCACCCCACCCCACCTGTGAGTTTCTTTCAGCAGGTTTATTTATGCACTCCTTAACTTCTGTTGAACCTTTCTCATCTGAGTATATCAACAATAGGATAAGACTGGAATGTGTGCCACCATAAGCTGAAACCAGTGGGGACAGGTGACTAACAGCCCAACAACCTCAAATTTCAAGTCACCACTCTTGTGCTCAGTATTTTTTTTATGGTGTTTTGGCTTGGTTCCACGTCAGAAAGTTTAAACTCTGAAGTTGTAGATGTACCTCTTTTAAGAAGAATCAGCTAGTCTTTCGACGTCCATTTAATTGTTCCATCATCTTTTCATAGTTCTCAAGATAAGCAACTTCCTAAGGCAAGATTTCTTTCTCAGCATCATTATAGACAAACATTTAAAGCTGAAATTCCAGGTTGTGTCTGGTATTGAATCATTAGTAAACATGGAATCTCACATCTGCCCGTGCCTTCTCCCGCCTCTGGGAAGGTGTAGCTTCCCACTTCTCTGTATAGCTGAGCTTCCCTGCACACTTAAAAATGGAGCTTTCTGGCTCTGCACTCAAAGTGCCTTAGATGATGCTGATTGGAATCATGCTATAAAATATTTATCGCTCAGCTTTATTTACTAGTTCAGAGAGGCACGCCCTGTGGGCCTTTTGCTGTTTGTTTATATTTTTTCCTTTGATTTTTAGTAAAGTAATGCAAGCATGAATTTTAAAGAATCAAATAGCTCTACACTGTTTGTTAAGACAAATAGTAACAAATAGTAATCCTCCCACCGCCTCTTCTCCAGAGGAACCACTTTCAAGTGTCTGAGCTGTTGCTTTTGGTATTGACTTCTACATCCCTAAATAAAATGGTGGTGTTGCTTTTGAAGGGTAGGAGAATGTGCCAGCTCAAAGTAGGACCGTAGGAGTCAGGACATGCCACCCCAAAATGCGCTGCTTTGGTATATTGATTATTTTGAGCTGTAGGTACTTGAAATCAGCAATGCAGAGAGAAGCTTTCTCTGAACTGCCCTTATCTGCCGAAAGACAGATCCTCCAAAAGGATCAATTGTCATAAATCCCCTCCCTGGGAGTTTTGTCAACCAGGGAGGATTAACTCTTGTCACGGGAGAGGAGACTAGAAGTCCACACCACACCCGGACACACTTTGTCACAAACTATCACACTTCCCATCTATTCTCCCAAGGGCCCATTCATCTTTCCTAAAAATCAAGTCCTCACCTCCAAGAGGCCTACATCCCCATCCCTGTTCCCTATGAAAATGATACTTAAGCCTGAATTCTAAGTCACTTCTTTGAGTTACTCATTTTTCCCTGGGCATTGCCCACATATACGTGAAGTATATATGTTAATAAAGTTCTGTTTTTCTCTTGTCTATCTGCCTTTTATTACAGGGGTCTCAGCTAAGAACTCAGAAGGGTAGAAGGAAAATTATTTTTCCTCCCCTATGGTGTCCTTGATTTTTCCTTTTTAGGCATTATCTTACACTTTGCAAATTAGCAATCTGGATCTCTTTCCTCTCCCTACCCCCATAAAACACACACACCTGTCCATCCCCCTATCCTTCCCAACAGTCATATCATAATTTTTGTTGGATCTTTATTCAATGTTTATATCACTAAGACCATGTAAATGCTAATCTGAACTAAACCAAGTAGTAAACTACAATGACTTTTCCTATCCCAAACAACTTTTTTGTTTTGTTAATAATAGTTTTATTATTATTATTGTTGTTAATATGTATCACTAATTCAAACACAAACTCTCATTCAATTATATAAACATCCTCTCAAGACACTCAGAGCATCACATATCCTATCAATTTGATCTTCGTGAAGAAATGTCTCCCAGATTCTCTGACATGCTCCGGTCTGGACTGTTGGTTCTCAAACCCAGGTAGAACTGTGCCTTCTCCCGCCTGAAACCCTGGGATTTCCCTTCACCATCTTCCTGGGGATTCCCTTCACTTCTCTCTTGTGTTGGATCTCCTGTTTCCTGTATCCTGTGTCTTCTTTCTTGGTTTACACCCTTGTTTTGGCAAAGCATATCCTTTAGTATCTTCCTGATAAAGGCACATGGAAAATACAATTTTTGAAACATTGCCTTTCTAAATTGTCCTTATGGGATCCTCATACACAACTGATGTTTTGCCTACCTACAGAATTATAAGATAGGAGTCATTCTTCCTTCAAAGTTTTGAAAGCATCGCTTTATTGTCTTCTAGTCTCTGGTATTACTGTTGAGAAACCTGATGACATTTTAATTTAATCCTTTGTATCCTTTAATCTTCCAAGATCTTCTCTTTATCCCAAGAGTTCTAAAGTTTCACAATGACGTGTCTTGGTATGTGTCTGTTTTTACCCACTGTGTGTTAGTCTGGAAACTTACATCTTTCTGATCTGGAAAATTGTTTTGAACTATATTGTTAATGATTTCTTCCCTTCCATTTTCTCTATTCTCTCTTTCTGAATCTCCCATTATTTGGATTTTTAGATCTCCTAGACTAGTCCTCTAATTTTTAATTTTTTTGCTTTACACAATTTTTTCATCTTTGCTCTATTTTGGCGAGAGGTCTTCAATTTTATTTTCCAATATTTTGTTTAAAAATTTTTATGTTATGTTGCTAAGTGTTTAAAGCTCCTTTTTCTTCAAAAGTTCCATTTTTATATCACACTGTTGCAATTTCAAGGTTGGAATATCCTTTCTTATATCTCCGAAGATACTATTCGTAGGTTTTTTTAAAAGCTTCTTTTCTTTGAATATCTCTGTTTTTTCCACGTTGCTTTTTTTATGTTGGTTTGTCTTGGTTTGGATCTTTCGTATTAGTGTTTTCCTCACATGTCTGGTGATCCTTGATTATATGCTCATAAGAGTCAATAGAAACTCTGAATCTGTGACTGGGGCTTTTCAATAGTGAACTTCACCCTAGAGTGATCTGGCTGAGCTGTTTCAGGAAACTTGTAATCAGTGTCTTAAGACTTTCCTCTTGACCTGGTCAGATTCCCAAGAGGACTTTTCCAGTGGGACAATGGCCTGGCTGCCGGTATTCTGGGAGCTGAGGAGGATGGGGAGGGCTAGGGGTCTCAGATCCAATAAGAATGCATTCACTTCATCTCCTTATTTCTAAAATAGCACCCACCTCCATCTCTGCCTACAGTCCCCCAATCCAGAGGCCTTCTGTTTTCCCTCTTCAGAGAATAATCTAATATTCTGTGAGTGTGGAGGGAGCCATCTGTCTGACAGCACAAATTGGAGAAGGTGATTTGAGGATCAAATTACTCCTTAAAAAGCTTTCAACAAATCCTCCTTATTTAGACCCCTCCATTGATCCCCATTTCCAGAGATGCTCAGTGTTACCAATTCATGGTCTTTTTAGGGAATTTGTAGATAAATCAGCTTTCCTCACTGCTGATTTAGAATTCAGCTTCTTTATGTCTGCTAAGTCAGTTAACTCTCATGTATTTACTTTCCAGATGCCAAAAGTTTGCTGTGATTTTCTCCTCTTACACACTCCCCATGTTATTAAAAATCTCCTTTACTATAGTTTCACAGAGACTTCAGGAAAGAGGGATATTAGAGGCATGTTCCACCTGCCATCCTTATCTGGAAATCACCATGCACTTTCTATGACAATGTGTGACGTATCAATGACATGAAGCTCCCCCTGGCCTTTACAGAAGGTGCTGCTGATCAGGGTTAGAGCTATCTCTCAGATGCACCTCCTAACACTGTGGGGACACCAACATGTAGGGCCTGAAAACTTGCCATGCAGGACATGGGACCTTGCTTCCCTAGGCACCCTCCTGCCTTCCCTCACCCGGGTGGGTAGTAAGGGGTGAATGTATGTCCATGTGCTTGTCTGTGTACCTGTGCTTATGGAAGCAATGCTTGCCTTGGGCAAGTGTAAAGGAAATTTGTACTTAAGGTGATGAAACAGCTGAGGAAACCTTCAGAATTGTCTATTTCTGCCATCTAATATTACAAGAAGAAACAAAGACCCAGAGTAGGCTTGTGACATGTTGGAGGCCTATTCCCAGGAGGGACCCAAGAGCAATTTACTTTGCCCCCAAAATCACACAGCTAATTAATGGCAGAGTTGAGATGAGCACTTCCAGTCTTTGCCTTTCTCATTATGCCCTCTCCCACTGCCCCCATTGTACAGATGAGACAACAGGTCCAGAGGCTATGGGCTTTGCCTGTAGTTGTGAGGCTAGTGTTAGTTGCTTAAGAAGATAAATAATGCAGAAATAACAAAAGTAATACAGAGCTCTGATGTAGAAAAAAATGTTCTGTTGATGCTAGAAAGTAAACTGAATCATATTAAAAACTTTAAAACCAGAGTGACGTCAGCATCATGGCAGAGTGAGTTGTTCCCTTTGTCTCTCCCCTGTAAATTATAACCAGTCAGACATCCATTGACCAACAGAGGATTCCCTACACAGCACAACAGGATGCATAACAGATCCAGGCATCTATACAGCTGAAGGTGGGTGGACAGGACCCCTGAGAGGTAGTGGAACTAGGGGAGCACGCCTTCCCCTCTCCCCTGGCAGCTGTGATCCAGGGCATGGATCCCGCCACTGGCCCACATGCCTGTGAGAAAACAGGTGTGGCTTGCTTGAGTGACCCAGCGAGGACAGAGAGTCTGGATCGGAGCACTCCCTGCTCATTTCCCAGAGGACGTAGCCTGTGTGCCCACCAGTGATCCCGCAGGGGTGGAGAAGGTGGATCAGATTGCTCCCTGCCTGTCTACCAGCAGATCCAGCATGAATGCCCCCTCCCCACTGCTGTGGCAGTGGCTAAGTCCTTCCCACAGTGGGGATAGTATACAAAACTCAGATTTTCCTGGCTGGGATGGGTACTCTGACCTGAATTATAAACACATACCAGTTAGCACTAGAGACCAGAGGCTGCCCGGCAAGCAACAGAAACCTCAACCTGCTTAGCCCCTGCCCACCCCCCATTGGTGGCAGGGGGAACCTGTGACCAGAGGCTTCAAGAACCACAGCAGAACTTGTGACCCAGCTCCCAGTGGTGACATCCCCAACACTGGCTCCACCAGCAGTGGGGGCTGCACACAATTCCCTACATCCCCTGGCCCCCAGCAGTGGCAGTAACACCCATGAACCCAGCACCCTTGGCTGCAGTACAACCAGCACCCCCAGACAACCCAGGAAGAGCAGAACAGGTGGTGCATGGGGCCGCAGCATCAGAGCCCACAGAGAGCCGGTGGAGGCACACAAGACCCAGGTGACCCTGGAAGCAGTGGAAATGCTCATAGCCTGGTGAACTTGGTGGTAACACTTGAGATTAAAGTGAAGGCACCAGCACCCTGGAGGCACAAGGAGGCACTGATGATGCCCCAGTAGAGGTGGTGGAGAGAGGAAAGTGCAGGCTCTTAGCTACAACCAGCAGCAGCACAGAACCAAAGTAACCAAAGCCAAACCCATACACACATGCTGGTGTGTATGTGGTGTGTTATTACCACATACACACCAGCAGAGGACCAATTCATCAAACACCATGAAGAGCTACAGTGACGTGGCAGAACAGAAGAAGGACAGCTCTCCAGAAACCAAACTTGAAGTTACAGAAGATTACCATCTGACTGACAGAGAATTCAAAATAGCTGTCATAAAGAAACTCAACAAATTATAAGAAAATTCAAAAAGACAGTTCAATGAGCTCAGGAATAAAATTAATGAACAGAGGGAGTACTTCACCAAGGAGGTTGAAACTCTGGGAAAAAAACCAAACAGAAATTCTGGAGATGAAGAACACAATAAATGAGATAAAAAATAATGTAGAAAGCATTAAAAATAGAGTAGACTATAGGGAGGAGAGAATTAGTGAGCTCAAGGATAGAAACCTAGAAATGAGTCAGGTGGAAGAGGAGAGGGAACTAAGACTTTTAAAAAATGAAGAAATTCTTTGAGAAGTATCTGACAATTAGGAAAAGTAATAGAAAGATCATAGGTATCCCAGAAGGAGAAGAAAGGGACAAGGGGGCAGAGAGCTTATTCAAAGAAATAATAGCTGAGAACTTCCCAAACCTGGAGAAGGAACTGGATATGTAAGTACATGAATTACCTTAATGCCAAAAGACCTTCTCCAAGACATATAATATTAAAACTGTCAAAAATCAATGACAAAGAAAAATATTAAGGGCAGCAAAATGAAAGAAAATAACTTACAAAGGAATCCCCATCAGGTTTTCAGTGGATTTCTCAGCAGAAACCCCACAGGCTAGGAGAGAGTGGAATGATATATTCAAAATACTGAAAGATAAAAACTATCAGCCAGGAGTACTTTATCCAGTGAAATTATCCTTCAGATATGATGGAGAAATAAAAGCTTTCTCAGACAAACAAAAGCTCAGGGAGTTCATTGCCAATAGACCTGCCTTACAAGAAATGTTGAAAGGAGACCTCCTATCTGAAACTAAAAAGCAAAGTTTCACCAAATCCTGAGCAAGGAGATAAACAGACAGACAGAATCAGAAAATTGCAGTTCTATATCAGAATAGGTTAGTAAACACTTAATTATGACATAAAAGATAAAGGGAAAGAAAGCATCAAAAATAACTATAACTAACACAATTAGCTCACAAACTCACAACACAAAAAATAAGAATTTGTGACAACCAAAAATAGAAGGGGAAAAGGAAAAGGATGGAACCTGCATAGGCTAATGGAGAAAAGAGGCTATCAGAAAAAAGACTATCTTATCTATGGGGTCTTTTATACAAACCTCATGGTAACCACTAAAAAAAATCAGAGCAGAGTCACAAATCATAAATAAAGAGAAAATTGAGAAAAACGTCACAGAAAACCACCAAACTGAAATCGCAGTCAGAAATACAAGGGAAAAGAAACAATGGAAAAGTAGAACTGGAAAACAAAAGAAAAAATGGCAGTATTAAGCCCTCATATATCAATAACCACTCCAAATGTAAATGGATTGAATTCACCAATCAAAAGACACAGAGTGGCTGGATGGATTAAAAAACAAGACCCAACAATATGCTGCCTCCAAGAAACACGTATCCACTCCAAAGACAAACATAGACTCAGAGTGAAGGGATAGAAGATGATACTTCAAGCAAATGACAAGCAAAAGAAAGCAGGTGTAGCTGTACTTATATCAGATAAAACAGACTTCAGGATAAAAAAGACAACAAGAGACAAAGATGGGCATTATATAATAATAAAAAGGGCATTCCAACAAGAAGACGTAACACTTATTAATATATATGCACCTAACATAGGAGCACCAAAGTATGTAAAGCAACTATTAACAGACCTAAAGGGAGAAATTGACAGCAACTCAATAATAGTAGGGGATCATAACACTCCACATACGTCAATGAATAGATCATCCAGGCAGACATCAAAAAGGAAACAGTGGTCTTAAATGAAACACTAGACCAGATGGACTTAATAGGTATACATAGAAGATTCTATCCAAAAACAGCAGAATACACATTCTTGTCAAGTGCACATGGAACATTCTCAAAGATAGATCATATTTTGGGAAACAAAGAAAATCTCAATATATTTAAGAAGATTGAAATCATATCAAGCATCTTTTCCAATCACAATGGTAAGAAACTAGAAAGCAACTACAAGAAAAAAGCTGGGAAAGTCACAAATATGTGGAGACTAAATGACACACTACTGAACAACCATTCAATCAGTGAAGAAATCAAAGGAGAAATCAAAAAATACTTAGAGACAAATGAAAATGAAAATACAACATGCCAACTTATGAGATGCAGCAAAACTGGTACTAAGAGGGAAATTTATAGCAATACAGGTCTACCTCAACAAACAAGAAAAATCTCAAATAAGTAATCTTAAACTACACATAAAAAAACTAAGAAAAAAAGAACATAGCCCAAAGTCAGTAGAAGGAGGGAAATATTAAAATCAGAGCAGAAATAAGTGAAATAGAAACTGAAAAAACAATAGAAAGGATCAATGAAACTAAGAACTGCTTCTTCTTTGAGAAGAAAAAAAAATTGACAAACTCTTAACTAAACCCACTAAGAAAAAAAGAGATGACTCAAATAAATAAAATCCAAAATGAAAGAGGAGAAATTACAATGGATACCACAGAAATATAAAGGATTATAAGAGAATACTATTAATAGCTATATACCAACAAATTGGATAACCTAGAAGAAATGGATAAATTCTTAGAATCATACAACCTCCCAAAACTGTATCGAGAAGAAATAGAGAATCTGAATAGACCAATCACAAGTAAAGAGATTGAAACAGTAATCAAAAGCCTCTCCCGAAACAAAAGTCCAGGACCAGATGGCTTCTCTGGTAAATTCTACCAAACATTCAAAGAAGATATAACACCTATCGTTCTCAAACTATTCCAAAACATTGAAGAGGATGGGATGCTTCCTAACTCATTCCATGAGGCCAATATTACCCTGATACCAAAAGCAGACAAGGACAACATGAAAAAGGAAAACTACAGGCCAATATTGCTGAGGAGCATTGATGCAAAAATCCTCAACAAAATGTTAGCAAGTTGAATAAAAGAATACATTAAAAGAATCATACACCACAATCAAGTGTGATTTATTCCAGGGATGCAGGGATGGTTCAACATCCACAAATCAATCAATGTGATACATATTGATTGTGTATCACAATCAATTAACAATATGAGGAATAAAAATCACATGGTAATCTCAATAGATGCAGAGAAAGCATTTGACAAAATCCAACATCTATTTATGATAAAAACTCTCAATAAAATGGATATAGAAGGAAAGTACTTCAACATAATAAAGGCCATATATGACAAACCCACAGCCAACATCATATTTAACAGTGAAAAACTGAAAGCCATTCCTTGAACAGGAACAAGACAAGGGTGCCCACTCTCGCCACTCTATTCAACATAGTACTGTAAGTTTTGGCAATCAGGCAAGAAAAAGAAATCAAAGGGATTCAAACTGGAAAGGAATCTCTAGACAGATTGATCAGGAAAAAAGAGAGACAACACATATTACCAATATCAGGACTGAGAATTGATCACTACAGATTATACAGATATTAAACCAGTGGTTCTCCACTGGGGCTATTCTCCCCCCACTCCCAGAGGATAGGCATTTCTGGAGACAGTTTTAATTGTCACAACTAGAAATTTTGGGGGATTACTACTGCCATAAACTGGGTAGAGACCAGGGATGTTGCTAAAAATCCCACAATGCACAAGACATGCTCCCTCAACAAAGAATTATCCACTCCCAAATATCAGTAGTGTCCTGTTGAGAAACCCTACATTAAAAGGATAATAAGGGAATATTATATACAATTTTATGTCAATAAATTCAACAACTGAGTTGAAATGGACAAATTCCTTGAAAGACACAAACTACTAAAGCTCACCAGTAAGAAATATCTGGACAGCCTGATATTTATTAAAGAACTGGAACTTGTAGTTAAAAAGCTTCCTACAAAGAAAACTCCAAGTCCAGGTTGTTTTACTGATTAATTTTATGAAATATTTAAGGAAGAAATAACACCAAATTCTGTCTAAACTCTTCCAGAAAATTAGAAAGGTGGAAACACTTCTCAACTCATTCCTTGAGGTCAGCATTGCAAGGATACCACAAATCAAAGACCATACAAGAAAAGAAAACTACAAACCAGTCAAATCCGACAATATTTATAAAAAATATAACACATTATTACCAAGTGGTGTTGATTCCAGGAATTCAAGGTTAGTTTAACATTTGAAAATTAATGAATATAATTCATCATGTTAGTAAACTAAAAAAGAAAAATCATATGATCATCTCCATAGATACAGAAAAAGGATTTGATAAAGTCCATCATCCTTTCCTTATAAAAACTCTCAGCACGCTAGAAATAGAAGGAAATTTCCTTAATCTGATAAAGGGCAGCTGCAAAAAACCTACAGCTAACATCATACTTAATGGCGTAAGACTGAATGCTTTCCTCCCAAGATCATGAACAAGTCAAGGATGTCTGTTCTTGCCTATTCTATTCTATTCCATTCTAATCATTGCACTAGTTAGTGCAATAAGGCAGGAAAAAGAAATAACAGTCAATCAGGAGTGGAAAAGAAGTCCAGGTGTTTTTATTCACAGACAACATGATCATCCATGTAGAAAATCTGACAGAATCTACAAAAAAGCTACTAGAACTAATAAATGAGTTTTGCAGGATATATGATCAATATACAAAATATTTCTATATACTGGCAATGAACAATTGGAAATTTAAACAATAATACATTAGCAATAGCATCAAAAATATGAAATACTTAGGAATAAATCTGAAAAAAAGATGTTAGAGACCTGTAAACTGAAAACAACAAAATATTGCTGACAGAAATTAGAGAAGACCAAAATAAAGTGATTTGAAAAGATCACAAGGTAATTGAAAAGATCCACAAGACAAAAAGACACTGTTTTTAACCTGGAGGGGCTCACGGTCTAGCTGGAAAAACACAACCAACAAGTCAACCAGAAAATACTTCTCTTCCTTTAAAAAAACATTTATTCAGTACCTACTGAGTGGCAATTTCTGTGCCATATTCTAGGATACAAATATGATGAAGACCCATTCCAATTCCTGCCCTCGAACTTACATTCTAGCAAAGGAGACAGACAGGAAAACAAAACAGTTGTGATATAAAGTGCTAAGTGCTACTGTGGGCAGATGGGGGCCAAAGGAGGGAACCCAGGCCACGGCTGGCTCTTTTGAGTCTCAACTCAAACTTCACCTTCTCTGAGAAGCCCTCCCTGATCACCCTAAATCACGCACCCTTCCAATCACGCTCCATCACCACCTGTTTGTTTCATTCACAGACTTTATCACGACAGGTAATTATGTGTGGGTTTGATTGCTAATTAGTTTATTCTCAATCTCTTTCCATGAGAACATAAATTTCCTATGAAGGTTAATTTTATGGGTCAACTTGGCTAGACCATGGTACCCAGATGTTTGGTCAAACACCAGTCTAGATGTTGCTGTGGAGGTGTTTTTCAGATATGATCCACATTTAAATTAGTAGACTTTGAGTAAAGCATATTATCCTTATGATGCAGGTGGGCCTCATCCAACCAGTTGAAGGCCTTAAAAACAAAGACTGGGATTTCCTGAAGAAAAAGAATTCTCAAGACTACACCATAGAGACTCGACTGTGTTTCCAGCCTGCTGCCCTGTGGAGTTCAGACTCAAGGCTGCAATATCAAATCTTACCTGAGTTTCCAGCCTGCTGGCCTGCCCTACAGATTTTATACTTGCCAGCCCCCATTAAGTGCATGAGCCAATTCCTTAAGATCGGTCTCAATCTCTCTCTCTCTCCACACACACACACACACACACACACACACATCCTATTGGTTCTGTTTCTCTGGAGAACTCTGACTAGTACGCTCCCTAATGGAATGGGCAGTGATGGACGAGACAGTATGGCCCCCAAACTGTTACAGGTCTACCATGAGATAAATGTAGAAGTTGAGAGTAAGAATTTATGAACTTTTATAGTAATTTGAAATTGCATGACATCCAAGTGCATTTTCATTGTATTTTACAAAAGCATTGGTTTGCAGTGGATTGAAAACCAACAGGCCTGGCCCTCCATAACAGAGAGCTTGAGATGCACTGAGTTAGACCACAGCGTTGCCTATCTGACTCATTACTGTATTCCCAGTGCCTGCCACTGGGGTTTGGGCAGTCCAATAGACAACACCTGCTCCCTGCTGAGTGGAAGCGATTGAGAGAGACAGATATACTGCCACACACAGTTTTGCCTTCAGCTTCTAAAGGACTGAGAATAACTTTTGGGAAATGGAATCTGCACAACTGTGTAGGTGTTTAATGGGAGATGAGCAGGGGGAAGGGAGAAGAAGGGGGCACGCAAAGATCCTGACTTTTCAAGCCTGCAGGAGAGAATGGTGACACCATTCCCAGGAAGGAGGAGTGGGTTTGGAAGTTCAGATAATGGTTTCCTATTTGGATTTACTGAGTGACAATGGGCTATCCGAGGGTGAAGCTGAAATACAAGCCCGGAGAAGTCAGAGAGGGGGAGTTGGGCATTGTTGGCAAGGCGGGATGACAGAAGTTGGGACTCTCCCAGGAGAGAAGGCCCAGGATGGATCCTTGGAGGAATGCCTGAGCATGAACATCTTCCCCAGGTAGATCTGAGTCCACATGAAGACCTAAGACATCCCCCACACATGAAAAGACAAAACAAACAGATTTACAAACATCAGGGCTCCTTGGTAGATCTCTCTATTAGTCTGCTGCGGCTGCCATGACAAATTATCACAGACTGGGTGGCTTTAACAACAGATATTTATTTTCTCAGAGTTCTGGGGGCTAGAAGTCCAGGATCAAGGTGTTAGCAGGTGTCTCCTGAGGCCTTTCTCCTTGGTTTGAAGATGGCCGCCTTCTCTCTTTGTCTTCATATGGTTTTTCCTCTCCATGTGTGCACTCCTGGTGTCTCTTTGTGTGTCCCAATTTCCTCTTCTCTTATAAAACATTATATTAGTTTCAGGGATACAATGTAATGATTCAATATTTGTATACATAGTGAAGTGATTATCACAATAAATTTAGTTAACATCCATCACCATACATAGTTAAAAATTTTTTTTCTTGTGATGAGGACTTTTAAGATCTACTCTCTTAGCAATTTTCAAATATGCAATCCAGTATTATTAACTATAGTCACCATGTTGTACATTACATCTCCATGACTTATTTATTTTATAAGTGGAAGTTTGTATCTTTTGACCTCCTTCACCCGTTTCACTCACCCCTAACCCCTTACCCCCACTGGCAACCACCAATCTGTTCTCTGTATCTATAAGCTTGGTTTTGTTGTTGTTGGTTGGTTGGTTTTTTAGATTCCACATACAAGTGAGATCATATGGTATTTGTCTTTCTCTGTCTGACTTATTTCACTCAGCATAATGCCCTCAAGGTCCACCCATGTTGTCACAAATGGCAAGATTTCATTCTTTTTTATGGTTGAATATATATACATATACACCACATTTTTTTAATTCATTCATCTACCAATGGACACTTAGGTTGCTTCCAGATCGTGGCTATTGTAAATACTGCCATGAACATGGGGGCGCATATATCTTTTCTAGTTAATGTTTTCATTTTCTTCAGATAAATACCCAGAGATGGAATTGCTGGATCATATGGTATTTCTATTTTTAATTTTTCAAGGAACCTCCATACTGTTTTCCATAGTGGCTGCACCAACAGTGCACCAGGGTTCCCTTTTCTCCACATCCTCACCAACACTTGTTATCTTATCTTTTTGATAATAGCCATTCTACCAGGTGTGAGGATATATCTCATTGTGGTTTTGATTTGCATTTCCCTGATGATTAGTGGTGTTGAGCATCTTTTCATGTATCTGTTGGCCATCTGTCAAATTTCCTCTTCTCATAAGGACACCAGTTAGATGGGATTAGGGTCCACCCTAATAACCTCATTTAGACTTAATCAACCCTTTAAAGGCCCTATCTTCAAATACACTCACATTCTGAGGTGCTGGAGGTTAGGGTTTCAACATACGAATTTGAGAGGGACACAATTCAGCCCATAACGATATCCAAAGTTAGTGAGATCCTTCTGGAGAAGGGGTTACTTTCGGGAAGCCCATGTGGGCACTTAGGGGAACCAGGTATCTCTAAGCTAGGGCTGGTCCCCAGGGTGCTCTGCATCCTTCCAGGGGAGGCTAAGAATGCACTATGTGCCCAGTAATCAAGTCCCCACACCAATGAATTCCTTTCTCCTGATTCTTGATCCCGGAGGCACAGAGGTGGCTTGTATAAACAGACTGGTGGAGGACATGGAAAAATCCTTCCCTCATGAGGCCCAGGCCGGAGCACCAGGAGGCTGTCCTGCTTATGCAAGAGCCCCAGGATGGAAAGACCAACCTGGGGCATGGGTTTGGAGCATGCTCTCTGGCTCCCTCTTAGTATGCTTAGACAATGCTTTCCAAAGATGCTCAGACACATGAATGACAGCGAGTGTGTGGAGGAAGGAGGGCAGAAGAATTGCAGTTGGGTGGGCTCACCAATAACAGGTCCCAGGCCGCTCTCATGGGTTGCCAGAGAGCTCAGCCCTGCCCGTGGTGCACACCTAGCTCTTCTCCTCTCTAAGCTTGAGTAACGTGTGTTTTCTGGTACCAAGAAGAGGTCCTATCCTTTGGACCCTGATCCTTTTTCTAAATTAAGGGAAGGATTCCCCTGGAATAAGTGGTAGGTGCCTGAAGAAGAATATCCTGGAGTCTAAATCTTTTTAATTATATTTTTTTCCTTTCATAGTTACGTACACTTAAGATGCACCCAACTGAAAAAAACATCCATTTCTTTGCTTATACAGAATTTGAATATTATACAGCTTACTTACCTAAGCTATTTTTAAGTTATCTTTAATCTTTGGAAAATATCTATGACATCACTGAAGGAAGGGTAGTTGTGGCAAGAGCAGGAATTTGTATTTGCAAAAGCTGGGCCAAAGTCCCACTCCATCAGGAGGCTGCGATTATTACTAAATAAGCACGTTGTTGTTTGCTGTTCTGAGTTCTAGTCTTTAAACTGTAGATAATAATAGTATCTACTATATTGAGTTGTTTTGAAAACCAAATGACATCATATACCTGATAGACTGAATCCTTCTGAAAATATTACAGATAATGTAAATTAGGCAGCCTGGTGTAGTGGAGCTCTGGACAGAGAATTTGAAGTTTGGGTTCTAATAACAGCTTGGTTATCATCTGTCGGGTGATGTTGAACAAATCCCTTTCTATCTCTGAAGGCTCAATTTTCTCATCTAAAACATGAGTGCCACTTCTCAACTTTAATGTACATAAAAATCAACATTGCTATGTCCTGGCCCCACCTCCAGAGATTAAATTTGGTGGTTCTGAGATGAGGCCAAGAACCTGCATTTTTAACAAGCATCTTAAATGATTCTGATGCAAGTAGGCTGGTGACCCACCAAGTGGAACATTGGTGTGGACTTTCATTCATTCGTTCAACAAACATTTGTTGAGAACCTACTGTATGTTTTAGGAGCTAGAGAAGCAAGAAGGACCTTTCTCTCCTAGAGTTTACAGCCATAAACATAATAGCACAATATGGTAGTCATGAGAACTACAGTGTAGAACACGAAATGGAGCATGGGGACAGAGAGGGGTTGGAACAAGCATGGAGCCATCCAGTTCAAGACAACCGATCTTGCCCAGCACTCGTGTACCACAGTGTCTACATCACTCAACAAGTTGTATTATGCACTTGTCCCAGTCTGACTTGCTTCTAGAGGCCACGAAGGACACCAGAGAAGTGTGGGGTGCAGGTGGGTGCCATTCCTCATCAAACTCACCCTACAATTGGCAAACAAGGAGCCAACAAGTCCAGAAAGTGTGTAAGTATGTGCTCCATGGTGTGGTGCTGATTCTAAGTGCAGTGGGGTTTACCAAGAGTGGGGATCAGCCTGGGCCGAAATGGTTGAAAAAGCTTCTCAGAAGACATGGTTCTGAGACAGCTCTCAAAAGATGTGTTAAGGGCCTGTCTGGTGGCATAGTGGTTATGTTCACGCTCTCTGCTTTGGTGGCCTAGGGTTCGCAGGTTTGGATCCCTGGCGTGGTCGGATGCACCACTTGTCAAGCCATGCTGTGGCAGCGTCCCACATATAAAGTAGAGGAAGATGGGCGTGGATGCTAACCCAGGGCCAGTCTTCCTCAGCAAAAAGAGGAGGATTGGCAACAGATGTTAGCTCAGAGCTAATCTTCCTCACACGCACAAAAAAGATGTGTTGACTTGAGAGAGGGAAACAAGCCAATTTGCAGACCAGCAGGCTTTACAAAGATTTCGAGGTTGTTTATGAGATTGGCAAAGGTGTTTAAACCTGGAGAGGTTTCATCCCTACAGCTATCACAAGGAGAGGCGTAACCGTGGAGGAAAAGCAGGGAACATCAGCTCTCACCTTGACTTTGCCACATACTGATTTTAGAGCCTCGGCATATCATTTAATCTCTCTGAACTTTCATTTCTTCACTCACAAAAGAGGGATAATAATTTATGTCAACCTCTCCCACAGGCATAGGGTAAGGGGAGAGAGGAGCTAATAGCTGGGAGCGTGGTTTGGATAATAAAGAATAATAGGAAGAAGGCTATTGTTAAGCATTATCTTTATGATTTTGCAGCTCACAATTGGAAATCTCTCTGCATAACTGCACCACAAAGAGTCTTGAAGCTATGGATTCCCTGTGGGCACTTTACCTTCAAACCCATCAGATTTAGTAGATACTAAAACCCAGTTTTCATGGCTCTATTTTTCACTGGATAGCTTTAATATTCGCTAGGTGCTTACATCCCTGTATCTCCTTCCAAGTGGCTCCTGACTTACTGCTCAGGGTCGCTTATGCACACAGGAGAATAGTGACCCAAGATGCCTGCTCTGATGTAAGCTACATAAAAATGGAAAATATGGCACACTTTAAAATCGACCTCATATTTTGAGCACAAACCTGCATTTTGTAATTAACCCGGGGCTCTGCATCTGCTTGAGCACAGGGTGATGGAGATGCCGGAGGTGGGGTTATGGACGTCCAGACATGACAGCTTTAGTTCATGGAAAGGAACTTTAAATCTTATCATCATATCAAGTCAAACATGCTTAATTCAGTGTCTCTGGTCTCACAAACTTGTGTCTAAAAAGTAAATTATGATCCTCTTTTAATACCAGAATTATGATGTCATGGACTCACACTGGAATTTCTAAGAATTCCGGAGAGCACTGCCCCACATCCTCCAGGACATATGACTCTGCTTCTGCTGCTGTGATGGAGCCTTGACCTCTACAGTTTCATGGGACATCTATCCTATTGGGCCCAGCTGTCCTTGGCGAGTGGTCCCCACTGCCACCCACACTCAGCCTCAGGGAAAGGACAATCTCCTCTTCCATTCCCCACAGCTCAACTGAGAAGGTGTGCTGACTGTAAACCAGGTGTCACTGGAGACTTGGGGATAACTGAAGGACAACACAGAGGGGGACGATGCTGCATGAGAAGGATGAGCACACACAGGCTCAGTCCCCACACTGCCCTCAGCAGGCTTCCTTGGGGACAGGGCACCTCCCCACCACCCATAGCCCACCAGTGAGAATCACCAGGTGGCTCTACATCTTGGAATTAAGGCCAAATAAGTCCCAGAGAGAAAAGTCCTACTTCCCCCCATCTCTGTCCCCATCTTTTCCTACTCTGGGATTAAACTCTTTTCAGGATGAACAGTAGGAACCTCCCTTTGATAGAGCAAAACATCCACTCCCACCCACAGGGTCTGGTCACCACTGGCCAATACCAGTCAATAGAGTCACTGATGATGCGTTTCATAAAGTCCAGCCCATTCAGTCTTAGGTGCCATCAAGACTCAGTCCAGGAGAACAGATACTGTATGATTCCACTGATATGAGTTTTCTAGAGTAGTCAAATTCCTAAAGACAGAGGGTAGAATGGGGATTAGCTAGTGGCTGGGGGAGGGGAGATGGAGAGTTAAGATTTAATGGGTACGAGAGTTCAGTTAGAGAGGATGAAAAAGTTCTGGAGATAGGTGGTGGTGATGGTTGCAAGATAATGTGAATGTACTTAAAACCACACTTAAAAATGGCTAAAATGGTAAATTTTATGTTATATATATTTTACCACAATAAAATTTTTCAAAAAGAATCATCCCAGGTGGCACTGTGCCAGTCTGGGCCAGTTCTTGTCACTATCTCCCTCCGGTGTGAGGTTGGGCGGAAACCAGGCCCTCGGGAAGAGTCCAGCTCTCCTGTGAGCATGCTTGGACTGAAAAGCACACAAACATTTTCAAAGAGCAACAACATTTTCCTGCTCAGGCTAACTGTGGAGAAAAAGTAGATATTTTTTCTAACTCTGCAGGGGTGCAGCCAGCTGGTGCTGACAACTGCCCTCTAAGAACTTTGACATGTGCCAGCTTCACATTTCTGTGACCTAAAGGCCCCTCCTGATTGATTTTCTCAAAACTCAAGAAATCTCTCCAGGGGATATAGAGCCTCTACTTCTGGTGCAGAAAACTTCTGGCAACTTTTAAATGGTAAAGAGTAAAAGATCGAGACGCTACAAGCACCTGGTCACACAAGGGTAGACTTTGGGGCACCATCAAAATCTACGTGGATTTGACAGATCAAATTGGAGTTCAAAGACGTTTTAGTCTTCCCTCTGGCTACACTCTCCTCCCTTTTTGGGTTATCTGCTCTCTGGCTTTCAGCCCTCAGGAGCATTTGGGTGGAAAGATTTGGGAAGCCTGATCCAGTGTCAGCTTTTGCTAGAATCGCCTGTCTTGGGAAAGGCCTAGGTTGCATTCCTCACAGCTGGAGGCCCCACCCAGAAACCTGAGAAATACACTGTTGAACAGCTTCATAGTCTCCACTTGTGAGCACGTTGATTACAGTGAAGCTAAAGGGAGTTTACATAAGAGAAAGGAAAAGAACTTAAGTGCAGCAATGAAATCCCACAAGGAGAATCCCCCAATGTGGGTTACCAGCCCTGAACAGACCCTCCTCTGGAAGAGTCTACTTAGCACACCTGTTTGGCCTGGAAATGCCAGATGCCCCCTGTCAGTTCTCAGGAGGCCTCAGTGGGGCTCTGGGGTCCCACACACTCGCCTAAGAAGAAGAGAATTCCAAGAAGTCACTATGAATTACCTTAAGGTGGCCATCAACAGCTTCTGAACATCTGTTAGGATAAGATTTCTAAAGCTGGAAAAAATATTTGAATGACTATCAAACCTGGACCCAAATCAGTAGATTTCATTTACTACTATTAAAAAGATTTTCTGCTGCTCCAACTTAGTGAAAAGCTTTTGAAAGGAAATTATATATCTGTTCTTCTTGGCTGCCCAGCGTCTAAATGTTTACATTTCAGGAATCCCCCACTTTATCGAGGCAAAGCTTGCCTTGCATTATAGAGAAAGAAAATGCCAGAGACTCACCTCCCAGGACTCCCTTGCAGCTCAGGCAGTGACCCAGGCTCTGCCCATCAGAGGGCCCCCGTCCAGGCTTTTGACTGGAAGCTACCATGGGGGATCAGAATTCGCCACCTCAAATTATGTCTCTTTACCTTATTTTCTCTGAAAGAAACTTTGACCTCCCCCCACCCCACAACTAACTGCTTAAAAGAATTTAACATAGAAGACCTGTTCCAGGAAGGAGCCACCGCCATATGACAGTTATAGTATAATGTAAAGTAGGTGTGATAAGAAAGGCACCAACAACCCCATCTTATCGCAATTCTGTCTCTCAGGCCACATTCTCTATAGGTGGCCCAGTGAAGAGTCGTCTGACAAACATTTGCATTTCCATCTCCATGGAAATTGTCTTCCTCCCCTCCAAAATCTCAAACCACTGCCCCCAACATCCTCCTTGTCTTAAGGCTGAATTTACTTAAGCAAGCAGCTTAGTCAGAATGGCTGAGTTGCTCAGTTCTCTTTCTGAGTTTCTCCCATGTACATATGTTATTAGACTTTGTTTTATTTTCTCCTGCTCACCTGCCTTTTTAATTATTTGGCCAGCCATAAGAAACTTAAGGGGAAGGGTAGGGGGAATTCTCCTTCTTCCCCAACATTTTTGGCGTAGTTGGCAGGATCCCCACTGGCTGGCAAGTTGCCTTCTCTGGCTGAAGGACTGCTTTCTCCTAGCACTACT
The DNA here is from genome assembly GCA_031878705.1 of Tapirus indicus. Lineage (NCBI taxonomy): Eukaryota > Metazoa > Chordata > Mammalia > Perissodactyla > Tapiridae > Tapirus > Tapirus indicus. The sequence continues at coordinate 27,072,381 of CM062937.1, read as the reverse complement.
GCAGTGGAGCCATCCCAGACCCCTGACAAGAGCAGGCAGGAGGTAAGAGTTCTTACCATGTCAGTCTCCCAGATCTCTGCCTGCAGGGTCCAGTGGAAGGGGGAACAGTGAGGTTTTTTTCTTTTCTAAATTTAGATTAGCAGGAGGAAATATTGGTGATGTTAGCCCTTGGAATCCAGTGACTCTAGGCTCTGGTTGAGTACTCACTGGTTAATTGATCCTTTTCCTCCCAGAAATAGTCACCTTTGCTCCTTGTCTCTGTCTTTTTTTGTCATTTGTCATAAGACACAGGCATCTCCATAATCCTGTTGTCTAGGAATATGCACATGAAGTGAAAAGCTTTGCTAAGGGCATCTTGGAAGCCAAAAAGGCCACAAATTTGGTGGGCATGGGTCAAGCAGTTAAGAGCCACTAGGGAGCTCGCCACCTCAAGAGGTCTCCCATGAAAGGATGAGTTGGGTCAAGGAACAGGGTAGATGACACATGTCCCCCGCCATCTTCAAGAAAATGTCTGTGCAACAATGAGGTGCTATGTAAAGCATGCCCAATCCTCAACCCTGCAACACCTCCCCCCAGGTATTATTCTGACTCTGAGAGACCCAAGGCTTAGCTAAAGCTGTTAATGTGCATATCAGATGAGGTTTTTCCCTTTTGTCTTGTTCTATATCTTGAGAGCTTGGCTTTGTGACCTTTCTGGTCTCCACCATCCAGAGGATGCATGTACCGGCAAGCATCTTGGTGGCCAGTTGAGTAGACTGCAGTTCTGGGACACACTCTTTGTCTGGCTGTGTCTGCTCTCAGGGGCTTGTCATAAGGGGTCCCATTTGCTTTCATAAGGGGCCTTTGTCATCTCAACCTTCATTGCTTGTTGTTCTTTCTTCTTTTGAGGAGTGAATTCTCTGGATCTCTTTTGGGAATACCTCTTGCATCTATGGTTAAGCTTTGGTATGAGTTTCTGTTAAGATCCTACTTGTCAATGTGGCCAGATATGGATCATTTAAATTGGAAAACTTCTAAATTGGGGAAGAAAAATTGTGAGGGCCCTCATCATAATTGTTTTATTGGTACCTATAAAAAGGCCAAATATAAAAAGGGAAAAAAATGACTAGCCTTAAAACCCTGACTCAGGTTACAATTAAATTGAGAAAATGTAAAAGTGTAAGTGTTGATAAGATTATAAAGGTCGGAATGTTTGAGCTAATTTTGTATAAAGAGGTTCTATCAACTTTGCCTGAGTATGTTTTAAAATTTCTGACTGGGAAAGTTTCCCCTGTCCAAAATTATAAGACCAAGATCTATTGATGAAGTCCTAATGAAAATGCATGATTAAAGGTATAAGAAATGATGAAATTTTGTAGAAAAACTGATATGTTTATGGGCTTTTATGTGAAGTTATTGTATCTCTTTTTGCCTGATGCATTATAGATTGTATTGTGGGGATAGACATTTTGTCTCACTGGGAAAAGGGAAACATTCCCCTGCCTGATTGTAAGCCAGCATATCAATCTGCCTTTAAGACACTGGTAATTAAACTTCAAAAAGGGGGAGTCAATAAGGTTGCCTGAGCCCACACTGTATGAGATAAAAACTAGATACAGGTCCCCTGCCAACTTCAAGAAAATGAGGCTAATATCAGGATGATAAAAGCCCCCCCAAGGTAAATTGGTGTAGGGTTAAATTGTACACTTAGAAAGGTGCAGACTTTTAAAGGTGTGATACATTGTCCTAAAAGTTCTAGAACATACAAATCTTTTGATTCACCTCTTAAGTTAAAATTTTCCCTGATATAAAAAAAGTAATTGGAGGGGGCTGTCCGGTGGTGCAGCGGTTTAGTTCGCGCTTGGCAGCCCGGGGTTCGCAAGTTCGGATCCCGGGCGCCCACGGACGCACTGCTTGTCAGCCATGCCGTGGCGGCGTCCCATATAAAGTGGAGGAAGATGGGCACGGATGTTAGCCCAGGGCCAGTCTTCCTTGGCAAAAAGAGGAAGATTGGCGACGGATGTTAGCTCAGGGCTGGTCTTCCTCACACACACACAAAAAAGTAATTGGAAAAAATATATAGCTGGAATGGTAGATCAACTTCTTTGTCATTCAAACTGTAATCCAGTTCTTTGGGGACCTGAAAGCAACCATCTTTGTGTTACAAATATCTGCAAGGCCAGGGGTATGGCTCTAGAAAGCAGTTCAAAGTTCATTGGCCAATCCCAAATCCTCCCCTCCTAACTCCAGAGACTTGCACAAGTGCTTAACAAAAGGGGAGATTCCTAAGACTGAAAGAAAGAAAAAAAAATGGAAAAAGAAGCTTTTGCAGATGCAAACTGCTAAAATTTTTAACAGAGTCTATAAAATCTTTGTTGCATCTGTCTGCTGTTTATGTGTGTCTCTATGTATGTTACGTGTGTGATATTTTACCTCTGGATGGTATAGCCAAAATGAAGAGCTCTGTTTAATTGGCTTAAAGTAAGCACTTAAATGTCTTTCAAGTTAACATGATATGAAATAATCTTTGCTGAATGAAAGCTTAAGTTTGTTGGTTTGATTAAAATGGACATGTCCTCAGAGTTATCAGCATCGGAGACGATGCAGACATGCAGCCTGTGTTTACTAGTGAGATAAGCTCATGTTATCGCTGTTACAAATTTGTCAGCAAAATAATAGCTTTAAATGATAGTCAACTTTGTCCAATGTCTCATGAAGTTTTCTTGGGTAATCTAAACATAATTGTTGTGAACAAACGATTTAGACGTAAGTGATTTCGAATTTATAGATAAACTTTTAGCAATAATTATAGTTTGTGACATGTGTACTTAAAATAACTTCTCAAATCTCTTTGGTAACTTGAAACTTTAAAGTTTGCTAGGTTAATTTAAATGATAAAAATTCATTGAGTATTTAGATCATTTTCAAATAAGATAAGATATTAGACATTCATTACTAAATATAAGTTTATCTACTTTTGGCTTCTTATTACAGAAAAACTAAAAGGTGTTTTGGGTCTATTGGTAAACATGTCTTGAGTTTTATTAAAAGATTGTGCTATAAAGTAACATGTTTCTAGAAATTATGAAAAGTGCTTATAAACTTTTCAAGTCACAAACTGCTAATGTAAAAGACAATTTATAATTGCTTACTTAGTTTTTACTTAAAAATTAAGGTTTCTGAGGGTTAAAAAATCTAATATGTGATTAAAGCCACCAAAAATTAATAAGGAAAATATGTTTGTATTAAAGGAAAGTAAGATATATGTTTTTAGAAAGGAAGGTATGAAGAATGAAAATATTTTTGTTTGTTTGTTTAAGAAAGATAAATTTGTCCTAAAGTACTAGAAGGGAAGAAAGGAAGGCATGGGACAAATTCTAAACATAACAAAAGAAAGGTCATAGAATGTTTGTGAAAGAGGTATTCTGAAAAAAGAGTTTTGTACATGGTCAGGTTGGCTACGGTTAAAATGAATCTAATTAAGTAAATAAGTTTTAATGTCAAAAGTAAGCTGGTGAAAAATTAAAATTTGCTTTTTTCTCCCTCTTAAAAGGATAATTTTCTTGAACTTTTAGTCTGTTCTTGGTAATGAGATTATAAACGGTCTCTTCTTTGAGTAGTTTACCAGAAAGATAGGGATTTTGTGTTTTATCAAAATAAATTTCCTATATTATTTTTATCAGGTCTTTAATCACAGGCGCTAAGGTTTTTGTATAGCTGTTATCACACGAAATTGGGGTTCTCTGCCTGGTGCACATAAACAAGCCAATTCTGGCACCAGCCTTTGAGGCGAGAAATCAGCTTTTATTCTGTGAGATCGATCTCCAGGGAGACAGGGGGTGTGTGCCCTCAGATCTGTCTCCTAATTCAGGATTTGAGACAAAATTTAAGAGCTTAGGGAGAACAGGTTGGCATGCGGAAATGCTGGTGGGACAGGTTTTGATTGGTGGGCTTCAGGTATTTATGGTAAGGTTTTATACATTTATGATGAGGTTCTAAACACTTTTGCATGAGTGGGGGAGGAATTTTAACACCAGATCTTCCTGAATCAGGGACGTCTCGCTTCTGATAAGAGTCTGGCTTTCAAGTTCTGGTCATGTCCTGGTCCTTGGGTTCTGTGGAAGGAGGATCTTTGGTTCCGAGGTCGTTTCAGTTCACCATTTCTTCTTTTGCACATGCCCTGACTAAGTGACTCTGAAGTTTTTCTGAAAGACAATCCTTAAATTACTTTGTTGATAAGAGATGGGGTCTATTCAAACTGGCTTTATATGGGCCTGTGGTTACACAGCTATTTAATTCTCTGCATTTGCCTAAAAATCTTTAACTGTCACCTTGGTTAAATGGATAACTCAGCCTTGTTTCATAGAGACCTACGGTACTGTGATTCTGAAAATTGTATAACATTCCTAGAATTCTGATCATCCTGGTTATCAGTCATAATTCTAGTTATTATCTTAAAGTGTTGTATGTCACAGAAATTAACCAAATTTCTTTGTCAATTGCGATTTGGGGGTCTTGTTGTTTACACACAGTTATTGTTTTACTCTGCTGCTTTTGCCAATGTTTTCATCTTCAGAGAGATTCATGGAAAGGACTCTAACATTTACTCTGAAATACAGGTTTCTGACAAAACTTCAGATCATAAAACTGAACTGGGTAAGAAATTACAGAACTCTAATGGAGAAACTTATGTGATAAAACTGCTAACAAGATTAAGATCAAGAATTGACTCCACAGGATTGAATGAACTGATGAGGATGGTTATTATTTTTATGATTTTTCATTTGAAATATTGCTGATTTTATTTAATGTTTTGTTTTTTCAGATTTAGGAAAAAACTTTTTCTCTTTTCTCTTAAGCTAATTATGACCTATAGCAATTTGGTAAATTATACCTTTGTAAGCAGGATTGAAACATCTTTTTCTCTCTACCTGATCCCTCCAGAATTTGGAAACTCTTAGTAAGTGAACATTTTTATTTCATGGCAATATAGTTATTTTCATAAGTTCAATAAGAATCTGTTCTCCCTATAACAGGACACAATTGGAACCCATTGGATATACTACCAAGGCTTTGACAGGAATATCATATTTTGAGAAAAGCATGCAGACTCAGATGTGACAAGTCAGCCTTGAGGAATAAAAGTTGACTTTCTGGAATAAGCCACTTGGAAATATTGGCCTGATACATTGTTTTCAGAAGTTTCAAGCAATCTTACCTGGATGAGTAAGGAATGTCACTTATCTGGCAGGTGCAAGGAAACTTGAAATATTTTGGGGAACCTCAATAAGAGAGGAATTCACCCAAATCTCTAGGTATTGCAGGCAAATCTAATGACAAAGTCCTTGGCTTGGCTTTCCTGGCCTCAAGAGGCTTTTAAAGTTCAATCTGAGATTCCTTATAAAAAGTTCCAGCAAAGCAGATTTAAAAGAGCCTATATGATCAATTGCTATTCTTGCTGTAGTTATATAAATAATTGGGCCAAATTTATTAAAACTAGACTTATTTTACAAACCAATTAGTCTTAATTTGGCTGTCTTTGCTAAAAATGAGGGCAATTTTAGGGAGAAAAATTATATTTCAGTAAAAACTATAGTACACATTTGTGGATATTAGATCCTAGTTTTGTTAATTGTCTTTGAGGTTTTTGCTTTATATCTCTTGACTGGACTGGATCCTGAATGTTTCTAGTCTCCTGAAATAACTGGCTAGAAATCTCCAAACTAACATTTTCAATTTTCCCATCATTTTCATTTGGAATCATCAAGAACTGAGCCTGCACTTTTTCCTGAAGCCCTGCAAACTGAAGCAGAACAACTTGATATAAACTTGAGAGAGATCACCACAATAGCATGCCTGTTGCTGCATAAGCCACTCAAAAGGAAGCTACAAGAGATGTTTTAATGCTGACATCTAGAAATCTTCTTCACTGGCTGTCCTCTGAACTCAGAAACTGGTTTATAATTTGCTCTAACCATTAACCTTGTTTTTCTTTTGTTTCCGCAGAAATCCTTCTTATTAAATACCTGATTGCTTGCTTCCACAATGAAGGCCTAACTGTGGGAGCCTATCTGCATCACTGCCTTCTAAAATGAACTTGACTGGACTGGTCTATTATCAAGACTAAGAAATGTGTTCAACAAGATGGAACAATCTACCAACTCAGCTTCTGGACTATGAAACTTCTTAAAGTTACAAAAGCACTGTGAAACTTCTTAGTTTCAAAGGCAGGACTGTGGGGGATCAGAATTGGCCACCTCAAATTATGTCTCTTTACCTTATTTTCTCTGAAAGAAAATTGACCTCCCCCCACAACTAACTGCTTAAAAGAATTTAACATAGAAGACCTGTTCCAGGAAGGAGCCACCACCATATGACTGTTGTAGTATAATGTAAAATAGGTGTGATAAGAAAGGCACCAACAACCCCATCTTATCACAATTCTGTCTCTCAGGCCACATTCTCTACAGGTGGCTCAGTGGAGAGTCATCTAACAAACATTTGCATTTCCATCTCCATGGAAATTGTCTTCCTCCCCTCCGAAATCTCAAACCACTGACCCCAACACCCTCCTTATCTTTAAGTTGAATATACTTAAGCCAGCAGCTTAGTCAGAATGGCAGAGTTGCTCAGTTCTCTTTCTGAGTTTCTCCCATGTACATATGTTATTAAACTTTGTCTTATTTTTCTCCTGCTAACCTGCCTTTTTAATTATTGGCCAGCCATAAGAACCTTAAGGGAAAGGGCGGTGGGGGGGGGGGGGATTTTCCCTCTTCCCCAATGCTACTGATGTGAAGAAGCAGGGACTAGGCTGCATGCATTTTGATGCTGCGTGGTGGCAGCTGCACAAGGTCTAGAAACACCTCCAGTCAGCACTATTAGTAGTCTCTAGTCCCACTGCTGTGGCATTAGAAGTTCTGGGATATGATTTTGGGACTTGTTTCTGGCTGTACAGTCTCCAAGCCTAGCTCTCCAGCCCTCCTGGCAATTCTGTCAACGACCCATTATCCCTTTTCATATCATCCCTCTCTTCTTAAATAAGCCAGAGTCGGTTTCTGTTGCTTAAAACTAAAATCCCCAAATGAAGTATTCTGCTTGCATTATTCCTAGCACTGTGTACAAGAGAATCTTAATTTCAGTTCAGATTATTCCCTGACTTTGCAACAAAACACTGGGTGCTTTTAAAGTAATATTCAATTCTGTAGAAACATCAGCAGTGAGCCCACACTTCCTAAAGCACAAGTCTTTATGCAGGAGGGGAGAGGCAGAGGAAGGGACATGATAAAGAACTTGTAGTGCAGCAAATCTTTCCCAATGGTCTGAAGAGTCACTGTATCTACCCAAAGGATGCCCAAAACTCGGGGAGTGCCAGACACAGGAGGAGCCCATCTCAGAGCCCAGAGCAGGGCATATGGGTTCCCAGAGGGCAAAAGTGAGAAAAAGGCTCCAGTGTCTCTCTCTATCTCCCTCATCCATCCTCCCCCAGCATCCCAGACAGTACATTATCCATCAATATAAATAGAGGGGCAGGGCCCTTGCAGGCCCCTGAAGGAACTTGAGGAAACAAGGCAGAGAGCAAGTGCACTGAACTTGGATTAGAAAGGCTTGGCCCCAAACAGGGCTGTTCCCCAGCTGTGAGCTGGTGCCTGTGATTGGGCAATACTGGCGGTCACTTGGGGCCTCGGTTTCCTCGCTTATAAAATGGGAGGAAGGTTGTGAATAAGATCAGTGGTTCTCAAGTCCTAGTGCCAGAGCTGGTGCTGGCCTGTGAAGAACTTTTCCTTTTTCCAAAGTCCATGTAGAAATGAGAAAACACCCCCCAAAATATGTAGTGAGTTTTCCCTAAAGCTAATTTATTTCTATTAAAACACTGTTATATTTTGTAATAATTCACTTTAGATGTAACATCATGGGGTGATAATGAATAATGGGTGTTTTTCATTACTTCATTTGAGTAAGCAAAAAGTTGGCTCTATGTAGATCTTCCAAGTCCTTTTTTGGAATTTTATCAGTCTGTGAAATCCAAAAATCTGGAAATCAATAGATTAACTAAACTCTAAGCCTCTCTTGCTGTAAACCTCTCTGTGTCTATGGATTTGACTCAGTGGAAGTACTGCGAGCATATCTAAATAGAGAGTCCGATTTTAGTTTAACATTAAAAACTGAGCAGAATACTCAGGCAGTAATATATTCTTACGGCATTGGCTGAATTTGATTGGCATCCGCATCTTACTCCCTACTGTCTCCTATAAGTAGATCACAGCAAAGATTAAATGCCTCCCCGGAGCCACTGGTGAATAGTTAACTTCGACTTCAGCTAGCTACCCACATTCTTTCAGACAACCTTGAGCAAATGACATTATTCTAACCTTTTACCTAGACAGCCGTCAGCATTTGCACCATTCCTAACTCCTCCCGCAGCTTCCCATGCCTGCCGCATTGTCAGAGCTGGGCCCACAGTCAACACGTGTCACCTGACTCCATTTCAGAAATAGTTGGGGGGTGACTTCAGCTGGCAGGGCCCTGAGCAGATGAGTTTGTGCATTGAGAGCAGCCGGTGGTCTCGAAGTCCCAGTTTGTGAGTTGCTTATCATGTTTATTTCCATTCTCCATGTAAGGACCTACTGGGGATAGAGAGAAGACAGGAATCTCAACTTATGCTGATATTTAAATATCACTACACTTACAATACGAAGCTTTACTAATTAAAAAAAAAAAAAAGCTATTGTTAGTTTCTTGTTTTTGCCTGATTATCCCAGTTTCCACTCAAGGTGTAAGACGATCCAAACTTCTCCTGAGTCCTGCTCTAAACTAGGTGATTTGTTTTCATAAAACTGTGTCCCTTTCATTCAGAGCAGTTATCTCAATCTGTAATGGGATGTAATGACACATGTTTATTTGTGTGATTATTTGAATAATAGCCATCATTTCCTCTGGGTGCAAAATACTAAGAGATCCGGGATCAGGTAGGATTTTATTTACCGTGGTACTCCCAGCACTCTCTGCCCAGCACAAGCAGGCACTCAATACATATTTACTGGTTGAATAAGCAAGATGAAGTGCCCAGGTGCTTGCCTCCGCAGTTGTCAAAAAAAAAACCCAAAAAAACTTGTTTGTTCTCAACAACCAACTTTCTGCTACTCTGTGCCTTCAAATCTAGTGGCTTGAAATCTATACTAAAACCAAATCAAGGTGCTAACACTAACCATTTGGGACCTGAATCTTGAGGGAGATCAACTGACAACTTATTCTAGCTGTTTCTGAAATCCCTTTAGCAGATTGTCAAACTGTTAAAAGAGTTCTACAACTGGCCTAAATCAGTTGCAGCAAAAGGAGATGAAATTTATGGGTTGGGTTTTCCTTCTCTTCTTTAATGACAGAATTTGCCAGAAGGAAAGACCACATGGACTCCTCCAAGCTGGCTCCCTTTAGAACCACAGGCTGGAGGAGGTGCCTCCCTGGTCCTGCAAGCTAGGAGCGGCCCTGCCCCGGGGACAGGGCAGGTTCTGGGAACAGGGGAAAGGTTATTCCAGGTCAGTGAGGGGACTGGTACCAAAATAAGTCCTGGCACTGGCTTGGTCCCAGCAGGGTTATGTGAGGCATATGGGGTGGAAAAGCGGGTGGGAGGAGCATTAGTCTGAGGACATGCTGACAGAAGGAAGCAAGCAAAAGCTGGACCAAGCAGGATTCATACACAAACAGAAGCCAGAGAGGAGAACTAAGGAGAGTAGACAGTTTAGCTGGTGGTAGAAGGGGAGAGAGAGAGAGAGGGAAGAGAGAGAGGGAGGAAGGGAGGCAAAGAAGGAGGGAAGACAAAGAAAGAAAGAGAGGGAGAGAAGGGGAGAAGGAGGAATGAAGGTGGGGGAGAGAGAGAGACACTGAGGAAACAGTAGTGTCTAGCTTCATGAGGGGAGGGACCATGTCTGTATTGTGCCTGGAGATAAACAGTGCCTGGAACATGGAAGTCATCCAATAAGAGTTTGTGGATTGACTGATAGACACGATGAGAGAACACGGAGCAAGGAGGGGCAGATGGGCACCTCTGAGGGGTCAGCAACCTGTTGCATCTGCAGAATTCTCAGTGGGTGATTGTTTCCACCTTATCCACAGGGTCCCCATTCCAGTCTCCTATGCGGACAACGTTTCCTTACAGTAAATCTCATTACATGTGGTACCATTTTCCTGGTTCTAAATGCTCAGAGAGCCCAACAGAGAAATGTACAACAAAGAACAAAATAAAAATCCTCCATGAGCCAGAGATGATCATTGTTAACTTTCATCCCGAAAACATATTGTTTTGTGTTCCACCTTTTTTTATACTAAACAAGTGAAATATTTCCAGAACATAAATAAGCCTTTTAAAACATGATTTCAGTGGCTACATTTAGCCACTCCATTATATGGAATACTCGGTGTTAGAAACTAGACACTTTTAGCTTATTTCTGAAAGCTTGCTTAAGTAATGCCATGCTGTCCACACAAAGACCTGTACATGAATGTTTGTAGTGGCTTTGTTCCTAATTTTTCCAACACTAGACACAATCCAAATGCCCATCAACGGGAAAATGGATCAACAAACATGGCACATCCATACAACAGAATACTGCTCAGCAATACAAAGGAACAAACCACTGATGAATACAACATCCTGGATGCACCTCAGAAACATTATCCTAAATGAAAAAAGCCAGATACAAAAGGCTACACACTGTGTGACTCCATTTATATGACATTCATGGAAAGGCAAAACTGTAGGATAGGAAGTAGATCAGTGGTTGCCAGGGGCTGGGGCCTGTGGGAGGCAATTGACAATAAGGGGCAGCACCAGGTGAACTTTTTGGAATGATGGAAAATGTTTTGATTGTGGTGGTGTTTACACAACTGTATACATTTGGCACAACTCACCCAGTTGTACACCTATTAAGGATAAATTTTATTGTATGTAAATGATACTCCCAATAAATCTGACCCCAAAAAAGTAATAATGTCAGGCAGAAAGTCCCTTTTACAGATCCTCTTTTGAACATCTGTGAGTGTATCCTTTGGGTAAATTTCCAGAGGCAGAATCACTGGACCAAAGTCTATGCACATTTTAAAGACACAGATGTATTTTTCACGTGACCTGTTTTGGAGACCATGCTTTAAAGGAGTGACTGTAAGACTTTTAGGAGCGCCGACACACTGAAGACAGCATGCGCAGTGTTTCGCAGAAGTGGGGAGAGCAGTGCTGTTGCTGCCTTTATATCCCCCGACAAAGCTTGGGTGACCATAGGACCACTCTACTCCCCTTCATCTAAAGTGTCAGGAATACCCAGGTCCACTGACTCCCATCCCTCTACCCTTAAAGTCAGAGCTCAGCACTGCCCAGTGTTGTCTAGTTGAACTTCCTGCAATTTGGGGAACGTCTATACCTGTGCTGTTCCATACACAAGCCACAATGGACTCCTGAGAACTAGACATGTGGCTAGTGCAAGTGAGGGACTGAATTAAAAATTCTTCTTTAAATGTCAAGTTTAGTTAATTAAAAATTAAATTTAAATAGCCACATGAGGCTAGTGGCTACCATGTTGGACAGCACAACTCTAGAAGAAGTCTGGTCCCCGGCTGCAGGAGAAGTGGAAGGGCCAGCTTGGCATCCAGCATCCAGTCAGCCCAACTGTGGGGCTCACTCTGACTGTGTAGTACTGGGCTTTCTGCCTTGTACTCCAGTATCAGGACATGGGGTCCTGTCTTGCTCCTCGTTCTGGAGTACCCGCCTAAGTCCCCTCCCTCGATTCTCTACCCTCACTCCTGGGTGCCAGCTCCAATCCCTACAGCCCTTTGAAGCCTGGCATCCTGCACCAGCTCCACTCACCTGGCATCCACCTTGGCCCCTCAGCGTGTCTACCTCCCTGCCTGTCCCGCCTTGTTTGCTGCTAGGACTTGCCTCGCTGGAAGACTGGATCATCTACGGTCAGTGCTGGAAGAAAAATCTTTAATATCTTTTTTAATTCTCTCCCTCTCTCTCTTTTTAATCATTTATTCCAAGCCTCAAACCTTATCTTTGAGAATTGACCCTGCCCTTGGGATCTCCTCCTAAATACTGATGCCACCTATGCCCGGGTGAGTTGGAGGGCTGAGTAGAGAGAGAGGAGGCATGTGGAGAAATGACAGCTACAGACACAACCCTCTCCTTCAAAGACCAAAGCCAGGCTTTGCTAAGTGCTAGGGCTAAGCAATGGGAAATATGGACAGATGCACCTGGATGATCTGGTTTAAAAGGTACACCTTATTCATATTGAACTTGAAGACCCCCACAGGCACCTCCCCGCCTAGATCCCAGCCTGCCTCCACACAACAGAGGTCATCACTCCTCACCCATTGGGGACATGGTCAGAATCCTAAAGAGAGAGAGAGAGATAGGGAGAAGCCCCCTTTCCTGCCCACCCAAGGTCAACACCCACCTTCCAGCTTCGGTTTCCTGGTAGAGGAAGTGGGTCTTCCCCAAATAACACTGAAAAAGTCCACCCTCCTCAGGGAAGACCAGCCCCCAGCCCACAGGCTCTGACCTTACCTCACAGCCTATCCAGGACAAGGTATTCACATCCCTCACATCCCTAGGAAAACTGGAACACTCAGGGGGTTGGGGTAGGATATGAATGGGGACTCTCTGCTCACACTATCTCAGCCTCCTGCCCTGTCCCTCTGGACTATGGCTTTGCTGGTTTGCCTCTTTCATCATCAGCTGAGCTGAGGGGTGGCAAGAATTTGGATAGGAGGCCTCTCATTCCTCTGTGTCAAGGACATTTAAGTTCTCTGATGGGCAAAGCATATCTGGGGCAGGAAAGGTGATGTGGCATTTGTTCTACATGATCACAGTCTCCAAAAATAACAAGACCTTGTCAACAACCGTAGAGAACATATTTCATTGCTAATATGGTTAATACACCAAAAAGATGTAGAGAAAGCAATAGGAAGAATGTATTTGGAGCAGGCTGGCCAGGAAGAGATACTGAGGGGCACTTTTCGTATGCTCATTTCCCACCAACCAGCATGCAGTCCCTGCCCTCAATACACTGTGTTAGAACCCAGCCGTGCCTCTCCTGCTGTGTAGTGAAGAGTGAATTGACAGTGATGGGGGAAAAAGAGGGCGATGGTCTGTGAAGGGGAGAAAGAGCATTCTCTACCCACTCTGGGTCCTTTCTGGCTGGGCTACAAATTAAATTGACATGAGGCTGAATAACAGGAGAAAAATCAAACAAAGCTTTACAACATGTGTAGATGGGAGAGACCCAGGGAAACTGAATATCTCTCGACAAAATGGCAGAGATTCTCCTCTTATATAGACAACAAGGATTTTTGGGGGGGTTGGGTCAGCTATGGGAGATTACCAGAGAGGCACAGTAAGGTTATTATGCAGATTTAAGGCCTCACCTTCCACACTGACAAGTTTCTAGAGATGAGGTCATCAGTCCCTCTTCCCAGTACAGAGAAGGAGATACCTTTACAAATGGAGATTTCCCTTACAAATGTAAATGTCTCTTACAAAGGGTAAACAGAACTTTGATAAGAATGGGCCCAGCAAAGACCCCCCCAGTCTATCGATACCCAGTGTTATCCACAGTGATGGTCTGTCCCTGGAACAGGCCTTCCATCCCAAATCCCTTCAGATAGTTAGTGGGGACGGGGAAGGTCAAAGCCTCCTTCAGTGAAAATAAGGTAAAGAGACACAACTTGAGGTGGCCAATTCTGATCCCCCACATCTGGAAAACCTAGTACTCTATTAAAGGGGTTTCTAAATTATGGCCACAAAAGTATTTTTTGAGTCTGTCATCTGCCACAAACTTATCCCTTAGCAACTCAGCATTTAGTATCAGATTAGCTGGAATGTGATTAAATATATATATATGATAATAAATGATATATGATACATGATAATCATATATATCATAATATGATAATAAATATATATGACATTTTATATACATATTCTCCTGACTTTCATTGCCATCTAAAGATGTTTAATATTCAAATTGTATTTATTTTACCAGTAAAATGCAGCATCTTCCGTTTAGTGACATAATATGTAATAAAACGTGATTGGAGAACAGGAAGCTCTAAACCAGTTCATCTTCCAGTTACAAGACCCATCATGTTCATCAGACACGTGCCACAGGTCAGGGAAGTTGAAGGCTGGAAGGGATCTTAGAAAAAGGTTACCAATCTTCTATAAACTTGAAGGCAAAAAATGATGGTCCATGCCAAACTTTCTTGGATGTTGCTCAGTCTTCCTCTGATGATTCAGAAGGTTTGTGAGGTCGCCTGTGAGTGCTGCAGAGACACCCAGAGAACACCAGCTGAGGGCTGAAGAAGACGCCGGTGGTCATGCTCCGTCCATATCGATTGACTCCAGAAACGGTTCACATTGGTCTCCGTCCCGCAGAGGTGGAACGTACACTGTGCACAGTATTTGGTTCCATGAACTGAGAATTTTAGAGATTAGTAAAAGGACATCCCACCAGCGTTAAGAAGCAGATGGTTAATACCGTCTTTATGATCATTAATTGCCATTTATTACACCTTGCACAGAGGTGTTAAGATTTGGTGGGCAGTTCAGACTTGAAATAATTCACACAACTTTTAAAAGGTCTGAGCAATTGAAGTGATTTAACCCATCACAAGAGCTTCAACTACTTCCCAGCCTCCAACAACTTCCAAATCTCTTGCAGAGCCCGACTGAGTTCTGCTGCGCCATTTCCACAGTTCCCTGGACACGCCAGCTGGGTTTCCCGCGTGCACCTCGAGGTCATATACCACAACACCGGCCTCTTATCTCCCTGCGCAATTCACCAATTTGGGAAACTCAGAGTCCTCCCTCCTCTTTGCTCCCCTTCATCCCCAGCCAACTTGTCCCCAAGCCCGTAGATGCTGGGTCAGAAATACCACTCAGGTGCTACTTCCAACTCTATTTCAGGCCTCCCTCTACTACCTGACTTACTGCAACAATATACCAACCGGCCTCCCTGCCTCTAGGCCCCACCCCTTCCACCCTCCACTCTGCCCCAGAGTCGTCTTCTTGAGACCAATCTGTTCAAAGGCCTTCAAATGACAGAATTCAAACTCTCCAGAGGGGTGAATGAAGCCCTTCAGTGTCTGACCTCCGGGCTAACTTGGCAGTCCCTTCACCCACCAGCCCTCATGCTCTCAACTCTGCAGACACACTGAGCTGTGCTTCCAGCCTTCATGTTCCCTCTGCCTACCGTGTACTCTTAGCCATCTGATAAACTCACTCAGCCCTTGAGGCCCTCCTATGAAGTTTTCCCAACTCCCCCAGCAACCACACCTCTTAGAGCCCTTGTATAATTTTTTGTTTTCATGCATGCGCATATGTGTGTGTGTGTGTTTCTCCCACTAGAGTCTGAGCTCCTAGGAGGCAGGAAACTCGTACCCAAGACATGTCATCTGGCACAGATGAAGCCAAACACAGGTCCTGGCCTGAAAATATGAATTTTCATCAATGCAAATTTGAACAGTTCCATGATGGTTGAGACAGGGGATGAGGAAAGTGATTCTTTATAACCACTGAAGGGCTGCAAGGTAGTGACCTCTTTCCTTGCCCGAAGAGCCCCTTAATACTAGATACCACTTATTGAGCTTTTATACTGGGAGTGAGATTTTGCACCAGATGCTTCCTACATTTTCTCATTGACTCCTCACTACAGCTCTATGAGGATAGTGGTATTACCACACTTTATAGGAAACCAGATTCTGTAGCAAAGTGAGCCTCAGAGGTTGTCACTTGCCCAAGGGCCAAAGCCTAGACTCTTAGCTACTGCACTGGTGGAGCAGTGGCTCCAGAATGTGTCCTTTTACATCCAACAGTGGTGGTGTGGATGCTGCTCAAGGCCAGGTGTCCTTGGGGAACTTGTTACAATTTAGGGGTGGCTGTGGAAAGAAGGATGTTGGCTGGCAGGAAAACTCAGTGAGCTGTTTTCACTTGACAAGGCATTCTGATTGGTTGAATGCATTCCTTCCATTTTGGGCTTGATCTGTTGATCACCAGGTGCATTCTAAGTTCCCTCAAAGTCCACCTACAGGGGCCGCCCGGTGGCGTAGCGGTTTCGTCTGCGCTTGGCAGCCCGGGGTTCGCAGGTTCGGATCCCGGGCGCCCGCCGACGCACTGCTCGTCAGCCATGCTGTGGCGGCGTCCCATATAAAGTGGAGGAAGGTGGGCACGATGTTAGCCCAGGGCCAGTCTTCCTCAGCAAAAAGAGGAGGATTAGCAATGGATGTTAGCTCAGCGCTGGTCTTCCTCACAAAAAAAAAAAAAAAAAAAAAGTCCACCTACAAAGCAGAGACATCCAGGACACTGGTGATCCAGCCAAGTGACCAATGATTAACTGCAGATTAAGCCCTGGGTTGTGGCTCCCATGAGACCCTAGAAACTGGGCATTAAATGTTAAAAATGACTTTAGATTGTTTAGGTAGGAACCCATCCCAAAAGACACATACCATCTTGTTTCTCTGCATTATCTGCAAAGCGCCCTCCATTGATGCGGCCCAACAGTGGACCCAAGGGTAGGTCTGGGGCAGCTCCTAGCCCAATACATGCCAACTCGCCCTCTCTCCAGAGGCCCATGCTGCAGTTTAATCATCCTCTGGATCTATTCTGGGTCACACTCATTTCCCGTGGTGGAAATTAGGTTCTGACAGTGTTCCTTTCACATTAAATCTGTTCATTCCAATTACAGTCAGTCCCTTCAGCTCAATGATGACACATCTTCTGTGTTAAATGGATGGTTCTGCTAGAACTCAAAGCCCCTTGAAAAAGCCCCTCCCTCACCCTCCTACTGCCCCTCCCCAGGAGGCAGGAAAGCATCAGATCTGTTGCTGATTCTTGCCCTTTACTGTCATTCCAAAAAGGATATGCAAGGAAGCAGCAGTCTAGATATTGTGTGCTAGTGAGGGGGACACCTAGTGATGAAATTGATGAAATACAACAATGAGGGATTAAGAAGATTCTTTTTTTTAAACAGCTTTATTGAGGTATGATTGACATAGAAACATTGTACATGTTTAAGGTGTACAAATATCTATTGTCTCCACATAGCTACCATTTTCTTTTTGGTTTGGGGGGGTTTTATGTGTGTGTGTGTGTGTGGTGAGAAGACTTACTTGAAGATCTACTATCAGCAAGTTTCAAGCACACAAAACGGTATTGTTAACTATAGCCACCATGCTGCACATTAGATCTCAAGAACGTACTCATCTTGCAGAAATGAAACTTTGTAGCTTTTGAGTCTTCATTTTTCTTCATTTAGTTTTGTCAGTGCAAAATAATCAATAACCAGGGCCAGCCTGATGGCGTAGCAGTTAAGTTTGTGTGCTCCGCTTTGGTGCCCCGGGGTTCCCTGGTTCAGATTCTGGGCGTGGACCTATGCACTGTTCATCAAGCCATGCTGAGGTGGTGTCCCACATAGAGCAACTAGAAGGATGTACAACTATGACATATAACTATGACATACAGAAAAAAAGGAAAAAAGGAGGAAGATTGGCAACAGATGTTAGCTCAGGGCCAATCTTCCTCAAAAAAAAAAAAATATATATATATATATATAAAAGCTCAATAACCATTCTATAGATAAGAGAAATAAGGTGAGTTTACTTGAGCCAGAGTGAGGATTATAACCCAGGAAGTCCTCAGAAAGCTTTCCAGAGAAGCATGGTTTTCAGTACAGTCATATCTTTTTAGAACAAAGAACATACATTAAACACACCCAGGATATATTTTCATCAAAATTTGAAAGAGGTATTCAGTTGCAAATTAGCAGGTCAATATGACTGTGATGTCAGGAAAGGGACTAATCTGGGCGTTACCAATAGGCCTAACCAATAGGGCGTAGGAGAGGAAGTATGCATTCTTACCTTGAGAGTGCATTCTTTACTCCAATGGTTAAGCAGATGTACAATGTTTGTTTGATAGGCCATACATCAGTCTTTTTAGTTCAAGTCAAATCAGTTTTGAACCCGAATAGTTACCCCATATACCTCAACATGTGAGAGTCTCTTATTGGTTTTCAGGGTTTGTAACTGTATCATTTAAGATGGAAGGCTACATAAAGCTGGGTACTTGAGGGTTACTGAAATATTCAGTAAGAACATGATTATCTTTCAACCTTGTTCCCAACACAGACATAGAAGAAAAGAAGTTAATCTTGTTAATTTGCTGTTTTCTTTTTTAACCTGAAGGGTGACTCAAGGGTCACAAGGACTTATGAGCTTGTTTTGCAGAAGAAAAAGAATGCCTTCAAGGAAGTTACAACAACCAGACAACCAGCCCCCAGTTGCTATTGACACCTGAGGTCATATTGCCCAAGGGCTTATCTGGAGTGAAAGAAACACGGATTTCCCCTTTGTTTCTCCAAAACTCCTCCCACCAAGCCCCTTAGCTTTACAAAAACCCCTGCTTTCTTCCTTTGTTAAGATGGATTTGAGAGAACCTATTCTCCCACCTTCTCATTTTGGCCAGTATGAATAAAGCTTTCTCTATATCCAATCACTGATGTCTCAGTGATTGGCTTACTGTGCATGGGCACAGAACCTGAGATTAAGAGGTTTGGGATCATACAGATCAGAGCCTAACCCCTTTTTTTTAATCTGGCATTTCTAGGCAAATTGGTGTTGGTCACCCTTTTGACTGCATTGGGTCTATGAGTGCATATTTTGAAAAAAAAACAAAGACTCTTACTTTCAAAGTTCTTTGTCATTTTCCTCAAAAAGTATTTTCAGGCATCTCATAATTCAGGAGGCAGGTTAGCATTTGGCAAAATAGAGGCAACAAGAGGTAGGGGAAAGAGCCTTGGCCAGCATTTAGGGGATAAGATTCTGGTTCCTGCTCTGCCCCATCAACCATGCCCATTGAAGGCAAGTCATCGACCTCTCTGAGCCTCAGTTTCCTTAGCTGTCAAATGAAGATGTTGGACTACAGGACCTTGAAGGTTCCTTCCAGCTCTAAAATGATATAAATGTATGAGATATAATCATGCAATTGATTTTTATTTAGACCTCTTGGGGGCTAGAGCCTGAAGGCAGAAGAAAATTAGAATCTGTCCTTGGTAACCTTTCTGGTACATGAGCATTAGGCATGTGGGGCATAGGGTAATTGGTCAAAGGGTCCTCCAATCCCATTTTGCAAGCCCACTTATGGGCTTATTCATGTCTTACACATAGGCTAAAAAGAAGGAGGTGGTAATTGCTGGTTTGACCTCTGAGAGGAGATAGCCAGGGAAGAAGAGTGCTGTTTGCTAGACAGGGTATATTAAGGGCTTTTCAGATGAAAAGGGATTTTACAGATTATCTAGTTTACACCCACTCCACTCCCAGACACAGAAACCAACACTCAGATTGACATAAGTGACTGGATCAAGATTATACAGCTAGTTAGTTGCAGAGTCAGAGTCATTGCTCTGTGGGTGCATTAGTCACAAGCAGATCCCCAGATGTTCTCGAGAGAGCAGAGGGGAGAGATGGTCCCCAGGAAAGGAGACAGACAACTCTTAGGAGGCTATTTGTTTCCTGGATACAGAGTCTGATCAAGGAAGAAGGCCCCATCTTTCCAAATCTTGGGCCAAGGAACAAAACGTTTCATTTAAAACTTTTCTAATATGCTCATTGAACACAAAGAATTAATATACCACTGAATTTTCTCCCCAAGTTTTGGCACACTGAAAAGAGGTCAACTTTACCAGCCTCATCTGTTTTTACTCTCCTCCTCTTGACCCTCCTCTGATCGCACTACTGGCCTCCCTGCTGGTCCCTGAACCTGGCGGTCACCCTCCTTCCTCAGCACCCACGCACAGGCTGCTCCTCTGCTTGGAATGCCCGTCTCCCAGAATCTACCTGATTCACTTCCCCATCAAGTTTCCACTCAAATATCATCTTTGTAGGAGGCCTTCCCTGACCTCCTATCATTCAGGAGATAGTCCAACTCCTGGTCACCTTCACTCTATTTGTTCCTTAGCTCTCCTCAGCCTTCAATGCTCCGTATTGTTTATCTGTCTCCACTCTTGTGCATGAGCTGTAGGAGGACAAGGGCTTGGATTTGTTTTGTTCTCTGTGTTGTACTGGGGCCAAGAACAGTGTCTGGCACATAGTAAGTGCTTACAAAATATTTGTTGAGTGCCTGCCTCTGCCTTCAAATTGTAACCTCTTTCCCAGACCTGCTCAAGTCCCACCCCCCAACTGGAAGTAGGTCATCTTCACAGCTGAGAGAGGAGATCTCCAACCTCCTCTTTCCCACTGAGGAAACCAGAAAGGATAAGTGAACCCTCCAAAGCCATAGAGCCAGGACTTGAACTTGGATCTCTTCCCACAGTCCCCTCTTTCTCTGGGGAATCTCTCCCTTCTCCCTCTGGATCTGGCTGTCCCTGCTGGTATGTATCACTCCTGCTCACAGCTCATCTCAGCAATGCTGAATCCCAGTTCTGCCACTAGTTAGAGATGTGGCCTTGGCCAAGTTATTTAACTTCTTTCTGCCTTGAGCGTCTCATTTCTCAAGGGGAATAATAATATTTGCCTTAGAAGATGTTCCTAAGGATTAACCAAGATGGTGAAAGCACAGCTTCTCCCACGGTGTGAGCCCAGTGCCTGGTTGTTCTCTTCCTTTTGCTGGCTTATGAGAAGGCCATTTGCTTTACAAAAACATCAGTTTCTCAATGTCTCCTCTTTGGCTTTCATCCCTAGGGCTAAACTCAGAGAAGACACTGAAGACATTCTTAGGGAATGAAAGCAAATGTTAAAGGGGCAGGTGGCAGGGACAACACCCTCTCTCTGTGGGGCCATCTATCTGTCAGGGCTGGCTCATAGGTTCTAGCTCCTGGGCCTGGCACCCCTGTTAAAATTGATGATGAAGGCTCCAGGGGCCAGGTAAGACAACGGGGCATTTTCTGTTCTTCTCAGGGGCCAGTTTGTTGGCAAAATGTCTCAGTTTCAAAAGTCATCCTAAAGGGGCAGGATCATGATTTCCTCAGAGATCATCACAATGAATATTTCCCAAAGTCTGTTCTTCAGTACTGAAAAAAAAAAGCAGGGGTGCTCTGTGATTCAAACACAGTTCACAAAACACTGGGTTTAAGAGTTATCCAACTGCATTTATGCAGAACTTCTCAGAGCCTTTATTATGCTTAAGTGCCTTGTGGCTCTCCAAGAGGAATGCAGGTGTACACACACTAAAACATTTTCCCAATTTACTTGTACCCTTTTTTCTCCCATATGCAGTTGTTGCAACTACTGCTTTCTACAGATCACTTTTGGGGGGGAATTCAGCTGTAGACAAACTTCCTTATATTGAAGGTAAAAAGCTGAGCCCAGACAGGTTAGATGGCTTAATTGAGATCAGACAGCTAGTTAGTGGTAGAATCAGGGCTAGCATCCAGCATCCAGGTGTGATTTCTATGCTATTCCTTCTACACAGTGATGAGGTTGATGAAGGCCTTTGAATCAGACCAGCTCTATTGAGCAATTCTGCTATTCCCACTCAAGGAAGTCAACTGGCAGGGAGTGTAACCAATGAGACAGATTTTCCAGAGATAAAAAATAAAAGTGTGTGTGTGTGTGTGTGTGGTGTGTTGTAGGAATGATAGCAACAGCATTGAAAGATGTATTCCCACCCAACAGGGTTGAATAGTCCCCAAAAGCCCCGGTAAAAGGGTCTCTCTCCCTAGCCCTCCCCTGCCCTTACATGTTCCTGGGACCAGTTCATGTAACTGAGCCTGCATAAGTGGTGGGCAGCACACCCTGACCCACTATAGCAGGCTGAATAATGGCCCCCAAAGATGTTGTAATCCCCAGAACCTGTGACTGTTACTCTCTATGTCAAAAGGGACTTTGCTGATGTGATTAAGTTAAGACTTTGAGATGGAGAGATTACCCTGCATTATCCGGGTGGACCCCACATGGAATCACAAGTGTCCTTATAAAAGGGAGGCCGAGCGAGATTTGACTACAGAAGAGGAGAAGGCACTGTGATGATGATGAAGACAGAGGAAGGGGCCACACGTCAAGGAATACAAGTGGTCACCAGAAGCTGAAAAGGCCTCCAGAAGGAAGCAGATCTCCCTGCACCCTGACATTAGCCCACTGAAACTGGTTTCGGACTTCTGACCTCCAGACCCATAAGACAAAAAATTTGTGTTATAAGTCACGAAGTTTGTGATGATTTGTTACAGCAGCAATAGAAAAGTAATACATCCAGTTTGATGAGAACGTCCCAGCTCATTCTGAGAAGGCTGTGCCCCCCAGATAAGGTGAGTGCTGGTGACAGCATGCTGGGTGGTGTGACATGTTCAGGGGTGTAGCTCAGTCACCCCACACTTCCGGGAGCCACCCAGAGGTCTCCTCCGAGCATTGCCCTCTGACACAGCTTCATAGAGAAAGGGTTGGGCTTCCCTGTTCAGAGGGAAGAAAAACATCTGTGCTTCTTGATGACTGTCAATTTGTCCCTGTTGCAATAAGTAGGCAGAGACTGGTGTGTGACACCACACGTTACTTGTGTGGCCTTCAGTGATGGTTTTCCTTGGCAGCATGACAACTTAGCCATTGAGCAAAATGCTAGTCAAGCAAGTTAGGTCTGCCTGGGAACTTGCTTATAATATATTTCAACATTTCCAGGGTGTATTTTCTCCCACGTATTCTGGAATACTTTTTGACATTGTTATCACTCCCGCATAGCCTGCACTGATACTTCATAATATAACATCTCACCATCAAATTTGAGGCCCAGGAAATTATTTCACCTGAGACCATCAAAACACACCTCGAGTCAGAATGAATTTCTTATAGGCCAAGGCAGCTGAAGAGCGTCTCTGGTGTGGCTGCTATTTCGTTCGTTGAAGATAGGATTTGGGGCAACATTTATTTAGGATAATTGGGCCAAAATCCAACTGTGATAGCATTGCTCAATGCTGCTCCGTTTTCTTGTGACTTCCCAAAGATGGTGCTCGAGAGGAGGGCGTGGCATCTATGGTGACCATCTGTGACGCCGCTCAGAAAACAAAGAACTGAGGCACAGGTGGAGTTACCCAAGCGCCAGACAGGTCAACAATGCTAAGTGAATTGGCTTGAAGCAAACTCTGGAAAGTCACACTGACCCTCTAGATTTAATCACATCGCCAGAGGTGAAACATGACCAAGAGTAAACAATATGGGAGGAGATTCACAGCAGCAGCTCTCAGAATTGTATTTCAGCCTTTTCTCTGCTTCTCCTTCAGGATGGACAAATCCATTAAGCCGTACAGGCTGCGCAGATATAAGGGCTCGACCTCCCACAGGCCTCCAGGTCTGAGACCAGGTGCCCACTTTCAGAATGAGGGTGTTGAGTTGCACAGTTTAAACCTCTTAACTCAATAGCCCACGACTTGGACTCTGAAGCACTGGAAAGCTCTTCCTGTCAAATAGACCTGCAGGAGTCTCACATGAAATTCTTATAGTCACTAAAGGGCGATTAGTGGAGGAGATTACAGAGCTGGACTGCCTGGGTTTGAATCCCAGCTCTGCCATTTACTAGCTATGTGACCATGGCGAGCTACTTAAACATCTTGGCCTCGGTTTCCTCATCTGTGAAAGGAGGATAAAAGATGGTACCCACCTCAAAGGACTGTGGTGAACACTGGATGAGTTAGTACAGTCGATGCTGCAACAGCTCCTGGAATCAACATTCAGTAAAGGTTGGCTATTGTTTTATTATCAAAGATAAGCAAAGGGCCAACCTCATAAGAGGTCATTCACTGAATGACCAATTTTTAAAATGGGTAGTTTCTATAATCTTTATATCACTGTCAGAATAGGCTGCTGCTGTAATGGACCATCCCCAAGTTTCATTGGTTTAGCACAATAGAAGCTCATATCTTACTCAGGTCAAACCTAAAGCATGTGTCCCTGATTGGCTGGCAGCTCTCCTTTGGAGGATCCCCTCCAGAGACCAAGCTTCCTTCCATCTGTGGTTCCACATCTTCAACACATCACTCCAAGCTTGCCCTGGGGCTTGTCCCCATTTGAGCCAGCCGAAGGGGACATGGAAGGAGTGGCAGGGGAAGTTTTATGGGCCAGGCTTACAGGTGGGACACATCAAGTGACCACAGTCCTTTGGCCAGAACCCAGTCCATGGCCATACCTAACTGCAAAGGATGCTGGGAAGTTAACAGCTAGCATTCTCTGCCACCCTTCATCAAAAGATTTATACCAGACGGGGCCGCCTGGTGGCGCAGCAGTTTAGTCCGTGCTTGGCAGCCCGGGGTTCGCGAGTTCGGATCCCGGGCGCCCCCCGACGCACTGCCTGTCAGCCACGCCGTGGCGGCGTCCCATATAAAGTGGAGGAAGATGGGCACGATGTTAGCCCAGGGCCAGTCTTCCTCAGCAAAAAGGGGAGGATTGGCAACAGATGTTAGCTCAGGGCTGGTCTTCCCCACAAAAAAAAAAAAAGATTTATACGAGAGGATTACATTGCCTTCAAAAACTTTCCCCCCAAATCTGAATTCAGTTTTGGTTTCTGCTTTAGTTTTAATTTCTCTCCAGCCATGGCCCACTCAAAGTTTAGTATATTCCTGAGCTTTCTGGATTTAGGATATACTCTGGGGAATGAGAATTCCTTACATATTTTAAATTACAAGTGTTGACCATTTCTCAAGTGTCCAAGATTTTATAAACAACAAGTTGGGATATGTCATTTATATGTCTTCCAATGACATATTTTCAGCTTAATCCACTGCCTTTTGATATCCTGACTCACAGATTTGTTAAAATATTTCAGCAAATGAATAGTTGGCCTATATTTTATGAAAATATTTTGCATATATATTTATGCTTATATTTTATGGAAAAAAAAGACTCCCAGATTCTACAATGTGAAACACACAAGAAATTGACATTCAGTGAGTGGGGTACAAAATCGCTAGTGTGAAACAACTACTTCTAAATTACAACTAAATTACTAAATTATAACTAAAACTAAAAAACAGACTCAAAAGCTGTTGAAACTATCAAGAGCACCACAATTTACTGTTAACTTTATAAACTGCTATATTTATTTGGTTTTTTATAAATGCTTGCATTTTTTTTTAATGCTAACATTTTGGTTTCTAACAAGGAGCAACAGGGATATATAGATTTGGTAGTGGTTTGCAGAGATTCAATGTGGACAGGTAAAACTGCTCAAAGTGGTGATTCCCTAAGGAATTACTACAAAAGACTATATGATTAGTGGCTCAAATTTAATATATCTATTCCATAATTACAAAAATGTGAATGAAGAATAAAAAGTAAAATGGCAAATTAAGTTTTTAAAAGTTAAAATATGGATAGAATAAACTAGGAAGCAACAGGAAAAACTATATAATATACTAAAATTTGGCTACTAATGGCTAGAAATTACCAATGGTTGCTGAAGTACTTAAGAAATTGGAAAAAGAATCCTAAAACTGCTTTCTGAAAAAAGTTAGTCAAACAAAAATTGATACTCTAGCAGAAAAGCTTCCAAATTAAATCCTGAAATTGGGGTTCCTGGTGATAAAATATTCTTTACTGGATCCTAAATATATTTCTTCTTAAGAGGACTATATTACTCTCTGATTGTTAGCTTTCAGGACATTGAACCGTACTTCATTACTGCTAGACACAACTGACAAACTGAAAACCAGTTATCTAAATCTTTCCAGAAAAGTGTTTGCTATTAAAGTCATTCCTATTCAACATGAATGACAAATCTGGTAAATCAGCAAATGTGGTGCAATCAATGAATTGATCATTAGGCAAGTTTTATTCCCACAAAATCAAATTTTGGCAAATCAGCTTTCATTGAATTTACCTAAAATCAATCAACATCCACTCCATCCTTTCACTAATGAGAGATGCTTGATTATAGTGGGGAGTCATTGACAAAAGACCGATCATTTTTTGTACGAATTGACCATAATTTACAAACCATTCATTTGCCCCCCTTTCAGCCCTACCTCTCGTGTGTTAATCTCTGATGCCTCCTTCATGTGGGGGAGCTGAACTGTGGAAATGTTACCAGGACATTGCCATGAACAGGGCCAAAAAGGAGCCCCACATGTCACCCTTATTAGAAGAAGCATGTAGCCTCAGACATTAGCTTCCTGCCCATGTTAGTTTCCTAGGACTACGGTAATGAATTACCCCAAATGGGGTAAGACAACAGAAATTTATTCTCTTCCAGTTCTGGAGGCTAGAAGTCCAAAATCAAGGGGTCAGCAGGGTCATGCTCCCTCTGTTCTACGCCTTTCTCTTAGCTTCTGGTGCTGGTCTTGGTGTTCCTGGCTTGTAGCTGCATAGCTCAAATCTCCACCTCTGTTGTCACATGTTGTCTTCTCTGCGTATTCACATCATCTTCCTACAAGGACAACAGTCACATTGGATTAAGGGCCCACCAGTATGACCTCATCTCTTCTAATTACACCTGCAATGACCCTATTTCCAAATTACGTTAGGACTGGGTGTTACAACGTTTTTTGGTTTTTTTTGTTTTTTTTTTTTGGAGAACACAACCCAACATAACACTGCCTTTGCCCTCACTCCCCGGACACTTATGGTTAACGACAGTCATTTTAGGCAATTCTCTCTCATGTCCCTTGTCGTTTCTGTTTTTCTAATTTATTTGAAAAATATCTTTAAATGATGACTTGACCATGCCAACATACTTGAATAATACAAAAGTAGTTTCAGTTGAATTAAGCTTTGTAAAATGTCTTACTGGAAAACTCAGCTAAAATAGAGCATATTGTTTCCCCCTTTTCTAGTCCTCTTATTTTTCTGCAATAGCTTCCCTTGCCTCAGCAACCTCACAGTCATATTTTCTAGAACAATTCCAATTAGTGTAATTTTATTCTTTTTTTAATGAAATTCGTATAGAGATCACTTAAATGCAATATAATTGTAATGTTTCTCAAGGCTTATCAAGCAAACAAATTCACAAATAAGAAAATCTCCTTTGTCAAGCGCCCCAATTTGGGGATTGGAAAATTTGTCACCAACTGAGAGAGATAAAAAGCAAGAAGCTGGTGAAAATTTGGGCAGGAGGATGTGTAGGAGGACACTGATCTCTCAAGAAAAGGCCAGGGTGTGAGGGTGAAAGCAGGAATGGGCTGGAAGGACACCCCACTTACCTTCCTGCGGGTGCCACATCACTGACAGGAAGGAAACCATGATTTCATAATAATTTAGTTCTTCATAGAAATATGTCCCTCCCCTCTTTTCTTCCTAGTAATTAAATGTTTGAAGAAGGAACTTGAAACCAATACTAGAAAAGGAAATGGCACAACAGTTGGCATTGTCCAACAAAAGCCCATCAGCTGAGATGAAGCCAGCAAGGACAGCAAAGTCGGGCCAGGAAATGCGCACAATCCTGGTGCCAGGTTTCTCCTCTGACCCATCATGAGAGCTGGGGCCTGGCCAGAGGGTCTGAGTCCATTTTCACAGGACAAGCTAGGTCTCAAGAGGATACAGAGCAAAGAAAAATTCAACATATGGCATGAAAGAGGAGAGTTTTCTCTCAATAGGGAAATTGGAGGAAAGAAGCCTAAGTGATGCAGAAAGGAGAAAGGAGAGAAAGAGATCTGTGACATTGGACAGCCACTCTGGGACCCTGACTTGGAAGCTGTATCTGCAAGAGACAAAGAGGGAACAGCTACCAAGGGCTTTGAGGATCAAGATAATCCCAGCAAAGATCTCCTGAGCATTAGCTGGGTACCAGGCACTGCTTTAGAAACTTGGGATATAAATGGGAACTACTGTGGTATCTACTCTGAAGGAGTTCACTGTCAGACTTGCAAACAAGCCATGATATTACAAGATAATGGCTATATTGGAGGTATGATAGAAGGACAGGGGAGAGGCATGTCAAACATCTTCTTGGGGCCTCTCAGAAGGCACATCTGAGCTGAGTCCTTACGGAAGAGAAAGCATTTGCTAGAGGGACAGAGAGAGGAGGGATGTTTTCAGCAGAGAGCATGACGACCAGGCAGTATTGCTGGAGAATAGCTAGTGAGATTGAGAGCAGCCCAGCAGGGACCTCTAGGAAGGCCCTGGGCACCATGGAAGGACTTGAGAGCCAGTGGCAAATTCTGGTGAGGAAAGCAACATTATCTGATTTGTGGGACAGAAAGACTTTTCTGGAGGTTGGCATAGAGGGAGAGAGAACAGAGGCAGGAAGGTTTGAAATAAGGCCATTGCATCACTGCCTCCAAACCAAGGTTATGGGAGTGGGGTTGGGGCTGAGGGTTGGTTAGAGGGCAGGGGTGAATATATTTAAGAAAAAGAACCAACGGTGTTTGGGAAATAGAGGAAAGGAAGCCCCTGCAACAATGCTCTTATCTCCGTTTGGGCAGCTGCATGCAGTGTTGCAGTTCACTGAGATGTGAAACGGAGCAAGGGAATACTGGAGCATATTTATACAAGTCAAGGAAGACCACAGGTCCAGTCCTGAAGTGATGAGTGTGACTGATCTGCCTAAGGGACATCCAGGTGGAGGTACGCACCTGGTGGTCAGGAGAAAGGTCTCTAGAGAAAGAAAGAGCGATTTTAGCATAATGAGCATGTAGGGAACAGTTGAAAACCTGTTTGTGACTGAAATCACTCAAGCTAACTAGAAAAAGAAAGAAAAGCACCTAGGTCACAGGAGAAAGAACCAGGGACACTTATATTTAAAGGACAGACAGAGGTAAAAAGAAAAATCCACAGGAGAGATTGGGAAGGGGCCAGAAATAACAGGAGGAGCAGAAAGTGGTGTCGTAAAAACCAAGTGAGTAAGGAGTTTCAAGAAGGAGGGTGCCAGTTGCACCAACTTCCCAAAGAAGTCAAATGTCCATGGGGTCTGAGCACAGAGATGGGTAGGGCAGTCTTACTGGTGTGGGAAAATGGCAGCTGGGTTTCAGTGGGATTACAAGCAAAAGGGAAGTGGAGACAGTGAATGGAGGCAGAGAATGGAGCCCATTCTTGCTCTTTGCTTGGCTAAGAAGCAGAGAAGCAAATAGAGCTGGAGAGAAAAGTGGAGGCAGGAGAAGGACTTTTATTGTTGCTGTTTGTTTCAGGACACGAAAATTCTGAGTATGTTTATATGCCAGGGAGAAGGAGCTAGTGAATGGGGAGAAATGGATGATATAGAAAGAGAAGGGATGACTAAGGGAGTGAATTCTTAGAGGAAGTTGATGGGATCCAGAACACAGGAGCAGGACATGAGGCAGGGGAGGAGAAATTAGCGTCAGAGAGAGGGAAGGACTCCATATTAGAGAGATAGGGAGAAGGAGGTAAGAAGGAATATAATGTAGGCGTGCGAGTGGGTTGTGAGCAGAAGGGTGAGAGGCTTCATGTTCATAGTAACTGTTTTCTTTGTAGAGTAAGACACTAAGACATGTCCAGAGGAAAGGGTGTAAGATCATGTGGTGCAAGATCATGTAAGGGCATGTGGATCACGTGTTGAGCAAGTCTGGAATACCAACTGAGGAGAGAAGGAGCGTGCGCATGAGCATTGCTGAGGAGTCTTGAGGATGCAGTTGGGGTTGGATGTCATAAAAGTGGAGTGGCACTGATTCACGCTGATTTATGATTTATCAGCCTTACTTGGTACCCTGGTTTAAAGGAGGGAAGATGTAAAGCTGAATTTATTCCATGCTTGTTGGTCTGCCAAAGAAAAAGGGCAACGACATTGTGAGAGCCAGTAAGAGTGGTCGAAATGATGTACTGTGGAGTCAGGGCTGGAAGGGAAAGAAGTGAAGATAAGAAGGGGCTCACTATGCCTGGAGGATGTGGAGGAGACAAGAACTAGTGGTCAGGATGAGATGGGTAGTGGCGCTTTCCTTCATGGCATTTGCCTCAGTTTAATTAATATTTAATGAAGTCACTATTTGTGTTCTCCTGCAGTAGATGCAGGCTCTGTGTGAGGAGACCACATCTATTTGGTTCATCATTGCATCCCAGTGACATCCTACTATGTGTAGTATGTGCTAATTACATTTTTGTTGAATGAGAGAGCTGGAAGGTCTAGGAGAGACTGGATTATAGTCAGAGAGGTAGGTGAACTCTCACAGGGGGAATATTTCCAAGGGATAATGAGATCCAAGGTGGGGCAGCTGCACTTGGTGGCTAGAGTGGAGACAGAGAACCACGGAGGAAAGGGCTCAACATACAGACACATTGCAGCCCCTAGGTTACATTTATGTGATTACATCTATGGTGATCTGGAAGCAGAATTGCAGAGCGCAGAGAAGGTGGTCATTTTGTCATGGCCCTATGGGATATGAATCATGGGACATGAGAGAAAGAGCAACTCGACAGGAAGTGGTCTCCTCAGACAAGGGCAAGGAGTGGAGGACTTTATGATGGAATAGGGCAGAATGGACAATGCCGATGGGAAGGTCAACAGGGCATTGATGACTTATGTGAGGAAGCACAGAGCAGAGAGAAGAAGGGAGAACAAAGGGGTGGAGGTGGTTGGAAATGAAGGGGATGAGAGGCCCAAATTAACATTTCTGACTAGAACTTTACCAAAAAAGTATTTGGGTGCTAAGATCGATGCAGGTCCAGGGGGAGCAGGGCCTCTAATTGCTGCTTACACCTGGTTCTGGGCAAGAGACAGTGCTTGCCAGAACTAGGAGCGAGCACTGAGAGAGGTCACCCAGGTCAAAATAATCATCATGCAGAAAAATACTCCGTCCATGGGTACATCTCAATTTTAGGCAGAAATTAACTGTGAAAATCAGTTATGATGCAGCCGCTTCATTTCATCTTTTCAAAATTCCCCTGTAAATACTCTTCCTTCTGCAAGAGTGTCCTGAGTTGGATCTGCCTTTGCTGTTAGCACTATACATAGTTAAGTTTACAGTCCAAATGGTCAATCACTGCAAACATCTTTTGGGTAAAAAGGCTGTGCACATAGCATCATTTTTAATAAGGCTGTGACCCAATTGGTTCTAATCATTTTATTCTAACGATTATTCTTCAATTCCAATCAAAGAATAGATTATTTTGATTATTCCTAGATTGATTCTAATGATTTACTTTCTACCAAAGAACCAGCTTTTGGATTTGGCACTACCTTTTTCTATTTTCTAATTAATTAATTTCTGCTTTTTATCTGTATTTTTTCCTTCCTTCTGCTTTTCTTTGGCTTATTTTTTTGTTCTTTATTTTTTAATTTTTAGAGTTGGATATTTAATTGACTCCTTCCTTTCTTTTTTGGATTGATTTTACTACTTAAGACTATAAATTTTCTCATGAGCTCTGCTTTATCTGTATTCCATGGGTCTCATTATTGCTATTTTCCAGAAATTTTACAATTTTGATTTCTATACCCTCTTTATACCAAGAGTATTTAATAAAGTAGTTTTTAAATTATCTAATGGGAAACTCCAAATGTACACAAAAGTAGAGAGAATAATATAACAAATTCCTATGTACCTGAAGGGGAGGAAGTCTATCCTCTACCCACTCTGGGTCCTTTCTGGCTGGGCTACAAATTAAATTAACGTGAGACCAAATAGCAGGAGAAAATCAAACAAAGCTTCATAACATGCATACATGGGAGAGACCAGGGAAACTGAGCTTCTTGACAAAATGGTGGAGGTTCTCCTCTTAAATAAAAAGACACTGGAGGATGTTGGGTGTGGGTCAATTATGGGAGATTACCAGAAAAGCACAGTAAGGTTATTATGCAACCTTGCCTTCCGCATTGATAAGTTTCTAGAGATGAAGTCCTCCCCTCTTCTTCCCAGTATAGAGGGGGAGACACCTCTACACATGGAGATTTCCCTTACAAATGTAAATGTTTAGTCTTAGGAAGGACCCTCCCAGTCTATCGATACCCAGAGTAACCTATGGTGATGGCTCATCCCAGGGACAGGCTTTCCATTCCAAATCCCTTTAGACAGTTAGTAGGGGAAAGGTCAAAGCCTCCTTCAGAGAAGATAATCAAGGTAAAGAGACATAATTTGAGGTGGCCAATTCTGATCCCCCATATACCCATCACGTAGCTTCAACAATTATCAATATATGACCAATCTTGGTTCATCTTACCTCAAATCCCAGACATCTTATCATTTCCTCTATAAACATTTCAAAATTTAAACAGAGATTTTTAATTTCCTAGTGGGAGGTACATTTTGTTTCTGGCTTTATTATTAATGTCTGATCTTATTGCATGAGGACCATTGAATATTTTCTGCACTATTTATACTCTTGGAATATCTGTAATTCACAAATGTTACACAGGTACTTGACAAGGAGGTACATTCTCTATTTCTAAGATACAGAGTTCAATGTCTATCACTTAGATTTACCTTAGTGTCATAGACTAGAAGCAGTAATATAGACGTCTCTGCACATTGCTCATTATTCCTACTTTATGAATGGAGCTCCTATACACAAATCCCCATTACTATTATATCTCCTTGTAATTACACCTCTTAGCATTATAAAGTGCCCTTATTTAATGGGTTGGGGTTTTTTTGTTTTTTGTTTTTGCCTGAATTCCATCTTATCTGACCCTAAGATTGAGATCTCCACTTTCTTTTTATTTGTATTTACTTGTTATAGATAGCCTGTTCTATTGTTTTCAGTTTTGGTCACACCATTCTTCTAAACACATTAGTTCTTATCCCATGATAGCAATCTTATCAGTCAGGGTTTTTAGTTGCAAGCAACAGAATCCACTATAGTGAGTTTAAACAGAAAGTTAATTTATCAAAGGATATTAGGTAACTCATGGTATTTCTAGAAAAGGCAGACAATTAGTCCAGGGGGCTATGCAGCCAGCAACGCATCCATTCACCCCACAGCCCTTCTCTAAGGCAGGACCCCATCACACCTGGGCACTGACTCTGCAGCTCACACCACTGACACTGAGCAATGAAGGACAGATGACATTGCACCTCTGCCATTGCTGTTCTGAAAGCTGTGTGTCTCTCCACACCACCCCACCCCTTCCAGAAAGAGATTCCACACAGCTCTCCTCTCTTATATTGCCTCTTTCTAAATAAAAGTCTGATGGACAGAACCTAGGTCAATTCCTGTGCCCTGGCTTCAAGGGAAACTGGAACATCGAATTCTAGCTTCTACCTTCAGGAAGAGAATTCATAATCTAGAGACTTCCTGAAAATGTAGGCCATATTTGCCAAAAATATGATAAATACCTTTTATAGCAATGTCACTGAAGGTTCAGATATAGAAATTTAGCTCTTAACTAAAAAGAGAATCTATTTTTAGAATCTGTAACCAGATATTCCCCTGATATCATATTGTATGTAGTTGTTTTTTGGATATTTGAATGCATGCAGGGTTTTCTCTAAAAATGTCCCACTTTTACCAAAAAAAATCATATGTAATCACGAGTTTTGCCTTTCCTTTCTTGCTTCTCCTAGGATCACTTCTTCCTCCTTGTTTCTGTATCCAAAGTTCTTATTCCAGGCTTGTAACTTCTTACCCAGGATACTAGAATCTCTTCTGACGGTTCTCTGCCTTTTCTTCTCCTTTTTCCAAGCCATCCTACATAGCGCCCACACCAAATTCACTGGTGTTATGTTTTGGCAGCCTGGTGCCAGGGTCCAAGCTTTGCATCATCTCACAACTCTCCCTCATTTGGCAGACACGTGCAGAGTGACTACGCCACGCTAGGCCATGTGCTCGGGGCTGGGGGTTCAAATAGGAGTAAGATAAGGCCTAACCTTAATCTAGTGGGGAAGACAGACTACGAAAAGGAAAATACAACAAAATTCCAAGAGCTATCATTGTGGCACAGAGAAAGGTACCTAAACCAGCCTCATGGGCAGAGGAAATCTAGGGAGACTCCTGGAAGAGGGTGCCTCTGAACAGGGTGGGGAAGGATAAGAGGGACTTACCCAGGAAAGGAGGGGAATTGTAAGCATAAGAAACTGCCCATGCAGAGGCAGGTAGGCCTGAGGGTGCTTAGTGCTGAGGAAAAGCTACAATTACGTTAATACAGGACTGTAGGCTGCCTAAGATGATGTAGCAGGAGAAGACTGGTATTTTAGGGCAAGATATGACATATTGAGGAGTTGGGACACTTTCCTTAAAGCCAATGGGAAGCAACTGAAGGCTTTTTAGAAAGACCACCCTAGCACCAATATACAGAGTGGACTGGAGGAGCTTGCTGGTGGCAGGCAATGGTTAGGGGGCTATTGTGAAAACCCGAGAGAAGTTATGAGGTGGCAATGGTGGTGGCTGTGGGCTCTTGAGGGGGGGACAGGCTGGAGAGGTGTCAAGAGGGAATCAAAGGAACTTAGTGACTGTGGGATGTAGTGAGAGCAGAGCAAGAGTCAGAGAAGACTCAGGATTTCCGTGTTCCCTGGGTAGAGGGATTCTAAATTGAGCTCTGAGAGGAGGTGCAAATTTGGGGAGAGAGGGTAGAGTGCTGATCAGAATGTCCCAAGTTTGGGACAGTGAGGTGGAGTGATCCAGTGGGAATCTGGAAGTTAGTAAAACACGGGTGGAGGCTGAAGCCAAAGGAAGGGGGATGCCCCAGGAGAGGCTGGGAAGCAACGCTTCTTAACCTTGGGCACGTATCGCCAACACCTGAAAAGCTTTGAAGGATACTGATGCCTGGGCAGTGATGAAAGCCCCCCAGGTAGTTCTAATGGGCAGCCTGGGCTGACA
Organism: Tapirus indicus; assembly: GCA_031878705.1. Lineage (NCBI taxonomy): Eukaryota > Metazoa > Chordata > Mammalia > Perissodactyla > Tapiridae > Tapirus > Tapirus indicus. The sequence goes on along the minus strand of CM062937.1, from coordinate 27,037,749 downwards.
CCCACTGGTCCAGAGAGGAGGGTGTCAAACCTGCAGGATGCCCCTCCCCGCTTCCCCTCGCTACCACTTACCAGCCAGTTGACTGTGGGAAAGTCATTAGCCTTTCTGGTCTTAAGTTTTCTCCTCTAGAAAATGAAGACTGTAAAACTTCAAAGAATCCTAAGTGTCAAATCAAATAATGCGTGTAAAGTGCCTAACACCATTCCCCGTGCATACTTCGCACCAGACAAGCCTCAGGATTCACTGCAGGACCAAGTCTGAGGAAGGGCCTACTCTCGGCCAGCATCCCCAAAGAGCATCGGGCTGTTTAATAGGAAGGGAAAGGAGGAGTCTCCCAAACCTGGAAGGAACAGAAGGACGCCCCTTTGGGTGCATACGATCTGGCAGCTCACACAATAGTCTTTAGAACTTACTGCAAGATCTGGAGGCAGCATGAGGTCTCAGCACTGGAAGCAGTGTTTCAGCAGCTCTTGACTCTTGGTTCAGATATGACAGCCACACAGTCACCAGACAAATACTCATGAAGCAGCTATTGTGCACCAGGAAGGGTATCTATTAGGCATTCCTTCATTCTTTAACCTTCATCATTGAGTACCTACTGCTTGCCAGATACCACACTAGGCTCTGGGGCAACAATAATAAACAAGAAAGAGATGGTAGGGACCGGCCTGGTGGCGTAGGAGTTAAGTTTGCCCACTCAGCTTCTGCGGCCCGGGGTTCACAGGTTCAGACCCCGGCGCGGACCAACACACCACTTGTCAAGCCATGCTGTGGCAGCGTCCCATATAAAGTAGAGTAGGATGGGCATGGATGCTAGCCCAAGGCCAGTCTTCCTCACACACACACACACAAATGTTCATCTCATCTAAAAAAAATATCTTCACAGCAACAGCTAGACTGGTTTTGACCAAATATCTGGATACTGTGGCCGAGCCAAGTTGACACATAAAATTAAAGATCCTACCAGGTGAAAACAGGTGCTTGGTAAATATTTGTGGAATGAGCTGACGAAATCCGCTCACCTTATGTTTATTTTCTTCTCTGTTCTCTTCCTTCTCCTCCCTCCTTTGTCAGCTCCTCTTTTAATGCCTTTCCCATATCCTCCCACTTCCTTTCTTTCCTTTGTATGTATCTGTCCCCCGCTGGTTCCTTCAGGCTTGTGGGGGGTCCCATTAACTGCAGAGATCCACCGAGTCAGGGGGAGCAGAAAAGCCCCTGGCTGTGACCACAGTGACCCCTGAGAGCCTCCCACTTGGCAGGAAAGGAAACAGAAGGGGAAAGGACTTATCAAGGTCAAACTACGTCAATGGAGAGTCAGGACCAGTATCCAGGTCTCCTGGCAACCAGACCTCTTTCCACTAACTGTGCCAAAACCCTGAGGCGGGGACTGGCTGAGACGTCACAAAATGTGCCTGACAGGAGAACCTACCTGCCTATAGCCCGCGCTCCAGAGAAACCATGTTACACGGACCCCTACCCCGCCCGAGCAGCCAGAAGGGACCCCAATTATGCTGGGAGCCAAAGAGTTCTGGTGGGTTCCAGGCCTCTAGTGTGAGAATCCAGGTGTTTCCTCATCCTCAGGGGGCAGTGTGAGACCCACAGTGGCCTCGATCGCCTCTCAGTCAGGTTTCTGACGTGAAAGGCTGCGGTGCTGAGCTCCACTTCAGACTTCATCTTCACCTGCCATCTCCTGGGCAAATAGAAGCAGTCCGCCCACCTACCTTTCTTCCTTCTGCCCCCACTCCTTTCAACAAACATTTATTGAATACTTTCTCCACGCCGGGCACTGTGCCAGATGTTAGGGACACAAAGACGAGTAATAAGCCAAGGCCCCAGTCTCAGAGAGCTCACATGCCAGTGGAAACAGACTCATGTGGCTGTCACACCTGCCCTCTTGCCTAGACTTCACACACGACTGGTCTCCCGGGCAGCTTTTTGGACGTGCTGACTTCTCTGCCCAACCCTTCCAATTTATACATAAAAATACTGCCGCCAGAGAGGTGAGGTGCCCTGGCAAGACACAGTGGGTCTCCAAACAGCAAGTTCAAGGCCGAATCCAGTTTATTTTAAAGCCAGTGCCTCAAGCGGGTCAGCCCTTGTCCTAGGAGTTGTTGAATAGTTCCAACCACTAGAGGGCACCAACCAACTCTTGATCTGTCCACACAGGCCACAACCTGCAGAGACTCCACACCAGGTGACTGTGCTCCCAGATCTGTAATATTCATGCCTCTAATCTTTCTCAAAATGAGCCTTGCAAGCCAGGCAAGCTTTAAACTGATTGCACAGACTTTCCTCTTGAGCCAATAAGAAGGTAAGAGGTGAGGGTGTCAAGCTGCCCTAATACAAAGAAAAGAGACCAAGACTGCCTTATGAATAAATATATCAGAACTAATGACATAAAAGATTTTTAAATACCTATGCTCATTATTCTATCCATCTGCCAAAATCTAATGTCGATAGATACCACAACATAAGCATTACTGACAGGCCGTTGTATAGCAATGGATTCAAATAAATGCCAGACCATGGACCAGTGCATCAGAGTCACCTAAGAGGTAGGTCTTCCTCCCTCCCTGCCTCCCTCCCTTCCCTGATACATATTCAAGGACCATATCCAAGGAGATTCTTTTTAATAAGTCTGGAATGACCCAGGAATGTGTATTGTCAAAAGGCTTCTGATGTGTAAAAGAGTTTGGAAGACATTGCTATATAATGGGAGTGTCTGAAATGTGGAGAGCCAGAGTGTAAGAGAGAATTGAATTCAAATGTCACTTGCACCTTTGGGGCTACAAGAGGGAGAACAAATCTACGAGGTCGCTGGACATCGTGAGAATCGCCCCCTGCTTTGTGAAGCAGCAGCTGCATTTGGTCATTGAAGGTGGTGTGAGTCTCTTGGCTGAAAAGTCTCTCGTGACTTCTAATCTTAATGGCATCAAGGCTATTGGAAGGCCGGGTATCCTGCTGGAAAGGGCACTGGTTTGGGATTAGACCAGCCTTAGTTTGTATCCAGCTCTACCACCTAATGGTTATGTGCCCCCGAGTCGAGTGTCCTTGAATTCCCCAAGCCTCAGTTTCGTTATCTGTAAAATAAACATAGTATTCTCTTGTTGCAGGGATTAAATGAACGGAGATCTGCAAAGCACTTACCACCCGGAGGAGTGCTCTGCCTGGGAGGTAAGGGATGCTGTCCACGTGTGGACCATTAATAGCCTATGAGAAAGAAGAGCAGGACAGCACTGCCGTTGCCTGCTGCAAGGACCAGTGGCCTGGGCTGTCTGCGGACCTGTATTATAAGATACACCTCACCAACTCCAGCTGGTAGTTTAGCAGGAGGACTGTCTTTCTAGCATGCAGTCTGAATTCATCGCCTGAGAAGGACTCGTATCCTCACAGTGCAGGTCAGGGAAAGAGGGTCTGAGCTTCCCTTTCTGTGTCCACCACTCTTCAGAAACTTGCAGAGTCTGATGATGACCTCCACGTTCAATCCCAACGGACCTTTTGAGTCCTACACACATTTTCTGGATCTCTCCTACATGGGATCCTGCTGAGCATCTCCTCCTTCTTGAAGCTTCTGCACCTTTGCTGCTAGGAATCCGAGGAGCCCTCCGAGCTCAGCTCCCTCCCTCTGATGTGTCCCTCCTGGTTGTCGTCCTTCATCCACTCCACGCCCATCAGCATGCCCCAGGAGTCTGTCCTTGCCCCCAGCCTGTCTCCTTTAAGCTCTTCTTAAATGATTTCATCCACGGTCAGGGTCTATTGGTCCCTGTAGGGTGATGCTGCCCTTTTTACCTCTGGCCTTCAGTTTCATATCTCAGCTGTCTTCTGGGCATCCACTTATAGGATGAAATTTAAAATTTTTCATGTACTTTAAAATTGATGTGCCCAAAATTAAATAAATCATCTTCTTCTATACCTCCTGCTCCCATATACACCCCCCCCCAAAATAACCTTATCTTCCTCCTTGTTGCTAATCAATTAATGGGGTCACCATCTAGTCAATTCCCAACCAGAAATCCAGCAATCATTTCCCTATTCTCCCACCATGTTTAATCCTTCCCCAAGCCCTGCTGATTTTCTCTCTCAAACATGCTCAGCTCGTCTCTAACCCTCATGCAGGACCTCAGCATCTTTACCTGAGTCACTATGACACAAAGAAGTTAAACTAAAGCCAAATCTGCCCCACCCATGACTGCCTCTCCACTCCTTCCCTAGCACACTCCTCACAATTCACTACCTAGTAAGACTACAGTGTGGTTCCCCAGGACTAGAAAGCAGTTCATGCCTTGGTGCCCTTCCTGGTGCCAATCCCTTTACTGAGAACACCCTTCCCAGCTGTCTTTTCTTGGCTCCCTCTTACTCACTGTGGTAGATTGATTGGTGGTCCCCTAAAGGATATGTCCATCCGCTCCTGAGAATGTGACCTTATTTGGAAAAAGAGTCTTTGCACGTGTAATTAAGTTAAGGATCTCAAGTTGAGATCATCCTGAATTATCCAGATGGGCTCCAAATCCCACGTCAAGTGTCCTTGGAAGAAGAGGGGAAGAAACACACAGATAGCCATGTGCAGACGAAGGCAGAGATTGGAGTGACGCTGCCACAAACCAAGGAACACCTGGGGCCACCAGAAACTGGAGGAGACAAGGAAGGAGATCTCCCCTAGAGACTTCAGAGGATGCATGGCCCTGCTGACACCTTGATTTTAAACGTCTAGCCTCCAAAACTGTGAGAAAACAAATTTCCATTCTTTTAAGTTACCAAGTTTGTGGTCATTGCTGTGGCAGCCCTAGGAAACTAACACATTCACCCTTCAGGACTCAGTTCACATATCATCTCCTCCAGGAAGTCCTCCCTGAGTCCCTCCTACCATGACCCCCCTCCCACCAGCTTTTACCAGATTCCCTTCCTGTGTCTGCCTCACTTGACAAACACCTGAAAGGCAGCTGTTCTGTGCCCCATTGTAATAGGAGGGTCCAGCGTGTTCCAGGAAGACAGGAGGTGCTCAGCCAGGTCAGTGCACAAGAATCTCAGCCCCTGTGCAGCTCCTATGGTCCAGGCCTTATGCCAGGAACTTCACAAACATGACCTCAGTGAGTCATCTCATAAGCCTAGGAGGCAGGGACTGTCGTCTCCGCTTCATAGATGCAGAAACTGAGGTGCAGCAAGTGGCCCAAGACCAAACTGTAAGTAGTTAGAATTTATATCCAGATCTCTCTGAATCACAGGTCCGAGTGAGCATGAGCATGGCATTTTCAAAAGACCAGTGGCCAACTAGAAGAAGAGGGATGTTGGAGCAGAGTGGGGAACAGACTAGGTCTTAATTACCTGGTTTTGAGACAGAGCCATTGCGTGTGTGTGTGTGTGTGTGTGTGTGTGTGTGTGTACCTGGTAATGAGGGTCATAGGTTAGTAAACTAGAGATGATCTTACTCATGATGCAGCATAAATATATTACAGCAGCTTCAATTCTGAGGCCTGGGAGCTAGGGGTCCTGTGATGAGAGAGGGAGAAGGAGGAAGAGGAGGAGAGGGACAGCTCTGCTAAGTTGGGAAACAGAACATGTTCTTTTATCCTCTCCCTCACCTCCTCTGGTCCAGATCTCTGCCCCTTCTGGTGGCTTCCCTGTCAGGCTTCAGGGCACAGATGGTGTCTCAGTTCCCACTATGGCACTTCACCAGGTACAGGATGCTAAATAATGGCCCCCAAAGACATCCATGTCCTAAATTCTGGAACCTATGCATGTTAACTTACATGGTGAAAGAGGACTTTGCAGAGTTAAGTTAAGGATCTTGAGATAGGGAGGTTATCCTGGATTATCCAGGTGGACCCTAAATGCAACCATAAGTATCCTTACAAGAGAGAGGCAGAGGGAGATTTGACACAGAGGAGAAGGCAGTGTGATGACAAGGCGGGGATTGGAGTAATCTTACCACAAGCCAGGGAATGCTGGCAGCCAGGAGGCTGAAAGGCAAGAAACAGATTCTCCTCTAGACCTTCTGGAGGGAGCATGGCCCTGCTGACACCTTGTTTTGGCCCCAAGCCACTGATTTGACACTTCTGACCTCCAGACTATGAGAGAATAAATTTCTGTTATTTTAAGCCACCAAATTTACAGTAATTGGTTATAGCAGTCAGAGGAAACTAATATATCAGGTCTTCCAAAATTACCTCCATCTCAATCAAACTTGTTTCCTTGACAGCCTCCTTTAGTTTGGTGTTAGAGGGGGACAAAAGAGAGGGACAAAATCTGGTTATAATAACAGTCCCTTAACGCTCTCGGAGGCAATGAAGTTTTTAAAGAACGGTATTTACAACGCCTCAAATTCAGGTCTAATTGGTAAGATTAGTGCAAAGAAATGAAGTGAACAGAAACTGCAAGCAGTGGGGTGCAAATTTAGGGAGGTGGACCAACAAACAGGCAAATTAGGGATGGGGGTCTGCCCTCAACGGCTGTCCCCTTAGTCAGGTTTTTCTTTTCACATGTGGGAACTTAAAGATTCTCCAAATGCTCTACGTTTGTTCTCAGTGGCTCCAATCCTGCCCAGCACAGTGCCTGCCACACGGTAAATGCTGAATCTGGTGGCGAATGAATGATGGCAGAAGGGAGGGGAGGAGCGGGGAAGGTGACCTGCAGGCACAGATTGGGTGTCTGTCAGACGTCTGCCACCTGATTACTGTCCATACAATGGACCATGTTATCAACATTCTTGTGATTTACATTTCCCCTCGACCTGAATCTTTCCCCCAAGTTCTATGTTATTTACTGCAATTTATAATAATTTCTTTTTGTCAGTAACATTTACCTCGAGTTTTCTGAGCAAATTCGCCCTGTAAAGCAGATGAAGTCTTTCTGCTACAGAAAGACCTCCCTTTAACACTCTAAGCCATAGCTCCTCAATGATAATTTCTGGATGGTTGCTCTAGTTAACACAGAGCAAAACGCTGTCATTATCAGCCCAAAAAGAAAAGCCAGTTGCCTAGAATAATCAAAGCCCATAATGGACACCGTTGACAGCATCTGCAATATACTTTCTAAGTGACGTTCACATGAAAATATGGAAAGCAAGACCTTCCTCTCTCCTGCAATCTCCCTAAAAGTATGCTTTCTCAATAGTTATATTTATACTTCCTCTAGTTCTTTTAAGAGTCCAAAAATAAATGGCAAAATATGACCATGGGGGGCCCTGTGAGAGATTAGCCTGTAGAATTAGCTCCAGCATTGACGCCACAATAATCCTCCAAGCCCTTCTCTCAGTTTTCCTTCACTCAACAAAACTATGTTGAGCATCTACTACTTTCAAGTTCTGGAGAGACGTGCAGGAAATAAGTCATCTCATACAGAGGGAGATGGTACTTGAGGGAAGTACTGCAAATACCCTATAGAGTAGTTGGACAAACAGTGCTACAAAGCCCGCCTTGTTCGTGGGTAGTCTTTTAATCTGTGAGTTAATTAGTTCCACTTAGGACAGCCTGAAAGTCCCCTCCACCTTTGCTCTCCCACTGTCATTCTGGGGTGGCCATTCCTACCTGGGATTTGCCCATCGGGTGGCCATCAGCTGTTAAATACCAATGCTGGCCTCCAAGCTCAGGCAGAGCAGTGCTTCTCAAACTTCAAAGTGCATTCGAGTCAACTGGGGATCTTGTTGATGCAGATTCTGGCTCAGTTAGGTCAGGGGAGGAGCCTGAGGTCCTGCATTTCTAATGAACTCCCAGGTGAAGATGACGCTGTTGGTCTGAGATCACAACTGAGTAGCAGATTAGAGCACTTCGTTTTTACTTAAAACAAAACCAACTTCTGAAGGCATTGGATTCTAGCAGCATGTGTGTAATGTTTCAAGACTTCCCATAAGGGTAGAGAAGCTGAGAGCATTTAGATCATTGGTGGACAGTGGTGCTGATTAGCGATTGTGGTTTTAGAGTTGCTACCTGGCTCGGCAAAAACTCTCAGGTACTAAATCTAAAAATAGAGTTAGAAACCACAGAACTAAGCTGCTTCAGAGCCAAGAACAAAGGAGATAAAGACGAAAGTCCTGGGAAATCACTCTATTATGGACACAGGTTTCCCAAGTCTCTGGACTGCTTTTAGGTTTGGGGTTCACATAAGAGCAGACACCTTCAATGAGTGTCCTCATGGCTGGAGAGACCACAGTCCTCTCCTCCCCTGTCCCCCCTTCACCTGGCTGCACTGACAGGCACCAGCTCCTGCCACATACATCCTGTTGATGTCCTTGTTGAGTTGAAAATACTATTCTTGGTGATCAGAGGGAGCAGAGGAATCAGGATGCCGAGTAAGGAAAAGTCCAGAGAAGCTTCCAACCCAGTAGGATAGCATCTGATGCACAGCTGCTAGACTGGGCATTGAGAGAGACTGTTGTGTTAAGCCTACTGCACTGGAGCCATCAATGCAAGTCTCTTCTTCTTTATGAGAAGACAGGCCCATGGGCCATGTGCCTTTCTGCTTGGTATTCCCAGCCTCTGGCTCACATCAGTGCTCACAACACGCTGTTATCACTGGACTCGGGGGAGGTAGGAGGCTCAAGGATGCAGCTGATGCCTCTAACAATGATCACACCAGCCCAAGTGTCCTACAGTGCGCTTGCGCATCCTAAATCATGGCGTCCCTGACTGGACTTTCCTTCACAGTAACAGAGGAGTAAGTTGAGGCAGCTGGCCCTGAGGGTCACACAGCAAATCAGCAAATACTTAGTGACATACTTAGTGATGGCAGCTTGCTGTGTGCCATTGGGCAGGTCTCTTAGTTGCTCCTCAGATTCTTCAACTGTAAAATGGCGCCTTGGACTTGATGCTCCTTTAGGCTCCTTTCAGAGGAAACATCCCGCGATCCCACATTCGGTGATGCTACTCATTTCAGAGACAGAGCCCAGGAGTTCCGCTCCCTTCACGCCCTGTCTTCCTGGCACTTCAGAAGCACAGCGGGCTGAGCCACAGTCGTGTTTTCTCCACTCTCTGACAAGACTCTTCACATTTCCTCACTTGATTAATCTCCAGGCCCGTTAATGAATCTAAGAGGTCTGCTCCATGTATTGGAGATGGGAGGCGGAGGGAGGACTTGCAACCACCCAGGACACTTGGTCTTTGAGCAACATGGCTGAAATTACCGAATTACCCACTCCATTTTGTTCTTTCCATTCATTTCCCCTTCCCCTGCCCAGACCCATAAATCCTCAGTTTCTAGAACTGGAAAGAAACACAAAAGAATCCATCTTTCAGTGTTTGGAAAATACTGTCAAATCTATGTAGCTAAAAAAAGTAATAGTAAAAACAACAATATTAGCAACAGTAATAAACTTATTCTGCGTGTAATTGCTGTGTTCTCCAAAGGTCCTTAGATGCCAGGAGTCTAAGCAGACTAATATTTAATTAGCATTGTCTAATTTCTAAGTAGTCTTACTTCCTAGCTTTGCTTTGATGCTAACGTTTGAATCACTCAAAACAGCTATGGCGATGAGAGGCTTCTGCACTTAGAGCCTTTTTCAGCCTCGCACAGACGAGGAGGACACAGCTGGCCAGCAAGCACTGGGTGATATCACCTGTGAGGGGGGCATCTAAAGGCTCCCATCATTTGCCTAATTTTGGTCAATTTAACAAACCTCAGGTAAAATTACTATGGCTTCTTCAGGCAGAGAGAAGCTTTCTTAGGGGTGAGGAAAAAAAATGTGAAATGAATGAAAATATCATATAACAGCACAAACCCCACAGAAGACTATTATATAAGAGCTACAGCAGAAGAAATTTCCAAGCAAAATAAAACCATTAATTGAGTAGGAAAACCTTCTTTTAGGTGTCTTGACTATATTCAGTTACTTCATTCCAGTGGCCACCTTGCGACTTAGTAGATACAGTAATTATCTCCATTTTACAGAAGAGGAAACTGAGGCACAGTGGATTCAGTGACCAGCAGGAAGTCTCGCCCAGCTGGTAGGCGGTGGAGCGAGAATCTGCAACCAGCGACCACTGCTCTTCATTACTCTGCTTTCATTTTGGGTGGAAACTAGGTCAAGATTAGGGAACACTTTACCACCTGCCTGGGGAGGAGGATTCAAGGGAATATGACTATGAGGGTCCCGGCGCCCCACTTTCTGGCAGTGTGATTCCAGCCTTCAGGCCGGGAAGGGAGAAATGAAACATATCCTTTCCCTCAGCTACAGGGGAAGAGGCATTCCCAGTCTTCCACGAAGGGCTGCAGCCGCCCCGGAGGACATGGCAAGGATGCGCGCCCCTCCACCCCACCTCCGCCCACCTACCCACCTTCCCTTGGGCACCTCAAACCACACACGGGTCTTTGCAGCCCTGGGCGAGCCCTGGAGCCCAGCTCCGCGAGCAAACACGGGAAATTAAACAGTTCGCACAGAATGAAATTTGGCCCGTGGAAGGTGCCTGCAGCTGGCGGTTAACACCAAGCGGTAAGAGGATCAACTCCGAGTCCGCTGGCTTAAAAAAGGGGGTGGGGGTGAGAAGTGTGTGCGCAGCCTTTTACCCATTCACGTTAGTTAATTTCGATGATAAGGGTTGGTGTTTAATCCCTTTGTGTGCGAGTGAATATATGAAATCGACAACCCCCGAGAGGGCACCCGCGGCTGGCAAAGCAACCTGCGGGAGGGTGCGGGTCGTGTCCAATCTGGCGTGAAGTAGAAAAGAAACGTCGCGAGGAGACTGAAAGCAAGATGGAGAGGGACACCCTGGGGGTGCGTGGTGCAGACCGAGCCCCACACCTCCCAGACCGTGGCAGGTGGGCCTCTCGCTTCCCCAAGGCCCGGCACCCCAGGCCCCCAGCACACACCCACAACCCTCTGCGCCCTAGGAGCTCTCCAGGTCCCACAGAAAGCAGGGCTCCACCCTAGCCACCTCTGCCAAGGACTAACGACATCCAAAGTGAGAGCCCGGGCCCTGCCGTGGTCCAGCAGAGTAGAGAGAATTTAGGCGAGGAGGGGAGCAGAAAAGGAGGGAACGATATCTAAGGAGAGGTCTCGGTTGTTCTCAGATGGAACAGATTAGAAAAAGGCGAGAGCTCGGTGGCTCTTGAGCAGGTCATAAAACACAAACTATTTTTATAGTTTCCATCTGCTAGAAAGCTCACCCCCCCCCCACACCCCGCAAGCCTGGAGCCCCCAGAGTGCGGGTTTGGAGGCAGCAAATGTGAGCGAGCCCTGTCGGTGGGGGAGGAGGCCCCCGGCCGCTGGGCCAGGCTGCCTGCCGAGGCGCAGGCGGCGGAGAGAGTTCCCAGCCTCCGCAGGCCCCCTCCTTTCCCTCCGGCCCGTCCAGCAAATTTCCTCCCTCCTTTCTGTTCGTGCCTTCCCTCCCTCCTCCTCCCCCGATATATTCGCTCTCTAAAACCATAAAAAAGAGATCAACTTCCCTAACTTCACGGAGCCCTTTTCAGTGACAAATATTGATGCCCAAAGTGTCTGCGCTCTCCCGCCCCCAAACGTTAAGAAAAGGCGCCCGCGAAAGGGGGACATAAAAAGTTAACAATGCTGTGAAAATATGTTTGCAGAAAATAGACAATCGTTGGATTAAACGTATTCAAGTATGAAATAATGCCTTTTTGTGTCAAAACTTGGGCGATGGGCGGGTACAAAAGTTCCCTGTGGCAGCTACTTGCTCCCTTTGTGAGCCGTGCGCTTTGGCGTCTCCACTTGGGCGCATTACTCCGAGCCCTCTAAGCGCGATTGTTTCTCCCTTTCTAATGACATTTACCGGATCAAAACATGCTGTTAATTCGATCAGAAGGCTTCATCCTCCCTGACAAAGCCACAATAATTTCTCCTGAAGTTTGTTAAATTGACCAAAATTAGGCAAATGAATAGGGGTCTGTAGGCGCCCCCTCTCGCAGGTGACGTCGCATAATGCTCGCCTGGGCCAGCTGCATTCCCCCTTTTCTTCTCGGCCCACTCTTCTCCGTGTTGCCCCCCAATCCTCCCACCACCCCCCTCACACACACACACACATACAGACACACACAGGCACGCCTGCCTGTCTCTCCTCCCCCACCCTCTGGCATTATTAAAATTTAGCCCAATGAAACTATTCATACTTTTCAATGGACATTTTCATATAGGATAATAGGCTACAAATTGAGCCTCTTCCCCCCGCGAAGAGAGAGCCCGAGGGGGGGAGAAAAGAAAGCAAGCGACGTGGTCAGGGAGTAAGGGGGGGAGAGTCGCGTGCCAAAGAGCGGCGGGAGGGGCGAGGCGAGGCGGGAGCCTCGTGTGCCAGCCGCAGCCCCACACCTGCCGGGATGTCCGGACAAATAAAGCGGTGTAAACAAAAAGGGGGGAGATGGACGTGTCACCAAGTCGTGTGAGAAAAGCCTGGGAACAAACGGGGCGCCTCCGTCTCCAAGAGCTCTCCCTTGAACCCGGCGGAACAGCCTATTAAAGGCTTACTTAATTACTTTAATGACTCTGGACAGGCTTTAAAACGCACTCGGCGCTGGGACTGTGGGCTTGCTGGGATTTGTAAACAGGCAATCGTGTGAGACTCAGCGGTGGGACTAAAGGAGGCGACGCTGTTTTGTGAGGGTCCTCGCCCCCCGGTGCCCGCGGCCGCTGCGCCCCTGCGCTCCGCGCCTGCGGCTGCTGCAGACGCTTGCTCACCCGCCGGCCCCAGTTTACCGCCTTCTTTTCCCGCCGGGGCTGTTGCCATGCAAATGTTATTCCCCCGCCGATCACGTGTCCTTTGAAGGGCCACGTGGATTAACAAAGCTGATCTGCCCCCAGCTCGCCCCCCTCGGCTGCTAAATTTTTTTTCTTAACTTCTTTAAAACTGATCTTGAATGCATACATCCCCTAAACGCAGCTCCCCTAATCCTATGGAATAATTCAATTCGTGAATACACTTGGAGCCCTAGATGACCGCTTTATAAGACAGCCCCTCGGAGTAAGGAGGCTGCAGTCTACCTGGGACACTCGAGGAGGCACACGAGGCCTAAAGTGGACCGGTGCCTCGGGCCGCCGCCTCTCCCGAGGGCGCGTACTGACCAGGATGTCAGACAAGCTCAAGGAACGCAAAGTGAGTCGGCTGAGCCCAGACGGTCCTTGCGCCCTGATGGTGGGGGCATCTGACCCCCTGAGCCGCCACCTGGCTGGACCGACGGCAGGGACGTGGCAAAACGGGATTTCTCGTGCAGAGGAATCCTGAGGGGTTTGGGAAGAGAATGAGGATAGAAAGGAGACTCCTCAGCCGGGAGGAGCCCACACCCGGAGACTGGTGGCCACCTCCCAAGTGCCCCGGCGCTCAGGTTGGCGGGGTGGTCCAGCGGGCAGAGAGGCTGGAGGGGAGCGCGCCAGCGCGGTGATGAGAGGGCAGAGCTCACTTGACCCAAGGGAGGAGGGGTAGGGACCTCTTCCGGGGCGGGGGCACGTCCCCGGGCAGCGTTGGGGGCTGGGAAGACGGTTGACAGGCAGCTACAGCTATACATGCCTTTGACGACTCCCTGGGCAAAGTCATCTTAAACATACAAGCCTCTGTTCGCAGAGAACTCCCGTTTCCCACAAAGTGATAGAAAAGCGAAGGAGAGACCGGATTAACCGCTGCTTGAACGAGCTGGGCAAGACGGTGCCCATGGCCCTGGCGAAGCAGGTAACGACGGCGGCCGAGTACAGGGTGCCAGGCGCTGAGGATCCTCCGCTGCCATTCTCGGCCGAGATGCCGGGAGTCTGGGGACGCACAGGGCCTTACGTGTGGGCCTCCCTCCCCGGGGGCCTGAGCGCTGAGTGAGCCCCAGGCGGCCCTCGCGCAGATCCTCAGCAGCGCCCTGATCGCTGGTCGTCTCCAGATAAAACTGTGCACCCAGCACGGGGGTGGCCTGAGCCCGCGGGGCCGCTGCGAGGCGTCCTTCCTCCTTTTGCAGAGTTCCGGGAAGTTGGAGAAGGCGGAGATCCTCGAGATGACCGTTCAGTACCTGAGAGCCCTGCACTCCGCTGATTTTCCCCGGGGAAGGGAAAAAGGTGGACGAGTGTTGGGCAAAGAGGAACCTGGGCAGGGAGCGTGCGCCACACAGAGATCTGGGGGCCGGGAGTGGAAGTGAAGGGGCGCTCGCGAGAGGCCTCTCTGGACGCTGCTGGAGCGGGGGCGGGCCGGGGTCCTGCGAAAGTTAAGGGGGGCAGGAGACAGGTTTCTGGGGATAGTGGTTCCGGAGCCTCCTTTCAGGTGGGGAGGGGTGGGGTCAGGCTCTTAAGGAAAAGGAATTCGCTTTCTTGGGGTTTGCCAGTCTCCGGACTGGGGAGGGGGAGGCGGGCCTTAAATGGGAACTTGGGCCAGAAAACGTGATGGGAGGTGCCCGGCACCCGGTTAGTCTCCCAGTAGGGAAGGGGTCGCTCACGGTTTTTCCTTTCTGCGGTTTTTCTTGCGCCTCCAGCAGAACTGCTAGCAGAGTTTGCCAACTACTTCCACTATGGCTACCACGAGTGCATGAAGAACCTGGTGCATTACCTCACCACAGTGGAGCGGATGGAGACCAAGGACACCAAGTACGCGCGCATCCTCGCCTTCTTGCAGTCCAAGGCCCGCTTGGGCGCCGAGCCCGCCTTCCAGCCGCTGGGTTCGCTTCCGGACCCGGATTTCTCCTATCAGCTGCACCCGGCGGGGCCCGAGTTTGCGGGCCACAGCCCAGGTGAGGCCTCAGTGTTCCCGCAGGGCGCGGCTCCCGGGCCCTTCTCCTGGCCGCACGGCGCGGCCCGCAGCCCGGCGCTGCCCTACCTGCCCAGCGCGCCCGTGCCGCTCCCGAGCCCGGCGCAGCCGCACAGCTCCTTCCTGGCGCCGGTGCAGGGCCTGGACCGGCACTACCTCAACCTGATCGGCCACGCCCACCCCAACGCCCTCAACCTGCACACGCCCCAGCACCCCCCAGTGCTCTGACGCCGACTCACCCGCCAGATTTCTCTGCGCTTCGGGCGCTGCTTAGAAATACTGTATATTGTACAGGTGTAAATATTGTGCCAACAAAAAAGCGGGGTGGGGGAAACCCAAGAGCAAATTAGTCTTTGGAAGGATATTCCCCTGGCAATAAACGTTTTCTGATAAAGTACCAAAGTGACGGATTTCTTTGTTACCCTCTGCTCCTCCACAACCCATCCCCTCCAAGGTGCCGAGGGGCTGATAGGGGCCAAGGTGACAGCCCACAGTAATTTGGGGGGGGCTAAAAGGAGGCGTCGCTTGGGGGCGGGATTCCAGGTTCCCCCGAGGCGCCAGACCCACGCCCGCCTCGGGCGCATCTTGGGCATTTGCCTCGGAGAAAGGAGGACGCGAGTAACAGGGTCTTTGGCTCTCAGAAAATGCAAACCGAAGGACCTGCCCCAAACTGGCGCCGGCGGAGTTTTGCCGGCCCCGAGCCTAGGCGCCCTCCCTACGCCGAGGAAGGACCCCCCCCCCCGGACGCGTGCGCACCACGCGCCCGCCGGTCTGGCGCGCGGCGAGACCGAAGCCGGCTGGATGCGTAACTGGCTTTACAGCCTTAACACGTCTCTGTAAAAAATATGTAGAGGAAGTAACTTCTGATTATGGCTTAAAACAACATCCGACGAAGCTGTTTTGTCTTCGGATGACATCTACTCGGTGCCTGAGGATTCAGGGAAGCTGGCAGTGCTTTTGCGCACAAATCCGCTCAGCTTTGGGGGCGCTAGGCAACCACGTGAGAGGTCGGCACTGGCCGGGTTGGGAGACGCGCTCCCCGTGGGATTGTTCCCTCCGCCGATCCCCACCAGCCGGCTCTGGCCCGGGGTGGAAAGCTCGGTTTATGGGATCCGGTTGTCTGGCCTGGTGAGAGTAGCAGTCCCTCTCTCCCTTTCTCCGAGGGGTGATTTTAACCTCCTCGCTCCACCCAGAACACAGTGAGGAAAATTTGGGATCTAGGGGAGACTTGGCTAGTGATCTTTAGGAGATTGTGGTTTTCAATTCCAGTTGGATCTGCGCCTTACCCACAAAAGACCGATCCATTTAAAACAGCAAACTAAAATCATGTATTTCTAAGACCCAAACAGCAAAATGAGCCTCGCTGTTGTTTTATGTAAACAGGTAAAGTAAACAAGATCTCTAACCGGCTAAAATTCCGTTTGTGGGGAGTTAGAATTTTTTCCTTCATTGATTTTTTTTCCCTTTGTTCACGTTAGCTTTGATGCCCTTTAAATAAATAATTCGAAATTATGTAGCAGGTTTTCCTCTGTTTCTAGATGCCATTTAGCTGAACTGTGATGATTTGTCTTCTCCCAGATTAGCTGGAGGAAAAGAAATTAACTTATTTCATTGCTGTGGACAGGGTTCAAGGGAGCTCTGACCTGGACTGTTGACAGAGGTCATGGAATAGGATGACCTGCAATTTGTAAACCATCAAACTTCATTCTACAGAGACAGACCAAAACACACACACACACACACACACACACACACACACACACACACACACTCTTCATTACATTGCCCATAAAGTGAAACTTGAATGTGTGTGTTTTGGGGAGCCGGGGGAATCTATAAACTTTAGAAAAGGTGTTGCCTATAAGGGGTTCTTGTCCTTACAGTAATGTACTACATGTCACTACGAAACTTACCTATAAAATGTGAAAGGCCAACAAATATCTCCTCCCTTAAGAACGGATCTAGTTGGAGCATTGAAGTGACTGTAGGACCCAGGAGGCCTTCAGGATAACAAACAAACTGAGCAATATGGGATGAAAACGAATTATGCAGAAATGGGCGAATGCATGGTGCCTATTATTGGAACACATGTCTTACACCCATTTTCATCAGTGCTGGAAACAGAATATGAAGAAGGCCTTTCAGGCTTTTTTTCTCTGAGCATTAAGCCAATCTGAATTCCCTCTGGCAGTGAAGCATTAAAGATATAGTGTTACCCTGGAAATATAAATTATTAATATATTCAGCATTTTTGTCACTTCTCAACTGTTAACCAAATTAGACAAAACTTTCTTTTGCTAAGTAGATTTTCTCTTTGGGATTAGCTTTGGGAATGCACAGGGCCACCACAGTAAAAACTTTGGTCATTTACATATAATTTTGCAAACTTCCACTGGCCCATGACAGTCTTTGTACCTCAAATGTTGGTATTCTTGATTTTTTTTTCTTTCTAACTGTGGAGGATAAAACCCTGCTTTGGATTTACAATGACTTTAGGATAAAAGTCTCCCTCCGCTTTCTCCCCCTCCCCCTTTCTCTGTGTGTCTGTGTGTGTGTGTGTGTGTGTGTGTGTATGTGCATGCGTGTTGTCTCTTTCTGAAACCTTCATCCAATTCTCCAGGCTTGGCCAAAAGTCAAACTTGGAATAGTTTGACTTCACAAAAGATTAAAAATGTCACTACAACATGGAAAGGATTCAAATCAGATTGTGACTTGACTGTGTCCTTCCTGCACTTTCTCTGAAACACATTACTTCCAGCCTCCTGTCCCAAACCCCCCCACTTCTCCCGCCTCTGTCTGAGTCTCTTATGCCCAATCCCTCCACTCTTTCTTTTAAGTAAGTTGTATAGTAATGGTTTCCAAGAGAGGCTCAACCAAACCCAGAAATAACAAAAAACAAAAAACAGTGGGTTTGGCTGGACGTGACCCATTGTGATTCCCCTGAAAGGGGCAACCTCTTGTTTCTTGGGCTTCATCCTTGAGTGGGCAAGAATAAAAATAATCATCCCCATGAAATCAAAGGTTTTCTCCAGAGGCTTGAGGAACAAAGCTGATGGCTGGTGCTGTGGGTCAGCCCCGTGGCTCTGTGGCTCTGTAGGGCTAGAACGAGGAGCTTCCAGGCACTCCAGCCGCCACTGCCGAAGGGGTGGTCATGCAGAGGTCGCTTGTGCTTCCAAGTGTTATTGAGCAAACACAGCCCGTGCATCAGTGGGGGCCTCCAGTCTGGGCTGCTAGATACCAGGCAAGGAAGGCGGAGGAGCAGCTGTGTAAGGGCCTAACTGACCCCACAAAGTTATGGAAATCCTAGGAACCTGGTAATGGGTGTCTGCATAGAGTGACACCAAGAAAAGACAGGCAATATGGGGCATGTGGTTGGAGCTCAATAACCATGAGTGGAATGACCGAACAACTGCCAAACAGTGTTGAGTCTCTTAGAATTCTGCATCTCCCCTAGACCTCTTCTTTCTGGCCCTCAGTCCCCTCCCCACTTCGGCAGAGACCAGAAAGTCCTTGTGCACCCACCCAGAAATCTGTGGGGTAATCTACACACATTCTGAATGTTAGATGGAGCAATGAGGCTGCCTTTCCCTAAAAATTCTACCCGGTGGTCTGCAAGCAGGAAACAAGGCTTCGCCTGCATAATGAAGGCAGATCATTCTTCCTGCAGGCCCTGTTAAATGCAGACCCCTAATCGGGGACTTGAACTGAGATCCAGCCTGATGGGGGTTCTGCTCCTTTCACGTGAGAAAGACCTGAGACTGGGCTGATTCCACCCTCTTTTCTGCCCCATTGGTTGTTCAGAGTGTGGCTTCTAGAGCCAGACTGCCTGGAATGGCCAGACTGCCATTCCAGCTCTGCTGCCTACTAGCTGTGTGCCTTTGGGCAAATTGCTAAGCCTCTCTGTATCTGTTTCATCATCTATAAAATAGAGATATGAAAAGTACATTTACCTGATAGGGTTGCTATGAGGATTAAGTGAGTTGGTACCTTCAAAGCACTCGAGGCAGTGCCTGGTCCATAGTGAAAGTTCAGTACATGTTAACTATTACAATAATTATCTATTCCTCCTTCCTTTCTCCCAAAGGGTCAGATCCTTGGGGCCACCTCAAACTGAAAAACAAAATGCCAAGGCAAATCATGAAAAAGTCTTAAACCCTAGCACTTTTCCTTAAACCCCAAGGCCTGTCCTGCAACAAGTCAATATTGTTCACTTAGGGCAGGTGGGGGCAGGAGCTCTAATTGCATCCCATGGTCAATCGGGGAGCTGTGAGCCCTACTTCAGTTATGACTAGTAGTCAGGGCCCCTCTCAGAATTCTGTCATGCCCTCCCACACTCTTCCGTCTACAGAAATCTGGCCTGATGTCACTTCGCCACAGCTCACATTCCTGCATTCCCACACTCTCCAAGTACACATTCTAATGCCGAGTAACATGCAAATGTTGGCCATTGCAAATTCTTTTTTGAAACATGGGGTAAATAAATAAATTCAATATTCCTTAAACACACTTTCTATGGCAGCTATATGCTCTTCTCAGCATTTTCCCCATTGTTTTTCCCATTCAAGTCTTTTATTTATTCACCACCTGTCTGCTCCACTCCTGGCTCCAGACTCAACCTTTGATGCAGGTGACAGCTCTGCGGGAGACCCCAGTTCCCTGGACCCTGTCCCCTCCCTCTCTTTCCCTTCCTCACTCGGCCTTCACTCCTCTGACTGCTTGGCTCCAGGTATCTGCCTCTCCATGTAGCCATGGCCTGGTGGAAGGATGTATCCCTGTGTGTCTCCCATGTGGAGGGATACCGCTGGAGGCCTGCTCTTAGCCTCTCCCAGCAGTCCTCTCATATCTTCAGCTCTCTGATTGCAGGGTTTGGAAAGCAGGCCCAGGCAGGCTCATCTCAGCCCCTTTCTCTTTGGGCACCAACCTGCCCGTGGGAAGCAAGCAAGCACTCCCTGCTGGGCTGGTTGGAAGATTTCTGGCTCTTCTGTGCTTTTATTTATTTATTTATTTACTTGGTGAGGAAGATTGGCCCTGAGCTAACATCTATGCCTATCTTCCTCTATTTTCTGTGTGGGATGCCACCATAGCATGGCTTGATGAGCGGTGTAGGTCTGTGCCTGGGATCTGAACCTGCGAACCCAGGCCGCTGAAGTGGAGCGCACCAAACTTAACCACTGTACCACTGGGCCAGCCCCTCTTCTGTGCTTTTTATGCATGTTTAATTGTAAAGTGAAGTGTTGCAAGCCCAGTCTCTCTGCACATTGAAGTCACATCCTCCAATCAGTTGCAAAATAGACATTTTTATTTCTACATCACACCTACGTCTCAAATGATTCTGAGCACATATGGGAGAAAAAAATGACTTTTATTTATCAGATACCCTAAAACCCCAGAAAGAACCTGGGTGCCTATATGTGTGCAGCTAGGAAGGTGGATACACATGTATGCCTGCATGCATCAAGTGGTGCAGGCCCAGGAGTGCCTGCACGTGTGTGTGCACAGGGTCTGCTTGTGTAACCAAGTGTGCACATGGATGGACAAATGGGGGCCAGAGGAAAGAGCCACCCACCGAAGAGAATTTCTAGGTTAGAGTTGGAGGGACCCAACTGTTTCTGGCTCACTTGGAAGATAGGAAGCAATCATCATGAAGGTCTGCAAATCTGTCCCATTATAACCTTTGATAAACCCCTTATATGGCGGAAAGAGCTGAAGCAAAGCAGAAGAGAGGCAGTGGGCAATGTTATGCCAAGTAGGGCCATGGGAGGTAGCAGGAAATTTACGGACACCACAGAGATGGGGGTGGGCGATGTAGTGGAGCAGGAACTCTGGGCCAAGCTGTAAAGAGAGTGCAAGGAAAAAGGACCCCAAGAGAACTGGGAACCTGAGCACTTTTTGCTTCCTCCATTCCCGGCTAGCCTCATTTATTATGTTTAGCTTAAAAGCGAGAGTCAATAAAAACATATTAAAGCTTTATGAGCATGATGAAACTTCCTTAGTACAATACTTCTAGGAGCCCATTTGCCTTGTTTGATGAAAAGCCTCCTCTCCTGTTGTTTTGTTATAGGTGTATCAGTAGAGTCTTTCACAAAAAAACCATTTTCATTTCCACCCACTAACACCAGAACTTTTTCACGTAAACATGATTTCTATTTTATGTCAGAATATAAATGTGTGGTCTAGCCCTGTTGCTCTTTCTAAACACAACCTAAAGTGTAATTAGTGAAAAAAAAAATTGCAATAAAGAGTAGCCATGG
Source organism: Tapirus indicus (assembly GCA_031878705.1). Taxonomy (NCBI): domain Eukaryota; kingdom Metazoa; phylum Chordata; class Mammalia; order Perissodactyla; family Tapiridae; genus Tapirus; species Tapirus indicus. The sequence continues at coordinate 27,016,850 of CM062937.1, read as the reverse complement.
AGAGAATGCACGCAAATTTTAGGACTCTAAGTTACAAGCCGTCTCTGTACTTTCTGGATGTGCTGTGTGCCACCCATGTGGCACAGCTATAATTTCAACCCATATAGTGTCAGCAATACGGAGGGGAAGTCTGGGGGAGCCAATTCTGGGCACTTAGAGAAGCTGTTTGGGGAAAAGTCAAATTGGAGGGAGGGCCATTTGCAAATTTATATTCTGGCCACAAGCCACAAGCTTTTAAATTGGTAAAACTTGAAGAATCCCTGATTTCACAAACTCTTCCTATTCTGACGTACAGTGAAGACCTAGACATGCATACAGTTGAACCTCATCTGAACTACATCACAGTTCAGTCAACAGACAAGAGCAATGTGGATACTGTCAAATTAGAACTAATAACTGTGCGAACCTTGAACCCTGGGCTGACGATGGCCCAACCACACGTGGTGAGGGGAGGCCGCAGGGGAAGGCATTTCATTGCTATATCGTTAATTTCAGAGGGAAGAAGTTGATCTAAGAATTTCTTAGAATACAATTAAAAATGGAAACATAACTTCTAAAACTACTGAAAATAGGATTGTGTTATCTGATTCCCTCGGTATGAAAAGAAGCTTTGTCAGTGAGACGGCATTTTCAAATCTTTTCAACTATGTATTACAGAAAGAGACACCAGGAAGGCTGAATGTGCTTTGGATTGGATGACGGAGTTGAGGAAACTATTTCCCAAGAAGCATCAAATGATCTTCTATGAGGACAGGCCTGTAGGTAATAACCAAGTGACGGGGGTGAAGGGAATATAAGATGAATTTATGTTGCACCTGGTTTTGGGGCATCAGGTGTACGCTGTGGTTTGCAAGCTCCTTCCAAAAAAGATTTGTAGCCTATTTTCCATTTAAGTTCTGGTCATACTTTGACAGGACATGATAAACCTCGTCTTCCTTAAGGAAGACGTTGCAGAGCTTAAGAACTGATCTGAATTCTAAGAAGGAAAGGTAGCCACTACTACGAACATCCACCTTCTTAAAAGCCTTCTGTAGGATCTTCCAGTCACCCTGGAGCTACAGAGAGAAAATTATTGGACAAATAAACCCTTCTTCCCCAAATATATAAATATATCGAAACATAAATGCTTCCTCCCTTCCCTCCTCCCCTTCTTTCTCTACCTGCCCCCTCCCACCCCAATCACCGACATTTTTTTCTCTCATAGGGTAGGATCCAGTTATCCTGAAGGTTTCTTTTGAGGCCCTTAATCTACGCAAAGCTACCTTATGCAATAGAAGGGAAACCACCCTGGTTTTATTTCCAGATCTATCCTCACCCCCAGGTAGGCTCACAATCTGCCCCCCTGGATTCACGTCTATCCCTTGACCAGTCTCTCTCCCTTCTCCTAAACTCCACATCCAAACAGTCATCAAGTCTTGTGGATTTTGCCTCCTATCTTTTGTGTGTGTGTGTGAGGAAGACCAGCCCTGAGCTAACATCCTTTGCCAATCCTCCTCTTTTTTGCTGAGGAAGACTGGCCCTGGGCTAACATCTGTGCCCATCTTCCTCTACTTTATATGGGACGCCACCACAGCATGGCTTGACAAGCAGTGCATCTGTCTGCGCCCGGGATCTGAACCTGTGAACCCCGGGCCACCAAAGCGGAGTGCACGAACTTAACCGCTATGCCACTGGGCCGGCCCCAACCTCCTATCTCTTGAATCCGTTCATTTCTAGCTCTTCTGCCACAGCCACAGAACAGCCTGCCAATGTCCCTTTTCAGCTTGCCACCAATTCTCCCAGCCTTCATTTTTGCTTCCTCTAATTCATTTTCAACATAGCAGCCAGAGTGATTATTTTCTAAAACACAAATCTGAAATTCCCCTGTTTAGAATTATTCAGTGCCTGCACTCTTAGGACAAAGTCCAAGTTCCTTGTCAGGTCCTCCCATTTGGCCCCGCACACTCCTCAGGCCTCATGCTTGCCACTGCCCAAAACTCAACATCAGGCACACTGGCCTCTCATTCCTCAGGCGGACAGAGCTCTCTTTCACTCCAGGCTATCACGAATGCTATGTTTCAGAGGCAAAGAAAAGTTCTGAGTACCATTTCCATTAGGCAACTGGTCAGCCAGCACACTCAGACCTGCGGACTCTTCTCTAATGAAACGTTGATCTTTATTCTCCTCAGATGAAGGGAAATGCAGAATTGCAGCAACATGGTGCCCATTCAGACAAATCTGTCCTGAAATGGCATCATAAATTCTAGGTACAAAAAACTGACAAAATTATCTGAAAGGTATGCTCTGGTGTATATGTTTTTTTCCGGATGTTTATTATCAAACAACATCATTATTTGAGGCATTAAATATTATCCCTAAGAGACATGGTGATTAAGAATATGGGCTTTGAAGCTAAACTGCTTGGACTGGAGTCCTGGCTCTGACATTGTCTAGTTGCAAGACCTTGAACAAATTATTGAACATCCCTGTGCTTCAGTTCCCCTCAGTTAAATAGAATGATTGTACTTATCCCATAGGGCCGATGGAAGGATCAAATGAGTTAATAGAACAATGCCTGGCCAATGGTGTGTACCCAGTAACTTAGCTAATATGACTGAAATCTGCATGAGATTGCTGTATAGGCTAAAACAATTTCCTTGGAAATTGCTGACCTATTTACAATATTGAATTTTTGAAAAAATCATTTATCCTGTCAATTCATTGCCTCTTTTTTCTTGAGCCAGTCTTAATTTTAGTGTTTTCCTCTCTGCATCAGAGAAGACATCAAGAAAGGAAGAAAGAGATCTTTTTTTAGGACTTGCTAGGTATCAGGTACAGGGGAAGCTCCAGAGGTTCTAAATAGTCAGAGTTCAGAACAGCCACCTGATTGGTATAGGGCTGGGAGATTTGTCTTCAAGCTGCCAACACAGGTTGAGGTGGCCTTAATCGAGCTGATGGAAGTTAAGAGGGAGCTGAATCCCTCAAAGGTACTCGTTGATGTCTCCCCTGACCTGGCACCGGGTGAGGTGCTTTCACACACTGTTATCCATTTAATCTCCACTAGAACCTCTGCAGTAGGTAGTATTACCCTCCATTGTCAGGTGAGGGCTACCTCAGAGAGTCTGTCCACAGTGACATAACTATTCTGTGGCAGTGCTAGCACGTGAACTGTAGTATGTGCTCCCCAGTCCAGTGCCATTTCTTCTGTGCAACAGCCGCCACCATCAGGGACATTTTCACGTCTTCTTAGAATAGTACGATCTGGGTCTAAGTTTAGGAATACTCTTCTTGTGTAAAGTTGTGGTCCTCCAGGACCTCAAAACTGGGCAGCTTGATGTCCCAATGTACAGTCTCCAAAATTCAGGTTTAAAAAAATAACATAACTTAAAAAAAAATAATTACAAAAGCTCATTGTAGAAAGTTGGAAACACACAAGCAAGTATAAAGAGGATACAAAAACACCCATAATCCCACCATCCAGATCTAAGCACTAACATTTTTTATGTTTCCTTAAAACCTTTCTGTGTACACACTGATTTTTAAGTAAGTTTTAAATAGCTAATACATTTATATGGTATAAAATGTCACAAGTACAGAGGGGTATACGGTGGAAAGTCTCCCTCCCACCTCTGCCCCAGCCATCCAGGGCCTCTCCTGGAAGCAGTCACTAGAACCAGTTTTTTATGGATCCCTTCAAAGATAGCCCATGCATATATATAAACTGAGTAATTTTTAAATTCTCTTTTTAAAAAAATGGTACCTTATTTTATGAGTAAATGTAAACATGTATCTATTTTTCTCACTCTCTGGATCTGACTCACCTTCCATCTCCTTTATCACATCTCCTTCCCAGCACTTCACACTCATATTCATTCAGGTTGTTGCACAGGCTAGTCAAAATCACCTTAAAATCTGCCTTGCTGATGGACCAAGTTCTTGCAACTGTTTCTGAGATCATCCCACAAATACTCCATCTAAGAGAGACGAGGAATCAGAAGTTATACGATGCTGAGTCTCTCTTTGGCAGGGCCACGCACATTTCAGGATGTGTTGTTACATCACAGCTCTCCGTACAACATCTTTCCAATAAATTCAGTCTCTCTAAGTAGTAAGGGTCACTGGGTCCAAATAACCTGCCTATTCTGACCCCTTACAATCCTGTCTTCCAAAATACTTGTAATTTCCTAAACTTGCCGAGCTCTCCCCTGCCTTTGCATATGCGCTCTCTTTCTTCTAGAAATTCATTCCACCACCATCCCAACCTCCTCACCTCCCTTCTTTACCTGGCAAATTCCAGCTTCCCCTTTAACATGCAGCCATCAGCTCTTGTGGAAAGCTTTCTCTGATATCCCCTCTCCCTACATCCCAATCTCATTAGGCACTTCTGTGTGTTACTCATTATACCCGTGCAAAACCCTATCGATCATATGATGGATACCTGGTAAGTGCCTGTACGTCCCAGGGCCTGAGGAAACGAGAAGTAAGGCAAGTGACGTCCTGAGAACAGTCATAGTCTAACGGGGAAGAAATTGGGTAAGCAATTATTAAAGTGTGATAAATGCTAAAAAGGAACACTCAGGGTGCTGAGTGCGGGGGGCAGTCCAGAGCAGAGGCCCCCAGCTGGTCCAAATGAGGCAGAGAAAGTGACATTTCAGCTGATGCCTGAAGGAAGTGTAGGAATTAACCAGGCAAACTGGGGAAGAAAAGGAAGGGAGAGGGTTTCAGGTAGAGAGAGCATCTTGTGTGAAGGCTCAGGAGCATAAAAGAGAAACTTGTGGGGAATTCATGACTGTCCGAATGGCCAGTGAACTGTTTTAAGACCAGAAAGATCACTCTGGTTTCAGTGTGGAGAAAGAAGTGGAAAGAGAGGGACTAGTGTTGGTAGATTTACATAGGCTTTCTCTATAAAGAGTTGAAGCCCAATATCAATTTTCTCTTTTTTTTTTTTTGTGAGGAAGACCAGCCCTGAGCTAACATCCGTCGCCAATCTTCCTCTTTTTGCTGAGGAAGACTGGCCCTGGGCTAACATCCGTGCCCATCTTGCTCCACTTTATATGGGACGCCGCCACGGCATGGCTGACAGGCAGCGCGTCGGCGGGCGCCCGGGATCCGAATCCGCGAACCCCGGGCTGCCAAGCGCGGACTAAACCGCTGCGCCACCGGGCGGCCCCTCAATTTTCTCTTATTTAAAAATATTTGTTATGTCTTTAAATCTCTTTTAATCTATAGATTGTCCCCTCCATCCCTTTCATTTTCTTACAATTTATCTGTTGGAAAGCCCAGTCTATCTGACCTGTGCAGCTTCGCAGAGGCTGACTTTTGCTGGTGGTGAACTCGTGTGCAACTCTGTCTTCTATACCCTGCAGCTGGATCCAGAGGCTACATCAGGCTCAGGTTTGAACCCTTTGACAAAACTAAGCACTTTAAAAAAAAACTGGAATGAACTATTAATAGGTCCCACATTTCACTGTTAACCCCTTCAGAGTGGCTCCCAACCCTGCCCGTCTGCTCTGCTCTCCGTTGCATCTTGCTCTCAGCTGTCTGTCATGCAGACACTCGCTGTGTCTGCACACGCCCTCCTTTTGACTGTAAGAGCTCAGTGAGCTAATCAGTTGACTAGTCTCCCACTGCTTTAGGAGAAGCTCCTCTGGCCCACTGAGTTGGGAGTTTCCAGTCCAGTCTATTCATTGACATCTCACCCACAAACCTTCATGGAATGGAGGGACATCCTCTCCTCCTCCACTCAAATACACCAGCCTCTTCCCCATTTGTTTCCCAAATATCACTTTCAATCATACTGAAGAAAAAAAATTGACTTAAAAGGTGATGTAAACCTACATTTCAGAATTTTAAATGAAGTCACTGAAACAGTTTAAGTTTTAATCTTCTGAATGCACTTTCGCCCCAGAGGCATTTAAAACAACACAATAATTACCAATCACTGTCATCATCATATCCTGTGGTCCAGGTGACCAGAAATTAAGTTTGATCATGGTAATGGATAGTTTAGAATGACCATTCTAATAATCAAAATTTATGGAGCATTAGTCTTTGAAGAATTAAAAATATCTTAGCAATTCATTCTTCCTGAGGTGAAACAATGGATTCTATTTTTCAGATCAGACTTTAGTCACGAGGCCACTTATGCCTAACATGGCAATGACACACCACTTAAGTAGGGAGTCATCCTTGGCTCCTTCCTCTCTCTTACTTGCACATACAATCTGCCACCAAAATCTAAACCTTTCCACTTTTCTCTGCATCCTTTGACACTGTCATAGTCCAAGCCACTATTTCTCACCTGCAATATTGCCAGTTTCCTGACTGGTTTCCCAGGCTACACTTCTGGCTCCTCAAAATCTATTTCCACATAACAGTCTGCATGGCCTGTTTAAATGGAATTTAGGTGGTATTATCCTCCTCCACTGTTTACTTTAATGACCTCTCTTTGCTGCAGTAAAATCCAAACTCTTTACCGCACTCTGTGTGTTCCCGACCCTAGCCCACCCCTCCAACCTTACTGCCTTCTGTTCTCCACACAGATCTCTATGTGCCAACCACCCCAGTCTTCCCTCAGTTCCTTCGAGTGTTCAAGTCCTTCTGAGCGTGGGGCCTTCAAACATTCTCCTCCACTCTACTCTTCACTCTTTCATTGTCAGGTCTCAGCAATGCCTTGCTGGACCCCTATCTCAATTAGACTCCCCCTCACCTACCCACTAAATATCCACTGGTAGATACCTGTTGCTTTTCTCCCTCAAGTTACTTACCATAATTATTTTAAATTGTTTTAAATTGCATATTTTTAAAATATACATAACATAAAATTTACCAATTTAACCACTTTTAAGTCTACAGTTCTGTGGCATTCAGTACATTTACATTGCTGTGCAACTATCACTGACCATCCATCTCCAGAACTTTTCCATCTTCCCTTACTAAAACTCTGTACCCATTAAACAATAGTCCCCATTCCTCCCTCCCTCTTCCCCCGGCAACCACCATTCTACTGTCTGTCTCTATGAATTTGACTATTCTAGGCATCTCATATAAGTGGAATCAGTCAACATTTGTCTTTTTTGTGACTGGCTTATTTCACTTAGCATAATGTCTTCAAGGTTCATTTATGCTGTGGCATGTGTCAGAATTTCCTTCCTTTTTGAGGCTGAATAATATTCTATTATATGTATATACTACATTTTGTTTATTCATTCATCTGTCGATGTACACTTGGGTTGCTTCCACCTTTTGGCTATTGTGAATAATGCTGCTATGAACTTGGGTTTACAAATAGCTGTTCAAGTTCCTGCTTTCAACTCTTTGGGTGTATACTTAAAAGTGGAATTGCTGGGTCATATGGTAATTCTATTTTTAGTTTTGCGAGGAATCACATACCGTTTTCCACAAGCTGTACCATTTTACATTCTCACCAGCAATGCACAAGGCTTCCAGTTTCTCCACATTCTCACCAATACTTGTTATTTTCTGTTTTTTTATAATAGCTGTCCTAATGGATGTGAAGTAGTGTCCCACTGTGGTTCTGATTTGCATTTCCCTAATCGTTAGTGATGTTGAGCATCTTTTCCTGTGCTTACTGGGCATTTGTATATGTTTGGAGAAATGTCTATTCAATTTCTTTGGTCATTTTTAAATTGGGTTGTTTGGTTGTAGAGTTGTAGAAATCTTTTATGTATTCTGGACATTAACCTTTTATCGGATACATGATTTGCAAATATTTCCTCCCATTCCTTGGGTTGTCTTTTCACTCTGTTGATAGTATCCTTTCAGGCACAAAAGTTTTAAATTTTGATGAAGTCCAATCTACTTTTTCTTTTGTTGTCTGTGCTTTTGGTGTCGTATCCAACAAATAATTCATAATTTTTAATTATATATTTATCTGAATGTTTTATTTCATAAATGCCTACCCTAATAGACTATAAGTTACATAAAGGCAGAAACCTCTGTTTTGCTCACCATCCTATCCCCGCACCTACACTGGGGCTGGTGACTAGTAGGTGCTCCAATATATATATTTGTAATCTGATGAATGCATATCTTCTGATGTTTGTAATTTGTGATGTAGTGTAGTACCCTATTAACTTATACAATTATGAAAAATATTAATTGATAAATGTGATTTCTGTGTGATATTTAATTATCTGTAGCATGAAAATTCACACTAAATTAAGGCACATGAATCAAACCACATGTAAAGTTTCAAGAAGTGTTGGGGGAAAATTAAACACAACAGAAACTGCATCAACGGCTTATTTTTAAGGCATATTTTCCCCCAAACCTTTACAGATCAAAAATGAAATGACTGAAAACCCATCTTCCAGGTTTTGGTCAGTCCATTTGAGACCTGATGTAACTTTATGATCTATTTCTTCATTCTTCATTGGCAGTTTTTCAAAAGCAGTATAGACCTGCTTCTTAGATCAAACGAGGGGTACAGTCCCCTTGTACTAGCTTAAGTGATAGCCCACATGAAATGCTAAGAGTCTTCCTTTCCTTTCTGATTCTGTAAACTTTGGGGAGAAAGTTAACAAGTGTTAATCTGCCTCTTAGATCAAGGGATTCTCTTTAATTCTTTTACTAGTATGCTTCTGGGAATTAAAATTGAATGGGGCTTGTAGTGTCAGCTGCAAAACAGCAGGGGGAGCTCATGAGGTTTTTAAGGCAGCTATTGCCAGCCGCCCTCCCCCTCCAAAAAACAACGTTGCATTAAGTATTAATGAACAGTACCAAGGAAAAACCCAAAGAGAAAAGAAAGCAAAAAAAAATAAAATGTCTTCTAATGAGAAGTGAAAATGGCCAAAATCAATTTCATAATAAAGGACCGATACAAACTAACACTTAATCCAGACCTACAAACCCAACTCTTCGATTATCCTTACTTATCCTCACAACCCAACGTATCCCTGGGTGCCCAAGACCCCATCAGTGCTCTGGACCCTTAACCATCTTTCTCATGTGTCAAAATGAAGACACTAGGCAGCTGGCTTTAAAAACTCTTGTGCTTCAATTTTCTGAACATGTTTTTAAAATATTCACTGAAAGTCTCTTCGGGGAACAGCTTAAATAGTGTAAAAAAATGGGTTGTAAACCACAGAATAGTGAAAGAATATATGAAACACAGCCCTTATTCACTGGAAAGAGTGAGGGAACCAGGAGCTACATGGTGAGTTTTAGCGTAGATAAAAAGGCATTCCCTGTGAGGACAGGATTGGTGTGACATATATAAACAGAGGAGTATTTCCTATTTGGGAAAAATCACAAGTGACATCGGTACTACTTGCCATGTTGTCCTTTGAGCCTTAGCCTGGGAGACGGGAATCAATGTTTCGCATTAATAAGCCATCGACAGCTCTCATTCTGAGGCCTGACAGCAAACTAAGCTGTGAAGCCCTGGAAACCAGTCCACAGAGGCCTAGACAGGCTGCACAGGGCTCACCAGGCCAGGCTGGGATGTGATGTCTTACCTTTGCTTGTATTCTACCGACCAGTATGTCTGAATCACAGCTGAGCGTCTTAGAACACATCTTGAAGTAGCTTTCACCTCTTCTGGGGGCGCTAATATTGGCATTGGGAAAATGGGCAGATTTTAGTGAGTGGCCAAAATGTCATAAACTCCATGAAGTTCAGAGTCTTGTCTTGGTTTGTGATCAGTGTTTCCCAAAGAGTGTGGGTCTCTCCTCGTGTTATTTCGGGATGAATATCAAATCTTTAAATAAAATGTTGTGAGTTGTAATTGTACTGGAACAATGGGAGATCAAATTTTGAAAGGAACTAACATAAATACATAACCGTGTAGAAATATACCACTAGCTCAGTTTTATGCCGTTAAGTTTTCTATGACTTGACACTATTTCAAGGGCTTACAGGAAAGCAAATTGCTTATACTAAAGTGGATGCTTTCTATACAGTCAACTAATATCTGGCAAGGAAGACAAGAATACCCAATGGAGAAAAGACAGTCTCTTCAATAAATGGTGCTGGGAAAACTGGATATTCACATGTAAAAGAATTAAAGAATTAAAAGAATTAGACCCCTATCTTGTACCACTCACAAAAATTAACTCAAAATGGAGTAAAGACTTAAATGTAAGACCTAAAACCATGAAACTCCTAGAAGAAAACACAGGAAAAAAGCTCCCTGACATGGGTCTTGGCAATGATTTTTTGGATATGACACCTAAAGCATAAGCAAAACAATAAACATGTGGGACTACATCAAACTAAAAAGCTTCTGCACAGCAAAAGAAACCATCAACAAAGTGAAAAAAGAACCTACCGAATGGGACAAAATATTTGCAAACCATATATCTGATAAGGGTTAATATCCAAAATACATAAAGAACTCATACAACTCAATAACAAAAAAACAAATAATTCAATTAAAAAATGGACAAAAGACCTGGACAGATATTTTTCTAAAGAAGATATACAAATGGTCAACAGGTACATGAAAAGATGCTCAATATAACTCGTCATTAGGGCAATGCAAATCAAAACCACAGTGAGATATCACCTCTCGCCTGCCGGGATGGCCATCATCAAAAAGACAAGAGATCACAAATGCTGGTGTGGATGTGGAGTTAAGAGAACTATTGCGCACTGCTGGTGGAATTGTAAATTGGTGTAGCCGCTGGAAAACAGTATGGAGGATCCTCAAAAAATTAAAAATAGTCCATATGATCCAGCATTCCACTTCTGGGAATATATCCAAAGGAAACAAAAACACTAACTCGAAAAGATATCTGCTCCCCCATGTTCACTGCAGCATTATTTACGATAGCCAAGACATGGAAACAACCTAAGTGTCCATCAACAGATGAATGGATAAAGTTCAATATTATTCAGCCATAAAAAAACAAAGAAATCCTGCCATTTGTGACAACATGGATGGACCCTGAGGGCATTATGCTAAGTGAAATAAGTCAGACAGAGAAAGACAAATACTACATGATCTCACTTATATGTGGAATCTAAAAAAAACCCAAATTTATAAAAGAAGAGATTAGATTTGTGGTTACCAGAGGCAGAGGGCGGGGGGAGAGGGAATTGGAAGAAGGTGGTCAAAAGGTACAAACTTCCAGTTATGAGATAAATAAGTACTAGGGATGTAATGTACAACATGATGACTACAGTGACAGGAAAGTTGCTAAGAGAGTAAATCCTAAGAGTTCTCATCACAAAGAAAAAAATTTTTTTCTTTTTCTTAGATGCCAACTAAACTTACTGCGGTAATCACTTCATAATATATGTAAGTCAAACCATTATGCAATACACCTTAAACTTACAGAGTCATGTATGTCAATTATATCTCAATAAAACTGGAAAAAGATAAAGTGGATGCTTTCAATAAACTCCATCAAACGAATGCATGCATGAATTATGTTTAATTATGGATTATGACAATTTTATTTTCTTTAAAAAATTATCAATTTTTCTCCAAAACTAGATTATAATTTATTCTTGGGTAAAAGTGCACATTTAGAAAGGACATGAAACTGTAGGAAAGAAGAAGGTCAGTAAACAGCATGACCTTGAAAAAAACTTCTTTAAACAATAAGGTTTCTTACCTCTTTGAAAGGACGTACATATTTTCCTGCATGAGGTGGTTGAAGTTCATTTCTTTTAAATCTTCAAATTCTTTTTCTCCTGCCTGATACTATTTGGAAACCAGATTTTTAATTGTCTTAAATAACTTTTAGAAGAAAAAAGAAAATAATGAAGGATGCTTTGTTTGTTTTCTAAGTACTAACTTAATTCAACTGTAGTAAGAGGAAACTCAGAACTAGATCCCAGTTTTTATTTAGGTGACATAAAATATTAAAATTTACCGGAAACCTCAAATTATAGTTATCTTGAGAAATCATAGAAGAACAACATATAAAGTCCCTTGGTGATAGAAATTCACTTAACAGCAACATACACAAGGACTTACTAAACCAAGTAGAAAATTCACAAGAAGGAACAGCAGCCCTTAAACTTCAAGTTTAATAAGTCCCACATTTACCAGGTAGAGAGCTCTCCCCTCCTATCATATAGCTCAGTAACTGATAAATATCTGATAAAGATGGTCTCTGCCAGGCTCTTCTCATGTGCTAAAAGTTCTTACTACGGACTATACCAACCACCAGTTGAATAACAAACCCAGTGGTTATCCCAGTCATTCGTTCTCTCACTGCTGATTACCCTATACATACACAGGTAAGAAGACTACACAGTCATGTGCCACTTAACAACGTTTCAGACAGCAGTCAACGATGGACCACATAAACGACAATGGTCCCTTAAGATCAGTACCATATAGCCTAGGTGTGTAGTAGGCTGTACCATCTAGGTTTGTTTAAGTACACACTATGATGTTTGCACAACTGTGAAATCGCCTAACGATGCATTTCTCAGAACAAATACCCATCGTTAAGTGACACATGACAATACAGAGTGATCCTCTACTAGTCAGGCAGGATTTGGGCTGAAGGACATGCTTACTGTTCCCTTGTCACTATGGAAATGAGATTCAGGAAAGGACTTTCAAATGAAGTTACTGGCCTCTAGAAGGATTCAGGATCTTTCCTCACTCACCCTCCCTTTGTTCCCCCATAGGGATGGGTCAGGACATTGCCTTTTACTCTGCCCCACAAGGCCAAGGACATTTTACTGTTTACTATATGAGTGGATGAGATATTCCTTCTGTTGAGTTAAAGGTCTTTATGTAAGTTTTGTCTAAACGGGTGTTCACTGACTATGACAAATGTTGAGGTGTTGGGGTGTGACTAAGAAATGATATGAGAAATAAGAGTACCCTGATCCTGCTTTAGGCCACCCATTTTCAAGGGATTCTGAGGGAAATGTAGACAAAGGTGATGAAATACGACAAATAAACAAGCAGAAGATTCCACCCTAATCACTAAAGCAGCGCTTGAGTGAGCTAGACTGAACTTGAAGAATTTCCTTTCACCAAGTGTGATCAGTGCAAACAGTAGAACCAAAGCTAGGTTGTGAGAACAGTCCAATCTGCTTTCCCAGAGCTCATACCCAAGTCTCAGAGCTGTTCTCCAAGGTAAGAAGCCAGAGCACATGGGGCCATTTCCAAAGAAACAGAGAAAAGAGGGAATGACACTGAAGAAGCTCGTGGGAGGCTGGACTTCAGGATTGCTGTCGACAGTTGAACACACTGGCACCACACAGAGGCACCAGGAAGAGGGGATATGTGGGGGCCCAAAACCAGCCTGCACCCTAAGTGCTGTGTCCACCCAGGAGGTGGGGGTACCCTTTTTAAGTCCACACAAAGGTGACATGAAGCCAGCAGCTCTGTTGGACAGGCCTCCTCCCTGGCTTCAGTGAAACAGTCATCCACTTTGTCAAGTGTATTTACATTTATCTCTTCTTTTTTAAATTATTTTATTGCGGTCATATTCACTTATAACATTCTGTAAATTTCAGGTATACATTATTATTTATCAGTTTCTGTATAGACTGCGTGTTCACCACCAATAGTCTAGTTTTTATCTGTCACCATACACGTGTGCCCCTTTACCCCTTTTGCCCTCCCCTCACCTCCTTCCCCTCTGGTAACCATTAATCTGTTCTCCTTATCCATGTGTTTGTTTATCTTCCACATATAAGTGATACTATGTGGTATTTGTCTTTCTCTATCTGACTTATTTCACTTAGCATAATACCCTCAAGGTCCATCTATGTTTTAATAAAGGGCACGATTTTGTCTTTTTTTATGGCTGAGTAGTATTCCATTGTATATATATACCACATCTTCTTTATCCATTCATCTGTTGATGGGCACTTGGGTTACTTCCACATCTTGGCTATTGTGAATAACGCTGTGATGAACATACGGGTGCATAAGTCTCTTTGAATTGTTGATTTCATGTTCTTTGGATAAACACCCAGTAGTGGGATAGCTGGATCATATGGTATCTATATTTTTAATTTTCTGAGAAATCTCCATACTGTTTTCCATAGTGGCTGTAGAATTTGCATTCCCACCAGTAGTGCATGAGGGTTTCCTTTTTCCCACATCCTCTCCAAAACTTGTTATTTCTTGTCTTGTTAATTATAGCCATTCTGACAGGTATAAGGGGCTATCTCATTTTAGTTTTGGTTTGCATTTCCCTAATAATTAGTGATGCTGAACATCTTTTCATGTGCCTGTTCGCCATCTGTAAGACTGCCCTCTCAATGCACTTAGAACAGTCCTCACTAATAAACTGTCATTGGAGATAAAAGATCTTGGCATTTTTCTTATCCATATCTTCCAGCTCTAGTTCCTTAATATTTTTCAGATAATTTTTCATTTGCTCTTGGACCTGTACTTAAGTATGTCTGGCTGGTGCTCTTTATCATCAGACACAGGCTTAGCTACTCATCCTATTTGCTGATATAATAGGTTTATAGAATCTCAAGCTAATGATGTTCATCTCCTAGGAACTAGTTTGATATCCATTTGTTGGATTATATTTATGCCTGATTGTTTTCTTACTGATTTATGCCTTCTGGCTCAGGAGGTGACCATGAAGTTAAGAGTAACTACAGGAAGGCTTCCCACAGTCTTAGGAGTTAGGAAGAGCCTTGGCATACTTTCCCACACAATGTAATACTCTTATTTTTGCAAATGGTAAAAGATGTTATTATTTCGCAACATTTTTATCATTACTTATTGTTACCTAATTATTATTTATCATTACTTGAATACATAATCAATGAGAACATGTGAAAATACATAAAAGTACAAAGAAGAAAAAATCCCAAATTTTATAGAACTCAGCTGTTTACCTTTTCACATACATTCTTCACTCTCTGCTGTGTGTGTGTGTGTGTGTGTGTGTGTACAATATATTTATAAAACTGGGATTATACTTTCATTCTAGCAGGTAAATTAAGGAGACAGAGAATGGAAGTAAAGCTTTCTTAAAAACTACAGTTATCTTGAATTATCTTGGGAAAGCTCAGGAGGGAATGTGATCAGGGAGGGAGAATTAAGGGGCTTCGGTTGCATCTATAAATTTCTTTGAAGAGAAGAGCTGAAGCAAACATGGCAAAATGTAAACATTTGTTGAATCTGGGTAATAGGTAAACAAATGTTTGCTAAATCATTCTCTGTATTTTTCTGTAAATTTGAAATGTTTTATAACTTCTAAAATATGAAAAAGCTAGACTGCTGTTATGACAGCATGTGACGTGTTGGTAGCAGTTTTACCATTTCTGGGGGTCTCTGTTTGCTGCAGTCTTCTTTCTGGGAGTTTAGACTCTTCTGGTTTTTCATAAATGGCTCTTCACAAGTTCAGAAACATCCAATAGAGATTTCTCATCAAAAAGACTGGGTAACTCTCTCCTGAAAAGAAAGATACAATCACTTCAAAAACCCTTTCTCCTTCTTTAGTAATATAAAATTTTGATTGCCCCAGTGTCCCCATTGCCTCATAGAGTGCCCAGCATAACTGTGAGAGAACAATAAATATTGAACACAAACTGGTAAGATAAGCATTTGAAGTTATATTTTCTCTTTGCGGTTGCTATCCGAAAATGATGGATCTTTTGGAGGATGAAAGTTTTTAAAAAATGGTTCGGAGATGACACAGACCGATGTAAATTCATGACTTTTGGTCTCTGCTGCCTGAAGGTTTGCTTGAGCTGGAATGTCTTTGACACAAGAAATGTCACCGTGGTCAGAGATTTCACCTTCCTGTGCATTACACACAGCAGCGTGATCTTCGAGAGCTTCCTCAGCTAAGGGGTTTCATTGACAAGGTATCTGGACTTCTTTTGGGGCCAAGACTATTCGCCTTTTTGGGATTCAGATGATGGAACCAAATACTTGGGGGGCTTTGACAGTTCAGCTCAGACAATTTGTCTTTCTGGAAAACTGCTGAAATGCACCAAAATATACGAAAATCCGTTCCTAAAATTTTATTATATAAAAGGAAATATATAATGAGATTTTAAAACCTAATTGTGTAGTAGATTTCCACATTGGTAGCAGAGCCTACTTTTTCCAACTTTCATATGGTACTACGATTTTCATTAACATCTCCCTTAAGTACTCAAGGGATTCACTGTTACTAAAAAGTAACAATTGTAAGACTCCCCATAATACAGCAAGTTTTTATTTGATGGTTCATAAGAAGGAAGGAGAAAAAAATGACAAAGAAAATCTTGAAAATCCAAAAGACTTGATAGTCAGAAATCACGGAAAACTTTATCAGAACCGTTGAAGGATACTGAACAATCAATTTAAACAGTTTTTCTGAATTTTTCGATAGAAACAAAAGTGAGGAATTTGGTTCCCATTAATTAAAGGCTATTACATTCAGCCAACCCAGGGTCTCACTCCCCTCCGCTCCTCCATTTGAAGTGCTGACCCATTGGTAGGGGAGGGAATGACCAGTGTAGGGACAGTCATGACACAGCGTGAGGAGGCCTCAGCTGTACCAGGTTAAGACCCAGCCCAGATGAGGGGATCACAGTGACATGAGAATGAGAGCGGACTCCTCCCGCACAGCCTAAACTGCATGTGCAACCTGAAAATGAGGACCTGGCAGCAGCCCCCTAGCCAGCTTAAAAAGAAAAGAAAAGAAAAAAGTAAGCCCTCCACCCCTCATGAAGGCCAGCATCTTTTCTGAGAGACCATGGAACAAACAGCCTGAGGCCACAGTGTGGGTGGGCGTAGCCAAGGCCTTGTGCTGCCACTGAGGGCCTCCTAGAAGGGTTAAAGGGGAGGTGGCCTAGCTCCTCCAGGACCTGGGAGACCTGACACAGGCACACCCAAGTGCACTGGATCAAGAGGCCAGAAAACACGGCACCCTTTAATGAGTTGTTTTTGCACTTGGGTGAACGAAGTGCTGCTTCAGGAGACTAGTGACGAAAAACCTTCCAGACTTCTGTATGGAGAAATGGCAAGCACTTTCCATCCTTTTTTTAGGGGGATGCTAAAAAGAAGGCCTTTCCGAGTCTTCACGAGAGATGTGGATTTTAAGGGAGACCTTAGGTCATACAGAACTAATCAAGCGAAAACAATAAGAAAATCAGCCTGACCGTCAGCAAGTATCTGAGGACTTTATCAAAAAGAATTAGAAATGGACAAATTCACTGGGAGCTGCAAAAGATCAAATCTGTAAGGTGGCGTTGTGTGGCTGGGATTAAATTATTTATTCATTGTTAATTTATTTATTTATGTACGTGCAAATGACCTTGCTGCTGCAGGTGCTCAGGGGCCTCTGAAAGGCTGGGTTTTCAGATCCAGGCCTAGAATATTGGTCCATTTAACTCATTCTTTCCTTAAGGCGATCAGCACTGACTTTTATCCAAGGAGATAGAGGAGGAAAACCATATGTGTGCAGGGAATGATGCAGGACTTGAGCAGTCCTACAGACCCAAGTATTTCAGCTTCATTCAAGATTCTGGGGAAGGCTCCAGGCAGTTTAATGTCCAAGAAATTAGCAAATGAATGCTTATGTCAATATGTGAAAAATCCCTGGTTAAACAGATAAAAAGCCTTTGGGGAAACCCCAGAAAATGCAGGCTCTTTTTCGTTCCCTTTTTAGTTCATTTAATTTTTAAAACAGGGCACAACACTCCTGGAGTTCTATAGAAACCCCCAAAAGTTAAAAAAAATTAAAAAGGTCTAATGGATGCTTGATCTTGCACATGTTGAAATAGTCTCAATGTGACTCCTGGGAGAAATAAGGAGATTTTATCAGCCATTCTTTGTGTCATGTTCATTATTCAATAGTGTCCTGCACAAATTGAAAAGCAGGGAATCCATCTTTACCTCTTACACACGCCTAAGGCGTGAAAACAATTACTCTGCATGTACAACAGCATAGTTTGTAGGGTGAAATCATTTTCTCTACATTTAGACAAATAATGATTAACGAAAATGGTCATCCTGTGTTCCTGCTGACCCAGCACAGTGGGGACACTGTGTCGGACGTGACCTTTGGAGGAAGAGAACACAAGAACTCAGCATGGGAGATTCAGACAAGAAGTCGCACATATTGAAGCCAGCAACCTCATACCAGTAAGTTCTCCTTAAGGAGAAAGACCCACTTACTTTGCAAAAGAGATATATGAGAGCCAAAGACCTCTGGAGGGGAATCTTTCTACTAAACTGGTAAGGGATAGCTTGCTAAGCAAACGATTTGACTCAGGAAACACTGCATTTCATAATATACAGCTGCCTCTCAAGGTGAATTAAAAACCTCTCTTGAAGTACAAAGAGGTAGGCTTTCCCCAAAAGGGGGCTGGGTGAGGAAAAAAAGAAAAACCAAAGGAAATGTCTTCAAATATAATAGCAAGACTTTATTTTGCATATTCAGTTGTTCTTGGTCTCTAAAATATAATAGATTAACACCAAAGTACTAAATAAACTAGTAAGTTCTAAAGAAGAAAAGGAAAAATATAGAGGACTTTTCTATATTGCTGAACATCATTAATTTACTCTCCACTATTTTGAAAGTTGTAGGTATTCTGACACTAAATACTGAACTGCCTAAATTTTCTCCTCTCATAAATTTTCTTGAACTTACCTAAGAGTAAAGGGATAGTCACTATAAAACAATAACAGTTATAAACCAAAGCCTCATAAAATTATGAATTCCTAGATGTGTTTTCAACTTCTGAATCTGTAATTCATTTTTCTATGTTAAAGTTCTATCTTGTTTGTGGTGCACTGCAATGTAATAGATGCCTGCTTTGAATAGGAATTTTTAAAGCATTTTATTCCTAGTTAGGTTTTCATTTGTAATATAGATAGTGATGTATTTGAAGTAATAAAGCTGCACATTTAAATTTTTCCCCATAATAAATAGGTGAGCCTTCTTTCCCATTATTCCAAATTGATGAGTATTTTATTTTAATAACAGAGAGAATAAAAGCAGTAAAAGTAAAGATCTAGTCCAATGTATTCTATAAAAACAACTACCTAGGAAAAGAGCAGATTATTATTCCAGTACAAGAAGATAGAACATGTCATTAAAAAAAAATGACATTCATGCATTAATCTGTGCTCTGTAAGCAATTGACAAACGAGTAGCAACTTTGAAAAGTTAGAGTTGAAGTACTTCAATCTCAAAATGTTTTTTGGAGGGGATAAGAGGAGAATCTCCATCATTTTCTTATTCTCTTTTAATCTATGAAGTTTGACTTATTGGAAACTACCAGGGTAGAAATTAGCAGGTATCATCAAAATAGACTTATTTTTAGAATCAGCACCATCGGACAGTTCATGGACTAGATTGTGCTCAGAAAGGAATTTTCTAAAAAAAAAAAAAAAAGTCACAAAATTTTAAAGTACTAATTTTCCCATTAATTTTCACCAGCAATACTCATTTCACTAATGCTGTTTTGCAAGCTTGAAATGTCAAAATGATCATTTAAAAATAAATATAGCTCGAGTACTGAATTTCATCCTTAAAATATTTTGCCTTTTCATTGAGTGTTGGGAGATCTTTTTGTTGATAATTGCTCATGTAGAACACCAGCAGATGCTCTGGTTCAGTGAGTGCATCATAGGACACTGCTCCTTACCATTGGATGATTCAGAGTTGGCAAAGAAATTCAAAAGTTGTCCTTTATAAACCCCAACATCATACTAAAGTAAACATTTTACCGTGCTGACCCTTTTCAAGTCATGCCTGGGTATTCATTCTCTCTTTTTATAATAACAGCAGTAAGCAACAGCAACATATACTGGTGCCTTATAATGTCCTAGGCATTGTGCTAAGCGGTTACCATGGATGATTTCATTTCAGACTCAAAAAGACCCATGAGGTAGGTATTATTATTTCCATTTTCCAAAACAGGAAACTGGTCATCAACAAGGTTAAGCAACTTGTCCCAGGTCAGATAACAGTAAATGGTAGGGCTGGATTTGCACTTGTGCCAGTCTGATTCCAGAACCTGAGCTCTTAGACACTATGTTTCTGCCTCTTTCAAGCATCTTTTGCTTCTGCCTTTTGCCTTTAAATGACTAAAAATTATTATAATCCAAATTGCAAGCTAGATTCTCATTGACTCCGCCTTGTGTTCATCATCCAACAGGCCATAATAGTGTACTTTCTGCAGTGTCACTTGACCTTTCCCAGAAGACTGACAGCACTCTAAGGGTGCAGGTGGCTGCTGCCTTCCCTGTCCCCAGAACCTCTGGCTCTTCTCTGATGTCACCAGCCCTCCGGTGCCTTATCTCACTGCTGCCATCGTGCTCATAAGCACCATTCTCTCTTCTCTGCATTTTCTGCTTTGTTATCTCCTCTATCATCTAGTACTTAATAGTGCCAGATAATAACGATAGTAACACTTACATACAGCACTTCTATGTGCTAGGCACTGAGCTAAACACTTCACCTATATCGACTACTTAACAGCAGTGCTGGGCAGACAGAACCATTAATCCCCATTTATAGGTTTGGAAGTGAGACACAGAGAGGTCAAGTAACTTAATGAAGATCACACAACTAGGAAATGGTGCAGTTTATGATCTAGGCAATTTACTCCATTGTGTGATAGCACCTTGAATTATTTACTTACGTCTTTATTGTCTGCCTCCTACTTCTCTCATGTAAGAGGAGAGGAATTTCTTCCCTTCTCACCGTTGGATCTACAGCACTTAGAATTCTGAGTGCCTAGCATACACAGGTGCTCAATAAACATTTGTTGACTGACTGATGGCTTCTTTTTTGTATTTCCACTTTCAAGGGCATTCCCCTGACCCTACGGATACCGCCACATAACCCAAGCACCTTTTTACTTTCACATGATGTACTGGTCATTCACAGAGTATCCGTTGTAATCTTTGGGTCTTTTGCTTAAGTTTTGACTGTGTGTGTAGGGGAGAACTGGGCTGGCTGCTGTGAAAATCAAGTGCATCATAGCCTCAGAGCCTGCAGATCCCTGAGATGGAAGAAAGTTTAGAGACACACTTCTCTGCCCTGCTCAGTGCCCCAGGAAGTTGATCTTTCCCTACAAACCGCATTGCTTCAGCTCCTGTGACCTCTGGCTTCCTAGCTGGGTTTGCCAATGAGAGACAACAGCAGGAGAGGAAGGCTGGGATGTTCTACCCCTGCGTTTCTCTGCCTGGGTGCCACGATTTTGCCAGTGGCTGGTCTGTCTGTGATGACCAGCTCCCACTGGGTGCTCCCCCTTCCAGCTGTTGATGATTCCTCTTCTACTCCTCCACTGGGCTCCTCAAAGAGCACTGCCTGCCTTTGCTACTTCAGGCCTGATGCTAAGGCCTTTCCCCTATTGCTTAGTTCTTGGGTGCCTCAACATCCCTTATAGGTTCAACCTTGCTCACATCTCTGAAAACAGTGCCTTCATTAAATACTCTTCAAAATCCCAGCTGAAAGTTCCTTCTTCCTTCTAATACAGAGACCACCTGGTCCAATGTCCCATCTAATGCAACATCCCCACCCTCTATTTGGCCATTTCCAGCACTCCAAGGAGTCTTCTCCATTTATAGACTGTTCTATTTATTAAAATGTTATTCCTTCTTCAGAGCAGGAAAGATTTGCTTCCCATGAAATCCTATCTGTTTTCTGGAACACACAGAATAAGCCTCCTCTTTCCTCCACCTGACAGCCCTGTAAATAACACAGCTGTCATGGCCTCCCCCAAATCTTCTCTTCCCCAGGCTAAATGCATTCAATATATTTTTCACTTTATACCTCTCCATGTCCCCATCTAAGTGCCTGACAACAAGGGAGTGAAGAAATAGGAAAATAAATTTATAATAATTGAAAGGTGGAGTGGTAGGATAAAGGAAACAGGAAGGAAACAGAATCTGCCTACTTCTGACCTTCTCCCTGGGGCTGATTTGTCAACTTCTCATTATACATTTTTTATTGTTATTACCACTTAAACTTATATATTACTTTATCCATTCCTTTTTTTAAATTTTCTTATTGTGGTAAATATTCATAATGTAAAATTTACCATCTTAACCATTTTTAAGTGTATAGTTCGGTGTCATTAAGTACATTCACATTGTTGTGCAACCATCACCACTATCCACTTCCAGAACTTTTATAACATCCCAAAGAGAAACTCTGCACCCATTAAACAGTAACTTCCCATTTCTTCCTCCTTCCAGCCTCTAGCTTTCTCTATTCTATTCTCTATCTCTATGACTTACCTATTCTAGGTACCTCATATAAGTGGCATCATACAATATTTGTCCTTTTGTATCTAGGTTATTTCACTCAGCACAACATTTTCAAGGTTCATCTATGTTGCAGCATGGCTGAATAATATTGCATTGTGTATATATGTGCCACATTCTCTTTATCCATTCATCTGGATAAACGTTTACAGATATTTGGGTTGTTTGTACCTTTTGGCTATTGTGAAGAATGCTGTTATGAACACCGGTGTATAAATATCTGTTTGAGTCCCTGCCTTTAATTCTTTTGGATATATACTTAGGAGTGGAATTTCTGGATATGTTAACTCTATGTTTAATTTTTTGAGGACCTGCCAAATCGTTTTCCACACTGGTTGCACCATTTTACATTCCCACCAGCAATGCACGAGGGTTCCAATTTGCCCATGTCCTTGTCAACACTTGTTATTTTCCATTTTTTTGATAATAGGCTATTGGAAACAGCTTTTTAAAAAAACAGCTTTATTGAGGTAGGTGATATACGATAAATACCACATATTAAAAGTGTATAATTTGATAAGTTTTGACATATGTATACACCTGTGAAGCTATCAACGTGATCAAGATTATTACTGTATCTATTAACCCCCAAATTTCCTCAGGCCCCTTCATAATCCCTCCTTCACACCCCTCACCCTCCCAGGCAACTGCATCCATTCTTTAACCCCTATGTATTTTGGTTCCCCCTACCTAACCTGTCTATTCCTTTCCATCTGTGAGGCTGATCTCTTGGATCAGAAGATGAGAGAAAAATTGATTAGCAGATATACTCAATAGCTTTTACACATGCCAAGTTCCTCCCTCCCAGCAAGCCAGCCATAAGTACCAAGAATAGAATTGCTTTGGACTTGCAGTCTTTGCTTACACCATCCTCTTTTCTGAACAGACACAGGGAAATCAGATTTAAACTGTAGTTACCTTTGAGGTAAGAATTATTATTCCAATTTTATAGAGAAAGGAATTGAGGCTTGAAGAGGTCAGACAACTTGCTTATAATCCCACAACTCAACACAAAAAGCACAGCCATACAAGAAAAACTAATAAGTGGGATTACATCAAAATTTAAAACTTTTGCACTTTAAAGGACACCATTAAGATGGGGCCGCCCAGTGGCGCAGCGGTTTAGTCCGCGCTTGGCAGCCCGGGGTTCGCGAGTTCGGATCCCGGGCGCCCGCCGACGCACTGCCTGTCAGCCATGCCGTGGCGGCGTCCCATATAAAAAGTGGAGGAAGATGGGCACGATGTTAGCCCAGGGCCAGTCTTCCTCAGCAAAAAGGGGAGGATTGGCAACAGATGTTAGCTCAGGGCTGGTCTTCCCCACAAAAAAAAAAAAAAAAAAAACACAAGTCACAGACTGGGAGAAAAATATCCAAATTATATAGCTGATCAAGGACTTGTATCAGAATATGTAGAGAGCATTTACAATGACCAATATATAAAGAATGCCTGACAATTGACTAAATTTTTTAAATGGGCAAAAGATTTGAATAGACATTTCTCCAAAGAAGATATCCCCATGTCTAATTGGCAGATGAAAATATGGTCAAATTCATTAGTCATTAGAGAAATGCAAATTAAAGCCACAATGAGATACCACTAGGCACCCACTAAAATGGCTAAAATCAAAAACATAGACAATAACAAGTGTTGATGAGGAAATGGAGAAACTGAAATCCACATGCGTTGTTCATAGGAATGTAAAATGGTATAACCACTTTGGAATACACTTTGTCAGTTTCTTAAAAAGTTAAACATAAACTTATAATACAATCCAGCCATCCCACTCCTAGGAATCTATCAGAGAAATCAAAATGCACGTCCACACAAAGACATGTTCACAAATGTTCATTGCACCATTATTCACAACAGTCAAAAACTGGAAACATTCTAAATATCCATCAAGTGATGAACAAATAAACAAAATGTAGTATATCCATACACTGGAATACTACTTGGCAATTAAAAGGAATGAATTCCCGATACGTGCTACAACATAGGTGAACCTTGAAAACATTATGCTAAGTGAAAGAAGCCAAACACAAACTACATATTGCATGATGCCATTTATATAAAATGTCTAAAAAGAAAGAAGATAGAAATATTCTAAAACTGGATAGTGGTGACAGTTCCACAACTATATAAATTTACTAAAATCATTGATTTGTATACTTACAATGGGTGAATTTTATAGTATGTAAATAATACCACAATAAACCTGTTTTTAAAAATCACACAACTGGTAAATGGAAATACAAATAGCAAGGAAGTTATCTATGATCAGTAAACCTATGCAAAGAGGTAGGAAGTTATATTCAGAACTTAGTGCTGGATTTCTTCAAGCTCCCCCAAAATTAACAAAAGCTTATTTGGGAGATTATTATTAAGCAATCATACTTTAAGTGATTGTCTCATAAGAAGCCATTAATTTGTTTTTTACATCCTTTTACTGTGTTTTGGATTTCTCAGTTTTTCTTCAGTCTATTATATTCCCTAAGATTCTGTTAAACATATGGAGTGGATATCTTTTTGTGATTTTATTTTAAACTTTGTTTTATTTGAATTCCTATAACTGAAAGCATTCTAGTAAAAAGCAAATGGTTACTTATGTCATATGACATAAGAACAATTTCTGAGCTTCTCTGAAGATGTCCAAATGATGGCCTACTGAGCTAATTGCATCAATCATGTATCCACAGGTATCATTTCTATAAAACAATGGTCACTATTTATGAGCAATTAAAGCTTCATGGATGCAGATAGAATATTCCACCTAAATTATCTGTGAGGGAGACTTAGTTATCTAACAATGTCCATCTGCCCTTCCTCTCTCCCTTCCTAGCTGGGCACCTTCCTACACAGAATAAAAGACTACATTTCCCAGCCACCCTTGCAGCTGGGTTTATCCATATGCCTATGTTCTGGCCATATGTTATGAGCAGAAGTATGTGTGAGATTTCTGAGAATGGTGCTTAAAGTGAACAGGCTCAGCTGAAAGGAACCCCCTCTTTGCCCTTCTGCCTTCTCCCCTCCTTCAGGCCTGCCACTGGAACATGACGGCCAGAGCTTCAACAGCCCCATTGGCACCATGAGGTGACCTTGAAAGGATAAAAACCAAGCTTTAGAAGGGTGGAGCAGCCTGGATCCCTGCCATATCAGCTCTGGGCTGCCTGCCTCCATTCTTCTTTTGTGGGATGGAAAAACACTTTATCTTATTTAACACACAAGAGCAAAGTTTCCCTTACTCACACAGAATCTCACCCTTACTGACACATCATCTAACAGAAAAAGAATCCAATGGAATCATTTCTTTAAGGAATGAGAAGAGAGCAAGGAAGTAAAGTTCTAATGCTGTCAGCAACATATCTGTGAGGCCTCAGCACAGGGGAGACAGTGATACTCAGTAGCCATGGTAATGATGACTATAGCTGCTATATTGGAAATCATCTCAGTAAAAGAATTTATAGAACTATACTTAATGATTGCTGCCTAGTGAGGCTGCAAATGGTAAATATACAGACATATCAAATGTTCATTTCCTAAATCTGATTTATCTTTTACAATATAAAGATTGGAGAATTATCATGATGTGAAAGCTAAGTCCATCCAGAAGTTCCTGAAATGCTGACCTAATCAAAACATTCCCTCAAAACACAAAATTCTCAAACTATTTGCAGTTTCTTAATATTCTTAAAAATACAGTACTTGTTGAGCATATATAAGGTGAGCATATTATCTAGTGTCTTCTGTGACTTTTTTCTCTAAATCATGTGCATTCAGAATTAGACTCACCAGGTGTTGAGCCTGTGCCAGGCACTCTCCAGTGTTATTTACTGAACTTAGTATAGTGACTACCTTATTGCTATATGCAGATAAATGTTTAATGAATATTTTAGATGAGACAAATTCAATGATTTTTATACCCATGATAGTGGTGAGGTGATGGTAACATAGGGCAGATAACATGCGTGCCAATGTCCTCAGTGAAGAACTGTTACAAAATAGAGGCTTTATTGACTAGTGGAATAAAGTATGGGTTGGTAGTTTGGGCTCTGGTGCATACCAGCTTAGGCTTAGAAATATTAAATGGCCAAGAAAAATACTTAAGATTCACATAAAAATCAATTCTTGAAATTAATCTTTTCTCCAGGGTCCTCAGGAAGTTGCCTGAGTCTCAGGTTCCTTCCCTGTGCCAGAAAGAAGATGGACAATATGACTTCTAAGCTTCCTTTAGTGCTAGCTTCCTAAGAATATGAATTTTCTCCCGGGAGTAACACAAAATAAAAATATAAATAAAAATAGTGCATGCATACTGAGTAAATGCACTGTCTTCAGATTTACTGAAAGGGAAATTTTCTGAGAATAAACCAACATACTTCCCAATGTAGTAAGTGTAAATGAATTGGATACTGAGACAAATGAACTTTCCCTTAAGATTTCAAGTTACTAGTTATTTTAAACCTTTAAAGTTTACAAAGTACTATGTTAACACTAAAAATACATGATACTGTCATAATCAAAAGGGACTTGGTATATAACTAGTGTCCATTCCTTTTAATAGACCAACTGATACAGATACCCTGGGATATCGGCCCCGCCTGAGAGAAACACATTCCAAGCTTATCCTAAGGGGTTGCTAATGCAACCCTGTGGGAAATAAAATGCTCACAAAGTCCTTCTACTTGGTGGCTTGTTTAGCCTTCTTCCCTACAGTTTAAAGCTCATATGTGACCATTCTGGTCAGCACGCCTAACCTGCCCAAGCTGAAACAACCTAGAGGGGTTTGGAAATTAGAAAGTGTGGCTGGGATGCTCCTGGGCTGACAAGCCAAGGGAGAGCTGTTTACTTTGAAGTTCTGAGAACCTAAAGTCCTCTTAGGAGATCGTTTTAAGTTCCTGTAATCCTAAGTCTCTCTGAAATCCACTCAGTTCATCAACAATGAGTAACTGGGCAGGTATAACAAAATTCCATGGTGAGAAGTGACTCACACAAAAGAGGCTTGACCTCCTATTAAGTAACACTGCCCCTCATGTGTTTATTCATCCCATATTAATCTGTATACCAATATATTCTCATTGCTAAAATCATACAGACAAATTCTAGAATAGGCAAACTATGGGAACAAGGAAAGATCAGTAGTTGCCTGGGGCTGGGGTAGGGGACTGACCGTAAAGGGTGAGGACAAAGTTCTAGGTCTTAATTGTGACGGTGGTATCCATTTATCAGGATCCTGAGTTAAAAATAAAAATAAAATCATACATTTATTATAATTATCAATATTAAAAATTGAGAAAATT
Organism: Tapirus indicus; assembly: GCA_031878705.1. Classification (NCBI taxonomy): domain Eukaryota; kingdom Metazoa; phylum Chordata; class Mammalia; order Perissodactyla; family Tapiridae; genus Tapirus; species Tapirus indicus. Next base: position 26,989,397 of record CM062937.1, on the reverse strand, counting down.
TTAAAACACAAGAACACACAGCACATTTTCCAGCAGCCATCAAAGCAATGAGGTCATCACACATCATGTAGCCTTTGGAAACTCCACTCTAAGTTTGTCAGAATGAGAGTGAAAAAGCAACTAACATCTTAGTATTACTATGAAAATAGTTTTGACCCCACGGGCCCCTGAAACAGTCTCAAGGACTCCCAAAGGTCCTCAGATCACACTTTGAGAATCACTGATTTACAGTACCTAAGATATAGATATTGCTGCTTAAGGGGGCTCAATAAATAACACCTCTACTTTTATCACCTGAGCCTGGAACTAACTGAGAGATAAAGGAATGTCATACGGGTCAGTTTTATTATGAATGGAACTCTTGGAGAATGTGGCTTAACTGCATGGCAACAATGCTCTTCCTAATATTGCACTCCCGATTTACCACCTAATCACAGACAGTGCTAAAAACTGCAGCTCTCCCCCCATAAGGGCAGACTCCTATAAAACTTTTGGCATGGAGGAGCGGTCCAAAATGCATGCACCTTGTGGCAGTGGCTCCCCCACAACACAAATCTGAAAAGTCACTCTATTTCTGGGGAGGAGAAAATAAGGAGGCAGAGAGAAGCCCACGATGTTATGTTAGTGGAGCTCCCTCAACAAGGAAAGAAACGCCAGGAATGAGGAATAAATATCACCCATAACACTGAGCATCGTCTGTTGTATTGCAAAAAATGTCATATTTTAGCAGAGTAACAATTTTACAAAACTCCCCTATTACTAAAAAAAATTCCTCCTAATCCGTGAAGTTCTTTATAACATTTATTGAATGAAACCTTGAGGTGTGATTTACATTCACAGAAATCGGTACCACATTTTAGTACAGTAACATTTGCATCTGCTGATGTCTCTGCCTGGAAATGTTCACCTTTTCCTCTCCCAGCTAATTCTTACCTTCACCGGCAAGTGCTTCTCTAACATTTTAAATTATTTTTTTAAAATCTCACATACTTGTACTCTATGTTAGGAATAATGTGCCTTTTCAAAATAACTCTAAGTTGAGGAATGTCCACTTATACTCCTGCTGTTCAACAAATTCTAGAATGAGGATAGAAAAGGTGGTCTATGCCTTAGAAAACTACCTGTTTATCTACTAGAATTGAGTAGTACCTTGACCAAAGATCAGAACTAGATTGTTTTCCATAGTTAGGAGTACATTCTCCCAGGTTTTCTGTTCCTCAAATACTCATACAAGATTAAGTAGCATATACATAAACAATATCTCTTGAGAATATAAATTCATAACATAAAGATCTAAATTAAAGTCTCTGATGAGTACTGTCAAGTCTTTCTTGACAAACACAAATAATTTTTTTGAATGGATACTCTTGGCCTAGAGAAGTGCCTGAACCATTCCTTCATTTTTCCATCTTCCAAGAGGTAAAAGTTCCTACACTTACTGTGTTTCAGGTAGCAAGGCTTATGTAATTTCCATTCCAATAAGTGCCTTTTTTTTTAATTTTCTTTTTTTTTAATTGAGGTCACATTGGTTTATAACATTATATAAATTTCAGGTGTACATCATATTTTGATTTCTGTATAGACTGCATCATGTTCACCACCAAAAGTCTAGTTGCCATCTGTCACCATACACATGTGCTCCTTTCGCCCCACCCCTACCCCCTTCCCTTCTGATAACCACCAATCTATTTTCTGTATCTATGTGTTTATCTTCCACATGTGAGTGAAGTCACACGGTAATTGCCTTTCTCCATCTGACTTATTTCGCTTAGCATAATACCCTCAAGGTCCATCCATGTTGTTGCAAATGGCAAGATTTTGTCTTTTTTTATGGCTGAGTACTATTCCATTGTATATTTATACCACATCTTTATCCATTCATCAGGTGATGGGCACTTAGATTGCTTCCAAGTCTTGGCTATCATGAATAATGCCGCAATGAACATAGGGGCACATATTTCTTTTCGAATTAGTGTTTTCATGTTCATTGGATAAATACCCAGTAGTGGAATAGTGTCACACGCATCAGAATGGCTATTATTAAAAAGACAAGAAATAACAAATGTTGGAGATGATGTAGAGAAAAAGAAACCCTTGTACACTGCTGGTGTGAATGTAAATTGGTGCAGCTACTATGCAAAACAGTATAGAGATTTCTCAAAGAATTAAAAATAGAATTACCAGGGGCCGCCCGGTGGCGCAGCGGTTTAGTCCGTGCTTGGCAGCCCGGGGTTCGCGAGTTCGGATCCCGGGCGCCCGCCGACGCACTGCCTGCCAGCCATGCCGTGGCGGCGTCCCATATAAAGTGGAGGAAGATGGGCACGGATGTTAGCCCAGGGCCAGTCTTCCTCAGCAAAAAGGGGAGGATTGGCGACGGATGTTAGCTCAGGGCTGGTCTTCCCCACAAAAAAAAAAAAAAAAAAAATAGAATTACCAATAAATGCCTCTTAAAGAGAAGAGATGTCAATGACATTAGAGTTATAGCATAGTTTGAATGTCAACACCAGAGAAAAAGGGAGAGATGGGAAAAGAGGGTGTTACCATTAAACAAGGTATAAAAAAGTAAATTTTTCCCATGTACTTTAGAGAAACATAACTTTTTTGGCAACCAGAAAGAATTTAAGACATTTTGATCCAAAGCCAACAGTTCAAATCTTTTTAGATTCTTCTGAAAAACAACTTAGGATAGATAGCTAAAAGAGTTTTTTTTTAAATAAAAATAGTACTATAGTGATTTTTAAATGAAGCAATGAGATGAAAATGTAAGATTAAAACTCTTTTTAAAATAATGGTTTATGAGTAAATCAAGGCATAACCTCATTTCAATTTGGAATAAAACAAGAAATTTAACTCTAGGCTCCGTTTGACTATTTACATTTTTCTATGCCAAATAAATAAAGGGTCTTTTTTCCTTTTCCTTTTCCTTTTCGTGAAGAGGTGATCTTTATGAAATGACATGTGCTCTAAAGGTTACATCCATTCTTTCCTGTCTTCTACCACCTGGAGTTTCACCAAAGGTGATTCATGCAGCTATTTTCTTCTGCCCAATCCCCAATATCTTAGTACGTTTGCTAAATTTCACGTTACTGCTAAGTTTTTAGATTTCTCTCAGTGCTCGGACCCATTGGAAGTAGAAGATTCTTAGCAGCAATATTAATTAAGTAAAACCCCATTGTTAATTAACTATGTATATAATTTTCTACTCAAATACAAATTTCAAAGTTAAGTGTCTTCACCAAATAAACTGAGAAAGCCTAGACAGTTGAGAGACACAAGCATGCCTCACGTTGCCAGAGAAAATAAGAAAGACCTGACAAACTACAGGCTAAGCATTAGACAGACACATAGATAGAATCAATGTGCTTTTTCTCATGCAAAGAAAAAAATTAGATGCAAACTTTACATTTAAAACTGCATTGTTCCCCTTTAATCTGGCCACCATCCGAGTGGTGATCTGGATGTTAGAGAAGAGATGAATGGGAGACATTGGCAGGGATTGAAGCTTGGGGATGAATGTGGAAGTGTAGAATGGATGTTTCTTTTTTCTGGCTTTGAGTTGACTGTTGTTTCTGTCTGTTTTTGAGAACTGATCCGAGAGGACAGGGAAGTCAGTGTGGGCGGCTCTGAGGAGCCTCCCTCTCTACAGCTGCAGCTCAGAGGATTACGGCGCTTCATCCACAAGGCAACATTGCACAAGTAGCCTTTGAACAAAAGTCATGGATACTATTAATGATATGGTAATCCTTAATCGAGCTACCTCCCAGTAGTGATTATACTGACATGGGAAGAATATCTAAGTCGTGGAGGCAGCCCACAACAACACTGTGTCATTGTTCACGCCAGGCTTGACCAGGACTAACTTTTACCAGCATCTCTAACGTCACCTTTCCCTCTGGAGCCTCCCCCCAACCCCTGGCCCCAGCTCCCACTCCCACCCTATCATGGCAAAAAAGTGGCGAAGAAAACCCTGATCCTAAACCTTTTTTTGGATTCGTTTTTGCAAGTTCCCACACACATTTAGTGTCGTCTCAAAATTCATGCTGTCAGCTGTCTCTAGGAACCATTTCCATCTGAGAACAAGGCCACACAAAGGTTAGCTCGGTAGGTCTCAGTGAAGATGTTTTAATTGTCTGACAATAGATTCTTCTGTCATTTGACTTGCAAATACTGTCCTCATGCTCTCAGATAATATGTTCAGAATTCGAGAATTTGTCAATAAATTTCCAAAATCTAGTTAATTATGACACTGAGTTACCACTGGTTACCCCATCTGACAGGACTGAAATACTCTCCAGCAGAGAAAATGTTATGGCTCACTATACTGTGGGACTCCCCTAAGGCTCACAGCTAATTGACTCATAGATGATTCCCCTTAATATAAGGAAAGTGACTTTTATGAATAAGAAATATATGTATGACTTTTATGTAATTATATGCATGAGATAAACATGTTTACCTTAACACTTCAAATGACTTGTGGTGAATGTACTAAATCATTAATAGTATAAGTGATAAAGAAACTATACTCTAACCACCATCCTGACCTAGTTATTCCTTTTCCATGGATTATTAATATTTTAAAGTAATGCCATCCAAAACAAATCTAAACAAAACCAATAGCTACTATAATTTTATGGACACTCTCCCATATTCACGAGACCACATAGATAATATTTCTGAACCACATAATAAGCCATGCTCAGCACACAATGAAGTTGTGATATAAAAAAACCTGATTTTTTTAACAAATATCTCTGGAAAAGATCATTGTTCTAAATGAACTTTTCTTTAGTCTTTGCATAAAAAATTCTTTTGGAAATTACACATAATTTTAGAACTGCTATATTTACTGAATATGAGATACATACCTTTAGCCAATATATGGCTATGAAGGACAAACAACAAATTGTATACATATGGTATTTTTAAAGGATATTTTCTATTCAATATAAAGCCATAAATAATATAAAGGTTCATAGTGAACACTGTGACAACATATGAAAAATTTTAGAACCATAAAACTAATGTGCTGACTTCTTCCATGTTAAAATTAATAATCAATTGGTTGTTGTCTTTTTTGTGGAATGAGTTGTCAACTGGTTGTTTTTGAAGCTGGATTTGGGGGAAGATGGCGAGAGCATCTCTATCTCTTCATTTGACTACACTTCTATAATATTTGGATATTTACAATAAGAATGGATTGCTTTTCTAACTTAAAAAACAGCAGCAATAAGTGGCCAGAAAACTTAGATTGCTTGGAATATCTGAACCTTTTACCGTTTAAGTGGTTATATTTTGTGAACTTATTCACATGAAAGTGCCACTGTGGCAACTTTATAGCCACAGCAAACAGAGTAAAAGTTGTGGGATTCTGGTTTATGTCAAAATTGTCTACACAAATTAATACATCATGTCAAATAAAAGCATAGAAGATTTAACCTCATCTCATTTTTGTACTTCCCTCCTCCTTTCCTGAGGGAAATCATAGCTGAACACCACCACACCTAAAAACTATTAAGTATAATTTTCATTACCTTGAAAAATAATGAGAAAAGTATTGGCCTTAGAGCCAAGAGTGCCAGCCCTGCATCTTAACCAACTGGCTGTTAGGAACCTCTCTGAGTCTGTTTGTAAATCTGCAAAATGGAGTCAACATATCTGCCCTTGCCACCTCATAGGCCTATACTAAATTATCATTATTAAATAAAGTTATAAAGCCAGAAATGACAGTGGACTGCCACACCACAGAAATATTTGTTCTGGGTTCAGTGCCTGGAGTTCAAAGTTGCACATCAATTTGCTAAAAAAAAAAGTAAATACTTTAAGTTCATACTTAATCTAGACATTTATTTATATTAGTCCTGGTTTACCAGATAATTCTCTAGTCTTCTGTAAACATTGGATAAAATGATTTAGAATTACTTTTGCTCAATTTGTTAATTAAATTAAACTTGTGGGGTTGGCCTGGTGGTGTAGTAGTTAAGTTCACACACTTCGCTTCAGCAGCCCAGCGTTCATGGGTTTGGATCCTGGGCGCAGACCTATACACTGCTCATCCAGCCATGCTGTGGTGGCGTCCCACATAAAATAGAGCAAGATTGGCACAGATGTTAGCTCAGGACCAATCTTCCTCACCAAAAAAATAAATAAATAAAATAAAAAATAAATTAAACTTGTGAGGAAAATTTACGTTTTATCACATTTTACAGATAGAGAAATTAAGGCACAGAGACTTCAAGAACTGATTTACTTGGGATCAGACAATGATTAAAATAATTCCTTCTTTCCATTATGCTGCCCACTCTAAATAAAAAGATTTGCTATCTAACTCAGCACTGTCCAACAGGAATACACAGCAAGCCATATAAGTAATTTAAAATTTTCTAATAGTATATTTTAAAGAGTTTTTAAGAAAGGTAAAATTAATTTTAATAATTTACTTTATGTAACTAATATATCCAAAATATTATCATTTCAACATGTTATCAATGTAAAAATCACTAATGAGATATTTTAACTTTTTTTTAATGCTAAGTCTTAGAAATCTGGTATTTTACATTTATATAACATTCAATTCGGACCTAAAAAATACTAACAATAAGTGGCCAGAAAATATATTTTCCTTGGAATCTATGGATTTTTTTATTTCATGTGCTCAACAGCCACATGTAACCTTACTGATTAGCACAGATATAACTGTTCCTACTTACTGACCAGAGAAGCAGGGTAGTATTGGGTATGTGGGTTCTGGAGTCAGCCAGTCTGCATCCTGGCTCCACCACGGCTAACTGGGTGACAATGGGCAACTTAATTTCTGGGCCCAGGTTTTTTATATGTAAAATATTTAATAGGATTGTTGTAAGAATGAAATGAGTTAATATTTAGTGCCTGACAAGTAGTAGGTAAATGTTCGCTATTATTTTTGCTATTGTCAGAGAACACGTGGGAACTAACTCTTACTTGTACCTTCCTCCTCAATCAAATCTGAAAGAAACCAGGCACATTAGGTCTGTAACACGGTTTGTAATGTGTTGAATTGTGTTCCTCAAAAAGATATGTTGAAGTCCTTACCCCTAGTACCTCAGAATGGGACTTTATTTGAAAATAGGGTGGTTGGAGATATAATTAGTTAAGATGAAGTCACACTGGAGTAGGCTCGGCCAATAAGACTGGTGTCTTTGTAGGAAGAGGGAAATTTGGACACAGAGACAGAGACACACAGGGAGAATGTCATGTGACAACAGAGGCAGAGATGGGAGTCAGACAGCTGCAAGCCAAGGAACACCAAGGATGCCAGTCACCATCAGAAGCTGGGAAATGACAAGGAAGGATTCTACCCAGAGTCTCGGAGAGAGCATGGCCCTGCCGACACCTTGATTTCAGACTTCTAGCCCTCAGAAGTGTGAGGGAAAAACTTTGGTTGTTTTAAGTCACCTAGTTTACGGCACTTCATTATGGCAGTCCCAGGAAACCAATACAGCGTTCTTCACCCAAAAGGAAGCACTCTGTCTTACAAACAGCCAAGGTTCTGGATGACTGACGACTTGGTGATTGCAATATCTCCTGGAATCAATGGAGGATTTATAAAGTCTGGACATCCCCATCTTCCAAAGGGCTCTTCGGCTGGTCCTTAACTCTACACATATGCTTTGGAAGGAGAATCCTGCCCTTGGAGATGGTATCTTAGTGGGACAGCTGCCTGTAAAATGAATGCCTCACAAACCTAGAGAAAAAATTCCTTTGGTTCCTTGGGAATTAAACATGTGAGCATGTCACAAAGTCTACCATTTGTTTTTAATGGACTTGGTCATTTTTTTTGCCACATTTTCCCCAAACATCCTATTATGATCAAATTTTAACGACATTAACTTTAATCGGGTTAAGGAGTTTAAGTATTTCTGCATATCCTTAAATACTGGGGCACTAAAGGTGGAGCATACAGAGAAGTAAAATAAAAATAATTTCTGGGACTGGGGGGAGGGGGAATTGGAAGAAGGTAGTCAAAATGGACAAACTTCCAGTTATAAGATAAATGAGTACTAGGGATGTAATGTACAACATGATGACTATAGTTAACACTGCTATATGATATATAGGAAAGTTGTTAAGAGAGTTGATCCTAAAAGTTCTCATCAAAAGGAGAATATTTTTTTTTCCTTTCTTTTTATTGTATCTACATGAGATGATGGATGTTACCTAAATCTATTGTGGTAATCATTTCACAATACATGTAAAGCAAACCATCACGTTGTACACCTTAAACTTATACAGTGATGTATGTAAATATTTCTCAATAAAACTAGAAAAAATAAGCAATATGGCTTTTTATATTTTTAATACTCCTGGCACTGTTAACTGTTCTATATACTGTTTCTACAGTTCTTTATTCTCCTAAATTATTGATAGCTATGTTCCTTTTCTCCATATATATATATATATATATAAACACACACACACATTAAAAAATGAAGTTTTATGACAAAATTAGCAAAGAAATAATTTCTCTAAAAGAAATATTTGTTTTCCCAATTCAGAATATTTGGCTGATTGAAAACACAGAAAATAATAAATGTTTATTATTGATTTTAATATGATGATTCTAAAATACTTTTATTTCAATCTTATGTTTTGCTAATTCTTCACACTTGCCAGAAAAACGTGTTTCTACTATAGCATCATTTAAGTATATTAAATGACCCCTTCAAATCTCCATTAATATTTATAAGAATGTCAACTGCTTCAAGTAAAACTTTAGACCTAGAAAGGACTTTAGACTCCTTTTGATCTAAACTTCATTTTACAGATGAGAAAACCAGAGCAAGGGAACATTAAAGACTTGACCAAGGTCATAGGGTTATTAAATGGAAGTCCAAACTATACCTCCTATCACCCAAGTATCCTCAAACCCAGTTCAGGGGCTTTTACCACACAGCACCAACCAGTAATTACAACCATCCTGTCTGGCAGATGAGGTGAACAGTTAACAATCAATCAGTGAATTTAAGCAGAATTTACAAAAATGGTTCTACCAGTAAATGAAATAATGCATGTTAAGCTCTTAGCATGATGTGGGGCAGGTTATAAACGCTTGTTAAACAGAACTACTCTTGTTGTTATATAATTCAGAGACACAGTGTGGAATGTGCAAAGCCTGTGAACTTTCAAGTCAGATGGACCTGGGTTCAATTAGCAGTGTCCACTCACTGGCTTATGTAACCTGGGCAGAACACTTAATCTTTCTATACATCCATTTTCTTACATGCAAATGGGAATAATAATAAGGTAAGGTATGGCAAATATCAGATAAGTAGAGGCATTTGTTAATGTTAACAATGAAGTTACAGTCTGTTATTTGGTATCTTAATCAAGAATACAAAGAATTCAAAGAGCTGTCTCCTGTCATTAATACTTATCTACCTAAAATTGAAGGGAATAGGCCAGGATCACATCAACTCTATCACCACCTTGCACCGTTCCTTTGGCATCGACACTTTAGCCTAAAGCTAACGGAGCTAACATCCATTGCCAATCCTCCTCTTTTTGCTGAGGAAGACTGGCCCTGGGCTAACATCCGTGCCCATCTTCCTCTACTTTATATGGGACGCTGCCAAGGCACGTCTGACAAGCAGTGCGTCGGCAGGCGCCCGGGATCCGAACCCGTGAACCCTGGGCTGCCAAATGCTAACTAGACTGCTGCGCCACCGGGCCGACACCTAGGCTCCATATTTTTAACAACTCTCTCCCTTCCTTCATTTCATTCTCGCAGGCACCTAATCTTGACTTTCTGAAATAAAGACTACTTAGCAGATTAATTTATCTAACTAAGGTAGCATTCCCAAATTATGTTCTGTGGAACTCCAGCCTCTAAGATGCTCCATGAAAGAAGGTCAAATAAGTTTGCGAAATGCTACAGACTAAATCCCACTGAAGCAGATGCCCACCTTTAGATCAGGCCTACCAGTGTCTCCTCAGCACTCCTGGTTCCCTTTTAGACTGAGGGCTTTCTACTGCAAGCACCTCTGACTTGGCCTGAGGACATTCTCTGACTGGGAGCATGCTCTTCCAGCCCCTGTGCAGAGTCAGGGTATTTATGCTGCCAAGAATAGCCCCCAATCAACAGTAGGTGGGAATTGATGGATATATCTATCCCAGCTTCCTTGTCCGCAGTTGGCACGGCTGAGGTAGGTTCTATACAGTTTCCCAGAGGTGCTCAGCAGGAAGGAGCCCCAGATGCCCACACCAGTAACTTTCTCATTGCTGCATCCTATATTGGCTTTCTTCCCTTCCCTGTCTCACTGCCCTGCTATCTTGCCAGCATATCCTGGGATCATCTTTGAAATAAACTACTTGTCTTAGGATCTGTTTCTTCCTTCTTGGAGATTCATAACACACACACTAGCAATATTAAAGGCTACGTGAAGTCTTTCGGAAAAGGAATTCATTTAACTTTATTTAATCAGAAACTTTATTTAATAAGTTTCCCACACTTATTTGGCCACGGGGCTGTTTTTAAGGTGAGAGCTTTGACCGTTCTGTGAAGCTAGTGTTCCGCTGATACACTATGGGAAAAGCTGAACTAAGCATGAGACTGACAAATTAAAGTATTACCCCTCCCAGAGATATTAGTACGTTAACAGCTGCTTCCGTGGATCAGTATCTTCTGACTGAAAGAACAGGATCCTTACGGTGAGAATTTCAGGCTCTAGGGTAAGTGAGAGGAAAAATGATGTTGGAGGGGTGTGTCTTGTTATGCCCTTCAAATCAAATCAGGTTGGTAACTGTCTTCTTTGCTATCAAGAGCTAACAGGAAATGATGGGTGAGTTTCATGGTTAAAGAGTATAATCATGAGATTTGGAGAACAGTGCAGGAGACGTATGGGATAGAGGTAGTTATTTCCTAAAATTGCTCTTTACAAAGAAGGAGCCCACCTTCCAGTGGTCTCAGCTAAAAACCTCAGATATCTGGGACTGCAATATCCCATAAGGTATTAGAGGAATAAAATGGTCAACACTGATCAGAATTTCAAATACTTAAGCTTTGAACTACTCTGTAAAATCTATAAAAACATTTTAGAAAAGAGTGAAAACTTGGGTTCCATGATAGAGAAATATAGATTGGGAATATTTTAAGAAGCATTCTTGCTCTGCCTTTAACACGACCATTGGCAATAGCCATGAACTCTACTGACCAAGCTGGATCCCACTGGAAGAAAGTGGTAAAAAGTCTTGTAAATGGAGGTAAGTGAGGGGGTAAAAGGTCAATGTGTGTGGGAGTGAGTTTAGTACAATTTGGGAAAGTTCATCTCCAGGACCTGACTTTTGCAACTTACAGAAATTCTCTTCCCAACTCTGCAAACCAAGTTTACACTCCTCTCCCTTTGTCATCTCAGTCACACGACCCCTTCTCATGTCCATTTTTCAGATGTTGAGATAGTAAATATATTAAAATGAATTGCCATGGATCAACGTTAAAAGATTCTACTTTTTTGTTAATATTGCTATTTCAAAAATCTTTGTCACATAAAATATTAATAAATGAGATACAAAGGAATAAAGAGAAATTTTAATTACTCCTAATATTTTCAGGTGTCCATTCTCTGTATTAAAAACTACAAGAACAAAACTACTAAGAAATGAGAAAATGTGAAAAAGGAGTACCAAGAATCAAACATGGCCATGAACTGGGGGTGTGTGACATTTCCATCTTCATCAAGGGGGATTCTGTCAAGTAGCAACTCAAACTCTTCATCAGTAATCTCGACACCAAACCTGAAACAAATAGCAGTTAGCATCAGTCACCCCCAAGTTCACATTTGGGTCACCCGTACCCACAATACCCTAAGCATATGGCTGCCATTAACTCTTTGTTACTGCTGCAGTCCTCAAGATCAAGAGCACCACGTGAATATCAGAGGTTAATCAGGGTTTTGATCGCTTCAGCTTTCTCAAAGAACGAGATTCTACCCCAGAATCCCTGCACTGGTGGAGCACAGAAATAGAAATACCGGCATGTTGAATTGTGTGAGACTGTCTTCTATAAAAGTTATTCATTACACTAAAACACTGGTATTGCTTAAACAAGTTAACTCTGAAAGGGCCTTTCAGTTGGACTGCTTAGCGTGAAAGAAAAGGTAGAGAAAAAAAGTGCTTTTCCAAAACCAGCTTCCTAAAGCTCTTGCAAAGCATTTCATAATGGCTTTAAAGACATTTTGCATACAAATATTTTAAAAGTGGCAGTGTTTATTCATCAGCAAGAAAGTGTTTTCATCTCTCAAGAACAATCAAAACATAATCCTTGAATTACTGGCATAAATAAGAATGACCTAAGCAATAATAATGAACAAGGCATTCATTCACCATTTTGCAAAGCTCATAAGACCCAGCTGACTTTTGGAAAAGAGGGGAATATATTTTCTTCTCGCAATGCAATGACAGAATAACATGAAAAACTTTTTTTGTCCATCTTCATTATTACTTCCTTGATAATTATAAAACAAAACATACACACCATCGAGAAGAACGCAACAAACAAAATTGGCTTTTTCGTAGGCTGCAAGTTATCACATACTTGTATTTCAGAAAGTACTTGAATTTGAATAGCATCTCAAAGACTGTGCAGTTGGGTGTCCTTTTTTCGCTTGCATAAAATTAGAAAAAAAACGGGTAGAATCAATTATTTAATGAACATAACACTTTTTATCTTATTCCATTATTCTCTTTCCTTTTTCATTTTTTGGCAATGAAGTTACCAGTACTAATGAATAAATCTTTGGCATTTTGCCTGAGAAATTAAAATTAATTCTCAGGTTTTATTTGGACTTAAAATCTTAAACTCTGCACTTAAAAAAGAAACAGGTTTTTCATGGGCATACAGGAAAAAAATACCAGACTAAAAGTCAAGAGAACTGAATCTAGTCTATATCCACCATTATTCAGCTAGGTAATCATGGCAAAATCACTTAACTTTGATATTTCAGTTTTCTCAACTCTCAGAAAAATCTATAGGTTCTCTGTTTCTTACTTAGTGGTCATAGGATAATGAGATAATGAAAATAAAAGTGCTTTGAAAAACAGGAAGTATCATATAAATATTGTGTATTATTATTGATACAGAGTACAGGTTAAGAAAATCCTCAAAAAATACTAGAATAGATTACTTCAACCTAACAGTGACACAGTAGCCCTTTTTCTCAAAAGGCCTTCTTTCTGAATAGGAGTATGATACAGTATGAAAGCATGAGCTTCAGATTAGCTGGACCAACATTTGAATCCCAGCTCTGCCACTTAGTAGCTCTATGTGGCCTCAGGCGATTTACTTAATTCCCTGAGCCTCTGTTTCTGTGTCTATAAACAGAAAGATTACTGTGAAAATTGAATAAGTTAATACATATAATATGTACACTTTCTGTAATGGGAAATGTATTTTCTTAACAGTTAAAACTACTTTTATTTTACTGATGGATAAAATGAGGCCTTCTCTAACCACTTAACTTCAAACCCATCTCAGTGTTTAGTCACTACCATATCATGCTGTTTTTATTATTATTTTCGTTATCACTGTCTGAAGTTATCTTACTGATTCATTGGTTACTTGCTTATTGTCTGTCTTTTATCTCCACTTCTCATGTAAGCTACATGAAAATAGGCACCTTGTCTGTCTTGTTCACCACTGTATCCCTAGAACCTATAACAATAACTAAAAGGTGCTCAATAAATATTTAATAAATGAACAAATGAATAACTCATGTCTCCTGTAAGGGTATATGTACTTATAAAAAGGAAACGTTTAAAAGCTAACATTCTATTATCCATTCTAATAGAAGGTTTGTGGATGAACCATAACAGTGAAAAAATAAAGTCAGACATGTTTGGATTGGAATACATTTTACACTTCTAACTAAGTATGGATATCTTATATTCACAAATTTAACCAAACTTCTAATAAAATAATAGAACTACATTTATTCATTCTTCTAGTTATTCCACAGATATTTAGGGACCACCTACTATGTGTAGGCATTATATTAAATGCTTGGAGTACAGTAATAAAACATATCTTACTGTACAGCAAGGAAGACAGGCAGTAAACAAGAAATTGCAATAAAATGTGATGAATGTTATGATAGAAGAAATACAGGACATTAAGGGGCTATTAACAACATGACCTAATTCAAACTAAGGGTGGGGAAAGGATCCCCAAGGAAGGGATGAGCTGAGAGGCAGCTAGGTAAAGCAAAGAGAGAGAAAGAGCATTCTAGGTAGAGAACAAGGCACATTCTGGAAATGAAAGGACCTCAACCTTACTAAAGCTTAGAGTTCAAGTGGGAGAAGGGAGGGACCAGGTTTGACAGAAAGATGAATGCCAGGCTGTACAAGCAGCCACTTTTAAGAAGTGTGGGCTTTATTTGAAAGGCATAGGGAGCCACTTGTGATGGTGTTTTTGACACGTCAGTTTGGCTAGGCTAACAATCCCCAGTTATTCAATCAAACAATAATCTAGGTGTTGCTGTGAAAGTATTTTGCAAATGTGATTAAAGTTCATAATCAGTTCACTTTAATGAAGGGAGATTATCCCAGATAATCTGGGTGGGCTTGATTCAATCAGTTGAAAGGCCTTAAAAACAGAACCAAGTCTTCTCTGAGAAGAAATTCTGCCTATGGACAACAGCTTCAGCTGGTGCCTGAGAATTCCAGCCGGCCCTTCCTGACAGCTTGCCCTATGGAGACCGGACTTGCCAAGCCAGCCTAAATCAGTGTAAACCAACACCTTGCAACAAATCTCTTAGTATATATCTCCTACTGGTTCTGCTTCTCTGGTTGAACCCTGACTAATATACCATTAAAGATTTAAAGCATGTAATGACAATCAAATTTGTGTTTTTAAAGGCACTCTGTCTGAATTGGGAGGGATTCAAGAGGGAGCAATATTTAGGTCAAATAGACACTTTGGAAGGAGACTACTGAAACAATCCAGGTTAGAAAAGATGGTGGATTGATAAGATAGTAGAAGTATGGATAAGAGAAACATGGATTTGGGATATTTTGGAAGTAAAAGACACAAGACTTGATTTTTTGGTTGGATGTAGGAAGTGAGAGAGAAGAAGGAAAATGGGGGTGAGGTCACATGGATTTAGACTCCAAAAGAAACCTTCAAACACAACCATCCAGCCTCTTTAGTTTATCACTCGTTCTGTTTCTACAGGCAATGGGTAAGTAGCTTAAATTCTCAGACTATAATAATAGCCAATATTTATTGACTGCTTACTAAATGTCAAACATATTACATGTATTAGTTTATCTAATCCTCACAACAACACTATGAGGTATGTACTATTATCATCTCCATCGTACAGTGAAACCTTACATAGCTAGTATCTGGTAGGGCTTGAACTTGAGCCCTGCTCACTGACTCACTGACTCCTAAAGCTTACCATTTTCACATTTTTACTGTTTGAGCAAGTACAATTGTACTCTCCCTACAATTGTCTTTCCTTATTGCACACTTTCTCTAGCAGAAAAAGGTCTCTCCACAATTCTTCTAGAGAAACTTAAATGTTAATATATGATAAGACGATGACAATGTCAGTACATCCAAAGCTAACCTTTAACACTATGGTCTATAAGGGGATTTTGAAATAAGAACAGTTCATCTTGGACTTTATCCAAAACAGCTTACATTCTTAAGTACCCAAAAGACCACCTTTACTTACAAGGTAGTCTTAAGGCATACAGCCCCAAGATAGCATTTTAGCACAAATGTGTGTTTAAAAAAATTGTCTGTCACACAATAACTTTATTTTGTCCTCAGGGTGGAAACTAGCCTCTGATATTTCTCCCTAAGGACAAAAAATAAGTTACTGTCAAGCTTATTAAATTTCATGACAGACAGTATCTTGTGGTTTTTTTTAGCTCCATACATTTTTCTGTACGTAACAAATATTCAAACAAGCAAAGTAGCTTTCATACATATAAAATAAGCAGAAATCTCATTATAGAAATTCCCCTTTTCTGTTATTCAACAGTTTTAAAATATCAAGACACAGTATTTATGTACAGAATGCAAGAAGTAATAAAAAATAAAAACCCAGCAAAGAAACAAACCACAGTTGGATTCTAACTGATTCAGCAATCAGACTTTGCTTTCACTGGGTAGCCCAAGAAACCTAAAAGACTTAAATAGAAAAGACAGGGTATGAGTCCTCACATTTAATGAAGGCCTTTTATTGACTCCAACAGGTAACTGCAATGGACAGGCTTAAAATTGAAGTGTTTATATGTCAATTATTTTTGAGCTCTTCACTAAGGACTTTGTAGTTTTTACTAAATGACATCCTTCAGAAACAAAAGAATACAATCTATATTAGCTAAATATATTTCAGAACAGAGATAATACTATGTCTGCTATCATAAATTTGGGTTTGTTTCATTGTACTTTAGCATTAATTCTTCAGCCACAATTCCCTAGAGACAGGACCATATATTTTCCTGCCCATTCTATGCTTAATTGGATACTTAAATTATTTGAGTGTGTGATTAAGTCATATATAACATTCAAAAAGTATTTAAAGATGATACTCTTTTCTTAAAGAAGTATTTAGGGCTTGTTTTTAAGACTTTAATTTCTTACATGAGCTTTTTCCCAACTAGACACTTTATCTTTAAAATATAGACAAGGATATACAGTGCAGGAAAAACAGTGTTTTTCATCACTTCTGCACCCTTCATTATTGTCAAAATCTTTAATACCATGTCCTCTCAGAAAACATCTGGGTACTATTAACAAATAAGTTCTCAGGCTCTGGAAAAAGTATCTTCAGCCTTTATTTCAAAATGGAGAAATAATTGAAGCTAATGTTTCAGGAATATACTTTTGTAACACTATTAGACGTTACAACAAAAGCACAATATCAAAAGACACTGATCAAACCCAGGTGATGGAAAACCCATTAGCCAGATCATGTACACTAGATCTCTTAGCATATGACAAACCTGCGACCTGTTCTGAGTAATATGTCTTGTCTGTTCTCCATCCTGTGCTCCAAAGTCAGGCTTCAATTACCCTAGGAGATCCATGGGCTTGGGCTAGAAGGGTCCCAGAGTGGCCAGGTGGAGCTGAGCCTGCAATGTGAGAATTACTAGTATGATCCTGGCATTAGGAACCACAAGTGGTCCAGGGTCACTCCAAACCCCTAGAGGGCCTCCCAGCTGCCTTTGGTGCCACATCACCTTGGGATATAAATACATATATATATATATATATATATATATATATGTGGGGTTTTTGTTGTCATTTTGATTTTTTTTTAAATCAGACTACCCTCAAAAAGAGAAGGATATTTGATATTATAGGGCAGTCCTTTACTTATGTTAACCAAAATGACCACAAGTGAAGGCCTTTGAATGACGACTTTTTTTAAAGAAATCTCTTAGTATGGGTAATAAAGTGGAAAGTCCTGGATTTGAGTCCTCAGTTCTACCGCTTACTAGACACGAGAAGGTAGCAAGTCTATTCATCTCTCACAGATTGTTTCTTCATTTGTAAAATGTGCAAGATAATCACACTTAACCTGCCAACCTACAGAATTATTTCTAGGGTCAAGTTGGTTAATAAACATATAAAACTACTCTATAAATTCTCAAGCAGTTTCTTGATGTCAGACATTCATAATATTAACAATACAATTGGGTAAAGTTTGCATTCAACACTATAACTGAAAAAGGTGGGTGGCTAGTTTCCTCAAACTCCCTTTGCACTCCCTGTTCCTCTGGACATAGCTAAACTCCGTTTTTGCAGAATATGATTTAATTTGAGTTACTGGGAAACAAGGCAATTAGACGATGAATAATAGCCCAGGCAGGACACAGCTGAAGATTTGTGCAAAAGCCTGAAGAGGAAATGTTTGATCCCGAGCAGGTGTTCTCCCTAGATTGTCTAACCTGACGTTGATTGCCTTTGGGAAACATGGCTTGTTCCCAGGTGGGTAAGCCCTGGGGCCACTGGTTTTTCGGGATTTTGAAGGTCACATGAGATCCAGTGGGAGGAGGTCAGGGAGATTTTCCAAGCATTTAGGGCCTGGGTGGAAATCCTACCTTGAGGAAGTCTTGTTACTGCACACAAGCCCCCTTCCTGAACCAAGGGCAGGACACCTCCATCTATGCGTGACCATCCTGGGGACTGTAAACGAGGAAGGCTGCCCCAAAGGCTTCTGGGAGAGCCCGCTGTGGGAGAGGCTGCGGGACAGGCCGGGAAGGTGCGGGGCATGCCGGGAAGGTGCGGAAGTCTCAGTGCTGACGCTGAGAGAGGAAGGAGGGAACGTGGTACCCTGGGACTTTTCAAGTAGAGCGATGTCCCAAAAGCAGTGCATGTGTTATCTCAGACGTGAAATTGCCCAAGTGGTGTCCGTTTCAGAGCTGTTCTTACAAGACAGGACAACTTGGATTGTTTACAACCAGCATCTCTTCTAGTACCTCAGCCCTGTCCAGGTGGCCCAAAGGGACTGTTTCCTGTGGCCTCTTCCCACTGTCCCGAGTGTTAATGATCCCCACCTGTACTGACGTCCTCATCCTGGCTCTTTAAGTCTTCTGGCCTGGCCTCTAATTTTTTACAATACTATAGGGAGAAATGTCTCTGAAGCTTTACTTTTCAACCTGAAATGAATTAATACAGGCCCTCAGAAGTTTCCAAAATCACACTTTAAATCCTAATATAAGTTTTTTCATCTTAGACAAATTCATTTTATGCTTGCATTAATTTGGGGCAGAGTCCGAGCCCTATGTAAGTGGATTATTGATGAAAACCTATTAAATAGAACTCTGACCTGACCACAACATGGAAACAAATTGGAATACAGCTTCAGTGTCATTTTGAACACAGCAAAGGATTTTCTTCTCTCTCTGATTCTCTCGCTCGCTTGCTCTTTTTCATATGACTGGCTGAGATTTGACAATGCACTAGATAGATTCTTGGTCTGATTTCACGTGGGAGGTTTTCCTAAATGATAAGTAGAAGAATATCCTAACTCCCAGGTGAAATTATCATCATTACTCTATTTTTCCTATGTAACCTAATCTAGTCAGTTCAAAATTTAGGACAATTAGATCCATCTGTGCAGATTGATTATTGTAATCCAGTTAGCTTGCAAATTCTGCTGTTTTCTAAAAATCTGATTTAAAATATTCTAAGTGTATTTTAATATATTTGTAAAAAATTCTTGCTCTCCCTTTCCTCATAGTGCTTTGTGAGTCTCCTGTGGGAAGGACTGTCTTTAAATTAAAAGCAATTAGAGTTGCTTTATGAGATTTACAAAATATAGCAGAAGAGCTGAAGGGAGTAATTCAAGTTAATCAGAAGAAAATATTCAATCATTGAAAAAATATTAATTACATCAATAGGTAGGTTATATTATTGTTATGGATTATGTTTAATATTCTATTTTAGAGCAAATACAATCTAATACAGAACACATTTATAATCATAATCATCACTTGTTAAAAGTCACTTGTGTCATTTTAAACTAACAAACATTTTTAGATGAAATTAAAACTTTTACTTTGGGATCACCATTTCAGAGGTAAAGATATAGATATAAGTACAGGTATAGATATAGATATAGACACACCTCTGCATAAATAACTTCAATGTTATGTTTTACTGCAAATAAAATTTTCCTTTTTCAACTTTATATGTATTTTTCTTCTTTGCAACATAACTTATTTCTATACTTAATATTGATTTTTTTCCTAAAACACATTGGAAATTATGAGTTTTACAAAAAATATTTTGAATAACACAGAGAAATATATAGTATAAAATGTAACACCCCTCCACAATAATTGCTCCCTTCCTCCCCCAGAAATAACTACTTTTGGCTGCTTGATGTTTCATCCTCCAGATTTTTTTTTCTATACATATACTAACAACTATTATTTTAAAATAAAGTTAAATTTGAAAAATTCTGTCATTTTGTTTTTTTCACTAAATCAATATTAGATATCTATGCTAATATTTGTATACTTAATTCTTTTTAAAAGCCTACATGGTGTTCTGTTGTGTGGACGTACCATAATTTATAAAACCTACCCCTTACTAATGTATATATTGGTTTTGTTTAATGTCTCCTTACAATTTAGCTTCTTGTACTGTCTTTTTTTTCCTTTTCATTGCATCCCCCCTCAGTTTGGTGTTTTCTTGTGACCCAGGGCCACTTTATTCCTCCTTCATTTAGCCTGTTTTCTGAAATGTTTTTCTGACTTTTAAGTCCTGTCCTTTCCTATCGAATCTTCTCTTTTCATTCTTCTATTTTTTTCCCATTGAGGACAAACGTCCTCTTACGCAAAATCTCCCCTCTCTGGTGCCAGTGTGCTCTCCTCACACTCTTTCCAGCCCCAGCGGCGAAGAGCAAGAGGCACTAAGTATGAGGTTTCTGATAAGAAACGAGAGGCTGCTACAGGCAGGGAGCCTTGTCAGGATCTCCCTCCTGAGCCCTCCATTCCCACGTGAACAACAATGAATGGAGATTTCACCCGCCCACCCCACATTGTTCAAGTTGTCCTTTGCCCTTTCTGTCAAGTCTTGGCACCCAGGAGACAGCAGAACATGTTCTGAATTCAACCCTGGGGAGCCACGGATGAATATCACTTGACTCTTCTTACCCGTTAGCTGTTCTCTTTCTGTGCCTGATGTGGAGTGATGCCTGAGCTATTCTTTGTCACGGCCCCTTCTCAGTTGGCCCAGCTAACCCCTCTAGGGTGGGATGGCTCTCTCCATCCCCTAGGCCGAGTGCTATAGGCAGAAGAGTAGAGCATGGACAAAGTCCAAGGCTGAGTCTTAGGACATAGGTTCTCTTACTGCTTCAGCTGCGAGCTCAAAGGCTGTGGGGAAAGTTCGTATATTTTACTTCTTTGTGATCTTAGTTATCAAATACCAAGAAGAATAGTAACTGTCCATTTAACTCACAGAATACTGTAAGAATGGAAATTTATAAAACGCTTTGAAAATAAGATTCCAAAGAAACAGAGTTTACTATTCTATATGTCTCTTCTCCTTTTTTAGTACATATGTTTTAACTGACTTGTTTATATCTGTAATCATTTCTGTTTTTTTCTGCCATTTGTACCTATTCTTCCCAAGAATTAGTTCTTATTTATGGAACACAGGCAACATATTTATATTTATCTCCAATGGGACTTTCTTTCAGCAGAATTTTTTTGGGGGGGGCATGGAGTCAGAGAGGGAGAAAGACATGACTGTTATCATTTTTTAAAATCCTAATTTTTTCATGTTGTTCGAATTTCTTTTATATCTGAAACATTCTCTGAAATGTTTTTATGATTACTAAGGCCTTAATTCTAAGTGGCAACATCAAATAAGCATAAAAAGTTTATAACAAGACTAAATTCCTCTGTGATAGTAAGCTAGGTACTTAGAAAGTAAGAGTAATCTTCCAAGCCATAGATAATTAAGATCCTTTGGATTTTCAAATGCAACACTTAACTGTAATAAAGGAAAGCCCAGAGACTCAGAATTCAGCAGAGTCATACAACAGTGGACATCACATTGTCAATTAAAGCAATTATAATTAATAATCCCACTGAACATTTCATCTTTGCTGTACAAATGACCAAGATTCAGGCCGTCAACTAGAAGGAAAGGCTTTAGTAGAACGTGTGACTATAATGTAACACTGCCAGTGTCCCAAACTCACAGCTTAAGTAAACGAAAGGAACTTCACGTCTGCCCAGTTGGAAAATAACAGTGTATTAAAGATTTCAGAAGGGAGATGAGCCTAAACAGTGTTAATCACTAGGATAAGAATCCAAATATCTACATTGCTTTAATGCGGAGATCTGATGTAAGTGGTGCCACCAAATTTACATCAATTACATGTAAAATTAGAGATCAAACCTTCACATAAGTAAGGTTTGAGGATGTCACTCTCTAATATTCTTTAATGAAAAGAGGATCTTATGAAATGTTGGCATAGGCATGTGTTACGTCCAATCGCCTGCTAACTGGTTGGATTATCTGAGGAAGTTATGCTTCTGGATTTGTATTTATGTTGATCCAATTTGGTTTGGTTACCCTTGACCCTCTATAAACTTATCTAGTCTATATAGGGGATTAGGAATGGGAAGTGTAAAGTAAGTCCCAGACCTAATCTCTTTCCCCATCCCTTCACCCCAGCCCCTGCTCTCTCCAAGACCTGTCAAAATCTATATTCAATATAGCTAAAATCAAATGAATCCAGAACATGTACAGGGCATTAATGAAGAGCATGAGTTTTGGGGTTAGACAAACCTCACTTGGAATCCCAGCTCAGCCACCTACTAGCTGCATGATGTTGGTCAAGATATTAATTTCTCTGAACCTCACTTTCCTCATCTGAATATCTGAATTAATGAGGACTAAAATATATACTTCGCAGAATCGCCATGAGGATTAATTATTTTAATGCAATGCCTGCAATGTAGCAGCCAACAGAATGTACCAGTATTATTACTGTTAAGTTTCCTGAATGGTCTTTACATGTCTGCTATGTCAAGAAGAAATAGAGTAAAGAAGGACTTTGTTGATGATGACATATTGGATACTGTGTAATACTACTATTAATACTACCCTACTTCATTTTAGAAAAAAGCTTTGTAAGTGGATGCATCCCCCAAATTCATCAGTTGTCAACTGGATAACATTTGTAGAATTTCTGGATGGCAGCAAAATAGCCATAAAAATAGTTGGAGTTCACAGCACTTTTCAGTTTCACCAAAATTTAGACTTCTACTCTTCAAAGTATATTATTAAGAAATGAAAAAGCAAACCACAAACATACATGTCTGAAAAAAAGACATATTAAAAATATGTAAAGAAATCCTACAACTCAATAATAAGACAATCCAATTAAAAGTAGACAAAAGATTTGATCAGCTTCACAAAAGGAGAAGTAGAATGGCCAACAAGCTCATGAAGAGAAGTTCACCATCCTAAGTCATCAGGAAAATGCAAGTTAAAACCACAAAGTGTGACTACTCTACACACCCATTAGAATGGCTAAAATTAGAAAGACTGACAATACCAAGTGTTGGAAATGCTGTGGAGCAACTGGATTTTCATAGATTGCTGGTGAGAATGTAAGATATTACAATGGTTTTGGAAAACAGTTTGGTGGTTTCTCACAAAGTAAACCCCTGTTTATCATCCAACCCAACAATTCTACTTCTAGGTATTTACCCAAAGAAAGGAAAACATATGTCTACATAAAGACCTATACACACAGAGATCAGCAGCTTTGTCCATAATAGCCCAAAACTGGAGACAACTCAAATGTTCATCAACTGGTGAACGGATAGACAAATTGTGGCATATGCATCAAGTGGAATACTACCCAGCACCAACAAACTACTGACACACTATGGATAAATCTCAAAAACATTCACACACACACACACACACATATATATATATGAAATTCTAAAAATGGGAAATCAGCCAGGGGGCAGAGGACAACTGACTGTCAGGGAATATGAGGGAACTTTCTGGAGTGATGGAAATGTCCTTGATCTTGACTGTGGTGATGGTTACAGAGATGTATATGTTTGTCAAAACCCATCGAACCGTATACTTCAAATGGGTGCATTTTATTGTATGTATGTATATCTGTGTAGTAAAGAATTTAACTTTACCCAAAAGGGGTCTGGCCTTTGCCCTAGCTTCTGGAGGTAACCTCTAAGCCCTTGAAATGTCATGTGTGATAGGAGTATCTTTGTCTACCTGGGGGTCTTGGTTTACGCTGGGACTCTAACAGTGTGATACAGAGTTGGAGCTGGCCACACCAGAGACTATTCAGTGTGGGGGCTGACCACACCAGAAAGACCAACAAGGTGATGTAGGCTGGGGGCTTTGGGTCACATGGTGTCAGTCTGACCAGAGGGGCTGGAGACTGGAGACTGAGATTAGCCACATGGGCAACCATCATGCCTACCTAATGGAGCTTCAGTAAGAACTCTGAACCACATGGCTCACAAGGGAGTATTCCCTGGTTGACAACATTCCATGTGTTACACACGGATACCAGGAAGATAATGCATCCCAGTCTCCGTGGGGAGAGGACAATGGAAGCTTCGTATTTAGTACTTTTCCTGGATTCTGCCCTATGCACTTCATCCCTTGGCTGATTTTAACTGGTATCCTTTCCCCATAATAAACCATAACTGTGAGTATAACAGCTTTCAGTGTGTTCTGGGAATCCTGCTAGCAAATTATGGAAACTGAGGATGATTTGGGGAAACCCCTGAACATGCAATTGGTGTCAGAAGTGAAGGTTGTCTTGTGGGGAATTGTGTTCCTGCTACCTTTCCAGTTTCCTTAAATCCCAGGTGTTAGCTCTAAACTTCGGCAATATCATATCTCAATAAAGATGACCTTTTAAAAATGTGGTCCTTTTTCCTCATCTGCTATGTGTGTACATGTATGTATGTATATGTTTGTGTGTGTGTGTGTATACACACACATACCCCCAATGGAACACTGTGCATTTAATTCTGGGAAAGAAAGACTCTTAAAAAGGCAATTTTAGGGGCCGGCCTGGTGGTGTAGCAGTTAAGTTCGCGCGCTCCGCTTCGGCGGCCCAGGGTTCGCAGGTTCAGATCCTGGGCAGGGACGACACACTGCTTGTCAAACCATGCTGTGGCGGCATCCCAGATAAAGTAGAGGAAGATGGGCACGGATGTTAGCCCAGGGACAGTCTTCCTCCACAAAAAAAAGCGGGGGAGGATTTGCAACAGATGGTAGCTCAGGGCTAGTCTTACAAACAAATAAATAAATAAAATTTTTTTAAAAATACATTAAAAAGGCAATTTTGAAAGCATCTTAATATTTTGTGCTCCAAATTTTAAAGGTATAAATAGATCTTTATAAACTCAGAAAAGGTATGAAAGAATGGGCATCAACTAATTAACAGAAGTTATCTAGGCAAAGTGGGAAGAGATAAGCAAAACAGGGGTTGCCATTTATTACTCTCTGTAAGTATTATTTAAGTGGTATGATTAAGGGTCATTTTGCCTTTTTTATGTTTTTCAAATTAACAAAAGAAAAATGTATTCTGGGCAAATTTAGAAATATATACTCATATATTAGAAATTTAGAAATATAAAAATTTAACACTTAGAACTTTATGATCACAGGAAATATAAGCATTTAATTTCACTTACATACATACTCGTTGCAGAGAAGAGTAATAGGGTGATCAAAGCTTTTAAGCATAAAACATTTTATATTAGTATAGAATTCTGTATAGGCAATAAAATGGAAAATAAGATGCCAGGGAGAAGAAGGAGTGATGTAAAGTATCCAACTGTAAAAGATGAGCTTGTTCTGGAATTTTTTAAACTAGATGACGGTGGCTATCAAATCCCTATGGTATTTTGTATTCATTTAGGTTCATTTAAAAGAGTGATATAACCATTTTATTTTAAAATTTCATTATTTACAGTATGCCAGAAGTTACATCTCGAGTTATTTAAACTTTTGTTGAATGATTTTATACATAAACTTAAAAGTTTCTGGAGAGCACATACGTTTTCAAAATTATTTTAGAGATACATAAGTAAAAGGTTTGAAGGCCACTCACATTAGCTACAAACTACATTTGGCAATCAGTGGAAAAAAAAAAAAAAGCAACATTCAGTCTAAGCCAAGCACACTCTGCCACCTGGTGGCTTAGAAATTCTCATGGTCACTAGGAAATAAAAACCTCTCCTCCAACCAGACCTGGTAATGAACTGACTCATAATATATAGAATCAGAGAGATGCATGATTTGGTTACAAGATGTATGGATGCAGAGAAGGAAATAAAATGGTTAATTCTGAATATTGTCATTGCAAATCCAGGATATTATGTACTAGTTTTTTACTGGGTAGGAAAATATCTAAAATCTCTCGCCTAAGATCAACTAACTTCAGAAATCCTTAAAATGATAGTTCATCCAGTTTTCTTTTGTGAACTTAAGTAAAAGCAACTATCTGTTATGTTATTGTGGAGAAACAGAAAACAATTTTTTGATCCATTTATGTGCATGGTGGAAAAATGAAATCACCGAAGATCCCATTACTTATAGTACTTTATTGAAAAAGCATTTGTGTAAATTCTTATTACCTGCTTTCAATGACTGAAATTCTCGTTGACTAATTATGTTTTGTTTTGTTATGTTTTTTGTGAGGAAGACTAGCCCTGAGCTAACATCTGTTGCCAATCCTCCTCTTTTTGCTGAGGAAGACTGGCCCAGGGCTAACATCCGTGCCCATCTTCCCCTACTTTATATGTAGGATGCCTGCCACAGTGTGGCTTTATAAGCGGTGTGTAGGTCTGAGCCCAGGATCTGAACCCGTGAACCCCGGGCACCAAAGCGGAGCAGGTGAACTTAACCAATACACCACTGGGCTGGCCCGAACTAGTGATGTTTTCTTTTAATCTGTCAACATTTCTGTAAAAAAAAAAATAAGCAAAAAACAAAGAAATATGGACCTTGTCATAGTAAATCCAGTAGCTATATTTCTAACTTCCTGAAAATAATTCAACTCCTCAAAATTATAAGATAATAGAATTTTTTAAAATGGTCTCATTTCTTGGGTATGTAGTTTGAACTTATATGTGTATTCTTCTACTGGATTCTCTACATATCTTGGAACAGGCAGAAGAAAAACTATATTTTTAAGATGCAGCTTCACAATCTTCAGAGTTATTGACAACATACAAATCAAACTACAGATGATTTCAGAACTCTCCATCACTTTAATAGAAGTGCCAATTGAAGCATATTTCTATCATGTCTTTGTCCAAGAACATTTCCAATTTAATAGATACTGTAAAGAATGGCTGGTTTTGTAATTCCCTTAAGAGGAGAAAGTAACCAATAAAGGAACAAAGACAAAAACAAAAGTGGAACATCCACCTTGATTAAATATTTGAACATCAAGAGTGAGAGAAAATCAGATTGAAACAAACTTGCCAATTTGACTTCAACTCCAGTTAAAGTGGAGAAGGGGATGATTCTTCTCTTGTTACAAAATCTATAAAAAAAATGCAACATAAAAATTATCATCTCATGTCTCAGGATGAAAAGAGGATATGGAGTCAGGAATCCAGCATCAGCTTTTTCCTCTGTTCCACTAATTTAAAACTGCTTGTTTTTGGTTCTTTTCTTTATCTTGATTAATTTTCCCATTGTTTGGTTTTCTTAATAAAAACGAGAACTCTATTCTAGAAGTTGGAGGGATTCTTTAGATTGTTTGCTTTTGTTTGGGGCTTGCATTATGGGTGATCCTTAAAAGAAAAACCCCAATTTATTTAAATATATTAGGTTAATAAAATGATGTATTGATGTATGTGTATGTATATGCATGTGTGTGTAACAACTTGAATCCAAAGCATGGTTCATGTTGATATTAACCACTTTGTATTAATATCAGCTGTAAGATAGCAAGTCTACCTAACGAAGATACCACATCTTTTTTTCCGTACTAAGCCTGTCACCACACCTTGAATTTAGTAAGTACTCAATAAATAAATCACTTAAATAAAATGAATAAACAAGATTATGCCCAAACAGGCTGAGGAGGTTATTAGATTTCAATTTGGTTGATCTTGGTTAATGTTCACATTATCCAACCAAATTTTAAATATAGCTTCTTCTGAGTTCTCTTGTTTTTTAGCTATTTTGCTTAGCATTTGGTTTAGTCAACTGAAAATGATAGTTTACAGTTTTGCAAAAATAAACCTACTTTTTAATGGTGATATTTTAGGCTAACTCAGAGCCCACAAACTAGTAGCCTAGGGGTGGTATCTGTCCTGCAGATGTGCTTAATATTAACATTTTAAATAAGAAATTTTCATACAAAATCTGGGTTTCTAGTGCCTCTGTAAAAATCAGAAGATGTCAATATCTCTAATCCTCCATGACAACAATTGGCCAGGGCTGAATGGCCACTCTTCTCTTTAGAAGACGCAAGTTTGCCCCAATCCCCACTACTCTTTATTGTTTCCTTAAAACTGAGGCCAGCTGTCAGATGCCACTTACCATCCACTTAGTAGTAGAGAAATATTTCCTTGTCACCATTTTTTAATCTAAAGAGATTAAAAAGGCCACATAGTTCAAGAAAAACATGGGTGAAAGACTATTTCTTTGTGGAGATTGAGAATATTCCTACATGATTAGTCTTTGGACTGTAACCTGCTTCATTTACATTACTTGGCTGGCCCATGAAGGCATCTGAATTTGTGACCCCCTGGGATAGTTAATAAGAGGAGTTTTGTCAACATGTCAAGCACATAATTGTAAATAAACAAGTGCGTGTATATGTGTGTGTAAATATGAATATAAACAAGCTTTTGGGGCTGGCCCGGTGGTGTAGCAGTTGAGTTCGTGCGCTCCGCTTCAGCGGCCCGAGATTCGCAGGTTCGGATCCCGGGCACGGACAGACACACCACCTGTCAGGCCACGCCGTGGCGGCGTCCCACATAAAGTAGAGGAAGACGGGCACAGATGTTAGCCCAAGGCCAGTCTCCCTCAACAAAAAGAGGAGGATTGGCAACGGATGTTTGCTCAGGGCTGGTCTTCCTCACACACACACACACACACAAAAACCTAGCTTTTAAGGCAAAGCTCAGCTTTAAATGGAGCTAACATTACAAAATCACGCCTGCAAAAATAACGAAGTCTGAAGAAGAACAGTGAAGATGACTAGCCCCACCAGCTAGTAAAACGTGAAGTTACAGTCTATGTTGCTACATAAGAGGAATGGTATCGAAAAACTGTGAGTGGACTCTTCTCTTTTGTCTTTCTTAGTACAAACCTCGAACACTTAGGGCATCTATCTGCCTCAGAGAAAGCCTGGGATTTGTTCCATGTGGTGGATGCTATTGCTTGCTTAATCGATAACCTTTTACCTCCCGGTTCTTCCATGGTGGCAGACATTCCACAACAGATGCTGTGGAAATGCATGACACTCTCTTTCCCAGTCTTCCTTTCCACTGTGGGTATCCATGTGACACACTTATGGATAATATCAAATACAGAGAAATCTGTTGGGACGGCTCCCGGGAAGATTTTTCACCGATAAAAAGGAGAGAGAAATGAGGAGATGTCTCTCCACCCTGAATGCCCCTTTCTCTTGCCCTTGAATGTGGCTGGCTGATGAGGTGATGCCCAGAGCACCTGCAGCTATCTTGTGACCTTGAGGAGATGAACCAGAAGATGAGAAGTCAATATGCTGAGGATGGCAGAGCACAAGGGGCTGGCCCCTTGAGGGCATGATGGAGTTGCCAAACCAACTCTGGAGCCCTTAACCCCCAGCATTTTTGTCTCATGAGATTATTAAATGTCTTCATCTTTTAAGGCACATTTAGTTGGACATTGTTACTTGTAGCCAAAATCATGCTAACGTCCACATTACAGAAGGAATGTCTAAAGAAGGACTGAAGTAATATTCAATTACTGATATATAAAAACAGAATTTTACTGAGATAAGAATTATTCAAACTCCTTTATCTGTCCCTTGAGTGTATCAGCGTCCAAGCCCAGAGGCCCCACGCTCACTGGGTTCCCTCACCCAGTAAAGAAGCCGGCACATCTGTCAGGGCCAGTCAGACCGTGCTGTGTCTGTCTTTTAATATATGACATCCAGTGTGGGAGGAAGTTAGATAAGTGCAGGTAACAGCGAGGGCAGGGGGAGAAGTGGCAGCCCCTCCACACCTGCTCGTCTGGACTCTGGGATGGCGCCACCTCATGGGTGTCCCATTCCAACGTGGCACAGCCACAGCAGGAATCTTAGTTGTGCATTGTTGTCGGGTGGAAGGTCTCACCCAAGGATTAGCTTTCCTGAGCTGCCCTTGGGTCTCACGTAACTGAGAACCTGGCTGGGAAGCTAACCAGGGCAGCTGTCGTGGCAAGGGCAACGGGCGCTGTGGGGAAGGCTGCAGAAAAAAACTCCTGACAGGGTTGAATGGGCATGGCAGCCAAACCCAGAAGGGCAACAGGGCCATCAGAAGCTGGCCTCAGGTCAGCTCAGCCAAGGAGAACCACCCAGAGTGTTGGCCCAGCAGAAGACCCCTGGCCCTCCACACTCGACTTCAGCCCAAGAGGTCTGCAGGGTATCCCTGACCAGATGGGTAAAGTGCGTTGCCCAGAGGCCAGGGGAGCCAGAGGACAGCAGATGCACACGAAGTGGACCTGAGAATATTGGCTAAAGGTCACTCACTGCACATCTTCCCTTCCCTCTCCTCTCTTACTTAAAAGAGCAGAGCAAAGGACAGACCCTCTGGGAGACTGGCCTTTTTCATCCAAGTCAGACTGAATAATTCCCCTAAAGGGACAGCTTAAACTACCAGGTAGACTAAGGTTTAAACAAGATTGGACAGTGGGTTGATTTTTTTGCCATTAGCCTGTGAGTAGGAGTGGTGGAGAGGTGGGGCGAGGATAGGAGTAGAGAGAAGGCTAGCTTAATTACAGATAAAAATAAAGAGCATACATTTTATCAGCACATTTAAGTTGTAATGTGATCTAAATTTATGACCTTGCTACACACAGTATTTCATAAAAAAGGCCTAGGAAAATGACAGCAGTTGGCCCTGGGGGAGGGGAACTGGGAGTCTGGGGTGGGAGGCTTACTTTCCTTTGAACATTTTTTGCAGTCTGAATATCTTACCATGTGTATATATTATCTTTTCAATTAAAAAATATGAGTGGTTAGTAACAACGAAAAAACAAACAACCTGATCAAAAAATGAGCAGAGAATATGAACAAACATTTTTCCAAAGAAGATATACGGATGACCAACAGACACATGAAAAGATGTTCAACATCACTAATTATTAGGGAAATGCAAATCAAAACTACAATGCGATATCACCTTACACCAGTCAGAATGGCTGTAATTACCAAGACAAAAAACAACAAATGCTGGAGAGGTGGTGGAGAAAAGGGAGCCCTCATACACTGCTGGTGGGAATGCAAACTGGTGCAGCTGCTATGGAAAAGAGTGTGGAGATTCCTCAAAATATTAAAAATAGAAATACCATATGATCCAGCTATCCCACTACCGGCTATTTATCCAAAGAACATGAAATCAACAATCCACAGAGGTTTATGCATCCCTATGTTCACTGCAGCATTATTCACTATAGCCAAGACATGGAAGCAACCTGTTCCCATTGACTGATGATGGGGTGAAGAAGATAGTATATATATACAATGGATACTAATCAGCCATAAAGAAAGACAAAATCGTCCCATTTGCAAAAACACGGATGGACCTTGAGGGTATTATGTTAAGCAAAATAAGCCAGACAGAGAAAGACAAATATGGTCTGATTTCACTCATATGTGGAAAATAAACAAACACATGGACAAAGAGAACATATTAGTGGTTACCAGAGGGAAGGGCCTTGGGGGGTGCACAAAAAGGGTAAAGGGGCACATATAAATGGTGACAGATAAAAATTAGACTATTTGTGGTGAGCACAATGCAGTCTATACAGAAACTGATAAATAATAACGTACACTTGAAATTTCAAAATGTTATAAACCATCATGACCTCAATAAAA
The DNA here is from genome assembly GCA_031878705.1 of Tapirus indicus. Lineage (NCBI taxonomy): Eukaryota > Metazoa > Chordata > Mammalia > Perissodactyla > Tapiridae > Tapirus > Tapirus indicus. The sequence continues at coordinate 26,957,802 of CM062937.1, read as the reverse complement.
TAATTATTAAAAAGAAGTATGAGGGGCCGGCACAGTAGCACAGTGATTTAGTTCGCGCTTGGCAGCCCGGGATTCGTGGGTTCGGATCCGGGCGCCCGCCGACGCACTGCCTGTTAGCCATGCTGTGGCGCCGTCCCATATAAAGTAGAGGAAGATGGGCACGGATGTTAGCCCAGGGCCAGGCTTCCTCAGCAAAAAGAGGAGGATTGGCGACGGATGTTAGCTCAGGGCTGGTCTTCCTCACAAAAAAATTAATAAATAAAAAATAAATTATTAAAAAAAAGAAGTATGAGTGGTTAGTAAAAACCAATGAAAGTAAATGGTATGAAAATTGTAAATAAATAGAAGATTTATAGATAAATAACTAATAATTCTTTCTAAAAGAAACATTTTTAAAAAGCAAGCGCAGGCCATAACTTGAAAACCATCATTAGCAGGTAAAACTAAACGAGGGTGAAGGAGAGCACCACAAACCCTCCTGAGTCACCATGGCACAGTGAGACTCCTGCTCCCCAAGCCCTCAGCCAGATGACCACTAGCGGGGGTCAGTCCATCTAACGTCACAGGCTGGTGCGAGGAGGGAGGCAGTGGGGCCGAGTGGTTACACAAATGGACACAGACACCAGACTGCTTTGGTTTGAATCTGGGCTTCCACTTACTAGCTGGTGACTTTGGGCAAGTTACTTAATTTCTTCTTTGCCTCAATTTCCTCATATGTCAGGGACATATGGAGAATAGTAAAACTAATATCTTCATCATAGAGTTGCTGTAAGAATTAAATGTAATGCACTCAAAATTGTTCTTGGCACACAGTAAGCACTCAGCTATTACTGTTATTTCTGGACTTGGCTGAGAGGAAAAAAAGATGCTAAGACTTCCACCTTTTAAGCTCAGAGAACCACCATCTCTGGGGGTCAGCCACCACCCCAAAGGGGCCTGTCAACAGAACAGGCATCAACACCATCTCCTTCCTCCAACCCTGGCCCCAGTCATATGACAGAGCCTTGGATTAAGGAAAAAGTTCAGTGTTCATGAAGAGAGGCTATCCCATCATCTCATCTTGTCTGCCACACAGGGAGGGGGCAGTTATGTGTGTGGGTGGCCAAGAAAATGGTATGTAAAGCTGTGGAGGTCCAGAAGCAGGGGATCCTGATATCTCATTTCCTGGTTAGAATCCCGACGTCTCATTTCCTGGTTAGACAGTTGCTTGGCCATGGAACTTGCAGGAGAAGGGAAGAGATGGCATGGCGGGACAGTCATGCAAAAGGAGGTGGGACCTGCAGTTCTTGGATCTGAGAAGTGGAAGATGGATCCTCCTCATACCTCCAGGCCCCATACCTGGGAGCTATGGTAAGTAGATAAAACTGGTAGCATAATCACTTGTGCTATAGAGGAATATGCTAAATTAATTGGAAAAATTAAAATTTGTAAGTCCAATATAAAATTAAAAAGTAAAATTTGTAAGTCCAATATAAACATGCCAAGCTAAAAATGAATTCAATCTTTAAGGAGTTTACAATTCAGATACAATTATAATAGAGCATGTAATGGGTTTTTTGAGAGAGTTATGGGAACACAGAGGAGGGCATCTATATCAGATGTGAGGATCGAAGAAGGCTTCCTGAAAGAGGTGACAAACTGAATTTAAAGGATGAGTATGAACTACCTAGAAAAAAAGGTAATGGGGAGAGTATTTCAAGAACAGCACATGAAGAGAAGTGGAGGCGAGAAATTGCACAATGCATCTTAGAACTTATATGTGGTTTGGGGTGGCCAAGATGGAGGGTAGATGTGGGAAGTGATAGGAAATGGGGCTAGAGAGGAAGACCAACTCCAGACAATGCAAGACCTGGCATGCTAAACCAAAAGGTGTTAACTTTATTCTTAAATCAGTGGGGGAGTGACAGATTTTAAACAGGAAAGTGACATGATCACATTTGCAGCTTAGAAGGGTCATACATCCAGCAGTGTGCGTGGGTTCAGGGTGGAAGTGAGCAGACTGGAGGCAGGGAGGCCACTAGAAGGCTACTACAGCAATCCAGGAAAGATGAAACAGTGCCTCATCAAAGGCAGAGGGCGGAGAAGATCAGAGAGATGATCAGGAAGTAGACTCCATACTTGCTGACTTACTAAACGTGAGATGAGGAAGGGTGGGAAGTCTGGGTTGCTTTTTAGTTATCTGATTTGGACGGACACCAAGATTCAGGAGATCTAGGAGATGAAGCAGATTTTGAACACGGTAAATTTGAGGTGAAGCTTATGGTAGATACGTGGGTCTGAAGCTCAAGAAAAAGAGGTCTGAGCTGGGTGCGTAGATATGAGAGTCATCACCACAGAAGTGATATTGAAGCTATGGGTGTTCATGAAAGTGCTTAAGAACATATAAATGAGAATAGCAAATGGAAAATGTTGGCATGTAAAGAGTGAGAAAATAGAGCCCACCAAGGAATCTGTAAAGGAGCAGCCAGAAAGGGGAGAAGAAAACCAGAAGAATGTGATGCTATAGAATAAAGCCAAGGATAGATATAGGATTAGGAAGGAGTTGGTGGTCAGTGGAATTTAATGTTCCAGAGAAGTCAAATAAAGCAAGGACTGGAGAATGTGCATTCTATTTGGCAACATGGACATCACTGGAGACCTCAAGGGACAGGAGCGCCTAAGCCAGTGGATTGGGTGGTGCAAGAGAGAGGAGGAAGAACAAGTTTCTCTTCAAAGAGTTTGCCGGGAAAGTAGAAGGTGGAAAGATGCCAGAAAACAATGTAAGTTTGCAGGAGAGTTATTTGAGATGTAGGAACTTATATGATGAAATAAAAGGCATGTTTGAGAAAAACATAGATTTAAGAGAAGAAGAAAAATGAACTGAGAATCAAGAAACTTGTGTTCTGGTCCAGATTCTGCCAATCACTAATTGTGAGATTTGGGGAAAAGTCACCTGATCTTTCTGTGCCTCAGTTTCCTCTTCTGTCAAACGAGAGAGCTGGCCTAGATCAAACGTCATTCAGCCAGAATATTTTCTGACTCTGGATCTACTCAAAAGAAGAAGAAACTGAATTATTTATTCTGAGAGGTATAAATACTGGGGCTTTATTTAAAACTCTTTGAGGGTAGAAAGCTGTCACTTCAATTAAATCATTATTTTGCCTACCTAGAACTCTAGCACATAAGAAAATGAAGCACAGTGTAATAGCAAAAGTAAGTTATGTTGAAGCAAATTGGCTTCCAGCTTAAACATGAGAGAGAGAAAGCAAATGCTGGTAAAGTCTCCTCACTCCTTTGGGGTCATCGATCAGAAATATTTGATAATTATTTTGTCTTTTGGGTACATTTGTAAAAGACCCTCAGTCATTCACGTCTGGACCTCTTGCTCATCCACTTTAGCTTGGTTGGTTGACTTTTTTGCTGAGTGGGCCTGGGTGGGTTTCCCACTCTGCATGTTGTAAGTGAAAAGATTCATGTCAGCTTCTGTCTCTGGAGAGAGGGCTTCTGTCTCTGGAGAGAGGGCAGTTCCAAAAAGAGCCTGGTGTGGACCTCATGTAGTATGAAATCAATCTGATGACCACAACACTTGAGAAACACAGAACCTCTGACCATCTACGTTACAGAAAGTAACACATAGAAAATAATTTCTGCCCAATGGAGAACATTGTAGATGAATCTGAAATGATAGCATCTATCGAGGGACTGCAGAAAGTGACCCGGGCTCCACAGCACTAAGCCCGTCAATGGCTTGTATTACTTTGTTGAATATCTAAATCTGTAGGACCGGTTACAGGACAACATTTAACAGATGTTACAGTGTACATTCCCTTAAATTAATTTACATAAATGTAAACATATGCCTCATTAGTATGGATATTCTGCATTATAGTTTGGGGTAATTTTTGTCCAAAGAATATTATTTGGTCTCTTGGAACCCTCCAGAACAAAGTATTGCAATGATATAATTTTTTCCTACATTTCAGAGAATTCTGATCATTTATTGTACATACATCCACTAAATTTCATATCAGTGATATAAACTTATAAAGTCATAAAGCAGTGCGAAGTGCAAAGCAGTCTACCACTTAACAAAAATTCCTGAGATTATTTTTACGGTGTTTTAGAATAATCTATGAGTGAACCACAGTGAAACATTTGGGAGTCTCTTCTCCCTCAGATCCTAACATATAAAATGTGTTTATGTTACAAAGACCGCCAAAATGTACTGTAACCTCACACTTAGACGGAAAAGAACTCCTATCTTCCAGTCATAAACAAAACTGAAAGCACCATTCAAAAGATCCTCCCAAAGCAGATTTTAGTCATTCTTTCACATACACCAAGAGACAGACATTATATATCATGTAAGAGGCCAATCTCAATTGAGGCTTGGAATCTCCTTTCCTGATTTTATGTATTGGAGAGAAGAAAAGTAATCCCTCAGTGTGGGAACACACTGTCAAGCTATCCTAAATCACTTTGGGCTGGAAATCTCCAGAGTTTTCTCTTCATGATTCAAAACCAGTGCAGACATTGAGACAAGACTGGAAATCATGTTGACAAGTAAATTAGGAAAAAAGAATAAAATAGTAATAAAAAGCAAACTGAGTGAGATTCTCTGTGTTCCTCTACAAGCCCACACAGTCTGGGAGGTTGGGACATCCTCCCTGATGGATGTGCTGTGGTCTGGAGCTCTGCCCAGAGCCATGGCCTGGAATTCGGAAGCAGACATCTCAAGTCCCAGCGTGTTACTGACTAGCTGTTTGACCCTGGGCCCCTCTCTGGGCTTCAGTTTATTGTAAAATAAAGGGATTTGACTACATGATTGCTAAGAGCCCTTACCCATAGCTATAAAAAAAAAATCACTGATTGTTTTTTTTCCTCACCAACTCAGGAAATACGTGTCTTAAATGTGTCTCTTTTAAACGATAACAGGGCACATGGTGGATTCATAATACATGTTCACGCAACTAATTAATTAGTTGGGGCGTGAGGAAGGAGACAGTCTTCTTTGGCAATTATTTGCTAAACTATAACTTATGAGATCTTTCTCTTTCAGATTAGGAGGAGAGAAGGCTACATAATATCAAGCAGCTGAACTAAAATGTCTCTGGTACTTTGCTGGTGACGCCAGCCCCGTGAGACGCAAGTGGCTCAAGAATCAAATTCTCCCATAAACGTAAAGAATCCTTTTATCCTGCCAACAGGATCCTCATGGTCAGAATGGAAAATCTTGACCACCTATGGAATGCATTTTACAGACAAAACTGAAGCAGGACAATCTCTAACAAACAAAAGTGCTGTGTACCTTCTGAACAAAGAACTAACCTGGGCAGATGATCTTTTATTTCAAATGCCAAATGGAATATTACAAGACAAAATTATTTGCAAACAGCTAATATTGTGCAGAAAATAAAAGCAAAGGAAGTGCTGTCAACTGTGTGAAAGGACTAAACATTTACCTCTATTACTTATTTTTATATTTGTTGGGCTCGATTTTGTCATTATTTAACCTTTAACCTTGGACGAGTTACTTTTCTATCTCTAGGTTTCTCATCTAGAAAAAGTAAAGTTCGGGGCGGGGAAAACTGGTACAGATAAATTCTAGAGTCACTTCTAGCTCCTATGATTCTACACAAAACTTCTTTTCTGGTTATAGAGTTCACATCAAAAATTCATTTTAACATGGATGAACCTCGAGGACATGATGCTAAGCAAAATAAGCCAGTCACAAAAGGACAAATACTGTATTATTTCTCCCATACAAAGTGTCTAAAGTAGTCAAAATCATAGAAATGGAAAGTAGAAAAGTGGTTATCAAGGGCTAGTGGGACAGAAGAGGAGGAATTAGTATTTAATAAGTATAAAGTTTCAGTTTTGCAAGATGAAAAAGTTCTAAAGATCTGTTGCACAACAAAGTGAATACACGTAACACTACTGAACTGTACACTTAAAACTGGTTAAGATGGTAAATTTTATGTTATGCACAATAAAAAATAATTTTGTTTTATTATGAGAAGAAAGAGGAAATTTAAAACCATCCAAAATTCAATCACCCAGAGAAAATTTCTATTAGCCAATTGATGCTTGTCTGCCACGTATGTTCACTGCTGGCTTTTCAACAGTTAATGAGTGCCTATGCCACAGTACTCTCTGCTGGGAACAAAATAATGGACGCGGCAGACATAGACCCAGCTCTCAGGGGTAAGGAAATCAGCAATTACACTAAAGGGCAACAAGTTCTACAATAAGAGGACATACAGAGAACAATGGAAGCACAGGGAAGAAGCAGCCAAGCCAAGGTAGGGATGAGGGAACGCTTTCCAGAAGAAATGATGGCTAATCTGAGATGTAAAGGCTGAGGAAAAGACATGAAGGCAAAAGGAAGGCAAGAGCATCCTAGTCAGAAAGAACGTAGCAGAAGTCTAGGCAATGCAGAGCACAGTGCTTAAGACGGAAGAAGAGGACATCCAGAGATAAGGTGCTGGAGAGTGCCGGGGGCAGGATTGCAAAGGCTCTGGACCCCGTGTTAAGAAGCACAAACATTTTCCTGAAGGCAATAGAGTCCTTGGAGAGTGTTCAGTGTGGAACGGACAAGATTAGATTCGCATTTAGAAAGACCCTTCTGGCTTCAGTGTAGACAATGGACTGGAGGGGGTCATGGCTGGTTGAGGGAGCCCATTCAGATGGCTGTGCAGGTGCTAGATGAGACAAGCAAGGGCATAGCCAAGGTCACGTTGTGTCTATAGTTTTGGACTTAAGTTTTCTCCCTTCACATTCCATAACTAACATTTTCCCATTTCATTAAGAATGAATAACCATTGTAACCATTTTCCATGGCTTCATGGTATTTCATTGTATGGATAATTCATGATTTATTTAACTACCCTTCTATTTTTGAAGGTTGTTTCCGAGTTTTTGTTATTCTAAACCAAGTGGGATGAACATTTTGGTACAAGATCCTTATCCACATTTTTAAAATATGTTCACAAATGTTGAGATTATACTACTCTCCTGCAGCAGATAACAAAAGAGATGTTAAAGAAATGATTATAATCCAGATGTGCAAGGCAATGTTACCCAAGGGATGTGTGTGTGTGTGTGTGTGTGTGTGTGTGTGTGAATATAAACAGCTTTACTTTGTCCTAAAAGACCATTCTGGATTGCAGATCTTCCAAGGAAGGCATAATCTAACACGTACATCCCCTACATTTCACAGGAATGAGCTCCACACTACATTGCTCCATCCAGGCAAAAGGTCAAGTGCTGCAGAAGGCCAAAGCTAAAAATAAAGCACGGCACTGGGAAAATTAAGGAGTTGTTGGGGGGGGGAAGTGAGTCAGAAAATTAGCACTTCTGTCTCCTCTCATTCACTGTGGTAACCTCCTCAGCCCCAGAAGGAACCTGGTTCTTACCTGAAAGCAATTTTAATAATAATACCAACAATTTTAGTAAGAATGCAGAGTAGTTTCATTCCTGTAGCACTTTTGTTCCCAAAGGCCAACTTCTCAGGGACCATCTAGCGACCAGGCTGCCCCTTGTCCAGGTCTCCAGGAAGACATAGCACTACAGAGGTGAGGAATGTCCTTTGCGTTTATCAATGGGTCTGGTAGGAGACAGTGGATTAGAAGAATGGCAGTACCAATACAGAGGGTCTGTACAACCTGTGCACGGGCTTGCAGTGGATTTTGTGCATGACGCCTTCATGACCGCGATCCTGGATGTTTCTCAGGAGATCTAAATTACTAACGCCAGTTGGCCTGTTGATAAGGTTGCATCTCTTCAGGAAATTGTCAAAATATTCCTCCTTCAGATGCAAGTCAAATCTTTTCAGGACTGAAAAGGTATCTTCCTTTTCAACCTCCGAGAGAGAGATCAGACTGCTACTTTACAAAGTTTCCACATAAATCACAGGTTTTTTTTTTTCATTTATTCTCGTGTTAAGAGCCATGATGGAGAACAATTTGGGGAATTTACTCAGCACAATCTTCTAGAGTATCTTCCGTGTATGTATAAGATACACAGGGCTACAAAGTCATAGTGACTGTCTTCCTGGGACTTACATTATAATTGGAGAATTAAAACTCCATGTTAATAGTTATTATAACTGTTTATACAAGGTAACGATTACATATAAGGTGCTACAACAGTCCAGAAGATGTAGGGCTCACCCCTGCTAGAACATCCAGGAAGAGAAAAGTAGCAGGGAAATTTCCAAATGAAAGGTTATTTCTTTCTAATTAGAACCTATATGTTTAAGGCTAACTTCATTTACAATTTTATAAAGTTACATCATTCATTAAATGATGAAAGAAAATATAAAAACAAATGCTTAACATTTAAATAAGAATCTTTTCTAATTAGATAACTTAATCTGTAGGTTCATTCTCAATCTTCATTTAACTCAACTGATTCATACCTTTGGAAGAACTAAAAACCAAAGCAAATTAGGTCAATTTTGTCTTTTGCTTACTGTGTCCCCACCTCACCTAGATATACTGAGATTTCTAAAAATCACGGAAATGCTTTTCAGAGACTCACAGCAAAAGAAGAAGAAAGAGAGCCCTGCAAACTGGATAATCAAGGCAGAATTAATTACATAAATGATGACATTGTATCTTATGAATCTTGAAATTAATAAAAACAATTTAAAAGAAAATATTTTGGTAATATGAATTCTAACCAGTCTTCTTTGTGTTCAAGTTGATTGAAAAATGTAATTCAAATGGTAAGTATTTACTAAATGCCACCATGTGTCGCCCAGTGGGGTTACAAAATCAGTAAGACAAAGACCTTAGCTTCAAGGACTACTGTCTTGTAGGGAAAAGAGACATGTCAACACAGGTTAAATGACACAATGCCATTTACAACCATTAAATTGATTTTAAAAACTATTAAGATTGATAAACCTAAGTACTGGCAGGTGTGATGGGCTGAATTGTATCCCCCCCAAATTCACACGTTAATGTTGTAACCCCCAATACCTCAGTATGTGACTGTATTTGGAGACAGGATCTTTAAAGAGGTAATTAAGGTAAAATGAGGTTATTAGGGTGGGCCCTAATCCAACATGACTGACGTCTTTATAGGAAGAGATTAGGACACAGACACACAGAGGGAAGACGGCCGTCTGCGAGCCCAGGAAAGGGGCCTCAGAGGAACCCTGCTGACACCTTGATCTTGGACGTCCAGCCTCCAGAATTAAGAGAAAATAAATTTCTGTTGTTTAAGCCACTCAGTCTGTGGTATTTTGTTATGGCAGCCCTCGGAAACAAACACAGCAAGGATATAGCAAAGCAGAAAATTTTATACATTGCTAGTGAATAAATTGGCACAACCATTTTAGAGTCACAAGCTTGGTAGCCAATGATTCCATTTGAGATGTCTACCCTCAAGAGAAAGTCTTGCAAATGTGCCCAAGAAAACAGAAAGCTATTCAGTACAGCATTACCTCTAACTATGAAGAAATTGAAGCTAACTAACCTTCCCTCAGTAGGAAAATAGCTAAATGAACTGTGGTTCATTCACACCCTGGAATACTCCACAGTAGTTAAAATGACTGAACTAATGTATCTGCATATATCAACAAGGATAAATCTCAAAAACAGTGTTCAGTGAAAAAAGAAAACTGCAAAAATATTTGTACAGTATATCATGTATGCATAATTTAAAAACAAAGTTGTATAGATTGTTTATGTAAAGTACAAATACATACACGAGCATGAGAGGTATGTAAGATAAGACTGTGGTTAAGAGCATGGACTGTGGCACTCCCTTGCTTACCAGTTGTATAACCTTTGACAACTTAAAAAAAAAATCTCTCTGTGCCTCAGTTTCCTCATCTGTAAAATGGGGTTAAGAATAGTGCCTACATTACTGGATTGTTGGGAAAACTGCATGAGAAAACGTGCATAAAATGCTTATCTCAGTGCCCAGATCATAGTAAACGCTTACTAGATAAAATATTAACTTAGCAAAAAAACAATGTGTTCAGGGGCCGGCCTGGTGGTGTAGTGGTTAAGTTCGCGCACTCCGCTTCAGCGGCCCGGGGTTCACAGGTCCGAATACCAGGCGCGGACCTATACACCACTCATCAAGCCATGCTGTGGTGGCATCCCATATACAAAATAGAGGAGGATGGGTACAGATGTTAGCTCAGGGCCAAACTTTATTAGCAAAAAGAGGGAGATTGGGAACGGCTGTTAGCTCATAGCCAATCTCCCTCACCAAAAAACCCCCCAAAACAATGTGTTCAACTATACACGTAGTAAAATCCAGTTGTTACTTTTGGCAAAACTTTATCTTGAAATGAAAATACTGTGACAGGCAGGCTCTAGACCTTGGTATGCATGGCCTTGGGTGTGCCCTCCCTTGAGTGGGGGCTGGATTGAGTGACTTGTTCCAACAAACAGAATGTGGCAACCTGATGGGACATTACTTCCAAAATGAGGTTATGAACAGGCCGAGGCATCCACCTGGGGCACTCTCTCCTTCCCTTGCTCGCTTGCTCTGAGGGCGTCAGCTGCCGTGTTGTGAGCTGCCCTGAGGAGTGGGCCACATGACAAGGAATGAATGTGTCTGGCCAACAGCCAGGGAGTGAACTTGGAAGGGGATCCTCTTCCAGCTGAGCCTGGGTTGAGTAACTCTGGCCGACGGCTGAACTGCAATCTCCCGAGAGCCCTTTAGCCAGAGACACCAGCCCAGCCTCCTGAAACCCTGAGATAATGAATGCTATTGTTTTTAGCTGACAAATTTTGGCATTAATTTGTTATGTAGCAATAGATAACTAATACACCTAATGTAGGCCAGGGTGAAAGCTAAGGCTGGTTGTACATATATAGTGCTAGTAAGTGGGTGAATTGGCATAAATTTTTGGAGAGCAATTTTGGCAGTATTCCTAAAAATATTCACAAATTTATTTTGCTCTATGGAAATAAATACACAAAAATTGGTGTATATTCATTGAAGTATTAAATATAATAGGGAACAACTGGTAACAACTTACCTGCCCAACACGGATTGGGGAATTGAGATATTGTTATCATATACATATGGTATCATATATCACATATTGATATAATAAGAAATATATATTTTAGCCTTCATTCCTAGCTCCTGGCCAGAGCTACAGCCTTGGTGCTAGGAACATCTTTTGTTCTAACATTTGGTCTTTGACCCCAGTTCCTGACACAGACCTCCTAAATCCCTTGAAATATCCTGGGTGATGCGAGTGTCTTTTGTTCTAATGAGGCAAATCTTGGTGGTCTCCTGGATAGCTTCAGTATGTGGGCTGGTCACCAGAAAGACTGAGCCACAATGAGAACTTTGGATTATTCAGTCCCTCCCCTGATCCTCCAGGGAATGGGGAGGGGCCAGGGGTTGGAGATTGAGTTAATAATCCATCACTCCCATGTGATGAAGCCTCCATAAAAATCCCTAAACTATGGGGTTTGGAGAGCTTCTGAGCTGGTGAACACACGGAGGTGCTGGGAGGGTGGCATGCCCAGGAAGGGCATGGAAGCTCTGAACCCCTTCCCCCAAACCTTGTCTTATGCATTTCTTCCATCTGCATGTTTCTGAGTTGTATCCTTTTATAATAAACCAGTAATCTACTAAGTAAACTGTTTTCTTGAGATCTGTGAGCCATTCTAGCAAATCATTAAACCCGAGGAGGGGGGCCATGAGAACCTCTGGTTTATAGCTGGTTGGTCAGAAGCACAGGTGACAACCTGAACTTGAGATTCATGTCTGGAGTGGGGAAAATCATTCTTGCGGAATTGAGCCCTCAACCTGTGGGATCTGATGCTAACTCCAGGCAGCAGAATTGAATTAAATTGTAGGACACCAGTTTGTGGTATCCACAGAGAACTGGAAAATTGCTTGGGGTGGGACAAACTCACATATGTTTAGTGACGAGAAGAGAAGTATTGAGTTGAGAGGTGACAGGAAAGTAGGAAAAATGGAGTTTTTTTCCCTTTCAGGAATGGTTAAATAAATTATGGTATATCATTTGATAAAATCTTAAGAAGACATTAAAATTCATGTTAAAGTTCTTGTTAATGATTTGTTGAAATGTTCACAATATAATAATAACTATGTTCACAAAATAAAAATAATTGAGGATGACAAATTTTTGTGTTATTTGTTTAATTTTTAAAAGACTAGATAGAAATATACCAACACGATGAGAGTGATGATCTCTGAGTGATGGAATTGTTAAGTGATTTACTTTTTCTTGGTTATATCTTCTGTAGATTCTAATTCTTCTATAATGAATATGTATTATTTTTCATCTGAACTATCCTTAAGTGTGAAATAACTAAATGTGGGCCTGGTATGAGTCTTTTTTTTTTTTTTTTTGTGGGGAAGACCAGCCCTGAGCTAACATCTGTTGCCAATCCTCCCCTTTTTGCTGAGGAAGGCTGGCCCTGGGCTAACATCCGTGCCCATCTTCCTCCACTTTATATGGGATGCCACCACGGCATGGCTGACGAGCAGTGCGTCGGTGGGCGCCCGGGATCCGAACTCGCGAACCCTGGGCTGCCAAGCGCGGACTAAACCACTGCGCCCACCAGGCGGCCCCTATGAGTCTTAAAATACATTTACCTTGACTATTTTTCTTCTGGATTGTATTTTTCAAATTCTTCTCTCATGTTCCTGAATTTCTCTCTGAGCTTTCTACATCAAATAAATCTTCTTGTTCTTCCTCTTTTCTTGATATTTTTCCAACATAGTCTCCAGATATGACTGAAAAGGAAAAACACAAGGGGCTGGCCGCCTGGCCTAGTGGTTAAGTTCAGTGTGCTCCGCTTTTGTGGACTGTGCTTGGTTCCCAGGCATGGACCTACACCACTTGTCAGCGGCCATGCTGTGGCAGCAACCTACATACAAAATAGAGGAAGACTGGCAGAGATGTTAGCTCAGGGTGAGTCTTCCTTAAGCAAAAAGAAGACTGGCAACACATGTTAGCTCAGGGCAAAACTTCCTCAGCTAAAAAAAAAAAAGATAGGAAAAACACCAAAGTAAATCTTGACTTAAAAATTATATAAAATCTCAAAAAGTCAATTAGGTTTGACCCTTTGCATAAAGTATCATTTTTACTTCAGGAAATAAAGACTTAAATAAGCTTAAGTAAAAATCCAAAATGTATTTATATAAGTCAGGATTTCTTAACCCGGGGTCCGTGAACATCTGGGGGTTCATAAATGTGTTTCAAGTATTTCCTGAAATTGTATGCAAAATATCAAGTGTATGTGTGTCTTCCGAGGAAGAGAGTTCACAGTTTAAGTAAGTTCTCAGTTGGGTCTGTAATTAGGATGATCACCACCCTGGTTCACCCAGAACTGTTGCTTGTAGCACAGAAAGTCCTGAGTCCGAGGAACCCCTCAGTCCTGGGCAAACCGGGATGGTGGTCACCCTATCTGCCATCCAAGAAAGAGTGATGAAAAATAATTCAAAGACTTAATTTAAACTCAATTGAATGTATAAGTAAAAATTAGAAGATTACTTCTTAAGCTGTAGAATATTGCCATTTCTTCTCATTTCACTTATGTGCTAAGAATTATTTTGTATATAAACCAAAGGGACTGGTATCTTTCCTCTGTTTCTAGGCTAACCACAATTCATAAATGACTCCCTTGTTACCATGAGCCCTTACCTTTGGTTATGTGTAATTGGTGGCTGTTGCATTACTAGGTTGAGATACGATTACCATGGCAAGACCACTCCCAGAATCAGTCCAGGAGGGGAAAAGCATGTCAAGATCTAAGAATCCAGATCTGTGGCAGGATGGGGAACTCAGGTCCTCTCAATTGGCCCAGGTGTCAGCGGGCACTCCCAAATGGTGTACATTAAGCTAATTTGTGCACTCATTGGAGGCAGGCTAGAAATTAGGAGAAAGGACCCAGGAGAGGCCTCTCCATTCCCTCATTCCAAGCGGAGAAGGATGGGGCCTGCGCACCCATGAGAAAAGCTCTACCTGATGGGGCATACTCAAATTATGGTATATCCTTCTACTTCTCTTTTGGAATCCACCGGCCTTTGGTGAAGTCATTTTGAATAGTCCACTTTGTCTCAGCTGTACCTCAGAGAATCACAGGAGGACCTTAGGCCATTGCTGGAGAGAGCAGTCCTTGTGGTGGATATAGTAGTGCAGCAGGAATTAATGTGGCTCCAGTGCAAAAATGCATCTCGGGAATAGAAAGGAAACTTGTGGTCCAGCCGCCTCTGACCCAACTTCAGTGCTCATCTTGGAAGTTCTGGGTTGTTCTGTGAAGAAAGGTGACTTTTATTTTACCCACACACTTTACAATGCCAAAGAATGAACAACGGTAGCTTTCTCATCTGCTTAGTTTTACCTGAAACTTGTGCATTTTTTGATGATCCTCTGTGATCTTCAATCCCCAATTTTTTAAAAGTGACATCTTTTTTGAGAACACCTGTTCTGTTCTCATCATACCTGCATTAGCAGAAATGATACATGTGATTTAATATACGTTTTATGAAACTGACAAGTACATTATCTTGAGATGGCAAATGGGAGACATGTGGGCCACCAATTTCCCCCCTCTGAGCCCACACCAGACAACACTACTAATCACAACCTTCTTTCTGTGGAGCCCAGACTTTGCCTCAGAAATTCTCTCAACTTCTACCAGATATTTGGCAATGGTATACAGCATGAAATATATTTATGCATATATACAGACGTACACCCACATACACATACATAATAGATTTGTCTGCTCTTTTCATTTTAATAATGAACAATTCTTGAGCCAGCCCCGACAGCCTAGTGGTTAAAGTTCGGCACTTTCACCACTTTGGCACCCTGGGTTCAGTTCCTGGTCACAGAATCACACCGCCCGTCTGTCAGTTGCCATGCTGTGGCAGGGGCTCACATTGAAGAACTAGAAGGACTTACAATTAGGATATACAGCCATGCACTGTGGCTTTGGGGAGGGAAAAAAAAAGAAGATTGGCAACACATGTTAGTTCAGGGTGAATCTTTCCCTGCGGAAAAAAAAAAAAGAACAATTCTTTAAAAACTCCTTGGCAGGCTGTGTGTCCTGAAATTGGGCTTGAAAAAAATATCATGACTATATGCACACCATAAATACCCTCACATACATAATTATGGAGAAATACATCAACTAACGGCATGCCTTGCCCTTAGCGGGCAACTAATAAACCTTTGACTTATTAGTTGGTTCATTCTGCCCTTCTTCATATATATATCCAATATATATGAGTCATTTGGGGTTTGAGGTCAAGATCAGAAATGAAGACCAAGAAGCCACACAAAGGTGATGGTTCGATAGCACAGGCTCTGGAGCTGGACACCGAGTGGGCTCTGAGTCTGTGTCCTAACTCTGCAATTAGGTTCTTGGTCTAATTCTCTCTCTCTGAGTCTCAGTTTCTTCACTTATAAAATGGAGGAAATAACTCCTACCTCACAGGATTGTTAAGGAGTAAATGATATACTATGTAAAGAGCCTAGTACAGTGTGTGGCAATTAATAGGCTCTCAACAAATGGCCTTCATGGTGACTATGCTGGAACTAGACCACAGCTGACTAGAACTCAAAGCTGAGGCTAACACGGGGGCTGGGGTATGGCTGACAGAGGCGAAAGCTGAGGGAAAATGACAAAGTAGGGCTAGGGCTCATCTGTTCAACAATCATTTACCGAGTGTCCACCATATGCTGGGTGCCATGCTGGGCACTGGAGTCAGAAGTGAGAAGGGAGTAGTGAGAGCAGAGAGCTTCCTCCCCCTGTCCCCTCCCTATTATTTCCATCTGGATTGCTCCCCAGCCCAGTACATTCAAAGCCCAGCAAGTTCAAGATACTGTTGTATCGTGTGTTTTCATGGACAATAATATCAAAATTTTTCTTGGCAGCTTCAGGAGGTTTATGTCAGATTAGTATCTGTTCTGTGGAAAGTGAAAAAAAAATTAAGATGAAAATTACCATTGCCAACGTTTTCAAACTTCATATCTTTTATATAAAAACCTAGTTTGTTAAGATTTTCCTTAAATTCTGGCCTGAGTATTGTTTTTGCATGGTGTGAGGTCCAGGAAGCTGTTTTCAATAAAAGGAACAATGGATTGGACAAAATGCGAAATATATTCCCATACAGATATCTATATATAGATTTCCATTGACTTGGTTCCTCGAATTTTATTATTTGGGTTATCAATGTGAAAGCAGAGAGGAAATAACCAATAAAATCGTGCATGTCCAAGATAAAAGCTTCCTGTAAGACATTTAACCCTACAAATTCCAATATAGGTTCTTGGATGTTCTAAGTCAGCTGGCAATTCCTTTTTTAAAGGCATACACTCATTAGGTCAAAAGTAGAGAGAAGGTGTCTACCTTTTCAGGGCTTTTCCTCTGAAGTTTGTATGGACCTGTGAGGCCGTCATCAGCACCCTCCACCTTCCGTTAAAGGGGTCAAACCAGGTAGGAATTCCTGAGTGAATGAGTTCTCAAACTGCTATGTAGAAGTCTTCAAAGCGTATTATGACCTTGTCTTGGAGTTTCAGCCTATAAGAAATTAAGAATATAGGGAAAGGAAAAGGGGGAGAGTGAGATGCGTTTGCTATACAAATATAAGAACACAGTTAAATTCCAGCGAGGATAATGACCAGATCCCTTCCCAAAACTCTTATCCTTTTTAGCTCGGATATTTTTAGTTTTTAAGATGTGGTTTTGAATTTTACAATTTTATTCCAGTAGACGTGGAAGAGAATTAGTATTTTAAATTAAAAAGTAAAAATCAAGACAGTAGACTTTGAAACCAGGATTATCAGTCATAAAGCAATCTCTTCATAAACATACTCTGTGTGTGTGTGCATGTATGTACTCATGTATGTGAGGGAGGGAAGGTGGGGGCAGAAAGACAGAGAACAGACTGTAATCCTGCTTATCTCTATGGCAGGGTTGGGTTTTGTGTTGTATTGTGGAAGAAATCAGATTGTAGGAGATGAAAAGAAAGAATGGCGGCAGGAAAGCATTCCTAATTCCTTGGATGCTTGCCCTGCCAGCTGAACCATTCTGCAGAGTTCTCCCAACTCCACAGCCCCCCATCCACCCGTCCTGAGCCCCGACTCTGTGTGGATTGAAGGACTTGTACTAGTCATAAGGCCCTGTGCCAGGTGACATACCTGTGCAGGAGTTGTCAGTGCTGCTTGGGACTGATACATCTCAGAAATTTAGACGCCACCATGAGAAGCACATCTCTATAAGATTAAAGAATCCACAGGACCAAAGATGAGATATGATGATAAGAAAAGAAGAAGGGTTGGCGATGTCAACTGTTGGGATAGTATTGGGATTTGTTTCCACCAGATAAATGGTATTACCTTCATCCTTTTTCATCTTCCCTCCCTCTTCTCTTTCTGGATGCTGTTTAATTAATTTACAAATTCAATAAACATTCATTGAGAACTGAACACTTACCAAACACTGGGCATCCAAAGTTGACTGAGACACGGTCTCTGCTATCAAGGAGTTTGGTCTGGTTGGGGACAGCCAAGTATATCATGATCAGCGATGTGAGAGCAGAGCGCAGAGGGCTAGAGGACGTGAACACAGCTTCTTAGATCAGGATGAAGGGTTAAGCTGTGGAGAATGCCTGTCAGGGAAAGTTACCCAGAGAAGGCAATGCTTGGAGTGAATGTTGAAGGATGAACTGGGCAAAAAAAATATGTGTTGGGGGTGGAGGGATGGGTGTGAGCAGGGGTTGGGGAGTTGGAGAGAAACCACAAGAAGTAGAGGAACCAGCCAGGATGAAGGTGAGAGACAGCAGGATGAGTGCAGGGAATTGCAGGCGAAGCATAGGGCTGGGATGGAAGATGCAGGGGGGTGTGGAAAGCGATGAGGCCGGAGAGGTGGGCGGCGTCAGGTTGAAATGGAACTTGAGTAGCAGCTGCAGAAACGGAAGCAAGTAAGGAGCTGTTCTTTACCCTGAAAGCTATGGAGCACCTCAGGACAGTAAGCAGAGAAGGAGCAAAATCAGACTGACGTTATAGGAAGATGACTTGGGCTGTGGCGAAGTCACCGGCCCAGCTAAAGTCCAGGCCAGAGGCTGGGAAAATAGCTGAGAGTTAGTGACATAATCTAGGTGACAGCTGACAAATAGTGGTGTAGACAGAGAGGAGGGGACAGACGTAAACAGGGTTAAGTGAAAAACGTATAAGAATTTCTCTTCACCCTCCTTCACTGAGCCCAGCCGTGTCCAGCCACGGCGAGGAGTTCTGTCCGTTTTAGAGTCTGAGAAATACACTCTGCAAAGAGAGTGGGGCAACCAACACCAACTCCTTGAGTGTGACTTGGGCTCCTGACCATTTTTGTCAGTTTGCTTTTTTCTTAATGATCACTTGGTTAAAAAGTCCTCCCCACCCCCGCCCTGCCCTGGAGGTTGGTCCTCTTTCTTGGCACAAGAGCCAGGGGGGCCTAGCCTGATTTTTCAGTGCTCTGAGGATCTCCTGAGAATGTCAGCAGGAAATGACAGAGCTGGGTCCTGGCCCTTTGCGCTGTGAGTGACATCAGAGGCTGCTTCTCTTGGTCAGGCCTGGACACAATGTGCAATCTGCCTCCTCACCGTGTAGTTAACAGCTAATGTTCTTAGCTACTTCCACTTTCCACTAAACCTCCCTCTTTCTCAATCAAGGCTTAGGATATGTGTAATGTGAATTTCAAACAGTACTGAATACTGAAAATTTCTCAAGCACGATAGAAATATTTAATCCTAATGTGTGAGTATGTGATTAAAAAGGTGGCCAGAATTTTATTTAATAATATGGAAATCAAATCACTAGTTTAATCACCGACTTGTCATTGCTTCCTTTGCTTTCAGGATCATTGTTTTTAAACAGCTGCCTCATGGCAAAATTATCCCCAGATCTCATCTTTTCATGGATAATGTTCTCTAGCTGAAGGAAGATGTTGGATTCACAATTTCTAAATTGTGTAAATTTTAAAGTGTGTATCTTTTTTAAAGTGTGTATCTTTTTAAAAATGTAGGCTAATCTTCTATTTTTCACAGCAACAAAATGAGAAATCAGAAATGAATTTTTATTTCAATCGAGCAAAAATTTTTGAAAAATGCTTAGCAGTTAGATAGCAATTGCTAATTTTGCTCTATTCAACTCTAAAACAATGTTTCTGATGGGCTTCTCATGCAAATCAGTTAATCATGGTTACGCTGTACCACCACAACTCTACGATCTGTAAGAGTCACAGCTCTTACTGTTGTCACCCCGAGTGCTCCAGGGGCAAGAGTCTCCCCCATCTGCCCAAGTTGGTGTCTCCACTCCATTGGTGAACATTCACAAACGCTTTGGCCAGCGTCATATAACTCCCTCCCTTGAAGGCAAAGTGCTTCTCTCACAGCAACGGAGTGGAAATCTGCTTGGTGTCACAGTATGGATACATGTTTCAATCTGTGTGAAAGGGTTGGGGAAGGAGGGCACCTCATTGAAAAGTGAGACCATGTCTGCTGTCACACACCTGGAGAAGGACAGGTATGGGTCTGCAGATTGAGAGTCTAGCTCTCTTAGTCTTGACCATAACAGTGTCAAAGATGTGTAAAAGGAAGCTCCTGCATGTCAGCTGGTGAGATGTCCCTGCCGTGTGGAAACAGGCTGAAAGCCAGGACAGAAAGTGTGTGTAGGCAAACCTAGGCAGGGCTCATGAACACGGCCTTCTCTTCTTGGGGTCTAAGGATCCATTCAGTTTGATTCAGCACACATTGACCAAGCTCCCCACTGTGCTGGGAGGTGATGAAAGATGAGTAAGATGGTGTCCTTGACCTTGCAGAGCCCACCATGGCAGGTAGAGTTCTGGAAGCAGGACTGTCTTTGGGTTTCTCGTATTCACTTGATCTCCCCTTTATTCTTTAGTCGTTCCATAAAGTATTTGTGTCTCTTCTAGCCAGCTTCCACTGCTGAGAGAGGAACCAAGGAAATGAGTTTTGTCTTCTTTGGGGCCAGAACACTAACAGAGGAGGATGCAGCAGACCCCTGTGGTCTGCATGGTGACGGTAATCGAGGGAGACAATCCTAGGGGAAAGTGAAAGCTTGGGACTCACGAGTTGGGAATCTGGTCCAGCTGTCCTTCTTCCCGGAGAGTCTCCTTCCAAGTGTCAAAGCTTAAAGTGTCCAATTTTATTTTAATAAAAGAGGTGGTTCCCTGTACCCGCATGCCCAGTTATCCAACGACTAGCATTCACCCAATGCAAAGGACAACAGTGTGCTAAGCTCCTCGCATAGGAACCATCTGTTAGGTGCCTTGTAGCCAAGAAACCAGTTACAATTCTGCCACCTACCTCGGGTCTCCCCACCTAGCTCCAGTTTACAGACTGGGAGACAATACTTCCATTCACATTGCAATACATACAACATCCTTTCAGCAGGTGTGGCACACACATACGATCCTTCCATCTCAGGGCACTTGAGTGGTCTCTGGGCAACAGAGTTAATATCAAGAAAGATTCGTGGCTGCTCCGTGGTGCTGACTGGAGGGAAATTAAGTGAAGAAATGTATGTAACTGAGCAAGAGAGAGAGAAAACACAATTTTCATACCTCATCTACTCTGTTGCAAGCTGGATTCCAGGCCGAGAGGATGAGCTGGCCCTGCTACCCAGCATGATTCCTCTGCTCTCTGCATGGCTTCTGCTGTCAGTTTGCTGGCCTGAGGTCATCCATAAAGATAGAACACTAAAAAATATATACTCTTATAGTCATCATGGTGGACATTTTATCAGCATTACAGCAAAAGAAAGAAATAAAGGTCAGTATGCTCTTTCTTCATATTGATCAATCAACTTATTAGGCAGCAACATCTCTGTGGCTAGCTATGGTCATACTCAATTCACCTGCACAGATTCTCTGTGAAAATTACAGGGACCTGGACAGCCAAGAGGCTGACGATGAAGATAAAATTAACAGCCGAGACCTCATTAACGAACATAGCATGGATTAGTTGATGGGGAAATACAGGCTCTAGAATCAGCCAGATGATTGTTTGTTTTTAAAAATTTATCTGCTTACAGAAAAATGTTAACATTTTCTAATAAAAATTAATTTTAATAAAAAGTCAAAAGAAGAAAAGTAATAAACATAATTTCACTGCCCAAAGATAATCACTGTGAACATTTTGGTGTTTAGCATTCATGTTCTTTTTCTGACCATATTATTAAAATAGTTGAGATTATTAATATATATGATTTTATACAGATAGATACTAAAATATTGCTTTTTACATCTAACCTCATTATATGAACATTTTCTCATGTTATTACAAACTTTGGGGGAAGGATTATTTTACTGGCTGTGTATTATTCCATCACGTGAAAGTTCCACAGTTTACTGTTTACTTAGCCATTTCTCCAGTGTTGGTTATTAGGTTCTTTCCAAGTTCTGTCTATTATGAATAACTCTCTAATGAAGAATTGCATGCAATTAGTTTTCCTCAATTTAGAACTATTTTCTTAAGATGACTTTATATTAGTTGAATACCAGGGTCAATGAGAATGAATATTTAAGCCTCTTGATAAAATTATCTTCCTAAAGTCTACAAATTGGTACTCTCTCCATGCATGAGAGTGCCAACATATCAGTTTGAATCTAATTCTACTTCTTATTGACTGAATGATTAGGGGCAAGTTATTTTACTTCTCTAAGTCTCAGTTTTGTCATCTATAAAATGGAGATGCCAACTTCACAGAATTATGAAATTTAAAGGATGTAACGTGTAACTTGGCACAAGTGCTGGTACAGATTAAGTGCTCAACCTAAATATTAGTTGCCTTCTCGCTTTCTCCTATTCCTTTTCCCACTGGTGAGTGAAAATAAAATAAACTTCAGGTTTGTTCTGTGCCCCATTAGTCAGTAAGTTAGATCATGGTTGAAACATCTTAGCCACAAGGCATCTGAAGTGGTCAACTGTACAAACACAGGCACATTGTTTGTATTTGGTTTATAGAACCCACTAGATACTATGTAACTGAACTGGTAATAAATATTTGGTGCGTTTGTTACTGCATTTCTGAACAGGATTAGTGTTTTATATATTTTTCTGTTTTATCCTTATGCAAATTATTTCCATCTCTGTTCTCAGCTTCCACATCAGAAAAATAAAGATTACACTTGTCCTACCTTATTTGTGTAATGAAAGCACTTCTTGCTAGCTATTGAGGTTTTTACACCCAGACTAACTACATGCACACTGAGTAAGACATAGGAGGATTACCCACACATGTCAGAGAGACATGGAAGGGAAGAGGAAAGACAGAAGTAACCTTTATCCAGAGCCTGCAATTCACACAAACTAGTTACACACACTATCATGAGACATGCTTCACAGGCATTCAGATTTTACAGATAAGGAAACCGAAATTCAGCAAAGTTAGGTAACTTCCTCAAAGTCCTAAGCTACCAGGAGGTAGAGACAATTCAAATACTAAACTGTATCCTGGAAGCAGAAGAACACTTTTATGCTTTACCAGCTTAGCCATTATTAACTCTATTCTGGGATTGAACAATTAAACCATTTTATTAACTTACACTTTGTTGCTTCGAGAGAAAAGCACAAGAAGATATAAATTCATCTGGGTAATTTATTTTATTAGTTCTGCTCAAAGGATCACTTGAAAGGAAGCTGCCTTGATAACTGTCATATCTCATCACCAACCAGGTACACTATGATGTGTGTGGCGAGGGGGTGGGGAGAGAGAGAGAGACTGCATAAGCCCAAAGTTTCACGTGGTTTTGGATTATAAAACATATCAACAAACTCCATCTGGAAGACGGTTTTATTAACGTGGTGACCATGGAGTATCATCTCTGTGCAGGCAGCATGGTTCTGTCACCATGTGTAGCCAACGTGAATCTCTTGCTGATGACAGTCATGTGCAGCTCTTGGAAAATAGAAGGACAGAAGGAAAAGGATTCTCATATTACTCAGGGCTCCTTTCACAAAAGTATTCTTAACACCAATCAGAATGAGAGAACCTCACCCCACTCCCAAAAAGTGACAAAGATGCAGGCAAAAAACTGGACATGACTATAAACTAAAATAACTAATAGTTCTATTAGGTTATGCTCTATGAAATTGCAGTTTTATAGGCCAAAATCAGCCAAATATCATCATTTTCATTTGGTTCAACCTCTACATATGACATTGTTCTACAAAGCCAGAGCAAGTTGTTTCTGGGAACTGATTTCAAAGGTGAAACTTGGTAGTTAGGGTTTTGATGAACTATTGCCTCTAAATTATATTCATCACTTTTTTTTTTTGTGAGGAAGACTGGCCCTGAGCTAACATCCATGCCCATCTTCCTCCACTTTGTATGTGGGACACCTGTTACAGCACGGCTTGATGAGTGGTGCATAGGTCCACACTTGGGATCTGAACCTGGGAACCCCAGACCGCCAGAGCACAGTGCACAAACTCAACCACTATGCCACTAGGCTGGCCCCCTATTCATCACTTTTAAAATGGAACTATGAAATATTTTGACATATTTCAAACTACCCAAAGGAAAAATAACTTAATTATACAGAATCTCTTGTTTTCCAAGTCCTGCATTTCTTTAATTTCTACACCTAAAAAAAAAAATCACATGTATAATAGGTAGAATAGCATTTGTCTTATATTTTGCTGGCTAAAATGCATGATACTTTGTAGGAATATCTATATAAACCCAGGTAAGGGAGGGGGCATTAAATAAGGAACCAGAGGCCCTGCTGCTTACTAGTTGTGTGGCCTTGGGCAAAGCCACGGATTGTCTCTGGACTTCAGTTTACATCTATATAAAACAGAAATAATAACTTGCCTCATGGAGTAATTTGTGAGTATGAAATGAAATGTAATAAATTAAGTGAGAGAGCTTTATGATTACAAAGCGTTACTAAAATTTGGTTATTATAACATCACTAATCATTAGGGAAATGCAAATCAAAACTACAATGAGATATCACCTTACACCTGTTAGAATGATTATAATCACCAAGACAAAACATAACAAATGTTGGAGAGGATGTGGAGAAAAGGGAACCCTCATACACTCCTGGTGGGAATGCAAACTGGTGCAGCCACTATGGAAAACAGGATGGAGATTTCTCAAAAAATTAAAGATGGAAATACCATATGACCCAGCTATCCCACTACTGAGTATTTATCCAAAGAACTTGAAATCAACAATTCAAAGAGACTTATGCACCCCTATGTTCATGGTAGCATTATTCCCAATAGCCAAGACGTGGAAGCAACCCAAGTGTCCACTGACTGATGAATGGATAAAGAAGATGTGGTATATATATACAATGGAATACTACTCAGCCATAAAAAAAGACAAAATCGTCCCATTTGCAACAATATAGATGGACCTTGAGGGTATTATGTTAAGCAAAATAAGCCAGACAGAAAAAGACAAACACTGCATGATTTCACTCATACGTGGAAGATAAATAAACAAATGGACAAAGAGAACAGATTAGTGGTTACCAGAGGGGAAGGGGGTTAGGGGGTGGGCAAAAGGGGTAAAGGGGCACATATATATGGTGACCGATAAATAATAACGTACACCTGAAATTTCACAATGTTATAAACTATTATGACTTTGGTGAAATTAAAAAGTTGGTTATTATATGTTAATAAGGAGTAACGCTGTGGATCATTGAAGCATATATCTCTGGTTTGAAAGAAGCTTAAATAGATTGCTCCCAGTTACCTCTTGCAGGGTGAGGAGAGAGTCATCTACAAAGGCAGGCTTCTGCTTGATCCCAGCACAGCATCGAAGGCAACATGCCTCTTGTTGACCAGTCAACGTGGTCAGTGTAGACAGACGCATCTCGTAGCTAGGGCCCTGGAAGATCATTTTGTGGGCTTAAATCATTCCAATAGGCTTCATACGTGGACCAAGTTGATTGGATAATTACTAAATGCCCATGTCATGATTCCAGTTGTGTAAAGAGGCAGCTGAAGACCAGCTGGTTTCCGCAGATTTTGCCTATTTGTATATTTGCACATCCAGGCAACGTCACTTCGGTAAATAATAAACATTCTTAGATGATCTGCTTGTGTGCAGCCCTGTGACCAGGACGCAGTCGCTGCCATCTGAGCCTCACACCTGAGTCTGGGGGGTCAGATAGGTGACTTAGGACAACACTGTGGTAGATGGCAGAGTGGTAAGAAGGCTATAGGGAAAGGGAGTGGGGACGGATCAATTGTAACAAAGGTAGTTTAGGAAGCTTTTTTGAGAAGGAGGAACTAAGCCAAATTGGGTGGCTAAGAAGGAGAAGAAGAATTCAAATAGATGAACAGTTTGAGGCAAGAAACCAGGACTAGACCAGGCAGTTCACCCGTAAGCTAAAGTGGGATGTGACTGGAGATAGATGAGGGTTGAGACAGCTTTGAATGCCCAGCCCAGGCACTGAGGCATTAGGACTTGATTCTGTGGGAAGCAGGGAGACATCCTAGAGGCCTTCAAGAAGGGAAGTAACTCCTCAGAGTGACACAAACCACCACAAAGGTCAGTTCTCTAACCTAAGGGTAGATGGGGACATGAGGAGCCTTTCACTTCCCAGGTATACAGAAGGGTTGAAATGCAGATGTCCCTCAAAGGAAACACATTGATTGACCTAAGTGTAAGTTCCTGGAAGGCAGAGTCAGGGTCTTAGCCACTTTTGTTTCCTTGGTGTCAAGCACAATATCTGGTGATTAAAAAAGAAAAAGGGAGAAGGGGGGAAGGAAGGAAATTGCTGAATTGAACCAAATTCACACAGGTATGAATGGTGGGCTTTTAAAGCTGCGCTCTGGCGGAGGCCGAGAGCAGGTCAACCCGGGGCGCCTCCCAGTTCCGCCCGCGCACGGAGAGGTCGTACAGGGCAAGGGCCACTCTTACTGGCCTTGAGCAAGTTACTCTCAAAATAGAAATGATACCGCCTACTTTAGTTTTGCTAACCGTGATGATCGCTGTAAAGGGCTCAGGACAGTGCGCCGTACCAAGTAATCGCTGAGTTAAGTTTGGGGACATCGGTGTCCCCCGAGTGGTAGACTCACAGCCCGAATGAAGGAACCTCTGCGGATGGGTGAGGGGCGGGGAAGGAGCCGGATTTAGCGAGCTCGAAATGCCCATTTTTCGGCGTCGCACGGAAGCAGGACAAGTCCCCGTGGCCGGGCTGCAGTGACCTCGCGACGCCGCACCCCGGGCGCTGCCCCCGCCGTCCGCGCGCCCACTCACCTGAAGGCGGGCTCCTCCGGGGTCCGCGGGGCCGGGGCCACTGCGGGGCTCTCCCGGGCACCGTCTCTGCAGGGTCAGGGCCGGGGAGCGGGTCACCCCGGGACGCGCCGCGCACCCAGAGGCGCTCGGGGGCGCCGCGGCGGGCCTGCGGGTGCGGGAGGGCCGCCCGCGGGCCGTAAGCTACGGGGACCCGGGCGGCCATCCCTGCGGGAGGGACGCGGGGACCTGAGGGCCTGGCGGGCGGAAGGGGGGCGCGCTCCCTCGGGCCCCGCTTTGCAGGCTGACCGCGTCTCCCCCGCGCGCCCCGCCTTCGGGATTTCCACGCAGGCGGGCTGGGCTGCTGCGGGTTGACAAGGGGGCACCGAGAGGGTCGAGGGATCGGATCGGCACCAGCTTCCTTCCAGCGTCCCCTCGACCCCCGCCCTCGCCCCTGGGCCACACCCCTCGTCGCGTCCCCGCGGCCGCGCGACCTCGGCTGCCGTCCCCTGGGCGCCCCCTTTACTGTTCCGGGGAAGCCGCGGGGCGCTGGGTCCGCGATTGGGGCTCTGCTCGCTGCCGGGCGGAGGTTGCCACGGCAACGGGGCAGCGCCCAGCATCGGCTCCCCGCGGCGCTTCTCCAGAAGCCGTGGGAGGAGCCCTAGAGAGGCGGAGAGGAGGGATGAGTGGAGGAGACCGACTTCCACCGCATCTCGAGGGGTGTCTGCCACCCCCAGGGCCCGAGTTTCTCCCGTGGAGGCACCGGGCAGCGGGGTGCGGGCTCTGGCCTGGCCCTCCCAGCGCAGGAACCCGGTGTGCCCCTTGTAGGTGGGGGTGGTGCCTCAGGCGCCTCCCAACGCAGGGATATTGGGGTTCTCTGAACCCCAGAACTGGGTCTGGCAGGGAAAGGTAACTGCAAGGAAGGAGTTAATGTGAAGATAGCTTCGTTCTTTCTTTTCTTTTCTTTTTTGCTGAGGAAGATTGGCCCTGGGCTAACATCTGTGCCCATCTTCCTATTTTATGTGTGGGACTCAGCCACAGCATGGCTTGATGAGTGTTGTGTATGTCCGCACTGGGGATCCGAACTCACAAACCACTACTCCTCTGGCTGGTCCCATTTTTTCTATATTAAGCAAATCATCCTGCTCCCCTCTGGATAAATCAGAGAAATAGCCAAGATTGACCGAATTATGCACCCTAGCTGTCTCTGCTATCTCAAAACAAATACTGAGGACTTATTGTCTGCACCGTGATTTTGGACCTCTAGCCCCCAGAACTGTGAGAAAATAAATTTGTTGTTTAAGACAACAGTCTGTGGGTATTTTGTTATGACAACCCTAGCAAACTGATGCACGGTGCAATTGATGAATGGAAGTTTAATGAAGTCCAATTTACCAATTTTTTCATGACTAATTTTCTGATTTTCTTTTATTTCTGTGTGAAATCCATTCTTGATGTTTTCAAACTTGATAAAATAGAATAAAATCAATAGTCTTTAAAGTTACAGTCATACAATAAAACAGTATATGACTTAACAAGGAAACTTTAGAAATATTACAAAGACAGGAAGAACACAGATTATCTGTTATCTCCATGATTATTTGAAATTATTCATGTGATGCTGGCCAATGCAATTCAACATGAGAAAAAACAAAGGAGCACAGTAATTGGAAAGATCATTTTACTTAAATGACCATAATTCACAGGTGATTTGATTTCTGACCTGGAAACCTCAAGGGAATCAATTGAAAAACTGTTGCAACAATAATGTGAGATTTCTTTAAGATGATTGAGTCCAAATGTAAAAAAGCCAATAGTCTTTCTATATACAAATAACAATCTTTGGAGAAATATAATAGAAGAAAGAATCCCATTTAAAGTAGCAACAAAAAAAGACAAAATATCTGTGAATAAAAGTCACAAGAACATCCAGTTTTCCTGGAAAAAAATTTGAATATCAAAAAAATGCAAATTTTCTTTAAAATGTTTTGTAATTTAATGCAATCGCAATTAAAAATAATTTTTTACATTAGATAAGTTAATACTAATATCTATATAGATATAGATAGTGCAAGAATACAGCAACACCCAGACACATCTGAAAAAGAAGAGTCATAGAGGGGTGTTAGTCCTATCACAAAACAAAACATTAGGAAGCAACAGTAATTAAAACTATGTGGTGCTGGTGTATGACAGACAGATAGATCAATGGTGCAGCTTAGAGGATCTAGAAATAGACTTAAATTCAAATTAGAATTTAGTAAACGGTAAAAGTAGGATTTCTTAACTGTACGGAAAAGCTGGATTATTTAATATGTGATGTTGGTTCAACAAGGTAGCCATTTAGAGAACGGTCTTATACACACTAAACACTAATAGAATATCTGAACTGATCATAAGCAGAAGTAATTTCCTAAAAGATAGTTACTATTCAAGAGTAACTGGGGAAGTAATTGGGGAAGTAGATAAGCAATTTAATTTCTTACTCATTTGTGATCTTGACTTGAGGCTACTAGAAAACTGTGTCTGCTCCCAGATCCCTGAGCATGTACCTGGTATATTGGGCGAATACAACATGGGATATAATCTAAATGCTATTTCTTCAACAAGTATTTAGCAGGGAAAGGTCTCCTCTGCCAACAGGACTGTGTCTTTCCTGGTCACTCATATGTTAAAGAAAGAAAAACAAACCTTCTTGTTTTAAACTAACGGGGTGTCCATCATTTCCTTTGTTATATTGGCTTTGTTGCGCTGGTAACTTACTTTGGAATTTCACTTCTTTTGTTTCATCCTGCTTCATTTAAAACTGCCAGTTAGACATGCTGTCATCCACTTTACCAATAATTCACCGTGGGGGTCGCGGAGTTCTGACAACCCAGGTCACTAGAGTCAGGCTTGAAGATTGACTCTGTCACTTACTAATTGTGACCTTGAACAAGTTAATTAATCTCTCGAGGCCTCTGTTTTCGCAACTGTAAAATAGAGATAATAATAGTATCTATTTTATAGTGCTTTGTGAGGTTTAAATGAGAAATTGTTTGTGGATAGCGTAGTATCTAGTATATGGTGAGAGCTCAAGAAACATTAGCTGCTAGTATTAGTGCATCATAGTTATTATTATGATTATTACTATTTGACAGGTTACCGCCCCATCCATTCACATTCACTTCAGGGCAGGGGTGGGTGAAGAGGGAACTCCCTTGAAACTTGCCCTCTAAATTCCTTTCTGCTTTCATCACATTGACACGTGGAGGGATTTTTCACTTTTGTTGCAGTCCTGAATTATTTCAGGGTGTTTTCACAAATGCATCATTGAGAATATCTCACTTTTCTCCCTTGAATTGTGAGTCAGTGTATTTAAATTCTATTGTGCCCTGTAAAATGCAAGGTAGAATCTTTCTTATTCAGTTTAACTGTGTTTTACAGAATCGTTGTTTTCAATTTAATTATTTTGTAACACGGATAATCATTTCCAATTAAAATTAATTATTTGTAATGAAAAACAAACACATAATCTACCCAGCATGTTTAGGGCATACGTGCCTTTTCTATAGCCTAACAATCATAGAAAATATATCTTTTTATGAGGGCTAGGGTTAGGTGTGTCACATTCACTTCTGCGTCCTCTGACCTAGAGCATAGTTTCAGCTTGACAGAAGCTTATTACATGAAGGAGTGATCTGTTGATAAGATTTTATTTGGTTAATACTGAAAGCTTATCACTTGTGGTTTTTGAGAGTTTAGTTTAACTTAATTGCTTTATGATTTAATTTCTGTTTTACTGACGCATAATTGGCATACAATAAACTGCACATTTAAAATTACAATTTGATAAGTTGTGATTGCACCCACAAAACCATCACCACAATCAAGATAGTGATCATATCCATCACCCCCATAAGTTTCCTCATACCTTCTGGTAATCCCTCTCTCTCATCCTTCCATGCACCATGCTTCCCAGACAACTGCTCATCTGTTTTCTGTCACAATTTATTTAAATTTGCATTTGTTTGAATTTCCTGTAATTTTATATCAATTAAATCATAGAGTACATAGTCTTTTTGGCTGGCTTCTTTCACTCAGCACGGTTATTTTGAGATTCATTCAGATGATAGCATGTATCAAGAGTGCATTCTCTTTCTCAACATCACTAATCATTAGGGAAATGCAAATTAAAACCACAACGAGATATCACCTCACACCCATTAGGAAGGCTACTATCAAAAAAACTAGAGAATTAGAAGTGTTGGTGAGGATGTGGAGAAACTGGAATCTTTGTGCACTGTTAGTGGAAATGTAAAATGGTGTAGCTGCTATGGAAAACAGTATAGCGGTCCCTTGAAAAATTAAAAATAGGACTACCATATGATCCAGCAATTCCACTGCTGGTTCTATACTCAAAAGAATTGAAAATTGGGTCTTGGAGAGATATTTGTATACCCGTATTTATAGCAGCATTATTTACAATAGCCAAAAGGTAAAGACAACCCAAGTGTCCATTGATAGATGAATGGATAAACAAAATATGGATATGAAACACAATGGAATACTATTCGACCTTGAAAAAGAAGGAAATTGTAACACATACTACAACATGGATAACCTTGAGAACATTATGCTAGCTGAAATAAGCCAGTCACCAAAAGTCAAATACTGTGTAACTCCACTTCTATGGGCTACCTGGAGTAGTCAGATTCCTAGAGGCAGAAAGTAGAATGGTGGTTGCCAAGGGGTGAGGGGTGGGAAGAATGGGGAATTGTTGTTGAATGGGTACAGAGTGTCAGTTTTGCAAGATGACAAGAGTTCTGGGGATTGATTTCACAACAATGTAAATGTACTTAACCCTACTAACCTGTATACTTAAAAATGGTTAAGATGGTAAATTTCATGTTATGTGTATTTTACCATAACTTAAAAAAAAAAGGAACAACTCTGAACCTCCCCCCAAATAATTCATTCCTTTTTACTGCTGATTATTATTTCATTTTGTGGATAATTGAACCACAGTTTTTCTACTCACCTGATGATGGACATTCGGGTTGTTTACAGTTTGGTCTATTATAAACAAAGTTGCTGTGAATATACAAGTACAAATCTTTGTGGAAACATGCTTTCAGTTCTCTTAGGTTAATACCTAGGAGTGACTGGGCCATATGGTAGGCATATGTTTAACTTTTTAAAAAAACTGCCAAGCTGTTTTCCAAAATGGTTGTCCTATCCCACCAGGAGCATATGAAATTTCCAGTTGTTTTACATCCTTGTCAACACTTGGTATGGTTGGTCTTTTTAATTTTAGCCATTCTAATAGACGTGTCATGGTATTTCACTGTGGTTTTAATTTGCATCTCTCTAATAGCTAATGATGAGCATCTTTTTATGTGCTAATTTGCCATCTGTATATCTTCTTTGGTAACGTGTCTGTTCAAATATTTTGACTCCCTCCTTTTATTTTAATTGGGTTATTTGTTTTCTTATTGGGTTTTGAGAGATCTTTATATATATATTCTGGATACAAGTCCATTCTCAAATACATAATTTGAAAATATTTTCTACCAGTCTCTGGCTCAACTTTTCATTCTCTTAACAGTATCTTTCAAAGAAAAGTTTTTAATTTTGATGAAATCGAGTTTATCAAGTTGTTCTTTTATGGATGATGCTTTTGATGTTATAGCTAAGAAATCTTTGCCCAACTCAAGGTCATAAAGATTTTCTTCCAAAAGTTTTCTAGTTTAGGTTTTATATTTAGTTCTATGCTTCATTTTGAGTTAATTTTTGTACTTGTGAAGTATGGAGCAAAGTTTTGTTTGCATACATTCAGTGCTTCAATCACCATTTGTTGAAAATACCATATTTTATCTACTAAATCACTTTTGTACCTTTGTCAAAAATTGTCCATATATGTGTAGATCTATTTCTAGTCTCTCTATTCTGTTCCATTATCTGTGTGTCTGTCTTCACGCCAGCACCACACTGTCTTGATTACTGTAGCTTTAAAATGTCTTGAAATCAGGTATTGTTAGTCCTCTTAGTTCTGCTTTTTTCAAAATTGTTTTGGTTATTCTGTGTCCTTTGCATTTCCACATGAATTTT
Source organism: Tapirus indicus (assembly GCA_031878705.1). Lineage (NCBI taxonomy): Eukaryota > Metazoa > Chordata > Mammalia > Perissodactyla > Tapiridae > Tapirus > Tapirus indicus. The sequence goes on along the minus strand of CM062937.1, from coordinate 26,925,509 downwards.
AGAGTCAGTTTGTCAATCTCTACCTCCAAAAAGCCTACAGAGATTTTGATTGGGGTTACCTTGGATCTATTTTGTCAGATTTATTCCTGAGTATTTCATATTTTTGATGCTATTGTAAATATTTTTTCTTTTGGTTTACTGATTTTTCTCTATTATTGTTCTGTTCTCTATTTCATTCATTTCCTCTCTGATCTTTATTTCCTTTCTCCCACTTACTTTGAGTTTAACTTGCTTTTCTTTCTTTAGTTTCTGAAGATGGAAGCTGGGGGTATTGATTTGAGGCCTTCTTTCTTTCCTAATATAGATGTTTAGTGCTATAAATTTCCAAGAATACAGTCTGTCTTGGTAAATATTCTGCGTGCACTTGAAATGTGTATTCTGCTGTTGTTGGGTGAAGTGTTCTATAAATATCAATTAGATCAAGTTGGCCGATAGTGTTGTTTAAGTCTTCTACAACCTCCCTGATTTCCCGTCTGTTTCTTCTATCAATAGAACAATAGAGAGAAGTTACTGAGGGTTAAATTGTGTTCTCCAAAAAGGTATACTCAAGTCCTAACCCCTGGTACCTGTGAAGGTGACCTTATTTGGAAGTAGAGTCTGTGAAGATGTATCAAGCTAAGATGAGGCCATACAAGATTAGGGGGGGTCTAATCCAATGTCTGGTGCCCTTATAAAATGAGAGAAATTCAGGCATAGACATCCAGAGAGGAGAACCATGTGAAGACACAAAGACCAAGACACACAGCGAGAATACCATGTAACAATGGCGGGAGAGATTGAAGTGGCACATCTACAAGCCAAGGGACACCAAGGATTGCCAGCAGCCACCAGAAGCAAAGAAGAATCCTTTCTTAGAGCCTTCAGAGGGACTGCAGCCCATGGACACGTTGGTATTGGATTTCTAGCTTCCAGAACTGTGAGAGAATAAATTTCTGTTGTGCTAAGCCACCCAGTTTGTGGTGACTTGTTACAGCAGCCCTCGGAAACTGTTACAGAGATATTGAAATCTCTAATTGTGGATTTGTCTATTTCTCCTTGCAGTTGTATCAATTTTTGTTTCATGTATCTTGAAGCTCTGATTTTAGGTGCATGAATATTTAGAGTTTTTATGTTCTCTTGATGATCCACCTCTCTATCTTTATGAAATAATCTTTATTTGTGATAATATTCTTTCTTTTGTATCTTTTGCTAGCCTTTAATTTATTATTTTTTGTGTGTGAAGAAGATTAGCCCTGAGCTAACACCTCTTGCCAATCCTCCTCTTTTTGCTGTGAAAGATTGGCCCTGGGCTAACATCCGTGCCCAGCTTCCTCTACTTTATATGTGGGTGGCTTGATAAGCATTGCATCAGTCTGTGCCCGAGATCCCAACTGGTGAACCCTGGGCTGCTGAAGCAGAGCACACAAACTTAACCACTATGCCACTGGGCCAGCCCCTACTAGCTTTTAATTTTTAATCTATGTATGTCTTTATATTTAAAGTGCATTTCTTGTGGCAGCATAAACTTGGGTCTTGCTTTCTTTTCTCATCTGACAATTTCTGCTTTGACTTAAGTATCTTAGTCTACTATTTTTAGGCTGTGCTTGTATGCCTTCTTGAAAGCAGGGAGGGGTTTTCTTTTTAGTTTTGTGTACTAGTAACATGTTTCTAATAAAAATTAGAGACCTAGACTATTATTTTAAGGATAGCTATGTGAGATCTCCCTCTAGTGGCCACATTTAGTAATGTTATGAAATTCAAATAATTCCAGAGCTGAACTTGTCCTTGGCAAACTACGCATATTGGAAAGTTGTGTCAATTCCCTATTCATTTGACTTTAGCATTTTCTGCAGTGTGTATAAACTGGAATCACAGTCCCAAGAGACAGTCAGTGCCTAAATAGACCAAGAAGGAAAAACTTGGCACCCTTGGAATCTGGCAAAATAGAAGCCCCCTAAAATAATAACCTTTATGATGTTATTAGCACTTTCATACATAACTCAGAAACACTAATAATGGTTGAGATAGGATAGTCATGGTAAAAAAGTAATGTAAATGATGACTTTCAAGAATTTGTAGGAGAACAAATAGAAAGCATAAAATAAGTTGGCAGAAATAAAATTTTAAAATATGTGCAGTGAGGGGGCCAGCCTTGTGGTCTAGTGGTTAAGTTCAGCATGCTTTGCTTTGGTGGGCTGGGTTTGGTTCCTGGGCCTGGACCTACACCACTCATCTATCAGTGGTCATGCTGTGGTGGTGACCCACATACGAAATAGAGGAAGATTGGCATGGATGTTAGCTCAGGGAAAATCTTCCTCAAGCAAAAAGAGGAAGACTGGTAACAGATGTTAGCCAGGGTGAATCCTCCCCAGCAAAAAGAAAAAGAATATGTGTGCAGTGATTCCTTTGCAACTTCCTTTGAATCTAATTATTTCAAAATAAAATTTAAAAAATATCAGTAGTGAAGAGTGACATCAGCATCATGGCAGAGTGAGCTTTTCCCCTAAACACTCACCCTAAGATTCAACAAAAGGTCATTTATATCAACAGAGGTCTTTCACACTACACATAAGATGTCTGAAAGACCCACGCAGCCTTACCTCTGATGGCAGTGGTGCTAGAAGCCCCAGAGGAAGTGGAAGGAGGTAAAGAAAACTCCCTTCCTTCCCCAATGACAGTGACTCTGAGACTGAGATGGCATGGCTCTCAGAAAGGGGGGGTAGGGGAGGCCCTCTGCGGGAAAACCTTCACTCTCCAAGTTCCCTCACAGCCTGTGGGGAGCTCCCACATGGAGGGAACAGAACAGTGGTGGAGGTGTCCTCATCAAACTAACACCCCAGGAGAGCAGATAGCAGATGAAGAACAAGAAGCCTCTGGGACTGGGGAGGCAAAAGTAAGCATCCCTCACCTCCCTCAGCATCCCAGTTCAGCCACACTTGTCACCCCAGCCCAGCAGCTCCCCACCTCAGCCTCACTCAGCACTGCAGCTCGGCGCCTCAGGTCAGCATGCTTCAGCCCAGCCATGCTTCAGTACTGCCAGAACATCCATAGATCTCAGCAAGATCGGAATGCACAGCTATTGAACTCACCTAGTGGCAGCAAGTGGAAGTTGCAACCAGATATCTTCAGGATGAGGAAGCATAAAACCACACCCTCAAGCACGATGCAAAACTATATTAAATCTCCAGACAAGAAGGAAAATGACAAGCACCCAGAAATCAATCCTGAAGGCACAGACATTTATAACCTAAATGACAGAGAATTCAAAATAACTATCATAAAAAAGCTCAGTGAATTACAAGAAAATACGGATAGATAATTCAATGAAATTAGGAGCTTCTTCACAAAACAGATTGAAACTATAAAGAAAATCCAATCAGAAATGTTGGAGATGAAGAACACAATGGACGAGATAAAGAAAAATCTGGAATCTTTAAAGAACAGAGCTGAGAATATGGAGTAAAGAATTAGAACATTGAAGATAGGAATGTAGAAAGGCTCCAGGTGGAGGAGGAGAGAGAACTAAGACTAAAAAGAAATGAAGAACTTCTCTGAGAAATATCTGACGTAATTAAGTAAGAATTGCAACATAAGGGTCATAGGTATTCCAGAGGGAGAAGAGAGGGAAGAAGGAGCAGAAAGCCTGTTCAAAGAAATGATAGCTGAGAATTTCCCAAACCTGAGGCAGGAGCTGGAAATACAAGTGAATGAAGTCAATAGATCTCCTAAATATATCAACAAAAAAAGGCCATCTCCAAGGCATATAGTTGTAAAGCTGGCAAAAGTTAATGACAAATAAAAAATATTAAGGGCAGCAAGAGAAAAAACATAATGTACAAAGGAATTCTAATCAGGCTTTCAGCAGATTTCTCATCAGAAACTCTACAGGCTACGAGAGAGTGGAATGATATATTCAAAATTCTGAAAGATAAAAACTTTCAGTCAAGAATACTCTATCCAGTGAAAACATCCTTTAGATATGATGGAGAAATAATAACCATCCCAGATAAACAAAAGCTAAGGGAGTTCATTGCCACAAGACCCCCAACTGCAAGAAATGCTCAAGAAGGCCCTCATGCCTGGGGAAAAAAAAAAAGACAAAAGGGATACAAATCTTTGAGCAAGGAGAAAATAGATAGACAAAATCAGATAAATTGCAGCTCTCTATCAGAATAGGTTAGCAAACACTTAATTATAACATCAAAGATCAAGGGAAGGAAAACACCAAAACCAAATATAAGCTCATCACTTTAAACACAAAATCACAACACAAGATGGAATAAGTTGTGACAATAATAACTTAGAAGGGGAAGAAGAAAGGGATGGAATCAACTTAGTCAAAGGAAATAAGAGGCCATCAGAAAATGGACTAGCTCATCTACAAGATTTTTTATACAAACCTCATGGTAACCAGTAAACTAATATCAGAACAGAGACATATATGGTAAATAAAGAGAAAACTAAGAAAACCATCATACAGAACTACCAAACTGAATTGGTAGTCTGAAACACACAGGACAAGAAACAAAGTAAATGAAAAGATCTGGAAAATGAGTGATAAAGTAGCAACATTAAGCCCTCATATATCAATAATCACTGTAAATGTAAATGGATTGAATACTCCAATCAAAAGATACAGAGTGGCAGGATGGATTAAAAAACAAGACCCAACAATATGGTGCCTCCAGGAAGCACATCTCAGCTTTAAAGAAAAACACAGGCTCAGAGTAAAAGGATGGAAGACAATACTCCAAGCTAATGGCAAAAAAAGAGAGCAGGTGTTGCCATACTTATATCAGACAAAGTAGACTTTAAGATAAAAAGGGTAATGAGAGGCAAAGCAGGGCAATATATAGTGATAAAAAGGACACTCCACCAGGAAGACATGTCACTTATAAATATATGTGCACCCAACACATTAGCACCAAAGTACATAAAGCAACTATTAACAAACCTAAAAGGAGATATTAATGACAACACAATAATAGTAAGGGACCTTAACACCCCACTCATATCAATGGATAGATCATGCAGACAAAAGGTCAATAAATCATGAACTTAAATGAAAAACTAGATGAAATGGACTTAATAGATATATACAGAGCACTCCACCCAAAAACAGCATTTTACACATTCTTCTCAAGTGCACATGGAACATTCTCAAGGACATACTGTATGTTGGGAAACAAGGCAAGCCTCTATAAATTTAAGATTGAAATCATAACAAGCATCTTTTCCAACCATAATACTATGAAACTAGAAATCAACTATAAGGAAAAAACTGGGAAAGTGAAAAGATATGGAGACTAAACAACAAGCTACTGAAAAACCAATGGATCATTGATGAAATTAAAAGAGAAATCAAAAAATATCTGGAGACAAATGAAAATGAAAATACACCATACCAACTCATATGGGATGCAGCAAAAGCAGTCCTGAGAGGGAAACTCATGGCAATACAGGCCCACCTTAACAAACAAGAAACATCTCAAATAAACAAACTTAAACTACATCTAACAGAACTAGAAAAAGAACAACAAACAAAGCCCAAAGTTAGCAGAAGGAGGGAAATAATAAAAACTAGAGCAGAAATAAATGAAATTGAAACCAAAAAGACAGTAGAAAGGATCAATGAAACAAAGAGTTTGTTCTTTGAGAAGATAAACAAGATTGACAAACGCTTAGCTAGACTCACTAAGAAAAAAAGAGAGAAGGCTCAAATAAATAAAATTAGAAATGAAAGAGGAGAAATTACAACAGATACCACAGAAATGCAAATGATTATAAGAGAATACTATGAAAAATTATATGCCAGCAAATTGGACAATCTAGAAGAAGTGGATAAATTCTTAGAATCATACAACCTACTAAAACTGAATCAAGAAGAAATAAAGAACCTGAATCACAATCACAAGTAAAGAGATTAGAACAGTAATCAAAAACCTCCCCAAAATAAAAGTCCAGAACCAGATGGCTTCTCCAGAGAATTTTACCAAATACTCAAAGATTTAATACCTATCCTTCTCAAACTTTTCCAAAAAATAGAGGAAGATCGAACACTTCCTAACACATTCTATGAGGGCAACATCATCTTGATACCAAAGTCAGAAAAGGACAATATGAAAAAGGAAAACCAGAGGCCAATATCGCTGATGGACATAGACACAAAAATCCTCAACAAAATATTGGCAAGCCGAATACAGCAATACATCAAAAAGATCTTACACCATGACCAAGTGGGATTTATACCAGGGAGACAGGGATGGTTCAACATCTGCAAATCAATCAACATGATACACCACATTAACAAAACGAAGAATAAAAATCACATGATCATCTCAACTGATGCAGAGAAGGCATTTGACAAGATCCAACATCTATTTATGATAAAAACTGTCAATGAAATGGGGATAGAAGGAAAGCACCTCAACATAATAAGGGCCACATATGACAAACCCACAGCCAACATCATACACAACAGGGAAAAACTGAAAGCCATCCCTCTGAGAACAGGAATAAGACAAGGGTGCCCACTCTCGCCACTCTTATTCAACATAATACTGGAGGTTTTGGCCAGAGCAATTAGGCAAGAAAAAGGAATAAAAGGACTTCAAATAGGCAACAAAGAAGTGAAACTCTCACTATTTGCAGATGACATGATTTTATATATAGAAAACCCCAAAGAATCCCTTGGAAAACTATTAGAAATAATCAACAACTATATCAAAGTTGCAGGGCATAAAATCAACTTACAAAATCAGTTGCATTTCTATATGCTAATAACGAACTAACAGAAAGAGAACTCAAAAAGACAATCCCATTTACAATTGCAACAAAAAGAATAAAATATCTGGGAATAAATTTAACCAAGGAGGTGAAAGACCTATACAATGAAAACTTTAAGACACTATTGAAAGAAACGGATGATGATATAAAGAAATGGAAAAATATCCCATGTACATGGATTGGAAGAACAAACATAATTAAAATGTCCATACTACCTAAAGCAATCTACAGATTCAATGCAATCCCAATCAGAATCCCAATGCCATTCTTCATGGAAATAGAACAAAGAATACTAAAATTCATATGGGGCAACAAAAGACCCCAAATAGCTGAAGCAACCCTGAGAAAAAAGAACAAAGTTGGAAGCATCACAATCCCTGACTTCAAAATATACTAGAAAGCTATAATAATTAAAATGGCATGCTACTGGAACAAAAACAGACACACAGATCAATGGAACAGAAATAAAACCACACATCTGTGGGCAACTAATCTTTGACAAAGGAGCTAAGAACACACAATGGAGAAAGGAAAGTCTCTTCAATAAATGGTGTTGGGAAAATTGGACAGCAACATGCAAAAGAATGAAAGTAGACCATCTTCTATTGCCACACACAAAAATTAACTCAAAATGGACAAAAGACCTGAAAGTGAGATCTGAAACTATAAAACTCCCAGAAGAAAATATAGGCAGTACACTATTTGACATCTGTCATAAAGGGATCTTTTCGAATTCCATGTCTACTTCGACAAGGGAAACAAAAGAAAAAATAAGTGGCACTTCATCAGTCTAAAGAGCTTCTACAAGGCAAATGAAACCAGGATCAAAATGAATAGACAACCCACCAGCTGGGAGAAAATGTTGGCAAATTGTATATCCAACAAGGGGTTAATCTCCATAGTATATAAAGAACTCACACAACTGAACAACAAAAAACAAACAACCCCATCAAAAAATGGGCAGAGGATATGAACAGACATTTTTCCAAGGAAGATATACAGATGGCCATTCCTCAAAAATTGAAAATAGAAATCTTTTTTTTTTTTTTGTGGGGAAGACCAGCCCTGAGCTAACATCTGTTGCCAATCCTCCCCTTTTTGCTGAGGAAGACTGGCCCTGGGCTAACATCCGTGTCCATCTTCCTCCACTTTATATGGGATGCCGCCACGGCGTGGCTGACAGGCAGTGCGTCCGCGGGCGCCCAGGATCCAAACTCGCGAACCCCTGGTTGCCAAGCGCGAACTAAACCGCTGCGCCACCGGGTGGCCCCCGAAAATAGAAATCTTTTTGATCCAGCTATCCCACTATTGGATATCTATCCAAGGAACCTGAAATCAACAATCTAAAGAGGCTTACGCATCCCTATGTCCATTGCAGCATTATTCACTATAGACAAGAAGTGGGAGCAACACAAATGTCCCTCGACTGATGATTGGATAAAGATGGGGTAAATATATACAATGGAATACTACTCAGCCATAAAAAAAGACAAAATTGTCCCATTCATAACAACATGGATGGACCTGGAGGGTATTATGTTAAGTGAAATAAGCCAGAGAGAAAAGGACAAACACCGCATGATTTCACTCATATGTGGAACATAAACTAACACACGGACAGAGAGAACAGTTTCATGGTTACCAGGGGCAAGGGGGATGAGGGGTGAGCACAAGTGGTGAAAGGATGCATTTATATGGTAACTGACAAACAATAATGTACAACTAAAATTTCACAACGTGATAAACTATTAAGACATCAATAAAAAAAAATCAGTGGTCGTGATAAATCGAAATAGATCCAAACTCTCCAGCTGAAAGAATATGTCATTTAGAATTTTTAAAAATAGGGTAAGGAAAATATAGAAGTTTATAGGGACCATACCTCAAACATACAGAATGGTTAAAAGTAAAAGAATAGAAAAAGAGAAACTAGGCAAATACAAACCAAAGGAAAGCAAATATTGCTCTACTCATTTAGGGGGAAAAGACTTTAAGTGAAAAGCATAAGTACTGATAGAGAGGGCCATAACTTAATGATAAAAAGTTAACTTCACCAAGAAAGGATAACAATTCAAATCTTGTATGCCTTTAAAAACAAAGCCCTAAAATATGTAAAGGAAAATTTCACAGAACTACAAGGAGAAATTGATCAATCCACCATTGGAGGGGCTATGATTTTATGTGGAGTGGCTATGATTTTATATCCACAGACACACATTATAGACAATCATATTTCTGCTTGTATAATTACTCCTAGTTTATATAATGAAATTCCATGTACCTTCATTTCATAGTGCTCCACAAAAAATTATGATAAGTTCCGGGTGCTCAATCATTGGGAAAATTTGAGAACTATTGCACTAGAAATTAAAGCACATTATTTCCCTATTCATTCAACAAACACTTATTGAACAACTGTTATGTTTAAGATATCATGGAACTTATATGTTAAAAGAGTCAGTTGTGGTATTTATTTAGTTTAGTCACATAATAGAAATGCATAAGCTGGAGTTACGTAGAGATTTCTAGGGAAAACTGCCCTGAAGTCCCTCTCTCCTCCACCACACACACACACACACACACACACGCATATACACTCTCTCTCTCTCAATTAAGTCTACATCTCCTTCTTAAAAAAAGTGTGCTTGATGGAACAAGCAACAGTAGTGTTTCCAAAATTATAATATGTCTTTAGTATATTGTCTTTTAAAACTAAGAAAACACTATAACAAATATGAATATCGGCCCACGAGCTCAGCTGTGCAAGACAACTTAAATTCTATTAAGAGACTCCATTCTGCCAAGCAGTGGAAACAATTTGGGTCCCCTTTTCTCTCCACTGTTTTCCAGTGGATTACTTCTAAATTCCAGGGGTTTCTATATTACTAAGCATAAGGAGGGAGGGGCATGTGCTCTGGATCTTCATCTCTCCATGCTGGCATCCGCTGCCAGCTCCTTATTCACTTCTCGTCTCCAGCCATTGCTCCATCAAGGTCACTCCTGACATTTGCCTCGTTTCCAACCATGAGGCTCTTAGGTCTGGCTTGTTCTCGGCTAAATTTGGTGTCCTTGGGTACAAAATGTTATTCTGCTGCTTCCAACAGATTGGGGTGGGAGACACTTAATGGGGGCTATCGAGGGTCCCCATTATTCACACTAGCAGGCTAACCTACAGGTGCCTGAAATTTGTTCAGAGAAAACTCTGTTCTCTGAAGAGAGTTCAGAGAATGAACTCTGTGAGGCTGTCTCTGACCTGTGACTAAAACACCACGCAGCCATTTCTCTCCCAGCTTCTTGCTGCCTCCCTGGGCTGGGAAAGAGTGCAGGGCCCCATTTCCTCAAGGACCCACACTAATTTCTCATTCCTTGCTTTCTCTCTAACATTCTTCCTTTCTCCCCAGGTTTGGGAAAATTTGTGGTAGTCTTTGGAAGGGTGAGATGGGCAGAAAACTTTGCTTTCCCTCAGGTATTCTACTGAATCTACAATTTAAACTTCAATTCTTTCTCTTCCTTGGGAAACTCGAATGTCAAGAATAGACTCTTTATTTCCTCTGCTTTCTGAATGTTTTCTTTTCCTGAGGCAATGACACAGAATGTGTAGCTGACTGAATGAGGAGAGGGTCATGGGATAAAGGAAAGCATGTGGGAAAAAAACCTCATACGTTAAAATAGGAAAATATTCTTCTTCAACAATACAGATGAGAAAAAATGGTCTCTCTGAAAACATTTATTAAACACTGATTTTAATAATAATAGGGACAAAGCAAGTGTTTTAAAAAAGGATTGATAGGATGTATGGAACACTAACTACTAGGGCAGCCAGTTCAAAATGTACTTAGAAAGTCAATCAACTCCAGGTAAGGAACGGCTTTATTCACAGAGAATGCCAGAAGTGAAACCAGAAGGTGTCAACACAGAGGGTGGATGGGTTTGGTCAGAAGGCATTATTACGCATGTGTAAAAATGTGTTTAACTGTAAAAAAAAAAAAAAAAAGTTTACCTGTGCTATAAAAATGCTAATTGTGCTGGTTGGAGTCTTGGTTCAAGTAAGGAGGGGATGCGAAGATTGGGAGTGGGAGAGGGGAAGTTATGGATCTCTCTTTCGGAAGGAGGGAGGTCTGCTGTGTTACTTGGGGGTGGGCTGCAGGGTCTGGAGAGCCCCCAGGCTCCCCTGCCTCCAGCAACCGCTGAGCCAATCTCTCCGGGGATGAGGGCCTTCTGGGGAGAAGTCCCTCTGACCGTCTTTTTTATGATTCGCGAGCTCTTCTACTCACAGAAATCACCTCCTTTAAATAGTAATGCCTGAAATCCTTCCAACAAAACTTTCATAAGCATTCATAAAATGTTAAAAATACAAGTTCTGGCTGAGGTAACACACTGAAAGTCATTCACCTGGAAGTACAACCAGGGCCTCTATGTGGACCCTTGTCACTCCACATTGGAATAGTCCTGTAGGCAGCACAAGGATGCCTGTGCCTGGCATGTGAGCTTCTCCAGGGCAGCAATCTTACTTTCTGATTTTTGTACCACCAGTACCCTGCAGACTGTTTGGTGTCTAGAGTCGGCATTCAATAATGCTTGTTGAAAGATGAAAATGAAAATAATGAATGAATGAATGAATGAACTGGGTGTGAATGGTCCAGATAATTTCTACTTTGATGGGGAAGAGTAGGAGGAAAGTGGATACCTGAGGGAGGTGATCACTAAAAGATAAGAAGGTTCTACCATGAACAAATGGGTTAGAAAAAAAGAAGACATTTTGCAGCTTCACAATTTTGCTTGGCATTAACTAAATAGGAGCTGGTAGTTAAAAGAGTATTTTGCAGGAGTACTCATGATTTATGAAGGTGTGTATACACTTTAATAAAGACTTTACTACAAAGGCACTTGAGTATAAAGAATTTGTTAATTGAGGTACTGTTCTAATTAAGCTACCCTGAGCAAGAATTGTGGAGAAATATTACACTTCTTTTGTTTGGCCTCTTTGAAGCAATGCATCAATGTGAATGAGTCTACTAAATACCTGTGATTGAAATTCAGCAATTAATATATGGTCTTATGTAATCAAAAAATAAATTTTCAGGGGCCAGCCCCATGGCGTAGTGGTTTGGTGGGCTCTGCTTTGGCTGCAGTGGTTCACGGGTTCGGATCCCAGGCACGAAAGTACACTACTCATCAGTCATGCCGTGGCAGGCGTCCCACATATAAAATAGAGGCAGATGGGCACAGATGTTAGCTCAGGGCTAATCTTCCTCAGCAAAAATAAATAAACAAATAAAATTTCAGAATTCATTCCTCTTTGCTTAATGCTGAAATTTACCAGGCGAACAAACAGTGATCATGTGTTCTAATTCCTAACAGTTTTAGGTGTACACCTCCACAGGGGCATTGCGTTATCACCAACATCAGCAAATCCTTAAATGTTTTTCTTTATTTTTCATGGCTTTTACCCTTCAGCAGCTCCCATTCTCTATTCCCGATTTGGTAAAAGAGACTAATTCTTTAAAGGCTTCCAGTAAAAATCCAAATGTCTAGTTCAAAGCCCTCTCTCATTTTGACATTGCCCTGTCCCCCCAGCCACATTTGAGAGTGGAGTTTTCCATCCCATCTCCTAGACGCCTTGTCCATTCTCACACTGGCAGAAAGCCACTGAGTACTGGGACTGGTGGGTAGACACGTGTTCTGCTGAGCGCCACTCTCTCCCCGCCTGTGTAAGTGACACCCGGATCTTGTGACCATAGGCAGCTCATGCTGCTGAGGGCATCTGAGGCCTCTCTTTTCTGAGAAAGTCAGTGGAGGGAAAGGACAGTGTACGGATTTCCGTGGAAAACCTCTTGGCAAGGATTCCAACTCCAGCTCCCCGGACCTGACAGGATAATTGGACAGAAGCCGAGGAGAAATACAACATCTCCCATTTAGAAAATATCAAAAATTCTGATTGGTAAAATTAAGCATAACAAAGATGATAATACTTCCTGAATTAATGTGTTAATTAAGTTAATAATTAATTTAACTTAAATGTCTGTTAAAAAGTCTTATGATATTTAAATGATTAAAAAATTTGACTAAAAATAAATCCAGGCATATAAGTAGAAAAAACATTTTATTTTTTAAGTGGTTGTGGAATCACATGAAAGTTGTTCTTTTTGTAAGATTGATGATCAAATAAATAAGTCATGGTATGGTGATCTCATAAATGAAAGCTATGATAAAAACTTAAAACACGACAAACTAGAATTAGAAATATAAGACAAATAATGGAGAGAAGAAAATATCTACTTAAGAATAAGTGTTGGGATACTTGAGAATGGTATGGAAAAAATGAAATTGGATCATACGTCCTTACAATATATAATGTAGTGTTAGATTTTAAAAAATAACTACCAAAATAAGTAGAAGAAAATAGGGCAAATAGACTAACATATCTACAAAAGAGATATATTTACATCAGAACATGAAGTATATAGTATCACCATATTATGGATCTGTTAATATTTATTTAAATAAATTACACTGTGACAACAATGTAATAAAATAAATATCAAAAGAAAAATAACAAAATGAAAAATACTCGACACATATTTATTGCCCCAAATATATAAAGAATTGTTGTAAATATAAATACTCTGCTTTCACTCCATAAATGGTTAAGCAAGATTAAAAGTTTATATAAAAGGAAAACCCTGACAAATTAAATTGAATAATACGAATATGTACAGTCTCATGGTAAAGAAGCACAAATTAGAACTCATAAAATGGCACAAAAAAACTAAAAGATTTTTTTTAAAAAGCTGGTGTTGGAGAAGGATCTGTGGGAAATAAGAGTCCACCTACATTGCTGGTGGGCTCCACATTTCTTTTTTTTTTTTAATCAGGTAACATTGGTTCACAACATTATATAAATTTCAGGTGTGCATCATATGTCAGTTTCTGCGTAGACTACATCATGTTCACCATCCAAAGACCAATTACCATCCATCACCGTACACATGTGCCCTATCAACCCTTTTGCCCTCCTCGCTCCCCCCTTCCCCTCTGGTAACCACCAATCGAATAATCTCTGTGTCTATGTGTTTGTTGTTGTTTTTAATCTTCCACTTATGAGTGAAATCATATGGTATTTAACTGTCTCCGTCTGACTTATTGCACTTAGCATAATACCCTCAAGGTCCATCCATGTTGTTGCAAATGCCAAGATTTCATCTTTTTTTTAATAGCTGAGTAGTATTCCATTGTGTATATATATATCACTTCTTTATCCATTCCTCCCTTGATGGGCACTTAGATTGTTTCCAAGTCTTGGCTGTTGTGAATAATGCTGCAATGAACACGAAGAGCAATTTCTCAATATGCAGCAGGAGCTAAAAAACTTTTAAAACATTCAATCTATCCATTCCATTTTGGGAATATATGAGGAGAAAAAAAGGGGAGAATGAAATTTGTGCAAAGTATTTATATAGCAGCATTATTTTTCATAATAAAAATAATAATTGCTAGTGCACAATTAAAAGGAAAATGGTTTAGGCAACTGCTCTATATTAACAGGATGGAATACAGTATACTATTATAATTAAAAATGACTAATATGTGGATTATGTTGACCCATGCAAATCTATATGTGAAGCTGTAATAAATAAAGCTGAACAGCAACAAATATGTCCACTGCTAAACTGTAAGGTTCTTGGGGACTGAGCCATATCCTCCTTATATTGAATCCACTGGGCCAAACTTTGTTCCTGGTACCTAATAAGGGCTCAAGTGTTAGTTGAATGAATGCATAAATGGCTTTTCTATTTATCCTGAATTCCTGACCTTCTGCCTGTTCTGACCTTGGTAAATTTGCATTTTGCAAGCTTTCACACTGCTCACCTGGATATCCAAACTCAGGTAAATGCATACCCTTTGTGGTCCTGGCTCCCAACTGGTGACCCCTGCTCTACCGAAGTCTCTAGACCCAAGGTGACACACAGCCACAGCTGAATAAACACCTAACACGGTGTCTACATTCATCAGCAGGCTTGTGAAAAAAGTGAATAAACTGTCAAATATACAAAAGAACATTAACAAACATGGGAAGACAATTGAGTAAAGAGTTTAGAGTTAAAAACTAATTTTAATCATTCTAGGGGAAGGAACGGCTGTATTTGAAAACTTGTATAATTATATGAACTGCCTAAAAAAGTAGGTTAAGGAAAATCAAAGCTCACAGTAACGTATTAAAAAAAAATAATAATTGCATCGATTTCTTAGGACTAGATAGCACAGGTGCCTATTAAAAAGAGGCAAATATAGCCAAGGATTCGACCTTCTCTTACTTAACATCCTGTCACCCAGCTACTCCGATGGGAAGGTGAACAGCACTGACCCTCACAAAGCCACCAGCTGCCTAGAACATTCTACCCAGAATATGTGCTGAGATTCCGCGGAGAGCAGAGTGGCACATTAAGTCCTAAGGGACTTAGAAAAGTGTCCTATAAGGTCCTTGTTCTTGGAGTCATCAGGCCTGCGTGTCGTGGGGTGACAGGCTGAGCTAACAGAAAAGCAACACACACACACACACACATCCCTTGCTAAAAAAAGTATTCACCTAGTGGCCCCCTGCACTCGGCCTTTCCTGGTGGCACCGAGTGCCAGGCACATAAATATTTGATAGCAGGATGAATGACTGAGCGATTGAATGGAGAGAAGAGGGGATTCAGCAGGTTGTCAGGTTATACGAGGTAATCCCAGCATCAAGTGACGTTAGTATTTATTTCGGAGGATCTTAATGATTTGTGAGAGCGCACAGCTCTGAAAGAGGCCCAAATCCAGGCCAGGAGCTCTGGTGAGGGACAGAGTTACAAGGCAGAAGAAGAAAAAAGAGCCTGAAATCCCTTGGCAGGAGCGGGTCCCGTGCAGGCCCGAGGTTACAGAAAGCTTCTGTCCCCAGGTCGGCCCCAGCCTAAGCCTTCTTGTGCTATAAATACAGCGGCCCACATGCTGCAGAGACACGGTGTTCCCTCGGCTCCCGGGACAGATAACATGAATTTGCCCTTTAAACGTCCCAAGCTGAAAGCACAGCCCCCGGCCCACCCCTGCCTCCCGAAAGCGCCTTCGCCCCCGATGCCCTCTGCCGAGGAGGGGGACCGCGAGGGGGGGGTCCCCGCACCTGTCCAGCCAATGCGCACCGCGCGCCCGGCCCCGGGGTCCCTCCTCCTCTCGCGAGACACTGCGCGGGGCATATAAGGAGGGCTGCGGGGCGAGGCGAGCGGCCCCTTCGCGTCGCGCAGGGACGGGGACGGGGCGGCGGTGCCTGGCCGGGCGGAGGCGAGAGCGAGAGCGCGGCTCCCGGAGGCTGTGTGCGCCCGGCTGTCACCATGAGTGATCAAGCGTGGAGCTTCCTCAAGGACTTCCTGGCGGGCGGCGTCGCCGCTGCCGTCTCCAAGACCGCGGTCGCCCCCATCGAGAGGGTCAAACTGCTGCTGCAGGTGGGGACGGCGCGGGCGCGGGCGGGCAGGGCGCGCGGGGCGCGGGCGGGCAGGGGGCGTGGGGCGTGGGCGTCGGCACTAGGCCACAGGCCCCGGCGCCCGGCCTGCGCGAACGGGAAGGTGCCCTCTGCGTAGACGGGTCCAGCGTCAGGAGCGGATTCCTGGTGTCGGGTGGCGCCCCGCGTTCGGGTGTCTATATATGGAAACCCACCCGGAGTAGGTCACAGCCAGCCAGATCCTGCTCCCGGACAGCGCAGGCCCTCCACTTAGGCCTCTTAGGTCGGCCTCACCTTTTCATTTGCAGTGTCCCTAGCGCCCTCTTACCTGCACCCGCCTTTTACAATAAAAACCTCAAAATAATTATTACTCCCATGCACTGTTCTATAGGCTGACATTCATTCATCTCTATATAACTTCTGTAAAATAGGTGTCACTTTCCCCATTTTACGGACGAAGAAACAGGTTTTGAGAGACTAAGAAACAATTTTTCAGGTTAAACGCAAATGGCTGTACTCGATCTGTCCCCAAATCTTTTCCTCCTTAGTCTGGTCTCTGAATGGCTTACTCTCATCATCCCATCTATCCCGTTTTTCTCCACTTGCCCAAAAGGCAAGGGCCCCTCAGTGAGGAACTGGGCCTTCTCAATTTGGGAATCAATTTATCAATAACAAGAAAAACCCCGTTGCTCACAGCAGCAACAAACCCCTCAAGAATGGATTACTTGGATAATCTGCTTGAAAAATTACAGGCTGTGATGCTTGGTGGATTTATTCTCTTTCTTCTGTTAGAACATCTACTGCCCAGAGATCTGGTCTCCAGGGAGACTGGAGTGAGACTGAGGACTTGTCTCCTGCCCATCGTGTCTGTTAAACCCAAGCAGGTGCCCTTGGGGCAGGAATCTTTAGTCATTTCTCTCTCCCCTTAAGTCCCTAGTATAGTTCTGGCACCGGACAATGCAATAAATAAATGACTCTCTTTTCACGGTTAAATCATCTTTTCCGTTTATTTGGGACAGAACCTTTTCTCTCCAATGCCCTGATAATTGAGGCAAAATTGGACTTTTTTGCATTGGTATCCAAGAAGCTAACATATTTATTTACTTTTATTCAATATCCATGTGATTTCCCCATACATTTTTTTAAAAAAAGAAATCAAGGAAGTGCAAACCTTCTCCTTCTGCCACCAAACTCCTCCCCCCCTCTCCCCCCACAGGTCCAGCATGCCAGCAAGCAGATCAGTGCTGAGAAGCAGTACAAAGGGATCATTGATTGTGTAGTGAGAATCCCTAAGGAGCAGGGCTTTCTCTCCTTCTGGAGGGGTAACCTGGCCAATGTGATCCGGTACTTCCCCACCCAAGCTCTCAACTTCGCCTTCAAGGACAAGTACAAGCAGATCTTCCTGGGGGGCGTGGACCGGCATAAGCAGTTCTGGCGCTATTTTGCTGGTAACCTGGCTTCCGGTGGGGCAGCTGGGGCCACCTCCCTCTGCTTTGTCTACCCGCTGGACTTTGCTAGGACCAGGTTGGCTGCTGATGTGGGCAAGGGGGCCGCCCAGCGTGAGTTCAGTGGCCTGGGCAACTGTCTTGCCAAGATCTTCAAGTCTGACGGCCTGAGGGGTCTCTACCAGGGTTTCAACGTCTCCGTCCAGGGCATCATTATCTACAGAGCTGCCTACTTCGGGGTCTATGACACTGCCAAGGGTGAGAGACGGGCGTCTCGGGTGCAGAGTGGGGAGGAGGAGGGTGTGTGCAGAGAGGGTCCTGAGGGATCTGTAACTCTTAAAGAACTTTATATTTGTTAATCTTGTTTTTTATTCTAGTCCCTGGGCTAAGCTGAGGCTGCTGAATGAGGAGGTGGTGTGGTGGGGATAAATAGCTAACGGGTTCTCCTTGTCCTCTACTGAAATAAACTCTGGTCTTGAGTTATTCCGAGAGGAAGAAGGGGGAGCCCAGCTCCCTCTTGTGCAGCTCTATCAGTTGCTGAGTTTAACTTGGAGCCGCTTCAACATGCCCTGTACACGGGGCAGGACTCTGGCTTCCCTGGATCCAGAGAGGGCAGCCAGAAACTTCCGTTGGCTGCCTGGTTATTTGCCAGGCACCCAGCAAGGGGCGGGTCCTTCGGAAGGGTGGGCTTGAAGTTGGAGGTACAGGAACCTCTTCTCCATCCCTACTTGCGTTTTGCTAAGCTGCTGAGGGGAATCATTTCATAGCCATTTGGCTTCTTGGCTCTGCCCACAGGGATGTTGCCTGACCCCAAGAATGTGCACATTATCGTGAGCTGGATGATTGCCCAGACCGTGACGGCGGTGGCAGGGTTGGTGTCCTACCCCTTTGACACTGTCCGCCGTAGGATGATGATGCAGTCCGGCCGGAAAGGGGGTAAGTCTGCAACCGGCTGGGCTAAATCTTATCTTTCTGCCCAAGAGCACTATTCAGCGCTCATTTCGGTTTTCACTCTTCTAATTGAGTTGTTAAAATTATGTGGTAAGAATTGAAGAAAGAAAGATTATAATTAATTCCTCCCTAACATTCTCAACTATTCCTTTAGAGAATTTTTTTTTTTTTTTTATCGAAGAGGTGATAAGAACGTCAAAAATGGGATATTTAGAGGTGAATTTAACTAGGTGTCTAGCATGATAGAGGCCTTAGGGCCTTTGCCCGTAGAGCCTGGGTGCAGAAACAAGGGGGAAGAATTGAAGTAACCAGCTAGTTTATTTAAAAATAATTCTTACTTCTCTGATCTGGTTGTTACAAGTGTTAGTGGGAGAGAGTGATTTAGCGGGGTGAGAGATGGCCTGGAGCAGTCTGTTGCAATAGAAAAAGTTTTGGCTTCCATAGGTTGAAACATATGAAATTGCCATTTTTAAAGTCAAAAACAGTCAGATGTTATGAGCTTCATATGGTTCAACCTAATAGTTGTACCTCTTTCATTTTAACTGTGTAATCCTGGGCAGGATCCTCTGACACTACGCCTCAATTTTCTCCTCCATAAAAAAGGGGTCCACCTAGCTTAACACTTTCGCTCCACCCTGCTCCCCTCCTGTTTTACAGGTTGGCGATCTGTGGGTTAGCTGGTTAATTGCCCAGTTCTTCACTTGATCTTGAGTTAAAGGGGTAGGAATGACAAGAGACCCTGCCTAAGAGTTCTGCAGGGAAGGGGATGTCCAGGTGAAGGTTGCACAGAGCTGGGCTTAGAGCTCAAGGGACCTTACAAGTGTAACACTGTGTGCAGACGTCTTTCAGAGGAAAAGTCTCTTTCCTCCAGAATTATGGAGCCCTTACCAGCATTTGTTTCCACAGCGGATATTATGTACACCGGGACAGTGGACTGCTGGAGGAAGATTGCGAAAGATGAAGGGCCCAAGGCTTTCTTCAAAGGTGCCTGGTCCAATGTGTTGAGAGGCATGGGCGGCGCTTTCGTATTGGTATTGTATGATGAGATCAAAAAGTTCGTCTAATGTCATTGAAACTCAAGTTCATCGGTTCCAGATCCATTGTGTGGTTTAATAGACTTTTCCTAGGGGAAGTAAAAAGAAAGATCTGGGAGAAAACCAGACTGACAGGAGTACCTCAGGAAAAAAAATGCTTCACTGAGTGTCCATTAAGCCACAAATGTATTTTGTATTTATTTTACATTTAAATTCCCACAGCAAATAGGAAATAACTTATCATACTTATACAATTAACTGAAGAGCTGATAATGAAGAGAATAACTGAATGTGAAACATCAATAAAGACCACCGATTGCACGTTCTCTATTCTATTGAATTCTTATTAACTGCTAAATGGATTAAAAAAATAAGACCATAAATGCATATTTTCTAGAATGACTCATTTATAACTCAGCGGCCAAGCTTCTAAATGTCATATGTGTACCTATAATGCTTAAAGTGCTGGCTCTGAAACTTAAGCAGGTGATGCACTCTCTCTTTATCTTACCTTCTGCCATGTTGCTGTAGGTTCAGAAGTGGCAAGGTGGATCCTGGCTTCCATAATCTCACCTTACTTCACGCACTTCCACGACGTCTTCAGGAATTCTGAGGTTCTGCTAAAAGCTTTAAATCATAGTTTCAAGAGTTTTGCTTGATTGAGAAGTGCTGTTTTAGTGCCTTTAGAGAACTGTGATTCTTAGAATTTTATGACAAGTGGACAGCAGTCATTGAAAATCAGTTAGCAAGCTGGTACTGAATGCCGATTAAGTTCTGTGGAGGAAACAAAAAGACAGGAACCCATCCTGAAAGAGGCTTAAATGGGGTTAGGAGAGAGGACTGACATGGCTTTGTTCAATAATGTGATATAGTCTTGGTTGAGTAGGACTAGAGATGAAATGGAAGTGGTAGAAGGTGGACAGAAAGAAAATAACCAGATTTAGATGCATGGAAAAGGGTAGAGAAAGCATCTGCCCGCTGTGAGATACATGGGGATAGAAAGTATCTGCCAGCACTTCTTGTCTGCAACAATTTATCAAGTCCTAGAGGAAAAGTCAGTTTTGGATTTGACTCTCATAAAGTTGTGAACAGGAGGAAAATAATTACAACTTCAAGTTTCCAGAAGACCAAACAGGTCATAGAGTCCTCGCTGTTGAGAGTGATTTGGAGGAAGCAGTCCTCTGTCCTGGGCAGAGCTTGAAGGGCAGGCACGTGTCTTGTGTTTCTCCTGACAGGTGGTTTGAGGTGGGTGGAGCCTCTGGACCTTCAGTTTTGTACCCTCCTTCCCAAGCTCTTCCATCTCCTTACTCCTGCCCCCCAAGTACAAAATTGGCTGCCTTGTTCTACCACAATAACTAAGGTCTGTGTTTGACCACGTCCAAGGTTACATCTGCCCTAATCCAGTATATATCTCTACCAGTGGAGAAGGCTAAGGAGCTAAGAAGAAAGTCTCAATCACATCTCAGGGCCAGGTCACAAGTGTGTGTTGTTAGTAGCCTTCTGGATGCATTGTCCTCGTGTGGCTTTCCATTCTAAGGATGACAGGAATGGTCCAAATTCTGTTGCTGATGGAGAGAAAAGGAAAGCAGGGCAGGCTGGTAGGACAAATACTTTTGTGGAGCATATCCAACAGGAAGGCCAGCCTTTCAGTACTTTCAAACCTAAGAGTTAGGTGAGGGGGAGGCCACGAAAAGCAGTCGGGACTGAGAGCAATGAATGAACACTGCGTCCTCCCAGCCCAACCCAGAACCAACAGTTTTCTGGTCTTTAACTGGGTCCTCCCTGGCATGGACCAGGAAGTGGAGAAGAGGAATCGACATGTATTAAATAGTACACATTATCTACCTTCTGCATGTGACCGAGACGTCAGCCTCCCCATTTCTGCTATTGTTACCTCTAATGCACCTGGGGAAAGGAGATGTGTCTAAAGAGCCCTGCTGAGTCAGTTCCAGTTCCCCACTTCAACTACTTAATTCTCCAGGAACTCCTAGAGCACTATGCATCTGATGGAATGCTGTCATCCAGCCGGGGACAGGCAGTACCTCCCTTTACTGTCCTATCTTTACAATCCTGTCACCACACCATCACTGTGCAAAGCTGTCTTGATGATCTGGGAAAGGGTTGATGTTAAAGTAATGACTAGGAATGGAGTGTCCCACCCCCAGGAATTGCTCTCTCCCTAAATGTAGCCCTCTTCTTACCCACTCCCCGCACCACAAAACAAATGTCCTTTTCATTTATTATGTATTTTCTCCCTTGAAGTCTCACCTATAGGCATCTTCATCTTTTTAGGCACCTTATATTATATTTTGAATGTATGAGAAAAACTATGGAGGATGATGGAGAAGAAGTTGGCCCATGTTGGTAACTGGACATTATAAGAAAACTTGCCTCAACAATTTGTGTTTAAATCTTAATTAACTGAATAACTGTTTCCATTCCGTTTTACTTAGTGTAAAATATATAGCATAATTTGTGCTGAGGCAAAATTTACAAACACCTACAATGTGTAAGGCTGTGAGGGGACAGAAGCTCCACAAGGGGCAGAGATTTCACTGCTGTGTGCCTGGAACCTAGAAGAGCACCTGGGACACAGACAGTGTTTAATGAACGTTTGTTCAATGCAAGAATGAATAAGGAAAAGGTGCATCTGAAAAAACACAGAGACGGAGAACCTGCAGAATATTTGGGGAAAGCAAGTCCTCCATTAGGGCGCAGTGTAGAACATGCAGAGGGTAGTGAGTGGACGAGCATGCTGGGTTCCTGTAATGCATGAAATTTATGGCCACTTTAAATTCGAATGTCAAGTCCTTAAATGCAATTTTACAAAGTCTATCAGCCCATAAGTTCCTTTTACTTTTCTGCTTCTCTTGATTATCAGTTTTTGTCAATCCATGAAGTCAGTTGACTCTCATTCACAGATCCCATATTTGCAAATCAGCCTCCTCTCTAGAATTTATTTCTGCCCGCTTTGTGTTCGTTTGTGGACATGCGCAGAGTGGTGAAACCTGAGCTGCCTGACAGCTCACGTTCCTGCTGAGGTCAGACAAGGAGATGCTCTGCCTACTTGGTTCAGCTCATACTCGAGAAAAAGGGGCCTTTCGTGACCTATTTAGTGCCACGTTTTTCTTATTTTTGTGTGTTGTTGGTGATTTCACTGTTTAAAATGGCCCCCAAGTGTAGTGCTGAAGTGCTGTCTAGGGTTCCCTAGTGCAAGAAGGCTGGGATGTGCCTTACAGAGAAAATCCTGTGTGAGATAAGCTTCCTGCAGCCACGGGGAACAGCTGTTGTAGTGCTGTTGCCCGTGAGTTCAGTGTTAATGAATCAACAATGTGTATTAAATATGTGTCTTTAAACACAAACACACTTAAAACAAGGTTATGTACTGACTAGTTGACAGAATGTGACCAGAGGCTTGCAGGAACCGAACCTGTATTTCCCTTAGGAGCCACGGTTCAATATTTGCTAATCTAGTGATCCCGGTAACCTCACAGGGCGTAACTATCACAAATAACGAGAATCAACATTATACTAAGATTACCTATAACACGTCTCCTATAAAACATTTGGTATAATATGATTTTTATGTGTTCTACATATTTGTTTTTAACTTTTGTAGTTTTTTACTAGAGCATCTTTTAACATCTTATTGTAGTTTAGTCTTGCAATCATTTATGAACCCAATATTATTGAGTGACACACTATGGTTTCACATCTGCCTGAATGCTGTGGCCGATACAAAAGCATGATGTGCTCCCTGCCCTCAAGGAATTTCTTTTGCTTTATTTGAGAAGTAAAACACAGACTAAAGTCAATAGATGACTCCATGTGATTTAAGTATCAAACCACGTGATAAACAATCTTAAATCAGTGCTTCCTAAACTTTCTCTAAAAAGCCTATTTTAGTAGTCCAGATTTGTGATGGAGGTGTGGATTAGAATGATGGCAGTGAAAATGAGGGATGTGTTGTATTTTGAAGAATGGACAGGACATAATACAGACACTGAAGAAAAATGTTAATCAACAAGAATGCCGAGGTTTTATGCCTTAATGTTTGTGAGAAAATGACATTACCCTGATGGCAACAGAAGCCAAGAGGCAGCACTTGGGAAAGGCAACAACTTCAATTTTGCATATTTGAAGTAACTGAAAATGTCCCAGAGGGATCCAAAAAGTAAAGGACTATGTACAAGGAGAGAATACTAGTGATAGAAGTTTGGAAACTATTTTAAATATAGCATTTTTGTAAACAGCCCTTAAGAATCCACAAAATGATTGAGTATATTAAGTATAAAAACAACAGAGAAGATGACCAAGACTTGGAGAAGAGTCACCATTAGGGGTTAAAAAGACAGATGCTAGTCAAGTCATCAGAGGCAAAAGCCAGAGAAAGAATTGAGGTAATCCACGTGACATCAAAGTAAAGCTGGGGATTCTTTCAAAGAAGACCAATAATGCCAAATGCAGCAGAGAGGTTGATAAAGAATGACGTAGAGAGAGTAAAAGGTCTTGGGATTTGGAAAGGAGGGAGACATTAGTGACCTCAACAGATTTGGTATGATACTGATGAGGCAGTCAGAGTCTTTAAGAGGTTATGGAGGGAGTGGGGAGTGGGGCAGAAGGGGGACAATATGTATTCATCCCACACACATTTGCTGAGCACTGTTACATGTCAAAGCAGCAAGTCGGGCACTGGAGCCACAAAGACTGACCCAGGCCCTGTCATTGAGGAGTCTTAATAGAGGAAAGAAGGATGTAAATAATAATTGCAATAACTTACAGACTACAGTAAGTCCCATAACAGAGGGATAGTGAGAGAGAAAAACCAAGTGATCAATTATTGGGTATATGTGGTGGGTGGTGCAGGGAGATGTCAGAGGAAGACTCAGACTTTGCCCTTGGGCTTCTGGAAATCAAATGTACCAGGGTAGACATGGGTGGCAGCCTAGCCAGGAGGACCAATGTGTATAAAGAGAGTTATGAAACAGCATTCTCAATTTATTAGAAAAATAAATAAAAACAGAATAGTAGCCAGATGGTCAGTTAGATAAGGGGAACTTATTTTTTTCAAATTTGGAAAGATGGATTCATATTTGAAGTCCAATGAGTAAGAGTATAGAGAAGGGTAAGCGTGGACAGGATTGTTAGTTGACCCATCATTCCTTTCATCTCATCATTTGAATGCCTACACTGTGCTAGATCAGGGGAACATGCAGTCAAATAAAACAGGATGTCTGCACTTAAGGAGTTCATGGTCCTGGAGGAGGCTGAGATTAAGGAAGTCTTCTGGGGAAGTGATATGGCAGTTCTGTCTTAATCATGAGTAGGCATCAATTAGCTGGGTACAGACAGGGATGGAAGGCACAGCGTCAGCTAATCTGACTCAGCATTACAAAAGCCACAGATGGTGTGCATACTAAAATGCATTCCACATCCTGAAAGGAGTTCTGAAAGGGATCTGCGGGAAGTGACGAGAGGTGAGGCTAAATAATGAAGTGTTTAGTGTGCTCTTCCGAAGAACTTCGATTTTATACAACATCTATAGAGAGCCATCGAACTTTTTAAGCAAGGAAGTGATATGACCAAATTTCCATTCTAGCACTTTGGCAGCAGTACGGAGAGTGGATTAGGGGGACAGCAGTGGAGGTGAGAATCGACTATGGCTGGAAACAAAGCGGTAGCAGCAGGCTGACATGAGAACTACCTATGGGACTTGGAGTGGGTTTAAGAGGGGTAGAGAGTGAGCAAGAGGGAGGAGGCTGGGGTTACCGTCAGGCTTCTGTCATTGGTGGGAACTAGACAAAGGATCATGTTCATCACCACCCCCAACCCTGATGGGGACATAGTAGGGGAAGAGAAAATGAGGCTGCTTCATTTGATGGCTGCCCAAATACCTTGAGGTTGAAGATTAATAATCTCATTTGGCAGTTTCACTGTAAGATCTAAGAATTATCTTTAAAAACAAAGTGTATTTATGGTTTATGAAGGATTTCCATATTACCAGACCAGGTAATGCAAACCAACGCTCTCTCTGAAAACAACTAGTAAAAGGTACTTAAAATAAAAATCCACCTGAAGGCACTGGGGAGCTCACAAGGCATGGAAAATTATGGGGCCAAGATTTGGGGGAAGACAACCCAGAGAAGTGAGTCTAGTATTTGGGGTCAGTTTTCCACACAGGGTGTCAGCAGATGGTGGAAAACGCCGCTGAAAGGCTGAGGAACTGAAAAGAGAGTTTGAAAGCCTCTCAGGGAAACAGAGAAAAAACTGGAATCCGAGGTCTGCCAAGGAAGGGGAGCCCTGGTAGACCTCCCGTGTTTTGGACTGGGGCCCCAAAGGGTGACAGTGGCGCAGGGAACAAACTGGACACAGTGGGGCCCGTGCAGTCCCTGATGCCAACCTTCAGATCACTCCGCCCCTCTGACTGGACCAAGGCGATCTGAGACCGCCAGCACCCCTCCTCCTGCCAGGAGCAAAGGCAAATCCTGTCTGGAAAAAAATGTCATGCAGAGCCGGGGCTACAGACTGTTTCTCTGAAGGAGGAGACAGTCAGTACTGTCGGCTTCGCTGGCCGGATGGTCTTTGACACCACAGGGCTCTGCCATATTGCAAACGCAGCCTCGGACAAGACAAATGAATGAACGTGGCTGTGTGTCACCAAACTTTATGTATGCACACTGAAATGTGAATTTTGTAATATATTCACATGTCACGAAATATGCTTTTGATTTAAAAAAAAAAAAAAAACGTTTAGAAAGGTAAAAGCCACAAAAACGGGCACTGGGCTGCTGAGTTTGGCCCATGGGCTGTAACTTGCTGACCCCTGACCTAGAGCTTCAAGTTTTTTCTACAATTTTTCATATAAACCAAAAACACAAATATAACTTTAAAACATCCTTTTAGAAATATATTCTAAAGAGCCAATGGGCTAAAAAGTGGAAATCACAATGGAAACTTGAAAATATTTTGAACTTAATGAAAATAAAAATACCATCTTATCAAACTTGTGGGAAACAGCTAAGCTATGCTCAGAAGAAATGTATAGCCTTCAGTGCATCTATCAGAAAAGAAGAAAGGCTGCAAATCAGTAAACTATACATCATTTCAAGAAGTTAGAAATAACAGCAAATTAAACCCAAAGAATAAAGCTGGAAGTAAATAATTAAGGTAACAGTAGAATTAGCGAAAAAGACAATCAACAAAGCCAGTGAACTGCATATCTAAGTGTGAAAGGCAAAACTTCTAGAAGATAATACAGCAGAGTATCTTCATGCCCTTGGGTAAATGAAAATTTCATAAAATCCAACATTTAAAAAAAGTACTAACCAGGGCCAGCCCTCCACTTTGGTGGGCCCGGGGTTTGTATCCCAGGCGTGGACCTACACACCACTCATCAAGCCATGTTGTGGTGGTGTCCCATATACAAAGTAGAGGAAGACTGGCCACAGATGTTAGCTCAGGGCCACTCTTCCTCACCAAAAAAAAAAAAAAAAAAAGTACTAACCATTAAAGAAAAGACGGATAAACTCAACTAAGGTAAAACTAAGAATTTCTGTTCAGAGACACCACTGACAGTGAAAAGGTAAGCCAGACTGGGAGAAAATATTTGTAACATAACTCACATCAGGATTATATCATATCCAGAACATATAACTGCTCCTACAAATCAACAGGAAAAAGACATTCAACCAATAGAAAAATAGGCAAAAAGCTAGAAAAGGCACTTCAATGGCCAAAAGATACTCCCATGGCCAATAAACATGAAAAAGTATTCAATCTGATTATGAGCCAGAGCAAGGCAATTAAAACCACAAGATGTCATGACATACCCACCCAAATGGCTAAACTTAAAAAATGACACCAGGTGGGGGCCGCCTGGTGGCGCAGTGGTTTAGTCCGCGCTTGGCAGCCCCGGGTTCGTGGGTTCGGACCCCGGGCGCCGCTGACGCACTGCTTGTCAGCCATGCCGTGGTGGCGTCCCATATAAAGTAGAGGAAGATGGGCACGGATGTTAGCCCGGGGCCAGTCTTCCTCAGCAAAGAGGAGGATTGGTAACAGATGTTAGCTCAGGGCTGGTCTTCCTCACACACACACACACACACACACACACAAAAAGACACTAGGGGGCGGGCCCAGTGGCATAGCAGTTAAGTTCACGCACACTGCTTCGGTGGCCTGGGGTTCGTCCTTTCAGATCCTGGGCGCAGACAGACGCACTGCTCATCAAGCCATGCTGAGGCGGTGTCCCACAAAGAGGAGCTACAACTCTACAACTATGAAATACAACTATGTAGTGGGGCTTTGAGGAGAAAAAAAGAAAAAAAAGGGGATGATTGGCAACAGATGTCAGTGCAGGGCCAATCTTCCTAAAAAAAAAAAAACCAACAAAAAATGATGCTAAATATTAGTGAGGACATAGAGCAACAGGAACTAATACCCTTCTGTGGGAGGGTAAGTAAATTGGTACACTCATTCCGGAAAACTCTGGCACTATCTACTAAATATGTAGACTCTATGACCCGGCAACTCCACCCCCAAGTATATGCCCAACCAAAATGCACACACAAGTAATCAAGACACATCTATAAAAATCTCCATATTAGCATTATTTGTAATAGTCAAAACTTAGAAACCACCTCAAATGTCCATCAACCACAGAATGGATAAATAAATCATGGTATAGTCATACATTAGAATATTATACAGAAATGAGAACAAATTATAGCTACATGTGACAACATGGAAGAATCTCACAAACATAAATATATGTTCAGCCAAAGCAGCCAGACAGAAAATAATATATATGACATTCAAAAACAGGCCAAACTACATTATGGTGTTGTAAGTTAAGACAGTAGTTACCGTTTGGCAGGCAAAGCCAGTAATGACAGGAGAAAGCACCAAAGGACCTTGTGAGTTCTGGCAAGGTTCCAACTCTTGATCTGATTAGTAGTGACCCAGGGTTTGCTTTGCGACTACAGACAAGTTGTACATTTATATTTTGTGCCCCCTTCTGTAATACTTAAACAACAAAATCTATGGAATGTCATTTTTTTCGGGGATGTAAACCTAAAATACCACACCCCTCTCACATTCCCCAAAATATGAGGACACAGGGTTTTTCAGATTACACTGAAAATGTAATTTTCTCAAATTAATGGTAGAATTAGGTTTTTCTAGTTAGTATACATAACTACATGGGAAACAGATATATTTGCTTAATTCTGGATATTTTCTTCATGAAATATAAAGATTCTCAGAATGAAATAAATAAAACAAAGCAAACTCCAAACTTGGAGATCAGCTATAATCCCCAAATATCTGAAATAAATGTGATGTGTGATTTTTGGTGAAGACTATCATTATAACATATACTGAAAGAATTTGAAACCACAGTTTTTAATTGTTTTTTGGTGACTATCTAAATTCTCTTACTATCTTATAATAGCAGACATGAAATTGGTTCATAGGAAAAAATCCTGTGTCTCATTGAATTATAGTAAAAATGACGTTACCTCACAAGTTTTACTTTGTAAAGCAGTAAAACCTTAAAAATGTCATCTAGAATAGTGCCGCTTACCTAAACTTACAAAGTGGATTTTGAAATAGAGGCATTGAACATCAAGACTGTATTATGGTGGCTCCAGAAATCTAAGTGGATTAAAAAACAGTCACCAGAATTTTTAAATCAAGTAAAATTTTCTGCTATAATGTAATCTTATTTGCTATGAGCATCCTTTAACTTTGTAGTTGAGAGCTCAAACATACAACTGCAGGAGGTATTCAGTGATTTATTCCAATGGCATTGTTGTTATTAAACCCTCATCAAAAAAGTTCCTAAACTATTTTAGCACCCAGTTTTGAAAAGAGTATTCGTTATCATTCATAGTACATATAATACATATGAACCACTGATGTGGATTGACACTTTCAGACTCCTTCAAGCTATAAAAGTGTCCATTGTAGCATCATAATAATTTTACAGAACAAATTAGATGTGGTTTAAAGAGATGTTGATCAGGAATGCAATTTTAAGCAAACTCTTTCCCACATAAATGTCATACATTCAAAGATATAAATAACAAATACCTTCCTTCCAACTTCATTCTAATTCATAGTCTTGTAAGGCACATATAAGTTGTTGTTCTAATTTTTAAAATGGGAACAAGAGGGGCTGGGCCAGTGGTGTAGTGGTTGGGTTCACGTACTCTGCTTTGGTGGCCCAGGGTTCACAGGTTTGGATCCCGGGTGTGGACCTACACACCGCTTACCAAGCCATGCTGTGGCAGATGTCTCACATATAAAGTAGAAGAAGATGGGCACAGATGTTAGCTTAAGGCTAATCTTCCTCACACACACACAAAATAATAAAATGGGAACAAGACGATGCATTTGAGAGACAGACATAGGATCAAAACTCAGTTACCTTTAATTCTTTCTTTCTTCACTAGGCCAAGCTAGTTCTTCATACCTAAAACAGATTACAATGGACTAGGAAATTTAAAAAAGATCTTGATTTTTAAGTTTCTTACTAATCTTTATTCATGGAAATAAAGTAGCCATTAGCATTAATAATGCACGTTTTCTAGGATGGTATACAATCATTTGTAGATTAAGGCTTTGGCATTTAAGATGTTAAACATTTTATGAATTTAATTATTAAAATATAATAAACTTGTGCCTCCAACTTTATATTGGTCATAATACTTTTCACAGTGTGCAGTGTTTGAATCTGCAGATGAGAAGCACACAATCATATCCATCACAATGACCTTTTTTTAGTTTGTCTAGATATCCATTTTGGACATATGGATTCATCGGTTGAAAACAACTGCATTACACTATATTTATAAGCAAACCAGAACATTTTATTTGGATAGTAGCTAAGAAAGCAGCTTCTCATGGAGACTGAAAAGAGGGAGTAGGGGAAGCATTAAATAATAGCTCTCTAGTAAAAATTTTATAGTTCAAAATCTTTCATAGAATCTTATTAAAAAGGAGGCAACATTAACATTTGAGAGATATGAAAATAACTCTCAATAAGAATCTTGCCTAATAATTTTAGACTTTAGATTAGTATAATTTCTAATTGCTGATGTAAACCTTCAAAGTATATATATTAGATACAAGGGAACCAAATATAAAGTTGTGCGAGATGATTCTTCACTTTTTTGGGTTCTTGAAAATGAAAATAGTATACTTATGATTCCTTCATAAAAATGTCCCTTAAACCATAACAACTTCAAAGTACCTTGAGTCAGAGATTATCCGATTTTCCAACTCCTATCCTTCTATTTATCC
Source organism: Tapirus indicus (assembly GCA_031878705.1). Lineage (NCBI taxonomy): Eukaryota > Metazoa > Chordata > Mammalia > Perissodactyla > Tapiridae > Tapirus > Tapirus indicus. The sequence goes on along the minus strand of CM062937.1, from coordinate 26,894,550 downwards.
TATCCTTCTGTGATTTAAAGTAATCATGACAACAGAACTGTAAATTCTGTTTTAGAAAGATGAGTATTGTTGCTCTCCCCAAACAAGTTGAATCCCTGTTATCAGTAATAGTTAGATGAACCTCCCTTGTCAAAGAAATAAAAACTAAAGGCATTGAATCAGTATCTAAAGTCAAAGTACAGCTTTATCTATGAAATTATGTGTTGTATCCCAACATATGGCAGCAAATACCACATAAAATGTACTCAGAGACTAATGCCCTTATGAACATTAAAGGTTTCATATATTTTTTTCCCCTGACAACTTAAAAATCCATTTAAAAAAATTGGCTAACTCACTATTGGGCAGATGTCCAAATGCTGAGTTTTAAATTCAGCATTATCTTATCTGTCCTTCAAGATAGCTTGCTATACAAACATTAAAAGTGCAATAAGTTAAAAAACAAAACCAAACCTTGGTTTAGTGTAGCTAAAGTTTATACATAAAGCAGAGCACTAAAAGAGGCAGAAACTTGTGTACCAGAATAGAGCATCAAATGACAATGAACGAACACTATAGTCCAAAGAAAGCAGCACAAAAATCTCATCATCAGGTTGTGTTCACATGAATTTTTTTAACCCCACTGTTCCCAGGCTTCACATCCCCTATCCTAACTGTAACCTATTGGTACAAACCAAGATCAAGAAATTCTGAATTAAAGTTTATAACAGAATGTGGTTTGGCTTTCTGCCCAAGGTGTTAAGAAAAGTAAGTTCAGTATACATGTTGCAGAGCTTGAGTTAACCCCCTAAAATAAAAAACAAATCTTATTGTGGCTACAAATCAAAAATTCATATTAAAAAAAGAAAGGTTTGGCATTTAATATGGAAACTTTTCAAAACATTCTCAGGGTATACTGAAAAAGCCAGTAATGAAAAACAGTGATAACAAGGACAGCAGACACTACCATGACTGAGATATACTTTGTTGTATAAAATAAGAGCCTATAGATTGACAGAAAAATACCTTAATTTCAAAAGTCAACTATATTACATTCTATTTGCCTTTAAGATTACTAGGCTTTTAAAAGCAGGATGGGCAAAAATGATACTTCCAGGATTCAACCCAAAAGTCCAAGCCAAAACAAAAAAGAAAATTAGCTGACAGTTAAAGTAGCCTCAAGAAATATGTATTCTTTTCCTTTATCATTCATATTTTAGTTTTTTTCAGCCCTTAAAAACACTAGCTAGAATTTCCAAAGCTATGAGACTATTTCTTTCTTTCTTATTTATCTTCTCTCTTAATCCAATAAATACTAAATATAACACAACTTGTTAACAGCATCACTTAAAACACTGTTCTGACACAATTCAGGATCGGCTTCTTGGCTCTTCAAACTGGTAGTGCTATTTTGCTGGTTCAACAAATACTTGTTTTTGCTTATGATGATCTGGTCCTTGGACAAACTATTCACAATGTGGTAGACTGTAGCTCTAAAGCCTAGCTCATTTCTCAAAATCATTAATAGTACTTTACTCGAATGTATAAAAACACAAAAGAGGAGCTTCTAGGTTGAACTTTCTAATACTCACAGTGAAACAGTTTGGAATGGTTGATCAAATTTTTAAGATCTAACTCAGCACACTTCTACAGAGGTAGTGGATACCTCTGGTGCATCACAAGGATGGCCTCAGTACAAGTTTCTCTCAATCTGCTCATCAAATCTAAGTCAGCTCCACCGATAAAGACAAATTTCAAGATTTGTTTCATAATAAGAAAGCATAACTGTCTTATAATCAAGTTAAGAGTCACACCACCTAAGTTCTGAAGCAAAGAGAAAATCAAGTCAGTCAAATTTAAGAGCTATGCTCATGGTTTAAATCTTACAAGAAATGAAAAAAACCATCAAACAACAACTAGTTAACATCTTGGGTCCAACGTGCAGTGATACCATCACAACCCTTCTGTCAGCATGACAGCTGAATCGGTTTCTATGTTGAGAAAATACACATGCATACTACCATTTCTCTATTAAATACACATACATCTCATATAAATACACCCTTGTAGGAAACACTGATTTTACATTACATTGTCTTTTTGAAAACAATTTTGCATGTAATTACAATAAATTACAACTTACTGTTGTACAACTTAAATTGCTTAACACAGTATTACAGATGTTTACAGAGAATTATAGTAATATACAAGAGCGCTTCAAGAACTGGGTGAACAATGTTTACAGGAAAAAGGGTTTTTATAACCAAGCCGTACGGACATTAGGGGGCTTAGGTCTTAGCAAGAGGCCACTGGATGTGTCAAAAACTGGTCGCTCACTCTTACAGCTGAGACCACTGGTAGCACTGGATGTCCTGGAAGCTCCTCCTGAAAATATAGGAAGAACAAGAAATCATTTGAATTCTTTAAACTAAATACATAAATCATCATCTGATATACTCTCCTAATTTTAAGTCCAGACTAAAGTTTTCTTCCCTATCTCATGTGTGTTTTTAATAGTATAATATGATGTTCAACCAGAAATGCACTTCAGAATTCCCTGTGGAATTAAAAAAAATATAACAAACATGCCCAGACCCTACACTAGGCGATTTTGATTCAATAGATTTGGGGTGGGAATAAACGTTTTACAAAGCTTCTCAAATGATTCAAGTGAAAAAAAAAAAAAAACACTTTGTATAACCATTTGTACATTTATTCAACAAATAATTTACGACATTCAAGGCAGAATACTAAGTATGAGTTATTGGGACAAGACCCTATATTAGTGACTATACCAAGGAATTAGTGTGTGGAGAATGAATGAATGGAATTACTAGTCATTTAAGTGTTTAGAACTCACATGAGCACTGGGAAGTTGTGGCATTATAAGTGGTCCAACTTTCTTTTAGTATCGGTTTCTATTTTTTATGGTTGAGAATGCACACATGGAGTAACAGCACAGACCTCTGTAACGGAAAATGTCTGGCCTCTCTGTGTGTCGCATACCGCAGCACTAAGTGGTCACTCTATGCCTACATTCTCTGGGATACGTACCACCGGCTAGGTGTGTGACTGATCACATATCAGGTAATAAGAGGGATTACATCGGATGACTCCACAGATTGCCAATTTTTGTTTTAGTTACCCAGTGAGGAAGACAAAGCACAAATAAGGGCTGGAAGATATTACTAATAATTCTTAACTAGCTAGGGGGAATGTTTCAACAGCTTTTAAATGGCATGTCTATTCATTTCTTCCTTTAATAAATGTATTGAAATTAAAATCTCCTCCATTATCTAAGAAACTACTGATATTTTCAATTGTTTTATCTCCTGGGTTCTTTCCTATGTTGCCATTACACGCTGTAAAAGAAGCCCGAAATTAAGTGAAATAACACAAATAAAACAAAGGATGACAGTGAAAAATAATAGAATGCATTCCAGAAGTCAGCATTTTAAAACTCTTTCATAAGAGCATATGTTATATTTTTTAAAAAGGGTAAAAGATACAAACAAGTACAAAGTAATTTTGAACATGCTTACTTAGTGGGCTATACTGGCCAAGAGTCGATCTCACTCGTCTTGAGGATGGGGAAGAGCTGACATAGCCCATGTTGCGATGATAGTCCATCAGTTGTTCCGAGCGTTTCATACCCACTGTTGGCTTCACAGCTTCAAGCCTTTTCAGTAAAGCCTTCATTTAAAGACAATCAATTTGAAAATCAATGTTAGATAAGCAGCCATAGTTTTTAAAAAGGCAAAGGCAAATAAGTACTTTTTAGCACCTGAAATTCACAAAATAAAGTAAGAAAGACTTAAATCACAGTTGACATACTATTTGAAAAAGTATTTCAAATAACATACTTTTAGGAAAATCTAAGGGTTTTCACCTTTCGTATCGCTAACTAAAACCACTATGATTTTGACCACTGATTACAGGCACATCTCTTTTTACGTCAGCTTACAATCTCAGATAAGGTGCTGTAAGTTGAAATACATGAAACTGGATTTTCTCCCAGAAATGACATAATGGAAGTAATAATGCCAAGAGTCTGGTGTTCAACCCTAGAAATGACCATGAACTTATCTAAGCTACAATCAATTCTATACATGACTACAGAGCAGGGGCTTTCAACCCGGTTCCTTTCCAGGAGTGCCTCCAGGGCTTCCGGGACCCTGAGGGACGGCCCATGGGGCAGGGCTCTCAGGTCTCCCACTCCTACGTTCTACCAGCCCAACTGTGCTTTCTCTGTGGTCTGTGTTATAGACTGGATATTCTGCAGAAAATTTAGTTTGGAAAAAGAATTTTTTTTGCTGTAAAGAAGTTTGAAAATCAACTACTAAAGGATATATAAACCAACTAGCCGAGGCAACACAGTATCCAATAACATGGTACTTGCTTTAACACAATTCAGTAAGAGTCTACTGTACAATGTTCCTAATTTTATTTTCTTTCTTCACAAATCAGAAGGTGAAAGAGTTTCTTTTGATTTTCACAGGCATTGCTGAGAAAGGAATATTTAAGTAGACCAAATGGATTGGGAATTGATCCATGTTTGTGTTTTATTATTTTCTTTATTGATTTAAACCTTCTCTGTGGCAAGTTGATCTTTATTTGAAAAGAAAATGCTGTTCTGCACTAAGGTTCACATTAAAAATCAGCCTCATGAGTTCAGTCATAGGACAAGTTTTCTCTGAACAACCTTTTTTCCATCTTTCTCAACTTAGTTTTCTTTTATTGTGGTAAAATATACATAACATAAAATTTATGATTTTAACCATTTTTAAGTACGTAGTTCACTGGCATTTAGCACATTTACGTCATTGTGAACGATCACCACCAACCATCTCCAGAATTTTTTCTCAAATGTTTTGCTCTTATCAGCTTCATCCCTGCCCTTCTCTTCTGAGGTTCCATTCTCAGTGTTCCTGGGCAATTCCAGAGAAGAGAGAGATGGTGGAACAAGTGAAAATGTGCAGGGAAGAGCTGTTCAGAAACGGGAGAGGAGAAGGTGTTACAGGAACAAACTGAGCCTGGAGACAAGCGGCAGAAGCAGACAAACCAACTGAGAGAACTCAGCCTGCTCACTACTCTTTTTGCCTGAAATGCCCTTCCTCAGCTTTTAGCCTTCAAAGGCTAGAAAAGAGTCAACTCCTCTTTTCTAGTGAAGCCTTATCCAGCTAGAGTTAGTGATTCTGTTATGATTTAAACACGGTTCCAGCTGTAATGTCTACGGTTTTTACATCATAACATATTTCTTTCTCTTTGTAGACAGAGAAACTATAATTTAGGTGGCAAAACCTCGTAAGACTATATCTTCTCTACCTACAGTTTATAACTACTATGAGCTATGTAAGACACTGGAAGGAATAGAAGAAAAAATATAAAATACTGCCCTGTCATGTAATTCATAACTTATCTGTGAAGATAATACTACTGCCTGTCTGACTAAGACATTCATAACTGAGTAGGAAACTTCCCATGTATCACACTGTCAACGTATTTTACTGGGCAGAGCAACATTTGCTGTTTTATCTGCTTATCCTATTAACTATCCATTGAGCTATGCAGGGGGGAACAGACAGGACAGAAAACTTGATATTTTCAGTTAACTATTAATTTTGCTTTTTTGCTGGCAGAAGTCTTGATATTTTTTAGATAAACTCAATTTCCTAAACTTATTTATTTGGTTAGATGTGTATTTTCCTTTTCCAAATTTTAAGAAAATTGCAATGCTTATTCCTCAGATGTAAAACATATAAAGTAATATGATTGAAATCAATTTTGAAATAATTTGACAATAAGGCAAAAAGTAAACCCATTTTTAGTCCTGATATATCAGTTATCAAGCTTATAAGCAGAAACTTGGGGAAATAAGAGAGAAATGATTTGGCTCAGCTACCCAAATTACATGGAACATGTGTGTCATATGAATATACAAGCTAAGCAAAACCTAAGGGAATGATTTCATATAGAAGGAGCTCTTACTTGTAGAAACAACATCTAAATATGAAGTATGGATTACATGATAAACCCCCAAGTCAAAAGTTTATGCATTTCAATCTAGTTATCAATTTAGAACCCCTGGGTAAAACTTAAAAATGATAGTTCAAAATGTTTTAACACATGTAATAGAGTGATAAAAAATGTAAGCTATCTAGTCAAAGACCTGGATTTAAATTCTGGCTCTGCCATTGATTGTGAGACCTTGGTCAAATGACTTAATAGGGATATTAACAACAATATAAACTCGAAGAGTCAGTTTTGAGTAATATGTGAGGTAATGCATATAAAATGCTCAGAATAGTGCCCAGCATATAATGAGGAGTTATTAACTATCATTAATATTACTTTGCATTATTTTCTAGTTGTTTGACATGCAATAGTATTACCTTCCTAGCTAAGTGGTAAATTACACGAAAGGACAGTATTTTATATCTTTTTCTTATATTCCTTCCAGTGTCTTACACAGCTCATCGCAGACATTAAACAAATATCTGTTTAACGAATTGAAAAATGATAAGAATGGTTACTTATCTTCCAATTTATGGTTTACAAAATCTTAAAACTGCTACTCAAATCAGATTCTAATAATGAATCCCAAAACAGTTTGTCCAAATATTTCTTTTCTATCTTGGAAGTATCATTCTTTTTGGAAAGAAAATTAACCCAGCTTGAATCCTGTCCATCTTCTGAGGTAGAAAGGTTAAAACAAATGAACAAATAATGGGTTAATGATTTCTGCAGTTGTCAGCAGAGGAGAGTTGCTTTATGGTTTCTGAAGTGATAAAGCAAAGACCCTGAAGGACATTAAAGAGTAACAAGTATGCTACGGCCAGGGAAAATCTATTTTTCTACAGCTGGAGTCATACTTAGTTATTATTAGCTTTCTTTCTTCTACGGATGGATAATAGACAATAACCAGAGAAGAAGGAAAGTCAGACTGAGTGAACTGTAAGTTACGTCAAGAATCTTAGAACAAAGGTACTGATTAATCAACAGATGAATACTCATGTTAGGTATGAGGTTTGCTATGACAACATATCACTCTCCCTTATTAGTTTTCACATACTATCTAAGAGTTCTACAATTATTCCTCTAGACCAGCAGACAAAGAACAGAAGAGGATTGGAGGATTTTATTTTTCCTTTAATGTTTTTAAAAATGGTCTCAATTTTCTAAATTTATACATGCATTACTTTTATTTTAAAAATAATATTTTAACATAGGAGCTCCTAAGTAGAAAGATTATGTTCTATTTTTAATGTTTACTTATTTGTATTTCTCTGGATTTAAAATTGACTAATTACATTTTTTCTTCTCAGAAAGTAAAAAGAAAAAAGAAAAATAAGTTAACTCCATTTGAGCTCTAGGCTCTAATCCTGATACATTCCTTCAGGATTCTTACTTAATCCCTAATCTTGCTTCAATTACTCCCTGACTCCCCTACTTCTTTCACAGCTCAGAAAACTGACATACATTTAAAAGAATGAAATAATTTCATTTCTTTTAGAGGGTAAAGTGAAATATAAACTAAGTTTCCTTACTGACCCCTTCTCCTTCTGCTAAGATTATTCTTGTGCCCTTTCATAAAGATAAGATTCATATTACGTTCAAATGAGGACAAGGAGATATGGTTTAACAAGAATATTTCAAAACTCACGAATTAAAAAATTAGTCCCCTTTTTGGAAATAATGAAGTTCTAATATAATCTATATGTAGCAAGCACACCCTCTACTGGATAAAATTACTTTTTCTTCATTATTCCTTTGATTTATTTCCCTTATGAATGAGATGGAAAGGTAATATTTGCTTATTGAAACAAATTATGAAGATCTCAAACTTCACCAGAAAGATTAACAGTATACTTTTAACTCTAAAGCATAGGACTCAATTTTGTACAATATCTTTGCCCTCCTTTTCTACCCTCTCTGCACAGAACTACTTCTTTGTCCTGAATTATGTCAGTCTAAAGAGCCTCTGGATTGCTAACAAGCTAATGTAAGAGTCCTGGCACAGAACTGCTTTAGTCATCATGCCTGTGAGCCACCTGAATTGGTATCTGTCACTGGAGACGGAACAAATGAAGGAATATAAATCACAAAAATTATGAAGTAATGGACCCTGCTGTGCAGTACGTGTGACACAGAAATAACTACAAAAGTGTGTATGTGTGTGTGTGCACATATGCATGCATGTGTGTTTTGATTATGAACTGCCTAGCAAAGAGATTAAAAAGTACATCAGCTCACACTGAAGAACTATCAGAGCCAACACAGCTCAAAATAAGGGTTTGGCAGGTGGCTGTTTATAAACTAAATATACAAAAATCAATAGTTTACAAAAACAAGCAGTTAGAAAATGTAATGAAAAAATTCCATGCACAATAGCGTAAAACTACAGTTTTGAAGAAGACTACAAAATTTTACTAAGGTAGAGTATTCAGAAGCCTTGAATAAACAGAAAGACATATTATATTTCTGGATAGGAAGGTAATATTTTAAGAGTGCCAAAACCTCTGTAATTAAAATGTAAATTTAACACAATTTCAATGTAAAGTTATAACAGACTTTTTTTTAAAAAGAAAAAATAATCAGCCAATATGAAGAATAAGTGCAAAGCAATAGCCAAAAAAAGTTTTAGAAAGGTATAGAATTAGCTTTATTTTGGTTTAGAGGATGAAGAGTTAAACATAAATCTGGAAAATTAGCTTTCCTAACAATAACATAATAAATGATATTTTATAATAAATTACGTTTATTTTCCTATTTAGCTTTAAGTTACTTTTTTCACTTCTGTATGAATCAGTTTTTGATTAAGAGTTGCACTGTCCAAGGTCAGTACCCACATGTGGCTGCAGAGCACCTGAAATATGGCTAGTCCAAACAGAGATGTAAAATATACAACAGATTTCAAGACTTACTACCAAAAAAAAGAGTAAAATATCTCATCAATTTTTTATATTGATTTCATGTTAAAATGCCATATTTTGCATTTATTCAGTTAAATAAAATGTTTTTATCAGAATAATTTCACCTGGAGTGACGTCAGCATCAAGGTGGATTGAGCTCTCCCCTTAGACTCTCCCCGCTAAGATACAACGAAAAAGACACTCATATAACCAACAGAGGACATTCACACAACACAAAATAGAGAGACCCACACAGCCATACGTCTGAAGGTGGAGGTGCTGGAACCCCAGAGGAAGTGGAAGGAGGTAAGGAGACTTCCTCTCCCTCCCAAATGGCAGCAACCCTGGGCTCTGGACCACGCAGCTCTCAAAAGAGAGCGGGGAGGGGCGGCCTTCCTTGGGAACACCATCACTCTTCAAGTTCCTTCACAGCCCAGGGTGGGGGAAGCCCCACACAGAGCTGACTAAGCTACTGTGGGGATGTCTTCATCATGCCAGCACCCCAGGAGAGCAGACACTGAGGGCAGAGCAACAACACCCCAGATTGTGCAGGCAAAGAAAGTGCCCCTCCCCTGGCCTGGCACCCCAGCTCAGTTGGTGGGCCAGAGCACCCCGGCAAAGGATAGAAAACCAGCAGCTAGAAGCAAGTGAGCTGGGGTCATGGCGGGCTCAGAATAAACAGCTCTTGACCCCCACCCAGTAGTGGCAGGTGGAAGCTGCGACCAGATAGTATCACTATGTGGAGGCACAAATCTACGCTGTCAAACAGTGTGAAAAAGTATATTAAATCTCCAGACCAGAAGGAAAATGACAAGCACCCAGAAATCAATCCTGAAGGCAGAGAAATTGATAATCTAAATGATAGAGAATTCAAAATAGCTATCATAAAAAAACTCAACAAGTTACAAGAAAATACAGATAGACACTTCAATGAAATCAGGAACTTCTTCACAAAAAGAGACTGAAACTATAAAGAAAAACCAATCAGAAATATTGGAGATGAAAATACAATGGATGAGATAAGGAAAAATCTGGAATCCCTGGTCAGAGGTGATGTTATGGAGGACAGAAATATAGAAATGATTCAGATGGAGGAGGAGAGAGAACTAAGACTAATAAGAAATGAAGAAATTCTCTGAGAAGTATCCAACTTAATTAGGAAATGCAACATAAGGATTATAGATATTCCAGAGGGAGAAGAGAAGGAAAAAGGGGCAGAAAGCTTGTTCAAAGAATAATTTCACCTGTTTCTTTTGACCTTTTTAATGTGACTACTAGAAAATTTTAAATTACACATGTGGCTCACATTATATTGCTACTGTTCTTAAGTATACCAAATAAGATCTTACTATCAAATGGAGAAAAATATTAGTCACATATCCAAATTACTAAGAATACATAGTAAAAAGAATAAAATAGTGGTAATTTTCCACTGTTTATTAAAATAGCTGAAGTGAACCAATGATTTGGGGGATAATAAAAGCTGTAAACAGAAGCTGCTAACAGTTTTCCTCCTGTTCCTATAGTCATGTGCTGCATGATGACGCGGCAGTCAACGATGGACTGCATACATGACGGTGATCCCACAGATCAGTACCATATAGCCTAGAAGTGTAGTAGGCTATACCATCTAGTTTTGTACAAGTACATGCTATGATGTCCACACAATATAGAAAAGCACCTAATAATACATTTCTCAGAACATATCCCTGTCGTTAAGTGATACTTGACTGTACTTGTATGTCAGTGTTCACTGTAGCATTATTCACAATAGCCAAAAAGTGGAAACAATCCAAGTGTTGATCAACAGATGAATGGATAATCAAAATGTGGTAAATACATATAATGGAATATTATTCAACCATAAAAAAGGAATTAAGTTCTGATACATGCCACAACATGGATGAACCTTGAAAACATGCTAAGTGAAATAAGCCCGAAATAAAATGACAAATATTGTATTATTCTACTTATATAAAATATCTAGAATAGATAAATTCAGAGACAGAAAGTAAATTAAGGGTGACCAAGGACTGAGAAGGGGGAATGGGAAGTTACTGTTTTATAGGTAAAAACTGAAATGAAAAAAGCTTTGGAAATAGTAGCGATGGTTGCACAACACTGTGAACTTAATTAATGTCTCTGAACTGAACACTTAAAAATAGTTAAAATGGAAAATATTATATGTATTTTAAAACAACTTAAAAAATTAATAATATAATATACCAGAACCCACTGAATGGTACACTTTCAATGAGTATGGTATGTGAATTATACCTCAAAAAAGCTGTTAAAAAAAAAAGTAACCCCAAAGGTAGGTAACCTGGACATGATTCTGCCACCTGCTAGATGTTTGACCTTGAGGAAGTCCCTGTGTCCCACTCAGTGTCTCATTTTTTCCTCCATGACAACAGTAACTATGTCATAAGGTTGCTATGAAAATTAAATGACCTAAAATTTGTAAAATAGTACGTCCTATGTAATTGCTTGTTTAAATAAATAGGCCCCAGAGCCACGTGGGAGAGTGAAAACAAACAAAAAAGTAAACCCAAAGGACATACAGTAATTTAAAATCTTCATAAATCGTGAATGACTTGACTACTGTACAGTGCTGCTCAGAAGCCATCATGTAGCTCACTACCCACCAACCTCCTTTCAGCTTGCTTTGTTGTTATCTACTCCTTGCCACATGCAGGGTAGCCCTCCTGAAGGATTTAAGACTTTACTATTTTTCGTAGATCATCCTAGCTCCCCAACTCTTGGTGTTAGTGACAGCAAAAAAAAAAAGAAATTTACAAGAGTCGTTACAAGTTCAGGTGAGTACATAGTTAAACAGAACTATATTGATGATGAAATAATGACAATGAATTTTGGGAATTGTTTTAGTAATTTTAACAACAGCTTTATAAATTATTTTAGCTCTGAATTTATGTGCTCATTAAGTGTCTAATTTTAGTATAAGACACTACCTGGGTTTAAAATCTTGGCTCAGCCACTTAAATACTAGCTCTGTGTCCTTGGGCTAATTATTTAACCCCTCTAGGTCTCATTTATTTCATCTGTAAGATATAAAAATAGTACCTACCTGAAAGAATTACTGTCAGGATTCAGTAAGCTAATATTTGGAAAATACTTAGAACACTGCCTGGCATTTAGTAAGAGCTCAGTAAATATCAGCAATTACTATGAACTGAATTTTACAAAGAAAATATGCTATCAATAGTTTTTGATATGAAGATTTTCAACAGTTTCCATATGTATTCCTTAGAACATCAAAGTGCTACTACATGATTTTTAAAAATCAATATCTTTCATTCAAGTGGCAGACCACCAAAACTGACCTCTTCGAGAATGTATTTATCCTTTAAAATAAATGATATACAAATTATTTTAGCCTTCAAGGATACAACGAAGTGAAAGAGATTTAGCTAGTGACTGAATACTTCACAGAAGATACATGTATGTGACCCTTGGACACCATTTCCTGTACTACTGTAGTGATTTAACAGATCTAGTCACATAAATAACAGAGACTTCAGTACTTTCATTTAATGTTCCATTAAAATATAGTTTATTGGATTAAAAACACATATTGTACCCTCCAGGCTTATAGCTCATTATGCATCTCATGCCTTACATATCTATACCTACTTTTATATAATTAAGTTTGAAAATTTGGCTGTGTTTGGGTTTCCTGTAAATTGGACTTACAAATCAGTAAAAATGCATTTTCTTTAAGGACTCAAAAATCTCAGTTACTTACCAAGTTTTCTCTTTCAATCCTTTGCTGTTCCCTCTGTCTGTTGAGAGCACTATGATATAACTTAGGGGGATGACCAATTGATCTTCTAGGAATCACACTTTTGCTTCCTGGTTTTTCAGCCTGCCTCGACAGTTCTTTCAAAAGCCTCTGATTCTCCCGATCAATCTGTCTCACCTCCTCTCTTGTGAACGAGTAGTTTTTCCTAGGTGCTACTGAAGGCGGATCAAAGTGATGTTTTTGTAGTCCTTTTTTATCTAACTGCAGAAAAGCTACATAAGTGAATACAAAAAGAAAAAATGGCTAAACAAAGTGGCACAGCAATATGATGGTACAGGCTTTAACTCTCAAAAATGGAAACTATATTAATTCACGAAAAGGTATGTATGAAATAATATTAATGACATCCAGACTACAATTGTGTAGAAAAAAATTCAGAGGTAGCTTAGAGTTCTATGCTCATTGGGTTCTTTGGGAATAAAAGCTATACACAAAACAATGAAACTATTTTAATAAGAAATGTACATGGTGCTGGCTCTATGGCTGGTATAATTTATGAGAATGCCTTTGTCATGTCCAGATTTCCCTGAGGCAGCTTAATAGTAGCGGAGGTTAGAACCCTCTGGTGAGTGCACTGATACAATCCTTAGACAATTTCCGTTAGTTAGAGGGCGTACTTCAAAAATAAAATGTCCTCAGCAATGACTGATGGAAACAATGGCTAGAAAATGGCAAAAACAAATCTAGAATATTCTAAAGCTTTCAACTTAACCTGAAAATATTTTACTACAAAAGATTTATGGTCTTAATATTGGCATTAAAACAAATACTTCTACTGTAAAAGTCAAACATTTTACTTCTGACTAAACATAAGCCAAAATGAATACATTATATAAAAGGAGTTTTTAACCAAGACCGGTATTTTGCATACTATGACGATTCAAACGAAATTTTTATCTACATGCTTAATTTTTAAATTTCCACATTATAACAATCTTCAGTAAGACACAACTATTACTAAACATTTGCTAGAAGTTTCAGTTTAAGTCTGTACTAAAAATGAATATATCGTTATCAGATTAACACACTGACACATTTGATTTGTTTTGTTACAATATTTTTTTTGGTGAGGAAGACTAGCCCTGAGCTAACATCTGTACCCTTCTTCCTCTACTTTACATGTGGGAGGCCTGCCACATGTGGGAAGCCTGGGTCCAGTGCCTGGGATCTGAACCTGCGAACCCTGGGCCACTGAAGCGAAGCACACGAATTGAACCACTATGCCACCAGGCTGGCCCTTGTTATAATATTTTAAAAAGTAACCATTATTTGTTTTCACTTGAGTGCCTTTATGTTAATCCTTTTACTTGCTTAGCATTTTATGCTGTTAAAAGCACACGCTGTTAAGGGAAAGAAGCACTTTTTACCCCCATTTAAAAATGTGATTGGCACATAAAAATTAAATCATTTGAGCAAGGTCACAAAAACTGTAAGTCTATCTCCCTACATTTAAACTGAAGACTATCAAAGATTACAGAAACTTAAAATATATATATATATATTCATTAACAGTGGCTTCTTGATATGAAAAATGAGGACATTAATGATTGGTAATTTGTTGAAAACCATACCGAGTTAATGACAAAACCTGAATGAGAACACATTTAGAAAGATATAGATGTGCTGCCCATAATTAAATTATTTTGCTTCCAAGAAATACCCATTTTGTAGAACTTATTGGTTTCTAGACTAGCCATATATGAAAGCCTTTAAAATTAAATTCTAAAAGTAAGCTATTTTCCTAACGGCATTTAAAAAAAGTTTTTAAAAGTAAAATAAGGCAATAGCAAAAAAAATAAAGGAAGAAGTTCAATCTAATTCATTCTAAAAAACCACATTCTAACACTCCCTGATGGAAAAAGTATACATGCAGTGTTTATATACTGATACCAGGTATTACTACTATATTTTTCTGAAGTGGCTACATGCTTTAGTATGAGGCAACCTCAAATATATATTCCATTGTTTTTCCAATTAAGATCTAGAAAAACTTTTAACTTTAATAAACTTTTGGGGATACAAACATATTTATACAAATATGGACATATTTAAACTCATTTATTGCCTTTCCCTAATTTTCTTTAATGAAACAATTTTGTCCAAACTCTACAGTATTTCAATATCATCCATCATCACTAGAGCCACTTCCTGAGTCATCTAATACCACTTACTAGAAGTATCAGCTTTACTTTCACCTAAACTAATTGAGATGTACAGACAGAGTTATTAAAATTTACGTGTAATGCTATCATTGGAAATTCTATCCTAAGCCATATTAAGTCCTTATTCATATAACGTTAGTTCCTTAAAAAAAAAAAAATCCATCCTATAGGCATATGCATGATCCCTATAAAAAAAAAAAAAAGATCGTGTTTGCTTTTTCAGGTAATTTTTAAAAGTTAAAAAAAAAAATCCAACACTTGTAACTGAGGGGTCACAATTCAAGGAATAAGTAAATTTACTAAATTTCTTTGTCTTCTTCATGAACAACTTGTCAGATGAGAAATTCTGTGACATTCTTCCCGTCCCCTTCCTTTGAATCTGGGCAGGTTTGTGACTGCGTGGACCAGTATGATACAGTCAAAGTGTGACTGACTTTCAAGGCTCAGCAATAAAAGGAGATGCAGCCCCTCATCACCCCCACCTTGCTTGCTGGAATACTTGTGCTTGGTGCCCTGAGACACCCTGGGTGTCTGACTTCCCAAGGCTGCCATGCTGTGAGGAAATCAAAGCACAAAGAGGGGCCAGGTGCAGGCATTATGATCCAGTCTTTAGTCATCCTAGGTTGCTGCTTACACATCTAAGTTTTGTGATTTGTTATCTGAGCAATATATACTAATACAAAATTTGGTACCAGGAATTGGGGTACTACTGTAACAAAACCCTGAAATACATGGCACTAGCTTTGAGACCAGGTGGCAGGTAGAGCTGGAAGGGCCTAGAGGAGACTGTTGATGAAAAGGATGGAGTGGCAGAATTTTAGCAACACTGTTGGCTGTGGTGACAAGGAAAATGGAAAAAATAACTGCCACTGGTAGATTTTGGCTACGCAATCTCCATGCAGAATGCTGAAAGTATCAATGGTTTATTTTATCTACAATAACAAGACGGATAGAAAGAGATGAGCTAAAAAGGAACTGGTCAATTTTCAAGCAAAATGTAGAGAGAATATAAAAGAGCCTGGACGTACAAGGTTCAAAAATAAAACTACTTCTTCCTAGTCTTTCCTGGCAGAAGATTCTCACAGTACTCCAAGAGCTCTAACTGAGGAGCCTCAGCTGCACGCGGACCTGATTTAGACCCCGGATCTCGAGGTTGGGGGGATCTTTGGCAAGGGGGAATGTATTGTTGTGTTGGAGAGGAATGTAAATCAACGTGTGGACTGAAGAGGTTTTAAAACATGTCCGTAAGTTATCCGAGACTCCTCCCATTAAGAGGGAGGGTCTGTGCCCCTTCTCTTAAATCTGGGAAGATTTGTAACTGCCAGTTATAAACCAAAATCCTATTGGTTTTATATTTGAAACCAATAGAATGCAGAAGAAATGATGCTATGTGACTTTTGAGGCTAGGTCATAAAAGGTGGTGAGGTTTCTGCCTTGTTTCCTGGAACACTGAACCTGGAGCCCTGAGCCACTATGTAAAAGTCCAACTACCCTGAGGCTGCCATATGTGAAGAAACCAGGCCACATGTGGGCCCTCTGCTCAGCAGTCCTGGTCTTCCCATCATCCCAAGCCCAGACACCTGAATAAATCAACACTCAGACGATTCCAGTCCTCAGCCGTCAAGTCACCCTGCCTTTGAGTCTCTCCATAACCTAAGTATCGGGGTAATTTGTTATGTAGCAGATAGTAACTGATACTTCATCACTTTAAAAAAATATTGTGTGATAGACACAACACCTGTGGACCAAGTGCAGCCCACAAGCAGGCAGGTAATCCTTGTGGGGTTTTTTTGGTCTAATTTACCCGTCAATCTTCCATAGTGTTATGGCTTTCTCAATTTCATCATCTAGATCTGTTTTACTTTCATCATACATTTCAAATCAGTGGCTGTTATATCTTTTTGGTGTATTTGGTCAGTTTATTAATGTAAAACACTCTTCTTTGCCCCTTGTAGTGCTTTTCACATCTTCCATTTTGTATACTAATAGGACTGATAATTCTCTGTTCTCCTTGTTAAGACTGCCTGGCGTAGCTTTTTCAAGCCTTTATTTTCATTCTTCCTATACTATTTTAAGTATCTTTTTAGGTTGGATTTGATTTAAATTTTTTAACCCCTTCTGATATTATCTTCTGATAAGTTAACACCATCCTTATGGTGTTTGATCTCTTTTCCTACAATTTTACTTAAAAAAAAAAAAGTAAAAAAAGCTTTTATTAACCCTTTTTCCCCCCATTTTTTTTCCCTTTTTGGGAGATTGACTATGTTAAAAATTTTTTTTCTCTAACAGACTACAAATCATATATTCTAACTCCATTTTTACAGAAGTTCTTAAACCTTTTGCTCTCAGGACCCTTTTACACACCTAAAGATTATTGAGGACCTCAGAGAATGTTTATGTGGGTTACATCTATCATTATTAAATAATTTGTCTGAAAATAAAGATAAACCAATGCTATGTTAACATCAAATTTTTATAAGAAAAAATTAGTGGGAAGTGTGGCAGAGTTTAACATTTTTGCAAATCTTTTAACGCCTGCCTTAACAGAAGACGGCTGGCTTCTCATAGCTGCTTCAGCATTCTATCTCTTGTGCTGTCACTCTCATGTAGCCCCTGGAAAACTGTGCTATACGCACATGGCAGAGGAATGTAAAAAGCAAATCATGTCTTAGTTTTATTAGTGAAAATAGTTTTCTCCTTGAAGATCTTCTCCAAAATCACTGAGCTTGCTCTTTTAACTCTGTTTCAAGTATTAGATTCTTCATCTATGAGTCTGGTGCCTCTCTGTTGATTTTAGCTTTTCTGCAACGTTTGGGAATACCTGGTAGTGTGTTGTGGATATCTGGGATTTCCTGGTTGCCTATCTGAATCCTGTTTGTCTCAGCCTGCAGGTAAAGGGGTAAAATGTGCTGCCAGTTCTGATGCACTAGTAGCTAATCTCAGTATAGGCACCCTCTGCCTTACAGAGTGTAACAAGGTCTACATCTTCCCTTTGAATAAGGCTCTTTGATTCCTTCTCCCCCATGTTGGTACCAGTTTAGCAGTAGGTTTAACCAGTTTCTTTGCTCATCAGTGCTTCCTTAATCCCATTTCTTTCTCTTCCGTTAGTTTTTCTTCTCAGAACACATCCTCTAAATGATGTATCTAATTACTTCATACACAGTCTAGGCAGTAAAATTAGAGGTGGTGCATTTCTAAAATGTCTCTATTTTGCCCTCTCATATTCTTCCTAAACTGACCTGATTTTACCTATACAAAGTATGAAACATACCTTCAAATCTAGTCATGTCAGCTTCTTCACCGCTCTCCAAATATGAGAGATTCATGCCATTCCTAGTACCTAAACTTTTGTTTACTATTCCACTTTTTAATGCCCTCTCTGCTTATTCAGCAAGTTACAGCCCAAGGTCAAAGAGCTAATTCCAATTACCCGCTTTCAACATTTACACAGCAAAGGTACGCTTGAGGTGGGGGTGGGACGTCTCCCAAATCAGCCACCTAATTGAGCTAAAAGAGGCTGAATATTTAGAAATTCTACTGAATTGTCAAGGTCTACTTTAAATCAGATGTCTAATGAAGCTAATCTACCCTGACCTTCTTCTGACAGTTCTCACAGAACCCCAGAACTCTGACTTTAGAATGGACCTTAGCAACCTATACCAACTACCTCATGCTACAAATGAAGAGACTGCGGCACAGAATCGTCACTGCTCGTCTACGGTCACGTGGATAACATGCAGAAGCCTAAAACTTTCTGATTCCACTTCCAGAATTTTGTTCACCTCGCTAGGTAATTATCCAAGTTCAACACTGTATCATTATTTCATGTATTTGTTCTAATAGTTCTCCAGGTGACATTAACGCCCCACCTGGGCTGAGAATCACTGATATTGAGTCTATGACAAGGAATTTGGATTTTATTTTTATTTATTTATTTTTTGTGAGGAAGACCAGCCCTGAGCTAACATCCGTTGCTAATCCTCCTCTTTTTGCTGAGGAAGACTGGCCCTGGGCTAACATCCACTGCCGATCCTCCTCTTTTTGCTGAGTGAGGAAGACTGGCCCTGGGCTAACATCCGTGCCCATCTTCCTCCACTTTATATGGGACGCCACCACGGCATGGCTGACAGGCAGTGCGTCGGCGGGCGCCCGGGATCCGAACCCGCGAACCCCGGGCTGCCGAGTGTGAACTAAACCGCTGCGCCACCGGGCGGCCCCTAGATTTTATTTTTAATAAAAGAGTAAATAAGCCCACTGAAGAGTTAAGAATGAAACTAGTAGGACTGATTTACTTTTTAAAAGATCACTCTGGTTGTAAGGGGAAGAAGCAGAGGGGCAAGAAGAGAAAACTCCTCAATCCTGGAAGTTTTATGAGACTGAATAAGCATTTATCAGGAAAGATACATTGAGTGGAGGCTTAACCACGAGATGGTGATGGCCAATGCCAGAAGTCTGATTTTTCAGACACACTCAACAACCAATAGGTACAGTCAGAGCAAAGGGAAAAGAAAATCTACAAAAGAGGGAACATTCACAAGTGTAAACTGCTCCAAAATATACTTAACCAAACTATGGGTTATTTCACTAAATAGGGGATTTATTTATGCCCTTACATGGCCACCATATATAAATTATGTAGCTAAAGATTTAGTCTTTCAATTAACATTTCAAACAAATGAAGACAGAGATCCTACTTACAACTTAAAAATGTTATCTTCAACTGACTTAACACCTAACCTGCAGCCCCATATTTTGACAGTTGTATTAGCTAGTCCAAAGGAAAGTTCGAAGTTGCTTTTATTTCACCTGGAATGTATTCTTCCTTTCAAACTAAATATGGTAATAATAAATTGATACAGAAATACAATAAACATTATTCTAATTCAAAAATATTTATATCTTAAAGCAATTGCAACTTGATTTGTATTATTTCATCAACTAGGTAATTATTTTCAAGTAACACTCTTTAGCCTTTAACTTAAACTCTGAATAGTCCCCAATCACTTACTCTGGGTTCTTTCATTTGCCTGCATTCTTGTCATTTTCCCTAATATGAAGACAACAGGTCACGTTATTTCAACCTTAGTGCTGTGGGAAAACATTTGGCTCCACTTCTCTCATTTATCTTATCCATCTGGTCCCTCTAGGCATTTTGAGTTTATAAGGCACAAAAACAAAATTAGTGTGAAGCAGTTTCTAGTCCTAGCTGGTTAGCTTTGCAATAATATAAATAATGATATTCCAGATATTTTTATGGTAAACTGGAATATTTGGTAAAGTCACGATAATATCAATTATCCCAAACAATAAAACGTATCTACTTGAAAAATCAATGCAAATTCACAGCATTTAAGATCAATATTCCATTAAGTTTAATATTTAAATTCAATATACAGTTTTAAAAAAAGAAAATTACCTTTCAAAAGATGATTCAGGTCCATTGTGTCATGTAAGACTTGTTGTTTGCATCTGTGGTCTAAATCGGACTCTAACACTGAAGACTTTGAGGTGAGATTGGGCTCATGTTTTTCTTTCCCTTTTTTGGCCGAATTCAAAGATTTTGAATGATTTTTTAAATCCTCAACATTTCCATATACTTCTTGACTCACGTTTTCCTGCCTTTTAACTTTTACTTTTTGATCGTTTGATGCGCTCAGTTCAAAAGACTGAACGGGGCTGATGTCTGGAGTCGACAGAGGAGTTACATCTGTGACGGTATCTTCTGATTCTTCAGTGTAGTCACCGACTTTTGCTTTATTACTTGAAGGCTGTGTTTCTGTTGATTTTATTCCTGGTTTATACTTCTGTTTTGGTGACAAGCGGGTTACACCGGATAGACGTTTCTTTAACGATGGAGATGAATCAGATGTACAGATATCAGACCCTGCATCTGAACCATCTGTATCTGAACTTGAAGATGAGGAGGACAAAGAGGAAGAGGAGGAAGAGGAACTACTTTTGGAATACTTTTTACTTATGGCTTTTTTAAAGTTATTAGATGCTTTAGCTGACTTGGACCTGGCATGATGTTTTCTCCCATCATCACTGCTCTCCTCGCCATCTGTATAGTAATCATCTTCACCTTCTTTTACAATTTTGGGAATTCTATTTGGAACGGGCAAGTGTATTTTATGTCCTATTGTAGCATCACACAATTGTTTTGATCTTGAAGAAGTGGTCAATGATAAAGAATTTCTGGTTTGTATATTATCATTTTCTACAGGGTGTTCTTCTGAAGGAATTTTCTCTTTTCTTTCATTTCCTTTCTCAGTAAGATAATTTCTTTGTATTCCAAATTTCAAGTTTTCTGTATCTTCATCTATTATCTCTTTAGGGTCATCATTTTGCTTGTCAAAAACTGAGTTACTTTCACAATTCTTTGCTTCTTCAAAGTCACTGTCAAAGAAAGAATGGTCCACTTCACCTTCTGATATATCTCCGAACCGATCCATGATGGCAAAAATATATCTGAAGAGGAAAGTGTAACCATCAGATTAAAGAGTAATTTCCAAATGCTTTTCATTTTTATATAGTAATTGCATATCCCAAACTGAGAAGTTTGGTTAATATATAAAGAGAAATGGCCAAAAAACCCAATAACTCAGTGAAGTGATAATGGAGCTTTAGGGGTAACATCAAGTTGAACTAATGATTTGAAAAATAAGTCTAATAGTTCAGTTCAAAGAAAATAATAACAGATCATCAAGGCAGGCATACCACAAACATGGATACCAAGGTGAACCCCAAGGAAAATCTGCCTTCTGTAAATTAAGTACAGTTAGAGTTCAGAATAAGAAAGGATGGTAAATGGGGCCAGCCCAGTGGTGTAGCGGTTAAGTTTGTGTGCTCTGCTTTGGCGGCCCAGGGTTCTCAGGTTTGAATCCTGCACCTATGCACCACTCATCAAGTCATGTGTGGGGGCATTCCGTATACAAAATAGAGGAAGATGGGGCCGCCTGGTGGCTCAGCAGTCAAGTTCACGCTTTGGCAGCCCGGGGTTAGCGGATTCGGATCCCGGGCGCCTGCAGACACACTGCTTGTCAGCCCTGCTGTGGCAGCGTCCCATATAAAGTAGAGGAAGATGGGCACGGATGTTAGCCCAGGGCCGGTCTTCCTCAGCAAAAAGAGGAGGATCGGCAGTGGATGTTAGCTCAGGGCTGGTCTTCCTCGGAAAAAAAAAAAAAAAAAAAAAAAGAGGAAGACAGGCACAGATGTTAGCTCAAGGCTAATCTTCCGCAGTAGAAAGAGGAGGATTGGCAACAGATGTTAGCTCAGAGCCAATCATCCTCAACAACAATAAAAAACCCCAAAACAAAAGAAAGGATGGTAATGAAATCTCCTAAGAGGCCCAGCCCTGGTGGCCTAGTGGTTAAGTTCAGTGCACTCTGCTTCGGCGGCCCAGCTTCTGTTCCTGGGCACAGACCTACACAACTTGTCAGTGGTCACACCATGGTGGTGGCTCATATACAAAAAGAGGAAGATTGGCAACAGATGTCAACTCAGGGCAACTCTTCCTCAACAAAAAGGAAAACTGGCAACAGATATTAGGGAAAATCTTCCTCAGCGAAAAAAAAAAGAAAAAAAAACTTCCTAAGATCAGCTAACTCGGCCCAAACACACATTATTTAGTTCAAGGAAGGTTGACAACCTTCCCTGTCAGGACCTGTCTTTGTCTTGTTCTCCTCCTTCACTGCAGTTAGTGGGGAAGCAGGAAGAAGGAGGAGAGGACTCCTGTTAAAAGCAAAAGCTCCACCTTTCTTCTTAAAGAGGAAGAAAAACTGTAAGGTACATATGCAGGCTGTACAGGGAGCTCGGAGTCAAACCTCTGAATATTTAATCACTTGTGACATAACCACATATAGAGGATGATGGGGAAGTGTATGTATGTCTCACTGTGTTAAAGGGAGTCTGGTGTAAGAAATATTTCATCATAGACAAGCTGTCTAAAATGGAAAAATCAAAGCATATTATTTAGATACATGGAGTTAAATATTAGAAGAAATGGATAAAAATGTTCAAAGTAGTTGACTCTAGCATGGTGCAGGGACCAGTTTTGGATACAAACCTTAAATTACTAGCTGACCTGTAAAATTAAATATGTACTATGATAAAAAATTAAAATTGATTTAAAAATATTTTAATACTGCATACAGTTGGAATTAAATTGGAAACATCATTATAAAGTCACAGGCTTTAAAAGTATTTTTCTTTCTTTCTTATTGGTGTTAGCAGCAGTGTCATACTAGCTATTACTAATAATCTAGAATTCAGAGTTTGACTTCTAATACTATTCTCCACTAAAAAAAAAACCCAGGACTCCTTGGAAGGCATTTCTGGAGGCAAAGAAAAACAGGAAAGGCCTGGAGTAGCTTACTGTGGCCAGAAAGCACAGTATTTAAATATGCCTGGGGTAGTGGTAATAAAACAAAGGATCCAGTTCAAGGGGCTTCCACTGCCCAAGCTGGACAATTTAGCACTGAAAAACAAAAAACAGAAAATACACATAAAAATGAAAAAGTAATTCTGTGTAAAGTCATGAGTCCGTAATGATCTTTAAAGGAGGCAAATGAGTTATGTTAAAGGAAAGGCATATATAAATTTCCAATGATAAGACATGGCTAACAATCCAATTACATGCTCACAATATTCAAATTATGATTAATTCCATTATAGCAAATCAAGCATTAAAAGATCATATAATCTGTATCCTCAATCAGCCATGATACCCTGCAGCCTTTAATTAAGTGACTCTGCAACCTACAAAAACAAGTACAGATGTGATTTTAAAGTCAACCAAACTTATACGTCCTATTAATACTAATGTGATAAGTTAAATATGATAGGTTAAAGTATGTGTGGTAATACATTTTATCATCATTGGAAAATTTTGTCTGTCTTTAAGATTTTAAAGAATTTAAGAGATTCTGATAGATTAAACTTATAAAATTTTAACTGTCATCAACTTTTAAATGCTTAAGAGAATCTGATTGATTAAATCAGTAAGTTTAGGCTTATTAGGTTTATAAACAACATCTAAGTGCTTAGAAAGATTTTCTTTATTATTAGATCTATAAGTGTGTCTTGGGTGTTTGAGGTACTTAAGTTTTTCCTTTTGATTCTTCTTAAGAAAATTAAATATACTAACACTGTAATTGTGCTGTTAATTAAGCAAGTTTGCAAATGGTGTACAATGTTCGGGGAAATTTAAGCTAAATGAAGATTAATCCAACTATGAGTTTTAAAACTCTAACACATTATTAGATTTAAACTGAAATAAGATGTGTTAAGTAGATCTTAAAGATTTAAGAAAAATTAGATTATAAAACTTATACCTAATAATAAAATACAAGAAATATTACTTTCCATAACATATATTAATGCCCTCTTTACATTTTAAAATTCAAATTGACAGAAGGAAGCCTCCTCCCCAAATCCTCAAAAGAAAGATGTCTAACGAGGTCTTAGATATCATATTTATCCACATTGAAATCAAAATCTACTCTCTCAAGTAATTTATAAAAACTGAAACTTGTCTCTTTTAAAGGCATTTGTCAATTTTTAGAGCCACAAAAAAGCCATAAACCTTTTGAATCAGTACCTTCATTTCTGGAAATTTATCCTAAGAATATAATATTAAAAAGAGGGAATGGTATTAATTACAGCATTACTTGTAATATGGAAAAAACTTGAATAGAGGAATATTATGATTCCATTAAAATAATTATTTAAATCAGGAGTCAGCAAACTATCTGTGTGCGGGCCAAATCTGGCGTAACACTTGTTTCTGTAAATAAAGTTTTATTGGAACACAGCCCCTCTCACGCGTTTAGGTATTGTCTCTCACAGCTTTTGCACTACAACTGCAGAGTTGAGAAGCTGTGAAAGAGACCATGCGGCCCACAATGCCTAAAATATTGACCAACTGAGCCTTTACCAAAAAAGTCTGTGGACCCCTGAGTGAGGTGATATATCAGCACGAAAAATACAGAATACAAAATTGTTATCCATACTGGATTAATAACACAATTTACACATTTAAACAAAAATTAGAGGAAAAAGGGCAAAAATTAAGAGCTGATTTGTTAAAAGAAAAATTAACAATCCCACTGCATTTTTAATATTTCCATTATTATTATCATAATAGTGTCCATGCAATAAATTAAGCAAGTAATTGATGACTGGGAGTCTGCACAGTGAAAAAGAATGAACTGAGTCAGACATACCAGGCGCAAACCTGGTTCTGCGACTTCCTGGTCGTGTGTTACTGGGCACAGGTACAAGAATGCTCATCATAGTACTGTTTTTATAATTTCTTCTTCTTTTTTTTTTTGTGAGGAAGACCAGCCCTAAGCTAACATCTGTTGCCAATCCTCCCCTTTTTGCTGAGGAAGACTGGCCCTGAGCTAACATCGTGCCCATCTTCCTCCACTTTATATGGGACGCCGCCACAGCGTGGCTGACAGGCAGTGCGTCAGCGGGCGCCCGGGATCCGAACCTGCGAACCCTGGGCTGCCAAGAGCGGACTAAACTGCTGCGCCACCAGGCGGCCCCCATAGTACTGTTTTTAATAGCAATGAGATAAAAAAAACTCACTGTCTAGTAAGAGGAAAATGGATAAGCAAAATGTATGTGATATACTATATCTCAGTCAAAAAGGATGAGCTGAGATCTACAAAAATAATGTTTACTAAAAGAGCAGAATTAAATGAACAACAAAATGATTATGTAAAACTTAAAACACACACAATAGTAAATTCCTCATGGGCATAAACATATAAATAAAATTATACATTATGTAAACATCTAAGAGTATGAGCCTATGAGAGGAGGGAAATAAGGAGAAAAATAAAGAACCTGGGCAGAGCAATGTGATCATGGGTCATCACATACTTAAAGAGAATGACTGATCATCATCAATCCAATTCTGCCCACCTGCGAGAAAAATAAATCAAAACAGCCACTGAATGGTGGCTAGCTCTTATGAACAGTCATTAAATTCCCAAAAAAGTTACATTTTTTTGGTAAGATAATTCACCCTTTAATCTGAAATGCCAAAGCCTGGAATAAAAAAGAGTTGTAGTTACTGTTTTTTCTTTTCTCACTTTGTTACATGGTTAAGAATACCTCTGCAATTAAAAAAATTTTTTTTACAAGTTTCTCCAAATTTTAAAAGCAAATGGCTTCATAGCATAGCCCAGAGCATAAATTTTCCTAGTCAGTTTAAAAAACAAATCATCCAAATCATTCCAATCTCCAGCCTTCAGAAAAACTTGTTTACATTTTTAAGGAAATAAAATTCCTAACATAACTAAGTCTCACTTGTATTAGTGCTGTTATTCCACTACTAACAGATAAAATGAACTGAGTACTTATATGTTAGCACAGTTCTAAGTGCATTATAAGTATTAATTCATTTAATCTTTACAACTTTAAGAGGTTTTAACACTCCCATTTGCCAATGAGGAAAACAAAGCAGAACAAGAACTTGCCCAAAGTCACACAGCTGGTAAATGGCACGGCCAGGATTCTAAAGCAGGCATGCTTTAAGGATCACGTTATCAACCACTGTTTTGTTGTGCTTCCAAGTACAGTCCTTCTATAAGGCTAGGAACTGAGACCTTTTTTTTGACTTTTAAAACATATTGTTGTGATATCTATCATTTATTTGATGGTAAATAGTAGGCAAGATAACAAGATCCTCCCATCATTGAGATTTTTAAAGGAAAATGGGACCTGTTTACCAATATGGTTTTAGGAACAGTTCTTTGCAGAAAAGGATGGTCTGTAGAGTTAAAAAAGATACACATGCCAGTGCTTGACACACATTTTGCTGGATTTATTTGCTCTGAGACTAACAGAAGAACTGCCCCAAAATGGAATGGGCTGCTTTCTACGATTATGAGCCATGAGCCACTAGATAATGGAGCAAAGACTGAATGTCCACTTGCTGGGATGCTGCAGAGGGAATTCAGGCATTAGGAGGACGTGATCTTCCCCAACCCAAACATTTTGTGAACTAGGTCTAAATCCCAAAATCTACCCGTAAGCCAAATGATTACAGATATTTCTATGAAATCCTTGTTTTTCACAGCCAACAGTTTCCAGCCTTGCTTGTCTCCTTACCAGACTGGGAACCCCTGATATCTTGCTGATCCTTATATCCCCAGTGCCTAAATAGGACCTGACAAATATTAGACATTCAAAGAAGTTTGGAGGTAGGAGACTTAAGACTGAGCCCCAGTTCTGCTCTTTGCACCTATGTAAGCAGAAAAATCACCTCTATTTCCTAGTTTCCCACAATTGTCCCTCACCAGCCCCAACCCACAACACAATTAACTGTCCTCTTATCTGCATTTACACGGTGCATGAAGTCCCCAATAGCTGTGAGCATCTGCCTCCCTAAGTGGTTGCAGTTCATGAGAGGTGGTGGATAGCCCAGTGCCTGGGAGACTTTTCAGGTTAAAATTAGGTTCCTAATATCCAACAGAGAGGGTTGGAAAAATGATCCAACGATCCCATCCACTACGCAATACTTTTGACATTTACTCCAAAGTTAGTGAGATTCAATTTACATTAGCGAATAATAAAAATATGGACCTAATAAGATAGCCAAGATTCTCTTCACAACATATTGGGAAAGGGTAAAAATTAAATGATAGTTAATCAGACCACAGTGACCCTTCTGGTGCTCAATGAAGACAAGTATTTCCCAGCGCTGCCCGGGAGTCACCTGGACACCTACCATTTGTAAAGCTCCTGCAGAGCCAGCAATAGAAATACTACTGCTTTCACGATACACCAGGAAAACACACAAATAAGAATCCGGCATTTTTAAAACTGTCATTTTCCTACCGTGACATTACATTTCTGTAGTTGGACATATCATTTGGTTCAAAGAAGGTAACCGATTGGGCACACGAAAATCTCGGCCCCAAGTCAACACTTGTTTCCCCCAAACTCGAGGCTCCGTTCACCACCCTCCTCCTGACCCCGCGAGGTAGCGGAAGATAACTGACAGCCCCCCGGGCCTCAGGGTTCAAGTTCAAGTCCGCCGAGGTGGGCGGTGCGCGGAGCCCGGCTCGCGGTCGCGACCACGTCTTCATCCAGGGCCGACCGCGACCCGCACGCCACCCCCCAACGCGTCCTAAGGGCAGGCCGGGCCGTACCCCCCGGGGCCCCGCCGGCCCGGACGTCTTTGTTGTGGTTACACCCGCCGCCCGAGGGGCCGGACGGGGCGGCGGAGCAAGGGCTGGGGTCCGGCCCGCCCGCCTTCCTGACCTCCCGCGCAGGCTTCCTCATACCGAGTTCCCGCCGCGGCCTGGGCTCCGGGGAGGAGAAACGGATCCCGAACGGAGGCGCGGAGGCGGCGCGCAGCGGGCCCGGAGGGAGGGGGCTCGCGCGCCGCTCACCTGGGCGCCGGGGCCGCTACAGCCGCCTCGCGCGCACGCGCCGGCGCGCTCCCGCGGCCGCTCCACGCGGCCCTCAGCTGCGCAGTTCGGGCTTCCGGAGGCCGGAGAGCGGAAAGGGAGAGGAGGCTGCAGGCTGCAGGCGGAGAGCCGTGGAACGGGGCGTGGCCAAGCGCGCGGCGCCTCGCGGCTCCTCGGCGGGCGGGCGTCATAGAGCGCGCTGGGCCCGCCGGAGGCCTAGAGAGGCTCCCCGGGCCTCGCCCTGCGCCGGAGGCCAGGCCGGCGACTTTCCTTTGGGATAGGGAGGGCCAAGTGAAGAAACGAATGTTCCAGACCCCCAGTCGCCCAGTTCACGGTCAGGGTGCTCCTGCTATTAACGGCAGTGCGGGTGAGCCTAGTTGTTGTGGTGGCTGATTTAACTGGGAAAGCGGCCTTAATTATTTTGTAATTCCTTACCCAAACAGCAACACAATAATAAAAATGGAGGCGGCTGTCATTGTGGTGGTTTATATCAGCAAAGTTCAGTTCAGACGAGTATGTAGTTCTATGGGCCAGGGGCTGGTAACACATTAGAAAGTTCTCTGCTACTAGTAAATGAGGTGGGTAGTTAAAACAATGTAAGAGAACAATCCCCGTAGGATATATCAAATGCCGCAGTTTTTCGGTTTTGAACTCACAGGCACATAGTAGGTGTGACAGAATAATGGCGCCCAAGGATGTCCACCTCCTAATCCCCGGAACTGGGGGGGATTAGAATATGCTACGTCACCTGGCAGAAGTTATTTTGCTGATGTGATTAAGGATCTTGAGGTGGGAAAAGCGACCTGGATTATCCAGGTGAGCTCAGTGTGATCACAAGAGGCCTAGGAGGGGAGGCAGGAAGTTCAAAGTCAGTAATAGAAGACATGGCCACAGAAGCAAGAGGTTGTAATGTACAGCTTGGTGACTATAGTTACCACCACTGTGTTGTATATTTGAAAGTTGCTAAGGGAGTAGATCTTAAAAGTTCTCATCACAGGAAAAAAGAATTTGTAACTGTGAGGTGATGGCTGTTGGACTTGTAATCATTTCATAATATGTACATATGTCATTATGTTGAACACCTTAAACTTATACACTGGCATATGTCAATTATACTTAAATAAAACTGGAAAAAAATTTAATTAAAATAAAGCAGCAAGAAGTCGGAGTGGTGTAAGGGGCTGTGAGCCAAGGAAAGCGGGCACCTCTGGAAGCTGACAAAGGGAAGAAAAGGGATTCTCTCTTGAAGTCTTCCGAAGGAACACAGCCCTGCCAATACCCTGATTTTAGACTTTTGACCTCCAGAATGGTAAGAGAATACATTTGTGTTGTTTTAAACTATTAAGTTTGTAGTAATTGGTTATAGTAGCAAAAGGAAACTAATATAATAGGTACTCAACCAATATTTTTTTACATGAAAGAGTAAAGAAAGTTAGGAACTGTGGGTTAGCCATATCCTAGGGAGGCTCACTAAGGAATTGGCTGTGTTTTAGTTCTTCATAATGCATTTTGTTCTTTTTGGTTGTAACTACCAGGAAGTACAGAGAATCATTTCTCTGTTCTTTTTGTAGGCTAAAAGGAAGGATTTCACTTAATTCTGCTGGTAAAACTATGCTGGCACCATTTCCCAGGGATAACTTTTTTAGTTTGTGATCAAAACTTTATTACACAGGGGCCGCCCTGTGGTGTAGCGCTTAAGCTCACGGGCTCGGCTTGGCGGCCTGGGGTTCGCCGGTTTGGATCCCGGGGGTGGACTGAAGTCCTGCTTGTCAGACCATGCTGTCGTGGCGTCCCATATAAAGGAGCGGAAGATGGGCACCAATGTTAGCCCAGGGCCAGTCTTCCTCAGCAAAAAGAGGAGGTTTGGCAGGGATGTTAGCTCAGGGCTAATCTTCCTCACACACACACACACACACACACACACACACACACACACAAGTTTATTACACAAAGGAGTTGAATAGATGTTTCTCCAAAGAAGATATACAAATGGCCAATAAGCACATGAAAAGCCCCCCCACATCACTAACCATTAGAGATATGCAAATTAAAACCATGAGATACCACTTCACACCATTAGGATGGTTATAAAAATTAAAAACAAAGTAACAAGGGTTGCAAAGATGTGGAGAGATTGGAACTCTTGTGCCTTGCTCGTGGAAATGTAAAATGGTACAGTCACTGGAAAACTATGGCTGTTCCTCAAAATATTGAACATAGAATTACCATGTGATCCAGCGATTTCACTTCTGGATATATACCCCAAAGAACTGAAAGCAGTGTCTCAGACAGATATTTGTACATCCATGTTTATAGCAGCAATATTCACAACAGCAATAATGTGAATGTACTTAATGCCACTGAACTGTACACTCAAAAATGGTTAAAATAGTAAATTTTGTGTATATTTTACCATGATAAAAAATAAAAGACAAAAAAGATGATTATATCTTAACTCTAATTTTGGCTTTTTTCTGGGCTATGAATTTGTAAAGTTTTGCCTTTGTCCTGGTTTTCTTTTCCTGCAAAGAGCACTTCCTCAGTCATCTATATTGAGTGAATGAACCAATGAATGTTTGAACTAGATTGTAAATAAGCTTCTTCAGGACAGAGATTTTACTTGCTATGTGCCTCGTTATAGTTCTGGTCGTAGAAGGTCATCAACTCGTAGGTGAAGAAAGGCCCTTCCCCAAATTCAAATCTGGACTCTTTTGTCAGAAAAGATGTAAATAATATTCCCTCTCCTCCTTTTTATTTTTTTTTTATTTATTTTTTTTTTTTGTGGGGAAGACCAGCCCTGAGCTAACATCCGTCGCCAATCCTCCCCTTTTTGCTGAGGAAGACTGGCCCTGGGCTAACATCGTGCCCATCTTCCTCCACTTTATATGGGACGCCGCCACGGCATGGCTGACAGGCAGTGCGTCGGCGGGCGCCCGGGATCCGAACTCGCGAACCCTGGGCTGCCAAACGCGGACTAAACCGCTGCGCCACCGGGCGGCCCCGCTCTCCTCCTTTTTAAAATTGTTTGTCACTTACTTGTAAACCTCTTGAAACAGAATATAGGCTTAACTATTTCTATAGAAAGCTGTTAAAAGACCTTTCCACATTATCTGGCAGTTTTTTCATTTATATTAAATGGTATGAGCAAATGTACACCCAGTGGAAAACTGTTTTTTTTAGTTTAGGAATCAAGTTTTGAAGGATGAAATCTTTCTGGCTTAAAGTTTAGAAAACAACTTGAAATTAAGTGTAGTTAAGTTTCATATTTTTTGAGTATCTAAAGGAGTAGTTCAAAATATCTAAATGCTATAATAAATAGAGGAAATTGAGAAAGTAAAATGACTTAGATTCACAGAGATGGTCACGTTTGAATTTTCCTTAACTCCCACAAAGGAGAATTGGTAGCTCTCTTCTTGTCACCACAGAACTCTGTAATACCTTTATTATAACATGTATTACACTGCTTTATGCTTTTCCCCCTGTCTTCTTCCTCCGCCACCCCAATTAGAATGTGAGCCCTTCAAGGACAGAGACCATATTTTATACCATTTTGTAACAAAGCACCTGGCTAACATTTTTGGACTGGATGAAAGAATGAATAGAAGTCACATGCTATCTTCCAGAAGTTTACGATCTATTTAAAAGCCAGATGAATACCATTGTTATTGTGTTGGTTTTTATAAGGACATTATTTGTATAATGTAAAAAGCAGTTTGTTTTGTCCTTTGATATTACATTACTTTTAACAGTTGTATTTGAAGGATAACATAACGAAGGAGAATCCTGTAATTTAGGTCCTACCACCAACTAGCTGTGTGATTTTGGACAAGTCATTTAACTTCTCTGAGCCTCAGTTTCCTCATCTGCAAAATGGAGTTATAATACTTACCTTTTCTCCTTTATAGACTTGTAGTGAGGAACATGTGTTTTAAAAAGGATTTCCAAAAGTTAAAATTTCTGTTGAAATATGAAATACTATTTTTATTAGTTTTTGTGTCTACCCAATTATTCTAGATATATTAGTATAGAAAAATATCAGATTTATTCATTCAAAAATATTTATTAAGGGCCTATTCTGTGCCAACCCCTGTTCTGGACTCTGATGAATTCTCTAATATTAATTTTTACTTCCCAAAAGTGTGCTCTCTTTCCTGTAGCAAATAAATGACAGAGACACTAATTTCTTTTAGGTAGCATATAAAAGCATTATATAATATTAAATACATAGTGTTAATCTTAAAATATTCAAAATCCTTTCCTAATTTATGCAAGTACATTTAATCAATAATTGTGTACTGACTACTTTATATCTTACTTTGCTTGTGACAAATATCATGAAACAGCATATAGATCAGTTCAAAAAGTTTTTCAGTCCACATGCATTTTGGAGGAATTAGATAATAGAGCAAACA
Organism: Tapirus indicus; assembly: GCA_031878705.1. NCBI lineage: Eukaryota > Metazoa > Chordata > Mammalia > Perissodactyla > Tapiridae > Tapirus > Tapirus indicus. The sequence continues at coordinate 26,861,838 of CM062937.1, read as the reverse complement.
ATTTATTTTCTTTCTTTACAATCTCCTGCCCAATAATACTGGATATCAAAATCTAAGTGAGCTTAGAATTTTTTTTTGCTTTATGTTTCATGACTTGAAAATATTCAAGTAAAATAAAGCTGAATTATATGGCTATATTACCAAGCCCCCAGCTGGCAAACACAGTTGTACACTGCCTCCCTTGCCCCATCCTCACCCAGACTCTTTTCTCTACCTCACAGGTAGGTGGGAACAGATTATGAATATCAATCAATTCCAGGAACAAGAAATGTGAACTTGAACATATTTTGAGTGACAAGTCACTAGATGCTACTGATTTTGGTGAGCAGCCAGATGATCTACCAGAAACTGATGAGTGTATTCTATCAAAGTAAATTGTGGTAGGCTGTTTAGGTAATGGAAACAATGAATTACGCCTCCCTATGTTTAACTCTGTGTGTAGGCCCCTCCCTTATTTAACTCCTGGTTGGGTCATATGATTTGCTTTGGCCAATGCGACATTTGTCAAATGTAAAACAAGCAAAGCTTAAAGAGAACTTGCACATGGCATCCCTGATATCGTCCTGTGAAGAAACCCAAGCTAACTTCTTGGAGGATGAGAACACAGGGAGCAGAAATGAGCCATCTCAGCAGAGGCTGCATAGACCAAGCAGCCCCACCCTATGCACCAGGAGACCACAGCTGCATAGTGACCCCAGGCAAGAAAGCAGAAGAACTGCCCAACTGGCCCCAGCCCAAATTGCTGACCCACAAAATCATAAGCAAGTAAAATGGTTGTTATTTGGTGGTAGTATGTTATGCAGCAATAGATAATTGACACACCACATTTCCCTAAATTTCAGGTCAAAACTTAGATTAATTAATTATCCTTTCTTTGTGATTTACCCTTGTTAATTCTTTATCTTGATACCAGCTAATTTAATCTACAATACTTTCCTTTGTAATTCCCTTTCTCTTTGAAGATTAATACAAAGACATGTCTTCCTGAAAGTTTCCTAATCTGAATACTTGTACTAATATGGAACCCCACTCACCATAATTTATATATATGTGTTCTAAAATTTTGTTCAGAGAGTCATCTGCCTCTTTGAAGTGCCGCAGTATGTTTCCTTTAAGCTTTAGGAGTCTACTATTTGTTTTTAAAGTATTTTATCATCTTTTACTTTTTGAAGTTTGACCACACATATATCTATACCTGTGTTTTCTGTAAACCACGCTCTGTTGGAAAGTTTACGAGAAACAGATAGAGGGGTTAACCCACCTCTTAGGGTCTTACAGTGAATCAGTAGAAGAAACTAGAATGAAACAAGGTCTTTTGACTCATGTTAACATCTTTATTCATAATTTTCCCCAAAGTAGTCAAGGGTAAACACTGTGGTTTTCTCTCGAATCCTGTGGCTATCTCCAAGGTGGGCCAAGAGGTTTAAGGAGAAATATACTTAATAGTGAAGAGGAAGATGCATTACATATTTTGACAGAGATCAGCTATTGTCTACCTATTTACATTAATATTTTAAATGTCAATTTTTTCACTTAATTTATTCTTATAATATCCCAGTGAGTTAAGGCAGATGTCATTCCCATCTTACATAAGAGAATAATTGAGATAGCATTCAATTATAACCTGCCAGAATATTCTCCCTATAAGGAATGTAAATAAGGCATCCCTACTTAGCTTGCTCTTTAGCCGTTAGACCTGGTTGGTCTCAACACCAATTTGTGGGAAGGAACACGTGCATTCTAATTTTATACCGACTGAGAGCCTCATCTCCCTCAGTATCACCTGATCCCAGTCACTCCTTGGACCCCTTATCTTACCTCACCTCTCAGTGTTCCTCAAACCTTGGGTAGAGGCCCAACTACTACTTGTTGAGTAAATGTATGAAGTGTCCATGCTGACTTAGCAGCAATATGGCATATGCTTTAAGGAAGTTTTCTGACCATGAGTGTACAGTTCTCCAGATCTGCATTATTCTTGGGAACAATATACAGATGTGTTGGAAAGGTCATGGTCTTGTGAGTTACAGACCAGGGCTCTCAATAAAAGTCAGATCAGTTTCCCCTTTCACTGATTCAAGTTTTGATCACTTAGCACTTGCCAGGGGCTGGCTAAGATACTAGCTATACTCACAAAGCAACAAAACTAAACACTTTTAAGTTCATGGATTTAAATCCTGTTTTTTCCCCTCTGTAATATGGGATGGCGAAATGACACAATATTTATGAAGCACTATGGCATAGTGGTTAAATGCACCAGCTCTAAAGCCAGACCATGTGGGGTGATAACCAAATTCTAGCTCTGATATTTATTAGCTTTGTAACATTGAGCAAGTTATTTTGCCTTCTGTTTCTCAGTTTTCTCTTGTGTTGATGGAGATAGCATTATCAGGGTTGTTGTGATTAAATGAAGCATGTCTACTGCTTAGAACAGTATCTGGCACACTGTAAGTGCTCAATTACTATTATTGTCAGCTATGGGTTTAAATCAGAAAATGTATGTAAAGCTCTCAGCACACAGTCCCTGGCATGTAAATGATCAAAAAATATAGATGATTGTTGGTAATAAGCTAACCACGCTTTATTTGAAATAATTTGGATTTGTAGGGTATACTTTGAGGAGCCCCAGTGGGATGATTATTAACTATTTTATTAAAAAAAAAGAAGAAGTCAAGAACAGGAAGATAGTAACTTCCTTTGAGGTCATCACCTGTCATCACCTCGGGCTGGCAAAGTCACATCTGGCATAAGGCATTCATTATCTCCTTGTCTTGGACTTACAAAAGTGTAAGAATAAAGTATCCCATGAATACGAATTAATATGACAACTTTTTAAAATGACAAATGTGAATATATTTGTTTTTATATAGATACATAAAATAATTCATTTCTATGCTGTTTTGTTAGAGCTAAATGTTAGGGGTAATTTTTTTTAGACCTCTTACTTCATCTCCCACTTGAATTCCATGCCATTCCAGGGAAATTTATTATGAAGACATGAATACACAGGTGGGCTGTGTATGTCTATGGACATCAGTACTTCTTCTTTTGAATAATAACCTCTTGGATAATACTTTGTTTTAAAAGAATAAATATCCACTAAATATTTTAGTTTATATCGTATGAATGTTGAATTTTTTTCTTTGTTGAAATGATGGAGATGAGTCTTTATAGAAAAACACAGTGTAGTCACAGTATTTGCAAATATATTTTAATGCTTATTTTTCTTAACTATGCTTCCTGGGAAGCAGGATATAACAATTTATGGGAAAACAATAGCGCTTTTAAACTGTTGAAATTCTTCATGATTGCTGCATGGAGAGAGTTCTGGGCTTTTGCTTTTAAATGTTTCCCATAGCCTTATCTTTATTTCTTGCTACTTCTCTCATCTATTTACCTCTCCTTCCCTTTCTTCCCCTTTCTATTCTTGATTTGCCCTACTCATCACCCCCCTTTTAAATAATCATTAATCTCTTTAGAATTCCTTTATTTATCCATTAAAGATACATCTGCTGCTTTATTGGTCCTAGTAGTAGTTACTAGTATTTATCTAGCATATTGGCATCTTCTCAGCAAGCATTATCTGTATATTATCGCTGGGACCATGACAGAAGAGGAAAATACGTTCTCTAAACGTTATTTGGACCACTTTCACTCGCGTGGGCAATAGCATTTGTACTGAACTGTTGGCAACAAAAATGCAGGGACTTGGAGCCGAAGTGATTGTGGCAGCTGTGTATACCCTCTGGCGCCAGGCGGACTTCTCTGGGCCTCTCCAGACTAGGAATTGCAAGCTTCATTTACTCCTCCACGTTTGTCTGATACCTTCCCTGAGGTGGCTGGGTGGGAGAGGGAAGGTTGTTAGGGGAACTGTGTTCAAGTGAGGATCTGGAATGGTTGCCTATTGAACCTACACAGCAGATGAAAAAAGGCAGAAATTTGGGGTCTGTAAGCACGTGAGGTTACTTGTCAGTGCTGAGCGGAGAGCGAGGATTAAGGGATCACCTGAGCTCGAGAATTACAAATGCTTCTGACACCTGCAGCAAAATTTTCCATCAACAGACGATGCCCTGGGGGGAGGGGAGGGGCCGGGGAGGGCCGGACCGAGCAGTTTTCGCCGAGATTGGTCGCGCCCCCTCCCCGAGGGGCAGCGGCGGTCGGACCCCTCCCCCGCGCCGCGGGTGGGCGGCCGGGCGGGGCGGGGCGGCTCCCAGCTGTCACTCAGGGCCGCGCTGGCTCTACGCCCCCGCCCTGACACGCACTTCGGGGCCGCCCCGCTCCGCCTCGGGCTTTGCCAGCTGAAGTCACAACACGGTCCGGCTACGTGGGCGCGCCCGGCCCGGCAGCTGCGGGCCCGGCGCCGGTGGCGGCGCGGAGGGGTCGCCGAAAAGAGCTCGGCGGCGTGTGTTAGAGCCGTTCCCCCGGTGCGCCGCCGGCGAGGGCATGAGCGCGGACTCCCTCTGCCTCCGGAGCGGCGGCGGGAGCGGCGAGGGCAGGAGACGCCGCGCAGAGGCCACCGTCCAGGGCAGCGCCGGGGGACAGCAGGGCAGGAGATGTGCCTGTCCCTAGCGGCACAGGAAGCAGCATGCACCCCGATGCCACCGACAGCAGCGGCGCCGGCCTCAGCCCTGTCCCGGGCGACCCGGGCGAGCGGCGGCAGGAGCCCTGGGAGGACGCGGCGGCCCCGGGGGGCTCTGGCGGCGGGAGCTGGAGGGTGCCGGTGGCCGTGGCAGTGGCCGCACTCGCCGCCGTGTCCCTCTCCTGCCTGGGGCCCGGCTGCTGGCCGGCAGCGGGAGGCGCGGGGCCGTGCACCGTCCTGCTCCGGCTCAGCCTGTACCTGGGCTGCGCCGCGGCCGCCTTCCTGCTGGGGACCCTGTGCTCCCTCGTCTGCCGGAGCCCGCGAGCCCCGCCGCCCGACTTCGCCGCCGCCTGGAGACGGCTGGCCGCCCGCCGCGGGCCGGGGGTAAGTACCGGTCTCCCCGCCGCTTCGCGCGCCCGCGCCCTCCCCGCTTCCGGGGCGTGCGCCCGCTCCCCAGACCCGGGGGACCGCCGCGTGGCCCGTCCTCCCCGCCTCGAAGCTGGAAGCCCGAGAGAGACGGGGCTGGGGTTAGTCGGCCCGGCGGCTGGATGCGAGCGCCCCCTCGGCCTCCCGCGGGGGGCGGGCTCGGGGCTCCGCGGGCCGGCCCAGATGCACGTTAACAGCTCTGTGGTTGCTCCACCACCGTCCTCAGTCACAACCTTGATAGTCGAATACTCGTGTCACAGCTTCGATGTTGCTCTGCAGTTGCTGAGTGAAAGGAAGGGGAACAGAGCGTTCGCGGTACGCAGGCGCTGCACCCTGTATTGGTGCTTATGTTTGGTTCTTTTAGCCATTCTCTGTGGGAGATAACTTTGTGATCATTAACGGATGAGGAAACTCGCCTCCGAGAGGCGAACTTGGCTTTGGTCACCCCCCCCCCCACCCCGCCCCGTATCCAAGCGCGTGTACACTTTCACCACGCCATCCTGTCTTCCACCATGTTGATAAGGAACGCAGTCCACGCTAGTTTGTGTGATCTAGAAAGGGGATGCCAGAAATCGCTGTCCTGTGGTTTGCAACAAAAGGAAAGCGATCCTCAGGGAGGTATGGGACGATAGGGCGGAGGTTAGGGAATACAGGAAAGAACAGTATTTTAGATGGTCTCTTCCTTACTGCCAAACCACTGCTTTCGCGAACTCCCAGCTTCCATCTCATAACCCTTTAAATGAAACTTGATTCTATCGTAGCTTGACACTCACTGCTTGACTGAAGGATACTATCATTAAACTGAAATTGCCCAAGCACTTTGGGGTAAGGGAAATGGCAGTGGCTCAACTTTGTAAGAATATTTGTTAGGGAGACCATGACCCCCTGGGTTTTGTATTTGCTTATGATATGACCTGCTTACTCCTTTGTAAAAATCATCACACTCTTCACCAAAATCACCCTGGCCCGAGTCTGTTGCTTCAGAAAGTGGCACTGAGATAATGGCTGAAGGGTTGTAGGTTAACGGAGTCAGGCTTCCTCACTCAGCAAGTTGATCAGCGATTCAGTGTATTTAGGAACAGGCACTTCTGTTTTCATAAGTAGTCTCAAAAATGAGTAATGTTTATTACTCTTAAAAACCTCCACTTAGTTGTCTTTTTCATGTCTAATTTAGCAAGAGTTGGTGAGCAGGTGTATTTTCCCTTTTGCTTTTTCTCTACAATGATAAAAAATAAGGACCGCAAGATTTTACTAGTTGGTTTATTGATCTATAAAAGACGTTCCAGTTCTTTAGAGTGTTGTAAGAAGTTATAATTCGTTCAGTATGATTTATCGAGTATTTGATATGAGCCAGGTACTATTCTGGAAGCTGGGGTTGAATCAACAAGAGTCACAAAAGCTCTGCTCTCTGGGGATTATATTCTTATGGGCCATCAGACAATAAACAAGTGAGATCCTTGTGGATTGTGATAAATGCTTATGAAACAAAAAGTGATCAAGAGTCAAGCGATTAAGAGCCCCTAGTAAGTGGGGACAGGAAGTTTGGATGGTGAAGTCAGGGTCAAAGCGGTAGTATATTGCAGTCCACCTCTGAGGGCCTGGAAATCTCATGTTGTGGGTTGCCACGCTGTTCCCAGGAAAACACATTCCCCTATACCTCCTGGCTCACTTGCACCTCTGGGTAGATAAAACTTGGATTATCATTCCATAAAGTGGTTTAGTAGAGGAATTAGAGAAAACAGTACTTTAAAGGTGACAGAAAATGAAGCAACATGTATAATCTCTCATGAATACTACTTGAAGATTTCAGGTAATAGACGAGGTGAAGTATAATGTAAGGAAAGTAGATTATTGGTCATTCTTTTTGAACTTGGATTCTTATAACAGCCTTAAATAAGAAAATAAGTTAGGAAATTTACTAAGTTATATGTTACTTAGAATTGAAATGCGTGTTATTCACATAAAATTATGTATATATATATTTTTTTATAGTACTGGTACCTTTAGTTGTACCTTATTTCCAATAATTTGTGTTTAAGGGTTTTTTTTAATGTTCTTTTCTTTTTGAATGGAAGCATAAGCATGTGGTATAGTATAAAATATCTGTCGGTTCTGTGGGGGTAGGAGTTGGACCACACAGGTCATCTAACATATGTGGAGGGGGAGGCTGTTGAGCAGTGAGCCAAATGGTGCCTTTTAAGATACAGTGGCTACTGTACCACAGAAATTTTGATTCAGCATGAAGAAAAGAATCCTCATTCTTCTACATTTTGGATTCTTCTAGTATCAGCTAGACGTGTCAGACAGTCACTGGGATCTATCCTTCTATCTATCCATCCTTCCTTCCTCTTTTTTTTCTTTTTGGATTTCTTCTATGGAGGAAAAATGCATACACTGTTAAAAGTAGGCAACTAGAGAAGCCTAAACTAAGAGGGAAAAGGTGTTTTTATGGCTAGGAGTGTTCAGTGCTTCTGCATGCTTCACAGTGTAATCATCAGCTATGAAATCCATATGGTTAGGATCCGCGATTGACACCTTTTGTTATCCCCTGCACCTAGTAGGAGTTCAAGAAGTGTTTGCTGATGATAAGGAAGAAAATTATGTCCATTTGTGGTCACTAACTTGGGCTTTCCACCTCCAATTAGAATGCTAATTATTCTAGTATCTGTTGGGTATTTCCTATGTGCAAGGATGTTGATTTTACTTGGGTGGGAATCACTGTTGATTAAAGCAGTAAAAGTAATTTTCATCTCAGGTAGAAATAATATCCAGTGGTAAGGTCAGGAAGATTGATGCTCATGTCTTGACAGTTGATATGTGAGTGCCACTTTAGAAAAACTCGGACTTTGTTGCAGGCTGGCAGAACTAGAGATGTGATGCTCTAGGGCTGGCCTGCTGCTGTGTAACTGTTGTTAGTCCAGCTTTGCTGAGTAGGCTGTCATAGTTGATGGTCCTAGTTCAAGACTGTAGTTTGGTCTTGTGCTGGGCCCATTAAGTCATGTGGACCAAGAGCCTCAGATTCACTAGCTGCGGTTACTTGACAGTAGTACGTGTTCTAACCAAGGCAACAGCAAGAGAAATATGGCAAAAGTGAATCAGTGGTTTAGAAAACTTACTTTTATTACTGGGCCAGCAATACAAAGTGCATCTTCATATAATGGAAAATTATTTCCGACATTTTGATTATAGGAAGGTAAGAGGGAATAACTTTATCAATTATTCATATAGTCTGTGGATTTTCTTTTTTTTTTTTGCATTGTAGTTTATTAGATACTTCTTGATTAACGTCCCATAAGTTCAAAAATAAATAAGCAATTAATGAGGATTGGAGGGCTGATGTAAGAAGTCCACAAAAGTCAGGTGCTTAGTAGTTTATGGGAAACTAAAATCCACTCATGTGACGAAAACATTAGTGAAAGATGTTTCAAAGTTTAGGCAGATAGAAAAATTCAAGAAGTTCATCAAATCTAAAAGGCATTTACTGAATATTTGCTACATATCTGCTCTTCAGATCTTGTTAGGTAGTCTTTTGCCTCCTTAGTTGCTGAACACCAGTGCCAGGCACACAGTAGGCGCTCAGTAGATGGATTTTGCCCGAATGAATGGATTATTGTTTGAGAGGAGAACACATTTAAGTATCCAACCGACATTTCTAGATTTGAAATTTCAACTGCACTTTCCTAGAGAAGGGTCAGAGCCTTGCAATAGATGTCACTAAGAGCTTGGATAATTGCTTTCTGGAAGTGCTTGGCAATGTTTTCAGTATTAGGAAAGATTCAAAGATGAACAAGATACTCCCTGTCCTGCCCCCTCAGGCTGAGTAGATCAGGCTGATAGGACTGGATGGGAGGGCAGATGTTTATAGAGACAGTAAAAACATTCACACTGGCAATCCATGGCGCCAGTTGGCTTGGGTTGGACTTCAAGAATTCCTAAATGAGTTCTTTTACAAATACAAAAGTTCTTTGAGTAAAACAAACTTAATTTAGTTACTTAAGGGAAAAAGGAAAAGAAATAGGAATTAGACTATACACAGCCTCTTTGTGACTTTCTTTTATTATGCTAATGTGATAAACTAAGCCTCAATAATTTGATCATGGATAATGGCATAATACACGAATATTTGTTTGCAGTTTAACTAGGGGATTTAAGTCATGGTGGCTAGTGGGGAATATATTTTTGAGAAACATGGCTTTTTGAGAACTCCTTAAATCCTAGGATCCTGTCTAACTCTTGCTGTGGCATAAGGGTTGTTTTACTTTAAATTCATGCTATTCATAATTTTTAAGTGTAATTTTTTACATAGGTTATATAATCATAGTTTTTTTTAAAAAAACAATCAAAGCATATAATAAGGTATACAGGGAAAAAAAATCTCTCTTCCCTATAGGCCGCCACTATTAATAGTTTTTTTTTCTTCCAGATATATATTATACATATACTAGTAAATAGAGACATGTATTCAAAAAGAAACTTTTGATACCTATAATCTCTTGATATAGAAACAGTGATTACACGTAAAGGAAAATTACTTATTTTCTGTATCTTTATTATGAAAGAACTATTCTTTAAGGTTAGTAAACATAAGATGATTTTATATATGAATAATGATAACTTCAAAATAGGAAGACATAATACATGATTAAATCTAGACCATAAAAAAATGCTAATCAAAACCAGCAAATGTACCCTAAGGGATGAAGAAAGTGCGTATTTGAATTTAGCAAAACTATCTAAAGGAGGCAATATCTTATTTTCATAATTTGTACAAAATCGAAACCATTTTAGAGACAGAGTACATGTCCCATTTAGGATTTGAGTTGCCGGTGAATGTATGAGATGAGTCATGGGAGCTAGGATTGGAAAGGTAGTTTTAGTCAGCGTGTAGAAATCGTCAACTGAGAGAGTAGAACTGGATTTTAGTCTGTAAACATGGCAGCTTTTGATGTTTCCCGAGCACAGCATCAGAACTGGGCTTTAGAAATGTGAAGTGGAAATGTGATTGGGATGGACGTAAGAGGAGAAATACTGTGAAGTTATGGTGATAAAAAGTGGGAGTTAATGAAGCTGTGTGAATGGAGACAAGGCAATAAATTCAAGAGTGAGATTTTCCTTTGATATTCATTATCATTAGTTATGATTGCAGGTGGGGTCAAGAATCTTTTCAAGAATGTCCTAGTCCTCACATGTGTGTGGTGGTGGATTGTAATTAGTATTTGGGTGGTGAACGTGATGTTATCTGTGCAGAAACAGAAGTGTAAATGATGTACACCTGAAATTTATACAATGTTATAAACCAGTGTTACTGCAATAAAAAATAAATTAAAAAAAAAAAGAAAAATGAGAAGAAAAACTAACACATTATTAGTATCCTGGCACACTGAAGTAAAATAATAATTCTGTTTTCAAAGACTTTCAAAACAATAAAAATAAATAAAAGTCTAATCTACCACCAGAGCTATCCAGCAAAAAAAAGAGTGTCCTAGTCCTGATATTCTCTTTAAACAGTAAATTCAGCCTCAGACCAAAGGGTCCCACTGTTTATTCACAGACATGAAGACTGAAGTCTCCAAACTCTAATGCTCTACTTGAAACCTAAATTCTGGTCGTTCCCAGGAGGTTTATTTCTAACTCTCTTAAGCTGCTTTTGTTTTGGGAGCATGCTGTGATGTCACCTCAGTAACTGAACGTTGCCTTCTTAAAAATATCTTAGGATTTGTTTCCCAACCGTATCATTTTGGAGGTAGGAAGTGCCCTAGATTCCTTAAAATGTATGAGTCCTTGTAGTCAGAATGGTGCGCACAATTGTACTAAAGAGGTGACTCAGCAAGTCTGGTGCTGAGGTTTCAGGCTTTAGAACATGAATTGTGTCTGTGGAAGCCTATTAGTATTAAAATGGTGGCATACAAACTGGCTGATTTTTTTTTTTTAAATTGCAGCTTTGCTTTTGCAAGAAAAAAAATTTGCTAACTTGGAACTTGTGTTTTTACCCTTCACTGTTAGGTCACTTTCCAAACTAGGGTTGGTTGGTTGCTTGGGTGGGCATGACAGGGGTAGCTAGCAGCCCTGGGGCTTCTCTGGGTATCCTGAGAGCCAGGGCTTCAGTCCAGTTACTCATTTCTACATCCTACTTTACTCCTGAGGTATGTGCTTACATAGTTTCTCGAAACACGGTGGAGCTTTCCAGAAAATCAAGTGGGTTTGGTTGTATTTTGGTGGGCTTCTCAGCTCAGTGCTCCTTTGGGAGCACGTGGGAGGGTGAGGTGTGCCTGCTCTGTCCCTGGGGCTGGCCCGTGCTTACCAGTTACTCTGGGCGCTGGCCAGTTCTGGTTCCTTTGTCAGCCAGCCTGGGGTTTCCGTGTATGAATAGCCACGAGCTGGCTGTAAAGAAAAATGAGTACCATAACTCCAAGCAAAATGCCTCTGAGGCCAAGGGGGGAAAAGGAATGAATGGTGCAATTTTAGGATAAGACACATGAACTTGTTTAGGCCACTGAGACCTATTTAATAAGCTTTCAGTTTTAGTGTAGAATATGTCCCTTGGAAAATTAGGTACGTTTTTACAAATACTCATTTCTAAAGTAACCAGAATTTCTGTAGTTCTCACCCACCTGTATGTATGAGTGAGTTTACATTAATAGTAGTAACTAAAATTTTATCGGTGTTTGCTCCTGTCTGCTCATTTAGGACCTCAGCCTGCAGGTCCCTCACCCCCACCCCCTCATTTCTGCAGTGTCCCCTGTATTTGTGAATAAACTCACTTATGTTCTTCATTCCTGCTGCCTGCAAAACATTTGAGAGGCTTCTCTGCTGTTACCACTGCCAGTCTGTGAAAAAGTGCATTTCTTGTTGGGCTACTACTGTCTCAGTCCCTCAAAGCTGGATATCCAGGAGTGCTTGGTCATTTTGGCTTTTTGTGAGCCAAAGCCACATTATGTGCTTTCTAGAAGCTGAGAGTTGTGTATGCTTTCTAAAAATTTTTTCACTTTGGGCCGGCCCAGTGGCGTAATGGTTAAGTTCGCACGCTCCGCTTCGGCAGCCTGGGATTCTTGGGTTCGGATCCAGGCCGGAGACCTACACACTGCTCATTAAGCCATGCTGTGGTGGCGTCCCACATACAAAATAGAGGAATATTGGCACAAATGTTAGCTCAAGGACAATCTTCCTCAAGCAAAAAAAGAGGAAGATCGGCGCTAGATGTTAACTCAGGGCCCATCTTCCTCACCAAAGGAAAAAAAAAATTTTTTGGACTTTGTTATAGAAGCTGAGGCACTTATGCCCCTGTTTGCATCTCTTGTGAAGACAGCCCCTTCTCTTTTGTCTGTGGCTCCTCTCTCCACCTGACTCATTGCAGCCCCTGGGGTCGAGCTAGGGCTTTCTCTCCTAGCTCTAAAGCTTTCTCTAGTCTCCAACTTTGAACCCACACACACAAGCCACCCCCCAAAGGCCTCTTCCGCCTATGCAAATCAGCCCGTGGAAATATACGTCTGAGTGCTGCATGCAGGCTCTGCTAACTTGATAGATGTGAAATTTACATCTTAAATATTCTGGAAATTTCAGTGCGTTTTTCCTGAGTCAGAGTTGTTCATCTCTTATTTTTCCTTCTGATTTTTTCCTGTTTTACTAAAGGTTCCTAACATTTTGACCCTTAAATAAGCTCAAGAAGTTGGTTTGTTTTCCAGATTTAAATTTTGGTTATTCTTGAGGTCTCATTTTTTTGTTATCTCACTCTTAGGCCGTCTCGCCTGGAGCCTTCTACTAACTACTTATACACTGAGGATTAGAAATGTATTACTAATTAGAAATGTATTACTCAGGCTTGTGTCTCTTTTTGGGCCTCAGACTCATTTATTCAACTGCTTAACTTGACATTTCCACTTGGCACTCTCAGTGGTGCTGGGAACACAACAAGTTCAAGTGTCCCCATCCCTCTTCCATTGTTCCTTATGTCGGGGACTAGCATCTCTGAAAGTCAAGTCCCCAGCTGGAATCCTAAGAGTCCTTCTTGACATTTCCTTCAATACCTGTCTTTTTACCTTTTGAGTGTCCTGCATCTATCTGCTTCTTTCCATCTCTCCCGCCTGGTCCCAGCTACCATCGTGTCTCACCTAGGTGACTGCAATAGCCTCTCATCTGGTCTCTCAGCCTTTTTGTTGGCTCCTCCTTCAGTTCATTCTTTTAAAAATGCAAACCCAATCAAATCCCTGTTCAGCAGCATGTTTAATTAAAGCCCATCAGTAGCTGCCTGTTCTCTCTAGCTCTCCAGCCTAATTTCCTGTCATAATTACCTTCACTCCTCGGGCTCCATCCTCAGTCCTCAACGTGCCAACCTCCCTCTGTCAATGGCGACTTTGTATGTGGCTTACTCTGCCTGGAGCACCCCTGTGTCCTCTTACCTTGTTAATTTCTCTTCCTCAGACTTCAGTCATCACTTGCAGAGCTGCTCTCCCTGTCTTAACTGTATATGTTCTCATGGCACTGCGTATTTTTCCTTCATTGTACTTACCACAACTGTAATTTTGTACTCACTTGGATGATTCCTTGTCTTTCTTTTTCATTAACCCTTGAACTCCATGAAGACAGAAACTCCCCTCTGTGTCTTTAACACCTAGCGTGATTTAGTAGGTAAGCAATAAACATTTCTTGAGTGAATGACTGGGAATCGATAGAGCGCAGGCATGAAGAGAGTGGTTTAGAAGTCAGTCAGTCAGTTGTCAGAATTTGAATCGTGGCTCTGCCCTAGTAACTCTGACTGTGGGCAACTTGCTTAAGATTTCTAAGCCTCAGTCTCCTTATCTGAAAATGGAGATAATAAATACCTTCAAGAGTTGTTTGGAACAGTGTGATAGTATTTGAAAATACAAATACCAGTATCTGTAGAAGTGCTTTGAATATGGAAGGTGTTAAATGGTAGATTTTACTTTTTTAAAAAACTTTTTATTATAAAATAAAAAATGCGGATTCAGAAAATCACACCAAATAAATGTATAGTTGGATGAATGATTATAAAGAGAATACCCTTGTAACTTCCAAAAACCCCAGAAGCCCCTCTATATCTCCACCCCAATGTCAGCCCTTTTCCTTCTACCTCAGTAACCCCATCTTGACTCTGTGGAATTACTTCCTTGCATGTCGTTGTAGCTTTATCACTCGAATGTGCATGGACATTATAATTTAGTCTTGCCCACTTAAAAAATAAGTTTCCTCTCTATCGTTTTCCTTACAATTTATCTGTTGAAGAACCTGGAGCATTTGCCCTGTACAGCGTCCTGTAATCTGGATTTTGCTGATTGCGTGTGAAGGATGCAGTTCAGGATGTTTCTCCTTTGTATGTCCTGCAGATTGGCAGCTGGATCCAGAGGCTTGGCCAAATGCGTGTTTGATCCCTTTGGCAGAACGATGGTGGTGTGACCTTTCATCAGGAAGCACATAATATCTGGTTGTCTTTCTTTTTGTTATATTATTAACTGTTGATACTCAATTCCTAGATCTGTTAATTTGTTGGTGGCGATAAAATGGTGATGTTTTAATTCTGTCATTTATTGGTTTGAATCCTTTTTTAAAAGAGACTTTTCCGTCATCTGCTGTTTGGTTACACAGTGTTACTGTTCATGAAGGAAAGCAGGATAAATGCTCGATTCTTTGCCATTATCAGTTTCCAAGATAATGAGTTGGTTCCCCATCATCCTCTGAATGTGACCAATTAGTTATGTCTTAAAAAAAAAAATTACCAAGTCATGGATTTGAACATATTTGATGGGTTTCAATCAGTTGTAATTATCATCTTTTTTCAAGCTTATATAATCCCATCTTTGGCCAGTGGGACCCTTTTCAAGTTGGCTCCTGAGTCCTTTTGATATAACCCTACTAGTCTTTGAGAATTTTCTTGCTATCTGGTATGGCACGATATTTCAGGTTCATTTTGAGTGTTTTCTGCTCACTCCTGGAATTAGCCATTTCTCCAAAAATAGCTGTGATTTCTTTTGATGGCAAATGGTATTTTAAGAACTCATTCTGCCTCAGCTCTGAGCAGCACAGCAGACCCAGACCCAGCTGTTGGGACTTAACCTGACCCATTTATTTGTAGGATGACCAGCCATCCTGGTTTGCTCAGAACTGTCTTGGTTTTAGCATTGAAAGTTCTGTTTCCCAGGAGGGGGGACCTCATTCTAGGTGTTAGGGAGGCTCATTGCTGTTGGTTTGGTCATTGTTTCTTGCCCTTTTCTATGGAGAGGTCTGGAAAAAAATACGTTTTGAGATCTTTTACAGAGAAGAATCTCACCCGGTAGTTAGGTATGTATACTCCATGTGTCATCTTAAAGGCAAGTAACACTTATTTTGAACAGTGCTTTGTAATCGCCTTTCCCATTTGCTAATCATAACCTGTACTGGCATTGTTTATATGTTCAGGGAAGTGGTTCCTGTGGCCTTAGTTTGATTCATTTTACTTGAATCCATGGCTGTGAATACAGTGGACAAATACGTGTACTATAGCAGTCATAATGTGAATGTGATAAAGTGAACACCTTAGTAATTGTTATAGCTAAACTTAATATTTATTTCACTTACTCTATGCAAGTGCTTGTATGCATTACCCATTTTACTTTTTATATCTACCATGTGAGGTAGGGACTGTTAATCTCATTTTAGAGATGGGAAAACTGAGGTTTAGAGAGGCTAAATATTGTGCCCAGGCTACATAGCAAGTGGAAGAACGAAGGATTAAACCTGGGTCTCTTACTCTGGATCCAATACACTTCACCACTTTATTACCCTTTTAATTATTAAAGATTAGTCTGGCCTGATTCAGGTTTAAAAAAAACTTGAGTCTTTGGGATGGTTTTAGGATCTGTTTAGGAATTAGTGTCTCTTTAGAGGTCTCGGAATGAACTAGAATGATGTCACAACTGCCCCTTCTATGCTCATGACAATCATTACTAATTGAGTAAAGCTCTTTTTTTCCTGTTGAATCTGGATGAGGCCTCAGAATCCCTTTCAACATAGCATTCCAGGCAGCCACTGAACATTTACTAGAGTTGCACATAACGTGAAATCCATCTGCCCTTCTGAGTGAGAAGCTCATGGAATGACAGAGATCCCTTTGGATTCTTACAGGACTTGTTCTGTGCCTATATTACTCTGTCATCACTATACTTTACCATAAGTCAGTCATACACTCTGTTCATCTCTTCTAGTAAAAATCAGAGTTTTCTAAATTATCATCCATAAATAGTTAATTCTGGGAGATGCTTTTCGGTACGTGCAAAAACAAAGAGACAGGATGAGAGCCTTGGTGGTTACATAAATTTGAAAAACTAAGTTCTTGACACTTTACAATGTGCATTATTAACATTCTGAGAAATTCTACAGTAAAGGAACCTGTTTAACTGTTTTTAACCCACGGTTTTTTGAACATGACCAATCCTTGTATCCTCCTCCTTTTTTTTACACAATAAGGAGATTTATTGTCTTAATAATACATAATCCAGAGGTAGGACAGGCCCCGGGGTAGGGCAGGGGAACGTCAAGCCTCTAGCACCATTTCTCTGTATTTTTCTTAGCTCTGCCCTCCCCTTGAGTGTGATTAACTCTCAGGCTATGGGCCAGATGAGTGCAGCTGTCTCAGGCGCCACAGCCACACAGGATGATATCCAGAGGAAGAAAGTCCGTTTTTAGAACAAGGAAAACGTACTTAGAAATTCCTCTGGCAGTGTTCCCCTCACATCTTGGTGGCCAGGTTTGGGCAGGTACCCATTCCTAATGAAGTGTTGGCAAGGGGGACAGGATTTCTGTATTTAGAGAGGAAGGAAGTAGTGGAGTCAAAACAATGAACATTTCACGTCACATCACACGTCTTCGTGACTAGGGCTAACCTCTCATTTTAGCCTATCTTTCCCACCTTCTCTCACTCTGCACCTAAACGAACCTAGCTGCTGTTCCTGAATTTACCTTCATGTGGTGTATGTGTGTGCCCATGTGCACTTGTGGGAGGGCATTTGCCTCCATTTCTACACATTCAGTTCTGCTTGTTGTTGAAGGTCCATTTCAGTTACCTTTCCATCCAGTCAACTTTACTGTGCTCTTCAGTTCTGCCCAGTAAACAGTTATTGAAGAGAGGAGAGAGAAAAGTCTGGGTTAATTTCAGGTTTCTGGTGTGGGTGGTTGAATGGATACCTGCCATTTGGGCAGGTTTGGTTTGGTGGAAGATAATGAGGTAAGTTTTGGCCAAAGAGATTTTGAGATGCTTCTGGATATGTTCAGCCTGCAGTTAGGTATGCAGGTGTGCAATCCGAGGGAGAGATCTGCAGGAAACAAGTAGATTTATTGGTGGTCAGTGTACATGTGATAGATAAACTATAGGGTTGATGAGACTGTCGAGGATAGCCTATAATGACTGAAAAGCAGCAAGCCAAAGGGCAGGCCAAGGAGGAGCCACCCACCGAGGTGTGGGGGAAAATATTCAGAGGCAGTGAACAGGGGAGAAAAGCCCAGAGAAGCCAAGAGAGAAGCAGAGAGTAAATGGCCAGTAGTGTCAGGTGTAGCAGAGAGGTTCAGAAGGAGGACCGAGAAGCGTCCGCTGGATTTGACACCTTGGAGGTCTTTGGAGACATATGCCCGGTGGTATTTGGGAGGTAAGGGGACAGAAATGATATTCTCTTAGGTGAAGAGTGAGTGGGAGGTGCGGAAGTAGAGACAGCGTGTGGACTCTCTTTAGAAGCTTGTCTGAGAAGGAAAGAAGAGAAGGCAGCATTTACAGGATAGTGTGGTATGTGTGTTTTGGGAATTGTTTGTTGTTGAGAGGTGAGATGTAAGCATGTTTCTGGGTTAAAGGGAGATCTTGAAAAGTAGAGAGGAAGGGCCTGAAACTCTCAGAGTTGGAGGATGATTGATGGAGTGGTGTCCAGGCAGACAGGCTCAGAGCACAGGTGGAGGGTTTAGGCTTGAGACTAGTGGGAAAGAGGGCAAAATGGGAGCGTAGAGAGAGAACCTCATAGGAGGTTGACAGGGAATGAAGGTATTTCAAGCCAGGTAGCCTCAACCTTCTTGATAAGAGGGAGGCAAAATTAATTGCTGATGGTGAGGAGGATGATGTGTAGAGGGTAATTTTAAGAGAGGTGGTAAAAGGTTTGGAAAAAAAATTATTGGAGAGAATAACAGCAAAAACATTTATTGAGCCCTTACTGTGTACCAGGCCCTATTGTAAGTACTTTACAATCTCATTCAATCCTCACAGTGACCCCATGAGACAGTTACTATTATCCCCATTTTATGGATCAAGAAATAGTTTTAAAGAGGTTGCGTCTTGCCAAAGGTGACAGAGGTAGTAAACGTGGGATCCAGGCTTTTTCTGATGCTGGAGGTAGCCCCCTTAATCTTTGTGCTCCTCTGCCACACAGGTGGGACAGTGTGGGCGGATTGTTTTAGAATTAAGGGGGCATATGGGTTGGAGACCAGGAGAATGTGGTGACATTAGTCAGCACGGCTGTGGTATTTTTTTAGGATGAGCACTCAGCTCCTGAGGTGAAGCCAAGAAGACAGGAATGATTAGGTCAGGGCACAGGAATGCTTGAGGAGTGTTGCCCAGATGTCAACTTAGCCAAGGAGGGAGCTGAGGGCTTAGAGAAAAGGGAAGGGTGAAAGGGATTGGAGGTCTCCTAACTGTCATGCCAAAGCCTGCGGTGTGACCATGAAGATGGGGGTTTGAAGTGGAGTGGGGATGAGGGTTGCTGGAGTTAAGGAGGTCAAGGTACTGTGTGGGTGTGATCTGCCCTGATGGTCCACATTGTTCATCTTTTTCCTTCTCTTTGACTGAAGGAATTGCCTCTAGAACTTCTCTGATAAAATATTGTCTGGGAAGAAAGATTGCATTGTACATTATGAAATGGGAGAAGCCAGGGGTGGGTTGAGTAGGAGTTGCTGTCTCTTGACAGTTTTGCCCCAGGCCAGCTTTGTCATTCAGGGCATTTGCTCCTAAGCGTACTCAGAGGCAGTTTTACTGATTAAATGCAATAGAAGTTAGGTGTCAGGAAATAGAGTTGTTTTTTTTCTTTAGAGGAGTATGTTTTAGCTAAGTTAAATTTCTAAGAATGGTTTATTCCTATGCACAGGGTAGACCATTCCAGGAATACAAAAAATGTTTGATTCAAGCATTATGTTTAAAATTACCTCTCATTAATCTGATTTTCCTTGCCTTTTAAAGTGATTAATGGTTTGTTACTATCAGTGTGGAACAGGAACTCTATAGAGAAAGAGTTCATACACTTCCTTTCTTTATGAGAATACAAATGAAGTATTAAAATTATCATTTCTCTTAACTAAGCAAAGTCTAAGTTAGGAGTGAATCTTTTGTGACTCTGCTCCCAATTTATGTAAAATGATTGCTATATTTTTACATTAAAATAAATTTTCCTAATAATAGAACACTTCTCAATTTTGGGGGGGGGGTCATAATTTTTGTCATCCTGAACACTTATCAGTGTTTCTCAAAGGGTGGTCTAAGGGTCACATAAATAATTTAAGAATTCTTGTTAAAAATACTGTATTCCAAAGATGCACCTTAAACTTTCTGAATTAAGAATCTTGGGGAACAGGATCTAGAAATCTGCATTAGAACAAATTCCCCAAGTGATTCTTGAAAACAGTTTGATGTGCTTTTCAAGCAGTGTGTAGGGCCTTCTCGATGTCAGCAAGAACCAAGGAAACCCAGAGGCACATTCAGTATTCACACATGTTTATATACTTACATGCTCAAGTGTGCATTTTTCCGGCGTCTGTGCTCAGAGGTGGAATGGCTGCTGCACAAAGGCTTATCTTTAATACTGTGTTTCTTCTAAGAGGAGGTTTTATTCTTTGAATTTCAACACATTTATTTTAGATAGAAATAATTTTTATGATCTAGATCTAGGCCGGGGCAGATAACTTTTACTTACCAGTTAGAAGGGATGTCAAAGTCAGCCTCTTTGAGTAGATTCGATTGAATTGTGTTTACAGTTTTATGCAACTAGTATTTTTATGGCAATAATTCATCTCATGCATCTCAATACCTTCTACATGTATGTTATCTGGGCCACTCTGCCTGGAGCTCAGCCTTTCACTTCCAGGGAATTATGGAAATAGAGATCCCACTGAATCAAATTACCAATGTAATATTTTTCTAACCAGGTACTAAATATTTTATCACCAGTTTTTATTTTGAAGCCAGTCAACAGATTAATTAAAGAATAGTATTATGGTATTCCAGGACAGTAATGGAGTAAAACAAAACAAAAAAACAGTGATTGCTTTCATTACTAAAGATCTCTGTGAAAAAAAGCGACTCTGTGTGACTCATCTAGTTGTTGAGTTACATGATAGCTTTGAAGTAGGGGCAGCCACTCTGGCTCTTTCATCGTTTATATTCAATAGCTTCAGTGAGAACTCTAATGAAATGAGAATAATTTTTGTAATATGCTTCAATATCTATGAACTTCAAAATTCTTCTGAAATGATCTCATGGATTGATTGTACATTTGAGTAACTTTTCTTCCATGACCTGGGCTGGAGAGCGAAATGTAGAGAAGATTCCAGAATAGGAATAGTATTAGCATTCCTAAACATAGCCTCCCACAGAGGTCTAGCTCATTAGTTACTTGGTTATGAGCTTCCATCAAGAATAGATTAAGCCCCGTGAGCACAGAGAATGTAATTCAGTTACCTTTGTCTCTCTAATACCCAACTAAGTGGCAGACACACAGAGTCCTGAGTAAATGTTAGATAACTGAATGAATTGATGGAAATGTGATTCGTGTCATGGAAGGCTGTGATTTCCCTTATGAACTCAAAATTACAATGGAAGCCAGTGATAAACTAGTTAAGAATTTTTATTGCACGAACCTTTTCAGGAATGCAAAAAGCTAATGTCAGTTTTCAATGATTTTTCCTAAGCCAATTTACTTTTCTTAATTCTTCCCTTCCAGCCTTAGTATCTGTTTTAAACTTGCCAATTTAGGTAAACTGCCGTCTGCCTGGTGCTCTCAAGTGCATGTTATAATTTCAGTTTCCCAATCTGTGTCTGATTTGAAATATATTTAAATTTATCTTGTAATCAAGTGCAGTGTGTTTTCTAGGGATCTTCAGATTTGAGTCCTTGACATTAGACATGAAACACATTTTTCGTCCTAAGAGTCTAATTCTTCCTACTGAATGGAAAAACAATCCTAAGTATATTAACCTATCTCAAAATCTGCCTTTATTGATCAGTTAATAGAGATTTTGCCTTTGTGTTAATACTCATTTTTCTGTTAGAAAACAGATTAATAACCAAGAGATGTTACTAAAGGAATCTGCTTGTGACAGTAAAATCTGAGAGCATGACAGGAAAAATCGGAGAGCATACTAATCACATATAATATAACTCTAATCATTCTTTGGGAAGGAAGTTATCATTGTAAAAAAAAATTTAGACTATGACTTTTGGAACCATAATAACAACCTATATTTGTAACTGCTTTATAATTTTTAAAGCACTTTTACATACATTATCCTTCTTGAAATGCATAGTAATCCTTTAATATAAATAGGGTAGACATTATTTAAATTGAACTGAATCTCAGAGGTGGACATGTTCATTACAATGTAGCAAGAAAATGGGAGAAAATCAACTCCAGCCCACTTTTTTGGGGTCCTCATTGAGTGCTCTTGCCACTGTAATGTGATGTCATATGCTTTTGCTATGGTAGTAACGGGGGGATTGTGCCCCAGCATAAAGCGTATTTGAATTTCGTATTTGTTCAGAGAAAAGATCTGATTTCATACCCCTTCATAGGACCTAGACTCAGATCTATCCTAGTTGATGATGGCCTTTCATTATAGAAACATAAACAGAACCTTGATTCCTATATTTGATGCATACAGGCTGGGTTGGCCTTTAGCCTGAACACAACAATACTTTGATAAATGGTGTAATAAGCTACAGAGGCTACTAATGATCTAATCGACCATTCACCTCTTTCCAGGTTCATTTTAGGTAAAATTGTGATAAGGATTTATACTTCTGGAGGTCAAGTTGGCTTTACTTTACTGCCTAAGTATCCCTCAGGGTAGAGAAGGCCCTGACTTGTCCCTGCCTTGTGTCCCTTGTTCATTTCCCTGTCTGGAAATACCCTGCAGCATTGGGCTTTCAAGGTACATAGTTTAGGGTTGGTCGAAGAGGCTGGAAAGGGATTTTTCCAGTTCACCTTTGCATGGTTGTGCTTCAGAGCGTCGCCTGCCCCTCAGAAATGCCCTGTTTCTTCAATTTCTTCTCAGCTGATAGAAGACTCTCCTTGAAGCACAACAAAATTCGTGAGGCACACATTCTTTTTGAGTGAAGTCAGAGTCCAAATCCAACTATATATTTCATAGACACTTGTATTTTTAAGAACATTTTTGGGGTACTACACTTAGATCAATAGCACAGGAATGAAAATACTTTTTATTTAAAATAGGAAAAAGGTAGAGACAAAGTAAAATGTACAGTAATAGAATAAATTATGGTGTGTCATTTAAAACAATATATTCCAAATCTTTTATTACATAAAAGATGTTCATGATATAGTATTGAGTGTAAAAACTCAATACTGTGTGAATGCAGAACTGTGTGAATACTATGATCCTAATTTCTTTAAAGTATGAAAATGAAAAAGGTACCAATAGTAATTTATAATAATTAGTGTGTTGCTAGACATTATTGTAAGTGCTTCATGTGTATAAACTTGATTAGTCCTCATATCAAGTCTAAGAGGTAGGTACTATTGTGATCTTTATTTTACAGATGAGGAAATTGAGGTACAGAAAAGTAAGTTGCCCAAAGTTATATAGTAAATGTTGGAGTCGCTGACCAGGAGGAACTACACCATAATGTCAATAGTGATTATCTCTGGATGATGGTGTTATAGGTCGGTTTAATTGTTTACATCTGTAATATAGACTGTGTCTCTGCTCTTTATATAATTGGAAATAGCATTTTAAAAAGAAATTAAAGCATGTTTGGAATCTAGAAAAGCAACAAGATGTAGAATATTCTTTGTATTTCAAAGAATAGCTTCTCTTTCTTGTATCTAAAGTAGAAATTATACTTACGAGGGGGGAAAAAGACACAAATACCACTACTTTCTATCAGTACAATCTCCCTAAATGGTAACCTCCCAGTATATGTGTCTGACAATTTTCCTTTGTTGATAAGGAAAACAAGACTTTTTTAAGTTCATGATTAAACATTGTAAAGGACAATCCAGGAAACTGGCTTCTGATCAAGCCAGGTTTTGTTTGAATACTTAAGATACTTCACCAGCAATAGAAGTTTAAAGGCACATACACAGTAGAACATCTCCAGGAAATTTACACTTTCCTCTCTGTAAAGTATAGCTTCAAAGGCAAAAATATTTCAAGAACAATATGTTCTGTTATATTGTGTCCCACTCTGGTTGCTTAACTTGTCAATCCTTTCTTGCTTTCATATCTGCCATTCCTTTCCTTCTGAAAACCAACCAGTCAGCCATCCAACCAAGCAATGGATTAGCCTCAATTGGTTGAAGGTGCTAACATTTTCAGTTTTATTAGTGGTGACAGCTATACTTTGCTTCTGTGTGCCAGGATTCTGCTCAGTGTTTTCTGTGAGCCAGCAATTACAGTCTAGACACCATGGTTTGAATGTGGCTCACGATTTGGCCCAAATGATGTAAGCCCACAGTGTTTGGAAGAAAGTTGAATTACTTGGAGATATCATCTAAAATTCTTGATTTCCATTTTTTGTTGAAAAGAATTGGCACACCTAGCAGTACAGCAGTAGCAACCTCCTTAACTCTTTTATATTCCTTACCAGGCTCCTGTTGTCTTTTTTCTTTTTTGGACCCCTAATATTAGTTATCTTACTTAAGGTATTATAAACTCTGAGGTATTATAAACCCGCATAAGCTGGAGAGGGGAGTGGCTGGGTCAGGGATCTACCATTAGTAAAAAGTCTGGTTGGATTGGGAGCCCGTCCACCCTCTCTGCTGCCCTCATGGGTCTGTAATGTGGCTACTCAGCTTCCGTGTTGGGCATGACTTTTGTTGCTCATGCCATAATCTTTTGTCAAGGTCTTATCAAGTGAGACAGCCTTTCAAGTTTCTTAGTCCCTTCCTCTCTTCCTGAGGAGGGATATGCATGGTTCCTTCATTTCTTTGGTTTTGAATAAATTATTTTTTGAGGCTGAGGCAGACTATGATTGATTTGAAAGGAGCCTTGGTTTTGAGGATAACATAGTTGAAGAATGAGGGTATTAGTCATGGGATCCCAGTAGATTGTCAGATGCTGAGAATACTTGGACAGACTCAGCCATGTGACAGCTCCACGTGGTTGATGATGATGTTTGGGGGTTTGTGTTTGTTTTTCTAAGATAAATAACCATTTTAGTAGCTTTACAGGAAATCACTCCCTTCAGCCCTTCAACTCTGTACAACTGTTTTTCTTTTTGTAATAAACCAAAATATATTTAAAAAAAATTTTGTATATAATGAAGGAGAGAGGCATTTGTTTATTTGAGTAGTCTAGGTAATAGGCATGAAAGGGATGAGAAGTCACGGCCTGGCTGTTCTAGCCCGGTCTGTGCTCCCACAGGAAGCAACACAGTAAGCAACGTCATCCTTACAAACAGTGGACAATGAGGAATATGTCTTGGCTGGATACTAGATAGTTTCTGGTTGTTCAGTTGCTAATGGTGTCCGAGTAGCCAGGTCTCTCTGGATATTGTTTCCTCAGGAGAGGGTGTCTTTAGCTCGGATGCAAAGACAATTTGAGTGTGTTACAGCTATAGGCTAAAAGCTGATATCCAGGAGTAAACAGAAAGCTGAGATGTAATCAGGAAACCGTTAGTTGGTATGGCGTCTAGTCCGTGATGCTGAGGATCTAGTTACATGTATCAGAGAAAAGCTTTCATGCTTTGCCCTGTCTTTGAAACACATTTTAAAAAGGAGCAAATTATATGCTGAGACCTCCTTTTCTCCAGAGAGCTCACTCACTCGCTGAGTGATTAAAAATAATCTTGACAAGTTGGTTTTAAGTTAGGTTTAAATCTTAAAATGAAGATAGGCTTCATTTATTTTGATTAAATAAAAAATAAAGTGTATTTTTTAGATGACAGGGTACTGGTTCACCACAGCTTTTGTGAGTTAATAGTGTGATGTGGATACTAAAAACTTAAGAGGTGAGTGGTCACACTACATTTGAAGTCCTAATTTCTGAATTAGGAAATTGAAAATTTCTGTCACTTATCCTTTGTGACAGTGGGAAAAGTACACACATTTTTCTTTCGTCTTTCCTAAAACCAGCAATTTGGGAAAGTGATTGTCAGGAAGAGGTAGGTTTAACCTGAGGAACAAGGCCTGTGTCAGTGCAGACAGGGGAGGTTAGGATTTGAAGAAGTCTTTTGGGAAGGCTGTGCCATGTGGAGTTTCTTTTTTTCACAAACCTATAAATAGAAGGAGAATGAAGACAATTTTAGCTAACTAGCTGTCTCCTCTACCCCCGCTTCCCTTTCCTACCTTTCCTCCCTTTCTTCCTCCCTACCTTTCTTCCTCCTTCCTTTCCTCCCTTTCTTCCTCCTTCCTTTCCTCCCCTCCTCTCCTCCTTCCTTTCTTTCTGCACCTTGGAATAGTGATTTCCATCTCTGTGATCTGAAAGAGAATTTGTAGTGAATAACTTATACTCATGTAGTAATGTAGACATGAGATCCTGGTTCCAAACATAATAAATCCTTAAAAAAGGAATTTCCATGCATAGTTACCATGTTATTTTTGGCCCATGATGTTTTCTTTTCTTTTTTTTTCCTTTAAATCGTACTGTTCTCCTTACTTATAGACTCTCCATCAGGCTGTGGGGATGGGATAGGGATGAAAGACTTTTTTCTTTCTAATAAGGGCCAGTTACTGCTGGGGGGTGGGTGGGGGAAATCCAGAACCAGACTGGAAAAATCAGATTGAAAAAATAATAGAGCTTTTAATTAAAGAGTCAAAATAGAAAACATTATTCTCATAAGCTTTGTAAATTAAAGAGACTAAAGGCCTTATTCAGATACAGTCGGTAGTGACAAACGTTTATATATGTATTACATCTAAGTATGAAGCAGAGAGAAGTATGCAGACACATGGCAAGAAGTAGTAGAGTCATAACTAGGGAGACAAAAAAGTAAAGAATAAAATTAAATTTTGAAGGAAGTGTGAAGATAGACACATAAACACAGAGTATGCTTAAATATGCATGGGCTGCCTGTCAGTCACATTCGTACCTGCTTCTCTCCTAGCACTTAAAGACAGATTCCATTTTAAGAACCCAAATTCAGGGACTTCTCAGGTAAGTGTTGTTTGGCTTTGGTTTTATCATCCGAGTAGTGTTGTGCACTAAAACTACCATACCTATATTTGGGAAACTATACCGGTCTATTTGTCAAAGGCTTGAGAAGTTGTGATTAAAGTTGTTTATCAGTATAGTGTTCTAAAAGTAATAATTCAATTAAAAAATTGTCCAAAAAAATCCATAAATTGTTTAAATATCTGCCTAATGTTCTAAAAAGCACTAAAATTTTAAAATTCCTCTTGTTTCCTCAATTTTTTTCCTTTCACAAACTAAATAAAAAATTTAATTTATTTACAATAGAATATACTGACTATTTAATTTTATAGCAACCTACGCAGAGACCAGAAAATAGCTTTAAATGGTTGAAAATGTATTTCTTTTGTGCATTAAATGGCTTTTGTGTGTAGGATTATGATTATTTAAGTTTTTAAAAAATTATTCCTTGGGAAGTCGTTGGATGTTATGTTTGTAGCATAGAAGAATTCTTCTCTCTCGTGAGTGCAACAAATACATACATCTTAAGGCTTTTATTTCAGCTGAGGAATCTTAAAACTGTGGCTTTTTGTTTGTTTTTAATAACAGTGAGCGTGAGCACGGATAACACTCTTGACCCATGGATAGCATGAAACTAAGTCAGGGACTAGAAATTCTCCACTCCCAGTTGGGTGGCCCAGGGCGGTGCGGTTGATTGCAGCTGTTTTGGGGTGGCCTGCTGAGAACAAAGTGACTTCCTCAGGCTTGTTTGTTGGATGAGAGTGATAGTAATATTGGCCATTTAGTTCTCCTTAGTGACATGGTAATGCTAGTCAAGCACTTGTAATAATTCCCATGCACAAAAAGGTACTCTACATTTGTTAATATTAGCTTCTTTTTATCCTCCAAAACCAATAAGTCGGCCCAGTTACATTATACATGCTTTTGATCATTTTGGTATGTGATCAGTTAAAAAAATGTTCTCACTAATGTAGTCTTAACTAGCCAGATAGTGAGATTACTTACGTACAGTGCCTCTCCCTATTTTTTTTTGCCAATTTAATTTTTACAATTAAATTTTTTAAAACTTGTTGTTACACAGAAATATGCATGGAATAAGAAGTTAAAATCCTATTTCTCTGCCTAGAGGAAACCATTTTTAATAGTTTGGTATATGTGCTTCCAAACATTTTCCCATCATGGAAAACCTTCCATGAAGGTACGTGTGTCCCTAATTCCTTCTTTTTAGTGGCTGCATTGTGTTCTAAAGGGTGAGTGTACTGGGATTTGTTTAACTCCTTGACTATTGGTATACACTTGGGTTATTTCCAGTTTTCTGCCCTTGTAATCGATGTAGCAGCGAAATTCCTTGTACATGTACTTTTTTGCATATGGTATTTCCCTGGCTAGATTCTTGGGAGTGGGATTGCAGAATGAAAAGATAGTGCATTTAAAGTTTTGATATCTGTGGCTCAGTTGCTTTCTTAAAAGCTTGTAGAAATAGACATTTCCTTCAACAGTGTATGAAAATGACTATTTCCATGTATCCTTACCAACATTAGATATTCTGAGTCTTTCCCCTGCTTTGGCAGTCTGATGGTATCTCATTGTTCTAATTTGCATTTCTCTAATTAAAAAGGAGGTTGCATTTTTTTTCATATATTTATTGGTATTTGTTTCTCTTTTGTGATTGCCCTTTCAGTTTCTTTGCTTGATTTTCTTTTGAGTTATTTTTCTTATCTTAGGAGCTCTGTATATAGTAAATAATAGTCCTTTGCTATATATGTTGCAGATACTGTCTCCTAGTCTGTCATTTATATTTTATAGTATCTTTTGTTAAACAGGAATTTTCTATTTTATATGGTCACATTTGTCAGGTTTTTTTTCCTTTATAACTTTTGAATTTTGTGTCTTATTTTAGGGAGACCTTTTCTAGCCCAAGATTATACCCAGCTTCTCCCTTATTTCCTTTGAATACTTTTTTAGTTTAGAAATGTTTAGCTCTTTAATCTGTTTAGAGTTATTTATGTATAAAGTGTGAGGTAAGACTTGAACCTTTTCCCCCCACACGAATATCAAGTTATCCCAACACCATTTATTGAAAGTCTGTGTTTTCCTCATTGATTTCAAATTCCTTCTTATTATGTTCTTAATTCTCATATATAGATGCATCTGTTTTTGTAATTTCTACCTTCTGTTGATTTGTTTATTCCTATACTGGCATCATACTGTTTTGATATCTGGAAGGGAAAAACATCCTTCCTTAATTCTTTTTGTTTCAAAAATTTCTTAACCAAACTTAAGTATTTATTTACTTTTCCAGAAGAACTTTATAATCTGTAAAGCAATATCTTATTGCTTATTTAGATGGTATTTCATGCCTTTGGTTTTATTTTTATATGCAATTTATTCATTCAGTAATCTGTACCTTTTTTTGTTTTCTTACATTTCAGAGTCCTGTGTATGAAAACTCACATGAGTCAGTTCAGTCTAGAAGGGTAGTAATTTCTCATAATATGGACAAAGCTCTGAAAGAAGGTAAGGATTAAATGAGAGTATATAATTACCATGCGAAGCAATTCATTATGTTCTAAAAGGAAAATAGTAATCTCTAGCAAATTTATCTATCTTTCTTATCTGTGTATAGCATTAGGAATTTTTCTTCATGAATTTTTATTTGATGGCTCAATACATACATATGTGTTTTAGTTGAATGGATGGGACTAAAACATTTATTAAGTAGGAATTTCCAGATCCCATGAAGCTAGCCAGCCATGTGGAGCTACTTCCACTATATGAAGCAAGGATCTGTTCTCTGTTACCTAAAATAGGTATCAAGAAGTATGTTTTGGGGGCCGCCCGGCGGCGCAGCGGTTTAGTCCGCGCTTGGCAGCCCGGGGTTCGTGAGTTCGGATCCCGGGCGCCCCCAGACGCACTGCTTGTCAGCCATGCCGTGGTGGCGTCCCATATAAAGTAGAGGAAGATGGGCAGGATGTTAGCCCAGGGCCAGTCTTCCTCAGCAAAAAGGGGAGGATTGGCAACAGATGTTAGCTCAGGGCTGGTCTTCCCCACAAAAAAAAAAATTAGGGAAAAAAAAAAAAAAAGAAGTATGTTTTTCTTTTAGATTTAACCTAGAGAAGGTGTATTGGGGTAAATACACTCAGACTCACTCATGGACAAACCAATTAACCAAATTAAGGGATATCTGTCAACCTTACAAAAGAATGAAGGACATACAGGTGAAACTTGTATTGAGGAAGGCTGAAGGGACGGATTGTGGAGGGTACAGTATTGTATGTCTAGAAATGGGAATAAGTAAGTAATGACAAATATTGAAGTTTAAAAGAGGATATATTTTGATCTAATTAAAGTTTAAAAATCAAACATTTTAAAAATCAAATTTGTAAAAAACCGACCATTTCGGTTATATGTAAAGACAATTTTTTCAGGTGAAATTACATGGTGTTAGATATGAAGTTAAGAGAGAACCAAATAAGTGATACATAAACAAGTATGTTTTACTTGTCATAGTTCTAGAAATCACCATATTAAAATTTGAAGATGAGTACTGTGTAAGTATGGAGACAGTTTGAAATCATGTGGATTCACAGAATTTTAGAACTTTGGGGACTCTAAACTTTTAAAATATTTCTATTGTATTAGTAGTTAAAGTACAATGACTTTGATAAAATGTTTTGGGTTTAAAATTTTACTTATTCATAATCTCAAAGTCATGGTTTTAAAAAGTAATTCTTAATTGCTGTTATTGAGGTAAAATTTCCACACTTTGAAATGCACAAATCTTAAGTGTACAATTCAGTAATTTTCAGAAATGCGTCTAACCATGTAATCACCACCCCAGTCAAAATAAAGAACATTTCTGTCATCACAGAAAGTTTGCCTCACGTCCCCACCCTCCATTGATCTAAGTTCTATCACTCTAGATTAGTTTTGCCTGTTCTTAAACTTTATGGAAATGGAGTCATACAGTATATAGTCTTTTGTGCCTGGCTTCTTTATCTCAGCATGTTTTAGAGATTTATCCTTGTTGTGTATATTCATTCTTTGATTGCTGAGTAGTATTCCATTATACTAATATAACTGTCATTTATCCTTTCTCCTTTTGGACATTTGGATTGTTTCTGATTTTTTGAAACACTGTGAATAAAGTTGCTATAAACAAGTATTTTTGTGGACATATGTTTTCACTTCTCTTCGACAAATTTCTAGGAGTAGAATTGCTGGGTCATAGGGCAGTTGTGTGTTTAACTTTATGAGAAATTGCCAAATAATATTCCAAAGTGATTATATCTTTTTAGACTCCTGCCAACAATGTATAAGACTTCCAGTTGTTTTACATTATCACCAACATTTGCTGTTATTCTTTCTATTTTACCCATTTGGGTGGGTGTAAAATGGAACCTTACTGTGGCCTTAAATTGCGTATCCCTGATGACTAATGGTGTTGAGCATCTTTTCATGTGATTATTGACCATTTCCAGATCCTTGTTTGTGGTGTGTCTGTTCAAGTCTTTTTTTTTCTTTTCTTTCTTTCTTTCTTTCTTTTTTGGTGAGGAAGATTTGCTGTGAGCTAACATCTATTGGCAATCTTCCTCTTTTTTTTTGGCTTGAGGAAGATTAGTCCTGAGCTAACATCTGTGCCAGTCCTCCTCTATTTTGTATGTGGGATGCCTCCACAGCATGGCTGATGAATGGAGTAGCTCCGTGCCCAGGATCCAAACCCACGAACCCAGGCTGCCAAAGCAGAAAGTGTGGAACTTTAACCACTCCGCCATGGGGCCAGCCCCCCAAGTCTTTCTTTTTTTAACTTATTATTTAATCTATAATTTATTTGTAGGAGTATTTTTAAAAAATATATTCTGGATTCACATCCTTTGTTAGATATAGATATAGCAAATATTTTCTCCCAGTTTGTAAGTTGCCTCTTATTTTCTTAATATTGTCTTAGAGCTGAAGTTTTTAATTTTGATGAAGTCCAATTTACCCATCCCTTTTTCTCTCTGTTCTTTAGATGGGATAATTTTTATTCCTCTGTCTTCAAGTTCACTGACCCTTTTTTCTTCATTTCCAGTCTGTAGTTAAGTGCATTTAGTGAATTTTTTACTTCAAATATTATACTTTTCATGACTAGAATTTGTTTCTTTTTTGCAGTTTTTGCTTCTTTGCTGAGATTTCCCCATCTGACACTTTTTATTACCATCTTTATCTTTAATTCCTTGAACATATTTATAATAGCTGCTTTAAAGTCCGTGTATGCTAATTCTAACGTCTGGGCCATCGGGGGGTTGGTTTCTATTGATTGCTTTTTCTCTTAACTGTATGTTACTTCTTTGGGTTTTTTCTCAGGTTTAGTTTTTTTTTTTTTGGTGAGGAAGACCAGCCCTGAGCTAACATCCATCACCAGTCCTCCTCTTTTTTGCTGAGGAAGACTGGACCTGGGGTAACATCTGTGCCCATCTTCCTCTACTTTATATGGAACGCTGCCATGGCATGGCTGACAGGCAGTGTGTTGGCGGGTGCCCGGGATCCGAGCTCACGAACCTCGGGCTGCCAAGCGCGAACTAAACCGCTGCGCCACCGGGCGGCTCCCTCAGGTTTAGTTATTTTTGATTGTATGCTGAACAATGTGGATGCTACTTTCTAGACATTCTAGATTCTATTATCTTTCTTTGATGACTGTAGGTTTTTGTTCTAGTATGCAGTTTAATTTCTGACTGGTCACCTTGAAGATATTTGGTTTATATATTTTTTTAGGGTGGGTCTGTTTGGATTTTGTTCTTAGCCTAAGGAGAATCCCTCAGTCCTGGGACACAGGCTTAATTCATCTAGTTCATGGTCCTTCCACAGTTTCAATGGAAAGTCCATGGTCCCGCCTCTAACTTGGCAGGACTCCAGCTCGAAACTCTGTCTCCCTGTGGTGGACAGCAGTTGAGGTATCTGCTCAGCTCTTTCAGCCTTCTAGCTGCTGTTTTCCATTGGTCTCCTTATAGTCTTACCATGCGTGTGTAGTCAGCAATGGATTTGAGAGTTTGTACCCAGGTTTTGTCGCTCCATCCTTTTTTGGTATTTCCTGCCTTTATTTCCAGCTGCTTGGGCAGTTCCTAACTGTTTTCTGATATCTTAAGTAAAAAACAATAGATGTTCAGTCTAAGTTCTAACGGCCTTGTGCCTCTAGGACCATTGAGTGCCTTCAGGGGAGAGTTGTGTAAACATGAATCATACCCAGTGCTAGTCCCTCCTCTCAGGGATAGATTCCCCTTCACTTTCTACCAACTTTGGTTGCTCTCCGATGCCTTTAAGTAATTCTTTAATATTTTTTCCAGAGTTCCTTATTGTTTTCTGTAGGGAGGTTAGTCTGATATAAGCTGTACCACCATCCCTGGAACTGGAACTCTCTCCTTACTAATTTATTTTATTATTATTTTAGATTCTGGTAGAATACACATAATGTAAAATTTACCATCTTTATCATTTTAAGTATACAGTTCAGTGCTGGTAAGTACATTTTTACTGTCATGCTAAGTTTCTATAATTCATTTTGCAAAACTGAATGTCTATACCTATTAAACAATAATTCCCACTCCCCCTCCTCCAGCCCCTGGTAACCACCATTCTACTTTGTCTCTATGAAATCATATAGTATTTGTCCATTTGTGTTTAGCTTATTTATTTAGCATAATGTCCTCGAGGTTCATCCATGTTGTAGCATGTGCCAGAATTTCCTTTCTTTTTAAGGCTGATTAATATTCCATTTTATGTATATACCACATTTTGTTTATCCACTCATCCATCAGTAGACACTTATGTTGCTCCCACCTTTTGGCTATTATGAATAATGCTTCTATGAACATAGGTGTCTCTTTAATTTTTAAGATTTAGAAGTTTCTCTGCATTTAGATATGACATATTTATCTAACATGGACCAATTTGTTTCAGAAACATTTATGAAAAGAAGGACAGGATAAGGGCTGAGGCGTAGTCAACAAAAAAACCCAGAAAATCCCCCCCAAATCCACATTATCTTCAGGCTAATTTCTGTGCAGTGATTTATTTTGAGAGGAAAATATTATCTAAAGTCTTTGGGTAAGAGGTTTATTTAATTATACTTTGGTAAATTTTTTTTACCATATTCTTAATGTTTACAATTTCCTATCTTTTGTTTAAACAAAATGATTTCCAAGGAAGTTGAGCATTATATCATCTACCAAAAGGAGAGCTATAGACTGCTATGAAGTTGGCTATTGGGAGTGAAGTCTATGCGTTTGACGATTAAAACAACAAACAAACTAAAACCGAAATTGCCTTCTAAAAAATTTGGACATATAATTTAATGAAGAATTAGCATCTAGAAATGCATGTTGAGAAGGCTAAGAGGTTTCATAAATATTTAGAAAATCTGTAGTGATTAAAATTTGCGTCCAGAGTATTTTAATTTACGTTTCTAAACCCTGGCACCAGTATATTTAATTGAAATTCTGAAGATTATTAGCTAGCTATAGTAGACTTGTACTGATAAAATTGAGGCTCTCTTGGTATGCTTGCAATATTTAATAACAGGGGCACTTGTTAAGGCTGCAGTAATTTGAGTTTAGTTGATGTGAAATGCTTATGAACTACTTATTTAAACATGTCCCCCTGGAGTTAGTTTAGACTAGGTAACATCACTCTATCATTTTGTCTTTATGTATCTGTTTTACTCCTTTTAGAATGTATAATTTAAAAATAGATTTATTCAAAGAGTTGAGTAAAATACAAGACATAAGTGTATGTCCATGCATGTATAAATGTTCACGTGTGGATTTTTTTGTTGTTACTAAAGTGTGCTTGTGTTGTAGCTCAGTATAAATTAGGATTTGTCCTAGATCTTTAAAGATTGAATTACAAGGAAGAAAGAAGTAATACTCAAAAATGTAGGGCAAAATAATATGGTTAGGCTTTCTGTGGCGCAATAAGCATTAGTTGAGTGGCATATCCGGGAAAGATGATTCAAGTATGTTATTGCTGTGTTTTTTTAGCCAATTTCAAATGTAAAAAATTATGTTTTAGCAGTTTAGATATAGTTATGCATGAACTATATGTCTGTCTGAGAGGTCAGAACAGCCGCCCTTCTATACCAGATGACCTCAAAAGTTTCTCCTAAAGTTACATTTCCTGGAAAACTGATGGGAGAATAAAGAAGAAAAAAAAGACTTTTAAAAATCTTTTTGACTTACTATTAAATCTCAGATCTATAGCCTAATTTTCGCTAGGCTACCCTGAGTAACCTCACTAATGTGGACCAGAGAATTTAATTCAGTAATTACTGAGTGCCTGCTGTTTGCTCAGAACTTTCAGTTTAAGTTCTTGAATTGAAAATACAGTTCTTTGTAAGGTTTTCTCCTTTTTGCAGCATTGGGGATACTAACCTCAGCGCTTTGTCTTGTAAGATACTGTCTGAATGTCTTAGAAATACCATTACTTTCATTACTTTTTGTGGTTTTCACAAATGCAATTAATGTTACATGTACATTTCAAAGTGAAGATGTTTCTGTTAGTTTTGATTGGCTCTTAATACCTTTCTGAATTTCAGTGGTAAATGTGCCTGTAAATAAATTGACCAGGTTATGCATAAGGCCATAACTTGAGAACAATCATGATAACAGAAGATACTACAAGGTCATTGTCCAAGTATAACAGAACTTTTAGTTTGTTTGGAACATGTCCTAGATAAGGTGAACCTGATGTGGTGGTATCTTTTACTAGGCTCCCTCTGTGGCCAATTCCAGAGGATGTTAAACTGTTCAAGAATTAGATGCTGACACAGAGGAAGCAGAGCTTGAACTTGAAAGACCATGGCTTCTCCCCTTCCTTTAGGCTCAATTCATTTAGTTCATGACTCTACCCAGTAGTAAGAAATATGTATATGTTTTTTGTTGTTGAATAATTGAAGAGATCAGTCAGTGACATAAACTAATAACCCCAAATCTTCCCAGAAACTGACTTTCCTTCCACACACACATAGTAATTATTAATTGCTTTTTAAAAACTTTGCAACTGTAAAGGGCCATCTGTATGAACAATGGAAGTATTATTGTCCTAATCATTCCCATTAGGCCAGTTCCTGGTTGAATGGGGACTATTTCTTTGTTCCAAGAGACTCAGGCCATGGACATTTATGACCCATGGGCTCTACCTCTTGGGCAGGGAAGAGTGTACCTCTGAATTGCTCTGGGGAGCAGTCTGAGGTGGAAAAAATGGCTCTCTTTCTTATATTATTTACTTAGTTTGAGTCATTCCTTGTTCTGAAAATTTATAGAGATTACCTAACATCAGATTATCTAGACTAACATGGTAGCCTTTTAACTGCTCTTCTCCAATCTAGTTTTTCTCCACTTTGTTACCCTAAATCCTCTTTTCAGATTAATCTAACTAAAACTAAAGTTCCAGTCATGTTATTCCATTCTCTGTAATCTTCAGTGATTTCCTTTTACCTACGTATCTCTTTGAGAGCAGTTCGAGAAAATAGATGTATTTGAGTGATAATAGCACCTGCATTTTTGTTGGCTGTTATTAGGCCTTTAGAAGAAAGACTCTTCGCTTGGCAGTGAGGATAAGTGTTCTTTCATATCTCATTGTGGTTCCGTTATGTTGTTTATGCTTATTTCTTAATAAAGACCGTAAGATAATTTTACAACTGTGAATTTCTCTGTCTCCTTAAATTGACCCATATGGGTATATTTTAAAATATTTTGTTTGTATGTGTATTGGTGTAAATGAGTGTTAGGTAGTTATATAATACATATTTAGAATCATGGCTTTATTTTGTACTTTTTATATTGGTTATATTTTTATCATACTTAGCTTTAAGAGTGGTGCTGATGAGCTGTTGATAGAAGATATACCTGTGGCTAACACATATTTCCATTGCTGAGTACAGATTTTTGCCAATATTCGTTTTTACCAGTTTCTAAACAAAATGTATTATCAGAGGAGTATTTTAGAGCTGTATTAATTAGCATATACACTGTGGTTAACAAATGTAATAGGACATTATGTAGGTGAATATGCCCTTCACATTCATCCTTTAGCATGCTGGAAAGATATTATTTTAAAGATATTGAGTCTCTTTTAATTACTCTTAATTTCCTGCTATAATTTGAAATTTTTAACAAAAGAAAAATGCTTCTGTTTTCCAGATATTTTGGGCTGCACACTTATTTGCTACTGGTTAAAAATTCTGTAGCATGAAAACTTTTCGTTTAATAAAAGAGTAAGAGAGAAAGAATTGCAGACGAACAAATCAGCAGTGTTTTCTTGGCCTGGTGGCCCTCATCATGCTCTTGTTGCTTGGCACTGGGATGTCCCGAAGGATATAAGGATATAAAGGCCTTACAGACAAGGGCCTTTCGGGGTCACGTAATCCAGCCCAGCATCTCAGGAAGCAATTTTTTCTATGTCATCCTTGTCCGTTGGATATCCAGCTGGTTTAAAAGTTTCTTACAACGGAACATGGAACCTTTGCCATCTACTGTGGCAACCCCTTGAATAGCTTTAATGTTCTGATTCAGTTCCTCCTGTGCTAAGGAGAAGAAACATCCTTGTGACTTCTACCCATTGATCCTATTTGTGCCTTTTAGGGCAATTTTTAAAAGTACAGCCTTTTGCATATTTTTTCATATAAATATGTTTTAAACAAGCTGGATATCCAATGGACAAGGAAGCTATTGAGGTTTCTCTTATTTCTTTTACTCTTGTGACTTTTGTTTGTCCTTCATGCAGGACTACAGTGTATTGAGTAGAAAGAATGTTTGGCAGTTAAGAGATTTGACTTCCCCACCTCTTTGACTCTGAGCAAGTTATTTCACTTATTAGAGCCTCAATTTCTTGAGAGAATGAAACTCAGTTACTCTGTAGGAACCATGGGCTATTTGTTTCCAGTAATTGAAGTTATAGGATTGGTGCATTCCTATTTTTGCCATAATTTCTTACATCCAGGTCAGAAACCATTTCTGCTTTCTTCTTGATGGCGTAGTCCAATTAGGGATGAGAAGTGGCTACTTTTTGCAAAATCTAGAAAACGTAGCAACTATTTGTTCAAATTAATAACTGGAAGTGAGCAGAAAACAGCTGCAAGTTTTAGATGATTCATTTGTTGGTTTTGCTTTTGTTTTGTCTTTTCTCTCATGTTCAGTGGTTAATGATGTTGAGATTGATTCCACCTTACATACTAGAAGCCCTCTATAAATATTTATTTAATGAATCATGAAAGACTGAGGTAGTATCATTTTTTCTTTTCAATGCCTGCCCCTTAGTCTTTGGCAAGTAATCGTTCTCAGCTATAAGGCTCAGTTATCTTTTTTTTTTCTTTTGTGAGGAAGATTGGCCCTGGGCTAACATCTGTGCCCATCCTCCTCTACTTTATATGTGGGACGCCTGCCGCAGCATGACTTTATAAGTGGTGTGTAGGTCTGCTTCTGGGATCCGAACCTGCAAACCCTGGGCCTATGAAGCGGAGTGCATGAACTTAACCACTATACCACCGGGCCAGCCCCAGGCTCAGTTATCTTAAGTATCTTATCCCCATGACTGAGGCCAATGGAATCACTTTGAGGATTTATCTGAACCTTTGTATATATGTCTGTGAACAAAATTATTGATCCTCTATATATGTTTCTGAGCTACGAGATTTAAGATGCTATTTGGTAAATTGTTATAAAGATGCATTCCAGAAATTCTGGAAATGTGGAAAAGCATTGGATACACTTTCGTGGTTGATGTTCTGAGGAAAAAGCCATCATAGAATATTAAAACAAGAATGGTGCTCCCTTCGACCTGTGAACTTTTGCACATGTGTGGTACCTTCACATAGGATGAATATGAATCCTGAGCTGGAGATTCCGTTTGTTATTCCATTTTCTCAGAAACATGATCCCTCTCCCCCTTGGTGTGCAGTGGCCAAGATGACTAAAAGGAGCACCAAATCCTAGGCTAAAAAATTATTTGAGAATATGGGTTAGTCATTTGTATGCCCTGTGTGAAATAAATCAGGATCACACATTACATTTTGTTCTCAGAATTCCTGGGGATCAAGCAGTGTGCAGACATGCCAAGCAGCACAGGAGGGCAAATTATTTGTTTGAAGTGATATATGGTCACATTGAAATTAAGCCAAATCAAATGGTGTTTGAAAAGGGAAAGAAAAAGCCTTGAGAAATAAACAGTGATGAAAAGAAAAAAGCCTAGGTATCCTTGAGCTGGACTGGATTGAATGAGAATGTGTGGCTAAATGTTTTTCTCCCTTGGGGCCATTACCACTTAAGCCCAGTAACATTTTTATCTTTCAAAAGACCTAATTTTTTGCAAAGAGCGTACTGGCTTCACTTTCTCTCTATGTGGATTTGAGCTGCCCTGTGCAGCATGGTAACCACCATACTCATGTGGCTAGTCCAAACTGAGATGTGCTGAAAGAATAAAATATATACCAGATTGTGAAGCATGAATAAAAAGCAAAATATTTCATAATTTTTACTATTTACTATGTATTGAAATCATAATATTTTGAATATATTATATTAGATGAAATGTGTTATTAAAATTAATTTCATCTGTTTCTTTTTCCTTTTTAATGTGGCTGCTAGAGACTTAAAATTACATACGTGGCTCTCATATTTCTGTTGGACAGCACTGGTCTAGAGCTAAGGTTTTCCAGTTGCAAGCGTGGAATTGATCTGGAATTAAGAAAATAGAGACTAGAAATCTTCCAAAGAAGCTGGTCAGCCACAGATGCTGAGCCTGGTGTCATATCTGACGTATGGGATTCTTCATGCAGTAGTCAAGATCTTGTTAGGAGACAGAAACCACACAGTGATTGAACAGGGAAAGTTTAAAGAATTATTAACATGGGATTAAATACTAAGAGATAAAGAGAACTCTAAAGAATATAGGAAGAGCAGGTAATGGGAGGAGCTACTACCTCTGGGGCTGAGGCAATGCATTTTGGGAAGAGATGAATTTGGAGGAGGGCTCCTTCTTCACCCCAGACCTGAGATCCAGGCCTCGTTGGAGAGGGCACAACCTTGGCCTACTTGATGGTGGAGAAGTTTGGGGAGATTCCATAGGCTGGGGGGAGCCCCCCACAGGGTGCCAGCAGATTTCTCTGGGAAGCTGCCCTCTGGGTGCTGTAGGAACTTGCTGGGAGTGAGCACCATCCAGTGCCCCACATGCTACTGTCCGCTGCGTGTTGCAGAACAATCAGAGCACACAGGAACCAGGAAGAGAAGCCCCGTCCTTCTGCATGTCCCTCCAGAATCCTCTACTGACAAAACTTATCATTATGCCAGTTGGCAAAGAA
The DNA here is from genome assembly GCA_031878705.1 of Tapirus indicus. Classification (NCBI taxonomy): domain Eukaryota; kingdom Metazoa; phylum Chordata; class Mammalia; order Perissodactyla; family Tapiridae; genus Tapirus; species Tapirus indicus. The sequence goes on along the minus strand of CM062937.1, from coordinate 26,822,161 downwards.
GAAATGTTTACAGGGTCCGGCTTCAGTATCATAAAGCAGGGCAAAAAAGGATGCATTTGGAGCTGAGAGGCAATAAATTGATAACTGTCACTGTGTAAGATGCTCTTTTTTAAAAAACAAATTTAGATAGTTTGACACCAAGACGTAGGGCTACCACACCCCAAACATTCTAGTTAGATGAGAATCTTTTATATTATTATTTTATTAAGGTAACATTGGTTTATAACTTTATATAGGTTTCAGGTGTACAGCATTATAATTTGACATCTGTGTGTATACAGCGTGTTCACCACTAAAAGTCTCATTTCTTTCCATCACCATACAGTTGACTCCCTTTACCCATTTTGCCCTCTGCCCATCCGCCTTCCCCTCTGGTAACCACCAACCTGTTATTTGCTTCTATGAGTTTGTTTTTGTTTTCTTTCTTTTTTTTTTTTATTCCACATATGAGTGAAATCATACACTATTTTTCTTTCTCCATCTGACTTATTTCACTTAGCATAATACCTTCAAGGTCCATCCATGTTGTCGCAAATGGCAAGATTTCATCTTTTTTATGGCTGAGTAGTATTCCATTGTATGTATATAGCACATCTTCTTTATCCATTGATCTGTTGATGGGCACTTATGTTGTTTTCATATCCCAGCTATTGTAAATAATGCTGTAGTGAACATAGGGGTGCATATATGTTTTCGAGTTAGTGTTTTTTGTTTTCTTTGGATAAATACCCAGAAGTGGAATAGCTAGATTATATGATAGTTCTGTTCATAATTTTTTGAGGAATCTCCATACTGTTTTCCATAATGGCTGCACCAAATTTATATTCCCACCAGCAGTGTATGAGGGTTCCCTTTTCTCCATATCCTCTCCAACAGTTATTTCTTGTCTTTTGGATAATAGCCATTCTAATGGGCGTGAGGTGATGTCTCATTGTGGTTTTGATTTGTATTTCTCTAATAATTAGTGATGTTGAACATCTTTTCATGTGCTTGTTGGTCACCTGTATATCTTCTTTGATAAAATGTCTATTCAGATCCTCTGCACATTTTTTTATTGGGTCGTTTTTTTTTTGTTGTATGAGTTCTTTATATATTTTGGATATTAACCCCTTATCGAAAGAATCATTCATTTGAAAAGATTTTAGGAAAGATTATGACTTCTCTTATTTTCTACTCTTTATATTTTAAGCAGTGAAAATATGAAATAGGAAGTGGCCAGTTTCCAGTAGAAATGTTGTCTTGATGTTGACTTCTTTCATGTAAGTTTTACTCATTGCTTTGTTTATTCTTGGTAGTGTTTGACTACAGTTATAGAGATTATGTTCTGTCCTGGTATGGAAACCTCAGCAGAGATGAGGGACAGCTTTACCATCTGCTCTTGGAAGACTTTTGGGAAATTGCCAGACAGCTGCGCCAGAGACTGAGCCATGTGGATGTGGTTAAAGTCGTCTGCAATGATGTTGTAAGAACTTTACTCACTCACTTCTGTGACCTGAAAGCTGCAAATGCCAGGTATTTGTTACAAATAACTTTCCCCCCTTTTTTCACATTAAGATATTTTCCTTATTGAGTAAGGTCTAAGTCAAGACTCTAGCGTATTCTTCGTCTTGCTGACAGTCGGCTTGAAATGTAGACATATTAAGGCGGAATAATTAGAGTGTTCTGATAGAGTAGGTTTTTAAAGATAACTTGCTAATAGAAAACCACTTTATAGACTTGCTTAATTTTGTAAATAACTTAAACAGTGAAATGGCATTTTGCTGAACCAGCACCGTCATGAACTTATTTCTAGTATTATGGGTACTTAGAAATAGAAAATTTAAATATAGTGTTTTATACTGTGATAGTGTCAGTGAGTTTACAATTTTTAGGAAAGTTTAAATTTTTTCTTTCTTTTTGGGAGTCCTGTGTTAAGAGGCTCTGTTGCGTCACAATATCCTGAAAATTGGTTTTTAAAAGGAACTTAATATTGGAGCTCGTGGGCTGTAATGAGAGAAGATGTTTCCATGTGAAAATTGCTAATATTTAGGCTTGTTAGCCCTTTGGACTGTTACATTGACAAGGTGTGTCTGTGCTTCTGAGGTGACTCTGCCTTTGGAAGAAGATTTCAACGAGGCTGATTCTGTGCTCATGACAAATTCCTATTTTCTTAGGTTTGCTGATAGGATCTTAAATGTCCATCTTACTCTTGAGCGAGTGTGAGAATGATGAATTATAACACTTCTAACTTGTGCATAAAAAGTAATCTTCATTGAAATGAGTAGCTTTCTGCCTGTTTGGATCTGGACTCAGATGGGGTATGAGCGGGGCTCCCTACAGTTAATGTGGCCTGTTCTCACTGATACTATTACTGCTTATTATTCCTTTACTTTCAGGGAAGAGAGAAAGTATTTGAAAAATATGAACGGGGATGAGTAAGCCTTGGCATCCTTATTGGGCAAGTGGCAACTCATATTCTCTTCTAAGAAGCCCTGTAGTATGAATTTATCAGAAAGCAGTCCCTCTTCTGCTCTGGGATGTTTCTCAGGGACTTGGTTGCTAAATGTGGTTGTGCAGCAACATCTCTCAGTTCACAGCTGTATTGCCTCTTCCCTTGAATTGTCTTCTCTCCCATTGTCTGCCTACCTCAGGCTTATGAGACCAAACTGCACAGAGCCATCACATGCCTATTATTTTCCGGCTTGCTGCTCCCAGCGTTTTGCAAACTTTTTAAAAGCTGTGACGCATAGTAAGAAATACATTTTATATTGTGACCCAGTTTCATAAAACAACACTCATTACCTGTGATAAATTTGATATTTTTTGTTTGTTAACATTTTTTTAAAATGGTGTTGGAGGCTGACTAAATTTTATTTCTTTCCTTGTGAGTCACACCCCATAGTTTGAGAAAATTACTGTAGGGCAGTGGTTCTCAGATTTTGTGGTCTCAGGATCCCTCTATACTCTTAAAAGTTGTTGAGAACCTGGAAGAGCTTCTGTTTATGTGGGTTGTATCGTGGTGTGCTGGAGCCAGCTTGTCCTGGTTGGTGAGAGCCGATTGTGCACCTCTCTTCCCAGTGCTGAGTTCAGTGGTATCACGTCGTTAGCTTGTAATTGGTCATGGTGGGAGTATTTACACTGTGGAATGGGCAAATGCTACAAATCAGAGCTTGTTTCCCTTGGAGAGCCAGGTGTTAAACATTTATCAGCTCACCACTCATTATATCCGTCAATATTTCCCATATTACATATTAAAACTAAGAAAGCTTTAAAGAGCAAGAATGCACAGTACTCTTTCCCTTAGCCATCAGGGTGATGATGTCATCACACATCATGTAGTCTCTGGAAAACTCCGGTCTACTTGTGAGAATACGAGTGAAAAAGACAAATGACCTTTTTGTATTACTATGAATATAGTTTTGACCTCACAGATCCCATGAAAGGGGCTTGAGGACGCTTAGGAATCTCCAGGCCACCCTTGGAAAACTGCTGTTTATAGAGGAGGTAACTTCCAGGAAGGGGGTGTGTGAACTAATAAGGAAGGTGAGAGAAATAGGCCTCTTGGATGACCTCCCTAGAGTCTCAAAAGCTTCAGCCTTTCCTTTTGAGTGTTCAGCAACCCCTTAGAGCACCTGCTAATTTGCTGTGGTATCTGTTATATAAAGTGCTCCATCGTTCTGCCTGGCAGATACTGTCAAAGACTTGTTTGAATTCAGTGGCAGCTCATTTTAAAAGAAAGCATTTAAATTATGTTCCAGTAGAGGACAGTGTTTTAAATCAATGTTGTATTCCAGTTAGAACACTGATGGATTTAGGTGTGGGAGAAGAGCAAGTGGTTAGAGAAATTTAGTACTTTTATGATGACCTAATTTCAACATGAGAATATATTTTTCATTGAGACATTTACTAGCTTCTGAAATTACTACTTTTATGGATAATATAAAAATATTATAGGTACGGCATCAGAATAATAGAAATAGAGAATTGATTCCATTTTAGAAACTCCTTCTCTTTGGGCTTCTAGGTTTCTTATGCCAAGGGTGGATTTATTTTACTGATGTCTAGGCTGTGCCTGGAAGCTGGAAGCTCTAGTTGATGATTCTTATTAAAGAAAAAAATCTACCACTCTTCTCTGGGATTATGGATATTTGAAAAAGTACTGGTGGGTCACTGGTGTTTTGCATATAGATGATCGTGCCCCAGAGGTGAACCCTGGAGCACCAATATCTGATTGTGCATCATCTTCTGCAAATCACACAGTGAGACGGGCAGACAGTGTGTCTAGGTTTGATGGCTTTATCTGTGCTTGTCTTCCCCAGGTAAACAGTGTCCTCGTCCTAGAAATCTCCACTGGTGTGCAGATATCCACTGGCTGCAAAATGACTTTGGCAGCCTGGGAAGCACCCAATTGAATTGGCCGCTATCAGACAAAAGAATAATAAATTGCATTAATGAAAGCAACACATCCTCTGATTGACTGTCAGGCAATTGTGTGGAGGCAGCTTTCCGGTCAGCCTGTATTTATTTCCAGGCCAACATTCTGTTGCTGCTTTAAGCCAATCCAGATCACATTTAATTCTTGTCTCTGCTTCCTCTTCCTTTGTCCCATCTGTCTTGTTCCAGCCTGTTTCAGGAAAATCTAAAAATGATTGCTTTTATGCTATTAAATCAATAGCATCTTTAATTTCGTAGTCTCCTTCTCACAATCTCTGCATTTTGTTTACCAGTAAAGCATTGGCATCCTGGTTAAGGGAAAAAATGTCTTTATTCACATATTTTTCTTCTTGATCACTGAAATATTTTTTCCCTTTCATCTTTGTAATCTCTAATTATGGTGTAAAGTATCTGGACTTGAGAATCAGATGGAACAGGACTTGAGAGTTTTTCTACCATTTGTTACCTCTGTGACTTTGGACTATTCACTTAACCATTCAGATCCTTAATATTCTCATCTATAAAATGGTGAGGATGGTATCTACTATTGGTGTTGTTGGGGAGATTCATAATTTTACATATGAAACTTACAAAAGGTTAGTGTGCTTTTGCTCACTCAAGGAATGAATACTTAGTGGTAAGTAGTAGGAATTGCAATACAAATAATTGATCCACACTGAAGAAGAAGGATGCAGCCAGGACTGAGGCTACAATACACCAGAAGGGTGGATGGACATTTTCTAACCCAGAAGTAGCCATAGGCCTTGTGTCCCTTTCTTGGCTTCTAAAGCAATACTTGATGTTCACTTACTAGAGGGCGTCATGGGAATATCCTGCTCAGAGTTAGCAGAAGGTTCTAGGGAGCTCAGCTCTCCTTTCACCCTAGATCAAGCTTGTCTGACCAACTGTCTGGCCTTTGGTTCACTCAGAAGATTTTCCCCTAACCCACTTCTAGGAGGGAGAGGAACTTGTGGAAGTCTGAGGACCAGGCTCCTTTTATCGTCTGCCTTCCATTAGAACAGAGAAGGGACTATGTATACCTAGAGAGAGATTTTGATATTATATAAAGCAACTTCTCTTGTTAAAGTGGATTTTTTGGGTGCCAACTTCCCCGAATAAATATCAACCAAATATATATTTTAAAATTAAGTTTTACCCTTAAAAGTGCTTGAGATGACAGAGTAGCATCTGAATCTTTCTATATTAAAATATCAACTCTAGCTGACAGCATAGCTAGAGTTTAAAATGATTGAAGATGCCATTTTTTAGAAAGTCAGATATGTATTAGTATATGTACAAAGGCTTACTCTTAAAATCTCTGTTCATGTTGCTGGATTTGCCCATTAGGATTGAATTCCTCTTGCTTGTTGTAGAAGATAAAAGAGGAAACTTTCCTTTTTTAGTGTTTGCACTCTAGAAACTAGTCTTCAGTCTCTAGTGCAAAAAAAGAAAATCACAGCTAACTCCTGGGAGACACTAGTCATAAAGGCGCCAATATGCATTTATTTGTTTCATTTCCTGTGTAACACCTAGTATGCTTCCATCCCCCCTGTTTAGTGTTTTGTTTTTTCTTTCCAGTTTTGGTCGTTAATTACTATAAGAAGCCCATAAGCTTTGCCTTTTGTCTGGAAGATGTTAGAAAAATTAGCTGCCTAGTCTTTATTGAATTGCTATCAGGAGACTGTGGGAAGGGAAGGTATAGAAAGTTCTTCTTTCCACTTGTTTTCACTCAGATCTTCCAAAATAATGGTCCTGGGATAGTTTTGGGGTCAGTGCTGACAGGGAATTCATGACCAGGGTTGGGAAGACTGGCTGGAAAAGACTTGAGAGCCTGGCGGAAGGCAGTTTGCCATTCAATTACGTAGTATCAAGTCATGGACCCTCTCCTCAGTAGAAATACAGTAGATTTTTTTATCCGATGATCACCCAGTCAGGAAAGCTGGCTGGCGACCCTGGTTTATGTTTTGTTAGATTTTTTTTTGAAAAATGAAGCTGTAGATCACGTTTAAGAAGAGACCTAGGAGCCTTAAAAATAATCTAGTTAAGGAAATACTCATACCTCTCTGGGTTGTTGCTGTGATTTGGGAGTTATGTATAACTGTTGATGCTACTTAAGGTTTGAAATCCCAAAAGGCCGTGCATTTGCATTTTTCAAGATTAGTCTGTGATTGAGAAAATTATTGACTAATGATCTTGTTGAGGAGTGGCCACAATTATTAAAACTGATGTATTATTGCCCATTTGAAATATTTTTTACCTAATGGTACATAACCAAATTGTTTCCAGAAATTTCTTTCCTTTTCCTTCTTCATTTATTTATTTTTCTAGACATGAAGAACAGCCGAGGCCTTTTGTGTTGCATGCATGCTTGAGGAACTCAGATGAAGAAGTAAGATTTCTACAAATGTGCTCTCGGGTTCTGGTGTTTTGTCTCCTCCCCTCAAAGGATGTCCAGTCTCTCAGCTTACGTATAATGCTTGCAGAAATTCTCACAACAAAAGGTAGACTTTTAAAAGTAATTGATATTACTAATGTGATTGTGCAAACAAATGTGCTACACACTAATGTGATAACACTTTGTATGACACTTGTGCAGACCTTGTATACTGTGGGACATAAGGGAAAAAACATCAATTTTAAATGTCACTCAGAGAAGGCGTCATTTGGCCACACATGATAAACACAATTTTTACCTAACATATTGCCAAATGCATAGTCCATTCTGTTTATAACAGATAACCAGTCCTTATGCTCTCCACAGGAAATCGTCCATTTGGTATAGCTTTTGAGTTATCCAGGCCAATAATATATGCATTAGTGAATGAATATCTATACTCAAACTCCAGTGTGCATTTACTTAAAATACCTTTGCTATAAGATTCATTGATAATGCCTATATGTAATTTTGTGAACTTGAAATAAAAAAGGAACTGTACCACAATATAATGTGATTCCTAGAATAAAGTGTACTCAGGGAAATGCTTAGCCAGGGTAAGAAACATGGAAGAAAATATGATCTAAGAGAAACTTTTCCTATCTCAGAGTCTCAGACAAATAATACTGCATTTGATACTCATTGATTGAATATCTCTTTATCTCAGGATTAGCCAGCTGATCCCATTAGCTGCTACAACCAACCACAGTGAAAAGGGGAACTTTTTAGGATGAATTTGTAACAGTGTCATTGACTTTAACACTTCCTCCCTAAGGTCTGCTTTCACCAGTTGGGCGAATGTCAACTTTCTGCAGACAAAACGTTTTGAGCCTTATAAAAGATATAAAAGAAAAAAATCAGTGTACTTCAATAGCTTTTTTAGCAGGTTGAGTTCCAAATGACTTTCTTTCATTGTTCCTTTACATTTAGCTCATTTGTTAAAACAACCACTTGGTTGTAGCCATAGTTGGTGGCATACCCAGAGGGATAGGTGGCCATGTATGTGAGTGTGTGTGTGTCTGTGTGTGTGTGAGTCCCCAGTGTGCGTGTGTGTGTGTGTGTGTGAGAGAGTCCCCCATTTGGGTAGTTTAAAAATGTTTCCCAAATGTAATTTCAATTATGTAATATGAAAACAATTATGTTAAAGGAGAATACCTTTTCAAGTGGTGCTTTCTTGTCCTTCCCACAGTCTTGAAGCCAGTAGTGGAGTTGCTTAGTAATCCAGATTACATTAACCAGATGCTGCTTGCCCAGTTAGAGCACAGAGAACAGATGAATGAACATCACAAGAGAGCCTACACCTACGCTCCTTCTTATGAAGAATTCATCAAGCTTATTAACAGCAACTCTGATGTGGAGTTCTTGAAGCAACTAAGGTATTTGGTCTTCAATTGTAGCGTGACAGTAGCTGCTAATTATCATCCCCTGCCTAGTTAGGTAAAAAAAAATGTGGTTGTCAGGGAAACAGAAATAATGGAAGTCCATAAATCTTGCTCTTTAGTGACAACTGAATTTATCCAGCTTCTCCTTTAGCAGTGGAATTAGTTTGTTCAGAGTATCCAAAGTATCATGTTTTTCACATGATTAGGTTATAATAGATTGAAAGCTGTTCAGTTGTTATGAGTACCTTGCTTAGCTGCTCAGATGCTTGCCTTAGAAAAGCATTGGGAGGTGATGATGTGTTTTTTAAATTACAGTGTAGAACATTGTGTTGATTTTTACTTTTCTTAGAAAGTGCAGAGGCCATGTTTGGGAATAAAGGGTTCTTGTGTGTGTGTGTGTGTGTGTGTGTGAGGAAGACCAGCCCTGAGCTAACATCCATCGCCAATCCTCCTCTTTTTGCTGAGGAATACCGGCCCTGGGCTAACATCCGTGCCCGTCTTCCTCTACTTTATATGGGATGCCGCCACGGCGTGGCTGACAAGCAGTGCGTCAGCGGGCGCCTGGGATCCGAACCCACGAACCCCGGGCTGCCAAGCGCAGACTAAACTGCTGCACCACCGGGCGGCCCCGGGAGGGAATAAAGGGTTCTTGACTAATTGTTTTGAGAAAACACATTTAAAATATATCCTAGGCGTCTCTTTTATACAGGAGTTCAATCTTCCTTATTGTACTTGAGATATTTTAGGGGTCAGTATGTATGGTTTTGTGTGTTTATTTTTCTTTTTCTTTCTACAGTGTATGTATATACAGTATGATTATGTAATATTGCATAGTTTGTGGTTTTCTAGGCCCGTTTCTCTAGTCACCCTTCTGTATTAGTGTCCCCAAACAAGAATACACGGTGAAGAGAGGGAAGTCTGGTGTGTTGGTTGTGCTTCTGATAAGTAATTTTGGTAAATCACTGATGGAAAAGTAAACTATTGGCTGAAATTGTGTCTTTGAACTATTTGAGGACTTTAGACTTGCCACATTTGCCTCTGAACTAGGGTCAACATTAAGGTGGGTCATGCTGCTCAGTTTTCTAATCTGAATAATACACCATCTAAGAGTCATACGTTGTAGATGGCATTGTGTTTTTGTAAACTATGTCACATGTTAATCTAAGTCCCACAAATGTATAATGGTGGGTTTAACCGTATGATTTTGTTCACAACTAATTTAATTCTTATGAGATATAATCTCTGGAGATTTTATTCATGCTTCTCTTTCTATGTATAATCTTGAATAAGCTATATGTTACTCATTTATAATAGATTTGTGATTACTTATGCCTGAATCTGAAAATGCCTTTTTGATGTCTGCGATATTTGAGCTGATAGAGAACCCAAGGGCCAGTATTCCAGGTTTGTTATCTGAGGCTTACAGGTTACATCTACTCAAAGACCATCCTTACCAGGGCTTCCTTTGACTCCTTTTAAAGTGTCATTCCATAAAAAGTGAAAGAGCTCACAATGACAGGACACACTTGTTGCCTCCTGTTCTCTTTAAAATTCTCAAAACACACACACCAAGCTCTGGTTCTACAGATGCTATTCAAACCTACACTCGGATATTCCTCTACTTTGTGCTTTTATACTTGTTGTTCCCAGATGTGCTATATGTGGTGTGACCAAGGTAATGTGATGCCCACCCTCTGTGGAATTGACATTTCCTCCTGAGACGTTGTTTACGAGATGATATCTCATGTTGATAAGTTGTGGATGCATTGAATTCATAAGCATTTTTCCCCTCTTAAACAATGAGGTCAGACATGGACCATTTGGTAACTCCAGGGGAGTTTAAGATAACAATCTAGGATCAATAGAGGCAGGTACTTCAGTCAGTCAGTATTTATTCTTCCAGATTTATGGATGAGTGTTCTATTTTGTGTACCAAACAAAAGATTCCAGCACTGCACACATGGTGACATAGTTAATGGTGTAACAAAAAGGTGCCAAAAGACTTTTTTTTATCAGAACTAATTATTTTTAATGATCAACTATTGGTACCCTAGCACTGTCTGTCATTGTGTATCTGAGCAAAATTCCTGTATTATAAGATGAATGAATCTTTTTGTGTGTGAGGAAGATTAGCCCTGAGCTAACGTCCATTGCCAATCCTCCTCTTTTTGCTGAGGAAGACTGGCCCTGGGCTAACGTCTGTGCCCATCTTCCCCCACTTTATATGGGACACTGCCACAGCATGGCTCGACAAGCGGTGCGTTGGTCCACGCCCGGGATCCAAACCTGTGAACCCCAGGCCACCGCAGCAGAGCGTGCGAACTTAACTGCTATGGCACTGGGCCAGCCCCTAAGGTGAATGAGTCTTAATAGGAATTAATGGTTTATCTTCTTCAAAATGTAGTAGCCAAAGGCTCAGGACTGTTTGAAATGCTATAAATATCTTAATGTTGGCAGTTCATCATCTAGCAGGTAAAGAAGTAGCTCAGCAAGAATTGCCCTTTAAAAAACAAAAGCATGGTATCTACTGCCCCAGGATGATCAGACAACCTGCTTTTGTCACTGTAGGAGCATAGTGGATTGCCTTCACCTGAGTGGCCAAAGATTGTACTAGAAATTCTGATTTTACATTTTCCCTTTTCCTTCTAATAGGTAATGGAACAAAAACAGTAAGAGCATTTAAATCTTTCTTTAACATCACTTCCTCTTGATCTCATAAATAGGGCAACATTGAAGCAGACCCTCTGTTGGGCACTGGGAAATTTAAGGGGCAGTAGAAATGCTGAACTAAAGAATGGCTTTTTCAAAAATTCAGGTATAATTCACATACCATGGAATTCACCGTTTTAAAGTGTAGAATTCAGTGGTTTTTAGTATATTCAAAGGCTGTGCAACCATCACCAGTAATTCCAGAGTATTTTCATCACCCTAAAAAGAAACCCTGTGCCCATTAGCAGTCACTTCCTATTCCTCTCCTCCCCCTAGCCCTTGGCAATCACGAATCTACTTTCTGTCTCTATGGATTTGCGTATTCTGGACGTTCATATAAATGGAATCGTGCAGCTGTGGCCTGTTGTGTCTGCCTCCTTTCACTCAGTGTAACGTTGTCAAGGTTCATCCATGTTGTAGCATCTATCAATACTTCATTCTTTTTTTTTGGCTGAATAGTATTCCATCGTATGAATACACCACATTTTGTTTATCAATTTATCAGTTGATGGAAAATTTGTACTTTTAAAGAATACCTTCTGAGTGATCATTGAGCATCTTCAGTAGTATTAGTGTTGATAAATGACACTAAAATGAAATGTTGTAGATTCCTAACCTCTTCCTACCCACCCTGCGCCCCGCTCCCTGTCCCGCCCAGCATGCCTGCCACCAACAAGGACAGATGGAGGCAAGACACCAGGAAGGGCTGTTCCTTTTGTGCATCATTCCTGTGCCATATATTGTATTCTCTTTTGTGTCTTCCACCTTACCCTTAGGCATTGGGTTTCCAACGGAGTTTATAGAGTCAATGGGGAGGAGACTTGGAGGTCCTTTGGTGATTAGGTAATCAAACTCTTCAGGTGCCTACTCTATTAAAAGCCAAAAGAATACAGTTTCAGATTTAATTGAGTTGATGTAATGACTGAGTCCAACTGGAATGACCTATTCTTCTGACCTCCATTTCTTCATAAGCTTTCAGTTCCTCGGGTAAATCTTGGGACAATGTGTTGATAACTTCCCCTAGAAGGGCTGCAAGATTCTTTTGTAACAAGGAGTGTAAGCTTGTTGAAAGAGTCACGTGCACCTGGCGACATCAGCTAACGGGATCGTGGTAATCCTGAAGAATTTATGGTCTCCCAGCGAGCTTGGCAGGGAACCTTAGGAGAAAATACTGTGAAAGGCATATACACGTGATATACACATCCAGAGTTATTTCCTGAGGCATCTTCCCCTGGACCTGTGACTATGAGACAACTCCTTGAGCTTTGCTGTGTAATAGACTTTCATCTAGTTCTGCTGGATGTAGCACTGCTGTGTCTTTTATCCACGGGGCTGTTGTCCCTATTCCTTGTATCTTAGGAACAGACCTGAGGGCCAACCTTTATTCCCTGCTTCTTGCACAGCTCCAGCTGGCAAGGCTTCCAAGTACAACTGCAGTGGCAGAAATTGATCTTTTTGCTCAAAAAAAGTAGTTGATGTTACATAGATTATCTTGTTACCTGGCTGCTCATTGTTTATCTGATAGAAAAATTGCTCTCTCTTCAATGGTCAGGTCTGCTCACTGTTATTGACAGACACAGTTTCTATCAGGCTCCTGTCTAAAGCCTCCATCACTGCCCAGCTCTAATGGAGCTGCTTTCTTCAATCATAGTCTGAACTTTTCTGGAACAATTAGAGTACTCTGCTGTCTGACTTTATTAATGTTTTAGGTCACTATCTTCCAATTGCTCTCCATAAAAAATTTTTTTTTTTGAGGAAGACTAATCTAACTGAGCTAACATCTGTTGCCAATCCTCCTCTTTTTGCTGAGGAAGACTGGCCCTGGGCTAACATCCGTGCTCATCTTCCTCTACTTTATATGGGATGCCGCCACGGCATGGCTGACAAGCAGTGCATCAGTCCGTGCCCGGGATCTGATCCCGTGAACCCCGGGTCACTGAAGCAGAGTGCGTGAACTTAACCACTAGGCCACCAGGCCTGCCCCTCTCCATAAAATTTTGAGGTGGGCTGCCTAAGGCAGGGAATGTCTTATTTAGACTAAGCAGTGATGAAACCATCCATTTTTATTTCGTACATATTTGGGAGATAGATGCATATTTTCTAAAGGAAATAAAATCATTCAACTCTGGTAGGCTGAAATGCATTAAAAATAAACAAAAAACCCCTTGAAGGTGATAACTGTAGTTCTGCAGTAGTTTCTTTTTTTTTTGAGTCAGCATGAGATGCTTTCACAGTGAGATTGTAGAGCTAAAAATGCTTCCTTTAACTATACTAAATTAATGGTTTTTAACCTTGGCCATATATTAGAATCACCCAGGCTTAAAAAAAATTACAGTTGGATATGGCACTGCCTTTTGTAGCTACTTCTTTTTTCTTCTTTTCTGGCATCCAGGTTGTCAAAGTGAGGATGTGGTGGCTGGACTGGCATAATAGATTGAATTTTCCAGGGTCTTCTAGTAGGAGCAGTGATCAACTCTGCAAACAAAACAGAGGCTAAAAATCTGACTGTCACGTGGATGCAGGATATTAAGGAGCGGCTGAATAGATTTCCCACTGCCCGTGTGGGTGGTGGGATGATGACCACAGTCAAGGAAGGCAAACTCAAATTCAGAGTGAAGATGCATCCATTAGTGAACCTTGACAATTACAACCATACTGGAGAAAGGACTGTGTGTTCCTTTATTTTGAAGATAAAGCGGGAGTCAGAGTAAACATTAAGCAAAGGAGAAATGGAAAGTTCTGCCCTTGCAGAAACTCTTGTGAAGGAGGAGGCAGATTGGGGCCCAGGAATGCATCCAGTGCTGAGCTGTGTAATTCTTCAACGTATTTGTGAAACGTACTCTGAAAATTATCTGCTCTTCCATGAGATGCCTGGGCTTCACCCCCAGGAATTTTTATATAACTGGCCTGGAGTGGAACCTGGGCGTCAGTATTTTCTATAAGCTCCCCAGGTGATTATAACCTGCAACTAGTATTGAGAATCTCTTTTCAATGGATATTCTTCCACATGCTACCAAGGTGAATTCTTGGCTAGATATCATGTCGTGTAATTTGTTATATTTTAATTCTTTGAAAACTGTTTATCACTGTTTGAGACATATAGTAAGTCTGTTGAGGAGAATATTGACGCATCAGGACACCTCATCCTTCTACCATGTTTATTTTAATCAACAATGGGCATTTTATCACTGACCTTCCTGAGAGATGTGTTTAACCCAAGGTTTCTCAACCTTGGCAAAATTGATGTTTTGGGCTAGGTAATTCTTCGTTGTGGGGGTTGTTCTATTTATTGTAGAATATCAGCAGCATCCCTAGCTTCCACCCACTGGATGCCAGTAGCACCCCCACAGTTGTGACAACCAAAAATGTCACCAGGCATTGCTATTTGTCCTCTGGGGGACAAAATTGCCCCTGATTAAGAGCCACTGGTTTAACCCCATCAATAGATTGGAGATACTTATAGTGGGAGATACTTAAATTTTTCAGTTAGGATTAGATTCAGCTGAAAATTATAGAAAACCCACAGAATGATGATGACTTAGCAAAGTACAGAGGGTTTTTTCCTTATATAAAAGAAATCTGGAGTAGGCAGTCCAGGACTCATATGGGGGCTCCACCTTCTTCAAGGACCCCAGGCTCCTCCCAGCTCACTGCTCTGACATCCTAAGGGTGTATTCTAAAATGCCATCCATCATATCCTAATTCCAGGAAGCAGAATGAAGGCAGGGTAAGACAGTGGCTAAGGTCATGCACTGTCTGTCTTTCAAGGAAATTTCTGGAAGCTGCTACATAACATTTCTGCTTATATTTTGTTGGTTGGAACAATTGAGATATCGTAAGTAGTTTTATTCTGTGCAGCCTTTGGCTCAGGTAAGAATGGAGGATTCTATTACTAAGGAAGAAAGAATAATGGATATGGAATAGGCAAGTAGCTAGTTTACTACAGCACCATGTGTTGTATAGTTACAGTGAGGCAGGATAGCGCTACTTCCCACGCAGTGCCAGACAGGTGCCACTCCCTGTCCTGGACTGGACGTTTACCAGGATTAAAGAGATGCCAAGCAAATGGTCAAGAAGGGGAAACTCTCTTTGTTTTTAAGCTACCATTTGTTGAATATCTAACATGTATTAAGCACAATGTCAGGTTCTTTATAATCATCATCTGATCATAATAACAACTATGAATTAGATACTGTTATTCTCATCGTATGGTTGAAGAAAGTAAAGTGACTTGCCCTGATCACATAGCTGAGTAACAGAGCTGGGATTTGAACTCATCATGTCTGACTTGCTACCCAGGTGGGTAGAAAACAGCAGTGACACAGGGCCTCAACCTTGTGGGATTTCCTACAAGTGTGGAGATGACTCTCTACTGTCCAGGAGTCTTTGCAGGCACTGATCCTTGCATGGAGAATAGTACCATCTGAAGTACCATTATCTGTTACGAAGACAGTGATAGACTGCCAGAGAAACAAGTAGTAGTAAAGAAAAGCAGAGCAGCCTGTCACTGCCATAATTTCATTTACCACCAGTCCAATCTTTATTAGATTTTTCAGTTCTGGATTTATTTATTACTGACCCCTCATTTAAAGAGCAACATGAAGAATCTGAAAATACTAGAGAGGAAATTCTAATGAATGAAAGGTTTAAAATTAAAAAGATTAAGGATTATTTAGCTTGGAGAAGAGAAGGAAACCGTTTATGTAATCTGTGAGACTGATGCGGTGTTTTCTGTTTTACTAGGATAAAGCAAGAGGCAGTGGGCATAATGAATGGATTAACTTAAAAGATCATAATTAACAAGGGAGTGGGTTACGGAGGGTATTTGTGAAACATGTTTTCTTTAGATATTGAGGGGATGGATTTTTACCTCTGAATTTGCACATGAAGGTAATATATTAAAAATATTAAAATTCTTAAAATTGCATGCTTTCTGTGTAGAAGAATTTAAATTACTTGACTGTTCAGTGTTTTGAGCAGTGATTCTGAAAATATATTGGGAATCATGAGCAGTAAAATAGGATTACGTTATGGAGGAACATGAAAGAAAAAATCGAGCATACGTTAAGATGAACTAATGCACCGTGTCAGAAATCAATAAGCACATATGAATTGCTGAGGAAAAGGTTAGTGTGGGTGGACAAGAAGATGAAAAATCATAAAGTGTAAAACAAAGAGAAGCCTGGCAAATTTTTATGAAAAGAATAAATGAATATAAATTTAGTTTGAAAAAACTCATTAAAATGCAAGGCTGCCTAAGAGAAATGTTCTAAAAGATCTTTCAGTTTCATGAAAAATAACAGTACGTGACTTCAGAATATAATTCCTTCTGTTGTTGTCTGGGAAATAGTAGAGGGCACAGAGGTGGGAGATAAACATATCAGAGAACACAAGTATTTTCATTTAGGAGGAAGGATAATTAAGTATCGGTAGCAAGGTAAAATTTGTTACAAGAAGGGAAAATTTTAGTGTAAAGAAGTTTATGATCTCTCTGAAAGTAAAGAATTCATTATGTACTTCTAACTGAGCAACACTGGCTCTGCGGGTGAGGTGTATGTACTTTATGATTGATGGGTGGGACCACAAGTCAGTTTATGTAAAGTACTTGGCCCAGGATCTGCGTATTCCTAATTGTTAGCTGCCACCATTGTTGTTGTAATAATCATTCTTCCAAGGATTGCAAAGAGGTTTAATTCATTGTGAACACTGCTGCATTACTAGTGGCCCACTGGAATGCGGTATTTCATTTCGGGGTTTGAGGAGGCCCAATAAAAAGCAATGCTCCTCTCTCCATCCTGAGGTTTGAACCATCTTAGGGTCAAGGATAAGGCAAATGAAGGCCAAAATGTCACTCTCATTACGGATAGATTCCAGAGGATGTAGTTCATATATGCGAGCAGTGCACTGTCTAAAACAGAGTCTCAGAATTAGACAGTCTTTCCCAGTTGGCAATGCTGGACCCGAGTAAGCCTCCTCATCCCTGTTTCTCCCTCCCTCCCCATCTCCCTGGCAGGTGCAGAGTCCACTGGCTGGCTGCCCTTGGAGGCAGAGAACACATGTTCTTAAGAGGACGGAGAACAGAAGGGCTGTGCTTCACATGCCCTTACTCCTCCTCTTTGATTAGATTAAAAGCCTCTTCCTGGGCCTGCCCAGTGGCGTAGTGGCTAAGTTCGTGTACTCTGCTACAGCGGCGGCCTGGGGTTTGCAGGTTTGGATCCCGGGCATGGGCCTACGCACTGCTTATCACGCCATGCAGTGGCAGGCATCCCACATGTAAAGTAGAGGAAGATGGGCACGGATGTTAGCCCAGGGCCAGTCTTCCTCAGCAAAAACAGGAGGATTGGCAACAGATGTTAGCTCAGGGCTAGTCTTCCTCACACACACACAAAAACAGAACAAACAAGAAAACAAAAAAACCTCTTCCTTCTCTTGGGAGGAGAGGAGAGGAGTGAATGAGAGGTGGAGAGAGATCAAGGTGGAGGTGGAGAGAGGTGGAGATTCTTATATTCAGAAGGAAACATCAAGTCGGAGGTGGGGTGATGTGGATGGGTGGTGCTTTTTTCTTTACGAAAAATGGCTGTGGTGCTAAGTCTCTACTCAACAAAAAAGAATTTTATGGTTCACGAGGTCTGCTAAAGGAATGGTGGTAGACGTGGTGTGCTGGTAATTTTTAACAGCTGGCTTTTTGGGGGGAGGGGTGAGAAACCCTCACTTGTAGCGTTTGCTGATTTCTGTGGTGTTAATACTCCCGCCATGGCTGATGTAAAGCCACCAGCATGATATCACTGAACTTGTAGTAACAACCATTTTATATATGTAGTGTAAATAACCTTGAGCATAGATAACAGTAAAACGAATAAAATGGTTAGGAAATGATGAGTTTTGAGTACTTTTACCTTTTAAAAAATATAACTTATTTAGTTGTAAGTTTATATAATTTAATTTTAATAATGGTAGGTTTAATTCCTGAAAATTTTAACAGCCAGCTCTCATGAGCTGGCATATGCCTTGCACACTGGCTCCAGCACAGCACTGATTGGTGGCCACACATGCTGTGTCTTTTGATGACCCTGTACCAGACAGAAATACAGGTGGTTTGTTTCTTTTTTTGGTGAGGAAGATTAGCCCTGAGCTCACATCTGTTGCCAGTCCTTCTCTTTTTGCTGAGGAAGATTGGCCCTGGGCTAACATCTGTGCCCATCTTCCT
Organism: Tapirus indicus; assembly: GCA_031878705.1. Lineage (NCBI taxonomy): Eukaryota > Metazoa > Chordata > Mammalia > Perissodactyla > Tapiridae > Tapirus > Tapirus indicus. The sequence goes on along the minus strand of CM062937.1, from coordinate 26,804,016 downwards.
CTGCTTTATATGTGGGACGTCTGCCACAGCATGGCTTGATAAGGGGTATGTGGGTCCACGCCTGGGATCCGAACCTGTGAACCCTGGGCTGCCGGAGCAGAGTGTGCAAACTTAACCACTACGCCACCGGGCTGGCCCCCGGAAATGCAGTTTTTCTGGAGGCAAATGAGGGTCGACAACACAAGAAGTCAACCTGTAGTGATCAGTCAAACATCTAACGTAGAGCCTGGCCAAGAACGTAGGCTCAAGAGTCAGGCAGAGCTGGGCTTCACGGACCTGGTTTGCGTTCTGGCTTTGCTGCTTACAAGCTGCATGACCTTGGGCAAGTCATTTAAACTCTAAGCCTCCGTTTTAACTGTGAGGTGGAGAAAATAGTTCCTCTTTCATAGGATTGTGGTGATAGTTAAATGAGATAATGCATGTAATGCATGAACACGGTTCTCAGGGTGTGCCAGACTCCCAGTAAGAGCTGAAAAATATAACAGTTGTCAAGAGAAGGCAACAAAATCCTCAGATCCTAACTTGAACAGGATTAATGGATGAGATGAGGCAACATAATATCTTATTTCAGGAAAACCTTACTCAAAACATGTATAAAAAGTCATTAGGACATTTTCAACATAGACCATAAAACTGGGCAACTAACTAAAAATGATATTCAATAAACATTCTGAATGAAAATGCCTTATGTAAGAATTGAGAATGAAACATATAGCAGTGGTGCTGTATGTATGTGTATAAACAAACACTTTGTAATGATATTAATAGTTGACATAAAAATATGAGGAATGCTAGTAGAAGTAGAAATTAGATATAAATAGCAGAGACAAAAATTGGGGCTTTCTTGAGGTTAACTAAAGGATACCAGCTAGCCAGCATTGACAAAGCTTTGGTGCTTCTGTAACATGTAATTTCTGTAGGCTCTGGAAACTAGAAAATGGACATGTGGTAACATGTAGTTATTTTAGGAGATTAAAAGATATAAACAAGATTAAAAAAATAGAAATGACTTATTACAAACAGATGAAAACTGTTCATATTTGGTATATGTACTTCCAGATTATTTTCTGTATATGTAACATGAAGCGTGTGTGTATACGTGTTTACATACATTCAGGACACCTCAGGCTGCTCTGGTCCAGAACTTTCTAACTGATATAACTCAAATAGCATACAGGAGTGTGGAGATCCTTACCCCTCGAGGTGGCTGGGTAGGGCCTGGGATGGCTGGTTACCCCAGTGTTCTGTTCAAATATTATCATTTGCTGTGTGTGCCACGAGTGGAAGAAGGTTAGAAAGCATGCCTTAGTCTTTCTGTGGAATCAGCCGCCTTTCACGCCTAGAAAAGTGGAAGACAGGTTTAAAACAGCCCCTTCAGTGAAAAGAACCTCTTACTCCTCCCAGTCCTAACTGAAAATATTTGCCTTGTTTGTGCCCCAGCTCCCTGGCACCTCTTACTGAACACCATTAAACAGACCTCGCGAAAAAAGGCTCAGAACCTTGTTATTTGTGGTGGCACTCAGACATAAAAACCAAAATGAGATACTTTTCTTTGTTCATAATATTGGTGAAGATGAAAAATTTGATGACACCTGATGTTGGCGAGTGTGTAGGAAAATAGACAACCTCATGTCCTGCTGATATGAGTATAAATTATTACATTTCTGTAACAATTTTATAATATGAAAAACAGGTCACAAGATGTACATTCTTTTTGATACAATTATTATTTATAAGAATTTATCTTAAGGAAATAATCATGAATGTGTAGAAAGATTTCTCCAAGAAAATGTTTCGTGCAATTTTATTTACAATAGAGAAAAACTTGAAATAACCAAAATGCTTAAAATTTTGGCACCCTTATACAATGGATTGCTGTGTTAACAGTGGTGTTGCATCAGAATATTTAATAATATTGGAAGATAGTAACTGTAAGTTGATATTTTAAAAAGACTCTATTATAGCATAAATCCAGTGTCATAAAACAAAAAAAAATTATGTTTGCATAAAAAAAAGTTTATAAAGATATACCAGATGTTAATCGTGGTTAACTTTGAATGTTGTGTTTTGTGTATTTTCCCATGTTTTTCAATGAACATATGTTACTTTAGAGAAAGTAAAATCTGCCGGCCGTTTATCAGGCTGGGATAACAGACCCTAAAGCCAGCTACAAAGTTAACAGGAAACAATATTTCTTCCCAGTATACGCAACGGGCTGTAAAATGTCATACTGATTCCTTTCTTTGAGTAACTACTGCTTTCTCCTTTGCTGAGAAATTGTGCTCTCTAAAATCTTAGACTATCAGAAACTTTGCCGTTTGAAATTATATCAGTAAAAATGACACATCCTACTCTTGCCTGGAGGATTTCAGTCACTTTGACTCAAAGAAGCAGCCTCATTTATCACTCAGACGCAGGGCTGCGGATAAGGGGTTTCTGGACTCTACATTCCATATCTTATCTTAACTTTGTAGTTTCCAAGGACATAGGATCCTTGATCCGCCCGAAACTGATCCCTTTACACAGCCCTGCATTGAGCCTGTCACAGTGCTGCTTCATTTAAGTTTCATCTACGCTCCACCCTTCCCCAGAATCCCATAGTAATTTTACCTTTTCTTTTTTGGGGGGAAGATGCTGCCACAGTTCCTCTTGCTCATTGTGGTGGGTCAGTAAACCTGGTTTTGTTGAACTACAGTGACCTGGTGGTCATAGATTGGTTAGGAAAAATTAAGGCTTCTTTAAAATTTTTTTAACATATGGTACACACACACACACACACACACACACACACACACACACACACACACACACACACACACACACACACACACACACACACACACACACACACACACACACACACACACCCCAACTCCCTAAGGAATCAACAGCACTGTTAAGGAACAGTAATAGTAGTTAACATTTATTGAACCCTCACTGTGGGGCAGGCACTGTTCCAGATTTTAGAGGTGTTATCTCATTTAATCTTCATGACAACCCTATGAGGAAAAATAAGAGGAATAACTCTTTTTACAGATGAGGACACTTGAACTTTAGAAAGTTTAAATAATTTTCCCAGGGTGACCCAGTGAGTGTTGGAAGCAGGATTTGAACACAGGCCATCTGGTGCCAGAGCACGTGTCCTTAACTGTTCTGATACCCTTCCTAAACTGGGAAACGGCTTCAGCTTAACCAGCTGAAATCGTCGTGGCTTTATTTCTTCTCAAACACTTCAGTTGCAGTCCCTCTAATGAAAACGATATCCCTAGCCTAGTACAAAGTAGCCTGTGGCAACTCTGAAAACATTATTCTTAAGTTTTTAAGTTTTTCTTAAACTCCTGTATGTATACGGTATTCTAATCTATAATATATCCTTGCTAATTTTAATTTAAAACAGCATTTTAAACCATTTACCATATTGTACACTTGAGACTAGGATTTGTCTAGCCTTTGACTCTCCTAAGACATTCCAGCACATGCACACCCAAGACAGCTCTAAAGTAATATTTTTTTAAAAATCTGTGTTAGGTATGCCTAGTGAAGAGTAATTTTTTTTTTTGGTCTAGCTTATAAATAACTTTGAAATCAATTCTAATAGAATTCCAAGGCTGTTCTCAACAGTAGACAGTAGAAGGGCAATAAGTGTATAGATTTCTAAGGTGATTTTGAAGAACTGGGTGGCATTTCAGGCAAGTTTAAGATTGGTAGGAAGAGTTCATCAATACACGTCTTCTCTAAGTCGTTGTTAATTTAGCTAAGTGAATGAAGCTAAAGGGAAGTAAGGTGGACTCAGACAGGCAGGTGGCAGCAATCTGTGTGTGATTTTTTTTCCCTTGTCCCTGGGAAGGGGATATTCCAGGTAGGATCTTACCAGAGGTGGAAAAGGGCTGAATTCTTGTTACGCTGCTTCCTCTTAATATTCGGGTTTATATTATCATTTGGAAAAACACATACTAGCAATCTCTGCACTTCGATGAAGAGAATGTTTACAAATATCAGTCCTCCTGATTCTTGAACCAGACTCAGCACCAGCAAGGCCGTGTTCCCCTCTGGAGGAAGAAAGCCCAGAACGTGCCGGGTATCCCTGAGTAGCTCCCCAAAGGACTTGGAAGCCGGTGCCATCAAGGATAGCCAGCATTTGGATGTATATGTTGTATGGATTTTGTTGAGAAGGAAAAAGCTACTCATTTCCTACTTTACCTTTTGGTATCAAGTGAAAGTGAACTCTGCAAATTCAGTAATCACCTTCAAATGCCTACTGTATACAGAGCACTGTGTGAGGAGGGTCTGGTGTATATAAAGATGAATTGCTTATGGATCCTTGGATTCTTTCCCCTGTTGTCAAGGTGTTAGTGGTCCAGCCTAGGAGACCCACGTGGGTATAAATGGCTAAATATGAAGCAAGATATTAAGACCAGAGGTGGAGTATAAAGAGCTAAAGTGGGTAGGAGCAAATATTTCATCTTGTAGAAGAGAGGAATCTAAGAAGTTTCAGAGAGGAAAGGCCATGAACTGAGTGTGTAAGAACAAATACGATTTCAACGGATAAGGGGGTGGGGTTATGCACAAGAGGGAGAAGAAACAGAGCAAAGGGAGTCAGGAAGGAGCTGGAGTGTGTTTGGGTGTTGCACGCGGTCCGGGTTGGCAAGAAAGGAGTATCCAAGAGGGACATAGAAGGCAGGAAGGCTGGAAAGATTGTCTGGCATTGGCCATGCTTATTTACTTGGAAAGGCCTTAGATGAGATAAGCATTAACATATATTGAATTTTAGGGTAGCAGGAAAATGGTTAAAAACATGAGCTTTAGAGTGAGGCAGTCCTGGGTTGTAATTTTGGCTCTAGTACTTAAAAGCTGTGAGACCTTGGATAGATTTCTTAATCCACCCGAACTCCAACCTCCTCCTCTGTAATGTGGGGATAATTCCAGCACTTTGTTGTGAGGATTAAGTGAGATCATGTAAATTAAAGTATCTAAACAGGTACCTGGTGCCTAATGAAAGGAATCTATAAGTGTTAACTCTTTATTCAGATGGCGTGTATTTTCTTCAGTACCGTTGATGACTCATTTGTTCCAGAGCGTGAATCACTGAACAGATTGTCAAATATTATTTGTACCTGTTAAGTGCTACAGATGTTAATGCTTATTAATTTATTAGCTCATTGTCTCAGTCAGTTTGGACTGCTATAACAAAAATACCATAGAATGGGGGGCTTAAATAGCAAACCTTTTTTTCTCACACTTCTGGAGGCTGGAAAGTCCAAGACCAAGGTCCTGGCAGATTCTCTGTCTGGTGAGGACCCACTTCCTCCTTTACGGACGGCCGTCTTCTCGCTGTAACCTCACACGGTGGACAGAGAGCTCCCTGGGGTCTCTTTTATAAGGGCACTCATCTCATTTATGAGGGTACCACCCTCATGACCTGATCACCTCCCCAGCATCCCACCTCCAAATGCCATCACATTGGGGATTGGGCTTCAACATACGCATTTTGCGGGAACACAAACGTTCGGTCCATAGCACTCGTTAATATTTACTGAGTGCCCACCATGTTTAGTGCCAAGCTGGGTCCTATAGGAGAGTTCAAGACACAGTCCATGTCTTCAAAGAGGCTCACGGGGCCAGCCTGGTGGTGCAGCGGTTAAGTTCGCGTGCTCTGCTTTGGCGGCCCGGGGTTCGTCGGTTTGGATTCTGGGTGCAGACCTACTCACCACTCATCAAGCCATGCTGAGATGGGATTCCACATAGAAGAGCTAGAGGGACCTGCAAATAGGATATACAGCTCTGCCCTGGGGCTTTGGGGAGAAAAAAGAAAAAAAAAGAGGAAGATTGGCAACAGATATTAGATCAGGGCCAATCCTCAAAAAAAAGACTCATGATCTAGTTGGAGAGAACAAAGGTAGCACATCTTTATTATAGACAAAGCCACAATTTTACCTTGGGCTTAAATGTGTTACCATTTTTTAAAGAAGTGTTAGGCCCTAAAAGGACTGGACACACTATTTTCTTTGTTCATAGCATTCTGTGGAAATGTGACTCTTTAAAACAGCAATATAAAGTGGTATATAAATAGATCCTATTATAGAGCAGAAGTAATTTAGGATTTCAGAGAAGAGAAAGATTAATGTGGCTTAGAGGGATGGGGGAAGATTTGAGGGAAGAAGTAGTATATGTGAGATCTAGTTAGGTGGACAAGTAGGGAGATTGTTTTCAGAAGGAAATAGCATGAATAAAAGTCTGGAAAGTGACTCTAGTTTGGGGAGGGCAGTATAGAAACTGGCTTTGCTTAAGTCCAGGGTTATATTGGGGAGAAAAAGAAGTTGGATTGCATAAGAGGGCCAGTGCCAAGTTGCAGAGGGAATGGCAGGCTGGAATGCAGGGTTACTCCTTTGGGGAGGTCACTGGAGGTGTGGCGCAAGGGAGGGATGAGCTGAAAGTGGTCTTTAGGAAAGTGTTTTGACAGGGGTGCTCAAGATGGTTTGGATGGGAGAAAGGTTTGAAGTCAAGGAGACAATTAGACTGTTTAGCCATTGCAGTGACTCACATGTGAGAAGAAGGCCTGAAATAGGGTGGTGACAAAAGAAGAGTAAGAAAGGAACTTATCTGAAGATTCAAAGGGCAAATCAATAGGGCTTTGAGACTGAAATTTACTGGTAGGCCAGATATCTAAGATGATAAGATTTTGAGCCTAGAAGGAGAGAAGGATGAAGATGCTAGTGCAGAAATGGAGAGGTAAGGAAAGCTTCCTATGCAGGAAAGAAGGTAAGTTTTGTTTGAACAGGCTAAGAAAGATAGACAGACAGATGGATGATTTGGAAAATGTTTAAAAATGACTTATATTTCTACTGTTTTTTTTTTTTTTTTTTTTTTTTGGTGAGGAAGACCAGCCCTGAGCTAACATCCATTACTAGTCCTCCTCTTTTTGCTGAGGAAGACTGGCCCTGGGCTAACATCGTGCCCATCTTCCTCTACTTTATATGGGACGCCGCCACGGCATGGCTGACAGGCAGTGCGTCGGCGGGCGCCCGGGATCCGAACCCGCGAACCCCGGGCTGCCAAGCGCCGACGAAACCGCTGCGCCACCGGGCCGGCCCCAATATATTTCTACTGTTTTAACAGAACTGCCCTTCATTTTCCTTTATTTCTATTTTGCGTTGTAACTCTGGTTCATATACCCACATATTTACATATCTGCAGGCATAAATATACATGCTATTTTGCATTTTAGAATCAGTGTGTCATTAAAATATATTTATATGTAATCTTTGTAATTCTGAATATTGTTGGCTAAGTGCCTTCCCCTTGGTCTGATATATCCCCAGAGCTTCCTGAAAGCAGGGACTGTGTTGGGGTTATTTATTGCCATGTGTCTAGAACATAGGAAAAGATTAACAAATGTTTATTTAATGAAAGCATATTGACCACATAGATTATTCTCATGCTCCTCTTTGTAGAAGTTGCTGCAACAAGCATGTATAGAATTTGTTGTTGTTGTTGTTTCTGTTAAATTCTTTCCTTATGATAAATTCCTGAGATTAAATTGCTGTGTGGAAGGACATAGGTCTATTTGTAGGTCATCAAGGTGGCAATGCACAAGGAGGAGTTTGGAGACAGGTGCTGGAGCTGAGTGAGAAGTCAGTGCTTTCAACTCATAGAACCTAAGTCCAAGGTTAAATTACAGACTTGGTTAGGGAGTGTTAGACTTGGATGGTTCCAGATTTGTGTATGCTTCTTATAAAATGTTTCCTCATTCATTCAGCAACTCGCAGGAAAAGTCACATAAAGAGCTACATTTGTGCTTTACCATTATTTGGAGAATAAAAGCGGTTCCATCAGAAAACTTTACTGATCATTAATGCCCTAGCAAGGCTTCTGTATGGAGAGCACTGCCTGAGTGTGTATTCAGCCTAGAGATGTCTTCTCTGTGTATGGAGTGTTCAAAGAGCTCTCTATCCATTGGGATGGCATTTGGCCATGAGGCAGCTTGACACACAGTGACTGAAACAAGTTAGAGATTTATTTTCCTCATGTAACAAGATGTGCTGGGATAGGTCTTCTGGGGCTGTTATGATGGCTCAGTGGTCTCATTGGAGACCTAAACTCCTCCTATCCTCTTTCATCACCATCATAGCTTGTGGCTTTCATCCTCATGGCTGCTGTGCCTTCATCCAACTGCATCCTTGTTCCATGCAGGAAAATGGGGGAAGGGCAAGGACAAAAGATGGAAAGGGCTTTTCTGTGGGGTCTGCCCCTTTAGAAAGCTTTCCTGGTATCTCCGCCACCCAGCAACTTCTGCTTATACCTCATAGGCTAGAACTATATGAAATGGCCATCCCTACCTGCTAGGGAGAAGGTTAGCAATTTTAGCTGGGTGCACTGCTTTCCTGATAAAGCCGTGGTTCAGTTAGTGAGGAAGAAAGAGAAAAAGGATGTTGGCAACCAGCAGTGTCTGCCACAATCTCCAGGTGACATGCCGACAGTGCTCCTAACAGCCTGTTCTTTGAGATGGTGAGAGGCAGGCGTCGATATTTATATTACACAAGTGAAGAAATAAAAAGATGTGAATTTGTGAGGAGTCCGTGAATAGCTATGACTGTGATGAATTCATGCCTGTCATCTGGGCTTTAGTTGAAAAGCAAAAGAATGTGTCTTCTTTTGTGGTCTAAAAGCCAGCCAAATGATGCCGTTAAATCCCAGAATGCAGCAAAGTTTGTGTTCAGAGTAAGAATTAACTTTAAACAGCTTTATTATGGGCAGATTCTTAATCAGTCAGTATAATTAAGGGCTAAGAAACAGGATGGGTGAGTTTGGTTGGGCAATACTTAGTCACCATTGAAAAGCCCTTAAGAACTTGGGTTCCTGAAACCCAGCTGAATATGCTCAGATAGCCACAAGTCTAGGGTTGTCCTCAGCACTTAAAATGTAAACTTGTATTTTTTTGGAGGTATTCTCAATCACACGTACGTATACCTGGTGCTCTGTGGTTCTCGGCTCTCCCTGTGGGTTATAATTACCTGGGAAGCTTAAACAATGTTGATGGCAGAGTCCCACTGCAGAAGCTCTGATTCTCTTGGTCTGGAATGGTCTTCTAGGTGAGAAGTATTGAGGGAAATCACTAAGACAGCGGCAGTGGGACTGGAGGGGAGAGGATGTCTTTCAGAAGTATGTAGGACAACACCTCCACTAGAACTTTCTGTAATGATGGAAGTGTTCTGTTTGTACTCTTCAATATGGTCTATGAGACACATGTGGCTGTTGAGCACTTGAAATGTGGCTAGCGCAACTGAGGAACTAAATTTTTAATTTAATTAGTTAAAGTTGCCACCTGTAGCTCATGGCCATCTTATTGGATAGTGCAGATTTAGGAGGTAGAATCAGTAGGCTCTGGTAACTGATAGGGGGAGAGGAGGGTAATGGTGGGGGGTGAAAGAGAGGGAGGAGTTGAGCATAACCTCAAAGTTTCTGTCTTCAGAGAGAGGGCAGGGAGTAATGCTTTTGGTATAGGGATCGGAGTGGGGAGAGTGAGTTTATGATTCTTACATTAGGGTCTCAGAAATGACTATCACATGGCACAGTGCCCGGCCCAATCCATGTTGGATGATTTTAATCATTCTTGGGCAAGATTTCCAGTTCCTATCTTATATTTGATTAGTACAAATACAGGCTAAAAGTGTCTCTGAAAATAGTATTTTCTTCCTATTCAATCTTTTCTTTTTCTCTCTTTTTGAAAATCAGGTATCAAATTGTAGTGGAAATAATCCAAGCAACTACAATTAGCAGCTTTCCCCAGCTGAAGAGGCACAAGGGTAAGAACCACTTTGTTTTCTTCAGTTCCACACCCTGAAGGTCCTAGGTCCATCCCCAGTCTTCTCTCTCCTGTCAGAACTTTGGCAAGTATGAGCATTCTTCTGGGTTACATTTAAATATTTCAGATTTATTAAAATAATAGTGTAACAGCATTAGAGAAAGTCAATGTAATTTCATCCCAACAAAAACCTTTGTTTGTATTTCTTTGTTCCCTTATAAAGTATTCATCTGTAGTTATAATTTTAGAAGATTAAAATCATGGTTTTAGTGCTTCTGTTCTGTTTTTAAACTAAACATGATTTCATAATTTTTTTCTTATGTTAAAATTTAATCTTAATATTCATTAATATTTGTCTTGAAACATGATCTTGATCATCACTTAAATGACTCCAGTGAGTTGATGTTTCATAATTTACTTAACCTTTTCCTTTAGTTAAGCATTCGTGTTGTGAACAGCTTCTTTCCTCCTTCTCCTCTTGTAGAATAAAAAAAATGTAGATGATCTTAGTTTGCCTGGTGCTAACATATTGCCCCTCTCTTATATGAAGCTGAAGGACATGTTACTGTCTGGAATGCAGGTCAGGTCTTGATTTGTAGCTGAGACGCAGTGAACACTACTGTCTTGTAGGCTAGACTTTCCACGAAAGTCTCCAGGCTCACTTAAGTCCCTGTCAGGGAGTAGGATGCTAACAGAGCAAGGAAGAGTTGGCCCAGAGACTTAAAATATGCTCCTAAGTTTCTGTTTAGCACACAGAGGCAAAAGGACGGTTGGGCTGGCAACTTTTATTGTCTCTGCATCACTGACAGAAGGTAGGAGCTTTGTAAAAAGGAAATGAAGATATAGACTATGAAGAGGCACTAATTCTTAATCTTAGCCCAGTAGGGAAGATGGTGCAAATGCCTTCATTCAAAAATGCGTCCTTTTTGATTGTGATAGTGAGACAGTAGTGAGCAAGACAAAGTCTCATTCATTGAGTCCCTAAACTAGGCTGGGAGAGAATCAGACGATAAGAGAATAGAATATACGGTATTTCAGATGGTGATACATGCCTTGGAGAAGAACAAAGCTGGGGGGGAGGTGTGTGGTAGGGAATGCTGGTTCAGCTGGGGTGGAGGCTGGTTTTGCATTCAGGATGGGTAATCTGGGAAGACCTCACCCTGATGATCACCTGTGAACCAAGACCTGGGGACCTGAGGGTGTCTGGGGAAGGACAGGTGCAAGACTCTGAGGCGGAAGCAGGCGGCCTGTGTGGCTGGAAAGGGGTGAGTTGGGGGAGAGAAGCCAAACATGAGATCAGAGAGGTGACGGGGACCCTCTCACGAAGGGCCTTGCTGGCTGCAAGGACTTTGGCTTTTCTTCTAAATGAGGAACAAGTTTTTGGAAGCTTTTGAGCAAAGGGGATGTGGTCCAATGAATTCCTGCAAGAGTGTAGGCTCTGTTCCTCTCCTTTTTCTCACAGATCCCACAGGCAAGATGCTTCATTTCAGTCAGTTTGACAGATGTTTTAAAGAGAATGCTAGAGACGGAGTTCTTGTTACCACCGATAGCTTTCTCAGTGTTCCTCCTTGTTATGTGAGTTTAGGCAGAAAAATACCTTTCTTATTTTGTGTTACTTCATTAGTTTACTAAAGCTGCCGTGACATAGATTGAGTGGCTTCAACAAGAGAAATGTAGTTTCTCACAGTTCTAGAGTCTAGAAGTTTGAGATCAAGGTGTTGGCAGGATGGGTTCCTTTTGAGGGCAGTGGTGGAAGGATCTGTTTCAGGCCTCTCTTCTTGGCTTGTAGATGGCTGTCTTCTTCGTGTGTCTTCACATCGTCTTCCCTGTATCCATGCATGTGTCTGAATTTCCTCTTCCTACAAGGAGACCAATCACATTGGATTAGGGCTCACCCTAATGACCCCATTGTAACTTAATCACTGCTGTCAAGACCCTATCTCCAGATATGCTCATTCTGAGGTACTAGGATTTCAACATATGAATTTGGCGGTGGGGGAAACACAGTTCAGCCCATGACAGTTATGGTACTAGACATGCTCAGTGACACTTCTTACTTTCACTCCGTTTTCCATCTAGGCTGTCTTACCACTGTGGGGTGTCCTGGCCTCTTGTTCTTCTTCAAGCACTGGGGAAAAGACCAACAACAAACTGAGCTCCCTGGGGGCCTTGGAGCTATTTTACCTGGAGACAGAACATAGTACGCTGGTTTCATTACTTCTCTGAGGTCACTGGTCAGCAGTGATTATCATCTCCAACCTCTGCGTCCACACAGTTTAATACTCCAATGGGTTTTAGTCTTCCTGCTTTTTGCAAAGTTAAACTGCCAAGATTGGCTCTTTATGACATGCTTAGTGTTTAACATGAAAACTTAACATGAGAGTGTATGTGCATTTTATGTATATAAGGACAAATTAACTGGCAGAATTTACTCAAGTTGGTGTATTCTGGTTGAATTTTAATTATATCTGAAGTATTTGGTTTATTATATGTATTAGTTTCCTAAGGCTGCCACAGCAAAGTACCACAGACTGGGTGCCTTCAATAGAAAAATGCGTTCTCTCCCAATTCTGATGGCTAGAGGTCCAAAATCAAGGTGTTGGCAAGGCCATTCTCTCTCTGAATGCTGTAGGGAAGAATCTCGTCTACCCCTTTCTCTTAGTTTTTGATGTTGTGGGTGATCTCGGCATTCTTTGGCTTGAAGACACATCACTTCAATTCCACCTCTGTCATCACATGGCATTCTTCCTGTGTACAAGGAAGTATTGGATTAGGTTGTATTGGATTAGGGCCCACCCTAATTAAGATGAGCTCATCTGAACTTGAGTTCATCTGCAAAGACCCTGTTTCCAAATAAGGTCACATTCACAGGTACCAGGGTTTAGGACTTAAACATATCTTTTGGGGGGACATAGTTCAACCCACAACATTATAACTGATAAATTTAAGATAGCATTGTAGTTCCTTTTTTGTGAAAATGCTACGAACATTTATTTTTAATAAGCTCTGTGACCACATTAAGATTTGCTGTATTAATCTCCTTTTGGGTTAATTCTGGTACCAGTAGTTAGCTTTTTCTAAATTAGTCTCTTTTAAGTCTGTAATATAGGATTCAAAGAAATAAAATCTCAGCAAAAAGTAGGATAGCTAAAACCATATAGGTGATTTCAGCCACAGTGTGTCTTCATGTCCAGGACAAGACAGGTTCCATGGAATCAGTGTTCTAGCAAATTGTGTGGGACTGTATAAGAATGAAAGGAAACTTAAGTGACCAAAAAAAAAGGAAATTGGACTTCATCGAAAGTTCAAAACTTGTGTGTGTCACAAAAAAGTAAAAAGACAACCCAGAGAATGGGAGAAAATATTTGCAAACCATATATATGATATAGAGCTTGTATCAAGAATATATAAAGAACTCATACAACTTGATAATCAAAAGACAACCCAGTTGAAAAATGGGCAAATGATTTGCATAGACATTTCTCCAAAGAAGATAAACACATGGCTAATCACATGAAAATGTTCCCCACATCTTTAGACACTGCGGAAATGCAGATCAAAACTGATAGGAGATACCACTTCACACCCACTAGAGTTCTAGGCTAAAATAAAAAACATACAACAACATGTGTTGATAAGGATGTGGAGAAGTTGGAACCCTCATACATTGCTGGTGGAAATGGAAAGTGAAAAATAGTTTGGCACCTCCTCAAAATGTTAAACATAGATGATCATGAGCCCTAGAGTTTCCATTCCAAGGTATATACCTAAGAGAAATGAAAACATATGTCCACAAAAAACCTGTGCTTGAATGTTTGTGGTAGCATTATTTGAAATAGCCAAAAAGCGGAAACAACCCAAATGGCCATCAATAGAAGTTGGTATATCCATACAATAGAATGTCATTGAGCAATAAAAGGAATGAAGTACATGCTACAACATGGATGAACCTTGAAAACATTAGCTAAGTGAAAGAAGCCAGTTACAAAAGGCCACATATTGTGGGATTTCATTTATATGAAATGTCCAGAATAGGCAAACCTATACAGAAAGTAGATTATTGGTTACCCAGGGATGTCAGGATAGAGATGAGATGAGATGGCATGGGAAATGAGGAGTGACTGCTAATGGGAACAGGTTTTTTTTAGGGGGGGGATGATGAAAATGTTCTACGTTTAGACTGTGGTGATGATTGCACAATTCTGAATATACTAAAAACCATTGAATTGTATGCGGTAGGTGGGTAAAATTGATAGTATGTGGATTATATTTCAATAAAGCTGTTTAAAAAAATGAGAAGGTAGAGACTGAAAATTAAGTTTGTGGCAGAGCTAGCTTAAGCGTGTAGCTAATGGCTGCCATATTGGACAATGCAGGAGGTAATTAGGGATTTCTAGGAATCTTTCATATTTACTCAGTGACTAAATGAAACAGCATGTTCGAGTGTCTAGTTTGGTTTCTGGCATGGAGGTACTTAGTAAAGTTGAACTTGAATAATAAGTAAAGTCTTATTTTATACAAGTTCTTTGATCAAATGTATTCTCTTTTTAAGTTTTATTCCAAATTCTAATTGGATAGTCCTGGTTTATTTGGTTTGGTTTTGAGCCAGAGAATCTCTTCCCTTCTTCAAGTCTAGGACTCTGCTGCTTGTGTATGCAAAACTAGCTTGAAATAACCTTAGAGGCTTAGAGTTGGGGAGAAGTAATTTCCATGCCAGGGTGACTTCACCCTGAGTTCAGAGGTTCTGATTCATTTGGCTTATGTGAAAGTCCAAGATCCCACCCGAAAGTAGACTAGTGCCCTAGAGGCTTACTTGGGCCCCTAAAGGTCCTTCCTTTAGGGGTCATTATCAAGAGCTGGGAATAAATCAGATGGGCCTTAAGTGGAGAAAAGTAGGGGGGACTGGGTGTTTGTTACGTGGTATTAGCTCTTCTGTCGCACTTGGACCATTCATTCGGTAGATATAGACTGTGTGCTGGAGACCCTTGTGGAAAGAATCAACTTGGGTGTTACTTCACAAAACAAACTCTTATGCTCTTTGTAGCCCCATGTAGCAAATAAATATGGAGGAGTGAGTGTGACCAAATTTTATAATGAACTTTCCAGTTTAGTCTGTGTATTACTAGAATGTTTTGATATAATATTTACATTGCATTTTTTATTGAATAATTCCACCAAAAAAGTGTTCAATATTTTTCATAAGTTATTCGAGTTATTAGGTGTCGAAAATCGTATAAAAATTAGTTTTTGACAAAAGTAGTTTAAAAAGTTTTTGCCTATTGTTATTCATGTTATGGTTATGGCATGATGATAGTTCAAGTCTATTTGTGTTCATATTTTTATAATAAAACATTTCAATGCAGTGCCACTGGGTAGACGTTGTAGCCCTGATGGGTTTGGGGAAACAACATAATGCACAATCACATACAGAAGTGAAAAAGTCGATTAGCTGTGAACTCTTTAAAAACTATTTTTGGAGTATTCTAACTAGGAGGGGGATGCAGTGTCTAGGAATGAAGTACAGTAATCTAGGACCTGGATAATGGTAGTGAAAAGGAAGGAATTGATACGGAAGATTATGAAGGAAAAATAGCCTTCTTAGTGACTGGTTGGATATGGGGAGGCATCAGATGATGGGGCCTATAGGGCCGGTACAACCTGCTGACTATGTAGGTAAGGAAATGGCTGTCTAGAGAGTTAAGGAAATTAGGTTGATATCAAAACTTCTAGTCTGCTGCTGTTCCCATTATGTCCCCTTGCTTCAGGTTGGTGAGATGAGGTTTGGGGTATAGAAGAAAATATACTAGAGCAGGAGTTAGAAGACCTTGGTTCAAGTGGCGCTTTCCTGCCAGTCCTAATGAAACCTGGGCAAGTCCTTTTATTTCTCTAGGACTCAGTTTTTTCAGTCTTTAGATTGAGTGCTCTAGGCGATCATAAAGAGTTTCTCAGTGAAGACTTTGAAAGAGTCAGAGAATGTATAAGGGGCTGGTTTAGGGGTGAGAGTGCTCACTGATCTTGGGCATTCTGGATTTGGGACGACAAGAGGATAGAAAAGTGCCACTTGGCATTTCTAAGCTGGGATTCATGCTGTGGAGAGAGAGCAACCCTGAAGAGAAATATTTGGAAGTTACTAGTATAGAGATAATACCATCTTCTATCTCACCTTGAAGTTCATATGTAGGTAATTTCCATTTTAAATAATTAGGTTGTGTAATATAAGTGCAGATTCTTTTTTTTATAAGAAAGGAAGGTCAAATTTAGCATTCCCAATTGTCCTTACTTTTTCTTCTAATTGAATATTCAGTAACGTAGTGAGTATTATAAGAAGTAGTTCTTGTTTCTCTTGTGACCTTTGGAGTTTTGATGTGTGGCTGTCAAAAGGTTACTTTATAAACCGGTTCTAGAAAGCTACTGTATCTCATTCTTTCCCCAATTGATATTTAATTTATTTCTGGACAAATATATGTTTTTTTCTTGTAGTAAAAGTCATTAAAGTAAGTTCAATTTTTAGCATTAAAAGATTCCCCCAAATATAGTTGTTGGGCTGTTTTGGAGATCTTCGTGTTTTAGAGAGAGGTTGAAAAATACCATCAGGCAAAGAATCGGGGGAAAGCCTCTGTATGTTAAGCTCTTGCCACAAGCCCCAGCTGTCTGCACTGCTTCCTTAAACCTGGAAGATTGGGCTGTGCTGGTTCATATCTCTGAGTGACCGTGTAGTGATGCCACCAGGTCACGAGTGCGGTTGTAAACAATTTCATTTCCTATGTTGTTTCTCGTTTCTACATTCTCTTTGTGAGTGAGAAACTGAAGAAGTTTAAAAAAAGAATGAACAGATGGAAGATCCTAAGAATATTTAGGATTTATCCTAGAGATGGGAACTTTATTCATGAATGTACTGTATATATGCTGTAAATACAGTTTCGTTGCTGCATATAAAGATGTTTCTGGCAAGTCTTTTTCAATCATAATCATTGATGATTAAGAAATGATATGCAGTTGTGAAAATACTTTGAGGATTTAAAGAAAAAAATGCCATATAACAGGCTGGGAGAAATTACCTGACTGCGTACCCTCTGAAACCTTAAAGAATTAATTAGCTAACTGTGCATTGCCTTTTCTCGGGATGACAGAGGAGGGCCTCTTTACTTGGTATATTCAGGAAGGTTCAAAATAAGACATGGGAGGCTTCAACAAACTCCAGCAAATCCACATAAAACTCTGCACATGTTTTAGGTTCATGGTAGGTTAGTTTGTCTTCAATGAGGAGCAAATCACTCTCCTTAACAAGGTGGAAGTTGCAATTTGATTCTTTTCTTGATGGCTTTTTTCTTTTGAAATTTTGATTTTTTTTAAGAGATAAGGTATCACATGATTTTAAAAGTCTTTATAGTGCCTCACCTAGTTTAATTGCTGATACAATTCTTGGGAAAATGAATGGTGTCATAGAAATATAAAAATTTTTTGAGACCATTTAACTCAGATCCCTTGTCCTATGGACAAGAAAGTTACATCAGGTATGATTAGGCAAAGAGGTTCTTAGAGCAAACTTATATTTGAAACAATTAGTCTCGGAAGTTTTAGTTTGCTCACAAAGTTTTCTTGCCTCTGACCTTATTTTATCATTCATCCTGGCCAAATATATTGACTGAGGCCTGAATTTTATGCCCTAATAACATCAAGTGCTTGTTGGTCATGGAATTTGGGAAGTTGAGCAAGTTCAACTACGAGCTAATTTCAGTGAACTTTTTTCAGTCTTCATTTCCTTTGACCCTTGGCAGCATTTGACATTGTTGACTAC
The DNA here is from genome assembly GCA_031878705.1 of Tapirus indicus. Lineage (NCBI taxonomy): Eukaryota > Metazoa > Chordata > Mammalia > Perissodactyla > Tapiridae > Tapirus > Tapirus indicus. Next base: position 26,786,416 of record CM062937.1, on the reverse strand, counting down.
TCCTGTCTTTCTGAACCCTCACCTGTCCTGGCTAATGTTCTGTCTCATTCTAGTTGTTTGTTTTTCTGCTTGCTTATTGTTCTCTATTCAGCTTCTAAATGTTGGTGTTCCTCAGGATTTATTCCTAAATCTCTTATTATTTTTACTGTGCTGTCCAGTATAGTAAGCAACAGCTATATGTGGCTATTTAAATTTAAATTAATTAAAAGTAAATAAAAATGTAGTTCCTCAGTCACACCAGCGACATCGCAAGTCCTCAGTACCCACACGTGGCTCCCATACTGGATAGCACAGAATGAACATTTCCATCATCGTGGAAGTTCTATTGGGTAGCCCTGCTCTAGACTCTTTCCCAGGTTAGCCTTGTCTTCCTCTTATCTGTATGCCAGTGACTCTAAATTTCTGTCTACAAAATCTCTGTGCTGTGCTTTTCTACTTACCTATTGCTTACTCAACATTTTTATTTGGGTGTCTCAGAGGCATCTCCAAATGAAAATGTCCAAATCAAAGTCCCACATAACTGGTCATCCTCTGTAGTTTCTTGTCTCTGTGAATGGCATCACCATCCATTCGTATAAGTCGGAAAGCTAGGAGTCATCCTTGATCATTCCTTTTCCATCATGTACTAGATTTAGTCCATTATCACACAGACTGATCTCCTAAGTATATCTTAATTCTATTCTCTTTCTTTACACCACCATATTCCACCACTAGTTGCTCTTGAACTATGGCAGTAGCTTCTTAACTGGTCTCCTTGTGTCCACTCCTGCCCCTATTTATTATATTTTTCATACCAAAGCCATAGTGATTAAAAAAAAAAACAACAGATCTTATCACGTCACCTCCATGCTTAAAAGCCTTCATTGTCTTCCCATTGTTCTTAGAATGAAAACTCCTTGACACGAAGCCTACAAGGTCCTGCTTGCTCTGGCCCCTGTCTCTACCTTCAGCCTCATGGCCTGCCATTCCACTCCTTCTCTGTGTACTCCAGCCGCACTGCTTTTTCAACTTACCCCGATTCCTCCTTCCTTATATTCTTTGCACATTCTTTTTCTTTTTCTTAGAATGCTACCCCACTCTGCCTAGGTAACTCCTACTTATCCTTTATATTTTATCTCAAATGTATCTTTCTTCTCTGATCACAACCTCCCCTGATCCTGGGTAGATAAGAGAGCTTGTGAGTTCTTAGGACCCCTCATATCGATAGAGAATGTATGTTAGAGGATATCTTAATCACCATAAGGAGGTCCTAGGTCATTCAGTAAACATTTTTTTGAGTGCCATTATGTGTTAGGTACAGCTGTGCAGTGAATAAAACTGTCCGTGACCTTGAGCAGATCACAGTCTAATGAGGAGACAGGAGACACACGTACAAAGTTATAGTACAGTTTGATAAATGCAGTGAGAGTGACATGTTCAGGATTCAGTCGTGGCGCAGATGTGCAGAGCGGTCAGCTCTACCTGGAACAGAAGTCAAGAAAGGTTTTCCCTTCAGAGTAACAGAGTTGAGTCAGAAAGATTGAGTGGCTCTCATTCCCTTCTTGGCTTGTCAGGTGGATATGGATAGATGGTACCACATGTACATAGATCAAGAAGACAGTTGTGGAACAGCCTCCTGTGTATGGGTTATGTCAAGTGAGACGCTGTGCTGGTGCTTGGCATGTATTGGAGAGATGAGGCTTGATAGGAAGACAGGGCTGATCCAAAGGGTCTTGTAAGCTATCCTAAGAAGTTTGGACTTAATCTTTTAGAGCAGTGGTTCTCAAACTATAGTGTGTATCAGAATCATCTGGAGGGCTTGTTAGAATGCAGATTACTGGGCCCCACCCCAAAGTTTCTGATTCTGTAGATCTGGAGTGGGCCCTAAGAGTTTGCATTGCTCACAGGTCCCCCAGTGATGCTGATGCTGCTTAGCCAGGAACCATAATTTGAGAACCACTACTGTAGATGATACAGAGCCATTGATGTATTCATGTTTGCATTTTGGTACCCAGCTCTCTAGCTTTTTATTTACAATTAGAATAGCCAGCATAGTTGAGAAATGGTCTATTAAAATAAGCTGGTTGCTATGGTCTGAATGTTTGTGTCCCTCCAAAGTTCTTATGCTGAAATCCTAACACCTGAACAAGATGGTATTAGGAGGTGAGGCCTTAAGAAGGTGCTTAAGTCATGAGGATGGAGCCCTCATGAATGGGATTAGTGACTTATAAGAGGCTGCAGAGAGATCCCTAGGCTCTTCTACCATGTGAGGACACAGCAAGGAGGTGGCCATCTGCACCCTGGAAGAGGGCCTTCACCAGAACCCGACCATGCTGGCACCCTAATCTTGGAGTTCCAGTCTCCAGAACTGTGAGAAATAGATTTCTGGTCTTTATAGGTACCCAGTCTGTGGTATTTGGTTAAAGCTGCCTGAACGAACTAAGACACTAGTCAAGTGTAGGAATTCTATTAGTAATGGGACATGTGCTAAATTTTCCCTGCAGTTTGGTGTGAATAAGCCCAGTTTTTTAGCTCCTTTTAAAGCTTTCTTTTCTGCTCTTCTGAATCCTGCAATGTTATCAAGAATAGTTAAGGTGATCCAGGAGTAATATTCATTCAGCTGACTACAACGAAGGACATGACGCTGATCTGAGTCTGCTAGACATTGTTATATATAGATAGTGCACACTTGGGAGTGATGAGCTCATAGTTAGATTGGGAGGCTTTGGTAAAATTGTGCATCTTGTTTTCTTTAGAGTGTGAGTAAACAGTTTTGGAGTTGAATATATCAAGTAGAACTGTAGAAGAACTCCAGAATATACTGAATGTACACACACACAGAGTTACTTGCTGAAAAGAACCATGATGATTTCCATCAGGAATTATTTTTTTAAAGGTAGTATGTAGCTTCTTTGTCTGATTTGGGATTTAAAGGTGTCCCTGCCTGAACGAAGGGAGCTAATCTGTAGACCCTGTAGACTTCTCAGAGTCCTTGCTCATGCTTTGATGTGAGCTGGTTTTCCAGCATTGCAGCAGTAATTTGACACAAACATTTCTTAATTTATGAATGGCCTAAACTTACAAAACACCCCAGGCTATTGCTTAGGGGCTCTTGCCAGGGTTTCTCCCTGCCCGGCCTTCATACCGGGAGTACCGCAGCGTCCAGTGCCAGCATCTTACCTAGCCTGTCTCCAGTCTCTGCCTTAAGGGCCTAAGGGCTCAAGCTGCTTCCATTTCACTCTCTATAGTCTCATCGTTTTGTATCCGAGTCTACTCCCACCCCTCTCCCCCAAGAAACCTTTAGTCATCGTATATCCTAACGCCTGCATTTATACAAATAAAGTTCAGCTCCGCAGATGTTAAACAGTGTACCCAGTGTGACTAGAACTGGTCAGTCACACACAGATCTGGAACTTGAACCCAGGTCTCCTGAGTTCTAGTCCTGGACTCTTCTCACTACACTACTCATTCATACAGGTGGATGTTATGAGAGTCGTGCTGAAAACTTACAAGTTACACGGGCCAGATCTGTGTTCTGAGTGTGTATCTCATAGCTGTTCAACTCACAGTTGTAATTTGGGAGCAGGGCTCTCCTGGTAATATAATGTGTGGATTTAATTGATGTGACATTATTACTTTAAAAATGTATTACAGGCGTGTTGGAGGGCCTTAAACCAAAGGAAGTGCTAGAAGTTCCAGCACTTGAGACACTTAAAGGAAGGAAATAAAAGGTGTGCTGCAGGTACAGTTGACTAGGTTGTGCGAGATCTGTGACGTCTCTGTCGTCTCCCCTTTATAACATGAGTGGTTCCGCCATTAGCTCCTGCTATCATTTCCACTTATTCCTTAAATATACTTTCTGCATAAGTGGAGTGACACTTTAGACTATGAAATTTCAGGTATTTGGTGTGATAAGGGAATCCCATTTACTCTTAAAAAAGAAAACATACTGGCCTCAAGTTGAAAAGTAAGGTAACTATTTTTTTTTCAGTTGCTGGGCAGCTTTTGAGGTGATTTTCCGATAATTTTCAAGAAGTTGGTGGTGATTAGTAACTACTGAGACTTGCTGTCAGCTTCCTGTTAAGAAGTCAAGCACCATTTCTCATTTTGAAACTTGACTAGTCCCTAAGTAAATACATACCTGTTTGTTGAGCCCTCCTCTCAAGGGAGTTTATTCAAGTGTCTAAACGTACAAGAAAGATTCAAAGGCTTGTTAGTCTGTCAGTGTGGATACAGGTTGAGGAATGGAGGCCCAGCATTTCCTAGTGAGGAGCTCCCTTAATTCCTTACTTCAGTTCCCTGGGGGACGTGAGAAGACCTGTGCATCATGAGGAGGAGAACCACATGCTGGGGAGTGGGGATGGGGACAGCTGTGCAGCCTTGTCACCTTCGCTGTCCCAGAGGTTGTACCTCTATATTAGCACTTCTCAGTGGGTTGGGCTGGGGGTACAATTTTGCCCCCCCCCCAGGGGACAGGAGACATTTCACAGTGTCTGGAGACATTTTTGGTTGTCACATCTGGGGGAAGGAGTGCTACTGGCATCTAGTGGTAGAGACCAGAGATGCTGCTAAACATCCCACAAGACACAGGACAGCGCCCGCAACAAAGATTTATCCAGCCCCCAGTGTCATTGGTGCTGTGGTTGAGAAACCCTGCTCCGTGGTATCTGTTGAGTTCGTCAGTCCACCCGCTGAGGGTGCTGCCGTTGCGATATGCCTTGGAATTTGATGGCATGTTATGACAAAAGAAAAGTACTCTACTATTGATATTTATTAATGCCTGGAAACTATAGTGATGCCATTTTAATCCATTTGTACTTGTGCTGTTTCTGAAGTCATTAGTTTGCACTGTAAGTGACTTCACTCTCCTTTGCCTTGTTACCTGACAGTTGTCACCCGTTGTTTTTGTTTTACTGCAAGTCACTTCGCTTGCTCAAGGAAGAACAGTATCACGGGTAGGGTTTTATAGCAAAAAGCAGTTCTGCAATGTTCATAGGTCTACTGTAATGTGTTTGTAGCAAGGAGGGTTCATCTAATGTCTCATCTCAATGCCCTTTTCAGCAAATGAACCCATTTCCTTTTGCTCTGACCTCAGTAGAATCTAGACTATCTAGGAGGAAAAATAATAAATGTTTATAATTACTTGCTTTAGAGTATTATATCACTTGTTCGTTCATCTTGGCACCAATTCAAAGAGCCACTGCCATCCGCTGTCTCACCTGCCACCAAACAGGATGACCTGTTTGTCGTCCTGGCCCTCTTTTTTAAGCTAGATTCAATGTGGTGTGATTAACCCAGTTTCTAACAATGCCCGGTGTCACCCAAGGCTCTGCAGGGAAACGGCCATGTGAATCTGGCTTGAGCCTGGGCCACAGTGTGTCATTGCACACCCGCTTGCCTGTACTTTTCTTGATGTGAATGTTTCTTGACTGAATGGGTTTTTAGGTCACAAAGCAGCATAATCATCTGCATGGCTGAAGTTACAAGGACTTTTGCACGGCAGACACAGGGGCTCATTTAGTCCTGAACGTGGCATTCGTTTTCTGAGCAAAAATAAACAGAATTGTCTAAGCAACAAGCTTTGTAATCAGACAGTGGCGCTGTGTTGCCCTTTAACAAACAGCGTCGTTCACGTGAGCCGGGATATTCAAGCAGAACACGAAAACGTTTTTCCCAGCCCTGCAGCTGGGTTTTAGGGGAAGGTTTATTCTCTTTCTTCCTTCTCTTTGGAATTTGCCTCTAGTTTTTGTCCTTTTAGAAAGGCTTTTAAGCTTTCTTAGGAGAAGAAGAATTTGGGTGTTGTTAAACGTGTCCCTTTCTTCCTGTGCATGTCTCTCTGTTTATTAGCCTGTTTTAACCCCAAATTAAGATTGTGGTCTAGGTTTATCTTATAGAAGGTAACTTTTTGTCGCTCAATTTTAGGGTAATTTAAATGTTAGCACAAAAGTTAGAGTTTAAGGATATATGTTTAAAATTATTTTTTTCTGAAAATTAGCTATTCTAAGCACGTATTTTTTTAGCTATGCGCACAAAGCTTCCTGGTTTGCCATAGACTAATTTGGGGGCAGACTACATTTACTTTTATCTTCCCACTAAATGGGGCTCTGAAATACTATTTTTTTCCTCAAGATGAGTGCTGAGGGAGCTGGCCCGGTGGTGCAGCGGTTTAGTCCGCGCTTGGCAGCCCGGGGTTCGCGGGTTCAGATCCCGGGCGCCCGCTGACGCACTGCCTGTCAGCCGTGCCGTGGCGGCGTCCCATATAAAGTAGAGGAAGATGGGCACGATGTTAGCCCAGGGCCAGTCTTCCTCAAGCAAAAAAAAAAAAAAAGAGGAAGATTAGCAACAGATGTTAGCTCAGGGCTGGTCTTCCTCACATAAAAAAAAAAAAAAAAGATGAGTGCTGAGTTATTAAGTTTGTTGGTCAGGGCCTCTCCATCAGCCGAGCATAGGACAAGTTGGGAAGCTATTATTGAAGTCAAATGAAAATATCTCCTCAGCACACATATGGAAAAACATCCTGTAATATCTGACAAACCCCGTGGAACAAGACCATCTATTGGCCTGAAGTCTGCCTATGACCCTCTGTGATAAATACTGGAAAAAGCTGCTTCTGAAAGATAAAATGTTTTGTGGTACTTGTCCACGTTTTTAAAATTAATTTGTCCCGTCTGCCTAGGTGCTGTTTTAAGCATTCGCACAAACTGACTAAGTAGGACACGAGGGAGGTAATGATCTTCCTAGGGAGTTGGAGGTCTCCTATGCGATGTGTGAAACATTACATAGGCTCCAGTTTAAGGGGCACCAAGAAACGAAACACAGATGCTCTTCTTTTGTTACTGGTGGTCCAATCTAAGCCAAGTGTATGATGACTCACCTCTGGAAAGTGTGATCTGACCTGCCTAGGAATATTTATATTAATCTAGTGGTCACCTCGGCCCTGAACCTGCCTTACACAATCTCACCGTGTTTCCGAAGTGAGCTTGCTCGTCTGCGTTCCACAGTGGGTTTCACACTTTGCCCACTTTCCTCAGGCCTCTGACCACTCACCCTTTTTGCCCGCCTCACTGTAAGCAGATAACCTCACTCACTATTTTGAGGAAACAGAATCCCTATGAAGGGAACTGCTCCAGCTTCCAACCAGCAGTGTCCAAACTTGCTTGTATGTGCATCCCTCTCCTCTGCCTTCCATGTTACCACAGTGGAGGAGGTGGCCTTTTCCCACAGCCAGTCTTCACCTGTCTTTTGGATTCCACTCCCCACCTATCAGCTCTCTTTCTCTCTGAACTAGTTCCTTCTCATCGGCATTAAAATCAGCTCATTTCTCTCCCATTAAAAAAAAAAAAGCCTTCCTTCAACCCCAACCCCTGCCTTCAGGTTGTGCATGCAAAGGATAAAGCTCAATGCTTAATCATTTTTATTTTTAGTTTTTCGGTGAGGAAGATTAGCTCTGAGCTAACAGCTGCTGCCAATCCTCCTCTTTTTGCTGAGGAAGATTGGCCTTGTGCTAACCTCTATGCCCATCTTCCTCTACTTCATATGGGACGCCGCCACAGCATGGCTTGATAAGTGGGGCGCAGGTCCGCGCCCAGGATCCGAACCTGCAAACCCTGGGCCGCCAAGCAGAGCGCGCAAACTTAACCACTATGCCACTGGGCCAGCCCCTCAGTCATTTTTAAAAATTAATTTTGTGTGAGTTTTTTTGCTTTTACTTTAAATTATATAATGTCAACTTCAGGAAGCAAACCATTGTAAAGGTTTTTAAATTAAATTTTTAAAAATTCTTGCTAAGACCACAGGGTGGTTATAAGTGGCAGAGCCAGAATTCTAGTCTAACTCTGACTCCAGACTCTACTGAAAACTCTCTGCTGGATTTGACATGGAGGTCATTCGTGATCTTGGTAACAGCAGATTTGGTGGAGGGGAGAGATAGAAACCATGTTGGAGTAAGAGAGTGGGAGGTGAGGGTGCTCACCCTGTTTCCTTCCTTCACAGCCAAAGTTCTAGAAAGAGCACAATACCTGATATATAGCCAGCACTCAGCAAAATATCAGCTATATTGTTGTTGACCTCTTGGTAATGTTTGACACAGTTCATTCATCCATTCAACAAAATTTAATGAGTTGCTACTGTGATGCCAGGCACTGTGGTGGGTGCTGGAGATACAGCAGTAGACAAACAAACAAGAGACCGGCCTTTATGAGGATGTCCTTACAGGATAAATAAGTCGAATATACAGGATGGCAATATGTGCTCCAGAGAAAGTAAAGAGAGGGAGAAAAGTTGTGTTGTTGTAGGGAGGAGGAGCAGTTAAAAATAGGGTGGCCGGGAAAGTCTTCCCTGAGACCTGAAGGAAGTGAGCAACTGAGCCATGCAGATATGTGGGGGGTGAAAGGGCCAGCTTGAGAGATCGAATATAAAACCCCTGAGTGGGAGCTACCCAATGTGTTCAAGAAGCTCGTCACCAGAGACCACGTAGAGTGTGATTCCACTTATATGAAACGTCCAGAATAGGCACATCTATAGAGACGACCCTGTAAACACGCCTATGGCTGAGAGGCTTGGGGGGTGACTGCTAATGGGTACATGGTTTCTTTTGGGAGCGATGAAAATGTTCTAAAAGTGATTGTGGTGATGGTTGCACAACTCTGTAAATATACGAAAAACAGGTAAATTGTACACTTTAAACTGGTGAATGGAACAATAATGAACTATATCTCAATAAAGCTCAATAAATAAAATAAAGTTATTTTAAAAAGACAAGAAAGGAAACAGTGAGGAGACCAGTGTGGCTAGCGTGGACAGTAGGAGGGGATGAGGTCAGAGAGGTGACTCTGAGGCCAGAGTGCATAGGATCCTACGGCCCCTTGTAAGAGCTTCAGCTTTTGCTGTGGGTGAAATGGGGGCACACTGGGGGTGATTGAGCAGGGGAATGACACGATCTGACTCAGGTTTCAGTAGGAATGCCTTGGCTGCTGTGTTGAGATAAAGACTGAAGGGGAGGCAGGGTGAAAGAATGGTGACCAGTTAGGAGGCTGTTGCAATAAAACAGACGAGATATCATTTCTCCCATTTTGCTGAAATCCTTTCTCTCTTGGCTTCTCAGTAAACCACTCTCTCTTGTTCACCTTTTATCTCTCCTTCACAGTCTCCCTGTCAGCTTCTCTTCTCTCTCATCATTAAGTGTAGGGTTTATTTAGATTATGTCCTGGGATCATTTTATTTCTTCCTGGGTTGGCTCACCTACTCCCATGACTTAAGTTACCATCCAAGAGCTGAGCACTTCTGAACTCCATGCCTTATGTCTCTGCATGGGTAGCTCAAATGCCCTCAAACTCAATTTGCCTGTTCTGGTTATCTTTTGCTGTGTTAACAGACCACCCTAAAATGTAGTATGTTAAACAACAGTCATTTCTTTTACCCATGAATCTGCAGTTTGGGCGGAGTTTGGCAGGGATGACTTCCTTGCTTGTCTGGGGCTGGACAGTTCACTTTGAAGATGGCGTATGCACATAGTGCCAAGTTGGTGCTGGATGTGGGCTGAGATCTCAGCCAGGGCTGTGGTCTAGGGGGCCTCTCCACGTAGATCTCTCCGTTTACTGATTGTTTAGGCTTCCTCAAAGCATGGAGGCCTCATGGCTGGTGGACAACTCATGAGGGGCTCAGGGCTCCAAGTCAGTGGCCTTCTATGATCTGGTCTTGGAAGTCATAGCATCCCTTCCTCCATAATGACACACCCACCTAGGTTCCAGAAAAGGGAACACGTACCCTACTTCTCAGAGGGAGATTGTTAAGGTGACATTGTAAAAAGAGCATGTGAGATGCGAGATATTATTGTGGCCATCTTTGGCAAATATCATCTGCCGCGTGGTCCAAAATTGAACTTATGATCCTTCATAAACCTGCTTCTTCTCTTGTGTTCCCTGATTCAGTAGTTGGCCTCACCATCGTCCTGGCTGCTCATGGCAGAAACTTGGGAGCCATCTTAGCTACCTCTTTTCTTCACATTCCCCAGTAACCTGTCCTCTACCCTGTCTAGTCAGTCACTGGGTCCTTTTAGTTCACTTTCTTCATCTTCCTCAAATCCTTCCAGTCCTCTCTTCTGCCATTGCCATGACCCTGTTTTAGGCCATCATCTCCCTCCTCAGTTACTGCAGTGATCTTCCAACTTGTTTCTCTACTTGCAGTCTTTCACCTTCCAACTATTTTTTATCCGGCTTTCTGTGTAATTTAAAAATACACATCCATTTCTGGCATGCCCTTGCTTAAAACCTACTAAAAGCTTCTCAGTGCTCTTGAGCTAAAGACCAAAGAGACTAAGAGGCTTTGCATCTTCTGGCTCCTGCCTACTTCAGATTCGTTCTAGATCCCTCTTCACTCCTCTTGCATCTGCTGTCCTGACTTTCTTTCGCTTCCTCTAAAGCTGTGTTCTCTTTCCTGCCTCAGGGTTTTCATTTCCACACTTGCTGGTCTCTCTGTCTGCCACACTCCCCTCATCATTCATTTTGTTTGAATGTAATTTCCTCCAGGAAACCTGGGTTAGAATCGCCTGTTAAGCAGTTCAGTGGTACCTACACTTTCTCTTTATGGCCCATCTTACATTTGTGATTGCTCATGCTACCTTTGGATTTCTTCCTTGCTGGAATTGAGTTCGTGAGATCAAACAATGGGTCTTGAATCCCAAATGCCCAGCCAGTGCCTGACACATAGTGAGCACTCAGTCCATGCTTGTAAATGACTATGCATACATACACGTACATATGAAGATCGTAAAAAAAAATATATATATATATATATATACACACACACATATGCACATCGATTTGTGAGTATACGTGTACAGAGGAGGTATTTTTTGAATGTTTTACATTTGAGTAAGATTTGTCAGTGGTATATTTAGAAATTAATGGTATTTCTATTTGAGAGTATGTGTGTGTGTTTAGCGTGAATTCTATTCTATTCTTTTGTTTAGGACCCACTGTTGTTCAGAATGTGCCACATCTGACACTAATCTGGTTCAGAGTTGTTGTGTTCCTTCTTTTGCACCTTGTCCTCTGACTGGGTACCCTCCATCCATCCCATTCAAGGTAAAGAAACTGCTGCAATGAAAGCCGATCTCCTGAGGGCCAGGAATATGAAAAGGTACATTAACCAACTGACTGTGGCAAAGAAGCAGTGTGAGAAGAGAATCAGAATCCTGGGAGGTCCTGCCTATGACCAGCAAGAGGATGGGGCCTTGGATGAGGGGGAAGGGCCTCAAAGCCAGAAGGTAGAACTTTGAGTTTCTTGGTTTGACCGTTTCATGTCTGTTATGAACACTGATGTAATCACACATACAGCCTTTTAACTTTCTGATATTTAACTTAAGACGTGTGTTCCAGAACATAGACTCACGTGTTGGCTTTTATGAGTCAAAGAGCTGTATTACTTGGTGTCCTGACTTCTGTGACTGGTAATAGGTATATAGGTAGGCCTGGGGTGTATGTATGTGTGTGCGCACATGCCTGTGTGTATTTTCCCATCCCCCTTTTGCACTCCCATAATCCCAGAGGAGCATATTTTTATTTGCAAGGGCCCAATCCAGTTAACTATTACCAATTAGATAGAAATAACCACCTGTAAAGTAGAAGGTATCTTATAAGTTATTTTACTTAGCTCTCACCGCAATGCTATGAAATATGTACTTGATATCCCCATTTTATAGGTGAAGAAACAGAGTTGGTTTAAGTAAATGATCGAAGGCCCCGTAGGTAGGAAGAGGCAGAATTAGATAAAAACTCAAATCTAGTTAATTCACAAGTATGAGTGCTTTCTCACTAAATCATAGCATGTCAGTGACTGTTTTTGTACAACAAAACTTTGGACTATCTGATACTGAGTCCTCAAATCCGGGAGCTTAGGAAAGAGTTGTAGCCCTTCCTCAGTACCTGCCCTGATTCTCAAGGACCACGCTTGTCTCCCAAGACCTAGCGCATACTAAGATTGAAGACAACAGCCACGGTACGCCCTGATGGTCTTGGCTGTACCACTTGGGAACAGGACTTCAAGGCAAACTCCAAACTCCTCTGTGTAAGGTGGCACTTGGCCACAAAGAAGCCAATGTCAGTATAATTTAACTCTGGCTACAGCCTCTAAGCTTGCCTATTCTGGTTTTTAGTCTCTCGATTTTTTCCTGTTCAGCTCTCGGTTTGAGTTCAGATGCTTATCTGTGACTTTCCCCTTCTTCCTTATTCCAGTGATGAACTTTTACCTTTTCACTTGTTCCTGGCTCAGTCTCCATTCGAGCCTCTTCAGGAAAGTTTATGCTCCACCTTGGACCAACTCTAGCACAAGCCAGAGTTTTCCCGCAGCATCAGGGCACAAATGCAGCCCTGAGCAGCTCAGGTTTTATGGAGGAGTCCCCTAACTACTGGAGATCTGTTTATTTTGCTATTAACAAATATACCTTTCCGTGATTTTTGGCTTTGTGTTCCAAAGTGAAAACTTCACCTTTTGGTGAACATTAGAGAGAGAGCAGATTTGGCAGGTTGAATATTGTCCCTCTTCCTCCTCCTCAGCCTCTGGTGTCTTAAATAAATTTCTAGCCACATTTATCGTAGATGAGGTCCTCTTCATTCATTCACTCAGCAGGCATTTACTGAGGGTCCGCAGTCTCTCAGTCACAGTGCAAGATACTCGGATACAAAATGAAAAGATAGAGTTCCTGCTCTACAGAGTCCCATATAATCATAAAATAAAAAGGTAACCGACCCAATAGAGAATGGGAGATATATACATAGGAGAAGCACCTAGTGGCTTGCTACCTAGTAAAAAGATGATGTGGTTTTAGATGCTATGGTAGAGGAAAACCTCAAGAAAGATAAAGGAAGCTCATTTTAGGAGAATTGAAGGTGATTTCAGCACAAGTTATCTGGCAGTGTCTACTAGACGTTGACTTAATCTGGTTCCAGATGCATTTTGACTTGTTCCTCCAGATATTTAGGAAAGGAGAAACCCATTTTTGTTGCAATGGTTTATTCTCAGAGTAAAACCATTTCCTCTAGTCTTCAGGCTGAAAGGCTCAGATAATATCACAGAAAGCTAATATTTATGGCGGTATGCTGTTCTCAAGGTAGGACTTTGGTTAGTTTGGGGCCATTCTGACAACTTCATATATGGGTGGAGCAGTTTTGCCATAACCTAATCATATTTGATCCAGGTTGTATCTGACCACTAACTTTATTTCAGATCCTAGCCTTCAAAATTAGATGAATCCTGTGATTAAAAGAAATAGATTGTCTGAGTGAATAAATAAAAGACAAGACTTAATTATACACTGTCCACAAGAAACTAAATATAAAGGCATTGATAGGTTGAAAGTAAAAGGAGGGGGAAAGGCTGCCATGTCAACACTAATCATAAGACATCTAAAGTAGCTAATATTAACGTTAGACAAAATAGACTCCAGAACAAGGACTACAACCAGGGATGAAGAACGTTTTGTTATGATAAAGGGGTCAATTTATCAAGAAGGCATAAATATGTATATAATCAATGAAACCTTTAAAATACATGAAACAAAAAACTGACCGAACTGAAAGGAGAAAAAAAGTCCACAATTATAATGGGAGATGTTAACACCTCTCTCTCAGTAACTGATAGAGGTATAGAAAAAATCATTAAGGATATAGAAGACTTGAACAACACTAACAACCAACTGGAGCTAACGGATATTTATAGCACATTCCACCTACATCAGCACAACACATATTCTTCTCAACTGTACATTGACCATTTACTGAGAAATTCTATATTGCTGGGCAATAAAACAAATCTCAACACATTTAAAAGGTTTGAAACTATACAGAGTATGTTCTCTGACCACAATAGAATTAAATTGGAAATCAATAATAGAGTTCTGGAAAATTCTCAAATATTTGGAAATTAAACAACGTATCTAAATAAGGCTTGAGTCGAAGAAGAAATCATAAGGGAAATTAGGAACTATTTTGAATGAAACGAAAATACAACATCTCAATATTTGCAGGATGCCATTAAAGCAGTACTTGGGGGAAATATATACTTTTTAATGCTTATGTTAGAAAAGAAGAAAGGTCTAAAATCAGTGATCACGAGCACGGGGACATCACTACAAAGGAAACTCCAGGCTCCGATCATTTCACTGGTGACTTCCATTAAACGTTTAAGGCAGAGATAATATCAGTCTTAACCACACACTTTCAAACAATGGAGAAGTGGGGGGCCGGCCTGGTGAGGTAGTGTTTAAGTTCACACGCTCTGCTTCAGTGGCCCAGAGTTCACAGGTTCAGATCCCAGGCACGGACCTCTGCACTGCTTATCAAGCCATGCCGTGGCGGCGTCCCCCATATAAAGTAGAGGAAGATGGGCACAGATGTTAGCCCACGGCCAGTCTTCCTCAGCAAAAAGAGAAGGATTGGCAATGGATGTTAGCTCAGGGCTAATCTTCCTCACCAAAAAGAAAAAAAAATGGAGAGGGGAACTCTTCAATTCATCGTAGGAGGCCAGTGTAACTCTGATACCAAACGAGAGAATTATAAGAGAAGAAAACTACTGACCATTATCTGTCATGACCCTAAACAGAAAATTCCTTAACAAATTATGAGCAAATCAAATCCAGCAATCTACGAATAGAAAAATAATTCCAATGTATGTTCTCATGGCAGTGAGTCCTTAGTATAAACGTTGCGTACATCGTTTATCTGCAGTGCTGTTGTCCAGCCTTGATGGAAAGGTTATGTTTTTAAACAGCTTTATTAAGGTATAATGACATACAATACACTGCACGTATTTAAAGTGTGCAATTTGATAAGTTTTGACATGTATATACTCATGATATCATCACTACAATCAAGATAGGAAACATATCCATCACCCACAAAAGTTTCCTCAGGCCCCATTGTAGTCTCTCCACCCGGGTTGAGACCCACTGATCTAATCCTTTCATTCCTGTTTACTCATCTGGAAAGCAACCTCTTAACTGCCCTCATTTTTGGCACCTGTCATTGTCTTTTTAGCCAAAATCCTGGTTCAGGCTCTTCCTGATTAGTTTTTGTTGTGGTCTGTTGTGATTCACAACAGCTGTTACAAGTCTCACAACAGCTTCTAAAGTAGGTGGTACTA
Source organism: Tapirus indicus (assembly GCA_031878705.1). Lineage (NCBI taxonomy): Eukaryota > Metazoa > Chordata > Mammalia > Perissodactyla > Tapiridae > Tapirus > Tapirus indicus. The sequence continues at coordinate 26,771,299 of CM062937.1, read as the reverse complement.
TCCCCATTCTACAGATGAAAAAACTAAGGCTCAGAGTGATGGAGTAACAACACAGAGCTCACAGGACTAGGAAGTAGCAGAGCCAGGATTCAAATCTAGGTATATTTATCCCCAAAGCCTGAACAGTTTTAACTACTTGGTGTTACCTTCCCATTTTGCTTTGTTTTCATCCCAATATGAAAAAAAAAAAAAAATCTGTACTGCATTATTTTTTGCAAGGGAGAAGGAGGAGCACCCCCCTCCTCCCAAATGGACCCCAAATGGAAAGATGGAAGGAAGAGTTTAAGAAAAACATAGAGAAGAGGAAATGAAAATATATGGGGTTTGGAAATCAGTGGCAGCAAATGTCTGACCTCTAAGATCAATTTTCATATCAATTTATATTTGGTCTAAGGCCAATCCAAAATGAACATTATTGAGTATAGCCCAGACATCTGAACTTGACTGTGAAAAGGTCCCTGACTTTCTGTTTCTGCTGGAATTCTTATAGAGCTGCTCTGTATTCTGTTTGTGATGTAGGGATAATTGTAGATACTCTGTAGGGTATGATAACCATTAAATTAAATAATGCCCATAAAAGGATAAGTACAGCACTTGGCATTAATTATAAGGGAGCATGTTTAGTGATGATACAGATGTAAGAGAAATCCAATTGTGATCTCTCCTTTTAGGATACAATACCATTCCCAAGACCCTGGTTCTCCACTCCGTGTTCTCATTAGTATGCTGTAGATATTCTCCTCAGTGTATTGTGGATATTCTGCTACTCGAGAATCCTGACCGAGGTTACTCTTGGTCACATGTTGGGTGCTGTAAGAGCGCATTTTCTCGTCTAGGCCCTGGTACTTTTGAGTGCCTAGTGGATATATTTCCTGGAGAAAAATGAACCAGCTGGTTAAGAGAGAATCCACACAAAACTAAGTTTATAAAATACACATTATGAAACTAGATCCAGTGGGGTTGGGAGATAGTGAAAAAGGAGTAAATAAAAATCCCTGAAAGAGAATAAAGAATGATCTGCCTTCATAGGCTGCTTTCCAGCCTGAAATACTCCATGGCCGTTAGCACACAGAGCATCTACCAGGACAATTTTTGTCTCCTGCCTAAAGACCATTGATTTTGGTAGCACCCTTCCCAGAATTACCAGAGGTCTCAGGACAGAGAGAAAAGGGCTGGCTCAACAGAAATAAATTAAAACAAGAGTACAGTGTTTGCTATATAGAAACCCTTAGTAAATGTTAATTGTTATTTTCTCTATGTATTTTAAAAAAAATCATTATTTTAGCAGTTGTGTCAACTTTGACCTATTCAGCCTTCTCTTCCTAATTCCACACAATAATCTCAGAATTACTAAAATTAGTTAATCTCTAATTAATTAATTGAGGTTGAGTTAATCTCAAATTAACATATTTGACTCAGAAATGTGCTATCTACTCATCCTGTTCACACCATTAGTCAGTGTTATGCAGTGAAATGGTCATGCGGGCTTCAAGAGAAAAAAAAAGAGAACTTGGTTAATTCACCAGCCAAGATATGAGATATATCAGATGCTTAATTAGACTTGAGGAATATTTACTGTCATTTGTATATATTTGCACTTTTGGAACTGAACACCCAGTGTTCATAAGACACACTAAAAGAATCTAAAAATGGTTAATATTTTAGAAGATATTTTAGGCTTGGTTTTATAAATACGTGAATTTGTATCTAACTTGGAATTCATTACAGTCTGTGAAATTATACTGGGAAGACTTCCATAGAATTTGTTGAATGTCCTTCCTGCTCAACTCCTCCCTATGTTAAGAATTGATAGCTCCTCTTTGGAGCATGTACAGTTAGGATTTATACTTCAAGATGCTTCACTGGTAGGATTTACATAAAATAAAGATACAAGCTGTGCTCTCTCAAGGTTAGCAAACTAAATACTAATGGTCTGAAATATTTGTGGAAACTAACTGTTAATGGTTTGTAGCAAGGGGTGGCCATCTCCTTTAATTAGTCACCAGAAATTGTTAGAAAAATGCCTGCCCCTTTCTGCCCACAAAACAGATTGAGAGCTTGCTGTTGGTGACAGAAGAGTTGAATGTGCATTGATCATATGTACTTACATTTAGAAGGATCTTACTGGTAACCTTTCTGAGAATTTTCCAACTGCCACAATATTAATTTTAAGAATCTTGAAGTATGTTTTCTTGTAATTGCATTTGAGTTATACTTAGATGTCATTTTTTGTTCTTAATTAAGAATTAAGGATATGGGAGTGAAATTCCTTCTAAATTAATTTGAGGCACTTCTCCTAATTAATTGAGTTATGAATTATTATGAAGGTCATCTGCTTTCTCGTATTATGGCAGTCTGTGCTCAAGATTGTTCCCACAGTGTCTTTAGACAGTGGTTTTTCTTTTTCTGTAGGCATGCAAAATAGTAAACAAAGGAGTAGTTTTGGTGCATCCATACAATGGAATATTATGGACCAATTAAAATGATTTTTTAAATGAATGTGATATTGTAAAAAAAGGACAAGATATAAAATTATTTGTAGATTTCCTCGGCTTTATAACAATAGAATGGAGAGCAAAAATGCCAAATTACTAGACTCCAGCTTTGTGGTCTTCTACACATTTCTCTTCAATTTTTCTATTATTGGCACCTGTTGCTTTTAGTAATACATCCCATAAGGAAGGGATTTTTGTCTGTTCCATTTCCTAGAAATGTATGTACTTGATACAGAGTAGATGCTAAATAAATCTCGTGCTGAATGAGTGAATAATTAATTAAAAAAATAGGTATTTGTTGAATATGTGCGTGTTGAATATTCCGTGAACTTTATTCCATTTAAAATGTAGGAAGGAGAGAGAAGTGCTGTATTACATTGACTAGGACCTTAGAAAATGATGGCATTTTTTCCTGAATGGAGAAATTAATACATTGGAAGTTAAAGCAAACTGATTTTTAAAATTTGACTTTTAAAACCTTTTTCTTAAATTCCCTTACTAGATTCTTCAGTTTGAAGATATCTTGGCCAATAATTTCTACCGAGAACACTTTAGAACGTACATGGAAAGGATGGACAAGAGAGCTCTGATTGGTTTTTGGGAGTCTGTGGAATATTTAAAGAATGCTAACAAGGTAGTATCGATAGGCTCAAAGGGCTCTTAATCACTAGCTGATGAAAACTTGCGTGTTAGGCAGTGTATCTGTGTTTCTCAGTGAAGCTGTAAGATAAGTATACATTAAAAGAATATTTTAAACCAAATATAATATTGGCATTATGTTCTAGCCCATAATGGTAAATAAAATTAAATTGTTTTGTAAAAGATGCTTTTGCATGTATAGTCAAGGGGAAAAAGATTGATAAATGTGCCAAAAGGTTGAATTTAGTTTCAGGTAGTTATCTTTTAACACATTATAAAAAGACATATACATATCCAGATTGCTATCTATTATTATAAATTTGGTCTTGTCACCTACACCTTAATCTCATAACCTTGTTGTTTTTAATTTGTAGTGTGCATGTTTTACACTACTGTTCTCCTTTTATCTGATTAAATTTGATTAAGGAGTACAAAAAACAGTTTTGGTTACAGATGCTTCTTACAATGAAAAGGCCAACAATAAGCACTGTGTTTTGCATTTTGCAAGTTCTCAATGTATATTTAAGAATTAAATTAAAGAATGTGAAATATAAATGTGTATGTATATAAGCATACATAACAATACTTATATATAATACGTATATTTTGAGAGGCTTATTAAAATAAGCACAAAGAGCACTGCATAAATTGAATTACTCATTTGCACTTCATGTGAGTGCAGCTAGAACTAAATACCAACTTAAAATACATCATAAATCACAAAGTACTTGGTTAAGGCAAGTCTTGGTTAAATCCAGTCTCTGTGATTTTAAATCTTCTTAGGAATGCCTTTCTTTGTTTATTAATAAGCCAATTTTACTCAATATTGTATTTGCCAACTTTATTACACATTTTGTTTACCAGACTTGACTTTGGGCTGCTCTCAAAGGAATATTGTAAAGAGCAATCTAAAAAATTTTCCTAAACTACTGAACAATTGGAAAAATTTCAGTGGAATGAGAGCATACAGCTTCCTCAAGTAGCTGTATTTTGACCTAGCAACACTGATTTGGATGTAAAAGTTCTGGGATGTGTGTTAGATTCGTATTTATTAAGTTGTTTGACTTCATTTTTTACTACTGTTGAAGACTTTCCATTCCTAGGGTTAATGAGATGTCTCTAGAGGAAATGGAAAGACTATGTTAATCAGAAAAGATGTTTGCATTTCTGAAGTAGGCTGGTCACGACCTCAGTGTGGTGTTGAAGACTAAGCTGTCTAAGATAAGCTTGATTACTGTGTAATAAGTCATCATTCTGAAGAATATTTTTCTTGTTTTCTTCAATTCCATAGTTATTATATTGACTTTTTTCTGGAGTGAGAAATGGCACTTCCCATTATTTATATTAGATAAAAAAGTCAAATTGAATTTAGCTGATAAATTGTATCCCTGTGGAATTGAGATGTATGAGAAGGAATCCACTGCAAGAAGAGAACTGTTTGCATTCTTATTTTTTTCTCTCCAGCATTTAAAAGAAATTGCTTTTGTTAACTGTTCAACACGAAGTGTTCTTTTAAGGAACCAGTTGTTTCCCTGCTCTGATGCTTACCCCTTGACCTGACTGTGCACAAGCCAGAGCTCCACATCCTAAACGTCTTTCTTCCAGCTGTAAAATGCAGAGAACTCAGAAGAAAACGATTTTTCTCAGAGATGATGTTTCTTCCCTTTCTCTTTCTTCATCTCCCTGTCTTTTCAGAATGAAATCCCACAATTAGTTGGTGAAATTTACCAGAATTTCTTTGTGGAGAGCAAAGAAATATCAGTGGAAAAATCACTTTACAAAGAAATCCAGCAGTGTCTGGTAGGAAATAAAGGTATCGAGGTGTTCTGCAAAATCCAGGGAGATGTTTATGAAACCCTAAAGGATAGGTATTACCCTTCGTTTATTGTCAGTGACCTGTATGAGAAATTGATGATAAAAGAGGAAGAAAAACATGTGTCCCAGCTGATTTCCAACAAGGATGAAATGGTGAGTCACATTTAACTTCTGCTCCCTTTTCAGTGGATAAGCTTTGAATACGATTAGGTGGGCGCATAGCGTATAAGCCAAATTTGGTGTGCACCATCATCTTTTAACATACAGGACTTTAAGTGGAACCTGAAGTTAAATTACCTTGTTGCTTTTTGTCTTGTGTACTTCTTCCTTTGTCCTTCTGACAAATGGGCTGCCACCTCCCAGCACTGAGTCAGAGAACTCCCTGTGCTCTGTCTGCCCGAGACACACTCTGAGGTTGACTCCTGAGAAGTGAGGGCAGAATATCTGGGGGGTGGGTTGTTTGTGGCTTAGGTCAGGTAAGAGAATCAGTAGAACTATAGTCCAGCCCGAGAATAGACACAGGATGGGGGAAAAAATGAGGAGAGGAAAAGAATGTGGGAGGAGTTACAGGAAGTATTTGGAGTTTAAAAAAAAAAAATCAGATGAAATTGAGATGTTCCAAAAGAAACCTTGCTCAGCCATACCTTAAATCTAATTTTCTTTTAGTGTACTAGATCATTTTGGATAGTCCCAGGTGCCATCTCTCATTTACTATTAATGATTCATATGAGTTTTAAGATTTGTGAAGGTACAAAGAAAAGCTAAGTGTTTTACAGTCACCTTACATGGAGAGATTATAATTTATTTTGGCTTCTTTCTTTCTGCCTGCTTCACTGTATCTCAAGCCTGGAAGAACTGGGTGCTTGCTCTTAATAGTATTAGAACCCGGTTGAACTGTTGTTAAATTCATTCCTTCAACCTTTTTTCTTTAAGTTTTGTTATTTGGTTCTTTACATTTTCAGTGGATAAAACCACTAAACTGATTGGTCCAAAGCTCATTGCATTTTATTTTTAATGTAGGTCAGTTTGTTTTAACTGTTATTTCTCTACCTCAAAAATTAAAATGGCTAATATGCAAATGCTGCAAAAGAGATTATCCAAATTAATAAAAAAAACATCAATACCCAACAGATAAATTGAATAAAGACTTGACCTGACAGTTAATAAGAAAGGTGATAGTAAACAAACATGAAGAAATGTCCCACCTCACCTAGGAGTCGAAGGAGAGTAATATGTATTACTATTTGAGCACTCCTACTCTTTGTTCCAATAATCCCACTTGTAGAAATTTATCCTAAGAAAATAACTAAACTGTAGAAAAATTTATGCACGATGGAGTACGATTTATTACATCTGGGGTCAGAAAAAAGCAGAATCAGTTCATAGTAGAAGCAGCAGCAGGAATGTGCCTCAGTATATTATCAATTCGTAGAATACTATGCAGCCATCAAAATTATAATTTTGAAGACTACACTACCCTCAAATACACGGCATTGTATATTATATGAAAAAGGCAGAAAACCCGCTTGAATGTACACAAGGTATGGAATTATGTCCTAATATGTATACTCATGGACAAGGATTAGAACCTCAGAAAAGGAAAACAGATTGCTTTCCTATGGTTATTAATACTTTATTTTCCTTTGAAAAAACTATTTTACTGTTTGTCACAATTACTAAAAATTAAGAGAAAAAAATCTGGAAGAAAGTTAAGGAGTAAACAAAGCAGAGGACACTTGTCAGCAGTTCTTTTTAGTGCCCCACGCACCACACCGCACCGTGGCTGCTCAGGAATTTAATTCATATGCTGGTTGTCGGTAATCTATTCAGATTTTCCCTAACTATATAATTCTTTATGAGTCTTAGGTCCCTTGCAAATGCTAACCATTTTACTTGTAAAATAATCTACCTACTGATTTGTAAAATACATCTTTAAGAGAAAGACTGAACAAAGTAATTACTGAAAATATTTTTACTAGTGGGAATTTACAAATTTTATTTTAAAGGGACTTGCATGAGATTTTCATAATATTCTTAGGAGACCAAAAGGAAGCGAGGTCTCAGTGTCTTTGTCAAAGATTAGGCACAGAACATTCAGGTTGAGTTGGGAAGATAACTCAGTTGCCTTCCCTTGTCCCGTGTAGATTCCCTTGGGTGTACCTTTTGAGAAATAACGGTGTGGAATATTTTCCCCTTTCTTTAGGCTATTAAGTGTTTCTTTTTTCACTGCAATTCTGAATACTAGTTACTTTGGTTCCAAATACTTGGATTTTTCACTTTGCTGAGGAAAAGCAATCGACTTCTAGGCTTTCTACTATAAATTCTTTCCTTAGTGGAATCTAGTACTTTGGGATGGTGTATTGTAATGATCTAGAACCTGTATAATAGATAATTACTGAATAGTTCATCATTACAAGGTATGGTGGTTCATGTGACTTTTTTCCCCAGGGCCCGGGAGGAGAGGCTGGTGAGGAAGCTGTAGAAGAAGGCACCAGTCAGATTAATGAACAAGCCAGTTTTGCTGTAAACAAACTACGAGAACTAAATGAGAAACTTGAATATAAAAGGCAAGCTCTAAATTCTATTCAAAATGCACCAAAACCTGACAAGAAGGTAACTCTTTCACTTTCAAGGTTGTCTTTAAAAGTTTCCATTTTTCTAATTTGATAAATAGTAGTTTTTAGTTTCTGTTGAGAGGTGGCACTCTTTCTTTAAAAAGAATTTTAACTGTTAAGTTCCATGGTTGTGTTTTTGCTTCTAGTGTAGAATTAGAAAAGCGCTTGTTTTTAACCTTTATGGTTCACGGTTCTTTCTGATCATCAGCTGTGAGTAACTCTGGGTTCTTTTCTTTGGTTTTCCTACAGTACCTTCGGGGAGGGGGGCAAAGCTTTCCCTTGTGCCAACATCATTTCTGGAAGTAACTACTCAAGGACAATCTAAAAATTTTGTCGTCTTTCAAATGCTGCGAGTGCAATTTAGAGAACCTCACGGGGTCGTGCAAGCAATAATTTTTTTGCTGAAATCCAACAGAATTTGAAAGTTTAAAAATGTAAACAGCACCTCCCTAATTGGCATTTCTCAAACCCAAGAGGCAGTGTGGCTTTTTGCTTTGTGTTTATGCTTCTGTGCAGTAAGGCAAGGAGGCTTCCCTACTGACAAGTGTCAGTAGGTGTGACTGATGCTCTTTGCTGTTGAGTTGATCCCCCCTGGCACTTTCTGAGTGTGTGTTCAGAAATGTAGTGATGAGTAAATGCATGACACTGTGCTGATCACTGTGAAGAGTCAGTGAAGTAGGGAGTCTAACACCTGCCCTTAGGGAGCAGACATGCTGGTTGTGGAATCAAGACATACTCACATGAAAACGAAGCAGAGAGTCACAGCCCTTCCTGACGGTAAGTGCAGGATGATGGCCCGGCGGGGAGTGCTTCCTGCAGGCTTTCTGAGGAAGGAAAGCCTCCTTGTAGACTGCAAGCTCAGGAGAGTTGTGGGGCAAAGCTGCTATCTCAGTCTACAGAGTTAGATAACCCTATAGGTTTTCTCATAAAGGAGATCCAAGAAGATGGTGAGCATAGTAGCATTCTTTTAAAAAAAGTATTTATTTTTAAAAATTGTAGTAAAATACGCATAACATAAAATTTACCCTTTTAACCATTTTTAAGTGTACAATTCAGTAGCACTAAATACATTCACATTGTTTTGTAGCTGTTTGCACCATCCACCTCCAGAACTTATTTCATCTTGCAAAACTGAAACTCAATACCCATTAAACAATAACTCCTCATTCTCCTCTCCCCCCAGCCCCTGGCAGCCACCATTCTACTTTCTGTCTCTTATGAATTTACTCTAAGTACCTCGTGTGAGTGCAATCATACAGTATTTATCCTTTTGTGACTGGCTTACTTCACTTAAGCATAATGTCTTGAAGGTTCATCCATATGGTAGTGTGTGTCAGAATTTCACTCCTTTTTAAGGTTAAATAATATTCCATTGCATGTACGTACAACATTTTTTTTGGTGAGGAAGACTAGCCCTGAGCTACCATCCATTGCAAATCCTCGTCTTTTTTGCTGAGGAAGACTGGCCCTGGGCTAACATCTGTGCCCATCTTCCTCTACTTTTTATATGGGACGCCACCACAGCATGGCTTGATGAGCCGGGATCTGAACCTGCGAACCCTGGGCTGCTGAAGGAGAGTGCGCGAACTTAACCGCTATGCCACCAGGCCGGCCCCTACAACATTTTGTTTATCCATTCATCTATTGATGGACACTTGGTTTGCTTCCACATTTTGGCTATTGTGGATAATGCTGCCATGAACACGGGTGTGCAAATATCTCTTCAAAACCCTGCTTTCAATTCTTTGGGGTATATACCCAGAAGTTGAATTGCTGGTCATATGATAATTCTGTTTTTAATTTTTGAGGAATCTCCATACTGTTTTCCACAATGGCTGCACTGTTTTACCTCTTCACCAACAGTGCATGAGGGTTCCAATTTGTCTGTATCTTCACCACCATTTGTTATTTTCTGTGTTTTGATGGTAGCTGTCCTAATGGGTATGATGTGGTATCTCATTGTAGTTTTGATTTGCATATCCCTAATGATTAGTGATGTTGAGCATCTTTTAATGTGCTTCTTGGCCATTGATATATCTTCTTTGGAGAAATGTCTGTTCAAGTCCTTTACCCATTTTTGAATTGGGTTATTATTTTGTTGTTGAGTTTGGGGAGTTCTCTATCTATTCTAGATATTAATCTCCTGTCAGATTTGTGGTTTGCAAATATTTTCTCCCATTCTGTGGGGTGCCTTTCTACTGTGTTGATGGTGTTCTTTGCACAACAGCTTTTAATTTCAATGAAGTCCTATATGCCTGTATTTTCTTTTGTTGCCCATGTCTTTGTTGTCATAGCCAAGAAATTATTGCCAGGCCCATGTCATGAAGCTTCCCTCGCCTTGTTTTCTTCAAAGAATTTTATACTTTTAGCTCTTATAATTAGGTCTTTGATCCATTTTGAGTTAATTGTTGTACATGGTATTAGGTAAGGGTCCAACTTCATTGTTGTGCATGTGTATATCCAGTTTTCTCAGCACCATTTGTTGAAAGACTGTCCTTTTCCAAATATTGATGGTCTTGGCACCCTTGTTGAAAATCATTTGACAATATATGCAAGGGTTTATTTCTTGGCTCTCTATCCTATTCCATTGGTCTCTCTGTCTGTCTTTATGTTGGTAGCATACTGTTTTGATTAGTGTAGCTTTTGAAGTAAGTTTTGAAATCAGGAAGTGTGAGTCCTCCAAATTTGTTCTTCTTTTTCAAGATTGCTTTGGCTGCTCAGTTTCCCTTGAGATTCCATATGAATTTTAGGATGGATTTTTCTATTTATGAAAAAAACATCATTGGGATTTTGATAGGGATTTTATTAAATCTATAGATTGCTTTGGGTAGCATTAACATCTTAGCAATATTTAGTCTTCCAATACATGAACATGGAATGTCTTTCCATTTATGTCTTCTTTAATTTCTTTCTTCGGTGTTTTGTAGTTTTCATTGTAGAAGTCTTTCACCTCTTTGCTTAAGTTAATTTCTAAGTATTTTTTATGCTATTACAAGTGGAATTGTTTTCTTAATTTCCTTTTTGGATTGTCCATTATTAGTATATAGAAACACAGCTGATTTTTGTGTGTTGATTTTGTTTCCTACTACTTTGCTGCATTGTGTAGCATTTTAAATGGTTTCATAACTCCCAGGATGTTTTTCCTGAGGCAGATTGTTTCCAAGTTGAAGGAGGAAATAATTCTAATAGAGAAAGAACGCGCGGACCTTCAGCTGCACATGGCAAGAACAGACTGGTGGTGTGAGAACCTTGGCATGTGGAAAGCCTCCATCACTAGTGGAGAGGTAGGTTTGACTGCTTTTCTTCCCAATTTATTTTAACAGTTTGACTTTATAAAGCAAGATTTTGCCCTGGAGAATTAAGGTTGAGGATAGAAAACTTATTTTCTTTTTTTTAGACTGCATTTGTCCTACCCTCCTCCCCCATATTTTCACTCTGGTTCCCCCATGACTGGGAGCTGTACTAGGTTGCCTGGTATAGATCTGATGTCACTCCACTTCAGAAAGAGAGTTGTCCTTGTTCACTGGAATTGTAAGCAACTTTCAGACAGGAACAATTAATGTCCTTGAATTACCAATTTATTTTTCTATCGAGGGTTGAAATAAGATGGGGAGCACTACCTGAAATTTGGAGATGAAAAATTAAAAATTTAAGTGGTGTTTCTGATTGTTCCATCCTGCTAACTTCAATTGGTCAAGTGTCAGTAGCCCTAAGATCTTTAATAATGAATATTTTTTCCTTCGAATTGGAAAATATTTTGCTCTTCTGTGAGGGATATGGAATATTAGTGTTCAGAATATTCTGTATCCCTTGTCTTTTGTCTGTAAAAATAATTTCATTTAAAGGAAGGATGCTTGTAGGCTTTTACACTGTTGGCAACTCCTTCCTTCTACCTGCCCTCTATCAGTCATGGGGAAACCTGGAGATGAAAGTCAGGTCCCGCATAAGGTACACTAATAACAAGATCCTGGGTGAGATGGTGTTAACATTTTGCCCCATCAGTGTTTCAAATGACTTGTCAAATATTTCTTAGATTTGACAATCTATCTTCCCTGCTTATCTTTGTTCATCCCTGTCTTTCCCATCAACCCAGTGGCTTGCCACTTACTAGGAGGAGGGCTTAAAATTCACGATAGAAACTCACCTCTGGATTAGATAGCAAAACAAAGTATGTTCTCCAAGAGCTGCCCTGAGAGCACACACATCACGTGAGAGCTGAACCAAGCACCCCAGCGTGTCTGGCACTTGTTGGCACTCCCATTAAGTTAAGCTGCAGGGCAATATACCTAGTCCGAGGAGAGGCAGAGGGCCAGGGGTCAGGGAGGGCTGCATTCAAACTTGGTGTACCACAGAGAAACCCTTGATAATTGCAGGTGGAGTTATCTTTAGGGTGGAAGTCTAGGAAGGGGGTAGGCTTGGGTATGTAATGTCGAAAGATAGTAGAGGAGGGAAGGAACACACATTCTGTCACCTCCTCGGTTTTGCCTCTAGAGCCGCCTCTGACATTTCAGTTTATTAAAATTGTCTTCCAAAGGCAAACACTGAGGGAGAGAAGGAGGAAAAACCCTCACAAGGCACTGTGCCCTGGTAATCGGTTGTTACTCAGAGCTTGCTGTGGCACCTTGGTCACTGAAAAGGTAATGGAAATGGACAGCGAGGGCTCACCTGACTGCCGGAGTTCACAAAGCAGTCCCACATGGGAATGTGTGGAAGATGTGTTTCCATCACACCAGACCCTCCAGAGTTCTGATCCTGGCTGACCCACTTACTAGATGTGTGATCCTAGGACAGTCCAGGGACCCTGTCTGGGCCTCCCCTTCCCCCATCCTTACAGACGGATAATAGTCCTACCTCACAGGGCTCAGTAAGTCTTGCATCTCTTTCCTTTGCCTTTCTTCTTGACTGTTTCTCTCTAATTCGATTTATGATACTAATTCAAGGTTAAGTTCAATGTATTTTCTTTTTGTTTGTTGTCTTATCTATTTATGTTAAGAATAATAGTGGCCTATTCTGAATTATGATGTGTGTTTATGTGGTTTTGAATTATCTAATTTCGGAGGTGGAAGAAATTATGTCCCCCAATGTAAAATTTCGTGAAGATAGAAGTCATGGTTTGTTGAATCCTGAAATTAAACTGGGGAAGCTCTCATCCTTCTCTGAGAGAGATTTTGGTATATCTCACACCTGTTTACTTGCTGTTAATTTGTTTGAGGAAACATAGCTAGGATGTGAAGTCTGCTATATTGTCTGGGTTTTTTTTTTTTGCTGTATAACAAATTACCACAAATTTCATGACTTTGAACAATACCCATTTATTAGCTCACAATTCTGTAGGTCAGAAGTCCAGCATGGTGTGACTGGGTTGTCTGTTCATTGTACCACAAGGTGTTGGCCAGACTGAGTTCTTGTCTAGAGACTCTGGGGAAAAATCCACTTCCAAATTCTTTCAGGTCTTGGCAGAATTCAGTTCCTTTTGGTTGTGGAGCTGAGGTCTCTGTTCTCTTGCTGTCAGCTGGGGGTTATTCGTAGTTCTTAGAAGTACTCCCAGATCCTTTCCAGACGTTCCTCTCCGTCTTTGAGCTGGTCGAATCCTCCTTGTGTTCCAGTCTTTCTGACTTCCTCTTCTACTACTAGCTAGAGAAATCTCTCTGCTTTTAAAGGGCTCATGTGATGAGGTTAGGCCCACCCAGATAATCTCCCTATTTTAAGGTCAACTGTGCCATATAATATAACCTAATTGTTGGAATAGAGTCCATCATATTCACAGTGCTGGGGATTATGCGGGGCATGGACGCCAGGGAGAGGGAAATCTTGGAGGACATTAAAAATCTTGCCTACCATCTGCTCACCGTGCTTGTTGTTGTTGTGTTTGTTTGTTTGTTTTCCCAAGGTTACAGAAGAGAATGGTGAGCAAATGCCTTGTTACTTTGTCATGGTAAGCTTACAAGAAGTTGGAGGAGTTGAAACCAAGAACTGGACAGTCCCCAGAAGGCTCAGTGAGTTTCAGAATTTACACCGGAAACTTAGTGAGGTATGAACACTCGTGAACACAAGATTTAGAATTACTGAGCAAGAGGAGGTTTAAGAGCTCATTTCAATTTTTATGCTAAGGAAACTGATTAATCTTTCTCCTTTGCTGTTGATACTGGCAAAGTGGCATTTTCAGCCTGACATTTAGAAATTTCCTCATAGATCAAATCATCTAGTCTAGTCTAAATCCTCAGGACAGATAATGCTCTGATCTCCACTGTGAATTGCCGCAGAACCCCAGAGCTAGAGGAGAGCTAAGGATCATCTAGGGCTAGTGGTTTCAAAGCTGCCAATCATGACCTGTCAGTGGGTAGTGAAGTAAATTATGGGTTGCAACAGTGGAAAGAGAATAGAATATGCTGGATTTCATCATAAAAAGTAAAGGAGTCAATAAAGTGTCATGGTTGAAAGCATCGACACTGGAGCCAGACTGCTCAAGTTTGGATCCTGGCTTGACTACTCACGAGCTGTATGACCCGGGACTTGTCTCTCTGTCTCTTTGTGCCTTTTTTTCTTCATCAATGAAATACAGATATTGATAGCACCTCCCAGACCTATCTCACAGAGTGTGAGAGTTAAGGGAATAAGTGTACACAAAGCATTTAGAAGAATGTGTGGCACATAATAAACATTATTGTATTATTACTAGTACTAGTAATGAGCATTGTTTCATAGCACTTTTGTTTCAGTTTTATATGTGTGTGTATATATACACGGATATGGATATTTACATGTGCGTTGTGGGTTGCAATGTAGCATGTATTTCCTACTGTGGGTTTTAAGTTAAAAATGTTGGAAAGCCACTAATCTAGGTCAAGTCTTTTATTTGCTAGATGAAGGAAACTTGATCCAGAGAGTTTAACTGACTTATCATAGAATGTATATAGAGTGGCCAAACCAGGATTAGAATCCAGTTCGTCTTACTTTCGATTCATTATTCTTCCACTTTCCTCAGGAATTGCATCTTCCCTAACTCTCCTGTGGGAGTTAATTACCTCCCCCCTCAGCAATTAAAAAAATTCTTCAATCATTTCTACTTTCATTTAGGTCCATTTTTCTCTTGCTCAGCATGAACTGATACTGGTAAAACCCTCTGGTCACCTCTCAGACCTCTCTTTTGCAAATAAAATATGTCTGTTTCCTTTAAGCTTTTCTCTTAGGGTGATTTTTATTAACCCTTTTAATCACTAGCTTCTGAACGCTATCGCTTTTTCAACCGCTTTTAAAAGAATGGTGGCCAAAACCGAAGGTCCTATTACAGCATTTCTCGAATGGACTATGGTCACCCTAGCGGTGTGGAAAGCAAATATTTATCTTAACATAAGAATGAATTTTTCCCAGACTTGTTGGTGAAAGTAACACCGCAGAAAAAGGCATCATTTGCCCTGTGACGAATCGTCGCGAGGCCGAAGCTGAGCATCAGTCCAGGTGCTGATAAAAACAGGAGGAAAAGGAGGAAGGAATTTAGGGGAGACTTTGAAATAACGCGTATGTGGAAAATAACATGTGCTTTGAAAATCAAGAACAATGACACTGAAGTGTTAGAGGAAACAAACCTTAGAAACTTCTGTGTCTGTCCTGTCGTCTCATTGCCGTCTCTCCTCATCTATAGCCTGATTACTGGGTCCGTCTCTTGCCCTTGCTATTTCCTATCATGTGGATTTTCATTTTCTGAAAGAACCCTTCCTGTTGACAGCTGTGATGGGAAGCACTTTTTCAGGTCCCTGGTGACTTTAATCTTCCCTTCCAGCTCTCACTGGCTGTTTCAGTTCTCTAAAATTTTACTCTGAATTTGAACCCTGGTTAAAATATCCTTCCTGGGCAGATGCCATTGTGCTTTAGTGGCTGTGTAGGAAAGGCCAATTTTTCCTTTTCCACCACCCAAAGCACTTACATGCACTTGTCACATGAGACTTGTTACGTGATGTCCCTTGCTATGGCCAGGCCGGCGGGGGCTCCTGTGACCCTGATGATGGCAACGGGAGTAGAAGCTGTGGCAGGCAGACTCTGCTCACTTACTTTTCTATACCAGTTGATTTCATTAAGCATATTCAAATTGCCCACGTGCCTTAATGACAGCCAGCGTTTGGCAATGGGGGCAGAGTCCGGAACCTTTGGAGCTCACTGTCTTCCTGGTGTCTGAGGGGCAGACTGGCAGAGTTCTGTGGGACTGGCATTAAGACACAGACTTGATCATCAGATGGATCTGGGTTTTAATCCTGGTCCTCAATTGTCTCATATGTAAAATAGGAATGATAATTATTCCCAGATGGTAGGGCTGTTACACATGCCAAGCAGAAGAATGTATCGCTTAATCCACAACGGGAAGTCTATTGTCACTATTTATTAATGTATTTTATTATCATTAATATATTTACATTCTGCAGTTTGCCATTGAAAGGCAGTAATAAAGGTACAACCCAGTGATTCCCCTTCCATTGTCTTCATTTGTCAACTTTGATAACTTTTTACAGAGATGTTATAAACAAAACATATTTTATTAGAAAAACCTCCTTCCTGTGAGCCAGGTGTCCATACCTAACATGTCGTGCTACATACATGTTGTACATATCAGCCTGGCTTCAGGATTTCCCGGCTTCCAGGGATTCGTGCGTCTAGGAACGGGCCTTAGGTTTTTTCATCAAATGTCCCGTTCCTCCAGATTCTTCGAGCCTGATTAGAATGGGTAGGTTTCCAAGGTCTTAAATCTCAGAGGAACGAGTACAAGAGGAAGATACGTGGTTTGTTCTAATTAAAATGCTAAATCTTTTTTAAGATTAAAATGTAATTTCAAGATACTAACATCTAATTTTTTTCCCCACAGTGTTTCCCTTCTTTAAAAAAAGTCCAGTTGCCTTCTCTCAGCAAGCTGCCTTTCAAATCTATAGATCAAAAGTTTATGGAAAAGTCAAAGAATCAGTTAAACAAGTTTTTACAGGTAAGCGAGAGAAAAGTTTTGAATGCAAGAGGAATAATTAGTTATTTTGGGTTAAAGTGTCGTCATTCTAAGAGCTTGTTCATTTGCTTTGTGTTCTCACAGGCCATGCCAGATCCTCAAGATATCTTTGGTCTTGTTTTTTTGAGTAGTTCAAGTGTACCATACATTCATTCAGATGATATGTAGACAGCTTTCTCCGTTTTCACAAACCAAACATGCCCTTGTAGCTAGCACCCCGTCCAAGAAACAGAATACTGCCAGTACCTCCAGCTTCCTCCCGCCACCGCTCCCCCCGCCAAAGGGAACCCCGATCCTGGCTTCTCACACACGGATAGTTATGCTTGTTCTTGGACTTCGTATAAATGGAATCATATGGTGCGGACTCTCTTGTGTCTGACTTCTTTCACCCAACATGTGTTCCTGAGATTCAGCCTCGTGAGTGCTGTTTTAGTTGTAGATCATTCGTTTTCATTGTTTGGGTTTTTTGTTGCATGAATACACTGCAGTCTATTCACTCTGTTGTTGAGCATTTGGATAGTTTCCAGTTTGAGGCTATTATGAAGAGAGTTTCTGTAAACTTCTAGTGCTTGACTTTTGGTGACTGTATGTTGGGTAATACCTAGGGATTTGGGTTTTTCAGTTTTTCAAAGTGGTTGTAGCCATTTTTACACTCTCACCAGCAGTGTGTAAGGGTTCAGATTGCTCCACAGCCTCCCCAAGGCTTAGCCATTCTGGTGGGTGTGTACTGGTGTCTCCTTGTGGTTTTAATTTGCATCTCCCTGACGACTAACAAAGGAGCATCAGTCATAGGTTGATTGGCCATTTGGATAGTGTGTTTTGTGAAGTTAAAGTGTCTCCTTCTCAGTTCTGTTGTCTGTCTTTTCCACTTCGCTCCATAGGAGTCTGTGTGTGTTTTCGATGTGAGTCTCTTGTCAGACCATATGTGTTGCAAATATCTTCTCCCTTTCTGTGGATTGCCTTTTCACTCTCTTAATGACTTCTCTTAATTAATGAACAGAAGTTCTCAATTTTAATTTAGTGTAATTTATCAATTTTTCTCTTTTATGGTTAATGCCTTTTGTGCTTGTCAAGAAATCTTTGCCTACTCCAGGGTCCTAAAGATAGTGTCCTGATTTCCTCTAGACACTTTGTTTTCCTTCGTCTGTTTTTAGAGAATAAGGACGGGCAACGGTATGCTGTCCCCAGTAGCAACCGCTATTTATTTTTTCCTTAGGTGGGCCTTCTCTATTCAGAGTATAGTTAGATTACTCCAACCATGGACCCCAAGGCCCTTGTAGTTCTCAGAGGCACGGAACTTTGCCTCCTGAAACACTTTTGCTAGTGCAGTAGTAGCTAGAAGTCCTGAGATTTTTAAATAATGGATGTTGCCAAATTCTTAGTAAAGGCTATATTAAAATATAATCATTGATTCCCAAGTGTGAATCATAGTTAAAATAGATACATTTAAGCCAGAATTGCCTTGAAAATGTTAGTCTTTCTTTTTCTCTTATACATTCATCTCTCTCTTTCTCTCTCTCTCTCTCTCTCTTTCCCTCCCCCCTCCCACCATATATAAACAAATTTCCCTTGGGTAATAAAATAATTGCACCTTAGGAAGACTTTCTGAGTTTAATTATGGCAGAGCTGGGGTAGAGAATCATTAACGTTTAAATGCTCTAACAGGAGAGAATTTAAAACTGAAATATTACCATTCTGTGGCTGATTCAGAATGTCTAGGAAGTATTAAACCCACTCAAGCTTGATACCTGATAAAGATCTCGTTTGTGAAATGAATGTCTTATTCAGAATCCAAGCCTCCAGCTGACTCAGGTTTCCCTCCAGCCTCTACTGTTGGGGAGGGAAATGGGTTAGTGAGTTCTGCTGTTGTGCCAGGAGAACCGTGCGCTCTGGCGCACTGCCGGTCGGTGGTGTGGGCACGGCTGAGGGCAGGAATAAGCTGCAGCTAAGCCAGATGACACAGTGGTCTCAGGTGGCCATTTGTTTTTTAATCAAGAGGATTTTAAGTCAGGAAATATGGTTTAAGTTGTTTTATTTCCTCAAAGACTTTATTTGAAAGTGCTAACTAACTATTCAGTATATTTAGGTAGGTTACATAGCAGACTATGGTTTCAAAATATTATCCCACCAACAACAAACAGGAAAAGCAAGATGCAAAATGTTTAGCCTGAAAGATAGATATTATTAGGTCCACAGAACCTTCCAGAAAAAGGGATTCCATTGTATGTATGTTTACATGAATATTTATGTATGCATATGGTTCCCTATCGAGGCATACTAATAATACAGATATTTAATAATCCAACTAATCATTCTTGGCCATCCTGTCACTTATATCTTACTTCATTCCTACATACCATCTTTCCCGATCCTCACATACATGTCACACTTACTCCAGCCATTTCCCCCAGTAGCGCTCTGCCCCACTTGTGGGTATGCACATGCTGTTCACTCTTCTTGGGATGCATTACACCTTTCTCCATTATCACTGAGCAATCATCTTAGATCTTCAATAGACTAGAATAACATGCTCTAAGTGTTTGCGGGGAAGGAGTTGGGAATGGGATTCCGTTCTCACAGAGGTTAAAGATTATAAGATCCCAATTATACCTTACTCCACAGACATAATCTCTGAGAACATTTCTAACTTTTCATACATATTTAATTTGGTTATTTTCTTTCATAATAGACTATAACTTAGGCCAAAGACTTATCACCCTCAATGATTTCCTTATTTATATTGATTGTATTAAGTTAGAGACTTAACCATTAGTTATCATTTTCTACTATTTTATAAAATAATGTTGGAGTGTAGATTAGCTAAAGGGAATCAAGTTAGGGGGAGAATATCTCACTCCCCCTAAACCACCTTCACATAGAACTGAACATTTAATACTCTGAAAAAGGAATAAATGCCTATTTATTGGGCTCAGGGGCTAGGGAAGGCAGTAGTGACACCCACTGTCCATCCTCCTTAATCTCCTTCCCCCGTGTGAGGCAGAACCTGCCCATCCTCAGGCCAGTCTTCTGCAGGATGCGTGAAGCCGGCAGCCACTGGAATGCTGGCGGAGCTGCTTGGACCCCCCGGCCCAGTGGGGCAGTATTGGGCGCACTCAGAGGTGCTTATTCTACAGAAGGTCATAGGGTTTATCAGATTTCAGCCTTTGTCCGGACAAATAAAATGTGAACATCATGGACCAGCTCCTCTGGAAGTAGAACTTAACCTTTTCCACCACCCCAGTTTCTGTCATCAGGAGCACAGTCTGCTCCCTAGTGTTCTGTCTCCCCCAAGGGGATTACATCATAAATGGGGCAGTATTTCCCATTGCTTTATTTGTTCCTAAACCCTGTACCTTTTAATACTAGACATCTCAACCTTCTTATGGTCACACTGTTAATTTTACTGTTTTATCCATAGCCCTTGTTTGTACATAAACGGACTTGAATCATGTCCTCCTTTCCTCTCCCCTAAGCCGGATAAGTACGTAAAGAACTTCAGGAGATTTCCAGGTGAAAGGCCAGTAAAAATAGTTATATAATTACACAGACGAGCACTGCTTGGAAGATGGCAGCACAGTGAAAATAAACTGTTGCCTGGCAGGCAGGGCCACCACGTGACGGCGGAGAGTTCTTTTCTCAGCTGATGTACGGAGTCTGAACATAGCCGTAAAAGGGTGGGGGAGTGGTATCCTTGTGTAATGTGCAAGCACGTAAGTTCAAACACAAACGAGGGAAACTTATGTTGACTTTCAAAGGCAGTGGTTCCCGCATCTGTACGCTGTGTGCAGAGGAAGAATTTTGTGTTGCACTGAGGAGTGTAAACTGGAGTGAGTTCTGTTGTTTGTGCAGTATCTCCACAAGTGAATAGTTAGGACATTCCGATTAACCCAGAGAGGGTCGTTTGCTGTTCAGATCATTGAGAACTGATCTGATATATTTTATTTCAGGGGGAAAGGGAGGTGGTTTTAGGTTCAGAATTATGATGAATTCACAGTCAGCTCTGCCTTGTCTGTCTCTACTTGTGGTCACTGCCCGCAACACGGATATATTCCTATAAGGGAGTGATGCGTCCTCTTCCTTCCACAGAAACTGCTGTCAGATGACAGACTGTGTCAGAGTGAAGCCCTTTATGCCTTTTTGAGCCCTTCTCCTGACTACCTCAAGGTTATTGATGTGCAGGGGAAAAAACCCACCTTTTCATTATCCTCATTTTTGGAGAGACTTCCTCGTGACTTCTTCTCCCATCAAGAGGTGAGCTGTCTGAAGGTTGTACCATTTTGGTAGCATATTTAAGTGAATGTCTTTTTGAGGGCTGTCTGAAGTAACATATTTGTTAAAAGCTTGCTGCTGGTGGGGAGAAAGCGGATACATCCGCATTCATTTATGATCATTCTCGTGTTTTGGGTCACTTGCTTGTGCTCCCCTCCTTGGGGAGAGTTAAGCTACAGAAATGAAAAGATTAATAACAAGATGGGTAAATGAAATGCGGATGAGAAGTCCTGTAAGGACCCTCTACAACAGGTGGGATAGCCAGTCCCCGGGGATGCGGGCCATCATCATGGAGGAGTTGGAGCTGAGACCGAAGGTTCGGGAGAGGAGGGTGTGTTTGAAGAACAGTCAGTCAGTCACTGGACTCGAGGGGAGGGGTTCTGTAGGGGCCAGTGGAAGATGAGGCAAAGAGTAGAAGGAGGGGCAAGGTCATGCTGGACTAAGTAGTTTAGCCTTTATTCTCAGGGAATGGAAAGCCATGGAATATTTTGAAGCAAGATGAATTTAGCCGAGATATGTGTGGGTAAAGGAAAGAATAGAGAGAGACCACAGACATTTGCGGTCTTATATTCTGAGCCTCAGGCTTCCCTCCAGAGTAAGCTCCTAACTGATGTTGAGGCCACTGAGGCCCCTTGTTTGGTTTTCCAGCAAATTGCACAAGACCATCTCCGAAATTTGGCATCTCCTTAGTTCATTGGCATATGCCACTGCCTCTTCACCAGGATAGGCTTAATGAGTTTGGGCAGAGGAACTGACAAAGAAAAGGAGTGTACTATTTTACTGCTGTCTGAGCTATGAGAAGTCAGTGTGTACCATAGAGCATATCCACACCAGCATGCTGGTCTGTGTGAAAACCCTCTTCCATCCCACGCATCTCTCCCTCCTCTTTCCTTCATGGCTGTACGTGTAATGTCTGATTATAGTTGGCTAGCTTACTTCCATTACCTCCCATTTATTCCTGAACCCCTTGGAATTTGCATTATGGCCAGTCCCTCCATGAATTATTCTCCAAGGTGTCAGTGGCCAAATCCAGTGGCTTCCTCTCCACCTTCATCTTCTTCAACCTCTTTGCAGCATTTCATGTTGCTGGACTTCTTGTAAAGCTGTGAAGTTTTAGGGAACTCCTCCTGCCTATGTGACTTCTCAGTCCTTTCCTCTGCTCGTCTAGTCCCCCAAAGTCCTGTCATTAGCCCTCTGCTTGGTCCCACAGCTTCAGCCTCTCTACCTGTCTACCTCTCTGCTGACTTTAGAATGAACTTTCCCTGCTGTCCTTCCACTGCCTAGTGTTGGTCCCTCTCTGACAGCACTTCACCTGCTTGTAGAAGCATGTTTGTTGGTCTCCCCAGAGAACTGTGGGCCACTGAAAGTCTCCTTCCACATCGGGCTCCCTTGCACTAGCCTGGTGCCTAGCATGTATTGAGTTTTGAACTGAAACTTGCTGATATGCAGATCAGGAAATGAGACTAGCCAAAGTACAGAATAAAAGCTTGAATCAGAGCTTTAAAATATACATGTTTTTAAAAAAAAGTGAATTTAAAATCATCCAGCTTTTAAAACTCAAAATGGTTAGAAAACTATTTTGTCATCTACTAATTCACTCCTGATTCATACAGTGACAGAGGTTTTTCAAAATTATTTTAAACCTTGAATAAGGCTTTAGGATCAAGCTTTTCTCTGAAGTTAGATACATTTGGCCCTCTTTATTGAAAATGCATAGATTTCTGCATGTAGGAAAGTGGAAGGATTATGTAAGGTTGAAATATGAGCACATAGTTTGGAATTTACACTTAAAAAAGGAGAACAACTCTACAACTTTCTTGGATAAGTGATCTGCTTCCCATGACTTTTCTGTACCCCCAGGAGGAGACAGAGGAGGACAGTGACCTGTCAGATTATGGTGACGATATGGATGGGAGGAAAGACGCCTTGGCTGAACCATGCTTCATGTTGATTGGGGAGATTTTTGAACTTCGAGGAAGTAAGCCTCTTTGTTATTACTTAGTGGTATTTGCTGGGTAAGTGGTACACACACACATATTTAATATCCCTTTATTCCTGAATCAGACATGAATTTCTGTTCATTCATTCAGGAAATACTTTTAAGGGCTGAGGATACAACCTTAAGACAATATCGTCTCTGTATTCATGGAACTTAGGGCCCTGAGTTACCCTGCACTGTGTTCCTCTGAATACTGAAGGATAGAGTGCTTTGAATTGTTTTTTATGTGACTTAGCATAGGCTCATTGCTTTATCACCAAAAGGTATACAAAAACTAATTTTGCAGAGCAGAGGAAGAGCCCTGTTGTTAAAGGTGAGGTTTTGGTTCTCTTAAGATAGTGTTACGAGGGGCCGCCCGGTGGCGCAGCGGTTTAGTTCACGCTTGGCAGCCCAGGGTTCACGGGTTCGGATCCCGGGCGCCCGCTGACGCATTGCCTGTCAGCCACGCCATGGCGGCGTCCCATATAAAGTAGAGGAAGATGGGCACGGATGTTAGCCCAGGGCCAGTCTTCCTCAGCAAAAAGGGGAGGATTGGCAACAGATGTTAGCTCAGGGCTGGTCTTCCCCACCAAAAAAAAAAAGATAGTGTTATGGCCAGGGACACAGGGGTTCTTCACCCCGACTTTTCAACCACCTTTCTTCCCCTAGAGGACTGGTTATCAGTGGAGGGGTGGTGGAATTTTGTGCCCCAGGGGACATTTGGCCATGTCTGGAAACATTTTTGGTTGTCACAACTTGAGGGATGGTGCTACTGAGAGGCCAGGGCTGCTGCTAAACATCCTATGATGTGCAAGACAGCCCCCACAACAGAGAGCTATCTTACCCGCAATGACAATAGTGCAGAGGTTGGGAAATCCTACACTAGTAGTTCTTCAGGGAGATGTCCTTAGAAGAAACAAGAGCAAACAGAGGATCAAAATACTATATTTGTTAAGACCCGCACAAGTGCCTCTTCCCCAAAGCGATACTTAGGTGAAAGGTCAAACTGTACTACTTGGCTTAGTCTTGAGTCCTGAGTAGGACTCTGCCCACCCATACCTTCCACAGCCCCCCAGCACTCTAAATCATGAGACCAATGTACTGGAGCTTC
Source organism: Tapirus indicus (assembly GCA_031878705.1). NCBI lineage: Eukaryota > Metazoa > Chordata > Mammalia > Perissodactyla > Tapiridae > Tapirus > Tapirus indicus. Next base: position 26,747,391 of record CM062937.1, on the reverse strand, counting down.
AGTACTAGGTAGAGATATGGCAGGTACCTAAAGACATAATGTAACCGCCTAGCAGAGGAAGCAAATGAGCGGGGCAAAGGTTAGCAAGGCACTGCCACCAGCGGGCAAAATGTTGCCCTGTGAATATCCTTGGCTCTGTCCACTCAGATTAGCATCTCTTCCCGTGGGCTGATGAAGGTAGGCTGGGAGTTGGTCCTACATAGGAAATGGGCTGTCCATCCCTTCTTATTTATATATCTCTTAACATGTCACTTTAAGAATTATTAATAGATGAAAAAACTTAAAGTCCTGTTATAAACTCGAGCATGTCTTGTGTGCCTTTTAAACCTCAGTATCAACTACAATGCCTGATCCATAGTATGTGATTAATAAAATGCCTGGATGGATGTGCTGATGAATGAATAGGCAAGAAAAATTTAAATGCTAGAATTAATTATCTTGTTCATTGAACTCTTTCTTCCCCTAAGCCAAAGCTAAACTAATATGTAATATCAATCAGCAGATATTTTGGGAGCATATAATTTAGATACAGCTCTGTAGGGGAAACAAAAATACATCAGTGTAGATTCTTCCTTCACTAAATTTACAACATAAGGGTTTCAAAACTGTAATTCACATTGAGCAGTACACACGATTAAATTCTAAACCACAGGCAGAGATTTATATATAAAGATGTTCATAATTTCCATAATGAAAAGTTGGAACTAAGCTAAACTTCTGAAATGAGGGATAGTTAAATTATGTAAGAAATATCCATATGATGGAATATCATCCAAATATTAAAGATCCTTTCAGATGAAAAAGCTATAGCTGTTCCAAATTTAGACACTTGAAGATATATACTGACGTTTAACTTGGTTCTGTAGGCAGAAAAGCTAGTTCTCCACTCAAAGTCTGACTCTTCCTCAGTGAAATCTGGGCCATTAAATCGTGAATCCTCTCAATTTCCAATAGAGTTGATAAAAACAAGGAAGCACCACCTCATTGTTTTTTGCAATACAAAGAGGTTAAGAGACTGGTGGATGTGTCAGAGCCAGTCAGGGCAGGAGTAGGGCTCAAAATCCTGTCTTTGCAGCGTGCGTTTCCTCTGTCATATGCCTGCTTGGAAGCGTATTTGGTTTTGTTAGTGACATTTCAGAGGGGAAAAAATAGAGCATCATTTGTAATGAGATGTGATGTATTTGCCATCAGCAAAATCCTAGTGTTGCTGCAGCTGCCTCTGGGGCTTTGAACAAATGAGTCCTTGGAAGGAGTAATGGAGCTTTTTGTTTGTGGGGTGGGGGTGGGGGGTGGGGGGTAGGGAAGGATAGGAAAAAAGTAGTAGAGTAAGGGGGTATCAGTGATGGGGACAGAATTGGTAGCAAAGCCATTTTTGGTTCCTGCTCTGGTTTAGTATACAAAACGGGACCAGTAATAGAGCCTTTTTAAAAATTTATAAGCAGTCACTTGGCTGTCAGGCATTCTTCCTAGAGTAGCACATGCCCTCAGACCTCTGGGGATGAGCTTCCTCTCTCCTGCCGAGAAAGTGAAGTTATCAGCACCGACAGCCATGCTCCTCTCAGCCCAAACACCAGCCTAAACGAACAAGTCTGCGTGCTGGCAGCGTGCCCTGAATCTTATCAAAAATTTAGGGCACGTTTGAGGCATGGTTCTAACTCCAAGACTTGACTCGTACTTGAAGGATTAACAGTACTACTTACCTGGACATTTAGATCCGTTTAAAAAGTTAGAAATGACTTTAGAATGTTTTCAAGCCTGTGTTACTTGTTGATTTCAGTCTGTATGTCTTCCCTGTACAGAGGTGATAGTGAATTTGCTCCTTTTAGGTTTTCTTACTGGTGCAGGAGCCCTGAACTCTTGGCTCCATTATAGCCAAATCTGAGTTTCTCATTTCCTCATGGGTCAGTAGCTAATAGGCATTTCAATAAAAGGAGGTGAATATATAAATGGAAAATTTGGTTTAGATTTTAATCGGTGGACCTGAAATATTTTCACAGCATTTCTTTGCTTTCTTTTGGTTTAGATTCAGAGTCTATACTTATAAAAATGTGTCTCCGTGTTGATAATAAAAGTTTAGATCTGTAGAAACCTTCACAAGACTCTTTCGCACAAAATATTGACAAGAACCTCAGGGCAATATAAAAAAAAAAAAAGAGCACATTAATACTGCGCTTTCCCAGTTGAGGAAATGGACTCAGAGAAGATGACTGTGCCCAGCTGCTCTGGGGAGTGACCCAGGAGAGTGTTGGATTCACGTCGCATTCAGGATCCTCGCTCTTCACCGCTCACCTTTCTTCCCACTAAGGCATAAAACATAAGAGTACGCAGTGATCTACAAACTGCTGTTCAGATGGGAGCAACTAGACCCATCAATTTATTAATGTTTCAAAATATTTGTCAACATTTGACTACAGATGTTTCTCATTCAGAGCAGTGTGTTAGAAAATTGGGTTCAACAAGCCAGACAGAAATCTGAAATAGGAATTGTACTGTCTGCTAGTGAAAAAGACATGTTGTCAGTAGCCCAGGGACATATGAAGTCAAGTATTGTTTCCACTTGCTAGCTCAGCTCTTGTGTAGGCATTGAAAACCTACAAAAACTCTTAGGTTTCAACTTAGCAGTTGCTATGTAGAAAATGTAAAGCTTAGAAGAATTTTCTGGGGCAGAAGTTTGCTAACTTAGACCCAAATTCTGCAGATATCTTAGCCCTGACTTGCTGCCAGGACTCTGATTGAGTGGTAAGATTTATGCTTTGTGCAGCTTTGAATATGTCATAATTGTGATATCCTGTGATAATACTTTCCCTCTGATTTATATTTTAGTGTTTAAATGGGTGAGAAGAACATTAATTGCTCTCGTTCAGGTCACTTTTGGAAGAACCATCAACAAGTGAGTTGCATGAAGTTATTATTTGAATTTATGCCCTATCCTTTGCCTTAATAGTCAGATCTCCTTGTGGTGTGGTAGCCAGTGACCTCTCTATCTGAAGGTCTTGTATTTTCTCTTACTTTTTGTTTCTGATGTGATTCTAAGATTGGATAGGGATGAAGATTTCTGAAAGAATTTCTTCCACAGAATGCGTGGTGAACTAGATGACAAAAGCTTGAGGCAGCTCCGGCATTCTGGCTGACAAGGGTCAGGAGATTCTGTTCAGTAAAGTTCTGTTTTGATCATGATGACCAGTTTGAGGTTCTTGGGTACAGGGTTTTAATGTCACATGGTGGGAATCAGTTTAAGGCTGATATTCTAAGCCAAAATGAAAGTAGGATGAGCATCAAATGGCAGGTATTTATTTATTTGGAGGAAAATGCAAACGATATATTTTTTTTAGAGTTGGGGTAACATTAAAATGGTAATTCCTTTTTTTAGTTGATATCTGAGTATCCATCAGGGGTGTGTGTATCATAGAATGATAGTTTAAGCCAAATGTACATTCTAAACTAAATTACATTATCCAAATACGTAAAAGTTTAACTGTATACCTAGTATTCAGGAGATAAACATTATGACTTTCCTGCACAATAAAAATGTGAGTCAACTGCTAAAAATAAGGGAAAAAATCACTTTTATAAAGCAAAATATGTTTTAAGATGAAATCATCAGATTTTTCCAAGTGAAAGATTAATTTAGTTGTCAAACATACGTACAAGGTTAATATGATAGTTTTATCATATAAACCTTATAAATTTTTAATGAGAAACATAAAGAATATACTATCTTTGTATTCATTTGCAAATAGAATATATTTTCCTTGTGGTCCTAAACAAAAGTTTGCTTCTATTTATTTCTAAGATTTAAAAAAAAATGGTGTTAGTGGCTTGTTTAGTTGACTTAGTATCATAGGCTTTTGTTTTGATCAGAAAAATAGCCAGTTTAACTTGCAGTTTCAGTCTAAGGCGAACCCCTCCACCTTAGTATTGACAGGCCTTGGATAAAGAAATTTCCAAAATGGGCCTATTTTTCTCAGCACTCCAGACTTGCTCATTTATTTTCCTTTTCAGTATCAGCAAATCACACAACTTTTCTTGCTCCTATTTATGATATTGGCTCTTAATTATAAAATGAGCAGCTGCAGTTTGTGAGTGGTGAATACATTTGGCAGTTGTTTTCATGGGGCTGGAGAAGGGGCATCATGTAGAGAATTTTCAGGCTGTTCATTTCAAAGGGGTTTTTATCAGGTAGAGAAATTATGGAGCACCTGGCCCTTTGCTATTTTTGCCTTTAGCAGATGATGACACATCATAAAATTGAGCAGCAGTACAAAACGTGCCTCTTGCCTTGTACCAACTATAGTTTCGCTTAACAGAAGCACTTCAGAAGCTTTCTACAGTTTTGGCTAATAGAAAATCAGGCCTAAATTAATAGAAAATGCTTAGGTGATGGCCTTCGGTAAAAGTCACTTACCTAATTAAGTTGCAAATTGAAATTTTCTTCATGTATATTGCGAGTGAGTAACCCAAAACAAGATGACAGAAAAAACAAGACGTTTGCATTTTTATGTAGATTTTTCTTAGGCAGGTCGGCAGGTTCTCTCTTAAAAGCAGAAGTCCCATTAAATTAGTAAAATTATTTTATTTGGTCTAGATATGAATTGCACAGTTCTAAGCAGTATAGGGAAGTATCTAAGGAGACATGCAGTTACAAATACAATTAACATAGTTTTGGCTCATAGTGGAGTTTAGACTTCTGTAGTGACTGACTGATTACTGTGTGCAAAGTACTAGGCTTGAAACATCTATTTCAGATACTATTTCTGAAAACCCTACATTGTCCCTTTAAAAATCTGGTTGGGAAGTCTACACACCACTAGAACAAGTAATTCACTCACCCTTTAGATGTTTTACATTTTCCTTATTTGTCCATCTCCTTCTTGCATCTTCTCTCACTTCACGTCGGGCCACACTGCTCAAATCATGTGCATTAAATTCATGCAACTTGGGTAACAAGTCTCTCACCCATTCATAACGGATTGGACACACAATTCTTGCGTATACTTTGGTGGTAACTAATACCTCATGAAAAATGATCCATAAAAAAAAAAAATCTGGTTGGGAAGTCAGATTCTTAAAGGGCTTTTTGTTTTGCTTCATGAATTTAGTTTGAAATTTCAAGTCTTTCTGGCACTAAGAGTCTAAGATGATTCCTTGCCCCTTTCAACAGAGATTTTGGGCTCTTTGAACTGTGTTTACTTGTCTTTTGACAGCAGAAATCCTGTAATTGGTTAAACTGTGACTAATGACTATGAAATGGGGTTGTGTGGAAGACCTGGGTAACCAGATGAAAGCCATTTATTTATAACTGTGCAAGTCAAATGCCCAATTGTCATTCTCATGGAAATTTGAAATGGCTAGATAGCAGTGTATCTTTTCAAAGTCCTTCACTTTGTGGTGAAAGGGGCTATCTTTTTTTTTCCCTTGCCTCGTGAGTATATGAGATGTTTACCCTGGGTTGGAATACTCTGCCCAACACTATCTGCCATAGCAACACCAAGAGACAGCTAGTCAAAAAGCCTTGTTCTCCCAGAACTTCAGGAGCTCAGGGAGGTTTTCTAGACCACTTTCAACACTCTTTTAATGGATTTATGTTTTCAGTTTATACCTCTTCATGGAGAAATTAGTATATTATGTACTGTGCACAGTTAAGAGTAGTTGCAATCTTCAAACAAATCAGTCTCCTCTCAGGTCTTGTCTTTGCAGATTGAAAGATCCGCATGGTGAACATTTGGAGAAGTCAGTACCAGTGAGACTGAGCTCCAGGAACGCGTGGTCGTCCAGTATTACCAAAATAAAAATAACTTGCGGAGCCAGAGTCTAAAAATCCAATTCCTAGTTTATTCATCAGACATTTAGATCAGGCAGTATCTTAACCTACCCAGTGATAAATGCCTTTTGAGAATAGAGCATAGAATTGTGAAAAACCTCATCCAAGAAATATTTTTCTCTTACAAGACAAATCCGGGACACAGTGAACTGGATTTTCAGTGAGCAAATGTTGGCTTACTACATCAGTGTTTTCCGGGATGCTTTTTGGCCAAATGGGAAGTTGGCACCACCGACCACAGTCAGAAGCGAAGAACAAAGTCAGGAAACAAAGCAGAGAGCACAGCAGAGGCTGCTTGAGAACATTCCAGGTGAGGCCTGGGCTCTGCTCCTGGCAAGTAGAGGTGAAAAGGGAATGTTAACCCTATTAAGGCATCTTTCATCTATATCTCTTAGGAAACATTATTTACAATGAAAAAAATGATCACACTGTTTTTTTTTTTTTTTAAATCATGTCTTGTCCTTTGCTAAGAAATTATACTGAGAATCCTAAGAACACTACTGGTGATAATACTTTCTTTTAACTAGAAAGATGTTTTAGAACAGATAATAAATTTTGTGCTTTGAAAATCCTTCTAACGTACACTGTTTTCAGTCTTCATTTTTAATTGGGTAGCAATATATTAACATTGTAGTTTGTATAAATGCCTTATGTTGAAAAATTCTGAATAAACTTATTTTCTCTTTAAACCTTTGGAAGAACTGATCATTCACGTTCCTCATGCCTCGGTGCTATTATTTACTGTGTATGTGTCCTGGAATAGCTCCTTCAATGAAAATCTCTGCATGGTGCACTTTAACAGCATAGAATATAAACTTCATTTTTCAGATATGCTTCAGAGCCTTGTTGGACAGCAAAATGCCCGTCATGGTATAATAAAAATATTCAGTGCACTGCAAGAGACACGAGCCAATAAGCATCTGATATATGTGAGTAATTTACAGCCTAACAGAGGATTAACTGTTTCTTCAATGGTACATTTCTGTTTGTGTATGGGGGGAAGATTGTAATTCTTTATATTCTTAATTGTTCTTATTACTCATAACTCTGAACTCATTTTCTCAGTTTTGTTTTTGTTTGTTTGTTCAATTTGGGTTAAAAAAAAGGGAAAAGACAAAAGTACCCCCAGTGGATGCAGCATCCCCATTCTCTCATACTAGTTCTCTCCCTTGACTTGATGAAGGTAACATTTCTGCACGACGGCTTGGTTTTCTTATTTCAGCAAAGCAAACTGTTTCCCAGGCGTTGGTCTGATTACAGTTAGCAATATTAAATATTGTGGATGGTTTGATAATGGTTAACAGACCGTGAGATAAATATTAATTTCATTTGTTTGAGAGTAACTTGTTCACTGAGAATAATCTCAAGAACTAAAATTAGACTTTTATCTTAGATGTATTTATTTTGAGTAAACCCTTAGAGAAAAAACACGTTTTTCCACTTTTTTCTTCTTCTTTTTTGGTTCAGGTACTGATGGAACTGCTGCTAATTGAATTGTGTCCTGAGCTGAGAACTCATTTAGATCAACTTAAAGCTGGTCAAGTTTGAGACTGTACAAATAAACCACCAGAGAAATGTCTGTGTAATAATAGACATGAAACATTTTCCTCTTTTCCACAGAGGGCTAGACTGAGAACCATACTGATTTTTATTTTAGTTCCCTCCCTCTAGTTTTATGTGAAGTAAGCAGAATTGGGGGAGGAAACGATGCTGTAGTAGGCAACAGAAAAAAAACACTTCTGTTAATTATTGGTTTTTATTTTAGTAACTATATAAATACTTTAAAGTTCAACATACTGATTGAAATACAAATGTTACTATGTGATAAGAACCTAGGAAATATTTTAAATATTTATGAAAACAGTTTTGTTTTAAAATGAAGAACTATGAATATTGTACAGTTAATTTCCTCACTGAGGACTCTCAACATTCCTGTATTATTTCGTGTGTACTGAGGACATTGTTGTGCAATGCTTTGTGTAAAGTTATTGTGAAAATTTTATCGTCTTTATTTTTACCAAAGATTTCCCATAGTTTGAAGCATTTGAAGCAATAAAATGTAAAAATGAATCATAGAGCTCTATGATGTTTAAGATGCTTATATCTCGAAAAAAAAAAAAACCAGAGATTGAAACACTTCAGGCAGTTCAAATATTTATCGAGTGCCTTTTTTGTAGAAAACACTGTGCTGTAAGTACTTCTGCAAGGAAGTATAGAGTTTGCTGCCTTTCTCCAGAAACAGAATGAATATTGAAAAATATGATTTTAGAGTGAATGAGAAGAGCCAAATTGGTGCTGGAAATGATGCATTAGGGAGGTGGGATGTGAGCTGAGCTTTGAAGGATGGGCAGAACGAGATAGGGAAACAGAAGGAGGAGGGAAGTTCCTTCAGGGAGTTTAGGGACCTGAGTATATCATCAAGTCTTGTGGACTAGTAGGGGCACTGGGTGAGACCCAGGGTCCAGATGTTGTTTTGTTATTAATAGTGGGGCCATGGACACGTCACTTAAATTTCCTGGGTTTCACCATTTATTATACAGTGATGATAAAACACTTTCCCCTCTCTAACCCCCAGGAATATTGAAAGCAAAACAATTAATAGGCAGAAATTCAGTTTGAAATCCATGAAAGAAAAATACTATACATATTAAAGTGGTATTGATTATATCATTGATAGGTCATACCTGCCAAATTCTTGATATGAAACACAGCTTCTGAAAGATAAAGGATTCAAAATTAGTAAACCAAATTTTATCTTTGGGATTCTTTTAGTTATAGCTCTTTGATCCTTTTTTCAAACCAGGGTGACATTTGACATTTCAGAAGAAACCCAAAGGTGACCGTTTATATGGATAAGAATTGTCTGTCATAGGGATGCAGAGAAGACATTCCACAGAGAGGAGCAGTGTAAAGTCACCCAGCCCTGGGAACTCACCGTAACAGTTACTGGAAATGCCCATCCGATGCAGAATTAAACTATAGCTGTTAAGTTAAGCAAATGAGGAAAATTATTTTGACTCCTCAATCTTTCTTTAAGATAAATTCTCACTTTTTTATGAGATATCAGCTATCAGGAATCTTACAAAAGTTTTGATTTTTTTTTTTGGGAAAAAAAGTTAATGATCTGGAAGCTTCCATTCATTCGAGTTAAAGACTGGCTGACTCTCAGGTCCAGGTGTACAGCGCAGTCTGCAGCAGTGGTAGTTTGCAGGGGCTCACCTGTGCCGGAAGCACCAGCGTCACGGTAACTACAGTTAACTGAAATTTTAAATTCTGTGTTGGATTCACTGAAGTCATTTAGGCATAGCATATTACCACATATGACACATGTCAAATTCCTACTTGTAGGATTTCTCAGACCTGCGTTTTAATGGCAGTTAAAAACGTGGTCTTGACTTTGAGATGAAGAAAGATAGCAGATCTATTAAATGTGCTATTAAAATCAACATGCCCTGCTTTATTACATTCCTGTGTTAAGATTCTTAAAGAAAGGCTTAAGGAACTGGATTAAGTGTGGGGAAGAGAATGCTGGTTGGGAATTTGGATCTTCAGATGGTTGAAGGAATGTTATATGGATGGTATTGACAAGAGCGGAGCAAGTGGGCTTATATTGCAGAAAGAGATTTGTTAGGGTTTATGAAATCTTGTAATGGGCTTGAGATATTGAAATGTGTCTTTCACATTTTACATTTTACATTATGGGAGAATAGTCTTCAGTAGAGATTTTAAAGGAAAAGGACTGGCTTTCAGGGATGGTTTAAATTTATACTTTTTAAGAGATTTAAGGAGAAGTATATGACCCTTTGAGGGTATCTTACATTCCTAAGTCTGTTGAAATTTCTTGCCTCTATATAAAGACAAAATGAAGTTAAGTAGTATAGACAAACCAGAACGTTAAACAAGAGCAAGTAATTTTCTGCCATATGGTACTTCTTTAGTGGTTGGTACCTACATATTAATTGCATTTTCCCACTACTAAGATGAGATCTTGTTTAAATCCACTTTTGGAAAGGATGGTTCTGATTTATAAAATAAAGCCACATCAGTTTAGTATATTTACAAAGAAGGTATTGTTAAGGTATCCTTAAGACATATCATTTTCAATATATTTGTTTCACAGATGTAAATCACTATACATTTTCTGCGTATGGATCCAGCTATTTTTACTGTCAACCTTTTCCTTCACAGAAGTCATTGATTTAAGAAAAGCCTCTTGGGGCCGCCCGGTGGCGCAGCGGTTTAGTCCGCGCTTGGCAGCCCGGGGTTCGCGGGTTCGGATCCTGGGTGCCCCCCGACGCACTGCTCGTTAGCCACGCCGTGGCGGCGTCCCATATAAAGTAGAGGAAAATGGGCACGGATGTTAGCCCAGGGCCAGTCTTCCTCAGCAAAAAGAGGAGGATTGGAACAGATGTTAGCTCAGGGCTGGTCTTCCCCACCAAAAAAAAAAAAAAAAAGCCTCTTGCTAATTTAATTTTTTAACAACTTAATTGTAGTTTTTATATTGGTAGATGATTTTATTGAGTTTTTTTTTTCACATTTTGTCTTGTTTTGAAATAGATCTAGGGTTTTTGAAATGTAGAAAATGAACTGAAGCACAAAGAAGTGTCTTGCTTAAATTGATTATCTTATCAGGAATATAATAGTTGTTTTACTCATTAAATTAAGATCTTTAAGGGAAGATATGGAGGGCCAAGACTCTAACCGAATTTCTTAAACTCACTTTTTTTGATGTTTATAATAAATTAGCTAATTATTTATAAGAATCTCTTTCTAGAATACAAGATGTCCCAAAAGACTTAGTGCAGTCTTAGCTTTAATAACCTCAGAAGTATAAATGCTACACAAAGAAAAAAACATTATTTGAAAGTTTCTTTAAATTTTTAAAATTTCTTTTGTGAATTTTAAAAAATTTAAATGACAAAATTAAAATTTACTATTCAAAATTCACAAAACTAAAGATTGAAGAAATTTTAAAAAATTAAACTTTTAAATGTGTTTTTTATAAGTTTGTAGCATTTGTACTTCTGAAGTTATTAAAACTAAGATTGCACTAAGTCTTTTGGGACACTCTGTATTTAAAGAAAGGAAAAAGATATTTGCTTTATGGAGTGGTTTTCAATATTTGATGTGGTCTAGGCCAGTCTGTAGGCCAAGAACTGAATCTTTGAGGACTCTTCCGGCAGTTTGATCCTATAACTAGGTTTCAGGTTATAAAATTACAGAGTACAAATTCAAGAACGAAGGTATCATATCGTCAGTGAAATAGCCAGGATACCGTCACTTGGGGTGCAGAAAATAACCAAACGTAGCTACTGTAAAAATACCCACCTTCTAAGGTGTTAGGATGGATGGCCTTTGTTGAAATGCATTACGGTCTAAATTCTTTGGCGAAGAAGTAAAGAGTGAAGTTCATCCGCCAGTGCAGGATTCAGACGACAAGCCTTCGAATCAAAGGTAAAGAGTCAGTTATTTAGATATATTTTGAATTGTTGGGTCTTTCTTTTTTCTTCCTTTTTAAAAATTTTTGGTTTGTTTTTAAGAATAGTAAAGTACAGTGAATTGCAAGGAAATTTCTTAGTTAAGATATACTTCTATTCTGATTTCTTAATAAGGGAAGTTCAGATTAGCCTATGCAAAAAGGAAAGAGGTCATACTAAAAATAACCATGCTATTATCATTTGAAAGGGAGAAGATTTTACCAGAGCCAAGAATAAAGGGAATTTATGCACTGATGACAGCATTCTATGTTATGAATTATGAAAATAAGTAACATGGAAAGCATTAACATTTGTCCTCAAACTTGTTATTATCTCATTATATGAATAGCAGCATCTATAATAATCTTATTTTTATTTATTTATTTATCTTTTGTGAGGAGGACCAGCCCTGAGCTAACATCCGTTGCCAATCCTCCTCTTTTTGCTGAGGAAGACTGGCCCTGGGGTAACATCCATGCCCATCTTCCTCCACTTTATATGGGACGCCGCCACAGCATGGCTGACAAGCAGTGCGTTGGCTGGTGCCCGGGATCCGAACCCGTGAACCCCTGGCTGCCAAAGCACGAACTAAACTGCTGCGCCACTGGGCCGGCCCAATAATCTTATTTTTAAATGTATAGTTTTATTATGACTAAAGTGAATAGGGATAAGTAATAGTGCCTAATTTCATAGAATGTCAAGAATTTGGAGGAGGGCTGGCCTGGCCCGGTGGTCTAGTGGTTAAGTTCACGTGCTCCGCTTTGGCAGCCTGAGGTTCACAGGTTTGGATCCTGGGCACGGACCTACATACCGCTCATCAAGCCACACTGTGCCAGCATCCCGCGCCCATGTATAAAATAGAGGAAGACTGGCAACAAATGTTGGCTCAGGGCCAATCTTCCTTACCTCAAAAAAGAATTTGGAAGAGACATCAGAAGTTATCTCTTCCAAACCTCACTCTGTGCAGAAATTGTCCCTTCAGTACCCATCACAACCAGTCATTAGATACTTGCGTGGTTGCTTCTAGTGCCAAGAAGTCACCACCTTATAGGAAAAACTTTCTTTCTGTTTATTTCCTTTCTGAACAGTTGTATTAGAAGATTCTTCTTTATATTAAGCTAAAATTTCCCTCCATGTACTTTAGAATTGTTGAAGGGTCCTAGGAGAACATATAATGCTGGTTTCATGGAAACCCTGAGAGGCAAAGTAGCTGGCAGTCACCCCGCCTGATGGTGGCAGAGCTGAGACCAGGCGTGGGTGTCCTGACTGGAACCCACTGTCTCTTCACCGTAACACACTGCTACTGGCTAGAATTCTGCTCCCTCCCCCATAGTCCCTTTTCTATACATAGCCTTTCAGTCTGGGGAAGACCACTATCAGGACCCGCTCATGTCCTTTTTTTTCTCTGAATAAAATACCCAGTTTCCCTCATCATGCCTCATATAACAGGATTCCAGACCCTTTGCTGGCTTACTACCTCTGAATTTGCTCCATTTTAAAAGTATCTCTCATACAATACAATAGCCAGAAATACACTGGGGCTATTATCTCCCACCATGTGGAAAATAGTTCTAAGACTGTAACCTGTTTGTTTTGCTGTTTTATTTAGGATGAACATATGCCACATTTCAGGGTATCTTTGACCCAGTTTTCTCTGCTTATATTTATTTGGAAAGGATACCAAGGATAGCATAGAATCTGAAATTGACTTGGTTTGGAAATCGGTATAATACAGAGAACATTTAGATTTTAAAAAGTCAAAGACAACTATTATTCCTACTAATAGAATGGTATAGTGGTAAGTATCTCAAAGGTCAGTTGTGTTTGTGTACTGTGTTCCTATATTAATGTGTTAATATGGGCTTAATGCTCTGGAAATTTTAATTTAAAACAATAATTTAGGGTTCCCAAACTTCCCTGCACATTGGAATCCCCTGAGGAACTTCAACAAATATGCTTGTGTCCCACCCACCTCCAGAGTGTGATTTATTGTTCTGAAAGAAGGCCTGGGCTCCGGAATTTTTAAAAGATCCCCAGGTGATTTTAATACTCAGGCAGGTTTGGGAACGACTGCTGTAATATCAGGTTCAGGCAAGGGACTTGAAAAATTGTTCCTTGCCTCTTCCCCTGCTCCTGCTGAAGAATCTGTGTGCTCCACGAACTGCTTTATAAATGTTATGATGATGGAATTCTAATTTGGACTTCATGGATGTCATGGACCTAAGGCATGCACAGTTTTCTTTCTTCCTTCTTTAAAAATTCACTTGCAGCCACTATTCATGGTGATTCCCCCTCTCCCACCTCCTCCCCACTTTTTAACAGTTGCTTGATGTTAGATGTGAAATCCATTTGGGATCTAAATAAATTGATCACATGGATTAAAACAGGAAAAGACTTATTTTAACTGATTACCTCAAACTCATGAATATTCCTCCTAAGTGTGGTAGATGTCATGAATAAAAAACTTTTTAAAAAACTGTATTTCATTAAGGTACTAGAGTGAGGATATAGGATCACACTTTCTGGGTGAGAGGTCATGAACATTCTGGCTTTAAGGTCTTGGTGCTGGGCCTTAGGCTGCAGATAATACAGAGTGAGAGAGAATAATTTGCATCAAAATAGGATTTTTATCATCTGAGCTTAATTATGCTAAGAAGAATGTGACAGAATTGTCTGCAAACAATCTGCATGTCTGACAGTCTCTGTAGACAGAGGTTATCTGCACAATAATTAAGTAGGAAAAAACACTAATCCATAAAGATTTTCGTCTCAACTAAAAGCCCAGAAATTTCTATTTGAGCCCATTTATATTTGTTCTCAGGCTTACTCACTTTAGAATAATAGTGTTTAGCTGTTGCTTCATCCTTTGTGATACCCAAGCCAAGCTGAAGACACCGTGCATGGTAGAAAGACGCCATGGCCATGCCTCTGTTGATGAATTCCGGGAGACAGTCCGTGACCTGGGCTATCATGGGGATGTCGTGAACCTCATCATAGTCAGCAATCCTGTTAGGATGTTAAATCGTGAAATTAAAAAGGACATCAGTTATGGTTTACATTTTTAAAAACGACGTGTCCAGAAATTGTGCTTGTGTCCAAAGTGATTTCCCTATTTCTGCTTGTTTGAGGACTAAGTTGTTTGTCGTGTGTTGATGGGTAAATATAACATAGTTACTACCGGGGCGGTGGCCGGGGGAGGGGGGGTGGGGAGGAACCACTGGCGTGGCTGCTCTACAGCTTGCCTATGATTAAATTCATCAGCCTTTAAGGACCACTAGAAAACAAAAGTTAAGTTTCTTTGTTTTTTTCTTGTAATATTAACATTTTAAACTTAACATCACTTTGTAGATTTAAACAATGGGGGAAAAAGCATTTTCTATTTCTTTGGATCATTTATTTAAACAGTGACCTTAAATTTGGACTTTAGTCACATAGGACCAGAAAACATGTTAAGAAACTTGCACATCTATCTTGGTTAAAAAATGGGCAATAAAAAGTAGTCATCCTTTATAACCCAGCCACAAATATGGAGAATTGTGTGAAAATGAGATCTAGTCAATTCCGTGTCAACCGTAGCATTATGGGGAATAAGAATGTGGACAATAATGGAAAGTTTGAAAGATTTTAACAACTATTTCAAGTTTTAGTTTTAAGGTGGGCACTTGGAGATTTGGGACATTGGAGATCACACCTTTAAGTGCCCTGCTGCCTGGAAGCCAACATGTTGGGGAGGAGAGGGTAGAAGCAGTACCTTCATCCTCCATTGTAGTGGGCTAGGGGAGAGGGGAGCCCGTGGGCATTATTGGGAGGGTAATGCATCAGCATGGTCTTATGGCCACTCTAGAGGATATCCAGATCTGGTGTGTTTTTCCTGGTATGTTGCTTTTGTACATTATGGGTAAATACATGGGCTCAGAGAACAGAAATTTCCATATATTACATAAGATGTTAGAGTTGGTGTCTTTTCACCATTATTCTCATTTTACAGTCTTTATCAAGCTATACTGCAATTGTGCAGTTATAGAACCTGGGGCTGAGGAGTGTAGGAAGAAATTAAAACTTATTTAATAAACATTTCTGATGTGCCAAGCTATATTAAGTACTTTATATACACTATTATTATGGTCCTGCAGTAGAAGTATTTTCTTATAAATGAAGCAGTTGATGCCCCAAAAAGTTAAGAAACTTGCTTAAAATCACTCAGCTGGTATATGGAGCTAATATCACTGAAATCCTGAAAACTAATGGCATAGAATTATACTATTCAATATGGTAGCCACTAGCTACATGTGGCTATTTAAATTAAAATCCAGTGAAATTTAAAAGTTCAGTCCTCAGTTGCACTAACTACATTTCAAGTGCTCAGTAGCCATCATTTACAATATTGCAGTAAGTCCCATGAACGCATCTGGCAGAGAACATCAGTAAGAGTTTTTGTAAATCCTTCCATCCAGCTTATTCACCTTTTGGAAAATGCAACACACTTTGTAAAAAATTTCATCTTATAGTAATACTCCACGAGATTCCCTTGAGCATAAACATTTCCACGTTCCGCTGCCTCCCGTAAGCAGTGCAGGGCAGCTTCAGTGTCCTGGCGGATGCCTTGTCCGTAAAAGTACATGAGCCCAAGTGCACCCTGGGACTCCAGATTTCCATTGCCACACGCTTCTGAATGCCAATAAAATGCCTAAGAAAAGCACAATTTCATCTTTTTATTCACAAGGTGAAATTATAAGGGAATACTGGAAAGACAAAATCTCTAATTATAAGAAAGTACTATTAATTCATCTCTAGGAAATAGTTCTAGCCCCTTGGAGGTATGTCAGGGTAGCACCAAGTTCACATACCTAACACACAGAGTGCTAAGGTGAGTGCTGTCTGCCCACAGTGCAGGTGAGCTCACAGTCTAGAGTTCAGCTTCACGTTTCAGGATTTTCAGATTTTCCAGAGGAAGGGTCAAAAAGGTGGGAAAGAGGACTAAGCATCTGAAAGTCTTTGAGACACACCTGCAGTGAGGCACAGCGGGGAGAGGAGAGCTGCTGATGCTGAGGGACAGTCAGAGCTCCAAGTGCGTCTCAGAGATGGCAGCTGTCAAGATCAAAGGCAGCCAAGGATAAGAGCTGCGTGGAGTCTGGAGCACATTGGCTTAATACTCAGCTACCGAGAACCTGAATTAGTTCAGACAATCATTTCCAAGTGTCTGCTCAGTATTCCGAGGAGGGTCTTAGTCGTTATGTGCCTTTTACAAGTTTGCCCTTAATGCCTCTTACAAGTAGGACTCGGTCAGTCCCACATTTCCTCCCTATAAGATTTCTTGGAAAATGTTTCCGTCATTGATGATTAAAGAGATTCTGTTTCTGTAAAAGTCTTAAATGGACTTAATTTTTAACTAATTCTTGGTATATTTTACTTACTAGTATCATTTGTTACTTCCTCAAACCAAATGTAGTATTTCTTCACATTTAAAAGAATTTGGTCTTTAATTTCAATGCTCTCCCTCTTTTAGCTTTTATGGTATAATAATATTTTGTATGTGTGGCTTTTTTTTTTTTTTTTTGTGAGGAAGACCAGCCCTGAGCTAACATCCGTTGCTAATCTTCCTCTTTTTGCTGAGGAAGACTGGCCCTGGGCTAACATCCGTGCCCATCTTCCTCCACTTTATATGGGACGCCGCCACGGCGTGGCTGACAGGCAGTGCGTCGGCGGGCGCCCGGGATCCGAACCAGCGAACCCTGGGCTGCCAAGCGTGGACTAAACCGCTGCGCCACTGAGCGGCCCTGTATGTGTGGCTTTTTATAGCATACAAAATGCTCTCATGTCTGTGGTCTCCTTTGGTAGAGGTGGGAAAAGGAGCATTCATAGATGAGTAAAGGGTGAGATGAGCTTTGAGATCCTAAAATGTCAATTTTCTTCACATTTTAAAGAAATATAAGAGATATTCAAAACTACACACTTATTCCTTACCACCCACCTTTCAAAACAGCAAGAATGAAACAAATATTAATCTAAATATAATGTTTGGGTTAAAAAAAATATTACCTTTTCTAATTCTTTAGGCTCTTTTGTTGAATAATACAATCCTAGGATACTTTGAGCCTTCACACTAGCTTTTGGATTTCCATTGTCTGCAGCAAAAAGCCACAGTCTAAAGGAAAAAATAAGGCAAGTTATTCTTAGTTTGAGCATTTGATTAAAACAGAATCTTGTTCTCAGGTGAGATTACCTTTCTGCTTCCTCATCTGATCGTTTGACGCCTTTTCCTTCATAATAAGCTCTTCCGAGGTTGTAAGCAGCTGCAAATTGTAAGTGTCTTGCTTTGGGACATGGAGAATCAACAATTTTCTTCATATATTCCACTCCTTTTTCCTTCCACAAAGGAAAAAAAACAACCCTAATTTTTAGTTTTACCTAAACTAAATTTTTTCACCCAATAATGTAAATAATGGGCAAAATAATGTCGCCTCTGACATGATGTAGAATGTCATGAATCTATGCCTAAGTGGGACAGTTGTCCTGAGTCTGCAGGGCTAGAAATAAGGAGAGAAAGAGGTAAAAGTTCATCTCCTGAGTAGGCATTCCCAGGAGCCCTGGGATACAGGTCATCTGGCTCATTTCATACCTTCCAGAGTTGCATTACGTCTCAATGTGGTTTCCTTTTTTCTCTCCTCCCTCCTACCTTATAACCCTGATTCTGAGTCAGCACAGTTCTTAGAATGTATCAAAGAGCAAGAAGAGCTGGTGACTTCTTTCCCATTTAGAATGCTAACACTACACATCTGAGCCCCAAACAAACACTGTCTTCTCTCTCTTCAGGCACTTTCACTGTGTGTTCGGTGATGATTTACATCCAATGTACTAATCTTTGAATGACAGCTGCACAGTCACAAAGTGCGGAAAGAAAAAACAGTCAACCGGCAGAACAGTACATTAAAAATGAAGGCAGACTGAAGACATTTTTTGATAATCAGAATTGGAGATAATTCATTTGCAGACCTGAAGTTAAGGAATGACCTTTAAAGGAAGTTCTTCAGGTTGAAAGGAAAAGGAACATGGCAACTCAGGTTGACAGGAAGGAATGAAGAGCCCCAGCAGTGGTAATATGTAACAAATGTAAAAGGATACATATATATACATATACACATATACATAAATATACACATGTACATGTGTGTATATGTATTTTTTCCTCTTTAATTTCTTCAAAAAAGGTATGACTAAAGCAGAAATTATAACATTATTGAGTATTTTAGGCTTTATAACATGTAAATTTCATATATATATCATGACAAATAGCACTAAAGCTTGGAGGTGGGCGGGTAAATGAAAGCATACTTCTGCAATGTTCCTATATTTTACCTGAAGTAATTCAATATTAACTGTATAAATTGTGATAAGCGAAAAATGCATATTCTAATCTCTAGAGCCATTACTAAAACAAAAAAATACATAGCTAGAAAATTAATAAAATGGTAATCAAATTGTCCCATCACCATTTCCCACAGATTGGAAATAGCAATTTTATGATATACTAATACCCATATATCCATGTGGGTCTGTTTCTGGGCACTGCATTTTGTTCTGATATGTTTGTTCCTGAACAAATGCCACATTGCTTTAAGTACTACAGATTTATACTGGATTTCGAGTAGTGTAAGCCCCCCACTTTGTTCTTCCTTTGAATAGCATGACTATTGCATATTTGTTCTTTCATACAAATTTTAGAATCAGTTTGCCAAGTGCCATAAGAAAATCTTGTGGTAAATTTGATTCTAATTGCATTTAATGTATAAAATTGAATCTGGGGAGTGGTTAGAGGTAAGATGTAAAAATGGTGTCTCTGGAAAACAGAAGCACTGACAAATGAGGGGTGGCACTATTGCCTAACGAGTCAGTGGATGATGAATTCCATAAACCAAATCTCTTGCAGTCTGGCACTAAATTCATTCAAATGATTACTGCCTAATATTCAAGTGTTAACAACCTTTTCAGAATTCTGATTGTGAGATGGGGAAAGAAAAGCTAAAACGGGTGAACTTGTCCTCATCACAATTTTATCTCAGCCCCAAATGAGTTGCTTTGTCCATTTTTTTCCAGTGCTGTACCCGAATTCCATTTGTGGCTTCGCCAAATGCTGGGGCCCATGTGTGATTATTATCTTTGTAGGATAATAATGACATTTGAATGCTCCCTGAAGAAAACAGACATTTCAAGTCTACCACACAAAGCATATATGGTTCCACCAGACTCTGGACCAAATTAGCATCAAGCACCACTTGGCAAATTAATGAAAGAGAGTGATAGAAATTAAAAGAATTTGATCTTTGCCCCTTAACCTTGGGTAGTTGTGTGATCAAGCTGACTTGATCTAATTCTAGGGAAGAAGGAACCTACAGAAGCTGTCTTCTTTTTGCTCCTCTGGCCTCCACGTGTAATTACTTTCAATCCATTCTATTTTGGAGTTGCCATAGTCCAACCCATTGAATCTACCAGTTTTCCTGGTCTCTCTACTCCTTCATGTTCTTACTTCCCACATTTCAGTCTACTCACCTCTCAGCAGAATTTGAGACAAGTGATCACTCCCTGCTGCTTGAAACAGTTTCATCATTTGACTTCCAGATCACCATACACTCCTGATTTTCCTCCATCCCTCCCAGCCGCTCTGTCTCATTCTCCTTTGCTGGCTATGTCTGTCTCATTCTCCTTTGCTGGCTATGTCTTCCCTTCTGACCATTAGATATCGGAAGGCTCCCAGTCTCTGTCCTTGGTCATCTTCTCTATGCTCACTCACTCAGCAATCTTATCCACTCTGGTGCCATAACTACCACTGCTCCACAGATAGCTCCCCACTTATTTCTCCAGTCCTAACTGCATCACTGAGCTGCAGACTCTCTACTTGACATCTCTGCTTAGGTGTCTCAAACAAATACGTCAAACGTAAGATTCAAACATAAACGTTTAGGTTTTCCTCCCATACCCTAACCTGCTCCTCCCTCAGTCATTCCATTTTTATTAAATGGCAACATCATCCACTCAAGCCAAAAAGTAGGAATCATCCCTGATTCCTCCCCTTATCCCTGTCCCTCTCCCAATCCATCAGAAAGTCCTGTATCCTCTTACAAGCATATCCTCTATCTGTCTACTTTTCTCTGTTTCCACTAGTATAACTTTAGTTAAA
This sequence comes from Tapirus indicus, assembly GCA_031878705.1. Classification (NCBI taxonomy): domain Eukaryota; kingdom Metazoa; phylum Chordata; class Mammalia; order Perissodactyla; family Tapiridae; genus Tapirus; species Tapirus indicus. The sequence goes on along the minus strand of CM062937.1, from coordinate 26,726,918 downwards.
GCTACTCTTTTATCTGAACTACTGCAGTGGCTTCCTAACTGGACTTCCTGCTTCTGCCTTTGCCTCCATTCAATCCATTTTCCACACCGCAGACAAAATGGCTTTCTAAAATGTACATTGTACTAATTTCACTCCCTTTTAGTGTCCACACGGCATTGAGAACACAATCCAAACTCTTGGCCATAGTTTACCCCTGTCTTACTGGTTTGACTACACTGCAGCCATACCATCCTTCTTACTGTTCCTTAGGCATTAGCACCAGCTATTTCTTCTGCCTAGAATGTGACTCCCCTAGACCTATATACATGGTTGCTCAGTTCTTAGTGCAAATGTCAGATAAAATGATGGAATGACACAGGGAGGAAAACTGTAATCCCAGAGCCAAAGTCTTCAGATTAATGTTAGGGAATGACCAAGGACCAGGAAATTGATAGAAGTAGGAAAGAACAAGTTGGGTTATGGACTTTGAAGTAGGTCCTTTGTGCATGGGGTGGAGGAGAGATAATAGTTGGGAAGTGAACTGGGGAATGAAAATAATGCCAACTCTTCCTTTGAACACCATGGTAGACTGCAATGTTGGAAGGGGAGTCCTCCACTAAGGAGGGCTGCTTGTGGGACAACCAAGTTTCTGATAAGGCAAAGAAGTGAAGAAAGTAGTCTGAGAAAAGACTGAGGATGTGGGGGACTTTATTGCCACCTGGAAGCTTTAGGAGGGAAGGCAGCAGTGAGAGAAGGAGAGGAAACACAAAGCAATATGGCGTCAAGAATATGTGAGAAGACAGATGATCAGAGAGGCATGCATTTTGTGTGGTGGCCAAAGATGATAGAGCTGTGAGGCTTGGTGGGACCAAGTGAAGTCAAGGTTCCAAATGGAATCCTGGTGTCAAGTGCAGATACAGTCACAGTGGGTTGACCTCATGATGAAGCCCCCACTGATGGCAGCAGTCAGGCAGAGACAGCAAACTTGGGTGAGGGTTTGGAATGGCAGCTATTGGTTTGGAGACTAAAGAAATTACCTAAGACTAAGGAAACGTTCTTTTATATGGCCTCTTGGTGGCCAGCTAGCTGGATGTCCATGGGAACAGTCCAAGTTATGCCCCTTTCTTTTGATCTTCAACATGGAAGTGTTTGGAAGTTTTTAAAGATGGCTAGGACATGATCAGATTTGTATTTTGGAAAGATGGCTTTGGTGGCAGTACGAATCATGAATTTGGGACAAGAGCAGAAGTTGAAGGATCTGCTTTTGTTATAACCCAGGTCAGGGGGTGCGTGAGCCTGAAGTGAAACAGGGAGTGCAAGTAAAGGGCTGGGGACAGATCTGAAAGATATTCAGGAGACAGTATGAATAGGTCAATGTGAGCAGTGGAAAACATTTTTTCTGTTTTTAAATTGAATTATAATTGACATACAATACTATATTTTAGGTGTACAGCGGAAAATATTTTGTTTCTGCTTGTGAAAGGGCTATTTCTAGTTTGGGTTCTTAACTTTAAATGGCTACTTCCAACTTTTCAGGAAACATTTCCTAGTCCTGTTTTTTTCAAAAGGTTTTTATCATGAATAAGTATTTTATGAAATGTCTTTTCAGTACATACTGAAACCATCATATGGCTTCTTTTATTCAAGCTATTAAAGTGGTATATTATAGTCATAGATTTCCTTATGCTGAATTATTAAATTTCTGGGCTAAATCTTACTTGGTTATTATATTTTATTCTTTTACTGTATTATTGATTTTGTTTATAACAAAGGGAAACATTTTATTATCTTAACAGCCGTCACCATAATTTTTCTTAGAGAGATATGATCTTTCTCTAGGAAAGTTCTTTGAAAAAGCCCCTTGGGGTGATATTTTGATAACAGTGTTGTCAGCGGGGGGCCACAGGGTCAATCAATGAACATGGCTGAGTGTCTGCTGTGGGTCTGACACTGTTCTAAGTTCCTGGGGGATTCAGTAGTTAACAAGAGGGACAAAACCTTCTAATTGCGTGGAACTTACATTCCAATTATGGAGAAAGACATTAAACAGGTAACAAATAACTAAGATAATCATTAAGTCTGTGAAGAAAACAAAGGGGGCTATTTTGATAATATGGACACAGAGAACCTCTCAGAGGAAGTACCATTTGAGCCAAAACCTGAATGAAAGGAAGGCAAATGAAGTTGCCTAAACTACTTTGTGTGAGAAGATGGGATAAATTTGGTTTTGCCTCAGAGAAGGAGAGGGTAGAGGGAAAAGACACAGAAAGAGGAAAGGGTGGGGTTGGAAGAGTACTCAGCAAGTCTGTGAAGAATTGTGTGAGGTAGTGCAGCCAGTGAGAAGTCCTTGGTAGAGGGCAATAGAAATGACTGATAAGCAAGTTAAAGTTGTTCACCATGTGGAGTCTGGTGTGGTCCTGTCTGAGACCCCTACCTTTTAGCAGAAGCAATGCTACAAGCAAAATCCTCGTTTTATGAGATCATCAAGGAGAATAGGCTGTGATCTATGCAGGGCAGAGATAAAGGAACAGCCACAAAGATGAAGAGTAGAGAATAAAAATTTGGCAAGAAAAAGAAAGCAGAGGTGACAGTGAGAACATAAGCCACCCACAAATATTTTTGGATTAATTTTGAAGCTCTTTGACAATCTGTGAAATTAGTTTCATAAGGGAAAAGTATACACATTTTATTTAAATCTTAAGAAATGGAGTTTTCACACACAACTTACATTTTGGGGCGGTGGTGAGTGTTTATTGTGATTTTCTTTGTGCTTAAACATACATGCGTAGTATATGTGTTCAAATTTGGTAACTCAACCAAGGAGTCTTAAAGTTTCATGTTAGGAATTTTACTGTGCGGATGCTGCATAGTTTATAAAATCTGCCTATCATACAGTGAAAATTATCTAACATGCAGAAATTAAAATTAAATTTAATATTTTGTCAATTTGTTTTTTAGAACATTTCCTTTATGTAGTTTGATGCTGTGATATTTGGCACATATAGGCTCTGTATTGTTATGTTTTTCATATTGAACAGAGCTTAAGTTATTACTAAATAATTGTCATTTCTCATTAAGTTTCAATGTGTGTTCCTATGCATACTTTCTTTGAACATCTTTGTTGAGACATTTAAAATTTTTTTCTATGTCATTTTCTTAAGTGCATATTTACTCTGTTTTAACAGGAGAATTTAGACAAGTTACATTTGTCTCATGGTTGCATTAATTATGAGTTTCTTTGAGTTTTTTTACTTTTTATATAAAATTTTTCAAGCATACAGAAAAGTAGAAAAATAATACAATAAAAATTTGCATAACTACCATATAGATTTTCAGTAATAACATTTTGCTATATTTGCTTCATCTGGTTTTTTTTGCTAACTTTTTAAAAGTTATCTGCAGATATGTAAATATCAGTAGAGTTCACCCCTAAATATTTCAGTATACTCTACAAAAGAAAAAGTTCTTCTGCATATGTACCATATAAGTGTCACTTCTAATGAAGGTAATATTATGAAAAAACAAAAGGTCAGAGAGAGAACTGATCTAGATCAAAAGAAATTTGCAGACATTACAATTGAATGCAGTGGATGGTCTCTGACTAGATCCTGGCTTGAAAGACAATTTTGGGACAATTTGGGAATTTTGAATATAAACTGGGTATTAAATGGTACTAGGGAATAATTGTTAGTTTTGGTAGATGTCTTCAATGTTCATTTTACTTTTTAAAAGTAAAATTTTTAAAGATTTGTTTTCATGATTTTAAGTTGTTACATTACAATTTGTCCCCAGTCTTCTCATGTTTGATTGACGAAATGTGTTTTCTTAACTTTTTGATACTAGAGTTCATTTGTCATCTAAATTCCTGTCGTATTCTTCTGGTCAGTCTCTGTCAGAAATTAAGCACTTCTTTTTTGCTTTTTTCTTTATTTTTGTGCAGAAAATATTTTTCACTGATCCCAAATTGCTTTGGGGGATTTATTATTTCTTCAGTAAATTTAAATTGTTGATTTTTTTCCTGTTTTTGTACATTCTTTCTGGTTATATTGTGGATATTATTAAAGATTTTTAAAGAGTATAGTTGTGAATATTATCCTACTATTATTACCATTTTCCAAGGACCTATTTCTCAATTCCATGTTAAATAATCCTGTAACGTGTGTGATGGTATAGCCATGAAACCATTTAAATGTAAATAGGGGACCACTGAGTTAGAAAGCACAAATAACTATAAAACCAGTATTTCAAAAACAATTCTCATAGAGAGAGACCTAGGAAGTCACTTCATGGCAAGTGTGTCTGGGTAATGAACATATTCTGGTTTCAGCTTATTTCATGTAGAAATAACTACATTTCTCATAATTTCTTTCTTGGTCCCCCTCTACTCTTCTAATTCCCGGTTAATTTTGGCAGCTTACTGACTTTAATCTCTCATTATAGTAAATATAGATAAATACTAAAGAAGCAAGTGGCATGGTGATAAAGTGAATATCTAAAAAAGTCTCGAGACTTTTTGGTAATGTTTTTTAAAAACCACATTGAGTTTTTTAATGACTTAAGATTGACATAAAAATAAGAGACTCTTGAAAATCTAGCAGGTCAAGAAAATGAACTGAATAAAATAATTATACTTTCAGTTTTATCTGAATTTGCAGGCAAATCAAACATGGAGAATCTGAATCATTTGAGACCAATTTTTTTCCCCAGATATTTAAATGTCAGAGTGATGTTTACATAGTGAAGTAATAAGCATAGTAATCTTACAGCCTCTAACTATTCATCTTGTGATTAATCTTATTTAAAATATTTTCCAGAATGGATTTTAATACTGTCCCCTAAAAACTGCTTTATTACTTGAAGATCATAAAAGATTCATAAAATTAGTATATTAGTTTACATTTATGACTTTAATTACTTAGTATATATATCACAGGATATAATGGTCAGAGAGTTTCAGTGGGAACTGCCTCAAAGAGTGTGATTAAATGGATGTATAACTGGCATTAAGATTACTGTTCTAGTCCAGGTTTCTATATATAAGACTTTCAAGTGCCTAGCTGCCTATCTATATACAACACAGTTAATGGGTAATAGTTTCAACTTTTAAAAATAAAGGAAAACATTTTAAAACAGAAATATTATTGACAGCTAATGGTAGCAAGGAGAGAGGCAAAAAGAAATTTTGTTTTTCACATAATGTGAAAATGACTACTGCTATTCTTTAAAATGCTAAAAGGTTAGACATTATTAAAATATAAGGATAGAAATATATTATTAAAATATAGTCTTAATTGTATCAAATAATCCGTTAACAATGAAATCTTAAGCATTGTGAACAAAACAATAACTTACAGCATCTGGAGTCGTCCCCAGCCCATCATAATACATTACTCCTAGCTGGTAAGTTGCTTGATGATCCTTTTCCTTGATTTCTTCAAACTGTTCTAATGCTTCTTCATACCATCCCTATAAGGAAATACCATCCCCCAGGAAATATTGAATTTTTAAAATTATTACCTTAAAGTAATCCCAAGTCATTAATTCTCACCCAAATCTGAGCTGGTAGCACCAAATAAAACAACAAAAGACAGCAACAAATCTATGGAATTTGCAAGTAAGTTATTGACAACAATCAACACACTATAAAATCAATTAAATAGACCTAAATATGGCTGTTGAGGGAAGTGACCAGGAGTCTGGGGAGATTCTCTTTGGCTTTCACTCTGACCCTTGGTCTTTGCCAATCCTCTCTTGAAATGATAGCCTAGGTCTCTGCTCAGTCCAGCCTGCCATATCACCCGCCACTCCTGGAGTTTGAGAAACTTTAGAGCTGAGACCAAAGTCTTAGAAAATATGAATATCAAGATATCCACTATTATTAGATATCCACTATTATTATAGCTTATGTCCCATTTTTGCAGTTTTCCAGCTAGGGAGAAGGCATGGAAAAACAAATGTGTGATTCTCTAAAATTATCTTTCTTCCATACTTCCTAAAAAGGCCTATAAGTTATGTGTCATTGATTTAGGCTCCTTATCAGTTAGAGGATCTGATAACAAATATACTAAGGTGTAAGGGACTACTATGGGACTTATATCTTGATCCACCATGCAGAATGCCTTACACTAAAGAATGAATCATTTGTAATGGTGGAAAGAGAGTCTCTTACTGAATTGGAAGGTCATTACTAGGAAGAGCAGGCCAAAGAAAAACAACTTTTGGAAAACACAAAACCAACTGAATTTCTCTTTTCAGAAAATATAATCTACAGATTGGTAAAATTAATAAAAACTGCACCAAAATACTAACAAATATTTATTTTAAAGAACACGTAACAATGAGTAAATGACTGAGTTGGTAAGACTCATTCTCCTTTCTGGCTAATGTTTGGCCTAGATGTGAGAGGGCTGGAAAAGTCAGAATATTCTATACAGAGGAAGACAAAGGAAGTGTTTTTAGTTTTCATGATTTTAAATACCACATACATGCTGGAAAATCTCAAATATATACCTTCAACCCAGACTTCTCCTTGGAGTTCTAGACTCTCACATGTAGGTTTCTACTTTGAACCTGTCTACTTGGATGACTAACGGGCATCTCAAACATAATGTGTCCAAAAACTGAACTCTTGATCATCCCCTCAAAACTCACTCCTCCCCACTTCTCTATTTTTCAGTCCATGATGCCATTATTTGTGTCTCCAAAATAAATCCAGGACTCAACTCTACTGCTACCAATCTGGTCAAGACCACCATCCTCTCTTGCCTGAACTAGTATAATTTCCCCCTAAACTGGTCTTGATTCCATGCTTGCCTTCTGATCCGTTCATCACAGATTCAAAACACTTCAATGGCTTCTTACTACTTTTTAACAAAGCTCATCTAGAGCCATTCTCTGCTTTGCTTATCATCACAGTGGTCTCTCTTACCTCCTACAGCTCACCAAGCTCTTTCTCCTCTTGAAACCTTTGTTCTCCTCTCTACTTGGAATGCACTTCAACTTGGCTGTCTGCAGTCTGTTTCTTTTTCTGCAAGTTTTAGTTTCAATAACAGGTCTTTCCACCCCATCTCTACGTTATTCTCTATCATAGTACCCAGTTAATTGCTTTCATAGTACTTTCCCTTTATTCGTAATTATGTATTCATTTATTTTCTTCCCCTACTAGACTGTAAGCTTTATGAAATGGGGACCATTTTAGTTCCCTCCACACTATATAGTCAGTGCCTAGCATAATAGCAAACACTTATGAAGCACTAATTAGATGCCAGGCTCTGTTGGTAAGTACTTTCACAACGAATGCATCCTCACAATAGCTCTATGAGACACACATTATTACCACCATTTTACAGGTGAGGAAACTGAGGCACCAAGAGGTTAAGTATTTGTGCCCAAGGATACACAGTTAACAAGCAGTAGACCCATATCCAAACCTGTGCCCAAAGCTGAGAGATCAGTCCCTTAGCCATTACGCTATGCTGTCCTCATAGTGATGGGTGCCTGATGAGTCCTCAACAAATATTTGTTGCCAGAATGAATGAAGGAGCCATGAAAAGATTAGAGAATAAGTGGGGTATATAGGCAAATAGCTGCCCAAATAGTCAATGGTTGGTGAAGGACTGGGAACAGTGGTCCCTTTTCACATCTTCCCTTGGGGTTCAATGAAGACTTGAAGCTACATTGCTGAAGTTGGGGTGATAGTTTGCACAGTTTCTCGTAGACCCACCTCGCAGAGTACCTCAGCATAATGTGGCCCCAAAGACGGCAGTTCCCTCCTTACTCTACAGAGGAACATGTAAAACTACCGTCGAGTACTAGATAAGAATCAGTCTTCAATTTTTATTATTATGAAAATATTTTATAAATCATATTAAATATTTGGGGCAAAAATGTAAAAATTAGGTTTTTAATTTATAGTATGAAAATGAATTTTATACCAAAATGACTCCTATAAATGACATTCATTAGAATGACTTTTATGGAGGAAGGTCAAATATCTCCTTAAGCTGCTATCAGTGTACCATACTTAAAGCCACACCCATAATCTATGGAAAGTGACAGAATTTCCCTGGTATGACAATGTAAGGAACTCTACAGGAAATTTTGCTATGTGGATCTAACAACAGCGTCATAGGAAATGAAAACAAATAAACAAAAAATTATACCTCTTCAAAATATAGTTGACCTCGTAGGAAATATGCCATAGCATCCCCTCTTCTTATCCTTTCCTTCAAGAGCTGCAATGCTTTATCCACCAAATTAGCATGGCTGTAATGATCTGATTAAAAAAAGGTAAAGAATTCCATCTTGAACCATACGATATGGATTTTCTCTCTTGAAGTAATAAACCATAAAGAACTCATCTGACACTGTTACTAGTTTCCTACCTAGTTCTCATGCCTAAAACTGGCCTCCTTAGCTCAAGGAAAAAGCATTACCTAAAAAAACCCAGCAAAAACCAAAAAAAAAAAAAAAAAGCGTTATCATAGTACCTAACAACAAGCCTTGTATAATCAAGAAATATTTGTTGATTGACGTTTAAACTAATGCTGTTCACTACCAGGCAGGAGTTCTACCAAAGCAGTCTGTGTGCAGAGCTCTCCTGTGGGTGAGTGAAATTTTCAATTTGAGCCTTAATTAGAACTACTCTAACCTAATGAGCTAACCATCCCCAACGTAATTTTTTTAAAGTCTATAGGAAAAAAAATGGTAGCTTTAAATGCCAATTTCAAGTAAAGCATGGCATTGTCCTCTTTAAAAGAAGTGACATCTGGCTTCTCTTTTCCAGAAGGGTATCCTAAAGTCACAAGAGTAAAGTCAGGATCAGGATGTAATTATGAGACTTCTCCCTGATGATTTGCTACCAGATAAGTAGCAATTTCACAGATTCTTACAGAAAAGTTAGGACTGTAAAGTTAACCACTTCCTTGACAGCAATAAGATTCATATTTCTTGTCTCTTTTGCTCTGGTATACATAATGAATGTTTAGTGAAAATATTATCAGAATTTGTACCAGTCTTTTCCTTTCTCCACTGGAGGAATTTTTGGTTCTTAGCTGCATACTGGGATAGGGAGGTATAAAAGGGGTTCTTGGGCAACTTTTCACTGGTCAACTTCATCCTTTTTCCACAATGTGTATTCTGTAAACGAGAATGAAAAGTAAGAATATCTTCCTCCAGAAAAATGCAAAAAGATACTCCATTCCCACATGGCAGTCATTACAAAAATCAACTTCCCCACAACACCTAAGGATAGGACACCAAACTATCAGCTCTGGGATGTGAATATTCTTTCTCAGAAAACCAGGACCCTCCATAGCTATGAGAAGCACAGCCATTCTCCATGTCTGTTTCCACAGCATCGGGATTAACGATGAGAGCTGTTGGCAAGTCCTCTCTGGCGATGAGTTCACACGCTGCAATGGGTCATGTTACCCACCACAGCTGCTGCCAGTAGTAGGAATTGGTGACACTGCCCATAGATACAGTTCTTGTGCATGGGTACCTTCCTGTTGCCTTGTAACTGAGGCGCATCAGACTAATCATTTCAAATTAAAGCATGTGTCTATTTTACCTGGAAATACACTTTATTTTAGCTGTGTTGTTCAGTTCTATCTTCCTGTCTGTATTGGATTGCCATGTTATAAGATGGATCAGAGTTGAATGGAAAATCAGAGCCTTCATATAAAATGTAGAGGCCACCTCATTTGAGATGAAGGAGTCCAGGTTGGCCTAGGCTGACAGTAGTGAGACAGCAAACTCAGTTGTTGCTATGCTTTTTTGTTTACTCCTTGGCATTCTACTGCTACAGCTGACTTTCACCAATCAGGACCCAGCTTCCAGGAAAGGTTCCTGATTGGTGGTGAAGAGAAGAGCTCAAGAGACCTTTATTGTGATTGGAAAGCTGCATTTATACAATGAAATGATATTATTTTGGACAATAAATTGCTTCATTAATGAGAATGAAGCACAGAAAAGGGAGGTAATTCAGTATATTAGGGAAAAAAATCTATGAGTATCTGTGATTTTTGGAAGAGTCGTTTAATCTTTTTAAGAGTCAATTTCCTCATCTGTAGTTTGGACTGTAAGTTCTTTGAAGTAAAGGGTTTCAAAATGTCTGTTCCTAGATATGTAAAATTCTTCAATTATATGATTCTCCAAATCTTATGGTTACATTAGTGAATATAAAAGTTTCCAATGAGGGGCTGGCCCCATGGCCTAGTGCTTAAGTTCAGCCCAGGTTTGGTTCCCTGGGTGCAGACCTACACTATTGGCGGCCATGCTGTCCTGGTGACCCACATACAAAATAGAGGAAGATTGGTACAGATTTTAGCTCAGGGGGAATCTTCCTCAGCCAAAAAAAAAAAAGAAAAAGTTTCCAATGAGCTTTAGGGTGAAGCAATATTAGGTGAAGTATTTAGAAGAAAAACAATCCAAATAGGATGGTGTAGATACCATGGTCAGTTTACTCAGAAACTGGTTATAGAAGTGTTTATTTCACTGAAGACATTAACCCCGTGTGCTACTGTATCCAAAAAGACTAAGGAAAAGGTTGGCATATTCAGGAAGGTCATTGGAAATGAAACAAATCAGAAAACAACACCTTACCTCGTGTAAACTCAGGTTGCCCTTTGTGGTTAGAATGCTGCATGTGGCTTTTGTTACTGTAGCTTAAAAGAAAAGTTGAAGAAGGTCTAGAAAACATAAACATTTATTGAGCTTTTACTAAATGCCAGGTATTGTTCTTTGTTCTGTGCTTTACAGGCACTAACTCCTACAAAACTTTATGAAATGGGGGCTATTATGTGGTCCATTTAACATAAAAGGAAACTGAGGCACAGTGAGGAAGTTAAGTAACTTGCATCAGGTCACAGGGCTGGGAAGTGGGACAGCTGGGATGCCCCCAGCACTTGTGTACTTTATCATCATTCTATACTGTCCTCCAAAAAGCAAAGCTAATATAGGCACTATAGGCACTATGCTGTACAGTAGATCTCTATGACTTATTCATCTTGCGTAACTGAAACTTTATACCCCCTGCCCAACACCTCCCCATTTTACCCACCTCTCAGCCCCTGGCAACCACCTTTCTACTCTCTGCTTCTATGAGTTTGACTATTTTAGATCTCTCATATAAGCAGAGTCATGTTATATTTGTTCTTCTGTGTTAGGCTTATTTCACTTAGCACAATGTCCCCCAGGTTCATCCATGTTATCACAAATGGCAGGATTTCCTTTTTTAAGGCAGAATAATATTCCATTTATGCAAACACCACATTTTTGTTATCTATTCATCCATTGATGGGCATTTAGGTTGCTTCCATGTCTTAGCTACTATGAATAATGCCACAATAAACATGAGCAAATGTCTCATTGAGATCCTAATTTCAATTCCTTTGGATATATTTCCAGAAGTGTAATTGCTGGGTCATATGGTAGTTCTATTTTTAATATTTTGAGGAACCTCCATACTGTTTTCCATAGTGGCTGTACCAATTTACATTCCCACCAATGGTGCACAAGAGTTCCCTTTTCTCTACATTGCCTTGCCAACCCTTGTTATCTTTTGTCTTTTTGATAATAGTCATTCTAATAGACATGAGGTGACATTTCATTGTGATTTTGATTTGCATTTCCCTGATGATTAGTGATGTCGAGCACCTTTTCATATACCTTTTGGCCATGTGTATGATTTCTTTGGAGAAATGTCCATTCAGGTCCTTTGCCTCTTTTTTAATTGGGTTATTTGGGTTTTTTGCTATTGAGTTGTAGGAACTAAAGTTCAATTTTTCTATTTTTTCTTTTCTTGCTTCTTGTTTGTGCTTTAGGTCATATCTAAGAAATCCATTGCCTAATCCAAGGTCACAAAGATTTACCCCTATGTTTTCTTCTAAGAGTTTTATAGTTTTAGCTCTTAAGTTAGGTCTTTGTCCACTTTGAGTTGTTTTTGTTTATGGTGTGAGAGAGGGGTCCAAGTGAATTATTTTGCGTGTGGATACCCAGTTGTCAGAGCACCATTTGTTGAAAAGACACTTATTCTTCCATCATTGTTAAGCTTTTAACTGAGTACTTCTGTTTTGACGTATGTGTATTAAATCTCCTACAGGCAACTTTGGCCTTTAAACTTGTGTTCTGAACAATCTGATTGTATTCAAAGGAAAAAACAGTTATTTAGAGATAATTAGAAATGAATTTCTACTTTAAGTGGTAAATCAAGTGTATTAAATAAATACAAAGGTGGTGATAAATACAAAGTAGTTTCTATTTACAACTTATATTTGTGTATTGTTTGTAACAGGTAAAATAGGTAATTATTTAGATTATATTTGTAGGTATTTCGGGGCCGCCCGGTGGTGCAGCGGTTTAGTTCGCGCTTGGCAGCCTGGTGTTCGCAGGTTCGGATCCCGGGCGCCCGCCGATGCACTGCCTGTCAGCCCTGCCGTGGCGGCGTCCCATATAAAGTAGAGGAAGACGGGCACGATGTTAGCCCAGGGCCAGTATTCCTCAGCAAAAAGAGGAAGATTAGCAATGGATGTTAGCTCAGGGCTGGTCTTCCTCACACAAAAAAAAAAAAGAAAAAAAAATTTGTAGGTATTTTGATGGTACAACTAGTGTTAAAAAATCATTTTAACTTTAGACATAATATTTGTTTAGGTAAAGGTGGCCTTTATATACTGAAATAGACAGTATCTGCCATTATGCACAAACTTCATCAAGCAAAAAATGGTTTCATTTCATTTGGGTACTTGGCTTCAGAAATGGGAAAGAACATGGGGGACTAGACTTTCCTCATCCTCTTTCTATGGTAAAAGATTACAGATGATGTTAAATGGATAATATTGATCAATGGGGAAAAATTGACTATCAAGTATGGTCAGTAAGCTATCAGGAGATCTGGTGTGGGAGCCTGGGAGAGGAAGCAGGCCACTGGGCTGCAGGGAACACACCTGAACCTCAGCCATGCTGGAGGGGTCTCTCATGTCTGATTATGAAAAGCCTGGACCTAAACGAGCTGAAAGATACAGTTAGAGAAAGAGGGACAAAGTCAGAAAAGGTCTAGTGAAATAGTTGCTGGGCTTAAGATGGGGAGGAGAGTGAAGGCTCAGATGAAAAGTTGCCACAGTGGGAAGTGGCTAAGCTCTGCCATCCTTGGTGAAACTGAGTAAAGGCATAATGCTGGGAGCATACAGACCCTCCTGGTGGAAGCACCTCTCCTGCCTGGAGACAGGTGCTAGTGGACATGCAAAATGACATCCGCTTGTTAGCTCCAATGTAAATGTAAATACATCCGAGAATCACACATGGGGCCGCCTCAACAAATCACAGATATTAAAAATACATATATATTACTCCAATCAGGTCCAAACAGTCTGTTTGGATTTTGGCAAAACCACATTCCGTCTCTGGAGGATCTTTGGAGCTTTTACACCAGGGAGCACAGAAGAAAGCGCCTTTTGCTTCTCTCTCTGTTGATCACACACTCAACACAGTATGCATATCTGGGCTGGCCTGATATTTTATTCACATAAAAATTTGGATGTTTGCACTAAAACCTCCTAAATAGCAATTCTTACTAAATTATCCCTTCTTCTTTTATTTTTTTAGGTAAAAATATAAACCTTTGGGAATGTGATAAAATTCTCTAAAAATGTTTGTAAATTTTTTATGGAATAGTTAAAGGTAATTTAAATGCAAAACTGCAAAATGAGTTTAAGTATGTCAGTGTCTTTTATGGGTTATTCTTGTGTACCTGTGGAGAGAAGAGTTAGCAAAGCTGGCCTGAGGCTGCCATCTTTGGAAGGGCATGCTGGCAAGGTTGGTCCTTGGCTGGCATCTGGGCACTTGACACTTGAGCTGTCCCCTAACTGGCAAGACTCGTGCTTGGATTGTGTGTACAATGTGATGTATGCTGAATACCTGCTTTCCTTCAGGAATTCTGTATTTTAGTATTTGCTAGGCAGAGGAAGCTGACATGACCAGCCCCCAGTAAAAACGTTCGGTGCTGAGTCTGTCATGGCTTCCTTAGGCAGAAATATTGCACACGTGTTCCTGCATTCTTCACTCCTGGAGAAAGGAGCACGCTTGGTGTGTTTCTTCATGGAAGAGAGAGAGCATAAGCCTGTGCAGGGATTTCTCCAGATTCTACCTGTCTTTTCTCCTTGCTGATCTTGTTGTGTATCCTTTCGCTGTAATAACTTTAGCTATGAGGACAACTATATGCTGAGTCCCAGTCCTGACACAGTACTGTCAACCATGTTGTAAAAATATGAGTCTACACATTCCATGTAACTTTTGGCCAAGTTTCTGTTATTTTTTGTTATTAATTTAATATTTGCTGATATTTCTAATTTGCCCTTTTGGCATTGAATAGTTGGCACAATCCAATACTGAAATAATGAATAGCTATTTATTTAAAGTTCTTCTAAAATTGAGGTTCAACACTGAAGTTCCTGTCAAAATAGATAAACAACATTAGTGGTACCCATGAAAACAGAGTTAAGGAAGTGTCCTGGGCAAAAGAGCAAATGCCTGTGTTTACTGTTATTGTTCCTTTCATTACTGTTGTCTAATAGCAGTAAAAAAAAAAAGTGTTCATATATTAACTGGAAGTATAATCTATACATATATGATGGAAACTTAGAAAAGAATATTATAATTATTACTGAGATCTCAAAAGACAATATTGAATCAGACAGTGGCGTTCTATTTTTTCTTTATTTTTTTCCCCTTCCACCTAGGTCCATTTGTTTATTTAAAACAAAAGTGTTTTTCCCCATGCACTTCCTTTTGGGTGTGGTAAATTTACAATATCATGTCCTAGAATGAGAAAAAAGAAGTATGAGAAGAGACAGGATGTCTTTCACTACTGGATAAACTGTGGAGAGCACTGGATGGGAGAGCCTAGTTGTTTTTAATTTCATTTTTCTCAACTTACTGCATATTCTGTGAGCAAATGAAACAGTCTAAGAAACACTGATTTGTTCAAAATCTTAATGCCGATTATGTTCCATTCACATGCCTCGTCTGTCTTGTTCCCACCGTGTGGAAACTTTTTTGGCCAGTTAGAGCTACCAGGTCCTTTCCTGTGGGGATTCACTCGACATCCAAAGGTAAATGAATATGAATGTTATTTAGTGACGGTATATTTATTTTCTGGATTTATAGAAGCTTATTTGTACAGAAGAGCTGATGCTATTGTAGTTACAAATACACTCTGGAATGATTTACTTCCAGGGGTCAGGTAGTAAAATACCTGAGTAAATTCTTTAGTGTGTAATAATTGCTCATCACCCTCAAATTGTGGTGACATTTGGGAAAAGAAACAGAATCATAGGGGGAAGTGACAGAAGTCTGTAACAACACAAATTTAAATTGACCTGCTGTCCTAATGACTGTCCTAATAACATCTCACACCTATTTTTCAGTTCCATTGGGTAAGAGAGAAGATTTCATGAAATCTTAAATATCACTATCGATCTCAGTAATTTCTGCGCTTAATGCATGTACACAAGGAACTCTCAATGTATTTTGGTAACTCAGTTTTTAAAAAAGATTAAGCATGTAAGGAATTTATGTTATCAATTGTACTTGCATAAAATAATTGGATTATAAAGAAGGATTTATTAAATGATTTGGAAACTGTCAAAAATTTGAAACTCAGCGGTTTTATTAAAAAAATGCACATATTCAAAGTGGCTGGAAAATGTAGAAAAGCAGATATATGTTTGAGTAGAACTTATCTCAACATCATATATTACACTGTTATTCACTTGTTTTAATTATTATTTGATTAGTAAAATCAACATTTTATCTCTATTTTTTCTCCTCTTAGGAACAAAGATTAATTTGAGTAGGATGGTAACAAATTTTGGCACAGTAGATGCAGTAGGAACCCTCCTATCTAGTATTATTAGGACTTGTAGTTGGTCAGTGAAACAAGAATCAAAGTAGAAATTAATAAAAGAGTATACAAACATACCATATACATTTTAGCTTAGAATATGTAAAAACATAGTTATTTTCCACTCTTGTCATGTAGGGTCAAAAGCTATTTCTTTAAACAGAAGTCGAATGTGAGAGTTTAGAGTTGTCTTCCTTGCATAAACCATATGCATACGAATTCCAGACTACATTTCTTTAAAATGGAGTATGAATTAAAAAATGCCCCTGAAACAGTCTGAGTTAGAACTACTTCTCCCCATCTTTCACAGTTGATTCATCCTCACCTACTTCGGAAGCATATTTCTTAATGAGTTGATTATTTTGAAGGCATTCAATTTAGTTTTCTTAAAAATTACAGCTCTCATTTCTCATATTTCACAAGTTATATACTATTTAACTATATTACATATTATAATAATCCTTATAGGTGTGGAAAAAAATTCAAACTGATGTGAGCCCAAGTAACTGAGCCTTCTAGAGAATACCTGACAAGACCTCCCAGTGGTCAGTGCAGTGGGCAGTGTGTTTTACAGAGGAACTGAGTGTATTGGTTAATCAGAACAAAAAGTTAAGTAGCGAATGGTTGTGAGAACTTTGTGAGATTTTTTGTTTTCTTGTGTGATTAAAACTAGCTTCATACTGGTTTAGGTATCTTCTGTCATTACTACATTTGGAAACAGGGCTTACTTAAAAGTGAAACTAAATATTCGAATAAACAAAAACTTTAATAGCTATGGTCTACAGAAAGAAATATGATACATATTGGCTTAATTTTAAGTTGCCTCAAGTTCTCTTTTTTAAAATAAATTTTATATTTTAGGATAATTTGAGATTTACAGGAAAGTTGCAAAGATAGTACAGAGAATTCCTTCACCCACTTTCCCACTAATGTACTTGGTTGTACGTTAGTCATAACCAAGAAACCAAAGTTGGTAGATTACCATTAACTGAACCCTACACTTTATTTGGATTTCACTAGTTTTTCCACTAATGTCCTCTTTCTGTTCCAGGATCCCATCCAGGTCACCACACACCATTTCGTCCTACATATAGTCATCATGTCTCCTTAGCCTTTCCTGGTCTGTGATAGTTTCTCAGATTTTCCTTGTTTTCATAACCTTGACAGCTTTGAGGAGTACTGGCCAGACAGCCTGTAGAATGTCCCCCAGTCTGGGTTTATCTGATGTTTTACTCATGGTTAGACTTGGGTGATGGGCTTTGGGGAAAACTATCCAGAGGTGAGTGCCCTTCTCACCATGCCGTACCAGGGGTGCACACTATCAACACGACTTACCACTGACGAAGTTAACAGTTACCTGGCCGAGGGAGTATTCCACAGGTTTCTCAACTGTAAAGTTATCTTTGTTTCCCCCTTCCCATACTCTAGTCTTTGGAGACTACCATTATGTGTAGCCCACACTCAAGAGGGCGGGGTGGGCGGAGGATTAATCTCCACTTCCTGGAAGGGGGTGTATCTACATGACGTGTTTGGAATTCCTTCATAAGAGTTGTCTTTTCTCTCCCATTTATTCATTTATTCAATCATTTATATCAGTATGGACTCATGGATGTCTATTTTATTGAATTATAATCCAACATTACTTGGCCATTGGGAACTCTTTCAGGTTGACTCCTGGGCATTTGTTTTTTGAGCACTTCCTTACTTTCTGGCACTACAAGATGCTCCAGGCTTACTGTGTATCTTCCCTGCCTCAGCCCTAGAATCAGCAATTTCTCCAAGAAGCCCTGGTTTCTTTTATTGGAGGATGGTATTAAAAAGCAAGATGAGTGCTGGCTGTTTTCATTGCTGCTGAGGTGTCACTGTTTCTAGGCCCTCTCACAGCAGGCAGAGCTAGGAGATGTATGGATACTAACTCACGTATTCACGAATACTTATAATTATCTCTGTATCTACCCATCTGTATCTATATTAAGCTAACTGTGAGTTCATATGATGCCTTTGACGAATCCAGTACCATATGCTCATTCTAGCCTTCTCTACTTATCTGTAACTTCTCTTTCTAATAAAGAGAAACCTGGCTGCCCTCATCTAAAGATTTAATTTTAAGGACTAACTTTCCGCCCTTTTCCCCAATTCATTCAATTTTATAAATTAATTCATCATCTGTAATTTCTACATTTCATTGAAAGGAGGACACAACTAGGAGAGGAAATGAGAAAACAGTGAAACCTCTCCAAGTTTTCCAAAATCTTATCAAAACAGTGAGGCAGTGGACACTTAAATCTGTTACCATTGAGACTACTGGTATAGTAGACTAATTCCTATAGGCTCTTAGGAATTAAATGCCATCAAAAGATGAATATACTTCATCTATCACCCATCTATCATCTATCTATCTATCACCCATCTATCATCTATCTATCTTTCTATCTATCCACCTATCATCAATCATCTATTTTTTTGTGCCACAATATCCTGATGAAGCAACTATTTAGAATAACTATACAATTTATCACCTTCCCCAAAAAGTTTGAGTAATCAACGCTGGAAGAATTTATGTATTAAGGAGCAAGAAGAATTTCTTTGTGGGAAATCCTTTTACTTTTACAATCATACTAGGATCATGGATTTCCTGACTGCCAATGCCAATGAAGGACAGAATTATATTTGATTACTTTAAGTCATTTTCAATCTGTGGATGTTTAAAGAACCTATGTACAACCAAAGACCATTTATTGAAATTCCAGATCTGGCTATCATCTTCTGTCTTTGAAAAGTCGTCTTATTTGGAGTGATACATCATCTTCAGTGTATGAGCTATAGAAGTATAATTGCCATACATCATTAATAATTAATAAAAATATTTACTTTTAAGGCTCAGTGGAATCTGGTCAACATTAATATAACATGGACACCTGACTGGCAATTACCAATTGAGACCTCATATTCAGATATGTTTGATGAATATTATTTGAATATATTTTGGTGTTATGATGTTCTCAAGAGATTTAAGTAATATATGTGAAACCAAGCCAACTATTGAGATTTCTAGTTTTACTTTATATTCCTTTGCTTGCTTTAGAGCTAAAGTTTTCTATGGCATTTTCCCTAAATGTATTAATTAAATGTTATATAATGGTGATAAAGGGGGATTAGTACGTATTCCCAATTACTCCTGCTTTCAGTGCTCTGCATTTGGGGAATGTTTTCCAGTCATCGTTTTGGTCAATAAAGGCAAACGGGAAATAGATGAAATTAGCTTTTCTACTGGTTCCACCAAATACTTTAACAATTTTCGCCTATTGGCACATATTCATTCATTTATTCAAGAGGATTTCCTCAAATAGAAGGCACTGCACTAAGCACTGTGGGAGATTCAAGTCTAGAAACAAGGCTGCGTTAACAGTCATCATTAAGTGAAAGAGTTGTTTTTCTATGGATTCTAAGGACTTTCTTTTGCTTTAAAAAAGCCAATCTTAGTAGCTTTGAATCCACATGCTTCAAAATATAGATATGATAAGAACGTGGGTTCTGGAGTAAAGTTGCCTGAGTTCCAACTCCACCCGTTAATACTATGGCCTTAGACAAGTTATTGAACCTCTCAAAGCCTCAGTTTCCTTTCCTGTAAAATGGAGAAGATAATAATACCTATCTGTATTAATCTTGGCTCATAGTAAGTGCTCAATTAATGTCAACTTATTATAATAATTATTTGGAACAGACATTAGTGGTTACTCAATATAATTTCTCATTTGTAAATCTTTGTCTTTAACTTTATTTCCCATCACTGTATGTGTATCAATACTGCAACCAGACTGAACTACACATAGTTCTCTCAACATTGGAAAATATTTTACACTTCTTAGAAATATACTTCCCTTCCTGGACTAACTAGCAAATGCTTACTCACCCTTCAAGACTCATTTTGGTCACTTAGTCATCATAAAACTTTTTTTTTTTAAACGCCCACTCTAAATGGCATCCTCCTGGACAAACATCTACCAACAATTTAAACATAAGTAGAATTAGTACTGCTTAGAAGAGTGCCTGCTGAACATGCATCCTTGACCATCTTTCTCTTTAGGAAATTGATCCTGTTACATGTTCAGTAAAAACTTTAGTTACTTGCTGGTAAGATATTGTTCCCCCAAATGTATTTATTCTGTGTATTTTTGTGCTCCCCCAGCTTTGTTCAGTTTTTAGAAAGCTTTTAGGCCCATTACTAAGAGTACACCGGATACTTAGCCGAGACATAAAGAATTTGTCAGAAATGTTGCGAGCAGTGGACAAATATGCAGGGATTAAAGGGAGAAGAGCTTTAACAACAACTCATAAAATTCCCTTTCCTTGGGAAACTTCCATATGTAATAGAAAGTTAACAATAATTACTAGACTTAATGCATGCTGAACTGAACCTTGTTTTAAAGAAAAAGGATGTAATATGGAGGCACATTCATCACACAAATATTCCATTGCATATGTTAACTGCAATAGATATGTTCTTTCTCTGATAATACATGTATTAGTTAGTAATTCTTGAAAATGAACATCTGTGCAAACCTCAAGTTTAATTATATGCTTAAAAAAATAGTGCTTACCGACTGATAAACACGAGAAAAGGGAAATTGGCGATATGGACATGTGTTCTCACATATCTCTGATATTATTTAAATATCATAAAAAGGTTATTGTGACTAGTTTAAATATAAAAAACACAGGGGGCCAGCCCGGTGGGTTGTGGTTAAGTTCTACGCGCTCCGCTTAGCAGGCCCAGTACTATGGGTTTGGATCCCAGGCATGGACCTACACCACTTGTCAGCCATGCTGTGGCTGTGACCCACAACAAGGTTACATTAACCCTAGAAACAAGGATTCATTAACCGTTGTCATTAAGTGAAGGAGCTGTTTTCCTATGGATTGTAATAATTTTCTCTAAGGACTTTCTTTTGCTTTAAAGAAGCCAATTTTAGTAGCTTTGCATCTACCAACAATGACCAAAATTCTTCAAAATATAGATATGATAAGAACATAGGTTCTGGAGTCAAGTTGCCTGAGTTCCAACTCCACCCCTTAATACTACGACCTTAGATAAGTTATTGAACCTCTTGAAGCATCCAGTCTTGGACTGTCAGTCTTAGTAGACCTGAAGGGTAAGTAAGAGTTTGCTAGTTAGTCCAGGAAGGAAAGAGTATTTCCAAGAAATGTAACCTATCTTCCAGTGTTGACACTGTAGGGAAGGAAGACTGTCCTCTAACCACTCTGAGTCCTTTTTCACTGGGCTACAAATGAAATTGACATGAGATCAAATGGCAGGAGAAAATCAAAGCTTCATGACATGTATACCTGGGTGAGACCAGGGAAACTGAGTTTCTTGATAAAATGGCAGAGGTTCTCCTTTTAAATAGAAAGACAATGGAGAATGTTGGGGTGGGTCAGTTATGGGAGATTACCAGAAAAGCACAAGAAGGTTATTTCCCAGCCTCGCCTTCCACATTGATAAATTTCTAGAGATGAGGTCATTCCCCCTTCTTCCCTGTACAGAGAGCGAGATACCCCTACAAATGGAGATTTTCCTTACAAATGCAAATATTCAGTAATCAGAAATTTGGTAACAATGGCCTTAGCAAGGACCCTGCCAGTCTATCAACACCCAGGGTAATCTATGGTGATGGCCTGTCCCAAGGACAGGCCTTCCATCCCAAATCTCCTTAGACAGTTAGTGGGGGCAAGGTCAAAGCCTCCTTCACAGAAAATAATCAAGGTAGAGAGACATATTTTGAGGCCGCCAACTCCGATCCCAAACAATACAAAACGGCGATGATTGGCACAGATGTTAGCTGAGAGCTAATCTTTCTCAGCCAAAAAAAAAAAAAAAAAAAAGGATTGGCAACAGATGTTAGCTCAAGGCTAATCTTCCTCACAAGGAAAAAAATACAACACAAGCACAATGAGCTCATCCTCTAAAAGAATAATAAACATATCTATTTTTCAGTCCTGCTCTCAAAGGTATCAACAGATAGAAGGGAATCACTGAAGATTGTAGGGAAAATAAATATACGGCTGGAGCTTTAGTTTTTAGCTGCATTAATCTGAAAAAAGTGTTCAGGAAAAGATAGTCAAGAGGTTATATATGCGGTCAATGGCTACAATTTGAAGTCCGGCAGTCTGCTTCTAAAGTTTCACAGACCGGAATGACTCAAGTTACACACATTCTCCCCACCCCCTGCTTTTCCCCCTGCGCAGCTCAGAGGTGCAGTCAGGGGGACGAGCCCCAGAGGTCACAAACGTCCTGGGTCGCAATCTAGGTCACAAAGGCCTGGGTCTCTTCCTTATCCATGACCTCTCCCCATCCTGAGGGTAATGACAAACCCGCGTCTCCGCCTCCTCTTTCCCGCCCCAGACTCAGAGCTCAAGGCTAACAGCTTGGACGCGCATGTCCCCAGGCGGCAAGTCCAGGAGTGTGCTTGAACGTCTCTCCAGGAGGGGACACGCGACAACACTAGGATGATTTTACAGGATTCCCAATGTGGGCATGCTCTCATTTTAAGCCCGGAAGGGTCTGGTTTGAGATACCGTTTAGTTTCGGGGGTGGGTGGGGCCGTCCCTGCGGTGGAACCTATCCCCTGGGTTCAGAGTAACCGCCCCCGGCCCCCCAGCTCTCCCCTCTCCCTAAATGCCCGCCCGGGAGCCAGGGTGGCGGCCGTTTGAACGTGAGGCAGAAGGAATTCTCGCTCCTTCCTCCGGAGCCGGGGAGCGGGGCGCGGCGCCAGCTCCGCGCGGGGCGGCTTCCACAGCTGTTGTTGCGGGAGAGTTCCTGATAGCTCCCTCGTTTCCTGGGGACGTGCGTGCTGGCAGAAACCAGAACCTTCGCCCGCGACTCCCGCTCCTCCATGGGGACAAAAGGGCTGGGCACAGCAGGGCGCGACGTGCCAAACTCCGCGCGCCTCATGGCGGCCGCGCAACCACCCCCAACCGCCCCCGCCCTCCCCGGCGCACGCGCACTGGAGCTCCGTGGTGAGGCCTGGGGCCCCGCCTCGAGGTGGGCGGGCCCGGCGCCTCCCCAGCTGGCCAATCGGCTGGCGAGACCGCGCCGCCTCTCCCTCCTTCCGCCTCGCGGGGTTCCGGGTTGCACGTGTCCGTTGTTTGCGTACGTGCGCTGGCCGCCACGGGTTAGGCTGCTGGGGCGCGGCCAGGGCTGGGGCGCGGCGGCGAGGGCGGGCCCGTTGGGCCGGGTGAGCTTTAAATTCTTCCGCACTTGGGCGGTCTGTGCACTCTTACCTGCCGGTCTGCAGCGGGTGCTGCGCCGCTCTGCACTTCCAAGGACTCCTGTCCTCTGCTTTAGGCGGGAAATGCAATTGCTGGATTGCAACCCAGAGGTGAGACTCGGGCCCCTTTTGTCCTGCAGGCTTAACCTTCCAGGTGTCTGTATGCTCGGGAGCGGTGGCGAGGGTGACTGACCACTGGGCGCCGCCGAGTGAAGCTTCTTCGGAGTTGGAAGGGTTTTGGAGTGGGGGAAGATTTTCAACTCCGGGAGGGCGTAGGACGGGACAGAGGCGAGAGGGATGCTGGAGCTTTCTCTTCCCGCAGGTGGATAGTCTGAAGCATCTGCTAGAGGCCGGGGCCTCGGTCAACGCACCCCCGGATCCCTGCGAGCAGTCGCCTATCCACTTGGCCGCAGGGGGCGGCCTCGCTTGCTTTCTTCTCTGGCAGCTGCAGGCGGGCGCTGACCTCAACCAGCAGGTAACTAGGTAACTGTTGCTGTGTGCAATCCTCCCCTCCACCCCAAATCCACGCAGAAATCTCTTAGGCGCCCAGATTTTTCAGTTGTTATAAACATGTCTACGGCAGCAATGTCCAGTAGAAATATAATGCGAGACATTATAATATGTATGTAATTTAAAATGTTGTAGTGGTCACATTAATGAAGTAAAACAAAACATGAAATTAATTTTATAACTTAACCCAACTTATCCAAAATATTATTTCAACGTGTAATAAATATAAAACATTACTGATGGATAGTCTACATTTTCTTTTCGTATGTCTTCTCAATGTGGTATTTTTACATTTAGAGCACATTTCAGTTCAGACTAGCAGCATTTCAAATGCTCCTTAGCCGTATGTTATGGCTACTGGCTACTACACTGGTCAACATACATAGGTCTGCAGTTTATTTCCAAACAAACAATCGCTACATTACCAAATTAAAAGTGAAACTGAAATAATGCTTGTGAGGCGTGCTCACAACCATTATAGTTCCTACAGAACTTTCTTATGGTAGTCTGCATCTTCCATTGGATATTAAAGTATGGTGAATTTTAAATTGTAAATTTTTTTACTTCTGTATAACTCTTTTGCTTTTATTCACTTAAATTTTAATGTATGTGGCTGTGGCTGCACACGTTTTTATTAATGAAAACTTTGTATTTAATAGTACACCAAGTGAACTTTATGAAACAAGCCTTGAATTAAAAAATTCACTCCAGTACAGTACAGTTCTAAGTGGCTTCCTCATATAGCTTCCTCAAATAGTAATTAGACTTTACCCCCTAACTTCCACAATAAAGTGTTTTGGCATTAGACTAAAATGTGCTGTCTTCTCTCTTAAGGATGTTTTTGGAGAAGCTCCACTACACAAGGCAGCAAAAGTTGGCAGCCTGGAATGCCTTAGTCTGCTTGTAGCCGGTGATGCTCAAATTGAGTAAGTATAAAATCAGTGACTTCAAATTTTATATTTTCTTGGATTAAACTAGTCAGACTCTTGAAGCTCAATTACATGTGCTTTTAAAAATGATGCTTGCCTAATTGATAATTTAGTGTTATTTATGATATCTGATACTATTCAATTTGAGTAAGTAAAAAATGGATCCTGAGTAATCGGAGGTGCAATTCTGTTCATCTCTTATGGCAGTATTACAGTTGAGTTTTGGTTTAGGAAAATCCATTCTGTAAAAGTTCTCATTGACTTCCTTTGCGTACTCATTCGTTGTATTGAATACAGAATATTCTTTCATTCATTCAAAATGGAATGTCCACTCTGCTGGACTCTGTGCTAGCTACTGATGATACAGTAGTGAGCAAAAATGGAATTTCTTTAGGCTTCCTTTACCTCCTCTCTTCTGAAACCAATATTTGTATGAGCCCAAAGCTTCTTTGGTAGGAAGAAAAAAAAAAGGCTAACCAACTGTCAATTTTTTTTAAACTCAATTTTTGTCTTAAATTCAGTTTATGTAATAAGAATGGGCAAACAGCTGAAGACCTTGCTTGGTCATGTGGATTTCCAGAATGTGCCAAGTTTCTTACAACAATTAAATGTATGCAGACAATAAAATCAAGTGAACGATCCAGTGAAGATCATTGTGTTCCAGTGCTAAGACAGAAACGAAGTTTTGGAAGTGTAGAAAATATAAATGGGAAAAGGAAGTGTTGGTAAGTAACTCACTTTCTTCTTTCTTCCTCCTTCAGGGATCTCTTAGTACAGAATTTATTCTTTCACTTAAATATTGGCAATCTTCTAGTATATCTTTTCATTTTCATTATCACATTTTAATACTGGTTAAAGTAACTACTACTAGATTCTAGACACCAAAAATTGTCCTGCATGGTGGAAGGTTGGGGAGAAAACTTTAAAAAAAAGTTTTTAATGTTGGGCCAGCCCCGGTGGCCTAGTGGTCAAGTTCAGTGCACTCTGCCTCAGTGGCCTGAGTTTGGTTCCCAGGTGTGGACCTACACTGCTCTGTCAGCAGCCATGCTGTGCTGGCGGCCCACATACTGAAAAAATAGAGGAAGACTGAAAAGGATGTTAGCTCAGGGAAAATCTTTCTCAGCAAAAAAAACAAAAGTTTTTAATGTTAAGATGTTTTTTTAACAACAGATGTCATCTTGGTTATGAAGAGGTTTGAAGAAGGCCTTCACTTGCTGCAGACCTACTGTTCAGCTACAGGCTACGGGGTTTGGCTCACTAATGTGTATCCTTCTAAGGAGGAGGAAAACTTTCTTCTAAGTGAAGATAACATTTAAGAATACATGTATTTACATGCCTATAATATTTTGGTTGTGCATGCTTTGTCTTTTAAGTTATTAAAGGAATGTCTAAAGAATAAATTCTTTGTGTAGTGTTTACAGTCTTTGAAAAACAAATCATAGTTTAAACCATCAAGCTACACTCAGGATTTAATCTGAAATTAAACTTATTCTTTATTAACAAATTTATAATACAACTTTATTACAGTCTTTGAGTCCACGATATTTTAAATAATATTTGGTCGCTGAGGAAGACATAAGTTATAGTAAGCATCCTTGTTCCAAAAGTCTGGGCCCTTCCATCCACACCAGCCCTAGATTTGGCAGAAGGGAAAGGAGAACCTTTTACAGTTATAGGACTCACGATCAAAACTGTAACATTTTACAATCCTGCTCTGTCAGCAGAATCTTGAAATAAGACTCTACCTATACAACTCAAATATTTGAATTCCTATAAAGGATAGAAAGGTAACTTACTTGGGTCCACTTCAGATAGATAGAATTTTTAAAAAGTCTAATTCTATAGTATTTAATCAATCATAGAAATTATAAAAAAAAAAAAAAGCTTCCTTATGGTAATTGTTACTCCAAATACCACATTTTATTGATTCTAAGATGTACATTCTGGCAGTCAATGGCAGGTGACAGTTTAACTGGCTGTCTGTTCAGTAGTCCACGGAAGACTGCAGTGTGCACCCTGCAGTGGCCTCTGAGCTGTGAGGAAGTACGGCAGTGAGCGATCTGAGCTCGCCCTTGGGTTCCATTCTATGCCCTTCATTTTCCTCAGGCAGTAACCGTTCCATTTTCCATTCTTTATGTCAGTATTAACCCTTTTACCCAGTGGAGAAAATTACTTTCAAACAAAACCTCATTATGAATATAAAAGTTTCTTCTAGGGACACTGATTTATTTTCTTAAAGACCCAGCTAGGGACTGGTCTGTTATATCATCCTGAAGTGAAATGCTGTGTTTGTGATATACTTGTGAGGAGGCTAGCTAGGCCTTTTCAAATACCACTGGGTGATAAAGTAGTGGCCTTCTTCCTTACCCTAACCTCGGCAGCTGCTGGGTATTCTGGCAGGGACCTAGAGTCAAAGTTCACAGTTCCTACAGAAGACTGTTAGCTCTATTTTCAGTGTGCAGGCGGGAGGGTGGAGTAGAGATACTTTTTAATTTTTCTGATTGCAAAAATAACATACACATTGTAAAAGTTGAAAGGAGATGAAAGTAAAAAAAAATCATCCACCACCAGTCTTATTCCCTTTGTCCCCAGGTAACCACTATTAACTATGGTATATTTAAGACCTGTTTCTATACATAAAAAAGCTTTTTATTATTTAATTTTTTCAGCAAAACTTAATAAATTAATGTCCTAAAATCTATTTTGTTAATAATAAATAGAAAAAAAGGCTTATACTATCTCTGTTTTACTCTTTTTGTGATCCTTTCATACAGGTAGGCCTTCTCCAGGCAACTAGACTCAAAATTTTTTTTTAAGGGAAGTGGATAGAGAAGGTGCCAATGCCAGGAACTGCCAGGCGTAGATGGGGGGCCATTCCTCTCTCCTTTGAGGTGACTGGCAGGAAACTCCCCAAGAAGGTAAAAAGAAATGAGGCAGAGGCAGAACTTACCCAATGGCCCCTGCTATGGACTGAATGTTTGTGTCCCTCCAACATTCCTATGTTGAAGCCTCATCCCCACTGTCATGGTATTTGGAGGTGGGGCCTTTGGGAGGGGACGAGGCTGTGAGGGTGGAGCCCTCATGAATGTGATTAGTGTCCTCATTAAAGAGGTTCCAGAAAGCTCCCTCATCCCTTCCACCACGTGAAGACACAGTGAAAAGGACTGCCCTCTATGAACTAGGAGGTGGATCTCAGATTTCCCAGCCTCCAGAACTGTGAGAAGTAAATTTCTGTTGTTCATAAGCCACCCGGTATATGGTATTCCATTAGAGTAGCCTGAACGGACTAAGACAGCACCTGAAATTCTTGAGTCAAGTGAGAAGTCAACAGTTCTTCTACTGATGGCCAGGCTGTGGCTTCATGGTTTCTTATATGTGCTAATAGAGCAAAGGTTTTTTTGCAGTGGCAAAATTCTACAGGAATGTAGCTAGCAAAGAAGGAGAGTGCAATTCTCACAGAAAGTCATCAGGGACAAGGCCTTACTCTAGCTAATGGCTTCAGAAAACCCTATCTAGATAATTCCACCTCATGCAAAGTCCCGCAAGCCAGCCAGAAAGAAGTAATCTTATTATCTATATCATGCCTCTAATAAAATAAGGCTTCTCACTGCCTTTATGGTACAATCTAAATGCCTTGCTTCTCTGCCTGTTTCAGATGACTACCCTTCTGGAATTAGCTCCTGCCCACCCCTCCAGCCACACCTCTTCACCAGTGCTGGTCGTGTTAAAACTACAGTAGTTCAGGGAACATGCCAGGTCTTCCTTTCACTGTCTCTAAGTGATCCCTCTACAGGATCAGCCTTGTTGTAAACTCCACCTTAGATACCATATTTTTTCTTGAGGGTCCTTTCCACACTCTCCTTCTCTGTCCGTCTACGCTAGACTGAGAGCTCCTTTAAGGACCTTTTTTAACAGCCTTGGTGCTTGGGACAGTGGATGGTACATATTAGGTACTTAGTGAATGCTGAATGAACACTTTGCTACAGAAAGACAGTAAACATTGCTCCTATTTTCAATAAGATATGTGGACCAGCCAAAAACATTGCATAGATTAAAAAGTCCAAATGCCTTGAAAGAGAAAAAACACCTAAAATTTTAGTAACATATTTATAACCTGTTAGTATTTACAGATACTCTTATCGCTAGCAATTGACTTGACTAACGTGGGGATACAGGAGAGTTCAGCTACACACACACTAACACTCCTTACGCACTAAAACATCTCATCCTACGGCTTTAGTAACCTAGTGTAGTTATATTCTTTTCAACCTCTGAAAACATCTCACCAATGAATTTCAATGTTAAACCACCCAATTCTGCAGGAATTCTGCTTTAAAAAAAGTGACCTATTTAAACCATAACTTCAAAGTTCAGACAAACCTTTCTGTTGGTACTAATGATATTGACTTAAGTGACAACATGACAAAAATGAAGGCTAGTGGGTAACAGGATATGTTATTATCATTAATGATATTAATATCTAATGATATTAATAACAATCATGATTAAATTTACATTTCCTTTAGCTGATATTATAAGCATCAACAAATATGTCTCAAATCCAATGCAGAATGAGATTAAGTTCTATGTAAATAAATGAAAAGCAGTCTAGCCTCCATAATGTGCAGCATACTGCAAGGCCATATTTGGTTAATTCTAAAATGATAAAAGGTTATATATTCCACTCTCCTACTTCAAGACATTGGTGAACCTCAACACATTTGTTTATGCAGGCGTAAAATCTCCAAAGGACTATATTTATGAGCTTTGTGTTCCGTTATTAAGTTTTGTAACGGAGAAAGTCTCTTTAAATCTAACCTAAATTTAGTCTTTTGCAATTTACTTTAGTTCTCGTCCTCCCCTCTGGAGAGAGCGTACTCATCACGGCCTTGGGACCCCTCCTGAGGCCAGGAGCACTGCCTCTGTATGATCTTTCTGTTCACAGCTGGTTTGCTCTCCTTTGGTTCTGGGTTCTCTGCCTCGTATCTAAATTTGTCTTAAACACATACTTACCTTTTCCAAAATAACTTGCAGATCTTCAGCACCTGTATAATGCGGATCTAAGATCAGAAATTTTATCTGCCCTGTAAGCTCATTCCATGCAACTCCAAGTATTGTGTGGGCCAGAACTCCTCCCCCTACAGAAAAGGAAATACGAAATATGAGAGGGCATATATTAATTCAAATTCCTGTTAATTTCAACTTAAAAAGATTATTTTGCCCATTGACTGATCTAACACAGCATTAAAATTGACTAGCCTACATTGTAAAAGACCACAAACTGTCAAATATACTCTGAAAAGATAAAATTACATCTTTAAGACAGAAAAGATAGAATTGTATCTGTGATCATATAAGGTTTACAGTCCACTGCCATATCCATGGAATCTAAACTGGATTTAGAAAGGGCCACAGAGGGTCTAAACTCCTCCCAGCAGGGTACTGATCACTGCTATAATACCGCTCTCAGCTGATGGGCATGCCGCCTCTGCTCTGAGCACCTCCAGGGGTACAGCCCACCCACTCCTTCCGTTCTTTCTGATACTCTGCTGAAATCTACCTACCTGCCTTTCTTACACACCAGTCTTAGCTTGCCTTCTGTCATCACAGGACAAGTCTTGTTCCTCACAGAATCGAGAATCTTTAGATCAGCTAATCCAATCCTCTTGTTTTACAAATAAAGCTCAGAGAGGTTAAGCAATTTGTGTAATGTCACACAGCCAGCAAAGTTAGTGACAGAGCTATGACTTATGATGCTCAGTTGAGTGATCATCGCCTCTTTTCTATACTGCTCTCAACCTTTTAAATATCTGAACAGTTATCATTTCTCTTCTTAGCCTTTACTTCTTCTGGTTACTATAATCTTTTTTGTAACTTTCCTCCCACCTTGGAAATTTTAAAATAAATATCCAGAGGTCAGTATGAATGGTATAAAAGCTAATTCTAAAATGTTGAAAAATGACTGATTTTATGTGACACTAAGTATTTATATTAACAATAAGTTTACATACTCTCCACTCCACCAAAAGAGCCCAAGATCTGCAAAACACCTTACCGATCATCACTGGGGTTCCTTCACTCTGGAAATGATAAGCCAGTTCCCGTCCTTGAGAGGCCATTTCAGAGCCTTGGCTAGAAAGAAACCATTTTCTATCAGAAGGACTATTTCTAACACTGAGGTCAAAAAATGAGCTTGGGAACCAATGTTTTCTACCTTTTTGTTTTTTGGTTATTGAAAAAAACACAATATAAATTTAAATAAATTTAAGTGGTAGGGAACCGACTGAGAGAGCAATTTAAAGCAACATAACCTCTCTAAATATTGTAGGCCACTACATGCGCTACGAAAGAAGCAAGAAGACCTTCATTCTTTGCTTCGGGAACTGCATGAAGAAGGTCCTGGATTTTTAACATGAGATTGAAAGTGGTCACCCTGATGCCCAGGGGGCTCTTCTGGGTGGATTTAGTTATCAGAAGAATGAGTCTTAAGTCCTGGGTTCTTGTCTTCTTGCCATCAGACTTGGGGTTGTACTTCCTCGTCTTTAAATGGGGACCAACATAGCTCCCCTGTCTACATGACAGAGATTCCAGGACTAAAACAGACAATGTCTGTGACGCCAACGTGAAAACTGCAAAATGTTTTCAAGTACGATATACTATTTTTATGGAATACTTCAATGTCCTAGGAATTTATACTTTTGAGAAGACAAAGAAAGATGGACAGATGAAGGGAGATGTTTTTTTTAGGATGGAGGTGCCAGGTAGTGCTAAACCTTAGTTCTTGCTCAGTAAGGAAGGTATAGATAATGTTTTAATGTGCCAGAACTTTCACTTTTTAATCACCATATGCTTCATTACTTAACCTGTCTTTTATTTGTTAGCACTGATTTCTACACCCAATCCAAATTGCAATTGTGAAATCAGCTGTATTAAAGCACTTGGACAAATAAAGATAACATTACTGTATTTATCAAGGTTGTTGTAATAAAAAATTAATTTAAAACATAGCTCATAAATAAGGTAAATAAGTAAGCTAGTTATGGTCACAGAACTCAATCTTATTTAATTTGCTCCTATTTTAATGTTAGAATTATGGTTAAGCTATATTGGAAAAAATATAATATTCAGACACATTATTAGTTTATTAACATCTTAAGAAGAAAAAGAGCAGGAGGTAAATGAAAAGGTCATAGATTGACATTTGATTTTCTCCTTTCAAGACTTTTTAAAGACTTTAGCATAAAAAAGCTTGATTTTTCTATAACTTCCAAGTTGACATATTTCCAAGTTTTCCTCTTCTAGGCTAAAATTAGGCCTAGACCATACAAGTACATATCACAAAGTTTACTCCCAAACTCAGAAGTCTTCTAAAAAATAACCAAAAATAAATTCAGGGTTAAAAACATAAAATTTATAAAGCAATGAGGCCATGTGGAGGAAGAGCAAGAAGTGAAAACAAATGTGGGGAAAAGATGTAATTTTTCTATTATTTTAATGAAACGAAAAACTTGCTTTGAAGTTCCTTCTCTAGTTTCTTAAAGTGTCCTTACCTGACAAACAGTATTTTTGAAGTTACACCAATCAACTGGTTCAGTGCCAGCTGCACCTCGATCGACCCAATCCATTGCCGGGATCCGACAAACGTTGCTGGCTTGTCCCCAGCAGCAACTAGAGCCTGTATGTATTTAAAAATACCAGAACATCCATACACAAGACAGCTATTCAAAATTACATTTAGGGCATTTTCCCTGATTACCAGTGTACTTTTTTCCTTCAAAACAGAAATAAGTCTGTACCAATGAGGTAATAATTATTAATGGTATATTAAGGGCTAATGAAATGTACCACTGATTATAATTTAAAACAGCATGTCCTGTACCTGCTGAATTTCTCTGTGTGTTGGAATGGATCTCTCGGTGTATCCCTGGTGTTTGAACCAAGAGCAGATAGTCTGCAGAGATCGATAAGCACAGCCCCAGCCATTGTCATCTATCCGATCCTGCATATAATGATGATAACCATATATGCCCTGGACCATATAAATCTATATAAAAAGAAGAAATATAGTAAAATATTAACTTAAGATAGACGCACATATTCTATACATACACCCAAGTCAAGTTTACTGTTCTCAGAGCTAGACTGTTAATTTAGTTCCTTATGAAAATGCCTTCAGGGACTACAGTTGAACATCATACCCTCTTGGCATTTTATTAAATGTCTGAAGTCCTTACCAAAGGCTGTAGGGCTTGGCAAGTTCTGCCTTCTGGCCTCCTCTCCAACCTCAGCTCCTGCCATCTTCCCCTGTTGCTCGCTCTGCTCTAGGTTTAGATATGCCAGGGGCAATCTGATCTTAGAGCCTTATGGTTCTCTCTGCCTGGAACACTCTTTTCCTAAAAAATCTTACAGCTTGCATCCTTATTTCCCTCAGGTCTCTGTTCAAATGTCAGAGGCCTTCCCTGGCCATCCAACCTGAAAATGGCATGTTCACTCACTACCCACCCCCTGCCCTGTCACTCTCTATCCTGCTTTTAATTTTTCAAAGCACTTACCACTACTTACACATTACTTATTATTATTTTTTAAATATCTGCCTCCTGTGTGCTTAATAAGGGCATGCACTGAGTCTTATTTATTTTGGGGCCCAACCTTTTACAATGGGCCAGCAAACATTAATAGTCAATAAATGTTTGCTGAATAAGTGAGGAATGAATGAAGGAAGGAATAAAGGAATGAACAAACAAAGGATTTGTATAATGGGACATATGACGAATCTTTCTGCAGTTCTATAAACCTGCTATGATTACAGCCCAGGTATGTGATTTAAAGATCCTTAAATAAAGGCCAACATCATATAAAAATTCTTTCTTGTAGTATAATGCTAACAGTATACACATCTTTTTCGACAAACTGGTATTATTATTTTTTTTTAATGAGGTAAGAAGAGTCATGAACAAATATAGAATCGTCCCCCAACAATTAGAGAATATATATTCTTCTCAAGCACAAATAGAAAACTCATAACTAGACCATTATGGTGGGCTGAGAAATGGTCCCCAAAGGATATCTACATCCTAATCCCTGGAATCTGTGGATGTTACCGTATATGGCTTTTTTTTTTTTTTAAAAAAAGCGTCTTTGCAGATGTGATTCAATTAAGGATTTTAAGATGGAAGAGATTTTTCTGGACTATCCAGGTGGGCCCTAAGTGCAACTATAAGCATCCTTATATGAGAGGGAAATTTGAGACAGAGAAGAGAAGGCACTGTGACCGCAGAGGCAGAGAGAGGAACCATGCAGCCATAAGACAAGGAATGCTGGCAGCCAGAAGGTGGAAGAGGCAAGGGATGGATTCTCCCTAAGAGCCTTTGGAGAGAGCGTGGTCCTGCCGACATCTTGATTTCAGCCCAGTGATACTAATTTCAGACTTCTGGCCTCCAGAACTGTGAGAGAATACATTTTTGTAGTGTTAAGCCACCAAATCTGTGGTGGTTATAGCATCCATAGGAAATGAATATGTCTCAATAAATTTCAGAGTCGGTATTACACAGAAATTGTTTTTGATCAGTAGGCAAAAGAGTCAGAAATCAATATAAATACATACATACATAATTTCTAATACATTTGGACATTACAAAACACTTCTAGGGGCCGCCCGGTGGCGCAGCGGTTTGGTCCGCACTTGGCAGCCTGGGGTTTGCGGGTTCGGATCCCGGGTGCCCACCAATGCACCGCTTGTTAGCCATGCTGTGGCGGCATCCCATATAAAGTAGAGGAAGATGGGCACGGATGTTAGCCCAGGGCCAGTCTTCCTCAGCAAAAAAGAGGAGGATTGGCAACGGATGTTAGCTCAGGGCTGGTCTTCCTCACAAAAAAATAAAAAATAAAATAAAAATAAAAAACACTTCTAAATAACACATGGATTAAAGAAAAATCCTAATAGAAATGTAAAGACACTTAAGAAGTGAATAAAACTAAAATACTTCAAATTAAAACCTGTGAAAGCAGTACTTTACTTGAAATTTAAAACCTTAAATTAGAAAATAAAAGAGATGAACAATAAGCTAAATGTGTCCAATTTAAGAAGTTAGAATAAAAACAACAATAAATCAAAGAAAGTAAAGAGCAAAAATTAATGAAGTAGAATACAGAAGTTACAACACAGGGGGTCAACAAAGCCAAAAGTTAAAAAAAAAAAGAGAGAAGGTATAAAAACAATATGAAGAATGAAAAAGAGAACAATTCTACAACTACAGTGGAGATTAAAACTTAGGTAAATATAACTTATAAAAATGAAAAAGTCCTGTAACCATTAGCAAAATTAAATCTGTTATTAAAAATCTTCCCACAAAGAAAACACTAAGCCCAGATTGTTTTACAGGGGGGTTTTACCAAATGATCAAGGAAAGATCATGTCAATCTTATGTAAACTCCTCTAGAAAATTTAAACAAGACTCCCAACTTGACTTTCAATGAGCCAGAATATTATTGATACAAAAAAAAAAGAAAACAAAAACAGTATGAGAAAAGAAAATTATAAGCCAATATTATTCATGAACATAGATGCAAAAATCTTAACAAAATAAATCCAGCAGAGAATAAAAAATAATAATGAATCATAACCAAACTAGGTTTATCCCATGAATGCAAATCTATTACTGTTTGGAGATTTGTGCTGAAGTATTTAGGGGTGTAAGTAGCATGATGTCTGTAATTTTCCTTGAAATGGCTCAAGGGGAAAAAGAGAGGAGAAATAAAGCAAATATAGCAAAACGTTCACAGTTGTTGCACATGTGTAACAAGAGACTTGTACAGGAATGTTCATAGCAGGGTTGTCTAAATAGCAAAAAAACTGGAAAAAAAATCATACAAAGGTGTATTATACAGCAATGAAGATTAAGTGACACAGTTAGACACAATACCATGGATAAATCTTAAATACAGAATATTGAGGGAAAAGGTGAGTTGTAGAAGATGACATACAAAATGAAACCACTGTTATTAAACTCAACAATAAACTCAATAAAAGCTCCAACTTTTAGCAACACTAAAAGCTACACTGTTGAACGAATATACGTGTATATGGTGAAAGTATTAAAAAAAAAGGAAGTGAATAATAAACATAAAATGATATAACAGTTCCTCTCGGGGTGTGGGAGAGGCAGGAGTGGATTAGGAAGGAACACACAGTCAGACTGGTAATGTTCTAGTTCTTACACTGAGTAGGGAGCTCTCTGGCATTCATTTCCTTACTATGCTTTACAATTCACATATATGTTATAGGTACATATTGAATATTATATAATAAATATTTAATAAATATATAAATGCTTCTTGTATCTCTGTAATAGAAATAATGAACCCATTTCATTGTCAAAAATCAATCAGCATTTATTCAGTACTTCTGAGTGTCCAGGCACTTTGTAAGGAATTGTTAAGAATTAAAAACGAATATATGATACACGATCTATCCTATAGGAGTTCCAAATAGAGTCTGAGAGAGAAAATGTGTATGTAATAATCTACTAGAAAATCATCAAGAATTATACTGTTTGTTAGAGACTCCAAGTTTTGTATTTCCATTCTGATTCTATGACTGTGACAGAGCAAGATTTTTAACCAGGAATAAATAGGTCTTTCAAGATTTCCTCCCATATAAGCAAAATAAGTGAAATCATTTAATATCACTGGAAAGTTGACTAAAGACTCATTTGTACACATGTAACAGTGAGTGCCCAGCCATGGTTTTTGTATGGGAAGCTGGTCTGACCATAGCTGTTGCAGATGGAACTGCTGTCCCAAGTGCACTCCGATGGCCAGGACTAGAAGTGGGCCCCTAACTCCTCCAGAGTAGACACTGTATCATATATTCATTTTTATTTCTTAAAACTCCCTACAAAGCACCTGGAGACTCAGCAGGTACTGAATAAACGCCATGACAAGATGGCCAATCACTTTCCTCTCTTGGGAAGTTGAAATGAGATGCGGAGCAAATAAGGCAGTAAGGAGCAAGGAATGAAGCTGAGATGATGCAGACAATGGGCAGCTGTGAGGAAGAGCAGGAAAAGTTATCCACAAGCTGAAATGATGAGGAAACAAGATCTGAGGCTGAGAAAAGACAGAATAAAGGGAAGGAACAGACCAGTCTGGATGAAAAGCATACACACAGGAAGTAGCAGAAACGCCATCGAGTCGAGGTAGGCCTGAGACTGGGGCAGCTACCAGCCCCAGGGCTGCTTTGTTTCCAGAGGCCCCCCTGTCTAAGTAGTCCTATTCTTGGATGCCCATGAGGTCCTTTCTTCCCAGCCTATGACCATCCTTAAAGGAACGCTTCCCCATGCTCCACCAATCCACTCTTACTCGAGCCACCTTTAGTGAGGGTCTACCCCTGGTAACCAGGTACATGCTGCACAGAACACGTGTTCTGGGTAGAATATGCCTTTAATTAGCATGAGTTCTCAGGTTCAGAATGAAAATAAAATGGGACAAGCCTTTAAAGAAAATAGGGAATGTAATTTAGTAAGAGAAATGTGGTACACACTCTCTACTCTTAACCTTTTTAGACCACTGTGAATTACTGCTATCTTAAACAGTGATTATTAAAAGAAACGGGTGGTAAATTATGTTTTAGGGATGACATACAGTATGAATCAATCCTTACAACTTCCACTGGGTACAAACAAGAAACAACTCATGACATTAACGATCAACTGACTCCCATAAGTAATTATTAAACTCACCATACCAGTCTCTAGGTTAGGTGGATTGAGATAAGTATGTGGATTTCTAATGTAACCATCTTTGTATGGTTCATCCGGAAAGTGATAAGCATTAGACCTTTTGAAATAAGGTCTGTCATGAGGCAGACTGAAGCGATCATGTAACTCCTAAATGAAATTAGAATTAATAGAAAAGAAGAGAAAAAAGTTAAATGATTTAGATTCTTAGTCAATAAATAAAGATATGAAACAGAAAATTAACTATATATTGGTTATAAAAGTTATCAAACACACCTATGATTTAATTCACTAAGGTCAAAGAGGGTGAGATGAAACTAAAACCAAATAAGATTTATTTTTGTTTATCTATGTATATGGACAGAAACTGGAAAGGAACATAGAAAAATGAAAATAATTTGTTAGAGTGAGAGAACTGAGATAATTTTAAATTATTTATTACAACGGTCTGTTAAAGTACATCCAAGCTAAATACTGGTTTTGAAACAGCCTTGTAAATGAGTAAGTTATAATTAACAATGATATATCAAAGTATTTTGAAAAATCATGCTTAAGAGTACTTAACAAATATAAGGGGTAAAGATTAAATTACAGAGTAGAAATTAGTGGCATGAAACCAACCAATATGGCATCAAAATAAAAATACAAACACGTTTAAAATGCAAAATATTCCCAACTGTATAAAAATATGTAATGGTTACTTTGAGAAGTCTGACATCTTCTTTTTCGTATCTCCTATGTATTCTAGCAGTTTGAATGGGACCATCAGCTTGTGTAGTGCTGCCTCTGCAAATCAGTTCATGTGGCACTCCAGAGGGTTACAGTATTACACCTCTTCTCAGGGATGGAGAGTAGGAAGGTGCCACCCCGGTATAATCTGATGGGTGCCGGGCAAGGCCACACATCAAAAATATGTACTCCCAAACCAGTCATTTTGCCAATAAATCTCATTTCTTTGAATGCTAATCATGTTTTCTTCAAAATACTTCTAACAAAACCCAAATATCCCTGGGAGGTGGGAGATGGAGTACTACTATAAATCCTAAGTAGAATTAGCATAAATCCTAATTTTCCTTCCCTAACTGTAACCTTGTCTCTTTTACAAATCTGGAGGTAATGGAAGGGAAAAGGAATTTAACACGCATCAGCCGCTCTAGGCACGTAAGCATCTTTTCATTTCTATATTTTATTATGGAAAAATTTCATAGAACATATGAACCACAGTGAGCATATGAAACTAAAATGTTAAATATAGTTTAGCATAATACTTTTTCATTAATAATACTTAAAAAAAGAAGTTACATGAGAACAGAAATTAAATAATATGTAAAATTAAGTCTATTTCCACACTTTTATATTAAATCATAAAATAATTTCCATTTATTGGAAATATATAATTAAAT
Source organism: Tapirus indicus (assembly GCA_031878705.1). Taxonomy (NCBI): domain Eukaryota; kingdom Metazoa; phylum Chordata; class Mammalia; order Perissodactyla; family Tapiridae; genus Tapirus; species Tapirus indicus. Next base: position 26,688,194 of record CM062937.1, on the reverse strand, counting down.
ACAAAAGGAATGATAGTCGTGTTTGTTCTAAGAGTAAATGAGTTGATTTTACCTTTCTATAGGCCTGAAGCTGACCATCTGGAATTCCTGATGGATATGAAATTGTTACAAGACTTTTTTCCCCTGGTAATAAAAAGTGCAATGGTTCTGGAACCACGATAGACGTTCCCTTCATATATTTCAAAATGCACTTTTCCATATCAGTTAGTTGATTATGAATTGCATCAACTAGAAGTTTACGAACTCTGTGGAGGGAAATATTCAAGTTCATTAACAAAAGTTATAGTGGGTACGATAAATGAAAGTGTAGAGTTAATATATCCTGAATATAGTAAAAAAAAACACTTGATTGGACCAGGTTTATTAAAGGAAGACTAAATTATGCAAAGTTAAATAAACTGTATATTTCCTCTGTGTAGAAAAAGGGAAGTCTATAGGTTTTGCATACTACTACTTCCTCCAAATAAACATTTAATTTCTAGATGACTCTTAGTTTAATAATAAACAAGGAACAAATTATAGTAAAAACAAAAACAACAACCCTGGATATGCCTATATGAAATTTAAAAATGGGCTCTGATTACTTTGGGGAGGACTCCTCATTTAAATGTGGCAGTAGTAGTATAAAATACTTACTTTCCCCATGTTTCTTCTGGAGCAACAGATATAACTGCATCGACCGGTAAAGTCATAGTAACATAGTGGTGTCCTCCGCTTTCTCTTTCAATGATGGGGGTTACAGCTGCCTGAGAGGTTGACACTTCCAGCATAAGATCTATATTTACGATTTGATGCTATAATGATAAACAGGAATAGCCAACTTAGAGCACACTGAACACTAAATATAAGGGTAAGTAAAAGGACTTTTTAAGGACCATATAAAGCTATATTACAGTAAATTGTTTAAAAGCACAAATCTTATCTTAAAAAAAAATCTCTGCTTCAAAATAATCTGAGGAGAGGTGGGGAGTTGTGTCAGACTGACCATGTATTGATAAATGTTAAAGCTGGTATAGGTTTACCAGGGTCTTTATATTATTCTCTCTGCTTTTGTATAGACTTGAATTAAAAAAAAATCAAATGAACAAGATATAATAACCATATACCAAAGGAACCTTTGAACATATTACGACTATATATCCCTGGTCTAAAGACATAAAGAACTATAAACAGATACTGAACTCTATTAGGTTTGACTTTGACAATGGTATGGGACAACAATTCTGAAAATACTTTCTGTATATTGAACAAATTTAGGAAATATTGAGGATACCAGAAACCAGGTTTATCCCTGGGAAAAGGTTAGGAACTATATGAGGTTGAAGTAGAACTGGAGGTATAAATATTATTTACATAGATAAATTGAATGTATGTGTTATATATGTGTGTGTGTGTGTGTATGTATGTATATATGTGTGTGCTCCTTGGAGAAGTGGCTGATTCCTGAGCTGGAACAGGGAAAGTACATGATGTGCCCGGAACATCTTATGAAAGAAAATAGGAAGTACTCAGAAATACATTGTCAAAAGGACAATGGAGCCAGCTTGAAGAAGTTTCTATTGGCCAAATCTTAAAAAATTTGAGCATCAAAATAACTAATGATAGTAATAGATTGTAACTGACTGCATAAAATAAGAATCCATGCTTCCATGCAGTTAATAAATAGATAAATAGGGAAAAGGAAAAGCTCTTCCTCATAGTATAATGTCATCTAATAAATGTAGAAGGAAATAATAGACTTAGAAAAAACACCACTTTGCAACCATCAGACTAATGTTAGATTCTGGCAAAAATTATCAATTGATGTTGGAAGTGGGTAAAAATTTGATGAGGAATAGGATATATAGATAGTCTCAAAGTAGCTTCCCATGAGATACTTACTAATTTTAAGGGAAAAAACAGTACCCTCACAGTGGAGAAAACTGGTGGATACCACCTTAAGTGAGTGATAAAAGTTAACATCACTACTAAGAACAAACCGAGAGTATAACACCTGTCGAATACGATGCGCTAAGAAGGACACAACACTACCTATGTGGTATCGCTACGATCTGAATCTAATCACCAGGAAACCTAAAGCGAACCCAAACTGAGCAACATCCTACAAAATAACTGACCCGTACTCCTCAACATGTCAAGATCCAACTACTGGTAATTCTCAAATCATTATCTACAGCCCACAACTTTTCTGTACACTCCACATTTGTAAATGTAACAGCTCACGTGGACACCTCATTGGTGACTCAAACATAACATGACCAAAACTGACCTCATGTCTTCCCATCTTCCATCTTTACCCAAGCAAGAAACCGGTCCTCCCATATCCAGTTGTTTCCAAGTGTAATCCATTTTATCACCTAACTGTCTCTTGTATCCACTCCCTCCTCTCTAGTACCATAGCTACTGGTTCAGTCAGGCTTCTGACCTGGCCCCTGCCCACCTCTCCAACCTTATGTCCATCCTATTTTCCCCTCCCAGCCTGGAAAACACCACAGTCATATTAATTTTGTACAACTTCCTGCCTTGAGGAAGTAGCTCCGTTTTTTATCTTCAATATCTGGCAAAGTTTGTGGCACATGGCAGGCAGGTACTCAATAGTATTGGTTCAGAAATCAACAAAACCAAAAACAGTGTGAAGAAAAGTAAATCATTTATTATTTACTATCCCACACAGCCTATATGTCACTCTTATGTTTCAGAATGATTTCTTTTTAAATAATTTGTAAACGTACTCAGCTGTTTTATTCATTTTTAAATTTTTTTGGTGAGGAAGATCGGCCCTGAGCTAACATCCGTTGCCAAACCTCCTCTTTTTGCTGAGGAAGATTGGCCCTGAGCTAACATCCGTGCCCATCTTCCTCTACTTTATATGGGATGCCGCCACAGCATGGTTTAATGAGCGGTGCAATAGGTCTGTGCCTGGGATTCAAACCTGAGAACCCCAGGCTGCCAAAGCAGAGTGCACGAACTTAACCACTATGCCACTGGGCTGGCCCCAAGCTGTTTTATTTTTGTGGGAGCAAAGACAGTACCCAAAAAATCCTTTTATGATATGTATTATAATGGGACAAAAGTTTAGATATATTAGATATGTAAAACATATATTAGATATGTAAAAGATATAACCTCTGGCAAGTCATTTAATTTTTCTGGACCTCAATAATCTGATCTGTAAGAAATAAGAAAGCTGGATTAAATAATCTCTAAAACCTCACTCAACTCCAAATTCAAGGATTTAAAATGTTTACCACTAAGAAGACAGGTGATTTGCTTACCAAGTCTGATAACTTTTTGTCTTTCTTCCTCATGAATTTTCGTTTTGTATCTTCTTCCTGTTCAAATCTAAATTTTAATGCACAAAGATGTTTATATTATGAAATGACGTTTTAAAAACATTTCTAGCAATCTTCAAACATACTCACTGAATAAAGCGCATTATGTTCTTACAAGCAGAACTATCAGTCAGTTCTCCTGGAATGGTGTTTATGTCACTGTTAGGCCATATATACACTGAACTGTGGCAAATTCTGAACACAAGTGCATTTGAGGAAAGCTTGATTGACAGGTCACTCAACACATGTTTTAATGCTTTCTTGATAAAAATTTCTAAATTAAAAGAATATAAATAACAGTTAATAAGAAAAATTTTAAACTTTTCAACATGAATGCTTCCAAACACACAAAAGTAGAGCATAGCAAAACTGACTACCAAATATCCACTCCCAGATTCAATAATTATGAAAAATTTTTTGCTTTTCTTTTTTAAAAATTGAGATAAAATTCACAGACTATAAAATTCATTCTTTTAACATGTACAATTCAGTTGCTTTGATTATAGTCACGCGATTTTACAATCATCATGAACTCCAGAACGTTTTCATTATCCCCAAAGAAACCCTGTACTATCAGTGGTCACTCCCCAGTCCCCCTACACTTACCCATGGCAAGCACTAATCTACTTTTTGTCTCTATAGATTTGGCTATTCTGAACACTTCATATAAATGGAATCACACATTATGTGGCCTTTCATGTCTGGCTTCTTTCACTCAGCATAATATTTTCAAGATTCATCCATATTATGAATTCATTCATAGCATGAAGCAGTACTTCATTCCTTTTTATGGCTGAATAATATTCCATTGTATGGATATAACAAATTTTGTTTATCCATTCATAAGTGATACACATTTGGGTTGTTTCTACTTTTTGGCTATCATGAATAATGCTGCTATGAACATTTGTGCACAAGTTATTGTGTGGATATATATTACAATTCTCTTATTTGATCCAACCTAGGAGAAGAATTCTTGCATCATATGGTAACTCTATGTTTAAGTTTTTGAGGAACTGCTAAACTTTTCCAAAGCAGCTGCACCATTTTATACTCCCACCAGCAATGTACGAGGATTCCAATTACTTTCAAAATACCTTATTAATTATAGCAATTAAACTGTAGAATGAAATTTAAATTTCTTTGTAGTTCTTTTTTCTCCTTGCGTTATATCCCACCAAGACTGTACAAAGTACTATGTTCTAAAGTCAGTTTTTTTCTCTGTGTGGTATGTCATCAACTTGATATTTGTCTGACTTCATTTTCAGAGATTTCTTTTTAATTTAACAGAATTTTTGAATACATAAAACATTTTTATGGTTCTAAAGTTAAAACTATATAAGAAGATATATTTGAAGAAGACAATATTTGAATACTTGTCCTAGCTTTATACTCCTAAATCCTAGACCTATTTAGCCCTCTGGTTAAAATATTTAACTATCACATCGATATCTTGAAAAATAAATATGTTGGGGTTGTGGTAGAGAAGAGATTACTTACAACAAATCAGATTTTAAAATATCTTAATGTTTCAGAAAGCTGAATTTAAAGATTTTCCATTGCACTACAAAAGACAAACATAATTCCTGATTACCTTCTGTTTATCCCTGAAGGACCATGAGGTAAAGTTATCTAAAAAAATTGTGATGTCTTTAAAATTCAGCACCTCCTTCCTCTATATTTTCTCATTAATGATTCCCTTCCTTGAGTGTTTGAAAGTTTGATACAGGAGGAAAAATACAATCAAGTCAGAAGACAAGCTCAAATAAATAGGTAAAAATATCTGCAGTCCTTGTTTACATTTGAAATTACATCATTATATCTATCAATTAATGGATTAATTATACTTTGCAATAAGTTCATAGCAAAGTATATCTTCAATTTCTATTAAGTTGTGAAATGTAAGGCTTTATCCATAAAGTAACATATTAGGGAACAACTACACTTTACTGATAAGATAGGCCTGAAAATGAGTTTGATTTAGTCCTTGTAAAATGGTTCTCATCTTGACAGCACATTAGAATCACCTAGAAAGTAGAATCACCTACTGATGCCCGGATCTCTGTCCCAGAGACTTACTTTAATTGGTCTGGGAGTGTGGATTGGAATGTGGACCAAGATTGAGAACAATTTTTTAATCTGAAGGGATGGGTCAGAAAGAACATTCTGCATTCTCTCCCTTCCTATTTCCACAGGGCCAGTAAATGATGGTCAGGTGGTGATTTCCTCAAGGAACTCTGGCACTTTTCATGAGTGATTTCATTTATTATCAAGGTGTCAACTACCATCTTTCAGAGATATTAAATTCACCAATCCTGACCACTCTCCTCTAAGTTTCAGACTCAAATTACCAAATGCCTATTGGGAATTTGCTCCTGATATACTCTGGCATCTCAAGTGAAACAAATCTCAAACACAACTCCGCATCTTCCTTCTCTGATATTCTTTTTGTTTGTTTTTGGTGAGGAAGATTGGCCTTGAGCTAACATCTGTTGCCAATCTTCCTCTTTTTTTTTTGCTTGAGGAAGATTGTCCCTGAGCCAACATCTGTGCTAATCTTCCTCCATTTTGCATGTGGGACGCCGCCACAGCATGGCTTGATGAGCAGTGTGTAGGTCCACGCCCAGGATCTGAACCCGCGAACTCTGGGCCACCGAAGTGGACCGTGTGAACTTAACCACTATGCCACTGGGCCAGCCCCTCCTCTGATATTCTTTACCTCAGATTGTGGCAGTAGCCCAGGTCAGAAACAGGAAGACATCCTAGAATTTGCTTATACAAACCCTGCTGAGTTTTCTCCCACAGAGTTCTTGTACTGTTCCAAAACAAGGTAACATTCAAGAGAGCGGGCTCTGGAGACTCAGGGTCATGTACAGCTGCAAGTCTGCAATGTATAGATCTGGATGCATCATTTACTTTGTGTTTATTGTGGATATTTATGCTTATTGTGACAATTTTCTACAAGAGGGCAGTAAAGTTTCTTAAGGAAGGGAACATCTTTTTCTAATTTGCACAAAGGAGCCCCATGGGCCAGTGGTGGTGCTGGAACACAGGGTCTAAGGTTAAATCTAGTTTATATAACTTACTAACTATATGATCTTAGACAGTTTATTTGCCCTATCTCTCACTCAGTTTCATTTGCAAACTGGAGAGTATCTCAGTATATTTTGTCATCAATTTTATAATAAAAAAGGAGAGCTTTTTGGCAGACCTACCATTAGCAGCAGCTAGCTGAAAAGCCAGATCAAGGCCTCCTCTTATTCTGAAGAGTATATCCATAGTCTCTGAAATCACCTAAGGCAAATAAAACCAAAATCCCGTCATAAAACAAAACAAACTCATCCTCATATAAATTAGAATCCAACTGAGTTTAGGTTAAGGCATTAATGAACCTCGACTCTTCAAATTATTTTGTGAGTTAATTCCTTGTTTTATGGAGAAAAACAAAACACCCTAAATTCTAAATCAGGGATTCCCAACCTCTGTTCCACATTAAAATCACCTGAAGAGCTTAAAATACTGATATCTGGGCTGCACCCCCAGAGATTCTGATTAATTGGTTTGGGGAGGGTCTAGGCACAGGGATATTTAAAAGCTCCCCCTCACCAGTGATTCTAATGTGAAAAGGTTGAGGACCACTGCTCTAAGACAATATTTTTAATTATAGTCTTAGTGGGTTTAACAATGACATGAAAACATCAATGGTAAAGAACTAGTTTAATAATGGGACAAGAACATTGGACCTAATATGATACTGGTGGTCAAGACAATGCGAAGAAACCAACATATCACTAATGGCAGGAGTATGAACTGTAGAACTCTTCACGGGGCAATGTGGCAGTGAGAATCAAAAGCTTTATATTCACATTCTTGGCCTAGTGATTCTGCATTTAGAAATTTAGTCTAAGGAAATCTGCAAAACACACAAAGATTCAGGTATAGCGATGCAAACCTAAATGTCAATAATAGGAGACTGGTTAAATAATTACAAATACACCACCATGAAAAATCATGCTTTAGAAGAATATTTAATGGCAAAGGAAAATACTTGCAACTTATAAAGGTAGAAAACCACTTGTAAAATGGAATTTATCAGCAGTTCTTAATTTGGGTCCATATGCTGAGTTTCAGGTAGTTGATGACATATGACAAATGACATACATATTTTGTTGGGGGACAGGGAGGGAACTTCCCAGAGGTTCCAAAGATTTCATCAGATTCTCAAAATATGTCCCAACAGGCTGAAAAACCACATTACACAGTAAGAACCCTATTTTGAAATAAATGAGTAAGTACTAACATTTACTGAGCTCTTAAAATGTAAAAGGCACTGTGCTAAATGATTGGACATAAATTAACTCTGATACTCAGAACATTATGAAGTAGGTACCATTACTATTTTTCTGATTTACAGATCCCTTGTCACATTTTTAAAGGGTGACTGGTTTTAATTATTTCATAAATTGTAACCTGTTGAAAGGCCATACACTTTGCCCCAATTCTACTTCTGGGAATTTATTCTAAGGAAATAATCAAGAAAGTTCAGAAGAAATTTAGCTTCAGTGTTGTCCATTTATCATACTGTTTTTCATCATAGCAAAAAAAAAAAAATTGGAAACCACCTAAATAGCTATCAATAAGAAGTCGGTTAAATAAAGAACAATACTACCATACAAAATACTATGCACCCATTTGAATAAAAAATATTTAATGACAACGAAAGATACTGAAGAAGATAAAAGTTAAAAAGACAAGCAAGAGCAAACTTAACTGTTACTTACTGTATGATTTTGCACAGTTTAACTAATCACTCAAGTCTTTTGTACTCTTCTGTAAAACTGGAAAAATATACGACTTCAAAGAGTTGTGAAGATTCCATAAAGATTGTATGCGAAAGCACTAGCACCTCCCTAGACTTCTGAACTGAGATCCTCTCTGAAGAAATATTTAAGCTGAGATCTGAAGGGTAAGTAGGTATAAGTATGAACAAATCCAAAGGAAAGATGGGGGTGGAGATGGATGAGCCCATTGCAGGCAGGGGCACAGATTGGTGAAGGCCTGCTTAAAAGACCCCTGAAGAGACTAGTGCAGATGGTTAGACCTGATGGTGACAAGGGCAAGGATGGTAAACGTACAGAGTGACAAGTGACAGCCATTTAGAAGTAGAATCCATAGGACTTGATTACCGACCAGATATTCAGGAGTTGAGAAGAGGGAGATGTCAAGGATGACTTCCCGGTTTTTGGCATGCATAACAGGGTGGACAGCGGCGCCATTTACGGAGATGGGGATCATTGGAGGAAGAGTGGGTTTGGGATGAGGGGAGGTGGAAGTGATGAGGCAGTTTTGAACTTGCTGAGTTTGAAACACATATGAGCTATCCAAGTGGAGGTACACTTAGTAGACAGGTGGATCTGGAGCTCAGAATAAAGGTCTAAGCGGGAGATACAAATCGGGGAGAGAGCATAGGGCGTAAAGAAACTATCCCTGAAGAACAACCCATCTAGGATAGGGATCAGAGGACCTGGCTGAGCAATTAGACAGGAGGGAAAGCAGGGCAGCGTGACATCACGGTGGCCAAGGGAATAGTATTGGAAGAAAGTCACTCATTTCTTTCCCGTGTCCGTTCCTTCTTCAAAACCTTCAAAACACCGAATAATCTCTGATTCTCAAAATGCATTCACAAGAAGAAGGCGCCCGGAGCGGATGTCCAACTGCGGCCGAGCTGGGGGGTTCAGGTCGTGCGGGGCAGCTTCAGCTTCCTCCGGCCCTACTAGGGAGAGGCCGAGAAGAAGGCGGCCCAGACCTTGGAGTGATAGCTGCCACGTGGGCCCCGCAGGACCAGTTCCTTTCAAAGGCTACTCGTGTCGGCTACCGAGGTCCGAGGGGAAACGCAGGGGTCGGCGGCAGCACTACTCACCATATCCGCGACGTGGCGACGACAGGGACGCTGAAGTCCACTCACTGGCTCCGGGGGCTGGCGCGGAAGTGGCGTCATCGAGGGGGCGTGGCCGGGGCAGGCTGACTACAACTCCCAACATGCCCCGCAGCATACCCCACGGCGCGTACCACACTACAGCTCCTCGCGGGTGGATAATGGGAAGGAGAAAACTGATTTTCGGTAAATTCCATTGGTTGAGTCACTCGTAGCCTAGGGACACTCTCAAGTCCTTCTGTGTGTTCCTCGGTGCGGACTGGAATGCTCCACGTATCCCCCGTGGTGTACTTGGAATGGATTCTCCCGTACCCGAGGCGACGCGCCACAATAAACACCAGCTGTGCGCGGCGCGTGCGGAGGCGCTCGGTGGCGGGGCCCCACGCGGGAGGCCCCGGCGCGAGGGTGACTCGTAGTCCCCGTGGCTCCTGCAGCTGAGGTCACCCGGACTGCAGCAGGGACGGTCTGATCTCGGTTATCGGGCTGGGCGCCCTTCTGAGAGGTGACTTGGTCTTCGCGGCCGCCAGGGGTTGCCCTTTGGATACCCACCTACTCCGAGCCTCCGTCTCCCTAATGGGAAATCCTTGTCCCCATCGCCTCAGCAGGAAGTTTTCTGCCCCTCCATCACCCCCAATCCCGGCCCTTTATCCATGCCTTTCAAGGGAACTTGCCATCTTCCACTTGTGTTGTACTTAATTCTGTTCTTGTCTGCTAGGTTGTTAACTCTCTGCGGGCAGGAGCTATGCCCTGTAAGATCTCAGTTTTCCAACCTTCTACCAGCGAGCCTTACCCAGAGGAGGGGTTTGCAAAGTATCTGTTAAATACACGAATGAATGATTTTGCAAATGTTGCTCAAGAAGAGTTAAGTAGTGGAAAACTTCAAAGCAAGAACTTTTCCTTTCCTTTCCTTCCCTCTGTGGCTCGCTTTGTTGTGTGCCAGACGGTGCGCAAACGCTGGGAATACCGTGGTAAGGAAGATCCCATACTGCGGTTCCTGCCTTGGTGGAGCCGACAGTTTAGGGGGGGGGGGGGGAATAGTTGTTAATTAAAGGATCCCTACATGGTGAAGGTAAAAGGATAACCCGTCCGATAACCATGATGAGGGCTTGGAAGGAGAAGTACATGACACTGTGATAAAGGGATTTAAAAAGTGACGAGGGATCGGTGTTAACTGGGGGAACGGAAGGTGTCGGCACAGTGAAGTGCCAGCCTAAAGTGAAACAGCATGTGCCATGGTCCTGTGGCTGGAGAGAGCCCGACCTGAGAACTGGAAGAAGACAAATGGTGCCCAGGTGCCAGGGAAGGGGGGTGCCCCTTGGAGACAGATGAGGGTGATAGCGGACCTTGTGAGCCATTTAAAGGATTTGAGCCCCTGTAGCAGCACAGGAAGCCTTTGTGGTTGGATAGTAGGGATGGAGCTTTGAAATACGGCGCAAATGGAAGTCTTATAGCCCAACTGACCTGACGTCTAGTTTTAAAGCATACCTTAAACAGAGGAAGAGGTAAGATGCGGAGAAGGGGTTGTATTTTCTTATGCTTCAGTTTAGACAGAATCTTCACTTGCCCCTTTGATAGCACACATTAGCAATGATTCATGCTCAGATGAGCCACAGTTCCAAATAGGCAAGCATGTTTAGTGCTACTGAAACAGCTTGCTCGACATCCAAGGCAAAAGGTTCTTACCTTGGATTGTAAACTGGGAAGCATAAGCCAATGTTTGTTTTTTTCACTAGTGTACACCCGGTGCCTATGTCTAGTTGGTGCTAAAAAATATGATGAAATGGAGACAAATATTCCTAGCTGTTTGGTCGGTCCTCCTTTTTAGAACATGTCTAATTAAAAAAAAAATAGTGTCTAAACAAACAGTTGAGTGTTTAATGTGATATTTCAAAAGAAGACAGTGGCAGTCTGTCCTTTGACAAATACTCTGAATGCATTGTGGATTTTTGTTTTGTTGTTCTTGTTTTTATCTTGTCTAGGCAGTTGTCCTCTCCCCTCACCCTCTTTGTGAGCTAATTTTGCCAATAGCACATTTCTTATATTCATTTAAGCTTGAAAAAACTCAAGAACTATAGGGTAACAGCTATTCTGAAAAGCTAAGTTGTAATTTTCAATATGAGGGACAATGCAGTATGTTTAAATCATTTGATCTAAACTGGAAATGTTTTCCTTATATAATTATGCTTTTTAAATCTACCTTGAACTTCTCAAAAGAAGGATTTATAGCACGCTGTACAGCAATAATTTTATCATTTACAACAGATGAATGGCTATGCAACAGATGGTGTTGTACACATTTCTTTGTAATTTATGGATACTTCACCTGGACAGTCAAGGGGAGGGTTCATGGTGATAATTTTAAATCCCATTATTCTTGTCCAGCCCCACAGAGTAGACTCTTTCCCCACATGTTTGAGATTATTGTTTAATAGTGAATGTTAGCTCTCAGACTGAGAGTAATTTGGACTGAAATTTAGTAATCACTTTTTTCCCCCTAAACTTTCCCCTTGTATTTTTCAAGGTAAAGTAGGGTTTTGCTATAAAAGCAGCAGCCCTAAGCAACCTTTTGAAGTTACCACTATAGAGAACACCACAGCTAGTAGCCACCATGCCTGTAGAAGGAGGGAAAACTGACATGGAGAGGATTGGCCTCTTCAGTGAGATGGATTATGTTACTGTTGGTGACAAATATGTGTCATCATTTAATCGTAAGTATTTTTGGTTTTCTTTACAGCCTAATAGTGGATATTTTCTGTATGAAATTTTGGATTTAATACGAGTTAAATGATATTTTTCAACGGTCCATGTGTTAGAGCATTAGTTCTAAAGTTGAATAAACTTGTGAAATTTCAATAGAGTTGAGAGAAATATTTTATGAGAACAGGAAGCTCATTTTATTGGGCTACCCTACCTTCATATATTCTCCTCATAGGTAATTTTACTTCTTTCCAAAGGTGCATGGCAGTTTTCTCCCAGAATATTTTGCTTTTAGACTTTTTTTTCTTAAATAGGACCCAGAATTTACATTTGCACCCAAAAAGGCCATGATCACTTTCTTGAAAAATGAAATGCTAAATGAAGATCTGAGGGATTTTTAGAAGAGTCATAAATAATAAAAAGAGCTAAAGTAAATAAACATTTTAAATGTCCCAGTTAAATTTTTGGCTGTTCAATGACTTCTGTGTGACAATAAGAAAGAATACACTGATATAAAACATCTCTAAGATACATTGTTAAATTAAAAAAATCAAGGTGCAGAATAGTGTATATAGTATGCTAAGCATTAAAAATAGAAAAGGATATGTACAAAAATATTCATTGGAACATACCTACACATTCTCTGGAAAACAAAATTAATATCATGGTTTACCTGTGGGAGAGGAACTGGGTGGCTGAATGTAGAAGGATATTTATTGTAAAAGTATTTATACTATTGAATTTGAAACCATGTGAGTAAATTACCTTTTCAAAAATTTAAGTTAAAAAATTCACATTTAAATAATCAGTTGAATTAAGGATAGATTGCACCTCAAAAAATTCTTCACATTATGGAAGGACTTTTCAAATTGAGCTCTCCTAGATCCAAATTAGAGAAGTTCTAAATATTCATAAAAACAGCCTTTTAGAAAATTACAGGCCTGCTAGTAGTTCGTTGTAGAAATATACCACAATTTATTTCTCTCTTCCCTTGTTGATGGACATTTGAGTTGTTTCTTGTTTTTTATTATTATGAATAAAGCTGCTATGAACATTCTTGTTCATGTCTTTTAGTGGATAGAGACACTCATGCGTCTTGAGTATATACCCAGGAGGGGAATTGCTTCGGTCTGAGTATGGAACGCCCTTCCCTTCAACCTACACACACACACACACACACACACACACACACACACACACACACACGCACGCGCACACACACACACACACTCTTACTGACATCTCACAGAAACAGTGTTTCCTGGTATATAGATGGGGAAGCATTGGATTATAGGACTTGTAAGGTCTCTTCCACTCTAAAATTCAGAGTCTATAACCTGTCCTTAGTCTAATTATTAAAATGTCTTAATGGAAACCTCATAGGTCTTATTGTCAGTATAGCCTTTAACACAGAGCTTTCAGTGAACATTTTGAGACTGTTTTAGAGCTCAAAACTCACTGGCCCAAAGCACATTTTGAACACTTTCTAAGTTATTTTTCGTATTCTTTAATTTCTAGTGAGCTCAAAATCGTGATATTCCTAATTTATTTTTAAAGGACCCTTTAATGAGGCTGCAAGCAAAAATAGACAGATGCTACCTGGGGGATCCAAAGAAATGTCAAATCTCCAGGCAGGTTATTTTGATCCCTATTTTGTAAGGATTTTTGAAGGAGAAGGCTACGTAAGTCTGAATCAAGTGAGGAGACGGCATATGATGGAAGAAGCCAAAAAAAATCTAGGCAAAGCCTTCCTCCCTAGTAGTGGAGATAAAAAGCCGTAAGTGTTGGGGGGAAAAATTTTAATACATCTCCTATACCTTTTTCTCCTCTAGCCTAAATTAAGTGTTTGTTTTTCCATAGGACTTAAAATTGTGTATGATTCATTTTTTTAAAGTATAATTTTTAGGTTAAGTTTGTCTTAGGTGGAGCCAGTTATATTGAATGATTTGACAGGTAATTTTGATTAAGTAGATTCTCATTATCACATTAAATTTTTGGTTATCTATGTCACTGTTCTCTATCAGTTTATATAATAAAAGGCAACTAAATAATGAAAATAAATTTGTTCAAAAACCTTGCAGTAGTCAGGAAAAAGGTTGCCTTGTGTCATCATATTTTTGCTACTTTTTAAAAACTTTTAAAAAGTATAAATAAAAAATGTGAAATTAGGAGAAGTCTTATTTTTGATAAACAAGATAATTTACCAAACACACATTATTTAAAAATCATTGTGAAGATACATGCATGGGGTTTAACAATATTTTAGTTGTGACAGTTGTCGATGTGAAGTTTCATTTTTTTTTCTTCCCTTTGAATCATTAAACAAATAAAACCGTATGGTCTGTGTTATATCATATTATATAGCTGAGCTTTATAATATGATGTTAATTCACACTCAATAACGTTGACTCTCAATTTAGAATTTATGATGGACGAGGATTGGTTGAAGGCGAATTTTGTGCTTATTTGTGGTATTTTCTTGAAATTAGTAAAGCTGTATTCTTCCAAGTAAAAATTACTAAATTTTTATTAAGAGTGGAGAATTTCTTATGTGTTATTATAGCTTAATCTTTTTCCACCTTTTCACACTTTGGGTGGGTTTGAGTTATTTATTATTACTTTTTCTTGGGCTTCTTCATTTTATTCTTAGATATAAATTCAAACGTGCATTTTTTTGGCTCACTACTTCATTTCTTTTTCATGTATGTATTTTACCCCTTAACTTTTTCCTATTTTTCAGTCTCCCCCCCTTGATGAACTTTGACCTCTTGTGGTAATAATTGGGAATTGCTGCCTTGATACATTAGTTTATAATATGCTTATATTCATTTGTCAGCCAAGAAATAGTAACAGTTTCATAATTAGAGTAGTTTTTCTTTCTTTTTAAAGCTCACAGATATGTGAAAAACATCTGTAATTTTGTGGGATACAGAAAGCATTTCCAGAAAGAGAGATTGGTGGTATAAATAAGAATATAAATAAATATAAGAATATATAATTATATATATAATATATAATAATAATTATATAATTATAATAAGAATATAAATAAGAAGCCCTCATACTGGTACTTATTCAGCACCAAATTATGGGACCATACGCATTTAATAAATTCTAAATGTACTAATACTTGCATAAAATGAGGTTCTAGTTAGATTATGCCTGTGCATAATTGTCCTTTTCTCTGCTATGTCATTGCTTAATTTCCTTACTGTATTTTAGCATTTTATGACATATGTTCATAAATAGCAATTAATGAAAATGAATGTCTTCTCCTGATGGAACCTTTATTTGTAGGCCAGAGATAATAAGTAATTGATGTTGATGTCTTTCTAGATTTTGAAATTTTAAATTCAAATGTGTAAACAGTGTTAAGTTTTGATAATAATAAGGTTTTGTTTGTCTTGTAGACCATTTTCTGATTATTAAATCTTGTTTACTTCAATGATAACTGGGAAATCAGAGACTATGATTGTTACTAATATGAAAATTTTAAAGGAAGCGTTTGTTAAAATAAAGTGCTAGATGATAAATAATTTAATGATTAAATATATACTGTGGGTCAAAAAATTTAAGAATTTAAAATGGAAGAAAAAAATTTGGTTAATTTTTTCTAGTACAGTAATAGGTATAAACCAAAAAGAAGAAAATCAGCACCAAACTTCCATGAGATTCACTTTGCTATCAGCAGTGGAAGCAATACTTTTACGTATACGTTTTGAAAGTATAGTTTCTAGCGAGTGGATGGTCAGAAGAAATCAGCCATTTATTAACTGACTTGTCATAATGTGCCTTGAAATTTATCTGAAAACACAAAAGGGTCTACTTATTGTTATAGTTAACTGAATTAATGGAAACTATTTTAAATTTCCAGAGATTATCAAGTTTTGTTTATGTGGAATATTTAAAATAAGCATAAAAATTTAAAAACTTACTATCTCATCTCAAAATTTGTGACTGAAAAATGAGGGAAATTAGATTAAAAACTACCAAACATTTGTTTTTTCTTACCGAAGTTAGGAACGTCAATTCCATTGCATATATTTTGCTCCGTTTTCAATCATTTTTTATAAATTGTAAGATAAATTGTGGTAAAATATATGTAACACAAAATTTGTCTTTTTAACTGGCTCCTTTTTTTTTATACTGTATTTAAGCTGTGGATTGGGGAGCTACTATGGAACGATAGGCGGTCCAGTCCCATTCTTCAGTGCACAGTCAAAACCCAGGGAAAAATATGAGGCACCTGGAAAGAATTTATACACAAACCCAGGAAAGAAAGGAACTGGATATGGGTAAGGTATTTTTAATACTTTCATATAAGTTGTTTTGAACTTAAAAAAATCAAATAAAATCTAGAATTTCTGAACCCTGAAGTCACCATTACTTATTTTCCTTCCTTAGCTATGCAAATGTTACCATAGGTAAACAGTTTTCACACTCTGCTGATTTCTACGATGCAGCAAAACTAAATTATAAGGTAATCTGTTGTAACATTTTTCAACTTATCTCTTCTTGAGTTGACTTAGAGAATTCACTTGTGATCTAATTATGTTTTGTTTTGTTTTATCTATTTATATTACTGGGGCAATGACAGACTGATTTTTGTGAATTGTGGTAATTTTACCTTTTTGATATTAGATTTCCACATCAGGCTGTAGATCCTCTCAGCTCTTCCCGGGATGAACTTTTATCTCCTGCTGTAGTTTACCACATGTATCTTACATCTCTCTAAACTAGCTGTGAGACTTCTGTTAATTTGGCCTGAGCAACTCTGTCTTTTTTTTTTTTTTTTTTGCTGAGGAAGATTTGCCCTGAGTTAACATCTCTGCCAATCTTCCTCTATTTTGTGTGTGGGTGTCTGCCACAGCATGGCCTCCAATGAGTGGTGTAGGTCTGTGCCCAGGGAACTGAACCTGGGCCACTGAAGTGGAGTGTGCTGAATTTAACCACTAGGCCATGGGGCCAGCCCCTCGACTCTGTCTGTTTTAAGTAGAAGAGTCTTTTCCCAACTCTTAGCCATATTCCCACCAGACTCTAATATCTTATACCTAAGAAAGTGATAGTGGTAGTACTTTTGGGCTGATGAAGAAGCCGTTGTGGTGAGTGAATGGAATGGAGGAGTGCTGGGAGAAGGGAGAAAGTGGAGGGTAGAGAGAATGGATGAATACCTAAGGGGAGAGAGTGAAAGGATGGGAGAAAACTACACACTTTACTAAATGGCAGAAATAAAAACTGAAATGCACTGGTATCATATGCCTCTTACACTCACTGTGTACAGTATTTGACTGATAATGAAATCTATTTGTTTTGTGGGGAGTGCCTACATGTGAATGAATAGAGGAGCCCTTATAGATTTTGGAACAATATCAACATAACTTAAAGAAAGCTGGTGGTAATGAAAAGTCAAGTTCGTTTGGACTTTAAGAACAAAACTTAAATGGTGACCATTTAATTAGTTTCTTTGTTTTTGTTTTTTCGGGCATGCAGTCTTCAATAATTTTGCTGTGGTGGTTTTAAATGGCCGTGGGGCTGTGAGGTAGAAGGATAGTGGCCAGTTTTGCAAATGGGCGTGTCCAGACCCAGGAAAAGTTTTCTAATAAATTGGGCAGAAACCTTGGTCATTTGAAAATAAGCATCTCTGTTTCTATGTATGGATTATTCAGTTTATATAAAATTGTATATAAACTACTTTTCATCTGTAGGAATAATAATAATATATAAATACATACAACGCAATTTTATTAATGGCTCAGTAATTAGTCTTTCATCCTAAACTTTGTAAGACACTTTTCTCTCTTTGCAGTAAAGCTCTTTTGTTCTTATTTTCAGAACTTATTATTCATAAGTCAGAAATCTTATGTCTCTGGATTTCCTAAAATTAATTCTGAAAATAGTTTTAAGAAAATGTATCCTTGCTTTTTCTTTTATAATTTTAAAGAATTTACACCAGTTGTTTCTGACAAGAAATCTGCTCTCCTGCTTATTTTTGTTCTTTTGTATGTACTATGTCTTTTTTTCTGTGGCTACTTTTAAGATTTTCTTTATCACTTATCTGAGCAATTTGATTATGATGTGCCTTGGTGTTGTTTTCCTCATGCTTTTTGTGCTTGAGGTTTATTGAGCTTCTTGGATCTGCGGGTTTATAGTTTTCATCAAATCTGGAATATTTTCAGCTTTTATTTCTTCAGATATTTTTTTCTGTCTCCCCCCCCCCTTCTCCTCTCTTTCAGGAACTCCAATTACAGGTGCATTAGGTCTCTTGAAATTTTCTCATAATTTACCAATGCTTTGTTCATTTATTTATTTATTTTTTATTTTTATTTTTATTTTTTTTTGTGGGGAAGACCAGCCCTGAGCTAACATCCGTCGCCAATCCTCCCCTTTTTGCTGAGGAAGACTGGCCCTGGGCTAACATCGTGCCCATCTTCCTCCACTTTATATGGGACGCCGCCACGGCATGGCTGACAAGCAGTGCATCGGCGGGCGCCCAGGATCCGAACCGGCGAACCCCGGGCTGCCAAGCGCGGACTAAACCGCTGCGCCACCGGGTGGCCCCCCATTTATTTTTTTTAATTATCTCTTTTCCTTCTCTGTATTTAGTTTTGAATAGTTTCTATTGCTATGTCTTCAAGGTCACTAATTTAGTCTGCAATGTCCAATATGCTGTTAAACCCATCCTGTGTATTTTAAATTTCACACATTGTGGTTGTGCTCTCCAGAAATTCAATTTGAGTGTTTTTTTATATCTTACATGTCTCTATGTAATTTTATGAGCATATGGAATACAGTTTAATTACTGTTTTAATGTCCTTCTCTGCTAATTCTAACAACTGTTTCAGTTCTTGGTTAATTTTGAATGTTTGATTTTTCTTCTCAGTATGAGTCCTATTTTCCTACTTCTTTGCATTACTGGTAATTTTTTTTTTCTTTTTGTGAGGAAGACCAGCCCCGAGCTAACATCTGTTGCCAATCTTCCCCTTTTTGCTGAGGAAGACTGGCCCTGGACTAACATCCGTGCCCATCTTCCTCCACTTTATATGGGACGCCGCCACGGCATGGCTGACAGGCAGTGCGTCCACGGGTGCCCGGGATCCGAACCTACAAACCCCGGGCTGCCAAGCGCGCACTTAACCGCTGCGCCACCGGGTGGCCCCTACTGGTAATTTTTGATTGGATGTCAGGCATTGTGAAATTTACGTTGTTGAGTGCTGTATATTTTTGCATTCTTATAAATATTCTTAGGTTTTGTTCTAGGATGCAGTTGAATTACTTGGAAACAGTTTGATTTTTTTCAGGTCTTGCTTATAAGATTTGTTAGGCGGGCCAGGAGCAATGCTCAATTCAGGGCTAATTACTCCCCACTACTGAGGTAAGACCTTTCCGTGTACTTGACTCAGCGCCCTGGGAATCAGGTTTTCTAGCACAGCTGATGGAACCAGCACTCTTCCCAGCTCTCTGTGAGAACCGGACACTGTCACCTCTAATCTTTTTGGGTGGTTCTTTTCTTGGCTTTGGGTACTTTCCTTGCATGGATGTGCAGATCAGTGCTCAACTGAATACTCTAGGGCAGGGGTTGGTAAAACAAATACAATATTCTAGTAAAAGGTGACCACACTCTAGTAAAAGGTGATCCTTTAAGCATTGCCTCATGGTAACCTGCATCAGGATCACCTGGGGCGACTGTTAAAATTGCAGATTAATGGGCCATACAGCAGACCAGTAGGATCAGAAATCTCTGAGGGAAGAGCTAGGTAATTTGTAAATTAAATAAGTTATCAAGTAATTCCTGTGAAAATTTGAGAAACGTTGCCTGAAAGGATAAAGGAATGGTTAGATTAATAGTACTATTGTCGTGTGGAAGAGGGGAGAGGAGATCACCAAGAAGGGGTGAAATTCCAGTAGGCTGGAGAAAGGAAGAGGACAAGCAAAAGCAAGAGAAAAGTCCAAAAAGAGTGAAAATTTCTGAAAAATGTTACAGCTGGGTTCTTAGTAATGAAAATTCGTCTTCCCTGGATTAACTATCTGTTTAAATTTCATTTACCAGATGTTTTCAGTTGTTTGTTGAATGATGAAATATCAGATTTCATATTTTAAAAAAGTGAAAAAATGTATCAATATTCACTTTATAGATGTCTTTTTGAATCTATAATTCATAACTTGAAAATTTTTACTACTTTATTAACAGCAATTTTTATACTTAGTATTGTCCCATAGAGAAGATTGCAATACGGAAGGGAAAAAATGACGTCCGTTTTGCTTGAATACTAGGTAGCTAATAATGTTGTAATATAAGAATGATATATTGGGTAAAAAGTAAGTATTCCTTATTCTTAGAAGTAAACACTAACATTTATTAAGAGCCTACCATATGCTAGGTACTTTATACATATAATCTCATTTAATCCGTACAACAGCTTTAAGGGGCGGGGGGAGATATTATCCTCATTTGTAGTTGAAGAAAATGTGACACTAAAAGGGTAAGTAAATTTCCCAGAGTCCCTAAGAAATACTAAAAAGCAGGAAGGAGTTAGGGTTTGAACCAGAGACTAATCTTTTTTTTTTTAAATATATCACATCACCCAGATAGTTAATACAGATGTGTTCAGGTGATAATAGATGTCTGTACTTCAAATCAATTTATATCCAAAATGAACAATCATAGTTGTGCTTATTCATAAATAAGCATATCTTTTGTATCATAAAAACAGAACATAACAAAAGGATGTTTATAAAAGTGAACCCAGCAGTATATATTAAAAAAATGTACATGCTTATATTAAAATTTAAAAGATTCGATTCTATGTTACTTCCAATTTGAGTAATTTACACTATATAATTTCAAACTGTTAAATTTACAGAAAGATAATGAAGAACACCATCATTTACTTAAAGGGACACCTTTCAAGTTAAATCTTTACCCAAGGGAATATTTTGATTCCAATCCTTATTTGTTGGAGAAACCTTTACCACCAATTAAAAAAGCAGAGAAGAAAGAATTACTTGCAAATCCTTTTAAGCCCTCCTCTCCTGGTAAAAAAGTAAGTTAAAAATTTTAGAATGAAAAAATATTAAGCATTATAAAGAAATGTTGCCTCTTGCTGTCAAATTATTTTATTACCCATGTAAATAATAAACTTCTGTTTGTATTCACGCCAAGAATTGTGAAACCTGTTTTTACAAAATTATGAAAAGTCATAAAGCATGGCTAGGTAGAGAATAATGAAGCTCTTGTAATGAAGTAATTATTAATCACTTCAATATTTGAATTTACAATGTATTTTCTAATTGCCTCTTTAGATCTTAGGTGTAGAGTTTCTCAAAACCATGAAAAGCCAGACTGTCTTTTAGTTTTTGAAACTGATTAAATAACTATCTCCCTCTGCTGAAGTTTACAAGTGTGAATAAAAATTAAAATGCTTCTTATAGTTTATAAACCTTAGTTGATACTTTATTTTTCCTTTTGTGAATTGCTTATTTTCCCTGTGGATTTTCTACTAGGATATGTATCTTTTTCATATTGATTTGTAAGATCTTTTTGTGTATTTAAAGATATTGTTCTTTTGTCATTTGTGTTGAAAGTAATTTTTCTAATCTATTGCATCTTTGACTTTGGTTATAGTATTTTGTGCTATTCAGAAATTTAATAATTTGATATAGTCAAATTTATCAATCCTTTGTGCTGAGTTTTATGTCATTCTCAGAATGTCTTTCCTTACCACCAATATTAGAAAAATATACACTCTTGATTTCTTCTATTAGTCTTATCCTTTTGTATTTAAATCTTCATCTGAGATATATTTTGAGATGAAGAGTGAGGTAAGAATTCAGCTTTTATCTTTTTCAAAATCCAGTTTTTAGGGCAGGAGGACACCTTGGGGGAGGATGTGTTCTGTGTCTTGATTGTTGTTGTGGTTTCAAGGGTGTATACACCTGTCAGAACTCATAGAATTATAAACTTTAAATGGGTCCAGTTTATTGTACATGAATTAGACTTCAGTAAAACTAATTTTTTAAAAAGCCAGTTGTTCCTAATCTCACTGATAGAGTAATTTTTAACACCACTGCTTTAAAATGCCACCTTTATCAAATCAAAATTCCTATTTTTGAGGGTTTTTTTTTCCTTCTCAATTTCCCTTCTCTTTGACTGATGTTTGTTTATTTCTGTCAGTATCAAACTACTTTTAATTACTATTGCATTTTAATATTGGGTGATTTAGTCTCTTCTTGTTACTCTTTAAAAAAGTTATATTGGCTGTTCTCCCATATTTATTCTCTGGAACTTTGGAATTATTTTGTAAAGTTCTGGGGGAAAAGAGACCTTTGGTATTTTGCTACAAAGTTAAATCTTTAGATTTTCTGGATGTGTTAGCATATTTATAATTAGAATCTTCTGATCTAATCTAGAAATAAACTACTTATACAAATTTTTATTTCCCTTGTAGAATTTTATATTTTACTTCACATAGGTTTATATATCTTATATTTATTCCTACTTATTTTAAGGCTCTGGTCAATCATTTTTTCCCCACATTTTCCCTCATATTATTTGTCTTTATAAAAACATTTGGTTTTTTAAAATAACTGGCCACTTCATTAAACTTTCTTATGTTCTAATGGGTATTCTGTTGATTCTGTTTGGATTTTCAGATATATGATTATCTGCAAATAATTTTGCTCCCTCCTTTCTTATATTTATATCTCTTATGTCATACTCATGTCCAGTTGCTTAGGCTAGCAGTAGTGGCCATCCTTGCCTTAATCTTGAATGTAATGGGGATACCTCTAGTGTTTCATTTTTACAGATGCCAAAAATAGGAATAAATCAGGAATGTATGTAAAATTATAATGAATGTTTTGATGTAATCTACTTAGGCCATCTTTTTTTTCTCCCTTTGACTTGGTATAAGGTGAATAACAGTAATAGATTTCTTAGAATGAATCCCACTTGGCCATGTTGTATTAATTTTTAAGTGTAGTACTACATTTTGTTTGTTAATGTTTTATTTAGTATTTTTATATTACAATAATTTTAAGTGTGACTGGTCTGTATTTTTTTTTGTATGCTTTATTTTGGTATATATACATGCTAGCATCTTAATCAGGGAAATTTCTTCCTTTTTCTATGATCTGTAACAGTTTAAATAGCACCAAAAATATTTGTTTCTTGAAGGCTTGAAAGAATTCTCATAGGAAATGTTCTGGGCTTTATTTCTTGCATGGTGCCTGTTTTCTATCTCTCTTTAAGTCGATTTTGATCTTTACATTTTCTTTGAAAATCATTCATGTCTTTCAAGTTTTCAAATTTTTACCATGGTGGCTTACAAAAATGTTATTTTATTTTTTTTTTATATTCCTTATATGTATAGGTTCCCTCCACTCCTTTCTCATTCTTAATTATATAGATTTATCTATTTATGTTTTAAGGCATAATCTGGTGGGTTGGTTTATTTACCATATATATTTTTGTTTTTAATTCATCCATTTTGCTTTTATATTTATTAATGAATTTATTTTACTTTGCTTAAGTTTCCGCATTATTTGTTGCTCTTCAAAATAATTCATGTGTCCTCAATCTGAGAAACTTGAAAAATTACAACCATATCTTTCAAATGAATTAAATTTTCATGTATATTTGGCTTATATACCATAAGAGAAAGGATGCCTAATTAAATGGGTTATTATGATTCTATAGTTTTCTTGGTGACTATATATAATATAAAGATTAAAATTGTGGTAAATCAGTTTAAAAGTCTGAGCAAATTATTTGTGTATAGGTCAAAAAATATTTGATTGACTTCTTTTAATAGACTACAAGAAAAATATAAAGTAGATCACATTTTCCTCTCACCTTCTATTTCTATGTGCTATTCCTTTTTTTTTTTTCAGTGACTTCCCCATCACTGACCGATGTTTAGTAAACTCATGTTATGCCAGGCCCTCTGGTGGACAGACTTTACCCTTGGACTCTTCTCCCATCCTCTGGTTTTGAGCCCTAACTCCTTTCCTTGTCAAAGTATATGTGACCTAGGTCTCATTCCCTCAGTAATGGGCTCATCCCCTAACTAGATGATAGCCTGGTTTGATAAACTCTCACCAAAGTATTAATGCTTGGCAATAGTTTAGAATATTATCTTCCTATAAACATTTGCATTTTAATAGAGAACTTTTGGAATTACAGTGTGTTAACCCCATAAAATTGGTGCTAGGGATACTCTTTGCTGGTATTTGAATTAAACAGCACAAACAACTTTCTTTAAATGTAAAGCCAGCTCCATAGACATTACACAAATATGTATGAACTTCTTTAACATCTAATTTTGTTAGAAGCATTTTATAAAACCACATTAAATTGTCTCATTTTTATTTGTAGGCTGGTGGAATGAAGGCAGGAACATTTGACCCTTACCCTTCACATTCTGCTGACCCTTATGTGGTTAAATTGGCAAACCAGATTTCCAGCAAAGATGTTAAGATTTTCCATCCACCGGGTGGACCAAAAAGCAGACCTATTGAAAGTATAATGACTTTGAATGTCAAAAGGTAGTAATATGTTACATTTAGCCCATACACCAAGAAAAACTGTTTTCAACTTTTAGATTTATTCAAAATAATATCTTTTATTTGTACATACTTTTAAAAATGACAAATTTGGGTAAAATCTCAGCTCCTTTTGTATACGTGCTTTCCAGTATAGAAGTTCTTTCCCATATTCTGAAATTCCCAACTGAAAAAGCTTAATTTAACTGTACCAAACTATTCTGTCCATAATTTTTAAAGCAAATCGATAGCATCTTATTATGAGTTGTTTGAGACTATTTAGATGTTTATAGTTCAATTAGCAATACATGTTAACTGTCTGTTTCTCAAAGGGAGTTTTTGACCCTTGTTAAATTGTTAACTCTAGGTGGGCTCCACGCTCTCAGTAATTGTGAGTAATCCTAATGACACATAAGATTTCTATCTTTAACATTGAAATAATCTTCTCTGAAAACAGGAAATATTTTGGTTAATTAAAAATGCTATTAACATCACTTTCTAATACTTCGAGGAAAGGTATATTATTAAGGTATCTTAAAACCTCAATTTTACCCAGGTTTGGAGCACTATATAAACTGAAAAGTTCTTAAGACTTCAGAATGTAAATTAGAAAAGGACACTCCATCATTCTTTTTGTGTGTGTGTGCGTGCAAAACCATAAATAAGTGGAAGAATTCATTTGATTCCCTTTTAATCTATTCATCGGAAAAGTTTTAATGCCAATTAAACTAATTTGCATATTTCTAACTTCAGTGTAATCATACAGTGGATTAGGTAAAGGACAACAAATTCACATTCTTTTCTTTTATAAAAACAGTAGTACATCTTTATCACTTTTGGACAGTGATTATAATACCAACATTATTATATCACAAAAGTAAGATTGCCTTTCATTATTTATGTAATTTAACTGCTGTTTATAGGAATAATATTCTGTGGGCTAGTTGGTAGAGTATTGGACTTGGAAACAGGAAGAGACGGAGCCTTTTTTCCGTGTCCTTTGACCTTCATCCTTTGGCAAGCCACCTATCAGTACTCTGCCTAACTGTGTCTTTACGTATGGTAGAACAGACAGTAAAATTAGAATTTTCCTCACCACCCTCAACCTCAAATAGATGGAATTTTTTTTTGCAGGGGTAGTTTCAGGCTTTCTGTGTGTTCTTTTCTATCCAGAGAACAGATCTGAGAAAGACCCAGCATATGTGTTTAGAGCAGAGAAAAGAACAACTGATAGATCTTTTGAAAAATCAGAAGTTTATCTTCTGTCTAGTAATTTTGAGTTGATTGAAATCTCTTCCTTTTTACATTATCACAAATATTATCCTAAATCAAGTTTTAGTTTTTTTTTACCCTAATTTTAAAACTAATGAACTTCTCTGGATGGTAGTATTTAAAATTGGTCCTATAAACCAATTTTTCCTTCTTAAATTACATTTTAAAAGTATATCTGACATATAAAGTGAAGCTTTTTAATTTGGTGAGAAAATTTGGTTTTGGATTGTTAATTTTTTATTGTAAAACATTTTTACAAGATTGTGCAGATATATTCCCTGTACCTATAAAATTAAATGTGCATTTATTTTCCAATTTTAGGGCACTGAATATGAAGAACTACAAGACTGCTTCAGTACAGTCCTATTAGCATCTGGAAGACAAATAGCTTTCTAGATCCTCATTCTCAGTAACTCATTATCAAGTGCTAATTATTTGAAAAAATGTAAGATGTGGTTGAACAGACAGCTCAAGCATCAAAAGAAATTTAAGCCTGCAGCTACAATACTCTTTCTTGTTTTAGTACTGTTACTTAATGAATAAATAGAATTTGCTAATAATTTAGCATATGATTGCTGATCTGTGTGTAGATCTGTGTGTCTGAGGAGAATATCATGTTTAGAAATTTTATAAGATCTTGAAGTGTATTCTATTATTTGAAAACTTTTATTCTTAATCTTAAAGAATGGCAGGATTGGAGAGTAGGGGTGGAGGTGGGGTCTGGAGGGTTAGAAAGTGCACAGTAAATTCTTAACTTGCTGTTTCTTTTCAGAGGTATTTGAAACTGGATTGAGAGCCATCCAAGTGTCATAGCCTGTTAAAGCATTCTTGACATTAGAGATAAATATTGATTCATTCCTATTGCATAGATTCATGTATACACACATTATATAGTGAGGCAACTGTCTCAACTTAAGAGGCATCATGCCTTCTATTTATGGCCTATGTAAAATATCAGATTAGCGAAGACAGCCCCAGGATGAGTTGGGGGGAAGGGAGAATGGGGAACGCACTTTGAGTTCGGCATCTTGTAAAAAATCACAAAGTTACAAGGTGGATGCAGTTTGTCTTTGGTGTCCTCTCATGCTCCTCTGTAGCTGCTTCTGCTGGAGCATCCCCCTGGGTCTTATCCTCTTGTTCCCAGGTTCTCTCTTCTTCACTCACCCTACACTTTAAAAAAAATCTCTTCTTAAAAGATTGATTTAAATACATGACTGTCATTCACAATAAGATCTCTATCAATAGTCCTCTTTCAGTCAGGGTGGGGGTAGTGGTGGTATTGGAAAAGGGAAATTTACAATATCAGTATAATTTATTGGGGAAGTTATTTTTGATCCATGGTGCTTTCTTAGTACTTGTTCCTCTGTTTTTCTGGGCTTCTCAGAGCTGAAATCAGAATGTATAGAGGCTGCAGTACTCTTCTTTTGAAGAGTACTCATTTTTTTTTCAGTGGGGGGAACTATGTAAATCAAGATACACATCTAGGGGCTGCCCGGTGGCGTAGCGGTTTCGTTCGCGCTTGGCAGCCCGGGGTTCGCCGGTTCGGATCCCGGGCGCCCGCTGATGCACTGCCTGTCAGCCACGCTGTGGCGGCGTCCCATATAAAGTGGAGGAAGATGGGCACGGATGTTAGCCCAGCGCCAGTCTTCCTCAGCAAAAAGAGGAGGATTAGCAACGGATGTTAGCTCAGGGCTGGTCTTCCTCACCAAAAAAAAAAAAAAAAAAAAAAGATACACATCTGGCTTTTAAAGGGATTGCAGATGGTACAGAGAATTTTTACTATTGCCAAATATATATATTTTTATTTTCATACCTCATGTCTGTTTACTTTTTTCTAAAAGAATATTTAAAATTCTTATTTCCTACCCAAAGGACAGTATGGAATGAACATCTTAAAGGCATTATCAAGGGTATATTGTGACTCAAAGGGAAATACATTTGCCTTCAGAATAGGAATGGTTTTACCAGGTGCACATAACAATAAAATTCATATAGTTATGTACTGATAAATGTTACCTAATAAGCCTTATAAGTATATGCATTCTTTTGAGTTAAAAGGCTTATGTTTTCAGATTCTATTGAAATCTAAATAATCAGCTTATTTGCACCTCTGCTTTTTGTTAGCTGTAGTTAATTTTTATTAATGTGCATCTCCTAGCAAGGCACACTTCATATGATCTTCATAGACGGGAATACTCATGTCATGCCTTACTGGAGGTGTAAGAAGTGCTGTTACAATTGGCAGAGCTTGTCTAGAGTTTACATAAATGCATTGTGTCATTTTACAGAAAAGCAAATGCAGAAACCAGTAATAGGAATAGTGAAGCATGTGGAAAAATTAAGATTTCTGAAATGATCAGTAATAGAGGAGCACACATGCACGATTTGAGGGGCGCAAACTACTTATGATGCCCATTGATTGTTTTCTTACCACTATTATCTCTTCTTTTAATTTTGAAAATACAACAGTACAACATTAGTTTCCTGTGAAAGAACTTTTTCACCAGACTCAGATGTGAAGAGCTAAGAGTCAGTGGACACTGGCAACCTCTCTCGACAGCCTAGGCATCCAGTTATCAACTGTCCCCTTGTGATGCCTGTATGACCTGAGTAGTTTTCTGCATCCTCCATCAGTGAATAATGGAAGAAATAAGCTTGCTTAGCAGCTTGCTTATTAATCTCTGCTATGTACCATCCAATCATATCTATTTAAGGCTCAAAATTGAAACAAAGATTGGGGATATTAACCTGATCATGTAAGAAAGGCTTAAATGTAAGAGAGACTTAGATCAATAGGAAGCTCCAACAGGAACTGGAAAGTTAAGCAGTAGCATATCTTATTTTTGGAAATCTCCTGCTTCTTCAGAGACAGCCTGCTCCTTTTGTATGTTAATGTTGTGGAACATGCATTAAGAAGAATAAGCCAGGCTCAACCTATGACTAGCTGTGTAAATTGGAACAAATCACTTAAGCTCTTGAGACCCTTTCCTCATCTGCCTTATCTGTCTGGAAGAATTATCATGAAGACCAAATTAAAAATGTTTTGTAAGCTGTAAAAAATTATATATCAAACTTTTAAAAAACTAGATCATTATACATCAAATAATTTGTTGTAAAAGGTGTCAGATAATGTTAATTTGAATTTTCATCAATTATAACAATATTTCATTATGCTATTTTGTTTAAATGTCAAAAATCAATGAATAGCTAATGCTCACATGGTGCTTACCTTGTGCCAGGTATTATTCTATGTGCTTTACATACTAACATGTTTATATTTACTAATCACTTAATCTTCATTCAACAAATGATGAAATGGAGGCAGGAAAGGTTAAGTAACTTGTCCAACAGTGGCAAAACCAGGCATTCTGGCTGCTTTTAACCACCAATTATTTCATTTTTTGTTCCCAGGCCACTTCCCCACTTTTCCACAGAAATAATGATCCTTGGTAATTAACTTCAAGTTCATTATTCACTCTGCAGTCTTTATCAGAATTAGAGAGCAGAGTAAGGTGAAAGTCACTTACCTGTAGGAAATCAAGTATAGAGCACAAATTAGTTGACAAGAAGAAAGACTGGGAAAACGTTCCAATTTATTCCTCCCTACACCTTCTCAAGGGGCACAGGTTAGAAGTCTATGGGAGATAGCTAGAGAAACATATATTCTTCCCAAATTTATATATATTTCCAAAAACCTTCATACAGCAATATGGAATCATTATACTTCAGCTAGGAAGGGACCTGAATGTCATCTTGTCTAAACTCCTTGATGCTTAAAACTCTTCACAACATTCCTACCGAGTGAATGTCCGAATTATTCCTGACACTCTCTAGGGTGATGGCAGCCTCTTCATTTGGCATTCATTTAACAAACACTGATGCCTGCTAGGTTCCAGGCAAGGTTCTGGGCCCTAGGATGCAGCTGTAAACTGGAGACAAAATCTCTGCCTTACATTTGTTCCAGAAGACAGATAACATCAGGCAAAGACAAGTGCTCTGAAGACATTATGCAGGGTGAGGAGACAGAGACTGATGGGAGTGTGTTGGAACTATATTTTAAAGGATGGTTAGGGAAAGACTCTGAGAAGTGGCATTAGAGAGAGGGACCTGAAAGAAATGAGGGAGTGGGTAGTTGTTCCAGGCAAAAGGAAGAGTAAGTGCAAAGACCTTGAGGCAAGTGTGATCTTAGAGTGTTTGTGGAATGACAAAAAGCCCAATATGGCTACAGCAAATTGAAAGAGGTAGAGGAGGTTAGGAGACTAGAGAAATGCACAGGAGCTAACTCCTGAGGGTCTGGAGGTCATAGGAAGGACTTTGGGTTTTGTTTTGAGTGTTATGAGATGGCATTGAAAGTTTTAGGGACAGGCATGCCATATTAATGATTTACGTTTAACAAAATCCCTTTGGTTGATTTGGAGTGGCGGCTGTGGTAGGGTGAGAGTGGAAGCGGGAAGTCCACTGTGATAGAAAAGATTTGGTGGCAGCTTAGACCAAGGGGAGAGCAGTGTAATCTTTGGACAGCAGTTTGGAAAATGTTTCTTATATAGAATTGAAATCTGTCTTCTTAAAGCTTTTGCTCATTAGTCCTTGTTAGAGACATATCGGAAGAAACTAATGCTTCTACCCAGGACACCTCTTCCCATATTTGAAGGTAACTTTTATCTTGATTGGTGCTTATTTCTTCTGACATGTTTTTCAGTTCCTTCACCACCCAGTCCTTTCCTACAACGTGATAATGTGGCTCCTTTCAAAAGGATGAGGCTTAGATTGAATGGACTATCTCTCATATGATCTGACCATTACAGACTAGATAAAACTATGATTTCCCTTTTTTAATATATAATATTCATATTAATGCAATCTAAGCTCTCTACAAACTCTTTTCAGTCAATCTTACTTCTGTATTTTCACCTATTTTCTATAAGCCGTATCTTCAGCTTAAAACATTATTCTGAATCAGATTTGCATTTATAACTGCCTACTAGACATCTTTTCTCTCTTTTAAAAAAAATATCGCCAGGGGCCAGCTGCGTGGCCTAGTGGCTAAGTTCGGCACACTCCACTTCAGCAGCCCAGGTTCGGTTCCCAGGCACAGACCTACACCATTTGGTGGCGGTCATGCTGTGGCAGTGACCCACGTACAAAATAGAAGACTGGCACAGATGTTAGCTCAGGGTGAATCTTCCTCAGAAAAAAAAAAAAGCCTAGATAGCTTAATTGTAATGCCTGCAAAATGGAACCTATTATTTTTACCTCTTAAATTAGCTTCTCATTCAGTATTCTCTGTCCCCTCTATGGAAGGAAATGGTACTTCCAAATATCAAGTACCTTAAAGCAAATCTTGGAATTATTCAGAAATGGTCAGCCCTTTACCATCAAATCCACTGCTTTACTAACTTGAAAACCCTGTAGTGGATTCCCATTGTCCTAAGATAAAGGCAAAATCCACACCAGAGTTAAAAAGCTCTTCAACACTTTGTTCCTTTTGCTTCCCTCAACTTCATTTCTTATTATTCTCCCTTGCTCTTTTCATTCCTCCTAGGGTAGATTTATTTCACTTTTTTAAATGAGACACATAGTGTCCCTTGCCTGGGAGGGATTTATCCATTTTCTCTGGCTTGGAACCTTCCCTACCATGCATCATCTTCTTACTTTACTAACTCCAATTTGTAGACTTTCAGATCTCTTCTAAAACATTCTTCCTTAAGGAAGGCCTTCCTGATCTTTGAGATGAGGTTAGGTCCCCCTGTTATGTATTCAAGTAGCATTCTCTAAGGTCACATTTATAATATTTATTAATGCTGTATCCTCTGAGATTGTAAGTACCATAAGACCAGGTCTATTTTGTTTATGGTTATTAGCACCTACCACAGTGCTTGACACATTGTGTGGGCACTCAGTAAATATTTGTTGATTGAATGAAATGTACTATGGTGGCCATATTTAGTAATCTGTCACTTTCACCTTGAATTATTTGTAATTCCTTGGAAGTGTCACGTTTTGAGCTATTATGATGGTTCCTATGCTGTTTTCCTTTCCTGGAATACCCTATTTCTTTCATTGTCTTGCTAACTTTCCAATTATTACTCAAAACTGAGATACATAATACATAATAAAAACAAAGGTAAATAATTAATTAGATTAATTACTTATAGGCTTACATGCTTATATTAATATTTGAAAAAGATTGAAAATAAAATGAGGTAATTCAAAAAGAGAGAAAAATGACAAACCAATTGAAAAGTAGATCTGAAAAACTTAGAATTTTTTTTGAAAAGCCCACTTAGAAGTGAAAGAGAGAAGAGAATACAACTATATTATGAGTAAGAAATATATATACTTCTGTTGTTGTTTAAGGAAGATTGGCCCTGAGCCATCTGTTGCCAATCTTCCTCCTTTTTTGTTCTCCCCAAAGCCCCAGTAGATAGTTGTATGTCATAGCTGTACATCCTTCTAGTTGCTCTATGTGGGACGCCGCCTCAGCATGGCTTGATGAGCGCTGCGTAGGTCCACGCCCAGGATCCGAACTGATGAACCCTGGGCCACTGAAGCAGAATGTGTGAACTTAACTGCTACGCCACCGGGCTGGCCCCAAGTAAG
Source organism: Tapirus indicus (assembly GCA_031878705.1). Classification (NCBI taxonomy): domain Eukaryota; kingdom Metazoa; phylum Chordata; class Mammalia; order Perissodactyla; family Tapiridae; genus Tapirus; species Tapirus indicus. Next base: position 26,655,818 of record CM062937.1, on the reverse strand, counting down.
AAATATATTTAATCACAGATATGGAAGCAGTAAAACATGTACAATCCTATATGAAATACATTTGAAAATAAAATCCCTACAGAATTAAAAATAATAAAAGTTGATTAGCTAATTCTAAATTTTATTTTGAAGACAAGTACGAAAATAGTGCTATGAAAATGTGAAAGAGGATATTTGTTCTAACCAAAAATATACTATGAAGCTTTGTATACCATAATCAAAACAGTAAGGTATTGGGGCTTCTGATTAAAGCTGGCAGGCAGAACACACTTATTTGCTGGATCTCCTTTTCTGACCCTAATAACACAATAGTAAAATAATGAGCCCAGAAAAATGAATAATATAAGGAGACCATCAGAGGATAAGCAGTTTCAAAAAATTCCATAGACAAAAAGAAGTGAGAATAGAGCCAAAGACATTTAATTAAAAGTGTGTTTGGGAAACACTTCTTCAGTCAACTCCTTTTTTTCTCCTACCTTCTACCCATCCTCAGTGCTTTCCCAGCTCAGGCAACCCACAATTTTACCTCCCGGTTAAAAAAAAAAAAAGGTGTTTCCTCTAAACTGGGGCTACAAGAGTAAGGTTCTTCTTCTGGCATTATTATTCTAGTAATAATACTTGTTTGGGTTCTTATTCTGGAAAGTTCTGTAGCCTAAAGAGTGGCTCTCTACACCTTAAAGTGAAGAATGGCTTCCAAGTCACAGGCAGCTTCACTATAGTTGGAGGAGATTCAGTGGGAAAACATACCTACATATACCAGCTACTTAGAAAAATCAATATTATGTTCTATCCATTCATAGGACTTGACTTTCCAAACTTCCCAAACTTGACTGCCCCAAATTGGCTTCTGGCCAAGATAGAGTAACAGGAACTGGATTTATCTTCCTTCCTTAAGCAATTAGGAACTGTACAAAACACATACAACAACTGTTTTTAACATTGGACACAGGCGGTGCAGGACTGTGATCCCTGAGAAAAAGGAAACAATTGAGGTGAGCCCTGCAATTGCTTTTTGTCTGGAGGTACTTTCTGGACTGGACAGGATGGAGGGGAGTCTCAAACAAAGTATGGCAGCCTTGCTGAGTTGAGACTGAAATCAGAGCCCAAGGAGTCTAAAGTGGCTGAATTGGTGGGATAGAGTTCGAGGGGAAAGGGCTACACAGGAAAAGAGTTCAGAATTCTGCATAGGAATCCCCTTAATTCTGCTGATTACTAAGACATGTGTGCATAAAGTTAAATTCCATGAGGCAGGGCAAAGAACAATTGGGGACCTGTCAGCTAACAGGTTCTCACAGCTCACAGAGGGCCAGGAATCATTCAGGGCTGGGAAGTTCCCACCAGCCAGTGGAGAGTTCTTGTCAGTTTCTCAGGGCATTCAGCAGGGATTCCAGAGGATCTAGACTAGACTAGAGGTTACTCTAGACCGACCCTAACAAAAATTTAAAAAACAAGCCTCAAAAGGATCAAATTTAAACAGAAGTAATGTAACACCTAACAGAAATAATACCAACAATCTGTAAAGGAAGACAACAAAATCCAGACAATCAACAATGTAAAATTTGCAATGTCCATCTTCCAATAAAAAACTACTAGACATGTAAAGAAGCAGGAAAATGTGACCCATAACCAGGAGAAAAATCAGTCAATAGAAACAAACCCCAAAGTGGTAGAGAAGATGGAATTAGCAAACATGGACATTAAAATAGCTATTATAACTATGTTAATGTATTTAAAGGAAAATATGAACACAATGAGGAGAGAAATGAAAGTTATAAACAAGAACCAAATGGGAACTCTAGAGATGAAAAACAATACCTGAAATGAAAAGCTTTAGTAAATGGAAATAAAAGCAAATTTAGCATTGTAAGAGAGAAAACTAGTGAACTTTTGAAGATATAGTAATAGAAAGTATCCAAAGTGAAACACAGAGGGAAAAAAGACTGAAAAGAAAATGAATGGAATGCCAGTGAGCTCTAAGACAATATCAAATAGTCTAACATATGTGTAATTGAGTCCTAGAAAGGGGCAGAGAGAAAAAGATTTAAAGAAATGGTGGCTGAAGTTTAATGTAATGAAAATTATAAACCCCAAATCCCAGATGCCCAAAGAACCACAAGCAGGATAAACACAAAGAAAATCATAATAAAATTACAGAAAGCCAGTGATAAAGAGAAAAATCTTAACGTTGGCCAGAGAAAAGGCACACTATGTACAAGAATTCTTATCAGAAACCATGGGGACCAGCCCTGTGGTGTAGTGGTTAAGTTTGGTGTACTCTGCTTTGGCGGCCCAGGTTCATGGGTTCGTACTGGGCGTGGACCTACACCACTTGTCAGCCATGCTGTGGTGGCAACCTACATACAAAACAGAGGAAGACTGGCACAGATGTTAGCTCAGGGCTAATCTTCCTCAAGCAAAAAAAAAAAAGGAAGATGAGCAACAGATGGTAGCTCAGGGAGAATCTTCCTCAGCAAAAAAAAAAAAAGAAGAAGAAACCATGCAAGTCAGAAAATAATGAATGACATCTTCAAACTGCTGAAAGAAGCTGCCAACTCAGAATTCCATATTCTTTGAAAAATATTTTTCAAAAAACTAAGGTGAAATAAAGACTTTTTGAGAAAAAGAAAAGCTGAGATGTGCATTACAAGAAATATTAAGGGAAGTTTTCAAGCAGAATAAAAATGATATCAGATGGAAACTTGGATCTACTCAAAAGATACTGGAAATGATAAATGTGTAGTTAAATATAAATTAGATTTTTTTCCTCATGGTTTAATTTCTTTAAAGAGGCAGAGATAACTTACCATTTATAGTAAAAATATTACAAATGTGTTGTGGGGTTTATAACATATATAAAGGTAAAGTCTAAACAACAATAGCATAGAGAACGGAAGGAGGGAAATAAAAATATATTATTGTAAGATTCTTCCAATGTACATGAAATGGTATAATATCATTTAAAGAAGATCTACAGTAAGCCAAAGATGTATATTATAACTCTAGAGCAACCTTTAAAAAGTTAACAAAGAGAGATGTCTAATAAGCCAAAGTAGAGAGAAAATGGAATCCTAAATAATTAATCCAAAAGAAGGCAGGAAAAGAAATAAAAGGAACAAAATAGATGGCACATATGGAAATCAAATAGATGCTAGTTAATTACATTAAACCATATGTATAATTACATTAAATATAAATGGCTAAACACTTCTATTTAAAGGCATTGATTGTCAGACTTGATAAAAAGAAAGCTCCATTTATATGTTTTCTAAAGTAAACCTGCTTTAAATGCAAAGACACAGACAGGTTAAAAGGAAAAGGATGTACCTGGCTTGTTAGTTACATTGTCTGTTTTATATTGTCAATGTTTTTAACACAAATATTCTATTTTGTAACCATAATTCTCACAGTTCTTAATCTTAGTTCTGTATTTAAATGGATACAATGCTCACCATTAGTCCTTTTCTCAATACTTGAATTCTTTGTTTGATTTCAGGATTTAGTCATCAATTTTTCATGGTGTATATTTATTATCTAACTATTAAAATTTTTCCTAGTGATTCACCATTACAAAAAAAGTAAGAGGATCCAAAAGTATGTACTATACAAACACTAATCTAAAGACCACTGGAGCGCCTATATTAATATCAATCAAAGACTTTAAAGAAAATCACTATGATAAAGAGGGTCATTTCATAATAAAGAGATCAATTAACCAACAGGATGTAATAGTCCTATAAGTGCACATGTAAGAGAGCTTTAAAACATACGAAATGAAAACTGATAGAATGGACAAACCTACTTCTCTATTCTCTATCAGTAATTGTTAGAACAAGTAGGAGATTAGTAAGGATACAGAACCACTTTACTTAGTTGACATTTATGAATACTGCACCCAACAACAGCAGAATATATATTTTCTTCAAGTTCACATGAAACATTAACCAAGACAGACTGTATTCTAAGCATTAAAACAATTCTCAGTAAATTTAAAAAGAAAAATTGTAGAGAGTATTTTTCTGATCACAATGGAATTAAATTAGAAATCAATAACAAAAATATCTGAAAATCTCCAAATATTTGGAAATTAAGCAACACTTCTAAATATTCTATTAGGTCAAAGAATAAATCACAAGGGAAAGAGAAAATATTTTGAACTGAATGAAATTGAAAACATGTCAAACTTTTATGTGATGTAGCTAAAGCACTGCTTGGAATGAAAGTTGTAGCTTTATTTTTTTATTAAGCTGATATTTCACCTTAAGAAACTAGAGAAAGAGCAAATTAAACCCAAAATAATCAGAAGGAAGGAAATTATTAAAACAAGCACAGAAATCGATGGATTAAAATAGAAAAATCAATAGAGAAAAATCAATAAAATTGATTAAACTCTAGCAAGATTGATAAAAAAGGAGAAATCCCAAATTACCAATGTCAGAAATTAAAGATATGACATCACCACAGGTCCTCTGGATAGTAAAAAGGTAATAAGGAGTATTATGAACTGTTATGCCAATACATTTGAGAACTTGTATGAAATGTATAAATTCCTCCAAACATACAAATGATCGAAACTAGCTCAAGAAGAAATAGAAAATGTGACTAGTTTTATATCTGTTAATGAAATTGATTGTGCAATGTAAAACCTTCCCATTTAGAAGACTCCAGGCCCTCTGGTGAATTCTATTATGTATTTAAGGAAGAGATAATATCAATAATACCAATCCCACACTAATCCTTTCAGAAAATAGAGGAGGAGGGAACAATTTCCAACACATTTTATGAGGCCCGATTTTCATGATACCAAAACCAGATAAAGACACTTAAAGAATATAGAGATCAATATTTTTCTGAGCATAGAAGCAGAAATCCTTAACAAATATTATCAAATTGAACCCAGCAGTATATATTAAAAGGATAATGCATGACCTAGTGGAGTTTATTCCAGGAATGCAAGGTTGGTATAATGTTTCAAAATTAATCAATATAATTACCATATTACCAGATTAAAGGGGAAAAAAGCATATGATCACCTCAATAAATGCAGAAAATGCATTTGACAAAATTCAGTGTTTATTTATATAGCAAGCATTCTTGTAAGCTAGAGATAGTGTCTCCTCTGGAGCAAGGGCAGGTATGCTAACTGTCCTGTACAATAAAGGTAATGTTTCCATCTAGAGCAAAGGGCAGGCATGCTTACTGCACTTATAAGAGATTTGAGTTCCCTAAGCTCAGAGTTCTCTCCTGTAATATAATCCACTGTGTGGCCCTTTTCATGTGCCTACAGGAATTGGGGCTTGGAGAACCGATACAAAAATGCTAGGACTGTGGCTACTGCTATTGCTCTGAGTAACAAATTGTCTTTTTTACCTCTGACCCAGGAGTCTCATGTCTTCCACCAGAACCCATGAGACTGTATCAGACTAACATATTAGTTTACAAGTTGGGAAAATCTGAGACTGTTCACGGTTATTCGTAATAAAAAATATATATACCTAATTCCGATATCTAATTTGAAAAACTAGTCTAATCAATTACAAGGTAATTGTAATCATATGTAAAAGTGAATTTAAAATTATTTTGTGGGGAAAAAAGTACTTGGACAAAGGATTTTGAAACATTGATTTTAGAAGTTTATTTACATATCTTGGATGGAAGCAATTGATACAGTTTACTTGGAATTCCTGGAAGAAAAGAAGAATTTTTTTAAGGTGGGAGTGATAACTTCACAAAGATAATAATTAAAAAAAAACCCTGCTCCCTGCCAAAGTTGCTTTGTGCATATACAATGTATAGAAGTCACATAAATAAAATAACGTGAATTTTATCAAAACAGCAAAATCCCTAAATAATTCCACTATATAATAAATTGGATACAAATCTTACAAAACTAAATTGTATTCGTCTTAAAAGTTTCCTCCTTATTACTGTCCTCTGGCTAGGGTCCGGTAGGCTAAAAGAATCTTAAACACATCGCTACTAATCCACCACAATGTACATACCTTTCAAATCAGAAGCCACAGGTCTACTCCTAGGACTAGAGGTGTCTTCACGAGTCTCATAGTTGTCAAAATGGAATTTCTCTCTTCTTGAAGTGTAACCCATTTTCGATAGGTCACTGTGCTGACTACACATTTTTTCACTTAGATTTAAATATTCTCTTTGAAGATTCCGCATCTCAAATTCCAAGGTATCCCTTTCATTTTCTATACTTCTTACATAGTTTTCTAAAAGTATTTTGTCTTCTGCAAGTCTGCTGATGCTGTTTTCAAATTTTATGTTTTCTTGACTATGTTTTTTAAGTTCTTCTTTTAGAATCTGATTGTCTGCTTTAATTTCCATTACCATTTTTGATAACATTTCACATTCGTTGCCCATTTCTGACAAGCTATTCTTATAAATACTTGCTTCTGATTTTGCATTTTGTATTTCTTCCAGAAAATTCTCTTCTGTGGTAGATTGGTATGTTCGAATATTCTCAATTTCTCTTTCCATCATTTGTCTAGCAGCAGTAGATTCTTGTAATGTTGTTTCGAGATTAAGTTTTTCATCTTTAACTGTTTCTATTATTTGAAGAAGTGTCTCTTGTTCAGTTTTTGCCAATCTTTCTTTCTCTTTTAGCTGCATTATCTCTAGCTGGTTTTCTTTTAGTTGATTTTCGAGTGAGCTTTTTTCCTTTAGAAGTTGGTGTGCTTTTTTCTCTAACATTTCCTTTTCATCTTGTATCAACAGCATATTTGTTTTCATTGATTCCATTTCTATACTCATTCGATTGTTTTCATTATTGACAATGGCCATATCATTTTGAGTTTTGTGTTCCTTACTTTTTAGTTGATCTAATGTTTCTATCATTTGTTGCTTCTCCAAAGAAAGTTGACTATTTTTTTCCTCTAGAGTTTTATTTTGTCCTTGGAGAACATTATATTTACTAACTAGTTTTTTCAATTCTTTAAGACATTCTTTACCATTTTCTTCTGTTTTAATTAACTTGGACTGAATAGTGTTCTTTTCTTCAACCAAATTCTTAAGTTGCTTTTCGTATATTTCAATTTTTTGTATCAGAGATTGTGTGGTAAAGACTAGAGGTTTTATTTTGGTCTTAAGTGTTAGATTTTCATTCTCCAGTTCCATTACTTTTTTCTGTATCTGCATAGATTCTTTTAGGTAATTCTGTAAGTACTGAATTTTTGCAACACACTGGTCAGTAACAGAATTGACTTTGGATGCTTTCTCATTTTCGAATATTGTTGATCCTGGTTTTATGACAAATGGTTGCCTTTCTTTGTCTTTCATTTCATATTTTGTTGGGTCAAAGAATGACAGGGTATGTCTTGGAACTCTGGAATGGAATTTTAAATCTGTAATATGCTTGCCGGTGATAGGAATTTCCTTATTGTTTTTCTCATTCTTCTTTCCCTTGTGTGTTTCACTCTTAGATAATTTTTTACATTTCCTACAAAAATTCACGTGGAATTTTGACACTGTTTCCCTGAGTGGGAGTAATTTGTTTACTAATGCCTCTAATTCTGAAATTCTCTTTGACTTTATATCTTCATTTAAGGTACTTTCTATCTTTTCTTCCTTAATAAAGTTATTTTTTTCCATGTGAATGGGAGACAGGTCAGATTTACCATTACTTGGAACATTTGTATCAGTTTTTAAATTTTGAAGTTCATTTGTAAGGGCCAGTTCCCTATTGTGTGACTTTTGAAGCTCTTCCTTCATTTGTTTGATAGAAAGGCAAATATCATCTAAATTTTCACAAAGTCCATGCTTGAGAAAAGGCACCGTAATTTTGGATTTATCCAGAATTACTGTGTCAGCTTGAGACATCATATTTTGAGGTGCATTAGGCAGAAAACTATAAAGGTTATTACAGTTCTTCAACATGTCAGGATTTTCTGAGGGGTTCATAATTATGTTTGGAGAAGAATTATCTGTTGAGGTTCTCAGAGTTAATATGTCCTTGAAATGTATCTGGGATGGAGTATTTATACCTTGAAAGAGACTGTTAACACTATTGCTACTGAATTTTTCTTCCATTGAATGAAGAGTCCTGGAATCCTCAAAATGGTGAAGTTTCTCCATAGAAAGGATTTCTTCTTGATTCTCTATAGGCTAGTAACAATAAAAAGCACACTATAAATGTACTGTCATTTGCCACATGACCAGCAAATTAAGATAATTTTTTTTTGTGGAAGACTAGTTTTTACGATCCAAAGAAACATTTTATCCATTTCTACAGCAAAGAGGCCTAATGAGTATGATTCATTTTTCTCCAGAAAGTCAAACAACAGTTATTTCAGGATCTGTAACTCTGGTCTTCACAGTTTGCTTACAAATTGCACTTATTTCCTCAGGGAGTAAGATACATGGGCCAAGCCCTCAATTTCAGAAATAGAAATTTAGCATCCCTCACGAGACCGCATAGATAGGTGGTCTCTTGGATTCCTCAAATGGAGTAGGTCAAATAGAATAGGTCAAATGGTCAAATGGAATGCAATAGGTCAAATGGAAGTTTAAGGAAAATGAGTATTTCCACTTCTGGGCTATTGGTCAACCTTAGCTTCAACATTAATAGTTTCAGAGGATTCTAGGGCTATGACTATCCTGGAAGTGTGAGTTCTAAATCAGTGTAGACACAGTGACTCTGGTTTGGACCTGTTCTAGGGAATTCACACCAGGTCTAGGTCAATCCTAAAAGTAGAAAAACTCATAAGTGAACAGAAGGGCCATAAAAACTGCCTTGTATTTCAATTTCCTTGGGAATCTTCAGGTATGTGGACTAAGTCAGATGCCCCTCACACACTCTCCTAAGAGACATGGGAAAGTTGTAGAAGTACAGAGGTAAACACATGTCTTTTACGATTTTCAGGTCAGGAATTCCCTTATTTTCATTTCTGACAATCCAATTGCCCAGAGAAGAAGGGGAGATATCAAGGTGAAGATAAACTGGTTGTAGTAATATTTTTGAAGTGCCTAAATATAAAAATGATTTTGTACAGAATAACATACCAAAGCCTTTTCAATGCGTGGGCTGAATACTAGATTTTTTTCTGAGGTCAGTTGTGGGTTTTCTACTTCAATAATACTTTTGTTCAATATTTCACTGATTTCAGACTGTACCTTTAAAAGATAAATTGAGAATGTTAGAATTTGATTTCAGATTTATAAATTTATGAATGTATAGGAATAATAGATATTATAATTAAAAGATACCTTTAAATTTCCTGCACATAAAAATTCTTTCCCATAATATAAAATATAAATTAAATTTATGTAATTTATTATAATTTCTATTATTAAAGGACTCTTTAAGAAAATTATGCTCTCATAATATGATTATAAAATCAGAAAGACTTAGGAAAACAAGAGTTTATGAACTATCTTCAAGTAATTTTAGATGTTTGATTTCTTACATTGTTGAGTAAATCAGAGACCTTTGATCTCTGACATCAGAATGGACTGTATTCTAGAATACACCCTCAGGAGGAGTTTATTTTCTCATTTCCCTGCAGATGCTTTTTGTGCAGGAATATTGGGATGAAGATTATATTGGGTCTTTAGTGAATATGTGTTGTGTTACCCACCCTCAATATCCATACCCTATCCTTCTGTTAACACTTATTTCTTCTGGATCAAGTCCACATGCCTTTGGTGATCCAGGGGTGGGCAGGTGACTCAGAGCTACCCATCAGAGCATTGCCTCCCTTTGCACAGTGACTGGTTCGAGCACTGCACGTGACCCAGTCTGGCACAATCAGAAATCAGGCCAAGAATCTCAGTATAAGCTGTTAAGACAGAAAAGCACGGTCTCTTCTCTGTCTGACTGGAATCTGGAAGGATAAAGCCCTGGAACTTCGAGCAGCCCTTTTGCTGCCACATGGAGTCTGAGAATCCATTACCGTGGAAAGCAGAACCGAGCTAAGGAGTGAGGCTGGTTCCCTGATGATGTGAGTCCTGATCAGATGGATTAGGCCACCCCCAAGTGAACTCTCCCCAGCATTTTCAGTTACCGGAGCTAATAAAGTACGCCTCTCCCCTTAGTCAGTTTGAGTTAGATTTTATATCGCTTATAATGAGAGGCCCTATTTATAGACTCTATATAGGTAGCACTTGAAATATATGTTTTAAAAATCAGTGAGCACTGTTTCTTTTCGGCTCATGTCCAAATACAAGTATAACAGAATGTAGTTTCCTCCAAACAAATTTTGAGACTAGAATATGTTGTAGCCTCTATTTTATTACATTCTATATCAACTAATCAATTGGCTTGGGATCATCAGCTTAGAAATGTGGGATGATGTCTTAAGTTTGGATATTTCCTATATAGAGATTAAAAGAAACATACCATGCTAACATTCTGCAAAGTCTGTATTCGGAGAGCCTGAAATGATTCCAATTGATGCTGAAGGGCCTATACAAAATTAAACAAGGTATGAAATTGAATATTTTTAGGTAGGTCAACATAAACTGGAATTGTTATGATCTTTTTTTAATATCCCCCAAAATTGCCTATTACAAGAAAGGATCACGTGAGGGTGACTCACATTCTTAGTCATGCTTGCTAACCAATGCATTTTCATTTTTGTGAAAAACCCATATGCATTTATGAAGTATTTATTCTGAAAAAGATCGGCCTCTACACAGGTTTTTGGAGATAGTAAAATGAAATATACTCACTTTCAATGCTGACTGTGGTTGGATTTGATTTTCTGATTCTGATATGCAGCCATATTCTAAAAAGCAAAATTGAAAGACCAGGTATTTTAATTCTTATTTTTAAACAACTAGTAATGGAAAGCAGTCTCCTAACTTTCTTGGACAGTGAGACAAAGAGATAATGAGAATTTTGATGTTCACATTAGGAAGAACCCAGTGCTAGTCACACAGTAAGTTTAAGAAATAATTCTCACTTGACTTAAAATACCTACTGGAGACTGTAATAGTGGTTTTACTTTTATAATAAGCAACTTGTAACAAACTTGGAACTCTCAAAAACTCAAATATCTTTGTTTCTGAGATATAAACTACTTTTTTGGTAAAAAAAAAAAACTAACAGTCTTCATGTTTGTACATGTACAGTATTTTGGCAAAGTACTGTATAGGTTTCAGTGTCTATGATACAGCCATGTGATATTATTCCTCCTTATCGTGGAAAACAAGTTGGATTAACAGAGCAGAATTTTGTCATGCTCTTAAGCAAAGTACTATAAAGATGCATGTGTTCCTTCCAAGGAAACAGATTATAGATCTGCATATATAGGGGAGATATATATATATATGTATATATATATATATATACACACACATATATATGCAGATCTATAATCTGTTTTCTATATATATTATATATTTATTATATTAGTATATATTTATTATATTATAATATATATATTTTCTCTCTCTCCCCTATATATATATATATATACATATAGCGGAAAGACTGTATTATGTTTACAAATTTCCTGACATACATCCCTCTTTGTCCAAGTATTAGGCTACTCACTTTGCAAAGTTTTATTAAAGAATTTAGAAAACATTCAGTGTCCTGAATGAAATGAGAGTTATGATAGAGTGTTCCCATAGGCTGACAATTTCTGCTGTAAGAGAAGGTTTTTAAAGATGTCAGCACATCTTCTTTGGAATGACAGTCTGCCAGATGTTATAGAAGCTGGTTGCAAAGTATAGTGTACCAGCACTTACCCCGTGTCCCCCCTCTGCCCCTACCAGTGAGAGAGCAACTCTGGTTGAGAGCCTGGAGCCATTTGGCCAACTGAAGAAACCCACCTTCTTCAGAGGACAAGGAGGGACAATGAGTCCATCTGGATAATCAGCTTTGAGTCTTACTGGGAATAAAATGGTCGTCTGAAATGTTCATCTCAGAGAGATAAAAAGGAGCTCAAGTGAGGTCTGGACCAGTGCAGCAAGGGATCCCAAAGTTTTTCAGACTCTAGAATAACCTTTTCTAATGAACTCAAATAGATTAAAATGCAAATTTAAAAAAAATGTATCACCTAGAATCCCACCACCCAGAACTAACTGTTGTGAATTTTAGGTCAGCTCTCTATGCATATGTGTGGGAAAAACAGAAATGATTTTAGAACAGTGGGATCATATTATACATGCTTTTAAATAAATAGTATTCGATTTACCTTTACTTTAATATAATAAGGAAAGCTGCAAATAGTCGAAGTTATCACTAGTATTCAGATTTTTTTGCACTACATGAGAGATTATTTTCTATGAAATCCTTCTAAGCTAATAAGAATATACCATGAAAAGGATTAAGAGATAGGAATTTTTATGTTTTTTTAAATAACATACATTTCTATTGTATTCAGTGTTGATTTACTTCCTGCCGAGAAAGGGAGAAAATTAGCATTATACTTCCAACCACATCTACTCTCCACTTCTATGATATTTGCTAGTTATATTATTTTCACACTGTGAAGTTTTATGATGTTTACATTTTGTTCTGTAACCATAATTCTGACAAAGCTATTTAAATATGAAGATAGGATATTATTATTGTAAATATTTTCAACCTTCAGCTTTATTCTAAATGGACTTACTGTTCCATCTCCTTCCTGCACCTGTAACAAGAGCCTCCCTTTTCTGCACAGATTTCCTTTGTCTCATTAGGATTGCAAGTTCAAGGCTAAATACAGGTTCTTTTTGCTAAAACCGAGGAAGAAATATGGGGCCAAAAGAAATCTAAAGACTTAAGGGATATAGCAAGTAAAAGATTTTAAAGAAAGAACATAGGATTTACATACTGCTTCTACGTAAATTTCTCTCCCTCCATCTCTTCCTCCTTTTTTGACCACGGTATGATTGTGGTTACTATTGCTGCTTTTTTCATGTAGCTCGTGTGCAACTGAGCAACTCTGCTCAGAATTTCTGTTTTCTCTTGACATCCTTCCCTGAGTCCCATTGGTCTAGCCCTCAGAGAGACAGTTTCAGGGCCAGTGTATTTTCCTATCCATTTGTTTACAGCCTAAAAAGTAAGCGAGGGGTCTGGGGGAGGAGAGATCGTTTGGAGCTGTCTGAAGCCTTTGTTGGAGGATGTGATCTCTGCTGTTGTGTTGTCGTTCCCTAAGACTTGTTAGAAATCTGGAGAGAGGTGTATCCTATTACCCTAGGGACATACTCTCCTGATTGGGATTATTCCCTCAATTCAGGATGGAGTCCTGCCATTAGGATTGCCACACATGCCTGTGCAGGTTGTTCACTGCACAAGGGCTCCTCGGCAAAAGGATATGTGTGGGTCGAAATCTATCACCAGGGTCTGCTCCACGCAGCTAACTGGCACCCTGTGTGGATTTGTAGCCACCTAGCGTCGGGTATACCTTCTTTAGTCCACACAAAGGGCCAGGGGCAGCCCTGCCCAGAACCCTCTTTCCTCAGAGCGAAGTAAGCTTCTGTGCATCAGCCTCTGGGTTTACCCATCTATTCTAGCAGCTGCTGCTCTCTACTCACCCAACTCCAGTCAATAGAAAGAAAGATACAGGTACTTCCTCAGTCTTTGTATTCACATTTGGAGTGGGGGGAGGGGCATTGATGAGTATTTTCAGGATTTTGACTTGCTTTATTGCTTCTGAAAGTCAGAGGCAGAGTTAGGAGCCAGGCTGTAGTTTGCCTTGCCAGAATCTTCTGTTTTTATCTTTGGCCTCTCCTGTCCAATTTTATGTTCTGAGGGGGTGTCCCCTTCCTTCTTCAGGTGCTGCTGATAAAGTGTATACTGGTTTTCTAGCATTGTTTTGTTCATTTCATTTGGTACTGGGGGAGGGAGGTCTGGGATCTTCTTGGCTCTAAAATCTCTACCTGAAAGTCTAGAATAATTTTAATAAGTTAATGATTTGACCTTAAATAATGTTTCATATTTTAGTGGTTCACTCCTTCAACAACCTCATTCATTCAAATATCGATTGTCCACTATGTGCTGTGCCCTATTGTAGGTACCACAGACGCAGCTGTGACTAAGATAGCCAAGGCTGCTGCTCTCACAGTGCCTACATTCTAAAGGAGTAGACAAAAAAATAAAAGCAAACAAAGAAATAAACAAGATACTTTCAAATAGCGATAGATAACACAAAGAAAATAGGCGGATGTGACAGTGAGTGAGGCTGGGCACAGCATTGGAGAGGATTGTTAGGAAAGGCCTATCTGGCTATTTGAGGCTTCAGCTCAGACTCCTCCGTGATAAGAAGGGGTCGGTCACGTGAACATCCGTAGGAAGAGACTCGGAGCAGAGGCAACAGTAAGGTCCTGAAGCAAAGCGAGTTATCTGTGTTTGCAGGACATAAAGAAAGCCAACGTGGCTGCAGCTTAATGAGCAGATGGGAGCACAGCATAAGAGGTCAGAGCGGGAGACGGGGGCTAGATTATACAGGGTCTTGCAGGCCAAGCTGAGGAGGGGTTTGGCTTTTACGCTAAGTGAAGTGGGAAGCTTTGGAGGGTTTCAGTCGTGAGAACGATTTGATCTGATTAAAAACATTAACAGGTTGTGCTACTGCATGATAATGGATTATAAAGTGGCAACTGCAGGGCTATTGCAATAATCCAAGTGAGAGATGAAAATATCTTGGACTAGGATGGCAGTGGAGGAGATGGAGAAAAATAGGTGGATTCAGAATATGTTTTGGAGATAAAGCCAGCAGCATTGCTGGAGGATTCAGTGTGGCCAGAAGAGAGGAATGCAGGATGACTCTGAGGTTTTTGGTGACAGCAATGGATGAGTGTTGATGCCATTTACTGAAGTGGAAAAGAATGGTGTAGGAACATATTTTAGGGAAAACTCTTTTAGATATGTTAAAGTTAGGTTTTCTTTTAGACATCAAAGTGGAGATGTCAACAGACAGTTGGATGTTCCAGTCTCCGGTTGGGGGGCATGGTTTTGAACATTGTATCGGGCAACATGGACATCACTGCCGGCCTAGACAAAGGGTAGCTTCTGTGCAGTGACGGGCACAGAAGCCCCAGGTGGCTTGAGAGAATGGAATGTGAAGATTTGTGGGCAGTGAGTATCGGCAACTCTTTCTAATTTTACTATGGAAGGGAATAGGGTGCATATTGGAAGAGATGTGAAGGTCAAGAAGGAATTTTTTTTAACCATGGGAGATTCTGTCATGCCTGCTTGCTGCTGGAATCGTATAGTAGAAGGGAAAAGAAGAATAATTCTGGAGAATCTGGGAGGCTAATTGCAGAAGCTGAGTGCTTGAGAATTCCAGAGAGAGAGGATCTGGAGGAAATGACCTTCGGTTGAGCAGGGACAATCTTTCCATGGAAACAGGGAAGGCAGAGAATATGGGTACCCAGGCAGGTAGGTTAGCAAATTTGAAGGTTGAGGGTGGGGGAGTTTGGGTTTGATTGCTTCTATTTTTTTCACATGGTGTGAGGTCATGTTACAAGTGGAGAGGTAGTGGCGAGAGATGGTGGAGATTTGAGGAGACAAGAAAAGCGAAATAGTTATCTCGGAGAGGGTTTGAAAGAGCTCTGGCTGGGAAATAAAGTAAGTCTTCCAAATAGCATTCAGATCCATCGTATGACTCAGAAGTGAGTGTTTTTCTCCAGCAATGTTCACATGATTCCGTGAAGATAGAGAGTAGGTAGAGTTGGATTTACCTATTTTAAAAGCTATTTAGGGGCCAGCCCGGTGGTGCAGCGGTTTGGTTCGCGCTTTGGCAGCCCGGGGTTCGTGGGTTCGGATCCCAGGCGCCCGCGGATGCACTGCCTGTCAGCCATGCCGTGGCGGTGTCCCATATAAAGTAGAGGAAGAGGGACATGGATGTTAGCCCAGGGCCAGTTTTCCTCAGCAAAAAGAGGAGGATTAGCAATGGATGTTAGCTCAGGGCTGGTCTTCCTCACACACACACACACAAAAAATAGCTTTTCATTTTTCTTATGAGTTTCCGAGACATTAGCTGCTAATTATTCCCAAAGGAAAGATAATTTTAAAATTCAGCAATACTTAAAGAACCAGAATTAGGTGATTCTAGAATGAGAAGGGAAATTATCAAAGAATCACAGGAGAGAGAACACAATCCCTCGTCACCATTTACGAAGACTCTGCTAAACATACAATATTGGCAGGTCCATAGACTGAGTGGAAGATATGGTCCCAGCCCTGAAGAAGCTAAGATAGGTATCAGTGGGGCGACTTCTAGGTAATTAAGGCAAAGATATGGGGAATTTATCCTGAAGACTGCAGAAGATTATGTCATAGTCAACATATACAGAAAGTATCAAGTGCGTGCCTGTAGCTAACAGACCAACGAGAACAAATGAGTCTTAAAAACGCAGCGTGGTAATGATTCTATATAGGACATTAGACACTCTGTAGTCAAAGCTTTATAATTCTCAGGCTCGAATACTGAGTTTTGCTGTGACAGTTCAAATTCATTCCTAGAAGTAAGTGTTTTACAAAGCCTTGCGAGGTGGGGCATTGTCATGGGAGCCACGGAGCCAGGCCGCCTGAGTTTGAATCCTGGCTTTGCCACACACTCGCTGTGAGGGATAACTCTAGGCGGTGCTGAGTTGGTAGGTAAAGCCCTTAGCATAGTGCATGGCACATAGTAAATGCTCGAGAAAATTTAATCATTACTATAGTGGCAAAGGTACTATCAATATGATGATGACTCGGTAAATTAAAAATTTCCAGTTGAGATGGAGGGGAAGGACGGCTGCTCAGAACTTCCCAGTGCTTCCCATAAAGCACTGCTCAGAATAAAGCCCCAAATCCTTATGTGGAACTACAAACCCCCTCCCCAATTTCCTCTCTGAACCTTCTCCTACTCTCCCCTCACCCATTCTGCTCCAGTCACTGGCTGTTCCTCACACATGCCAGGCATCCTCCCACCTCAGGGCCTTTGCACTTGCTGGTCTCTGCCTGGAATGTTCTTTCCCTAGAAATCTGCATTGACGACTCCTTTACCTCCTTCAGGTCTTCGCTCAGATGTCACCCGCTAAGAGAGGTCTCCTGCCACCCTATTTAAAATAAGATTGCACACCACCGCCCACCTCTGACACTCCACACCCTCCCTGCCCCCTTCCATGTCTTCCTTTTCTCCATAGGATTCTCTCCGATCTTACACACAATATCCCTCATTTGTCTGTTCCCCCTACTAGAAGGTAAGCTCCAGTGGGCAAGGCTTTTGCATATTTTATTCACCACTGGGTCCCCAGCACCTAGGACAGTACCTGATACATAGCAGGTACTCAGAAATATTTGTTAGATAAACGAACAGATGAATGAAGGCTTGGGTAGAACAGGGGTGCTAAGAACAACATGCTGGACATGCTGAAGTTCGAATGTCTCTCTCACATCCCCATTCCAATAAGTCAAGGGCTAATTAGGCTCACTGCTTGTTCTTCTAAAATCAAAGAGACCTCAGAAGTATTATTACAGCTTCTTGTAACTCGGCATTATTTATGCAAATCGGGTCAATATTCTGTTGGATCACTTGGTGACAGTGAAGTGTAGACAGGAGACAGAGGGGAGGGAATACAGTCATAGCTCCTACCTTTAGATGTAGGCGGGAAATCACTGCCATCCTTGGCAGCACCTGACTTAGAACGTCTACCAGTAATTGAGTGCCTGCCCTTGCTAGTCCCTGCGCTGGTAACCGCTATGCTCTAGCAAGAAAGACTGTGACTCTTAAACAAGCATATGTGCTATTTGCACGTAACTTCATTTGATAAACGCTGGCATCTTTCTCCAGAGCCCTAAGTCTCGCTCATGTTAGAGAACACAGGATCTTGCCAGATTAAGGTGTCTCGATCTCTTCTCATCTGGAATGCTCTCTCAGAGGTAAATATTGAGGGGACTCAACGTCTAAACTCTCCGTGAGGACTCTTTCTCCCTTGTTCGGGGTGCCCCTTACCCCTCCTGGTTGCACAGGGCTGCCTGCATATCCTCATGGATGGTGGGGCGCAGAAGAGCGGAGAGGGGACAGGTCAGTGCATTGTCCTGCTGGCCTGCACTGAGAACATCTCAGTGGAACCACCATCTATCCCGGTGGTCACTAGGCATCCTGTTGTGTTTTGTCTACTGGGGTGTGGCTGCTCTAGACCCTTCTTTCGGCGCCTTTGACAAGGCATTTGTGAAGACCCTGGATTTATGAAGGTGCAGAAAGGTCTCTGGCTCACTGTTTCTCTCAGCACCTCTGTGTCTGGATTACCCATGTGCCACACGTGGGTTATGGGCAGCTGGGGGTCCTAACTTGGCCCATCAGTCTAGATACCACCTTCTGCCCCTGTGCTCTGCTCCTTCCCTGGCATGTCACACTGAACAGCAGGCCCCTCTGAGAGGTCTGGGGCCTCCTTGGGCTTCTCTCAAGGAAGTGAGACTCCAACTTCAGTGTTCTCAGATCCCTCTAGCCGGGAATTTACATCTTATTCATGCTTTATGTAGAGCTTGAAAGCTGCAGCTCTTTGGTTATTGCAAACATCCTCATACAATATCCTGGAGCCCACAAATATTTACTGTAAAAAGTAATTTCCTTTAGAAAAAGTAAGTATCATTTTAGTGTCTGTCCAAAAGTTTAACAATTCTTATTTGGTATTCAGAGAAGCAGTATAGCACAGCATGGAGATTAAGGCCTGGACTCCAGAACCACACTGCTGAATGGCTGTATTACTTGCTACCTGTGTGACCTTGGGGAGTTAGATAACCTCTCTGTGCCTCAGTTTCCTCACTTGTAAAATGGGGTAATGGTAGTACCTACTTCCTAGGGTTGTGGTGAGGATTAAATGAATTGATACACTGAAGTGCTTAGAACAATATCTGGCACAAACAAATGTGCCCCGTTATCTAGTCTTAGTATCATAGTAATAGTTACTGGAAGAACACCAGCTGGGCCAGTGGATTTAGTTGCCCGTTGCCTGTAGCGAAAGGCAGAAACATCCCCGCCATGGGAGCCTCGGCCTTGGAGATGTTACCTGTTTCATTGCCACCACCTTCCTTTACCCGCTCAGAGGAATTTAGGATCTTGGATGCTGAAAGGAGGACGCTGTCAACTTCATCCTCTTCCTCATGATGCTTTTCTGTAACAGAATTGTACGTGGCGTTTGGTTTTGTTGGGAGAAGAGGGGCGAGGCGTGGGGATTCGGGGCGCGGACGCCCTCGGCGGCCACGGGAGGGCGCGCTGGGGCCACGCAGCCGGCGGGACGGGGTGGCTCTGGGCTGGAAGCGACAGCAGGGCGCGGGGATGGAGACGGAGCTTTACTCCGGGGGGTGGGCAGGGGTGTGCGGCTAGTCCAGAAGATCCGCACTCCGGATGGGACCCGTCCTGGGGATGAAGGGCCGGGGGTGCGGCGTCCTCCACTACCCGTCCACTTCCCACGGCTCCCCGCCCGGGGACAGCCCCCCGGCCCGGCCTTACCCGGGCTCATTTCTGCTGCTCCAGCTCTCTTCCCAACTGCCTTTCCCCAGGCATTCCGCTCAGTCGCTTCAGGCCGGGGCGGCCCGTTGCCTGGTAACCGGGTGGCCGGGATGCCACGAGCGGATGTGGGGCGGGCGCGTGGGTGGGGGCGGGGAGGAGGAAGACGCGCGCCGGGGTCGCGGGTCCTGGATCCCGGACGCCCTCCCCCCCGAGCGGCGCCGGGGGAAGGTCTCACCCTTTGCTGTGCCCACCCCAGCCCAGGGACAATCTCACTAGGGTGTCTTTCCCCCCACGTCTTCCCTGCTGACCAGAGCTCTCTCTTGATCATTGTCTGACTTACGACAGCACCGTTGGACCAAAACTGTGTGGAGAAAGGGGGATGTTTGGAGACAGGCAAACACCGGGGAACTTTTCCCCTTTTTCTTATCATTTCGTTGTTTGTTTTATTTCTCTTATTTCAACCCATCCATCAGAGTAGTTTCAGCGTTTGGGGATTTGAACGGCCCAAGACCAATATTGTGAAAAGACTTTTGTTTGTTGCGGTTAAAAGAAGACCTATATTTGCAATAATGAACTTAAAATAATGTTTTAAAATACACACGTGAAAGCAGTCGCAGAGGCGCCGGTCTTCATTTGTGAAAGCTTGCTAATTTCCTACGCACCTGGGTAAACCACTTGCAAAGATGGGTGTTGTGTTGAAAGCTGGGAATTAAGGACTGGTTGGCATGGCCACAGTCAATCCTTGTGCCAATCAGAAAATGGCTCTCTTTAAGTAAAAGTTTTAAATGGGTATATTTCATTTGTTTTGCAATAGCAACCATTACAAATAGAGTATAAAATAGTTGAAAATTCAGATTTTAAGTTACAATAAGGAATTTAAAGTCATGGTATAATAATTTATTATATCATAATTATATGGCTTGTTTTCATGGAAATGAAGCTCTTTATGATAGGTTCAACATTTACTTGCTATACTTTCTTGTTTCCCATAGAAATGGTTTCCAGAAGATTTGACAGTCTTTCTTATGGCATTTTAGACAATTTCAAAAATTGTTTTTAAGAACTTTTCTCCATTTATGATTGATATAGACAAAGTTAACTTTTTCTGGAGAGCTACAAAAGTTTTTAGCAATGTGTCTGTTAAATTACTACTGTAAATAAATTGCAGTATTTGGAAGGAAGAGTGTAGATAAAAAGCCACTACATTTTAAAAATTTTTATTTATTTTTTGTGAGGAAGGTTAGCCCTGAGCTAACATCTGTTGCCAATCCTCCTCTTTTTTGCTGAGGAAGATTGGCCCTGGGCTAACATCCATGCCGTCTTCCTCTACTTTATATGGGATGCTGCCACGGCATGGCTTGATGAGCAGTGCATAGGTCTGCTCTGGGGATCCGAACCTGCGAACCCTGGGCTACCAAAGTGGAGCATGAACTTAACCACTATGCCACTGGGCCGTCCTCTAAAAAGCCACTACATTTTAATAAGTTAATTCTATAAGAATGAATTTTCCATAACAAATAAATAATTATAATATATTTCACATAACATTATATATTAATATCTGATAGTGTGATAATTAATATAATGTAACATTCTATAATAACTCTAATTTGTCTATGTAATATTTGTGGATTTTGATGATGTAAATGAATATTGGTTATTACACAGAAATTACTTGTGGATTTAAATGGGGGCACTCTGCCATACCATTTAGCATAGAATATAAAAAGCAGATGATAGGAATTATAATATCAAACTCAAATTTAGCCAGTTCACTAATCTCAATAGAGAGCTCCTTTAATTTTAAGGTATTTCCCAATCAATTCATCAATCAGAAGGACGGTTCTTTACTTAGAAGAACAGTTTATTTTAGAAGTTAGGTCAACAAGGGCTTTTGATTTCAAACTCATTTCTCATTTGTAGACTAAATCATATATATATACATATATATATATTCTCAGAACAAAAAATAATTTGTCAGAAAACTTTTGTAATTAATATATATTATATATAATATATGTAATATTCTTTGGAACCAACAAAGTTATAATAAAGACAAATTTTTTTTTGGTGAGGAAGATTATCCCTGAGCTAATATCTGTGCCAGTCCTCCTTCATTTTGTATGTGGGTTGCCGCCACAGCATGGCTTGATGAGTGGTGTAGGTCTATGCCCGAGATCCGAACCCATGAACCCAGGCTGCCAAAGCAGAGCATGCCAGACTCAACCACTATGCTATGGGGCCGGCCCCAGAAAAATGTTTTAAATAATAAAAATGTCTACAATATGAATGGCATCCCCTCAGGAGAGGCCCTTTATTGGGGCCTCCCATCAACAATTATACTTTGAGACCCTAGAACCTGGAAGGGTAATAAAAGAACATGTCCCTAAAAAATGGGGATGGGTGGTGGACACATCTTTTTGGGGGCATTCACTGCGTTTGTGAATGTATGTTGAGGGAAGTCTTATCTGAATACTCATGGCCACGTAAAATCATTGTCACCTATCACAACCTACACTAGAAATTCCCTCCATTCTGAACTTAGCGGGTAATGGTGACTTGATGACTTGCCTTCTCTGAGCCTGAGTTTACTTATCTGTCCAACAGGGAACCGACGA
This sequence comes from Tapirus indicus, assembly GCA_031878705.1. Taxonomy (NCBI): domain Eukaryota; kingdom Metazoa; phylum Chordata; class Mammalia; order Perissodactyla; family Tapiridae; genus Tapirus; species Tapirus indicus. Next base: position 26,633,818 of record CM062937.1, on the reverse strand, counting down.
GATTATTGTGAGGATTAGTGAAATCCCCTGTAAAGGGTCCTACTACAGTGGGTACAGTAGTCTAAGGTGAAAGTCCATAAATAGTGTTGACATTTTTTCCTGTGATTCTTCCTTATTTAAAATGAGTTGACACTTCAATGAACAAGGTTCAACCATTGTAGCTCAAGTATCAGAAAAAAAAATCTATATTTTAAAGAAAGCATAGGAGAATGTGTTGTCTAATTTGTATTGTGTATCAACTTTGTTGATAAACTTGCCAAACTTCTAAAAATAAAAATTTTACAAGTTTCTCAGTAAACACATATGTAGATGGCCTGTAAAATGTAAAGTCCTCATTACATTTTATTTATTATATTCTTTTTTGAGAAATTTAAAAATAATGGAAAGTGCAAAGAATGCTATAACTAACCCTTTGCTCTTCCATCTCCCAGAATTAACAATTATACTTCTATTGGCATATTTGATTTTTATTTGTTTAGAAAAAATAAAAAATTACATAGAGTTGAACTCTCCCCCACCTCCCATTCTGTTCCTTCTTCCTCATGTTCCTCCCATAAAAAACCACTATCATGAGTTTAGGGTGCAACCTTCCAGTCCATTCTTATATTTTTATAGTTATTATATGTGTATTCATGAGTAATATAGATGATTGCTCTTAATTTTTTAAAAATTTTTCATAAATGGTATCATACGATATGTTTTATTCTACAGCTTGCTCTTTTTACTCAGTATTATATGTTTTTTAGGTCTATCTGTATTTAAAAAAATAGATATTTAATTCAATTGTAAAAATGGACTTGAGATATCTTTCAGTTCTTCCAGTGTTTTTGCCTTTTTGGTCTCCAATATTTTTTTAATTTTGAAATGATCACCAGCGTATAGTAAAGTTGAAAGTATAGTCTGATACATGTTTCATTTTCTCCTGAACCATTAACAATGAGTTGCCAACACGAAGTCCCATCACTCCGGAATACTTTGATGAGTGTCTTATAAGGACCTCTTTGACATGGGAACAATACAGCCATTAAAATCCAGAAATTAGCACTGATACGTAACCACCAGCTAATCCTCAGACCCCACTCAAGTTTTAGCAGTTCTCCCAATAATGTCCTTTACTGCATGTAGTTGTCATGACATGTCTTTACCCAGAGTGTCGTGGACTCAGCATTTCCTATTTTATTCAGTGGGTTACAATAGGTTATCTTCTATTGCTAACATTATTTATATCGTTGCTTAAATTTCCCCGGCTGGATCACTGGGAGTTTCTCTAGCTGGCTTCTATGTGTACTTTCGACATGCCTCCTTCATTCCTGGAACACTTCTTCATTTTCTTGACACAACCAGATGCTCCAAACTCATCCTATACCTTCCCTGCCCTAGCTCTGAAATCAGCCATTTCTCCAAGGAGCCTTGGTTTCTTGTAAAGGAGAATGACATCTAAAAGCTAGCAGTGCTAAGTGTGCCTGTTGCTACCTGGGTGTAGCTGCTCCCAGGCTGTCTTAGTGGATAGAGTTAGGGAATGTCTGTGTGGGTGTGTATACACATATACACATACAAACACACATGCACACTCACATCCATATTTATTTCTGTATCTATCTCTACATATTGAGAACCGTGAGTTCACAATATCTCCATTTCCAATCCATCACAGTGCTTTTTCTAGTTTTCTCCCTTTCCATATTTGTAATTTCTCTTACGAACAGTGAGAAAGTTGACTCCTGTCATTCTTTACGTATTTACTTATATGAGCAATGCCCTTGTAAATATACACTCTCTCAATGCCAGTCTCTCACTGTAGCCCTATGTGGATGCCCTTGTCCTCCCACTCAGGTTCTAGTACTCTGCATTGCCCCTTCCCTCCTGCTCTGCTTAGACCCTGAACCCTGTATTGGGCCTCCCCTCCACCTGGACACACTCCTTACCCCTCTTGGCTCTATCGTCCTGTGCTGGGCACCCTCTCTGTGCGGAAGACCTCTACATCCTCCCTGGGCTCTGATACCATGTGCCAGCCAGTCCCAGGCGGGGCCACCCTCCTCACCCCACTCAGGCTCTGACTACTAATGCCAGCGCTCCCCCACACACATGGATGCTCTCCTTTCCCTCCTTGCGATTGGACACCCAAAGTCTGCTTTTGCAAGGTCATGAAACCATTCTTCCATGCTTTTTTCTAAAAGCTGTATTATTTTACCTTTCATATTTAGATTTGCTATTCAGCTGGAATTGATTTTTATATAAAGTGTAAGGTAGAGAGGCCAATATCCATTTTTTTAATATGGCTGATTGATCCACTGTTTATTGTAAAGAATATAGTTCTCCACACCAGCTGTATACTTTAATATATTTTTAAAATGTGTTTTTCTTATGTGTGCTTTCATTCTACCATCTAGACCCTAAAGTTCCTCATTGCCAAGTTGCTAAAGTCAAGCAAAGTGATTATTTGAATATCCAGAACATAGATTAGAATTAGATTAAAGGGTATAGTATAATGAAATTTCCTTTAGACTCCCCAAATGGAGAAAACTCCATTTTCCCAAGTGAGACCAGGAGAAACCTGGTCCTCTGAGATTCTCCCAGGCTGTTTGGTTCCTGTTGAGCACTTAGCATCTTCTTTAGCATTCAGATTCCCAATACATAGAAATGAAGGGTCAATGGCATCAGAAGAAGCTGGTAAAAATATGCATTACATTTACCTAGACCCACCTGTCACTGTTCTGGCTCCTGTGACACCGAATGCTTCATAATCCCATTTGAAATCAGCAAAGTTTAGAATCAAAAGACTTACTCTGGGGGATGTTAGATTTCCTCCCTTCCTAATGTAATTATTCTCCCAATAATTAAGTATTTGATGAAATACTCTTGCTTACACTTAATGGTGTTGAGAATTGTGGAATTTCATGAAAAAAGTTATTTTCCAGATTTGCATGGGGAAAACTGAAACATGGGAAGGTTCAGGAACTTTTCAAAAACTCTGCAACTGGTCAGTGCTAGACTTCCTGATTTTGAAAAGCTGGTTTTGCCCAAATCAGTTTATCTTCATGTTTTTTCCCCCTGTAATAAATTGTAGTTCTATGAGATAGGTCAATATTTCACCTAAATTTTACAAAAGTATAGATGAGGTATAAATATAATCAATGCTAGAGCTAAAAGTTCCTATTTCCTGATATATCAGACTTCACCTGTACTACCTTCTCTGTGTGGTGACAGTTTCTATTTCATTTGGCCTCATATCAGATAGATAGTGGAGCACATTCTGTCCAGAAATATGCTTTCTCTGGTCACACATGTCAGTCAGTCCACCAACCTCCCGAAAAAAGTCTGATATGTTTTTGCTTGTGAAGTTCATTGCTAAAGGATGGAATTAAAATCTGTACTGCCAATTAAAAAAAATCTGTGAGTCACAATATTTCAAAATCTTCAGCTAGTAGCTCCTCTTGGAGAATCCACTTTCATCTGTTGACTAACAGCTGCAGATTTAAGAATCTGGAAAAAATTCAAGGTCATTGCTCAAAAACAAGCTAGTCAAATCTATTCTTAGCAATTTATTACCAGACTAAAATACTTCTGGGTTTTTTAGCTTCATCAGATCTTTTTTTAAACCTGAGATCACAAGGCTATCATTAATCATAGCTGAGATCTATAGTAGCATGAAAAAGTGACCAAACTGCTCCTAGGATATAACAAATTTGGACAATTGCCCTGAAGCTAGTGCTTTGGTCAGAGAGGGGGACCCATGTGCTGGTGACTTAGGAAGTCTTGGGTGGGTAGTGGGCCTTTGACAGCTCAAGGGTTTGATCCAAATGCAAATAACTCTACACCCAGCCTTCATTAAGTTTCCTTTAGTGTTAATTTTAGCCTGATTTCGTCTATATAGGAGAGTGAACCCACAACTCACTAAGGATAGCCACTAGCTATGGCTCTTAGGAAGTTGGTTGCCAATTTGAAAAGGACTTATTCATAGTCATGGGAATGCTGAGAAAGTGGAGTTGGTCTAACTCTAAGGAGTTGGGTGTGCTCTTAGGGATATAAGAAATATCAAGGTAGCTTGAGAAGGAATAAGTGTCAGGGGAAGAGATATTTTTAGGATGGTGTAGAGCACTTGAGCATGCTGGCAGGCTGAGAAGAAAGAGACTGACAGAGACTGAGTGGGAAAAATAAGTTGGAAAGAGAACTCGAGGAATAGAGGAATGGGCATGATTTGGACAAAGAAGAAGACAGAAGACTAACAGTGTCTTTGAACATGTGAAGGTCTGGCCATTCTGTAGAGATGATATAGAGTCATCCTCCCTCTGACTGAGGCTGAAGCAATGGGGGAGGCACTTTCTCTGAAACCAGGCACTCAGGTCAGATAAGTGCTCAGTTTGTGCAATTTACTGAGGGTGAACAGGTGTTTATCGGTTTGAATAAATTTATAGGTAGTAGTCTCTTCTAGACTGGGGAGTCTTGAATTCAGCTCAGAGTATATGACCCTCTTCTTCCCAATGCTAAACTGCTTTCTGGTTTTTAGATAGTAAAGGAGCTGCACTGACTCAGGCCATTTGGTCACATGTTAACAACAGTAGTGTGTTTCCCTTTCTATATAAAGACACCATTAACGTGTACTTCCAACGGAGCTAATGAAATTGCAATAATAAACCCATGTTCCTTGCTTGACTTCAACTGGGAGCTATGACATGAGTCAGAGGTGGTATCTGTGACTATGGAACAGCATGAAACTTCTAAATTGAACAAGGAACCTGGCCACATTGATAGCATGCCCTCACTAAAGGGAATGGCCAGCCAGTTGACACTGGTAAAGACAATGTCAAGTACAGATCAGTGACTGTTTGAGCGGGTAGAAGTCGCCGGGATCGTTTGGTCCATCTTCCTCGTTCTGCAGATTAAGAAGTTGAAGCCCGGGGCCGGCCCAGTGGCGCAGCTGTTTAGTCCACGCTTGGCAGCCCGGGGTTTGCAGGTTTGGATCCCGTCGATGCACTGCTTGTCAGCCATGCTGTGGCAGCGTCCCATATAAAGTAGAGGAAGATGGGCACGGACGTTAGCCCAGGGCCAGTCTTCCTCAGCAAAAAGAGGAGGATTGGCAACGGATGTTAGCTCAGGGCTGGTCTTCCTCACACACAAAAAAAGAAGTTGAAGCCCAGTGGCAGAGCTGCAGTTAGAATCTAGGTCCTTATCCAGAGCTCTTGTCATGACAGTCTTCTTACTTGCTCATTGCTTAATCAAATCATTAACTAATATTTTTATTATTCCACACTACCTTTCCTAGCACTCATGGAAGAGATGATTTTTAATATAAAGAGAACAAATGTGGACTGTAAGTTAACATTGACATAAAACAATACAATAGAGAGGAAGAGTTATAATAATGTTTAGAATTCATCAATTTAAAGATTTCCAAGCCATATTACTTATTACTAGGGAATGTTAATGAGTTTAAATGCTGTTTTTTTTTTCTAGTTGTTTGGTCCTGTACAAAAGTTAAACTCTCTGAAACTTTTCTCATCTGTAAAATATTTATTTGGCAAAGTTGTTTTAAGGATTAGAAATAATGTATGAACGTGAGCAATATTATATTATGTCAAGAATTTTGTAAGCATTCAATTAAAAATCTACATACTCAAAAAAATACATATGGTCAATAGAGGGACCTTAGTCCGTTAAAGCTACAAGATTATAACAGATAGAATATTGCCCATGAGTCTTTGGTGGCATCAGGTTACATGTGAACTCGGGCTTTTAAAATTGCCCTCCTCAAATGAAGAAAGTTCCAGTGAACTTCATGAACCCAATCAGTCTTAGTGTGAAATGTCAACTATCCTGTGATCATCAGGAATAGAAATCTAGTTCTGTGAATCTTCCACCTTAGAGTTGAGCTCCTTTAATTGGCCCGTGATTTTTGACACCAATGAACAATTAGAAGGAATAGGAACACCATTTTCAATCTGGGACTGAACAGCAAAAAGTATACATAATCATAATTTGTTAGGGGCTTACTTACACATTACTTAAGAGGAAATGTGTTAGATATATTTATACAAATTATCTTAAGTCTTACAACAATCCTGTAAGGTAGGGATTACAATCCTAATTTCATGGTTGATGAAACCAAGGTCTGGAGAGATTTCATGATTTCCCTCTATCTTACAGCTAGAAGATAGTAGAGCTCTGTCTCAATTCAGCTCTGCCTGTGTCCAAAGCTTATTTTTGTAAACTCCAAGCTCTGATACCTGGAGTAAGTTCTACTGAAGTGAAATCTAGGAAATAAGTTTTACAAAGCTTACCAAGGGCTTTGTTGTCCCATGAAAGTGTTATACTCATTCTACCGAAAGCTGTTAAACTTCTTGTGCAGAAATAATGTGAAGCAGCATAGTGAGGTGGTCAAGAGCATGGATTCTAACCCACACCACACAGGTTCAAATTCTGGCTCCGCCATCTACTACAGGAGCAGCCTTGGATAACCTCTTTGTGTTTCTGTTTCCTCATCTGTAAGATGGGAAGAAAGAGGGCCCACCTCACAGGGCTGCCGTGAAGATCAAATGAGTTAATACACGTGAAGCACCCAGAACAGCGCGTTGTACACAGTAAGAGCTGTGTAAGCGTTAGCTATTGCTATTATTTCAGCAATGATCCAGCATTTTCCAGAAAAGGAATTTCATGTGAAACATCGAAACAAGGAGGAACATTTCTACCTATGTTGTTTCTTTTGTTCCTAACCATTTTTAATCTTAGGAAGCTATTTATTTAACATATTAGTGACAAACATGTATTTATATTAATAGTGTTCTTTTTTAAAATAACAGCTTTATTGAGGTATCAGTCACATACCACCTAATTCACCCATTTGAAGTGTAATTCAGTGGTTTGTAGTATATTCACAGAGTTGTGCAAGTTGAATTCAAGACTCCTCAGTCTAGAAGAGGCTACAGGGACTCTAAATTTATTCAGACCAATAAACACCCACTCACCCTCATAAACTTCACAAACAGAGCACTTATCAGACCTAAGTGCCTGATCCAGAGAAAGAGCCTTCCCCATTGCTTCGGCCTCTGTCAGAGGGAGGATAACTCTATATCATCTGTACAAAATGGAAACCTTCACGTGTTCAAAGACACTGTTAGACCCTCTGTCTTCATGGTCCAAATCATGCCCATTCCTCTATTCCTCAAGTTCTCTTTCCAACTTATTTTTCTCTATCTAGAATTCCTACCATTGAAGACATTCTTTAGATTAAAAGACTGTTTCCAGAACAAAACACGACAAATATTTGACATAAATGGAGGCAGTAGAAAATTATCAGTACTTGTCAGCATGAGTTAGTCTAATCGATTAGCTGGCAGAGCAAGCATTAATCAGAGGGATTAGGTTCAAGGACAGGCCTATTCTTGAAAAGGAGTGAAGAAGTTTCTAGCACTAAGCAGTGTTCTGGAAGGGTCATGGTTGGGAGCTTCGGGAACTCAGAGAGCAGCAGCTGGAGCCCAGATGCATGAAAGGGCAGGCTGAGTGACCTCTGCACCTTTGGCATAACTGTACATAGAGCAGGCTCTTGCACGTGACATTGGTTGCTTAACCTTGGTACTCCAGGGAACCACAGATATGTGCACACTTGCCACATATACACATTATGGGTAATACACATGTCTGTTTTTCAGGTCCTATACTTCAGAAAAGGAGATAGAATGGGAATTGGGCCCCGTGAGAGGTAGTTCTCAAACTCACAACATAATTTTGCTCTTGGTGCAGAAATAACAACTTGTGTATACTGTTTCACCAGATGAGTAATTGAATAAACAAATGAAAGGAGTAATTTTCATTCTCAAACAAATATTTGGCATTTTATATAATCTTACTTAAAAGTCTGTTTATGCTTAATACTTATTATAAGGGTAGCAATTAGGTTTTAAGAGTAGATATTGTATTATTCTTTGAATAATGGATAATGGAATTGTGCTTTGGGTTTTTATAAATTAAGACATGCTGACATGCCTTATTCCTAGAGAAAGGAAAACATGTTATTAGACATTCTCTGCACACTTAGACCAAGTTTTCAGATTATTAAAAAGCTAACGTTAATGTCAGATTTTATGTTCCTCTGAAATGAATGATTGATAATATTACCAAAAAATTTGAAAGAAAGTATTATGATAAGCAACCACTTCTTATAGGTGCTTTGTTTTAAAATTAATCACATGAAGCATTCTAATTAGCTTAAAAATGTCAATTGGTAAATACAGAAGAAAGTATTCAAAAATCCATTTTGTTCTGCTTAGTATTCAACATCTCTTACTTGGCAGGTTCTCAAATAAATGTTTATCGAGCTCTCTCCAAAATGAATAGAGACTTGAGAGAATTACCCTGAAATAGTCATATAGATCAGGTAAATGGTTTATTTACTTGTTGTCCGAATACCCTCATTCTTTCTTGAATCGTCTTATTTATGCTTAAGATTCAGATGGCATAGCATAAATAATAAAAGAACATTAGGCCGTGATGACACGATAATAAAGACTAATGGATATAAGCACCAGTTTCCCGGGACTGAAATCAAATCTGTTCAAAGGACAACTTGAAAAAATTTTGCAACTAAAGTTATTATTAGAAGAGACTCGAAGCTCCATTCTGCTTATCTTGGGATGTTCCCATGTGTTGGACAAACTTTAGGTTATCTCATGTAGACATGAGTAAACTTTGGTGTCACATTAACCTTTAAGCTTCACTCCACTTACACAGGTGCAAAAATGTGATAACTAGAGCTGTTTTTTATTCAGTCAATCATCCTATCAGTAGAGAGTGTAGCAACTCTAGCCTATTTAGTTAATCGTGAGTCCAAAGTTCACAGATGCCCAATTTTTAATCATGGATAGTTTCATTGATCATTATTTTATTTTATTTTTTTCCTCCCCAAAGCCCCAGTACATAGTTGTATATTCTAGTTGTAAGTCCTTCTAATTCTTCTATGTGAGCTGCCACCACAACATGGCTACTGACAGACCAGTGGTGTGGTTTTGTACCCAGGAACCGAACCCGGGCCGCCAAAGTGGAGCATGCCAAACTTTGACCACTAGGCCATCAGGGCTGGCTCTCATTGATCATTATTAGCTTTAATAAGCTTATAAATCTAAACAGAGTGACTCATCTGTTTTCTAAGAAAATATGTTATTCTGTGAGCTAAATCAAAACTGGTTGGCATTCTTTGTTCATGGTATGAATTCCTATATAGAATCTGTTGCGAATTCGTGGTTGAAGGACAAAAATGCTAGTATAGGGGGAAATATTGCTTTCCCATTTGTTTGCTTTTTTAAAGAAGTTTTAATTCCTTTCCATTTCAACATTGCTATTTTCACTCTGTCCTTTATATATTTTAAAACAATTTTCATATTGCATTTATTTCTATTTATTAATTCTGTAGTTAATTCCACTACATGTTTAAATTTCTAGATTTGTCAAAGAATAATTTTTTTTTTTTTTTTTTGGTGAGGAAGACCAGCCCTGAGCTAACATCCGTTGCTAATCCTCCTCTTTTTGCTGAGGAAGACTGGCCCTGGGCTCACATCCGTGCCCATCTTCCTCCACTTTATATGGGACGCCGCCACAGCATGGCTGACAGGCAGTGCGTCGGCGGGCGCCCGGGATCCGAACCAGCGAACCCCGGGCTGCCAAGCGCGGACTAAACCGCTGTGCCACCGGGGCGGCCCCTGTCAAAGAATAATTTTTATTACAAATAATAAATGTGCCATTTTAGGGCATGCTTCACACGCCTTAGTCACATAATCAGAATTATCAGATTTAAGCCATCTCTCTCCTAAATTTCAGGTTAGAACTATATTACTTTTTAAAACTATACTACATTTAAAAAAAACTCATTATTAAACACCTGAACTTAAGCAGTTCATTATGTACTCTAGTACATCTGAAACATATAAAATATAATTTTAAGGAAAATACTCTCTCTTGGCTAACATACAATGTACATTAATGTACAGTATAATGTCTAATGTACACTTTTCTCATGAGTTTTTCACTCTTACTTAATTTAACCTCTTTTTAGTCTGGTACACATCCCCTGAACTGTGCTTCCTGACTCCAGGTCAGAGATGCTATTTTACCTTCTCCAGGTAATACCTAGCTGGGAAGTGCCGTGGGGTGCGTGGGAGTGTGGGGGCAAAGAGGGGACACCTTTGGGCATTAATTGCTTCTCAAACAGCTTCTATTCAATCCTCCTTAGAGTAACTCCATCTTTATCCCCTAGTCCAGAAATGCCCGGTGCTGTCAATTCCCATACCCTTTCAAGATTCTAGAGGGTAAATTGGGTTGGTTTTCAGTTTTCTCCACTGCAGCTTTGGATTTTAACTTTCTCACCTTTTCTAAGTCAGTTACCATTCATTTGCTCTCTAGCTTCCAAATTTTAAGTTTATATCCTTCCCAGAACAAAATATTTTAGAATAAGAACATCTGAACAAAAAATGTGTTTTGGATACATTCATTTCTTTGATCTCAAAGTTTCTTATTTATTTTACTTGAATGGCTCTGTTAATGCATTTATGTTTCGGGGTAGGGGTTCCAGTTGCAATCTCAAATGCCTGTAGGGGCCAGGCAAGTGTTCTGGCTCCTCTTACTGGATCAAAACCCTAGACAGGTCAGGGTCAGAAATAGTTAAGTTTGGGAGAATCCCAGAGTATTACAACTTGTGCCCTATTTTCCATTTGGGACACTAGGAGAATACTTGCTTCAGGCCCATAGGCAGCAGCGGCAGTAGGGTAGAGATGACTCTGTGACAAGGTGGGGAGACAGAGGGCCTAGACGGTCCCCACCCTGCTGGTTCCCCATGGTTTGTACTTAAAGGGAACAGTCTCAGAAGTTCCCATGTGTCCCCAGTGAGGAGCATGGGAAGTAGGTAAGACATGGAAGTCAAGGGTACTGCCATGAGGCCATCATAGTGAGAGGCAAGGGGACAAAGCAGAGCCAGGGGCTAGATGGAGTTCATGTCCAAGATGCAAAGGATCCATGACTTCAGGGAAGGCTGAGTTGAAACATTTGGAGGGTGTGGTAGACCTGGGTTGTTGCCTGGTCCCAACTATATCCAGAAATCAGACCACAAGTGAAACCATGGATTTCAGCAGTGGATACAAGCAGGACCCCAGGAGACCAGCAGTCCCTCCCCTCCTCAGGAGTCCAGTAACCTGTCTCTCTTGGAGACACCATCTTGGGAAAGAGGAGGAGGTGGTAGTGAACGTTTGAGCACAAAGAAACAGCCGTGATGGAGTCTGGACCTTGAATTTAACTAAATATTTGTCTGAAAGAGACATTTAAAATGAAAGAGACTATTTCAAAGCAAAAGAAACTTTTAATCTGAAAGAGACTGAATTACCTTTAACTAGCAAATTTAAATGCCCCTCGTCAGCAGAAATTGTGGGCTCATAAGAAAGAGTAAATGAGTTATAAAAATTAAAGAAGCCACATTTTTCTTAAAATACCTGAGTTGTTAGTATACATGTCAAGATATGATTGGGCCCTCTCGTTGGAATGTTGATTTTATCTGCATTCATTGAGTGCCACTTCATTAGGTATTTTAAAAATGTTTTATATTTTTATTATGTATGTTGCATCCAGTGGTATAATTGTTTGAATATGAAACTAGAGAAATCCAGGGAATTTCTCCCTGCCATGCACTATAACAGTGAAAACAGATAACAGACAACTGCAGGTCATGTTAGAATACAAGATTGCCTTCTGGTATTCACTACAATCGCAAAATCAGCTTGTTAAGGAAAGACAATTAGACTCCCCCAAATATCTTGATGTTTACGTGTTTGATGGTCAAAATATAAATGCAAATTGTGGAGTATGATGTACAAAAAAAATTATTGCTTTAAATATCATTAAGTTATTGCTAGCCCCAAAGAGAAAAAGAGTTGCAAAACATAGCTGAATGTACGTTTCTGTGATAGCAGGCATTTGCCTCCCATTCCTCTTCCTCAAGAACACGTTAAGATAAATGTCTAAAAGCCTTGGTTTTCGATTTGGAGCCAACAGTTTGCTACACTTCTGCCCAAAGCCGTGAATGTCTTCCCGTGTACGTGCGCGTGGGTGAGTGCGTGCGTGCTCGCGTCTGCAGACGACTTAAGCTCTGGGATAGAGGGTCACTGTGTCGTAGCCCTCTGGGGGCCTCGTGCGGGCTCGTGCATGAGTTTCGCAGTACAGCTCCCCCTCCACGAAGAAGTAGCCCTTCTGTTTGAGGTTGAGGTTACAGTCAGCACACACGAAGCACTCTGGGTGCCGGTACTTATCCCGCGCCTTCACAACGGCACCGCTGTTGACAAAGAGGAGATCCAGTAAAAACCCACAAAGCCCAAAAGCTGACACAAAGGGAGAAACACTGCAGAGAAGGCAGGGGTTATCTGGTCCACGTTCAGGAAACAATAGCCTCCAGCTGTGAAACCGGGCACAGCTGGGATACTGATGTAATTGTCAGAAAGATCCAAGATCACCCTAGTAAGCCATCACGCGCTTCTCTCTGATGGTGACGTGTGAATATTTTTCAAACAGATCGTTTATATAAAAATTATAGAATCTTACTACGTGATCTTTAGTTTCTTTGAAAGAGGGAGACAAGATACAGATAGGACAAGCACCTCTGCAAAGGGTTCTGATTTTGACCAGGGTTGTTGTCTACACAACTACAAGTCCCTCCGGTTGCTCTCCATCTTGCTGGTCCAGCCTCTATTCTATGGAGCACAGGGGAAAGAGATCAAAGAGCAGAGATGGAATTTCCACTGGGTAGGTGGACTCGCCTCTACTGTCAAAACAGTTTACCCACCTTAGGAGCAATAATTGCTTTTGGTAACATCACAAACTGTTGTATTTTATGAGGACCTGTCTGCTCCCCAGTGCCCTGTCCTGCTTATTTCTCTCTGTCTCACATTTCGCTCTTTGCTGTAACCGGGCTTATCTCCCCCTGCCCTCCTGGGATGTACCCTGATAACTGCATGGATGGTGCCTCAGTGTGTGACCTAATGGCAGAGGAACAGAATGAAGGGATGGGAGAAGTGGCCACATGGGGCATTTGCAGTGGAGAGACTGAAATGATCTGGTTCACTTGAAGATTTGAACTAGCAAGTGTGGCTATTCAAACAGAAAGGCCCTTGAAATGGAAGCTGACTGTATTTTTAAAAATTTAATGTCAATATTCGTGCATACCCTCAAGAAACAAGGTAAAGATGTGTTCATGCCACTTAAGAAACAGGGTAGGGGGCCGGCCCGGTGGCGCAGGGGTTTCGTCCGCGCTTGGCAGCCCGGGGTTCGCGGGTTCGGATCCCGGGCGCCCGCTGACGCACTGCCTGTCAGCCATGCCGTGGCGGCATCCCATATAAAGTAGAGGAAGATGGGCACGGATGTTAGCCCAGGGCCAGTCTCCCTCAGCAAAAAGAGGAGGATGAGCAACGGATGTTAGCTCAGGGCTGGTCTTCCTCACCAAAAAAAAAAAAAAAAAAAAAGAAACAGGGTAAAGATAATGTGTTTTAATTAACAACCCAATGACACCGTATTTGTTTCCCTGGGTCTTATACAGAAAAGGAAATACTCAAAGACTATATATTAACAAAAGGAGGGATTTTTGAAGTGAAGTTATGATTCCTGGACATGATTTTTTAATATACTTCTGGGGCAATTTTTTTAAAATGAGACTATATCTGAAATTATAAGTCGAGATTGCTGACTCACATTATATACCCATTTTAGGGTACATCTAAGGAATTCTGGTCAAAATATGCTAAAGCTGGCAGATGTAGTTCAAGTCAATGAATAGAAACAGACACTGGATACCAAGATTTATAGTGAATTCCTGAGTTAAAAATGAAACTTACACAATGCCACTGCCACATTTGTCACAGAGTGGCATCCTCTGTGTGCTGCCAGCGCCACCGTGGACTTTTGTAACTGGAGCTCTCACACTCCGAGTTCCAGCAGGACGGTCATCTGAAAAAGAAAGTGTCTCCATTTATGGCAGGGAACAGCTGGCCACAGTTTGTACTCTGCCTCTATTTTAAGGTGTGCACTTTAACCTGAGGAATTCTTAAGTTGCACCCGGACTATCATTTCAAGAGGAATAGGACCGGTTGAAGCATAACTTGTTCTGAAATAGAGCCTTGCAAAACAGAATTAATTAAAAAATTTTGTTTTTGTTGTTGTAGGGAGCTATTACAAAATGCTCCAAGGAGCAGAGAACATTTTGCACTTTTTTTATTCTTGTGGTAAAATATACATAACATAAAATTGACCATCTTAACCATTTTCAGTTGTGCAATTCATTGGCATTAAGTACATTCACAATGTTGTTAAACTATCACCTATATCCATTTCCAGAACTTTTTCATCATCCCAAACAGAAACTCTGTACCCATTAGACAGTAACTCCCAATTCCCCTCTCCTCTCAGACCCTGCTAATGTCTATTCTAGTTACTGTCTATGACTTGCCTATTCTAGATTCCTCATGTAAGTGGAATCATAGAATATTCGTCTTCTTGTGTCTGGCTTATTTCACTTAGCATGATGTTTTCAAGGTTCATCCATGTTGCAGCATGCATCAGAATTTCCTTCTTTTTTAAGGCTGAATAATACTCCATTGTGTGTGTACACCACATGTTGTTTATCCATTCATCTATGGATAGACATTTGGGTGTTTCCACCTTTTGGCTATCGTGGATAACGTTGCTATGCACATTGGTGTACAAGTATCCGTTTGAGTCCCTGCTTTCAATTCTTTTAGGTATATACTTAGGAGTGGAATTGCTGGATCACACTGTAATTCTATGTTTAACTTTTTAAGGAGCCACCATACTATTTTCCACAGTGGCTGTACCAGTTTACCCATGCATTCCCATCAGCAATGCACAAAGTTTCCCATTTCTTTACATCCTCACCAACACTTGTTGTTTTCAATTATTTGACGATAGCCATCCTAATAGGGCATTTTTGCATTTTTGTGAAACTTTTAAAGGACAATATTTATCTTTGTGGGGGGGGGGCATTGGTAAAAGTATGAGCCCTGAAGACAGCAGGAGTGGACTGGAGACCCAGCTCTGCTTCTTACAGGCTGTGTGACTTTGTACAAATCCACCCTATTTATGCCTCAGTTTCTCATTTGTTAAATAGGGAAAATAATAGTTTCCACCTCACAGAGCCATTGTGAGGATGAAATGATCATGTATGGGAAGTACTTAGCACAGGATTTGGAACATAGGAAGGGTCGATTACAGTGTTGTTTTTAAATTTTGATGATGACAATACCCTGGAGGATGGGGGAGGCTGAGAAATTTTGCAATATCCTTTTAAAACTCTACTTTAAAATTTATAAGCTGAGCTAGCCCTTGACTACTTTGGATGGAATTTATCTTTGGTGCCCTTTTACCACCAAGTTGGTGGCTACTTGGATGTGTCTCGAAAGCTCCTTTCCTAAACCAGGCACTACCCAAATCCTTCTGAGATTCATTTGCTTACTGATTAAAATCACTTTTTAGACTTTCATTCCCAGAATGTTTGTCCTCCCCTCCCCTGACCCTTCCAACAGCCTGTATCAATAATGTTGCAGAGGTTCATGGCTGCTCACCATCGTTGACTAGTTCCTGGAGCACTCTGAAGGAGCCTGACTGGCGAGGCTGAGTAGGTTCATCCCTATTATCATGGAGCATCCGGTACACGTCCGACTCGGGGGGCACCGAGGCGGTGGGTTCACTGAAACAATATGGCGGCGAAGCAGCGTCAGGAGCGTTGGGAGGCACCAGGTGTGCAAGAAGCCACAAGACATCAGTAAGCAGTCATCACTATATTTACAGCAACTCTTCTGTACTTTCAAGTTAATCTCTATTATAGTTAAACATACAATGTGAATTCACATGGTTGCCTTAAAAATATCATGAATTCACCTGGGGATCACATCCGCACTTATCCATTTTGGCAAAATAGTTTGGAGGGCGACTAAAATGTGATTGTTAGGAAATAGTAACTTTAAAAAAACAGCACTTGCGTCTTATGGATATATAATTATAATGTGAACAAATTAACTTTTCTCGGAAAAAAGACAACATACACATGATAGAAAGTGCAGGAGTGAGCCCAGTTTGATTATTCTCAGTCATAAAGTTGTCAATAAAATTCAGATTCATTTCTGATACTAAACTAAACGGAGAGGGTTTAATTTTGTTTTTATGGTTAATTTGCTTTGTTAACTCCTGGAAACAACAAAGATGTTTTGCTTGAATATTGAAGAAATTCAACTCATCAGTGTTTGAAAGCACATAATGTAGAAACTTTCACATATACGTAGTTATATATAAATATATATATATAAATACTACCCTGTATTTTCTAAATAGCCACATTATAATTCATTTACAACAAACTTTAATATAATTTTTAATAAACTTTCTATAAATATATTCATGATGAGCTATTAAAAAATGCCATAATAAGACTACATGTCAGGCACTAGAAACTTTATTATTTTATGTCATTTAATTACATTATCTATAAAAGGTACTTGCTATTTGCACATATTTTTATTACCTATATAATTTTTGGAAATAATTATCTTATATATCTGAAATTCCTTGCAAAATGGCTTTGAAATACGTTATGCTATTATTATCTCATAGTATTCATCCCAAGAGATATCTTTGAGATACTGTTACATAGCACTCTTAAGCATTATAATACTTTAACTTATAAAAATTGGTTCTGTAATATTGAAGGAAGTAATAAGATTTTATCTTATAATAAATTTTTTTCATCGAAAAAGCTTGATGGCAAAAGTACTTTGAACAAATATTCATACTAAAGAAGAAGTTTGTCAAAATAGAGACCAATGGAAATTAAGTGTCTACATTAATAGCTTGAGGTATTCACTTATAAACCCCTATTCATGGCAAAAAATTTAAATGGAAAAATAATTACCTCTCCATAGATGCCATTAGGAGAGAGAAAAGGTATCATCTCTTTTAAAACTTCTCTGAACCTCTCATCCTTTTCCCAATTTTTGACCCCCAAAGGAGAGACAGTATGCTAGATTATAAATCACTTTTGAGAAGTATTATACCAGATATTTGTAAAGTACATTGTAGCTCTTCAAAAGACACATACATTTGGTCCTTTCATGATTTAATTCTATTGTGATCTGTCACATAAAGCTCTACTTAGTTAATTTTTCAAATCACTTTTATCATTAGGCTTACATATTTGCAATAAATCCTTAGTATTTTTTTCTTTAAAGCTTTTCACACAGCTTTTTTTCAATTAAGACGACGTTAAAAGACACGAGTAAAGTTGACATTGCCCATGTGTTTAGTCAATATGCCCATGGTTCAAAAAGACTCATATTACCTCATGGAGGGTGTTTCCCCTAGAGCTGTTGAAACCTGACCCTGAAGTGTTTCCATAATATTGTCATCTGAGTACAACTGCATAGGTGTGTTAAACTGGGCGTGTACAATCTTCACACCAGGAAGTTCCATTTCCAAAGGAATGTTAGGGGCCATCTTAGCAGCAACTTTCAAGTCACCTGGGCAAATAGTACTAAGAGTACTGACAGAAGAAGGGGTGCTACGTCCACTGCCACCGTCAATACCGGACGGAGTACTGCATCCACTGTGTTAATGACCACGTTACACAGAGGTGACACGGGAACCAGAAAATCCAGACAGAACACAGAGAACAAGTACAGAGAGGTTAAAAGGAATTGAAGACAAAAAGGAAGAGGTGAATTCAATTAAATTAAAACAAAATGTTTATTTTAAAGAGGGAAGATGTTTAAAAATTCACGATTGAAAAAAGTTTAGCACAATTAAAAGGCACAGGTGAGATTGCATTTTTTGGCTCTCTTCTCCCAGGAGATATGTAAGTTGAGGGTTGCGTATAAATAAGTAGAGAAGATACGACTATCCTCACTTTTTAAAAATAGGCCAAATAATGTTAAACTTGACAGTATCACAGACAAATGATGCAGGGAAATTACATTGGCTGGACATCCTTTTACATTTCTGAGGTGCAATATTTAAAATGAAAACATTAGTGAATGATCCTTCACCAATAGTAACTGAATATGCAGCATGAAGATCCAAATATTTAGGTGAAACATTTCAAACTAAGAAGTATGTTTCAGAAATGCAGTTGAGTTTTAATTGAATACTAATTGGCAACTTGTAGGTTATGTGATGACGATTATGTTTTAAGGCTATTTTGTCAATGTTTTGTTGTTACTATTTTAGCTTTTTCTATTTTCATTCTTTAATTTTGTGAAGAATACACTTGAAGAAATTGTTCAGTGATTTTTACAGGCTCTAGGAAGAGCCAATAAATGCTTGTCACCTTGAAATTAATGATTAGAGGGCAAATAAAGTGATTTTGGACTCTTTGGATTCTACCCAGGGCTAAGATATATTTCTTTAATACATAGTTATTTTATATAAAATTTTGGAAGCACACATATATTTCCATGCATATTTCTCATTTCCTTTTAAAGACAAGTTGAGGGGACATATTCTAAATGTCAGAAAGGCCAGTCATGCAATTTAAAGGACAACTAGGGAGATCTCATATTCTCTATGAAGCTGAATAGGAGGCAAGTCACAACTGATATGCTGATGACTAAAAAGTCATTTTTCTATGTGCATTTTAAGTGCACATGAGAAACGCATTTTACGAGAAAATGGAACATACTGAGATTTTTAAAAAAGCACAGTCATTTAAGACAAAACCAAAAGAAATATTAGTATTAATGTAAACATCTATCATGCCCGCCAGTTAGTGCTGCTGTAAACTCAAGTCAGAGAATAATTTATATGGTGTATTTATCTCAAAGTCAGTATTCTCTTAAGGCTCAAGTATGGCTCCATTTACTTTCCAGGGCTACTAATGCTAACCTTAGGCCCATAGAGAGAGCAGAACCCACAGAATATTGGACATTGATTTTGTTGGCTTCATCAATGTTGCAACCTGATTAATCTGGACAACTCATGCCACTAAATGGATTTAAAGAAATTTTTTTCTTGTGTTATCTAATTCAACCACCTGCACAACCTAAATGAGGCAGGTAAATATAGACTTGCTCTTTCACTTCCTGGCTGTTCAGAACCTGTTTAAAACTCAATCTGTAAATTGGTTGATCACATACAAAAATGTCAAGTGGCTTATTCACCATTTTCATAGGCTCAACACTACCTGGCTCTGGAAATTGACTTAAGTTGGTAAAAGAATAGAAGTAATATTTCAGTTATAGTGCAGCTTAGCCAGGATCATATTGATTGGACCTAAGTATAATGGAGCTTATTAAATTGTAATTTAGGGATTTGAAACACTGAGTTAAATCTTGAGAGATTTGGGTGCAAAATCGTGAACCTTTTCAACAAGCATTTATAACAACTCTGACCTTACTGTGCCAGGCACAGTGCTAGATGGTGGACAGATAGACCGTGATCAGTTCAGAACTTACAGATATACCTTATTTTATAGTTGTAATTAGTAATCTTTTTCTGTTATTAGTGTTCTTGTACACTTGCATGTTTGTGTATATAACTTTATTTAAGCAAAGAATTGTGTCTTCTATTTCCTACTTTATCATTTTATTTAGGGGCCCATGTCTATTGAATAGATAGAAAATGAACCCTAAGCAAACAACAATTACCTTTTTATAAGTTTCTGGGACAATTTTAAAAGATCTCTTGAACTGATGCTCTAAATGAAATAGTTTTCATGGACTTATCACTGTGGATAGCATCATGAGTCACCATGACCATCCTGTGACTTGGAAAGGTAGGTACTAATGGGATTTCTTGAGATTGACTTAGTGATTTGGCAAGACCACCTGTTTGGCTGATGAGACACTCAATTACTTCATGCCTGGACAGACCATTAGGCAGAGAACTAATTCCCTTGGTGTGTGTACAGACTTTTGGGGGCATGCTTCTGGAAATGACTTTCTAAAAACCACTCACAGGATTGTATCTTATCATTTGGATCTATAAAATACCCTGTATATATTTTTAATTATAGCTTTGGCTTTAAAAATTTACATATTTGCATATGAAAATACTGGTCTTTTAATATGCTTCAATTATAATGAAATAATGAAAAGAACTGTAACTAGTAGTAAGACCCCAAGGAGATTAACATATTAACAACATAGCATCTCCAACTTACTTCTGATTAAAAAGTTGTTCATCAATGGTGTACTTATAACTTGGTATGTAGCCACTCAAAATTCCACCTTGACAAAGAATCACTGGGTAAGAACAAGAAATTCAGAAGCTAGAGCAAATAGTGAGAGGGCAAAGGAAGAAAGGAAGGATAGTAGAGGCGTTTTTACAATTCTTTAAGATTTGTGTACTGGTACCTGTTTTTTAAGCAAATCCTCTCATCCCTGTTTCTCTTCTCCCCTCTTCCAAATTCAGCTATACTGAAAGGCACCTTCCAATGACAAAATTATGAGTGGCTTGTCATTATCACCATGTTTGAATTAAAACAAAAATATAGAAGGGCATTATATACCTAAATCTCTCTGTCTTTCCCTGAATTTTTATATAATTAAATGTGTTCTGGTCTTTAGCAAAGGCAAGATATGTGTTCCTCTAATGTATCATTTTATTCAAGTCTCCTGAAGTCCTATACCTCAAGTTAGTGACTGACAGTTACGCTAACCTCAAAAGAATGCAAGTATATTAATTTTACTCTGCATATTTAGGAAGTTGCATATATATTTATTCAGTAGTAAATAATTGCTAAAATACTAAATGCTAAAATATGCTAAATAAAATGCTAAATAGTAGCATTTTAACATTTAGTCTAGTGTTGTTATGTTATTGGGAGTGGGGCTGGGAAGCTGTTGAATGTGGAAAAATAGGGAAAAGATGCAGAGGAAGATGGAATGGGAAGAAGGGGAAAAACAGAAGTAAAAAAGAATGGTGGAGAGTTGCAAGTATGAGCTCCTGGTTCCTCTTGCGCTCAGGAAATATTATTAGGTACTCAGGATTTTGTTCCTTTAGCTAATGAACATTTATTGAGCATTTACTCTGTCCCAGCCTCATTTCTCAGTGCTGGGGATATAAGGTGCTTACATCCAAGTGAGGGAAGATGTATTTGGTAGTCATTGCCTTTCTAGCATCTTTCTCCTGCTCTTTCACTGCATTGCTTCTTTCTGGGTCTGATAATACAAAATTGTCTGGCTTATTTTGAGGTAATCCTCTGGCCCTGACTCTAGTTTATGGAAAGGTCTGCACCTGGAAATCATATATCAAGTGATGACTGACCATTCACAACAGGTATCATAAACTCAGATGTCTCCAGGGGCTAGGAGGGTCACACATATATGAAAGTGGGTCAGGTATCATATGCTTAGGAGCAATGGGCTTTTTGACAAGATGGAGAGTAGATGTTCCATCTTAAGGCACTTCTTTAAGTTCAATTTTTTAAAACAACAGGAGGGTTAAATAAAACATTGGCTGTGAATCGAATCCACCTATGGGCCACTAGTTTGGGACACCTGATGTAGATCATTATTCAGTGATCCTAACCTGTTGGGTCAATCTAGCCTAACCACCAACTTCCTTCCTCTGGGCTGATTAATGTAGCTGAGGTCAAAAGAATGGGTTTGAGTTTTCCTGAAGTCACTACTTCCTCATGTGGCAATGAAGGACATTAATTTCTTCCCCCTTAGGTTGGAATTCAATTTCTAGAGGAGATATTTGAAAAGATCTGTTTCTCTGATTGATAAACAATGAAGAGCTTGCTCATTATTATTCCAGTGTGTACACAGTTATCCATGAGGGTAACCAATGTATCGCCTTCCCTATCAACTCTTTCTTTATACTTATTTTCTCCCAAGTAGACAAGTTCCTTTTCAAGAGGCCTCTCTTCCTTTGCAAGTATCCATAAAAATGCAAATTTATTTTTATGTCAGAGCTAGAAGGAGTGGGGTTACCCAGTGGGCTCGATGGTGCAGTGAGAAGCAGGTGCTGAGGTGGGATGATCAGAGTCTGCCAAACATATAAAGCTACACCAGGGTTCCCATGTGTGCCCCACCTGCTTCCTTACTCCTGAGTGGGGGCTGGTTTCCATTTCTGTTCCTGCTGGCTGGGCCTTCCTGACTTGGGATGGGGTACGTCTGCCTGCCTCAAAGGTCAGTGTGTTCTGGATGGGATCCTCAGAGCAGCAGGGGTATTAGTTATAAATATATGTGGTGATTGTGTAACATTTCACACCTCTATAATCTTGTCAATATTTACTCTCAGAAATGGAGGTTAGTTGGCTACTATTCTCTGCTAAGTGAGTTTGTTTCTTGTGCTTTTGAAATAAGCTTCAAAATGAGAAGTCACTCCAAACACCTAAAAGTTACTTTTCTTGGCGATTAGTAAGGATTTATTAAAGAAGCATGCACTCAAATTTCACAATCTCAAAGCTGATGACCTGCTTCGGCCTGGGATTATGAAAGGTTTGGGCCGAATATTGTGCTTGTGTTCAAAGTAGTTCACATCCTGTAAAGACAAAGGGTTAAAAAGTCCCTCAGTGGAAGATTAATATATATTTTTTTAGATAAAATTAACCGAACGATAATTGTACAGAGAGGATTATTTACCACCAATTATTGACATGACTAACAAGGGTGAGGATAGAACCAGAGCAATTTCTTCGTTTGCACCATCTATTCACTAAATGTTCAGGAGCTGGCGGATTGGACTGCAGAACATTAGAACCATGTTCTAGATGCTGGACTTGAAAATAAAAATCTGATAGTGCCCTCAGGAAAGTAAAAATAAAACAGCAAGAGCTGGACTTTTGAAAGGAAAAGAAATCGTAATATCACTGTTAGGAACATGGCCAGAAACTGAGTCCGATACTTACTTTTGAGGTGAACTGGGAATGAGACCCCGCAGCTGTCCGTGAAGCGCATCTTGTATATTGCTAGTTGAATAGAGCCCAATGGGTGAGTTATAGGAAGCGCTCACTACCTGTCTTTTGTCATCAATGTTTGCTGCTGCAACAAAAGGCTGGGCCCTTCTGTTGTGCGCGGTACCAATGGGTTTGAACTCCTGTACAATGGCAGACAAAATACACAGAGCCACAGAATGCACGACAAAGCCGTTAATGAGCAAACCAACAGCATCACTATTGTTAATCAAGGCTTCTTTACCCATTATGAGATTAATGGCAAGGATGAAGGAGGAGTTAGGTGTAAACCTTTGCTACATCTTCCGTGAAATTTACATGTGCTATATTCAGCCACCAGATGTTAAGGTGCAAAGGAATTGACTGTATTTAAAATATTATAAAATAATTTGAACATGGTATCTTTCGTCTGCCCCCTACTGACTTCTACATCTATAGCTTCTCATATGACTCATTTGAATACAGAAATTTTATGTCAGAAAGGAGATTTTTGGCTTAGAAAAATGATTATAATTAACATTTTCTCAAGTAGAAGTTACATAGGCTTTCTCTTCTATTAGTATCTTACTAAAATTTCCTCCATTTTAGGAAGTGGAGGAATAAAAAAACAATCAGAAAGGGAGTGAGCATTTATGAATAACTATGCTGAATCATTTTAACGAATTCAAATAAAAGTTCTGTTTTTTCTTAATACCTACAACAAAAAACCAAATTCTTAATTTGGATTAAGTTATAACCTTAAATTTAGAAAAAATAATAAGAATTAAAAGATTCTTTTTTCTTACTTAAGCAGGAATAACATTTATAGAAACCCTCCCTTTTTTTGTGGTGATTTTATGTTTGTGTTTAAAGAACTCTTTATGTTTACGCTAGTCCCAGAAACACTAAAGACAGTAATTCAGAGAGAGTTAATGTATATGATTCACAGAAGGATTTTTACTTTATTGCTTGGGGAAAAGGACCAAACATTAGAGTCTTAAACTCTGAGTTTGAAATATGCCTGAGTGATCTGAAACTCCATATTATTATTATGTGTGTGTGTGTGTGCGTGTGTGTGTATGTGAGAGGAAGATTAGCCCTGAGCTAACATCTGCTGCCAATCCTTCTCTTTTTGCTCAGGAAGATTGGCCCTGGGCTAACATCTGTGCCCATCTTCCTCTACTTTATATGGGACGCTGCCACGGCGTGGCTTGACAAGTAGTGTGTCTGTCCGCTCCCGGGATCCGAACCCGCAGACCCTGGGCCGCCGTAGCGGAGTGCCTGAACTAAACTGCTATGCCACCAGGCTGGCCCCTATGTTAGTATTTTTTTAATGTAGGATCAGATGTTTTCCCATTTTTATATAGATTTATAATTGTGTAAAGTCATTATATATATTTTTTTCTTCTAAGCAACAGAAGAAAACCCAAAGGGAATGCTAAAATACCCATGAGCTGATTCTCTTTCCAAATCTTTTCATTTGGCAGAATTAGTAAGATAAATCTTCACAGCAATATTTTCACTCACACATTCACATCATTTACTTTTATGAATGTGTCACCAGTGTTTCACACAGATTTCAAATAGTACAAACACTTATGATTATTTGAAACGGTATTGGAAAGAGACTGTTTTTATTAAAAAATAAAAAGGTCTTGTAATATTCTTGCTCATGTCATATTTACATTTTAGTCATTATAGACGAGTAAGTTGTGGGACGGTGCTTTTTTATTAGAACAGAGACTGTCTCCCTTTCTCAGGGGTGGAGCCAGAGTTTTGCTTAGAGATTCTTGCACCTGAGAAGGCCAACAACTTCCTGGGGCCCAAGCAGCAAACGCTTTCTTTCGGTTCTCCAGAGAGGGCAGTCCTCACACATACTTCCTATTCCACCATCTAGATCTACTGGCAAAGCCCTCCTTTTTTTTAAACAGTTATGACAAGGCAAATGGGGTATAGCTTCAAATACTAGCCTACTGAGTCTTTCACTCCAGCTGCCTCAAATATCATGGTACCTGAAACTGTGATGTGGCAAAAAGCACCTTTTCTCTCAGCACCTTTGACAGCATATTTTAACAGCCTCCTGAATTTGAAAAGAAGGTCTGAGTTGAATACAATAGCTTATCATTCTATAGTGTGATTGAATTGACTGATATCTTATTGATTCATTTTTTTCCTTCCAGAATAATGGCTCACTACCTAGGAGCTGGTTGGTGACAATATAGTTGCTGATATCAGATAGTAGAATGACTGAAACAACCAAATGTGGCTTTAGAAAAATGCTGAATCCCAGAACATATGAAGTGTGTGTAGTCAAACATTTATGCATTGGTACAATCTGATTGTTTTGGCTGATTTAATAATGAATTTGGATTGGCTGTATTATACGATTAACCATTATGATTAGCCATTCTTATGGCATGAAAAAAGTGAACTGGAAATAATTATAAATAATGACAATTGCCATGATTCAAGCCTTTGTTGCCCTTTCTGATATGAAAGAAAACCGAGAGCTAATTGCATAATTTAGTTTTGGTGGATTATAAATCTCTCAGGCTAATTAAAAGAGTGAATCAGGCAGGACTGAAGGACTCAAGCTTTGTGGAACTTAGCTCTTTTTTTTAAGAAAAAATAAAACAAAGTATGATATGCCTTAAAGATCTTGGTAAATAAAATTGAATTTACAAAAATTAGTTAACATAATATGATGGCTTTATGGGAAAAAAATCTCTGCCCTTATTTCTTCTTAGTCTTAAATGATAAAAAAACACGGATGGTGATTGTCCTGTAAATGAGGCAACTTCTCTGAAAATATTTGTTCATTATAATCTATGGTAGTCCTTCCAAATAGCAGCACATAAGTTAATCAGCTCCAAGCTTTTTCTTTGCCATTTGCAGTTTTGGTTATGTATTGCAAAGATCACAAATGTGTAATTTGTTAAAATAAAAAAATAAACCCCTCTATTTTCTACTCAGACCATAAAAGGAAGTGTTTCTAATACAGGCTTCAAACATTTGTATTTAGGCTTTGCAAAGCATTAGTTTATGGGCTGCTAGGGTCATTTCAAAAAGTACATGAAGTGTATATACCAACAGTAAACAAAAAGTTTAGTATGACACGGATAGGCAACATTCTATCCAAGTCTTACGTCATTGTTGATGGTCAAACAGAATCAAAAGAAAAAAACCAATTAGCAGTTTGCTATTCCACTTTTATTCCTTTTTATTTTTCCTGGAAAATCATTAGTAATGGAAAATACCAGTAAAAAATTTATATAGCAGTTAATACAGTCCAGCTCTTGTGTTTCTTCTACCCAGACAAAAGCATCCATATGATTCTTATCTCTTAGGAATTCAATAAGTAATCATTGCAATTAATTAAATGTCTAATGCAATTAATTACATTTTTAAATATTATTTTTAAATGTTAGAAGTTTATATTAAGGAATAATATTTTGAATTAATGAACTTCTAGACCTGCCAGAGTAAAAGCTAAGGAACTTGACAGAGATCTGCTGACATTGGGAGAATGCAGCTCTTGACAATTGCCCAAGTCCTTGGAATGACCTCAACCATGACAGCATTCAAAGACAGTTCACCTTTCAATTTCTTACTTGGAGAAGTTGTCCACAGATAAAGATTCAGTCCAAGAAATGAGGTGATTACCAGTTCCAATAGAAACAGCATGTTTGATAATATACGTATATATTTATTTATTTCTAAGAAAAAATGGTGAGAAAATAAGGGAAATAAACTATCTCAAGTATCATATATTTGATCAAGCCACACTGAGTAAATGATTATATTTTATCATGTTTGGAATTTATGAACAATCATCCCCCTCCATGCTCACCTCTCGAAAGAAAAATAAAGTCACCCTTATAATTATTTTTTCTCTAGTGATCTGTTTCAAGTGTTTCCCATATCTCATTGGGGAAGGGTTTTGGCAAATGGGGATTAAGAGCTTGTTTTGTGTAGGCTGCCTTCCAGTTATCAAAACATTGTAGAATAAAATTATATTATGAAAATATAAACAACTTCAACCCATACCTCACTTGACTGTGCATGTAGTACATGTCTATTATCAAATCTTCTGTGGCAAGGATGCCATCCTTTATACGGAAATGAAAATAGCTATCTTCTCATTTAGAAAAGAACCATTTTTGTTTCTGAAAAGCATCTTTCCTGTGTTGTGATAACTACATAATAACTTAACTTGTTCAACTAACATTAAACAAAGATGAGGGTAATGTTTCATTTGAGAATGTAAGTTTTGAAGAAGGACAAAGAACTCTTAACAACATACCTTTAGTCTAAAGCAATGTTTTGTATAGAAAAATGCATACATCTGCTCATAGGCCATGTTCAGTATTGTATGGCAGTTTATTCAATGGCTGGGGGTTGATCCAAACAACTTCTAAGATTCCTTTTAAGCCTAAGATTTGAGTTTAAATTCATACAAACAAAATTTAACTATTTAATAATAGCATGGAAAAATGAAAAAAAAGCCAGATATTAAAATTTTGTATCAATTATTACTGTAACTGTGTAAGAAAAAAATCCCCCAAATCTAACCCTATGCATAGGGAAAAAGACTGGAAATAAATGCACTAACATTTTATTATTTATGGCTGGGCTTGGATGGTAGGATATAGTGGGGTTTTTTCAATGAATATATATTACTTTTAAAGTGAAAAAGAGTATTTTATTCCAATAGCAAAGATCACATAACTTACAACAGAAGTTTGACCTGGATTGAAAGATAAGAACTCAAATATTGTACTGCTCCACGGCATTTTACTGTTCATCTACAGTGGCATCTTAAAGCATGACATATTAATGGCATTTGTCCCTCAGGCTGACACACTTTTGTTGTCCAGAAGGTTGGTTATTTGCAGAGTTCTCATTTTGGAAAAATAAAAAAAAGACATCTCTTTGCCTAGCTTTGTGTTCATTAAAAAAATACAAGAAGAATACAAACGTAACCATGATTTAGCTTTTCTCTAATCTCATTCTACAAGTGAAATTCACTGCTTGTTTTTTATCACTGCATTTGTTCTGGTTTATGCTATAGGATTTTCAGATAAGAGGTTGTGCTGAAATTTAGCTATTTTGTGTAGGGAATGTCTGTCCTGAAGTGCCAAGTTATGTGAACTGGTCATGCAGACATCTGGCTCAAGCATCACGAGGAGTAGGAATCTTCCGGTCCTTTAGGGGAAGAACTGGAATGGTTCTTATCTCTGAGCCCTTCAAACACCAGCCTCTTGGAAGTAGTCGTGACTCAAATTAAAGGAATGTTCTAAGGCTCTATCTGCCGGGCTTCTGAAGCCTTTAATCCAATCTTCACCTTTTTTTTTTTAAACTTATCTCATTCTCTATCTTTTTCTCATTTATAGTATAAATATCCATACTGTCAAATCCCAAAATTCAAGACACGTGGGCTAGTACATGACTGACAAGAGGCCACAGTATTTAAAATTAGGATTATCTTTTAAAATCCGATTCTTGAAATAACCATAGTCATAAATTAATACTCATAGACTCTAGAGCTAAAACTCAGACAATTGCCCTTAAACTCCAATTCTGGAGAGAAGTTAGCAAAACACAGGCTCCCATCTTGGTCTAAGCTCACCCTGTGCTTAAAAAATTCTTGCTGAGTCACCCACATGCCAGAGTGGGCGCTGCAGCATGATCAGGGATCACTGGGATTCGGTCCTTTGGTCAAATCTGTCTAATTGGCTCTATATCTTAGCATCTCATATTGATGAAATCAGATTTTAAAATTTTTGAGAAATTTTGAATGGAAAAATAATTTGCAAAGGGTGCAGTACAATTTTGGATGTGTACTATATATGGAAAAAGATATTCAGAATTCTATCCCATTCGTCCTGGTGATAATAAGAGATTGGGTGGTCAATAAATGCATGTATGTGAGCCTTAAATTTTCTTTCTTTCTTTGTTTTTTAAAACACCACATGCTTTCTTTTTCTCATGTGTTGCCTCTGTGTGATGAATTGATGAGGGTGGAGGAAGTGAGTGGTCCTGGGCATTACTACAAAGGGCTATCTACAAGTGACAGCTCTGCTTTGAGAACTGTGTGTTTTCTTCTTCCAATCTTCTCTTCTATCAAAGAAAATGTTGACTAGAGGCATTATTATTCACCAGCTCACCTTGGATGCCACGGTAAGCCACCATCAGCATTCAGATCCCTTCTCACTACATTTATTACCCTCTCTCGTCCATTTTATCTTTTACTCATTTACCCTGAACAGCGGAACTCTTCCCTGACCTAAATATCCCAATAAACTTTCACCATCACTTTTCCTTGCAACAGCTGGACGTGGTGGCAGAACACCAGTCTGAGCATTGGTTCCCAGGACTGGTCCTGAGCAATGTTAGAAAATGCAGTTTATCTTTAGGCCCTCCAGTTCCTTTCATTCATTTGTCAGCTATTTATTGAGTGCCTGCTGTATGCTCTGCCTGGGAGACTCAGAGTAAAGAGAACAGACACACCGGTTCCTACCTTCACGAATATTCCATATCCTGCTCACTCTCTTTGGAGCCTGTTTCCTCCTCCTTTTGCTCTGAGTGACTTTTAGACTCAGGCCCTTCCTTCCCTCCAGTCAAAGGTCTAGGACAAGGATCTAATAAACTCATTTTCTGCAAAGGTTAAACTACTCAGGATGTTTCTTCTCCTGAGGGGATTGTATTTTAACTGAAAATCAAGTCTCAATCCAAAGTAATTTGTAATGACCCTGTAATAGGAATGCGGCAGGCATTCCTGGTCTCTAGGAAGCCTATCCCTTTCACATAGGCAGCTTCCTATCTCACTGACAAGAAATGCCCGAAGGCCTGATCACAGCCTGGTGGGAGGGGGTACCAGACCCATAATAATGAGAGCCTCCACTTAATTCAGTATCTCTATGAGCAATTTAATGTGCCAAGTTCTTTTTCTATAATATTTTATTTAAGTCTTTGAGAAGCCCTATGAGATGCATGTACATATGTTACTCTACGTGTATTTTATCAAGAACAAAATGGAGGCTTATGGGGACCAGTGGAAAATGTGAATGACGAATTCAGGAGTTGATGATCCTGAAAAGGGAAACACTGTTGAAACATAAATTACAAATATGTTTTCAGTTCATTTTCATTAGATAGATGTGAAAATGACACTTTGGGACTATCTAATCAGTTTAGTAGGAATACTTGTCTAAAAAGGGATATTCAATGTATCTCTCTGTCTCTCTAAACTTGGGAAGCGTCTAAGTAGAGGTTCTAAAATCCTTTTCTTGGTTACATTTTTCTATACAGCACAACGGAGGGTTGGTTTAATTTCAGTTTTTTGGAGCTTTTGAAAGTAGATATAGTCAGATAAGCATCACATTATTAGATTAATTTAACTCATTAGACAGAGTTGCCTCAAGGGAAAATCCTTTGTCTTTTGGAATTCAACTGCACCGGGAGAATACCACCCTGATTACATATGCACAACTCTTTTTGTGGAGTAAACTCAATTACAGAATGCCAGAGTTGATAATTAAAGAAGGATGTAAAATAAGATCTGGGTGAAGACCTCGAGGATTTGAAGTTCACAATGGCTATTAGATTAGAGACACCTGTTTCCAATGGTAGACCCTATTTTTGTTTTGCTTTGTTTCAACATCTTAAACTTCTTGGATCACCTCATGGTCATTTGGCAGAAGTCCATCAGAAAAAATGAAAAACTAAGTGGATTATTTGTAGATATAGCCAGATTTTTCCCGATGAGAACATATTTGTCTTTTAACAAGATGTTTGCCTAGGCATACTTCTCTTTTCTTGATGTAAGAAAGAAGACATGGATAATATCAATTAATCTCAGAGAGCACAGACAGACAACTGCTTGATCAGGTGGCTTCTTCCAATGTTTTAGATTTGCCACTTCTTCCTCTTGGAAGGCATTCACATCACTTAAAAGGAAATACAATGTGAATAACATGTACTCTAAAATTCATACCTGCGGTTCTGATTCTAAGTTGATTTTGAAAGGATGAGCCTTCCCGTCTTCAGTTACCTGTGGAGACCATAAGCGAGTGTCTGCCCTGTAAATAAAATAACGTTCATAAACTCCAAATTCTAATGGTGATTCTACTGTTCATATACTTTAATTTCCTATGTTTGTGAAGACACCATCGACCCTTGATAATTGAAGCAAAAGCAATATTCTTTGCTCATTATTCTTTATGCTCCCAACCAATTAGTCTTACATTTTTAGTGTACTTCTGGGGGAACTCAGATGGATCAAAATTGCCTGGAGGAATGCTGTGGGCTGAATGTTTGTGTTCTCCCAAATTCATGTGTTCAACCCTAATCCCCATTGTGATGGTGTTTGGAGGTGGGGCCTTTGGGAAGTAATTAGGGTTAGATGAGGCCATGAGGGTGGGACACAATCACGATGGGATTAATGCCCTTATAAAAAGAGGAAGAAACACAAGATCTCTCTCCTTCTCTCTTCATGCCTGCACCAAGGAAGGCCATGTGAGGACATATCCAGGAAGAGGACTCTCACCAAGGACTCAACCATGCTGGCACCCTGATCTCAGACTTCTAGCCTTCATAACTGTGAGAAATAAATGTTTGTTGTTTAAGACATCCAATCTATGGTATTTTTGCTATAGCAGCCCAAACTGACCAAGGCAAGGACATTTTACAGTTTCTGGAGAAAGTAGGTCTCCCATGCATGTGGTAAACAGTACAGGAGAGGGAGACTCTGGAGGCACACCCTGCAGATGACCACAGGGCAAACTCCGTAGGTCTCCTCCACTTCCCTCCTAGCCTACCCAGGCCAGCACAGGAGACATTGAGTGATTTGCCAGGTGAATTTGCTGTTGATATCAA
The DNA here is from genome assembly GCA_031878705.1 of Tapirus indicus. NCBI lineage: Eukaryota > Metazoa > Chordata > Mammalia > Perissodactyla > Tapiridae > Tapirus > Tapirus indicus. The sequence continues at coordinate 26,602,038 of CM062937.1, read as the reverse complement.
GGAAATGTGCTTTGTCCAATCCTTCTCATATACCTATTGGACCATGTGCTCCTGAGGGACTGTGTGCTTGGCAGGAACACAGGTTATGCATGCATAGGCAAAGAGTCAATTTCACCCCATGAAATGGCAGATTGGCTGATTGATTGTGCCTTCTGAACCACAGCAGGGAAAACTGTGACTACAGTAGCATCAGGATAAACACACACTAAAAACCACTATAACAAAACATTATTCTTACAGTTCAGTTTCAGATAAGGACTCTGATGGCAAAAGATCAGGTTCAATTTCCTAATTTTCCTTTTTTTTTTTTTGGTTAGAAATGTCTCATTTCTAACACATTCATGTGCACATGCACTCTCACACCTTGTGAGATTCTTCTGGGCTGAATTCTGTACAAAACAGCCAATGGCTATTAACAACCAATTTTTAACATGATCACATTTTGGCAAGCAAGAGATTCTTTTAGGAGAATCTCTAAATTCCATCCCGTTCTCTACCACATTTAGAACAGCAGTACAACTAGACCTGCTGTTCAGTGTGGCCAATACCTTTAATGGTTCTATTTTCATAGTCAATTAACTGGGTTAGTACAGGGAAAAAAATTCTTTTCGCCTCTTACATTCCAGAGACTTCCTTTTAATACTTATTTGTTCACAGCTACTGGATTGACTGACTTCAGTGAAGAACAGACCAAAGTAGCTGATATATAAAGAAGCCAGCCAAAATTCTCAGTGCTGTCACATTTCTTCTCATTGGAAGGATGAAATCATTTATAGTTCTGGTTCAGTTTCTCCTGCAAAACAGATCAAATTTTAACACTATTAATTAAAGAGTACCTGTCAATTTTGAGACACAGCTGGTGTGCTGCTGCTTTAATCCTGTCCTGTGCATCAGCATGAGTCATGGACTCTGTACCGAAGCCATCAATAGCCAGGATGACATCTCCAGGACACAGGTTGGCAGCTGCCGCCTTGCTTCCTGGAGTAATCTGGAAGAAGTCATGGCACCCTTTAAACACCAACATTCTGTAATATCTTGTTTTGTGCCTGACATTTGTGTTTCAGCATGGTAATATTTTAAATGTTTTACTGGGCAGGAAATTTTAAATCTAATTTAAAATAACTCTTACTTGATCAATTGTGTTAGCTCTATTTTCCCATCATGCTAAATAATTTTGTTTCTTACTAACCACATTTCATTTATCATGACATCTCTTTTAGAACATCTCCCACAACTCCCCGTTTGAATCATATTTTCCTTGCTTTAAACAAAATAATTTGGGGGCTGGCCTGGTGGCATAGTGGTTAAGTTTGTGCACTCTGCTTTGGCGGGCCCGGGGTTCACAGGATCGGATCCCAGGCGTAGACATACACACCATTTATCAAGCCATGCTGTGGCAGGTGTCCCACATATAAAGTAGAGGAATATGGGCACGGACGTTAGCCCAGGGCCAATTTTCCTCAGCAAAAAGAGGAGGATTGGCAACAGATGGTAGCTCAGGGCTAATCTTCCTCATCCAAAAAAAAAAAAATTAGTTTTTTAGTTTTTTGTTGTTGTTGTTGTTACCCAGAACTCTCTATTTGGGAATAGAACTTTATTAAATTTAGGGAGCTTTTATATTTGAATTGAAACTGGCCTAGCATCCCTATAAGCTATGATCTTTAAAATTCCCAGGAGGGGGCATCTAGGATATAGAAAGCTGGAAAAAGACTCACTCTTGCATTAATAAGAAGAAGCCATATAATATACAAAATTATAACTTTTCACAAACTCTTCAGAGAGCTGAAGTTGCAGGGCAACCCACTAGCCTGGAATCTAAGAAAAGACAGGTGCCTCCAAGGAAAGACAAGACGTTGGCATGGTTTCACTAGTATCAGAGCATGGAAGAAGGTGGGGCCACCATATTAGCTGTTAAGAATTCAGCTAAAATTATGAACAAACTGCTCAAGGCAGAGTGTGAGCTAGCACTGAGAACCCCTGGGGACCGCAGACACAAGGGAAGATTGCATTCACTCACAGTCTCTTCTCCATGATTGAAGAACAGATGGGACAAACAGAAAACAACTAACAAGATGGTAGATTTTAATTAAACCTTATCTGTGATTACATTATATGTAAATGGCCTAAAAACACATCACATTCTGTTTTTTAACAGAGATTGTCAAACTAGGTAAAAAAACCCCCAAAAAACCAAGATCCAATTTTATGTTGTCTATAAGAAATCCATGTGGGTTTCTTTTTTGGAGGGGAATGACATAGGAAATGATGTGAGAAAAATGATATGGGAAAAATGTGGTTGTTAAATGTTTAAAAAATGCAAATTTGAAAACATTATTGAGTATTCAGTTAAAGGCAATGATTCTTTTGATTGCTTTACCTACTCCCAATTTTTCTGGGTAAATCCCAACTATTTGCCACTGCCTAGTAGCCCTCACCCTGTCTACCCTGCCTACTTCTCTAACATCATCTTACACCGTTCCTGCTCCTCCTCATCCACTGCACTGTAGCTATTCTGATTTCCTGTTAGTTCCTCAAAGAGGTCAAGCTTGAACCCTCTTCAGGGCTTTCCACATACTGTTATTTTTGCCTGAAATGCTTCTCTCACTCTTCACCCAGTTGCTCCTTCTTATCCCTTAGGTCTAGCTTAAATTTCCCATTCTCAGAGAGACTTCCCCCAACATCCGAAGTAGCTTCTCCAGTCCCTCCTCCATCATTCTCCACCATTACACCCTGTTCATTTCCTTCATGAAAACAGTTTGAACTTTTATGTTTGTTTATTTACTTGTGTATTGTCTGTCTTCTTGAGGTTATGTATAATATTATGTATATTCCTGATGCTTCATAGTGTATATTCCAGTGTTTGGAATTAGTGAATAATTCATTGAAAAATGAATGAAAAGGACATACAAATCAGAGCTTATAAAACAAAAAGAGATAGTCCCTACATACCCAAAGATGATGGCTATTAATGTCAGTCTATCATTGTTTCATTTGCAAGTCCCCACTATTTAAAGCAGAATAATACATAGGAGTTGACTTAAACCTCAAACTGCTCCAGGAATAAACTAGATTGTTGCTAATATTTTACTTGAGGATCAGTCGTTAATTCATTTTTTTTTCTGTATTTGCTTAATCTAGCTATCAATTCTATTTAACTTTGTGGCCCTAAGGGAGATCCAAGATTCATCTAAATGAATGAAATTGCCAAAATAATAAATTCTCATGTGTCCTAGATCTTCAGTCTCATCACTAAAATGTTTATTGTCCTCCCTTTATGTCTGTGATCATCTCACCGTAGCAATCATGATCATTTTCCAGTAGGACCAGTTGATAGGAGCTGGCTGAAGACAACTGAGGATTATTACATCTCAGCCTTTGGGAGGCATTTCATAGCTGTTTTCCATTTAGAGATTCTCCCAAACCCAGAACTGGTAGAAGAATGAAAGTTTCCATCTCTGACATGACTTGTAGGGATAAAAATAATCTTAAACTTTTAATTTTCCATAGTGATAGTTCGTCAAAATCAGTACTATCTATTTTTAAACTTCTAAGACCAGAATACTTTCCTTTGAGTAAACACATGAGAGAGCATGGCTCAATGTGTTTGTTTTTAAAGTCTCACTTACCTTTCTAATACACTTAAATAGATTTAAGTTATATAACACTCAATCTTGATTTAGAAAAGCCTAACATTATTTTTTAGCTCTGGTTAGGATGAGTGGAAGGTAGGGTTGTGTGCATATCTGTCTATATAAATTGTAAACAGAGAGGTCTGGTTTGCTGAACTTAGATACTGAATATTACTAAATTTTATTAATAGTGTTAATACAGGTGTTAATAACACTATCTTATATTTACCCCAAATATTACATTTGCAAAGCTCTTTCTAATAACTTTGACCAGTGCAACAATTCTAAGGCAGGCAGGACAAAGAAGGCTGCTTCTATCTTTCAGAGGAAGAGAAGTGTCAGAGTAACCTGTGCTTCTTACTAGGTTGGAAGCAGCTGTGCAGCTTTGTTGCCAGCTGTTGCAGAAGTCAAATAGGAAAGGAGTTGATAGTGATGGCCAGAACCCACTTCTGACTTTGTATTCAACCTGGTAATTGATGTCCTGAGACCTCCAAGGAGGGAGCTGATAAGAAGGGAGTGTGTAGGGGCTGGCCCAGTGGTGTAGCAGTTAAGTTTGAGCAGTCTGCTTAGGCAGCCCGGGGATCACAGGTTTGGATCCTGGGCACGGACCGACACACCGCTTATCAAGCCATGCTGTGGCGGCGTTTCATATAAAGCAGAGGAAGATGGGCCTGGATGTTAGCCCAGGGCCAATCTTCCTCAGCAAAAAGAGGAGGATTGGCAACGGACGTTAGCTCAGGGCTAATCTTCCTCACACACACACAAGAAGGAGTCTGTAGAGAGAGGAGAAAACATGATCCCTTCCTTGTCCTCAAGTTCAGCTAGGCTAGTGATGGGAAAATGACCACTAAATTGGCCTGGTTTTAGTAAGTTAAACTATCTGTTTAATCATAAGAATATATTATTTCCCACCATTACTTTATATTATTGCTATATTATATTGTTACTTTATATTATTATATTATATTACTTTATATTATTGCTCACAGTTTATTATTAACATGATTTCCCAAATTAGGAGATGAGGGAGCTAGAGAATTATTTAGGGTCTCAAATATCAAAAGCATTAGAGAGATCATTGGAAATAGTACTGCCATCAATCCCTTTGCACATGTGTTCAAACTTGTCTGATTAGAAGAATCACCCGGGGTCCTTACTGAGCATAAAGACTCTGATTCCCTCCAGATGCCTGGAACCACGAATCAGAAGCTTTAGGAGTGGAGCTGGGGAATTTGTGTTTTTCCAAGTGCCTCAGATGATTTCCGTTATTCACATCACCCTATCACTTGGGTCTGTTTGGAACAAACTATTTAAAACACAGATAAAGCATCTAGAATGGTCTACTTACTGTAGGAGGCATGAGAGAAGTCCAAGATATGCCCCTGATGGGATTTTTATGTTAAGAATAAAAATGATTGAAATAGTTATAGAGCAAGATAATATATGCTGAAGGGCTGTACTGTGGGGTGTGGATCAAAATACTGAGAAACCCCATTTGGGATCAGTTGAAACTCGCAGTGGGATCAGTTCTCCATCGCCTACGAATAAACTCCAGTGCCTCACTTGGCAGCTAAGGCCCTCTAGCACCTGGCTGCAATCTACATTTCTAGAGCCATACCCCACACCACTTAAGTCAGCATCTCTGCAAGTGGTCCCGGGGCCTGGGTATTTTCAAAAGTTATCTGGGTGAGTCCAATATGCAGCCAGCGTTGAGAACTGTTATGGTATTGTTATTATCGAGAACTCTTATCTCACTTATTCTCAAGAGACTCTTTTAAGATGAAAAAACGGATGCTCAGAAAGCATAAGAAACTTGCTTAGGGTCACACATCCAGTGACAACCCGAAATTCGTGCCTGGGTCTAACTTTATAGCTCAAGCTCTTCCACTATCCCACAGTGCCACTCCTGCAGGTCATCTCTCCTGATCACTTCTCCCATCTCTTTGGCCATGCTTTTCTCATGGAATACGGGACAGGTTGCATTATGGTAGTTTACGTACATATCCCTTCTCTTCTATTGATATATGAGCTTCTTAGCGGGTAGAAACCCATAAAGTTGTAATTGTATCCCCCAGAGTGCCTTCCACATACAATACCTTCTGCACTCAATAGATATTTGTGGGATGTATGAATGTTATGAACATATGAGCCAGCACTTCCATGCAGACACATCTTTTTGGTAGAACAAAATTAAATAGGTTTTTATTCACTTCAGCCTTCCTACTACACTTGAATCCTGGAAAAGGATTGCATTCAGCTGTAAACATTTCTTTCTAAAGGTTCACATTTCAAATATAGTTTATATTAAGGTAATACACTTTTCTATGTTAAAGCCTGCAAAATTTAAGAATACACTAACATTTGCTATGGTGGTACTCAAGACCATATAGCGTCTTGTTACAGTGATCTTGATCCTGGGTGTGCTCTGAATAGTGAGGAGGGAGGAGGGAAGAGGGGGAAGAGGAACTGAGTGGGAAAGGATATACTGGCACTAGATGTATACAATAATTTTACATCATGTACACAAAAGAAGCTTGTACTTTATTCCAAATTGGACCATTTGTGAAAACAGACCATCTGTAACTTGGCTATGATAGTAGATCCACCTTCTGGGTGGTCCAAAAACTTAAGAAAGAAAGAGACTCCTTAGAACTTTCTTGCCAGAAAAAGAAAAACTGCTCAGTTAGAGATGTGAACTTTAAACTTTATTCTGTGAAATGCTTAGGCCGGTTATATATGGCGTTTGCAAAAACAACCCCTCCCCCAAACTGAGCATCTGCAACTTAACTTTATATTGCACAAAATATAGGACTCCTATTGCCTAGACCACTGCTTTCCTACAAATCATATCACAGCCAATGGCTAAAATTTTTTGAGAATGTTTGGTGTTTGGTTTACCCTACTTCTGATGGTTCTTATGACACAAAGATTCACCTGGCTGATTAATTGGATTGTAAACAATTATGAGGTGGGGACCATTTTGTCCTAATTTTGTGAGTTGTAATTTCAATTGAAAGCGAGTTACATTTGTAAACCCCTCTCCCAACTCAGGGGGAGCAGAGCACCGTCGTCTAGGAGCATTGCTATAGTCTGCATTTGTAGACTGTAAGGCAGCGAGGGGAGGGTATGCTTTGTAGGAGGATAAAAATTGATTTAATTGACTTGAAGGATACATCGTGTTTATGGGATTTTTTGTGACATTAAGTGCAGGCATTGGTATTTCAATTCTCTGCATACTTAAGAACTTATCTAAAACAGACAAATCATTAACAATAAAACAATTTTCATTTTTCTTTATTGTGAAACATTTTTGAGGACACAATCTGTACGTATTTATGATAATAAAGTTATGTAGAAAGTGAACCAGTCATTCATATCATGCCTATATTTATTCTATAACACATATGATGTATTAGCCACTGTGCTCAGCACCGAGTAGCCCCCAAATTTGAATGTTCCTGCCCTTGGGGAGCATGCGATTTGTAGCATACAGATGTGCTCAAACATCTGTGATACAAGGCATGCTATAGGGAGAGGTTGAAGGTCAAAAGTTATGGTAATCAAATGGATGAAATTCTTGTTACGGGAAGAAGGCTAGGAGAGTGGTATTTGAAGGGTTTCCACAGGCATAGAGGACAGTGGGGTGGGGTGGGGAAGAGAATTCTAGAGAAAAATGATAGCAGGAGCAAAGATATGTTAGAGAAATCATAAGTAGTCCAGAGTAGGCACCACTGCCTACCTATGGAGTGAGAGGAGGAAAGGGAGAGAGAAGGAAGAGAGGGAGGAAATGAAGTTGGAAACTTGAGTTGGGATCAAGGGTGAAAGCTATGAATGTGTGCAAAGACCACACATTTTTTCTCTATAAACTGGTGATGCCATTGAAGGATTTTTAAGAATGGGGAAAATAGGAGCAATCTTGCATTTCCCAAAGATGGCTGGTAAGAACATGCAGGGTGAATTGGAGAGGGAAGACAAACAGTGGGTGTGAAGTTATGAAATTTTGAATAGGGACAGTGATGGAAAAAAAGGAAAGAGGTAGATCTCAAAGATATAGAATCAATAGGACCAGGTGATGCATTGGATGGCACAAGACACTCGTTTGGAAATATTTGTATAATAAGCAGCATTTTTTACACGTGTGGACTTCAGAGTGTAGGCTTCGGAGGCAGGTAGACCTGGCGTCAGATTCTGTCCCACCACTTGTGATCATCGGCAGGTTAATGAGTCTCTTGAAGCCTCATTCTCCTCATTTGTAAAAAGGTTGTTACTACTACTACTCGTCTTAGAGGATTATTGTGAGATTTAAGTGAGTTGGTGCATATAAAGGGCTTAGAAGAGTGCACGGCAAACCAAAGAGTATAACAACACACATACAACCTTATTCATGGCCTTTTCACATAATATAAAAATTATAAAAGTAATAGAATAATTTTACTACCTAATTACAACACTGATAATTATTTTTATGTAATATCTTCTAGTCTTTTTCCAAATGACTTTTAGTATTATAATTTCAGTGGAAATATACTCAACTAGGTGTTCACTAAGGCAAAAAAGTTCAAGTGAATAGGCTTTTATTTATTCAACAAGAACCTACTATGTGCATGGTTTTGAGGACACTTGGAACACAAAACAATTGAACCTGCTCTCCTTGAGTTAAATTAATTGAAGAGAAAAGGCACAGTCAAATGAAATAATCATGGATGGTTGTGTACTGTTATTGAACCAAATGTTAAAATGAGTGATACAAATTAGTTGTGAGTTAAAAATTCAAAGAATTGGCTTCCCAAATAATAACAGTCATTATATCAAATACATTTACCAATATCTCCTGCAGTCCCACTCCAAAATGTAAGTTCCACTTTAAAATAACATTGTTTATAATCTCAACAACTCAAAACTTCAAACATAAGATTAATCATATTGACATGTTACATAATAGTAGCAAAATATTTCTTTTATAAATCATTTAAAGGATTTTTGTGACAAGATTATTTCTTTAGGACTTAATATAAATATGATTTATCCTTCGTTAGGATTCAAGAGCTTATTTCATTTAATATAAATAAATGAAAACTATACTTCAGATTAAACATATTTCTTAGTAGAGATAATGGAAACTGTTTTCTTTGTTAAAGCCATAAAAGGCATTGCTTGGCCCAGATCACTGAATCATTTTCTGCTTAATTTACTCAGGAACATTTTGGGGGGTATGTTAAGTTTTCATGTCTCATACAAAAACACATGTCAGATGTGTTTATATGTTTTTGAAAAATGTAAAACAAAGCTTGAAATCTTCCATGGTATGCGTCTGTATGATATGTTTTGAGATATTTTAAAAAGACATTGGTTCCCACATCTCATAGATGTGTAAATAGAACAGAATTTAAAAGGCATTGCTTTGTCAAAAATCTATGTGAGTAAACCAGATTATAAAGTATACATTTATAAAATACAGTATAAGCAGTCAGGAAGAAAAGAAAAGACTGCATAATAAAAGTATAATCTGAGAGTTTAAAAAATTAGCTTTAATATGCTTTATATGTGATAATTGAAATAATAGCAATAATTTTCTATTAAGACAAACACGTGTTAGAAAAAAATCAACTAAACCAACTAGAAATTTACCACCTGGACAAAAATCCTGAAGTTTCCTTTTTCTCTTTTTTCTAATTAGACCATACTCTAGGGAATATTAAGTAAGAAAAGTTTGACTTTGATAGTAAAGTAGTATTTTCAGAGTTATTAGGCTGGTGGTGACCTTCCATCAGGTAAACTAGACTATCTGACACGTTTTCTTTGTAGTTTGAGTTAGAGGTGATAATTCCTAAGCCAAGTTCCCAGCTTTGGAAAATATTTATTCAAAATGCCTGGAAACCTGGGAATACCAAGTAGTAATATTTTCCCTGTCTGGCCTGATATGAGCCGTTCCAACTTGGCCGACACAGGTTGCGCCCTGCGAACAGCGCCCTGCTGAAGTTTTCATCTAGACAAGGAAATCGCTTAGATGCGTGTCTGGCTCCAAGAAACCATCGCCAGTGTCAGTCCTTCGTCTTTCCTTCCCGGGACCCCTCTGGTTTGGTACCTAAAGGAGACGGGAGTGGAGGGCGAGAAGGCACCCCAGCCCTGACAGCCTCGCCGTCTCTGAGCCCAGGGAAATCACACAGTCAATTCACCTGTCTTTGGAAAGTTGCTGGGGACCAAGAGGATGCAGAGTGACCACTGGAGCTGACTTCGTTAATTCTCTAAGCTGCTCTGCATCCTCCAAACCTGTTTGCCAAGTTGCTGCTGCCCCTCGAACTGTGAGACCGAAGCTGAGGACCCACCCAGCGCACCCGGGCTCACTGGCCACTCTCCTCTGCTCCAGGGGGACCCCTCGCAAATCAGACTCCCCGACTTTTAGCAAAAGAACGGAAAACACCTACCCTGGTGATGATCAAAGGCTGGTTGAAGTCTATGCCCCCAGAGAGTCTGAAGCCCCAGGGCGCGGGGCCCGGGAGGACCACGTTCTGGGGCATGGTGTCTCCTGGCGCGGCCTTCCTCGGGCGGGGGCGCCTTGGCTCCCAGGGACTGGGGCGCAGCGAGGGGCGGCCCTGCCCACGGCAAGTGTCCCCGAGCGGGACAGCCCACTTCGTTCCCGGGGCAGTGTCCTCGCCTGGACTGTGGCCCGGGAGCTTTATCCCCTCTCCCGAGTGACGTCACCGGCCTACCCTCCTCCCCGCCCCCTCCCACCAAGGAGAGCTCCAACTTTGGAAGAAAGAGACGCGCCGGCCCCGCGGGAGTTCACCGCCGCGCACTGGCTGGGTGCAGCCTCCCAGACCTCTCCGGGCGCGCGCTGGAGGAGGCTTCGGGTTACAACTTCCATCACTCTCTTAAACTAACACCTGTCCTCCTGTTTATCTTCTTGGAGCTCGGCAGTGCGCTTCTTCTTGGAGCTCGGCGGTGCGCTTCATTCGAAGTTAAAAGCAGTTAAACCGCAGTCTCTATGCTTTCAACTGAAATAAAACGCAAGCGTCATCAATACAGTTGGCTATTGAGCAATTTTGAGTGCGATAATATTTAACTTAACAGCTGTGTGACCTTGGTTAAGTTACTCAACGTCCTTAAGCTCAGTTTTCTCATCTGTAAAATAGGGATAATAATTGTACTTACCGCGTAGGGTTACCGTGAAAATTGTTCCTCTGCGAGGTGAAATACCGTAAAAATGAGCTACCTCTGCACAGTGCTGGGCACAGCATAAGTGCTCAATAAATATTAAACATTTTTGCAATTAAGTACATATAGTAATATATGTTTATGGGTATACATAATATACTTAATACATAAACAAATATATTCAGAATTTATTTTTTAAAAACAAAGAAATCCAAGAGTGAAAATGTCATGCAAACATACTTCAATCCTATGAATCACTAAAAGTACAGATGGGGCCAGTCCCGGTGGCCTAGTGGTTAAGTTAGGGCACGGACCTACACCACCGGTCAGTGGCCATGCTGTGGCTGTGGCTCACATACAAAACAGAGAAAGATTGGCCACAGATGTTAGCTTAGGGCGAATCTTCCTCAGCAAAAAAAAAGTCCATATGAGTACATGATTAGTCAATATACTCAAAATATAGTTTAATTTTGATTGGAGCAATTGTCACCTTCCTCAAATTCAGTCTCTAATGTTTTTGACACATTTGTGTCAAAGAAAGGCAAGTGTAACGAATCTAGGAGTTGAGACTGCCCCGTGTGGATGCTCCAGCCAGAGTGAGCATGCTGAGTGGAGTGCAAGTAGGGTGGACCAAGTGGACCCCTAAACTGGATGAAATCACATAGAGGAAAAGGAGGGGGACAAGTCTTCACTGAGCATCTCCATGGTCCAGGTGCCATGGTGATGGCTTTACACATGGGATCTTGCTTCATCCCCATGACGAGTCCATCAGATTGCTATTATTATTCACTTTTTTTTTCAGATAAGGAAATAATTTCTTAGAAGTGGAGTAACTTGAATAAGATCACACAGCTAATAAATGATAGAATTGAGATCACAAACCCAGGTCTGCCTGGTGAAGGTATAAAGGTCAGGAGATTCTGGGGAGGGTCCTGTCATAGTCTCAATGTGGAATCAAGTATTTCTGGTGTTATACTCCAGAATGTTCTGATTCCTAGGGAAAGGGGGAAGAAGGAGGGGAGAGAAGTATGAAATGTTTTGAAAACCCCAAAATGAGGGTCGTGGACTGAATGCCCAGTATTATAGGGCCATATCAGTCCAGGAAAGCAGAGCTGCAGCATACTTTTAGTACAATAGTCTGTTTGGAAGTGGTTTTAAGACTGATAGAGAAAAGAGATTCAGGAAGCTGTAAGCAAAGCAAGCTGACCAGCCTGGGGACAATGTAAATCACAAAACCAGGGTTGCTACTACTTTGCCCATGGTGGTGGATGATATAAAAGTCCCAGAGGATAGGTGTTTTCTGGTCCCAAACATTTTCCAGTGCCCCACCTATGTTGGGTTATCAGGGAAATAATCATAATTCATTCTTGTTGATTTTTGCCTATTTGGGCTGGCTATATTAGTGCAAAACACATTTATTCTGTCAGTTACTGGTATACACACACACACACACACACACACACATACACAGGTCAGTTGACAGAAAAAAAATCAGGCAAGTTGTTTGGTACAGTGTGATTGTAATAATCAATTGTTTCTACCTTACTTCACGAGCTGACATACAGCCGGTCGATTATGTGTTTTGTTTTTCATCTTTTTTCATTTTTCTGCCCTTTTACTGGTCACTTTGGCTTCATTTAGATGTAAGCAACATCTATAAACATCAGTATAATACCTAATGAGTTCTTAAGGCTTTGCAGAGAGCATGGGAGGCGAGTGTTACAGAAACTTAGGATTTGAGATTGTCCCATGTGTTTGCTGCAGCCAGAGTAAGGGTGCTGCTTTTGGTTTGGCTGTCCTAAGAAGTTCTTTGGGGATGAGCCTTTCATTCATTTTCTTTTTATATTTCCCTTCTTCTTTTTTTTTTTCTGGTGAGGAAGATTGGCCCGGAGCTAACATCTGTTGCCAATCTTCCTCTCTTGCTAGAGAAAGATTGTCGCTGAGCTAACAACTCTGCCCATCTTCCTCTATTTTGTATGTGGGATGCCGCCATAGCATGGCTTGATGAGCAGTGTGTAGGTCAGTGCCCGGGCCGCTGTAGTGGAGCATGCGAACTTAACTACTACGCCACTGGGCCAGCCCCTATATTTCCCTTTTTAAAGGATTATGATAAACTGTTTATGATTCCGTTAAATATTACTTTTGTGATTATTATTTTAAACCATGTTTAGAAAGTCCTTTAGCTTTTTCCTTTGAGAAAAGCATCAATAAAATTGTTCATTCTACTCTTATATAACTGGAAAACTTTTCTATTGGTTAAAACAATCATCTCTCCTACTCTCATTCTCAAATCTATTGTTTTGACCTTGAACTTTCATCTATTTTCTAATCCTGTTTTTCTCACCACCTACTGGTACAAATACAATTCAACCTGTGCAAAACCAAACCCATCATTTTCTTTACTCACCTCAGACTGATTTCCTGGCCTCTGTGCCTTTCAATTTCCTCATTTCTGTTCCTTTTTTCTACTATTGTTATAGGCTTCTAGGACAGATGTTGTAAATTTTCCCTCGTCTTTATTTCCTTTATATCAAATGTCACTGCGTATTATGGTTTCTTTTATTTGCTCATTCATTCATTCAACAAGCATTTATTGAGCACCTATGACATGCCAGGCACTGGGAATGCAAAGGTGAATAAGACCCACTTTTTGTCCTCTCAGAGCCAGTAATAAATAAGGGATATGGAGATGTAAAATGCGATCACATAAGGTGATGGGTGCTGGGACAGCATTGTACAATGGAATAAAAATGAAATAATCAACTCTTCTTGGGGAAGGTGTCAAGGAAAATTTTCCGGAGGAAGGGATGTTAGAGCTGGATTTTGAAGGGTAAGAGTTTTCCAGGTGCCTGGGAATTGGAAGGGGAACAGACAGGAAGACATTTGAGGCAGAAAGAACTATAGAGGATGTGCAGTGGCAGAGATGGCAAATTAGAAACTATCAAGTAATTTGGTATAGACAGATCTTAGCACAGTGGGTAAGGACAGGAGACAAGGGTCATAGCAGTCAGGAGCCAGAATCCCCAGAGGGGATTTTGTGTGTTACACTAATGTTTTGACTTTATCCTATTGAGACCCTTGGAAGAATTTTAAGCAACATGTATAATAATCAGATTTGCATTTTACAAGCATCATTTTGGACAGTGGGAGGATGAATCACGATTGCAGGAGATAGGAAGCAGGGAGTCCAGTTAAAACTTACTGCAATAATCCAGGGGAAGATGTTAATTTGGGCAGTGGGGATGGAGAGGAGTGGGCAGATATGAGAATCATTAAGAAGGTTAATTGACACCATCTGGGGACAGATCTCACGTGGGGGATTAGGGAGAGTTTAGGAGATGTGGATGGCTCCCAGACCTCTTTGTTGGGTATTATGTGAATGGCAGAATTGTCAATAAGGAGAAGTATATAAAAAGTATAGCAAGATATTTTTGTTTTAATGAGGGAATGGAAGATTAAAGCACAGTTTTGGTCATGCTGGGCTTGGAATACCTGTGGAATATCTATGCAGTATAGTGTACTGGTTGAAAGACCAGAATTTGGAGCTGGACTGTCTGGGTGATATCCTAGCTCCGCTGCACTTGCTGTGTGATCTTAGGCAAGTTATTTAACATCTTTGTTAAAATAATAGTAGTAGATAAGAACAGTACTTGCCTCCTAGAGTTATTGTGAGGTTTACATGCGTTAATACATATAAAATACTTAGAAATGTGTCTAGCACATGCTAAGTGCATTTAATCATTTGCTATTACACTGTTAGTGTTCATAGTAGAGTAAGCAATTGGATATATCAATGTAGAGCAATTGAATATAAATCCAGAGATCTGGGCTTGAGATGAGTGTCTTAGAGCTATAGTAGGAGCTGTAGCTATGAGTGCTAGACGTTTTTAAAAAAAATGGTTGCAGGGGCCAGCCCCGTGGCCTAGTGGTTAAGTTCAGCACGCTCCACTTTGGTGGCCCAGGTCCATAGGTTCAGTTCCTAGGAGTGGACCTACACCACTCATCAGCCATGCTGTGGCGGCACCCCACATACAAAATAAAGGAAGACGGGCACAGATGTTAGCTCAAGGTGAATCTTCCTCAAGCAAAAAGAGGAAGATTGGCAATAGCTGTTAGCTCAAGGTGAATCTTCCTCAGAAAAAAAAAAAAATGAAAAAAAAGATTGCAAATTCTTTGACGCTCCTCATTTCAAGAGGTGGAGTTTATGTCCTCTCCTCGTGAACTTGTGGGGATGTGTGACTCTCATGTTACCAACAAAGTGTGGAGGAAGCGACATTGTGTGGCTTCTGAGGCTAGGTCAGAAAAGGTGATGGAATCGCTAATTTGTTGATTGCAACACCTGTGCCTGAAGCCCTTAGCTGCCAAGTAGAAGCCCTGAGGTGTCATGCTGTGAGGAAGGCTGCATGGAGAGGTCACATGTCAGTACTACTATTGGCAGCCCCAGACCAGGCACCAGACATGAGAGTCAAGATTCCTCCTTCCAGTCCCCAACCCTTAAGTCACCTCCAATCTCTGAGTCCTCTCAGCTCAGGTCCCAGACATTGTGGAGTAGAAAGGAGTCATCCCCCTATACCCTTTCCGAATTGTCGATCCACAGAACCTCTGAGCATAATAAAATGGTTGTTTTAAGCTTCTAAATTTTAGGATAATTTGTTACACAGCAATAGTAACAGATACGGGATGAAATCGCCCAAGGAAATTAGGTATTTGAGGCAACGAGAGAAGACTAACGACTAAATTCTGAGGAACAGCAGAAACAGCAGCATTTAAGGGGTAGGAGAATAAGAGGACCATAGAATAAGATGGTTTTTCTCTTACAAAATGTTTAAAGAAAGCCATGAAAGTGGTGGCATGGAAGACAAGTGAGGAGAAAAATCCACAGAGAGAAGGCAAATATCACAGGGAGGTGAAGTGAAGGTTGGATGGTCAGTGCCCATTACATCTGGTAAGTGAGGCGTGATAGGTCTTAGAGCAGCGTCAAAGGAATGGGGAGGACAGAAGCAGACTGCCATGGTTTGAAGAAAAATGGGCGGAGAGGCAAATATGGACTATCTTTTCAAGGAATTTGTTAATGAAAGGAAAGGGGAGACCAGCTGAGGGTGGTCAGCAGAGGGGGATGCAGGTCAAGAGAAAGAACTTTTTCTTAAAGATGGGAAGCTTAGTGATGTTTGCTGAAGTCAGAGGGAAGAAGATGCTGAAGACCCAGGAGGGATGTGAATGAAGCAACTTGAGGCTATTGACACGAGAAGGGGAAGTACAGGTCTTGAAGAGGACGGACTCCTTTTCTTCTGAGAGTGGATGGAGCTCCCACAAATCGGGGTGTGCTAGCAGTACAATAGACTATCTAGTTCTCTTCATTTAAAATTCTACCTGCCTATTTCAGGCAGCCAGTGACTTCACCTCTTGATGGTGGTGAGTGTTCTGAGATTGCCTCCTTGCCAAAAATCTCTCTTGTTCTTTCTACCTCACAGACTTCTGCCAGATTGAAATACTGTCACCCTCTTGGTTAGGAACCCACAATAACACTTCATTGCACGTAGGATAGAGCCAAACTCTGCTAAGAAAGGGCTTTGAGGGCCTTTTATCACCTGACATGTGCCATGGATGCTATTCAGACTTGGTCTCCTCATCACACAACAGTCACTGTAGAGCCTGCCAAGTGGGCTCTGACTCCCCTTCCCAAGTTATTTTCTATACTTAAAAATTTTTTTCTTTTTGTTCCTTTCTTCCTTCTTTCCTCTCTTCTTCCTTCCCTACCTCCCTTCCTTTCTGCCTGTCTTTAAGGGAAGAGTATGTCTTTGTTTAAGTCCGAGATTACTTTAGCCAGTGGTTCTGAATTTTGATGAGCATTAAAAGAGTCTAGGTGTTTATTAGAAATGCAGATTCCCGGGCTCCACTCTCAAGAGATTTGAATTCAGTTGCTGGGGCCCAAATTCGTGATAGGTGGTCTGTGGACCACACATGAAGAAAAAGTAATTCAAATCAACACATAGCACTATAATTTCTTATACTATGTCTTTGTATGTGCTGTTCCTCCTTTCTGGAATGTTCTCTTTTCTCTATCACATCTCATTCTCTTTCCACCTTTTCTGGGAAGACTCGATGGACTACCTGTATCAACATCAAACTTTCTCTTTACTCATCTCTCATTTCTAGTCCATATATCATGATTTTGAACTTAACTATTCACCATTGTAACCAAGCACCTGGCAGTGATGGGGGCTGGAGTTAAACAGAGCAAGAAGGCGTGGATCTGAACTTGGAGAGGCACATAATCTTACAATGATGACTTTTCAGGAGAGCTATTTTTGCATTTCTAACCAGAAAATAGGCTCCTCCAGGGCAGAAGCTGTAATTCTTTGGAATCTACCACAACTGCCATCCAGTGCTGGGCACTGAAGAGGTGGTCAGTAATTATTGATAGGTAGAAACAGATTTTGGCCTTGAGATTTGTTGGATTCTAGAAGCGAATTCTTCCTTCTCAGTTCTTCCTTCCACAATAGTCCTACCAAGGAGCAGCTTCCTTGACGATTTCCACTATGCCCATTGTTTAAAGTTTCATCTCCCTCAACTTCACCTTGCTGTTGCTGTGTTTGCACGTACTTGCTGGTTTGGTTGTGCAAACCAACTTATCCCAGGGCCCCGGGCAGCCTGCCAGTGCTCCCAAGCCTTCCGCACATTGTGTCTGACTTCCTCTTTGGTAAGAGCCCGTGTGATTTTCATGCTTTGGAGGATTTGGGCCCTTGTGAAATCTCTTCTGGGGAATTAGCCACACTAAATTCCATGCTTTGTGCCTGCCCTCAGTGCTGGCAGGAGCTGATATTGTTTCGTTCCCACGTTGTCGCACTCCTTGAGACGATGTGATGGTTCAGCCCAAGTTCATTTGGTATTCCCCTCTGAAATGTCACTGAGTTTTCCCACTGTTTGTGCTGAATTAACTAATAACAATCGAGGGAATCGTTAGTGTGCTGGGAAACATGAACTGAGGCATTGGGGTTGAGCAGCAAATAGGGGCCCCTCCTGGACACCAGCCTCTGTTACTGCTGGTGGCTGCCATTTTAGTGCTAGTGCCTCCGCAAGTTAAGAGGCATGGAGAGAGACAGAGAGAGAGTGTTGGTCTGGGTAGGGGAGATTTGAACGTGTTTTCCCATTGAAGCAGCTTACCTGGGGCATTTCCATCCTCGCTGGATTATCTTCTGGGTAGACTTTAAGGTGAATGAAGGCATGTTGCTTCCTGCCACTGGCAGGTTGAGAAAGATGCTTCTTTCTTCGTGGATTAATTACCTGTTTCTGATTCTATGAAAGTGAACTTGGTCAGAGGAGCTACCATCACGTATCTGGCACTGTATTAAGCATTTAACATGCTAACTTTTCTAATTCTTAAAACAATCCTACAAAATAGATATTACTATCCTAGGATACAGAGACTGTGAGAAGATAAAGAATCTGTCTGGGATCTTACACCTGGTAATTGGCAGAGCTGGATTCAAACCTAGATCTGCTCCTTTCTGCCACTTCCTGATTTCTTCTACTATTTCATGTTGCCTTTTAAAGCACATTTGCTAACGTTTATTGACCCCAGAGAGCTTCTAACAACCTCTACAGACTGTTTAGTGCAATGGTTTGAGGTCATTGCAAAGCCTGCAGCTCTACTCACAATGACATTTTGCTCTCCCTGGGGACTAAGGTAGAGTCATAAAACACCGTGGAAAAGGACTCCTCACAAAGCTGAAGTTGACCTCCCTCACTGCAGCCGGTTAATGCTGTTGTCAGGATCCTAGAAATTCTTGCCTAAAAGTGCCTCAGAAAAAAAATCAAAGACCTCATCTTTTGTCCAGTGGTATTTCATTTGATAGGGTTAACTGCCCTCAGACTCTAAATGTACCTCCACATTTTTAACGGCACTAGAGAGCAATCAGAGGAGCCAGAATGCATATTTATAAGAGAAACACCTCTGAACCCGTTCTTCAGTAACAGAGACCATGTGTTTGGGGGCTTTTCTATGTGGAGTCAGTTTATCATCACATAAAAACGTTTCAGATGAGAATGGAGTGAATGGAAATGCTGGGGAGCTGTACGGGGAGCCTCAGTTTGGATGGCTGAGTGCCTGGCCGTGGTTTAGTCATTCAGAAGGTTTGAAGCAAAACACTAATACTAGAATTTAATCTATTGCAGACATCTTGGCCATCTCCCTGAGCATTTCCACCTGTTTTACCACTGGGATCCATGGCTGTCTCTTAACAAATAAAACGTGTGTGTTCTGTACTCAACATGTCAGTTAAGTCAAGAGAGAACGGAGTTCCATATTTAGTCATCTTAGTGGTGTCTAGTTTTCTTTTTTTAAAAAAGTTCTTTACCTTAAGATGAAAAAATGGGGATAACAACCAATGACTGAGTACTTTACATGGTCTATATTTAAATTATGTGGAAAATGTTATTCCTATTCCACAATAATGGGCTTAGCCTTGTCTTATGTGGAAGACACATTCTGGAGTGGAGGAAAATTAGTACTTCTGCCCTGTTTTCCCCAGTTTACTGGTGACACTGGGAAGGAAATGAGCATTTTTGGTTCTAAGTCCTGGCCAGGTAGTAATGGTTGAAAGGAAAGTCTTTTCTCTACAGGGAAGCCATCTGCAAGGCAAATACACTTCCTGCTCCCCTAGAATAAAGAAGTCACTAAGTATTAGACACAGACTAGGTGCTCATGATATAGATTATCGAACTAAGTGAAGGCTCTGGGCCTATGCATTCTGTTAAAATTGTCCATCCCTTGGATCCTGCCATACCAGAATCTTCTGGATTTTCTCTGACATATGTCACTGGATGCTCCTTTTTAGTTCCTTCAAAAGGCCCCTTCTATAATTGTCTCTTAAATGTCAATGATTTTCAGGCTCATGCCATGTTTTGGAATCACTGGGTGGTTTCATTAAAACCCATGGCTTTTTCTACTTAAAAAATGAAAGCCTGCCTCCCCCAATCAAATCTATACCCTGTCATTACTATTTTTTTTCTTGCAAAATCTAAATAGTGAAGTGTCTATTCAACTTTTTCTCTGGGAGAAACTCAAACTCGTCCAAAATCCAAATCTTTTCCTTCTTTCCCTTCCACTCCCCTCTGTTCTGGTAGAGCACCATGATAGCTATTCAAGACTCAAATCTAAGAGTTGTCTTCCTCTCCTCCCCTCAACCACCTCGAGTATATGCCCACTCACCGAGTCTTGTAGATGACATCAGTATATCACTAGCCCTCGTCTCCAAGTCCACTCCTTGAGTTCAGGCACCTGCAGATTCTGCCTGGGATGACCAGCGGGCTCTCCTCACTTCTCTCCTCACCTTTGGTTTCACCCTCTCCAATTCACTCTGCACACTGCTGCCAAAGTGATCTTTTCTAAAACATAAGTGTAATCATGTACCTTATCTGTTTAAAATTCCTCAGGGGCTCCCCAGCAGCATCCAGGATAAATATCAAGCTCCTTAGCCTAGCCTACACAGCTTCTGAAGCCCTGCTTCAGACCAGATCTCTAACCTCAGGTTCCCCACTCCCCGACACTACAGCTTCTCTCCAACATAAAAAACTTCTGTGGTCAACACAACTCGCTGAACTGCTTAGTGTTTATGTCTTTCACCACGATGCTCCTTTGGCCAGGAATTCATTTTCTCATTCATTTATTAAATAATTTATTCAACAAATGTTTGTGGAGTCTTTAGTCTGTACCGGGCACCATTCTAGTTACTGGGGACACAGCAGTGAAAGTGAACATGGCAGAGAAAGGTCCTGCTGTAATGAAACTCGTGTTCTAGTGGGAGAGGACGGTACAAAGCAGACAACGAATTGCAGATAGTTATGAAAGTTGTGAAGGAAATGAACCAGGGTATGAGATAGCAAGTACGAAAAGGTATATGTGAGTGTGTGGGACATCTTCGGATAGGATGCTCTGGGAAAGTTCTCCTGAGGAGGGCTATTTGAACAGACATCTTTGTTGGGAGGGAACAGCCATGAGATCTGGGGAGTAGCATGTGCAAAGGCCTTGAGCTGAGAATGCCCTTAGCATTTTCAAGGGACATTAAGAAGCCCAGGGTGGCTGCAGTCCAGAGATTGAGGGAGAGAGTGGTAAGAGATGAGGATGAAGAGGCAGGCAGACATCAAATAGTGTTGGACCTTGTAGACCACGACAAAGAGTCTAGTTTTTATTTTAAACAGAGGGGTGGTATGATCAGATTTCTCTTTTAGGAAGATTATCCTAAAATGGCAAGTCTTAGTGGGATGTGGAGAAATTGGATGCTTCATTCATTGCTGGTGGGAATGTCAAATGGTGCCACTGATGTGGAAAACAGTTTGACGGTTCCTCAAGCAGTTACCTCACAGAGTTACCAGATGATCCAGCAATTTCACTCCTAGGTATATATCCAAAATAATTGAAAACAGGTGTTCAAACAAAAACTTGTACATGAGTGTTCATAGCAGCACTATTTAAATAGCCAAAAGGTAGAAACAATCCAAATGTCCATCAGCTAATGGATGGATAAACAAAATGTGATCTATCCATACAATGGAATATTATTCAGCCATAAAAAGGAATGAAGTACTGATAGATGCTAGAATATGGATGAACTTTGAAAATATTATGCTAAGTGAAAGAAACCAGGCACAAAAGGCCACATAGTGTATGATTCCACCTGTATGAATGTCCAGAATAGGCAAATCCAGAGAGACAGAAAGCAGATTAGTTGTGCCGGGGGCTGCGGAGTGTGGGAAATGGGGAGTAACTACTTAATAGGTGCAGGGTTTCCTTTTGGGGTGATGAAAAGATTCTGGAACTAGATGGTGGTGATGATTGCACAATATTGTGAATGTACTTATGTCATTGAATTGTATACTTTAAAATGGTTAAACTGGTAAGTTTTATGCTGTGTGTATTAGTCAGCTTGGGCTGCCATAATAGAATACCACAGACTGCATGCTTAACAACAGAAATTTATTTTCTCACAATTCTGGAGGCTAGAAAATCCAGAATCAAAGTTCTAGCAGGGTTGCTGTCTGGTGCTCTCCCTTTGGCTTGCAGATGGCCACCTTTTCCCTGAGTGCTCACATGGCCTTTCCATATGTACCTGGAGAGAGAGAAAATATAGTCACCGAGGGTTAGGACTTCAACATATATATTTTGGACATATATATATATATATATATATATATATATATATATATATATATATACTTCAACATATATATTTTCAGTCCATAGTATTATATGTATTTTATCACAACAAAACAATATTATTCTGGCTACGGTGTGAAGCATGGAGTATGGTGAAAGTAGGGAAACTAATTAAGAAACTAGTACAGCAATCCAAGTGAGAGATGATAGTGGTTTGAACTTAGGGTGATGTTAGAGAGGAGCACTTAGTCATTACCCTTCTTTTCATGTGGAGAGATTCTCTGATATAATACTCTTTGCTTCTCATTCCACGTCTTACTCTTACTGTTTCCTAATTGGTATTTGAAGGCCATCAGTCCACATTTCTTAATTGGGTGGAGTTACTCTATTAATACACTTTAAGAATTGGGGATTCTCTGCCTTTTCTTCTCCCTGCTCTCAGGCCCGGTGTGAGATAGTAATCCTGTTCCACAGACCCTAAATTCCCCCTGGGGTACTGTCAGTGCCCAGATTCTGGCAGGATGGGTGGGAAGCAGAGAGTGTTAGCAAGCTCACTTGACTACAAACCAAATCTGTTTCTCCAGTTGGCTTCATCAGAATTCGGGGAATACTTTTGTTTCCATCTTCATGGCTCATTTAGCCTACTCTATGGACCCTTGAAATCTCAGGCCAGTATTACTTTCTCAGGTAAGTATTCCCTGACAATCCCCATGCTCCAGTATGGTTTTACATGCCTCTCTTCTGTTTTCCTATAGGACCATGTGCATTCCCCTATCTTAGCACATACCAAACCATATTGCAATCACTTATTGTGTCCTCTCTGGGAGAGATAAAGCCACTGCATGCCACATACACATCATATTTCACACTATTGTAATGCATCGGGTCTAAAGACATTAAGCTTCTTAAGGGTGAGGTCAGTCTTAATTGCTTTCCATTTCCCATAGCTGATACTATGTCTGACACATAGTAAGGTGCTCAATAAGTGTTTGATGAATACACAGCTCCAACAGTGAAGTCAGTGTTCTTACTTCTCCTTTCTTTACAAAAGAGTCAGAGAACATATGGAAGCCTCCAAATCTTCCTAACCTACTATTAAAAGTTGACTTACTATCAAATAGTTGACTATTATCAAAAAACCAAGACATGATAAGTGTCGGTGAGAACCTGGAGAAATTGGAACCCTTGTACACTGCAGGTGGGAATGTAAAATCGTGTAGTCTCTGTGGAAAACAGTATGATGGTTCCTCAAAAAATTAAAAATAGAATTATCATTTGATCCAGCAATCCCACTTCTGGGTATATATCTGAAAGAATTGAAACCAGGATCTCAAAGAGATATATGCACTTCCAGGTTCACGGCAGCATTATTCACAATAGTCAAGATATGGAGACAACCTAATCTGTCCGCTGACAGATGAATGGATAAAGAAAATGTGGTATATACATTCAATGGAATATTGTTCAGCCTTTAAAAAGAAGGAAATCCTGCCATATGGGATGACATGGATGAACCTGGAGGCCATTATGCTGAGTGAAATAAGCCAATCACAGAAGGACAAATACTGCATGATTCCACTTATGTGAGGTATCTAAAATAGTCAGACTCATAGACACAGAGAGTAGAATGGTTATTGCCAGGGGCTAGGGGAAAGAGGAAATGAGGAACTGCTGTTCAATGGGTGTAAAGTTTCAGTTATGCGAGATGAATAAGTTCTAAAGATCTGCTGTACAACATTTTGCCTGTAGTTAACAATACTGTATTGTGCACTTGAAAGCTTGTTAAGAGAGTAGATCTTATATTAAATGTTCTTACCCCAATAAGAGAAAGTTAACTTGAATCATCGAAGAGATTGGATCCATGATTCACATGTAACTATTCAACTTACAGAAGATGTCCAGTGAGGCAACTGGAGTTCTGTCGTGTTTTTGATAAACTCGCAACTATGATACTCAACTGGAATTTGTAGTCGTCTTTGAAAGTTTTCTGACTTTGTATAGTCATGGAGTGATATCTTCTTGGAGCTGATTGCCTGAAAGTCAATCAAATACATCAAGTTGGTGTGCGTTTTCAATCCTTGGGATAGTGAAAGGCAGTAATGTTCTTGGGGCCATCTATATTCTCAAATAATTGGAAAAGGTAGATATAAATTATACATTCCCTTAAGTGCAAAAATGAATGCCTGTCAAAAGGTCATGGACTTTGGGGAGTTTACTACCAATGGTTAAGGGTTTTTGCTGTTCTGTGCCTATGTTCTCATCTGGTTTCCCTATAACCAGGGATCTGCATACTTTTAGTGGTTGGCTGCACTCATGGCTGTCATCTGAGGACGTGAGATGGATTGAATCCAGTTTGTTAATATGGGAGTTGAATTTTTAGGTTTGCATTTCTTTAATTTCCATCCTCCAACTAGCAAACTGACCTGCCACAGATTACAAATTTCCTGAAAATTAAACTGTAAAATGATTTAAATGCTATTTTGAGATGAGTCCAATATCCTGAAAAATGTTAGTTGACTATATATTTCTTAAGATAGCGTGCTGCCTAAAAATATAAGCAAAATAGTTTGAACATTATGCTAGTCTGCAAGTAAAACATAAATAATGAATTGTACATTTACCTGGCAGCATGATATTTAAAAGAAGCCAAGATTAAAAAGAAAAATGAGCATCTATGAATGTCACAGAGAAGCGACTGTAAAGACTGATTGCTGTTCATGTGCTATATATTAATCTATTTAGTGGAAATATACTCCTTTGTCCTAGGAAATGCTGTATTGTCTCTCTCTCATGGGTTAAATTTAGCCCCCTGCCCCTCAACTTACAATATACTTTTAAATAACACAGGGCCTCACTGGAAGCGAGATATCTTTTTAGCTAAATGTTTTTTGAAGGTGGATGTGATGGTGATTGACTCGAGAGGTTGGTGGGAGGCTTAGCAGGCATTCCTAGAATTGCAGGCATCTCTGATTTCATTTTACAAAGAGCTTTAAAATAGAAGACACAGAATTAGTCTGTCTAGGAGTTTTAATATTGTCCGGTCATCCAGCTGTGCTGGGGAGGCCAGAGCAGTGACAACCAGGGCATTCAGAACACTCAGTAGTGTGTCTTCTTATGGGTCTTTCACTGGGGCCCTCAAATTAGAAAAGCTTCCTTTATCACAGAATTGTCTAAGACAGTCTTAAGATCCTTACATTGTTATACCCAGTTCTGAAATTCAAGTTTAATTGATTCCTGCAGTTTTAAATGAATTGTCGGGAACTTGAAACTTCTTTTATTGATATTAAGTTTCTTTAGCATCTTTTGTTAAGGTTTTGATGGGCTCTCTTGAAATTAACTTATTTGAAGATGATCATGTGGTTCCTTCTAGGGACACGAAGAAAATAAAGAAAAACAAAATAACCAGGTGGTTAAAATTGAGCTGATAGCCTATGCTTTCTTCAACTCAAATTTTGAACATCATAGTTTCTCTACCACTCAACATGAATAAAAATAAGACCATTTTTCATTGTCTTTGGAGTAAATACTCTCAATAAAAGAAAACACACCTTTGCAGCAGGCATTCTCTGGAATTCAAGATTGTCTGGGCATGTGTGAAGGACTTGTGAGCCCACTGTACTAAGTGGATATTTAAATGAAGAGTAGTTATGTGAGTAATCCCTACTGAAGAAATTGATCCCAAGGGAAGAGAGAATAAGAGGTTTGATAAATACTCAAAGGTTGGTGCAAGTCCATGGGCTGGTTTAAAAGGGGAGGAGTTATTCTAGGTGTACCCAGTAGTTATTATTCTAGATCAGCCTCAACGTGTTTCTAAGCCCTAAGGCAAAAAGTTATAAGAATGAGAAAGAACGATTTCATGAAAATATCTTTGAGATTTGAGCACACATACTTCCAGTTACACTGGTGCCAGTAAACTGGTAGCTTCAGAGAGCAACTTCCTTAGCCAATAGCACCCTCACCACTGGGCATGGATAGCTGCTGAGCATGGGTGGCCTTGGAACATACATACGTAGACATTAGCAACAATATCATTGCCTCTTGGAGGGAGCACATTGCAGATGTGGTGCAACCTATTGCCCATTCTCCTGGGAACTGTTATCAGGATCAGTGACTTTAGTGTTATAGGCAGGAGTGATGGCAGCTTCTCTGGGCATTGATTTCATCAAGATTCATTGGCAAAACCTGCCATTTTTAGTGTAAACAGTTGCGGGAGCTGGACCACGAAAGAAGGCATTGTGAAGCACCTGTGAGAGACTCCTGGGGAGGTAAAGGAGAATTGGAGAAGGATTTGAGGGAATTCTCTTGGAGTTAACTACAGAATTGTGGGGGCAGAGCCAGCATTGTATTCTGCTGTCTCCACCTGTGACCCTCCTTTTATCCCAGGTTAGAACAATCTGAGAATGAGATTTGACCAGTTTGGGCCAGATATTCAGCTTAAATTTTGATGTTTTGAAGTTTTAAGTGTTTAGAGGAAACCAACGAATCTTGAGAGAGGAGAATCGTAAAGCACTCCTTTCCTGTCTGTTTTCTTTCCATCTTCCTTCTGTTCACATTGAATTATTTAAAATTTCTTTAATTTCAAGATTTCCAACTTAATTTTGCACTAAAATAAGCTTTTGTAAAAGTAAATATTCCGTTTACATTCTTTCTGCAAATCTAAGAAGAATATAAATGAAGATGAGTTTTACTGAAGACCTATAGGCCAGAGCCAACTGGATAGATCCTTTAAAAATACATTATGGCTTTTACACTGGAAATTGAGCATCATTATTTTCCATTCTGTCATTTACTCCTCAGTGGCTCAGCTCCACATTGATTGTTAGAATCAAACGTCACCTCCGAGTTTGGCAAACAGCTGCTCTATTTGGTTTAGGGCTAAAGCCTATTCTGGCAAAGAAGATGGATCTGCTCATTCCAGATGAGATGGTTTGGATGGAAATGGTGTGGTTGTCTGCCAGAGCTGCAGGGATCACAATGAAGGCCGCAGTGCACGTACCCTGTGAGCTGGACCCAGGAGTACAGATGAAATCTATAGACAAGGGAGTGTGCCAAAGGATCAAATGTTGAGCACTCAAGCCAGCAAAATCCAATCATAGAACAATTGCATAGTCTTGGATCTAAGTATGTTGCGTCATATCCCCTGAAAATACTTACACATGGCAAAGGTCAGTTATAGCTCAGTTCTCTTATCAGAGGAGTATTAGCTTCGTTCCTCATAAAACTCCCTGTCCATGTATCATACTTAATGATAATGGTAGTAGAAATAGTAATTTATTATTACTGCTAGAAATATTCCAGATAATGTTACATTAGATTCGCTATTAAGTAGCCATTATGAATTGATCAGCTTCTCACTTATTTGTTTGTTTAATAAACTGCTATATGTCCATCATTGTGTAATGGCAAGTAAAAATGAAACAAGAAATGACATTCCCTGACTTCCAGAAGACAAGATATGCTTGTATAAAATAACTTGAGGGTAAGGGTAAAGCACGGGTAGAATGAGTATTAGAGGTTTCAACAACTTTTCAATTCTGAAAAAAATGCAGGGGTGGGAAATAGTCCGGGAAGGATACCTGAATGTTTTGCACGTCTTGAGGAAAATGTTTGATCTTAGTTGGCAGAGAAGAGAGGATTTAGCTTTGCAAGCTGGTAAACATTAGCAAAACTATGTAGGTAGAAAAGGTGTCTTACATGGATTGAAGGTAAAGGAAGAGGCAGTGGGGAGGTTGGATAATGGTTGGAGTGTTAGGAGAAAGACTGAGGGATGAAAAGACCAGCCTAGAATTTTTCTAGTTAAGGCTATTGAATGGAAACATTGGATAGGTTGGGTGGATCCATCTGATGGAGGCTCTTAAATTCTGGCAAGGGCCTCTGGGTTGTCATTCATTCATTCATTCATTCATTTATCAAGTGTTTATGTGTCAGGCACTGGACTAGACATTGGAGATGAATAGGACTGATGCTTGCCCAGTGGAATTCACATTGGGGAAAAACAGGCACAAAAACAGTCATTACAACATAATAGTGGCTCTAAAAGAGGTCTGTAGAAAGTAGCTTGGTAACAAAGGCTTAATTTTGCCTGGAATGGAGGCAGGGCTGAAAAATCTTGGGAAAATATATGTTCTTAAGCAGATGGAATTGATGAAAAAAATCTTAAGCAGATGAAACTGATGAAGCAGGCTGTAGAAGCTATTGTGGAACACTCCAGACCCAAGGAGAACAGAGCAAATGCTGTGACATAAACTGCAGTGGGTGCCGCAAACAAGGAGGACAGCAGAAATACCTTAAAGATGCAGTGGAGCTCAAATGTGCGGTAGACCTCGGTTTGAGCTGCTGGAAAAAAGCAGTAATACAGAGAAGCTTGGCTCTTACAATTAGAAACTGCTGACGCTGTAAGCAGAGGCAAGTTCTGGGTGTCACTGCAAGAAGCAACACGCTGTGTGGGAAAAGATTATTGGACTCTCACTCAAGTCCGCATTCACAGAGACAGCACTCTTGGTCATTTTCTTTGCTGGTCCTCCAATACTTCAGACATTTTTTGTGCCTCTGAATCTGTGAGTATCTTACTCCCTTCCCCTTCCACCCCCTGAATGCCCTTTTTCTCCTGGAGAAATCATATTCATCCTTCAAATATCACTTCTCTGACACCCCAAGGAATTCCTCATTCCTGTAGGTAAATATCTCTACTTTGTATATAGCTCTACTTTAGCACTTACATCTTATTATCCTTAGTCATTTACATGTAGATCTTCACTATAGATTGTTCATTCTTCAAGGACAGAGATTATGTCTTACTTATAGCAAAAGCAGGATTGAATCTGGTCTTGGCTTCAAGTCTCTGCTTTACCACTTGCTAGCTCTGTGGCCTTAAGAAACGTGGTTAATCTCTCTTTTCCCACTTTCTTCATTTATAAAATAGGGCAAGTAACATCTACCTCATAAGGTTACTAATCAAAAACTAATTAAGATAATGTATGTAAAACAGCTGTCAGAGTGATTCCTTCAAAAAATTCAGTAAACATTAATTTTTTTCTTCTTTCTCTCCACTCATATTTGCAATGCTCAGCACGGTGCCTGGTATATAGTAGAAACTCAATAAACTTTGGTTGAATTTACAAACTTTAAAGTTTATAGAGTGCTTGCCACATTTCAGGCATTCTAAGCACTATAGATACACATTAACTCATTTAATACTCTCCATAACATTATGAAGGAAACACCATTGAATATCCTCATTTTATTTATGAGAAAACCAAGACAGAAAAAAGTACTTACTCAACGAAGCGCAGCGAATAAATGGCAAAGGCAAGATTTGAGTCCAAGTAGATGCACTTCTGACGTCCATGCCCTTATCTGAACCTTTATTCTACAGGTTGATTCTATATAGTTTACATATGTTGTTGAACCTTCTGGAAATTTTCTACTGGTAATGATCTGACCCATTCAGAGAGTTCCAAAAGTAGAATTGCCTAGGCCTCAAATAAATCCATTCCTAGTATACTCCTATAAGGTCTTCTGAATGCTCTTAAATTCTTGAAAAATTATTTCCCACAAGAAAAAAGAGCCAATTCTTTCTTTCATGAAAACTCCTCCACTAGTATGGATATCCATTCAAATTAGTCTATGAATTAACTAAGTAACATATTCATCGGAGTCCTACTCAGAAGTTGCTTAATTGTTGTTCAACTATGGAAATATAAAACGTGGAGTTGCCCTTCATGAATAACCATCGCCACCACCACCACCAATGACCATTTACTGAACTTCTATATGGCAGTCCTCCTGTGGAGGAAGGCCTGCTATAGCTCCATTTTACAGCTAAAAAAACTAAAGCTCATAGAGTAACTGATTTGTTCAAGGTCATAGAGTCAGCACATGTTTATACCTAGGTCTTCCTGACTCAGGTTCTATTGGGGAAATCAGAGCAACATAATTAGAGACGCTGATGGTGGCTCCATAGTGGCTTGTCCTTGGTTTGTCTCAAGAGGAAAGAATAGAATATGTGTTGTCAGTACTCTCCAGGGTAGAGTTTTCACGATCTGTATGGCATTCATAAGAAGCTCCTATTACTGCAAGTTAGCAGAAATGCAGAAGAGGAGAATAGAGAGAGGGACACAATGCAGGATGTCCTGGGTTTGAGGCTGGCTTCCCCAAACAAGTCACCCAACTTCTAGATTTATTACAAAAATGAGAATAATAATGGTACTTGCCTTCAAAGGGTAGTTATGAGGATTAGTTGACATTATGAAGGTGCTTCAGTAAGTAAAGTTGCTTATAAGGACACCTATTGTTTTGTCTGCCCAGCTTCTGTGAGACAGAGAGAGACATTCACTTAGTAGTGGGAGCATAAATAGAAAAGACACAAAGACATAAGGCAGGAGGGTCCTGAAGAAACCACGAGGGAGCCATGAATATGAGGAGCCAAAAGGCAGAGAAACAAGGATGGGGACTGTTTGTCACCTGAATGGTTGGAATTGTCACATTTCTATCCCTGAGGGGCAAGAAGGTGACCCAGTGTATTCATTTTCTATCGCTGCATAACAAATGACCACAAACTTCGTGGCTTAAGACAAACAAATTTATTCTCTCATGATTTCAGTGGGTCAGGCACAGCTAGGCTGGGTCCTCTACTCAGGGTCTCACAGGCTGAAATCAAAGTGTTGGCCAGGATCGTCTTCTGAGCTCGTTGGTTGTTGGCAGAATTCAGTCCCTTGTGGTTGCAGGACCGAGGCCTCAGCTTGTGGGGGCTGCCTGTCCTTCCCTGCTGCATGGCCCTCTCCACAACATGGCAGTTTGCTTCTTCAAGGCCAACAGATCCAAGACTGGATCTCATTCCAGTCTTCTACTTTGGGGTCTTGTATAAGAATGTCATCAAGGAGTGACCCTCCCACCATACTCACAGTTCTCTCTACATTCAAGGGAGGGAGTTATACAGGGTGTGTTCACCAGGGGCTGGGAATCTTGGGGGCCATCTTAGATTTCTGCCAATCACCCCCACTCCCAGGGTAGCACCAAATCTGTCAGTTCTTGAGTTGGATTCCAGCCTCCTGCCTCCCTCATTTCCTCTACAATTCCTGTCTCCCTCATTGCTAAATATTATAATTCCTTGAGTGAATCGGAAGACCCTATTTAACACATATAAAAAGGAAATATAAGAAAAACTTCATCTCTTCTGATCTGAGAAATGAGCATTTCTGATGAAAAAGAAAAAAGTATGCTTCAGACATTTTCTTTTAATTATTCCTGATTTAAATATTAGTACTGAATTTTGATTTGAGCAAAAGAGTGATGTATGGTCTGAAACTATAGTTACTCTAAAGTCAGATTTTTTTCTTTAAGAAAAGTAGAAAGCTTCAAAACCATTTCATTTTCTGACTATTTAGATGGAAGAATTATTTTTATAATGAATTTCACTTTAAAATTAGCCAATGAGACTACAATAGTATTGTCTATTTTCCTAACTCACTACGTAATTTTTCAATTTGTAGGGGAGCCAGAAGATGAATTTCTTTGTAGGAAATGAAACGTTATATAAATATTTTCTCAGAAGGGGCCTGCACAGACAACATTAATTACAAGTGATGAAATGGTATAACCTTATGACATCTGATTTTGGTTGTGTTTTAGTGCATTGATTGATGGAATCCAATTTCCTTTTTACTTTATTTAAACCCATCTTATACTTCCTGAGCAAAAAAGCTTAAAACTGAGCAAACATGATAAATAAGACTAATGTGCCTAAAGTACACATTCCTTTCCAAACTGGAAAGTACATACATTCCTTTTTTTATTTCCTGCTTGGCCAGCTAAGCACAGACTGTACTTGTGAGTAAGTCAAGAATAAAGTCATAAACTCCAAGTGTGCACTGTTGAAAATTAATTGATATATGAGAATTTTCAGGTGGACGAGATTCTACGGGACGTCAGTGTTGACGCCCAGCACAGAAATGACTGTGCCTCTCTCCCCTGGTTCGGGTCTCCTTGTGGCCCCTCCTTTCCTGTTGGCATTAATGTGCTGTGGGAGTCAGCTGGATAGAGATGCCCCCAGGCCTCTGTCATTGGGAGAATGTGGGGCAGGACACGCTCCAAATTTTCTAATGTTGTTTTTGCAATGGGTCTGAGTCTCTCTTCCTCAGATGCTAGCTCTCAGCACAATAGGACCGATCTGCCCAATTTGCTCTTCCTTGGTCTCTTTCTTTCAATCTGAAGGCAGCCCAGGTACAGGTGATGAGAGACACCTGCTTCTATTTTAATCCCAGTCGTACTGGTACTTAAGTGACATTTGCGTGACAGGTAGGCCCACAGGGTTCCTAGGAAGATGGAGCCTCTGAACTAGATGTGAGCACTTCTGACCCTCTAAGGCTGGCCCCTGCACCTCCAGGTCTCCCTGGTCACCAGCATCTCTGCCTCCCTACGGGTGGCCAAGGGAACTGAGTGGACTTTCTACTCCTGGGGGTCCCTCACGCTCATGGTCAGCCAAGAACCTCCGACAACAAAACTCCCTGGGTCCCAAGCCATACAGCTCTCGGCGACACATCTCTTTCCATTACGATATGTAGCCATTTGACTTTTAGCACATACACTGTGACAGAGTGGCTGGAGCAATGGGGGTGCCAGCATCAGCTGCACACTTGGTCCAGGATCAGCAACTTCTCTACCTAGGCCCTGCTGTTGTGTCTGGATTCATCATCTAGAAGCCCCTCCTGCATCATTATGATGAATGTCTCTATTGTCCTTGGGCCTCATATAGGATTATGCTAGTTCATTGGGCATATTTTGGAATCTTTTGCCCTTAAACAGAAAGGGTCAGGTTCCTAATCCCTTTTCTTCTAGGTCCTCTGTCCCTTTGTAAATTCACAGTTGCAAAATGATACACAGGGAAAGGCAGCACCCAGTAACTTCAAATGGCTGATGGAAGGTGACATCTGTCTCCCCACCAGTGGTATCCAGGGTTCAAGATCTTGCCACGCCCTGTATTATGTGAGAATAACGAAGGGATTTGAGTTGGATCCATATGGTGATGACTAAATGCTCACAACATTCTAAGTAGAGTGCCACTTACTTGCAGGTCACAGTGTTTCTGCTTTTGGGACTCCTCTCTGACTAGATTCCATTGGTTTCTCTTTACGTGTTGAAAACTCCTGCAATTGCTAAGAGGCTTTGTGTGGCTTGTTTATCAAGTGGTGTGATGACAGAGGGATTTTTCTCCAAAGCACTGTCATTGTGGGTAGGGTTTTGTCTCTCTCCTGACTCCAGGTTGATACCTTCACGTGGAAGTGACATTTCTTCCTAGAACATTTACCCTTTGTTTCCTTAGGCATGGACCCGTTCCTCTGAGTGATAAAATTCAGGTTCTCCATCCTTAAAAGCATTTTCTTCAATGTTTCTGTCCTGTGCTCCTGAAGCAGAACACCTTCTGGTTCTGAGGGAACCACACACGAGCTCTGCACACCGAGGGAGGGTTTGCCAGTGCCCGCTCCTGGGGACTGGAGATGAGCTGCTGGAAAAATATAACCATCCTGGGGCAGAGAAGAGCTTAGCCGGAAGTTGCCAGATAGCTTTGGGAAGGAAAACTATATTTAGCAAGGATAAAATAGTATCTTTAGTATCTTTTCTCCCCCGTCTCTATAGATTTACTTTTTCTAGACATTTTAAACAAATGCAATCACACAGTATATGGTCTTTCCCCCAATTTTAGAGGGAAAAATATTCAATCTTTTACCAATAAGTATGATGCTAGCTGTAGGTTTTTCATAGAATCTCTTTATTAAGTTGAGAAAATTCCTTTCCATCTCAGTTATTGAGACTTTTCATCATGAATGGACATTAGATATTATCAAATGCTTTTATGGCATGTATTGAGATGATCACATGGCTTTTGCCCTTTATTCACATTATTCTATTAAAATTGTTTTACATTGACTGATTTTTAGATATTAAGCCAACTTTGTATTCCTGGGAGAAATTCCACTTGGTCATAATCCTTTTTATATGTTGTTGGATTCATTTTGCTAATATTTTGTTGAGGATTTTTGCATCTAGACTCATGAAGAATATTGGCCTGTACTTTTCTTGGGATATTTTTGTCTGGCTCATGTATTAGGGTAATATTAGCCTCATGGAATTAGTCGGGAAGTGTTCTCTCATATTTTGTGGAAGAGTTTTTGAATGATTGGTGTTATTTGTACTTTAAATGCTTTATAGAATTCACCAATGAAGACATCTGAGCCAAGGCTTTTCTTTGAAGGAAGATTTTCGATTACTAATTCAAATTCTTCACCTGTTATGGGTTTATTCATGTTTTCTCTTTCTCATTCAGTCAGTTTCATTAATTTGTGTCTTTCTGTGAATCTTCCTATTTCATCTAAATTGTCTAATTTGTTAGCATAAAGTCGTTCATAGCGTGCCCTTATAATTCTTTTAATTTCTGTAAGGTTGGTAGTGATGTCTCCTCTCTCATTCCTGATTTTAGTAATTTGTATCTTCTATTTTTCTTGGTCAGACTAGAGAGGTTTCTCAACCTCAGCAGTACTAATATCTGAGCCCAATAATTTTTATTATGCAAGGGCTGTCATACAATGTAGGATATTTAGCAGCATCCATCCCTGGCCTCAGGCAACCACTCATCTGCTTTTTGTCACTATGGACTTAGTTTACATTTTCTAGAATTTTGTATAAATGGTATCACGCAGTATGAACTTTTTTGTGTCTGGCTTCTTTCATTCAACATAATGATTTTAAGATTCACCTATGTTGTTGTATCAGTTGCTCAACCCTCCTCCTCCCTGGCTTTTTTTTTTTTCTATCCTATTCAGTTTATCCATATCTGTTGATGAATTTTTGGGTTGTTTTCAGTTCTGGTTATTACAAATAATGCTACTGTGAGCATTCATGTATAACTCTTTGTGTCAACTTGTGTTTTCATTTCTTTTGGATGAATACCTAGGAGTAGATTGATTGGATCCCACAGAAGGTGTATATTTAGCTTTTTAAGAGCCTGCCAAATAGTTTTTCTAAGTGGTTGTACCATTTACATTCCTACAGCAGTGTATGAAAGTTCCAATTGCTCCACATCCTTGCCAACATTTGGCATTGTCAGTATATATCACATCTTCTTAAAGTGTAAATTCATGTAAAATGATGGTTACAGATGTATAAACTATGTATATTACAAATAATTCTGGAGAATTTTTGTTTTTCAGTGCCTGAAGAAGTTTTTGGACCTCTTCCTTCCTTTTCTTCTCTTGTGTTATATTAAATTGGGCACTTAGGAAAGAAAATTCATATTCTTCAAGTCACTAGTGAACCCTTTAATCCACCGTAGCTGAGTTTAACAAAAGGCACCACTTTTAGTATCCTGACAGGAAAAATTTTATTTCTTAAATCTCTAAATTACAACTGGAGAGGAATGGAGAAGAAAAAAGAAAAGTGATTAAAAATTGTATGTGGGAGCCAGCCCTGATGGCCTAGTGGTTAAAGTTTGGCGTGTTCTGCTTCAGAGGCCCAGGTTTGCTTCCCGGGCATGGAACTACACCACTCGTCTGTCAGTAGCCATGCTATGGTGGCGGTTCACATCGAAGAACTAGAAGGACCTACAACTAGAATATACAACTATGTACTGGCGCTTTGGGGAGGGGAAAAAAAGAGAGCAAGATTGGCAACAGATGTTAGCTCAGGGTGAATCTTTCCCAACAACAATAACAACAAAATTGTATGTGGGAGGGGGGACTAGGTTGGAATATGCTGATTTCTCTAATAGTTCTAATTATATATGGTCACGTTGCTGTCCTCAAACCATAGCTCCACATAGATTTCAAAGGCTGGGCAGCCAAATTAAGCCTCACCACATCTATTAACGTCTTGTATGCTTTCCTCTCAGTTTTCCACTTTCCTCCATTGCTCCAGCCATGTTAACAGGCCTCCTAAGAGACCAAAGGTCATAACAAGTTGGCAGCAGCCATGACTCATTCTCTACTTTGCTCTATAGGCCTTGATGCTGCCTGTTACTGCCTTTACTTCTAAGTTATCAGCCAACAAAGCAGCCTGAATGGGGTAAAGGGATGGGAGTCCTGGGTGAGTAGGAAGACATGGGTGGGGTGGTCAGTGAAGTACTGTCTGGTCATAGAGAGTACCCTGGGAAGTCTTGAGTTCATGAGAGCTCCCCTGGATATGGTGATGGTGTGTGCATAAGAATGCATGGGGCTCTAATGGAAGGTGCATGTGTAAATGAGGAGAGAGAAAGGAGAAAAGAGGAAGAGGGAGAGGGAGAGAAAACAGAAGGAATAATTTTGTGACTACAGAAAAGAACTTTTTAAAAATACAAAAATAGTATACAAGAAAGTTTCCCATTTTTACATTAAAAATCCTCACTATGACCTCTGCCTACTCCTGCGGGGGCATTTTTGGTGGAGGAGTACCAGCTCCATAGGAGTGACCTGTTATACCCGGATGTGTCATTGCATGCTTACCTAACTCACAGCGTGTGCGGGATGGAGGCTGGGTGGAGGGGAGAATGAGTCCTGGCTTGAGACCAGAAGCCTGGCCCTGCTGCTTACCAACGTCACCTCCTCCAGGCCTCAGTTTCCTCACCTGTAATGCAGCAGAGATAACACTCTTATAAAGAACTATAGTGAAGATCAAAACAAGATGATGTGAAAGTTGGCACTCAATAAAGCCTTTTCTGTTCAAATATTTTCACATTTTCCAGTTTTGAAACAATATTCATGAGAGTTCAGTTCTGAACAATCTCTTAACATGTCTTCAAGGGCATAATAGGAGTATAGAATTTAAAACGTTTCTTCTGGGTGTCTTTTACTTTCATTGTTTTGATTATTAGCAACCCTGACGCTTGCAGCCAGGCAGCACTTGAAGGGTCATGGCTCACAAAAGCTTAATTCTTTCCACTCAATTACTGAAGCTTAGCATGTTTTAGTTACCCCTTATTTTAGATTTCATACTATCTGGCCTTGCAGAAGTGTACCGTCTGTCCTTCCCTCTTGAAGATTCTCCACAGCTTTTCTCCAGTAAACCCTGCAAGAAGTTTTGTTATCAAGATGCCTGCTGTTTCCATGCCTACAAATCCTGTTGTCCAAACTGGCTGTTCTCAGGTTGGCAAGAGTGAACTGATTTAACTCCAAAAACATTTTAAACTTGAAAGCTTAAATGGCCAGGGGTGCTCCCACAGATGCTCTGCAGCATTCTTTTTTTAAGGTCAAGGTTTCTGCTTTCATTACAAATATAATGATCTTCTGTAATTCTCTGAGATGTAGCATCCATCAGGCTTTTCTGCAATCGTCAACAAAGAAGCCTGTCTTCCCACTGCCCCTTGTTTGCAGAATCCCTTGAATGCTTTGAACTCCAGCTGTTTTTTTCGGTGATTTTGGTTTCCAGAACTTTTACCTGTTCTGGATGGACATTAACCCTTGAACTGCCTCGGCAATGGTTTCCCGTGGCCTCTGACACCCAAGACTAAAAATAGCAAGACGAAGACCAAAGCATTCTCCAAGGAAATAAAATCGAATAACACAACTGGATTATTCCTGGTTATCTTACAGATATCCGTGTGACCAGACGTCTCCAAATGGCGATGAGATCATTTCTAGTCGCCTTTTAATCTGTTGGCAGCTGACTTCTGAAAGTGTCTTGAGAGTTTTCCCTCTTTTCCCCAAGCCAAAAGCAGCCAGCCGTTTTGAAACGTTCTCTACTGGATTGTCAATTTGACTTTCACAAGTAACTTTGTAAGGTTTATTTGCCTTTCTTTCCTCATTTCAGGCTTGTTTGGCGGGGAGGGGGAGAGGGAGGCAGGGTTCTACTTTTTCACAGTGGTTGCTAAGAAAGAATCTTCTCTGTTTATAGGCCCTAACAAATAGTGACAGCTGAAAGACAAATATGGTGTTGTGTTTGCTGGAGGATGGAAGGAGGCCAGCAATTAGCAGCCTCCGAGCACAAACGCTCACAATGAGGCCTTTGAGAGTCTTGGCTGGCATTATGCTTCCACAGATTGCTTGAAATAATTTAAAATGGTGCTTGCCTCATGCCTTCAATGACAAATTTATTTCCAGAAACCAGCCAGGGTTGTATAACTTGATAGGATTGTAAAATGACATAGTCTTTTCTTTCTCAAAGATACTTTTGCTTAGTAGGAGCCAAATCTCAGCATGATTTGTATCCGTTTTCAGAACAGGATTCTTTGACCTTTGGGTCAGAGGCTGGAGTGCCACAAATAACTAAAGGGAAGCCAGGAGTGGGTTCATTCATGTTCACCTTTCTTGCCCTTTTGTTTGGGGGGGGATTTACTCCATTCTGGTGTTATTGCCCTAGAGCAGGGTGGTGTCACTTGGGCTGGAGTTTAGAAAGGTGTTATGCAAAGAAAAGAGAAATGAAATGTGTCTTTCTATCTAAAACTATTATATATGTGGGTATTTGGGTTCTTTAGTTCATAATTACCGTATAAAAGAAATAGTTACCTGGGATAAAATTGAAGGCCCTGAAATGATGTTTATAGAAAAGGAGGCCCAGTGGAAGTGGGATGAGCATCTAGTCTTCAGGCAAGAGAAACAGAGAAAGGTCAGAGCAGCGATGGGTGGTGGTAGGGATGATGATGTTCTTTACATGTATATCAACCCATTCAGTCCTCACCACGGCCCTTGCAGGTAGGTACTGTTATTATCTCAATTTACAGAGAAACAGAGGGCACAAATAACTTGTCCACGACACGCAGTAAATGGTGGAGCTGTGGTCTGGATCCAGGTAACTTGGTTCAGAACCAGCACTCATAACCATGCACAGTGTTGCCTCTATTGGGATCCTAGTGGTTCCCAAAGCCTCAACTTTTGTTCTTCATCTTCTAGTTTTCTCGACAGCACTTCTGGTTCTGGGGAGACTGGCCCTGAAAAAACTTGCCACCGACTTAGTAGGGAGAATGTCTTGCTTGCCTCCCTTCTTTTCCCCTAAACCTCCTTTAAGGGAGCATTGAGTGTGTGGAATCCTGAAATGACTTTTGAGGAAACACATGGAACTTTGATGTGGAAAGAACAGTAAAAGATTCAATGTTAATTTTTTTTCCAACACAATACACAGTACAAAATCTGAACCACTTCTCCACATTTTCTTTTTTAACTCAGAAGTGCCTGGGTTTATCGAGTCTGGGGTCTAAAGTATGTCGGAAACTATCCACAGGCACATGGTGTCAGGGGGCCAACCAGTCATCAGTGGAGAAAAATTCGAGTTCCTGTTGGAGAGACTTCACTCTCTTTGGAGAGTTGAGATATATATATGTTAATAGAAAACAATTCAGCAGGGCTTGCCCTTCCCTTCAGGGTGAAATTCAAATTCCTAGTCAGCAAGGCCCCTACTGGCCCTTTCAACCTCTGACAGATAATTCTGCAAATGTGACTCTCTTTGCCTTTAATTCCTTCCAGCTCTTCCTCCCCTAGAAACATCTAGTGTAAATTTTCACTTTTACTAACTCAGATGATCACACAATACCTTTCACACATTTAAAAACAAACTTGAAGTGCAAAATACTGGGAACGTGAGTTTCCATAAACAGGAGCCTACCTAAAAGTGTTTGGAGGTGAATGGAGACTTCTTTTCATTTGATACCCACTTTTTCCATATGATTATGTCTTAAAATTTGCATAGTATTATTTTTAAAAAGAAATCTAGCTAATTAGAAATAACAAGACTTCAATTACTTTTTTTTTTGCTGAGGAACATTTGCCCTGTGCTAACATCTGTGCCAATCTTCCTCTATTTTGTATGTGGGTTCCTGCCACAGCATGGCTGATGAGTGGTGTCGGTTGGCACCCGGCATCCGAACCTGCGAACCTGGACCGCTGAAGTGGAGCGCACTGATCTTAACCACGATGCCATGGGGCTGGCCCCAGTTCAATTACTTTTAATTTTTTATTGAGAATGACAAGGATGTAAGGGAAGCCTTGGAAAGCTCCTCGCCGCAGCAGTGAGGGACAGGTGGGATTTATAATGTATGAGAGATGATACACATACTGTGGGTTATAATGCAGGCCACAAATGCTCCACTGGCAGCAAGATTCACTTGTTATGGGAGCACAGAATAAGCAGTGAGGGGTGGCGGGAAGTACATTGAGGCAAGGTTTACATGGGAGATAGTATTTTAGCTGAATTTTGAAGGATTCATTTACCCGTTCAAAAAAATATTGTTGAATGTCTACTATTTGCTAGACTTTATGACAGATGCAGAGTGTACAGTGGGGAAAAAAAGACCCAGGCCCACCCTCAGAGTGGACACAGAGGTGATGAGAGGCTCATGAGCAGATAGAGGCCTGGAGTTGGCAAGAGGAGGCTGCCATGGACAGTGGTCTGGATGGCGGGAGGCAGTGTCGGGCTCAGGTGTCAGCAGTGAGGAAAGCCGTCCTCTGCTAAGAGTCCCGTGGAGACCAGTTGTCCTGAGGGACACTGATCCAGAGCTTCGTGTTGTCAGGCCACCAATCTGCAGAAGCCAGCAGAGGAGGATGGCCCACCCTCCTACCAGTTGCTAGGAGGACTCATAAGGTTTCCCCTGTACCCAGATCAACTTGAGAAGGAAGAAGGAGGGGAGAACCAATCTCTTGGCAGGTGTACTTTAAGTTCAATGAGTCTTTACCAAAATTAAATTGTCTTAAACCGGAAATATCTGAGACATTATTGACTGCTAAATTTGAGCCAGTGTAAATTTTTACTGCCACACAATAGGGTGGGAGTTCATAGGGGCAATTTGGTTGGTTACATAGTGTATAATTCAATTGGTATGAAATATCTAAAATGGGCAAATACATAGAGACAGGAAGTAGATTAGATGTTGCCAGGGGCTGGGAGGAAGGGAGAGTGGGGGGTGACTGCTAATGGGTATGAGATTTCTTTTTGGGGTGACAAAAATGTTCTGGAATTAGGTAGTGATGATGGCTGCATAACTTTGTGAGTAGACTAAAAACCACTCAATTGTACACTCTAAAGGGATATGGTATGTGAATTACATCTCAATAAAAAATACATGAAAAAGATTAGATTGGTTAAAGAAAATAAGAAGGCTATGATTTTCTTCACCCATCTGAGTAGTAATGAGTCAAGTCCACTCTATATGATAATTGTTAATCAAACATTGATTTTCCTTGGCTTACATCTTGCTCCTCCTAAAGTCTCCAGAGTCATCTTCCTGAAGCTTCGTGCTGCCCAGGTCACATCATAATCTGGCACCATGTTGGATAACAGTCTATATATAGCTTTACATTATTTCTACCAATAATAAACTTCATAAAAAACTCAATTTGTAATCAGAATTCAGTTCAACTACCACTTGAAGCAAAAAGTACTTAGATAATTATGCAAAAATAAAGCAACTCACAAGGTGTATAAACTCAATGTGAAATGAGATGTGTAAATTCAAATACTTTGGGTTAAGTCAGTGTTTTTCCTTTTTGATTTCCTTTTTCCTTTGAAGAAATGATAAACATTATGTTCTAAATCAGAGTACTTGTTAAAAATATATGCATTGTACTTCTTACTGCCATTAAATATACCTATTCAGTACAAATTTTTGAATTTCTGAAATTTTCCTTCTTTTAGGTCTATTTATATTGTTATAACAGAAAACTTGTATGTGGAAAATAAATTACTGCTGTTCAGTTTTAAGAGAAAGACTAAAAGTGGGCCATTTCTTATACTAATTTTATCATTCCTGCAATTGATTTGTCCTGAAGTCTCATAGTCATCTCAGACTCAACCATTTCCTTCAATCTCTGAATCCAATCAGCGGCCAAGTCTTGCTTATTTCATTATTGTAACCCTCTCACACATATTCTACTCCTGCTGCCCTAATTCAGACTATCATTTCCCCCCACCTGGACCAAGATGGCTGCTGGCTTCTTGACTTCCATCTTGCTCCCCCTAAAGTATCAAGGGTCATCTTCCTGAAGTTTTGTGCTGCCCAGGTCACTTCCCACACACTCTCTCGCCATGGTTTCTTTGGTTAAATCATCATTTTCTTCCATACTTTGGTTTATCTTCTCTACAAAAGCTATATCATTTCCCACATTTCTTTCTTTTTTGTTTTTTTGCAGGGAAAGATTTGCCCTGAACTAACATCTGTTGTCAATCTTCTTCTTCTATTTGTTTCTCCCCAAAGCCCATGCGTGGTTGTATATCCTAGTTGTAAGTTGTTCTAATTCTTCTATGTGAGCCACCGCCACAGCATGGCAACTGACAGATGGGTGGTGTGGTTCTGTGACTGGGAAATGAAGCCGGACTGCCGAAGCGGTGAAGCACCAAAATTTAACCACTAGGCCATCACAGCTGGCTCCCAACATTTCCTTCTTTCCATAATTCTACTTTGTGTAAACTAGAAAGTCTCCGTCTTTAAATGTCTTTTCAGAGGAATCATTCTTTTTTTTGAACCTCCTTGATCATTTATC
Source organism: Tapirus indicus (assembly GCA_031878705.1). Taxonomy (NCBI): domain Eukaryota; kingdom Metazoa; phylum Chordata; class Mammalia; order Perissodactyla; family Tapiridae; genus Tapirus; species Tapirus indicus. Next base: position 26,559,667 of record CM062937.1, on the reverse strand, counting down.
ATTCATTGAGAGTAATCCCTGTCAGCTGCCTGAAATCCTTTCTGGAAGAAGATGGTATAGAAATGAACTATGGACACTGGTGTCTTGATGATTTATCTTGGTCTCCTGAATGTTTTATGCCCGTGGCAGGAAGATTGTGTGTACCATAATTATTTCTCTCTGAAGCAACTTGAGTATGTACAGAAATATCAAATATTACAAACAAAAATACACAGGATATTTGAATTCTTATCTCTCCATTTTTTTCTATATTTTGCACTAGTTTCTCTTAAGTCCCCTCATTAAGTTTCAGCATCTTCCAAGTCTCAGTTCAAAACCTTCTTCTTCCTCTCCCAGTGTCTCCCTGTTTAAGCTAGGAATATATTTAGGCTGGCTCTTTTTCTTAAATAACTTTATAATGGAGATAAAGTTTTAAAATACTTAATTTTATTTTTTGCTTTCTTGAGTCAAAAAGTTTTACCTCTCCTGCCCTCAGCATTCTTTTAAATATAATTTTCATAGGAGAAATGCCAAAAGACCAAGGTAATATTCAACACTGATATTATGTGATTCAAAAACAGAATGATGTAAGCTATCGTCTTGCAAGCTATTTCTTGAGAAGGGCTTCTTACTCCCTTTATCAAGTTAATAACTGAGCACAGAGGGCTCTGTTCAGAGTTTTTTCATAATGCAGAGAAGAAACCCCTGTATACTTCCTGGTAAATGGCAGAAAGATGACCTGGGAAATGGTGGAAAGATGGAGAAGGAGAGAAAGAATGGAGAGAGTGAGGTGTCTCTTGATTTCCCCTCTGGAGGCATATACTTTAAAGGGAATTAACTTCAAGAGCAATCTGGACCTCAGCCACATCAAAGTAAGAAAAGTGGTCTGGTCAGGCAGAAAGGGGGCCCTGAGGCTAAGCTTTTCCAGGCTGCCCTCCCTCTTTACCTGATGGGGATGCAGAATTGAGAAGTGAAAGATCTACAACAATACACATGATGGCAAGTTGAGGTGACCCCACAGCAGAGGCTGGATGAGTGCTGGGCCAGAAGGCTGGAGGAAGGGCATGGCAGATGTTCAGGAGTCTGCAGCCTGCGGGAACTAATATGAGGCTGAGTCAGCCAGGAAATGATCATCCTGACCAAACCAAGGGAGATCAGGTCACCAGTTACACTATCCTCAGATTTCAGCCCTGAAGGCCAGGAGACACCCAGGGAAGAAGGGACACAGCCCTGGAGACCATAAGAGGTAGATGACATCCTGCCCAAGACCCCAGATCTCTCCAACCACCACAAAGATGTCAAACTCTCTTTCCTCCCCTTCACCTGCGAACTATCTTGGGAAGGAAGCATTGAGGGGAGGCTGTTTTGAAAGACCAAGTGTTTTTATCCTGATGCATTATTCTTTCCTAATATGAGCGCTTAAATCTTTGGAATGGATTACATTGACAGGATTAGATATTTAGTTAATTTTACACACACACATATATATATATACACACACATAATAAATGAATACATCTATGTTTATACATTGTTAAATATTTTTCTGTGAGACTATTTTTAAATGAATACATGGAATTTCATAGTACAAAGTGCTACAATTTATTTAATCATTCCTCTATTATGAGATATTTAGGTTTCTCACGATTATTTGATGTCAGAAAAAACATGATACATATTTGTAGCTAAATGTTTGAACACATTCATAGTTATTTCTGGTGAATAAATATATAGAGAAAAAATATATAGAAATGATGATATAGAGTAAATGTATAGAAATCACATTGCTGGATCAATAGATATACAGTATTTTAAAGTTTTCATTATGAATTGTCATCCAAAAATTCTTTCAATTTACAGTCCCATAAACATGATGTAGAGATGACTTTTTTGGATGGTTGCCAATTTGCTAGGTGAAAAATTATAATTTACTTTTGATTCTGGGGTTGTATAATTATTCTTATGCTTAGTAGTTCTATGTTTCTTTTGTTTCTGTCTTTAAAAAAATTTGTCTCTTCAAGCCCTTTGTTTTGTGCTGTACTTTCATGAACCTGCCCACGTAGGAGACTGAGCTCCCCATCTGGCCTCTAGTCACTAACTCCCGTTCCCACCCCAAAGCAGGATTTCTAGCCTCAGAACCAGTGTTGACGAATTTTCATTTCTTTGAGATCCAGATCCAGTTGCCGCTGAGTCTGCTGGTATTTTTCCTGAAATAGTTCCTATAAAGATTTCATGGACAGTTTCGAAATGGACAGATCTTGGTGATTCAGTTTATTTTCTCCATTTTATCAGAGAGGATATTGACGTCTTGGTTGTTCCAGAATTTCTCAATGTCACAAATCATGTGAGGGCAGAATTCAGGGCTCCATAATACTGGGTTCTAGACTTCTAGTCTGGTTGTACGTCCATCACCCCTCAGTCCTACTAGGGTTTCTGCAGCCTCTGTTATAGACTAGACCTCTGTGTTGGGACCATCAAAATAACTAATGGCTGGTAGCAGTTTATCTATTTTTTCTGCTCTGATCTCTTTCTAGCTTCTAACTCTGTTTTTATGTCACTTCTTTCTTTCTTTTGGGTGAGGAAGACTCGCCCTGAGCCAATATCTGTTGCCAATCTTCCTCTTTTTTTGCTTGAGGAAGATTGGTCCTGAGCTAACATCTGTGCCAATCTCCCTCTATTTTGTACGTGGGTCACCGCCTCAGCATGGCTGACGAGTGGTGTAGGTCCGTGCCCAGGATCTGAACCCGCAAACCCCAGCTGCTGAAACGGAGCATGCCAAACTTTTCCACAACACCACAGGGCCAGCCCCTATGTTACTTCCTTCTTAAAACTGATTAGCTTACTATGAAAAATTACAATATCTGTTTTATCCAATGCAACATTTTCTTTAAAATCTCATTGATTTAAAATGTATTTTTAAATACTATGTTCTGATTGTCCTCTTCAAATACCCTGACTCTAAAACTTGGCAGTGCAGCTAAGAGAGTATCTAACAAGTAAATTCAAATGTTTGATGCTAATTAGAATCAGCCAAAATGGTAACTTCAAAAGGAGAAGAAGGGCAGAAAACCAGCTTTTATTTAGTGCCAACTGCAGGTTAGATTCTGCTTGTATGTTTTATCTCATTCACTTCTCAGATAAAGTGTGAGTGTTTTGTACTCATTTTACAAGCTAACTAAAGTTGTCACCAGTTCAAAGTCACTTCCTTAGAAACTTAAGTGAGTCTAAACTTGAAAAATATGCTTTTCATACTGTTTTACAGGACTTGTGTTGGCAAAGCAAGGCATTCACACTTCAAATGTTTTCTTTTTGTAAACTCTATTCCGGAACAATCCTCAAAGGATGCGTCATTATCAGCATCCATAAGCAGTTGAAAAGGAGGCTTAGACACATTTGGATTTGAAGTTTACACCATGGTTCTTGTCATTGCCTTAAAACTTTTCTTGCAGGAAAAAATGGCTCCTAAGGTAGAAGGTTAATCATGACCCCAGTTAGAAAATAGGTCGTCTCATCTATGCATCGTCAGTGTTGAGACGTGTGCTGTGGTTTTCAATACAGCTGTCCAGTAATATATCTTTGGTAATGAAAGAAATACTATGCCCCTTAATCCATGGGCAGATGTCTGCTAAGCTTGTTGTCATATCGTCTGACAGCTGACCAAAGGCGTAACAGTGTGTGTGTTGTGGGATGTGGGGTGGGTGGGAAGTCTAATAGCACCAGCTCAGAGTTCATAAACATTTTGTGATTTCTCCATTAGAAGAGAGAAGAAGAGAGGGAGAACGAGGGAGAGAGAGAGGATGATATTTTAGAGGCCTCATTATAAATACTTTGAACAAATAGTACCAGTGTTTTTCCTAGGGAGTAGGTCAAAGACAAATTTGCTAGTTCCAACTCACTTCTGTCTGCCAGTAACTGTCTTTCTTTACTGTAGGGTTAGGGGAAAAATGCCAATTATTCTAGGGAGAAGACTGTGCTATCAGCAGTTCTGATAAGCTGTTTAACAACTGGTTAGTTTGTACAAGAGCAGCCATTGAAGGGGGCTATCTTATTTAAAAAGTAAGCAACTCTCATGTCCCGGGTCTGGTCTATGGTGACATACACAGGTTCTGAATAGCTTGGTCTGTGTGTGTGTTTTCTTTTGTTTTAAATTAAACATACTCTGTCGATATTGAGTCACCAAGATGAGCTCAGTGAAATTATCAAAAAAAGAGTCATGTCTTGCTGCGTCAACAGCTCTGAGTCTCAGGCCCCCAGAGACACTTAGTTGAGACGTTGGCGGCATCCAGTCAGGAATCTTCAAGCCAGGATGCCTTGAACTCCAAGTCTGGGTGGAATTTTGGTCTTGATATCCTATTCCTTGTGTCAAAGCTCATCTGCAGAAAAAACCAGTGGCACTGGCTCAAATATAGTCTAGTGTCTTGAGCAATGACAGTAAAAAAAGTACTACTGGTTGGTATTACATTATAGACCCAATAAAATCAATATTTATGCCAATCTAATTTTAAGACCAATTTTACTTGATATGATTAAAGAATAGTGAGTGAGTCATTAGAAAAAGTATACTGATTCCTCGCCATTTTGTCCAGGGCAATTTCCGAGCTAAGTATTATCTATAAATTCTTGATCTTATTCCTCATCATGGCCTTATCAATCCTTGCACCCTAGGGAAGAACACTGATATTTCGTGATTATCCAATGAACAACTTCTGTTATTATTAGCTTTCATTTTCTATCTTTTCATATTTAACTGCCCATAAAGATATATATATCTTGATGTATTTATGATATACATATTTATATGCTCAGTGGCAAACACAGTTAATTGAATATTTCAATGTCATCCTCTGTCCCTTGTGGCAGGGAACCTAGCAGACTGCTGACACTTCCTTTGGAGGCTCTTCTGTATCTGTATTTGAGATGACTTCTTGAAGCAAATGGTTGAGAACATATGGTGAAACAAAGTAGATCAGATAGTCTGGTCTTGTGGAATTAGGTGCCAACTAGAGATCTCAAAAGCATCTGAGGGCCTGAAGCATCATCTGAGGAGATCCAGCTATCCATTTCCTGTTTTATTTTTGCCTCCTCAGATCACCCTTTCCAAGTTGGGCAATTATAATTTAGAAACTTGTTGGGCCTCCCATTGAGAGTGTAGCCATCATGGAAACAGCACTGGCAAAACTTGAGGACCCAGAGTTCTGAAAGGTTAATGAGAGAATCATCCAGAAATCCCTGGAGCCTGTGGAGATGTGAAAGGCTTTGGATAGCTTCTTGATAGACCCCATACAGACAGCTTCAGCCACCAAGAGGAATTCAGCAAATTTGTCAAAAGGAGATGGTGCTTCAATACCTAGTCTTATGTTCTAAAGACTCAGTAAAATGTTGTTCAGTGACCTAAGACTCCATAAAGTATTTTATTACTGAACCTTCCAGACTCACTGGAGGTATTCATTAGGCTCTGATTAATGTGCAGACATGTAAAAGACAATGGAGAAAGTTAAGATCAAAGATAGGGATTCATCTCCCTGTGAGAGATACTGCTACAGACTCAGAACCTCTGCTGTAGGGTAGCTCGATGGTGGGTTTCCTAGTCTATTCACATTTGTGCGTGATTAACAATGAGGAAGAAGATCTTGCTAACCTTTTACCTGCTGGGGACCTAGATTTTTTTTCCTGCATTACTGAATATACCACTGGTTATTTAATTTTTTTTTTGAGGAATATTGGCCCTGCGCTAACATCTGTTGCCAATTTTCCTCTTTTTTTTCCTTTTTCCTCCCCAAAGCCCCAGTACATAGTTGTGTATTGTAGCTGTAGAGTTGTAGCTCTTCTATATGGGATGCCACCTCAGCATGGCTTGATGAGTGGTGAGTAGGTCTGTGCCCAGGATCCGAACCGGCACACCCCAGGCCGCCAAAGCAGAATGCACAAACTTAATTGCTATGCCACTGGGCTGGCCCCACCCCTGGTTATTTTTTGTTGGGGTTGCTTTATGTGTGTGTCTGTGTGTGTGTGTGTGTGTGTCTGTGCGCGTGTGCAGTGGAGAGAGGGGTAATTTCAGTTGTTGTCACCTTCTGGAGCAAGATATTTCTTCTCCGTTTATCACCCACTGAGAATTGGGGAGTGGAGAAGGAGTGGGTGGAGATGAGTGGCCTTGAGAGAAAGACTGTATTATTTTCCTAGGTCTGCCATAATAAAGGACCACAGATTGGGTGACTTAAACAACAGAAATGTATTGTCTCACAGTTCTGGAGGCTAGATGTCCAAGATCAAGGTGTCAGCAGGTTTGATTTCTTCTGGAGGCCTCTCTCCTTGGCTGTCTTCTCTCTGTGTCTTCACATGGTTTTCCCTCTGTACTTGTCTATGTCCTAATCTCCCCTTCATATAAGGACACCAGTCTTGTTGGATTAGGGCCCACTCATATGATTTCATTTTACCTGAATTGCCCCTTTAAAAGCCCTACCTCCAAACACAGTCACGTTCTGAGGTATTGGGGATTAGGACCTATAAATATGAATTTTGGGGGATACAATTCAGCCATAACAAGTACTGAGCTCCTGCTTTTGTATTTGAACACACAGTCACTATTACTATAAATGTTGACTAGAGATGAGACTCCATTCTGTTATTCACTAGGAACATAGTATGACTCTCATATTGCAGATGGTGGAGATGATTAGAGGGGCACAATTGGGTGCCCCAAGTTAAGCCTAAGGAGGTGGCACAGTCAAGGTTCTCACAAGGAGCCCAGGCTAGCCTTGTCACAAGTTCCCTATGGTCTGCATGTCTTCTGGAAGGAGGGGGAATCTCTCTTCACCATCGGTGGGACCTATGAACAGCCTACCAATAACTGAACTCATTTTACCTTACACACTGGCCCTTGACACACTACACTGTTTCTGAGATCCGCTGTAGGAGAGAACAGACTCTCTGCTCTAGACGGGCTTGAGCATCAGACACAGATGCTTTCACGGTGGCCATTTTGCCCATGGAGATTTTCCACAGATTCACATTTATCTGTAAGGACTTGTTTAGTTAGCACCTCATCAAACCTCATCTATTATCTTACTCCTTCTCACCTGTATTTATTCTTCCCTCCAGAATTTGGGAGGAAGGACTGCTTTCTGCCAAAGGATCTAGATTTGCTAGCCATAGGGCAGAATATGGAGACCATTAAGGCTAACATGCTCAGCTCTTTAACTCTGGATTTTAAAAAAATCTTTAATAAAATGATTTACCATATGATGCTCCTAAGTAGCATCAGTTCCTCTGGGGCAGGAGTTCTGAACCTCAGCACTACAGACATTTTGGGCTGGATAATTCTTCATTGTGAGGACTGTCCTGTGTATTGGGGAAAGTTTAGCAGTATCGCTGGCCTCTATACCCCAGATGACAATAGCATCTCCCAGTTGTGGCAACCAAAACTGTCTCCATACATGGCCTAATGTGCCCTGGGAGAGGGACAAAATCACCTTGGGTGAGAAGCACTGTGCTAGTACGTTATAAAAACCTTTTAGATCTAACTTTTCTGGAATATATCTACTTTCAAAATAAATTATTGTCTGTTCTTTCAGTTTTGATTCAAAACTTGTGCACTTTGCTAAACCCCAGGACGGTTTGAATGTTGCATCCAGTTGCTCTGCAGTTTACACATTTCTCAATTTCATATCTCTCTTCCTTCAGCCACTCCTTAGCTGTAAAAATATCTAATGCAGGTGATGGCTAATGGTAGGGAGACAATAAATATTATTGTCTTTTCTCTCTTCATCTTTTCTTTCCTTCCTCTACCAATTCCTCAGATTGCAACAGATTTTCTAGCTTATTCTAGCCAATTCTAGAATTCTAGCAATTCTATAATTCTTGCTTCTTGGTTTTGAATTAATTGCATTTCATGAATCCTGGGGATTGACGTTGACTTTTCCTTATTCTTTTTATAAACTTGGTAATGTCAAATTGACTTGAAAACATGATTTATGCACTTCTTTTCAGAGTCCTGCTCAATATTAAGTGTAAGTTACAAAACTTCAGTTCAGTATGATGCCACTTTTGCCTACATGCTACACACACACACACGCATGTGCAGGAACACACTCTGGAGGGATGTGTTCCAAAGTGTAATCTTTACCATAAATGGGACTTTTAGTAATTCTATGTTTCCTCCTTTTGCTCATTTATTATTTTCTAATTTTTCCTACAGTAAGTGTCTGTTGCTAAAGAAAAAAAATGCTTTAAAAAGTCATTCTTAAGCTTTTTGTAAAATCAGTGCAAGATTTGACACTGGTGTTGTTAATGGTAACAAGAGTTTTGTGTGAAATGGCACTTATTTTTGGAAGACACTACAACAACTGAGTCACCCATCGTATTTTAGGGAAAAGGATGAAACAAGAAACCCCAAAGGAACAGGTGAAGATTTGCTAGGCAGACTTCTGTCTTGTACTGAAAGTTTTTTGGGTCAAGATATATGTACGTGCATGAGCTCAGATGGAACTTTCCCGAGCTGCAGAGGGGCTGAATTTAGCACTGAGCTAAGGCTCTGGGTCACTTAGCGAGTCATCCACCAGAGAATGGCTGGTGTATCTGGGCCTTTGTATACTGAAAAGATGTCCAGTGAGCACACTGTGTTCCTAGAGCAGCTAGGCTTGCCTTTCTCCAGGTGACTTGACAATACCAAGCACTTCCCAAAGCACCACAAGCTGCTGAGCTGGCTCATGGGCAACGGCCTCTAGGGCCTTAATGAATCACAGCTCATGGGCAGGCTCATGCTCAGTTAAAACATGTCAATAATTGAAATGGTATCCTCACTGATGACTGTGAGCTTTTAGAAACCAAAGTTAACTTTCCTCAGGGAAACTCTATGGGGCTGGACTCAGCATGTTTCTCTTTCTCGTCATCCTGTGCACAGCAAGATGCTGTCATGAATGGCTGGCTGTTCGTTATGGCAGAGTTTCTAAGAATGGTGGGGAGGTAAGGAGGTAAATGGATGTAGCTGTTTAACTCTGAGTGCACAGTTTGATCAACAGTGTGTTTAGCACCAAACTTGGGTGGTTTAGAAGAAAGAATACAGGCGTGGGAGAGAGACACACCAGATTCTGAATCTAATTTCCATCACGTATTTTTGATTTTTTGCTGAGGAAGATTGGCCCTGGGCTAACATCCGTGCCCATCTTCCTCTACTTTATATGTGGGACGCTGCCATAGCATGGCTTGATAAGCAGTGCGTAGGTCGGCTCCCAGGATCTGAACCCATGAACCTTGGGCCACTGAAGTGGAGCTCACGAATTAACCACTACGCCACAGGGCCAGCCCCTCCATCACATATTAACTTCTCAGAGCCCCAGCTTCCTTATCTATGAAATGAGCACAAAGCAGATTTCCTCTTGGATTTGTTGTGAGGATAAAGACATGGAACACATGTAAATTACCATCTGGTGTACAGTAGACATGCAATGTTCTTTTCCCTCTAGTCGGTTTCTGGGCTTGTTCCTGACAATTAGCATAGGTTCATAGGCTTTTTCTGTAAAGGGACAGAGAGTAAATATTTCAGGCTTTTTGAGCCAGGAGGCAAATTGAGGATATTACGTACCAACTTACATAATGAAGAGAAAATAAATTTCCACCAATTTTTTATTGATGAAATTCAAGATATAATCATAATAGGGTAAAGTTTTTCTAATATAGATCTACCAGTGAAAAGAAAGGGATTCTTTTTGGGGGGAGACATTTCACTTAATTGGGGTTCCAAGTTGGTGTTCCCTATCATCAAATTGCTTGCTGGTGTTTATCTGTGCAAACCATTCTTAATTTGTAGGCCATAAAAAAGAGGTAGCAGGCTGAATTTTGTCCCCAGGCCATAGTCTGCCGATCTCTGGTGTAGATCGTTTATTAGTAATCATCCATGATGAGTAAATAATTTGAAATCATAATTGATACATAAACTGTTGGCTACAATCTGGAAAGAAGGGTGAAATAATTAAATCTTTAAATAAATAGGCTCTTGGAAGCTCAGAGTGCTTAGTCTATTTGATCAAATGACTCTTTAAAGAATATCTCCTTTTGTGGCTGAAATCTGGAAAACAGTAGGAAGAAATTAACAAGCCACACAAACTGACTATCTACGCAGAGAGGTCAAGCAGTGAATGGTCATGGAAACAGACAGTTACTCAAACAGGTTCTTTCTGCTTTCCATCAAATAAGAAGTAGACATGCCTGTTTTTAGTGAGGGTGTAGCTAAAGGAGGGATTAAAACCTGGCACATAAAATATCAGAGGGTCCCCTCCTGCTGCCCTTCCACTGACCTGGATGGCCAGTTAGTGCAGAGACGTGAGTTCACCGCAGATAAAGACTGATGAGTAGAGCCTGTGCTTTAGGGGCCTCACCGTATAGGGTTCACAAGAATGATCTTACTCCACCCACCAAGGGGGCCTTCAGAGGCATAAATGAGATGCATTAAGTAATTCTTGGTGTATAATGAAGAGTGTGCATTGACATAAAATCAAGTAAAATAGGTTACTAAGCATTAAACAATTCTGAACTGCAGAGTTGTTTAGGGATTCCTGAGCTCAGGGCTTTGACGAAGCTGCTGCTGTACCTCAGCAGATTTTACAGAGAAGCACAAACCATTAATTCTCAGGTGGGACAAAGAAATGTAGATTTTGACGCACGTGTTTTTAAAATCCGAGATTTCTATTTTTAGAGTGCCGATCATTTTACAGAAGATGCATTCAGTTGAAAAGTGCAATGACAAGCAACCTCTGAATACACAAACAAGAATCCTGAATTTTATCAGACTCAGATTTACCTAGTTAAATTACCCACAAATGCTCTGATGAACACAGGAACAAAAGAATATTGTGGGGCATATTCTTCACACAAAGGGAACAGATTTTAGTTGAAAGCTAATATATAGTGGACATTATCCAATGGAATAGAGGGGATCAGGGTGGGTATTAAGGTGAAGAAATATGACATCTCTGATAACTGAATTGCCCATAGAGGAACGCACGTGTTTCTGAATATGTGAGAGAGAGATATGGAAGAGGGTTGAAACACATAGATCCAGAAGAGACCACTGTATGTTACAAAGGATCCAAGTAGGCGAGCTAGCTATCTACTGTTTGTGCGAGAGAAAGGAATGACACCCAACTGTAGCACATGATTTGAGATTCATTGAAAGCTTGTGGGTGTTACCAGAGTCTGCCAAGCCAATGGTGATAAAGCTTTTTGGGACAAGGATTTAAAAATTTAAGATAGTTGAATTGAGAAAGTGCTTACAACTTCTTGTAATTAACTTCTCCTTGGAAAAATAGTTGTTTTTGAGGCAGAAATATTTTAAAATGTGTTATTTTAGCTGAAGAGCAATTTTCAGCCAAACAGTATTTAGCAAATAAGCTTTGGTGGTGGGTTTAAAAAAAATTTCTTCTCTGAGCTGATATAGATATATCTTTTCTCCATTTGTATGTCAAGAGAACACAGAACAAATGCATTTTCTCTTAGTTTATCTAACATATTGGGTAAAAATACACAATTCATTTAAGGATAAACGTCAAGAAGAAAAACTGATGTATACTTCCAAGCAAAATTTATTAGATGTCTATTCAAGAAAAACACAATGACCTTTGCTTGTAAGAATTCAAAGTCAATGACCTGAAAGACAGGTATGAATATTTTTCCTTTTAAAATCAGATTCAGAGAGTAGAAACAGTAATTTTTCTTAAATATGACAGGCAACAGATACTGAAGTCTTTTCTCATAAATGGCATCAAAGATAATTATTCATTTATCAGCAAAGCTGCATGCAGTTGACCTAATTTCAAACCCAAAGCCTTTAAAATATAAAGCTGGTTGTGAACTTGACAGCAATCAAGGTAGGCTATTCCAAAATGTTTCTTTACTTCCTTCCTAATGAAATTCCTCTGTAATCAATACTTATGTACATTTCAGTTTGGCTGCTAAGATCTTTTTAAGTTCATAAACTTTTGCAAAAATGCTATCTTACAGAATCACACTGTCAAGGTGGGTTTGTGATCTGTGGGATAGGTGAAGGATAATCTGCTGAAAGTGTTTTAGCTTAACGTGAAGGATAAAGACCAAATTAGGAAATTCCCTGTTTTCTCGACAACTAAATAGTCTGTACAAAAAAAGAGCAAACATATGTACAAAATTCTAGAGTCTACGTACATTGTGAAAAGATTGATCACCGTCCACAGAAGAAATGCCATAAAAAGTTTTATCTATAAGGTGCTCAAGATCCAAATATGAAGAGTTCTTATGCAAAGTCATAAGAAATACAAAGCTAGTTCTCGGGGTATGTGTAATTCAGGCACTGTTAACCACGTTAAATCTTTCGGGTCCCAATATCATTTTGTAAATTTCTACTTCAGGGCAGAAAATATAACCTGAATGATTTAACATTGCCTCTAAAAAATGCCTAGTTTATTCCCAGCAAATATTTTACACACACCAGGAAAATCAGGCCCAACATATTCCTGCCCTCAAATGTAGCCAGGATTCTGAGTTCCATAGAAAAAAAATAATTATCATAATAAAAATAACTGTATTGATCATAATCCTTGCTAAAACCAGCCTTAATACTTGTGATGCTTCTGAAGTACTCTATTTCTATAAAGTAATGTGTGGGATTCTTTTACATTTCCATAAAAGGTACAACACACCATGTGGATTGTCTGTTCCCATACAATCTCAAATGTATGTGTACACACAGTGAAAACTTACCTATGAATATTGCTTACAGATACTTTCAAGTGTCTATGTTAGAATAATTCTTTGCACCTCTCACTAACACTGCTTTTATTAAAATTTTATCAGATAAATAAAACACTAAGAGCTCATTGTTCATGATGCTGATTATTACATTTTAATATAAAATAGCAATGCAACTTTACAACACAATAGATTTTTTTTGTAGTCTAGCTAAACCTCTCATAGTCTCATGATTATGACCAACGGCTCTTATTCACTTACTGTTTGCACTTCTAAAAAGTACAAAAAAAAAACTGCAGGAAAAAAGACTCCTATTTGAAAACTCACATTTGATCAACAGAATCACACTCATTCGAATTAACTTTCCTACTCTTGCTTTAGATTTTGTAATCACTGTGCATATTACAACAAATAAGTGCAGGCAAACGATAGCTGAAGTACAGTTGTCATATCGTGTAAACCAGACACTAGGCAAACTTGTGAAAGAAAAACAGAGTGCCAAGCTCAGAATATGAAAACGCAAACCACAGCATTTAGTAATAAACAGTCTTCTGGTTGCCAGAGGGGAGAGCATCTTTCAAAGGGGACCACAGAGCCTCCTCGAGACACTTTCTTTTTTTTGCCTCAAATATTTGACCCTTTTAAAGTATAATGATTTTCTTTCTGTTCCTACATGTCGACTTTTCAAAGTTTAGAGCAGAAAGCAGGAATATGCACTTTCACGCGGAAGCAAGTCTGACAATCTCCCCACGGCTCGGCAGGGGCAGTCACTTTGCTGGTGGTTTGGTGGCAGGTGGAGATGGTGTTGGTGGGTGAGTTCTATTGGAAACCAGTAGGCATGACAACGGGAGGCCTGCAGGGATCTTTCAGGCGAGGTTATACAGATGTGGTGCTGAAACTCGGCATAAGTAAAGAGGGAGAGTGATTCACAGCCTCTTGACATAGTTTCCTGGAAAAGTACCAAAGAATTTGGTTCTTCTTGAGGTTCCTGAAAATAGAAGCAATAAGTGAAATTAACAACAGTGAAACATCAGTGCACATATGTGGGCTTGAAAACTGTTCATTGATGAGGCTTCACTAAGACAGCAAGCCCGGCAGGGTTTAGAAAAGTAGAAAGCTCACTTTAAGACAAGAGGAAGACAGAGTAAGCAGTTTGTCCCGCCTGATGCCTTCCTTCTCTCTTAAGCTTACATGCTGGCTTCCATCACATCAGGCTAAACCGAAAAGCTCAGCCTCTCACTCTGCAGGGCAAGGCAATCTTGCTGAGGAGGAGGGTGGTGGCACCCGGTCCCCAACGGAAGAGGAAAAGCACTTGGGAAATGACAGTTTCAAGTACAATCTTCTAAATAAGGACGAGGCTGAGTGTGATAGGATGGACTGGAAACACACAAGAGCAAGGCTTGTTTCAGTGGGCATCTCCTCAGCACGAGTGTAACATTACGGCATTATTGGGGACACCGTCACTACCCAGTTTTATCGTCTCATAGAAGATCATGCTGAATGCCACCCCATTCATTTGCAAATAGCCCTACCAGAGCCCTTCATAAAATATAGAAAATTCCAACAACTTACCAAGTCACTAAAGAAAGAAAAAGACCCACACTATTTGTGGTTGGGGGTTCTATCATCGGGCATGGTTTCTGACACGAGGAGTGGAACCAAACGCACACATGGCCATCGTTATGATTGCCTTTGGTTTCAAATAACCTAATTCCTTTGAAACTTTTTGTGAAAGTTAGTGCACGAAATTCTTCCTTAAGATTTCCAGCTCAGATAGAGTGAACAGGGTCTCTAAGTTCCATTTCTCATTTACCCTCTGGAAATTACTGTCCTGATTTGAAGACTGATTTTCTTTTTTCTTTGTAAGAAAGCCATTTTACTTTCTTCTAAATGGGGAATTAACATAAACAGAGGTGGAGGCTTGTGGCTGCAATTGTGGCCTTCGTTCTTTTATTATTTCTCCACTGATTGCCTGTCTATAGAAAGCCATTCCCTCATCTTTCGTCTCCTCCATCCACCTATGCCTTTATTTCTTTTTTTTGCCTCTTTCCTCTGTGTCCTATTGTATGAAACACTTGTCTACAAATGTTTTCTCACAAAACCTCTAGTCTTCTTTTAGGCTGGTAAGAACGGGATTGTCTTTAAAGTGGTAAGAATGGAACATCTTTCTACTTCCACCACAAATCAAAGCTCAGGTGAATCAATGGACTTTCAGGGTGACTCCATCAGACCTAGTAAATGGGGGAGTTGCTCACCTCATCTCATTTTCTCAAATTAGATCCTTACTGCTGACAACTAACATTCTCCACTGAACAGAGTATTAATATTTCTCATTGTTGTTCTTAGGGCCCAGTCTTTCCTGGTTGGTGCTATTTAAAGACATTTTCTTCTCTTAGTTGAATTGAAAATAAAACTAGTGGAAAATCACATCTACCTGGAGCAGGAAATACTAAACTATATTAAAAATGTAGTTGCCTTGGGCATATGAATGTACGAAAGATCCAAGGCATCATGAAATCAAAGAAAGCTTGATTATGGCACCAAACCATGCAAGTTGAGCAAACACAAGCAAATTCTACAATGGCCAAATGTGTCTGAAAGGAAAGGCACACATACCCACGAACCATCCATCATCACATTTTTCCATCACATCAATGACGTCACTTTCTCTGAGTTCCAGCTCATCTTCGTTCCTAGGAGTATAGTTATACAGAGCCTGAAACCTTAAACAGGACAAATGGATGTGTTTACAAGAAATCTTTACACCTTTGCGAAACTATAGAAGACAGTACAATATTCATTTTACTTTGAACATTTCTATTGCTATTAACAGTTTAAATTAGGCAGTGTAAGTCTTTGGTGAGCATGTAAAGTAAACAGACATACCTAGACTTTCATGGGAATAAGACCACCGTAACAGCATTGCAAAACTACTGTGAGGAATAGTCGTGGAAGACTGTAACACCAGGAGTTGGATTAAAACATGTTAACTTCTATAAATCAGACCTGCATTTCAATTGTCCAGTCACAGATTTCATTCAGACATTAAATAACAGGACAGAATAAAAAAGAAGTGATAGGTGCATTATTCAGCTATATAAAAACAAGGAGGAATTACAGTTTTAGCTAGTCATAATCAGAAGCAAAGAATTGTGGCTTGCAGGTTGAATTTTCAAATGATTCTAAATTGAGATGTACAAAATGTCTCAGATATGTGTCTTCTAAATCACTATGTGGGAATTGCTATAAAAGAGAAGGTTATTTTTTTCACCAAGAGGAATTCTTGAAGGCAGTTTAGTTTCGTAGTTTGAATCAGTGTTTTCTGAAGAATTAGACTTTGAAAATCTGATGTAATTCACTTATGAAACTAAGTGGATGGACTCTATGCTCACTTATCGCTGAGTGAATTTTAAACAGTAACTTATAGACATAGGTTCCTTTTCAAAATGGGTCCCAGAGAAAATGTGTTTGATGTAAAAACTCTCCTTAGAAATAATTTTATGTAAAAAAGAATTACTGGTAGAATGCTACCACTTTCCTTTCTCTGTCTGAATTCTTTGAGAGCATATATTTTGGCGACATTGATCGGTAACGAATTCTGACATTGAATTTGTGGTAATAAAAGAGCATGTATTCTAATATGTGTTAACATGAACTGACATTTTGGAAAGTGAAGACAGAAATTCTAGCAGCTGAGAAATTCAGGAATCATTTGATATGCAGTTAATACGAAAACTTCATATTACTACTAAAATATTACCAGTATTGTGAGGGGGATTTAAAAAAATCAGTGGATTTGTTTCTGCTGCTCTTCATAACAATTTTGTAGCTCTGCCAATGTAAGAAAGTGAGAATCACATTTCAAGGCCGTTTAGATTTTTTAAAGCCAATTTTAAAAGGTTGATAATATTGAATACTACTCAGGAACAAGAATGATTTATTTCTAATTACTCCATTCAGTCAAAAAATCATATTTTGGCAGAACAAAACTACTCTATCACTTGAACTCAAACATCATGTCATAAGTCAGGGACACAGTTCCATTTGGCTTCCCTCTGTGTCTGTGAACTTTTTCCGACTTGGGAACCTGGGTAAAGTTGGCTTTGTGGGGTGGAGGGGGTCTGGGAAAGAGCTAGTAATAAGTGGTGCCTAACACCTTCTCCTAGAAAACATTATTCTCCCTGGCCTGGTACCAAAGCCTGAAATTCCAACATTAGAGATTTCTTCCCCTGTTAATATTTTGTCCTCCTAGTAAACATTTCCAGCCACTTGTACTCTTTTGAGATTGGGCTTCTCAGATCTTTTGTTGAGAAAGAATTCTGACTGTGGGAAGGGCAGAGACAGGTAATCAGAAGCCCAGAGCAGTGGCGGGAAAAGACAGGGAAGTGTTGAACACCAACATTAGTTAATCTGGATGTTTGCACGGGGCCAGCCCTGCTTGGCGTAGTCAAATTATTTTGCCGTTTGCTTCAAGAATTTGATTTCGAGGCTGCTCAGGTAAAGGGATGGTATCTTTTGTATATCTATGGGGAATGTTGATTTCACCATAGTTCCTCTTCCAATTTCACATTTGAGGGAGAGAGTCATTCCTGGGCTGCTAATTCAGGGCAGATACACTGCTTCTCTCGCTTTGGGAAACACCGATTCTCTGAGTTTTTACGGTTTCAGCCTCCACCCAGACACATCTCTAACCATCTACAGAGACAGGACTATATAAGGCCACAAACCCCAGCTGCTTGAAGAATCTCAAGGTCCCAAGAGGAAAAAACCCCAAATTGGCATGAACTCCTACTTCACTTTGGTATGATAAAAGCCTGTGTGCTTGTCAAAATTTACTTACCATTCTGGTTTAATTAGACTTAAAAAAAAGGGGGGGGGAGTATGGAGTTTCTTGGAAACATAAACAAACCTTCCAGAAATCTTCCTGCCTCTGCTGGCTTTCAAAATTAGTGTTGCACGACAGGAAATGTAGTTGAATTACAATTAAAAATGCTGTTTTGAAAGATGTGTTGGTGAGATGAATGATGGTGGTGGGGTCAGGATGCCTCACAAAGAAATTTGTCTTTTAAATAGGAAGCGCTCAGCCAAACTTGAAGCTCTCTCTGTAACTTGCAACTTTTTCTATAACATATTTTACCTTAATTCTGAATTGCAATGACAGTATAACATTATGTTCCTATTTTCAGCAACATAATTTTTTTCATTAGAAAAATCTATTTTTTAAATGAAAGAGATTACGTGACACTCCATAATCCCACTAATTGGGGTTGTAATCAAATAGAAATTTAATACAGAATGTTTTATAATGTCCAAAGCAGGATGTTGAAAATGTGCCTTCTTCCATGTGTGAGCTCTATGGTTTCATAAACACCCAAATGACCATGATTGGAGGTATTAACTCTATATTACATGAAACAGTGGAACATAACATACCTATTAATTCATAAACTCCTTACAAGCTGCTTAATATAATGTGTTGGTAATGCGATAAACCTAAACAGCCCTGGAATTTATTTCTTGTGATATGATCCTATCATCGCTTGCATAAATAAGAAAACTTCAGAATGACAAGTCATATTTAAAGTTTTTCGAATTAAAGGAAATTTTAAATGATTCTTACTTCTGACCTGTTCTCTTCACGAGGTAGGCTTTTGCTTAACAAGAACACCTCTCTGCTGTACTCGGTGAGAGCCAGGCTCGGGGCAGAGATGGTTTCTGAAGAGCATGCTTTTGGCTATGTGCCAGGTCTATGAGGCGTGAGGAGGGACTCAATGGTGATGAAGTCACCAGGCCACAGGCCAGGCCCTGCTGGCTGCTGTGCTCCAGGGGAACAGAGACTGGGTAGCTCACTGCATGTGCTCAGGTATGCCTGACAGGGTTTAGTTCTGTAAATGCTCCTTCCCAGGGGTCTAGCGCCTGACTCACAGAAATAGGCAGTAGCCAAGAGGAAGGAGATAACCTCTGAACATCTCTCATGGGCAAAATGGAGCAGAAAAAGACACACCAAAAAAGAGAATCTTAAAGACAATGTGTGGCACCTTCAGGTTGATTTGATTTATGTATCAGAAAGGAGAGTGAATCTGAACATGTGAAAGGGCATTTAGCTGAATGACAGTGACTGTTTTAATACTGCCATTTTCAAAGACCCTTCTAAGAATGTAATTTCGGAATTATGTTACTAACATCACTTTAGGTCTACTTTTACATTCTCCTGGCCTCCAAATACATGTAAAAACAATGTTGGAACATTTTCTGTGTCTTTGAAGCTGTAGTTACTAGAATCTACATGATGAGTAGAACAGAGGGAGACAGATTCATAAATCTTAGGAATCAATGCAGCTTTGGAAGGTTTTTCTAGAGCATAAATTACAGTCTTCTCCACAAAATCATGGGTGTCTTTTTAAAATTAGCTTCTGCTCTCTGTTATGAAAGGTGGACACTATTGCAATTTCTCTTCATCTAGGAGGTCTTGTGTTAGTTACTTTGATCTCTTTCACTTGCAAAGCTGTACCATCCTCTCTTTTGGTACATCAGTTGTCCATTTTGCGGGTCAAGGTTAGTGCTGAATTTAGAAGACAAGAAGAATACTTACGGTTCCCCCCCACCTTGAATGTTTTCATGAGTAAACACAGGACGCTGTGGCTGAAATGAAATGATTTTCAATGTAATCAATGTTTAAACTGGTACTAATTAAAAGATAATTTGGATAATGGCATGGTATTTTTCTTGACATTAAGTATTTCCTGTTGTAAAAAACCAAGAGGAAGAAAGAAAACCAAATAAAGGGTTTCTGCAGGATTAATAATTAAAATATTTTGAAGGGTGCTTTAAATTAAATCAAAATAACCAGGGTTCAAATGTTTTAAACACATCTACAATCTAGTCTGCTCAAGCTTTAAGGAAAAGTCAGGGTTTAGTCCCATTGATTTTTCAAAGGCCAGGAATATGGCAAGAACACAGACACCAAACCACCAGAATGGGAAGTCTGGACACCCTCATACAACCTTATTCTTCAGCATTTTCTCAAACAAGCAGAAAATAAACCACATTTAGTCTAACAGCAAAGTATCCACATTCATTCTAATATACTTTTCCTTCACAGACAACATTTTCACGTACAGTACAGATGAGAATATCAATAGGCAGACATCCCATGCTATATTTGAATTAACATTTTCTGTTCTCAATGTGGAGAAAACACATGCATTTTTAAAAAGAGAAAACAGAGAACTTTAAATAAAATGTAACAAACAATATCCAGGTAACATGTAACATTTTACCTTAGAAGAGAAATATTGGTAGAAATTCCCAGTGCACTGAACTCTCAAAAGAGTTTCGTTTCTTTTTAAACTAAGCATCAAGACCAGTATCTGTAATAGATACTTATAATATTGGAAATGACAAGCCTTAGCATCCCATACATCCACATAAATATTGCAATGAATGAACTTAACACATTTGCTGAATACGTAAACTCGATGTAGTTTATACTGACTACCTAAATGTTACCTTTTAGGGGAAAGAAAAGCATTACAATCCATTCACAACACATTTCAAAAGCATTCTCTTCTAAATGATGGCTACACGGTGAAATGAGATAAATCAGTTTGTGTGGCATTTATAAAAGTGACTCTTTAATGATTACTGAATTAGTTATTAGACGTCTTTAGACCTTAGGGCCAATTTCTGGATCCCAGAATTATGAGTAGGTCCCTGATGGCTGGGAACTCCCCTTCCACTTTCTGCAGATTATTCTTGTAAACCCTACTGGTCCAAGATTGGATGGTTGAACTCTGCAGTTCCTTTCAGTCTTGAAGTCTATAATCTGTTCCCTTTCTAAATTCTTTATCCACTCCCATCCCATCCAAGCTGTCTACCTAGAACAAGAAGACCAGGTATTTATAGTACCAAAACTTTAAGCTTTGAATCTATTAATTGGAAGTGTTTACTAACAATATTCTCAGAAATTTCACTCAACAGTTTGTGCATGGAATACATAAACTGAAGACTAAAGAGTGGATAAAAATTAATGGACATGTGTATGACTTAAGCATGTACAATACTTTACTCCTATTAATCAATGTAAGGTTACTGATAGTGTATCTATTATTAAAATTATAAAATATACTATTTTAAGAATGATTAAGACTAAACTGTTTTCCAGTGATTTTTAAGGTCAATTAATTCAACATAATATTAAATCAATTTAAACATATGAAAAGAGGTAAACATAAGTCAACCATGAGCCTATATCCTATGACATTTTAGGTTCTCATCCAATCATATATGTATGTAACTTTTATGCAGAAATAAGATTTGTATGTATCAACTAATATTAATATTTTGTAATAACTTTCCAGTCTTCTTTTTTTAGTCTTTTTTATTTTAAATCACTACAGAATAATATTCCCTCATATTTGTGTATACATATTTTTTAGTTCTCTTAAACATTTCTCTTTTTTGTTTTTGAACTTAAGATCAGTCTAGTTTTTTTTTTTCAGTAACATAAATAACAATGCTATAAACATTTTTATACAAAGAGCTATTTTCTTCTTTTGAACTATTCCTTAGAACACATTTCTAGGAATAAAATTTTGGGCCAAAGATTATATATTCAAGCTACATGATATTGAAAATGCTCATGCTAGTCACTCAAAACCCTGTATATAAAAATGTTAAAAAATCTAAATGCCCTTATTTCAAAACACATACCAAGATGGCTACTGTTCTCTCACAAAAACAATCATAGCACCATTAGCAGTGCATAATAAAGTTACAAATGAGAAAATATTATTTGTTCTTGTCAAGAGACAACGTTTTGTAAAATTTATTTCATTGTGCTCTAAAAATGACGAGGCTCTTTCCACATATTTAAACCATTCTAATATTTTTAAGTTGAGTAAAAGTTTTATTTTTACATGGTGGCATTAGACCAATAACTGGTTGGCCTAATTTCATTGCTCCCTTATGTTAAAATGTGAATACAACTGTAAAAGTCAGATTGCTCATTAATATAAAATACTCTACTTTTAAAACCCATGCAGCACCTTTTAGTTATTGTCATTACAATTCTATTAGTTTAACTCCTTCAGTTCAACTCATCTCACTAATCTTTTAAATGAATCATCCCTTTGACAATTATGAAAACGGGGCTATTGCTAGAAGTATGTGGCTCCCTTAATTCCATGGGCCTTTATATCTCAGAACTTGTGTTCCTGTGTGTGCCAGCCAGTAGTGTCCTTGCTTGTACCAATCTTTCCCAATATGTCTTTTCTCTTCCTTTATATCCTTTAAAAAGACCTCTCCTCCCTCCCGTTTTTTTTTTTGGTGAGGAAGATGAGCCCTGCGCTAACATCTGTTGCCAATGCTCCTCTTTTTGCTGAGGAAGATTGACCCTGGGCTAACATCTGTGCCCATCTTCCTCTACTTTTTATGTGGGAAGACTGCCACAGCATGGGTTGATAAGTTGTGCATAGGTCTGCGCCCGGGATCCGAACCTGTGAACCCCAGGCCGCAGAAGCCGAGCAAGCTAACTTAACCACTATGCCACTGAGCTGGCCCCTCCCTCCTTTTTTGAATCACTAATTTTCTACGCTGTTTACATCCTCAGACCAGAATTTATCACATTTTTATTGGAAGAGAAATTGTGTACTTATTATAATGGTGAATTTTAGAACTTTCCTAAGGTTACTTTTAACAGGAATCATCTCCATGTCAATGTGGATAACTAGGAACCAGTTTTGAGGAAAGATGACCAGTTACAGTATTTGAATTAATTTATTTTAAAAGTATTTGGCCAATAGGAGAGTGACTAGCATTAATGGTTACTTATGAGGGCACATTTGTGTCTTTCTGGGGTTGGCATTGACTATATAACCTTGGATATGCGCCTCCAGCTTCCTTATCTCTAACATCAAGACGAGGATAAAGATCTTGTGTAGAGCTGTGACAACTGACATTTATTGGTTAATTCTCAAGTTTCTCAGTCATGTAAAAACAATACTAGTAATAATTCACCTTCATTTTGCAGATCAGTAAAACTCAAAGATAATTTCTAATATCACAAATGGGTAAAAAGAAGAAACTATAATTTGACTTGCATTCTTTATTGCATAGCAGGTTGCTATGATGGAATAGATGGCCTAAGTTGGCTAAAATCAGCCTCTTTATTTTGTCCCTTAGGCTAGTATTTACGTTCTCTATGGAAACTCAAGCTAATTGTCTTAGGAGACTATCTTTTGCTTTTTCCACCCTGTTGTTCTAGCTCTACCGGCACAAACCTTGAGAAAACGATCTGTAACGCATCTGCACTCTATTGCCACCTAATGGTGAGCAGTGGCAGCAACATGCAGAAAGTTTGTTTATGCCTTGGGTCAGTTCTCACAAAGTTCTTTCAGCTCTCACAAAGTTCTTTCAGCCTGGGTTCATTTTCAAAGTGGTTTTAAAGACCACAGAGCGATGTGGAATAGACGTGCATTAGATGTGGATTCATCTGTTTTTCTGACTATGTTTTTCCCTTCCCACGTTTTAAATTCTTGAGAAAGGATTACCCTTTAGCCACCAGTATTTTTGGTCTGTGTTCATTCTATTGTAACTATCTGCTCAGGCATTTCTATTACTCATAATTTCTTAGCACTTCTGCGATAAATATAGAACAATATACATTTGTGACATTCAGAGAGCCTCACATGAACTGTGAACTTAAGAAGATAGTTTTCAAGTTAACAGATTATAGACACTGTGCTAGAAATTTTGAGTGAGACTAATATCATGCTTGTATTTCCTTGATGAGTCTTAGGAGTACAATAAAAATTAGAAAATCCAATGAAGCAGCACACTGTTTTCATGAAATCTTAAATATTTAACTTTTTCCTTGGCAACGTAACAATCATTATTTTTTCTCTTTTAGTCTAGTTATTTTTTAATATTGTCAAAAGTGGACACAAATAAGACAGGTTTTAAACACATCTAATTTTCAAAGTCAGAACCAAATCAGCAACCACTGATCATAAAGGAAACTGGTTTGAAATATCTTAGAATCTCTGGTATCAGTAAAATATATACTTCCCTATCTCACATGATGAGATACAGTATCCAAAACTCATCTATTTATCTGTGCTTCTGCAGAGGCATCTCTGGAGGAATAGCTATGTCTAGTATTAGGTAATTCTTAAATAAGGATTGACTGTGACTTTAAATATTAATGTGGAAAAATCTTTAAAAGAATTATAAGCAATTCTAGAGTTCTGAAGTAATTATTTTCCCAGAAAATTTTAGTTGTAGTACTTGCCAACCAGAATTAGAAAAAATTCTCCTAATAATAGCAACATGTTTATATTTATAGGCTTATTTTTCCTTCTTAAATTATGAAGGTAAAACACAACTTTGCATAAATCTAAAGAACATAGGATATTTATGTCCTACACAAGCACACATAACATACAAACATATAAAGTAAAAATCTGGCAAAGAAAAAAACTTAAGGTGACCCTGAGCATACCATCTCATTGACCCACGGGAAATTTGTAGATGGACCACATTAATTGAGGGAAAAGCTTTCTTTCTGTTTTGGCTCTGGAAGGCCCTTCAGTGGAGTCTAAGACTCTTCAAGCCAACATTCCTCTTTCTCCATGGCAACACAAATTTGTGCCTCAAAAACAAAATGAGGTCTTATCACGCAAAGCAAAAAGCACAAAATGGCATCACCACAGAGAAGTATCTATATTTTTAAAAAGTGGAAAAGGAAATCTTTGCAATCAAGCCCTTCAAAACGTGCAGAGCCATAGTTATGTGACAGACCAGATAAGGTTAAACCAGGGTCTATCAAAATAGAAATGGTCAAAGGAATCCTGACTTATGAAGAGATGAAAATTCCCAAACTCCTGGGCTGCCATCCTCAGAATTGATAGTACCATTCAGAATCCATTCATTTTAAAGTGCTGTAGATGTGAAAGAACTAAGCAGTTAAAGGGAAAGTAATTTGACCTTTAAGTTCATTCAAAGCTATCAAGACATTGGGAGTACCCAGAGTCCAGAGCAGCAGGGTTGGGTTGAAAAGGGTCATGGAGTGAATGTAGCACGTATCACCAGAGCAACAAGATATTTTGCAACAAGAATCATGGATTAAAAAAAAATCCAAATAAACTGAGCAACACAGATACAAACATTACTGGAAGTGTGTGAGCTCAGTATGATTGGCAACAGCTTTGTTCTTTACATTAAAAATAGTGACTGGAAAGCAGCCATTTATAGAGAACATTTGCATAGACGCATGAGTCGGATGTCGAAGACAAAACATACTACACCCTTATTTGTGTGGTGGAGAATCTGGGCTCCACTACATCTTTTTGGATTTTGGAAAGTTTACACACACACACATAAAAGGGAAGCACACTGCCCAAAGACTTAGAATGGGATTTTCGTGCTGATCTGATTTCATAGCTTATCATCAGTTGGCCAGTGTATCTCAAGGGTACTTCTATAAGCCCTGCTTTATTGGCAAAGCATAGCAATGATGACTAAGGAAGAGCCAGCCCCTGGGGGGTGTGGGGAGTGGCCAGGGTGTCTGGCTTAAGGCGGGGCATTTTGACCCTACCCTGTGGGAACCGCTGAGCCCTCTGACAGGCGAGCCGCAGGACCTCCTAGACATCACTGGGCTACGTGGAGGCTTACCCAAGACAAATAGCTTGCTTTTTAAATCAGCCTGGAAAAGCCATAAGAAGTGAGTTAGTTCTCGTCTTCATTATACAGCCTTCAGGAGGAGCTTTCTTGTTGTGTTTTTTCCATGCACACACAGCATGCCAAACTCCTGAAGAGTAGCAGAATGGGAGGGGTTCAACAGCCTGTAGACAGCTCTTCCGGCTGCCAACAGTTTTCACACCACAGGCATCAGTTGCTGCTTTAATACGGAACTCACAAGCATAGCAGAGAAAGATTTATAGAGGGAAGTTGGCATAGAGAAGATGTGTGAATGCAATATAGACGGCTAAGAACACATACAAGACATGTTATGTCTTTAACAGAATGCTTAACAATTGGGTTCAAGACACCCTCAGATCTGACCAGCTTTCTTTGTGCCTATTTGAACAGATGCAAGGTAAGATAGAGGGAAATTTTGCGCAATAGCCATCAAATTTCATAGAAAGTGTCAATCATTTGTCGGGGGCAAATTTTCTAACAAAACACATAAGAAGAAAATATGGCTTTACTGGGGAAAATGGTGAAATATGATTAAATACTGAATATTGTCCTAACTCCAAGCACCTTGTGACTATTTTGGTATTCTTTCAAAGTAAGATTTTTAACATGACAGTGAATAAGTTAACCTCTCTCGCATGTGAGCATACTTTATTTTGTTTCCAATAGTGAACAAGATGTAGCAATGTACCATCTGCCATTGGATTTGGCTTATGAGAACTTTAGCAGGACTAAAGGACTTTTGAATAATAAAAGCATGTGGTTTTCTCAACTCTCATTTAGGAATATTTTCATAATAATTAGTAATGATTGACCTCAGATCTCCAGTCTCTGGGGCTGAAATGCATTAGGCATTTTTCTTTAAGGATTTGTGGCAGAGAGTGCTTGAAGGTCTCCAACATCCATTCTCTTCATAGTCCATCCTCAGTAATGGAAGCCCAGATTTAGGTAGGCACATGGCCGTTCTGAATAGAGTCTATTTCCCAACCTTTCTTGTATCTAGATGTGCTCACGTGATAAGTTCTGACAGATGGGATATGTGCAATTTCTGAGAAGTGGCCTTCAAGGGAGAAGGTATAAGCTCCCCCTCCTCTTTTCTCCTTTCTGCTCACTGGAATGAGGAAGGGAACTGCTGGAGCTGGTGCAGCCACTTTGGACCATGCAGTGGAAGCTTCTCGTAGAGGATGGTGATGTGCCAAAAAAAAAAGGAATCTTCTGGATACTCTGATGACTACGGAACCACATAGCAGCTCTGGATGCCCCGTATTTATGCATAAGAGAAATAGACTTCCATCTTGTTTAAGGCAGAATTATTTTGAGTTTTCTGGCACTGCAGCTGCCCCAATCTTGACTAACACATGTTCTATAAACATCAAGGCTCACAGAGAAAAAACATCTATCTGTTGGAATGATGTGGATAAACAACTGGAAAAATTATTTGAACATATTAGGAAGAATCAGGGTCTGATTTCATGTTGGAAACTGTGCTCAAGTGGATCAGCTTCTGATGGGATGGCTTTAGGGTAAAGAGACTTCCTTATGGGACTCCAATAACTGAGTTTCTTGGAAGACACCCAAGAAAGAGTCTTTCTATCTCTTCATAAAGAGCTTCCACTGCAATTTGAGTCCACATGCCATAAGTTTCTTTTACAAAATGTTCTCTGAGATGGAATTGGAAGCTCAGCTTATAAAAGAGCTAAGAATTACAACAATTTTTATTATGTCAAACTATTATTTAAAAAAAAGATGCTCAAAAGACTAGAGAAAATGTTGGATTCTGATTTATATATCAAACTCATAAAATATATGTAGATTTCAGTCTTCTGTTGTCTATAAAGTGGTGGTAAATTTTACTTTTATGGAAGATTTTTAGATTGCATATGAAAGATTTACATTGTCTCAGAAAATACTTTAAAAAAAGAAAATTGCATTAAATTAACATAGGTTAAGTAAAACAATGGTTGATAGGATTGATAAAAATGTTTTAATGATATGCATACTATATGATGCCTATTAAAACATTATTAAAATTTTATTTTCTCTTTGCTTTTAGTGCTAGGTTACTTTCTTTCTTTGTAATGAGCATGACTTCTAACATTCTTGAAATGGAAGAAATAGGGAGCCTTAAAGGATTCAAATCAGCAGAGTTTGTTACTATGTCAGAGGTGGGTTTAAACTATAATAATAGTCTAAACTTTGTAGGTGATTCAATTTGTATATATATTTACAAGCACAAGTAACTGCGGTCAACTTATATTCTTTCTATGAAGAGAAAAAAAGACGTATAAGGTTTTCAAAAAACTCAGTGGGGGATTAAAAATTAATATTTGCTTTCAAATATGAGATAAAATACAGAAGAAACAACTTCATTTTCCTGGAGTTAGTTATTTGATGTAGTTATTAAAGTATTCTTATAAAACATCATAACTGTGAATACGTCCACTGTCTCATATCAGCTGTTAACTAGACTTATTGTGGCGAACATTTTGGAAGATACACAATATCGAATCATGTTGTGCACCTGAAACTAATATAATGCTATCTGTCAATTATATGTCAATAACCACCCCCCCCAAAAAAGCAACCAAGGAGAGGATAGGATAGAATTAGAGGTTACTTGAAATGCTCAATCCCCCTGATTCACGACAAGCTACGTTAAACCATTGCACACGCCTGCATTTCACTACCATTTCCAAAGGCCTCTAAGGACAGTCTGGTTTTAATATCTAATCCCCCTCTCTAATCAGAAAACTTCTTAAATCACTTATAATTCTGTCTGTGAGGGTAGTTTTTAGATTAAATTAGATGAGGTGCATAGAAAGAGCCTAACTCAGTGCCTGTGCCTGGACATTCCTTTAAAAAGAAAAGCACCCTTGGAGCCAGCCCAGTGGTGTAGCAGTTAAGTTCACATGCTCTGCTTCAGTGGCCCAGGGTTTGCAGGTTCAGATCCTGGGCGTGGACCTGCACACCACTCATGAAGCCATGCTGTGGTGGCATCCCACATATAAAGTAGAGGAAGATGGCCACAGGTGTTAGCCCAGGGCCAATCTTCCTCAGGAAAAAGAGGATTGGCAACAGTTGTTAGCTCAGGGCTAATCTTCCTCACAAAAAAAAAAAAAAGAAAAGCACGCTTTTCTTTCTTCTGCAGTTGGCCATTTCCTCTCCTTTTGTGCTTATAGAAAAGAGGAGCTACCATTTGTGCTTAAAAAAATCTCTTCCAAAGTAACTGTTAACTGACTGAATGTTTGTGTTCCCTCCCAAATTCATACACTCAGTGTGGCTGTATTTGGGGATGGGGCTTCTAATGAAGTAGCTGAGGTTAAATGTGGTCATAAGAGTGGGGCCTGATCCAATAGGATTAGCATAAAAAAATCGTTATTGTGAATACCTCCATTCTCGCATATCATTCTGCAAACCACTGAAAACTAAAGTACGTCCGAGATGAGCTTGGTTCTTGCAGGAGAATAAACCTGTTTAAATCCCGGTGCTACACCAGTGAGTCCTCCATCTCTCTAAATTAGAGAACTCTCGTTCTAAAGTTCCTTTCCCACTTACTGACTAAGCTTAAAGGCTCAAAAACAAGTAGGGAAAGGCGAGGAATAAATACTTTGGCCTTAAAAAGAAAACCACAGAGAGAAAAAAGGCAAATTCTTAGTCTTAGACATTATCTAAAGTAGTATTATTATTTTAAAAATTCCCTAATTATTTCCTGCCAGCTGAAATAAAACCTCAAAGGGCAAAGAGCAACTAGTCTTTAAAGTACTCCATGTTTTTCAAAAATTCCTTTCATACGTAAGATGAACTCACACAGATGGACTATTGTGGAGGATGGATTTGGTGATGGGGGTTTGGAAGATGGCAGAAATGGCGTTTCTCAGATGGTGCTTCCTGGTACAGAGACTTGACTCTGCCAAGAGCCTTTGTTTTTTCACTTCTCTGCAGAGGCGCTCATTTTAAGTTCAAAAGACTGAACGTGAGGACAAGTTATCCTTTGAAGTCTATCACCTTTTGTCAAGGTAAAGATCTCAGGATCATTCTGATCACAGAAACAAAACTTTTCTGGGATGGACTGATTTCATGCTCTGATTGTTATGAAATCTCTTTCCAAGGCCAGTCGTTAATTTTGTTAAAAATCTTTTTTAATGATATCCTTAAGGGGAGTTAAATACCAACAACAGAGCTGCTAGCCTGCGAGTCTCAGCGATAGATGCTTTGTTAACGACTACAAAAGGAGCCTCGTTCCTGCATCCTCATTAATTTACTGCAGTTCTGTGCAGGAACAAGGCTCAAGACAGTCAATGCCAAAACCTGCTGATGGGTGGGAAACATGGGAGGCAGTGGGCCCACTAAGAGGTGACAGAGGATGACAGGCACAAAGCTGACACCTTAAATGGAATGGTTCTCCTTATTTTTATATAAATTTCTGTTGGTTTTTCTCCTCAATCTGGGTATAGCTGCTATGAGACTCTATCTTTTAAATTTTTGGATAGAGGCCATGCTAATAATGTTAAAAGTTAGCGACCAACATTTACGTGACGTTTTAGATCTTGTAAGATGGCACAATCTAAATACAAACAACTCATTCATTAAGTTCATTTAAAGACATGCAATACACCACACTCGAGATGCAGTTACCTTTACTTTTGGTGAGTTTATCTCCTGTTGATAAGAGTATTTAGGGAAGAGAGGAGGTGAGTAGGGCTGGGGAGGCTGAGAAAGTGTAGGGACCAGCTCAGAGGCAGAGGCCAAGGTACAGTGAAAGGGAGGGGAGGAAAGAAGGCAGCCGGGGAAAGGTGCAGGTGTTCGATCTCCCGGAGAGAATGAAGGTGGCTTAAATATTGAGGAAAGACAAGATGTGATTATGCTTGTGTCCAGAATGAGGTTACACGGTCTTTAGAGAATATCCCCCAAACTTAAATAATTTTAAAGTTAGTAAATACCCTGGGAAGTGACATTTATGACAAACTCTTGCTTTAAAAGCACTGACTTTTGCTTTTGAATTTGATTCGAAATTTCCAATAGGTATGATCAGTTTAATTTTTGTGATCTGGGTGGCTGGAGATAAGAACCCCCGTAGTCCACAATTTTATAATATACTTATATGATGACTCCTTCCACACATGAAAGAAAAAAGTATCTAAAACCCTGAATGACTCTTTGTAACTTGCTTGTAAAGTAGATCACAATTTATACGTAGTCAGTTTGTTACGAACAAGGGAAGTTATGACCTCTGTGCGTGTGCGTGTGCGTGCATGCGTAGTGGGAACTGAGCCCTGAATGCCATTCCTGGGGTACCGCCTGCAACAGGTTCTTGAGAACCAAGCCACATAGCTAATCACATCTTCCAATCGATTAAGTTGAAGAGAAAATTAGTTATTTAAGTAATTGACTTAGAAACATGTTTGACTTACTGCAGTGAATGATCCCTATTATTAAGTAGTGTGTTTATTTCATACAAAACGCAGGCATGGCTGGGTTCTTTGTTCAGGTGAATTTCTCTCCTGGTTGAGGCAACAGCAAGTCTCAGGGTTTTGTGGGTGTCCAGGGGCCTCGTGGGCACTGACCATCACTTAAGCCCACGAAGACCCTGTATAGTCCAAGAGCCTCTACATTCATTATTGGTAAGATCTTAATAGGAAACTTAATAGGAAACTATTGGCAAGATCTTAATGATTTTCAATTTTTAAGATTTTTAAATGGATGATCCATGGGGGAAAGAGACTTGAATAGTGGCATAACATGATTATTCTTTTTGTTTCATAATATCAGTATTTGCCAGTAATCATCCTTGCTTTTTAATTCACAGGATGCATATTCAAGAGACCAAGTTTTTCTTTTTTTAAAGAGAGGTTTAAAAGATAAAGATTCAGGGTATTTTCTCCCTTTGTTGATTAAAATCATTGTCCAAGTTTCTGTGTTTGTAAGATGAAGATGCAGGACCCATTTCTTAATTAGTGACCAACTTGAAGAAAATTACCTCTTCAGAAAGAGTTGAAAGGGGACTGGAGTATTATTTTTCTTTTTTTTCCTTCTTTCTTTTCTTTTTTTTCAAACTGCCACTACGTCAAAGGTATGGTGTATAGTTTTCACATCCTGGAATTGGACTAATCTCTCTGGGTAACAATTTCCTCATCTCTACGGTAGGGATAATAACATAATCCATCTTACTGAGGATTGAAAAGTAAAAATGTAGAATTCTTAGAATACTGTCTGACACTCAGCAAGAGCTCCACTATTAGCTATCATTAATATTGGAAAATGAGAAAGACTATATAAATTACAAAGACTGTTTAAATATGAATTTATAGTCACAAATAAATAATGGAATTATATCATATATTTCCAACATCTTGTTAAAATTCGGGGTGTTTCTGTACACCCGTCCACCCCTGACTTATTTAGCACTTGTGTTTTTTATAAGGAAGCTTCTAAGGCAATGTCAAATTGATGTCATTAATGTGATGAGCTGTACTAGCTAACTGTAGTAAGACTGGTTAGTTCTTCAGGAATTAGGCAAAATTAAAATACCTCATTACTGGTTTTTGCTGCTTTGCTGTCTTCCTCAGGGGTCCTAGGATCTGTGGGGGTGGCTACTGGATATTTTAAGCAGTCAGCTTTCCTCTCCTCCTCCTCTTCAATGTGCAGGCTTGGTGTCACCTCTGTGCCATCATGACCACACCACAAGGCACCTGGTTCTTGAGAGGCTGGCCCTCTTCGGATGCCTGACATGACCCCCTCATAGATTTCCTCATCTTCCTCTCCAATGACAGGGAGGGTTTGGGGCAAGGGACCCACATTCATGTGTGCAGAGGCCACGAACTTATCACCTAGGACTTCAGATACATTTTCAGGGCCCGCAAAGCCCCTTCTCTTTTTTGTCAAATCTGCAAACTTGTTTTGAGGAGTCGTTCTGGGATCCTGAAGTGGCATTGCCTCAGAAAGCTGGGCTGCAGCTGAGCTCACACCAGAGCGGGGGGAAGGGAGCAGAGAGGACGGTGATTCGGCAGGTACAGATGCTGGAGGTAATGGGAGGAGAACTGAGGGCTCCTCCTGAATTTCAAGGGCGGTCTCCTCTAGGATATTTGGTATGGCTTGGTCACTGGATATGAGTAAAGTACTAAGCTTCTCTAATTCATCCAAGAAGTTGTCCAGAAAAGAAGGTGGTGTTGGGGTCAAAGGGTGTGCTGGCGGACACTTGGCTGTCAGGGACAGCCGCCCCTGGGCGATTCCCTGGAGAGCTCCTTTACCTGGGCCAGGTGCAGCTTTGTGCATGGAAAGAGGGGCTGGTTCACTGGAAGCCAACTTGGAAATGAGCAGGGATTATGAAGTTAAAAAAAAATAAACCAAGAAAATAATAATAATGCATCAAAGCACAGAGATAGAGAAATTCAGGAAAGGTATGGAAGTGAATATAAAAAATATTCTATGCTGTGGTCTAGATTTGAAGATACTTTGCTGAATTTAAATACATAAAATCATTAGCATGTTAATCACAAAGTTATCTGAAAAATGAAACTTGACTAGTATTTGGAAGGGGTCTTAAATGTCAAATGACAAGATAAAGTTGTCATAGAGATTATAAGGACAGTGAACCCTAAGAGATTTAATTTAAGAGACTACCTCTTTTAAACAAGGTTTCAAGATTACTGATTTAGTAGCATAAATGACTGAAATAATGTCAATGTAGAATGAAAACCAATAATTAAACTTCTTTATTTCCTGAATTTGTTTAGTGTTCTTTCTTCCTGTAGAAAATTTTTTGAACTTTCATAATTTTCTCACTTATGTTTGCAAGGTGGTTATAACATATGGCATAAAATAGTTTTACACCATTATACATGAACACATTTATAAATGAATAAGTTCTGAAAAATATTTTTCAAGAACAGAAATCCATGATTAGAATGGAACTGAACTTACATTAACTGATACTTCAAAGTTAAAAAAAACCAAAGTAAATGTTTACATAGAAAGGGAGCATATGATGTGAATGGGAGGAAACTTCTCGTAGGACTCCCATGCTCTCTCAAAAGGTTGACATTTTATGTAAACCTGTGGAGGTATAATTAATGAAGCTTAATCTCCCAAAGTAAAAATATACTTCTGTATATCTTAATATTATCGCTATATTTTGGATATATTGAACAAAACAGAACTTTTATGTAAATTCACTAAAAGTAGTTCTAGAAGTGCTGCCTAGGAACATTCTAATACATTTAACTATTGTTGCTGGACTATAAAGAATGCAACGTGCTGTATATATGAAGGCCTTGAGAGAGGCTGGTGGATCACATTGTACTTTAGTTCTTTCTAGGTAGATGATGTTGGTTTGGAAAGAAAAAATCTTCAAGGAAGATTTTGGAGATGCACTTTCTAGTATATTGTGCAGGATGAGACAGCACTCACGCGCTCATCGCTCTTGGTTCTCAGGCCTGAGTATGTATCAGCACACAGTGCATTCCTCACAACTTTTGACTTCTGTGCCCTATAATAGGAGGGGTCCTTAATAGGATTTATTTAGCTATTTCTTTAAAAATCGAAATATGAGGTCATGTCCCCATGGGGTGAGATAAATGAGACAAAGTGTCACAAAACTCATGGGAGCATCCTAACAGAAGATTCAGGACTAAAGGCTGCTTAGCACCTGATATGAAGTGATAGTATTCATGTGGTTTGTTACTGGATAGATAGACACTCCTAGCAAGTCCTGTATATGTTCAATTTTTAATAAGATAGAAATTACCTAAGTCTCATTTGATAGTCTAGAGAAGTTCCCTTACTGGCCAGAGTTCTATTTTATGCTCTATGTTATGCAACACAATAATAAATTTTGAAAGTCTGTGAAATATATAATAATTCAAGATCATTACTCTCCACTTTCACTTTCTCTTATGGACAGGAATATTATGTGGACGAGAAAGAAAGGTCTTTAAGTTCCATTATCATCATTACGAACCCATCATTGTTACTGCCCGCTGCTCCTCCATTGCCATTACCACCATAGTCACTAATATACATGGTAACAGGTCCAAAGTGCCTAGCTTTGCAATGGACTTGTTTCTACTGAAAGTCCAGTTAAGTATCTTGGGATGCCTATATCACAAAAATATACCTATAATGCAAAAATCATATAATTATCTTGTCTTCCAAAAGCATTAGAATTGGATTCTACTGTACTAGAAGCACAAATATCAGAAATAATATCAACTTACATTTATATCTCCCCTAAAATAAAGATAGTATGTCAAGAAGTGTGATTTGATTGTGTCAAAGAGTGATCCATAAATCACTTGAGTTCCTTCCTTTATTTGCAAATATCAGTTAGAAAATAAGATATACAACATTTATATATTTTGGATGTCATAGTTTAGAAGTACATTATAGTTCTTTTCCTGAAAATGGTTGAGTTCACCACTACTGAGAAGTTTCCTTCATTAAGCCAATGCCATCTTGGCATGGATTACCAGTTGGGAGGAAACCATTAAGTATTTTTTTCAAATTATTGACATAAGCTTTTCAACATATTTTTTTCCCAACAGTGAGAATAAAACACTAATTAGTTATTAGTGAAATTTGTACATTTCTCCATTTATAAAATGTAAAATATGGTATTCTAAGAAAAAACTTAGGAAACTGAAAATACATCTAAATCATATTCACAACAAAGATTAAAACATTATGATCTAAAATATTATATTGCCACTTAATTGGGACATTATGATAGAATTTCTTAAATGTTAAATAAGCTTTTGTAGATATATGTGGATTCCTTCCTATAAAATTTTATTTGAAGTTACAGTCACTTTGAAATTTATCTGGTAAGTTTTTTTAAGATGACTGAATGGTGGGTAAGACAAATATATGGATGAAGATTCTTTTCTTTTTATCAGTAGGAACTACTGACGGAAGAATGTTGATCCCTAAATGCTAAGCTCTGGTAGTGAAGTAAATATACTAAAGATGATTCTGGAAAACTTTATAACCAATCCAACAAAACTGGATAGTACCAAACTGTTTCATTATCCAATGATAAAGGATGAGAGTAATTACCCTGCCACTGAAACCCAGTCTTCAAAGAGGAGTAGAAGAAATAAAATGCCTAGCCTTAGCCCTGTTAGAAGAAAATGCTTCTCTTAAAATAGTAGATTCTTAGATCCTTTACTTATGTAAAATCCTTCTAAGACTTATTTTCAAGAAGCAGCTTAGATCACTGGGGATGCTATCTTGAAATGATCTTGCAGTGGAACATGAAATGACTTCACATTTTAATAATGTCTGATATGTTGATGTTATTTTGCTAGCTCTAGCAAATGGTTTATTTTTATTTCATGGTTTATTTTTCCACGTCCCAGCCTTGATCTCATTTCAAATAATCATTAAATTATGCAACTTAATAATTTTTTTAAAATGTTGGGAAGTACTTGCAATATTTTGGAAATAATTCCTTGGTAATTTAAAGTTTTATACTTAGAAGTTAATGAAAAGGAGAAAGAAATCCCTAAATACCATCAATAAAAGAACTCAATATATTATAATTCAACAGAAAATTAAGAAAAAAATTACATTGTGAATAAAGAAAGTTGGAGAATAGCCTTTTCTAATTAACCAGGTCGGGAAGCAAAGTTGCTTTTAGACTACATATTGAGAAGGATAATTATCTTTATGTACTACTCAAGTGAGACAGTAAAACTGGCACAAAATTGTCATAAAACTAATAAAATACATGTGAGGACGTCTAATAACCTATGACATTTTCATTCAAACTAATAAACTAACTTACAGACTTCAATTAAAAAATTTACTCTATTTCTCTTTCTATATTAAAAACACTGAGATTTTCATAGAATTTTGTCAACTTAATTATCATGTGTTGTTGAAACAAGCCATTTTGGGATCTATCTATTTATCTATCTATCTATCTATCTATATCTATCTATCTATCTACATATATATATATATATTATATATATAGTCATGCACTGCATAATGACGTTTTGGTCAACAACAGACCACTTATATGATGGTGGTCCCATAAGATGAGTACCAAATAGCCTAGGTGTGTAGTAGGCTATACCACCTAGGTTTGTGTAAGTACACTCTATGATGTTCTCACAATGGCAAAATTGCCTAAAGATGTATTTCTCAGAACGTCACCATTGTTAAGCAATGCACGGCTCTATATAATCCACATAAAATATATATATTAAATAAAATCAAGTTTCAGAAAAAAATTGAGTTTCAGAAAGCAGATATATATATATATGTATGCAGATATATATCATATAGGGTTTTATGATACTAATGTTTTCTCTTTCTCTTTCAATATTTTAACTTAAAAATGAAATTATCAAAATCAAACATTAAACCTTTATGCTAGCACCTATTTAAGAAAAATTAATTGTACTGATTTGACGTAGCACTCACACACTTAGAAACATTACATGGGAATCTTCTGCTTTGCAATAGATGTGATGTTCTAGTCTAATGCCCTAAAATCATGTATTAATTATCTTACTCCAGGCTCCCACATATTATATTAATATGCTAGAATGTCTTCTTACCTTATTTGAACTTAAGCTGTGGATTCTGTCACTAGAATAGCTGTGGGGTATTGGAGGGTCAGGGTAATCCCCAGCACCTTTGGTTGTATTCTTCTTGACAACTTCTACATAGGAAACAGGGAAGATGCCTTGTCTGTTGGTTCCTGGAATTTTACCTTCATACCAGTTTTGATCAACTCTTTTAAGAAGAATAACTCTATCTCCCTGTAAGGAATATTAGGAAAATGCATTATAAATAGAGACATGATAACATAAAAAATATAATGGTCAATGTTTTCTAATAAACAATAGTTTTCCATTTGGGAAAGTTTTATACCTCCCATGTTTTTTCTTCGTTAGGAGAATGCAAGTAAAGTCTCAGAGCTTACTCCCAAATTACAGGTCAACATCTATGCAATTTAATCATCCATTCATGACATTAGGGTCTTCCCTGAGGATGCCTGGTTAACGTGAATGGGCTTAGACATGTTCACACTGGTACGCTGTGAAACGACTCATGTAAGTTGTTTCAAAAAGCAGAAGAGCTTAACAGGCAACATCTCAATGACAGTAGCATCTATTCTATCACTGACAGAGTCAAGGGAATGACCTCCTATGGGAAGAGCTTCAGAAAAGTGCCACACTGCTCCCTGCGATGGTGTGTCTGAAATGGCTGGCAGAAATCAACCTCCGGAAGGGACGAAGTTGAATGGCACACCCATTTTTTTCTTTAATCTACATCTGCTAAGTGGTAACAAAGAGTGAAGCTTTATGGGATGGGGGCAAAGACAGCACCCTAGATAATCCATAGCTGTGGCCAGAGCTGACATCCACCTGGCCTGCATCAAGATGGCCTAACACCAGCATCCATCTGATTGCTTGGTGGCCATGCCATGGTAGTCATTAAATATTTTTATAGAACCCCTGGCTTTTGCAATCATAGAACTTTCTACAATCACTATTCTTGCTTCCTGCGGTGATCAAGCCAATTCTACAAAACTCAGTTTAAATTTAACTCAAAACCACATGTGGTCCAGAAATAAATAGGAAAGATGTGGTTAAACAGCAAAAACTCTGCAGCTGCCTCCAGCAGGTGATCTGGAAGTTCAGGCAATGGCAGCCGATGGGGCACAGGTGACACACAGTCAAAACTTCAGGACAGCAGGGAGGCCTTCTTCAGGTGGCACTCCAGGTGAAAGTTCTGTTTTTGCCAGAATGCTGGATGATTTACACAGCCTGTGCTATCATCACTGGGCAGAATGTACTGAAGAAAAGTGAATCTTTCTAATTTTAAAATTGCACTGATTTTCGTCATAATACACCACTGTTGCTAGGCTATTGCTATAAATTGCATTGGCAGATGCTTCTCTTTAAAATCTGAAACATAAGCAGATACAGTTCCTGTAATGCTGGGTGGTAGCTTGAGGGGTAGAAGAGAATCAGGGTTTGATGCAGAGAATGAGATGAGGTTCTGCCAGGACAAGAACAGCGGTATTTCCCTTTATTGCTCCTAGCTAAGGATTTCACCAGTAGGCTTGAGGGGTTTCTAGAACCACCCTGCACATTACCGTCTAGTCTGTTGTATGCAGATATGCGCTTACCTCAAACAAGTGTATGTGATTGCTTTGCAAACAATAAAAATACTTCATTTAATCATTCTCAACTGTGCAAGTTAGCAAGTTAAAAACTTGTTTTTGGTATTGTTAGGAAGAGGCAGTAGAACTGGGTAGGTTGTTAGTGAGATTTGGGTCAGCCACGAGGCCTAGAGAAGTCCCATCAAGGAAACAGCACTGCAGGGATGGCTCCTCAAAAAAGGCTCCCTAGTGAGAAATGTCTTCACTACTTTAGGAGCATTCCTTGATTCCAAGATAAGAGAAAAGTCAGGATTGGGATAGCTCTTTTAAAAATTTTGAATAGTAAGGTAGCAGAACAACAATAATTGTTTTTTCCTTTTTATGCTGAGGAAGATTCGCCCTGAACTAACATCTGTTGCCAGTCTTCCTCCACTTTGTATGTGGGTCACCACCACATACACCAGCACGGCTGACAAGTAGTGTAGGTCCACGCCCGGGATCTGAACTTGTGAACCTGGGCTGCCGAAGTGGAGCGCGCCAAACTTAACCACTAGGCCATGGGGCTGGTCTCAACAATATTTTGAAGCATATTAAAGGGTTTTTCCTTTAGATGCTTCCACACATAAAACTCCTTGATATTCAGCCTGAGGCTCCCCTTGAAAAGGATTTGGGGCCCCCCAGCCTAAACCACGGAGGGAAAGTCTCCCTGAGAAGCTTTGAGTCCCACAGGGGACGTCACAGGGGAAGCATACAAGGAGCGGTAGCTAACAGTGACTCAGGGCCTCATGGGGTCCTTTGTAGAAAACGGGGAAAACACAAAAATGTCTAAGGAAGAAGATAACCTGTTTTAGTTTTGAAAATACACAGCCTTTCAAATGCACCAATGAAGAAAAGAGCCAGGTTACCTTTCTCAGCGACAGCTCCACGTTCGTGTCAGCACTGAAATTATATTTGGCTACAGCTTCTCCGATTTCTCCCAGCTGGGCTGGGGGAGGTGGTCTCGCAGGCTGTGTTTTTTCAGGAGGGGTGAGTTTCTGTGAAGGAAAACAGTTATTTATTCTTGACCTGCGGTGACTTTGGAAACCACCACCATGTAAGTGGGAACCTCTTCTTATGGACTTACCTCTACATATGAGATTGGAAAGATGCCCACTCTCCCGTGGTGCTCTCCCTCATACCAATTTTGATCAATTTTCCTGAGGATGTAGACAGTATCTCCTTTCTTAAATGACAGCTCCCTGGAAGAGACATGTTTTAATGTTTTTTTTTTCTCTTGATGTATAGCAATTATTTTTAAGATCAGCGTGCTCGCTAGATCTGTTATTTGGCCAGAAAATATACTTCCAGTGTTAAAAATTCTGTCGAGCCCAGTTAGATAAAGATTTCCCTTGCAAATTTTTAGAATTCACTTACAACATTATAACTTTAGAAATGATTTCAGAAAGAACAAGTGTCAACATCACGTCTGATATAAATCACGGGCAGATTAATATGAAATTTAAAGGCAGAGAAAGACTATTGCTATCTAGTCATTAGTTTATAATAAAGGACTTGTGAAGCTGGGCACAATGATGGATTAATTCTGCACCGATTATTTTTTTGTCCTGAATCTAGTTAGCTAGTTACTTACTTCTCTCTCTTTTTCTATCTTCTTTTCATATGCTAAAACTTAACGATAAGGAAAATATCATTTAGCCTTAGCACAGAAGTGCCAACACCAGAAAAATTTTTATTTGTGGATCTTTGAAGCTGGTTGACAGGCATTTATTTATTTATTTAAAAAAATTTTTTTTTTTTTTTTGTGAGGAAGACCAGCCCCGAGCTAACATCTATTGCCAATCCTCCCCTTTTTTGCTGAAGAAGACTGGCCCTGGGCTAACATCTGTGCCCATATTCCTCCACTTTATACGGGCCGCCGCCACGGCATGGCTGACAGGCAGTGCGTCGGCGGGCGCCCGGGATCCGAACCTGCGAACCCCGGGCTGCTAAGTGCGGACTAAACCGCTGCGCCACCGGGCAGCCCCTGGTTGACAGGCATTTAAATAGAGTATCTTGACAGGGAATTTATTTTGTGAAACAGAAAAGATCTTATACCTTTATTTTTCAATGGGACATAAAGATAAACATGTTTTTTCTTCTTTTTTAAATTAAGTTATAATTAACATATAATATTATATTAGTTTCAGGTGTCCAACATGATTCAATATTCGTATATATCACGACATATACACAATAAGTCTAGTTAATATCCATCACTATACATAGTTATAGTTTTTTTTCTTGTGATGAGGACTTTTAAGATCTACTCTCTTAGCAACTTTCAAATATGCAACACAATAGTATTAACTTTAGTCACAAAGATAAACCATGTTTTAAGTGCAAAGACACGTCCAAATTGCTTGTTGCCTTCTTTATATCTTTTGTTTTTAAAAAATAAAAATATTTTCAAGACACTAACTATGCTTCTTTTCCATTTTAGTTGTTTCTAAGAAGACAGAAGGTAAACTTGACTGCTTAATTTTAAGTTATAAAGATTACTTATTTTGAATAATTCATGCCTAAATTCTCACCCTCACTATATCAGTTTTTCATGACTTCATCATCCAGGTAATTGTGTCTGCGTGTTATTTTGCTCCCACAAATATATTTTGTTGGAGGGCACTTATTTCATATCTTTCTCCAAGAACCCACTTTCCTACATGTCTACCTTCCCACTCCCGAATCTTCTGCATTGTTTAGTTCAGAATCTTGAGCTGGATCATTTGTTTGTGTGGAATATATAATAAAAAAAAGTTTATATCAGATGTAGACTATTTCTCATTGATTAAAAGAATTAATTGAAAAACGGTTGCATGTTAAAAGAATTATTACACATTTAGAAGTGCTAAAATCTTCACATTGAAGCGTGTTAAATTTTCGGTAACCCTAAAGACAAGAAGATTCACAGAGCTTTACATTCAAATACAGTACTTCTCTCTTTTATGCAAGTGCCTGATACAGAAAACAAAAAACAAAATATTTAATGTTTACAATCCAACAGTTTTATTGGTACCAGGTATGTTTCGTTTCTGGAAATGAAACTAGGAAGCTTAGCTTTTTAAAAAAAAAGACAACATGTAAATTAGAGAGAACTAGTGATTTTTCTTTTAAATGAATTTTCTTATAAATGGAAAAGAAATCTTTTCCATTTATAAAGGCCTGTATTTAAATTTTTAAAGTAATCTAGATAAAGGACAGTAATCTCACTTAACAGTTTTCAAAATTGTGTCCCTCTCATCTCCGAGCTAGAATTTCTGAGAGTCCCATTTTGATAAGTTTGCTTTCTCCCCCACCCCCACCTTTGAATAGTGGCCATTGATAACCTTTAGAAATGGCATTTTATCTCTTTTTCATATTTAACAATTGAAATATTAAGTTTAGTGGTTACGTAGCTGTATTTCTTTTTAATTAAACTTTTTTGTATTAGGTAACGAAAGACAGCTTTTAAAATGGATATTTATTTACAACAGATATGTCCGTCTATTATTTGTAAGATGTTAGGCACAAAAAGCACTGACATCTAGCTTTTAATTGAAATGACTTAAAAATGTGGCCAGTCCTTCTGCAACTTTCAATGCTGTCTGGGCGTGTGAGCCTTTTAGAGCTGCATGAGTTGTCCATAACCTTGATTTTTGTGTTAAATAGGTAACGATATTGGGTTTGATGAACAACTGCTCTTTACATCTCCCAAGAACAGAGCAAGAGGAATGTGGCTGAACTGCAATAAGATAAATTTATGGTATGAGGAAAGTTTTTTTTTATACTAAAATTATGGGGTGGCTTCCATGGATGATTCTTTAATCTACTTCTCTGAAGGCTTATACAATTAGATTTTCTTTTTATTTTGGTGAGGAAGATTGGTCCTGAGTTAACATCTGCTGCCAATCTTCCTCTTTTTGCTTGAGGAAGATGGTCACCGAGCTAACATCTGTCCCAGTCTTCCTCTATTTTGTATGTGGGATGCCGCCACAGCATGGCTTGATGGGTGGTGTGTAGGTTCACATCAGGGATCCAGACCCACAAACCCTGGGCCGCCAAGGCAGAGCCTGCAAACTTAACCACTATGCCACCGGGCCAGCCCCTACAATTAGATTTTGTTAGTTTAGCGGGACCTTTGTGAAAGGTGAAAGTGGTGCAGGCAAACCTTCAGAAAGGTGTCCCATTTTCACTCCCACGGGAGGCATGTGGGAGAGCGGACTTCCCAGAAACTTTGCTAACTCCTGGCATTCATGATGAGGGCGTGGTGTTGGAGGAGAGGAGGGGCTTGGCCCTCGGAGCAAACAAAACCTAGTCGCACAATCAACACCTGAACACCTCTTCTCTGCATTGCAAGTAATCTTTCTCTCAAAGCTTGCTTTTTATTAAGCCTTCTCAAAAAGCTTGTGAGCCCTGGGCTGACACCCTTCCTACTTCATATGCCTATCATTCCTCAGGATTTCACACTTTTGACTGGTTGTCACAAAGAAGAAATGAAATTTATGTTTTCTATCATTATTTTATAAAACTGACACGCATTGTGCAAATTGTCACACCACATCCAACGAACGGTAGTTAGGACGAGAGTATAGTAGAAACAAAGCAGATGTTACTTATTTAATAGTAAGAAAAAAGATGTAAGCTTTTCTCCAGGATTTTTTTTTTAACAGCAGATTTAAGCCATGTTCAACATCTTAATTTCTAAACAGCATTTTCTTATTTAGTTCATTCCCTATCTC
Source organism: Tapirus indicus (assembly GCA_031878705.1). Classification (NCBI taxonomy): domain Eukaryota; kingdom Metazoa; phylum Chordata; class Mammalia; order Perissodactyla; family Tapiridae; genus Tapirus; species Tapirus indicus. The sequence continues at coordinate 26,516,407 of CM062937.1, read as the reverse complement.
AGTGGCATTACCAAATTCTGAGTGATTTTATTTTTTATACATCTTATGTCAGAGACAGTTTCTAGAACTATTAATTCATATAATATGCATTTTTATGAGTAAAATATTTTGATTGTTATATATATTTAGTCTAAACAACATAGAGTAATTTAATGACAATTTACAATGAATTCAATATCGTGAATTCTAATGAAGACCAAAGTTTCTTAAATAAGGTCTGTGCACATGGGCCATCACACAAGACTCCCTCTTAGTTAAGCCTACTCATGTGCTTAGTACTAGCCTTCCTCAACCACATGCCCACCTGAAGAACAAGTGCCTAAAGAAAAAAGGTAAAAGAAATATTGCCACACGGGAGTATGAAAACACCAGCATCAAAAGACCCACAGGAGAGAACGTTGCTCAGAATCCCTAAGCTTTGAGTGCCGAGACATGAAGATTTTACTACAGGAAACTTTGTAGTGACACAGTTCTAGTCTTCAACCCCACAAACTATCCTTGATATAACTGGGTAAGTAAACGTTATCAAATTCTCCCAGTTAGTGTTAATTACTCCCCTACACTTTATTTTTACTTTGTTCTCGACAGGAAAGTTCTAGAAACAAAGATTTGTGGTTTCTTTTTGTTTTTCCTATCCTTTTGGACTCATTGTGCTCTACCTAACATATTTAGTGTAATTTAAAACTCAGTGATTCTCAACTAAACTCAAAAGGAAAATAAAATTACCCACCTCCCAATTAATTCAGAAGGAACCATTTGATTAGAGTGGATTGCTGAATTGGGAAGTAGGACATACTTGTTATACATCTCATGGCAATATTTATCTCTCAAACGTTTATCAAAGTATGTAAAGCTAACTTCAATCACATGATGAATAGTTATCTTACTTACTTAGATGTCTGAGCCTTAAAATCGTAAACGGCTTTTGCAGGCAGTTTCTGAAAAGGAAGGTAAACAATCAGCACTAACTTAAAATTTGGATTTCCTACAAGAAAGCGGTTTCACGTGAATTAAAGAGAAATGTCATCTCAAGGAATGATTAAACGTATATAATGTAAATCCCATGTGCAACTTATGAATAAATCAGTTAGTTCTTCATTTAGATATTTAAGCTATAACAGGAATATAACAGATGACATTTACCGTAACTATTGAATATCATGTTTCATCTGAGGAACGAAGGTAGATGAATGTTTATTTGGAGAATAAATGCCTGAAGAGGATTCTGTCCCAGGAATAACTTGGCTGTAACCAAGCCTTTTCTTGGGATAATTACAGAGGGTCAATTGCTCTATGTCCTATGTACGAGTCCTTCTGAATCATGATAAAAGGACTGAAAAAAGGCATAAAGGAAGTCATCATCCCTTTTACTAAACATTTATTAACACAGTAGCTACGATATATTAGCCCAATTATCACTGGGAGGCTAGTTAGTGGCCGAGAGCATAGGCTTGATCATTTTGCATTTCCTGGAGGGTTCAGGAATTCAGCACATGGTAAACTAGCTGCTCACCTGTTACTCACAATATGATGTTCTCACCTTCAATCTTTGGGGCCCCCAGATCTGCCTGGGGTACCCCGTACCCTATAGCTAGCTACTCCAGCTCTACTTTCTCTACTTCCCACTAATCCCCTCACTCTACTCTCTTTCCTTGTGATTCTGGTGAACTTTAGGTAACTGGACCATTCCTGACTTTTTTGGGGGTCCCACTGGACTATATCAGACACCTGTAGACATTCTTCTGGAATGGCCACCAGGCCAACACCAGCTTTCAGTTTCCATCCAACTGTCACGGCTCCAAGATAGAATGAGCCAGAGCTTCACCCCTGGCTGAGGGCCATGGACAAAGAACCAGCTGGTAGGTGGTTCTCAGGGGCAGTGGTTTTCTCAGGGGTTGTCTCCAACAAATGCATGCTAGCAAAAATTATTTATGTAGAATTTGTATTGATTTGCAACACAGTTGACCTAGAGCTCTCCCCTACATTACTGGGTCAGAAATTTGTACAGGGGAAACCTCCTTCCTCTACAGGCCGGCCCAGCTCAAGACTCATTTAGACCACACCTGTTACTTCATGGGTGTCAGGTCAAGCCTCAGAGAGGACTCACTGCCAAAACTGGACCACAGTTTTGGGGAGATCTGCAGGTAGGAGCAGAATGCAAACCGCTTCTTCTTTGTTCAGGCTCCAGGGAAAACTGTTTCTAGTTTCCCCATTGTCATTTTTATGTTTTTAATCTAGGTTCTTTACTGGTTTTGGATGTAACTTTGGCTTGCAAGTGCTTTAACAAGTATGTTATTTTAAAAGACTCAAATGCTATTGAACCAACTACCTCTTTTTCTGGAGTTCCTCTTCTTTCCCTCGGTGTACTTCTCCCCAAGTCAGTCAAAGTGGATGAATAACTTCTAGGGGACTCACGGTCTATTGGGAAGGACAGGGCCAGAGTGAGCATCCACTTAATTAAAAGCAGATTTGTTTAGCCATTTTCCCCTGGTGGCAACTATTTTTCCCCTAAAATTTGGAGAGACACCACAATGGAAAACATGGATATAAAACTCACAGGCAATTATAAAGTTGTGATATGACACGAAAAAAGAGCATTTCAAAAGGAAAAATATCTGAGGTTGAGGAAATATTATACTCGTATACACAAATATAATTGTACATTCCTGATATAATTATACTACAGCACCTGGTGTAGACAATTCATAGTTGTAGGGATTTTCCGTCTCAAAGATTTTTTAATACTTTCTATTTCTATTCTTTTTGCCTCTGATTTATAATTACTATAGAAGCCCTGGAGAAGATGGAGAATTTGAAAACAGTAACAATTTATAGAAACTGAACATTTTGTGGAACGAGAATTTAAGAAAGTAGTGATGAAAAAGAAAGAGAAAAATAAAGTCTGATGATGAGAGAACTATGGTCACATCTATTCTCCCCTCTCTCTCCGTTTTTAAATACTCATTGAGTCTTAAGATGTCATCTTGAGGCTTAAGGCTGGAAAAGCCTTTATCTATGGCCTTCCCTTGTGCTCAACTACCTTATCAAAAAATAAATATTTATGCCAAGAAAAGAAGCAATAAAAATTCTGTAAACAGAAAGTATCATATCGGTTGCCAAATTGCTTATGAAATATTGAATTTTTTTGTTCACCTTAAAACAAAGTATAAATAATTACATTTCAAAATTATGATTGCACGTATTTCTTAATCGTATCTTATACTTTATACACTTATATGTCGAAATGTAAGTAGAAGTTAAAAGCATCCCAGTAGTCTCTGTTGTAAAAGTTTACCCATATAACTGGGTCAAAATTTGTAAATTCTTTCTCTTATCCCTTCAATAAATTTAATTATATTGAATAACAAGAAGCATGGAAAATAAAATAAATCCATTTATAAACGAGTTAAGAATGTCCATCCATAAAAAGAAAACATGTGTAAAGGGTCTGACTACTTTGATTGTAAAGAAGAACTGTCTACTTAACAGCAGGTGGCTATCAGTTACAGGACATATAAGGAGAAACGTTTAACTCTCTGTGAGTTGTGAATTCCAAAGTCTTTAGGCTTAAGAAGGTAACATGGCCATAAATTTCTCAGGTGAAACTTTACTTATTTTCATGAATGCTAGAGGATTCTGTGCAGTGTATTTTTCATTCTAACTTAATATACTTTTATGATCATAGGGCCTTCATAATGATCATAAATTTTAAGTTCCTTTTACTAACCCGTGGAATATAAACTATTTTTCACTTGGATAAACACAATTGGAAAGTAAATATTTTATTAAAATATGAAATACCCTCTAAATGCATTTCAAAGCTCTCTCAAATCATGTTTCAATAATGTACGCTGCACTAAACTGAGAGATGATTATATTAGGATATTGAAAAACTGGAAAAGATAGCTAATTTATTTAAAATATTAGATTCTGACATGTCTCAATCAGCAAAAACTTCAGATTGTAGAAATAGATTTTAAAAATTCTAATCTGTTGTTTTTGAAGCATGTTGCAGAATATAAATGGAAGCAAAGATAAATCTAATAATATAAAATTTGTGCAAAGACAATTAACAATTGAGCCATATATATTATATTAATATGAAATTTGAATTTTGTCCCTTTTTTTATCTATAGAGATGATATTCTATACTACAAATTCAAAATTATTAGGAGTTTGAATCCCATTTCTGCTACCTTCTCTCTCTGTGACCTTGGTCAAATTTCTTCTCCTCTCTGGGTCTCAATTTCCTCAGTTGTAAAACAGTGCTTACAACAATCTGTCACTAGGTTTATGCCAATGTATGATATGTATGATAATATATGAATTGTATGTATCATCCATATGTATGATATGATAATGTATGATAATGTATGTAAAGCACTTTGCAATGTCTGGTGCATAGACGATTCTGTTGATGATACAAGTTTCAGCCTGGAATGTTCATTCCAGCTTCTTAAAATTTACATAGTAAACAGATGCACTTTAAGAATTAATGAAAAGAATTGCATAAAAATATCAAAACACCCTATGCTTTTCAGTTACATAAATCTCAAACAACATCCTCTGCATTTGAATTGCTATTTGTCCTTGTGTTGCCATTTCAAGGTGATAATCCATCTACAAAAATAGAGCAAATGGTCTAATTCAAATGTCAGTATAGGATTGTTTTAGTAGAAATAGAAAATAAATAAGTAATGGAAAGGAAGAGAAAATGAATATACTGAGTGATGGAAATGAGACTTTTATATATACAGCTTAAAGATACATTCACAAAAATTTTATCCCAGTTGTGTCCTTTAACTGGAGAAAGTTATGAAACAAATCCTACTCTCTTTTAATCATCCATCAATTACTTTACATATTTCAGTTTTGCTTCCTGAGTGTTGTGATATAGTATCTTCTGTATAGATTGTGAGCAAATTATTTATTGAGTGAATGAATAAATTTAAATATATATGAAGTTAATATAAAAATCAAGGAAAAGGCTATTTGTTAAACTATTGATTTTGATTCATTTTACAACAAAAAAAGAGCTAATGCAAAGCTGTCAGTCTCTTAAGGATACTGATATGCAATTATGGTTTCTGTCTTGAAATCTTTTAAATTGGTAAAATGTTTAATTTGTTTCAACATAACAGTTGTTTCAACACTAACCTTAAGCTACAATATGGTTTTCCCTTTCGCTTTGAATGAGTAAATTTTTGTGAATTGGTGATCACTTTAAGCCACACATCAAGTCCAAATATCACATGGGCACATGAGAACTATTCAGTAAGGTGTTTGAACGACAAGCATTTGCTTCACAACACATAACGATGCCAAGTGGTCTCACAGCTCAGGAATGATGAGATGTGGAATGGAAAATGAAAGAGCTGGAGGGTGGGTATCTGAACCACAAGGAAAAAGAAAGAAAAGTCCATCCACCTTGGAGACTCAGCGCACTCTCATGGTCTTGGTGGTAGTTGTTGTTGGCGGTGTCCCCGTCTTGGAAAGAGGCACTGCGAGGCATTCTCCCACAATCGTTCTGGTCCGATGGACAAGGACTAGCACCATCTTCAGGCAGTGGGTGGAAAGGCTGGTGCATGGGGCTCCTTTTCAGAGCGTGAAGTGACGAATTCCTTTCAGGAATATCTGGCAACAGTTCACTGATAAGACGGTGCAATATACTGTTGTCTGGCAAACTTCCCCTTCGCTTTTCAGCTTTAATTTGGTCACAGATATCTTTAAGGGCAGAGTCCAGAGCCTCAAATACAGACGTTTTACATTTTGCCTTTTCAGTCTGTTTTTTCGGAGTCGAACTTTTTTTCCTTCGAAAAGGCACAGGACTAACTAGAAATGCGAGTTTAGAAAGGCCGGGGTCCATTTCTTGTCTTTTGGGCTCTTCCGCGTGTTCATGTTTAGCTCTTTCGTGTTTTAACATTGTGGTAAACCGAGTGTAGGAGGCAGGGCATCTTCCTTTGCAGGAGCTGATGAGGTGCCGGTGATGGTGGTGGTGATGGTGGTGGTGATGGTGGCTGGATCCATAAAAACTTTCAGAGGATGTGAAAGAAAAGTGGTCAAAATCACTCTCACTGCAAAAGGAGGATCCTTCCACGTGAACGTAATCACTGTGGTCAGACACAACTCCGTCTTGGTCACTGTCGGAAAACTCCACGTGAGCTCTCGGTTGCTCATCGCTAGTGACTTCAATGTGAATGGGCACCAGGGTCGTAGACTTGTAGCTTTGTTGTACCTGACAAGGGTGTCGACTTTGATTTTCTTCTTCCAGCAAAGACTCGATGGAAAATCGCCTTTTGGGGCACAAGCCATTTTGTTGTGCTTCCAGGGTTACAGGAGATAACATGTCATCTCCTAAATTTGGCATGGATTTTGACTTTTGAATCAACTTTTCAAACTCAGAAATGCGGGTGGGGACCATGTCCCTGGGCACCTCCTCGGTGGAGGACTGGCTCCATCCATGCAGCAGGCCCTTGTGCTGCTGCTCCTTTTCATACTGCATTATCCTCGACTTTACGGAGCAAATCACCTCTGAGTTCATCAAATCCTTGCGGTTAATGCGGTGCATTTTCTTGTACATTTTTAGGAACCCTGGGGCGTCGTGGGCTGACCTGTGTCGAAGCCTTGATCTGCCATTACCGCGGCCCTCCTGGACGTAGGGGGACGCCCATGTCATGGGGCAGGTCTCCTTGGAGTCCTCTTCACATAACAGAGAGCCCATACTTTCCGACTTGGTTTTCGGGTCAGGGAAGCTATCGCAGTCATCATTTAAGAGATCATCACAACTACGGGATTTGATTTTGGGGGAAACCGTTTCTTCGGTGCTGCTCCAGATTTCTGCATTTTGCCGGGCCATTTGCCAGCCATTCTTGAATGTAATGGAGCGCTGTGAGTCCCGCGGGACGTCCAAATGCTGTCTGTAACTGTTACAATAATCTAACTCACTAGAGGGGAGGCCGTTGAGCCCTGAGTAAGTGCAAAGGGATGGACACATTTTGCTATCATCCCCACCTTTTAATCCAGGGCAGCGTGGTGGAAGAGAGACATTTGGAGAAGTTAAAAGGTTCACAAAGAGGAGAGCATGTCAGCATAAGAGCATAGCAAAGAGAAAGCAGTTAGTGTGGTTTAATCTAGACACTGATTGTTTCACATGTAGCTTCAATTTTAGAGAGAAAAGTTTAATTCTAATGGTAACGCTTTTGCAATGAATGTAGCTTTACAGATATTAGAGTTTATAAAACCATGTATAAAAAGTAATCGGTTTGGTTAGTACACCTATTTCTATTGCATATTTCATATATCTTTCTGCAGATACAGTATGCCAAAAACACAACAGTACATCTAAGCTATAGCATGACCTGGTAGTAGTTTAAAGGTTTAGCAATTAATGCCAAAAGTGTTATAGATTTAATCAACTTAGTAGGGTCAGGATTTGAGTCTTATTTGATTTATAATAATAGAGAGGTAAAGGGTAATTTATAAATTTACACTTAATTAATATTCCCACAACTGTATCAAATAATTTTTCATGGGCATTAGATGAAAAAGCTGTAAGACTAAGTATTTTCCAAAATTGTAAAATCAAGATGCTGTGAACTACTGTTGCTAATATTTTTCCAAGAAAAAAATAACTAGGGCCTCTTTAAACAAACTAATTTACCTCTTTAATTTCTCTACCTTCAACCTCTTATTAGGCAGGTTCTCATAAGGATAACTGGATATAATTTAAAACTTTCATCAGGGATAAATGCATCTTGGTTTTTTCCAGGGAGGGATTTTTTTTTTTTTTTGAGAAAGATTGGCCCTGTGATAACATCTGTTGCCAATCTTCCTCTTTTTTCTTTTTTCTCCTCAAAGCCCCAGTGCATAGTTGTGTATTGTAGTTGCAGAGTTGTAGCTCTTCTATATGGGATGCCACCGCAGCATGGCTTGATGAGTGATGAGTAGGTCTGCACCCAGGATCTGAACCAGAGAATCCTGGGCTGCTGAAGGGGAACGCGGGAACTTAACCGCTCCACCACCGGACTGGCCCCCACGGAGGGACTTTTTAAAAAAACATTTGCAATTTGCTAATAGAGAGCTAAATCTGACCTAGATTTGGAATGTGTATGGAAATATTCTTTTCTTTTGCTTTGCTGAGTTAACTAATAAATGAGAGGCCAAATTACATCTAATGGGACACTTTCTTCTTAGAAAGAGGCCTAGTGGAGGAAATATCTCTATTGATAACTCCCGCCTTACAATCTTCCCCAAATTCTTCAAAAGTAGATAAGCACATTAAGTAGCTATGTAATATTTGGGAAAGGAAGTTGACTTAACAGCCCCTAGGATAAAAACAAATATCTAAATTCTTTTAATTTTGGGTAGCACCCAAGCATAACGAATCAATGGCATTTCATGACCTATTTGTTACCTTACGATATTTGTTTGCATAAATGAGTAGAATCTGATAAAGGTATCTATCTCTGTTAATTGAGGAAAGGTATAGAGAAAGGGGCTCAGTCCCTCTGAACTCTCCAGTCAGCATTCACAGCTTCGCTGGGCCATGGAAGAGAGCTAGTGCCTCCCGGCTATCCAGAGTCCAGTCATCAAAATCAGCCGATCTTTTGCACACGAACCAACTGCTGCTTAGCTTTAACCAACACGTGGTAACACATCTAGTGCCTACATTTGATATGTGTAGCTGAATCTGTGTTGTTTTATGGAAACTTCTGTTAGAGTTCACTATCTTCACAAATTTCAAATTCCTTCTCTCTTCTGTTGCAACCCCAGGAGATTGGAGGAGACTGTGGGGCCCCAAATTTGGTAAAGCCCAGGGTACCTATGGATGCTGGTTCAGTCCTCAGTCTCCCTCTTAGGAATATTCCTGTTCTGGCAGCAGTAATGCACCGGATAGTATATCAGAGCCCTGAAGGAGTGACTTGCTCCCTTTCAACACAACTCACTGAATCTCCAGAGAAGAGACAGACCATACAGAAAAATAGCTTGCTGATATCTAAATTTTATAATTATGGCTTGAAACCAGTTAGTTCTTACTAGTGGACTGTTGTGAATTGAACACTATATTACATGCAGAATGTGGATAGTCTACTGTGTATACGAATATTGACCAAAATATAGCGCAAACGATTAAAGAAACAACTTTCATAGATTATGCAAATTTTTATCTAGAATTAAATAATTAAAAAAACCAATTTATGTTTTAGGCAACAATGTTCTCTGTTGCTGCTTTTACTTTCTATTCTATAAATTTGATTAATTTTGCTCATTGTAGTAACATTAGAAAAATCTGACAATATGCAAATGTTTATTAATGTGACCTTTTAATAGCATGACAATAAATTAGATACTTTGAATTTGTTCAATAAAACCACAAATGATATATTTTGAGGGAAAAAGCATTAATGGATGATAGAGTCCTTTAAGCCACTCAAATGGCTCACCAACCTGATTTAGTCTGTGTATGAAGAAAGCTATTGTTCTGAAACTACATTTTATTCAAGACCTCTGGATAGTTATGACTAGACCAGCTCTCACAGGGTACTCTAGGTTAACACTTAAACTAGTTAATTGTTTACATGTCAGTGTATTGTTGCTCACCTTTTGCTCTTGATGGGGAAGAAGGAGAGGAGCTAATGAAAGACTTTGTCAGGGTGGAGCTTGATCCTGGGTGGTCAGCTCGACTGGGGCTAGTCCTGCTTGCACTGGGATCCCCCAAGCCCCTTGGCGGCCCCACTGCAGGCTCGCTCTTCCTTCTTTTCCTAAAGTCACTGGCCATGCTCGCAGAACTGAAAGAAGGAATCAGCTTCAGTTTGGTTGATGTTGGAAGAGGTTAACATGTGAACCAGAAAGACTGGTGGAACATGCTAGTGACAGTGGTATAACTCTTACCTCCCATCTCCCAAACTGCATTTTCAGGAATTTATTCCTTGATATTAAACATTATTTCTTTATAATCACCTCTTTAAAAAATGAATAGACAATTTTTGGAGCAGTTTTAGGTTTACAGAAAAAATGATTGAGAAGTACAGAGAATTTCCATATACAGTAGTCCCCCTTATCTGTGTCTTCGCTTTCCATGGTTTCAGTTACCCACGGTCAACTGTGGTCTGAAAATATTAGATGGAAAAATTCCAGAAATAAATAATTCATAAGTTTTAAATTGCAAGCCATTCTGAGTAGCATGATGAAATCTCATGGTCCCAGTCAGTCCCACGGGACGTGACTTATCCTTTTGTCCACTGGATTCACGCTGTGTATGCTACCCACCCATTAGTCACTTAGCAGCTGTCTGGGTTATCAGATCCACTGCCACAGTATCGCAGTGCTTATGTTCAAATCACCCTTATTTTCCTTAATAAGGGCCCCAAAGTGCAAGAGTAGTGATGCTGGCAATTTGAATATGCTAAAGAAAAGCTGGAAAGTGCTTCCTTTAAGTGAAAAACTGAAAGTTCTTGACTTAAAAAAAAAATCATATGCTGAGGTTGCTAAGATCTACAGTAACTTTTATTACAGTACATTGTTATAATTGTTCTATTTTATTATTGGTTATTGTTAATCTCTTACTACGCCTAATTTATAAATTAAACTTTGTCACAGATATATATGTACAAGAAAAAACATAGTATATATAGGGTTAGGTACTATCCATGGTTTCAGGCATCCACTGGGGTCTTGGAAGGTATCCCCCACAGGTAAGGGGGGAATTACTGCATTCCCTTTCCCCTTGCACATAGTTTCTCTTATTACTGACATCTCCTATTAGTGTGGTACATTTGTTACAGTTGATGAACCATATTGATACATTATTATTAAATGTAATTAAAGTCCATAGTTTACATAGGGTTCATGCTTTCAGTTCAACATCCTATGAGTTTTGACAAATGTATAATGACTTGTGACCATCACTACTGTATCATTTAGAAGTGTCATTGCCATAAAAATACCCTGTGCTCCAACCTATTCATCCCTCCTTCTCCCTGAACACCTGGCAACCACTGATCTTTTTACTGTCTCCAGTTTTGCCTTTTCTGGAATGTCATATTGTTGGAGTCAACAGTAGGTAGCCTTTCAGATTGTCTTCTTTCACTTAGCAATATGCTTTTAAGGTTTCTCCATGTCTTTTTTTTTTGTGGTTGAACAGCTCGTTTCTTTTTATTGTTGAATAATATTCCATTATATGGAGGTACCACAGTTTGTTTATCCATTCACTTTTTGAAGGACATATTGGTTGCTTCCAAGTTTGGGCAGTTATGAATAAAGCTGCTATAAATATTCACGTGCAGGTTTTTGTATGGACATAAGTTTATAATCACCTTTTAAAATAAGATTCTCCTGCTAGTATAATATGTTGTGACTAATACTTTGTTATGATTGGTATCATGTATCTTTTCTCAATAGAGAAGAGTTCCAACAACAGGAATATATCCATAGGAGGGATGCCAAATGGAGGAAAGGACCGGGAAAAATGAAGACATCTGGTGAGACAAATCTCTCTTACCTCAAGATTTCCCTATAGTTTTGGCTGATATTCTTAGCTTTAAAAACCTGACAGCAGAATTCCAACATTTTTGTATTTAAATAATGAATGACCAATAATCCGGTCAGCAAACAAACTCTTCAAGAGTCTTATCAACCAGTTGTATTAAATGATGTTGACAGTCTATAATGGCAGGGAATTTTTATCATGGTTCTGGGTCTGAGTATTGTATCATTTAAGACAAACATTAGTGAATGAAGATATACACCACCCAGTAGGTTTTCTGTCAAATCATCAGATAAAATTACATCAACAACAGCAGCAACAGCAACACCAGCTCCTAGGAGCCAGCAGTATGCTATCTGCTCTCCTGATATTATTGTCCTATTGATCCCACACAGCAAACCTATGAGGTATGCCCTGTTATCGCTGGTTTACAAAGGAGGAAATGGAACACACATGCTTTGCAAGTATCGAGGTGGAGCCAGACTCAGAATTTGTCTGCACTCTTCCAAAGAGGACACCCATCTTCTCCTGTTTTTGCTGTGATTATCCTGTCATGTGAGGGCCTCTTGTGTCTTTACAACAATCCTTAGGTCAGATTAGAACTCTAAATTTCAAACATTTTAGGTGCATGTATAGATGTAAAAGACACAAAAAGAGGAGTTGAGGGAGTTCCTTTCTTAGTGACATTAATGTCATTGGATGGCACTCTTGAAGCCAAGTTACAAAGGGCCCAATTACAAAGTTTTCTACTTCTGTTGATAGAAATCTATAGAAGGGAAAATTAAGGTTATACAGATATTTGTTGTTGATAGAATATGGCTGGGAGTCTGTGTTATTTAATATTGCTATTGAGCTGCATCTGAATTTCTGCAATATTTTACATTAAGGGTGATATGTAAAGCCTACCAACAGAACTTGCCTTGGCAGACTCTTAGGGCAGTTAGGACTAGTGGTTATAAGTTATTTTGGTTCAATTCTACCTCATTTCTGTTCCTTGACAACTGTGTAAACTTGGTAAGTTACATAGCCTAAGTTTCAGTTTACTCAGAGATAAAATGGGGATAATGGCACTTAACACACAGTGGTGTCTTAAGAATTGAAAATGTTTATGTACTTAGAATGCCTAGTATAGAGTAAGCCCTCATTTATTGGCAGCAACAGTATTTCTGATTTGTGTGGTCAGAGTATAATGAACAAATATGTGTAGAATATAGTATAGAAAATGCTTTATAATTTCTAAAATTTTTTTTCAAATACATTACTATAAGTGTCATCTCACAATATTGAAAATTAGATGTTTATAATCCCCATTTAAAGAAAAGAAGACTGGGTATAGAGGAGACAGGGAAGGGAAGAATTTTGCAGTCTGTAAAGGAATCCAGAATTATTTCACTTAATTTTTATAAATTCTTGAATATGATCATATAAAATGATGCAGAAACAAAATAAAACAACCTCATAGAGTATGGTGCTTAAAATAAAAATGAGCGATAACATAATCCTCATTATTATTTTACTGAATAGTACTACCATTGAAAAAGTAACCACTGGTATAGAATATTCCGGTTGCATAATGTAATGAGATTCTTACCTAGTGGGTCTTTCCAAGCTTCTGTCTATAGGGGATTGATACAAGGAGGCCTGTTAAAATAGAAAAATAGTTCCGTGAAAATTTTTACTATGGCAAGATTTCATTTGTCCATGGATATTAAACTAGGTATCCTAAAGAGAATATTATCAAAACTGAGATTAAAAATACCATTTATTATGATCATAAACGTCTTCCCAAAGAGAAATATGTAATCTGATTTCTACTTTCTTCCTATCTATTTTCTCTTCTGATATACTGCACTGTATTTCTCTGTGTAACTCAAATTATCCACAACCCAAACGTCACCCGGGGGAAAAAAGAAAAATCAATAACCACTCCTTCATGGAGGAAAATAGACTGCTACATCAAGGAATGGTTTATGTTTTAAAAAATATTTGTAGTCATAATTCAATCCTTATAAAACATAAACCTTCTTTGTACATTTTTTGTCATGTTGCCAGATGTTATCTTTAAAACATAAAGTTTAAGTAGAACTTGAGACATCTTTTACCTGTCAACATAGACATGACATTTTAATAAAAACCACAGAATTTGGTTTGAAATTAAACTAAACTACCTGGCACTTAAATCAGGTACAGATTTATATCTTTCAAATTAGTTAAGTTCAGGGTTAGTTTCAAATAAATGATTCAATGAACCAAAAATGTAACCTTTTTGTAAAAAAAGTGGATTTTAAATATTTTTTGTCAGAAACCCAACTCTCAATTGTCTATAGTTATAGAAATAAAGAAAAATAGATAATACAAATTGATAAGTAATTCCAAATGCTTAGTTTACACACCATTTTTATACTCCTTCATTCTGAACAATACAATAAAACAGATACTAAGCAAAAATGTTAGATGTGAATTTTTCACTTCCCAGGACCATCTACTGGAATAATTGCTGAAATATCTAAAAGGCAAGAGAGGATCAGTATTGAGCTCTTGAATATTTGAGATGACACTACAAGATGACAGTCGTGATATGATGTCTAGAATGTATAGCGAAATGTATAGAAGTGTATATATGTATAAGACTATGTATATACAGTCTTGATTTGGTCATATTTGATGATCAATTCTTCATCACAAACTTTGGTCTGATGAAGTAAAATTCTAGTTTGAAAGTGCTCTTTCACATAAAAGTTTAAAAATGTCAGTCAGAAAGGCAGAATTTGACAAATTTTATCTTAAGTTCCTATCACACAGAAATATTTTACCAGAATATTAAAAGCTTACTTGGTGGATATTAAACCACACTTTAAAACTGTTTCTACAACTTTATTTTCTATTTGTAAATTAGCACCAATTACCCAATTAAATTATTAGTACGTGATTTTGAGATTCTTTATGTAGATCAGTCTGACAAGCCCCCTTATGCATAACTCTAAAATTGCTTTAATTTTTTCATTTAATTTAACTGACATTTTCATTTAATTCCATCTTACTGAATGAGAATGGAATCTTGCCCAGAAACAAACAAAAGTATCTCTCTGCAAGAGAATATTCCCCCTCCTTTAAACGGGAAAAGCATATTCTAATATTTTTAGTTCCTAGAAAATATTTAGATTCCTAAATTCTCAACAAATACAAAATTAGAAAAAAATTTGATCCGCTAATCTGATAAATTTACAGGATTATTTTAACTTGCTGAACGTGAATTAGGCACTGGAAAGGTGGAAAAATAAATGCTAAATAAGAAGGAAGGCAAACAAGTAAATAAAACCAGATAATTATATTCCAATTCAGAAATATTAATTCTACGTGTTTGCAGAAGAGCAACAACAAAGACCCTCAGAGCATTACTTTCTGTGTGGATCACGGCTTTCGTGGGACACCCAACCACAAACCACAGTTGATCATCAAACAGTGTCAATTCCAGAACACTCTTAGAACACCCCTAGAGTGATCAGAAATTTTGAATCACCAGCTTGGGATGAACCTAAACAATATTGTAATATGAAATAAAACATGCTGTAAGAAGAGAAGGCTCTACACTCATAAATTAATTGTGTTTTAAACTTAGGCTAAGAAACTACAATTATTCCTCCTTGTGCTGGTTTCCACAATCCAAAATAAACTCATTTTGTGATTTAGTGTATACTTAAAGGAAAAGGTTCAGTATTAAATTATAAGGAAATAGTAAAAAGTCTAGATAGATGACTAACAGAAAAACTTGTATGATAGTTACATACTCATAGTTACAGTATTCATCCTGAAATGGAAACTGTCTCCAGAAAAGAGGTAACCTATTTTACTTATTATAATCTGAGTATTTACCTATTATCATTATTTTAACACACCTAAACGAAGGTCATCTAAATAAAGTATGACCCTTTCTTCTAAGTGATCATGTGACTAAACTTTGCTTAAGGAGCCTTAATTGTTCTTCATTAATGCCAGTTTCTCAGTTATAGTTATGGATTAAAAAGTATGTTATTCATGGCATATATTAGGCACCTGATAAATGATAGCTAAGGTAATGTCTAATCCACTACAAATTTTACCAGGAATGTTTTTCATAAGGTTATTAAAGACAGAATCCAGTACCTTATCAGAGTATTTTTTTTTACACTGTGAAAAATCATGATGTGAAATTAATAAAGTAGTTAATTTGCTATCAGAATCATACAGCACCTTCTCAGTCCCATAGAGATAATAGCAAGTCAGTTTAGCCATCAGCAAAGTGCTTTTTTATGTGACTTTTTTTTGCCACTACCATAACATTATAGAATATATAGCATTAAGTTTCTACAATTTTTAGCCCAAGAATTATTGTGTAATGTTAATTATAGGAACTTGTTTCACAGAAATCAATAGTTAATAAGGAATAGTATTAAGTAAATAATTTGTTTCTAAAAGATTTAAGCTCTAAATACATCTCTTGAAAGTGCTAAGAAGTATGGTATAAAGGAAGTAGCACTGAAGTCAGGGTTAGGAGGTTTGTGTTTTATTTTTAATTTGCCACCATCTTACCCCATGATTTTGGACATATTTCTTAAAATTGTTGGGCTCTACTTTTCTTGACTTAAAAATGAATGAGTTGGACTTGGTGATCTCTAAATTCCATTTCAGTTCTTAATGAACCAGCTGCCTTAAAAACATCCTAGGAGTATCTGACCAAAATATCTGAGAGAAATATCTGATATGAATTCTAAAGTAAATTCTTAGGTTGTTCATATATTGAAATAATACCCTTTCTTCAGATGTGAAGGTGACATAACATACAGAATAGAATTGCTTGTTGTATTTGATTTTCAGACTATATGCCTGTCTACAAAACATGAGCCTTTAGAAATGACTGCATTCAATACCCTAGAATGGTCCTGATTGCTGTATTTTACTTTTTATTTAATACATAAATATTTTGACCACTTCTTTGTTTTAATATACACTCTGATGCATATCTCGGGGGAAATAATTTGGAATTGCAAATTCAAGCTCTAAAAAGTTGGCTATTTCCTCCTGAGACTGTGCCTGCAATTCCAGTTGTCACCACCATATGTCAGTAATACTTCTTGCAGCGTAGGCGTTCTACTGGTTTTATTTTCCAGTTGCATATATATAGCAGAGTTATGACTTTTCAATGAAAATAAAATATTTATTAAGTGTTTTGTATTTACTTAGGCCCACAGAACAACTACTGTGCAGAAACTACTGCAAAACCAGGTTATTCACTTTTCTAAGAATTTCCATAGGGAGGCTTTTAGATAGTTGAAGTTTAGCAAAACTGTCACTTTTGCTTGTGTCTACCAATGAGTCCTAAATCTGCTTTCCAAAATAATTTTATTTTTCTTTGCAAAGAGCAGGATAAAAAGCTTTTGACTCTGTACTGTTTCTGCCTTTTTCATACTCTCTTTGACCAATTCAAATAAAATTTTGCATTGCCTGGCATGATTTTTTTTTACCCAGCAGATTGCCGTGAACATTCCTAAATAGAGATAGCAAATGCATTTCATCTCCTACACCAGTGATAATCTATTATAGTGGCTGCCTGGATTACAGCGTTGAGAAGGATTAGCAATGTCTGTCAAGGGTGTAGAAATGGGAAGTTGTGACACGTGTCCCAGTTATTTGTCAGCTCTATTCTTGATTTTATCTGATGCTAAAATCCACAAATTGTGTTTAGGAAAATGAAAGATTTAAAATAAATTTAGGGAATATGTGGGGCATAAACATCTGATTCTGTAGGAATCTAAACTGTCGTGCTGCACCTCCAAGCATGATGATAAAATGGCTCTGAGAAGCTTCCTGGTAGTATTTTACTCTGTTTACAGGTGGTTAATAGATGCACCAATTCTACTATTGATTTTTGATTATTACTCTGCTGGATGCCAGGACTGCACTGAAGAGTTCCACTGAACATTAGGGTTGGAACGATTCTTCTTTATTTCAGAAAGAGCCAACAACTTTGGTATAATTGATGTCCAAGCAATGATACTAGAGACAACACAATGATGCAAAGACAGATTTTCAAAAATAGCTTAGACACTGTAGTGAATTCTAAAGCATGGATGTTCAGAATCACAGTAACAGCTCCTAAGAGAGAAATCTGAAAAAGAGAATAATTTGTTTTTACCTCATTGGAAACACCAGAAGAATGATCTTGAACATAGTCCAGAGCCTTTTTAGGAGGCTGGGTGTAGATGCACCACATAAGCAGAAGTGTAGAGATGGAATGAGGAGAATCAATGGCAGCAAGGAATGACCATGTGGAAAAGGTGACAACAGTTAGAAACTGAGTGCTGATAGCATCAGATACACATAAAGAGTGACATGAATGGAGTAACATGGGGTAGCCTGGGAGGAAGAGTGCAATGTTCATAAATATTCTCAAGCACTGGGCAAAATTGCTAGTGATTTGATTAGTATATTTATAAACTCATTTCATCAAATCAAAATTAGCATTCCTAGTCTCTAGCCACAGAGGAATGCAAGGTATATTAAAGAACCATTAAAGAGCAAGTGGATAGCGTGCTGGTGAGTTTCCACGTGTGGCTGAAAATGATTATAGAAAATGCTGATAATTTAGGCTCAGAACAGAAATTAGTATAGTCCCTATGAACTGTCTAATCAACAATAACCATACATATAAAATAAAGCTAGAGAACTTTTTTTCTCTAAACCAAAATGCATTTACATGAATGCTTGGACACAAATTGGAAAAAAAATCAGAGAAAACATTCCTCCTATTAGGTATAGAAATTCTAGGAAAAATTCTTTGGTTTGTATTCATTTACAGTCACTTTTGATCCAGTTCAATAAGAGATAATGAATCTAACCAAGTGTCCTTTGCATTTTAATGGACAAAAGGGAGTACCGTAACCACCCAGTATACATTATATGATCAGTATATGAGTATATAAAAAGACTGTACTCTCTGATCTTTAATAAAATTCTGTGCAGTGTGATCGGCATGTTCTTTAAGAATTTAAAATTCAGAAACACCAGTAAGAGTATAAAAAAATATGTTGCGGGGTCAGCCCTGTGGCGTAGCGGTGAAGTTCAGTGAGTTCTGCTTCGCCTGCCCAGGTTCGCAGGTTTGGATCCCAGGTGCAGACCTAGACCACTCATCACCCACGCTGTGGTGGCGTCCCACATACGAAATAGAGGAGGATCGGCACAGATGTTAGCTCAGGGCTAATCTTCCTCAGCAAAAAAAAAAAAAAAAATTGACACACATCAAATGCACTGCTGTTGGTAGATGAGAGTTCCCCATTAAAACTTGAGTTAATAAAGGAAAATTGTTATTTGAGGCTTGGGTTAACTGTTTATCCCAAACAGACTAAGCAATTCTCCTAAGGTCCACCTTTGGTAGGGGTTTGGGACTAGATGTTGTCGGGGTGGCTTTCCCTAGTAAGACTAGAAATCAAGGTTTACAGGTTTTCCTTATTTTTCCCTTTCCTTATATCCTTAAGAGTAAATGAAATATTGTATAGTGGGAATATTCTGGCAGTACATTAAGGGGGAATTGCTCAGCTTTTTTGTTTGTTTGTCTCATAGGCCTGGGTTTAACTTCTGACTCTGCCACTTACGATCTTGGGCAAATGACTTAACCCCTCTGGTCTCCATTTTCTTCTTATTGGAGGGGCATTGTGAGGACTCATTGAGATAATGGGCACTGTCCAGGTGTTTGGTGATTCCTCAGCAAATGGGAGTTATAATAATAGTAATTATTCTTATTATAAATGTCATGGTGCTCTTCTGTTTGAACTAGACCAAAACGGACTGTCAACAAATACAAATACAAATCTTCTATAAATCTGTAATAATTGTCTGAATATTCAAGGACAGAAACTATCTCAACATTTTGAATTTGCTCAGACGCAAAGTAATCCTAATGCATGATTTGGTAGCAAAGAAAAACTATATAGGAAGTGTCTGAGCATTTGGTACAGAAGTGAACATGGGCTAAATGTACCAAATTTGTGTATATAGTACACATCCAACTTTTGTTCTCTAAATGACGCCTATTTCTTCTGATAATATGTTTCATAAATCAAACAACATTCTCCTAATTTTTTTATATTAATAGTCTAGCCTCACTTACCGGGCGTCCAAACTCCAGTTCTGAAAAGAATTTATACCAGGGCTCATTTTCTAAATCTATGTCATCTGGATTTATGCGATCAGTCTGGAGCAGATGTGAAGGAAAAGGGAAGGAAAAGGCACACTGAGCTAAGTGAGGGAGACGCTGTGTGTCATGAAAAACACGCACGCGCATTCACACGCAAACATGCATCCACTCTCATCCAACAAAATCTCAGCTGGAGAGAACAGAGGAAGTAAAGTAAAATGAGTAAAATTAGGATATGAAGATGAGCTTCGATGGCCTCACTTAGACCTCTAGTTATTTCCTCTGTGCACCATTTCCAGTCTTCTCCTTAGCTTGATGCATAAACTATGACAAACTCTCTGTGGCAGCGAGAATGAGCATTGATGGCACACCAGCGTATTAAAATAGGCTCAAATCAGTCATAACGTGGCTCTTCTGAGTGAGTCGCTCCATTGCCCCTGCCCTCATTGGTCCCAGCGTGTAAGTCTGCCATCTGCAGACTGCAGAAAATTTGCTCAGGTGCAGGCATATAGAGAGCCGGGGGAGGGTAAGGTAGGAAGAGATACAAAGTGGGGGGAGGAGTGAGAGGTGCTGGGAGGCTGTTAGAGGTTGATTGGCATGAAGAATCTGGGGTCTCAGTGAGAAAGAAAGGGGCCACAAGGTGGGGGTGGGGGTGAGTAGCCAGCCTCTGATTGTCTTAGCCTCTGGAGAGCAAGGGCTACACCTCAACTTCCCGACAGCCATTCAGTAAGTTAAAGAAGGAAGGAGCTCACCCAGATGGGAGAGAGAGCCGGGGTGCTCGGGCTTGGTGGGGGGAAGCCAGTCCTGGGCGGAGGGGAGGGGCTACCAGTTACTTCTCCATGTGGTGGAATAGAAATAGGCTTCCGGCCAGGTTCCCTTGGAACAGATGTCGGAGTTGTAGGGAGAGGGGGCTGTAAGAAAGAGGGGTGAAGGAAAAACTGATTCATTAGATAGAGGTTCTTAATGGATTCTTAATGGAATCGAGAGGGCACTAGCTGGCAGTGCTCTGTGCTCTGCCTCAGGCAAGGCAGGAGGAAAAGTAAAATATCCCTGGGGTGGGGGCAGATAACTTAGGAATGGTCTGGACCACTGAGAAGATGTGAGGAAAAGGAGCCTCTTGGAAAGTGAAGAAAGATCATATTTTAGGAGATACCCCAAATATCATCTCCTACCTGTTTACTGATCTAGAGAAATGGGTTTGGGTGGGGTTTTTCACACTACTGAGGCTGGCTAATGGTGGGGGAGAGGATGAGGGAGAAAATCCCATCCTGGTTTGGTTAACACTGTAATTTAGAGAAAAAGCCAATTTTTATAATTGACATGCTCCCCTCTAGGGGTTTCTGAATATTGTATTTAAGATAGAAAAACTAAGATTATTAATACAAACAGTTTGAGAAAATACATACAGTTGCTTTAGTAACGGAAAAAACAGGGAGCATTTACTTTACAGCGACATCCTTAATGCTGTCAAATAATACATGCCTGACCAGATTGATTTGGGCCATTGATTTTATATTAAAAATGGATGCTTAAATGACTACATATGGGTTATTACTGCTTTGATAATTTGTTACATGACGCTAATTAAACATGGTGCAATTGGACAGTACTATTTTAAGTTAGAAAAAAAAGCCTTCCAGCTCCCTAAAAGCCATTCATCCTGGCCAAGAGAGGATATTCTTTGTAATATTGGGTGCTTTGAGATATTCCATATTCAAACAAAAGCCATTATTGTGACATTAGCTTGTCCAAGTGTTTTATTGACTTTCTGCATCCCCGATAGTTTTGTTAATAATACACAGTCTGTATTTAATAATCAGTTATATCCAAAGTATTTTTAGAGAGGTGTTTTTTATTTCAATATTTTATAATATGAGATTATAATGGTAGCTGTAGACAGTGATAGAAAAGTTTGAGACATCATGACAAGACAGTAAAAGGGCCGAAGTTATCCAAAATATGTGGTGATCATAATGATAAAGACCGTGTAGTAACCCTGGGAAGTGTATATGATGGGATGCTGAGCAATAAAAGCAGAATATGACCAGGCGCTTGCACAATAGTTAAAATGGTATCACAAAGCCTGTCTGGACAAGCACAGGAAGAAAACACACACATACACAAAAGACCATAATGGTGTCCTGGTATTGAGATTGTTCTTTTCTTTCTTTGAAAATATTATTTTGCTTTACTATTATAATGTTATGGAGGACATCCTGTAATTACTATGGAAAATATTGCAGGAATCTTGAGATATTTCCTCTTATTTATGCCAATATTATATTTGTTTTAAATTTCAGAAGTAACAGTGAAATTGATAGAAAATATTCTGGCAACTAGTTTACCATTTTCTGTTTAATTTAAAAACTCAATTCAATTTATATTTGATCCAATAATGCAAAAGTACTCATTGAGACTTTGATATTACTAAAATATAGTTTTCCTCCAATTATCATTTAGATAATAGCTGCAGCATGTAACTATTTCATGGACTAGTTCAACTGGAGCTGATTTTTAGGGTAATTGACACTAGAGAGAATTTTCCAGTAAATTTCGTTCTGTCTACAGAGGCCTAGTACTTATTCCACAGGAAAACTAGTCTTTGGCTCTTTCAAATTTTGTTGTTCCTAATGTTACATACTTAATAATATTATTAATTCTTGATTCTATAATCTCTGCTTTCAAGGGCAGTACTTTGTTTTGCTAAGGGGAGAGAGAAACTTCTCTTCCAGGAAACAAATTTGTTTAAAAAACATTTGAACAGTAGAGGGCAGCAAATTTACTAAACAAATAAGTATATTTACCAGTGGTTGCAACTTCACTTTGACTTCCGCCTTAAGAAGATACATAAATAAATATATAATCCTGATTTATAGAAATATATTTCTATGAAAGAATAGGAAAAAGGGAGCAGAAAAATCTATCATCCTGCATCAACCTGAGCCTGGCAATTTTCCACGAATTATGATTTTGCAGATTAAAAATTCAATTTAGGGCTGGCCTGGTGGCATAGTGGTTATGTTTGCACACTCCACTTCAGTGGCCAACAGTTTGCAGGTTCAGATACCAGGTGCAGACCGACACACCACTTGTCAAGCCATGCTTTGGTGGCATCCCACATATAAACTAGAGGAAGATGGGCATGGATGTTAGCCCAGGGCCAGTCTTCCTCAGCAAAAAGAGGAGGATTGGCAATGGATGTTAGCTCAGGGCTGGTCTTCCTCACACACACACACAAAAATCAATTTATAGGGGTCAGCCCCATGGCCAAGTGGTTAAAGTTCTGCACACTTCGCTTCAGCAGCCCAGGTTCATGGGTTTGGATCCTGGGCGCAGACCTACACCACTTGTCAGCCATGCTGTGGCAGCAACCCACATACAAAATAGAGGAAGATTGGCACAGGTGTTACCTTAGGGTGAATCTTCCTCAGCAAAAAAAAAAAAAAAAAACAATTTATAGTCTCAATGGGCAACTTTCTAGAATCCATGCCAATAGAAATTAGCAGAGAAAATGCCCCAAACCGTGATAAGTGGTAACTATTTCTAACTTTGGAACTTAATGAAAGGCACAGGCTTGAGCAGACCCTTTATGGTAAAGAAATGGTAAATGGCAGAACTAGAATTTTCTCTCAGCTGGGGTTGACCTATTGTGTCCCTTCAGTCAGGAAACAATGAAATGTCTGATGTAGCAGTCTAGATCCTCTGCTAAAATACACAGAGGCCTCACAACAGTCAGTGATACACACACAGATGGTCAGACACAGTCATATATATACACATTCATAATAGCACTAAATCGACACTATCCATGTGTAACTTGGAAGTTCCTTTGAGTTGTTTGACATGAATACAAACACTCAGAAACTCTCTTAGGAAGTACAATCATGTTTTGCTCTATTTGCTTATAAAAGACAACAAAAAGGCAGAGAGATTTCTGTGCATCTTTCTCCCTTCTTTTAGTCTCTTTTCGTTTTGAAAAACCTAGCAAACCTGTGCTTAAAACTGACGTGTCATCAGTGCAAGAGGAGGTGCTTAAGAAAATCTAAAACCATGAATCACACACGATTCTTGTTTAAAGGCAACCAGGGGCGAACCATTTTTAAAGTTCTTGTTTTCTACAGTTTAAGAGCATTTAGTTGCTTTTTCAGGTTATAAAAATTCTGTTGCTCTCAGTATTCTCATTGCAGGCATATAACTTCTATATGTTGTTCCAAACAAAAAGAAGTGTCAACATAATTTGCTTGTTTAAAATTCATGCTCATTAGATTTTTAAGCTTGAATGGCATTGCCTACTATGTTTATATTTATTGTGGTTCCACAGTAAATGCTATACACATTCTCAGTTGGAGTAATTCTTTACAGTCTCACCATCCAAGCCACCAGATGAAACTCCCCAAATTTTTATAGCTTAAGCTTTGAGTGACAATCTTCATTGATAAAGAAGCTTAAGTTCGCTGAGGATTTAAATTGCATTTCAACTCTGCACAGTGTTTTCAATCATTATTTCTTTCTGTTTTTATCATTATGTGCTGCTTTAGTTATTGTGGAGAAAGGTGACATCCTCATATTATTTTCTATTTTATCAAGCGTAGAGAGATCCTAAATAAGTGCTTCATTTAAATTGATTTTTATTTTATTTTAATTTGGCTCACCTATAAACATACCTAATCCAGATGGGATGTAAAGTTTTTATTAATATAATCCCAGCAGAGGGTTTGTATGATTGTCTCATGGAATAAATTGTGGTTCAAGTCAGTTAAAGATAAATTCCTGGTGATTGAAAAAGTACTTTTGTAGGTCAAACATTAGGCCCATTTAATCAACATTTCTAAATTTATGGTCAAACAAATATCTATACATTCAAAAAACTGCCTTCACTTTTACTTTCCTGTTGAAGAACATAAACGCATATTCCATTGATTCCTAAGGAAGAAGGAGATCCATTTGGCCGGGGTCTGGGGCAGGACTTTTATTCAAACAGTACTGCCTCCTCTATCTGCCTTGCACCCCAAGGAATCATGGAATCAGTGAACCACAGTTACTAATAGCAGTGTGTCGAATGCCTCATGTGTACTTTGCTGGAGACCCATTGTGGCTTTTGTCACTAGATATGTATAGACTTCATGGATAAGAAACAGAACAGGGATTCAGTCTCACCAACTTTACCCACTACCTGCAAGGGTAAAACCTGTATTCATTCATGCACTTATGAATTCAGTGAATATTCACTAACACCTACCATGTGCCAGGCCTTGTGCTAGGTGCTGGGAATACAACTGGTGCACCAAACATGGTCCCTGCCTTCAAGGAACCTAAAGTCTAGTGAGGGACACAGACAAGTAAACAGGCCATTACAATTCAGTGTGGTGAGCGGGGAATGCAGCGTGCTATTGGCTCACAGCAAGGGGAGCTTTACACCCTGGGTCCAGGAGTCAGGGATGGTACCCAGGGGAAATAAGACAAGGCTGAGGATGAGATGGGATTTTTCCATGTGAAGAGAGGTGCTGGAGAGAGCTTTCTTGGCAGAGGGAACAGGCTGTGCAAAGCTCCAGGAAGGAAGGAATTGAAAGCTGTCCGTATAGCTGGAACATAGTGAATGAGGCAGGAAGGATGGGGCCTGAGAGGTCAGCGAGAGACAAACCATAAGGCTTTTTGTAAAATATTAAGGAATTTGGATTTTGCTCTAAGAATACTTGAGAGCCAGAAGAAAGTTTTGACAGGAGATTTTATAAAGACTGCCCTAGCTGTGGTGTGGAGACCAGATTGGAGAATTAGGGAAAATAATCAGGTGGCTGTCATTGTAATCCAGGCAACAGACAGCTGGGGACCAGAAGAGAGGAATGGCAGAGGCATTTCTTGTAGAGGGGCGGGACTTTAAGATCACTGAGGGAGAGGGGAATCCAAGATGACACTTGGGAAAACTGGGTAGATGATGGAGTTATTTGGGAATTCAAAAAGCAACAGAGAATAACCTAGCTGTTATGTATAATTTACAAAAATTAAATATGAAAAGAGCAAAGGAATGCTCACAAACCATCTTGGAGTAAAAAGATGTGAAAGCGCATTCATAAAAGCTTGAAATCCTGAACTGTTGTCCATTTGCTATTACATCACTCTCATTTAGCAACCCTGCTCTCCATCCTCTATATCACGTGTGTTCAAGACACTCCAGAATCTTATGTAAACTATATCAACATATAGCCAGTCTCTGCAACGTCACCATACATTTAGCCCTTTGTTTTTTTCTGATTTAGAGAGGCAATCAGAATGGATTCAGGGTTGATTAAAAAAAAAAACGATAATAACCTAGTCCTAAAATAAAAAGCCTGGCCAAAATGATGCAGATGACTAGTTCAAATCCTTTTGCATAAGGCTGGCCCACAGCAAAATTGTTTAGGAGGGATAAAAATTTTGGTTCGGTTCTATTTCTCCTTAAGATATCCAGTCTCATTTCCTTCCAGGTTTCTAAGTTCCTTCCACTTCTCTTTTCCTGTGGCTACAGAGACCCATCCATATCCGAATCTCCAGCAATACCCATGCTCCCTATCTTTCTGTTCTTAGAATTAGTTAAGCATGCCGGTCTTGTGTCTTAAGTACTCAGGGCCCAGGTTTTTGGTAAAGTAAATCAAGTACACTAATTTATTATAAATGAGCAAATAAACTAATTTATACTGCAAAATAATCAAATAAACTACTTAAGGTGATAATGACTACTAGCTAAATGTGTTTCCCACTTGGCTAATCCCAGGGGTTCGGCAGTCTAGTGGTGATTAAGTGCACCAGACACGAGTCCGCCTGGGCTCAGCTCCTAGCTCCAGCACCCACCAGCTCTGAAAACCTGGGGAAGGTTACCTAATGTGTGCCTCAGTTTCTCTAGCTGTAAAATGGGAATGCCATTTTCTACTTCATAGGGTTGTTGGGATCATCACATGAGATAGGGCATAAATTACTAATTTATGAGGCCTGGCACATAGTGCTTGATAAAGATCTACAACTATTGTTATTACTATTGCTGTTTTTAAACTAGGAGACTTCAAAGCTTTAACCCAAAGACATAAGTAATGTGGGAATTCCAGTCACAATGACGGGGCCCAGGAATGAGCTCCTGAGGGGGCAAAGGGAGGGTTCCTTAGGTGTGCCTCTATCAACCACATAGGAGGTTCTTTCTCCACACAAATGCAGGTCTAGCCCTGCGTATCCATTAAATGACAGACTTGACGTTCCTCGAGGTAGAGACTGTCTGGTTCACCACTGTGTCCCCAGCACCTAACACAGTCTGGCATATAGTTGGTGCTCAATAAATTTTGTTGAATGAGTAAATAGTAAAAATATCCTGATGGGAAAGCTTCTAAAATCAATCCTGCTTCCTGACACCACAGCTAAAAGCGTTCCAAGATAATTACAAGGTTTGTCATCCTAACACCCTCATAAATTGGTTGAATGATCACTAAAGTTTTGTTATTTACATTTAAATCTGAGACTCATTATTTTGCAAAATTATTTTGCTATTTTCCATCGTATGCAATGGCGATATGGCTCACTCAGTTCTCATCCTAGAAATTTCAAAGTATCATGATATTCAGTCATATAACCTAGAAAATGAGTTATAAGTTTGCACTGGAGCCTGCAAATCCTTGGTGTTCCTTCTTTTTTTCTTTCATTTTTTTCTGGTGAAGTTCTGTTACTTTAAAAGATCTGAGTTTTTTGAAGAAAGGCAAAGAAGGCTTAGATAAATATCATATATGAATTATGTGATTATAAGGTTTTTGAACATGTTTCTCAAGAACATAACCATAAATGCAGGGTTTCAAAAACTAAATCAAGGGCACTCATGTTGGGTGTGGTGAGGCAAGGGTTTCTGATCAAATTTCAGGGCTGGCCTTGCATTATACGTAATAATGTGATTTCTTGGATACTCTTAAGGGAGCTAATAAAGAAAACTCTTTTTCCTATTCACTGACACCTAAAATCCTTTAAAGATAAGGACGAAAGTAAATTGCAAATAACATCAATTATTTCTCTAAGAAGCAGATATTGCTAGTGAAACAGAAATTATAGAGTTTCAAAGAGATCCTGAGGGCACTGATCTAGGAGGGAAAGCAAAGGGTTTAGAAGGGACTGGGGAACTAAAAACAGAGGGCCAAGGAAGAACCTATTTGTTAAATTGCACTTTGAGGAGGCAAGTGGTTATTTTCAAGTTTATATATCTTTTCGTTTGCATATAATTAAATAATTGGAAAAAATACTGCAAAATTAAACATAATCTTGATCCATTAGATTGACAATCAATCAGGAAGCTTGAGGCTTGGTAACCTGAGAGAGATTTAATAAGAATCCATTAAAACAACTTGTTATAAAAAAGGCATTTGGAAAATTTCCCCAAAAGAAATATTAAGCGACCAAAATGGAAACCAAAGGATAGACCTGCCTGGGTCCATTTGTGTCAGAGAGATTAATGAATGATTTTTCTCACTAGCAATGCAGACTGTCAATTAAACGTTGCATTTATGAGTGTTCTTTTTTTTAAAATTAAACTCAGGGCCATGATTAGGCACAGCTACAGTTACATGCAAATAAGTCCTATATTTGGTCGGTAGGGACAATATAGTAGAGAGCGCATCTTCAATTCTGAGACAAGATGCCCAGATCATGATACAAAGTAAACATGATTTCTAAATAATGACAAATAAGTAAATTACCTTTGTGACAAAAAATTGCTAAACGATGTGAAACTCAGGTTTATTTGAGAACCCAGGAAGCCTAGAGAACGGGCATTCTGTTTAATGGTAAGTGCTTACTGGTCGTTCATGCTGCAGAATTGATGACTTCCCAGGTTCATATTCAAAAATACTCCTTGGCTCAGAACGAAATTTTCTTGTGTCCACTTTTCTGTCTGGAGGATCCCAGTCATGCCTAGAAATAAACAACAGATTACATATTAAAATAATTCTCTATGCTTAAAGCAGTTATATAAAACCACTTGCTATCTGTTTTCAAAGTTAATTTCAGTACAGATTTTTTTAAAAGGTCTCTGAGGATAAAAAGTTAATCTGCAACAAATAGCACATTTATCTTTTGTTTCGCGTAAATGATTTAAGGAAAGCCATTTCTTTGATTTCATGTTATATTTTCCTCTATTTTTTTCTTACAATGACTATATTCCTGCTGGCTCAAAAACTCACATAAGGGGTTTGTAGATGTGCAGCCAGTGATCTGCTAGTAAACCCTTGGGTCACAAATGGCAGCTGTGTACATTTGTGTTTAGAATAAGTGGCAGTTATGCTCCATTAAGCTATGTGAGTTTATCCCACCACTCTGTGACCTGGCATCCTTGATCTCAAGTGACAAGGAGTAATGCACACGCCATGTTTGATCTTGTTTATCTTGCAAGTGACAACGCAGCTTGTCTGTGAAAAGTACAGAAGCACCTCCGGGGGTGCCACGCACAAGAGCAAGCCTTGTGGATGGGAGAGCCACCTCTGGAGTTACCCCTGAAGAACCAGAACCAGGCGTCTATCCCATTGCATAGGGGACCCTGGAATCACCTCTTTCCCCTGAACTGATATCCTTCCAGAGGCGGTCAAAGAAGGATTTAGAAAGTAAGGATTTTCTAGGTGGCTGGGGCCGAAAAGAAGGCTTCCTTTGGGAGGACCATTTCTGAGGAAGAAGGATTTTCTGACTATGAATGAGGGCAATTCTGACTCTACGGCGAGGTGGAAACAGAAGTGCTCTAAGAGACGGGAGAATCAGGGGTGAGTCCTGGCTTTCCGGTAAATTGATGAGTAATATTCAGCAGAGGTATTCTGAGTACCATGTGAGACCATGTATATGAAAGCCATCTAGAAATTTTCAAGGGATTACCATATTTCTTAACGAGAGATTTATTTTTGCTAAACACATAGGACAAATAATACATTTAAATCTGAGTTAACTTTGGTTCTTTGTTTATGGCAGAGATACCATTTTGTGTCTAGACAATTATTTCCCAAATTTAAGACATCACACTTATAAATATATAATTCATCCTGAGGAGATTGGTATTAAAATGAGAATCTTCACAAATGACATGTGTCTATTTTCATGGTATCATATACCCTATATGATCATCGATTACTCTTAAAGGTACATTGGCTGTTGAATATAATATTTCTGTGATGGATGCTTCATAACCAGTATTAATACTGAATAATTCTTATATCCTTATTTATTAATTGCCAGTATAGCATGGGCTACAATGCTGTGTTTGAATCCTGGCTTGGACATACTAGCTGGATGAGCTGAGCAAGTTACTTTAATTTCCTAAACCACAGCTTCTATCTCTTTAAAATGGGTTTAAAATAGAACATATCTCATTGGGTTGTTCTCAGAATTAAATGACATAATACAAGATAAGTGCTTAGCCTGTTGCTCGACTCATAGTGAGCTCTCAATAGAGGTCACCTATAAGTAGGACTATTGGTCATAATCCTAATAAAAAAATGGCACAGTAAAAGTGTGTTATAAATTTTTATTTTTGTGTGCACAGTCTCTATAAAAATATTTCAGTGGGAAGATGAAAATTAGTATCATCTCAAGAAGCTGGTGGAAATGAGTCACAGACAGACACTTATTAACTAATGACTTATTTGTGATTTATGAATAATCTTCCCTGCTCTCAAAAAGATATTTTTGCATCTCAGAGGGGAAATTTTAAATTATTAACAGACCTAACATTTCAAATCTGAGGAATCTGAAAATCAA
The DNA here is from genome assembly GCA_031878705.1 of Tapirus indicus. Classification (NCBI taxonomy): domain Eukaryota; kingdom Metazoa; phylum Chordata; class Mammalia; order Perissodactyla; family Tapiridae; genus Tapirus; species Tapirus indicus. The sequence continues at coordinate 26,486,012 of CM062937.1, read as the reverse complement.
CTGCAGAGTCTCTGACCTGTTATGCCAAAGGGAGTACATGTCAATTATTTCTATGTATTTGCTTCTTATGTTCATTTATTGATCAAAAAGTAGAGATTGTGCCCATGTTACTTCAAGTCTAACTTAGGTCACTATGATATTGTGAACCAGGATTGTGAAAGCATTTGCTACCATCTCAATAAAAGAGGTCAACATGGTACATGTATTGACTAGTAAGATTATATGTTTAAGACTAGTAAGCTATTCAATCGAGGTTAAGGTAAGCACTGATTCTTCTACTGAATGCCATGTGGCCTTATTTTTATCCTAAGCTAAATATAGGCCACTTTTGGGGAAAATGCCTTACTTTTCTGTTGAAGACCGATCTCTTGATCGAAATGGTGGGACTGGAGGAGGAACATGTGGGGGAGGGACGAGGGAGGAAGCATCCTTAAAGACATCTGTGCCATTGTCAGAGTGGCTTTTGGAGAGGGGTCTGTAGGTCTGGGTCTTCACAGCAGGATGTGACTGAGCACTGTAGGGTGAGTTGTATAGGCCTGTCATGAAATACAACACAACGAAACAAAACAGAAGCAAATAACATTTTAAAAGTGCATTAAATTATTTGTATCCCACAAAATATCCAATGATTTTACCAAAATTATTATCAATAAGCATATTCATAATACATGCATTGGATGTATATTCCTTATTGGTTTATTAATTTATTAATCATTATTAATATATTGATTCATTATTAATGTATTCTATACACAAGCACTGATTTCACTAAATCTTTGTCAATTATTTTGGAATTAGTAATAATTCAGACTGGTACTATGAATAAACTTACAGGTACTCAGCAAATTTTCTCCTGGATAATATAAACTAATAACATAGTTAAGGTTTCAGAGGAAGATTAAAAATACTTAACAGAACTGTTTACAGATATCTTTTATTGCTTTAAAAGCTCTGATTACATATGATAATTGACAATGTTAATTGCAATCAAACAAAATATTGAGCAAGTTATATATATGCTGTGCAATAAGCTTATAGTGCATCTGGGGAAATGAGACACAAATAGAATTATGATTGAAAATAATTGGTAACATATAATAAGGGCCAAGTGAAGAAAATATATATTAGGAATGAAAGGATTTTAGAAGATGGTGGATCAGTCAGAGAAGATATTATGGAACCAAGGGCACGAGAGTTAGCTCTGAAGGAGTGGTTTGCGTGAGTAAAGGGAAGAGGGCAGCAGAGATGGCACAGAAAAAAAAAAAGAGGCAGAAGATGCAAGACCTAGAAGAGCAGGATGTAGGGTTAGTAGAAAGAGAAGACTAGTTGCATTCGCCTTGTCTACTGATTAAATGGTAAAACTCTCTCTTAAGGGCTCTACAAGGTTATATGTAACTACTGTTCAATTTACTAATTACTAATGGATACAAAGCTTCAATATTAAAAATAATCATAAAAATTCTGAATTTCCTGCATCCTCAATCTTTTGAGCTAAGTCTATTTTCACTCATATGCTTCCCCTGAAGGTCCATGCAAAATGCATGGACAAGACTTCGCATGGACTTTAAAATGCATGACAAATAAGGAGACAATGTCTGCACTTATTGTATTACCTCAATTCTACAGTCAGACTTCAACTTTAGAGCTTAAAGACAAGCCCCATGTCACCAAACTGAGACTTAACTTAATCACAGTTTCGGCTCTCCCAGAAATGGAATCTTAACCAGTCAATCAGGAATCACTTGATCGGAACTAGTGAGAGGTCATCCACCTGACAGACCTGCCACCCCCTAAGGAAATCTTAATCTTGCAATAACCCATCTGCTTTTTTACCTAGTATAACTTCCTTGTTCCCACTCCCTTCTGCCTATAAAAGTCTTTCATTTTGTATAGCTCCTTGGAGCTCCTTTCTATCTGCTAGATGGGATGCTTCCCGATCCATGAATCATTGAATAAAACCAATAAGATCTTTAAAATTTACTCAGTCGAGTCTTATTTTTTAACAAGTTAAACGCAGGAGGTGAGTTTGGAGTACCTGTGACCAGGAATAGAGGTTGAGGGAAACATCTTAGTGGGCTTCCTGCTATCATCTGGAAAAGCGAGAACGGAAAACCAGAGGTCTTACATCTTGCTAAGCTTGTTCTGCTCATTTTTTCCTCTATTTGTCTTGGGAGACTAGTAGCAGAATTCCCAACAGTTAAAGCGCTTGAGTGCTGGCCTTCCGGCATCAAGAGGGGAGAACCTCACGCAGTTCTGAAGCCAGGCTGGCAAAGGGACCCCTACGTGATGTTGCAGCTGCTGAAGGGAGGGGTGAGCAATCTGAGCCTCAATGTCTACTCTGAAGGAAGGAAAACCAGACACTGTGCAACTGTCCCAAGCCTGGGGCCCAGCAGTGACAGCAGGCCCTGTGTGGGATCCCCTGATGTGACATTTAGGAGAAAGCAATGATGGGAAACATTTTTCGGGGTCCCTCACTCCAGCCTGCAACTACTTCACAAGATACCAACGCTCTCAAATACAAGTGGAAATGCCTGGAATTGAAGTCGTTCCATTATGACCATTGGCAACTCTGAGTCAGAAAAGTGGCTGAGCAAAGAGAGATTTTTAAAAATCCTTCAATGAATGGTTGCATTTTGAAGCAAAAGCATGGACAAGGTCACGAAATACTTTGCTTGACTTGTTTTTTGTGAAGTCTGTCTGAAAGATCTTACGCAATTGTAATCACTCTCTCTATGGCTAAAAGGAGATCTTTATCTTTTTTTTTTTTTATGCTCCCCCCCCCTCCAGTATGTTCTTCCATGCTATCCTTCACACTTTGGTTAAATATTCCTGAAGCTGAGAATAAACTAATAGTGGGAATGAAGGAGATAAAACAGTATTCGTTCCCATTTCCATGAGAAAAGATCAATCCTTTTGTTATGCATGCTCTGGGAAAAGAAAAAAGCATCCTCTTAATTGTATAAACTGACAACATGCACTCAGAGTGATTAAAAAAGTGACTGTGAAGTTCTTCCAAGCATTCCAGAGCACAAAATAGTCACCACAAGCAAGGAAACCCATCCTACCTGCATTATATGTATAAGGAGTATTATACATGTCTGTGTCATCATCTAGAAAATGAAACAAATATTATGGTAATAAAGATCCGGTCACCATATCATAACAAGACAGCAGAACTTCAGAGAAACAACAGACATTTGTTAGAAAACCCATGAGTCTTGCCTAGTCCATAATACTATTTTTTATTTGCAAGTATTGCTTTTTTGCTGCGCCTCTGCAGATGGATCTCTCTTGTCTGGAACATATTTGCTTTGATGCCCTCTTCACAGCATACAAGGTCAGTCCCCTTTCCTCACTTCCCCAGGCAGCTATCTCTTCTGGATCATGAATTTCCTTAAGTAAGTGCTTTAAAGATTTCTTGTCAACTCAGTGAAACCTACTTATGCTCACTCTCTTGATAAGGAGCAGACTTGTGTGGACACAGGACTAATGAGTCTGTTAAGTACATAATATGCCACATCAGTTTATATTGTGAAAAGGGAAGGACAAAGGGATAAGACCAGAACCCCTGGCACCCCTCCAAGGGTCACCTCGTAAGAGGCTTCTTGGCAGCTTAGGGCTGAGGCAGGAGCACAGGTGTGTGTGATTTAAGGGGTGACGTAAGGAGAACAAGGAGGAATGTTGAAAAGAGATGGAGGGCCTTGAAGTTTGCTAGGGTCTTCACATCGTGTGAACCAAAGCTGGACAAAAGAGGAGTATACATATACATTCTTCAACGCACAAGGACTTGACCAGAAAACAACAACATACACACCTGGCTTGTGCACCATGTGAATTTGCTTAAACATTGTCTTGTACCAGTCCTTCGGTCTGTCAACTGTCTATAAAAGAGAATATCCAAGAGTTACAAAACTTGTTTCAAATAAACATTGTTCCTCAATGTTTTTCTTTCTATATTTTATCTTTTTTAATGTCAGATTTCTGTTCTGTGATAAAAAGATATATTTCATGATGACAATACCAGTAATGTACCCAGTTATGCACACAGTTTGTAAATATATTACCTTTGTTTGAGTTTAGGCTGAATTGGAACATTCTATGCTATGGTTTTACTTTTTCCAGATCATAGCTGTGCCCAGCACTGGATAGTTGATATTTGCACAAATATATTTATATAAAAATAACTGAATAAAATTTGTAATGTTGTAATAGTTTGCTTCACTTCTTTTGGTGACAATTATCATTATCCTTAAAAACCTTTTAGTGAGTGTTCTGTTCAAGACATAATTTTTACAATGAACTAGGGAATATTTTTGACTCAAACTGTATTCTGAGCATCAGTTTAGGATTAGAGAAATACAAATTTGATATTTGCTAGTCTAAATTACAAAAACATTGAAAGTAGTAAACAATCTAGGGTCCTAGAGAAAATCTGAAAAAGGAGATGTTGTTTCAAATTTTTTTTAACATGATGATAAAATGTACACAAATTTGCCTTGCTAAATTGTAAGTGCCTTGAGAGTAAAAGCTTTTTATGCACCCCAGGCTTTTGACAGGATAGAAAGAGTGGGCTGTAGTGGAAAGATGAAATTAATGTCAGATCAACCTAGATTCAAATCTTGGTTCATTTAATAACTCTTTCATGCTTCCTAGCAATATGAATTTGGGCAACTGATGTAACTTGTCAGAGCCTCAGGGTTCTCCTCTCTAAAATGAAACAAACTGTATCTACATCATAGGATTGTTATGGAAATTGAATGAGACAATGTATACAAAAAGGCCTAGAACAATTCCTAGAACATAAGAAATGCTCAATAAATAATAACAGTAGGGAACTTCAAATATATAAAAAATAAAATAATGAATGATTCCGGGTTATTGGATGGAATGCTACCTTATCATATACCTGTGAAAGTAGATGTACACTTTCTAATCAAAATTAAAGGTTTTGCTTGGCAAGATCTTTATCTCAACATTTCCAGAGCTACTGGGGCAGGAAGCTCAACCATTCTGTGTACAGTCGCTAAATATACCAGATTTTTCAAGACAGTTCTCTTGATATAAAATATTCTGTTAGGACTGCCACAAAAATATTCTTGTACTTGTTAGACTGAGCTTTGGTTTAGATTTTATATCATGATTTTTCTCTCAGAAATGTGGTCATCGCATTTTTCATCTGGAAATTGAACATTTTGTGCTATATCTAAATTTATTTTGATCTCTAAGAATATCTGATTCTGGTAATCACCATGAATATAGATTAACATTAAAGGCTACTTGACTTTTTGTGAACCACCTCTTCATTCATTCTAGGCTCTTTCTACAAAGGAAAAATTGAGGAGATTGTTGATTGACCTTATATTCAAACGGTGGGAGCTGGTAGGAGGGGGTGCAGTGATGAAGCAGGAGTCTAGCTATTATTTGCTGGTTTAAACAAAGTAGTTGAACATGTATCTTGAAGTGACATTTTCATAAAAGATGGATTTCTCTTTCATTAAGCTTTATTTCCTTTATAGCATTCAGCAACAGAAAATAAGAACTACATGCAAAAATGTTTCCCAGCCATACCTGGACGCAACTAATGGCAACAAGGAAGCCTAATAAGTAAGTTCTGTCACTGTATATGGAAATGTATCCTGACAGACAGGACTGTTTTCTTCACTTGCTGTAGGGCACATATCACACAGGATCTCAGTTCTGCTGTCTGCTAACTTTATATGGTGAGCACAGAGATGCCAGGAAATGCCCGGTCGGTTGGTAAAGAGGAATACAAAACTGATAAAAGGAAATATTAAAACCCTATGTCCCTTTCTAAAAGAAGCACCCCGAGCATTTAAAGTTCCTTTTATAAATGCCATCATGGAGATTGTTATGGCTACTACTGAGATGAAGTAAATATAAGTCTACTCAAATTTGAGGAAGTTTACTCTTGTATGTGTCCTTCAAAATTGTTTTGCATCGACAGTAACTATGTGTAATTCACTATTCAGTTGTTTTCTATAACCTCGGCTGAATATACCTGAATTTTTACATTCTTATAGTTTACAAAACATAAGAACTCTACATAGATTGATCATGCAGAGATTCCCAAAAAGGGAAAAGACGTATTTTCTACACAACACTATATAGTTATTCTATTTTTGTCCCTTTCAAGCGTTGAAAATGCTCAAACAATGTTATATTTGAACTAGAAGAAAAGAATCTTGTATTTCACTTAACTAGCTGGCCTTAATTAGACAATCTCATGGGATCTCAACCCTAGCGATTCTTGTTGTTGTTAAGAATGGCAGTAAAAGGCTAACAGACGTCCCCGGTCACATGAGGGGAACAGGCTGGGGAGCTGCTTCCCTTTGTTCAAATAGCTCAAAGGTACATTTGTTGGCTCTTGGCTTTCTAGAGTTTCGAGGTTACTTTGCAAAATTCTGCTTCCTTGGTATATGCTGGTTGTGTGAAAGGAGACTATAACACGAAACATGAAGACAGCACCGTCTTTGCTGTATACATCCAAGCAGAAAGCCCAGGTGAAGCAATTGGAGCCTGATCATTATTACTTTCTCCTGGGATGGGAAAGAAAAACAACCTTCGGACATTCTTGGCTGCTGTGGCTCAGAGACGGCCTGGCTCAACATTTATAAACACAGCTATACTTGGGGATGTGCTCTGCAAGGCTGAAAAATAGGCACTGTGAACAAGAGTCTTCACAAACCAGTACCTTCTTTGTAAAGTTTTTAAAGTCTAAATCAGAGCACAACTGTACGTAAGAATTATGGTTCCTTATAAGGAACTTCTGGGTTGCTTATATTTTATTTTCTATTTTGTAGAAGGGAAACTAGCATTGAAGGTTTAGTCCATGTGTTTGCTGATGCATATCTAAACATGCTTTTGATTGGGCAGTAGATAAACAAATAATATAAAAATTTTAATATTACTTGATTTTCACTAACCATCTACAACATCTCAGTTTTTTCCTTTTGAAAACTAACAAGGAAAGCCGTGCTATTTAAGAAAATTATGTCTTATGTATAAAAAAAAAGGTCCAGTTTGCATGTCCATTTTTATATATCATTTATTGACTTAAAAACACACCCAGAGGTCTCAGATAAAATTCTTTCAGACAGACTCTATAACTCCATAGAATCTGGGATCGCCTAATTTATGTATATACCATGTCTCAAACGTCAGTTACATAAAAACATCGACACCATACCTGTCTGACACTGTATCCCTCCATTATTAGGAAAAAAATTCAAATTTAACCATTTTGAGTGAGAAATCTTAAAAGGGACACAAACAACAAAACACCACACCAGCACCAACACCGAGAGTTGCCATAAAATTAAGAATGTTAGTCACAATCCCTGAACTTTTTCTGTCACTTAAATATGGCAATCATCAGTTCCAACATAGAATTTTCAGACTTTATAATTAGTCACATTCAACATTCAGAATGTAACAAGTCTAAAACCCCAGCGACTGCTACACAGATTTACTTTGTGGCTTCCAGTTCTAATACGGATGCTTAGAATAATCAATTTTTAACTCTTCTCTCTGTATATAGAACACACGATCCCCATACGATAAATGCAAATTCAAGGAGAGAAGAAAACCCCCACATTTTCTCTTTAGTTCTTTTTGAGTGTCTCCAATTGCACCTGCTTTTTTCTGCTCTCTTTCCCATTCTCCTCTATCCACTATTGTCTCTGGCCCCCCGGGTCTGCATTCCGGGGAAGCAGCTCTTGGCAACGCCCCAGCCAGTTATGCTGGTGTTGCAGACACAGTGAGCTCCACTGCAGCCGGAGCTCCATCCTTACCCTGGCCCCCAAGTTCACCTGCAAAGGCGTTGCTGCTCTCATCCTGCTTCCCCCAGTCCTCCTGCTTGCCGGCCAGCACAAACCTCCTCTTCAAGTGGACTGGGTCAGCAAGCTGCTGCCGGCCTGAGCTCTCAGCGCTGCCTCTGCTGCTGCTGAGCTTTGCCAGAAGGGGCTGCCCTGACACACTAGCAATGCTTTGGCAGAGTTTAAAGACTAAAAAAAAAATGTCCAAACACTTTCACTTATCATCCCTGGGAGAGCGCTCAGCAGGCACAGCTGAAGAGGGACACTAAAATGTGTATTTTCTTCAGACAGTTTTTCCTTTCCATGACATTAGCTCCCTTCGCTCCAATCATCGCACCTCCCAACTCCCAATTCACAGCTCCCAATCTCCTGGCGTTAACACACATCCATTTCAAGAAACACATCACTGGTTGATTTGCAATGCACGTGAGAATTCAATGCAGCCGAAGAATGCACATTTCCTTGTCCCTTCTCTTTTCTCTCTATTGCCCTAACACTCCTTGGCAAAAGGTAAAACAAAACAAAGCATACTTTTATCATTTAACAAAATCACAATTTTCATGATTTTTAACTGAAATGGAAAAACAGATTGTGTAATTATCTTCAATTGACAGTTCCCTTTCTCTGCCACTCACAGCATGATATTCACGAGAGCTCAGATGGCACAGAGGGCAATCTCATTATATAAGACCATAGGAATGCACAAAGCCATCGACAATCCATCCTTTGTGGAGTCTGTGCACAGCCCCAGAGCAACGCGCACGCTGGCATTTCCTACCGTTCTAATTGCTGTGGGGATTCCAGATTCATCCACGGGCCCGATCCCCGGGTAATGTGGGGCTTTGATGACTGTCACCCTCTTCTCTTCCTCTGAGGATCTGTACAGTGGTATGGAGCTGCCCACGGTGCCGTCCAGAGATTGCGCATGCTGGGGATATGTCTCTGTGGAATCTGTGGAGAAAATTTGGTGAAATATAATATATTTGATGCACAAGGAATCATAAATTAATGGTGCCTCTTGTATATTTATGTCAACTTATAACATAGAGTTTCAATTTCCACCACTGTCTCTTATAACTCATTTACCTTAAATTTGAGCTACTCATTGTTAACCTGTAGGTGTATATTGAACAGACATTTAACAACAAGATCCTCATCATTTTATGAAGAAGTATGAGGGGAAGAATAACGTCTGTTTAAAGACTGTGTGATCTTGTGGCAGCCACTGTAAGAAAGCACTTTACGTGCATTATCTCATCTTATCCTTCTAGTAATCTTGGGGGGGGGGCGTCCATTTTATAGATGAGGGGCAGATGCTGAGACACGTTTAATAATTTCCCTCAGGTCACAATTAATATTACTTTTGTAAAACTGCTGACTACCATTATTTAAAAGTACTGAAATGTACTCTTAGGACAAAATATATGACTGTTGAGTCTATGACAGCGATTTCATAAATATAAAGTGAAAGCAAAAATCGCAGTAAGAAATCTTCACATCCAAACATATATATACTTGGATGTGAAGGCTTATAGGTAAATAAATGATTTTAAATTATGAGTATCAATTTTTATTTAAGTCATCATGATGGTCATAATATCTTTGCTTTTTTTGTGTGTATGTGTGAGGAAGATTAGCCCTGAGCTAACATCTGTGCCCATCTTCCTCTACTTTATATGTGAGATGACACTACAGCTTGGCTTGAAAAGCGGTGCATCTGTCCACGCCTGGGATCCAAACCCATGAACCCTGGGCCGACGGAGCAGAGTGCATGAACTTAACCACTAGGCCACTGGGCTGGCCCCATCTTTGCTTTTACAATACCAAAAACTACAACTTTAAGTCCCTTGAGTATAAAAATTGCCCTAAACATATAAATTAGATAAGATTTATCATGTTCCTATCTTCATGCCATCTTTATTAACTTTTAGGATACTTGTATAAGAAACAGAGAAGACATATATGTACTATATGTTCCACTTACTCTTAGTTCACAGATATTTATGAAAATCAACATTATTACCTTAACCTGGTACAATTGATAATATGAGTTCCTGGGTTTTTTTTACAAAAAATTTCAAAATTTTGGTGACCAAGAATGATTCTCTGCCATGGTTTGTCGGATCTGGCACTCAGAAAGGTCTCTTTTTATGTGGATATCTAAGTCTTGATATTTCAGAGTAGCTTTGATTGATTACATATATGTATCTGTATGTATATAGTCATATCAAAAGACTGTGCTTTTTGTAGCAAATTTATAGAAAACTTCATAAGTAGGATTTTAAAAAAAATTTACTCACCCTTATAAGGATAAGTGGAGATAAGACCCGTGTAAGCTAGAATCCATCATAAAATTTATAACTGCTACTACTATTATTATGGCTATTTTGAATTTAGTTTGCAACAGAAAAGCATTTTCAGTCATTTCTGATGAAGAATGAATCAAGCTAGGAATAAAACTGCTTTATGTGCCACTGTATGCAAAAATAATATCTTTTCCAGGAAACTCCAAATTAAGACACAATGTGATATTTGACCCTGATTTTACATTTAACTCCAAAAAGGATTTGAGTGGGCAACCAGGATGCCAGTATTCCTATCAAGTAACAGATATTTTTTTGAGTACCTGGGATGTGCAAAGTCCCAGGCTAAGCAAACAGTATTTAACTCTGTCTTCATTTGTGGTTCATAAGATCCGATGAACTTACAGCTTATATAATACAAGTTAGCCTTTTATTATTTTCTTATATGATCCACTCTCAATTTTGCAGTCTTTTGTCCTCAACTAAATATAAATTTCCTCCAGAGCAGGATGGGTATATCCTCCTCAGGACCTAGCCCAGCACTGGCCAATTGGAATTTGTTCCATGTTTGTATAGGGAATTTCTTTCCATGTAGTACAGTTTATATGTAAAACCTACCCACTGATATGTTCTAATATAAAAGCCTGTCTACATTCAAGTATTTATATAATTTGTTTGTTGCAGGGGAGGGACAAAATTGTGTTCATGAAGACAGGCAATGGAGACAGTCAGACTGTACAAATAATTATGTGGGAAAATGTTATAGCTAGAATAATTTGTAGAGTTTACTATAGATCTAGACATAACAGACTCCCATTATAACACTATACTATGGACCGATTGTTTAAGGACAACATTTTGGCATAAGGACATTCTACTTTCTTATACTCTAGAAGGACATTATTATAAGATTAACAGATGATCCTAGGAGAAGCATTAGAGAAGGCACAGGTATATTTAGACTTTCCTTTAATGAGTCCCGAGGCTACATGTAAGTCTTATGGAGGTTTTGTTGATTACAGAAGTTGAGTTCTACAATGCATGTCCTGGATGTTGACATAAAATATTCATAAATTGTATGAGTAAACAAATAACATCATGTTCTTTCAATACACAGTGTTGGCGAAGAGGGGGTCTTGCATGGTGCCAAAGAGGAAATAGGAGTTAAAGTCGTGTGTTCTAGTTTCTTTCTCTCTGTTGTTGGTTGGTGATGGCCAGAGGATTGATCCTCTCCTACTTTTCTGAGAGATGTGTTGCGGTCACCCTGTCCTCTGCTTTCCTCCCTGCTTCCTGCTTCCAGTTGCTCAACATCACGGAAACTTTTACAGCTTGAATTCAGGTGATGGTCCAGTTTGGTCTGTTTTTTAATGTTTGGGGTTGTTTTTTTACGTTTTTGAAAACTAAGATATTTATTACATTATTTTCTAAACAGTCCCATATTTTTGCCACATAAAAATGTTTCTATCATTATATAGCACAGCTTCTTTTCCAAGAGGCTTCAAAGAGTTCATGAACCCCATGAAACTGAATGCTTAAAAATTTATCTCTGTATAAAATTCTGGAATCACCATTTAAAGGAACTCACATCCCTGACTGATGGTCTTCTGGCCTCAGTTAGAATAGGAATTTCCTACTTTGCAAGGCAGCCTGCCCCTTGTTAGACTGTTAGACCCTTGCTTTTTCTTTTCTGCTGAGGAAGATTCGCCCTGTGCTATCTGTTGCCATCTTCCTCTTTTTCCTTTTTGGCTTGAGGAAGGTTAGCCCTGAGCTAATATCCACGCCCATCTTCCTCTTTTTTGTATGTGGGTCACTGCCACAGCATGGCTGGTGAGTAGTGTAGTCCGTGCCCAGCATCTGAACCCGTGAACCCGGACCACTGAAGCAGAGCACGTGGAACTTGAACCATTTGGGCACGGAGCCAGCCCCACCTTGCTAGAGTGTTCTGTTAACCAGTTCTTTATATATACCAAAAGAATTTTCTACAATAAAAGCTCTTCCACTAAAGAACGGGCTGCCTTGAACATGGATGGTATTTGCCATCCATGGAAATGTACTATATGAAAATTCTCCTGGTGGTGTGACCTCTTCTCTCCCTAACTCTCCATCTTTTTCTTTCTACCCCACCACCCCAAACATCTAATAGATCCAGACTCAGATATAGATGCAGTCACCATCTTGGAATAGCTGGGTGCCTCTTTTCTCTAATGTTGAATCTACACAGTTCCTAATTCCTCCCTTAGGATAGAGTCATTGAATACTGGAGTGTTGGATGTTTCTGTCTCCCTTTTGAAAAATTACTTTGATGCTTTATATTTTTCTCATGTGGTTTGTACCTGCTCTATTGAAATGGTCATGAAAATCATGACTATCAAATGACTTACCAAGTGACCGGCCATGATGCATGATAATGCTTGAATTGAGTGAGCCTGGTAGAGAGTAAGCTGATGGGGAAAACGGCCTTTGATAGTAACTCATTGGACTCACAGCGCCTCCAGAGTTTCCATTCACTGTTATCTGGCTCTGAGAAAAGTGCAAAGACATCCTGTTAAAGCACAGAGTCCTCTTTAAACATCATCCCTTTAGATGACAATAAAAGACTTCCATTCAAATGACAGTAATCACCTGTCAAGTTTCTATCTACTTTGAAAACTTATGTCTAGAGAGATAGGGTACATTTTTTCAGTGTCTTCTCTATCTTCCTTTATTTCTGAAAATCACTCTCTTATATGTCAGAGGACACAGGAGGGGATTAGGAAGGATGGAAGCAGCCGACTAGTGCGCATGCCACTCTGCCAGCAGAGATGCCGAGGTATCAGTAGGAATCAGTATAAAATAAATGTGGAGGGTAAATTTGCTCTTACAGTCATGATTTAAGTAGTCAAAACACAGTCACAGTGCTCTGCATGTGGGATTTGAAATGAATGTTCTTTGATATGAGGAAAGGGATTGGTTCTCATACTCAGTCAGGGATATCCTTTAGTGAATAAATGTTTCCAGGGCAAGGTGATGAACATAAGGAACACAATTGTTTGGATTTGTATATCATGAAGCGATCTATTCTAGAAGAATCAAATACCTGGCAGAGCATCAGAAAGACATGTTAAACCACTGGCTTCTCCTTACTCCAATCTCATTTAGCACTTTATGGGCCTCTGTTTGGTTTCTTAAAAATTTATTGTTTTCATTGCTTTATGTATGAGTATTTTATATCCCCAATGGTATTTCAAGCTTCTTGTTGGAGATGGTCATGTATATGCTTCTTATATATATATATATAAATATATATATATATATATATATATTTATATATATACCTGGTGCTAATAACATGGTAGATATTCAAGAGATACATATTCTAATTGAATTGAATCAGCTTAGTTCACAGAGGTTGTGTGCACCACTATTGAGCATGCGTATCTATCCACGACACAGCCCTGAGCATTGTGGAGATTACATAATGCATGAGAATAAGACCAAGCATTAGTAAGAACTTTTAGTTAAAATGACCTTACAGCTGAATACACACAAACACACACATGCACATAGATAAAGAACCATAATTTGTGAACTTTTTCTACTTATTTTATTTTATTTATTTATTTTGCTGAGGAAGCTTGGCCCTGAGCTAACATCTGTGCCAATCGTCCTCTATTTTGTATGTGGGATGCCACCACAGCATAGCTTGATGAGTGGTGTGAGGTCTGTACCCGGGATCCAAACCCGTGAACCCCGGGCTGCCAAAGAGGAGCATGTGAACTCAACTACTATGCCACCCGGCTGGCCCTGTTCTACTTATTTTAAAACAAAATAAACTTCTATTATACCAGCCTGAGACATAGATGGACAGTTAATTGCATATTTCCATGATTTTTCACTTTGAAGCAGATCTATTTTCAAATGACCTAGAATAAATCTAGTTTCATTAGTTTGTAGTCGTACCACATCTGTCCTAAAGTCAACAAACATTTCATTACAATGATTGTGCTTGTTGATTAAGCATTTCTCTAAGCTGTTATAGGAATCACTCTCATGTCATAAGCAACCATATCATGAGGGTCTTCTACCTGAAGAGCACTGAGCATTTAAATAAGTGTTAGGCACTGGCCTCCCAAATGCTTCAGAGCCCTTATGTACATTTGATGAATTATTTGAGAATATTTTTGCCTCCTTGCCCAAGTCAAGTTTGGTTGATCTTTGTATAACTATTGTTATAATGTGTTTTAATTAATGTTAAAAGCAGGGGAATTCTTCTTATTAAAATCCATCATGTTGTCATATTACTAAATTTAGAAAAGTTGCCTTGAATCCTGTATTGATGGTTTCAATAATATTGATTATGGGTTAAAAAATAAATACTGCCAATAGATTTACTCTTTCATTGCATTATACCAATCTGGATTTTACTAATGAAATAACACCATTAGAATTTCAAGAAATATTTTATTGCTATAGTGAATTAATTATTAGGAAAATCATCTCATGGAGAATCTATGCACAATTTAAACTGCTACTTGAAATAATTTCAGCTACAGTTAGCTCAGAATGTGCCCACAGGACTCCATGTATACTTCTCAGACTCCTGAATTGTTTTAAAAACAGAAAATTAAATAGGTTAGTACATAGGTTGATATATTATCACTGCTTTGTATTTTTGGTTAAAGGCCCTGATAACATTCCTCAAAATTTTAGAAGTTAAGAACTATGGAAAGCATAGTAGAACATCGAGAGACCCACGCCTGCTGAGCTCCTGGCACTAGTCACAGGGGAGGGACTCTGGGTTGTGTTAGCCCTGGAAAATGAGGCTCCTTCTGTAGCCAGTCACTCAATAAAACATTTCAGTGCAAAGTTTTATACCCAGCTGTTGAATGAATACTACATCCCATCCAATAAAAAGTATCCTTTGTCTACTGTAATTGCAATGTCTTGAAAAACATATGGCTTATAAGATTTCTCCATGCATGAAATTTGCAGATTTATGACCTTGATACAACATAAAAACTATGTAGCACAACTAAAATTTTGTCTGACAGTACTTATTTAGAACTTCATTATAAAATCAACTTTTAGAAAAAAATTTCCATTTTTTTTGCCTGAAGTTATGTGTCTTTCAAATTGAAGCCATTACTTGTACATTATATGCAATTAAAAATCTATGCCATAAAATTTAGAAGCATTTTAGTCACTCATAAATCATTTATTAGGGACTGCTTGTCATATAGACATATTTAAATGATATAAAATGCATGGGGAATATTTATTTATTTATTTATATTGCTATAAATGGAATATAAATTATTAATATATAAAATAAATGTATTCATAAATTTCTGTACTGGAATGGCTCAGGAAAAATAATTCCCCCAAAATCATAGGGCTAAATTTCTGCAATGTAAATTAAGATTATTTATGTCATTCATTCCTGTAAGACAGGTGGGTTCAAAAGAAGTAACTGTTAGTGAAAGGGGAGCAAGAAGAGTTAGCATCATGCAGTCAGTAATCACGTATGTGAGAAACAAGGATATATAAATTATTCACACAAGACACCATCATATGAACCTCTGAGGTGAACTGTTATCTACCAGGATTTAATACTGGGTTAAAGTTTTTGAAAAATTTTAGACTATAATCTAATCATCATAACATTATATGTATACTGATCTAAATTTCTCAGATAACTTCTTAAGGCAAATCACTGTACAACTCATTAGCTAGAGCAACACAGTGTAAACATAACTGACTTTAAAATGAATGAAGAGAATATAACTGAATTTTTCAGCCCGAAGTAGGCTTATGAGGATGACTGTAATGGATTTCCCTCATAGACTGGATAGAATCGGTTCACTAATAATCAACACCTATGTGAATAACAATGCTTAGCAGCAAAATGAGATGGCAGACAAGAACTCAGTCCTTTTGGCCTTTGGAGATCTGTTAAAAAATGATGGAGGCAAAGGAAGGAATAATAATTACATGCATGGCAGCAAGAATGGTTAGGGTGGTGCCATCTGACCCGGCAGACCTCTGACTCAAGCTTGGGGGAGGTGTTTCAGAACAGTCATTGGTGTCAGAGTCACCTATCTGCCCCTCCTCTGGGATGGCTGGGGAGGACTCACTCAAGGAGCAGAGGGGTGTTCGCCCCGGGAGAAGTCTATAGTGAGAGAGCCTGTGGCGTTGCTGTGGATAAGATGTCAGGAGCAAGAAGAGGGGGGTTACATATACGGTGTGAAAGGGTCAGGAGCCTGTGCAGGTGTGAAGGGCCCACATCAGCAGGTGGTGGCTAAGTGACGTGGGCTTGGAGCCACCATCTGGTGAGAAAGTGGTTCCTTTAAAAGGTATCGCAGAAGCAGGGCGTGAGCAAGAGGCTTCTGCTGTGGTTTGTGCCTCTGGGAAGCATTTACCTCCAGCACATTGGCAGTTAAGTTCTGGTTTCCAAGCTGAGTTTGAGGAAAAAATAATAAGAAGAGATATGAATGATCCAATTAATAAAAACTTCTCTTTTTGCAATGTGGCAGAGAAGGCAAAGCATAAGTTTTATTTGCAAACACTTTAAGGAAATACATTCAGAGGGATTAGGTGCCAACCACACATCACGGAGAAAGCATGAACACACGAAGAAAAGGAATCCAGTAAGTAGTTTTTGGAAATAAGGCCAGTTTTCACACAGCACTGCACTGAAATTTTGGGTGTGGGCTTGAGAGTGTTGGCATAATGGAATTTTTTCCTCAGTAGTTTTAGTTTTTTGTAATTGTGACAGTGAAATGATATCAGGTTGTCTATTGGTCAGCAGAATTAGTTTTCCATTCACTAGAAAAATCTTTGTAGCACTTTCCCCCCAAGAAAATATCCCAAAAATATAAATTAATTTGCCTCACTTCTTTTCTGACTTATGAATCTAAAGACTGATCAAACAAACTAAAAACAACTAAGTGGAAAGGGAATTTTGTTTCCTTTCCACCCATGGAATCTCTTTTTTGATTTCACTATAAACTACTAAAAGAATTGAACTTTAAAATATCCTAGGAGTGCAAATAGTGGTACCGATGTGAAAATGAAGTGAAAAAGAAAACCAGCCACTGATGAGGGTTAGAATATACTCTAGTTAGTTAGAACTACCGCTGGTTCTAAATCTTAGGTAAAGGAGAAAGAAACTGAAGGAAAAAGAAAAGGTTTAATACCTCCAAGGCTATATAACCCAAGAGCTAAACGTGGTGAAGGGGTTGTCTGTAAAAGGAAGAGAGTGGATGGCCCATTAAAGGTTTTGTAGCCATTCCTTCTAACCTTGATGATGTCTGTCCACACGTATCAAATATGATGATAAGCATCAACCTCAACTTGAGTGAATGAAACTCTGAAGCAATTTTTTTTTCTTACTCTCCTGCACCTCCAGAATAGAGGTCTTTTTTTTTTTTTTTTTGCTGAGGAAGATTCACCCTGAGCTAACATCTGCTGCCAATCTTCCTCTTTTTTTGCTTGAGGAAGATTAGCCCTGAGCTAACATCTGTGTGAATCCTCCTCTATTTTGTATGTGTGTCGCCACCACAGCATGGCTGATGAATGGTGTATGTCCGTGCTTGGGATCCAAACCCACGAACCCAGGCTGCCGAAGTGGAGCATGTGAATTCAACTACTACGCCACAGGGCCAGCTCCAAGAATAGAGGTTTTTTTGACTGTTTGGTGTGGTGCCCATTGAAAGCTAGATCGCCAAAAGTATTATAGGATATTAGTACGAGGATGGGGAAAGAATTCAAAAGAACTGTATAAACTTAGAAATCTTGCCTAGTAAAGATTTTAGTGGTACCATTTGGTGTTCTTGGCCAGCCAACATTTTCATAACAGTTGATGTCAAGTAGGCTGTTGATCTCATAAAAAGTCATAATTAATTTTTTATCTCAGACTTTTAATTGAATACTTAAAAAAAAAATCCACCATATAAAAAGGTCTCTCTCAGTCATTGATACCTTAAAAATCTGATGAAAGCTATTGGTCCTTCTCTTAGGAAAAATGCACAAATTCACATATCCATAAAATTCCGCATAACCTTTGGGGTCCACAGATACTCTAAAGCACATTCTTAATCTAACAGGTTAAGAAACTCTGACCCTGGATAAAAAAAACTAATCTTTATTCTATTTTTATTTAGCAAGGTTTTTTACTGTTTAAACACACTCGTTATACCTGTGATACTTTTTTACTGTATATGGTTTAAAATCTCTAGAATTAACTGACAGAAATCTCAGTTACCCAGAACTTAAAATATTTTAGTAGGAGTGTATCTTTTTTATTAGTAAATTTTTATAATAACTGCAGATTTTATTGGAAGTAAAACTATAACAGTATGAAACTATAATAATTACTACTTAATATATTAGAATTTTGCTACAAGTCTGAATGGAATTTAGTACATAGCAGTCTTGAGTTGGATAGTGTCAATTGAATTTCACGTAATGATGCAGTTTCACTAAAGAGATCTCTATATAACATGAATCTCTTTAGCTTTGCTTATGCCAAGTGAAAATTCTGTTAAATAATATAAATCATGCAAAAGGATTTGAGGTATCTGCTCAAAGGAGGTTTTTTCCTTTAAAATTAAAAGGAAAAATCTAATAATTATAACCCCCATGGGATTGGCTTGCCCATATCCTTTGGACTTGAAACATGTCAAAAGCTAAAGTATATTCTCTCTAAAACCACCGTTGTTAGGGGTTGGGTAGTATGTTATTGTTCTGAGTAATATGACCAGTTTGTACAGCATTATGTCTAGGAATAGTCTTTATCCATTCATTTATTCTTCCAAACAGTGTTGAAACAGAACTATTTCACTTTTTGAATTTCTCTCACCACCTCCTAATATGCTCACAGTTTTGAATCTTTTAGTGTGTGTGTGTGAAGGTAACAGATGAAATGCCTCTTGGTGAGTCATACCACACTTAAATTTCTATGGATAAAACTCAAAAGTTCAACAGTCTATTGGTCACCCACACAAAAGCTTTGAAATATCTTGGGATAGAGATGTAAATGACCTCTTAGACTTTTGAGGCTCCTTTTCCACAACCCTGATGTCCACATGAATGAAATGCCCTCCTAGCCATAGAAGGAGAGAGAATCACAACGTATGTGTTTCCCTGAGGAGCATGTGAGATGAGTAGGAGGAAAAGTGTGAAAAGGGGAAGAAGGAAGCATTTTTCTCAATCTGGACTACCTTGTAGGAGGAAAATCTAATTTAAAACAAGAAGAGTTTTTTTTTTTCCCTACTGAATTGGCGGCAGATAGATGACCGCAGAAAACCATCGTGGTTGTTTGTGTCTCAGTATTTTCACGACCACGTAAAGGTTAAGGTGTTTGAAAATAAGTCAAACGTCACCAACTTTTTGTGAGGTTAAGTTCCTTTTTACATTCGCCAACTGTTGAGCTATAAGGCAGAGAGGAACCAGAAAAATCAGCTTGCTGTTGTCTGGTCTCTGCAAAGGAAAGGGACAGTGCTTAAACCTCAACATACTTAATACTCTAAGAGAGAGAGCAGCTAGTAATTAAAAATAGCCTTGCACCTCTTGTTCCAAATGAATTCAATCCCGAATACTGAGGAGAAACTATGGATGAAAGAGATCACTAAATTTGTTGAACTCCTTGAAGAATTAGGGAGCAAGAGGACTCAGGAATGGTGAACTTCAGCAGTGCAAAAAATAAATTGGGTCAGATGTACTCATTGCAAATTCAAGTGTCCACCCTGGGCCAGGAATGTATCCAGAATGTGCAAATCAGGCCAGGTGTCAAATAAGAGGAAATGATGGGAACTGGAGTGGAGAAGAGAAGGCATGTTCCTCCTAAAAGGTGGCCAAATTAAAAATAAAATTAACTCAGTGGCAACCAAACAAAACATATCTATCGTCATAGGCCCCCAGCCCATCAGGTTGTTGACTCAGTAGATATAGAACTGGAGGTGAAAAGAAAGACACTGGATGTGGGCTCGGTGTGGAGGTGGGGTATAGAGAAAAGGAGGATGGTCGGGCAGGGCCGGGCCGAGGGTGAGGCCAGTGAGACACTTATCTGGGGTGCGAAATTTAATGGAGTGACAAAAACTCAGTAATTGAGATAAACGCTATTTTAATGCAACCTTAGAAAAAAAAATCAAAATCAATGCAAAAAAAAAAATCCATACTGAACAAAATATCAAAAATTTAAATAACAACCAGTGCCATGCGAAACCATACTGAAGACTGACGAAAAAGGAAAAGTCTGTATCCTGGATTTTTTTTATGAGGAATTCACTATCTTGTCTGTCTCTTCCACTTTTTTTTTTTTTGAGGAAGATTGGCCCTGAGCTAACATCTGTTGCCAATCTTCCTCTCTTTTTCTTTTTTTTCTTCCCTAAAGCCCCTAGTACATAGTTGTATATACTAGTTGTAGGTCTTTCTAGTTCCTCTGCGTGGGACGCTGCCTCAGCATGGCTTGATGAGTGGTAAGTAGGTCTGTGCCCGGGATCCAAACCGGAGAACCACCCAGGCTGCCAAAGTGGAAGGCACGAACCTAGCTGCTGAGCCAGTGAGCCGGCCCCTGTATCCTGGATTTTTAATGGAAGCAATAATATAATAAAATAATAATATTTTCAAGATCCATTTTGGGATCGTTCAGAAACACACACAACACACAGTAGTCAGATGGAGGAACTGCCAAAGACCTGACCAACTGATTGAATAACTAACCCACACAAAACAAGTTATGGGACATTGGTTGGCCATACTAATGGAACATATGAGTGATCGTGGCTGGTACTGGTGGATTGGTCCGGAATACTCTATATTCTACTCCTTTTCTATCATCCCACACTGCTGACATTTATTCATTATTTGGCCTCCCTTAACTTCTACACATCTTGATCCTATGGAGCAAAAGAGAAGAGTTTTCCTTCTCTTCTACATGACAGTGAGACAAATTCTCCTCTGAGTCCCCAACATATGTGCTGCAGCAGCTGTGAATGTGAAGCTTTGGCAAATGATTGATTATATTATTTCATAATAGAAGGGTCAAGTTTATTTTCCTGAAGCAAAGGGCAGAGCACTGAGAAATGCTAGAGAAAATGTTTGGGCTGTAGCTTTTGCTGTCTTCTCAAAGCTTCTGGCTTAGACCTTCACTTATCTGACATTGAGAACAATGTGACATTTTTAGCAACAGGACATCTGTTCGCATAGTAACAGAAGGGTAACACACCTCATTTTGTGTTTTTTCTACACGTAAATTTGTAGGAGGTAAATTAAAACATATGCAGTTTATAAAACAATATGTCAGATGATCAAATATGAAGAGAATTAAAATTCCTGACAGTAGGCTGAAGTTTTCTTCTTAAATGAATGGTCAGACTTCAACAAAAATATGTAAATGAAACTTCTGGAACACCAAACTTTTCTATTCATCTCTCAGTGTAGAGAATTTTTGTTTCTTGGGTGTGCTATTTCCTTGGGAGGCTAATTATTTATAATGGAGCACATATTTGGCTGACTCGAGTGCATAGCTTACTGCTCTTGGCATTTCTGAGGCTTCTTGCCAGAGTGTGGAACGTAAGTATTTAAAATGAAAAGGTCACCATTGTGAAAGGCCATTACATGGAAAACGAGACTTAAAAATAAAGCATACCACAATAGGCAAGATGTGGAAAAAACCTAAATGTCGATGGATAGATGAATGGATAAAGAAAATGTGGTATATACATACAATGGAATTTTATTCAGCCTTAAAAGAGAAGAAAATCCTGTCATATGAGACAACATGAATGAACTTTGGGGACATTATGCTCATTGAAATAAGCCAGTCACAGAAGGACAAATATTGCATGATATCACTTACATGAGGCATCTGAAAGAGTGAAACTCATTGAAGCAGAGAGCAGCACGGTGGTTGCCGGTGGGGGCGGGGTTGGGGGGTTGGGGGGGTGTTAGGAGGTGGGTGTTGCTGTTCAACAGGCATAAAGCCTCAGTTATACAAGATGAATAAGTTCTAGAGAGCTGTTGTACAACATTGTGGCTATAGTTAACAATATGGTACTGTACACTTTGAAATTTGTTAGGAGGGTAGGTCTCATGTTAAATATTCTTACCACAATAAAAAAAAGTCAAAATGGCAACAGTTTTATGCCACCTTTTGACAAAGTGTTATATAAGACAACACACTGTCATCTTGGAACAAACTGCTGGTCAAATGGAATTAACTTTTATCCATCCTTAAAAAAAGGATGTACTGGGGCCGGCCCCATGGCCTAGTGGTTAAGTTTGGTGTGCTCCACTTTGGTGGCCCAGGTTTGGATCCCAGGCATGGGCCTACACCACTCGTTGGTGGCCATGTTGTGGTGGTGACCCACATACAAAATAGAGGAAGGTTGGCGCAGATGTTAGCTCAGGGCGAATCTTCCTCAAGTAAAAAACAGATGTATTATTGAAAATACAGCTACTATATATTGAGGGATTACTATGTAGCAGGCACTGTGCCAAGCTCCTTATATGCAATATCTTATTTTTACATCACAGCAATGTGAGGTATGAGACGAATGCTATTATTATCCCCATTAGATAGATGAAGGAACTACGGCTCACGGGGGAATAACTAAATGGAAGGTCTTACGTTAATAAGACCTTGAAAGAGCTGACTGTCCAGTTGTTTTCCTCCCATTCCAAGAAAGTATCCCTCCCCACTATGAGGTCAATGGTAAGTTAGCAGATCTCATCTTAACACTTGTTCTATCAGCAGCATTTGTGCAGTTAACCGTCTCAATATACTTTCCTCGCTTGGCTTTTAGGAGGCCACATTTTCCTGGATTTGCTTCTCCCTTAGCAGACACTCTTTTTAGTCTCCTTTCCTGATTCCTCCTCTCACTGTTGGGATGCACTTGGGTGCAGTCCTTGGGCCTCGTCTTTTCTCTATACTGTCCTCGCACCCTGGTGATCTCCTTCAGTCTCCTGGCTACAGTAACCACCTATAAGCTGATGGCTTCTGTCTCCAACTTGGTCATTCCACCTGAACTCCAGACTCGTATATCCAACTGCATACTTGATCTCTCCACGTGGATGTCTACTGCATCCCTCAAACTTCTCATGTCTCATATGGAACCTCTGATCTTTCCCCAAGTCTGCTCTATCTACAGTTACCCAGTCTCAATGGACAGAGGATGGCAAATTCCATCCTTCCTAGTTGCAAAGTCTCAAAACCTTGGAGTCAGTCTTGACTCTTCTTTTTCCCTCACCTCCCACATGCAATCTGTCAAGAAGTTCTATTTACTGATTTTCAAAATACATTCAGAATCCAATTTCTCACCACCTCCACTGCTTCCGCCCTGCTTCGAGCCACCATCATTTCTCACTTAAATTGTTGCAACAGCCACCTAACTGGCTTGCCTACTACAGTTTGTTCTCAGCTGAGCTGCCAGAATGATTCTGTTAGACAATATATGAAAAAATAATAATAGTGGTAGCCTCAAAATCCCTCAACGACTCCCATTTTTATTACGAGTAAAAGTTGAAATCTTTGCAATGGCTTACAGGGACTTCTGTCATCTAGCCTGTTACTTCTGACTTCACCCCTTCCCTACTCTCTGCCTCACTTACTTCCTCTCCCTCCCACTGGCTTCCTTGCTTGTCCTTGAGCACCCCCAGCATGCTTCAGCCTTAAAGCCTTTACACTAGATATACCCTCTCTGAGAATGGTCTTCCCCCTTCAAAACTCTTCTATCTTCTCAATGAGGACTCTTTGGCTACCCTATGTACCATGGACTCTGCTCCCCACATCCCCGCTTAGCACTGCTTAGTTTATTTACATAATTCCCTTCTAAGGTATGTCATCTACTCATTTAAGATTTTATTAATGTTTGTTCCCCCCATTCCCGACAAGATTTTAACCATCAAGTGTTTTAAATACAGCTCTGTGACGAGAATAGACTTGACACATAGTAGATGCCCAGTAAATATTTGTTGAATGAATAAAAGTGACAGGATCTCAAATCTTAACTTGTGGATCATGCTGATTCTCTAGAGATTGTGTCATAAAACCAAGTGTTTCTGGTCAGCCTGGATAGTGACAAAACTATGAAAAAGGGAAGTTATCAAACAAGTTTTCAAACATAATAAAACCATTTAGAAGAACCAAACGATGCTAGATGAGTGAACTGAGTTGTTAACGTGGTGGCATTTGCTATGACTTCTCCTTCCCCTGCTTCCTGGAGGGACATGCCCTGGGACACAAGTAAACCTGCTCTCTGACACTAGCACAACCCTGTCTGTAGTGTCTCAGCTTGATTTTGCTCCCTACCTCATGGGATTGTGGAAGTTATTAATAAATATAAATAAGCTGGAACAGTGTCTGCATAGAGTAAACTCTTAGTATTTGTTAGCTGCTATTATTATTATTGTTTTTGTTATTATTATTAAATTATTTCATGGGGCCTATCAGAAGATATTACCTTAATTCAAAGAAATCACTCTAATGAATAAATTTTGCATATCATGATTAGCTGATGAAGGAGATATTTTAGTAGATGTATGAAAACACCCACTTGTCTTTTTAATCATCTAAGCTTAAAATTTTTGCTTTATGGGTGGGCGAGGGGATGTTGGTGTCAATCAGATGTCTGTTGAAGATTTTCTATAAAGTTTAAAAATATATCTGTTCAAGGATGTGTTTTTGGAAGATCTTTAATGGCGTAGCTACAGGAAATAGTATTGCACAATTTTCTGAGGTACTATTGTTTCAGTATGCCCATTACTGCTGTTGCTGCTAATAGTATATCTTTTATTAATGGCTACCATTTATGCAGTGTTTGCTCTGTCCTAAGTAATTTACCTCCCTAGTCTTATCTCAACCTATGAATTAAGGATTAATTGATATTCTCATTTCTTTGTTCAGACTCACAGAGAAGTTAAAATGCCTGCCTCACTATATAGCCAGTGACAGGGCTTGGGTTGAAATCTACAGTTTATCCTAAAAGCTTATGCTCTTAACTCTACATCATTTTGTGGAGAAGCGGTGAAGAGAACCACATTTCTCTTCTAAATAAATTAATAAATGTCAGCGGAATGATGCTATGAAAGAATTGTTCATATAGGGAAATAAAGATTTACTGTCTAACAGTCTGAGTATTAAAGGTTGATCAATATACTTTCTGAACTGATAAATTTTAAATGGTAGAAATTCATCAAGTTTTAGTGAAAATGAATATTGAGCTACAAAGAAATAAACGCTGGTTGAATTAAGATAAATGTTCCCTGCCAATGGGAATTATAATTGACAATTATTTTAAGAGATTTTATACATGTAAATAAAGTAAATCTAGGTGCTAAAATGTCTGGCATAAAAAATATTTCTTTAAAAGTACTTGGAGCACTGAAGTAGTATGCAGAGTCTTAAGTGATAATCAACCACGGATGATTTCTAATAAATACCTAGAAGGAGGAAACTTTTAGAACATTATTTCTGGATAAAAGATCTGTGTGTATATATATATATTTTAAATTAAAAGATACCTAGAAATGTATTGACGAATTTAGTAGGGTTTTAACAGGAAGATGGTTTCTTTCTCCTTTCCCTTCTTGCTTAGAAACCAACAAAGCATTAGGTTACATAAGAAGCCCAAACTAAAGGAGTTAGGGTCCCTGCAGTACGCCTGTAAGAAGAGACTGGAAAGTGTAATGTACCACTGGGAAGTCTGAGGACTGAGAGGCCGCAGCAACTGCAGATTTTTGTCTCTCTTGCTGAAGAGGTGTCTTTGTAGTCTCTGCAGAAAGCTCAGGTAGCTGTTTGTGGCTTTCAGGATTGTGTCCTGAAAGGGGAGCTATCTGAATGGAGAGAGATGCTGTGTGTATCTCAGGCACTGGGTTAGGGGGTGGTGAGCAAGGCTTTTTGAGAAATGATGGTACTTCAACAGATTTGGAAAACTGTGAAGTATTAAAGGGGATGTTACTTCCTAGATCCTGGTTATGGATTAGTTTCAATGTAGAAATTCTCCGAGTTTGAGAATCTTGCGTGTAGTCCTCTTGTAGAAATGGGGTACCGATGGCAGCATTTGGTGGGGAACCAGTGCTGGAAGCTGGTTGTGGATTAGTGATTTTTTGTGTATATGACACAGTGGTGTTAGATTCTTCAGAATATACAATTGTCTGGCTGGAGTCTTCATTAGAGTACATGGTTCCCTGAAGAGGTTTTTTGTTAGTCGAGTACTCTGTACAGTAGGGAATTTGTGTGTTAGTTACTAATTGGTCTAAAATGTCACCCTTCGTGTGATTGGTTATCAAGGAGCTACAAAAGCTCTCTTTTCTAGGTGGGGGAAGGGGTGCCTGATTGCCAAAAGCATCCGGAGAAAGAAATAATGTTGAAGGAAAAACAGAGAGAAAGTCAATTAGTCATTCAAGAAACCAGTGTTAACTCTACCCTTAAGGAAAGTAAAGCAACGTCGTATCTTCTTATTATGCTATACATTTTGTTGGCTAGATTGAATGATCATTTTTATTCTATTTAGAATGCATTTTAATTTATTATCAATAGTTGCCCTCTGGGGGAAAATACATTACAAAGAGAATATATTACAAAGTTTGTCTCCATCTACATTCTGGGAAATTGTGTTAAAAGTGAACATATGTTCTTTTGGCATATTTTTAGATCTTAAGGTATATATATATCCATATATATATATATATATATGGATATATATATATATGGTGCATTTAGTCACATTGTTTCTATAACATTTTTCATATTTGTGGCATAATTTTACTAATATCTCAGCACACAGTTCCTTTAGTTAATATAATGAGCAGTTGCACAATTCATATTTATTGAGTAAATAATGTTTTGCTGACTTCATAACTTTGAAATCTAAATCATCAGCTGACAGCTTTTTAAGAGTTAGAATATATCCTAAGCATTGTTAGAAACTGACCAACTTTTATGAGCTGAATCAGAAAAAACACTTCAAGTTTTGAACTTAAAACTTGTCTTCCATGTTGTAAACACAAGTCTGGCAACGAATACAAATAGAAAAGCAAAAATATATTAATAATAAAACATGTATCAAAATATGCACGTTATTAGAAAAGAGGTTCTAAAGCAGTGGTCTAATACCATGCTCTGAAATGACACGGTAGACAAGAATGTGCCGGATTACCTGAATTGATGATTTTTTTTCTTGTAGGTTTGGTCGAACGCTTCTAAAACCTTTTGCTGCAAGAGAGGAATATGTAGCATCTCCATTCAGTGTCTCTTGATTTCGATCATTGTAAGATCTCCAAGCTTTTATTAAGGGAAGACAAATTGGATACAAAAATATCTACATTCACTTTTAACATTTTTTAAATAAAACTTATTTTTATTTCCAAAATTGAAGTCTTCTTTTTAGAAATTTAATCTAATTTAATATGCATAACTGTATAGGCAATTTAAGTTTACTGTGAGGTCAACAATGTGGCTATGAATATGTGAAAAAAACACAACAAATGTAATGGCTATTCAGAATAGCTTTTCTGTACCTGAGTCTGGTGACTGAGAATCACGCCCTAAAAGAAAAAGAAATGTTGAAATTAATACTAGGGTAAAAGAAATTAACAACCCAGTAAAAATCGTTTGGCAAAGAATCACATGCATTTTTTGTTTTCGCAAACATTATCTCAGTTCTAAAGTCTGAGTACATCAAATGCACTATTTTTCTTCAAAGTTTACAATGCATTTATTTTGACTTCAATTAGAGTATCACTCACTGACTATAATATATAATTAATATTTATGTATCAAACACTGATTTTTCCCCTCAATCATATTACAACCATGTAATTTTATCTTACTATTGCCCAAACTGGGCATACGAATTTCTAAATATCAAATTAAAGGGTTAAAAGGTATCTGGTTTATAAACAACAAATGCTTCTCCAAGCATTAAATCAAACCACAAATCCTCAGCTTTCAATGCCCTGGTGTTACTGACCATATTTAATTCCTGTGTTAGATAGAGACAAATTTTTTGTAGTTTGCTTTTTTGTTTACCTCCAGAAAGTATAAATGTGTCTGCCATATTATGTGATATTTTCAAATCATTCTCTAGACTTTGCATTTTCTCCTTATTGACATTTAAGTCATTTTATATTCAAATAGGAAAGAACTATTACAATATATTCCATTGTCTTGCAGTAAGCTGTGGAAAATCAATTTCAGTACTAATAAATTGCTTTTGATAATGCAATTGGAAAGGGGCTCAGTGGGATATTTACTATCAGTTTATTAGGATTATACATTCAAGAATCTTCTATAACTTATGCACATTTGAGGTAATCAATTTGTATTGCTTGGTTCTATTATACTGCACAGTCAACTTCACATAGAATCATACAGCCTTTACTTTGGAAAAGACTTTGGGGGTCATTCAGCCAAACCTTCTGGCCAGGTCCTGGATTCCTTCCACATGTTCCCCAAGACCATTATGAAGTTGCTGTTATTTCAGTGCCTAATAGAACATGAATGTACCCGTAAAAAGGACTCAGTGTCCTTTCTAATGCTTAAGGAATAGTTACTTTTAAATCTAAACACATGAATTTGAAATGATAAAAAGGAGTTGATGAATGCAAGACTCTGATTTTTAGATAAAATATTTGATATAGATTCTTTCCAAATCAAAGGAAGAAAAATAAATGTGACTCAGCACAGAGTACATTAGAATGACTCCAGCTCAGGGGAGTTAGAGAAGACTAACAAACCTTTGATCTTTATAATTGCTAATTTAGTATGGATTTTATCACCAATGAATTCAAAATCAGAGTAATAAAATGGGTTCCAAAAGTAAAAATAACTTTGAAGAGTTGTATGTGAAATGTTTACTAGATGCTACTTCTAGGATTTGATCGAAGCAGAAATGATTGAAATTGTCAATCACTTAAATGATGATGAGGACTCTATAAAGAAAACAAACATCGTTTAGCAATACAGAGCAATCTTAAGAATTATGCTTTGGGGCACTCAAGGAGAGAGATTTAATAATCACCTGGGTGCCACACACTGTTTGTGGACAAGGAACAAGTTTTGGGACTTGGGGAAATGGCAATGAAAAGGGAAGCAGCATTAATAATAATTACTATCATTTATATTATAATTATTTGCTTGAGAATAGGGAGGTTATTTTACTCTTGGTTTGATAAAACTGAGCTGATAAAGAAGGGTGTGGGTATGTGTTGGGGATGGAGGTGATAGGAGCCAGATGGTTAGAGGTAGGAGAGGTGAAGGACAGCTGAAATAAAATTCCTGTAACTGACAGTCGTATGGGGCCAGTTCTGCTTCGTCTTCCTGGTGACCACACTGGAGATTATGGAAACTTAAGTGGGATAAACATTGAGTGTGAGAATCAGAGGACAACCACTCTGGGCTCAGCTAGGCGCTTCCCCCCTCCGCTCCTCCTGGGCCCAGGGATTTCCAAATGAAACTATCTATGCTACAGGAAACACGAGATGTTAACAATGGTGACGTCTCCTGAAAAGCTCTGCTTAACGTAGTTAATATAAGTGTGTAGAATTACAAGAAATGGAAAAGAATAAAAATGGCCATGGATTAAAATTTCAGGATGAACCCATATTTTAATGAAGCTTCTTATGTTAATGATTAAAGTCTACTTTTAAATAGGTGGTCTTTTAAGGATATTCAAGTGTAGAACATTTCAGTTTCTTTAAAATAAATCCAATTGTAGATACTTAAAAAAAAACCCAGTCCTGATTTGCTATTTTTTGCTATTTTATTATAGTGCTTTGGAAGTACTGAAAGATAAATACCTTCCCACATGGATTCTGTTCA
This sequence comes from Tapirus indicus, assembly GCA_031878705.1. Taxonomy (NCBI): domain Eukaryota; kingdom Metazoa; phylum Chordata; class Mammalia; order Perissodactyla; family Tapiridae; genus Tapirus; species Tapirus indicus. The sequence goes on along the minus strand of CM062937.1, from coordinate 26,456,073 downwards.
CCAAAGCCTTGCTTTTATTTCATCCCTGCCAGGAAAGCTTAAGAAAGGGAGGACACATGTTTGGAGTAGGTAACAGAAAGCCTGAAAGCATCCTGGATCCATGTCAAGTAAAGAGAATATAGGTTGAAAAGAAAAGGTTGAACAAGTAAATGACATGGCAGATGCATAGGGAAAATGGTTTTGCCCAATATCTTGAACATTATTCACGATCATTCACTAGTGAAAAAACAGAGCTAGAATTCTAGCCAGCAGAGCCCTTAATTTCTAGTATTCTTTAGTAGATGGTCATTGCTGCCCTGAAAATTTAAGAATGAGTAAATGGGACAGATTTATTGTTCTCTGGCTGTTTTGCATGTGAATATAAGTAGGGTCTTTGAGAATTAAGAACTCTACCCACTCTTCACTAGTACAATGAGCACTCCCTGTGTCGAGGCAGAAGTGGTGGACACCTGTCAGAGAAGCTGTCAAAGCATTCCTGGCTCGGTGTCGGGATTGGACTGGATGCCCTCAGCGGTCCTTTCCAACTTTATGATTCCAACATTATGGGGTTTGTTTGTAGCTGTGTTTGTGGTACCTGTTATATCACAATCTCTGTTCTTAGGTTTTATTTAAATTCCTTTTAGCTCATGTGCTATATCAGACATATAAACTATACTTCTCTTGAAAATCATGATGATTTTAATTCTTATAGCTCCTTTCTTTAGAGGGCTCGAATGTTTTGTAAGAATTAATTTAAACATATTAAGTAAATTCAAGTCAACTAACTGAATGCCTACTGTGTTTCTAAGTACTGTTATAAGACTATTTATTTTCTCCATTTACTTTCATTTAATTCTGACAAATCCTTGTGAGTTTGGGAAATGATTAAATTCTCATAGAGGTAGGAAAATGAGAAAAAAAATCTTTTTTTTTTGAGAAAGGAAACTTGAGGTACTAAAAGATGAATTTTCCTTGGGGTGTAAAACATGCAGGTGGTGTTGGCAGGACCTTCTCTCTTGGCACAGCGGTCTGGTCATCAGAGCATGCCACCCTTATCAGTGCCACCTTAGATGGCCAAATGTTCTCAGTAAAATAAAAGGTACTTCAAAAAGGCTTATTGTATCTCTACAGTCATTGTTGTGGTTCTAGCTTAGGTTGAAAACATCACTGTGTGCTGTGAATAGTCCAGTGGGTCATTACTTCTGGTAAAAGGAAAAGAGAAGGACTCATTTAGGGGACAAATAGTTGATGACTAGCAGCTCGTATTGACTTTCTGATCTGAGCGGGGAGAGAGGGTGGCTTAGAGCCTTTCGTGGAGGCAGTCTTTTACTTAAAGGCTGTTCTATTTTAACAATATCTAATGCAATAAATATTTATTAATCCTCTTTTGATTCACAAAAAGACACTGTGTCAAATAAGTTCTTATGAAGGATACCATATAATGTGATTAGGCATAAAAAGAGGCTGATTTCTTTCTTCAGAATGTAATTAAAACTTCTTTGAAAAAGGGATGATACCTCATGTGTCTAATACAAAAGAGATCTATTTTTAATGTAACAATTAAATCCAAAATTCAAAGGATTTCATTCTCAAGAAATCTTACTCCTAGTGATATAAAATTTAAAATGGTCCAGAGCCACTACAGCTCTTATTGCTGAAGATTTTTTTCATATTCCTAAAGTATTAAATCTTTTCTATTATTTTGATTGTGAAGCAGTAAATCTTTTCTATTAAGTTGATTGATATGAAATTGCTGATATTCTAGTCTTGACTCTCCAAAATGGCCATCTCTAGTTCAATCTAATATTATTCCTTTAGTGGTTACTTTTATAAATAATAACAATTTGACATTGTTGAATCAGTGTCACATTCATTAGCATGTGCATCAACGGTCCACATCTGAGTAGCTTGGGCTAGAATTTTAGTTTGTTGAAATATCAATGATAGTCATTGTATAGGCATTCCAGTTACCTGATGGTCCTAGACTTTATTTCATTTATTTTCTTATTTCTTTCACTCTCATTTCCCTCAGGTATCCAATGTAAACACATCTGTAGTTTTTCTAACATTTTTCCTGCTCATACATACATGAGCAAAAATGTACAAACACATATAGATTTTTTTTAACCAAACTGAGATCATACTACATACATTTTGCAATGCAACTTGCGTTTTTTAAAAATTTAATATATTATGGAACCACCTGGTCTGGTATTTAAACTTGGACATTGAAATCCATTTGTGGATTGGAGGTGGTGGGCAGGAGTGGGATTCTCCATGTGGAAGATTGGTTTTTCCTCAACAAAGCTGGGTAGTTTAGGATCAAATGGCTTTAAAGCCTAGGACATCCTCAGGATTTAATTAACTACTAAATGTATGTGTGTAGAAGATGCTGATTTGTGCAGTGAAAAATTAAAATTATTTGAACACTCTCCATCCCTTTCCCACTTCCGCTCCAAAACCTATAAATATTATAAATAAAAAACAAGGAACCCCCAACTAACCAACAAACAATCAAACCAACCAACCAACCAACCAACCAGTCACCAAAAGGTATGGATATATTTCCAGGTCTAGAGACACTGGGGTTGAAGTCATGACAGACATTTATTATAAAGAGACCCACTTCAGTGGAGGCTGAAATATCACACTCCCAATTACTTTCTGGAGTATATTTATACCTGTGGGTGCATGTTAATCTTAATTGGACCTAGATGTTTAAAAATATATATTAGAAGGGCCTTTGCTAATTGGATTAAAGGAAGGTTTAAGGTCTCTTTTCAAAACTAATATTCTATCATTCTGTTTGCAACCTTTGGCAAAGAAGCGAATTAATAAAGATTCAGTTTCTTGCAAATCCCTGTTCTTGACCCACTGTGTCCCCTGCCCAACAGTTTTTAGGTAAAAAACAACAAAAGCATCTATGGGTTATCTTAATTAAATGTTATATTCCTTTAGTTCATGAGATACAAAAACTTAAATAGTTATTAACACCTGCAGCTACTCAACACATGTTTGGCAAGTGACTGTTGTTTTTAATTAGATTTTTAAAATGTTTTCTATAAGATATCAGTTTCCTTTGGCTTTTTTATTTTTAGAACAAAAACAGTCAGAAGGGACAGGAGCTATTTTTGAGACAAGAAAAATAATAACTTGTGGGGCATTAGAACAGTATTTACAGCCACTTTCATCATCCAAACAAGATAATTCTGGACAGAGAGAGAAAGGTCAGATAAAGCCATTCAAGTGTGACATTTTGTGAGTTAGTGATAGTATACCTGCAGCCAATAGGTTTGGAGAACTTTGAACTCTCTTCACAGATGTTAATGTAACAGACATGGCGGCACGTTTGCGAGCACACCCACCGCTATCTGGAAGCAAAAAAATGACATAGCAGAGGCCACAGCAAAAGAGAAAGCACATGCATTATCATGCATTTTAAGTGAAATGTGCCAGACACCCATGAGAAAGATGAACAGTCAGAATTAGAAACCATGAAATACATCTGCAAATTTCACACCCATCCCAAACTAAAACAAACCAAATGAAACAAAACAAAAAATCAGTGTCTGTCTTAGAAATAGATGCCAATGCTTTAGTAAAAAATCAGATTTCATATTTAACATTTTATGGGTTTTCGTTAATGAAAGCACAAGTATAGAATTCAACTTTCTTTATGCCATTTAAATTCAACTGTTAAATTTATAAGCAATGTAACTAGCTTTTAAGAGTTATGGGTAACCTATATTTCAGGATTAAGAGCTATGGTATAATATACTTTTGGACCTACGACTTAGGTTTTACTGTATTCTAGCTATTATGATTCCTGAAGATAGCTTGAAGCACCTCTTGAAATAAAAGTTATTAACTGCTATAGGCATGATATACTTGATATATAGGATTCATAAAGAAACACATAGCATTATGGAAATTCTATATCTTCCCATAGTTATTAGTTATGGAAATAATTAGCCTAATTGAAATCAAAGACAATATTGATATGTACAGTATTGAAATGATCAAGTTTAAAAAAATTAATTTTTATACTTTTCAACAATATGTATATGATGATCCATATATTTACACATATACAAATGACAACGTGAAGCAAAATAAGTGAAAATGCATCAGCCATTTTAATGTGATATGAGAAGTTTGGAGTAATAAGACTTCTAAAATTGGATGGTTAATGTTCTATTTATGAACAGATTCCAATTCCATTCCTACATTCCTTTGTGTATGGAATGTGCAATAAATAGTTTTGCTCATTCCTCTGGAACCGAAACAACTTTAATCCTTTTTGAAAGTTGTAACAAGACAAATAGTATAACCAGTAATATGATAACATAATCATTATATATTGCCACATGCTATTCTTATTTTCTTTCTTTTTCTTTATTTCTTAAGGAAAAGTATCTACTTTGTTTATTGGACGTGAAGGAATTTAAGAGTATTTGGAAGTTTAATTTGATTAAGTATTGGTAAAATCACAAGTAGAATGGTTCTCATATCAAAATATAATTTCTTAAACATATGTTTACAATAATAATTTCCTAATGCAGATAATAATTAAAACAGAAAAACGGACAACATAAGAAAGTAAGTCAAATAAATCAAAGACTATAAATCAAAGACCAAACATACAAAGATATAAATGGTAGAAACATACAACTAACGATATTCTCAAGATGGGTACCAGTAGGATTTTAGCAAACTCTGCAAACTGAAAATAGCTTTAAGGGATGGATGTTTCTGATAAAATGGAGGTAATGTTATTGGATATGCCCTACATAGTAGCTATCGATGATCTAAAAGAGTTGTGTAGTCAAGGGTGTTGAAAGTGTAAACTGATGGCTTTCTAAGAGATTTTATTTTTCACTTCTTTTAATTCTGAACATGTGAAAACAAGCAGAGAGATAAAAAGGAAAAATTTCAGAATGAGGAGATTCAGGGTCACTGGTTAAACACATGGTTCCCAAACTATGTGCTGAGGTACCCCAGGACACCTCTGTGCATTCACAAGGGTTTGGGGGGAGAGTTTACATTTTTGAGGAAAACACAGTGATATCTATCAGACACAGCATGAATACTAGCCTGAAGTGGTTCCCAGTTTCAGCAAAGTAGATTGTGCTCTGCTGCTTTAAACGAAGTCACATCTTTGAAAAGCTGAGTTTTTGCTGATTGCTGTAACGAAAAGCCAATACCCTGTGCAATAATTTTGGACCAGTAAATGAGAGTGGTGATGTACAAACTACTTCCAAGGTCTGAGAAGTTTTGCAGTGCCCAATAAGCACACACATCCCATTAGTAAGTAATTGTGGTTACAAAGAATGAAATAAAATGATTATTTTTTCATTTTAAGTGTATTATTTTTTCAAATTGCTTCTGAATTGATGGAATATAAATACTTAAGTTGTTTGCACCTAACTACTTAATAAATAGAACTGTTAGGTATTTCTTTTGGCTTGAGAACATGGTGAAAATTTACTGAGATATTTTGGCACTGTAAACCAAGAAAGTGTGGAAACCTCTGGGTTAAATAATTTCTGTATTCTAAGTAACTCTAAGACTTAGATAAAATGAATGGAAAATCTGCCTTTATTAAAATTTAATGAAAAGCTTAATTTGAAAAGTTGAGGCATGTGTGAAATCGCTGGAACAGAGAAATCTATTATGTTCTGTCTCTACTTATTTATGTATTGATACTTTCTGCTATTTCTTGAAGATTATTTATTTTTTTGGTGAGGAAGATTAGCCCTGAGCTAACATGTGTTGCCAATCGTCCTCTTTTTGCTGAGGAAAATTGGCCCTGGGCTAACATCTGTGCCCATCTTCCTCTACTTTATATGTGGGATGCCGCCACAGCATGGCTTGATAAGTTGTGCATAGGTCCACGCCCAGGATCCAAACCTGTGAACCCTGGGCCGCTGAAGCGGCATGTGAACTTAACCACTATGCCACCCAGACAGCCCTGAAGATATTTTTAAGATCTCAAAATGAGGATGCTATCTTGCATACTGTAGGTCAACCTGAAGAATCCTAATGCTGCTCTCACCTTCACACTCTTTTTTTTTTTTTTGTGGGGAAGACCAGCCCTGAGCTAACATCTGTTGCCAATCTTCCCCTTTTTGCTGAGGAAGACTGGCCCTGGGCTAACATCGTGCCCATCTTCCTCCACTTTATATGGGACGCCGCCACGGCATGGCTGACAGGCAGTGCGTCGGCGGGCGCCCGGGATCCGAACTCGCGAACCCTGGGCTGCCAAGCGCGGACTAAACCGCTGCACCACCAGGCGGCCCCTCACCTTCACACTCTTTAATGACCTGCAGCCCTGCCGGTCATAAATGACTTGCACACTCTTCCACCCAGCTGCAAGGCTCCTAGAAGCTGTTTCTACTTACGGAAAACATTTATGGGTAAATCATGTTCAATGAATTATTCTGTGTCTTTCTCTCTTTCCTTTTTCCCATTGCTAAGATTTCCCTTAGAAAATAATGGGTCACAAATTCTAAGAAGGGAAATATTGCATGTTTGTATTTCAGATATTTTAGTATGGAAAATGAATCACATTTCCCTTGGCTTATTTATTATGTATTCGACTAAAAACAAAGAGCTGATTTAAAGTAGTCTTTTTTTAACCTTAGTGACTGACATATGGACATTTAAGTAGTAATATATATCTTTAATGATTGATCGGTAGATAAGGAAGATCAATTTTACTTATTAGATACTTAGGAACTAATTTCGACTTCATTTTGTAGATGTTGGACAATGCTTTCTTCAACTTCCTATGTCAATATTTATATATATTTTTAAAAGTGTTATGTTTTAATAGCAACATTATAGTATTACTTTGGAATTTTAAACAAAGGGTTCGTCACTTCTAATCAATTTTGCATGTGTAAGTTCGAATATCGTATTTAACATGCATATATATGTGCAAATTCACCCATATAAGCAAAATAACTATGTAAATTAGCATTCTGTATAGAGCCAAGCTCACTCCTTGCAAATGAGAGGACGCTTTAGAGAGTTATATTCATGCTGCTAGAGCAGTAACTTGGCTCAAGTACCCCAGAGACCTAAACAAATTTACAAATGTCTATGTGCCTACGTTGCCATTAGGGACTGAATTCTAAGACTAGAAGGATTAATTATTTGAATGCACTGTGCACGAATATGGTATATTTAGTATAATCCTGTATTATACCCCTGTCATAATAAGGTATAATAAATAGGAAAATCATTACTCCACAAAATGAAGGATATTGGGAAGTTATGTTCAACTTAAGCTGAGAAGATGCCTCACATCTGCCTGTTGCCCTAGACATCTAAGAGTTGACTGCATTCTTGGGGGCCAGCGACCTAGAGTTCTCTGTCAGTGAGAGTGGGCTTCTGCTAGGGGGCAGCCACAGAACCACAGAGCAGCGCATGTCTCTGTACTGGGTCTAGGGATTAGACATTGGTTCTTACCAGTGATTGCTAATCCTTCCTCGAGGCACTTTGATAACAAGAGACAGCAAAGGGACAACCAGCTTGATGTGAGAAAATATCTTGGACCATCCGTTTCCTTTGCGACAGAGTGATGCTAAAACAACTTTCCAGTGGTCACTTGTGGATGGGAAATCGTATTCTTTAAATTCAAATTACAAAATTTCGGTGAGAAACTTATCCAGAATTACTCAATACTGAATACAAAAACTTCAGAGGGGAAAAAGGTGAAAATATATGCTAAAATATTTCTACTACAGAAAAAAATTTCATATGTACATAGCAGGTATCACAAACACTTTTACAATTAATCTGTATACAATACAGAGTTCAGAGATATCAGTGTTAAACTATTTGGAGACATTGTTCTTACATCTGAAAATATAATGCTTGTGACTTTCTGTGTATTGTGTCTATGGATTAATTAAGCTGATTTCATATGAAGCTCTGGCACTCCATCTACTGACTTCGTCAACATAAAGTATTTATAAAATGGGAAACTAAATATTTTCTACTAGAGCAACTTGCCTATGAATTTAGCCTAATTTAAGTGAGGCATTTCAAATGTATGCATCAAATGACGTGCTACCTCTTCCCAGGGTTTATAGGAGTTAATTTCAAGATATGACGACAGAAAAAGGGAGTAAGAGGAGATAGCAAAACAGAAAATTCTACTTTTGATAGTTATAAGATTGGAGCACAAAAACAAAGAAATCAAGTAATGAGTTTAGACTATCTAATCAGAAATTCAGTATCACATTTAGGATCAGCAGAGTGTTAAACTAATGATTTAGGGCCAAGATGATTTTTAGAGAGCAAGGCTGAAGAGTTTAAAACTAACAGAGCCAGCATACCTGTATTCATTTTGACCTTGGAGGGTTTGTTATTAAAGTCCTCAGTTTTCCTGTAGAAAAAAAATGATGTATTAATTTGTTCACTAGCAAGTGGAACGAACTATCATGAAAGTGTGTTTTTGTTTTTGGTGTACCTGTGAGTTAATATCACATGATCATTAGTCTTATTTAAATCAAGGTTTAATAGAGTGGGCAGAATTTATAATTCTATTCAAGTTAAATTTCAATTACCATTGGTCGTATGATGATAAACATACACTTATGCTTTTGTTTAATCGTGACCATTAATGGATGAAAATGAAGAGGAGTTTTCGTTGTTAAAAATTAAATTTCTTTCACAAACATTTATACTAACGGTTTTTGTTCTCTAAGCCTAAAAGGATCATTAGTTGTTAAGTGTCCTCTTCCAGAATTTAAAAGGTACCCTGGTACTTTGAAATTATTACCTTACATTATTCAATTTATTTTATTTGAAATCATTACATTCCATTATTCAATTTATGTTACATTATTCAATTTATTATATTCAATTTATTCCTGGATCAATTTATTACTGGGGAATCTTTAACATGTTTAATGTGTATTTCGAGCAAATAGTCAAGGAAGATGAAATTCACCTATTTATTTTTTAAGATGCAGGAAAGAAATGGTTACTACAAAACCTATTTCTGTTTCAGTATCAGATACTGTGCTTTTTCCCAATGAAGTATTTGGTGTATGACAATTGAGATTAATTCATTAGAAATGGCTGGTGGATGGTGCTTCTTGTGGAAAAAAGTTTTTTAATGTGTATTATTTTATGACATGTGAGATGAGTTGGTTCTTTGCCTGGTATTCCCTTAGCCCATTTTTAGAGTTTCTTATTTATCCATACACTAAGACCAAAGAGGAAGGATACACTCCCACAAGAAGCAAACCTTCTAAGAGTGAGAGCTCTCTGGAAGAGATGTTTTACCCCAGCCCCTTCGCTTTTGCTCCTGGGTAGGGCCTATTGTTAGATGAACGTGATCTTCACCAATACAACACATTCAGTTTCCATGTACGTGAGCACTCTAACATCTGAAAATTTTAAAAATTTTATTTATACTTTATGGACCAGTAGGGATAGGGTTGAAATGAAATCATCTGTCATGATCTGTCAAGAAAGATTTTTGATAAATACATTTTTCTTCAGTCTATTAAAAGAGCACCAAAGGATCTTTATCCCCCAGGGTTCCTGCCCTCTCTTCCTTTCTGACCATTTCTCCTGTCTTCACGTGTTCTGCTCTATTCATCATCCATCATTGTCTTTCGATATGTCTGTTGAAGTTCACCTCTTAGAGACAGGCTGGTTTTGTTCACTACTACCGTGAAATTCTAATAATAAAATAAAAATGTGTACAGCAGCTAAATATAATGATACTTATCTTCTCTCCCAGGGCGGGGGGAGAAATAGTGAAATAAGATAGCAGGAAAAAAATACACTTAAATGATATGAGATATAATTATGAACCAAGAGGAGATAGATTTTTTTTAATGCCTAGATTGAATTACTAATACCTTGGTACTCAATAAGGACTAAAGCAATGAACATACAGAATGAATAAAATCACAGTACTGATATTCACCCCAGTTTGTTTTGTAGAGCTATAAACTGAAAACAATACAGATGATATCCTCGTTATGTGGTGTTCAGTGTCATATTCTTGCCCATCTGCCCGCAATGTAGGAGAAGCAGGGCAGCAATAATGCTTAGAGCTACCATGTCCAGTATGGAAAGAGTTACCATAATGTTACAATGGATTTTACAGTAAAATTTCACTGGCCAATTGACTTTGAAAAGTGATTGAGGGAAACTTTATTACGATGACTCTTACCTCTTCTTTTTTGGTGTATACAACTAAAGAGGCACTTTTCTATATATATATATATATATATATATCTTTGGAATACACAGAAAAATGTGGCACATTGCTAAGAAACTCTACTGAAGGGAAGCCAGTGAAGCCAGGGAAGAAGGCAGTGGTCACTGCAGGAGCCTTGAGAATGCTCCATCAAACATACTTATTTTAATCTCTCAGTAGCAAAACTCCTAATATGTTATCCTTAAATGGACAAAATAAATGGAAAAGAAAAGCCTCAGGGGATGTCTGTGACTGAGAGGCAAATGCTAAAACAAGAAGGAATAAACAGTCTCCAGAAAATGAGGACTGTAAGGACATTTCCCAAATTCTACCTTATCACCGCTTTTCAGAACACTCTGGATTTAAAACTGTTTTAAGTTTTAAAACTGAATGACAAAGATAGTGTTTGGGCCGGAACAATACTGCTTGATTAAGAAAACATCAAACAGAAGGAAGGTTAACTCTCAGAATGCAAAAGTTGCCAATATAAAATAAGGATGTTTTTATACCAAGTTAGAGAACTTAGTATCAGCATTAGTTGTTTGAATTCAAATGCAGATGTTTACAAAATATCTGACACTCAAAAAGTAAAATAGGATTAACAGGAACAAAGAAAGGCGCCACAAATCCTTGAGCTTTTCATCTTTAAAGTGATGTATCCTGTTACTTGTAAGTGCGATTTGTGAGGTTTTTCAACTTCGCATTGTTTTAGATGTCAAAATGTGAAATGACTGACTTCCTAATCAGGCAAGACATTTTTCAAGTTGTTAAAAGAAGAGCCACAGTGATTGAATTCTCCAGAAGAACCTGAAACCAAAAGGCTTCTTGGGTGACTAATAAAAATGCATGATTCTATTTCCATTATTTGTACTAAAGCCATTAACGAATCCACGACTGAGAACTCTCTTGAGACAATTTAAACAAAAGCGAATCTAATCTCTTTTGTTCTGTCCTGAAAAAGTGTCTTTGATTGTGCTTATGTAACAAGCACAGATTATTCTGGAAAGCATCAAATTCCTAGAGTGTTTCCCTGTTACTAGAAGAGACAGTACTTCAAGTATTCTCTTAAATTGGAATTGAACCAGGGCCAAGACTATGAAAATTGACCATAAGATGCAGACTACCTTGAACCCCAGCAGATAATCCACAGAGCAAAGAACTGTCTGTTCGTTAGTGTGCCAAAATGATTTTCAACAGGTGGTGTGGAGTTGTATTTACTTAAGATCAGTTCCTGCCAATGTTTTATATAAAAAGCAACTTTATATGTGTCTGAATTTGTGTATGGCAATGAGTTTGTTTTTCTTATGGGTCAGAGTAGCCTTCTTTCCCGATATTGCATATGGCAATAGAGTGTGTTGGTTGTTCATGAATGGCAACAACATCACTTTGTGTCTATAGTCTTTTAATTCTGCTTGAATTTCTTTCAATTATCAGACATCTCATTTTTTTTTTTTTTTTTTTTTTTATGGATCAGAGCAGCCTTTATTCCCAGCATACATATGACAATAGATCGGGCAATTTAACTTTGGAATGAAAGTCCCAAGAAGATGCTGGATTATTTTCTCATAGGCACCGACATGACTTTGTGCCCGTAATCTTGTAATTCTGTTGGAATTCTTTTATCAGGTATCCCATTCTGAAGAAGAGCAGAGGCAAAATCCTTTCCTCGATTTTGGCCAAGAAATCTCTGTAAGTCATTTTAATTTTGTAGACTTGAATGTAAGCACCAAGGCCATCTATAAAATTATAGGAAGAATTTTAACTCAGTTAATATGGGAGCTCCTCTTGGGAGGAGCTTCCCAAAAGATTTTCCATGGAATAATTTTAATCTAGTAAATTGCTAGGGTTATTTTAAAATTAATCTATTCACAGTTCATATATTATTCAGAAGAAAGAACACACAGACAGTCTAAATGGCAGGAAAACATTGAGGGATGTTAGAATTGTTTGGATATATTTTAAACACAAGAATAAAAATATGATTATATTTAAATTCAGATTATAACCTGAATTTACTTTGAAATGGGATCATACGTACCACTCTTTCTGGACAAACTACCCTTAGTGGTCAATGCATCTCTCTCTCTCTCAGTCTCTCTCTCTCTTTCAGTCTCTTTCTCTCTGTCTCTCTCTGACTGTGGTAGGATTAGAAGTATTCATAAATTCCATATGATATCACTTTTCAATTATAGTCAAATGACTTCATTTAGGTTGTTGACATTTATCTTTATCTTTTCTAATATATCAACATGCTGCTTTGAAATTTTCATGGGAAATACCCCAAGTAGTTTATTTTGTCCTTTACAGTCCCTGAGTTTAGACACATGAGAATCTGCCTCAACCCCTTTTCTGAATGATTTCTCTGAACTGACAGCCAGTATGTGACGCTAACTCAGAGAGCCCTTTGCCTCTGAGTGGGTGGTACAAATCATCACAGCCAATAGTGAGGGCATGGTTGACCATGCTCAGCCTCCACATAAGGACTCCACATTCCTCCCAGCATCCCTGAGCTAATGGTGCCTGAAGATGGGCGCTTAGCATCCAGCAGCCAAATTACTCACAGCACTTATACATGAATGCTGGGTCAGAACACAGTCAACGTCATTTCTTGGAATAAGGAGAAATCACCACCATGAACAGAGAAGAACAAAAGAACACAAGGCCATTGATTATTTTCATGAGAACATACAAAGTGATCTTTTGAATTATACCAAATTTCCTGATATCTGGAAAATTTTCCTGAAGAGCACCATGTTTTTCAAGGAAACTAGCAATTTTCCTTTTGAGATTTACAATGCAAGCTAGTCCATATACTTACAGATTTTTCCTAAAGACTATAGGGGTTAGAAGAAGTCATTCACCTGGTAGGTAATTCTCTTTCTGATGCGCTTCCAAAGCCTCAGAGTCTGTGAATCACTCTCTTATTTAACTATAAAAGAATCCTGATTTCTTTTTTGAATGAAATGGTCATGCGATTTAATATTGCTCTAGTATTTTACTTTCATAGTATCTTTTACTTTTATATTATAATAGTTAAGGGTGATTATAGGATACATGTAAGTTCTTACAAATGCATCTCATTTCCTAAGATAAAGTCGTTTGTTCATTTTGATAGCACAGTACTAGAAAAATCCATTGGCTTCTCTTATGTAAATCAAAAGCCAAATGTATTCCTAATGAAAATAAACCAGATCCCTATCGGGGTCTGGTGAGCCAGGCGCATTATCAAAGAGACATGTGAAGAATTAATGAGTATAGGAACACATGTTATAGGTGAACTGAATAGTGTTCGAAGGATGGGCCTTGAAGTCAGGCAGCCCTGGATTCACATCTCAATTCTGCCCATTTCTAGCCATCCAAACAATTTATACCAAAGTCATTATCATCTTCTTCAGAAGTAGCAACAGCAGCAGGATCAGACCTATCTCCCTCCCACCCCCCACTGGAGCAAACCACCCCCAAACCTGCAAACTGGCATCATTCCCATTCCCCTATATTTCAAACATTTTGAAGTGAAACTTTACCTTTGATTGAGTCCTGAGAAAATAATCTAGACCTTCCTGCAAATATGAGGGATATTATTTTACTGCTTTAGATTGAAGTGAGCCACCATGGTTTTACGTTGATTTGTATGTATTTTTCCATCTCCAAATTATCTCACCCCCTAACTTAGCAACATGTTGGAATTGAAAAGGAATTCCGCTTTTCAGCTTTTCTTTCTTCCTTAAACAGAGCCTTCCTTTAGCGGAGATTTTTTCCCCCACTTTGCAGTGAACAAGAGGAGACAGACCTAGAGAGATAGTTGAATCAAACCCTTGCCTCCTACCCCAGCTAAGTCACTTCCACTGAACTTAAGGGAAAGTGACATTTAAAAGTTTCGACAATTAGCCTTTTAAAAAACCTTTTCCATTACCTTTGACAGCTCATAGCCCAAAGTGATGGTTGGAGGAAAGAGATGTCTATAAAATGTCATATAAAGAATTGTGTGACAAATTGCAGTGATAACATTCTGATGACAGCTATTCCTGAAAGTTTCTCCCCTTCTTCCTACCATTATACAGAGTACCATAAATTTCTATTTTGAGGAGCAAATCTTTCATCTTTTAAAAGAACAATTTACTTCTTGCTTTCTGATTTGGAAGAAGTAAAACTCCCTATTTGCAGATAACATGATAATATATATACAAAAACCCTAAAGACTGCACCAAAAAAGTGTTAGAACTAATAAACAAATCCGGTGAAGTTGCAGGATACAAAATCAATATGCAAAAATCAGTTGCATTTCTACACACTAGTAACAAAATATCAGAAAGAAAAATTAAGAAAACAATCCCATTTACAATTGCATCAAAAAGAATAAAATACCTAGGAATGAATTTCACCAAGGAGGTGAAAGATCTGTACACTGAAAACTATAAGACATTGATGAAAGAAATGGAAGACACAACTAAATTGAAAGATAGTCCATGTTCATGGATTGGAAGAATTAATATTGTTAGAATGTCCGTACTACTCAAAACAATCTACAGATTCAGTGTAATGCCTATCAAAATTCCAGTGGCATTTTTCACAGAAATAGAACAAAGAATCCTAAAATTTGCATGGAACCACAAAAGACCCTGAAAAGTCAAAGCAATCTTAAGAAAGAAAACAAGGCTGGAGGCATCACACTTCCTGATTTCAAACTATATTACAAAGCTATAGTAGTCAAAACAGTGTGGTGACCATAGTTCATAACACTGTATTATATAATTGAAATTTGCTAAGAGAATAGAACACACACAGAAAGATTAATATGTGAGGTGACAGATGTCTTAATTAACTAGATGAGGGGAACTTTCATAATGTATGTGTATATCAAAACATCACGATGTACACTTTAAATATCTTACAATTTTATATGTCAGTTATACTTTCTATAAAGTTGAAATTAGAAAATGTTAATAAATATTTACTTTCAATGTAGAAAAATCAAAAATAAAAGAACCACTAAAAATTTTTGAGCTTTGTTGTTTCCCCTACTTTTAATTTTAAAACATTTCATTTCAATTTTTATATATTGATATTAAAAATCATCTACTATAAAAGGAAATTATGTAATCTAGTTTAGTTTTGCATATATCATACTTAGAGTTTAAGTGGAAGCAAACATTAAATGCTGTGGTAGGAATAGAAAAGTATCACTTTATGTGTTTTATCTTTTAAATATTAATTTCTGAAAAGGACCTTAGATGAATCATCTCGTTTCTGAGATTTGGCATTTGAGGATAAGAGAAATGACTGCTCCAAGATCAAATAGTAACAAGGGGACATTCAAAAGTGGCTTAGCTGTCCTGATTGTTAGGGAAGGACAGGCGTTTCCTTTTAAGGCATCTTAAAATGTCATTTGAAATCAAGATAATTCCCCTCAACACATTATGATTAATTACAATACCTTACATCAAGCATAGTGCTTAATTACGTATTGAATCATATAAGGCAGGGTTTAGAGGAAAGAACAAAATATCAGGAGAAAGTGTGGTAGAAGACTAAACTGGATGATGAATAAATAATGGCTTTTAACACAGGACCATATATTTATTCTTTTAAGACTAATGTAGAAACAATGGTTGCTTGTGACAGGATTCCTTTGACCAACTGCTGCCCAAGTCCAAACGGAAAGCTTTATTTAGATTAAGCCCAGACCAATAGCTATTGCTCTTTTTTCAGAAAACCTCAGAATTTTAAGTTGTTTATTTTAATTTTTTTTCCATGGCAATGTTATTTTATGAAATGACTACAGTTAAATAATTCTACTTACTGTTAATTGACTATTAAAGAAACAGTCATATTTTTCTTCTGATTAAGCACACCTGCTTCCTGAACACCTGAAATAATGTTTATATAACTTAGCAATGTCAAAAGCTATAATATAAACTTGTGTTTGTAAATGTCTCAGATATGAAAGGGTGAAACTCTACTTGCTACGTGGAATTTGAAATTTTGGGGGGGATCAGTGGTAGAAATTTACTCCAATTTGGTCTTTCAGTCTTAAAATTTACATGATACTTCTCTGGGGCTGGCCTGGTGGTATAGCAGTTAAGTTCACATGTTCTGCTTTGATGGCCTGGGGTTCGCTGGTTCGGATCCCGGGTGCGGATCTACTCACGGCTCATCAAGCCATGCTGAGGGGGCATCTCACCTAGAGCAACTAGAAGGATGTACAACTACAACATACAACTGTCTACTGGGGCTTTGGGGAGAAAAAAGAAAAAAAAGAGGAAGATGGGCAATAAATGTTGGCGCAGGGCCAATCTTCCTCAAAAATAAATAAAAATAAATAAATAAATAATACTTATCTTACAAAGTTTATCTAGAATTAAAATGTATCTTAAATTACTTCACATACATCTTAGAGTAATTGGACTAATTTCAGAAAATCCAAGGAAGAAAATAATGGGCCAATGAGGGAAACTTTGAATAAATTTCAAATTCATTAAAATGTGAAACTTCTAGTATTTTTGCTGAAGAGTAGACAGTTTATGACACTATTCATTTGGATCCAATGAAAATGGGTAATAAAGATAGTTATCTCTTATTTTCATTGTTAAAATTATTTATTTCTGATATCAGAAATGTAATATTATTATTATCATTTATAAACTGCTATTCCTTTGGGCTGCAAGAATGGGTCACTAGATTTTAGCAAGAAACTTGGCAAAATTCTTCATAACATCTCCATGTCCTAAATGTAAAAGTATTAGGAAGAATCACAGATGAATGAAAAAATCTTTTTCAGGAATGCCTGTCTCAGGCTAGGCGTCTTCAACATTTTATTTTGGGGAAGAATAAGGTAGCATGGTTATCAATTCTACAGACGGTGTACACACAACAGAGAATAGATAATAAGTAGAAAGACGGCTTATCTTGACAGGCTGAACTAAAACCGAACCGGGATAAATATGAAGTCCTGTCATTTGGCTAATTGAAATCATTTCATGATTAAGTTGAAGAGATTGACTTTTCAAAACTTCATCTGAAATAAGTCTAGAGGCTTTAGTGGACTGTAAGCTCAGTGTGATACACTTGTTTACAAGTGTAATTAAATCAATATACAAATGAACAGTGGTTGTATAAATCAAGAAAGATTATGATCCCACTTTTACAGCCAGGTTGGGGCCGTAAAATTTAAAATGTCTTGATTTTAAAACGTCCTCCTTTTGTGCTTGTCCATGAACCACACTGGCATGGATATGAGTCTCTAACTAGGCTTTAGAGATTGTCACTGAATGTGAAGGGACGTTAGGTGAGCCCCTGAGTGATTTAGTAGAAACACTATAGTGAGCTGTAGGTGAGTGTTAGCAGAAGTAAGAAAAATTATTCACATGCACTTTGATTTTTCTTTTTTCATCTCAGGGAAATCATCCTAGTGGCTCCTAGGGTTAATGCTCTCAAATAATCCACGTTTATGCTTTGCATGGACAGGAAGACAGACGAAAAACTATTGCAACGAGAAGTTTCAATATTCCTTTAAGATAGACCTGAATTTAAAAAACACTGTATCCAAATGAGACAGTTTCTCAGTGCTGGGTTTTTAGCAATCTGGTTTACAACTCTCATCAGAAAGAATGTAAATGAGTCCATCCTAGAACTAAGTGCTTTAAGACTTCTGAATTATATAATAAAATGGGGGTTGATATCTACTGCCCTTTTATTTAGCAAAATGCCAGCCCAAATGACCTCACTTCTAGTTCTTGACCCAACTCACGTTTCTAGCATTCTTTATTTTTTATACCTAATATAGTCCTTCATAACCCTGCCACTATTTAAAGCTAAAACTTTCACTCCATCCACCAAAAATAGGCAAAGAAAACAACATACAAATTTATACTTAAATTACACATTGGAGCACAGTGAAACTTACTTGAACAAAGATTTTGTCGTTTCATAATACCCTTACTTATTTGACATGGTGGCTACATCTAGAAATGGTTGGAACACTCTTTAAGATGATTGTTGGGCATATTTTAATACGTGTAGTGAAATCTTATTTTATCTGCTCTTTATTAGTCTTTTCCCCCCCTTTTATCTATGGAAACAAGTTCTCCACTTCCTTCCATTTATCTTGGACTTTCACTGCTCTTTGAAAAGCAGCAAAGATTTCTTCTTGACTTCCCAACTGCATGAGGACATGAACTCTTTAAGGGCAGGCTGGTTTCACCTCCAGGGTGGGCTGTGGTAAGGGGTCATGACCTTCAAGATCCACCCTGAGCTTTGTGTTCACGTGGACTCTTCTGTGTGACCTCAGATCCACAGGTGGAAGCTGTGTCTGCCTGGACATCCCCATAACAAAAATCTGACACTCATTGACTTCAACATCATTTCTTCCATTTTAATGGTGAGTAAAAGCATCTCCTCATTTCTGTTACAGCCTTTGGTAATGGAAACCCAGGAACCGTGGTGTGACCATGTGCCATTATACTGACTCTAGCAAACATGTTTGAGGAGAACAATCATTTGTCTACGATACATAGAAAATTTCTAATATGAACTCATTATTGTTGGGATGTCGGCTGTCTGCCCTTCCTGTGTTAGGGTTAAGGGTAAGAAAATGTAGCTCATATTGGGAGGAAGCAAAAAGTAATGGATAGGCCAAAAAGTTAGCAATTTTCTTTTTTGTGGGAGTGGCCACAAAAATATACATATACACCCATCAATAGCTAGTAAGTACCAGAGTTAGAATACAACAACCCAGGTTTTAGGGAACTTTCAGGTCTATGCTCAACATTCCATTGTATTCTTCACTGTATTAAAGTGTGTATCAATATTAAATGTTATGTGTGAATGTGTGCTTGTGAAAATCACTTCACTTCTTTGGGCCTGAGCTTTTTCACTTATAAAATGAAAAGCTTGTTTTAAAATTCAAATGTACCTAAGGTCCTTTTGTGGTCTGAAATTTTCCTAACTCCAAATCCAAGAAGGGTATATTTAGTACCTAAATATATTTATTGAACTTTTATATGCAAATTAATAGGCTTACTAACATGATTGCACACGATATCAAATGAATCTAACTGGAAGTCAATATTTTAATGACTCATTTACATATTAAAATTCAGAAGAAGAGACTGTTAAAGATCCATATTTCTGACAGCATCAGGATGAGAAGGATTTTTATTAACACAAGCCCAAATCTGTCTTCCTCTTAGCTGCCTAGTTTACTTAACTCCAGAAACAGGACCAATGCAATTGTCTACACATAACATGTCTTCTCATATTATCTCAGGTGCCTTTTAACTGATACTACCAATTTAGGATTTCATCTTGCCTAAAGTAATATCCATGTTACAAATCTACACCAAAACAATCTGTATAAAAATGAACTTCAGTCAATAAATTATCACCACCTTTTAAAAGCCTTTTTTCATCATGGATGGTGTGGTGGTGGTAGGGACATTGTGGGTGACACGAATCATTGATCTTTTTTGTTTTCTTTTAGAGTTTGCAGTAGAAAGGCCTTCAAAACAGGTAAGTCATGAGTGCAGTTTCGCATTCCAAAAGTTACACTCCTTTGCATGTCTCATATTTCAAAGAGTAAAGTCTATTGACCTTCGAGGAGACAAAAGGCTAAAAAAATCTAAGCACATTGTGTTCCAAACCAATATTTTCATTACGTTTTCTTACTGGCTGAGTTAGTCATGTCATTACTTGCTAATTACAATAGCAATGGGAAGGACAATGACATTTCTAGTTATTTTTCATGTGGATGATTGCTGTTACGTGCTTTGGTTACTGTGGAAAAAAAATTGGTATGAGTCTCACAAAAAATTGCCAAAGTCTTATGACCCACAAAAATTTCAGTCGGCCTGTTCCCCTTTTCAGAAGTTTTGGAATTAGAATGTTTATTTAACATAAATTTTAATTTAATATATGGGGCTATTTGTAAGGTAACTATGTGATAAATGTATCATTAAGTTAAAATGGTTGAGAAAGACAATCAAATTAGGGAGAAGTAGGAATCATGGAATGTTTGTGAAGAAACAATTTATTTTCCTTCAAAAATACAAATTAACTCTAGGTCCAGGAAATAATGCCAAAAATGGGTCCTTCAGGGTCTTATTTTAATGAACACATAAGAATGATTTGTACATAGGACATTAATTTACATGTATTAAGTGTTTCAAAAGAGGTTTGTTTTATGTAGTTTAAGTATTTATGCTAGCATTTTGCTTAACAACCTAGCTTTTAATATCACCAAAAGTATACGGTATTCTAGACCCTCATTGAATTATCCTACTTTCTAAATTGATATGTCTAAGTTACAATTCAAATATAATTCATATTTATTTCCCAGTTCATGCTGGGTTCATGATATTCCCCTCTCCCCAAACCTCAACCCATTTTTCCAGTATTCCCTACTTCAGAGAATGGCATCATTCATTCATTATTTAATTCATTAATTCATTACTCAAACATTTTGAGAGCCAGGCATTGTAAGCAGAACCCGGGATTTTCTCTTGACATTTTCCTCTCCCTCAACTCTGTATGTTTTGAGAAGTACAACAAGAGATATTTAGCTCTGGAAAAGACAGTATGCCTCTACCTCAGCCCCACAGTTCATTTGGCCAAGAGATTTGGGTATGAGAAGACAAGCATTTTTATTTCTTTGGATTTTACACAGGCCAAATATGGGTGAAGTATAGTTTAACACCCAGTGTGGGGGAGATGGGAGCACGTCAGTTAATGGTGATGCAGGGACTAATATTATTACTTCATGTCCCCGTGACAGCAATGAACAGAAAATGGATGATTTTCAAGTGGTATGTGGGTAGGGGGAAGCACGGCACACACAAGTCAGAGAAAAAGCAGCGCATGCGCACACACACGCATACGCACACATACACATACAGTCTGTTTTCCCTGCCCAGCTGTCTCACAGGCCACTCATTTGTGGATACTTTTTTCTTCCTGGTTCAGTAAATAACCACTTCAAAGATGTTAAAGCCTCAAAGAAATAACCATATCACTTTTTGGTCATTTATTATCCAGCCCTCTCTTTGTCTTAGCAAAAACTGTTTAGGAATACACTCACTGAGATGGATAAGTTAAATACTGGACGTATTCATTATGAAGGTATTTAAAGTTTAATATTATATATTCTATATACAGACGCTGACTAGTAGGGGTTTTTCTCATTGTTCTTTGTTTGTTTTTACTGCCATCTCCTCAGGCCCTAGCAATATCTGGTACTTAGTATTTGCTCAGTAAATATTCACAGAATGAAGATGTCCTCATGTACAGACGTGACAGAATGATTGCCATCATAAAGAAGTTTATCAGGGAGAGAGAGCCAGACAAAGAAACTTGGAGATTCTCCTCATTTGCCCATTACAGTCCTGGCCTTGGCTTTTACTAGATTACCTACGACTTTTCCTTTCTAAGTTCTCACCTGAATCTAATGGTGTCCCTAGACATTAACAATCTCTTCTGGCATATGTCACTTGACAACTCCGAATGATTTAGAGATATCAGGCTAATAAATCCACACTCGTTCCTGAAAATCACTAGCTAATGTTGAGGTTGATTGAGCCACTATTTTGGCAGTTGGCAGGACAGTTTTGTTTGAAGTGTGAAGTGTATTTAAGAAATTATTTGGGATCCCTGAGTATCCATAGTAGTCATGAACACGCCATACTTGCCACACTGATTTAACCAGTACTAAATCACTGATTTCTATCGTACATTTTAAACAGAAGCATCTTCACTGCCTGAACCCTGAACACTGACATGACCTGTCATTTTGTTTTTCTGAGAGGAAAAGATTAACGACAATATTTATTTTAGAAAAATCCTCAGTACATAGCTGTTTATATCTATCTTACCACTCCTTATCCCAACCAAAATTAGATCAACACAAAGCAAATAAGCAATCCATTGACTCTATCTTTTAATTATTTGTAATATAACATTAGTGCAATTGATTATAACAGTGGATGATGATTGTTGTCACTTTGGGGGAAGTGTCTCAAGTATACGCAACAGGATGAATTGTAATCCTTCCTTCATGACAAAGTCTTAGCACAGGTCCATGTACATCTCCTTCCCTCCTTTGCCTCCTTCCTTATCACTTAACAACCACACACTGACAATCTGAAACAGAAGGTAGACTTTGATAAGAACCTCCATCTAACCAGATGGTCAGCCATTATTCCATCCTTCGCCTCCCCACACCTGAAGGAATCATCATTTGGGATTCCATGTGCACCATTCTCTTGCTCTCCTTTTTATGTAGTTTTATTGAATCTAAATATCTTCTACAAGAATATTTATTTTAGTTGTTTATATCTTTGTAATGATGTCATTATGCTGGATATAATTGTATTGCTAAGATTTACCTGTATTGTTGCCTGTTCCTGTAGTGTGTTCATTTTGCCTTCTGCATAATATTCTATTGTGTGACTATACCACAGTTTAGTATATATCCACTTTCTTGTTCATGAGCATTTGGGTGCTTCTAGATTTTTGCTATTTTTAAACAGTACAGCTGTGAATATTTATGTATGTGTTTCTTATTGCTTTGCTTGTTAATTAACTGCTTGCCAGAGAACTCAAGATAATAATAGCTCCTATTTAAGTGCTTTCTATGCAACTGTCCTAACAGTATTTACATGTATATTAATTCACGTGAGCCTCACAACAACCAAATGAGGTAAATACTATTGTTATTTTACTGATATAAAAACAAAAACTCAGAGAAGTTAAGAAACTAGCCCAAGGTCACACAGTATTATGTAGCAGAGTCAAGCTTGAGAACCCAGGCAGTTTGGCTTTGTGTTCTTAAACAGTACATTATAATGCCTCTCTTAGATCTAAGAACCCGAAGGATTACAACAGTTTATAATATATAACTTGGCTATTGACCAAAATTCGAGTGTAGAACTATCATAATTCATATTAATCAATGTATAGTACATCCTGTAATAAGTAATCCTGAAAATGCTCATGCATATTATAACCACCCTAAAACACATTTCATATAAACTTCCTTGTATATTTTTTATCATAGGCACAAGGCTCTTTGCAAATTTGTTTCAATGGGATGATCACTGTTTCTGATGCTGAAGATACAACTGCTTGCTCCCCAACCCAGTGTGGCAGTTCTCTGACACATTTTTCCCAGACATCTCTTGAGCGCATCATTCTAGAGGACAATCATCGGATGCTCCAGGCCCATTTCATTCCCTGTTAAGGAGCCCAGGCTTCTTCTATGCCTTTGTGCTAAGGGCACAATCGGGGCCCTGGGTGGCTGTCACAGAATCAGGTAAGGAGTTTAAAGCAGAGGGGACTGGGCTTCTCACTTCCCAGAGGAGGAGATGCTCCCAGGTGAACAGCAAAAATGCTCACCAGTCAGTAAAGCAGCATCCTCAAAAATGTACGGAAGTTGTGGCAAACATATGAAGCATGTCTTTCCTTAAATTTGCACGTTACTATGTAATAACTTATAGTCAGTAAATTTGGTCAAGAAACTATATTGTCATAGATACACGTAAAATATAAAGAACAGGAAGCACATACAGCATTTGTTTACTTTGTAAGCCCCAAAGCCATCATCAGAGCCACCCTTTATGGTTCCATGAATTTCTCATTCATCCTGGTTCTGAAGGTTTAGTCTCAAGAGGAAGAATGAGCCATCAGGTGGATGAGTCATAGTCTAGTTACAATCACAGGAACATTCAAAAATGAAATCATTTTATTCAGCTGAACAAAACTTATAAAAAGTAAATTACTTCATATACATTTGGCAAAAGACTAATTAGCTATTTTGAGTATTCCTGGAATTATCTCACCCATTCTTTCCACCCTCCATGACGCCTGCTTCTCTCTCTCTCCTTTCCCAGTGCTTTCCTGGTCATGCTAATAAAAATGGAAAAGGAGGAAGAAACATGTGGTCTTGACAACCTTCAAATCATTAAGGCAGGGGAAAAAGGCCCCCCAAGAGTACTCTTTTAAAAGTAAGCATCTTTCAAAGCTACAAATAAAATACTTTCAAGACAGTTTAATATTATCTCTATCATTGCTTTTACAGACTATCTTTGAAAATCTGAATTAGAACGTTATTTCTAGATTTCCAAACTTCAGCTACATCTGTATCTATCTCTACGTTATGTATCTCTCTCTCTCTTTTCTCCATGCAGATTTTTCAATATATATCAACACTTAAAATATGATAAATAAATGGCAAACAATAGGATATATTGGAGTATATAAGGAAGCCATTTGATGTAAAACTAATTCTGCCTGACCTTGTTTTTCCAAAAGGCCCTGACGTGGCCTGTTGAGCATGCATTGTATATCTGCTTTAAGTATTTACTATGTCCCAAAGACAAGAACAATGCCCTTTAAGATAAAGTAACTTCCCCCACATTGGCATTTCCTTAAGGATAAGCATCTCTCCCTAGGCTAGGGATTGATTGCTGACCTGCTGTGACCACCCAGCTCGAGACCACAGACCTGCTACCTGCTGAGTCCGTCAATTGCTGTGTGAATCGCTGTGCTGGCTGGGTAATCTCGTGACTGTTGTAAAAGGGACATTCTGATCATACGTGATACATGCTCTTTGATGGTATATAACCACTCTGTACACCCCACTTCTGTGGTGCCTTTCCTTCCTTGGGGAAGGAAGGCCCTGGGCTAGTCCTCAGAACTGGCTCATAATAAACTCACCCCAATTTCTATTTATAGATTGGTTATGGATAATTAGCATCAACAAATAAAAGTCAGAGCTGATTACGTATAAACTTGAATTCTTCTTCTGTTTGTCAAAAATTTTAGTTCAATTCTTCTTGTGAACCAAAGAGCTCTTTAGCTTTTTTTTTTTTTTGTGAGGAAGACCAGCCCTGAGCTAACATCCGTCGCCAATCCTCCTCTTTTTGCTGAGGAAGACTGGCCCTGGGCTAACATCGTGCCCATCTTCCTCTACTTTATATGGGACGCCGCCACCGCATGGCTGACAGGCAGTGCGTCGGCGGGCGCCCGGGATCCGAACCGGCGAACCCCGGGCTGCCAAGCGCGGACTAAACCGCTGCGCCACCGGGCCGGCCCCTAGCTTTTTTTTTTTTTTTCAAAATAAAAGGAAACCAAACTTACAGGAAAGAAGCTTACATTTCGCTGAAACTAAATGGCAGGTTTCAAAGAAAGACTAATCTTTTGTATTAGGGTAGGGATAATTATTGGTGAATTTTTTTCCCCAATTTTCTAAGTGTTTGTGATGTGTTGTTATTTTTTAAACGAAATTAAAATAAGCATATAAGTAAATTATAGCACACCCTGCACCTGCATTTAAAAGAATATATCCCTGTGACACGGCAAAAAAATCGACCTAGGATTCCCTAACATAAACCTTCATGCTCCTTTAATATCTTTGATTATCTTAAAATCCCATCTTCCTTTATTGAAACCTCACTCACTTGCTTTTCAAAGTTTGGTTCGAACTCTTCATATCCCCCACTGCAGCCCAGTCACCCACATCTTTGCATATTTCTACATGCTGATCACATGTGCCATTCATCCGACATGAATCATAAACTCTCTTACAACAATCTGATATGACTCCTGGGATTTTTTGGTGAGGAAGATTGGCCCTGAGCTACCATCTGTGCCCATCTTCCTGTACTTTGTATGTGGGACAATGCCACAGCAAGGCTTGACGAGCGGTGTGTAGGTCTACACCCAGGATCTGAACCTGCAAACCTTCGGCTGCCGAAGTGGAACTTAACCGCTTACGTGCCGAACTTCACCGCTACACCACCAGGCTGGCCCCTGATATGGCTACTGTTTTATTTAACCTTTTATATGCATTACCTTTCTAGCTACATTATAAATATCTTGAGGGGAGAGACAAAGTCACTTAAAGGTTTTGGCTTCAGTTTCCACATCTGTAAACTGAGGAGGACTAGACGTCTAATTTCGTTAACTCAGCGTGATATGATTCTTGTTCCCAGGACTGACAGTCACCATGATCATTGTAGCTTTGCTTTCACAAAACTTTCCCTAGCTCAGAGATCTTAGAGTCTACATTAGAAGACAGAATGTTCCCTCAGTCCTGAGGCCCGCTCACTGTGGATGTCTTATTGTTCTTCATCTTGGGACATAAAATAACATGTTAGTGGCCAAAAGTATGATGTGTTCAGACTTATTACTTAGGTCAATTTTTGTTAAACAGGCAAAGGGAATTTTCCTATGGCCAATTAACAGTGTCTGAGTGCTTATGTTTTCAATTAGATCTACATTTACCCCAAATTTTCAAGATGGAGGAAATGTGTTTTCCTCATATTTAACACTCAAGTTCTTTCCCACATGATGGCATGATGCCGTATTTGTATTATGGTCACTAGTTTCCAGCACTGAAGTGTTTTTTGTTTCGTTTTTGTTGTCTGTGTGAGGTACACAGCTGCTTTCACGCTGCAGGAGCCCCCGTCTTAGCAGTTACGGAACCTGAATTATGAAGTAGCCGTGGCTGCTAATGGCAGAAGTGAGCACCGCCCATCTGCTGCCCACACCGCGTGGGAAGTGGGTGGGTAGGCAGCCAGTGGAGATGCAAAGAGATCATGCTGCCTGATGGAGGTTAGAGAAACCAAGCTCTTCGGGTAAATATTGATGGGCCTTGAGAGACACAAAACTGAGTCATTGCTCTATTAGTAAATTGCAAATAAATATGTCCAAAACATTACAAGGATCCTGCTAATGAGATATTTGGAATTATTTAAAACCAATTTAATGCTGTCCTCAATTAAATAAGACAGAATTGTGTAACAGATCTAGACAACTTTTTAGCATAGATATTTAATTTCTCAAGTTCAACTAGAGCAATTTGTGGAAATTTATGGGTCTAACAAAGTTTGAGTTCACACAGTCTCTTGCCGTACAACACCATCCAAGTGAGTTCTAAGGGTCAAAGTGCCTACAGAAATTGCAGAGCAGGTGAAGCACATCTTAGGCGTCCTACCACCCTTGTTCCACGTTCCACCTCCCATCATCTTTTTGCATGTGTTTCATTACAATCAGATCTACACTTCTCCCAAGGAAAATTCCCAAACTTATGTTGGGGGTTCGGCAATAATACTTGAAGCAATGGCAGAATAAGATATGAATGTGTTTGAAAGAGGGGCTATGTAATCCAAATGATAGCTATTTGAAGATTCCTGAATTCACTTCTCAAGCCCCGACCTGTCTTCCGACTGCCAGACCTGGAATATCCACTGCCTATTCAACATGTCCACTTGGATGTCCACCAGGCACATCAACATGACCTCCCATTCCACCCCACCACTTATTCCCTCCTCCTATAGCATCTAACTTTTCTGTAAACAATACCACATTTTGGCTGCCAAGACCAAAAACAGTGACGTGATATTTAACTCATAATTTCTCTTACATCCCTTACCCTCATTTATGAGCAAATTCTACTGTCTCTGCCTTCAAAATATATCCAGAATCCAAATACTTCTCGTCACCTTCTCCACTACCACCTTACACCTTAGTCTAAGTCTATTTCAGTAGGCTCATGATTGGTCTCCCCTTAGTCCACTTGTATCACCCCTTTCTACTGTTTCCAAACAGTAGATGTCTCCAAACAGAATGATGTCTCCATAATCTGAGAGAGATCACTCATTCTCCTGTTCAAAACCCTTCAATAGCGTCCCATCTCCCATCCTTACCGCAGCCTGCAGGGTCCTCCATGTCCTAGGCCCTCTATATCTCTGGCTTCATTGTTACGACTCTCCCTCTTTGCTCATTCTGCTCCAGGCTCGCCGACCACCTCACTGCTCCTTGAACATGCCAAACCCACAACAATCCCAGAGTCTTTGCCTCTGCCTGGAACACCTCCTCTATAGATCCCCAGCTCTCTCCTTTCATTCTTCAGGTCAACACTTAAATGCCACCTATCAGAGAGACCTTTCCTAACCTCTCCATATAAAATGCCCTCCTCCATATTTCCTTTACCCTTAAGAGTTTTTTCTTCAGAGCACTTCTTGCCATCTCTCTTCTTACTCGTTTGTTTATTATCTTTTCCCCACCATAGGAATGTAAACTCAGAAGACCGGGGACCGTTATCAGGAGAATGTGATTCAGAGGCAGGAAATTCAGTCATGAGGTGGAGGCTACAGAGAGGTTCTGCCTACACAATGGTATCCTGTGGCTCCACACAGAGTAGTTAGGGGAAGGGATGAGTATTACGAATTGCTGAAATCAATCATTTTTGTTTTTCCTTTAGGAAATGCAAAGAGGTAGTCAACTTTACCAACTTTACCACTTAGGGAGCTGTGGGAAATATTGCTGTTGTGGATAAGACTGCAAGAGAAAGTCAAAGAGTGGAATAAGTCAGTGCTTTATAATTTGATCAATAGCATCTAGAATCATTACTATTTGCTAATTGCTCCACTGTCATTATATTGCAGCACTGCATATGTTAATATTGCCATAGGTTCATGCTGAACACCATTATTTGTTTTTGTAGTTGTCTTATGTGAAACTAGACAAACAATCATGATCTGACTTTGGACTCTGATCGTGGGCATTGATTCCAACCAATGCTGACACAATTCAGTGAAATTTGGAATCACTACCACTACTCACAACCTTCATTTTCAATTCTATAAATGGGATAGAATAGCTACCACTTATCCTAAGTATAGTAAAAAAATTACTTTCTTGATGATAACAATCTTCATTACTCAATTGGATATATGGCTGATTTCCTACCTTACATTTAATTTCCTTGAGTTTTGTTAAGATTATCAGTGATGAGATATTGCCTTATAAAAATAACACATTTGCATTTTAACAGGTTGTCTTCAATTTCTTTCCACAAAAGTATCCCAAATGGGATAATGGGAGGGGCCAGCAGGCTGGAATGTAGGATACTTTTGAACAATGCCTTACAGTGAGCCTCAAAGCATGCCATTGGTCAACTAGACTTCTGATCCTACACTTGGTCTACACTGGGTCGATACTTGAATTTCATGAATACACTAAGCTGGCATCATGTAGAATAATGGCAGAGGGCACAAACTTAATGTTTATCCATCTTTATTTAAATTTGCTTTAGGCTCTTCAGCTCGTCAGCACACAGAACTTGTAACCTAAAATTTGTACAGAAATATGTTTTACAACAGCAATGAGTAATACCATCTTACTCCCTGTGTATCTCAAATCATTTGAAACTTTTATTTAGGTCATCTTCAAAACACCTGATTCTATGAAAAGATAAGGAATTGTGTTTTTGGACCACAAGTTAAAGGCTTGTAAATCTTTGTTGAAAAAAACAAACTACTTTACAGTGGCATTTTTCAAGACAGGTTTTAGGAACTATCAAGATTTTCTAGTAAATATACATGAATTTATTTGCAAGTAAAAACCAATTTATTTTACTTCATCATTAGCTTTATACTGCTTTTGGAAAGCATGCCGATATAATTTGTCTAAACTGAGAAAGCGATGTTAAGAGTAAAAGGGGATGTCATTGATACTTATGCTGACATTAACAGGTATAAAATGGGACTATCCCAGGTAATAAGGCAAAAAAGGGATGACTTAACAAAATTCATTCTATTTTAATATTAATTTAGTCTCCACAATTTATAGCTTTTCTCTCCAAGAAACACTCCTGCACTCCAAGAAAGAGATAACAAAGTTAAGAAAAGGCATATAACAAGGTCAAGGGACAGATGTAAAACAAAATAAAATAACTTTTCAGACTAAAGAAGAAAATTTTTAATTCAGCCCGGAATGATTAAGGCTGAATAAAAATGGGACTAAAATTTTAAAATCAGAAAAAGCAGTGGTAAAATTAACTCTCCTTTTTTCCTAAGCCCTAACTTACAAGGATTAAAAGATACTCCATTGCACTTCAAAATTTTTTTGATAAAAGTAGATTAAAAATTATTTCATGTAGTGAGGAGAAAATTTCAGGGGCTCAATAATTTGAATTATAGAAGACTGAAAATGTAGACAGAATCAAAATCCTTTAAAAGGATGCATGAGTGACAGCTCCATTCATGTTTCCCTTTCTTGGTTATAAAAGGCTTAAAGACAGAGATCATAAATAATAAATGAAAAATACTAAATGCTCAACAGATAAAAAGTAAATACTGATAGCTCAGTAAATGTTTCTGGAATATGTACTATGTAATATTCATGCTCATTGCACAATGTCCTATAATGCTACTACTGGAGCGCACCCAGCAAACCTAAAGTCTACTACATTTTTTTAGTCTGCTCAGAAAGAGAATACTTTTCTATATACAAGCCACACAGCAAGAGACCTAAAAGAAAGCAGCCTTCTTTCCTTTTTGCATAATAAATAGAAATAGACACAACTTCTATATCCCCAGAGGATTTCATAGAAAAAGTATTTCAGAACTAATGTGTATGATCCAAATTAGGAGCTATTTTCAAGAAGGGTAACATCCCCTTCTGCCCTCAGCGTCCAAACAGAGAGAAGGGAGTGGTCTACATGCTAATGCCTACTGCTGGGGCGGGCTGGTGCGTAGACTTCGGGGCCAAGCCAACTGGGTTACAGCCCATTCTACCATGTCCACATGGATAGATAGCTTCAAGCAACTTACTTATCCTCTCCCTGAACCTGGATTTCCTCCTCTATAAATAGGGATAACAATGGTGCCAACCTCCTAGGTTGTGGAAGGATCCAGTGATTAATATACATAAAGTACTTTTGTAGTGGGTCTGGCACACAATGCCAAAACTGTTACTACTACTGGTATTAAAAAGCAAACGTTTCCTTGGTGTTGATACTTGTGACTAGTGGCTGAATCATTTCAGATACGGGTCCCTTTTCTTGCCTTGGTCTTTCATGCAAATGAATTCTCTAGCCTGGGGTTCTCCTTTTAAAACCTAATTTTTTTAAGGCGTGTACTACATCTTGGTTTCGAGAGACAAAATGAATTCTCCTAGAGTCACGGTTGTCTCTTTACTGCACAGATGGCTGAGTAAAATCTGTGTTGACTGCACCTTCATCTTGCACATCAAGGCTCTAAGAGCAGCAGCTTCCTGAGATTGACTACAAGCCGATTTTGATTGATTGGTCTCACCGGCGCACCAGACTGTGGGGGCAGATAAGAAGCCCACTGGGAGAAAACATCAGGGAAGGCAAAGATGCTGTGACACAGTCCAACCCTAGATGACAGATGTCCCTTTGCAGGAGAGGATTGGGGAACAGGCTTCGGCAAAGGAAAACTGCAGAGCAACAAAATGATCTTGATTACTAGTGACATTTAATTGCAATTAGATTTTGTGCATGTGTGTGGCGAAGATTAGCCCTGAGCTAACATCCATTGCCAATCCTCCTCTTTTTTTGCTGAAGAAGATTGGCCCTGGGCTAACATCCGTGCCCCTCCTCCTCTACTTTATACGTGGGATGCCTGCCACAGCATGGCTTGATAAGCAGTGCATAGGTCCGCACCGGGGGGATCTGAACCTGCAAACCCCAGGCGGCTAAAGCAGAGCACACTTACCTAACCACTACGCCACAGGGCCAGCCCCTCAATTAGATTTCTTAACAGCAAAAAAGATAATAAAGTTCTTCAGCCTTTTTCAAGTAAAATTGCTCAAGCTCGGGACATTTTAGTGCCCATTCTTTCTGCAACATCATCAAACACAGGTTCACTGTACTGAAAAGAGTTAATGGCCAGCAGAGGAGCTCTTCTGGCTTCAAAGTTCAAAGTTATATGCACTCAGACTCAGCCACACAAATTATTCCCTGGGAGAAACCTTCAGTGAGTTGCTAGGAGATTACCAGTTTATGTTTTCTTTTGATTATAGGGCATAACCGCCCCACTGTCAAAATGCCAAAAGTCAAAAAAAGGCAGTGATTGCTTAAGAATAATTTTTTCCTGTTACTTGCAGTGCGGTATTGAATCCTGGACTGTCTTGCATGAAGGGAGGAGATTAAGGGAGCCGTGAAGATCTACATAGTAGAATTATAAGAATTGTTACCTGAGCAAGGCCAGTATTTCTCCAGTTGTGGTCAGCATGTGACCAATATTTAATACATATTTGTTTAATCAAACTGAATTGTAATTTTTTAGTAATTTCTTAAAAACTAGTAGTATGCATATGTATGGTGGGTGGCTTATGGTTTAAAAGAAGTGCTTACACATACATGCAGGAGCCGACCAGGGGTCAAAAGAGATAAAGTGCCACAGACTGAGGAGTACAATTAGCTCAACCCTCTGGATTGAAGTAAAATAAAAAGAGAAAAGACCGTAACCATTCTGGCCCCAAGATCAGGGCTCATTTCATTATGCCACACTATCTCCTATACATCCGGTTATGAGATATATAATTCTTTTTCTATGATGATAGCCAATATACTGTAGTGATTAAAAGTGACAACCTGGGGGGGCTGGCCCCATGGTGTAGTGGTTAAGTTCAGCATGCTCTGCTTTGGCAGCCCGGGTTTGCAGGTTTGGATCCTGAGCGTGGACCTACACCACTTGTCAGCCATACTGTGGCAGCATCCCACACGAAATAGAGGAAGATTGGCACAGATGTTAGCTCAGGGCTAATCTTCCTCAAGCAAAAAAAGAGGAAGATTGGCAATAGATGTTAGCTCAGAGCGAATCTTCCTCACCAAAAAAAAGGGGGGGGTGGACAACCTGGGTTTAAATAATTAACTCTTACTACTTACTAGCTGCATGACTTGGGGTGAATTACTTACAGGTGTCGTGCCTCAGTTTCTGCAACTATAAAATGGGGGAAATAATAGTACATATCTCATAGGATCAATGTGAGGAATTAATATATGTAATTATAATGAAATGATGTATGTAACATACTTTAAAAAGTACCTGGTACCAAAGAATGATTACAGGAATATAAGCTATCATTTTCACTGTGATTATTAGCATTATTAGCACTATTTTATCATGCTCTAAATACAGTTCATCACCATCCAAGAGTTTGAGGACCAGGTGGATGAAACTTCAAAAAGTTGGAAAGCCACAAGTTTAGATAAATATGAACAGACTAACCAAAGTGGAAAGAGTTCAAGGAAGCAAAGAGAAAGCTGAGGTTTTCTTAAATCTCCTGTCTTGCTAGTTGTTGAATATCACCTTATTCTCAATAATTTGGTGTATGTGTGCTTTGGGCTGCCTAAGGTTGGCTACATATTAAGCACATCCTGTGCACAAGGACATCTATGTTTATTCCACTTAAAAGTCATGTTGCCCTGGTGTCAAGCAACAGACAATGCACTTCTCTGGGATTTGAGAGTTCCAGGTTCTGGTCGCCAACTGGGGAAGTTGCGTAGGTGTCTTTGGGAATCTTTATAGCTTTATGGACTTGTCTCCTCATTTGCAAATGAGAGAGTTGGATATTTAGACAATATTTCCTTAATCTCCACATTTTTGTAATTTTAGGATCTATCTTTACAATAGCAGTTGTGCGCTATATACAATCTCCTTTGTAGGTTAGCTCTAAGCAAATCTGTCATATGGAAACCCGGAGTCATAAATCAGAAACAGCTAGATGATTTATTTTTGCTCTACCAATGAGTCATACTCTCTACAAATGGATTATCAGATTCCATTAAATAGCAAGTTTGCCCAATGACTCTAAAATAGAATCTAGTTTTCAAAAAATCACCTTGTCTGTTGTCTATTGTACAAAGAAATGTATGTGATAGAGCTGTTAAGCGGTGAATTTTTAAAACTACTCTGGGAAATCATTTGGTTAGAGAGAGATTACCAAGAAAAATGAAAAGGAAAATTCAGTCTCTCTGGTTTGGAGAAGGAGCAGGTGCGAGTCACAGCTTTGGTACTAAAATGAGAAGGCTCCTTGGAAAATGACGTAAACAGACTTGCCAGTATTATTTTTATAGCGACTCTCAAACCCGCATGAACTCTACACTGTAATTAATTATTAAATGTGATCCAGGCTAGGCAGTCTATGCTAACACAATTCAGATACGTTTTTCTCTCCAGCATTTTGTTATCAGTTATGCGATATATAGAGTAACAGCTATAAGGATCAGTTTCTGCAACTCCATCCCTCAACCTGCTTTTTTATTGTAAATAAACCAGACGAGGGGGGAAAAAAGGCAAAGGGAGAAAGTACCATGTTTCAAGAACATTTGTCTTGATATTTTAGTGACAAGCTTAATCTAATTAATTATATTTGGCTCTGACTAGCTTAGCATAAGGTGTTAGTTTTCAGCTGCAAATGAGTAGCACTTGACAAGGTGAGAAATCCTCCTTTGATTGTTGAAATCATCCGAGATGCATTTCTAATCTGTTTTGAAAATGAAAGCCCTATAGTAATATGTGATAGGAAAACTCTTTTCTCGTACGTAACAACTGAGTTATATAATAGAAGTTTTAGCTGGGCACGTGGCTTTAGCCAGGTTAAGACTACATTTCTTAGATTCCCTTGCTTTGTGACCAAATTTTGGTTGGTGAGCATGAGAGGAAATGATGTGTGCACCATCCAAGGGGCCGACAGCCTTACGGGAAGGGGGCATGCCTTCTGCTTCTGCTGGCTGGAATGTAGACCTGCTATTAGGATCTGGAGCAACCATCTTGACCATAAAAAGGAAGCCATGTGTTGAGTGTGGAGGAAGGAGCCCAAGTCCTTCACAATTATGGACATACTCACCCTGCACTATCAACCTGTACTTTCACACGAGTGGGCCATAAAGATCTCTCTCATTTAAGCCTCTATTGCTTTGGATCTCTGTAACAGCACTGAGCTTTTATCCCAATGAATGGACTACCACAGTTGGAATCCAGCAAATTGTAATAATCTCATTTAATTTATATTTATGAATAGTTATAAGGAGAAAGTCTCTAATTTTATAGTGAATTTTATTTTCCTTCTAACTGCCACAGGTTGAGTGAAATGTTGGCTAGTAAACATATTCCAGGTGGCACTATAACCTCTGCATCTCTTTCAAAGATCTTATTTCCTTCCTTCCACTCTTCCTTGAATGACTTATCATCTCTATCAGACTTTAAGTTCCTTGAAGACAAGACTATATTCCACATTCCATTGTTTTCTATCCTGTAGACTGAACACAGTGTTTTGCATGTAAAGAGTTCTAAGTGAACCTTTGTTAAAGAAATACTCAAAAGAGATGCATAGAGTTGTATTAATTTTTAACATAAGCATGCATGTAATTGAATGCCTGAAACAAACAATTGGACAATAAACACCTAAATTAAACATAAAATTTAATCTCTAAATTTCCAGACACACATTTATCAATCACTAGTAATAACACATTTAAAGAGAAATTTCAATGGAGTTTATAAGTGATTCAATACATCAAGAAACAGCCTTAGGCACAAAAAACATTAACATGATCTATTTAATAAGATGGAATTTTTAAATCTGTAAACCTTTAAGAATAAAGCACTTCAGACACAATATTCATTCCCTTATTGATCATTTCTAGTAAAAATTATCTGAAAGTTAAGACAGCCAAAACCTATAAACGTCAAAATATCCATGGAATGTCTTATAGGAAACAAAATGATTTATTCTGAGGTTTAGAAAATTTTAAATTGAAAAAAATGCCTTAAATTCTTCATTTTTCCTTCGTTGATACTGTAACAGTAGATTCTGGTTATTTACAAATAATGTAAACATTCTTTACACGTGAGAGAATTGCTACAACCAAATGATGAATCAAGTTGTATTTTTACCTTGTATATAATGCACTGTGTGTGTAATGCATTCTGTCTTTGCAATGCAGAAACAGGGACAATATTAAGGTTTCTGGACGTTTTCTAAAAAATTTTCAGAAACATATCTTGGCCAAAAAAAGGCAAACTCTTCCACGAATCTAAGAGGGTACCTGGGTCCTAGGTGTTCCACCTTGCTAACCCATCTTATGTGAGAACTATGCCGGGTGCTGGAAAACATGTTGTTTATTATCCTTTGATTTCTGAGACCTAGAGTATGCATTTACTGAATTTCTGAAAGATATTTACATTATCATCCCAAAGAATAAGTTGCTATTTTTTCACAGTGGAAGTACTGATAAATCTATTCCTTGGACTGAGGCAGTGTGGGATGAGGAATATCGAACTGGGGTTTTAAAAGCTTAGATTCTGAAATTTGCTAAGAGAGTAGAACTAAAACGTTCTCACCCCTGCCCCCAAAAAACACAAAAAAGGATAAATATGTAAGGTGCTGGATGTGGTAATTAACTTGATGGGGGAATCCTTTCACAACGTATGCTTACATCAAATCTTCATGTTGTACACTTTAAGTATCTTACAATTTTATTTGTCAATTATACCTCAATAAAGATGAAAAAAGAAAAAGAAGATTAGACCCTTGCCATGGTTCCAACATGGGACCGTAGACATATCTCTTCGTCTCCCTGGGCTTCCAATTTCTCATCTTCGCAGAGGAACTGATGCTGAAGGTTTTGATCTACCTCATGGGATTGGTCAGAGGCTAATGTGAGACAATCAAGGACAAAGTACACCATGAACAAAAAACAAATTACAATGCAAGCGAACTTCCTAATTCCTTCTTTTCCCCCCACTCTTTAAGTGTGAAAGGAACATTCGATCTGTTATCTATTTGTAGACAAGATCACCATGGTGATTGAATCTGTGCCCTAACTTTCTGAAAGAACAACAGAACAGGTAGCAGAGAACTCTTTGAAGCTTGTGTAATCAAACTTTCTGGATCAGTCAGTGAAAACCTTGCCCCATTCCTTGTTTTGTCACATTCAATTGGAATTTTGATCCAGATGTGAAATGCAAACAGGGTTGGGAGCCAAACACCATGGAGAAAGAATTTTTTTGGTATAACCAGAAGATGATCCCTAGACCACAGTTTCAGAGAAGCCAAATATTTTACCGTAAAGTAGAAGAAGAAAACACCCAGATCTTTCTGCAGAGTAAAATGATTTCTGTTTTCACATGCTTTGGAGAAAAGGGGAAAACAAGAGTGCTTTTAGGAGACTAAATCCATCACTTGAGGACGGGCATTGCTCCAGAGAACTGAGGTCTTTCTCTTAGAAATTATAGACTTTTGTTCCTTATAATTAGGTCCAGTGTTGCTCAACTTTCAAATGATTTAGAGAAAACTATCATGTGAGATTATAATTTTTCTCCAAAACAACCTTCTCAATGTGTATCAAAATGTAGTAAGGGAGAAAAATGAAAAGGTCTTTAGATGTTAACCAAAACAATAATTTAAGCCCCAAGGCATTACATAAATGAACACCATTGCTACCTGTTAAAAGGTCATGAGTTCTGTAACAGATGTTAGAACAAATCGTACTTCAGAATAATCCACAAAAATAAATAGAAAGGAGATCATGTTTTGCCACTGGGCCCAGACAGGGTGATGAAACAGCTATGATCATGTATAAGCTTTATCTGCTTATCTGGAGAATGGTGTCAGGGATGTGTGTTACTTTCTGAGTTTTGTTTTTTAAAAAAATGAAAAACTTAATTAATGAAAAAATTTAATTAATGAAAAGTTAATTTCATGAAACTCTAATAAGACAGGAGAGTTCCTGATTCTTTGGATCTCAAAGTGATTCTTCAATCCTAATTAGCTATGAGAAATTATATTTATTTTAAATTATTATTATTATCCTTCATGCAGGTATTTAATTAGAAAGTGGCATTATCTAGAAAACTGTTTGTGTAATTTTTTTCTAATTGAGTTCAACATGAAGCAGCTATGTTGCCTTTTTGTATATTTTTAAAGGTATGAAAATTCTGAGTATCACTTCAGGCTTTGCAGATTGGTACTCCACAATGAATCTGCTTCTGGCATCTGATTGATGATAAAAAATAATCAAGAATGGATCATTAGTTATTCTGGGAGAGAATTTTGAGAAAGCTGTTGAAAGAGTAGGATTTGAAGAGACCATGGGGTCCTTTTCTTTCCTCCTTGTGTTTAGCCTAAGAACTTTGTCTCCTTTTCCCTTTAATTAAAGGCTGAAGCATTGATAACACTATGGATGTTAAGTGTTTACTAACTAGAAGCACCTGAGCTTTTCTTAACACTCTAATGTTACCCAAAACCCTACCCAAGATAGGCACCAAAAATGCCAGGAAAATAACCAGTTTCCTAAGATCCACATAATTTTATTTTCTTTAATAGCTGAAGTGGGCCAGAGCTGAATTCACATCGTCACAGGGGGAAGAAAGAAAACATCTGAGAAATTAATCAATCCCAGAACCACTTCAAGGTATATTGTGTTTTGGGCACAACCTTGGCCATGAAGGCAAGCGCCTGAAATAACACAGATGCCTTCTTGCTGTGGCCTAACAGCAACTTCACTGACAACACAGAGAAAAGGACTCTTTTGCTCCATCTCCCTTAAGAACTTGGAAAACAATCTTATGTTTTTGGAGAATAAGTACCCGTTTAGTTTGAATTATGGATCACATAGAACAGGCTTATGTTTTAATAAGCTTAAACCTAAGGAACAAATGTTCACAGAGCAACCTCTTCGTATGAGGATCATGAGGAGATGACCAGGAGGCTTTAAGGGAAGCCAGGAGAAAAAAAAAAAGATCCAATACACCAACACGAAGGGTGCCCAACACCCAGAGAGAGCAGAGACACACCGATTTGCTTCAAGCGCTACTCTGAGTCTCAGTCTATTCATCTCTGTAGAATAATTTCCAATATTTGTTAAGGCACACAGAATCTGGGGGCTTGAGGTGGTGGGGAGTGTGTCTTATCCATACTGGAAATATTACAGCTCTGGGGTTTTGTAGTACTTCTTTTTTTTTGACGAGGAAGAGTGGCCCTGGGCTAACATTTGTTGCCAGTCCTCCTCTTTTTTGCTTGAGGAGGATTGTCCCTGGGCTAACATCTGTGCCAATCTTCCTCGATTTTGTATGTGGAATGCCACCACCGCATAGCTTGATGAGCCATGTGTGTAGGTCTGCGCCCGGGATCTGAACCCACGAGCCCCAGGCTGCCAAAGCAGAGCGTGAGAACTTAACCACGAGCCACCGGGCCGGCCCCTGCAGTACTTCTTTATTAAGGGAGCATCCTTCTAGTTTAACTATCTCTGTGGGGTCAAGGAAGAAAAAGTAGAGTTCATGGTCACAGAGCAGGTCATTAATCTTGTTTCAGTGAATGTCAAGGTCTGGGTTCGTAAGGAGTGAGAAGAGAGCAAGGGTGGTATATATTAATCCATAGACTCCAGTGGTTTTTGCAGCTACATATTTTTAATCACTTACTTTAATTTTTCTTGATATGCCATGTACACAGGGGCAGATACCTAGGAATTAACAATCTTGAGTGTTTTTAGCATCTATTTGTTACCACTGGACATTCCAAGTAATGTTGCTCCTCCATTCCATATGCCAATGTCTTTACAATTGGACAGCAGGAAGCAGTTTCGAGGGGATAATAAGTTAGCCTTTCATTGTTTCAGCTCCAAGTGGAGTTAACAATCCAAGAATCTTAGCATTAAAAAGATTTTGGGTTTCTTGACTTCCATATAGCCTCTTTGGCTTTTTTTGAGGATGCTTGAGTGGTTTAGGAAAAAAGAAGACACATCATAAATTTAGATCTTAAGCTGTGCTGGGACAACTTTTGTGTGTTTTTATTGAATACTTGGGGGTATTTTCATGCACAGAGGGTGAAAAAAGACAAAAGTTAATGGTCTGCTTAGCTACCGGAAGGAGCTAGTTATCCTTCAACACCAATTATTTTCTGGAGTGCTGTGCTTTGCAGAATTGACCTCTGTACCAGTTTCCTAATGTGACATGCAATGACCAGATGCATAGTTCCTCTTCGAGAACTCAAGTGGGTGTCCCTAACTTAACTTTCCTATGTATTTTCACCATCATCTGTACTGTTGCCAGAAGACTCTTCCAAAAACTTAGCCCAATTATGTCGCTCGCTTCTATCAAAACTTCTGGCGGGTATCTGTTGCCTGAGAGGTCAACTTCTAACAATTCAGTATGACCTTAAGGCCTTCCCCTGATCTGATTCCATTCTCCTTTTTCAGTCTCATCTTCCACCACATCCCTCACTTCAGCCATGTCCATCGGCGCCTCTTAAAATCCACCGTGGACATTCATGCTGTTTTCCAATCTGGATATAGAATTTCCTTAACTTTTTTATTTCCCCAAATCCCACCCACCCTTCAAGGCTTCCCTCCCCCTGAATTAATTACTCTTTCTTTCTGTGTTTTTTAAAATGCTCGTAATCTGTTCAAATCCTGTAAAATACAATTTATTTTCCCCCGGTCAAAAAGAGTCTCTGAAATCATGCACGTATTCCTCACAGCCTGGAACACGGAAAAACTCTCAAAGCAGCTCATTCATGTGTCTGATGTATTAACTGTGATTATTCTTCCTGTGTTCTCAAGACGCTTTCCCTGAGCAATACTAGAATACTTATTTCCGCCATGCCTGTCTGTTTCTCTCACTATAACATCTGTGAGATTAAGGCTAATTTCTTTTTCACCATTTCTCTCTCATGGCATCTCCTTCAGCACCTTGTACATCTTAAACGCTCCATACATTTTTTAAAAAAATGAATCACATATAAGATTGTGTTGACCGTTTATATTTTAACAGAAAGCTTTTTTTTAAACAATTACAGTAAATCTTTGACTGGTTCCATAAAGAGATTTAGACATCTATTTCGAGCATTTCTCCTGTTAATATTTACAATGAACTTCAGCCTTTTGTGGGTCAACAGCTACAAACCATCACAGCCTGCTATAATCCAGTAGTTACAAAAGGGTGGGAATTATCCTGCAAAAAGCACCATGCTGCAGAGATTCTAGTTTGCAATTATTACCACTGGTGCTGGATATTGTAGCTAATCATTTGCATTTAAAGGAGAAGCTGCATTTGACAAAGCTTCTAAATGTGGGTTTCTGGCCTCTATTCCAGAGGATCAAAGAAAATACTGCACCCTAATACAGCTTCTGGCAGAGCTTCCTTGAGGAAGTTACTTAATCTCTCCAAGTCCCAATTTCCTCACCTATAAATTTATGAGTTACAACTTTGTGGTAAGAGTCCCAAGAGGGGGGACTAAATTCTAAATTTGTGCTTGGACATAGTATTGATTATTAAATATTAGCTACTGTTGCCTTTATCATTGTTTTTGCTGTTATTCATAGAGTACTTGTAACTACTGCTATTAATTTCAGGCCCATCACTTCTGTCATTCTAATTTCATTTTATCAAATAAATTACCATAATTGATAATTGATTTTAATTGATTTTCCTGTCTCTAGTCCTCCCCTCAGTCTCTCTCAGTCTCTCTCTTTTGATTCCATGGTGCAATTGTCGCAAGGTTAATCTTTTGAAAAGGACCAATGACTTAGCATTATCTATTAATAAATTCCAAATCAAGCCCAGTACAGTATGTTCCCAACCTAATTGTCAAGATGTTACATTCTGTTTCCCTTCTCATATTCTGTTCTTTCATCAAACTGGACTTTTTTGCTGCTCCTTTTTATGCACATTTTATATTTTAGCCTTCATTTGAGTTTAACTGGCATATGGGCACTTATGATGTGTCAGACATCGTTCT
Source organism: Tapirus indicus (assembly GCA_031878705.1). Classification (NCBI taxonomy): domain Eukaryota; kingdom Metazoa; phylum Chordata; class Mammalia; order Perissodactyla; family Tapiridae; genus Tapirus; species Tapirus indicus. The sequence goes on along the minus strand of CM062937.1, from coordinate 26,414,324 downwards.
GGGTCTTAGGGACGCCAAAATAATCAAAACAAGTCAGTCCCTGTCTTCTGGGAGTGCATGGCTGCTGTGGTGAGACAGACACAATTTGGGGTCACATCTTTTGTGATTTGTTTCTTCCATTGGGATTACTCCTAATTACTCTTAAAATCACATCCATTCTTAGAGGCCCTTCTCAAAGTAGTCCCCGTGTAAACGGCATAGATTGCTCACTCTCTTTTAAATGAATATCGTTACTTGTCTGCACCACGCCATCTTGTATTACTTTATGTTATTTGTGTTTATTTATGTTTTCTTGAGGGCAGGGACCATGTTTTATTCCGTTTGTGTTCTTCATTGTGCCTCATACATAGTAGACTTTCAGTAAATACTTGCTGAATATCAAAGGAATGTATTAGTAGAATTTGACTTCAAATAGAAAAATACCTGAAGTTTTCATGAGTCATTTTTTTGAAGACCTATCCTCAAAGATACTTAATCTAATACAGCTTACTTGATAGGAGCTCTGTGCTCCGTAAGCTAAACAGATGATAGTTGTGGAAACCACATTTAAAGAGACATGAGGAGATATATATATATATTTTTTTAACTTGAGTGAATAAGGAGATTGGTTGCTTATTTTCTTGATGTTCTTTTCTTGTACTGCTTGTCTTACAAGTAGATGTGTATTAAGATATTAGAAAATTTGGAAATAGATGCAAGAAAAATAGAAAGACACAAATATAAAGATAAATATAGTATGGGAGCCTGGACATTGACCAGGAATATCAGAAATAGAAGTAGTAGAAATGTGTCTAGGAGGAGGGTCTGTTTTTAGCACATTTGGACATGCATCTTTAAATACGAGACACATTTCTGGAAAGAACATAGGGTCCTGTGAGTGAAGTATTGGGTTGCCTTGTTTTATATTTACTTGAGGCTATTATAGAGAATCAACTAAAGTGTGAGGGGAAAGCAAAACCAAATGATTTTTGGTTTTTTGAGACATTAAGAATGCTTCCAACAGATCTGGATCCCTGAACAGATGCCTCCACAAAAGCAGCAGCATCTGGAAGTGTGCACACATGTTCCTCTCTTCATACTCCTTGGCATTATTTCCATGGTTACTAAATGAGTCACTCACTTCAATCAACATTGATGTGATAGAAATAGCTTCATCAGAGCAAATTCTCTTCCCCTCTGAAAAGTGGACAGATTATTAAGGAACGTCCCCAGTTCATACTAATGATCCTATTACTTATGTGGTTACAATTACAGCTAACCAAATAGGTGTTAGAGTCAACATATTGTGTTAATGACTTTCTATCAAAGTAATAATACTCAAAAAAAAGTAGGAGGATTTTAGTAAATTCACTAATTGGCTCTTTATTATACAGTCATGTGACTGTATAATAATAATTGGCTCTTTACTATACATAATAATTATAATAATAATTGGCTCTTTATTATATAATAATAATTGGCTCTTTATTATACAGTCATGTGAGCATAATGACATTTCGGTCAAGGACAGACTGCATATACTATGGTGGTCCCGTAAGATTAGTACCATATACAGCCTAGGTGTGTAGTAGGTTATACCATCGAGGTTTGTGTGAGTACACTCCGTGATGTTCACACAAGGACAAAATCCCCTAACGATGCATTTCTCACAACATATCCCCGTTGTTAAGCGACACATGACTGTACTCTTGTGTAGGGCATTTTCAATGAGTCAATCTTGTTTCTTTGAATACTTTTGACTTTTTCAAAATTAGTGAAAAATTAACAATTTTGGTACCAGATTACCAAATTAAGGCTTTTATCAGATCATACTTACATTAAGAAAGAAAAGCCTGAATAGATTTATTTCATTTCAATAAGCTCCTTTAAATAAGTGTGTTCATTAGGACATAAGCTTTATTTATCAAGGTTATTAAACCAGAATGCAACAATAAAACTTGATTTCCAAATAATGCTCTATGATTAGGCTTATTTTATTTTAATAAGACCAGGTTCACTACACATTTTAAGATAAAGCAAGGGGAATAATGTATTCAGGAAAAATAATTAAGCTCAAATAAAATCACATCAATCATTGTTTTGAATTACTGGCTAATTGTTGTCCCTGAATCTGCTCCAGACAGGTTTTATGCTTTCTTTGATGACTAACCCTCAGGAGAATATGATTGGCTTTTAAGATTAAACCCATCCTGGTGGTATAATCCTTGATTTGCCGTCCAATATTAAAAACACTTGAAATATACATGGTCAACTTCTTATAATTAATTTGAGTTTTAGTAAACCTATGGAGAATGACTCTTGTGGATATTATTAGAATGTTCAAAAAAAGGTTTTTATTCCAAAAACAAAGTGCTTGCTTTCTGGGTCTGTGGGCCTATCCAACCAGCCCAAGGACAGGACTCAGTTAAGGTTCTCCCATCCATTATGGAGACTGGAAGATCTAACGTATTGCTAGTGACTGGCATCCCTAAAAAAGCCTACTGTGTGGTGTAGTGGAAAGAATGTGGCCATGAAGTGATGCTTTCAAGCTCTGTTCTGCCATCTGTCACCTAGGCAAATGTTTTTGTGGGTTGATAAGGGCCGTTGGCTTGCTAAAAGAACTGTATTCATGGGTGGGGATCAGTTGAAAATATTTTGCTAAGGGTCTCACGTTGCAATTCTAGCTTTGGTAACTGTGGTAAATCTTATATTCTAGGTAAATACTGGTGAATGCTTCCTTCACTACCTCTACCCTCTAAGCATTCTTGTCTCTTTTGTAGTGGTTGATAAGATGATTTTTGGTGAAGTAGCAAAACCACAGGGCCTTATGTCTAAATCTGGCTAACCAAATGCCTCCTGCATTCACCTAGTCATCACAAAATGGTGCACAACAGCACTAATTATTTTAATTTCTAATTCTAAAGTTAATCACGGGGATTCTAAAATCAGGAAGAAAATAAATTAAGATGCCATGTTATTTACAGGTCTCCTGTGAGATCTCCCAGGTGTCTCATTAAATCACACTGGTAGTGTTGGGTTCAGTGTTTCGGAGACAGACAGACAGACGCAAATCCCAGCTGTGAGTCCTGGCCGCTCTATGAGGAGGCAGAAATGATAGCCATGTTCCTAACCATGTCTCCAGCATGTAAACTGTGCTGGCCACACATTAGGAGCCAAATACATGTTTTCCGAGGGAGGACGTGGAAGAATGAATCAAGTCAGCTCTCCAATCTTTCCTTCCTCAGCTGTAGAACAGAATGGTGATATCTACTTACCACTGGTTGTGTGAGAATTAAATAATATGTGTAAAGTGTTTAGCACAGGGAATGACAAATGGTAAGAATTCTATGACTGGTAATTATCTTCCTACAGGATGGCCATATATCTGATTTACAGAAGCTGCTTCTTTATTTCTTCCTCTCCTTTCTTTTCCTATGTGATAAAGAATAAGTTTTACTGGTATTAAACAAGTAAAATTCTCGTTCAGGGTGAAGCTGCTAAAAACCTTTAAGCCTGTATACTTGAAAAACAAAGGGAATTAGATTTTTCATTGACTTTCTATCCATCTCTCTCTGGGACAGCTCAGCAAATCACCACTCTTTTAGAGAACTCCCCTCTAAGGGGCTATAGACAGGATTTTCCTCTGAAATTTCATCTGAATTTCCACTTTCTGAATAAGTAAAGAGGACACCTAGGTGCTTAGTGCCTTCTCTATGCACCTCGTCCTTATGTTAAACTGGTTTGGGGAGGACAACCCTTCCCATCTGGTCAATTGATGGCTGCAGGTCTGTAGGCATGAGAATCATGAATACTCAAGGTCAGTTAATTCTAGAAAACCATCCAATCTAACATTTGCTCAGTTTCCAGTCTGTGAAATACAAAGAATAATGCAGATCTTCAGTTTCCTAGGAAGGCACTTTACTATTTTTTCTTTTTCTCTTCATACTCAGTCTAATGACTCACATTCCAGATGGTTCTGCCCAATTTTAGAATTAGCATGATCTACTTTGTAAAACCAAAAAAAAAAATCCATAATATTTCATGTATAGTATAACACGTAATTTTTTTCAGGGAATGAGAAAAATACAACACTTAATGGGGAAGAATTTCTGGCTCCTTTAACATTAAGAGATATAAAATTTTAGTATTCTATCATTGGGGTGTGTTGTAATTTACTTATTTACTATACAATTCTCTGTGCAGCTAATAAATTTACATTCTCAAAGAATACTTAATGATATGGAAAAATAGTCTCAAAACAATGAAGTAAAAGTGCAAGATGCAAAAAATGCAGACAGTGTAATTCCAACTGTTTTTTAAAAGGTCAAATGATTAAAAAAAAAAACAGGAGAGAAATATCCCCAAATGTTCATTTTATCATCTGGAGGGTGGTTTGAATTTTTGTAAAAGTCACCTCCTTTTTCTTTTGTGAAACATGCCTTCTCCCACTCAAAGGACACTGTCAGGACAACCGAGAAACTACTAAGTCACATTTCAGCACTTACGAATCTTCAAAAATAAAGGCAACATGTGCATTCAATGAATTATAATAGAATACTGATGACTCAGCATGTCTGACAAGAAGTCCTTGATTGAGTCTTGTTTTAGTTCCTCCAAGAAAGGACAGTCAGGGACTCCTCATGGGAACTGCTGCAGGCCTTGGGGAGGAGGCCTCGGTGGTAGTAGTTGGTTTCTTCTGGGCTGTCTCAGAGCTAGAACACAGCAACAGCTCAGCTCAGCCCCTGAAGTCACAGACTTGAGGAGATCCAGGCTTTAAATGCAGCCCCACCTTTGGAGCTGGGCACCCAGGCACTTGGCCTGCTGGCTGGAACAGTGAACTAGCGTCAGCCACTATGAAATCTGGGAGGGGCTTTATCCTGACCTAGCTGCAGATCACTGTTCTACCCAAAATCCACTGTTACTGATAAAATGTTATATTGATATATATTTTTAATTGATGTTATCTGCTTACTGAGTATTTTGCCCTTGGAGACCACTACACAGGTGGTTTTCCTCTATTAGGGAACAAATGACTCATGCCACTCACTATTTTGCACCATTTTCTCATTGTCAAGTATCCATACTCTTTTAATAGCTTAAAAAAACCCACAAAAAACCTCAGTCCCATTGGGTAATTTAAATCTTTTCCTTCATCTTTGATACATAGAGCTTACTTCAGTATACAGTCTCGTCTAGACAGATTCAAATACAGAGGTTCTAATGCTGCCCACCTAATATGGGAGGAGCTGGAACTTAGAATAGAACATTCCTCCAAATGGAAAACATCTCAGATGGTTAATGCAAATGAAGAATTTCAACTGGCTTTGAACATAGCATAATGCAAAATAACCACCTCACAAATCACTCTCTTGTATCCATGTATCAAAATATTTATAAAATGTGTTCACATTTCATACCAAAGTAAGACTCTTGGTATTTATTTTTTCAGTAGGATTTTCTTTGTCCTTATACAAAATCTGACGCAATGAACAAGCACTGACTTGTAGAAAGTGGACTCTCTCTCTCTCCCATTCTGCCTCTGTCTCTGCCTCTTTCTAGATATACAGTCAAATCAGTGTGCAAATGGAAGACTAAAAGTATCACATGGATTATTATTGTAGATTGTGGATAATTAACTCTACAATCTGATATCTGATCCCCTTTCTTGAAAAATATGCACATTTAAAACCACATTTACAATTGAGGAAGTCAAAATTTTCCTTTTAAAAGTAATATATCAATAGAAAAATGGAAAGTTCAATGGAGACTAGTGATCTTATAAATTGTTTGCATGGGAATAAGGAACTCCAAGGCATTCTGTAACTCTCTAGAGTCAGAACAGTCAAGGGGACCCATCAGGCTTTAGAAAAACTCATCCCCTTAGAAGATAATTTCAATATTGTGTGTGGATAGGAAGGGCATCAACGTGTGACAGAAAGGATGTCAAAAAAGAGTGATCTATTACAAGGATGATCATGGTACTTAGGGAAAAGTAAGTTGCAGGCTTAAAGTTCACGTAGATATTCTCCAGGGCTTTAGTAGTTCACGATTTCTCAGGAAGACCAAAGTGCCCGGGTGATGGTGAGGGGTGATTGGTCCTCTGTGCTCTGGCCTCACTCAGAAATAGCCTAGACCAGGTGGGTCAGTCCTGCCAGTGAGACATTAGGCCATGGCCCTCCGTGGCCGCTGCAGAGTGGGTCAATTCCATGGATGTGGGAGGGGGTGAGCGCTGAGACTGGGGACTAAAGGGTGTGCTTCCAGCTTGTGATACATACTTTGGAGCTGCTTCTTTCTTGGAGGTGACCCAATAGTGGCTATTGTGGGGGTGAACTGTGACACCCAAAAGATATGTTGAAGTCCTAATCCCCAGTAGCTGTGAAAGTGACCTTATCCAGAAATAGGGTCTTTGCAGATATAATCAAGTTAAGATGAATTCATACAGGATTAGGGTGGGCCCTAAATCCAGTGACTGGTGTCCTTATAAGGACAAAGAGATTTGGAGACAGACAGACACACAAGAATACCATGTGACAATGGAGACAGTGATTGGAATGATGCTGCCATAAGCCAAGGAATGCCAAGGATTTCTGGCAATCACTAGAAGCTAGGAAAAAGCAAGAAAGGGCTCTTCCCTAGAGCCTTTAGAGGGAGCATGGCCCTGCTGACATCTTGCTTTCAGACTTCAGAACTGCAGGACAATGTATTTCTTTTGTTTCAAGCCACCCAGTTTGCTGCACTTTGTTATGGGAGCCCTAGGAAATGAATACAGTGGCTAAAATATATCCTCTGGGCTTCTCTTCTTTTGCAATCCGAAGATTGAAACAATTTGTCCTGAAAGGTAAGAGAACTAAGTAAATTTGAGTTTTTGGGGTAGATGCCTCCATGATGAGTTAGATGAGCAACATACAGTGGGGTAAAATCCAGATAATATTTGGGCAGGGTGATTTCAGAAAAAAAGACAGCCAAGACACTTGGGAGTCAGCAGCTGAAGCAATCCGACCAGCCTGAAGCAGGGGGCAGAGACATGCAGAAATGGGGGCCTCGTTGTCCTATGCACCACTGGAGCCCTGTTAAGCCAGGTGGAGAGCCAGGGAAAATTCAACATAGGTGGCTTGGAGGGCCTTAGAAGTCCTGCTATCAGGTGTGTGTGTATGGTCATAAGAGCATTTTCTGTGCCCTGTGAAGCGTCAATGAGCAAGAGGCACCCACTATAATGAGAAGGGACTATGTATATGGGAATGGCTGTAACTGAGAAGCTGCAGGAAGAAAGGATTTTTAGGACAAGGATGGGGCTCAATTACAGTTTACTCACAGTGTTCCTAAGACCCCCAGCAAATATTCCATTGTGAAATAAGGCAGAGTAAAGAATTCCAAAACAATCACATTATCTTAGTACCCCTTTCGCCTGTCTCACTTCCTCTGATACCCCACTGGCCTCCTTTAAATCAGCTTAAATCAAGAGTATCTATGCAGAATCTCAAGACAGAAATTCTGCTGGGAACAGAACAGGAATGAATGTCAAGGAGAGGTCAGAGTGTACTCATAATCTTTGGTGACCATCATCTATTTCCTTAACTTTACTGAGAAATCTTTTTGCTAAAATACATGCATAGATTTCCTCCTGGCCTTGTCAGCCCCAAGCCCAGGCAGCCACGTTCCCCATGAGTTACAGCGTACCTTCTGAAGAAATGCACCCAGATCAGAATGGTATATGAGTCTGTCCTATTCTGGCTCTAGAAAAGAAACGTTACAATCAATAGGTGGGTGGGATCGGCCCCACAATCGCAAAACCACCACAGTAGCAGGGAAATCCAACTGAGGAAAACTTAACTTTATCATTAAATATATACTTTTTTCTTTACAAAGTTGATACGTACTTTTCAGGAAAAAACTATGAAAAGGATACTGCGCAAATACTTGTCATTATTTTTAGTTTGTTACATACCACAGTTAGTCACCAAAATTATACGGAAAAGGGTAAATTGGGGCTGTTTTACCCAGGGTGAGTCTCAGGTGGGGGTGAAGCAGGCAGTGTGACATGGTCAGCCCTGATTTGTTTTGCTGATAAATTTCCACTTAACTTTTCCCTTTATTTAAAACAAACTTTCTCTAACAAAGTTTTCATACCACTGATCAGCATTTTAATAGAATGGAAGCACCTTGTGGCAAAGACCATAGTGTTAATATACTTTATACCAGCTACTCCCATCTCCTCTTCGCTTTTCTAGTCCTTTCCCTACCTGCATGGAGCAGGATAGGAGGGAATTTTTATTATTCTTTTGGTGAGGAAGATTGGCTCTGAGCTAACATCTGTGCTATCTTCCTCTATTTTTTGTACGTGGGACACTGTCACAGCATGGCTTGATGAGCGGTGCGTCAGTTGGCGCCTGGGATTTGAACCTGTGAACCCCGGGCTGCCGAAGCGGAGCATGTGAACTTAACCACTAGGCCACGAGGCCGACCCAAGAGGGAATTACTGAGGGTAAAAGGGAAGCAAACCCATTTCCTGTGTCATTCCCTCCCCCCACTCCAGTGCACTGGTGATATCTTCCCTCTACCCAAAGCCAATTCATTACCCAAGGAAACCCCTTCTGGTCCCCCTCCTCAAAGAATCTTTCCTTAATAGGTACACCAACTCTTGATCTTTTGTTTTTCTGCAATTCAAGTTTCTGTTGCCCAGACTCTTTTCAACAATTGAAAATCACCTTTCAGGGACTGCTCTCTGCAACTTAAAGGAGTGCAGTGCTTACACGACCACTGAAGGCTCTAAAGTGTGCTAACACAAGTTGAACACTGTCTCTTCTCTCAGGTGAACTATAAGATATTTTAAGAGAGTCATTTATATTTTCTAAACACAGGATGAACCCCCTGAGCAGGAATTTCAGACCAGGTAGGAAATGAGGGTCATGGGATGTGGGAGATACTTGGGGGCCAGTGGGAAGCTGTCAGAGTCCTCATGTCTCTTCTTGAGGCAGCTGCCTAATCAACCAATTTCAAGGGATGGTCCTGATTTTAGGATGAGAAGCAATGCAGGTTTCTGCATATAAATCAATCTTCTAACAGCAATAAATACTCCATTTTGACATCCTAGGAAATTTGCTTCAAATGAATCATAGTGAGCTATTTTTCCCCTTCTGGGCAGAATATTATTTGCAGATATCTGTAAATTTGGGAAGAGAGCTTATTTCCTAAATGGAACTCTTCTGACAAGGAGAAAAAGGTAAATTGCACACACACACACACACACACACACTCACACGCACCCCTCCCCCCAAATCCCTCTAAGTCTTCACTCTGTTTAAACCACCTCTTTATAAATATCTGATGGAAATCTCACTAAAAAATGCATTTGCTTCTATGCTAAACCGTAGTTAAATTGCCATTCCTGGACTATATCATTAAAGTGTGTGTGTATGTGTGTGTGTGTACTTTCATCCCTTCATCTACGATGGATCAAAATAAACAGTTTACCTACAGATAATTAAAATTCTGTGCATGTGCCTTGATGAAGTTCAGCTTATTTAAAGGTATCCTGGGGGTTACCGAGCAGACTTTAGGACTCAGGAGAAAGTAGGGAGGGCTTTCAGGAGGGGTTGAAGCTGATGACATTCAATGACCACAGCATTAGTTTCTCACTGTATACTTTAACAGTCTGAAAATGACGCTTCAGACAAATACCTTTCCCCAATGGGGCTAAAGCTTCATTAGTCACAGGCACAGGGTATGTATTGTGGATGACACACAGCCCCTGTCTGTTCTCCAGAGTGGTTCCCGGTCCTCTTCTTCAGCCCAGGGCCACTCTGACACAACCCACTTAAATCCACTCCAAGACTGTGCTCGAGACTCATGCATTCGTGTTTGCCACCTACTCGCCCCATAACCACTGCAGAGGAAAAAACCAAGTCATCCACCCAGAGCCTCATTCCTAGCAGTGACTTGGAATTAGGAACCGATAGTCCATCTTGAGGTAAACTGAAAGGTTCCCCAACAAGAAAGCCTGGTCCATTTTACCTAAAAATACTATACGTGCTGGCATATTTTCTTCCTTTGCCCCATCGCTAACCAGTTTACGTCAAGTTAGCATGTCAAGTAAAGCATGATAAAAATGTCTGAGTTCTGGGTTGCTCTTAGCAACATCTATTAATCTGAGCTTCCACCCTCCTTTCCAAAAGAATAGTAACCAAGGTAAGAACTGGCAACATTCATTGGCATCGAGATGCCCATAATTTCTCCCTTTTCAGCAATTATTTAAGTGCTTTAAAAGCATTGTTTATTTCACTGTTTTTCAGGGCAAGATAGAAGGAGAGGTTGATTTTCCAATGATTATTTTGACTTGGCATTTATACTTAGAATTTCCACTGCTTTCAAGTCTCAGGTTTGGGGCTTAAAGAGGTTTGGTACGAACGGCAACAGCCGTCTAGCCCCAAGGGCTGACTGATATCTGCTCTAGGACTGGAGGAAAGAGGGAGGCGGGGGAGGACAATGGGGATGATGGAGATCCGGGGTCTCCTCTTTCCTCAATCAGTGTCAAGAGTGTATCTACTCCTTGAGAATCGGCACCTTCCCTAGAATGGCTGTACTGCTTAGGGAGACCTGTGCTCACAATACCGGTACAATTCAAAAGAAACGAGATTTAAAAAAAAAAAAATTGGCGATGGGAAGAGGAGAGTAATTCTACCATAAAAAATAAAACTTAAAACATTGTCTTCTCAAAAAGTAGATGGTGTGTAAGACCCCTGACAGATCGGAGGTCCTGATTCTGAAGCATGGATGGGACGCTTAGATGCATATGGCATCACCCCAGCGTCAGAGAAGGTAGGGCACCTTTACGAGGATTTACATTTTATATACGTAGGAGGGCAGGTGTGGGGAATTATTGAAGGACTTTCCCAGAGATAAAGCAAAATCTCCACAAAATTAGGTTCTGTCTACTGTCTAGAGACCTAGAACTCCTACTGAGCTGTGAGGTTAAATGAAAAAAAATTAATAATACAGTGATGTTTCCACTCAATAAACAAACCTTTCCTCTCCCTACTCGGCATATAGAAACATACTTTGCTGACTCCAATAGGAGACAAAAGAACACAATGGCTTACTAGTTTCCTCGTTGCTTAACAAACTCACTGAAACTGCTTTACAAAATAAAACACACTGTAGGGCAAAACACATTGAGAGAAAGAAGCCAGAGAATTAAGAAGTAGTAATAGAACATTTTTGTGATTTCCATGACATCTTCTTCCCCAACATTTCATCAAGGCTGCTTGTTTACGCGCAGCTTTTAGACACACATACTTTGCTGACCCTAGAAGAACACATTATCCTCATTTGAAGCAATTTTCCTGTAAATGATTGTGCTGTTAACCTCCCAGGGTCATTCAAATATTTTCTGAGAAATTGGCTGCTTTAAGTCCTTTCTTAGAATGCAATGTGTTTCATTTTTGTGCAGAACAGATGACAGGCTGGGCATTCCAACGGGAGTTTAGTTAATTTAACGAAGCCCTGTCAGGAGAAGGGAAGTGATGGGACTCAGAAGGCCAGTTCCAGCTCAGTTTTTCCTTCTTCCTAACAGAAAAGGCAAAACACGCTGTGTGGTTTTGCAACTGGGCAAATTTAGAAATACTTTTAAGCTTTCTGCTTTGCCAAGTGCTTCATAAAAAACTCTTTTCTTTCTATTTCATGCCAAAAAAAGGTTGCCCTTTAAATATTTTTTCCCATATCTGGCTACATGTCCAGGATTTCTTCTTTTCTAAGAATAAATAATTTTTCTGGGGTATAAAAATGCCACTTGCTCCATCAGATTAAACAGCCCTTTATATAGAAAAAGCATTCAAAACATTCCAGCAATGGGTCTAAGGAAGGATCCTTACTTAATATGATTTTGTTAAATTAATTTTGATTAAATATTTGATCTTTGAATTCTTTCTGTGACTCTCAATGGAAAGTTCAGGCTTGTTTTATAACACTTTCAATTCTCCTTTTTCTCTCACTGCTCTCATTCTTTTCTCTTTTACTAGAAAGCATTAAATAAGAATGAATTTCTGTCTTTGACCAAAATAATACCTTGGAAATGATACCAATGCAAGGGAACCCTCTGGGTTCCATTCTTTATTTGCATATTTAGCTGGAGTTAGAAGGATTCAGCTGTCAGCGTTTCAAGAACTCTAGCATTAAAAAAGTGTGAACTTGCAAATTAGCTGTCAAGTTTAATAGAAAGTGAATAATGCAGCCCAGAGCTGACTTGTTTCCATTTCTGGTGTCCTATTGATCTTGCTGTTAGTTAAAGTTCAGACACATAGGAACACTGAAAAATAGCAATTTGTATGGGTTGGTTTGGTATTTTCCTTTTTACCAGCTAAAAACTGTAATTACATTCACAAAGCCAAAAAGCTGAATAAATAGTCTTAGAGTCAAGAAAATAGGACAAAATAAAAACATGTTTGAAAAAGCTATAATAGCTTTACACCTAAAATGTGATCAACATTCATTGAGAAATGAATTGCACGGCATTAGCTCTCACAAAACCACTAACGACCTGGTGAAATACACTACAGATTTAAAACTTAACATTGGGCACCTTAGTATAAGGTCATTTGTTATTGATATTTAATGAATCATTGTAAGTAAATCTACTGTCAACAAAAAGCATTCTAAGTTGATATATAATGTTATTGCTAGTTAGCTGGTTAATTTTTAAAATCTGTGTGTGTTTATTAGTGTGTGAAGGTGTGTGTGTGTGTGTTTGGGATGGGGGAGGGGGCTATGGTCCTTTATAAACAGTTCCCTCTAAACTTTCCGCTTTGCAAATCTTTGTCACTCTTTTTAAAATCTAAAAATGCAAGCTTATTGTAGTTGGAGAGCTCAGAGAGGAGGACATGCAAACAGTTCAGAAAGAACACATCACAAAATGATTCTGAAATGTCACAAAGCTGCTTCAGAATAAACCAAGATTCTCTCAAAGATTAATGATACACTGAGAAACTGGAGGATGTAGCAAATTGTTTTGCTTGTCTTCAGCCCCCTGTCATCCTGCCACAAATCGTAGCAAATAAAATTTCCATCCCTATCCCATCTTATCACTGCCCTGTCCCCTTCATGCATGGGGAATTAGTGATTTACATTTTGAAAATGTCAAGCATCTCAAAACACTTACGTTTTGTTGAACTGGGTCTCCCATGGTAAACAATAAAACCCAATACAGCGAGCCTGCTTCCTAGGGACGGCAAATCGGCATAATGATGCACTGAAGTCAGAAATAATACCCTTCATTTGCTGCAGTTGGTTTAGTATCAGTGCTATAAAAAATAGATGATGGAAAACCGAAGCCCTTGACAGAAATACAAGTCTGCCGTGTGTGGCTTCTACAGGACTGGAGCAGAGCGAAGTGATGGTCTTGTCTATACATTGAACTTGGGCTTCACCTATGCCGGCCAGCAGACACACGTGCACGGCGAACTCACACTGTCAGGGCACTCAGAACTATGGTCCCGGGCAACGCCTGATGCCATTTACAGAAATGGCAGAGAGCTAAACATATGCACTCCTGTTAGAAGTCAATTGGCACAGAAACTTCAGCCTATGGAATATCACTTCGGAGTGGGCAGGCCAAGTTATTTATGGGGCTTGAGTTTTCCTCTTTGCTTTTGCAAAAAGGTCATTTCCATCACAAGAATGATCTGTGGCTTTGGCATAAGGAAAGCTGGAAGTCAGTGAAATAAAGACTTGAAGGTCACCCAGTCTGCGTCGCAGTGTGGAGTGATGCTGGGAGGCCAAAATGCAAAATAAGCCCCTCAGACTCGCTCTAACTGCATGAACTGGTCCTTGGGCATACAATCGGAGCCCAAACACGTGCAGAGAAAGTCTAACTAAAAATTGCAAAATCAGGACCTGTCATCTGTAAATACAAGAATGCATAATATGACATGAAGATGTTAAAGAGAAACATCATTTAAAAACTTTAACATTACGTAAGAGAGAACAAGAGGAGTCAAGGAGGAAACAGGCAGAGAGAGTAATAGAAAGAAATGCACAAAAAATGCCTTTTGCTTCTCTGGTCCTATCACAGTTTTAGAACCAGATGACAAGCCTGGGACCCACCTTACTTTTCATCATGCACCCTTGCTCTTGTGGCCCTGATTGGACACTGTCCTAAATCTACACAGATTAAGCTAAAAAATATTTTTGTTTTTGTTTGCTTTATTTCTGGTCCATTAAGTTGGACTAATCCAGCCACAAATCATACACTGGTCAGCTTACAAGAGCAAACTTGAATGCTTGGCCTTAGAGGTGATAATTAAGATGCTCATCGCCTCCCACCCAACCTGGTCCTCCCCTTGATTCTAGTCTGCATGGGCTTGTCTCCTACATTTCAGAACTGCTGGAATTTGATGCAGTCTCTAGTCCCTCCAAGGTTAGAGGCCCTTCCTGATCCCCCCACTTGCCTTTTTCTGAAATTGGTATCTCAGCTCCCTTACATTATTTCTGATTTAACTTACCCCACTGGCATCTTTTCTCTGCTCATTCTTGGTGAAAATAACTTCGAGTGCTCGGGGGACCAGCCCTGGGTCCCAGAGTTTGAGTGTGGAGTTCTAACAACCCTAGAGAATCTTATCTTTCAAGCCTGTCAGCTGGCGCGTTAGTGCTCCTCAATTCCTAAAGGAAGCAGTGAATAAAAACAAAACAAAACCCACTGACATATGCAAAGGTAGAATCTAGACACACCTGGACCACTGTCTGTGGGGATAGACTGCCTGCTTTTGCTTCTTGTTCTCATCGTTGATTGGCTACTTAACCTTGCACATTGCAAAATGGGAATAATAATAGTACCTACTTTATAGGTTGCTCTTTCAATCACTCATCCATTTGTTCATTCCTACAGCCAATATTTATTGAGTACTTACTACCTCCCAGGCAACAGGAATCCAGAAGAATCTAGAACAGATAACAGTTCACACCCTCATTGAGTTTATATTCCAGTGCAGTTTACTTTGAGGACTGAATAAGATAATCCACCTCAACTGGTCACTATAGTGCCTTTGATGTGGTAAATATTCAAGAGTTGTTAGCTATTATTATAATAACAAACTTTTAGCAAAGGTTTAAAAATCAGAAATAAAGATATATCTGCTATAGCAAAAAGGAGAAAAAATATAGAGAAGTCAAGGAGAGGAAGATTTGCTAAAATTATTCATAAATCTGGCATTAAGTAGATCCCAACTATTTCCTAATCCTTGACCTGTGCTATTTGGTGTGGCATTACACAACTGGGGACATGTATTTATCAAATCCCTAACTATATGCACACCCTCTGACACCACTCCACAGCCGCACAGTCTCCAGCATGTGTCAGCGCCCTCCTTAACTCTAAAGAGCCACACGGAGCATGGTGACAAGCAGCTCCGAGCCCTCTGGACATGGTCAGTACCAGCTCCAGTTTCCTGAAGAGGGATCTCATGTATACCCATCTACGAAAGCACCTTAGATCTGAATCTTAGATCTCAAGATCAGACATGGGTAAGATTAAGGTTGTGTACTGTTACTCTTTATTAATACATTGTCATTTTCAAGTTACATATTTTTACAATCATTTCCATTTATTATTATTTTTTTGTAGCACCCTAGTGAGGCAAGCTAGTTTTACAATGTGCTGCTTAGGGGAAATTTGCTATTGCTAAGTCACTTGACCTCACTAAATTTCAACACAGTATAAAAACCTAGAGTGTTTTTAACTCACTCTCTCATGCATAGCCACTAGATCCCTGAATGCTACCTAGGATGATGAAGAACAAGGACAAATAATCCCTCAGTCACAAGCAGTCTCAAACCAGGCTGAGTGTTGTAATGTTTATTCCATATTATCCTTCACTCCTGAGGATGAAGACATAGTGCTAATTGCAATGATTTATTGGCTCCTTTCAGTATACACACCCAGGAGTTTAGAAGTCTGTTTCTTAGCTTCAATATCTACTCAGTTACTTTGCATTCCTCTCTCCCACTCCCACAAATTCTTTGTTAGAGAGGGTTTAGGTACCAAATGACTGGTTGGACAAGACAAACTTTAAGATTCTTTGTATTATTCCCTCTTCCTCACGTCCTCCTACTTCTCCTCTCCCTCCTCCTCCTCTTCCTTCTTCTAATCCCTCTTCCTCGTTCTCCTTTTCTTCCTCCTTCCTCTCCTGCTCCTCTCCTCCTTCTTTTTATTTTTCTGTTATTCTGTCGCCCACTTTTGTTTCCTAAAAGTTCATGTCGTTGGATGCTATTGTAACTATCCAGTTACACTATGATCATGTGCGTGCTGGAGGTTTCAAACCGTACACCCCATTGTATAAGTTACTGCATTCCTGTAGGGTTTGGAAACATAGTAGTTCCATGCAGTCTTTTCCAGGTCCCCAAGAACACTGGTTGAGCATTGGATCCAGTTTTCTGTATCACTCAATCAGTGTAATACTCTAATCTATAGTGTCCTATATTATATTTAGTAGAATACTAGCTTGATACTTGGGGAGAATTTAAATTTAAATATTATTTTCATAGGTAAAAAACAAAGTAGCAACAGAAAAGCAGCATTTCTCGTTTTGGTTTTCTTTAGCTGGTATATTTTATTTTTAAGCATATATTTTCCCCTCCACACACACACATGCAATGTGAAGATCCCACCTCTGACTGCCTGGAGAGTGCATGTGATGGAAGGCTGCTCCACTAATCTCTATAATGACTACGTATCTCCTGGTCATGACTCTTACTGCTGTTTTGGCCTTCCTGAAAAGTGGGGTATAGCCCCAGCTGTCACAAATATGTCTTCCTGGTCATATTTTTGTTCTCTCCATTCATCAGCAAACCTCAACTATATCTTTCTACATTGTAGACTAGGGAAAAGGCTGCAGAGGGAGAAATCATAGAAGGAATAACACAATGACAGATGCACAGGGCGGGAGGGCAGACAGCAAGTGGTTTTTCATCAAGGTCACTTTTAGGCAAGATTTATAGGAGGGAATGTTTTCTCTACACTTAAGTGGCTTGAAAAGTTATAGAAAGATGATTCCCAGTGACATAATTCAAACACATTTAGTTTCTGAAAAGTCCTCCACTGACATCACCATAATATATGATTTTAGGGTTGTTTTTCAGAAGCATGGTGGGTTTCTATGGATCCACATGGTCTCTTTTATCTGGTTAGAGTTACTTAAGTGGGGATGGAGGCTGTGGCTACAGGCCAGGACAAACTATGACAAGCAGAGTTCATCCTGGATTGACGTACAGTTAGGAATGCCCAGTAAAATATTCCTGTGTGGAGTTGGGCTCTGTAAGAAGATATCAGTTTGTGAGGAGACTTTCTTCCCCCATCAACCAGACTGTCTCCTAAACTAGTTGCAGCCTGCAGGCTTCAAGCTATAACCAGGGAATGCAACTTTTTTGTGACGCAGTAATTTGAATTTTTTTTTTTTTTTTTTTTTGTGAGGAAGACCAGCCCTGAGCTAACATCCGTTGCCAATCTTCCCCTTTTTTGCTGAGGAAGACTGGCCCTGGGCTAACATCCGTGCTAATCTTCATCCACTTTATATGGGACGCCGCCACGGCATGGCTGACAGGCAGTGTGTCGGCGGGCGCCCGGGGTTCGAACTCGCGAATCCCGGGCTGCCAAGCGCGGACTAAACCGCTGCGCCACCAGGCGGCCCCAGTAATTTGAATTTAGTTGCAAATGTTTGAATATGAGCTCAAACAGGCTTTCAATGATCTTGTTGGAAAGAACTGGAGGACACTAGTTCCTGGGCAGAGTGCTTAGGAGTGCCTGACCTTTCTTGGGAAGAGCCCCACAGAAGAGAGGGCACTTCATCCTCTCTTAGGGACAGCCAGAGGTCCCAGGACTGTGCTATTGCTGGTTCCTTGCTGGTCCCCACCTCGGCCCCAGACAGGTGAGTCAGACCCATAGGTGATCTGGGCAATGTCTTCTTGTCCTCTCTCAGCACGCACTGCTCTGTGCCTGGGATGGGGAAAGATGTGGCCGTTGCGGTCTCCTGGACAAGGGATTCTTGCATTTCTCCCCAGTTTGGTCTACACTGTGGTAAGAGCTGGTAGCAAAGCTTGCTTTTATTTGAGGCACATTTTATGAGTTTTGGGGTGGTCCACTCTTGTGGTAGAGAGGGCTGCTGTCAGTGACAGTGCAGAACTAGGAAATTAGCATTTAACCATAGAACATCCAAACGTGTGTCCTTGGCCTCAACAGCAAGGACTGGGCTCTGAGGGAGCGAACTGTGGCTCAGGGCCTCAGGATGTGTGAAGCGGAGTTACCGGGAATGACTGGCTCCATTTTCAGGAACCTCCTACATCCACGTATGCCACCCGAATACACTTAGTCTTTCAGGGAAGCTCCTTTTAATCATGCCAGCTTTGATTTATGCAATTTGCTCTTGAAAATATTTTCAGAGTTTAGTGTCTATCAATCTTATCCTTCTGTGTTTACATCTGCCTCTGGGATTTGACATAACGTGACATGGGGAGCAGAGCATTGACACCCTTTAAGGATCGCACCATCTCCCTGTACATTAAACCAAAGACAACCTCCACAGCCAATCCAGGCTCTTAAGGAAGGGCCCCATGGGCAATTTTAAGGAGCTAAAACTGATGATGAGAGATTTATTATGGATTTTGTATCTGCAGTTTCGACATTAGTGACATTTTAGGCATAAATAAAGTGGATTTGTTAACCACCTCAAAGTAATTTTTGAATCCAACTAGATTTTGTTAGGGAGCGTATTCATCAGTTTTTTGTAATCAAAGTAATGTATTGAAAAATGATAGCTAAACCTGGCTTATTATTAGAGCTGGTTTACATTTTACCTTCGGCAACTATAGGATTTCCCTGGGTTGTTTCTGGAGCCTAATTTATTGATGAGCTCCTGTGCCCTACTACAAGAAGAAGCATCTTTCCAACTGAAGAAATGAGGGGGTCCACCTACAATATTCTTTGAAGAGAACCTGAAGAAGAATGCGAGAAAACCCCAAACTAAGATGGTGTTCTTTTCTCAGAGGGTGGCAGACAGTGGTCACAAAGGTGTTTAGAAATACAGCTCTGCTTGCTATAGTTATGGCTTGTTTTTCTTTCGTGCACATTTAGGGAACTTTGAGCAAGACCCTTTTAATAAAAACTGGTCCCTGATAAAGCCATGGAATTCCACAGGCACCAGTAGAGATCGGTGACTACGTTGCCATTAGCCAACCTGGTACTGAGGGAGGATACTGAACTACCCAGCCTTCCCGGGATGCAGAAGCTGCTCTAGGTCATCCAAGGAGGACAGATGTCCTGGAACAGTCAGCATAAGTTGCTACTGCAAAAACCACTGAGTTCTGGAACCGCCCGAGCCCACAGCCAGCAGCAAGATGGCCTGATGTTGCCAAGAAAAAACAGCTCCCAGGAATTGCCCCTGCCCTGAGCCACCTCCGGGAACAGCAGAGACTGTCAGAGAAGATTTAATTGCTTTGAGCTTCCTGCCTTCTTGATATCCCACTGAGAGTCAGCCTTGAGGGAGAAGGGGATAGAACCCTCCTGTTGTATTAAGTAACAACAACAAAGAAAGGAAAAAAATGACGTTTTTTCACCTGAAATCTTGATGGGATTGGATATCAGAGCTAATTATTTACCAATTAATTAATCACATGGACCTCTGATTCCTGGCCATTCTGGGTCAGAATTGCAGAGACAAATGCGCTAAATTGTGTAAACTTAGGGTATGCGGATTTTTAAGCTAGTGGAATTTTATGAAAGGAAGCAACTGTAAAGAAAAATTAGTTCAATGTATGCATTAACATATGAGGAAGTAATTCTGAAGATGTTGCAGAGGCAATAGCAGAATGGGCCAGAGTAGACTGGTTAGCCAGGAGTTTATGGATCTAATGGAAGACCTTCCGTTGCCCATGTAGACAAAACAGATGCAGAAATGGAGACCAAAGCCTTTAATGGAACCAAAAACAGAAACCGCATGCCTACCAAGTGTATACCCATTAAGCCCCTTATAAACAAAAGATTAGAAGCTATTCTTTGGGGATTGTTGCTCGCCAGCTGCCCCAACTGGCTGCCATGGCTTCATTTCTGTCTACAAACACTGGTTGGGCTGGTTGCTAAGTGTATTCATTGGGGAAATAGTAAACTGTTCAAATGTGACTTATATGGAGACATGCAAATACCTCCCTTTGATCCCATCAACATATTAGGAGAGACTCTATATTGTAGTGAACTGATCCTGGACCCTGGAGTGTCACAAAAACCCAGGTTAGAATCCCTGTTCTGCCAGTTACTAGACATGTGACTTTGAGCAAGTTATTTTACACTTGTGAAGCTATTCCCCGTGTGCAAATAAAAAGGGTGATTCAAACTATCATTGTTAAGTGTCAACTATATATCTCAAATATGTACAAAGTATAAAATCCTGCTTAATTTCATCACCATCGAACTACAGGTAACACTGTCTCTTTCCCACTGGAAAATATCAAGAACGTAGAACACACCTGCATTCAGAATCTGCAACCCTCAAATCATATATTTGAAAAGAATCTCACAAATTCAATAGCATCGTTACCTGTCATAACATTATAGCTAAGATGATCAGCATGTTCTGCCCCAGTCATATGGCACAATAGAAAGCTCTAGAGTGGATCAAGGCTGCTGTGGAGTCCCCAACACTTGATCTTTATTGAAGTTTATTGGTAAAGTTGGTGCACTCTTTGCATAGTTATTTGGTACCAAATGGAAAATAACTGAGCTAATTCTAAAGTAACAAACACCACCTTCAACCACATTTCCTGCTTGAGAATTAAATGCTCCCTCTTGGTGTAGTGAGTAGTGCTCAAGAGTGAGAGAATTTGAATGAGAATATGTGGCTTTTTGTTTTGTTTTTTGGCCTTCACTTATATTTTGAAATTTGGGGCTAATTTATAAGCTACTTACGAGCACTTATTCCTTTCTCTCTTTTTTTTTTCCTTTTGATTTCATTTCTCTCTCTTCTTCTCCTTGACATTAGGTGGGTGTTGAAATTCACATCACATGAGCAAATAGCAATCAAATTCCCACTATATATAAGACACTTCAAGGGATGCAAAAATTTTACAACATGGTTTCTGTCTCAGAAAGGTTATAGCCTTGTTTGGGGAGACAAAACATACCGCATGAAAAGTTCATGACATAGGATTTAAACAAAGGCTCAAACAAACCATAGAGGAATTGTTACGTAACAGAGGCACTTAAATTAATTGCTAAAGGAATGCTATTAGCTCTAACTACTGTATGAATCTGGAAAAGAGAGAAATGCATACTTTGGTTAAGACTGAGGCTGGGGGGAGGGGAAAAATGAACTGAGAAGAACATAAGTGGTGAAGTTGGTGTGGATGTAAGAACTACTGCTGAGAATCAAGGGATGAGAAGACCAATTACAAACTGGAACAAGACAGGCCCGAGAAAAAGTGAGATGAACAGAGGGTCGGTGATCATCTTTGACATTTGTCTAAATTAGGCGACGAGAGGGGCAAGGAATAGGCATCCTTAGGCAAAGTCAATCTCTGACCAAGCTCAAGGGGGACAGATTGAGCGCTGGGAGGGGCAGGAGAGGCAGTGCCCAACTGTCCTTAGAAGACAGTTGAGGCATTCTGAATGCACTAGATTATTAACGACCACAACAGAGACAAAGTGTGTGTGTTCACATGTACACATGCATATAGGAGGAGGGGACGTCTGAGAGCAGAGGGAAAGGAGGCTAAGGAAAGATGCCCAACATTCCCCAGGAGAAGCTTAGCCCCAGAAACAATTGAGACAAGTCCAAGACGCTTTGGAGAAGGGTTTTTACTAAAGTCAGTACCTTAAAATAAGCAAAATCACCTTTACATTGGAGGTGCAAATTAGGGGTATTTTATTATCTAAGGCCATGGCAGTTTTGCTCCCCAGGGAACATCTGACAATCTGGAGACATTTCTGGTTGTCACAACTCAGGGGTGGAGGAAGACGCTAACTAGTATCTGGTGGGTAGAGGACAAAGATGCTGCTAAACATTCCACAGTGTGCAGCAGAGACCCTCACAAAAAAGAATTATCTGGCCCAAAATATGAATGGTGCCAAGGTTGAGAAACCTAATCTAGAGAATCCCAGTGAAAACAGAACACTATCTTAAAAATAAACTATATTACTTAGTTGCAAGAGTACTGTACAATTGGAAAAGGTTAACATTGTGCATTTGTTAAACATAAATTTAAGCAACAATTATTACTGTGGTTAGAATTTAATATATACATCTGCTGCAAGAATTTTAAAAGAATATATTCAGATTCATCCCCTTTTTTAACAAACTGAAAATACTTTCATCGAAGTCATGCCATTGGAAAGCAATGATATGCTGAGCACAGTTCTTTTCAGAAAGAATTCAGATATAATGAGTGGAAAATTGCCTTAAAAGATTGAAAGAAGTGACAACTTAATTAAACCCAGCTACTGGTTCCATTTTATATTTGTCTTTCCAAACCGCTAATGAATCCTGACCCAGTTAGTCAAGACAAAATGTATATACTGAAGAATCTGTATCCCTTTTGAGGTAACTAATGGATATTTATCAGACAGAAAACATTGCATGTCTATTATTCATAATATTTGATCTTTAAATTGGCATTAATATGCTACACTTAGAATACTAAGGGAAACTCTAGCTGAATTATATAACGCAGCTACTGAGATGAAAGACATTCCACAAGGGGGTGGGGGGCGGATATCAGAACCAGTTAACACAGAACTGAGACTTTACAGATTGCTACAGCACATTAGCCACAAACAATTTCCATCCTAGGAAGTACACTCAGTGCAGCCACTGGTGCATAATAAATATTTGATCCTAATTAGACTTAATGAATGAATTTTAATTCTGTATCCACTATGCTTTTGTAGGATACTGACCCACAAATACAAAAAAAAAAAAGGTTTTGGGGAGTGTGGGTATAGAACTATAGCCATTTTAACACCACCACTAACATTTTTCATTTCCCTAAGTCACTTAATGATGATGAAGAATTACCTGGAAGTCGCTTTTAAAAGATAGGTTGTGGTAAAAAAAAACACACCAAAAACCATTATCAGGAGAATTATAAATTGCAGAAGGATTCAGTATAATGTACTCTGTAATAAGAAGTCTTAAATTTCCTTTAATTTATTTTAATTCATTGAGAAGTTCAAGGTAAAATGTGCTTTCTAAAATTTAATCAGGCAAATTTTAATTGGGGTAGTGATTTGGAATTTGACAGGTTCAAGTCTATTTTTAAAGATTGTTTATAAAAATGTTCTTCTCAGATAAAGTAAAAAGGATAACAATTTCATTCTGGGGAATTAAAAAATTAATGTGTTTTGCATTCTCTTCTTTCAATAGATAATAACTCCTATCCTCTTAGAAGGCAGAATTATTTAATCAGCATTGCCCAAAAGACATATGTAATTTAAATACCTTCAAATGAAATTTAAAAGTTAAATTCTATGATGATTTTTCTATTCTTTTGAAATCATGGCACCATTGGATCTGAGTTTCTAGAATTATTCACCTATCTTTTAAAACATTTACCCTTGAGAAATATATCTTCATATATAATCACAAAATCTATTAAGACACATTGACATATTACATTATAGAGTCATGTTGCTCTATAGTTTCACCAACTGTGTAAGGTTGGCCAATGTCTGTAACCCACAACCCCCAAATTTTAGTGGCTGAACATAAGAAAATTAAATACCCAGTGCAGGTTAGTGGGGGGTGGATGACGAGGGTAGGGTGAGGACACCTCTGTTCCAAGCAGGCATTTAGGAACAGACCTGGTCAATTATCAAGCCCAGACCACCCTCTTGGGCTTCCAAGCAATCATGTTCCTCTCCCTTTGTGACTGACAGTCTTGTTTCCCACAGCAATCACGATTAGTTCATGGAGAAGATTTGATTAGTGTCACCCGCATCTTCGTCTTAACGTGAAGAGTCACGGTCACCTGGAATGAGACTATAGATTCCACTATCCTTAGACTCTATCAGAATTATGCTTCTTTAAAGTATTTGAAGAGATACGTCACAAGAAAATAACAGGCACCAGAAATATCACAAATGTGAGGAGTTTGACATGGAAGACATTTTTCTAGTCATAAAAACCACAACTTGAATTTGGTATAAACATCAGATCCTGAATAATGCCAGCCACATTTTTGCTGGCAGACATTAGCAGAAGACATAGCAGGATGAAAATTGTCATAGAGCTTGGAAGTAGCAACAAGTCTTGAAACCCAGATTTGGCTATCAAGCAGGAGCTAGACCACCCATTAACTTGATCACAAGGGCGAATGGTCTCGTTTTGACCTTGTTATCATTCAGCAAACATCACTCTGTGCAGAACACACCATCAACAACATCTTGACTAAGAACAATCATATTCATTCTTTCAAGACCTTTCCTTCTAACTATATATAAAGAAGGAAATAACTTCTCATTCCTCATATCTCACTTGGGGTCAAAATCTTCTGTTTGTTCATCTCACTTATCCTAATCTCACATTCAGTCACGTTTATTAAAAGAACAAATTTAACTTTGAATGCTAATAAGTAGATCTGATAATATACGGATTAAAATGCAAAACAAAAACAAACATAAAAAAATTCCTGGAAGGTGCTGGCCCGGTGGCATAGCAGTTAAGTTTGCACACTCTGCTTTAGCAGCCTGGAGTTTGCAGGTTCAGATCCCAGGCATGGACCGACACACTGCTTGTCAAGCCATGCTGTGGCGGCGTCCCATATAAAGTAGAGGAAGATGGGCACAGATGTTAGCCCAGGGCCAATCTTCCTCAGCAAAAAGAGGAGGATTGGCAACGGATGTTAGCTCAGGGCCGGTCTTCCTCACACACACACACACAAAAATCCCAGATTTTTACAAATGTTATTTTTAAAGTAACCATAAAATCAAGGCAGCTTAATGTGAAACAAATGAAGACATCCAGGAATTTTAATGGTGTGCAAATGATTTAGACCAGTGGTTGACAGAACAGAAGTTAAATCAGCTCAACTTTTCATTTACTGCTTCATGGAGAGAGGATGTTCCAAGAATATGAAAGAGAAGATGCTCAACAGAAGCCTTTCTCAATCCAGATCATGACTGTTATTTTATGTCATCAAATATCATCAATCACATTAGAACATGTATCTCTGTAAGATTTCAAGATTACTGTAAACCAAATTAACTTTTCCCCTCAGTACAGCATAGTTATACAGTATAGCATGATTTTGGATTTTTTTCTTAATAATTTTGGATTTTTGATGATGTTTTACAAAAATCTAGGCAGTCAATTTCGGGTAAGGAGAATATTTCCTGAAGTTTACTATTCTATTCTAGAATCCTGGTTCTAGGTAGCTCATTCTCTAGAAAAAAGTCATATCAATCAGTCCACAGAATTAAACAATTACATATTTAAGCCATCTAAAAATTCAAACTCATTGTTGAGTACGGCCTGAACTCTGCATAATTTTAACTACATGGTCAGACTACAAAAAAGTATCTGCTACATGTGCTTATAGGTAACAGGTCACACCCAGGCTGGATCCTAAGAGGGATTCCATTTCTCCACTTTGGGGATGGGTTCCTCATTGAACTGCATGCAAAAGCAGGAAGCACACCATTCGGGGGCCTGATCTTCCGCTAGAAGACTTTAGGATATTGTCAAGTTCCACTTCTTGTCACCTCCTCCATCTCCACTCTGTTCCAAGCCATCATCCTCTCTCACCTGGCTATTGCACGAGCTTCCTAATTAGTCACCCAGCTTCCACTCTTCCCTTCTTACAGACTACTCTCAGTGTAGCAGCTAGAGTGATCCTCTTGTAGTGTAAGTGCCTCTCTGATCTCATACTCCAGTAGTCTCCTCTTCTCTCTCTTGGCTGAAGCTAGACTGGCCTCCTTGCTGCACCTCAAACAAAGAAGCCATGGCCACCTTAAGGCATTTGCAGAGAGAGTTCCTTCTGCCCAAAATGCATCTCCCCCAGATAGTCACATGGACAACTCCTCACCTCCTTCAAGTTCTTGGCTCAACATTTAAAACTCTAAGCTGCACTGTCCTCAACACGTTCTCCAGATCCCCTTTACCCTGCTATATTTTTAAAGCACTCTTTCATTTTTTTCTACGTACTGTGTAATTTCTTATTATATTTATCTTCTATTGTTTGTTTCTCCCCATGGGAATGTAAGCTCTTTGAGGGCAGGAATTTTGATCAGTGTTGTTCAGATGTGTTGCAAGCACTTGGAAGAGTGCTCTGCTCTTAGAAGGCGCTCAGGTTGAATCTGTACGAGTAAATGACTAGGCTGTCTCTAGAATGGCAAGGATGTCAGTCTTTCTAAGTTTAGAAATGAAGCATGCCTTGAGGTGCACCAAAAACCTGCAGGAAAGATAACAGCTTTCTGCTTAAAGACATGAAGTAGGAGTTACACTATGTCTGCCTAATATAAGAAAAGCACCTTTCAAGCAATAACCTCAAAGAGTTGATTACTTTTCCCTTGGCAGTTCTCATAATACCACGCAGGTTCTGTTGTCCTCTTTTCAGAGACGAGGGTGAGGTGTTCCATGTGATATATCTAGTAACAGAATAAGGTTTTTGTGTGTGTCAGAAGGGAAGAGGGAATGTCTTTCTCTGAGGGTTGAGCTACAGGACTATATGACACGGCATATTTAACGACAGTGGGTAGAGAGAACATAGTTACAATTCCCAAAATCTCACAAAAGTGAAGGAATGAATCAGGGAAGACCTAAGAAATCTCTGAAAGAGATAAGTTTCCTAGGGGGTTGTTTTCCTTCACAATTTTTAAAGACTGTGGAAAATGGAATAATTTGATAAGATTTAGCTGTGCTTTGGATGAATGTTCTAAAACGTTATTCCCAATGATAAATATCCAAAGACAGATGGTGATATTTTAGACAGCAAGTCAATCAAAAAATCCATAAGATTCCATAGTTATAATTCTATTAATTGTTTTCATGGTCTTATGTTATATGATATTATTTCAAAGTTTATCACAGTTTGCTAAATCCTCTATTTGTTATCAATATTCTAAGTCAACTTTAGCAATCAATTAAGGTTAGATCTTCAACTTCTATAAAACATTCTATGCCACAGCACAGAGTGATATTCCTATGTACCAAATTTCTGTTTTCCACTGTGAGCTGGCTCATTGACACGGCATATACTCAAGGATGGCACAGCTTCGGGGACTCCCAATAGCCATTTTTATTTCTACTTTATTCAATATATTCCCATTCCCCACCCATGCCCAGATTTCCCAGCTCTCAGGTTTAACTCATATCAGGAACAAATACATGTACTTTGTTTAATATTCATTGAATTGAAAGTGACTCGTCTTTTATTACTCTCTTATTACTTTTTGTTACTGTCCATGGTTTAGCCAAACATGAGGAAGGAATACTCTGACAAAATTAACAAAGCATATCTATACAGACATCTTCTTTGTGATTTCAGCAGCATTTTCTAGAGCAATTCTGATCCCTGGAATAAAAGTACTCAGTTGACTTTTACAAATATGAGCTCAGGAACACATCCAGAAAAATAAAAATGTGTAGTGCGTTAAAAACCACTTTTCTCTCTTGTTTATTGCACATGGATATTTTTGTTTGAAAACATTGACATCCTTGAAATAAATTAGCCTTGTTGCTGATTTCAAAAACGTGAATGAGAGTATAAAGAGTAGAAGAAAAAAATTATCAACCCCACTCTGAATAATTTGTTACCATAATATTAAAGCAGAAAATATTTTAAATGATTGCTATTTCAGTTACATAGTAAAATTTAACAGCTATAACTCCAACCACAAGATTTAGTTTACACACACACACATTTGTGTCGTCTGTGGAGCAAATATATCTTTTATGTTGAAATTATGTATTTCTTTGAAATGTAGTTCAAAGTGAGGAAGAAAACTTTAAACATTTTCTTTCACTTTTAACTCCATCCATGCCTCAAAGCAAACACTTGAATGTATGGTAAAATACTGGAATTCATAGCTGCAATCAGTAAGGTCTTTATTCATTGAGAAATTTTGTTTCAATATCCCTCTGTTAGACCTTTCCTTGGGTGTTTATCTTGAAAATCCTTACTCAAAGCTCAAACAAATTTTTCTCAAAGTGACATTCATCTGTGAAATCATACTCCTTCAATATTTAAATAGGAACAAACACAACACTTTCTTTATAATCCATGGAGAATTTCTATATACTGTTCTAGCTAGCTATCATTCTAAAGATATTTTTCCCCAGGAGACAAAGGCCATCACATAAGTTCACTTGTGTTTAGAGAGTGAATGTTCATGATGACGCCTGATGTATCTGTTTTTAGAGGAATCATTCCCATATCTCTTTAATCTTCACTCTTAGCTACTGACAAAAGGGGCTCTCATTCTAGGCACGGTGCAATGCCTCTTCTGAATTCTAGCCCAAGTAATTCATCTTCCTAATAATTTCACTATGTTCCAAATTAGAAGTCTTTTTGTCATTGACCCTTGGTTCTCAAAATTGTAGATTCTGTTCTCATAGCCTCCTGCATCTTTCTTTCATAGCTATTATTACAATTTTAATTATGTGGCTACTTGGGAAATTATCTTTCAATAACTATCTCCCACTGCACTTTCTCTCCACGAGGGGAGAAAGACTAGTCACCAGTAACTGCCACAGAGGCCAGGACAGAGTACCAAATAGACTCTCAACAGATGGTTATTGATTAAATGACATAAAGACCAATGATGCCATAAATGTTAAAAGATCCTGAGAACTGGTAATTAGAATTTCATCCTTCATATCATGCTAATCAGATAAAGTTATATTTACTTTAATTATGGTAATAATTCAATGAGTGGGACATTTATGCTGTCCCAGTATATGATTCCATCCCTTGTTTTTACTGAACATTATAGCCTGGTACATTTAACCCTTGGCTGTGCTTATATTTAGGAAAAATGGTCTACATATAAATCAGAAAGGAAGGAAATTAGGAGTTTCCTAGTAAAACCAAATAGGGTTTTAAGTGACCACAGATAACAACCTTTAATGCCTTAAGCAATTTCATATTCATTGAATGAAATATTGTCCTAAGGATCTTTTTATAATGCTTCAGTCATTTATTTCTTAAAGACTCCTTTGATTATCACATACGAATCACATGGAGTTTGTGGTTTAAAATTTTGCACAGTTCTGACCATAGTTCAATTTTTTTAAACAAAACATTTATCATTTAGCATTTGCCTACAACCATCCCATCAATGCATAATATGTAGCAATGAAACAGGTGACTTGCGAACATTGTCATTACTCTGTCAGAAGGAGAGTCTGAGCAAAAGTATTCTTTCAGAGAAGTAACAGGACTGACATTGGAGCTCTGTTCCAAGCGAGCCACACCCTTTCCTTACTAATGAGACTGGAAAAGTGGCCAGCTCTGCCTTTTATCTGGGAACACAGGGCTATTTATGCCTAAACACCATGCACTGAATTTACCTCCATTGGCTGACACGGCCATCTTTCCCAGTCCTCAAAGCTTAAGGGAAAGCAAAGTGAAAGTATTTGCTATACGAAGGAGAGTCTGGTAGAATGGGAAGTCTACATACAAAGCTTTTTTGGTAAAAGTACTCTGGCTTCCAGGGATTAGGCTGGAAGGCAAAAAGAATGGATGAAAAGACTGGTCAGGACACTACTGAGAAATCCTAGTCAAGAATGTTGCAGCGGCCTTTTAGTCAGGGCAAGGGGTGATATGAAGGTGTGTGTGCAGATAGAATCAATGAGCAGTGACTAAGTTGGTATGAAGAAAACTTTGAAGGCTTGTTTTAGATTCTAATCCTGAGTAACTGGGTGACACGGTTATCAAAATATCGCCCTGGGGAGGAAGGGCAGGTTGGGAGTTGGAAGACGATGGGTATTAGAAGTATTGAGTCTGAGGCACTCTGAAGACATTCATATGAGATGTTTACCCGTGACTTGGAAATGTGAGTCTGGGACTTGTGAGAGAGATGAGGGATGGAGAGAGAGACTTGGGGGTTATCACAAAGGAGGAAACAGGTGAACTCAAGGGAGATTAGACAAGAGGGACAGAACCCAAGGGAATAACTTTAAGGTGAAGCAAAGAAAAAGGCACCCGTATGTGGAATTCAAGAGTAATCAGAGAGGTTGAAGGAAGATCCTCCAGTGTCACCCAAGGCAGAGGAGAAGAGATTCTAATTAAAGTCAGAGAACCAACAGTGTCTAATGCCAGTAATACGAAAGTCTCTTCTCACATTTGTTTCCAAATATTTCTTCGCATTAATTATGTAATACATATTTGGTTTCTCAGCTTTAGTAACAATAACGAGGTAATTCAAAGTTACTCTGTGTTATCAGAACTTTACGATTTCTCTCAATGTGTTTACTATTTTCCATTTAAATATTTTTGTATACTTTCACGGCCTTTACCTACAAACATAGAGAATACCTTTCCTTTGAATTTTATGATTTAAAATTATGAACTTTAGGCTTGTGCTGGATTTCCGGGTGACATGTAAAACTACTTGTAATAAAAAAAAGAATAAATCATTCAATATTATCCATCATTTGTCAAAACTCTTAAAAGATAGTGATGTCTGCCAGCTTTTCCATTTCAGCATTTTGGAATGCCTCTATGGATAAAACAAATAGAAAAAAATTAAAATCCTCAAACTTAAGCATTGATTTCTGCCAAATGGCAATGAAAAGTCACTGTTTTTCCCCTGTGATATCAAAGTGTTGTGTAAAAATTAAGGAACAGTTGTGTGTTTGTAAATTTTTTGAATAAATAAACTTCAAGAAATATTAAGTTACAGAACAAAATTTTTATACTAAATATAAGCAGTCCTTGCTTTGCACAGTATCGTGTTAACTGGAAACTTATGCATATTGAAGCATATCATTGCTTCCCATGGTCCCGTGGCAACCAAGAGGATTGCCTATAAGTTATAAAATCACTTTTCATACACTTATTGCACAGAGCATCTTAAAACAGGAATCCTTTTTCTCAATCTGTCATCCCCAAACCAATATTAAAGAGGTAAGGTAAAATATGCTTATTCACTGCTCGACTCAAACCCCATTACAAATTCCCATAAAGCATAATCACAAATTATTTAACAGTTTAAAGAGTAAATATCACATTTAGTAGGTTCTAAGAATCGTATGTAACAATGCCTTGTGGAATGACACACACTACAAAAATGATCTTGAATGTAGGTTTACAATGGATATTTGTCTGCTAAAGAACTAAATTCATTTCCTTTTCCAATTCACTATTTATGGAAGTTTGGGGCCCTAGGCAAAAATATAGAAATATAGGCCAAACAAGACACCACCTGTTGGATTGTTTTCTCTTTGTAAATTTTCAGAAAATCTGGGCTGCTTTGAGTAAAAAATTAATATTGTCTCTCAGTGTTAGCAGCAGAGAAATGTGTTTGAAATTTATTCTGTATATAGAATGTATCTTAAATTTAAGGCATGGGAGATAAAGGGAAAAGACTTTTTGATGTAGGTATTTATTAAGATATTCAAAAGATAAAAAGAATAGTATAATAAATATCCATATACCCACCATTCATCTTAAAATATAAGACATTATGAATTCAATGAAAGCCCGTCATACACCTCTCTGAAATATCAGTTTCTGAGTTTCATACTTTTCAGTCCATATATTTTTGAGCACTTTTATGATATAGGTTTTTAGTT
Organism: Tapirus indicus; assembly: GCA_031878705.1. Classification (NCBI taxonomy): domain Eukaryota; kingdom Metazoa; phylum Chordata; class Mammalia; order Perissodactyla; family Tapiridae; genus Tapirus; species Tapirus indicus. The sequence continues at coordinate 26,382,585 of CM062937.1, read as the reverse complement.
GATGCTTTTTTAAGGTTAAAGCAATTCCTTCCTATGTCTTGTTGTGAGTTTTTATCTGGAAAGGTTGTTTTGGATTTTATCAAAGTTTTCTGCATTGAGATGATTGGTCTATAATCTGAGTGTAAACTTTTTTTTTCCTGAGGAAGATTTGCCCTGAGCTAACATCTGTGCCAATCTTCCTCTAGTTTGTATGTGGGACATCACCACAGCATGGCTGGTGAGTGGAGAGGTCTGTGCCTGGGATCTGAAGCTGTGAATCCAAGCCACTGAATCAGAGCACATGGAACTTTAACCACTTGGTCACAGGGCTGGGCCCCTGAGTGTAAATTTCAAACCTCAAGCTCCATATGATTCATATACGATGGTGAAAGGAGTCTTTAAGAAATAAATGACTGAAGCAATATAAAAAGATCCTTAGGACAATATTTCATTCTATAAATATGAAATTGCTTAAACCATTAAAAGTTGTTATCTGTGGGGGTTGGCCCGGTGGCATCAGTTTTTCATTTTTTCACTTGGTTTTTAAAAGTTTCTCATCACAAACTACGGTCTTCTGTGATAATATAAAGTTTAGAAACTTGTTTACATCTAATTTTGGTTTTATTCTGCCTTGAATGAAAATAAGCATAGTTGATATAAAAAGAAAATTTTGATGATTTACTATCATGTCAGAAATAGTAATAGTAAACTGTTGATTTTTATAGTAAACATTTTATAGTGAAACTGACTTTACATGTAAACAATTTATATTTCAAATTATAAAAACAATTTATAAGCAAATGAAATAAAATAAAAGTTTTTATTTTATTTATTCATTTTATTTATTTAATTTAAAATGTTATTTTAACTAAATTAAATAAAAATATAAAACAATTTATATTTTAAATTATAAAACAATTTTTATAGTAAACAATTTGATTTCTTATTTAAACTCAACTACTAAGAGGTGGTATTCTGTAAGCTATTTACTTCTCTGAAAAGTTAGCATTTTACTGCCCTGTATGTTTAGGGACAATGACCACTTCCTACTTCAGAATGAGGCCTGGATCTCTTAGTTTGACATTTAACACCCTTCTTGAATTAGCACAAAACTTCCTTGTTTATCTCCAGCACTCCCCTGCTGAATTCTTCAGTACAAGCTCACTGTTTGATCGATTCACAGATGTGCACAAGAAGGTCAACCAGATGCCAGGCCATACCTTCCAACACTTGGCTCTGCTGGAACCACAAAGACGTGGTTTCCAATCTAACTGCACATTTAGACAGCCGTATTTGTTTCTGGAAAGTTTTCCATTCTTAACCATGGTCTTTAATCTCAGTATAATAACAATTTTTTAAAAAGTGAATACTTTCATAGTAAAAGAGATAAACATGGAAGAGAAAATATTTTTGATCTGTAGATCAAAACTATATTTGTTAACTATATTTGTTTTTATGTTCATTAAATCCACATAAATGTGCCAATACATAACTTTTCCAACATTCTTTGGTGTTTTTAACATTAAGAATTTGTTCTAAAATTTGAACGTTGCATGGTTTTAAAATATTTAATCGGTCAGTCAGTTCAAACAAACACAAAACTTCTCAACACTACTTGAAGCTAAATTTGAAACCAAGCAAATTTCTTAGGTTTGCAAAATTGAACGAGAGAAGTACCACTGAGCTGAATGCATGTCAAGAGCAAAAGCTCCACTAGAATTAAACCAATTTGAAGTTGTACTTGGACCAGGATGTGCAACGGGTCAAAGTAACCAAAATATGATGTTTTAAAAACACATGCTGTACACGTGTTTTTCCATTAAACTACATTCAATTTCTTTTTTCAAGCCCAAATTTGTCTTTAGAAAAAGGAATTAATGTTTCTAGTCTACGCTTTCTGATATGGAATTGACCTTTCATAATATTGTATTGACCTTACATAATACATTATTGTATTTAAACTGTGTCAAGTTACTCCCCCGATTCTTTTTTGCTGTGCTGCATCTTTGTTTCCATCAGCCTCGTCATAACTTTTGGTTCATCCTACCATTGGCACATTCGTGTCTTTCTGTCTAATCCTCATCTCTCTTTTGCTTATGTTGTTCTCTCAGTGAAGTATAGAAAGTCAAAACTTGTTTATGATTTGAAAATATCTCCTCCATTGCTTGGACCAATCATTTTCTTATTATCCTTTGGCTTTTATTTCTAACCCATTTTATATCTTTGTATTTTATAATTGGGTGGAATGGCACACTTCGAAAGATCTTGACATGAAGGCCAATCTACCGTTTGCTACTTACTAGGGATGTAAAATGGATGACGCAGTAACTTATCTGGGTGTCAGTGTCCTCACCTGTACATTGGGGAACATAACGCCCGCATGACCAATCCCCTGTTGATAGTAATACCACTCTACATCAAAAATAGATGATCAAAGACATCAAAGTAGTTACTGAGCATGAAATAGCTATGCATTTGGTGAAACAATAAAAATGAAACTACCTCTGATAATATTGAATATTAAATAAAATTAAAGGTGCAATTATTTTTCAGGCAGAGTTTTCATTTCTAGGACAAAGTCTAGTTGAAGAGGGCAGTATTGGACAGTTCTGATGCCTCATGCTCTGCACCAGCCAGCTTCCTCTTATTTCTACTGGTCTCATCTTTGCCCCTTCTTCTCAGTTACATCAACTTAATAGGGGCTGTCCACTGCTGCATCTCTCTAATCATCTTGAACATTGGCCAGCAATACTACTAACACATGGACCTAATTGTGAGAATTTCCTCCTCAATAAATGAATGCCAACCCAATACACCTTTCCAGGGGCACTCCAATCAGACCTAAGGTTTTCCTATACTAGATTTCTGGATATTCTCTGAGTACTGAGTTTTTCTCTCCTCTGCATCTTTATTTACAATCACCCTCTTCCATCTGAATGCCCTCATATCTGACCCAAAGTCTCAATTCAAATACAGCTTTTCCCTCTGTGACAACATTTCTGGTTTTCTAGTGCCATAGATGCCTGACTCCCAGCTCTGTGCTCTGATAGCACTGGGGACCTTGCCCGTCTTCTTCTGATGAGTGTTGTTATCTGGATGTTTTGTCTGACTCCACCAGACTGTCAGGCTGTGCACACAGTAAGTGGAAGTCTAGGTAACAGAATTCCATATTCATTTAATGGTCTTGATTGATCACATTTAAAATAATGCAAGGTGTCCTTACATCTGTTCAAGGAAGAAATAACTGATTTCCACTTTTTAAGACTGCATTTAAGACTTTTGAAGATTACATTTAAGACTTTCAATCTCCCACCAAAACTAACCATAAAAAACAGATTTGGTGGTATTTAATTGAATTTGTTTCAAAATAATGGAAAGGAGAATATGCAAGGGCAACATGTGGCCTGTTATTCTGAAAAATCAAGAAAGGTTATCTTTATATATCATATCAAGGTATTATAAGCTACAAATTGAAAATCCATAAACAAAAAGAAAAATTTCTTCAAGTGAAAAAATAAGTGGCTAATAAGGTTATTTTCAAAAATTAAAATAGATGCCCTGGTCTTGGTTTCTAATACCATTCTTCAGTAAAAGGAATCAAGGCTCCTTGAATAAATGGCTGGTTCTAGGCCTGGAATAGGAAATATACGAAATGACCCTGGAGCATCTTGTAGTACCAGGACCAAAACCCCTCACATTGATGGGACTATGTCAAAGAGACATAGGAGCCAAGTGAAAGAGCTACCAATGGCCAAACCTAGAACAACCAAATTCGTAAAGTAGTACTGGATTATGATCTAAAGTATAAAATAAATATCCATGTGTTCATACTGATATAAATAAATGATTGAATTTAAATAAATTGGGGAGACTAGACAAATCTCTCATGCTGAAGAATTCCAAATAATGTATGCAGATACTTCACCAGAAGGAGGAGCATAAAACTCCCTACTCCTTAAGTCTGGGCTGCACAAAGTTACTTCCTTCTAAAGAACACAGTATGGAAAAGGGAGAAGAGAAACTTTACGGTGGAGAAACCTGACAAACACTCCATCAGCCAGGAGACCAAGGTCACCACCAACAGTGACACCTCATGTTGATAGTATGTACCCTTGATATGACGTGATGAGAATGGCACTTGACCTCTGTGGTCTTCCTCCCCCAAACCCATAACCCCAGTCTAATCATGAGACAAACATCAGACAAATTCCAATAGGAGGACGTTCTACAAAATACCTGATCAGTACTCCTCAACACTGCGAAGGCCATCAAAAACAAGAAAGGCTTAGAAACTGTCACAGCCAAAAGGAAACTAAGAAAACATGATGACTAATGTAATATAGTATTCTGGATAGGATCCTGGAACAGAAGAAGGACATGAGGTAACAACTAAGGAAATATGAATAAAGTATGACTTTAGTTAATAATGTATCAATGTTGGTCCATTAATTGTAACAAAGTTACCATATTAATGTCAGATGTTAATAACAGGGGAAATTTGGTGTGGGATATATGAGAACTCTGGTCCCACCTTCACAATTTTTCTGCAAATTTAATATCGTTCTAAAACAAAATTTTGGTTAAAAAAATGGATATTTTGTTTTGACCTGAAGGGCCATCCAGGTGTCCATTTTATTTTTATCTTGGTACGAATTGTTCAACGGTTGTTAAACACAAATCTACCTGTGACACACATGAAAATGCTCTTCTAACTCAGGGGGCCATGGGCTAGCTTTGTAACTGTATGAATCTTGCAGCCCCAAAAGCAAACTATCTTGGGAGGTTTTCCTTCTTCAACAACTCAAGCAGGGTGAAGATTGCAGGGAAGATCTTTGTTTCTCTGGGAAAAAGAGAAGTAGAAATAACAGAAAAGAGGGATAATGCCATGAGAAAAGGGAAAATAAATAGTTGCACCAAGAGATTGAGGGAGGCCCTCAGCTGAAGGACAGAAGAAAGAGGAGTCTCTTTGTCCCTTCTCCATTCTAACTCAAGGCCAAGTGGGCTGCACTTCTCCATGGGTACAGGAGGGCTTTAGAGGGTCCCTGGGGTCTCCTGCTCCATGATGCCCAGGATACAGCCCAGGAATGAGACTGGCATTAAGGAGACCTGACTTACCTCTTGACACCAGTCTCTGCATTTAAACCTATGAGAAATGCCCATATCTTTTGGACAGTCCATCTTGGACAGGTGAGAGAAGAAGGCTTTAAGATCACTGTGGTGTTTTGGCATTGTCATTATTAAAGCATCTATTAAATAGTACTTCTTATTTCAGAGAAAATTAAAATATCCAAAAACAAATAAAAATTTCGTCAGAGAATGATGACTTTCCTGGAAATGATTGTTTCATCTGCTCCAGGTAAATAATCCTCTTTGGTTTGTTAAGGGAAGGGACCCTGTTTTATGTCATCATGGTCTGATCCGACTAATACTAATTTTTTTTAAGAAAATAAATGCAATATATTTAAATTTAGGCTATAATAATATATCCTTGAGGAATGGATAAGTATTAGGTGGACCCCATTTTTCTGATAGTAAGTTAAGCACAAGAGAAGATTTTTAAGTGACCGATTTTTGCATTCTTAAATGACTAGTGAGGTCATTCTAGAAAGAAGAAGGTCTTTTTATGGTTTAAAGAAACATTTGCATATGCACACATTTGGTGTTTATTTTCAACCTGGTATTTTACCTTTTCCTATTTTATTATGGATGATGATTGTTTTCAAAATATTGAACTCTATATACCTGGATGTGTTCAGCGAGAACCTCCTTATGGGATGGTCCTGAAGTGTTTTCTCTAACATCTGCATTTGAGCATCTTCCTGTCCTCTGCCCTATTATATCAGTTTTGGGATATCAAAATCAGACATGCTGATATATGCTACACTCTAAAGAGTGAAGTCAGTGTTAAAATGTGGCGCCTACATATAAGACCCCGAGTTTTGTTATTGTTAGCTTTGCAAATGCTTTACTTAGTATGGGATCAATTACAAGTCACCTCCTAAAATACAAACTGTATCTTTAATAAAAAGTCTATTTCATTAAATAAAAATGAGATTATAAAATTTTCAAAATGGAATTTGATGGCAATTTAATTTTATAATGATAGCTATCTATAAATCTCACTAAATTTAGTCCGACTAAATTTTTAGTGAGGCCACAAATTCATTCTTAGGAAAATTCTCCAAATGGGTTCAGAAATCCTCCAAGGAATAAAATGACACGTGAAATCTTAGTTTCCTGGGTGGCTTAGCGTCTATAATGGCCATAGAACCATGAAGATCTTTCTGAGACTGCCTCATGCAAGCTCATCTCCAACTATGTAGGTCTTCCAATTGGTCTTATTTTCATTGCAGATTGTTTACCATTTCTGGAATCCTAATGATCTGAATGTAATTCTTGCTGTCTTTAATGAGAAAAATAATACCAGAAAAAATTCAGTGTTCAGCCAACACAAATTTAGATGATCAACAAAAGAAAGGAATGTTTTCAGATCCTGGGCTTGATTATTTTTGTTTTAGATATGACAGATTTGCTGAACAAAGTTTACAAATGCACTCAATCTGCCCTACCCCCACTCAGCACACATACACACACCCTCTCACAACACACACCCTCTCACAACCCGGCCCCATTTGACTGTTAACACACACATCAGCTCTAGGTCACCAAGATTTTCTGAAGGAAATTGACTCTTGAGTACTTTATTCTCAGTATACATTACATTACAAGTAACAGTACTGAACTTCCAATGCTCACCATATTCCCTACCAGTACGTCAGTTGAGCACGTGAAAAAGAAATCTGGAAGTTTATTATTTTTCCTCCAATATATTTGACACCACCTTTGGAGAGCGAACAAAAGGCACACTGTCGAGCGGATAGACCTGGACAAAATGTTACTGTTTGTTCCGCAAGAGCACAGAGGTATATTTAAGCAAAGAAAGACATTCCATGCCTCTCCTGGGACTTCCTTCCTTCAGCTGAATTATACCAACATGTTCACACCACGGTGGTTCAGACCGTGTTGGAATTTAAAATGCAGACTTGTATTTGCCAAGGCTTAAATACCACAGCTATAAAAACTCATATTAGGAGTGAACCTGGCTTTAAATATAGGACAAATGGGAGTTAATTGGAAAAAATGTGGGTACACATGAAGTTACAGTAGAAGATATGAAAATAAGGGATGTCCTTGTTTGACAGATTCCATACTTACACAATAAGGCCTCAAAGTCGCCAGAAGTCACCTGGCTTTGGATTATGTTTCAAGTCCAGGCTCACTGACATTCATGAAGCTTTGGGCAGAACATGGGCCAAGTTTCGAGCAAGGTTGGGGAGAATACTTCCTTCATGTGGAACCTGTGTGAAACTTAGTGGCTTTGGCTAGGTTTCACTGTGAGTTTCACATTCAAACAAACCAACGTTTCAGAGTAAAGTTAAAGGGTGAAGAGAAACAAAAAGACAACAAAACAGGAAAAAATGGCTTGCCTGAGAACAGAACGGCCATCTAGCATCTTCCAAACCCATTTCATTCCGGTGCCATTGGATTCTGCAACTGAACTTGAATCGCCTTTAACATTTGAACTCAGCAATGCCAAATCAAGGCTTCCTAGTACTAAGCGGGAGAATATTCTAGACACCCAAAGGCAGGAAAGTACATGCTCAAAATAGCTAGAGGATTTAAAATTTTGATTGTACACACATCACAGAAATGTGATGATGAGTATGCTCCTTAGAATGCAGATTTGAAGGGGGGAAAAGTAGCAATTAAATGTCCAGCTTTTGGAAATAAAAAAAATTAGACTGAATATCTCTAGCTTTTCCTACTACGAATCCAAATTCTAGAGATCATATTGCCTCTGTTCCTAATCTGGAGGGACCTCTCCCACAGCATTCTCCAGAGCTGTACCCCTCTGACAACTTGTCTGGCGGCCACTTGCTTCCTTCCTTCTTAGCAAGGTGCAGGGTACAGGGAGCAGACTATGTCAGCTCTGAGGAGCCACAGTCCTTGACTGGGACTTAAACAGTCTCCCGACAGGATTAGGCTCATTCCCCTCCTAACCTTCAACAGAACATTCAGGGACAGTTTGTCGGGGAACATCAAACTTAGTTTCTGGCTGAGGACTTTGAAAATCTCCTCTTTCTGGGGGTAGGGAAGAAGAGGGTAACAAACAAATGTAATATACACATGAGTTATCTCTAAAATAAAGAGAACATTTAAAAGTTGATTGAATAGCTAGAAAGTGCTACACTTTGCCTATTTTAGGAAATACATTTTTTTCATTCCTTAGCCCTCATTCAGCAGAAGTTTTACCAGCATAACAGACTTTTGGCTACAGAGGGTTTTGCTTCTCCTTTTTTCCCCCCTAGTTTTCCTTTTAAAAAGTTTTCTTTTCTTTCTTCCTTTTTTTAAAATTTTTCTTCTTTTTCTTTTTTTGTTACCCAGAAGATTACTGTGTGGTAAAAATGCATGTTTTCTTTTGACGTGTGGTCTGTGACACCAATAAACTTCTTTGGAAACAAGAATCTTGAAATTCCAAGGATTTCAGTGTCCACGTTAAAAAGGCAACAGTTAGGCCCCAAGGCACATGGTAACTTTGAGGCAGCCGGGCGCTCAAGGGAGGGGTTGTATAGACTCGTCTGTGCACTGTCATTTGCTGCTTGCTTTTAGACATCTGCTTGGAGGGGAGTCTGCTGCTTGTCATCAAGTCTATAAGGGTAAGAGAAACTTGCCATAAAACGGCCTTTGCCTTTCTGTTGGGGGGGGGTCCCTGTACTAGTAAAACCTAAGACATATCAGTAAGGAAAACCAAAGTCCACTAGATATTTAAAGGAAATGGTATAAAAGTGTTAAACCAAAAAAGAAAAAAAGACTTTTTACCGAACATAGTAAATACCCACAATCAAAGTAAAGGCTGTGTTTGAAGTTCAAGTCCACAGATCAAAGTACTGTGCAAAACGTCAAGTGCCAGCATAAAGAGAGGGAGGGGAGAAGCCCAGAAAACTATCCAAAATATTGTCACATTAGAGAAACCTGCGGGCAAAGACAATTAGCCAGGTAAGAAATTCACAAAACTGAGTCACCAAATTGTGCTGGGAACAGAGAAAAACCAAAACGAATAAAAACTGTTCTAATTCCACACTAGCAGTGAACAGAAGAGTGATGAAAGAATAAAATAAAATAGAGCTATCTCATTGTCCTGAAAACCAATATATTTTCTTTACTCAGGTGGTTGCATCTTTTTCCTTCTTTTTTTTCTTTAAATGCCCTTAGAAAGTTAAAAATAAGTAAGCAGTCTAAACAACAAAATTATGATGTCTGAAAGGCCCTCTTCCCGCTCTGGCAATCAGGCTTAATTAGAGTTCTCATGTAATTCAGTCACAGGCGAGTCTGTGCTGCAGGTCAACATTGCAGAGAGCTTTGAGCAAAGTTTAAAATCACAGCCACAAAAATGCACAGATGCCCCTGCTGTATTCTGGAACGCTGCATTTACCTGGAAATCATTCGCAGCCCCCGCTTATTTTCACTATAAATAAGTTATTTAAAAATCATTGGTCATAAACATATCATAAGCCAATTAGATAATTTCAGAATAAAAATCTTACCTACAGGCAGCTGGGTTCAACAGTTGCTCTGAACAGAGGAAGTAGGAGTCACTGGCCTTCTACATGAAGAGATTGTTTATTTAGCCCTTTTTAAAAGGTCTTGAACTCCAGAGGTTTAAGATTAAGTCCAATCCAAGCGTCTGAAGGAAAAAAAGGCAGGAGAGAAGGCGAATAAGAGAGAGAGAGAATCCCGGCTGCTGGGTGGTGCTACTGTTCTGAGAGCATTTGAGCTATTTTCAGCATTAACAGCAGTCGGAGTTGTCTGTGAAGGGATGAAAAAGCTGTGCCTGAATCGCCACACCCCCCTGGGGGGGGCACACAAACCAGGAAACCCACAACAACTTGGTTCACTGTGCAAATATTCATTTAAATTTGGAGGAAAACTGCCAGCGCTTTTGAAAACAACAACAACAAAAACTTGACTGGAATCTTAAAGAAACATAGTGCCTGCCTTAATCCTCAGCTTTTCAAAATGATTTACCTGATTCGCTGAAAATAAAATGTTCTATGTATGCCTTATTGAGAGGGAAGACTTTTCTTCTGATATTTACTTGCTCCCTTATATGGGTCTTAAAAAATATTTTAGATCTCTCTAGGAAGAATATCTTTTGTCAGCCTATCCTTCTCAAGACTGAAGACAAATGGTTTATTTCTAGCAGGCACCCAAATTTCCAGTTTCATCAACTATGCTATTTTTGAAAGCTACTAGGTTAAGCTGTTGACATTTCTTATCTGTTGGCAGAGACTGGGGACCATTCAGTGACATGATGCAGACAGACAGCAATCCCCTGCTTCTCCCTCCACAGGCCAATGAAAAAATAATTCAGACTGGTTCACCAACAATGACCAGCAAACTTTGAGCTTTCATTTTGTTTCTAGAATTATAAATTAAGATCTAAAAGTTGTATTCACTCATTCATTCATTCATTCATTGAGCAAATAGTCATGTGGCAAGTGCTTCTGAGTTTACAATATGCCAGGCACTCTGAGAATACAATAGTGGGCAAAATAAACAGCGTCCCTGCGAAAGGTTTACAGCCCACACGCAGCAAGAGTAAAGAAGAAAGAATTTGTTACAAACTTTTATAGCTTCTTTTTTCACATGATGAAGACTATTCAAACCATAGCAACTAGACATCCAGATCCTTCTACCATGACTGAGGAAAGATACTATGTGTCATCGGACCAACTCCTGGCTTCCATTGCTTCATGATGCCTTTTACAACACCCCTAAGAAGGAAAATTAGTTATTTCCTATCAAGGAAATACCTAACTATTTTTATCAAAGCCTTTATTCTACGTAGATGAAATCCCCGAATTCTTTCGACTCCCTACTCCACATAACAAAGAGAATGCTTAAGCAGTCAGAAAGTATTTCTGAGGTAAAACGAGGTGAAAGAAAATTCTCTGATCTTAGTCCTGTATAAAAACCACCTTGATATCTTTTATAATTAATATTATGAAGGTTGGTTAGTAGAAGCTCAGATCAAACCCAATTCTTTCTTTGCAATTAAAGAAAGACACTGAAACTGATTATAGAAAATACTAAGGATTATGCATGATATATTTTTAAAAAATGGTTATATGACCTCTATTTCAAGTACTCTGGTGAAATGGGAAATCTTTCAGCACAATAGCGGACATTGCGCTTAAAGTAGTGGGCATTACTTATATTAAAACTATGCAGATATTTAAATTAAAGAAAAGAACTACAAGTTAAGTTTGAAACATCTCATCAAAGTTTTAAATAAGATTAACTTTATTTTAAAACATACAGCAGGGTTTAAAAAAAATCTCTGTAGAATAACGTATTTTTCTTTTCACTTATTTTAAATGGTCACATTTTAATGTGTCTTAAATACCTGTCAGTTTAAAATAGGGTGTTTACTTTACTCAGTCAAAATGATAAATGGTAATTCTGGCAAAAAGTTGGAAGCCTAGCCTCAGATAGAAATTTCTTAAATTGTTTTTACTTGTTCCTCCTTATAGTGGTTTATAAAGAAAGGAAAATATATTTAAAAATTGGCCTTCCTTGACAAACTATGGAAGTCAAAGAAATAAACGTTAACTATTTGACTGCTAAGTCAACCATTATTTTTAAATGCCAAACTGTCTGCTTTCCACATTCATACTGAGAGAAGCCCATTGCCTCACATTTAATTAGTATTAGAGTCATTTTATGTCCAAATCTGCACTTGAACGAACAGGTGATGACCCTGCTCGCTGCTTCCATTTCGGATGAAGCCTATCCTACCACGTGACTCACCAAGGTCTCCTTTCTTCCCCAAGGATCTCGCCCAACAGCCTGTCAACAAGCACCTTTCAACAGATCTGATGTCACAGAAGAGTGCAAGCTGGACTCTAGGTGTATTTTAACAGGTTAGAGGATAGTGAATTTGGACTTTTATACTTACTCAACTACTGTGACTTTTATAAGCTATTAATGTCTTAGCAATGGTACTAATGTTAATGATTTTCTGTATATTCTTTCTCTCTTTTTTGTTTTTATACATAAATATTTAAAATAGTTTGGAAATGTTTATATTAGAGTGGGCTTCTTATATTGGTAAAACAGAGCTTTGGCATAACCCCTCCCTTGTATAAAATTGGGATAATTACAGTACCAATCCACAGAGTTGTGGTAGGGCTTATAAAAATAATGCACATAAAATGCTTAAGTAATGCCTGATGCAAAGCAAGCCTTCAATAAAAGTTAATGCTCTTATCACTGCTGTAAGTCTAGATGTTGGCTGTCCAATATGGCGGATACAGATGGCTACTGAGCACTTAATATGTGGCTGGTCAGAATTGAGATGTCATATAGAAGTAAAATGCACACTGGACTTTGAAGACTTAGGATGAAAAAAAGAAATGCAAACTACCACATTAATTGTTTTTTTCTTTTTTGATGAGGAGGATTCTCCCTGAGCTAACATCTGTTGCCAATTCTCGTTTTTTTTTATTTTTTTTCTGCTTGAGGAAGATTAGCCCTGAGCTAACATCTGTGCCAATCTTCCTCTATTTTGTACGTGGGTCACCACCACAGCATGGCTGATGAGTGGTGTAGGTCTGCACCCGGGATCCAAACCTGTGAACCCTGGCTGCTGAAGCAGAGTGCACAGAACTTTAACCACTCAGCCACAGGGCCAGCCCCTCACAATAATTTTTTTATATTGATATATATTGGAATGATAATATTTCAGACATATTGGGTTAAATAAGATATTTTGTTAAAATTAATTTTACCTGTTTCTTTTTACTTTTTTAAATGTGACAACTAGAAAATTTGAAATTACATATGTGGCTTGCATTATATTTCTATTGGGCAGTGCCATCTAGGCCAATGGTTCTCAAACTGTAGTGAGCAGCATAGTCACCTGGAAGGCTTGTCAAAACACAGATCGCTGGGCCCACCTCCAGTTTCTGATTTCATAGGTCTGGAGAGGGGCCTGAAATTTTCCATCTCTAACAAGTCCCCAGGTGATTCTTGACCACACTTTGAGGACCACTGGTCTTGAACCTTGCTGCTTAAAGAGTGGTCCATGGACCAACATCAAAGTCATCACTTGGGATCTTGTCTGAAATGCAAAATCTCAGGCCCTACCCATACCTACTGAAGCAGCAGGCACATTTTAACAACATCCCCAGGTAAGGTGTATGCACACTGACATTTGAGAGAAACTGATGTAGAGCAGTGTCTCTCATCCCTGGGTACATAAGAGACTTAGTTGGAAAGTTTTTTTAAATACTAGTATCTGGACCCCCCTCTAGAGAGTTTGCTTTAATTAATCTGGATGAAACACAAGCATCTGCCTATCTAAAAAGCTCCCCAGGTGATTCTAATGGTAAAGCGAGTACTGAGAGTTTGACGGGCTGTGGGGCCCATTGGATCAGATGCAAAGGGGCTAGGATCCAGAAACCAGACACGTTCTTCCCAGTGAGGAGCAGATGCTTGCGGGTTGTCAGGTGCTGGGAGGACAAGCCCTGAGCAGATGTTGGAAACCCCACAGCAAAGGGGTTGGGTGAGTGTTGCAGCCAGCAGGGCGACTCTGGCAGGAGGCGTCCCATGCCTTCGCAGGTCGGACAGAAGTCCCCATCTGTGCCAGGTTTGGAGTTGGAGGGAAGACTGAATAAAGCAGAGCATAGTCTTGGTCTCGGAGGAACCTGAACACCAGGCAAACATCTGGGCAGAGATGCAGGCTCCGAAAAATAAGATAAGGACCCAGTTACAAGAACCCTGGTTTTGAGTCATGAGTGGGACCAGCCGCCATGTTAACTGAGGTTCTTTAACTCTCCTTAAGAACAAGATTGGTTTCAGAGGCTCAAGCAGGAATAATCTTCCAGAGATGAGGAGGAAAAAAAGTGGACAGAAGTGTTGAAAGTCAGTTTAGGTGTACATTTCCTTCTTTCCCTCCATAGCACATAATAAGAATTGAGACTGTTCTCAGCCAAGTATTGGTCCAACTAAAACAATGTATGCGAAGGCAGAGTTGACATAGACCAAACCACCAGAGAGGGTATTTCTGTCTCAGGAAAGGATCCTGTGAACTCACACAACTCTCCAAATGTGAGAACCCAGGAGAAAGATTGGTATTTTGGAGTAGAGAGGCCTTCTGGTATTCTTCATTGAAACTCTGTCCCACCCTTAAACAAGTGAGCACTCTATTTTGAATGATCTCACCAGTTTGCCAAATGACTCCTCACTTTTTCAAGTGGCACCAGATAATCATGTGTTCCAGAGGGCTTCATAAAAATAAAATCCTCACTGTAAGAGAGAATGTGGGCTCACATCAGTAGTATTCAAAATTCTCAATTCTGTATGCAGGGCATTTGTAGCTTCACTTCTCATTTTATTGGTTGGTTGGTTGTTTCAGAAAACTTTAAAAAATGCATAATGCTTAAGAGCAGAGAGTCTGGAGCCAGTGTGTCTGGGTTCGAATCCTGGTCTTGCCACTTTTGTGTGACAATTGGGCCAGTTACTTCACTTCCTGTGCCTCAGTTTCCTCCTCTGCAATAGAACCTCTCACTGAATTGTCATGAGGATTAAAGTAGCTGCTATTTGAAAGGAATGTAGAAAATTCTGGCACATTGTAAATGCTGTTCTTGGTCAAATAACTAAAATATAGTAAAATAACTGTGCAAGTTTCCATATATGGCCAAATTTAGTTGTATTTCTCAGATACCATGATGATTTCCAGAGACTTTCATGTACATAGTTTCAGGAATACATGTATTTTGAGGGCTTCTTGGAGAGTTGTTTAAATTTTTTTCCCAAGAGAACTCAGAATTCTCAATTGATTCCTCGTCACTTCCTATTATTTGAGAGGATCTCAGGAGGAAGGAAGTGAATGTAGTTTTCCCATGATGAATATTGTTTTCTAGGTTACATTTTTTCCCCCCTGAAGTCCTTTGAAAAGTGAGTTGCACTATAAATGTTTGAAGGCTTTCATGGCCCATGTCAATTTAGTAGCATTGTCTAATATTCCAGGAGAACAATGTGTCATTCTCTTAGTCAAATATTTTAGGGCTCAGGGAGAGGCAGCAAGACTGTGTGAAACACTGGCATGAGTTTCAAAGATGGACTGAAAAGGCAGTCAGCTCCTCATACTATAGAGACTATAGAAATCAGATAATGCTGCTCAAAGGAAGGAGTGGACCCCTAAAGTCAGGCACGTTGGATGCAGAATGAAGGTTAGATTAAGTGTGATAACGTCTTTTATGCCTGATTGCTTCAATCACATGAAACACGGTGAAGCATATGCAACGAAAATGATGATGCTTGGCGGCATCGTGCACTTAGTAAGTGTCAGCCAGGCCACCTATAGGAACCTCAGTGTGTTGCGTGCTGAACAGTGAATGAATGCACTGAGTGGGGAAACTCGAGGCCAAGAGTTTGAGTGATTTCAGACCAGTCATGCAAGACCTCTACACTTGTGCCCTGAAATGTAGGCAGAGAGATTGGCTATAAACCCCTTCCTAACTCTAACATCTCTGCTTTTCCTTGGGCTTATATAAATTACACTTGGCAATCCCCCCATAAGCTACATCTAAAGGTGTGATTATTTGCAAGTTGCCAAATCATATGTTCAATTACTTCTACTACCTGGTTACTGATGTGAAGCAAATGTGTTTTAAGAGGCGATTTGCCATCCTATATGACATTATGCAATCTGGGACTAGACTTTACCAGATAAGGTGAAAATCTTAATGAACAGTTAAAGAACTGTTATCAAATGCAAGAGATTACGTAGAAATAACTTCTTAAAACCTTTATTAAAACTCACTTTTCTAGTTAAAACTTTACTGTTTTTAAATGTACTGCCTGCATCCCATATGTATTTTAAAAGTGGCTTTGCTGTTTTATATAACCATGACTTAGCTTTTCTTGATATTTATATTCCATTGAAATTGAGCATATGCAACAGTTGCTAAATACGGTATAAAAATCTTTAAGATAAGCCTTCTTAAAGTGGTCTATTTGAGGCTCTGCACAATCTGGTATCTTCTCACATCTCCACCCACATCTCCCTACCCTCCTTCTAACTCTATTTCTTCTAGTTTCTCTGGTCTTCTTTCAATTCCTGGAACAGGCCACATCCAGGGCCTTGGTGTGCGCTGCTTCCTCTCGCTGGGCCGCCTCCCTGCTCAGCAGGTAATGCCCTGCATCCTCCAGCCCTTGGCTGAAGTGTCCTTTCCTCAGGAAGGGCTTCTCTGATCCAGCCAAGGTCAAGTTTTTTGTTCTTAACTCTTGAAGAATCATATTCCTCATTCCCTCGAGTGTCAAACTCAGTTGCATTTATTTGAATGATCAATTAATGTATCTCTCCTCCATTAGTCTAGAAGTTCCTGTTTCCCTTCACTTGCAGTCCTGGACACACATGTATTGGTGCCTGACACAAAGTAAGTGTTCCATACATACTTGTTGAATACATAAGCAATTAAATAATTCTGCAGAAGGCATAGTAAGCAACACATGATGCCATGTTTGTTATATATTTATCAGAACTTGTGAAATAAAAAGTATCTTATCCAGTAAAAAGCAAAAAATGATGTATTCTAATTAAGCAGCTGTTTCCAACCAAGAGAATTCTCTGAAATATATTGCTTTGTATTTGTATTTGTATTTGGCTTAACAGCTGTCTTAAGAGGCAGATGCTACTTGTTGTTCCCCTCACGATATAATATATTCTGTTATCTTAATAATTTGCATTTATCTTTAAAATGGGTTTGAAATAAATCAAGTTACCTGCACTCATATAGTATATCTCCAGACCTTTTTCAGAACCACATAATACTCTATCAGGGTGTATTAATCACTCAGCTGAGGTTCCTGATAAAAATTTCTTCTGATTGGGGCTGGCCCGGTGGCATGGCAATTAAGTTCATGCACTCCACTTCAGTGGCCTGGGGTTCGCAGTTTCGGATCCCGGGCTCGGACAGATGCATCGCTTGTCAAGCCATGCTGTGGCGGCATCCCATTTAAAGTAGAGGAAGATGGGTACGGATATTAGCCCAGGGCCAGTCTTCCTCAGCAAAAAGAGGAAGATTGGCAACAGATGTTAGCTCAGGGCTAATCTTCCTCACACACACACAAAAGTTTTCTTCTGATTAGTGTTGTTGAGAGAATTACATATTTGTCTGTATATTACTAGACAGTTATACCACCTGGCTCTCTGCAAGCCATAACTGATATTGTTCACAGGGTAGTTTATGAGCAGACAGACAGATATGAAGTATCACACAAACAACGCTACTGGTCAGTCCATTGTCACTCTTGTGGCATGAAACCCTTTCTTGTGTCCACATCGTGCATTAGTTATAAACATACAATGAATTACTAGTCATTGATTGAGTAGCTGGGAGGTTTGCAATCTTGTTCTCTGGCAAAGGGGCATATGATCTCAACAGGAGAGGAAAGGAGAGCTTCACGTGGCCTGGGCTACAGAGCGGGAGTTGGAGGCCGGGAGTTAGTTTTTGTCACATTGTGTTGGAAGAGGCTGTGTAACCCTCTCTCTACCATGGGCAGAGGGATGTTTGTTTATAGCTAAGAATGTTTGAAGATGTAGTAGCTTGTACATGCTCTTTATAAATTTGTAAAACACTTTGAAATCACCAAGGCACAGCATGAAAAATATCTTTTCTGAGGCACTCAAAAGATGAATGAATTAACCCACCCATCTATGGCACATTTCCATCATTACTATGACCGCAAAAGTTAATTTTGCAAGATAGTCACACACATAAATAATACACAAAATGTTAGAAAAGCATCCTTGAAACTCACAGAGATGAGGATGAGTAAAGAACAATGAGGAACTGTTGACCAGCATTCAAGAGTTAGAAGGAACTATAGATTGATTATATGGAGTCCATAAGAAAACTTCTTTCTCGATGAATGCAGGTTGGAAATGGGAATGTTCAGAGATTGGACATGTTAATATTTTCTATGTTATCTGTCCGCTAATCCAGACATTCCTACCTCTTTGTGCGACCTATTGGTGTGGGTTGCGGATATTGCTACAACATTGATCCCCTCAGTTAGATGTCAGGTGGCCAGGTGAGGCATAGGCTGTCTGGAGCTCCTGGACCAGTCACCTCTGGATATTAGCAACCTCACCGATTTATCTCATTGTGGCTACAAATATTCTCACTTTTATGTATGCCAGATATAGAAAAGTTTGGGAAAGAATGCTCTTACCAGCAAGGTCAACCTACTAAAAACAGCAACAATAGTCCTATTCACAAAAGGAAATACAAGAAATAAGAAGGTATGGGAGAGGCATGTTATAAATGTCAAGAAATGAGTAATGGTATCTCAGTTTTACAAAAAAAGGGGGAAAAAATCTTTGTTCAGACTTTCAGGGCTGAGCCAGAACTGGACTGGTCTCCAGTGGAAGGTGCAAGAGAGCCAATCCTGCCTTCAGCAATGGGTATTTTGTGTTTGGGCAGAGGGGTGGGGAATGGACCTCTGAATCAAAACAAATGCTCACATTTTTACCTACTAGCAAGTGGCCTTCTTTTCTCAGCAAACATGTCTCTAAGGATCGTTTTCGACTGAAGTTTCTCTTTAGTACATTTTATTTTACAGTCAAGTCACTGTTGCCATACTCATTACTCGCTCAAATAAATTACATAACACAGTGTGGCAAACACTGCTTTCTGCCTCTTGAGGACCCATTTTTGCTTTCATCCTACTGCAGAATCCTGATAATATGCCTAGTTAAAAACTTACCTTTCCAGATTCCTTGCAGTTTGTTCTGGCCAATAAGTTATAGGCAGGACACCTGGTCGAATGCTTCGCATACGCAAGAACAACACAGAACCTCCCGAGAAGAAGGCTTCTTCAACGCTTTGCCCTTTCACCTTGCACTGCTCCTCTTAGCTGATGGAAATGCAGGGCCTCTAGGAGGCACATGCTAAGGGAAGGATGACAAAGTTGAACCCACCCCGGGCTTCTTGTGGTTTGAGGCAAACCAACCTCTCACCTGGTTAAGTGGCTGCATTGAGGTAATCTGTTACTGGAAGCTGGAAACATACCTGACATAGTCATCTGAAGACAACTTTATTACACAGGCTGGCTGAAAGACGGTAGTAGACTGTTAGGCCTGCCATTAAGATATCACGTAAAAAATAGTTTCAGAGATTTTGAAAGGACTTCTGCACATCAACAACCAGCCTTCACGACAGTTGCGACATTAGTTTCAAGCCCATTATCATTTCCTCATGGAATGAAAATTGCCATGAAAACCAGAGGCAAAATGTTTGAAGCGCTAGGAGCTGCATCATTTGAATATTTTTGACTCTAAATATAGTAAAATAGTTGTTTTTTTCCCCTAAAACTAGTATGTAATCGTCAGTGATATCAAAAGAAATAAGAACATAGTAATAATCTACAGGAAATACAAAACAGGAACCCATTGTTTATCCTGTTCTTGGTGTACACTGCCAGAGCATTGTTCAGAAAACTTTGACTAGAGTCACTCAATGTAGTTTACCAAGCTTTTAAAATCTAAATCAAATCGTGAAATTTGTCCTTGTGACAGAAAACATGATTTTGAAAGATGTTCAAGGCTAGCAAAATATTTGAATATTAAATAAAAATTAAAATTCAAAAATATTTGAATATTAAATAACCTTTAAGATTTCTACTTAGGATTTCTTAAAATAGTGAATGCTATTAATCATAATGGAGGTGAAGGTATGTTGGATAGGAAGCCAATAGTTCTCCAGAACTAAATAAAACTAAAGATACACACACAATGTGGAAATTATTTTGAGCTTTCTTGTCTCATGATTTCTGATTAAGTACCATAAACTGAAGAAATGAATATAAATCATAATACATTCCATTTTATAACAGACAGTCATGAATAAATATTTTGTCTTTCTATCCATGTTTGCCAAGAGCACAATGATTGAGAGCAAATTGCTGGAGACTCTGCCACCCTGGAATTTGACTCTGCTGCTTTCAACAGTGTGGCTACTTGAATCTCCTTTTGCTTCAGTTCTCTTATTAACAGAATAAGAATCATAGCAGTGCTTGACCTATAGGATTGTTGCAAGGACGATGTGAATTAACATATGCAAAACCCTTAAAACAATGCCTGATAACACAACAGGCACTCCGTAAGTGTTGGCTGTTGCTGTAATTATCATTATTATCTCGATGCACCACACACGCAGTTCAAAGCATGGACTTTGAGGATAAATAGTCGTTAAATTTCTGGTTCTGCCCCTTATTAGCTCCTTGATTTGGGCAGGATCTTTCAGTCTCAGTTCCCCCATCTGAAAAGTGGGGAATATCATTAAGAGGATTGAAGAAGATAATGCATGGAAAACCACTCCTGGCACACAGTAATCAGAAATTTTTAAAAATCGGGTAGAAAAAAATTCTTTGCAAATATATTAATTGATCTTCACAAAATATGTACTTTTACTTTGGTGGTGGGGAAAATGAAATGGATCAGACACACCTAGACATTGAATCTAACTCCCTTATAATTTATTTCAGGTAGCTCACATTCAGACTTTTATGGTTTTTTTTTTTAATTTTAACTTTAAACAAGAATTCATGGAATTGTCAAACAACTTAAGAAAATTCTCCCCCCACCCCCAAAAAAGAAAATTTCCATCTCTGTTAATGACTTTGTCTATGGTAGACGTACAGCCTCTTTAAAGCAACAACATTATCATCATCTTATTTGGTGAGCAGAAGAAAGTCGAAGAGGAAAGATATTGGTATGAAAAGGAATTACCCAGAAGAAGCAGGGAAGAACTGACTTTGTTAGTCCCTGTAAGAGTCTATCATTCCCCTAGCAGGTAGGAGGAGCAGAGTTATAACCCTATCCATCTCTGTTACAAACACACACTAACTTATATCCATTGACTACAATTATAATGAGTGATAACAGAAGTCTAAGTATCTCTCTATTATAGCAATAATTACATTGCAGGAGAAAAGAAACAAGCCTTTGGAGTCAGACAGAGCTGACCTCAAGGCTTAGCTTCCCTGGTAGCAAGTTCTGTCACTTTGGACAAGTTATTTAATCTGAGTCTTGGTTTTCTTGTCTATAAAATGCAGACAACACCACCTACTTTTTTGGGAGCCTTTTGAGAGGATTAAATGAGACTGTGTGTGAAAATCAGTAACTTGGTCAAACACCTGTTGCAGAAGAGGGCTTAGTATATCACTGTTGCTGTTTACCTGTCGTTTCCTTACTAGACTGTAGGTTCCTTGAGGACAGGACTCCCTTTAAAAACATAAGAATAGCCAGTTCCTAGCACAGTGTCTGGTTGCTAGAATGTACTGAGTGAATATGTATTGAATGAAGCAAGACAGGGTTACTCTGAATGGAAAACTAAAACAACAACAAAAATCCACAGACAGCTTGACTTGTTTCAGTGAAAATAGCTGAGGGAGACAGGCATTGACAAATTGAACTGATGTTCTGCGGAATAGATTTAAGTAAAAAGTACATCAAAGAAAGCATTTTCCTCACACAACATATTTAGAAGGGAAGGACGAGCTGTAAGGGACAGAGAACGGTTGTCACAGTGATCATTATGCTACCTGGAGGGATTATAAATGGCATCTTTAAACGGGGCTATTTCTATATACCACCTATATTTTCTTCCTTTGTAGAAAGATAGCAATGACCCTAGGTCCATGATTTCTGTGACCTAATCATGTCACAGATTTTTTTACATAAAACTCAGATCTTCTGATTCCTCTCTGAGCCCCCCTACCCCTCCCACGTTCTCTCTTCCCTACACTGGGTTACTGTCTTCACCTTGGAGACTCATAGATTTTATGCCTAAATCCAGTGACACTAATTCTAGAGACACAGTCTTTATGTATTGGTCCCACCTCAGGTCCCTGTCTAGGATATTCCTATATTCCTCAGATATGGCAGAGCCTGGAGAATTTCAGCACCAATTTGGGTTTCCCATATTTCTTACCTTTCACTTAACCTTGAATCATAGCTGGAAGGAACATTACAAAACCTACCTAATGATCCTCCTTCCGTTTTGAAAATTGGGGTGGAGAGGATCACTTTATAGGAAAGCCATTATGAGGACCAGGGTCGGAAAAACATTGCCGGGGATGGGGGTGAAAGGGCATAATCAGCATTGACGGCATATTCTAGATCTGAGACGGGATGAGAATTCCCACTGGGTCCTGTCAGTATGTACCATTGGCACCAGGGCTACTCCAGCACCAGCTGCCACTTTCTTTCCCCTGGGAGCAGCTTTGATAGAGACTTGCTATTCAACCCCCTGATGAACTAAATTAGAGGTTAATGGTACCCACAATAGTAGACTCATTTAAGTTTCAAGTGATTGCTTCAATTGCAACAAAAAGGTTTTTAGGGAGAAAAGAAAATAGACATGAACGGGAGAGAAGACAAGATTCTCAATAATTTTCGTGAGAAGGGATTCAGTGGGGAAAAGAAATTGAGACTATATCCTAAAGAGAAATAAGTAAAATTTGGAGCTTGTAAGTTCAATATTAGGTACATTTTAATTGAGGTACAGCCAGACACTCGAGTGGAATAAAGTGATCTTGGAATCAATCAATTATCAAAGGAGAATAATGCCATTTACAATAATTAGAAAAATGGCTCAAAAAATGAGATAGTTCTCAGTGAGAAATTATTTTTATTCATGCAGGGCTTGCTTAGTAAAACTCTTCTAAAAAATGGAAACCTGCAGCTGAGTTCATTTTATACATTATATTAGGGTGCACTTATTTGGCAAGTTTTATGATTATTACATCCTGTAATGAATCCTACCTGCAAAGACAGATAAAGAGGACTAAATTCAGGTCGCCTTTAGATTTGCATATGCTGCATTGGGTAAGAGAAGAAGGAATTGGAAAGGTCTTAACAAATGGTGCCCATCACTTGTGGCCAAACCTGAGCTATAAATTGCAGCGGCTCGACTGTTCTGTAACATGAACTCTGTTTTCGCGTTGCTGATTAAACTCTATCCACTTGGCCTCTTTTTAAAAGACTTGTGCACATTTGAAGACACCTTTGAGACTCTCAACTGGTCTTCTGGACCACGTTCTATTTTGGGTAACCACAAAGGTGCTGGAAATTTCAGGTAGTAACAAACACCAGTCTGCAAACTGAAGAGAATGAGCAGGGGAGGACATGATTCCCGGGTTTCAGGGCACACCCAGGCTGTGGGAGCCAATCATTCTTTGGGGTGTTTGGCTTACAGATCTAGACCAGGTTAGGTGTCTTTGTTCTGATGACTTTATTCTTCCAGTTAACATAATATTCCTCTTTTTTTTTTATTCCTTTAACCCTCAAAAATCAGCTTAAGTTCCATTTTTAAATCTTACTCTTTCGCTGCCACAAGATGATTATTAGATACTTTCACTGTTCAAAGGAAATGGTACTGTCTTCCTTCTACTCCTACCCATCTCTGCAGAGAACTCATTCTATTCACCGTAGCTCATCTTATCCGGATTTGAATTAAATACAAAGACACTCAGAGCCTTCAAGTTTCACGCAGAAATTATTCAAATAAAGTCATAATAATTTTATTATTTGTCAAAATATAATTTATCAGATCAGTTATAAGTTGCATTTAAATTATAATTTATATATTATGTAATTAAAGATATATTATATTAAGTATATATTATATAAGACATATTTATAGATGATTAAATTTGTTATATGATAAATCATATAATTTATCAAATAAAATAATTTTATTCTACAAACTCATCTCCAATTTTATTTTAAAATGACAAATTTGATGGTGCCTTCAGAATACATTAGTTTCTTGCAACAGAATCATTCAAGCAAGACATCATAACATTCAAATAGTCTTGATTTTTAATGCAATATTTCATTAAACTCCTTTTTACGTATTTAAGAATTCTTGAAAACACACAAAGTGAGGAACGGTTATGTAATTTTGCTGCTTTTCTTGCTTCTCAACCATCTTCTCACTGTCTTAGTACATTTGGAAGTTAGTTATGAACTTGAAGTTTCTTCCTACACATATAAATGCATATAAACTCTTGCACTGTTTCCAAGTCAAAGTGAGCAGTTCCTCGTGGGCTGTGTTTGCGATTTCTGTTTCAACCAGAAACAATATATCTACAGTGATTAAAAGATTAAGAATAGTCCTTGCTAATTTCTAAGCTGATGAAACATGGCTCTAGTTTCACAGACTCCGAGGAGGCAGGAAATTTGGGGTCTTATTTCTTATTACTTATCTCCAGTCAGTGCTTCAGTGGTTTTGTTAACTTTGTTCTGAGAGGAACTAGCATTGTGGTAAAATGTAAAACACAAAAACAATGAAGGAAGTAAATCAGTCTATTAACACCTACCACTAGTGTCCACATTCGCACACAAAGACACATTTAAACTAAAACACTCCCTCTTCTCGCTTACATGATAATCACTGTGGCTCTACAAGTAAAATAAATGCATCTTTGTCATTTCATCTGTTGGATATGTGCTAATGGCTTTGCCCAAATAGAAAAGGACTCTAAACTTCAGGAATTATTACAAGATACCTGAGTGGCTAAGTGACTCTAAAATTGGAATTGTTTCTACCTCCAAAGAGCCAAGAAATCTATGGACTCATATTTTACTCCATTTATTTGCACGGCCAGTCACACTTATAGATGGTCTTTTCATGTAAAAGAAACTTTAACATTTGAATATCAAGAATGTTAACTTCCTTATTCTTACAGTAGTTCTTGGGCTGGTAGAAAGTATCTCTCGTTTCACAGGTAGATACTCTAAAACATATTTATCATTTAACAACTGACTTTATTTATTATTTATTTAAGATTGGCCCTGCACTAACATCTGTTGCCAATCTTCCTCTTTTTCTTTTTTCTTCCCAAAGCCCCAGTACATAGTTGGATATGCTAGTTGTAGGTCCTTCTAGTTCTTCTCTGTGGGACGCTGTCTCAGCATGGCTTGATGAGCAGTGAGTATGTCTGCACCCAGGATCCGAATTGGCGAACCCGGTCACCAAAGTGGAACTCGCGAACTTAACCGTTCTGCCACCAGGCCGGCCCCTAACAACTGACTTTATTCATTTAGGGCACCGCTCAAGATCCCTGGCTTGCATTTTCCTGAAATGAGCCACTTTTGTAACTCAGCGCTGACTCTGTATCATTGAAATTGCTTTCCTTTTCCACATCACATAAATGGAAAGAAGAGCTGATTTTGGTACTTGGTTATAAATATTTCATAATGTCTGTCCTCTGAAAAATTTGAACATTGAGTTGAAAACCATGAATATGGGGGAAAAGTAATAAAAGATATCCATGCGCTTTTAAGAGCATAGCAATGGGCTGCTTGTAACGATGCTTATTAAAATGGCATTTTTCATGAACAACTTTA
Organism: Tapirus indicus; assembly: GCA_031878705.1. Taxonomy (NCBI): domain Eukaryota; kingdom Metazoa; phylum Chordata; class Mammalia; order Perissodactyla; family Tapiridae; genus Tapirus; species Tapirus indicus. Next base: position 26,357,120 of record CM062937.1, on the reverse strand, counting down.
AAGGTTTTTCTAAGTACTAATTCTGAAAAGTATGATAATTTTCCATACTTAAAAACTACGTCTGGCGGCCGGCCCAGTGGCGCAGCGGTTTAGTTCGCGCTTGGCAGCCCGGGGCTCGCAGGTTCGGATCCCAGGTGCCCGTGGATGCACTGCTTGTCAGCCATGCTGTGGTGGCGTCCCATATAAAGTAGAGGAAGAGGGACATGGATGTTAACCCAGGGCCAGTCTTCCTCAGCAAAAAAAAGAGGAGGATTGGCAATGGATGTTAGCTCAGGGCTGGTCTTCCTCACACACACACACACACACAAAACCACCTCTGTTTAAATTAGAATGAGTATACTTTTGCCAATGACACATTTTATTATCATCCAATGGTATGCATAAATTCACCACCTACATAAGAACAAAATATGAGAAATACATTTATAAATGCAGTAAATGTTTAAGAACAAACTTTTCCACATTTCACATGATCATAAATTTTGTTTGTACAGGCTCATGTATTCATAAATTGGACAATTCACCCTCATACACAAAGTATAAACAGACTTTGAGAGTACAAGCTTCATGAAGGCAAAGACTTCTGTTTGGTTCATATTGTACAGTGCCTAACTCATAGAAAAAGCTTGCCTCATGCCAATGAGAGTGAATGATGGAACAACAGATGAACAAAGTCAGGCAACGCCATGCAATGTATACTGAACAGTCAATGCTTTGAGAATGATCTTTTGATTTTTTTTCCTTATTTTAAATGCCTTGGGTGATCTCTTTCATCTAGTGTGTTAGGACTTCCCTGGGAAATGGAATTTCTCATAAACTAGTGCTCATACTTGCTGTCCAGCATGCAAGGTACGCTCTTAAAAATGTGAGGAAAATATGCTTGTTTTTCTCCAAAAGTACATGCTCTCGGAGTGGCCACTTTCTTCTTTAGATCAGAGTGCTATAGTTAACAAAGGGAAATTGTTGGACGCCTACGTAGCCACAAGACTCTTAATTCTTTTCGAACTCCAATTGAACTGTATTTGGTTCCAAAGTAGAACTAATCATTCTCACTCTGGAGGTAAAACCGTCGCTGCCAGTAAACAGGCCCGCTGACACTGGGCACAGAAAGTCAAGTTGGCAGCGATCAGTTTTCCAGTGGTACATCTGGAAAACCTCTCAAATTAAAGTGGAGACAGATTATAACAATAAAAGGGAATTGATAAAACATTTATATCCAGAGATTTGTCTTGTTTTTAATTTCAACTGCTTAGAATTATAATATCATAATTAGATGTCTAAACATGATTGGTGCCATGTGGATTTCCTTTGGTCCTCATCTATATGCACCTCCTTATTTTGAAATTTTTGTAACTTTAGGTAGATTTAGAAAACATGGACAGGCAAAAAGAAGAAAAGAAAAATCATCCACAATCTCATCACAAAGAAATAATCATTATTGACCTAGATTGTTTTTTTCTCCCTACCTCTTTTTATTGTTGTGCTACTTCTGGACTTTGAGAATAAAGAAAGCTGGTGTACTCTTATAAATAAATGTTACCACAGAGCCTACAAACAAAAATACAGAGAGAATGATAAAATGGGAGTTATAACATTTTCTTTTGGCTGATTTGAAGTTGCCACAAATAGGCAGTTTAGAAAAATGTTAGAGTTCAGGGTTTGGAATCTGGCCGACCTTAGTTTGAATCCTGCCTTCATGTGACCCTGGACACGTTGTTCAACTCCTCAGAGCCTGTTTCCTCTTTCGTAAAATGAGAATAATACTCACCCGAGTGTTTTTGTGAATAGTCAATGAGAGGTATTTAAAGAATTTGGCAAGCTGCCTGACACAGTATGCATTCAATGAATGGTAGCTATTATTATTATTTATAAGAATACTTACTGTTATTTTACATTCCTAACTAACCTTGCAGATCACAAAGCTCAGCACCACGTGACATGAAGATTAATTTTAGATTGGCCCAAGAAAAACATAATTAAGCAGGTAACTCTATTGGAAAAACATCAGATAATGCATTCTTAAGCTAGTACTTTAGGATTGTAGGATTAATTAAAATTCTTCTCTATTAGCATAGTTAATGGCAGGATGGCTATGCTTTGGATTTAGGATCTTTAAAAACAATGATCTCCCCCATTCTATCCTAACATCGTGTTGGCAGTCGATACTCTGCATAATTTGTAACCAAAAGATTAGTTTGTCTTAGTGTGATATAATTCGGTCAAGACCAGAAGATACAGGAGTGTGTTGTTAGACCTTCTTAGAAGTTTCTTTGAGTTTTAAGTTAAATTTCAAGTTTAAGAACTTCATGATCATTGAAAGTCTGGTGGGTTTTATTTAAGTTTTAAACATTTATTTACCTATTGTGGAAATTAATTTTTATTTATTTTATTTAATTTTTTTTTTGCTCTGGGCCCTGTCAAGCTTTATTATGTCAAGACCTCTAGGAGATCTTCATTTCTCTTTCATCCCAGGAGACTTTTATTTACAGCATAGTTGTTTATTGAGAGCCAGTTATGTGCTAGGCACTGTCGTGTACTTCGCATGAATTATTTCATGAAATAGAACAAATGGTCCTATGACCCAGGCATAATATCCTCATTTTTCAGGTACCAAACAAGTGGTTGAAAGATGTTAAGTCACATGCCAGTTGTCACACCTCCATGAAGGCCAGGTCCACACTGGACCTTACCCTACAGTTCCCTGCAGGCTCCTGCCCTCCCTGCTCCCTCCTTTCATGCAAAATTGGAGGGACTTTCGTGCAGAATTGGAGGAAACTTGTCTTTGACAAGGCACACACAAGGAGAAAATCAGTTATGGGATATCAAAATGTTAAAAAGTATTTAATTCATACTTTCTTTTTTGAAAGAAAAAAATGCTACTATTTACTGACTTTTAAAACCAAGCAACCAAGAATGAAAACATGAAATTGTTTACTAAATACAATAAATGGCACTTCAAACCATAATATGGATTTTTATTAATGATTTTTTTGTTGAGGAAGATTGGCCCTGCACTAACATCTGTTGCCAATCTTCCTCTTCTTTTTTTTCTCTCCCCAAAGCCCTAGCTCACAATTGTGTATCATAGTTGCCAAGTTGTAGCTCTTCTATACGGGACTGCGTCTCAGCACGGCTTGATGAGAGGTGAGTAGGTTCACGCCCAGGATCCAGATTGGTGAACCCTGGGCTGCCAAAGAAGAACGCATGAACTTAACCACTACGCTACCGGGCTGGCCCCTATAATATGGATTTTTGGGATGATCATGTAAAGAAGTGACATTAGGCTGGGAAGACAGTGCAGGGAGAGGTGAATAGAGAGACAGATGGAGGAGGAGGAAGGACAAACTGGACCGGAGCAAGGGGGTGTGGGGTGCACCCCCTTGCACTGACATTTCTGACTGTCTGGGGCCATCTTGGTACTTGGCACTATTCAATGAAGCAGATCTCTAGTTTCATATATAATGATCTACAGAGAAAGTCTGAAATTGATGATTAAATTTACATTTTTAAGGTAGGAAGAGTTCCATTCACAGAAAGTGATAAATATGAAAATGCAAATAATGCGTCTTCAAGCCGTGGCCTGGAGCTAGAGCTGCAGATGCACAGCTCACCCCAAACTCTAGCTATTCTGCTTATGGGAAGGAATTCCAGGTTATGTTCCATTGGTCCGATGCTCCTTCCCCATCCTCTAAGGAGGCTCATCTTTTGACTTCCATGTCGGGATGCTCTCTTACCATGGGATGGGGTCGGAAAGAGGGTTTTCTAGAAGGTAGAATAATGAGGAGCTGCCAGATCCCTACCGGGATGGGAACCCCGTGAGCCCCCTCGACATGATGCAGGAATCCGGGTGATAATGTTCTGGCATGATTGAGGTCCCGCCTGTATGGGGTGTGTGGGAAGGGTATAGCAGGATTCATGCATCCCAACCACCCCAGCCTGGGAAGAAGCGGCTTTCAACCCCAGCCAGAAAGAATGGCTGCCAGTAGTGATAATCCACAGTAGCCCAAAATCGTTAATCATCTTATTAAATAAATTATGTTTAACTCACAAAAAGCAATAGTGTTCACATATAATGCATAAAATGCAAGTTGTGTGCAGCGTTGGATTCATGAGCCGTGACCCGAGCATTTGCACCTGACCCTGCACTTAGAAGGGCCAGGTGCTGGGTTTAATACTCTGTGGTCCTCATCTTGAAATTATTAATAATTTTTGAATATGAAGTATTGCACTTCCATCTTGCACTGGGCTCTGCATATTATACAGCAGTTTCTGGTTGTAAAAAATTTCAACACAGATAATCAAAGTCTCTTGAAATTTCTGAGACTCCAATCTCACATCCCACATCCTTAAAAGATAAAAGATCAAGGCCGGGGAGGTTATGGCAATTCCTCCCTCTCTCCTGCCACTGCACAAGCTCTCTTTACTCCTACCCCCACAGCCTGCCTCCCCCCCACTGTCCCTGCATAAGTTCTCCTTCATTTACAGCTTCAAAGAAGACTTCTATTTTGGTCCCTCTCAAATAGACGTCTCCTGCACAGGCTCAGAAAGTCTAGAGCTGTCCAATATGGCAGCCACTAGCCACAGGTGGCTACTGAGCACTTGAACTGGGGACAGCTCGAATTGAGATGTGTTATAAGTGTAAAATATACACTACAGATACAAAAAAAAAGAATGTAAAACAAGTCATTACTATTTTTTATATTGATTACTTATTAAAATCAGAATACTTTGGATATATTGGCTTACATAAAATATAAAAATTGATGTCATCTATTTCTTGTTGTGGCTTGAATTTACAGCTCAAATTATATTTCTATTGGTCCAGACCCGTTTTTTTAAAAACCATGTTTGGAACTATTCCACCCAGGTGTTTTACTTGCATCTCTATCTCAGAAAGTCTCCAGGGGCCGGCCCAGTGGTGTAGTGGTTAAGTTTGTGCACTCTGCTTCGGTGGCCTGGGGTTCCCAGGTTCAGATCCCAGGTACAGACCTACACACTGCTCATCAAACCGTGCTGTGGTGGTGACCCACATACAAAATAGAGGAAGATTGGCACAGATGTTAGCTCAAGGAAAGTCTTCCTCAAGCAAAAAGAGGAAGATTGGCAACAGGTGTTAGCTGAGGGCCCATCTTTCTCACCAAAAAAAGAAAAAGTCCCAAACCAATTTTACTGTCTTCTCCTTTAAATATGCTTTTTCCAAGACAGAAATCTGGTAATCAAACTACACCCCTGCCCCTACTCCCAAGTGAATACTAAATACTATTGATTCTATCTCCACAATTTCCTTTGATTCTAGCACTTTCTCTTCAGACCTATTGTCCTGTCCTAGTTGAGCCTTTCAATCTTTCTTCCTGTAATATGCACTATCATCCTATGTGAATCCCTGAATTTATTCTCATCCCACCTCAGTTGTATTCTTACCCCAGAGTAGATGTTTTACAATGAAAATCTTATTATTTCACTTTCCTTCTTGAACTTTCAATGCCTTCTCTTTCAACTGAGTGTGACACGATTACGCCACAATCCGGTTCTCGTCTGCTGGCCAATTTTACTTTCTATCTCTGCATATCGGGCACCCTGCACCTAACGACTCTCAGTCCTTAGCACACGTCCTTTTTGCCTCTGTGATTTAGCACACGCTGTTGCTGGGTCACGGTGGGCTGACCACATTCCCAGGCGAACGCCCACATCTTCATTCCCCCAAACATTTCCTCAGTGACGCCTCAGGAGCTCCTCCACAAAGCAGATCCTGCACATGTCATACATCTCTGTCAAGGCAATACCACCTGCCTTAGAATCGCCTATTTTTAAGACTGCTGAGCAGTCACTGTTTTCAAGGCGTTCCAAACACTTACAAGAGTGACTGACACATGGGAATCCTGACTGAATAAACCCCTCCCTCTTTTCTCCCTGTCCCATCACTTTAGTACATGCCTGTTTTTCTTTTCCCTAAGATATGGAAACAAACTGTCTCTCTATAACCATTTCTTGCTCTTTCACTCGATTTGATTTGCTGTTACCAGTTACATCTCTTTTACACATAAACATGAGCATTACTTTTCCCCACTTAAAGAAACTCCAATGGTTCTCTTTTCTTCTACGGAATTAATCCAAACTACTTAACATGAGGCTGATCCTGATGCTGATGATAAAAATAGGTGTGGCTACCATTCCTTCCGTGCTTCTGACGCGCCAGGTGCTATGCCAATCACTTACAATAATCTCATTTAATCCTAACGATAATCCTTAGAGGTGAGTGCTATTATCTCTGCTCTACAGGAAGCAAAACCGGTCTAGACAGGACGAGGGCCCTGCTCCTGAACACTCAGCAATCACAGAACTGGACATGGAATCCAAGTTCGTGTGACTGCAGAGCCCACGGGCTCACCCCTCACCACACCAAGCCTAGTTCTCCCCATTGTTCCTACATTCCAGACCCACCAACCCACCTCCAGCGTCCTTTCCTGCCTCGTTCATTTGCACACGGTGTTCTTTCCGTCTACCTCCCCCTTCGCCTTGCACGCTTCTGAGACTGTCCAGGCAGATCATTCACACCCTCTTCTGAGGCTTGCTCACCTCTGTCTTGGTACCTGTGAAGCTGTGTGATCATTAACTTCCCCTCCCTCATCCCTGAAGACCGTGAACCATCCTCAGGAGCCAAGACTCCGACCAGTCGCCATTGAACTCACACAGCCTGGAGAAATCAGAGGTGTAAAGCACTTCCCTCTCTACTTAACTCACTTATATAAAAATGATTGATTATAATACTTGCTGACACTTCTTGAGCGTTTTCTACATGCCAGACCCTGTTTGACACACTTAACACAAATAATCCATTTAATCTTCACAAAATTCTTTGAGATAATTTATCTTTTTGATCCGTATTTATTTTTCCCAAGAAAATTAAATTAGTAGTATTTATAACTTCAATAAAAAAATAACTTTTGCTCAACACCAAACTCCATAAAATAACTAAAGTTGGCCTAACATGCTGGTGGTTGTTAATTTGCATCATTTCTTCCCAACAAATGCATTTAGACTAGTAATATCTCATATCTTTTTTTTAAACAAAGAACTAAAAAATTTACTATTTGTTTTTAAAACTAATGTGTGAAGATAAATGCAAAAAAATTGATGAAGGCAGTTTAAACATTTTGACCTAAGTACACTTAGCAACCATGTTCAATGGTTACTGAGTGTTTTTTTTTTTTTTAAATGTTTGTTTATTTTAAGAAAAACATTTTTTTTTAAAAAACTATGCTTGTTTTGAAATGTGGATCTTTTTCTGCAGAGTGGCTAAAAAGACATCATTATAATCTTTTTATTAATTAAACACGTAATCAGAAAAATGGCTTTAATAAAGGTGATATATAATATTAATAGAGGTAATATATTCTCAAGCTATATACGGTCATCAGTCCATTCCTATCTTGAATTAGGCTACACCTGAGGTCCTGATTTGTTCCAGCATTTGCTCACTTCTTCCCGATAACTAGAAAAGTATTTCCAACTGTCTACTAGGCACCTTAACCGAGATATTTCCAACAAATATGTCAAGTCCTACATGTCCAAATGTTTTCTCCCTCATAAAAAAAAAGCCAGAAAGGTCCTCGCCATTACCATTTTGGTTAATAGGCTCACCATCTACCCAGTTACCTGATCCCCCTCGAATTCCATATCTTTTAACACCCTAAATGAATCAATTGCTGGAAGAGCATTATGGAGTCCCTCTGAGATTCATGAGTCTTAGGGAACTAGGATCTAACTGAAGAGCGACAGTAGCAGTGTCCCTTCAAAACATACAGGTGTGTGGCTTTGGAAGTCTTTAGAGGAAGGACTCAGGGTAAGTAACTGGCCCACAGGTTAAGAGGAGAATCCTACTGTAAATTTCTAATCCATGAACAACTAAAAACAACAGTAGTAGCTGACATTTATGGATCCCTTCTCTATGACAGATGCTGTGCTATATACAATATATAATATATGTATCTTTAACGTTGAGCGTTCTCTAAGTCATCTTCCCTGATCCTCTAGGAAACTTCCCTTCCAGTTATTATCATCTTCTAGGACTTTATCTCTTGAGATAATTAAAGAGTTTCTACATCTGCAATGAATCAAAGCTACTTCTGTGCATGTCTTTTGAAGGAATAAGTAAATGCATTGATTATATCTGCCTTATAGCACTTTATTATGTTCCATCTTCAATTATAGCAATTAGCGTTCCTGTCTTATCTCTTCCACTAAAATGTAAACTCTTTTAATGGCTTTATGACTAGTTTTCTTATCTTTTTATTCATCCTAAACACGTAGTAGGTCATTGATGGGTGTGCAATAAATGAATAAAGGAATGATATGGAAACAAAAATTAGTTTTAAATCTACAATCACAACTTTGACACCTATACTTGGGTCTGGTCTCTCCTTAAGTTGTGCCCAGAACTTAGGGTCATTCTCATTCTCTGCTTTCCCTGTCAAAGCCTTCTTTCCTATCAGATAAAATCAGAAAGGATACGATCAGCTAACTTATATTAACATACCAACAATTGAAACAACAATCTTCAAAAGTCTGGAAAAAAGGAGAGGTAGAGGGGCCCGCCCGGTGGTGTAGAGGTTAAGTTCGCACACTCCACTTCAGCAGCCCTGGGGTTCACAGGTTCGGATCCCAGGCGCGGACCGACGCATCGCTTGTCAAGCCATGATGTGACAGCATCCCATATAAGGTAGAGAAAGATGGGCATGGATGTTAGCCCAGGGCAAATCTTCCTCAGCAAAAAGAGGAGGATTGGCAACAGATGTTAGCTTAGGGCTAATCTTCCTCTTGGAAAAAAAAAAAGAAAAAGGAGAGGTAGAGAGCTTGTCAGTGTGTGGTCAAACCCATCTATGGGAGTGGGTGAACCCAGATATTCTAGTCTACTTGGCAATTATGGACTCATGGTACTGATACGTTTGTTGGGCAAATATAGTTTGGTGATAGGCTTAAAATCATTTGCCACCTGGCATTACACTTGCCAGATGAAATTCTGATTTTATTTCCCAAAAGAACACACTGACCAAATAATAATCTGACCTTTCAAGAAGTGACATTTCTCAATGTCAATCCACAAGGGGCCATTCTGTTTTGTTCACCAGATAAAATACTCCCACCCTTTGAGATGCCTTAGATAGAGTTCGTACAAATGTCTCAAAAATGTTTTACTTTTGGTTGGAAATCAGGTAATGTGAATTTCACATCAGTACTTTTCCTAATTTCTACGGAAGTCAAAAGCTCCTTTGGTTGAATGACTTCATCCAATAACAAATACTTGGAGGACTAGGGTCCTTCTAAGTCTTAGTCACTAAACTCCTCTTCTCTCCTCCTTATGGGCCTTATATGGACCAGGGAAACCCAACACCTCTTCTCACAGGCTGGGTTAGAAGTGGAATGCAAAATATGCCCGAGGAATCTGGGAAAGAGGCAGCTCATGAATGGAACATTCCGCAGGAAACTTTATTTTACGATCATAATCTTTGAGTTCTTGACAGTTGCAAAGTCAGATGTCACTGCCAAAAAGCACAAGGCAGAGTTTTGAGGGTATGTTTTTCCAATTCACTCCAAAGCAAACAAAAGTTTAGGGTTCAAAAGGATTATGATGAATTATTACATCACATAATAAAATATAGGATCAAGTGAATTATTTTACCAGAGAACTGTCAATATGAGGCACTGAAAAGATATTTGGGACTCTGGGTCAAAAGAAAGGTATTTTTCAAGCTAAAGTCGCTTATTTATGGCTTGGATTGTCATTTGCTTTTATTTATAAAATGAGGGTGATGGAACTCCTCTCTGCTACCAATACATCTAAAAATTAATTTAAAACACTTTGTGCACCCCAGAAGGAAGGCTTTTTTAAATTCAAGAAAAAAAGTCATATTAATTATTATATAAATCAATTATGTTAGTCATAAAATTAAATCTATGGTAGCAGGGAAGTCAGTGATATAATCAGCTTTCAGACCACATATCATAAAAAGTCATGTTTCTAAGTAAAGTCAGTGTCAAAGAATTCAGGATGTATTACCAGTCATCTGAATTATTGATCTAAGAAAGGCCTTTTCCCAAAATGGGTATATTTTCAACAAAGGAATAATAGTTTTTTCTGGTCAAGGAGATAATTAGGCTTTCCCACATTTTTATTGTTTTCTTGATGGCCAGAGATAGCTATAGCTAAGCTGTTCAGCAGATTCAATTCTGGGGGAAAACTCTACAGTGGTTTAAATGAGCCACATCATTTTTGGTTGTGTCATGATTTCCTCTTGAGGAAGTGTGATGACTTAAAAAGGATTACTCTGATATTTAGCCTAGTGTTTTACATGAAAAGCATACTAACCAAAAACAAAGAAAAAAAACTGTAACAAAACAAAACAAACATTTAAGGATGTGTGGACTGAATTTCCTCACGATGGTTACAGGGAATCACAGTTTATATTACTTTGACTCCTTCTCCTTTCCTTGGTACAACTTCCTTGATTTGTTGACATTTGATACAACAACCTACTTGGGCTCATCATCCAGCCATCTCTCATTTACTCTGGGCCATACCCACAACAAGATGATGGGGTAAAAACAGAAATAAAACACTATTGCTCTCCCATCGAGTTCACTTTTGTGTGGAAAGATTAGACACGTAGAAAAACTTCATCAAAATGAGATAACAAATAATATAATGTACAAAGTGGTATGAGAGCATCTAAGAAGGAGCAACTAAACGTGTTGTTCATTGGGGCTGGCCTAGTGGCATGGTGGTTGGGTTCACACGCTGCGCTTTGGTGGCCCGGGGTTCACGGGTTCAGATCCCAGGCGCGGACCTACACACTGCTTATCAAGCCATGCTGTGGCAGGTTTCCCATGTATAAAGTACAGGAAGATGGGCACGGATGTTGGCCCAGGGCCAATCTTCCTCAGCAAAAAAAAGGAGAGGATTGGCAACAGATGTCAGCTCAGGGCTAATCTTCCTCACCCCCCCCCAAAAATTGTGTTGTTCATTAAATTCCTTTTTGGGAAATAATTTAAGATCACATGTAATACTTCTGGAAAATTCCAGTTACAATGTCCTTAAAAGTTTAGGGATTTCCCAGATCCGTCATTAAAAATTAATATATGTAAAGCTCTTGAGATAGTAGCTAGCACAGAGTAAACTCTATATAATTTGTTATCATTATCAATATCTTTTGGATTGAAGAAATGGAATAGTTTTTTCTTTAGTTTATTGAAATCTAATCATTCAGGGTTTTATTGTTTTCTTGAGTTTAATCAGAACAGATATTTTGATTGACCATGTAAGGTCTTCTAGCTCTTACGGTTTTTATGATCTCCCAGACTATGATCTCCCTTTTTCGATCCTGAATTCTCTGATTATCTATCTTCTAAAGCCTTAAAGTAAAGATCTTAATTCTTTTTTTTTTTTTTTTTTGGTGAGGAAGACTAGCCCTGAGCTAACATCCATTGCCAATCCTCCTCTTTTTTTCTGAGGAAGACTGGCCCTGGGCTAACATCCATGCCCATCTTTCTCTACTTTCTATGTGACGCCACCACAGCATGGCTCGACAAGTGATGCATTGGTCTGCATCGGCCCGGGATCTGAACCTGTGAACCCCAGGCCGCTGAAGCAGAACACGCGAACTTAACCTCTATGCCACCGGGCCAGCCCCAAGATTTAACTCTAGATTTAAACTTTTCTCTTATGCTTACTTAAAAAGGAAAAATTTAACTTTTCAGTGTTGACCATGTTGCTTGATGAATGTGACTATAACCGGAGACTTTAAGAAAGTTAAGAGTAGAAATCAATTTTCCTTGGTGTCTGCATTATTCGCTAAATAATGTGCTACATTTGAAGTTTATCTAAGCTTCTCGTTATATTCCTGTTTTATATCATTGTTAAAATATAGTGCTTCTCACCAGGAAGACAATATTTTACTTTTAAAAATAATAGCACTTTCTAAAATTTTCATCCTTTTTTCTTCTCTTTTATTTTATGATTTCAAAAAAAAATCAAAATAACTTGTAAATTACCATTTTATCTCTAAAATCAAGCAATCAATGTGTTAGCATTAGCACAATTCTGGGGAAAAAACTGATTACTGTGAGCCATTCATTCATTCAACAAATACTGACTGAATATTTAATCTATCGGCCTGTTTGCTATGTGCCTACAATGTTCCAGCTGCTATTTTAAAGCAAGCTGAGTTTCCCCTGTAACTTTCATTCTGCCCAAGCAGCCTATAACTTTTCCTGTCCTTTTGCTTCTCATTACCCTCAGGACCTCTCTTTACCTAAACTGGTTCAAGCCGGTGCTCGAGGTATATGGAACAACACGTCTTTCCACACTGTTCCAGAACAACTAAGTGGTTATAAACTTTTTGTCTTCACTACTAGTAATGCCATCCTAAACAAATTTCCAAATCTACATATTGAGAGGCAAGTTCTTTCAAAACTTATTTATCCCCCACAGGATATAATACATAGTATTTACTATACTGCAATTAAATATCTGACAGATTAAGCGTTCGTGTTTCAAAAGGGGCTCAAACTGTTCGCCAGACGACACAGTTAACACAAGAACAGCTGAAGTACTTACCTAGTCTGTTTTCCTTTGTTAACGTTAGCACAGAGAATTGAAATCATTAGGAGTAAAGGCATTTTGATCATCTACAAAAAAGTCGGCTCATTTTGAAACAACTGAGTGTTTCTTTTTTTTTTTTTTTGTGAGGAAGACCAGCCCTGAGCTAACATCTATTGCCAATCTTCCCCTTTTTGCTGAGGAAGACTGGCCCTGGGCTAACATCGTGCCCATCTTCCTCCACTTTATATGGGACGCCGCCACAGCATGGCTGACAGGCAGTGCGTCCGCGGGCGCCCGGGATCCGAACCAGCGAACCCCGGGCTGCCAAGCGCGGACTAAACCGCTGCGCCACCGGGCGGCCCCCAACCAAGTGTTTCTTAAACTTTTTTGATTAATAGTGTAGTGTAGGAAAACCTTATAAAGTGTTAAGATCCGGTGTTAATACAACCCAAAGAGGCAGAAGTAGCTGACTTGTCAATATATAGAGGATGATTCTCCACATGGTCAAAAGCTTAACCATGTTTCATTTTATCAACAAGGCTGCTGTCTGTACATATGGTCACCTCCTTAGAGGACCACATGTCTCTGAAGAAGCTAACTACCCCCGACTAGAAGTAGGTACAGGGACTTCAACTTTTTAGAGGAGGACAGAATGAACATTGATACTAATATATTTTCTCCCACACGGCCAATAATCCCTTAGAATGTCTCATTTGCATATATATTTTTCTGTGCATTTAAAAAACTTACCATTCTTCAAGCCACTCCCTGCTTGTACTCTTAGGTTTTTACAAGTGCTGCAGCTTTTGGTCAGAAGCCTACTTTTTTGTAGTTTTTTGGAGTCCTTACGGTTGATCTTAAAACCACATTAATCTCTAAAGGATGCTGAACTGAATAGAACATCAGAAGGTTGGGAGTCTGAGGGGTTTATGCTGCCCCTCACATTCAGTCATTCCTGAAAAAATTTACTAGAAAAATAAATCTATAAAGAAGAATTATCTCTACATTGATTGGACTAACTCTCCTACTTAAAGCAGAGGATATCATTCTAACAAAGTACTTTTGATATGCAATTTACACCAACTATTGAGAAAACATCTCAAAGGAAAACTAGAAGAACTGATTGTCTAGGTTAAATAAAAAATCAAAAATTTTAAAAGTAGGCAATAGTACAAATTAAAAAACCAAAATATCACTGAAATTTTCCTATATTTTTTGTTATAAAATAAATTTTCCTTAAATTATAACATGGATCTAAAAAGAAATTAGGAAATATACTGAAACTATTACTAGATTTTTTTTTTCTTGAGGTAGGAAAATTTTCTTTGAAAGTGAGACCTTTGGTTAGATTCAGGAAAAGTGAAAACTTTCTGGATTTTTTTCTCCAATAATGCTTTCCAAAGGTGCAGAATTAATGTCAGATCTACACATACCTGATCTGTATTGGGAAGGGGAAACCACTGTCTTTGGGGCTGAATTGGTAAAATAGTGTATTTCTGTTTTGAAGACTAGGGGACAGTAAAGTGTAATATAGTTCTATATGAATATGTCATGTCAAAATTCAAAATAAAAACCTCTCTTTGCTGGTTCTGTGTTATTTATTCAAATAAGATCATCTTAATTGAGCTTAAGCTGGAATGAGAGTTCTTATTTGTCAATATTTAGAACTCAATAGTTACAGAAGTGTTTCTCCATAGCTAAATGTATATGTCAACTTTTTCAGAAATGATATAAATAAAGAGATTTTAAAAATCTCTGTAAAATTCTTTGCAGTGATAGCTTAGAATTTAATAGACATCCGTAATTAAATTATTAGTGTGTGGAACTTTTAGAAAATTATCTAATACAATCATATATTACAATACTTCATTATAAAATGCAACAAGAATGCACTCATTTCATTTGAATATCAAATATAGTAATACATAATTTAGGCCTTCAAAATATTATAACTTATGTAAAATATAAAGTATTAAAAATGATGCACAAATAATACGGAATCACGTTTCTTGAACTCTAATTACTACACACAATTTAAAATAATTGATTAAACATGATTAGTCCTTAAGATGAATAGAACTCATTTCAACTTTAGCTATTATTTAATTAGCATGCTATAATTCAAATCAGCTGGAAGATAGCCAAAATAAACTTTTAAAGGACAGCCTGATAATTAAGAGTTGCTATTTATCTTATTTTTATTATACAATTCAATGCTGGAATACAATGTGAAAATGTCTAGAAATATGAATTTAAGTGATTTCCTAAACATTTTGCTTTCTAATTCCAAACATTTGGATATTTTAAACTTCCTAATCTTTGCTACTTTATGTACAAAAATTTATACAGTATTAATTACAACTTTTGCTTTCAACATGGATATCTTAGAGACAAAGGATTATATATTTATTACATCTTAAAAAATTCCTTATACATTCTTATTTTTGATTACAACATTGTGGCAATTTTTCTACTAAAAAGCTATCAAAATTTAGGCTTATTGAAAAAAGTAATAATCATGCCATTTAATATAGAAAAAGGGTGGAAAGTCTCTATAACCTAAAGTAGGTCCAGCTCAAGAGAGATATTAACAGAATGTTCTCTCCCTCATCCAGGAACTCAAGTGGTAGGGAAGTAAAATTTAAATAGTGATTATCAGCAACTTTTCAGGTTTATTTAGGAAAATGAAAAGAAATTCTAAAATTGTAGACTTTATTTCAATTATTTGGTCTTTTTCCAGTTCATGACCTCTACTTTCTTCTGGCTTCAGTATGAAAAGCAATTCTGTAAGTATCTTCATTATAATCAGCTGCTAATGATCATCAATTCAACACTAATTTTAAATGGCCTGATTTTAGAGCAAATTTCTAATAAAAAAACTTACTCTACTTATTTTCTCAGGAAAATTTTAACAGCTGTAAATAGAAAAATAGCATCTTCTAGAGACCAAAGCTTTCAAGTTGTTTTTATTCAAAACTTATATGTTATAAAATTTTCCCTCAGAAAATTCTGATATATTATAGGACATTTATAGCTTTTATCAAAGGATGATCCTGAAGGCATATTTTCATATCAGGGAAATTAAAGCTTCATTGCTGTTTTTAAACGTTTTGAGTTACTCTGATAAAAGGCAGTATAATAGATAATAAGACTTCTATGCTGAGATCAAGCCTATATTTACAGTAACTAATAGGAAAATAGTGAAGTCCGGGGTTACCAGTACAATGTCTGAATGCCCAGTTCTAGACAATGGACAAAGCACATTCAGAGGTCAGTGAGACTCTGGAAGCTTGTGAGCAGAGACAAATGCAATGTGGTGCAGTAGACAGAACTACGGACCTAAGATGCAGATGTAGCTGAGGGAGAAGGTGAGGCGGTGTCTGGGGAGAGAACCTAGCTGGATTTTGAAGGATGCATGACAGGTGGCTGCTGCTGGGGCGGATTTGAAGAGAAAGTCTATACAAAGGGGACTGGCTCTGCAAAAGTCAGGTATAGTGTATCTGGGAAATTACAAAGTATCTGATATTGCTAGCAGGTGAGTAGGGAAGTGGCAGAAAATAAGGGTACATAAACAGACAAAAGTCAAGGTGCATTCTTGAAAGATAAGGATTACATCTCTGCATCTGGTTCTCAAAATTGTTGAATTAATAACTATGTAGATGTGCTGTGCACAAATGCACTTAGAATGCCAATCTTTCATGGCATATCACCTCAAAAGGTTGTTAATGTGGGAATAAAGAACATGGGTATAAAGTTTGTGTGTCCCTCCTCCCAGGGGCTAAGGCTCCTGTGCCACATGGCGCCACCCCAAAGGAGGCAGACCCCGCAGGCAGGTGCGCCTTAGGTATTGCCACTCCTTGTTCTTTTAAAAGCTCCCCCCCCCAAAAAAAAACTAATACAAAATCGCTTTCTTGCTGTGGGTCTTTTCATTGTGTTAATTCTAAGAATTTTGCAGTGCGGAGCTCTGAAGGGAATTAAATTGGAGAGCGACTTTTTCTACCTATCATTCCACTATAACAGAATCACCTCCTTGGCTGTTTTTATTTATAGAATTGAACTCACGTCTAAGCCTTCTTTTAGCTTTCCTTTGAAAGTTAAACATAAGTGAAGTACCGTGTATCATCACTTCATCATTTTATCCCATGCAATGTCTCACACGCACAAATAAGCATATTCTTGTTTGTTCTTATCAGTAAACATATGGACACGATTCTCTAGACCGAGATGGCTTAGTCTGCATCTTTATATCTTGAATATTAGTGACATTTAGAACGGAAGTTTTGAAAAATATTCTCCCTATGCTTTATAATTCTCTTATCCGAGGCATACTGACATTGCTCTACCTGTGAAACAGGGGATGCATGCTCATATATAGCCACGAATATTATATTAAACTTAAAATTAAAAGGTGACTCATCCATATTTGGGGGAAAAATGTAGCAAATAAAATATGTATTTCTTAGTAGATCTCAGATATGATTTAATCTTACATTTCATGGTATTTCACATCTTAGTAGATAGAAGATTTTATTCAGTTTTCAACAAAATACTGTTCATTAAATATTTTCAGGAGCATTGTCAATATCTGACCACCAACAGAAGTGACTTAGGTAAAGCTGAAATTGTGCTGAAACAGAATTTAATCATTGTTTGGTCATTTCCTTACCAGGGTTTTCTATTTGACTGACCAATTTCAATTCACAGTAGCAGCTTTGTTCCTAAGAGACTATAAATCAAAGAAATACTAAGGGGCAATTTCTACTGCAATTCCAAGTCTGTGCTATTACCACAAAGCAATTGACAGCAAACATCCTCTGCAAATATGAGTGCACATTTGTGGAAGGTGTGTGGTGTTTTTGGTTTCACTGTCTCTGAAACCCATCTGCTTGTGAGAAAAACTGTGCAACAAAAGAAGTTTTACCACCACGTACTATAGCTTTGCTTGAACTCAAAGCGGAGATTCACTTCCTTTCTTTCCCTGGATTCCGAGCCGGGGGAGCACAATGGGGGTGTTGTGCTCTGGGCTAGCGTGGCATGCATGATACTTGGAAAAGACGTGTGAACAGCTTCCAATGCCTACGCTGTTTGCTTTACAACTACCCCAAAGGAAATCAAACAGCACACCAAGACTGAGTTCAGAAGAAGCAAGTGCAAGATCCACTGGCTATAATGACCTACATAGGGAACGGAATTTCTTAATTTAAATGTATACATGCTATGTTAAGAGTTAAGTAAATCATTTATAAGTCTTAAAAATAAAGCTTCACCATTTTCCATCTGCTGATTTTCCACTCAATTCTCTTAACATATGTCAAAGTGCAGTTAATAAAAGAATCGATTGTTTGTAAAGGAGAAAGGTTGTTGGTTACCAAGACTGTCCAGAACTACAAGCCATCATGGTTTGTTAAAACAGTAAATATTTATTTTAAACCCCAAGGCATATTAGTAATGTTTTTTTATCATACGATTTCTAAAACTTAAAACTCACGGAAACAACTCTATATCTCTGACACTATTTTGCGGTACTGTGTGCACGCGTCCGCTTCCTTGGTAAATTCAGATCACGTATGAATGTAAACCTTTTAGGTTAAGTTTTGCCCCCAAGTTATTGTTATGCTGTGCTTTAAAAAAGGCAAAAGAGCTTACCTCCGTCAGTCAAGTGGATACACAGGCACCTCCTTCTCAGCTTCGGCCTCAGCGTGCGGGCAGATGCTCTTGGAGCCAACAATCTGTTAACAGGAAGCAGGTAAACCCGAGAGCGTCCGCCCGCGTTCCAGTCCAGAGCCCATCGGAGCACACACCTGCTTCTTCAGACCTGCCGCTCAAATGCAACAGCCACGCACGAGACCGGTGTTCACAGACGCTAACACTCTCTTTTGGGTCACTATTTTTCGATTAAGCAGCTAGAAAGCTGCTGAGATAACATTACAGGGAAGGCTTGCCTTCCCAAGACAAAAACCTGTTCTGCAGTCTGATAGCAGATATGCAGCATTATCACTCTGCATTCCACTTTCTCAAATCAGCTCATAGGAGCAGCAGTCGACAGCCTGTCCAAATGGCAGCTTGCAGGCATGCGCGGCTGGAATAATTGTATACTACCATGCCCGCTACTTCTCTCTTCTCTCAATAGATTTTTAAAAAATGCTTCTTCCAGGGTAAAGCTGAGCAGAATATGCCACACTGTTTTCCATAAGTAAAATGGCTGGTCCTCTCGGCACTGCCGCAAAAAGCTCATTGGGTTCCACTGGCTTTTCGTAGTCATAGCAACAACCAACAGACAGACTTAGACAGCAAGCATGGCTGATCATGTGCAGCGCACTGACACAGCTTGTTAATTTCTTTTCCCCAAACTCATCATTTTTTGAGGACGGTAGCTTCTGTTACCTTTCTAATATTTCACCGACAGTACAAGTGCTCTGAGTTTTCAGCTTTCAAGAGAAACTTTTGTTATAGGAGCCTGTGTTACTTGTGAATTTGAGAAAGGGAAGCCCCTCTCAACAGACAGATTCGGGTCTGTCCGGGTTAATAACATACGAATCGCTATAGAGACACTAATTGCAACCGTTGTCAAAACAGGTTCTACCTTCTCGTCATAGAATGAACGTAAGGGGGATTGGCAAATGTGGGCAGTTATACTTTTTATTTTTAAATTATAATCTTGTAGCCACTAAACTGAAACAGAGCCCTTATATGTGACCAAACTAACAACCAAATTAGATAGAATATTTTAATAAGATGTTCCTTATGGATTCCATTTATCTAACTATTTTAATACACTTTTTATGTCCTACGTGATTAAAATAGGATTTAAAAAATTCCTATTGTTTCCTAAGGCAGAAAATGATTCTTTAACTCAATTATAATTTATCTGTAATTTAAAAATACTTTAAAAAATCCAAACCAAATTAAAAATCCCTTGCTTTAAACATTGCCTTCGAGGCAGAAATAGTTTTACTTCCTCAGTTAGATGGATCACACCCCACCATTCTTTACAATTTCACCTTTTCAGGGAATTTCCTATGATTAATGCCATTGACCATTTGTACCTTCTGCAAAATCCCCAGTCTTTTCTTTCATACTGTCACCAGTCATATTCTATTTGTTATAGTTCCAAGACACCATCCCATTTTTCTTTGTTTCTAGCAACCTGTTTGAAATAGTTGTGTTAACACCTTGGACTTGTACACATAGATGATTCCTTTGCTGGTAGTCATTGATTTAGTATTTTGTAAGTATTGTGTTTCCCTACCCATGTTAGCATTCCGGCCTTCAGTGGCAATTCCCCAACTTTAGTACGCATAAGAATCCTGTGGATGCGGATTTGGGGATCCCATTTCCCTTCCCTCTCCAACCAGATTCCCATTTGGTGGATTTGAGCCAGCTCAGGATTAGCAAATCTACTGAAGAAAAGTGGGCGGGCCTTTCCACTTGGTATAGTCTCACCACTTCACATTGTTCTAAGCCTGCTCTCCTGTTCTCGTTTATGTGACCGTCCCTTAAGTTATTTTGAGTCTGCTGCTCCTGAACTTGCTCCAGTCTTCAACTCAAGCCTCATATTCTGCTCTTCACTCCCCACATTTCAGCAGTCTTGAATTACGTCCTATTTCTTGCTTCCTTGCCTTACAGATGTTCCTGCTACCTAAAAGTTTCTTAGCCAGACCCCATCCCCCCAGCACCTTTTGCCTCCATCCCAGTCTGCCTCCTACTTTATCTTTCAACACGTTGCTCACACAGACCACCTCACTAATGACACTCCAGGTGGAGTTTGCAGTGGCCTTCCCTGTGCGTCCACTGTACCTGGGATCCATCTCTATGACATACTTGTCCTGCCCTCCTGACTTAGTAGCAGTTTTCCATTCATGTCTGACTTTCATGCTGCTCTGTCAACTCCACAAAAACCAACCTGGTCCATGTCTTATTTGTCTTCCATGCTTGGAATATTCTAATTTCTCAAAACATTTTGAATGAGAACCATAACCACTATCGGAACAGGTGCTGAATGACTAGGTAGTGTGAGGGTTGTGTTTTAATTCACCTTTTCAATATCATGCATTTATCGACTTACTATAACTTCAGAAAAATTTCAGTGATTTTTATTAAATGTTGGCATGTTAAAAAAGTTATCAAGAAATATCCTAAGTTCGTTTTGTGTTTTCGGGTGGCTTTTCTTATCATTGTGTGTCAGAAAATGTCTTTATTCTACCTTCATAGTTGACTGATTGTTTAGCTAGGTATAAGAATCTTGAAGTCATTTTCCTTTGGAATTTTGAAGGCCTTCTTCCTTTATCTTGTATCTTCTTGCCCCACTAAACCCCCAGCTGCCACTCCCTGAGGAAGAGAACTGGAAAACACCCAAGCTGCACAGGACCAGGAACTGGGAAGCTGGCAGGAACTGAGAGTAATTTCTCTGCTCCCATGGTGTCCCTCATGGCATCTTTATTAATCGTTATATATCACTCTGTGCAGGGGCTCTGTTTTTTCTATGATCTTTGGCTTCTTCACCTACCCCAAGCCCCTCCTCCCCTCGTAACTAGTTGCCACGGCCCATCAGTGTCACTCTGGCCCTCTTACTCTGTTCTACCTCATGTCTCTGACTTTCTTTCTCTCTACTAACTTAAAAAAAATGCTAAATACAGATTCCCAAGAAACAAATATGATTTTTGCAGCTCATCTTTCTGAGCCAGATAAGATACCTCATAAGTTACCAGCAGCTTTATATTTGAACTGCCATATGTCAGGTTCCAATCCTTGGTCCAATCGGCTACAGAAGGGACACTTGGCATGATAATAGTTTTCAAATTTTTGCCAATACAATAGATGCAAAGTAACAGCTCATTATTGTCATAATTTGCATTGCTCGAATTACTGATGAAATTGAACATCTCTTCATGTTCAATGTCTTTTGGGTTATCGCATATAAATTTCCTGTTCACAGCTTTTGCCTGTTTTCTCTGTTGAGGTTATTGTCTTAGTGTGGAAGTTTAAAAAAAATGGTCATGAAAAATATTTTCATAATTTCTACATATTTAAACATTACAATTAAATTTATTACATGACTAAAAGTTAATGAGACATCCACTGATATATAATAGGAAACCAATAATTCACACTGCTAATTGTTTTGGTTTTTATTATACAGGATGTGGGTGAAAATTTCCATCAGAAATCTTTCTCAGTATGAAAGTATATACTACCACCGTAATATGAAGAATGGTTTTCTAAAACAAAACCTAAGGCCATACAAATTACATCACAAAAAAATGCCAGCAAAAGTGCCTTGCAAAATTAATATGACTTTCACGTTTAAAATAGCAAATAGCATGAAAGAAACAACAGCAAGGCTGAGGAACTGGTGCAGATGAAAGGAGACTAAAGAGACAAACTGAATGCAACGTGTAATCGTGGGAGGGCTTCTGGATCAGGAAAAGGACGCCATAAAGTACGTGACCGAGACAATTGGTGAATTTGGATGTGGACTACATGTTAGATACTAGTGTTGTTTGCATTTTAAATTTCCATAACTTGATAATTATACATTACAATAATATAGTGTATAATACAATTTGATAATTATATTATGTATTATATATTGTATTGTATTGTGCTTTTAAAAGTATATGTCCTTGTTCTTAGGAAACATGTTGAAGTGTCAAATGGTTAAGTAGAAAGAATAATGCATGATAATATATTTGTATTATATGTGTGTGTTTGTGTATGGTCTAATTTAGCTCATAATGATAGATAGATTATAGATGGATGGATAAATGCACATAGGTATAAATCTATCTATCCATCTATCAAGGGCTAGCACAAATGCAGCAAAATATGAACACTTGGTAAATCTGAGGTGAAGGACATTTCCAGTTTATTTTTACTATTCTTTCCACTTTTCTGAAAGTTTGTAGTTCCTTGTTTTCAAGATTAAAAGTTTAAAAAATGAAATAAAATGAGAATAAAATACAGTATTCAGAACAAACACAGATTTAAGGTAAGATTACTTGATGAGGGCCTAACTTTATCAAAGTTAAAACTAAAGTTGATAGGTCACGGACTAACTAAGGTGATTATTATTATTATTAACTTTATTAAGCAACTACTCTCATAGAGAGTAACTAAGGTGATTATTATTATTATTAACTTTATTAAGCAACTACTCTCGTAGAGAGTAGGGAAAACATTTTGCACTTTCTTGTTTTTTTTTTGTTTTGTTTTGTTTTTTTGTGGGGAAGACCAGCCCTGAGCTAACATCCGTCACCAATCCTCCCCTTTTTGCTGAGGAAGACTGGCCCTGGGCTAACATCCGTGCCCATCTTGCTCTACTTTATATGGGACGCCGCCACGGCGTGGCTGACAAGCGGTGCGTCGGCGGGCGCCCGGGATCCGAACCCGTGAACCCCGGGCTGCCAAGTGTGGACTAAGCCGCTGCGCCACCGGGCGGCCCCCCATTTTGCACTTTCTTGAAAGAAGTTTATTTGCCTCCATTTACTGCTTCTCTGAATCCTGAACTAAGCCTCCTGCCCCTTGGTTCCCATGTTGAAACCCTCCTTAATCTGGTTCCTTCACTGCTGTAAAAATTCAACCAGATCGTTGTTAAGTGAAGCAACACGTTCTCCTCCATTCACACCTACCCCTACAGCCTCCACAGCTGGATGACAATCTACTAAGGGACCGGGTCGTTGGTATAACAAAGGAGTTCTTTGTAGAACTTAAAGAATTTGAGCATGGTTTGTTTAATGGGATAGCACAGACTGTTATAAAGATTAGACTGAATTTCCTAATTCCTACCAACAAATAGAATATGTCAAAGGTTGTTCCTAAATCTTGCGTAATTAGTTATGTTGGCAATGACCTGAACAACGTGCTGTTAAATGGGACCGAGATGGGAAGTGGGATGACACTCTTGCAGAGGATCGGAGTATCTCAGTAAAGCAAATTGAATTTATTTCTACCATTCCATCCCCCAAGAAATATACGCCGGGAAGCAGACTGACCCACAGGCTGTGATTCAAATGTCTTCATATCCTCTGAGGAAGTCTGACCAGGATAAGTATCCAGAATGACCTTGATCAATTAGAGGAACCCGAAACCAAAACAAACTCAGAGTGAAGGCTTTATGGAAATCCACTTACTGAATGAATTAAAAATGATTGCAAAAGAACAAAACCTTGCCAGAGGGCAAATGATAAGAAGATAAATGTCAGCAATATAAATAACTGTTTAAAAAACTGAAGATAAAATAAAATCTATTAACATAAAAATACCACATGTGCACCATAGAAGAAAATTCCATTAGTAGTTACCAGAACTCACTAGAAGTTCAGTGTCCTCTCTAGATTAAAGGGAATAGAGAAAAATCGCAGGAGGTCCAGGAAGAGGATTTGGCCAGGCCTAAATCCGGAGAACCTGGTCTTGACTGGCCAATAATAACATTGTTTTAGATATTTCAGGTTTATCAAGTTCTGGGCTTGCAAATACCTGCAATTGTAGTACCTTACAAGCATGACTTTATCTTCAAATGTGCATTAATATGTGTCAGTACCAGGTGGGGCCAAATTGTAGCATTATCCACTAACAAAAGAAAAAACAAACCTCCAATTAACCATCGACACCCCCTCACCTCCCAGCCCTGGTAACCCCAAACACAAATAAATGTTGCTTGCCCCCTGTTCCAGAGAAGCACACTTGGCTTTTATTAAGCCCACAGTGGGAGACATTCTGCTAGCAATATAGAAAAAGCTGCACTTGCTTCTAAGAAATTTGATTGTTTTTACTTCATAATGATAAGCTTCAAAAGCAACCTGGAAAGAGGAGGCTGGTTGCTTTCGCTCTCCTAGGAGGGGCCACGCTTTGTTCTCCGAGAGGCACTCGGACCAAATTACCAGAGTGTATCTCCAGCGACCTTTCCCACCAACCATTGTTTCCTATGGAAATAATGACTCGAGGTACCTCCAGGCAGTGCGCCACGATGCCTGACTGCGCAGAAAAACCTTCGGGTTCTGCCGTCATCGCCTTATTGAACTAGTAACGAAACACATCAGCTCTGCAAACAATGCCTGGCAAGGAGCATGTTAAAACAAACACTGCTGGTTTCACCTGAGCCACGGAAACAAATTATGAGACACGAGGTGAAACTTGGCTGTTTCTGTAAACTCTGAACAGGCAGATGCCAAAGCCTTCAGCAGCCGAATGCGCAAATCTCAGAGAAATGAAAAATAGAAGGGTCGCCCTTTGTCCTTTAGAAGCCCTTCTGATATAATCGTTCAGTGAGATTTATTCATCTAAGTGAATATTATAATGAGGTCCGAGTAATATACAATTTGGTATATGTATGAGAATCCAATTGTCTGATATCAAAGGAGAAAAATAATTGAAAAGCAAAACACAAAACACGCTGGACATAGTAGATGCTCAGTTAAAGGCCTACCAGTGACAGCATACACAACTCTGGAAAATATGTGACCTTGTGGAATCCTGGACAGGGGATCCATTTTATCAAGTTAGGATTATAATCCAGGATGGTAATTATTTTACCAAGTCTATACTCATCAGAACTCGTTTCCAATGCTTTCAAAAGTAAGATTCAGAAGTCCTCATTGCTAGCTAGTTACCTTGAACTGATAACCAGGGAGAATGTTCTTTTTCTGCACATTTTCTACATCAAAGGAAGGAGATTAACTTTGTCAACAGTCCTTGTGGGTTTAAATTGGCACAGAAAATAATTTCACAGCCAACTTTACTATAGGCGTGAGGATAGATAAGGAAAACTCTTTTAAGAGCTGATACCTAAATGGTATCTTGAAGGATATGGAAGACTTAATGGGGGAAAGACCTAGGAAAAGTCTATAAACCAAGAGACTAACACGAGCCATGTCTAAGATATGTAAGGGGGCGTGGTGGATTTTCTTTCATAAATTGGGTGAAATGAATGTATCCCTTGATTTCCTGACAGGATTTTTATGAGAATCAAAAAAGATACTATATGAAAAGGTTTTAAACTCAACAATTGTAAAAATGAACTCAAGTCATTGTTCACATAGTCTTAATAGAAATAGAATAGTCTTGTCACAGTATTTATCAGGATTAAGATTGGCTGCCTATATGAGAACACCCAAATCACGGTGCTCAAACCAGACAGAAGTATATTTTTCTCTCACTTTAAGAAGTGATACACAAGAAGTTCAGGGCTAGTAGAAAACTGGCCTCATGGTCACCAGGATTCCAGATCCTTCTCTCTGTTCTGCCATCTTTAGAAAATGACTTCTATCCTCAAGGCATCCTCATGGTCCGGAACGGCTACCTGTGCTCCAGCCATCATATCCATGTTCCAGGCAAGAAGATGGAAAGGAGGGCAAAAGGCACATTTTCCGCTTGAGTTGGCCTCACTCTCTGTTTTTTTTTTTTTAAATTGAGATATAACTGACATGTAACATTATGAGTTGGCCTCTTGTAAAGAGATTTTCCACAAGTCCCACCCAGCACTTCTGTGATATCTCATTGTCCACTGCTAGCTACAAGTAATGCTCAAAAATGCCATCTTTCCGCTGGGCACATTGTGGCCCCAGATAAATCAGTGTCCTATTAATAAGGAAGAAATGGAGAATGATAGTGGGTAGGCCACAAGCTGCTTCTGCCAGATGTCAGCCAATGGCCGTCAGTCATGACTCATGTCAGAGTGACCCCTTCAGGAAAGAGTCACCTTTTTCATTAAGGCTTCTGCAGCTGGACTCTGAAAGGGACACCACTCACAGACAGGGCCCTAGGGCAGCCCAGTTACAGTCAGACTATATACCTTGTGTAGCATTGTGTAGTTATATTTACCTGCGCATTATTTATTTAAGCTCTGTCTGTCTGTCCTGCTGGATTATAAAGTTCATGAGAGCAGGAATCATTTCTGTTTTGTCTCCACCCTATTGCCATTGCTTAGCATAGCACCTGGCATGTAGATACAGATAGGATGGACGAATAAATGAATGAATGAGCAGGCTGAGGGAGTCACAGGTGAACTGTATCTGCCTCTGAGGCCATCCCTCAACTCAATCCAACAAACATCCCTTTATCCTGTCCTGCATGTCGAGAACCTCATCCGGTGTCAGATTGCTGAACTACATTCACATTCTGAGTGGGGGAAATGACAAGGGAACAGGTAGTTATGTTGCAATGTGATCTGCTCTACATTATACCCAGGGAGCTGGAGAAAAATGACTAGTCTCTGAGCTTCGTGAAGGGGCTATCCTTGAGCTGGGCCAAAAGGATGAGGAGGGGTTCACCAGTCCGGGAAATCAGGGACAGGATTTCCAGGACGAGGAAGCAGCACTTGCCACAGCACAGAGATAGGAAAGCAAATCCAAAGTGTGGGGAACCCAAGAAGGTGAATGTAGCTGAAGCACAGGCTGGGGCAGGGGTGAGAGATAAGATTGAGCAGGTTAAGGACTTTGGACTTTATTTTTCAGGAAATGGGAAGCCACCATAGGGTTTTAAAAAGAACAAAGATATGACCGTATTTGTATTTCAGGAAGATAGCTCTGGGACACTTTTACCTAGGCAATATATTTTAATGGAAGCAACTCATAGGGCTGTATGTTTTGATTGCTTTTATTACTCATTATTATCAGACATTTGTTGATTACCTTCTTATGCAAGGTATTGTAGTAGGTACCAAAAGAGGTGCCAACAAAATGAAGAACTCTTAAATTATAAGACATACCAATGTTTTATGTTCCACTAAAAAGAATAAATTTGCCAATGAAATTGTAACAACGTTCAGTTTTAAACTAGAATATTTTAATGTGTTGGAAGAGCTTTTTTAATGTATTTATTAAAATTTCATCATCTATCACTCTGTACATACAAAAATAAGAAAGAAAAAGAAGTGAAAGTAGTTAAGATACACCTACAATTCTTCACCTTCAGTGTTCAACTGTTCTGACTGACATTCAGATTCAGAGTTGTCGATATTCGTGTTTCCCTCTCTCTCACACACGCTATATCATCATCTATCTAGTAGTTTTCAAAGTTTGGCATGTATCAGAATCACTTAGAAATGTGGGAGAAATAGAAGTCCGGGCCACGCTCCATTTCAAAAAGTCTGGGCTTCTGTATTCTATGTTGGTATTCCAGAAGACTCTAAGACCCCCCCAAAGTTTGAGAGGCACTGCTCTATCCGATCAGGGGATTGGTAGCAGGAGCACTTCTTAAGTGAGGGTACTGCTCCTGTTTCCAGCATTTTCTTGCATTCAGTGAGTTTTGATGAACATGCAGGACAAGGGTGTCACAACTGCCAGTTTCCTGGGATGTTAAGTTGCAGAAAGTGTGCATCTTAGAATCATTGAAATATGATTTTTTTTTCAGAAATAGGATGGGAATTTTACAAACTATGGCTGGAGTATTATTGATAATGATTACTTGATTTCTATGATAGAGAACTGATTAAATAGATTATGGTACCTCCACACCATGGGAGATGGTCAGTGTTAAAAAGTAATTAGGTAATTAGAATGATATTTTCCAAAATATATTCTATGAGAGGCTATTCAAAAAGGACACAGGCAAAAAAAAAAAAAAAAAAAGATTTGGAAACCCTGCAAACCATATCCCGTTCTTAGAGTTTCACGGTGCACTTGAACATTTTGAAAGCTCTGAGAATGCTTTCAGGAGTAAAGATCCTGTTTGACTTTTTAACCTAGAGTTTTCCTATTTATGGCATAAAAGATGTTCATATTATGTTTTAGATAAACAGCAACAACAGTAAACCCATAAAAATGTGTGATAGCACAATTCCATTTTTGTGAGTAAAATTTGGATATGTTGTCAGGGATGAAAAGCAGTAAGGATTGACACAAAACACTAACGATATTTAATAATGAGTGATTGGGTTGTTTGAATTTTCTTTTGTGCTTAATTGTATATTCTTCAACAAACTGACATATTTTCTATAAGAAAACAGTTATTAAAAAGAGTAATAGTAAACTGACTTTATGAAAAAGTCAAAGAAAGATTTGAGTTTTACTGATATGTTCTCTGGGAGAAGCTTGGTGAATATAAACATATTTTCAATGAAAAGGTAGGGACCTGTTTTATGAGACTTTCTAAATTCACAGGAGACTGGAAAAAAGTGTTAGTTAAATTATAGTAAGAGGAGAGAAGAAAAGAATGAACATGGGCATTATGTGCAATTTTTATTTGGTCTATTTCAAGGTCATATATTTATAGAATGGAGGTTTTTAAATAAATGAGACAGACTGTCATGTCTGTGGTTTGATGTGAAGGCCAAGTAGAGAATTCAGCTGATTGGATCTCAAAAATTTGTTCAGCAATTGAAGAGAAATAACCCTAAATGAACAGTCTGTAGCCTGAACCTTATCAGAGGTGAGGAGTACCTCTTACTAGTCAGATGATCCTGGGCAATTTGCTTAACCTCCATGGGCCTCATTTTTCACATCAAAATGCTTATGATCATTGTATTCGTTTCCTAGGGCTGCTGTCACAAAGTACCACAAACTGGATGGCTTTAAATAATGAAAATTTATTGTCTCAGAGTTCTGGAGGCTAGGAGTCTGAAATCAAGATGTCGGCAGAGCCGTGCTCTCTGAAGGCTCTAGGGGAGGATCCTTCCTTGCCTCTATCTAGCCTCTGGTACTTGCCAGAAATCCTTGGTCATCCTTGGCTTGTGGCAGTATAATTTCAATCTTTGCCTCCACTTTCACATAGTCATCTTCCCTCCGTGTGTCTGTGTCCAAATTTCTCTTTTCTTATAAGGACATCAGTCATTGGAGTAGGGACCACCCTAATCCATGATGACCTCATCTTAACTTTATTACAGCTGCAAAGGCCCTGCAGGTTCTGGGGCTTAGGACTTCAATATATCTTTTTTGGCACACAATTCAACCCATAACCATTATGGTATTACAGTTATCATTCTTTTTGAGGAGGACATTGTTGCTCTCTATCCAGAGTTGGGTCTGCAAAGAACTAAAGTGTGAACAACTCTACTGAACTGAATTGATAAATAATGAATTTCCAAGAAATTGATAGAAAATAGCAAACAACATGTTTATTTAGATTTCTTTTTTCTTCTCTACTGAATTGACTAGAAGTTTCCTCTACTGGATATAGACTGACTCTACCATTATAAAGCTGAAGCAATAACAACAGAAAGGGATATATCTGATATGTTAAAAAGATCCTACCAAATCTCCTCCAGATTGATTTTTTTTCCAGAAGAGTCTTCTAAAGCAAAATTCTCCAAACCCATATTCTCACTTCAAAGTGCAAGTTCCCCCCAAAGTGTGCAGTAGGCGTCTGATGCCTAGGTGTGGTTTTTGAGATCAATCAGTGGGCTTCTCTGTTCTCCTCAGTCATCAATTTCTTGGAGGAAACATGTATGACTTCATTGTATCTCCAAATACAGGCATTGCTTCTTAATTCAGACTCTCCCAGACCTTACACCATTCTCTTATAGGTCAAGCACTTTTAGCATATTGAGATCACCGGTAATCAAAGTAGTCATTGCATCTTTCAAAGGTGCCTAAAATCACAGAGAATTATTAGGCACATGGAGAACATCTTTTTTTATTGTTCATTTTGTTCTGTTTTTTACTGTATTGAAAATCATTTATAATTTCAAAGCACAGTGTAATAATGCTCAGTGTAATTTATTTAGCAGATTACCACATGCCAGGCACGATGCTACAAGGTTTATAAATATTAAATCTGTTCCTCATAGTAGACTTGCCAAGTAGGAATTATTTTTGACAGATGAGGAATTAGGCTTCCAAAAATCATGACTTCCAACATCAGAGAATCACATGATCTTTCTACTATACTAAATTTCTTATCTAACCACTGTTTTAACTAATTGCCTATAAATGTAGACTCCTGTTGGTTCTGTTTGGATCAGATTACTGAAAGTCAGCTATAAAGGAATGGTAACATTTCCAGTGTTTTTTTGGATAAAACTTTTAGGAGAAATCATTTTGATCATTCTCATTCTAGTTTCTGCTTCTTAGAATAAAGTACTACATTTTCCATTGCTTTGAGATACTGACACAGGACGGTGGAAAGGCAGAAAGCATTATCAGAATTTAGATGCTAGATTATTTCACTAGCGACAGTCATCACTTGAAAATCAAGCTACAGAATTGCTCCTGAAATGAATGAAACAATTTCTGCTTCCAGCTGTTCTTTACACTAGCTCTAAATCCACTGCAAAGACAGAAGAGTAATGGTTTTGATTTTCTCTCAGTTGCAATGACCTAGACACTCCAGATTTCCTCTCTCTGCTATAGAATATCTTCACCTAAAACTCCTACAAAGTGAAAAATCCCAGGTCACCACAGGGAGTCTTTCTGCAGTTAATTAAACAAGCTAGCCTGAAAGCTTTTAAAGTCCATGGCTTAACAAACCAAACTAGAACTTTATTCAAGCAAAATCAAAGGAGGGGAGCAACGTTTGAGTCAGTAATATTTTAACCAGTGACGCCTCATCAAATGTGGGTTCAAATTCTTTTAAATTCGTTTGCCACATCAATGCATTTGTATCATAACAAACATTTCTTAGAGCTCATGTACTCTTCAGAACCAGGGGGGTTTCTCTAAAGTCTTTCTTTACATCTAGTACTTGGTGGCAATATTTTTTACTCAGAGTGACCCATCAGAAACACTCACCAAGCTGAGGTACGTGCACTTATTGACCATTAATACCAGTTATTCAAGTTACACCAGTCTATGAGGAACAAAAATCCAGGACCACAGCCAGTGTGTCAGCCTGTCAAGGAAATCTGTCCTGAGTATTCTTTTGAATATTTTCTTTTACTTTGCCCGTACTTTATTCATCAACAAGTTGTATTTTCCAAACAAAAGAAGTTCCTCATATCAGCTGGTGAGTATAAGCAAATATATTGAAAAAATAATTGAGAATATTTAAAACTGTGATTATTTTGTAAAAATCAGGAAGATTAACATACACTATTTTTCCCCAATTTGCAGGGTCAGTGGGAGAAAAAGAAGGCTAAAGGGCCAATGAAATCACCCTAATTTATCCAACAAATATTTTTCTGAGTTCTGTGATGTGCCATGCACTATAATCAGGTGAAATAACATAAAATGAGAACCAGAAGACAGGATTTACTGTAAAATTTATCCCTAATTATGTGGTCATGAGCAAATCACTGACTTTATGTTTCTCAGTTCCTTTATTTGTAGATTGGGAGTGATTTGGGCCCCTGTACACTCATAAGTTATTATGAGGATCAAATGAAGCTTTTTACTTGCTAGTATGAAGGACAATGCAAATGAGATACACTTTGTTTTCCTTCCCCACTGTTACCACCAGGCTGCCTCCCCACCACTATCGTTATCACCACCACCATCATCATCTTCATCATCATCATCGTCATCATTGTTGTCATCATCATCGTCAACATCATGGTCTTAGGTTGGTTCTCTAGAAACAGATGCTAAGGAGGGGATTTACTGAAGGAGATTTATTGGGAAGTGCCCTTAGTTATAACATCTGTAAGGGACTGGGGGAGGGAAGATTGGACAAAGAGAGAAGGTGAACTCTGGTGAAGTTTCAACAGAGGACACAGGAAGCTATGGCTCTGAGGTAACACTTCCAAGTTGTCCCAAATGAAGACAAGGGGGCTGGGTCTTTGTACTCCTGCATCCACTCATTGCATTCAAGCTGCCTACATGGAGGAGGCGTAAGCTTGGGTGAAGCCATTCTTGGAGAGAGACTCAGTTGTGAGCCTTCAGCAGTACACACTCCTGGGAGGCTGTGTGGGTGAGCACCTTGGTCGTGAAGGGGAGATATGAGGGAATGCAGCATCCACTAAAATCACCATCATCATCATCTGGGGCCCAAAATGGCCTTCAAGAAGTCCTTGGGGACACAGTCAGGTCATTTCTCTTCTATAACACAACAAAGAAAGAAAAGATAATGCTGCCCTGGTAGCAGCTCAGCTGAACCTCAAGAACACCTTAGGGAGGCATGAAACTATGGCCCACCCACAGTCATGGCAAGATCAGATCCTACGTGGCCCAAGAAGCAGACACATAGCATAGCACATCGACTCCATGTCAAATATCTCTTGTCTCCACATCGATTGCCCTTCAGCTTCCATTTCTTTCATTGAAAGATAGATTCTCAGGGTAAGAAAGGGCTTTGTAGGTCGGTTGATTCAAGTGCTACCTTGTGGTTGAGCTCTCCTTGGCAACCCTGACAAATACTATCCAGCCTTTACTGGATGGACCAACTCCAGTGAAGAGGGCTCACTACATTCCCAAGCAGCTTATTCTGTTGTCAGGGTCTTCTCCTTGTGCGAGCGGAATCTGCTTTCTCACAGTTTTTACCATTGGTCCCATTGCTGTGTTATGGGACAACAGGACAAATTTAATCTATCCTCCATATGTGCCATAATGTATTCTTTTTGAACTAAGTGAGCTTAGTTCCCAAAACTTGTCCCCAATTTGTAATATTTTTAAAACCTATACTTGGCCTCTATCATTTGGATTTCTTCTTTTTCCTCTTAAACTGTGAAGATTGCTCCAAGTTTTCTCTAACCCATGCAAAGAAGGATGGGACTATCGTCTTCATTCTTGCTCCTGGGTCTCTATTCAGGTGGCCTAATATTAAAATACTAGACTCTAAGCTCCATGTTGTGAAAAGTGTGATATGGTTGCTAAATAAAGCTTTGTTTAACAGCCATTTGTCTCCTAGTTTTGTACAAATGCAGCTGGCTTTTTTGGAACACTAGTGTAGGACTCTGCACAGATCTGAGTAAAAATTTTGTCTCTCATTCCAACTATTGAGATCTTGGTGGGTCCTGATATGGCTTGGGGATATTTTTTTAATACTATTATGGTGATTACACACAAATAAAAATATTGGACAGAACAACATGAAAAATTTAGGGAAAGAGAGAAAGGATGAGAGATAAAATAATCACTATTCTACCCTCATTCTTGCTCCCACTAGACACACAAACCAAGA
Source organism: Tapirus indicus (assembly GCA_031878705.1). Classification (NCBI taxonomy): domain Eukaryota; kingdom Metazoa; phylum Chordata; class Mammalia; order Perissodactyla; family Tapiridae; genus Tapirus; species Tapirus indicus. The sequence continues at coordinate 26,323,534 of CM062937.1, read as the reverse complement.
AATGACTTTGAAGGATTAGATGAAGCAGATTGAGCAACCCACTTACCAAAAGGTAGAGGAGTGAGTTTTCCTTTAAGTTTTGCTCCCAATTTCTGTCACGTAGTCATTATTTATGAAATGTTAACACCTACCCGGTACTTATGCACTGGAATAAAACATCTACGAAGAATGTCACAAGATATTTTTTCATCGATTATTAATTCCATCCATCTGCTCTGTACAATCCATACTTACTACTTTCTCCACCCAATTTCTTGAGCGGTATCAAAGGTATATTGCTAAGTAGATCAAGATAAGTAATTTGATTTTCAGATTTAAATCTTCAGGGGAAATGACTTTACTGAATTGGACTGAGAAGGGATGGGAAATATAACCAACACTCCTGTTCTATACTTTTAATTCAGTAATTTCCACTGTAATTATCCCAAGGGTTTCGACCCCATGTATGACATTTTAAGAGGCACAATTATAATTCATATCATTTGATTATACATTTATACTGGCAATTTTTCAAGTCAAGTTGTATTCTCATTTCTTCACATTTTTTCCTTATTTCTATGTCCCTGATTACTATTATTAACCCAGATGTAGCAAATTGAAAGGTGCTTAGAAAAATAGTGAGAAAATTCACACGCTGGTTGGCCATCTAGATGCTCTCAGACCATAGTTTGGAGAATGAGCCACTAAGCTATTGGAAGTTTCCCAATTAATGAATCTGCTGGATAGTCATATAGAGGCAGGAAATTCAGAACACCTATGAGGGGCTATGAAGTGAAAAAGCCCATTTTTGCTGAATTGCTCTTTGAATCACCCAATACCTTATTTTGGGTCTGCAAACAGAAAACAGTTACGGGAGGAAGCAGCTGAACAAACATTATCATAAACATGGAAGAAATAGGAGCATATCTTTAATGTGCTGGAAAGGCTTTCTTTTGATCTCTAAAGTGCAACCTGGTCCAACTTAAGAAAGGGGGTGGCTTTTGCAGTAAAAATAAAGAAGCTAACGTCCAAAGGATAAAGAAAAACTTCTCAGGATGGAGCTTTGCTGGGACTAATGCTTCTTTTTTTTTTGAGGCATAACCTGAATATCTCAGATTACTGCTGTTCGTCAAAGTAACATGGTTAATTATTTACCTTTCTCACCATTCGTCTCAGATTCTTTTCTTATCAAACTGTTATGTCTGAACCCAAAACAAACAACCTCCCTAGAGCAGTTAGTGATCATGTTAAGCTGGGTTTGTGTGATGGTGGTGGAACACTTTTGTATTCCTTCTCTCATGGTCTCTCTTGTTTCCAGTCCATTCTTCTAGACAGGGTCAGGGCTAATTTGTGCTGCCATATCGGTACTTATGGTTTGCTGTGACTTGGTTCTCTCTGATCTTTTAAACCTGCCCTTTAGACCTCTTCCTTATTTTTCAAGCTATTCTAATTCTTCCATTCAATAGGGTATTTGGATTTTACTAGAGAAAGAAGACTTTTTTTTCCTACCCAAGATTTTTCTGCTATTTAGATTTTTGATCATACGTTCTAAAATGGACCTAACGTGATCATCTAGAACTAGAATGATTTAGTGATTAAAAATAATTAGGCAGCAAAGCTGATATTTTGGGCTTTTCTTTTCTCCAAGATGCCTTCCAGGAGCAGATTTCTCTGGCCAAATGTGCCAGAAGAAGAGCTGGTAGGTGGGATGGTTGCAAGCAGATGCTCCATTTCTGCACCAACTTTCAGTCTAAATTCCATGCTCAATTGAAGCAGCTATTCTTATCCTTGATTTTGGATCTGGTTTCCTCTCTTCTTAAAGTCCATCATTCTTGACTTTTTATCCTTACTTTAAAGGTCTTATGCAGTTGTATCTTTTATTATGACACCTGAAATAATTTTTGGAAACAAGGAAGACATAAAATAGAAAAGCAATAAAAAAGGAGTGGAGCTCGGAAGGGTTAAACAACTTGATCAAGATCATAAACTGAATTAGCAGCCCATTCATTCATTCAATCATCCCATAAAGGCTTATTAAGTATTTATTATTAGTCAGAGGTATTAGAATAGATGTTGGGCATGGAATGGTAACCAAGACAGAGTCCTCAGGGAGTTTACAGTCTAGACTAGAATGCAAATCTCTTGACTGCCAAAGTTCTACTCTTCCCAGTACACTCTATCATGTTATTGGTGTTTAAAAAAAATGCATTCCCTGTGTGTCTACCTAGGGCTGAACAGAGGTAAAACTGTGAGGTTAGAAAGACCTCAACTTCCTCATCCTACGTTGTAATTTATAATAATAGCATCTATCAAGGCTATGGATTAAGTGAAATAATTCCTGCAAAGGGTTTAGCACAGTGTCTAGCTCATACTAACTGTTCAATAAATGTCAAGTATTATTATCACTATTACTGATGTTCTCTGGTTATAAATATAGTCAATCTTATAATTATTGTAACCCATTTTCAAAATCTAACAAAATGAAGCTCTTTATCATTAATCGTTAGTTAGAATTTAAGTGTAATGCTGAGGTTTAATATTTTTTTAAACTTGTCCAAACAATTTTTTAAATAGCAGAGTTTAGCAGGTTTGATATTTATAAGATCTTGCCTATCTAGCTGTTAGAGAGTATTAAAAGTTCTACTGTATAAGCTGGAACATTTTTCGCTATTACCTTTTCCTCTTATGTGGTCCTAAAATGGCTAATTCCAAAGAACAAAGGAAAAGTTATCCAGGGAAAATGAAGTCATAATTTTATCTTTATCTCCCTTGTTGGAGTCGAACTACCCCTGCACATCATGTCCTAGTAATGCAAACACGTCTGCTTGGCACAGCTACAACAGCAGGGCTGATAAGTAACTGATCCGCTTATCCACCGCATTCTTTTCATGGGGAGGTCACTGTCCCCTTTGTTCCTGAAAGTCCAACAAAGCTTAAACACTCCAGAAACTGGTTATTCAAATTAATTAAATGGCATCATGTACACTGCTCCTGGCATTATCATCTTGTAATACTGTAGCTTCTGTACTCTTAAGTTTGTCTAATTAAATCCTTTCAAATGTAAGGAGTTACACAATTAGCACTACTAAACCATAGAATTAATACATGCCTTAAACACACTTTTTAAAATAAAATGGTTTGGAAAAGAAATATTTTGCGTAATAGATTACTACTACATGTGAAATACAAAAGAATTATCAACGTTTAAAACTATATGACTGTGGAATATCATCTTAATGTTTCTCCATATGTAAAATGGGAATCGTAGGATCTAATTCCTAGGCTTTTGCAAGGATTTACACAGGAAGTTTAGTTCAATTAATATTTAATTTTACTGTTTAATTTTTAATTAATATTTAATGCTAATTCTCAACTAATCTGTATTTCAATTAACAAAAAGCTAAAATGTAATACAATTCAACACTATAATTGTAATGGAAATAATTATTCTTAAATTTTGATTCAGAAGGCACTTGATGTTTTTGTATCACGTGAAATAAAGTCTAACCTCCTAACTGGACTGAAAACTCCAGGAGTGTAAGTCTGTAGCAAGTAGCGCAGTTCTTGGCACAGAACACGTGTTCAACAGATAGTTCTAGAATTAATCAATGGATAATATGAATATAAATATGACATTGGAAATGTCAATTAGTAGATATTCAGATGATAAAATAATGGGTAAACCAGTTTTTATAGTAGGTGCTCCATAAATAAAGTAACAAATATATACACATATGAAATCCTGATTGGATAAACACATGTATTTTACAGTATACTTTTAGCGTGTGTACATTTCTGCTTAGGAATAAAATATGCCTCCCTATTCTTGAAAAGTTTACATTCATGATGTGAAGAAAAAATATACACAGGTTATTTTCATATCAGGTAGAATGGGATCGATGCTAAATGTACATAGCCCTCTACCAGATATATGCTGCTAGATCTTAAAATGAGAACTACTTGTCATGTGCCCAAAATAGTAATATAAATATTTTTATCTAAAATAATTCTTTAGCCTTATAAATTTTAACACCAAAAATGACTTAATTATGAATATTACGTGAAAATCAGTATACACTTGATTTGATTTGTACATAATAAAACAATTTTTTGCCACTGCCTACACTATTGTTTTTCAAAACATATTCTGAAAGTAAAGATGTTTGTAAGTTATAAAATAACCTAACATGGATGTAATAAAATACATAAAAAATTATCTCCAAAAATAATTTTCAATAATTTTATGGAAAAGGTGGAATGAAATAAAGCATGTAAGTGACTATAAAAATGTTGCTTGATCAAGGAAAATAAAAGAATATTTCAATTCCAATGGAGTTCAAAATTTTATTGACTGATTTAGTAGAAAAAGGAATGAAACCTTGTCATCTTACACTCAGGTGAACCATTGGCATTTTCCCCTAAGGTATCTAGACTACAATAGAAAAAGAATTTGTCAGCAGAACATTAGAATGTGCTTACATGAGTCAAAATTCAAACAATAATTTATACGAGCATTGCTCAAAAAAATGATGAAAATGGAGGGATTTTAAATGCCAATTTTGAAAATAATTTTTTTCTTTTTTTTTTTTGCAGCAGTATTCAGCTAACGGGTACTAAGTAATAGAAAAACACTTTGGTTAGTTCTCCTCTACCCGGAAACCAACATAATGGCATGGGAGTCAACTTTCAATTTTTTGAAAACCTCCCTTGAAGGTGGGAGACCTGCTTTTAAAAGATGAGGAATTCCTAAAGAGACTCAGCCTGGCCCGTTGCCTTGAAGAAGTTCCATAAACAATCTATTATAGACTCAAAGGAAATATGAAGACTCTTGACATCCATAGTTGAGGTCTTTTGTTATAACAATCAGGTTTAATTCTTGGGAACCTAAGCAAGATTATAATAAACACTGACCCAGGGCTCCAGCATGATGCTGATAAAAGATTCAGGGGAACAGCCACAGCTGCCCACCTGGAACTCGGATCATGAATCGATGTCTGAGTTGTTAAAAAGCATAATCATGCAGCATTTTACGAAAGTGGTTGGAAAGTTAATGCGTCAAAATCCACACTGACCCCATGAAACTAACTGAATGATAAGGCCCTGTGCGTTTCCCCATTTTACAGTCCTCAGCATCTCCTTCTACATCTGCTTTATTTTCTGCTTTGAAGCAGCAGCTACACTGCCAGGGTCCTGATGCGAGTAGATGAAAGTCAGCTTATAGAAGAGGCCAGGTGGTAGACAGAGAAAAAAAAAAAAACAGCTCTCTGTAAACAGAGATTATAAGGGTAAATATAATACAAAACTGTCTCATAAGCTTATTAAAACAATTTAAATAATAATAAAAAACAATATTCATTAAGTGCTTACTATGTGCCCATCACTAAGTGCTTTACAGAAGTCACTCATTTAATCTTTACACTGAACCTATGGGGTGCACACGAAATTCACCCCCATCTTACAGACCAGAACACGGAGCCTCGGAGGATTACATTAACCTGCCAAGGTCACCTAACGAGTAAGTGGCAGAGCCTTGATTCAAACTCAGGGAATGCAGCTCCAGAGCCTGACACTATAATGTCACTAACACCCAAGAGTCAAGCTCCTTTTACCAAGCTATTCATAAAACAAATCTTATTTTGAATTTTAATGGCTAAAAGTACAGAGATAAAGAAGGAATTACACGAGTAGTCGGAGTTTTAAAAAGATGCGTTTTTGCCTAAAACTGGCTGTGTGATCTAAGCGCAGTCACTCAGGATTTCTTGACCCCAGTATATTCAGTTTACAAAGGTGGCGAAGCTCCTGCTACTTCTAAAACCGTGTGCTGTTTATGTTCACACAACACTTGCAATCACATCCACTTCCCTTCTTTTACTAGTGAATATATTGAGTCTATCTTACCCAAAAGCAAGGTGTTTTTAAAAAGAGACCTTACATTATTCATATTATATCTCTTGCCAATGCACAGGGCCTCACAGTTATTCATGGTAGACCTGACAATATTGAACTGTTGATAAGTTCTAACATACATATATGTTATATGCAAGAAACAAAATTACAGAAATCTAATCTTGCTTATATCCAGAAAATTGTTAAATTGACATGGATTTTTGAATCTGACATAAAACAGAGGTCAGCAACTATTTGTGCCTGGAGAAACACAGGTCCAAACACGGATGAAGGCCAAAGCATTTCCTAGAAGTTGCAATGCCGTTTATTTCTGGGCCAAGGACTGCAGGTAAGCCAGGAAATCTCAATCCAAAAAAGGTTTGGAAATTGTTGATGTTTAGGCTCTAGTGTTTTGCACATGTTAGAAACAGGGAAGCTATTCGTTTCAAAGCTCTTACAACAAATACTTTTCTTTTTCTTAAGCATTTCAAAAATCTCAGGAGAAAAGCCAAGTATGAGAAAAGTTCTCATACAATCCTTAATCAAAGGCGATGAAGTTGAAAGAAGGTATATGCTTATTGCTTTGCTGAAGTGGCTTTCATTCTAATTAAGTGGAGGTAGATTACTCTTCTTTAGACTTACGAACATAACCCCTAATATAATTGTTAACATTCCTGCTGTCAGATCGTTCCATACAAATATAATTCTTTGAGATATGCTGAGATACTTCTTTTGAAAAGCTTGTAAATCTCTATGTAGTTAATCATCATAAATGTATTAAAATATAAAACCATAAATATGAAAAGGATCTAAAGAGAAAAAATTATCTGAATTACTCTAAGACTACACAGACTATCCCCAAAAGGCACAGCTTCTTTAATTAAAAAAAAAAAAAAAAACATTGCTTTGAGAAAAAGAAGGATTCTGGCTTCTTTTGTGATGCTGCTTGGACAAGTCACCTAATCTCTTCCATTTGAACTTTTTTTATGTGGAGATGGTCTGTAACAGCTCCCCCATTTAGCCAAGTCTAGGAGTCTGTATTTGTCCCCACTGAAATTCTACAACTTCCTTTATAATGTTTCCCATCTGGTGCCAATTCCAATTGATGACACTTTTCTAAGGATTGTTACTTAAATTTCACAAACCCTGGATGTAACCAGCACCTTCTCACATCTTCCCAACTGTGGCATGCCAGAGAGGGTACAGGACCCAGATTAAATGCACCCCAGGTCTGGTTGGCCCCGCTGTCCCATCAGCATCCGTGGTCTGCCTGGCTTCCCAGCTGGAATGGGCCCAGTCACAACTCATGCCACTCCTGTGGTTATAAAACCACAGCTTCTGTGATCTTATCTCCTCACCCAGCCTGCTTGGGGACTTGGGCAAGACCACCATCATACCCAGTGGGGTTGGTGCCAGAGGAACCCAACACCCAGGTCTGGCCCAACTCAACTCATGGAGGATCTGGTTTCCCAGAGGCTACCCAGGGGGCTCAAATAGGAGAACCTCAGAGTGTGGGGGAATTAACGCTGACCAAAAAAGAAAAGAGAGGGAGGAGCCAGCAGCTCTGAGATGTAGTTCACTCCATGTGATCTAACAGCCACCCACATTTCCTTGAGAAACTGGCCAGCTCAGTAATGTATCACCTTGTATTTGCTTTTCCTCTTTCCCTGCCTCACTTTCAGTTTCCCCTCACTCTTGCATCCTGGGATTGCATACCCTCTATCCTCCCCCATAAAGTATTAGTTTAGCATGTAGCTCTTCCAGGCTCTGCGTTCTAGGGAAACCAGTTAAGACCTGTAACCATCCAGACTTTACTGTCCTCATCTTAATACAGAGCCCCCTATCTCTAATAGCTCACCACGAAGGTCTGAGAATCCCTAGGAGGTATCACATATGCTCACAAACACGTCTGCTCAGCCACCACATGGCATCTGATGGTGTTGATTTATATGATGTATGTTTGTCTTTCTAGCAGGTACCATTATCCTCCATGGGGCATCAGTTGGGCATCACTTTCTCATCCTGCCTTTGAGGCTCTGAATCTTCAAGGTCCCAACGCTACATGATGTCGTTTTGCAAGCGAGGAGAGAATGTTCCTCTTCCTTGTATTGTGCAGTCTGTCTTTAGAGAGATCCAGTAACAGTGGGACTCAGGCTTCGTTGTGAACAAAATTTTTTAAAACTTTCAGAAGGGAACTGAGTCAGAAGACAAATTCCAAAGGCAAATGCCTAGGATAACTCAGATACAACCCTCTGATTTAATCTCTGCCACTGGCTCTAGGCAGAGAAAGAGGGCAGGTAGAAGATGAATAAGGTTCTAAGAACTTCCAAATGAGTCTCTAGACAAGGACTGAGGCAGATCTGGGGAAATCAGGCTATTTTATCCAAGATTCAGGCCCTTAGTGCAGTTCTGGGGACTCTGACACTGGCCTCAGGGGTTGGGCAGGAGGTCTGCAAGGGACTATTTTTTATGGCGATATTTACAACACACGTGTATCCTGCAGTCACCACTCCAAAGCAAAAGCTATAGAGCACTGAGTGCTCCCTAGGGAAGAGGGATGGGGAGAAGCTGGAAGGGGACTGGAACTTCTTTTCATGCACTACAGTGCTTCATGTGCTTGTAATTTGTTTATAGTGCTGTTAAGAGTTGTTTTCTGATGAGATTGTCTTCTGAGTCTTGTTCAATGAAGGGCACACTTATAAAACTCTAAAATGCAAATTAAAAGCCACAGCACCATAAAATAAAGGCAGTTTGTACAAATTAAAATGTTGTGTGCTTTGGGTCTGGGGAGGGAAGCAAGAAATCTTAAGTGACTGCCTAGGAGCATTAGGTGTTTGGCTTGATCAAAGAAGTGCCCTCAGAGGGGGAGCGTCATAAAGGCAGGAGGCACTGGCACCAGAGGGGAATCAAAGGGGCATCCGTGAGTGGAGTGGAGAAAGAAAGCATCATGTAATGTGTTTATTAAGTAGGATATCATCTGGTGCTCCCCGTGAGTCATTGCCTATGGAAGAAATGGAAAGAGTGGAGAAGAGCAGCGGTAAGCAGTGCAGCTCCACACAGGTCTCACACCACTGCTCATCCATGTGTGCGACCATAACTGCTGACAGCCCAGGAGCACAAGTGTCATTCACTAGTTGCAAAGATCAATAGGGAGATGCTGTGCTGTTTAGCTTATTGGTAGAGTTAGGGTATTTTATGGAGAAACAGGGCCTGTTCAGTTTAAGCATACTTTTTTGGTAAACAAAGAAAAGTCAAATCTTCCTGTATTTCAGAAATGCTCTAAGAAAAGGCAACTTCACATGTGTGGGTCAGAGAATGGTGAAGTATTAAACACCAGCTTATCTGTAGACCAAAAAATATCTCTCATTCATGCTAGATAGAATCTGGCTGGACTCTGGTGTGGTTCTTTCATCGGCTTCTCTCTTGTGTGGCCAACTGCTTGTATTTAAAAGAATAGAATGCTAGTATCTTGCATGGCTGATCCGTGGCCCCTGCTATTAATTTCCTCTAAGCTATCTAAGTGGTACAAAACTCTTTTAGTTCTATTCAACCTTCTTTGTCCGTCAAATCCAACTAGGCAGGAGGAAAGAAAATGTGCCACTCTTGGAAAAGAAATCAGAGATGATCTCTGAGAAGTGTAAAGTACTGGGCCCCTTTTATGTACAACTCCATTTTGTTTCTCTGGGAATTCTTTCCTTGGTCATATCCAGACTTTAAAAATAATTAAAGGAATCAAATGCATGTCGTACTTATGTGTGCATGTATTTATTCATTCATTCAACCGTTTGTCAAATGTTTGCTGTGTGCTCTGTGTTGTCAGGCACTTGATACTAAGGCAAGGTGACAGAGTCTGTTTTCTGAAGATGACAACTCTCTTGGCGGGGAGACAGATCCATAAACTGACTCTTAGCATATGAATAGAAGCACCAAGGAGATGCTCCTAATTCAGGTTGGGTATGGATGTTAGCAGAGGGGCAAGGCGGAGGGAAGGAAGGGGATAAGGCAAGGCTTCCTGGGGAAGACGACACCTGAGCTATGTCTTAAAGGATAGGCAGAATTAGGCAGAGGAGGGCAGGAAGCAGACCAGGCAAAGTGGATGAGATGAAGAAAGAAAAATCAGTGAAGAAATGTGTGGTGTGCACAGCATTGCAGAGAATAAAGGATGTCAAAGGCCAGGCCTTTTTTCCCCTGCTATGGAACTTGAATTTACCTTGTAGGTGATGCAGAGCTGGGGAAGAACACAGTCAGAGTTACATTTTAGATGGATTATTTTAAGAAAACAAGGTAAACTTTTTTTTTTTGGTAAGGAAGGTTGGCCCTGAGCTAACACCTGTCGCCAATCTACCTCTTTTTGCTTGAGGAAGATTGTCTCTGAGCTAACATCCATGCCCATCTTCCTCTACTTTATATGTGGGACGCCTCCACAGCATGGCTTGATGAGCAATATGTAGGTCCGTGCGCAGGATCCGAATCCGCAAACCCTGGGCTGCCAAAGCAAAGCGTGAACTTAACCACTTAACCACTTAACCAGGCTGGCTCCCAAACGTTTTAATACATGTATTAAAATGGCTAAAATTAAAAAAACAAAAAACCTGACACCTGACAATAGCAAATGCTGGTCAGGATATAGAGTAACAGGACCTCTCATTCATTGCTAGTAAGAATGCAAAAAGGTACAGTCACTTTGGAAGACAGTTTGGCAGTTTCTAATATAGTGAAACATAAACTTCATGCAACCCAGTAGTCCCACTCCTTGGTATTTATCCAAGAGAAATGAAAAAATACGTCCACACAAAAACCTGTACATGAATGTTTATAGGGCCTTTCTTCATAATCACTAAAACCCAGAAACAATACAAATATCCATCAGCTGGAGAATGGATACATAAACTATGGTACACCCATTCAATAGAATGCTACTCAGCAATGTATCCAACAACATGGATGAATCTCAAATGCAATATTGTAGTGAAAGAAGACAGACATAACAGGATACAAATTGCATGTTTCCATCAATATGACATTCTGGAAAGGCAAAACTGTAGGGACAGAAAGCAGATCAGGGGCTGCCAGGGGCTGGACTAGGGGGAGGACACGGACGACAAAGGAACACAAAGAACCTTTCCGGAGTGATGGAAATTTTCTATATCGTGGTGTGGTGGGAATGACATGATTGCATGCATTTTTCAAAATTCATATAACTGTACACCTAAAAAGAGTGAATTGTACTGTATAATAAATTATACTTTTATAAACCTGACTTTAAAAAATGACTGAGAATACTAGTTGGTTAAGGCAAATGAAAGGGCCCTGGCGATCCTATTGAGAGCAATTTCACTGGTAAAGCCTAAAGCGAGATTGAGATAATAGCATACATTTATTCAGTGAGGTAGAAAGCAGGGTATTCTTCGGAGAATGAGACGAGAGGGCCTCTGTTGAGTGCTACATTAATCGAGTTAAACTGCCATGCATCTTTTCCTCTAGGCTTGTAATTCAAAACCAGGAAAGTTTAGGGGGTGAGAGAGAAGGAGGGATGTGGGGTAATGATTCAAATCTCCAAGGGCATTTGGGCTTGAAAAATCTTATTTGTGATATTTAATTTGGAGAAAGAATCTTATTTGTCAAATAAAAACTAGAGAAAGTAAAGCCTGACAAAACCCTTTTGTTTGATGAGGACACCCAGGAAAAAAAAATGACTCACTGTGGGGTCACATCGCCTGTGAGGATTTTTCGGCGTGGCAGGAGTAGCGATGGAGGCGAGATATTTTATAACAAAAGGGAGCATAGGACAAAACAGTTAGAGAAATTCTGTCCCACACACTTACACTCATCTTGTATTTAATAATAGATCCAGAGGTGAAGGGGGGAGGGAGGAGCGGGAAAGGGGCGACTGGGCACATGTGTATGGTGATGGGTGATAATTAGACTTTGGGTGGTGACATGATGTAGTCTACACAGAAATTGAAATATAATGATGTACACCTGAAATTTATATAATGTTTTAAATCAATGTTACCTCAATAAAAAAAATGAAATGAAAAAAAATCACTGAGAGCTCAATTTGCAAAGTAAAAAAAAAATACATTGCTTCCATTTTAAATTAAAAAAAATGATAGATGCAATATTGATATTATTTTAATTCTTCTCACCACCTCATATTTGAGCCTTAACTAACAAGAAACAATTTGTTCTAAGATAAGAAAAAAAAATCTAATTTTGTTATTTCTATCTACTGAGTAAATGGTGAGGTAAGTCACTTTCTTTGGGTTTGGAAGAAATGATCTGATTTGGTTTCCCTTTGAAAACACTTTCAGTATCTTTTGGATCGATGTGCCACATTCTCACTCCGCCTGGTATGGAGGTGACTGCTGAGTGCTGAAATGCTGGTACATAAAATCAAGATGAACACGTGAGTCATGATGAACAATTATAGCTCAGAATCCATCCCTGCAGGATCTGGGGTCCCCGTGTTTGTATCGTCCAGACACACACCTCCCCTCTTCCCAACTGCAGCCAGTCCAAGCCAGATCTCACAGGATGAGTAAGCGACACATGGCATGTGTGAAATTCCCCTCCACCCTGTCGCCCTTCCCAGAGCTGCTGTAGTGACGATTATAGTAACCTTGACTCCGTAAGGAATGTGACAACTTAAACCCCACAGACTACTTAGCAACGTGCTGTTCAGGAGCAATAAATTGTACCCTGGGGCACTGGAATGATGACTAAACCGTGGAAGCTCACATCTAAGGAGACTTGTTCATCAGGCAGAAATTGGCTTAATAGACAATAACTAAAATGTCTAGAACAAGTAATATCTCTTACACAATGGAAAGGATTTTTTTACAATCATTTTTGATGGCTAATCTCATGAAAGAACAGTTGACTGGTCTTTCATATCAGAGCTAGCTGACTCCTTGACATTCCACAAGCTTCTCACATTCATGCTGGGATGCAGGGCTGGCCTGGCTTGCATCTGGGATCAGAGTTATCTAGCCCAGGTGTGTAGTGGGCTATAACATCTAGGTTTGTGTAAGTACACTCTGTGATGTTCACACAGTGACAAAACTGCCTAACAACATATTTCTCAGAACGTAACCCCATCGTTAAGTGGTGCATGACTGTATCTCTTTTTCTTTATTTTTTGTGAGGAAGATTGGCTCTGAGTTAACATCTGTTGCCAATCCTCCTCTTTTTGCTGAGGAGGACTGGCCCTGGGCTAACATCCGTGCCATCTTCCTCTATTTTGTATGTGGGACGCTGCCACAGTATGGCTTGATGAGCAGTGCCTAGGTCTGCACCAGGGATCCGAACCTGCAAACTCAGGGCGGCTGAGGCGGACTGTGTGAACTTAACCACTCCCCCACTAGGCCGGCCCCATGTATAAGGACACTTCCTGACCAAGAGTTTGAGTGTCTCCTCTGACTGTGAAATCCACTGGGTGCAGTTCCATGCTTCCTTCCTACAGATAAGATATCCTAAACATTTTCAAGTTGCTGGAGATCGTTAGATGCCCCCAGATGAAGCAAAGTAAAACATCTGTGGCATTTCTACCACTGTGGCTTATTTATATCAAAGAAGCAAATAATAGTGACACACTTGTGCCATAGTGACTTGACTGCTGCTGACTGGTCTGGAAAAGTCGTGGTTTTATTTTTTTGGATTAATGCCCTTCAATCATGAGAGTGACATCTGAATTGCCTCCTTAGTAAAATGACCACAGCTATTCCATCTGTCAGATTGGTAGAGCAGCTCCTTCCTACACAGGATCTGGTAAAAGTCCTCGAATCTTGGCACAGCTTGTTGATTCTGTTGCCGTTCCAGAGAGCAGGCACTATGTGATGGAGTCACTGGAGCTTCACCAAGGGAAGGCCACTGTGAATTCTGCTTTAAGATTTTGCACGACAGCCCATTGCATTTTGAAGTAGGATTTTCCTTAATGGAAAAGTCTTTCTTCATTATTTCTGTTCAATTGACAAGCAAAGAATTCATGAATTCAACGTGACATTCTGAAGTGACTGGTCAAACTGGTTGGGTTGGATTGTCACTTACCATTCTCTCTCCCCTTGCTTTTTTCTTTTTTCGAGATTCTGGTAGCATTCCCATGATAAAATAAGCTAACGCCAATGCGAGAATAATTCTTCATTCATTTGCTCTAAAATTCTTGCTCCTAACCTTCTCCTGTCTCTGCAATGACTCTTTTAGACACAATCTTTGATGCTTCACCCCTCATTGTAGAATAAGACAGTAGCCCAGCATGCCATGCTCTCACAGGGCCGGCTGGGTCTTTCCTTATAAAAATGGAAAATTAGCAGCCCATTATTTCAGTTCCAATGAATGCGTTGGAACTACAAAAGGCCTTATTCCATCTGGTCCTCTTCACAGGAGACTGAAAGCAGACAGGCAGGAATGTTGATGGACAAAACCACTTAAATTCTATTGAGACTAAAAAAGAAATAAAGAGCAGATCTAGGTTGCCAGAAAACAGAAGACAAGCATATGGTTGTTAAAATTACATGAACAACTGAAGTAGGGAAGACAGTCTGCCTTCAATGGCATAAGGGTTTTTACACTGTTTTTTGATCCGCACCAATGTTGGCAGGTACTGCAAACGTCTGTATGAGCTTTCAAGTCTTCAACATTGTATAGGTATTAATTTGGACTTGGTCTCTGGTTTGTTATAAAATGAAGCTCATTCACGGCATAAGTGCCGAGCCCAGGAGAATCTGATTTGAAGGTGCCTATGAGACTTTTCTTCTCATTTTGCCTTTCAGGCATGAGTCACCCATTCCTCTTAAAATATGGAGACATGCTAAATGTGGCGTTCATGTGGGTTGTCCGATTGGGAATGACTGAGTTGGGAAAAACACACAACTCCCTGACAATCCACACGTCATGAGTTCTCACAGCAATCCCGAGACATGCTGAGATGTTACAGGAAGTTTAAGATTCTGCTCCGCTGGCTTTTCCCATATGTTGAGTCTGACATCTTTAAGAAAAAGTTGCTGGAGGGAAAGAGGATGGTTTCTTCATGGTTGTCAGAGAAACTCAAGCAAATGACAGCGTGTGGCTCTTTGATACCCTGCATCATTGGCTTTAGAAAACTTTTGCTCCAAATGATAGTTCCGTTCTTGTACCTCAGAAAAAGGACTTCATGGGGCCAGCCCGGTGGCATCGTGGTTAAGTTCACGCACTCCGCTTCAAGTGGCCTAGGGTTTCCAGGTTCAGATCCTGAGCACGGACCGACACACAGCTTGTCAAACCATGCTGTGGCAGCATCCCATATAAAGTAGAGGAAGATGGGCATGGAGTTAGCCCAGGGCCAATCTTCCTCAGCAAAAAAGAGGAGGATTGGCAATGGATGTTAGCTCAGGGCTAATCTTCCTCACAGAAAAAAAAAAGAAAAAAGACTTCATGCCTTTGAGTCAAGAGTGATATTAAAAACTCACCTTCTCTCCTTTGAGAAACAGTAGTTACCTTGGCCAACCACTGTACTGAAAACTGTCAAACTCTGTGTATCATGTTTTGCAAGACACTAGTTTTATGGAGTGGGGTCAGGGTTTACTTAGAGCCCTTGTCAAAAACTATTCAGAGCTGAGAAAATGGGCAGCTTTTCTTCTGTATTTTGCCTCTCACATGGCTGTTTTTAAACTCAGAAAGCCTGTATTTTCTCAGAAATGAAGAAATGCACTTTAAGTAGCACAGAGACCATGATTTGGTATCATAATTTTATTTACAAACAGATGTATTTAAGAATGTTCCCTTTGTCACATTCCTTTTAGGAAATATAATAATATGATCACCAAGGAAAGGTGGATTTATTCACGGTCATTTTTCTGACATGGCCTCACCATTTCCATGAGAAATAAGTGAGGGGTGACAAATATGTAATAACTTACAAGTTGTCCTTATGGCATATTCATGATCCACGTTCACTATTCTTTTCTTTTTATAAATGACATCCTGTGGAAGACTGTAGAGGAAAACTTCGAGTGTGTAACAGGGACTCTCCCATAAGCTACAGCCTGGCACATATCAGGAGATAACTGTTTGCTAAATGAACAAACCCTTTAGTGTATTACAAGTCAAAGCTTTTGGTAAATTTAGTATGGTAGCAAAACCCTATATAGTCAATGCTGCTACAGGCAGCAGATCCCTATCAACATCCCCAGGGCACCTTTTAAAACCATAAATTCTGCTCCCATTCCTTACATTCTGATGTACCCTCTTATAAGGCATGGCCTGAAAGTTACTAATCGCTATGTCCTATCACTCAGGCAGGTTGGAACAGAAAATAGGTTAAAAACTAGTGCTTTAGGCCCGTTGCTGTAGGTTCATCAATCTTATTATCACCTTTTGATTTCAAACAGATGTTTGCAGAGTTAGGTACTCTTCTGTCTAATTGTGGATCGTAGCCATCTTTCATAGATATAAAGCGACCATAGTTGCCAAATTCAAAACCAACCCAAAACTGGAGTTTCAGGTAAATAATGTCAAACACCAGAACCATCCAGGGAGGTGGGTGGTATAAAGCTAATTTTATGGATGAAGAAATTGAAGCTAAAAGAAATAATCATTTCTCCAAAGTTTTATAGGATGAAGTATGTATCCTTTTCCAAATACACAATGTTGGACCAGAAAGTATATTCTCCTGGTACTTTGAAGCATGATCTTGACTTCTTTTAGTTCATACATGGGATTGTCACCACACCCCAAATGTGTGCAATGGGGTGTGCTTGGCATGACTGTCCAAGTGGTGACAGATTAAGGCAGCTGTATAATTTTTTCTTTCTTGTGGGTATGATAAGGAGAACATAAGAGGGATACATCAATGAGATATATTTTCTGTCCACTTTTGGGGAGAAATACACAAAATTATTTAATTTTTTATGTGAGATATAAAATAAGCGTCAGGATTCCTTTCTCTCTATTGTATTTGTAAAAGTTCTCAAACACTCTCCTAAACATATGCATATGGTATTACCACACCATCAGGCAAGGAGAGTGTTCTAGAAAATTTATTTTTGATGGAGCTGACACCTAGGAACCCTGAATGAGGCCTAAGGAGAAAATGGAAGGAAAATCATTTTTGTATTTTTTAAGGTGAAGGTAGGACTATGGAGTCATCGGTTTGTGTCTAGGATTTTTATTTTTTCATGCATTCACTGACTTTTTTTCCCTTTTTTTTAAATTGAGGTATAATTGACATGTCTAGAACTTTTGATAAGGCTTTCAGCAGTCATCAAATAGGCTAAAAAAAGAGAGATAGGTATGTTATTCTTAGATTACTTATAGGAGTCAACCATCTGTACTACTGAGGTTTATCTTTACATAAACGTTTGAGAAACTAGTCTCTGAAATAAGATACCCAATATATAAATAATCCATTACAGTCTTTAAACAGGTAATTATATTAAAGAGCGTGACAAGTGTTTTTTTCAAGTATGAACAATTAGATGTTATGAAGTAAAGAGGGGAGGAGTCGAGGAAGGCACCCCAGAGAGAGTAGAAACCCGAGCTGTTTTGAAGGTAACCAATAGTTGGTTGGCAATGGTGTGGGGGGAACAGATGGCAGAGACAAATTCATAAGGAATATGAAAAAGATTAATGGTAATTTTTTGTTTTGAAGTTTAGCTACAAAATGCAATGGTCCCATTTGTATTGAAATCTCTTTAATTATATAAGGTCACTGAGGTAGATATATTGAATTTTCTTCACCTCATCCTTTTTCAGGGAGGTGGCCTGTCCCCCCTCTAAATGCATATCATTATAATGGCAAAGCAGCGTATTCGTACCACTGTGAACTTGAACCCTGGCTACAGCTGACTGCTCAGGGAACAGCAGCTGTCCCAAAATAGGCAAGAACACATTTGCTGTTGTAATTTACATCTGGGACACTAGTTTAGCATTAAGATACTGCTTTCTTTTAGTCACTTAAGGTAAACTATGGTTGGTTGTCAAAAGATGACAAGGCACTGTCCTGATTATTCAGTTTGTGGAACAAATCACTATGTTATTTTTTTGCCGAGGAAGACCAGCCCTGAGCTAACATCCGTTGCTAATCCTCTTCTTTTTGCTGAGGAAGACTGGCCCTGGGCTAACATCCGTGCCCATCTTCCTCTACTTTATATGGGACGCCGCCACGGCATGGCTGACAGGCAGTGCGTCGGCAGGCGCCTGGGATCCGAACCCGCGAACCCCGGGCTGCCAAGTGCGGACTAAACCACTACGCCACCGGGTGGCTCCCACAAATCACTATGTTTTAATGAAATAAAATGTGTGCATTGTGAATCTAAATTTGGAACTAAAAAGATTCTATTCTCAAACTGATTCTCTTGATGAGAGAGATGCAGAACTAGAAATTCTTGTGGTGGCTAGAGAAATCCCGCACACTAAGAAAGAGGAATGAAGAAGCTGCTCAGAGAGAGAAGCAGAAATGAGAGAGAGAGACAGAGAGAATGGGAAAGAGAGAATTTGCTAGTCTCTGATTCTAAATGCATCCTTGCCCTTGGGTGCCATGAAACTCTCCCATAACGTTAAAATATTTTCTACTAGTTTCAAACTGTATAGTACTAGTAGGTTTTTCATACTTAAAATTAAAGCATTTTATATGCACACACTTATATGAAGACATCATAAAGACTATAATCTTTGTATATTTATATACACATTTAAATGATGACATAATAAAGACCATAGTCTAATAGTTTCCTCACCTCTGCAAAAATCCTCAGAGATTATCAGTTTCTCCAAGAATTAACTACTTTATTTGATTTGGGGCAAATATTGCGAGTTTCTTCTCACAATACACTTTTACATTCTCTCCACTATTTTAGGAGATAAAGTGAAAACTCATTAGCTGTGTTCAGGCTAACAAGTATGGCGTTCCTTCTCTGAAGGCTCAGGCTTATGAAGAGGTCATTTAGGGATATGCACATGGTAAATTTGCCTTCAGCTACACAACCAAGGTGTGTGATGCAGAGAAAGCTATTTGCTTCAGTACTTAACGCGGACACGCAAATTCGTCTATTTTGGAGGTCATCTTTATGTTTGTATCAACGTTTACAAAGTGCACCTCAGAACACACAAAACAAACATAAGCGCTTTATGCAGAAAGCATTAGATTTTATTAACCACTTGAAATCCCTGGAGGGAAATGACATTTCATTAGAAGGCTTCTTGGCTGCTAATCAAGGGCTTTTCATTTCTTTAAGCACATTGATCTGGTAACAACTTTCCTTCTCTGAAAAACAAACCATTTGGAAAGCACTTTCTGAAAGCACACTCAGAGAGGTCTGTTTGTCTTTGGTAAATGTAAACACTGAAGAACCATCAGGAATCAAAGCAGAATAAAAACCAAGAGTCTGTACCCTGATTAGACGTTGGTATTTACACTAAATCTTTCATAGGTCTCACTGCGTATCAAAGTGCTTCTTCACCACCACAACCCTACCTATGATATTTGCTGTTGAAATTTATGTCTGGGATACCAGTTTAGGGTTACGACGCCATTTTCTTTTAATTACTTAAACTACGATTGGTTGTCAAAAGATGATAAAGCACTGCCTTGGTTGTTGGGTTTGTGGAATGAATCACCATGTTTTAATGAAAAAATGTGGCTTTGTGATTCTCAGCACATAGTCAGCACTCAATAAATGTAAGGCAAATATGAATCTACGTTGTAGATTACAACACTATAACTCAACTCAAATTTAGCTGCTTATTAAAAAGTATGAAATTCGAACAAATAAACACCGGGATACAAATCAGTGCATTTCTTACATTCCTTTCTGTTACTCATTTAGTCCAAAGTCCAATTTAAATCATGCATCTTAACTAGAATGTTCCTAGGTGAGAATAAAAGAAGCAGCGTCATGAAGTGGAAAGATGGCTGGCTTCAGGATCAAGCTGGATTCTAATCCCATCTTCCACGCAGCTATGTGACCAGCTCATTACTTAACTCATTGCATATAGCTTCCTAATAGGTAAAATCCCAATAATATCATCTGACCATGATTCAAAAGTGTGGCAAATAATAAACAGGATTATGAATTAATATGCCTAGGTCACTTCCTGGCACGTAAAAGCCACACAATAGAAGTTACTTCCTCCTTACTCCCATCCCCTCCCTTTTAATATCACCCATATTCTTATGGACAGCTAAAACCTTTGTTAGTTTTGTAAATCTCAGATTTTCACTGGTGTCAAAGCCCCTCTAGCCACTCTTTTTTTCTAGCGTCACGAGTTAACATACTCTATTTTTCTTTACTATTTATTTTCCTGTTTCCTATTCCCACCTTTTTTTCTCCTGATTCTCCCTTATGCAGCGGAAATGAAAATGCTGTGGTGAAATAAGGTGCTTTGCATTTGTTGGGCATTGCAGATTGCCATTTGATACATTTCCTTTCCAACAGGTTCATAAATTATCTTTTTTGCTGAGGTTGCCGTAAACACTCATTTCTCTCAGGCAAGCCTGCATTTCAGAGCAATCCATGAAGGAGGAGGCACAGAACAGATTTTAAGGAAGTCCATCTTGACCAATATCAAAGTCTATCTTTAAACAGAAAACTGAACACATTTTTATCCAAAGAATTAATTGGCTTCATGAATTTACTCTATGTAATAACTGGAGAAAATCCAAAAGGTATGGCCAAAAATGGGACAACTTTCCATTTTCTTTCCTTGTGACAACTTCATCTATTTTTACAAGTAAAAGCAAACAAGGCTAAGAACATCAAGAAGAATCTAGATGTTTACAACAGTCTCCAATGATGCCTTGAAATTACTAATTATTAGTTCCTGTAAAGCCTTTAAAATTTTCTCATTATCAAGATAGCCAATTTATGCATTGAAATGAATGCATTCTAGGTTTTGGTGAACCCAAAAGGCTAGTGGAAAACAAAGACATGAGAAAAATTGCAGGAAATTGCAAACCAAACACAATATCCTTGTTTTATTTTAGTGTCTGTAAGGAGGCTTCTCTCAAGTCTTTAAAAAAATATAGTATTGGCCTTAATAGGACTTCAGTCAAAAAGACTGAAGAAATAAAATTCATTCTGCAAATGGACTACGGCTTTCTTACGATTCTTAGAGTGGAAAAGAAACACCTTCAGTGGCCATTTTTCCCATGGGATAAAACTCCCATGTTTCAGCAGAGCACATCACCCTCCTAAGGGCTCTGCTCCATGCCTGCCTCTCACTTTGCATCTCTTAATCCACTTCCCTCATGGCCTCCACTTCCCAAACTCTGTGCAGTGCCTCCAAGCCCTGGACTATCTTACAGCTCCTACATCGACTGCCCTTGTTTCCTTGCTAGGAATGCCTGCTCCTCCTCTGCTAGATCACTCTATGGTCTCCTCCTCCCCAAAGCATTTCCTGACCTCCCTCGTTGCTATGGAAAATCGGCCTCCCTCGTATTTAGGCCCCACTATTCCCTGCACATACTTGTCTTCAGACCCGATGAGAAAGATTGCTCCTGCTGGTTTACATTCCAATCCTCTCTAGTAGACTGTAAGCTTCCTGAGGCCAGGGACCATGTTTAAGCCACCTTTGTATTCTCAGTGCCTGGCGCATAGTAAGCGACTAATAAAAGATGGCAAATAAATAGAAAAATATAGTGGAGGGGATAAAAACATGAAGCAGGAAGGAGTTTGGATAACAAACAAAGTCTAAGGTGCTGGTGGCTATTATTTCCAAGAACAGGTGCTTGGAAATAATGAACAAGTAAAGAAACAAATACTATGAGTCATTTAGAGAGATGAATGGTAGGTAAAAATTACACTAAAGCTTTACAATGTTAACCATATGCTAAAGGTTCTTCCATAATTTATTAACTTTTTTTTTTATTTAACTTTGAAGGTTGCTTTCAGGTGGTCCATAAATAAAAGGTCACTGGTAATTGTGTAAGCAGCTGCAGGTTCTGGGAAACTTTCCACTGGATGTGAAATAGAATTACACAAAAATATAATGAGCAAGTGAAGACTGAAGAGAGTAGGAGAAAGAAGATTCAGTCATGAATTCAGGAAACAAGTGTTGTATTGCTATAAATCACCAGCCCCAAACTAAGCACTGGATTAACAAGGCTGACATGCTTCCCTATCTTAGGGAGCTTGCATTCCATTGCAGGGGAAGACAGACAAGTAAGTAAACAAGTAAACAAATTAATAGTCAATAATTTCAGACAATAAGGGGTATCATGAAGCTAATAAAGAGTACCACGTGACAAGAGCGTAATTAAATGACTGCTTTAGTTTGGTTAGAAAAGGCCTTTCTAAGGAGTTGACATTTATGCTGAGACATCAGTAAATAGAAAAGTTATGAGAACATCTGGGAGAAGAATGTTCTGGGCAGATGGGATGTGTCTGGGTTCCTGAGATCAGAGGGAGTTCAGAATGCTTGAGAAACCAAGAGAAGGCTAGTGTGGGCAGAGCACAGAGTCGGAGGAAAACAGTGATTCATGCAACGGGGCTGGAGAAATGGAGAGAAGGCAGCCAATGCAGCGCTTTTGAGGTCATAGAGAGGAATCTGGATTTCATTATTGCAGGATTTTAATTAAATAAGTGAAAAGAGATCTGATTTATATCTTATAAAGAACACTCTGCCTGCTGAGTAGAGTCTTGTTAGTAGGGGAGCAACTGGAAGCAGGGCAATGACAGCTACAGTCCAGAAGGGAGATCACAGTGGGTAGAGCAGGGTGGTGGAGGCAGAGAGGAGGGAATTGAAACCATAGGGTGAATTGGGTAGAGAGTATGAAAAAGAGCATAATTTTCAGAAATATTATACAAATGGAATAAAAAACAGTGTGTGTGCGTCTCTGTGTGTGTGTGACAGAGAGAGAGAGAGAGGGATTAAGATTAAGCTCAGTTGCAACAAGGAGATACAGTAGGAGTTGGGCAGTGACTACAGATGAAGGCTGAAGAGGCCAGATTATACAGAGCCTTGAGCCTTATGGGCCATGGTACAGAGTTTAACTTATCTGAAAAGCAATGAAGAATGGCCACTGATAGATTTTAGGCAGGAGAGTGACATGATCAATTTGACTTTGAGCAAAGTTTGCATTTCTGTGACTACAGTGAGCAGAGTGGACTGGGGGTCATCAGATGTCAGGCTCACCATCATGGTGGAAGAGCTTTCCAATGGGTTTTCCTCTCCTACACACTAAATTCAGCCAGATCCCTGCCTTGCGCTGTTATTATTTCGGCACAGCCCTTGCCTCCCTCACTAAATTCTTCGTGTGTTGAAGGTAGTAGCTTACGTAATTCATTTTTAAAACTTTTAACACGGCCCAAACAGTGTGTCATACATAATATGCAATAAAACATATTTCTTGAATGAATGTTCCATGTTGTAGGATCATTTTTGCTCTGGGGTGAAGCTTGGGGGACTCTGCCTCTTCTTCCTTCTGTCCTTCTTTCCCGGGTCTCCCTGATGTTTCCCCTCCACTGAGGGTAGTGGTGGTGGTGGGATCTTCCCTTCTCACATACATCTCCATCTTCTGGACAGGTGATGGAGCCTGAACATAATTACATTTGGGCAGATGGTAAAATTCATCTTTCACACCCACTCACCTTTTCAGAACTCTTGGACTCTTGCAGCTTACCCAGCTCCGGGTCTGGTGCCTTCCTCTGTATACCCTCTCATCCCTGCCAGTGCCAATACCCTGCACACTAGGCCAGTGGTGAGATGGGACAGGGAGGGAGTGGTGAAAGGCTCTCAAGTAGCTTAAACTGTCTGTGATCCTAATGCGTTCAATGCCGTTTGGACTAAATGCACAATCCCTCTCCGTGGCATTTGCATTTTTCCAATAGGAGAAGCATGGTATTAAAATTTTTAAAAAGACCACTGAGCCAGATTAAGAATTATAGGATCTGCCTTCTTTCTACAACGTGTATAATCTGAATAACAATAAACCTTTATCAAGTGCCTATGTGTGCCAGGCAACGTGCAGTGTGCTGAGGAGATAAAAATAATATGCAGTCATGTGAGGATATTTTAATTCATTCAGGGAGACAGATAAGGGAATAGACAATTGCAATACTGTGCAAAGTCCTACCCTGATTTCACTATGGAATTTATCACTATTTGCAATCCACCATCCTAGCCGAGCAGCTTTAACTCACAAACAAGAGACCACATTGTTAAATGTATGGCTTTCTGATCGATTTGGGATTAAGTTATTTCACAGATTAGTTTAGAAATATTAGTGCTATAGCATAAGATTATTATAATTATTCAGTTTCTTATCTTGCCAGTCTCCTTAAATTCATTTATCGTCCTTCCTCTTGGGTAGGATTGAATCTCCAATCAGTTTTAATGGTATCCTTGTGATTTCTAAGCAGAATAGGATCCCACAGGAAACGTGATTGGAGTATGCACCCAGGTGGGAGATACACGTCACCTCCAAAGAGAAGGATCAGCTTGTCAATTTTCACATGTTTATTAGCCTACCAAATGCTATGACCGTGAATTAAATGTGACCTTTTCATTATAGGATTTTTATTTTCTCCCATTTTAGTGTTATTTAGAAAGGGCTATATGCAACAATACTGGATTCTTTGTTTAATTTTTCAGCCTTTGAAATAAAGCCTAAAAAGCAGCTAAGAGTCTCCACAGGAACAGAGATTATCATTTACAAAAATTTAAACAACCGCAGGCTTCACATTTTTCCATCCTATTTATTTTGCTCCACAAGATAAGGTGAAGCGTGCAACGGCTAACGCTTGCGTTATAGTTAATTTTAACTCTCATATCAATAAGCAGATGCCTTTTTGAGTTATAAAAAGTATGCCATTCTTATTATCAACTGGAGAGAATGAGGTCATTGTTCTCATAACACTATAAAAAGCCAGAGGGTGAAAACATACCTCAGGGAAAAAAAAATCTCAACCAACCAACGAAACGTCTTTGAGGCAAAGAATATCGCAATGAATTTTCCCCCACAAGAAAGCATTAGAACCAAAGAAAGAAATTAAAAGCCCCAAATGGAGGTGGTCTCTCAGAAATGAAAGGGTTGTCGTATGTTAAGTTTATTTCATGATGCTTTGTTTCTTACTTGTATGGTAAGGTTTCTTACATGTTGATTTCCAAACTCTTCTACAAAGCAAGAAAATTAAGAAGAAATATCCAGTTGAAATTTGGATTCTTATCACATTTAAAGATTTGAAATCGCTTCTAACTATCACGAGATTTGTTGAATCAAATTAAATTCTAAGGGTTTGGGAAGCGGGGGCAGCCAATGAATTATCTGACAATTTGCCGAAAGAAAGTTCACTTGATGGGAGCAAATAAAGTAGCTTGTAGAAAGTGGGTCATATATAATGAGAATGGGAGGTAAAGACTAGTAGAAGCTGGCACACAATGGCAGAAGTTAAAGTGGTTGCTTTCAGATAAATCTTCACCATGCCCTGCCCATATTCTTGCAACTTTCCTACCTCCCAAAATGAATGCTTAGTTTAGACATTACCTTGGGCATCTTTCTGTTCCGTATTTTCCTGTCTTTGATGTGGCTGCCAAGATGGAGTAATTCTGAGGTGCCTTTAACACTAAAAGAGAATAATTCACATAAGTTTAATTATCAACCTCCAATTTAAGTGACTGCAACGTAGGAGACCAGTCACAACAGCACACTGGGTTCCCCCGCACAGGAACAGCAAAAGGCAACAACCTCATGTGACTCCACAGCTTCTGCTGCTTCCTCCCTGTCGTCCTTCTGTCTACTGCCCCTGACATTCCAGCCTTCACCGGGACTCACTAATTAGCTTAACTCTGTTGGAAATAATCCTCTTTGTCGAAGTGCCATATACAAATCTCCCTAAAATCACCAGATTAACTATTTCCTCTCTCCCTTGAGACCCACTAAAAAAAATCAAACACTGAAGGATTTAGGATATAGACATATAGGTTCTGAGGAATATTTCATTCTGGAGTGGAAACACTGAAAATTGTGCGACATCATTTCCAAAACCATCCTTACTAGTTTAGGAACTGTTCACTCACTCAGGAAATTTTCAGCATACTCCCACCTTAACTTCTAGAAGTTTCCTTTCACTTCAAACACTTCGTATTTGTCTCTAATATAACCTCTGGTTTTAGTCGCAAAGAACCCTAGTCAAGCTAGAGCACCAATAGATTTTAAATTCTAGTCCCAATTTTTATCAGATACCATAATGCAAAAATTCTAGCTCTTTCTTGATAAATATGACATTTAATTTCTCTTGAGCATGGTGCTGAGATTTTTACTTTAGTAATGAAACAGGTTTGGCTCTGAAGGACAAACTGTCCACAGACTGGTTTCAAATGACATGATTTAACCAGGCTTTTTGCCATGGGCCTTCTTGAACTCTCACCCAGGAAATGCAGGTCACGATTTGTACAAATTGCCAAGGGAAATTCCAGAAGGCCTAGAAAGCCTGAAAAAATGTAGTCATATTTGAGAGAGTTTTGATGTTTTCTAATCCCTGCACTGGTTTCTGTAGTTACCAGCCAGTTGGCATTGTCAGATCTTGGTAACTATGACCAAAGTGTGGCTGGGGGAAGTAGGTTTTAGGTGAATACCAATCCTGAGACTAAATGGGCCAGTGTTCCCAGTCTCACAGCAAACAAACCAAGTGCAGTGTTTACCAGGAAGCCAAAAAGAAGAACGTGTTCCAAATCAATTTCCATTTTCTAATTCAATTGATCCAATTGTTAGCAACAACACTTAATTAAAATAAAATATCTTACACTGGAAACGAGTTGGAGTCAAATAAACCTGCCCTTCCTGGATGCAAATAATTATACACTCACATGTATATATTGCACTTAATGCACATTCACTTTTATAAGGGCCATGAACCTGATTCAAGGGCATCATTTTTCTTCTTCCTATTTCTTGTCCCATCATATGTAGTGGAGGTAATAGCAGATTCAATTAGCTTGCTTTATATAAATTGAGGCTGCTCTGGTTTAATGCATTAAGTTCAAACCATTTTAAAAAATTATTTCTAAATGAGACAGTCGGTTAGTTTTTTCTCATTTTCCTTTTTTCCCCCATACCCAAATTCTTAATTCTAATCTATATACACATTATATTTTAGGACAAATATATTTGTTTTCCAGCTTGACAGTTGGCTAGAAACTTCAGTAAAAGACACAGATTACTGCAACCTCAGAATTTATTTTATCACTTACACTGCTATCTCCTGAATTGCCAGCTTGGATAAATGTATATTTGTTAATCTGAATTGTTTATTTCAGCTGGTTGTTTATTTCAGTGTCAGAATTGCCAGAATGAAGGCAGGACTCTGAGTTCTGAGAAAGTAATACTGGCAGTGCTCTAACGAGATGAGATCTCATTCAGGTGTAAGGCAATGTATACTAAAATATTGAAGTTTATTTTAAAGATTGAAATAATACTTCAAAGGGCTGACCCCATGGCAGAGTGGTTCTGCACTCTCTGCTTCAGTGGCCTAGGTTCGTGGGTTTGGATCCCGGGTGTGGACCTACTCCACTCATCAGCTGTGCTGTGGAGGCATCCCACATACAAAATGGAGGAAGATTGGCACAGATGTTAGCTCAGGGCTAATCTTCCTCACCAAATAATAATAATAATACTTCAAATAGCAAAGGGTTAAATAATTTTTGTTAACTAATCCAAGTGACTTCAAAGTGATCCCTAATCACCTGATAAGACACACAGGCACAAGTAGAGCTAAACATCTGCCAGGGTCAGAGGAGATTTTACGTCATGACTGTCAGATTTGTGTTTGCAGACCTTTCATTTCCTCTAGAAATGATATAGTAGGTGAGAATCTCAATCTCAGTATTAGTAGGTGAGAATCTTGGAGAATACATTCTCCAGGAAGTCAGGTGGGGAGGAATGATCACATTTCTCTATAAGCCAACTTAAACTTGATCTCAGCCATTGGAGTGGCAGGATTTGAAACCTTAGTCATTACTAGAGTGTTTTACTTGAGCCTCATGTGATGTAAAGGTGCTGATGTCTTTCTAGATCCAGAAGTATCGAGAGAGACCCCAGTCATGAGTATAAATGCCGTCCATTATCCAGCATCTCTGGGTTACCTTCAGGTCTGGGGACTCTACAACATGTTACTGCACTTGGTTCTGGAAGTCGCTAGTGAAGCTGGGGTGTCTATGCCTTGAGGGGCACCCTCTCTAGGGGCACCACACAGCCAACTCTCTGAGGTACCACCATCTCCACAGGTGACTCACAGGACAAATACCTCCACCTCTATTTCATCTGTTAGGAAATTTCTCCCTCTGGAGGCCTTCAAAGGCCAAGCCCTTTCTCCCTTCCCTTCAGGACTCTTGCCTATTCTCAATTCATTTAAATCCCCATAAAAGACAGGAAATGCCTCTAATATTTAACAGGAAGTCAGAAGAGTGAAGTAGAGTAGCATAGAGTAGAAATAGAAAGCTTCTACTTTCTACAGGACAAAACCCTAAAATCTCACAAAAATGGGATTTGTGTTGGGGTGAGGAGCACAAAGGGAGAAAACAGAACACAGACAGACACATTGATACTCCAATAAATTACCTCACCAGTCTTTAAGATCTTGGCTAAGTGCCATCTTTTTGGTTCCATCATCTATCGTAATTTTTTTATGTTGACCTCTTTTCTATAAAGGCTGCGTAGTGGAAGAGAGAAAAGTTAAAGGTATGTGGCAAAATCCAGTGGCAGGGAAATTGTCTCCGTAACCAGGAGGATGTGACACCAGCTGAGATAACTACCAAAGAGAATTGCTTCTGAACCAATATAGAAAAATCCCTTGTCTTAGGCCATGGTTGGACACTTTGCCAGATATAAATCTGATGTTCATTCAAGATAGCCTAGAACATTCTGCTTTAAGAATAAAGTGATAAAGACATACAAAATCCTGGGGCCGCCCAGTGGCGCAGCGGTTTAGTCCGTGCTTGGCAGCCCGGGGTTCGCGAGTTCGGATCCCAGGTGCCCGCTGACGCACTGCCTGTCAGCCATGCCGTGGCGGCGTCCCATATAAAGTAGAGGAAGATGGGCACGATGTTAGCCCAGGGCCAGTCTTCCTCAGCAAAAAGAGGAAGATTAGCAATGGATGTTATCTCAGGGTTGGTCTTCCTCACAAAAAAAAAAAAAAAAGACATACAAAATCCTCTGCGGTTGCATCTAGAAGAGAAACAATGCTGATTTCATGGAGCATAAGGTAAATACACAATCCCAGCGAAGTTCTGAACGCTGATTGTTGGGAAAGAATTTGCCTTTAATGGTGAACAAGTGAAAACAAAATAGAATTCTGCCCAGTATGGACATGCATACAGGAAAAGGATGAGGACCACATCCCAGAACCAGGAACTTTAAAAGGCAGGCAGTTTTCTATTCCAAACAGCAAACTCTAAGAACAGAGATGACAGAAATAATTGATAGAAAATGTTGTTTCTCCAGTCTTTGTGATTTACTACAGAACTGCATTGGGACTCTCTTTCAGGTAGGATATTCATTCCATTGATAGGAGAAACCCAAATAACTGTAGCTTAAACAAATTAAGGGTTTATTTTTTTCTATCAAAAATAGTAGGCAGGCAAATCAAGACATATATGAAGAATCTTCTATATTATCACTGGTCCAGCCTCCTTCTATCTTTGAGCTTTGCTATCGTCAGTAGATGGCCTCATACTTGGCTCACACGGTATGGCTGCTGTAGCCTCAGTTATCACAGTCACATTCCAGGCAAGAAGAAGGAAGAAGGAAGGGCAATAAGGCGCATGCCCAACATTTCTTGAAGCCCTATACAGTGACTGCCGCTTGCATTTCATTGACCCAAAATGGCTGCTACAGATGCTGGGAAATGTAGTTTTAACTAGGGCATGTTGTCACTTCAAATGCTACTGGGGTTCTCTTAGTAAGAAAGGAGACTGGACCTTGGGCACATAACTTAGAATACCTACCATAGACACCAGACAGGAAATAAAGTCTCATGGACAGATCTATGAACTTGGAAACTGAACCTCATTTCTGCTTTTAACTCTGCACATTTAACGTAAATTTCCAAGCTGCAAAATGAAGGAGATTCTTTTTCTAATTCTGGAAGAATGGGTTTCTTTGAGGAATCATCTAAATGTGTCAGTTACTTTATTAACATTTTCTTTAAATAAAAGATAACCATAAAACATAAAGCTCCTTAGTCTCATTTTGTTTGTAAGCCTCTGGGAAATAAAATGTTGAAAAATCTTCCTTAGTTGTTTACTGAGAGAGTAATACTTTCAATCAATTGCATTGTATACTAGATGTGAAATAATTATAAATGATTTTATGATTTAATAACAAAATAATTTACACAGTTAAAAAATAGTACATTTTCAAGCTTGTCGGGCCATTGTCTTCTCTAAACTTCTGCCTTTATCTGCCTTTTAAGTGAGGAAAATATAATTGTCATATATGGTGCCCATAGTTTGAGATCTAATGCAAATGGACATCAACGAAAAGTTGGATTCCCTGCTTAGGGGAATTGCAAGATATGTGCAATCTTCAGGAGATGAAAGATAGCCACAGGATAACATAACACCACCTGCCCCAGCCTCTCACAGGATCCTTGCTCTCTGGATCCTGGCTCTCTCCTTTTCATGACCCACTATAGGCTTCCCAACTTCTTATTCCAACAAAGGAGACTCATTCAAAAATAACTGGAAGCCACAACCACTCTTTCAGTGTTATGTTTCAAACTGTTTGTCTCTGATCCCATTTGAACTTTGATCACAATAACTGTGTCTCTAATGAGTCCGAACTGCTGGCAGCATCAGAAAATCCTGCCCAGCAAGTTTCCGAGGTCAGCATAGTTAGACACTGATAGATGCGACACTGATAACTCAGAGAGAACCATATGCGGCCCCTGCTTTGCTTTCTCAGGTGCCTTTTGCAGTGAATTGTCACCACCTTTCAAAAGGTTTCTGGATTATGATTGTTGTCAGGTAAATTCTGGGACCAGGCCTTTTTGGAAAGTTCTAAGAATCCACTTTGGTGCAGTGATGCTATTGGCTGGAAGGAGTACAGTGTTGCCCTTTTTATAGAACCAGTTTTAATCAAGGATTTGTTTTTCTAAATATTTTCATGAACATTAAGGAAAGAAGCCTCGCTCATTCATTTAAACTTTCTGAGCACCTGTTAAGAGCCTGTTGCTGTGTTAGGGTTTGAAGAAACAAGGGTAAGTGACATTGGTCGTTCTCTTTCTTTAACTTCTTTCCATATACACAACGGTGATTACTAAACCCTCGAGTACATTTTAGGGACTCAGAAGGAAATAATTTCTCAAATAGATAGTTAAGGTAGCAAATCAAAACCATGAGATATCACCTCATACCTGTTAGAATGGTCATCATCAAAAAGACAAGAGAGAAGTGTTGGCGAAGATGTGGAGAAAAGGGACCCTTGTGCACTGTTGGTGGGATTGTAAATTGGTACAGCTACTATGAAAAACAGTACAGAGATTCTTCAAAACATTAAAACTAGAACTACCATATTATCCAGCAATCCCACTTCTGGGTAAATATCCAAAGGAAATGAAAATAGCAAAGACATCTGACTCCCATGTTCATTGCAGCATTATCCACAACAGTCAAGATATAGAAACAACCTAAGTGTCCATCAATGGATGAATGGATAAAGAAGACGTGATATATATATATATATGTATATATATATATATATATATATATATATATATATGTATAAACTCTCAGGAAAGGAAGTTTAAAGTCATAATTCAGAAATCTAGAGAAATGAATATCTGTTTTTCTCTGCTGCCAGGCACTGATCACAACAATGGATCAATCACATAACAGTGAATACAATGTCTGCTTTTGTACAAAAAATAAATACTTTAGAGAAAGAATGGGGTTTGATACACTTCTATGCTCATAATTTATTCTGCATGTTGTTCAAAACTATGATTTTAAAATGATTTGCTCCCCAAAATAAGGTATAAGAAATACTTTTTAAACCCAATTATATTAACTATTCTCTTAAGGAGAACTATTAATATACAGACATAAAAATATATTATTAAACTAATTATTATGGTTATTATAATTATTATATAGTTATATAATATATTATAATTATTATATACTATTTATATATAAACTAACTATATAATTATTAAACTAATATAAACTAAGTAATGTAGTTTTGCCTTATTTTAATTAAACAAAACATATAGAAATTGCTACCTTTTATGTAAAGCTTTGCTAGTTTATATCAAACCTTACTTTTAATATTAAAAGAGTAACTTCATTAGTAATGGAAGAGCATCCTATAACCCTTTATCCTGCAATTTCACTTCTTATACTTTATCCTAAGGAAGTAGTCTTAGACATGCGAGATTTATCTACAAGGATGTCCATCATATTGTTGTTTATAATCATGAAAAACCAAATGAAATAATCTGAAACAATAAGAGTCTGACTGAATAAACTACAGTTCACATAGACATTTGAACACAATGATGCCATGAAAATAATGCCGTTGAGATAGATGGAAAATATGGCTACTTTTTAAAAATTTGGTATTGCATTCATTTTCCTTTTTTTGGCTACATTAAGTATATAACACTAACATCACAATTTCAATTTTGTGGAAAAATGCATACACAAATGCAAAGAGAAAGGATAAAAAATACATACCCTAAACTATAAACCTCAGTTCTGTGTAAACAGTGGAATTGTGGAGCATCTATTCATCAGAATGTAAGCTTCCTGAGGGCAGGAATTTGGGTCAGTTTTGTCCATTATTTTGTTCTGCACCTGGAACATGACCTGGTGTGGAGTAGGGGCCCAACAAACGCATGTTGAATGACTTTCTTTTCTTACTTTTACACACTTATGGTTTCTAAATTTCTATTGCTCGTTATAATTTAAAAATGCATTTTTAAGGGCCTGCGTAAGTTAAGCAGCAGATTTAGGGCCAAGGCATCCTCTAATGCCATCTCCCCACACACATTCAACTACTGCTATTTTTAGATAGTTTTCATAAAAGATCTAATTATAAATAAATTCTGCTTTATCGTTAAGTATTTCAACAATTGTTTTCAGTTACTTGTTGATGTTAAACTCCCATCAGTTGCCCTTGGCTATAATCGTGTGAATGACCTCACTACTAACATAGGGACAAGGCCATTTATTTGATTCCAAAGTTAAATAGCTATTATCACATTTCACCCTACCTTGTTTTTTTCGCATGTTACAGAATATTGTGTTTAGCATAAGGCTTCACACGTGCAACATTCATATTTTTTAAAATCCTAGATTTTTAAATTTTTATTATGGAATACCTGGTTGACTGGAATCAGATTTCATCATGAAAGTGAAGGGGTGACTCAGAGAAAGCGAGGGAGGCAGTCATTTCAAGATCTCCTAAAAGTTCTCATACCAGAAAGTATGTGTTGAACCACTTGATCTGCCCAGCTCTGGAGTTAAAAAGCCCCTCGTTAAAAACAAAACAAAAACAAATAAAAACAACAACACGAAAACCTCTCTTGGAGGTTTTAAAGGCATTTAAGTTCCCCTTGTGGTCAATCCCTGTCACGCTGAAACTAAATCTTTATGTTAGGGACATCAATTGATGCACACAGTTAACAGAGTGGCTTTTCCTTTTTCTGTTTAGTTTTTAAAAATTATACACGTGATACATGATTCTATATTTTCTCTGTTAATGTTTCAAACAATACAGATACAGAGAGAATAAATATGAAAGTCGCCCTTTTGGCCTCTGCCTTCAGCCCCTCCTCTCTCTCTCTCCAGAGGCAAACACAGTGAACAGTTGAGCCTGGACCCTTCCAGGAGTTGATAGGTCCATGCTTATGTACACATATAACTCACACTGACACGCATATACAATTGTGGCTTTGTTCATCATCAATGGCATCCTACTTCCTGAATGGCCTTTTGTTGCTTTTTTCCATTTACTAACATGACCTGCCAGATTTTTTTTACCTTGGTATCCACAAATCTATCTTGTTGTTTTTAAAAGTTGCATAATACGTCATCAGCACGTTGGTGGTCATCTGTATTCTTTTCAGTTTTTCTCCATGACTGAAAAACATTTCTCTGTATTGGGTGTTCCTCTCCATACACTTTTTGGCATGAGTATAAAGTACTTATGTGTGACAGAATCCTAGAAGAATTGCAGTAACTTTAACTTTAAGGTTTGAACATTTTATACATTTTTAACTTTGATCTTTACTGGTAAAATGCCCTCACATTCACGAGAGGATTTATTATTTATACTTCCACCAAGACTGGAAGGAGTTAGCTTTCCCTAACCACATACGTCCCTGGTACACTTTAACACTGAGCACCCTTCTTTCTGTATTTGAAAGGAAAGGATTGGTGTTAATATGTCCAAAAGTGTTTCTAAAAGAGAGAAGGGTTGCTACTGGTCAGCTTTCAGATTTATCCCCATTCGCCCTCTTTCTCTGCTCACGTATCTCATGCACTAATAGACCAGACCACGGAAGAACCTGAAAGAATAAATCAAAAGTCCAAGTACTATTGACTTATTTAAATGCAAATATTAATAATAAATGTTATTGTAATGCAAATGTTAACACATTGTTAGGTTAACAACAACACAAATAATAATAATTCAGTTAAAATGAAAATTATGGGACAAGTGCTAAACCAGATAGGATGCTGGACCATAGACATCAATTTGTACTGGACAAATTGAACAAACTAGATTGTTATCAAACTATTCATGTCTCCCCAAAACCAAACTTTAAGAATCAGAAAATGTGCTGATGGGGTTAAAATAACAAAATATCTTTTTAATTGGTTAATTCTTTTTAGTCATGGTTGTAGCTTAGGAGATTTTTCAATTTTGAAATGCAATTTCTCGTGGATGATGAGGCCATAAATCAGAGATCTGCTTCAATAAAAGAATAAAATTATCTGTAATCACCTCTGGATCATGAAGGATAGAAACATAATTACATTTCCTTTAAAAATGACTTCCTGGGGGCACAAATAAACAGCAGCCATAATAATGTCATATGTATAGCCATCCATAAAAGAGCCAGAAAGATAAAACCTATTATTACAATTTGCAATCTGTTAAACACATTAGCTATAAAATTAAGAGCTGATTTTTCAAAAAAACTTTAAAGGTTATCAAAAGAGCCAAGATAAGCAGAAAAAAGAAATTGGTTTAATAAGTTGCTTTTCTCAAGAAATTAACGCAGTTACATAACAATTCAAATGTGTTTACAAGGCACATCAAACTTGAATGCTAACTATTCAGTGTAAACCAGGGATGAGCATCACATATGTTTGATTTGATAATTTTGAAAATACAACTTTCTCTCCTAAAATCATAAAATGAAAAAAAATTAGATAACCATATACTGAAAAGGCAGAATTCATCAGTCACTGTTTATTGAAAATAGAAATAAATGGAGACAATCAAATACAGCAACTCTTTACCAAAAAGCAAAAATAAACATTATCCAAAAAGGCATGATATTAAAATATTTTCAATTAAAATCAAGAACTAGACAGGAACATTTCCTACTAGTACCATCAACCTTGAAGGTTTTAGTATATATGATTAAGGTATAAAGTAACTGCATAAGCAGTGAAAAAGAAAGATCAAACTATCTCTTATTGCTGATGATATTATTTTATATCTAGAAAAATCAAGTGATTCTCACTAAAAAGAAACTACAAGAATGTGCATGCATATCAGATAAATTTAAAAAAAAAAATAAGTTTTCTCACTTTAGCAATTAAGTGGAAGGGGGAATATGAAAAAATTTATTAACATAATTTGAAAAGCCGTAAAATTTTCAGGAAATTCATAAATGAAGATCACTATAAAATCTTATTAAAAACAAGCAAAGTATTTGACCCAACCATA
The DNA here is from genome assembly GCA_031878705.1 of Tapirus indicus. Lineage (NCBI taxonomy): Eukaryota > Metazoa > Chordata > Mammalia > Perissodactyla > Tapiridae > Tapirus > Tapirus indicus. Next base: position 26,287,794 of record CM062937.1, on the reverse strand, counting down.
CCCTTTTCCCACCCCACCCCAACCCTTCCACTTCTTCCCCGTCTTGGTAAAGGACAACTCCATCTACCCAGTTTCTTAGGCCAAAAATCCAGGAGCCATACCTAGTCCCTCCCTTTTTCTCATCCCCCACGTCTAAGTCCTTAGCAAGTTTTGTTGACTTTATCTCTAACTACTTGCTGAATATAACTACCTCCCATCATTTCCAATGTCAAAAGCTTAACATAAGCCATTTTGGTCTCTCTCCAGGATGTGTCCCTGCAGGGGTCCTTGCTGATGCTTCTGCAGTGCATTTTTCATCTAGCAGCCAGGATAATCTATAGCTCAAATCCAATTCCATCACTCTCTGTTGAAGACCCCCAATTGCTTCTCACTGCAGTTAGAATAAAATTCCAGCTTCTTATCTTAGCCTACATGATCTGGCCTCTGCCTACCTCCTTGATATCATCTCCTACTACTCTCCCCATCACTCAACATGCTGCAACAGGACCGTCTTTCTGTCCCTTGACCAGGCCAGGTTCACGTCCGCGTCAGGGCTTTCCATAACAGCAGCTAATTTAGCACCAACTCTCCAGCCACTTTTTGTTTTCTTCATGAGGACTTACAACCACCTGAAATTATCTCATTTATTTGATCTTGGGTAAAATACCTATCATGAACACTAGAATTGACATTCAGCAACATGAACATAGGTCTTCAAGTGTCTATCTTGTTCCCTGCTTTACCCTGTGTCTAGAGTTACTAAGATTTCTGCTTTACCCCATATCTAGAGTTACTATTGCATATAGTGGGCTTTCAATATGCACCAGTTGAGTGACTGAAAGAATAAATAAAAGGAAAATGGAAATTTTCCCATTTTACAGGCTGGAGACTTGAAGCTTGGCAAGATATGTAAATTGCCCATGATTAAGTAGCTAAGATTTGGCCAAGTTCAGACTCAAGATCAGTTCTGTGTAACTCTAACTCTTGTGCGGTTTCCCCTATGCATGCTACCTCCCCACACTACCACACTGCCATCTACATTTTGATTTTTCTGATCCCATCCCTCTAGGATAGGAAGAGCAGGCCTGTAGGTCTTGTTTTTTTAGTGAACCCAGTCCCACTTAATGATGTTAGGATAGATAGTTGTGAGTATTTTTTGAATCTTCAAATCAAACTTACATTATGCTGACTCCTGGTTTACTCTGCGTGGTGGGGAGCATGTGAGGTTTGATATGGTTTGTAAATGCATTTGAATTGTTTTACAATTGCATTGATTTCTTGAGAAAAGCAATCTTATGAAAACAAAATTGGAATAATACGCTCTGTCAAAACTGATCTATCATATTGTAACAGAAATAAAGTAATGAATTGTGTCTCGGGAAAAAGAACATTGTTTTGTTATTGTGGCAGCTGTATGTAAAGACAAAGAATGTCTTGAAAACATATTTTTAAACAAAGAAACTCTAAACACTGAAAATGACTAAACCTTCTACAACAATAGCAATATGATATTCATAACTAGGAGAAATGTAAGTTTCTCATTGATATTTTCTAACAAACATTGTGCTTAGGACCAGTTGGCACTTTCTTTTCTTGCCAGGCTCTCAAACAACAGAAAAGCAAATAGAACAAAATATCCAATTTTCAACTGATAGGTTAGAGGAAAATAGACCTTGGTCAGATAAGGTCAGATAAGGCATAACAGGTTCAGGATAGTTTCCCTCATTCTGTGATAGCAAATAAAAGATCTGGAAAGTCCTGTCCGTGGTAAGCATAAGCATGACAAAAAATGGTGCCATAGCTATACAAACAGAGCATTGAGAAGGAGAAGGAGGAGGAAGGGGAGGAGGAGGAGGGGATGAGGAGAAAAAGGAGGGGGCAAAGGAGAAGAAAAGGAAGGAAGGAAGAAAAGATGTAATGAAGACAAGGGCCAGGAAAAGAAAGAAAAAAGGAAGGAATTCAATAAGCAAAAGTCTGAATGTAAAAAATAGTAAAATTTAAATGACATTACACAATAAGATTCCTTTCAAATTCTTAGTACTATGGAAGGATTTAATAACATAACTTCAGTAAAACAAAGTTTAGATGGTCAAATAATAAAACTATGATATAATATGGAGATCTTCCAGTTAAGGAGATTGAGAAACAAAATAATAGCCCTTTATAGAACAGAACATTAGAGACAGCAATAAACAGATAATGAGAGGGAAGGCACAAGGAAAGAGATTAAAGCAATGGAGAGAAGATAATAGATTTGGAGACTAGACAACAATGATCGAAATAAACAGGATTCCGAAAAAAAGAAGCTATCATAGCAACCAATATTTCTTTGTATAAGAATTTTGTACCAAGGAAAGTTCTCTGAAACGAGGGACAGAAACTGTGTTCTAGGAAAAATGCATTCAGAACAACTGATACCAAAATACGTTCTTTGAAAATTATTTAACATCAAAGATGAAAAAAGAATTTTCAGACGTCCAGATAGGAAAAAAAGAAGTCATCTACAAGTGGCGAAAAATTTAGGCTAGCCACAGACCTCTTCAGAATTCAGAGACTATAGAACAAATAAATTCTTCGACCATGATATCTGGCCAAATATGTTATTAATTAAGGCAAAAATGTCAGGAATAGAAAAGCAATGGTGAGAGAATGGTGTGAGAATGACTTTTTTTTCTTAATGTAACACTAAAGCTAAATTATTGTGGGAATTTTGGTTAAAGAATTCAAGGTGTTATAAATCTTGGCAAAATAAATATAACTATATAACCAAAAGATCAGCAAGTAGGGAAAGAAAAGAAGTATAAAATTGTTAATTTCCTTAATCTTTCACATGATTGAGTTCATCAATAATATCTAAATTTAAACAGAGGTATAAAAAACTTAATGAGCCTAATTGCTTAATGATTTTCAAAATACTTTATCTTGATGTAATCTTTTAGACACTAATATTCATGTGACAAAGATATATTTATCTGCATTTCCATAATTCACTTAGTTTCATGTAATTTCTCCCTTCTGTTAGTGCAAAATTACATTTAGTACCTTCTGAAAATTAAACTGGTGAAAAAGAAATGAAAGTCATACTGTTTGCAAAGGAAGAAAAATCTGTCTTTAGTGAAAGACAATATGATTGTGTGCATAAAAATCCCCAAAGAATCTACCAGAAACTCCTATGTTCATGGATCAGAAGAATCAGTATTTTTAAGATGTTAACTCTTCTCAAGCTCATCTGTAGATGCAATGCAATCTCAACAAAAATTCCAGTAGGATTTTTTTGTGGATATCAACAAGCCGATTCTAAAATTTGTATGGAAAAGTAGAGGAGTAGAATAGTCAAAATGAAATTGAAAAAGAACAATTTTGGAGGACTCACACTACACAATTTCAAGACTTACCACATTCTCATAATCAAAATAGTGTGGTATTGGTGAAGGGATATACACATAAGTCAACAGAACACAATAGAGAGTTCAAAATTGCCCCCCCCCCACACAAATGCCAATTGATTTTTGACAAAGGTACAAAGGCAATTCAGTGGAGAAAGGATAGTCTTTTCAACAAAAGATGTTGGAGCTTTTGGTTATCCATACGCCAAACCACGAACTTGACCCATACCTCACACCTTCTGCAAAAAAATCAACTCAAATAGATCATAGACACACATATAAATATTTAAAATATAAAGCTTATGTTACAGAAAATACAAAAGAAAAATATTTGTGACGTTGGATTAGGTAAAGACTTCTTAGAAATGATGCCAAAAGTATAATTCATAAAACAAAAATTTGATAAATTAAACTTTTAAAAACTTCTCACCAAGGAAGACACTGCTAAGAAATTGAAAAGACAAGCCACAGACAGGGAGAAAGTATTCACAAAACACTAACTGGGAAAAGAACTTATATCCATACTATAAGAACTTTCAAAATTCACTACTAAGAAAACAACTCAATTTTTAAAATGGGAAAAAGATTTGAAGAGATACTTCACCAAAGAAGGTATATTAATGACAAATAAGGCACAGGAAAAGATGCTTAACATAAGTCATTAGGAAAATGGAAATTAAAACCATAGGATACCACTACACATCTACTGGATGGCTAAAATTATTTTAATACTTGACAAGACCAATGCTGGTGGGGATGCAGACCAATTAGAACTCTCATCCATTGCTGGTGGGAATGCAAAATGGTACAGCCACTTTGCGAAACAGTTTGCCAATTTCTTATGGAATAAAACATACGCTTACAATAGCAATTCCACTTCTAAGTTTTTACCTATATATGCAAACCTATATCCACACAAAATCCTGTGTACAAATATTCAAAGCAGCTTTACTTATAATAGTCAAAACTGGAATCAGCTCAAACGTCTTTTGACTGGTGAACAGATAAACAAAATGTGGTATGTTCACACAATGCAGTATTATTCAGCAATAAAAATGAGCAAACGATTGTTACATACAATATCATGAAAGAATGCCAAAAGCATTATTCTAAGTGAAAGAAATCAGACACACAAAACTAAATATTGTAGGATTCCATGTATAAGACTTTTTGGAAAAAGCAAAACCATAGAGACAGAAATCAGATCAATTTTTTCAGGGTGTTGAGGGGAGGGAGAAGGTGATTGACTAGAAAGGGACACAGGGGAAATTTATGGGGTGACAATAACATTCTATATCTTGATTGTGGAGCTTACATGACTGTATATGCAAAAACTCATGGAGCTATACACCTAAAAAGGGTGAATTTTATTGAATGTAAATTATTCCTCAATAAACCTGACTTTAAAAACTAAATTGACATATTTATAATTCCTATATATGGAAATTGTTCCCATTTATCTTTTCTATCTGGATGTCCTTATAGAGAGATGAATACAAATATTTACCTGGTAAAATTAATGATGACTATATATCAGGGTGATGGGACTTTGGGTGACATTTTGCATTCTTCTTTATACATTTCCGTATTGCTTGATTTTTAAAATGAGCATGTACTATTTTTTAATAGAAACAATAAAGTCACTCATCTTTTGTTAAAAGCTCAAAATAAAGGCTCAAAAAAAGAGAAAGGATCAACAAGATCTGAACAAAAGGAATCCAGAATTGCATTGAGCCCCATAGAGATAAGATAATATGAAATCAGCCTTCTCTCTTGGTTTCAGGTCATGAGCTGAGCAGCTGTTGGGCAGGTGACCCATCATTTGGATTACAGTTTCCTCAGAAGAGGACCCACTTCCCACATCATCTCTTATTGCTCTTTAGTGCCAAACACACTCGTGACTCATAAGAGGTTTCTAACATCAAGTCTTTTATGAAGTTAACGTTTTCCCAGACTGCTCATATAATAGAGAATTTTTTTAGATAGTTCTCTTATGTTATTGACACAATCCTTTCTCAGTCCTTGGGAGAAATTATTACATATTTTATATATATAAATATAATCTTATATATATAATATATAATAAACATTTTATATTAAATATAATAATGTATAATAAGTATATACAGTAAATATCTGTATTTATAGATACAATAATTTTAGTAATAAGGTTATAGTCATGCTGCTGATTTTCCTACAGAAAAATTCAGGTAACTAAACTGGTGGCCCTGAATAAATTAATATCTCAAAGCTGCCATCTGTTCTCAATGTGTGCAGCAGCTCTTCCACACCTGTCCTGCAATTATCTTGTGAATGATACCTATAGGAAGTAAAAAAACCCAAAATGTTCAAGTAACTTTGCTAGAAAAGAAGAGATGCTAGTTAGTAAAACTGAACTTACAGATAATCAGAACTGGTTCACAGTCTTCTTTAAAGCTCTTAAGACTGAAGCTAGAAGCAAGTTGTTTTTGTTTGTAGCCTTCTGTTGGGGATGGGTACAATGCTGTTAGGTTAACTGTATAACCTGAGAGTGAGGGAAAAGTTTACTCTTGCCCTTTCACATCCCTGCCTCTGAAATATGACGAAGCTCCCAGGGCACCTGTCACCTTGGCTCACAATGCTGAATAAACAAGTATTTCAGGGAGAGTCCAGACCAGAGCAAAGGCCTAGCTCAGGGAGCAGTAGTGCTCAGAGACACCCACTACAGCTCAGGGGCCAGATCACGTGCATACTCACAGACCCCATTCAGCGTATAGGGTTTCCTCCACTGCCAATTACAGTTCAAAAGGCTAGCATTTCACAGTTTACTTTTCAAGATTTCTTTAGGCCTACCATCTACATTGCCATATATAAACTCAAATAAAAAAGAACTAACCGGTTATTTTTATAACTTCTCATCACGCTCTTCAAAATTTTTAGGAAAGAATAAAATATATAACAATGTAGAAATGAACTTGAACGCTGGCTCCTGGTTTAGGATTTCTCTAGAATATCCTTGGCATCTCTGTGGAGAAAAAAAGTAGCATGATAAATGCCAAATCGTGCTTCACACACACCCACTCCATTTTCCATTACACTCTTCGGGGATATCTTTGTAGTGAAAAAGACTTTAGTCTTATTCATTTAAGCTTCCATAAAGTAAATGATGCTTGATTTCAAAGCCTTCTCTTTTAACGTATAGGTACTAAAAGGCAACTTTCTCAACTTGTCACTTCTATTTGAAAGTTCTAAGGAAATCTAGAGCATGAAACACACCTTCTCTTATAAGTGACTGTGCTTCTTGGGAAACCACGAGGCAAGCTGGTAAATACAAGTATTTACAAGCAAATACGATGTGTTACAAGTGAACGCAGCGTGTCCATGGGCAAAGATGGAAAATTATGAACTGACCGAGAAAGCATTTAGGCTGATTAACGACTTATTCCCTATGTCCAAAGAGCTTTAAATCCCCTGCTAGAAACTGCTTTGAAGGAAAATGTGAGGTGGGCATCAAAAAGGCTGGGGTATTTCAGGCTGTATTAAGAGGTGTACACTACTGATGTGGTGTCATCTGGTCCTGCTCTGCCATCCACTGCTCAGGCCAAATATGGGACGTGGGATTCAGCGTGCAGATGCACACCCTAAAAGGGATTAGAACATCTGCAACAAAAGGAAAACAGCATGATGAGAGGACCGGGACTTATGAGGCATAAAGGATGATGGAAGAGATCTGGGTCATTTAGCCTGGAGCAAACTCAGTGTGGCAAGAAGGGATATTATCACTATCTTCAAATACCTGCCGAGCTGCGCTTTGAAGAGAGTTGCATATTGTTCGGTGTGCCCCAAATGGTATAACTTCAACCAAATGGTTAGAAACTACAGAGAAGCAGATTTCAACTTGGTAAGAGGAAGAACCTTCCAGCTGGTCTGAAGATAGAATGGCTTCTTGATAGGTGAGTGCAGGCTTTGCAGGCCACCCTTGACTTGCACTAGCAAAGCCTGGACAGCCATCTGGTGGGAAGCAAGAAAAGGCATTCAAGGAGCGAGAGGATGGAGTCCGTGGAAGAAGGTGTAGTTGTTGAGAGAGAATGTAGATTCACTCGCCTACATACACGCTCACAGTTCAAGTGATGAAGGAAAAAAATACATTTCCTCTGTTAGTAGAACGCTATATGGGCTGGATAAAAGAGAAGGTACTCGGTGTATTGAGGGAGTCTCTGAGCAAACAAAATTACAGTATTTGAAGAAACACACTTCCCTCTTTCACACAGTTTTGAGACTGTTACAAAGATTTGGTTGTTTGAAGGGTTGAAAAACTTTTGCCTAATTCAGAACCACAAACTGGCTTCAGGAAAGGGAAACACAACTTATGGGCTATCCTAGACTGTGGTCTTTACTATTTAAGAGTTTGACACTGTAAATTCATACCATGCAGCACGCAGGTTTATGCACTAGAGACTTTGTGGTTTGTTAAAAATATTTTTTCTTGCAAGCGATTTGAAATATGTTATTTTTGATATTTTAGCAAAATGAGCTACTGGAACCTAAGTAAAACAAGTTAGTATTCTCACCCAGAGAACCAGCACTTAGTAAGATTTTGGAAAGCCTGAGGAGTGGTATTATCCTCCTACTATAGGAAAAGGTTCTTCAATTTATTATTATTATTATTATTAGCATCATTTCCTATTTTCAGGAGAGTTTCTAAGATGTGGTTGCTGACCTTCTTAATAACAAATAACCCAATTATATATTTATAATTTTTTCCCTCAAAAATTTCATCCTTAAGTTGTTTTTGGGTAGAAATAGTTGCTTTTTCATTTTTGTTTTACTAAGTTATCATGGCTGAATTACACAGTATATATACAGGTACACATTGAATTTTTATACATTTTCATTACAATTCTGATAAGCACAAACTGTAGGAAACCTGCCTTTCTGGATTTTCACCCTCTGGCATCCAACATATTGCTTGGGTTTTTTCTGAGTTTTCACTGTGCTTATCATACTGCGTAAAGCATTTGTTCTGGGCTGGTAATGGCCCAAAGGTACGTCCATGGACTAATCCCCAGAAACTGTGAATGTTACTTTATTTGGAAAAAGGGTTTTTGCAGATGTGATTATCCTGTATTATCTAGGTGTTCCCTAAATGCAATCATATGTATCCTTATAAAAGAGGCAGAGGGAGATTTGAAACAGACCCACAGAGGAGAAGGTGACATGAAGATGAAGGCAGAGATTGGAGCAATGCAGCCACAAGCCAAGGAATGCTCACAGCCCCCGGCAGCCAGAAGAGGCAAGGGATTGATTTTCCTCCTCTAGAGCCTCCAGAGGGAGTGTGGCCCCGCCGACCCCTTGATTTTGAACTTCCGGCCTCCAAAACTATGAGAGAATAAATTTCTGTTGCTTTAAATCACCCAGTTGTGTTAATTTGTTACAGCACCCAGAGGAAACTAACACAGTGTTCTTCACTTCTGGAGTATGTTTTGCTGCCTTTTCCTGACTCCTAAACGTTGCTCACACAGTGTTCTGGAATTCTCTTCCCCACCACTCACTGTGTACTAAAATCCTGCCAACGCGTCAAGGTTTAGCTTCACACAGTGTGGCCTGAGCAGCCTCCTTTCTCCACAAGGAGCATAATGGGGAAGTCACTAGGCTCCACCACACAACACTCAACACTGAGAAAGTCGCTAGCCCCTGGAGTCTTAGCTTTCTCTTCCGAAGAGAAGAGATTGTCTTCTCTCTCTTCATGACATTGTCAAGAGATTGTCATGACTGTGTGTAGATTGCATGAGATAAATTTAAAATATTTAGCACAGAACCCAGGGCAGAGTAGGTGCTCAACCAACCCCCCCCCCTTCTGAATTGCCAGCCCATGGCTTGTATTTCTTGCACGACATGTGTCCCAGCTTGCCACACACTGTCACTGGGCCTTACGAGAAGACTGAAGCTCAGTGAGCCTCTTCCTTCCTCCTCTTCTCACCCCAACTCCTTTGCTTTCTGTCTTCCCTTTTCTGTTTTACAGTCATGCACCACACAATGACATTTCGGTCAACGATGGACCACATATATGACTGTGGTACCATACAGCCTAGGTGTGTAGTAGGCTATATCATCCAGGTTTGTGTAAGTGCACTCTACGACGTTCGCACAGTGACGAAATCGCCTGCAGACACATTTCTCAGAACGTATCCCCGTTGTTAAGTGATGCATGGCTGCACTTTTATTTTAGAGGAAAAACTGGTTCTCTTTCATTCCAAGGTTAAACTCTCCAGCTAGACTTTTAATTGTAATCACCTCCACCTCCCCTGGGACCTTTCTGTAGACATTTTCCTCTTCTGGAAAACATTTTCAATGTGTCCATCTCTGTTTGCACCTTCCTCTATATTGAAACCATAATCAAGTTCATCCATGTTAAAGAAAGAAAACAGAACAGCACCCTGCTGTCTAACATCATACTTAACTTTTTTCCACTTTTTTCTTTTTTTAAAGATCACTTCCACTGCCTCACCATTCACTCATTCTAATTCATGTCAAATCTGGTCTCCATGTTTACTATCTGCTATTCTTTCAAATTCATTAGTGATTTCAGAGTTATAGAGTCCAGTTCCGGCTTCTTGGGCATCATCTTGTTTAACCTGTCTCTAGCACCTGACTCTACTGTGGGCTGCTTATTGGACGTCTCCAGTGGTCTCTTAGATTCAACATGTTTACAGCCAATGCCATCACCTTGAACCTCAGGTTATCTTTCAATGTCCCTCTCAGTCTCTAACCTACATCCTAAATGTTCATCTTTGGTTTTTTTCCTTCCCTCCACTAAACCCAATCGGTTGCTCTATCTTCCTCCTCCCCTTCTGCCAACTCTATTCCCTTCACATCTAGATAATTCATTGATTATTACTGCCACTCCATCAGACTTAATGAAGGTCTCATCTCTTACTTGTCACCTGGGCTATTACAATTACCATCGAATTGTACCTCCTGTCTTCCTTCCATCCGTTCCTGCACAACTCTGACAGATTAAGTTTTTAGCAATGTATTTATTAACAAACCATTCATTTGGACCAAATCCTCTAATGGCTATCCATTTTCTACTGAATTAAGTATATTCAATTCAATTTACTTCCACTGACACTGAAAGGCTCTTTGCAATACAAAGTTGTTACCGCGGCTGACACCTACGGAGCCCTGCTGTGTTCCAGGCACTGGGAAGCACTTCACATACGTTGTCTCCTTTGATCTTCACAATATCCCTCTGCAGCGGGACGTTATCGTTCGGGTGTTACGAGTGAAGATCTTAAGGTTTAGCCAGGACTAGAACTGGTCCCTCTCTCTCTATGGCCTACTGACAGAGCCCAGGAGAAAGCTGTCCCTTAAGCCCTCCTCCACACTTACTCCCTTCCTGAGCCCCCCAAAAGCCTCACTCTCCCCTGCCTTCCTGTCTTGATCTGTTCCTCCTCAATTTTCTCATCGCTACCTCTTCAGCTCACCCACATCCTTTGAGGCCTGCCGCAAGTACTTGCTCTCTTGAGAAGTCACCTACTTTCCTCTGATGGATGTGATCCCTATCTTCTTCAAGTCCCCATTGTGCTGCAATGCCTCACTTGGGCCCTTTCCAACAGCACGGAATATATGCATCTTGTCCCACTATTGGCTTGTATGCTCACCGAGTGTGGGTAGGCTTTCCTTCTCATCTTTTTATCTTCTTCAATATTTAGCACACTGGCCTGAACATAGCAGTGACTCGATATTTGTTGAATTTCAGTGCCTAGAGTGTCTGCCTTCTAGAAGATAGGCTCTTAAAGGGTAGGAACAAAACTATAAGCAATTTGTGTATGTTTTATAGTATTGGACACAGTGCATCATACATAGTTGACACTCAAATATTGAATGAATGAGTGAATGAACAGAATGAAAGAAAGAAACCACATAAACTCTCTGGGTTTGTTCAACCATAAAAGAAAGGAGTTGAGATAGATTGTCTCTAAGATTCCTTCCAGATCTAAAATGTTATGAGTTTAAGATTCTGTATATTCTAGTATTTCTCTTTTGCACCAGTAAACAAAAAATAAATGAACTTTTATATCTCCTGAAATTTAATCTGAGAAACCATTATAACTATTTTTATAGTTTATGTTAAATTTGATGCCAAGATAATTTCTTTACTTTTGTTTATACCAGAAATCCTTAAGCATCAAAGTAAACTAGAACATTTCAATTGCTCTAAGAAATTAACCTGAATATACAGAAGAATAAAGATTTTAAAGCAAATATCTAGCTATGAAAGAACTTTGAAGTTGATAATGTTTTAGAATTGTGTCATGTATCCTTAAGGGGCAAAGGTTACACATAATCTAAAATATCCACTCAGACAGACCTACAGCATTTCCTTTTTGCAAACACCAAGCAATCAATGTTAGTTATTCCTCAAAGTGGTGTCAGAATTCCAAATTGTTTTATTAAGAAGGACTTTGATTGTACATACATGTTCACCGAAGCATTTACACAACAGCCAAAAGGTGGAAGCAATCCAAGTAACTATGAATAGGTAAACAAAATGTGGTACATACATACAATAGAATATTATGCAGCTTTAAAAAGGAGTAAAATTCTGACACATGCTACAACATCTGTAAACCTTGAAGACATTATGCTAAGTGAAATGTCAGTCACAAAAGGACAAACAGTATATGATTCCACTTATGTGAGATACCTAGAGTAGTCAAATTCATAGAGACAGAGTGTAGAGTGGTGATTACTAGGGTACAGGGAGAGGGAAGAATGAGGAGTTAGTATTTGGTGGGAACAGAGGTTCAGTTTTGAAAGATGAAAAAATTCTGGACATGGATGGTGGTGATGGTTGTCCAACAATGTGAATGTACTTAATGCCACATAATTATACACTTAAAAATGGATAAAGTGGTAAATTTGATGTTATTTATACTTTACCACACACACACACAAAGAACAAATTTGAGCAGGTAAAAGGACAACTCTAGCATCTGAAAACAAGAATGAGGGAAATATATAGTATATTCTTTCCTGGTCCAAATACTCTGACCAATTATCTATACCTAAAGAATAACTGGTCTTGAATTTGCTAAAGATGCTAGATGTAGAGAATCAGGAATAAAGAGACAGTCGTGCACATAGCAGGGGAAGGTACTATGATTTTTATGCTGTGTCATGAGGAAGAAGCATGAAGAGATAGGCCTGCTATACCTAGGAAATACACTGTCTTTTGCTGTCCAATACTATTATGGACTGAACTGTGTCCCCCCTCAAATTCATATGTTGAAGTCCTAACCCCCAATAAGATGATATTTGGAGATTGGCCCTTTGGGAGGTAACTGGGGCTAGATTAGGTCATGAGGGTGGGACTCTCACTATGAGATTCACTAACAAGTGAATATAAGAAGGGGAAGGTTCTCTGCCTGCTCCCCCATCCCTTCATGCACGCACCAAAGAAAGGCCATGTGAAGAAAGAGTGAGAAGGTGGCCAGGAAGAGAACTCTCACCAGGAACCAAATTGGTCTGCACCTTGAACTTGGACTTCTAGCTTCCAGAATTGTGAGAATTAAATTTCTGTTGTTTAAGCCACTCAGTGTATGGTATTTTGTTATGGCAGCCTGAGCTGAATAATACATACATTAAAGAGATAATTGTGGTAAGAAGGCTTGATATAAGGTCCTGACATTTGCACTCTTGAGCCTGGTTGAAGCAGAATGGACATGTTGAAATAGACCAGACATGGCATCCACCACCACATCAAGGATGAGGCACCAGGGACTGATTGCTAGTGCTGGAACACACCCACTAAATGGGCTTAAGTTTATAAAACTTCATCATTCTCTGTGATACTGAAGGATCTGGGCTTCTCGGCACCTCATTCATGGATATTATGAAAGTCTGTGATGGAAAGAATCACAGAAATATGCATATTTCTAAAAAGTAAAAATAATGTGGGAACATATTATAGGAGAAAATACGAAAAAGAACAGAGCAAAAGGATCAAATGCAGAAGAAAATGTTGGCAGAAGGTGTTGGGGAAAAGTGGGAGTAAAACTTGTCAAATGCTTCATGGTCACCAGCGTATTCAAAAAACATTAAAATAAGATTTTGACTAATTTTCCAACATATTACATGGCAGCAGAACCAAGAAATATATAGAGAGAGTCATTTCTGCTATGGGAAGTCTTCAAAAATAAAAATAGATTTGAAAATTTCAGTGTATATTTCCAGTTCTACAGACAATCTCCAGCTCCTTTTAAGAGTAGCCTTAATCTACAGCATTTCTGTCCATTCCAGCTAAACCATACGTTCCATCGAGGACCTGACCAAGGGTATCACAAGGCACCAATTTCCCCCTTTAATTGTCTGCCTGTCAGAATCAATATCTCTCTGGGGTCTGCTTTTGGGGTCCAGCCAATCAGCTCCATTGTACTGACACAGCTCAGCTTATGCCATATGGAGCTGCTGCCTCAGTCCCCATTAAGGCAACAAAGCACACAATCATTGCAGACGTTGCACCCCATTGCTATGACAAACATTACTGTGACTTGAAAATCATAGACTGTCAGAGAGTGAAGGGGGCCTGGAGACCATCTCATCCCAGTCCAGCATTTTCCTAAAGAAGAAAAAGGAGGGGAGTGATCACACAGTGAGTTCGTGACAGAGCCTAGACTCACTCACACCTTCTGATTCTCAGGATAATTTTATTCCTACACTACCTACTACTGCCACAGCATCAGTTTTTAAATGATCCCTCCATCTAGTCACATTGCACATTTCCCCTCAATTTTAGATTGGATAAGATGTGATTTACTAGTTGCGTGCTTCCAAGAACCCAAGACATGGAAAAGAAAGAATGGATGAGGGTAATAGGCTCACTGAGGACAAAAATTCTAAGCATAAACCAAACTCTTATGAGTGACAGGGCAAAAAAGTGATGTCACTGAAGCAAAATCAACCAAGTATATCAAGGTCAAGGTACAGTGGACATTGTTTTGGCAGCACAGCATCTTCTGAACTCAATGCCTATGTCTGGGCAATTCTCTAGCATAGGAACACCTACTCTATTGAACCTTTCCAATATAGAATCCCAAAAGGCCAGTTACACACTTTCCTTGGCCTTATAACTTAGCTCAGCCTACGCTCCAGCCTCAGACTTTCAATAGGGAACAAATAATCCAAAGAGGTGAGACCTGTGGAGGAAAGTGTGGCAGTGGCATGAATATCCATTCTCCAGGCTGTAGTGGCCATGGTGCCCAGGGTGGCATCTGGTGTTCCCTGGTAACAGCACCACACCAGTCAGGAACCCTAGTAATTTGGTCCCAGCACCTTGCTGCTTCCTTACTCAATGTCCAGGTCTCAATGTCTGTGGCCCCACACATTACTTTGATTGTGGTTGGCCCAGACAAGGCCAAAGGACTTGGGTTCTTCTCTGAGAACTTGGCCTTAATGATAAGAAACTTGAAGAATAGTGACTTCAGCACACTGTACTCATTAATAACTTTTTTCAGAGAAATAAAATGTAAGCAAATTAGAGTTTTTCTTTTCCTTGCAAAAATATTCTTATTGAAAAAGTTTGATCACAAATTTGCAGCACAAATTTTCACTTGGATTATAATTAACCAGAGAAAATCGTCAGTAAGAACTGATTAACAGAATATGTTAGAGTGATGGGGTTTGAAATCTCAATGAATGGGTACGGCCATAATTATTCATCTCTAAAGAAAGATCAAATGATCATTAGCCCCCCAAAAAAGCTTGCCATTAGTAGAGTGATCTCATTTAATGAAGCTGGGTAAAATAAACACTCCAGGGGATTCCATAGCAATTTTATTACGGAATTTGTTATGAGAAGCAGGTGGAAAAGATAGATTCCAATGGAGTCATGCATAAGGAAATGCACTTAAAGAAAATGGGTAATTTTACGCATTGATGGGTGCTGAATTCAATATAAACTCAGAGAAAAGATTTAGACACGTTTGCTGCTATTAGTGTATTCAGCAGGTATCAGGAATAAATAGGTTATCGGAATAAAGAGAATGATAGAAGTTAATGATGATTGTATTAACGCCCTCCCACAGAACAAGGATTGTATCTTGAAGTAGCTTTCACAGCCAGAACAGGCTGTCATGGGGTCTGACCTCAGTGGGGCTGGAAACACAGAGGAGGAAAAAGGAAATGCCAATGATGTTGTGTTTTCATTTAATCATGGACGCTAACATCAAAAGCTAATTTTGAAAGCAAACGGAAAGTTCTGATAATGGTGGAAGAGCAGGGCTTTACACCTTCTCCAACAATTACGAGAAGAAGGAGAACTCTGAAAAAGGAAGAATACCAGAGAAATAAAAATATTTGAGAGATTACCTATACTGAGCTTAACCAGATCCTTAACATGCTGATAAGGTAAAACTTCAAACAGTGGAATTTTCCTGAGCTAACTTCTTTCAGAAATACAAGTGAAATTTAACTTGGAGGACAGTATTTTATGCCAGATGTAAGGAAGCTGCACGTTATAGAATAATTTTCTTTAAACAGCTAATAACTGGTTTTTGACATATGTGAATTCCCTCTTATTTCAATTTACTGCTCTTTTTCTAAACAGAACTATTGTGTGATTAATAAAATGATTGACAGGGGTGTTCTGTGACCCCCCCACTGGGTGCTCCTCGTACTCTTCTTTTAGGCACACGTGTCTGCAGTGGGTGTTCGCTAACAACGAGCCATATCTTCTGCAAATGCTGCAGTCAGAGGGTTCTTATTTGAAGGATGACTTCACTGGAAAGTAATATCCGCGCGTTGATGAATTTCACTCAACCGTCCGCAGCTACTCCAATGATACCCATCCTCCATTACAAATACCGCTCACACGTGGGGAAAAAAGTTACCACATGTCAGTGACTAGTATGTATTAATGAACCACTAGAAAAACTGTAGTCATCTGTAGCAACCAAAAATACTGAAGGTTGAAGCGGATATGCCCCACAACCTACTATATGTAGCTATGAGTAAATAAAGTCATGGAACATCGATGGATATGGGTTCAAGACAAGATATGAGAAAATTCAAAAAGTTAAAGGGTTTGACAATTCCATAGCAGAGGTTAGCATTCTACATAAGCATAGTGACTATAATACTATAACTTTTTGACATATAAGTAAATTTTGTGACTTTAATGAATATTTTCTTATTAACATCCCATTCCTGCATGAAAATAGAACAAAGATGATAAGGCAAGATTCTGATGATACTTCTACTTGTGTGATATTCAAAGAAACTCATTTACTTCCTAAGGCATTGCAAGTTTTGGGATGTATGTTCTACATAGATCATTCTAGCAACTAAACACTGGGCAAATGAAAGGAGGGCAATATACGAAGGGAGATTAGAAAGGAAAATATTTCTATAGCCTATGTCAAAGATAAGAAAGGCCTGAATAAGTACCATGTCTGTAAGGAAGGAGAGAAAGGGAATTTTTGTTTTTAAATTTAGGGGTTAAATCCATTACATTCAATGACTCATTGGATGATGGAGGACTAAGTGAGAAAAGTGAAAACATCAAGAATAATTCCTGGGTGTTGCAGAGACAGTATTGCTTGGGGTTAGTCAGTAAGTGGGTGGCAAAATAAATATAAAACAAAAATTAAACTAACTTGTGACTACATCGGTCTGCATGTTAGCCCTATTGCTTAGTCTTTATTTCTGGGAAAAGAATCAAAGACGTAGTAGGAATAAAATGGGAAATGATGTGAAAAAAGGTGTCAGTTCGGCATGGGGCGATACAGAAATCTTCAGGAAAAGCAAAGAGAATATTATTTGGATGCTGTGAGTTTCACTACAGAGGCCAAGGCATTGTGTGACGTAATAAAGATGCATTGAGCGTAAATCTATGCTAGTACACCCCACACAGTGTTGTGCCTGATGAGATCAAATGATAATATCCCAAGTCACTCTTGCCTAGAGGGTGTTTAATGGAGCTACACAAAAAGTATCATACTTTGGTTCAGTGAAGGATTCTTTTTAGTTCATATTTCACGCACGAAGTTGCTCTTCCAGCTAATGTAAGCCTAAAATCCCTTCCTCATCACAGTGCACAGAGAGGAGCAGCCTGTTCTAGAACACAGGAGACAGGCATCAGAATGGTTTTCAATACACAGTTCTCACATCAGAAAGAGATGGTACAGCATTGCTCGACCAATCCCAGCATTGCTCGACACAAGCAAAGGCCCAGAGGTAAGGCAGCTGATCCAGTCTAAATAAGATCATTTGGAGACACACCAAAGATGATCCAAGCTGGACTAGGCCAGAAACTATTCTCATATTAGTCACATGGTTACGAGTCATCAATGGTTGTCAGGTAAGAATTGGTTGCTGTTTTCAGGACCCACTCTGTCTTCTATACCACTCACTGTATTTTAAGTGTGCACAGTGATTTGGACATATTTTTCATTTCCGAGTGTAGATTCAGTCATTCTTTATAATCCTTTTCCGTTTTGTGAAGCCCTGAATTTAAAACCCACCTAGCAACCAACCAACAAACACTCCCAGCAATTCCCAGAGCTGAGAATGTCTAATTGAGTCAAGGGTTTGACATTTAGAGTCACAAAAATGAGGTGAAAAGCCCCATTTAACAAATTCTGTCTGAATAAGTAGATTTGTGCTTGAGTGAATTAAATGTTACATGAGAGTCCTACAAGTACTACAGCTTGAAGGTTTGACAAAGTGTTTAAAGCTGTATGAATTCACTCATTCATTCCACAAGCATTCATCAAAGACTTACTATGCTGGACACTATGGGAAACTTATTCCAAAGGGGTGAAGCTGAAAATGAAACTAGTTAGGCTGTTGTCATAATCTAGAGGAAAACAGATGATGTCTGATCCAAGGTAGAGGCAGTGGCATTAGAAGGGAGGAGACAGAGACAAGAAATTTAGACACAGTCAATAGTTCATAAGTACAAAAAGCAACATAGGACAAATAAATTAATATACACAAGAGTAAAAGATTAAATTGGATAGTCCTTACATGGCAAATAATAGACCCGCCCATTGCATAGTGAGACCCCAGCCAATAACCACACAGCCTCCAAGTCAACAATGGGAATTTCTTCAGCCAAGTACAAGCCCCAGTTCTCTTATCAAAGAGAATTCAACCTGGATTTATGTGGAGGTCAAAGGAGCCAGCTCTGTAAATCTCATCTGAAAACCAACCTGGGCATAAAATGGTTAAGATTGCTGGGCTATACACATGATCATCTGCAAAAATGTTAGAAACCTCATTTCTCAATAATTTTGAAAGAATTTAGGACAAAACCAGGAGCAGATGAAGATGGATTGTAGGTAGAGATAATAGTAAAAAAAAAAACTCATAAAATACAGAAAAGGCAGTGATACCAGAATAAATACTCAATATTTTCCTATTTGCAAAATGTGTGATTAGATGAGTTGGAAGACAGAAACTGCTCGCAATTTGCTGCAATACTCTGTATATATATGCAAGTGTGTGTGTGTGTGTGTGTGTGTGTTGAGAGAGAACGAGAGACGGAAAAACAACAACATTGCAACATTTCAGACCAAGAATCTGGTTCAGTAACTAAAACCAAGGACTAAATTTAATCCAGAACCCAGGGACAGTCCAATGAAAGCAGTGCAATTACCAAATTGTCTAAGACACCCTTTGTGGATATCTATCTTTTTGGGGGTCAAGTATGACTTCACTTGGTGCAAAGCTGACACTTGCAATCTCAATCGACTGAAACAAGATAGATAAATTAGGTTGTATTTATTTATGTTCCTAAAGAATTAGCCCTGGAATTGCCCTAGTCAGTCTAAAATGATGGTGACATTTATAAAATTTAATTTATATCTATCTTTTCAGAATACAAATATTGTGCAAAATATGTTCCCCAAACTTGATTTTCCCCTAAATATTGAAAATAAAAATTTTAAATAAAATAACTTATAGTAGAAATGTTTTTAAAATGTTATTACATATTTACACTAATCATTCAAATCCTCATACCAGTGGAGTTTTTGACAATTAAGGTTTCTAACAATGATTATAGATCTTTGGTTAGCATCAAAGATTTATTTATATTTGCTAGATTATTCTTATTAAGGCAAATCTCAAAATAATTATTAGGGTTTCAAACAATGAATTAGAAGCTCCTTAGCATGGAAAGATAGATGTGTATTTACTGGACAATTCTTACGAGGCAAGCATTGAAACAAACAAGATCTCAAGGTTAAAGTTTAATTGGTCAGAAAATTCATGTAACCAAATCGTCTAAAACTTGAATTTTGTGGTTAAAAGAGCCTTTACTGGATGCTTTCTGCTTATTTTAACTTTTAAATCCTTAGTTTTACAAAATGTGAAGTAGTCCCTTAGGAAAAGTGTATGTATCATATGGAAGATCTTTCGTAAAAAAAAGGCTATATGTAGATTATTTATCAGTCAGAATTGTTATATGAGTAGTTTCTCCTCCTCTTTGTAAATTACATCAGGAAATAGGATTTTTAAAGCATAATTAGATATACTTATGTCTAGTCTTCAAAATCTGGCTTAAAATATTTCTTGAGATATCACTGCTGAAGAAAATACCACTTTGACATAATATTGCTTTTCCAAAGTTCATTTTCTGAATCTCATTTTGAATACTTGAAGACAAAAAGACAAATTATTTTTAAATCCTTTATTTACATATTTTCTAGTATATTAGGGTGAACAAGAGTTAATTATAACATTAGAGACTACAGGGTCTAAAATAGTTATTAAAGACAATACAGAAAGATCATCTTTGGGAAGAAATTCCAACTTGACAGTTCCCAAGTAAATGGTCTGTGAAGTAAGTGAACCAAGTTATCTGACATTTTAATGCCAGGGTATTTTTTTTAAAAAAATCCTTATTATAAAATAAGGTAATTTATTACATGGATCTTTTTTTTTTGCATGAATCTTTTGATTGATTATCTCTAGGGAAGACAACGTCAATGATTAGTCTGGAAAAAGGGTAGGGAGAAACTTACATGGGAAATTCTAAGGCTTCCCTGTGTGAGGAAGAGATCAGAGATAGGAATGGTGTGTTTATATACAATGATGATCTATATATATCATCATGCACATTGAATCCTGATTGCTTTCTGAATCTTGCTAAAGCTGCTGTAACATCTAAGCTACTGATTCTATATACGTATTACAAACTTCAAAAGTCACCTCTGTTGACAGCAAATGCTTTAGCTATTCTGGGCTTTATGCAACATTCCCTACTGAAGTATTAATTCTACAGTAAAGTAATTAAAAGCTCCTGTCCTGAAATTATAGTTGCTGAGTTGGAATCAGGCTTTGCCATTAACTAGTTGCATGCTTTTAGAGAAGTTCCTCATCCTTAGATGAGGAACTCTAAGCCTTGAGTTCCTCATCTGTGATCTGGAAATAACAATAGTGCTGTTACCGTGGAGTGTTGCAAGTATGAAATCCACAAAGGTTCTCAGTGTAGTGGCTGCCTGAGGCATAATATGCATGCAATAAATATCAGCTATCATCATCATTATCATTAATTAAGAACTAAAAGGAATGTAACATAACTTTATTTTTCATAGTGATCTTTTTGGGAGTATGCTGAAAGAAATGATTTGGTATCTCTGGATCCTGAATTCAAAATCCTTAATACTTAGAGAAAAAACCTGGGCTCTTTACAATTACTGTGCAGTTTTTGAGATAATAAATGTAAAGCATGTCACATAGTGCCAGATACTCAGTAAGGTAGGAGGTATATGGTTACTGTTATCATCACTATTTCATAGACTTATTTCTTGTCCATTATGGCTTGATCCATGGATGACTGAGGCCAATAGGCAGAAGTTACCCATGGCTGTCTGGGACAATATTGTGGAGAAGGTGAAGTTTGTGGTTAGTATACACCTCTCTTTAAATTCCTTTTCCCCTCAAAAGAAGGTACCCCATAGATACCTGTTGGTCTAGACCTCTTATCTCTCCCTCTGACAAATATGTTTTTGGAAAAACATTAGTTAAATAACTGAATTTTATATATTATATTCAGGCTAAGTTTTTATATGTTGACACATAATTTATTAAATCAAGACAATGATGGAATGGCCTGCGTGAGCCGGGGTAACTACCTTGTGAAAATCCTTCTCAGGGCCTCTCAAATTGCACTATAACCATGACACTTACAAATCTGGCTCTGGTTATAAAGGAATCATGTTCAAGGGAATTGCTCAATGGAAGATATTAAAAGTATTAAAATCAAGAAGGCATGCAGAGAACCACAGGATAATTACAATGATGCACTGTTAAGATCATACTTGATTAGCAAACTACTGGCCCATATGATTTTGTCTTATTTGTCATTGAGAAATACTTCTAAAGCAAAAATTACCCATTCTTCTGGAAATGCACTCCCTTGGCAACAGTATGATGTATTTAAAACAAAATCTAGAAACCATCATGCATTCATTTAAAACTCCTTTGAGATTGGAATTTTATTTACCTGAGAACTGTGGCATCCTATTGTGAGCCCAATTTTCTAAATTTAATTTATGAACATATAATCTTGTTAATTGACTATGAACATGACTTCTGAGGGAAAAAGATCTGCCTAAATATCCACCACCTTTACAATCTAAGGGCAGTGGGATCTCCGTCTATAGGTAAGAAGGAATGCCACCAGAGTGGGAGACTATACTTTTGTGCTTTAGAAATGGAGACAGAGATTGAGAGGAAGGTCTAAGTTTACTGAAGGACATGTGTCCCACCTCACTCCAGCGTTACTGGACAGACCCAGAGCTGGACAAAGGAAGGGGCTTCTTTGGTGACAGTGGCCTCTTTAGCCTCAGGACCATGGAGGGACGCCTGTTCCTCTGTGAAAAAGTAAAGGGCCCTGTGTGATGCTCTGCCTGTATGTAATATCCCAAAGGCAGGTAGGAATCAAAAAGAACATTCCTCTAACTTGTATTTATCTAAAATTGCTGATTATGTAGATAACATTACATACAGCCCAAAGACAGAAGCAACTTACAAACATCCAATGTTATGTGAGGCAACCTCAAATCTGATTTTGATACTGTGGAGTGGACTTGATGTGTCGTTGGATCAAGGAGAGGAGAAAGCACAGAAACTAGCAGTTTCCTGGGGAGTTTTGAGGAAGCTCAGGAATTCAAATAGAGATGTAACCACATGAGAAGTGCAGCCCCCTCCCAGGGGGAGAGAATGCCAGTCTACTAGGCAATCTAACAGGAGCTACGTCACTCCAGTAAATCAGCTGCCCCCAATCCGTGGGCTTCAAACCCCTGGGGAACTAAAGGGAATTTCAAGGATTCATAAAACCATGTCTAAATTGAGCTTATTTATAGAAGATTTTATATATACATATATATACTGATAAAATACATATATATAATGCACATACCTAATACACATACATATATGTATATATGTAAAACAATATTTTTAATGTGTGTAGAAGCTACTTAAATACACTGTTGACTTGAGTAGTGTTTTATTTTCTCAATCAAGAGACAATGAAAGTTGTGTTATTTTCATTACAGAGGTCTGCAAAATGTTTTGGCTCTGAAAAATGACTCTCATGTGAAAATGCTAGAATCCAGAGCAAAAAGTATTCTATTCCTAGGGCCAGCCCCGTGGCCTAGTGATTAAGTTCAGCATGCTACACTTCGGTGGCCCAGGTTCAGTTCCCAGGCACAGACCTACACCACTCATCAGCGGCCATGCTGTGGTGGTGACCCACATACAAAATAGAGGAAGACAGGCACAGATGCTCGCTCAGGGCAAATCTTCCTCAAGGAAAAAAGAGGAAGATTGGCGAGGAATGTTGACTTAGGGCGAATCTTCATCAGCAAAAAAAAAAAAAAAAGTATTCAATTCCTAAAACATAACAGTATTCCACTTCTGAAGTATAATGAAGTACCTATTAAAATGGTTACCATTTGAGTTTGAATTGTTTTAAGTGTTTTTTCTGTCTTTTTGGATGTGTATGTGTGTACTAACTAATGACCCTATATGAATTTCCAAGTCACAGACCACGAGTACAAGTCAAGTGGTGTGTTCAGGGCCCTGCCAACAAAAATGAGAGTTCTCTGCTGTCATAAGAATAAACACAAGCTCCTCTGGGTTCAGCAGAGAGGGAATGACTGCCTCTTTCCCATATTCTGTCTGAGCCCAAGGTGGCAGTCAAGCCATTGTAGGGCAGTGCTAATCTGGGGGGGCAAGTCACACTGTCTTCTCCACTCCCACTGCTGCTCAGGTGAAAACAGAGCAAAGTAAATATCAAAGTTATTCCAGAAAAAAACTGAGAGAAATGATTAAAAATGCTCAAACATCTAAAGGTCAGGAAGGTGTTTGGACAGGGGAGTGAAGCTCTATTCTCTGCTCTGGTGAGAGCTGAGTATTGACCATGGGCATTATCTTCAAGCAAATGCTATGGAGGAATTGGGCACCAAAGGGGAGATATGAGAAATTCAGCTTGGTTTATGCCCAGTGTTCATATGCAGAATATATAAGCTGTATAAGCTCTGCAGATGCTAGAAATTATTGTTATTGACTTTTGTAAGCAATGGTTTGTTTTATACATCTCCAGATTTAATAAGCCACTCCATCCAAAAATGGAACAACTTTTGCTATTTATTTATCAAAGTTTCTTTGAACAACAGACACTGGGAATTGAATTATAAATATCTAGGCCCAAACCAGAAAATTTTAAATCCCTTTTAGCAGGACTATTTTTTGGTATAAAATGAATATATATTGAAGTTACTTGTCCATTTGTCACTCATAAAGCACGGCTTAAGAAAATACCTAATGTAGCACTCTATAAAGAAATAACCATTAATGAATAACTGAATAAAATCTGCCCATTCTTCATATGATTCTACACATATCTTGGACTATACGCATGACTCTGATACATATAAATATGGTAATGTTATATCTATATCTATAGGAAAAGGCAAAGATCTTTCTTCAAATAAGTGATTTTTTTTCTCATTACAGTCCAAATTCCCTCTTGAGAGAAGTGATATTTATGACAATTGTTGGGAAGATTTATTGTCCATTTATTCCTTCAGATACTCACTTGTCATTGTTGGTCAAAGCCAGACCATGGGATAGTGGAGGTTCAGACCAAATTTCCTTGGTAGTCTATTTTCCTGCCCTAAATGTTTCCCCTGAGTTGCCTTTTGGTGTTATAATGTTAGCTTAAATGGTGAGAAACTATAAGAAGTAGCCATCTCAAGTCATATACATACCCACCAATGTATATTAATACCAATATATACCCATTATCTCATTTAGAGCTCTATAATATAAAATTTCATATAAGAAATGTATTTTACAGCTAGCAAGTAGAAAAAGTTCAGGTCTCCTGAGGAGCTGGTATTTATAATGTTTACAATGTATTGCCATGTTTTCATTTTCAGTTCGGCAATCAAGAAACAAATTTTGTGGCCTGCATGTTTGCATTTTGTTGTTTTTCTAGTGATTTTTGCTTATTCTTATTTTATTTCTTGAGGTTTTATATTTTATTTGAAATCATATATTATCCTTTTATACCATGTGGTTTTGTTGGTTCATTAAGCTACCTCAGTTCCTTACTAGACAAATGCAGGGGATATAGATGCAGATATAGGTATAGACAGAGTTCCAGACTTATAGCTAAGCATGCGCTCTCTGTGCATGTGTGTGTATTAAACTGCACAATTCAATTTAACTCATTTCAGATCTTCTCCTTATATAAAGGTAGTTTTAGTTTCCAAAGATTCATGAGATCTACACTCTATCTTGGTAAATATAGCCATATACACAGTGTTTACCTTTAAGGGGATTGAAACAATCTTGGAACTGTGTTCTCAACATAGCCAGTTATAAAGTATAATTAAACTTTTAAGGAAATTAGAGAAGTAACTGTGGAAAATCTACCTCAGGAGGTCATCAGGCAGGAGTGTTTAGCTCTTCACACATTTCCATGCCCATTCTTCTGAAACAAATACATCCTCAGGAGATTGCTTTTGCTTCTTTTTCCCTGATGGATGCTCACCACACGCTCTGCTCTCAAGGGCCAACATCCTAAATGACATGGCTCCCATCTAGCTTAATAAAAAGATAATCCTTTTTTTTTTTTTGGTTTTATTTATGGGCATACTACAATTTTAAATGAACTGTAAGTGAACCCATTCTAGGGCTATATATAAAGAAAATCATGATTGTAAATCGCCACCCGAGGTACATAGAAAGTCACCCAAAGACACCACGAACTATTTGAAACGGACCTATTCTCAATGAAAACACCATGTTCCCTCTGACTTTGACAAGCAGAACTCGTGGAACTGTAACTCTTAGAAAAGATTTGTTGGAAAATGAGTCTGGGCACTGAATAAACCCAGAGAAACATTCTAAGGGATGGTGTGGCAATGAGTCTCAAGCTGTATTGTGTTTCTCTCAGGAGACATTTTTCCAGACCTCTGAAATGCACTGACTCCTTAACCAAATGAATTTTGGAAAACATTTTTAAAAACTAGTAAAAACTTTTAGTAAAAGTAAGTTGAGCCCAGGAGAGTAAAATACAGGAGCCCCACTTTGGGTACAATGATAGAGCCCCCATTGTATGAAGATAAAAGATAGATATGATGGGCAATGAATCTCCGAAGCATGAGGCTCTAAAATGTAACCCTCCAATAACTAAGTATATATATGTTAGTTCCCACTGCCCATTCCTCTACTATCCTTCCCCCTTTATATATATAAATTTAAGTTGAGTTAATACATTAAAAATATTTGAAGCAATGTTTTATCATCTCATAACTACAGCCAAAGATTTTGAAGAACTATGAGAGTTGAGATGCTATTTCACTGCCACCCAGTTCAATAAATAAAGATTGTGAGGACATTCATCATGAACTCTAAAATAGAGAAACAGACAAAGAAAAGTTAACTCTCAACAGTACTTTGCCCAGTTGGTTTTTTGCTGCGTTTCTGTTTCTTAGTCAACATTCACTGATTCAGTATCATGCCTGGCTGTGTGTGTTAACACCGTTCAAGATGTAAAGACAGGAAATTTTAAGACACACCCAGAATAGGATTCAGCCCAAATTCCAACCAGACCAACTTGGCTCTATAAGCATGCTCTTCATCATCACTGACCCTGTTTTCTGGGATATGAATGATATTACAGCAGAATATGACTGGTGTCCTAACTGACATATCTATAAAACGCTATGGTATTAACTGAGGATACCAGCTTGGCCACACCTTACCCTATTTTCAATGTGTTTCCCACCTCTTACTGAAAAGTAATGCTGATTACAGAATTGAGAAGCCTAGTCAATCCTTAGAAAACTCTTACAAAATTCTCACTGTATTTTATACTCTCCAGTCCCATTATTATTCCAAACTCTGGAGTCTTTCTTGCTTCCTATTTCTCTAGTATCCTTCCCCCTGTATCCCTCCCTCTCGCTCCCTCTCCCTATAGGACTTAAAAATCATGGCTCCGGATATGAAACTTTCATTGTATAAACTAAATCCTCTCTGTGTGTCTGTGTGTGTATATATACATAGAGATAGAGAGAGAGAAAGAGAGAGATCACAGTCAATATTATGTCATGAATGAAAAATAAAATATTCATGAACAATTCCTCTACATCAGTAAATCAAAATTCCACACCATCCAAATTCCCTTCCAGTCTTTTTTCAGATGCATGGTTTCACTTACGAAGACTCATTTTTTATGTACAAGGTAGTATTTGATTTTTAAAAAAAATGTCTCATGGAAAATACTAAAACTATTACACATTAAATTATTTAATATTCAGAATACCTCCACAAAGAAGGTATTAATACCTTCCATTTTACCTCTTAGAAAAGAAAGACTGCAGAGAGGTTGGGTAAGTTGCTTGTGCAAGTTTACAAGTACTAAGTAGCCAATAAGGGTTTCAGACTCAAGGTTATGACCTTTCTACTGAGCTTCATTTCCTTTATGTCTCCTAACATAAGCTTATCTCATATCTCTGATAAAAATTGTCTGAGATGCTACACAGTTGGGATAATTTTCATTTTAAGTCTACCAATTTCCCCCTTGGTGGATACATTTAACTGTATTTTGACGGTTCTAAGATGCACTTTTATAAAACATTTTAACATCTCTTACATAAGGATGCATCCCACAGTCAAAGGCAATCGACATTCACTGTTGGCCAGGTCGCAGCAGTGACAGACTTGTCATTGCCTGTGCTGGAGTAAACATGGTTATATTCTCAATGACACAACTGGACAACTGTAATTCCTTGATGTGGAGTCCACACACAACTAAGAGCCACTGGAGGAGAAAATGGGAGTCCTGGCTGTGTTCTGAAAACATTTTGTTGACGTATTCTTCTAAGAGCAAGAAACCACCAGCCTCAAACCTTACACAACTTGTGGGCATCCTGGAAGAAAATCCCAGAGACAACTGCAGAGCATTAATAAGGAATGCCTGTCACCAGTGCTCTTGGTGGCATAAAGATTTATGGGAAAATATGGACTTTGATGACTCAAGCTGAAAAGTGATTCTCAGAAGAGCTGGACTTCGTATGAAAAGAATTCTAAGAATAACTCAACCAGTTACATCACTTATGCTTTCCTTTTTTGTATGCACAAAATAATATAAGATAAAAATTTATGTTGAAATAACCCTATAAAGCTCTCTCAGTATTTGTTATTGCCTAATTAGTAGTGCTTCTTTCTTTTCTCGGTTGCGTGTTTTGCAATAGATGACATCTTAGAGGTGGTAAAATATGGGTAATTTATTTAGACTGTCATTGTTGGACATTCTTGTTTCCAAATGTTTGCTATTAAAGAAAGATAATGCTTTAATAAACCTCCTTTTGTATTTATAGTCTCTCTCTTTTGTACTATATTCATTTAGCAAACACACAGGTGGAGGATTATAGGATAAGAAGAAATGAATATTTCTATTGCTTTATTTTGTTAATAAAATCAAATTACACTGCCAACAGCACAGTATTCTAGTTTTACAACTGAATTAACATATTATCAACATTTTAAAATATTGTTTAATTCAAAAGACCAGAATACATCATTATTTTAATCAGCATTACTTGGATGATAAAGTTATTTTCCCACACACTTATTTACCAATCACATTTTCTCCTATTAAAATCATCTTTTTCCTCTTCTTTATTTCTTTATCTATAGAATGTAAAGAGTTATATTGGCAATATGTGTGCTTCTTTATATGTATTGATAGAAACCTTTTATCTATCACATTTGTACAAATATTTTCTCATCCATTTTACTTTCTATTTTGTTTATATCCCCATGTAGCAGAAGTTATAAATTTTAAATAATTAAATGTCTTTGTGATTTTTTTCTATTTTTGCAAAGTTTGATAAATATTGTTTTGTTTTTAACTCATCAATTTGAAACTTAGTACATGAAATGAAATATGAATCTAAATTGTTTTTCAGATAGCTAACTTGTTATCCTATTTACTAAATAGTCCTTTTATTAAGTATTTTTCCGTTTCTAATTGTTTTGAGATGCTACACTTACAATATATTTTTCTTATTTGCATTATAAGTTATTTCTTGGTTGTATTTTCTATTCCATCGATCTTTTTTATTTGTTACGAAATACACCCTGCCTTTCTCCATAAAGGAGGTCATGCATTAAAAATGTGACAAAATAGTCTGAAATTGAACTGGGTTTAAGGAAAAGGAAAATATAACAAATAAACAAAAAACCAAAGGTTAGAATAGAATGGAACCATGATTGAAGCTAGACACGTATATCAGAATGTCCTCACAGGTGCTGTGGGTGGGTTACAACTTCAGCTCAGTTTCCTAGTAGCCAGTGCAGAAAAGAGATCCTTATCAATTACACAATTCCCAGTGTCCTTGGGATGGAAACAAAACAACCGTTGAGAAGTCATTCAGGTAGCCTTTGTACGAAGCTCGGGGGTATTTCTCCCTGGGTGCCCCGTAATGAAGGCATTCTGGGATGTAATGAATAAGTTACTAGACAATATCCTTACAATTAATGTAACAATGATTCCATGAGGCTCCATATAAGCTCTCGGCTCCCCAACAAAAAAAAAGTAAATTTAGGCTGATGTTTAAGGCAGTCTTATCTTGTTCACTGTTGCATGCTCATTGCCTGGCACATTCTTGGCACATAGTAGCTGCTTAGCAAATATTTACTGAATGAATGAAAGACTAAAATATTGAGTGACATCACTCACAAAGTTTTATGTCCCATGAAATGCTTGTAGGCTGGCTATCTACTACAGGTGGTTCAGTGTAGTCTCATACGTCTCTGCACTTAATTGATCTGGGAATAGCTTTAGCCCTTCGTGAAGTTGGAGTGACGAACATGCACTAATACCATACTGTTTGATTTATTGTTGCTCTATAATCCATGTTTTTAATCTTATTGGGCTAATCCTCCTTCATTTTGTTTCTTTTCTCAAAGTATTTTTTCCTATTATTTTGTCTCACCCTTTCAGTTCAATCATCACTAAAATGGTCTGCTCTATTATCACTAAGTATGGTGTCCTTAAGTCCTGCTTTGCCCAGGGCAGCCCAGTTTATGCTTGTTGTCCCAGCATATTATTTCATTCTCAAAAGTGTCCAGATTCGGATGATAAATTATGTGGTCATCCTACTTACATATTTCTCAATTTTGTCCATTGTATTCATTCCCACACCTTCTCCATAATCTGAACATTCCTCCCTCCCAATTGGCCGTACAGCCCACTACCTGTTCCATTCCAGTCTCCTCCTGCTTCCATTCTTGCTCTGTTCCAGCCCCTTCTCTACCTTGCAGCCCTAATGGATGCCCCTTTTCTGCTTCAAATATTTTAAAACATGTATACTGAATAAATTAGCTAATAAATTCTCATGCATTTTCCCCAAAAGTGTTTTATATTTATTTTATCAAACTTCAAGACAAATCTCTGTTGTGATTTTGTGCTTAATTGATTTGGATATTAGTATACTTGGTAAATGAATTGCTCTCAGTCATTTAACTTATTTTATTTCCTGAAGGATTGTTTCTATCCCTTTTCCCCAAAACTTAAACTTTCGAATTTTATCCAGAACTCGGAAGCCTATACAATGCTAAGTCTATAGTGAGCTATGTAATTTGTGGATTTTATTTTAAGGATACATTAAGAATAAAGAAACTTGATTTATACCCTTCAATTCCAGATTAAAGGATCACCACTCATTGTGGCAAATGGTTAGTGAGCCTCTTGTATACTTTGCAATAAAGCTAATATAGTACTTTTATTCTTCAAAGCCTTCCACCTCAATTCATATTTTCATTCTCACAGCATATCTACCAGGCAGGTATTTTATCCTGAAAAAATAGTTGAGGAAAATGAAAAGCATGGGTTTTGATCAAACAATAAAACTGTAATAAAAGTGAGTGTAGAAATGGTCTTAATTCCTAATCCTAGCCATTTAATTTCTTTGTGAGACAGAACAAAGTAATAAGGAAGTAAAATTTGACATTAGTAACGACACATAGTTATCTTAATTCTCAAAAAAAAAATCTTTACTGTTTTTATGAAGAACTGGCTTTGTTTTTACTTGGAGATTAAGTGTATCCATTTAGGAAATACTTTCTCTTTTCTCAATTGGGGTAAGAAAGAAATTGATTTAAGTAGGAAAAAGCCTCTAGGTTACACTAAAATAGAATGTTAAAATATAAGTCCCATCCATACATCTTAATAGTCAGGAGGGACATTATGTACTGTTATAGAATATAAGTATTCTGCAAAGCAGTTCAATTGATATGCTCTACAGGTACTTACAGATGGGTACTTTCCATCCCTAAGAGTTTCTACTTGGTCAAAGAAGAAGAAAAGGAAGATCATCCAAAACCAGAAGGTGAACCTAGATGGAAAAAACACGATTACCATCGAGATGCTGGTAGTTGCAAAAGTCCTCCATTTCACCATGCTGGTTACAAAAAAAATAAACTTACATTTGTTGCTCTGGAGAATATCAAGAAAAAAATTTGATCCACTGTCTAAGCACTTGATAGTATGAACAATTTGAAATGTTAGACAACAAATAAAAGCATTAAGCACTAACCTTTCAGTATTGAATGTTACCAAATAAACAGCCGGATGCTGCTGACATTAATGCCTATACTGTGCTGCTCTAGTTTTATGGGTACAATAAACCCTCCTGGATGATGAACATTTTGTAATTCAGAGAATGACTCATGGAAAATACAGTTTTCATTTGCTCAAGTGCTGTAGGATTGAATTTAGAAGTATCTCGCTGTGTTGAAATTGATTCAATTTGAATGGCAATCCAAAAGCTACAATAAACTTTAAAAATGTACAAGTATGTTTTGCTTCTTTCATCTATTTGGGAAAACAGAAGCAAACAATATAATAACGTTCCTGGGACCCATTGCACAGTTATATCCGATTACACAAGCATTATATAAAACAGAGTCATGAATGTCACATGTATTTATGGAAAAAATAAACATAAACCAACTAAAGCCAATTTTTAAAAGATGTGAGATGACATCCAATAAAATACTACAATTGAGGTTCATTCTGTTCAAAACTTTTTTGAATGTTTGTATACCTTCATTTAGATTGACCTAATGGGCCGACATCTGGAATTTTAAGAAGTATATGCCAAAGCTACAGGAAAAGACTCACCAAATGATTCTTTTAAGACAAATCTAAACCAATACAGTTAAGATAGAATTAAGTTTAAACCTGTAATTTGTATTCTGCTTTTCTCTGATCTCAATTATTGTGTTAAAAGGCTTAAGCAATCACCTACCACTAATAATTTTCTCATTTCATTTCTTCTTGAAGATTTAATTAGGTCTGACCCTGAAGAGCATGGCGACTTGGTCACTCCAGCAAGGCAGCAGTTAGGAGAAATAATTTCTTAACAGCAAGAAATGTCTTTCTTTAGGATCTTAAAACTAAGTAGACTCTCATGGATGTTAGGATGTATGAATGACTTTTCAAAGACGCATTCATTGCAATGATTTACTTTGAATGTATTCCCAGAAAAATAAAATGTTTTGAGCTTTGAAGATTAATTTTTTTAAAAAAGTTCATGTAGAAAACATAACTTAATCTTTATAATATCTCTCTGCAGGAGATGGTTAACTCTGTCTACATCTCAGTCTAACTCTGAGTCTGAACTTCATTGTAGCAACTCCTCATAAAACCATACTCCTGTCTCAAGGTTTTCAGCACACACACCTTCAGATATGTACAACTGTTTATGTACAGAGGTTAAAAAAGAGAGAGAGAGAAAATTTGGTATATTTTAAAGTACTCCTTTTCCAGTCTGAAATTCCATGGTTCTATAACTGGGTTATTTTTACCATGGACAATAACAAGCTGGATCCAGCTTTACCAGAGTCATGCATCTACCTATAAACAAGTAAACACACAAAACACAAAGATAAAAAAACAAACGACAGTGTCCACTTTTCTCCAGGCAACTTAGAAATGAGTACATTTTTAAATTCCTTTTAACTTTCGAAAAAGAAAAATAACCTCATATAATTGCACTGATCATTGTTTCACTAAATCTCAGTTGAAAAATTTGTTACAGTATCATTTCCCCATTCCAGTGTAATTTCTATATATAGATTGTCTTCATTATTTCACTCTTTCTTAAAAATATACTTTTATAATCTGGCCTACAGAGTTGCCATTCTACTATGTTACCTTAGAGAAGTCACTCAATAGCCTTGTTTTATAACAAGTTGTACAGGCACATACTGGAATGTTATCCACCAGCTGGTTCAGAAGTCGATGGTTTATAAATGTGCAAATATCTGAGATTTGGGGATGAAAGATACTATTATGTTATTACCATGAATGTACGATTACTGTAAATACTGTGGTAAGCCAGGCCAGAAAGAATCTATTAAGTTAACATTATGCATTCTTTGGGTTTTGCGGTTTCTGAAACTCCCCCATCATTCAGTGCCAATTGACATTTATAAACACCATGGAACCTGACTACCAGGCAGCTTTATTTCACTTCCCTGCCCCTCCCTTTCCCTCTTTTCCGCCCCACAATCTTTATCTAACCTCTGTGACCAATCCCGACTTGTTTATTATCAGTAGAAAAATAGTGTCGAAATGTTTATACTCAATCAATTTGTAACTAGTGAGAAATGACTTTATGGGGCTGTTTGATCCCCGCTGGTAGGAGAAAGCCTGGGTTATGTCTAATGGACTTTTTCCATCTCCTTCAGTGGCAATGTGTGGCAAAAGGACTGTAAATGAAGATAGACTGTGTGATGAATTACGGCGCTCAAGACTGAGGTAAAGGACAGTTCGGGAAACAAAAAGCTTTTGTCCGAAGGATGTTCTGTGGAACAAGATCACTGATAGCACTCTCCCATTTTTCATATTATTTTAAAACGTTTTTTGGCCTTTATACTGTTTTCAACAACATTTTTATGTAATCAAGTGAACCAAGTGAATGACGGCTTGGAGAGAGAGATTTGAATGGCTCTGAATGGAGCACTTGTTTTCAAAGCAACTTTTGCTGTGCTTGGTTTCATCTCCTATGAGTCTTTCTCTAAGGACATTACCGTAGACTCGTACATGTTTTATCTAACATTTTGCAAAGCATTTTCTGAAATATAAGTCTTGGGAACATTTGCTTATTGGTTAGAAGCCTAAATGATAATCAATGCAAAAAATCATTATAGTGGCATGCAGAAATCATTGTGCATTGAAAAAAAAGGCATCTATTAAGTTAGACTGTGTAGGACCAGGAGAGTAAAGACAAGCAGGTTGGATTACAGATCCATGTTGACATTCGACATCTATTTTTTTGCTTTTCTTTTCTACATTTTCCCCTTTTCCTACCTCTCTCCCTCCATCTCTTTTGCTCTGTCTTCTTTTCTTCTAGAAATATTTATTAAGAATTTCCTATGTGCTAGACTTGTACCAGTGAGAAAAAATTAACAGCCCCTGCCCCGACAGGCTTTAGGTCTAAGGAAAGAGAGGCGTTAATCAACTATTCACTCTCATAAATGTACAATTTCAAAGCAAGATAAATGCTCTGAATGAAAGGGACAGCTCTATAAGAGGGTTAAACAGAAAACCTAACACTGATAGTTTTAAGGGACTGGCATCCTACAGTCAGGAAGTCTGTATGCAGAACAACATTTGAGCTGGAATATGAAGAATGTGGAGTTGACTAGGTGAAAGGATTTTGGAGGAAGAAGTAGTATATGCAAAGGCCCTGTGGTAGGAGGTTTATATGAACTTGTGTAGCAAGAAAGCACAAAGTAAAATGGAGGATAGATTAAAATGAGGTTGCATAAGGTATATGAAATGTAACCATTATGAACCAATTTGTACTCATCCTATTGTACCTTATTGTATCAATAACAAAATGTCAAACTTGTTTTGCTGGGGTAATGAGCAAAAAACCCTGCAAGTCATGTAGCTGGAGCATGCTCAGAAGATGGAAATCTTGTCCTCAGATGACCTCAGGCTGCCCAGGAACAAAAAATTCCCTAACTATGGAACACAATGTGAAGAGAAAGGGGAATGGGGAACCTAATAAGAAGCAGGGGGTCCCTTAGTTTGTAGCACACTGGATGTATAAAACTGTCACACTCCCACCTTCCAATCAGATTCTGCCAAGTTAGCATTTTGTATAACCACTCCCACTACCAATTCCTTAAAAATCTGTCCCCACTTCAGCTCTGGGGAGCCCTGCCTTCTGTCTCCTTGGTGGTTGACCTTGCAATAAAGCTCTTTCTTCTCTCAAAAGCCCATGCTGTAGTATTGGCCTCTATGCACATCAGGCAGCGAGCCCTTGCTTGGTAACAAAAAGATGCTCAATATTACTAATCATAAAGGAAATGCAGATCAAAACCACAATGAGATATCACCTCCTGATGTTAGAATGGCTATTATAAAAAAGAAAAAAAGATAACAAGTGTTGGTGAGGGTGTAGAGAAATTGGAATGGAGGTTCCTCAAAAATTAAAAATAGAACTACCATATGATCCAGCAATCTCATTTCTGGGTATATATCCAAAAGAACTGAAATCAAGATCTCAAAGAGATATCTGCACCCACATGTTTATTGCAGCACTATTCAAGATAGCCAAGATATGGAAACAACCTAAATGTTCATTGACAAATGGATAAAGAAAATGTGGTATATATAATGGAATATTATTCTGCCTTAAAAAAGAAGGAAATCCTACTATTTGCAAAAACATGGATGAATCTAGAGGACATTATTCTGAGTGAAATAAGCTGGTCACAGAAGGACAAAAATTGCATGATTCCACTTACATGAGGTATCTAAAATAGTCAAATTCATAGAAGCAGAGAAGAGAATGGTGGTTACTAAGGGGTGGGAGGTGGGTGGAGAAATGGGGAGTTGTTGCTCAATGGGTATAAAGCTTCTGTTATGCAAGATGAATAAATTCTAGAGATCTGCTATACAACACAGTGTCTATAGTTAGCAATGCAGTATTGTGCTCTTCAAAATATGTTAAGAGGATAGATCTCGGTTGAGCCTTCTTACCATAAAAACAACAAACAAATCCAAAGAACCACAAAAGAACACAAGGAAATTTTTGGAGGTGATGGATATATTTAGTATCTTGATTGTACTGATGGTGTCACAGGCGTATGCATATGTCTAAACTCATCAAAATGCACACATTAAATAGATGTAGCTTTTTGCATATCAATTATACCTTAATAAAGCTAAAAAATATATGAATAAAATGAGGTTGGATGAATAAACAG
This sequence comes from Tapirus indicus, assembly GCA_031878705.1. Classification (NCBI taxonomy): domain Eukaryota; kingdom Metazoa; phylum Chordata; class Mammalia; order Perissodactyla; family Tapiridae; genus Tapirus; species Tapirus indicus. The sequence goes on along the minus strand of CM062937.1, from coordinate 26,251,630 downwards.
ATGCCAGATCACACAGGGTCTAATGGGTCAGGAAGCTACTGAGGATTTCAGACTAGAGAATGACAAGACCCTATTTTCATTTTTAAAGGGCCACTAAGACTGTGATATGAATAATAGACTAGAGGGAATCAAGAATGGATTCAGGAAAACTAAATTAGGAGGCTATTTCAGAGTCCAGGCAGAAGATGATGGACTTCTATCCCAGATCACTGGAAATAAATTAGAAAAATAGGGTCATCAAAATGTCCTTTGGTTTATTTCCACTGAGGAAATGTTTGTATAGATGTGGCTTCTCCTCTGGGTGGTGACCAGAAGTCATAGCTGGGAGAATGGCCTGTGAAGTTATTCTGAACACATCAGTCTCAGTGCCTGTCATGATGAAGGTCACTTCTGAGTTAAAGACATCCACCTAGTCACTGACTTGGGGAAGCAGAGTGAGGCAATTCTTTAATAATGATTATCAGAGTTGATCAGATTAGCCACCCGATTCAAGGCAGCTCTTTTTATAGGCTGATTCTTGAAGTGGCCTGGTACGGAGAGAGGTCTGGGGTGTGAATGGAGAATTTGATGCCCAAAATATGACACTCCCAGTACATTTCACTTTAAATAGTGGTTCTCAATGGGGGCAATTTTATTTCCCAGAGGACATTTTCAACATCTGGAGCCATTCTTATGTGTCACAACCTGGGAGGTGAGCGCTACTGGTATCTAGTATATACAGGACACGGATACTACTAAATATCCTGCAATACACAGGTTGGCCCCCACAACAAAGACTTATCTGGCCCAAAATATTAATACAGCCGAGGTTGAGAAACTCTGACGTTCGAGAACAGAACTGATCGAGACTTCCATGTATTGTGAATATGGCAGAAAAAAAACAATTCTTAGCTTAGTGATGAAAACTACATGAGAAATGGGATGTTTAAGGAAAACAGCTGAGACATGGTTTAACAGGGTAGCTTATATTCAGTACCTCGGATATTTATTCAACCAACATTTACTAAACATCAAACAAAACTCAAAATACTTGTTTAAAAGAGAGATAATACCCAAGATGTTTTCACAGGCTTACTAATCTCCAACACTTCTTTGAATGTAAATTTTTTTTTTTCTTTTTTGTGAGGAAGACCAGCCCTGAGCTAACATCCATTGCTAATCCTCCTCTTTTTGCTGAGGAAGACTGGCCCTGGGCTAACATCCGTGCCCATCTTCCTCTACTTTATATGGGACGCCGCCACAGCATGGCTGATCAGCAGCGCGTCGGCAGGCGCCTGGGATCTGAACCTATGAACCCCGGGCTGCCAAGCACGGACTAAACCACTGCACCACTGGGCCAGCCCCTGAATGTAAATATTTTATAAGGCATTTTTTTTCAGAAACCAAATTTGTAATTTTCCAAAGTTGACATGCAATTTGATTCTGTTGGCAGATAATGCAATTTATTTCCTTGTCTATGCCTTTTCATTGTTACAGAGCTGGAAAAAGAAATACATTATGTATAATGAAGTGAGTTTATAGTGTTAATATTTAATAATTTTGGTTTAAATTCTATTTATAAGTAATTTCTTTTATTCCCATATGTTCTCTCTTTTATCCTGTTTGTCCTTCCAGATGTACTCCCCACCCTTCTCCACCTGTGCCCAGATGATTGATCTTCATAGACTGTGTCAACAGATGCACTTGGCCCCTCGCTTTGAGTTGGGTTGGTAATGAGGGGCTGAGAGAGGAAATTAAGGTGAGGGTCTTTATTCCTGCACCGCTTCCTTGAGAGGTCACCACAGCCTAGTGGTGTCCCCTCAGCTCATATCAGACAGCCCTCTGCACAGCTCTGTCTGTCTCTACTCACCTCTTTCAGGCTAGAGTTGGAAACAGAGCCCCTGGACACTACAATGTCTCTTGTATTTTCCCTATACCATGGCCACACCATTGAGAAGAGTCTCCTTATTAAACTCTCATCATAGTATCCTAATTGTACTATTTTCTACTGAGATCTTAATTAATGCAACTTATATCATTATGGTTTAAATGTTCATGAGGATTTATGAAGATTTCATAAAAGTCTTCACAAACTACTTTGCAGTTGATCCACAAATGATATGGATGGTATATCCATGTAAATTAGAATGAATCCACAGACGCAGCATTTCGAACACAAGACTCTAAATAAAATCAAAGCATAGGCCAGAAGAAAAACTTCGTAACTCTTTAGATGATTCCAGATGTCAGTGGAGCATTTGCATAGCCCTCTGAGAACAAAGACTTTGGGGGAATCTTAAAGAACTAGAATTCTTTCATGAACTTCCTTAGTACAATCAATTCTCTTCTTTTATGACCCAGTATAGTCAACACATCTCCTAAAGTACGAGTTTATTATCATTTAGTTCAATCTCCAGCTTCCTTGGAGATTGAAAAATATCTCTCAATATTTTATTACATGAGCATTCTGCCTAGAAACCTGTCTCAAGTCTTCCTCTACTGTCAAAATGTGCACTGCTGAAAGCAGACGATATTTGTAGCTGTGAGCAGCTCTGTGAGGGGAGATGGGCACAGGCTTTGCATGCAGACAAACTTCGGTTCAGATGTCATCTCAGCCACTTGATCTGTGATTATGAATAAACTCCTTAATCTTTCTGAGACTTAGTTTCATGATCTGTGCAATGAAGCTAATATCATCTCTTCCTGAGTAGTTGATAATATTTAAATGAGATAATATAAAGTGCAGAGACCAGTGCTTCTCTGTAGAGGTGTTTTTTTTTTTTTAATTCATTCTAATTTCTGGTCTAGAAAAGCAGTCAAAATGAGAAAAGTCAAACACATGCCATACAAGAAGCAATCTGACACACATATGCTACTAAACCACTTCACAGAGACATACGTCAGGATATTTAAATGGTCTTCATAGTTTCTACAAAAGAGGACTTTTAAATTCACCCTTTTTAAAGCTCTTGAATGGCCAGATAAAAATCAGAACCCAAACCAATTCCCACCATCTCTGATGTGAGCTCCCATTTTGTGTACCGGATGACTTAATGGAAGCCTGGGGCAGATCAATTTACTGTAGCACAAGGTGTCTCTGTTCCTGGATTTGTGTCCCTGTGTCCCTTGCATTAGTAGCAAGTCCAGTCATACGTTACACACCTATTTTGGCTGTAACTGGAGACAGCTGATGTACAATAGGGCTGAAAGAAGTATACTTTTTCAGCCAGGGAACTTGTAACAGATCCTGCTTCTTCTAGCATTGCCACACAAAGTATCCCCATTCCATCCTTCCTAAAAGTGCTTGAGTGATTGAAAGTGAAAAAGTAGAGCAGAATAGAGAGCGTATGTCTGAGAGAGTCTGGCCACTCAACAGTCCAAATGCGATGTAATTTAAATCTTGAATGTTTTTATTTTTTAAAAAATTGGCAACTCGAAAGAAATGTACAAGAAAATAGTGTATTCATAAACTTTCACTATTTCCCCTCAAGAAGCTAGGATACAAAGTCTCAATACAGTAAATCTTGAAATTTAATAAAATCCATCTTGAATTTTGAATCAATTCAAAATCTTGAATCTTGATTAAAAGAGAAAGAGAGAACCAGCTAGAGAAAATGTTACTCTTCTCTCTTTTACTGATAAAAAATTATGACAAAAGTCACCTGCACAAATTCACAGAATATGATCGTCTTAAAGATGGGTCATCAAAATGTGTTTCCAGTGATCCATTTGATAAGATGTCCTGTTGTGAGGACTTGAACATTAAATATGAAGGAAAGCTGTCAGACTTGCACCTTTGATGGGAGCCCCTCAGCCCACAAGAGGCAGAAGGCTTGGAGGGGAATGCTGACACCTTCCGTGCCAATTACCAGCCTGATTTGCTCTCACCAAGGGTGCAGAAGATAAGCAGGGAGGAAAGCAGGAAAACCAGATAGCTCTTGGTTTAAAGAGTATTTCTTTATTATTTGTAGGTCTCAATTTTCCATGGTTCTCATTCTCATAGACATTAGACAGCTCCCCTTTAATCTTTTCCTGGGCAGCTTTAATCTCTCTCCACTTAGCCATTTCTAAACTGAGGATAACACCAATACCATGAGGATTAGCCGAGCATATTTGTGGGTACTTGACAATCACCGTAGGGTTTTTTTGTTTTTTTATGTCACTTCAAAACTGAATCTCATCTCTTACGGTTCTGTTCAAGTTAACTTCTTTTTTTTTTTTTTTTTCTGGGGAAGACCAGCCCTGAGCTAACATCTGCTGCCAATCCTCCCCTTTTTGCTGAGGAAGACTGGCCCTGGGCTAACATCCGTGCCCATCTTCCTCCACTTTATATGGGACGCCACCACGGCATGGCTGACAGGCAGTGCGTCGGCGGGCGCCCGGGATCCGAACCCGGGAACCCCGGCTGCCAAGCGCGGACTAAACCGCTGCGCCACCGGGCAGCCCCCTGTTCAAGTTAACTTCTAATCGTGAGTTGTTTATGGGGGTGAAGAAGAGTGACTCAAATGCTTTGGAATGGTGGCTTTGGAAAAATATTTGATTAAATGTTTCCTGGTTTTCCTGGAAGAATATGTCTCACAACAAAGTCTGGAGAGAGAGAGAAAAAAGGAATGGGATATACTTTAATTTGCGTTGTAAGAAGTAGAGAGTAAATCCCTGAGAAGACACAGGTTTATAAAGATTCTGAACTCACAGGCTACCACAAAGTGATTGACATTTATTCTTCCATGATATGGCCTATCAGCCTACCACTAAGCTGGCTGCTATTTTTAGCCAATTCTTTTAGGCAGGATGTTTGCAATCCTGCCAGGATTTCACAGGGAAGTTTTGGGTCTTCTTGAAAAGAAGTAGTCCTTCGTTCCTCAACATTTCAAGTATCAACATTCTTCAGAGCCTTCACTCCCTGAGATTAGTTTATTCAGACTGCTCTACTCCAGGATCGACCTGTTACAGGAATGTCACTGATTGTGTTAAGCCACTTGATTGCTCAAAACACCAGTTAACATTGGGGAAATAGGAGTTGTTCACTTCCTGAAAAGCATTCTTCATCTTATGAACAGATTCAGCTACCAACATAGTGCTTTAAAGTTGATAATGGTTTTCACCAATCCCTCTTACTCCCGGCGCCCATCACAGTCACTACTTGAAATGATTTAATGTACTGATGTCTGGGGGACCACAGCAGGGTGGAACAGCCAGGGGTCTTCATTCTGCCTCTGGCTCTGAGCAAGTCATCAAACTCCCCAGGTCCTAGTTCCTTCATCAACAGTTCCTTCTGTCTCTTATACCCTGAATTCATAGGAATGAATCGCGGAATTCAGTCCTAGAAATTAATCATATTCTGGTGATTTTCTCACTTTTTCTGAAACCTATCACAACCTACGTTGTTTACTGTGAGTGATATAACATTTCTGCTGCTTTCCTTCTTGTTTTATCTTTTGTAATTAATGACAGCTATTAATCCCCTCTTTCCTCCATAAAATGTAGATGTTTATCATTTCTCTCCATTTTTGCAGAAAATCTTTTTACTTTAAATATTTTATAGACTCCATATTTCTTAACATCTGGTAATTCTTATAGTTTCCAGAGTACTTTATGGATTATAAAGTGATTTCATACAGATTTCCCCTTAAAAATAAAAATTGGTATCCTCAAATGAAACATACTATTATTCTCAATTATAGATCAGGAATGGAAGATCTAAGAAGTATAGCTATAGTAACCTGCTTAAGGTTTCAAGCTAGTAAGTTGAGGGAACTGAAACTTAAAATTCACATCATCTGACTCTTGGGACTCTGAAGTTAGATTCACACCCTGGCTGACACTTTCTATCTAAGACAAGGGACCTTTGGGAAAGCTATTTAATCTCTCTGAGCTTCAGTTTTCTCCTCTGTAATGGCAATAATAATGGCTAACTCTCAATGAGGTTGTGAGGGTTAAAGGAAACAACCTTTAGGTTGGGATGCTTCACACAGAGGCCAGCAGACACTGAGTAGATACTGAAGAAAGTTGAGTATTCTTTCCTTCATTCTCCCATATTCTTCTTTGGCTCTATTCTGGCCAACCTTGGATCTATGTGGTTCATGCTAGAACAGTATATCCTGCATCCTTTCCTGAGCAACTTATTCTATTGGATCTGTCAAAATATCCTTTTATATAAACCTTCTTATAAAACATTTATGAAATTCCAGTTGAGATCTAATTGGCAATGAATACTCACTTTCATGGTGATGATTACTCTGGAATGTGGGCTTAGCAACATACTACATTTATAAATAAAAAAGGTACAAAAGAAGAGAAAGACCTCTCCACTACCTTCTTCCCTAGATATGGTATTAGGGTTCTAAAATTAACTTCTTAAATTAAAAAGATCTAAATTTTATTTTAAAAAACCAAGAAAGAAAAAATGCCTCTTATTTATTTAGATACTTTTCTAAATCCTTGAAGCAGTTGATTCTGAGGACAAGAATTTCCAACAGAAGCTCAGTCAAGAAATTACCGTATATTAACTTATCCTTTGTAATGTACATTACCCCACTAGAATAGAAGCAGCATGAAAGCAGGCACCCGGTCTGTGTTATCCTTTATTCTATCTCCAGAGCTTACAGCAGAGCCGTGAACCTTGTAGGTCTCAATAAATATTTGCGAAATGAAGGAATGAATGTGATGAATATGTGAATGGGTTGAGCACTCTATGTGTGTGAGGGTAAATATACAAAGGCATAGAAGATGCTCTCCTGTCCTCAAGGAGCTTGCAGTCTACCCTAGGAGACATGGCTGACATAGAAGAGAAGAGTACATACTACCAGTGAGTATGGGAGTGGGGTCAATGAATGGGTAGAGAAGGCACCTGCCTAGGGTTCAGGGAAACAAAGGTTCATGGTAGGGATGGAAAACTCACTTGCTCCTGCCACAATAATCCCTCTAATAAGGCTTTGAAGTGGATACACATGGCATTAAACCAGTGGCTATATTTATGCTCAAAAGATGCCACCATTTAAATTTATAGGAATGCTGAAAGCAAAAACAAAAACACAAAAACTTGCCATCATATAAGAACACGGTTCTGTTTGCATTTATGACATTCTAATTGTCTTATTAGTTTAATTTTTTGGTACACTGTGTGATTTGCTGAGGCCACTTTGGACTTTTTTCCAAAAGCAGTCATTCTGCTTTCTGAGAATTAACATATCTATTAACGTCACTGATCCTTAAGTATATACATTATATACATGTGCAGCTGGGCTTGAAATTGACAAACACAACATCTTAGAGCCTAGCCCCAGAGATAGCATAAGATATGGTGGGTGGTCAGAATTCAGATTAGGTCAAGAAAGGAACACATTCTTAAAAGATAGCACATTATTTCTAATTTTAAAGATGAAAGTACTCAATGGATAATTGGAAAACAAAAATATATTTTTTAAATGAATAATACCACTCAGAGATAAGCATTATAATAATTTTTGCTTACATTCTTAAAATCATAGTCTCGTATTCAAAATATGTATAAAATATGCATGTTTGTTAATGTGTATTTGAAAAAATACATTTTGGCAATGTATTATGAAAATTATTAAGTGTCAAATATTATTTACCTATTTTTTGCATATTCCTGAGTGACAATTGTGTCAGGCTCTGTACCGCATCTGTAGGTAAGGAGTAGATAGTCAGGGGAAAAAGCAGATATTATTCCATCCTCATAGGATTATGATCTAATAAGTGAAGCCAATCTTAAATTCAATTGATATTTTATTTACTAAGTGGACAAGCAATATTGAGTCTGAGTGCGGAGTTACAGGGTACTATAAGAAAGAAAAAATTGGGGACCTAATCCATATCACAGAGCATGGACCTTTCCTCTGACAAAGCAGGATTTAAGCTCTGAAGCCAAAGATAAGAGGGCAATTCCTTGATAGAAAGGAGGAGTGGTGTACGGAAGGGAAGGATTCCAGGCACAGGGAACAGCACACGACCAACACTTGCAGAGTGCAGAGAGTAAGATGGAGAGTCGTGTGAAATGGGATTGGAGAGCTAGGCAAGGACTGCATTATACAGAATTGTATGCCGTGTTTGGGATTTTGTGCAAAGCAAATGGAGGATCACAGATGGCTTTAAGCACAGGAGTAGGCGAGGTCTGATTTACATTTGTAAAATGGTTATCCTGGCTGCAGTACCAAGGGGGTATTGGTAAGAGGCTACATCATAGTTTCCAGGGAAGAAGTCATAGTGTCTTGGACTCCGGTGGAGGCAGTAGAGATCGCGAAAAGTGGATGAGATGGAGATCTGTCTTGGAGGTAGTGCCTTGATGCTCACAGTCCTTGCTGCTATAACGGGTGTGAGAGATGAAAAATAAGGAAGGGAGAGTTACAAAGGACAATTTTTAGGTTTCTGGCATGATCATCTTGGGAGTGGTGGAAATATTTACTCACTTGTAGATGATGGGAGAAAAGGATTTGGTTGGAAAGAATTTAGTTTTGGACATGTTGAATTTGAAATCTCCACACTACATTTTTTTTATAACCACATAGAATTCCATTACTATATGAGTCAATTTTTTTCTTAAACAAATCTACTAGTTTTGGAACCTAGTTTGTTTCTATTTTATACCAGTTGGGTTTAAACATTGCTCTGATGAATATCCTTACAGATTTATCTTTGCCAATATCTCTGACTGTTTTCTTGGGAAACAAGCTAGGTTAATTGGCACATTTAAAAACTTTTTGATGTATCATAAGGATTTTTCTTTATGTCTAAGTGAGTGACTTTTATAATCACTTTTGAGTACATCATGGGCTCCCTTTAGAGACTCACCTATTGCTGACCCTGGCATTAACTATCAATGAATCCTGATCACAGATAAGTAATCCTCAACCAGCAGAGGAAATGAGGATTGCTCTACCAAGCCCCAAGACCAAGGAAAAGCCTAAGAAAGAAGGTTACACGATTTCTTACTTTCCTGTTTATTCAATCTGTCATGCTATTTTAAAATCATGTTAATTTATTTTCACATATATATTTTTGGGTTATTATTTGCTTAGTTTTCTTAACTTTTTTAGAAAAATATTTTAAGCACTCAGTACTTAACTAAAGGCTTCTAATTAAGGAGGTAAAATATTACTCAAAATTCCATTAGATCTTAATTTGAAGACTACATATATTTAGTTGGAAAATAAAAGCCTAATTACATATAATTACTCATTTTGATTAAATAAAGTTAAGGTTATGTGTGCACACCCATGTTTTTCATAGCATATTCACAATAGCCAAGGTAAAGAAACAACCCAAATGCCCATCAACAGATGAATGGATAAAAAGATGTATATATACAGAATAGAATATTATTCAGCCATGAGAAAGGACAACACGGATGGATCTTGAACCCATTGTGTTAAACAAGATAAGTCAGACAAAGAGAAGTACTCTATGATATCACTTATATGTGGAATCTAAAAAAAGTCAAACTTGTAAAAGAACAGAGAATAAAATGGTGGTTACCAGGGGATGGGGATGGGAGGATAAGATTGATGGTGTTTAAAGGTGCAAACTTGTGGCAAGCAGTAAATAAGCCATAGGATTTAATGCACAGTATAGTGATATAGACAATAATATTGTACTATAATGATGTAATGTGATAAATATTGCTTCAATCGCAATCATATTACAATATATAAATGTGTCAAAGTAACACACTCTACACTTTAAATTTACAAAATTTAATACAGCAAATTTATTAAATAAAAAAAATAAGGGGGCCGGCCTGGTGGTATAGTGGTTAAGTTCACGCACTCCGCTTCAGCTGCCTGGGGTTCGGATCCTGGGTGCAGACCGACGCACCGCTCATCAAGCCATGCTGAGGCGGCATCCCACATAGAGCAACTAGAAGGATGCACAACTATAACATACAAATATCTACTGGGCTTTGGGGAGAAAAAAAGCAAAAAAGGAGGAAGATTGGCAACAGATGTTAGCTCAGGGCCAATCTTCCTCAAAAAAAATAGTAAATAAATAAGGTTAGATGTCATTTCTATTATTTTTTTCTCTAGATTGTTTTAATTCATCAAATAGGTAATCTGTTCCCCCAAAAGTGTTTTGATAAATTTTGACAAGTTCTTGATTAATTCTTTCTAAAGCCATTATATGTACTGTTGTTATGCCCTGAAAACTTAAAGGATGCATAATTCTTTTAATTTTTATCACTAAATGACACTGAAGTCTGATCCATTTTACTTGATATGTTGTCTTCTCAGTTTAACATAAATTTTGTTTCTCTTTCCCTCATTTCTAAAAAATATTCATATTTCTAGGGATTCTTTCCCTTCTACTTCATCAAAAAGGGTTGCACTCTCAAATGGCACATGAGGATGCCCTTTGAGTCATTTATTGGGGTTAAGAAGAAGTGAAGAAAAAAATAAACATTCCTTTTGTGTCTAATCCCATAAACAAAGAGAAAAACTACTATGTAGACAAGTCAAGAACACTACGGGAGAGCCAGGCATATAGGGTCCCAGAAGGGTCATTGTTTATCCTAGCATGTAGTGAATCTCATTTAAAAGAATATTCCTAATTGGCAACAAATGTTACCTCAGGGTGAATCTTCCTCAGCAAAAAAAAAAAAAAAAAAAGAAAGAAAGACTATCTCTCTTTCCAGCCATCAACAGGGATCAGGCAGGTAACTTAAAAGTGTGACATACTAGGAAGTCACGGGCATGTAGTGAAATAGAGGGTGCATGTCTTATGTACAGGCATTCGAACTCTCTTCAAGAAGAAATGACAACAGACCGCTGACCAAAGGAAAAACAGCTGTTGCTCGGGCCACTAGTTTGCAACTCCAGGTTTATCATAATTATAGTGATTTTCTTTAAAATTTAAACATTTGAATGAAATCATTCCCTACCTATAAAAAGAAAGAAATCGTGCTTAAAACAGTGATTTTTCAACTTTAGTTTACATAAGAATCCTAGGAGAAGCTTGTTACAAATGGGGGATCCTAGGCACCACCTCGCAAGATTTCTGATTCTGCAGACCTGATGAGAAGCCTTCTGAGGCAGGTGGCCCAGGCTTCCGTGAGCACTCCATGGATCACTGTGGATTCATCTGACCCAGTTCACACTCGGAGGGTGTGAATCCAGTTCTGAGGGACTTCAGGGACTCAATCTCACACGATGTAAAAAGGCTCCAACCCTTAAGTCATCACGGCCTCAGTTTCCAAATTCTTTTTTAATTGACTTTGAAGTAGTGTCCAATCAAACACCTCATCTTTATGTTCTATCAAAAGTCAACTTTTTTTAAAAAATAGCAAAGAGATTTTTAAAAGCCTGACTTTTGGCATTAGAGAAGCTGGGGTGTGAGCCCCATATTCTGCCATTTAAAGGGGGATGAACTTGGGTAGGTTACTTCATCTCTTGGCCTCATTTCACCATCTGTAGAACAGAGATAACAAGAGAACAAATGCCACGGTACGGTTGTGAGGAGCAAATGAGATAACGTATGCAAAGCACTTACTATACCTGGCACACAGAGAGCAGAATAAATGCCTGTTGTTACCATCGTTATTTTTCTATCAGAATCAACACATCATGCTGAAAACTTATAAAACTGATAATTCTGTACTTGTTTACTAGGGTGCTTTATGTACTCACCTCCCCATTCCCCAAATATAACAAAATAACACACAATTATAGTTTTCATTATTTCATGACAGTGGGGAAAAAAGTGTATCTCTACTATAACACTAAGATATGGATTTAAATTGGGGATTTCAGATCTCTTGAGTTATCTCTGTTTCAACAAGATATTTCTTCTTATTACTGTCATACATGATTCTGAGCATATGCCTCATGAAATATGATCTGCTCCTTTAATTGTTATCCATTTGTTTCCAAACAATATGAAAAATCATAGTTTCTACATTCTTCCTACAAAATAAAAAGAGGCAGAATTCTGTGATGGATAAAGTAGCAATGATGTGTGTAAGAAATTCTGTGAGTTTCTGCCTCTCCCTTTTTTAATTAATAAACTAATGCAACATATTTTTATAAAAGTCCAAGTGCCTGTGAAATGTATATCTTTCTAAAAACTCAATACATTAATATGTCCCCCCTATTGAAACAGATACTTTCATTAATAGCAAAGTTAGAGACATACTGACTAAATGAGGAACAACACATAAATATACTTAAGTTGATAAAACATATTCACTTTTTATGATATAATTATGTGATCAATTCTATGCAAAATTACATAAATTTTGACCACATTAAATTATTATTATTATCATTATTATTATTTTTTGTTCTTATTCAAAGTAGAAGAGGAAAAGGAGGAAGGAGGGAATGAGAAGGGAGTGGGGGAAAGTGGGAAAGGAGAAAAGAATCAATCTATCAACAGACGTTTGTTGAGTAAAGACTATACACTTAACACTATTTCAGGAGCTAAGGAGAAACTTTTGCCCTGGAAAAGCTTAAAGTCTGATTATGATAAGAATAATTATACAAAAAATCAAGAAAAGAAAGAAAAGGGGAGAGAGAGACAGATAGAGAGAGAAGAAAATAACAAGGATATGTAAATAAATGGTCTGGCCTCTACGTTTACAGGGTTTCAGAGTAAGAATGTAAAAGTAGGTGAAAAAAAATTCCTATATGAGCTTGCCCCAGTGTGCCTCTTAGGGAGGAAACTTCTATATATTGAAAAACAAACAAACATCTTAGGAAACCAATTGGAGGATGGGGCCCCCAAATCATGAGGAAATGAGATTACTGAGAAGTAGCTGCAGGATTCTGCTTAAGGGATGAAGAGGGATTTGTCTGAGGGAGAGCAGAGAAGAAGGCAGTGGCTATAGGAGGAAAAGGGGATGAGTCCCTAAGAATCTGGTGAAATCATGTAGAGGACATGAGAGGGTCTAGGAGAGGGTGCTAAGCCATCTTTTAATAACCCACACATAGTTTTACAGTGTCGACTGCCGCTTGCCTGCAAATAGGAAGGGCTGTGGATTCCATGATCCTCTTAAATCTGGAAGGCAAGGATGATGACATGTACTTTGGCCAGTCACTACTGTTGCCATTAAAAAAAAAAAATCCCCACACATGTAAGTACTGGTTGGCTAAAAATAAACCCATAAAACTCTACCAAATCAACACCACTAAAGGTCTAAGCCAACTGCATGGCCTCATCTCTTTATCCAGAGCCAAGTTTTTATTAGACAATGTGAAGAGAACAGAGAGTCAGCTGAAGGTAATGTCACTGCATGGCGGGCTGCATTCCCTAGCAAGTATCTGGGAGCCACATCTGTGCAAACTCCCTGGAGCAGATGGGCCACCCTGTGCCAAGGTCTCTTGACCAGCCAGGATCCCTTTCTATGATTTATCCTCTGAAGAGAACACCTTTTTCTAGCAGCTCGTAAAAGGTTTCTCAAAACTTTTATCATCCATTATAAATGCAGATGTTTAAAGATCACTGCAACAATTATCCTTCTCTGATATTTTCAACTCTATAATGAACCCCTTGGCACTCATGGAAAAAGCAGAATTCTTTTTGAGCCTCCTGCTTCAAAATGCTTCTCCTAAAAATGTCTTCCTCTACTAATTAAGTGTTTTTTATCATTACAACACAGAGAAAACATGTAGATCCCATGCACTCAATGAATATTTTTAGTTTCTCAGAAACACAAAGTTGATTAAACATCCCTTGACTACTAATGGCCAGTTTCCTCAAGGAAGGTCTGAATCACCGGCACCAGTTCTGTCTTCAGAGGCAGCGCAGTGCTCATGGGTAATTATATTTTCATGTCTTGGTGAAAACACCATCCACCCAATGATCTTATGTCTACTTTAAAGTGACAGCACCTCTACAGTATTATTGCAGAATTATTATGAACTGTAGTATTTAGCAGTAGTTATTAAAGTGTGGGGCAGTGATTCAATAATCTCTGTGGGTCTACTCGATTCTTAGGGATGCTATGACAAAGTACCACAATTTGGGTGACTTAAACAACAGAAATTTATGATCTCACAGTTCTGGAAGCTAGAAGTTCAAGATGAAGGTGTCAGTGGGATTAGTTGGGATTGGTTCCTTCTGAGAGCTGTGAGAGAGAATCTGTTCCGTGCCTATCCTCTGACTTCTAGAGGTTGGCTGGCAATCTTTGGCATTCTTTGTCTTGTAGATACATCGTCTGATCTTTGCCTTCATCCTCACGTGGTGTTTTCCACATGTGTGTGTGTCTGTGTCCAAATTTTCCCTTTTTATAAGGACACCAGTCATATTGACTTAGGTGCCCACCCTTCTCCCAGTATGACCTCATCTTAATTAATTAACAACAACCTATTTCTAAACAAAGTCACATTCTGAGGTACTAGAGGTTAGGACTTCAAAATATGAATTTTGAGGGACATAGTTCAACTGATAACAGTGGTATTATGGTGAAAGTAGGCCATCCGAAATTAGAATCTTTCTTGAAAAGATTATAAGCTTAGGTATAGAAGTTGACCTCTGACTGGCTCTAAACTCTCTCTATATCCAGCCTGCTAGGCTGCATACTTCTCAGAGATTCTAGTTTTGTTCTAAATCAAAAGTTTCTTCTTCAAAGCATTTTTCCCCATAGGAAAAAATAAAATCTTAGGGATGACACATCCTCAAACTTTTCCCAGTAGCTTTCATTAGAAGCCCCATCTCTAGCTGGCAATTTTGCTGATTTCTCTCTTAACCCTTGTGTCTTGTCCCTCACGCCCTCACTGGATCATACAGCAACTCAAAAACTATTTGAATGAGGGTCTAGAGGAAAAAAGGACTCTTCCTTCTTTCCTTCATTTATCCATTCCACAGATGGTTTTGAGCACCACTCTTGATGGTATGACCTCTGTAGGCCCTTGAGGATAAAAACATGAATAAGGCACTCTCTTTGCTATCTGGGGCTTGTACTCTAGTCATAAAGCCAAATAAACACACCCTTCTTGAAGAAAGGCCTCGAATTGGCTTTAATTTAGAAAATGTTCACCCTTCTACAAAGCAATGTGAGATTTTATGTAGTAATAACAACAACAAAAAATTTAAGTGAGAAAACAAAGCAGTTGTTAACATTTGAGTCTGACTAGTACTCAAAACTATGTCCCTTTTCCCAAAAATTTTTTCATGGTCCCCTACATGCATCCCTAGACTCCTCTAAGGACAATGTACTTGATCGTGACTCTTGCAAATAGTTTGTTCCCGAGTCAAATGATTTTTTGCATTATAGATGTTTTGGTAGCACAGTCTGCATGACAAATATCTTATATCTTTCTATCTCAGATCAAATAGTTAAAGATATCAAAATAAACCATCAACCAAAGGCTACTGTTGTTCTTTCTCCAGTTCTTAAGAAAAATTCAAAGAAACATAGTTCATACTCACAAACCAATGGGCAAAATACCAGCCACCCAATGGGCCGTGTCATAAAACCTAAGCCAAATTCAATAACTGTGAAGCTTTTCTGATCTTAAAGGCACAAAGGATTTAATCCAATGTATCTACTATTTCCACATGCCTCTGCCCCACCACAAAGGGCCTGAGTCTCTACTCTCCATGAAAAATTTCCCCTTTATGATTTTTGTGCTTAAACACCACTTGTCTATAGTGGGAAACTCAAATAAAAGCTACTAGCGACTATGGGTTTAAGAGATTCCTTGACTTTTGTGTCAGTTTGCTTTTGCCTCAGATGCTTGTTGAAATGTAGAGACAAAATAACAGCAAACACATAAATGAATCTCATTACATACCAGCATCATTCCAGTGCTTTACCAACATTAAGACATTTAATCATCAGAACAAACCGCAAAAAAAGACAGCATTTTCACCACTGAGTAACCATTGTCAGTACCCAAGAATGAGTTCTTGAGACATACTAACTTTAACTATTGATAGGGTTAAAATCACCAATTTGAAACTGTCCAGTTAAAAACTAGTGAAGTGGGCTGTTTTTGAGATGTGTGTATAGGTGGAAAAAGTGATTTTGTCTCCACAGAGACACCAACAATCAAATTGAGATATAATAGGCAATTAACGCAAAGCATTATGGGAGAACATGGAAAAGAGACATAGGTTATCTCTGAAAATTAAGTAGGAGGGTAGTGCATGGGTAAGTTTTCAATGAGGAGACATCTGCTATTCAAAGTTAGTCCCAGATTTAGATGCACCTGAAGAAGTGAGCGTGAAGCTTTCACAGGAAAAGTAGCAACGAGCGTGGTTTATTCCGGCTCTGACTGGCTCCAGGGTCACCCTTCCTCCATGCCTTCAACATTTACTGAGGACCTACTGAGAGTGCGCACTCTCCTAGGTGCTGAGACTTCAAAAACTTGACAGAGTTCAGCACAGACAATGGACAATGTTATAAAACCACCATCCAGTGTTATAAAGCCACTAAATGTATACCCAGCAGGCGTGGGAACTCAGAAAGGAGAAGGTGATGGTGGGCTTTCAAAACACAGCATTAAATAAGTTGTGAGCCTGAGTTTTCTAAACTGTCACCTTCTACCACTGATAATAGTGTGATGACCAAAAATCCCATATTTCTGTGTTAGTCCTAACTTTGAATTTGTCTCTCTTTGTCAGGCCACATGTCCCAATTTTGGGGCCAGAAAATATGGTCATAATGGTTAATAGAGATGCAATTTTTGCAAGAGCCTTCCTTCTCCCTTTCCCCCACCCTACTCCCCATCTTCTGCTCTTACCACAAACCGCATAGCACAGTACTGGTTATCAACTTCTCTAAAGCTGGAAATTCCTGAGGAATGTCTAATCAGATTGCTTTAAAAAGTAAACTCAACTTGTTAGAGAGCGATACAACTACATTCTAAAAAATTCCAGCATGATCATTTTTATTCTAAATTTAATTGAAATTTCGTTCACAGTTTTCTTGAATGATGTTATTCCACTCTAACATGGCATTTGATTGATTTTAATTATGACATAGTTTACTGTCTGTTTGTTGCTATAATCCAATTTTAAGGAAAACTCACTAGTCATACTAGTGTGAGAGTGAGTGTTTTAAGAGAATTAGATGAAAGTGCTTCTTAAACCTTTGAGAAATGTATTCCCTGTTCACATTAGTGCCTTTTCTTAAAGTATATCATGCTCTGCATTTTACTAGTTGTCTAATTGTGGGCAAGTTACCGTCTGTTCACTTCTGTTTATTCAGTTGTACAGTAGGGTTGATACCATTTCATAAGAGATATTGTAAGGACTAAGTGAAATGGCTGCTTAACCATGTGCCTGAATTCAAACCTTTTGATCATTAGTGACACCATAATGCTTAACCTCAAGGTGAACTGGCCCTTAGTGACTACCTCCAGAAATGGGGAATCCCACACCTCCCGAGCAAAAGAACACATGCACTGCATCTTGTGTAGAAAAGTAGCTCTAGGTCTGTCCTCCTGCCCCAGAGTGGTAAGGACTTAGCAGGACTCTACATCTTTGGTTAAGTCCTCCCACAGACTTCCAGTTCAAGAGCTCATCAAGTGATGCCTAATTAAAACCATGAAACATACACCACCATGTTAGCAAGAAAAGGAAAGGAGAGGAAATGTGCAGAGAGGAGGCGATGAATACAGTGTGATGTGAATAGGGATGCTGCCTCAGATGGCACTGGAATTCAGTCCCAGAGATGGTGTTCTGTGCGGTCAGCTCCCTCAGCTGTCCCTTTCTGTATAATGTCAGCAGAGAATTGTTCATCTCTTCTTACCTAGACTACCTCCTCTCCTCCCCTTCAAACTCAGTGTCATTTTTCTAAATAGCATGTTCATTATTTTACTCCTGTTCAGATACCTTCAGTGGCTGCTCACTTTCTAGATTCTAGAGAAGTAGTTCTTAATATTTTGCAGTTCAGCTATTCTGTTGATAATCTGAGGGAACCTAGGATCCTCTCACCCAGAAAAATGTACACACACACACACACACACACACACCCTTTTATTCTAGCTCACTGCTCTAACGCCTGTCCATGAACTCCAAGTTAAACCACTTGCTCAAGAAGATAAGAGCCCAAATTTCTTGCCTTGAAAGGCAAAGCTCTCTCTAATCCTACCATTCATTACCAATGACTTGACCATTTCTGCAATCTCAGTTGTAAGCATCCACTCTGACAACTATTTCTTATCATATTAGGCAACTTATTCTAGTACTTCCACCCCAAGAAGGTTTTAATTCCCCGAGAATTCCAGAGTGCTGGCACCACTGAGTTCTCACCGCCCTTCAGCTCTGCTCCACAGGTGCTACTCTCCTATTTAGCAGCATGGATTCCATTGCCCACTCGTGCAATCTTCCCTTGTTTTCTTCCTTAATTCCCTTCTGCTCCCCTCAGTTCTCCCTCTGTATACTTGCCCGGCAATATACCAGTCTGGTAAAGATTCTTGTTTACTCTCCTAAAGGACTATACAACACCTTTTCTTTCTTTTTTTTTTTTTTGGTGAGGAAGATTGGCCCTGAGCTAATATCTATTAGCAAGCTTCCTTGTTTTGCTTGAGGAAGAGTGGCCCTGAGCTAACACCTATGCCCTCCTTCCTCTATTTTGTATGTAGGATGCCGCCGCAGCATGGCTTGATGAGTGGTATAGGTCTGCGTTCAGGTTCTGAACCTGAGAACCCTGGGCTGCCGAAGTGGAGTGCACTGAACCTAACCACTGCGCCACTGGGCCAGCCCCAGCTTGACACCTTTTTATCTTCTTTTCAACCCTCCAAACTTTGCTCTCCAGGGACACATGATCAGCTAATGATTTTGCTTTATACTTCCTTGAGAAAATAGAAGTATTCTGATGAGAATTACAGATCTTCCTCTAAGATGGGGTTATGTCTCAATAAAACCATCATAAATTGAGAACGCAGTTTATACACTAACCTACCGAACATCATAGCTGAGCCTAGACTACCTTAAACATGCTCAGAACACTTCCATTAGCCTACAGTTGGGCAAAATCATCTAACACAGCGCTTATTTTGTAATAAAGAGTTGACTATCTCGTGTAATTTATTGAATACTGTACTGAAAGTGTAAACAGAATGGTTGTCATGTAAGTGTATTGGTTGTTCACCCTCGTGATCGCAGGGCTGACTGGGAGCTGCCTCTCACTGCCACTACCCAGCGTCACGAGAGGATCATACCACATATCGCTAACCCAGAAAAAGATCACAATTCAAAATTCCAAGTACAGTTTCTACTGAATGAGTATTGCTTTTGCACCATCATAAAGTTGAAAAATCATTAAATCAGGGATTGTTCTATACTTCATTTTTCTACCCTAAATACACCACTTAACCTAAATTTCTCTTCTCTCCCATTGTATTGAACTGTCCCTCCTTCTCTCTGTATAAGAAAAATGAGTCCACTGTGTACTAGAGGTTTTACCTCTTCGTCTCCTCAATAAACTCTCCCACGCAATTATTTCTAATGTCTCCCAGGGTCACCAATTTCCTCCTCTTCCCTGAAACAGTTCCATCAGCATTCAAATATACCGTAACACCTCCCATCTTAACAAAAAGATAGTGCATTCCTTGGCCCACATCTCCCTCTAACTGCTGCTCCATCTTTTCATTCCCCTTCCCAGCAGAAACGCCTACACTTTCTGTCTCAACTCTCTTACCTCCCACTCTGTCGAAGACACCCTCCGGTGAACCTTTCATCCCCATCATGCCAATGAAACCGTTCTTGTCATGGTCACCAACAGTCTCCACTTTGTCTAATCCAAATGTGAATTGAAGGTCCTCTTCTTACTTGACCTCTTAGTAGCGTTTGACCCAGATGACAGTCTCCTTCTTGAAGCATTTCTTGTCTCATCTTTGAGGACACTACACACTCTCTGGGTGTTACTCTTACATCACTGACCATTCCTTCATTCTCTACCTCCAAATGTAGGAATGCTTCAGAACTTGGTCCTTGACTTTCCACCCTTTTCCTTCTTTTGGTGATCTCAGATGGTCCCGTGGTTTAAATTTCAGCTAAATACTGATAACTCCCAAACATATATCTCCAGCCCCAACCTCTCCCTGATCTCCAGACTAGTACAGCCTGGATGACTAGTAGGAGTTCAAACTTTACAAGGCCTAGACAGAACTATGGATTTATTAAACTCCTTCCCCACAAACTGGCTCCTCCCCCCATTTACCTTTTATTCCTCACAAACTTAATCCGTCCTATAGGTTCTTCCACCATAATGTATCAGAATCCTATTACTTCTCATCATGTCCACAACCATGACCTCTAACTACCTCTGTCCAAGCCCCTTATCTCTCACTGGACTATGCATTCATCTCCCCACTGGTCTTCTTGCTTCCACTTCTGCCCTTCTGTAGATGAAGAATAGACTAAAACAGAAATCAGCTCACATCATTCTCCTGCTTAAAATCCTCAAATGTCTTCTCAGCACATAAAGAATAAAACCCAAATTTATTACCACGATATTTACTGACCTTTATACTCTGACCCAACCTACTTCTCTGACATTATCTTTACCCCTCTGCAGCCAAGCTGTCCCATTAACTTGTTCCTGCCTCAGGGCCTTTATCCTTGCTGGATATCCTACTGAAACACTCTCCCCATATTTTTGCATGGTTTCTTCCTTTTCATCACTCAGGGTTCTGTTCCTGTTTCTCTTCAAAGAGCTCTTCTCTATCATCCTATCTAAAAATACTGCACCTATTTATTCTCTAACACAGTGGCTCTCAACCAGGGGTGGTTTTGCCTCCCAGGGGACATCTAACAATGTCTAGAGACATTTTTGGTTGTCACTAACAGGAGGATGCTACTGGCATCTAGTGGGTAGAGACCAGGAATGCTGGTAAACAGCCTACAATGCACAGGACATCCCCTTACACCAAAGAAGTATCCAGCCCCAAATGTCAATAATGCTGAAGTTGGAAAACTGTGCCATTGCTCTGCTTTATTATTATCATAGCACTTAGCAGTATAATAATAATAGCTTATATTTCTTTCAGATTTACCCTGTGCCAGACACAGTTCAATGAATACAGTAAAAATTATAAAGTTTTACATGTATTTTTCTCATTAATCCTCACAGCGACCCTCTGAGGTTGATATCATTATCATCTTCATTGTACAGGTGAGACACTGAGGAGTGGAAAGTATAAATATCTTGCTTGAGGTCAAGTTGGGGAGCTGGGATTTGAATCCAGACTGGCCCCAAACCCTATCCTTTTAACCATTATATTATAGGGTTGTGAAATTACATTTTTGACTATGTGTCTATTATCTGTCTTCTCCCACCAGTATATTATCTCCAGGAGAACAGGGGGCCTCGTCAGTCTTGTTTATCCCTGGATCCTCTCTGCGTAGACATAAAGTAGGCACTCAAAACTCTTAAATGAATGAAGAGTCCTATGTATTTCCCAGCATTACTTCCTATGATTTTCTCAAACAAAGCCTCCTTCCCTGGCAATGACATCCTCTCTATTTTTGAGACATTCCACTTTCTCTCTTTCTCTTTGACTTAGCCCACACTCTATTCCAGCTATGGTTTGTCATCCTTCCTCCTTTCATCAAAACTTGTACAAATTGCACCCATTTCTCCAGCCTCATCCCAAATATTACATAACACATTTAGGTCCATAGATCTATCTAGTTGTTCTGGTGGAAAGAACTTTAGAGATCATAATCTTCAAATTATTTGTTTTACATATAAGAGAAACTAAGCAAGATACTGACAAAAAGCCCATTTTCTTTCTTCCCTTTGGAATTTGCATAACTTGGAAATGCTGGTGGTAGGAGGGAATTTGTAGAAGCTTCTAGGACAGCAGTCTCCCCCGTAGCTTAGCAAAGCATACTTTCTCTTCTTCAAGTCAAGTACTGCCTTATTTTAAGTGACTACATGTCCCAAGTTTCATATTTTTTTACTCCTATCCCTCAGAATAATGTATCCTCATGTTCTTATCTAGAATAATTTTCACCTGTGCCTCTGATTTTATTCCAAAAATATCAGAATTATGGTTCTTGCCCTTAGTGAGTTTAGAATAGATAGGGAGAGAGACAGTGTGTGTCTTCATCTTAGGTCTTCTATTACGATTCAAACTGGTTCATATCTAGGGAATTACTGGAAGAACAGGTCAAGGCTCCCCAAATTGTTGTAATTATTTCTGGGAGTGTAACAGAAGAAATGTGGATTTGGTTTATACCTAGATGATGAACAGACAATGGTATATTAATAATTAGGACAAGAGAAAAGAAATTCCACAGTTAATCTGTATGATATCAACTCTATTTTCTACAATGTGGATGGTTAATTTAACAATAATTTTCAGAAGGCTTTTGACATATCTTCTGACGGAATGGAATTGGATTAATTATGTTTCTAGTGGAAATAATTCCTTTATAGATCACTATTTGAACACATTCAGAAAAGACATATCCAGGAGAGCTCTTTGGGTTGTTTAAGGCCATTTCAGTGTGTACAAACCTAGTAGCTATTTGGGGAACAAGATACTCCACGTAGTGACAAATTGCCACCTTTCAGATTACCTAACGATTGCAAAGAGGAAAACCTTTCTTTACTATGGGACAATCTGGAAGTCACCATCTTAACCAAAAAATCAAATGCAGCATTATTGAAGTTTGACATCATGAAAATGTGTGCCTCCAGATGTGATGCCATATAAAACATCACTTAGGACACAATCTTGCCAAAAATATATAAAGAGCATCTACTCAAGTTGTAAGAACCGATTTCCAGTTAGTAGGAGACAAAGGAAACGAAAAACAAGGTAAACATCACCACAATGAATCAACCACACAAACTCTGATTGTGGGACATTTTACAAGACAACTGGTTCTTTCTCTTCAAAAAGTCAATGTCATGGGGAAAAATAGTTGTGGGGGATATACTAAATTAATAGAGACTAAATGCATGAGCTTCATCTATAACATATTTGAAGAAAAAAGAATAAAATAATTTAAAAGGAACAATTGAAGTTTGAAAATGAAATAAACATTAGATGATATTAGGAAACTCTTAATTTTCTAAGCTGTGTTATGGAATTAAGTGTATGTAGAATAACGTCCTTATTCTTAGAGTATCTAATATCTAGGAGTGAAGTGTGTCACGATGTCTGCAACTTAATTTCAAATGCTTCTTCAAAACACACACGGGGACATAGAACTATGGCAAAATGTTAATAATTAAATCTAAGTAGTGGATATTTGATGGACCATTCTTTCAACTTTTCTGTTTATTTGAAATGTTGTATGTGTGTTTGAATATTGAATGTAAAAATGTGGAAACAAAGCTAATAGTGGTGTTCTCGAAAATTACCACCAAACCTTTGTCTCACTTACATTTGTTGTTCTGTCCTCTTTACTAGGAGCCATTTTATGAAAATTTCCTATCCTGTAATATTACTTAAATAACCATCTACTCTCCTTTTCCAAATCTGCTGCAAATTCTAATAAATAGCAAGAAACATATTTGAAGTCCCCAAATGGAGATATTAGGTACAAAATTAAAGCCATAGTGTAGATACTGGCTTGGGAGTATGAAGACCTGGATTCCAACACTTATATTAATTAATATGTATATGATGTTGGCCAAGCCACTTAAATACCTAAATAGATTGAGTCTCAATTTCATTTCAAGGGATCTGGACTGGATGATCTTCCATTTCTAATAAATGAGTCCAGGCTATGAATTTGTATAACATAGTAAAGTTAGATACTATAAAGACATAGCATGCCTAAAATTTGGATCTGCAATGCATAGTGCAGAAATCACCCAGCCCTTTTGATGCATTTACACTTTTCACACTATAGAAAAATTGAATGTGGCACAAAGTCATAAATCTTTAACAAGAAAATGTTGGCATACAAAAGAGTCCTGCAGAACATGTGTGTGAAGCTTTGTTGAAAGCAGTTATTAGGCAGATCAAGTGACTTTACGTCCTGGAAAATGAAGACGAGTATAAAGGAGTATGATTCTGTGAATTTCATGAAAGTCTTTGGTAGGCCAATAAATATAATGGTGGGTCCAGCAGTCATGAAACAAAGCGTTTTCTCTTTAATCCTATGGCACAGGTAAGTGTAAGATTAGTATGACCATCAATAGCTGAAACATTTGATGTCAAACATCTGTTACAAATCACCCCCTTATTGAATTTCTCAGATGTAGCAACTAACAATTCATGGGGGAAAGGGTCCTCATTTCAAGGCTTTCAAGGATGCTCCAAATATAAGATCATTAGTGCTCTGGGGACCTTTGGAGCTTACAAATCACATTAAACAAAGTGGTCACATATGCCAATGCTCTCCACATTTTTTGATTTGGAAACGGGCCCTGAACATTCAATAGAATATTGACTTTAGCAGTTATTAAGGTAAATGCTGTTACAGTATCGTGATTGCTTAGAGGCTTAATCTACCTATTTGATTCTGTCAACTAGTTGATACAGTGACTTTTGCAATGAGAGATTGACGATTTTGAGAAGTTTATGAACCCCTCCAGCTCTCTTCTAAGAGGATAATGTTGAATAAATGTGGAAGCCAAACCAAATGTATAGACAGGATTATCAACACATAAAAATTAGCACATTTTTAAACTAAGTCTTCAAAATTTTGCCTCAGGTTAGGTCAGAAGGAAGCACATCTAATGGGCAATATTTTACATCCAGACTGAAAAATGATGATTCAAATCCCAAGTTATTTCCCGATCATTGATAATTTTGGCAAATCTTTAGAAAGAATATTTGATTTCATCTACAGATCCTCTTATAGTGTTCCACTTGTTATAGTTTTATAGAAAATATATTTTTCTTTGCTACTTCCATTATGGAGGATTCTTGCCTTTCTCATTATTCATCTATTTATTCATTCAACAAACATTTATTGAGAACCAGGCAAAAATAAATAAAACATGGTCCATATATTAGGAATATGAACAGGAAGTGTGTGAGCAGTGGAAAAAGTGAGTGGAGGATTGCTGAGGGATGTGACATACCCAGATGAGGTGTTAGGAATAGAAGTAGGGAAGTGACAGATTGGAAGGGGTGGAGGACAATACCCCAGGTAGAAGTGGCAGCATTCAGAAAGGCTTGGGGTGGTGAAATAACAAGATATGTTTGGCAACCTACAAGTAGTTCAAAATGCATGGAATATAGAATACGGGGTACAGAGGCGATTAGGGGAAAATCTCATATATTGAGAGATGATCAAGAAAAACTGTGTAATCCATGAGGGAAGTTGGAATTTATTCTGAGAACAGAGAGCCATCTCATAAAATTTTAAGGAAGTCACTAACATGAGTAAATTTGTGTTTTAGAAAGAGAATGCAGGCATTTATGCAGAAGTTGAAGAGGGTGGGCTTAGAAATCTACTACAAGGTTGTCGCCATGAATGTGAACAAAAATATTTAATAATGTGAATTAAGGCAGTGGTGAGGATGGAAGAAAAAGAGATGAGTCAAAAGGAGCAATAAACCCACAGATATGTTTGTAAGTTCAGCTGAAAGAACCTGAAAATGCATGAGACATAAAACATGATGAGAGTTAGATATAGATATGAATTCCAGAAAAATCAATGTATGACATTTATTGAACAGTTATGTTTCAAACTATTTTCCCTTGGTAGACAGTGTTCTAATGAAAATGTCAGCAAAGGGAATACAAGCCAAACCAAACAAAATGAAAAACAAAACCAACTTCCATCTCATCCACCTTGTTTTCTCCCCAAATAATGGATTCACTTTTTAAAAAATATATCAGTGGAAGAAATCTACCATTTCATGTACATCTGAACCTAATTTTGTAAACAGAACAGATTGGACAGCATACATTTTTAAAATGTGAAATGTAAAGTGCTGAATAAGACAATAAAACCTTCCCCCAAGTGTTAGTTAGCTTTTTATTTTATCAAACTGATAAAACATATTTAACTCAATTACATACAATGCAAAATTATGGCCTGTAGGATTGCTCCCTGACTCCAGAAATCACCCCTCATTAACAACTATCTGTGTTAGGGTGATAAAATCAGGTGTGATAAAAACCTCTTCCTGGGCAGTAACCCAATATGTGCATCACTCAGCTATAACTTGGCATTGTCACCCCCCAATTTCTACCCCATCCTCCAAAGTCACACACCCAGGGTAAAGATGAGGTCAAAGAACAAAGGAGGATTTTTGCCTCCAAAGTTCTTGGTCTTGGCATGTATAGCTTTTCCCCTTTCAGTTTTCTTGAATTCCCCTCCCATCTTCTCCCTACTCCCTCATCCAGAGGAATGCAATCCATGTACGTGGTTAGTGTTCAAGTCCACGTGATAGGACTCTTAGGGGATGCATTCTATAGGTAGGGAAATCTCACCCTCTTCAATGAGTTTAGGATGGAATGGAAGACTTAGTCTCCTCCAGGATCTAAGTTCACTTTGCTTTCAATTTCCTGATTTTCCTCTAGTCCCAAACTTTGGGGATGATGTCATGTTTTTTCTTCCAAACTAATTCACCTTTTCCCTAGTCTGAGCCATCTGCTATAGTTTATTAAAGAGCCAGAATAGCAGAGTAATCAAGGGTGTGAGCCCTAGAGTTAGGCAAACTTGGCTTCGAACCCAAGCTTTCTAATTTCCAGCTCTATAGTCTTAGACGAGTCTGGCCATTACTTTCTTGTCTCATCTATAAAATAGGGACTACAAATTGCTCTTCTCTTGGGTTTTTTAAAGTAAGTTTAAATGAGTCATTTCATATAACGTGCTTAGCATAAGGCCTGGCACTAAGGAAGTGCTAATCTAATACACTGTTATTAATTCCAGAAGTGATTGGTTCTTATTTTATCTAGACCTCTCTGGCTAGTTTCTTTGGAAACTGAAACCCACACTTAATGAAGTCCTAGACTTTCTTCAGGAATTCCCTAATCCAGCTTCTCCTGTGCTCTTATTTTTAATGTTTCCTATTAGACCAATTATACTTACCTGAACCTCTCCAATCTCCATCATTTCATTCTGGTTAAGTTATCTTTGCTTTGTTTTCATTTATTTGCTTGCATGGTATTTTCTCTACAATTCCTGGGCTTCATCATAATTTTCTCCCTAAAATATTGGCCTATCTCAGGGAACACTTTCACATTCCCTAATACACATTAGTTCCCCCCTATCTTCTTCTACCCCTCTAGCTTGCTTTCCATTCATTCATTTATTCATTCAAGCTATGATAATCACTTTTTTACACTCAGGTAGTTCACAATGTAGTGGGGAAGACGGACAATATATTATGATGAGTAGAATAATAAATTTCAATATTAAATTAGGTAACATGTAAAATGCTTACCTAAAAGAGTGCCTGGCACATAGTAAGGATCATCAAATATTAGATACATTATTATAAGGTATAAAGAATATTACTGAGAAGAAGCATATGATTCTTGATCTATGTGTTCAGTGATGAGCAGGAGATGTCTAAGAAATGAGAAGGGGGAGAAATGCTGCGTTCCATGTCAAGGAAACAACAACATGCATAAAGGCAAATATAGTGGAATGCATACAATGTTTGAGAACTCCAAGCGTTGCTAGAGAATAAGGTTGAAGAAGGACGCAGTGGATTGGGAGGGGCAGGAGGAAAGGCTCGTAAGGTAGGCAGATGTCAGATAGTGAAAGTCTCCTTTATGCAATGCCAAGTATTGCATCTGGACTTAACTCTGGAGCAGAAAGAATTGTTTTCCGAATTATTAATGCCTACTCTGCAACAGATGGCATCATAGATACTTGACATTCATTATCCTATTTAAACTTCTAGTGAAATACAAGGACGATATATATCAGTCTCATTTCGTGGATGTGGGAATTAGAGTCAACTACGAAAATGGTATAGCCAGGATTTGAACGAAGATCCACTTGACTGCGAAGTTCATATTCTATTACGCCACATTTTGGAAGGGACTGGACTCTGTTAGTGAGGAGTGGCACTCTGACATGTCTTTGGCAAGGGCATAAATTTACTTTTTAAAATCATCACTTTGCAGCAGTGTGGAGAATAGATTGAAGAAAGAAGAACCTAGAAGCAGAAAAGCTCGTTAAAATCTAAAGAGGTAATCTGGTGAGAGGTGTAGGAGTCTGAACAAAGACAATGGGAAACTCAAAGGAAATGCTGGATCTGGGACCTACTTGGGAAATAGAACTGACAGCATCGGCATTCTCAAAATGCTCACTGACATTTTATTACCTGAAACTCAAATTACGGAGGGTCCACCGTCTCACAATAATCATTAAAAAGCAAGAAGAAGACAGAGGAGAAGAACAAAGAGTTTTGGCTACAAATGATAATTGGTCCTCTCGAAAATATTTTGAGAATGAGGTTTTTAAAGTAACATCAGGCTACAGCTCTAAACTCAACCTATTTTTGATAATGAATTAGGAAGCTGATGAACCCCAGAGCTGAGGAATAAAGTGAAATTAGAGGCAGGGAAAGTATAAATTCTTGGAGGCCTATAATCAAGAGAGAAAGTTATGGTTTTGCCACAGTTAGTAGAAGGGGAGACCAGGGTGAGTAATAGACACTCTATATTAATGCACAGGCTGAGAGTTTGGGGAGTTTTTAGAAGTTACCTTGGGGAGATTATTCAATTCAGATATTCACCTAGTGCTCCTGCGTGTCCAATAGTGTGGCCCAGCGGTGATAAATGCCCCTTCCAGGATCCCAGCAATGATTTTTAAAATGAATATTTGGAGCCTTAAGAAATACAAGGACACGCTGGGAACAATATTTTTAATTTTTAATACACATTTTGACTTATTGGGAGTCTGTTTTTTATTAGTGTTTGTTTTTCCTCTTAAGAACAGGCTGAGGGTGCTTTAGAGAGACATTTCACAAATTGCAAGTGACCTATACAACGCGGGCTGTCTGTTCTGATGGTGTCGCAGGGAGGGAGCGTGAATGTCCCTGTGAACAAAATATGAACGGACTAGAGTCCCAGGTGGTTCAAGAGGAAGCTGAATGCCCACTGACTGAACATACGAATGTTTCCCTGTGTCTGCAGGGGGAAAAATTCTAATGGTAGAGTTTAAAGAGGGGAGGGAAGGGTAGCATCTTAGACTGATCGAGTCACAGGTCATAAACCCAGACATTACCTTCAAATGATCCCTGAATGACATCATACTAATACAGAACAAGACACCTTTTTGGTAGCATTCCAGCAGAATCACTCCATTGTTTTCCATGACCTGCCTGAGAGGAGGTTTGTAATAACACAGTCCTGGTTGTTTACAAGGAGGTACCATCACAGCATCACGTCAGGCGTGTTAAGAAAACATATGCTTGGCTTCCTTTCTCAGTCCCCGACAAGGATTTTGAAAAGCCATAAGAAGCGTTTACAAAGTTGTGAGGGATGAACAGGACTGCTCATATAATGCCTGAAAAATGGCTTTATATGTTCTCTGACGATGAGAGTGGGGTTGACCACCCGGCTCACTCTAGAGGTTCTTCATCTGACTCCAGAAGCCCAGCTCATGCCCAGCTGGTGCTGCTGCTCTATAGTCTCTGCCCTTTGTCCCTCTTAGAAGCCAACCTCTACCCCTTAGGGATACCCCTAAGTTCTGGTATCCTTTTGCAGCTCTTCTCACCACCCTTCCTGACATTGCATAGCCTGGACTTGGCTCCTATACTAATGAGAGTGACCTATGACTTTGTCAGTGTGGACTTGTCAGATTTGCTTGGGCATTAACACAGTTCCCTGGTATCAGCAGTACCACAAGGATGCCAGGATACGTTGACTTGAGGCTGCTGAGAGATATGGAACGAAAGTAAATTTTTCCTAATTCACAGGTTTTATTGCAAGGTCAAATTGAGCTATTAATTTGGCTACTTTATCCTTCATCTAACTTAGGTAGCCGGTAGTTCAATGTGCATACATCAATGAGCTTCTTGGGAAATGAATCGTGCTAATAAGTTGAACAGATACTTATGTAATATTTTCTATGTGACAGGCCTTTTCCCAGGCAATGGTAAATTTGAAGTCAGACTCTATCCTTTTCTTGGAAGAACTCCAATCTGGTAAAGGAAACAAACCAACGTCCCAAAAACTATGAAAAGAAGGCAGAATACTAAAAGTGGTAGAAAAGTTAAAAGAGCTTTTTATAGTGTTACTTCATCCAGAGGTGTTAGTGTTTCAATGGTATTAAGGGTTGAACTTAAGACACTGGCCAGTGGGTAGGGATGACCTTGGGAACATCAGGACCTGTCCATTTACCACACTGCCTGGGCAGTGCCCTAAATATTCAGTCCCCAAGTAGCAGGCAACCTCCTCTAGATCTAATCACTCCTGAACAGATGGGAGCAGAGCAACAGATGGGAGCAATTTCAAGTTTGAGAAAATCAGAGGGGTGCAGTTGAGTTACCTCGAATAAAGAGAGTTTGGAGGGCAACACAAATGCGAAGCTCATTCTTGCTTGAGGCTGTGTGGATGTTTTGTTTAGATCTAAGATGAACATGCACGTGGCCAGAGTTAGTTTTCAACAAAGCTGTCCTTCACGTTATCTCCTGATATGCACCCTGGCAAAAATTATTGTCATAACAAAATAAAAGTTTCGCTCTGTCCCTTAGATTTCATTTCCTTCCACCTTGTTTATTCCCCTTCAAGCCAGTAAATAAGTTCTTCACGTGAACAGTATGAAATGACTACTTGCAGCAAACATCTTCATTGGTGACAAAGAAAAACAAAGTGTGTATGTCTCATGTTTCTCACCAAGATTGCTGCCTACCTAGGCTTTCCACTTTATTTTGGACCCACAGCCTAATTGTATGTTCCTAGTTAACCCGGTCTCTCTGTAGGCATTTATTAAGTTATCGTGCATGTGTTTCCCAGCCTCTAGACTCTCCAACTAGCTCTTCCTCTCTCAATAGCATCCCTTTTGCATGGAGATCCCCACTCTCCACTTTTTTAAAAAATAATTTCTCTCCTACTCAGCATTCCCCTATCAGCATCTGCTCCCAGGTCCCGCCAGAAGACCAACATGTAACAATATCTTAAAGTAGTCTTGCCAAGGCTATTTGCATTTAAATAGGATCCAAAGCTTTACACTAAAGGCAGTGCTCTCAAAAGGTAGAAGTTCAAACACTACTGGGGCGATGGAAGAGAATGGAGCGAGTGGAGGACAGAGATGAACTAACAAGGGCGTTTCTCCTGTTTCCATTGTAGTCCTAAGTCTAAGGAGTAATCACGTCTACACCCAATCAGCCCCAACGAGGTCGGAATCGACTTTGATATCATATCTTTTTAATTACACCCTTCTCATATTTACATGAACTACTTATAATTATGTGGACTCCTTCTAACTCTCACAAGCCAGCCAGGTGGGGATAATCACCAGGGAGAGATGGTGAGAACAGGCTCAAA
Organism: Tapirus indicus; assembly: GCA_031878705.1. Taxonomy (NCBI): domain Eukaryota; kingdom Metazoa; phylum Chordata; class Mammalia; order Perissodactyla; family Tapiridae; genus Tapirus; species Tapirus indicus. The sequence continues at coordinate 26,220,320 of CM062937.1, read as the reverse complement.
GGGACACCAGAAGGATCTGCCACCTATTGACATTTCCCTACCAAAAGAGGGAAATGCCCTTTCTTTCCCTTAAATTGATTCCCTTTAACCTGTCCTTTGCTGTCCTGAAATGCTTTATTGACTCTAACCTTAGTTTCTAAGATTACATTTTGCCTGTTCTTTTTATTATTCCTTTAGGAAAAATACCTTTTACATCATCTCAGGTGTGAGAACACGTCTTATAGTTCAAGTACAAGAGATTATCCTTCTGTATTCTCTTCTGCAGAGTAATACTAATTCCTATAGTCCCATTACCATTCATCAAAGTTGCTAATGGACTCCCTATGGCCACCCAATTAATTGGTTAATTTTACCTTCTCCAAAGCATTGTCTTTTAAACATAGAAATAAAAAGGCAATAGTTTCACATATATGAAAAAATATTATTTTTATTTTATAGTTGATTTTTAAATTTTGAAACAGAATTTTAACTTTTATATTATTTTATTATATTACATATAACTAAATCGTGGGGGCCGCCCGGTGGCGCAGCGGTTTAGTCCGCGCTTGGCAGCCCGGGGTTCGCAGGTTCGGATCCCGAGCGCCTGCCGACGCACTGCCTGTCAGCCACGCTGTGGCGGCGTCCCATATAAAGTAGAGGAAAGACAGGCACAGATGTTAGCCCAGGGCCAGTCTTCCTCAGCAAAAAGAGGAGGATTGGCGACGGATGTTAGCTCAGGGCTGATCTTCCTCAAAAAAAAAAAAATAATAATAACTAAATTGTGACTTTTCGAGTTTAGTGATTTTTAAATATTAGCTATACATATTATTTTTACTTGCTTATATGATATTTTAAAATAAAATATCATGCACCTGATAAATATTTATAGAAACTGAAAATCACAAAGTGTATCATAATACATAATTGATGATGTTATAAAAGCAAAGTGTACTTAACTCCACAGACCATAACTGATAAATAAATGAATAAAAATGAGAATAAAAAATACTGAGGACAATTTAGAAATTATAACAATGTCTTAATACTTCCCTTCTTTGAAAAAAAACTACACAAAGAATCTGCATCACTTAGGAGAGCTGTCAGAGGTGTAACATGAAAATATTAGCCCTGATAATTAGCTATGAAGATGACAATTTTAATGGGTCATGCTTTTGAGAGATAACTGGAAAATCAAGCAGAACACTCCTTGCATTCATTTCTGCTCCCTGGGATAGCAGTTCATCTCAACTTGATTCAGGTCACCATTGACATTCCACTGACGTGTGATTTCAAATGTCCCACGGAGGGTAATGAATAATTTACCAGTGAAACCTTTCCATATGACTAACAATTTAATGTCTGAGACATAAATTAAATCTTGCCTGATGTATGGAATAAATAATTGTGTGAGTCTAAATGTATGGTACATGATGGAAGTTTCTGTTTTATCCATTCCTTCTAACAGAGATAATTGATGCAGAGGAGAGACAAAAGAAGAAATTCATCTAAAATAGAAATGCTTCACAAAGCAATCTCATGCTTCACCTAATGCAATATGTTCCTCGTGGGTCTTTTGTTACTCTGTAACATATTAAATTATCCTTCCAATTACCTTGGCAACTAAAACAGGAGCTCCTAGTATGCTGGTGACTGCTGGACCATCACACCAGCTGTCAGTAATAAATGATAATTAAGGTATCAATTATTCAGCACAATGAGAATATGCAAAATGTTCCTTTTTTATAAAACTTGTGTCTAAAGCGTATTGACAAAATTCTCTTTCTCTACGTTAGATCAGCAATGTGGCCCTTTTTCTCTCTGAGGCTGGTAGAGAGCTAGATAAATTGCAGCAATCTTTAACATATGTAGCCTCTCTCTATCCTCCGCCCCCCAGTTCTTTCCCTGGGTCTCTTTAGTTACAAATATAGCAGAATGTGATGATTTAAAGCTGCATTTTTAGCCAGCTTGCCTTCAGAACAATAGCAACGATAACAAAGAGTCCATTCTAATAAAGGGTCTGTGCACAGTCAGCGTAAGCAATGTAAAGTGTTCCTTTATTCTGCTTATTGCCATCTCCCCCAGAGGTTAACCATCTTAAAAGGCTGGCATTTAGACTGAAACAGGAACAAAGCATTACTAGAAAGCAGAGAGATCTTTCTCCAGCACCAACATCGCTGCTTTCCGTAATTCTTAAGAAATATAGCAACTCAATGAAAAAGAACCAATACCTTTGAATGAGAACATTCCAGCACAGGAATATCGTTGTCTTGTCGGCTGCTGTGCAGAATGAGTTGCTTGGGCATATATCCCTCTCTTCTTAGCTACGGGGTCTGCTTGGTGGCTGCTGCCAACATAGGGAGCATTTACGACATGTATGTGGTTTTCGTCCGCAATAAAAGGAGACTAACCAGCCCAGCTTGGTGCTGCTTGCCTGGAGGCATCAGATCTTTAGACCCTCGCCATCTGATTGGCTGCTTCCTAGTCTCACTGCACTCCTCTGCCTTACCCTTCGACTGTGCTCAATACATTTTCCCTAGGGATCTAGTCAGAAAATTGCCCGCTAGGGAATTTAGTGGCAGGTTAAATTGAGCTGGTTTTAAAAAGCAGTGACATGATTTTCTATGAACATGTCTAACATTTAATTTTCCGAAGTTCTACATAATGGACCCAGGAGAAACCTAATAAAATGGATATAATTTAACAATAGCAGTTTTATGTTTCCTCTCTGAAAATACCTTGAGTTTAACGCACACATAACAGTAGCGAAGTGATCAGGTGGCTTCTTGCGGCAGAGTATGTCTATAATCAACACTAAATCAAAACAGATGGGGATGACAGAATATATTAGGAGGGTTATTAAAAATGCCAGAAGATGCAGCTGAATAAGGCTACTGAAGCCATCTCAAGAAAGTGTTATAAATTACTTACACAAAATGCTCTTACAATATTTATGGTTGATTTTATACAGGTATGATAATGCACATGTAAAGATCAATGACAGACAAGAAATAAAGCCTTTGTTAATATCTCTAAAGAAAAGTACCAGAAAGAAATATCAAATCTTTTATTCTATGAAATCAGGTCAAATAAAAGAATTAAAAAGTACACCTTCAACATCTCCTATCCATATATTAGATTCAATTTTATACTCAACTTTGGGCAAGGATTTAGAACAGGGTATTAAAAATACTCATTGGTATATTATTTTTTAAAAATTAGAGGCTTCAAAATAAAGATGGTGAATTGACTGCGTACATTCAACCTTCTTTCCCTCACAAAACCTCACTAAAATGACAATAAAGTTTTTATTTTAAAAACCATAAACCCACAAGGACAAAGAAACAAGGAAAAATTACAACCAAATTTAGAAAGCTAGAAAGCAGGCGGACAGGTGGTAAGTGAACAGAGAAAGCTGAATCCTAAACTAGCAATTGTGAAAGTCAAGAAGCAACAAAAATTTCAACACCCCAGCCCAAATAAACTCTGGAACTGGTGACATAATGGAACTCTGAAAGTAGAGGTAAGGTGGGGCTAACCCCAGCAGGTGGTCTGATGCCCGTTCTTCACCTTAGCGGAACATTCGAAGTTTATTCTCTGGAGAGACTAAAGCAGAGTGTTTCTGGACTAGCATGGTTAAGAATAAAGGTGACAAAATGAAAACACGGGAGTTAATGGAAATGTGCCTTCTTTCCCACACTCAAGTCTTAGGAGACAGGTAGCAAGGTGTTTATACTCTTCAGAAAGGACATTTGAAGAGTATTCTCTGGGGACTCTGACCAACACTCCCCCCCCCAAAAAAAGAAATGGCCCAGCCAAATCACTCAGCAGTAAAGGCTACATTAATAATCTCTATATGTTAAGTTTTCAGTGCGCCACGCTTACATAAGAGCAGATCAGACAGATACCTACCATCAAAGCAGAGAACAGAACAAACAAACAAAAAAAACAGGCAAATAACAGACAGGCAAACCAATACGGAAAAAAGTAAATTGGAGGAAACAATAGGTGTACGGGGAAAACAGCTTAAACACTATCATTAATGCCCATGTCAAAATAAGAGATGCAAGGTAGTCCTCACTTGTGTGGCTCCAATATGCATGAATAATAGTTACACAGTTCAGTTTATAACACCAGCCCTCTGATAATACAGTTCAAATTTCAGTTACCATGGCATGTGAACTATGGGTAATTGCATAGTGTACAAACATTCCTGTTAGCTCTTCTGCCCACAGTAACTAAGTAATAAAAGATGCACATCCTGATCTGTGACCAATCACATCACTACTTTCAAGTCTGTTGGTGATTGGTCACTGCACACCTGTTAGTTCACGCACAGATGGCAAAGTATGTAGTTGTGTCACCTTGTTGTCTCCCACTGATAAACCCATGTGATATTTTCCAGAATGGATAATGGAAAGAGGGAATTGGCCAAAAAGATGAAAGGCAGCAATGAAATGAAAAATGACAACACAGGACCTGAAATTGGATATGATTAGAAGATGGTGATAGCAAAGCAAGACAGGAAGGGGCTGCATGAACCATATTGTGAAAGCCCAGGGAATATAAAAACCAAGGTGAGGTTGCTTCGCATCTTCTAGTTTAAATCACACTAGGAACAGAAAGTTGCTTATGGTTGGATTAAAGACTGTAATTAAAAAAACAATTAATTTGGGGGCTGGCCTGGTGGCCTAGTGGTTCACGTGCTCTGCTTTGGCAGCCTGGGGTTCACAGGTTGAGACCCCAGGTGCAGAACTATGCAGCACTTGTAAAGCCATGCTGTGGCAGTATCCCACATACAAAATGGAGGAAGATGGGCACGGATGTTAGCTCAGGGCCAATTTTCCTCACCAAAAAAAAAAAAAGAAAGAAAGAAAGAAAATTAATTTGGTAAGCATTCAGGTGAAAATGTTGATGTTAGTTGCCACAATAAAAGTGGTAATTACAAGGGAATGGAAGAAGAAACTTTTATTGCCAGTAGAGGTTAGTTTTATTTTTTCAAATGTCAGTATGAATTGATTTATGTTAAGCTATCTTTTGAAGTTGCTAGAGCAGAAAAGAATGCTGCTATGAAATTTGCACCTAGATTCCAAGGATTGGTCAAGTGGATACGATAATTGGCAAATATTTTATGTGGATGAAAGTGTTTGTGATGAAAAGGATGAAGATCTCTGAGGAGAAGTGATACTGGCAAAATAATTCACATTAAGGGGCTGTTAGAGATACTTCATGACACTAAAAGACCAAAGGGGGACGGGCCCAGTGGCATGGCAGTTGAGTTCATGCTTTCCACTTCGGTGGCCCAGGGTTCGCCAGTTCGGATCCTGGGCACAAACCTACTCACTGCTCAGCAGGCCACGCTGGGGCAACATCCCACATAGAAGAGCTACAACTGTACAACTATGATTCACAACTATGTACTGGGGCTTTGGGGAGAAAAAAGAAAACGAGGAAGTTTGGCAACACATGTTAGTGCAGGGTCAATCCTCCTCAAAAAAATTTTTTTTTAAGAACAAAGGAGAAATGGTTGGAAGTTGATCCAAACTTAGAAAGGAGTATGTCAATTCACTAAAACATAGAAAAGATGCTCAGCTAGTATTATTAGTTATACCATGAGAAGGCAGCAAGCATTGTTTCCGGAAAGAAAACACTTCGATTTTCAATGTTTTTAAGATTTTAAATTACAGTATACTAAGTAAATGTTGGTTTTATCATTTTTTATTTCTCTTTTAGTATGTTTTTAGTGTTTTCAAAAAGTTGTTATAGTTCACAGAACAATTGTCCTTTTTCCCATTCATTATTAAGATTGTTTTTCCATGGGGGCCGGCCAGGTGGAGCAACAGTTTAGTTCATGCTTTGGCAGCCCCCGCTTCGCGGGTTCGGATCCCAGCCGCCGGCTGACACACTGCTTGTCAGCTGTGCTGTGGCGGCGTCCCATACAAAGTAGAGGAAGATGGGCAGGGATGTCAGCCCAGGGCCAGTCTTCCTCAGCAAAAAGAGGAGGATTGGCAACGGATGTTAGCTCAGAGCTGGTCTTCCTCACACACACACACACAAGATTGTTTTGCATGATTTCTGCTTACATCATTTTATAATCCCATATACCATGCAAAGTGAAGGCTGACTATATTGTATCTGAGCAGGCAGCTATAAGAAAGAAATATATGGAACATAAAAAGCTCTTGGAAAACTCAATAGAAAGATTGGAAGACAAAGTTGAAGAAATATTCTTGAAAGTTGAATAAAAAGGAAAATAAAAAATGAAAATTATGAGGAGAAAAAGGTAAGAAAATTAGATGTATAATCTAGGAATCCAACATCTGGATAACAAAAGATGTAGCAAGAGAGAATGAAGAAAACCATCAAAAAATAATTCAAGAAAAATTCCCATGAGTTTCCAGATGGGAAATATGCCATTAAGGCACATGATTGTGTAATTTCACACTATAGCAATCAAATGTCTGTTAAGTCTTAAAAATTTTTAGTGCTAAGAAAATCTAAGATAATCTTATAATATAGCAAAGCTCTTTGCAAAATACTGTATAATTCCTTCATTTCTCAAACTGTAGTTCTCCCTTTTAATCTCAGGTAAGTGTGATTGTTCATTCTGTAATATCTTTTTACAAAGGATACTTTGCTTAATATTGCAAATTATGGAAGGTAATAAAAGTCCCCAGTAACTAAGCATTTTACTACTCAGTTCCAGCTTAATTCCCAAGATCGTCTTTGGTTTCAAAGGTAAAAATTCTGAATTCTACTTGGAATCCTACACTGAATATAATTTGATTATTGGCATTCTCTTTCAGTCATCAATTTCAGTCACTTTCTTGTTAGAGGCACAAAATAACACATCTTAAAATCAATGATAGAATATGCACACAGCACTCTTCAAAGCTCTGAAGTGATGAAAAAGTGAAATGAAATAAAATAAAATAAAATAGCATTCAAGAGGAATATACAAATATCTTCAGCATATTTTTCTCCAAAATATGTATAATTATTTAAAAGTAAATTAAAAACTCATTTACCAATATGAAAGACCTATAAAATAAAATATGCTACTGCTATAGCACCAGAAGCATTTTATGAAATTTTAAAACAATTGTAAATTATACTTTTTAATGATTTTTAATCAAATGAAAGCAAAGTTAATAAAAAAATTTTAAATACCCATTCGATGCCAACTGAGAAATTTTGAGAAGGTCAAGGATATTGGATCAAATTGTAGAGATCTACAAGGATTTGGCAGCCAAAGAAAATATCTTTTTAAGTCAGCCTTTTTGGTTAGGAAATAAAATAAGCATTCCATTAGCAAGTACTTTTATCTTCAGAGTATAATCTATAAGAGTAAGTTTTTATAGAAGATAGCTTTTCACAGGTCATATTTCTATTCAATTATATATCCTTTCACTTATTTATTCATCAAACATTGAACATCTCCTTCATGTTGGTACCCAAATTTGTATGGAACCGTGGATTTCAAGGTATGGAAAGGGAAACTAGAGGGAACAAGATTAGGAGAGACTGATCCGTCTATAGAATGATCCATCTTGTCTGTCCTATATCTTCCACTTCATATGATGTACCCAGAGATGCTACATACCCAGAGATACCCTTTAAATTTACTTCTTCTGTTACCTCACAAAGAGCACGATCTGCTCACCACAAGACAAAAGCCAATCTGTCAAAGGGTAGAGAAAGGACTTATATTAGGCAATGAGTTAGCTGATCGGAAGATGGCAGACTAGCGTCCTAAGGAACCATCTTAAGGGGGCCACAGAATCTTGAAGCAGAGGAAGAGGTTAGGAATGTTGACCATCTGGCGTTACAGACTGGGAGTCACCACACCAGATCTTTCAGCTGTCATTGATGATGGATACCAGCACAGAATCTCCATTCAGGGGTCATTACATTGCTAGGGAACTTCAACACTTATTGTCTTACCCCAGCTGGGAGGTATATACGCAAGAAAGGGCCATAAATCTGTAAAGCATGCATGTTCCCTAAGGGGGGTCCTATTAATTACCTAGAGTACGTGAAAACTGGAGCATATCCACCTGGGCTAGTTCCCTAGAGGTCATTTGCTGTTGCAATATGGCTTCTTTTCTACAATATGGCTTCCCTTCTGTCAACCTGGTGTTGAGCCAGTATCACTTCCTACACCTATGTAACCCTACAAGCAGATGCTTTTTGTAAATCTTATTAGCTTTAATTTGGGTTTGCCATGAGTGATTAGAGACTTATCTTTCAATCTTTGCTTTTAGAAAGTAACTTTTTATGCTGTACAGAAGTGAAGCAGTTAACTCAAAATGGCAGATTGCCTGTCTAACTCATCGAATTTGTACATTTCAAAAGAAACTTTACTACAAAGTAAGGGAATCTCTAAACTTTTGAAATATGAGTGGTAACTGCTAGTTCCAATTCCAAAAACAGGGATACAAAACACACTTTTGATAATTAACCAATGGTATGAAAAGACAGCCTTCTTCCTCAGCACACACTCTCGCTGTTTACAATGGTTCAGTTCTTTTGAGTCTGTCACTGCTTTTGTCTGTTTGCCTCAAAGCCATGTTCAGCTGCAGATCTCAAACACAATGCCATGGGCTGGTGTCTGCTTACTAGAGCTGAAATGCTTTGTTTCAGAATTGCCTTAACAGCGCTAACCTATTGGTCTAGATTTACCACCTCGACCTACTTCATTCATTTATTTTCATGAAAATGGAGACTTCTGATGGTGATTCACATGAAAGGCATCCATCAGACCAATGTTCAGATAAAAATAATTATTTTTCTGATAAATTGCACCACTCACATTAGCTCTTCTGGGCAGTAAGTAGAGGAAATAAAATACTTGTATCTCTAAATGTAATTCTGGGGAGCATAGAGATTTCTACTTTAAAACACATTTTAAAGTGCCACTTTAATTCCTGATAAAAATAAATCATCCCTCAGCTAAACTTCCTATTGGTTCCATTTCCTTCAGACATGTTTAAATCATAGCTACTTGCTCCTGATACTTGGCCCCAACTCAAGCAAAGGAAGAGGTGGAAAAAAAGGTAGAAATTGAACTGAATGTGTTTTATTCAAAGCATCTTCCTCCTTCTTCCTACTTTGGTTCAAGGATGAGAGGGTAGAGAGAAGTTTAAGGAAGGTGAAGTCAGGTACTGAGAGCCAGGAGAGAAATAAGGAAAATTCAGTAGTACGTACATTCTACAGGAAAGTTGGTAAAGATCAAAATTCAACAAAACTGTTATCGAGGGTCAACACTTCCTTATTACCCACAAGGACCCCTTTTTTGGTGTTCCCCAGGTGAACTCCATGGTTTGAAGGTATTGAATACCAAATTAATTGCATGCATTTGATAAAAGTTTACCCCCCTTTGTCTTTTTTGAAAATCATTTTTATTGAGATATAAGTGACATATAACATCATATTAGTTTCAGGTGTATAACATGATGACTTGATATTTGCATATATTGCAAAATGGTCACCACAAATAAGTCTAGTTAACATCCATCACTATACATAGTTACAAAAATGTTTTTCTTATGAGAATTTTTAAGACTCCCTTTGTCTTTAATAGATCAAATATGAATACAGCTAATCAATAAAACATAAATCAGCATGAGATAACTGGACACAGCTTGGTTAGTTAGTATGCTTCCAGTCAAAAGCTAGAATTTTAGAGCCAGCTTTGATGGTCTAATGGTTAAGGTTCGGCACTCTCATGGCTTTGGTGGCTCGGGTTTGCTTCCCAGTGGCGGAACCACACCACCCGTCTGTCAGTTGCCATGCTGTGGTGGCAGCTCACATAGAAGAACTTACAACTAAGATGTATAGCCATGCACTGGGGTTTTGGGGAGAAGGAAAAAAAAAAGAGGAAGATTGGCAACAGTTATGAGCTCAGGGCAAATTCCTTCCCTGGAAAAAAAAAAAGCTAAAATTTTAAAATTGTGTGTCAGCTTTTGTGGCTTCATCACAGGAAAATGACAGTATCCATTGTATTTTTAATGTATTGGGCATTTTTGTAGATCCCCATTCTTAATTTCTCAGACTAGAATCCCAGAATGGAAGTCAATCCCTGATGTAAACAATGGAGCAGATCATTGAATTGAAAACTCAAGGCCAGCAAATGCACTGGTTTTTAAATTATCAAAAGAGAGCATTTATTTAATTCCATGACACTTTTAGGTTATTGATTTAACCTCATCTTAATCTTTAAACCGTTCTTCTGATGATATGACCCAAATCAGTAAAATATAAAACTATTTCTTCATTGCTTATCCAGTTTTCACAAAAGAAGAGCAAAATGAATGATATTAGGGAGAGGAAAGATGAGTAAAAGAGTAGAAAAGGTTTATCCTTTAAATTAAATTAAAATTAAGCTAAATTAAATACCTATTTGAAAGAATCAATATGAAATGAGCATTATCTTTTCTTCCCTCTAAATGTAGCCTTATGGTGACCGTATTTATCTATAAAATCAGTTTATTTATAAACTGTCCCATTCCAAAAACATTTTGAGACAGGCCATTTATCTCTACTTCATGATTTCAGTTGATCTGAATTAATCTTCACTAAATTATGAGCACGTTAACAATAGATAGCTTCCATGCCAAATAAGACAATGGAATGCAACCTCTGGAAATCCAGGGAATAATTTCAGATTCATAAACTCAGGTATTAGACTTGGAAGCTTACATTGTGATCATTATACACAGTTTGATAATATAACCTCATTTTTATTAAAAATAATACGTTACATTCGTGGGAAATATAAGAAATAAAAAACGATTAGCATTGGTTATGTTTTGAGGATGGGCTTACGGGGACTTTGCTTTATTGAAGGAAGGCATGCCTCTCTGAAGGAATTTGAGTATATTATTTTCTAAAACCTTAAGAATTTGAATGGCATTAGGTGGATATTCACTCATCAGGTCCCCAGTGGACAGTGAATAGTGCAAGTCTTCTGCTCTAAGAGGCTTTTTGTTCTCCTTAACTCTTTGCATTTTCCAATACATTTTTTTTATTATTTTACTCTTTAAAACATTTTTGAGAGATAATTGATATACAATAAAATGCTGAGATATCACATGTACAGTTTGACAAGTTTTAACAAATATATGCACTCATATAACTAATCACCAAAATCAAGATATTGAACATTTCCATCACCCATGAAAGCACTTTCATGCCTCTTTCCAGTAAACTCAACTTACCACAAGGCAATCATCTGATTTATGTTACTAAGAATTAGTTTTACCAGTTTTTAAACTCATAAAAACGGAATCATATAGCATGCACTCGTGTATGGTTTCCTTTAATCAACATAATGTTTTGGAGATTTTAGCTTCTATGATCAAGAATGTGATTAATTTCAACTTATTTTTTTGTGAATGCTGTGAGGTAATTGTTAATATTTTCCCCCATTTTTCCAGCAATGCTTATTCAAAAGTCTTTCATATCCCCATTGAATTGCATTGGAGCTGATGTTGACATTTACTGTACAGATATGTGTTTATTTCTGGATTCTGTATTCTTGTCCATTGGAAAGTTTGATTATACTTATGGCAAAACTACACTGTCTTAATTTATCTTGAAATAAAATACTATTACTCCTCTAAATTTTTTCTTCCTTTTCAAGATTGTCTTGGCTTTACCAAGACCCTCAAACTTCCATATAAATTTTAGAATCTCTATGTGAAATTCTACAAAAATCTGCTGGGATTTTTTTTTTCCAATTGCTCTGAATCTATAGATAAGGGAATAATGAATATTTTAACAGTATTGAATCCAAACCATAAATGCGGTAGATCTCTCTATTTAGACCATCTCTAATTTCTCAGCAATGTTTTGTAGTTTTCAGTATAGAGGTCTTGTACATCTTTCACTAAATTTATTACTAAGTAATAGATGTTTTAAGTTATTGTAAATGGTATCATTTATTTTCCAGTTGTTTATTGTCAATGTATAGGTTGATTCATTTATACTGTGACCTTACTAAATTCACTTATTACTTCTCATAGTTTGTAATCCCATTGGATTTTCTATGTATCCAATCATTAATAGTCCTCAAATAGTTCTACTGCTTTCTTGTTTTTCAGTCTTTATGCTTTTTCTTCCTTTATTTCCTTCTTCTTTTCTTTTTTCTTGTGTTGTTTAGAACCTCTAGTACATGCTGAATAGAAGTTGTTAAAATAGGCATCCTTGCTTGTTCCTGATGTTGGGACGTGTGGGTGGCTATTCAATATCTTAATAAATATGATGTTAGACATAGGCTTTTCACAGGTGCCCCTTTCCAACTTTAAGAAGTTCTCTTCTATTCCTACATGCTGTGATGTTGTTGTTCTTATTTTTAATCCCGATGGGTGTTGAATTTTGTCAAATGCAGTTTTTGTATATATTGAAATTATCGTATGATTTGTTTCTTTATTCCATTAGGTGTGAGTTATACTAATTCATTTTCAAATATTAAATCAACCTTGCATTCCTGGGATAAATCCCACTTAGCCATAATGTAGTATTGTTTTTATGTGTTACTGAATTTGATTTTCTAACTTTTTACTGAGGATTTTTACATCTATGTTCATAAGAAATATTGGTCTGTAATGTTTTTTCTTGGTATGTCTTCGACATTTTGGTCTCTGTATTATACTGGCCTCATAAAACTAGTTTGTTCTTCCTCTTCTTCTGTTTCTGAAAGAGTTTATTAAATTTTGATATTTTTATTCTTTAAATATTTGACAGAATTTGCTAGTGAAGCCATCTGGGCTTGAAATTTTCTTTTGGGGATGTTTTTATTTCTTTAACAAATATAGGAGTATCCAGAATTTCTATTTTTTCCTTGTATCAATTTCAGAAAATTGTGCTTTAAATTATATATTTCGTCTAATTCACTTGGTGTATTGATATAAAGATGCTGTAATATCCTTTGTTTTCATTTAATGTCTGAAGAATTTATGATGATGTCTCCTCTTTCATTCCTTATGCTAGTCATTTGCTTCTCAATCAGTCTTGCTAAAGGTATATCACTTTTATTAATCCTTTCAAATAACCAACTTTTGACTTTGTTGACTTTTTCTCAGTTAACCTGTTCATATGATTGACTGATTTTTTTATGATTATTTCCTTCCTTTTACTTTCATTGAGCTTAATTTTCACTTCTTGTCTCCTTGTTTTATCTTGATAGTTTAGATCATTGGTTTTCCCCCCGAATGTATGCTTTAAAGCTATACATTTCCCTGTTTTAGCTGTATTCCACAACTTTTGATGTGTTTCATTATCATTCAGTTCAAAATATTTTCTAATTTCTCTTGGGAGTTTTTTCATTGATCCATGGGTTATTTAGAAGCACATATTTTAATTTTCAAATATTTAAGGGTTTTCCTAATTATAATTTTACAATTGATTTCAATTTAATTTTATAAGGTCTAAAAACATCTCCTTGTATGATTTTAGCTTTTTAAAACTTAGTGAAACTTATTTTATGATCCAGCATAGTTCATTGTTGGTGAATGTTCCTCAGCATTTGTAAATAATATGTATTCTGCAGTAGTTGAATGTGATAGTCTATAAACATCAATTTGGTCAAGTGGTTAACAGAGATGTTCAATTCTTCTCCACATTACTAATTTTTTTTGTCTACTCCTTCTATGAATTTTTGATAGATGGGTGTTAAAATCTCCCACTAGGGTTGTAAATTTTTCTATATCTCCCCTTCATTCTGTCAATTTTGGATTACTATATTTCGCAGTTCTACTCTAATTGTAAAAATATCTAGAATATTTATGTGATGAATTGACCCTTTTATAATTATGAAATGTCTCCCTTCATCTTTTTTAATATCCCTTATCATGAAGTCTACTTTGTCTGATAATATGGCCACACTATGTTTCTTGTGATTAGTGTTTGCATGGCATATTCTTTTCCATTCTTTTATTTTCAACCTATTTGTGTCTTTACAGTTTAAGTATCTCCCATTTAATTGGGTCTTGTTTTTTTATCTGACAATCTCTAACACTAATTAGAGTGTTTAGTATCTTTCATTTAATGTAATTATTGATATGGTTAGATTTCAGTCTCCCATCTAAACATTTGTTTTCTATTTACCCCTCTTCTTTGTTACCTTCTTCCATCTTTCCTGCCTTCTTTTGGATAAATTAAACAATTTTTTGTATTACATGTTATTGTCTCTATTGGCTTTTGAAGGATTCTCATTTTACTTTTTTAGTTTGTGCTCTAGGGATTACAATATGCATCCTAACTTTATCACAGTCTACATAAAATTAATATTGTGCTATTTCATGTGCAACATGAGAACCTTATAACAGTATAATTCCATTTACCACCTCCAGCCCTTTGTGCTATTTTTATCTTACATTTTACTTCTGTCTTATAACTCTGCAGTGCATTTTTATTATTTTGGTTTATACAGTCACTTGACTTTTAAAGAAATTAAGAAAAAAGTATTTTGTATTTACCCACGTATTTATCATTTCTGGCATTCTTCATTTCTTTTGCAAGTCCAAGTTTTCACCGAGGACCTTCTCCCTCAGCCTGAAGTGCATCCTTTATATGTTCTGTGATGCAAAACTGTCGATGATGAGCTCTCTGAGTTTTTGTTTTTTTCTGAAAACATCCCTTTTACACATTCATTTTAGAAGGAAAATTTCATTGGACATAGGATTCTAGGTTCATGTATTTTCCTTCAGTACTTCAAAAATGTCATTTCATTGTTTTCTGGCTTCCATTTTTTTATTAATGAGAACTCAGCCACAATTGTTTTTATTATTTTATTTATTGTATTATTTTATTATTATTTTACGTCTCTTTTATCTGGCTACTTTTAAAATTTCTCTCTTTATCCTTGAATCTTATCTATTTCCCTATGACATGCCTGGATGAAATCTTTTTTCTTTATATCCCGCATGAATTTGCCGAGCTTCTTTGACCTATGGGTTACATCTTTGATAAATCTGACTCCTATGTTAAACTATTTGTTTTTGTCAGCAGGTCTCAGGCACTCCCTTCCCAGAATTCCTGTCAGCAAGGTTAGGGTTTAGATTTGGAAGGCAAAAAAGGGAGTAGAGGGCTTTATTTTTCCCTGGCTTCAGAGATGAACTGAGGCTTGGTGATGGCCTCAGGGCATTCTCTTGTGAAGGCAACCATTGTAACCATCATAGACCAATTCATACTGGCCCTATTGTATCAATAACAAAATATCAACGTTATCTTGCAGGAGCAGTGATTGAAAACTGCAAGTCATAGAGCTGGAGCATGTCCAGAAGATGGAATCCTTGTCCTCAGATGACCTCGGAACTCGATGTGAAAAGGAAGAGGCACAGGGAACATAATAAGAAGTGAGGGGTCCCTTCATTTGTAGCACACTGGACTTATAAGACTGTCACACTCCCCACCTCCAGTCAGACTCCGCCAAGCGAGCGTTTTGCATAACCGCTCCCACTCCCAACTCCTTTAAATTCTGTCCCCGCTTCAGCTCAGGGGTTTGAGCCTTGCCTCCTTTCTCCTTGCTGGTTGGCCTTGCAAGAAAGAGCTTTCTTCTCTCAAAACCCAGTGCTGTAGCATTGGTTTCTATGCGCATCGGGCAGCAAGCCCTGGCTCGGTAAAACTGTGGCTATTGTGCTGGATTCCTGTAGTTCCTGGCCAGAATGGCAGGAGCAACTTCATAAGTCTCTGAGTAACGGCAAACCTGAGAGGTAGCAAGAGCTTTTGGCTTTTACTGTTCTAGCACTTACAATGGCTTGGAACGGGCCGAATTCACTGTATTCAGTCATTTTCCATTTGAAATAGCCCAAGTGGTTTCTGTGTTCTTGAACTAACAATGAACAGTGCAGGTGCTATTGGTTTTCTGCGGTACCATATTTTCCAAGTATTTCTTTTCAGGAACATCCTGTGCATTGCACCACATTTTCCATTCCCAAACACCTGGCAGTTAATGTCAATAGAAACTCCCTGTTGTTCTGATAAACAAAAGAAGTCTCAAACATTTTTTTGTGTGTGAGGAATATTAGCCCTGAGCTAACATCTGTTGCCAATCTTCCTCTTTTTGCTGAGGAAGATTGGCCCTGGGCTAACATCTGTGCCTATCTTCCTCCATTTTGTATGTGGGATGCCTCCACAGCATGGCTGATGAGTGGAGTAGGTCTGTGCCCGGGATCTGAACCTGCGAACCTGGGCCGCCAAAGTGGAGTACACAAACTTAGCCACTACGCCGCTGGGCTGGCCCCTAAGTCTCATACATCTTTAGACACTTCCTCAGGCAGTAAAACTGTTTCTAATTAGGAACCTAACGTAACTTTAGGCATACCCTCATAAGAGTTTGTGGTTCACCCATGATTTTTGAAACTCCCAAATGAGAAATTAGAATATTGACTCAGGATTGATGATGCCCTCAGGTATATGTAAGAAGGAAATTCTTCCTGGAGTAACGGTCCCTTAGCCAAGGTCCCTTAGAGATTCACTAGATTTAAGTCAGTTGGTTAGGCTGGAAATGGCTCTCTTCCTCTTAAAACTTTCTGGAGATTCTTGATGTATCAAATGAAGTTGTTGGGTTAAAAGATTTTTAAGGTCACTTCTAACTGGGATTTTCCATCTGTCTGATGTGGCTTGTGCCACAAATCTAAGATTTTTACAAGCTAATAACACAATAATCTCAACTCATTGGAAAACACTTAATGTCTCTTGTTTTCCTATAATGTTGCAAACTATGTTGGCATTTGATGCATTGAAATTAACATGACAGGAATATGAGAAAAGATTTATTCAGTGAATTCTAAACTAAATAAGCAGCTCCTGTCCATATTATCACAAATATTATTCTATTAAGAAGGTGATCAAAAGCAAAACTAAAGAATTGGCAATGAAATCAACATTAAATTTTACTTGAAACATTTTATGTAAACAATATGGTTCTCAATCCTGCAGAAAATGAAAAGGAATGTGTTTTGGAGGTTGTTTGGAACTGAACGAAATGGAGCTCTTGTCTACCATTTATCAATCCTTGACAAGCTGTGGGAACCATTCTTATTCGAGTGGTGGAAATCTTCAGTGGTGGAGTTTCTTTTGCTTCAGTTTCACCAGAGCTTTAGAGGCAGAAAATTTTTACAAGTGGATAGAAATTTCAGTTAACACTGACTACTTTTGGCCCTATATTCCTTGAAAACCAATGTTTAATTGTCTTACGCATTTCTGGCACTATTAAAAGGCACACTATGAGTAAGTCATCCTCACCCTCAAAACTAACTTTTAAGGTGAAGTGGGCTAAAAGTAAATGAAAAGAAACATAGACACTTTTAAAAAATGAAAACCACACAAAATTCAAATTATTTTTAGATTTCAAACTTAAAGAGGAACAATCTGCATGAAGATAGCAATTATGGCCATCTATTCTAGAAAAGACTAGAACATAATTCTTTAGTAACTGCTTTCAACTGGACAGGTCAATTGTTCCCTGGATTCATTTAAAAAAAAAACACCACAAAACTTTACAATTCATTCCCACTGGTATACTAAGGCAGGTTGCTTTGCCACTCATGTCTGAGCTCTCATTAAGAGGTAGAATGAAGTCAGGTCTAAAGCTCATTAGGACCTTGGGAAAGGGAGCAAATGTTTAGGGCACCGAAAGAAAGAACCATTTCTTTCCACACTAATACAATACTCGAAGAAGGTTTGTTAAATTTAATTGAGTTGAATTGAGCTGAGCTGAATTGAATTGAATTCAATCTAAATGAATCAATGGCAAGTCATACTGTTCATTTTTAGACTAAAATTATTTTGCCTAAAAGAGTCCTTGAAACCTGTCCTTCAACAAGGGCTAAGAATATCTCCCTGTAATTTCTTTCTGGGAAGTTAACACTTTAAAAGATTTAATTTAGGAATGGTTTCCTCAATATCTTTATTACGCAATATTAGTTATCTTTCGTGTCCATTATTTTCTGTTAGAACTACAAATAATATAATATTTCTTGCTGCACTTCTTGTTAGCATCTGATTCCACAACTAGACTCTTAAGATCTGGGAGGACAGGGACCATATTTGTTTGGTTCAGTCCTCCAACCCAGGACTGGCTCAGTGGTCGGCATAGAATAGCTGCTTAATAGCTATTTAATAATGGATGAATTAATGAATGAAAATAACTGGAAAAATAAGATAGTTATAATTATGTCATTATCATGGCACCTGAAGGAAAAACTTAGACAAAGGTAAATGTTAGTTTTTATCTTTATGTTTAATAAAGTTGTGGTAGTTGTTTCTCCCGATACTAGCCTCTAGCTTTAGGTATGTAGAAATAGCTGATTTTGACATGCTCTACTCACTGTTGATGTTGGTATTTACAACAGGAACACACTGATTTGAGAATTTGTCCAGATGTTAGAGCATCAGATATGTGTATTAGAACAAATGGAATAGAACTGAATTTATTTAGCCTTGACAATGGACAAAGTGTTTAGCTTTTAAAGTAGATGTTACATACCCATTTTACAGATGAAGAAACTGAAGCCCAGATTGGTGAAGGAGCTTGTCCAAGGTTATATGGCATGGCTGATGTGCGGGCAGTCTGTTCCACATATTGGCCAGTAACAGCTCTGCTGTGTCAATGCCCATTCCATTACTGGTTATTGAGATTTGAATATTACCTTTACCATGAACTG
The DNA here is from genome assembly GCA_031878705.1 of Tapirus indicus. Lineage (NCBI taxonomy): Eukaryota > Metazoa > Chordata > Mammalia > Perissodactyla > Tapiridae > Tapirus > Tapirus indicus. The sequence goes on along the minus strand of CM062937.1, from coordinate 26,201,673 downwards.
AATACAAACAGAAATAGGACTCCTAAATCCCTATTCCTTCCAATGTTCTCTTTTGCCTCTCACTATATTTTGAGATAGGAAACCTGAATATAATCCCAGATCTCCTTTATATCAGCTGTATCATATTCCATAAGGCATTTATCTCCTCTGAGCCTCAGTTTCTTTATATGTAAAAATGGAGATACCAGTGTCTACCAGATTATTGTGAAGGTTAAACAAAAAATCTTTGTGAAAGGTGACACAGTGCCTGGCACTCGGGAAACATCATTCAAATCTGAATCTGTTGTGAATTCTATAAATACTCTTGATATTCAATGTACTCTCTGTGTTTTCCAAACATCACCCTGAAATGCACTGTGTAACCCTTTCCTCAACAGCAAAACAATTGGGATCTATAAAGTCAATTTTACCTCATTCACCATCTCCCAAAGGGCCCTTTTAAGATTGGGCCTCAGATGCCTATGGTGGTAACTGCTTGACAGCACACTCTTTATTGGCTTCTGACCCTTCCAAGTCCGATTCCCCACATTCCTATGCTGCCTCCTGAGATTCACCCCAAAACTACTTGCATTTAATCTACTTGTCTGGTTCTGGTTAAGGGGAACCCAATTCAAACTGGGCATATCTTTATATACCACCTCACTTCTCTCCCAGCAGAGTCTAACTTCTCTCACCACAGAAGCCTCACAACTTTTCTGTGTTCTAGGGCAGTACAACTGCTTTGGGAAGAAGTATGTTAGAAACCACTGGTTGGGCCATATTAGACCCTCAGTTGGTGTCTCACATCACTGTTTCTGAACATTTATCTAATTGCTGTCCATCCCCCTATACATGGGTATCTGCTCTGTGAGTCATGTGTTCCTTTGATTTTTCTCGTGAATCTGCTGCCTTTTATAGTCTTTTCACTCCCTTGTTCTTGTGGCCCTAACCCCTGCCCAGAGATGCCTAATTTGCTGCCATCCAAAGTCCGGTAACAGCTCGGAGGATACCCAAGGGAGTATTGAAATTCTGTACTACAGCAGCCTTTCAGATTTAAAAATGATCATGGACAGTTTGGACCAGAGACATGTCATGTAAAGAAGCCCTGAGCAAACTGCCTGGGAATCAAATCCTGGAGGCATTGAGAACCAGGCCGGACACAAGGTGGCATCAAGTTTTAGCCCAATGAGAGTCTAGAGGAGTGATTTTCCCAACTTCCCTCATGACAGTGAGAATTTCAAAGAAGAGGCATTTGGTTTCTTGAATAGCTTATTCAGCATTATTCCCAAGACATCCATGATCCTAAAAGGTAAAATAAGAACCAACATGAACCAATACCGATCATAAAAGGTGATATGATCTTCAGAATACCACACTGCCAACGTAAAGACAATGATACATTTACCTTTCATCCATTCATTCCACAAATTACAATGATTAATATTTACAAGTGTGTTTTTTTTAATCCATGAACTGTGCTCAGTGCTAGGAGACAGACTGATAAATTAAAATGAATAGTCCTTACCCTCAGGGGAGACAATCAAATAATTACACAAATGAAGGTATAGTTGTGATATAAGTAAAATAAGAAATAAATCCAGTTTTATGAGATCATAAAAAAGAAACCTTATTAAGACAAGGGCTCAGGGCAGGCTCACTTAAGGTTGTGACCCTCGAGCTAAGATCTGAAGAATGCACAAGAGTGAACCACAAATAAGTGGAGTTAACCAGATGAAATTGGCAATATGAGTACACAGAGAGCATCCTAGAAAGAGAACAGCATGCTTCCTGGCTCCAGTAGCAGAATATTCATGATGAGAGAGAGAAAACTAATTGCTGTGGGCTGAATTATTTCCTCTCAGGATTCACATGTTGAAGCCCCAGCTCCCAATGGGATGGTATTTGGAGACAGGGCCTTTAGGAGATGATTGGGTTTGGATGAGGTCATGGGGGTGGGGCCCTCATGGTGAGATTGGTGCCCTTAAAGAAGAGACACCAGAGAGCTTGCTTGCCCTCTCTCCATCATATGAGGACACAGCAAGATGGCAGCCATCTGCAACCCAAGAAGAGAGCTCTCACCAGAACCCAACCATGTTGGTGCCCTAATCTCAGACTTCCAGCCTCCTGAACTGTGAGGAATAAGTTTCTATTGTTTAAGCCACTCAGTCTATGGTATTTTGTTATGGCAGCCCAAACCACCTAAGACACTATTTTATCCTAAAAGATTGCACCTCTAAAGGAGATTGTACCAGACTGTAAGCCCCCTGAGGGAAAGGACTTGCCTAGTCTGTTTACCACTGTTTTTGTAGCATGTAGCACAGTACATCATGTGGAGGATGCTTTCCAACACCATGAGTCACATAGAGATGGGCTCCTGGGCTGTTGATGCTGACCCCAGTGTCTACCAGAGTGCCTGATGTAGGAGATACTCAATAAATATTTGCTAAACAAATTAGTGAGTGACTGTTTCTAGAACATATTCTCATATCTCAAAATTAGGAAATTATTCCTTTATTGGGTTTCTCCTCTTTGATATTAGTAAAGATGGGAACCAGCTGGACATCATCCTTTATAAGGTAAAATTTCTTCTACCTGACAGAAAACTACCTCTTTGGGCTTTTCCTCCTTAAAAAAATAGTAAACATTGTGTAATAAGATTTTAGGTAACCAGGTGCATTTTACCAAGATGAACCAAAGAACATTCCTTCTGAAGCATATTTTTCTTTTAAATTATTAACACCAACTTCTTCACAAAGTTTAATATATGCTAAGATATGAAATGACACGTTCTACCCAGTATTCATTGCAGTCACTTGCCTAAAATATTGCTTTATTAAAAATTCAATTGTAACTTGAAGTATATGGAAAATTCCCAGAACCTAAGCATATGAATTTAAATTGGTTTTGGGCATACTGTGCTTTTATTTATTTATATCAAAACTCAAGTTATCAAAATATTGGCAAAATAATTTTAACATGTAATAGGAAAGGCAAAATAAACTGGTCTTTTATGTTTAAAAAAAAGTTTACATTTCTGGAAGATTTTAGTATGTTTGAAAATTAGTTGCAAAATTAAGCATCTGTAAATAGAAAGGTAAACAGTTCTAGAGTCAGACAGTCCTGGGTTCCATTTCCAGCTCCACCACTTGTATTCTGTGTGACTTTGCAGGCACTGGTGTAGATGGGAGACTGTAAGCTTTTCAAGAAGCCGTGGATACAGCGTGAAGCCTGAGGAGTGGTGTATCAATGACTGACTGGTGGCCTAGGCAAGTGGGGCTATGAGTCTAGCACAGTGTCTGACACCTGGTAGGTGCTCACTACACATTGCTTTACCTGATAGGCAGACAATCTGAATTTATGAATTGTTATAATTGGTTAGGGTCAAGACTTAACTATGGTAACAAAGAAATCCCCCAACACAGTGATGTAAAAACCTTTAAGTTAGTTTCTCTCTCATATGACAACACTTAGGTGAACAATGCAGCCTGGCAAGGAACAGGGTTCCTTCCCTCCTGTCTAGGGTGTCCTCTTGCACATGACCAGAGCTGAGTCAAAGGCCCTCAAGTGTACCAGTGTGGGTGAAGGGAGAGAGGAGAGGAGCACATGCTCGATATTTTAAGGCCCTGATCCAGAGTGACAGATATCACTTTCACTCAGATTCCAGTGGGAACTTAGTCACGAGGCCACCACTATCTGCAAGGGAGGCTCAGACATGCCATCTGTAGAAGGATAGTCACGAGCCAAGATAGGGCATAATTTTTAAGGAAAAGCGTGGAACAAATTCCTCAAGTATAACTAGCTATGTCCCCTTCAAACCCCTCCAACTGTCACTCAAATATTTGTGTGTCCTCCTTCCTATTCACAGGACATAGCCACCCACTCTCCAGGGTGACCCCTCAAAGTCCCATCTGTACTGGACCCAGCTCAAAGTCTAGTTCTCTAGGTAATGGGCAGTCTTTTTGATCTGGTCCAGAAGTAGCTGCCCCTTGTCCAGTGACCTATAAACGAAAAGGCCAGCTATCTGTGCCCCCCTCCCATTCATACACCCACACAGGGGTGGGACAGCCACAGCATACCTGCAATAAAGGCTTCAGTTTGGAAAAGGGAGGAACAAAATGCAAATTGACTGTCCTTAACTGTGAGGGAATCCTGTAGACCCTCTGCCTTGACAGTCGAATGCATGCTTGGCCGGTTCATCCTGCCGCCACCGCTTCTGCTTCTCTCAGAGGTACTCTCTTGATCTCCTTTCTGGGCCCCAGGCTGTGCCATTGGGAAGGGTCTTCTTTGTTCACTGGTCCATGCTGATATCCGAGTGGATATGGAGTATATGTTTGTTGGAGGTCAACTAGTCACAGACATTTATAAGCCATGTTTGTGAGTTCAAAAATTTAGTAGATTTCTTAGTTTTTTTTTCCTTCCAATTGGTTCCAGGGTCCAGCTGCCATACACCAAACCCTTTTCTGTGCGTAGTTCTTAGGCCCGCCTTCTTTCCTGGCTTCCGGGATCCATCCCTCTCTTCCTTATTTTAAGGTACCTATTTTGAGGACATCTGAAATGTGAGTTTATGTGTAAAGGTAAAACTCTTAATCTGATCATTTTTGGCTTTGGCATAATGGTAGGTCTTTGAGAAAGTCTCTGAGAAACAAGTTATGAATCCCCTGTTGTCTGGTGTATAGAAGCAGGAGGTATTTCCAACCCCATTTGTTGTATTTCATCTCTGTTTTCAACTTGCCAATTCTTGCCTGTGTTTATTTCTTTCTTGTAATACCTTGTTAAATGCAGCAATGACTACCAACACAAATTAACATTCTGGCACTATGGCTGCAGGTGTGGTAGGTACTTGTGGTCTGCCTTTCAAGTTATCACAAGGGATGATTTTATCAAATATCTTACCAGAGTATAACAAGGATCTCTAGTCTTCTAACCTAATCTATTCATGGCCTCACCTCCCACCACATGACTGCTAATCACACATATTTTAGGTTCTGCTATGTTAGCATCCAAGTTCCAGGTACCAGTTTTGATATTGGTTGTAGAGAAGCTAAGCTGCTAATATGAAGAGGTAGCATAATACATTGAATTAAAATAGGGTTACCACGTAATTTATTTGATAGTGAAAAAGAACTCCATTTATAATTATGCCAAGACAACAGGCATAAGAGAGGACAGTTCTAAGCAAATTGGGACTGTGTTCACTCTACTTAAAGTTTAAATATTTAAAGTTTAGAAGTTTATTTCCCTTTCTTGTGACAGTACTGAGGGGAGTGGTCTGGATTGTCTGTGTGGCTTCCCTCCATGTGGACCTACAGGGAACCAGGTTCCTTCCATCTTCTTTTTCTTCCATCCTGTAGAACGCTTGCCTCATTAATTCAGTGATTCCTCAGTGTTTTAGCCTGAAAGAGAGAGAAGAAGTGTGGAAGTGTGCTTACCCAATATTTTAAGGCCAAGATACAGAGTGGCAAACATCACTTCATCCTCATTGATTGAGGAGAACTTAGTCACATAGTTACACTGATATGAAAAGGAGACTTGGAAATTTGGTATCTGATTGGGCAGTTATGAGCCCAGCAACAACTCTAGAGCTATGGAAAAATGAAAGTGAGATTTTAGTGGATTTCTTGCAGCCTCAACCAAAATAGCAACCTTCCCTATAAGGAATTGTTTCTTCATTTGCAATGTAAGGGTAAAATTCCCAGTGTTCCTAGGATTTCCTAAGTTCTCTAAGATGATATCTACTTGTGTTTATTAACTCCAGTTCATTTACTAAATATCCTGGTTTGGAATTATCTCAGGCCTGAAGCCTTAACCGAAATGATTGATATATGTGGTCAACCTTTCACGATTATTTTTCATACTCATGCTTAGTTTTGTAATATTTTGATGGTGTACTAACTATCTTTGATATAAATTGATCTCTCCTTTTCTGTAGGGGTTGACATTACTTTCAATTATTAAATACCAAAACTTTTATTATTACATTAGTAAGAGATTCTTGGCTTTGCCTACCAAAGAAAAATCATTATTTTCTTTACCCTTCTCTTTTTCCTAATACCTTAAACGTATATTTATATTTTCCCTTATAGTGCATAAAATTGAAGGACCATTTTAAAAGGAATAGCATTCAGTGTTCTTTGCTGTCTTTAATTGCTTTCAAAAAATTGCTGAAACTTATCTAACAGTAATAATCGTTAAATAGTTTTCATTTCATCTTAATGGGGAGCACAAACATTTCTTTTTATGGTGGACTCTACTCCCTCTACACACCCAGTGGGGCTAATAGCTGATCTGATTCTTCCATTTCCTGGGAGTGAGAGTTTTTCACCACTTTTCATTACTCACATAATTAACTTTGGGGCTTAGGGATTCGCTAATTGGAGCCTCGGCAATCTCCTACTGTTAGAAAGACTTGTTTTGGCAAAACCACTTAGAGGTAATTTTCATGGGATGAGAATGACTTACGCTTTCACCATATTCCAAGGGTGCTGAGTCTCGGTCTTAGTACCTCTTAATCCTTCAACATTCCCAACTTCATTTCTACTATTAAGAATAATAGAAGCCCCCACTGCTTCGTGGAATCTTCCTGTGAGTGGAATAGTAAAAGCAAAGTAATCAAGTACCGCAAGATAATTTTGCTCCGGCCGTTTAGCTTCTCTGGGGCATATTATCCAGTCTTGAAGTCAATTAACTCTTCCAGCAAGCTAGCGTAGCATTCAGACTAGGTCACTGCTGCAGTAGACTGAAAGAGCCATTGTACTTTATAAAAGTTAGGAGTTTTAGAAGTAGAAAACAGCTGAGGGAGTCTGACTCACTGTCATGCTAAGAGAGAGAGCATCACTTTGCATAAAAACTGCTTAAAGGCAAAAATATCAATTTATTAATGCATTGTGCAAACATGAATTTGTGAAATTACTATCTGTAAAATAAATAATGAATGAATGCAGGTTGAAAGGCTCATTTTTATACAGAGATGTTAGTTATGGTAAAGGTGACATCTGAGGGGCCTCTTCTGATCTTGCTATTTTATTTCCATGAAATATTATCAGAAACATGATGATGCTTTTTTTTTCTTTTTGGATTTCCCTAATATAGTACATAAAAATAAAGCCTTTCATGGGAATTAAAATGAACGAGTCCTTTCAGAGTTCCAAAAATATTACCCAAACTCTGCCAAGATTAATATGGTCAAAGTTTCCATGAAAAGCATAATTTCATGGGAGTTCTGCCTGTTCAGATGAGTACAAAAATACCTACTTAGTACCCCTTCCTGATATGCACATCAAGGGAAGATTAATTTAGTTTATCACACTCTTCATATTGATATGGGTGTTGTTACTGCATTTTTGTCCTTATTAGAATGTTGAAGTCTTTTTTCCTGGTTTAACATAAACATAACAATAATTTGCATTTTATAGGTCTTTATCATTTATATCTTTATGTAGTATTTCCATATGTCTAAGGTAAGTTTGGCAGGTATGATTATTATTTCTTTTCCCATTTTTTTTTTTTTTTTTTTTTGTGGGGAAGACCAGCCCTGAGCTAACAACCGTTGCCAATCTTCCCCTTTTTGCTAAGGAAGACTGACCCTGGGCTAACATCCGTGCCCATCTTCCTCCACTTTATATGGGACGCCGCCACGGCATGGCTGACAGGCAGTGCGTCGGCGGGCGCCCGGGATCCGAACTCGCGAACCCTGGGCTGCCAAGCGCGGACTAAACCGCTGCGCCACCAGGCGGCCCCTCTTTTCCCATTTTTAACAAAGAAGAAAGTAAAGGGCAGAGAACTTCAGTGACTTAAGCAACACCATATAGCAAGTAAATGGTGAACTAAAATTTAGGTCTCCAATTTCAAGTCCAATTATGTTTTGTTGATCGAAATACCTCTATAATATACCACAATTGTGATAAAACTGAATAATATGAAACAATGGGTTGCACTGAATGTAGTTGTAGTCAGAGACCTCTACTTTTTTCTCATGTTTTGCCTTAATTTTCAGAACGTGCACTGGCCGCTTCAAATGGTAAGGAAAACAAATTTTGGAAACAAGGTCAAATCTACACCTGGAGTCTCTGGGTCTGCCCAAGAAAGCTTGATGAGGAGAAGGAGATGACTGAGCATTTACTGTAACTATGCTGCCTTTGAGAGATAGCGCCATTGTAACCAATACTGTGATCTCATTAGCTCAAATTCTAATCTGGCCTTGTGTGAGAGTTTCCATTCAGTCCTTGGTTATTGTCCTTTGGTGGAGAGATCTGGCAAATGATATTTGAGTGACCTCATTGCTCTGAAAGATGGGCTTAAGCCAGAAGCTGAATTCTGCAAAATGGAAATGGCTTGGAGGGAAAGGAAAATATGGACACGGCACCATAAGTCAGATGGGTTGCAGAGTAAAAAATGACTATCTCAGGATTAAATTTGGCATCCCTTTTTAGGATCAATTAACGGGTGGTGGAGTTCCAACTGCACTGGTTAGAAAAAGAATTTGTCAAATACAGAAGGGTTGGATTTGGTGAGCTGTAAACCAAATGAACTCTAATGACAATCAAATTTCCCATAAAGTGGTCATTTAAATGTGGCAGAGCTTCCCAAAATACATAAGACTTGCATCATATTCTACTTGAAAATATTTGCAACAAATTTTCAATAATACCTGTAGGTAAAATAAACTTCAAAAATATCACCAGTGTATTGACGTAATTAAAAGGCGACAGTGTGTTATAACCTGGACTATGCTAGAATTATAATGTACCAACTCTAACAGGATTTAGCATGTGATGTCTCCTATAGAATTAGATCAGAATTGTCCTATTTAAAGGATCAATTTATTTGAATAATTCACTGCTATTAAAGACGCACACTCATACAAAAAGATGTAACAAATGAGTCTAAAGCATTTGTAGACACACGGAAAAAGTAACATATCTGAGGTAAATTTATACAGTGATGTATATCAGCATACAGAAACTGTGTTTCCTCCATGCAAAGAACAATGAAAAAGTGGTGCTTACTACTCCTTGGTGTGACATGGTGAGGCAAGAAGGATATAGACTAGCAATCCAACTGGACCTTGGTTCATATCTCAGGTCTGTAAATTTCCATATGACCTTAGACAAAGTTCTCAATCTTGCTAATCCTCAGTTTCCTCATCTGTGTAATGAGGTTGGTAATAAAGCAAGAGAAGTGCTTGGCATTTGGTAATGGTATATTCTCTTTCCTACCTTGGTACAGTTGTTGCATGTGGTGGAAGGAGTTTTGGCATCTAATATCTGTTTTACTAGCAGGGTAGAACTTTCTAAGTCCAATGCCATTAATTAGTGTCCTGTAACATTTTTGACAACCACAGTTTTTGCAATTTGAAAAATCTTATGGGATGTAAATTTACATTTTAATTACATGTTACTTTCTGCTACATGTTCACAGATTGACTCCTCTCACACTACTGAATTTTTGCATGTCAGAAATTTTCCATAGTTTTGCAAATGATTTAGAGAAAAGTATTGTTCACAAACATTTTTACTTGTCCACTAAATTTTCAACTAACTCCATTCTGTGTTCAGGCCATAAACCAGCTTCTTAGTCATTTGGCAAAGAGGGATAGGAGGAATGAATGAGCACCGTTATTATAATCCACCAGGGTAACACGTACTCATTTGGTAAGAAGGGGACCATGCCTATTGCTGAGTTTAGAATTTTAGGAGCCACATTCTCTGAGCTGACAGCATAATTGCTTAGAGTCTGAAAAACAAGGATTCAGATAAATTGATCACTCATAAACGCAAGATATCATGCTCTGAATTTTCCTCAGTTGTGGTAATATTTGGGGAGTTGCCAGGTTTCAGAATCTCAGTCACTCACATTTCATTTTACCAGATTAAACAAATTCCACAGAACTTTAGGGCTGAATTACACGTAGCATAATTTCATCAACCCATTCAAGCACTGGAGGCATGTTCTAATGTCTAAGGTGCCTTGTGAGGGCTTGTGTTTAAAATTTACAAAGCTATTTTGTTGGTACTGATGTTTAAAACTCTAGAAAGCATTCATTTCTCAACCACTTTTCTTCAGGCCTATAAAATCCTAAATATTTTTCCCTTTATTCTCTAGGCCAATTAATGCCTTCAAACTTCCAATTAAATATATTGACTTTTTAGCTTCATTATTTCCAGCATTAAAATATTGACTTCGGCCTATAAAATTTCCTTATGTATAACTGTAGAAAACAAAATACTATATAATGATTTGTAAGACATTTTGGCTTTTCCATTAAGTTTATAGTGGCAAATTAGTATGATTAATTGTGGGTGAAGTGAGCCTAAATCTGAACACCCCAAACAGAATGACTTCCCAACGACTGAGAAAAAGATTCAAGTTGGGTTGAAAAGATCTGTTGTTTTTGCTGCCCATTCCATCACCTTCCCTTGATGAGAGTGTCCTGATTTTCTTTTGGCAAGCCATGACATTCCTCTTTACTCTCCGTCACCATGGCCAGAGTTTCCTGATGGCACCCCCAGGCTCCAGGTGTGGGGTTAATCCTGGTTTTGGACCATTGGCATATCCTATACTTCTAGCTATAGTGATTGCGTTAAAAATGGTCATGTGACCTAAGGTGTTCGAAGGGGAGTTGACCACAGGACTTTTATTGAACTATTGGGAGAAAAGGAGCCCTATTTTCTATGGGGCTGCTGATCTACTATGATGTAAGCCTGGGGAAGTGAGACATCTTGCCACCACATTGAGAGACCTTGCCCTAGAATGAAGCCCACATCTTAAAAAACACAGCTGAGATGTAAAGACAGGCTCCTTGCAACAGTATTTAATCTGGACGTTCCTGAAGTAATACCTACTTGTGAAATTTATAGACATGTGAAACAACATTTTCCTTTTATATTTGGTTAGTTTGCTATAACAATTTTAAATTGGATTTATGTCACTTGCAACCAGAAGAATCTAACTCATATTTATCCTTTGCGTTTCACTTCCACGAAACGTTTCTAGTCTCCTGGATTTGATTAGGTCCCTTGTTAGCAATACCTAGTGCTTCTTCTTCTTAGTACTTTACATATTCATAACTAATTTGTAATTATTCATTTAATGTTTGTCTCGTCTTCCAGACTGTGTACTCCATGGGATCAGGGAATTCTGGTTTGCTTACCACTGCCTTCCCAGCACCTAGCCCAATTCCTGGCATACAAAATATGCTCAGTAGTAATTTCCCCATAAATTACACAACCTAGGGTCACCATCTCTATTACAAAGATGTGTTTTACTCTGAAGCCCTGACCTAGCCCAGCCTCTTATTCCAAAATTTTGGACACTGGGCTTAATACCTTCTTTTCACTACTTTCTATTTGATCTTTCCTTACTTCTAGATTCTTTCCAATCTCTCTTTTTCCAAGACAGTCATTGCTCATTAATGCACTTGTAAATAATAGCTGGATTTTGAGGAACAGACATTACTAAGTAGATGCAGTAATTTGTTTTATGATATCCATGTTTCATTATGCATAACAATTGTGTCTAGTAGAATCCAGATGATATTTAGGTGCTGCCCCTAAGTATTTTGGTAGATTACAGTACTCCATGACCCAGGAAACAGCACTTCCTTCTTGCCAAGGTCAGTGCAGTCATGGTACTGAGGGTGAGAGGGGCTAGACTCCAGCCTGGTCCTCAGAGCGGTACTTTAAGTACAACTGCTCACAGTATGCAAGGTGGATAGTGTGGTCTGACCCATCTGAGTTCCTTACAAGGTCACCAAGGGACAGTGTTCTCCACCCCAACCTCCATCATGAATCTGAAAATGGCATCCCCACTAATATTTCAGCTTCCATAAATAGATTGTAATGTATTGTCTGAGTTATAGGCTATGAGTAAGACAAAATTTCTGCTAACCAAAAATGAAATCCATCTACTTATATTTGAAAGGCTAAAATGATGCCAAAATAGAGAGATGAAAGTATAAAAGTTAGAATCTTTGAATCATCTTGATTGTAGTCTGATTTTGACAATGTAATAATCTAAGCTCTGCTGTCTCTTTAATTTCCCGGCCTATAAAATGTGGGAGGCCATACTGAGCTTTTATGCATAATAAGCCTAAGTGTCTATACTAAATAATAAAGATGAGTAGTGGCTTTCATACCTCCTCTGTAGGTGAGCTCACAAACTATCTTGACAATTTACTTTATCTCTAAATTATTCTATTACTTATCTGTATATTTTCTTTACTCTTTGCCATTCCTTCTCTTCCCCACTTTCAGTACAGGGTAGTTCTCCTGTCACTAGTAAGATATCTATGATTAAGAAACTGTTTTTGAACGTCTCTTGCAAAGTCTACTTTGGGGATGACATTCCCACTTAATTCTCTAAAAATCTTCTGAAGGAGTTTCTGCAAATAATTTTGAGGCATCTATATTTAGGAATAAAAATTCTGCAGATGGCTTCTGGAGATTTTCTCCCTTTTGTAAGAGCAATTTTAAAAGATACCTTTTCATTCTCATGCTAGATACTCCCTTGCTTCCAGTACAACTTCTGGGTTTGTGTGGGTGATCAAGAATGACAGTTGACATGTTACGACATAGATTTTCATGTTTGTAACTGTAAAAATCATCAGAAACTAAGATTTTTCTTGGGCATTAGTGATATGATCTGTAACGTTCCCCTATGGATGGTTTTTAGCATTTTTTAGAAACACAAATCAAGTGAATAATAAGTTACGTAGGTTCTCACTTAGAAAATATCTAATGGGAGCATAATCAAAGTGAAATAGAACTGACCAAGGAAATTTCTGGAAGAGATGCTGATTTCATGGATCATCCCACTGCATCTACTAGAATTGTAACTAATGGCCATGAGGAGTCTACTCTGTCCTGACATCACATTAACAGTACCTCGAAGGGTCTTAAACTCATTGTTTTATGAAGCCAATAGAAATATTTGTGAGGATGGTCAAAACCACACTATGAATAAGAACTATCTTTAATTTGCTATACAATTTACTTCAACATAAGTCCTAAAAAGCAAGAAAAGCTAATACTGTGCAGTTTTTATTTAAATTTCCAATTTCTCAATGTTAAGAAACTAGAAACAATCTTTACTCACGTTTGGTTAGGAGATTATTAAAATGGATTGATTATTAAGATTGATTAAGATTAAGAGGTTCTGATGTGGTCAGGATTCCTCATTGTTTTTCCTTGCTCAAATCCTGCTTATCATCTATTTATATTCCAGGTTTTGTCCATATCAGTGTACAGCAGAATGTGGCTTTATTGACATCATTTATAGAAGATTCTCATTCTCTATTTTGGTAATACCTTCAGCCGATTTTTTTTTTTTTTTGTGAGGAAGACTGGCCCTGAGCTAACATCCATTGCCAATTCTCCTCTTTTTGCTGAGGAAGACTGGCCCTGGGCTAATATCTGTGCCCGTCTTCCTCTAGTTTATATGGGACGCCGCCACGTTGTGGCCTTCAGCCAATTTTAAATATCATGCCTGTCACTTTGGAAGAGGTTGGCTCTCCCTAAAATTGTCTCCAGAACACCTCCTGCTAGTTGATGGATTGACAGGGAATGGAATTTTCCTGTGTTTTCAGTCTTAGAACTCATTGTTCTCTGTGATCAACATTACCCTTACATTTTCCTTGCATCTGCTTAACATTAAATATCCCTCCAATAATTCTGATTCATTGTGAACACATATTACAAGCTTTCCATCTGTGTTTCATTGATCATACTATTCTGTCTTCTAATAGAACACTCTGTTCTTTACTTTTTTTCTGCCAACTAGCCTTAAAAACATTCACTGTTATATGTTAAAGATAATGTTTATACTCACAATCTTGAAACAACTTTTCCCTAATCATCTAACCAACTATAATTAACCTAATTCATTAATTTTGCAAGTGCAACATGTGACATATATATATATAGAATTAAGGCAATAGAATAAAAAAAATTAATAGATATCCAGACTTTGCATACATAGAATTAAGACAGTAGAACTGAAAAAACTGATAGATATCTAGACTTTGCCACATACTTTTGCAATCACTAACTTGGGTTTGAGGGCCAGTTCTACAAAGGATTTTGACATAGCCAGAGATGAGAACTATTGAAGTGAGTTTTGTTAAGGACTAATTCTTTAAAAAGTTCAGCACAACAATGACGTCAGCAACATGGTGGAGTGAGCTGTTCCCTTTGTCTCTTCCCCGTCAAACTACAATTAAATGGACAGTCTTGATCAGCAGAGGAAACCCACACAGCACACAAAGACACCTGAGAGACCCACACAGTTATACATCTGAAGGTGAATGGACTACCCCCGAGGAGGTGGTGGAGACTGGTGAGCACTCTCTGGCCCCCAGGCAGCCTAGTACGTGCATGCGACTGCTCTCCCGGCTGGAGTGCTCATAGCACTGCTGCGGCCCCAAGGGTGGGAGCATGCCTAGGCAGGACTGTGGAAACAGGTGATGGCAGCCCTGAGCCCCTGTGTGACCACTTCCCTGTCTGGTAGGAGAGTCCTCAGGGCCACACAACACACAGAGAGTGGCTCGGGCTCAAACCCAGTGGGTAGGCCCCACCCACCAAGCACAAAGGTTGGTGTGACCTAGGAATAGACGTAGGAGAAGATGGCTGTGGAGTTGTGGCCTAGGTGAGCAAGCTCTCAGCTGCCACAAATGCCCATAGTACCACTGCAGCCCCAGTCACTGAGAGACTCAGTGGGACTATGTGAGCAGGTGGCAGTAGCCCTGAGCCCCAGTGTGATCACTCTCTCATCCAGTGGGAGAGTCCACAGACCCACCACAGTTCCAGAGAGTAGCTTTGGCTCGGACCTAGTTGGGAGGTCCTGCTCACCAAGCACAATGCCTGGTGAGACCTAGAAACACATGGTGGCTGAGCCCTGGTGAATCAAATGAGCTCCCAGCTGCCATGAACCCCCATAGTACTACTGTGGCCCCAAAGGGAGAAGTGTGTCTTGGCAGGATTGTGGGACCAGGTGGAAGCAGCCCTGAGCCCCCATGTGACTGCTTCTCCATTCAGTGGGAGAACCCATAGGGCTGCTGTGATCCCAAGGAGTGACCCAGGTTCAGACAGGCACAGCTAACAGTGATTGTGGTGGTGGGCTCAGATTGCACAGCTCCTGACCCCCTTTCCAGTGGCAGCAGGTGGAACTTGTGACCAGATACTATCACTATGCATTGGCACAAATCCACTCCACCAAATGGCATAAATAAATATATTAATACTCCACACCAGAAGGAAAAAGACAAACACCTGGAAATCAATCCTGAAGGCACAGAAATCTACAATCTAAATGACAGAGAAAAAAATCGATCTAAAAAAATTGTCATAAAAAGTCAACGAGTTACAAGAGAATTCAGAAAGATAGTTCAATGAAATCAGGAATCCAGTTAATGAACAGAAGGAATTCTTCACAAAAGAGATCAAAACTATAAAGAAAAACTAATCAGAAATGTTGGAAATGAAAAACAGAATGGATGAGATAAAGAAAGACCTAGAGGGGGCCGCCCGGTGGCGCAGCAGTTTAGTCCGCGCTTGGCAGCCCGGGGTTCGCGAGTTCGGATCCTGGGCGCCCGCCGACGCACTGCCTGTCTGCCATGCCGTGGCGGCGTCCCATATAAAAAGTGGAGGAAGATGGGCACGGATGTTAGCCCAGGGCCAGTCTTCCTCAGCAAAAAGGGGAGGATTGGCAACAGATGTTAGCTCAGGGCTGGTCTTCCCCACAAAAAAAAAAGAAAGACCTAGAGTCCTTAAATAACAGAGCTGATAATATGGAGGATAGAATTAGCAACCTAGAGGATAGGAATACAGAAGAGGTTCAGAAGGAGGAGGAGAGAGAGCTAAGGCTAAAAAGAAATGAAGAAGTTCTCCGAGAAATATCTGACTCAATTGGGAAATGCAACATAAGGATTCTAGGTATTCCAGAGGAAGAAGAGAGGGCAGAAAGGAGCAGAGAGCCGGTTCAAAGAAATAACAACTGAGAACTTCCCAAACCTGGTGAAGGAGCTGAAATTACATGTAAATGAAGCCAATAGAACCCCTAACTACATCAATGTAAAATGACCTTCTCCAAGGCATATATTAGTAAAGCTGGCAAAAGTCTATGGAAAAGAAAAAATATTAAGGGTAGCAAAGCAGAAGAAAATAACCTACAAAGGAACTGCTATAAGGCTTTCAGTGAATTTCTCTGCAGAAACTTACAGGCTAGGAGAGAGTGGAATGATATATCCAAAATTTTGAAAGACAAACACTTTCAGCCAAGAATACTATATCCAGCAAAAATATCCTTCAGATATGATGGAGAAATAAAAACTTTCCCAGATAAACAAAAGCTGAAGGAGTTCATTGCCACAAGACCGACCCTGCTACAAGGTTTGATCAAGAAGGCCCTCATACCTGAAAAAAAAAAAAAAAAAGAAGAAGAAGAAGAAGAAAGGGTTTACAGAGCCTTGAGCAAGGAGATAAATAGACAGACAAACTCAGAAAATCACAACTCTCTATCAGAACAGATTAGCAAACACTTAATTATAACTCTAAAGATAAAGGGAAGGAAAACATTAAAAATAAATGTAATCACTTCATTTTAACCACAAATTCACAAAACATAATGGAATAAGTTGTGACAACAACTTAGAAGGGGAAGAGGTGGGGGATGAAACCAGCTTAGATTAAGGGAATAAGAGGCTATCAGCAAATGGACTATCTTATCTACAAGATCTTTTACACAAACCTCATGGTAACCACTAAACAAAAAATCAGAACAAAGACATGAATGATAAATAAAGAGAAAACCAACATAAAGAGCCACCAAACTGAATTAGCAATCCTAAATACAAGGGATGAGAAACAAGGGAAATACATAACAACTGAAAAACAAGAGATAAAATGGCAGCATTAAGCCCTCATATATCAATAATCACTCTAAATGTAAATGGATTGAACTCCTCAATCAAAAGACACAGAGTGACTGGATGGATTAAAAAACAAGACCCAACAATTTGCTGCCTCCAAGAAACACATCTCAGTTCTAAAGACAAACACAGGCTTAGAGTGAACGGATGGAAGAAGACATTCCAAGGTAAAGGCAAACAAAAGAAAGCAGGTGTTGCCATACTTATATCAGACAAAGTAGCTTTCAAGATAAAAAAGACAATGAGAGACAAAGAGGGGCAGTATACAATGATCAAAGGGACACTCCACCAAGAGGACATAACATTTATAAATATATGTGCACCTAACACAGGAGGACCAAAGTACATAAAGCAACTCTTAATTGACCTAAAAGGAGACATTAACAGAAGCAAAATAATAGTAGGGGACCTGAACACCCTACCATCATCAATGGATAGATCAACCAGACAGAAAGTCAACAAGGAAATAGTGGAACTAAATGAAAAACTAGAGCAGATGGACTTAATAGATATATATACAATGCTCCATCCAAAATCAGCAGAATGCAAATTCTTCTCAAGTGCACATGGAATATTCTCAAAGATAGACCATACGCTGAGAAACAAGGCAAGCCTCAATAAACTTAAGAAGATGGAAATCATAATAAGCATCTTTTCTGACCATAATGCTATGAAATTAGAAATCAACTACAAGAAAAAAGCTCAGAAAATGACAAAGATGTGGAGACTAAACAACATGCTACTGAACAACCAATGGATCATTGAAGAAATTAAAGGAGAAACCAAAGAATATCTGGTGACAAATGAAAATGAAAATACACCATACCATCTCATATGGGATACAGCAAAAGTGTCCTAAGAGGAAAATTCATAGCATTACAGGCCCACCTCAGCAAACAAGAAAAATCTCAAATAAGCAATCTTAAACTACACCTAACAGAAATAGAAAAAGAAGAACAAACAAAGCCCAAAGTCAGCAGAATGAGGAAAATAATAAAAATCAGAGCAGAAACAAATGAAATTGACACCAAAAAAACAGTAGAAAGGATCTATGAAACTAAGAGCTGGTTCTTTGGGAAGATAAACAAAATTGACAAACCCTTAGCCAGACTTACTAAAAAAAGAGAGAAGTCTCAAATAAACAAAATTAGAAATGAAAGAGGAGAAATTACAATAGATACCACAGAAATACAAAGGATTATAAGAGAATGCTATGAAAAACTATATGCCAAAAAATTGGACAATCTAGAAGAAATCGATAAATTCTTAGACTCATACAACCTCCCCAAACTGAACCAAGATGAAACAGAGAATCTGAATAGACCAATCACAAGTAAAGAGATTGAAATAGTAATCAAAAAATAAAAGTCCAGGACCAGATGGCTTCTCTGGAGAATTCTACCAAACATTCAAAGAAGATTTATTACTTATCCTCCCCAAACTATTCCAAAAAATTGAAGAGGATGGAACACTTCCTAACACATTTTACAAGGCCAACATCACCCTGATCCCAAAGCCAGAAAAGGACAACACAAAGAAGGAAAACTACAGGCCAACATCTCTGATGAACGTAGATGCAAAATATTGGCAAACCAAATACAGCAGTACGTCAAAAGGATCATACACTGTGATCAAGTGAGATTTATAGCAGGGACACAGGGTTGGTTCAACATCTGCAATCAATCAATGTGATATATACCACATTAACAAAACAAGGAATAAAAACCACATGATCATCTCAATTGACACTGAGAAAGCATTTGACAAGATCCAACATCCATTTATGATAAAAACTCTCAACAAAATGGGTATAGAAGGAAAATACCTCAACATAATAAGGGCCATATATGACAAATCCACAGCCAACATCATACTCAATGGGGAAAAACTAAAAGCCATCCCTCTGAGATCAGGAATAAGACAAGGGTGCCCCTTCTCGCCACTCTTACTTAACACGGTACTGGAGTTTTTGGCCAGAGCAATTAGGCAAGAAAAAGAAATAAAAGGTATCCAAATTGGTAGGAAGGAATTGAAACTCTTGTTGTTTGCAGAAGATATGATTTTATATATAGAAAACCCTAAAGATTCCATTGAAAAACTACTATAAATAATCGACAATTACAGCAAAGTTGCAGGGTACAAAATCAACTTACAAAAATCAGTTGCATTTCTATACTCTAATAACGAACTAAGAGAAAGGGAACTCAAGAATACGATCCCATTCACAATCACAACAAAAAGAATAAAATATCTAGGAATAAATTTAACCAAGGAGGTGAAAGACCTATACAATGAAAACTATAAGACGCTATTGAAAGAAATGGATGATGTCATAAAGAAATGGAAAGATACTCCATGCAGATGGGCAGGAAGAATAAACATAGTTAAAATGTCCATACTACCTAAAGCAATCTACAGATTCAATGCAATCCCAATCCAACTCCTAATGACATTCTTCACAGAAATAGAACAAAGAATCCTAAAATAAACATGGGGCAATAAAGACTCCAAATAGCAAAGCAATCCTGAGAAAAAAAGAACAAAGTTGGAGGCATCCACTTCCTGACTTCAAAATATACTGCAAAGCTATAGTAATCAAAACAGCATGGTACTGGTACAAAAACAGACACACAGATCAATGGAACAGAATTGAAACCCCAGAAATAAAACCACAAATCTACAGAGAGCTAATCTTTGACAAAGGAGCTAAGAACACACAATGGAGAAAGGAAAGTCCCTTCAATAAATGGTGTTAGGAAAACTGGACAACCACATGCAAAAGAATGAAGGTAGACCATTATCTTTCACCATATAGAGAAATAAACTCAAAATAGATTAAAGACTTGAAGGTAAGACATGAAACCATAAAACTCCCAGAAAAAAATATAGGCAGTATACTCTTTGACATCAGTCTTAGAAGGGTCTTTTCTAATACCATATCTACTCCAGCAAGGGAAACAAAAGAAAAAATAAACAAATGGGACTTTGTCAGACTAAAGACTAAAGAGCTTCTGCAAGGCGAAGGAAACCAGGAACAAAAAAACGACAACACACCAACTAGGAGAAAATAGTTTTGCAAATCATATATCCAACAAGGGGTTAATCTCCAAAATATACAAGAACTCATACAACTCCACAACACCAAAAAAACAACCCAATCAAAAAATGGGCAGAGGATATGAACAGACATTTTTCCAAAGAGAATATATGGATGGCCAACAGGCACATGAAAAGATGTTCAACATCTTTTAACCACCAGGGAAATGCAAATCAAAACTACAATGAGATATCACCTTAGACCTATTAGAATGAATATGATTTCCAGGACGAAAAAACAACAAACGTTGGAGAGGAGGTGGAGAAAAGTGAACCCTTGTACACTATTTGTGGGAATGTAAACTGGTACAGTCACTATGGAGAACAGTATGGAGATTTCTCAAAAAATTAAAAATCAAAATACCATATGACCCAGCAATTCCACTATTGGGTATTTATCCAAAGAACTTGAAATCAACGATTCAAAGAGACTTATGCACCCCTATGTTCATTGCAGCATTATTCATAATAGCCAAGATGTGGAAGTAATCCAAGTGCTCATCACCTGATGAATGGATAAAGAAGTTGTGGTATACATACACAATGAAATACTACTCAGCCATAAAAAAAGACAGAATCGTCCCATTTGCAAAAACATGGATGGAACTTGCAGGTATTATGTTAAGTGAGATAGCCAGACAGAGAAAGGCAAACACCATATGATTTCACTCATATGTGGAAGATAAATGACTACATGGGCAAAGAGAACAGATTAGTGGTTACCAGAGGGGAAAGGGGTTGAGGGGTGGGCATAAGAGGTAAAGGGGCACATATGTATGGTGACTGACAAATAATAATGTACAACTGAAACTTCACGATGTTATGAACTATTACGACACCAATAAAAAAAAGGGTTCAGCACAGCTTAGCCTCTCATTGTGGGCCCCAGGACTGACTGCAATTGGCAGTTGGCACCCTGCTTCAGGAACAGCTCAAGTCTATGGTTTCAACGCTGGTCTCACACTGAATCACCTGAGTGTTTTCCAAAAGTGCTGGGCCTGGCCCTACCCTGGACCATACATACATACCAATAGTTCTCAGGCTACTATACATCAGAGTTGTCTGGGGATAGTTTAAAACTACGTATGTCAGAGACCCACGCCCTCGGAGAGTCTGTTTCAAGTGGTCATGGGTCAGGTAACTCTACATTTTTTAAACTGAGTAGGTGATTCTAATGAGCAGCCAGCATTAAGTAACATTAGTGTGTGTTCATGTGTGTACACACATGCACACAACATATAAATACATATACTAACATTGGACCTACTGGTGCCTCAGCTGAGAGTAAATTGTGGATGTACATCACTGGCTCACTGTTGAGACCAGCAGAGGTCTGTTTATTTAAGGAGCCCATTTCAAGGGAAGAGGGACTCAGGTAAGTTAAGCCAGACCTGTGGACAAAGTTTTTGTCACAGGGGTGGACAGAGTGAGTCTGAGTGCAGCAAGATGTCCACCATTCAGCTCTGTCTCTGCCCCAGTTCCACAGGCTTGGTGCTGGGAGAGGGAGAGCTTTAAAGAAAAAACAAACAAAAAAAGAACAGCTATTTTGGGTTGCACAGGCAACAGTATGAACACGGAACAATGAAAGAGACATTCTCCCCACTTCTCCACAGATGACTTGTTTTTTTGGCCTTTGCACAAGGAGGCCAGCAGTGTATTGCAGCTATGTCGGGGGTGGGGAAAATGCCACAGCTCTTAGTCCATGGCAGAATTAGCAAGATGTGCCAGGTGGAAATTTCCAGGCAACTGACTGGACAAGGAAACCCACTGCTCTGCCAATCCCCCCACATACATGCCTAGTGACTTTCAAAAGTGTCTTGAAAGAATTTGCCAGGATGCTCATGTCCTGTGATCAGGTAGAGCTAAGGAAGGGCTAGTGACCCTGCTGTTATTACTTCGTGTGACCCTACCTATTTCTTCAGGCTAGTAAGACCTGGAGGAGCACACACACCATATATACACATATACACACACATGTAGATACATACACACACATGCACACAAATACATGTATACACACATATACACACAAATATACGCACGTGCAGATACACACGTGTGTATATACATGTACATATACACACATGTGTGTATACACACATGTGCATGCCCACACATATATACGTACACACACAAAGGGGGCCACCATTACATGGGAAGGTGAAAGCAGGTTCCCACTCCTGGGGACATGGAGCACAGAAAGTCAAAATGGAAGCTGCTCCCCGAGCAGAAGATGATGGTTACCCCAGAGACCCAGTTTACTTGCCTCTTCTCAACCATGAGAAGTCTTATGATGCGAAAATGGACCAAGTCTGCAATACCAACACTGGAATCATATCTTGTACTGTGTGTAAACACACACATACACACAATCAAACTATGGGTTATATGAGTTTGTTTCTGTTATTGAAACATATACAAAATTATTTTCTTTTATAATTCTTTGTCACTTCTAATCTGTCTACAGTGGACTAGCTATTTTCTTGATAAGGAGCATTTATTATAGCTACTGAAAACTCTAGAAACCGCCTACAGCAAGTAAGTCACACCTCAAGCCCTGAAAGCCTGCTTACGAATTTGCCTCTACCCTCTTTTGTGTAATGCTGAGACCAAAGTAGATCTGCCACCTTCCAGAGCACTCTACAAGACAATTGCCTCCCAAAGTTGCTGGTTAGCCAGAAATGTCTTCTCTTCCTGCGACAGGGCATGATTATACGTCTGGTTCAAAATTGTGGTGAGAAGAAAGAAACTTCACTGTTAAATACTTTCTGAAAATTTCTCTCCACTGTTATAGAAGATGTTGATTATATGTTACTTCCTAAATTTCACTATCAGAAACCCTGGTCTTCCCATTCAGGTTTTGCTGTTTAACTCTCAGAATTATAAATGCAGAGGAAGGATTCAGAGTTAAATGAACATCTCCTTTGGGACATTTTTAGAAGAATTAAATTCTGTAAGAAGCTTTGAAATTTTATAACTTAAAATCTCAAGTCTATGAATGAACACATTTGGGATTACCCACTCCAGACATGTGGGTCTGCGGTTGAACTTGTTTTCCAAGCCCTCTGAGAAGAACAAGCCACACACTTGCATATTTTATCATGAGATTTCCTTTATTAAGGAAAGGAACTTAAGCACTTAGAAAAAGTAATTTCAAATGACAAAGAAAACTGATTTACTTTGTATCCTTGTTAACTGACTCTCCCTTTTCTGTTCTTACTGCAAGAACTTGATATCAATTGCATCCCCTGCTAAAAGAGATAAAAGATGTTTTTATCAGAATTCATGAAAATGACTCACTCACTGTTCAAGTCTTGAGGCCCACTAATATTTTCACCATCCACTAGGTTTATATGGATTCCACACAAATCTGCCAACACCTTCATTGCTATTCCTTTCAAAGGTTACATGTGAATATTCCATGTGAGTCTAACCAACTGGTAAAATAAAGGAACTTCATGTTCTTCAGCTTTTGTTTTGCTTTCCACAGATTCAAGTGTTTTGTTTTGGTTTTTTTTTTGAGAATCTAGAAACATAGAATGTGCTAGTTTGGTTGATTATGGGTTAGATTAACTTGAAAAGTTAAGGTTTGAAAAGAATTGCCTTTTATTTTCTTCTTTCTCCTACACGCAAACACACACACACCATACACACACATACACACACACACTTTCTGCTCCATTTTTTCGTATGTAAAGATATAAGGAATAACCCAATTGATATCTAGAACTATGAGACTAACTCTGAGAGTTTATGAGTTTATGCAATGTACCATTGATCACTGACCATGATCAGGTGTACAGTTCCACTCTTACTGGAAATATAGAATGTAGCACTTTATAATCAGTAAGACTTAATTTACTTGAGAGCATACTACTAAGTTTATTAGAATTTTTGCTCTTCTCTTATTGATTTAAAAAATCATGGTAGTCAAATGATGAGGAATTTCTGAAAAAAATATTTAAACCCACTATTTCTTGGACATTTGATTTGATTAGCATGTAAAAATCCCTTCCTCCCACATATTCGTATCTAAACCGTTGCAAAATAATAGCCTGATGAAATCCGATGAGTGTCGGCTCACTTATCCCCATAATCTTATTTAGAGTCAAAATAGAAAAGACTAGAATAAAGTGACTTAGTAAAGGTCACCTTCAGCTGGATAGGGTCAAATGAAGACAAGAAGGTGGATCTTCAAGACAGTTATTTCTTCCACATCAGGTTATCTGACCACAGTTAATCTTCAGGTTGAAGCTAATGAAAGACTAGCATATTGTCCAATTACGAATTAATCATAGTCCATATATTATGTTATTAAGGAAAGAAGTCTATTTAAATATTTTAAAATTATTTTTTAACAAGAGAATAATTAAAAACTAATTTTCTGGCAAACGTATCTTAAGTAGAAAAATCAATTAATCTGAACATTTGCCTCCAAACTACTCATTATTGGAAGTTTGATTCACCACAGGCGAGACAACATGTATTAACCTCGTACATCTAATTCATGGATGTTTCAGATAAACAAACAGCTCGAAGCAGATTGTTTTTTGTTTATTTCTGTTTTCCCTCTTGTTAACTCTTCAGCTCTTCAGCTCACCTGTACGCAATATCCCCACACCACTGCTAACTGGCTGACACCATTTCTCCTCTTTCGACTCAGTTTAGCTAACGGGCTGATGGAGGCACACAAAGGTCGACGCAGGGACCAGTGTTTGGACTCCACCTCCGCCTCTGTCCTCTTACGGAGATCTTACATATTTCTATTTTTCTCCACCATTAATTGGTAACAGCTCTGTTAATTCCACATCAGAATGTTCTTTCTCATAGATACGCATTCATTCAATAGCGTTTACTGAGTATCTACTGTGTGCTGAGCCCTTCTCTGCTCTGGTGTCACAGCCGTGAATCAAATAGACAGATATCCCTGCCCCCATGCGCTTGCATTCCAGAGTGAGGAGACCAAAAAATACAAAACTGAAAATATAAAAGATGATATATCAAACGCTGGAAAGTGGTAAGTACCATGGAGGTAAATGAAACATAGAAAGATTGTAGGTAACTCCTAGAAGAAGAGACATTTTTTGAGAAAAGAAATGTAATCACAGGACATGACATTTCTGCAGTAAGCCAAAGCTACCAAGTCACGATAATATAAAGAGCATTTATAGAATTAATAAGTAATAGATACATGTTGCAGAGGTGGAGGTGGAGATGCAAAGGGCACATAGCATGGCATCAGACAGCTAATCTGCATCTGGCAGCTAAATCCTCATCTTCCATAACAGTGAGGTAATAGATATTGCCTAAAATTGATGAATCAAAAATAACATCATAAACATATTACTTTCTATTTGGAAGTCTCACTTAAAAAGGTAAATAGTGCTTGCCCCTGACTAGAAGGTTGATGGGAGGTTAAGAATAGTCTGGGTACTGCTATCTTGGCATTATAAGCCTTTAGGGACGTTTGATTTTTTTGTAACATCATGCATCTATTGCTTTAATAACTTTTTAAAGACAGAATGCAAAAAATAAATAAAATGAAAAAATAGGCCTTGATAAAATTGACTTATGACCTACAGAGAGATGAAATATCTTGCTATTGGATAGCAGAGTCAGAATTAGAACAGGCTGCGTGAATTCAGAGTCTGCGTGCTCTGTTTTTGTGCTGCACCGTTCCATGTGGTTGAGTGGATAAAGGAAAATGGCATCATTGCACTTGTCCTAGAGGAAGCAACTAGTAAATGACAGATATTGTTATTATAATTCAGTGCCATAAATTTGATCATCATGTGGTCTTAATCTCTTTAAATATCCTTTTTCTCATCTGTAAATGACTGAGAATACCTACCTTAATGAATTTTTGTGTGTATTAGGGAGATGTCTGAAGATCACCAAGTACTAGAACTCCAGAGAGGAAGTAGGATAAAGGTGTGTCTTAGATTTGCTTCCCCAAACCTATCCTTCAGCTCTATTAAACTCCTCCCGCAGGCTGACCCTTGGGGAGGGGAATGTGGGCTCATGGAAAGGTAGAGTTTGGAACCCTCCTTCTGAGTCCAACATCTTTGTTATCATCTATTGCTCTTCTCTTATCCTCTTTTCCGAATTACAAACCTTTCATCTTATTTTGTTGTTAATGTAGTAGCTATTTGTTTATATGCCAGGATCACAGCTAGGGAAGCCTTTAAAAGCCAAGAATTAACTTATATTATTCTCTACTGTTTTGAAATATAAGTTTTATGATTATTTATTTAGGTATGGCAAGACCAACAGACCAGGAAATGACTGCCATTGAGAAGATAGTTTGTTACGCACAATTCCCAAGATGCGGGGGCACACCACACCGCAGGAGGCCACATAGGGAAACATTAGGGTCAATCAGGGAGCAGAGGGAGTGAGGGGAGAATGTGGACAAGAGTCTTTATTGTGACCTCAATGGGAAGGAGCAGGCAAGGCAGGGTGAAGAGGCTCAAGACTGGCTAGTCTGATTAATTTCAATGAGCTCTGGAGCATAGGGGCTGTCCCGAGCTGTCTGGTAACCTCTGGGGTAATTTGGGCAGGGAATAGTGGCACTGAGTTTAAGAACCCAGTAGATGAGGTGGTTGCGGATGTGCGCTCTGGAATGGTTGATTTGCTTATGAAAGGTGAGGTTTTTGACAGTCTGAGGGCAAATTGTTTACTATCTCCAGGAGTTGGCTAACCTAGGAGGGGCAGTCCCTCCAGAGTCAGTAAGGCCCCAGATGCAAAGCATCAAAGTACAGAAAATACAAAGAATACAAAGTTCCAGTTATAAGATGAGTAAGTTCTGGGGATCTAATGTACAGCATGGTGCCTATAGCTAACAATACTGTATTGTATACTTGAAAGTAGCTAAGACAGTAGATTTTAAGCATTTTCACTACCACCACCATAAATAAAAATTTAAAAACCACCACCAATAAAAATATAGTATTTATGTGAGGTGAAGGATGTGTTAACTAACCTTAATGTGGTAAATATTTTGTAATATATACACGTATCTAATCATGACACTGTAGGTCATGTCGTAGGTCCATTATATCTCAATAAAGCTGAAAAAAGAAAAAAAATAAGACACGGTTAGTACACTTACATTCTGCAATGTCAAATAACACTTGAGTCAGTGGAAAATTCATATTTAGCCTCCCCAATCAGAAGAAAGAAGGGAAATATTAGGAACAGTTAGTATCACAAAGTATTATCCCACTAAACACTCCCTATATTTTTTAACATGGAGCCCTGTCAGTCATGATCATCACATGTTACTGATGGATTTTTCGGTTAGGGAGGCCCCTTATATGCTTTTCTGCTTTTGTAAAATATCTTCAGTTTGGATGCTTGACACCACTGAAAGAGTACTGCTGTTGAAATTGTTTTAAAATCCTAACTGATCGTCCTAGAAGCTTAGCTGGTTCCAGGGCTTTCCATGATTCTAACCCCAAAGTCTTCACATCAAAGCATTCTTTGCTTATTTTGCTACCGATGAAAATCACATTTAAGCAATCTCTGGAGATTTTAACACTTAGTGAGCTTCTTCAGGCTCTTGTAGCACTATCCATAAGTGACTCTTGACCTTCCATTTTCCTGAACTGATGAAAACATAGCTGTGTTAACACAACCAAGTATTTCTTAACTGCCCAAGATGCTGTGTTGAATGCTTGATTTATTAATTTATTCAACATGTATTTATTGAGTGTTGATTATGTGTCGGACACTTTTATAGGCATTGAGGCTACAGGAGTGAGCAAAACAGCAGCTTTATGGAGCTGATTTTCTAGTAGGGGCTGGCAATGAACAAAGTAAAAATTGATGGCATGTCCAATGCTGATAAGTGTCATGGAGTAGAATGAAGAAGAGAAGGGGAGAGAGGTCTGCAATTTTAAATAGTAAGGCAATAAGAAAAGGTCTCTGTGGAGGTGACATTTTAGCAAAGACTTGAAGGATGTGTTTGAGAGAAGATTGTTGGAGATGGGAAATTAGGAGTGAGCTGGAAATATAAGAGGTGGCGGTTGGAACGTGGGATGCTTGACATGGAGATTATGGAGAGACTGTATAGCAGGGGCAAGAGAAAAAGAAGAGAAACATAAGGTCAATTCCCTGACCTCAAGAACTTTATGGTCTCTTTAGGGAGATAAGGTTTATTAACATGAAATCATTGGAAATAGGCAAGTAAAGATGGATTCTGTTGTATGGTTCACGCAAGCGAGTGAATTCTGTGTTGAAATACTAAATGATATCTATCTTAGCACTTGCCAGAATGAACACTGACATTTGGGAAGACAGGTTTGGTAACCCCTAAAATTAAGGCAATCCCCACACTCATTATCACCACTCTCACCAAACTTTCCTCAGCATCTACTATGTACAACTTCCTCTGCTGAGTCTCAGGAGTAGGCAGAGCTGTGAAGGTGAACTTCCTGTGGGAGGATGTCCTCTGTTATCTGTCCCTCTTTAGGGAAGGCTCGGCATAAGGCCATGGTGGAATGTAGAGGTGCCTGAGATGACTGCTAGGGAGGAGGTTTGTGGCTGAAGGAGAATGAGCCAGGGGTTGTCACAGATACATGGGTATAAAGAGCGATGAGGAGGAGAGTTTAGCTTCGATGTGTTGGTCCCTCAACCTGGATCTGTGGAGGTGTATAGGACAGAGAGGTTGTGGGAGAGGACAATGCTGGTTTATTGAAGACCCCGGGGAGGGTCAGCAGCTCAGGCTTCCTGGGACACAGCTCCCTTAGCACTGTCCTTTTGTGTAACATGCACAGCAGTCACATAAGGAGGTCTTACCCTCATGGGGCTTTGAGGATAACAGACATGAACAAGGGTGGGTGTGCAAGGCAGAACATAAGAGGGTGTTGGTGAGACAGCCCAAGGATTCCCAACAATAGCTGATGAAAGCAGTAGGCATCGTAAGGAGGAGTTGCCTGGGGAGTGTGTGTCTGCAGGAAGAAGTAAGGACCAGCAAAACAGATCACTGTTGTGAATGGGTTGTTGGAGGAATTCACAGGCTGGCTAGCTCTGTAGAAACTAGCATCATACATAAATATGTCTTCGTACATAGCTCAGTGCTGTGTAAGTAGTAAATGCGTAGGAAATCTTTATTGAATTGAAATGAATTATGGAAATTGACTTAAAACACAAAGTAGCAGAAAGTAAGCGCGAGAGGGATACAAATATTCAGTTCAGAGGGGGGAAGAGCGTTGAAACCCAGAACAGGAGCAAAGACTTCACCTACGAGATCAAGTGTGTGGCCACGTGAGGCTTCATCTTGTTGCAGAAATTTCTTAGATCGCTGACAACCTTCTGTCAGCGTTGTAAAGACCATAAGTCACATTAATAGACCATGAAACCAGACAAAGTTAGACATCATCATTTTTCACAGTAAAAATTTTTACAGAGGCCAGCCCGGTGGCGTAGCAGTTAAGTTCACGACTCCGCTTGAAAGGCCCGGGGTTCGCTGGTTCGGATCCTGGGTGCGGACATACGCACCACTCATCAAGCCGTGCTGAAGCGGCGTCCCACATACAGCAACTAGAAGGATGCACAACTATGACATACAACTACCTGCTGGGGCTTTGGGAAGGGAGAAAGGAGGAAGATTGGCAACAGATGTTAGCTCAGGGCCAATGTTCCTCAAAAAAAAAAAAAACTTTTACAGGCAAAAATATTTTTATATCCTTCTGGAAACCCTCAGGTGTCATGCAGCCACCAGAAACATCTTTCTACCTACACACACCTGTGGAAGTATTTTGAACATCAGCGAAAGTTCATTATACTTAAGGTTGTGCAATATGTATTTTTATGTAGTAGTTTTTTTTCATATAGTGTATTTTCTTATATAGTAGTTCCCCATAAGAGCAGAGAACTTTTTCTCTCACCTTCCCCTCTCCCTTATATTTTTTTGATAACTAATAGCATGATCAAGCAATCCATTCCCTGTTCTCCCTTCTCTAGGAAATGAATCAGGCTGAAAATCCACAAGCCTGTGATAATACTATTCACTGATAGCTTAACACTTAGGAAGAGGCCTCCAGGTTTTAAGGACTTAGTCGGAGCCCCAGGGCAGAGACTTGGTTAATGAAAAGAAAGACTGTCTTCTTCCCTCCACCCTTCCCAGTATAGAGGTCAATGATCTCTTAGTGCTGAAGGCTGGCAAATGAGACGCCGTTTAGAACTGGAGATTCAAAGCCACATCCCTGACATTTATGGCCTAGGTACACCCTGTGAGGGTGTGGGATAGGTTGATGGTTCCAATCTTTTCTCTTTGAACGGATACTGTGCAAGACGTGCAGAGAACACCACCACCCTCTAGTGGTCATAAGTCGGAACTGGAAGTCAAGGCGCCTGTTTCTTTTTTTCTGCCTGAGACTGTCAGTAATTCCCAGGCCAATCTATTGCTACCAAAGTGAAGAAAACGGTTGATACAGTTTACTGGATAAAATCCAGGCCCAAATAATCCTGGTTTTGTCTGACTTGTCTGGGTAATTACGGCTGCATGGTCTGATCCAGCCTTTGGGACAGTGAGTTATGTATCCAATCTATTCATAATTCAGTTTCTCCAAAGGCAAATTCAAGATGCTTCTGTCTCCATTAAATATGGATGGATTTTTTCATCAGTTAAATGAAGAAATAATGTTTTCTTGTCCACCTGCTAGACTTATGATGAGGATTAAGTAAAAGTATATGAAACAGTTTAAAAATATAAAGCTTCGAAAAAATATTATTATTAAGGAAAATGCATGTTTATCTGTTATTTAAAACATTTCTTTAATTAAATCCTGGGTTTTAGGATTTTCACCTAGACATAATAATGAAAATATGTCTATACATATACACACACAAGTCAAGAAAAAATAGTTTATATTCCTTGCAATTACCTCCCTTCTAGTCCTACTGATGGAAGTCTCGCATGAAGAAAATGCTTTTTTGGTGACTTTAAACTTTAGGAGATATATGTTCTTACTCTTTATGCTTCACCCATAGGGATTCTCTCTAAGGATTGTATAACCCACATTTCCAGAGCATCCACACAGTATAGTGCCTTTGTACAGCCATTATTATAAGCATGTATGTGTTTGGTATGGAAAGAAATGGACAATGAAGAGAGTTAGCTTAGTTAGGGCTAACTAAGTCAGTGAGCGCAGATTTTCCTAGTAAATATCATCACCACCTGACCTTGCCTTAAATCACTTCCAGCTCACTGAAATACAAGGAAGGAAATGATCATAAATAACTGCTTGGATTGTGGAATATTTCACTATATTAGGGTTAAAAATTGGGTGGTGATACTGGGTTCCAATTATATAATGTGGTGGTAATTTTTTCTTTTTTTGCCCTCACCAGAAAAATATTCTCAGTGAAATCTCAGATTCAGAAATAAAACAAGAGGAAGTATATTCTCATATACTCTGCTGGGAAGATGGAATATGAAGGAACATTCTAATAAGTAAAACAATTAATTTTTTTTCGGTTCTTTTATAATGACTCTCAAGATATTTAAGATTGTGTCTGGCAAATGTTGACAATTATTTTAACTTCATACTTATTTGAAAGTTCGAAATAACAGCAAAAGAAGCCAAAGGAATGCTGAGACAACCAAAAATGGGCCGGATATTTGATGTTCATGTGAAATTAATTTTCACGGTGCAGGGCTCAACACAGCCATCACTGCCCAGGTAGAACCCTAAATACCAAGGAATGAGGACATTGACTTGCCAGCACATACAGTGCCAAACTGTGGAATTGTCTATAACATCATTTTTTTTTCCTGATTAAGATTCGCCCTGAGCTAACATCTGTGCCAATCTTCCTCTATTTTGTATGTGGTTCACTGCCACAGAATGGCGACCAAGTGGTGTAGGTCTGCACCCAGGATCCCAACCCGTGCACCCAGGCCACTGAAGCAGAGCATGCCAAACGTAACCACCAGGCCATGGGGCTGGCCCCTACAACATCAATTTTTTATCCTTTTCTACAGCCCAATATTCTCTCTCTTCATCAACTTGTTTCATTAGTCAATTGTTACAGAAAAGAGAAGCTTACAACCACTGAAATATTTTCTCTATTTCTTGGAATAGTAAGATTTGTGCCTTTAATAATTTTTATATATATTTCAAAAGTTACCTTTCAGAGTGTATTATCATCAAGTTTAACATCTTAAAGTAAATCCTACAGCATCAGGTGCACATGGACTCACATGCACATTGGCTGTGCTTTTCTTGCTCAGTATTATTCCACTTCTGAAGGGATGGCCTGTGTGTTTTCGTGTGCATGCTGTGCATGTCTGCCAGAAATGATGTTCACACAGCCAGTGGAGATGGAACAATGGGGCTGAGTCTGAAAGCTTTCAGATAGACTCTGCCACACCTGCCTACCGGCCTCATGAGGTCACCTGGGCAATCCACCTTCTTGTCCTGCTTCCCGATCCTGTCCTCGTCTATGTCGCCAGCTTCTGATCTTGGATTTGTCCGCAGACTGATCACTGTGCTCACGTGCCTGGAAGTGGACATCTAATGCTAATACTCTGCCTACACCCAGCCTGCCACAGATTCAGCTTTCATACCAGGGACTAAATATTGGCCTACATTTCATGTTTCTTTGGGCATGTGACTCTAGCAAGTCCCTATTTGGCTCCACTATTCCTGTCTTGGTACCAACATGTTGTATTGTCCTGGTTGGGCAAAGAGACCCAAAGAGGAGAGCTTGTGCAATTGCATAGCATCACCTTTCTCTTCAGAGAAATGCTCATGTCTATATCCAGTGGTCCAAATATGCAAATATCTGGATATCCACCCACTTGGGGTACGGCAAATCTAGAGGTTAATAAAAATACAAAGAGGGCAAGTGTGAAAGATAGCATCTTGTATATTGGTATCAAATTCCTGTTTTTTTAGAAAAAGAAGTAGTAGCTTTAGTCAAATGCAATACTAGATTCCTTGTTATTAATCCCGTCCACCTGGAATCTGCTGACCTCACAGAAATGCTGAGTTCACCTGGAGGACTCAGGTACAGAGCTGGCCATGGCTAAGACTGGGTTGACCTACTAGACTTCAAAAAGAGAATTCTGATCCCCGCTAACCCTGCCGGGAAATGGAATTCTTACTAGTGCACACGGAATTGAAGGAACACTTTTCTGCGATGTCTCCTCATCTTTTCTGTCTGGAAAACTCTTACTCAAGATTCCAGAAATACCTCCTCGGTGCCCCTGTGTCCTATTTATTCAGGCCCATGTTCCCACAGTGCTTTGTCCCACTCCTATTGTGGCATTTGTCACACCGCTTTATAACATTTGCTTATGTGCATTTGCTCCTTCTGGATTGGAAGCAACCATAGGACAAAGATTGCACCTCATTCATCTTTGTATCTCAGCTTTTTATATAGTGATGTGCAAATGCTAGACACTTACTAAATGCTCAGTGAGTTAACAAAGGTTTCATATCTGAAGCTTTTAGCAGCTTGGGTGCTCCAATCACCTGCTAGGGAGAGAACCAAACTCCGGACCCCCAATGTCAAATCTCTAAACAGAAACAGAGAATTCTGCTTCTGCTTAGGATGTAGACAGCTTCAAGAAGATGTCACTCCCACCACAGTGATGAGAAAAAGCCAGGTAATCCACAAAATTATAACTTTTCTTGAGCACATCAGAAAGCTGAGGTTGTAAGGTGACCCAGAGAACTCAGTTCTGAAGAGTGACAAGTCCACTGGGGAGAAAGGGGTGACACAGACTCTTTCACCCTTGGCGGAGCATGGGGGTCGGGGGGAGAAGGGCGCTGCTGTAAAAGCAGGTTGGGAGGAAACAGCTAAAATTTTCACAAATTCTTAAAGGCCAGGGCAAGCTGGTGACATAATTTAGAATGCCTGGGAGCCTCAGACACAAGGGGAAGGTGCACCCATTTACTCACTGTCTTTTTCCCACTGTTTGCACATGAGAAGGATTTAGGGCAGGACAGGAAACAGCTCCTGACAAAGGTTCATTGCTTCTGAGGGAGGAGTAGAAGCAAATCTGCTGCCCCTGGGGGAGGGGCTGGAAAATGCTCAGGTGCAGGATCCTGCACTGGATACAAAATGAAGGAATGTTACCACCGGGAAAGAGGCGGGAAAATCTCTCCTGCCAAAGCTTTTGGAAACTCTGCAGCCAGAAGCAGCAGCTGGGAGAAAGAACACTCGGTAGATGAGTCTCTGTGGAAATCTCACTGCTACCACCTGCCTCTCAGTCCCTACAGCTCTGGAGATCAAGCAAAGAGCTTCTGGCTGAGCTGTCTGGACTCATCTAACGCGTCTGCCACCAAATTGGCCAAAAGCCCATCTCCTCACAACTGCCCACTGCCTGGCACTGCTTGCTTCCTCTGTCTGTCTCATGCGAGGCCACAGTCAGACCCTAGCTACACGGAAGCCTGGGAAGTGTCAATTTAATTTTTTTTTTTTTTTTGCTTTTCTGCTTCTGCAGTTCAAGCAGGCTGTAGTTCAGGAAGGGATTCTATAAGTGGGTTGGAATAAGAGTTGAAAAACCCAGTCCATAACATCTACTGCCCCGCCCACACAACTAGATACATTTCTATTGAAACTGGCGGCAAACTTGCTTTAACTACGCCCAGTTAGTTGTCTGTTTGCAAAAGTATTTAGGTGATGCATTACTAAAACCCACCCTATAGGTTACATCTCTGATGCTTGGGTCACCATGGTAATGGGTGCTTAAGTTTTTCAGGAACTGAGAGTCCACTCCTTGTCCAGTTCAGGTTGTTTAAGACCACTGACTCATCAACTGGGCCTGCACAGATGACTGACAGGTGACCCTTTGATGTCAAGGAGCCGAAAACTCCACCCTCAGATCATGCCAATGGTGCCATTTTGTGAATGTGTCCTATGAAGAGTCATGAAGCTTGACTACGCTTGTGCAGACAATCAACTACCTCACTTCTCCTCACCTCCAATCATCTATTCCCACACTTCAGACTACCCCGTCCCTTTATCCCATAAATATCCCTAATCCCCATTTTTCAGGGAGGCAGATTTAAGATTTGTTCTCCCATCTCCTCACTGCAAACTCGTCATCTTGGTGATTGGCATAACCATGTGGCAGACAAAACGAACCTGGTGCGGTAACACTAACACCCTGTTAATTTCCTTCATATTGCCAGAGCACTTAGAACAAAATAAATACACATGGCTCCTTGTTTATTTTTATCTGCTTAATATCTCCTGCTAATCTATTCATTTATAAGGTCTTCTCATGCAGGTACCCTGTGCTCATTGTTCTTTGCTGTATCTTTACCACAAACTACAGTGCCTCGAGTCCAATGGCACTCAGTAAGTATTGTTGAATAAATCAGCAGACTCTTTGACAAGTGAATAAAAACAAAACCAAAAATGATTGCCTTTTCCATGGAAAAGTACTTATAGGTACAGGCCCAACATTTCCATTCAAGTTTCTGAGATCCCCAGGAAGAAAGTGCAGTAAGGAGACTGAGATGATGTGTGTTCTCATTACCTGGCTTTAAAGGCAGCAATTTTGATCATGCAACTATTAAGATGTATGTGACCCCACCCCTCCACCCCAACTCCAAAATAAAGCAGAAAGGAAGTATTCAAATGTTTCAAGCCTCTCTGTAGGTAGGAAAACATGTGTCCCTGGCAGGTCACTCCCCTAAAATTGCAGGCCATCAGAGAGCACCATGTTTGGCAATGCCTGGCAGCCTGCAGCAACCGGGCAGTGTATCTCCATTAGGCATTTACACAAATTCCTGGAACCTGTGCCAGCTGGCTTTTCAAACTGGTTCACTGGCAACAGAAAAGGAAGAAAAAATCCAAGGTCTTAGGGTGCATTTTTTTCATTCTCTTTCTACAGCTTAACAGAGGCTAAAGGCCTGAGAAGGGATTTGCAGCTGTTGAATAATAACTAGAAAGGGAGATTAACAAGAAATGAAGGTATGTGAGTTTCAGAGAGCTGGGGGATTATTCTTGGTTTTAGTATGAGAAGAATTTAGTGTCCTCTCTGCGCATTCAACTTCCTAGTTCTGTTGGTATCACCCACCGCGTAGCTTAGGAGCCCCCAAGTGCCTTCTCTTTTCCTTCTCCAGGAAGGGACTGAAATCAAGGTCACTAACAATGAGCAGTCTCCCAGCCCTACCCTGGAGGGGTTAGGGCAGGGGACTCTGGTCCTTAAGAAGCTCAGGCTGCTACTGGAGAACAAAGAGGAGGCTTGATTTGCTCTTAGCTGGCTGCCCAGGAGAACAGGAAATGTTCTGGTGCCGCAGAGACACCTGGACTTGTCATGGAAAGGTTCTCTTTTCAAGCGATTAATTTGTCAAACTTCCATATTTCCAAGGCAAGTCAGCAACGAACAAGCAAACAAGCAGCAAATAAATAAAATTGTTCCAAACTTCTTAGTAACTATCAGCTTTCTGCATTCGTTTTCTTTTTTCAATGGGAATTCTTTCTTATGACCTTCTCGCCTAAAGCTGTGTAATTTGGCCAATTTAACAACCCTTGGATTCATTTTTTCCCCATATGAAATATGATGATATTCATGACAGCAAAGGATGATGAAAAAGTTCCTTACACTCGTCTCCCTTCATATGAGGGATGGTTCATAATGAGCATAGTGTTTTTTGACATGTAGTTTTTGACATTTTTCCATTTCCAGTAAATCTTAATGCCTGGGCACCCCAGCCTTTGAAGTGGTGGGTTTAAGTGCTTCAAGGGAAAACATGATTCCTGCTTGCAGCTAGATGCATTAACAATCGAATTTGATTTTTGGTGCTGTCAGTAGCAAGACAATAAAACCAAAGGCTAGACTTTCGAGAGAAGAGAGGGAGAAAGAGAAAACACGAGTGAGCAGGAATAAGAGAGCGAGAGAGAGGGACAGAGAGACAAAGAGACAGACTGAGAGATGGAGAGAGAGAAAGAGAGAATTTTATGAATCTTTTAAGCATGCAAAGAACCCAGCCTGGATGTCTGACATCACAGAGTTTCTGCCCTGGTGGTAGAGAAGTTACCTTGCACCTGGGAAGGTATGGCAGAAGATCCATGGGGCTCTAGAGTGGAAGGACGTTGTAGATGTGAGGAGGAGTTTTGAGGGAGGGGAGCAAACCGCCGTGTCTATTCTCTTTGTGTTGGGAGAGGGTGGGAAGGAGAAGAGAGAGAGGCAATCTGGGAAGCTGAGCATCTACTGAAGAGGGGGATTTTAAATTAATAAATCAGATTGAACTAAATTTTGATTCACAATCCTGCCCCATCACCAACCCCAGCAGACTGACACTCAGGAGTGAGATATACTCAGTTATAAAGAAATTGAGAAGCTACGTTTTCTTTACACATCTGAGTGCAATGTGAATGATTTTCCTACCCCGTCACATAGTTAAACTTAGCCAGAGATTGCATGTCTATTTTGTTGATGGAATAGCCCTGTGAGAGGCGAAAGGAGAACATGAAGTGACACCTGAGGTCATATTGATGACAAAGTCCTTTTTTCTTGCTATTGTCAAGGCCCTGAGGTAGTAAACTTAAGAAAAGAAGAGAAAAAGAATATTGGGCACATAGATTTCTCACTAACCCGTAATCCCCCACAGAGAGGCAGAGCTTTTTATCAATTGAAACTCCAGTCAAGCCCAGATCAGTTCAGCATCTTGAGTTATTCTCAGGCATCTGTGTTGAAATAATACTATGAGGGAAATCAAGCCAACTACCTGAAGCAAAGTCTCCAGCACTCTGTAAAGGGCATAAATACGTGGTGAAGAAAGCAGAGGAAATTATCTCTGCTTTAATAGCTAAAAACCTAACAGACAAACCAGAAAAACCAAAAACTTATTCCTTTTAAATAAATTTTATTTCATTCATTAAAACAGTATCTATATACATAAAGATTGCTACATACATACAAGAGTTGTTTTTTATTCGGTGTACAGATAATTCTCAACACACATATGAATTCCCAGTCCCCTTCTGTTACACTGTGGTATGTCCCCCTCTTACTCCCCACCCCCAGAAGTAGGGAAATACTCCTAGAGATTTATGATTATACTTTGAAAAAAATATTTCTAGTTATTTTTCCTAATTAAATGTTTCCCACCTAAACATCTACCCATTTGTGTTATTACAATTAAAATTAAATTATGAAACATTTTATGGTGTTAAAAAACTGTTATTTTTACTATATCAATTTTTTGATAAATAATTCTTAAATACACAATTACCTATCAAGATCTCAGTCATTCTTAGTTTCAAATATAAAGAGTTAATAAGATTTTGTACATATTCAATAGCTATTTTAATGGACTGGCACATGTTAGGAGAAATTTTGCTCCTTCCTGACATTTTTTTTTCATTTTTTGCTGGGAAAGTTTTGCCCTCAGCTACCATCTGTTGCCAATCTTCCTCTCTTTTTTTTTTTTTTCCTCCCCAAAGCCCCAGTACATGGTTGTATATTCTAGTTGTAAGTCCCTCTAGTTCTTCTATGTGAGCTGCGGCCACAGCACGGCTGCTGACGGATGAGTGGTGTGGTTCCATGCCTGGGGAACCAAACCCAGGCTGCTGAAATGGAGTGCACCGAACTTGAACCACTAGGCTGTCAGGCTGCTCAGCTCCTGACATATAATATACATAATGGGAAACAGGTAGAGAAATGTATCCTCTGCCTTGCAGAAAATCAGTTACCTGTTGGTAAAGACTGGGAATTACCTACGTGGAGTTGAGTAGCAGTCTAAACTCTGCAAATATTTTTATTTGCATCTAAGACCATTGACCCATGGACTATCCTCCAAAGAATTAAAGCTACTTTGTTTCTTATGTTTACCTGATCTTCCCTAACTATTCATGTTACCAATTCAGTTTTATTTTTATAACCTTCCGACTCAGATTCAAATTTCATTTGCAAGCTGAGGTGAATCCAAATCTGTCATTTCAATAAATATCTCAGTCAATCTATTTTAGTGAGCACGTAAGCCAGAGATAAATGTGGAAGACAAAATATGAAAACACTAGCAATTAAAATGACACAGCAGGGAAGCAACTGGAGAGCAGCAGAAAAGATTACATGAATGAATCAACTTGAAAGGGAGAAATTCCAACAAGGGACCCTACATTCAATTACTGGCAAAGGACAATTAAATGATAAGGACAAGTAAACAGAATGGGAGGTAGGGGGTAGGGTGGGGGAGAGAACAAGAAGGAAGTGTTGGAGATAGATGGATGAGGTCAAGGGACCTAGTCATTCATTCACTTATCAATTCGTTCACTGATGGAACAAGTACTTATTCAGAATAACCTTGTGGATGTGACACAGGGAACTGAAGGGGAAAACAAAGGGATAAACCGGTTGTGACCAAGAATGATAACTCTTTAGATTGGGAAAGTAACTGTAGTATGATCTGATTCCATTCATCTATTGCACACAGGAGGGAATTGTTGAAAAGTTTTGCTCTTCCAGGCAAGGATGTAGAAAAGAGGGATGGAATTGTAGAAAAAAGGAGGTATGTTACAGGCAAAGTTGGGAAATGATGGTAGACACGGTGCTTGTCATACAGACTGCTGGGCATACGATTGAGTTGACCCAGTGAGGGGCTGGGGAAGGACTCGAAGATTGGCCACAAGAACATACCAGCCTTCCCGAATTGAGAAGACAGCAGCCCCACATATGGACATAATGCAAACACTGGCGTCATTCCCCTGTGTTTCCACAGACAGGAAAATCGGCCCTGTGTGTTTTTTACCTGCACCTGGAGGACCAGAGGGCAAACCCTCTCCTTCTTCTACTGCAAGAGAGCACGAATTTTAAGACATGCTGCAGGTCCAACCAAGGAAAAGGAGAGGACAGAAAAGAGGAG
Organism: Tapirus indicus; assembly: GCA_031878705.1. Taxonomy (NCBI): domain Eukaryota; kingdom Metazoa; phylum Chordata; class Mammalia; order Perissodactyla; family Tapiridae; genus Tapirus; species Tapirus indicus. The sequence goes on along the minus strand of CM062937.1, from coordinate 26,161,845 downwards.
AGGGAGGAGCAAAGAGCAAACTCAAGTGTAGCATGAATCTCCGAGTAGCCTTTTTAGTCACCTAATTTGAAAATGAAATTTTATTTTGCTGGTATTTAGAATTTCAGGAAGTAAATTGGTCTCTTTGCTCCATCTAGTGTTGTATCTTGAAATAACACACTCCTTTGCACCTCTCACCACCCATAGGAACTGCAGCGTTACGTAACTGCCAAGTGAATGTGGGACACAGGAAGATGAGCCTTCTCTGCTGCATAATCCTGAGAAGTGCTCCAAGGCAGAAGGTTATGCATTCCTAGCACCAAATGAATTTTCTCCGTGGTCTCCAAGGAAATCCTTAAATCCAAGGCCAGGCAGTAATTATGATCCAATTACTGACTTGCAGGTTCGGATACAGGACACAACTCTGGCTCCTGGTACAATGAGAACAAACGTTGCCAAGAATGTAACCTCTACAGGTTAACTTTAACGCCAGCTCTTTTGACAATTGCATCATAGATTATAGGAGTTTATGTGCAGTTCTGGAAGGAAGGAAGGAAAGAAGGAAGGAGATAGAGCATATCATACCTATATAACCATATCTGGTGAAAATAAATGAGTATATTAAGTAAAATACACGGTCCTAAGGCTATTTGATTGTAATAAGCACACTGATAAAGTGTATTAAATAGGAAAGTAAAATTATCGCTGAAAGATACTAATAATAGTAATGACCATTGATTGAATATTTACTATAATGCCAGGTGTGTACATACACCTTTCGTTCAATCCTCACAATAGCCCTCTAAGGTAGGAGTCACTATGACCATTATTCAGATGTGGAAATTGAGGCCAGCCAAGGTCACACATAGTAACTAGCAGAACTATGATGTGAGCCTCAATTTTCAGATTACAAAACTCTGATTTTCACTTCTGTGCTATACTGCCTCTTTCTGTCAGAAATGCTTTAAATTCAAGACCAACCATAAATCTAAAAGCTGCACTTCCTCTTTATGTTTATGGCCCTTAATCTGTTCCTTATCATTTTCACTAGAATAGTTTTAAACTATATGCAAAAGTAACCATTTGACGTTGTGAAAAGTACAACGTGGCTGAAATGATCATTTAAAACTGGGAGTACACCCAGTTGTGAGGCAAAGGAGAAGAAATTGAACTTCATACAGCATTTCCAAATGCCAAGGTGCAGATATCTGCACGTGAGTGGCTGGTAGTACCAGGACCTAAAATTAGCAACACAGTGATGGTGCGAGAAGCAGGTACTTTACAAATAACAGTCTTTTCTGCAGAAAACTTGGCTCAATGACTTAATTAAGCAAAAGCAGATTTGCAGTCTTGACACAAAAGGAAGGATTGCCAAGTCCTCTCCTTGCTTAACAAATAACGCTAATTCCGGAGAATCTTGCTCCTTCTTCTAGGCTGTGTCAAATTTTCCAAAACGTAGGTCAAAAAATGGGGGAAACATTCTCTCCAGTTGCATTTGTTTTCTTTCACAAGCACTCTTTAAATTGTCCCCAAATTGCTTAATTATGTTCCTGCTGAGAAGAATTCTGTTCTATACAAGCACCAAACCACTCTGTCATCAAACTCTTCAAGTTTGGAACAGAAAACCCACATTTTCTCTACGAATGGACATTAAGGAGTGCTAGGCCAAAGCAGCATTTTTTTAGGTTTCCAATGTGTCCTATAGTTTGACTTAGGACTAAAGTGTGTTTTATTGCTCAAGTGGTCAAACTTGATAGAGGAACTATGATGCAGGGAAACGTTAAATGTTCTCCTCTACTTCTTCCTGAACTTGGTAGTTGATTTTTCTCATACTTCAAGGATAATGTCATTGGTAAATCCAAGTCAGAGTAAAAACAAAACAAAAGGTTTATTTCTTTAATACTCCAGGGTTTATATGAAGGAGAAGCTTAGGGATCTGACTGGATATCAGTTTGCACATTCAAAAGCTGAGAGCTTGCTTTGATTTGCCAAACGCCACATCCCTCTAATGTCTCCTACACAGATGCTAATGTGATGCAAGTGTCACAGCTGCTCATAGCTTACCCTCACCCTCTGATATGTTGGCATTCATGAGGAAAACTTGGCCAACTAATTTTGCTTTTGATGTGCTCCATGGAGTTTTGGTTTTTCTATCTGTAACTGCAGGCCCTCCGGGAGCAGTTCAACTGAACACATCTCTTATCAACAGAGTGATTAAGAATTCCCTTTCGGAAAATTTGCAACGTCACGTAGCCAGAGCATATGCAGAAAAGAAATCTTGACCAAAATGACCACAGAACCAAAGATTTTCCTCCCCACGAAACCAAAGGACCAGGACACGACCAGAACTTAGAAGTCGAACTCATTAGAAACGAGGGGCCCATCATTCCGGAAGATCTGGTGTTAAAATTCCTTGCCCGCCTTACTATAGATGTTTAAAACCTGACCATAAAAGTTTAGAACCTTATCATAAACGTTTACAATCTTACCATAAATGCTTGAAGCCCACCGATCAAAACCCGTCCCACCAGCTTTTCCAGGCAGTTCTCCCAAACCTCTTAAATTTCTCCCCAAATCCTGAATTGGGGAGACAGATCTGAGGGTGCACACTCCCCTTCTTCCTGCAGATCGATCTTACAGAATAAAGCTGATCTCTTTTCCCAAAGGCTGATGCCATAATTAGTTGGCTTTTTATGCACATCTGGCAAGAGAAACCCAATTTTGTGCAATAACATATCTAGTTGCTTTATCTACTTTTAATGTGATGATTCAGGGAGAGTCAAAGATTATCTTGCTGCCAGTGCCCTATCTTCAAAGCCTATACATCTTAGTATTCCTCCTTTATTATAAAAACAGTACATAGGCATGGTAAAAATTCAAGCAAGATAGAAGAGTTTACTATGAAAATTAAATCCTCCTTCCTTCCCTCATATACCTGGAGTTTTCCCAGCCCAAGTTTCTGGAAGTAACTGTTCACACAGTCTTGTGTGACTTTCTAGATCTTTTCTTAGAATATAAAAGAATATTGTTTGGGATTAGGTCTTTCTTTTCTTTTTACACAATTGGAGTCATACTATGCATTGTTTTGCAATTTGGTTTTATCATTTCACAATATAACTTGAAAATCTTTCTAAAATGGTAAATATATATCCACCTCATTTTTTTTTTTTTTTTTTTGGTGAGGAAGACCAGCCCTGAGCTAACATCTGTTGCTAATCCTCCTCTTTTTGCTGAGGAAGACTGGCCCTGGGCTAACATCCGTGCCCATCTTCCTCCACTTTATATGGGATGCCGCCACGGCGTGGCTGACAGGCAGTGCGTCGGCGGGCACCTGGGATCCGAACCGGCGAACCGCGGGCTGCCAAGCGCGGACGAAACCGCTGCGCCACCGGGTGGCCCCTATATCCACCTCATTTTTTAATTACTCTATAGGGTATTCTGTTTCTTGAGTTTGCATATGCTGTTGACTAATCCCCTAACAGTACAGTGAAAGTTTTTAATGTTTTACTCATTTTGGAGAGTACATTTAGGAGACAAATTCCCCGAAATGAAACTAAAGGATATGAAGTAGGAAAGCCTTTCTAAGTGAGAAACAAAATTCAGACACTCTGAACAGATGGATAAAATATGATTATATTAAACTTTTTCCTGGCTAAAAACAACACGAAAAAATTTAAAAGACAAATAACAAACCAAGCAAAAATGACAAAAGATTAATTTTCTGAATAGTCAAAAACTTCTTGCAAGTAACAAGAAAAAATATAAAAACAGTAGAAAAACTGCAAAAGTGACATAATCAGGCACTTCAGTGAAAAGGAAATGCAGATAAAAATAATATGAAAAAAATGCTCAGCTTCACTCACAGCATTTAAAATACACCATCAAACAGCAAGATACTATTTTCCATTTAAGAAATTGTCAAAGTTTAAGTATCCTTGAGACCATATGAAAGCAGGCACTCTTGAGAATTACTTGGTGGGAATACAGTTTGGTAATTGGTATAACATTTTGGATAAAGATCGAACCATAACAATCACAATGTTAAAAGCATACCCTTATTTTCAAAACATACATTTTTAAGTCTCTTAATATCCTCTTTGTCAATGCTCTGTCCTTAACCAATCTACGCTTTGATGTCTTGGCAGTGTGCCCTGGGACATATGGGCACCTGGCTGTAACAGTATCTGAGTGCCACCAGATGGTGATTTTACAGATTAAAATCAGGTACTATTTCCCTAGACTGTATCTATGGCTACTCCTCGAGAAACACTGCATTGTTGATCTGCTGCAATTCCTCTTACATGGTAGCAAGCTGTTGGACATGATTAATTTGTTCTGAGCGTTCAAGACTCAGAACTATTGCCCATCTAGTTTTCTTACACGATTTACTTGATTTATCTTGATAGTAAAAACAATAGCCGCAATGTATTGTGTACATTCTATATGCCAAACATTTAGCTTGTCTCACAGCAGTTCTGCCATTGGTTACATTGTCTCCAGATGACAGAGGAGGAAATTCACGCTCAGAGAGATTAACTAATTTGCCAAAGGTCATAAAGCCAGTAAGTAGCTGGGCCAGGACTTGAATTTAGGTTTGAATAGCTCCAAAGTTCACACTATTTCTATTACTGGATCTGCTTTTCTCAGTAGTTTGGAATCATATTTTAGAACTCACATACAGTAAGACGTCTACTTTTATCATTGGGATATTGCAATAAATATTATTGAAGAAAGCTAAACATGATATTCTTGCAAATTGAATTCCAGAGCGAGCAAATGAATTTCCAACTCCATGTAAGTAACGAGGATATTTGGAGACTATACCCTAGAACATTTGATAATGTGGCCTCAATTCTGTTATGATCAGTACTATGTGGTCACCATTCCCAGACTGAAACATCATTATTTGATGAACTTTTTTCTTACCTTTTAAAAATTGTGGGAAATATGCATAGCATGAAACTTACTATCTTAATCATTTTTAAGTATACAATTTAATACCATTAAGTACATTCATATTGACGTGCAACCATCACTCCTGTTACATCATCCCAAACTGAAACTCTGTACCCATTAACTCCCCATCACCCCTGCTTCTTAGGCCCTAGTAACTGCTGTTCTCCTTTCTGTCTTTACGAGTTTAACTATTCTAGTCAGTAAGTAGAATCATACAATATTTGTATTTTTGCGTCTGGCTTATTTCACAATGTTTTCAATGTTCATCCATGCTGTAGTCTGTGTTGAAATTAATAATAATATTATTAACATTAATACTATTCCAGTGTGTGTGTATAACACATTTTGTCCATTCGTCTGTTGATGGACATGAGTAGTTTCCATTTTTTGGTTATTGTCAATAAATGCTGCTTTGAACATTGGTATACAAGTATCTATTCAAGTACCTCCTTTTAATTCTTTTCTATCCTTCTGTATACCTAGAAGAGAAATTGCTGAATCACATGATAATTCTATGTTTAAGTTTTGAGGAACTACCATACTGTTTTCCAGAGTGGCTGCACCATTTTACATTCCCATCAGCAATGCATGGGGAATCCAATATTCCCACATCCTTACCAACGTCTTATTTTCGGTTGTTTTTTTCTAATAAAAATTTTTTATAGTAGCCATCCTAATGGGTGTGAAGTGGTATTTCATTGTGAATTTGATTTCCATTTCCCTAATTATTAGTAACATTGAATATCTTTCATGTGCTTATTGGCCATTTATATATCTTCTGTGGAAAAATGTCTATTCAAGTCCTTTGACTATTTTTTAACTGGGTTATTTTGTTGTTGAGTGGTAGTTCTTTATATATTCTGGATATTAATTCCTTATCAGATATTTTGCAAATATTTTCTCCCATTCTGTGGGTTGCCTTTTCATTCCTTTGATAGTGTTTGATACACAAAAGTTTTAATTTTGGTAACTCTCCATTTATCTATTTTTTTCTTGGTTGCCTGTGCTTTTGGTGTCATATGCAAGAAATCATTGCCAAATCTAATGTCATGAAGATTTCCCCCTATATTTTCTTCTAAGAGTTTTATAGTTTAGCTCTTATATTTAAGTCTTTGATGCATTTTGAGATAATTTTTGTATACAGTGTAAGATAAGGATCCAATTTCATTCTTTTGCATGTGAATATCCAGTTTTCCTAGGACCATTTGTCGGAAACTGCCCTTTCTCCATTGAATGATCTTGGCACCATTGTCAAAAACTGTTTGAACATATATGTGAGGATTTGTTTCTGGGCTATTCTATGTCTGTCTTTTTGCTAATACCACACCATTTTGATTACTGCGACTTGGTAGTAAGTTTTGAAATCTGGATGTGTAAGTCCTCCAACTTTGTTCTTTTTTAAGATTGATTTAGCTATTGGGATCCCTTGAGATTCCATATGAATTTTAGGATGGATTTTTCTATGCCTGCAAAACATGTTGTTGGGATTTTGATAGGGATGCATTGAATCTACAGACGTTTTGGGTAGTATTGTCATCTTAACAATATCAAGTCTTCCAACCCGTGAATGTGGGATGTTTTTCCATTTGTTTATGTCTTCTTTAGTTTCTTTCAACAATATTTTGTAATTTTCAGTGTACAAATCTTTTGTCTCCTTGGTTAGGTTTATTCTCAAGTATTTTATTCTTTTTTGATACTATTGTAAATGAAATTGTTTTCTTGATTTCTTTTCAGATTGTTCATTGTTAGTGTATAAAAACACAATTGATTTTTTTATATATATGAAGCCTTTGATTGTTTTTGTTTTTTTTAAATATCTTTTTTTTTGAGGAAGATTGGCCCTGAGGTAACATCTGTTGCCAATCTTCTTCTTTTTCTTTTTTCTCCCCAAATGCCCAGTACATAGTTGTATATCCTAGTTGTAGGTCATTCTACCTCTTCTATGTGGGATGCCGCCTCAGCATGGCTTGATGAGCGGTGCATAGGTCCGTGCCCAGGATCCGAACAAGTGAACCCTGGGCTGCCGAAGGGGAGTGCATGAACTTAACTGCTATACACAACTGATTTTTGTGTGTTGGTTTTGCATCTTGCAACTTTGCTGAATTTGTTTATTAGTTCTAACAGTTTTTTGTGTAGAATCTTTGGAGTTTTCTATATATAACATCATGTCATAGGTGAACAGAGATCATTTCACTTCTTCCTTCCTAATTTGGATGACTTTTATTTATTTTTCTCACTTAATTTTCCTGGCTAGAACTTCCAATTCAATGTTGAATAGAAGTGGCAAAAGCGGGCATACCTGTCTTGTTCCCAATCTTAGAAGAAAAGCTTTCAGTCCTTCTCCATTGAGTATGCTATTAGCTCTGGGGTTCTCATGATAACTTTTATTATCTTGAGGAAGTTTCCTCTATTACTAGTTTATTGATGTAATACAGTTGCTTTTTTTAACTTTTGTCTTGACCCAGTTTTGAGGCCCTGGCTAGAAGATACTCAATTCCCTCTGAGCAGTTTATTAGATTGATACCCCAACCATTTCTCTTATCGGGCTTTCACACTCAGGCCACTACACATCTGTCGTAATTGCCCTGGAGCCGGTACCAGGCCAGTAGGGACGGCCCCTATGCCCCTAGAGCCACTGAAATGAAATGAGTCAATTCTCAGGGAGACTGAAAAATCTAGGTATCCCCACCCAGCTTGCCATACACAAAGTGCTCCCTACAGCCCAGCTTGCTGTTACCCTGTCCCCCATTGCCACCCCCTGTGTGGGCCTGCCTGGCAGCCTCCTCTTGTTTTGAGCTGCCTTTCATCTATCTGAGTATTGTTGGAGAGGAAAAATTTTTCCCTACCCTTCTTGGTTCTGTGGTTGGTCTAATAATTAATTGACATAAGACAGATCAACAGGAGAAAAACAAATTTAATTACATATGTACAAAGGCCCCATAAGAATATGAGACCCAAGGATAAGTGGGGCAATTGAGGCTTATATGCTATCCTAAGTTAAGGCATGGGATAGGGGCTTGAGGCTTCAAAGGGAGGGAGAGCAATTCACGGGAGAGTAACAATGGCAGATATTTGGTAATTAGATGTTTGCCCTCCCATACAGATAGATCATTCAGATAAAATTATCTCTGGTAACAGCTTTCTCTCTGTGCTAGGCCCCCGATCTAAATTCTTTTAGGAAGTTAAGGGAGAGGTGAAAGTTTTTTTTTTGAATCTACTGGGTCTTGATTGCCTTCAGCCACAAATAGTCCACATGCCAAAGTGGCACATTTTGGGGAGGCTCATTCTGAACCCCTTCAGTATCATTGTGCTCAGCCGTAAGCCGTAAGCAGGATGGCATGGCCATGCCCGCTGACTGTTGAGTCGCTTTTTGAAGGGACTGCTCTTGTCTAACTAGATCCAAACTACCTTGAGAGCATCTTGGGACAGAGTCATAGCCTGTTGACAAGTTTGCACTTCAGTTTCGCTGCTTGCTGGTGATGGTCACATCTGTCTTTACCCAAATTTCCTTGATGTGAGGATGTTCAAAGTGAACAGTACCAATTAGCTAAACTGGGGTACTAGATACCAGCCCTGGTGGGGGCCCACCTTAGGGCAATAGGAGTGATAGGCCACTAGACTGCACTTTTCAGGGTCGGGCATTCTCGTGTGTTTCGGGTCACAGCCTGTGTTTGGCAGAGGCCTGTTCCAGGGGCCCATCACTTGTTTGGCATTGGTGTTTCTTTATTATTATTTGGGGCAGAACTCTGGTTTGTCCTTGTTTCCTGTGACCCCTGTGGAGAAAGGTGTTGGTTGGGCTCCCCCATGGCAGAGAAATGGCACCCAATCTCCATGTTGATGTTGCTCAAGTGCAGATTTGAACCTAACTCGTCTTCCTTGAACCTGCGAATCTTGCTGCTCTCTCCAGCAAACAACATGCTCCCCGCACTCTCAGGGGTATCATGAGATGCAGCTTTGGGGACCGGCAGCCCAATGTTTAATCCAAAGGGCGAGGACACCAATATCTCTTCCCTGCACTCTCCTCCCCACTCCAGAACACCTACATGAGTTACCCAATTGCCTAAATAACGCAAGACCCCAAGCCAGTGCGCTTGGGCTTCAGTAAGTGCTGCCCGTACCAACACGTGAAAGGACTGATACCTGGGACGAAGGGGCTAACTGCACAGTCCCAAGGACAGGCCGCCATAGCCCTGCAAGTGCAAACCCCAGTCCCTGGGAGGTGGACTGGGAAGCCCTAGAAGGAGAGACAGCTGCTTACAAGGTAGGTCACGGGGCCTTCCCCCACTTTTCCTGTACCCATTTAGAAGGTCCCCCAAAGAGTTATCAGATAGAGACAGAAACCAAAAACTGGGGCTTTAGGCAGCTAGAAGCATCCTCCCTCACAAAAAGAATACAGGAATACAGGGAGAAGAAGTTTAAAAATTATATATATTATATAAATTTTATATATTATTTACTTATATATATTTAAATTAAAATAAAGGTCCATAATTTGACTCAATTGGAAATTTACCTTAAAAATGTATATAACAAAGATTGAAGGATGGTGATTGGCTTTTGTGCCTCTACAACATAGGTTCTAAATTAGCTTAAACATTTGCTAAAATACCCCAATTGACAAAGCTTCATGGACTTAATCAATATTGGGGCTCAAATTACAATTATTGGCCACATCTGAGGATCCTAATAAATATAAGCACATACCTTTCATAATCTTAGGAAAATAACTAAATATAAAATGGAGAAAAAATAGTTATGCCTCACTTTAACTATAGCCTTGCCCAAATTTCTCACGGTCATAATGTCCATTGCCCTAAAATATCTCATGGTGGATATAGACACTCTGCACAATGAGTAATAAGTTAGAATTAAATTAGGTCTTTGGCACTTACAACTCAACTTGACAAAATGGGATCCGTGAACCCCCAGTTAAAATAGTTAATGTGGCCCAATGTAAGTTAAAACAGGACCTTCAAGGATTGAGCTTTATTGTATAAGACCTAATTAGTGAACACGTGATTGTACCAACTGCTTCTCCATTTGACAGCCCAGTTTTTCCTTTTCTTAAACCCTAAAAGAATAAATGGCACCTCGTGGTGGGTTACTACAACCTTAATGCTGTGGTCCCATCTATTATGTCCCCCAGACCCAATAGTCAATATTATTAAAATTACTAACTCCATCCATTCAATCAGCAATCAGTGAATATTTGATTATAGATTTGACTAATATGTTCTGCTCAGTGCCTGTTTCAACAGTCTGTCAGCTGCAGTTTGCCTTCACCTCCAGAGGGACATAATATACCTTTTCCTGGCTACTCATGGGGTACCTCGACACCATCTTTGCAGACAAGATCTTATTTGCATCCATCCTTCTCCAGGAGCTCAACTATGACAATACATTGATGACATCCTCTCAGAAGAGATTCACCTGACACACTCTTAAGGGCATACAAGTCTAACATCTTTTAGTCTTTTTTGGGTTCTGGAGTCAACATATTCCTTATTTACAAATTTTACTTAATCTCATTGATGCTGCTCCCTATAGATCAGCCTACCTTAAATGGGCCCCCCTCCAACAAAAGTCTCTAGAATTTGTCCAAATTAAAACCAAGAAGCATGCCTGTTAGTATCCTCAGGGACTCCTTCACTAGAGAGGCTTTAGTAACTTCCTTTCATGCTTCTTGAAGTCTCCAGATCACATATAATGACCATGAATTGTCCCTGGGTTTCTGACACAAGAAATCCATGCTAGACATCCATTCTTGGCCCCATGCTATACATCATTAGAGCAAAAATTGTTGCCCACATACTGGGTTCCCATGGAAATAGAGTCTCTCACAGACTCTGAGCCTATGACTGTCTATACCCAGCTCCCCATTATGCCTTGGGTCATGGAAGCAGCACCCTACAAGCTCGACATGGCTACTGAGGCCTCCTTAATACAGAGTGGAGCCAAACCTGGGCCCTCTGCATATTTCGCCTGCAGGAGGGGGTGGTCTCTCCTGTCCTCAGTCCCTTGCCAGATGCCATGGTGCTGGAGGAGGTCACTCTTCCCCCAGACCCCCTGGCTATTTGGGGAGCCCCTTGGAATTAACTAGGTAAATAGCAATGGGAGTTTGTAGACTGTACAGATGGGATTGCCACCGTCATATGTGATGGAGCTCAATGGAATGCTGCTGCTTTACATTCCTTAACTAGCACGCCCCCAGTAAAGGATGAGGATCAAGGGTCAGCACAATTGGCCAGACTTTAGGCAGTCATCTTAGCAGTGGATATGCTGATCACCAAGGCCCCAGCCGCACATTTTTACAAACTCTTGGGCCATTGCGTAAGTTGTACCCTTCAGGGTAAAGAACTCTTGGAATCTCTTGCGTCATAGATAACCAAAATATAAATCAAAGTCACACATCTCTGCATGTTCAAAGGTCACAAAACAAGGACACTCCTCATCCCCTTTGGTGTTCCAGAGATTACTGATAGTGACCAAGGCACACATTCCACTTCTCAAAATAAACAGTGCTGGGTTCCTGTGAAAGGCATTCAATAGAACTTTCAGCCTACTAATAGGTCCCTCCTAACAGGTTTAATTAAGAGGATCAATGGACTCCTCAAAGAACTCCTATTTAAGTTACAAAATAACAAATAAACAATTAGATGGATCTCTGTCTTTCCCTAGGCCTTAATCTCTCTTAATTCAAGGCCCCTTGGCTGATTCACACTTCACACCAACTTTAAAAAACTTTCCCATCACCTTTTCCTATATTTAAAGGGGGATGTGTCTCTCCTCCATGTATACAGACTTACATATGAGGCCCTTTAATAATGTTTCACCCTGTCTTGATAGATTTTCTATCCTGCTCCCATCCCATATAAGCTGAGGCCAGATCAGGGGTGCATACTCTCCTGGGGTCCATTAGACCATAGATTGTCCCATGGGCCAGACACCTGCCTGTCTAATATGAGACCCATGTGAGCCTAAACTTCCACCCATAAACCTTCCTCTATATTCAGGTTATAAGGGGTAGATCACTAATCTAGCTCTCCCTCTGATCCTTTCTAGGAAATTAAAATGAGTTTTCCAGGGACATTCCTACAATAGTGTGGACTAACAAGAAGGGAGATAGGAAACTCCACTTAGTAAATGAAAATCACATTCAGAGATAATAATGGAACCAACATCATTACCCGTAATGATAAAACCAAAACCCCCCTCTTCGGTAATAATGCATGCCAGGGGAAAATCAACTTCAGGCAAAAAAAGACTGTCAAGTGTTGCTGCACACCATCCAGTTGGCTATTGATCTTGTTACTTTTGGTCTCGGAGTTTTCAGTAGCTTGTGATCTAGGGACCTAAACTTTCCAAGTAAGCCTTTGTTTCAACCAAACATGGCAAATTCTGAGGCCCAAGTGCCATCCAGTTTGGTTAATGCAAACCTTGCAGCCCAGAGACCTCACTCACTTGCCTGTCACCAACGAAACTGACCACTGAGACAAAGGCCCCATGGACGTTGGCTAAATTTGATGAACTGCCAACAGGCTGATGCTAGAGTTCCAACCTCAGCCACAGATATTTTAGTTGGCTAACAACCTGACCCCCTATTAACCACATGCACCCAAATCAGGTCATAGGATTTAAATCCTATTTGCAGTAAAAACACTCATCATCCATCTGGGCAAAACGTTGGATTGTTGGGAGCTTTTAGATTCAACCACCCTTAATTAGGGCATTAATCATACCAATTGGTTCTGAAGATTTGGTCCAATTATAAGAGTGTCACTGATGCTGGCATCAGGTTTGCCAGCTATGCACCCACAAAGCCCCTTGACTTAAAAGATATTTACAAGCTCCTAAGCCCAATGTTGCCTTCAAATTCTACAAGAAGCGCAGCCTTGTTATAATACCATATGACCACAAAAACACAACCCACATCAACCCAAGTGGGTATCCACTTGGGAAGGATACCCCAGTCTCACATCCCAGACAATATTGCCCTGGCCCAGGAGCTGCTAAAGACAACATTGCTTTCTAAGTCGGAGGTAACTTCATCCCGGACTCTCAGACCATTGCCATAGGCTGACTCTCTAAGGCACTGACAAATTGGACATGGGACATTTATTGATTTTCTTTCCTTGATATTAGGGATTCTATTTCACTTCCTGAGCTCACTGTCTGCTTAGCCCATGATTCTGGTATACACCTTGCTCTCTGCCAAAACCTCTACACTCCCATGCCTAAAGGGAAATCTTAGAGAGGTTACTATTTGTGCCATTCTAAAAATTATTGAAATTGTTAGTCCACCCTTCAACCCACTGGGGAGAGGACCTCCCACTTTTCAGTGCCTCCTCTTACTCCACCCCTCCAGCTTTCCAATATGACCTTCCACTCTGCACTGTGTCCTTGATGCCACAACCACCCTTCTTTTTGGTTACAATCAAATACCATTGACCTTTACATATACCTTACTAAACAATTAGTTTATACCCTCCAACAATGCAGCTGCTAGACCTGCCACCTTGACTCAAGAAAAACACCAAGATACTATTGTCACCCAAAAATACAACTCATACTTTTAGCACACTTTACAGTTCCACCAAGACATTGCTAGAGACATTAGAAATTTGACATCTGTTTCCTTGCTTGACACCACATAAATGAGCAATGTGGTTATGGGCCAGCCTACAAAGTCTTTATACTTCTACTTCTTTTCCTCCTTTTTACTATCATGATAAATTGTTTTCTATGTTTATATCTGGAAATTTCCTCTATTATATGGGACACTCAAATACGAACACCAAACTCAAAACTGATATCAAGACATCAAGGAGTCAGCTGCAATACAGTTTTAAAAAAATGCTCTCTTGACCCAGCTTTGAAGCCTTGGCTAGAGGTCGGTCAGCTCCCCTCCTTGAGGAGCTGATTAAGCCCACAACTCACTCACTTCCCTCATCGAGCTCTCACACTCCAAGCCATTATATACCCAGAGGTATATAGAAATGTTATCATTTCTTTTGATGATGTTAAAGTGTACATTCAACTTTTACTCAATAAAGTCAAGAATAAGACTAGCATTTTAGACAAGCTGTCAACCCTATATTGGTGCTTTCTGAATTTTGTTAGGTGGGTTTACGTATTTTATCTCCAAGTCTACCATAGTACACTTTCCCCTCCCCACCTTCCTTCCACTTTTACTTCTCACTTTTTAAGGACCAGTTCTCATATTCTTATTATAAATCATCCCAGATAACTATAAAGCTTCCTCTTAGATGGAAAGCAAGAAGTGTGGTCAAAAGAAATTGCACAACCTGTCTAACTCTGGGCTATTTAATTTCCCCTGTTGATTTGGGTGGAAAGCAAGAAGTGTGGTCAAAAGAAATTGCACAACCTGTCTAACTCTGGGCTATTTAATTTCCCCTGTTGATTCAAAATTTGCATTATAAAATGGAGATCCATCTGCATGAGCCTTAACTCTCACCAGTGACCAGTTCAGTGTGATTATGGTAAGTTAGTAGTTACTTTTGATACTTTGAACTTCCTTGTGTTGAATGTGATTATTTAATGGTTTGTCTGACATTTATGATTCCATTCACTGGATGCCCATTAGATACCAGTTTATTCAAATTTAACTAGGATACTTAAATTGTAGGATGATAGTGAAGTTGGGTCCAGAATTTTAATTTTTATATTAATAAATGAATATCAAATTCAAGGCATAGGGTTTGAAGAGCGCTGAGCCATATCATACTGTCAATGAATGAGAGTGAGACCCCATTCACACTGGCCCATTTCACAGATTTACAAGAGACGGGACGATATCACCAGTTTTCAGCTACCTTGAAAAATTACAAATACATACATACACAAAAGTTCAGGTTAAACCAGAAGCTCTGTGTGTCAAATGTTGGTTTCTTTTTCAGAGGGGACGTTCCAGTTCAATCCTGCTCAGTAGACATAAGTCAAAGTAGCAGGAAGGACAGAGTGTTAATTCTTCTCTTGCTAAAATTCTTGCTGAGTTCGTCGTCTGGTTGAGTTTAATTTAAACCAGCTGAAGTTCAATGAGCAGAAGTGGAAATGACACTGGTAAGAGGCACTGTACCTTTACTTTAGAGAAAGAGTTCAAAAAGAAAAAGAAATGACGCCTAAAATTTCGGAAGATAATAGCACAGGACCACATCCTTTCTGAATGGTGGCACGAAAGGAGCCCAGTGAACACAGTTCGAAACGACTGTCCATCTAATGCTCCGAGGTAAATTCAACTATTTATCTAGGTCCATAAAATATTCATCAGATTATAAACACATGAGAATTTTTAATGATGGAAAAGTATAGCCTTACTTTGGCTTCTTGCTAACACAGGGAAGACTGGTTAGTCCAATCTCCTTGTTTCCATTAATAAAGGTTTATTTCAGAAATTCTTAAGAGCCATTATAAATTAAACCTGTGCACGATACTGATTCTTTTAAATACCCAATAGCTTCCTGACAATCGGCTATTCATTCAGTGCTGGCCCAAGTTTAAGTATTCCTCAATAATTAGTCCTCTTTTTATCTGGACCTCACAGAGTCTGGCAACAGGGTAATTACTGTGTTGTCTAGCATTAATCTGCCTTCTCACATAATCTACTGTTTGCCCCACAATTTCAACTCTCTATATATGTTGTCAGAAGTTACAATGATGCAATCTTCACGTCTAAATTAATTTATATGGGAGATTGTAAAAACTCTCCCATATAGACTTCAGTAGTCTAGTATTATAGATACTGATGATGATAACGAAAATCATAATCAACCTTTCCTTTATAAATCTTATAATGAAGTGACTAGACTTCCTAGTGATTATATACTATCCTCAATCAGCAAAAAAAATCTTTGCCTGGAATTAAAATGGTTGTAACTGTCCTTTAAAAACAGTGACTAGTACATTAAAAGTTATTATTAGAAGCAGGTAGAGAAGGAAGATCTTTAGTTTAATAAATATGTAAATAGTTAATTACTAATTATTATCTGCTATCACTCCCAGTCTCTGTAACTTGCTGTTTTCTCAAGCCATTCTTTCAGACTCTTTGCATCTATTATCTCATTCAATTCTCATAAAAAAGTACTCCCTGGGCCCGGCCCGGTGGCGCAGCGGTTAAGTTCACACTTTGGCAGCCCAGGGGTCGTGAGTTTGGATCCCGGGCGCCCACCGACACACTGCTTGTCAGCCATGCTGTGGCGGCGTCCCATATAAAGTAGAGGAAGATGGGCACAGATGTTAGCCCAGGGCCAGTCTTCCTCAGCAAAAAAAGAGGAGGATTGGCAATGAATGTTATCTCAGGGCTGGTCTTCCTCACACACACACAAAAAATGTACTACCTCAGGCTGAAAGAGGAAACTACAAAATTTATAAGTTTTAGTAAAATTAGTATAAATTTAATAAATTTAAGAGACTTTGGCTTCTAGAATTCTGTAGATCTCAGTTCTCCTGGGAATAATATGGCTTCATTATTTTGAGATTGGCTGATCTATCATACTATGAAGTACCAGTAAATACTGGACTTGCTATTTTACATTTATGGACAATCAGCACAGTTTTGATTTAATTCTCTTAAAAGGGAAAAATGAATTTTTTCATTGTAGCACCTACCACCATAATAGCTAATAGCTTATGTGTAATTAAGAAATGTACAGTGGAGAGAAACTGACCTGTGATGTACTTAGAAACTAGCAAGAACTGAGGATTATTAAATTCTGGATGTGAACTAGTATTAAGTCTAACTGATTACTGCATTATGAAACCACCAATAAAAATTATTTATTGAAAGCCATTCATTAGTTCAACCAACATTGTGGAAAATCTAATATGTGCAAGGAGTCTTAAGGCATAAGAGATAGGTGTGTAGGGTTGTGGAGAGAACATATTTCATTTATCTAATGATACAAAACACACCACTCCAAATTTTTTTGGTTTAAAACAACAGCAGTCATTTATTTGTTTACTGTTCTAGAATTTTGGCAGGACTTGTTGGGGACAGCTTGTCTCTGCTCCATGTGGCATCAGCTGGGGTAACTCAACTGGAATTGGAAAATCCACTCCCAATATGGTTTACTCTTATGAAAAGCAAGCTGACGATGGCTGTCTTCTGGGTGCTCAGTTGGAGCTGTTGGCCACAGCCTCGGTTCTCCTCCATGTTGCCTTTGTGCAAGGCTAGATGGGCTTCACAGTGACTGGGTTCCGAAAGGAAGAGGGTAAGTCCCAATGTGCAAATGCTTATCAAGCCTTGGCTTGCTTCATCCTTCCTAATACCCGATTGTCCAAAGCCAGTCACATGGCCAAGGCCAGAGTCAATGTGGGAGAAGATGATGCAAGGGTCTGAATACTGAAGAGAGCCTGCTTCATGGGAGGCCGAAGTAACAGGCTACCATGGAAGAGTGGCTGGAGTGTATAACACAAAGAACATGCCCTGTCCTGCCTCCAAGGAGCTCGCAGAGAAGAAACCTTTTGAATACTAGCAATGTTTTAGCGCACATCCCAATGAGTAGACATGGGGGACAATCGTTTACTCAGGACAACTGTTTGCTTATGGTATTATATTACAGATGTGACAATTGAAAATCAGAAAATGTAATCATGAGCCCAGTGACTATAAGACAGTCCACTTAAGTCTGGGGCCAGGAGAGGGCATTTTACGCCCTGGTGCAAACTTATTTCTTGCTCTCGATTCTGCAGTCAAGTCAGGCTAGTGGCATGTGTCAACTGTTCCAGGCTGTTTCATAACTTGACTTGTTTGTATAAAGCATTACGGCAACTTGGGGTATGTCCTTAGGCAAATCACTCACCTCGTTAGGTTTCATTTTCCTCATCTCTCAAACAACGTAGTTGAATTAGGTGATCTCTACAGTCCTTGCCCATTGTTATATCTTACTATATAACAATATAGTTGTAATTGTATCATAGTATGTCAACAATGAAAAATGTGTTTGTTTCTTGACGAGCACATTCCTTTAACTCGTTGGAGTCAGGAAAGCTAATTGATAACTAAATAGTGAATGTGAGTTTTCTCTGGGCCTCTCTACTTGTTCCCTCACAGGCTCTGACTGTGGAAAGTGGAGCTCCACGAGTTAGGATGGCCTTTGGCTTCGCCATGCCAGCTCTTTCTTTGCTGTGAAACTCCGTCTCTTCTTTGATCAAAAGGGTAATTTCTACATTACTTACCTTACAGGGTGGCTAAGAAGATAACTGGAGATAAGAGAAGTGAAAGCACTTCGCTTTGATTAGGGATTGAGTTTTTTTCTGTCCCTCTGACCGCATTGTACTAGATTCTGACAGTTTTGCATCAGTCTTTGGTAAAAAACATAGGAAGTTACTCTGAGTTAGGTGTTCATTAACCTCTGGAGGATAGTGCTGCCCACACCAGGCGGTGAGGTCCCACTCTTTCAACTTCCTCTGTTGCTAAATCTGTGACCCTTTTAATGAAACCCAAGGGACTGTACCCGAAGAAGAAAAAAACGAGACATTTTTAAGAAGCAATTTAAGACACCTCTTGCTGAGATTGTGCTTTTTTCCTTTGCCTGTCCTAGAATGCACCAACTATGAAACGCTTTTTTTTTTTTTAAGTTTAGTTTCACTTTCGAGTTTGCAGCAAACTTGCCACACGACCCTGATGAGAACGACTGGATTTGGACTAATGAAAAAAGGAATGGTCAGCTGTCCTCAGAGTAAATGAAGGTATATGTTTTAAATTCTTATTGGGATAGGATCTCTCAAGTTTGGTAAAGCTAGAATGCACGTTGGTGTTCACATTCTTTGGTCTTTCTTTGATCTAGTGCTTGAAATCCAGGCAGAATCATTCAATAAGGACAATGGAAGAAAGGGGAGCTACACAGCCATGGGAAGTTGTTTCATAACTCAGAGTGCAAGGAATAGCAACAATTTCTAATTAACATGATAAAATATTTTATACAGTAATTAATTTTTTTTTCCTTTTGTAGAGTTCTGTACCTGGAAAAGCACATTAGGGAAGCTATGGAAATCATTTTGCAACAGCTTTTTAAAAAAATCACATCTTTGTCTTAAAGATACAAAGTCATCCTCTCTTTTTCTCAGTTTTGTTGGCTGGAGAGGAAACAGGAGCTGGCATTTTATGTTAACGTGCTTGAAAAGGAGAGAACATTCCAGGTGTTTCTAGGAGTAAAAAAATGGCTTTCTTTGGCCTAATAAAGGCAAATGGAGGAAGGTGAGGAGTGGGGAGACATTCAGATGTGTAGGAAGATCAGAAATTAGCATCGGCAAATGCAGGTTAGTCAGAGGAAAACGGAGTCACTGTTGGGTAGTAATAGTTCCAGGAATTTGCCTCCCAACTTTACAATATGATTATGTGTTGGTGTGTGTCTGCATGTAAGTTTATCTGCATAAATTTAGGAAAAAAAAAATTGTGACTTTGCAAACCGAACTATACCAGCCAAACTGTGATGAGTGGTTAACTAAGTATCCTGGCTCCAGATTCCATGTCCTAACCATGGCGTAATATTGTCTCTCACTTGGACAAAGAAATAGTAATCCTATGCACCCTGAAAAGGCTTTCCAAAATTGCAAGATCCAGTGAGTCTATTTTTTCCTTTTTAGCTTTGTTTGTTTCTGTTACGTCTCATTCAACAGCAACTTTTTCTTCACTCTCATTTCATCCTCTAACTGTATTTTTGTTTGTTTGTTTTACTGAAGCACATTCTAGAATAATTTTTCCTATGGGTTGCATAGTTATAAACTTACTGAATTTTTGCATATCTCAAAATACTTTTCTCCGTTTTCTTTAATTGTTCAGCTGGAAGTGAAATTTTAGATTCAAAATTGTTTCCCCTGAATGTTTTGAAAGATTTGCACTGTTGTTTTCTAGTGGCCCATGTTGCTGATGAAAAGTTTTGCATCAGTCAGGATCTCTTTCCTTTGGAAATAATTGACTATATGTTCTCCTTAGAAGCTTTTAGGAGTTTTTTGTGAGTGCTCACAATTCTGAAGTTTCGTAAGACTCTCTCCATTTTCCTTTCTCACTCATCCTTCCTAGCACTTGGTGAGTCTCTTCCATCTGATGAAATGTATGGAAATGTCTTTCAGTCCTTTGGGGATGCTTTGTAAATGGATTAGTCCTTTTCAGTAATCCTGATATCTACCTACAGCCCTTCCAGAAAAGGTAAATGTCACCTAGACAAGGAGAATATATTGCAGGAACTGTACCTGTGAGTTGGTAAATCGAGGTAGTATCCT
Source organism: Tapirus indicus (assembly GCA_031878705.1). Lineage (NCBI taxonomy): Eukaryota > Metazoa > Chordata > Mammalia > Perissodactyla > Tapiridae > Tapirus > Tapirus indicus. The sequence goes on along the minus strand of CM062937.1, from coordinate 26,141,670 downwards.
TATGGTACTGGGAGGAAAGGTTTGGGAGAACCTCAGAGAGGTGGGGGTGGGGAGCTAGTCCCTGATTTCTGGAATGTATCATTTCTAGCTTCACATTCTTCATGCACCTGAGCAATTTGGTCAGGGGCATCCTAGCTGAGCTGGGCTGTAATGTTCCTCATAGCCTGTGGATATAAAAATTGTGTGTAGCTTTAAAAATATTTAGTGCCAATATTATAAAGGCCACAAGGTGGGAATGTTAATTTATGGAAGCTGATTTTTTTCTGTTTCTGAGAACTAGGTTAGAATAAAAGTAAAACCACTAATTTTTAAAAACATATTAGAACAATTCTAAATACTCATACTAGTTCTATTTTCCTGAAATTAATCATCTAAAATGATTTTATTCTGCAAAACTTATCTGAAATTCTTGCATCATGACTTTCAGATCTTATGAAAAATCTATTTAAATATCATTATCATTGACCTGTCTCCAGATCAATGATCTGACCTTGAGAATATATTCAATTTTTTCAATATCTGAAAGTGAAACTAGATAAACGATCATACCAGGGAGTATCACATCAGTACGCATCCCACCAAAATAAACTGACTATGTACGGAAAGAGGAGTGGTTGTCTTGAGCTGATTAACTGCCCATGGAAAGCTATTTAATCAACATATATTTATTCAATCCTGGTTCTGTTCCAATCATTTTTCTAGGCACAGGTGACACTGTACAGAATAAAAACAACCATGGCCTCTACTATTATAGCTTGACATTCTAGTAAGGAGGGATAATTAAATAAATAATAAAAAAAATATATTTCAGATAATCCCCATCAACCATAGCATGGAAAAAGCAATCTGGTAAAAGAATAACAAAATGGGAGGATTTACACTTCTGACTTCAAGATTTGCTATAAAGCTACAATAATCAAAACAGCGTGGTGCTGGCATAAGAAACTGACAATAGTTCAGTGGAAGAGAGTAGAGAGCCCAGATAGAGACCACACCTAAACACTCATTTGGTTTTTAAGAAAAGCACTGAAGCAATGCAGTTGAGAAAGGAAAGTCATTTCAAGAAAAAAATTGGTCTGACTAACTGGATGTGCACTTGAAAAAAATGAACCTTGACTCCTATTTCACATTATACATAAAAATTGAGAGATCACAGAACTTAACATAATAGTTAAAACCGTAACTCTTTTAAAAAGAGTAACTTGGGAGTAGGCAAAGTTTCTTGGGACCCAGAAAGCAATAATAATAAAAGAAAACAATGATAAATTAGATTTTATCATAATTAAGAAGACATTATCATTTATTAAGAAAATGAATAGGAAACCCACAAAATGGGAGAAAATACTCACAAAAGGTAAATTTGACAGAGGACTCATACCTATATATATATAAATATATATATATAGGTATTATATATAATATTATATATATAATAAATTATTATATATTATATTATATATATAATAAAAAATATATATTATATATATAATAAATATATAAAATTCCTATAACACAATAATAAAAAAGAAACAACCTAATTAATAAATGGGCAAAATATTTGAACATACAAGGGGAGATATACAAATGGACAATAAGCACATGAAAAATTATTAAATATCATTAGTCAGCAGGGAAATATAAATTAAAACCGTAAGAGATATTACTACATACCCTCCAGAATGACTAAAAATAAAAGAACTGGTAGTACCAAATGTTGGTAAAGATGTTGGTGGGAGTGTAAAATGGTACAAAATATTGCCAAAAGATCTGGCAGTTTCTTATAAAACTAACTGCACATTTACTATATGAGCCAGCAATTTCAATCCTAGGTATTTACCCTAAAGAAATCAAATATATATATATGTCCATAAAAATATGTACAAAAATGTTTGTAATAACTTTATTCATAATAGTGAAAAACTTCACACAACCCACGTGTCTAACAATATGAGCATGGACAAAGTAGAGTATAGTCATACAATGGAATACCACTCAGTTAATAAAAGAAAAGAACTACTGAAACATGCACCATGGATGAATTTCAAAAATATTGTCTTGGGTGAAAGAAGCCCTATTTAAGAGAGTAAATATAATCCCATTGATATGAGGTTATAAACCACACAAAACTAATCTATAGTGGAAAAAAGCCAGAGCAGTGGTTGTCTCTGGGAGATAAGATTGGAATTAACTGGGAAAGGTATGGGAGACTCTTTACGGTTCGGGTTGCACAGGTGTATGCATGTGTCAAAACTCAGAGAATGTACACTAAAGATTTGTGCATTTCATGGTATGCAAATTTACATCAAAAGAAAAACTCTATTAACAAATGTTGAATTGAAGGTAGCAATACACAGTCTTCAGAGGGAAGGGTTCTGATGTACAGAATACCTTGGGGAACTGGTGATGGATAGAGGATGGACAGATGGGTAGATGTATATGACAACACAAAGGGATTCACTGTAAAATTATTTGAAATGTGCTGCTGTTTAGGAATTTTCATTAGAAAAAGCAGGAAAAAATGAACGGTGATATAGCCATATTCTGCAGGGAATTGTTCTACAGCAATGAAAATAAACAAATGCTGCTATAGGACAAGATGTGGATGAATCTCACAAACCTAATGTGGAGTCAAAAAAGGCATAAAATGATACACAGTGCACGGTTCCATTAATAAATAATACAAAAGCAGGTCAACTTAATCTTTTGTGTATGAAATCACGAAATGCTTGTCTTTGGGAAGGAGGAGGTGGAGATTGGGAGGGAGCTGAGGGAGGTTCCTGGGTGCTCGTGGTGGTGTTTCTTGATCTGAGTGGTGAATACATGAACATGCTCACTTTGTGAGAATTCAACAAGCTGTCTGTTCATGATTTGTGAACTGTTCTGTGTATATTTAAAATATAGTTGCTAAAACAAAGAAGTATATATCAATATAAGTCCTGATACAAAAAATTAAGCTTATATCTAGGAATATAAAATAAAAAGATTAAGAGGAAACTTTAAATAGAAAGAAATCACACAGCAGGGCTGAAGTCTACCTGAAAGTGGTTCCAAAGGAGAGATATAGGAGAAGGAGGAAAGGAAATGATCCAAGTAAGAATAGAAAAAGAAATAAAAATTTAAGGAAGACATGAATCTACAGATTGAAAATGCCATACAGTGTATAGTTACATGAAAGGAAAGATTTAGCTTGAAATATTGTTATGAAATTTTACATTACCAAGGACAAAGAAAGGATTCTTCCAAAGAGAAAATAAAGAAATCCTTTAAGTAAGAGAAGGAAAATCAGATGGTCATCAGACTTCTTTTTAGCAATACTGGATACTGGATATTAGAAAACAATGAATAATATCTTCATGATTTTGCATAAAAAGTATTTTGAACCTCAAATAGCCTACGTGTCAAAATTGTATGAGGACAAAGACAACAAAAAACAGACATAGAAGAACTTAGAAAGATAATCTCCTATACACGTTTTGAGGAGGGAGGTAGAAAGAACTACTTACGGAGATACTCTAGTCAAAATAAAAAATATTCTAAGAAAGAAGGTACTGAAATCCATAAAATAGCAGCATTAACCCCGGAGCGCAGTGAAATGGATTCCATGATGATAGGCAACAAGTGGCAGGTCTTGGATGTATCCATCCAACCAGCCCATTCAACCAACGGTACCATTAAGAGGCTGGATGATCTTAGTGTTATGGAAATGAAGTCACATATAATTCTTCTTTCAACAAGAATAAAGTAGTGGAAATTATAAACTTCAAAAAAGTCGTGGTCCGAATAAGCGGCAAATGAAACAAGGCATAATTCTGAAGAATTGACTTAGCATGAGGGAGAAATATTCATGTTGCCTTGAATATTCACGGGTCACCCGCTTGGAGGCATAGGGTTATATCTTCCTCATTCAACTGCATTCATGTTTTATTATTCGTGGACAATATTAATTACTTAAAAACTCTAATGCAAAGATTGCATAAATTAAAATCTTATTTCCTTTCATGTCTGTGTGCAAAACTGATGGTTACTTGAGTCTCCTCAAATCGTCCATTTAAAACATCAAACGTGACTATGTTTAATTTATATGAATTACAAAAATTTTATATAAAAATCAAAGTAGTATATGCAATTTTTCCTAAACAATTTTTTATACAGTATATAAAAGATTCTTATTAAAACTTTTAAAAACCTTTGCATTTTGTGAATGGTGTGTTAGCAAATGCTTAACTTATTACTTTCAGTCTTTAGACTAAGTAGTAGGGTAAAGTGACCCATGGATGCCTCATAACTGAGGACTTTCCTTTCATACTTTAAAATGAAATTGAAAAACAGAGAAATTTTTAATCTAGCCTCCTTAAATTAAAATCATTTGTCATTGTGCAGAGAAGATACTGGTTGCTTCCCAGCCTGTGAAAGCAGCCCCAGAGTCTGTACTGTAGCTCCCCACCTAACCCAAGTTTGCATTAATCAGCAGCTTCTCAAATCTTTTCAACCATGCATGAATTTTCTTCAATTTCAATTATTTTACATGTTTGGCTCTACTAGTTCCATGTTGTTTAATGGTTAGCTGTGATTGTTTCATGATGTAAACTGCCTTTGTTTTACACAGATTTTCTTTATAGTAAAAAATTTACAGGGGCTGCCCGGTGGCGCAGCGGTTTAGTTCGCGCTTGGCAGCCCGGGGTTCGCGAGTTCGGATCCCGGGCGCCCGCTGACGCATTGCCTGTCAGCCATGCCGTGGCAGCGTCCCATATAAAGTAGAGGAAGATGGGCACGGATGTTAGCCCAGGGCCAGTCTTCCTCAGCAAAAAGGGGAGGATTGGCAATGGATGTTAGCTCAGGGCTGGTCTTCCCCACAAAAAAACAAAACAAAAAACCAAAAATTTACAAAATAGAAAATAGTTATAATTATTCATTTTTAAATCATGGGATTGTTGTACTGATTAATAATAGTAATAACATTACAAGTTGCTTTATGCCAGATACTGTAAGGTTTATCTCCTTTAATCCTCGTAACATCCTGTGGAGGAGCTACTTCAATTATCTCTGTTTACAAGGGGGGAAACTAAGGCCTGAGAAATGAGTTAACTTGCCAGGGGCTACAAAACAGAGGAGCCAGGATCAGAATGCACAGGGTGTAATTCCAGGGCTCCTTCTCCTAAACACTGTTTCTTTAAGTCTTACTGATTCTGCAGTGAATATTTATTTATATAATCATCAAATTGTAAATGATATTTATTGACTTTAGATTTTCTGAATTGATCTAGACCAAGTATGTCAGACTCAGTCGTAGTTTCAGGATAAAAATGCTAACATTTTGTATCTTGACAATGTCTTAGCTGACAGTCTTAGGAACTGTAAGGATGGAAGAAGTGTGTCAAAAATACAGGAGTGCACATTTCCTGTATCATAAGGCAAGGCGTCAAGAGATTTTCTCTAAAGGTGGTTGGTCAAGAAAGAAAGTTTTAGGTATGTCTTTAAAATCTTAAATGTAATAATTGATTAAATTAAATTAAAAATAACTAAAGAAGGGGCTGGCCTGGTGGCATAGTGGTTAAGTGCTTCGGTGGCCCAGGGTTCATAGGTTCAGATCCCGGGCCCAGACCTCCACACCGCTCATCAAGCCATGTTGTGATGACATCCCACATACAAAAAGGAGGAAGATTGGCACAGATGTTAGCTCAGGGCCACTCTTCCTCACCAAAAAAATAAATAAATAAAATAACTAAAGAAAAAATGTGAAGAGGATGAGGGAATAGTATAACTAAGTTCCTTATCTTTATAATGGCACGAAAATACTCAATGTCAGTAAATGAAGAAATAGAAATGCAAGTGTATTACTTAGGTTTGTGGAAGTGACCACAAGAATTAAAAATAGAAACTATCAAGAGGTTGGTTACCTTGGAATGTCGCAACTGGAGTAGAGGTGAAGTTGAGGAGGGAGTTTGTGTGTTCCATTTTTTACTTTTCTGTGCTGTTTGAATTATTTCCATGTGATGTATTACTTGTATAATACATACTGTATACCATAAAAGTTATGAGTAAAGAGATCAGACATAGTCACATTTGGTTATATATTTTACAAAAAATGTACCAATACATAGGAAAGCATGTGTTATTAATGTCCATTACTTTTTATGTTTCTTTTATAGGACAAAATCATGAGCCAGGGTTTGCCTTATCATATCTACTCCTTCTTGAAACTCTTGCCCTTCTGGGTACTATGTGCATCGTCTACCAACAGATGTGCTGTTAGACATGAAGTGGCAGACTGCAGTCATCTGAAGTTGACTGAAATACCCGATGATCTCCCAGCAAACATAACAGTGTTGAATCTTACCCATAACCAGCTCAGAAGATTGCCACCTGCCAATTTTACAAGATATAGCCAGCTTACTATCTTGGATGGAGGATTTAACTCCATCTCAAAACTGGAGCCAGAATTGTGCCAACAACTCCCCTTGTTGGAAATTTTGAACCTTCAACACAATGAGCTATCTCAACTTTCTGATAAAACCTTTATCTTCTGCACGAATTTGGCTGAACTCCATTTAAGATCCAACTCAATCCAGAAAATTCAAAATAATCCCTTTAAAAACCTGAAGGTAAGACGCAAATATTCATTTTCATGTAAGAAATCAAAAATGCTATTTAATGTTAAGTTTTCAAGTCACTTATTCATCCTTTTACTTAATATCTGAATATCAAGGTGAAGATAAGACATCTGATCTACCCAAGAGGGGAGGGACAAATATTACCATTATGATTGGAAATGTTTTCAACAGAGAAAATGTCATTTTAAATCAGTTTCAATCTTAATTTTAAAGAGCTCTGCCTCTCGCTTCCTCCCATTAGAAATAGAACTTAGATACAAAAGGTAGAAATCAGAGAAGAATCTTACCTGTAATAATCAGAGAAGAATCCAAATATCCCATGAGGAGCACGCAAATAAACCCTCAGTGCTGCTGATTTAGCACATGAAGTGATGAAAAATTGTTGAATCCTAATTCTGATTTAAGTAAAATTAACAAATTGATACATGAGAAAGCAAATTGTTCAACTAAAAATTACCTACTCTTGATTTAAGACATCTCCTCACAATATTGCTTTTCCAATGGCTACCACCTTTTTCTTTTCAGTACTTTGCTTGAATTTTAAATCTGTGGAAAATTTTCATATGTTATCATTTCTAAATCTGAGACAATTAAATACTTTTCTTACACAAAGGCCATTTTCAAAACCTTTGTTTTCTTCATTTTACAGACTTATAAAAAACTACGCATTCCTTGATCTCAGATGCTAAGAATAAAGTCTAAATTTAAATATGCTTAGAAACATTTATAAAATGATTTGCTTGCTAGGGATTTGAAATTCTTTCTTGTGCCTTCTTAGATTCTGATGTGGATGAAATGTCTTTGGACACAAAGACCTCAAATCTGGTTAGAGTAATCATTGGCAAAATGTTATTTTTATTTTTAAGACATAAATAACAGTCTTGTTCTCTTTAATAGACATTACATAAGATTTTGCCCTAACATATATCAGCTTTTCCTTACCTTTTACCTGAGTGGAAGTTCACATGTTCAAAAGTAGTAGAGGGAGATAAAATACTCCACTTCACTGACACAACATATAAACAAAAATTAATATTCTGTACTAGCCATGATGCAAAATTTACATAACTAGCAATCTTTCTCAACATAAAAATCTTTTTAGGATTTCATGGACAGCAAGTATCTACTCGTGCTTTTTTAAGAAAACAGTTTTTCCTCCTTTTTTCTGTTGTTTAGTTACAAGGCTGTTGCATGACACTATATGTTGATAAGTCACATGAATATTCCTTATATCATTATAACGCTTATTTTAAATAAATGAGTAAATAAATAAATGTTTCTTATGAATATTTCTTATATCACCAATTAAAAAAACCTTGAGTCCTTTTATTTTGGTGAGAGAAATAAAGTGATTCTTGAAGTAAGAAACTAAATTCTTGCAACAATGATATTTTCAACACAAGAAAGATTTTTTGTTATTCTTACTGTCTGTTTTCTATAGAATAATAGAGAGGACATTTTGCTAATGAGTTATTTCTAAGATTCATGTACATTTAGAGGAACTTTTTTTGATGGCAAGACTCTAACATATACATGTTTTTTTCTCTCAGAATTTAATGAAATTAGATCTATCTCATAATGGTTTATCATCTACTAAATTAGGAACTCAGCTCCAACTGGAAAATCTCCAAGAGCTTCTATTATCAAGTAATAAAATTCAGGCACTAAGACGTGAAGAACTTGATTTCCTTGGCAATTCTTCTTTAAAAAAGTTAGAGTTATCATCAAATCAAATTAAAGAGGTAAGAAGTAAGGTAAAATTATTTTGTGTTGTACTTTTAAGTGGGGGCAGTTCCTAATTGTGTCACGTGGGTAAGAACCTAAAGATCCCTAGAGAAAGTGGTGATAACCCTTGCCACGTCTTCCAGAAATTCTTCACATTTATTGCTTGGGGTCTTTGACGTCTTCCTCATAAGGAAAGGAGTTGGGTGATAATTAGGAGCTAGGACTCTGCTGTCGAACAGAAGTGGGTTAAAATCCCCGTTATAACCAGTACTTTGGCCTTGGGCAACTTACTTAACCTCCCTGGGTCTTAGTTTCTTCACTTGTAAAGTGGAAATAATACCATGTATCTCACAAAATCTCTGAAAGAATTAAAATAGCATGATGGTTAAGAGCACAGACTTTAGAGTTAGGTTAGGTGGTTCCCTATCTGGTTTCTCTCTCTCTCTCTCTCTTTTTTTCTAAGGAAGATTCACCCTGAGCTAACATCTGTGCCAATCTTCCTCTATTTTGTATGTGGCCACCAATGAGTGGTGTAGGTCCCTGCCTGGGAGCTGAACCCGGGCTGCCAAAATGGAGCATGCTGAACTTAACCACTAGGCCACAGGGCTGGCCCTGGGCTTTCTGTCTTAATAATTGTATAATCAGGCAAATTATTCAAGTTCTTTCTGCTCCAGTTCCCAAATTTTAAAATTGGTATAATAATAACACTATTTCATAGGGCTGAGTGGTAAAGAATTTAGCACAGTGTCTGCTGTATAGTAAATGCTCGATAAATGATAACTAGCATTCAACTTTATAAAAACCTTCCCGTAATGGAGTATACTTAACTAACCTTCTCTTTTTGGATCCATGATCTTCAATTTGTTAACTATTTTTGTACATAGGTATGTCTGTATTTTATTCCTTTACAGGCTGAGAATAAGAATATTGGAAATTATAACCCAACTCAGGTTTTTTAAAGCTGTATTAATTTTCAGACATAAAAATAGACTGTGTACAGAATTATCCTGAGATAATTAAATATTTTATGCAAGCTACTCAAGTTAATTTTTGAATAGCATTTTCTTCTGTTTAAAACACTTATTGGAGAAATCTTACAAAATGTATAAGCAATGAGGGAGAAAATAAAAATCATCCAAAAGCCCACAATCCAGAGACAACCAGTGTTAGCATTTGGGTATGTTTATCTCCAGCTTTTCTCCAAGTAATAATAAGAAAAAAAAACAACAGCAACTGAGATTCATAAAGTTCTTAACTGTGTGTCAGGCACTGTGACAAATTCTTTTAAAATATAGTCCTATAATATATTCCAACTTATTCTTATTATGTTACACAAGAGTAAATTGAGATGAAGAAAGACTAAGGAACTTGTCTAAGGTCTCACAGGTGACCAGCTGGTGACAGAGTTGGGTTTCTGGCAGTGTTAGACCAGGGGCCATGCTCTTAACGGCTGTGCTATATTTCCTCTCTGAGGATGACAGTGTATACCGTCATTTAAAAGTAATACTGTATCATGAACATCCTCCATGTCATGAAGAATTATTCAAAAACTTAACTTTAGTGACTGCAAAATAATCTTATCATGTAGATTTACCATTATTAATTTAATAATTTCCTGCTTTGTATAGCCACTCACTTTACTTACACCAAAGCACACTTCCTTCCACATTTCTGTCTTTTCTTCCATTAGCCCTAACATCTCACATACAACACGGTAGAAATCAGAGCCACCAGGGACTGGCTACTGTCCTCTCTGGATTCCTTCTGTCCTGCGTTTTGTTCTCTTGTTCCAGCGCTGAACCCCAGAGCAGGCAAGGCTTCTGGTGAGGGAGTGGGGGCAGAGTAGAAAGAAGCTAGAGACACTGTAATGAAACAAAGTCGGGAGAAAACCTTGGTGGAAAGACAGAGAGGACTGCGGGAACTCAGAGTTACAGAAGGGAAAGTGCACATCACTGTTTCATAATAACCTCCACCCGTTCATTCCATGCTGTTCACCGAGAACAGTGGTCACCGAGACAGAAGAAAGATCTGCCTCAATGGTGACGTCACAGTATATGAATTCCAATTATACTCAGTGTGATGAAGGAAAAGTACCAGGAGACTTAACCTTGACTGGGAGGTCAGGGAAGGCCCCCTGAAGAAGGGACATCTTGGCCGAGACATGATTGCTGGGTAGAAGTTAACCAGTGGCCAGGGGAGGTGAGGGGCTGGAGCAGGAGGTGGGTGTTACAGGCACAGAGTAAGGAGCTGTGCATTAGAGGGATGGAGAGAAAACCCAGAGAAGGTGGTGAAAGAGGAAGAGGGATTGGGTAAAGAATTGTGTTTAAGATTTTCAAGGGTTGTACAGACTCTGTTGTGTTTTGGTTCTTAACCTCTGTTTTTTCTCCTCTACCTTCAGTTCTCTCCAGGGTGTTTTCATGCAATCGGAAAATTATTTGGCCTCTTTCTGAACAATGCCCAACTGGGCCCCAGTCTCATACAGAAGCTTTGCTTGGAATTATCAAACACAAGCATCCAGAATCTTTCCCTGAGCAACACCCAGCTAAACAGAACAAGCAGTATGACTTTCATTGGACTAAAGCAGACAAATCTCACCATGCTGGATCTTTCCCATAACAGCTTAAATGTGATTGGTAATGATTCCTTGGCTTGGCTTCCACATCTAGAATATTTCTTCCTGGAGTATAATAATATACAGCATTTGTATTCTCACTCCTTTTATGGGCTTTTCAATGTGAGATACCTGAATTTGAGACGATCTTTTACTAAACAAAGCATTTCCCTTGCTTTGCTTCCCAAGATTGATAATTTTTCCTTTCAGTGGCTAAAATGTTTGGAGTATCTTAACATGGAAGATAACAACTTTCCAGGCATAAAAAGCAATATGTTCATGGGATTGGTAAAGCTGAAATACTTAAGTCTGTCCAACTCCTTCTCAAGTTTGCGGACTTTAACAAATGAAACATTTCTATCACTTGCTCATTCTCCTCTACTCATACTCAACCTAACCAAAAATAAAATCTCAAAAATAGAAAGTGGTGCTTTTTCTTGGTTGGGCCACCTAAAGATACTTGACCTTGGCCTCAATGAAATTGGGCAAGAACTCACAGGTCAGGAATGGAGAGGTCTAGAAAATATTGTTGAAATCTACCTGTCTTACAACAAATACCTACAACTGACTAGCAATTCTTTTGCCTTGGTTCCAAGCCTTCAACGACTGATGCTCCGAAGGGTGGCCCTTAAAAATGTGGATAGTTCCCCTTCACCTTTTCACCCTCTTCATAACTTGACCATCCTGGATCTAAGCAACAACAACATAGCCAACATAAATGATGAACTGTTGGAGGGTCTTGAGAAACTGGAAATTCTGGATTTGCAGCATAACAATTTAGCACGGCTCTGGAAACATGCAAACCCCGGTGGTCCTGTTCATTTTCTAAAGGGTCTTTCTCACCTCCACATCCTTAACTTAGAGTCTAATGGCTTTGATGAGATCCCAGCAGAGGCCTTCAAGAACTTATTTGAATTAAAGAGCATCAATTTAGGACTGAATAACTTAAACATACTTCCGCCATCTGTCTTTGATAATCAGGTGTCTCTAAAGTCATTGAGTCTTCAGAAGAATCTCATAACATCAGTTGAGAAGAATGTTTTTGGGCCAGCTTTCAAGAACCTGAGTAACTTAGATCTGCGCTTTAATCCGTTTGATTGTACATGTGAAAGCATTTCCTGGTTTGTCAATTGGATTAATGGCACCCATACCAACATCTCTGAGCTATCAAGCCATTATCTCTGCAACACTCCACCTCAATATCATGGCTTCCCAGTGATGCTTTTTGATACGTCATCCTGCAAAGACAGTGCCCCCTTTGAACTTCTTTTCATGATAAATACCAGTATCCTGTTGATTTTTATCTTTATTGTACTGCTCATCCATTTTGAAGGCTGGAGAATATCTTTTTATTGGAACGTTTCGGTGCATCGAGTTCTTGGTTTCAAAGAAATAGACAGACAGCCAGAGCAGTTTGAATATGCAGCATATATAGTTCATGCCTATAAAGATAGGGATTGGGTCTGGGAACACTTCTTGCCAATGGAAGAAAAAGATCAAACTCTCAGATTTTGTCTGGAAGAAAGGGACTTTCAGGCAGGTGTCCTTGAACTTGAAGCAATTATTAATGGCATCAAAAGGAGCAGAAAAATTATTTTTGTTATAACACAGCACCTATTAAAAGATCCATTATGTAAAAGGTAGGTGAACATTGTGAAGTTTTAAGTGTGCACTTGTTTTTCAATGGAGCTTTTAAATATTACCAACATTATTACTCACAACTCAAAGAATTTAAAAATAAAATTAAGAAAAAATGTAACCTGACTTTTAGTGACAGATTGAAGTAAATTCTAAGGGGAATTTTAGATTTTAGAGCATTTGGCTTTTAAAAACTGTCTCTTGATATATAACCTAATTCAATAATTTCTTTAAATTAGATTTAATTAATTTAATTCTTTAATTTAGATTCAAGGTGCACCATGCAGTTCATCAAGCTATTGAGCAAAACCTAGATTCCATTATATTGATCTTTCTTGAGGAGATTCCAGACTATAAACTGAATCATGCACTCTGTCTGCGAAGAGGAATGTTTAAATCTCACTGCATCTTGAACTGGCCAATTCAGAAAGAACGGATAAACGCCTTTCATCATAAATTGCAAGTAGCACTTGGATCCAGAAATTCAGTACATTAAATTTATTTGAAGACTAAATTCACAAAGGAGTAAATTTCCCAATTTATAGAGTTCTGTGGTAAATCTAAGTTTTATTTGAAAATAATGTAAATCTGTTTATTCATATTTATAGGTGAGAATATTATATCACAATTATATCTCTTCTGTGGAAATATGTCTCCCTACTTCAGGCCGTTCATTACCAATTAACTTCATTTGACCTCAACTAAACATATAAGAATATCCTGTTCTGATGAATATACAATTGGTTACTGAGGCTTATGACAACATAAGAATATTTTTAAATATTCCTCATTTAAAGAAAAGTTAGAGTTATATGAGGATGTGTGATAATTATATTTGGGTTTTCTTGGATGCATTCATAATAAAATAAAAGATAATTGTTTTAAGGGGTACAATGCTATTTCAGTTGTAAAAGAGTAAAATATGTATCCACGTTTTTAAAAGTCTAATTATAGTATTTTTTAATTGAAAAACTTTGTATTTTAGTGATGCCTATCCAGCATTGATTTCTTAAATGTTAAATACCATTTTAATATACATACTCAAGGACAGAAAACATTTGTTGTTCATTTGATTACTTAATAAAATACATGTTTTAATAAACACATTTTCCTGATATTTGGATTTCTGCATAGATGGTATTAGAAGAAACAATTTTCTTAGTGAAAAGTATTGCAGAAAGCTTTGCTTCCTGAAGGATAATTAGTAGATTGGCTTTGTGGAAACAAAACATTGTCTTGCCCTGGTCACAGACTCAAGAGATGACCTTGGCTGAATCATGTGGTCCCAATGGGATTCTTTGACCCCTGATCTTGAAAATTATGATGATAAACGAAATCTTAACTATTCCCACGTAATTAGTGATGATGATCATGGCATAATACATTAACATGGAATATATTATTGTACCATAAAATAATATACTATGTGTAAGTTAGTCCTTATCTAGAAAGATTATTATTTTAAGTTTTATTTTTGCTTTACAATACAAAGAGTCTGCTGCAAATAGACATGAAGAGCTTTTTTAAAACTTTATATTCAAATATAAGAGAGAGTTGACATTATAATGCTGAGTTAATTTCTGTACTTGTGGGGCTCATTTGCTGAATTTAGGGACCATTTGAGACGTCACGTTTGGGAACTTTGATTTAAATAGTTCCGTATTCTCAGGGCTAAGTTCACACAATCCTGGAAGAAGTAATATCCACTATACTGTTGGTTCTGAGAGTCTACAGTCTCCCAACATTGTCTGTGTGTGGAGGACTCATTTTCCCCTTCACATTATACACCACTCTTACACGTGAGACACTTGTTTTACAGCGTTTTCATTAATATTTGTTTTCTAACTGTGAAATAATCCTGTTTTATTTTGGCATCATAAAATAAAAATCACAACTACTTTTTTTCTTGATGCACTTTGTATGTTATCTATCTATCAATATTCTCAACTGCATTAAAATATTTCTAAATCAATTATTTTTACAAATTAATCTCTATGTATGATCAATTTGTGAAAAGCAGGGCAGGAAGTAATTTTGCTTTCATTCTCTTGTTTATTTGCTTATGAGATAGTTGATCAAATGGCCGCAATTTAAATTGTGTCCAAATGTAATTTTTTAAAAGTTGTTTCATATTTAAAAGGTTAGGGTACACAAGAGATGACCTGTTTATCTGAATATAAGTAAAACTAATAAAAGGTGTAAGCCTTGACTTGTGTTTGACCTACACAGGAAGCAACATTCTGAACTCCTGCAAGCTGTCCTTTATAATTGTTCTCAGGAGTCCTTCTCCCCTGGGTTCAAGACAAGGGGAGTGTAGAAAAGGATGTTTGTCTGACCTAGTTAATTTCCACAAGTGAATTGAGTTGTCTGAATGCACTCAGGCTGCCATCAAGTCATCTGTTCACCCCAACTTTCTCTTCCTGTTTTTCACTTTCAAAACAAATCCCAGCTGAATCAGCAATATTGAGTTTAAAATAAATCGAGGTAGTTAGATTCTACCCCAAAATGACACCTTTTAGATTGTAATAAGAAGTAGACACAATTTGTTAATGAGGAGGGGGTTTTCAATGCCATTTATTGAACAATGTCTAATTATTCAAATGTCTACCTTAGATTATTTGTAAAAGGGACTCAATAGTAAGCGATGGTGACCACTAGAAAATGTAAATATGCTCCAGAGCAAGTGCTTAAAAAATATTTCTTGCAATCTATAGAGGCAGAAAGTAGACTAGTGGTTGTCTGGGCCTGGGGTCGGGGGAAAGGGGGAATAACTGCAAAGGAGCATAAAAGATCTTTTGGGGTGAGGAAAATGTTCCAAAATCGGATTGTGGTAATGATTGCACAACTATGTAAGTTTACTAAAAATCATTGAATCATACACTTAAAACAGGTGAATTTTATGGCAGATAAATTATATATTAATAACGCTGTTAAAAAATAGTATTAGTTGTACATCTCTGTGTCCCTAGCCCTGTGAGACACACTATGGGGTACAAAGGATATGAGATAAATTGTAGAAAATGGGGCAATAGGAGTTAGGGTAGGAGGGGATTATCAAAGATGGACCTAGACAGGGAAGGTTCCATGGAAGAGGATCAGACCTTTCAAAGGTGGGTAGGATTTTGATGAATGAGGAGGAAGATGGCAGAATGAATGCTAAGATGGCAGGTAGAGAGGGAGACATGAACTTGGTGTTGGGAGATGGCAGGGATGCTGCAGAGGATGGGGCCGTGTTGCAGAGAGCATGGCAGAGGAATTTAGATTTAAGGAGTTAGGTATTTTGAAATTGCAACTTTATGGGTTTCAATTGGCAGAACTAGAAATTATAAAATTCCCTCCCATGATCTATGACTTAGATTTATGTGACAGCTGGTTGAATAGAAGAGCTTAACTTATAACTTCACAGTCCAAATAGCCAGGCTTACTCTCACATACCAGAAGGGGGTTTGAAGCACTTATTTCTTCCTACAAACACATAAACCTGTATTACAATAACAAAGCATGACAATTAATTGATCATTAGTTACTAATTACACTAGGTGATATGTTAGCCATTCTTAGCTCTTGCAACTGTCTAGCCTTGATCCATCTTCCAGTCCAAGGGAGAGACTGGTTCTGTCATGTGATTTTCCCCCCTCCAGTTTAATAAATAATCCATTGTATATATTGGGCAGAAGTCATAGGACTTTTCCACTATGGAGCTTTCTCAGTTCTGTGTGAGAATTTCTGGGTGGCCAGTTTTGAATTCTTACCTCCCTTTTATCTTAAGTCAGTTCCCCAGGAAATAGACTCCGTGATGGAGATTTACATGCAGCAGGTTTGGGGGAGTGCTCTGAATTACAAGGGAGTCAAATAAGCCGTATTGGGAAGAGAGAGAATGATGAACTGTGACGCAATTGCAGTGGTAACGAGGCCTTAGCAGACCCCATGGGGAGCTCTGGAGTGGCACTACAGAGTTGACACAAATCTAGGCAAAGGGGCTGGACCACTGTACCCTCACATCAACCAGTCATTGGATGTAGGCAGTCCCAGGGAGGATGTGTGACTTTGAGCAAAAAGCTTTGCCCAAGAACAATTCCAAAGAAAGGGCTCAGCTGTGAACCCTCAGGAGCCAACACTCTGGGCAACTGGAAGAATAGGTGACAGGGTCTTGAAGGGGAAATCTCAGCAGTTCACTACAGCATCGACTACACCTTCTAAGATACTTAAGAATTAAAATAGACATAGTTCAGTTGGTTTTTTTTAAGCTCTTCTGCAAGCTTCCAACCATTTTGTTATTTTTTTAAATAAAGTCCCTTCCATAAATTCTGGAAAACAAATGAATTCATAGGAAGCCAACATTTTTTTTTAAACAAGGATGCTTTAACAATCAATGTCTTCCAGTCAAAGGCCACCAGGAATGCATTTGCAGTTGAACAAGTTGGGTTTATTACTCACTGCAGTGAAGGAGGAGACACACCATGGGAAACTATGGTGTGTCTCAGTACGAAGGAGCTTTGAAGAACCTATTATACAGGTTTGGGCTTTCCTTGGGTGATTTGGGAGAGAGCCTGAGGAAGTGGAGGTTCACTCTAGATTTTATGCTGTTATAAAGTGGGAAATTTTATGATTGGGTATCTCAATAAATCTTATCTATAGAGAGAGGAGACTAGATCAAGGATAAAATTGGTAATTGCTAAAGAAATAGCAGTCACTTAGGAGAGGAGTGTTTATGGTATTTTGAGGGCAGCAAAATGACCTTATTTTTGTGTGTACTCAGACAAAATTATGAAGTGGTCATGCTTTGTCTCATTTTATAGTGTCAAAGTAACCTCGTCTGAGGTTGGTGTTCTGTGAGATTGTCTACGTCAGTTAAGAGAATAACACGGTCTAGTATGAGTGCCAGGCTGCCTTCCAGACGTCAGGGGCGGCTCTGGCTTTCTTTCTCAGCAGCTTTCACACAGGTGTCTTTTTGGCTCCTTATAGAGGTACCTTTTTATTTTCGTGAGGACTTGGTTGCAAGTGACAGAAACTCAATGTTGTTTAGGCAAAAAGGGATGTTTGTGGGAAATTGGGAAAACTGGGAAGAGGGCAGGGATATAACTAGCTCTGAAGGAGAACTAGAACCGGGAGCTCAAACACCACCATACCTCGCATCTACTCCTTGGTGCGTTGGTGTCCTTGGTTTGAACTGCTGGGAGCATGGGTGCCTGGGATCTCTTAGGCTCCCATTGAACATCAACAAGGCACTGTCCTTTCCTAGTCTCAATGTTTAAAACCTCAGGAAAGTCCTCTGATTGGCCTAGCTTGGGGAATAAGTCCATGCTTGTGGCCATGGTGGTAGAGTCCTGTGGTTGCCCACTAGAACCATGTGGATAGAATGCTCTTTCCCAAGTCACCATTCGAGACATGTGGAACTGGTTTACTGGACAAGCTGAACTCAGTAAGATACAAGTAGGAAACTATGTTATTCTTTCTTCCTTTCTTCAAAGCTCATTATATCATTTAATATTCATAACAATTTAATGAG
This sequence comes from Tapirus indicus, assembly GCA_031878705.1. Taxonomy (NCBI): domain Eukaryota; kingdom Metazoa; phylum Chordata; class Mammalia; order Perissodactyla; family Tapiridae; genus Tapirus; species Tapirus indicus. Next base: position 26,123,576 of record CM062937.1, on the reverse strand, counting down.
GAAAGGATAGTACAGATGGGAGAACTGAGGCCCACAGAAGCCAAGTGATTTGTCTGAAGTTGAAAAGCAAGAATGTCCAGAGCCAGCCCTGATGGCCTAAAGGTTAAAGTTTGGCATGCTCTACTTCAGCAGCCCAGGTTTGGTTCCCGGGCATGGAACCATACCACTCGTCTGTCAGTAGCCATGCTATGGCGGCGGCTCACATGAAAGAAGCAGAAGGACCTACAACTAGAATATACAACTATGTACTGGGGCTTTGGGGAGGAAACAAAAAAAGAGGGAGAGAGAGAAAGGAAGATTGGCAACAGATGTTAGCTCAAGGTGAATCTTTCCCAGCAACAGAAAAAGAAATCAAGAATGTTCAAAATTCAAGTCCAAGTTGGCTTGGCTACAAAGCCATTGATCAACCCACTGTGACACAAAGTCTCCCTAGCCATAGAAGGACACACCATTAGGCAAACTGCACACTTTCTAACCAAAAGTTGAAAAAGCAGGGAAAGGAGTCTTCATGAACATTTGACAAATTTTCAGTCGTGGTTATTATTATTAACATTTAATAGAGAACTTCCTATGTACCAGGAACTCTTTCAAGTCCTTTTCATATATTAATTCTTTTAATTCTCACAACCCCATAAGGCACTATTATTGCCCTCATTTTACAGGTGAGGAAACTGAAGCACACAGCTTCTCTAACTTGCCCAATGTCACATCTCTTCCACTTACTGGAGTCGTGATTTGAACCCAAGTAGTCTGACTTGAATTTGAATCCAGAGTCTAAACTTTAAAACTACGAAAATGCTACATGATATGATATTGAAATTGACTGTGATATGTCATCTAGAAGTAGGAAAATGGTGAATATCTGTCACCACTCTTTAATGACAGCATTTAAAATGGTGAAGAAACGCTCAATGCATGAGTTATACCCATAGAGCGCAATGGGAGCAGTTAATTGGTAGTTGACCTTTTAATTTGATAATAATGGATAGTCAAACTATTCATTGTAGCTATCTACTATAGCAGACACTGCTAGTTACCTACCCAACAAACATGCCCACCTCTCCTTCTTTCCCAGTTTATGGAGCCCTGATTTTGTTCAGATGGCAACATGTTTGGGGAAAGTGGACCCCTTCTCAAGCATTAAGGGATGCAACATGATGACAATGCATGATAACTCTTATTTCCCCTTTGCTGATGATTAGTTTAGGGATGGAATTTTAACCTAGTTCTGGCCAATGAGACTCAATTGGGAGTCAGCTTGAGAAGATTCTGGAAAGTATTTTATTTCTTAATGAGAGGGAGAGAGAGTGAGCTGTATCTTTTTGCCTCGAATGTAGTCATTTGAGGAAAAGATGGTTGGGGCTGAGGGTGCCATCCTGAGAGCATCAGGAAACAAGCCATAACTCCCTGACAATGTGGGAACAAAAAAGAGAGCAAGATCTTGAACCTCTGATGACATTGGTCACTCGTGGGGCCATTCCCAGAACCAGCTGATTGTGGGCTTCCCCCTCTGTGAGCTATGTAAGCATCTCGAGTGCTCAAGCTACTGTTGGTGAGGACTTTCTCTGTTACCTGCAGCTGAAAGCACCTTAAAAGTGTTAACTGTCTGGTCTCTGCTCTCCCCACAACACTATACCTGCCACCACACCTGGTAGATTCCGTCATGGTCTATTAATAGTCTCTGTGATCTAAAGCTGCTTCTTGATCAGTTTAAAGTTGTTCTTGTTTCAATATTTTTCCCTCGGTAGAATCCAGAGTCCTTAGTCAAATATCAAGAAAGTTTGCCTAAGGCTTTTGAAGTTTTGACCTGTTTTGTTTTCTTTTATTGCGTTTATCACTAAAAACAAATAATACACACTTATTGAAAACATTCAAATAGCACAGAAATGAATAAACTCAGAAGTAAATGCAGCTATAATTTCCTTCCAGATCTTTTTTCAGGTTATTCGAAGTACCTGGCATCACATATAACAAAAACTAACATTTACTGAGAGATTACCCTGTGCTAGGCTCTGTTCCAATTACCAAGCGTGTATTAATTGATGTAACTCTCACAAAGTACCATTATTTGAGATAGGAACCATTATCATCCCTGGATTACTGTTGGGGAGACTAAGGGACAGAGAGAGGCCTGGGTGTTGGTCAGTGGCAGAGACAATATGAACCCAGAAAGTCCACCTCAGAGTCTATCGCACATACTATCTCCATTGTGGTGCTTAGTAAACATTTGTTGAATCAACAAATGTCTTTCATTGTTCAGAAGTTTTAAATTTTTATGATCAAATTTGATAGTAGTTTTCTTTATAGGTTCTGGCCTTGGTGTCATGCTAAGTGAAGCAATTTAAATTCCTAAACAGATTAATTACTCAGGTTATTTGCTTTAACTTCCAGGTTTCCAATACACATTTCTTCATAGCAACATGGTCGTAACTTCCTAATACTTTCTCAGAGATGTAGCCAAGTGTTATTACACACATCAGAAAACCAACTCATCCAATTGTTAATTAACCTATATAAGCAGAAGAATAAAAGCAATCGCATAAAACATTGCTTTGACATTTCTAATAAAGTCTATCTAAAATCAACACTGTCATAGTTAGAAATAGTGGTTTACTGCATTTACTTTCATTTCATTCCTCTGCTGCCTGAGCCAGACCATTACGGTACATCCCCTGGGGCTCATGTTATGGAAATGGCACTCTACTGGTAATTAACAGAGAAGCCTGGTAGCATCTGACATCTGTCTGAAAGACTGTTGATGGATGAACAATGGGTGTAAAAGACCTGGCATCTTGCTAAGAATTGTTTATCATGTTTGCAATTATAGGTCATTTTCAAAGGACCTTCAAACAAAAGGATGAATCATTCATTCATTGTGCCTCCTTCGTGAGGCTGGCCGGCCAGAATGTCACATCCACTGCCCTAACTGACAATGATACTTCTTCCCCCATCTTTTTTATGACTCCTGTCATTCTCTCTGTAGATTTGAGACAATTACGATTATCATTTTAATTTGTAGCCAGCTTTTTAGAGCAAATAAAGCCACTGATGATGTTCATAGAAGTACCAACAAAATACTAAGATCATAAAGTATCCCAATAATTAATTAATACCCCAATAGTTTATTAGTGTCCTAGGGCTACCATAACAAGTGCCACCAACTGGGTGGCTTAAAACAAAAGAAATTTCTTCTCTTTCAGTTCTGGGAACTAGAAGTCTGATATCGGATGCTGGCAGGGCCATGCTCCCCCTGAAACCTGTAGGAAAGAATCTTCCTTGCCTTCTCTTAGCTTCTGGCAGTGGTAGGCAATCCTTGACATTCCTTGGTTTGCAGTCACATCACACCAATCTCTGCCTCTGTCATCATAGTGTTCTCCCTGTGTGTTTGTGTGCAGATTTCTCTCTTCTTAAGAATGCAGCTGTCATATTGGATTAGGGCCCAACCTAATGACCTTGTCTTAACGTGATTACATCTATAAAGACCCTATTTCCAAATAAGCTCACATGCCTAAGAACTAGGGGTTTAGGACTTCAATATATCTTTTTAAGGGACACAAGTCAATCCATAACAGATAGAATACATGCAAAGACACCTTAGAGATAGAATATTTTCAAGGCTGGGATCTGAAAGAGTATGCAGACCTTTTGTAGCCTTATTCACAGTATCCATATACTTAGAGAAGATCATGTGCACAGAAGGGAAGTGGTAAGTAATGGAAACATAGAACTATTTAAAGTTACAGAGCCGAAGACAGGTAGGTGAATGCCCCATTACTCATGTAGGGTTGCTCTTCCAAGAAAAAAGAGGGTGATGGGCTCTTGTGGTTAATGTCCCCTAGATATAAACCATATGACTCACATCCCCTGCTTTGATTCTATGCTCACCTGACAATCTTTCAGCTTAATTTGGTCTTAACAGGAATTCCTCTCTAGGGAAAGAGGAGAGGACGACTCTGCAGTTGTGTAATTATTAGTTCACACATTTGAGTTGGGGGGTTTATGCACCAGTATTTTATGAGTTAGGTTAGTGGGGCTCCATCCTGAGAAGCTGATCAGCTGTGAGCATCCTGGGCGATTAGATTTCCAAGCCTGAACAATCAGGAACCCTGAGACGTGGCAGTGAACAAGTGCTGCTCCCAAGGAAGTGGTGAGTTGAATCAGGCTTTACTCAGCAATGGCTCTTCTTTGCTGCCTATGCCTGCAAGTTATATTATCGTTCAGAATCAAGTAAATAATTAGCAGCTGAAACACTGAAAGTGCATATTCGAGAAATGATTTCTACTTGCATTGAGAGTGATTGATTGAGGATTTAATTGTTCCCTGAATCAGAATCAAGGTCCTTATGAAATAAACAAACAAAAATCTTTAGGAAACAGCTTTGCAATCCTGAATGAGTGTTATATGAAAATGGTCTGATGTTCTGACGGGTCTTACACACCTCTGAGGCTACCTGATGAGTTGCTATGAAAGAGGAAGAATGAGAATATGAGCGATGTTGATGGTCCAACCCCAGCCTGCTTCTGGTGTCCTTGCCTGATGATGAAGCTGGCACGGCGTCCCTGACCTGACCTTGAGAGTCTGCCTCTAGCTTCCATCGCTGCTGTCAGGTATGTCGGTTACTCATTCCCTCTTTCCCTCATTCTGATTCTTCACTGTGTGCTGATGCTTTACGTGCTGACAATTGCATGCTCTTCTCTCTCTCAACGTCCCAGGCCATTTATAATCTGACCCTTATTTGCCTTGTCTCTTACTTCTCCTAAGAAATAACCATTCTTCTTTCCCCAAGCTAACGCTGACTGCAATGGCTGCCCCCATCTGTACTTGCTTTCTGGGGCACTCACCTGACACTTAGCGTGTGATATGAGGCTGATTATTCCATGCTGTGGGAAGAGAACATCTCTTCTTTACATCTCAGTGCTTCACACAATCTTGAAGCAGAGAAGTGCCCAGTACATGTATGTCCGTGGTAGTTGGATGCAGAAAAGGGATCACAACAGAATGTGGTTATCATAAGACAATCGGTTAACTGTCTACAAGAAGATGCAAAGCTTGGCATTACCACGGAAATTGACTGTGGCTCAGAATCGAGTTTGATAACTTGCAAAAGACTAAGGTATATAATCATAACTGTCGTTAATTTACTCACGACCAGACTTATTCATCTTCTTTCCCTGCCTTCCTCCCTGCTGAGAGCAGAACAGAAACTCTCCACTGAACATTAATAGATATATCCTGTCAATATCTTATTTTTAAATCTTGCTCAAAACTGACACCACACTCGTGAAGATAGTCACACTCATACACTCTCTCTTTCACATGTATTTCTTCAGATTTAGAAAATGGGGTTTATTCCACTTAATAAAAACTCTTGCCTTTCATATCTGCCTTTGAGTTTGAATCTCAACCAGTCTGGTTATGCTTTGAGTTCTCAAACATTTTGGTTATTAAGTCTCTTGATTCACTCCAATGGGCGTTTAAACACACGCACTGATGTGGATTTTACTAGTTTAGCCATCAGAGTCCAATCTTATTTCCAAGTTCTTGGATGGGGCACTTGCTGCTGTTCCCCCATGTCATCTTTAGTGACACACTTTGACCATGGCCCTGAGGTGGGAGGAGTGGGCAGTTATTTCAAGTCTACTCACCTGAATACATGTTTTTATTAGCCTTCCCTCATATCAGAGAGCCGGCCATCTCCCTGTCCCTGGCACACTTGGTCTTGTCAGACTCGGTAAGTTCCGGATCTTTTGGAACCATGGTTATCTTTCTCAGGGCTATGTTCAAATTCCTCGCCCTCAGCCCAGGAGGCAAATCTGGCAAAGCTCTAAGGGTGATGGAGAAATTGGAGAGTGTTCCTTTAAGGCACGAATCGAGGAGGGGAGCCAGGGTGTCTGTTGTGGACACAGCCCCAAGCTGCAGTCTGGGGCCCAATTAGCAGTGAGCTAAGCAGGGTTTTGTTTAGCTTAGCAACCGCCTGCGCCGTCCCGGGGGCCCGTCGGGGTCTCTCCGGCCGGCGGAGGCCCAGCTCTCCACCCTCAGCGCGGTCGCGTTGGCAGCAGCAGCACGTCGCCTCTAGGGATCCGGGACCCTTGGCCCTCGGGGGTCTCGCAGCACTGGGGCAGGGCAGGGACTGCTCCTGCAGAGGGTGGCCGCGATTGCCCGCCTCCTGCAGCCCCAGCACTCCGCGGTGGCCCTGGGCGTCGGGGAAGGTCGGTCCGAAGCGGTGCGGGGCTGAGCGCGGGAGAGGGTCCTCCGCGGGGAGAGCGCACCAGAGGCCCCTCGGCTCCGCGGCGTGCGGGGACCGCAGGACCCCCGTCCCCGCCCGGGGCCCCGTCTGGATCCGTGCGGCGCCGGTGGATGGAGCCCTGCAGCCTGACTCCCCGTGGTCTTGAGGTTCGGGCAGCAGCGGGGACGGCACTTCCAAGGCTGGGACATGAAGGTCGCTGTGTTCGACCTTGGGTCTCTCTTTGCCAAAATCTTCAAGACCTCGACGGCGCCCCCGGCGGTCCCCTCGCCGGTCGCCTCCTCCAGCCGCCCAGGAGGCGCTGCCACCGCAGGGTCGGCGGGCGCCTCGCTTAGCACGGCCCCGACCCTGACCCTCTTCCCGGCCCTGGCGCCCCGCTCCCCCTCCGCCTCGCGGGGGGCGCCCGCCCTGCTCCATCCTCTGCTCACCGCCTCCTACCCCAGGGTGTCGGTGGCGAACCGCGCGACAGAAGCAGTGGGGACCCCCCTCTCGCTGCCCAGTAGCCCCAGAGTAGCCAGAGTCCAGCCCCAGCCCCTGGCTCCCACCCCGTGCAGCGGTGGCTGCAGCGCCGCGGGCTCCCCCGCCCACCTGGTGGCCGTGGCGCGGCCGCCCCCGGGCCCTGGCGGGGTCTTGGCGGCGCCGCCGTCCCTCGGGGGCGCCACGGGCAGCAGCAGCGCAGCCTCGAGCCCACGGAACGCCCGCCGGCCCGGCCCCGGAGAGCGAGAGCCCAGCGCTTGGATAGCCCCCGGGCCTGGCCCCAGGACCCTGTTCTTCACCCTGCCGGACATCGGCGAAGAGTGGGCCTCGGAGAGCGGCTCGGGGGACGGCGGAGAAGCGTGAGTAGCAGCCGGTCCAGGCATGGCTGCTTTCCGTTGGGACCCCTACCCCTTCGCCTTTAGGAAACTGCGCTCTTTGCAGAAACTTCCAGGAGCTCCCCTGGGCGCCCTCTTTGCACTTTCCCTGGGCCCTTGGTCCTTGGTTTTCTGTTCCTTTCAAACACACGTTGTGACATGCTTTTGCTCAGCTTTCTCGGAGAAAATCCCCTGCTGTTTACTAGCGGAGAGAGGGGGGAGGAAGCAGGGCTTGAAGGAAGGGAGCACAGAATTTTGTCTTTCTCTTCTAGCCGAAGCGTTGATGGTTTGATAGTCTGACTTTCTCAAGGACTTGGAAAGGAGGCTTCAAGTCCCTTTCTCCGATGCAGAATATGGCAGGTGTGCAGGGTAACCCAATACATACGTTGGCAGCTATGATTTTAAGAAATAGTGAGACACCGTGCTTCCCTACTTTTCCAGGATCAGCCCGAATTCTTACCCCAAGTGAGATGGGTTTTCTTTGTGGGACATCTAGTTAATTTACATGGGTGTATAACATCATCTGACACAAATGGAATTTGTAATGCTCGGCACACATCTGATCGTACACTCTAGAGCTCCTGAGATCTTGCGTTAGTGCTCCGAGGTGCTCCAGAAACATTGACTGACTTCATGGGAACCATGTCACTGAGACTTGGAGAACACTTCCCCCAACACACACACACACACACACACACACACACACCCCACATCCTTTCACCATCAAGAGCAATGATGAAAACATTCCTCTTCTAAAATGCGTATTTTAGATTTAAGGTGAATTTTATTTTTCAGTGAGCAGAACATACGGCTATTCTTAAGTGGGTGCAAAAATATACAGCCTTCTGAATCCTACAAACGAATAGTGAATGGTCAAAGGTAGACCAGAAGGGCCCATTCAGGGATGGAGACTTCTGCCTTGTTACCTAGTGAAGGAAGAATAGTCGGGCCCGCCAGCACAGAAGCCAAAGATAAATAAATAAATAAATGGACTGGAGAACTTTTGCATTGACTGACTGTAACCCATTCAGAATTTAACTACATTGTCACGTAACTGTGTGACATTCATCTCAGTGCTAACATAAGCAGTTACGTAATATTAAGTTGTTTCTTTTCATTGAAAACATCATGTAATGAAATACATTGAGCAACAGATATTTTTCCCTAAGGAACATCAATTGCATTTGGATAAGTGGCTAGAGTACGTGTGGTACGTATGCCTAAGGAAGTATACCTTTGTTGTTGGCTCCTGGTGCCTAACATTTATGCCATTAATGATTTACGAGCAAACAGATCTACACACTGACCTTAAACTCTCGTCTTGGTGCTTTTTACAGTCACTGAAACATTCAGCATGACCAGTGAAAGAACTGGTGTTGGTTTCCAATCTTAGGCATCTGAGTCCGTGTTTGTATTGTCTAAAAATTTTTAACAGATACTTTTTGAATAGCACTGTATTTGGCATTATTTACAACAGTGACTATTCTGCATTAGCAAATGTATCCAATTTTACTGAAAGTGCAGACACTGAATTTTAGATAATTGCCATGAGAAATGTGCACAGATCATTCTGATTATGTGTGTTTGTACTCTCTGTAAGACATTAGACAGCCCTCTGAGTACACCATTTTTCTTTTTCCTTTTTTGCTGAGGAAGATTTGCTGTGAGCTAACAATCTTCCTCATGGTTCCCATGAAGTCAGTCAATGTTTCTGGAGCACCTCGGAGCACTAACGCAAGATCTCAGGAGCTCTAGAGTGTACAATCAGATGTGTGCCGAGCATTACAAATTCCATTTGTGTCAGATGATGTTATACACCCACGTGAGTGGTGTCAGTCTGCACCTGGGAACTGAACTGGGGCTGCCGAAGCAGATCACTCCAGACTTAACCACTAGGCCACTGGGCTAGCCCACCATTTTTCTTTTTTGCATATGCAAATAGTCATATTCTCTTCCTTTCATACCTCATTTCTTTTTTTAGTCATAAAGTTCACAAGGAAGAAAGTATTAAGGTGATTTTTCCTTCAATGCTACAGACTTTTTGTTCCTTTGAAGTATTTTTTTTCCTCCTGGATTTCTGGGGTGGCTATTTATGACACTGAATAAACAAACATCACTCTACAATAGACTTAAATTATACAACTACCACCTCACCTGCCAGTCTGCAGAAAGCCGCTACTAATTATTAGCCTGCTTGATTAATATTATAACAGTATATTTAGTTTTTTAAAGCCTTGGGGCATGGAGAGGGGGAGGTGGTAAAAGCTGGAATAAGAGACAAAAAAGAGTAGACAGAGATAATGTGGATACATGTAAGACAAAAGGAAACAAATCCTTGAGAAACATTAACCTAATTTTAAGACCATTGCACTCAGTTGTAAAGGAAAATCCTAATTCACAGATGATACTTTTTTGAAGAAAACCCATGCGTTTTACATTTGACCTGATTCTGTACTTGGCCTTTGTTAAAACTAAAAATCGTGAATTTGAGTGGGAAAACATGCAAACTTTTTTTCAATTCAGAGCCTTTTTTTTTCACTAAGATGCTATTTAGCAACATGAGTTTTGGTCTCTGTCTCACGGATTAGACAAACGAATGGTCCATGGAAGAGGGGTTCACCCTGTTCAGTCCACAGGGCGTGCTGGCTGCCGCATCTGAACTAGAGGCGGTTTCATTTCATTTATACTCTATACGTCGATTACACTGTTTTGCAATCTCACCCGTTCCTCTTCACTGCCTTCCTTGAGCGCTTCTGGTTTGAACTACACAATTATCACCTTTTAAAAGGTCTTATTCTGTTTGTTCTGGAAATATAAGAATTTCTAACAGTAGATAGGGTGGGTAGGTAGACAGATAATTGCTGGATATGAATGTTGGTAGATTGTAAACTTCATGTGGTCAGGAAGTATTTATATCTTTTGTAAGTTATAGCAGTTAGCGTGAGTTCCATTATTAAAGTCATGTTAGTGTAGAAATATTGCAGTAACCCCCTGCAGGGCAACTTGGCTGGCAATAAGATGAATGCAGGGACTTACCTCTCAATTCGTCCATTACTGAGGCAGCCGAGAGCTGGAATGACTCCTATGGACCCAGGAATCAGATGAATTGCATTTCAATCTCAAACCATTTGCTAGCTGTGTAATTCTGGGCAAGTTATTCAGTCTTCCAAACTGGAGGTTTTCCTCTTGATCAAATGCAGATGATAATACTACTTTTCTCATATGGATGTTCCCAAAATTAATTGAAATAATGTTTTGAGTGTCTAATACATGGAGAATGCTTTAAAAATGTTATCTATGATTACCATCTGCTTCTCGGCACAGAAATGAAATTTGAGAGCATGTTTCATTAAAGCATACATTCTGGGTGAAGAAAAGAGTGTCAGAAAAAAAATAATTCATTTATATTTATCATAGGACTGTAATGAATGGCATCTTTTAGTTCAATTATTTGGGAGAACAAATTCTAGTATACTTTAATCTTTCATTTTCCCTGCACAGCTTACAGAAGATAAAGATTGCCTTAATTAGTATTATCACTGATTGCTGTATAATACCTAGAAGAAATGTTTGCCACCCTGAGATTGAACTTCAATTTTTAATTTTTAGAAACAATTCAGAATAATCAGCAGCATCACAAATTGTTCATGGTCCACCCTTTGTGTGGCCCTACCCATTCCTACCCGGTAATCCTGTGATTTATATTCACATCTTACATCCTTTTTATACTATAAACTGTCTGTCCTGTGACACTTAACACATGCCCACAAAAGGCATTTAATAAAATTGATTAGGTGAATGAATGAAAATATTTTCATCCTCATATAATCCTCTTTCATGGATTTTAAACTCATAAAAATTTAGAGGCAATTTAAATGCCCTTCTTTAAGAATAATTGTTGTCTTGGGCCTTTTTGTTTCGTTGTCTTGGAGTTTTCCCAGAGTTAGTAATGCTGTCTGCTGGGACTTTGCATTTCCACAGGAATGAATGGTGAGCTCAGTAGACAACTGTCTTATGACTATTACAGTCACGTGTCACTTAACAAGGGAGATACATTCTGAGAAACGTGTTGTTAGGTGATTTCGTCATTGTGTGAACATTACAGAGTGTACTTACACAAACCTAGATGGTATAGCCTACTACACACCTAGGCTATATGGTACTAATGTGATGGGACCACCATTGTGTATGCGGTCTGTCATTGACCAAAAGGTTGTTATGCAGTTCATGACTGTACTTTCTATTACAGTCATATAACCATTATTTTCATTAAAAATAGTAATAAACTTGACTTGGTTATCCACGTCTACCATTTGCTCAAACCCAAGAAAACAATTTTGTTCTTACTATCTTGTGCAATGTTTTTTTCAACTTTATCTTCTTTACTTTGTTCTTACATTTAAAATATCAAAAATTGTATTTGAGGTAATAGTTATATGTTCTGTTGTGTATTTAAAGAACACATTTTGAATTCTTTTAATGTTATAGCTAATATGTATAACACTAGATATGTGCCAGGTTCATAAAAACAATCCTATGATATAGGGTTTAAATCCTGGTTCTAACATTGTAATCCTAATTTAAATTAAGTTTTAAGAGCATAGGTTTGAAATCAGATTGACTTTGATTCAAATCCCACTTTATAATTTTTCTGAGAATACAAAGAATAGAATATCAATGAAGTATTCCCCTTGAGTACTTTACTTAACCTCTTAAAGCCTCACTTTCTCACCTATAAAATGAGAATTAATAATAATACCTATTCAAAGAGATACTGTAAACATTAAAAGAGATAATACATAAAAACTTCTCTCTATGGTGGCTGCTACATAAGCCCCTCAATGAATAGCTATTACTACTAGTTTATAATTCTCATTATTCTAAATATATTTTTATTTATCACCCACAATCAGCATCATTGGTACAAAGTACAATTTATTGCTGCAATCTGCAGGAATGTTTAATATATTATTTTCCAAACATTAATTGTCAACCTGTATTTATAAAATATCTATTCCATTGAAAACCCAAAGGGAGTTAGGCTTTTTGAACAATAAAGCAAGAATTGGAAATGGATCCTATCATCAGAGAGTAGGGAAAATAAGATGAATGGTCCAGGAGAGGTTTCAGACAAATTGCCATGAGCACATAGTTAAGAGAGAAGATGTCCATAGATTATGGAAAGAGAGGGGATTAAGGGATTTGGGTCCTAAAAAATGTGCCAGATTGGGGCATACAGAGACTTGGATCTAGGAGGACATTTCAGGAGACTAGAACTGTATGAGGAAAAGCCTGGAAGTACAAAACTACATGTCATATGAGGAGTTCAGTTTGTTTGGAGCATAGCGTTTGTGAAAAGGCATTAAGAGAAAACTGGGGAGAGCCTTGGATACCAGACTGTGTTTAGTAAACACTGGAAAAGCCACTAAATGTTTTTAGGTAGGGAAGTGGCATGAACAGGGCTGAGGTTTAGAAGGATAATGCAAAGGAGAGAATAAATGCAGAGAAATAGTAGGGAGGCTCTCTCAATAAACCACGTGAGAGGTACGGGGCCTAGGAGTGAGGCTGATAAAAATAAAGATACTGGGATGATAAATATCACAGGACTCAGCAACACATTGGTGAGGTTGAAGGAAGCAAGAGAGAGAGCTGAAGATAATTTTATGTGGCTGTGAGGAGAATGTCATTAATAAAGTGGGGAACATAGAAGTGGGTTTGCCAAGTAGATGAGGAATTTGCTTTGGGATACATATTGATTTGAAGTCTCAGGTAAACATCTGAGAAGGTGTCAGGCAGAGCTGGACATGCATGAGTGGAATTTGGGAGAAAGATAGGGACTGGAAATATAAATATGGCCACTTTCCATGTACAGTTGATGGTGAATATACACAGCAGTTACAAATTATATAACACGTTACATTACGTACTATGCAAGATACATAGTGTTCTTTGTTTTTGTTGCTGGGTGTTTTAAGATCTGAGATTAGAGGTGTTTCCTCTCTGTGCTAGACCAGTGCTTCTCAATGTGTGTTTAGCAGTTACTAGTGAGTTACCTGTTACTAGTTCATGATGAGATAAGGACAGAGGTAAGAATAAGCATTTGAAAATTTTATAGCAATTGACAGAGTAACTTTATGTCTATTGACTGATAATAAAACATTTGGATTTAGATTTTGTGCATTTTTTTCCATTTTATTTTCTAGTAATTTATTTTTATTATACTTTAAAAAATTATTTACCCACAGTGAATTGGAAAAAATTCTTTCATCGTCTGTCGCTACACAATATTTTGAGAAGCACTGAGGTAAACTTTGCTTAGATGCCTTTAGACCACAGTGAGCAAGAAATTTCAGGACACCAAGAGAGAAAAACACAGTCAATGATTACACGACCTTTTACTATCCTTAAAATACAGGGCGAAGCAATATCCAAATAGTATTGTCTGGTTAAAGATGAGATTCTTTAAGTTGTTCAGATGATCTAGAGTTGAGAATATGCTCTCTTCCCCATAGCTTTGGGAGTGATGGCTGTGGGGATACAACCTGTGGCCAAGAATCCATGGCTTAAAAAGATGGGGGTTTCTCATACTTATTATTGCTTTTTTTTTTTTTTTTTTGGTGAGCCAATGGCAGCCAACCCTGGTGGTCTAGTGGTTAGGACTTTGCGCTCTCACCGCCTCAGCCTGGGTTCCTTTCTTAGTTAGGGAACCACACCCCCTGTCTGTCAGTTGTCATACGGTGGTGGTTGCGTGTTGCTATGATGCTGAAAGCTATGCCACTGGTATTTCATATACCAGCAAGGTCACCCAGGGTGGACGGGTTTCAGCGGAGCTTCCAGACTAGACAGACTAGGAAGAAGGACCTGGCCACCTACTTCCAAAAAATTTGACCATGAAAATCCTATGAATAGCAGCGGAACATTGTCTGATATAGTGCTGGAAGGTGAGAGGATGGTGCAAAAAGACCAGGCAGTGTTCTGATCTACTGTACACAGGGGTGTTAGGAGTGGGAATCCACTCCACGGAACTGACAACCAAGCCAATGGCCATGTCCCATCACAACTCTCATAACTCATTCACAACCCTTAATGCCAATTTCTTTCATAAAGCATAACTTGCAAATACAGATAATTTCCAAACAAAAAGGAACTTTTGACAGAAAATTTACAGACATGACATGCTCTCTTCCCTTGTTGTCAGTCTATAGTCTATCTTTGGGAAGAGTGCCTTGCTTAACATTAACAGATGATCATAATGTATTAATTCCTTCTGAAGTACATAAGAAGGAATCACGTCATGAGGAGGGCAGTGATCTTATGCCCCGTAGGGATATTTTCCCATATTCTAAATTTAATTTTCATTTGAAGCTCACATTCTACCAAAGTGGTAGAAACTAAAACTCAGTTATCTGGGATGTCTCCCACCTTTGTCTTAGGTTTAAGCTTCATTTGGGGGGCTTACACGGGACCAGGACATTTGGTGGCAGGGAAGGAATCCACTTGTTCTTTGATAACCTCTGTCCTTGTTGGATCCACTGAAATATCCATAATCTTATCTTTCCTTCTTCTTTATAACCCAGTCTGGTGCACATATCCACAAAGGCCCTTCAGGTTAGGCCCTTACTTCTGTGGTTCTCATGGGAGCCCCTGGGGTCAGCCTGCTGCTCTCATACCAACATTCTCAGTCACAGAGGACTTCCAGGAGAGTGCCAATCTACAGCACACAGCCTTTCTTTTTTCTGGGATCCAACCACCCAAGCTCGACTCAAGGATCAGGGCACAGGTCTCCTCTGATCCCTTCTCCCACAAAGCTATCTTAGGTCAGCCTCCACATCGCCTGGCTCACCAGAAGTCTGAATTTTGTGCCTCTGTATCACAGTTTCCCAGAAGACACCCATAGGAGTTCCCTGGGGCTGAATGCCTGATGCAGGGTCCCCCCATCCGTTGGAATGAGAAAAGACACTTCTTCCGCAGGAGGCCCATTACTGCGCCATTGGACAAATCACCTGAAGGGCTGGCTAGATTTCAGCCCCCAATCTACTTCCTGCCGGGTGCCCTCCGTAGGGTACGGTGTCCCAGATGGACTATTTTGGTTTGCAGTGTCTTCTCAAATTGTAGCTTCTTAGTCCCTCACCTCCCCAAGATTCCCTTTCTCAGAGACATAGGAGATCTGAGCCCACCATTCCAGGGACTCTCATTCCCTTTTGAGGGTTGAGAAGAACCTCCCTGATATATCTGTTTCCTCCTAAATCGTTTTCTATGCTAAAAATCCATATCAATCTTGTAAGTTTAGGCTTAAGAAAAAAACCCCATAGAAATATAGGGAGAGAAAAACCTACTGCATTCTCTGTTTTTTGAAGCAATGAGGAAACAAGCCTTGAATGACTCAATGTGGGAAGGGACAAAGGAAAATGAAAACACTAGGGAAAAATATCAGTTAACATTTCAAAATACTCTACCACATATCCTTCACATACAGAGAATACTCTTTTTCCCCTCACCAGCACGGTGCAGATATTTGTTTGATTCAACAATAGCCAAATCATATACCTCTTTGGATATGAGTAATTTTACAATCCATAGGCAGCAATTTTGCTTTGCAGCAAAAAATTACCTGAATATTTTTTTTGGTCCTAGAAATACTGGTAGGAATAAATACTATTCACTAAATATGTACTGAAAACTTTCAAAAGTTGCCCCTTTATTCTTGAGAGATAGGAATAGTCAATGAAGATGCCGTATTTAAGAAAGCACAGAAATTAAATAAATCCTTTGAAATGATTAAATACCCAGTTGTGAACTTGGAAAAGGTACTGATAGTCTTCGGCAATGACAAGAGAAACAGTCAAGCTAAGACTTTCCCTGCTCTTGTTTAATAAACAGATTATCAAGGCTGAGTTGAACTAAATAAAATGTTCTTCTCTTTTGCTTATATACACATATGTTCTTCTTAGAATCGTTGCCATCTTAAATTTATTATAATGCCAGTAACAAGGATGAGGACAAACCTCACCTTGGAAACTCACGGTTTACATCAGGCTTTTAATGCTAGTAATTATATTTCAGAGAATGTCACTGGATGCATAGAAGGTTAAAATAGGGATTTATTTAAAAATGCAACATTCATTAGGAATTAAAATTCCTAATGTAAAATAGTGAAGTCTTAGAAACCATTCATCTATATGCAAGACTCTTCATAATCCAGTTGAATTAAGAGTCTGCATTGAATAAAATGAACCCCTCCTCCTAAATAAACAGTAATTTCATTGCTAAATCAAGGCATAAAAATAAATCCTAGAGAACTTTAATTTTAGTATATGGAGTACATTTTAATGAAGCAGGTGATATACTCTCAAGAAAAGGTCTATATCAGTCAGACTTTGGTTTTACTTAGCAGTTTTAACATTTTTTGTAAGCGTATTTCACTGGTTGATGTGAGCATTGCTCAAATATGTATTATTCTACAAAGCCAAAGTTCTTAGCATTTGAAATAACAGCTGATATTTCCATGTCTACCAAGTACCAAATGCTGTATGCATTGTTCAATAGACATTATCATGAATCCCCGAGACAAACAATCAAGGTAGGAATTTTATTTCCATTTTACAGATGAAGAAATTGAGGCTCAGAAAGAAGAAGAAAATTGTCTGGTTCCACATGGCTAATATGTGGAGAATGTAAGATTCAAATTCCAGGCAGTCAATGCATATCATCCACACATATGTGTAACCAAGTGTTTTTAATGAATTGCTTAAGATGGTAATGAGGAATAAAATCTACTTCTAAGCCAACTGGTGGTATTGTTCCTGGAACAAATTGACTCTAAGAAATTATACTCTTTCCAATAAAAATAAATTTGAAAAATAAAAATAATGTTAATAAGTAATCTAAAACTGTCTTTCTGAGAATAATATTCCTATTAATACTGATGAGGAGACCAAATTTAAAGCTTACTTTTGTCCATTTTGAAATACAGGTAACAGATGACTTTATCGTAAAGCCATGACTTCTTTAAAATAAAGCATTCGTTTTGTCAACTCTCTTCTAGTTTATTATATATATGTTTATTGTAAATTATTTTGTATATATTTAAAGCAAGTCAAATATTTTATTCATACTAGTAGGGCAGATAATTAGCAAGCTTTGTCTTACTAGAAAAAAATGGAGAAGCAATTAGATATAGCCCTTGCTAGGGGAAAGGATACACCTGCACATTAGCATTTTCTTAATTAGATGTTTCACTCAAGGGTTTAAAAGAAGCCTTATAATTAAATATTGACAAATGTAATCCTTGCCAGGAATTTATATTCATGTTTATCTATTGAGTATATCTCTTTCACATAACATTTAACATTTTGGATCTTTCTTGCTTGTTGATTTCTAACATAAATGATATAATTTTGATGATCTAAAAAATCTAATAATAAGATATTTATTATTTTAAAGATTCATTAAAGTGACAATTTTTAAATTAATCATTAACTTCAATTCCTTACAATGAAATTTCTTTTAATGGAGCATATCAAAATTACATTGAAAGAAATCATGGGATTCTATTCAAGATGTAAAAGAAATATTGATGATGATTACTAAATTCCAATATATGCAAACATATATTGTGCTTATTCTAACAGGCTGCCTCACACATTCACACAACCTAGTTTTGGGCTAAAATAATTTGCTGTTATCCTATATCCAGCAGTTGTCTTTCTTCCTGTTTTCTCCTCTGACTTCATTGAAGTTCTACTTCTAATCCTTTTGTCTTTGTCTTAACCTTGTGGTGGAGTTTAATCTTGGACTTGATGAGTAAATCTGGCTCTTGGTTTAACCCTCACAGCTCCTGAGAATCTGACTTAAGCACCCTTACAATTTCTCTCTGTGGATTCTCTGCTAACTGTGCTGGCCGACTTACACCAGCCCCCATGACCTTACCAAGACATTGACCTCTTGGTTGGCACCATGCCTAGGCCTGTTCTGCCTACCAGGGGGAACTGAATAGCCAATACTTGTTTTCCTTTTTCTTTCATTAAATGCTCACTCATCCCTGTTATATCTTTGTATTAAGTGAGAAAATTTCTGATAAAATATTTACACATTAAAAAAAGATGGCATAAAGGAGTTTAAAAAAACTAATGATAAGAAAACAGTAGGACAAATTCAGAACGTAGTACGTTCTGCGAGATAGATGGCTTGCTGTTTTTACCAGTCAGTGTGATTGCGGAGTCAGAGGAAAGGTGGAAGAATCGTTTTCTTTCTAGGTTAAAATAGACTGAAGAGATGTGAGAACAATTTAAAATTTAAACAATTGAAAACCTTGATTGGATGCTAATTTTAAAATATAGCTGTAAAAGACATTTGGGACAATAGGATTGAATATTGGAATGAGTATAAGATAGTTTTAGGAAATTATTGTTGATTCCTTTAGATACAATACAATATTAGAGTTATGTAGGAGAATGTTCTTTTAGAAAATAAAAGATATTTGTATTCATAGGCCGTGTCTCTGAGTTCCAAGCTAGCTCATTCTGATATAGAGCTTAGTATTAACATGGGTAGCCAGCCTTGGCCATCTAGTAGGATTAGTTTCAGCCCCTTCTCCAATACTTCACAGATCACCTATTTTGGCCATGTCACAGCCATTTGTTCCCAGGAGTGAAATGGAGTTGGAGTTGTTTTTACACTATTTTTCTGTGGATATATGTTACCTCAGTCAGCCCTGGTGGTCTGGTGGTTAAGATTTGATGCTCTCACTGCTATGGCCCATGTTCGTTTCCCAGTCAAGGAACCATCCCACCCATCTGTCAGTTGTCATACTGTGGCGGCTGCATGTTGCTGTGATGCTGAAAGCTATGCCACCAGTATTTCGAATACCAGCAGGGTTACCCATGGTGGACAGGTTTCAGTGGAGCCTCCAGACTAAGACAGACTAGGAAGAAGGACCTGGCCACCCACTTCCAAAAAAATTGGCCATGAAAACCGTGTGAATTGCTGTTACCTGATTTTTCAAAAGATACTCAAGGCTTATTTTTGGCCAAAAGTGTTTGTTAGTTAATATAGTTTAGAAGATTCCTTGAGTAACTGACAAATTTTCTTATCAGTGCCTTTGGGAGAATGGGGTTAATGAGGCGGGAAGGGTACGAATATTGGGAGACAGTTCTCCATGGGTCTTTTTGCATTCCTGCATGTTCTTGCTGGGTATGCCAAAAATGCAAGGCCCCCCGATGACTTTTCACTGGGGAATTCGTTTGCTTAATACTGACGCTTTGAGTTTAGCATCTTGTGTGTGTGTACTCCAAATACACTTCTAATCCATATACTTGTCCCTGTTGGAAACATTGTTTTTTCTTCAAGCTGACCACGAAGCAGGATGCAACCCTGTTATCACCAGAAGGCATTAGCAAATTATTCTTGTATTAATGCATTAGGGTAAAAAATGTGTATCTTACTGAAGATTCCCTTGGGGGATGAATGGTGATTTATATCACACATTGTGCAATGTTTCACTACAAAAATTCCCTTAGTTCCACTTCCTCCAATGGCAAACTAGATTGTTTCAGACAAACCACCACCTGAGTGCAACTAGCAAAGCTGGACAATAAATTAAAAACCCACACGGGATTGACGGTAAACTGGAAATAGACCAGCCTCACAGAGATTGAAACCCAGATTTAAATCTTCTTAATTCCTGATTGGATTAAGGTGATTTGGGATTGCCAGAGCCCTCAACCCAGTCTGCTATGAGAGGCAAATTTAAGTTCCTCTGAATTGGAGCTGTAAGCAACAACTATATATTGTTTATCAAAGACACAGTTTAAATATGAGAATACAGAAATGTTGAATATAAATGTATGGATGAAGTGTTTGCACATGCAAATTCAAATGAAAGGAAAGCTGGTGTGGCTTTAATAATATCAAATCAAGTAGACTTTAAAATAAGAAGCATTAGTGGAGATAATGGGCCATTTTATAAAAATAAAAGGGCCAATTAATTAGAAGATATGAAAATTTTAAATGTAGAGGCATCAATAACATAGTTTCAAAAATATGTACAGATGCATCTATTTTTGACAGACCTGGAACAGTTAATATCTGCTGCTAAGGTTTCCACTACAGATGAAGAAAAAAGTGTTCTCCTGCTTTCTGTCTGTTTGATTGTGGCAGCCAAGATTGAATGGGAGAATACAGGAATTACCACACATGTGAGGAGATAAATTCACAACTCAGAAATAACCTCGTAAACAGTGAAGAGCCTATTTTACTCCAGAAAAAGAATCTAAAATTTGAGTTTACAAAAAAATTATCTATCTGTCCATATCTACAGTGACAACTGACAGAACGAAAAGAAGAAATAGCAAATCCAAAATCATAGTGGAAGATTTTAACATACCTGTCACAATAATTGATAGAAGATAAGCAGAAAAAAATTGAACAGCACAATAATTACTCTAAAGGATATCAAATTTGTTATAAAGTTACAGTAAATAAGACAGTGTGTTACTGATGCAAAGATAGACAAATAGGCCAGTGGAACATAATAGACAGAAACAGACCTATAAGTACATGGACATTTGATTGTTGCAAAGTTGGCATTGCAGATTTTGGTGAAAAGATGTTCTTTTCAATAAATGGTGCAGAATCAACTGAATATCCTTAGGAAATAAAAGGAACTTGATCATCTATGTCACACTTCATGCAAACAAAATTTCAAAAGAAATGTGGATCTAAATATGAAAAAGAAACCCATGAAGCTTCTAGAAGACAATATAGGAGATGATCTTCATATCTTAGGGATAGGCAAAGATCTCTTAAATAGGACAAAAAAATGCTAACCAGAAAGTATTGGTAAAATACACTATGTTAAAATTAAGAACTTCAGTTAAGCAAAAGAGACCATTTACTTGAAGGTTTTTAATCACCCCAAGACAGCTTTGTAAGGCCAGCTGGCCCTGTAATTGTAATTAATTGTTGGATAAGAGGTTCTTTAGAATTTATTTTTGAGTTGAGTTTTGCTTCTGTTCTTGTGTTATTATCTCTGTAAAAGGTTGGAAGACAAAAACCTAAATAGTTACAGATTAAGGCTTAGAAACAGATAAACGTAGTATTTCCACAGAACAGAACTAGTAATATTAATCATTTGAAAAATTATCCTGGTACAATATCATTTTCCAGTTTATGCTGCTTTTTAATAAAAGGCAAATCCTTGCAGACCTTTTATCCATTTCAGCAAATTAAGCTATCAATGTTGAAAAAAAGTTTATTTCAAAATCAGGAGTTACTGAATTTCATTGAATCTAAGATGCTATTGATTAAAGCCCTACTACTATTTTACATTCTACTAAAAGGAAAAATGTTGCCAATTAAACTATGATACAATGCTTTCTTATTAATTAGAATTCTATTTTATTCTTTAGTCTATAGACATCAATTATATCCAGTTGACTGGTGGTGGTGTTGAGTTTAGCTATGTCCTTAAATGATTTTCTACGTGCCAGAACTGTTCATTTTTGATAGACGGGTGTTGAAGTCTCCAACTAAAATCGTGGATACATCCATCACTTCTTGCAGTTCTATCAGTTTTTGCCTTACGTGTTTTGATGCTGTGTTGTTAGGTGCATACACATTAAAGACTATTATGTCTTGTTGGAGAATTGACCCTTTTATCATTATGTAATGCTCCTTTTTATCCCTGATGACTTTCCTTGCTTTGAAGTCTGCTCTGTCTAAAATTAACACAGCTACTCCTACTTTCTTTTGATTAGTGTTAGCATGGTATCTCTTTCTCCATCCATTTACTTTAAATCTACGTGTCTTTATATTTAAAGAGGTCTTCTTGTAGACAACCTGTATTTGGGTCTTGTTTTTTGGTGTACTTTGACAATCTTTGTCTTTTAATTGGTGCATTTAGACCCCTGGCATTCAAAGTGATTATTGACATAGTTGGATTAATAGCTACCATATTTGTTACTATTTTCTATTTGTTGCCCTTGCTCTTTAATGCTGTTTTGTCTTCGACTATTCTTCTGCCTTTTGTAGTTTCAATTGAATATTTTATATGATTCCATTTTCTCTCCTTTCTTAGCATATCAAATATACTTCTTTTTAAAAAATTTTTTTAGTGGTTGTCCTAGAGTTTACAATATACATTTACAACTAATCCAGATCCACTTTCAAGTCCATTATACCATTTCATGAGTAGTGTGAGTACCTTATAATAACAAAATATAGTCATAATAACTTCCTCCTGTCCCTTTTGTCATTGCTGTCATTCATTTCACTTATATAAGATATATATATATCTTATATAAGTATATATATATCTTATATAGTATGTATAAGTATATATATCTTATATGTATATATATAGAGGCACATATACATGCTATGTATACATAGGCATACATAATCAAATACATTGTTGATATTATTATTTGGAACAAATTGCTATTTATTAGCCCAATTAATAACAAGAAAAATATAAGTTTTTATATTAACTTCATTTATTCCTTCTTCGATGTTCTTCTTTACTTTAGGTAGGTCCAAACTTCTGACCTATTTTATTTTCTTTCTCTCCTAAGAACTTCTTTTAATATTTCTTCAAGGCAAGTCTACTGGCAACAATGTTTCTTAATTTTTGTTTGCCTGAGAAAGTATTTCTCCTTCACTTTTGAAGGATAATTTTTCAGGGTATAGAATTCTACGTTGGTGAGTTTTTCTCTCATCACTGTAAATATCTTACTCTATTCTCTCCTTGCTTGCATAGTTTCTGAAGACAAGTCGGTTGTAATTCTTATCTTTGTTCCTGTATAGGTAAGTTTTTTTCCCTCTTGCTTCTTTCAGGATTTTTTTAAAATCTTTTATTTTTGTGAACTTTGAATATGATATACCTAGGTGTATTTTTTTTTAATGGCATTTATCCTCTTTGGTGTTTTCTGACCTTCCTGGATCTGTGATTCAATGTCTGACATTAATTTGGGGGAAATTCTCAGTTATTATTGTTTTAAATGTTTCTTCTATTCTTTCTTTCTTCTCCTTCTGGTATTCCCATTACATGTACATTACACCTTTTATAGTTGTCCCACACAGCTTGGATATTCTGTTCTGATTTTTTCCATCTTTTGTCTTTGCTTTTCAGTTTTGGAGGTTTCTATTGACATATCCTCAAGCTCAGAGATTCTTTCATCAGTGGTGTCCCATCAAAGGCATTCTTAATTTCTGTTAGAGTGTTTTTGATCTCTGACATTTCTTTCTGGTTCTTTCTTAGAATTTAGATCTCTCCTCTTACATTGCCCATCTGTTATCGCATGCTGTGCACATTATCTACTAGAGCCATTAGCATATTAATCATAGCTATTTTAAATTCTCGGTCCTATAATTCCAACTTCCCTGCCAGGTCTGGTGCTGATGCTTGCTCTGTCTCTTCAAACTATTTTTTTAACCTTTTTGATATGCCTTATAACTTTTTCTTGATAGTCAGACATGATATACTTGGTAAAAGGAACTACTGTAAATGTCCTTTAGTAATGTGGTGGTAAGGTATGGGGGAGGGGAAGCATTCTATAGTTCTGTGATTAGGTCTCAGTCTTTTAGTGAGCCTAGGCTTCTGGACTATGAATTCTCAGTTCCCTTCCCTCTGCTCCATCCCCTACACACACCCCTTAGGAGGGGCAGGATTGCTAGAGAGGGCTGGAGTTGGATATTTCTCTTCCTCCAAGTCAATCAGGCTCTGATAGAACCCCAGAAGGTTAGGCTGTAGTTAAATAGTGTTTCCTGAGGGCAGACTTTGTTAAGAAGAACAGAGGACTCTGGCATATTTCAAAATGTTCCTTTTCTCCTCTGCCTGCTGGAAGCATGAGGGGATTTTTCTCTGACATTTATTGTGAGAACTTGGTTGGGCTCCTGGCGATAAAACTCATAAAAGCATAGAGGCCGCCCTATGACTGGGTACACATGGAGGTTTTAACTCTCAGACTTGTCCAGGCGGAGCCTCTAGTAATTTGTCAATTACAGTTCAGGTTTTCCTACTCTGGCACTGGTTTCCATGGAGGATTTTGCTTATGAGTTTCTGCTCCAGTAAGTTGTGGGTATCTGCCTGTCTGTCTCTCCAATTTGGGGGACCTCTCTGTGACCTCACTTCTCTGACAGATCTAAGAGTTGTTGACTTTTCAGTTTGTTCAGCCTTTTACTTCTCATTAGGATGGAGTGGCAACATCCAAGCTCCTTTCATGAGGAACTGGAAACTGGAAGTCTAGCCTGGCATTGGTCTGGGCCTAAAATAGGAATAGAGTTGTCTGTGAGACATTTTCATGCCTGACTCTGTGCTCCATGCTGCAGTGATTAGAGGAAGAGCAGGCTCTTGCTTTTTATGAGTATATGAGGCAACCAGCAAGAACACAGGCATCCCGAGAGTGTCTGGCAGTCTTAGTTCTTCTTTCTGCTTTGGTCAACTGAGAGCCTTGGAGCACGAAGAAAAAAGGAAACTCTTTTGTGTTCTCCCAAATGTCTCCTTTAATCAGATTTAGGGTTTTCCTAGGTATCTTGCATTGGCACAGAATCAGACTGTTTTGCTGTTGTCATTTGCATTTGGAAAGGGTGTTCTGCAAGTGTCCGCACCCAAAGATAAAGCGGATGTTTACTCATGCAGACACTTATGCATTGTGAGAGAAAGCCTGACTAACTGCTTCCTGTGCTGAGGTTTGCAGGAATCTGGGGTTCTGGTCCCTGGTCTGCACCGAGTAGTCCTGGGCCAGCCCCTCAGGGACCTCACTTTTCTCCTCTGTAATATAAAGGCTTTGACGAATTCCTCTCCTCCTTCAAACATTGACCAGAGATCTATTATGTGCTGGGACTGGGGTACGAGACTAAGTACAACACAATTCCTGGGCTCAGGTAGGTTGGGGGAGGTGGGTATGAATCAGAACCGGATGGAATTGTAAAACTGATGAATGAGGGCCATGGTTCTCAAGGTGCCGCCCTGAGCCAGCAGCACCTGGGAATTGCCGGAAATCCAAATCCTCACCCCAGACCTACTGGATCAGAGACTCTGGGGTGGGGCCCAGCAAGCTGTGTTTTAACAAGCTCTCAGGTGATTCTGGTGCTTGTTAAAATCTGAGGACACTGAATTAGATTATAATCTGCGAAGCAAAATGCAGCGTGAACAGAAGACAGTGGGCACTGTGCCTTTGCCTCTGTGCCCAGATTTCATACTTTAGACTTCGTGGTAAATATAAAACATACCATCTCCCAATTCTAGTATTCTGAAATTCTGTTTGTATGTTTGTGATATTCTAACAAAGTTTTGAAGTTAAATAATAGATTTACGGAGACATTTTAGAGGAATGTTATATATATAAATACGAGCAATCATAAAGGTAGTATATTTGATTCTCATTATTCGTGATAGTGGTGTTCTGTAAAGTCACTGCAAACACGGAAATAGCGAATCCTGAACCATTGCTTCTGGGGGAAATACTCGGGTAGGTTCCTGCAAGCCTTTAGTCTCAATATTTTCATCAGTCGCTCAATACATAATCTTTTTTTGTGTGTGTTTCTATTTAAAGACAACTATTTAACATAATTGTTGATTCATTAACTTGAACTCATGGCCAACAGCACTGTAACCCATGCTGAATGAAGCTTCTGTAACACGTGCATTTCCTCCACGAGGCCCATGCAGCCTTCTGGAGCTTAGGAACACCAGACCGCACTTCAGTACTGTGTGTGGAGGCCATTCTAAACAGCAAAATCGCCAACTAAAAGCACGGAAATGCAAAAACGTGGCACTAACTAGACCACAGAAAGGACACTTGTTTATAGTCTGAGAGCTGAAACAGGAAGACAGAGCATTGACTCATTCCACCTCAGCTGAGAGCATGTGCTTCAGGCGACTCAGAATTTTTGCTGCTCTACACACACACGTCCGGGAATAAGCGTGAAAGCACCTCGAGTATAGATTTTGAGGGTACAAAGAAATTTTAGCAAGTAGGTGAATTCACAAACATGGAATCCATGGATAATGAGGATCAACTATATTTTTGTTGTATGTATATAACAAAATGAAATATTATATGTAAATATTTCAATTACATGAAATGAAATGGAAACTGATAATAGTGATTTAGCAGTTATTACAAGGCCTTCACTTCCTACTCTACTAATTAAAAGAATAAGTGAAATGGAACATTAAAAAACACTTTTTTTTAGAAAGTTTGACTATATTGATGTTGCAGTTTGGGAAATTAAACTCTTCGTAGAATGTATTTATGTAGTTTTCACTTTGAAAATCCGATGAATTCTTTTTAAAAAATATTTATAAAACAGTTTTTGGACTATTTGTTCTTTATTTCACTTTCTACTGATAAAAGTATCATAAAGTAAATGCTTACAAATTAGAAAAAAAAATTGGGTATTAAAGAATATTATTGAACCCATTTATCCACTATATTAAGTTAAAGCATAAAATTTCTGTTTTTCTGGTTCAGAGCAGTATAAAGTTGGCATTTCTTATGATATTACCAAATATTTATTGTTCTTGACAGCATTCAGCACTTATTTAGAAGTTGTTGGGTTTCTAAATAGCCAATTTAAGTGTTTTTTAAATTTTGAATTATATGCTAATCTATTTCTTTCTATAATTTCATATAAACCGGAGATGTCATAAATTCCTTAGAACTTTCTAAGTTTTTTATATTCTTCATATTAAAAGCCTAATAATTTTTCCTTCTGCTATCTCTTTTCAGATACAGCATTCCTCTAAATTTAAAAATTTTTAATATTCTTTGCTAAATATAGTGAGTTTTAGCTTCTCCATATCCTTTGTAGAGGGCTGTTGAGGGGTATATTCTGCATAAGAGATTGAAGCATGGGGTTGAATGAGCTTTGTCACCAACAGCTTAAGTTAGAATGTTGGCTCTACCATGCCATCAGCTTGTTTGTGCCTCAGTTTACTAATCTGCAGAAAGGTACCAACAGTATTCCCCCCTTCAAAAAAATATTGTGAAGTTTAAATGCACTAACACGTATTAAGTGCTTGAAACAGAGTCCAGGGTGTGGTAAGTATTCAAGAAATGTTAGTGAATTTTGTTACAGAGCATATTTGGTATATCTAAAAGAGAGGTCCATAGAACATCTTTATGATAAAAGGAACTTCAACAGAAATCTGCAAATTAGACCTGAGATGAATCTTAGAAAGAGTAAACTTTTTATTTTTTTGCTGAAGAAGATTCACCCTAAGCTAACATCTGTGCCAGCCTTTCTCTATTTTGTATGTGAGCTGCCATCACAGCATGGCTGCTGATAGACGAGTGGTATAGGTCTGTGCCCGGGAACTGAACCCCGGCTGCTGAAGTGGAGTGTGCCGAACTTAACCACTAGGCCACCCGGGCCAACCCAGAGAGAGTAAATTTTTGAAGCCTGACTGGATAGATCTGGATAACACTGTTTACCCTTGGTAATTCACCTAATGTTGTTGATCTTTGGTTTTCTTTCTTTGTACAAAAAAGTAGTCATCTTTCAGGGTTGTGTTGAGGTTTAGAGGTAAGGTATGTAGGTCCCTGGCCCTATTTGCCTCCCAAACTGAAAGCTCTCCATCCATCGTGAGACTTTCTGTTGGCTGTGAGCACTAGATATTGTTCACTGCAGTAGTGATTTCTGGTCTAAACAGGATTTTCTACATGTGTACTGGAATGAAAATTTACTAAATCCTAAATCTTGTGGAAAACATACATGGTATTAAAATCCATCTGGGCATGGGTTTCAAAGTGGTAAAAGATGGGACAGACTGACATCTAGTGGCTCTTAGGCAATATTGCATGCAAGCATTTCAATCCCAAAGTGAGTCATGGGCAGTATAGTAATTTGGTATACATAGGCTGTTCCAGAAAAATTTCATGTAAAGCATGTTTTTTTAATTATGTGATGTCAGATATAACTTAACTGTAATTTCTTGCTATCCTTTAAAAATAATGTCCTTATAAATTTCACCACCTAGGTAAAAGATTTTTTCACATTTATATTAAATAATATATTAATTCTATATTTTTCTTTAATTTTATATAAGCTATGGACTTCATAGTTTACCTAGCACTTTCTAAGATTATTATACTCTTCACATTAAAATGATAAAAGATGATATTGTTTTAGTGGTCTTCTTGGAAAGTAGTTACTAACTTGTAAAATATATTTAAATGTGTAGAGGAGTTTAACGCAAGCACTTTTTACTTTTAATTTTTTGTTTTATTGAGGTCATAATAGTTTATAACATTGTCAAATTTCAGTTGTGCATTATTATTTGTCACTATGTATATGTGTCCCTTTACCCCTTATGCTCACCCCTCTACCCCGTTGCCTCTAGTAACCACTAATCTGTTCTCTTTGTCCATGTATTTGTTTATCTTCCACATGAGTGAAATCATATGGTGTTTGTTTTTCTCTGTGTGGCTTATTTCGTTTAACATCATACTGTCAAGTTCCACCCACATTGTTGCAAATGGCATGATTTTGTCTTTTTTTACGGCTGAGTAGTATTCCATTGTATATGTATACCCCACATCCTCTTTATCCAGTCATCAGTTGACGGACACCTGGGTTGCTTCCATGTTTTGGCTATTGTGAATAATGCTGCAATGCACAAAAGGCTGCATAAGTCTCTTTGAATTGTTGATTTCAATTTCTTTGGATAAATATCTAGTAGTGGAATAGCTAGGTCATATGGTATTTCTATTTTTAATTTTTTGAGAAATCTCCATATTGTTTTCCATAATGGCTGCACCGGTTTGCATTCCCACCAGCAGTGTATGAGGGGTCCCTTTTCTCCACATCTTCTCCAACATTTATTATTTTCGTCTTGGTAATTATAGCCATTCTAACGGGTGTAAGGTGATATGTCATTGTACTTTTGATTTGCATTTCCCTGATAATTAACGATGTTGAACATCTTTTCAGGTGCCTGTTGGCCATCTGTACATCTTCTTTGGAAAAATATCTGTTCATATCCTCTGCCCATTTTTTGATCAGGTTGTTTGTTTTTTGTTGTTGTTGAGTTGTATGAGTTCCTTATATATTTTGGAGATTAACCCCTTGTCGGATATATGATTTGCAAATATTTTCTCCCAGTTGGTGGGTTATCTTCATTTTGTTCATGGTTTCCTTTGCCTTGCAGAAGCTCTTTAGTCTGATGAAGTCCTATTTGTTTATTTTTTCTTTTGTTTCCCTAATGCAATTATTTTTTAAATAGACTTTTTATTTTAGAGCAGTTCTAAATTTACAGAAAAGTTACTCCCTATTATTAATATCTTATATTATGATGGTACATTTTTCACAACTAATGAACCAACATTGATGCATTATTATTAACTAAACTCCACATTTCATTCCAATTTCACAAGTGTCTTAGTTAGGGTTCTCCAGAGAAATAGAACCAATAGCATCTACATCTATGTCCACATCTACAACTATATCTATATTTATAGATTTATGTAGACAGATACATATTAATAGATAGACAGAGGTAAAGAGACAGAGATAGGTTTATTTTAAGGAATTGGCTCACATGATTGTAGAGACTTGGTAAGTCTAAAATCTGCAGGGTGGGCCGGCAGGCTGGAGACCCAGAGAAGAGTTGCAGTTCAAGTCCAAAGGCAGTCTGATGAAAGAATTCCCTCTTGCTTAAGGAGAGTCAATCTTTGTTCTATTAAGGCCTTCAACTGATTGGGTGAAGTCCACCCACACTATGGAGGGTAATCTGCTTTACTCAAAATCAGCTGATTTAAGATTAGCCATTACAACCAGTTTTCCCCCAAAGTCCTTCTTCTGTTCTAAGATCCTATCCAGGATTCCATATTACATTTACTCATCATGTCTCTTAGTATCCTCTGGGTTGAGACAGTTTCTCAGGCTTTCTTTGTTTTGATGACCTTGACAGTTTTGAAGAGTACTGGTCACGTATTTTGTGGAATGTCTCTCGATTGGGATTTGTCTTATGTTTTTATCGTTATTACACTGGGGTTGTGGGTTTGGGGGAGGAAGGCCACAGAGGTGAGGTGGCATTCTCATCTTCTCAAGGGGACATGCTGTCATCATAACTCATCACCAGTGATGCTCACCTCGGTCACCGGGCTGAGGGAGTGTCTGTCAGGTTTTTCCCCTGTAAAGTTACTTTTCTCCCCTTTCCATACTGTCCGCATTGGAATCAAGCCTACACTCAAGGTTGGGTGAAGGGGGTGTTAAGCTCTACCTCCCAGAAAGGAGAGCATTTGCATAATTCACTTAGAATTTTTCTGTAGGAGATTCACCTCTTTCCTCTCATTTATTTATTTGTTCATCCATTTATTTGTATCAGTATGGACTCATAGATATTTATTTTGTTCTTTCAATTACAATTCAATACCACCTATTTATTTTGTTACTCAAACTGTTCCAGCTTTGGCTATCCGAGGCTCTTTCGGGTTGGCTCCTGTGTGCCTTTGACATATTGCATTCTTTTGTGTGTGTTTTTTTTTGAGCACTTTCTTATTTTCTGCCGCTACAGGATACTCCAGGTACATCTTATATTTTACCTGCCCTGGTCCTGGAATCATCCATTTCTCCAAGGAGCCCTAGCTTTCTTTATTGGAGAATGGTTTTAGAAACCAAGATCTAGGTGCTAGGTGTGTGCATTGCTACTGGGGACAGCTTTGTGGCAGAGACAGAAAATATGAGTGTGTATATGTGTATATTTGCAAAGCAAGGACACAGTCGTGATAAGCACAAATTTCAGTTTACACGATACTTGTGCAAAGGAAGGACTGCCTGTATTGGATAAATGTAAAAGATTCTATGTAACATTTATATATGATGATGCATAATAATAAAATGAACACGTGAATTCTCCACTCATTTTTTTTTTAAACTCTCACTTTAAGTAACTGAATGTTTTAAAAGGGGGAATGTTTGAAAGGGGAATAATTTAAGTTACAATTCATTATGCATCTACAGGCACTTTCCAAAAATCACCTCTGATTCACACAACTCTACAAGGAAGGTAATAATATTAGAATTGTTTTCGACAATTTATGCTCTGAGAATTAAGTTACCAGGTCAGTGTTGCATTACTAGAGCAAGGCAGAGCCAGAATTTGAAATTGGTCAATTTTAGACAAGTTAAATGTTGCTTATAACTTTTGGTATATTTTTATGTTACTAACAGATTTTCAGAGGGTGATCCCATGCACAATTTCATTTCATCCTAATGAATTTTCCAAAGTAGGCTAAGGCAGATCCTATTATCCTTATTTACAAATAAGTCTAAGAAAAATGTTTTTCTTTTATAAATCATATTCAAATTTAGAACATTTGTAATTCATTTTTTTATAATTTCTTCTGTATGCCTATATAAATTGCAATGTGTCTTCAATGATAAACTGGCAACATCAGTAGATTTGGTTCTGATATTCAGTTAGGCATTTAACTGTGTGTTGATGATGTTTATGGTCACTACTTGAAATAAGTATTTAGAAGAGAATATATATATAGAGAGAGAAGATAATATGTGTGTGTGTGTATATATATATATGTACGCATATGTATATATATTTTGCATATGTATTATGCAACTGCAGCCTTGGCTAAGAATGGTGGAGTCTTAAAATGTTTAAATTATGTTAAAAATAAGAGTCAAAACATTTTATAGTCTGGAGCTACTGTATAGTACATAAGTCACTAGCCACATATAGTGAACGAGCATTTGCAATGTGGCTAGTCCAAATGGGGATGTGCTGTAAGTGTAAAATACACACTGGATTTCAAAGACAATACAAAGAAAGGATTTAAAATATCTCAATAATTTTTTATATTGATTACATGTTGAAACAATATTTTAGGTAGATTAAAGAAAATATATTATTAAAGTTAATTCACTTGTTTCTTTTAACTTTATTAATGTGGATCCTCGAAAATTTAAAATTATGTGTGTGGCTCACAGTATGTTTCTACTGGAGAGCACTGCTCTAGACCTATCCAATAAGAAGATTTTATAACTTTAATCTTTAAGCAAGCAATATTGCTTTGGGTTTTAAAATTTGAGAGAAGAGAGAGATGAACTAAAGAAAGAACTGTCCAGTTTTTGAGCAGAATTCATATGAAATATAAAAGAGAAGACTTGCTGGATTTGAAAATAAAACTGTTTCAACATCACTGTCTCTCTGGGCAAAACTAAAATGGCTTCCATGCAAAGATCGAATCCTGGGCAGAGGCAAATTTGAAACCAAAGGTTTGGCTTATTAAAACCTCAGGAAGATTTAGGGGCTTAAGACTAGTGTCCCATAGCAGCCTCAAAGGTGCCGCAACGACCTGTCCCAGAAAGAAAGCTCACTGTGGCTTATGGCTAACGGAGCGAACTCCAATAAAATTCAAAGAAAAACATGACATTCATATAAGAGGATTATGTTTGTGGAGTGGTGGAAGCACTTCCAGCCTGGACTAGAAGGGATTCAGATTTTTGTTTCTTTCCTCCCAACTTTCTCTGGAAGGAAGCAGGCTGAGGGCCTGCTCAGTTGCCAACCTGGGCCATTTCATACTCAAGAGAGTGGAAGCAAGAGCCCAGAAGGCAGAGCTAAGAGCTGGGAAGAAGCCAGGGGGCAGAAGTGGGTCCTAATCAAGGAACTGGAAACACGAGCCTTCTTGGATTTCACATAGCCTGGGACCAGTGCCTGCTGTGCCTCCCACTGCCCCTCCTTTCCAACCGGAGCATCAATTGCAGTTATTCCGTCTCTGTCTCACTGTTGTTCTTTGGGCGTGGGGAGGTTGTTGGCTTGTCTCTCTAGTTCGTAGGTCCTCAGGTCCAGAGGAAATGCCCCCAAGAAGGAGTTTCCTCATTCTCACTTGAACATGATTGAGGTGATGAAATTTTAGGAGATTCTTGAGAGGCCTGAGTATATTGTGTATGTGGGAGGAGTGCAAATAATGTGTGACCAGAAGGTGGATAATGGCAGAGTAAAGATGTCTGCAGATTCTTTAACATTCTTCCCATCAAGAGATGGGTTCTATTTTCCAACCCTTTGCATCTGTAACA
This sequence comes from Tapirus indicus, assembly GCA_031878705.1. Taxonomy (NCBI): domain Eukaryota; kingdom Metazoa; phylum Chordata; class Mammalia; order Perissodactyla; family Tapiridae; genus Tapirus; species Tapirus indicus. The sequence goes on along the minus strand of CM062937.1, from coordinate 26,090,441 downwards.
GATTTGATAATGGAATACAGTGGAAGTGACCCTGCCCCCATTCCAGGCCAGCCTTTAATAGAGCTGACAGCTTCTGCCTTGGTTTCTTGGAGCCTTGAGCTACGTGTAGGAATTCTGACCACCTGCTGGAGAGACTACTTGGAAAGGTCTTGAGAGCATACGTAAGAGGGGCCCAGCTGTGCCCAGCTTTCCAGCCATCCCTCCACCCCAAAGTGCTAATACATGGGTAAAGCCTCCTTGGACCCTGCAGATGAGCCCGGTGGCCAGCTGAGTACCACTGAGTAACCCCAGTCATTGCCACATGGAGCAGAAGAACCTCCCAGCCAAGGACTGCTAGCACTAAGTTTGGGGTGGTCTGTTATGCAGTAATAGAAACCTGGAACACACACACCCACACACACACACACACCCACACACACACCCCACATCCTAACTGAGTCACCTTGAACATGTTACTTAAGGTCTCTGCCTTCCTATTTTCATCAGTAAAAATGGATAATAGTATCTGCCTAGCATGGGTGTTAAAAAAGTAAACAAAATAATGTGTATATTTGGATCATAATGTTCTTCATGTTCTTTTGTTTCCCTGTCATGTCTCCCTTTATATATAAATAGTATTAGTATACATATATGCACACACCCCACATACACACACACAAATATATACACATATATATGCATACACATGCCCCACATATATACACATATGTATGTATCAGGATTTAAAATCTCATTCATTTTAGAATTTATAACCACCTACCACTTTAAAACTGATTATTTGTAAACGTGGGTAGGCTCCTAGTATCCTTAGTTCAAGAAATGGATTATTGTTTTGCTGTTGGTAGTGGTTTCTTACCATTATCTGAGGGTTGTCCAATAAAAGGCAGATTCAAAACGAATAAACTGGATTTTTGACTAATAGAATAGACATGGTTTACCTCTGTAAATGCAGGAGGGGGAACAAGCAGGCTTCTTTGTAACTGTTCAGATTTAGATGCCCTCAGATCTCAAAGGAGAATGGATGTGCAGGGCAGAGTTGGAAAGAGTACCAGAATCCAATTTTTAAGTTGTAATTATTAAAATCTTTTAGTAGGAAAAGACATGCCATATAAAGTGTCAACCCTTTGACATCTTGCTTGGAAAATGTATTTTACTTCAGCTACCTCATTTCTTTTAGTTTACGAAAATGGTGGCTTGGTAATTTTGATGTCTCACACTGACTCTGGTCCTGGTATAACCGTATGTCTCCAAGATTGAAATGAGCATATATTAATAAAGCAAACTGCAGGTATGCTCTCTGGTTTGTAGAAAAGTTATTGGACAGTATGAGGTAAAGCATCGATGTATTTGAAGATGGAGAGACAGGACACGAAAGGAAATAAACCTGAGTTCCTGTTAATCAGATTAGCATCTTGCATATTCCAGGTGTGAGACTTCAATTTTTTTTAAAACCTCCCTTCTGCCTACCTCCCCCACCCCCAGCCCCGTTTGATGGGAGAAGGTGGATAGGTGAGATCGTTCTGTAGTTCTCCGCTTTCTCCCCTTAATTAAAATTCTGTGTAGAAGCATTAAGGGCAGCAAACACCTGTCTGGACGGACCCCGCCGCCCAGACAGACCGACCCCAGGGAGGGCGTGGGAAGGCCAGATCCGTGCGCACTGGAGGCGCAGAGAGGTCGGTGGGGCGGGAGCCAAGAGGCCCAGTGGCCTGTGGCCAAAGCTCAGGTCACGGGATTATGAAATCGGGCCTCTGGCAGCCGAAGGGGGGCCGCGTGCTTTTCCGGAGGTCGGGTTCCCGGGAAAGCGGGACACGGTCAGAGAGAAGAGAGACGGCGCGGGGCGGGGGGCGGAGAGCCCGGCCAGGCTTTGGAAGAGGGGGCGCCGGTGACCCGCCGCCCGGCCCGACCTCTCGAAGGGCGCGGCGGCCAGGGGAGGAGGAGGGAAGGGCGTGCGCGGAGGGGCCGGGAGGCGTCGCCCCGCCGCGCCGGAATCTGGCCCTGGCGGGGCCGACGGATCCGGAGCGGGGAGCAGTCCGGGGCGCCCCGCGAGCGGCCGCGCCCATGGGCCGTGCAGACCCGGCCGGGAGCGCCCCCGGCCGCGCCGTTCGAGGCTGGCGGGTCCCGGGCGCGCCGCGGCTGCACGTGCGGGACTAGCCGCGCGGGGGGCGCAGGGCTGGGCGGGCGCGGAGCCGCGGCCCCGGGGGCGCGGGGGCGCCTGGCCGCCCGCCGCCTGCAGGGGGTCCGCGCGGGGGGTGCGCGCCCGGCGGCGCCCGGGCCTCGAGGCGCGGGTCCTGGCCCGGGGGACGCGAGCCCCGGCCTGGGGCTGATCGTGATTGGGTAAGTCTTGATCCGGGAAGAGAGGTGGCCTGGACTTTCTGTCGTGTCATCTTTTGGTGCCATGTGTTTGATTTTTGCCTGTCAGGCCGGATTCCATCTGGTCTGTTTCCCTGCATCCATTCATGAAACCTCTCGTGCTGACATCATCAGGCCTTCCCAAGGGAAGCTGCTCACTTGCTCTGGGAAGCGTTCGTCGCCTCTGAGATGATTTCTCCATCAGTCCCTAGAGAGGAGAGAGCCACGGGTGCTTCTGGAATCTTCTAGAATATGTATTAAGTCAGGGCGGCGTGAGTGTTTTTATGGAAGGAGCAGCTGCGTGATGGCCAGTCCACCCAGAAAACCATCCAGCATTTCAACCCATTCAGAATACAGTGCTCATTTTAGACAATCCTTTTAAGCAGAAATACAAAATTTTGAAAGCTGCCATCCCTGTTTAATAACTGAATTTCTGTATGGCAAGGTGACAGAGGATTATGGGTTAACAAGAGGGAACTTTTAAAAGGTAAAATGATAATCGAGTCATTTCCTTGACAGCTGGAATGGAGTAACTCAGGGAGATTGGGACTCAGCATTAAGTTTGATGCACCACTAAATTAGTGCAATATAGTTTAGTGGTTGCAATTAAGTCTACGCTAAAACCTAGGTCCTGTCCCCAAATGAACAGCCTTAAATGTACCATTTTATCCTCTTTAAAATTTAAGCAGTATGGACAGAAACTAGTGTAAAAATGTTTTATGTCTATGTTTTATGTAATAAAAGTTTAATAGACATTCTACTACTTTCAAGTTTTAAATATTTTAAAATATCTATAGGACACATCCTGTAAGTTGTGTCCACTTTCTTAGACTGTAGAGATTACATAAGAGTTGATAGTTTACAGGGAATTAAAGACCTTAAATATTTTGCATGAAATAGTACAGTGCATGGTTAGAGGACAGAGAAACCAAAGATTCAAAACAAAACATAAAAAGAAAAGGAAAAGACAAATTTTCTAAGTTCTATTTTAGTTCACAATGTCAGTAACTTGAGGTTCCTGGAGAGAAATGCAGCCTTCCCCCTGGGACCAGCTTCGTCCCTATCTCATTCTGGACCTTGGGCAGTCATTGAGTTAATGGGCTCGAATTCCTCTGCAGAATTCTTTTGAATTCTGTGATCAAATGTATGCTATTACACTGAACTCTGAAGTTCAAGAAGTTCCACAGAAATGTAGAGACTTTGAAGGAGAGGAGGTGGGGAAGAGCAGAGGAAAAAAATGTTGGAGAAATGGTGTGGAAGTAGATGGTGTTTCAGGGCATCTGCTTTCTAGTACTTCCCCCTCACCCCCACCCCTGCATCTTCAAGGCCTCCTGTCCTCAGCTACACTTTGAAGTGAGTAGGAATGCTGATGTTGACAAGAATATGATGCAATGTGGAAAGAGGAATTCGTTCTTCCATTTGGTAAATAATTTTCTTCTTAGTTTGAAAAGACTTCCTCCTCCTCCCTCAGAAAAAGGGTGAATTTTCTGGAGGAAGAAATCATTGTTCATTGAAAACAGAACAAACTGGCAAGCATCTGATTAGTGAATTGAGTTTTCAAGTTGCACAAAAGGCGGAGGAGGAGCCAGAAGCAAGAAAAGTGGAAATAAGTGGAGCAGAGGCTCCATTCTGTTGCAAAAGTCACTTCTGGAGATGTCAGCTACTTTAAGAGCTCTGAATTTTCTTTCTTTATAAAGGCCAAAAAAATTCTCCAGAAACATCTTGGATTTGGAGGCTATTTTTGTGTCTGGTCACGATGTAATCTTTTGTATTAAGCCTGCACATTCAGAGTAATTACAGAGCAAAAACATGTTCTTCGTTTGAGTCACGAATTTATCTTTGCCTACTGATTGTTTCAACAAACATAGAGCGTTTCTGTGTGACAGGCATTGTTTGAGGTGCTGCAGATAAAAAATTAATAAAGTGTCAAGATCTTCACAATAAAAAACTGAAGTACCAAAAAAGAACTATATAATCAGAAATGCTGTGGGAGGTATAGAGAAATAAGAACACAGGGTTTTCATAGAGTAACATATGGTAACAGTAATTGCAGTGAGCAAGTGAGCAAGGTCCCTGGTTTATCCGCTGATGACGTAGACCCTTTACATACCTGATCTAATTTAAGTCTCACAACAACTGTATAAAAGAGTTGACAGTGTGGTCACTTTTATAGATGTGGATATTGAGTCCAATAGAGGAGAAGTAACTTGCTCAAAGCACACAGCCTGTCAGTGGGAGAGCAAGATTCTAGTCCACCATTATTATTGTATAGCTATTACGAGGTGACAATATTTTATTTGACTCACCACACTGAAGTTTAAAATGATTTCTCAGTAACAAGCCAATTAACTCATATACCAGGATATATTTCTTAATGTTCATGGCAGATCTATTTGATGTAATTTTTAGTTGATTGCCTCTTTTCTGTCCTATTTTTATGTTTATCATATGTAAATGTCATATGTAAATTATATAAATATATATTACATATATAAATATATGTAAATTATATAAATAATTGATAGGGGTTTTTTTTTCTTTATGCTGAGGAAGATTCTCTCTGAGCTAATGTCAGTTGCCAATCTTTCTCTTTTTTTTTTTTCCACTTGAGGAAGATTAGCCCTGAGCTAACATCTGTGCCAGTCTTCCTCCACTTTATGTGTGGCTTGCTGTCTCAACATGGCTGATGAGTGGTGTAGGGCTGTGCCCAGGGTCTGAACCTGCGAACCCAGGCTGTGGAAGTGAAGCATGCTGAACTTAACCACTAGGCCACTGGAGCTGGCCCCAGTAATTGATAATTTTAAAACCACTGCCCAGGGCTAAGGATAAAGCAGTTTATTAGCACAAGAGCTTGTCCTGTGTTCTTTTCTCTGGTATCTTTTCTTTAACACCTTTACCTTCAGAAGTGCTTAGTTGTACTTAAGACATATAGGCAATAGGAGAGGGAAAAACCATATAATTCTATTATTGTCTCGTGTAAGTTGTGTGGAAGGTGGAGATTCTTGCTAACCTCTGTTTATAGTAATTAATTTGTTTTTGAATCTCCCTTTGTTGTAGAATACTGTAGGTATATAACTAAGGGCAGAATTTATTCTCATGCTAATATTTTTTAAAACTCCATTTACATTCAGAAATACAAATATTGAAAATTTTAATTGAAAGTAAAAGCAAACTTTTTTTTGATGAATGTTAGAGTGGTGTCCCTGTTAGAAATATTGAAAGTTGACTTTTGTTTTTCTAAATCGCGACCATATTGTAAGTTAATATAAAGTATAAGTTATTTGTATGGGAAAATGTGATTTCTATACAAGAGTCGAAGTTGTTGACTGTTATACATTAGGAAGGTATTTTGACTAGAGGGAAGTAAATGTTTTAAGAGGTTCAACGAAAGGGCATTTTAATGATTAACATTAACTGTGCCTCACCAGTAAGGTTTAGCACCTTATTTAAAGTTTAACGATTTTTTCTGTTTTAGTTTACCAATAATTTTACTATTTTAAAACTCTCTACAAATCAGGCTATACACCAAACAGCAATACCAAACTAAAGTGAATTATCATTCGTGTTTCTTTTTTGTTTTGTTTTTTAATTTATTTTTTATTGCAGTAACATTGGTTTATAACATTGTATAGATTTCAGGTGTACCTCATTATCATTTGTGTTTTAATCATTCTTTTATTTATTTATGTGTTTAGTGATTCAAAAGAATTTGATATGTTTCAGAATTAATATGAAATTATCCATTTTTTCCTGGAAGGTTGGTTGGCTTTTGCAAGCACAAGGGAAAGTGGGACCTGAGATCCTGCTCATGTTTTACTCGCCAAGTCTTACATCTTTGAGTGAGGCTGGGTCTGTCCAGAGTTTGGGCAACTTTTGCTAATCTGGCTAAGTCACAAAAAGTTGGTGGTTTTTTTCCAGTTTACACAAAGGTGCATGTAGGTTAATGACAACCTTGATTCTAAGGAATATAAAAATGGTAGGGGGGCCACCCAGTGGCGCAGCAGTTTAGTTCGCGCTTGGCAGCCCGGGGTTCGCGAGTTCGGATCCCGGGCGCCCGCGGACGCACTGCTTGTCAGCCATGGCGTGGCGGCGTCCCATATAAAGTGGAGGAAGATGGGCACGATGTTAGCCCAGGGCCAGTCTTCCTCAGCAAAAAGGGGAGGATTGGCAACAGATGTTAGCTCAGGGCTGGTCTTCCCCACACAAAAAAAAATGGTAAGGTCCTAGGCCTCAGTTTCTTGAGGGTTTGTGGTGTGTGCGTGCCTGCGTGCGTGTGTGTGTGTGCATGCATACGTGTGTGTTTAGCAGGACATGGCAAGAGAAGAGGAGCAACTATGCAAAAGGAAATTTCAAAATTCTTAATGAATAAAGTTATATTATTACATTAGAGATACTTTTCATATTTTATTTTTCAGGAGAGGACTGTCAGAAGGATCTGGAAAGCACAGTTTTCCTGTGAAAAGCAAAGATTCTTTACCCACACGTTTTACAAGAAATGTGCAGAAAGCCATTGATAAATATACCTGGTAGGAATTAACCTGTTAAATGCTTCTGATTGTAAAATCAAAGGATGCCTGTAATGAATATGGGAAGCAAAATCAGTGATGGGCCATGAATGTCTAACAGGAAAAAAGCAGTTTTATTTTGAGCCTAGTGAAATGTTACACTGCATAAATATTTCAAAATCAATGTACTGTGAAATTAACAAATATGTTTAAAGAAAGAAAGAGGAAGTCAGCTCAGAGAAGTAAAGCCACTTACCAGAATAATCCCTTCCCAGGAAATGTATTTACGTTACTCACATTTGTTCCTGCAGTGAATCCGTGTCATCGTTTTCATCAAGTGGAAGCCCCACACGCCCAGAAACCCACAAGTGTTGGTCTGGGTCTGGGACACAGAGTTCTACCACTGGCTTGTCTACCGAGCGGAGTTCCATTTACTCTTGGAGAGATGATGTATGTCTCAGAATTTCGGATAATCCCGTGATTACAGTTTATAATGAAGAATTGCTTTCTTATTTAGAAAAGAATCTTTTTTACCAATTTTAAAAGCATTACCCAATCCACACATACATATACATACATATAAAAGCATTTACGTGGTGCACGTAAAGACTTAAAAATACAGAAAATATAAGAAAAACATAAAAATCACTCATAGTCTCATAACCTAGAGTCTCAGCTGTTGATAGTTTTGTTTTTTTCCACCTCCCAACCCCCGCCCCCCAGTATGTTATATATGATATCCATGGCTGGAAATTCAGGACAGACTCTGACACTTAGGAACTCAAATCAGAGAAAAAGTGGGAAAAGGGAAAACTGTAAAAAATCAGGGCCAGCCCATTGGCTTAGTGGTTAAGTTTGGTGCACTCCACTTTGGCCACCCAGGTTGGTTCCCAGGAACCTACACCACTCGTCGGTGGCCATGCTGTGGCAGCGACCCACATACAAAATAAAGATTGGCACAGATGTTAGCTCAGGGTGAATCTTCTTTAGCACATACACACACACAAAACACTAAAAAATCACCATGATTAGGGAATTTTCCCCCAGTATTCTAAGTCAGGTGTTTTACTTTCTCATTCTAACCTGAGTGGAAACTATTAACTTTTGCCCTATTTTTGTCCTTTCTGGGGATGGGAGTCTTAGTGGGGCAAGCTTTTAGTCTACAGCTCAGGCTTTTGTTTGGCACTCTGCCGATTGCAGGGTCTCCTGCCTCTTTATCCCTCAAGTGTCGCTGAGAATCCTGGTTCGCAGCTTTTTGTGAAGCCCGGGTGGCTAGGACAGAGCCTCTACTCTGGCACCTTGGAGGTTCTGACTCCCGCTTTTTTCTTGTTTGCGCTCTGGTTTTCTTTGCTTTTTTTTAAAAGCCGTTCTCCACTCTTCACTACATGCATGGGTCTGCTTCCTAGGTTTCATAGCAGTGATTCTCAAAGCAGTAGGAGGGAGAGGGGCGTGGGAGGGAGTCAGCTCTGAATCACTCAAGACTTTTGCAAACAAGACGTGACTCTCACTTCTGATGAACAGTCGCCACCCTCACGCCCACTCCCTGCCACCCCCACTCACACATTCTCCTCACGAGCGTGCAGATGGCAAGCAGGCTGAGAGCCAGGACTGTCCACCTTGTGGACAGTACACGTTCTCATGTAATTATCCAGAGAGGTTCTTATGACTTCCATTTATAGAATTTAAATTACTCCAGACCCTACAATTGATTTTAACTGAAAAACTTGTATTTACTCTTTGAGAGGTAATATTTGCAAAAGCAACAAAATGCAAAAGAGAGAAGATGGAAAGTAAGTCCTCTTTCACCCCCAGCTACCCAGTCCCCTCCTAGGAGGGCAAATATTATTACTGGTTCTCTCCTGATTTGCGTTTTATTTTTATTTGTATTTATTTTTTCCCCTCCCCAAAGCCCCAGTGCATAGTCGTATATTCTAGTTATAGGTCCTTCTAGTTCTTCTATGTGACCCGCTGCCTCGACATGGCTACTGACAGACAGTGGTGTGGTTATGCTCCTGGGAACCAAACCCTGGCCACTGAAGTGGAGTGCAGGGAACTTTAACCTCTAGGCTATCAGGGCTGGCCCCTTATTTGCATTTCAAAAGAGAGAATTCAACTCCCCTGCACTCTGGGAATCTCGTTTATTATCAGTTTGAGGGAAGAAGTAACACAGAAAATATTGAATAGCAGTCTATGAAAATCAAGGTGAATTGACCTTTTGGATCAGGTATGTCAGACTGAATATGCACTTTGTGGGTCTGAGTTGTGGATTAGATTTCACGTTCACACACTCATGGAAGAAAATGTAACCAGTGCCCTTGCCTTGGAGGCAGCCTGTACGGTGTTGGCCTCCCAAAGTAATGTTTATATGCTCCTCGTTGGCTCTGAGGGCTGTTGGACTGTTACATCCCAACCATGGAGGATATGCAGAAAGGCTGAAAGCTTTTCTCACCCACAGTTCACTGCAGCCATAGTCCAAGAACCTCTTAAGGCCAGACAGGAAAAATTAATTCTCTGGCCTCACCCTAACAACCATGACTCTTAGGATAACAGGGTTTTTTTTTTTTTTTTGCTTTATTGATTAAATGAAGGTGAATGACCTTTTCTATAAGAGTAGTTTTCCTTTTCAGTGGCATCATCATCAGAAAAAAAATAGCTTGTATTTTGCCAATATGCTTAGATGTGTCACACCCAACTATGTAACAGATGTTTGTGTACATCTATGTGTGTATGTGTGTATGCACAGATAAATTTAGGTGTGTGTATATTCTCATATCTATATCAATGTCTGTGTCCATATGTCTGCTTATATTTGTATCTATATCTATGTAAAATCTCAAGTCTCATAACTCAGGTGGTAGAAATTATCTCTATTTAACAGTTAAAGAAACTGAGGCTCAGAGTGGGATGTAATTTATCAGAAGAGGGAAAATCAGAGCACTGATATGTCTAACCACAAAGTCCACATTCTTTTTATCATGTCATACTCCCTCCTATGTATTTGGTACTTTAAGTTTGTAAGTATCATAGATCATGAAGCTGATATTTCTACAACTTTTTGTCTTGTAACTAAATGTGCATTTTTATTTTAGGAGTTTGACAAAGCCAACGCACAGAAAGTACAGCAGTTATTCTGGGAGGTCGAGGAAATGTTATTTGAAGGGAAAGTAAGCCCTCAGACCCAGAATCTACTGGCTGAATGCAGTGAGTGGGCAAGCAGATCCCTCCATCTGAGGTACAGAAGTTGTTCGTAGTGATTCTCCAGAGTGGCTTTTGGAAGCACCCACTCCTGACTTGTTTGATACAATTAGTACATTTTGACCGGCAGCACTTGCCCAGTCAAAATATGTATCCAGAACACACGTCCTTGACCAAGAAATCACATCCTTTGAAATGGTGTCTGAGAAAATATTGAGACATTCCAATACTCCAGTGCATTTTACTTTATTTTTTTGCTGAGGAAGATTTGCCCTTTGCTAACATCTGTTGCCAATCTTCCTCTTTTTGTGTGTGAGCTGCTGCCACAGCATGGCTACTGACAGACGAGTCGTGTAGATCCGTGCCTGGGAACTGAACCTAGGCTGCCGAAGCGGAGTGCACCAAACTCAACCAGTAGGCCGCTGGGGCTGGCCCTCAAGTGCATTTTAATTTGTGAGCAGCGAATCTAACTCATACTGGGAGGCACTGCATATGTTACAAATGCAAGAATGGTAGAAGTAATCCTTTACGGTCACATTCGCTAGTATGTGAGCAACATGTATCTATTCTCAGCACTGAGAACAGTGCGGGGTGGGGGTGAGGAACAGAGTAACTAATTGCTCAGTGATTGGATAGATGAGTCTTACTGTCTCACCCAGATTCCCTGTGTAGGAAAGATGGCTTATTTTATCTTATATCAAAGATGGAGAATATAGAGTGGTTATAAAGGGAAGCTTTTCTTCCTTCAATTACTCAGCCAAACCTACTTAAGGGGAAAAAAAATCCATCTCAGTTATCTGAAGTTCCTCTACACTGTTTCTGGGGAGAACAAATTAGAAAACTCATACAAATGTCAATGGATCTTCTGGTTACCTCATCTGGGTAACTTTTTAAAAAAAATCTTGACTAAGTAGGTTTTCAGTTTTTCCTTTTCAGTCCTTCGTAAGCCCCCTGCTTTAAAGCGTATAATATGTCCACTAGATATTTATTGTGGGTGCTTCCTTTTCCAGGCATGGTGCTCCTACTGAAAAGTTAGGAGCTCAGACTTCTCCTTCCACTGTTGTCTTACATATTTAAGACAGAAGTGGAGGAGGGGAGGATAGAAAAAAATGATCGCAAGGAACATAAGCCAAGGATATATATTTATGTAGTTTTACTCATTATATTTATGTTAGTTAACATTTGTAGAGAGCTTCTGTGTGCCCAGCATTACTCTGGATATTCAAATCCATATGTGTTATCTCTAAGCCATTCATCAGTCCAGAAGGGTAACTATTATTTTTCTATCTTGCGTACGAAATCAAACGCATGAACTCAGTGGCTTAGGGAGCCTGAGAACTTGGCCTCACGTCTCTGCGTCAGTGGCAAGAACAGTCTGTCCTCTGCCTCAAAGTCCGTCTCTTTTTTGTGACACTGTTATGCTTCTCACGTACAGTATGTACCTGATTGCTTCCTACAGGCTCCTTCAAAATATTATTTTATCCGATTTTTAAAATTGCAAAACATTTTCCCCCTTTCCAATAAAAATATTAAGAGTTTACTAATTTTTTTTACCTTACAGACTATTAGGAAGACAACTCATCCTGCCAACTGATGAAGGGGTCCGACATTTCCAGGGCAGCGAGCCTGGTTCTGTGGCCCCAAAACCCTTCTTTGATGCCTGTGAACGCAACAGCAACGTCAGAGAGTATGTGCCTTATAAGTTAGTTTTGAAAAGTATTTTTAATTGCATTGTTTTTTTTTTGTTTTTTTTTTTTGCGAGGAAGACCAGCCCTGAGCTAACATCCACTGCCGATCCTCCTCTTTTTGCTGAGGAAGACTGGCCCTGGGCTAACATCCGTGCCCATCTTCCTCCACTTTATATGGGACGCCGCCACGGCATGGCTCTCAAGCAGTGTGTCGGCAGGCGCCCGGGATCCGAACCTGCGAACCCCGGGCTGCTAAGCTCGAACTTAACTGCTGCGCCACCGGGCGGTCCCTTAATTGCATTTTAGTTCTACTTTTTCTCGTCTATCTCAGCCATGAGCCTGGGCTCCACCAATTTGGAAGTTTAGATTTCAGTGAAGGGCAGGTACAGGGCGTCTTTTCCCCAGGATGCTTCTGATTCTAAATTGATGATGATGATGATGTTGAGTGTGTGTCTGTGTGTGTGTGTGTGTGTGTGTAATACAGATATCAAGGGAGTTAACTTTTAAAATTTTGTTTCAAAGACTCTGAAAGGTGGGCTAGATGCAAAAATCAAAAACTGCCCCATTGTGATGGACCCTAAGCCCCAAGGCAGTAGCAGAAGAAATAAATCTCTCTCCTGTTTTCTTTTGCTCACTAAGAGATTGTGGTCAACCCTCTATGCCATTCACACATACTCGGGACTGTGCCATGACATCCCCTCCTTAGAGCAAAGAGGATACAAACTCATAGAATAACTTAGGCTTTTAAGAAGTCCTTAAAATCTTTAATGATGCCTATATAAAAAGGTTGCTTTTAAGGATATGACTTTTGTCAAATGTAATATTTAGTGATTTTTTAATTTAGGCTTCTGTGCTTTATGGATCGTTGAAAGATCCTTCACGATCATGCAAACATTGTATTCTTGACGTTATCCCAGCTCTCACGGAGAATCTGCTTCTCTCCAAAGGTTGTGCATCTCTGGCTCTCAGATACTCCCAGCGGCACCCTCAGTCCCTGCCCTGCCCGGCCCTGATTGCACAGGGGTTGCTGATCTAACAGTGTGCTCATCCCTGGAAGAAGAGGTTATCGATGTGGATGGAAAGATTGAAGAGTATTTTGCTTTTGACAGAAGAGAAGAGTAAATAGAATTTTATTAGACATTGGCTTAATAGTATAATAATATTAACTTGTTTGGCATTTATCTTGATTCTATGCTCATTTAGTGTTTTGTGTATTTGTCACTTATCCAAAAGATTTTCCATTCTTTTGAGAGCAATGTGCTACCAAAAGGTTTTAGATTCCTAGCAGGAAGTGTATGTGCTAGAGCCGTGCTTCCCTTTCTTTTTGACAATATGGAGCAAAGAGAAAACAAGAATTGTGTTCAGCATGCTGGGAGAGTGGGCAAAGCTGCTGGTGGCCTTCGTGCTCCAGGGGGCTTCTGGAACCCGATACCTGGCTTCCCAGGAGGGCAAAGGGGAAGGTTCAGTCTCTGCACTAAATGCATATTTGGTTCTTAAACAAAAGCTACAAATATTGTATAATAAAAATTTGCCTCCTGATTGAAAATTGGTACATTAAAAAATAATGTCCTGTTTAAAGGAGAAAGTTATGTTTATTTACTTATGTATAATGTACACATATGCATGCGTGTTAGATAGATAGATAGCATTATTTTAACTGTAACCATCGACACGCATAGTAATCAGAATGGGTTTTATCCTTAGTGACTATGAATGCCTTGAACCAAAATCAGCTTGCCATCGTAGGCCGTGGCGTAAACATGGACTTCCTCCCGTTTCCCCTCGTGACTGTATCAAAGATGCGGTGGCTGCAGAAGTGTTTGATCACATCTGGACAAATGTGGTAGAAATACTGGAAGAGTTGATTAGAAAAAACTGGGAAATTACACTCACAGGTACTTACTTGTAGAATTGGGCCTAATGAAAAGGAAAAAAGGCCCCTGTTTCTCAGCTTTGTGCCCATCCCTCCGCCCTCCTGCCCCAGCTGGGCCATACCTAGGACACGATTGGGGTGAGAAGGGAAGTGGGTTTCTGCCTTTACTCACAAGTGATCTTTAATCACTTCAAAAAGGACATTATTGTTTTTGAATTATAAAAATTATATATATGCACTTTGGGAAAAAAACACAGAAATACATAAGGAAGCTACAGGTCACTTGTGTGTGTGGTAAAAAAAACTTATCTAACCTCTAATAATGGTTTTTAATTTTTTATGACATTGTTTGTAAAGTAAAATTTAAACATAGCTAATTTAATAATCACTTCATTTAACCTTATAAAATGTTTTCTAAACCACTTGAAATTGAGCAGAAAGAAATCATAGAAATGTCAGTAGTGGACATTATTGACTAGTGTTGTGTAATCAATTTGTACAATAGGGTAATGATCATGTTAATTTCAGCATTATTCTTTTTCCAACCAAAGGGCTTAGTCGGGATATTATAAACTACTAAGAATCTTTCTTGCCCCAGCATATAATCCCTGTATTTCCACCTACCACTGAAATAATAGGCATTTCATAATGTGCACATGGAAAAGCATCACATAAGCCAATTGCTCTGTGGCGTCCCTGCTCTCTATGGCGAGGTTCAGTGGCCATAGCAGACTCATAGTAACTCAAGAACAAATATTCTCTTTGAATAATGAACTTTAAGTATGTGTATTAGATAATATGTTTCTCAATAATACTGATTTTTCTGTTGAGACAGAAGGAAAAAAACAGAAAGAAAAATTGAAAGTAGCTGAAAATAAATCTCAACACATACTCATTTCCCGTATTAACACTGATGTCTCAAGTGTTCCCCCATCCAGAAGTTCCGAAACTCAGAGCGTATCCCTGGCTTCTCATCTTAATCCACCTCAGGTAGATACTTTTCCGCTAGTCTCTCTCTTTCCTTCAATCTTTATATCTCTGACCTCAGTTTGTCAAGACTGCCATTCTATTAAATTCTATTAGCAAGATATTTGGGTCTGTTTGGCAATGAGAGTAAAATTTAAGAATAATTATTTCATGGAATTTAATAGAATCACCATGTTCTTTAATAGAACAGGGACGTTCAGATTGAGACTCTACATCTGCTTTGAGCTGTAGAGCTGTTTCCATATTTTTGAAGAGAAAAAATGCTTCTCCCCAATATTTCTAGCCAATTTGAACGTTACAAATGTTCTCCTTTCCTCCCCAGAGAGATGAAAGAATCAATCAAGGAGTGTACATTGGGTTCATTCAACATTTTCTGTTTGTATTAAGTGAACCTCGTTAGGTGTTTTGAGGAGATATATAGTTGAACAAAGTTTAGTCCCTGACCTAGTAAAATAAAAAGTATAGTACAAGTCAAATGCAATATATTCTGTGAGCGATGTGCAAAAAAAATGTTGTAGGAGAATAAAGGAGAGAATGATTTATCTTGTCTGGAGCTTGAGGCCTGATGTCTTAGGTTGGAGGTGAAATTTGAGCCGAAAGATGAAGAAATGAGTAGGGCTTCCATAGGTAGGAAGTCTGCGTGGGTCATTTCAGGCCAAGCAAACACGTGGAGGAGTGAAGGCGGGGGTGTGTCTGGGAACAGTGAGTGGACTGAGGGTCAGAGGTTAGGATACTGGGACCAGCAGAGGCCTTGTGGCAAGACCAGGGCATTTAGAATCAAGAGACCTATAAAGGAATTATTTTGGATATGTTTAACTTTTCTAAACTTTAGTTTCCTTATCTATAGAATGAGGAGAATAGTGTGTCGTCCAAGGGATTGTTGTGAGGATAAAATCATATAAGTATGTGAGAGCTCCTAACACAGAACTGGATGTATACTAGGCACTTAGTAAATCTTTCTCAAGTTGTGTCCTTTTTCAAAGATCTAGTGGAAAGTGAGGCTGGAAAGGGTAAACTTGTTCATGGGAGGGCTTCAGTAGTGCAAAGGAGTTCAGACTTCATGTTTTGCACACCTCACGGTGTGTGGGGAGCAGAGAAAAAGGATCAGACAGGATTCCTGGTCTTGAGGTGCATACAGTTTAGTTGGAGGGAGTCAAGCCATGGCAAACAGTACTACACGCACACATACACACACAATAAGGCAATCTAGTAGACAGTGGGGTGGATGAGAGTGTGATCTCTGGGTGTAGACTACAAGTTTGGAGCCTGACAATTTATTAGCTCTGTGACAGCTCTTGAATCAATTCATTTCTCTCAAAACCTCAGTTTCATTATCTATGGGATTTGTGGGGTAGGAAGCTGTGAGAATTAAAAGATAATAAGATATTGACTACAGTGTGTGGCATAGGGTAGGCACTCAATAGTGTTCGTTTTTATTATTCTTCTCAAATGCTAATTATGTATTATAATTATGTGTCCTTTAGGTCAGAAATGCTGTGAGGTTCAGAGGAAAAGTAGCTTACCTTTCACAAGATAGAGTAAGACATGAAGAAAGATAATAGGCAAGATTTGTTAAGCTGAAGAAGAAAAGGGAGGATGTTCAAGGCAGTTAAAATATGCACCTCGCATGGGAACAAATAGACAGAATACTGTTGAGTGATTGAAAGGACACAGGCCAGAATAGGGCATGGGGTTCAGGGAGCAGGGGTTTAAAACAGAAATATCTAATAGGATTGTTTTACTCTCTAGTGTAAGGGCTTTACAAAAAGCCTTCTTTGCTTTTGATGTTCAAAAGAAACTTTTGGAATTGTGACCAGCTTATTGTATTTTTGGTCTCTTTAAACTGCTCTGACAGGTTCAACAGTATTTCCCACCTTGTGTATTAAAATATGCAGTATAAATGGCATAAAAATGAACAGTCGATGACAACATAGAAAAGAACTTTTAACAATCATCAGGCAATAAAAATAAATGAGAAAAATGGAAATTTTAAAAATCTAAGGAGTTTTTTTTACAGATATTTTGTTGTTTTTATAGCTTTTTACGATTTTTTAAAATTTTTTTTACAGCTATTTTGTTTTCATTTGGATAAATGTTAGAAGAAAATGAATGGAGAACAAAGTTAAAAGTAAAAATAAAATAATAGTAGAGCCTACTTTGAAATAGTCAAAGTGTTCTAGTGGTAATTATAATAAGTCTTAATTTATTCCTCTAATATTTCTTTTTATATATATTTAATATGAGGAAGATGTGATTGTGGTTGCTACATCTATTCTTGAACTAGAATAGAATTCTAGTGTCAGATATCCTGTTTGCCTGAATCTAAATATTATTTATCTATTTATATTAAAAGATAACATTTATCTTATTTTTATTTATTTATTGTTATTGAGATCACATTGGTTTATAACCTATAAATTTCAGTTGTACATCTTTGTATTTCTTCTCTGTATAGACTACATCATGTTCACCACCAAAGGTCTAGTTGCCTCAATATTATTTTAAATCCTAGTTGGTCATACTATGGGACTGAAGAGGGAATTAATAATTATTTAGCCCTTACCTCATGCTTTTGCAAATGTTATCTGATTTAATTGTCATTATAACTCTGCGAAGTGGGTATCGTTATCCCCTGTCTAAAGATGAACAAATTAAAACTCTAAGAACAATGTAATCTTTCCAAGATCACCAACCAGGAAGCAGTTAGAACTGGGACTCAAATGGAAACCTTTGAGATCTTATGCTTGGGTGTTTTCCAGGCTTTGCTGCTGCTCCTGGGAAGCTCCCTGGGGCAAGCTGGGAAAGATGAGGAGTGGGAGAAGAGGTCCAAGGCAAGGAGACCAGTTAGGAGCTGGGACACCTTTTCTTAGCTTCTCCACGAGCCACTGTCTATCTTCTCCACCCTAGTGTGCCCCGGAGGCTCATCCACACTGACTGCAGCTGCTGGGAGCTCAGAGCCTGGGAGGAGAGTGGGGCCTGGCTTTGTTTTCTCCTGGCCTCTCTACCAGCTCACAGTGCACTGGTGGCATTTCTCCATGCAGCCACCCTTTCCAGATTCCAGGAACCTCTCTCTCCCTTCTTGCTGCTCAGGGCCCACGTGTGGTCATGTGTCCCACTGTTACAAACCTTGGGGGAATCAAGCTATTCCGTGTTGATTTCTCTTCCCACATCTTTGTAAAATATAGTCCCTTTATTAAATTTTCCTCAAATTATTGTCAGTTGGAGTGCGCCATTTGTTTCCTGCTGCTTCCTCACAGGCGTCAGTAATTGCAATGGCACTGGATGCTTTTTGATTTTTATTGTTTTGACTTTTCTCAGATTCATCGCTTCTCCAGCAATTTTTATAGCGATTTGAATGGTGTGATGACAATTCAAGCAAAACCGCTTCAGCAGAGACCCACCTACTTTGCAGATAGAACACAGTACGTATAAGAAATAACTACTCGGCCTCTTCTCTGGACAGTATGCTGGACACACTGGAGCACTGGAGACTCCAGAGGACTTGAGATAATGGGAATCCCATTTAATCCCATGATCCAGGTGTGCCTGGATGCAGCCACCGTGTAAGAATAGAAACACACTATTCTAACATCAACCACACAGCAATTACTATTAGGTTGGGGCGGATAAGAAAAGGGGAATGTAGCTGTGAATTCTTAGTCTCGTGGGCTATACTGTTTGATTACAAACAATGGTATACCTAGATCGTTTTTCCAGTGGATGATTCTTCGTTGAAATTGAATTGGAAATGATAGTCTGTCCATTCATTCAACAAATACTTGGGACTGTCTTCTATATTACCAGGCACTGTTCTGGACAGTGCCTACTAATGGGCAAATATATATGTCTCCTGTTCTCGCAGTGCTTATGTCTGAGTAAGTAACTTGATTTCCCTCCCCCAGGAATGAGCAAGAGGACAAATCATTGGGCGTAGGGACCAGTGCTCTTTCCTCCTCACGGTATCGTCTAGGACGAATCTCAGATACTCGTGGACTACAGAGCTCTTCAAAGAAAACACCAGCACATAGGAGGCTGCCTTCTCTCACTTCAGACTCACAGAGAATGAAAACCCCCAATGTGTACAGTGATGAAGTTCTTAGGGGAACGAAATTGTAAGTCTTGTTTCCTTCGTGGTAAGCTAAAGGCCGCAGAGGACAGAGACGCTTGTCAATTAGGGCGTATGGTTTCTTCCAGACAAGGCATCCTCTATCACATTTTATGTGGATGCTTTTCTAAATAGTTCCTTAATTTGAATATTTAACACGAACGTGTTCCCGGAGTGTACTTAGCTGGATGCCGGACCATACAATCAGGCAGTGTACCTGCAGCACAGGCAGTGAGGCGAAATGAAACTAACGGTGAGATGATCTTGGGTGGGTTTCAGTGGCCTTGTCTGTAAAACTAATAATTCACTAATGCTTTTAAATTACATAATTCTTTCTTTTATTGTGAGGTTTAAATAAATTAGTATATATAAAATGCTTTAAAATAAAAGGAACATATACATATTAGTTTTTATTTATCTCTAAGGATGTGTTTCACTCTGTATAGGGAGTTTCAGAAAAGCTTTTGATCTTAGGGACCAACATCAAATCATTGCTTTATTAGAAAGGAATCTGTCTCTTCCTTTACCGTAGAATTACAAAGGAGCTTTCCAGCTTTCTCGCTTCCTCAAGTGTCAGGCCGTACTTAGGTTAATAACGGCTGGTGTTTTTTGATTGCTTTGTATGTTACCAGCACTGGCTAAATGAATCACATTGATGATCTTATTTATTCCCCACCACATACCCTTTGAGTTGGTACTCCTATTATCCCAAATCAAAAATGAGGAAACAGAGGCTGAAAGGAATTGAATAACTTGCCAAAGGTCATCCCACCAGGGAGAGGCAGAGCTGGGACTCCCGCACAGTGCTGTCTAGCTTGGAGACCACCCCCTGGACCACCGAGCCATGAGCTTTCTGCAGCAAGGGAGGGAGTTCTAAAGGGGTCTCCCTGCAGGGATGGGAGGCGCAAGCAGCTGCCAATGCTTCACCAACAACTGGACTCTTATAAGATGCATTACATGGCGCCCCTTTCAGATTTTGGATACATCAGTGTTTCTTTCACAATTTGAAACGGATATTTCCAGCTTTATTTGGATCTGCTCTATTAATTCTTTCAAGATCTCTGTCCCCCTTCCATTCTCACTGTAGCCACCTGGGACCCCTTTTTCACCCCATGCCCATGACAATAGCACATTACTGGCTCTCTCTGCCTCCCAGACCACCTGGGCTCCGCTATCAGGCTTTCATCAAAAACGCTTTCTAGGGTTTGGCCCTGTCACATAGTGGTTAAGTTAGTGCATTCTGCTTCGGTGGCCCAGGTTCGTGGGTCTGGATCCCAGGAGCAGACCTACACCACTCATCAGCCACCCTGTGGCAGCAACGCATATATGAAACAGGAAGATTGGCACAGATATTAGCTCAGGGCTAATCTTCCTCAGCAAAAAAAAATAAAAAGAAGAAGAACCTTTCTATTTCCTATTGAAATGAATTTTGAAATAGATTCAGACACCTCCAACTGTATATTTCCTTCTTGTTCTGGCCCCTCCCTATCTGTAGACCTGTGTTTTTCAACGTTTTTTGTATAATTTCCATGCTAAAGAGCACTTTCAGAGTATCTTTTTTAATTCCTCCTCCACCTGTGGAATTTTAATACCACAAATATACTCTACAGTTCATGTACTGTTTTTTATATCTGTGTTTTATGCATAAAAAGAGTAAGATATTTTTGTCCCACCCAGAACCAGTGGTTGCCCCTTGGGGACAATATCGCCCTCTTTGGTATACAAACCTATTTCCCATTACTTCTCATCCCTCCCCTTGATTCTGGTCAGTTTTATCTTCTCTTTGACCCACAAACGTATGAGCTATGCATATTCTTACTTCCATGATATTGTTCATGCTCTTTCACTTTTATTGAAATAACATATTTTTTCTAGTTATTAAAGTACTACAGGTTCACTGTGGAACATTATGAAAATACCAAAAATATGAGTAGAAATCAAAGATCACCTGTATGACCAACACATAGAAATATAAAAATGACAACTATTGGTAAATTTATTACCAATTTTGTCTGTAATTGTACTTCTTCTTTACTTTCCATTATCTTTTATCTGATACTAACCTTATCTACTATTGTATTGTAGCACTTTTTTCACTTAACATTGTTCGTATTTTCTCATGTTATTAAATATTTTTGAAAGCATGATTTTAATGACTAAAAAATAATCATGTAGGTATGTGCTAATTTATCAAGTATTTCCCTCTATAGAAACTTCATTTCTTCTATATTTTCACTATTATAATGTGCAGTGAACATCATTTTATATAAATCTTAATAAGGATGTCTTTAAATTGTTTCCTGGTGGTACAGTCTTAGAAGTAAAGCTACCAGGTCAAAGGTTATGGATATTTTTAAGGCTCTTGAAATATTTTCCCAAAGTTCTTCCCAGAATAGTTCTACCAGTTTATAGTCCCACTGGCAATACACAAGACTCTCTCTTTCCTGCGGCCTATAAACTTTGGGTAGTGTGTGTATTTTAAAACTTGGTAAGTCAAAAATTGCCATTTTTTAACTTTCATAGCTTTATTGTTAATGAATAAGTGAATTAGAATCTGTTTCTAGACTATCCATCTGTATTCTTGAGCACGAACCAGACAATTTAATTTTTCAATGTTAGTATCCAGTAGAGAAGGTCTCCTAACATCATTACTCTTATTATATTAAAATTTGCTCACCCACCCTGACAAATAAACTGTATAATTTGGTTGTCAAATTCAAAGAAAAAAGTATCACATTGGACTTCACCGCATTAAATCTATTAGAAATGTAGGAATAACTAATATTTTCACAATATCTAGTTTTCCCATCAAAGATCATATTTTGCCTCTCCCTTTTATGACATATGTCCTTTTTATGACCTTACATAAAGTTTTATAGTTTTCCTCATCTAGGCCCTGCACCTTCATAATTAATAACATCCTTCACTGATTGCTCCATTCCCTGAATTTCTGCAGTACTTATATTCAGAACCTTATACCATAGCACTTTATTATATAAACTGCATTGCATTGTACTCTAATTACTTCATGTGTTTTCAGTAACTCGTAAGCTCCTTAAGAGAAGAAATCAGATCTTCGATAACTTCTGTGTTTTCTGCACAGTGGCTAGCATAGCTGAGCACTCAGTAAATACAGGTTGACAGTCATTGCTAAACAGGAAGAAGGCGACTGGATCTGGTGGTCCATTCCTCCCCACATTTGTCTTCCCGAAACTCAGGTCATTCTACTTGGCATTTCTTTTGGAAGGCAGACTGTGATGAATGGCTCAGGTTAGGAGCTTCATGGTAAGGTCATCCCTCTCTGTCTTTCCTCAGTTACACGTTGTTGTCTTTACAGGCAAACTGGCCTAGACCGCCTGTCCTCCCCACCAGTGCAAACCTCACGGAGCAGGTTACCCCCACTAGGCCCAGAGGCTGGTGAGCAGAACATGGCCGTTCCCGGATCTTGCCCCGTTTCTGTAAGACAGATTTCATTATGTTTAAGTGCACACTTGATAGTCTGTTGGAAAACAAACAAACGAAATATCATTTTGGCACTTCCAAATGAGCTCAGTACCATAAAATGTCTCCATAATCTGCTTCCTGAAAGTAAATGGCTTGTGAGAATTTACAGGGGGTGGGAGGGTTAAGTCGCCATTTTGTGAGATAAAAACGTGGGTTGGACTAAATCAGACAGTCTAGGTGTCACACAAATATCTGATGGTCAGAATAGTGTAGTGAAGAAAATAGCATGAAGGTTTGGTCAGGAGACAGGCAGATCTGTGTTTGAATTCTGCCACACAAGCTCTCTGTACACTTTGGTATAAATTAATCTCCCTGAGCCATAATTTTCTCATCTACAAAAGGGCGATAATGATCCATGCCTGGAAAAATTGTTGTAAGGATTAAATGAATTTATAGATGTTAAATAATGCCTGGCATAAATTAAGAGAGCAGTAAAATACCCCTGTCATTTTTATCAGCTCTCATTTTTACAACCAATCTTTACCATGTTTATTGCAACGTAGAGGCAGTATTTCCTTCACCCAAGCTCAACTGTGCCATGCCATCGCAAAAGGTCTGGGGAAGGTATACTGCTGGTAGTGCGCGTAACCAGATTTCCAATGACTGCTCACTTCATTCTGATACAAGTAACTCGTGTCTCTTGTATAAAACACAGAAGGACCCCAGGTGTGGGAACATAAAGGCCTAGAGAAAAACCGACAGGCGGTGTTTTCTCTTGCGTTTTTTCTGCCTCTTTGAGCACAGCAACAGAACCCATTCCCAGAGGGCAAGAGTTGCAAAACTTCAATATTTAACCTTAGAATGTTGTGGCTTAGAGTGAAATCATAAAAGAAGGCAAATGTCCTGTAAAAAGAAGTCTGATGCTTCACAAATGCAGAATTATATTTGTTATGATTTAAATTTAGAATTTTATGTGGTTGAGGTTTTTAATTTATATTAACTATTAGGACACTACCATTTTATCAGGTTAAATAATACAGTTATGTAATTAAAATAAATATTGATATTTATGCTTAGTAGACCTTACACTTAGCAATATCTAAATAAAAGTTTTCAAATAAACAAGTGAATGAATGAATAAATGGGTGAATGATTGAAGCATATATAGAGTTTCTTTTGACCTTTTAAGGACTGCATTTATTTTAAACAAGAACATTATTATCCCTCCTTTAGTACAGAAGAAGGCATCTGCAAAACCGAGTGTTGAGTGCAATCCCGGACAGTGTGGAACGGTCGCCTCTTCGAGAAAGATCCCTGACCGTGGAACAGTTTCCAAGGCCCAGCACAACCCATACATTTCGGGTAGGTTCTCTGTGAACCGTAACTTTGATTTTTAAAAATATTTGAAACAATACAAGTCATCCCTCATTTTACTTTTCTTCTAACAGTCAGATACACCTCGGAAAAGTTCATTGACACTGATGGAATTTGCTGGTCACACGTGGACAGGTCAGGGTTTTTTGACAGGTTAGTGTTCTCCATATGTAAATAAAGTGATGTAATATGTGACTTGCCAAGTTTTGGAAAGAGAAATGGAAGATTATTTCCCTTGACAGGACTGTTTTGACTGGTGTAAGAGGAAATGCCAAGTGTTTGTGGTCTATGGCCAGACCTCAGAAATCTCTATAAAGAGCAAAATTGCAAAGACAAGCACTTATCTGCTGTTGGTCATAAAGGGGAAAAGGCCCAAACGCTCTTTATTAGCTTGGGGGCTCACTCTCATAAAAAGGGAAAATGCTGTCTTATGCATCAGCATCGCTCTCTGCTACAGCGTTTTCATACTTTTCTCGTAAATGAAGCTCTGATCTTAGTTCTCGTTGAAGATCTCATTATAAAAATGCTTCATAAAATTAATCCAGGTATTCTAATTATTTTATAATGTGGAGTTTTACCAATAAATACTCATTCTCGGTCTAGAAGGCTATTTGAAGCGTAAAGTTTCTAGTCTCAATTCAGGCCAGTGATGTTTTAATTTTCAAAACTGTTACCGACACTTTTGTTCAAGGAGGCAACATAGGTAACATGAGGTGTTCCGCTCGGCACTCAAATGCCTGGTTTCCTCCTGGCTCTGCCATCCACTAGTTGAGCAATCTTTGGGGTGCCTCAACCTCTCTGGGCCTAAGTTTCTTCTCTTATAACAGGCTGGGTGGAGAAAATAACCGGTGGTAAAATGTATGGAGAGGACCTAGCTAGATACCAAGCATATACACTGTTGCTCAAAAATTATGAACCATTTATATTATAGATAATCTGAAACGTAAAGTATAATTTGCTGTTTTAAGGGAAATAATATATTATAATTTTAAAATAAATGTAGTAAAATTTAAGCATTGGGACAATGCAGGTTTATCAGTTTACATCAGCCCTTCTATAGTTCTATAGCATAAAGATGCTAAAGATTCTTCAGCCTTTTAAGATTTTTCTCCCATGCTGATAGCTCTAGGCTGCTGTGTCTTTTCTTTTTGTTTTTCCTTGTACATTCCCTATCAGTGTTAGTGGTCATTGTCAATGATAACAACTCTTTCTCTAAAAGGCAGCCATGCTCCATTATCACATATTGCTGTAAACATAATTGTAGCTGGTCGAGGGAAGGTAGGCTTCTGAGTTTGTTTATTAATAAATAACAACATCCCAAGTGCTCAGTCTGTGCCAAGTTCTGTGCTCAAGTCTGAGATGCAAACACCAAGGATGTTTTGGTTTGTGCCTCAAGGAACGTTCAGTCTGGTGGGGAAGATGGAAAGGGCTACAAATGTGGTGAGCAGGGACACCTAGCTGGATCTGCAGGTGGATAAAGGGGCCTCTGGAGGAGGCGTGAGCCACACACATCGGCGTGAACCTCACGTGGTGTGAGAGAGAAAGGAGTGAAGGTTGATCAGTATGCTTCTGCGGATGGTCAGGAGACGGTGGTGCTGAAAGAGAGAAGCTGAGGACTTTTGATGAATTCATTGTGGAGGGGTCACCTGGAGTGTGCTGAGGGGAGATGCCTAATAGTTGTTGGGCACACAGGAGTGGAGGTTAGGCGCGGAGCTGGCTCTGAATTTGTTTTGAAATCTGCACTCTTAATTTTTCACCAAATACTAAGTGTATTCTCTTATCAATAATTTTGTGATAAATACTGCTATTGACGGTTGGAGGCCTTATTCATTTCTACAGAAGTGACCAAGGGTACATAAGAGATGTTTTTGTATTTCTAAGGATTTATTTCTATTTTTCTGACAAGCAGGCATGTGGTCTCGTTCTTATTTTTGCTTCCAGGTCAAAAAGCACCAGGAGCTATTAACTTATCAACATTTGTTCTGTGGCAGAAAAAAAAGAAGTTGAGGGGGTATCCCCAAAAGTGGGAAGGATCTTAAGGCAGCTGACATTGCTTCTGCCCCTGCGAAGTAGGAGGGCTGACAGAGCTCCCTACTTGACTTCTGGGGCCTGCGGGATCCATCTCTGGGTAGAAGGTTCTTGCAAACCCACCAGCTCCGGAAGAACACGTGGCCAGCACCTAGGCTTGGTGGAGGGGGTGCACCCTTCCTTCTTCTCGGGACCCAAAATGGCAGTTTTTGCATATGGCTGTTTCCTGATTTGTGTAAAAGTGAGATTAAAAGAAAAGTTTTTTTTCTTTTTAAAAAATATCATCTGCATGGAATATGTAAAACAATTCCTTTGAAAGCTGGAATTTTTCACATTTTAATGAGAATTACTTTTTGGTTGGTGTTGCAGGTTCACAATATCCGTCTAAATCTTTTCAGAGGACAACTTTGACTTCAAGAAAGAGATTCCAGGTGGCATCTTGATGTTACTTCCCCAGAACTACAGCACTGTGGAGTGTTCAGAGCTTGGGCACACCGTTTAAGCTTGAAAACTGGAAGAACAAGTATTATATTGTGTATGTTTGTCTGACGGTCCGAGACGTTAGACAGAGAGACATGCAAACAAACTTAATTTTGAACACTGCATTGTAAGGAAAATAAAAGTTAAACTCACCAACCTTCTTCTTTATTGGAACCTTTATTCCAGTAAAGGTTTCTGAGGCTTTGCTCAGAGGAATCTGATATGTGTTTATAATCCATCCTTTTATCACTTATACGTGGACACATGCATAATTGGTGTATGTTTTCATGGCTACTTAATATCTGAGAGTATATTAATCTGGAAATATGCCATTTTGTAACTTTGTGTCTTGACATTTTTTGTGTCTCATTCTATTATTAATTCCTAGTCACTAATAGATATTACTCCCTTCTTTAGAAAATAGCAAAGTCATCTTTGGTACGACATGCCAGTTTGACTAAGATTCAGATTGTTCTAGTCGTGGTGCTGACTTTCTTACACCTTTTTAAAAAAGTTCTTTCATCATGAACCCCTTTGAGGAATGTCAGTGGCTACATCTCCCAAGCCAGTTTTGTTTTACTAGTTTTCATGTTCCAGTTCAGGCAGTCTGTTTAAAAAGATCCCAAATGTATTGATTTTTAAAGCTGAAGATAAACATAATTAAAATGTATTGCATATGGTTCCATCTTGATTGTTTACGATTGAACGGCTCATGCTTTGGAGGGAAGACTTGGCAGCAGCATCTTCCTTATTTCATCACAATCTGATCTTTGCTCAGATGTCATCTCTGTATGAAAGCTTCCCCTGATCCCTCTGTCTAAAGCAGCAGCTCTCTCCACTCTCTGTCCTCTTGCCCTGCTTTATTTTTCTTCCAAGCATGTGTCCCTATCTGACATTAATATAGAGCATGGACTAGACAACGCAAAGGAGAGGTGATCAATTGGATGCAAGGCTCTAGGGTCATTTTTCTTTTGCCTTCCCGGCAATTGTTTTCCTTTCTGGTGATTTAAATCCTTAGACTCATTTCGATATTCCCAGGTCTCAAATCATCATAATTTCTTCTTTTCTATCCAATAATTATATATATATATATTTCCTTTTTTTTTTTTTTGCTGGGAAAGATTCACCCTGAGCTAACATCTGTTGCCAACTGTCCTCATTTTTGTTTTCCTCCCCAGAGCTCCAGTGCATAGCTGTATATTCTAGTTGTAAGTCGTTCTCGTTCTTCTATGTGAGCCACTGCCACAGCATGGCAACTGACAGACGGGTGGTGTGGTCCCATGACTGGGAACCAAACCCAGGCCACTGAAGCAGTGAGAATGCTGAATTTTAACCACTAGGCCATCAGGGCCAGCTCTCAGATAATTATATGTTATCAATCTAATTTTCATTAATCCAAAATGAAACTTTGTATATATAAAATAGTATCAATGTATAGTAAGTTATTTTCAGATATATTTCTGGTTGTGAGAAGAGAAGATTGTTACCTACTTTTAGATTTCTGGAAATTAAAAAGGATATGGGGACTGAAATTAGTGTTGAGCTTTATCACAGGTGACAAAACCAACATGACCGTAGAGGCTTGCCTCCAATTGATCCTTTCTCCTTGACATTCCCTATTCCATATTCTGTAGTCATGGGATATGGAAGGGAGTAGACACAAGAATGATCAGTGTACCTATACCTCTTCTGGGTGGCCACAGCTCCATAACTCTAGCTAATATTCCTGAGGCTTAGTTACCCACACAAAGCAGACCAAAGCATTTTGAGAATTTTCTAAACTATCCCTAAACATTAGCTATAAAACCTTTCAAGAGAAAGTATCAGTTTTAATTTTGCAGCTGTTAAACATGAGGAATTCCTAGACGTGTGAGCAGGCTGGAGCCTCTGTTTCTAAGGGTCTCTGGGTAAGTGCTCTCTGGTCCGTAATTACTGCTAAATGTGCCCTTTCTATCCATCCTGCTCTATCAGAACTGTTCAGGCTATTTTAAACCAATTTTCATGAACCATCCACCTCAGCCCAAACTTGTTAGAAGGGAAAATGACTGATACACATACTAAACTAACTTTAAGGTAGAGTGTCCAAGATAAATTTTTTTTTCATAGAGAACCACTGAAGAGATTTTATGGTAGCTTTACTTTATTTGGTTTTGGAGTTTTGCAAATAAGACTCTATTTTTTATACATATGGATAAAAATACTTTAAAAAATAGAACCAAATACAGTGATCTTGATTCATATCTTCCAAACATTTTCAATTAGAATATAAAGTACCATTTTAGAGATAACATGGGGGCTGGGCGCTGACATTGACTTTAAAAAGACCTGCTCATAGCATATATTTTTATACGTATGTTAAAGATATAAATGAGATTTGGAGGATAGTAAATAATGCTTATATCAAGGACTGTGCTTTTAAAATGATTAGGTAAAAATTAGCGTTTTCATAGTGATCTACATTGATAAATGAGTCGTATCTTAGAATTTCTCTGTTAAAATTTGAAAAAGGCAAATTGAATTACTGTGGAGATCAATTTTAAAATTCACATTAGTGGCTACATGAATTAAAATGTCTGTTAATTTATCTGAAACCAAAGGAGGAATGAAGAAATTTAAAAATAATATAAAAACATGTAAAATACCATAGAAAACTGCTAGATTTTATAATTTAATATAAAAGGAAGTATCCGTGTTGATGTTATTCTAAACCAGAATGGAATTTCTATACAAATTAAGAGGTATATTTTTATAATATCATAAATTATTTGGGTATTACATTTTTACTGTCATTGTTTTCTTATGACTACAGATCATTGTTCAGGATTTTTAATAAAATATAAAAGCTTTGAAAGAGTTCTCAAAAATTCATTACATTCACAAGGCTTCTTTTTTCTTCCAATTTTTAGAAGAATATAAAAATATTTGGAAGAATATAAAAATTCTTCTAATTTTTATATAATTTGTGTAAATATCTCTTTTCTCTGCAGTTTCTAATACACAAGTTATTCATTCAATTATTTCTAACCACATAGCAAACTTTTCCCAGTGAATTCAAAATATATAGCTATATATATTTGTGAGGGTTTTATGTAATTTACAAATAATCTTTGTTTAAGAAGATGACTTTCTTGTGTGGGAATCATCATGGATTTATTATTTCATCAAAGATTTATCAAGTACCTTCTTTGTGTAAGATTGTGTTCTAAGCATTGGACCGAACAAGACAAAAGTCTTTGCCCTAATAGAACTTAGATTCTAGTGGAGGAGACAGATTATAGACAAATCAATAGAAGTATAATATAAAGTCAGGTAGTAATAAGTGCTATGAAGAAATGTAAACCAGGGCTAGCCCTGATGGCCTAGTGGTTGAAGTTTGGTGCTCTCACTGCTTTGGTGGCCCAGGTTCGTTTCCCAGTTGTAGAGCCACAGCACCTGTCTGTCAGTTGCCATGCTGTGGCTGTGGCTCACATAGAAGAGCTAGAAGTACTTACAACTAGGATATACAACCATGTACTATGGGAGCTTTGAGGACAGAAAAAACAGAGTGCAGTTGGCAACAGATGTTAGCTCAGGGTGAAGCCGTCCCTGCAAACAAACAAAAAAGAAACATAAACAAGAAACATAAACAACCAAGGTGACAGAGAGTGAAAGAGCTGCAACTTTAGCTATAAGAGTCAGGAAGGCTTTATTGCAGAGGTAATGTTTGAGCAAAGTCTCTAAGAAGATGAGAAAAGAAGCCATGTAGATACCAAAAAAAAAAAAAATTCTAGAGATAGAAAAAAACACACAGACCTAAAACAGGAGCATACCTGGAGGTTTGAAGAACAGCAAAGAGGCCAGTGGGACATGGGATGGAATTAGCAAGGAGTTGAATACGAGATGAGATCAATGAAGTAATAGAAGCTGAGGGATTAGGATCCTTATTGGCCTTGGAAATTGTAAGTTATTTGAAATAGGAAGCCACTGGAAAGTTTTGAGGACAGAATGGTGTAATCTGACACAAGATGATGGTTCAGATCAAATAATTGTGGTGCAGCTGGGAAATGTCAAGGGACTTGGGACATGTTTTGAAATTTGACCAACAGAATTTGCTATTGGCCTTGATGTGGAGTATGACTAAAAAAGAATCAAGATTGACTCCAAGGGTTTGGCTTACCACTTGAAGAGATGGTGTTGTCATTTACTGAAATTGGGAAGGTTGGAAGCATGTTGGGACGTGTTATGTTTGAGATGCCTATTAGATGCCCAAGTAGAGATATTGAGGTACTTATTTGGATATTTGCACCCGGGGTTTAGAGAAGAGGTATAGACTGGAGGTATAAATTTGGTGATTGTCAACATATAGATGGTATTTAAATACTGAAATGGATAAGATAACCAAGAGAGTGAGAGAAAAAAGAATTCTGAGCATTGGGCATTTTAACATCTAGAAGTATGAGATGTGAAGAGAAACTAGCACAGCAGACTGAGAAAAGAATGACTGGTGAGGGAGAAGGAAAATCAGGAGAATAAAAATCAAGAGGATATGGAATCCTCAAAGTTAATTAGGGGAAAACGTTTTTCAAGGAAGCAATAAGGACACAAACATGGTGAATGCTGTTGACAAGTCACTTTAGATAAGGTCTGAGAAATGACTTTAGGATTTAGCCACATGGAAGATATTGGTGACCTTGACAAGATCTTTGTTAGTGGAATAGACAAGGCAAAAGCTTGCTGGCAGACAGTTCAGGAGAGAATAAGAGGAGAGGAACTGAAGACAATATGCATGGACGGTCTTTTAAGGAATTCTTCTGTAAATGAAGCAGAGGAATGGCTCTAGAAGGAGATGTGGATTCAAGAGTGATTTCAGATGGGAGAAAATGGATGTTATATACTGTTGAGAATGGTCCAGTAGAGAGGGAAAACTGATGATCCAAAAAAGAAAGAGGAAAGTGCCAAGAGCAATGTTCTTTGGAGGGGCCCAAGTAGATGGGATAATTTGAGGTAGGAGCATGTTCAGTTCAAACTTCACCAATCTTGGATAATTTACCAGTCTTTGTATGTAAAAATGTGTTAATTCCTTGTTCTGATAAAATTGAATAAAAAGCTTTTTACCCCCACTTCATATATCTCTCTAATAGATTCTCCTCTGAAGCTTCCCATGTAGAAGCTTCAAGTTTTTGGAGAGGCTATAGTGAGAGGAATGTGGTCGAGCAACCACAGGCACAGTGGCGTCTGTGCATATAAACACACTGGATCCATGAGTGCACATGCTGATAAAGAGGAGGAGGAGTGAAAATGGAAGAGGAAGAATGCAACTAGGAATTCAACAGAGAATTCAACTAGGAATTCTAGTTCTTCAACAGAGAACTACGATCTGTGGATAAATAATCAAATTGAAATTCTGGAACTGAATAATTTGATGACTGAATTGAAGGAATCAATAGCTAAGTCTAACAACAGATTAGACAGCTGCCAAGAGGATTAATAAACTGGAAGGCAGGTCAGTAGACAATATTCATTTGGAAGCATAGAGGAAAAAAATGGATATTGCAGGAAAGATTGTGAGACCATGTGAAAAAAATAGGCCATATATTGAGACGTCAAGAAACTCTCAACAAGGGGCTGGCCCCATGGCTGAGTGGTTAAAGTTCATGCACTCTGCTTCAACAGCCTGGGTTCATGGGTTTGGATCCTGGGTGCAGACCTCCACCACTCGTCAAGCCATGCTGTGGTGGTGACTCATATGCAAAATAGAGGAAGATTGGCATAGATGTTAGCTCAGGGCTAATCTTCCTCAAGCAAAAAAAAAAAAAAAAACAAGGAAGATTGGCAACAGATGGTAGCTCAGCATGAATCATCCTCAGCAAAGAAAGTCTCAACAAATTTCAAAGGCTTGAAATCATTCAGTATGTTCTCTGATTAGTTGAAATTAAACTAGAAAAAGTAGCAGAAAGATAAACAGAAAGTTCAGAAATGTTTGAAAACTAAGCAATACAATTCTAAATTATCTATGAGCTAAAGGAGAAATCACAACAGAAATCATAGGGCCAGCCCAGTGGCATGGCAGTGAAGTTCACACACTCCACTTTGGCAGCCCAGGGTTTGCAGGTTCAGATCCTGGGTACGGACCTGCCCACTGCTTATCAGGCCATGCTGTGGCAGGCGGCCCACGTCTAAAGTAGAGGAAGATGGGTATGGACGTTAGCCCAGGCACAATCTTACTCAGCAAAAAGAGGAAGATTGGCAATGGATGTTAGCTCAGGGCTAATCTTCCTCATCAAAAAAAAAAAAAAAAAGAAATTATAAAAATATTTAAACATAATGATAATGAAAATATATTCATAATAGCATTATTGACAACAGTCAAAAAGTGGAAACAACCCAAATGTCCATCAACTGAAGAATGGATAAACAAAATGTAGTGTATATATATACAATGGAATATTATTCAGCCTTGAAAAGAAATGAAATTCTGATTCATGCTACAACATGGAAGAATCTTGAAAATGTTATGCTAAGTGAAATAAGCCAGACACAAAAGGACAAATATTCTATGATTCCATTTATATGAATTACCTAGAATAGGCAAATTCATAGAGACAGAAAGAATAGAGGTTACAAGGGGGAGGTGAGAATAGAGGCAAAATAGTTGCAAGGTAGATTCCAAGAAAGCAGAAGAGCTGAAATGATAACAAAAATCAATAAAATTGAGAATAAATGCACACCAGAGGGAAAAAAATCAACAAAACCAAAAGTGGTTTTTTGAAAAGATTTACAAAGTTGATAGCAAGGCTGATCAAGAAAAAAGGAGAGAAGTCATAAAATAATATCAGGCCTGAAAATGGGCATATTACAACCGATCCTACAGATGTTAAAATGTAATCTGTATACTATTAGTAATTTGATTTGATAATTTAGATGAAATATTTAAACTCCTTGAAAAATATCACAAAATGTCATAAAATGAAACCTCTTAATCTCAAGCTCCTGTGCCTGATGCACAATAATGTACTTGGAGATGGAGAAAGGTTTATTCAAATTGGCCAAAACAAAAAGGTGGGAGCATAGGTTCTCTCAAAGCTACCTTAACAATAGATGAAAGCAGTGGGTTTTATAGAGCTGAGGGGTGTGGCAGGAGGAGTTTTGGAGAAACAATGGGGTAATCCGTGTTTCTTTCACTCCAGATAAGCCCTTGGGCAATCTGA
This sequence comes from Tapirus indicus, assembly GCA_031878705.1. Lineage (NCBI taxonomy): Eukaryota > Metazoa > Chordata > Mammalia > Perissodactyla > Tapiridae > Tapirus > Tapirus indicus. The sequence continues at coordinate 26,057,226 of CM062937.1, read as the reverse complement.
CTTCTGGGCATCAAGGCCACTTGGGAGCTGATTATCTGGTGATCCTTGAAGGCATTCTTTTTCTTCTGCAAAACAAGCTCATAAATCCTTGTGACCCTTGAGTTATCCCTCAGGTAAAACAGGAAAACAGCAAATTTACAAGATTAACTTTTTTTCATAACAAAGTCAAAAGGTAATGTTATTGAATTTTTATAGTGACCCTCAGGTACCTGGCTTCAATCACCAGACAAAGAAGAAATAGAAAATCTGGAAAGATTTGTATCTTTTATAAGACTTAAATCTGGTATTAAAAACTTTCCCACAAAGAGAACTCCAAGTCCTGACAATTTCAATAGTTAATCCTTCCAAATATTCAAGGAAGAAAACAGCATCAGTAACACCAAAATAGAAAAATCTTTTTAAGATAATAGTCATTTTGTAAGTCTAGTATAACCTTGATAAGGATATTATTTAAAAAAGGGAAATTATAGGCCAACCTCATCCCTGAACATAGATGAAACACTCTTAAGCAAGACGTAAGCAAGTCAAATCAGTTATGCGTGAAATGGATAATACAACCATCCAAATCAGATTTATTTCAGAAGTGCAAGTTTGGTCTACCATGTGAAAAATAATGAATGCAACAAATGATGTCAAGGAAAACAACCATACGATTTTCTCGACAGATGGAGAAAAAGCCTCTGAAAAAAATCCATTCATAGTAAATTTTCTTAGTAAACGAGAAAGAGAAGAAAACAACTATTATCTGATAATGGCTATCATTATCAGAAACAATACAAAAAATTTCTGCTATCACCAAGGTTATTCATCATCATATAGGATATCCTAGACAGTCCAACAGGGCAAGGTTAAAATATTAAAGGGTCTTAAGAATTGGGAAGAAAAAAAAATTCATTCTTCACAAAAAATTGATTATGTAGGTAGAAAATCCAAAGTAATCTAGCTATACTTAATCAATATGTGATTTCAGCAAGTTCATTGAATACAAGGTCAACAGGAGTGATGTCGGCATCTTGGCAGAGTGAGTTGTTCCATTTGTCTCTCCCCTCTTACAACCAGTCAGACATCCAATGACCAACAGGGAATTCCTACACAGCAAAACAGGATGCATAAGAGATCCAGGCATCTATATGTTACTGATACAAGCTCAACACAAGATTGACATAAGGGAAGCCATGTTGTAGAAAAGAAACTATATTGTAACTTTGAATAACCTCTGACTAACTAACCCAGACATGCTCTGTGGATTTTATGGCCCCTCCCAACTGGTAAAAGTTGATAACTTTCTTCTCTTGAGTTCCTTAAGAATGTGATGACCTCCAGGCAGAAAGTCTATGCTGATAGCCATCATCAATGACAACTGAAAGATCAGGGTGTAGGGTGTTGCTCTTGTCTCTGATGCACATCCAGTAAAACGAAAGACTATCAGGAACTAAGAACAGATATCTGCCCCACCTAGAGATCAGATGGATGCCCCCATCCTGAGACTAGCCACCTATATAACTGGCCTGTAGTCTTTGTTTTTTAAGATGATTCTTTTGGACATTAGTTGGCCATCTCTCCCCTTGCCAGAAAACTGTAATGGACTACCCTTTCTCTGCTACCATCTTGCCTCATACACAAAAATTAACTCAAAATGGATTAAAGACTTGAATGTAAGACCTGAAACCATGAAAATTCTAGGAGAAGACATAGATGGTACCCTCTTTAACATCAGTCTTAGCAGCATATTTTCAAGTACCATGTCTGACTGGGCAAGGGAAACAATAGAAAAAATAAACAAATGGGACTACATCAAACTAAAAACCTTCTGCACAGCAAAGGAAACCATCAACAAAACAAAAAGACAACCTCACAATTGAGAGAAGATATTTGCAAACCATATATCTGATAAGGGGTTAATATCCAAAATATATCAGGAACTCATACATCTCAACAACAAAAAAACTAACAACCCAATTAAAAAACGGGCAAAAGATCTGAACAGACATTTCTCCAAAGAAGATATAGAGATGGCCAACAGGTACATGAAAAGATGTTCAACATCATTAACTATCAGGGAAAAGCAAATCAAAACTACAATGAGGCATCACCTCACTCCCGTCAGAAGGGCTATAATTAACAAGACAGGAAACAAGTGTCGGAGAGGATCTGGAGAGAAGGGAACTCTCATACACTGCTGGTGGGAGTGCAAAGTGGTGCAGCCACTATGGAAAACAGTATGGGGGTGCCTCAAAAAATTAAGAATAGAACTACCATATGATCCAGCTATTACACTGCTGGATATTTATACAAAGAACATGAAAACCCCAATATATAAAGATACATGCACCCCTATGTTTTTTGCAGCATTACTCATAATCGCCAAGACTTGGAAGCTACCTAGGTACCCATCAAGGGATGAATGGATAAAGAAGATGTGGTATATATACACAATGGAATACTATTCAGCCACAAGAAATGATGAAATCCAGTCATTTGTGACAACATGGATGGACCTTGAGGGTATTATGCTAGGCGAAATAAGTCAGAGGGAGAAAGTCAAATACCGTATGATCTCACTCATAAGTAGAAGATAAAAACAACAACAAACAATCACATAGAGACAGAGATTGGATTGGTGGTTACCAGAGGGGAAGTGGGGGAGGAGGGAGATGAAGGGGACGATTAGGCACATGTGTGCAGTGATGGTTTGTAATTAGTATTTGGGTGGTGAACATGATGTAATCTATGCAGAAATTGAAATATAGTGATGTACACCTGAAATTAAATAATAATAATAATAAAAGGAAGACAGATGCAAAGGAGTACATGTACAATGATTCCATGTTCTATTGTATGATCTGGGTGCTGGCTACATAGAAGTGATGTTTGCTCACAAAACTGTACATTTAAGTAATTTGCACTTTATCTGATCTTGGTGTCTGTGATTCAAAACTCATGACAAAGTTTCCTGCTATCCTGATGATTTGACGTGCATAAATATGTAGATAATATAGTTCTATATCCAGCCAGAATTTATTTTTATAATCTAAATTAAACAGGTTTTTCATATTGGGAATCATTCCAAGTGACAGGAAATTTAAGGAAATCAAAGTGTTAGCATTTACAAAGTCATTCTGTAGTTTATAACATATTCTGGCCCATGACTTTAATTTTCAAAAGCACTTACTTCAAGCAGCGGAGCATAGCAAGCAAACATCTTCCCAGTGGGAAGAGATTCATCCTTTAATACAGAATGAATCTTCAGAAGAGAAAGTAAGGAGACATCTTCCTACTGAGTTGGATTAGTTCCATGAAACTGACCATCAACATGGTTACAAATGTAAATAGATTGTCTTCCCATTGGCAATGCAATGTTTCCTACCCAGAGCATCTTTCCATCTTGTGGTGGACATTCTGAGGTGCAACACTGTGTACTCTGTTGTCAGGAGAGAAGGATGTTGCCATGTATGTCTTGCGTGCCTGGCCATCTGACTGGTTTAGACTGAAGTTTCAGTATTGCGAGGCAGTGTGAGAAGGGTCCCTCCGGTGATAAGGAAAACATGGGAAAGATGACTAAGCAAACAAAGAGACAGGGCTTTTATTTTGTTGTCCCTTTTCAAAAAAATCTTCAGTACCCTCTTCCTCATCAACAAATTGCCTTCAAAATAAAGATGAAATTTCTAAGCATGGCACTCAAGGTCTATTTAAGTTTACTCCGTGCTACCTATCAACATTATCTTGCTCTGGTCACCAGAAGCCACCCTGTGCTCCAGGCAGGGGCCCCCTATGCTGCCTCTTGAACGCATCATATCCTTCCGTGCTTTGGAGCATTTCTTTGCTCATGTTTACGGCTGCCTGCCTGGAGCACCCCCCACCACACCACACCCAGCTTTCCCCACTTCTTGGGGACAGCGGTTGTATGTTACATTCCTTGCTTTGTCCATAGAGATTAGCAGAGAGTCAGATACTATAGACAAATCCTGTACTTTTATAGCAGAAATCGACCTCATAGTTCAACCTCAATCCTTTAGAGAGAAGGAAACTAAAGCCCACGAGACATAGAGATATGAAATAAATACATTTTTTCAAAGTCTTAAAGTGATTAAACACTGTAGAATGACAAGAGATTTTCACATATTGGGGTAGATGGGGTAACTGTTCTGATTCAAAACTGATTTGACTTGAACTAAAAAACGCCTGACTTTGGCCTGTAAAACATACATTGTACATCTGCTTTAACGATTAAAGTAAAGAATGCACTCTCTTAAGAATGCATACTTCCCCTCCTACGCCCTATTGGTAACATGCTGTTGGTGATGCCTGTATTAGTCCCTTTCCTGACTTCAGGGCCAGGTTGACCCACTAATTTGCAACTGAATACTTTGAAACTTTGATGAATATGTATCCTGGGTGTGTTTAATGTATGTTCTTTGTTCCAAAAAGATATGACTGTACTGAAAACCACATTTCTCCGGAGCACTTTCTTCCTTTCTGCAAAAGGACTTCCTGGGTTATGATCCTCACTCTGACTCAAGTAAAACTCACCTTATTTCTCTTATCTATAGAACAGTTATTGGTTATTTTGCTTCGATAAGAAGTAAACAAAAAATGTAAGTTCTTCTCCATTCCCACTCCATAGAGTGGATCAATATATATATACTTCCAGGCATTAGTCTAGCTGGAGAGAAACTTTTTCTCCCAAAGATGGCATTGTCTCCCAAAGAGGCCCTGCAAGTGGCTGTGGGCAAGCTATACAATAGCTGCAAGTAACACTAATCTAATTAAGCAAAGTAGGAATCAAGGGCATTTCTCAATATGTCATCTTCCTTGGCACTTTTCCTATAGCTTAGAAACCTGCTGCTAGAAGGACACTCCTAGCCCAGTCCCTTTGTAAGAAGGATCGAGTGTAGATAAGGGAACTTGAGTCAGGATTGGGGTAACTCCACCTGGAGAAAAGAGAGAAATTGGTAATCAAGGAACAGAGCACTTGCACAGAACTGTCCTTCTCTTTTCCTTCCGCAGGCTCGGTGGATTGTCTTCATTCCCGTTGGAGAGTACTCCACAACCACTGTCTCCTTAACAAACCCTCCTCTCCCAGCATCTCTCACTTCTACCTCTGTCAGAGACCCTGACCTTCATCCTCTCCTACCCGCCCCTATCTTTTTCTCTTAGGTACTGGCTTTTCTAGGTCCCAAGGATATTTTGGAAAATATTTGGATCACAACCACCTAACTCGGCTCTCCCGGGTCTCAGTCACCCTGATACCAAACCAAGTGAGTAAAATAAGACTCTACACCAGTGGAAGTTGTCTCACAAAGTAAAGTGTATTTGCAGCAAATAAGAGGCCACAAGGAATCATTTCCAAAGTCATGGCGTCCCCGAACAAAGGGAAGCAGGAAATTTTATTTCGGTTGGGGAATGGATATTCAAAAGGGGTAGGCAGGTACACAGCAGATCATGGTAATAAGGCTTAAATTCCTCTTGAAGAGATCTTCGCATTAAAAACAAGGCAAGGTCATGGGGTAGCTCTTGTAGGGAGGCTTGGTTAGCTTCAGGGTGGTTGCTGGCTGTGTCTCCTTAACATAAAAAAACAACTTGGAAAAACAGTTAAATGCTGCCAAACGCACCCTTGAGTTTCTCCAGGCACTAGCTGGTGACAACCCAATGCTAACTGATAAGTGGCGGCCCTACGGCTGCCCTAAATCAAAGTAGGGAGCTGCTCTGAGTAACCCTGATGCAGAAGCCAGGATGCCACCAGCCTCCCGGGAGGCAGCCAGGCCTAGCAGCGTGGAACACTGCCCACTGGGCAAGAAACCATGAAGTTAGATACCAAGCTGAGAAAAAAATAAGCTCCAAAGGTCGAATTTCAAACCAGATGCCTCTATTTCAATTTTAAAACAGACTGCTCACTCCGGCCAGAATTCTCCCTTGCCCAGCAGCGGGGTCCTCTAACCCCCAGCTCCGTGCACCTGACCCTAGGGCGCCTCTCCATCACAGAACTGCCTTAAATTTCACCTCCATTCGCCTGCCCCCTCCACTTAAGTGCCTTTATTTACATTCAGCACACTCTACGGAGCCCCGAAGCTGTTTTCTGGTCTTTCGTTTCCTGCTTGAACCAAACAAAGAGGCCCGTGTGCATGACGTAGGCTTTTGCCGTGCACAATAACAACCCCGCTTTGGTGTTTTCCTCCCAGCCTGGGAGGCTTCCGTCTCGGGGTCCCCGCTTCTGGGCTGCCAGGCTTGTGCCTACCCTCGGCGGAGGAGGAAGAAGCGAGCCAGCCTGGCGCCACCTCTTCCCAGTCGCGGACGCGCCCCCATCTCTGCAGCCCGGGGCTCCTCCCAGGACTAGCGCACTCCAACTCCAGGGGCTGGACCACGCCTGCGGCTGCGAGCACCCCGCCCCCGGCGTCCTGGCAGCCTCAGTCCCTGTGCGAGGGGACCGCCGGCGCGATGATGGCCCTGTGGCTGGTGCACATGGGGCAGAACCTGCTGCTCTGGGGCGCACTGAGCGCCGTCTCCCTGGCGGGCGCCACCCTAATCCTGAACGTCCTGCAGATGGTGGCGAGCTACGCGTGGAAGTGGCAGCAGATGAGGGCTGTCCCGACGTTGCCCGGCGCCTACCCCTTGGTGGGCCACGCGCTGAAGCTGAAGCCGGACGCGAGAGGTAAGGGACCGCGCCCAGGCCGGCCGCATCCCCACCGAGGGCTGGTGGCCCGCGCGAGCCCGCCTGGCAGGGAGCCCGGGCGCTCCTCCCGCAGTCCGGGGTCCGCCCCGTACGCCCTCTCATCGGCCCGGAAAAGTTCCCTGTGCTGGCTGCTAGCAGAGAGAAGAATCTGTTACCCGCTGGAGAATGGATTCCCAATTCTTTCCAGTTTTCTCTCCAGTTTATGACACTTGACAAAATTGCTAGTGCCCTCCATTCCATAGGAACTTTTTCTTTATTTATAGCATTATGTGTAGTATTTCTAAACTCCTGTCATTATGCTTTTTCTCTTCTTTTCCCTCCTTGTAGCTGCTCCTATCTCAAAACACTGCCTGTCTTTTCTTCTTTCTTGGCTGGTAAAGCCTTAAGGGCAGAAATTTCCCTGGAGCAGGGTAAATACCTTGAAACTTAGAATGACCCTCCTCTATCTCTGTCTCTCTCTCTTTGGAAAATAAGAGATGGCAGGTTCATTTGAGGTCCCTCCCACCCCAGACATCACAAGACTTGTCTACAACTTTCATTTCATCTTGACCTTCATATTTTAGCCCTTTTAAGGAGGTTACATAAATAGAATAAACTATGATCGCAGGGCCTTCAGCAAATTCATACTGCAGGTTTCAAAAGTCTTCTTTATTAAAGAGTGACTTGTTTTTTATTGAAATCGTCTTTTTGAGGAGAGAGATTTATATTATGTTTTGTTGATGGAAAAAAACACATCGTTTTAAGTTAGAAAGCTCTCAAAAGTACCTGTTATTTGCAATCCCCCATCGGGGATGTTGAATTAGATCTCAGCACTTCATTTTCATGAGTGTAGAAGGTGAGATACCCAGAGCTGAAAAGATGGGCCCCAAATGACATATTTTAAGATGAGCCTGGGACCAGAACCCCATCCCCCCTCAGATTAATTGTTAATAGTAGTTTTACAGGCTGAACATTAACTCCAAAACTTGAAGGATTATTTCTTTCCCACTTGTTTCCCCAAATAAAAACAATGTCATTTCAACTTCATAGGCATACAATGAAGTCTCATAGGAGAGTGTTTACCAAAATATTGAAAATGTTTTCTGGCAGAAGAAATTCAAGTAAACCTTTTGCCAACTAAACATTAATGTGACTAATGTTACAAGTAATCCAACAATGCATTTAGATATGGGAAAACCACATTTGTAAAAATCATCTTGGTTAATACTAAAAGTAGAGCTAACCTTCCTCTTCTACCCTAAGGCTTGAAGGGGAGGAAGTCTATCCTCTACCCTCTCTGAGTCCTTTCTGGCTGGGCTACAAATTAAATTGACATGAGACCGAATAGCAGGAGAAAATCAAACAAAGATTTATAACATGAATACATGGGAGAGACCCGGGGAAACTGAGTATCTCGACAGGATGCAGGAGGTTCTCCTCTTAAATAGAAAGACAAAGGAGGATGTTGGGGGTGGGAGGGGTCAGCTATAGGAGATTACCAGAAAAGCACAGTAAACAAGAGTATGCAGATTTAAGTCCTTCCTTTCTGCACTGATAAGAGTTTCTGGAGATAAGGTCATCCCCTCTGCTTCCTGGTACAGAGAGGGAGACACCTTTACAATGGAGATTTTCCTTATAAATGTAAATGTCTCTTACAAAGGATAACTTCTACTTTTACTTGGAATGGGCTTAGCAAGGACCCTCCCAGTGTATCCATACCCAGAGTTAAATTCTTTTTGGCAGTTAGTGTGTGTTTGGGGTGGGGGGTGGGGGTGGGGGGCTGGGGAGATGTGGGGGTGGGGGTGTCAAAGTTTCTTTCAGAGAAAATAAGGTAAAGAGACATATTTTGACATGGCTAATTCTGATCCCCCACAGGCTTTATAAATATTAAAAAAAAAATTTGTGTAGAAATATAGATTCCCCCCACCCCCCAACAAGAAACAATATACCTAAGAAATCTCATCATATTCTCTTGGGGAATTTTTCTAATAATTGAAATCTCTGAGTAAGACCTGTTTCAAAACAAACTGTGAGTTGATTGGAGTATTTAAAGTAATTCTCCTTGGAGTTACTTTCTGTGTGAAGAGAATGACAATGTCCTGTCTTTTACAAAGGGACTTTTTAATCCATCAACAAGTACTGGATTTTGGCTTCAGGCGAACCTTTGCTCAATTTCCAGCTCTGCAACCAAGTTGTTTCACTTTGAGAAGTTGCTTAAAACTCTCTAAATTAGAGGTTTTTACCCTTTGCTTGTAAAAGTAACTACATTACAAAGTTATTTTAAGGATTAAATTTAACGCATGCTGTTTCTAGATCATCACTGTCTAGAATTTGGTTGGAATAAATTCTTTAATTGTCAATCAAGCATTTATGGAGGCCCTGCTTTGTGCCCAGCGTTGAGCTTAGCAAAACTGGGGATTTTCTAAGATATATTCCCTGTTCTCAATAACCTTATCTCTTACACGAGAGGCTGTGTCTTTCATTTTGTGGCTACTGTCTAATTTCTGGCCTCAGTAATCTCACCCGGAGTGTTGCAGTTGACTTCCAACTAGCCTCTCGAACTCTAATCTCTTGCTATTCTGATCCACTATTTCAACACCCGCTGTCCCCAGCTGCTCCCTGCTATTGGACCTGATACCCTCAAACTACAGACTCAGACTTCCCTGTCTCCTCTGTCAGACCAGACCGAGGCGGGCAGTGTATTAGCATGAAGCATAGTAGTTTGACTCAGCTCTTTGCACAGCAATTTTGACAACTGTTTTGACCGGAAGACATCGTGAAGCAGTATGGTGTATTGGTTAAGATGGCACATTCAGGGGTCTGACTGCCTTGGGTACAAAGCCAGGTTCTACCATTTGCTAGCTCTGTGATATTGCACAAGTTACTTAATTGTGCACAATTTCCCCAATTGTTTAATGGCAGTAATAAGAGTGCTTCTGATCTAACTGGGATGAGGCATAAAAAACATAATGCATTTATAACCCTTAGCACTGGATCTGACATATAATAACCTGCCAGAGCAAATACATAGGGCACAATCAATGTTAGCTATTTTAGGATGGTTATTATTAGGTTGTGATGTACCCAAATGTGCAAACACTTTAAAAAAAATCATTCCTATTTGTTTAGTATTATATGCAATGGACATCCCTGAGCCTTGGCCCCTCGCCCACTGTCTTTTCAGCAGCTTGCCCTTTCAGCAGGGGTGGGCAAAGCTTAGGGATGGGTGAGGAGCAGTGATGGGCTGAGCATGTACATGTTTACTGACACTGAAAAAGAGCTGAAAAGTTTAATAGTTTGTTTTTTTATGCCATGTCAGTTTGTCCCTGGTGCCCACATTCATCTGTCAAAACAGCCCTGTCAAAATCTCAAGTGCCATATTAGTAGCCTCACAGTGGGGTTGGAATTGTCAAGTCAGGCCTCATGGGTATCAACACAGAAAATGTTGATTCCCAAGTTTTCCTCACTACTGTGATGCAGTAGTTGGGATTGATGGCCACCATTTCCCTGCACCCAACAGAAGGACCAGCCATAAAGCAGGGCCAGTGCCGCTAACCCTGGCTGCATTGAACCCTAGCCTTTTTTCCACCCCCAGAAGCTTCCTGTGGTCCCAGCATACCCAAGTTGTTCACAGATCTCACACACATTAGTGTTATTGTCCTAAAATACAACTTCAGTCATGCTAGTCCTCTTCAGAACTTCAGTTACTCCCTAGAGCCTATAAAAGAAAATCAAACTTCCATGGCCCTCCAGTGCTCCAGTCGTATCTCCCAGTGTTATCGTCCCCCATCCTTTGCTGACGCTGGACCTCCAGGGAGTTTTCAGACCTCCATGCTTCTGCTCTGCTATTTCTGTTGCTTGCTTTACATTCTCTTCTCCCAGCCCACTTCCCCTTTTCTGCCTACAAAAATCCAACTCATTCTTTAATACTCAAGTGCCATCTCTTTCATGAAATTTCTCCAGTCCTCTCAATGAGTCAATAGCTCCTTGAACCTAAACTTCGATTTTAGTACCCATTTCATTCTCTCTGGTGTTGTGATTAGTTGTAGAAGTGACCATCTCCCAGGATTATAAATTCCTTGAGAGTAGGGAGTGTGTCCTCTGGACGTGCACATTCCTTGCATGTGGAATACCTGTGTGAGCATATTGTATTTCCACAGAGAATTAAGGTACTTCCATCATATTCATTCTCATTTCTGGACATGTAATAGGAAACTGATTTGATTGACTGCAAAATTCCCAGTGTAGGGATTATTTAATCCTTACATTGTCTTCAGTGCTGCTCAGCAGTTCTTTTTAGTTCAATGATTCTTTCTTATATTCACTATGACAGATCTTCCACATTTTTGTCACATTTCCAAACCCAGTTCCACCACGTGGACTCTTAAGTTATAAACTTTTCCCCGATATTAAAGAAAATATAGACCCAAGCCAATTATTTATATATTTGTGTGTGTATGTGTTCTCCCACTAACAAAACGTTTTTAAAATCTTCCTCCAGCTTACTTCTCATTCTCCACTTCAGAAAAATAAAGCTCCCCCTTTTCTTTTTAAAATTTTGTTTACTTTGAAATAATTTTAGACCTACACAAAAGTTGAAAAAATAGTACAGTTTCCATATGCCCTTTACCCAGCTTCCTCTAAAGATGACATCTTACACAATTAGTTTAATTATTAAAACTAGGAAATTAGCATTTGTACAATATTATGAATGAAACTACAGCCCTTATTTGAATTTGACAACTGTTCCCAGTAATTTCCTTTTTATGTTTCAGGACTCAATCCGAGATCTCACAGGGAGTTTAGTTGCTGGGTTCCCTGTATTATGTTCCCTGACACTAGTCTTTCCTAATCTGTGACCCTGACACTTTTACTGAGTACTGGTCAGGTATTTTGTAGAATGTCTCTGCGTTTGGATTTGTCTATTGTTTTCTCATAGTTATGTTGAGGTTGTGCTTTTTTGGCAAGAATACCATAGGAGTGATGTTGAAAGCTTTTCCTCTACGATCAGGAACAAGACAAGGGTGCCTACTCTCACTACTTTTATTCAACATAATATTGGAAGTCCTACCCAGAGCATTTAGGCAAGGAAAAGAAATAGAAGGCATCCATTATCAGAAAGGAAGAAGTAAAACTCTCACTATTTGCAGATGATGTGATATTATATATAGAAAAACCTTAAAGACTCCACCGAAAAACTGTTAGAACTAATAAATTCAGTAAAGTTGCAAGACACAAAATCAAGATACAAAAATCAGTTGCATTTCTATACACTAATAGTGAACTACCAGAAAGGGAAATTAAGAAAACACTCCCATTTACAGTTGCATCAAAAAGAATAAAATACCTAGGAATAAATTTAACCAAAGAGGTGAAAGACCTGTACACTGAAAACTATAAGACATTGATGACAAAAATGGAAGGAGACACAAATAAATGGAAAGATGTTCCATTCTCATGGGTTGGAAGAATTAATATTGTTAAAATGTCCATACTACCTAAAAGTCCACAGAGTAAATGCAATCTATCAAAATTCCAATGGCATTTTTCACAAAAGCAGAACAATTCTAAAATTTGTATGGAACTACAAAAGACTGAATAGCCATCACAGACTTGAGAAAGAAGAACAAAGCTGAAGGCATCACACTTCCTGATTTCAAACTATATTACAAAGTTATAGTAATAAGAACAATATAGTATTAGTGTAAAAAAGACACACAGATCAATGGAACAGAATAGAGAGCCCAGAAATAAACCCATGCAAATATGGCCTGTTAATTTACCACAAAGGAGCCAAGAATATATAATGGGGAAAGGATAGAGTCTTCAATAAACGGTGTTGGGAAAACTGGACCACTATCTCACGCCATTCACAAAAATTAACTCAAAATGGACTAAAAACTTGAATGTAGGACTTGAAACCATAAAACTCCAAGAAGAAAATGTATAGGCAGTAAGCTCCTTGACATTGGTCTTGGTGATGTTTTTTTTGGATTTGACACCAAAAGCAAAGGCAACAAAAGCAAAAATAACCAAGTGGAACTACATCAAACTAAAAAGCTTCTGCACATCAAAGGAAGCCATCAAAAAATGAAAAGACAGCCTACTGAATGGGAGAAAATATTTGCAAATCATTCATGTGATAAGGAGTTAATATCCAAAATATATAAAGAACTCATACAACTCAATAGCAGAAAAGCAAATAATCTGATTAAAAAATGGACAGAGAATCTGAATAGACATTTTTCTAAAGAAGGCATACAGATGGCCAACAGATACATTAAAAGGTGTTCCACGTTAGTAACCATCGGGGAAATGCAAAATCAAAACCACGATGAGATATCACCTCACACCTGTTAGAATGGCTATTATCAAAAAGACAAGAAATAGCAAATCTTGGTGAGGATATGGAGAAAAGAGAACCCTTATACAGTGTTGGTGGTAATGTAAATTGGTGCAGCCACTATGACAAACAGCTTGGAGGGTCCTCAAAAAATTAAAAATAGAACTACCATATGATCCAACCATTCCCCTTCTAGGTATTTATTGGAAGGAAACAAAAATACTAACTCAAAAAGCTATATGAACCCCCATGTTCATTGTAGCATTATTTATAATAGCCAAGACCTGGAAGTATATATATATATATATACACACACACACACACACGTGCACACACACAAAGGAATATTATTTGGCCATAAAAAGAGGGAAATCCTGCCAACATGGATTAATCTTGAGGGCATCAAGCTGAGTGAAATAAATCAGAGAAAGATAAATACTGGCTATCTCATTTATATGTGGAATCTAAAACAACAAAAACAAAAACCTGAACTCAGATTGGTATTTCCCAGAAGCAGAGGGTGGAGGGTGGGCAAAATGGGTGAAGGTAATCAAACTTCCAGTTATAAAACAAATAAGTCCTGAGGATGTAATGTACAGCATGGTGACTATGGTTAATAATGTTGAATTGTATGTTTGAAAGTCACTTAGAGAGTAGATCTTAAAAGTTCTCATCCCAAGGAAAAAAATTTTGTAACTATGTATGACGATGGATGTTAACTAGACTTACTGTGGTGATCATTTCACAGTATATACAAATGTCAAATCATTATATTGTACACCTGAAACTAATATAATATGTCAATTAAAAAAAAGAATACCACAGAAGTGATGTTGTATCCTTCACGGTGCGTCATATCATGGGGTACATGATGACAATGTGGTGTTATTGGTGGTGTTAACCTTGATTGCTTACTTAAAGTGATGTCTGCCAGGTTATTTCACTCTTGAGTTACTATTTTTCCCTTTGTAATTTATAAATATTATAGATTAATATTATGTGTAAGTATGTAGAGATACTTTGTGACTATGCAAATACCCTGTTTCTCCTCCAACTTTTAGCACCCACTGATTTTTACATCTGTTGGTGTATATTGGCTGCAACAGTTACTACCATGGTGTTTGCCTAGTGGTAATTTTGTATTTCCTTCATTTCTTCTATGTGCATTACTTAGAATTCTTCTGTAAAGAAGAGTTGTCCCTTAGCATTTATGTCCGTATATTAGTATAAACTCATAAATATTTATTTTATTCCACGTGTTACAATGCAATACTATCGTTGTTTAGTCTGCTGCTCAAATTTTTCCCGCTTGGGCTATTAGGAGCTCTTTCAGGTTAGCTCCTTGACTTTTCAATGTGACCCCATCATTTTTTGAGCACTTCCTTATTTTCCGGCACCACAATATATTCCACTCATCTTGTATTTTCCCTGTCTCAGCTCTGAAATCAATCACTCCTCCAGGGATCATTGGTTCATCTTATTGGAGAACAATATTTCGAAACTGAGATCCGGGTTGCCAGCACAAGGACGAGGAGCCAACCTGGGAAGTTATGTTACTAGAAATCTGGTTTGGAGTATCAAAGAAAACTTCCCAGGGAAATCCCATTTAAGATGACAGGTGAAGAACAAGTAGGTGTTATGACACAAAAAGCAGTAGGAATAGAGTTTCCTATAAAGAGACGAGGTTCTGTAAAGGCCCCGAGACCTTTGAGAAGTTGAAGGATAGGAGAGTTTACAGACAGTGGAAGGGAAGCATCCACCAGGGCTGGAGAGGCAGCGTGAGGCAAGGGCTGGAGAAACTAAACAGCTTCAGGGTTCTTGGAAAATGCACACGACAAAGCTCACCACAAGCATCCCCTCTCATAAGCATCCCTGATGTTTGACATTTCACAATTAACCAGGTTGTTCCATATATATTATCTCATTCATAATTAATTTAAATTATCCTTGTAATTCAATCATTAAATCATTCCATAGAGGTCATGTGGTTTACCTTCTAGATATGAGAGACCTGGGAGATATTAAGTGACTTGCCCAAAAGCAAAAAAAAAGGCCAAATAAAACCCCTGAGACACAATAAGGAAATTATTACAAAATTCTTGTCTTGATTGAATTTAAAACTAAACATTTTCTCTCAGATTTTTTTCAGCAGTTAATTTATTACACTGAGGAAAACCGACACCTGCCACTGCTGAATCTCTGGCTTGGGCCAGTGCCGATAGTGGTCTTCTATAATGCAGAAAACGTGGAGGTGAGTATGTGGCAAGTATGATCGAGAGTCCACTGTACGTTTGATAGGGTGAGAATCACATCAGAATAAATACCGTAAATGTGTCTTTGTATTTAATTGAATTGAGTACATCGAGCATTCCATTAAATATTTTAGCCTATGTAGGTGCCCTTTAATGCTTTCCAGATGTAGTCTAAATCCTGGGGAGAGGGTCCAGCCCAGTGGCATAGTGGTTAAGTTCGTGTGCTCTGCTTTGGTGGCCCAGGGTTCACAGGTTCGAATTCTGGGTGTGGACCTACACACCACTCATCAAGCCATGCTGTGGCAGTGTCCCACATACAAAATAGAGGAAGAATGGCATAGATGTTAGCTCAGGGCCAATCTTCCTCATCAAGAAAAAGAATCATAAATCCTGGGGAGAGTAGCAGTCTCGAGATGTTTACACATTTGTTATGAGGTTCCAATATATTTGTTCCCTTTTTTGTAAAGTCTGCAAAAAGGATATAGTTTTATAGAACCATAAATAGATTATTCCACAAGATGAGCACATGCTGTCTATCAGGCACTAAGATTCCAAAAATATAAGCCTAATAAAATATGAGTGTTTCCCTCAAGGTGCTCAGAGCCTCATATTGTATCCATTATACATTTATTACTCCAAGTTAATTTTCCTGAAAGAGAATGCTTATCTGATATTGATAGGGCAGATATTGTTAATCCATGCTATTGAAATTACTCCTCAAAAAGACTGCATACCTTTTACTTATTGTTTTGACACTGGGGAAATTATCCTGTGGTTTGAGAAAAGGATTTGGGTCAGGGAGCAAAAATGGGATAAACAGAGCTTCTCTTCATGGAACAAAATTAAAACAGTTTCCCAGGGGAAAGCTCTGGGATATGTCTTTATTAGTTATTACAGTGAAAATGTTGGCGTTTCTCTTGTACTACACTCCAGAATCCTGGTTCAGGGTAGACACTAGGGGGACCAGGCATAGGATTTCAGCCACTGCTGACTTAGTATAAGTAGGTTTGGTATATGTAGGTAGAGATCTGTCCAGAGTAGGGGATTCAAGCAAGAAGCCTGGGGATCATTTTGTGCTCAGTCCTAAATGCTCATCTTTACTTCACTTTGACTCCAGGTGACCTGATCACCCCCATGGCTTCCAATGGTTCTTATATGCTGGAGACACTCAAATGTGCATCTCTAGTTTAAGCCTTTATCCTGAGCGTCCCACCTGCTTTCAGACCATGGCAACTTGAATCCCTCCAAGTCATGATGTGGTCATCCTTGGATTCACCTGCCTCCTCTCTCCCCTCCCCCTGCCCTCAAGAAACAACTCCACTTCATTTCTAGTTCATGGCAGGAACCAGGGAATCATCTTAGACATTTTTCTTTCTCTCAGCTCCATTTAGTTCCCATGACTGAATGACAGTTATATATTCAAAAGCCTAAGTGAATTTCTTTGAGGCCCAGGAATGAATCACAGAGAAGTAATGGTTATGAACTGTTACTTTAAAAAAGTGGTTGTGTTCTAGCCAGGTAGTCTCATAATTGAGATTGTTGTGATGTCTATATATATCTCTCAAATATTTTTTTCTCTTTCTAAGGTAATTTTAACTAGTTCAAGGCAAATTGACAAATCCTATATGTACAAGTTCCTAGAACCCTGGCTTGGCCTAGGACTTCTTACAAGGTATGTCAGTGTAAATTGGTAAAGCTGTCTCATAGAAACAGTTACTTCTATAGGCAACTTGTTATGTCAGGAATTGACACAAGGTAGTCTTCCTGTAGCAAGACTGTGCTATCAAGAAGTAGGAGAGGAGCTAGAAGGAAAGGTTGGGTGAACAATGGGCCTTTGACAGACAGGAGTACAGTGTTCATGGTAATCTCCAGCCACCATATTCAATAATGATGATCACCAGTGAGCCAAGAATTAGGAGGTCCTGATGTATGAATAAAGTAAAGCAATGGAGAGTTTGGAGCAGGGAAAGCGAAAATCCAATAAAAAAGGCAGTCAGCCCCAGAGAAGTACATGGAGTACAATAGCCTCAATCCTTGAGCTGGCATCCAGAAATAGGACTCCATCCTCTAAGAGAGGGCCTAGCAAAAGAATGGGAGGACCCTTGTGGGGACTTTGGAGAATTCAAAGAGAGTAGAGGTCAAAGCAGAATCATGGAGCATGTGAATCATCTGAGGACTAAGGTATTGATAGAGGGGAGAAAAAAATTATTCTTAGAAACTCACAACTTAGAAATTTTTAATTTTTGTGAATGTTCTCTTAAATAATAGTAATATAAAACAATATCTAAAATATCCACATTCTGTAACTATATATGGATCTTGTCATTATGACCAAAGCTTTGAGAATCTATAGATTAAGCTGTTTCAGGAGAATTTTGTTGACTTGACTATATTTACACCTTATTTGTTTTGGTTGCTTCTCTTATTGTAACCATGTATTGTATTTCTAGTACTGGAAACAAATGGCGCTCTAGGAGAAAAATGTTAACACCCACTTTCCATTTTACAATTCTGGAAGATTTCTTAGATGTCATGAATGAACAAGCAAATATATTGGTTAATAAGCTTGAAAAACATGTTAACCAAGAAGCATTTAACTGCTTTTTTTACATCACTCTTTGTGCCTTAGATATAATCTGTGGTAAGTCTCATTGATTTGTTTCTAAAGTTATGGTGTAAAGATAAAATGGCCCAAGTAGAAAATAACGTGCCACTGGGAAGGCAGATGAGGGGATTGGAAAGGATATTGGATTCTTCAGGGTGGTCCTACTGCTAAATTAGCCACCTCAGAAGCAGCAACCTCCCAGGGATTTGAGCAGAGCAGTCACAGAGTCAACATACCAGGAAGGTCAGAAGGGAGAAAGAGCAGGAATAGGGAGCAGGAAGTAGAAGGCACCAGAGAAGAAGGAAAAGGGGGAAAGAACAATTCTAAAATATATATGAATTTATGTCTTTTTTTCAAGTGTCTGCCACTGGAAAATAAAGACAATATATGTGCATGAATTGAATGTTTGCTTCTCACTCCTATTTTACAGAAACAGCTATGGGGAAGAATATTGGTGCTCAGAGTAATAATGATTCTGAATATGTCCATGCAGTTTACAGGTAGATGGAGTCCTTTCAACTATTCTAAAATTGTTATTGATTAGGGCTTTGAAAAATTACTGCTAATAATTTCTATCTGTGTTGTATCTTTTTCATTGTTTCAAAATGAAACATTATACTAAAAATGAACTGAATCATTTAGCCTTTTTTTTTTTTTTGCTGAGGAAGGTTCACCCTGAGCTAACATTTGTGTCCATCTTCCTCTATTTTGTATGTGGGTCGCTACCACAGCATGGCCGCTGATGAGTGGTGTAGGTCTGCACCCGGGAACTGAACCCAGGCTGCCAAAAGGGAGCGTGCCAAACTTAACCACTAGGCCACAAGCACACAAAACAGACAGGATAGCTAGAATAGCACGGGAAACAGGCATTGAGACAAATAAATATAAATCTATAAATTATAATAATGGCTTAGAAAGAAAAGACCAAGTTGATATGAGAGAGGAAAACAGGAATATGTCCTACAGATTGAGCAGCCAGGAAAGGCCTCTCTGAAGAACTGGGATCTAGGCTGTCATGGAAAAGGTGATCATGTAGACATCTTTCTGCTCCATCACTGGAAATGATGAGGGAGGTGCTCGCGATAGCCGAGTGACAGATGGCTCTTTAATGAGCACTTTTCTTTAGAAGATGGCAACAAGTTGTTTTCTGTCACTCCAGAGGAGGGCTCAAGCAAGTGAGTGGACATTAAAAAGAGGCAGATTTCATCTCCACTTGTGGTACCAGAGCCACAGGCAGCCTTGGGAGATCGGGAACTCTCTCTGGAGAAACAGAAGCAGAGATCAGATGGCCATCTAGTAGGGATGTTTCATAACAGATCCTTTGATCTTCTAAAGGACCCATTAAGTTGTTAAGCTTCATTAGATGCATCATAGCCCGTTCATTCATTGTTAAGCATAAAGCATGGAGCTCTTAGTAGCCTCTAAGATGAATCATCGCCATTCCCACAAATTACCCTCACTGAGACCAGGCACCAAATAGGTGCTCAAGAAACACACATTTCCAATATGTCAGCTGATGTATTTTTATTCTATTTACAGGATGAGTGACATGATACATCGGAGAATGAAGATGCCCTGGCTCTGGCTTGACCTTTTGTTCCTTATGTTTAAAGAAGGATGGGAACACCAAAGGACCCTGAAGATCCTACATAATTTTACCAACAATGTGAGTCCTCGACTATTTTTTTATTGTGGTAAAATATACATAACATAAAATTTACTATTGTAGCCATTTTAAATGTACAATTTGGTGGCATTCTGTGCATTCCCAGTGTTGTGCAATCATCACCACTATCCATTTCCAGGACTTCTATAAGTCCATGATTTTTATGTTTTGTTAACATACCCAGTGTAGGACCATGGAGCCTATGTCTTGTAAAATAAAAGTAGAATTGAATAACAATGGAAAAAAGTAGACAGCATGATTATATTTAAATCATGTATTTACCAAATATTAATTAAAACACTTGTTAGGTGCCAAATACTGTACCAAGCATTAGAATTCTAGTAATGAGTAAGACATGTGTATGTGTATGTTTCCTACCCTAAAAGAGGTAAGCCTAGTAGGGGAGGTTGTCTGTAAAAAAAATTACTAAATGTGCTATGAACTACGAACATTTATTAACAAACAGAGTGCTATGTTAAAAGAGTAAATAGACAAACATCTGTATTATAAGAATCTCCTGGAAAATCTTTGGATTAGGTAGCAGTTTTCAAAGGCAAAGGGCATTTATGCAATATCTCAACTGGGAAAAGATGACAATAACTAGATATTTCCAGTTCAAAAATAGCAAGGAGATAGTGGTGTTGGTTTGGGTTAGGATGTCAGTCTATGTTAAAGATGTGTTTATGAAAAAGCAAGATTTAATTGAAGATATACATCAAACTATGATTTAAATGTACTGATAAAAGTGCCTATTTAAATATATTCTCTCTTTGCTGTAAATTTTGGTTTAAAATATATTGGAATTACTTCCTTACTATGAGGTACATCCTACCACCAACAGGTTAAGTGGTTACCAAGGCAGTAGAAGTTAGATGACTGAGACGTTGGATTGGGTTGGCCACTATGGAGTACTTAAATGCCTGGTCATAGAAGACTGGCCAACAGTTTGTATTTTATGGGTATAATTACATTTTCCCTCAAATTTCATGCGTTAATGTCGATATCAATAATTAATGAATTCCAAATTGGATGAACAATATTATTCACTTGATAAATTTTGAAAATTGTGTATTCAGTACTAGGCAATAGGGATTCCACCAAGAATAGCAGAAGATATGGTGTTTTGCCCTCAAATAACTTGGGATCTATTCATTCAAACCACTTGGCAGCAGGTTTGGTCAATCTCCTGACAGGAGAAGAAAGTTGAAACGTATAACCACATTAAGTTTATGGGCTTTAATTGTTTTGTTCATTCAACACATATCTAATGAGCATTCTCAAAATGCCAGGCATTGTTCAAGAGGTTGGAAATATATCAATGAACAAAGACAAATTTGTTGCCACATGGATGGTACATTTATGTTGGAAGAGAAAGACACTAAACAGCAAGTATAATAGGATGTCAGGTAGTAAGTGAGATGGAAAAAAATTAAGTAGGGTTAGGAAGATAGCGAGTGCTAGGGACTAGGGTGGCAGTGATCAGGGAGGGGCTTTCTGATGGTGTGACAATTGTCAGAGACCTAAAGGAAAGGAAGGAGGCAGTTTGCTGGCATCTGAGGGAAGAACATTCTAGGCAGAAGGAACAACAGGCATACAGAGAACTGACTAATCACCTTGCTGTTCTTTTCTCCAATACTACATGTAATTAGTGATCCACAATTAGTCTATTATTAAAGGATGGCAATCTCTCCACCATCTAAACTTTCTCTCATTAGTTCATTCAAATCTCTCAAGTCCTATCCAGTATACTACTGTATTCCCACGTTGGTGAGACTGCAAAAATAGTACTTGAAAATTCTGAATTTGTCTGACATTAAATTTGTTTTTCAAAGTCTTATCAAATAATGTCTTAAAATGTTAACAGGAAGCTTTACTGTATTTTCACAAGAGCCTAAGTTATTGTTGAGACAGCAAGAACAGGAAAGGTTTAGAAAAAATAAGTTAAAGAAGCCAGTATATTTTCCTAGGAAAATGCATTATTAGGCAGTATCAAATTCCAAACAACAGCATATGATTGTTTAAATCGTACAGGTCATCAATGAACGGGCCACTGAAATGAAGAGAGATGAAGAACGTAGTAGAAGTGATGATGGGGGTTCTACCCCTTCCAAAAATAAACACAGGGCTTTTCTCGACTTGCTGTTAAATGTGATCGATGATGAAGGGAAAAAGCTAAGTCACGAAGATATTCGACAAGAAGTTGACACCTTCATGTTTGAGGTATTTTATATTGCCATGTTAGTTTCAGGGATCATTAAATAAATCCCAGTTGGTTTTTAGAATCTGTAGCATTTTTTAAAGATTTTTAAAAGCTTAACCAAATTTTAAAGTAGTGTAATATAACTGAGGAAGAGTCATTATATTATCATTAGAAATCACAAAATTTAAGAACCTAAGTACCAGATCAACTTCCTTCTTCAGCAAAAGCTTTAGACTTGTGGTGGTTACAGGAGTAGACACGTTATTTTTCCCAAGAAAACCCAAGGCTCGTCAGACTTTTCCAAGCAGAAGAGCAAACAAAAATTGCTTTCAGTTCTCTATATTGCTTCACGCTTCCTTTTAATCTCCAAAATCCACAAGTCTGTTGCTTCACTACCTCTTCCTCCATTTGCTCTTAGCAAGTGAGCGCTTAGGTACTGTTATGGGCTGCTTTAAGCTAAAGAAGATAATAAGAGCCCCGAGAGAGAATTTAACCAGTTTGTGATTCTAAAGGGATTTCTGGTCTGCAAATAATAATGAAAAAAAGATACAATTTTTACAAAGATAATTCTAACTATAATAAATATTATAAAGAATGAATCTCTCGATATGTGGATTGCCAAATAAAGAAATGGTTTTAAAAAGCATCATGTGGTAATATTTTGGAAGTGGAGGAAAGGGCAAGGCATCAGTAGTTTTTGGTGATTCACTGCAGACTCAACACGGTTCGCTGCCGTGCCTACAACGACCGGATACAGTGCCAGTGCGCATGCGTTCTTCCCGGGGCAGGAAGGCTCTCTGCCGTCTAGAAG
This sequence comes from Tapirus indicus, assembly GCA_031878705.1. Taxonomy (NCBI): domain Eukaryota; kingdom Metazoa; phylum Chordata; class Mammalia; order Perissodactyla; family Tapiridae; genus Tapirus; species Tapirus indicus. Next base: position 26,034,700 of record CM062937.1, on the reverse strand, counting down.
ACAGCAAGCTGTGTTAAGGTGCTGTAGACCTGAGTTCTCGTTCTGCCTCTGTGCTGACTAGCCGTGTAAGATGGTTTCAATCATCCTAGATCTCTGTCACAATTTCCCTATGTGTAAAATAGAGAGATGGATGAGATCAGTGGTTTTAAACTTCTTTTATAAGCAGAGTACCTTATCAAAAAGAAATTTTATGCAGAAAATGGACCTCTAATTAGCTAAAAAGTGGAGAGGTGTTAAGCGTGTGGGTTCTGGGGCCAAATCCCAGCAGTAACTTGTACTAGAAGTGTGACCTCGGGCATCTCATCTAGCCTTTCCGGGCTTCAATGTCCTCGTTGTATAGCATGAATAGTTACGAGGATTAGATTAATGATTTTTTGAAGAGCATTGCGAATTGTGCCCGGCATGTAGGAAGCGTGCAGCGGATATTGGCTATTATTATTTGATACTGAAGTGGAGAAACCTTCTCCCATCTCCACCTCACATGCACCCATGCCCACACACACATGCACATACACACACATGCACTCTCATACATACACCTACACATACATACATGAGCACGTGCACACACGTGTGAACACACACATCCATCTCCCACCAGTAACCTCTCACTTTCATGAAAACAGTCAGACTAATGATCTCTTTCTTCCAGCTCTAACGTTCTTTGAATTTCTAATTTTTTTCTTCTTCGCATCAAATAGAAGGCATGCCACGTATAACTACAATATCGTGACCTCCTCCATAAGGTGGATGCCGGCTACCGCCGTGCTTTTCATGCCCCCCGTGGCAGCCATTAGATATTCAGGTTTCTGCTCGTGCCCTGTTCCACCGGTTCACTTCCGTTGACTCTGTGCTTCATGTTTTGTTTCATCCTGCTTTCTTCGGGTAGCAGACAAAATGAAATAGGAAGTTCAGCAGACTTCTCTTACACATTTGAATCAGGTTTCCACCCACAAATTCAAGCAAAGCTATTAAAGATTATTTAGCAAGAGCACTTCCTTCTGTGACTTTGGTAAACAGCTGAGTGACACAAGCCAAGTCTTGTCCAGAGTTCAGTGCAGTTTCTGTAAAGGAATTGCAAGTGCGAGAAAATGCAAGGACACACCAGTATCAGAGACTTATAAAATTGATATTTAAAAAAAATTGCAGAATAAGCCTCAAACAAGTCAACATAGGCACTATTTTATAAAACAACTGGGAGGTTTCTGCCCAGAGAATGAAAAATTATAACAATCTCTTGTGCCGCATAGGGAAAAGTAAGATCTTCCATAGAGGAGATTATTTGTTTTCTCTCTAAAAGTCTTATTCATAGAGCCATAATATTATTATTGATTTTCCAAATACGTTTTTTTCTTTGGTGAGGAAGATTGCCCCTGAGCTATTGCACCTGGGCCGCTAAAGCAGAGTGCACCAGACTTAACCACTATGCCACGGGGCCGGCCCAAATACTTTTTTTTTTCCTGCAGACCTCACCATTTTTGCCTGTGGAAATGTCCCAGTGAGAAGAAGATAGGAAATAAGAGGCTAATGCCTAAAACATTAAATAGGCAGAGAAGAAAGTTGTCCAGCGTGTTAACGTTAGTATTAGAGCTGGGGTCTCCTTACGCTGGATCACTCTGTCCTCGCAGAGGGGAAGAGTGTGGGCCCTCCTTTGTCATCAGACAGTCCGAGGCTTCTGTTTCTCCTCTGTCTCCTGTTAAGCTGTCTGGCTCTGGGAAAGATATTTAACTTTTTTTTTTTTTTTTTGGTGAGGAAGATTAGCCCTGAGATAACATCTGTTACCAATCCTCCTCTTTTTGCTGAGGAAGACTGGCCCTGGGCTAACATCTGTGCCCATCTTCCTCTACTCTATATGGGATGCCGCCACAGCATGGCTTGACAAGCGGTGCATCAGTCTGTGCCCAGGATCTGAACCTGCGAACCCCGGGCGGCCAAAGTGGAACATGGGAACTTAACCGCTATGCAACTGGGCCGGCTCCCTTTAACTTTTTTTTTTGTCTCAGTTTTTAATCACTAAAATGTGAATAGCAGTCTCAAGTATTTCATGGAGTTTTTGTGAAGAATAATTGAGTTCGTTTCTGCAAAGTACTTAGTATTTTACCAAAAACCCAGCAAGTATTCAATGAGTCTATTGTCAGCTTCTTATTGTGGAGAATATTACTCAGAACCACATGTACACTTCCTGGTGTCCAGTGTCGACAGGCAAAGCCTGCCTTACAAGTGGGAGAAGGTAGAGAATATAGATCTGGTCAGTTGGCTCTGGAAAGTCAGCCCTTTTCTTCATAAAAATGGTCCAGTGCACCTTGTTCCCTTGGAATGCCCCCTTATGAGCACAGCCCACCCACTTCTCACCAAGTATGCAGCTCTGTGTGACATTGAAATGTCTCTCTATGCATGAACCTCAGCTTTGAAGGGGTTGTTTTGTTTGTTTGTTTGTTTCTCACCAAGATGAGATGCTGTACGGAATTAATTTGTTATGTTCTGGAGTCACATTGCAGCTGTCAAATCCAGAGACAATTCAAACTAGAGTTGTCATTCCTAATCTTCATATAACTCTGCTTTGTAAGCTATTTTTGTTCTTACATTTGCAGGGCCACGACACCACAGCAGCTGCAATAAACTGGTCCTTGTATCTATTGGGTTCTTATCCAGAAGTCCAGAGAAAAGTGGACAGTGAACTGGAGGAAGTGTTTGGTATGTTTGGCCCTTTTGCTAGTTATACGGTGGGTCCCAAGGCCACTGAAGCAGATGTCATTCTTACTCCTTAAGGATGTGCAGTAAGACTGCTCTAGAGAGGCTGTAATCAGCAGGAAGGCTCCCATATGGGATCCCTGCCAGTACCGGTCTCCTTGGCAAGGCCTCGTCTGTTCACTTACAGGCGTTTACTAATCACCTGGCATGTGACTGCACTGGGCTAGATGCTGGGGATGCACAGATGAAGGTTACCGTCCTCAAGAATCTCACTGCTTAATAGATGAAACAGACATTGTACATAGACATTGAGTCATGGCCGCATGCTTGAGTGATATGAAGAAGGTGCTATTTGGGAGCAGAGAATAGCAGGAGATGCTAGAGGGGTCAAGGAAAGCTGTTTCATATAGGATTGCATCTGGCCACAAATTAGAGAAAAGATGGGTTAAGCTGATGGGATGTAAATTTCTATTATACAATCAGCAATCGTCAGGTAAGGAGTCCTAGACTGATACAAATAGGGATGTGGTCAGAGTCCCAGGCTTGCTCTTTTTTTTGTGTCATCTTCACCAGCATGGCTTTGCTTTTCTTGATTGTTGTTCCAGGTCTCATGTTTATCTTTAAGGCGAGAAAAAAGGGGATGGGGGGTATGAAGGATGCATTAGTTTCCTGTGGCTGCTGTAACAAATTCTACAAACGGGGTGGTTTAAACCAACAGAAATTTATTCTCTTACAGTTCTGAAAACCAGAAGTCCACAATCAGTATCGCTGAGCTCAATCAATGTGTTGGCAGGGCTGTACTCCTTCTGGAAGCCCTAGGGGAGAATCTGTTTCTTGCCACTTCTGTTGGCTGCCAGCATTTCTTGGCTTATGGCCACATCACTCAAGTGTCTGCCTCTGTCTTCACACCACCTTCTCTTCTGTGTGTGTGTGTGTCAGATCTCTCTCTGCCTCTCTCTTATAAAGACATCTGTGATGGCATTCAGAGCCTTCCTGGATAATCCAGGGTAATGTACCCATTTTAAGACAATTAACTTCATCAAATCTGCAAAGACATCCTTTTTCTAAATAAGGTAATATTCACAGGTTCCAGGAATTAGGACCTGATGTATTTGGGGGCCATTATCGGCCTGCCACAAAGGGGCTATGCATTGTGCCATTGATTTTGTCCTTTGTTTAATCACACGTTACTTGGCTCCCCAAACTGGAAGAAGAAAAGGAGAAGGATTGGTTCAGCCAACAAACAAAGTGGTATCTGATGCCGCTTCATAGAGAAAAGCAGTGGGGAAGGAAAAAAGGAAGAGTGGGAAGGCATTCTAGAAAGAGGGGAACCAGATGAACCATGACACAGAAGTGGAAAAGTTTGGAGGGCAATAGTGAATAATGAGGGACAGCTGGAAATCAGAGCATTTGGTTGACTGTACTGAGAGATGAGGCTGGAAAAGCAGTTTTGTGCTCAGATTGTATGAGAACTTTAATGTCACATCAAGAAGGAAGGCTGTTTTGTAGAATGGAGACAATCTGAACTTCTTGGCTGTGTTCTGTAGTCATTTTATTTTTTCCATATCAATTTTAATTTCTCTCAGATTGCCTCTGGTGGGTGAATTTGGTCTTCGAAAGCTCACAAATTCTTTTGGAATATGCCCACATTTTTGTATCCTTTACCATTTCTAGCTCATTGCTGGTCTCACAAATGCTTTTTGATTTCACATAATTAGTAATTATTACTAGAGTCTTTATTCTGCTGCTTCTCATGTTTTCCGCTAACTGTACCTCACTTGTTTTTTGACCTCCCAATATTAATTTAAAATTTTTTTGAGCAACTAATCTTTGGGTATTGAGTTGCAAGTGTTAATTTCTCTTGTTATTTTTTATTTTAATTTTTTTGGTGAGGAAGATTAGCCCTGAGCTAACGGCCATTGCCAATCCTCTTCTTTTTGCTGAGGAAGATTGGCCCTGTGCTAACATCCATGCCCATCTTCCTCTACTTTATATGTGGGACGCCTGCCACAGCATGGCTTGATAAATGGTGCATAGGTCCGTGCCCAGGATCTGAACCTGGGAAATCCGGGCCGCCAAAGTGGAGCACGTGAACTTAACCACTGTGCCACTGGGCCAGCCCCTTGTTATTTTTTTTTTTTTGAGGTGAACTTCACATAACATAAAATTAACGATTTTGTGTGCATGTTTGTATACACATTTGGTTTTATTGTAACAAAGCAACTTGTACTCTTTTAATGTTTAGAACTCAGCATCATCTTTCTTTCCAGTGAAACAAAAAGAAAATTTAAAAATAAACAGGATAAAATAAAAATTGCAATAGAGAATATCGATTCCAGATAAGATCCTACAGGTTAGCTGATTCTCCCATCGAATGGCAGGGCTTAAGTCATCATTAGGAGAAATATTTATTTGAAAAGTGTCATCCTAAACTGCAAGAATGTCTATGAAACACAACAGTTAAATATGCCACAGGAGAAGTCATGTTGTCAAAATGCCCACTTAAACCACCCAAACATCTCAAACCCACCTTTTGCTGACCTTCTATAAACCTTCTTTTTAAATTAAAAAAAAATTTTTTTAACAAAAGAAAGTCAACAGATACATGTTGGTAAACGCTAACTGTCCGTATTCACATAGAGACACAGTATCATCTCTGAACCCAATATTCAGAGGAAGAAGAAAAAAAACTAGAATCCTCTGCGCCACTATACAGGGACCAAGCACCTACCAGCCTCCAGCAGAGCTGAGGGAGCAGAAGGTTCTTTTTTCCCGGGGAGCACTGTGGTGTTGATTCCATAAAGTTTTTGTTGAGACAGGAAGGGATAAAAATGAATTTGGAACAGAAAGATGTAGGGATTCATTTCCCGCTGTATTTTGCTCCCCCCAAAGGTACTCCCCCCAAAATAAGTTGAGAACTATGGTGTAAAGGAGAGAAAACAGACTTCAAGGACAGGGTGACTGAGCACAAGAGGGAGAAAAAAAAGAATACAACTTGCTCTGAGACTGGAAAACATTATTCATCTTCTCCTTCATCGTCTTCTCCTTCCTCCACCTTGTCATCATCTTCCCCTTCATCCTTATCCCCTTCTTCATGTATCTTCCAATCTTCTTCTTCATCATCATCTTCGCCTTCCCCCTTCTTCCTCATCCACAATCCATGTCAGGAACCAAGTAGTACTGTAGTGGATATGGCCAAATATCATCTTTGATGACCTCTCCTAATGCGTCTGCTCTTGCATCAGAATGGTCAGTAAACCAGGGAAAGCTCTCTGGTTCCTCTTGCTGCCTCTCCCTGCTGGCTTTATTCTGCATTTGGCTTGAACATTTCATCAGATCCTTTCCAGATTTCCTTTGATTTCAGTGGACTTTGAAGATGGGTCACCACTCTCATTCAGATAAAAACTTTGGAGAGAACTTTATTTTTGAAGTAAAGGTTTTCATCAGAATGAAAATCTATGGGGCTGGCCCAGTGGTGTAGCGGTTAAGTTCACGCATTCTGCTTCAGCAGCCTGGGGTTCGCAGGTTCGGATCCTGGGTGCAGACCTACTCACCGCTCATCAAGCCATGCTGAGGCGGTGTCCCACATAGAAGAGCTACAACTCCCCAACTATGATACACAACTATGTACTGGAGCTTTGGGGAGAAAAAAAAAAAGAGGAAGATTGGCAACAGATGTTAGTGCAGGGCCAATCTTCCTTAAAAAAAAAAAGAATGAAAATGCAGCACCTTTTCATCCTCCTCCCCAAGCAGTGCAGACCTGTGGGTGGTTGACAAATGTTATTGCCCCCAAATATGGGATTTTGGCAATTGATTCTGACCTCTTCTGAAAAAAATGGTTGGCAGAGTTTGTTATATTTATGTTCTACTTTCAGTACCTTCTCAGTGGCCTGTTCAATAAGTCTGTCTATTTCATTTTTGTATTTCATCATTATTTTCAGTTGCTTCTTGCTGTTCTTTTTCTCCCTTTGGCAAGTCCAGAGAGGTGGATGTCTCCTCTGGCCTGCAGGCAAGAGGCAGTCTTGGTTTCTTTGTCTGAGGTGGGAGCAAAGGGCATTTGGAGGCCACGCTGTAGAGAAAGTCCAAGAATCTGACCCAAGAGAAGATGCATGTCTGAAGAAGCTCAAAATTAACCACTTTAAAGTGTACAAATTAGTACATTCACAATGTTGTGCAACTGTTACCTCTCTCTGATTCCAAAATATTTTCACCCCAAAAAGAAACCTTGTACCATGAACCAGCCACTCCCTCATTCCCTTTTCCCCCAGCCCCTGATCTGCTAATTTACTTTCTGTCTCTAGGGATTTACCTATTCTGAGTACTTCCTATAAATGGAATCATACAATATGTGACCTTTTGTGCCTGGTTTCTTTTACTTAGCATATTGTCTCATTTTATTTTGATTATGTATAATATTAGAAATTCTACTTTAGCTGTAAGGTATTTAACATTCAGTGTTTTGATTCATGTATTCTTCTTTGATGTCCCACCTCCCCAGCCCAAATAGTTCTTTCATTGTCATCTCATGTATTACTTTATTATTTTTTATTGCGGTAACATTGGTTTATAACATTGCATAAATTTCAGGTGTACATCATTATACTTCTGTTTCTGCATAGATTACATCATGTTCACCATCCAAATTCATGTATTTACTTTAACCAGGGAATTCTGATCGTCCTGCTACTTTGGAAGACCTGAAGAAACTTAAATATCTGGAGTGTGTTATGAAGGAAACCCTTCGCCTTTTTCCTTCTGTTCCTTTGTTTGCCCGTAATCTTAATGAAGACTGTGAAGTTGGTAAGAATTCTATAATTAGAATAATAGGAAGAATGGATTTTTAAAATATCTCTCTTGCTTCATTCTCATGGCATCTTGACTACTTCTTGACAGCAGGTTACAGAATTGTGAAAGGCTCTCAAGCAATCATTGTTTCCTATGCACTGCATAGAGATCCAAGATACTTCCCAAATCCTGAGGAATTCAAGCCAGAACGGTTCTTTCCCGAGAATTCGCAAGGACGCCATCCATATGCATATGTGCCTTTCTCTGCTGGACCCAGAAACTGTATAGGTTTGTATCCATCAGAATTGTTTTGACCCTTCAGGCTCACATGGTAGTGGATTTCTCACAATAGTTTCTTTAAGAGATAGTTTCCCATGTGCAACAGTCTTTTAAAAAACTGGTTTCCTTTTTCCTCCACTCTGCATTATATTATTTCCGCTACTGTACATTATTGTTTTCAAATATGATTGTCATAAAGTGCATTAGTTTCCTAGGGCTGCCATAACAAAGTACTACAGACTGGGCGGCTTAAACACTAGAAATTTTTTTTCTCACAATTCTGGAGGCTAGAAGTCCAAGATCAGGGTGTTGGTAGGATTGGTTTCTTCTGGGGCCTTTCTCCTTGGCTTGTAGATGGTCATCTTCTCCCTGTATCTCCACATCGTCTTTCCTCTGTGTGTCTGTGTCCTAATCTCTTCTTCTTATAAGGACACCAGTCAGATTGGATTAGGGTCCATCCATATGACCTTGTTTTAATTTAATCACCTCTTTAAAGGCCCTCTCTCCAAATACAGTCACATTCTGAGGTATTGGAGGTTAGGACTTCAACATATGAATTTTGGGGGACACAACTGAACCCATAACATAAAGCATAATCAGTTTCATGGTAGAGTTTAAAAATGTTGTAGATTTTGGGTTAAAATAGAATATATTTTATATGGTAGAAAACTTATTTAGAATGATTAGTTATATTTAACCTAATTTCTGTGTTTGTTGCTTTTACGTATTGCATTTTGCAAAACCAAAAAGAATGCTTGCCATATGGTCAGCTGAAGTACTTAAACAAAATGAATGCACATCACCGTGTGTTATAAACATTTTTGACTTTAATATCTTTAGCATTTTATCATTTATGTAAATGCAGGCATTTGTAAAATGAGATCAGATTTAAACGAATGAACCTGAAGCATATTTGGTGACTCTATAGTAAATTAAATTAAAGGCCCAATAAGAAGGCAATCCAGAGTGGTGATTCTCATGCTTCAGGGAGCCCAGGATTCATCTAGGGTACTGCTAAAATACAGATTCCTGGCCCACCCCAGCTATTCAGATGCACTGGGTGGGAGTGGGGAAGGCACTCAAGAATCTTCATCTTTAACAAGTTTCCCAAGTGATTCTGATTCTTCCAGGGCCTACTGCAAAAATACAAAATTGCTTGCTTCCTCTAATAGCATCTGCTCTTTCTCACATTTGAGATATATCTATAATTAAAGTGATGGTCTTCACATTAATTTGAAGGTCAAAAATTTGCCGTGATGGAAGAAAAGATCATTCTTTCCTGCATCCTGAGGCATTTTTGGGTAGAATCCAACCAGAAAAGAGAAGAACTTGGCCTGGCAGGAGAGCTGATTCTTCGTCCCAGTAATGGCATCTGGATCAAGTTGAAGAGGAGAAACGCGGATGGATCCTAACTATGTTATTGGACTGTGCCCTTAGCATGAAAAAGATCTTTCTTTGAGGGAAACTTTGCATTTACAATTTAGAGATCATGAATTCAACACTCTTGAGTTCAACACCCGAGACCTAATTTTCTCTTGTCCCCACTTACCTTGGGATCTACCGGAGAGAGTTTTTATATTTTCATCACCACCCTAGATCTTACCCATGGTCTTGATCCCAAAAGTACAGTTAACTGATGACAGCATCCAAATAAACATAGGTTTCTCAACAGAGGAATCCACAGGCCAATTCAATTTCAATCGACAGACCCAAGGGATATGATTGAATTGAGGTTCCAGAAGTTCTGTAAGGTATTCTTGTTGACTCAGGAACATATATATGCATGTATACATATACATTTAATTTGAAAAGGGTGAGTAATTAAGGACTTAGACTTAAGGAGGTTAAGTTTTTAAAATTATATCAGTGGCGTCAGTTATGAGAGTAATTATTACGGTACTTTTCAGATTTTATCACCTAGAGTGGATCATTTATAAGATATGTCATATATTATGGGGAGAGATTCCTCTTGGTAATCTCTAGTCCCTCACAGTGCTTCCTAGGGCTGATTAATGACTTTTGGAGCTATAAGGACCTTGGAGCTTATCTCGTTAGACTCCCTTTTATTAGAAGGAAGGGAATAAGAGCAATGAGAAGGTAAAGTTCTGCAGAAAGTCATGCCACTAGTGGGTGACAGGGCTGGAAATAGATAGTGGCCTATACTGTGAATCTCTCCACTCCCAATGATACACTTCTACTACATTGTGCTATTGCTTTATGGTACCCAGGTCTATCACTAGATGTGTCATTAGAACACAGATTTTCGGCCTCTGATTTTGGCATGTTTCTTCTAGAATTCTTCCATCATTAAAGGAAAAGAGAAGCCATTCATCTATATTTAGTAACCCAGTAATATCTCACTTAGTTTAGGATTAGACTTCCAGTAAATTCAGTCCTTCAGAACATATCTATCAAGCTGACAACTGATACACATTCCCTGAATTTTAATTCCATAGACAATCTCTCTACTCCTTCCCTCAGTGACTTAAAAAAGTTCTTTTAATAAATAATTTGGTAAGATCGTTTCTTCAGTTTTCCCAAAGCAATAATAGATGGAAGCAACAAATTAAAAGGCTGGAATATGTATTCTTCATTGGAGATAAAAGGAAGAGGTTACAAAAACAAAGCCATTTGACAAACACTACAGGCTGGGGCACTTAGGGTGGGGTGTGCTACTCAACCCATTTTACCCGAAGATCCCCACCCAGTGTAGACAACCCGGTCCTTAAATTGATGAGAAAAAGTCAGGGAAGTGTATGGTACAGTTGAAAAAGATTCCCCTCATATGTTTAACTTTGTTATCTAGAAAGTGGATATATGTAGAAAATCTTGTTGTCAGATGACTTTGGATAATTAAAGTCTTATTCACGGAAATTGGTATTATTTCTCAATTTTATGCATTTACATTTAAACTTTGCCTTTTTTTTTTTAAGTGACCCTACAGAAGGTGTGAAATTAAACTTAGTAAAACATTGCTTAATGTTACCTTTTGGCCTAAGATTTTCATTTAGCACCAGAATAATTGGTTATTAATGTTTTAATAGGAAATTCACTTAAACCATGTCAGAGTTGGAATCGAGAAATTATGTCGTGATGTGTAGTATTGAAATGCAGATGTTTATTATTTTTTTAATAAGAGGATGATCAAATATCTGTGTCCCTATTACCTGTCCAACACCTGCTTGAAAAAGGTATCTCTAGAAAAGTAAATTACATTTTCAATATGGGTGCTACTTTTATTGTTAGAATTGATATCAGTCTGAAATATAGATAATTTTAATGGTATTATAGATATAACACTATACTTCTCACTGAGGTGTAATGCGAAGAGCAGAGCCTGAAGTGCTACCCTTTCTAGGTACACAATGATCTAGAGATGCAAACAGCAAAAATCCTTCAGGAGTCAAAAAGGCACCACCCAAGACCTTTCTCCGTGAACTGACATTCTTTTCTTAATGGGCAACACTGGGCAACACAGCACAGCTTTTGTTCATCTGTTTCTTTCCTGGTGGGTCCATCCCCCGGCCACAGAGCAGCTTCAGCAGAGAATCAGAGCTTTTTTCTTTTTTTTGAAAATCACACGTTCTCTCTCTCTCCTATTTTTTTCAGCCTGACCCTCAGGCAGCTGGTTTTTTTTATTTATTTATTTTTGGTGAGGGAGGTTGGCCCTGAGCTAACGTCTGTGCCCGTCTTCCTCTATTTTGTATGTGGGGCGCTGGTGTTCTCTTAAAGCATCCACAGCAGATCTCCGTTCTGCCTCTGGCCCTTCTTCCCACCCAAGCTCCCATGCTCCACAAGGGACTCTCCTTCATTCCCTCACCCCAGAACTGTCCAGCTCCAAACGGCCTCTCTCCAGGCCACTGTCACTTCAGATAAATATTACCTTCTGTATCAGTGTGGTTTTGCTGCCTAACAAATTACTACAATCTTAGCAGTTTAAAACGACACTAATTTATTATTTCACAGTTTTGTAGGTCAGTAAGCGGGCTTAGCTGGGTTCTCCGTTTACTATCTTGCAAGCCCAAAATCAAGGTGTGGAGGTTCTGGGGAATAATCCTCTTCCAAGTGCATTCAGTTTGTTGGAAGTAGTTGGTTCCTTGTGGTTGTAGCACTGAATTCTCCATTTTCTTTCTGGCTCCTGGCCAGAGACCTTTCTCCTAGAGGTCACTCTCAGGGCCTTGTCTCAGTCCCGTCCATCTCAAAGCCGGCAATGGAGAGCTTGCCTCCTGTCAAATCCCTCTGACTTCTTATGTAACAGCAGAAGGAAACTCTAGGTTTTTTCACGTTTTTTTTGTGGGTTTTTTTGATGAGGAACATTGGCTCTGAGCTAACATCTGTGCCCATCTTCCTCTATTTTATGTGGGACACCTGCCACAGCATGGCTTGACAAGCAGTGCGTAAGTCCACAACCGGGATTTGAACCTGTGAACCCCAGGCCGCCGAAGCAGAGTGTGCAAACTTAACCACTACACTCCTGGGCTGGCCCCAGGAAACTCTGTTTTTTAAGGGGCCCATGTGATGAGATCAGGTCCATGCAGATAATCTCCATTTTGATTAGCTCAAAGTCGACTGTTTCATAACCTTAATTACATCTGCAAAATTGCTTTTGTCATGTAACATAACATAATCATGGAAAGACAGGGTATCTCATTTTGTTCAGTCCCCTGGATTTGAGTGGGAAATCTTGGGGAACATTTTAGAATTCTGCCTACCACTGTCTCTTCAATTTCATTCTGATTTAGTTCTTCTGAATCCACAAGGAAATTTTTAGTTTCATTATATTATGGAAATATAACTTATGGTTTCACTTTAAGAAAAATTCAAACAAAACACAGAAGTATATTTAAATAGGTTAAAATCCGTACTCTCACCTTTTAGGGAAACAATCTCTGAGGGTTTCTGCCATGATGTGAAGGCAGGGTAGTTTCATCTTTTTCCCTGTTGAGGCTGGTAGCAGATGAGATGCAAAATTTAAATTCTTGTATTGTGCACAGGGCAGAGGATTGCCTTTTGATGATTGCTGGTGTACCAGTTGATGTGCTGAATCTAAAAGGCAGTAGAGCATGCATATTTGAAACATGCTACTTCATTACAGCCAGAAAATATTTTATTGACAACATTATCCTACATTTTTAATAAACACAGTTCTGCAGTGCAGTAATATGCATTAAATATTTATTTAAAAGTCAACTCCCTAAAAATCTTATTCACTAGCCAGAATGATATACTGCAATTTTGAAGAATAGTTCGAAAACAAAGGAGATTTAGTGGGCAAGTGATTATTGTCCCTAAATATTTAAAAAAGCACAAAAAGAATAAACCATTTTGTGTGGATCCCGTAAATAAATCTAGGACTGAAGGATAGAAGTGCAAAGAGGTGTATTTCAGTATATAGGAAAGCTTTTTCTTAAAAATAAAATAAAGGGGCCAGCCCTGTGGCCTAGTGGTTAAGTTTGGCATGCTCAGCTTTGGTGGCCCAGGTTCGGTTCCCAGGCGTGGACCTACACCACTCGTCAGTGGCCCACATACAAAATAGAGGAATGTTGGCACAGATGTTTTCTCAGGGCAGATCTTCCTCAAGCAAAAAGAGGAAGATTGGCAACAGATATTAGCTCAGGGTGAATCTTCCTCATGAAAAAAAAAAGCATAAATAAATAAAATAGAACTCCCTGAGCAGGAACAAGCTCCCAGGATTATCAGTATGTTTCTTTCCAGTTGAAGTATTTATGCCAGGAGTGCTATACAGCAGATTTCAGCCTACTTTGTCTGAAAAGGGCCAGATGATAAATCTTTTCAGCTTTGCAGGCCATACTGTCTCTGTCATAACTACTTATCTCTGTAGTTGTAGGTGAAAACAAGCATACATAACAGATGAATGAATGGGCATGGCTGTGTTCCAATAAAACTTTATTTACAAAACCAAGCCTGGGGCCAGATTTGGTCCATGAACTATGATTGTCAACCCCTGCTATATCATATTTCTTGAATTGGGTGGGAGGAGGACCCAAACATCAACCAATTCCCTTCCGTACTTAAAATTTCAATGTTATATGATTCTTTGCCTATGATCTAGGAAGGCATAGATATCATTTGCCAGAAGATTCTTCCAGGATAAACTATCCATACCCACCCTTTATTCAATTGTGCATCTAGGTAATTATAATGGAAAAAGTCCAGTGAGATGAGATTTAATCTACATGATCCCAAATAACCGGGAATATTAGGAAACTTAAAAAAAAAATGGAAACCTGTGCATGAATTGTATGGCCCTAACATGAAATAGTTAATATATGAAATAGCTGGACACAGGAATGGGATGTTCATAGAATATGTTGACAGGACAAAAAGTTGAAACTGTTGGCAGAAAACCAAAGTCAATATCAGAGCCAAACAAAAACTGCCCACAGTGGCACATTAGGAAAGCTTGAAGACCGTCCATTTTTAAGTGGCGAGAGACCCTCACATCCAGAACCGGGGAACCAATTGTGCTTTCAGGTAGAGAATTTCTATTATTCTGATTGCTTCCAAATAATGTGTTTTTTAAAAAAATTAAGTATAGTTTTACTTTATGAAGAAGCTATTAGTTTATGTTCTAATTTCTTGTGTATTTAGAGAGTGTAGGAAAAACTGATGTTCTTACATGTGGAATTATTTAAGTGTAAGATATTTTAAAAGCAAAGAGAATATTGACTGGTTTAAAAATTAAAAATGGGTTTGAATATTTTCAAAGCTTTTTTTTTACTTAGGGATTCTGGATCAACGTTCCTGCCATTATTTACAATAATTTTCTTTTTGCTCAAGTCTAGAGGTTTTCCAACTGTTTAATTCCTCTCGACCAATTCTCTTTCCATAATTACTAGCAATACAGGTGGCAAATGAACAATAAATGTAATAGTAGTCTAGAGGTCTCAATTGTAGCTTGTGCCATGTACAAAATGTACAGAAAACCTTTGTTCTTTGAATTGGTAATTGTGCATTTAGATTTGCAAGTCAGACATTTACAGGAAAGTCTCTATCACCTTAAATTAAGGTTAATGCTAAATATGATCTATAACCAGCAGAGTTACACATGCGTTGCTTTCTCTTTTAGGATGATTTCATTCAGGCAAGCAGCTTATTTCATGTGCTTATTTGCTACAGCTTCCTGTGGTGAGTGGATCATCTACAAAACGTAAAGTTAAGGCTGTGTGGGGGAGAGTTAAGCAAGATGTGCCACCCTTGGAGAAAGCTCTTGAACATACAGCTCCGAGAAGGAGGCAGGCCCTGATAAGTCGGGATACACATCTTTTGTTTTTGGTGAGGAAGATTTGCCCTGAGCTAACATCTGTGCCAATCTTCCTCTATTTTGTATGTGGGTCACTGCCATCCACAGCATGGCTTGATGAGTGGTGCAAAGTCCAGGCCCCAGGATCCGAACCTGCAAACCCAGGCTGCTGAATTGGAGTGTGATGAACTTAACCACTACGCCACCGGGCCGCCCCTGTCCACCTTCCTGGGATACACATCCTTTTAATATTTGGAGGCAACTACCACTTCTCAGATGTATTGCCCTAGACACACCAGGGGGAGGAGAACAGAAGGGAGAATGTCTTCCGGCATGTGTTAACAGAAACTTCTGTTTGGAAGTAACTCTCTACAAAGCAGACCTTACAACAGTCAGCACTCTATTTTTATTATCAACATTTAAAAAAAAATCAGCTTTATCTGAATATTCAAAGGAGTGCTAGGCATTTCATATTGTCTGGGTCCAACCCAAGTATCGTAATAGATATGGGGTACATATTTTTACTTCTCAGGCCACTGGGAACCATTTCAGAAGTGAAAGTACCTGGTTTCAATTTAACTTAGTAAACCATACATTTGAATAATTCTAGTTTCAACACCAGATTTTGATCTTATTTCTCTCTCTATCCGTTCCATCAAATTTTCAGAGAATAAGGATGATTCTGGACATGTTTTTTCATTAATCATTGTAGAGTTTAGTTTTCTCTGTCATTGTTATGAGTGGATTCTGAGTCTATGTTGACTTAAGATGGCCACACCACCATGACTGCTTATTTATCTCTCAGGTGTATGGCTAAGAGAAACACCTCTTGAGTAAGCGTTACATTTGTAAAGAAATATAATTTCTTCAGGAAGAAGCTTTTTTTCCCCTAAACCACAACTCCCCTCCATCTGTTCCCTCGTTCCTACTGGCTCTTCTGAGCTGAAATCATTGCCATGTACAAGTCCATTGAACGCTGAGTAGTAGAAGCCAGAGATGCTGTGGACCATAGCCACTTTAATTTTTTGGCCAAAAAGAAAAATTTTATGATCACGCTAGGAAAATTAGAGGTGCAGATAAGCAGAAAATGAGAAACTACCTATTTTCTGTAGTCTCGTAATGCAGAAATGGCCATTGTTAAAAATCTTTTGTTTAGTCTTTCAGATAGTTTTCTACACATCCATATTTACACATTTAACAAAGATGTTATTAATTATAGATACTTTTTTATAACTTATGTTTCCATTTACAGCTATCTTTCCATGCAAACAAATATATATCATATTTTTTGTAGCTTAGTATTCTTCCCTATTCATGGTATTTTTGCATGCACATTTTTACACACATATTCAATTATTTCTGTGGAATAAATTTTTGGAAATAAAAATACTAGATACAAAGGCGAGAATATTTTTGAAGGTTTTATGACATCGTCATGAAATTATCTTCCAGAAAGGTAATTTCCAAGTTGACTTTTTCTACCAGTAGATGAGAGTGATCATTTACCCCACTTAGGCCAGTTCTAACTGCCATCTTGTGGCCTGGCACCTTTCTGGAAAAAATATCGTAATTTATTTCTGGGAAACTACTGCCTCCCAGTTTGGGTCCATGTTGTTGTGACCCAGGCAGGCCTGAACCAGTAAGTAAAGCACACATCCTGCTGGCTGCAATGACCTCATCAGAGCCAAAGCTTTGCCATAGACTTTTGCTTACACTTCCAGAAATAAAACTCTTATTTTTCTCCCAATTGGACCTGAACTGTGAGAGAACACCCAGGCCTGAGCTTCTGGCACTATCTTGCTACCATGTGGAGCTTGAGGGTAAAGGCAACACCAAGGACAGAGCAAATGTGTGAAGACAATTGAGCTGTGTCTTATGGGATCAGCTGAGTCCTGTGTCCAGCTATTCCTGAAGTCAGATCCACCATGGGCTCTTTGGCTTTGAACCAATACATTTCGCTCATACTCAAGTCACTTTGAATTAGGTTTTTTTTTTTTTTTATCATTTGCAACCAAAATCAGTACACCAACACCAGTAACTTAGATAATTTTAAATTTTAACTTGCCTGCATTTATGATCCTTACCATTTTTCATATACTTACTAGTTGCTTATATTTCTTTTGCAAATTACCTTTTTGTATCCTTTGCCCAATTTAAAAAAATTAGAGTCCTTTTCTTCTCCTTATTGATTATGTGATTTTTTAACAAGACTGAATAACTTGCCCAAAGTCCATGGACATGGGCCAGTGTGACATCATATAGCATAATATTTTATGTTATGAGATAACTTATGTCACAGTATTTTCCCTATACTCTAGAATACAATACAAACAATCCCATCATCATCATCATCATTAGTACCAACTTATGAGGATAAGAAGAACACCTGTTAGAACTTTCCAGTCTGCTCCAAAGTTGGTGTATTTCTAGTTGCTCATTTCATTGGCTGAGTCACATGGCAGTTCACAAAGGCTCAACTGCAGAGTGGGAACTCCCAGGCTAGCCCCAGCCATTGTTTGTACCCATGTCTGTGCATTGGGATAGGGGAGGACGGCTACTTGATAATCATGAATCAGCCAAAAACACCAGTTGTCTAAAACACAGGCCACTTTGCGGCTAACCTTGTCTCTGGACCAGCTACTCGGTGTTTTGTGTGTTTATGAAATGTAGGTCTGTATACCTGGCAACTTGTATTCCCAGAAGCTTCTACCTGAAGAGATCTCTGCTCTTTCCAAATATAAACCTTACCCAAGGGTTAGTCATCTTAGCCACACCTCTGAGAGCAGGACAAGGGACCTGACTGGCTGGGTCATCATAATAGGGCTCAGGGCCAGAATCCCTAGAGGGGTGGGATAGTGCATAGGAAATTTTAATCTTCAGTGCTTAATGAAATACATGTGGCTAAGCTGCCCAATACAAAAATAAATATTATTAAAATTGCAGTGCGACTACTGCCCTAGGGGATGGACAAGGTTGTCACTAGACTATCCTGTGGTTAATGGACAATTGGCCAAGTAAAGCGAATGTGTTGTCTCAGTTGGAAAAGCTTATTAAGCAGATTTTGAAGTGGGTCTTTCAAGGTAAACTCAAACTTGGTATGACAGTAAAGGTAACACTTAGCACTCTAATAATATTTGGGATGCAGGGTACTTTAGAGATGTGAGCAATTCCAAATAGCAAATATATAGTTCAAAATGTATCTTCAATTTGGCATATGCATGCATTTGCTTAAGCTGTCTAAAAAACGAATTTGTAGAAACTGAGCAAATACTTCCTTCTCTGCACTCATTCCTAAACTAATAAATACCAATAACTGTTAGTTTGCTTGAATTAAATTGAGATGAGGAACAACATTTAACACTGCACATAGAAAAGGGAACAAGATGGGGAGTCAGAAGAGTGGGGTTTACGTTCCAGAACATTCATTAGCCATGTGGATCTTGGGCAAGTGTGTACTGCCCTGAGACTCAGTTACATAACTTCTTTCCTAAAAAAAAAGTCAGATGCATATGCTAAAGTCTGTTTCTAGCTTCGCTTACAGAGCTGTTGTGAGAATCTCATGGGGATGTTCGTTATGAAAGTGTTTTGAAAAACAATCATACATCATTATTTTTAAGGCATGATATTTTCATTGCATGTTAGGTGACAGGGAGAAACCAAGCTAGGATTGCATTTTCTTGGGGACAATTTATGTGCAAATTATTGTATGATTTAATAAAAATCAACCAAGTTTTTTTATGTAGAAGTATCCATAAAATGACTTTAACATCATACATTGTTCAAATAGTTACCTTAATATGTTTCATTCTGCCTCTATAATTAAGGTCATGTCATAAAGATCTTTGGGTATTCCACCGAGGAAGTAAAAAGGTTCGGAACACAGATACATTTCTAATAATGTAAATTATTATTTGCATTCATTCCCAATTAATGTCTTTTTTTTCAATGATGACATCACAGGATGCCTGACACAACTATATGAAAATACCTTCTTCAGAGGTGGCGATGTCAGCACCATGTATACCCCGAGTGCCCAACACTGTCAGATGATGTGCACCTTCCATCCTACGTGTTTGCTGTTCAGTTTTCTTCCTGCAGATTCAACCAATGACACAAACAAAAGGTAAAAGTAAATATTTCATTATTGGAGAAGCGAATCATTTTTCTAAATGGAATCAGTTGTGTGCGAAAAAGTGTAGCATATTGCAGGGTTATATTTCTCAAGTGGAGTTCAAGGACCAGCTTCATCGGAATCACCTGGAGAAGTTCTTACACAAGCAGATTCTTAGGTGGAAGCCCAGACCTACTGAGTCAAAGATTCTTGGGCCTGGAAATCTTAAAAGTTTTTTAAATTAAAAAACATTTTTTTTGTGAGGAAGATTAGCTCTGAGCTAACATCTGTTGCCAATCCTCCTCTTTTTGCTGAGGAAGATTGGCCCAGGGCTAACATCCGTGCCCATCTTCCTCCACTTTATATGGGACGCCGCCACGGCATGGCTTGACAAGTGTTGTCCACGCCCAGGATTCGAATCTGTGAACCCCAGGCCACCGCAGTGGAGCGTGTGAACTTAACTGCAACACCACCCGGCTGGTTCCTAAAGTTTTAAATTAAAAAAAAAAATTTTGCATTCGCTTAAAGTAGTAAAAGCTAGTCATTTTCTATTAGAAGCCTTAGGAAAATGCTTGAAAATCATTGGGTTAAGAAATTGTCTTAAGAAAAGCTCGAAAAACAGGTGACTGTTTCACCTGAAGAAGGAAATGTACTTGTCTCATGATCACATCTGTGGGGAGCACAGTTGCAAGAAAATACAATAGAAGGCAAGCATGTTGTTGAGAATATAATTAAGATCCAGAAGCTTGTGCCCTTGAGAGAGGGCAGGTCTGAATGGTGCCTATAGTGAGCCAATTTGAGCACCTATGATATGCATGGTGTGCCTGAGTATGTGTGTGCTTGTGAATATAGAGTATTAACTGGTAATTTGGAAAAGTAAGAGCATTGGAAAAATAGTTGGCAATTAAAAATCTTATTAGGTCATGAAGTTGCCTAAGTGCAACCATAGTTTCATTTTCTTTATATATATATATATTTTTTGGTGAGGAAGACCAGCCCTGAGCTAACATCCATTGCTAATCCTCCTCTTTTTGCTGAGGAAGACTGGCCCTGGGCTAACATCCGTGCCCATCTTCCTCTACTTTATATGGGACGCTGTCTCAGCGTGGCTGACAAGCGGTGCGTCGGCAGGTGCCCGGAATCTGAACCCGCGAACCCCGGACTGCCAAGTGAGGACTAAACCGCTGTGCCACTGAGCTGGCCCTCTTTAATTTTGATCAATATCCAGAATGAATGTTTCTTCATTGTTCCATCTCTATGTCCACAATTCTTTTCTTTTATCTTCAGTTTGAATTTAAAAACTAGGAATTAGACAACCATCCCTTGATTCTACAGAAACTTGCACAGAAAACTCAGACTGTATGTGAGACGCATCAACTTTTTAAGTAAAAAGTTGAGTTAGGTTCTGGAATCCTTGCGAATAATGAAATTACCATTAAGGTTGACGTGAAAGCCAGAAAGAAGTCTTCCATTAGGTGTGGACTAGAAGGAGTTAGTGAACAAGATGGACACCCTATATAGATCCAACTCTCAAGACTGATTTAATTTCTTAAGTAAATGAAAGTATTTATGAAAACAATCACTAAGTAGGAACATAATTTCCCCAAAAGTTTAGGAACATGGGAAAAATCACTAACTCTTTAATATGATTGACTTCCTGTACTTACAAATGTGAACATAAAGGAAAACAATGCTAAAGTTAGGTATTACAAAAACCGTTAGATATTATGGAATAGCCTCTAAGAATGTTCTTTCCAGCAAGAGTCTGGGAAGCTGTATTATTTTCCTTATTCCTGCCTATATCTATTAGTGCGTAAAAAATGCTAGCTGTTTCCTCAGTGTGTGTTTATTATTCCACTTTCTAAGTGAAGCTACTTTTAAAAACAGGTTTGGTTGCTTCTTGAAAGACAGTGTTACAGGCACTCTGCCAAGAGTGTCACGGAGAAGTGCAATTTCTGGACATTCCTTAAAGCAATGTGGTCATCAGATAAGCGGTAAGATGTGGATTTCTTAGCTAAATTTGAATGAATGGTGAGTTTACCTTAGAAAAGCTTCTGTTCAAACTCTGTACTGCCACAGACTTTTGGAAGGGAGCGCTCAGAGAGATAACAGAGATGGGGCAATATTCTGGACATACCCTCTTGTCTTTATCAGTCAACACATGCTTAACAAGCGTTTATTATTTTTGAGATTAACACTACAGGTAAGATTTGCAGAAAGTGAATACGCATCTAAACAATAGTCTCCCATTGATTTCAGATAAGAACCTTAAAGAGAACACAGAGAGCTCTCTCTTTCTGTTTCACTTGAAGGCTATTTGTACACCAGTGGTTCTCAGTGGTTCTCAAACAGGGGTGATCTTGTCCTTCCACCAGGGGGCATTTGTCAATGTCTGGAGACATGTTTGGTTGTCACAACTTGGAGGGATGCTTCTGACATTGAGTGGATAGAGGTCGGAGACGCTGCTAAATATTCCACAAGGCACAGGGAAGCTCCCACAACAAAGATTTTCTAGTCCCAAATGTCAGTAGTGTGGAGATTAAGAAACCTTGTTAAACCCCCGTATTGAAGGACTGGGCTCTGTTAATCTTGCTAAGAATAATACTTAGAAAAAAATGTGGGGACTAGGAGGCCAGGAAACTTTAATCCTGACACTGATCGCTATTTATGTTTTGAGAAACAATTTCCAACCCTATCCTGATAAATTTAAAGCAAATGAACTATTTCTTTAACGTGACTGATGTGAAAGTAAAAAGTACTGAAAAGATCGTCTCAACTGACAGGTAGGCAGAACCTTAAAATAACAGTGTTGTCACTATACATCATGGTTATTTACCCTTACTATATATGGTTAATTTTCTGGGTTCAAATTTCGGACATTTTTAAAATTTTTCATCCTTTCCTCCCCCATTAACAACACTCCCTCAGTACACACCCACACTTTGTGCCTGCAGTTTGTAAAGTAACCAGTCCTTGGTTATAAACATGGGCGCCTGGCTTAGCTGATATGTAGTTTTTCAGACAAGGAGTACATTTCCCGTTTCAGAAGATCAAATTTCTATCTTAATACAATTTAGTGTAAATTATTCAACTAAGCATTATTCTCAATTGTGGCATCATAGTAAAATTTAAAGAAAAAATAATATTGTGCCTTTCTCATTATGCCTTATTTTTCCCCCCCAAACTTAGTCTGCTCACAAAGCTTGATTCAATGTTCTCTTTCAACTCTTCCCAAATATCTTGCATTAAAGTGAAATTAAAGTGAAATATTGCTCCCAGGCATGTAAAGTCTCTTAACTCAGGACTAATTTTGGTTTAAAACATTTAGAGGTAGGTTTATAGCTTTCAACTAACCATAAAGAAAAGTTTTAGTTTGTGAGTATCCCAGCCCAACTCTTACCCTGTTTCTTTTTCTCACGTGCAGCAGAATTGGAAAGAGATTCCATTTCTGTAATCGGCGAATTCCTGTGAGCGTGAGCCATTGTGAATAATCCACTGCCCTGCCCACCTCAATGTACTGATTTGTATATTTTCTGCCATTCCCACCATTAAATCTAGTTTTATGACTCCTTCAACCATACCCCTTAGGAGCAGAAAATTACGTACAATAGATTATAGTTTATACTGCTGGTTTCCTTAGCCAAGGGTCTAATTAATGAATTTGAGTCTTTAAGAAAAAGAGTCTAACTCATAAGTTTGGTTCACTGTCTGTTAACAGAATTATCTATATTTTTTGTATATAAGATAACTTTCAGTCAAAAGGGAGCTTAAGTGGAATTTAACAAAATTTTAAAACTAGAATGGAAATGGCTTCATCATGCATCTACAAGAACTCTCTACATTTTATGGTAATGATTTGACACATCATTGATGTCAATGACGGGGCTTACAGACACAATTCACAATCAGACAGAAGTAGTTGAAAGCCAAGAAATAAACAAAGAGATGAGAAGCTCCTTCACTCAATGCAAGAGGTCAAAGACACCTCAATTTCTTTAATAATGCAACCCTCTAGCACACATCATCAGGGTCCTCATTATTGTTGCTTTATCTTCCACTGCTCATAGATAATTTCAGTGTGAAATAGTTCCTGTACTGCTGCACACACACTTTGCAGTTTTGAAAGCAAAGTAAAATTTTTTCGATGCTAGTGCTCTAAAACACATTGGAATGTGTTTATTTCAATTGGAGTTTGATAATTTAGTAATGTAATAAAAATTCTAAATCCCCTAATTAACAGGGAAGTTGCCAAAAACAAAATATTATCCTTCAAAACTTCCCTGCTCAAATTGATGATGTACTTCCAGAAGGGAAACTGACTGAATTTGTCCCATGTGTTTTATTTGTGCAGCTTGCCACCGAGACATTTATAAAGGAATTGATATGAGAGGAGTCAATTTTAACCTATCTAAGGTTAACAGTGTTGAAGAATGCCAAAAAAGGTGCACCGATAACATTCACTGCCAATTTTTCACATATGCCACACAAGCATTTTCCAACGCAGAGTACCGGTGAGTAAAATTTACAGTGTTTGTTCTCTCTGAGGGTACTTTTAGGATTTAATTGCATTCTTCATAACCTCTTTTTTTTTTTTTTTCAAACTGAAAACCAAACAGGGCTTTTAGATCTAACAACTCTCCTTATTTACTTACTCAATTTTGGTGTCATTTTTCTTGAAGAATATGATTACCATTTGGACCACAGATAGGCTGTGCTTGTGGAATGAGGGTTTAGTAAAATAGTGTCGCCCACCACATTCTCACCCTGACCTTCCCTCTGCAGAGGGAAAAAGTGTCTATTTGATTAATAACACGAACCCCTAACCCACTCATTGTCAAAGTCATTGTTCTGAGTGCTTTGTTTATTTTCCACTGACTATGGATCATTTCAAAGCAAAATGGACGACTGCATGCACTTTGCAATTTAGGAAGCAAAGTAACCTCTTTTCTTCACATTCAGGAACAACTGCCTGTTAAAGCACAGTCCAAGAGGAACACCCACCAGTATAAGGGTGCTGGCTAACTTGGTGTCTGGATTCTCATTGAAGGCCTGTGCACTCTCAGAAATCGGTAATTACATGGCTACTATTTCACTAGGTGATTGTAACAGGCAGAGTAAGAGTCCCCCAAAGATGTTCACATCCTAATTTCTGGAGCCTGTGAACATGTTACATTCCATAGCAAAAGGGACTTTGTAGATGTGCTTAAGTCAAAGATTTTGAGATGGGAGATTATTCTGGATTATGTGGATGGGCCCAATATAGTCACAAGGGTCCCTATAAGAGAAAAAGGAAAACATAAGGGTCAGAGCCAGAGAGAGAGAGATTTGAAGATGTTACACTGCTGGCTTTGAAGATGGAGAAAAGGTCCATGAACCAAGAAATGCAGGTGGCTTCTAGAAACTGGAAAAGGCAAGGAAACAGGTTCTCCTATAAAGCTTCCAGAAGGAAAAAGCCCAGCCAACATCTTGATTTTAGCCCAGTAAGACCCATTATGGACTTCTGATCTCCAGAACTGAGAGATAATAAATTTATGTTGTTCTAAGCCACTAAATTAGTGATAATTTGCTACAATAGCAATGGGAAACTAGTACAGAGACTTTACACAGAAAACCATAAGGTCATTTCTTCGTGGTGTCCATTATCTAGTGAAATGACTCCACCATAATGAAGCAATAAAATGCTGAAGTTTCAGACATATAGGTAATTTCAATTGAGTTATCCAGAAAATTGCCATGACATTTCACCTTATTTAGCGTATCACCATGTTAATGATAAGATATTATTGAAACCAAATTACCAGTAGCCAATTCTACGCAGTATCAAGAGCCAACTTTGTGCCAAGCCCGGTATTGGGTGCTGGACAAGGACCCCTCTGTGGATGATTGGGAAGCTGGCAACAATGCATCTCTTTTCCCATTTGTTTCCTCTTTTCCCCAGCACACCCATTCCATGGTGTGTACCAGATTTGTTGGTTCAAATTTACTGATTATCTAATTTTTGATCTTCATAGTTTTTAAACGTAATTTCTCTTTATTGATATTCTCTATTTGGCAAGACATTGTTTTCATACTTTTCTTCAGTTCTTTAGACATGGTTTCCTTTAGTTTTTTGAACATATTTAAAATAGCTGACAAAGTCTTGGTCTAGTAAATCCAACGTTTATGCTTCCTCAGCAAAGGTTTATATTCACTGCCTTTTTTTTTCTGTGTAAGGGCCATACTATCTTGTTTCTTTGCATGGCTTATAATTTTTTGTTAAAAAAAATTCGACCTTTTAAATAATAGTATATGGCAACTCTGGAAATCAGATTCACTCCTTCCCCACACTGTGCTCTTGTTACTGCTTTTTGTCTTTGCTGTTTGTTTGGTGACTTTTCTGAGCTAATTGTGTAAAATGTTTATTGTATGTTGTGTGTGGCCACCGATGTCTTTGCTTGGTTTTCTTAGTAGTTAGCTAGTGATTGGACAGAAATTTCCTTTATGCCTGGAACCAATCAGTCTCCTAGGCTTTGACAAGGGGCTTTTTGTGAGTATTGGGGCGTGTCTTCAATGCTCAGGTGGGCACTGAACAACTTTGCCTTGACTTTCACTTTGTGCTGACACAGAGCTCACAGAGCTTAGCATCAGCCAGCAGTGAGATCTTAGGGCTTTCTCAGATCTTTCTTGGGCATGTACACAGCCCTAGTCACTCACACAGCCCTGTACATGCACATGACCTTCTAGATTCCCAGGAATTCAGAGATTTACCCCCCACCCCACCCCCACCACGCTCATCTTTTTCTCCTGATTTTCCTTTTAGGATTTTATTGGTTTGTTGTTTCCTCAGCTGTAATTGCTGCCTTAGGCAGCTTCAATGTTACGTATTTGCCACATTTTTTTTTTTTGACAAACACTTCCAAGGAAAAAGCCGCTAACATTGAGAAAGATCTGAGTCATGTCAAATAAACTCAGTCCTTGTGAGTGGGGTTTTCCTGAGAACTTCCAGACAGATCAAATAATGACAAGTAACTGGGGTGAAGCTTTGAACTAGCTGCAACCCTATTCTGCCCCCTGCGGTGACTGCTAGACTGCTGGTTTTCACCATAATTTTGGGGCTGTTTTCAAGGCTTCCGTGGAGCTGGGAGAGGGAGATGGGAATAGGGCAAGTTAAAACCCCACAAAACTCACTGTTCTTACTGCGATTCAGTTGTTTTTCTTGAATTAATACTCCCTGGACTGTAATAAACCTTCGGTTAATTTCTAGCGTTTTGAAAATGTTGATTTTGACAATTTTGCCAGTGGTCTCATTCCTTTTGTGGAGGAAAGGATTTCCAGAGGTTCTACCATTCTCATGAACATCCTGTAGTAATTTTGACAAACAAAACAAAACAAACAAACTAGCTTTAAAAAAGAAAATGGTCTTTAGAACAAGGTGGCCCTGTCCTTTTGTCATCTGGACGGGTCAGACTGTGAGTAAAACATTGTCTTCAGTTCTGTGCTCCACATTTTGAAGGGAGCAATGGATAACTAGAACATTTCAAAAGATGGTAACCAGGACGGTAAGATATCTAGAAGCAACGGAAAATAAAAAATGGTTAAAGGAACAAATTAAAGACATTTAACTTGAAAAAGAGTCAGGATGACTGTTTTAATTTTTTTTTTTTTTTTTCTGAAGGGCTGTCATTGGGAAAGGGATTGGACTAATCTGTGTGGTTCCATGAGGCAGATCTAGGTAAATGCTACCATGAAGAAAATAAGAAAAACATTCCTAACACCTAGAGTGGTCCAGAAAACCATTGGGCCTTGTTATGAGGTGGCAAGCTCTCTATCACTATAAATGTCTAAGTAGAAGTTGAACAACTTGTCAGGGATGTCCTTGAGAGGATGTAGTTGTAGGTTGGAATGGATGACCCATAAGTTCTCTTCCAGTTTCAAGAATCTGTTTTTTAAAAAAGATTTAATTACTTGAGGTCTAATTTCCTAGACTGCCCATATGAAGATATTATGTTATGGGGGGGGCGCTCTCTCTTGATCCAACTATGTTCATTTAAATTAGGATTCATTTTGTCCTTTCCATAATTGCTATCATTATTCTTTAAGCTTCCATAATTTTAACAGAATTTATATGCTATCAAATTGAGTAAACTCAATAAATAATATGAACACAAATAAAAATGGAATTATGAAATAAGATTATATAAGGATAATGAAAGTGGATTTTCTCCTGGTCTAATTTCAATGGGCACGTGGCATTTTTGTTAGCTATCTGATATTTTTAAAAATTACTTTTTATTAAATTTTTTTTCATAATATTTAGAAAAATGTAACACAAAACCTCATGTTCCTAAGGCCTAGAATTCAGAGTCAGGGTAATCTAAAGAGAATATGAACAAATGCTGAAGAACCTAAACATTTTGCCCTGCTTTGGGGTGGAGCTAGGAGCATAAGTTGACCTATTTTATTTCTCTGACATGCAAATCTTTCTTTTATCAAGGATTAATTTCTCTCTCCTCTAAATGGCAAACAAGTTTGGGGATATTTTAACTTAGACATTTTTTCACTTAGGAAGTTTAGTGCTATGAATAACAAATAGTCATAATTTCCTTAGTTATGATGACAAAGTACAAGCACATTTCGCATTATGTCATTCTGAGGAAGAGCTTCCTTCTGCGAGTTCACAGGTTGCCACATGGATATGTTCCAACATCTCGCCTTTTCAGACGTGGATGTGGCCAGAGTTATCGCTCCAGATGCTTTTGTGTGTCAAACCATTTGCACCTATTATCCCAACTGCCTCTTCTTTACGTTCTATACAAATGCATGGAATGCAGAATCACAAAGGTGAGTACGGATGTGTAATGTTTGTTGCTGTCCAGTCATAACTTTAATTTTATCATTTGAGTTTTTAAAAAGTTTTGTTCATTCCCCTCAAAACACTTGAACCCGCAGTTTAAGTAGGTACTTTCTGCCAGGTGTGGGTTAGTTAAGAGATTAGCAGACTATTCTACCTACCTTATCTTACTTAAACATACCACTGAATCAATGAAACAACAGCCATGGAAAAGGAAGCATCTGATACCTCTCTTACTGATCTTAATGTTTTGTGTTAGCTTGACATTTGCTGCCAGCACACCCTTTACGGTCGTTGGTTCTAATTCCTCTGTTTTAGGAACTAGAGCCCTGTTTTTCCTGATCAAGACTCTGGTTCCACCTCTTTACCCTCAGATAACCGACCCTTTTCTTTATAAACAAGCTGGAGCTAAGAGAAGGGTATACAATTATAGAATAGCATCAGCAGCATAAATCTCCAGAATTAGTTCTTTGTTCTCTTTTTTTCCTCAATTAGAAGGTGGAACTTGACCATTCTCCTCTTTTCAGATTATCTATGCCTATCAGTTTTCTTCAGAGGAAGATGTGGCTTGATTTACATTTAATCTCTGTAATATATTAGAGTCCCGTAGTCTGATTTACTTCTCAGTCTGGTAGAAGAATAAAATTTGCAGGATACTTTTTTTGATATGTGGTCTTTTTGTATTTGCTTTTAATGCAGTTTTCTTTCTCTCTCTTCCTTTTTTTTTAATAGAAATGTTTGTTTCCTTAAGACTTCCCAAAGCGGGACACCAAGTTCCCCCACCCCACGGGAAAACACCATATCTGGATACAGCCTTTTAACCTGCAAACGAACTTTGCCTGGTAATGTGATTCAAAAATAATAATACATAAAATATAAATTTTACGATCTTCTAACAAGTCATAGTGATGAAATAATCCTCAATGTACCAGAAACTTATGTATATGTGGTTTATTGCTGTTTCATTTTATATTTTTTTATGTTTATAATTGGCACAGAGCCTTGCCATTCCAAAATTTACTCAAGAGTCGATTTCCAAGGGGAAGAATTGAATGTGGCCTTTGTTAAAGGAGTGGATGTTTGCCAAGAGACTTGTACGAAGACGATTCGCTGTCAGTTTTTCACGTATTCTTTACTCCCAGAAGACTGTAGAGGAGAGAAGTCAGTGAAAATTTATTTTTCAGACAGTCAGCAGACAATTTCATGAGCTTTCCCCCTCTGTGAAGGTTTAATCTTTGTACTGATCCTTTTATCTAGGTGTAAGTGTTCCCTACGATTGTCTTTGGATGGCTCCCCAACGAAGATTACATATGGGACACGAGCGAGCTCTGGCTATTCTTTGAGGTTGTGTGAAAGTGAAGACAGCTCTGGTGAGTAAACCTCACTTTTCCATAAAACTGTAAAAGGGTGTCTGCGTTGTTCTATAGCTTGCTTAGTCTTAGATAGTGGAGTTATGTATTTTGTTTTTCTCGGATGAAGAGGACTCTGATTCACCTCTAATTTCAACCATTAACTTCCACACTCTCTTTTTAGTCTGCACAACAAAAACAAACCCACGTGTTGTTGGAGGAACCAACTCTTCTTGGGGAGAGTGGCCCTGGCAGGTCAGCCTGCAAGTGAAGCTGACACCTCAGAGCCACCAGTGTGGAGGGTCAATCATTGGACCCCAGTGGGTTCTAACTGCTGCCCATTGCTTTGATGGGTAAGTTTTGGATGTGCCTTATCCAGGGTTTTATCTTGCCTTTCTGTTTTGAAGAATCTATAATCAATTTCTCTATTAGCAAGTCAGTTTATTGATAGGGTATTCTTTTTTAATAAAAGATATTTTAAAGCGGGAATGGTATTCAGAATGTTGAACTAGGGCTTGAGCACTGAATGATCTGACCCATCAGAACAGAGTGTAAAGTGTTTGCAGGATTGATGCTCCCCGGGGGAAATCACTTCTGCTTTAAAGAATAACTAAAAAATATTTCTACTTTATCAGGGCAATAGTACTTATGGCAGGGTTTTAAAGTTTTAAAACACTTAGAATTTGTATTTACACAGAACAGGGGTTGAGTCACAGTTCTGCCACTTATTAAAGGTATGAATGACTGCTGATGGGAGTGCAAACCGGTGCAGCCACTATGGAAAACAGTATGGAGATGCCTCAAAAAATTAAGAATAGAAATACCATATGATCCAGCTATTCCACTGCTGGGTATTAATCCAAAGAACATGAAAACACAAATGTGTAAAGACACATGCACCCCTGTGTTCATTGCAGCATTATTCACAATGGCCAAGACTTGGAAGCAACCTACGTGACCATCAAGGGATGAATGGATAAAGAAGATGTGGTGTGTGTGTGTATATATATATATATATATATATATATACACACACACAATAGAATGCTACCTGGCCATAAAAAAATGATGAAATCTGGCCATTTGTGACAACATGGATGGACCTTGAGGGTATTATGCTAAGCAAATAAGTCAGATGGAGAAAGTCAAATGATTTCACTCATAAACAGAAGATAACAACAACAAAGAAACACATAGAGACAGAGATTAGATTGGTGATCAGAGGGGAAGCGGGGAGCAAAAGGGGTGATTAGGCACATGTGTGTGGTGATGGATTGTTGTTAGTCTCTGGGTGGTGAACAGGATGTAATAATCTACACAGAAATTGAAATATAATGATATACACCTGAAATTTCTATAATGTTATAAACCAACGTTACCTCAATCAAAAAAAAATAATAACAGTGGGGCTGGCCTGGTGGTGTAGTGGTTAAGTTCACACACTCTGCTTCCGTGGCCTGGGGTTTGCAGGTTTGGATCCCAGGTGTGGACCTACACACTGCTCGTCAAGCCATGTTGTGGCGGTATCCCATATAAAGTAGAGGAAGATGGGCCCAGATGTTAGCCCAGGGCCAGTAATCCTCAGCAAAAAGAAGAGGATTGGCATCGGATGTTAGCTCAGGGCTGGTCTTCCTCACACACACACAAAAAGACAAAACTGAAAAAAAAAATTGAAAAAAACACAAGATATGAATGACCTTGGGCAATTTGTAAAACTCTCTTAGCTTTGTTTTCCTATCTGTAAAATGTGAATAATCGTAGTATCTAATTTGTAAGGTTATCGGAAGAATGAGTGACATGCTTAAAATGCTGAGTACTGTACCTGGAACATAAAAATTTCTCAAAAAATATAAGCTACAATTAAGTAAGAAATGTAAAAATGGATAAAGCATATGAATAAGGAAAAGAGATACTAAGGGCCCTAAAATAAAAGATGCTTGATCTCTTTCAAAAAAGTATTTTTGTTTTCATAAAATTCCCCCTCTTCCCCTCTGAAGGGGCAGGGCCTGGGTTGCTATGTTCCAGGACTGAGGATACTGCTTTCGAAATATAACAGAGCCAGGGGCACAGTTGGGCAGAACAAGGTTGCTCCACGGCTGGCGCATGGCAGCATGGGCCTCCAGTTCGAGAATGTGCTGCCTGTGGCGTTGCTAAAGAGAAGGCTGTTGGTCTGGGAGGAAAGACTCTGTGAAGGGAAATAGTAGGCCTCCTTTTTACTAAATGCACCCCAATTTGGAGCCAGGAATTATTGTCCTTTTTCCCCCAGCATTATTGAGATATAATTGAAATACAACATTGTGGAAGTTTAAGGTGTACAATGTAATGATGTGATATATGTATATATTATGAAATGATTACCACACTGAGGTTAGTTAACATATCTATCACCTCACAGCGTTACAATTTGTGTGTGTGCGTGTGGTGAGAACCTTTAAGATCTACTCTCTTATCAACTTTCAAATATACAATACGGTATCGTTAACTATAGTCACTACGCTTTACGTTACATCCCCCGAACTTACTCATCTTACATCTGGAAGGTTGTACCCTTTGACCATTTCACCCATTTCCCACCCCACACCTCCAGCCCGGGGTCCAACCAACAATCTGCTCTCTGTTACTCTGAGTTTGGTTTTTCAGATTCCACATATAAATAAGATCATACAGTATGATGATCTTATAATCTTACATACATATAAATTCTGACTTATTTCACTTGGTGTAATGCCCTCAGGGTCCATTCATGTTGTCAGAAATGGCAGGATTTCCTTCTTTTTATGGTTGAATAGTATTCCATTGTACACATACACCACAACTTCTTTATTCCAATCATCTGTCAATGGAAACAACCTATGTTTCCATATCTTGGCTATTGTAAAAAATGCTGCTATGAACACGGGAGTTCAGAAATCTCTTTGAGAAAGTGATTTTGTTTCCTTCAGATGTACACTCAGAAGTGGAACTGCTGGGTCATATGGTAGTTTTATTTTTATTTTGAGGAAACTCCATACTGTTTTCCATAGTGGCTGCATCAATTTAAGAATTTTCGTTCTTGAAGGCTCAGTTTTGTAAATTTATAAGAGACAACATACATGGAAATACTGTGATTTAATTGAAAGAAAGCCACTTTGTACCTATCTCCATTATTTCCCCTAGAGTTTTATTTGAGCATGTCTGTCTTGCACCATTCACTTAATGATGATAAAAATTTCCAGAACTTTACACAAAACAAGACTTTGCTTTAGCTCATAATTTTGTATTTACTCTGGATATATTCATATTTTAAAGAGTTAAATTTTCATACTTCCCAAAATATAGATGTATTTTAAATAACACTGAAGTCCCCCTAATTTGCTCTATTGAGGGGCTTGTGTAAACTCAGTCTGACTTCTCGACAGTTCTGAATTTCGTGGAAGCAGTTGCTTTCAGATCTGGTGAAGTGAGCAAGATTTCCCTGTGATAAACTACTAGAGTCTCTCCCGATCACAGTATCTCAGAATGGGACAGCAACATTCTTGTGTTTTTACTTACAGTAAACACTACATAATTATATAAATGTACATTTTTCAATGATTTTAACTAAATTTCCAGAGATTCAATACTGCTGCTGTTGGTGATGACAAATTGCCAGACAGAGAAATTAGGTAAGAAAAAACATGTCATATGTAGTATTTTCTTCCCAGTTCTTTTTTGAAAGGTAAAGTGAAAGGAAAAGGGACCAATATCCAAGGCCAGTCTTTCTGGTTTCAAATAGATATTTATTTTTCTCTCCTAGGCTTCTCATCTCCAATGTTTGGCGCATTTATGGTGGCATTTTACATCTGTCAGAGATAACAAAAGAAACACCTTTCTCACAAGTAAAAGAGATTATTATTCACCAAAATTACAAAATTGCAGAAATTAATCATGATATTGCCTTAATAAAACTTAAGGCTCCTCTGAATTATACTGGTACGTAGCATATTTAAGAAGAAGCTTTATAGGTGAATTGCATTGGTTTAAATTTTCATATCAATTTGAATAAGAGGGCAGAATCTGGGGAGATTGTCTTTATTTCTGGTTGGTGGAGTTGGGGTAAAGGAGAGAATTGCCAGGGAAGATAAAATCTGTGACTTGACATAAAATCTCTTTTACTTAAGGGGCAAGAAATGTTAATTAATTAATACATGTGCATATACATTATTGAAATAATAGACATAGGAAATGTCTTTGCTATCTGGAAAGCATGGCTTCTTTTGACAAGAGAAGCAGAATTACCATTGCTTTGGGCATTGGCATACAGTCACGCACCATAACAAAATTTTGGTCAATGACGGACTGCATATACCATGGTGGTCCCATAAGATTAGTACCATGCAGCCTAGGTACGTAGTAGGCCGTACTGTCTAGGTTTGTGAACATACACTCTATGATGTTCACACAATGATGAAATTGCCTAACAATGCATTTATCAGAACAGATCCCCTTTGTTAAGAGCCAGTTGACTGTGTTAGGAATATATGAGGTCAGGTGGGGCCAGATAGTAATTTCCAGGTGTAACTCGAGTAGAGAAGAGACTGATTGGAAGGAAGATTTGGGAAGACAGCAGCATTGGAGTTAGAGTTGTCACCTTTGGAAGTACAATGCTGCACAGTTGCTGAATGCCTGCTGTGTCCATTAACAACTCTGTGACCTTGAGCAAGTTACTTTTACTTCTTTGCACTTTTAATTTTCTCATCTGTAAAATGGGAATAATAATGATCCTGTGAATTTGTTATAATAATTAGATTAGTTAATAAGTTAAAGCACTTAAAATAGTGCCTGAAACCGTATAGACACTCTGCTATTACTATGAAGAGTATCACATACAGAATAAGACATAAGAACTTCTAAATGCTTTTGACAGTAAATTTGGGTTCTGAGTTTTAAAATTTAATCCTGAAAATTTAACACGAAATATGTTATGTGAAAATGACTCTGATGGTGAGGAATTTTCTTGACTCACTGACCTCAGAAGTTGAGCAGAACGCAAAAGGGTTATTCTTGGTGCTATTCTACAGAAAGAGAATATGGGAAAAGGAAAGTATGGATTTTTAAGGTCAAGATCCATGCCTTTATCTAACCAAACTCTAATTTAAAAATTACCTTTCAGAATTTCAAAAACCAATCTGCCTACCTTTCAAAGATGACACAATTTATACCAACTGTTGGGTAACTGGATGGGGCTTCACAAAGGAAAAAGGTAGAGCATGACATTTTAAATGCTGTTCCTAAAGCTAGTCTTACATGTTAAAGTACACGGAAAGGATCAATTTCATTGGTCTCTGTCTAAAATTATATCCAAACTTGTGATCTTTCCAATATATTCATTCTCAAATATTTTATTCAGTGATTCTTGAGAAGATGTATTTTTGCTTGGGCTTTGAAAAATTTACAAGGTAAAATTTTAAGCATCTTACTTTATAATAAAGATCATTTGTTTGACTTCACATAAAGGATTGGTCCCATATAGGGTTAACAAGCCCACTCAAGCCCATCGTGTCCTTGTTATTAACAGCGTCCCCATCTCTCACTCTGCCATTGTTCTCCCTTGATGTTAATGACCAGCAGTACAGGCAGGCACACCATCTCTCTTTATGGCAGGTATTTAATCTTTTCTTTTCATGCATCCTTCCTGCAATCTGATAAAGCTTATGAACCACTTCTCTAATGATGCTTTTAAATGCTTAAATAGAACACATAGAATTATAAAGGAAACCAATGAAACTGCAATACACTTATCAAAATGCTTCTAAAAAGATATGATATAGTAACACATATGCTCTCTATTAATATAGTAAATGGCAAGTTGTTCTAATAACTGCCATAATTTTGAAACTGTGATGAGCACAAGTGACATTTTTAGTGATCTTCCACAACTGTAATGTGATCGGGAAATACCTGTGGCTTATATTGATGGCAAAGGAGTAGATCCTGCTACTACTCCTGTGTTTGCTGCCTACATTCATAATTAAAGGAAGTGGTAGACTTCAGTTGGAGGTTGGTGGAAAAAAATGTGTTTTTTTTTACTATCTAAGTTTATATACCATGTGAACTCTTTCTATGAGCCCCAGATTAAGAACCCCTCCTTATGTTTACTTGGAGTATTTCAATTGCCCTTGAGATTTTTCAGGAAATAGACCATTCTTTCTAAAATAATGTTCCTGATAGACACTGTAAGGAATAATATTTGCATTATTCTTTACAAAAGGAGATGCTTGCCAAGCTCTCTTCATCTTTCTTGATTCAGTCCTTTATTCAACTAATTCAAAATTTTCAAATTTTTGCCTAATACCTTGAGATAGGAGGAAATTGAAAGTAACCTTAACTAATCAAAAAAATTTCCTAACATCTATCCAAGCGGAACCTAGACACTGGTGGAAGTCAACCTATTTGTAAATAAATTGTTCTTCATGGAAAATGCTCACTTGCATGTAGGCGAAGGACAAAATACTCCTCTGTTGCCAGAGGTTTGGCTTTTTTTTCCTTCCAAAAATCGTATACTTTAAAATTATCATTTTGAATATATAAAACAAAAACTGAAAGGTAAGAACTTCCAGGCTTTTGGACTGTGGGCAATAAGAGGGGTTTTCAGAGAGACTTCTACTGAGATGAGAGGATGCAGAGAATATGGAAGCAAAGTCTCTGGTCAGCCTGGGGTGCTGGGGTTGTCCTAACACTGCATCAGAGGCCAATACAGGGCTCTCTCTCTCTTTCTCTGCATTTGTGCGTATATCTCTACCTTCTCACCGTTACTATTTTTATCCAAAGAAATTACCTTATTGAAAAGTCCATCATTCTGATTTGCTTTAAGACTTTGTCTTATTTCCATATTTATTGTATTTCCTATTTCTGAAGTTATATATTGGTTATCTCATAGGTGAAATCCAAAATACCCTACAAAAGGCAAATATTCCTTTGGTAACAAATGAAGAATGCCAGAAAAGTTATAGAGATCATGAAATAACCAAACAGATGATCTGTGCTGGCTATAAAGAGGGAGGAAAAGATGCCTGTAAGGTAATGCATTCAATTACGAAAAAAACACACAATTGGCTACTTGAGAATTAATTTCAAAATATATTTTCCATTGTATAATTCATTATAGTTTTTAAAATAATTTAGAGCCAAATGATCTGAAAATTTCATAAGTAACCTTTAACAAATTGAATATATATTATACACATATGTCACAATCCGTGCAGGGGCATGCTATATTTAAGGGGGACAATTGTACATACAATAATCGTACTAAAATATAAGTGCATTAGATTTGTTTGACATTGGGATGATGATGTCAAAAATTTTTTGTTGGAATCAACAGAAAATGCAACCACACACTATTGAATTAAGTCGTTTTCACCACATCCAACAGCTAATTAGACGCGTGAGGTACCTAAAGAACTATAAGAAACTGTATGTGGGTGGTGTGTATGATGTGTGTAGTGTGACTATAGAATTTTAAAGGCACATCTGTCATAACTTTCTATCATTTTATTTTTCTACCCACTGTGACCCAGGGAGATTCAGGTGGTCCTTTAGTTTGTAAACACAATGGAATATGGCACTTGGTGGGCATCACCAGTTGGGGTGAAGGCTGTGCCCGCAGGGAACAACCAGGCGTCTACACCAAAGTTGCTGAGTACATGGACTGGATTTTAGAGAAAACACAGCACCCCGATGGACAGTCTTTGATGAAGTCACGGGCATGAAGAAGTTTTACAGAGGTGCGGAAGAGCCCAGTTGGTAGCATAAGTTTTGCAATGTGAGTTCAATTCAAATACTGAGCCTTGGCGTCCGCATCTGTAAAAACGTGGAGAGTGGTATCTACCTCGTGTCCTTGTCATAAGGATAGAACGTGATAATGCATATAAAGTTGCTGAGGGCAACATCTTGCAGTGGCATGCTGTCAGCCTTCAGTCATAATGCTAATAATGGGAGATAACAACTGAATATCTCCACAATTGTTTGTTGTAAAATAAAGAGCGTGATTAAAAAGTGTTTTCTTCTGGTTGTGAAACAGAATGGAAGATAACTGACTCCAGATCCTAGCACAGTGCATGGGATCATTCGAATCCTACCACTTCCTCTGGAACTCAATATATCTCAGAGATAATAATTTCTTCTCTGTGCCTTCCCCGCATGGTCATTAAAAGCTACCACTGCCTGCCTCCCCTGGGGTAAAGAGCCAGTAAGCTTGGGTTTTGTTCTGCCAAGTGGAAAGGAAGTAACACCTGTAACATTCACTTTTCCAAGAAAGAGAAGGGCTATCTGAACCTGGATGCATAGCAGCACACCTTTTCATTTTGGCCTCCCACCTTGGTTACCCTGGCATTGCTGCAGGGCTCTAGGCTGGCCGGGCAGGGGAGGCCTGTGGGGTTGTGGTTGTCTGGTTGTAGCTCATCACACAGCCTTCTTAGAGGGCAAGGAATCTGCGTTGCTGGGGCTTCAGTGCATGTTCGGTTCTGCAATAATAATTCAAGAAGCATTATTAGGTATAAAGTATTTCATAAAATTCAGTCTTGTAAATTCATGGTAGTAGGAAGGAGCCCTGACATGAATGATATAAGTCCTTACAGGACACAAATTCCAAACTTGACAGTGATTATCACAGCTGATACCTCATGGTTGGATTTGGTTCAGTTAAACTGACTTAACATTTACACAGAAGTGACCATTTACAAAATATTGTCTAAATTAAGTAGAAAAATAGGAAAGCAAACTTTCTAAAAGAGATTGAGTTTTTTTCTTCCATATTCAAAGACACACTGAGTGGCAGAATGGGCTAGATGGAAGGAGCTGAAGGAAGACCAGTAGGTCTGGGTTATTCACAAACCATCCAGCAGGAACCTGAAGAGTTAAGAATTTACTTCAGAAGTAAATTCTCCAGATATTGGCAAATCTGGATGGATTCCATGAAATGATTAAAAATAAACACCACTTCAACTTTTACTTTTGCATGCAATAAAGGTATTGGCCTTTGTTCTGTGTGGGTGTTTTATATTTAAAAGGAAAAAAGTGATTTGTGGGGGGCCGCCCGGTGGCGCAGCGGTTTAGTCCGCGCTTGGCAGCCCGGGGTTCGCGAGTTCGGATCCCGGGCGCCCGCCGATGCACTGCCTGTCAGCCATGCCGTGGCGGCGTCCCATATAAAGTAAAGGAAGATGGGCACGGATGTTAGCCCAGGGCCAGTCTTCCTCAGCAAAAAGGGGAGGAGTGGCAACAGATGTTAGCTCAGGGCTGGTCTTCCCCACAAAAAAAAAAAAAAAAACCAAAAATGACTTGTGATGAAAATCTTTTATCTCTAGCTTTTAGTGTTGTAATTTTAAAAGCTGTTTGAACAGGACTTTGGAGTGTTTGTGCTGTAACCCTTGGGCTTTTGTTGGTCAGGAAATGACCTCGTTTGGGCAAAACTGAGAGGAGAGTTTTGAAATGTGGAATTCCCCTGGCCTCTACAGGGTCATTTTAAAGTTGCCAACTGGAACTAGTGGTAGTGGAACAGTCTACTTATTTTTTTTTAAATTTTTATTTATTTTTTGCTGGGAAAGATTTGCGCTGAGCTAACATCTGTTGCCAATCTTCCTCTTTTTTTTTTTCCTCCTGAAAGCCCTCATATATAGTTGCATATTCTAGTTGCAAGTCCTTCTAGTTCTTCTATGTGAGCTGCTGCCACAGCATGGCTACAGACATGACCGGAACCGAACCCGGGCCGCCAAAGTGGAATGTGCTGAACTTTAAGTCCTAGGCCATCAGGGCTGGCTCTGGAATGGTCTCTTTATTACTCTCCATGTCTTCCTGTACAGGGGTGAACCGAGGAGCCCTTCACACAGTAAGAGCCTCATGGGGCTGAGGGGGTGTAAGAGGGTAAGAAGGAAAGAGGTTGGAATGACTTCACCCTCATGAGGAAGAGGCAGGGGTCTCCAGTAGTGGCGTCCAAGAGAGGGTGGTGGTAGCACCAAGCCTGGAAGCTAGTACTGCTCTTCCCTGTGACCACAGCACATGTCCATGTGGAATACACAACACACGTACACATCTGCTACAAGTTAGCCAAGGGCTCCAACGTCTGTCTCATTCCTCACCAAGGTGTGCGAAATCCCTAATTTAAATTACACTTTTTATTTGAATTATTATTTATCTCTTTTTGCTCACTAAACTGTGAGCCACTTCAAAGGAGGCCCTCTTATTCATATTGCATATAAATGGGCATTCAGTAAGTGTCTGATGAATAAATACATCTTTATTTTAAAGGTGGGGCAATGGAGGCTTGGAGAAGTAAAAAGATTAGTTCCAGGTCACTGGCAAGGACAGAGCCAGAACTAAGCTTGGCATTCCTATCCCAGATTATGGCCTATATCATGTTGCCTCATACTATGAGAAGGAGAAAAGATGACAGGAACGTTTATAACCATTATTTGTTGTTTTCACTATCATCTAAGGCAGTGGTTCTCAACTGGAGACAATTTTACCCTCCACCCCCATCCAGGGGACATTTGGCAACATCTAGAGACATTTTTGGTTGTCATAGCTGGGTGAGGGAGTGCTACAGCATCTAGTGGGGAGAGGCCAGGGATGCTGACAGCCTCCCACAACAAAGGATTAACTGGCCCAAATAATAATGCCAGAGTTGAGAAACCCTCATCTAAGGTCAGCATCAAAACCTTATAATGAAAATGGGGATATTTCAGGAACAGCAAGAAAGGGGTTATAGGACAAGGGAGGCTGTACCCTATTTCTTAGCAAGCCTTGGAGACAGAAGTTTCCAAGAGAAATTTGACTGTGGCTGTGACTGAGAAGGGGG
The DNA here is from genome assembly GCA_031878705.1 of Tapirus indicus. Taxonomy (NCBI): domain Eukaryota; kingdom Metazoa; phylum Chordata; class Mammalia; order Perissodactyla; family Tapiridae; genus Tapirus; species Tapirus indicus. The sequence continues at coordinate 25,994,578 of CM062937.1, read as the reverse complement.
TCTCCACCAGCAGTATGCCTGAGTGTTTTTCACTGTCCTAGAAAGAAGATTTTAGGTCACCAATGCCCCTAATTTCTGGTTTGCACTTGGGTCTCTGTAGACTAAGCTCTGGATTCGTCCTGAGATTTTGTCTAGTAGTTTCTCATTTTTATTAGGCTTCAAAAGCATTTTATTTCACTGGGGAAAGAAAAAACCTTTACCTTCAAGATAAAAGTAGTTGACATCAGAATTCTAAACTGCAATGGCATTAGTTGAAAGGAGCTTTCAGAATATTATCAGTTTGAAAGGAAGGTCTATTTAATTTCAAAGCATTTCTATGCAGTTAAGACTCTTATTCCTCTTTTATTTGAATAGATAAAAATATTTTGGAATTCTTATATTATTTCAAAGGCTTTAGAGACTTCACTAACTAAATAAACCAAACTTGGGAAAATATTATTTGGTTTCCCAATGAAGTATTTTTCTCGTTGGAGTCTTTCTATTTCTCTCAATAGGGTTGGAGAGTTGTCTTACAGTCTTTTTATTGGGGCTTTAGGAGAGAGATGGCGTTTCATGGATAACAATACAGTGATGTAAGGACTTTATATAATTTCACATATCAATTTTCCATGAAAACCTGTCTTGGCATAAATTTGCCATTCTATGTTTGAGCTTCATAAAAAGCAGTGCATCATAAATATGTGCTTTGTGTGTACTGGAGTGTACTTAATTCTAAATGGAAAACTCAAGAAAGCAACTAAAGATTCTTTATGCCAAGATAGGTCATAAAACTGGCAATAGAGCAAATAAAAATCTCTGAATACCTGCCTTCCAGATAGACTGTCACAATAGTTCCTTAGCACTTTGCATAAAGACCTAAGTTCAAATTCCTCTTAACTTTCTGCCCTATGGAACAAAATGCTGGCTTCTCTTCTCAAAAATTCTCCAATTAGTTTATATGGGGCTAAGCTTCAAATCTACTTTTATTCACTGTATCCTTCAGTAACTTCTCTCTTTTTCCCCAAATTTCCCTTTCTGTAAGAGTTTTGAAAGGGCTGTCCAGTGTTCCTAATCTTGGGTCATCTTTCTACATAGGCATTTGGCCACCAGGGACTGGGTATTCCACAGTTCAGAAACCATTCAGATAATGGCAACGTTATTATGATAGACATAAGATAATCGCTCTCTGTCTCCAATAGTGAAAACCCCAAAGTAAACTGGCGACATTTTCTAGGTTTGGAAGATCACACTCATATTAGCACATTGTCCTTGAACGAAGTACAATATTTCCTCTGGTGCCTATAACTTCAGCAAGATCTTGAGGAGGAACAAATGTAATTTTATTTCTCCTCTTGTCTTCAGAATATTTTTAAAACTTATGACTCCATTTATAAACTAAGATCTTATTTTGCTTTTCTATGGAAAATTAGGAGCCTTTTCTGAACCATAAAATTGTCTTTCTCTAAAATTTATTTAAAATAGACATATTAAAAAGTATGAGGTTTTAAAAAGTTTTTATTTCCTTTAGGTTTCCAGGGGACCACATAGAAATCCTCAGGGCTAGTTAGGGTCTAATGTTATCAGTGAGGAACCTGGTGCCCAGAGAGAGAAAGCAGCTTGGCCAAGGACTCCTAGGTAGCGGGTTTACAGTGTGGGAGGCTGGTTGCTCAAGTCACATGAGTAGTAAACCAATGAATAGATCTGGGTAACAAAGGACGCACCTCATCATGCCCTCCATAGAGCTTTTAGCCCTTCTTCAAGGTCAATGGGAAGGCTCATAACAGAAATCTAATTAGGTGAGACCTAGGAAAATATTTCACAAGCTTTCCTCTCTATGAACTGCAACAGTCCTACCACTAGGAGGCGCCCCCCAGGACAAAAGGAATTAACCTGTTGTTTTATGATGGCTTGTCATGCAACAGCTAGACATGTCACTCCTAGCTCTGATTTGTGTCTCAGTGCGCCGAAATCTAAAGAAAGCTATGAAGGTCCCATGTTTTTCCTTTTTTTTAAAAAAAAAATTAATTTAGACTTTCAGTGTTCAAATGGGATAAAAAGGAGCTTGCCTCCTAAGAACTAACCGTATCTGCATAAGCCTCTGAGGAGGTGACATTATACAAAGGGGAGCTGTGAATCTAGAAGAACCCCAGCCCTGAATGGCCAAAGTTTCGTCTCTCGTCATACTGCACGTCAGTAAGTCCATCAGACTTCCCTTGTTTTCATTTTAGACTGTGAGACTCAAGTTAGACTGGGATTAATGGTTAACAGCTGATGTTTGAAAGTGTGGTTCCGAGCAGCTTTGGCTCCCAGGCACACTAAATGTGAGTTTGTCCAATGCTAAGGCTCACAGGCAAATTCAAATTCTCTAGCTGTCTCCCTGTATGTCACTTGTTGGCGTACACAGTAAAATAAGAGGAAAAAATTTAATATATTGAAAAAGCAAGCTACTCTACCAAGATACATTTTTGACATGCAAAGATTTTAAGGACTGTCACAGACGTGCTGTACAAAGAGACGATGTTACATAACATTGGGAACCAGTAAAAGTAAATATTAAAGTTAAGTGAACATTCCCTACACAAGCTCATTTAGAGGATGAAGACCATTTTGGAAGAAGAAAAACATTCTTACTAAGAATTTCAGCAAACAAGGTGTTTTCAGGTATGATTTCAAAAATTATTATTGAAGATTTTTCTTGGGCAATTATTCCTCGAAGTGCCTTTTTCTACCACGGGGTTTTTTAAAAGTTTTGCAATAGAAAATGATTAATTTTTAAAATTTGTCTTATTTAACACTTTAGAACTTTTTAGTTAATATCCATAACCAATTTGAGAGGAGATGCAGAATGAAAGATGAGTAACAGTTTGTACCCAATAACAAATATTTTACAAATTAAAAAGATATCCAAGTATTTTACAAATTAAAAAGATATCTAGGGGCCACCTGGTGGCGCAGCGGTTTAGTCCGCGCTTGGCAGCCCGGGGTTCGCGAGTTCGGATCCCGGGCGCCCGCCGACGCACTGCCTGTCAGCCATGCTGTGGCGGCGTCCCATATAAAGTAGAGGATGATGGGGACGGATGTTAGCCCAGGGCCAGTCTTCCTCAGCAAAAAAAAGGGGAGGATTGGCAATGGATGTTAGCTCCGGGCTGGTCTTCCCCACAAAAAAAAAAAAGAAAAAAAAAAGATATCCAAGAGCAATGTTAAAAAATCAGAAGTCTTGATTTGTCTCACTGATAGTTGGTTTTTCGTAGAGCAGTGTAATGCTTCATGGGGATAAGTATATTTATAGGTGACCAGGACAACCTAGTAATATGTTTGCAACAGAATTTTTAAAATTGAAAACTTCATGAGTAGAAAATCGTTTAGAGCTCCTCGATATAGAGAGACTCCAAAGATGGGAAGAAAGGAAATAAATTGGAAGAGAAGACAAAAATGGAAAAGTTGGGGAGGAGGGAGGAGTCAGATGAGAAATATCTGATTAATAGTAAGCAGAGGAGAGGGAAGGAAGGAAGAGAACCCTTTCCTGTCAGTCCTAGGTTCTTCAGAATTATGAAAGTGTTGAACACTCCACACTGAGGAATGTGGAGGAATGTTGCTGAGGAATGTTCTAGGATTTGGGGAAGATAAAATTCAACCTTATGATAGGAACTCTGAACACTATTGAATTAATGACTCCTCTCCCTCCTTATTTCTTGTAAACCTTGATGTCAGTAAACTAATTATAAATTCACATTTTATGTTCTAAACACATGCACATTTTTCTTTTTGTAGGATGATTTTATTATATCAAATGGTACATTTCATTTTATTTGCCTCAGTTTCTGGTGGTAAGTAGAGCTTTACCTTCAGTATGGACTGGAAATAGCTTGGTTCTCTGACATGTAAATTAGAAAAGAAGAAAGCATAAGCCCAGAGAGAGAAGTCATACTACAGTCCCCAAACATGTGGGAGATTGAATCCCACACCATCCACTCCAGGGAAGGAAATAAAATCGTTTTATTTTTTCCTTAAGGTTTCAGGTGTTTTCAAAGCAGGGAAGGAAATTGAGGTAAAAGAATTGTTCATAATACTAGGAATCTATATCTATATCTATATCCATATCTACATTTATATCTAAATCTTCATCACATATTTAAATGGTATTTAAAAGCAATATTAAAAAACAGGAGTCTTGAGTCACTTCACTTAATTTTCCATGAAGCAGTCTGTTTGATGCAATACGCACACACACTCACACACACTAGCAACTTTGGACTGAAAAATGGTGTGTGAATATTCACACATAGTTTATGAATTTCAATAATTTTATTTTAACTCTCCACTCTACATCACATCCACTAAATTTGTTTATAAATTACTTAACCAATATTCAGAAGAACATATCAGTAACAAGTATTTTAAGCCCCTATGCTTATTCTTATTTAAAATGAAAGCTTAAATATTCTTTTTAAAAGTAACTTACACATATTGCATTTAATTTCTGCTACTGTCACTAGCATTTTATGCACAGAGAACTTTTTCTGGCATATGTAAAAAATGGCAAATCTAGGTAAAGAGATTTAAAATAAAATAAATTCCAGTTAATGTATTAAACTACACAGTTCATAATTTCATTTTCCTTTGTAACAAGATTGTTATCCAGGTCATTATATTCCTTCATTGTCATTGAAGTATGAACTAGTATTGTTCTTTCATTAATAAAAAACATCAGTGCTAACTCAATGGACATATTTTGAACACTGGACACAGCACCTGCATATATAATCTTTACATATATATATATGTATACGGAACATTTACAAAAATTGACCACATTCAAGGCCCTAAAGCAAGTCTCAACAAATTTTAAAAGATTAAAATTATAGAGAGCATGTTATCCAGTCACTGTGAAATTAAGCTAAAAAATAACAATAAGACAACTGGAAAATACTCAAATGTTTGAAAATTAAGTAATACCCTTTTAAATAAATATACATCAAAAGAATGCTAATGAAAATATGGTATATCAAAACTTTGGGATATAGCTGAATCAGTGCTGAGATCAAATGTATAGACTTACAGGCATATATCAGAACAGAGAAAAGGTAAAAATTAATGGTGTAAGAATCCAGATCAAGAAGGTAGAAAGAGATTAGCAAATTAAATGCAAAAAAAAACTAGAAAGAAGAAAATTACAGAAATTAATTTAATGTAAAACACATATTAGAGGAGATCAACATAGTCACACTCTCTAACCCATCTTATAAGGTCAGTGTAATCTTGATACCAAAACCTAACATTATGACATTATGACAAGCCACGGGCCTTTTTTCTTCATGAACACAGATGCAAACGTCATAAACAAAATATCACCAAACTTAACCCAGCAGTACGTTAAAAAAATAAAAATAAAAAGGATGATTATATTGACACAAAGTTGGGTTTCCAGGAATGAAAAGTTAGTTTAGCATTCAAAATTCCATAGAGGAATCCAAAAGAAATGAAAGAAAAGACTCTAACAGGTATATGCATAGCAGCATATAGCCAAAAGGTGGAAGCAACCCAAGTGTCCACCAACAGATGAAAAGATAAACAAAATGTGAATATATATACAGTGAAGTATTATTCAGCCTTAGAAAGGAAGGAAATTCTGACACATGCTACGACATGGATGAACTTTGAAGATATCATGCCAAGTGAAATAAGCCAGTCACAAAAGAACAAATACTGTAGGATTCCACTTGTATAAGGTACGTAGGGTAGTCAATTTCATAGATAGAAAGTAGGATGGTGGTTGCCAGTGTTTGGGGGGAAGAGGGATGGAGAGTTAGTGTTTAATGGGTAGAGACTGTCAGTTGGGGAAGATAAAAAAGTTCTGGAGATGTATATGTTACTATAATAAGAAATTAATAACAGAAAAACATTTTGAAAAAATTCCATCCACGATAAAAACTCTTGGCAAACTGGAAACAGAAGGGAACTTCTCTCATCTGTTAAATAATGTCTTAAAACAAACAGACAAACAAAAATTCAAACCAAAAATCTTTAAGAAACCTCAATAGTGAAGTATTGGAAGTTTTCCCTAGAAATTGAGAATAAGGCAAGAATTTCCACCATTACTTCCATTAAATGTGATATTGGAGATCCTAGTCAGGGCAGTAAAGAAAGAAAAAGAAATAAGTAAAAGAGCAGAAGGAAATAACTTTTATGGTTCACAGATGATATGATTGTGTACCTAGAAAAATCCAAAATAACCAATACATAAATTAATTGAGCCAATAAATTACATTGGCAAGAAGTCTGGAATACGAAATCAATATCCCAAACCAAGCATTTGTTAGTTTGCAGAAAACAGATTAACCAGTTTTCACCGGCACTAAGAAGCTGTATTTGGGTTTTGAAAATCAATCTGCCTTGTAAAACTAAATGATCCAATTAGCAGAGGGTGTATTTTAAGAAATTCAGCACCTATATTAAATATATAAAATCTATTTAACTTACCAAATAATTAATAAGCTTCTTAAAAGTAATGTCTTAATGTAGCACGTTTGCTTTGCTCCAAGAGGTGAGATTTCCATGGTCAATGGGAATATTTTGAGGTGAGAATAGCCTCTCCATCCATAGGAGGCTTCCATATGGGTCCATTGGAAGCAACACACGGCTTGGAGAGACGAGGCAGGTTTCTGCTATGTCCCGGGTCATTCTTGGTTAGCTGCCAGTTTTGGAGAACATCATGCTACATACAGAGGTTATAGTTGGGTAATTTAGTAGGCATATACGGTGAATTTTTGAGAGCAGTCTTTTGCAGGGATCCTTGACTCTTTTTTTCCACGAATCCCTTTGGCAATTTAGTGAACACTCTGGACACCATTTGAAGAATAACGCTTTTAAAGGTGTAAAGTAAAAATACATAGGATCACCCAGAAAATCAATCATACTGAAATACAGTTAGTTAAAATGTAAAAAAAAAAAAAAGTGATATAAAAATCTGTGTGCTTCTTATTAACACACTATGCAACAAGAGTTAGTGGTGGGCCTAAAACTGAATAGCAATAATTACCACCAAACTAGTAACGAGGGATAATGATATTTTGAGAAATCTGCAACTGTAGTGCTTTCTTTTTAAATCTGTGATTTTTATTATGACAAAGTCACAGATACTATAGACACGAATGTGGTTTGTTGCTTACATGAATAGTAGAAGGTAATGCCACATTTCAGTTAGAGGTTAGTGAAAATAAAGATGGAATTTTCTACCATCCATTTTATGGACCACCTAAATTCTGTAAGCCTCTAGCAACACTTTTGACTGCTTTGTACTTCCATAGGTTCCCATGTATTTATTGGTATGTTGGTTATTACTACAATAAATATTTGAGTTTAATTTTATTCTGCCCAAAGTATTTTCATTTTTGTTATCTATATGTATCTATATAATAAGCATATATATATATATTTTGTTATATATATATTTAGTATTAAGAAGACCAAGGGCTATATAGCAGTACTTCTCAGTGAGAATATACCAAGATGAAAAACTACAATGTTTTATTCAGTGACTAAGTAATAATGACCCCAAAGACCACAATCTGGAATATTAGATATCTTTTTCTAGAAACAAAAGAAATTTTAAATTTAATGCAACTTACCTTTTCAAAAAAAACTTATATATGGTTTCAGCTGAAGGGGATTCAATTATTTTTCTGAAAGTCTAAAGTTCCTGTTACTAATCTGTCCCATTTTAAATGGTGAGGTGACGTACATGTCACATCCAGGGCCATCGAACCCTACTGGAAAATGATCACTGTGGAGCCTTTTTTTCATATAAACATGGAGTTTGGACAAAGAGAAGCAACAGAGAAGGGAAAAGCAAGAGGCCCATTCTAGACTTGGATGGGATCCTAAAGAGCATCTCTTGCCAATAAAGATCTGAGAAATGATTCAATTACCCATGAAGCACCCCATGTTTCCAAGATAATCACTCATAAGCACGATTTCTTTGAGGCACATGTGCCATTTTGTGATTTTCTTTTCTCTCTGAGACTGCTTATCCAATAAACTAACATTGAAATGTTGATTGCTGACTTCCAAGTTCAGATACATTTCCTGTTAAGTAGACCTACTTCACTTGCCTTCACGAGATTATTCCCTAATTAGACATGTGCTCACTAAAATTCAAAATAACACATGCCATGTATTACATCACAGAATGTGTGACTAAGCTGTTCAAAGATATCTGCTTTCAAGGAGGAGACATTACCACTGTTTTTACCCCAAGTGCCAAGCACTGCCAAGTTGTCTGCACCCACCACCCAAGGTGTTTGCTCTTCACTTTTATGGAGGAGTCATCATCTGAAGATCCCACCAAATGGTAAATGTTTCATTTCTACATAGAGGAAATAGATTTTACATGACAGTTACCTATTAATCAATTTCCATCTACCATTTTACAAAATTTAATGTTAACAATTGTAAAATATGTTGTCCTTCAATTGAAATATTAAATATTACAGAAAAAACCAAGATGGTATGTAGGCAGATCAGGGAGGAATAGACTTGCCTCTCAGTGTGAACTTTCCTCTCTTGTGGTCTCGATATTGATGGTACACTTTCTCTCTTATTTCTCTCTACTTTTATGCCTCTTAATCTTTGCTTTTTGATTGATTATTGATATTATTTAACTGATACTCTTCCCTCAACTATTTTATTAGAAAAATTTAAATATTTATAAAGATAATTTGAAAGAATAGTACAATGATCCTGTCAACACCAAGACTTTTTGCTGTTTGTACCTTACTTATCTATATACAGTCATGCGTCCCCTAATGACCGGATACGTTCTGAGAAATGCGTTTTTAGGTGATTTTGTTTTTCTGGGAACATCATAGCGTGTACTTACACAAACCCAGCTGGTTTAGCCTACAAAACACTAGGCCATATGGTACTAATCTTATGGGACCACCGTCATATATGCAGTCCATCATTGACCAAAATATTATTATGTGGCGCATAACTGTATGTGTATATGTTTAACCATTTGAAATAATTTGAAAACATCATAACACTTCACCCCTACATATTTCAACATATATTATCCTTCACAAAAGACATAAAAATTTAAGAAGAATCCCTTTAGATCATCTCAATTGTCCCCCAAATGTAATTTGTAGCTACTAACCAGAATCTTACCAAGATTCACAAATTGCCTGTGGAGGGTTTTGTCTCTGCAGTTATACTTTTAAAAAAATTCTAGAATATTCCACCCACCACTTTTGTTTCCATGTTGAGCTTGAAAATTCTACACTAAAGCTTTACTGTAGAATTAAGTTATCAACATCTTTGTGTATTATTGCTGCATTCCTAGATATTTACATAGTACCCTGAATTTATAAAATTTACTATTCCAGAATCTACAACAGGGGTTGGTCAACTTTTTCTTAACAAGGCAGAGAGTAAATATTTTAAGTTTTATGGATCCAGAGGCAAAATCAAGGATATTATATAAGTACTCATATAACCGTTTAAAATGTAACCATTTGAAAATATAGAAACTATTCTTAGCTCATGAGCTATACAAAAACAGGCAGAGGGCTGCATTTGACCAACAGGCCATGGTTTGCCCACTCCTGTTTCCCATTAGGAAGGAGTATTACATGTGACCTTTTAAATGCAGGGATGTTGGAATGAAAAACAAACTCACAGTCTTGCTAAGAAAATATTTGTTTTGGCAGAGTAGTTTGTTTCCTTCTTTTTGACTTTCTGTGTGCTGACTTTTAAGACCTATAATTTTAAAACATAAATTTCCACCCAGTAATGTTATTTTTTAAAAAACAGGTTTACTTGTATCCTAAAAGACAGTGTTACAGAAACACTGCCAACGGTGAATATGACAGGAGCAATTTCTGGATATTCTTTCAAGCAATGTCCACACCAAATAAGTGGTAAGATGTCTTGTTAGAATTAATAGATACTAGTTATTGTGATGTATACATATAGTTACATCAGATGTGGTTTTATGGCTGTAAAACAAAACCCTACTATATGGAAATAAAGTCTCCTAATGAAGTTCTTTCAGCGCAGAGTAAGAACTAGCATTCATGTCTCCCCAGCCCCCCATTATAGTTCATTAAAATTTATCTCATAGAAAGACATATTTTACTACATCAGTTCTCATCATTCATTTATTTTCTTTCTCTTTCCCAGCTTCAAGTTTTATATGAAAGTCCGTATTAAACATATTAATTCAAAGGAAGCATCTCTAAAGGTTGAGATGACACTTGTCTTAATAGTGAAATAGATACTTGAATGGGTTAATTAATGAATTAATCAATCAGTGGAGTTAAGGAGACAAGAGAGGCCAGGTCAGAAAATTGGAACAGGAATTTACAGGTCTAATATTGTTGCAAAATAAGAAGGACGTTGGCATTCTGTTACTTCTTCCATGTGAAAGTAGGAATTAAGCAGATTAAAATAAAAATAAAAGACTTCCGAGGAAAAGTGGATGAAAGAGTTGAAAAGTCAGTCAGGAGGGACAGTTGCTAAGGTAGAACTATCAGAGTTGCCCCTGGAGTCTGCAAGATAACCATATTTTCCACTTTTATTTCCAGCTTGCAACAAAAACGTTTATGTGGACCTAGACATGAAGGGCTTAAACTATAATGGCTCTATTACCAAGAATGCTCAGGAATGCCAGGAGAGATGCACGAATGACATGCACTGTCACTTTTTCACATACGCAACAAGGTGGTTTCCAAGTGCAGAGCATCGGTGAGTGAGCTGTAGACTGAGCCCAAGGACCTTAGATAATCTGATGGAGAACAAAATGGGGATACATTAAAGTTTTTCTCATCAACTTGATACCAAAATTTATTTTTAACTCCTATAAGACATTTCTATAATAAGGACTTACAGTTTTCTTGATGGAAAGTGCATTTAAAGCTCAATTGGGATGCATTTATGGCAAGGAATCTATCCTTTAATGACACTTTTATGAAAAGTATTATGCTTAATATCTCCTAGCTAATTTAAAAAGGGCTACACTTTTAAATTGGCAATTTTGAGACAGTTATAATTGGTCTGACAGAGCTGTTCCCAGCCTAAAGGATGCTACAGTCTGACCCTATGGAACCAAATAGAAATTCCTACTCAGATATCCCTCTAAATAAGTTCCTTAGCTAAGACAAAATAATGAAGCCCACGTGAAATGGCGTTAATGAGCGCCATACTGGATTTTGAAATATTCTAGGGAAAAATCTATTGTGTAAGGATATAAAAATGATCTGATCTCTAAGGATTAATATATTCTCTTAAAAAGTTTTTAGGGAAAAATATCATTAACTTTTGTATTTAGAAATAATTTGAGATGTTCTAGATTTGTATAGTAAACTAGTTACCTGGAATCCAATGAAAAAAAGGAAAAAGTTCAAAAGACTAGTATTTGAATTTTAACTTTGGAATTTAACATTCTGCTGTCCATGTTCACAGAAAGGAGATGAGTGGAAAGAAAATAAAGCATCAAATATTTATTTCGAAAACAACAGTGGTAAACCCTCAAATGAACAATTAAGCTTGTATACTTAATTTTCAAGCCTTTTCGTCTTTAGCTCAGCTCAAACCACATTTTTTAATATATTTTATGTCTAAGGCTTAATATGATGTGAAGAAGCCAGGAAATTGGGAGCTGTTATGCAAGCAAAAAAGTTAAAATGCTAAAATTGAGGGCCAGCCCCAGTGGCCTAGTGGTTAAGTTTGGCGTGCTCCACTTCAGCATCCTGGGTTCATTTCCTGGGTGCGGACATAACACCACTCATCTGTGGCCGTGCTCTGGCAGTGGCCCACATACAAAAACTAGAGGAAGATTGGCAACAGATGCTAGCTCAGAGCAAATCTTCCTCAGCGAAAAAAAAAGCTAAAAGTGAGAAGTCATTAATTCCTACCCTCCCACTCCTCATGTCACCACCCATCTTAAGCTGTCATTTTACTGATGAAAAATAAAGTTGACAAAATTCACAGGACCACCAGGTCCTGGCAGAGTTGAGACTCAAGCCCAGCTGTCCAACTTCTCAGATCAATGCTTGTCAGAGTAATTCGCGAGCTATAATGCTCAGGAGGTCTCTAAATGGGAATTTCTTGTCATCTTATGTTTTTTTACTACTTGTATTTGGAAGAATAACATATTTTTCCATTTTTAATTTTTATTCAGTAACATTTGTCTATTGAAGTACACCCAAACGGGGACACCAACCAGAATAACAAAGCTCAGTGAAGTAGTGTCTGGCTTTTCCCTGAAATCCTGTGCACTTTCTAATCTGGGTAACTATTATTTTCTTAACGAGGTAGTTTAACCATTAAATAATAGGTGCTGATGATATGTATGATGGGCCTAACTTAGTATACCAATTTATGCTCACTAATGAAATGGACCGAATAATCTTTTACCTTCTTCATGTGAAAAATTTCATTTTGTCCTATATAGTTAGAGCTTATATTTGAATTAAAAGTTTAAAATAATCACTTCTGTTTTTCTAAATTAAAAAAAAATTTTAAAGATCTTGGAGTAAACAAACTTTTTATTTTTTATTATTAGGACTTTATTTCTTTAGAGTAGTTTTATGTTCACAGCAAAACTCAGGGGAAGGTACAGAGATTTCCCATATACCCCCTGCCCTCACACATGCATAGCCTCCCCCATTATCAACCTTCGCCACCAGAGTGGGACATTAGTTATAACTGATGAACTTACACTGACACACTGTAATCACCCAAAGTCCATAGTTTATGTTACAATTCACTCTTGGTGTTATATATTCTATGGGTTTGGACAAATGCATAATGACATGTATCCATCATTATAGTATCATACAGAGTATTTTCAGTGCCCTAAAATTCCTGTTTGTTCCACCTATTCATCCCTCCCTCACACCCCAACAAACTTCTTTATATGGAATTTACAAATACCATGACTTGGATTTTACTGTTTCAGTTGGTTAATTGACTTCCTAAACATGGTTTCTTCTGTCACACAGCTTGTATTAGGGACATTTTCCCTGGTACAGTGTTTGCAGACAGTAACATTGACAGTGTCATGGCTCCAGATGCCTTTGTCTGTCGCCGCATTTGTACTCACCATCCCAATTGTTTGTTTTTTACCTTCTTTTCTCAAGAGTGGCCTAAAGAGTCTCAAAGGTAAGGAGTTGATTAAGAGTAATGTATTATTTTTTAAAACAGCTGATCAAAATCCATCACTAAAAATTCTCAGTAGCTACAAATTTAATCCAAATGTCTGTATAAGATAGCTAAAAGTTGCATAGAATTTGTGGCTCTTCTCTCTTTCCATTCCCCACCTATCGACCACAAATCCAATGTTACCAAGGACTCTTGCTTTTCTTCAGCTTAGGGAGGTCTCTGCCTTCAGCAAAGGGAGAGTTCCCTAGTTCTGAATGGAAGGAACAAAATAAGGATGGTCATTAAGAGGCAACTTAGTCCAATGCCTGGTTTAAGATAATTGAAACTGGAGCAGAAAGAGCTGGAAATATCAGTGAAAAGTCAAATCCAAAGTGGAAAGAAGTGGAAATGAAGGCCTACATCAACAGAATTGGGGATGATGGTGGAGAGAGGCATGAGAATTGAGACCCTGTTTCCCTACTGATGGGTATTAACACAGGAAACCATACTAAAGCATGGGAAATTTCTCTGATCATCAAAAGGACATTTGCTGGGGTTGCTGCCCCTCATTAACAAGATTCACTACAAAAAAAAAAAAATTAAGATTAAGTCTGCTTCAAAATCTGGATTCTATGTATTATCTGAATCAGAATTCTCAGAGCCCTTGGTGCTTGCTCGACTTGGCTGACCATTATTGGGAAAGCGTTCCCCAGAGCAATGCAGCCAAGGTAAGGCCTGAGTTCCTCGTCCATCGAGCAAGCCTGGTTTTCCATTGAGTGAGGCTGTAATTTCAGAAGCACTAGGTCTGTCACATGAAAATATAACTGTTACTTTCACTTACTCAACAAATTTAATATAATTTCTTTGGTGCCTACTATATACCAGGCACTGTTCTACACTCTGGGGATGCCATTAGTGAACTAAATAGATAAAAATCCTGCCCTACTTGGATCGGAGTGGAAGTGATAGAGACATAATCAGATTGGAATATATTGTCAATGTAGACCCAGGAAGATTTGCTGATGGATTGGATGCTGGCTATGAAGGAGTCAGGGATAGCACCCAGATTTTTGGCCCAAGGAATTGAAAGGATGGAAACATCAATGACCGAGACATGGAAGATTTCATGAGGAGCAAATTTCAAGAGGGAAGAGATGCCTAGCAGACGTCCAGAAAGAAATGTTGAATTGACGATTGAAAAGAAAAGTCTGGAATTAAGAAGAGAGGTTTACACTCTAGATCTATGTTTGGGTGTCACCAGCATACGCCTGTAATTAAAGTCATGGAAACTGGTGAAATTATCAAAGGTAGTCAGAGAGGAAAGGAGGTCCCAAGATTGAGCCTTGAGGCTTTATAAATTTCAGAAGTCAGAAAGATGCCTTTGTGATGTGTTATTTTGTGTTAAGCACTGCTCTTTTTCTTTTTTGTTCCTTTTATAATATTCCCAGTCAATACATATAGGAGAAGTAACATATTCAATCCTCAATAAGCGTGAGAGAGGAACATGGATGCTATAAGCCAAGTCTTGGCTTTTTAAATTTAAATCAATTAAAATTAAATAAAACTAAATATTCATTTCCTCAGCTGTATTAGCCACATTTCAAGTGCTCAACAGCTGTATGTGGCTAGTGGCTATTGTGCTGGATGGCACAGACATGGAATATTTCCATCATTGCAGAAAATTCTATTGGACAGCACTGCTCTAGACGGTGATTTTGTGCAAATTAGGAAAAGTTACTTCCTTCCAGGAAGATGCTACCTGGGTGTGGAGCCTGTGATGGGCTCCACTTATCCCTGTCTAAGCCTGCAGCAACTCTGGAGAGCAGATTTCTAGGTAGCATGAAAATTCTTGAATCTTTGAGATAGACTGAGACTGTCGAAAGAAAGGAAATAAAGAAGGGAGATGCTAGAACGCTGACAACAGAGCAAGCTCAGAAAATTTTTATGGAGGCACATGGTTTAGTTTTGAAAATTTGTCTACAATTTATGGATCATTGGGTCTGACTCAGCGATTTACGAAGAGTTCTTTCAAAATGGGAAAATCTTCACTATTAAATGCCAAGATGAGCTGACTTCTATGTGTGCTGTAAAATGTGTTGTATTTCTTTGATATGTTTTATTTGATATATTTATATTTCCCCCTTTTTACTGTCAGAAATCTCTGTCTCCTTAAAACGTCTGCAAGTGGATTACCAAGTACACGCATTAAAAAGAGCAAAGCTCTTTCCGGGTTCAGTCTACAAAATTGCAGGCACAGCGTCCCAGGTAAACAATGACAGCACTTTCTTCTGATTAATATCAAGAAATTTAGGAAATTGATGAGTGCTAAGGTGTTGTGTCTCATAGCTAATCTGTGATTTGCTGTCTAGTGTTCTGTCATCCTTCATTTTA
This sequence comes from Tapirus indicus, assembly GCA_031878705.1. NCBI lineage: Eukaryota > Metazoa > Chordata > Mammalia > Perissodactyla > Tapiridae > Tapirus > Tapirus indicus. The sequence goes on along the minus strand of CM062937.1, from coordinate 25,979,065 downwards.
CCGTGACACTGATTTCTTGGGAGAAGAACTGGACATTGCTGACACGAAAGGGCATGAAGCCTGCCAGAAAATGTGTACCAACAGCATCCGCTGCCAATTTTTTACCTATTCTCCACCTCAAGAATCTTGCAACGGAGGGAAGTAAGACATAAAGGGTTACATTGATGCTCCTGTCCCATCTCTTTAGAGGGGCATTATACTTACACCATTTTGTTTCCAACCTGCAGGGGTAAATGTTACTTAAAACTTTCTTCAGATGGATCTCCAACTAAAATACTTCATGGGAGAGGAGGCATCTCTGGATATACATTAAGGTTGTGTAAAATGGATAATGGTGAGTTTAATGTGACTTGAAAAAATACATCTGAAGGAGTTCTTCTACGCCGAATACATCATGACAAAGAAAGCCAATAATAGCCACAGAGAGGAGAAAATTAGTCAAATAATGAACTTAGATGCAATTTTCTGTTATTTTCACTGCTATCACCCAGGCTGACCATGTTTTAAAGGTGAATATTGGGCCTTGACTAAACTCTGCATTGCCTAGTATTAATTGAATATGTGTTTTAATTTGACACATTCATACAACTGTTATTTCATGGTGTGACTCAGGCTCAGCCAACACTTTTATGTCTGGTTCTTGCTATCAAGGCCAACTATTTTTCTTATCATCCTTTATAATCGAAATATCAACCAGCATATTGTTTAATCAAATTATTCATTTTCTCTCCATTGACATTACTTGATCTTTAGCTGAAACATAATAATCACCATATGTTTGACAATTATGTCTCTATTCAAGAAATACTCAAGTAGCCCCTTCTCAGGGGCCTTCATTCTTTCAGATTCCCTGCAAGTGTTCTGCATACTTATGAATACTGGCAAAAATTATAGTAAAACATTATTACTTTGTAACAATGCCTGTGGTAGGGTGGAAATAAGTAGATTGTCTAGATTAAACAAGACCTATAATAACATAAAAATTACAATAAAAATCAGATCAGTGGTATTTTCATCTCAGTGGCCAATTTCTGAGCATAGCAGTCAGAGATGGTTTGTAGGCAAACAGAATCGTCTAAGGGATGGAATCCATAGCAGGAAGGAACATACCACACACACTTCTCCCTAAACTACCATAATGCCCTGTTATGATTTTAGTATTTATTGATTTAAATAAAACCACGCATTTTTAGATTTTTATTGCTTAATGTCCAATATTATAATGTAATATAAATTAAGATGCAACTGAGATTTAATGAATAAAATAGAACTGACAATTATGCTTTGTAATAGTTTCAAAGCATAAAATTTTTTTGTGTCAGAATTATTTGCTATACTGAGAAGGTGAATAAATCTTTAACTTCTGAGAACTTGTTTTGTAGAACACACAATATTATGTTGTGTCCAACACTAATATCCTAGCCAGGAAACGATGCCTTCCTAGAGTTTAGAGGGGGCTCTGATGGGAATCAATTAAATTGTGTCTCACACATTCTATGTTTTCTTCACAATAAATTTACCTAGGCTAGAAGGAGCATTTACAATAATTCTCTTGTCTTAGTTCTATTAAGCATTAGAAGGGATACTTAGAAAATTTTGTTGTTAATGACGCTGACATAGTTTAAAAAATAAGAACCAGCACTTATGCCTTATATTGCAGAATCCATTCTCCACTCCTTCCTTCATCATGCTCTTTGCTGTTGAATTTATGGACTCTATAAAGGTTGCATAATATGTCAGGTGTAGATTGATAGTTGAAGCAGAAAATACAAGGGAAAATAAAATCTTATATCTTTTTAGTGAAGCTTCTGAATTAAATGAAACTAGATAATTAGGTTTGGCTGTATTATATTACACGAAATAATACCCTAATATGAGAGGGAATATCTAATTGAGGTGTTTATTTTGTCTTGTACTGTCACTGGTCTACAATATAATAGCTTTGTTAAGATACAGAGCAATTGCCATCAAAAGAAACATTTCTTAACACAAAATGTAAGGCTAGACATAGTTATTTTCAGTATTTTGTTTGAACTGAGAAACTGGATAGAATGAATGTCAAGACCTATGAGTCATCCCTAATAAGGTCTTTATTGTGTCGTTCATAACATATTTTAGTTACCTATTTAATAAAAACATATTTAATTACCTATTAGTTTTCCTAAACTTTGCCTTTTATGCCACTTCCCAGCTTGCAAATTACAAGGGCTTCCCAATAATTCCAGAATATAGTTAAAATCTTCGAAATGGTCATCTAAAACTAATTTCCACCCAATCTACTCTCAAATGAGAACTCTCTTCTCAGCATATCTGGGCTTTCACAAACACTTCATGCTTGCTCCTACCCCAGCTTTCCACCAGCTGGTGTTTCCTTCAGAACTACTTTTCCTGTTCTTTCCTTCTATTTGAATCTGCTTCAGAATTACATACCCATTTTCCTGTTGAGGAAAGAAAGACCTAGAGAGGTTGTTTACACCTACAAAACTAATGAATGGACTGTCTAGGACTTGGCTTTTGATTAGTGACTCTTCTGCTAACTTCACACTCCTCCTCTAGTTAAGGACCTGAAGCTTCCTTGATCCCCTGAGTCTTGTTATCCTAAGTGTGATCCGGACATAGCACATTGGCATCACCTGGGAGTTTGCTAGAAAGAATTTCAGGCTCCACCCCAGACTGAATCAAAATCTGCATTTTAAAAGATAGCCAGGTGATCCAGATACACATTAAAATCTGAGAAGCACTGCTCTAGAGTACTGTTGTCGATGAATACCTCACTTCCATTCTGTCTAGGTTACTTGGGCAGATTTGGCCAAGGCTCCAACCAGGAGGGTGGGTTCTTGTGTTTGGCATCCCAGGAAGTAGAAAGAGAACGGACTGCTCAGGGTAGCCAAAACAGAAAGAAATGGAGGGGTAAGTCTGAATCAATGTCCTTGGAAAATATCAAGGTTTGAGCCAGAGAACCCCAAACTGTCAACAAGACCAAAGGGCAGAAGCAGTTCACAAACAGGAGAGCAGCCCAGGTTTGGATGTGGGTGGAGCAGGAGGGACTGGGGCCAAAGGTTAGCCCAAGTGGAAGGGGATGGGGAGGAAATGGACAAAGGCTGCAAACTGAGTGGAAGGCACTCAACTTTTCTTTATAACAGTAGCTCTTGAACTTCAGCAGGGCTGATTAAATCTCAAATCACTAGACTTGACAGCCAGATTTTCCAGTTCACTGGGTCTGAGGTGGGGCTCAACAATTTGTATTTCTAACAAATTTCCAGGTGATGCTGTTGGTCTGAGGGCCACACTTGACAACCACTGCTTTAAAAGGACCATCAGGGTTATCATTTGAGGGATGGTAAGACTGCCTCCTAGTACCAAATGAGGCATTATTTGGGGGCACGTGATTTCAAGGTGACTTACTCATTCAATTTTTATGTGCATGTTTTGCTTTGCCAACTTGATTATAAAGTTTCTTCAAGTCAAGGTCATGGTAAATTATTGAATCGAGGGAAAGTTTTCTTCCCTTTGTGCCTGAAGGAACATAACAACTGATGGAAAAAGAAGATTTAGGAAACTGCTCATTGCAATCCTTCTGTTATAGAGTGTACAACCAAAATCAAGCCCAGAATTGTTGGAGGAACAGCATCTGTTCCTGGTGAGTGGCCATGGCAGATAACTTTGCACATCACATCACCCACCCAGAGACACCTGTGTGGAGGCTCCATCATTGGAAACCAGTGGATATTAACAGCTGCTCATTGTTTTGACGAGTCAGTACTATTCCTGTTTTTACTCGTTCACCGTGCTCATACATATATTAAATCTACCCTAGTGTATTAGTAAATATCTTTAAAATGTAAGTTGCCCTACTTGCTAAATTAATTTTCTATCTTTAGTGAAAAAAGAAAACAAAAAGGAAGAGCCACTCGTGGTCTACTAGCATCAGAATAGGTGCAGGAACGTGGCCGTTTGCATAAAATTCCACTTTCTCATTTAAATGTATTACATCCCCAGGGAAGTTCTTGTTATTTCCTATAAGAGCATACCATCTTCTGTGCATTGTCTCAGGCATTGGGTCCAGAACTAAACTCAAAGAGAATTTTTCATTCCCTGAATCTAATTTCCCATTCTATCTTTCTCTCTCTCTCTCTCTCTTTCACTGTTTCCACATACCGAAGGAAGAGTTCATTACGCTTCCTCAAATTGTATTCCCTTCTTAGGTCAACTTTAATATCGGCCAAAAATAAAAGCTCCATCAGGAGAGTATATGTATCCTAGGGAAATTTAGTTGGCCAAACTTCCCCTTTGCACTTCAGTATCCTCTGAGTTGTTTCCAGACACAGTTTTGTGTGCATTTTTTTAATCAATATGCATTATAACTTGAACTTGATACACATTATAACTTGAAGATACATTTGAGGTCAATAGTCTCCTTTACCTTTTACATGTGGGAAAATGGAGTATCAGAAAGTCCAGGTGAACTTCTCAGGATCACAGCCCATCAATGGCAGAGTTGAGACTAAAACTTAGAACTCTTCGTGTCTGTGTGTGTGTGTGTGTGTGTGTGTGTGTGTGTGTGTGTATATGTGTGCGCGCGCGCGTGCGCATGCGTTGGAGACTGGAAAGAGCATTTGTTCATGTTTGTGTTTACTATAAGATAAATGCTAGATCAGGGCCTTCTATATAGGAGGAATACGTGACTGAAAAATCTTAGCATGAAATCACTTTTTTTCCACCTAAAAACCCATCACTGGCAGAAAATATTAGATAATATAACCAGTTAAATAGCAATATAGCTCTAATGTTTGGGAATTATTTGGTAAAGGAAATTTCTTTTCTTCTATTGTTTACTCCTTAGGGTAGAGTCACCTAAAATTTTGCGTGTCTATAGTGGCATTTTAAATCAATCAGAAATAAAAGAGGATACATCTTTCTTTGGGGTTCAAGAAATAATAATTCATGATCAATACGAAATGGCAGAAAGTGGGTATGATATTGCTTTGTTGAAACTGGAAACAACAATGAATTACACAGGTATGTAGAGTTTTAATGGAAAGTTTTCTATGGTGATGACCTAGACATAACATTTAACACTACAAGATTCATGGCCTGACCCTAGCCATCTCTCTACGTGTTATTCCGGAAGCGGGGGAGTTTGCAAAGCTAGTCTTTCAGTCTGTTAAAACTGACTCTTTGCTGATTATGGAATCCTATTTTGGGCCGTGGGTGAAATGACAAGTTTTCTCCAGGCTTCTTCTGATGCATAGAATGACATAATTTTTGTAATATATTGGAGTATTAAAGGTGATTTTAGGGACAAAAGGACTGCAGGTCAGAGCAATTAAGCAACTCCTACAGGGTCCCAGACCTGGTTAGAGTGAGGGATTTAGTGGAGAGGGCTGTGGCTGATCGCCCTCTTGGTCCCTCATCCTGGAAGGTGTGATATTTAATGCTGAACACGAGGGATGAAAATGTATGACAATGAGGCAAAAATGAATATAACTAGAGAACACAGTAAATAATGTAAAGTGAAAGAAGAGAGTCTCCTGGGAAAGAAGATATATTTCATTTCTGATAACTAAATTATGATTTTTAAAATTCAGATTCTCAACGACCCATATGCCTACCTTCCAAAGGAGATAGAAATGTAATATATACTGATTGCTGGGTGACTGGATGGGGGTACAGGAAATTAAGAGGTAAAAAATGATGTTTCTTTGTATGCTCCATCCTAAAGATAAAGAACAGAGTTTAACCATAACTTTTCCTGCTATGTCAAGTCATACAGCTAAAATGTGAGTAAAAAAATAACATTATTCAGTTGCAGAAAGTGTATTAATAAAGATGGAAAGACAAAATTATCCTAGTGAGGATAATATCACATCTGTTTGATTGGAAATTTTAAATATGACAATCTCTTTAAAGACTAATTATTTTTAATGAATTTTAATGGGAAGCCTAGCACTTTTTAGTAAATGTCCTAGCCTGTTATTCAATTATTTTTTCCGGGAAGTTATTCCAGTTAGAGCCATAATTAATTCTGAACTTAATTAATGTTATCAAAATGGTACTGACAATAGTGGGAATAACGTCTTCTTCATACTCTGTAATTATAAAAGGTCTATGAGGTAAACCTAATATTGTTTCTTTCTAGATTTTTATATAGGTATGATTTTGATTTTAAATACATATATTTAAATTTGTATTCTACATATGATATATAATTAACAAACCAAAAAATTTTTTTTCAGACAAAATACAAAATACTCTCCAGAAAGCCAAGATGCCCTTGGTGACAAATGAAGAATGCCAGACAAGATACAGACAGCATAAAATTACCAATAAGATGATCTGTGCAGGCTATAAAGAAGGAGGGAAGGATGCTTGTAAGGTAACAAAGTGTTCTCAACCAACCAAATCTATTCAAATTAGAATGTTTAATGCATTTTAGAAAGCAGTCTTCTGCCAAGGAGCTGGGAACAGTGTGTTGTTTTGTTTTTTTTTCCTGAGGAAGATTGGCCCTGAGCTAACATCTGTTGCCAATCTTCCTCTTTCTGCTTGAGGAAGATTCACCCTGAGTTAACGTCTCTGCCAATCTTCCTCTGTTTTGTATGTGGGTCATCGCCACAGCATAGCCGCCGATGAGTGGTGTAGGTCTGTGCCTGGGAACCAAACCCGGGTCGCTGAATCAGAGTGCGCTGAACTTAACCGCTAGGCCACAGGACCAGCCCCGCACAGTGTGTTTGTTTTAAAACTGAAGTTTATTAAAGGGCCAGGACAGAATTTTAGGCAAAATCACCCTGAGGAAAATGTATTTAAGATGAGAAGCATCTGAACTGATCTGTGCACCTTTTCTTTTCTCCTCTTGTCTTAGGGAGATTCGGGGGGCCCCCTGTCCTGTAAACATGATGAAGTCTGGCATTTAGTGGGGATCACTAGTTGGGGTGAAGGCTGCGCTCAAAGGGAACGGCCAGGTGTTTACACCAACGTGGTCAAGTATGTGGACTGGATTTTGGAGAAAACCCAAGCAGCATGAATTAGTTCCCAGGTGCCAGCTGACTCCCTGAAGGACAAACCAGATTATTCCCTGGAAGAAGGTTTTGATTTCACAGAAGAAGACACTGTGCCATCACTTTCCTTTACAGGTTACAATACTGAGACAGACAAATTGAAGGGGCTTGGTATTTGTAAGAAGATGTCCAAAGAAAACAAACTATCGTTTTCAAAACTCCTATTCCATGATCATCATCGTTTGCTTTCAGCATCCAGTCTCTTGCTTTTTGATCACACCTTTACTGAGCCAAAGAAATACTATAGGTGATATTTTTGAAGACTAAAATATAGCCAGATATACCAGAAAAGAATTGAGGAGTGGCACCAAAGGATCAAGTAGAACTGCTAAAAGAAACCACCATACAAAGAGTTGTTGAACAAAGAATGGGAACTGGAGAAAATGGAGACAAGGATAGTCACCATCAATTTGCAAGAATCTATCCTCTGCCTGTGTGAACACATTTCCTTTGTAAAGGAAGAACTTGACTGAATTCAATGTCAGGTTTTCAGAATAATCAGGAATTCTCGTCATTTTGATTCTGAATATTTTTTTCAAATTAGTTTGGGTTGATACAAGCTATGAGTCTGAATGTGGACTCCAGAATTTCTATATGGGAAAAGATTAAAGGCAGAAACTCATCTGGAAGTGGCCCTTTAGGGGATGAATCTTAAAGACGTACTTGCCTAGAAAACAATTTGTGCAAAGACTGTATATTTATTTGGTGTGGTTTTGGGGTGGGGAGGCTGATGGAAACAAAAGGAGCAAGCTAAAGCCTTCCTAAGACAGGCTGCCACTGTGAGTGTGGGTTTACAAATCTGCATTTATAGATAAATAGATTTATAGATTATTGTTTCTCGTATAGTGTAATAACTTAGAATTTGCATTGTGTCCACCACAGTTTTCAATCTGTGTCAACAACTATACAATTCATCCAATATGAAAAATATTTATTGAGCACAATGAGCTGTGGGCTTTCACCGTGAGCAAATAGATATGTCCCTTCCTTCAGGAAGCTTCCAGTCTAGTTAGCATGAACAACAAAAATAAAATAATTACACAAGTATAAAGCATATAATTTAAAATGGAAATGAGAGGGATGCATAGGGTTCTATGAGAAGGGAGAAGAAGAAAAGCATTTGAGGCCGGCTCAAAGATTGGGATAAAAAGGAGTTTGTTCTGAGGAAGACAAAAGCAAACAAAAAACCCCCCCAAAATCAAAAAGACTGGAATGGCATAAAAAGGCCAGATCCAAAATGCTTGTAGATTCAAACAAGATTGGAATTGAAAATTGGAGTGCCATCAAGATTACCAAACAATGATAATAATTTTTCTTATCTTATTATCTGTTCATTAGTAGTCTTGATGCAACACTTCACATAAAAAACGGGTAGGATGTAATTCATGATAAGAATAGATCTTTCCTCTACATTCCCCTTCTGTGTCTCTTTTGTTCAAAAGGAGAGGAAGAGGCATTAAGAGACAGAGGAGACTATGTGTTACTAATCTATTTCTGAATGAATGTTTGCTATACCTTAAAAAAGAGAGATCTTTCTGTAAAGTCTTTCCCAAGAAATTTTTGAGAAAAACACACATTTTAGTTTTGTAGTATTTAACTCTCTATAATGTCTTAATTTTTTTTTTTTTTTTTTTGTGGGGAAGACCAGCCCTGAGCTAACATCCATTGCCAATCCTCCCCTTTTTGCTGAGGAAGACTGGCACTGGGCTAACATCCGTGCCCATCTTCCTCCACTTTATATGGGACGTCGCCATGGCATGGCTGACAGGCAGTTCGTCGGCGGGCACCCGGGATCCGAACTCGCGAACCCCGGGCTGCCAAGCGCGAACTAAACCGCTGCGCCACCGGGCGGCCCCAATGTCTTAATTTTTGAATAGCTAGTATATGCCCATGGTTTATAAATGAAAACACCATAAGAAGATATAAAATATACAATGAGAAGGTTCCATTCTCCATACCAAAAGATTGCACACCCTACACACTGTTCAGCATTTTTCTCTTTTTCAATTAGCGTTCTGTCTTAGAAATATTTCTGATTGGTACAGAGAGGGCTTCCGTGGTCTGTTTGTTACAGAAGTACAGCATTCCATCACAGAGATTCCACATTTTATTTAACCAGTCCCCTACTGATGGACACTTAGGTTGTTTTCAGTTTTTCAATCTTTCATATGTATGCAGGTAAATTTGTAAGATCTATTCCAGAAGTGGAATTGCCGAAAACAAAACTAGGATAAATGCATTTGTAATTTTGATAAATATTGTCAAATTTCTCTTCAAAAGAGAAGGTCACACTTCGGCTAACATTATGACATCAAACAGGAATTTTTTGACAGCCCAATAGGTGGAAAAAGGTATCTCAATGTAGTTTTATTTTGAAATTCTCTTAATATAAGTGACATTAAACATTGTACGTGTAAGATCACCAAATTATTAACTGCTCAGTTTTTAATTAAATATTAATTTGGTAGTTACCATGTAGACAAAAATAGAGTATGATCCTCGCAGTCTTAAAGATATAGTAAGAATTCTTGCAAAACAAAAAAGTTCCAGAACTTATATTTTGCAAACTGGATAGTGGCTCAGTGTGGTGAACATATTGGTTGCCTACCTTTCTCCCTGTGTGTTATAGACATAAATTTGAGGCGGAAGTGATCTCACCTCCAGTTCCAGGGGTGGATCCTGATTTGTGGGCATCCAGTGACGTAATCCTTGCCCTGGGAATTAGTTCATGGGTGACCAGGTCTAGGCAGGTGGCACATGGCATCCCCCAGCCACTGTCATTGGCTCAGCTGTCAGTCTGAGCAACCTTTAAGACTTTGGATTGATTGTCGAGGAAATAGCTTTCTCTCCCCGCTCCGCAAGCACTGACCTTGGTTGCAGTGGCAGCAATCGCGAGAAGCCAGCCCAGGGCCCACAGAGACATGGAAACAGAGTGCCTGAGGCCTGAAGGAACACTGGGCTTTCCTGTTTCATAGCAATGAATCCGCTTATGTGTTAAACCAGTTCGAATTGGGTTTTCTATTGCTTGCAATGGAAACTTTGGGCTGCACTGGGACTTAGTGACCCAAAGTATTATTATTACCCTGATTCAATTAAATTTAACCTGCCTTTATTAGGCACCTATTACTGTACTGTTCTAAGGAACATAGTTTATTTTTTCTGCTAATTTTAAAAGATCTACTTTCTTGAATAATTCTGATTTTAAATATTCAAAGAAAGGTTGTTTATGAGTCTTTACAGAGCTGCCTCTTTTTCTGGACAGCCAGCAATGATGCCACGCTCGGTCGCACGTACTGTGGTTCTCACAGCCAGCACAGTAGGTTGCCATAATCATAGACTCTAAAGAGTGAACCCAAACTTTGGAATGAGACTCATATATAAGACTAAGGCATTTATTTAAGAAAGACTTTACAATAATACATTTTATATTATATTTGATCCACTTATAGCCATAGCTACTGTCTTACCTCATTAATGAGTCAGGGAGACTGATCCATTCTGATAAAGAGACATGTCCCCATCTGGTCCTGTTCACACCTACTTCTCCCTTCTTCTTCTGGGTTCCACAGTGTCCTCTAACAGTCCTGTGGTGTGTGCTTTTCCACATCCTGCACCAGTCTGGGTCAGAATGGGCCTTTCCCCATCCTGGTGTAAGATATTTTCAACATTCTGGTTAATGTCCCAAAGGTCACGTTTGGAAAATTTCCCAAAGGCACTGATGCTCCTGCAGTAGTTAACGGCGGAAGTGTGCTGTCTCAGTGGTTCTCTCTTTCAGCACGCCTTTCCAGATGTCCGCGAGGCCACCTGTTACCCGGGGAGGGCCTCTCTGGGTGCCAGGAAGAGGTGGCGGCCACAGGGCCTGCTTCCCGGCCATGGTCCATGAGCTCTGTCCCGACCTCCCAGTCCCTCACATTGCGCGTGCGCAGTGCTCATTCATCAGAGCAGCGCAAGCTTTTTTTCCTTCTTGGGAGAACATTTCTACTCTTTCCAAGGCCATCCACAAACTAAAAATAACTCTTCAGAGCAATTTATCAGGTAGGAATGTGCCTCTGTGTGTGTGTGTGTGTGTGTGTGTGTGTGTGTGTGTGTGAGAGAGAGAGAGAGAGAGAGAGAGAGAGAATGAAAATGAATATTTCTGATAGCTGCAACACGTTAACACTCATTTCAAGTTCGCCGCCTCTCCTGGTTTGAATCCTTCCTCATCTTCAGATTCAGTTTGTTTCCTAGAGCTTCCGTAACAAATTATGCCAAACTGAGTGTTTTAAAACAACAGAAATTTATTCTCCCTAAAATCAAGGTGTCAGCAGGGTCGTGCTCCCTCTGAGGCCTCTGAGGGAGGATCCTTCCCTGCCTCTTCCAACTTCTGGTGGCCCCAGGGGCGTCCCTTGGCTTGTGGCAGCCTCGCTGCGATCCTGCCTCCATCTGTACATGGCCTCCTCCCCTGTGTCTCTTCCCCTCTTCTGACAAGGACACCAGTCATATTGGATTAAGAGCCAACCTACTGTATAAAGTATATACTGCTTATAGTGTATAATCTACTGTCATTATCCATTTAATTCAAACTTCCAGAGAAGAGCCTGTATTCAAAATGCCTCCTACAGTAACCGGCACAAAACAAATATCAATAAATTAAGTCCCTCCTTTTTGCCTTTGGGTATCAGTCAATTTTATTACAAATGTAATAGTAGATGGCGGGATTACCAGATGAAGATTATGGTCGTGTGTGTGTGTTTGTTTTACCTGCTCTACCTAAAGAAGGGTCAACATTTGTCTCTTGTCCCACTGCATCTGACACCCCCAGGAATGTGTGCATGCTTTGTAACCACAAGAAACTTTCAGAGGATGCTGTGCTGAGCAGAGGCAGGAATGTCCATATCCTGTGAGGATGTGTGGATGACATCAGTGCTCTGACATCGTCAAAAGAACAGTCAGGGTGACTTTCACGGCCTTGGCTGGAAAGGCACCTTAACAAAGAGTACAGAATACCAAGCCATTGTCATTACATGAAAAACAGTATCAACCACAACGCGTAGGCTTTTTCTGATAAGTCTCTACTGCTACCATCTAAAACAATTATCCCCATTATAAGAATGATGAAGCAGTCAAGAGAAATCAAGACAAAAATTCCTTCCTCAGAAATATCTATTTAATTGAACAAATCGATATATGGCTTGTGGTGGATCTGGATATATTTCTCAAATCCTTACTTCACTTGGTGGGGGGGAAGGATTAATAAAGATATTTTTAAATGATATTTCTGCATCCTATATATTTCAATGTGTTTGTGAAGTGGCAAAAATCGAGATAGGACTATTTTTCAGACTTGAAAGTTAATTTTTCGTTATTCAGATTCTAATTTGTAAATGAGAAGTGAAACAAGAAATCTGAGATATGATGGGTAGCCTTTAACATTCCATCTGACAGTCAATCTATGGGGTTAGCAGCATATTAATGACTGTGCTGGAGTTTATAAAATAGTGTGTAGCTAAATTATAGGCTCAGATCCTCAATTTGCTCATTCTTATAATTTAGCTGAATTCCGGGAATTATACATTTATATCTATGGTTTCAGTCTTTCCCCTCCTGCTACTCAGGGCATTAAAACTCATGTAAAGAGAGTTCTTTTGCTACCCTGAGGATCAGAATATCAAGTTCAAAGTTGCTCTGGTGTCTAATCAATTCACTCCTTTTGATTTTTGGCCTTGACCAAAGTGCTATTACACTTTCATGAGACTAAGGAAAGGTGATATTTGGCATATGAATTATTGGGGGCCCACAAACTCTTAGAGGAGAAAGAGACTGTAGGGATCACATCCACAGAAATGAAGCCCAGACCTGGAAGGGCCCTGTCCCAGCTCACATGGCAAGTTAGGGTCAGAGCTGAGCCTAGAAAATCCGGGTCTTCTAATGACGGGCCCCAGTTCTCTACGTGCCAATGTAAATGTGAAGGGAGGTTGGATAATAGAGTTAAATGGTAAAGCAGCCCCTTTGCCAGGGCATGTATTTCTCTTTGCTGCTACATACATATTAGAAAGAAACGAGTTTCTAAGATACCACACTTATTACTCAAAGGCATTTTACACGCAGTTGTGGTTCAGTCTGCATGCATGACATTGACATTGAACGTAGACCAATGTTCTCAGGGTCAGGATCTGTATGTTCCCCTCCCTACTTCTCAACTCCAGCAGCTTCCAGTACAATGTTGGGGAATAGCATATGTTGAAATAAATTCAGAGCTTCTTGAGAAGCCTTTAAAACAATCCCCAAAAGGGCATGACCATAAGGGTATCATTTAATCGTTATTATTTAATTCTATCCAAAAAGAGTTAAAGTGGACATTCTAGAGTTAAGTAAACAGCTTCTTCGGTGGATATCATAGACATAAAATTCAGTAGACCCAACAATCAGTGATTAGTGTTGTTCATAATAATAGTTATATCGTTTTGATTAACAAAACTTAGAAAAAGAATACAAGTAAGAATATTGCCATATCTACCTCTTCTGGAGTGCCTGCTGTGTGTGGCACACTGTACGATGTGATTTACACCTCATACTCCTCATTACACCATGTAAGATGAGGTATTATTATTCCCATTGTAACCATATAACGTTATTGTTTTTACAGGGGAAAAAAAGAATCAGCTTGTAAATATTTTCAACTTAATTCTCCATTTTTCCACTAGATGGCACCTGGATACTTCTTTTTGCGACATACTATACCATAGCATCTGGACAGAATGCACTTAATTTATAATGTATTTAAACAAACTCTGTGTATCTATAATATCTGGAAACAATCAGATCAATTGCTTCAATTGAAATTCGTTTGACTTTTCAGATATAACTGCTGTAAATATCTAGTCCCTAGATAGTAGTTTCTCCTTTAAACCATACGCTCCAGAGTCTCCCAGCTTTGGGGTCTTCACTTCCCTTCAATGACTAACCATAACGAGCCCCCAATAGTGTGTGCACATTGTGTTGGTGTGTCCCACGGTGCACTCCCCAGACACCCCTCGGACTGCAGAGGGAGTGCTTACCTGTGTTCCACCAGCGCATCCCTGCTGTCACTTGCCATCTTGCTGAGTCCCATGGCTCAGGACTACTTCTTGCTGCGTCTTTGTGGCTTCCTTGAAGCTGTTGCTGCCCCCCACCCCACCACTGCACTTTTCCACCCCCCCTCCAGTCGCTCTCTGCCCCTCCTCCACACCTGCTTTGCTCACACGTGAACAGAATCCCTTCTCTGATTGCTCAGAATATTGTTAAGATCATGTTGCAATGTTTAAAACAAGCAAACAAGCAAAAACCTTTGAATTCTGAAGGCTTGGTGATAGAAAAAAAAGAAAAGAAAATGACGTTTCCCCCAAAATACACACAGACACAGAGGCAAGTGAATACAGACAACAACCACTCCAAGACTCCACAGGTCAAGTTCCTCCACAGAGGTTTCCCTCCTGGCTGTGTGTTTCCCTGGCCCCTAGTTGGCAGGCACCAGCTGAATCATTGCCAAGCACAGGACCCACAGGGGCAACCACGTTTGGGGGGCTGAAGCTTATACTATTTTGTGACTATGACATGGAAAGCCTCTCAGGGACAGAACTTCGATCAGTATTTGGTTTGTCCCCTTCCTGTGGACAGAGCAAAGGCCTGAGGTACAAATCTGCCCTGACTCGTGAAGAGTGTCTAATAAGTTGACCAGTCGGCTACAGATTCGAAAAAAATGAAATAAAACTGGTGGAAAGAAAGTCTAGGGAAGAAGGATCTAGGTACAACTCTTGAAAGGGCGCAGAATGAATTGTCATAGCTTTTATATGTGCCCATTGGAGGGCACAGTTATTCCGTGAACTGAAGACTAACTCTCTAGAGGAGAGAAATTTCTTGAAGTCTTAATATGTCATTCCCCTCTCAGCCCCAACTTAGCCTGTCTTCAGTGTGTACCCCTCAAGTTTTCAAAAGTTACTGGAGTCCAGTCTTAGTTTGACCACCCTATAACAAAATTATAATTCAACCCTACTAACCAGAGATATTTATGTGTGGTGGGAGATCAAGTTGTGCAGAGCCCCTGAAAAGCTGCAGATACTATCCATCTTTATCTGTCTCCCATAAGGCCCATTTAGAAACTCTGCGGTGCCTGGATACTGCAGGAATGGGCTTTGAGTCACCTCCCCAGTTCAGCCACTACACCATTAAGCTAAAATCACCTTCTATGGAATAAAAAAATACGTCCCTTCAGAAAGTGAGTCTAGATGATGCCCCTCTGGTAAGAGGTGCCTGTTGGGCACTTATTGATTTGAGTGCCACATACTTTGGGGGGAAAATGATGCCTTAACTGCAGATTTACCTCCTGGGGAGCTAGGAAGTCTGGGCTGAGATATCCTACATCACCTATGGTCTGTGTGGCCACTCCACTTCTGGCATTTTCTGTATTCTTGGTTAAATAAATTATAATGTTACAAGGTCCATGCCAATTCCCTAAAATCAGCAACCTCGAAATTGTTTCCACATCTAATCGATCAGCAAGGTCTTTGCTTCCAGCTTCAGTGCACACTGCATATGTCCACTTCTTGTCTTCACAACTGCCAACCAACGCCAAGCTACAATCATCTCTCTCCTGCCTGAACTAACACGAGTCTCCTTGAAGGTACCCTGCTGTCCCTTTTTGCTTTCTTAAAATTCGTTTTCTGCAAGTAAGCAAAACTTTTCAGTATAGAAAGCAGATTATGGACTTCTAGATTAAATCCTTCTAGGTATTTGATTTTTATCTAAATTCAGATTCCTAACCCTAAGACTCTTAATGCCCTAAGGTATCTGCCCCTGCATCTCTCATTAACCTCATTGCTATTCACTCTCCTCCCTCATTCACTGTTCTCCACCAACGCACGTTTCTTACACACTTTGTACTTTTTCCTCTTCCTGAAAGGTGCCATTCTCAGCTCTTCACTGAGTGGATCTTTTTTGCACATTTGTAGGTCTCAACTCAAATGCTATATCTATAGAGAGGTCTTTCCCATCCACCCTAAGTAAATTAAACCCTGCCATCACCCGTCACCAACACGATACCCTTTTTATGACCTTATCACAATGAAATATATCATGTGTGTTTTTTTGTCTGTTTTCTCTCTTTCATAGAATAAAATAGAAGTTCTACTTACTTCTAAAATATAGTTGATTTTCAACAACTATTTGTTGAATGAATGCATACATGAATGAGTTAATGAATCAGCAGAAAGCCCATTGCTTCTTGCTAGTTTATCATAAACATCTATTCATAAAACCAGAGCAACGTCACATTTTAATTCACGATGTTTTTCTGTTTTCTCATGCTCGTTACTGAAAATTCAAGTTTCTGTGTAATTTTCCCCAATAGAAATAATTGCCCTGAAAGATCTCCCCAGAACAGACATCTGTCATAAAGAAAGCATTGCTATTAATATGGTAAACAAACAGCTGAATAGATTCTTCCAGTCTCCAAAAGGGAGTCTATTAAAGGTCAACCAAATGTTGATATTTAGTTAGTTTTTTAAAAAGTTTCTGTTTAAAGCTTGGGGTGGGTCTGAAATGTGCTTTGAAACAAACTAGGAACAATGTTCTCTCTGCAGCCCAGACTGTGCTCATCATCCAAGACAGTCTCTGTAGCTCTAGAAAGAGGTTTGACTCAATTAGGCAGTCTCATTAGATTTTCTAGATTATTTTAGTGCTGTGTCATCTCCCGTAGAGTAGAGAGAAAAAAATGTGGGGGGTGGGTGTCTGAAAGCATAAGATTCTGTGCCTGGGTATTAACAAAATGATTCTGGAAAAATCAGACAATTCATTTGAGGGCATTGATACTTGTTATCTGCATGGTAGACTTAGTTTTATGAGTAAACATTTGAATTGAAGCTCTTAACTGACTTTCAGATTCACTGCCCACACTCCCCACACCTACTGTTAAAAACACCCTGGCTGATTCTACCGCCCACGAAATACTTGTGGCTTAAAGGCTACTTTCTGGTGTACACATAAGGCTATTTTCTGTTCTCTTCAGTTGAATGCAAGCTTCTGAAATCAACTCTGTTTGTTTCCATATTCAGGTCAGTTTTACCTGTTATTGTAAAGAAGTAATTTACTCACAATTATGTATCCCTAACCTGAAAGAGTTCTCATGACCAAAGCTGGAACAGTTTGAGCAACAAAATGAATAATGTAGTATTGGATTGTGTCCTAAAGCAAAAAATATAAATATCCTTGAGTTCAGACTGATCAATTATTTAATGAATGCAAAAACGAGAGAAGAAAGAAATCTCCCACATGGAAGAATTCCAGATAATTTATGGAGATACTCATCCTCTCATGGAGGTGAAGCTTACTCTCCACCCCTTGCTTCCAAAATATAGAGCAGGGAGAGGGATGCAAAGGTAATTTTTCAGTGTGAGAACCAGCTAGGCCATCCAGGCTCACATCAGTGAATAGTCACATTGATGAGTCGCCATGATAGTATGTACTTCTTTGGAAAAAAAAAAAACAACAGACTTATTGAGATATAATTCACATACTGCAAAATATACCTGTTCAAAGTGTACAGTTCAGTGATTTTTAGTATATTCACAGAGTAGTGCAACCATCAATCTAATTTTCGAACATTTTCATCACTTTCAAAAATAAGCCTCACACCTATTAGCAGTCATCGACCATCGCACCTCTGCCCTCCCTCCTCATCTATGCCAGCCCCAGGCAATCACTAATCTACTTTCAATCCCTGTAGATTTGCCTATTCTGGACATACCATATAAATGGAGTCATGCAATATGTAACCTTTTGTGTCTAGTTTCATTCAGTTAACTAACGTTTTCCAGGTTTATCCATATGGTGGTATGTATCAGTATTTCATTCTCTTTTATGGCTTAATAATATTTCAATATACAGGTATATATTTTATTTATCCATTCATCAGTAGGTGGACATTTGGATTGTTCCCACTTTTTGACTATTATGAAAAATGCTGCTATGAATATTCATGTACAAGTTTTTGTGTAGACATATGTTTATCTTTCTCTTGGGTATATACCTGGTAGTAAAATTGATGGGTCCTATGGTAACATTATGTTTGAAATTTTGAGGAATTGTCAAACTGGTTATTTTAAATTGAGATATAATTGACATATAATGTTATATTAGTTTCAGGTGTACAATGTAGTGATTTGATATATGTATATATTGTGAAATGATGACCACAATAGGTCTAGTTAACAACCATTACTACATATAGTTACAATTTTTTTTCTTATAATGAGAATTTTTAAGATTTACTCTCTTAGCAACTTTCAAATATACAATACAGTATTATTAACTATAGTCTCTATGCTGTACACTACATCCCCAGGACTTATTTTATCACTGGAAGTTTGTACCTTTTGACCACCTTCACCCATTTCACCCACATCCCCATCCCTGCCTCTGGCAACCACCAATCTGTTCTCTGTATCTACAAGTTGGTGGGGGTTTTTTGCTGTTTTCGTTTTTTTTTAGAGTCCACATATAAATGAGATCATACAATATTTGTCTTTCTCTGTCTGACTTATTTTCCTTAGCATAATGCCCTCAAGGTCCATCCATGTTGTCACAAATGGCAGGATTATCTTCTTTCTTATAGCTGAAAAATATTCCATTGTATGTATATACATAAACCACATCTTCTTTACCTACTCATCTATCAATGAACATTTCAGTTGCTTCCATGTCTTGGCTATCGTAAATAATGCTGCAATGAATATGGGGGTGCAGATATCTTTTTGAATTCGTGTCTTCATTCCTTTGGATAAATACCCAGAAGTGCAATTCCTGGATCATAAAGTAGTTCTATTTTTAATTTTTTGAGGAACCACCATACTGTTTGCCATAGTGGCCACACCAATTTGCATTCCCACCAACAATGCACAAGTGTTCCTTTTTCTCCACATCCTCACCAAGTTGTTCTTTCTTGTCTTTTAGATAATAGCCATTATTAAATGTTAGAGACAAGTGTGAGGTGATATATCGTTATGGTTTTGATTTGCATTTCCCTGATGATTAGTGACATTGAGCATGTTTGAGTTCTTTATATATTTTGGATATTAACCCCTTAACAGATATATGATTTGCAAATATTTTCCTCCATTCCATAAACTACCTTTTCATTTTGTTGATGGTTTCCTTTGCTGCACAGAAGCTTTTTGGTTTGATGTAGTCCCATTTGTTTATTTTTGCTTTTGTTGCCTTTGCTTTGGTGTCAAATCCAAAAAATCATTGTCAAAACTGAGTCAAGTTGCTTACTGCCCATGTTTTCTTCTAGGAGTTTTATGGTTTTAGGTTTCATGTTTAAGTCTTTAATCCATTCTGAGTTGATTTTTGTGTATGGTGTAAGATGGTGGTCCAGTTTCATTCTTCTGCATGTGGCTGTCCAGTTTTCTCAACACCATTTATTGAAGATTCTGTCCTATCTCCATTGTATATTCTTGGCTCTTTTGTCATAAATTGATTGACCACATATGTGAGTTTATTTCTGGGCTCTCCATTCTGTTCCGTTGATCTATGTGTCTGTTTTTATGCTAGTACCATACTGTTTTTATTACTATAGCTTTGCAATATAGTTTGAAATTAGGGAGTGTGATGCCTCCAGCTTTGTTCTTCTTTCTCAAGATTGCTCTGGTTATTTGATATAACCAAATTTTAAGTTTGTTTATTCTCTTTCTCTGAAAAAAGCCACTGGAATTTTGATAGGGATTGATAAAGATTGCTTTGGGTTTTGTCAAAGTTTTAAAATTACTTATTCAATTTCTTAATTTGTTATAGGTCTATTCAGATTATCCATTTCTTCTTGAGTCAGTGTCAATACTTCATATCTTTCTAGGAATTTGTCTATTTCTTCTATGTTATTTAGTTTGTTAGTATACAGTTCATAATATTCCATTATAATCTCTTTTTTAATGTCTGAAGGTCGGTAGTGATGTACCCTCTTTCATTCCTGATTTTAGTAATTTGAGTCCTATTTCTCTTTTTTTTCTTGTGAGTCTCATTAAAGGTGTATTGACTTTCTTGATATTTTCAAAGAAATGATGTATGTTTTCATTGATTTTTTTTTGTTTCTGTATTCTTTCATTTATTTCTGCTCTAGTTTTTATTATTTAATACTAATACTAATACTAATAATGTTGCTTCTTTTGTTGTTTGCTCTCTAAAATGTTGATGATGTGCAAGTACCATTTTATTTGGTTTCACTTTAAATAGACCTTTTGACTCTCTAACTACCAGTTCCAAGGGCACATGAAGAAGGACTCCAGACATGTTACCATCTAGTGTTTTAAAAACGATTTGTTTACTTTTCCTCTCAATATATTTGATTATCTTCAGGGTATATTCTGTTCTACGTGATAATTAAGATTCTGGAGCAATAGTATAAGGAGATTGCCTTAGATTTCTATTAACCTCTCTGAATCTCAGTATGTCCATTTTTAATTGAAAATATAATATCAAGTACTTATATGGTATTAACAATATACTAGGCACTTACTATATGAGGTAAGTACTATTATTATTTTAATTTTACATGAGAAATCTGAGGCAAAGGGAGGTTAAGAATTAGAAGATTAGTAAAAGGTAGACTAGAAAACCATATCTATAGTGTCTGCCTCATGAATCTATGCTTTTTTCCACTATACCAGGGGTCGTCTGGGTCAAATCTGGCCTGCTTCCTGCTTTGTAAATAAAGTTTTATTGGAACACAACAATACCATTCATTTACATATTGCCTATGATTGCTTCCACAACAATGGCAGAGTTGACCTATGAGCCCTATGGCTCACAAGGCCTAGAATCTTTAGTATCTGACCCTTCACAGGAAAAGTTTGCTGATCCCTACACTATACTATACTGAGTCTCATTGTAATAATAATTACCTTGTGGCTACTATGAAAATTAAATACCATAATTGATTAAAAGTACCCAGAAGAGTTTCTAGCACACACACAGATACTCAAAAATGGTTACAATTATTATTTTGCAGAGTTACATTGTAAACTAAAAATAAGTTCTTTTTCTTAGCAGTCTACCTGTAATTAATTGTATCCTAACTTATTTCTTTATTTTGATTTTAGAGATTTGGTCACACACATTAGTCTGCTTTACTTTCTCATTTTGGGCCTCATTTGAGCACCATTCACCTCTTTTGCATCACTCTAACATATAAGAAATGTCTGTATAAGCAATGGATGCTTATCACGGAAAAGAGGCTGCATTCCTTTGGCTGCAAAGGAGGATGCAATGATCCACACTGCGAGGAGATGAAAGGAGAGGCCAGTTTCCAGAGAGCAGGACTCTGGTTTGGGGCAGTGCCAGTGACCTGATTAGGATGAGACTACACTGTGAATTCCCATCCTAACAAAGGAGAGAACAAATCCAGTTTAAAGCCAGCTTTGATTAGATTTTGCTGCAAAATAGAAGATGATATTGAGCTAAATAATTCAAACTTTTATTCAGAACTATAGGAAATGTGGGGACCTTCATTTCTGCACTGGCAAGAGCCTAGCAATATGATTTCAGCTGCTTATACTCCCTTTGCTTCCAGCCTCCACCTGGCCACCCCAGAAAACTGCCAGCCCCTGCAGATCCCCCTGAACTCACCTGCTGGTGCAGAGGAGCTGATTTGTGGAGGCAAAGAGCCTCTTCCCACTCCCTCATTTCTGGTTCATCAAAAACAGAACATTCTCCATACTATTTACGATGGAATAAAACCAGCTTCTCTTCTGTTGGGAAAAATGGTTGTCTAACTCAACTGAGGTCTGTCAGAGGAGCACAGGAGGAACTTTCTTCTCAGGGGTAATACCTTCCCACTTGTTTTCCTTCATGGAGTATTCTCCAGGCTCTCCCATTTAGCCACATCGGCCCTGCCCTGTCATGTCCTATAAGAGGCAGTGCCTTTCATGCTCCAGGCTTGCCGGTGGGTGTGGCAGGGGCTGCAATCACATGGGTCTCTCTCCAGATGGCCTGGAGTCCTTGTGGGTCATCAGCCATATCCTCTTCCCAATAATTGTTCTAATGCAGAAGTGAAAATAAAGTATTTCAATATTTAATTGCCTTATTTGTTAGCCTGCCCTTTCATTTTCAATGTATTTTTACTTGTATTTGATACCTGTTGTGTGCAAAGTATAGAGCTAAGTTCTGGAAGGAAAATGACAATGAATGAAAGCACAACTCCTGTACCTAAATGATTATTATCTAGTGAGAAAGTGGCTAAGAGAATGAAAAGAAATTCACAGATAATTATAATACGCAGCAGAATCGCATTGCTTCCAACCCCATCCACTGAAAGGTTACTTGGTGTTCCCAGGGGCCTCTAGCTTGGTTGTAGGATGATATTAGAATTAGGTGCACCATCCATTCACTCATCACTCACTCAACAAATACCTACTTTCCCCTCTAGTGTGGCTGTTCTAGGTACCAGGACTACACCAGTGCGTATTTTATACTAACTGTTGTCAATATTAGTATACTTTTAAGTATATCCTTGATTCCTTTATCTTTTTCTTTTTTATTGAGATATAATTGACATATAACATTGTGTAAGTTTAAAGTGTACAACAGGTTGATTTGATATATTTGTATATTGCCATATGATTATTACCAGAGCATCAGCTAACACTTCCATCATGTACCATAATTACATGGTTTTTTGTGGTGAGAACATGTTTCTTAGCAACTTTGAAGTTTATAATACAGGATTGCTAACTGCAATCACAATGCTGTGCATTAGATCTCCAGAACTTATTCATCTTCTAACTGCAAGTTTCTGTCCTTTAACCAACATCTCCCCAAAGCCGCACGCCCCAGTTCCTGGTAAACCCCATTCTAACCTCTGTTTTATGAGTTTCTTGCCTCTTTTCTTTAGGTGAGTTTATAAAAAATGAGAATGCATCAACTAGGAAGTTGTGTCAACTGATATTTTAGATTTTCTATAGAAATCATTTAATAAAAAAAAACTCTTCATGGACCTTCAGGATGATTTCCAAACTCCTTAGTGTTAAATGCAAAGATCTTTTACAGTCTGTTTATGGAGTCAAGAAAATAATCAGGCCTTATGAGTATCATTAGCGTAATGAGAGATGAGAAAGTATGTTCTCAGTCAGTGAAATTGCTCTCTTTCGCTCAACCTTACATCATATTCTTTATAAAGTTTTACTACTTCTGTGTCCCCAGATCCTTTCAAATCATTTCCCCATCTTCTTACACACTGCTCCAGCCATCACTCCAGGCCTGTTATCTCCCCCTGGAATATTGCAACAGCCTCGCAACTGGTTTCTGGGTTTCTAACACCATATGTCTCTATCACCTTTTCTACAATTTTGCCTTTGTCATCAAAATGAAGATTCCTTTTCCCTCTTATTTATAATTCTCCATAGGTCTTCAGGATCATTTCCCAATATCTTGGCATGACATGTAAGATGTTCATGGGTCCTTCTCTGCTCATCTCTTTAGCCCCTTCTCCCACTATCCCCTCTAGGTACATCTTGGTTTTGTTTATTAAATCAAAAATGCAACTTTATTTCTGCATCATTGATCTTGAGCTACAGATTTAGAATTTTCTTTTTTAAAAAAATTGTTTTATTGAGGTCATATTGGCTTATAACATTAAGTAAATTTCAGGAGTACATTATTATATATATCAATTTCTGTATAGATTGCATCGTGTTCACCAGCAATAGTCTAGTTTTTAATCCATCACCATATATATGTGCCCCTTTATCCCTTTGGCCCCACCCCCACCCCCTTCCCCTCTGGTAACCACTAATCTGTTTTCCTTGTCCATGTGTTTATCTTCCACATATGGGTGAAATCATATCGTGTTTGTCTTTCTCTGTCTGGCTTATTTCGCTTAGCATAATACTCTCAAGGTTCATCCGTGTTGTCACAAATGGAGTGATTTTGTCTTTTTTTATGGCTGAGTAATATTTCATTTTATATATATGTGACGTCTTCTTTATCCATTTATCTGTTGATGGGCACTTGGGTGGCTTCCACATCTTGGCTATTGTGAATAACGCTGCAACGAACATAGGGATGCACAAATCTCTTTGAATTGTTGATTTCATGTTCTTTGGATAAATACCCAATAGTAAGAGAGCTAGATTGTATGGTATTTCTATTTTTAAATTTTTTTCTTTTTTTTTGCTGGGGAAAATTCACCCTGAGCTAACATCTGTTACTAATCTTTCTCTTTTTTTTTCCTCCCCCAAACTCCAGGGCATGGTTGAATATCCTAGTTATAAGTCCTTCCATGTGAGCTGCCACCACAGCATGGCAACTGATGGATGGGTGATGTGGTTCCATGACTGGAAAACAAACTCAAGACACTGAAGGAGTGAGAGCACCAAACTTTAACCATTAGGCCATCAGGGCTGGCTCTCTATTTTTAATTTTTTGAGAAATCTCCATACTGTTTTCCATAGTGGCTGCACCAGTTTGCATTCCCACCAGCAGTGTATGAGGGTTCCCTTTTCTCCACATCCTCTTCAAAGTTTGTTATTTTTGTCTTGTTAATTAAAGCCATTCTGACAGGTGTGAGGTGATATCTCACTGTAGTTTTGATTTGCATTTCCCTAATAATTAGTGATATTGAATATCTTTTCATGTGCTTGTTGGCCATCTGTATATCTTCTTTGGAAAAATGCCTATTAATAATGTCTGCCCATTTTTTGATCAGGTTGTTTGTTTTTTTGTTGTTGAGTCATATGCATTCTTTATACATTTTGGAAATGAATCCCTTGTTGGATTTATGATTCGCAAATATTTTTTCCCACTTGGTGGGTTATCTTTTCATTTTGTTCATGGTTTCCTCTGCCTTGCAGAAGCTTTTTAGTCTGACAAAGTCCCATTTGTTTATTTTTTATTTTGTTTCCCTTGCCTGAGCAGACATCATATTCGAAAAGATACTCCTAAGGCTGAGGTCAAAGAGCATACTGCCTATGTTTTCTTCTAGGAGTTTTATGGTTGCAGATCTCACATGAAAGTCTTTAATCCATTTTGAGTTAACTTTTGTGAATGGTATAAGATGATGGTCTACTTTCATTCCTTTGCATGTGGCTGTCCAGTTTTCCCAACACCATTTATTGAAGAGACTTTACTTTCTCTATTGTATGTTCTTGGGTCCTTTGTCAAAGATTAGCTATCCATAGATGTGTACTTTTATTTTTGGGCTTTCACTTCTGTTCCATTGATCTGTGTGTCTGTTTTTCTGCCAGTACCATGCTGTTTTGATTACTATAGCTTTGTGGTATGTTTTGATTACTATAGCTTTGTGTTATATTTTGAAGTGAGGGATTGTGGTGCCTCCAGCTTTGTTCTTTTTTCTCAAGATTTCTTTGACTATTCAGGGTCTTTTGTTCCATATAAATTTTAGGATTCTTTGTCCTATTTCCATGAAGAATGTCATTGGGATTCTGATTGGCATTGCATGGAATCTGTAGATTGCTTTAGGTAATATGGACATTTCAACTATGTTTATTCTTCCAACCCATGAGCATGGAATATCTTTCCATTTTTTTATGTCTTCTTCGATTTCTGTCAGTAATGTCTTATAGTTTTCAGTGTATAGGTCTTTCACCTCCATGGCTAAATTTATTCCTAGATATTTTGTTCTTTTTGTTGCAGTTGTAAATAGGATTGTATTCTTGTCTTCTCTGTCTGCTAGTTTGTTATTAGTGTATAGAAATGCAACTGATTTTTGTATGTTGATTTTGTACTCTGCAAGTTTGCTGTAATTGATTATTTCTAATAGTTTTCTGGTGGATTCTTTAGCATTTTCTATATATAGAATGATGTCATCGACAAACAGTCAGAGTTTCACTTCTTCATTTCCAATTTAGATCCCTTTTATTTTTTTCTTGCCTAATTTCTCTGGCCAAAACTTCTAGTACTATGATGGACCTAATTGATGTATATAGAACATTCCCTCCAAAACAGCAGAATAGACATTCTTCTCCAGTGCACATAATTCTCCATGAAATATTCTCAAAGATAGACCATATGTTGGGAAACAAAGCAAGCTTCAATAAATTTAATAAGACTGAAATCATAACAAGCATCTTTTCTGACCACAATGCTATGAAACTAGAAATCAACTACAAGAAAAAAGCTCGGAAAGTGATAAAGATGTGGAGACTAAACAACATGCTACCGAACAACCAATGGATCATTGAAGAAATTAAAGGAGAAATTAAAAAATATGTGGAGACAAATGAAAATGAAAATAAACCATACCAGCTCATATGGGATGCAGCAAAAGCAGTCCTAGAGGAAAATTCATAGCAATGCAGGTCCACTTTAACGAACAAGAAAAATCTCAAATAAGCAATCTTAAACTAAACTTAACAGAATTAGAAAAAGAACAAACAAAGCCCAAAGTCAGCAGAAGGAGGTAAATAATAAATGTTAGAGCAGAAATAAATGAAATTGAAAGCACCCCCCAAAACAGTAGAAGGGACTAATGAAACTAAGAGCTGGTTCTTTGAGAAGATAAAACAAAATTGACAAACCCTTAGCCTGACTCACTAGGAAAAAAAGAGAAGACTCAAATAAATAAAATTAGAAGTGAAAGAGGAGAAATTACAATGGATACCAGAGAAATAAAAAGGATTATAAGAGAATGCTATGAGAAGCTATATGCCAACAAATTGGATAGCCTAGAAGAAATGGATAAATTCCTAGAATCATACAACCTCCCAAAACTGAATCAAGAAGAAATAGAGAATCTGAATAGACCAATCACAAGTAAAGAGATTGAAACAGTAATCAAAAGCCTCCCCCAAAACAAAAGTCCAAGACCAGATGGCTTCTCTTAATTCTACCAAACATTCAAAGAAGATTTAATTCCTATCCTTCTCAAACTATTCCAAAATATTGGAGAAGACAAGAAGCTTCCTAACTTATTCTATGAGACCAACATCATCCTGATATCAAAACCAGACAACAACAACACAAAAAATTACAGGCCAATATCACTGATGAACATAGATGCAAAAATCCTCAACAAAATATTAGCAAATCAAAACCAACAATATATTAAAAAGATCACACACCATGATCAAGTGGGATTTATTCCAGAGATGAAGGGATGGTTCAACATCCACAAATCAATGTGATACGCCACATTGTCAAAATGAGGAATAAAAATCACATGATCATCTCAATAGACACAGAGAAAGCATTTGACAAGATCCAACATCCATTTATGATAAAAAACATTCAATAAGGGGGGTATAGAAGGAAAGTATCTCAACATAATAAAGGCCATATATGACAAACCTACAGCCAATGTCATACTCAAGCATGAAAAACTGAAAGCCATTCCTCTAAGAACAGGAACAAGACAAGGGTACCCACTCTTGCCACTCTTATCCAGTTGCATCTTATGCCCCAGCCAAGTCAAACTTCCTTTCATTCCTTTAAGTGTCACACTGCTTCAGTCTCCGGGCACAGCATTTACCATTTCTTCTGTCTATAATCCTTCTTATAGCCATATCCAGCTACTTATATTTTATGCCTGGTTCACTGGTCACCTCCTCCATGCTGCCTTCCCATGCTTTCTCAGGATGATCCTCCTAGTCTGTGATACACTGCTGCCTAGTATATGCTTCTGTCTAGAACTTACTGCATTGTACTGTAATCAGAGGCTTCTCATGTGTGCCCCACTACTCCTGAGGAAGTGGAGGGCAGGGATCGTGCCTGTTCCTCCTATTCCCACTGAACACAGTGTTTGGCTCCACACAAACACATAATAAAGGTTTTCTGAGTATTGCATACAAACATGCATACAAAAAAATCAGCAGGACCAGATATTAGTGCAACCAAAACAATGTGAGCTTGGCTATTTTGCAGAGCCTAGTGATGGATGCATAATAGTATTTTTTTCAGTCTGCCTTATTTTAGCTTCTGTCTTTCCATAGCTCTGAAAGCCAGGGGAAAACACCATCTGTTGAATTTCTATTTACTCCACTTATTTTATATGCTGAGGTAGGTAAGTACATGTTGCAAGGAATAACGGGCATGTACAATTAGAGGTACCCTCAGCCAGCCCAGAGGAAGCTAAATATCAGCAAGGCAGCCTTGTAGGATGAAATCAACTTTTTGGCAAATTTAGATGGCCTTTGATTTAGTGGCTTCTAGAAATTTATTTGGCACTCTATATGCTAGATAGCACCACCTTTAGGTCCTTTATCTTATCTCAGACAATATTGCTTTAATTACCTGTAGAATGGCATTGTCCAGTAGAACTTTCAGCAGTGATGGAACTTTTTCCAGCACAGGGTTTAGTCGCCGGCCTCATGTGGCTGTTGTGCATTTGAAATGTGACTAACGCAACTGAGGAACTGAATTTTAATTAAGCTAAACTAAAATTTTAATTAAAGTAGTCCCATGTATCTAGTGGCTACCGTACTGAACAGCACAGCTCCAGAGACTTCATGAATGTTATGCCATCCTATCTATGCACACTAGACTTCGTTGACTGCAGATATTCGCAATGTAATAAATGGAGTCCTGCCAAGTAAAACTATTTTTGACCTGGAGGTAGCATGTGATTAAGTGCATTTATTGTAGCCAGGGCTATAATATGCATTATATGTATATAATTGTATATAATGAAATTTATCTATGTATATATTAGTCATCTCAGTCCACCATAACAAAATACATAACAAAATGAGTGGCTTAAACAACAGAAAATTGTTTCTCACAGCTCTGGAGGCTAAAAGTCCAACATCAAGGTGCCAGTATGGTTGGTTTCTGATGACAGCTGTCGTCCACATTTGCAGATGGCCACCTTCTTGCTGCATCCTCACATGGCAGACAGAGAGCAAGCTCTGGTCTCTCTCTTCTTCTAAGGACACTAGTCCCCTCATGGGGACCCCACTCTCATGACCTCATCTAAACCTAATTATCTCCCAAAGGCCCTACATCCAAATACCATCTCATTAGGCCTTAGGGCTTGAACATATGAATTTTAGGGGGACACCATTCATTCCATAGCAATACACACCCAAACATAAAATAAGTTGAACAATATCCCGTAAGGTGTAACAACGTCCTATAAATTTCTAGTTTTTTCCCATGATCCCTATTTCAATGCATTTTTAAATCATCAGCTATAAAACTCTTTAAAAAGAAAAATGTCCCTACTTTGCTGGTGCTCAAAGCACTTGTGCCTGCTAGCTCAGCTGGCACTGACAGAGCTCAGGGTAGAGCAGAAAGCTGTGGGGTTAGATTTTAGAAATAGGGAAAGACTCCCATCTAAAACCTCCCTGGGGTGGGGTGGGGGAGAGAGAGATCTACAGAAAGCAAAATTTCTGATTTAAAATTAAGTGATTTCTAGAGAGGACAATATAAACATCCACTTGTCATCTCTCAGAATCACAAAACTCTCAGAACCATAGCTACTCTTTCAAGTGGATATTTTTGTCTACAAAAACTTTCTTTTGGAAAAATTCTACATGGAATCTGCCATAAAAATGAGATGAAGATGGAAGTGTTAAGCAGGGATGGAAGCTCCAGCCCCATGCATGTTCTCTGGAACAGAGGCCCTCTGAGAACCCCCTGGGCCACCCAGGAAATATGTTTCAAACCAAGGATATTGAATACTGTAAGAAAACAAATCCAGAAAGGTCCCAGAGTCAGCTAGTGGCGGTCCTTCCATTGTACCCAAGGCTCCTGCTCTGTGCTGGTCCAGCCCTGAGACCAGTCTGGAGAGTCCCCAGCAGGGCCCTGAGGAACCCACCCCACAGAGGTCAGTTTGGGATGTTGAGAAGAAGGAAAGAAAAGTTCTCCTAGGGAGCCAGTGCCTAGCATAAACCACAGCTTCAAGGGTAAGGTGGTCAGGGATCGGTGTGTCATGCTTCAACACTGCAAGCCTGTTGGGGGCTGGGGGTTGGGGACAGACAAAAAGGAGAGATTAGGGTAGGGAGAAAAGCTTCATTACATAATTTAGCTATGTTCTGTGCAACTATCCAAAACATTAATTAAAATATTTAAACTTCATAAACAACTCATTTACCATAGTTGTAGAAGATAATCTTGCCAAAGCTTATGTTTCACGGGTTCCAGTTCCCCACCTCATCCCAGCCACAGTGTATCAGTTATACATAAAATAATATTTAATATTAGACACCAGGCCACTTTCCCCAGACTCTAAGATAGAGATTGGCTTGGGGGAGATTTGGGGGTCAACACCTGTGAAGGAGAAGTTGGGCTGCAATGAATGCATTTGCAACAGAGCCTTAGCTAGCCCCATGGGGCACTCTGGGGCTGGGATGGTCCAGCAGAGTTGTCTCAGATTAAAACAAGTCTAGACTATTCTGCACTCCTGTCCAGGGAAGGAGGCATCAACTTGGCCTGATCCCTCTGCTGAGGACAATTCCCAAAGAGGAACTCAGCTCTGAGGCATCATCAGTCATCACAGTGGCTGGGGGAATTCCTGCCTCAGTTTTGAGGAGGGATATGGGCCCTGCCACACAGCATCCACCACAGTCAATGTCGTATGCCCCCGTCATTTATCAGAGGTATAATAATGGACTCCAGTCATAGAACCAACTGTTAGCAGTGGAAGGATTGGAGATATCTAGTTCAACATGCTTGACTAACAACGACACCCAAGTCTCAGAAAGATGAAGCCAGTCGTCCTTGGGTATGCCAGCGGTTGTCAGACTTTAGTTTCCATCAGACTCCTGGAGGGTTTGTTAAACCACAGATGACTGGGTCTTATGCCTGGAGCTTCTGACTGACCAGGTCTGGGGTGGGGCTGGAGAATTTGCATTTCTAACAGCTTCCCAGGTGCTGCTGGTGCTGCTGGCTCGGAGAGCAACCTCTGAGAACCTGGGGTAGGAGGTGGATGTTGGGAAGACATTCTCCAAGGAAGGAACAGCACACTTGACATTATTATGTTGGAGTAAGAGATCAAAGTACATGAAACATTCCTTGAATAGTTTACTGCCAGTCATTTTGCTGGAGAATCAGCAAAGCTGAGGATGGAAAGCGTGGTGGCTCAGGAGCCTGTCTGAATTCAGATCTCGGCTCTACCACTCACTAACTGCATTATTTTGGGCAACTTATCGAACCACTTTGTGACTTGGTTTCCATAAAATGGGGATGGTGATGATGATGGTTGCTTAAGTTCCTATGAGGATTAGAAGAGTCATATAAAGTACATTTAGAAGTGCTTGGGATAGTTTAAATGTGGAAGTTTGGGTTGGTATGGAGAAATCACATTGGAAATTACATGGGAGACAGTGGACTGGAGTGCTGCCCAGACTCACAGGGGATTTTGCACAAGTGAGAAACCAACTGTTTGTTTTAAGCCATGGGGTTGGTTTGTTATGTGTGGCATAACCTAGCCTGTCCTGGCTAATGGCCTCTCCATTTGTCTACTATCTCCAGTTCAAGTGACAAGTCACACTACTAGCTAACCATTCTCTCTTACCACCCATGCTGATAATTTATCTTAGATTGTTTTTAAAAATAACTCAGATTTCTTTGGGAAGTCTGGTGTCATTGCTTTTAGTCTAGAAGTTGAAAAGTCTCAGTAAAAGTAAGCACAGCCATCATTTTTCAAAGTGTTCTTTTTATTTCTTATTTCATCTAATGTGAAGGAGTCAGGTTTTCATGCAGTGCCTACTGCAGTGAAGAGTCTGGAAATGGATTCTGTCACCTCTGGTTACTGAGCACTTGGACTGAAACTCAAGTGTTTCTGGGCACTTTAGAAGTAATTCTTACTTTTCTTCAACAGTGAAAATGGGAAAGAGGAAAGTGTTGTTTGAGCTTATCCACTGCAACAAAACTAGTGATATTTAGCTTTTCTTTTTACCTCATTTTGAGGCAGCAGGGATTCAAGCTATAGTACCAATTATGCCTTGTTAAGGGATTTATTTGTAAGGATAGAAGTTTAACGTGATCTATTGAATTCCTGTGCTGAGTTTGGGTGGGCTGTCATTCAACAATGATTGTTATAGTGATGTTATATGTGCATCTAGTAAAATAGATGCACATATACATATATGTATTTCACATCCATTTTAATGAAAATGAAATTATAGATTGACTCTAATGAAATCAACAGAGGTCACTGATGAATGGTGAAATTAAGTGTCTCCTCAAAGCTCCATAATCATCATCTTTTCATGGGAGAGCATTTCCAGCTGCTCCTCTATGCAGAAGTAGCTCCTGTTTGCTGTTCCTTCTTTGTCTACAATACTACAAATCAAAATTTTACCCCAACACGTGGGCAACGACTTTTACTTACCAATATCACAATAGTACCTTTACATTAAACAATTTTCAAATCACTATTATATCACCTCTTCTTAATAAGCTTATGAAATTGGCAGGACAGGGTTTTATTTTAATCTTTATCTTATAGATAGGAAACAGGGACTCAAAAATTTCATGACTCACCCAAATTCACAGAGCTAGTCTGTGGATGCAGTGGGTTTTGACACTTATCTCCTGACCCCTAATCTTGGTGTTTTTCTACCTGTTGTTGTTATTGGGGAAATACGTAATAACAACATTTGCTTCAAAGTCTTTCTTTAGCTAAAGAAATAATGTTTTAACACTAACTCTGTAAAGATATTGTGTAATATTTGATACAGACAAAAGAATGTAGATAAGCTATATGTTACCTATTATGAAATATAAAAATAAAATGAACACCTGTGAACTCTAACTCCCCAAATACTTGGAATCTACCTGTGTGAATTTTCTTCATCTTATTACTTTCTGTTTCTCCAGAGGTAATGCTTAGCATCATCTCTTATAAAAGCTTAAAAAAAAATTTGTCACAAAATCATGAGTATCCCTAACACTATATTTAGTTTTGTTTGTTTTTAAATTACATAAAATATTGTTCTGGGCTGTATGCTGTCTTCAGAAAATTGCTCTTTTCATTCAAAATTATATTTCTAAGATTCTTTCAAGTTATTTTGTATAATAGGAGTTAATTCATTTTCTGCCACATCATATTCTACTATGCAAAATACCTCAATATATTTATTCATTTTTCCATTGGTGATACTCTTGTTGTAGACAACTTTTTTCTGTTGTGAACCTGGCATTTTTAGGCTTGTCTCCTAGGCAAGTATTCAAATTTATGAGATACTGCCATATTGGTTTCCAAAGTTGTTACAATAATTTGAATGATCAGATCTTTATTTTTTCCAACCTAATGTTTATAAAGTGGTGAGTCATTGAGGTCTCATGAGATATTTCCTCAAAAGCTAATGAGGGTAAATATTTTGTGGTTATTTGTAATTTGGCTTCTTTCTCTTTGAATTGACTGCATGTCTTTGCCTATTATTCTACATGTTTGAGTTTTTTCTTTCTTTTCTTTTTTTTGATAGGTAGCAGTTTTGAATACCAGTCTTTTGTCAGTTATATGTGTTGTATGTATCTTCTCTCAGCTTATGGGTTGTTTTGCATGTTCTTTATAAAGTCTTTTGATGTTTTTAAGTAAATAATTTGATATAATTATAGTTAGCAGTGTCTTCCTTTATGATTAGTATTTTAAGGTCATATTAAAAACCCTCCTTCACTATTAAGTTTATAAAATGATTTTCCTACTAAAAAATCTGAACGTTTTGTTTCACATTTAAGTCTTTCATCCATTGGGATTTTATTTTGGCTTAAGGCATATAAGAGGGATACAATTTTTCCCCACATGGATAAGGAATTGTCCCAGAATTATCTTTTGAAACTTGATTCTTTCTTCAGTGATCTGCAATGCCACCATGACTTTCTTATTTCAATTTTTCCTGTATGTGTTAAGTCTATTTCTGGCTCTTTATTCTGATCCTCTTCTCAGTTTGTTGATTCTGGTGCCAGTACCACACTATCTTAATTAACCATTGCTTTACAATATGTCTTCACCTCTGGTAGGGAATGATTTCTCAAATTCTCCTCCATCAGCATCTTGTCTATCCTTATGTGTTTGCTACTCCATGTTAATTTTAGAATCATATTGTCAAGTTTCTCAAAACAAAGAACAAAAAGAACCTGTAGGATTTTGACTAGAATTGGATTGAATCTAGATTAGTTTGGAGAGTGAATACTATTGAGTATACTGCTTGGAGCTCTATGATATTGAGTTTTCCTATCCATGAACATAGTATCTCTTCATTTCTTTTGTCTTGATTATTGTCTTTCAATACAATTTTTTAGTTTTCTCCAAACTATTTTTAAACGTTTCTCCCTAGATGTGTATCTGAGCATCTCTCTGTGCAAAGAATTTTGATTATAGATTCAATCATTTTAGTGGCAAAAATATTTGGTTTAATTTAACATTTGAAGAGCTTGAGTGGTTAAAATGTTTTTCTCTAGAGAAGAAATGCATTTTCTTCCTCTGGGAGCCAGGGAGTACCTCTGACCCAGAAGCACTTCAGTCTTTTGGGGGGAAGTGTAGACCTGGGGGTCCCACTCACCTTTCTATGAGCTCTGCTGGCTCTGAATTGCTGTACTGGCATCTGGACCTCAGAGAAACTTTGCTTTCATGTGAGTAATACTTATGGCTCTGAAAGATGTTTTATGCAAGACATAGACGTTTGTTTATCAGTGAAAGGGTCCCTCAGAAGATCTAGTCTGACGTTCTGCCAAAAATAAATGTCTCAAGGTTGCCTCTCAGGAAGCCACTTAGCATTACTCATGGCTCCCAATTTCTACGAAAAACACAATTTAGGGATGTTGATCCTGATGAAAGATGGTTGGGAAGCATTCTTTTTTTTTTTTTTTTTTATCAAGAGAGTATGCTTATTTGAGGAAGCAGTGAATATGCCATCCCTTAACACTGCCACTGTCCTTCTGGTTTTCCACACATCTACCAATCAGAGAGTGGTGACATAAGAATATTTTAATTAACAACACTGCCTTTGGGCATGCTTACCACATGCAAATGCCATATAAAGTCATATAATTCCTAATTTTTCTTATTTTTATTTATTTATTTATATGCTTACTTTTGCTGAAAGAATAACCTTGTACATGGTTGTTGAATTCCAGTGAGGTCTGCACATGACAGGCATGATCTTGGAATGACCAGCTATGCTATTATTTGTGATCATGTTCCAACCTTTCCAAGTCATCTGTTCTTCTTTGTTTATGTGGACATTCTTGGAGTTTTCCAAGAAGAGCACAACAGAAGCATTCCAGGCAGAGGGAACATCGTGATGGAGTGGCTGTCAGCACAGTGTATTGCAGTGAGGAAATCATGAGTTCACATTCTGGCCTATCACTTTTTGGGTTTTGGGTGACAATCACTTTCCTCTGAGAAAATCATTTCTTCTTTGCAAATTAGGCATAATTACCTATTTTAGAGGGCTGTTGTAAGTTTGAGATAAAAAGTGCTTAGCACAGCAAATTGGCTCATAAAAATTTGTCAAAAAGTGGTATCTTTAACTTGCAAAGGTAAATAAGTCATGATCAAGAAATGAAGAGTAGGTCAATAGTTGTTTTTTATATTTTCCAGTGAAGTCCAAAGTGTTCAGAGACCCATCTCTCATTGTTTATTTACCATTGCTATTTGATATGACTCTAAAAAGGTCATTGAATAAGTTGAAGAGTTTGAAGATGAAGAGAAAAAATGTTCAACACAACTTTACTTTTTGTTTTGTTTCGTTCTGATGCAACTTTTTATTTTGAGATAATGATAGATTCACATATAGTTTTAAGAAATAATACAGAGAGATCCTATGTACTCTTTACCCAGTTTCTTCCAATGGTAACATCTTGCAGAATTGTAATACAATATCACAACCAGGATATTGACATTTTACAGTTAAGATACAGAACATTCTATCATCACAAGGATCCCTCATGTTGCCCTATTAGAGCCCAACCCACTGCCCACCTGCCCCCACCTGCTACTTAACCCCTCACAACTGCTGATCTATCCTCCATTTCTATCATTTTGTCATTTCAATGTTATATAATGGAATCATACAGTATGTGGTTTGTAAATATTTTCTCCCACCCTGTAACTTATTTTTTCATCCTCTTAACAGTGTCTTTTGCAAAGCAAAAGTGTTTAATTTTGATGAAATCTAATTTGTCAATTTTTTCTTTTATGGATTGTGCCTTTGGTATCAAGTCTAAGAACTCTTTGCTTAGTCCTAAATTCTGAAGCTTTCCTTTTATGTTTCTTTTTTCTGAAAAGTTTATAGTTCAGTCAGTTCCATTTATTTTTTATTTCCTTTGAGACTTTCTTTTTAACCTGTTCATTATTTAGAAGTGTGTCAATTAATTTCCAAGTCTTTGGAGAATTCCTATTATCTTTCTGTTATTAATTTCTAGTTTGATTGCATTATAGTCAGAAAACACTCTCTGTATAATTTAAATTATTATAAATATGTTGAAGTTTGTCTTATGGCCCATGATATA
This sequence comes from Tapirus indicus, assembly GCA_031878705.1. Lineage (NCBI taxonomy): Eukaryota > Metazoa > Chordata > Mammalia > Perissodactyla > Tapiridae > Tapirus > Tapirus indicus. The sequence goes on along the minus strand of CM062937.1, from coordinate 25,942,595 downwards.
GTCTATCCTGGGGTATGTTTAATGGTCACTTGAAAAGAATTCATTATTGTTGGGTACAGTGTTCTATAAATGTCAATTAGATCCGGTTAGTTGATGGTATTGTAGAGTTCCTCTACATCCCTACTTATTTTCTGTCTAGTTGTTCGATCAATTTTTATGAGAAGGGATTTGAAATCTCCAATTATAATTGTGAATTTCTCCCTTTATCCTTTCAGCTCTATCAGTTTTTGCATCACGTATTTTGCAGCCCTATTGCTTGGTGCACACACATTTAATATTGCTATGTCTTCTTGCTGGAAGATATTATATATAATTTATCATTATAAGATGTCCCTCTCTGTGTCTGATAATTTTCTCTGCTCTGAAGTATGGTTTACCTGATATTAATCTAACAAATTGTTTTTTCCTTTGATTAGTGTTTGTGTGATATACTTTTCTCCATCCTTTCACTTTCAACCTGCTTACATTATTAAATTTGAAGTGAGTTTCTCATAGAAAACATATAGCTGGACCATGTTTTTTAATCCACGCTGTCAATCTCTGTCTTTCAATTGGTGGATTTAGACCATTTATATTAGGTGTAATTGTTGATATGTAAGGGTTTAGGTCTGCCACTTTATTTTTTGTTTTCTCTTTGTTCTCTCTGTTTTTTGTTTCTCTGGGTTTTTTTTAATGCATTTCAGTGGGTTACTTGAACATTTTTTTAGAATTCCATTTTGATTTATCTATAGTGTTTTTTAGAGTATCTCTTTATAGCCTATGTAGTGGTTGCTCAAGGTATGACATTATATATGCATAACATTAGAATCTAGCGGTATAATGTCATTTTCAAAGAAATAATTTCAAGATCAGTTACAAGGAAAACCTATTGCATTTTCCCATATATTTGCTTCCATTGTTCTTCTTCCTTCCTGATGTTCCAAAGTTCCTTCTTTTGTGATTTATTTTCTGTTTAGAGAAATTCCTTTAGCCATTCTTTTAGAGTAAGTCTCCTGACAATAATTTCTCCTGGTTTTCATTAATTTGAGAATGTCTTGATTTCCGGTTCATTGCTGAAGGATATTTTCACTGGATATAAGATTCTGTATTGACAGTTTTCTTCTTTCAGTATTTGAAAAATATTGTGCTGCTTCCTTCTAGATTCCGTGGGTTTTGATGAGAAATCCTTTGTAATATGATTTTTCCCCTTATAATTAAGGTATTGTTTTTCCTCTCATTACTTTCTAGATTTTTTTCTTCATAGTTTTCAAAGTTTAATTATAATGCGACTTGATGTGGATTTGTTTGGAGGTTTGCTCAACTTCTTAAATTTGTAGATTTATGTCTTTTGCCAAATTTGGGCAGTTTTCAGCCACTATTTCTTCATGTATTTTCAGCTCTGCTCTGTTTCTCTTCTCCTTCCAGGACCTGAATAACTCTAATGTTAGTTCTTTTATTATTGTTACACAGGTCCCTGAGGCTCTGTGGGTTTTTTGGTCTATTTTCTCTCTATTGTTCAAATTGGGTAATTTCTATTGCTCTATCTTCCAGTTTACCAATTATTTCCTCTATCCCCTCCATTCTGCTGTTGAGTTCATCCACTGAGCTTTACATTTTGGTTATTTTATTTTTCTGTTTTAATATTTCCACTTGATTCATCTTTATATATTTTATTTATCTGCTAAGATTTTCTATTTCTTTGGTGAACATTCTATTTTTTTCATTGATTACAAATATGTATTTAATTCTTCCTGAAGCACTTCTATCATACTGCTTTAAAATCTTTGTCAGATAATTCTAATATCTCTGTCATCTTGGTGTTGGATATACTGATTATCTTTTTTTCATTCAGTTTAAGATCTTCCTAGTCCTTTGTATGACAAATAATTTTTAAATTGAAACCTGGACATTTTTGTTTTATGTTCTGAGACTCTGAATCTTATTTAAACCTTCTGTTTTAACTGGCTTCTCACACTGTTCTGTGAGGAAGAGGGAAGCATGCTGCCTTGTTACTGCCAGGTGGGGGTATAAGTCTAAGTTCCCCACTTGTCCTCCATTGATATGTGAGAGGGAGCTCCTTGTTACTGCTGAGTAGGGATGGGACTTCTGACTCTGCACATGTTCTCCACTGACACCACAATAAACCCATTATCACTGAGAGATGGTGAAAATCCTGACTCTCCACTAGGCCTCCTCTGGCACCACCCACTGGAAAGGCGTGAGGCACCTCACAACTGTTGAGTATGGGTGGAAGTTAGTTTCTTCATGTGGTTTCCACTGACACTAGGCATAGGGTGGGGGTAACACACTTGTTACTGGCCAGTGGGCATGAAAGTCCCAGCTCCCTATTGGCCTTCTCCAACACCACTCTGGTTTGGTGGAGCACCTTTACAGCCTCACAGCGGTGGAAGTCTAGGCTTCCCCTCTCAGCCTTTGCTGGAATGGGTGGTGGTGGAGCCAAATATTTTTCTGTGATATTAACTTCAGTCAAGTGTTTATTGTCTAAAAGTTTTGCCTTGCTAGAATGCTCCTTTTTTGGTTCTTTAGCTAGTGACAGCAGGTTTTTGTTGGGGCTTTTGTTTGTTTGTGCATTTCCATAGTGCCAGCTTCTTCAACTCCAAGTTTGGGATAGATGAGGCAAAAAGAAAACTCAGAGAACTCACCCCCATGTCAATTCTCTGTTGTTGTCTTATTTGATTCTTAGGCAGTAGTTGACAAAGGTGATCAGTGTCTATTTCTTGAAACACTATTTTCACTTAGCTTCTGGGGACTCACACTCTCCTGCTTTTCCTTCTACCTCACTGGTTACTTTTCTTACACCCTGCTCAATCTTTCTTTTCTTCTAGACCTCTAAGTGTTGAAATGACCCACTGTTCAAATCTTGGTCTACTTTTCTTCTCTATTTACACTCACTTTCTAGACCAGTGCTGTCCAATAGGACTTTCTGAGATGATAGAAATGTTCTACATCTGTCCTGTTCAATATGGTAATGCTATTGAGCCCTAGAAAAGTAGTTGGTGTGACTAAATTTCTAATTATATTAAATTTTAATAAACTTAAGTTTAAATAGCATTATGTGGCCAGTGGCTACCATATTGGATAGTACAGTTTAGATGATTGTATCAGTCACATGGCTTTAATACTATCTATACAAAATTCTAAAATGTATTCTAGAATTCTAAAAGTCTAGATTTTAAAATTTATATCCCTATCTTTGTCCTTTCTCCTGCATTTTAACTGCCCACTTGACATCTCCCTTGGAAATATAATAAGTTAAGTACTAAACTTGGTTGCACATTAAAATCTTGGGAAGGAGCAGGTGCACACATATATGTTTTTGAATATGTCTCTAGTTTTAGGTGGTCCCAATTAATCCTGATATGTTCCCAAAGTCAAAAACAACTACTAGCAACATGCTCTTCTAATTTTAAAAAATTGTCCTTTTTTTCTCTTAAAATTTTTTTTGTCTTTATCAAAATGATATATGGACGATGTTTAAAGAATGAGATGGTTCTTTAAGTTCTGTTAAATTGAAGAAGGATACCCTACCTCCTGCTTTCTCCATGTTTTACTCAGCCCAGCTGGTATTTCTCCTTCCCCAGAATTACACCTTTCAACTTACATTTGTATTTCTAAGTCAATTACTTTACTGGCTAATATTTAATTTTTTCAGTTTTAAAAGTTCTATGTTAGTTGCTCATTATAGAAAATGAGAATTTAGTATTTGCTACACCTCCCTTATCTACATGTATACTTTCCATGTACTTATCTTGCCAACAGTTATTTAGTTAGTTTATAATTTTGGTTAGATCAATATTCAATATTTATCTAATTACAATGATCCAACATATTTACAAGTGAGCTATGGAGTAAATTATGATAACTCTTTCTTTTCTGTACAATTTTTTTGTTTGTTTTCTTGGAATTAATATTTTTGTTTTTCTTTTGCTTATTTTTCTATGGCCTCCTCTTGATTTAATCCCAAACTCTCCACCAGTATTTTTTTTTCTTTTTTTTTGTGGGGAAGACCAGCCCTGAGCTAACATCCGTCGCCAATCTTCCCCTTTTTGCTGAGGAAGACTGGCCCTGGGCTAACATCGTGCCCATCTTCCTCCACTTTATATGGGACGCCGCCACGGCATGGCTGACAGGCAGTGCGTCGGCAGGCGCCCGGGATCCGAACCGGCGAACCCCGGGCTGCCAAGCGCGGACTAAACCGCTGCACCACCGGGCCGGCCCCTCCACCAGTATTTTTTAATCCCCTTGCAATATTTTTAGTCATATCTTGCATGTCTGAAAATGTCTTTTGTTTCTCCTTTCATTCTTCACACACTAGATTGATATTTGACTGAATATAAAATTTTATATTTAACATAATTTTCCTCCAGAATTTTCAAAGTATTATTTTATTGCATCCTAGCTTTTAGTATTGCAATTGAGATAAGAGAAGCCATTTGGATTTTTGAGTGACCTATATTTTTCTCTCTGGAAGCTTGTCAGATCTTCCAATTGTCCTCAGTGTTCTGAAATTTTGTAGAGATATGTCATGGTGTGGGTCTTTTTCATCCTTTGTTCTGGACATTCACTGGGTCCTCTGAATCTGTGAATTCATGTTATTCAGCCTTGAAATTTTTTTAAAACAATTATTGTAGTCATGATTTCCCCTCCTTTAATTTCTCTATTCTCTTTCTGGAACTCTTGTTATTCAGACAGTGTATCTCTTGGACTGATCTTTTAATTTTTATATCACTTCTATCTCTCATGTATTATTCTTTCTACTCTATATTTTATGGGACATTTCATCAATTTTACTTTCAAACCTATTGAATTTTGATTTGTGTCATAATCTTTTTAAATTCTGAGAGCCCTTTTTTATTTTCTGAATTTCCCCCCTTTTTATTGCATTCTGTTCTTAGTTCATGGATGCAACATCTTCTCATCACTTTCAGGATATAAATAGTTGTATGGGGTTTTTTTTTAGATTTTCTTTTTTCTATGTAATTTCTATTTTCTTCAAGTTGCTTTTAATGAATTTGCTTTATATTGGTCTTTATCTTTCTTGCTGGAGAACTTTAGATGCCAATAATCATGGGTTGTCTGATCATATATGAGTGAAAGACCATAAATATGACTGGAAGTTCTTAATTTATCAGTGAGTCTGTAGGATGACCAGACAGGGAACATTTTTGAGAAAACCCTGGGGTTAGAAATAATCAGAGTGGTATTTTTCTCTTGTGCTAGTCATATTCCCTAGAGAAGATTCCTCCCACCTTCTACCTGGAAATAAAGTCTGAAAGCTGAATGGGGAAAGAAGCCTGGAGGAGGTGTTAGCAATCAGTGTGTATGTACGCATTTAATCCTTTGGTTCTCAATCCAGTACTTATGACTCAACTGTACTTCAAGGCAGAGGTTTCCCATTTTACCCTCTCTAGAGTATAAAGCTTCCATTTTTACAGTAATGGAGAGGGGAAGTAGCCCAGTGGTGTCAAATGGGGGCAAAGATCTAGGTTTCCAATTAAAGAGCTTTAAAAAAATATCTTCTGCATATTAGCCTGCTTCCCTTTACGCCTACTTTGGAGTTACCTGGTGCCACCCATTTCTGAGTCTCTTGAAAATTCTGTGGTTTAAATCAGATTAATTTTTAGGTTTCTCTCTGCTGGTTTGGAATTTGATTTCTTGGGCTTCCTAAGTAGGTTACCACTTGTCTATGACTACTTTTCTCCCACAAAAATATGTTGTTATTATCTCCTCCCTTGGTGTCTCTTTCTGCCTTCATTTCTAAAAACTTACCTTTACTGACATTTGATAGAGTTTCTATGTTGTGGGGAAGCAAAATTAGATGCTCGGGTTTAATCTGCTGTAACTTTGGAATTCCATATTCTAAAGCTTTTCTTTGGTGGTGCATGGGATTGGGGGACGGACACTAGATTCAAAATGTTGCAGGAGAGGGAGAGAGACGAGGTGATGTGCACTGAGTTTTGGGTTTGGGGAGAATTGTGAGAGAATGAGACTAGACAGTGAGGGAAGGTTCTGAGCTATGCAAAATATGTGGAGAAAGACTGGGGGCACTTCTATGACTTCTGTTTAGAGCTTACATTTTCCTATTCCTCTCAGATATTTCAAATAATCTTGTTTAATGACCTCCAGAATTGCCTCATTTTGAGCTGGGAACAGAGGCAGCTGCCAGCAATATTCACCCTGGCCCCATCTAATGCTCACTGCTTGGTGTCACAGGGCTTAAGAGAACCCTATCCATGTCTCATCACCACCAGTGTTCCGACAGCAGGGCATCACATCCTGCCAAGACAGAAACAGACCAACGCAGGTGTTATCCTTACACTGACGCATGTCAAAGACCTTTATTCTTTTTTTTTTTTTTTGCTGAAGAAGATTCACCCTGAGCTAACATCTGTGCCAATCTTCTTCTATTTTGTATGTGGGTTGTCACCACAGCACGGCTGACGAGTGGTGTACATCCACGCCCGGAATCTGAATCCGCAAACCCGGGCCACCAAAATGGAGCATGCTGAACCCAACTGCTAGGCCATGAGGCTGGCCCCAAAAGGGCTTTATTCTTGATTGTTCATCCCTGTGAAAGAATATTGCCCCAATTTCCTTGCTGTCTTTCTGAATCAGGTGTATGTTTGGAGAAGGGTAGTATTTCAGTCAAATTATGTAAAAAGTCCCATTTACCTTACTTGAGATATTCAATAGACACTTTCTGTTTCTAACTTCACATTCTTATCTTGCATGTGGTTTAATTTTTTTCTTTGTAAGTCACCTCAAATCCATTATGGAACAGGAGGCATATTAATTACTAAAATGAATTAAATCGATTTCCTCAATTTGGATTGTTTGCTATTTTGGTTCATTGGTTTTCTGGGAGTAGGAAATAAAATGATTACTAGGTAAATTACCTTTCATCTTACATTATGCATCAATAAATAATGATTAGGCTGGCATTATGTGGCACTACACCAGGATACATAATGGAAATAATCTGTCATTTACAGAATTTGAAAGAAAGTTAATTTCCAATGACCTGTACTGAAATCCTACTCACGCCAACATTTGGTGAGTTAAATGAAATTTAATTAGGAACATATGGACAAAATTTCCCTTGAAACAGGCACAGATTTAAATATAGGACTATATATACTTGATAAAATATTAAGTGTAGGCTATATATAAAATGTTTTAAATAATTTAAGCTATTTAGTAAAAGTCATAATACCACCAAACACCTCACATGATTTCCTATAATATATAAAATTAAGAGAATAGAAGTTTTTAGGGGGCTGGCCCCATGGCATAGTGGTTAAGTTTGGCATGCTCCACTTCAGTGGCCCGAGTTCACGGGTTCAGATCCCCGGCATGGACCTACACCACTTGTCAACCATGCTGTGGCAGCAACCTACACACAAAGTAGAGGAAGATTGGCAACAGATGTTAGCATAGGGCAAGACTTCCTCAGTAAAAAAAAAGAGAGAGAGAGAGAGAAGAGAAGTGTGTAAATTTTATTAAATGTGTCAGCTAAACCATGCACTGAAATTAAAAGAATAGAAGAGGACAGAGTCTAGTTTATCATAAAAGGTTACTTGGATACAGTGCCATCTCTTTTGACAGCACTGATAGCATTTACATAGCACGAGATACAGAAATGTGGGAGGTAAGAGAGAACGTTTGGGAATGTTCAAGGGGGGTGAGACTACAGATTGAGAGAAAATGCTGAGTTATGTTAGATATATAGAAAAACCTAGGGTGCAAAATTCTATGAGCATTGCTTAGGAGGATATAAAGTCCTATGAACATACCGAGACTCGCCCACAGTCATTTAAATGGTGCCAGATCTGTCTGTTGCTGGCCCTTTAAGTGAAGGCAGACTTCCCGTGAAGTGAGTACTGAAAAGCTGGTTGAAAGCCCCAGCATCTGTCCCAGCTGTTCGCCAGAGCTGTCTTCTCATGTATTTCTGTGTGCGTTGTGTCTCTGGCCTTTTATTTCTGGGCCTTCAATACCCATCAATTTTAGAAATCCATTTGAACACAGTGAGCTCACTAATCTCAGCTTCTATTTAAGCCCTTAACCTTGTTCTATGTTAGTTCAGTGGTTTCAAAAACAATGAGGTCACAAAGTTTGTCCAAAGTTCACTTTTATTGCAATAAAATGCTTAAATATTAATTATGGCACATAAATCCACCTAGAGTGGTGTAGGCAAAAAAAATTCCCAGGGTTCTAAGCCCTACTTAGAAGTGTGTCTGGGCACCCAGTGTTAGCAGATGGGTCAACAGATGGGTCTCACCGAATCTGAAGGGTCATCATTGCATTGGACATATCTTAGTGACATATCTAAAGAATCCAACTATATAGACCTGGGTTATGAGCATGGAATTGGGTAGTTCTGACCATGTCAAGGGAGTTACAGGGCCAGGAAGATCTGGGAGCGTTGACCAACAGAAGGATCAGATGGAGTCCATTTTATTCTTAAATAACTATCATTTACTTAAGTAGTAAGTAAGAAGTAAGAAGTCTTAAGAAGACTTACTTACATTTATCTTATTTTCATTCGTTGTGATATCAAGCAATAGTGATTTTAATATTCTGCTGCATTCAGATTAATACAGCCTGGAACTTAAATGGTTGCCCCTCAATAGCACTTGATGTTCTGATAATAACAGCTGGCTGCTTTGTATTTCAAATGTTTCTTACATTCCAGCTGACTTCTCTTTGTTCTTAGGAAGGAAAGGGTTATTAGCTGGTCTGTAAACCATTTCTCCCACCTTTTGAACACCTGAAGGAAACTTGGCCTTGAGCAGAACCCCTTGCAAACATGAACTGTTAAATCGGGGTCTCTCAGAGGTTGTCATGTACTAATTACTCATCTAGAAATGTTTTTAGCAAGATATTCCTGTTCTAGAATAGATCATTTATTGTCAATAAACCTGCAATTTGTGGGCTGCAGTCATGTTGCAGAATGAACACTGGAACCTGAAAGAGTTACGTGATATGGAAGATAAATAAGTTGAGAGACCCCTAAACTCAATGGCAGATTTGTGCTAACCTATCCCCCACCAGTTCTCTCTCAGAAACCAAAACTCAACCTGGCAGAAATGGGGATTTAGGAAGCTCTATCTAATGAGGTTGGGCAGTCCCAGATATCCATGTTGCACATGCTATTTCTTTTATCGTATAAATCTTGCCAACTGTCAATAAGAGTTTGTGCTGGGTGTTGATACTGACTCAACACAAGGCTGACATAAGGGAAGCCATATTGTAGAAAAGAAACCCTATTGTAACTTTGAATGACCTCTGACTAACTACCCCATCTGGTTATGCACCCTCGAGGAGATCTAACTGCTCTGTAGATTTTACGACCCCTGCTTGTGCAGGTACCTCCCAGCTGCGATAAGATGAAAACTTTGTTCTTTTGAGTTCCTTAGGAATGTGATGACCCCTGAACAGAGAGCCTATACCGATAGCCATCATTAATGAAAATTGAAAGATCTGGTGTGGCGACTCCCAGTCTGTAACACCAGAGGGTCAACATTCCCAGTGCCCTCCCCTGTAACCCACCAGCCTATATAACTCCTGTAGGATTTTGTGCCCCCTTAAGATGGTTCTTTTGGACATGAGTCAGCCATCTTCTCTCTTGCTAGCAAGCTGTAATAAAAAGTCCTTTCTTTCTTACCTCCTTGCCTCTTGACTATTGGCATGTCTTGCGGTGAGCAGAAGAGCCCCCCTTGGGTGGTAACAGTATGATGTATTTCGTGTGAGTCTGATTGACAGTTGAGGACTTTGTGCTCATTCGATTTAAAAATCATAGAGAAATTCAACCTTAAATTGTCTTCACATGAAGAAATGCCTCTAATTGCACATCTGACTAAAAAAATGAAATGTTAGGTTCACATACTCTTACTGTTTGGACCTACAAGTTGTGGAGCTGGTTCTGTTACCTGATTCTCTTCTGATGTTATTAAGCATGTAAGAAGTTCTATCAGAACAAATACTTTACATTTACTAGTAAAGATATCTGCTCAGGCTGGGACTTTTCTGACAACAGTAATGATCTCATTAGTTATTTTAATAGTTTAAATGGTGCCTTGGAGAGTAAGGAGATCTGCCATTAAGGGAAGAAAAAGCACAGCTGAGTTGTCTCCTTAATGAATTGAGCTGCTCATTAGCGAATCTTCTCCAAAGTCTCCGATGATGTCTTGGTTAATGGCCACTAGAAACCTAGAAGTATTTTAATAGAGGGTTCTCAGTCTAAAACCTTTGCACCTGTAACTTTGATTATTTTGTACATAATAATAACACAAATAAGAGCAGCCAATGTTTATTGAGTTTTTACTATAGGCCAGACACACGTAGGAATAAAGAACATCTGAAAAGACAGACTGAATTAATTCACTTGGCTAGCCACTGGATGTCTAATTCAAGTTATACATAAATTTATTAAACTGGGTCAATTGACATAATTGGCCAACCATTCAAACTGTACAGATGGTGAGTACAGGAGGATCCTGAAGGTTCATGATTTATGAGAAGATACCTATCACATCTTGCCCCTATGAAGAAGAAAATTTCTTTCTTCCAAGCAGCATAAATCTTCATCCTGGCATAGTAGAGGAGAATGTTTTGTTGTTATTCTCTCCTTAATCTTCCTAACTTGGATTTAAAAGGAATCAAAAAATGAACAACGAATATTCACCAACTGAACGTGAGGCACTGTAGTTGGGGGGTATGGAAGAAAGAGAGAATGTTTCAGAGTCCTTTAGTCTTGGATGCCTCCTGCAGCTGATTCAGGTCATCTAGTTCCTCATCAAATCCTAAGCAGGACAGAGAGTTTGTCGGAGAACTTAACCTGAGTACTATCTGGTAGCAGTCAAGAGCGTGGATGTGGGATGTCAGAAAGCCTGCACTCAAATTCCACTTCTGCTTGTAACTAACTGTATGACTTTGCTCAAGTTATTAAATCTTCCAATATTTCACTTTCCTCGTCTCTAAAAATGGAGGCCCTAGCAACTAGTTCAGTGGGCTGATTTAAGCCTTGAAATCAAATGAGAGGATGTATATAACGTACCACTACACACTAAGTATCCAGTAGATGGTAGCTGTTATTATTTTTATGTTTATTGTTAATAAAGGGAGTACCAATTGGGCCAGTTCATCTCGGTGATATTATGCCTCAGTTTCCTCTGCTTCAGATTTCAGTACCTCTTCTGCCAACCTTGATTTGAACTCTGCCCCAAATCTCTATTTATCTGCCTTAAGCTTCCCTCTCAGAGGCTAGACCCTGCCTCCCTTTTATCCTTGCCACGAATACCATTACCTCCTTGCTCCTCTCCAGCCCCCAGTGCACTGGCTGTATTTCTGCCATGGATTAAATAGTCAAAATAATGCTGATGCCCACTTGTTTTAGAGCATGAACTGACACAGTGACTTTCTTGTTTATCCCTGCCCCACTTAACAGCTGGATACCCTTAGATCTCAGAAATAGCCTCAACTGGAGCTAAGCTTGCCTTTTATACAATGAATCACTTGGCTGCTACAGTTGGGGGCAGCCATTGCATTAGATTGTGTTTCCCAGGCTCCTTCCCTAGCTTCTGTCACCTCCCTGTCAGCTTAGGTCCTGACACGCCTCACATGTGAGCATTTCATATATCAGGACATGCAAAGAAATAAAAGCAGCAACTTCAGTAAAGGAACTTACAATTTACTTCTCAACATAATCTTATCTTCCACTCCTAAAATACTTGGGCAATTAACATAAAACTTATTATTTTACTACCTATTTCTGTATCAGTAGAATTCTATTAATAAATACCAGTATAACATCTAACTCAGTAATACAAACCTGTGTTTTACCTTATCTTATATTGACGTGCTGGGGTGGATACAAGGAGTGCAATTAAATGGGAAATAGAAGTGCATCTCAAAATTCTTATCTATTTTTATTAGTCTATAAGATATGTTAGCAACTCTACTTTAATACTACTATAACATTAAATGTCATTAATAATATACAGCATTATTTTAGTGGAAGGAAATATTTATCTGAGATAGAAAATGCTTCTAACTAGAAATCATAATCCTGCCTCCAAAACCACCTCATCCACCAGACTCTTCATGCTTCTCAATAGGTTCTATTTTTATCCTACTCATGCAAGCTTATATCCTTGGAGACGTTCAAATACCATTTTAGTAAAAGATGCAAGTGTACAACTGGCAGTATCTTTTAGACAGCATTGTATTGAAACTAGCCAAACATGATTGCTCATATAAACGTCTTCTTAGTGTGTTTGTTCCTTACAAAAACTTCTTTTTATTCGGATTTTATTTTTTTAGAGCAATTTTAGGTTCACAGAAAAATTGAGGGGAAGCTACCGAGATTTCCTGTATGCTTCCTGCCCCATCACGTGCATAACCTCTCCCATTATCAACATCCCCACCAGAGTGGGACATTTGTTACAAGGAATAAACCTACACTGATGCATCACAGTCACCCACAGTCCACAGTTTACATTAGAGTTCATTCCTGGTGGTGTACATTCTATGGGTTTGGACAAAAGTTTAAAGACATGCGTTCATCATTAGGGCGTCATACAGAGTATTTTCTCTGCCCTAAAAATCCTCATAGGACTACCATGTTTTCCACACTGTTTGTACCTCCCAGGTCAGATGCTGGTGCTCTAGCCCTCAACTTTCTACAGCTGTGCCCTGCTGTTGGCTGCCCACTCAGTACCCTCACTTCTCGTGCAAATTTTTCTTGCAATTGTCCCACTTCTATTCATTATTCTGCCCGGTAAACCTGCAAGTCATTGATCCCTCATTCAACCAGCTCCCAGATGCTCATCACAGGCTCAGCCAGGGGCCTGGCTCTAGTCCAGGTCACCTTCTGTGAGTGCCGAGCTTGACGCTTTATATTTAATATTGTTACCATGAAGCACTGATGAAGCCATTCACAAACCCAGGTGATGGCAGAGGCAACATCGATCGTCCTGTAAATGCTTCCCACTTCTGGGTTGTAGTCACCACAGAGAGCTTCATGCTTTCAGGTTTTTTGCCTCAGACAGTGATTCATCTCTTTCGGGGCATTACTCCTGTACCAACGATTCTGTCATTGTTTCTTTGCATGGCTGCATTAATAAAAAAAGGACTCTTCTGTTTGTCAAGAAAAAGAAGTCCTCAAACTTCAGAGGGATTTGGATTGCTCAGAGATTTAAAATCTTCAAAGCTCTGACAGACAGTACTATTTCTACATAGACAGATTCTTTGGTAAGGTCAAGAGTACATCATCTCAAACTTAATGTTCTAGGATATTAACTGCCTTTTTTACCCATGTGGGTACTTTAGGGCCCACCAGTGAGGCCCCAAACTCTATCTATTTACAGAAATGTATTAGTAGGGAGAGTCCTGGTTTATTTTGAAGTACAACTCAAATGCATTCTGAACTTGACCTAAATTCTAAATTTATTCTGTACCCTCCACATAACAGTCCATTGCCTTTGAGAGTGAGAAGAATGGGCATTCCTAAGCCACTCAGTTGTTTGAGTTGCTCACAGGCAAGTCAACAAACTGGTCAGCTTGCCATCATTACAGACTGCGTCAGAAGAAAGCTCGGAAAAGAGCTCATTGTTTTAGATTGGTGTTGCCTCTGCCATCACCTGGGTTTGTGAATGGCTTCATCAGTGCTTCGTGGTAACAATATTAAAAGAGTTTCATCCCAATCAAGACCTGAAACCCTAAGGCCTTCTTTGTTGTTCAACTATGCAGCACAATGTTGCAGATATTATTTATATCTGAATTTGTGTGTAAATTATTTATATATAAAAATTTATTTTTTATTTTTTCAATGTTAACTTTTATCATGTTTACATTCAGATGAGTATAAGGTAACCCTTATTAATTTGTAGATTATGTAACTCAATGTTTCTCAAAGATGGTGTCATAAAATGCTCATGGGTGGGTCACACATCAATATAATTTTAATCCAAACTAAGATACTTTGAGAATAAAAAGGGGCTCCATTAACAATTACACTGGGACAAGAGATATAAAACATGAACTGCTCCGGGCAAACTGGGATATATGGTCACCTTGGCCATAACTATCCTGAAGTGTGCTTCAGACCACTTGAATAATAAAGTGCTAACATATGTAAATGGGAGCAGCTTCAAAGTTACTGCTCATTTATAACTGTACATACTTTCCTGAATGGACAAAAAATTATTACAAATTTGTTTTATTTTGAATTACAAGTATCCCTGGGTAGCTTTACATAAATCCTGTTACAAGGTAACAGTGTCGGGGGTAAATTTAGCTTTAGAGTTAAATGCACGTGAGCCAGACAGTGGCAACTGGAATTTTATTTTTAGGAAACCGAAACTGAATTTCTATGAAAAACAGGGTTTATCATTTGTACCAATTCACTAGTTCTTTTTCCTGAATTTCCAGAGAAGCCTGACTTTCACTTATCACCTTTAGAATCTTGAAATAGCCTCTTCCTGCTCATCCAGGACCAACGTTTTCTAGCAATCTGGTAATTTCACAAATTAATCTGAAATGGGTAATATCCATCTAAGATCATTTCAATTTCAAAACATAACATCAGCTAAGTTTCAGGCAGCAGTGTTGTTAGTCACTTCTAATTCATTTGGTTCTTGATTTTGACTGGCAGGAACCTAAACAGAGAGCCCCTTCTGTTGGTCTGACCCTCCGCGATCTTCCTGTCCCTGTTACTCCCTGACATGCCCAGTTCCATGCTCATAACCCAGGAGGACATAGTGGAATTCTTTAGATGTGTCTACTAAGGGGAGTGCTAGTCAAGTTTAGGAACCAGCCCTTCTGTAAGCAGCAGGAATTTCTTTTCTCTTCATTTTTTTTCAAGCAAAATCTGGAGATCAAAGAAGCTAGGGGATCTGAATCCATGACAAAATAGCAAGACCAATTTGGGGAGTTGCACCTTACCTTTCTCAAAAAATAAGTACAAACATTTTACTGGGTCTTAGACTGCTGCAGGGAATTTATAACAAACCCAGAGAGTAGGACCTGAGGGTCTTAAGGAGAATTATCTGTAACAATATGAAATCTATAGGAGTAAAGTGTGATGCATGCATCATGCATAATTTTATGGCAAATGATTTCTTTCCACCATTAAATTGTTCTAAACTATGGATATTGTTAAAAATGGAGACATAAATGCAGTTATGCTTATTCTATTCCCAGAAATAGTATATCTAGAAACTAATTATGTACGATATTTATGGGAGGGTTCACAAACACTAGTTACATTTATAATTATATACTTCCATGCATTATTCTCTAATAGTTTCATGCATTTTGATTTTTTTCTCTATAACTGGATCGTAAGCCCCTGAGAGGAGGAACCACATCTCATTCATCACTGGACCACAAAGAGAAGCCAGAGTAAGATTCAACACACGCACATGATCATTTGCCTTTGCATAGCTTTCAGTCTGGCCATTGCATGGAGTTGTTTACTTTGTAAATCATTTAATAAAATTATTCATTTAGAATATGCTTAAGAATGCCAAGTAAATGTCAGTAAAATATATATATACATACGTATACACACACATATAATCTTAGTGCAGTGAGCTCTTGACCCTACCTTTGATTTTTCTTCTCAACTCATTGCACTATTCTAAGCTTTTGCTGTTCATGATGAAATTTAGTGTATTAATTTCCCGGGGCTGCCATAACAAAGTAGGGGTTGGCTTAGAACAACAGAAATATATTGCCTCACAGTTCTGGAGGCTAGAAGTTTAAAATCAAGGTGTCAGCAGGGCCATGCTCCCTCTGAAACCTGTAGGAGAGGGATCATTCCTTGCTCTTCCAGCTTCTGGTGGTTTGTCAGAAATCTTTGGTGTTCCTTGGCTTGTGGCAGCCTAATTTCAACCTTTACCTCCATCTTCTCAAGATGTTCTCCTTGTACGTCTTCCCTCTATGTTTGCCTGTGTCCTAATCTCCTCTTCTTATAAAGACAAAAGTCATTTTGGATTAGAGCCCATCCTAATGACCTCATAATAATTGGTTAAATCCCTGTTTCCAAATAAGGTCACATTATGAGGCATGAGGGGTTAGGGCTTCAATAAATCTTTTTTGGGGGAACACAATTCAACCCATAACTGATGGAATAGCTCTCCTGTTAGTTTATGTCCTAGGAAACCTCACATTTTCCCATTCACATAATATTCAGGTCCAAGGATAAGAAATGTTAAACAACAAGAAAATATGAAAAGGTGGTGACCAAACTAGGGAAAGAAGTATTAGCAAATAATGTAATTGTTGGGGAGCAGAATTTGCTACCCCAAAATGTGTCTCTTTGACTTGAAAAATATGTCTGTTTGACTTGAGAACAAAAGACCTAGGAAGAAACTTTGACCTTCCCCCAACTGCCTAAAAGAAAGCTTGTTCCAGGAAGGAGCTAATGCCATAGATAACTGTAGTATAATATGAACTAGGTGTGGTAGACAGGGAGGAACCTAGGAAGGCCCATTTGATCAACGTCCTGTCCATGTCCCATTGTCTTTGCAAGGCATGGCAAACATTTGCTTACCAAACATTTGGTTTTCCATCTCCATGTGAATTGCCTTCCTCTCCTTTGAAGTCCGAAACCACTACCCTCAACATCCTCTTTTGTCTTTAGCTGAAGATGGTATTTGAGGTGGTGGCTTCAGCCATTTTGGTGAGTTACTCAGTTTTCCTGGGTTTCTCCCACGTGTATATGTTATTCAACTAGTTTGATTTTCTCCTGTTGTTCTGTCTCATGTCAGTCTAATTCTTACACCAGCCAAAAGAACCTAGAAGGGTAGAGGAATATTTCTTCCTCCCTTACATAATCATCTCAGAAATGAAGACAAACTAAAAGTTGCATAGAAATAAAAGGAAACAGATAGAAAATAAAGAAGTAAAAGTATAAGAGAAAAAATAATAAATATAGAAGAAAGGCAAAGAAGATTGAACATGCATACAATTGGAATCTCCAGAGAAGAAAAACAAAATGATAAAGCATAACTAATATTTAAATTATAATTCAAAACAAACATTCCTGAAGTAAAAATAAGACCTAAATCTATGAAGTTGAACCATATGAAGCTGCCAATATTTTACCTTTACCAATGGCAATTTCATTTGATTGAATCTAATACACATTTAAAAAGTCCACTGGATATTTGGGGAAAAAAATGACCCACAATGCTCAAACCTGAAACATATGCTAGTAAAACTACTAATATTTATAGATCAAGAATAAATATATCTGTGCCTCTGAAAAACAAACAAAATCATTTACAAAGGAAAGAAATCTTGGTGCACATTAGATTTCTCAATAGCATATACAAAGTGAAACATCAATAGGGGAACATTTTCAAGAAACTCAAGGAAAGAAGGTATGAGTCAATGATTTTATATCCAGCCAAGTCTTCCTTCAACTATCAAGGCTTTGGAAAACAGTTTTAAACATACAGAAACACTTGGAATATTGTAACCACAAGTTCTTCCTGAGGAATCAACTACAGGACAAACTTCATCCAAACTTGTGGTTATGGGAGGAACTTTAAACAAAGTACTGAGCATTAAATACATTTATATATAAATCTAAGATTAAAACAAGATTAGAATAAAGAAAGAAGAATAGCATATATATGTTAAACACTCTGAGAAAGCAAAAACAATTCCTCTCTAAAAATAAGAGAAAGAGAGAGAAAGTAGACTAAGCTCATTGATTGCTGCATGGATAATAGATGTGTGTGAAATAATATTATTAAAGCAAATAAACCAAACAGTAAACACCTAAGTCAGGAAAAAGGAAACTAAGGGTTTTATTAAAGATATTAGTGTGAAAGATACCACCAGGGGGGGAAAAAAAAAGCAAACCTTACCAAAACCCCAAAGAAATACACAACACAGTGAGTATAATTTAATTTTAACAAAAAAGAGCAAAGAAGTGGTTGGAGTGGTTGCCAGTGGTTATGGATAAGATGAGAATTTAAATATAAAAGGTTAGTATGAGGGAGTGTTTTGGGCTGATGAAACCGTTACATATCCTGATTGTGGTGATTGGTACACAAATCAATGCATGTGTTAAAATTTGTAGAAATGTACACCAAAAGGAAAATGTCAGTTAGTTTTATTTTTTAATATTATTTAAACATATAACAAAAGCATATTTGTCAAGTGACTGGATAAATAAATGAATAGACACCCACCTACTGCTCCCTAAAAAAAAAGCAAAGGAAATAGATGGCACAGTGAAATACACAACAGAAACATAATTCATATAGTAAATATAATTTAAAATAGTGACATAGAGAGCAAACACCTCAGTTCTATCGTCACATGTAAGCTGGCTTAACTCACCTGTGGTAGGCAAAAATAGCCCCTCACCCCTGCCGAGATGTCCACATTATAATCCCTGAAACTCGTGAATATGTCACCTTACACTGATAAAGGGGACTTTGCAGGTGTGATTAATTTAAGGCTCTTGAGATGAGATTAACCTGGATTATCCAGGCGGGCCCTATGTGATCGCAAGAGTGCTTATAAGAGGGAGACAAGAACATTGGAGACAGAGATGGAAGTAGAGGTCGGAATGATGCAGGGCCATGAACCAAGGAATGAGGGAAGCCTCTGGAAGCTGGGAAAGGTGAGGAAATAGATTCTCCCGGGAGCCTCCCTAAGGAATGAAGGCCTGCCCATTCGTTACTTCTGATCTCTAGAACTGTGTTGTTCTGGCAATTTGTTACAGCAGCAATAGGAAACTAATACATCACCTATTAAAATAAAAAGAGTTATGGGCTGGGTCAAAAAAAAATCCACTGTATGCTTTCTATAACAAACATACCTAAAAGATTCAAAAAGGCTAAAAAATAAAGGCACAGAGAGAGGCAGCAAAGGGTTGTGATTTTGACATCTGAGAAGGTAGAACTCAGCCTGGGAGCATTAAACAATGCAAAGAATATCTATGTGATACCAAAGGCCACAATTTTCAGTGAGCAGAAAGCAAGGAAGTTTCAGAAACTAATGGGGGCAGGTCAAGGGCAACTTGAAGGGGTCCTTACTGGTCAAATTCAGGGCAGGTTGAGCTTTCAGAAAGGATAATTGATTGCAATATATTAAATAAGTAACACTCCATGAATCTATATTGATACTCAGAAAAGAGAAAGGTGAAAAATAAACTAATTTGCTACTATAGGAGGTGAATGCAATATCAACTCTTTACTCTAATAATTGGTAACTTAAGAGAAAGAATCAAGCATTTACTCTGCTTTCTTAGAGAAAATTGTCATTCGTCCCCAGTTAGTAAGCGAAAATTCCTCTTTACAGAATAATGCCAGCTAATCAATGCAGAAAGAATGTAGGAATAAAAAATAACCATGTTTCAACTCGAATGAGATAATTGATTCAGGCAAGGATCATAACGGATGCTAAACCTTTTTAGGTGAAAGGTCATTGGAACACAGACTATTCAAAGGGCATCCAAGTCTCACCCCACTGAAAGGGAAAAACCAGAACTTTATATTGAGGAGATCTGAAAGCCACTACCTTATCCAAAGGATCAAATTTAGCATCACGGATAGTGGGACAACCTGACATGAAGTCACCACAGAAGTAATGGAATAAGAACCACAGTTTCACCTATGAATCGTTCTTGCCTAACAACAATAATAATAATCTGAATTTAATCAAACGTTTAAATCTTAATTCCAGGTAACAGGAAACAAAGGTGATACAAGGAGACAATAAGAAAAATTCAGGATGTAACACACTCCCTAAAACAACTGGCCTCTTCCCTTCCAAAAGTTAACCCCATGAAAGAAAAATGTAAAAAGTGGATTGGGGGATGGGAGGATTGTTCTGGATTAAAGGAGATTAAAGTGGCATAAAAACAACATAATATGTCAACTGTGCTCGGATTCAGATTTTTAAAAAAGGACAACCATGTAAAAGCTTTTTTTGGGGGAGCAATAGAGAAATTTTGAATAGGGATTTAGTATCAGATTATAGAAAATTAACTATTAATTTTCTTGGAGGTCATGAAGGAAAATGTCTTTATTTTTAGATGTGCCTGCTGAATTATTTAGGTGAGGTGTCACGATGTCTGCAACTTACTTCTAAATGGTATTTCTGAAAAAGTATATATACAATGTATATATGTGTGTAAATATATATACACTTGTATGTATGATATATACATATACATATATATGTATGCATGTATATTTATAGAAGTATATATAGAGGGAAAGAGGGAGATAGTGGACAAAGGGAGGGAAGAGGATGAATTGAAAAGGGTACTATGATAAAAATTTCTGAACCTAGATGATGCTAGGTATTTGGGTTTCATTGTACTACTTTTTCAACTTTTCCATCTGTTTGAAATTTATTACAATAAAAAGTTGGAAAAAATATAAATAGGGCTCAGCCTGTCCCTGGCCGCTCTCTCCCCGCTCACGCTCTGGGTTAGTGTCGGGAGCGCATCTCCTGCCCGCACTTTTGCAGGTTTGTGCTGCCCCAGGTGTCAGAGGAGGTCTGCACTTCTCTGGATGGAGCTCCGGGTCTCCCCTCTTGTCCTGGGTTGTTCTGTCCCTCTGCTCTGCAACTGCCCCAGTGCTCCAGGACTCTGCCCTCCTCTCTGGATCCTTAATCCAGAAAGGGCATTTCTTCCTAGGACTCCCAAATCTTATCTTCCAGATGCTTTCTTCATTTCTCCTACAGGTCTTTCTAATGCCAGCTCCTGGAAGTCCTGTTTTTGCTTCTGAGTCATGGATACCCAGCCTTAAATGTTGCTAGAAACATACTGTCCAGTCTTTAATACTGAATCTACCCGCTGATGAGACTTCACTTTTTTCCATAGTGATTCAGATTCTGAAATTTTCAAACCACAAAATAGATAAAAGAGAGCTACTTTGACTGAGGTGGGATGGGGTGGGGGCTTCAAACCCCACCAAGGATGGCCTCCCTTAAGTGCCCTGTGATGCCATCTGAGGCATCTTTAAGAATCCTAGGCCCCGTGAAACACAATTTGCTAAACACTAACCATTACACTCTACAGTCTATAGTATCATTTGAATGTAGCCTCCTTCATTCCCGGCTGGTGTCTTCTTGTATTATTATAATGTTTCTAGCAGTCAGCAGCAACCCACCCACTCTTTCTTTCAAAGCTCCATCTCCCCGTGGATCATCCCGTTAAGTTGTCATTTCTGGTCTGAGGAGCTTACTTGGTTATCAGTCCATTCATCCATTAGTTCATTCTTTTGCATAAAAAAATGGCTAATGGAAAATACAAATTTTTTTATTAGTCAATGGCATTTCATTTTACTAATTCTTTCCAATTTTTTAATAACTATTGTTTTAGTGTGCTAGGGCTGCCATAACAGAGTACCACAGGCTGGGAGGCTTAAATAAGAGAAATTTGTTTTCTCATAGTTCTGGGGGCTAGCAGTTCAAGATCACGATGCTGTCAGGGTTGGGTTCTGGTGAGGCCTCTCTTCCTGCTTGTAGATGGCTGCCTTCTTGTTGTGACCTCACAGGGCCTTTCCCTTGTGTGTGTACTCAGAGTTCTGGTGTCTCCTCTTCTCCTAAGGACGCCAATCCTATCAGATTAGGGCCCAACGCTTCTAACCTCATTTAACCTCACTTACCTCCCTAAAGGCCCCGCAATACTGCTACCCTTTCTTCCTTTCACTTTAATTGTCTGATGAAACCCCATCTAAAGGTAAATCCAATTCCCTGCCTTCTCTGTCCTAGTACCTGGACAGATGAATGTGATTGCCACACAGTAAATTTGTGACCATGTACCTCAAGGGGACCACTAGGGGACCAGGCAACATTTCCATACTTCCTTAGTTCATTTGCTCTTTCACTGCCCTAGATAATTGTTTTATATCTTTATTCTCCTCAAATCCCCCAAATGCCTCCACAATTCTCACACTTGATTCTTATTTCAATGAGAAAACAAAAGCTATCAAAAGACAACATCCTCACCCACTCACCATCACAACTTTAACATGGCTACACAAATAGTCAAGTAATTTGCCTTTTACTTAGTTACTATAAATTAATTGTCCATGCTCATAAGTAATGCCAACTCCTCTACTTGTTCAGGGTCCCACCCGCTGTCCCCTTCTGAAGGGCAACACTCCAGAAGCTGTTGCCTTTCTCCTGCATCATCATGTCTCCAATATCTACTGGGTCATCCCAACAGCATACAAACATACTGTTATTTCTCCTGCTTCAAACAATCTTGTTCTCACTTCCACCATAGTTATCACCCCATTTCTTTGTCACCATATGCACAAAACTTCTCAAAATTGTCTTCAATTCTTCTTATCCCATTCTCCCTCAAATCCCCTTCAATCTGGCTTTCACTTCCATTGGTCTTCCAAAAATGCACTTTTCAAGGTCATCAACAATTTAGACTGAGAACAAATATTTGGTGCATGAATTAATAAAATAAATACTGAATGGAGAGCAGTATATGGACCCAAATAGGCTTTGCCTGAGTCATGATTTTGCTGGGGGCCAGGCATGGTTAAATATTAATAATTACTGTCACTAGCACAATAACAATTATGAGAGTAAATAAACTACTATTTTTCCTAGCAGAAAGAAATAGTACTGAAAAAAAAATCAAATTTCTAGGAAGTTGATCACTACAATTTTGACCAACCACTTTAATGAGTCTGTTGATGTACTAACAAACTCCTTAATTTCTGACAGCTTCCAAAACACTTTTAATTACCAAAAGAAAATATTCATAGATTGCATACAAAGAGATGCATCAGTATGAATCACCATGATACAGAATTTCTTAAAAAATTATTGCTGGGGCAGCTGGCAGGCAAGAGAGCCCATGAGAGGAATTGTTGCACTCCCCAGGGATATGATATCTTGGGCTCACCAACAGCCCAAGGTTGTTGCCTCCGTATTCCTCCTTCTAGAATCACAGTAAGACTGGTAGTGATATCAAAATGAGAAGAGATTAAAAACTTTTTCAAGTCTAGTTTAAAAAAACTGGAGGTTATTGTGAAATGATGACTTCTTATACTAAAGCCAGGATCAAGAAAATGTTTTGAAAATGTGTTAAAATTATGTTGCTTATGAATTTTTTTGTTACTTTGTGCTCATTGACATAAGGAGCAGACAATTGAAGTGACAATGTTTGTGAGTAAATGATAGGGACATTAGCAGTTAAATTCCCTTGAGTTGGAGAAAGCAGTCTCTCCAGCATCCCCCAGGCCTGTAAGGGAGTATAGGGGTGATGTTGATAAGTCACTTTGGTTGATTCAGACAGTCAGCATCAATAAATACCACTTGCTGCAAACAGTTCACCCACCGAGTGAAAGGCAGTTAGTCCTTACCCAGGGTCAGCAAACCCCAGGTCACTGTCAGATCCATCCCGGACAGCCTCATGAAATGGGAAGGTTCTATACTCACAAAATTCTGAATCCTCTTGAGCATCATCATAAAAGTCCATAAACTCAAACAATTTTCCATCATGTACAGCTCCTTTTATTAGTCCATTCAATTAGGAGAGTGCATTTGGTTAGATCTGATAGAACTTGAGATCAAAATTAGTTAGGAAAAGAAAAAGTGTTCGGAACCATTTTAGATACCTCCTAGAGGAAGGAAAGTAAATTTTGCTTTTCCCATTCCTCCAGGTTTTATGCTATCCTTAGAAATTTCTCAGCTCATTAGCTCCCCTCTTCATAAGATAAATCTGAAATTAAATGTTCCGTTTTGTTTATCGCAATTTAATAAGGGCTAAAGAAACTTTTAAGCAAGAAGAGAAGCCCCGGGCTGGACCAGAGGACTATAGATATGGCCAAGAACGTTTCAGTGGAGAGTCTAGACTGATCTGGATCGCAGATATAATGACATAAATGACAAAGCAGAACCTCTTCTCAGGTTTTTCCCTGTAGGCTCAAATCAGTATCTCAAAAATGGTCTGGTTCCCATCCCACCGCTGTGGGCTCAAAATCACTGATGGAACCTGGGAATTTGCATTTTGCCTGCTTCCTAGCCACTTATCATTTGCTTGTTTGAGAACCACTGCTCTCCAAATTAAAGCTAGTCACAGGCATTTCTTTACCAGGGGTTCTCAAAATATAGATACATCAGCAAGCAGTGGACCCTAGTCTCTTTAAAAATTAAACAATAAAGGGAGAGCAGCTTTCATGTCTCAGCTGCCTGAATTAAGATAATTAAGGCATAGATGAAAATGTATAGTATGTCCTTCAAGCCAGTTCACTTGAATATTTTGTTCAAACCACACTAGTGAAAATGCCTCCTATCTTTTTGGCATTCTTTGAGTTAACAATTCTCTCCAAATTTTTCCATTTTTATGAGAAGAGCTAAAGTTCTTCCTGTTGACTGTCTGGTGTGAATTATACTTCAGTCAATGGAGGCAAGAAGAAACAAAACACTTCCATTTACTAGTAATCATTTGCACTGGAAAATAGCATGTTTATTTCTTCCAAGTGAAGCAAATATTTTAATCTTGTGCTTGAAATTTTTTATTACTTTCACACACTCCCTACATTGCCTAAATTCCCAGTAGGATTTAATGCCCAAAGGAGTCTTGTAATTTTTTAATTTTATGCAGACTTAGAGTGGTGAATAATATTAGACATGGCAAAAAAATAAATTTCTTTTTGGTTTTTCAACTTTCCTTGCAGCTTTATTAAGTACCTTTTATGAACAGAGATGCCATTAAAAAGAAAAAAGCCCTAAAGAGGATTAAAAAAATGAAATAAGAGTTATAGCCCCTACATTTAAGGAATTACAATTTAACTACATCGAGGTCTACACAACCACCAATGTATTGAGATTTCTTGGAGCTGGGTCTACACTCTGTGGAAATCTCCTCCAGAGACATTAGCCCTCTGCAAGCCCCCTTCTATACTCTGTCAAGGTATATTTCATTGGTGTGTGTAGCACATAAGCAGAATTTACATACCATTTGGGATGGTCAGTTTATGTGTCAATTTGGCTAAACTACAGTCCCCAGTTATTCAAACGCTCATCTAGGTGTTGCTGTGAAGGTGTTTCATAGATATGATTGACATTCATAATCCATTGATTTAAGTAAGGGAGATTATCCTAGATAGTCTGGGTGGGCCTGGTTTAATTAGTTATAGAGATTTAAAAAGAGTTTGGGCTTCTCTGAAGAAGAAATTCCACCTGTGGACAGCAGCTTCAGCCTGCACCTGAGAGTTCCAGCCTGCCCTTCTTGACATCCTGTCCTAGGGAGTTTGGACTTGTCTAGTCAGCCCTTACAATCATGTAAGCCAACCCCTTGCAATAAATCTCTTAGTATATATCTCTTACTGGTTCTGTTTCTCTGGTTGAATCTCGACATCAGTCATTTCTTTTGTATTCATGTATTCATTAATAAATGTGTCTAATTTTTCAATATTCAATACAGGTTAGGTGCTGGAGATTCAAAGTATTCCATGCCTGAGGAATAGCTTTGACATAAGCAAGAACAGCAGGGAGACCTCCAAGAATACTGAGTTACTGGGCTGTAAGATATAAGGCTAAGCACGGTAATCAATGAGACCTGAGAAAGGATATTATTTGAGGACTTACTATGGACCAAGCACTACGCTGAAAAGCTTCACATGCATCAACATATTAACCATCACAACCACCCCATGTGACGAGTACTCTTATTCTGCCCACGTTACAGATAAGGGGACTGATGCATGCAACTTGCTCACGAACACTCAGCTGCTAGGTTTCCCTAATGACACGACGGAGCATCTTTTCATGTGCTTATCTGCCATCTGCATATATATATATATATATATATATATATATATATATATATATATATTTTTTTTTTTTTTTTTGGTGATGTGTCTGTTAAGATCCTTGTCCCATTTTTTTTTTAACCAAGTTGTTTGCTTTCTTATTGTTGAGTTTTAAGAGTTCTCTGCATATTTTGGACAACAGTCCTTACCAGATGTATCTTTTGCAAGTATTTTCCCCCAGTCTGTGGCTTGTCTTTTCATTCTCTTGACAAGGTTTTCTGCAGAGCAGAAATTTGTTATTTTAATGAAGTCCAGCTTATCAATGCTTCCCTTCATGGATCATGTCTTTGGTGTTGTATCTGAAAAGTCACTGCCAAACCCAAGGTCATCTAGGTTTCTTCTTGTGTTATCTTGTAGGAGTTTTATAGTTGTGTGTTTTATATTTAGGTCTATGATCCGTTTTGAGTTAATTTATATAAGGGGTGTGAAGTCTGTGTCTAGATTCATTTTTTTGTATGTGGATGTCCAGTTGTTCCAGAACCATTTGTTGAATCTCTTGCCATTTTTCAGTTAGTTCTTTGACTCTTCTTACTTGTTTTGGGAGTACTTTATATATTCTTGTATTAGCATTTACTAATCATGTGCATTGTATATAACTTCTTACAGTTTGTAACAGGTATTTTCTCTTTCCTTTGGAGTATCTTTAGATTAACAGGTTTTTAATTTTAATATAGCCAGATTTATCCACTTTTCTTTTGTAATCAATATTTTCTGTGTCCTACTATATCTTTCCCTACCTCAGTGTCTAAAAAATATTCATCTATATTTTCTACTTAGACTTCTTTTTGTGTGTGTGAGGAAGACAAGCCCTGAGCTAACATCTGTGCCCATCTTCCTCTATATGTGGGACACCTGCCACAGCATGGCTTGATGAGCTGTGAGTAGGTCCATGCCTGGGTCCCAAACCAGCAAACCCCGGCCCACCACAGTGGAGCGTGTGAACTTAACCACTACACCACCAGGCCAGCCACTCTACTTAGACTTTTAAAGTTTTGTTTTTGACACTTAAGTCCATAAACCACCTTAACTGAGTTTTATGGATTGTGTGAAGTAGAGGATCAAGTCTCATCTTTTTCTCAAAAAGTCTCTTAATAATGTCTATTACATGGTAAATAAAGTGTCACAGGTCACTTTTATCACAAGGCAAATCACATGATTAGACCTCAATTCAGGGAGGACATGGAATGGAAGTGTAATCTTTCCATATGCCTGATAGCAGAACTGAAAATATTTGGGGGACAGCACTGATACCCCCACAGTATCTATTGAACTTGAACTATTGTGCCAGACTCTATTATAGGTGCTCAGGATATACGGGTGAACACAATAGACAAGATATCTCTCCTTCATTTATTGAATTCATGAAGATTCCATTCTCACTGAGGAGAGAGAGTAAATAGCATTTCAGCCAAGAAGGACATGCACATGCAGTTTCAGAATAAATAGTAACCCCAGAACATTGCTTTCTACCAAAAATCTCCTTGGACAAAAGCACCAGGAATTGATTTAATCCTCACTCCAGAACTGACACTAAAATTGAACAATACGGCTAAAGTTGAAGCGACTTTGTGCTGATTTTATAGTCCCACTTGGTGGCAGAGCTGACTGAGGTAAAAACCCACAACACTTATTTTTTGGACTTAGAATTGGTATACGTGGAACATACAGTAGCCAAAATGTTCCCCCTTTGTTTAGAACACAAAGTTTACTGCATCAACCAGCACTATGAGTCAGTCACTCTATGCAGGCTTCGGATCTGTGTTCTTTGAGAGGGTAATAAATCTACCGTCACTGCTTGCAAAGTGCTACAGATATATGTGGGAGTGTCACTTCAGTGCATCTCATTGGATTCAGAGGTAAAAAAGCAAAAAACATGGATCCTTATTCTTTTGCATTACCCTCAACTCCAAGCAACCCACATGTGGAGGATTCTCTAAAAGCACAAGTATGCAAAGTGTAGCTCCCATGTGCTCGCCTAATGATTTGTTCTGAGTCCTTGAATATTCTGAGTCCACGGAGAGTCAATCTGCATTGCTAGATTTCATTAAGAGATATATGGGAGGGAGTTTTTGAAGAAAGATAAGGTGTGTGTTGTAAATGGAAGGATATAACTCTTATCAAGTCTATTCTCATTTACCGTTGGCAGTCAAATGACCTGAGATTTATACTAAACTACAGAAGCTAATAACTTAACGTTACCATTCAGATAAGCAGACACGTAACTGCATGGTGCCAACTAGCACTATTTCTGTTAAAGAACAGAGTAAACACTGAAATACATAGAAGGCTTCTGTAGCCTTATAACTAAGCATAGTATCTTTAGAACTTCCATGGATAATAAATAAAAGTCTAGTGATTCATGAATTTGAAAAAAAGTAAGATGGAAGAAGTTTCCACATCTATGTGGAGAGCATTGCCTTGGAGAGTTGGGATAGAATGCAAAATGCCTTGGCAGTTGCTTTTGGATGACTATGAAATGAGGTGGGCTCTTTCTATAATTAAAAACCAATAATTAATCTCAATTAAATATATCAAGAAGCAAATGCTGGCATTTATTTTAGGTTACAGGGATAGTTTATTCCTATTCACTTTCAACAATCTTTGAGAGACATTACGACCTTCTAGTTCAAGGCTCTCGTCTCTTGTTTGGACCATTTCAACATCTTAATGAGTCTCCTGGCTTCCTCCCTTGACTCACAACTCAACCCATCCTCCACCTAGGGACCAAAGCACCCATTTTAAAAAGATATAAATCATATCATATCACTCTTCATAAAATCTTTCAGTGCCTTTGTCATCAGACAGATCAAAAACCTCAATCTCCTTACTAAAACTGGCAAGTCCCTGCAAAATCTGACCATTAACCACATTTCCAAACTCATTTCACTGTTCCTTTTTCCCTCTCACTTTATGACGTTGGGTATAGCAGTGGTGTGTTCATTTTCAAGTTGTATGGTTCCACTTTATAAATATTCAAAAATGTACTTATTCTACTGTTGATGGAGATTTAATTTGTTTACAGTTTTGGCTGTAACGGATAATGCTGCCACACATATTCTTGTACATAGGTGTGCATATTTATGCATTTTGGTTGGATATATAACTAGGAGTGAAATTGCTATCTTCCTGGGAAAGTTTACATTCAGCTTTAGTAGATAATGCCAAATAGTGTTGCAAAATAGTTGTGCCAATTGCCACCCCAACCAACAGAGAATGAGGGTAGAGTTACTCCACATTCTCTCCGACATTTACTGTTAGTCTTGGGGTTCTAGCTAGCCTATCGTCATATCTCATTGTGGCTCCCCTCCCAACAGGGATTATTTGTTGTTATTACTATTATTAGGGTATAATTATATTCACCCTAATTCACCTGTGGCTTGCTTTTTTATTTTATTAACTGTGTCCTTTGATAAGAGGTTTTAATTTTGACTATATCCAGTTTATCATTTTTTTTCTTTTGTGGTTTGTGCTGTGTCTGTCTAGGAAATCTTTGCACAACAGACGGTTGCAAAAATTTTCTATGTTTTTTTCTAGGAGCTTTATAGTTTTAGCATTCCTATTTAAATCTCTGATACATTTAAAGTTAATTTTTGTATATGGTGTGATGGTATGGATCAATTTTCAAGTAGATATTTAACTGATTCAGTGCTATTTGCTGAAAGTTTTTCCTTAATTTACTAAATTATTTTGTTGCACTTTTTTGAAAAATCAGCTGACCATATGCGTGGATCTATGTCTGAAATCTCTGTTCTTCTCTACTGATCAATTGATCAATCTATCTGACCATCATCACTATTACATCTCTCAATCACTATAGCTCTGTAAGATGTTTTAAAATCAGGTCGAGTATGTCATCCAATTTTGTTACTTTTTTTTCAAAATTCTTTTGGCTAGTCTAAGTTATTTACATTTCCATATGTATTTTAGGATCAACTTATCAATATATACCCCATCTCCCTAAAAAAACAACCCTGCTGCAGCTTTGATTGGAATTGAATTGAATCAGTAGACCAATTGGAAAGAATGAATGATTTTACAAATATGAGGATGGCATATCTTTCCATGCACATAGGTCTTTTGGATTTCTCTCAATATTGTTTTGTAGTTTTCAATTGTAGAACATTTTATGTATGTTTAAAAATTGATTCCTAGGTGTTTTATGTCTTTTGATACTAATTTTAAATGGCCTTGATATTTAAAAATTTATCTGTATATAGGAATATGTACTTTTTGTATATACCTTGTAACCCAAAATCATGTCAATTTCAACTTATCCAATATAATATAAATGTAGTAGACTTTTTTCCCTAGATTCCTTTGGGTTCTCTATGTATAAAAATCACACCATATACAAATAAAGACAGTTTTACTTGTTCATTCCCAATCATTATGGCTTTTGTTTCTTCCTTCCTCTCTATGTTTTATTTATTTGTTTTTTCCTTATTGCGTTGGCTTAGACCTTCGGTCAATGATGAGTGGAAGTGGTGAGAATGGACATGTTGACCTTGGTTCTCATTTTAGGAAGCATGAGTTCAATATTTAACCATTAATTATGATGTTAACTGTAGAATTTTCATAGATGATCTTTATCAGATTGAGGAAGTTTTCTTCTATTTCCATGAATTGTTTAAAATCATGAATGAGTGCTGAATTTTGTTAAGTTTTTTTTTTCTGAATGTATCCAGTGGATCACCTAATCTTTCTCCTTTAATCTGTTAATGTGGTAAATTACTTTGATTTACTTTCGAATTCTAAAATAACATTGTGATCCTGGGATAAACCTCATTTTGTTATGATGTATTATCTTTTTATATAATGTTAAATTCAATTTGCTAAAATTTTGTTCCAGATTTTTGCATTGATGTTAATGAGTAAGATTTGTCAATATTTTATCTCCTTGTCAGATACACTTGTCAGATGCTTGTGTTAGAGTTAAGCTGAATTCAGAGAAAGAATGGTGAATTATTGCCTCCTCATCTATTTTCTGAAAGTTTTTTTAATCACATAAGTTATTTTTCCTTAAATATTTGATAAAATTCACCCATGAAGCCATCTGGAACATTGTCATTGATGGAAAGGGAATCTGTGCCCATTTTTTAAGAAAGCTGCCTTTTCAAAGGAAGATTTTTGTCTCCTTATGCCCAAATTGCCAGTGTGTGGCTCCTTCACAGCTAGCTTGGTTTCCACAGGCTTTCCCTGACCCCCTTAACCTTCAGTAACTCTGGCTTCCTCTTGTCTTCATTTGAAAATATGTATTTGTTACTCTTGCTTACACTTTTGTTTGCCATTTTCCTCATGATTTATTTTACTATTTTTTATATTTTATTAATATCCTACCCCCCTCCCAAGCAGATCTGTATTTCCTAGAATGCCTCATAAGTGTCTATGACCTAACACTCATGTACACGGGATTCTCAAACAATGACTGTTGATGAGGGTGAGGGTGATGGTGATTATAACTAGTCAACCCAGATTACTCTTTATGGTACAAATGCAGAAAAAATTCTTATTTTTTTTAGTCACCAACTTTAGCTCCCAAATACCTTATATAAAATCAGTACAGTCTCTTCCTCTTTGAGGGCTTACTCCAACTCTACAAATTATTCAATGGCCCTGGGAGATTAGTTAAACAATCAGTTCTGAATTCCAGTGCCACAGAGAGACAAAAAGAGGGACCCCGATTTGTCTAATTGCACAGTGGCTTTGGTTGTTCTAATTGCTCAAGAGCAATGCCGTATGGTCAGATGAACACACCTCTACTTTCCTGGTGGTCCCTGATGATGTGGCTCCCCACCCACACCCCGGTCATGCCCCACGCTAGACTTCAGAGTTAGGGCTCACATGCTTAGCATTTGTTCCTGATCTACGGCGTGTGTTTATGAGAGTTTGGGGAGGGCTTCGTGCCACAGCACAGGCTCTGCCAGAACTAGGCCTCCCACAGAATCCTCAACTCTTTATGCTAAGTCCAGAATTCTCCTCCCTCCTCGTGTGTCCCCTTTGCTGAATCTGGTTTTCTTCTCTCTCAGCAGATCTTGGAGAGTGCCTCTCTGGTTCATGCAGATTTTTCTAACTTTCATTCTCAGAGTGAGATATTTTGCTCTCCCTCCAGCTCCCAGTGACAATATGCAAAGTCACCCTCAAACTATAAAATGCATCTGTCAAGCCAAGAGTTCAGTGTAAGTTGAAAGAAAAAATGTGTCAATCAAGGGAGTACATGGATAAATAATTGTCTGAACACTTGCTCTGGTCCAATAAAACAGTCCATTTGCAGGTATATTTCTAGAGTAAAGACAAATCGATCAAGGTGTCTGGGGCAATGATGCCAGCTAACAACTTATGTAACAAGCCAGCTCTCGTTCTCACACCAACTCCACCAAGCAAATTTCATATAATAATTCAGCTCCTTTTTGAAATTTTTCTCCAGGAGAGAAAACATTAATCAGTGATCACAGGTATCCTGTCAGCGTAGAGTGGTATTTCTCACTGCAAAGGATGAACCACCCTTCTGGATTTTATATTTCAACTCTATGACCTTGAATAAGGTGAGTATATGCACTGAGTGACAGATCTGATCTCTATGCTCTCTGATCAGGTTCCAGATCCTACATTAAAAAGTCCAACCCTTCGGGCTGGCCCCATGGCATAGTGATTAAAGTTTGGTGCAGCGACCTGGGTTTGCTGGTTTGGATCCTGGGCATGGACTAACACCACTTATCAGCCATGCTGTGGTAGTGACCCACATACAAAAAAAAAAAATAGAGGAAGATTGGCACAGATATTAGCTCAAGCCGAAAAAAAAAAAGAGGAAGATTGGCAACAGATGTTAGCTCAGGGCCAGTCTTCCTCAGCAAAAAAAAAAAAAAAAAAATCCAACCCTGGTCTTTGTTGGATTTGCCAAAGCAAAGTCAGTCAGCTTTTCCTAGGTAATATTTAGGTTTCTTGCAAGCAACCTTTCTTCACATTGCAAAACACACAAAAACACACACACACAAATATACACACATTCTAAGGTTCACAATTGGAGGATGATAAACTCAATATTTTGAAAACTTATAAATAAAGAGAAACAATCAAGCATTTATCATGCCATTCCTTTACCATTCATATCAGTAAGTATCAAATACTAGTTGAGGACAAGTTAATACAGAGATATTGCAGCTAGTAAATGAAAAGGAATGATGGAATGAGAATATGACCATTTAGCATCTCCTTATGAATTAGTGAATATCACTGAAACTTAAAATGGCTGTTAACACCATGAAAAGAGACAATCAGAAATATGAGATTTCTGATGATGAATGGAACACAACTTCTGAAGTAGACTCGCTCCTCAAAAAATAAATTAATTAATTAAGCAAATCACGTCAAGCCTTTATGTTCAACTACCAATTTACAAAAAATACTGAGGACAGAGGAAAACATTAAAAAGCAGATTAGGATATAATCTCCAGAATCTAGACTGTGGGAAGTTCTACAGGAGACATAATCCACTTTCTTCCAGAAATAAATTGTAAGGGAAAAAGGAGATGGAGGAGAATCTATAGATTAAAATAAGTTAGAGAGATATCTCGGTCAATCACACTAGGAGGCCTCATCTGGATTCTGATTTGAACAATTTATTTTTTATATGACATTTATGAGACAATTGGAAATTATAATATTGATGAGGTATTTTATGAATTAAGGAATTATTATTAAGTTTTTACCTGAGATGATCATTTGGGGGTTATTTTATTTCCAGAGTCCTTATCTTTTAGAGACACACACCAAAACATTTCAGAATAAAACTATAATGTCTGGACTTGCTTCAAAATAATATGGATGCAGGGAATTTGCGGGGGGGTAGATGAAATAAGATTGTTTTTGAGCTAATTTTTGAAGCTGAATAATGAGAACATGAGGATCATGATACCATTAAGTTGAATTTTATATGTGTTTGAAATAGCTATTTCAATATTGGATATTGAAAATAATATTTTTCATAATAAAAAGTTTAAAAGTCTCCAATAATAGCAGCAATTTGCAAATTCTCAGACTTTTCTTCTCATAGAATAACCGACTCAGGGTAGAGCCCCCCATCCCGTGATATGCTGTATACGAACAAAGCAGAGTTCATTCTGTGGTGGTCAAATTCTTTTCAGAACCTCAAAAAACTAGATAATAAGATTGCAATACGGTAGTGTTACACTTAGTACCAATGAATTTTAAAAGCTTCAAAGAAAACATTGATAACAGTTTTAAGAAATTCTATATACCATATGTTAATGAAGTCATTTTTATGAGTTTTCTAGGGTGGTGAGTCAGCCAAAATTTATTAACATGAATGAAGACTATAATTTTTGCCAAGTATGCACAAATATCGTACATATTAAGGAGAAAGACTGCAATAAAATGACATTAAAGCAATGCAGAAAAGCTTTAAAATTTATTGTATAACAGGTGCAAAGGTTTGTAATTCAAAATGTATTTTCAGATTTGGGAGTAGGGTTATAATTCAAAATCCTTTTTCAGATTTGCGAGTTACACTGAGTTAACTAATATATTCTACTTTGGTCAATGTGATATATTACCTTAAAAGATCACAAAAAGGATAGACAGATAGAAGGATAGATAGATGGATAGACAGATAAATATAGATAGATGATAGATGATAGAAAGTAAATATTCTTTACTCTTTAATTACTTCCTGTGATATCTTACAGAAATATGTAACATTGATACTGATATATGATTGAGCTAATGCTATTATTTAAAAAATTATGGATACATTTTTCACTTGGATTTAACATTTATTCATTCATTTATTTATGTGTTTATGTGTTTCGGCAGGCTGGAAAACTGGAAGCTCAGGTAAGAGTTGATGTTGCAGGCTTGAGTTTAAAACCTGTAAGGCAGGCTGGTGGACTGGAAATTCAGGCAGGATTCCTATGTTAGCCTTGCAAAATTCCTTCTTTTCCAAAACCTGAGATTTTGCTCTTAAAGTCTTCAACTTATTGAAGGAGGCCCTTCCACATTATTGAGGATAATCTCTTTTACTTAAAGTCAACTGATTGTAAGTGTTAATCATGTTTATGAAATACCTTTACAGCAACATCTAGACTAGTGTTTGAGCAAACAGCTGGGCACCATAGCCTAGCCAAATGGACACATAAAATGAACCATCACAGGCATATTTTTTTAAACCATAAAGTTTTTGATTGAAGGAGACATTTGGGATCAAAGATTATTTGTGCTATATAATTGAAATTGGGTAATAAATATGCTTTTCATTTTCAGCCTAAGGAACCACATTCATATTATACTACAGAAATGTTTATTACAGCTCACTAATCATTTATTGAGCACCTACTATGTGCCAGAGACTGTGTTAAGTGCTGGTCAGTGGCAGTGGTCAAGTTAAATGCTGGTCTGAGGAGCGTGTAATGGGGGAATTTAATCTGGTTGTAGCAGCTGGTTGGAGGGGCGGCCTTTGATGCTGTGACATTTAAGCAAAGTCTTGAAGAAGGAACAAGACTTTGCCAGGTGAAGATGGGGATGGATAAGAACATTCTGGGCAGAGGAAAGAGAGTAATCAAAGGATAGGAATTAAGTGAAATCATGGAGTGCGTAAGGAGCTGGAAGAAGTCCAGTTTGGCTTTAGTACTACTTATAGCAAGGAAAAAGAGGAAGAAAATCAAGCTTGAGAGATAGGCCCAGGCCAGATTCTTATAAACTAGACTAAGGATTTTTAAATTTTATCTTAAGAGCAGTAACAAATACATATATTAATTTATCCTATTATTTTCTATCATGTTGGAGAATAAAAGAATATAATTTAATAGGGAAGGAATGAATATAGTATATTTATGTTTAAAGGAATTGATTACTTCTTTACGATTACCAAATTCATTCAGCATTATTAGATTTTGTTTTCCATTTATGCGAATAAAATATGACCTTAAATGGAAATAAGTACAAATGAAATATGACCTTAAACGGAAATTAACATGATCACAATAGTGTAACTTAAGGAATAAAGAAAATTCCTCTATTTAGATATTAGATAGATATTTATTAGAAAGATTTAGATATTAGATAGATATCTGTCTAGATAGATGTTAGACAACTGCTGTTGTCACCATTATATGGAAACAGAATACTTGATTAAACAAATCAATAAAGTGTCACTTCATCTTTAACAAAGTATGGTCCCATTAAAATATGACTTCAGTCTAAAGAAACAGATCAATGTCTAATGTGTTCTTGGCTATGACATTTTTATGTTATGTGATTCTTGATCACTGCAGGAACACTGCAGTTTTTATGCTTTGTTTTAGGATCCCAAATTATGTAGTTAGCTATTCTAATTTGAAAAACCAAAAACTACTGGAGCAACAGTAGCTTTCTCAGTGGGAGCTGGAGTTCAGCTATGTCTTATTATTAGAATTATCTGAGCTCTCCTGTCCTGATGTCTATTTAAATCCAGTGATAGATGTTCTCCAGGAAGAAAGTTCATAGTATGTACACGATGGAGATTCAGTTATTCAGGCAAGTCTTATAAAGGGGGGCTAGGAGTGGTGAAACAAAAGAGAAATTCTGAGAAAGCCCCGTGTAGCTCTGGAAGTCTTTACCCCAGTGGATGAACAAGTGTGACGATGACTTTGTGGGAGTCCCCAGGCTTCAAGAAGGATGGCAGTGATCATGGCTGTTGCCGCACTCAACCCAACCCCACCATGTCATCAGTATATGCACAACTTGGAGATGAACCAGAAGAACTGTAGCCTTTGTAAGGTGGATCAAAGCAATGAGTGTAGGACTTGACTCAGAAGAGACGCTGCAGAGGAAAGGCGGGGCTCAGCAGTCCTGACCTGCAGCACCATCAGCAGCAGCAGCGGAAATGTGACCCAGAACAGTGCAGCTGTGGCTGCCACATGCATAGCGTCACGAGCAACTGGACCAGAGGAGGCTTCAGAAGATTCCCCATTACAACTGTCATATTTAATTACAAAATAAAAACATCAAAGTTACTGCCACCACTTTTTGGATAAACTTTGTGAGGGTTTTTTTTTTTTTTTTTGGTGGAAAAAATTACTTATACATGGCATGATAATTGTGAAAAAAAAATCTAAATAGAGAGATTTCCCTTTTTCCTTAAGTTACACTATTGCGATCATGATAATTTCCATTTAAGGTCAGATTTCATTTGTACTTATTGTACTTATTTCCATTTAAGGTCATATTTCATTTGCGTAAATGGAAAACAAAATCTAATAACACCAAATGAATTTGGTAATCTTAAGGAAAGAATCAGTTCCTTTAAACATGAATTAAATTAGACAGCAGTTTCACACTATCGTATTGCCAGTCAGATAAGACTTAGAAAAAGAAAGCAAGCCAATTGCAAGAGACTGTATTTTCAAAATATCTAATTCCTGTTGGCATATTGTGCTCTTGGAAGCAAGTTTTTAATTATAAAAAAGTCAAATAATATCCGACCTTGACTTTATAAGTTATACTATTGATAAGGTGACTTTTCCACTTCATTACTTCAAAGAGAATGAGTGTGATGAGGACTTTTCCAGAAGCATTACTTCTCCTTTGTTTAGATTTATCACATCCCCTGGATCGATTGTTTTGCCTGCTCACATGTGCTTTCACCTCTTGATTGCCCAAAGCAAGCTTTTTTATTTGTTATGTTTAAAAAGACAATGATGAGCAATAAGTTACAAGATTCAAGATATAGATAGTTGTAATCTAGAAAGCATTAATAGCATAGCTGAGAGAAAACGCTGAAATAATTAAAAATTGAGATTCACAACCTGATATGGCTTTGTGTGATTTCAGTGTCATCCATTATATCCTATAGGGAAGAAAATAGAACATACTAATGTAGCTTAATTTTAAAATTATATTATAGCATTTATATAGGGAAGTACATATATCTTAGTTATACAAGTCAATGAATTTTTACATAAGCACACATCTATACTACTTATCACCCTGATCAAGATATCACTGTATTAATGTGCTAGGGCTGCCACAACAATGTACCACAAACTGGGTGGCTTAAACAACAGAAGTGAATTCCCTCACAGTTCCGCAGGCTAGAAGTCTGAAATCAAGGTGTCCCGTCAGTGAGGTTGGTTCCTTCTGAGGGCTGTGAGGGAGAATCTGTTCCGGGCCTCTTTCCCAGTGTCTGGCGGTTTGCTGGCAATATTTGGCATTCCTTGACTTATAGATTCATCATCCTGATCTCTGCCTTTATCCTCACATGCCCTCCTCCCTGTGTCTATTTACAGTCATCTTTCTGTGCATGTCTATTTCTGTGTCCAAAATTCCCATTTTTATCAGGACACCAGTCATATTGGATTAAGACTCACCCTGATGACCACAGTTTAACTTGATTAGCTCTATAAAAATGCTGTTTCCAAATAAGGTCCCATTCTGAGGGACTAGGGGGTAGGGCTTCTACTTTTTTGGGTTTTTGGTGAGGAAAATTCACCCTGAGCTAACATCCATTGGCAATCTTCCTTTTTTCACTTGAGGAAGATTAGCCCTGAGCTAACATCTGTGGGAATCTCCCGTTTTTGTATGTGGGTCACCACCACAGCATGGCTGACGAGTAGTGTAGGTCTGCGCCTGGGATCCAAACCTGGGAACCTGGCTGCAAAAGCAGAGTGTGCCAAACTTCACCACTATGCCACGGGGATGGCCCCCTCAATATATCTTTTTTAGGGGACACAATTCAACCCATAACAAATGCCTACAACACCTTATAAGAACCCTTCATGCTTCTCAGAGTATAAAGTTAGTATATCTATATATAACAGAGTATATTTCCCCCAGAGTTAACCAGTGTTCTGACTTTTATCACATAGATTAATTTTGCCTATTTTTAAACTTCATATAAATGAAACCATACACTCTGTACCCTAGTTTCTGGCTTCCTTTGCTGAACTTATCTGTGACATTCATCCATATTTTTGTATATAACAATTGCTTGTTATTTCACAGCTGTGTAACATCCATTGTGTGAGTCCACCACAATTTATTTATCCATTCTCTTGATGGTCATTTCAGTTGTTCCTAGTTTTGAGCTATTACAAATAATGCTGCCATTTGCTATGGCACACATAAGATCATTTCCCTTGAGTATATACCTAAGGAATAGAATTGCTTTAGTAGATATTGCCAAACATCTTTCAAAATGATTGTACCAATTTACATTCCCATCAGCATGTAAAGCTACAGCTAACATCACACCTGATTTCTTTCTTTTTTTTTTTTTTTTTTTTTTGTGGGGAAGACCAGCCCTGAGCTAACATCTGTTGCCAATCTTCCCCTTTTTGCTGAGGAAGACTGGCCCTGAGCTAACATCCGTGCCCATCTTCCTCCACTTTATATGGGACGCCGCCACGGCATGGCTGACAGGCAGTGTGCGTCCGCGGGCGCCTGGGATCCGAACTCGCGAACTCCGGGCTGCCAAGCGCGGACTAAACCGCTGCGCCACCGGGCGGCCCCTCACACCTGATTTCTTTTATAGTTAGTGCATTTTTTGGTCCTGTTTTAAGCAATCTTTGCCCACACTAATGTCATGAAGATATTTTTGTCTATTTTTTTCCTAGAAGTTTTATCATTTTGCTTTTCACTTTTGGGTTTATGA
This sequence comes from Tapirus indicus, assembly GCA_031878705.1. Lineage (NCBI taxonomy): Eukaryota > Metazoa > Chordata > Mammalia > Perissodactyla > Tapiridae > Tapirus > Tapirus indicus. Next base: position 25,903,139 of record CM062937.1, on the reverse strand, counting down.
TCCACCTCAAATTACATTTTGTGAATGGTGAGAGGTAGGGAATTAAAGATTAAGGTTCATTCTTTCTTTTACAAATATCCAATTGCTCCTGCACTATGTATTGAAAAGACTTTTTACCCCTATTGAGTTGAATTGGCACCTTTGTTGCAAATCAAGCGACTTTATATATTTGAGAGGTATTTCTTTCCATTCTGTTCTCATTGTTTCTTTATTTATTCTTGCACAGCTATCATATTGTCTTAATTACTGAAACTTTATAATAAATCTTGACATGTAGTAACATAAGTCTATCAACTTTAATCTCATTTTTCAAAATTATCTTGGCTATTTACATGCCTAAAATTTCCATGTAAATTTTAGAATCAGTAGTCATTTTCCACAAAATTTTTGTGAAATTTTATTTGTATTCCATTTAATATATAGAATGATTTAGGAATTAGTTGACATCTTAATACTATCAAGTCTTCCTACCCATGAATATGGAATATCTGTTTATTTAAGGTTTCTTTAATTACTCTCTGCAAAATTTTTGGACATCTTTTGTTATATTTATTCCTAGGTAGTGTTTTTTTGATGCAGTTGTAAATTTTAAATCTCATTTTCTGATTGTTAGTATCTAGTATAGGAAGACAATTGTATACTGGTCTTGAGTCCAGTAAGCTTAATAAATCATTGACTGATTCTAGTAATATTAGTTAATTTATAGTAAGTATAGTCAAATCAGAATTTTCTCAGTGGATTCAGAGTTTCCTTCACCCCAGTTTGCATCTAAGTTCCAGTGGTTTCCACAGGGCAGTATAAGGACATGTGGGCATCTGATCCTCAGTATTCTTAGTTCCCATCTGGTCCTTGATTTGAGTCAACCTTTCACAGGGTGCCTGTTAAAATACAAACCACGAATGCTGCAGCTGCTCTACCTAAAATAAAATAAGGATTCCTGGTAGTGAGGCGGAGATTGTAAAACACGTGAAATCCAGCCATTGCTCCATTCAAAGGCCAATGAATGCATTAATCGGTTGAAACCAGGAGGATATACAGTGTTCTACCCTTTATATAGGATATCATTACTGTGGTTAATTTTATTTAAAAAAAATGGATCTCTTCAAAATATATTAGATCATTATATGTAACCATGAAATACTTTGAAATGCAAAAGGCTCACTGCTTTATCTTGAGGCAAGTTTATTTAAAGGAGCGTTTTTCCTTTATAGAAAGTGTTTCAAATCTGCTGTTTTTTCTATGAGGACAAGTAGCCAGTAGCATCCTACTTAGAACAGTGGTTCTCACGCTCGGTGTGTGTCAGAATCACCCAGGGAGCTCACTAAAACACAGGTTGCTGGACCCCACCCTGGGGTGGGGTCAAGGGCTTGTATTTATTACAATTTCCTAGGTGAGGTGAAAACCACTATTCCAGGGAGGATACTTGAACAGCCCTTAACTTAGAGATATTTAAACACACACATGCACGAATGCACACACATTTAATCTGTACCTTTTACACAAATGTGCCCCTTAAGAATGAATGAAAATGTAATAGTTTTTTTTGTGTTAAAATATATATAATATAAAATTTGCCATATTTAAGTGTACAGTTCAGAGTTTTAAGGACATTCACATAGTTGTGCAATCACCACCATCCATCTCCACAATATTTTCGTTATCCCAAACAGAAACTCTGAACCTATTGAACAAGAGCTCCCATTCCCTTCTCCCCTAACTCCTGGTAACCATCATTCTATGTTCTGTCTCTATGACTTGCCTATTCTAGCTACCTTATATAAATGGAATCATACGATATTTGTCCTTTTGTGTCTGGCTTATTTCATTTAGCATAATGTTTTCAAAGTCCATCCATGTTGTAGCCTATATCAGAATTTCACTCCATTTGACAGCTAAATAATATTCCATTCTTTTTTTAAAAGCATGTACTACACAGAGAATATTTTGAAAGTGGGTATTTGTGTTATTATGATGTTTTGAATGTTGAAAACAATGTATGTCACCTATACTAACTCATATCAATCCTTTTAAAATTGAAAACATTATTTATAAACTTTTTTTAAAATCTTTCAAATAAAAACCCTAAATGTATTTTAAATCATTTGTTAAAAATACAAAAATCCATCAGCTTCCTAATAGTCTACAAAGACAATTGCCAAACATCAAGGAAATCTGCAAGTTTCTAGAAGTAGTTCAACAAAAATATTTTCCTAATTATTGGATAGAATTGAAAAATGAATGTCAGGATTTTGTAAAGGGAACCAGTTTTGATTTCTTCCTGTTAGAGCTCTTTATAAAGTATCTCCCTCAGTCATGAAAGCCATTAAAACTGAGTAATGATTTCATCAAACAAACTGAACCCAGGTCCAATTCTTTAAATTGCTATGCACAGGATATTAAGGCAAGATTTTTAAAAATAATGAGGCATTTTCTACCGTATTGTGCTTCTCTAAATTATTAATCATAATATTTTTGTGAAAGCAAAGTGTTTGCTACCATTTAATAACTATTTTAAAATATAATTTCACCTTCATCTCACACTTTTTAAATTTTTATTTTTTGCATGTTTTATATAATAAAGAGTTCACTAGTAGCATAATATTGTAAAAACTTTACAAGCATATAAATGTGAATATATCAAACATATAGGCTCAAAAGTTCTTACTGATAGAAGTACCCAACCAAAAAGCTTTGGACACTGGTGTACACAAGGTTATCTTCATAGGAGGAATTCAGGGTTGCTCGTTTTTAAAACTATCAATTAATTGGATAAATATTACCTTCCATTCATTAATTTTACTCTTGAGCTCACTGAATGGCTTTTCTGAGTTTTCTTGTAACGTTTCTCCATGACAGCTATTTTGAATTCTTTATCAGTTGGATTACTATCTTCCATGACTTTGTGTTTGGTTTCTAGAGAATTCTTATTTTCTTTTTGTGATGCCGTGTTACCATAGTTTTTCCCAGTGCTTGCTGAATTATTCCTCTAGAGGCACATTTATTGTAGCAAACACTTTTCTTATTATAGCTTTGTTTTGATTCAAACTCTTCAAGCAATTGGTGATTAGAGGCTTTTCAGTAGGTGGCGCTATAGTGCTAGTTTTTGGTTTCCTGTACCTGAGCTGCCTCTGGCTGTATTTGACGATGGGCACATTCCATCACCCACAGCTTCTATTTGGGGTGTTGCCAGTACTCTTGTTGCTGCCCGCACCTCTTGGGAGGTGGGGGCCACGGTGCCTTGCTGTTGCTGCGGTTGCTGGCTTCGCCTCTAGGGGGCACAGGGATGGCCGACGCCTCCACCACATCCAGATCACCTGGGTGGAAGTGGGGGCGTGTTCGAGGGCCACCATCTCAGCCGCTGCCTGTTACCTTGTGGTCATTGGCGCCTTGCGGTTGGGATGTCGGAGTTCCGTGGGCGCCTCGGCTGCTGCTCCCAGGCTCTGAGCTGCGGCTGGGGGCGGGGATCATGGGGCTCCACCTCTGTTGATGCTCCTCTGCCTGTGGCCGCTGTTGGCCCTGGGCTGGCTGGCCAGAGTCACATGCTTGCCTTCACTGCTGCCCACTGGGTTCTCTCGGGCTGGGGGCATGGCTGGAAGTCCAGAGTCCTGGGCACCACCTCTGCTCTTGCTCTATTTCGCTGCCTCTATGTGCTCCAACCCACCCACCGTCATATGCACAGATATGCGGATCACCTGCGGTATCCTGCTGTGTTGGGCAGTGTAGCCTCTGTTAAGTTGTAGATGTTTTTGCAAGTCTTGAAACATTGGCCACTGGCCATGCTTCTGACCAGCTCTTCCGAAGGGCTGCAGCTGCCCCCCTGCCCACTGCTAACTCTTCTCTTCAACTGTGCCCCACAACGTGCTCTCTCCTTTCAGCCCACGTATTAGTTGGAATCCTCCAGAGAAACAGAACCAATATATGCCTGGCATATATTGAGTGATCAATAAACATTTGAATGAGTGACATAGATTTCTGTCATGCATACAGGTGCAAATGTTTCAAGTTTTATTTTTTTCCAATTTTTGTTTCCCTGAGACAAACTTCTCCCAACTATAGCAAGATATTAATTATCTATACAAATGTTTGTCCTTATGACGATTATGTAATGATTCAACACTGCACATGTATAAACAGCCCACACTGATAAAAAACACAATCTCTTTAAGCACTGTTTTTTGTAGCTGATTTGATCTATCTCTCTCAAGACTATGCTTCCACTTACTTAAATTGACTGGTTATCCCAGACAGACGGTCTTTACCAACAACAGGAATGAAGTTATTATAAATGAAATCTAATTGCAAAGAAAATTTTTGCTCTTTTATCACATTTTCTCTTATACCTTTTTGTTATCTGTTTTTCATGAGTCTAGTGGAAAATCCTATGGTTCAAATATCTTATTTTATGTGCCCGAGCGATTTAAGGTAAGGAAGAAGACATTTTATGATCCTCGTTTTGAGTATACACTAGTTATGAGAAACATAGCTTTAGAATATTTAGTTATAAGTTGCCAATTTAATAAGCTGTTTACTTTTTCATTTTTTTTTTCTATTTACATGGTGCAATATTATATTTCTCAAACTCAAATCTAACTGTGTTGCTCCCCCATTAAATCTCTCCTTGGATTGCCTTCACAATGACATTCAAACTCCGTAGCATAGCCCCAATGTCCAGGCCTCTATCTATTGCCATGTGTTTATTCCCAGAGTGACCTTGGCCATGCACGCACCGTCATCACCACTCACACCAAACCATTTGTACTTTCCAACATATTTTTCATGCCTCCCCACATTTGCATGTGTTGTTCCCTCTGCTTGGTATGTGACAACCCTACCCTGTGCTCCCCCCTCCCCCCTGCACCCTCCCCCTCCCCCCCAACCTCCCCCACTACCCTTACCCCAATTTAAAGCCTAATCATTCTTTTAAACTCACGTTAAGGATAACTTCTTTCTGGACACCTTGTCTTTTTTTTCTTTGTCGGTGTTACATAGACAGAAATAAGTGTATATGGTAAACACCGAAATTGGTTATTACTGTCTGTTAGATGAGATAAGTCCACAAATGGAACTGCATCTTTAGAAATATGCTTATTTGGATGATTTCCCTTGGCTGTCCACAAAGCCTAAATTCATCAGAATCCTATAAGCTCCATTATCCTCTTTATTCTGTGAGCTAGGACTGTAAATTTGCTGTCTGTAGATCCCAAACAAAACCTACACTGGATCATTTTTTCACTATGAAGGAATTAAAAATAGTGTTATTTTCACCATCAGGTTAGTTGTTACTTACCGTTTCTTCTTGAATAGGTCTAGGTACAGACAGGGTGCTTCTCTGAAGGCACTTATGACCTAATGTGAAATGTTAATCCTGTACACATAAAGAGAAAGTACATATATATGTAAGTATACATCTGTATGTATATGTATATATGGGTATATACATCTGTATGTATATGTATATATACACACACGTGTGTGTTAGTGTGTATGTAATTGTAGCCTGAGTGAAAGAGTGAAGGCAGGAGTGCTAAAGGATTATTCATGCAGTATTGAGTAGCCATTGACAATAGAAGAATAGGAGAATGAGGTAAAGTGGAAAGGACTGTTAGAAACTTTTCAGTGGAATGTCTAAAAATCAAGCTAAAGAAAAAGAAATACCCAAAAGGATGAGGGCATCCGTAAAAGGCTTGTTAATTTTTAGGATAAAAGTCTGCTATGGTGTATAGAATATACTGGATAAGAGAAAGATGGAAAAGGAATGTAAATTAGGGTAATAGGTCGTCTGTGTGTGGTCTAGTGTGTGGGCAGTAGAGACGGGAAAGACAGAGATGGTGTCCACCATGAAGGAAGTATTGTCAGCCTTTGGGCATTCTCCAATCAACAACATGAACATGACTGGGAGAGCAGACCACTATTTTGCTCAAAACCAGCAATCCAGTGGCTTCCATTTCCACACAGAATAAAATCGAAATCCATGAAATGGCACACAAGGCCCTATATGCTCTGACCCATTTCCTACCATTTGTCTCACTGCTAACTCCGCTTCAGCTACTATGGTGTCTTGTTTTTTCTGGATCATGTCAAGCTTTTGGCATTGGTATTTTGTACTTGTTCTTACCACGACCTGGAATTCTCTTTCCTAGCTCTCATGGCTAGCCCTCCCATTTCCTTCAGGTTGCTGCCCAATATCACCTCATCAGATAAGCCTTCCTTGACTATCCTAACTAAACCAGCACTCGCCCATTCCCACCAGTTTCTATGCACTGAGACTGATTTTTTTAAATTATTTTTTTGGTGAGGGAGATTGACCATGAGCTAACATCTGTGCCCATCTTCCTCTATTTTGTATATGGGATGCTGCCACAGCATCGCTTGATGGGCGGTGCGTAGGTCCACGCCCAGGATCCGAACCTGTGAACTCCAGGCCACCAAAGAGGAGAGCACAAACTTAACCACTATGCCACTGAGCCAGCCCTGAGACTTCTTTTTTAACATAGGACTTGTCCCTACTTGACATTATAATATACACGTTTTGGCTTGTTTACTGTCTTTCTCTCTGATTATAATGCAAGGTCTAGAAGGGCAAAGATTTTGTTCTGTTTACTGATATATGCCCAGAACCCAGAGAAACTCCAGGTACAGAGTGGGTATTCATGTTGAAAAATGCTAATCCGTGTTGAAAATCCCCATTGAAAAATGACCATGACAGTGACTGAGCGTGGAATAGGGAGGTTGTAAGAATTATGGGTAGCTGAAACCAGAGGGCAGTAAATAAGGCATAGAACAGGAGGCTTTGGGGGACAGAGAGGCATCCGGCCTAAGCTTAAGGGTGGAGAAGTCTCTTCTATAGTTGATATTAGACTAAACTCTGTCTGCTTTTTCTCTCAGTTTCTAGCTTCTTCATTCAACAGTGCATTTATTCATTTTCCAACACTGTCCTAAAATAAGACCATTTCTACCAGTTTCAATTCAATTGCCAGTTTCAATTTAATTCAATTAATCTGATTTCTGATAGATATCTGATACCAAAATGGGTTTGAGGTAGACCTCTGTGTGCCAAATTCATAAAGGAAATCGTGAAAAACTAGGATCTCTCAGCCAGATTCAGTATAAAAGATGGATCAGGATGTGGAGATAGAAATACATTTCTTTGGAGAGAGCTACCTTCTTCATCTCAAGCCTAGTGAAGAGGGCTGTCCATGGGATCACCCACATCCCATGCGTTTTCTGCAGTTGGGTGGCACAAAGCATTGGTGTCTGACTCCTATGTGGGGTACCCAGAGAGTGGAAAATATGCCCACTACATGTGGCTACATGGTTGTCCTCCTTTCCCAGGACTTACTGGTCCAAGAAATGCTTCTGGGGACCAAATATGGACAAAACAAAAGGAAAAAACTGCAAAGAGATGGAGCATTCTGAAAATTTTCCAAGAGAATTTCTGCAGAAGTGTGAGAAAAAACCCAATATTGAGACTCCATTAAGGATAGGGTGCTAGAGATGTTGAAGCTGAGGGGTTATTAGGAGTGACTGAAAGTATTACAAACATCACAGGAATTGACATTGGAGGGAACACTTGTGGAGTCTTCTAAACGGTCTTGAAAACACCCATTGGAGAGTCAGATTTAGCCATCTGCCAGTGCAGGGCTCGTGAAACCACACAGTCAGATAAAGAAGTGTATTATCATCTTATCTCTGCCCCAATCACTTCACCTTCCCCACTTTGACCTTAGCAGCCATAAAACCAGTAGATAGTGAGTGGGGGAAGAAATGAGAGGGGAGGCAGAACATAAGCCAACGAGCTTCCCTTCCCTAAATTCTCCCTCTTAACCAGAGGCCAGTGGTCACCTATTTCTGACCTGAGCATGGGAGAGAAGAGAGAAGTTCTATCATTAAATGTAAAAATGTAGACTTCTCTTCCTCTTTCTCTTGTCTTTACTTCTCTTCCTGAGCAATTCAGTGGTGGAGATGAGAGACTGGTTAATATGGGGAGTTGAGCAAGTGAGTAAACATATTAAAGTGATCTTGGAGCCAAGTGTCTCATTGCCAGAGAAAAGGAGTTACAAATATGGAAAGGATGAAAACTAGAATAAACGGCATGATGTTGGATTGGAATTGGAGATATCTGTGTGAACTCGTGGTTCAAACAGACAGATAGATAATAGAGATTTAAATGTGTATATATATGTAACAATACATGTATATCTCTATGTATTCCCTAGATCTGTCTGTTGAGAGAGCCTAGGAACAGCAACACCCTGATACCAATGAGCACACCTAGCACCCAGATCTTGCTTCTAAATAATATTCTCCACTAACAGAAACCAGACCTCCTTGGAGAAATGACTGATTCCAAGACTAAGTCAAAGAAAGTACGAGATGAGCCTGAAACATCATATTGTACCAGAAGACAAGGAAGTGCTCACATAATGATGCAGACATATCAAAAAAACAGAAGACAACTTTAATGGGCTTCTACTTGCCAAATTGGGGGCAATTTGAGCATTAAAATAAATAACAGTGGTAACAAACCATAATCCATTGAGTAAAACAGGAAAATATGAGTTTATCCAAATATAAATAAATGAATATATTGAAAATTTGGTGAGGAATGGGATACTTATATAGTTTCAAAGTACTTCTCCACCAAATACTTATTAATTATAAACAGCAATTAGGCAAGTGATCAAATGAACATCATTAGTTATGGGACAAATTGAAATCCTGCGCCATCTGATAGGACACAATGGGAACATAATGTCACACCTACAATAGCCCTGTCAGAGAGCATAACCTGAAGCTAATCATGAAGAGTCATCAGAAAACCCCAAGTGAGGGACAACAAAATGAGTGTGATCTTCAAAAGTGTTAAAGTTATGAAGGCCAAGGAAAGATTAAGGAATTATTCCAAACTTAAAGACTAAAGAGACATGAAGCATAATTCTGAACTGGATCATTTTTCTAAGAAAGATATTGAAACAAATGGTGAAACTTGAGTGGGGCCTGAGGATTAGATGAGAGTAAGGTCTCAGTGTGCACTTCCTGATTTTCATAGTCATATCCCTGGTTGTAGGAAATACAGACTGATGTATTCAGAGGTGATGGGCATTAGGTCAACAATTTGCCTCCAAATGGTCTAGGAAAAAATGCCTTTGTACTGAATTTGCAGTAATTCTGTAAATTTGTGATCACTTTTAAAATATGAGAACACTTTGTACTTTTCTTCAAGTACATAAGTTTTTTTTTTAACCTGCCTTCAGCTTCAAATAAAAGACCTAGAACCTCTGGACATTCAGATTACCAAACCGAGATTGTTTATTGCATTAGAATAGAGGCACATGAAACCTGCCATGAGTTTTTATCCAGTGGCAGAGGAATTGTATCTGTTTTTGGATAAAGCTTAACAGAGCAGAAGAAAGAAGAATAAAGCTGAAATTTGATTACATTACAATTCATTTTTTTTTCAGTATATTATTTGCAAAACCATGTGTCCCTTCATTTGATATACATTTAGGTATTGTTCTATTCCAGAAAATGTGCTAATTACTAAAGTTACAAAGATGAATAATAACCTCAAGTAGGTCATAGCATGGTGGGAAGACCTACATGTAGAAGTATGGGAACACAGTGCTATGTGTTATTATAGAAATATAAAAAAATGCATACTGCATTGGAAGCCAAAGAAGGGAATAACTAACATTAAATAAGTAATCAAGAAAGACTTCACCAAAAAGATGACATTTTAAGCTGGGTTTTGTAGTTTGAAAAGAAGTTTGCCAGCAAGGCAAGATGATGCTGGAAGGAGCATTGGCCGTAGAAAAGATTTACAACTTGTGCAAAGCCTTGGTCTCTTAAAAGGGCTTTGGATCAATGGATGGATGGATGAAGGGAGGAAGGGAGAGAGGGAGAACAGAGAAAGGTTCAGTTTGACTGCAGGGTATGGAATGAGGGTGAGGAGGAGGTATTAGGTAGGGAAAGATTTGATTCTTAAGGATACCTCAATCTGCGTTCCATCCACTTCTTTCCAAGATATTTTATTCTTCATGTTACAAAAAAAAATTCATGTTTTTTAATGTAAATCTCTTGCATTTCTGTGTGTTCTCTAAGTGTGTAGCAGACTGTTAAGAATTATTGGTGGCACATTGGAGATGGAGTCTATTCTTCTTGACTTCAGATAGGACTTCTGAGATTGTGGTTGGGGGTCTTGATAAATTGCCATTTACTCTGCCAAATCACTGCTTGAATAAAAGTTCAGATTATTTCCCAGAAATTATTAAACGCTTTCTTAAACTCATATTAAGGAATGTCATATGAGAATTTCTTTAAAAATTTGTTGGTTCATGTTGTTTGGTTAAATATCTCAGAAAACAGATTTAGTTTTCTCTTTTCTTCTCCTGAACTATAGCTAAGACTATATAAACTAACAAGCTTTGAATTTTTGTCTTGTTTTGTTTTTGGTCTGAGTAGGTTGCGTTTTCTAGATGTTTCCTTAGTCAGATGCCCACATGTAGACAAAGGATATAAAAGAAAATGAAAATCAGGAGTAAGTGGCTGAACCACAAGAGAACCAAACAGAAAGATTTGTTACAATCTAGATTTCTTCCAATATTTCTTCCATTCTACTTCTTCTAGTGGGCATTTTAAATATAGCAGCTTAGTTACATAGATAAGAGTCCTAGATAAGAGTCCTGAAAATCAGCTGAACATTAGAAATATTATTTAAAATATTAAACTTTGTGAAAATGTAGAAACAGAAGTTCATAGGAGATAATCTCCTCTAATAGTTACATAATCATTTTAATATAGGAATTTCAGAGAATTGATTTTTTCTAACATGAAATATTTTAATAATACAAGGATGTTTGGATAATAATAATCTCTCAGCACTTTCAAATATTCACACTTAAATGAAGTATATGTTGGGATTGCTGGGAAGATGGGAGCATAAGAGGACTCTGAATTCGCTTCCTCCCATGGACACAACAAATTTACAACTACCCTTGGAACAATTACCCCTGAGAGAGAAAGGAAAACTAGATAAAAAAGAACCCCCACAATGAGGGACAGTGCTGACTAAGGTGGAAGAGGCAGAAATTCCTTTCTGGAGAGGAAAAAGTCACATTTCAGCTGCAGTGTTTCATAGCTGTGACAAATCTTAAGGTACAAAGCGTTTCCTGGAGGAGTGGGAGATCTGAGTGGGAGAGCTTTAACACAATAGGCAGCATTTGGACTCAGCACAACTGAGACGAATATCATAATATCTGGCTTTGCTGGCTATTAGCAACAATGGGGAATACCACTAGAAAAGCTATCTGGTGTAAGGCAAAAGAAAAGCCTGCTCTTAAAGGGCTCATGCACAAATTCACCCATTTCAGAAAGCAACCTAAAATCACCAGAAAGGTGCACAGTCCTTTGGTGAAAGGAGACTCACTTGATAGGCTCTGGGTGCACCTCAGTGAGAGGTGAGACCTCCCCAGGCTGGGACCATCTCCCCAGGGACCGAGACATTGGCAGCAGCCATTATTGTGACCTAGTAGTATAGATACTGGCAGACACCATTGGAGTACTTCCCCTGGTCTATTAGCCCAGGGTCTGCCCCATCCACTAGAGCACCAGTTTAATCCAGCTCAGCCAGGGCAGGCAGCCTATTCTAGGGACTGGCCCCACCCAACAGCAAGCCCTCAGGCAACTTGTGGGCCTGCATAGATGGGGTGTGTGGGACCTCTGCGGTGGGGTGAGTGGGTCCATTTCAGTGGATTGGGGCATGCACATGGAGCAGGACAATGTTGAAGGGGTGTGTGGCCCTGCAGGTGGTGGGGCTTGTCAGCTGCAGCAGACTTGTACTTCTCAAACAGCCACGTAAGGGATCCGCCCCACCTTCCAATGCCTGAAACAATTGTGTGCTGCCACACCTGGGGCCGGTCCCACCCTGCTGCACTCCTGAAAGAGCTAACAACAGCTTTGCAGGTTGGAGATCAACAGCAATTATAAGCCCCTGAGCCTAGCAATCAGCCATGCTGGGGGCCTACTCAACAGAAAAACTATAGCAGGAATGTGCTATTAGACCTCGCAGCCAACTGTGCTGGGTCTTCCGTCACCCAATAAAATGACTGAAAGGACCATAGCAGCCATACGCATCTGAGCATTACAACCAGCTGGCCAGGGGACAGCCTAGCCTCCCTGGGCACCTGCAGCAAGAGCAACCCTGCCACAACAGAAGGACACATGTAGCCCACACAGGGGACACTCCTGGAACATTTGGAACTGGTGACAAGAGGGAAGCACACTGCTGGACCTCATAAGACATTTCTAACATAAGGCCATCTCTCTAAGATTGAGAGACATAGCTGATCTATGTAATACATAGATATAAGCATGAAGAAAGAGGCAAAATGAGGAAACAAAGAAATATATTCCAAATAAGGGAACAGGATAAAACCCTCAGAAAAAGAACTAAATGAAATAGAGATAAACAATATACTTGATAAAGAGTACAAACTAATAGTCATAAGGATGCTCACTGATCTTGGGAGAAGAATGGGTGAACTCAGTGAGAACTTCAACAAAGAATTGGAAAATATGAAAAAAAAAACCAATCAGAAATGAAGAATACAAGAATGGAAATAAAAAATTCCCTAGAGGGACTCAATAGCAGAGTAGATGATTCAGAAAAATGGATCAGTGAGCTAGTCTAGAAAGACTAGAGGAAAAGAAAAAAGAATTAAAAAGAACAAGGACAGTCTAAGGGGACAACATCAAGTGCACTAACATCAGTATTATAGGTGTTCCAGAAGGAGAAGAGAGAGACAAAGGGGCAGAGAATCTATTTGAAGAAAATAGCTGAAAACTTTCTTAACCTAAGGAAGGAAACAGACGTCCAGGTACAGGAAGCACAGAGGCACCAAACAAGAGAAACCCAAAGAGGCCCACGCCAAGACACATTATAATTAAAATGTCAAGTTAAAGATAAAGAGAGAATCCTAAAAGCTGGAAGAGAAAGGCAACAAGTTACAAACAAAGGAAACCCCATAAGGCTACGAGCTGACTCCTCAGCAGGAAGCTTACAGGCTAGAAGGGAGTGGGGTGATGTGTGTAAAGTGCTGAAAGGAAAAAACCTACAACAAGAATACTACCTGGTAAGTTTATCATTCAGAATGGAGGGAAGATAAAGAGTTTTCCAGACAAGCAAAAACTAAAGGAGTTTATCACCAGTAAACCAGCCTTACAAGAAATGCTAAAGGGACTTATTTAAGTGGAAAAGAAAATTATAAAAAAAAAAGAAACCAATAAAATCACTAGTAAAGGCAAATACACAATAAAAGTAGCAGATCAACCACCTATGAAGCTAATATGAAGGTCAAAAGACAAAAGTACTAAAATTATCTATTTCCATGATAAGAGGGTAATGGATACACATGCACAAAAAAGAGGTTACATATGATATCAAAAATTCAAATGTAGGAGGAGGTGAGTAAAAGAGTAGAGCTTTTAGCAGAAGGGCAAACTTAAGAGTCCATCAACTTAATATAGATTGCTATATAGGCAGGTTATTATATAAGAACCTCATGGTAATCACAAACCAGAAATGTATAATAAATACACAAAAAATGTATAATAAATACACATATAATACTAAAGAAATCCATCAAACCACAAGGGAAGAGAGTAAGAGAAGAGAAAGGAACAGAGAAGAATTACTAAAACACCCAGAAAAAAAAGTAACAAAATGGCAAAAAGTGCATACTTATCATTAGCTACTTTAAATGTCAATGGACTAAGTGCTCCAATGAAAAGACATAGCATGGCTTATTGGATAACAAAACAAGACCCATATGTATGCTTCACACAAGAGACACGCTTCAGATCTGAAGACACTCACAAACTGAAAGTGAAGGGATGGAAAAAAATACTCCATGCAAATGGCAATGAAAAGAAAACCATGGTAGCAATACTTATATCAGACAAAATAGACTTTAAAACAAAGACTGTAACCAGAGACAAAGAAGGGCACTACATAATGATCAAGGGAACAACCCAACAGGAAGATATAACACACATAAGTATCTATGCACCCAACATAGGAGTACCTAAATATGTAAAGCAACTATTAATAGACATAAAAGGTGAAATAGACAGTAACACAATAATGATAGGGGAATTTAACACTCCACCTACACCACTGGATAGATCATCCAAACAAAAGATCAATGAGGAAACATGGGCCTTAAATGACGTATTAGACCAGAAGGACTAGGTAGATTTTTACAGAATATTCTATTGAAAAAAACCACAGAATACACATTCTTTTCAAATGCACATGGAACATGGATAGATCTGGGATAGATCACACATTAGGCCACAAAACAAGTCTCAATAAATTTAAGAAGATTGAAATAATACCAAGCATCTTTTCTGACCACAACAGCATGAAACTAGAAATCAACTACAGGGAGAAAATCAGAAAAGCCACAAATATGTGGATATTAATAAGTCTACCTATGTCAATTTAAGTACAAAATAAAAATCCTAGGTGATAAGAAGGAATTGGATCATAATTTAATCAACAGCATTATTCTTTTTAATGAAATATAAAATAATGGTGAATCATAATACCAATGGCATCTTTGATTCAATAAAATATGATAATGGATTTTGGCATGAATTCTACCTGCCCTGACATAAAAATTATGTTCTCTGCTTTCTTTTTTGTACTGTCTAGCATACCCTTAAGCATCTTCCATTTTCATCATTTCTAAATTACTTTATTTTAAATGTGTCTGAAACATAGCATAGGATTTATGAGCCAAATTTGTCTTATTTCTACCAATAAGTAGATTTCATGATTATCACAAATCTTTTGTCATAGTTTTCTTTGTCTTCTCTTGGTTGACTGAAATTCATTCTCCAATAGTTTCATAAAGAAGAGCCCATGAGAACAATATTTCCTACAGTACTGCACGTTTAAGGATATTTTACTAACATTTTTACACCAAAGGACAGTTTGTCTTGCACTTTCTTCCTTTCACAATCTTGTGGGTGTTGCTTTGCTGTCTTTCAGTTGAATTTTGCCAGGAAACCAGAAGCCAGTCTTTTACCCTCCTTACAAGTAACCTTTTTTTGGCCTTGCCGCCCCCAAAATTCTTTCTCTTCAAAGTACAATAATTTTACTAGAATACATTTTGGTGTTAACCATTCTAGTTTGATTTTTCCCTAGCACAGAGTATGCCTTTTAATATGTTCATTCCGTTTTTATTGTTGTTGTTGATCTCAGGAAAATTTTCTTGACTTGTATTATTTTGTTTTTTTCTTTGGGATTCCAATCTTTATTAGAATTCTTTTGTCTGATTTTTGTATCTGGCTGTTCTCCCTGATCCTTTTAATTCTTTCTTTGTTCTCATTTCATTCACTTTTCTCATCTGGCATCTATAACCATTAGAGCACTGTCTTCAATTTCTATTTTTCCTAGTGCTCCTTCCAATTTCACTTCTCTCTCTCATTTTTAATATAATAATTCTGAGTTCTGCAAACTTGTATTTTATCTACTGTTATCTGATCATCATTTCCTTAAGTTCTCAAATCCACTTACATAGAGCTTATTGATTAAGATTTTTTAAATCTTGGAGAAATATTCCATCACTCTTTTTGTCTGCACTGTGGCAACATTTGTTTCTGGTGAGTGTTATTTCTCTACTGGTAAGTTTTGCTTCTTTCTTTCAAGTTGTTTTTTAAAGCATCTTGTATCAATGATATCCCAGTTCCTGGTTGTTATTTTCTATTTTTTCCCCATTATTGAATGAGTTAGATTTAGTGAAAATTTTCTAGGTAAGGAAGGAGTCAAGGGAACCTTCCAGATTTTTTTTTTTTTGGTGAGGAATACTAGCTCTGAGCCAACATCCATTGGCAATCCTCCTCTTTTTGCTGAGAAAGATTGGCCCTGGGGTAATATCTGTGCCCATCTTCCTCTATTTTATATGTAGGATGCTGGCAAAGCATGGCTTGATAAGCAGTGTGTAGGTCCATGTCCAGGATCTGAACCTGCAAACCCCGGACCACCAAAGTGGAGTGTGCAAATTTAACCACTATACCACCAGGTCAGCCCCCCAGATTTTTAATATAAAGGATTCTGTCCTCTGTTGCCATAGAGACAAATAGCTTCCTGCAAGTATGGCCAGTTGTTGCATTTCTTTTTTTGTAGCTCATTTCTTCCACCTCTTTGAAACAAACCAGGTTCAAGAAGCCTACTGTTTCCAACCCTTTTTCCCCACTCATTGTTACTAACAAAGAACCTAGTTGTATATTTCAGTTGAGGGCGCCATTTTCAGGAAATGTAATTTTCCTGCCATTTCCTAAGATCTGCCCACTTAGGTCAGCCATAATTCTCCAGGCTTTTACTCTTCATGTTTGCCTGCTTGCTTCTGCCAGATCTCAGCTGTTTTTGACATTTGGTACCAGCACTTTAGACTATAGGGATTACTCCCATCTCCTAGTTTTGCTCAAAATGGGGGTATTTGTTTCATGATTTCCAGGGGAAGAAGGAGAAAGATGATGATTTATGCAGCAATGCTCATAACCAAAAATCTGCTTAGATCATTTTAGTTTATATTTACTGGAAATAATATTTTCTGTGGGAATCAGCTTTTGGTTAATACAATACATAGTTATAGGACAATTTTTTGAGATCTCATCCTCACAACTAATTGCTGTATTGCTAGTATAGTGCAAATATTAGGGTAACATTCAGTTTAATTAAATGTTAAATCATAGAGTGGGAAATGACAATACCCTTGCCCAAAAAGCAAGGATACTATTTGCAGAAATAACAAAATCCATGAAAATGTTTTATTTCCTTTGATACCCAGTGGCTAGAATCTATTATCCACTAAATAATGTTTTAGGGGCTTCCCCCTCCCCACCTCTGCAAATTTCTCCAGTCTTTGCTGTTGCTGCAGGGCCTGGCACCGTCTTCTGACCATCAGCCCTTCATTGTGGTTGCCTGATTCTGCACTAAACACTTTTACACTCACAGAAAAGGATCTTCACTAAGCACAACATGGCCACACTCTCAACATATACACGTGCATCAAAGAGAATATCCAGAAAGTGATCTACTAAGCATATGGTAAATAAAAAAATGTAATTGTTTTTTTCCTAATTTCACCTTCCATTTTGCTCTTGTGTAGGAAAAGATAAGAACATTGTTTCAATGTTCAGTTGGGATGGCATCTAATAAACAAGAAAGAAAACTAAGGCTTCATAAAAGCAGTGATGATTTCTTTTCTAGAACAGGCTCTGGAGGCATTGCTATTTACCTGAACATAATGTCCTTCAAAGTAGAAGATGATATCTAAGCCATCTGAGGTCTGTTCTGACCTCCCAGCCTGTGATTTAGGTGTTTACTTAGGATGTATTCTGTTGATCCCATTAAAATCTCTACCAGTGAGTGACAGAACAATGTGCTTTTTAAACTTGTCCTATGCTTTCTTTTCAGATTAAAAATTTTCAAAATTATAAACACATTAAATGGCTCAGAGTAGAATACCAACATTAGTTGAAGAGAAATAGATGATTCTTTCTGATATGAAAAAAGAAGTAACAATACAAAAATACAGGTCTATTTCTTCATTTTTCCTTGAACCAAAATGGGACTTTTCAGTGTTGAAACAAATGTTTGCTTAGGCAATTCCTTGAAGCACTATTCAAAAAATATGTTCTGTGCATATATTGAACTCCGAAAAAGGAACATAATACTTCCAACAATGGTGGTCGACCTCCTATAAATGTCTTAAATTTAAAAAAAGAGGCAAACTGTTGTTTTTCTCACTCTATAGAAGGTTAAGTTTGGGGCCTTGTTATGTTTATTTCACTACCTAAACCAACTTTGGTTCTGACCAGAATGATGATCTTACGTTTATCTCAGATTTAATGAAACCCACTAAAGTTGTCCCTCTTCGATAGTCTGGCTTTATTTGGAGTACAAACTGCAGCGCTTCTCATGAGGAAAAAAAATCCAATTTTGAAAACTCAGGTCTAACTACTCTAGTGACTTTCAAATCAGATTTATTATGCAGAATTTTACACAGTAGAAGTAAATTTTTGAATGATTTGATATTGAAATGTATATGAATTTTTAACTATAGACTAAGATATTGTTTAGAAATAGACCCAGTTCCCTTTTAGAAAATATTTGAATTTTTCCCATTGATAATATAATTCCCTAAAATTTTAGCTTCTTAAAAAATCTAAATTAAAAAAAATTAATTTTTAGATGTTTTTCTAAAAATTAAAAAAATTATACTTTTTTTTCTTCAAGGATCAATATCTAACATTTTTTTTATGACTACCATACAATCAAAATACGGTCCAATTGGACTCATCAAGTCATGGCTGAATTGTCCATGAGTTAGGGAGTCAGCTGTCCAGCCTTATTCTTCTGTCACCCACTGTTTGCCCTTCTAGGGTTCAGCCTAATATGTAGGATGGAAGGATAAAACAGGTGGACAATCAGTCAACAATTTGTGTTCTGATAGCAAAATGTTTGGTATTAGATAGAAAAATCCTTTAAAATTAGCTGAGTTTTTCAACTTTTACTCGTGTATTTTGGCCTAGTATAGGCTTAATCTGTGATTTTTCAGCATGTTTATGGTTGTCCTGAAACACTGCTGTTAAAGTACAACCATACTCTAAAGAGTTCACTAACTATTATTCTATTTGAGAACTATTTTCAGAAGTAAATGTTATTGCAAAAGTCGCAGGAATATGTGGTATTTTGTTTTAAAAGTCAAAACTTAATCGGCAAAAACATGGTGTTCAGAGGGTGAATAGCTGGTTTGGTAAATTTTTGGTTTTAAGAAATAGTGGCTCACCTAAGTAACCTCAAGGATAGTGAGGTTTATCATAAAGATATGTAAGCATTGGGATCAAAAGGCCATCAGGACTTGGCAGCTGTGCTCTCCATCTCCCTCTCTCTCAGAAGCCAGGGAATCCCTTGCAAGGTGTTATCTGCCCCTCAACCTATAACTGCTCTCTCCCTTCTCTCCCAGTGGCCTTTACACTGGCCTCTAATGGCCACCTGTGCCCCACTTTATCGTAGTTAACTGGCCCATCTTATCACTTTCTCAATTCCAGACTACTGACAGTGGAATGTGATTTACCTGGTTTACCTTTCCAACTCGGCTTGGCGCCCCTAGAAAGCCTATGGATTTGCTGCCTGTGGCAGAATACAGAGGGTTGCCAATTCTTTCCTACTCACATTGAAAGACGAAATATAATTTCTCTCCCCTTGAAAGTGGGCCTGCCTTAGTGATTTTCTTGACAAACAGAAAATAGCAGAAGTAACTTGGAAAAAGAACTTCCAAGGTTAGGTCAGGAGAAGCCTTGCAGCTTCTACCTGAGTCTCTGGTAGAACAACAGTCTCTCTCAGAGCCCTGAGATGTTGTGTCCACCACCTTGCTTGAAAGACATGTGAAAAGGCTTTGAGACTACGTAGAAAGGGAGAGGGGCTCAGCTGAGTCCAGCCTTCCAATGCCCCCACTAAATGCCAGCCATGTGAGTAGTGCCATCTTGGACACTCCAGACCAGACCACCCATCAACTGAATGCCACCAACTGTCTCTAGTCAATGCCATGTGCAACTGAATCACCTGCATGAGCACTGCCCAAATTCCTGACCCACAGAGTTATGATATGTAATAAAATTGTGGTGGTTTTAAGTCACTAAATTTTAGGATAGTTTGTTAAGCAGCAACAGATAATTGAAACACCTCTGCTCCAATCAGCTCTGACTCAAAGGGATACAAACAGAGCAAGCTAAGCCTGCCCAGAGAAGGACAATGGGTGGCAGTTTCCTTATGGGAAAGACTGCATGTCCTCAGGAGTTGTCATTAAAATCCTTACATTTATTGCTGTCCTTAATTTCCCTTGAAGATATAACACGGAGGAATGGGATTAAGTTACAGCTAGACTCGGTGGGATTTAGATTAAAAACACAAAGGCACATCTAGGTGATAGATGAAACCACTGACGTCAGTAGCCAGATTGCAACTTAATCATAGCAAAAAGAGGATAATCATATTCAAAAGAGATGTGCCCTTGGTTGACTTAAGGATAATTAAATCTGAAAGTCAAGACCAATCTTTGTCAATCTCATACTTTCATGGTCATCTGAAGCAGAGAAATTGATACATTTTAATGATGCATCAACTTTTTTGACCCCTTGCCTAAATGTATTTTGGAGATATTCACTTGGAAGTGAAAGATATGTGTTGTGAAAAAACTTATGTGTAGATATTTTTGAAGAAAAAATCTAAAACTTAGAAACCAATTACATAGACATTATTAACTAAAAAGAGATAAACTATTACATTTCTCATAATCCATGGCAGTTACATAAAGACAACTATTTTCTCTGAAACATTATAAGTTTCAGCCTTCAATCTACATATTTCTCCAGAAACCTCCACAAGCATCTATGCGATGTGTTCATTGTCCGGTATATTCTGACTTGCCTTGAAAATAGTTGACTCTCTCAATTTACCTTGTTGATACAGAGTAAAAACCTTGATGTCACCAAGATATTTCTGCAAATTATTAAAAATTAATAAAATGTGAAAGGAGACCTTTGATCCTTGTGAAATGTGTTCTCCATTTTCCCTTGGACTAATTGGGACAATTGTGTTAATTATAATGAATTCCAGATGTCCTAGCCTTCGGTTAATATTTTTTAAAGTATTAACTATTTTGACCATGCCTGAGATCTCCTATTAGACTGTAAACTCCTTGTAAGCCCAGAGGCCAGGTCTTTCTTGTAAGTAGCCAAGAAGAAAGAAACAATACAAGTTCTATTCATTTTTCTGGCAGTGTGATAATTCACACTTCAAGTATAATGAAGTTACCAGTAATTGACAGATTTTTTTTTACTGTCTAGCATTTTTTAACTGTCTTTCTCAAAATGGCTTTTCCTCTAGGAGAACAGCCTTCTCTATTTCATCCATGTGATTTGAATGGACAGAAGACCACCTCCAACTCCAAGGGTGAGATATCATGCACTTTAGTCAATCAATACATCTTATCCCCTTGGGCAGAGAGATTTTCTTAGAGATGGGCAAAAAACCTAATAAAAACCAAAGTGGTATGTTCTGGGACTTCTGCAAAAATAAAGGCTTTTTCTTTGGTTTGCAGGAGCTCCTGAAAGGCGCTCTTTTTCTTCTCTTGGATGTGAGGTTGGAGATCTGAAATTATGGTAACCTTTTTGCTACCAGGTAGGGACATCATTGCCCTGCCAGGGGTACTGTGTGAAGCAGGAAAAGCAGGTTAGGGAGACAGACACAAACTGGGTCCTTGGCGACTAATCTGAGCCAGTGGATGAAGTCTCGGCTCAAGTACACATCTGGATTTTGCATTTTTATGAACCAATAAGTTCTCTCATTACAAAGGTGAGTTTTATTTTGGTTTATGTTTTGCAACAACAAGGTTTCTAACTGATGCAATGTCTTCTGTTTTACCACAGCATCTTTGAATGACTTGGAGATAAACTTCAAGTTCCATTAGGGCAGATATTTTTGCCTGTTTTGTTCACTGCTGAATCCTATTGCCATAAACACTGCCTAGTAATATTAGATGCTTAGTAAATATTTGTTGATGGAATATACAAAGTCAGCTCAACCTTTAAGAAGATCAGTTATTGATAATATATGCCTAATGAAAGAAGCTAAATGCATGTTCCTAGAGAATACATGTAAAATTAGAAACACCTAATAATGCTTTGGATATGTTTAAAAAAATAAACTAAAATTGTTGGTGAGGGTCAACCAATGGTGTGCTAGAAACTGGCTTGCAGCTTGCCCAGGAGAACAGACTGTGCCCTTCTCTTCCCAACTCTACATAGTCAATACACTTGTATTTGACATGGTCAAGATCAATGATAATTTCATGCTAGTCAACATAATCTGGCTAATGACATTATTTCTAATCTTGTTAAACTTTCTCCCTAATTCAGATAATCAAATTAAGACAAAAATATTTAGACCTTCACTGCTCAGACTGCGTCCTTGGGAAAAAAAAGCTGGTGAAAATATAAGTCCCAAATTAGAGGGACTGGTCAGGAGCAGGTTCGATTCTGTTGGTCAGGACTGAGAGGGGTGAAGTGGAGCCTAGCAGAACAGCAAGAGACCGTAGATCTGATCCAGAGATACTTGCCCCAGGTGGAATTATGTTCAGCTTTTGTTCAAACATCCAACGTTTTGAACAGTTGTCTTTCTTTTTTGTTGTTGTTGTTAAATGTCTGCTGTAAAAATGTGCTTAAAGAGGAACAAATATGCACTTTGGTTAGAGAGAATTAAAATAGACTGTATAAAATTACCTAAGTCAGTCCAGAAAGTGTTCTACAAGTTAGCACTGGATTCTAAATCAAAAGGCCCCATATAACCATTTACATCTACATGAATAGAGATAAACTACTTCACCTCCCTAGGCTTTGTTTTCTTATTTTAAAATTAGCAAAGTTGAATAACAGATTCGAAGGTCCCTTCATATTTTAACATGTATTGGTTCTAAAGGTGATATCTCTCTTATATTGCTGAGCCAGTTTCCACAGAAAATCCAACACACACATTTTAATGAGGGCTAAATGCAGGTCTGTGGAAGGAGAGTAGAGGTAGGACAGATGACCTATTATATAATTTCCAGGTAGAGTCTTTTAGAAACTACTTACAAAGATGCACTTAGAAAAGTAATATTAAGTGTCACTAGTGTTAACATAATTGTTGAAATCCTGATGAAATGAATACTAGTTGGCTTTTTAAATCCCTCTCCTCCCATTGCTATATATTAACTGTAAACAGATGCAAAGGATATTATTAATTTCTACTATACAGATCAAAAATTCCTTCATTTATTCAATAATTATTTATTAGATGCCAAATGGTCACTATCCTCAGATATTTAAAGATAGGAGAGGGAATTAACTACTTAAGACATCCTAAGATAGTATTGAATTAATATAAAATAAGTTGATTAATTTGGTGAAAGAGGAGAGTAATCAAGACTAGGTTATTTAATGAAGTCTTCATGGAGAGAGTGGTTTTGATACCTCGTCTTAAAGACTACGTATGACATAGATAAGTGGGGACAGAACATAGGATATTCTCTGGGAGCTGAGAGAGCAAAGAAAGTACATACCATTTCTAGGAAAGTGGGTTCATCTCTTGGGGAGTGCAGAGCTGAAAAGCACAACCAAGGCAGAAGGAGGTGAAGAAAGGTTTATTCCTTGCAGAAGCAATGGAGAACGCTGGGGATAACTCCCAAAGCATTGTCTCCCTGAGCACAGTGCCAGTGGAGACTTTATACAAAAGAGGGCAGAAGATCAGGATTTATTTCTATAACAACTGTAACAACTGTGTTCTTTTAAGGCACATTAGTAGCATGTATACATGTTATCACATACATTTCATGATCTAAAAATGGCGGTTTGGACCCTCCCAGAGGAGGAGAATTTAAGATGCTAATTAGTTAAGGTAACATTAGGGCGTTTGGTGCTGGAACAATTTGTGGGTGTCTTTCTGCAAACATGTGATTTCTCTGCAAAGTAGCAACCTCTGCAAAACAGAACACAGTTTCTTTTTGTCTGAGAAACACTTGACAAATTATGTTAGTTGTTAACCAGATCCTCAGTAACCCTTCCTCTGCCTGGATCCCTGGTCACAAGCCTATCAATCTGAATACAATAGAGGCTTCCTTTGGGAAAATAGAATGACATAGAGTGGGAAGAGAATATGGGACCCATTTCTGAAGACTGGATACATCAAGCTAAAGAGATGGATGACTCCTGTATCCATAAGTGTTATATTTTCTACTGGCATGCCCAAGCTTGACACATTTTCTTTGATAGGAAGCTTTCCGAGTGTTTGTACCTAGTTTCAGTGTTATTTTAAATCTTTACTGCTTTGCCTTGGTCATAAAAAGAAAGTTTAGAAATCTCAACACTGTGCCCTTTTAGTAGAGAGGAAATAAAGCGGAAATGTTAACACAAGTGGCTCAGTCCAGTCCATTAAACATAAAATCCTAATGAATAGTACGTAACATTTCTGTCACACAGATATCTGCCCAGCTATTGTCAATGGAGAGCTTTTGGATTGAATTGTGGTCAGCTACCTAAGTAGTAGGGAGAAAAAAAAAGTATTGAATGAACAAAAAGCCAAGCTAAGAAAACAGCAAAGATGTGTTTAATTCAAATTGTAAGAAACAGTTTGTGGAATAAAAAGAAATTGGAACTCTCAAAATGTGTAATAAGAGTTATTTTACAGATAAAGATACTAAAGCAAAATGGCTAAACAATAAGTCAAATTACCTAAAAAAGTTGAAGTTAATGAGAAAAGCAATAGTAAAGTAGACAGCAGGCACTCTGTCTCATCCCAAATTCCTGGGCAAGAGGTGGAATTTTCTATGGCTTTTATGATAGTTAACTATGTAGATGCTTTATAGTGCAAAACTTAACTTTTATCTATAATATGTGATTTAATCCTTGAAACAAGAATATGTGGTAGGTATCATGATTTCCTTTTTATAAATGAAAAAACTTAAACCAGTCAGAAAGTGATGGTAGAGATAAGACTTGAAATAAGCTCTGTAGAAGGGATGAAATATGGAGTACAGGCTATTGCTGTTTCCCTCTCGTTTCACAAGCTCTTCTGGGATATTCTGTTCTGTAGAAGTTTACTGTAGCACATTGGAAGAGGAGCTAGTGAGGGTGGAGTTTATTTTCTGTGATAGTGTGGCTCTCAACTTTTTTTAGTATAAGGACACTTTCTAATGCCAAACTATTTCAAAGACCTTCTGGTTAAGGACAGTGTAGAAACAGATTTTTTCCTGTTAAAAAAAAAAACTGTTTCCCCAAACAGTAAAGAAAAAAAGATGGGTGAAAATCTCAGTTATCAATGAAATAAGGAGACCTGTGTACTCTCAATCCTACATTTTGAAGGATATCCCCAAATGCTCAGAAATCTGAAATGAAGGGGGATGCCGAGAGGCAGCTACATTCTTCAGAGCTCATTAAAGAACAGATTTTTCCAAAAGCAACTGTTGAAGATTTTTCACATAGCAACTATTAAGTGATGACTGTCTGTTGACAAGTCATCAAAAGGACTAAGCATGGCTGGCCTGGTCAGAGTCTACACCAGAGGAAGAGTGTTCGTGGCTGATTAATAATGGCTATACTTGATCATGTGTAGGAAGTAACTTTCTTTTCCTAATTTTTAAAAAAGTTATATCAGGAAAGAATGGTAAACCTTATTGAATAATAATTGATTGAGAGAATCATATTTTACTTTTCTAGTCATGATACATTTTATTAATAGATATCCTAATAATAAGCTATACTTTCACTCCTGAAATCAAACCCATAATCATGGTATATTTTCAATTTTAGTATTCCGTTAAAGATTTATTTATTTTTAATCATATTTATCTCTTTTATAATTTTTGGTCCTTTTCATTATTTTTAAAAGCATTTTTGTTTTTGATGGGTTTTGATAGGATGATGATGTTTTGATGTGTTTAGCCAATTTCAGTCCTCACCACTAATTCTTTCCTTTCCATTGTAATATCTTATTTTTGAGTCTTTAATTTTGATTCTTTTCTTTTTATCAGGGCCTTGCATTTGCGTATTTTCTTTAAAAAGATCACACAGATGATCCAGGATGACTTTCATTTAACAACCACTTGGCTCACTATGGAATTCTTGCCCCAGCCCAGAGGGCTGTTAATGGGGCAGGGCTCAGACCCCTCACTCCATCCAGGCCGTGCTTGCTGGTTCTGCTCAACAGGTTGAGCACAGGCGGTAGTTGAATCTCTTAATCTAGTCTCACTGGATTGCCATTAGCAGTCATTAGTTCTCACTCTTAGTTTCCTCTGGCGGTGCAGATGTTCTCCCACACATCTGTTTTAATAGGTATTTTAACAGAAATTGGGAGTGAGGACTCCAGTCAGAGACATTATCCTCTGCCACCATTCTGCATCTATTCTTTTTTTGAGTCTTGAGTCTATTCTTTTTTTGAGAGGAAGATGGCGGCTCATTCTTCCCTGGTGCCTCTAGCTATATGTCTCTTAAAATAAATACATAAATAAATGCAAGACACTCCTCAAAAAAATTAACTTCTTTTAAAAAATTTGAATATTATGAACTTTTCTAAGACAAGATAAATATGTCAATAACGCAATTGAGCAGGATTTTTCTATTCTTTAGCGCTGTGCTTTTTTGAGAAAATGGAATCCTCCGTATGTTCACTTAATCGTGATCTCTGATTTCACTAGTATTTATTGGCAGTTACTGCATACAAAGCACCATGATTCAAAAGGAAACTTCTGGTCACTTCTCTATTGAACTACTGCTTATCATAAATTGCTCTGTTTCTTTCTGGATTGCATATTCTCTCTCTTTCTCATGTCTATCTCTATGTCTCTCCTTTTCTATCGCTATCTCTCCTCTCCCTCCCTCTTTCCTAAATTCTCTTCCTTCCTGTCTTCCTCCAAAGCTATTTCTCACTGCTCCAAGGTTATCTTTGCTTGTAAGAGAACACATAGAAATGGCTTGAGGCAGCTTGCCAGTGTCTTGTAGCCAAAGACTATTTTTCACCCATCTGATGAGTCATTATCACTTAGGAAACCCCACTCAAACTTATCTCCTCTTCCCTTCTACTTGGCATCTTCTCAAGGATAGATTTGCTACTGGACTACACTGCTATTTTCTCACACTCACTCATAAGTTCTATTGCCACAGACTCTATTTGAGTTAAACTACTACTATGACTTATTTTCCAATTTCAGAATTCAAAAATTTCTTTACATTTTCTATTTTATACATGAGTTCGTCACATGGGTTTACTTAGCTAATATCTCAACTGAAGAGAAATAAAAGCAAAAAGTAATTTTGTTTCTAAACTCCCCTATCATGCTACATAAATATATTATTGTCCAAGCTCAGTTTTGCAACTTTTGGTATCCAGCAACATTGACTTAGTCACTCTGCTCTACTTTAGGTGCTGTGCAAAAGTGGCATAGATACCATTCTTGTCTATATAAAGAATTACACACACACACACATGCATACACACAATGACAAAGTGTTCTGGCACGTTAATTATCTTTCCCTGAGTAATTTTAATTTTCCCAGGGGTCTACTGGTTATCTTTTTCAGTATTTATGGCTAAATATTGTGACAGCATTCCCTGAGGGATGAAAGGCCCATTTGGAGAACAAACAATTAATATTAACAATAATTAATACTATATTTGTACGTGTGTGTGCATAAAATCTAGTTAAGAACTCCAATATGCCACTATAAAGATGATAAGAAACACTTACAGGACACTAACAATCATATATGAATGAGGGAGTTCTTTCATGATAATTTAGTAGAATTGTTAAATGAAAGTACATATACAAGAATTTAAAATTTTTGCAACCTTTTCTCACAAAATTAGCTCAGTCATATCTTAATATAGCCAAATATTAACTTTGTATGGTAGTGTTTTCTGAAAGAATAGGAAAGTATAATAATAGGTGGTTAGCATTATAGTCAGTGCTTCTCAAAGTCTAGCCCAACAACGGCTTGTATGAGAATTAGGGTGCTTTTAAAAAATTCAGATACTTGGATCCTACCCATGCCTACTGAATCAAAATCCCTGAAAATAGGACGCTGCCACCCGCAGTCGTAAGCTCCCTAGCTGATTTTTATGCACATTAAACTTTGAGAACTACCAGGTTATATATTATTGTGGAAAAGGTAAAATCAGGTAACAGAACTTAAATATCATACCCCTTTACTCTTCTTTCCTCCATTTCAGAGGAAGATGTTTTTCCTGAGTCTTTTTAACTGCTTGACCAAAAAAAGAAAAAATCAGACAACCTGTTAGAATCTTCTACTTCAATTCCAGACAATTTCATAGATGAAAATGGCTTTGAATCTGGTAGAATGACTTTTGCATAATTTTCTCTGATTCTTTTCTTATGTGTTTATCTAGTTCCAATTCCATTTAGTTACATGTAAGGCCATCATAATAAAGCACATGTGATTCTCTGTCCTGCTGTGAACTCTTTAAATCCATTTTCTGGATAGTCATGTGAGGATTGCAATAAATCCAACAATATTTGTGAAACACTGAAACAATTAGGTTAGTAAGTGGAAAAAAAAAAAGGAAACTTAGTGAAGAAGAAAATTGGATAAACTCATTCATCGTGGACTACAAAATCCTAGGTGATCTGCTTCCCACCTGCCTTCTCATCCTCGCTCACAGCCCTTGTTGGCTCATCTGCTGCACTCTAGCTAATCTGGCTCCTCTCATTCCTTGAATATATTCACTCTTTACTGACTGGGGAACTTTGATATGCTGTTCCTTCTGCCTGGTACCCAATTCCATATGCTCTTCTTGTGGCTGGCTCCTTCTCTTTCCTCAAGTCTCGATTTAAAAGTCACCTCCAAAAAAAGACCTGCTCTGATCACATTAAGTATACCCACTCCCCCATTTTTTGTATCATTTCACCATCATCATCACATTTCTCTACTTCATTCTGCCACTCACATTTTATGGGGCACTGGAAAAAAAGCTATTGCACAATGCATGGGATAGCCATTATTACACTGCCAATTAACTGCGTTGTAGCCCTCCAGTGAAATTCTCATGCCCTCAAGTTCTGCTCTTACCTACAGAGGTTCCATTCAGCTTTTTCTGGCTCATTTTCAACCACAAGTGGACAACCATGAATCACCAGACACATGAAAAAATATCTTCCAGCGTGAAAGATAGACCCAAACAAACAAATAGAAAAAAGGAACAATGAGATGATATGAGAAGAAAAGAAGAAGAGATCCAACATTTCCCCGATGAGAATTTTTTAAAAAAGAAAATAATCAAGAAAAATCTCAAGAAAATTTCCCCATGGTGAAGGATATCATTGTAAAAACATGAAGAATAAAGAGATGATGTTAAAGGAAAAGCAAGTCACATGATGGATCAGAAGGATAGCTGTCTTCTCCACAACATTGGAGAAATTCCTTACATCTATGGAGAAAAGTTACTTGCAAGCTAGAATTTTTTAAATAAAAAATTATTAATCAAATATGAAAAGAGGATTGGAGGTAGGTAAAGGCTCAAAAACCTACCATGGTAGTCAGTTTCTATGATGGCCTCCAGTCTTCCTGGTACCTTAACATTCATGCCCTTATATAATTTCCTCTCACCGAGGGTGGGCTGGACTTATTGACCCACCTCTAATGAATAGAGTATGAGAGAAGTAATAGGACATTAATTCTAATATTAGGTTATAAGGAGATTATGGCTTCCATCTTGGACATTCCCTCTTGTTCTCTCTTGGTTTGCTTGCCTTGTGGGAAGCCAGCTGCCATGTCATGAAGCAACCCTCTGGAGAGGCCCAAAGCCTGCTGACAACCACATGAGTGAGCTTGGAGAAGTCCTATGATTTAATTTCAATATTACATATTTTCTCCTTCTCAAGTTATTGTGACATTTGTATTAAGTATCATAATTATATTGATAATTGTCTACACTTTAATAAAAAGACAAACCACAGACCTGTAGAATATTTACAAAGCATATAACTAGTAGAGGGATAATGTTCAGAGTTTATAAGAATTTTTAAAAAGCACTAAAAAGGGAGACAACCCAATGGAAAAATTCTCAAAGGAAATAAATAGGAAGATCACACAAAAGAAAATATAAATGGTTAATGAACATATGAAGAGATACTTAACTTCACTAATAATTGGGGAAATAAAAATTTAAGCTAAAAGGTGATGTCATTTTCATCCATCCAATTTATAAAAATTATGAAGTTTGACATCACCAAGTGCTGTGAAGATACTGAATGCTCACACATTACTGGTGGAACTATAAATTGGAAAAACCACTCTAAAAAGTATTTTTAGGGGACAGCCCCACGGCATAATGGTTAAGTTTGACACAGTCCACTTCAGGAGCCAGGGTTCGCAGGTTTGGATCCCGGGTGCAGATACACATCATTTGTCAGTCATGCTATGGTGGTGACCCACAAACAAAATAGAGGAAGATTGGCACAGATGTTAACTCAGGGCTAATCTCCCTCAAGCTACAAGAGAGGAAGATTGGCAAGAGATGTTATCTCAGAGCGAATCTTCCTCAGCAAAAAAAAAAAAAGAGAGAGAGAGTATTTTTACAATATTTGTAAAAGTTACCAAAAAAAAGTGCAAGTTCTACAAAAGAGCAATTTTACTTCTACATGTATTTTCTAGCAATACCTTACACATATGCAGAATGAAACATGTAAAATTATACTGCAAGGACAAATAAAAATTAAAATTAATAAGAGAAGCCACTTCTTCCCTCTCCCTTTTCTTAGAGTGTTTACTTTAACTTGTAATTGTAAGCTAGTTTCTCTGTCTCTTTGAAATGTCTGTAAATCTTTTTAGAAGCCAAATAAGGCTTTTGCCAGATTTATGACCCAGGAATGTCTTTGTCAAGGACCTGGGAACCATCTCTTAGAAATGCAAATGTCAGGGAGGTGGTGCCCTATCTCCCAGTTTCTCTGAGAGGGTAGGAGCCCCACAGAGGACGTCTTGCTCCAAGTTGCAAACCACCTCCAGACATAAAAATCATGTTTATTTTTCCTGTCATAAAAAAATATTTATTTTTCCATTGTATAAAACCAATTAGCTAACACAGATAGTAACCCCAACTACCAGGTGAATTTAGGATGAACCATGTCTGACAAATGGTGCTGTCAAGATCTCTTACTTGAGGACTAGTTCTTGTTTATCTTGAGAACACAAATATAATAGATAGTGTCTGCTCGTCTATATAAAAGAGCGAGATTTCGTTCTGTCCTTGCAGTCTCTTAGCAGGTTGTCTGTGATGAGTATCACATTCTGGTTTAATGCTTATTCGATGGTAAAACTGTTTTGTTTCTCTACTACCTTTGTGAAGAGGTTCCCTGGGTTGGGAGAAGATTTTGCTTTTAATTATATTTCCCCAGCAATCTTTATGACATCATTCTTTGTAATGGTGAGAAAGGAAAGTATTTTAAATATCCATTTTTAGAGAAGAATAAATAAAGTGTATAATAATGTAATGAGCTAACATACAACAGTTAAATAAACAATAGTCACAATCTTAACCCCATTCCTTGCTGCTAATAAGATATTAACAGGAAGTAAAGGCATCTTTTCAGGTCCTTGTATGGGATTATTCTCCCAAATGTTTTTCACTTCTACTCAAAAGCTTTTCTTTTATCTGATGTTTACTGTTCTCATAGTTCTTTCAAAAGAAATCAGTTGTGATCAGTTTTTAGAAGATGGGGTATATTTTCATATACAGTCCTGAATATAATACTGTGTTATGTAAGAACTTCTTGGAAACTGAAAAACAAGGATACTTATTGTACATTTAGATATAAAAATTAATCAAAACTTTATTCTAATCAGTACAGCACCTCGAAAAACATTCTCTATTCATTCAGCAAGCATGTACTGTGCACCTACGAAGTGTCACAAACTGTGGTGTGCCACTCTCTGTTCTCTGTGATGCAAATGAGAAAAACAGAGTCCCTGAACTTGGAGTTGAGAGTCCAGTGAGGTGATTCATATTTAAAAGGGAGATGGTCTTTTTGATAATCAGACTTGGGTATCAGTGAGAGACTGATACGGCTGTTAGTAAAGAGATGGGTTGCATATAATTTCAGGAAATGAATCAGTAAACATTCAGACAAGGAATTTCGTGTTCTCTGAAAAGGTGACTGTCATCTGGAGATTTATATGACTGACAGTGTCTGTGGGTGGCTAAAATCACTCTCTAGCTCCACAAATATATGAAACACTAAATCAGCTTCTCCCTTGTGCAGTGGGAAGTGAGAATGTTCAGAGTCAGCTAACATAATGAGAAAAACCTCTCAGAAAATGTGACTAGCTAGAGCCTGAAGCAAAATGAAAGCTTCAAGGGGTCTCAGAGCTACAGAATGTTGTAGGGAAGTGGTGATATCTTTCTCCAGACAAGTGGCATGGCCTCATCATTTTTCTACGAGGATGTCACAAGAGACTATCTGATGATTTGAATACAGATGTACTGTTATTTGGCACAATGTTCTACTGAGTATTCCTGACAAATTAATATTTTAATAAAGTTTTTCCTGACATTGACTAAAAGGAGCTCTTTCTGAAAGGCACATCTCATCAGTGTAGACAGACACCAAGAATAATCTATATGGCCAAGAGCTGGTTATTTTTGCCTGAGTTATCTATATAATTCTTGGTCTATTTAGATATAAACTGTGTCCTTCAATATTAAATTTAAGAAAATTAAAATTCTAATGGAAAACTTGTCTTGGAGATTTCCATCTTCCCTTTCAGGGTCCCATATCCCTTTGGGAGACTTCTCTTGACCATTAGGATCTGATTTTGGTTCCTTCTCTGCAACCAGTCGTACATTCCCTGTTGTGAATTTATATTCATGTGTTATCCTTTTCTGGGAATTTTTCATGGCAAACCTCTTCTTGAAATATGGAATGAAAGACAATCAAGTTATGAAATTTCAAATGTTAACAGAAAGTTTTGTCTTGGTACTACTGATATTCTACACAGCCAATTGCCAGGCTTACTTATGTCCAATTCAGGATCTTCATTCATTTGGTAAAAATCAATTACCTTAATTAATGCTCCTTAATGATTGCCAGTTACTACTAAATCTCACTCAGGTTTTATTTA
The DNA here is from genome assembly GCA_031878705.1 of Tapirus indicus. Classification (NCBI taxonomy): domain Eukaryota; kingdom Metazoa; phylum Chordata; class Mammalia; order Perissodactyla; family Tapiridae; genus Tapirus; species Tapirus indicus. Next base: position 25,870,406 of record CM062937.1, on the reverse strand, counting down.
TATGTTTGAGTGCAAATAATTCACCTTAACTTGTCCTAGAATTTCCATTTTTTCTGCATGCAAGCAGAGAGAGTATATATGATAGAATTTATTCTTTACTGCCTTAAGTCTGGCAGATTACCACTGGAAAGTCATTTCTTCAGAAAGATTTGTTGAAGATTCTCAACATGGCAAGATTTTTATGCACAGAAAGTAGAGGGAAGGGTGGCATAAGGGGCCAAAAATAACTTTTAAAAGTCAGTTATTTGTTTCATGGGGAAATGAACCATGGAAGTATGTTAATTAGTTTGGTTGATTTTCTTTAATGGTAGAGTCAGGGCTGATAAAAACAAGAATGGAAAATGTAAATAGAGCATTGAAAATCTAATTCCATTTCAATACTTTACGTCTCTTTCTCATTAGGATCTATCTATAGGAGAAGTCTTTAATAAGTCTTCATCAAGTAAATTATAAGGGGCCACATTTTCTATATTTGAATTAATAGACTGAAAGTAGTTTTATAAATTTATTTATAAAATCAATTTATTTCTAAGTATTTTATGTACCCCAACTTCAAGTCTAAACAGCACATGCAAAAATATGATGGGGGATAAATGGCAAACAGACTTTACATAATGCTCAAAATAGACATGCTGGCAATTCTAAATACAATTTTAGAGATCCAAAAACCAAAAGCATCATTGTTGTAATTTAAGTGAGAGAATAGGTTTTTAAAAAATTTTTAACATTGTGACTATCAGAGTAGCCCACTAATATTTGAAAAGCTCATGTAGATTCAGAGTTCAACAACCCCAAAGAAGAATAAGAAAATGAAAGTAGTCTTTTGTTGCAAAGAAAGAAAAAACTAGGAGAAATTCAGTTTGGAGATAGCAGATGATCAACTGATGTTGGGGACCATGTCTTTACGAGGCATGATAGCATTGCTACTGCCTGGGACTCCAGCCACATGAGTGGTCATTTTCCTAAGTCACTCAATCTCCAGCCAACTGCTCCCTCCAAAACTGTGTAAAGAGCATGGGGGAACTGTTAAAAACAAGACAATAGGCCCAAAATGGAGTCACTTATGCTAAGCCCCACATCACCAAACCAAGACTTTACAGTTTCGGCCTATCCCAGAAATGGACTCTTACATCAGTCCATCAGGAATCATGTGGTCAGCACTAGTGAGAGCATCTGCCTGACAGATCTCTGCCACCCCCTAAAGGAAAGTGACCTTGCACAACCAATCTGCTTCCTGCTAGTATAACTTCCTTGTCCCGCCCCCTTCTGCCTGCAAAAGTCTTTCATTTTGTACAGTTCCTCGGAGCTCCTTTCTGTCTGCTCGATGGGATTGCTGCCTGATTCTTGAATCATTGAATAAAGTCAATAAGATCTTTAAAATTTACTCAGTTGAATTTCATTTTTTAACAGGACTAAACGACACTTTGTTTCTTTTTCTGGTCTCACTCTTTTCTTATGGTTCATGCCAAAAGAGGGGATTCTGATTCATAAACTAGATCTAGAGTGGATGCATTGGCTGTAATTTTTTGGTTAAGTAAAACATAACCAGAAATTTATTTTAGTTTCTACTTTTGTTCTTCAATTATTTTCCTCAAATGTATCAATACATTTTTTGGCCAAAGTACAATATGGTAAATATAATTTACTACTTATATAAGATGTGCGCTTTTTAAAGAATAATTTTAGTTGGAATATATAAATAAAAGAAATATATTAGGATCTGTTTTTTACTCACAGAACACTTCTGTCACCAAATGTGTGTTTTTTTCCACACCAACAACCAGTTCTCCAACTCTCCAGACACCACTTGGGTGTCCAATAATTCAATTCAGTTCTGACAGTACGTACTTGGATTCAGCATCAGACCCCACCAGTTAAGGGCTCAGTCCCCCAATACTACCCCCACTTCAGATGCCAATCACAAATCCTGGGTCTCCTGTACTTTTTAACCAACCAGCTATAAATCGGGGGTTCCTACATTCCCCTCTTCAGGTTCAATAATTTGCTAGAACAGGCGACGGGACTCAGGAAAGCAGTTTACTTACAATTACCAGTTTATTATAAAGGATACAACTCAAGAATAGCTAAATGGAAGAGATTCATGGGGCGAGGTAGTGGGGGCATGAGGTGTGTGTGCAGAATTTCTATGCCTTCTCTGGAAGTAGTACCCTCCCATCACCTCCATGTTTTCACTTACCTGAAGTCCCATAGTTTAGCGGTTTTTACACAAGTTTAATTTCAAAGGTTGATTAAGTCATTTGCCACTTGCGAGGGGGCGGGGCTGAAAGTCCTAACCCTCCAATCACATAGTTGGTTCATCTAGCAACCAGCCCCATCCTGAAGCTGTCCAAGGGCCCTCAAGAGTCACCTAATTAGCATAAATTCTGGTGTGATTGAAAGGGGCTTATTATGAATAACAAAAGATGCTCCTCTGACCCCTATCACTTAGGAAATTTCAAGAGTTTTAGGAGCTCTGTGCCAGGAACTGAGGAGGAAGACCAAATGTATTCATTTCTTACTTTATCACAATATTTTGAACTAGTGAAGTTCAACCTGTTCCCTTTAAAAAGTAACGATGAAACTGAGAACAAAAGTCTCCCAGATTCACCACTTAGCCAGAGCACTCATTCCCTCAGTGGCTGGGAGAGTTGGTGGGTCCAGTCCTGCTACCTTCAGTGTCCCAAAGGTGCTGATCTCAAGAGCACTTCCCAGTAAACTTCTTGCACTTAAATCTAAAGAAGCTGTTGTGTATCTGAGTCCATGTAAGCTACTAAATATAAAAATTAGTGAAGAGCAATGCGTCGCTAAACCAAAGCATCTTCTAAACAAATGAGACTAAGGTGATGAACTTGAAAATGATTTTGTAATTGTCTTTAGAACACACATCCATACTATCCTTACAATTTTATTTTCCATGTAAAACATGTAACATGACTGAAAAGGTCCTCACTAGCCCATTAAGAACTGAAAAAACACCACTGGGTAACACCAGGTGTTCTTTTTCTCGTGGCCAGATGTGTCTTCTTCCTCATCAGTCTCTTCCTGATAGTCTCCAGATGTTCAGTTAACTACAGTATGTGCTCTTTTCCTCAAGGCCAAGTATTTCCAAGTTTCCTTTCATATGGTGTCTGATATAAATAAATGTTTAGTGCTTATCAATATAAAATTTACAATAATGGAAAAAATTACTGTTCCTATTATTTCATCTTTTCAAAGCCAACTTTATTTAACAGCATATTGGTTTCATAAAGCAGCAAGTCTAGAGACAGATACTTTGAATAAATGACTTTTCTATGTACCATGAACCAAGGTAATAATACAAGACTGTAGACAATCACTGGTGACAATAAGAACTCAATATAGACAATGACAAGACATTTGAGAAAACATAGGTATTTTTCTGGGCAAAAGAAAGTACTAATAAATAATGAGATGTTTCCAACGGTAAGAGTAAAAAAATTGTTACCTGATATTTGGCAATACTGATTGAATTCAAGTTTACAAAGAACAAAATTCGGATAAATCAGAAGAAAATTCTAGAGATCCTTGTTGAATGGCTATCTTATTACCTCAAAGGGAGTATTGTGAGAACTGGAAATAAACTCTTTTTCTACATACTGTAGAATTAAGCTAAGAGGGAGGAACACCTTGACCATGTGTTAAACTGAAACAGATTGTAAACGGAACCAGAAACAATAAGCAATCTTAACACCCTGAAAGACACCACCACCTAGGAAGTGTACTTGCAAAAAAAGAGAATCTGAATCTGATCAAGGCTCTAGATCTAATTATTGATGATGGAGGAAAATGACCCCATGGGGACATAATCAACAAAATCTAGAATTGAGGAATTCTATAGGATAAATGACTGGATTTCTTCAATGAATGGCAAGAAAAAAGAGTGAGGGGAAACTGTTATAGATGAAAGAGACTTGATACATATCAAGCAAATGTGATATGTTGGTCTTGTTTAGACTTTGATGTAAACAAACCAACTGTAAAGCAAACATTTATGAGAATTGAGGAAATGTGAACACTAACCAGATATTTGATTATGTTAACATTATTACATATTTTAGGTATACTAATAATATTGTGTTTACATTAAAGAGAGAACTCTTATGTGTTAGGAATATATGCTGGCATATTTCTTTTTTTTTTTTTTTTTAGTGAGGAAGATTGGCCCTGAGCTAACATCTGTTGCCAATCCTCCTCTTTTTGCTGAGGAAGATTGGCTCTGGGCTAGCATCCGTGCACATCTTCCTCCACTTTATGTGGGACGCTGCCACAGCACAGCTTGACAAGTGGTGCGGTGGTCCGCGCCTGGGATCCAAACCTGCAAATCCCGGGCCACTGAAGCAGAGAGTGTGAACTTAGCCACCGGGCCAGCCCCCTGGCATATTTCTTGATGAAATAGTATATCTAGAATTTGCTTTATAGTAATTCAGGAGGAGGAGGGAGGGGGAAATAGATGAAACAAGAGTGATCACATGATGATAACTGTCGATGCTGGGTAAAGGATATATGGGAGTTTGTAAGATTATTCTCTCTTCACTGCTGTTTGAAAATTCCATGATGAAAAATCTCTACTGTAATTAAAATTAAACTGAAAAGTTTTACAGTTATAGTGAATTAAATAATTGAAGTTCTTTACATAAAAATGCAATAGAGTTTTTAGAATCTAGGCATCTGATGAATGTTGAAAGAAATTTAGAAATTGAACGTAAAGTTTAAATTACGTACATTACTTTCTAACCTAAGATGCTATTTATTAAAAACCTAAATTATTACCATAAAGGAAAATAGTTGAGAAATTTTAGTTCATTTTAATTATATATTCTAAACAGAATATAAAAAATGGTATCAATGTAAACAAATGATAAGCCAATATAAGCCACTTCAAACAAGCAATGCATCTACATGAGGGCTCTCCAATCTAAGTTGTGAGACTTGATCAGAGTTGTGCAAGAAATTCTCAAATTTTGTTTCATTTCTGAGGTAAATTTGTTATGTAGCATTGTAGGTACGAAAACAAAATCTTTTCTAGATGCTAAAACAGATGCTGAGTGCTGAAGAAATTCTTCCAGTAATATCACTCCAGCAAAACATTAGCAACAATAGCTAACAATCATGGAACCCTTTCCAAATAGAAGACACTGTGCTGAGCACATTACATTAGTATTTATACCTCTCTTCCCTCTCAGCTTGAGAAACCTGAAGACTAGAGGGGTGAAGTAATTTACCAGGTCCCAGAAGACCTGTTGTGGGTTTAAGCCTTGGCCTCTGACTTCAGATCCTGTACTTGGACCATCATTCTAAGACTTTCCTTATGATAGAAAATAATTTGGCTTAGTTGAACTCACTTTATAAAGTCCCCAAATCTGAAATCATATAGTTCTCCGAAGTAGTACACTGTATCACAGAAGAATATAATTTTCTTATGGTATGTTTTTTATTAGTTTTACTCTCATCCACCAGCAGAGGGAATAAAAATTCACATATAGCTGAGTCTAAATCCCAAAAAAGAACTCAAAATGATAGAATTAAACAGGACTTTAAATCCTGTAATTTTATAAACTAAGAATCTGACACTGCAGAGGTGAAGTGAGTTTATAGCAGTTGCATGGCTGGCTAATGATGGGGCCAGATGAACAATTCAAATCTCCTGGCTTCCAGAATGGGGCTAATTTTCACTACCACTAAGGCTGGTCCTTTTAAAGAATATGTTTCCTTCTAGGGCCCATTGAGTAGTCAGATGAAAATGTTTCTGAAAGCCAAACTTAGTTTCTTACAAGTAGAGTCAATGTAGTAGTCTCAAAAGTGGTATTTCCCCTTTCTGTTCTAGTGTATTCCACATGCATAATGATCAAACAAAACAATGCCAGGGAATATGTTAGGAGTAGAAATTGCTATTTCTCTACCAATATGTGCTACAGCTTCCTACATTTGCAATATGCTATTAGACCAATATTTGTGCTGCTGCTTAAATGTACAAAGTGAAGGAAAATAATTGTAGAAACCTTTTCAGATCACCCAGAAATTTTTTTTTTTTTGGTGAGGAAGATTAGCCCTGAGCTAAAATCTGTTGCCAATCCTCCTCTTTTTTGCTGAGGAAGATTGCCCCTAGGCTAACATCTGTGCCCATCTTACTCTACTTTATATGTGGGATGCCTGCCACAGCATGGCTTGATAAGCGGTACCCATCACTTATAGGTCCCCACCCGGGATCTGAACCTGCAAACCCTGGGCCACAGAAGTGGAGCACACGAACTTAAGCACTATGCCACCGGGCTGGCCCGTAGATAATTTTTTAATCGTAAAATAAGCAGGCAGACATTTATTTCAATTGTGCACTTTATTTTATATTTAGATTTTTTTTTCTAAACCATGTAAGACTATTTGAGAACGTTTCTCCATGAAATTTTTTTAAATATTAAAGAGATCCAACTCACCTCATTAAATATACTGAAGGTAATTGTCTAAACATATTTTGAGGCCAAACAACAGTAAGAATGGTAAAACTTTTGACTCTGAAAAAAAATATAGATCTAATCATCAATTAAAAACTGATACCCAACTCTTCTGTTCTTTGAGCCCGACTCCCTGCTATTGCAATTTCCATTCATGCCAGTTGTAGTATCACATTACTGCACATTCAGGGTGTCAAGGGGCCATTTTCCTCATGATGAAATGGGTCGATATTAGAGGTGTGATCACCTGTGAAAACTAGACGTGTGTTAAAAGCTCCTAAAGCACTGTCTGCATAAACTCCACACACTTTTAAAGAAATATATGTAATAAATAGATAAAAAGATGTTTGAAAAAAATAGAATGTATCTATTGTTTTCCTCTCAAAACAAGAAAACTTCAAACACTCCCAACTAGTTTAAGGTGAATTTTTATCTGGCTGTGATGAAACAATTGATGACACATTTCTCTAAAACTAACATTAATGTAATGAATTAATGTACTGAGCAAACTAAATATATATGTTAACAAAAGCCAAATTGATAGCTAAAAGAAGACACAATTTCTCTTTGGGTCTTTCAAAAACATAATAAAATATTCACCTAATAATTAAATTATTACACATTTCTAATTCGAATGTGTAAGAACAATAACATCAAAACGGACTATAAATCAATGTCAAATTAAATACGTTTCTATTTTCACGTGGAACGTGAAATCTATTTAATACATGCATTTTAAAATATATTTTAAATTTTACAAATTTTCTTAAAATGACTTTCAACTGTTTTCTTAAAATTCAAATGATGGTTGAACGCTAATATGAGTTCAATCCTGCTTAGATACCACCAAAAGTAAAGTTGTCTTTATTCACTTCAAGAACAACTGATGCAGTTATTTATCAGCAGTTAGTACCTAGCCTAGAGAACATCTTTAAACCAAATAGACTGAATGTTCTTTGATAATGGCAGAACCTTATCTTCTACTTAATTCAATTATCATTCCTTTTCGGCTAATGGGATTCTGATATTCTGCTTGAGTCCTAAAAATAACCTGGTTTGTTAAGCAAATGGTGGACACTTTATCTGTAGCATGAGGGTGCTATTTAATTTTGGAGGCTCCCCCAAAGTCTAGAGTAGAGAGGAAGGAGAGTTGAGAACTAACTGATTTTTTACTACTGGAGGTGAGAGGGTATATTCACAGGTGCCTGTCTGAGCAAATTGGGCAAAGGAAGAGTTTCAGTTAAGAAAGAGAGAGAGAAAGAAGGGAAGAAGGGAAGGAGGAAAGGAGGGAAGGAAGGAAGGAAGGAAGGAAGGCAGACAAACTCACCCTGAAAATCTCTTGACTACTAGGTTTGAGAGACAAAAATTCCACCTCCTGTTTTTGCTGTTTTTGTACATGACTCTCCTTTCCACTTCTTGCCTTTCACTCAGCTAATGCAAGGCCTGACTGGCTCCTGGGGAGCAGGACTCTCTCTCTCTCTCTCATCTATCTGTATAACTCTCTACCTGTATCTATAACTCTTTCTTTCTGTCATTCCTATGCCTGGACTATGAGGACAGACCTGCTCTCATTCTCATTTCTACCTCCTCTTTCTTCTTCTTCTAGTGACCATGGTAATTGGAGGTACTATTTCAGTTTCCAGGCCCATGCTGGGTATTCTAATCCATTTTGAATTAATTTTGTGTATGGTATAAGAAAGTGGTCTAGTTTCATTCTTTTGCTTGTGGCTGTCCAGTTTTCCCAACACCATTTATTGAGGAAACTGTCCTTTTCACATTGTATCTTCTTGGCTCCTTTGTCATAAATTAATTGACCACATATGTGTGGGTTTATTTCTGGGCTCTCTACCCTGTTCCATTGATCTATGTGTCTGTTTTTATGCCAAAACTGTACTGTTTTGATTACTATAGCTTTGTAATATAGTTTGAAATCAGGGAGTGTGATGTCTCTAGCTTTGTTCCTCTTTCTCAAGATTGCTTTGGCTCCCTGCTGGGTATTCTAATCCAGACTTTCATTAGAGAAGTTTGGTGGTTATTAGGTGTTGGCTTAAATATGAATGAATTATACTTAAATCCTCATTCTGCAAATTTTTCCACAGACATGGTTCTCTTGGTTAGAAGGAGTGAGGGAAGGAAGGGTGGGGTTGCACTGAGCGCCTGCAGCACTTCTCAATTCTTGGAACACAACAGCGCCCAATGGCACCAATAATAGCCACATAATAGCCACACCTAGTTCTAAGAGTGAATAGAGTTGGACTAGGTTCGGAACCTTCAAGGTTACTTTTGCCCTTTAGCTTGAGGCCTAAGCTGGGCTCACCTGAGCACTTGTTTCAGGGTGTAGCCTGGTCTTCTTTTGCTTTTCAAGGCCAAAGACACTTACCTCCTGCATCCCTTATTACACCAGTCACTTGATATGAAGAGAAAAAAAGAACACTTATCTAGTTCAATTCTGTAATTTCTTTATTTCTCCAGCTAACACCTCCATCTTCAGGTCTCTTGGTCTTCAGCTATTTTCTTTCTTAGGGACTGCATTGGGGATGAAACAAGCCCTGAACTCTTCCCAGAGAAGACACTACAAATACATATGCTAACCAGCACCCACAGCAGACATCACTAATAGATCACAGTTCTTTTCTGCTGACCTTAGATGTAGCCTCAGAATCTTTCTCAACATAGTACTCCAGGCAGCCACCACCAACATGGGAGACTTGATACTCAAGGCAAAACATTTACCATTCCGCCTGTCAAAGAGAACCAGAGCTGGACACTAGTTGCAGTGATAAAGACAGATGTTATTCAGAAACTATTGCAATAGGGGAAGAGAGACTTCAGTATAGAATTATAGTGAGCTCAATTGCAAATACAAGTGGGAACACACAGCTGAAGAGCAGAGTGAGGGGTCAGTGGATGAAAAATAACTAAGAGTAGACATCAAGGGTAAGGGGGTTCTGGTTAAACTAACATAACAAGGTCCTTCAGCAGGCCAAGGTGATCAGATCAGACATCAAGGGAGGGGATGAGGAATTTGATCAGATGTCAAGGGTAGAAGATTCTCTCTGAACTGACTTAGCAGGATTCTTGCTAAAACTGGTCTCTGCAATGAGGGACACAGAAGCAAAGCTCAAGGTCAAGGTCTAGTTGAGAAGGGGGCTCAGAGGAGCCTAACTAAAGTTAGATCAAGGAGAGAGTCTTTGACATGTCCTGCATAACTCTCAGAGTTGAGGGAAAACACCTCTCACTGGTTAAGAAACCATAAATAAATATAAAGCAATCCATCTGTAGTTCCAAATAGACAAAATCATATGCACAAATAGCTGCTTTTGACACCAGACAATTCTGGGCTCAAGGCTCAAATGAGTATGTATATATATATACATACATACATACATAAACTGCATCATATCATTCAATTTCAATTTTCCTCGAGACTATATAGACAACATTGAACAAGCATTTTATAACTTGTGCAAGAAGGCAAAAATATCAGTCACTGAAAACATAGTCATATTGAATTACTCTTATTTGCCAAACTTTAATTTAAACCTTGTAAGAGTCACATCAAGGCAAGCTTTTTCTGTTAGTTGAATACTGTTTTGAAAGTGGACTGTCAGTTATGAAACTGTAGGTGTAGGTTACCAATAACCTATTTTATAGCTGACATGCAGGATTATGGGTGTTATACAAGAAAGAAATGTTTTTCTTTTCTATGAAATTGAATCCAGAGAAGCGAAGCCAATAATTTGGCAGGAGGGCTTTTTGCATGTGTATTTCTGCTAGCACATTTTCCGCATTCAGATTTTAATGGAATAGGCCAAGTTTTCATATTCAGCTGTCAACCCTGGGTATTTATCACAATAGCTTCGAGAATTATGATTTCCTTTATGACCGTCTAGAAGAGCACAGATTAAATACGCAGCTGTTTGACAGTTCTCTGGGCCAGCTTTTCTTAACTTCTCTTCTCATAAATCTTGACTCAGATTCTGACTCAGAAGGTCTGGGTTGCAGGCTGGAGTCTTCGTATTTACCAAGCACCCCAAGTGTTTTTTTATAATCAGAGATGTTTGGGAAACATCACTCCAGGTAAATCCTCAGTTTCAGGGTGTCAAATGACAAAACTAAAACAACTTAGTAATGAGCCTGATGTCTTTTATTCAAGGGAAAATAATCCATGGATTGGGAGATTACAGTGTCTCATAGCGGTGGAGCACCCTTACAGAGGGACTTGGGGCAGGGGCGAGTTTCATAGAGCCTTAGAAACGCCAATGCAGATACGAGGCGCGATTGGCTGGGGTTGCGTAGAAAGATCAAGGAACGAGGAAGCGATTACAGACATACCTTGGAGATATTGCCGGTGAACATCACAATAAGGCAAGTTGCATGAATTTTTGGTTTCCCAGTGCACATAAAAGTTATGTTTACACTGTACTGTAGTCTATTAAGTGTGTAATAGCATTATATCTACAAAAACAATGTACATACCTCAACTAAAAATTAGTTTATTGCTAAAAACTGCTAACCATCACCTGAGCCTTCAGCAAGTCATAATCTTTTTGCTTGCTGGAGGGTCTGGTAAAGATGTAATGTCTGTGTAGTGCAACAAAACAAGGTAAGCTGGTATAGAACCCAGAATTGGCTTGGCATTTGGAGATTGGTTGACTGGATATTTCTGGTCAAGCGGAGCATTTACAGGAACAGGAAAGTTTGATTTGCTGACATGGCACCCCTGGCAGGAGCAACTCCATCTAGGGCCTAGAAATTTATTTCCACGGGGGGTTAAGAGATTTTCAAAACAAAATCAAGGATTTTAAGAGCACACTCATGATGCAAAGCAGCCATGGTAGTTGCCCTTATGATCAGGTTAAAGCACTGAGCAGCTGCTGCCTCCTCTGCTGTCCCCCAGCCCATGCCAGCCTGTTCCTTCATTAGGACTGGCAAAGAAAGGCGAGGGCTTGGGGTGGGGACAAGGAAAAAGAACAGAGACATTGCAAGCACCCCACAGACACCCTGAGCAGCTCTTCCTTCCCCGGCTGAAGTCGAGTCAATATACTCCACCAAGTCACAGGAAGGCTGTGAGGACCAGATAAGAGCACAGTTCTGCATACATTTCTTCTACATTTTGTAGAAACTGAAGCACCACCCTAGGTAGCACGATATTAGAACTATTTCTATTGTCGCTCTTTTGTCTCCCCACAGTGCTTTTAGTAACATCTGGGATTCCATAAACAATCTTTCCAACTGACTGACAAAAGCATTCAGCCAGCAAAGAAGTTTCCAAAAAGACTCAGGGAGGCAGAGCTGGGAGGAAGCGAGTGTGTGGACAGGAGGAAAGGGAGAAAGGAGTGACCTGGATGGCAATGGATTTTCTCAAGACAGTTTCCTCCTTGCAGAACTGTCTGTCCCATTTCCTGGAGGCTGAGCGAAGCCTAGGCGGGAGTCTAAGGCAAGCCAACGTCATCGCCACTGTCTCTACTTCCCATGGTGGTTTTCCTGGCTGCCCTGCCAGCTCTCAGTCTGCCCTGACCTCCAGAGAGTATCTCAGGAAGCGACTTACATTTGGAGTTAAGACATCAGTGTTACACCTGTCTGAAAAATTAGCATCCTTAGAGAGGAGACCAAAGGAAGGAGAGTGACAGAATTGTGGCAACTTTCTTGAGCAGGAAGTCTTGAGGAAAAGAAACACAGTTTATGAAGGATGTCAGGAAGGCTTTTCTGTGTTCCACTGTGAGAAACCGCACGCTGCTCAGTATAGATCGACATTATTCCTCAAGGCTGCTGGAGTCAGACTGCTGGTCCTGTGAATGCAACACCATGTGGACACAAGTCACCAGGCAGCTGGCTTTATACAGGCACAGACAGTCACATTTTGAAGCCCTCAGCCTTGAAGATCAATGGCCACTTTCACATGTGGGGTGAGAACATGACCAGCAGGTGACCCGTTTGCAGTAGCCCTTTTGTCCTCTGCACCCCACAGTGGGAACAGCCAGACTCCAGCCCGTGTCCTGGAGCTGGGGTTTCTGTTAACCTGGTAAAATGTAGCAAGGATATAGCACTCACGGAGGTAACCTGGGACCTAAATGCAAAGTGGAAATGGCCAGGAGGGCCCTCCACGGGGATGTGGGAGGTGGGTAAAGCAGAGGCTCGCACAGTTTTTAAGTAAAAGCAAGAAACCAGGAGTTCTTTTGATTTTCAACTCTAGAATAGGAGAGAAGAGCCCAGGAATATATTAATTTTGTACCCATTCCCCTTTTCAAATGAAATAAAGAATATAAGGGAAGCCAGAAAACTGCACAAGACGTTTTAGCAACTGGGATTCTGACTACAAAGAAAGCCAATGAACCACAATGTGTTGACTTTTGCCAAAACTGTAAATAGCCTTCCTATAACTTGGATTAAAGAGAAGTTCTGCTTTCACCACTGCCCCTCTGCAGGAAAATGAGCTTAAGCGGCACTGAGGGAACAGAGAATGGGGTCCAAAATTGACTGAACACGAGCATGGTGTCCAGAACAGAAAGAGTGCCTTCAGGGTTCACAGGCAACATGTGCACAGGGTCCTCAGAGGGAAGCTGGACTCTCCTTTGGGTGCCAATTAGGGCAACCCCCTCATAAAAGTCGCTTTGTACTTTCAGCACAAACAAGATTTAAAGGGAAGATCTTTTTTAAAAGGCAAAGCACTGCTATGTATGCCATTTAGGGTGAAAGTGGGAGCAAGAAAAGCTCTCATTGAAAAAGTGCTGTAAGAACAGTGCAGGAAGTGTGCAGGTACCTTAGGTTTGGATGTCCCTTCATTAACAATGCTCTTCCACACAGATGCTGATGAATCCAGGTTCACTCCCTGCCAACAGGGAGTAAGATCAGATCAGCTGGTGGAAGAATCTTGGGGAAAGGGAGCAAGTGTGTGTTCCTCTGGGCTGATGACTGTGCCCTACTCAGAAATAGCACTAGGTTGGTCCTAGGAGCAGAGATGGAGCTTCTGAGAGAGTGATGACAGCCTTGCTCCTCCCACCTCACCCCACCCCTGTCCCCCCAGCTGGAGCCAATGGAAGACTAAGGAACCACACTTTAGGAACTGCTAATGGACTCCTCAACCCCGTGGGGGCATGAACCAGGGTGAGAGAGTGGCTCTGTGGGGAGGGAGGGATAGAAAACAATCCCATTTCCTCCCAGTCCAAAGAATGTGCAATCCCAGTGGAAGTGAGGGCAGCTCCTTGCTTGTGCATAATCCTCTGAGGAGTGAATAGGGGCATGATTAGAACTGGTTTCTACTTTAGGCCAGACAGGACTTTCAGCAAGGTTTGTTTTTAAAATTTAAAGCAGTGTCAATTGATTTAGACAAAGTGGGCCTTAAGTGATTTTAAAATGCTTTTACACATGATCTCGTGTACTCTCCATTGCAGTCCTAGAAGGAGATTGCTGTCCTCATGCACGGATTCCAGAAGTTCAGAGAATCCCAAATGGTTATATATCAAGAAACAAAAATAAAATCAGACCAACACATTGTGGTCAAAATCAAAGATAAAAATAAAATCTTGAAAAGAGCTAGAGAAAAAAATAAATACTATATACAGAGAAATAAAAGTAAAACTAGAGAGACTTCTCATCAGAAAATATCAGAAAAGCCTTCTCATCAGAAAAGCCACAAGACAATGTGAAGACTTCCTTTTTTTTTTTTTTTGATGAGGAAGATTCACCCTGAGCTAATATCTCTGTCAATCTTCCTCTATTTTGTATGTGGGTCGCCACCACAGCATGGCTGATGAGTGGTGCAGGTCTGTGCCCAGGATCTCAACCTGCAAACCCAGGCCACTGAAGTGGAGCACATTGAACTTAACCACTAGGCCACAGGGCCAGCCCTGGGAAGACTTCTTTAAAGTACTGGAAAGAAAAAAACTGTCAACTGTGATTTCTATACACAGTAAAAATATGTTTTAAAAATAAGGGTGAAAAAAAAAATGACTCAGACAAATGAAAGCTTAGAGATGTCAATGCCCACAGAGTTGCACTATAAGAAATATTAAATCCTAAAGAAAGTTACTCAGGAAGAAAGCAGATACCAGATGGAAATTGAAATCTCACAAAGAAAAGAAAACCACCAGAAATGGTAAAAAGAAGGGTAAATATAAAAACCAATTTTCTTATATTTAATCTCTCTAAAACATAATTGACTGTTGGAAGTAAAAAATTGTACAAATGTATTGTGGAGTTTTTAACAAAGGTAGAAATAATTTAAAAAAAAAACTAAAAGAAAGGGATAGAAAGAGGTAAAGTATACTCTGGTATGTTTCTTCATTATACACAGAAGAGTATAATATTATTTCAAGGTAGAATGTGATAAATTAAACATGGTTATAAATCATAGGCTTAGGAGGGCATAAGAAAGCCAATGTGGACATAAAATGAAACTGTAAAAAATATTCAATTAATGTAAAAGGAGGCTGGAAAAGAAAAAAGTAGCAGAAAACAGATGGGACAAACAGAAAACTGCCAAAGTGGTTGAATTAAATACAACCATATCAATGATATTAAACATAAAAGTTCTAATGCCTTAATGTAAAAAGCAGAGATTGCAAGACTGGATAAGAAAACAAGACTTGAGAGTAAGCTGTCTAGAATAAAATTAGGTAAATATTAAGACATAGGTTAAAAGTAAAAGGAGGGAAGAAGATATACTATACATGAATCAAAAGAAAACTGAAGTGCTATATTAACATTAGACAAATTAAACTTTAGAACAAAGAATATTAACAGACAAAAAGAGGGTCATTACATAATGATAAGAGTATCAATTAATCAAGAAGATAAAAACTTAAATGTAGATACATTTTCAAAATAAATAAAAACTGAAAGAACTGAAAGGAAAAATAGACTAATTTGCAATTATTGTTGGGGATTTCAGTACTCCACTCTCAGTAATTGATAGATTAAGTAGGAATAAAATCAAAAAGGATACAAAAAATTTGAACAACTCTATCAACCAAGTTGACTTGTCATTTATAAAACACTCCACCCAACAACAGCATAGCCTACATACTTTCAGTGTAAATGAAACATTCATCAATATAGACCATATTCTGGGCCATAAAACAAGTCTCAGTAAATTTAAAAGAATTCAAGTCATACCAAGTATGCTCTCTAACCACAACAGAGTTAACTTAGAAATCCATAACAGAAAGATACTGGAAAACCCCCCAATGTTGGGAAATTAAACAGCCACTTCTAAATATCATCATCCAAAGAAAAAATCACAAAGGAAATGTAAAAATATTTTGAACTGAATAAAAATGAAAACACAGTATCTCAAAAAGTGTGAAATGTAGCTAAAGCAATGATTTGAGGCAAATATATAGCTTTAAATGCTTATATTAGAAAAGAGCAAAGGTCTTAATAAACCTGAATTTCCCCATTACAACTAGCAAAAGGAAGCAAAAGAAAAAAAAAGAAAGTAAAAGAAGGAAATAAAGACAAGAAGAATAATCAATGAAATACAAAACAGAAAAATAGAGAAAAATCAGTGATATTGAAAGATGGACCTTTGAAAAACAATAACATTGATGAACCCCTAGCCAGACTGATCAGGAAAAATAGGGAAAAGATACAAATTATTGATATCAGGAATGAAAGAGGATATAGTTCTACAGATCCTACAAACACTAAAAGAATAATAAGGAATCTTCATGACTGACTTTATGCCAACACATTTGATAACAAATGAAATTGACAAATTTTCTGGAAGATGTGCACTAGTAAAGCTGAGTCAGGAAGAAATAGATAACCCAAAAAGCTTGCTATCAATTAAAGAAATTGCTTTTGTACTTAAAACCTTCCAACAACAAAACTCAAAGCCCTGATGGCTTTAGCAGTGAATTCCACCAAACATCTAAAGAACAATACCAATTTTAAATAATTTCTTCCAGAAAATAGAAAAGTTAACAAATAATCCCCAAATCATATTTGAGGCCAGATTTACCCTGATGCCAAAACTAAAGACCTAAAAAAACAAATCTACAGACCAGTAACTCATAAGCATAGATACAAAAATCTCAGACAAAATATTAGCAAATCATATACAGGAATATATAAAAAAGATAATATTTTATTATCAAGTATGATTTATTCCAGGAATGTAAGATTGGTTTAACCTTCAAATAATCAATGCAGTTTGACACATCATACTAAAAAAAGATTAATTACTTGATCGCAATAGACGCATAAAAATAATTTCACACAATTCATATGCATTTGTCATGAAAACTATCAGTAAACTAGGAATATAAGGGAATTCCCTTAATCTGATAAAAAGTCACTTATAAAAAGCCCACAGCTTACATGCTACTTAGTGACAAAGCCTGAATGCTTTCCTTCTAGGAACAGGAACAGGAAAAGATCAACTCTCATCACTTCTATTTCAGACTGTATCTTAAGTCCTAAACAATAAAAAGAGAAAGAAACAAAAGGCACACAGATTTGAAAAAAGAAAACCAACAATCTATATTTAATATGATTGTCTACATAATAAATTCCAAATAATCTTTAAAAAATGCTATTGGAATAAGTGAGTTTAGCAAGGTTGTAGAAATCAAGGTCAATATATAAAAATCAAATGTCTTTCTATATGCTAACAATAAATAATTGGAAACTCGAATTTTAAAAAATACCATCTACACTAGTATCAAATGCATGTAATTTGGAAAGAAAGCAAAAAAAATGTGCAAAACTTGTATTCTGAAAATTATGGAACATTTCTGATAGAAATTAAAGTAGACATAAGTAAATGAAGAGAAATATCATGTAATGAATAAGAAGACTCAATATTGTGAAACTTTTCATTCTCCTCAAATTGATCTACAAATTCAACAACAAATCCAATCAAAATCCCAGGCCAATTCTAAAATTTATATGGACCTTACCTTGCACCATACCCAAAATTTAGCTGAAAAAAAACATGTAAAATGGTATAATAATTTTGGAAAACAGTTTAGGCAGTTTATTTTTAAGTTAAAAATACCCTTGCTATACAAGCCAGCTATTCCTTTCCCAGGTACTTACCCAACGAGAAGAAAACAAACCACACGACTGAAGTTCACGGCAGCTTTATTCATAAGAGCCAAAAATTAGAAAGAGTCCAAATAACCATCAACAGATGAATGAGTAAACAAATAATGGTATATCCACACAATGGAATACTACTCAATAATAAAAAGGCAGGAGAGAATGTTTTGGAAAACCTGGAGACGTATCTATAAATTGATTGTGGTGATGGTTACACAGGTGCATACATATAACAAATGAAACTGTACCATTCTCAGTGAGTACATTTTGTTGTGCGTAAACTGTACTTTAAAAAACTTGAATAAAATGTATAAAGTATGTGTGAAATTATTTTGTTGTTTATACTAATATTTCAAAGTGGCTGTGCTTATTTTCACTAGGAACTATTTTTATTCTTTGCAGATAAGTAATATCACTTTCATAGTAACAAGGGATGATTCACCTGACCTGATACATAGAAGATTATTGTTGGGACATGATTGATATAAAATGACCCAGAATGTATTTTCTGGCTCACAATATTAAGAAGTTGCAGAACAATTTTCTGAAAATCAAAAAATGGAGGAAAGAGTACATGGTTTTGAGAAATATAAATATGGACATATTATTTTCAATAATTAATCATTTTTTCTGTCATCTAGTCTATCACTTAATATACGGATATTCAAAATCGCTTTAACAATCTTTACTTTAAAAATGTTTACAAGCACTTGTCAATCAAATATCTCAATGTGAGCACTACTATATCCTTAATTAAATAAATTCTCTAACATTAATACGTTGTAGTTGCTCTAATTAGAACAGTAATTTTAAGGATGTGGAGTAGAACACTCCATCAAAGAATGATTAGGCACTTTGGGAAAAAGTAGTGAATAGCCTATTCAAAATTATTAATCATTTGATCCTCCATTTGGGCTTAAATACAAAGTGCTGTTTATAGTGACAGTAGAGTTTCCATTTGTCCCCCAAATGGTTGTCTCAGGGTTTTCATAAGAACAGAGACAAAGCAGAGATTCCAACCATCATCATACTCCTCCTTCTCACCATCATCAGAGTTGCAGCCAACATCTGAGTATTTACGAGCACAGGGCTCTGCTCTAAATGCATCACATATTTTAAGTGACTTAACTATCGCAAACACCTACGGGGTAGATATTGTTCTTCTTCATTCCTTTCTTACCAATGAGTAGAGGGAGACTAAAAGAGATTACCCCAAACTTCACATTTAGTTAAGAAGCTGACTGGGGATTTTATTTCAACAGTTTTATTTTAAAACTTGTGCTTTTAAGTATTATTCTGTATTGTAATCAATATAATAATATCTATTTTTAAATACCACATACTTATTTGAAAGGAAGAGACCAAATCCCAGAAGGCTATCCCAAACCACAATACAGTTGCAGGAGAAGGGCTATGGTAAACAGCAAGGGCAACCAGAAATTCTCAAATATCAAGACTTCCAGATTATGAACAACCACCCACACCTGAGGAAAGTATCGTCACAAACAAGAGACACAAGATGAAAGAATGAATTCCAGAGACAAAGGTAATAGAACAAATAGAAGATATACGTCAGCGATTGTGAGAATATAACGTGCATAAAAAGAACCAATTCTAAATTAAAAATAAAGGTTTCCTGAATACAAAATTTTTACTTTCTGCTTATTGATGTAGAGAACTTCAAAAAACATCTCTCCCACACTTGCAACAAGAAAAAGCTGGACAAATTGCAAATAAACCACATAAGACTTTACCTACCGAGTTGTGAAACCACAGAGCTGGTAAGACAGCAGCATAGCTAGAGTTCAGAAGCAAACTTCCCAACCTTCCCTGGGCCGCAGTCCCCCTAGGGAGAGCTCAGCAACTGACCACGCCTGATCTGTGAGGCCTGGAAGGGTCCCTGCCACTGGAATTTTCAAAACTCTTCCTAGGAGATCCTGCTGTGCTGCTGGATCAAAGGCACTAGCAGGACCACGCATTCACTGTTTGTAGTAAATATGCAAAAACATTGTAGGGGGCTGGTCTGGTGGCATATTGGTTAAGTTTGTGGGCTCTTGGCGGCCCAGGGTTCATAGTTTCGGATCCTGGGCGCAAACGTACGCACCACGTATCAAGCCATGCTGTGGTGGCATCTCATATACAAACTAGAGGAAAATGGGCACAGATGTTAGCTCAGGGCTAATCTTCCCCACCAAAAGACAAACAAAAACCATTGTAGGAAGGCATATAGTATACAAAATACAGTTTAGAAACACATTGAACAGGAAACATACAAAGGAACGAAGAATTATGTATCTAACATGTGTTGTACTCTAGAAAACAAACAGAACATGGAATCAAGTAAACAAAAATCAGAGATAAAATAGGTCAAAAGGGAGACTGAAGAGTTAAGAAAGCCAATTAAGGACATAATGCCATCAAAAAGCTAATAAATTGGAAATAGCAAGGAACAGAATTATCACAGCTGCACAGTAAATTGGTGAGAGTGAAGAAGGACCTGAAATACTAACACGGGGGAAAGACACAGATGAAAGCAGTTGAGGGCAAAAGGAGTGGAGACAGACTTGACACTCAGCTCATCCAAATAAAGTAAACACGGTCTTTTTCTCAAGTTTGAAACACATGACAGAAAAATGTTAATTTAGAGAAGTAGTAAGTACTCCTACAGATCCAAAGGAAGCAAAACTCAATAGAAAATTAACAGGCATAAAAATTGCTAAATAGTATATGGAAGGATTCTGTTTAAATTTAGTGAAATGAAGACAAAAACTGCCATATTGCCTTTTACAGATCACATTGATAAAAATTGAAAAGATTAATAAAACCTAGTATTGACAAGATATAAAATAGGCACTGGTATATAATGTTGGATAAAACTATCATTATAAAATACAGATACTACTTTACTCCAACATCTTTGTCATTAGGCATTTATCCCACATACACACTCACACCTGGGGAGGAATATGTACCAGGAAGATTGACACCATGTTTAGTAATTGTAAAAACCAGGAAAAAATATAAATTTTTGTTTGTAGAGGATTGGTTTAAAATTATAGACTATCTATACAACGGGAAAAGTAGATATTCATTGAAGAGTACTTTAGCTGTATATGTGTTGATATGGAAACACCTTTAAGATGAATCAAGTGACAAGCAAAGTATTTAATGATAATTATAATATGAATTCATATGTCTTTTAAGAGTATAGCTTATATTCACATAAAAAGGTATTGAAATTTTACAATAAACTGTGAGTAGTGATTACAGTTGAATAGGACAAAGCATTTAGGAGTAAAAGAGATATTTTATTTTATTCCATTTGAAATTTTATTCCATTTGAAATTTCCACTTGAAGTTTTAATCAAATGCCTGTATTTCTTCTTCTTCTTTTTTAATGCTATAGGAATTTAGGAGATTTCTGTTAAGAACGATTGGATATTTTTTAAGTTTTAGGGGTTTTTTTATGGAGAAAAATAATTAACTAGAAAAACAGACTACACAGAGACACTTATTCCCTTATAGTTGAACATAGCTAAGATTTAATTCTCAAACATGGGCCATTACTTTTACCGGCAGCTAAGAAATTATGCAATTATACTAGAACTAGTGTTGAATAATTTTATTTTGTTCACATAAAGAAGCATGAATAAAATACATAATAACTATAATTTAAATCTGAAACAAATATTATTAAAATTACACCCACAGTATTCAGTTGGCTACATTGCTCAAACAGAATATTTTTTTCTCATAGAACCTGCAGTCAAGATCTACTAAGGAGGCCTTCTTTCTTTTCTGGAAAGGCATCAAAGCGGACCTGGGATTTTTAACTAAAACTTAGAACTGACTAGTTTCAAATCTGAACTTTTGTAATCAACTAATGTCACTTCTTAGCAATACATAGCACAGGCTTTTAGTATAGTACTATAGTTTTTCCTTAAATTCTATTTTGTTATCTGAGACCCCAATTAATGATTATTCTTAGCATGATATGACTCTTGTTAACATAATCATGAAACAATGAGACCCCCAAAATAAAGATTTCAGTTGCTCCCAGAGTCTCTGAATATTTCTACAGGACTTTGGGAAACTAACATCAAGACCAAGAAGCAAATTCATCATTTGTAATTTATTTATCTATCCTCTCTTTCACCATGGAGACTTAAATGCAGAGCAAACGGAAGCCAGTTGCCAATTACTTTAGAAGTTTTATACTTAAGGTGAATTAGAAAAGACTAAGATGTCCCCAGGTGAATTATCAGGTGATGAAGGTTATCAGCAGTACTTTTAGATTCAGTCCTCCTAACTTTCCTATGATTCCAACTCCCAAGAAGAATCAGAATGCAAAACCTATGCCTAAGAAAATTCTGCTATGATGCAAGAGAGATTCACCTACTTGCACATAACCACTGTGCTTTTGCAATTCAGATAAGTTAACACACTAATGTTTGCTTTGTAAATTGAAAATCTGGAAAAAGCCATAGAACATGGGCCCTTTAGGAAAGGAGTGTGTTTATTCTGCATTGTTTCTGTTAATAATCCGAAGGGTTTGGGGCACCTCTAAGTGTTCCCTCCATTGTGCTAGACCTGGCCATCTGTGTGACTGACAATGGGTGGCTCTCCCTGGAGGGAATCTGAGGACTTTAAAGTCATGAGCTTATCAGCTCTTATTTAAAAGAGCTGATCACTGACTTGTTTTATCTATTAAAGTTAGATCCTTTCAGAGAAACACTGTAATGTTCGGTTGGCACATCAAAGTTGAATTAAACTAGCTACGATTTTTAACTTTCAGATGGTCGCAGGTACCAAATGTAAAAACAGTGGTCATTCAGCCACTGGCACTGATGCAGCCAATTAAGGCTAAACTCTACCGTCAAACTCTTGCTCAGGTTTCTATTGGATAACAATGCTGGTGAACACCATCAAGATGGATAGTGTGTCCACCTTATATAATACGAAACTCCTGAAAAGAGTGTTTTACTTAACAAACATTTATAATAGATCATATCATGTTCCAGACACTATTTTAAGTACTCTACAATTATTAACTCATTTAATCCTCCCAATGAAACTCATTGGTGAATTCTATTATTATGCTCATTTAGACATGAAAAAATCTCGATGATTAGTAATTTACTCAACATCACACAGAGAGTCAATGACAGAGCTGGGATTTGAACTCATGCCCCGTGGCTTCAGAATCCAGGTTCTGGATGACTTTACTATACTGCTCCTGTGATCAGGATAAAGCAGGTTTCTTAACCTCAGCACTATTGACATTTGGGGCTGGATGCTTCTTTGTTGCAGGGGACTGTCCTGTGCAGTGTAGTATCCCTGACCTCTACTCACTAGATACCTGGAGCATCCTCCTCCACCCCAGTTGTGAAAACCAAAAATGTCTTCAGACATTGCCAGATGTCCCCTGTGGGAAAAATCATCCTTTGTTGAAAAATCATCCCCTATTTCTATCACTGAAACAGAATGACTGAAAAGAGGAAATGATAACAGAAAAATATGTGATTACTAAAAATAACCCTACCTTTTGAGATAGACTTACTGGAAATATCTCAATGTATTGCTTAATTTGGTTTTCACTTTGTCTCCCATTCCTAGCTTTTTTCTAAACTCTTCTTTGGCTTAGGCAGCTAAAAAAACGAGCTCTCTACTTTTCATTGTAAGCCACAAGTATTTGAGAATTTAGGATGTGCTCCACATTGTTAGATGCGGTGGGGGTACAGAAATATATTAAATTACACAGATTTCAGCCTAGATGAAGAAAAGCAGCAATGGAGAAATTAGAATCAGCAAAGCAGTCATACATGTGTGCATGCTAAATGATGTTGCCCAGACCACTTGTGCTGTAGGAACGAAGAACAAGAGGATCATTGAGGGTAGTAATGAATAGGGCAGCTTTACTGCGAAGGTCAGTGGGTAGAATTTGGAGAGAAAGATTAAAGCAAACACAAATAGACATCCAGGAAGCATGCGATATTCAGAACATAGTGCAGTGCCCAGCCTGGCTAGAACGGATGGTACAAATTGGAAGGAATAAGAAACACAATTGGAAAAAGGCAACAATGAGCCATTGAAGGATTGTGAACAAGAGAATGAAGTAATACAACGGTGTTTCAGGAAAATTATTGCACAGAGATGAATGAAGGATATAAGGGGATTTGTATAGAGTTAAGAGATTTGTTAAATTATCTACTTATGTGACAACGAAGACACAGAACAAGGTGCTGACAGTGAAATGAAAAGGAAGGGATGATTAAGGAAGAGCTTTCAAATGGAAAAATTGTCAGGAATCAATGGTTTATGAGATGTTGAAAATAATTACAAATGTGATAGGCAGTGTCTAAGAGGTCTCTCAATGAGCCCTTCCTCCTGGTAATCACACTATTACATAGTCTCCTCTCCCACAGTGTGGGCTTGACCTACTGATCCATTTCCAATGAAGATAGTATGGTGAAAGTAATGGGATGCCACTTCTGAGATTTGATTACAGAAAGGTGTGGCTGCCTTCTTGGGCACCCCTCTTGCAACCACTTTTAAAGCTGTCACTCTGGGACAAGCCAGCTACCATATCGTGGGTGGCCCTCTGGAGAGACCCACACAACAAGGAGACGATGTCTCTGGAGTCTAGCCAGCGAGGACCTGAAGCCTGCCAGCAGTCACATGAATGTGCTTAGAAGCACATCCTCCCTCTAGCTGGGCCCTGAGATGACAGCAGCCCTGGCCAGCGCCTTACAGCCTCGTGAGAGACTGGGGCTGGAGGGTGCTGCTAATCCATGCCCAATTCCCGACCCACAGAAACTGTGAATTAATAAATGTTTGTTGTTTTAAGCCACTAAATCTAGGGACAATTAGTTATGTAGTAAAGGGTAAATAACACAATTACAAGCCTAAAAATAACTCTCATCTCTAATCTAGGGCACCAATTTAATTCGTTTTACATATTTGGAAATGTAGTTTCTCTCAAAATTAATTAAGGGGAAAGAATAAGGAGCAAGAAACATCAAGTAAAGGAAGAAAGTCCTCATTTAATAGAGAAATATATTCTTACACTCTTAAGAACAGAGAGCTAAGATGCCCCTTGGGCTCATCTCTATTTCGAAGAGGAATCGCTCTCCCCATATTAGCCATGTACTTGCTGTCTCCCATATTTTGTAGGGACATGTCACTGAACTATGTTCAGAAAAGTAATATAACTTATTCAAAGTAAATATCTAGAAAGCTTTTCAGCCCTTAGGATGTAGAAAAGTATACTATCTCCTGTCCACAAGCCACAAATTTTCCGATAGAGAGATAAAGCAACCCATTCTAATACACGGCCAGCTAGTCAACTACCAGCCTTTTTTTCTATGCTGAGTAGTGCAAGAGTTCTTTGAAAGAATGGTTTTTTCCAAAGAGGCTGAGATACTATTTTAAATTATACACATTTGAAAGAGAGAAGAGCAAATGTCTGTTTCAATGTGTAAAACCAGAACAGAAATAAGAATGTAAGCTTCATGAAGGCAGGAGTTTGCATCGTTCTCTGCTGTAACTCCAGTGCCTGGCACATGTTAGGTGGTCTGTAAATAGTGAATGAGGTGAGTACAGTTAGTGGTGCAGACAGAATTGGAGCCCACATGCCCAGTGTCCTTAAGTAGAGAAAGACAAAGGACCATGCTTTTTCCTCTGTCCCCATGATTTTATATGAATTAGCCGTACTCTAAATTTATAAACTTACTAACCACATCTTGATGGGTGATTTTGTTATTCAACCTCTCAAACATAATGCCAGGAACCAAAGCTGTCAGTGTGTTAGTCAGCGGTCTACAGAAAAGTAGGACCAAGGGGATGTTTGTGATGATTAACTTTGTGTCCACTTGCCTAGGCTCAGGAGCCCAGATGTTTGGTCTAGATGTTTCTGTGAGGTTGTGTTTGCATGAGGTTAACATTTTTATCAGTGGACTTTGAATGAAGTAGATTACTCTCCATAATATGGGTGGGCCCCATCCAATTAGTTAAAGGCCTTAAGAACAAAGACTGTTTCCTGAAGAAGAAGGAATTCTGTAGTTTTATTGCAGACAGCGTTTGGACTTGAACTGTGACATATGTCTCCAGCCTGCTTGCCCACCCTGCAGATTTGGGGCTTGCCAGTCTCCACTATCCTATGAACCAATTCCTTAAAATAAATCTCTCTCTCTTTCTCTCTCATTCTCTCCTTGCATTAGTCAAGGTTCTTCAGAGAAACACAAACAATATAAAGAGATGTATTTATGCATAAATATATAAATAATATATATATAAAGATATATATTTCTGTTTCTCTGGAGAACCCAGACTAATACAATGAGCAAAAAGGGAGAGAGAGAGAGAGAGAGAGATTGATTTTAAAAAATTGGCTCACACAGTTGTGGAGGCTGGCAAGTCCAAAATCTGAAAGGTGGGCCAGTTAGCGGGAGACCCAGAGAAGAGTTTACGTGGCAGTTGAAAAGGCAGTCTGGTGGAAGAATTCTCTCTTCTTGGGGGAAGTCAGTCATTTTTCCATTAAGGCCTTCAACTGATCAGATAACACCTACCCACATTATAGAGGGTAATTCACTTTATTCATTCTACTGATTTAAATATCAATCTCATTTTAAAAATACCTTCACACGGGGCCGGCCCCATGCCTTAGTGGTTAAGTTCAGTGCACTCCACTTCAGCAGCCCAGGTTTGGTTCCTGGGTATGGACCTACACCACTTGTTTGGCGGCCATGCTGTGGTGGCAACCTACATACAAAACAGAAAGATGGGCACAGATGTTACCTCAGGGTGAATTTTCCTCAGAAAAAAAAAAAAAAACCATCACCCAAAACAGCTAGAACAATGTTTGACCACATATCTGGGTACCATGATCTATCCAAGGTGACACAAAAAATTAACCACCATAGCACACATTTTTAATCTTTTTGAGTGCAATTATATCAAAGTTTTAAGTCTGCTTCTCATAACGTATCATTCACCAGCACTATGGAGCCACATGATATAAGCCCTGCTTGCCTAGACTTCAATTTTTTCAAAAGAACTCTATTACCATCCCAGTCAGGTATTTTCTCCTCCAAACTCAATGACTCAGTCCTTCAATTGTTGTTCATCATTCTTATCCATCACCCTGGGCTTTCCTACCCTGGAAATTCTTATCAGGATATTAGAATATCTATCTGCACGTCTCTAAAGATATAGCACCCAAATGTGATAAAAATCACTATTTTCACATTTTTATCTACATCTTCCCATCCCTTTAAATAATTACAATAAAACCATCACAGATTAAAATCTATAATTGGAATCAGCTGCTTTCTTGATATAGTTGAGCATTCTGGTTCAAAATGGCATCCAGCTAGCATCCTCAAAACATTTTTCTTTAACTTCTAACGAAAAAGCCAAGAAAATCAGGGCAAAAATGTTAAAAATCAGAAGACAAAACAGGCCACCTGATGCCAGACTGTGCTATAGATTACCAATAATCATGAGAAAGGTGAAGCTGAATTGAGAAAAATCCAAGCCAAAATTCAGCTCATCTTACCTAGGTTCACTCCCGAAGAAACAGACTACTTTGGAAAGCTGAAATGTTCATGTTTTCTGAAATTGAGGTATATGTGACAACTGGCCCAAGTTTCTGGGAAATAGAGTTAATAGAAGCAATCAAACTTATATTACCTTAGAAAGCTTCTTTAAGAGCGCTGCTGGTGATTGAATATTTGTGTCCCCCAGAAAATTGATATGTTGATATCCTAACTCCCAATGTGATGGTATTAGGAAGTGGGGCCTTTGGGAGGTGATTAGATCATGAGGTGGGGCCCTCAAGATGGATTGGTGCCCTTATAAAAAGATGTGAGAGAGCTTGCATTTTCTCTCTCTGCAGTCTGCTGCATGAGCATACAATGAGAAGACAGCCATCTGCAAACCAGGAAGCAGGTCCTCACCAGATACCAAATCTGTCAGCACCTTGACCTTGGACTTCCCAGCCTCCAGAACTGTGAGAAATAAATGTTAGTTGTTTAGGCCACCCAGTCTATGGTAATTTGTTATAGTAGCCCAAACTAAGACAAATCCCATGGTGCAAATATCAGTATCTGGTACCTTATCCAGAAATGAGCAAATTCCATCCAAACCTTGGGGACATTTTTTTATTGAGGTAAAATTCACGAAACATAAAATTCACCATGTTAACCATTTGAATGTGTACAATTCAGTGTTTTTAAATATATTCACAATGGTCTGTAATTGTCACCACAATCTAATTCCAGAATAGTTTCATCATCCCAAAAAGAAACTCCATGCCCATTAAGAAACCACTCCTCATTCCCCCTCCCTCCATCTCCTGGCAACCACTAATCCATTTTCTGTCTCTATGGATTTGCCCATTTTGGACATTTCACATAAATTGAATCTTAGAATATGTGACTTTTGTGTCTGGTTTCTCACGTTTTCAATATTCATCTGTAGAAGGAAATGCCCAAGGAATATGGGTGAGGCACTGATCTCATTTGCTACAGTCTTCCTCTGGCTCCCCCTCCAATCCCTCATAACCCCTCAGTTAGTTCACTTTGCCCCTTCATTGCTTCTTCAAAGTCACAACTGGTCACAGTGTCTTGGAAGGAAGGAAGGAAAGGAGGGAGGAAAAGAGGAAGGATGAGTGGGTTAATGGGACAAGCTTTAGTCCCCACTTCTACAACTGGCCAGAAGCCAAACTGAAATTCATTATTTTCCTCCTTTACCACCCACCCTAAATTCCCCTCACCTTTGGTCAGCACTGGTGCTGAGTTAAGTTGTTTACCTGGCAGGAAAGCCCAAACTTTTACCCCTGGTTACCAGGCCCTTCTGAGACCAAGGTTGCTGCAATTGCACATTTATTAATGGACATGGAAGCCATAACAGGACCCCAGTGAATATCATAACTTTTAAACATACTCCTTCCAGTCCCATTTTGTAGCAGCAGCTCTTTCTCTTCATGATAATCAGAGTCAATTAGACTCTACATGTATAATAATTCAGTTTGTTGCTTAATGGTCTAGTAGCATAAGGAACTCAAAAAGACCAGAGAGCAGCTATAGCTCTAAGTTTAGTGGATCTTCTACATCTCTCTGAGGAAAAGTGTCCATGTGCTGAGAACCAAGTTCTATAGCCCAGCAGAGCCCAAAGTTTCAGGATGAGAAGTACACACTCCCCAAGTGGGTCTCTGAGACTTATGGTGAGAGGGACCACCGCTACTTTCGTTCCTGGTTCCTGTACTCACGTGGGCATCCAGCACCAAAGAATGACTATTGGTTCTAAGTAGATACCACGCCTTGAAGGTCAGAGCCCCAATTCTACTGGATATCATTCTAAGCTCGTGATCAGATCAACATCAGCACCTTTAGGGGGCTATATTAGTCTGCTAGGGCTGCCATAATAAAATCCCACAGACTGAGTGACTTTAGCAACAGAAATTTATTTTCTCACAGTTCTGAAAGCTGGAGGTCAAAAAGCAAGATGTCAGGTCTGGTTTCTTCTGAGGCAACTCTCCTTGGCCTGCAGATGGCCACCTTCTCACTGTGTTCTCACATGGTTGTCTTTGGGTCTTGTGCGTTGTCTGTGTCCTAATCTCCTCTTCCTATAAGGATACTAGAAATATTAGATTAGGGCTTACCCATATGACCTCATTTTGCCATAATTACCTCTTTAAAGCCCTAGCTCCAAATACAGTCACATTCTGAGGTACTGGGGGTTAAGGCTTCAGCATATGAATTTTTGGGGGACATAATTCAGCCCATAACAGAGGCCATTCCAACATTCTATCTTGAATATTCTCATTTCTGGGTGATGTGATTGTGATAGTACTACTGACACACCTCCCTTGTCCTAAGGAGAATCCCTTGGTGCAAGGTGATATTATGAAAGATCCCATGAAGATCCTGGCACTCTGTGAAAATTGGACAGTGCTGGCCAAGACACCATAGGTAAGGAAGGCATGCATAGAACATGTACCAATCCCCGTAAGGATGAGTTATCACCCTCTCCAAGTTAAAAGTGTCCGAAGTAATCAACCTGACACTGCACAATTTGTTGGTCCCTTTGGGGGTTGGGGTTGGTACCAGAGTGAGGGCTCAGTGTTGGTCTCTGCTGCTGACAGGTCAGACATTCAGCAGTGTCAGTAGCTAGATCAGCCCTCGGGAGAGGGAACCTATGTGATTGGACCTATGCAGAGACTATATTTCTGCTACTGAAGATACTCCATTCATAAGCCCACTGTACAATCACTAGATGGGTCAAGAGGAGAGACAGGCTGTCTCCTTCTGGACAAATCATCCAATCCTTGGAATGTTTAGGTCTCCTTTGCAGGGGATGCTTTCTTGTGCATTTTGATGTGAGAAACAAAAATCTGCCCATTTTGTACCTATTTTCAAGAGTCCATCCAAATGTCTTCTTCCTAGACTTCCTTGTTGTGTCTTCCTATCTCATTTCTTCCAGTCTCTTGAGAAACCAGTTGAACCATTTCAAATTGCCCCTAATACCATGTTTGTCCTTATCTTGGGCCACTTCTCCTTTTACACGAAGTTGATGACCACATATATTGTTTAAATTCTGCCCACCAAGAGTATTTCTCTTCACCATGGCCTTTTAGGGTCACCCCCAAGCGAGGCTGTGATGGAGCAGCAATCTGTTTCTACCAACTTACTGCATTGACACATCCATGGTCCAGGCTCACATTTTTGCCTTTATCAAATAATGTGAGTGGAAGACACAAAAGAATGCATACTGTATAGTTCCGTTTAAATGGAGTATAACAACAGGCTAAACAACTTATGCTGATAGAAGTAAAGATAGTGGCTACATTTGTGGGGAATGTTAAGTAATAACTACTGCTGTGGACTGAATGTTTGTCCCCCCCAAAATTCATATGTTGAAACCTAATCCCCAATGTGATGATATTAGGAGGTGATTAGGTCGTGAGGGTGGAGCCCTCATGGATGGGATGAGTGCTCTTGTAAAAGGGACCCCAGAAAGCTAGCTCCTCCCTTGCACCATGTGAGGACACAGTGAGAAGGCACCATCTATAAACCAGAACACAGGTCCTCCTTAGACACCGACTCTTCCAGCACCTTGACCTTGGACTTCCTGGCCTCCAGAACTGTGAGAAATAAATAATTGTTGTTTAAGCCACCCAGTTTATGGTATATTTGTTATAGCAGCCCAAATACGCAAAGACAACTGCAGAAGAGCATGAAGACTCTGGGGTGTCAGTAATATTCTGTTGCTTGATTTGGGCGCTATTTACACAGGTGAGTTCATGTTGTGAAAGTCATCAAACACCATACTTACAATTTAAGCATGTTTCTACATGATTGTTAAACCTCAACAAATTTCATAAAAACAAACAAAAAAAACACAGCAGAGTTCAGTAAGCTTATTGGACACAAATGAACAAATCAAAATCAATTTTAATTTCATTATGAGCACAACAGTAAGAAAATTAAATGTTAAGAAGATGAATCCAATAGCAGCAAAAAAGGGCAAGTAATTGGAAATAATCTAATAAAAGATATGTAAGACCTCTAAGAGGGAAATTACACTTTATTGAGTGACATTAAAGAAGATTTAATAAATCAAGAGATATGCCTTGGTCATGGACTTAGAGACTCAATATTGTGAAGATGTAGATTGTGTACAGATTTAATTAAAATTTAATTAAAATCTCAACTTTTTTTTTTTTTTTTGCGGAGGGAAGAGAGCCAGTGAGAACTTGACAAGTTTATTCTGTACAAAGAGTCAGGAGTTGCCAAGACATTCTCAAAGAAGTAGAGAAAGTAGAGAAAATATCTCCCCAGCTATCAAGACTATTAACCACAATAGTTAAGATAGTGTGGAATTCGTACAAGCCTGGAAAAGAATTGAGATCCCAGTCACAGACTCACATTTGACACCATGTAGACACTTGATTTATGGCAAAGGTGGTACTAGAAAAAAAGGGAGTACGAGATAACAGAAAATGTATATAATGGCCTCTGCTCCCAGTTCCTGGCACAGAGCTCCTGAAACCTTTGTAATTTCCTAAGTGATGAGTACTAGGAACATCTCTTGTTCTAATATTTGTCTTTGACTCTAAGCTCCTAAATCCCTAGTAAATTCCTAAGTGACATAAGAGCACTAGGAGCATCTTTTGTTCTATTGTGGTGACTCTGGGTGGGCTCCTGGATGGGGGTGGTCACCAGAAAGACCAAGCCATGATCAGAAGCTTGGAATTTTCAGCCTCACCCCCTATCCTCCTGAGAGGGGAGAGGGGCTGGAAATGGAGTTAATAACTGATCATGCCAATGTGAGGAAGGCTCCATAAAATCCTGAGAGTAGGGGTTTCTGAGAGCTTCCAGGTTGGTGAACACGTGGAGACGAGGGGAGAGTGGCACACCCAGAGAGCATGGAAGCTCCATGCCCTTTCCCCATATCTTGCCCTATGCATCTCTTCCATCTGGCTGTTCCTGAGTTATATCCTTTTAAAATAAACCGGTAATCTGGTAAG
The DNA here is from genome assembly GCA_031878705.1 of Tapirus indicus. Taxonomy (NCBI): domain Eukaryota; kingdom Metazoa; phylum Chordata; class Mammalia; order Perissodactyla; family Tapiridae; genus Tapirus; species Tapirus indicus. The sequence continues at coordinate 25,838,360 of CM062937.1, read as the reverse complement.
TAAAGCATTCCTCTGAGTTCTGTGAGCTGCTCAAGCAAATTAATCAAACCCAAAGATGGGGTTGTGGGAACCTCTGATTTATAGCCAATAGGTACAGGTAACAACCTGGACTTGCGACAGGTGTCTCTAGTAGGGGAGTGGGGCAGTCTTGTAGAACTGAACCCTTAACCTGTGGATTCTGAAGCTATTTCCAGGTAGATAGTGTCAGAATTGAGTTGAATTAACAGACACCCAGCTGCTGTCCATGAATTGCTTGTTGTTGATGTGGGGCAACCACTCCTACCCCATGTAGGAAATTGAGTCTCAGAACACTAGAAGAAGGGAGAAGGACAATCTTTTGAATAATTGATGCTGTGACAATGAGGTATCCATACAAAAAAATGAAACTGTTTTTTTACTTTATACTCCATACAAAATGTGATAGGCAAACTAAAAAGTTGTTAAATAAAAAAATAAAAATAGTAGAGGAGGTTATCTTTATAACCTCAGAGTAGGGGAATGTTTTTTTAACAAAACACCTCTAATCATAAAACTAAAAAAAATTGACAAATTTGACCATATTAAATTAAGAACATCTGTTCACGGTATAAAAAGAATACAAAGATAAGGAAAAGATTGAGATGATATTTGCAACAAATATAGCTGACAAAGGACTCTTATCCATAATAGATAAACAACTTTTACAGTTCAATAAGAAAAGCAGATGACCTATTAGAAAAATGGGGCAAACACTTGAACAGACATCTCATAAATGAGGAAATCCCAATTGCCAATAAATATTTTAAAAGTTGCCCAATCTCATTATTAATCAAGAAGATGCAAAAACTAAAACCACAACGAGATGCCACCACACTCCTCCCAGGTCGTCATAAATTCAAAACACCAAGGGTTGGAAAGAATGCAGACCAATGGGAACCCTCATACGCTGTTGGAAGAATGTGACTATATACACATCTTGGGTAAACGGTTGGACATTATCTAGTAAAACTGAAATCCCAACTGTCCCATTCCTGGAAATAGGAATCAGATATGTCTGTGCATCTGAATACCTAAGCAGGAATGTTTATAACAGCATTATTTGCAATTGCTCCAAGCTGGAGATGAAGCACAAGTCTGTCTACAGTAGAGTTAATAAATATATTGTGTTATATTCATACAACAGAATACTATACAGACCCACACAACACTATAAATAAATCTTAGGAAACATAGTGTTGAGGTGAAAAAAGAAAATACAATAGAATACATACGTGAAATTCCATCTATATAATGTTTTAAAACAAGCAAAACTAAACTATATTTTTAGGGTGATAAAACCATAAAGCAAAGCAGGAAAGTGATTACCATAGAAATGAGGAGAGTGGTTTCTTCTGGGGGAGGAGGGAGTTTGTGAACAGGAAAGTCACAGAAGTGACTCCCAGGATGCTGGTGATGGTTATGTGGACGTTTGCTTTACTTATATTCACATGTTGTACATGTTTTATTCACTTTCCTGTATGTGTGTTATCATAAAATAGTTGTGTGTCTTCTTCGTAAAAGAAAACAGTAACATAAGAAATTTAAGAGGCATGGTTGATCAAACAAAAAAGTCCAACATTTATCTCCAAGAGTTTCAGAATTAAAGAACAAAGGGATAGACTGTTTAATATATAGGAAAAACAACATAACATAGCAGTCATTTTGACTAGCTACTTAACCTCTCTCTGCGTCAGTTTTTAAAAGTACAATCTCCAAAGATATTATGAGGACTAAACACATTATATTTATAAAGGACTTAGAACATTGTCAACACTGGATGCCAAATACTGTTTCGAACAAAGAACTCTCCAGCTGGTCAAAAACTTATTCCAGTTACTACGGCTGTATATCAAATTACACGAAAACTTAGTGGTATAATACAATCATTTGTCATGTGCTGGAATTTGGATCAGGTGTTTGGACAGGGCAAAGCCAGGATGGGTCGTCTTTGTTCCACAGGGTCTGTGGCCTCAGCCGGAAGACACACAAGCTGGGGGCTGGAATCTTCTGAAGGCTTGTTCACTCACGTGGCTAGAGGTTGATGCTGGCTGTAGGCTGGGGGCCTCAGTTCCTCTACACTTGGACCTCTCCAAATGGTCTCTCCACATGGACTAGTTTGGACTTCCTCACAACGTGGTGGTTGGGTTCTCAGGATCAAGTTGAGAGAGAGAGAGAGAGAAATTCACATGGTATCACTACCTCTGCCTCATTCTATTTGTCAAAACAGTTGCAAAATCCTGATCAGAGGAGGGAAAAAAGACTCTGCCTCTTAATGGCATTGGAAAGGTTCCAAAAGAGCATGTGGGACTAGAAATATTGCCGTGGTCATTTTTGGGAAAAACATAATCTGCCGCATAATCCATCAACTAACAGGAAAAAGATGAAGATGTTTGGGGACATGGAAGAATTTGGAAAGTTTACCACAAATAGATATTTTCTGAAACATCATTTCAAAAAATCATTCATAGCAAAATAAAAGAACTAAAATTAAGGAAAAAGAAGACAGACATTTAAAAAGGGAGGGAACAGTAAATTTAAAAAGAGCAGTAGATATGGTAACGTCTAAATAATTGCTGATGCACTCTTTTAAAATTAAGAATATGTGACTAAAATTCCAGATGATTTTAATGTAAACGTGTTAAAGTTTTTCTCTTGATTTTTTTTTTTTTGTGTGAGATAGACCAGCCCTGAGCTAACATCCGTTGCCAATCCTCCTCTTTTTGCTGAGGAAGACTGGCCCTGGGCTAACATCGTGCCCATCTTCCTCTACTTTATATGGGACACCGCTCCTGCATGACTGACAAGCAGTGCGTCGGCGGGAGCCTGGGATCCGAACTGGCGAACCCCGGGCTGCCAAGCACCAACTAAACCGCTGCGCCATCTCTTGATTTTTTAAAGCTAATTCTAGATGCCAATAAAAAAATAACATAAAATATATATTAGAAAATGAGAGTAGCTACTAGACAAATAAAACAATAACAGCCAAAGAAGCAATGAAAATTCAATCAATCCGAATCAGTAGGAAAGGGATGTGGGGAATGAAAACAGGAACAGTCTTGCCCCACTTTGAGCGTGAGTGCACAAGCCACAGCAGCTGACTAATAAGACGCGAGGGCACCAGCAGAGCTCCTGGACTGTGTTTCGAAGTGGTAGTGCTGACAGGAAAGACAATTAGTCAAGAAGATGGATTTCCACGCAACATAAACAGTCTTCAAAACTCACAGGAATGATGTTTGGAAGGTGTCCCGGCTGGAAGTGAAATAGGCTGCCTACTGGGTACACAATCGGCATTTTGTTTACTATTATTTGGATTTTAAGGAGAAACACCATCCTTGAAAACTAGATTACATACACATGTAAGGGGAAAAAAACACTACCAATCTCCAAAGATTATTATGAGAACTCAATCAAACAATGTTTTTTAAAGATTTGGAATGTGTAAGGAACAAAAATGATTAGCAGACATTTGGTCCTGTTCCAAACATCCATTGGACATTTGGTCCACACCAAAAAGTCATTGATATCTGGTTATCTTTTGTCCTGTCCAAAACGTTCGTGGAAACATTTGGCCCACGCCAAATGGGCCAAATGATATTTGATATTTGTAGGACCATTTAGTCTTGTCCAAAATGTCCATCAGACATTTGGTCCACAACACAAGGTCCTTAATATCTGGTTATATTTGGTCCTGTCCAAAACGTCCATGGAGACATTGGGTCCACGCCAAGAGGTCCTTGATATTTGGTCCTGTCCAAAATCATTTGGCATGGACCAAATATGCTCATGGACATTTTAGACAGGGCCAAATGTCAAGGACCTTTTGGCGTGGACCAAAGGTCTTATGGATGTTTTGGACAGGACCAAATGTCCTGCAAGGAACAAAAATGATTAGAAGTGTAGTCATCATAATTTTAGTAGCCAGCCTTGCAATCTCTGAATCACAAGATTATAGAAGTTTTTCTTTTTGCCTAATCTCTAATTCATGTGAAAAAAAAAAAAAACACACGTTGTGCTTAGAGAGGGAGCATAATAAAATTGCATAAACAGTAGGGAAGAAATAAGACAAAGTCGTGGTGAAACTAGCTCAGATACTAGAGCACTAATAACTTCAACAATATTTACCTAAAATACCTATCTCTCTCCTGGGCTTCACGTTTATGGTTTAATAAGGAAAAGTACTATTTAGGGAGATTTCTTTTTTTAAAGCTGTCTAACTTTCTTTTTTAAGTTAGATTGTTTGCAATCAATTTACTTTATTTCATAAAGGGCCCAGAACACTGGCTCTTGGAATTTTAGCTATTGAAATAACTGCAGCTGGATATTATGATAAAATGCTTACTTTGAAAGCACCTGGAGAGTAAATCATGTTGATTATTATGAGAAAATGTTCTGTTTGATATATATCCCAGAGAAAGCCAGCTGACATTGTTGTATTGTGTTCTTCCGGAGAATGGCATACACTGACTTCCATATAAAGAATATTTGGCTATGAGTTGATATACTTTTAATATCTCCTTTTGAGGAATATGTGCAGGCCTCTATGAACCTTCAATCCATCCACCTAGTCTTTTCTCCTGACTCCCCTGTGTAAACTATTCCAGGCTTTTTGGAGACTTTCTAACCCATCAACATGCCACCAGGTCCTGTTAGACTGTCTTTCGTTTCCAGATTCTCTCCCAGTCCTGCTTATTCTTCAAGAACTAGTTCAAGGCCTACCTCCTAGATGAGCTTTTCCTGACCACTCAGAATTACAACAATCTCTCTTCTAACATAACCCTTTTCAAGAGCACTCATTTGGAGCTTGTATTAGTTTCCGAGAGCTGCTGCAACAAATAACACAGACTGAGTGGCTTAAACAACAGACATTTATTTTCTCACAGTTCTGGAGGCTGGAAGTCCAAGAGCCAAGTGTCAGCAGGGTTGATTTCATCCTGAGGCCTCTCTCCTTGGCTTGCAGATGGCCACCTGCTCTCTGTGTCCTCACAGGGTCTCCCCTGCCTGTGCATCTGCATTTTAATCTCCTCTTCTGAAGGACACCAATCATATTGGATTAGGGCCCACACTAACAATCCCATTTTAACTTAATTACCTCTTTAAAGGCCCTATCTCCAAACACAGGCATATTCTGAGGTGCTGGGGGTTAGAGCTTCAACAAATTGAATTGGTGGGGGTGGACACAATTCGGCCCATAACAGCTCTCATTCACAACACCACACTTTGACATTTCACCTTGCTATTCTATATGGTTCCTAAATGTTTATTATCTGTGTAATCCTTAAAAAGATAAACAGCTTAGAGGATTGGGATCACACATTCTGTTTCTTTTTACTCTTGGCAGCACATAGCAGTAAGAAATGAATATTAATGTTTTCTGAGGGAATGATCAGAGTCTCTGCTGGCTCCAAATTACTCCTTTAAACCATTGTCATCTCTGGTGATACCCTCTTCTTCTATATTAATACTATCCCCTTTAGAGAATTACTGACTCTACAGGTTAGAAATCATAGAATTGTTAGGAGGATGGCTGCTAGAACTTCATCTTGAGGAAGTAGGAATTAAAGAGGAAGAAGCACTCATACAGTAATGATGTACACGGATAGAATGGCTGTATGTCATTTGGTAGTGAAATAAGACTCATCATTAATTACTTTCTCAATTTATTTTATACTATCATGTTCCAAGAAACATCTAAAGAAACTAACTAAAACCAGCCATGTTGATCCCTTAAAATGGGATTCCAAGATCTAGAGGAAGTCTTTTTTTGGTAAATCTTCAAATTTTTATTTTTGTCGTTGTTCTATGGTTTGTTTATTTCTATTGGAGACTGAAGCCAGGAGGCTTTAAACAAAATCTTAACAATATTTTGTTATTTGTATAGTAGGGTTTGGGTGATGGAAGGGCCACTTAGATAGGTGAGGGGCTATGACAATTTTGATAGTAAGTCTTTTTATCACTTCCCTTTGCCCCATCTTTCCATCTGACAAATTCCTATTCATTCTTCAGTAATCCACGACCTTTACTTCACATCTCTATGAATTGTAGTTGACTTAAAATCCTGCTGCCTCTAGCAGATTATGAGATTCTGAGGGTAAGAGCAGAGTTTTATTCATGGTCAAATGAACATAGTGGAATGATAGAACATTGAAAGGATTCAATGTATCAGTAAAACGATGGTTGATTGAACTAACTGTGAGCTACAGTCTGGAGCAGAGTAACTCTACTTAATTCACTTAATCAGTTGCTTAGTTATCATTTAAGATTTAGAACCCTATCCTTTTAGCTACTTGGACATGATATTTACAGAATAATATTACCCAGATTGAAGCCCTACTCCATCCAATAATACATTCTTCTTTTGACTTCATATTATATTTACTACTTATGCCAGTAAATATTGGACCAATTGTCCAAAAAGGACTCAGTGGCCTTATTAGCCACCTTGCCACGTGGGGGTCATTCTCTCCTAGTGCATAGAATGCCTTCCTGAATATCCCGTGGATTTCAGAAAGAGCTCTAGGCTCTGCTTTTTCTGCAGAATAGTAGGAATTAGGGCGGGGACTCAGGAGTCTAACTGCTTGCTTTCAATCCCTACTCCATCACTTACAATTGTATGATCCTGTTGTTGTACGGGCAAGTTATTTAAACTTTCTGAGTCTCAACTTCCTCACTTGTAAAATGAGGATAAAAATAACACCTACCTCACAGGTTTGCTTTGAGAATTAAATAACAATAGATGGGCAGAGCCACCACTTTATTTATAAGGTGCTTATTAAAAATGCCTGGCACTCAGCAAGCAGTACTTATCATCTTGTTTGATTGATTGCCCATTTTGTCACTGACTCTTCACTTGGGACAATAATCTATGTGCACCCATGTCCTAAGGCTTCAGGCACCAGTTGCTCCTTGTTCCATGCCCAAGGGAAGCCCTATCCACTTTCTTCCCCAGGATCACCTCCTAGACCACAAATGAGGTCAGACACCCACTGTACAGGTTCTTAATTCCTCATTCGCCCTCTTTCTTTCCAGTCCTGCTCCCTTTTCTTCTTGTTTCCTTGGTCGATTTTTATGAAGCCTGGGAAGCCTGCTCTGGCACTAGAGAAGGGATGAGGAATGGAAGACAGAAAGAGGAGCACAGAAGTTTCCTCAGTGTCCAGGGATTGCCAGAGGTCTCTTTAAGGCATTACTCTTGATTTTGATTCTCAGGCCCTGGCCTGGGCTTGGGGTCTTTTATGTATGTTGACACTTCTATGTATACTACCAAGAGATTCCTTTCTGGGTGATTTTAGGGTGGGGACAGAGTCACTATTTTATGTCAAAACTCTAAGGCTATTTATCCATTTAAAAAAAAAGGAGCTTCAGACTCTGGAACTTTGAAAAGGCTAAGCAATGATGATTAAATAAATAATAGCCTATTTAATTAAAATAATGTCCTATTTTTAGGAACAAGTATAATAAAATGTAAATTCATCTTGATTAAAAATTTTAAAAGGAAATATTTTATTATACATTTCTTAGCAGAAAAAAATGCTTAAATATTTTTAGTCCTGTGGAAAAAGAAACATGACTTAAAAGTTTAAAACAATAATAATGCTCCTTTACATTTGAACCCTTGATAGTTTTAAAACGCTTTTTCATACCTTCTCTGAATTAACACTGAACAGTCCTTATACAGACAAGGCAGCCATTACTTTCGACATTTTGCGGATGAGACAGCTCAAATTTAAGTTCACACAGAATTATAGCCCAGGTCCTCTGACTCCTGATCCACTGCTTTTTCCAATAAACCCCATTGCAAGTGACAGAAAAAAATAGAGTAGGATAAATAATAATCTCAATAAAGGCATCACTCCCCTCAAAGATGAGAATCTAAGAGCTCAATGTATAAGTACCCTAATGGCTCACACAAAAATAGGAGCTCTTTAGAAGTTCTTGAAAGAAACATCTTCTGTTAGAAATTTTTCTCCCAACACCTTGAACATACATGGCCTTTCTTGTCATAAACATATCACCAGAAGCACCCACCCTACTCCAAAGTTGTCTGTGGAAATTATAAGGTCACTAAGGAATGTTGTAAATATTCTCAGTGGTTGCTAGGGTTACAAAGTAAGAAATTCTAATGGGCTGCTCTGTGCTTCAGAGGGACTCTTTTCTACTAACACTCATTTTCTCAATCTAGCCTTTTCAGATTATAAAAGAATTTAAAAACCATGTGTACTCTTATTGGTGGAATGAAAACAGATGAATAAGTTAGTAAGAATGCAAAACAAGAAAGATTTTCCTAAGAATTATTGGTCATAAATATGTTTAAAAGCATCTTCACTTTTAAGCTAGGAAAATGGAAAAATGTGTCATCTAGTTTAGAAAAAGAAAATTTTATCCTTTGAAAACTTTTTCATCTTTGCAACTAATGGAGCCTTTCTGAATATTTTCAGAGAAGTATATACTTGGACCTTTTATATCATTTCATATTTTTAAGCTCACTTTAAATAATAAATATAGTGGCTGGTTCGGTGGCCTAGTGGTTAAGTTGACATGCTCCATGGGGTTCGCAGGTTCGGATCCCAGGCGCGGACGTACACACCCCTCATCAAGCCATGCTGTGGTGGCGTCCCACATACAAAATAGAGGAAGATTGGCACAGATGTTAGCTCAGTGACAATCTTCCTCAAGCAGAAAGAGGAAGATTGGCTACAGATGTTAGCTCAGGGCCAATCTCCCTCACTAAAAATTAAAGAAATAAACATGATAATCATATTGAGTTTAAAATCACAAATTTAGCAAAATCTTAAGAAATATGAATTACTTATAACCAACCTGAGCTAGATGTTAGTGATATAGAAGCAGACAAGACATTCTCTCTCCCTTCCTGGAGTTTACAGGAGTTTAGTAAGAGGACAGAAATAGAAGAAGAAATTGTTATTATAATTACAATTTTGTTAACAATATGAAGTGTTCAGGCTACTATGGAAATCAAGGAAGATTTCAGAAGGAGTAATGTCTAAACTGAGACCCCAAGCAGGAGTGATCTGATGACCCTTTGGGGAATGTTGGCTTTATTGTGATTATATTTATCTTAGTCTTTTATTTTCTTTCAGTTGCAACAAGGTTTATTGGAAAGAGCACTGTGAGCAGAGAGACCAGTTAGAAGATGACATGAGATAATGGGATTCTCTAAAATTAGGATTAAGGATACAAGTATTTTATCTCCTTCCGATCATGTACTTAGCCTGCATAAACTTCAACTTAGAAATACTAAGTTCTTTTTAAATATTGACATAGCTCCATTTCAGAGAGCATTTTTTATTGTTTATTAGGATTATTCCTCTCTTCAGAAATTCTTAGAAATCAGTACAATCTATAAACAATTTTGATAGAAATGGGGCGGGGTATTTTAGTTACCATATTTTTAGTTACCATATTTTTAAAAATCAAGGATATAGAAATCCTTACCATTCCCCTCCTACTCTATGATTTATCTGGTATTATCAGCATATCTAGGAAGGAATTGGATTCCTTTTTCTCCCAAGGAAAAACATTTTTAAATTTTTTAATGTTTTATTGTTTATTATGGCAAAATATATACAACATAAAATTTGCCATCTTAACCATTTTTAAGTGTACAGTTCTGAGTGTTAAGTACATTTACATTGTTGTGCAACCAACCTCCAGAACTCTTTACATCTTGCAAAACTGAAACTCTGTAACCATTAAACAACTCCTCATCATACCCCACCAGCCCCTGACAACCACCCATCTGCTTTCTGTCTTTATGAATTTGATTACTCTAGGTACCCCATATAAGTGAAATCACACAGTACTTGTCTTTTTGTGACTGGTTTATTTCACTTAGTTAATGTCCTCTAATTTCGTCCATGTTGTAGCATGAGTCAGAATTTCCTTCTTTTTAAAGGCTGAATAATATTCCATTATATGTGTATATCACATTTTGTTTGTCCATTCAAACGTCTGTGGACATTTGGATTGCTTCCACCTTTTAGCTATTGTGAATAATACTGCTATGAACATGGGTGTATAGAAATATCTTTTTGAGACTCTACTTTCAGTTCTTTAGGGCACATACCCAGAAGTGGAATTTCTGAATCATATGGTAATTCTATTTTTAATTTTTTGAGGAACCACCATACAGTTTTCCACAGTGGCTGCACCATTTTACGTTCCCATTCAAGGAGAAACTTAAATTTCCAGGGAAAGCTGTCAATTAAATTATACTTATAAAAAGTATATGTATGTACATATATGTACAATTTTTAAAATAATTCTCCTCCTATAGTCTCTAAGTTTTTCTGGAGGAATAATCAAATAAATTATATAAAATATACTTAAGCAATCATCTTCAGGGGCACTCTCATTGAAGCAAATCCTTTTTTCAAAAAAGAATAGAATTCACTGATTCTAAGAATGCTAAGATTCTCAGGCGGATGAATGGGCCAGCAAACAGCACCTCTGTGCTACACTGGGGGATTATATGTATTGGAGATTGGATTCCCTGAGAGACACAGTTTAATGTGCAGGAAATCTTACAGAAGTATGCTCAGGATCAACACCTACGGGCAAGTGAAAGAAGCAAGATTGTGCATTGAATTAAATTGCAATGAAAACACAGCAAAGGCCTTAGTCAACCCCCCAGGGAGCTCTGGATCTGGGATGGACCTTTAGAATTTTCTCATATAGGGCTAAAGGGGCCAGGTCTCTGCACCCCAGCAGTCATAGCCCTTCAGGAGGAAAGCATGACTGTGGGTGAGGCAGCTTTCCTGAGTCTGTGGCATGACCCGGAAAGGGATTCAGCTAAGAACTGTCAGCTGCTACACTCCAGTCCCACAATGGAACGCTGCCTGGCGCACCTGACCTTATGACTCAGTGAGCACTTCAGAGTGCATGGCCACTTGATGGGCCATGGTCAAATGCCCCATCTTTACCAGGGCCCAGGAACATGCCAGGAGCTCTTTTGCAAACAGTATATAGTTCTACACTGCAGATAGCATGAAGATGCTCCAGCCCCTGGGGGGTCTAAATTGTGATTATCCCTTCGGGGCTTGCCATAAACTCCACACACAATTCTTTTTAAACCAAAGGTACTTCTACTGCCATGCTATCTGCCAGGTTGTATGAGCCTAGCAGCAGAATCACTTTTACTGGAGCCTGGACCTGCTGAAGAGCCCTCTTCTGATCTGGACACCAGACAAAGATGGCAGGCGTTTGTTTTTTATCAACCAGTGTCTATGTGAGAGCAGTATTCCCAAGTATAAAGTAAGTGGTAAGAGTTGTAAGGTGTGAGGTGTCCTATATGACTGAGGGGATGTCCCAGCATGTCTCAGACCACTGGACCTCTCTTGTAGATTTCACTCTTGTAGTAATCTGGAGTGCATGTATGTTGTCAAATCATCCAGTGTGCTTGCCACTTCTTGCTTATCTGGTCCAATTAACATAATGCCATCAATATAGTAGTCAATATAATAGATCCATGTGATGCTCTGCAGGAGGTCCAAATCATCCCAATCCCTTTAGACCATATTATTGGGGGGGGGGGCGAGGAGATAAGCCCTGATGTAAGACCATAAATGTCTCAAGTTAATGCAAACCATTTGTGCTCCTTCTGTACAACAGGAATGGGAAAGATTGCATTGATTAGATTAGTGGTTGCTTACCAGGTGCCTGAGGCTGTGTCACTCTGTTCCGGCATCAGCACAGCTGTTGCAATGGGCTCCTACTTGGTAGAGTTCTCAGTAGTCCATTATGATCTTCTAAACGTCATCTTCTAAAAGAACTGCCTGGCTTTTTTCAAGGCCTGGCTGGTGACTCTAACATATCCCTGACTGGGATATATACCGCATTCCTGCATCCTTTAGGTTTTCAAGGCTAATCTCTGCTATTTCCTCCAGGAAGTGATATTGTTTTGATTTACTATTTTGGCTGGGGGGAGAAGGGACATGGACAGTTTCAGATCCTTCTACTTGTCTTTTCCCTCTATAATAGCTCTTCCCACTGGCCCAGGGAGCAATGTTGGGTTTCTACTGATTACAGAGTATGTCCATTCCATGTACATATGCAGAGACAGTAGAAATGACCACCTGGCCCCCACACACCTTCATTCTAAGAGGGAAGCTCTGATGACACTCTGATGACAGGTATAAATGTCAATTAGGACCCTGTGTCCAGTTCTCCAAATGTTTGGATATTTCCTTTTCTCCAGTGCACCACTGATCTAGTAAATGATGGTAGGTCCCTCTGGAGAAGGACTGGCAGAATCATTACTCTATGTACTTGCTGTGGTGTTTCAAGTTCATTCATCCTGGGAACCCAGCCTCTCCTTTAGTCAATGGGTTCAGAATCTGAAAACTCGCTCAGGTGTGGAAACTGAGCAAAGGATCATGACTTTTTATTGAGTCAGCTCTTAATCATCCATCTTTGATTTCTTTTGATGTATAGATTGGCCGATACTTTTGCTGGCTGATGCTGTGTTCTTATTAATTATGACCAGAGCCCTCCGGGGGTCAAGCAAAAGGCTGCTATTCCAACTTCACCATGGCTTACAATGATTGTGCCCACCTTGCTTCTGATGGTTTGGTGCTGCCACCTGGGCACTATTATTTTGACATCCTGTCACTCCCATTGCTATCACAGAGTCCAGTTCTGTATTGGCATCTCCTACCATTGGCCAATCCTACAGAGCTGGATGCTTACACTGAGCTTCTCAGTGGTGCCCTTCTCACCAGTGAATTTCTTACAGCTTTAGTATGTGAAGCTTCTTTCAGGCACTCTCATGGAGCATAATGATCTGGTTGGTTTTCTTCCCAGTAATATATCCACTCTCACATGCACATTCTCTGAATTTTTTCATACCTTCATGCAGCATTTGCAAAGTAAATTTGAGCTTTCCATCTCACACTTAGCATGGGCTATCACTTTCTTCAAGCCTCCAAGAGACATCCTACCAACCAGGTAGCACCACATCCTTGATCCTTACCACAGTGTTAAATGTTCACCCAGGAGAATAGGAGAATGTTCTCATTTTGATAAAGTCTCCCTTTTACCACTTTATGTTTCATGCCCTATGAACCAGGAACCTCAGGATCCAGCCCATAGGTACTCACTGGCTCTTGCCCACACATGCTGGCTTGGTCCTACAGTTTCTTTGGGATGTAGTCTCTTTCCTCTCTTACTATTCCTAGCACTTCCTTAGCCAACTTATGGTGTATTTTAACTCTAATTATAAGTCAAGTGGACAGGAAGGAAGATGGGATAAATCCTGAGTGAGGCATTTGTTGTCTTGCAAGACAGAGGCCTCTGCATTGCCTTCAGGCAACAGGGGACAATAGACTTAACGTGAAGGGTGGACCACTTCTTCACACCTAGAGGGATTGGGGGAATTTGGGTGTGATAAGCAGCCTCTAAAATGGCTTCCAATGATCTCCGCCCCTAGTATTCATGCACGTGTGTAATCACCTACCTTGAGTGTTAGCTGGACTCAGTGACTTGCTTCTAATAAAAAGAAGACAGCAAAAGTGATGGGATGTCACTTTGGAGATTAGATTATAAAAGATGGTGACTTCCTTCTGGTGCACCCTCTCCCTCCCTGGTTCTGTTCACTTGCTCCCTCTCTAGGGACTTACTCTATGAGAAAGGCATGTGTGACGAGGAACTAAAGAAGCCTCCAGAAAGAGATAATGAGAAACTGAGGCCCTCAGTTCAAACAGCCCACAGAAAGTGAATCCTGCCAACAACCAGGTGAATGAGCTCCGAAGTGAATGTTTTCCCCAGTCGATCCTTGAGATGACTGCTTCCTCAGCTGACGCCTAATTGCAGCCACAAGAGAGAGTCTAACCCAAAGACCCAGCTTGGACCAGACCAGCCAAAGATCAGAATTACTAACCCACAGAAACTGTGAGTTAATAAGTGCTGTTGCTGTAAGCCTGTAACTTTGGGGGTAGTTTGTTACACAGCAAGAAATAACTGATACATTGGGGATTCAAGATTTTTAAGTGCACTGACCTAGACGTCCCTATCCTATTTTCAGTGTCCCACTCCTTCTAAATCAGAGTCTTGACCTTGGCATAGCAGAGCTCTTGAGGCTGAGTATCCTGTCTCCTCTGAAGCTGGATACTCTCATAATTAATTCCTAAACCTGATCCTTAACTTTTTTCTGCCTTCCAGCTGAAAGACATGAAAGTCTTGAAATTCTGCCAAGGGGGACCTCTGGTTTTATAGTTAGCTTTTAATTGGTGTTTAACCTTTTATTGTCTTTCTTCAAGTTACTGATTGCCCCAGCAACAGTGATCCAATTCTGTATTCCTTATATTACTGTTTTCACATATTTCTTCAACACCTGTACATTGCATCCACCAGTGCATTCCCTTCCATCAATAATCCTTTCACATGCACAGTAGGAAGCAACTGCAAACACGCTAAGGCCCCAAGAAAGCTATGCCTCCAATGCCAACTTTAGCTGTGGCTATTACAGTTGAAGAACAAGAAAGAATTTCCCAAAAGAAAACAGCCATCTGTATCCCTTATATCTGAAGAATATTAGAAGACCTATAAAAATTGCTAAGTAACTGTCAATTTTCAGAGGTTCATTTTAGTTTGGTTTTCCATGCAGGGGTTTTATTCACATGTGTATCTGTATTTACTTTTTTGTGTGTGTGGGGGGGGGGAAGACCAGCCCTGAGCTAACATCCGTTGCCAATCCTCCCCTTTTTGCTGAGGAAGACTGGCCCTAGGCTAACATCCGTGCCCATCTTCCTCTACTTTATATGGGACGCTGCCACGGCATGGCTTGACAAGCAGTGCGTCGGCGGGCACCCGGGATCCGAACCCGCGAACCCTGGGCTGCCAAGCGTGAACTAAACCACTGCGCCACCAGGTGGCCCCTGTATTTACTTTTGACCGTTGGTTGAAGTTGCTGCCAGTTCTACATTTTGGAGTGAATTTTTATACCTAGATGAAGAGCCCTATGCAGGGCTCAGCCCCTGGGGGGATGGCTTATGTCCTGCAGAGAAGAGCCACCTCAAAGGTCCCTAACTTGCCCATAAGTTTAATGAGACTGGATTGTTGTGTGAATGTGAAGCGTTTTCTGATAAAACTGATCAGTATATCTTTATCTACTTCTAGAGAGGGTAAAAAGAGCACAAAGCCTGTTAAATTTAAAGCAGTTCCTGTTAACATTAGCTATGGGAACTGATAACCACATATATAAATCGAACAAGTGAACTTAAAAAACTCTTGAAAAAAAAATAAAATTGAACTTCTATTATGATGGTCCTTTAAGGGAAAAACCCTTCTCACAGAAACCGACAACCCACATTGTGATGATTTCATCACTGTGAGGGAAGCAAAGACATGCAGCCATAGTCACAAAAATACAATAATAAATAACACACTAATAAATCTGAAATATTTCCAAGCTCAGTAAATAAATGGATAATTATATTTGGATCTAGATTCACCTAATAGTCGTAATGAATCCATGAACAATCTTGATATCTCGGGTTGGGTGGAATACATTAATTATCCCATTAAAATTACTAGAAATATTTTGTTAAATTTAACTACTTCTCAAGTAGCAGCAGGGTTTTCAGACGCAATTAACAAGTCATTAAGTGAAGAAGAGATGTAATATACTCCCAGGAACTTATTGCTCCTTTACAAAATAAACAATTCAAGGTAAATTTTGTTTCCTCTATGAACCTCCTCACCTCTCCACTCTAATTATTCTAAAGCAAATCCCAGATATCACATCACTTTGCACGTAAATTCTTCATTATTTATCTCTAAAAGACAGTGCATTTGTTTTAACTTAATCAAAACACCATTATCACACCCTTAAAAAAACTAATAATGCCTTAATATTGTGAATATTTAGTAGCGTTTGCATTTTAACTTTGTATTATATAATTTTTTAAATTATAGTTTGTCTCAAACAAATCCATTTGTTACAAATGGTTGATATGTCTCTTAAGTCTTTTTTCATCTTTAGGGTCCTCCTGCATCATTTTTTATTTCAAATATTGTTAGAGAAACTGGTTTTCTTGTCCTATAGATCTTGGTATAGTTGGGATTTTGCTGGTTGCCTCTTGTGATGTTAATATGTGCACCTGTTCCCTGTACTTCCTGATCATTTCTAGCTAAATCAGATTCAGTTTTGAGTTTTTGGAAGAGAAGACTACATAGGTGTGTTGTGTACTTTCACCTAGTTGTCTCTTTTTATGATGTTAGCAGCCACATTGCATTTTAATTATGTGTTAGCATGCCCTTCCTATGACATGGTAAGCCCTTTAGACAGTAAATACCGTCAACACTTTATCCCTACTACCTAGCACAGTTTCTGGAAAATAACAGATGCTCAATAGTTCCTAAATTTTTAGTGAATTCGGGAGCTCATCATTCAGCCTCAGCTCCCTCACTAACCCTTTGAAGATCATTGGCAAGAGACTTAATTTTTAATTCGTCTCATTTTCATCGTCCGTGAAATGAGGGGATTGACTTGAACATGGCCTCTAAGATCCCTTCAATGATTCTATGAAATGGTCATGCAAAGGTCAAGAATATAAGCTGTCTTCTGCCCTCCTCCCACAGAGGTTGCCAGAAGAAATAAAGGAATCCATCCCGTGAATATATACTGACCAAAAAATAATGTTTTCTGGTTTTTGTTAAATTTTTTTTACAGAAACCCATTTGTTAAATAGTGTAACAAATTTGTTTTTGGAATAGAATCCAGCTTGTTGGTTGCGTATATCAAGCTGGAGCAAATAATGTTAAATTAAATTCAGTTTCCATCCATGATGGACAAGAATATATAAGCGTATGAACAACCGAGCGGTTTAAATTCTGCTAAGAAAAATGCCAAGAACAGAAAGATGGGCCCATTGTCCATAAACAAGCACATATCTTAGGGAATTATCAAACCCCTCCCCATCCTTAACCAACTTTTATTTAATTCCCAACAAATTACAGGAAAAACAAACTGACTACCTTGAAAATGACAGGAAATCATATGCATGTTTACATATATACAAATAAAACTTTTATTAGAACAAATATATACAAGCAGAGATCCCCTTGAAGTTTATCCTCAGCAGTAACGAAGTACAGACGTGGGTAAACAGAAGTAAAAACATACAAATATATTACATCTGGGCTGTATTTTCAAAAATGTAAAAATTGTCCTTTGCGGGCAGCCCAGCAGCATAGTGGTTAAGTTTGTGTGTTCTGCTTCAGCGGCCCGGGGCTCACAGGTTCAGATGGCCCACATACAAAATGGGGGAAGATTGGCATGGATGTTAGCTCAGGGACAATCTTCCTCAAGCAAAAAGAGGAAGATTGGCAACAGATCTTAGCTCAAGGACAATCTTCCTCACCGAAAATTTAAAAATTTTAAAAAATAAACTGTCTTGAAAAAACAGGCTTTGTAGGTTTTGTTTCTGTTTTTTGAGGAAGATTGGCCCTGAGCTAACATCTGTTGCCAATCTTCCTCTTTTTCTGTTTTCTCCTCAAAGCCCCAGTACATAGTTGCATATGCTAGTTGTAGGTCCTTCTAGTTCCTCTATGTGGGACGCCACCTCAGCATGGCTTGATGAGCAGTGAGTAGGTCCACTCCCAGGATCCAAACAAGCAAACCCTGGGCTGCCAAAGCAGAACGCACAAACTTAACTCTACGACACTGGGCCAGCCCCATGCTTTGTAGGCTTTTATTCAAGTTTATACCCAAACTGCAAGAAAATAGTTACAAGTATAAAACAATGTCAGAACTCAGGTTAATATCTTATGTATAACTATTTTGAGTTGTCTAAACAAACATTTATTCTCCAGCTCAATGGTCACAGAATCAATGAAGATGATATTGCTCTCTAGGCACCAGGACTCAAGAGTTCTGAGAGATTTATTGAACACATCCTGGACAGAGAAGGTACAATTCACTTTCTTATTCCAAACAAACAAAACTATTTTCTCCACTCGATTAATAAACCAGATATGCTTGCATCACCCACTCAAAGTAACAGTTCTATCAGAAATTAGAGCACCAGATTAGCACAAGAAAAGACATGATCAGCCATCTGAAATTTACACAATGTTATAAGCCAATACAACCTCAATGAAATAATTTTTTAAAAAGACAGGATCAGCACTAACGTCTAAAAGCAATGATAATCAATTGGTTTTGAAATGTGCATGTTAATCCTAGAACCCCTGTAACAGAACACAGGAATGTGTCCTTGTAATAAAGGTACTGTTTCCTAGGAACACAGCATTATTTCATTATGACTAATAACACAGCACAACACCTAAATAATCTCTTTACTCTTCACATCTGTGGAGGCTGTTCATATTCCCTAAGATCACCAACATTAAAGATGAAACCAAATCCTGAAATGAATTATTAAAGAATATTGTTTTGAGTTATCTATAAAAGAGCAACTGATTAAGATATCTACTTGTCCAAATAGCTTATCAGTCCAGAATACATTCAGTACTATATCCAAGAATCTACAGCTCTTTGATTCTTTGTCATTTTTAACCAAACAGATTAGATGACTTCATAAATTAACAGAAATCAATTCAAAACAGCTGGTCAGTGACATGAAAAATCATGATATTCAGTGACAAAATAATAATAAGCCAAATGTCTAATACAGTTGAATAGAGTTTATATGTAGCTATTCCTTTAGAATACTATGGTTACTGACATCTGAAAGAGGGCTCTGTCATATAGTTAGCACTTTGTCTAGTTGAAAGTGCAACTTATAATAAGGCAATATTTATGATCATGACTATTGCTACCCAATGCTAACAGTGCCAGTGGAAAACCTCGTGGTGGTGGTTATGGTTGTGGCTGAGTATTCACTGATTTATCTTCAGCCTTTCACTGTGTAGTAAGTCACTCATCTACTTTCCCCTTTTTGTTCTACTTACTCATTTATAAAGAAAACACATCATTTGTTTTCCTACTAGAAATCTTCAAAAAGTGAAGGAAAAAAAGCAATTACCACCTTTGTAGCACTAATTTGCAATAAAAGAAAAGTTTGCATTCTTTCTCCACTTGAATACATTCAGCATTTTTATTTAAAATTACCTCCACCCTTGTCCCTGAACCATATGCTTCAATTAACATATACCCCTCTCTATGTTCTGTATTTCTCTTGTTAAGTAAAATTAGAGACTTTTTCAAAAGGCTGATAGCACACTAGTTCAGAAACTGTAGAGGCAACCTCTGAAGACCATTAAATTTTCTCAACCACACTGTTTTTTAGACATCTGTCCAAAGGGAAGCAAACATGAAAACGAGTAAGACCTTGAGTAGTGTGCATATCTTGCTGGTAATTCTTTGCTTTTTTAAACGGGGTCCACCTTTATTAGGTTATTATTGGTCATCAATGGAGAGGGTTTGCATTTAATCCTTTCTGCTGCATCATTTGAGCTATGTACAAAGAACATTTTGGCTGTACACAGTGAGACGATAATTCTTCTGTATTCCTTCCTGAAATTTTGGTTCAGTAGTCCATAAATAATTGCATTGAGGCAGCTGTTGAAATACGCCATATAGTAACTGGCCACAAACAGCCACTCTGGGATCCTGGGTACCATGCTGGCAGGGTCTGAGGCCACAGCGAGACCAATGAAATTTAGAGGAGCCCAGCAAATGGCAAAAAGTACAAAAACCACAAACATGGTGACAAAGTTCCTGAAATCCTGTGGTTTCAGTCTGGGTTTGTTGTCAGGTTTCACCCTCCGTCTGACCTGAAGAACCAGGATCCAGATTCTCAGGTAGCAGAAGATGACGATGATCATAGGAACTATGAAATGGAAAACCACCACAGCTATCGTGTAAGCCGAACTGACAGACTGTGCAAAGGTACAGGAGTAGATCCTCGGGTCATACTGCAGGGTTCCGATACGCAAGTTGGGCGTGATTGCCACAAGGGTCAACATCCATATCAGGAACACGTAGCAGAGGGAATTCTTGTTACTGTACAGCTTGTCGTACTTGAGACTGTGGCAGATGTAGCAGTAGCGGTTAACGGCAATTCCGGTGATGTTGAATATCGAGCCAATGACACTCAAGCCCATCAGAAAACCACTAATTTGGCAGTGCAGATATCCCAGGCGCCAGCCGTCGTTAAATAGAGATGCCAGCACCAAGGGATATGGATAAACAGCCACCACCAGGTCTGCAACTGCTAGGCTCACCACAAATATATTTCCTAAAAGAGAAAGGTTTAGAAAATTATAGGTTAATACCAGTTTTCTATGGATCCCATGAGTTTTTTTTCACAGTTATTTAAAAAAGAGCTGTTTCCACAATTCGGATGACCTGACATCACAGCTGCTACCATACTGTAAATGAAGTGGAGGCTATTTTCACCAGGAAGTGAGCCCGTTGTTACCCTTGTCGAATCAACTCCACTGCTCACAAATTCCCACATTCCCCAAATAAAGCATATTCCATCTTCAAAACTGTTGTCTTTCAAACGTTTTGATGTCTCTTGTGCTTTAAAAAGTCTTGAGTTCAGTTTACTCATATCACATCTTTGGTTCTGGAATCTTCTACATTACCTGAGAAACCTCATGTCATGTTATTTTTCAAGCCACCCACAACGTCCCTAAGTTCCATGCCTTCTATCTCTCTCTAGTTCTTCAACAGTTCTCAAGTGGACCTCTAACTCCTGTTCTTGGAGAGCAATGGATCCAACGGATCTTTGTCCATTGCATAATAGTTAAGAGAAAAAAGGTTCTGTCATCGGCTGAGTCCAAAGTGGCAGCATTTGCAAAGGCCTTGGGGCAGTAATTGGTGTGGCCAGTTCAAGGAACAGGGAAAGTTTTGGCAGTTCCTCAGTAAGTTCAACATGGAATTACCACATGACCCAGCAATTCTACTCCCAGGTATATACTCAAAAGAAGTGAAAACAGATATTCATCAGCCATCTAGGTTAGAATATTAGCTTCACCCCTTACTAGCTGTCTAACTGGGGAAAGTTACATTATCTCACCAAACTTCAGTTTCCTCTTCTATAAGATGGGGATAATGATAATATCTTCTTCATAGGAGTATGGTGAGGATTAAATGAGGCAATCCATATTGGGTGCTGAGCAGTATCTGTCACATGATAAGTGCTCAATAAATGTTGGTATTCTACAACTCTCCTCTCTTGATCCAAAGGAAAAAGTAGAAATTCTTTTATATTTTGTAAAGATCTTAAGGTACAAAAATTAAACCCCAAATATTCAAATTAAGTGATAATTTTCAATATTAATATGATAAATCAACACATTTTTTGTGGGGGGAGATTAGCCTTGAGCTCACATCTGTTGCCAATCCTCTTTTTGCTGAGGAAGATTGGCCCTGGGCTAACATCCTTGCCCATCTTCCTCTACTTATATGGGACACTGCCACAGCATGGCTTGACAAGCAGCGCATAGGTCCGCACCTGGGATCCGAACCTGCAAATCCCAGGCCGCTGAAGTGGAGTGTGCAAACCCAACCACTACGCCACCAGGCTGGCCCCTCAACACATTTTAAAGTACTGAAAAAGAAGTCTAGTCAAATTTTATGAGATGTTTGGCAAATATATTCTTTACTTTAGTGGCTCATTTGCTTTTGTTTCTTACTATTCCTTCTGCCTTGAATGGTTCTTCTCTCTAACTTTTAAAATGCTACTCATTTTCCCAAATCCATCTTAAATAGAAGTGCCCAAAGACTTGGCTTATTTGCCCAACCACATGAAAGAGCTTCCTCTTTTGAGGCTCCTAAATCACTTTATTTATACCACTTTTAATTTAGATTAAATTATAATAAATTCCATTCAATAAAAACTTATTAAGTGCATATAACAGGTGCTGGGGAAACAGGAATGGACAGGGATCCCCCAATCCTTGATATTAGAAAAACAAAATTAAAATAGAGAGAAAGAAGTACAAGAGTATGTACAGAATAATAGGTAGCAAGGAAGGGAGTGAGCTAGACAGAGGTTGGGAAGAACATTCCAAGTGGAGTGACCATATAATTTGCCCTTCATTATAT
Source organism: Tapirus indicus (assembly GCA_031878705.1). Classification (NCBI taxonomy): domain Eukaryota; kingdom Metazoa; phylum Chordata; class Mammalia; order Perissodactyla; family Tapiridae; genus Tapirus; species Tapirus indicus. The sequence goes on along the minus strand of CM062937.1, from coordinate 25,816,309 downwards.
TTATTTATGAACTTGGCTTTCCTATATTTCTTTATTGTAGTCCTCTAAGATTATGTCTTCCTCATATTTGTATCCTGAAGAGTACTAAGTCAAGACTTTTGCTCAAATGCTGGATGAAATAAATTAAACTGTCATCTCCTAATATCTCAAATAAAATAGCATTTGTACTTGAAGTTCCTATTTGATTAATTTTATCCTCCCCCCTCAAAACACTACAAAGAAGTGAAGTAAAATAGCAGTCATGACTAAGAACGGCAAGGTTTTGCCATTTAAGGATGAATTTCAGGTAAATTGTCATAAAAACAACTTCTTTGAAAATTGGTTATACTGGACCAAATTAAAACAGCAGAAGCAAATTGATTTTTCCCACAGACCAATTTCAATTACCAATTAAATATTTAAATTCCAAAGTGGGCATATTTTAATAAATATTTAACTCAAAATGTTTACTACTTTAAAAATATGTATAACATATGAAATTCAGCTACAAATTAAATTCTCATCAAAACAGTACATTTTTACCCAGAATCTCATGAAGACAAATTGGCCTAATATAGATTTACTTTTAAAAGAGCTTAAAAATAAGACCAGAAATGATGTAATAGATTTCTTTCAAGGCTTTAATCCTCTGCTCCATTTGTTTTCTAGTAATTACGCTTCCTTTCTGTTCAAGTAATTACATTAATTAAATCATTAGTTGAATTTTCTTTGAACTAATCCCATTGTACAAGTGTTTGGAGGAAAAAAAATTAAACCATAGATTCTATGCAGATGTAGCTATCAGGTCACTCAGTGGGAAGCTTTGTCACACTCAGCGGGAAGCTTTATCACATCTGCTGTGTGTGTGTGTGTGTGTGTGTGTGTGTTGTGTGTGGGGGGAGAACTCCACCAGGTAAGAATAACTAAATAATTTAATTATAACTATACACATTATAAGGTCATTTATTCCATCCTAGTGTAACCATCATAGACCAATTTGTACTGGCCCTATTGGATCAATAACAAAATATCAAAGTTATCTTGCAGGGATAATGAGCAAAAACTGAAAGTCATGTGGCTGGAGCATGTGTAGAAGACAGAAACCTTGTCCTCAGATGACCTTGAGCTGCCTGGGAACCAAAAGTTCCCTAACTATGGAACTCAGTGTGATGAGAAAGTGGCATGGGGAACCTAATAAGAAGTGAGGGGTCCCTTGATTTGTAGCACACTGGATATATAAGACCCTTCACTCCCACCATCCAATCAGATTGACCAAGCTAGCATTTTGCATAACCACTCCCACCCCCAGCTCCTCAAAAGTCTATCTTCATTTCAGCTCAGGCAGACAGATTTGAGCCCTGTCTCCTGTTTCCTTGCTGGTCAGCCATGCAATAAAGCTCTTTCTTTTCTCAAAATCTGGCGCCATAGTATTGGTTTCTATATGTGTCAGGCAGCAGACCCTTGCTGGGTAACATTAGCTCTGTGTAACTCCAGGTAGATAACAATCTATCCATTTTTACAGATATCCAAGACGCTGTACAACCAGCATACCAATGCATTCTGAAACTTAAGATAATTCCTGTTAATGACTAACAGTTCCTTCTCTGTTGGATTTAGTTCCAGATCTTACCATAGAGGAATCATAGACTCATAAGATGTTGAGATTGAGAGGAACAATAGTGATCATCCAGGTCAATTCCTACTTTTTAGAGAGGGAAACAGAAATATGGAGTTATATTGGATGAAGTCATAAAAGTAGTTAGTGAAAGACTACAACTATGTTGTTTATTTGATAATGTTGCTCAGTGCATTTCCCTAAGAAAGCTCATGTTGTGAGAAATATATGAGGGTTAGAAATTGGGCCCTCTGGTCAGGCACTGGTTTAGAGCCTTTTTAGACACAATCCTAAAAACGCATTTTAGAACCAGAAAATTATAAAGAGATGATGAGAGGGAGAACACTTAGAGGTCACTATCCTAGTGACAAGAATAACAGCTAACAGACTCACAGTGATTAAAGACACAAATAAACTATAAAATGCAGAGTAAATATTCATTCTGGTGAATAAAACCTTAAATTATAAGTGAAAAATGGCACATACATGAATAAAATAAGTTAATAGACAAATAAAAGTTGCCTTGTCTAAACTGCCTCCCTCGGAACCAGTCCTGACTTTCCTCTGGGAATGGCCAAAGCAGGGCGGCATTGCTTTTTCATTTATCACAAGTATTTCTCTACTTCTTATCATCTCCCCACACCCCAAGCTATTAACTCCATGAGGGCAGTGCCTGTCTTAGACACATTTCTCCCGCCTCAAACAGGACCTGCAATAGAGTTAGGCCTTTAAAAAAAAGTACAGTGGATTTATAGTGTGTTAACTTAGCTAAACTGAAAGGACATTTGCTTGCATAGCTCCAGGTTAGGGTTCCCTACAAGAGTTAATTTGCATGAGATTTAAAAGGCGGAAGTGAAGTAGCAACCATGTTATCTCCGCACTCGGAAGGTCCCTGTAGAGCACCAGGCACTACTGTGGCTCTGGCTCTTTGACTCTTATATGCTGGCCTACAGCGTGCTAAGGGGCAGCAGTGTTCCCACAGCTTCTCCTGTTCCTGCTGAACTCCACCTCGGCTTGGAGAAAGCCAGAGACTGACAGGAGTTCAGTTCATCCTCCTGGGTGCCAGTCTTTCCTCCGAAGTTCCAGTCTGCCCCTCTAGAACTTGTTCCCTCTGCCTGACTATTGAGCTAGAACATCAGTCTTCTCCTGCCCTTGGACTGGGACTCACACCGTATGTGCTTCTGGTTCTCAGGTCTTCATATTCGGGCTAGAACTACACCACCAGCCTTCCTGGGTCGCCAGCTTGCAGATGGTAGACGGTGGGACTTCTCAGCCTCTATAATCACGTGAGCTAATTTTTCATAATAACATAAATTTCTTTTATATATAAATATATTATTCACATATATATATATATATATATATATATATATATATATATATATATTCTATTGGTTGTTTCTCTGAAGAACCCTGGCTAATACAAGGCTCCAGCACCAGACACAGAAGCAACAGCCTCAAATAAACTGTTTCATCAACCCTCATAATTGCTCTAGTGATTTTGCTTCTCAGATTGATTGAACCCTGACTGATACAGAATTTGGTACTGAAAGTAGACCAAGAAGAACCTTAAGGATGGCTTTTCTGTATTGGTTCTTGGCTACCTGGAATAGCTTCTCTAAGAGGACTAGATTTAAAGGTAGTAAAAATCCTATTTCCAGTAGCAAATGGGACACTGGGAGTTCATGGCATGCAGTAGCAAAAGAGTTACTTAAATTATCACCTGCACTCACCTTCCAAGATGAAGAACAAGTTGCGGCATCGCCCCTCCTACACTAAGAAGAAAAAGCAAAATATACCTCATGTTGACATGCTACACCAACCCATTTACCAAGTAACCTAAAAAGCAGCCAGTTTTGAGTGGAGCCCAGCACAAGAAAAGGCTCTGAAAGCTGTTCTGCCATTTGATTGATTCATCTGATTCCATGGTATTTGAATTATTTGTGGTAAATCTCGAGAATGTAAGGAGACTTTAGCAGGCACATACAGGTGATTCACAACACAGACCCTTAGGATTTTGCCTCAAATTTATGTTGTGAGTAGACAGGTATTTTCTTTTTGAGAAAGAGTTTTTGACTTGCTACTTGGCCTTAGGAGAATCTGAAGACTTGACCACAGACCACCAAGTGACCCTGTGATTTGAAAGGTTCCACATGGACTAGGTATTGTGTGACCCACCAAATCATAAAGTTGGGCATGCACGGCATCAAACAGAAGTGGTATATATAAGATTTGGCTCAAGCATGTCCTGAAGGCATAAGTAAGTTCAATGAGTAAGTGGCACACATACCCATGGCTCCCATTCCCGCCACATCACCCCTTTCTCTCAACCTGCACCCATGGCCTCATGGGAAGTTCCCTTTGACCAGTTGAATAGGGAAGAAAAAATTTCTGGCATGGTTTACAGATGGTTCTTCATGAAATGCTGCTACTACCCAAAACTGGATATTGCAGCACTATAGGCCCAATCCAGGGCCAAGGATGAAGGAAAATCCTCCCAGTAAATAAAACTTTGAACAGAACCTCAAACAGGTTGTTCATTTTGCCTAAAAGGAGAGACGGCCACAGGCATACATCTACATTGATTCGTGGGCCGTGGCTAATGGTACAGCTAGATAGTCAAGGACTTGGAAGAAACGTGATTAGAAACCGAGTGACACAGGGGTCTGGAGAAGAGGAAGGAACACAGACCTCCCAGAACGAGCACCAAATGTGAGGATATCAGTGCTCACCGAAAAGCAGCCTCAGCAGAGGAGGATCTCGATGATGCAAACTCTGGACATAATCTTTCCTCAGTCACTGCTGTCTGTGACCAATGGGCTCACAAAGTTGTCACGCAGCGGAAATAAAGCAACTCATGGGCTCAGCAACACAGACTACTCCTCATGAAAAACGTGTAATACTTCATCTACAGGCAATCAAAAAACTGCACTCACTCTATATTAACTCTATGTGGGATAGTAATCTGCACTTCCTTAGACACTTTCCCCAATCTTGAAGGACTCAGTGAGATCCCAGCTTAAATAAATCAATTCATGGCACTTAATAGCATGTCTATTTAATTAGAGAAGACTTCTAAAATGCTAAATTCTGAAAAGAATGCCTGTCATTATTAAAAATGGTACAATCATAGTATTGCCCTGTTTATACACTAAAATTAAATGTGAAGAGAAACAAAAAAGAAGTTAACATTACAAAAGGATAAAATACGAGTCTCTTGGGGCCGATCTGGTGGCATAGCGGTTAAATTTGCATGCTCCACTTCGGCAGCCCGGGGTTTGTAGGTTTGGATCCCGGGCACGGACCAATGCACTGCTTGTCAAGCCATGCTGTGGCGGCATCCCATATAAAGTAGAAGAAGATGAGCACAGACGTTAGCCCAGGGCCAGTCTTCCTCAGCTAAAAGAGGAGGATTGGCAACGGATGTTAGCTCAGGGCTAATCTTCCTCACCAAAGAAAAAAAGAGAGAGAGAGAGAATTAATTGGAAAAGTGTGTCTTGCCACAGAATTGTGTCCCAAGCTCCAATATTATCCTAGCCCTGGCACATAGGAGGCATCCAACAGATATTTAAATAAGAAAAGAGGGATGAATGCATGAAGGATAAAACCACATTATCCCTTTCAAGATAGCAAAAGAAGAGAGTTTTGTATTCCTAAACATGTTAAGAAAATCATAAAAGAGGAAATACTAATTATTGATTACGAATTTTTACTATCTGCCATTTAATAGCTAAGTGAGAAAATTTTTTTTAAATTTAAGTTAGCAGCCTGGTTCCCAAGCCTTCCCTAACAGGTGTTTTTTCAGGCTGCATTACTTTCTTCAAAAGATATGAAGCCAATGTAATATTCTCAAATAGCTATGCTCTGTCTCTATTCTTGACCGATTTCTTTGAAATTCTCTCATTAATTCTGCCTCAGGTGTGGAGCAGCTTTCACATTTCCCTATTTATTACCTACTGTTCTCTCATCCTGAGGTAAAATCTTTTAAAAATTCTCATGACTACTTTAAGTTCCAGTTACCATCTACCTACCAACTTTCAAATTTCTCTTGAAAAGTTTTTCTGCCATATGAACATGTTTTTACTCTTATACCTCTGTACTCCATGTCTTATATTTATTTAAAAATAAAAGAACAAAAATTTTAAAGCATCTTGATAGAAAGTCATCTCTTTGAAAGTAGGAGCCACGTTTTACACAAGCTTAGCGCAGTGTCTTACATTTTGACAAATCAAGAATTTGCTGACCATTTATATTCTGTGTAATATTGTAGGTACGCAATAAATATTTATTTAAATGGATATTCAATTCAATAAGCATCAAAAGTGCTCAGTATCAAAGCAGGTGAGCATCCTTTTAAGCCATAAGTTCAACAACTCAAATTCACCCTCAAGAGCCTGAATAATATTCAGCACCAAAAAGATTTATTTTTCACTTGTTCCTTCTTCTGAGACTAATTCCTTCAATGTGATTGCCAAAAGTGTATCCTCTGTAGAAGAATAAATCTTAGAGCACCACAACCAGAAAATCCAGAAGTTTATTCCTCATTTGCAGCATTATTAAATTTCACTAAAATGTCTTGAGATATCACATAGAGCCCTCAGGTTTTAGATAAACTTTAGCCAATCTTTTTGAAAGGTAAGACAATTAGGGTGCTGATTAAAGAACCATCCTTTTGAAGGGGAGTAAATGATACCATGCAGAGTTCTGAGTGTGCACAAATGCTTCTTTAAAAACAATCCATTAATTGCCTCTGTGGTAGCCTAGAAATTCTGAGAGTGTGTGTGTTTCTTTTTTAGAAGTAAAGCATTTCTGTCAGCTAGGCAACATAAAAATACTTAGAAAAAAGGGGGAAATTCAAGGCATCTTGTAAAGATCTTTCTAGTCACCTCAAATATTCTAGTTATTATTTTTAAAAGGTGCTAATAAAGAATGAGCAGAATATGCTCTGGGGACTCTATGGAGATTTAAAATATGTTCCAAGGTAGATGTTTTTCAAAGTAGGTGTGTTTAGAAAACAGAACCATCAAATGTTAGTAAGAATTAAAAGCAGGAGGTTTAATCTGGGACTATTTTATCCTTGATTAACTTTCAAAATTGCCAAGAGAAAAAAATGATTCTGAAAGCTAGCAAGAATAAGCTCTATCTTATCTGTGATTAATTTAATACTAAAAAATGTTACTTTCTTATGAGATAAATAACTGGAGGAACCAAAGATTAGATCCAAATTCCACCATGTAGATTCAAACTCAATCATGTATTTAGGAATCTGAAACCACTGACTTAAGGTTTCGAGGGAATTCTGGGAACTACTTTGGAAAACTTGGGAAAATTTAGGGTTTCATTACAATGTACTACACAGACCAGAAAAAAAAAGTCATAAAACTTTAAATAATGGCTAAGCATGCAAGGGGGAAAAAGATCAATAAAATGTCTTTAAACGTAAAAAATTGCCTTGAGTCAATAATTTCAAATATTGTAGAGAGCTACAGGAGGAAAATGTCAACAGTGCTAACACGAAATCAATCAGATTGGAGGTTCTGTTAAGCATTGACTTTGTTAGCTTGAAGTTAAGTCATAACTTTTTGAATGGAAACATACTTGTCTGAGAAAGTTATTCTGGCTTCCAGAGCTGATTCACTTGAAATTAGAGAACAGCTTGGATATTGAAATAGTCAGTCTCTCAGAGGCTGGATATTGAAATAATCAGAATCTCAGCCCTACTCGCCGTGGGGAGATAATGTTTATTACAAAAAAAAAAATCGAGACATCTGAGAACTTGTGTAATTTGCATAACACCATGAAAGAGAATTAGATCTTAAATCTTCAATTTCTGACTGATTTCACTTCTTACCATTCATTTTGTCTACTTAAAAAATACATTTAAAAAGAAATAAGCATTTAAAAATTGAGATAATCTAAAAAGAAGTAATCATAGAATGCATACTAATAATAACATACCAATACCATTATTTGTATAGTATAACTTCAAAGTGATAGGCAGATGGATGGGTGGGTGGATGGGCAGAATCTAAGTCTATCCTCCTAGCATTCCCTGTGAGATAATTACTCCATTGGCATGAGAAACTGAGGCTTAGAGAAATTGAGTAACTGGACTCAAAACGTACTACAACAAATAAAGGTATTGCAGATATAATACTTAGCCTGTATCTTCTGATTTTAATTCTTGTGCTCCTTCCACTATACCACGTTGGGCTGTGTGCTAGGATTAGAAATACTGATAATTTTTCTACGAATTTTGGGTTTCAGTTTTCTTATCTACCTGAGAAGGCTGTCATAAGAACAAATAAAACAAAATGTGAGAAAGTGCTTTGAAAACTGTAAATAGCTCTATGCACATAAGTACAAACTACTAGACATTCTAAACAAGCAGTTATTTTTCTACTTTATCCATAGAAATCAGACCAAATTAGCTGTCTATGAAAAGCGTGACATAAAGTGCAATTCTATCAGTTTTCTATTTTAATTTTCTCAAATTTAAAAAATGTTTCAAACACAAATTCATAAATTAAAAAAAATAAAATCGTAGGATTAAAAAACTAAATTCCCTTAATAATTGGGGTTGGCTTGATATGGGTGCTGTAAAATATTTGTATTTTAAGTGGAAATGTTCACCAAAAGAGGGCCAGCAGTTTTTGCAAAATCAATTATGGACTAGAACAATAAAAAGGAGGCTTAAGTTTTATTACGAAAGGTTTAGATGTACAAATATTGTTAAGACACCAGATCTGATTGTAAAGGAAGACCATATATCTGTTTCAGCTGCCCATGTCCCAGATGTCGCACTTTTCTTACAGTTCTATTTACCTTCTATCTGATGATCATAGATATTAAGTACATCACAGGAAAGCATCATTTGCAGTAAGAAGAAAATGCAAGATGCAAAATGAATCTTTATGGGGAAAAAATTCCTAAAAGGATAAAATGATTCAAAAATATTGTCCGAAATGCATTGTTTTTATTTTTCTTTTGGGATTTGGGAAATTGGTTCATATATGGATATTTTATTTTGTTTATATTTTTGGCTTTAAAGATCCCACAGAGCACTGGTTTTTAAATCAGCCAGTAAACCTTGTGACTAGCTATTTTGATGACCTCAGTACAGACATCCTGAGTTGATATTGCAGGAATGGTTGTCTGATTCTTTATTTTATAAACACTTATAACATGGTGGCGTGCTCATCCTCCATCCACCTGTGAACACCTAAGTGAGAGTGCTGTGCTCACTTGCTCGAGCCCTGCTGTCCTTCAGATTCTTGCAAACAGAGGCCAGGCTGGTAGCCCATCTAGGCTGTTCCTCCTGAGTGGTTACATTTTGATGGGGTCATTACAGGCTGAGAGGAGTCTGTCTTTCACTGTGGCCAACCAGAGGCGTGAAGGTTATAGCTCCCCCAGGAAGACTGCTCACTCACATACATTATCGGTCAGCTCATCACCAGCATCCCCAGGTCACCCCACCCAAACTCATGAGAACCTGCATACATCCCAGAGAGCCAGCCCATTGTTGACCAACCAGAAAGAGTCCCACCAAAGGAAGCTTCAATTATTCTCTACAGTTGGTTACTTCATTCTCTTTCAAGAAGGGAAATCTATATAGGAAAGTTAAAAACTTGTATACGTTCCTTGGGAAATAAAGCAGGGAAATCAGATGTCATTAAGAAAGATTTCTCTCTAGCAGATATGTGACAAGTGAACCAGATAGTTTAGCACAAGTGAGGCACGCTTTCATAAGGACACACTTTCCTAGATCTACAGTGCCTATGATCACTGTGTATGTACATGTCCTTGTGTCCACAATCCTCCTTATTGCTGGTCAATGCATTATAGTTTCCAACTTTGTAGTGAGTTTGATAATCATGTAAACCCAAGGACTCTAGAATCGGAAAGGACTCACAGATCTTGTCCAACCCAATCGTTTTACTGATGCGAAAACAGTCCAGAGAGGTGATGACTTATCTACGATCACAGACCCATTCAGTAAACAAGCTCTGGAACCCAGGTTCTGGATCCATTCTCTTTACAAGCTCTTTCCACACTTCCCTAGAGGATCTGATATATTTGGCTCCCTCACAGAAGCATTCGACTTAGGAGCAGCTGCATATACTTATTCTTGCTTCCACCCATCCCTGACGCTACATCCACCCTCTATCATCATGTCTCGTCCCTGAGCCCTCTCCTGACATTTCTGAGTTAATAACAGAAGCTTCCACCTGGTCCCTTCCACACCACCTTTTGCATTCTCACAGCATCCCAAAAGGCTCATAACTCAGAACTCAAGAGTTTGGCAGGTTGCTTTCAGGGGCTCATGAGTGTCGGACAACCCATCGATTCTGAGTATCATTTCAGCCACAGTATTGGTTTGAATGTTTTTGTGGGCTAGCATAAGAGCCAAAATATCATACAAAATATTCTTTTAAGAAATCCAGAAGTGAATTTCTAGAATATAATATGCTTGTAAGTTCAGGGGTGACTTTTTCGCTGATGCACAACAGACACAATTAGGAAGCAGAGATACAAGTGTGACCTCCAATAAGAGATCGACTCTAATTATGCTGATTAAAGAATATTGGAGGCCAAGGAGTAAGAATCAGACAATGAGGAAGAAGAAAAGAGAAGGCAAAGGAAGAGAAGGGGAAGGAAGGAAAGGGAAAATAAAAGCCAGAGTACGGTGAACAGGATGGCCAAGGGCTCGAGCAAGGTAGCTATGAACACATTGGGTGGGACCCAGGCTTCAGTACTGATGAACTGATGGTGAGTGTGGCCCGGGGTAACGGAGCAGGCGTGAACCTCAGCCATCACTGCCTGAGCAATGGAGACAAGCCAAGAGTCAAGTTCAGCACGCGCATGGAAGGTAAAAGAGAAGAAGTTCAGGTTAGTGGTTTTCAGTACTTGGATTTGTCATACGTTCTAGTTCAAGTTGTGGATAATAATACTACCACAATAATAATGGAGTATGCCCCTACTATTTCAAATCATTTCGCAATGATTTGAGAAATGATTTCAAGTCATGAAACCATTATTTCATGATATTACCTTATTTCAAGTCATTTCCCATATTTCAAATAATTTCTCAAAAGTGAGGATCACATATGTACATACGTATGTAAAAATACATCAAGCTGTACACTTAGGTTTTGTGCACTTAACTGTGTGTAAGTTATGCCTCAATTTACAGATAGCACTTTTTAAGTAGGCATGCCTAAGACCTACAAGCCTCTTAAAAATGGCCATGGTGCATCCAAGGTTTAAGCCCAGGGCTTTGATGCCCAAAGTCCATGCTCTCCCCTTACTCTGTGCAGCTCTCCGAGTGGTAACGCAGGATGGTTATAGATAATATTCAGTGTAGACCTGAAAGAAAGAAGCAGAAGAGTGACATAACACAGTGCCGATTATCCAGTCCTCGAGTCACTCTGGGGGACATTTTGTTTTACAATACTCACAATTTACCCCACAGTGCGCCAAATGAAAAAAAAATAATAAACTCCTTTAGATAGGTGTCTTTCTAAGATATTATGTCCCTGTCTTCTTAAGCAGAACATACTGTACATGACTGGACTTTTCCTTGATGGCTCAGGGTCATAACGAATAAATGCATTACTGCACTGTGCTGTTTTCAGGAGCAGTTAATGATGAGCAGAATTATTTGCTTCTTCACAACCTGCCCACAAAAGGTTGTGCTTGTTCAGTTTTTCACACCTTTTATTTTATTTATTTTTTTGTGAGGGAGACCAGCCCTGAGCTAACACCTGTTGCCAATCCTCCTCTTTCTGCTGAGGAAGACTGGCCCTGGGCTAACAACCGTGCCCATCTTCCTCTGCTTTATATGGGACGCCACCACAGCATGACTTGACAAGTGTTGCGTCTGTCCACGCCCAGGATTTGAACCTGTGAACCCTGGGCCTCCAAAGTAGAGTGCGCAAACTTAACCGCTATGCCACTGGGCCTGGCCCTTCACACCTTTTAATGAGTCTCTTTCAATCCATGCTGTTTGCCACATGTACTATTCCTTTAAATGGATCAATCTTCCTTCTAATTTACTGCTTATAATCTATGGGGACCCGGACACTAGCCTCAGAGGACCGTGGAACTTAATGCAGAACAAATTAGCTGTGGGTGAGAATCTGTTATTTTTGCTTATTTCCATTTATTAGCTATATTCTAGCTAGGTTAGATTGCCAGATAATTGAATTTTGACTAGGCAAGGTATTTTGGACTCTTGCTTTATTTTTTTTTTTTAAGTTTTATTGAAGTATAATGTCGATATTGAAAAGTGCAAAAATCATAAGTCTACAGTTAAATTATTTTTAACAAACTGAATATACCCTTGTTAGGTGTACCTAGAAAAAAAGAACACATCACATTACCTGCTTTATCCTTTTCAAAGTATTTTCATGTTCATCATCTCACTAGGTAATTGCAACAACCGTGTGAGGCTAAAAGATGAGATATTTTCTGTATTTGACAAATGTGGAAGATGAGGGTTTGGTAACTTAACTGATTTCTCAGATCACAGGATAGATAGCACAGATATTAATCCTAGCATTCCAGGGCAGGAATCTTCCCACTATGAAATTTACTCAGAAGATTCAAATATGGCAGTATCAATTCTAGTATCAAATTTTGGAGAGGAAGAGAACAGACATTCTGCTAGCACCTTGGAGCCTGTGTCTGCTCTGATTGGCCAGTGTCCCCGACATATGGCTGTTAAACATTTTGAATTTCTTCCTTGGGAAGTCAAATGTCAACATGTTCTCTTAAGGGGAGAAGGGGGTCATAGATAACCCTGCAATTACACCAGAATCCCAAGAGAAAGTACTAGCTTAAAACTTAAGATGACTTAGCATTCTTATTTTTTATCTCATTTCTTCCATTCCATTCTTTCCATCTTTTCATCCTCAATGCCAATAAAATAAATTTAACTGAAATGGAAAGACTGAATAATCATAAGAACTTTTAATAAGCATCCCCAAACTCATATTTGAATCAGCTATCTCTATCACTGTTTCAAATTACCATCCATTCTAGAAAGCCCCAAATAGTTTGAATTGCAACAGTGGTACAACTGAATAAAAAGTCCTAATTATAAAAATATGAAAGTTCAAAAGCTTTGCAGATTAAAGCTCACTATGGGTCTCCCAGTCAGCTACAGGGATGTAGTATTTTATAGACTGCCCTATCAAAAAGTTGCTTAGCAAATGAACGAAATACATAGTAGTGTGGAAGGAGCATTTTTCATAAGTTCTTTTTCATAAAACACAAGAAATAGAATTGTTTCAGGCATGTGAATATTTTGTTTTAAACAAAAGGTTCTGCAGGATTCAGACTTCCCAAGTGCTGCAATTATTGATGTCAATGAAGTAGAATGAGCTCTAAATTAAACCCTGCTCCACGACTTACAGTCGGTAAAACCGATCTGTGTCCTCAGATTGTAAAGTGGGTAACAGTGGCACCCCACTGCAGGGCTGCCCCGAGGGTCCATCCAGTTAACAGGGCTCTCAGAACTGTGTCTGGCCCATAGAAAGCTGCTTTTACTGCTAGCAGGGAAAGAGCCTCTTCTTGAAGGCAGAATTCCTCTAGTTTAAGCCAGTCTACAAAGTGAGGTTCCATGGACTAACTCAAATTCAATTCATGTTATCAGTTCCTTATTAACCAATTCTTAAACCACACGCTGTCCCAAAGCATTTTGGAAAGCAAAGAAAGGGGCCCTCCCAGAAAGGAGCTAAACAAAATTACTGAGTTGACCAACTACCTAGTTGAAACAAAAATAATTGCTTTTGACAAACATGTAAGTGCATAGTTCCTTCCCCTCCCCACCCTCACCTCTAAAAAGTTTGCCTCCAAATAAGGAACTAGGCATCTAATCATCATTTAGAGGTCTGAGCATCCAGCATCCTATGGACAAATCGCCCTTGGGCTCCCACCCACAATAAACCAATTTCAACTCATTGCTTGGAAGAAAAAGCAAGTTTAACTCATGCACAAAATTAGCTTTAGTAGTATATTACATGTAAACATACTCTTTACTACAACCATTTCTATTTTTAAAATGTAAACTTGTTTAACTTGGAGGAATAATAGTCACTTTCTCATGACATGTTTAGGAGCCTATGGTTCTTTTTAAATTGTATGCTAAAAACTGAAAACTACTTCTGAAAACAAAACTAAGATCATTGCACTACCATTTTGCCATATTAAAAAATTATATGTAGGGGCCGGCTCGGTGGCGCAGCGGTTTCGTCCGCGCTTGGCAGCCCGGGGTTCGCGGGTTCGGATCCCGGGCGCCCGCGGACGCACTGCCTGTCAGCCATGCCGTGGCGGCGCCCCATATAAAGTGGAGGAAGATGGGCACGATGTTGGCCCAGGGCCAGTCTTCCTCAGCAAAAAAGAGGAGGATTAGCAACAGATGTTAGCTCAGGGCTGGTCTTCCTCACAAAAAAAAAAAAAAAAAAATTATATGTAAAACCAAGCAATTGAGAAGTTCATTGATCTGATTTGAAATGCCTTCTTGAAGAACTTTCTGCAACCTGTATCCGTGTCTCCCCATCTAATAAACCTCAGAAAATGAAAACTGTACAGTGGGATTGTCCCCTAAAATAAAGAGAACCTGACTCTGGCAAAGTTTTCTACCCCTAAGAAACTGACGATGCCTTAGTGTTTTAAGCAAAAACATCTTAGACTGGCAGGTTAAAGGAAAAGTAAACCGACGGGCTTCAGTCTCTATTAGGGAAAAATGACTCCCAAGTCCCCAGTTTTTAAGAAAAAGAACTGAGTTTTTCATAGGAAAAGTCACTTGACAGCTGAGGGGGTTGCGTTCCGGAGAGGTGGCCAGGCAGGGGAGGGGCTGCCCGTCCAGCCTGTCGGGCCCCGGGAGCCCCTACCTGCGTTCCTCAGCTTCTTGTTCCGGTACACGGACAGGATGACCAGGAGGTTGCCCAGGATGTCCACCACGATGGTGACGATGAGGATGCAGGCCAGCGTGGAGGCCAGCCACGAGGGTCGCGACCACGCGCCCTCCCTGCCGCCGGGCGCCGGCCCAGAGGCGTTGAGCAGCGCGCACCCATTGCCCCTCAAGGTCCCGCCCGGCGCGCCCCACGGCCACCCGGCCATCGCGCGGGCCCCGCGGGCGCCCTCCGCCCCGCTGCCCTGCGAGTGGCCCGAGCGCCGCACGATCCCGCTCCGCCACTTTTTATGGCTCCTCCCCGCCCTCCGCGCGCCTATCCCCATCGCAGCGCTCCTTTGCAGCCGCCCCGCCGGCTCCACCACGTCCCGGCGGCCGGACTCTGCACATGAAGCCCCGCCGGGTGACACCTGGCGTCTGCCTCCAGGTTCCCTTGACTGCGGGGCTTGCAACCCGATCCCGCACCACGTGCCGACAGCGCCCCCGTGCGCTGGGCCCAACCGCTGCGCCCCAAGGGGCCATGGAGCCCAGAGAAGCTTTGGTAGGGAAGGGCGCCCTTTCATCTGTCCCTCTGTTTCCTCTCTGGGACATGTCATCAAGCAGGGTCAGTCTGCGTGGGCTCACACCCTACATCGAATTGAAGCAAGTCCGTTAGCCACCAGGTGCCCCAGTTTCTTAGCTGTAAAATGGGGATAAAAGAGCATCTAACTCATCTACCTCTTATATAGTAAGAGGTGAAAAAAATCAAGGAACTTTCTCAATCAGGTATTGCGCCCTTCCTGAAGCTGAAATCATTTTCTCCAGCTCCTCCCACCTCCACTCCACATACTGCAAAGGCCATCCATAATTTTGATCACCTTTCCCCAAAAGCTAATTTTATTTTGAGATTACTTGAACACTGTCCTTGAAATTCCAAGTTCTGGCCCTCAACTTCTGAGCACGCCTCTGCTTGCTTCCCCAGGACATCAGAACGAGAATGGAGGACGCCGTCGGCTTGCAATGACAGAAGAGTCGACTGGGAACGCTGATTCGGAGCTACTGTACACTTTCCAGTTCACTTTCAAATGTCACAGACTGAATAGTTTTGAAGTAGCCACAACCTTGCTTCTATCGCCATCTCAGGCAATTACTCTCCCGCAGATTTCTTCCAGGAGCAGTACAGATCCTCAACACCTCAGCCACCAAATCCTGCACGTTCTCTTTGCGGACATCCAAGCCTATGTTTGGCACATACTCACCCTACAGCTTTTAAAAATAACTTCACTTTTGACCATTGGAGGTGTCCATGAAACCCGCAGCCTCACTAGGTAACTACCAGCCACCAGGGGTTGGGAGACATTCCAAAAGAGTTTGAGATGTGGCAAGAAACAGCACCCTGGAACTTTTCAATAAAGCAGCCAAAGATGGATATTTATCAGGGAAATAAATAAATCCACCTGTATCCCAAATTACTACAGCTTCCACTTTCCCTATTATCCCCTTCCTACATTCATGCCTTAAGGGTAAAGTCCTAGATTAAAATCAATTCCCTTTCATTCATTAATGTACTTGGTCAGGAAATATTTTACATACTTGGCACTAGCTCAAAACATAGTCCTACCCTCCAACTGGCAGCATGCACCATGGATGTGTATATGAGATATTAGGTGAATGGAGAGAGTCCACAAAGACTGACAGCATTGAGGAAGGAATCTGGGAATTAACGGGTACATTAAATGAGTTGAGGAAATAGTATTTTTTAATTAATAAACTTTATTTTTAGATTCCCAGCAAAATTGAGGGAAAGTACAGAGATTTCCCATATAGCCCAAACATGCACAGTTTTCCCCACCATCTACATCCCACACCACAGTGGTACTTTTATTACAATATGTGAGCCTACACTGACACATTATTATCATCCGAAGTCTAAAGTTTACATTAGGGTTCATTCTTGGCCTTGTACATTCTGTGGGTTTGGACAAATGTGTAATGATATGTGTCCTCTGTTACAGTATCATACAGAATAGTTTCACTGCCCTAAAAATCCTCTGTTCTCGCCTATTCATCCTCCCTCCCTCAACTCCTAGAAACCACTGATCTTCTTACCGTCTCCATAGTTTTGCCTTTTCCAGAATGTCTTATAGTTGGAATCGTACAGTATGTAGCCTTTTCAGATTGGCTTCTCTCACTTAGTAATACGCATTTAAGTTTCCTCCATGCCTTTTCATGACTTGATAACTCATTTCCTATTAGTGCTGAATAATATCCCATTGTCAGGATGTACCACAGCTTAGTTATCTATTCACCTACTTCCAGGTTATGGCAATTATGAATAAAGCTGACGTAAACATCCATGCACAAGTTTTTGTGTGGACATAGTTTTCAGCTCCTTTGGGTAAACACCAAGGGGCATGATTGCTGGAGTGTATGGTGAGTATGTGTAGTTTTGTAAGAAACTGCCAAACTTTCAACGTGGCTGTGCCAATTTGCATTCCCACCAGCAACAAATGAGAGTTCCTGTTGCTTCCACATCTTTGTCAACATTTGGTGTTGTCAGCATTCTAGATTTTGGCCATTCTAACAGGTGTGTAGTAGTATCTCATTGTTTTAATTTGCAATTCCCTAATAAGATATCAAACATCGTTTTATATGCTTATTTGCCATCTGGATATCCTCTGTGGCGAGGTGTCTGCCCAGGTCTTTGGCCCATTTTTTAATCACATTGTTTTCTCATTGTTGAGTTTTAAGAGTTCTTTGCATATTTTGGATAACAGTCCTTAATCAGATGTATCTTCAAAAATATTTTCTTCCAGTATGTGGCTTGTCTTCTCATTCTCTTGACACTGTCTTTCACAGAGCAGAAATTTTTAATTTTAATGAGGTCCAACTTATCAATCATTTCTTTCATAGATTGTGTTTGATATTGTATTTGGTATTGTACAATTACAATCTTTGGTATTGTATTTAACAATAAGTCATCACTATACCTAAGATCATTTCTGCCATGTTATCTTCTAGAAGTTTTATAGTTTTGCATTTTACACTTAGGTCTATGATCCATTTTGAGTTAATTTTTGTGAAGGGTGTAAAGTCTGTGTCTAGATTTCCACATGGATCCAGTTGTTCCAGCACCATTTGCTGAAAAGATTATTTTTGTTCCATTATATTGCCTTTGCTCCTTTGTCAAAGATCAGTTGACTATAATTATGTGGGTCCATTTCTGAGCTCTCTATTCTTTTCTATTGATCTATTTGTCTATTGCTTCACAAATACCATGCTATCTTGACTACTAGCTTTATAGTAATTCTTGAAGTCAGAGAGAGTCATTCCTCTGACTTTGTTCTTCTTTAATACTGAGTTGGCTACTATGGATCTTTCCCCTCTCCATATAAACATTAGAATCAGTTTGTCAATAGCCACAATAGAACTTTCTGGGATTTTGGGATTCAGATTGCACTGAATCAATAGATAAAGGTGGGAAACTGACATCCTGACAGTATTGAGTTTTCCTATGTATGAACATGGAATATGTGTCCATTTTTTTAGTTTTCCTTGGCTATCTTTCATCAGAATTTTATAATTTTCCTCATATAGATCTTGTACGTATTTTGATAGATTTATACATATGTAATTAATTTTTAGGGATGCTAATGGAAATGGTAATATATTTCTCATTTCAAATTCCATTTATTCATTGCTGGTATGTAGGAAAATGATTGACTTTTGTGTATTAACCTTGTATCCTGCGACCTTGCTGTAACTGCTTATGAGTTCCAGGAGTATTTTCGTTGATTCTTTTGTATTTTCTACGTAGACAATCATGTCATCTGTGAACATAGACAGTTTTATGTCTTCCTTCCCAATCTGTTTACCTTTTATTTCCTTTTCTTGTCTATTGAATGAGCTAGAATTTCCAGTACAATGTTAAAAAGCAGAAGAAGTCGTGTCATTTCCTTGTTCCTGATGTTAGTGGGAAAACTTCTAATTTCTTACCATTAAGTATGATGTTAGCCGGAGGTTTTTTGTAAACGTTCTTTATAAGTAGAGGAAGTTCCCTGTATTCCTAGTCTACTGAGTTTTTATTGTTAATGGATATTGAATTTTGTCAAATGTTTTTCTGCATCCACGATCATGTGATTTTTCTTCTTTGGTTTGTTGATGTGACAGATTATATTGTTTTTCAAACGTTGAACCAGCCTTGCATATGTGGGATAAATCCCATATATATGCTATAAATTTTCCTCTAAGCACTGCTTTCAATATATCCCCCAAATTTTGATAAGTTGTATTTTCACTTTCATTTAGTTCAAAATATTTTTTAATCACTCTTGAGATTTCTTCTTTGACCCATGTGTTATTTAGAAGTATGACATTTAATCTCCAAGTATTTGGAGATTTTACACCTATCCTTCTGATATTGATGTCTAGTTTAATTCCACTGTGACCTGAGAGCAGACATTATATATTTCTATTCTTTTAAATCTGTTAAGATATGTTTTATGGCCTAGAATGTGTTCTAACTTGCTAAATGTTTCATGTGGGCTTGAGAAGAATGTGTAAGCTACTCTTGTTGGATGAAGTCATCTATAGATGTCAATTATATCCAGTTGATTGACAGTCTTGTTGAGTTGAACTGTGTCCTTACTGGTTTTCTGCTGCTGGATCTGTCCATGTCTGATAGAGAGAGGTCAAAGTCTCCAACTAATAGTGGATTCATCTATTTCTCCTTGCAGCTCTATTAGTTTTTGCCTTATGTAGTTTGATGCTCTGTTATTGTTTAGGTGCACACACATTAAGGATTGTTATGTCTTCTTGGAGAAGTGACTCCTTTATCAGTATGTTATACCACTCAAAACTTTCCTTGGTCTGAAGTCTGCTCTGTCTGAAATTAATATAGCTACTCCTGCTTCCTTTTGATTAGTATCAGCATGATATATCTTTCCTCATCCCCTTACTTTTTTTTATTGGTGTCATAATAGTTTATAACGTTGTGAAATTTTAGTTGTCAGTCACCATATAAATGTGTCCCTTCACCCCTTGTGCCCACCCCACAACACCGTTCCCCCTGGTAACCACCAACTGTTCTCTCTGTCCTTGTGTTAGTTTACCTTCCACATATGAGTGAAATCATGTGGTGGTGTTATTTCATGTCTGGATTATTTAGCTTAACGTAATACCCTCCAGGTCCATCCATGCTGTTGCAAATGGGATGATTTTGTATTTTTTTATGGCTGAGTAGTATTCCATTGTATACATATACCACATCTTCTTTATCCAATCATCAGTTGAGGGACACTTGGGCTGCTTCCACTTCTTGGCTATAGTGAATAATGCTGCAATAAACATCGGGGTGCATAAGCCTCTTTGGATTGTTGGTTTCAGGATCTTTGGATAAATACCCAGTAGTGGGATAGCTGGATCATAAGGTATTTCTATTTTTAATTTTTTGAGGAATCTCCATACTGTTTTCCATAGCGGCTGCACCAGTTTGCATTCCCACCAGCAGTGAATGAGGGTTCCCATTTCTCCACAACCTCTCCAACATTTGTTATTTTTTGTCTTGGTGATTATAGCCATTCTAACAGGTGTAAGGTGATATCTTAGTGTACTTTTGATTTGAATTTCCCTGATGATTAGTGATGTTGAACATCTTTTCATGTGCCTGTTGGCCATCTGTATATCTTCCTTGGAAAAATGTCTGTTCATATCCTCTGCCCATTTTTTGATCGGGTTGTTTGTTTTGTTGTTGTTCAGTTGTGTAAGTTCTTTATAAATTATGGAGATTAACCTCTTGTCAGATATATGATTTGCAAGTATTTTCTCCCAGCTGGTGGGTTGTATTTTCATTTTGATCCTGGTTTCATTTGCCTTGCAAAAGATCTTTAGTCTGATGAAGTCCCACATGTTTATTTTTTCTTTTGTTTCCCTTGTCTGAGTAGACATGGAATTCAGAAAGATCCCTCTATGATCGATGTCAAAGAGTGTACTATGTTTCCTTCCAGGAGTTTTACAGTTTCAGGTCTTACCTTCAAGTCTTTGATCCATTTTGAGTTAATTTTTGTGTATGGCGAAAGAAAATAGTGTACTTTCAGTCTTTTGCATGCGACTGTCCGGTTTTCCCACCACCATTTATTGAAGAGATTTCCTTTCTCCATTGTATGTTCTTAGCTCCTTTTTTGAAGATTAGCTGTCTATAGATGTGTGGTTTTATTGCTGGGCTTTCAATTCTGTTCCATTGATCTATGTGTCTAGTTTTGTACCAGTACCAGGCTGTTTTAATTATTATGGCTTTGTAGTATATTTTGAAGTCAGGGATTGTGCTGCCTCCAGCTTTTCTCTTTTCTCTCAGGATTGCTTTAGCTACTTGGGGTCTTTTGTTGCCCCATATGAATTTTAGTATTCTTTGTTCTATTTCAGGGAAGAATGTCATTCTAATTGGGATTGCATTGAATCTGTAGATTGCTTTATGTGGTATGGACATTTTAACTATGTTTATTCTTCCAATCCATGTGCATGGGATATCTTTCCATTTCTTTATGTCATCACTGATTTCTTTCAATAGTGTCATAGTTTTCATTATATAGGTCTTTCACTTCCTTGGTTAAATTTATTCCTAGATATTTTATTCTTTATAATGCAATTGTAAATGGAATTGTCTTCTTGAGTTCTCTTTCTGTTAGTTTGTTATTAGAGTATAGAAATGCAACTGATTTTTGTAAGCTGATTTTGTACCCTGCAACTTTGCTGTAGTTGATTATTTCTAATAGTTTTCCAATGGATTCTTTAGGGTTTTCTATATATAAAGTCATGTCATCTGCAATAGTGAGAGTTTCACTTCTTCATTGCCTATTTGGATTGCTCTGGCCAAAACCTCCAGAACTATATTGCATTAGAGAAACAAGAGTGGGCACTCTTGTCTTATTCCTGTTGTCAGAGGGTGGCTTTCAGTTTTTCCCCACTGAGGTATGATGTTGGCTGTGGGTTTGTCATACATGGCCTTTATTATGTTGAGGTACTTTCCTTCTATACCCATTTTGTTGGGTCTTGTCAAATGCTTTCTTTGCATCAATTGAGATGATCATGTGGTTTTTATTCCTCATTCTGTTAATGTGGTGTATCACATTGATTGATTTGCAGATGTTGAACCATCCTTGTGTCCCTGGTATAAATTCCACTTGATCATAGTGTATGATCTTTTTAATGTAGTGCTGTATGTGGTTTGCCAATATTTTGCTGCAGATTTTTGCATCTACGTTCATCAACGATATTGGCGTATAATTTTCCTTCTTTGTATTATCCTTCTCTTACTTTGGGATCAGGGTGATGTTGGCATTGTAGAATGTGTTAAGAAATGTTCCATCTTCCTCTATTTTTTGAAATAGTTTGAGAAGGATAGATATTAAATCTTCTTTGAATGTTTGGTAGAATTCACCAGAGAAGCCATCTGGTCCTGGACTTTTATTTTGGGGGAGATTTTTGATTACTGCTTCAATCTCTTTACTTGTGATTGGTCTATTCAGATTCTCTATTTCTTCTTGATTCAGTTTTGGGAGGTTGTATGAGTCTGAGAATTTATCCATTTCTTCTAGGTTGTCCAATTTGTTGGCATGTAGTTTTTCATAGTATTCTCTTATAATCCTTTGTATTTCTGTGGTATCTGTTGTAATTTCTCCTCTTTCTTTCTAATTTTATTTATTTGAGGCTTCTCTCTGTTTTTCTTAGTGAGTCTGGCTAAGGTTTTGTTAATTTTGTTTATCTTCTCAAAGAACCAGCTTTTTGTTTCATTGATCTTTTCTACTGTATTTGTGGTTTCAATTTCATTTATTTCTGCTCTGATTTTTATTATTTCCTTCTTTCTGCTGATTTTGGGCATTATTTGTTCTTCTTTTTCTAATTCTGTTAGGTGTAGTTTAAAGTTGCTTATTTGGGATTTTTTCTTGTTTGTTAAGGTGGGCCTGTATTGCTATGAGTTTCCCTCTCAGGACCACTTTTGCTGCATCCCATATAAGTTGGTATGGTGTATTTTCATGTTCATTTGTCTCCAGATATTTTTTGATTTCTCCTTTAATTTCTTCAATGATCCACTGGTTGTTCAATAGCATGTTGTTTAGTCTCCACATCTTTGTCACTTTCCCAGTTTTTTTCTTGCAGTAGATTTCTAGTTTCATAGCATTATGGTTGGAGAAGATGCTTGTTATGATTTTAATCTTCTTAAATGTATAGAGGCTTGCCTTGTTTCCCAACATATGGTCTCTCCTTGAGAATGTTCCATGCAGAGTTGAGAAGAATGTGTAATCTGCTGTGTTTGGACAGAGTGCTCTATATATCTATTAAATCCATCTGATCTAGTTTTTTTTTTATTGACTTTCTGTCTGGATGATCTATCCATGATGTAATTGGGGTCCTAAGATCCCCTACTAATAAAGTGTTGTTAATATCTCCTTTTAGGTTTGTTAATAGTTGCTTTATGTACTTTTGTGCTCCTGTGTTGGGTGCATATATGTTTATAAGTGATATATCTTCTTGGTGGAATGTCTCTTTTATCATTATATATTGCCCTTCTTTGTCTCTCTTTACCTGTTTTATCTTGAAGTCTACTTTGTCTGATATAAGTATGGTAACACCTGTTTTCCTTTGTTTGCCATTAGCTTGGAGTATTGTCTTCCTTCCTTTCACTCTGAGCCTGTGTTTGTCTTTAGAACTGAGATGTGTTTCCTGGAGGCAGCATATTGTTGGATCTTGTTTTTTAATCCATTCTGTGTCTTTTGATTGAAGAATTCAATCCATTTACATTTAGAGTGATTACTGATATATGAGGGCTTAATGTTGCTATTTTATTGTTCATTTTCTGGTTCTTTTGCATTTCCTTTGTTTCTCATCCTGTGTGTTTTGGACTACCAATTCAGTTTGGTAGTTCTGTACGATGATTTTCTTAGTTTTCTGTTTATTTATTGTATGTGTCTCTGTTCTGATTATTTGTTTAGTGGTTACCATGAGTTTTGTATAAAAAATCTCATAGATGACAGAATCCATTTCCCGATGGCCTCTTATTTCCTTAGACTATGTCGATTTGATCCCTTTCTTCTTCCCCTTTGAAGTTATTATTGTCACAACTTATTCCATCTTGTGTTGTGAGTTTGTGTTTAAAGTGATGGGGTTATATTTATTTTTGGTGTTTTCCTTCCCTTAATCTTTGGTGTTATAATTAAGTGTTTGCTACCCTATTCTGATAGAGAGCTGCAATTTTTCTGATTTTTGTCTACCTATTCTTCTCCTTGCTCAAAGTTATACCCCCTTTCTCATTTTTTGTTTTCAGGCATGAGGGCCATCTTGAGCATTTCTTGTAGTGGGGGGTCTTGTGGCAATGAACTCCCTTAACTTTTTTTATCTGGGACAGTTATTATTTCTCCATCATATCTGAAGGATATTTTTGCTGGATAGAGTATTCTTGGCTGAAAGTTTTTGTCTTTCAGAATTTTGAATATGTCATTCCACTCTCTCCCAGCCTGTAAACTTTCTGCTGAGAAATTGGCTGAGAGCCTGATAGGATTTCCTTTGTACTTTTTTTTTTTTTGGTCCTTCTGCCCTTAATATTTCTTCTTTATCATTGACTTTTGACAGCTTTACTACTATATGCCTTGGAGAGGGTCTTTTCATGTTGATATATTTAGGAGATCTATTGATTTCATTCACTTGTACTTCCAGCTCCTTCCCTAGGTTTGGGAAGTTCTCAGCTATAATTTCTTTGAACAACCTCTCTGCTTCTTTTTCTCTCTCTTCTCCCTCTGGAATACCTATAATCCTTATGTTGCATTTCCTAATTGAGTTGGATATTTCTTGGAGGATTTGTTCATTTCTTTTTAGTCTTAGTTCTCTCTCCTCCTCCAACTGGAGCATTTCCACATTCCTATCTTCCATATTGCTAATTCTTTCCTCCATATTGTCAGCTCTGCTCTTTAAAGATTCCAGATTTTTCTTTATCTCCTCCATTGTGTTTTTCATCTCCAACATTTCTGATTGGTTTTTCTTTCTAGTTTCAGTCTCTTTTATGAAGAAATTCCTGATTTCACTGAATTGTCTATCTGTATCTTCTTGTAGTTCATTGAGCTTTTTTATGATAGCTATTTTGAATCCTCTATTGTTTAGATTATAAATTTCTGTGCCTTCAGGATTGATTTCTGGATGCTTGTCATTTTCCTTCTGGTCTGGAGATTTAATATATTTTTGCATAGTGCTTGAGGGCATGGTCTTATTTTTCCTCATTCTGATGATATCTGGTTGCAGCTTCCACCTGCCGCCACTGGGTGGGGGTAAAGATTTGTGTATTCTGAGCCCACTGTGATCCATGATCCTTGGGTGCTCTGGGCTACTGGCTGTTCTGGTGCTGGGGGGGGCGAGGGGTCTTTCACCTGCCCAATCCAGGGTGCTTCCCGCTCTTCCCTCGCTATCTGCTCTCCTGGGGTGTTAGCTTGATGAAGGCACCCCTGCAACAGTTCAGTCCCCTCCATATGGGAATTTTCCACAGGCTGTGAGAGCTTGGAGAGCAATGGTTTTCCCGCAGAGGGCTGCCCTTCCCCGCCCTCAGCTGCATGGTTCTGGTCCCACTGTCTCTGTCATTGGGAAAGGAGAGAACTTCTTACCTCCTTCCACTTCCTCCATGGGCACCAGCACCTCTAGCCTCAGATGTAAGGCTGTGTGGGTCTCTCAGACATCTTTTGTCTTGTGTGAGTGTCCTCTGTTGGTATTTGAATGTCCTTTTTGTTGCATCTTAGTGGGGGAGAGTCTCAGGGGGAAAGCTCACTCTGCCATGATGCTGAAGTCACTCCTCATAATCTCTTTTAATCTGTATGTGTCTTTATATTCAATGTGGGATTTTGTAGACAACATACAGTTGTGTCTTATTTTTTGACCCTCTCTGACCATCTCTTTTAATTGGTATATTTAGACCATTGATGTTTAAGGTGATTATTTATATAGTTGGATTAATATCTACCATATTCATTACAGTTTCTTATTTGTTGCCCTTGTTTTTTGTTTCTTTTTTTGTCATCTACTCTTTTTCTCTTTTGTGGTTTTAACTGTGCATTTTATATGATTCTATTTTCTCTCCTTTCTTAGCATATCAATTCTTCTTTTTGACTTTTTTTTAGTGGTTGCCCTAGAGTTTGCAATATACATTTATAACTAATCCAAGTCCACTGTCAAATAACACTATCCTACTTCACAGGTAGTGCAAGTTTTATAATAACAAAATACTCCTAATTTCTCCTTCTCATCCTTTGTATCATTGCTGTCATTCATTTCACTTATACACAAACATATATAAGCATATATGTGTATATAAGCATACATAATCAAATACCTTGTTGCTATTATTATTTTGAACAAACTGCAATCTGTTAGATCAATTAAGAATAAGAAAAATAAGTTTTTATTTTACCTTCACTTATTCATTCTTGGATATTCCTTTCTTTATGCAGATTCAAATGGGTTTCTGACTTTTATTATTTTCCTTCTTTCTAAAGAACTTCTTTTAACATCTTTTGTAAGGCAGGTCTACTGGCAATAAACTCCCTCACTTTTTGTTTGTCTGAGAATGTCTTTATTTCTCCTTCATTTTTGAAGGATAATATTGTAGGATACAGAATTCTAGGATGGCTGGTTTTTTTCTCTCAATGCTTTAAATATTTCACTCCACTCTCTTCTTGCTTCCCTGGTTTCTGAGAAGTCGGATGTAACTGTTATATTTGCTCCTCCATAGGTGAGGTGTTTTTTTCTTCTGATGTTTTTCTTTATATTTGATTTTCTGCCATTTGAATATAGTATGCCTAGGTGTCAGGGTTTTTGTTTTGTTGTTGTTTTTGTGGGTTTTTTTTTTTTTTGGCATTTATCCTGCTTGAAGTTCTCCTAGCTTCCTGGATCTGTGGTTTGGTGTCTGACATTAATTTGGGGAAATTCTCAGGCATTATTG
Organism: Tapirus indicus; assembly: GCA_031878705.1. Taxonomy (NCBI): domain Eukaryota; kingdom Metazoa; phylum Chordata; class Mammalia; order Perissodactyla; family Tapiridae; genus Tapirus; species Tapirus indicus. Next base: position 25,789,846 of record CM062937.1, on the reverse strand, counting down.
CTTCAAACATTGCTTCTATTTCTTTCTGTCTTTCTTCTCCTGGTGTTCCTCTTCTGTATATGTTATACCTTTTGTAGTTGTTCCACAGCTCTTGGACATCCTGTTCTGTTTTCTTCAGCCTTCTTTTCTCTTTGCTTTTCCATTTTAGAAGTTTCTATTGTCATATCCTCAAGATCAGAGATTCTTTACTCAGCCGTGTCCACTCTACTAGTGAGCCCATCAAAGACAGCTTTCATTTCTATTACAGGATTTTTGATCTCTAGTATTTCTTTTCTATTCTTTCTTAGAACTTCCATCTCTCTGCTTACATTATTCATCTGCTCTTGCATGTTGCCTATTTTTTCCACTAAAGCCCTTATCACATGAATCATAGTTTTAAAAATTTTCTTGTCTGATAATTCCACCATTCCTGCTATATCTGACACTGTTTCTGATGCTTGTTCTCTTCCAACTGTGTTTTCTGTCTCTTAGTATGTCTTGTAACTTTTTGTTCAAAGGCAGACATGATGTATTGGATAAAAGGAAGTGTGGTGGATAGGTCTTTAGTAATGTAAGGTGTAGGAGGAGGGGAAGTGTTCTATTGTCCTATGATTAGGTCTCAGTCTTTTAGTGAGTCTGTGCCCCTGGACTGTGAACCTCACCAGCACTTCTCAGTTCCCCTCCACCTTTGGTGGGATGGGGTGGCTGGAGGGGATTGAGGTTTTGTATTTCCCTCCCTCCAAGTGGAAGTCTAGAGTCAGCTGGAGTTAGGTATTTCTCTTTCCTCGAGTAGGTTAGGCTTTGATAAAACCCCAGCAGGTTGGGCTCTGGTTAAATAGTTTCTCCTGAGGCAGGCCTTGTTAAGAACAGAATTCTCTGGTGTATTTTAGAACACACCTTTTCCCCTCCCTTTGCTGGATTCCCCTCACTTTGCCGGAAGCAGGGGGGGATTTTTCTGAGATAGTCACTGTGAAGCCTGGTAGAGCTCCTGGAGGTAAACTCACAAAAGTGTGGGGGGCCCTCCTAGGACTGGGTCCTCCTGGAGTTTTTAACCCTCAGACTTGTCCACACTGAGCCTCTAGTAAGTTGCCAGTTACAGTTCAATTTTTCCTATCCCAGCTTGTGGGTTTCTGCTCCACTAAGTTGGGATTCTCTGTATCCACCCATCTGTCTCTCCAATTTTGGGAGCAGTGGTTTGCCCTGTGACCTCACTTCACCTCTCTTATGGATCTAGGAAGAGCTGCTGATTTTTTCAGTTTGTTCAGATTTTCACTTGTTGTTAGGATGGAGCGGTGACGCCTAAGCTTCTTATATGCCGGGAATAAGTAGATATTTTAAAAGAATAAGTCTTCATGACCAAATGGGGTTTGTTCCAGGAACTCAAGGTTTGTAGAGCATTAAAATATAATAATATGTTGTCATATTGGTAAATCAAAGAAAATAAACTACTTGATCATCTTAATACAGGTTGAAATGGCATTTAAAAAAATTCCCTATCCATTCCTAATTTTTAAAGTTTCTATAAACTTTAAGAAGAAAAGAATGGACACTATAGAGAATATTTCAAAATAATGTCTCTCTTAGACTTAAAAGAGAAATGCTAGAATTATTCTCCTTTAAGTTGGGAAGAAGAGAGAATGCCTGCTAATATCACACCTATTTAACAATAATGAAATGAAATTAAAAGAGAAAAATGCAAAAATCAATATTTGCAGATAATAGGAGAGTATGCACTTTCTTAAATTCCAGTGAAAGTGAGATAGAATGCATAATTAGAAGATCTGATATATAACAGCAATCAGTGTAAAATTGCTAGGAACTGGCTTAACCAGCAGTGTGCAGGGCAATGTGGAAGAAAAACAACTCAAAACTTTGCTGAGGGGATTGGCCCAGTGGTGTAGCAGTTAAGTTTACATGCTCCACTTTGGCGGCCCAGGGTTCACCAGTTTGGATCCGGGCACGGACTGACACACTGCTTGTCAAGCCATGCTGTAGTGGCGCCCCATATAAAGTAGAGAAAGATGAGCACAGATGTTACCCTGGGCCAGTCTTCCTCAGCAAAAAAAAAAAGAGGAGGATTGGCAACAGATGTTAGCTCAGGGATAACCTTCTGCACAAAAAATAAATAAATACATAAAACTTTGCTGAGAATCATGAAAGAAAACATAAATAAAGGGAGAGACATCCCATGTTTCCAGATTAAAAGATTGAAAATTAATTTCCCAAACACTTTTCGTTAGCCCAACAAAAATACCAATAGAGATAAAAATGACCCTAAAGTTCCTTTGAAAGAGTAAGAAGAAAGTGTAGCAAAAAGGATTTGAATAAGATGAGTGGGAGAGGAGTGTGGCCTACCAATATTAAAAAGTACATTAAAAACTACAACTATAAAGTGTTAATTCAAGAACATATAAGATACGATTTGATAAAGTTAACATTTCAAATCAGTGGGGGAGGATTGGATTATGAAAACAAAGATTCATTTTAAAAAAATGTGGGTAAATATTTTTATAACTTAGGTGTGAAGAAGAACTCTCTAAGCATGGAAAAGACAAGGCAGAAAATCATCAAAACCATAGACAGACCAGCAGCAGCTGCCATTTGCTGAGCACCTATCATGTACCAGTTCTGGGATAAGTACTCTATATGCATTATATTACACAGTCTGTTAACAATCCTAAAAGGTTTGGCATTGCTAAGACTATTTTATGGATGGGAAATCTGTGGCTCTAGGAGGTTACATGATGCGCCAAAGTTACACAGCTAATAATGGATAGAGGCAGGATTTGAACTTTGGTCTCTCTGACTCCAAAGCAATGACCCTCATTACTGAGCAGTAGAGTTTCCCAGTAGTGACTGATTTGACTACATAAAAGTTAAAGTTCTTATATTCAAAGCAATACCATAACTAAGTAAAAAAATCAGATAGACTAGGGAAATGACTTGTGACATATCAGACAAAGTATTAATGTCCTTGATTATATATATAACTTTTTCAAATAAACAAGAAAAAAATGATAGAAATATGTTTAAATGACATAATTAGATAATTGAAAACTAAAAATATATATATAACTTCTCTTTTAGAAAAAAAATTGAAAGTGGCAGTGAGTTACCATTCTAGCTATCACTTTTGAAAACATTAAGAGGGATGATACTACCAAGTGTGGGAAAAAAAAATGTAGGGAAGAAGGATTTGCACGCACTACATATAAAAGTCTTAAAACTATGCATATCTTTTCACCCAGTAATTCCACTAATAGAAAATAATTGGACAAGTGTGCAAATGTGTAGGGACACATGATTGTTCCTCACAGCATTGTTTGTAATACTTAAAACCTAGAGCCGGCCCTGATGGCCTAGTGGTTAAAGTTCAGCACTCTTACCAGTTCAGGGGCCCAGGTTCGTTTCCTGGTTGCAGAGCCACACCACCCGTCTGTCAGTTGCCATGCTGTGGCAGTGACTCACATAGAAGAACTAGAAGGATGTACAACTAGGATATACAGCCATGCAGTGGGGGGGCTTTGGGGAGAAAAAAAAAGAGGAAGATTGGCAACAGATGTTAGCTCAGGGTGAATCCTTCCCTGCAAAAAATAAAAATAAATGATTTTTAAAACCCTAAACCTCCTATAATTGGGGGTTTGATAAACAAATTAATGTAATCAACAGATGAAACAATGGCACAGATGGCTAACTCTCTCCCAAAAGGAGTGGCATACCCAGTGGTGGAGGTGTACATGGAAAACCTGGGGAATGAGAAGAGTGAAGCTGGGAAACCATGAATACTGAAAAGAATGGGAAATTCCCAAAAGGGAAGAGCCAGAGAGGGGATCCACACACTGACTGCTCGCATCAGAAATGTGAGTAATCTCTGAACTGTGTGTGCAAGGAGCAGATTCAAAGTGGCCCATCTAAAGACAAAGGTCTGAACTGAGACTGGAGCTGCCACCCAAGAAACAGAGTTGCAGCTCAAGCCTAGCCAAGAACACAATCTACTAAAGCAAGGAAAATATACTCAATAGAGAAAAATAATAGAACATGGAATAGACACAACCTAAGATTCATGATGCTCATAGTACAATTCAAAATTACTCAACATACAAAGAAACTATATCTATCCTCTGTCTATCTGTCTATCTATCCCTCCATCCATCCACAGAACACATTCTTAAGATATAATAAAATCAGTCAAATACAATCCTTAAATGAACCAGATGTTGGAACTAACAGACAATCTCGGCTGAGAAATGAGAAGTCTCAGGAAAGAAATTAAAACAATAAAAAAGAACCAAGTGGAAATTCTGGAACTAAAAAAATATAACTTCTGAAATTACATATTCACTGGATGGACTTAATAGCCAAATGGATATGACAGAGGAAAGAGTAAGTACACTTAAAGATAAATCAATAGAAATTATTCAACACGAAAAACACAAAGAAAAGATATTTTTAAAAGTGAGAAAAGCCTCCAATATCTATTAGATTATATTAATTGGAATACTATCTGTAGAGGAGAGATAGAATGGTGGAGAAAAAAATATATGAAAAAATCATGACGGAAATTTTCCCAAATTTTAGGAAAGACAGAAATTTGCACATGTAAAATGCTAAATGAACACCACGCAGAATGAACAAAAACACCACACTAAGGCACGTCTTAACTGCTGAAAGCCAAAGATAAAAAAGTGGTAAAAAGAGAAAAGCAGCATACTGGGAAACAATTAATCCAACTAACAGCTGACTTCTCATCAGAAACTATATTAGCTTTCTATTGCTGTCATAACAGATTACTTCAATTAATTTAGAGGCTTAAAACAACACTCATTTATTATCTCACAGTTATATAGGCCAGAAGTCCAAGTAGAGAGGGGTTCAGCTGCCCTCTGCTTAGAGCACTACAAGGACAAAATCATGTGGTCAGTGAGGCTGTGCTCCTTTCTGGAGGTTCTAGGGATGGATCTGCTCCTAAGCTTACTAAAGCTGTTGGCACAATCCATTTCCACGTGGTGGTAGGACTAAGGTCATCCTAAACTTCTAGACAGTGGCTGCACTCCTTGACTTGTGGCCCCATTCCTCCATCTCCAAAGCCAGCAGTGGTGGGTCAACTCCTACTCATGCTTCAAATCCCTTCTGCCCCATCTCTCCTGCCTCCAGTCTGAAAAGCCCCTTTTTGCATGGAATGTAACATTTTCACAGGTTTGAGGGATTAGGGCATGGGCATAATTTGGGGGATCGTTATTCTAAATAACACAGAAATGGTGAAGGACAAAAGAAAGTTAGAACACCATCTTTAAAGTGCTAAAAGAACAAACCTGTCAAACCAGAATTCTATATTCAGTGGAAATATCACGCCAGATTGAAAGCAAAATAAAGATATTTTCAGATAAAAGGAAACTAAAAGAATTTGTCACCAGCAGACCTGTAGTATAAGAAATGCTAATAGACATTCTTTAGGCTGAAAGGGAATGGCGCCAGTTGGAAACTCAGACTCTCAGAAAATAATGAAGAAATACCTTCAGAAATGGCAAATTTCTGAGTAAAGGCAAAAGAATATTTTTCTCCTTTTTTCCTCAATTTGTTTGTAAACCATATAATGTTTAAAAACCAAAATTATAACACTGACTTGTGGGCTTTATAATGTATGTAGATATATTAATATAACAACTATCGATAAAGCATAGGCGATGGGTATATAAGGCTGCATAATTTCTATATTTTACATAAAATCATATATTAATCACCATAAATGGAATATAAAAAAACAAGGATGTATTTTGTAATCTTTAGGCAACCAGTATAAAAACAATATGAAAAAAGAGTTGCTAAAAAGTCAACAGGAAAATTGAAATTAAATTCTAAAAAGTACTCAAGTAATGCAATTAAAAAGTTGGGAAAAGAGAAGGAACAAAATAAAATGATAAAATGATAGACCTAAACCCAACCATATCAACATATCAATAATTACTTTATATATATATATATATATATATATATAAATCAACCTGTCAGGCTTCATAAAAACTCTTTTGGAATTTTGATTAAAATTGCATGACAAATTAATTTGGGAAGACTTGACATGTTCAAAAAAGTGTCTTCTTTTCCATGAAAGTGGTATATCTCTCCATTTATTTAGGCCCTCTTTTGTGTCATTCTAGAAAGTTTTATAATATTCTCCACAGAAGTCTTGAATATTCTTTGTTAGATTTTCCTCCCAGATACTTTATAGTTTTTGTGGGTACTGTAAATAGAGTCTTTCTTATTATATATTCTAATAGTTTGTTTCTGGTATCTAGGAAATCAATTGACTTTTGTATATTGACTGTATAGTTATACGGCAATTTTGGTAAACTCTCTCATTAGAATAATTTGTATAATTCCTCCTAGGTTATATATATAAATGATCTTATCATATGTGAAATAATTTTGTTTTTTCTCCAATTCTTTTGGAGAAAGATGTATTCTTTGGAGGTCTCCAAATGCCTTTTATTTCTTTTTAACATTTTACTGCCTAAGACCTCAGGAAAATATTGAATAGATGCACTAGTGATTACTTTAAATGGAATGCATCTAATGTTTCACCTATCAGTATTATAATTTCTATGGAGTTTTGCTAGGTTCTTTCTTTTAAATAATAAATATCAAATGCTTTTACTACATTTGATGATCTTGCAATTAATATCCATTAATTTCTTAATGTGGTGAATTACCTTATAAGAGTTCACAATGTTAAATAATCTTTGCATTCCTGGAATGAAACCGAAATTTGGTCAAGATATATTTTTTAACACATTACTGGAATTGGTCTAGTAATATTAGGGTATAATATATAAAATTGCCATTTTTGTAGGTCCAAAATCATCAAATATTGACAATTTTATGATATGCTTCAACTTATATATTATTTGATTTAGTTTAGTTTTGGTCTGGTTTGGTTTTTGCATCTCTGCTCATGAGATTAGCTCACATGTTTCCTGTCTTATACTATCCTTATCCTCTCTTAGTGTAAATATTTTTTGAGCTAACATCTGTTGCCAATCTTCCTCTACTTTGTGTGTGGGGCACCACCACAGCAGGCTTGACAAGCAGTGTGTAGGTCTGCACTCGGGATCCAGGCCCATGAACCCACAAACCCCTGTCCACTGAAGCGGAGTAGGGGAACTTAACCACTACACCACTGGGCCAGCCCCTCTTAGTGTAAATGTTTGCAAGACTCATAAAGTGAGTCACAGAGCATTCCTATATTTTTTATTCTCTGGAAACATTATATAAGATTGAGATCATAGATTTCTTGAATATTTAGTAGAGCCCAACTCCAAAATCATTTTTGTACTTAATTGGATTGATTAGTTAACTTTACTAGTTATAAGCACAGTTTTAAAAACATATTTAGCAATTCACACACCATAGCCATTTACCAATCAAAATGCATGCCAACTGAATATAAGCTTTAGTTACAGTATATCTGTAATTATTTCTTCTTTGATTATATATTATTCAATCAATTATGTTGTATTTTTTAAGAATTTTCTATTTTCTTACATTTTCCAATTTACTGGCAGAAAGCTGTTCAAGGTATTCTCTTATATTTTTAATCTTTGCTTTATCTTTCATGTTTAATATTATTTATGCCTTCTCTCTCTTTTTTGATCAATCAACAGAAGTTTATTTTCTTAGTCTTTTCAAGAACAAATTTGAGCTTTGTGAATCATCTCTAATGAATTCTGTTATTACTTCATTAATTTCTGCTTTTATGTTTAATTTTCTACTTTCTTAGGTTTATTATACTGCCCTTTCTCTAATTCTTAAATTCGACATTTAATATTAATTTTGTCTTACTTATTTTAATATAAGCACCAATGCCATATATTTCCCTATATGTATTACCTTATATGGTTTTAATAAGCACTATTTTCACTATCATTCAATTCTCATATTTTCTATTTCCATGTAATCCCTTGTTTGACTCATGAGTTCTTCAGAAATTTCTAAGTGGAGATTCTAAAGTCTTCTTTTCAAAATTAATTTCAAACATAATTTTGCATTATAATCAGAGAAAATGGTGTGTACAATTTGATTCTTGCCTTGTTTTGTAGACTAGTATATGGGTAATTTTTGTAAATGTTTCCTCTATGCTAGAAAAGATTGTTTATTATCCAATTGTTGAATGAAAGGTTTTATATACATCTATTAGATGAAGCTCATTAGTTGTATGTTTAAATATTAAGTTCAGTGTGCTCTGCTTTGGCCACCCCAGTTCGTTTCCTGGGCACAGACCTACACCACTCATTGGCAGCCATGCTATGGCAGTGACCCACATACAAAATAGAGGAAGATTGGCACAGATGTTAGCTCAGGGCGAATCTTCCTCAGCAAAAATAAATAAATATCTCATAACCTTTCTAATTTATTATCTACCTGATCTTTTAATAATTTAGAGAGATGTATTAAAAATGCCAATTTTGATTACAGATCATTAATTTCCTTGTAATTCTTTCAGTGTCTGTTTTACACAACCTAAGATAATGTTATGGGATAAAAGTCTTCTGGTGATTTTGAACTTTTGAACAACAGAAATGTGTTTCTCACAGTTCTGGAGGCTGGGAAGTCCAGATAAAGGCACTGGCAGGTTCGGTGTCTGGTGAGGGCCCACTTCCTCATTCACAGAAGGCCATTCTACTCACTGTGCCCTCACCTGGTGAAAGAGTAGGAGGGAACTTGGTGGGGCCTCTTTTATAAGAACATTAATCCCACTCATGAGAGTTCCACCCTCATGACCTCATTACTTCCCAAAGGCCCCACCTCTTAATACCATCACATTGGGGATTAGGTTTCAATACATGAATTTGTGGGGGACACAAACATTCTGTCTATAACAAAGTCTATTTTGTCAGCTATCAATATAGGCTGCGTCAATATACTCTTCCCGTTGCTTTATATTTGCCTGATATATATCTTTTCATCTCTTTTACTTTCAACTGTTCTGTCTTTTATGCTTTAGGTGAATCTCGTGTAAATAGCATAAAACTTTATTTTTATTTAATCTGAATATCTTTTAACTAGAAAGTTTAAATCATTTACATTTATTGTGCATACTAATGTATTTAAAATTATTTGCAACATCTTATTTTGGGTTTTCTATTTATTCCTTTAAGAAGGTTTTAGACCCAATTTCCAACATGTGTGTGTGGGGGGGAGGTCCCTACACCTCCAAGGAATTCTTCGTGACACTAGCTGGGTGTGCTATAGTTTAACTCAATTCTGACACTATCCATCTGGATATAGTCCCACAAGACTTCTCCCACCCTACTTTAGATGCCAATCATAAGTACTGTGGTAGGTCCCCAGTTTACCCAAAACTTCTGCCCAATTTGGCTACAAATCAGAAGGTCCCATAACCCCCTCCCTGGGTTTGCTTAATTTGCTAGAGCAGCTCACAGAACTCAGGGAAACACTTACTTAAGTTTACTAGTTTATTAAAAATATGATAAAGGAAGGACACAGATGAACAGCCAGATGAAGAGATACATAGGGTGCAGTCTGGGAGGGTCCCCAGTGCAGGAGATTCTGTCCCCATGGAGTTGGGGTATGTCACCCTTCTGGTAGGTGGATGTGCTCACCAGCCTGGAAGCTCTCCAAACCCCAGACTATTGGGATTTCTGTGGAGGCTGCATCACGAAGGCATGATAGATAACTCCATTTTTAGCCCTTCTCCATTCTCAAGAAAATTGCAGGTGATGGGGAGCAGGGCTGAAAATTCCAAGTTTCTAACCATGGCTTGGCCTTTTCTGTGACCAGCCCTCATCCAGGAGCTCACCCAGAGTCACCTCATTAGAACAAAAGACACTCCTATCACCCAGGAAATTCCAAGGGTTTCTGGAGTTCTGTGCCAGAAACCAGGGGCAGAGACCAATACATATATTTTCTATTATCTCACATCCTTTATTGTGCTTCACCTGCTTCTACTCCTTTCCTGTTTTTCTTGTTTCTTTTTTTTTCCTTCCCAGTTTTAGAAGCTATTTCCATTGGTCTACAGTTTACTCTTCAAATTTTTAACAAGCATACTTGAAATAATAACTCTTCTTCTTTCCAAACTATATAAAGACCTTAGAATGTTTTGACAATGATCATCCTTCTCTCTTCTTACATTATTGTTCACAATATTCTCATTCCCTCAATTAGTCATTACTACTTTTCATGTTTTATATGTTAGTGTTTGCTTATCAATATATCTCAATTCACTGTTTCTCTGTACATTTCACTTTTTCCTTCAGAGAGTGTCTATTTGTAGCAAAACTCTTTCAGTTTCTGTTTGAATGAATATATTTTTATTTCATCCTCACTTTTGAATGACAGTTTAGCTGAGTATAGAGGTTAAGATGACAGTAATTGTTTTCTCAGCGTTTAGAAGGTATTATTCTATTTACTGCCTTCTGGCTTCTACTCTTGTACAGAAAGCCAGCTGTCAATCTGATCACTGTGCCTTCAGAGGTAATCTGGTTTTCTCTCTTGTTATGCGTAAGATTCTTTTCCCTTAATCTTTAGTGTTGTGTTGTTTCATGAGCCTCTAGGTACAGATTTTGTACTTTATGTGCTTCTTGAATCTGCTTCTACCAAATATCTCACTGTATCACCTGATGGGGACCATTTTTATGTAAATCTATTGACATGGAGGTTCGCCACCATGCAAATAATGGAAATGTGAAACTCAGAACACTCAGAAATTCAGAGAAGATGTTTCTGAGTTTTTATCTTGCCTCCATTTAAGACTGAGACAAGTTTCCTTGTAGACTCTCCCTGCCTGTAGGCAGATTTTTTCCCCCAAATCTATTTTTTCACTGTATTTGTGACTATTTGAGTGCTGACTTTATGAATGTGGCAGAGGGAAATGACTCAGTTCTAAATGTCTGTTTCACTGGAGACTAACATTTCATCTCCTGGTCCCACCTGGGCACTAAAACTCAAGTCCTTTAGCTTCTTTCTTTCTTTCTTTCTTTTTGCAGGGAAAGATTTGCCTTAAGCTAATGTCTGTTGCAGATCTTCCTCTTTTTTTTCCTCCCCAAAGCCCCAGAGCATGGTTGTACATCCTAGTTGGAAGTCCTTCTATTTCTTCTTTGTGAGGCACCACCACAGCGTGGCAACTGACAGACAGGTGGTGTGGTTCCATGACCGGGAAAGAAACCCAGGCCGGCGAAGTAGTGAGAGTGCCGAGCTTTAACCACTAGACCATCAGGGCTGGCTCTGGTTTCTTTGAGGAACAAAGCTCCTCAGGCCTATCACAGGTTCAGCATGTGAATTTCAATTTATTCTGTGCTTTAGGCTCTTGGAAAATTTTCTTACTTTCTTGCATGCTCAGGTGTGCATTCCTTATATTCTACTCAGTATTTCTAACTATGTTGTAGGGAGAAGATTTTCAGTCTATGTAATCCAAAAATTTGCTAGAAACAGAACTGAAATGATTTTTAAACTTGTTTGTTTTGACCATTTCTGGGAAGATTATAAAATCTAACTTTCAGTCCTAACACTGTGTGGTCATAAATCTTTCCTAATTTAGTAAAAACTCACTACTGTTTAAGTACCTATTTTTACATGTAAACTTTGAAGGTTGGAAGGTCATACTGTCTAATGCACAATGGCCTGAAAGGTATACATTTTTATTCAATAACGCAATGCTCTTTTTTCCAAATCCTGTTGCTATCATTACATAGATTCTCTATCTCTAAATTTTGATAGTAAATCTATAAACTTTATTAATATAGTACTGATGTTCATTTAGAGAATGCATGCACCAAAGTGTAAAATTAGAAATATGTTAAGCTATTACATTAGCCTTCTGGCAATTTTTTAAATATTGTACTTTTTAATCTATTATTTGGGGTGAAAGTTTCCATGTGAAATGACATAGGCACCATTCTTCCCCTAGCTCTGCAATTATCATGTCACACTAATCAGCAGTTGCTAAAATTCTGTTTGAATTATGTGACTTGGGTCTCCAACTAAAATTTTTTTTAACTCCAATCAAGTATTTATCCATTGTTTAAGCTGTAGAATGCTAATCAATGTACACGTTTATTGGAAAAGAAAAGTTGCCGTTAGCAAATTCCTTGATATTTCTTTCCTGGACTATGAGCAATTACTAGGGACTGTAGGAAAGGATGTGAGTGGAGGTTTAGGCAACATTTTCAGGGTTATATAAGGAGTTCCTTCAATGTGTGCGTGTGTGTGTGTGTGTTTGTAGGTGTGTGTCAAGTGTGCAAGGTAAGTTTTGAAATCTTCTCTGCCTCTTATATGAAATAGATCAAATCCTGTTTATTCTAATCCACTACTTTACCTCCATCCCTATGGCTCCTCACCAAGTTGAGTCTACCATTATCTTTTACAGGAATTATTGCCACAGCCTCCTACTTAATTCCTCTGGCTCCCATCTTACTCCCTTTCAATATATTCAAAACCCAAGGACTTTTTCCTCAATTATAAATTTACCATGCTCCCTTGTATTAAAAGCAAATAAAGAAATACATACATACATACACGCACACAACCCTTCAATGGCTGCCCATTGCTCCTTGGAATCAAGCCAGTTACACAAGTTTTCCGAGGCCTTCCATAACTGCATTTCCAACCTTCTCCCTCCTCACCATCCTTTTCCTTACCCAGGGCACTTGCTCCACTCTGCACCCCATGAGCTTTTAGTTCTACAGACATCGTATTACCCTCTTCCTCCCAGTTTTCCTGTGTGTTCCTCTGCATGAAACAGTCCTTCCCACCCCTTCTCTGCAATCACTCCGACCTCACTGTGAGGTCATCCCCAAGTCTTGGTTTGCTTCCCTCCTTTGTCCTCCTACAGTTCAATGGATGTCCTTTAACCCAGTACTTTCCACATTCCATATTGTACCTCTCTGTTTTTTGTTGGAATCCCACTGCAGAACTGTGAAGTTGAGGTTGTGGCTTGTTGGTGGTTGCACCCCCAGTGAACATAGTATCTGGCATACAGTAGACACCAACAATTATTTGTTGAATAAAATGAGAGAAATAAGTGAATCCATTATCATATGGTGGCTTTAAGATAACATAATTTCTATGTCTTTCATGATATTCGGAAACTTCAAATTTGTCAGACTAATGGATCTTTAATGCATTCATCAGCCTCAGGTCATGAGACATTTTCTCTATTTTTATTTCTCCAGTCAATAGCAAGAAGGAGAAAATATATTTTTCACTCAAAGAATCTTTATGTTGCATTATTAGGTTAGTTAATATGAATTTTATTCGTTTGCTTGCTTTAAGAAGAATGTTATACTAGGTACACTGGAAGACATAAAACAATACAGTTCAAGAATTTAAATTTTATTTAGCGTATATATATTTTCACTAAATATATATGTATCCTAATTTCAAGAGCTAAATATACCATAAAGCGATTAATCTTTTACTAGTCATTAATATTATTGACAAGATTTCATTTCATACTATTCCAGGTAAAATATTGCTTACAGAAGAAAATGAATAGTTCAAGGAACTAGGAATAATTCCAGTTTTCTTGTTGATCTGCATAAGAATACACGACAAAGTGGTTTAGTGATGTATCTACCATATGCCCTGTGGTTGTGGTTATAAAATAAATGCACCTCCACTGACCCCAGGAGAATGCTACACTTGGAGGCACGGTGCTTTTTCTACGTTTCTTGGGGGGGTCTTTGGGAGGCAAGCTGAGAACATAGAAAAGACAGTGCCGGTGAATTCATGACCAAGTTCCAAAGCATGTATTATAACAATATTTCTAGTAGCAAAGATGGAGTGAAAAGCCACCTAAAACTGAAAAAAATTGAGGAAACTTGCCCCCAAATTGTAGGAATATATAGGGATTTGGAAAATCAGAAAAGATGGGTGTGGTGCCTTTTCAAAAGGTGAATGTCATTGTCAAATGTGCAGGGAAAGGAATAAGGTTGACGCAGAAGGACAGGGAGCTTCATGTATCAGTGTAGATGGTAGAGAGGGATCTGTTTTGCAAATAAAGGTGAGAAATTGCCTCATTGATTTCTTTATAAATGTACTCGCCACCTCTCAAAAAAAATTACCAAACATGAATAAATATATGAAAACATCTCTCATTTCTTTCTGTTATATAGTGAGAAAGTGCTTCAATCAAAGATATAAATTTGAATATTGTCTGCTATACTCAAATAAAATGATGATAAAGTGGAGTGCAAGCAAACACAGGCAAGCAAAAATCCCCACAGCCAAGTGACCATGAATTTTCCTGAAGCTTAAAGCAGCAGAGATTTGTCAAGGATTTGATCAGTTTGGTTGTTCCTCCGTGTAACACTGAATATGAGCCACGAGTTCCTCTCTGGCAGGGCTAAGACCTCATCTTAAACCCTAGTTAGGGACTTCAGTCCATTTGATCTAAATAGGAATCATATTTCTCCAGGGGGGCTACCGCCAGCTTGTATTAGGACCTGGGCCTGCATTCCATGAGTGATCTCATAGCAAATATTTACTGAGTGCTTCTGAGAAATTTCAGCAAGTCAGAACATTAGTAACCGAGGAAGTATGATTGTGTAAACAAGAGGTTTTACCACACACACACAAAGCATCTGAAATGGCAGTGTGTGTACTGGGGAAGGACACTTAGAAATGGAGCTCACCACATGAAATGCTTTCACAGGTTACCAATGACACAGGCAGTGTCACAGGCAGAGTTCCTAAGGTAAATCACTTCCCGTCCCACCTCTCTGACGGCATTAACATTCCCAGCTAGAGGGCGCATCAACCTTGCGTTGACTGAAGGATAAGAGGTTTCACTCTACGCTCCTACTTCCTGTTGTGAAGGAGTGTTAGCATCAGCAATTACCAAAGGGAGATGTTGTCTTCAACTGCAAATTACTCACAAATTATCCCCCAACTACCATCACTGCCGAGGTTCTAGACACGCAGGACCCAATCAGAATCACACTGCTTTAGTTTCAAGTTAACGTGTAGAAAACTCATAAGTAATGAGGAAAACTTTCTGATTTTGATTTACTCTGTTATTCCAAACCCGTAACTGTTATTTCAGCATTAACATATGCTAGAGCTTTTTAGGAGTTGGAAACAGGGAGTGCTAAACATCATGGTTCAGTTTTTACTAAATGTATTACTTCGTGGCACACAACCCTTGACCACACTGAAAAATTTTTTCTCAGTCAAAGGCCATGACCGCTCCTAAGCAAGATTTGCTCACTTTTATGGCACCGGGTGTAGCAAAGGGTAAAGGCTAAACAAATATTTGTTAATGCAACCCACAAAATAAATTGAACCGAGTGAATAAATGAAACAAAGAATGAATGAATGAGGGGCAGAATGAGGAGGGGCAGGTGAGCCTCAGGAGCACCAGGACTTGGGGCCAAGATGAAGTGGAGAGCATTCTTTTTGTTTTGTTAAATGAAGCAGAGTGGGAGAAGGAGAGGGCACAGGGTAGGAAGCTGTGACTTGGACACTGAACACTCTCACCTCATTCCTTCTAAAGAGAAGAGATTTGATCTTGTCCATCCTTCACCTAATGGCAAACATGATGCTTCTGGCATTCATTGACTAGAGTAGATAGCCAGAGATAATTTTTGGATCAATGAACAGCAATAGTAGCACCTTGAGACTTCATCGAACCCACATCACATAAAGTCCCCAGAGCTGAATGCATTGAATTGTAGAAAATAAGGATTCAAATAAGCAAAGCTCTTCTGGATTAGAGTCAATTAGTTCAGCGATCTAAACCAGTAGTTTGGGAAACTTCTTCGAGTTGTAGCATGGTCTGTAAGGGCACTTAGAAAACTAAACTTTCTTAGAATACATTTTTAAAATAATAAACTCATAAAACACATATTTGAAGATTGGGATGGGAGTGAGGGAGAAAATAGTTAACAACAACAATAAAGCTTTTATTAACATCTACTTTGTGTCAAAACTGCTGGTGTGAGGGGCTCTGCCCTTTTGCTGTTTGGTTCACCTCACAAGACACTGTTCAGAAAGGAGGTCTGTGAGAAGAAGCTTTGGGGCCAGAGTCAGGGCTTTGAATTTCCATCACTACACTGATTCACTGTGTGACCTTCTGAAACCACCTCAGTACCCACCGGTCCACCTACCTTTCTAAAATGTTTTATAAGCTCTTTTTTTTCAGAGAAGAGTGTGGGAGCATGGCAGGGTAGCATCACGCTCGGGGAAGGGTCATTGGGTTGCTGTCCGAGACCCTTACAGAGCCATTTGTGTTCCTGCCAAATCCCAGCGCAGAGAACATGTGCAGAAGGCTGTAAACTTGTCCTCAGGTGACCTCGAGCAGCACTGGAATCAAAAGGTCCCTAGGTACAGAACTCAACGTGATGCAAAAGCAGCACAAGGAACCTACTAAGAAGCAGGGGTCACTTGATTTGTAGCACACCGGACTTATAAGTCCCTGACATTCCCACCATTCAATCAGATTCTGCCAAGCTAACATTTTGCATAACCACTCCCACTCCCAACTCCTTAAAAGTCTGTCCCCACTTCACCTTGGAGAGAGAGATTTGAGCCCTGCCTCCTGTCTTCTTGCTGGTCAACCTTGCAATAAATCTCTTTCTTCTCTCAAAAGCCAGTGCCATAGTATTGGCTTCTATGTGGATTGGTCAGCAAGCCCTTGCTCAGTAACACTTCTGAAAGTTCTTATCTTTTGTGTGCCTCGGTTTCAAGATCTGAAAAATGGGGATAATAAGGAGGGTCACTGGATGGATTCAGTTACTCATCACAGAATGCTTGAGATGTAATGAGCTCTCAGTAAGAACCACTCTCATTCAGATTGTTAGTATTGGTTCCACACAACTCCCCTGGTGTGTTAGTCTACCGTTTTAGCTGAGGAAACTACATTAAGGAGGAGAAGTTAAGTAGTTGGCTCAACATCATATAGCTAACAAGTGACGAGGCAAAATTTTGAGCTCAGGTCTGTGGCTCAAAAGCCATCAGTGTCTACCTGCCACTGATGCCCAAAGGCATGGGAGTTTGAGAGTGTATCCTGACGGTCCGTGGTTTTGAAAAGCAGCCCTCCTGCCAACAGAGTTAGAATGGACTGAACTTTGACCCATGACATGAACGGAACCTGGAGGTTGCACAGTTACCTAAGCAGGGCTGTGGACTACTGTCCAGTCCAGTCATGGAATGTCCCTCCTGAGGGAAGCAGGACTTCTGCCAGGTGCAGCAGAAGGTCTTGGTAAGGAGACTGGGCTCTGATGTCAGATCCCGAAGGTTGAATGGGGCTTTACCACTTGCCAGCTTTGTCATCATGGACAAATGTCTCAGTTTCTTTTTATAAAATGGGGCTGATGATAACAATAGCTCCTCCTCCTCACTGTAGTTGTAAGGATTGTGCAGTTAAAGTTCATGGACTAAAGTGTGATGCGTAGACCCAACAATGTTAGTTGTTGTTGTCATTCTAGTAAAGAACAAACCTAGCCATGCCATTCAGTATGAGGATATCTCCAGAAGCATGGTATGATTCAAAATTACAGCCTAGAAATTAAATGTAAGAACCACAGTTTCAGTGACCCATGGCTATTTTTAAATTTTGTGAAAATCCCCAGTAGAGGTAAAAACTCAGCATTTTAGACAACTTATTATTATTAAAAACAATCTCAATCCAATAAGAGCTTTTAGCTGGAGAACATTTTTGCATTTTAAACATTGTTTAATTAAAGGAATTTGTGTTTTTAATAAGGTTTATGAATAAGATTTTATTTTGTCTATCCTCATTTAAAACATCTATTTTAAAGTCTACTTACCTTCGAAAGAAGAGAAAAATACTCATTTAAGATAAAAATTTTAATACACAAATCATAAAACAAGAGCATGATTTAAAAATGTCTGTTTGTAACCTTAATTTGCAGGGGGGCTAACATTTCAAATTTCTAAGGCTTTGACAGGCATGAGGGGTTCATACCCACTCTGGGTAAATTATTTGTTCTTTTTCCTATACTCTCCCCTTATCCTAAAAGTGTTCGGTAGAATCCATAAACATTAAAACGAATTCAAGCAATAGTCATCAGAGATTTTGAGAACGTCATTTTCCCCCTTGAGATAATTGATCACGGCTTTGATTTAGAATTACTGAGTTCATATTTATCATCTCTTCTATGGAGACCCTGCACTCTGAGCTATTTACAAAATATATGTGGTCCAATGACATTTTCATTCAAATGTTACCATTTTTCTTTCCCCTCTACGTCTAGCATCATTTGAAAATGTAGCCGCTTATACGGCCACAATTTCTAACAGCTCAGTGACAAGGGCATTAATTACCTAAGTGTTCACACAAGCAGAGGTTTTCTTGGAAAGAAAATACTTGCCATTCTTTCCAAGTGGCTCATTCTGTTTGCAGTAGCTGCAGTAAACCGCTAGTGAGGAAATTAAATTCTGACAAACAACTCTTTCTCTCAGCTGGTGCCCTAACTGAAGTTGAACCTAATGCCTTTGATGAAGAGCAATCAGAAAGCACACGGAATACCAGTCTGCAAAAGAGAAAGAGCATCCCGCGTTGACCTTCAAAGAGTTACTGACCAGATTCAGCAGGCTGGATGAAAGTAGAGATTGCAGCTAAAGGGGAGCCCATCAGCTAAAGAAAGACGGGGGGCAGTGGATGGGGGTTGGGATAGTTTTCTAGGTCGTTACGTGTATATGGACATCACTAAAAATCGAATCAAAATTAAAGCTCATCTTACAAAGATGATCTGGTTCTTACATAGACTTTATTTTTTACAGGAATAAATTCACAGGAAGAGAAAAAGAGAGCAGGGTTCTCCAGAGTTCTCTATACCGAGAGCTTCCATGCGCAGAGACGTTGATCCTCCAGCCCTCTGGGTACCTGGGAGGAGCCCGGGGCATCACATGGCATAGTTGGAACCTCCGGTTTGGAGCAGCCTAGTGTCTTCATGCCACTGTGCCACAAAAATATCATCTTCTGCATACGCTGTGACATGGAAAAGGCAGGGGAAATAGAAATATCACAGCAGAGGACTGCCTCAATGGTAAAGAGATGTTAGCACAACGCCTGTAGAAGTGCCACCCTTTCTGTCATTGTAGTTCTAGAATTTTGTTACATTATATGCAATACTTTGAAGACAATCCACATATCTAGAAATCTGTCCTGAAGAGGAGCAAAAATGAATATACAAAGACATTAATGTTGGGATTGCTGCGAAAAATTGAAAATATCTTAAAAGTAGCAAAATAAATAAGTAATAAACCCATACTAGGAAATATTATGCAGCTCTTTATTTATTTTTCTTAATTTATTTTGTGAGGAAGACCAGCCCTGAGCTAACATCCTTTGCCAATCCTCCTCTTTTTTTGCTGAGGAAGATTGGCCTGGGGCTAACATCCGTGCCCATCTTCCTCTATTTTATATGGGACGCCGCCACAGCATGGCTTGACAAGCAGTGCCTCTGTCCGTGCCCGTGATCTGAACCCGCGAACCCTGGGCCGCCTAAGCGGAGCTTGCGAACTCAACCGCTAGGCCACGGGGCTGGCCCCATTATGCAGCTCTTTAAAAAGGCATTTTCTAAATAGGATCATTTATACTATAAAGTGGGAAAAGCAGGTGCAAAAGTGGATACAAGATACCAGCTTTGTAAACCAAATTTAGGTAGTACTCTCAGAAAATAAAATCCGATTATACACACAAAATGATAATGTATTTTTTCTGGTTGATAGAATTATAATCCTGTACGTTTTCAAAAACTTTTACTTTTTAAAACCAAAAAAATAAATAAATAAAAATGTGACTTATAGAATGGCCATTTTAAAATGTTGGATTGATTGGATTCCAGAAATCTTAAGAATGAGGTGATCATTTAGTTTCCATTCTATACGCCTATAAATTACATGTTTGGGAATACAGCATAGATGTCTTTTATGGTTTTTTTAAATTAAAATATATAAAACATTTCAAAAGACTTTCTCCTTATGCAGGTGAATGATCAAATGAAGAGACCTGTTCCAATGTCATCTGGTGATGACTGGAGCAGAAATGACCGTGTAGGACTGGGACTGTCATGAAAGATCTAGAAAGGGTGCCGTCTTAAATCCATGTGCTCGTCTGGATGGCCCACTGTTTGAGCTGGTTCTCCATGACCCCTGGAAGCAGAAATGCTAAAAGGCAGCAGTGGAGGGAAGCTGGTGTTTCCCTCTCTCTTGGGATTTATTAATCATT
The DNA here is from genome assembly GCA_031878705.1 of Tapirus indicus. Taxonomy (NCBI): domain Eukaryota; kingdom Metazoa; phylum Chordata; class Mammalia; order Perissodactyla; family Tapiridae; genus Tapirus; species Tapirus indicus. Next base: position 25,769,661 of record CM062937.1, on the reverse strand, counting down.
AAGTGCAACAAGCACATTTCTGATCTCTTATGATGCTTATGTTTAGACATCTTAAAACATTAAAAAAAATTGAACCATTCTGCTTAATTAGAGAATGATCCCAGGATAATTAGAGGAAATCAAGAAGAGAGATATCAGGGAGTGTCTCTAGAGCCTGACAGTGTCTGGCGCGTAGTAGAAGTTCAACGAAGATTTGTTAGACGGGCACATGAATGAATACACCCATAAACCCTCTAGCTTAATGCAGGCAAATAGACTGCATGAGAGAAGGAGCTCTCTTTCAGCAATATTCTTGTCTTCATTTGCCACCAACTTTAACAAGCAGCCATGCAGTCTAGGGATCAGGTTATAACGGTCATCAAGTTACTCATGTCCAACTTTTGAAACCTCCCTTGAAATAGCCGGCTCTGGGTACCAGGCAAAGTGGCCTCTGCCTGGCACACGTCACACACCCCTGCCCTCGTCATTCCCGCGGCCAGGTTTCCCTGCACTCTGACATCACAAGGACAAGATCTCAAACAGCCAAAGCTCTCCTAATCTCCATTGGCAACCTGGTAATTTGTTTTAATTACCAGTAAATAATAGTACGCAAAATTCTATGACCATTTTGGTGATTCAAAGCACTGATTTCTTACAGCTTAATCTAGTATTTTCATTAAAAGGAGTAAACAAAGGCTTTTGAATTCATATTACTCACATTAACAGTGAGTGTCGTGGGTGTATCCTTCAACACCATGTAGGTGGAATTAATGCCCCATTTCCGAGGCTAATGCTTAGTTTCTTTGGAAAGGTATATGAAAACTTAGGTGGCCAGTTTCTTGCTTTCACAAATGAAAAGTAACCCCAGAAAGCTAACCCAGCTTCTGGAAAGGCCCTTGACGTCTTTCGGCACTAGGCAAGCATCTCTCTCACTTTTCAGCAGATTAGTATGCCTGCATCACACACTCCGTGATAAAAGTTGTGACAAGCACAATCACCTAAAGAAAATCTACTCTTCCCATCACACATGCACACACGCAAATCTAAATGTTATAGGTGAAATTAAGAAAAATTAAGTCAGAAACTAAAAATTTAAAGGTCAAAATTTTCTTACTAGCATGCTATATATTTAAAAAATAAAATAAAATGCAAATAGCCTTCAGTTTAAAACATGGTCTGTATGATATTTTAGAAGGTCAAAGTATTGTAAAAATAAAACCACCAAATAGTCAATTGTGGTAGGTAGACTTCTAAGATGGCCTCCAAGAACCCCACCCTCTTGGGTACACAATATAAATTCTCCCCTTGAGTGTGGATGAGACTCATGAATATGACAGGAATTCCCATGATTAGGTTACCAATCAGTTGACTTTTAGTTAATCAGAAGGGAGATTATCCTGGGGCTGGCCCCGTGATGTAGTGGTTGAGTTAAGGTTTGCAGGTTCAGATCCCGGGTGCAGACCTACACCACTCAGCAGCTATGCTGTGGCGGCAACCCACATATAAAGTAGAGGAAGATTGGCACAGATGTTAGCTCAGGGTTGGTCTTCCTCAAGCAAAACACAAGGAAGATGGGCAACAGATGTTAGCTCAGGGCAAATCTTCCTCAGCAGGAAAAACAAAAAAAAGATTACCTTGAGTAGGCCTGACCTAATCAGGTGAGTCCTTAAAAGACAAATGGTCCCTTCCTGACATCAGAGAGATTGGAAGCATGAGGGAAATTCTCCCATTGGCTTTGAAGACGTAAGCTACTATGTTGTGAAAAGGCCACCTAGCTAGAACATGAGTTAGAAGCTGTCAAGACAGCGGGGTAGCTAGTGAGAAAGTAGAAACTCAGTCCTACAGCCAGCAAGAAAACAGGGATCTCAGTTCCCAAGGAACTGAATTCTGCCAGCAACACATGAGCCTGGACGAGGACCCCAAGCTTCAGGTGAGACCACAGCCCAGCTGACAACTGGATTTCAGCCCCGTGAGACTCTGGAACCCAGCCAGGCCACGCGGGGCTTCTGACCTACAGACCACTAAGTTTATGGTAGTTTGCTATGGACAATAGGAAACGGATATACGTATCTTCCTCTAAACACTGGAAATCAGTGCTTAAGAGCATATTCCAGACTCCCATCTTATAGTTAGCAGGGCAGGGAAGGACTCAGACCTCAGCCTGCAGAGGGCAACAGCAACCATTTGTTACGCACGCTGGAAAGTGGGCGCCGAATGGGATGGATACCAGGGGTACTGTCTGTTTTTGTTGTTTACAAGTTGTTAGACCCCAGATTCCAAGCTCTATCCTGAGCAGACTCGGCGACAAGAGGCAAAGAGAAGGGAGCAGGAATGTTCCCATACCCAAGAGCTGGGGACTAAGCGTATGACAAAATCGCCAGTCCTCTTATCTAACCAACTTCACAAGAAGAGCAACAATATTTCCCGAGCAGGAAACGGGAGGTCGCTCCTTCAGAGAAACTGAGATTCTCCAAAGAAGAGACAGTAGGGATTGTCTAATACTTTTGATCATGTATTAAGAGGCATTTTACAAATCTGTGAGGCCACACTGTCTCCCCTTTTTTCTGTGACTTTCCAGCCTTGGGGCCCTTACACTAGCCAGTCTCTGCCTGGAATGCTCATTCCCCAGGTAGTCACATGGCATTCTCACTTATCAACTTTAGGTTTTTATGCAAATGCCAGCTTGTCACGGAGGACTTTCACCTTCTCGAAAAGTTAACCTCCCACCCCCACCCCATCACACACATTCCTTCCCCAAAACCAATTTTTCTCTTTCGTACTCATCACTCCACACACTGCTATGTATTATATTTACTGACCATCTCCCCCTGCCACCTGTCCCCTCCACCGTGTAAAACCCAAGAAGGCTGGGAATTTTTGTCTGTCTGATCACATAGGTGAACACAGGGTAGGTGACCAAAAATAGTTTTTGAACAAATTAATGAAATAGTCACATATTTTTAAAAATAAGTGAAAGAAAAATTAAGGCAGTTGTTTAAGAAAAAGAGAAAGTTGCAAAGTAAATGGAAATAAACATCATATACTACTTAGCTCAATGAATATTTACATCATCAAAACAATGAACACACTATATATATGGATTAACCCAAAAATTGTGCTGCAATTAATGGGAGGATAACAAGAGTAATGGAGGTTTGTTAGGTTCTATGGTCTTTATCATGGTACTGAGTCAACAGGCAATTCCTAAAATTAGTGACTCAAGAAAAAACAATATATACACTTAAAAATATGAAAGGAAAAATGAGAAAAATAGCATAAAGTGTTGTAAGTGGTGATAGTAGAGTGCATGAGTTTGCTGGTTTCTGTTATACGTATTTTAGCTCTCTTTGATGTTTAAACTATGTATATATGTATCATTTGATAAAATAAAGAAGGCACTTACTGAAAGGGAAAAAGTATCTTTCCAAAGGTCTAAGAATGCTTGATTCTCTGTAATTCCTATCACAGTGACTGGATAGTCAGTCATAGTGCTGGATGGATGGATGGATTTTTTTTTGTGTGTGTGTGAGGAAGACTAGCCCTGAGCTAACATCTGTTGCCAATCTTCTTTTTGCTGAGGAAGACTGGCTCTGGGATAACATCCGTGCCCATCCTCCTCTACTTTGTATGGGACGCCGCCATGGCATGGCTTGACAAGCAGTACACGTTAATCCACGCCCAGGATCTGAACCTGTGAACCCTGGGCTGCTGAAGCACAGTGTGTGAACTTAACCACTACACCACCAGGCCAGCTCCTGGATGGATTTTGACTGTACAAATACACATAGAAAATAGCTCTGGATTTCACATTAAATCATATACAAGTAGGACATGTTCTTTGACAACAGAAAGATAAAATGCTTCATAAAGACTTTGTTTTTGATATAAATCATAGGTGAAAACTATAGAAGCGTTTCAATTATTGGCAAGAAACAGCAATAAAATAAAAAATGTATCAGGTAAATTTTCTTGACGTTTTAGTTGGAAAATATTTGTTATATAAGAGTGCTGTTTACCTTAATACCTATAGTTCTGAGCAGGATCAAGTAGCCACAGACTGCCACCTAGTGGCTACATCAGTAAGTACAGCCTGGTTTTGCCAACTGTAAAGAGACTTGCCACATTTAAGCCACAAAAAGCTATATTTATATCCATCCTTCCATTCATCCATCCAACCGTCTTTCTCAATTCATTAGCCAAATCCTGAATAGGAGTATAATATGGAGGAAAAATAGGCAATAAAGCTGAAGTATTTTATTAATAATTTATTGTCAGTAAGAAAGACTGGCTAATGGTAAGTTTTCAGTAAAAACCTTTACAAGACCATTGCATCACAAATAAACAGACACTATAAAAACTGTGTCATGGTGGTTTTGGTTCTAAACAGGAATGTGGAAGGTCCCTATTACACTTTCCAATAATGAAAAATGTTTATAATTCTAAAATACAGCAACCCATTTAAGACGTGTCCATATATCAGATCGTTCCTCATTCTATGTACAGCTAAAACGAATGACTATATTGAAATGTATTAATGAAATGTCATACTCTGGTGGAAAAGAACACAGAGTGAAACCCTGGTTATATTAAAAAAATCAGGGTGCTAGCTAATGACACCAACACCACCCAAATTCGGTCAAAAACAAATGCACAAAAGATCTTGAAAATCTAGTGAAAACTATGAAAAATCAAATCTGTACATAAAATTTACAAAAAAAGGGAAAAAGACAGGAAAATTAAAATAATCAAATCTATATAAATATACGAATCATGCTAACAAGATGGTAGGACTGATTTTCATTGCATTATTTTAACAGAGACAAATGAAAATACAAAAAGATGTTCAGAAATGGCACAGCCAACCTAAATCTCATCCAATTACAGTAGGTTAGGACGTTGGAAATGGCTAACATGTCAGAAGGCGCGTGATTCAGTGCAGCCATGCCCATTTCAGCTCACCGAAAAGAAGCGCGTAAGCACTGCTGCAGAGAACAATGCAGAAGGTCATTTATATAATCTCTAGGTTCTTTAAAGTCCAGGCACTTTGGGGGGAGTCTGAGCGTCAGACTTGTGTGTGTTGTTGTGAATCTAGTGGAGGAATTGTCACCTCTTCGAAGTGGCCGTCGTCTCCACTCTCATAGTCACTCATCATGACCTCAGACTCCACTTCACAGCAGGCTGACACATCGGAGCAGGAAGCTGTGGAGGCGTACACAGACATGGGCATGTTTTCTACAGTGGGGGCCTCAAAGTTTCTTTGATACCCTGGAGGGTAAGCGGCGTATGGTTCCCGACAAGGACCAGTCTCACCAGTGCCCGCTTTCTGAGGTTCAGACAAGTCGACGGGATAGAAGTTGGGCAGATACTGATTCAAGTGGAACCTCTGCCGGTTTCTCGAGGAAGAACCTAAACTACCAGCAGCAGGCATGTCTCTCGGAGGGTGTATGGATTCAAACTGATCACTGAATTCTGGAGGTAACGGTGGTAGTTCGTCAGGAGCGGGGAAGTCTTCTGGTGGTGGTGGAAAATCGCTTTCAATGTCGTAGCCTCCAGGGTAATAGTCTGTGTCGATGGCACTGGGATCAGCTGAGTACAGGGGTGTCTGCTCGTCAACAACCTCGTAATTGGGGAATTCCTGTATATCTGGCAGAGGAACACTTGGCATCCAATCTGACGTATCCCAGTGGTACCCTTGGTGGAAAAGAAAACAAGAGATTTCAACGTGTGTTCTCCCAAGCACCTGTGCCATGGAAAAGAGCTCAGCATGTCAAACACACAAAGGTGCAAAGGCATTTACACGCAGAGGTTCATCACTTTGGAAACCCTCAGTCTTTGCTTTGAAGACATCCCCCCACCCCAACCCAGCTTTGAGAACCTCTAGGGGGCTCTATTTCTAAAACACGGACTTAGAGTTTTATGCAAGTACCTAACATTCAAGGAAACAAGAAGAGTTTTAAAAGAAGCAGTATGCTAGCATTGAAATGATATGCGCTTTTCTACAAATGATTCCAATCATCCTTTCAGCTTTCCTTCTGTAATTGAGAACCCACTGCTCTATAGGAAGAAGAGGATGAGAGTTCAATTTTAGGACATCAAGAAAGAAGTTCTGTCCTTTCAGAAAGGAAAAGTCTCTATTTAATAAAATATCAAATGTCACTTGATCTGCACTACATATCATTAAAAAAATACTAATTAGTGCAATGCTTTAAAATAAGAGAATCGCATCATGCTAAATTAAAAAAAATCAATTTCCTGGGGCTGGCCCGGTGGCATAGTGGTTAAGTTTGCACGCTCTGCTTCAGTGGCCTAGGGTTCGTGGGTCTGGATCCTGGGCGCGGACCTACACACTGCTCATCAAGCCATGCTGAGGCAGCGTCCCATACACAAAATAGAAGAAGATTGGCACGGATGTTAACTCAGAGCCAATCTTCCTCACACACACACAAAAAAACCCTCCAACAATTTCCTTTAAAATAATGCAATAAGCGTACTATTAAAAATTGTGCTATTTTTCATTAGCCCTATGTAAAAACAATGAATTGTGTTAGTACAGGTATATACCAAAGCATGCCTCCATATCAAGCAAAATGCAAACACTGAAAAATATAACACAATTTTTGATAGACTACAACAATCTTTGTTACCTTTAAAAGCACTAAGGACCATTTTAGACTGTATAAAAGTATAACTATTGAAAAAAAAAAGAAAACAACTCCCAGGGCTGGCCCAATGGTGTAGTAGTTAAGTTTGCGTGCTCCGCTTCAGCAGCCCGGGGTTCGCAGGTTTGAATCCTGGGCGCGGACATGTGCACTGCTTGTCAAGCTGTGCTATGGCAGGCATCCCACATATAAAGTAGAGGAAGAAGGGCACAGATGTTAGCCCAGGGCCAGTCTTCCTCAGCAAAAAGAGGAGGACTGGCAACAGATGTTAGCTCAGGACTAACCCTGCTAACAACAACAAAACACTCCCAATTTGGGGATAGTTTTTTTTCCCTTAGGATTTTTGAAATCCTTTGACACACAGGAAAAGGTGAGGCAATCCGTGTTTAGAATGCGGAGCACAAACAGCTATGTACTTAGTTACTGCAGCATCCATGGAGCAAATGGGTGAGGCAAGTCAGCACTGGGGGCAGGTCTTTACCACTTATTTTTAGTGAGTATCAATGAACAACTGGCATGCATAAGTCACCTCTTGATTTGCTGAGGTCAGGAGCAGCCAAAGACTCTTTTGGTGGCAGAGTAGAGAGAAAAGAAAACATTTATAATTAAAACAGAGAGATGGCTGAAAAGGCAATAAAAATAAATACATAATACAATGTAAACCATGTACAAAGGCCCAGTCAGCCATGGACCACACCTTTAAGCCATTATCTATGAAAATTCCAAATGGTTGAGAAATTTAGTAGCACAAATAAAATGGGATACGGAGTGGAGGAAAAAGAGGACTGACAATGAACTAGAGACATTGCCTGGAAACTCAGACATTACTTTACTTTCTTTTCCTTGTTTTTGGCAACCTAAATCTGAAAACACAAAATTTTGTTACGAATAATTAAAGTCTATAAGCTCTAATAAAATGTAAATAGATACGGAATTTAAATTATACCTTCATGTTACTGAGAAATATTATGAAATCACTTTTTTCTAAGACTTGGTAGCATCAGGTTACTTAGGTAATAATCCAAATACTCTAAAGCTACACAACACACATGTACTTTACAGCACATCATAGCCTTCAAATGTACATTAAATTCAGAGAAAATCACAAATGAACTCAGAGACTTATAAATAAATGAAGAACATCTGTCCAAACCCTGCCCATTTTGAACACGATTTCCTATTTACATTGTTCATCTTCCTTTGGAGAGACCATTAGCTGTACTTATCCCCCACCCTACCCTACACCTGTAATTACACTCGCTCTTGCAGGGTTCTTATTTTATACACAGAGCTCTAGCGTCAAGTCAGAGAAAGCAGATGTGAATCGTATGACCCTGGGAGGCTGCTTACCCTAAGCTTCAGGTTCTTATCTTTGAAATGGGAGTGGAAATCCCTTAGAGTCATTACGAGGATTGAATCAGATAATACACATCGAGCACTAATTATGACCTATCATCATGATTCTTATTATTGTGAAAGTAGTCATCATGGTCGAAGTACGGCCACTTTAAGTGATTTTCCCAACAAGGCCAATGCTTTCTCTGCATTCTATAATGTTCTTGAAAATCCAGGTAATTAAGTAATCTGGAACAAATAAGATTTGATTGATGGTTCTCTTCCAGGAATTTAAATCAAAAACTGAAAAAGACTATAGTGGTTCTAAAAAATGAATAAGCTAGTACTTAACATGTATCTATAGAATTTTAATCAAAAGTCTACTAAAAATGTAGTAATTCCTTTTTAAAGAGAGGACTGACAACCTTTGTTACTAAACAGGCACTCAAGAATTCTTAAAATTTAAGCTAGCCTTCAGCTTTTAGTTCAATTTCTATTTCTTAGATATGCCAAAAAGTATTTTTCAATGAAGGAGACTGCAATGAAAGAACTGTTTCAATTCTGCTTCTTTAAACTCCATCAATATTGAAAATATTAGAGTCTCATCATGTGAAAACTAAAATTCCCTAGACAAGATAGAGATGACTTTCTGCTTCACCAAGCAAAGACACAGCACTGGTTCTCAGGAGAAGAAATGTTGAGTCTCATCAACAACTATTATCAGAAGCACTGACAGCTCACCCCCGCTCACTCCCCATCAAATCTGGCACAAACCCATCCTTCTTCTCACCTCAATCCTGACAACGTGCATCCTTGCAGAGAGGGTCCCCTAAGCCTTATGGACTCCTCATGGGCTATGCCTGTAGTTCTCAAAGTAGGATCCCAGGACTAGTAACATCAGAATTACCTGGAACTTTTAGAAATGCAAATTCTCAGGGCCCAACCCAGACCTACTCAATCAGAAACTCTGGTGCTGGGCCTAGCAAAGAGGCTTTTAACAAGCCCTCCACGGAGACCTGGTTTATAGCTTAAAAACTACTACCTGTGCAATTTGCATGTGATTACTCAAGTCCCAGTGCACCAAAAAAGGGCTAATTGAAAATACTTTAAGGGACGTGGTCAATGCCCTTTCTTATAATTTTGAACAGAGAGAAAAAGCTTCATATTAAATGATTTTCACTAAACCAAATAAAATATACCTTCTGCCACACTGTACCATTTTCCTTAATCATACTCGGAGAAAATCCAAAAGTGAAGGGTCAGTTATAGGTAATTATAAAAGCTGTGTGTTATTTAGCCTTATTCCTGTTCATATGAAGAGGATTTTTTATATTAAAATCTTTTTTAAATAAAAAGTTTTTTAAACTTCTTAATATCGTGCCATGTAAAGGCAAGCTGTCCTATGGGTGACTTCTGATGTCTGTGTAAATTCACTATGAATGGCAAAAAGTGACAAAAAGATGTAACATATATAAAAATGTTTTTGCAATGTATCTGGATTATGAATGTACACACCTGCACTAATGAAAGCAGTCAGCCCCTCAAAACCACAAACGACTGTTTATAACACAAGAGGCAAAAGCACACTAGACTAGTGACACAGTCACTGTAACACAACACAGAGCACACACATCAGGACTGTACCTTCTTTATTCACCGTGTCAACTACAGCATTGACAAGGTGTATTACAGTCACTATGGAAGCTTGTAAAAAGGCATAAAAGGAGTAAATTAGGAAAATCTTCAGTTAGAAAACAGTGCATTAAATAGGATTTCTTTATATTATATAATTTCTATTTCAGAATTTAAAAATGGGAAGTGAATACTTTAACTACATAATATAATTATGCAAGAGCTGTGCACTCTTTCTGTTAGTTATATATCTCAGACATTTTTCTAATCAAGCTATATATTTGTTATTATTATTCAAAGGAATAAAGTAACCATATGATATAATTTTGGAAAATTTTTTTAGCTGTAAGTTTCTTCACAATTATGATTATGGATCAAAAGTCATGATAAAACAATCCTTATTTTAACATCTCATGAACAAAAGACTTCACAAGAAGAGTAAAATACTTGCTAAGTCAATTTTCTGGGGGTCATTTAATGAAGTCACACGTTGTTCCCAGAAAAAAGAAATTTAAAGAGCTACATAATAAGGCAAAATATGTACTACAAATACAAAAATGGCTTTGTCTCTGTTCTAGGTACTTCTACCCCAAATTTCTTGTCTTTTTGCAGATGGGCTAACAGCTGGTGAGCTAACATACCAGCAGAGAAATGTACACTGTCTGCCTGGCTGCTTCCTGTGTTAATTCCCTTTTCATTTGCATATCAGATTGTTTTAAAGCATCGATGCCAAGATAAATAAGCAAGCATGTAGTAGGCACAAGGATGGCCCTCAAAGATTCCACATCCTCATCCTGGGAACCTGTGAATATGTTACCGTACTTGGCAAAAGGGACTTTGGGGGATTAAGTTAAAGATCTTGAGACAGGGAGATCTTCCTGAATTATCTGTGTGGGCCCAGTGTAGTCACAAACATCCTTAAAAGGGGAGAATCTTTCCCAGCTGTGGTTGGGAGGGAGATATGGCTACACAACAATGGCCAGTGAGATACAACGTTGCCTTTGAAAGATGGAGGAAGAAGCCATGAACTAAGGGATGTAGGAAGCCTCTAGAAGCTGGGAAAGGTAAATAAATGGATTCTCCCCAAGAGTCTCCAGAAGGAAATAGCCCTGGTGACACCTTAATGTTAGCCTACTGAGACAAGTGTTGGATTTCTAAACTACAGAACAACAAGATGATAATCTTATTTTAAGCCACTATTTTGTGGTCATTTGTTACAACAGCCTTAGAAAACTAAAATATAATTTAAGTATAGACTCTTAATACAGACTTTAATTCTATGATAATGATTAAAATTATGATAAAGATTAAAATACAAACACTTCTGGGTATGTTTTCTTCTCACATTGTGTTATCCATCAATGAATTTTCATAACTAATCTGACCATAATTTATTAAAAGTATTTTTCAGAGTTTTAAGAAAAATGATGTTTCAAGGAAAAGAACTAGAAAAGAAAGAAAATAGTGACAAAATTCTAAAAGGTATTTATGAAGAGCACTAGGGGACCAAAATATAAATTACTACATAAATTGGCAACAGCAATGTTTTAGAATTAAACCTAATGAAATAATTCTCTGTTGTTGTTCTTGGTTTAATAAGCAAAGCTATGTTCATATACTCCATCACTAAAGAAATAACACAGGCATACTATGATATCACACACAACATGCTTGAAATGAGGAATGAATGGAACATACTTATGGCCATCTTTAGTTGGAAAAGGATGCTGCCATATACTACGGACCATATTACTCTGGATTTAGAAACAATCAAACAATTATTAGTGGGTTATTTCTTTCCACCAACAAAATATTCGAAATGTTTAAACACATTACATTTTTACGGGAAAAAAAATTACAGTCAAACTAATTAATTCTGAGACTTGAAAATGTCCACTAAAAACTCACTTTACTGTGTTACCGAATATTGACAATTTTCTCTACTGGTATGCGTTAATACAGCAAAGCTGGTTATCAATGCAATTTACCCTAGGGAAGTCAGATAAACATAACTGGCATCAAAGATCCCACTGTCAAACTTTCTTCATTAGAAATATAATCCAACTTACTAGCAATCTCTTAAATTGTGCTCTCAGTCAGTACGCTCTGATCCAAATGGGAGCTGGGGCCGCAGGGGAATCGGGGGAAGAGACAAATAAAACCTTGTAATACCAAAGAGCTACTGAAGTTGAACATTTCAGACTTTCCCATCTCCTCCTAGGGGTGTGTGTGAGTCTGTGTGTGTAGGGAGGGCGTGCTCAAGGAAGTTGCTACAGGGGTTTTTAAAAAACCCACAAGACTTCTACAACATTTACTGTTGCAGAAAAAAATTCAGTATGAAATTAGCCAATCAGATAGACATTATCTTTCAATTAATTATATATTCTTCCCTATCACTGACAAGTTGCTATAGTTCAACTACTTATCCATTAAGAATATTTTAAATATCTTCCCCAGCAGATGTCATGCAAGTATGCACAAGGCATTGTTTAACAGTGGTCCTAAGTGAAGTGGGAATATTGAGACTTAAGAAGGGCACTGGGTGTATCTACATTATTACGTGATATCACGTGAACAGTGTTGTGACCAACAAGCAAGCGAACCACAGAATTTCGAGCTTCTGTTTACTCACCATTGTCATCGCACGATTCAGACTGAAAGGAGCTGAGGGACTGCACTTCCGACAGGCTTTCTCGGGCACTGTATGGATGAGAAGGCTTCTCCTCTAGAGGTTTCTTGGAGAGACAGGGATCAAGATCCACCACTTTAGCTAAATGGAAGAGACGATGAACAGTAAGCCAGCTATACAAGGGCAAGAACTCAGTTTTGTTTACTGCTGTATCCTGGCACAGAGCCAGCGTTATCCAAAGACTGCCTGAGACGTATTTCGTAAGACAACAATTGAAAGTAAAAATAGGGAAACATCTGAAAAACCAAAATTAAAAAACCTACGAATATTCTTGCAGATTCACAGAATAGAAATTCTCAATAAACCTGCCTATGGGTATCATTAGACAATATGGGGAATTAGAATTTTGTTTTAAAATGGTACACATGGCTTTTTAAAAGCACCAAATATGTGTTACACCACTGATATAAATACTATCACTTCTTCTGGCCATGTTTTAAAAAAACATTCCTATCATGCAAATGCCCTCCCAATTTTTTTGTCATAAAAAGCCCAACAAATTATAGTTGGGAACCTGTATCAATTACAAAAATCGAATGATCTTTCCAAATTAATTGGAACATGACTAGACTCAAATCCTTAATTAAAATAACATCATAGACCCTATGCTCAGCCAGGGCTTGGGCTCGGAGAAAGTTTTTCAAATCATGCCAAAGGATTTTGGAGTCTGAGCATATTTATCACTAACCAAGATTCCACATTTTGACCTGAACCACCAGAAGCTCTCCAGAACTTGTCATCTCACTGTTCACATCAGTGCCATTTTATTGAGATGAAAAAAGTGGTTCTTACTATCATAGTCGAAGTCCCAGTTAGGCTTCTGTATCGAGTCACTGTCAGAAGGAGAGTTTGAGGGAGGCGGGGGAGGCAGGTTTGGGGCCACACTGCAAACAGCCACTGCCTTCCGGTGTCCATGCACAGACTCGGGGTTAAAGGTACTGAATTCAGGATGCTCTGGGATGGCAGATCCTTCAAAGGAATTTCGGTCGAGATTATTTCGAGAGTCACTCGGAATGCTGGGAGTGTAGGAAATAGGACGGACAGGCACCTGGGGTGGTATGTCTGAGTAAATGTTCTTATTTAGCTTTGAATCAAAATATGGTCTTTGCAAGAAAGCAGTGGTTGGTCCCAAGTGTTTGTCTTCAGGTTCGGCCTGGTGTTTCTTCTTTCGACCAATCATCTTGCGGCAGAGAACAAACACCACCACCAGTAAAAATATCCCCGTTATAAAAACGATAATTCCTATGCCTTCAGCCAACCCAATATTCCACGGAGTTGACACGTATTGATTGGGAGTGGCATCCTCACAGTGTTTTCCTCTGTATTCGAGGCTGCAGTTACAGTGGTAGGAGCCATGTGTATTCTCACAAAGGGCCCCGTTCCGGCAGGGGTTTCCAGCACATTCGTCAATGTCACTCTGACACCTGCCAAGAAAGCCAAGCATGAGGAGAAGCCTTTGCAATGTGAGAATATACTAGGCCTATATTTCTTAGAGACTAAAGACTAAATCTCTCCTTAATAAGATACACCCCAAACAAAACCAAACAGATAACAACCAAAAAACACACTACCAACAACAATAACTACAACAGAAAACCTTTTGTGGAGTAATTAATCATTTGGCTCTTTACTCTATACATCTGGGAGATAAACATTATGTCAAGCCAATATTTAAGTGCCATTTTTCTAGGATGCAACAGATTGCTAAATCAAACTCATAGGCTAAGCATCAGTTGTTTCTAATTCTGATTTAGAAATTTAGAATGTGCGTCTTGACAAATGTGTGCTGCAAACTGTTCTAAGAGGCTAGATTAAACTTCTAAGAAACCGTTTCTGTTTGGAAACATGATGCTTCCATAAAATGCGCAAGGCTAGAAAACTCTGTTTTCCATTTGAAAATGCTACTCCCTGTTGAAAACCTTGCCCTTATAGATGGTTCACAGGCAAGTCCCCTCTCTCTGCCTTTGCAAATGGGCGTATTCTGCATCTGTGCAGATCTGCCTGACACTTCTCAAACCCTCCTCCTTTACTAAAATGTATCTACTTGCCATCCCCCATACTCACCTGGCATTAAAATTTTGATTACTGAGACATTTTTGTCAAATATATGAAGAGAAGTAATTGAGTTGAATTAGGAAAGTAGACTTATGAACTAAGACTACATGACTGATGGCAGAATTCAAGGCACAACCACGATTAGAGCAAAACCGCAGGCGAATATCAGCAGGCAGGTCACGGCAAAGCCTCTAACGAGGCTGACAGTGAAGGCTCATCTAATGGACAGCACTAGACACTCACAAATAATGCACACTGGGAAATTTTTTAATGAATTGGTGAAAAGTCTAAGGTGAAATGGTATCTGGAATTAAAATCTCTTATCCACCCCTTTTAAGGTACAGTGGTCCCTCGGTATGCCCTGGGGACACCAAAATCCATGGATATTCAAGTCCCTTCTATAAAATGGCGTGGTATTTGCATATAACCTACGTACGTTCCCCCGTATACCTGAAATCATCTCTAGATTACTGAAATACCCAATACAACGTAAATGCTATGTAAATAGTTGTGACACTGTACTGTTTAGGGAATAATGACAAGAAAAGAGTCTGTGCATGTTCAGTACAGACATAACCATTACAGGCCTTTCCATCTGTGGTTGGTTGAATCCACAGATATGGAAAGCTGACTGTATACAATAGGCACCTTCATGCCTCATTTTCCTCCCCTAAACATAACTGTCACCTCTTAGGATTATGGGAAAGATTACAAAAGATAATGAGAGAACTGAAAAAGGTTTCTAGATGCCATATAAATGTTAGTTACAGCATATTATGAAAAAATGTCATTATCATCACTCTCAAAGATAGGTAACAACTCCACAGGCATCTGCTTTAAAAAAACACCATCTCACTCATTCCACAAACATTTACTGCCTGCAAGATACATACAATCTCTGTTTACAAACTGTATCTCTAAAGTACGGAAGTAGGTTTTTTCCAGCATTATAATATTACATTCATCTGCTCAATATTTCCTTTTAAAGATGAAAAGATAAATTATATAAGGGGCTAATGTGAGGATTATCAAATTCTGAGGCAATGTAGTCCAAATTAATGCAGTTTTGTTGCATCTGCTAATCAACGTGACACTACAGAGAGGTGCACATGGAAATCCTGAAAGCAGCCAGTTTACCTTTCTCCCCTAAAACCAGAATCACACTGACAGACAGCACCATCCAAACTGTCAAAACATGTTCCACCGTTTTTACAGGGTTCATCTTTGCAGTATGGACTAAGCTGGCACCTGAAGAATAAGGAAAAAATATGCATAAACCTAATACTTTTCCTGCAAACAAATAGAACAGAAAACATGCACAAATGTTAATGTGGACTTTACATGCATGAGCACATGTTTGAAAAAATTTTAAATCTACAAATAATTAGTGAAGTTAAGGAAAACTGACCTACCTCTGACCAGTATATAATCCTCTACACTGGCAAACAAAGTCTCCGTTGTCCACAACGCACGTGCCACCATAAAGGCATGGGTTGGAGGAACATGGATTGACGCTCACCTCGCAATACGTCCCTATGTATAAGGCATTGCATTTGCAGTAATAACCTAAATTAGCAACAGGGAACAAAAAAGTCCTGTCAATCAGTAACTCAAAATATAGGTCTTATTACACTGGCTTTTACTTTTAAGTTTAAGTGAAGACTGAGTTCTCCAAGACCCATAGAAGCTAGTAACATTCCCATTCCCTCTGGGTAAAAAGTTTGTATCAACCAGTCTTCCAGTGCTGGTATAACCAAAACACAAAGAACTAAAGAGGGAACTCATCATTAGTTTTAGTTACTCATTTATGTGAGATTATTGGGCCAAGCAAATAGAGCAGGAAAACTCAGTCCTTTAGGGGAGTGACCACATAGATAGACAACACGCACTACTTAAGATCTCAAGTGATTTGCAGCTCCCAGTGTTTAAGGATTCAATGAGATGATAATGAATGGGAAAGCACTTTGAAGACTATAAACTACCATTTAAATTTAACAAAAGGTGATCACCAAATTTGTCCAAGGGAGCATACAGGATGTCAGGCTCCTTATTTTGGGAACACTGTGATGGCAGTTAGGTAGTGTGGTACTACACTATTTCCAACTATCGGTCTTTGGGGAAGATGGTAGGACTGCAGTTTCCCGCCACCTTTTAAGCTGCTCATGGCTGTGGGAGTCTCTTCGGCCAAAGAGTGGCACTCTGGGGTAGGAGCTTTAGGAGCCAGTGTGTGGTCGCCACGTACCCTTCCTCCTGCTGCTACGGTCATCACAGTAGCACCATAACAGTTTCAAGAAAATGCCTCTCTCAGCCTCACCCCTGAGTGATACAATGAGGACCATCTCCTTGCTGACCCAATGTGGACACGTAATAAGAACACAACATAAACTTTCGCTCAAAGTATTATCATGGGGAATGACCTGGCTTACTTTTTGCAGACGGTATGCATAGACACCTTCCAAAGAAAACAATAGAAAACCAAATCTTTTGAAATTCCACTTAATTAAATTGTATTTTGGTTTTGCTCTATTGATTACACAAAGCTCTACTTACCAGGCATGACGATGGCCGTTTTCATACCTGTGTTTCTATTACTAAGTGAAAAATGGGTCAGGACACAGAAACCATAGAGCACTCCACTATGCTAGGGTTTCAGGGAAGGCGTGGCAACACTGCAGGAGGGATTCAAGGCCTGGTGGAAAATCATACCCCAATCTATTGCTGGCAAGACTAGCAGTCCCTCTGTGCTGGGGCGTCGGATAAAAGGGGGCACTCAAGAAGAACTAAGTGGTACCAATTCCAAATCCCCCGGGTCAACGTCTATGTGGCTGGAAAAAGAGTGCCGAGTTAGTTGTGTTTGCCTGTGGTTACTGGTGCAGAATGAGACGTGTCTGAAAATACGACGCGATGTGACTGCAGGAGCTCAGCAAGCAGAGAGACTATTCCCCTGAGCCTGGCTGCTGGGAAGAATTCCAAGCCCCACTCTGCTCTTGTGTAACATATACTACTCAATACCAACATTGATCCAATATCTGACAATACTATTTGAATAAAAAGAGGAAAAACAAAAATACTTGGGGAACTTCCCCTCAAGTGCACACACGTGTAACATTTTAAAAGTGGTAACATTATGAAGCCTACCTCCAGTAGGTGAAGGATTGCAAATGCCTCCATTCTGGCAAGGGTTACTCGAGCAGTCTTCTGTAGCTGTTAACAGGCACCCAGGAGACACATCCACCGATTCTTCAATGTGGGCATAGCTTCTTGGTTTGTTATTTAAAGGGAGCTCCTGCCCATTCAAATAAATGGAGTCCATACAACCCCTGAAACCGTTACCAACTTGGGGGCTTCTTCCATGCCTTGTGCCTTGCTGACGAATGTGGCCACCAAAAAACACGTGGTTATCCAGGTTCAGGGTTTTCAGAGTCCCTGGGGCTGTGCCGGATGCAGTGTGGACCTGGTCTAGAACCAATCGAGCGTAGTTTCCATTCACTTCAAGAGACACTGCATGCCAGAGCCCATCATTGACCTGAATGCTTTGAACAGAGACAATTCCAGGGCCACTTCCACAGTCAAATTTGTACTGGAGTCTTCCATTATGAATCTACGGCAAAAACAAGTACCGTTCACATCACTCTCATAGAATCTTTAATTAGAGTCTCCGATCAAAAATCTAAAGGAGAGGTATGTTTGGCGATTGAAGGGAGAAAGTCAGAAAGGCCTTGCATCTAAGTACTATAGAACGCATGCTCATCTGTTCATTGTACAAATAATACAAATGGCCCTTTTAGAGACATAAAGTTCAAGTGCCAACTGCACATCCAAAAAGCATCATAGAAGTCACTGATAAATTAACTGTCAACTGAACAACAACCCAAAATAGCATCAGGTAATAGCAAAGTCAAAACTGAGCCATGCTTAAAAAAAAAAGGTATCCAAGATATTGATCACTTAAGCCCCTGTGACATTCATAAGATGTAATATCACCTAGAGTTTGAATGTGAACTGTCACAGGTACCTAAAAACGTTTGTAAGAACAGAAGTAAATCTCTATGTTACTGCAGAGCAAAAAGAGCTTTTCACCCCACAAAGTCTAAAACTTGTAGAGGTTTCAACGAACTATTTAAATGTGGAATTCAACCATTTTGCTTACTTTATTTTTTTCAAAAATGGACAATCTGAACATAAAATAGGATTTATATTTTTAGAGTCTTCCACGATCTGAAGTACCAAAACGTACCTCCAAGATGCTATAGTCAGTTCCTCGAGCATACATTACGACTGCGTGAGCAGAGTATGTTCGGAGCCTCATGGTCAGTTTCATCTCTAATTTGTTTTCATTTTCCATGAGACGATATTTCACAAAGCTGTTTCCAGTAAATGTTACAGATGAACTCCCTGTGAATCACAAAGAGGAAAAAGTAAATCAGAACCAAGTTTTTTTTTTTTTTTGTGGTGAGGAAGACTAGCCCTGAGCTAACATCCGTTGCCAATCCTCCCCTTTTTGCTGAGGAAGCCTGGCCCTGGGCTAACATCCGTGCCCATCTTCCTCCACTTTATATGGGACGCCGCCACGACATGGCTGACAAGCAGTGCGTCAGCAGGCACCCGGGATCTGAACCCGCGAAGCCCGCGCTGGCAAAGTGTGAACTAAACTGCTGCGCCACTGTGCCGGCCCCTCAAGCATATTTTTAAAAGTGTGACTTCCTCCCCAGACACACCCAAGTTTTTAAGATTATAACATATTAAATTCAATTCAACAGGAAATGTCTATTTGCTTAATAAATAGCATAGCACAACTGGATCTCCATTTGGAAGAGAATAAATTATACTACTGTATCACAGAGAAATGAAAGTATTTACATAGCCTCGAGGTGGTTTGGGAAACCTTCTCAAGCAAGATACAAAACAATCCCCATTCTTCAAAAAAGGTGAAAATAATATCAATCTCCAGAGATGGACATTGTTATGTAAAATTATGCTGAGCTGACAAAATAAAAATTAAATTTCAAAATGACAAGATAATATTATACAAATCAAAAGATCAATAATATACAGTGAATGCAGAGAATGTTAATACTCATAATACACAAAGAGCCCCACACATTGAAAATAAGGAACAGACAACTTAGACAATCAAGCAAAGAATAGAAACAGGCCAGTCACAAATACTAAAAGGAAGGAACAAATAAAAAGATAGATTTTCCTAGTAGCCAGAGAAATGCATATTAAAATAATTAGATAGCATTTCATGCCCATTAGATGGGGGAATTTGGTTTTTAATTGAAAACCATCAATACTGCCAAGAGAATGGAGAATGAGACCTTCACATATGACTGGAAGAAACAGAAACTGGTACAACTTTTTGGGAAACTAACATAACGGTGTATTCAAAAATTAAAATTGTACTTAACCTTTGACACAGTAGATCCTAGTTTTAGAATCTACTCTCCAGAAATGAAAGCATCTATACGTAAGGATACATGTATAAGGATTCTTTTTTTCCTTTTTTTTTTTTTTTGAGGAAGATTAGCCCTGACCTAATATCTGTTGCCAATCCTCCCCTTTTCACTGAGGAAGACTGGCCCTGGGCTAACATCTGTGCCCATCTTCCTCTACTTTATATGGGACTCCTCCATAGCATGGCTTGACAAGTGGTGCATTATTCCACAGCCGGGATATGAACCTGCAAACCCCGGGCCACCGAAGCGGAGTGCGTGAACTTAACCGCTATGCAACCGGGCCGGCCCCAGGATTCTTTTTTAACAGAAGGAAACATAATAATCTGAATCTCTATACAGAAGGAAAATGTTGAATAAACGATGGTGCAGCTAGAAAATATCACACAGCTACTAAAAAGCATTAGGTTTGCATGTACTGAGATGGGAAGATGCCCTTACACTATGACGCAGAGGAAAAAAGCGAGAGGTAGAGACTAGGTGACATATAAGCTTTTAGTTTTTTGTTTAGAAAAAGAGAGGATCTGAGAGAAGAACAATAGATGTGTAACTGTGGATCTCCGTGTCTATATGAACACTGAGGACAGAGACGGAAGGACATCCAACTATTAACTCAGGGTGGGTTATGACATCAGAGGAAGTTACTACTGTTATTCTTTATTCATCTCTATGTTTGACTTGTTACAATAAACATACATTATAATACTTTTTAATTCCAATAAAGAAGAAAACAATAAGAAACACTGAAAGTGACTTTTTCAAATAAAAGCATGCTGAATCACTGAACTCTTACCTGGGCACTGGCCAAACTTGCCACCTGGGCACACACAGGTGTATTTCTCCTCTCTGGGATCAGTGATACATTCAGATCCCTCAGGGCACGGACTGTCTTCACATCCATGATGGACAAGTGGGCATTTTCCCTCTTTGTTTAAAAAAGAAAGAGGGAAAGAGGGGGAGAACAGGAATTTTATGAAAATGGTCTTTAATGTGTAGCCCTCATAGGTTGTACATGAAATAATCTGTTCCACCTATTTTCATATACTTATGTGTGTTACCTTTGCAGAGACACACGGCTGTCCTACGGTGGCGGGGAGTCACAAAGCTCAGCCTGGCCGTGCTATGCGTTGACATGACATTTTCATCCACAGACACCTTTTCATCACAGAACTTCCATGGGCAATCCAGTCCTGCACAGAGCTTCTGGAAGATGTCCAATATCCTAACACCAATGATTTCCTCAATATCAGTCACGGAAGAATTAATCTTGTGCAGAAGCTGTTTTGTGGAAACCTGGGCGCTACCCGATTTCTCCACAAAAAGTAAGACATCCAGATGTGGATGAGGTTCAGAGGGCTGCAAACTAACAATCTGAATGTCGTTCTTCCTCACGCCCAAGGTGTTCCGTAGAGCTCGCTGGAAGTTGCGCCAGTAGTCCCCAACAAATTCTTCGGGAGTGAGATTGGCAAAGCGGAGGGCAATGGTGTGGTTCAACATCTCCTGTGTTACTTGTCTGATATGCACCAGGATGTCAGCTGCTGTTGTAAATTTCCCATCTGTTACACTGACATTGAGAAGGTACTGCCCTACATCTAGCTTTTTGTGTGCTATCAGCTTACCCCCCGTGCTGGAAACAGAGAAGAAGTTGTCCATTTGGGGATCAAGACTGTAAGTCAGAGTGTCATACACGTCTTGGTCTGTTGCATGAATCTTCCCAATGACACCTCCGGAGTATTCCTCTCCGAAAGTGGTAACGAAAATCTCCAGTGGCAAAATCGCAGGAGGAAAGACGCTCTCTTCAATCACCCTAATGTCAATGTATGTCAAAGATGATAACTGAGGCTTCCCATTATCTGCCACCTACGAGAAAAGAAAAATAACCTTTGTCTATGTCATTGTTTACAACTTAGTAAAAATATATTTACATTAAGTTCTACAAAATTAGAGATACTTATGAGATATGAGTTATGAGATACTTATTTCTCCAGATGAGAAGCACATCAAAGGAAAGGATAAATACCTCTTTATGGCCCTTTCACTAATTCATATTGAAGATTAGCTCCATCGATGTCTATGAGAAAGTAACCCAATGAATAAATGAGCCCCCTTAGGGTGCAGTGGGATAAAAATGAAGGTATGGCAATAAACAAGAAAGACCACAACTGTGTACATTTCTGTTTTCTCATGAAATGTAAGCTGTTTATGTACAAGAAAATCACCACCAAAACAGCTCTTCTCTATGAGTCCACAATAAAACCATAAAGAGAGACTTTATACCTTAACGTGCAGTAAGTAATGATCTTTCTCGTTCCTCCTTATGGCGGCTGAAGTCAGGAGGACTCCTTGCTGGTTAACTTCAAATGTGCCATCCTCATTCCCACTCACAATAGTAAAGAAGAAGGGCGGACCATTATGAGAAGAATCCTTGTCTGTAACGACCAGCTGGAGCACACTGAAACCCACAGGCTTATTTTCCTGCACAGAATAAAAAACAACAAAAACCACAAAACATACAACTTTCAACAAAACCAAATCTATATGGTAAGAGAGACATGCAAGTTTTCTATAATAAGAAATATATGGAAAATAAGAAGGCTCAATAACCCAGTAATAAGGCTCCATTTGAAAGGAAGAGAGAGAAGAAGAGAGGTGGAGGACTGGGGAGCGATGGGGAGGAGAGACAGGAGAAGGGGATGGGGGAAAGAGGGGGCTGGAGAAGGGGCTGGAGGGGAGAGGACATATGTGAGAAGAAAAGATGCATGGGAGAGGAAGAGGGGAGGGAGGAGGAAGAGGGGAGGGAGGAGGAAGGTCAAGAGTGGGCAAGGGCAGCAGAAGATAAAGTTAAGATTCCAGCTAGTGAGAATATCTTAAAAACCGAAGCACAAACAGAAGAGAGAAAGGCTTGGCTGCATCTTGAAAATGCTCATCTTTTAACACTGATGGAGACCCCTGTGGTTTTACTCTTCCCCTTTTTCTCAACAGCCATCTTTGGCAAAGAAAGGTATTTCAAACGAACAACCGAGGCTAACGAAAGAACTCATTTCAAAAGGAAGGCATTCAATGAACCCTTAGGGACCCCGAGATCACCTGTATAATCACACTGTAGTTTCCCTTGGAGAAGACTGGAGCGTTGTCATTGACATCGGACACATCGATGTTCACGGTTGTCGTGTTGACCCTGGGTGGACTGCCGTTATCAGAGGCCTGAACTGTGAGCGTGTAACCTGAAATCTGCGGGTACAAGACAAAGAGCGTGCGCGTCCACTTTCACAGGGCCAGAGAACGGGGTTTAATCAGAAGTGCAGTCCTGACAACCTGGGAGGGCAGACCTGCGCGACTGTCGTCATTTGCTGTGTCCTATAATGTGAGCAATTCTCTAACCTACAACTAGTATGCTGCAAGTAACTATCTAGAAAGTGGAACATATTTGCTCAATGGAAAAGTCAGCAAGAGTGATTCAATTCTCTGATGTCTCCCAAAACATACTCCTTCCGTTAAAGTGTTCTAACTTTAAAATCTTGCAGATCTATTAATAGAAATTACAACAGATGATGAGAAAAAATGTGGACAGATCTCAAAGGCTTTAATAACAACAGAGAAGGCAATCTTTCCTGAGGCCCAAGTTGACTCTCAGCCAGAAGCAGACAGACATTGAGGTGTTTCCCACCCTGGAGTGCTTACTCATTTTCAATGCCTCAGGACACTTCAGATCACGCTCCCCCATCATTTACACTTGGATTATAGTCAACTGTCTAAATCTCCCAAGATTATCTCTTCATGACTTCCCGCAAAAGAAATTGCATCAAGTGCAGTAGCTTCTTTTCCAGGGCAGCTCTCTGTTAAGCTCTCTCTTCCAGAAGGAGTGGTGAAGAAGCCAGAAAGCTGGCTAAATCCCAGGGTCCGTTCTGCAGAATATTAGTCCTGCAGATGCCCCAACAAAATAGGGACAATCTGCTTGGGAAACACCACAGGCTCTCTCTTTTGCTATCTCATAATGGTCAATAGTATATTAAAGGATCTGAGAGGTTCTTCAGTGAAAAATACTAAATTTTGTTCTGCCCAGCAGTACAGCAGCGTTAAGCATAACAGTTGTGCTTCCTCCTCTTGGCAAGTCCCTGCTCAAAAATAACAGGTCGAAAAGAAATTAAGGAATTAAAGAATTGAGACTTTATTGAGGTATCTCATCATTATCTCCCCAATTTCCTCTAGTCTTAGATTTACCCATTATCCCTCTGAAATTACATTCTTTATTATCACCAATGTCCTTCTAATTCTGAAAACCAAGGCTTCTTTCATTTCTCCTTCACGACCTCTCTGAGGCAGCTCCCTTACTGTCTGTAAGTGAGAGTGGATAAGTGGATGGAAGGGTGGAGGGGTGGAGGGGTGGAGGGATGGAGGGATGGAAGGGTGGAGGGATGGAGGGATGGAGGGGTGGAGGGATGGAAGGGTGGAGGGGTGGAGGGGTGGAGGGGTGGAAGGGTGGAGGGGTGGAGGGGTGGAGGGGTGGCGGGGTGGAGGGGTGGAGGGATGGAGGGGTGGAGGGGTGGAGGGGTGGAGGGGTGGAGGGGTGGAGGGGTGGAGGGATGGAGGGATGGAGGGGTGGCGGGGTGGAGGGGTGGAGGGGTGGAGGGATGGAGGGATGTAGGGGTGGCGGGGTGAAGGGGTGGCGGGGTGGCAGGGTGGAGGGGTGGAGGGGTGGAGGGGTGGAGGGATGGAGGGGTGGCGGGGTGGAGGGCTGGAGGGGTGGAGGGATGTAGGGGTGGCGGGGTGGAGGGGTGGAGGGGTGGAGGGGTGGAGGGATGGAGGGATGGAGGGATGTAGGGGTGGCGGGGTGGAGGGGTGGAGGGGTGGAGGGATGGAGGGATGGAGGGATGGAGGGATAGATGGATGTTCAGCCTGGCTTGCTTCTCCTCATTTGCTTCCATTTATCTCAAAACCTCAGATCATCTCCAAAGGGATGTGCCGTATCTATACTTCCAGCTTTCAAGTCTCTTGAGTTTGACTCAAGTCCCCAAATACTGGCCAAATAATTTCACTGAAATATGCCATTTCCCTCTAAAAATCAGCATATCAAAACCCACATTCAACGACCTCTCCCAGCGCTAAGTTTAGGACCTCATGACCTCCCTGCTTTCTTTAATGGCACGACCCAGTCACAGCAAGACTGAAAAAAACCCAAGTCATCTCTGACACCACTGCTTTCTACAGAGGGCCATATCTAAGCTCTGTGGATTCTAATTTTTCCTTTACGAAGTTTCTGCATTTGTCTTTTCACTCAGTTGTCACTGCTACTTTCCCAATTCAGGCTCCTGTTGCCTCACAACTGATTAACTGTCATTTGTCTTCCTGCCTCCCTGGTCACTCACTACTCAAACAACACTTAGACCTACTGTAGAACTCATCTTCAAACAATGTCTCCTTGTAATGTTATACCTAGGCTCACAAATATTCAGTAAGTCTCTAATGCCTGCAGCATTGAGTCTGAACCTCTGATCCCGATTTTGTATGTGGTCCTAAATTGTTCCTAAAACACCTTTCTATCTCCCGTTCTTCTTTGTATGATTACTCTACTCCAATACAACTGAGTAAATTATCTAAATACATCCCATGTCTTCCTTTCTCCGTGCAGTTCCTCATGGGGAATTAATTCCCTTCTCTCAACGCCTCTGGTTTTCCAAACCTCTGCTATTTTATTTAAAACCCAGCTTCTAGCTCCATGAAGTGTCTTAAAACACTGGGGCCAACAGTAATTTCTTCCTGACAACAAACTTTTATCATCCAAACTTCATATTAGTATGAGACACATCTCTTATATTCTTGAGATTTTCACACTGTAATTGCTTTTCAAGTATCTGTATCTTGCTTATCAGTTCCTGAGAACAAGCCTGGTTTCCCCTTTCTGTACCTCCTATCATGTCCAGCAGATATGAGTACAAGGCGCTTCTATTTATTACGTCGTAATTTGTGAACAATTTAACCCAAACTTTTTCACTTACTGTCTCCCGGTCTAGAAGTTTGGTGACCTTCACTTCTCCCCTGGCAGGGTCAATGGTAAATGGACTTCCTTGATTGCCCTCTATAATTGAGTAGTGGATGTGGCTGTTTGAAGGTCCATCAGCATCATCAGCCATAACCTAGAAAATATCACACACCTACTTAGGAGACAGCTAAGGAAGGGACAGAAGTCTATTAGGCAAATTTCCAATATCCACAGCTAGCTGTTTTAAGGCAATTATTTATGACAGTCAGCAACTGATTGGGCTAACAAAAGACATTTTCATATCTTCAACTTATTTGCAAGGAAGGCCACTACAAAACTTGGATCAATCTTACTAAGAAAGATCTGAAGAAAACTGTAGGGGAACAGATACACACTGTAATGACAGACTGCTCAAAAACAGCATCTTCACTGATCACTGCCGTGTAGGTGTCCTGGCTGAACACAGGGGTGTTATCATTGATATCTGTCACGTTCACATTCACGGTGGCAACGTCACTTAACGAAGGTGTGCCTCCATCAGTGGCTTCGATAGTCAGGTAATATTCATGAGAGCTTTCATAATCCAGATTCTCAATGACAAATATGGCCCCTGTACAGAAAATCAAAATTACTTCCAGTACGGTAAAATACACTACTTTCTCCTATTATGATTGAAATAGACAACACTTAAAAAAATTTAATTTTCACTTCAAAAGTTTTCTTACCATTTATTTATGCTTTCTAATTTCTTAATTCAACAATTGAAGTCTGAATTTGCCCATACCTGGATCTTTATTTTTTTCTCTTAATTATCTTCTGATATTCTTTGTGAAATTTAAATTGCTTTCCCAGTCAATATACCTACATCCTTGCTATAAAAATGATTATATTTCTTATTGCTTCTAAATCATAGTTTAATATAGACTTCTCTCTAATTTAATAAAAAAAGAAAGCATAAGAATTCTATTCTTTGGCTTTTAGTTTCCTCTTCCTTCTCAGACTTTTTCTTTTATAGAAATGTGCATTCTTTTTTTAAATCTCTAGAATAACTATTTACATCCTGTCATTAAAAAAAAAATCCCTTTTTGATTTAACAATTCCTTTAACAACTTTCCTTTTCACTTCCTTACAGTCCATCTTACTTTAAGAGCTCTAAAAAAACAATTTTATGATATGTGTTAAAAATACATTTTAAAATAGCATCATCGCACACCCACTCTTCATTTGAAATAGTTACATACACTTAAACACAGTTTGAATGGAGCAACTTTTTACAATGTTCTAAGACTTATAGTTATTTTAGACCACAGGTTAACAGGGCCATAAAAGTATTTATGCAGCAAGTCAATAGCTCCTATGACTTTTGACCTTGTGGGCAGTCATTCAGTAAGTGTGATTCAAAATCCTTCAACTGTTATACAGAACCAACATTAACAAAGAAGTCAATTTAATGAATTATCAGATGTCCCCACTGAAATTAAGATGAAAGAGATGAAAACTAGTTTCACCGCAGAACCTACTTCATATGAGTTTCTTATAGGGGATAAAAAGGAGCCATTACACAAGATTCTTTATGACTTTTGACTCTTTATATGAATTTACCACATCTTATAGCTTTACTAAATTTCTAAAGTGATAACTGAATTTTTTACTTAACGTTAATTTGTTTATAGATATAACGGATATGCCAGAAATGTATTTTATTTTGTAGAACTATAGTTTAAAGTTCTTCCAAACCACTTTGAATCCCACTTAAAATTACAACACAAAGAAAACCTCAGTTTTATCTTTTTATAGTATCTACTGACAATTCATAATCTGTCACTTTGTATCAGGTAAAGTGCCAGGCAATCTAGTCTTTTTGGCAGAATGAAGGGCTTCCTCGCATTTCCACTGTCGGTTACCTGTTTTAGAATCTATGCTGAACTTTCCATGTTCATTTCCACTTATTATCGAGTAGGTGATTTCTGCATTTGCTTCAATATCCCGACTTGCTGCATACACTTGAAGAACTTCTGTTCCAATGAGAATGTCCTCAGACACTGTGGCACCATATTCCCGGTATTCAAACACGGGTGGGTTGTCATTTATATCCAAAACTGATATAATAACAGTGCCAACAGCTGTCAACCTCCTTGGCAAACCTTGATCTACAGCTTTCAAAGTAAGGGTGTAGACCGCCTGTAGTTCTCTATCCAAAGGCTTTTCTAGCTGAATGATTCCAGATAATTCATTAATGGAGAACTGCCCATCAGCAGAGTTGATCAGGGAGTAGGTTATCTTCCGATTCAACCCTGTCAAGACAGGACGTCACATCAGAGCGTTTTATTTCAAGAAATTTAAACAAATTATTTTTTTGAAAAAACATGCAGCATAATAAAAAGGAAACATGCTAATATACATTATTTAAAAATTCTTATGACTATGATCTTAAAAATGTAAACTTTCAGATTAACAATTTACTGTGTTAAATATAATTTCATAGTTATCTGGCTTTTTAAGACTGTTATATAGGAACTTATGCTATAATACCCAGCAGATCTTTTAAAATGAAGTCTATTTATTATTTAATTTCAGTGACAAAGATTTATTTGAAAAGTAACATTTTTGCTATTCTTCTAATTCTTCAGTATTGGTATAACTAAAGAAATTATTTTCACTCTCTGCTATCAAAATGCTGTGAATATATATCCTAGTCTTATTTTCTCCATAAAAATTTTGAAAGGTTTGTAAAACTATAACAATACAGCATTTGCTTCTGGTATGTTCCTATGATACTAAAATCCCTTTACATCACTAATGGTTTGTTCACAAAATAATACTTCACTTATTAATTTAATGAGATATAGGGATCACTTAATACAGTCACTAACCAGAATTTTAGGGACACCAGAGATATCTTACAACAGTAAGTTCACTGGGCACAATTTTGAGATTTCAAATATTCATTAAAAATGAATTCATGATTCTACAGATTTCATTCCATTTTTAATGCTAAGGAATTAAATAACACAACAATGATGAATGATTGAACACACATGAGATAAGTACTAAACAGGCTGAATTTGGGATGTGTTTTAAAACAGAGGTTCCTAAGGTCTTAGGGCATAGCTTGAAGACAAAAGCATCCTCTAGACATTACCTGTATCAGCATCAGTGGCCTGCACCCTTGTCAACAGCGTCCCGGGCTCTGTGTTTTCAAATACGGTAATGGTGTAGGGATCAGCAGAGAATTCAGGGGCGTTATCATTCACATCTTCTAACGTGAGCACAATATTAGCTTGACAGAATCTTCCCCCTCCATCTGTGGCCTTGACTAGAAGATTATAAACTGCTTGCTCCTCACGGTCAAGGGGTACTAACGTTTTGAGTTCACCTAAAAACCAACAAATGAAAATAAATGGACTCACTTGAAATTTAAGATGTGAACTGCAATAGCGCATCTTATTTCTTCTCCTGTTCTCTTACAATTACAAAATCTGAGTCACAGCCTTCCCTTGGAGAACAGTTTTATCAAAGACAGAGTCAACAGCTGTGTGAGCACAATGAGTTCCAGGTTTTCAAACTCTACCAGGTGCTAGCTCTTTAAGTCATAAAGCTCTCGTGGCTGGGGCTTCCTGCATTATATATAATGTCACAAAAGCAAAATAGCCACCGAATTTACCAAATTAAAAAGAAAATTTTTAACTGACTCAAAAATTAGACTCATATGTTCCAAGTAGTGGGGGGTGGGTGCTTAATAGAAAACTGTTATTTGACCCTAATTTTAATAAGATACAAATTATAAGAGAAAAACAATCCTAGCAACTTAAAGACAAATACAATACCATGAATCATTTTAACGAATGTACTAAAGTATAAATTTATGTCACAAATTTAAGAAAATGAGCTATATAAAAATGGATACAGCAGAAAGTTTGAGATATACTTTAACTTCTGAGTTTTTTTTCACAAGTTGATATAAACAACTAAATTTTAAATCCTTTACAACTTTTAAAGTAAGTGATATTGTTGCTAATTTTTTTATCTCACCTCAAATTTTACACATTAAATTGCTGTTCAGATTTCTAAAAGATGCCAATTTTGTAGCATGAGAGTAAATTTTACAAGAACAAAATGTAATTTCAAATTTTATGCGTGATCTAAAACCACCCACATAAGATTTTGTTGGAACACAATTAATTTTGCCCCAAACTCCATCATTTACCTGTGTCTGGATTTAGTCTGAATTTTTCTGCACCTGGACCAAATAATGTGTAAGTAATCTCAGCATTGGAACGGATGTCTGCATCTGTAGCAGAGACCTGCATGATCAATTTCCCAGGGAAGGCATCTTCTGGAATCGTGTCTGAATATAAAGTCTACAAAGATTTTAAACAACATTGTTAACATAAAACATTAAAGGTTAACGTGACTGCCAAGGGAATAATGGAAAAGAAATCATTTCACTTGGCTACAGACAACACAGGAAATGACTAAAGTTAAAATCCAAGGAGTTTTCAAAACAATTTTTCTTATAAAACAATTTGAAACGAGGAGGAGCCACGTTAACAACTCTGTATCCCTGAAAGAGTCTGACCTGACCTTTAACCTACAGAATTCTGAAGACTTTACGCCTTTGAGTTGGTTTCATATTTAATTTAAATTCTTATGAGAAAATACAAGTAATGCTCCATATTTACTTAAAAATCGGAGAGAATAAATGCTTGCTACATTGTATCTACTTATTTCCAATACAGGAATTTATTGTTTGCAAGCATTCTTAACACATAACCAAATAACTGCAATTGAGAGAAAGGTGGTTCTCACATCATGAGAGGAAACAGAGGTTCCCCAAGGCTGAGGGGGGCAGCGGGAAGCAAGTGACGCTGCTGCCAGGGCTCTTCTATTACCCTGCTCTGCCCACCTCTCTTCAAATCTGACCCAACTCTCAAACATAAAGAATGGTTGTTTCCACTTCCAACTATCTAGAAATCTATGCCATAAACTAAAACATAAGACAAACAGGCAAGATTTTATTGAATTTATTTTCTAAATATGAGCTCAATTTTAGGTGAACTACATTTTATGACTCATGAAACAGGACATTTTGCAATACTGATGATTCCCAATGATCTAGTGTCCTAATTTTACTATTCCCCAAGATGATAGGGTATTACATCCAAACAATATGAAAGTGTTTAAAAACAACAAAACACACATATTTAGTTTCCGTAAGATACATCTATATATACACACACACACATAAATTACCCCTCCCCGCCGAATAAATACTGTCACCAAAACGTACAAAGATGGATTGGCATTAACTCCTCATCCCTCAGAAGTTCCACTTCCCTCCTGACTGACTGTAAGTATCCATTTCCTTGAGAACAGCTCTGTCCCTTTCCACAGGTACAACACCTCTCCTGTGCACTGCAGCGTTCCCCAACTCCTCTGTCCCTCTTCAAAATCGCTTTGCCCTCCACCCAGCCTTCCTTTAACCTACCATAGCCTTCTTCCTTCCTTTTACTCTCGACTTCCTCCACTGGCCAACACAATGTCCTCACTAAGGCACGCTCTTTAACCTCCTGCATTCAGGTGTCCACTCACATCATGATACGGAGACTGCCACCTCCAAGCCAGCCACAGAACCCAAACGGTCTGTTCCACATCTCAGTCATCTTTTCAGCACTACCACAACTCTGCTTGCCATCCCGCCTCCTAAAAATTCTCTCCTCCTTTGCTCTTAATAACACTGCATTGATGTCTGCATTCTCTTCCTTCCATCTCTGCTTCCTCCTCCCTTCTCCCTAGGAAAATACCTAGCTCTACTCTTTTCCCCTTTTTGCTATTATCCTCTCAAATGAATTCAAGTATCAGTTATCCATAAAACTGCCAAGTTTACACAACCTTCCCTGATATCCATCCTCAATCTCGCCATCTTGAAATGCCTAAAAAACACATTCAACCGAATGTCCCATTACCTTAACCTTAACAAATCTGAAATTAAACTCAACATGCTTCCTCTAAAACCAACTGTCTCTGGTCTTCCTCTCAGTCAATCCTGTAGGAAACATTAACTTGACTTAACACGCTTGCCGTGCTGTCATATCCAGGCAGGACCAACGGCTCCCAGTTTTTCCTTTGTAGTGTCTCTTGTCCTTTCATTCCTTCTGCCACCTCTGCCTACTCTCCATATCTCCTTGCTTTCAATCTTCCTCATCTAAAGGGACACAAAACTACCAAACTCATCTTAAGGAACTCTCTGTTTCTGTCATCTCCACCTTTCAAATATAAAAGGATTCAAAGAGTCCCTATTTTCTCTAGGATAAAGTCCCATTTCCTGGATGGACCATCACAGCCTCTGAAATCCAGCTGACTCTCAAGTGCACTGCCCTTCCACTTCTCTCGATTATCTAATTGCCACCTCCTAAAGGCTGAGCTCTCCCTCATCCTCCAGCTCCGTGACCACCCCTGCTCAAGTCTTCATCTTGCAGTCTCGATGAGAACAGCTCTTTTCTGCTGTATTTGGTCTCATATTAAGTGGTGGGCTCCAAAAGTGTGGCAGCCACTTCGTTAAACTCTTATTTTCTCTAGTGTGTAGAAGAGCCAGTGCCCAAACAATGGTCTGTTCAAGCCAAAAAGAGCTTTGCATAAAGAACTGCTGGTCAGATATTTCCTCCAAAATAACCTCATCCCCAAATGAAGGGAATCCCCTCATGAAACCTCTACAGAGCATTTTTATTTATTTAATTTTTTTTTGCTTTTTTCTCCCCAAAGTCCCAGTGGATAATTGTATGTCATAGTTGTGATCCTTCTAGTTGCTCTATGTGGTATGCTGCCTCAGCATGGCTTGATAAGCAGTGTGTCAGTCCGCGCCGGCGAACCCTGGGCCACCGAAGCAGAGCATGCTTACTTAACCGCTATGCCACCAGGCAGGCCCCTAGAGAGCATTTTTAGAGTTAAACACAACTGTAAGCCGGTCCCTAATTTACAGTACTGTTGAATGACGTTTTTAAACAATTTGGTGTTCCCCAAAATAGTTCTGAAGCAAATCCAACTCTTGCCCCATTTAACACTCACTGTTGCTTAAACATAAGAGATTATAATACGAAACACATTTGAATTACACCACAGCACCACAGAACAGTTCTACTGAAAGGTTTAAGAAAGAAATCTGAATGGATAATATATAAATTTCAAGAAAGATTAGCCTACCTTTTCACAAACTGGACTGTTGTCATTTGCATCAAGAACTTTCACTTCGACTATAGCTTTTGATGAGAAGGTCCCATCAGTCGCTGTGATAGTCAGAAGATAATTGTCCCTCTTTTCCCTGTCTAGAGGTTTCTTCACATATACTTTCCATTCACTCTGTATATTTTCAATAGCAAATTGCCCCAAAGGATCCCCTCCTATCAAATCAACGGAGGAAGATGACAGTCAAATTTGTTGAAATAAGGAAAGAAGTAACAGGAGATATAAATTGTATAAAAGATACATAATGTTATAGTTTAAAAGAATTATGGTTTTTTAAAAAATAATTACATTTAAACTTGGTATATTAGATTCCCCATTTACCAAAAAAAGCAGCATTAAAATGTGTAAACACAGCATTAAGCCAAATAAAATAGAAAGACTACTAAACAATAGCCTATACTGAAACTAGTTTTTTAAAATTGTAATATATTTATTATATGTTACGTATAAAGTTCAACAGAATGAGTCATAAAAATAAAAAACAGTCTAATGAAACAACTGTTAGCTTTGGTCAGGTAAATCACTTGAAATGTAGCTTAACAGATGTTATTTCTACTTATTTTATATATACTTAACTAAAGTCGTCCCCTTAACTCCTGATCTCCATAAAATATTATCTCAGAGTTTATATTTCTAATACAATTTAAATTAAACAATTTAACTTTTTTACCTGTTATATAATATGTAACTTGTCTGTTAATCTCCTCAGAATCAGCATCCGTGGTACTTAAAATGGCAATTACACCACCTGGTGGGTCATCTTCACTCACAGTCCCTTTATAAATCTCTGCCGTGAATCGTGGGGGACTATCGTTGACATCGGTGACAGTAACAACCACAATGGCTGTGGAGGACAGCTGAACCTTTTCACCATAATCTGAGGCAACCACTTTAATCTGGTAATTGTCTCTCATTTCATGGTCAAGTTCCTTTAGGGTTGTAATCCAGCCTGTTTCCATGTTAATGGCAAAAGATTCGATGACTTCTACACTTTGGGACTGATCTAGACTATACATAACTTGGCCATTGGCTCCTGAATCTAGATCAGATGCCCTGACTTGGATGACTCTACTTCCCCCTGGAAGGTTTTCAACAATAAATGCCTCATATGGATTAGACTCCAAGACAGGGCTGTTATCATTTGCATCCTTCACTTGGATACTGACATCTACAGAAGCCACCACCTCAGAGTCGTCATGAGTGCACCTGGCAAGTATGGAAAACTGATACCACTTAGTCGTCTCATGATCAAGACTCTTCTCCAGTTTCAGTCTCCCACTCTGTCTGTCAATCACAAAGAACTCATCCCTATTACTTTCGGGAGTATTCCCTTTGATCAGGCTGTAAAGAACAGTCCCACTATGTTCTGCTCGGATGAGATCTATTTCTGTTCCAATAAGCATGTCTTCTGAAACTGTATAGGTATAAAACGGTTCTGAAAATTTTGGAAGCTGTACTTCTGGTGGAAGTATTTTAATATAGACAGGAACAACAGATTCTTTGGGTGGAGACCCATTATCCACAGCTCTAACAAAGAAGGTGAAGAACTCATTTTCTAAGCCAATTAAGCTTTCCTTTGTAGTAATTATGCCAGACAATTTGTTAATTTCCAAGTTCTCTTTAACACTTTCAGAATCTGCTTCGATGGCATAGGTGACATCAGCATTGGATCCCTCATCAGCATCACTTGCAAGAACTTTAATGACTGATGTCCCTTTGGGAACATTGGATCCGATGTTCACCTCATACTTGGTTGCTCGAAATTGTGGTGCATTATCATTGTCATCTGTAAGGATGACATTAATGGTGCAGAAAGCAACTTTTCCTCCAGCGTCCTTAGCCATTAAACGAACCGAGATAACTTTCTCCGCTGGGGTTTCTCGATCAAGTTTTTCCAAAGTAAATATCTGCCCTCTCTCATTTGTGTAAAATCTGTCTTTGGCAAAGTCATTTACAATATGGTAAGTAATGTCACCATAAATACCAGAATCCCCATCAGTTGCTTTAACCTCCATCACCAGGGTGTGCACGGGAGCATTTTCGGCTAGCTCCACTTCATATTCATTCTGAAGAAAAACAGGACTGTGCAAATTGCCTCCAATTACAGTTACATGAACCCGAGCTGAACTTCTAAAAACTCCATCAGAAACAGAAATGTTAAGACTGTAAAATGGCTTCAAGGTGTGCCGGCGCAGGTTTGAGAGCGTGATAATCCCCGTTTCACCGTCAATGACAAAATTCTTATGATCATTGCCAGACAGGATGGAATATTCCAATTTGTCTATGTCTGAACTGTCTGCATCATAGGCTTTTACGCAGGTCACAAAATGCCCATGGGCGGCATGCTCGCTAATTTTGGCTTCATAAATCTGTTGGTCAAATAGTGGTGGATTATCATTGAGGTCAGTGACATCCACTGTGACAATCACATCACTGCTCAGCGGGGGCATGCCGCCATCAACAGCCCTTACAAAAATCTTGTGCTGCTGGAACTGCTCATAATCCAAAGTTCTGACTAGTGAAATGAGACCAGTGCTGCTATCTATGTGAAAATGATCATGACTCTTGCTATGATTCCCAAACATATGGTATGAAATTCCTCTATTTGGTTCTGAATCAGAATCTGTTGCTCTAACTTGAACGACAGATGTTCCAATGACAGATGCCTCAGACAGGGTTGCAGCATAAGACTGTTGAACAAAGACAGGAGGGTTATCATTGATGTCTTCCACTATTATGTCAACAAACACTTCAGCATGAGCACCAGTCAAGGAGTCAGTTGCTCGTATGCTCAGTTTATATGCTGGGTGGGACTCAAAATCCAGAGGAGCTATGACAATTATAACTCCAGTGTTGAAGTTAATAGTAAACTGGCTAAAAGGATCTCCATCTGTGATGCTGTAGAACACTTTCAACCCTTCTGGACTGTTGGCTTGTACGTGGACAACTGGACTGTGCATCTGGATATTCTCTGCAATCTCTGCACTGTAGAAAGGTTTTTCAAACACAGGCATGGCTTTATTCATAACAGTGATTGGAACTATCACTTCAGCTGAAAAAGCTGGGTTTCCTCCATCTTTTGCAACCACCGTGACGAGATATTCTTTATTTAATGTGTCAGGTTCAAATTGCTTTTTCAGTGAAATTTCACCTGAGGATCCAATTTGAAAGTGTTCGTGATGTTCCTTAAGGTAATAATGCACTTCCCCATTTCTGCCACTATCTCTGTCCACGGCAGTGACGCAGCGAATAACATGGCCCACCACAGTATCCACTTTAACGACGGCATAGTAGGGAAGGTTGACGAACACCGGTGCATTATCATTCTGGTCTTCTATGATGACCTTCACAACAACATGGGCCACCGCTGAAGGCTTCCGTTCTTGTGTCACTTCTACGACCACATCAAAGGCTTCCTGCTGTTCCCGATCAAATGGTATACCAGTGGTGGACAGAACTCCTGAGGTACGGCTGATCTTAAATCTGCGATCTGGGTTGAGGATCTGATAAAACAGAGGCTCGTTGATTGGATTCCCAACAGCAGTAATGACAGCTAATGTTCTGGCTTCAGTGGAATTCTCTTTCACTACTGCAGAGTAGAAATCTTGGGTAAACTTCAGTTGACTTTCTTTGCTTTCTTTCACGTTAATTTTCACAGAGGTAAAGCTTGCAAATCTGCCATCAGAAGCTCTAATGGTTAGCTCATAACGGCTCCTTAACTGAGTTGTGTTTTGCACAGTTATAGTACCAGTCCTGTAGTCCATAGAAAACTTCTCCCCGATGTTGCCTTCGGTGATGGAGTACATTAACTGTGAGAATGTGCTTGAATCAGCATCTGTAGCATTTACTGTGATGACTTTTACTCCTTTGTATGTTGGCAACAAAAGAGATGTTTCGTATAATGATTTGGAAAACACAGGAGGGCAGTCATTAATGTCAATTACATGTATAGTCACATTAGCTGCATATTCAGCAAATAAACGTGGTGTTCCCATGTCATGCACTTGGACAGTAAAGTGAAAAGTACTGGTTTCTTCATAGTCCAAACTTAGTACTGTATGAATAGCACCAGTGCTAGAATCAATAGCAAAATATTTGTGTATAGATGGTTCAACAATGTGATAAACAAGCAAAGCATTTGATTCTTTATCAGCATCAGTTGCTCGAATCACTAATGGGACATTCTTGTCTGTTAGGACCACACTGTTAATTGAAGCTGATTCGCTAATGAGTCCCGTATATTCTGCCTGCATAAAAACTGGTAAATTGTCATTTTCATCTTGTAGATGCACTAGAACAGTTGTATTAGTAGACAAACCAGCCATGTTAGTTCCTTGTATTATCAATGTATAAATGGGTAAAGTTTCAAAATCCAGGGCTTTCTGAGTGATGATACTTCCAGAATGTGGATTAATATCAAAAGCATCCGCTATATTTCCATCTTTTATTTCATATACCACTGATGATTGACTATGAGCTGTAACCATTCCGACAAAACTTCCGATGCTGATAGTTTCGCTAATTTCAACAGAATATTCTTTCGATGTAAACTTAGGAGAGGCATTGTCAGCAATTGTGACAAAGATGTGCACAGAAGTTATTTCACTCATTGGTGGACTGCCTTTATCTGTAGCTTTTACCATTAAATCATATTCCACTTGATTACTTCGATCTAATTCTTTGGCAGTTTTTATAGAGCCCAAGATGGGATCAATTGTAAAAGAATTTCCAATATTTCCTGGGAGAAGGGAAAAAAACAGCATGTTAGAGAAAAATGCAAGGACCAATTAAAGTAGTAGCTGGAGATACAGAAAGATATCTTTAAAGATCATATTCTGAAATTAAACAAGGAGTTATCAACATATGAATGGGACTTGTTTCATTTTTATCCACCTAAAATAAGGCAGACTTTTCACAGTTTTGTCCACAAATTATGAAAAGCAAAAACCAGAAAAAATATCACTCTAAAGCCAAAACTCATTCTCTATTGGCTGAACCGGGAATGTGTTGGGGAAGGATATGGTTATCCTTCCATTAAGCAGTTAATAATTTTCCAAGGTTCCTCAAAAACCCTTTGGACCATATTTATATTTTTAGCATTTATCACCTGCAAATTCTCAAGATTCTTATTCATTATGAAAGATTTCAATTCACTAAGAAAATTGACCATGCTTCAAGAGAGTATTCCTTATTTCAAATATTCAGAGAATTGATGAATAAATTTGGTATAATCTGCCCCACTTTACAGGTTTTGAAGATGTCAATAACATCACCTTCTTAATCTTTTTCAGGTCAATTTATTCTCTAGGTCATTGGTTCTCAACTGGGAGCAATTTTGCCCAGAAGGGGACATTCAACAACGTCTGGAGACATTTTTTGTTATCACTACTCGCGGGGAGAGGGCACTGCTAACATCTAGTGGGCAGAGACCACGGATGCTGCTAAATATCCTATCATACACAGCACAGCCCCCACAACAAAGAAGTTTTTGGTCGAAAATGTCAATAGTGCTGAGGTTGAGAAACTCGACTCTAGGATAGATCATTTTACTTGTTTTTCTTTGGACCTTTTCCAGCCATATTTTATACATGTATTTAGCTGCAAATGCAACTCTACAATGTTCCATAGTTTTGTATCATTGATTGAAGTCTTCTTGAAGAATCCAGTGGTTTACTACAGTTTAGCAGTTTACTACCTTTTTGGACAGATCAAGGCAGTGTGAGGGTCCTCAGATTTGATCCATCCATCAAGCCTTTATCCCTTTTCTGTTTTATTAACAAAAGTCCAGAATCCATTGTCCTAGTCATAGAATTGAATTTATTTTCCCCAAATGAACTATTACACTTACCCAAAACAAAGCTGACTTGCCACTTAACTGCTTTTTCAAACTCTGTTTTCCTCTAGGTTTGCAATCAAGTGTGGCATTTCACGGACCAGAATTACTAAGTGTGATTTGCAAACCAGGGTATTAACCAAGCACTTCTTTCTCCACACCATTACTAGTCAACACTTCCTCTACAGCCTTCATTTCCTTCCTTTAATACATTTTCCAAGAATCTGTGATAATTTATTCTGAGGCCAGACCCAGTCTGGTTTTCATTAAGTCTTCCTGGCTCTGCGTCCAGGCCCCATGGCAGTGCCTCAGTCCACAACAAGGCAGAGGCCCAGGGCTTCTCCAGGCCCCGAAGCTCTGAGCTGAACCCTGGACCACAAACAGGGTCCTGCTACCTCTGCCAGGCCGTGCAGACACTAATTTCCAACCTGTCTCTATTTACGAGAGTTAGTGATCCCAGATTCTCTCTCATTGTGTTTTCATCGGTCATCAGAACTCCAAGGACCTTTCTCATCCTACCTGTGCATCACCCCCACCTTCCAAAACCCTGATACAGGAGACTGCGGAAACTTCTGGACAACTGTCTTATAATCCCCACCCCTTGGACTTTCCTATGTCTGTACTAATAAAGCAACCGACCTACCATATTTTATATTCATCCATCTATATGCATTTCCATTATTTTGAATAGTGAAATCTTAAAGTTTCCAATATGCAAAGGCTTGCACAGAGGAATGAATGGACTTTATCTGCAATGAAGCAGGCTGGTGGTGTTAGAACACACTACTTTCTGCACAGCTTGCTCCCTGCCCTCCAGCCACACTGGGCTCTTCAATCAGGCGAGCACAATCTCATCTCAGGACCACTGTTTTTGGTGGGTTGATTCCCGGAACAGTCTGCCCCCAGCTATTCTCATTGCTTCTCCATTCATTCACTCATGTTTTACCCAAATGCTGCCTGTTTAGAGAATGTGATGGCATGGTCTTCCTTGACCTCCCTGTTCAGGATGGCTATTTCTGTCTGCTCACTGGTTTAGCCTTATAGCACATATTGCAATCTTGTTCTTTCATCTGTTCTCCCACTAGAACATAAGCTCCATTTAAGCATGGCTTGTTTTAGTCATTACTTTATCACTTGTGCCTAGGAAAATGCCTGACATACAGGAGACACTCAGTAAATATCTGTTGAATGAAATGACTTTTACACATGTATGGGAAGACAAAGAATTAAATACAAGACAGGGTGATCAGTAGCCTGAAGAAAATTAATGCATTCATTAAGGCACTATATTTATACTTCTATTTGGTTTTGTTTTCCTGCATTTATATGTCTATCACTACCAAGAACCATTTGTTAGATTAAGCACTTCCTTTAGAACTATTAGCAAAAGGAATGTGTCCTAACTGGGAATCTCTGACAAAAAATTTTTATCAATCATGTGAAATTCAGAAACATTCTTTATTACCTGGAGTATCTGACTTTGAAAAAGACAGCTCTGAGCTTGTCATTGATAATAAGAAGGTTAAACAAGAACCCAGCTAGTCAATTAACATATGGATCCTACACGCATATCTACTATGGCAGAAACCATCCGACTGGCAGATGGGAAAGCAGTATCCTGTTTATGTGGAAACACACTGAGGGCTGCTGAGTGGCTTAAATGTGCCCTAGTCTCATCCAGTAACGGGCACATTTACCAAACACTGAAATACAATTATGGTATTTGGGAAAGAATCCGTAGGGCAGTGATAGAAGTTTGCACTAGGTTGGGGGCTTAGTCATTCCTTTAGCTGGATGTACTGGTGATTTCTAAATAAGCTTAAATTGTTCTTTCTATTTGAACAAGGCGATTGTCTGGACGAGCATGCGAATCTGTGCTCATCAGCTATGACTGTATTACACACACACACCCCAGAGGGCATGTCGGAGAGCTGTGCACGAGATCCCACCGTGACAAGCTGTGGATGCTCAGTAAGATGCTGACTGCCTGAGAGTGCAGCAACCTCTATAAAGTTTCAACTGCAATTATATTTAAACTAAGTTTGGGGAAGAAAACCAATTCTAGTCAATAGGTATATTTACTGAGTGTCTTCTATTTCCAGCATTGCAACAGTTTTGAAGTTACAATAATCTGTACTTTAAAAAAATAAAGAGAACACCATACAGCCCAGAGCACAGCGCTGATGTGTCTCTAGGCACATAACTCAATTGTTACTGAAAATATCCTTTAATTAATTCCTTTTTCCCTAAAGACTCCTAATCAGACCAAACCTTGTGCTCAATAAATTGCTAATTAAACATGCAGTGTTACAGCCTGAATTCATAACGAGTTTTCTGAACTTTATTAAATGTAATCTGACACAAATTAGAAGAAGGTGATTAGAAACAAACTTAAATGAAAGGCTGTCTGACCTTTCACGGTTCCTACAATTCCAAGAGATTTGCACACACACAGTTCTACTCCTTTTAACGGTACTCCTTTCCTATAATCTAATTGTTTAGCACAATTTTTATATTACCAAATTCATAAAAGTATCTTCTTCAATGTCCAAATTCTCTATTGGACTAGGCCCTCAGTATTATCTATTCTTCAAGTGGAGATACAGTTCCATTCCTGGAATACCAAATCACTAATCCCATCAGCCACTACAAGCATTTAAAGAATGCACAGGCCTTTTGTCAGGCACCAACAGTCATACTTTAACCACCCAGTTGTTGAAAATTATGTGAAAGCTAAGGGAAAGTTTAACATTTTCTCCTACACAAACCCAGCCAGTTTATCTATGAGAAAATTATTTTATTGAAATGCTCAGGCATGCACAAATGGAATGCACTGTTTTTTTAACAGCTAAATTTCTGAACCAGTGGAAAAACCTTCATCTTTCTTCAAGGCACTAACTACACTACCATATGTTTTAACACTGCACGCACGGGCAGAGTATGAGATCTTATTTGTGAGTAATGGACTAAATTTGGTGATTTTCAGGGAAATAAGTGCAACTTCAACTATATTAAGAAATAAAAATAGCTTAAACCACATAGAATACATCGATTAAGCATTGTTTTTTTAAAATTGCTCTCCACTTGCTCAGCTTTTGATTATATTTACACCTCTCCCAATTCTAATGCCCAAGAAAGACACAATTTCTAAATATGCAGAGGTATGGACTTATTAAAAAAAAGAGTCAAGGTAAGTGAACAATCTCAATATTCTAAAATCATTATAACAGAGTGAAAGAGACTATATGTTCTTTGTACTAACAATGGCACCGAGAAAGATGGAAAAATGAGAGCTGCCTTCTCAAGATTTAGTCACTTGCTCATAGTATTTGGCATGAGTAGGGAAAGTCTCAAAACAAGGTGATTTTTGACCGTATGAATCAAATGCTCTAAAGTGATCCGTTTCAATCAAGGGCAGAGTTCTTCTGCAAGAACACACATCTGTGGACCGATGTTACCCCTACCCATCAAGCACAAGTATGAATACTCCTTGCATGGCATCTGGCACGTAAAGTGAGCTTAATTAGTCCATGGAATGAACACGTGAATGTGTGAACAGCAGCATA
Source organism: Tapirus indicus (assembly GCA_031878705.1). NCBI lineage: Eukaryota > Metazoa > Chordata > Mammalia > Perissodactyla > Tapiridae > Tapirus > Tapirus indicus. The sequence continues at coordinate 25,727,235 of CM062937.1, read as the reverse complement.
AAACAGACCAGAGAACAAAAATATTACACTTTGCCACAACTGCTTCTTGGTGATCCTCCTCCTTGTAAATCACACCTAGAACTGTCTAGGCCCACAGTTCCAGCTGGTCTTCCTCACCCTGTTGCCTCCTGCCCAACTAGGGCAGGGCCCTTAGCCTTTTCAACCCTTCCTCAAGGCCTAGTCCCAACCCTGGGGCCTATTGCAACAACCCAGCTCCATGAATGAAACACAACTGTCAAAGGGACACGGTGGGTGAAAGCAGCAGAAAATCTAATGGAAGGGGCAGGAGGGGCGTGACACTCTCTTTATGAGATCTGACCCAATTAGAGTTGGATGAGTCAGCACTCCGCCATGGAACTTCCTCTCTGACTAAAAGTAAAACATTCAATGACTAAGCCAGTGTTTTCCTAAGTGTTTCATAGTTAATAGATATTATGGAAGTAAATAAATATGTGGTTAAAACCATTTTGGAAATACTGAATTAGTCCAATAAAGTTTTCTTTACTGCGAGCCTTCTCAGAGCCTTGAATTATGCTAATATTGTGAATCTCCAAGAACTTGACCCAAACTTAGGACTCTCTATCTTTACTTTCTAATAAGTTAAAAGTTTAGAAAAAAAAATCCTCTTTCTCCTAATATGTAAAATGGTAGCTAATGATCAATTTAAGCAATGTTTACAGTGATACACAGAAATGTTTCAACATCTAGAACTAACCTTAGAAAAGAAGTATACTTTCTAACAAGTGCAAAGTTAGAAACCTATCGAGTGCTCCAAAAATACCTGATTCAATGGAGTACAATACTTCTGCATTCTTCCCTTTGTCCTTGTCCAGAGCTGTAACCTGCAACACAACTGAGCCGATGGCTGCTGATTCATAAACCCGCCCTTCGTAGGAGGAACTCGTGAACCAGGGGGCATGATCATTCGTGTCGCTGACATTGACAATAATCCTTGCAAAGTTGCGCTTTACAGGGACATCCTGATCTCGAACCTAAAAGAATCAACACATTACCAATCCTGTTGGAGTTTTCCTTATAACTGACTAAAAATCACTTTCAAACACATGAACCCTTCAGAAACGAAAGGGTGGCGGGAGAATGAGCAGAGAGCCGTACCATGACTGTAAGAACATGCTGGTGAATGGCTTCATGATCAAGTTTTTCAGAAGTATAGAGAGAGCCAGTTGCAGGATCCAGACGAAATTTCTTCAGACTCAGTGGATCCATACTACTCTGCAGAGTGTAGATCAGTTTGTTTTTCTCATCCCTATCCAGAGCACTGATTTGTAAAATTTCTGTTTCTGGCGCTGTGTCTTCAGGAATAACAACTTCATATTTTGATGTAGAAAATTGAGGACGATGGTCATTTGTGTCTATTACTTTGATGAATACCTGTAATGACAAAATGACTCACATAATAATATTCCTAATTATGATGTTTTAGCAGTTAAAGAATCGGGGGAAAAAAATCAGATGCACACTGAAAAAAACTGATTTTTTAGCAAAATGAAATACAAATATGAGAAATAAAAGCAACAAAAATCTAGAATCAAAAATATCATCAAGATTTCTGATCACTCTATTACCTATACATAAATATGAGTAAGATAGTGAAGATCTTTCTAACTTCTTCAGACTATCTTTGGAGAGAAAATATAACACTTTTCACACATTTCTTTCTGAAATACAAACTTAATTTCTCTGAGGTCTCCACAGAACAGATATTTCTAGATTACTCATGCAAAGATAATGGAGAAGTTACTTTACCAGGATTTACAGAAGACTAATTTCCTGTATCAGATTTGGATCTGTAACTACTAAGGTATTGATATATGTTATTAGAGGGTTACAGTTTCTAAATTTCTTGTTCTAACCTTTGGGACTCCAAATTCCTAACTAATAGCTTTTTTATATGTACAAAAAGAAAAATTAGAAATGTGCTTTAAAGTCCTTACATATTTTTGTGATCACAAAACCTACACATAAATAGCAAACGTTTATTTCCTAAAAGCAATTTAAGTACATTGAAAAGGTAAACTTTCTTAAATATGTCAACACAGAACAGAAACCTTAGAGGTAAAAAAGCAGATGTTAAAAAACTGAGTCCTAAACTAGACTAAAATTGTTTTTTTTTAATTTGACAGTAAGGTTATTAATTTTAAGATTGAAAAGACATAGGTGGATAAGGCATAGTGGGAATCACTACTGATTATAAAAGATGGCTGACAGTTATGAACAAGAAAGCTGAGCTTCGTTGGAACAAAGGGGTTCACTGGGCCAAATGACACAGGAAGCCAAAGTCCCAGGAAGGCACAAGCTGTTAACCACACGGGTACAGCCATATGAACTGCAAGCCTGTCCATGAAGACTGTCCCAGTGTTCTCACAGAATACTAACACATCAGTGACGGATTTGTGACAATAAACTCTATCAGAACACAAAATGCATTCGCCAAACCACAGAAAGGTTTTATGCGAAAGTTATGCAAACATTTAAAACTGCAGATGCCTCACTTCGAAAGGTCAATGATGATCCAGACGGGATGGCCATAAAGGTAATTTCTATAAGTTAAATCATTAAACATTCGTTTCCACTATAAATTTAAAAATTATTTTCTCATGGAGTAAGGCAGATGTCGGGAGGAGACAGTTTAACCCTGCTCCAAGATTAATCACAACTAAATGCAATGGCCAAAGTAAAAACAATCATTGCTGATAAGGCAATTCAATTGAAATATATTATTAGGCATCTACATGCTCAGCACTTGCCTACGTACTACTGAGTATGCAAATAAATGTGCGACAGCCCCTGTCCTCACGAAGCTTTCACCCTCACCGAGCTGTCTCACACACAGAGCCTGCTGAGGCTTCACATATTGACAATAAGTTTTTAGGAGTCCAGAGATGGTCCGGGACATTCAGAAGGCTTTTGAGGAGGAGGTAAGGCTTTTCTCGTGTAGGTTTTAGGTTAGCAGATGAATCCCATCTCTTAGAGACTGGAGAGAAGGACGTGGAACTAGAGGATAATAAATAAAGGAGCAGGGAGAAGGTGGGATCGAGCATGCAGAGGCTGGAGAACTATACATCCTGCGCGCTCTGAACCTTCTGATCAGAGGAAATTCACCTCTGCTCCTTTTCCCGACTGGCAGACCATTCTGGTCACAGGCAGTGCACAATGAATTGCAGGGACACAGAATGGAGACAGGAAGGTGACTCAAGTGTCAAGTCGGGGGACAAGAGCCCAAATCAGTGCTGACGGGCAACCTCACACGCTTTGTGAGCGCCTACTGGGTGACGGGCTTCAAGAGCAAGCACCCTGTGTGTTAGCTCACTTGCCCCTCAGAAGCACCCTATGAGGGCGAAATCACTATGCCCATCTTCCAGATGAGGACATAGAAGAAGCACAGAGGGTTATAGCCTCTTGCCCACGGACGGGAGTAAGAGGCAGAGCCGAGATTCAAAGCAAATGGCCTGCTCCCGAGTATGCAATGCTGATGCTCGAGAGAAACTGAAAGAGAACGTGAAAGCAAAGCCGTTTCCAAGAAAGAAAACAATGTTAACTGGATTTGGTAAGCTACCTTGAGACAGAAGCAAAGGGACTTGAATTAACACTGGTCAGCATCCTAAGCTGAAAACAGCAGGACAGGAAAATAGGAAGAGTTGTTTCAACAGAGCACTGGCGTTACATGACGACCCTCCCACCGCCCATCTCTGCGGAGGGTGCACCTTGGCTTATCTGCCAACGCTCTTCAGACCTCAAGTCTGACATGTGCTGCTACTGACCTCAATGCAGCAAAACCTGCTCTGCTGGTTCCTCAGTTTTACCTACAAACCTGAACCTACCTTGCTGCGTTCCAATACTTTATCAACCCGGTCCTATCTCGGCGTCCCGCTTCAGGTGGTAGCTGCTGCTCTGCTCCCACCCAGATTCCTATCTCCCCGTTCTCAGCTCCAGCCTGGAAATCGAAACCTAATTACTGATGTTCCCTCTGTCCCACACCTTGACAGGTCAGCCTGGGCTCTGTAACCACTCTCTGACATTCTGACTGTCTCTTTCTGCCAGTGATTCATTAGGATATAAGACCCTCTGAAAATGACTCAAAATAATTTACAGAAGTTATACACGAGACATGGAATTTAAGATATCCTGTATCCCCGAGAAAAGAAGACTAGAATATATTTCCTGGGTTTTATAGGAATTTTAATCAATCTATACTGCATTTCATAGTAAACTTTTAACTGTATAAAACTACAATTATTGGGGAACGGGTGCATTGCTGATTATTCACTTTTGTAATAAGTGATAAATGCTACAGGTGGATATACCATCTTTAGTAACAAGAACACTTGGCATAAAGGGCCATTTCTACTGATGATTAAGTTCCTTTTGCTGGATTTCTGGTTAGCCGATTAACTGAACTGGTCTACAGTTATAGTCTTTAAACTTTTCAGCATTACCCTGTTAAATTTATTAAAATTCTTGATTTTTTTCTTCTCATTTTCATGCTCTAAAGTCTAACTTCCACAATGAGAACAGTTACCAACAAAATGGAAACTTTAATACTATACTAGGAAGTTTACATGACAATCTCAAAATGACTCCAAAGCATGTGTACATATATCAACTTTAAATACACTAAAAATCACAAGCACTTGGAGAAAGGAATACGGTCTTTTCGCAACTGGCTTTAAATTATCTATTCGTTTATTAATTGAAAAGACATCACAGACTATATAATTTTTATTCTTCAGTGAAACTAAATGATTAGCGATGATTGGTCTCATTTTAAGATTTAAAATAGTATAACGCTAGAAAATTAGACTTCAGAAGCATTTTATTTCCTAATACTTCATTTCTTCTTTTTACTGTTTGGATACAGGAGATTATACACAAGGCTTTAGCTTCCACCGTTCTAATGTGAGCTCCAAGAAGGTAGGATTTTGTTTCCTCTATTCAGCTTCTAGAACAATACCTGGCACCTAACAACTGTTCAACAAATTCTCAAACAGCCCACAATGAGAATCAAGGAGAATTAATAAGAAACAAGAGAATTCAAATTCAATTTCTAGGGTTTAAACTTGAAGTTGAAATTTAAACTTGAAATCCCAGTAATCTGGGCATCTATTAATCATCAGATAGGAACAAATAAAGATGCTAAAGGAATTATCAGAACAATTTTATCAGTTATTTTACACAGCCCTAGGTAAGGCAACCAAGGGAAAAAAAATCCAAAAAGGTCATTTAAAAGATAATTGATCACTTTAACCAGCTTTAATGAAAACGACTTGGACAATGCACCCTCGACAGTAATACACTTTATACCTATACAGTTCAAAATCAGTACAAAATTAAAAGATTTTGATGGCATAACAACAATGTGGTTTTTTTACAAATCATCTTTCAAAATTTTCAAAACTGGTTAATTACATGCAAAACGTAAATCGGATTTGTAGTGAATTTTCTTTCCCTAAATAAAAATCCTTGGTGTGTACGTGTGTAAACTGGATCAACATAGTAGCTTCTGACTTGAGAACCTCAGAAGGCAGAATCAACTGTTCACGCTGCCTGTGGACCCTTATATCAGAATGCTATGTCAATCCTCCCCTGACAGATACACATCAGTAATTCACCCACCTGCGTAAGGATGGTGGTGGTTCCATCCGTAGCCTCGACTGTGAGGTTGTAGTTGGATTTCTGTTCTGCATCAAGAGGTTTGGCAACAATGATGGTTCCAGTGCTCTTGTCCACATCAAAGTGACTCTCATAGTTGCCACCTAGTTTAAATTAGGATGAACAGAAAAGTAAAAACAGATCAAAGAATGAAAAATCTGTCATTTATTTTGTGGCTTTCTAATTCTTCACGGCAGTAAAAAAAAAACAAAAAAACTTCTGATATATTGATCTAGGTGATTCCAAGGAGCTTCCATTTTGAAAGACAAGAAAAGAAAGGGGCAACTAAAAAGATGATGCTTATTAAGGCAAAGCTGAGCCATAATTCTCAAGGAAGCTACTAACTGAGAGGAAGCAAGAAAGCAACCCTGAAAACAGAAAAACGCTGCTAACACTGCCAATGAATTACTTTCAATTTGCTTTTTCAAGGGTTCTGAATCTCTCTCTAATTTATATCTCAGTAGCTATATAAAACATCATTTAGGAACCAAAGTTGGCTATTTAAAAGTTTACTCAAAAAACAATTTTTGTGATACTTTGAGCATATGGCCCTAATAAAATAACTATTAAAAACAATGTTAACTCTGAAAAAAATAGCGGTAGTTAACATCAGTTAGTCCTCACTCTTATACACTATGTGAAATTTTTTCCCATTGTTGTCAAACACAAAGCTTAATGAGGCAGAAGTTTCTGTGTTACTAACATTATCCAAATGCATTCCCAATTATATTGTACATAAACTCTCTTTTCAAACCCACTGAACTTGAGATACTTATATCAATGAAATGAAATGGAATGAAAACAAAGGCTTAACGTCATGGTGAAGTTCTACTACTAAATCTAACCAGAAAACAAAACAACGCACACAGAAAACAGTCTTCAGTTAAACCTAAAACGAAAGATCTCGGGACGTATGAAAAGAATACATTTGCAACTGGAATGGATGACCATGTGCACATTACGAAAAGAAAAAGCAATGAAAGACAGTCACTGAAAATAAAAAAGTTCTAAAAATTGATGGTTTTATTTTAGATCTCATAATCTGAGGCAAATTATGTGATCTCAGCAGATACCTTCTGCTGTACAGTTCGGGTCACAAGTCATCTGAAAGATGTAAAACACTTCTCTAGCAAGTGTGTCTCCTGGCACAGCCAAAAAGAAGCAAGCAAGCATGGAAGGCAAGCACAGAACAAGGAAGAGCCATCAATCAAACTGGTTCCAAATGCAGTCAGTATTAAATGGTGAAGTAGATACTGCCCAGCAGCAGCCTGCTCATCTGAAACGTGATAGGAGTTAATAGAAAGCAAACCAACTATTTTGATTGTAGTTAACTATGAAAATTATCCCCTTTTTTCCTTTAAAACTAAACATAGATGTTGAAGACATCAACAATTTTATCCAATGACCAAAATTGGGAAAATAGCCTGTCTAATGGATGAAAGTTCAAGAGGTAAAGCCTGCAGCACCTGCACCCAGTGGTCCCTGGAGTCTATGTCCCATCAGCTTCAACCTGCTAAAATAGCAGTTGGGGGTAGGGTGGCTAAGGGATGGACGAGGGAAAAAGAATATGAAGTTCCTAGAACCAGTGATGAATCACAATACATACTTTTGATCTTAAATATCCTGATAATTAAAATAGTGTGAATAGAATAAAAAGAACTAAGGTGTCAAAATCTATTGTAAATTCTTTTTAAGTATGTTGGAATAGGGCATTATATTCTATGTCTAAGCTAAATTCAAACACAAAAAAAAGAAGAAAAAGATTTGGCTTAGGCATGTAATTTTTATCACAGGATAATTTAATCTAAAAACCCTGCTTCCTACTGAAAATGAGATAAATAAAGCTTAAAAAGCCATAGTTGGCACTATCGTTTTTAATTATACAAGTAAAATCTGTAGTTTACTCCCTACAAAATGCCGACATGTGACAGTCACATAGGCATAGTTATTTTAAACATTCACTAAAAATAGTAATGTGCCATATGTTACCTATCAAGAAGGAAAAATTAAGAAGCTGTGCTTTTGGACCAAAATTTTCTCTGTAACTCCTTGACGCACTTTTAAAAACCTTATTTTTATATTAATGATATAGTACATACAGAGCACCTATTTTAAACAAGTTTAATATATGTTGGATATTGTGAAAAATTTTGCAATCAAAATACTGTAATTTAATACAAATTCTCCACTTATAGGTCTCACTCCCAATTTTAAATTCTGAGATGTACACAAAAGAAGAAAATCATAGACAGGTTCTTCTTGGTTTAACTATACAAAGACAATAAAAACTACGAGACATGCTTACCAATGATGTCAAACCACAGAGGTATGCCAGGAGGCTCTACAGATATTACTCCAATCATGTGAGCAACTGGATCACTCTCCATTACAGTAAAGGTGCAAAATGATTCTTCAAATGAAATTGGCTCCAGGGATGGTTTGGGTTTGGAGATCCATTCAATATGGAGTCGAGTGGTTGATGACTTTTGGGGGCGACCGTTATCAACTGCCTTAATCTAAAATATAGGAAGAGACAATAAAAACGGCAAATTAGAAGTTATATCCCATAACTGAAGCATGGATGGTTTGGTCTTAAACTGAGCCAATTTCAAACATTTAATATCTGTATTTGTATCTTCTACCTGTTTAATTCTTGATAAAAAGAGCAACCTCTTCAAGCTACATTCAACCTAAATAATACTTGGAGTGACAGCTGAAAAGCGAAAAGTAAACCCACACTTCCCATTGTTTGGTCACAAACACTGAGGCCATTTACTGAATAGAGATAAAGTTACAAGGGAGGAGACATAAGACTACATTAATAGTCAAGTATGTAAGAAATTCAAAGACTAGATCTTAACTCACTGAAAGAATATCATATTCTCCAGCTCCAGAAAACTTCTTGGATGAAACCACTCCAGTTTTGGACTCAATAAAAAATTTGCCGTGCTCATTTCCCTCTTCGATGCTATAGGAGATTTCTGCATTGGGACCTTCATCTTTGTCTGTAGCTATAACACGATACAGAGGCTCGCGCTTGGCGTTTCTTTCTCGTTCTGGTTTTTCCCGCTCCGGGAGTCTGATTTTGTAGAACTTTTGCAGGAACTGAGGTTTGTTGTCATTTTCATCAAGGATTTTCACAGTTACTCTTGCAATGGTTGATTTGGGGGGACTACCATTGTCTGTCACAGTAACCTGTTTTTTAAAAGATAATAGATCAAATGTTTTTAAAACACACATATAAAACATTAATGCCTTCTTTCTAATGATCATCAGCATTTGTGTGAACCTCTACAGTTCCCACAGCACTATGACCTGTAGCTTCTCCTCTCATTCTGACAACAGCCCTATGAGGAGGCAACAACCCCTCCCATTTTCAGACAGGGATGCAGGGAGCTGGGCAAGAGCTAAGAAAGACCCGGCTGTGAGCCCTGCTCTCTCCTTGACGCACCACTGTAACTGTAATGTGACATCACCAAATGCTCAGCTATCAAATATTATTTTTAAGCTAAGGAAGAGGTACAGGAAGATTCTGCTTTTAATTATTTAAGAGTCCTCTTCAAAATAATATACACTCTATATACTTAAAATCTCCATATACTGCATTAAGAAACTCATTTTTAACCTTCATCAATAAAATAAGCTAAATCATCAATTTAAAATATATGTTAAGTAGCATGCGTTTTAATATATTAGTAATCCTTTTATTTTGTTTGGCTCTTTTCTTGTACAGAAGTTTTCCATGTTGAGTAGGGTGGACATAAACATTTAAATTTAAGACCAATTTATTAAATGAGATTTTCAGTAAAAGAAATGGAAAATTACTTTCATTCTAAGTAAATGGCTCAAGTATTCAGTTTAGGAATAAAGAGCAGAGATTCTGCAGAACTGCCCTGATGAATGCTGCTATATGCATAGGAGGCAATTTCACCCTAGATCAAATGTTCCTTTTTACTTCAGTGTGTACATGAAAAGTAATGACCTTAGCAACAGTTATTCTCCCCTCACCTACATCCTCCTAAATTAACTACTGAAATACTAAAAACATTACAGGAGATTGGAGTTTTCCATGGAACTATCTTCTTTTTGAAGCTAGGGAGGTGGAAATCCCGTTGTTTATACAAGCGGGAATGTACCTTGATGGTACTTGTCAAGAGTAAGTAAAGTCGTTGCTTTACTTAAATTATGTGATTTACCTTCCCCAACTCTCAAAATAAAAATTACTATTTTATTTATTTATTTATTTGTGAGGAAGACTGGCCCTGAGCTAACATCTGTTGCTAATCTTCCTCCTTTTATGCTTTTTTATCCCCCTCCCCGGCAAAGCCCCAGTAGATAGTTGTATGTCATAATTGTGCATCCTTCTAGTTGCTCTATGTGGGACGCTGCCTCAGCATGGCTTGATGAGTGGCGCGTTGGTCTGCGCCCAGGATCCAAACAGCATGCAAACTTAACTGCTATGCCACTGGGCCGGCCCCTACAAATTACTATTTTAATTTTAACCTCTCAAAACATTTCCTTTTCAGTTTTTATATGATCTTCAGGAAAAAAAATATATAAGAAATATAACCAATACTATGCTTTTTAATATTCATTACCAAATCGTTCCTAAGTTGGGGTTCAATAACCAGTAGCCAGTAACATAGCTTTTAATACGTGATGAAAAAAAATCTCTCTTCTTAAGACAGTCAAATCAATGCCTCAAATATACCCCCACAAAAGGACTACAGAAAAACATACAAGATATGTAAACAAACTATTACAAACTCTTTATTTCTCATCAACGTCTTAAGATTATCTCCAAAGTCCTAGAGTCTTATACCTGCTCCCACGCAGACTGGCATCCACTGAGAAAAGAGGACTCTGGAATGAGGCTCAGAGTAATGGGCGTGTGGTGCAGTGTGAACTCTGGCGAGGCGACGGGAGCACGGTGCCAGTGTGTGCAACCTGCTGCTCTGGATATTTTCCACTTGTTTATTTTCTTCAAGAACCATATTCTCCCTCTGTCAGTCACTGTCGTGACTAAAAATTCAAAACTCTGCTCTATCATAAAGAAAATGGATTCAAGGGAACTATACAACTTAGGACTAAACCATTAGATGTAGCACACGAAGAAATTACTAATTGTGATTGTAGCTATGAAACCACCTTTTCTGGATAGGATAGTCATGCACATAGGCATGGTGCGCACACATACATATACTATATAACTATAAAAACTAAATATTTCACTGATCAAGTTAGAAAATTTTGACCAAGGATGAAATGAAATTAAGCAGGCAGCACTATGAACAGCAATAATATAAAAAAGACAACTGAAAAACAAAATTGCAGTTTATAGAATTTTCTCAACCACCCATACTGGTAGAATGAAAGAGTTGTGCAGATAATTTATAAGTAAACAAAAGCACTTGGCCTTTTCCAGGTCTGGCTCTAATAATCAACACTGGCCTTTAATGTGTGATAGAGAAACGTCAACAGAGGAACTGGTTTGTTCTGCTCCGCCTTCCGTCTCCACCGGCTGCCTTTTCTCTCAGCCTCATCCTGGTCTGCAGGCAATGGCACTGAGCCGTCTCAGCAGGCCTGACGTCCACATTACGTCTCCCTTCCTCCTCCAAATTACTCCTGTCCCTTTTCGCCCAACACATCTACCGTCCACCAGAAACAAGGCAACCAGTAAATGGTCAGCTGTGTTTCTTTTCCGAGGACTAGAAGTCATTTTAAATTACCCGTGAGAATGAGAAGCCTTATCAGAGGAGAACACCTCAGAAAAGCACACCAGACTTCAATCTACTTTTATTTTAGAAATTTTTAAAAAGCACAAACTCCATATAATTCAGTTTAAAATGCAATTGTTCAAGAGCAAAAAAAATAACTGGAAACAAGCTAACTACTGAGTCAAAAAGGCTAAATTAGATCTATTAACATAAATGTATCTCAAAAACATAATACTGAAGAAAAAGAAAGATATAGAAGGCATACAGAAAAACATCACTTATGTAAATGAAGATGAAATTCAAATAATATGGTTTTCAGTTTTGTTTGATCTGTGTGTGTGTGCATCTATACAGTACAAAAATTAGAATGAAACTTACAATAGTGGTTGTGTATTCTGGGGATAGAAAGAGGGTATAAAAGGGACATTAACTATGTTCACGATGCTTTTTAAAATTTTTCTTTTTATTAATGACCAGAAACTAATATAACAAAATAGTTTTAACAACGAATATTAGCTATGAATACTAGTTAACATGTACAAGATTGCTCTTTCCCATGAGATTTGTAATTATAATATTTTAAAAATAATTAAAAATAAAGAAATGCTTACTTCTAATATGTGTTCATCTTGCTGCTCTCGGTCTAGTTTCCGGGATGTAGTTGTGATGAGACCTATAAAATGATACCAGTTCATTAATCCTCACAAAGTCAATTACAAGATACTGTAATTGAAACCACACTCTGAATATAAAAATCTGACCAAAACTCTGATTTATTCTGAAGGAAAAAATGATTAATACAGGTACAGTTAATTATTTTATTTACAAATAACATACTTTATACTTTCTCCTTTTAATGATTCTTAAACACATTAGGATCAATGACAGAAGTATTAATGAAGTAGAAAAACTCAAATCATTTACATTTTCTATTTGTTTGGCAGTTTCAATATACAATTTGCCAGAAAAGATTTTTGAAAAAAATAAGAGGAGGTTATCCAGGATTTCATCCTCATCCATTATCTCCTTTAAGTGCTGCAGAGATGATTAAGAATTGACAGAAATAACTTCTATATTAAAAAGGATCCTTGGAAAATACAATGTTGACTATGATTTATTACCTTTGAATCACCTACCCTCAAAACTGAAGACGTGTTATAAAAACTAATGTGATTTCCCAGGTAATGTTGCTCAAATAACAGTTCATTTAATCTCCAATAAAAGAAGAAAACAAATGATCCTCAAAGAAATCCCACATACTTTATTTCTTTGATTTTTCTATCAAACTAGAATATCTACAGTTTCAATCTCTCTCTAGAATTTTAATAACTGCCCACTAAACTGTCAACATATGTTGGAATCTAGAAGACCATTAAAATTGATTAAATATATTCTTGTACTTCACCAAAGGTACAAACAAACAAATTCCCCCAACCACTACAACATCCTCTACAACCTGTGTTGATAACGGACAGGTGCATGTTGAGTGGATCTGCAATAAGATCTGAAGATCAGGTGAAGTCTTACAAGGCAAGACAATTAACTTTTCTCCTGCCCAGCTTTCTGTGGTTTTCCCACAGAGAAAAACGTCAAATAATTCATATTTAAGAAAAGAATTTATCACTCTAAGTGATTTTTCTCCTATTGTCCTAAGTAATTTCACAAAACTACCAATTAAAGGCTATTCAAAATGTTTCTCTAAATTCGTAAATGAAAGGTTTGAGTTTTCATTTAATTCGAAGTATTTTTTTCTTAAATAGTCATTAAGAATCTAAATCAACAATATCTTCCCCACAATTCAATGATGCAATGCTCTCTTTTTAACAAGAACAACAAAAGACTATATACTGTAACCAGATCCTGGGGTTTTTCCTAAACAATACTTATAGATTAAAAGAGGTTCAAGGAAAACACTTCATAATGCTTAATGGTGTGAAAATCTTGCTTAATGTGGCACAAGCTTGATTTTCATTAGTCAAAAACCTTTTAAAGTTAATCCCTTTTTTTTCTATCAAAATTTTACCACCCTCTTCTGATTGTGGTTTTCAGTAGTTCAAGTACAGTCACGCATTGCTTAGTGACGGTGATATGTTCTGAGATGCATCGTTAGGGGATTTTGTCATCGTGTGAACATCACAGAGTGCACTCACACAAACCTAGATGGTATAGCCCACTACACACCTAGGCCATATGGTACTCATCTTATGGGACCACCATTATATATGTGGTCCCATGTTCACCGAAACATCATTATGCAGCGCATGACTATCATTAGTCCCAACTAATTGTCCTAATGTGCCCATCAAAAAGTTATCAACGGTAACATGACATGGGGCAACAGCTTGGCATGGTCACAGAAAAATAGTATTCCACTTCTGTAGAGCATAATCATCCATTGCATGGATACCCGTTAGCAAAATTCTGTTAGCAAATAAATAAATATCCGTTAGCAAATAAAATTCCCCACTTTACATTTTACTTACAACACACCAGACTGCTAATAAGGTTGTACCCACACCCATACTACCAATTCAATTTAAAGCCAAAAAGCAAACCTGACACCATCTCCTAGGTTTGGAATCACTTGCATGTTCTATAAGCTCTAAATTAATTCTCCTCTGTTAATGCAAATGGAACATTAACTCCATTCAAATGCAGTGAATTCTGATGTTCTTTTCTTATCCATTTAAGTCTAGCTATTCCTATCCACTCCTTCACCTCTCAGCTTAAACATCATTTCTGAGGCCTTCCCTGACAGACCTAGCCTGGGGTCCCATTGCTGGGTTCTCTTCTCCATGCTCTTCTATTTCCTCTGTCCTAACATATCACCCCACAGCATTACAGTCACTCATTTAAAAGTCTTCTCCTGTATACTGCAAACCCATGAGGACAGAGACTTTGCCTTCCTTGTATGTTTTGATTACACCACTCTATCTCTATTTACCCTCAAAAAATACCTGAATGTGTGAATACATGAATTTCTTAAAACTATAGAAGAGTAGAATTTAAAATTTCAGAGTAAGAGAAATCATAAAGTACACTAAACTTGGAAATAATGATACACATTTATAGCTTATGTATGAGCTAACGGAGAACCATTTAATGTGTATTTACAGGCAAGATGTGTCAGGCACCAGGGCAGGTGGTCTAGTGATGGTAGCATGAACAGACATTGGGAGGCACAGATTTGAAGTGAAGGAAAGTAGTCAGAGGCAGACAGACAGATCTGGGTTAGACAAGCACAGAAAAGAGCATGAAGAATAGAGAATGGTGGGCTTACAAAAAAAATAAAGAGAACGGTGGGTCTACAAAGAATAAAGAAAATGGCGGGCCAATCTTATTCAAGTAGGGGACATCAATGTTTAGAAGGCCATGAAGAAGCCTGGAGCAACAGGCTGGAAGACAACCATGTGTCCCAGAAGCCAAGGGCAGAGAATTCTTTAAGGGGGAAGTCCCTCCTCCAAGTACTTCAGAGAAGCTTGGAGGAGAAGATCAAGTGACAGCCAGGGAGGCAGGAAGTAGACTAGGAAACGTATTTCTTTTTCAGGAAGGACACTGTTTAGCATGCAAACATAGAGGGTATGTAATGAGTGACTACAAACGAGGGAAGATGAAGAAAATCTAGACCAGAGTTAACCAATACAGTAGCCACTAGCCCCATGTGGCTATTGAAATTTAAATGACATGTAAGATATTTCATGACTACGTAGATATTTCAGACTGACAAAAAGACCTTTTCCTTCTAGATTCACAGCACTCCTACCAAAGGAATCCCATCGAATGTGCCACAGTGCTTTCTTTTCCCTAACACCATCACCAGGGAGAGGCTGTGCATGTACATCCGATGGGGGTGGCATGCGGTGGTGCACCCCCTAAGAGAAGGGGAAGATGAGTGCTTCCTGTGGAGTTTTCATACAAAATGAACCCTGAAGAGAAAACAAAATTTCCTAATACTAGAAAGTGGGAAAACTGGATATTCTCCGGAGGTATGCTTTATCTGATACAATCAACCACACTGGGAGCTTAACACAATGGAAATGCTATCTAAATACCCCATTCTCTAGCCACAACAATTTGTCTGTAGAATTCATTGTGCATTTCACACTCATTTTCACCTCTGTAATTCTGCATATCTCATTCCTGCTAATCCTTCTCCCTCGCCTACTCGAGAAACACTATTTCAAAATGATTCCAAAGTCTACCTTTTCTATGCACCCAGTACATGTTATTAACCTTGTTGGTATTAAATATCCTAATAAGTGTATCAATTTCTTTCATTTTAAACATCTGTGCTCATCTGCAATGTTTATTACTAAATCCCAGGGAGATACATACTTGATAGAAACAGTACATTATTTCGGAATTGGAGAGAAACCTTCAAGATTATTAAGCTCAGATGCCTGAGCCAGAGAAAAGTTAAACTGTCCCAAGGTTACCAGTAAGTCATGATCAAAGCCAGGATTAGAATTTAGTTTTCCTGAGGCCCAGAGGAGAGGTTTTTTTTCCCCTCCCCATCACACCATGTAGCACACTTTACTGCACTATGGTATTTCAACTCTCCATAAACTCTGAACTGTAACTTACATAAAGTTTAAGGAAAACAAAACAAAACCAGGAACAGTTAATCATTATTCATTTAATAGGTCCAAAAAAGCAAGTAAAAAAACAAAATAGAGCGGGCAAAAGCAGAGAAACACATATGTAAGTGCTGCCTTTTGTAACTTTGTGTTTTATCTTTCTTTTCTGCAGAGCACAGTTAAATTAAAAATAGAAAGGAAAACACAAAAACTTTTCCTTGTCATGGAAAAACATCCCATTCTGTAGACCAATACTATTATAAATATAGGTGGGCTGAGATAGCAGATACAGCATCTTCTCACCAGTTAGCAGTTACACATTTACCCCGTAAATGTAGGTAAAACGAAGTAACCAAACTTTTCAGTTTGATGAACAGCATTAGAAAAACTATTCACAGTCTTTCAATGCCACTTTAGACATTTAAAGAAGTCAGTTAAGAAAACAGAGAATGTTAGATTAACCATAACACTTCAATATAAAATTTTACTCTTTGATATTTCTTATAAATTGATACCAAAACCATCTCCAAAATTCTCAAAGTTCAAGAGGTCAAACAGACTTCACAAAGTAGGGAGCACATCAAAGTGAGCATGAAAGGATTAGTAGGTGAAGATAATAATGTGAGATAATTCCCACAGGTGGGGCTGTATTTATGTATTCATTCAACTATTTTGTGCTGTCCACTCAGAATATAGAGATGACTAAGACACAATCTAGTTTTCAAGAAACAAGGATGAAGGCTAGAAGGCAAAGACTATATCCCAGAAATGATAAGCTAGTTAGACAAGAGGATAGGGTAGACATAGACATCAGGAAGAAGGAAGCAAGGGCTTTTGCTAAGGACTCTGTATTCCAAGCAAGTTTGAACTTGTATGACATGTAGTCTAGTCATCCCTGTTGTTCCATCAGACAATCAACCAACCACTCAAAATGAGAGTAAGGTCATCCAGGACCAGCCAGCCTCAAGCTGACCAGCCAAGTGACCACATTGCATGAGAGATCAGCCAAGCCTGGACAAGACCAGAAGCGCCCAGCAGAATCCCAAACTAAATTATGGTGGTTGTTTTAAGCCAGAGTTTTGGGATGGTTTGTTACAAAGCAAAAGTTAACTAAAGCATTTCAAATGACCTCATCTCTAATCGTTACTTGGCTTACTAAATGCCAAGGTACTGTGCTATGAGCTTTAAATACATTATCTCATTTAATCTGTACTTATATGGAAATATCTATACCATAATAAATAAATTAACATTTTCACAGGCTCAGAGAGATTAAGTTGCTTACTCAACATCGTTTAGCAAGGTGGTGAGTTGGGAGTTCAGTCAACCCAGAGGATCAGTCTGAAGCCCACATTAAGAATGAGAGAAGCCCAGGAGGGACTGAAGGCTTTGGTTCTGTAAAAAATGGTTCAAAACATCAGCACTGTGGATGCAACTAGATGGCAGCTAGAGAAGGAAAAAAAAGGATTTCTCAATAGGATTAAGGTCCAACTGCAGTGAGAGAGCAAGTACTTGTGGCCTGTAGGAGTTTTCTAAGAACCAAAAATGTAAAGGAAAAGGTTCTAGCTCTAGAGGCAAAATACTGTGTGGTCATGTGTTCACCTCACTTGGCAGGAAATTTACTTTGAACCATTTTCCAATTATTCTACTTGAGAATAAACAGAGGAAGGTGGAAAGAAGAAGAAAGAAAGAAAAAATCTGCTCACCTAATTTACATTTCCCATTACTCTGATTATTTTCCTCCAACCCCTACAACTGCATTGCTTTATTATCCTATGCTTGTTTTACAATAATGCATGAACCACAGCAACATATGTTCTAGAAAAGCACTATCCAATAGAACTTCCTGTGATGATGGAAACGTTCTACAACGGCACTGTCCAATATGGTAGCCCCCAGCATATGCGGCCCCTAAGCACTAGAAATGTGGCTAGTGTGACTGAAGAATTGCATTTTTAAATTAATTAATTATTTTTGTGTGAGTAAGATTAGCCCCTGATCTTAAATCCACTGCTAATCTTCCTCTTTTTACTGAGGAAGATTGGTCCTGGGCTAACATCTATGCCCATCTTCCTCTACTTTATATGTGGGATGCCTGCCACAGCATGGCTTGATAAGTGGTGCGTAGGTTCGCATGCGGGATCCAAACCTGCGAACCCTGGGGCTCCACAGCAGAGCGCGTGAACATAACCACTATACCACCAGGTCGGCTCCTATTTATTTATTTTTTTCAGGGAGAGATTCACCCTAACATCTGTTGCCAATCTTTCTCTCTCTCTCTTTTTTTCCCCCTCCCCAAAGCCCCAGTACAGTTGTATACTGTAGTTGTAAGTCCTTCTAGTTCTTCTATGTGAGCCACCACAGCACGGCTGCTGACAGACAAGTGGTGACCCAGGATTTGAACCCAAGCTGCCCAAGTGGACCACACCAAACTGTAACCACTAAGCCATCAGGGCTGGCTCTTAAATTAATTTAAATAATTTAAATTTAAATAGTCACAAATCGTCTCTGATCCTTTAGTCTCCAATTTCAAATTACACATGTCAAAACCAAGAACTTGAACATCTACAATATTCAAAATCTTTTTCTGTCATTATAATGTGAAGCAGTAATTCAATAGCAAATCTATTTATCAAAATCCACATTCTGTAATCATCTGTCTTCAATCTAAATTGTGAAAAAAGCAAAAATTTCCAAGATTTTGACTGTGCTGATACTGTTTCATAATGCTCCCTCCCTGTTACTAGTTTCCCGCTCACTGGGCTCAGCTGGTGATGAAGAAACCTGGTTTGTTGTTGTTAGTTTACATCTTCATCTGAACACCTAAAAATCTGGAATCTCCATGTTTAACAATGACTTTTGAAAAAATCATTATTCTACCAATTTATATTTTTTGCTTCTGATGATCTCTTGCTAAGGACTAAAAATACATGAAATGTATGTTTACAAGCAGCAATGATGTCATAGGTTTATTAGCTCAAGGTCACCCACTTTTCAGTCTGTATTAAGTTATTCAACTTATTTTTCAGAATGTCTTCCTCAAATATGTCACTCTGAGACACAAACATAAAAGCCTAAGACAAAGCCCCTGTCCTCAAAGGCATACAAGTTATTTAAGGAAACCACCCTTATATCTAAAAGGCCAAGACAAATATTAAACTGTTCTCCAGTAGTCCACTTTTTTGTGTGTGAGGAAGATTAGCCCTGAGCTAACATCTGTGCCAATCTTCCTCTATTTTGTATATGGGATGCTGCCACAGCATGGCTTGATGAGTGGTGAGGAGGTCCACGCCTGGGATCCGAACCTGCAAACCCTGGGTCACCGCAGCAGAGCGTGCAAACTTAACAACTACGCCACTGGGCCAGCCCCTCACAGTTCACTTTTAGGCAACACTAATTGTGTGCTTCCTAGGACCCAGCTCTGGGTTAAGCATTTCGTACATGTCATTCTCAATGAATAGTCATGGCAACCCTCTACGGGAGCTACTAATACACTGTCTTCATTTTAAAGATATCTGAGGCTTTGACAGGCAAAGTCACAAGGCCAGTAAATAGCAAAGCTGAGATCTGACCCTAAGTCTGCCTGATCCCAGAGCCCAAGCCTTTAACTCACATATATAACTATCAATGTATAGATCACAATTATATATAATATGTATAATGATTACACAACAAAATTATTCAGTAAATACATATGAGCTTCTCTCATTACTCTCAGATTGGAACGCTCTCTCCGTCAAGCCTGGCTCCTTCAGCAGGTGTCCTCAGTATCCTTCATCTTTTTCACAACAGTGTATTAATCATAGCACTATGTTGACGAACCCTTGACTACAGGCATGAACTCTAGGTGTATCATTTTCAACCATTTTCCCCACTGATTTTTCCAAAATACCTTAATATATTCTGCTCTTTGCTAAGTTAAGAACTTTGTGTCATATTTGGTGATAAAGGAGTATTTGTAAGTCTTAGGCATCTTCAGTATGGATAGGGTAATTTCTTCACTAGTTGTTACTACCATGATCTGGAAACGTGATTTCTACCTTTCTACTTGCAAGCGGTACTTTTGCAGGGATTGCTCCCAGGACATTCAGTGTGCTTTAAGAATCAGCAAATTAAGGACTATTACAATAAAACAATGCGAGTAGACTGTAAAACTTAAGGTTGCTCAAGCAACTTTTAGACAAGTACCACAAAAACCAAAAAGGCATGTGTATATATGGAATATGTGTACACACCTTCATGAAATGTTAAACCCCAAATTATTACACGTAGTCACTCCTGGGAAATGGAACAGGTGGGCTAAAGGAAGAGGGGAGGAGAGGAGGGGGCACTTTCATGTTTTACTTTATACACTGCTTTACTGTGGTCATCTTTTACTTTTAATGAGTATATTACTTAAACAAATTGAAACCTTAAAATATTTTAAAGGTCAGAATGAAAGGATATAGAAACGTTTATTGGTTGAAAACTAACCTTAAGTTGGAAAGTCTCAAATAAATGCTTTTTTAAAGACTGAAATATCTGGCCATGCATATAAAAAAGTAAAACTTAGAAATATTACAGTAGCTACAATGTTTTCTAGTATGTTTCTGAAACAAAATTTTAATGAAATGTATCATACATTCTAAAATGTCCTCTTCCTGTAAAAACTAAGTTTGCTAGAGTCAGAGGGTCTTTTAAAATCTAGCCGAAATCCCACACTTTAAAAACAAAGAAATGAGGTTCAGGAACGTTAAATTCCTGAAGGTCAGAGTTAGCAGGAGAGTTGAGTTCTTACCAAAGAACGTGTTTAGGAGTCTCCCTGCTGCTTCAGCCCTTTTCAACCAGAGGTGGGCCCCAGAAGCATGAGAAATACTGGCTGAACCCACTTCCCTCCCAACCCCATGCCATGGCACCAAATCAGAATCTCCATTCATGAAGACCCACCTCGTACAATTTCCTAGACGTTCCCAGGTAACGTGGCCATCGTCCCTTGCTAACCATCTTGGGCCAAGAGCTTAAGAAAGTTGAAAAAAATCCATGCTCTCTTATTTTAATACTCTCCTAAACACAAAATTTGTTTTTAGTCCCTGTAATTATCGCTATTGGCCATATTCTGGAACAAAGCGTATTATCCATTACTCAAGAATACCATTTGAGATATAGAGAAATATAACAGGACTATGGACTTATGAGAGATAAACAGTACTTAAGAACCGTAATTAACACCGACGAAACTACTTCAAAGAAACAGCCAGGAGAGCCTACGTGAAGATTCCAGCTGCTCTTAAGTTACTTATTAGCCTAAAATATCTTCCAGAATCTTTCCGGCAAAGCTGCAACTACTGATCCAAATCATTAAACCCTGTTAGAACATAAGTTAACAATGAAATGTAGTCTTTCCAATATAAAAGAAAACAACAATCTGAACGGTTGTACCAATTTCCGTTTAACAGCATATTTCCTTCTTTTTGGAAAGGCCCTTTGTAGGATGTTGAATGGTGGCCCCTCCCCAAAAGATATGTCCAGCCTGAAACCTGTCTATGACCTTATTTGGAAAAACAGTATCGAAACATGTAATGAAGTATCTCAAGATCAGATCACCCTGAATTTACAGTGGGTCCTAAATTCAATTAAGTGCCCTTTGAGGGAAAAGCAGAGAGGTTTGAAATACACAGACATAGAAGAAGGCCACGTAAAGATGGAGGCAGAGACTGAAGAGACGCTGCCACAAGCCAAGAAACGCCAGGAGCCCCCAAAAGCTGGAAGAGACGAGGAAGGATTCTTCCTTAGAGACTTCAGCAGGACGTGTGGCCCTGCCAACACCTCTAGAACTCTGAGAGAATAAATTGCTGTTGTTTTAAGCCACCCAGTTTGTGGTAATTTGTTACAGTAGCCTTAGAAATTTAATACACCTATAATTCAGATATCAAACAAAAGTACTGCAAGAATACCAAAAAGAGAAGAATCAGGAAAGAACTGCAAACAATTCCATATTTCAAAGTTAAAGATTCACATTATTTTCTATAATTTATTATTGTCTTCATTTGAAATGTTAATGACTTTATAGAGTATCACTCCATACACAGGACAATGAAAAGGCAGAGGATTAAAAAGAAAATCTCAGACCCAAAGAGGACTTTGGGTAGGAAAGTATCAAATGCTCCCAATAATCCAAGTTAACTGTATGCTTTCCCTCAAAAGGAAAGGGAAGCAGGCTGCCTCAGCTCTGGGGGGACCTCCTATATCTTTGAATGTATTATTTCTCATATTCTTTCCTCCCTCATAATAGAAGAAATAAGAATTGCCTAAATATTTTTCAGTAACCCTATTAACAATCATACATCTAGCTTAATGCCTATAAAATACAAAGTCCCAGATAGAAAGTTGTTTCAACCCAGGATGAAGACAGAAAAGACCCTTTTATTCTGAATAAACTGAAAACAATTTCTCTCTGTCCTTTAAGAGTTCATTTAACAAGCAACATGGGCCTCAGGGCACAATGCGATTAATTTAAAAAATTATTTTCACAACTAATTTACCTAGTAAAATATTCTCTTTAGTCAGAAAAATTTACTTGCTCGCTCTACATTTGCCAAAACTATCCTTTCTCTTTTAGCCATAATGACCTCTCGTTCCCCTTATATACAGGCTAAGAAAAACCAGCAAAATGCCTACTGTCAGGGAAAATTAACATAAACTACACAAAATAAATACATTGGATATGAGAGGTTAGAAGTTAGACAAAAGTGCTACAGAACTTTATGGGATATGTGTTTTAAACTTTGGGCTCCTGAATAATTGTTTTTATTTTCATGGTGTACTATTGAAAGATAGCCTGCTTTGAGTAAGTTAAACTATCAAAGAACTATAGAGACTAATCAAATGTATGAAAATAAAGGAAGCAATACAATTAGTAATTATTCTAATTTTTTAAATGAAGTATTAAATTAAGCACAGCACAGAGAGATGGGAGAGCAGGAGACACTGACTCAGATCCCATGTGCACTTGACTGTCACTCTGCAAACACTTTTCCATGGGATGTTCTCATCTAAAGATCTGTACCCAACCAGCTTTAACAAAGTGAAAATGTTCTCAGAACAGGGCTGTTGACTGCAATTTACAAAGATCACAACTGAGATCCAGAGCATGCAGTGGGTGGATGGAGGGCACCATAGGCAGGAGAAAGACAGAAATTAGACCAAGGACAGCATTTCCCTGTGCAAACTGCTTCTCTCTTTTTTTTTGGTGAGGAAGATTGGTCCTGAGCTAACATCTGTTGACAATCTTCCTCTTTTTGCTTGAGGAAGTTAGCCCTGAGCAAACACCTGTGCCCATCTTCCTCTATTTTGCATGTGGGTCACCGCCACAGCACGGTTTTATGAGTGGTGTAGGTCTGCACCTGCATCTGAACCCAAGAACCCAGGCTGCCGAAGTGGAGCATACTAAACTTAACCACTATGCCCCCGGGCCAGCCCACGTTCAGACTTCTTAAGACTCCTCTTCCAACAGGTGAAATGGAAATCACACAAATTTCGCTAATATTTAAAATCTTTATCAGTCAACTGAAAAATAAGTATTAAGCAGCAAGTATACACGTATCATGGCTGGTTCTATGGTGCCTACAATAAATAAACATGGGGTGGTCCTGCCCCCCTAGGACCTGAACTAGCACTGGATCCCCACCAAACGCAGGCAAGATGAGCATCCACGCTGAAAAAGCAGAGCAGACGTAGGAAGACAGGCAGGGAGGCTGAGTATCACCGTTCTCAGGCTTGTTCTTAAAATACAGATTGCCTTACAGGCCAAGAGTGAACACTCAATTTTTCCTATAGTTATCACTCAACATCCGTCCCCTTGGAGCCTTAGACTGTGAGCTCAGAGATGCTCCGCAGTACCGCGCCGTCTTTATTTAGGTGGTGTTCTAAGGCTGCATTTAATTACAGCCCGTCTAGAGCTCTTCTGGCAGCTGCAGCCATCTGAGCAGCCATTGTTTGTCACTGCAGTCCTGGTGCCGGCAGGATTAGGCTTGGAGCCAAAAATGGAATTCTATTCACAGGCTGTCAAGGCTGGAAAGGCCCTCAGAACTCATTTAGTTCAAACTTCCCGAGTCCCATAGAAAACCTTCATAAAATGAATCAAATGACCAGTCTAAAGTCACACCGGTAGTGGCTGAGCAGGAATTTGCACCCTGAAATCTCTAGACTTGTCTTCTGGTTTTAATTCTGTCTTACTAGCTATTTCTTGTTGAAAAGTGACAGTAATAAAATGTTAAGATAACGTAAGATCAAAAGCCAAATGCAATTTATTGGGAATTGCCTTCACCATTCCTATAAATATCAGATATGGCAGAGATAGAGACGGAAGAAGCCCAACCCACTTAATAACATTAATATCACGCTGACAAAAATAGGCTAATCTCACTTAGACACTTAAATGCAAAATCTTAAAATATTGCTCCTTAAAATAATTTTACCAAATGATATTCAGCAATATATACAAAAAATACAATAACCCTTGATAGAGTTTATCCTTAAAGAATTCAAGGTTAACAGATTTTAGGAGGAAAAGTATATCATCATTAAACATGTGCAGAAAAGGCAATGAGTAAAACTTGACTTCTTTCCGACTTTAAGGATAACACACTTCCTTATAAAATCAAAAATAAGCAGAAGGAACAGGTAAGAAAACTCTATAATTCTTCCTTAAAATAACTGCATATCTTTGGAAAAAGATCACAAATAGGTAAACTTATTATTATGATTTTTTAAATGAATTCCTGCCATTGTAAGTGACTGGCCCTTCATTTCCTTCCTTTGCAGCTATCAAATGTTACCGGAAACCCTTGGAAGTTGTTTGCAGCTGTAGCTATTTCCTATTGCACTTTGTTCAGCCTCGGTTCCAGCCACAATAAAATGCCATTTACTTTGAGAAAAAAAAGTTGTAACGTGATACTGGACTAGAACACGGATGAGTACCCAATCTATCTATTAGCTATTATAGCATTTGATGACCTTACCATGCTTTAGGAATTACTGCACATAAACACTCTCTCTCTATATGTGTGCGTGTGTGTGTGTGTGTGTGTATGTACGTAATTTACATATATATATCACCAAATTTATCTGCAAACATGTCCTATATTGAATATAAAATAATTCTATACTAAATACTCTATCCTACATGTAAACAAATGAATGCAAAACAGGCCACTGCATAAAGATGTCCTCTAAAAAGCATAAGAAGCTATAACTTAGTAATTTGAGCATGAATATATCTACTCAGAATAAGGGAATGAAAAAATCAAATGGAGGAAATGGTAAAGATTTAATAAGTGCACATATAGCCAATCACGAGAGCTGGAATTTTAAGCTCTGAAATATTTATAACGGGATACACCAACACAAAGAAGTGTGAGAATTCAAAACTTGGAAATATTTTATCTTCTAATGAGAAACAGTTATTTCTCCAAGTAGAAGAGATCTGATTAATGGTCTATCATCAACTTGCTAAATCTTCTCTGAAATTTTAACCTTGATAACTAATATTTTAACTACCTATTCTTCAAAGAGTAATTTTAATAACCTAGAGAAGCAAAACACAGATCATCTTTTCTATGTCTCCATCACTTAGAGCAATGGGAAAAAATTTCAATTTTTATTTCAGAAATATCAAATAGTCTACCTCACTAGAAATAAATCAACAATTTAACTGGTCCAACTGGTAAATACATCAACACAGCAGATGTCAGAAAATTATCATCAACCTGTTTTTGTATAGTTTGCAAGCTAAGAATGGATTTTACATTCTTAAATGGTAGAAGAAAATCAAAAGAATAATAATATACTGTGAAATATGAAAAGAACATGAAATTTAAATTTCAGTATCCATAAATAAAGTTTTATTGGAACACAGCCACGCTCCTTTCATTTCCATACTGTCGATGCTTTCGCTCTACAGGGACAGAACTGAGTGGCTGTGACAGACAACTGTATGGTCTGCAAAGCTTAAAATATTTACTACCTGGCCCTTTACAGAAAAAGTTTAATGAGCCTTGAGGTACACGGTTAATAAAACTAAGTTTAAACATCTAGTGTTATTTAGAAGCTTCCTGCTTTTTGGTCTAAAGATATCATAGAAATAAGATAAGCTAAAAAGCAACAATCATATAATGCAGGAACTCTTAATACAACGAACAGAAAAGGGGCAGAAAAACTGGCTCCCAGACCACATTTACATCCCAAACCCAAAGGCACACAGAGTGAATGTGAGACTGTGCACCGAGAAGCAGCAGTTGCAAAATTCAAGTCCCTCTGGCTCCGACCTCCAGATGGCCTCAACCTCCCTGAAGTCATATAATAATTTGTAAAATGGAAAAAATACAAATGAGGAAGACAGCAGACTCCTGGTATTTTCAGTCGCTACCCATCTCACAGGGCTTCTTGTAAAGATGAAGTATGTGAGTGCTTGTAATATATAAAGCGCAATGTACATAAGTGACATCTGTCACTGCCCCTCTGGCTCCTAATGGAAGTTTTGGTCCAGTCTGATCTAAAAGTGAAGTCAAGAGATGGTAGAAGGGTGGTAGAGTGGTACAAGAAAGATCAGAGAGAATAAGACAGACAGCAAAAGAAGGAAAGCCCATGGGCCAGCTCCAGGGGCCTAGTGGTTACGTTCGCGCACTCTGGGCCCAGACCTACACCACTCTGTTAGTGGCCATGCTGTGCTGGTGACCCACATACTAAAAAATAGAGGAAGATTGGCACAGATGTTAGCTCAGGGTGAATCTTCCTCAGCAAAAAAAAAAAGGAAGTCCAGGTTTGCTGGTTTCTCTTTTGCTGTCTCCTTCAAGCTCCACTCTCAAGGGTGACAGGCATGTGATAGTCTGATGAAAATCAGCCCAAAGGCAGAGAATCAGCAGGACTCATAAGATTCGAACAGTGCAACCTGCTCCAGAGACAGTAATGAGAAGAGATCCAAAGTAAGGCTCACTCCCCAAAATACAAGAATAAAGGAAATGCTAAGAAAACAGGAAGCTGAAACAGCCTCAAAATTGTTCTTAAATCACGTAAAATTTTAAGTGAACAGAAACAGATCCAGTAACTGTCAAAGAGCTTAAACCCTTTGAAGAGGTACATGCAGACACACAGAAATCACACACACAAACATATACATATATTCAAAAAGGATGACTCTATTTCTACTTAACATACATTTCTGATGAATTTATTTTTAACCATAAAAATATTCTTTCTCAGTATATTTGTTCCCAAACGGAAGATGTACATCAATGAATGAGAAGACGTAAAAAGTCTAATTGTCTAATACATTTATCAGACAATGTAAAATCAGTGGATCAGGAAAATGGGCAATGAAAGGTACATGGATAGGAACATATATTTCTATAATAAATAATGTGGTGAGTCCATCAACAACTATAATAAAGTCATTTTTCTAAAGCAGAGCATCTAATACTGTTAAGGGAAAAACTCAAAATGCATGGCACTGAGTTAGTATGCTACCACCTGTGTAAAAGAGATGAGGAAAAAATAACATGTATTCTTGCTTGTACATGAGTGAAAGAAACTGCAGATACTAGTTGCCTCAAAGTGTTTTAAAACATGGGTTTTATTATTATGCAGGTATGGGGAGCCCAAGAGATCAAGAGACAACTGTCACTCGAAAGAGAGTTTGTTAACACAATTCCCAAGAAGAGGATGCATGCCATCCTCTAAGAATCAGCTAGCCCTGACAGGGGCAGTCTCTGCTGTCAGTGAGGCAGGTGCCAGACACCAGAGCATCAAGAATACAGAAAATAAAATCTAGTTAATATATTAAGGAAAAGAACTGACTGTCTGCGGAACTGAGCAGGAAGAAAAATTTTCACTGGATATCATTTTGTACCTTTTGAATTTTGCACTATGTGAATGCATTAGCTATTTATAACAAGCAATATAATTTATGAAGTATGTTATTCACATACACCCCCCCACCCACCCAAACACACATCTACTTTCCAGCTTGGTAAGCAGAATATACTGATAATGAATGGTATTTCGAGGAAGGAGGCCCAGCCAGAACTGGAGGATCCCCATTCTGGGCATTAGGTACAACACAGAGATACAAGTTTGCAGAGGAAATTGTACAGGGTTCTATATTTCTACGAACTCCAGAAACACACCCAGGATGTTATTAAGTTTCTGTTTAAAGTAAATCTAGAAATTCAGTATTTACTCCTTAAAAACACAAAACATCTTGGTTAAGAAGATTCATACTACTTATTAAATGAGGGTTTAACAGTATATACATATTTATGGCAGTTCTAAAATTAAATAAGCATTTTTTTCTGATTAAAAAGCAATAGTTGAAACACACGGACAGAGAGAACAGTTTGGTGGTTACCAGGGGAAGGGGTATGGAGGGTGGGCATAAGGGGTGAAGGGACGCATTTATATGGTGACTGACAATAATGTACAACTAAAATTTTACATTATAAAATATTATGACATCAATTAAAAAAAAAAAGCAACAGTTGAACTTCCACTTCACTAGGCGGTGAGATTTACCCTCCAACATGAACCAAACGAAAAAACAGACAAAATAAATGGAATAATGGTTTTCGGGACACCAGACATCAGGCAAAGAAAGACAGTGATCCCTGAGCGATGGGAACAAATGAGGTGAGACTTACGACCGTCCCAGCTCACTGCTTTGAGACAGCTTCCAGACAGTTATTCACTCCTAGGTGAAATCCAAGAGAAATGGAAGTGCATGTCCACACAAAGACTTACTCTCAAATGTTCATAGTGGCTTTATTTGTAAGAGCCAAAAAGTGGCAAGAACACAAACGTTCACCAACAGGTGACTGGATAAACACATTGTAGTAGTATCTATACAAGGGATGTACAGCAATAAAAAAGAAGGGACTACTGACACTCACTACAACATGCACGAACCTCAGAGTAAATATGGTAGGTCCAAGAAGCTGTACCAAAAAAAAGAATATATATACCGTATGAGCCCATTTACATAAAATTTTAGGAAATGCAAACTAATATTTAGTGACGGAAAGCAGATCAGCGGTTGCCTGGGATGGGGGCAGAGAGGAGAGTGGGAGGGAGGGGACACAAAAGGCCCCAGGAAACTTCTGGGAGCGAGAGATACATTCACTGCTTGATTGTGGTGATGGTTTCACAGCTATACAGGTATGCCAAAGCTTCTCAAACTGCAGACTTTATACATGTACAATTTACTCTCTGTCAATTATACTTCAACAACATTTTTTAAAACTAAAGACCAATACTTGATTTGTATTTGGAACCAAACTTCCTTCAAAAACTTGGAAAATACCAAACATACAGATAAGAGAATAAAACTATGGTCTTTTCTAAAGCGTGCACAGGCCTAAAAGTAACACTTCAAAATTATCGCCAATTATAACCAGCATATCACTCCTCAAAAGTTCAAATTGATAACACTGCTAAAAAGACATTTTGCTAGGGCAGTTTCAGTGTCCTGAGGTTACTTGTGGATAATGAAACCTGGGAAGGGCACACTGGTCCCTATTGTTCGGGACTCCCCTTCTTCTCTGTCCTTGACATACCACAAAGCTGTGACGTGTTTGTCTGCAGGAGCTGGGGCTGTCAAGGCTCAGACAATCGAACATTCCATGCTCTCGTTTCTCTCCCATCTTGAGCAATTGCACAATTCATGTTAAAAGAAGCAAACTGACCCTAACTGATATTGGACACAATCAAACAAAAAACTGTTATAAAAATTTCTGGTGTCCACAAAAGGGTATCAGAAAAGGAAAACGGATCAAGTCTCTTGTGCTTGTACACTCTGAAAAAGAAAATGCTCCTCCACTCTACTTATGAACAAATTAATAAGAAGCATCTGAGATGCAGAAACAGTTCCTGGCACCATAATCAAGCACAAAAACTTTAACCGGAAGACAAAAAACATTCAAAAAATGCTCAAACTTGTCATTTGGAACCCAAACTTCAGATTATCAAATCCAGTCCTAGGAAGGGTTTTTTGTTTTTGTTTTTGTTTTTTAATACTTTGTCAAACGATGACAAGAGGAGAAAAAGGTACTGAGGAAATGTTCTCCTCTCACCAAAATGACTTAGTGAGGTCATCCCACTTACGTTTATACAAAACATTCCAACGAATTACATGTAGACTCTCAAAAATAGGTCGTTATTTATAAAAATAACAAATATTATCCTTTAACCCTTATTCTGGTATTTAAGGTTTTCCATCAAGGGTAGCCATTCTCCCATACACTCACCTAACTTCATCTCTTGACCACTAATACTCGCCATGCCTTCAAATTGTCCCCCAACACGACAAATATCCCCTACCTCCTCTCCACCCATCCACTTTCACCAACTTCAAAATCAGCCCAGTAACGTTCCCAAGGGCCCTCGTCCTCCTGAGCACACCCACCACATCAGTCTGCTTCCCACTTCCTCCAGAGGGGTTTACTAGAGCCTGTGGCACACTATGAGCTACCCACCTGTTTCTCCTTGCTATGTCACTTATGCAGACTACAATCACAGCATCTCTTACTGTGCTGTAAACAGAGCAGAAGCTCAGTGAACACCTGATGTGTAAACAAACAATTTGAGTAACAATGAATGTAGACTTTCTCTGGTCTGCTGGACATTTTCATAATCACCAGGGTCCTAAACTGATCTTTACTGCTAAGGAGCAAGTAGACTCATTTTACTTCATCATGTGTTTATCCAAAGGAGATGCACACATTTATCAACCTACTAAAATCTTGATGATATTATGTATAGTTAATAGAGCAAATGTAACATATGCAAGTGGGAGAGGCTGTGACATCTCCCATAAATGATTCTGGGCGCTCTGCACTCTGCATCCACGCGTCTTGACGGGTGTGCAAAAACGCTCATCACTCATCATAAAATGTAACGACCTGGAAGCCAGTTTTCCCTAAGATCCCAATGGAAAAGCCTCACTCTTGCCCAGATCTCTTAATTTCCAGCCCAGTGATTCTCTCACTCACCCATTAATTATTAAGTAACATGATTTAGGGTCTCCAGGTGGTGTTCTGGGTCAGTAAATCACAGGAACTTTCTCCTTCCAGACTGTCTTTCATCAGCTTTTACAATCTGGCCCCCATAATACTGACCTAACCTATTAAACATAAGTCTAAAGTTTTGAGGAAGATGTATACTTTGAGGCATTACTCCTTGGATCCTAAGGATCATGCCCAAATTTTCTGCTGAGTTGTGGGAACAGAATCATCTAGAGACAGACCTTGTGAAGCTACATTTACTATATTCTTTAATAATGCCCATGCAAAAATATGGTTATTTCTTGACTTTAGAGACATTAAGTGACTTGTGGAATGATCAGACTTTTTTACTCACCACACAGTTTATAATATACTTCACAACAAATATTCTTGTGTACTAACTATAGTTATTCTCCGATATTATCTGCCTTCAAGTCATAAGAAAACCTCTTCGTAATCCTGATGAATTTTCTCCTGCTGTCCTGCCAGCAGGATGCATGTGCTTCCCACCCAGGGGTTTGGGAGCTAGCTGTGGACTCGTGGAGGGGATTTATTCTCCCTGAGGATCAGTTTAGAAGTCTGCAGACATTCTTCCTAAGAGCTGTCAGAATAGAGAGATGTAAAGAGGAGAGGCGATGCCACATTATCACCTTTCTACAAGACATAACACCACAGCGATGATGTCATCATCACAGAGGCCCCAAAGATAACCAAGGTTCAAGGCTCCCCACAATAGCTCTATCTACATAATTTCCTTAAGTTTTTTTATTCTCTCCTTCTCCTCAACTATACATTATGCCCAGACCTATAGTATTTGCTCAGATGCTCAAAAGGACATTTATTGCTTGCTTGCTGTCTCTTCGCAGAGAACTTAACCTAATCTATAAGAGATAGAAGCCATAAGAAAAATGAAAACATTTAAAGTCTAATTTCACAAGCAATTTTAAAAAAGGGGGCAGTGATGTTCTTGAATTACCACCTCAAGGCTTTAACTTCTAGATTTCTCTGTTGCTCAAAATCTGTGATCCCCTGCTTCCAGGCAAATAGTTTCTTGACTCTGAAATGCTTCTCCACAATTTTTATCAACTTGTAATCTTTCTTCTTCTATATTTGATACTGCCTTCTAACTTCTTAGCTCTTAGTTCTCTTTCATTTTATTTCACAAAGATGAGGCTGAACTTGGTTACCATCTAAGCAGTAAAAACAGTACACAACTACACTGTTTAAACAGCCTTCCAGAAGCTGCTTCAGTCTTCATGTTCTGGTGTAATCTCTTAATTCCAGGCTTCTGTCTTGGGCTCAGGGTGCTGCACCCTACCCCTAATGCTTCCAAAAGAAAAACTCTCAGATCCCGCTTCTCTCCTATATAATTAAATTCTTATAGGGCTCAAACATTCTTAATCAATTACTGGTTTCCTAAGAATCCAAACTCACTCCTATTCTCTATCCCAGGAACATAACGGAGTTTGGCCAAAGAGTTAGAGCATAACTATCTCAAAGCAAAAGTAAATCCTAATACACTGAAATTAAATCCTGAACTTATGTTTACTCTTAACAATCAAAAAAGACAGTCTCTGTGAACGTCAGGTTGAAATATGCTGACAAGAGGTTTAAAAACTAACATTTTAATATGCTTTTTTAAGAGACAAAATATTACATACACAGGATGTCTAGCGGGTACCTTCTACGGGCACTTTGTTACACAGATAGTGAACTCAAGCTTCTTTCCACCTTAAGAATTGCTTCCTTTTCAGTGCAACAATGGAAATTATGAGATAAAAATGGTACAAAAAAAGGGATAACAAAGACTGATAAGGAAGCCGAGAATGCCTCCTAAATTTTGATTTTTGTATATTATTTCCCAGACATATCAAATAGACAACCCAGAAACTGAACAGGCCAGCTCCTCTAGAATAAGGAAAGAACAAGCAAAGACATGCGAGAGGCACGAAATTATAGTAAATCTCCCTCTTTAGAATTCATATTTAGATTCTACAGAAAAGTATTGCATCACTGAAACTTCTGGGTCCAAAGGCCAGTGATCCACTTGATAAGAAGTTTTATTTTCCCACAAATAAACTGTCCTCTCGGTGTCATATGGTGGTTCTTGTTTTAACTCCGATCAAGAAATAGAAGGGTGCAACCACCCACATGTGAAGTTTTCACTGCATAAATGATAGCTATGCTGAACCTTTTTTGGGGAAATACAAAGTGAATGAAAAACTAAGACAAGAGTAGATGCACTGTCAAATGTAAAAGAACAAAGATTAGACGTCTATAAGGATTTTGGAAGAGGATTTTGGAGTCAAGGGGCTATCTGCTTAGAAGCAGGCAGTCGGATACTGAGAGGAGAAAACAATTAGAAGAAAAACTTAAGGTATCAGTTCAAGAGAGTGACTGCTCCCAGTTTGAAAATTGTTTAATCCTGGTCCCTTACTGCCTGCAGAGACACAGCACTGTTCTATGGAAAAATTCTAAAACAACATAAAAAAAACTACCATGAACTGTGAAATAAACACTTCTGACATTCTTCATATAAAGCAGAGTTAAGAAAACTGGAATACTTAGCAGCGATAGAATTTGCATTAAGTCTAAGATATATCACTAATTTAGGAGCTATTACCGAAACAACGGTATTTGCTTTTTAACCTACAAGTGAAACTGCACTCATGAGCAAAACCATAAAACAGCTTTATAAAAACAAATTCAAAGGAAAAAAACATCCGGACTAAATTTTCACCTGGAAATAAAGGGTTGTTTTGAATAACCCAAAAGGAAAACGATTTATTAAAAACTAAAGAAAAGTGGCAAACTAAGAAAATTAATTCTTAAATTTCTCCATATCAGGAGAGCACAAGCAAGAACATTTCATCTAACAGTATTAACACACACCTGTTTTAGGATGTATCGAAAAGAACCCTTGTGGATTTCCACTTGTAATTCTGTACATCAGCTTGTCATTAGAGCTAGAATCTGGGTCAAACGCCTCAATTTGGACCACAGATACATCCTTGGGAGAATTTTCCATTATTTCTGGATAATAAACAGGCTCTGAGGTCTGGGGTGCATTGTCGTTGACATCTTCAACCTCGATGTAGATCTCGATAAATGACGAAAGAGGTACAACACCCTGATCGGCTGCATAGACCGTGAGCCAGTAATGGGAGGTCGACTCCCGGTCCAGTCGATCTGAAGTCTCTATGACACCTAGAGAGAAAGAAGAAGAAAATCATGAGGTAGCATGTCAACAACAACAAACTGCCACTTTGAGAAAGTGTCAACCTAAGTGACAACTCTGATTTATTGATGGCGTATGTGTCACTTACAGCTGTGTGCTCTTGAGCAAGTTACCTAACCTCTCTGTGCCTCAGTTCCTATAAAATGGAGATGATGGAAGTATGTTCCTCATAGGCTGATTACATAAACTAATACACACATAATGACTGGAATAGCACGTGGCACATGATATCAGCTATAAACGTATTTCTCATCATTAGCATTAGTTGTGAGGCAATATGTGGAGCCCTTTACAAATATTATCTCATTTAAGTCTCAAAACAGCCCAGTGAGGTGGGTATTGAGAGTCATCTAATGCCCTAATACTTGGTTCTTCCAAGGATGAAATTCACGGTGGGTTGAGATCTGGTGAGTTTCCTAGAGGTTGATCAGGGACTCAGAGACAAAAGCAGAGATCTGAGCCCCACGGTCCAGCAGCCCCTACATCCCACACTGCAATCCTCTGACCACTGCTACCATTCAGAGAAAGAGGAGCAACACGCCTCTACAGTCTCAGTCTGGCAGACACACCCTTTATGGTGGCCAAGAAAACACAGAGCATAGCCTTTCCAAGCCCAGAAGAAGGGACTGCTCAGGTCTCTTGCGGACTGAATCTTTCAGTTTCTCTCAATCACCTTAAACAAATGGCAAGACAACCAGTGTGCTAAAAACATAAATTCTCCCACTATGCTATAAGCCCCACGAGGGCACAGACTGAATCCTTTTCAAATACCAGTATACCCAGCACCTTACCCAAAGCCCAGTTATTATTTACTAAATGAATGAAAATGAATAGATATCTTAACTGGAGTTTATACAGAAAAGTCCCCAGCTGGGACCCAAACTAGGACATATTTCTTATTAAGTCAACTAGTAAAAGTTGGAGTTAGATAATTAGAAAGGAAAGAGTGACAGTGCCTGTAACGTTTTGGCCCAGCCATTGAAACCAGTTAAAACCTTACTTAATCCCAGGATTAACTTCTCAGGATGATGAACAGTGGAAATATCCATTTTTCTTAGGCAAATCCCATCTTTTTATTCAAGTGTCATCTTGTCCTTTGGCTTTCCCAAAATACATCATTGCGTTTTTTCTTGTGCATGAATCATTCTGAACTAATGCCACTTTTAGGGTTCAACACCACGGTCCAGGTTGGACTTTGGAAATCCTACAACTCTAGAATCACTAAAGTTTCCCATTTAATGCAAAATACTATGGGAAAAATAACAAATATCAATTTATCTGTGCTCAGAAATGAAACAGTATTTATCTCAAACATAATCAGTATTTGTTATTTTTTGATCATTATATGAATTTAAATATTTGCTTATTTGAGGTAGTTAATATCAGAAAAACTCATTTATTTTGAATGTTAGATAATCATAGCTAACACTCCCAAAGAGGTTTACAAGTTATAAATACCAAGCTTAATTAAATATTAAAATGTGAAATAGATTATCATAGAATGAATGTGTATTGCTATTTCAGAAGCATTATAATTATTTACTATTGCTTCATTAATTCTTAGTAAATCTTCAAAATGGATCTATAATAGTACTCCTGAAAATATGGAACCAAGGCACAGAACTCTTATATAAAAGGAGCTAGTTGGTCTCTGTCTGCAGCAGAGACAACTGTTAGAGAAACTCAAACACATTCTCCTGTTTCTCCAGTCCAAACGTAGTCTATGCATGTTCAATCTACTTACTAAATCAGTAAAATTACATGTTTTTTAGCCTGAAAGAAAAATGTCCTTAGTAACCAAGGGAAAAGAATCTTTTCCAGTTTCTCTTTTTCATCACTCCCATCAACTGATACAAAGGCAGTCGGGGAATAACAGAACATTCTCTACTAAAGATTACATATTAACAAAATGAATGAACACACGCTCCTCTTGTGTTCTGCCATTTCATTAAAATCTAACAATTCATTTGACAGGTGAAGGATTATTAGAAAATTTCAAGAAGACAGGGACATGGTGCTTGCATCCACCTCTTACAAATTCTAATCCTCATATAATTCATGCTGCTATCCACTTTCTAACACTGTGGCCCTCTAAATGCGATTTGTAGGCATTTAATAACAACAATAATTACAGAAGTAAAGGTGTTCTGTGTTTACTACATGGCAGGCACTACAATAACTGTCTTACATGCATTATCTTATTTAATCTTTATATCCAACCTCCCTACATATGTGGTGTTATTATCCCCATCTCATGGATGAAAAACTCGGATTAAGAGAGTTGAGGAACTTTCCTAGAATAAACAGCAGAGCTGGAGTCAAACACCATGAATCCCTGATTTCAGTGCCAGTGAAATTCTGTCAGTCCTGTCGTTAGTATGACAAAAGTGTAGGAAACAAAATTTAATGTGAAAACTCTGAAAAGTCAAGTCAAACCTCACATTTTCTCCATTTTTTTATGTCAGTATTCAGAAGGAGTTTATTAAATGTTCGTTCACATATAACAGCTTTCTCTAGTCTCAGGGTGGAAGGGAAAAACTATAAAATGCAAATATATTATGAGGTTTAAATCAGAGACAAAAACATTCATTTATTTTTATCAAGTTCCACTTCCCCTCTAGTCTGGAGGTGTCCAGACTGTAGCGTACGACTATGGGATGCCTTCTGCTGGGAACTGTCCCTCTCTCCCAACCAACCTGGCAACTCAGGGAGCAGCCAGATCCTTCTCTGCATGACCTCCTAGCCACACTTAGGAGGGGGAAGTTTCTGAGGTCCAGGTAATCTACGGATATTACTAAGGGTTAAATCTGAGACAGCAAAGTGGCTCTCCTCAAATATGGAAGAAATTAGGAGTATTAATTAGCTATTAAAATAGTAAATATGCATAACTGAGACACTCATGTTCATATTTCACGAATTCATGCACTGTATATTTTTATACATATCATACAGTGATTGCTAAAATGTTTACATTTTGATGTATTTTAATTATTACATCCTTGTAAAAGAAAGAACAAACAAAATTATTTAATACAGCTTTTAGTTAACTATAAAATACAGTGAATTCTCAACTGCCAAAGGGAAAGGAGGGCATGCTGAATAATCTCTTCTAATCAAAATGCTCCAATTCATAATAATACAAGTAAATTTACTGTATTTTTCATAATAGAAGGATTTAGTGTATGCCAAGGACTTCACTAGGTGCTTTACATGCATTAAATCATTTAAAGAACATTGAAATTGTAAGATTTTCATCCCAGCTTTACAAATGAGAAAACAGAAGCTTAGATAAAGTAAACAACTTGCCCAAGCCTTAGAGTGATTAAGAAACACAGCCATGATCAACAGTTATGTGGTGGAATCGGGATCTGAATCAGAAAGTCTGATTCCAGAATGGAGGCTCTTCACCATCAGGCTATATTGTCATCATCAGCCATAGCATCATCGTCACAGACTCCACAGCACCAAGGATGCTGAGGACCACAGGGGGATATCGCCATGATGAGAGGCCACAAGCCATTTTCAACTGCTAAAATCAGGATCCTGCCCACACTTCAAGGACAATAAAGGAGAGAAGATTCAAGGACCCTGCTTGGTCACAGGGGTTCAGGATCTGATGCCTAAGCACTATTCTAACTGCAGATTCTAAACCTAAGCACTATTCAAAATGCACAAGGTAGGTGGGAAAAGATCATACATAGGCAAAGCTATTTTGTGGACTGATTTTTAATCTGCTCAGTCACAAGATACATCCTCTTAACCCCCAGGCAGAAACTTCTGAAGCAGGCATAAAGCACTACACTGAACTGCTTCCTGAATCTAAGAGCAGACCACAGGTCCAAGAGCAGCTAGAAACAGTCTAGATAATCTGGGAAGAAAGACCAGTAGGAGATCTAGCCTTAGCCATCTCAAAATCAAGAATTGTAGCCTGGGAACCCCTTAGAAATCCTCCAGTGTGACTCCCTTGTTTTTAAAGAAAGTTGAAATGATTTGCCCAACCTGAGGAAGCAAAACAGGTAGAGAGTTTAGAATCCAGGGTAAGCCGCCTCCTGAATCAGGGGCTCATCAGAATTCCAATCATTCTTCACAGGGGTCCTGGCGTCTGAGATGACCAATATACCAACTGTCTAGAAGTCTGACCAGAAGCAGTATTCCTTCAGCCACTATAAATCCTATTCCGACACTTGGTCATCTTTCTGTTCCCAGCCCTCCCTAAAGCCACAACCAGCATTTACAGACGGATTTCTTCTGTTAACTTCAGCAGTTACCTTAACTCATGAAGAAGAAACAAATTTTCAAAATTCCATTATGAAGACTTCTAATTAGTTCCTTTAACACAGGAAGACAACACAACAGACTCCTAGCCATCGCTGGAAGCAAATCAACCTGCTGTTCATTCTCAAAACTCCACTTCACTCTTACTTCTCTCCATCCATGATCATCAACTATCAGGAACTACTTCTTTGCACACTGGGTGACAAATTCACTTTTCCTAAATAAAAACTATAAATATTTAAACTACAGTTTTAAAGACATTACTCTTCACCATATACCCACAATAATACTGTAGCATCTTTTTCGGCACATATATACATCCATACACAACTCTTCCTTGGTGGCCTCCCTCCCATCTTCGAATATCTTCCCTTCTCTCAGCTCCCTTCTTCCTCTGCCGTCTCTCCTCCTATTGCTCATTTCCTGTCACTTTCTGAGAGAGCAAAAATAGCACGTAACTCAGTGATATGTAAGTCCAGGCTGTGAAAGAGGGAGAAGTGGCAGCCCAGGCCTTGCACACAGCTCCCTCCAGCCAGACGAGAAGAGAATCAACGCTGTAAGAGAAAAAGCCAGTGAGAAGGATAACGTGGAAACGGCACCTGTCTTGTGATGAGGTTACGGTGCACAAGCAGTAGACCAGGTAGGGATGCTCTGTGTGATTCTGTGATGTACACCTTGAGCACAGAAGGCAAGTTTAGACAAGCTTGTTACAAGCACCACCCAGCAATGTTTCTCTGCTTTAGCGAAACATCACAGAAGTAATAAATGCCTAGCTTTCTGATCTCAAGACTACAGCGTTACCATTTTCAGGAAATGTTGTTAACAGGCCGAGAAATTTAAAAGAAGCCGGAAATCTGGAGCTGTTAAGTAAAAATATTTATCATTCCAAACATACTTTCTGGGATTTCAAAGCCACCACCAGATGTCACTATGGAAACTGATTTTAAACATGCAGACAGTGGGAAAAACCAGACCCAAAGAAAAAAAATACAATGTAATTGTTAAAAGAGCTTGACCAATGCAGCTCACAGCAAAATTTCTTTCTAGAAGGAGTCATTAATGTCCATGTATTTAATTAAAAGGTACTGATGTCTTCCCATAGCCTGATTATGGAAAGGTTATAGGATATAGTATCAGTTGCTCAAGTAAATGATCCAAAAGTAAATAAAGGTTTCCAAGAATAACGAATTCCTACTACCCACCAATGATGGCTAATGGCCCTGTTAACTCCAATACTGTCCTTGAATAGGAAAGGCCAGCATTCTTTCCAACTGACACAGGTGGAGCAAGAGACTTTCAACATAGTAATTTTGAAGGCCAAAGCAATGTTATAGGTAGCCACTATACTGCTAAAAATAACTTAAATGACTCAAATTTTCATAACAATAGAACACCTTTCTTCCTGGAATTTTCCTACTTTCTTTGACAGGTCTTGGCCCCCCACCAAGCCCAGTGTCAAAGCTTTCAATAACACCTTGCTATTTCAGATTCTTCAGTTATCCAACTCAAAAATACTTATAATCAGCAACAATTTGGCAACATAAATTTGCAAACCCTACCCTCCTTTCTGATATACCATGTCACGTGCATTTTTTTTTTAAATTTTCTAAAACCAAGCTTAAGGCAGCAATTATATGAACAGCTTCTTTAGTCAATCACAAGAAAAACTTAAACATGAAATATAATTTTTGATGATACTTTCCCTGTGGGCAATATGGGACTGACAGACACACTTTTCTCTCATTCCATAGTCTCATCGTAAACAGAATAACTGTTTTGGAAATAAGTATTTTCCCAAATATAAAAACAATACTCACTTTAATAGAACAGAGATATCTTCTACACACTAGAAATACAACATCTATGTTTCTACAATGAATCCATAAACGGTTATTCAATTTTTTTTCTGCTAGTTATGGAAATATCAGAAGTCCCATAATGTCATATTAAATATTAACCTGCTACAAGACATTCTTCCTGCCTTAAAATTAAATTTAAAAGTAGGCTATGAGCTCCCTACTAAAATACAAACCCTCTGAGGGCAGGGATTTGTTGTCTATTTTGTTCAGAGCTGGCTAAACAGTGGGGGCTTATGAAGCACATACTGAGAAAAGAACGTTCATCACAAACAAGGTAACTGTGAGAAATGGTCTTGGCCAAGGGGAGCCTAAGGAGACAACTAAATGGAACGTGGGATCGTGGATGGACTCCTGGACCAGAAAAAGCACATTTGGTAAAATCTAAGGAAATCTGAGTAAACTATAGGCTTTAGTTAAAATGCATTAATATTGTTCATTAATTATAACAAATAGGATGTTAATAATAGGGGAAACTGTGTGGGGGGCAGGGGCTGTATGGGAACTCTGCTCAATTTCTCTGCAAATCTACTTAAAAATTTTTTTTTTAAAAAGGATGTCCAGAGGCTGGCCCCATGGCCAAGTGGTTAAAGTTCCACGCACTCCGCTTCAGGGGCCAGGGGTTCGTGGGTTCAGATCCCGGGCATGGACTTACTCCACTCATCAGCCATGCTGTGGAGGCATCTGATACAAAATAGAGGAAGACTGGCATAGGTGTTAGCTCAGGGTGAACCTTCCTCACCAAAAAATAAATTAAAAAAAAAAGGATGTCCATCAGAGCTCATAATACGTAGATGAATTTGTTTCCTTCTTTAAGCGATAAAACTTTTTTGAATTTGTTTTTATGTCGTTTTCATTAAATACTAGATTTGGACTGATCATGCGGTTAATATTTCAGCATCTTAATGATACTTTGAAATCCAAATCTGGACTTTAAAAACCTGTATGTTAGGGCTAAAGGTTTAAATAGCAATCCAATCATATATCTGCTTACATTTTAACTTCCAAATTTACTGTAAATTTAAAGAAGATTTTTTATTACTTTGTTTTGCCTTGATAACATTAACGTCCAAAGAAAAGTGGTAAAATTAGTTTCTTGACATAAACAGTGAAATTTCTGAAATTTAATCATTCTTTAAAATGACTGCACCAATTTGACATGCAATATTATCTAATGAATCAAAATCCTTTAATTCTTTTAGATACATAAATACAGTAAATCATAATACATATATTTAATGTTCCTGCCTGCTTCTTCCATTAGTTGGCAAAATTGCATTGTTATTGTTGACTAAAAAAGAGGAACAAATGAGATAAGTGTCTGTTAAATTGAAGGCATTTAAAATTCTAAAATGGCTATTCAGTCCACTTAGGGAATGCCTCAGAAGAAATGCTTTCAGCGCTCAAATAAAAATTTTATACTTCCTTTCACCTCAAGTATACAAGACATTATCATTCACTTTACTGGTGTTGGTAATCATAAAACAAGGAAAAAGTAAAGAGTCACGTTTAATGGTTTATTTTGCAGAGAAAAATTCTCTGCAAAAAACAAATTCTAGTACTTTTAAAAACAGAATGATTATATATATATCTCACATATATATATATAAAAAATTAAAATTTTAAATGTTTGAGACCACAGAAATAAGTAAATATCCCATGCTTTTGGTAATTAAAAAAAAAGGTCAAAATAAGTAAAATAAAATAAGTCAACTAAGAAGCATCCTTCATGGGCCAAGCAAGCTGCTAGGCGGTATATACTTGCATACTGCACAGTCAACAGATACCTCTCTGCCCTCCTACAGAGTAAATCATGTTGTAAAATTCCCTCTCCAGTTTAACTGAAGACATGGTACTGATTATCACTGCGACCCAATCTTTCAAAACCAATGACTTGCCAGGAGTGTCTCGCTTGCCAGTGAGAAGCCATCTGTGATCAGGAACACAGCAAACTCAGTGAAACGATGATGATGATGATATTATAACAGCAAATACATATACAGAGCTTGTGAAATGCCAGACAGTATCTTAAGCACTTCTCATATATTAACTCATTTAATCTTTACAGCAACTCTAAGTAGGTAATATGATCATGCCTATTTCACAGATGAGGAAACACAGTGTCAACAACTTGCCCAAACTTACACAGTTCATTAGTGGTGGAACTAGAATTTAGCCCCAAAGAGACTGGCTCCAGATAATCATCCTTTCACAACTCTGAGTCTCTGGCTATGTCCTCTAATCGGATGGACGTATGAGAGCAACTGAACACAGCCTGCAGTTTCCAGAGAAAAAGTTCTGGCTTCAATGGAATGTAAAAATGTAGTGACCAGACGGAAAAAATTGGTTTTGTTATTTTCTCCAACATTTGGGGATCTGGGTAAAGTATCGGATGCTGCAAAAATTTTGTTGTTCTGTGCCATTAAGACATTAAGCACATTCCATACTATCAGGAGAAAAGGGGGATTGATTTAATGGATAATGGCACATATGATATAGCTTTAAAAGAAGACGTGTATATTAATTACATGGAAGAATGTCAGTGATATACAAATTAAGTGAAAAAATATAAATCCTTAAAAAAGCATACACAGTATGATCTTGGTTCTGTTTAGTTTTGTTTCAAAAACAAAAACCACACAAACTCACAATTACATGTGCAGGGAAAGAAAAAGTCTAGAATAAAAAAGGTGATGGAAGGACAATAAAGAAAATCAACCCAACAAACTGAAATATTTTTTTTAAATCTGTAAATTTCTATAATAGTGAATTTTGAGCCACATTTAAAATGCATACAATAAAAAGCCAAATAAAACATAAGTACCAGCAGTCCTTTAAAAGTTTTGTTAGCATAACCTTCTTGTTTTATTTTCCCTTTATATCTTAGATATACTTTCATTTCCTAGTATTTATCTCTGTTTCATTTAATCTGAGGAGATGTATAACAATTGAATATTAAGTTGTTGAAGCAGAATATCCAAAGTATTTATGTATGAAACTACTTGCAAGGTTTTAAGTCTAGGAAATTCTATAATTACATTGCCCAGAGTAAGGTCAAAAGTTAATGATTAAAAGGAAAGCTTTTTACGGAGTAACTGCCAATCTGTTTTTTCATTATTTGGATTGCCTATTTAAATTATTTTAATTAAAATGTATATCTATCAACTCTTTCAATTAAAACTGCTGCAATAACTTTAAAATTAGCTGAGGAAGCTTTTTGACTTGCAAACTTACTAAAACATACTAATTAAGTTCATAATCAGATTTTAAGCATCATGTTTCAAGTCCAGGATTTTTCTTTGCAAAGAGTCATTCCCTCAACAAGCTTTACTAAACCACCTTTTCATGCTTTGCTGAGAAATTATTCCAAGTTCTGATTTCCATGTAAGAATCATTAATATTGTTAATAAGGGCTTTCATGGATAAGCTCTCTTAAAGAAGATCATGCTTGGGTATCAAAAGAATCATCTGAACACAT
The DNA here is from genome assembly GCA_031878705.1 of Tapirus indicus. Lineage (NCBI taxonomy): Eukaryota > Metazoa > Chordata > Mammalia > Perissodactyla > Tapiridae > Tapirus > Tapirus indicus. The sequence continues at coordinate 25,683,395 of CM062937.1, read as the reverse complement.
TTGGACAAAACTACATACAAAAGACAGCCTCTGGAGGCATTAAAATTCAAAGCATATATTTTACGTAGATGTCAATGGCAATGTTCCCAGCAGTTTGTTTTATATTTTAGAAGCTATACACTTTCAATATGGATTACTTTTCCCACCTTATATTTACTAGATGCACACTCAGCAAATGCTTTATATATGCCATATTGTTTAATCCTCACAATTATTCTGTAAGCTCGGTGGTCTTTCCCAATTTTCCATATGCAAATGCAGAGGTTTAGAGCTGAGAAATTACTGGTTGACAGTCATTTCTTCATCATCCTAATACAAATAAATTAATCAATGAATTAATGAATTCCCTTAGCAGTTAGCCATCTAAGTGCTTATATTTGATAACTTGTTTACGCCTCAAAAGTTAAGTTACCCAACTAGTTGCAGAAAAGCAAGAATCCAACACCTGGCTGACTAGCTCCATGGCCCAAACTCATAACCATCAGGGTGCTCTCGTCTGCTTTCCTGTTCCTATGGGGTGGGAAAGCTGTGATGCAACAGCATGTCTGACTGTCAAGCCCTGGCTCTTTCCTTGGAAGCCTATGGAGGTGATCTGCATAAATCCATCACTACTAATAGAAAAAATATCAACACAGCAACAAAAGTCTACCAGCACTTGCCCATGGCCGGAGGAAGACCATGACGCAGAGTACAAACTCAGCTAAATGTGGGCCAAACGGATCCCTGCACGAAGTTCAAGAATCCTACGTGACTAAGTTTAGGATAAAAAAGGAAAAAGGATATGAGAAAGAATTCAACACTGTTCTACATTCAGGAAGTTGGTATATTTATCCTATCATCTTGTTATGTAAAATTGCAGACTAAATTTATATTAAATGAAATATAACAGGTATAAGGCACTACTATCATTGTGAGAATATCATGATCGAGTTGCAATGCAGTTATTGTTACCAACTTTAAAATACTGAGTGGTGGGAGGTAGATCCAGGGTTCTAAATCCTAAACCAGTTGTAAAAGTTTTGTGTCAGATAAAAACTTATGTTTTAAGGAATACCCTTCTTTGGAAAAGAAATCTGGGTGACTTTAATCTAGTCCCCAATTCTTAAATAACAGATTTTTTAAAACTGTGCTCTATAATATCCTCTTCATTAAAAAGGATTTAAGGTTGTTTATAGCAGCCTGGATCTTAACAGAAATTAATCTAGAACCTGGCATTATATATTTACATCTTTAATTCATTCAACAAACACATGGTTCCTACTATTTGTCAGGCATGGTAGGAGGTCCTAAAGAAATCAAGAGGAGTAAAGGGGGTCTTATGGGAAAGAGGGTTAAACAAAAGAGTAACTTATTCCCTGAAGCAGCAGGGAGGGAAGGGGAAAAAAGCCCACCTGTTGAAAAAATACAACAAAATATTTTAACAACTAGCTACTTTAATAACTATTTTCCATTTATTTTATAAATATCTCTTACAGAAAGGTCAAATAAATTCTTAAGTTACGAGTCTGTCTAAATTTTATGATGCAACATGTAATTATGTGCCTTTTAAAAGTAAATTAGAACATTCCATTTTGTGAGAAAAGATAGGGACAAGATATATATATCCACTAAATATGGTGAGTTACAGGGATGAGCAAATTTTTTCTTTTTTGTGTTAATATTTTCTAATTTTTCTACAGGAAATATATATGTTACACAAAAATATGTTTTAGGAGTCGGCCCAGTGGCACAGTGGTTAGGTTCACATGCTCGGCTCCGGTGGCCCGGAGTTCACAGGTTCAGATCCTAGGCACAGACCTGCACACTGCTTATCAAGCCATGCTGTGGCGGCGTCCCACATAAAGTAGAGGAAGATGGGCACGGATGTTAGCCCAGGGCCAGTCTTCCTCAGCAAAGGGAGGAGGATTGGCAGATGTTAGCTCAGGGCTAATCTTCCTCACCAAAAAAAATATATATAAAGAATTAATCCAAAGTGTATCAACAGAACTTAAGAAATTTCAGAAATGTAAAAGCAACCTTTAAAAGTTAAGAGTGACTTACAGGTTTCCATAAGCTGAGTAACAACTGCCTGAAACATTTGTATTGCAAAGTATGTTCTAGCATGAAGACTAGGCACTGTTCAGTGATTAAAATGTCAGTTGAAATGCCTCATGCCAAACTCCTTCAAGCACTCCTTGCTAAAGAAGGAATGGAATGAGATTCCTCTGCTACAGTCAAGTATTACACTGGTCACTGTATAAACACAGCTCTTTCCAAAAGAGACAGTTGTCTGCAGAGTCCTAGCCTGCACGGGCTGGTAGAAGAGCTCATTTTCCTTTTTCTAAGTTTTGTTTAGGCTTCTACAAAACAGATTCTAAATACAGAAAACTGCAAGTATTCATTTTTCTGAAAATAAAACCCAACCCCACATGCAATCCAGCTATGCTAAAAGGAAGGTATGTTTTACATGAACTGAATACCAGTTGAAGCAAACAGAAATCCCACTTACTGTTTGGCACACGTTGTAATGAATCTGTAGAAATATCCCCCTTTCCTACCCACTCCCAAGTGGCATTTTTCTTTACTTTGGATCAAATGAAAAAAGCAAACCTGTTTCTCTATGAAATTCTATCTTAACCATAAAGCAGTTTTTAAATTTTAAAAATTCAAATTATTTTACAAATTGTAAAGGTATAATTTAGAGGCAATATTCAGCTACTTTTAATACCCAACTCGCTGCCAAACCCAACACCTCTAAGAACTCAGAAACTTAAGTGAGTTGAAGGTAACCTAGTTATGAAATGACTCACTGACAATGATAACTTAGGAGAAACTTCGAGTATACCATATCTTACACTAACAAATATTTAAAATTAAATCAAACACGTATAAATAATGATCTAAATGGATTACAAGATGTGACTATTTAAACCTTACTAAGAATCTCTAATGAAAAATATCAATTTGTAAATATATATAATCCCCTCTCTATCTTAACCTGTTTTCTAAATTCAGATTCTTTTTCAACGAGGAGAGGTGTGAGTGACAGACTTGAATTTATCAGAAGATTTCTAATTTGATATATTTTTAAAAATCACAAAAGACAGGGCACACCTGTATTTATCAACAGATTCTAAAATTCGAGGGAAACCATCAAAACTCAGCCAATCTAGGCTATCCAGTTTACACTTCAACAAATAGAAGAATCACAACCAAGATGCCTAGTGGTAACTGTGAAGGAGATACAGGAATTATATAATCCACACTATTTTAAGCAAACAGGAAACAAACTTCATGAAGTATTTGAAACTCTGAGTTAAGGCATGTGGAGAAAGACTCTTGCTAATTCAGCTTAGACACTATGGATATGTAATTCTCACTTGAGCCAGTAAGAGGCTATGTAAGAACAGACTGGTGGGTCTCAAATAACTGTCACGTGCCTACATTAAAAAACTAAAGCAAAGAACTGAACTTGGGAAAAATTAAATATACAGAATAAATATCTACAGTAGTTCTTACATTATCCTTTTCTTAATTCCCTCTATCAAGGTCAAAGTTATTTTTTAACAAAGTTGTTCTTTAAAGAAGTAATAATAACCACTTCATTAAAAAGTGAAATATTTTCTTTGCTAATACTCCTAACCATCAATAAAATGCCGTGACAACAGAAGACCCGGAATATGAAAATAAACATGGGGACATTATGTAGCTGTACATGTTAGAAAAGTGTATACAATCAAATTAACCATTAGAAGAAACATATTTAAAAGTGCACTACAGTTAATTACTGCATACTAGTTGTAATTAACTAGCAAAAGTTACTGAAATATATCAGACATAATATAAAAATATAAATAAACAAAAATAAACCCTTTTGACGAAAGGTATAATTAGTTGAAAGTAATCTTTTGTAATAGTTAAGTAAATGGCAATTCAATAAAATGGAAGTACCTCAAATTTTGTTTTGAAAATTATCTGCACTTTCCAAACTACTCTTTCCAAAAACTAAATAAAACTCAAAATGCAAAAGCAAAAAATAAATTTAAAATTTTTAAGAAATGGTACTTAAACATTACTGGCATTTCTCAAAAAGCTCAAATATTTCTAGCTCATGACAGGATATCAGCTATACAGGTTCAAAGGAAAGAGGCCAGATGTTCTCAAGTCTGACTGCCATTTTTAAAATGATTTTTAAAAAAAATGATTCAATCCTAAACTCCTGGATGGATCTGCCTCTTCACTGGACCATTCATGGAAAAGGTGGTGAGGCCAAGGTCTAGACAGTCAATGACTTGTCACTGGGCTGAGAGCTTGAATCAAAGCCACAGCTGGAACCCCAGTCTCCCGAAACCCCAACCGACCTTCAAGAGCAGCACCCAGTAGAGAAGTGAGATGCTGCCTTACCCATCTAGTGGCAATGGTTTCTGCTTTGTGAGAGAAATGGCTAATATCAGGAAAAGCAAGCGTCAGTGATTCAATCTCAGAGTTAATGATTTACCACACCTTCTAAGGAAGCTGACGAAGTACCCCTGGCTCTACCTTACTGTGGTATCAATGACTCTTGACTTAATCACACATCCCAGTCAATACCCTAGAGTATTACTTATTTCAGAAATGGAGGGAGAAATAGGATTTCAGGAGAATATAGGTTTTGTTCCCCAAGTTATCTTACTTAAAAGTACTAGTCTTCAAGCAATATAATCAACCATTCTTACAGCATTCTTGTTAACTGTCCCAACTCTGCATTTTAATAAATGTGTAACCTTTGGCAATTTACTACTGTCTATGCCTCAGTTTCCTCATGTAGAAAATGGGGAGGACAGATCTACTATAAGGATTAAGTGATTGGTATAAAAATAAAGGTAATTACTACTGCTAAGTCTATTTTAATGCTTGAGAGGTTAAAGCAAAGTGAAGATTTAGAAAGATTTTTAAAGAGGTGACACCTTAACCCCTAACCTCTGTTCTTACAAGGACGCTACTATCACTCCAGAGAGAACACTGGCTAACAGAAACCACATTATTATGAGGTAGTGTTGGAATCAGAACTATGAGAACCACCTAAAGACCAGGTGACTAAAATACTCCTAGTGCTCTGAATTGAATATTGCAGAGCGGAAGAAATTTAGGCTCCTGTGACAACATTTTCAATAGAGACACAAAAATAAGTTATTTCCACTGACAGTATAAAAAATGTTACATGTGCACAGCGTGCACCAATACTGCTAAAGTGGCCGCTGACGTCTGTCATAAACTCTACCCCAAACCCCAACAAAGTACAGGGCTAGTTTTATGAGACACTATAAAGTCTCATTTCAAATACGATAACCAAAACTAGGAAGAATCAAATTAGAAATTTCTGGAGCTAAGAAGGAATATTAAATCCATCTTTGCCCCAGATACTATCTCCTTCCCCATCTATTTTCATCAAATTTTGATCAAGTTTCATCAAATTTTCAGAAGTCATTATAGATTTACAAGTTAAAACTAATCAAGTTCAATAGAAGTCATTCCTAGAATATACCAGGATTACTAAAAAATTTAAAGCATAAACTTTGTCCCTATATAATAGTTAATCCTTAGTCACCAAACATACAAAATTATTAATATCATATGGAGATAAGGGACCTTAGAGGACCTCCTTATCTAAGACCTGGGAAGAAAACCTACGTCCCCACCCAGGTGCCGGAATATGAATCATACACCTCCCAAGATTCTTTTTAAAGTATTAACTTATCTTCTGAACTGTTGAAAGTTGTAAATGTCACTAACTCAAGATTTTTTATGACGTGCATGCATAAAGGACTTTTTTGAAATTAATAAGAGGCTTCTGAGAGAAAACAACTTGCTCTTAATGAAGTTTTTTAAAGTAATTAAGCAATCTTATTTCAAGGGTTTATATCCAAAAGAAAGTCTATTACCAATGAGGAAAATTGGTTTGGCAAACCATCAAAATTGAAAGGAGTGGTAGACAAATAGAGGAGCATTTTCTTTTTTTTTCTCCTGGTCACCAGTGATTACCAGCTATCACAGAGATCCCCAAGGAGCCAGGCATAAAGCTTGGACTGGGGTAAAAATTCACAATAGGACTTCCGGGACAGTAGGACAGTCAGCAGGAGGAAAAAGGAAGGAGCATAGGCCACAAAACTGGAGGGCAGGCAAGCTGGCAGTCCTCCCCTCTGTAAGGGGAGGGTTAGTCCCTTCCCTGAGACTGTCCTCCCTGTACCCCTAGCATGGACCTTCACCCACAGACCACAAGCCTCCCCATGACGTGGCCGCTGCCTTTCTCACCTACCTCATCTCCAACTTCTAGACACACAAGCTTGTTTCTATTTCAGGGCTGGCATTCCCTCTGATCAAAAACTGTCTTCCAATGGCTGGCTCTCCCTTCTTGTCATTCAAGTCCCAGCTCACATTTTCTCCTTAGAAGTCCTTCCCTGATCACTCAATTTAAAGAAAGCCACGTGCACCCTGCAAAAGACCACTCTCACACTGCCCTGTTTATTTTCTCCACAGCACCTCTAAGCCAAAAGTGTTTTTATCTTCTGATGTACTTGTTTATTAGCTGTCTCCTCTCTCCAGAAAGAAAGCTCCATGAAGACCACAGCACTGTGTATCTTGTACAATGCAGAATCCTCAGCACCTAGAACAGCTTCTAGCCTGTAGGAGGCAGTCAATAAACCGTAATTAGCAAATGAATGAACTCTTCATTGAGGCCTTTTCTTATCCTTTGAAACCTCTGAAAGTGAAATTCTCCCAAAGCTCACTTTCAAAAGCTACTGGTAATTTCACCAAAGTTCTCATCTGCCAGGGACCCAAGCAGGATTTGAGATGGCTGATGTGCAGACTCTACAGCCACAAAGACTTTTCCAACCCGTTCTCCCTCCCTACATTCTCATTTCCCCACCACCTCCTCTCAGGGTTCTAGGAGAGTCCAATAAACTGGTTCTTCTTCCCAAGGTCACAGATCCACCACGGATCATCAGGGCTTATTGCTTTGTTCTTCATTGTCTCTGCTCATCTTCTGGAGTTATTACTCTTTTTTAGGGATCAGAGATCCCTCCAAAAATGGTTAAATTCCTGCAGTGACCCCCAAAACCTTCACGGCAAATTAAAAACAAAAATCACAAGATATTGCATATAAAATGGAATAAAACTGAATTTTCCAGTTGTTTTCAAGAGTTACGGCACAGTAAGATTACTACTTCATTAATTCAATTGAGCCAACACATACAGGCATTATGTAATTCACTTAAGCAAATAAGTGAATAAACAAATCAGTAGTTTAGTTAGATCTACAGATATATGCTTACCTACCCAAGAAAATAAGCGGAATTTATCATGTTTATTGTATTTAAGAATGTATTAAATCTATAAGAAAGTCTTCATTCCATAGGAGCTGTACCAACCTACTCGTTATGAACTATGTGTACTGGACAATAATAAACTACATTATCTTCTTTTTTAAAAAAGAAATTTTTAAAAGATCTTTAAGTGTGTGATCTATACTGAACCTGCCCTTCAATTATACTTTATCCAATCCCAGACTGAGGTTCCACTGTCCAGTATATATTAGTGCTTCTGGGCTTGACTTTGTGAAGTGAGTGTTTTAGAAAGGCCGGGCCTGTCGCTGTGAGCGGGAGAACATGCTTCTGTAAATTTCCTGTTGGCTCTCATACAGGACTCACTAGCACCTGTTAACTGTGCTTCTCCCTAAAAGAACGTGCCCGCCTTCCACGCCTGAACATTCCAACGCGTGGAAAGTGGAACGGACACTTGGCCCATTTTCAATAGAATGAACTAACTACCAAACTTCTTCAGGAAACTTTAAATAATTACCATGTACTTTCCAAAGCAATCAACATTCCTTTCACAAGTGAACGACCATACGTTAATCGTTAACTTTGGGGGTAACAGAAAAAAAAAATCCCACGTCCCTTTACCCCACCAGTATTAATGGCAGCACAGCGAAACACTTTCAGACAAATAATTTGAGTAGGGTAACAAAACTAAACAAACATTTAACAAATCTAAACAAAAAGGGTAACCTTTGGATAGGGTACTACATAAGCAAAAGAGGTGTGATTTTCATTTACTATTCTGTGTTCAGTTTGGACTAACTGGAAATGTCAGTATCTATATTATTCTTGGCAACTTCTTTTATGTCCAAAATCAAGTCAGAAATTCAGGAATTCAGCAGGCAGGTCCCATTTGTACATGAAACACTGTACCTAAAAGGAAGAAAGTCAACCAGCGCCCTCACTAACCCCTCGGGCAAGCAAGGCAAAGTATACAGCCATAGTCTCAAGGGCAAAAATGAGAGAGACACAACCAAGAAGCACATTCCTGTCTTATCTGGCGTGACTGCTTCACCTCACCTTTCTTTCATTACAGGAAGGGCACTCCAAGGGCATTACCCTTAGACCAAACAAAGCATTCCAGAAAGACAAAGGCAGTCACATGAAGCTCTTCTCACAGGGAAAGAAAGAACAAGCCTTACATTTCATGAATGAATAAGCTGTAATGAAGCATTTCTGTCTGTGTCCTTAAAAGAAATTTCCAATAGCGGATAGTGTATGGAACTGCAAACAGAGTGTTAAATGACCGCTACAATGAGAGAGAAAGTTAACAGGGAAGCCAAACTTCCCTATTTTTCAGTAAGAACATAAAGTATATGAAGGCCTAAAATTTCTTACTTTAACTGCAAAATCTTCATTAAGATTTTCTTAAAATCACAGATTTTACAAGCAGCAGAGAGTGCCCTGGGATTGCATTAGTGCTTTTAGTTATTCCTCAGGTAAGGATTATGCATTCAACATTTTTTTAATTCCAGGTAACTTTTCCTTTGATTATATCTCAGAGATTCCTTTAACTTTTACAAGCGTTTAACCAGTAATTTTCGACCTGTGTAATGCTTTCAATATACGGGATTCTGTAATTAAAACATCTCGGATTTCCATAAAGCCAACATACATTTGGTTACTGTAAGAAACAGTAAGGACTTTTTAACTTCCAAAATGGACTATTTTATTCCCTTCAACTTAGGTAAGTATTATTCTCTCTACTAAAAAAGAAAATACTGGCAGACCCTGAAATCTTTCTGTTCTATTTGTAGGTGGCACCATCACAAATCAGTTTTGCTTATGTATTTGCAGATACGAGTCAATTTCCGAGCACCCAGGTTGTGGGAATCTGCTATAAGGAAATCTACTTCCCTTAGTTAAACGGTCTGACTGTAATGTTACAAAAATACTAAAATAATCAACCTCAGATCCCTACTCTAAATTCTTTGACTCTCTGACTCACTTATGACAATCCCTAAAGCTAGAATTCAAATATGTACAGGAAGTAAGCATTGGGAAATAAAGCTCTGAAGAGCTGTAATCAACCAACTGTTCCATTAAAACAGACAACCACTGTCTGGTTTAGAAAAATAATGGATTTCTTACTTCCAGATGATTAAAGATGCATCCATTCGGTACTGCTGCCTTTAGAATGAGTCCCCCACCACACGTAGGGCTGAAAGTTTGTGCACCACAATTATCTGTAATTTTCGTCTCCACCCAAATTCTGAAGAAACCACTTAAAGACTTTTTTCCTGCATACTTCCCCCATTTTTATCATGTTATTGGTAAATTAGACTCTAAAATGCAGTTTTTATGAGTTACTGCCATTATAAATATGCAATACGAAGCTAACAGGGAATAAAATACTCGTGAATTTCGGAGTGAGTGTTCTTTTTTCCAAGGGCTAAATAAAATCACCTCAGCATATTTAAATCACTGTATTAACCTCTTAACATCTGGGCCTAATCCCTTTAAATGCAGCACTCTGCCTCAACTAGAAATCTGATTTTAATATTTAATTCTTGGATCTATTGCCTAAGTCATCAACTTAAAACTTCATCACTTTGTTCTTTTTTTTCAATTGTTTTTTGCCCAATTATGTTTTGAATAGAAACGTACCTTTCATTTGCTTCATAGTCTTTCCCAGGTACTTAACTTGAGTTAATAGCTGTCAAGGAATTGCTTACTGCCTGATAAGAGATCTTTGATAATCTGTTCTCAAATTGTCCCATGAATAAGATAATTTGTTTTAATTCAATCACTCTGCGGCTGAGTATATATTAGCTACAGACTCAGGACAGTAAATTAATTTACAAGGACCACTTAGGGAAGGAAGAGAGAAGAACTTATATTCTTTGTTTTAACAGTAAAATCACATTTTTTATTTAAAATCCCTCCGATCAGCTAAAATGAGAAATTCATATTAAACATGCTATTTTATAGAGTAAGCAGTATCTAACCAAATGAAATAAAAAGTATACCCCCATTTTAGAATTATTTTTTTCACAAGACTTTTACCTGGCACCTAAGAGACCCTCAGTTTTTTTAAAAAAATAAAGAAATGAGCCTTAAGAAGCCACTGTGGACAAAGATCTAAAAAAGCTAAGTTAAATCAGAGTATACTGTCCCAAAAAGTTGGTTTATAAAAATAAGAATTTTCAGGGCCAGCCCAGTGGCATAGTGGTTAAGTTCGCACACTCCGCTTCAGCAGCCTGGAGTTCGCAGGTTCGGATCCCAGGCGCGGACCTACACCCTGCTCATCAAGCCACACTGTGGTGGCGTCCCACATACAAAATCCAGGAGGACTGGCATAGATGTTAGCTCAGCAACAGTCTTCCCTAAGCAAAAAAGGGGAAGACCGGCAACAGATGTTAGCTCAGGGCCAATCTTGCTCACCAAAAAAATTAATAAAAAACATTTTTCAAACACAGAACTGGAGCCACAAAATCACAATCACTGTTTCAAAGATGCTAGCTCCCTGAATGAGGTAATTTTTTTCACCAAGAATATTTGGCACCTTTTTGGGTTTTGTTTTTAAATCCAAATATTCCGTGGCAGCAAGAATGCAAAGAGATGAGTACTCTTAAACTGCTGACAAGACTTTTTCAGGATAAAAACGTGGCAATTTGTTTCCTATCAGAAAGCTTTTTAAATTTTTATTTCCTTTGACCCAGAAATTCCACTTCCCGGCATTTATGCTAGAGTGACAGAGAAATACACTAACAAGGAAACAATTTAAATGTTCAAAAATGGGGTATTGTTATACATATTTCAGTTTATCTCTGTGACGGTATACCATATTCCCAAGAATCATGTTCTCTAAGCTAACTTAAGAATCGTAGAAGGGCTGGATATATTAAAAGCAAGTCAACAGAACAATACGTGTCATACATGTTTACTTTATGCCAGAACCCAGAGCTGTAGAGGTGTGTGCCTAAGTAGTCTGCGTGTGTGTGTACACAAGTTAGGAAAAAATTTCAATGGTGCTCGAGGCAGTAGAACTTTAATTTTTCCTTCCTTATAATAGCAGTCTACATTTTTCCAGACTTCTACAATGGTTATTTATTGCTTTTTTAATTGGAAAATAAAGCTCATTTTTAAAATGTGGGTAGTTCTCTGCCAATTTTGCCCAAATGCTATGGAGAGTCAACTCTTCAAAGTAAAGAAACATTATGTAATCATCTTCAAACTCTCCTTCCACAACCTTAAAGGGGACTTCTAAAGCTAACAGAGGCCCCAGTAGAAAGCAAATTTGCAACTGAAGGGATGCATCCACAGAGGTAGGGCAAGATGCACCTTCAGTGGCTTTGTCAACAATTTCCTCTTATTCTTCCTTTTCTCTCAAGTGATTTCCAATTCAAAGAAGTAGTTAATGGGTCCTTAATGAGGACTCCGGGCCTGAACTGATTCCTGTTCTTGAAGTAATCTCCAGACCCCACGTGGCCCTTTCACAGGGGCTTCAGCAAATGCCCTGCAGCGAGGTGGCCCCAGGGCAGCTCTATTTTCAGTGGACAAGGCTGTGACCTAATCAACAGGGTTCCAAGCAAGACAATCCCTACATTCAACAGTCCTGAAGAACTGAGGGGGGTGGGGAGTGAGATGGAGTTTTATTGAGGAATGCTATTTACCTGTCACAGTGATGGTTCACCCGGCAGGGGTTAAAAAAAAATCCCCAGCTGCTTCAGCAGATTCCCAGCCAGCAGCCAGCACAAAATAAACATATTTACCTAAGCTTCATTCACAACTTTTGATGTGAAACTGTTGAAGCCCAAATGGAAAAAGGTCGATCTGTGAGAGACAAGGGTTGCTAGCCACGTAGGCTTAACAGTCTGTTCATTTAAATGCCCGAGAAGTATCATGGCCGGTATAAATATGACCGAAAAAAATCATCTCAGTGTGCACATCCCAAAATTTACCCAGAAAATTCCAAAACCTGAAAACGTGACCTTTTTAACTCTGAAAAAGAATAAATCAACACTGAAACAACACAAGAGCAAATTTACAGAAGAGGGACTACTTTTTATTATTGCCCTTAATTCCAAAGAGACGTATGAAAAATATGGGTTTTGAATTAATTACACAGGTTAACAATTTTGAAAGCCCATAGGTACTTGTTTGTTAATTACTAAAGGTTTCACTTCACTTGGAAATGGTGGACCTGGTCTAATCAAATCTTTTGGAAAATTACTCTGTAAAGTATTGTCTTAAGACATCATAATACATTCACATAAAGATTTACATCTCATAGGTCAAATCAAATTAGAATTATGCTACCAATCCTAAATATGCCCCCAAAAAGCAATTTGAATGGGACAAGTTTAATAATAGATGTTTATCCTTAAAAAAAAAAGAGAAACACTTGATTCACTCAGAATTTTACCAAAGCTATCACTGGACAATTTTTAATTGAAAACAAAGTTCTAATTTGAAATTAACTGTTAGATTGTTTTGCTACATCCATTAACACAAAGGGAGAAAGAGCCCAAGTCAAATGACTGCAAAATGAGTTTCCATCTAGCTTTGACATTAGTTTAACATCACAAGGATTGCTTCACTGTAATATTTTAGGCCATCAGCATCTTTGACAAAGAACTTTTCTGCAACACCAGCATAATGGGTTTTTAACGTCCTCACTGAATGCCATTAGGAGGTACATGGCTCCCACACAACACTTAACATGCAGAACTACTTAACTCTTTCCACCTCCCCTTCCCACAAGAGTACCCCAACCAATCACGGAGAAATTGACCATGGGGCCATCACCTCACTTGGGTGACTAAGATTTGCTTTAAACTGACAAACATTCTTTAAAGTAGTGAACTCCACATAAATCTCTAAACGTGCGCTGTGGTAATGGGCACATAAATGGGGCTGGTCCAAACTAAGATGTGCTCTAAGTGTAAAATACACATTGATTGAAGACTTCATTTGAATAAAAGAACGTAAAAGATCTTATTAGTACTTTATGTGGATTACATGCTGAAATGATATTTTTGATATGCTGAATTAAATAAAACATGAAAATTAATTTCACCTATTTTTTTTATTGTGGCGACTAGAATATTTAAAATTATACATGCGGACAGTACTATTGAGCTGTACTGCCTTAACCTGTTAAACTCTTTTGAAGCTTTCAAAACTAAAAGTAAACATTGGCAGAATTTACAGAATTGTGCTAAATTGTGAAAATCAGCTCACTTTTTTCATCCGGGCACTTGTATCTAAACAAAATGTTAACAATGGAATATTCTAATAAATGATTTTATGGTTTATTCTGGGAGATGAATTGTTTTGTTGTGCTTGTTTTAGTTTACAAAGGTTGCCCTGATTAGATGCCTATAATGCAGGATCAACTCTAATCCCAAAATAGAGAATTTAAGACTGTTATTCTCTTCGATAAAATGATCTTCTGTATATTATATTTCAAGATTCACAAATTATTATTAAAAAATATCGAATGTTAGGTCAACCTCTCCACATTAGGTTTCTAATGAAGTCTGTCAACTCTACTTCTGTTATAGAAGATCTTTAATTTCATCCTATGAAAGAATTTTGTTAGAAACAAGACCATTCATTTTGATATTTAATGGTCACTGAACTCTCCTGCAGCAATAAACTATGACTGAGGTCGCATCATTTTTTCATCTCTATTGATGCTTATTTTTACTTGCTTGTTTTTCTGATTACTTTGAGGGGAAAAATACTAACCAAGGTTTAATTATATCTTCTCTAAAAGTCCCATTAAAGTTTCATTTTCCACATGTATGTCAATGTGTTCAAAGACATTAACTCCCCAAATTTCCAGACAGAAGCATTAGGATGCTCAGTGAGTCAGCAGACAAGTTTCTGTTTCAATTCCTGAGATTTCTGTTTCAACGCATCATGGGACATTTGCCTACTTATTCTGTTGCATATACATCCCATGACAACTCTAATACAAGCTAAATTTAGCATAATACTAAATGGCATTAAAATACTTCTGTAAGTTATTTTAATACATTTCCATTGAAGCTGAAACTTGAGCAGAGATATCAGGAATGTGTATGAAGCCTGAAGAAACCAAAGCAATACTCCTATACTCTCTCTCTACTTTGGTTCTATTTTTATGTCCCTCAATCTTCCGTCTACTTCCCGTTCCATTTTGCCAAGTCTCCCAACCTCTAAGAGAAAGCTATAAATGAACGAAATAATTTGTGACAAATTAATTAGCAAGAAAAGTGACACTAATGAGCAAAAATAACATCTGCAAGCCAAGGCTATTGTGAAGAAGTCCCTGCTACCTTCTAAGACCCAATATCTCTTCCTTTGGCATTAAAATGCTGTTCGAAAATTGGGATTCTCAAATTCCCTTGGGGGCAAGAAACTTGAGAAACCTTTGTGTCAGAAACTGAAACAGAGAAGGAAGAGAAGACTATTGCTTTGGGATCTTTGCTTAAGTTCTAGCTTAAATGGAACTATACTAAAAATAACTTGAAGAAGTATTTTAATACCATTAAATGTTTCAACAGTATTAAAACCTTAAGTATACCTGACTATGTAAGGTAGAAATTTTCTAAGACACCAGAGATAGATATTTTCACAGACAATTTTCAAAAGCCTTTAAATTCTTATGCACATTTAATATCCAGAAGGAATTTCCTCAAAGGGAAAAATCAGGGAAAGTGTCTCTGTGGTAGACTAAAAATGAATGCAATACTTTGCAAACCCTCCCATCAAGAGATGGAGTCTATTTTCTTGCACGTTGAATCACTTTACTCAGCCAATAAAATGTAGGAGAAGTGACGACAATACTTGAGTTCTGATGGCAGGCCTCCGCAGATACTGCTGCTTCTGTTCTCGAACTCCTGGAACCCTGACACCATCATGTGAACAAGTCCCGGCTAGGCTGCTGGAGGATGCCAGACGCAGGCCCGAGAACCCCCTGCCCCCAGCCAACACCCAGCCAACTCCCAGGAGCAGAGCCACCAAGCTGATCAGCAAATGACCCAACACAGGAGCGAGCCCGGCTGAAACCAGCAATGGAGACCAGCCCGCGGAGTCCAGCCCAAATTGCTGACCTACAGAACTGTGACCTACATAAACGGTGGTGGTTTGACACCACTAAGTTTAAGGGTGGTTTATGTCCCGGCAGAAGGCTAACTAACACAGTTCTCTGTGATTTCCTTCACAGTATTTAATAGCCCAAAGACGATAAAAATTTCAGCTCAGCTTTGGATTTGTCTACAATTCATCCAGAGTCTTCTAATCTCCCTCATCAAACCTAACTCAACCTAGCCATCATCTCCCCATTTCTAACAACTCTCAGCTGTTCTCAGGCACTAAATTTGCCTCCTCTGAACAGATCTCTCCCCAAATATGCAGAGAAAAACATCCACAAAGGTTTTTCTGCCCTTCTTGTAATCATCCTAAGGAGTTACTTATAAATTAGAAAAACAAAGTTAACCGAACTAGCCACTGCTGTGTATTCACATGGATGAAAGGTTTAGAATCAGATGCCCTAAAGCAGTAAGAAAAGTAGACAAAGAGCAGATGAGACTTTAAAATTTTTTCTATTTAGGTGCAGTCATTTAAATTAAGAAAATATATTTAGTTGATGCATACATTATTCTCCTTACAATAGTCTGATCATTGAATTTCCCTTAATTCCACCAGGCTTTAAAAGAAGGGTGTGCTCACAAGTAAACAGCACCCCATCAACAGAAATAACCAAGAGACTTACAATACACACAAATAGCTTTTTCAAAGGGCACATTTATACGTTCTCAATTTACTCCAGGAAACTGACAGTTTCAAAAATACTCTGTGACTCTCTAGAAGTAATTACTTCTTTTAAGCTTTAGGAAATTCATCAATAATGACATTAGCAAATAAAAATAGACCCCACTGATCTGAAAGTCTTTCAAGATTTCAAATTTTTGCCAAATAATGTACAATGTAAATGGATATTTTCTACTTAAAACAGAATATTTTTCAATCCAGATGATGATATAAGCAATTGCACCATTCTACAGCCCAAGAAAACAACAATTACTAACCCAGGTATATGCACCCGGAAAGCCACAAAATTTAGGATTTCTAGTTCTAGGCTTTGGTGCTCATTCTGACAAATGAAGCTGCTTCTAGACAAGGCAAAATATCAATAAAAGGAAACTGCACTGCTACTGAAGTTCTGTTCTGGCTATTGTTCTAATTCTTTTGTTTTTAGCTATTTTGGAGGTATAGGAAAGAGGGCATTTTAAGTGGAAGAGCAGTTTTAACTGCATTAAAAGAACAGGCAGACCTATGACCCAAGCCACTTCTATTGGGTATAAAGAGAGAAAACTCTAGGGGCGAGCCCAGTGGCGTAGCGGTTAAGTCTGTGTGCTCCGCTTCGGTGGCCTGAGGTTCACAGGTTCGAATCCCAGGCACGGACCTATGCATGGCTCATCAAGCCATGCTGTGGCAGCAACCCATATACAAAACAGAGGAAGACTGGCAAAGGATGTTAGCTCAGGGCAGATCTTCCTCACCAAAAAAAAAAAAAAAGAGAGAGAGAGAAAAGTTCTAATTGGGGGCAGAGAACAAATACAAAAGGTCTTTCCCAGTAATAGTTACTTAGCTATGTATTTCCTTTTAATATTTTTAATAATCTATCTCAATTTCAAATTGTCCCCATCCCTCAAGTGCATGCTGGGCACGGTTCTGGGCATGAGCAACACAGGGCCAAACACGGCCGAGTCCCACTCCATAAAGCTGATTTGTGGTGGAAGTAAAATGACAAAAGCAGATTTTCTTAATATGTTAAAATAATTCTTAATATACACTATATGTAAAATACATATTTAAAAAATCATGTGCCTTAAAATTATAAAACTTCATATTCTGTAAATGCAACATTTAGTTTGACTTCTTTCTAAAACCAATAATACTGGGCTAATTAAAACCAAACATGGATATTATTCATGTTCATGCTTTCCTCACCAGCTTTCATCTTCTAGATGAGGTTATCACTGTACTATGAAAAAATACTTCTTTAAAAAAATTTTAGATCTATCGAAAAAGATTTGTTTAGACCTGTCCTTGAAAAGTATGGACTTCCATTTTGATGTCTCAACCAGCAAACTAACTTTGGTACTTAAATGGCAAACTCATCTTTTTTCTTTTAAAAATGGAAACACCTTCAGCTGAGCAGCAGATCAAAAGAACATCATTTATAGGGCTTATCAAACATTTATTGGGTTTATCAAAAGATGAACATCACTGAGCGACTCTTTACTGAACACCAATAGTGTGCTAGGCACTGCAATAAGAGAAATAAAGATGGCTGAGACAACCTGATGTCAAGCATCTTTAAGAATCAACAGGCAAGTAAAAAATTAATAAAGAGCTAAAAGCAAATGGATTTTAGGGAATTTTTTAATTAAGAACTTATGGTGGAATTGCTTTAAAATATTTGAAAGTTAATTCAAATTTAAAGTCATTTTCCAAAAAAGCTGTTTTCAACTAACAAAATGTCTTCAGCTTGTGATGAAGACAACAGATTACTTCATGAAACATTGGAAAATCACTGTTTATAAAAACTGACCTCCATAGAGGTCAAAAAATATCTCCACTAGAAGTGATGTGACTATCAATGCCTGAAAACCAGAGATTGGAAAATTTTCCCACATATACATTTATTTCATTTTTCACTGTAAAGTTACAACGAACGCCTTTAAAAAGAGGCATTATCGGGGCCGCCCGGTGGCGTAGCGGTTTCATCTGCGCTTGGCAGCCCGGGGTTCGCAGGTTCGGATCCCAGGCGCCCGCTGACGCACTGCCTGTCAGCCACACTGTGGCGGCGTCCCATATAAAGTGGAGGAAGATGGGCATGGATGTTAGCCCAGGGCCAGTCTTCCTCAGCAAAAAGAGGAGGATTAGCAATGGATGTTAGCTCAGGGCTGGTCTTCCTCACAAAAAAAAAAAATAAAAAAAATAAAAAGAGGCATTATTTACCAATTTTTTTCTTTTGTATTGAATAAAAGACTATTTACATGACTAAAAGTTTATTAAATCCTATATGCTCTTAATTTTAAGTCCACTTAAATAAAAATCCAGTCTGTCAAGAAAGTTAACTTTATTATTAGAAGTCTGAGTTTTCTGAGAGATTTTACCTTAATAAATAAAGGCATCCTAGCTGAGCAACAGAGGGTTTCCATGGTGAGTTGGCAACACTGGAGATCAAATCCTGGCCTGGAGAGCTGCTTAACTTAAAAATAGATATATGGGAGGCCAGCCTGGTGGTGTAGCAGTTAAGTTTGTGCATTCCGCTTTGGCAGCTCAGGGTTCGCAGGTTCAGATCCTGGGCGCGGAGTGATGTACCGCTTGTTGAGCCATGCTGTGGCAGCATTCCATACAAAATAGAGGATGATGGGCACAGATGTTTGCCCAGGGCCAATCTTCCTCAGCAAAAAGAGAAGGATTGGCAATGAATGTTAGCTCAAGGCTAAATCTTCCTCACACACACACACAAAAACACAGATATATGGTGTAGTATATAAGTATTTTATTACAAAATTGTCTTGTACACTTCAATGGGAAGACGGGGCTATCTGATGATACAGGCTTGTACAGAAGTACAGGTTGGGGGGGCCAGCCCTGTGGCACAGTGGTTAAAGTTTCACGTGCTCCCACTTCAGCAGTCCAGGATCATGGGGTTGGATCCCAGGTGCAGACCTACACCACTTGTCAAGCCATGGTGTGGCAGCAACCCACATACAAATTAGAGGAAGAATGGCACAGATGCTAGCTCAGGGCTAATCGTCCTCAGCAAAAAAAAAAAAGAATAAGTACAGGTTATATTTCACCTGGAAATAGTCTTGAATGACAGATTCTCTTGAATCATTTCAAGCACATGTACAAAATACAGAAAAATGATTTGTATTTGTCCACTGTTAAGGTATATAATAGAAATAAAACCTACTGTATAATAAGCACATATTAGACTAAGTGCCATATAATGTATAAAGAAATACTTTCAAATGCTTGTCACTACCATTGTCACCATGGTCGTCATCATCATCATCATTCTCCTCACTCTCTGGCCCTCCTTTATCAGAACTTGTGAGGATTGGCAGCCCTGCCACCTCTAGAACAGAGGAACCTAAACCAGGGGTCCAAGGGCACTGAGGATCCATGAACAGGTTCAGCACTTCATGACCCCCTGCTATAGTAACCAAATCACTGTATCTCTGAAGACAGAATATACAGCTTTCCACAGATCCTCAAAAGTTTCTGTGATGCCAAAAACATTAAGAACCACTATTCTGGAGGTCTAGAAATAGGTACCCTGGCGGTAGAAAAAAGGTTTCACTCAACCTTCTCGACTACCATTATCATGTTACAATGGTTTGTTTGTTGAACAAACAAGGGCTCCAAACTGCTATGTCAACCACTGTGCTTAGGAGAGGGTAGAAAAACAACTAAGACTGTGCCCTGCCCTTGAGTTCTGGTAGACAGGTGAACAACGCCCTGAGTCATACACGATAACAGAAGAATGTATGGGAAGTGCTACTGGAACAAAGACTAACCACCTGGGTCTCAGGAAAGGCTCTCAAGAGACGCAATGATGGCTTATTAGGCCAACCTAACAAGTATTTATTGA
Source organism: Tapirus indicus (assembly GCA_031878705.1). Classification (NCBI taxonomy): domain Eukaryota; kingdom Metazoa; phylum Chordata; class Mammalia; order Perissodactyla; family Tapiridae; genus Tapirus; species Tapirus indicus. The sequence continues at coordinate 25,663,448 of CM062937.1, read as the reverse complement.
ATGCCTGTTGCATGAATCTAGCAGTAAAAGATTTAGAATGTACCCACACAAGGAGCCAACAATTTAGAGGAAAAGGACATGTAAATAAAAAATTACACTAGAGTGATACTTACAATAATGTCGAAAAAAAAGTACATACAAGAAAAGAAGAATTAGCTCCATATGAAGGAGGAAGCCTGTCAAGAAAGATTTATTAAGCAGAGTTAGGGATAATAAGAGCCTATCAAGTGGTCAACGGGTTACCCAAAGGTAGGGAGATAATGAAGCACAGAGGGGTTGAGGGCAGCATGGGGGAAGGACTGGCTCCGTTTGGCTGAAGCACAGGGAGTTGATGAGGGGAGCACCCACAAAGTCAATGAGGAGAGAGGGAGGCAAGGCTAGTAGGTCATTACAGGCTATGCTAAAGAGCTTGGACTTTGTAAACAGAAGATATGAAAAGGTTTTAAGGAAGATTCCACGTGAGATGGAATGCCTCTGCTCAAGAATCATCCCTGCACTACCAGAATACCCTCAAATGTGTCACACTTTAAACCATATCAATTTCTATTACACTACTTAATTAAAAATACGTATACTTCCAAATTCAATGGCACAGAGTCAGTGTGTATCTTAATCCCCATTATTTGTCATATCTTTACAATTTAATATAGGTACTACATGAACAGAGGATATTACCACCTAATTTTACCCATGAATTACTGTGATGATCTAATGAGGCAGTCTATGTAAAGAGCTTAAAATAGGGCTGATACACAGTAAGCATTTAATAAATGTTACCTATAATTACATACTGATGATCAAGAGGAAGAGAAACCTCACCAGTGATAAGAAGATAATATGGTTAAATTACCACAAATTAGAAAGAAGTCTTAAACTATGGGAATAGCTAGGTAACTTTTATCAAAAAGAAGAAAAAAATCTAAGACTACCTTTAGTAGACTTTCCCTGGCAGAAAATAGACAATTCTAAAGAATCTCTTTCAACAGGTCAGATCACTCAGCCACCTGGAGGTCTAGCAGTGAAACAGGTTCAATACAATATCAGACATTCTCAGGAGAGATGGCACTGTTTAATTGGCAAGGCAAGTTCATTGATAAGACTGGTCCTGGACGTCTATATGTGAATAGTTCCCTAGACTTACGATCACTGCTCTTAAACTGGGTAACTGCCAATTCACCAAGGACAGGCATGTGCCCTTGAACAGCAACCCTTCCAAGACCATTTACTTCTAGTAAGAAAGACATGAAAGATTGTGCTTCATGGCATTATGTCTTGTATAGTGGGCATGCACTATTTATAACCAACATGGTTTGATTTTTTTTAAAAAAAAGTGCCATAAAGGTAGTCGCAAATTACAAAGTACACACAACATAAACTAATACATAACAAAAACTTGACAAATCCAGCCTTATGGACTAAAATTATCCACAAAGTCAAAACAGGAACTAAATGGTTAAGAAAAAAAAAATCCAACATGGATAAGCACCTGAAGTTTTAAAAATCTATACAATTTTCATAATTGGGCAAGGTAGGCAATATGAAAAGAACAGACCAGGTATTAACTGAGCATTAAATCACTCTACACAAAGGGCACTGACCAAGTTATGAACACCCAGCTCTTAGACACCCTTAAAGCATAAAAACGTTCCCTGCCAAGAGGGCTGAGGAGAACAGTGTCCACTGGCTTTCTTGCCACATTCCAGATGGCTGGTAAGGACAGAGGCTGAAGCCAGGGCATAGAGCAGGACAACGCAAGGGAACAATTACCACAAGTAACTCGGACTCAAAGAGAAGTGCAGATTAAGTTAACTTCAGCTACCCTGTGGGTAAAATTGGTTGTAAAGGTTATCAGGACCCCAGCAACCATCTAAAACACTTTCGATGAGAAAAGGCTCCAATTAACATTCCATACAGTTCAGACAGGCAGCATTTTTATCTGTGAAAAAGATCATATTTTCACAACTGCAAACACAGGCAAGGCACCTGTCCATCTCAACTGGACAGTGAAGCTCATTAGCTATACTCAGCATGATTGACCCACTACTAATCACGTCATCGGAATGATCTTAAATTGTGTAAATGCCACCACTAGGTAACTCTAAAAGCCTGTTCTCCTAAATGCGCTAAAGAGCAATACGTCACTCTGAGGAAAAATGATGGAAGAAGAGTCTTAGATTCAATATTCCTTCAGGACCAAGTCTCCAGCCCAGCCCAACCCCGTTCAGCCAAGAATCCCATTCAACTGGTAGTTTTCAAATGGGCTCCCTTAGAACATCTCAAGGTCATTCATTAAAGGGTGAGAGACAGTAACAGGTAGTGTTTGCATGCACAGGCTTGCAAGTTCTGCCACTTAGTACCCACGTGGTCTTAGGCAAGTTACTTAACCTCTCTGTTTAGGTCTCCTCATCAATGACAATGTAACATAGGCATAACCAATCTTTCCAGTAGTCGTGAGGATTAAATAAATTAATACATATAGAGCACTTAGAACAGCAGCTCGTTCTAACATTCATTAAGTGGCTGTGGTTTATTATTAATTGATGCCCTTCATCGTTACTGTCACTATCATTGAAACCATGCAGCCAAAGAGACCATATTTTAAGTTGTTTCTGCCCCATCCTCTCCAGGTCCCAGCCCTCAAACATCATTTAGGATTATATACAGGCACTGCACAGCTTCATTCACCACCTTCTGCTTCATAACGTAATACCACCTGAATCACAGTTCACAGAGCTTGATACCCCAACTCCTCCCCCAACCAGTATTCACTCAGTACTTAGAGCATCAACTTATTAACTAGCATACAAATAAGGAAAGAAAAGCTGATCCTCTGTTTTCTCTTAAAACAAAACGGAATTTCCTTAGGATTTCTAATTAGATTCTATTTTCATCTTAAAATCCTCCTGCTTCAAAGGAAGATTCTTTCCCCAGTAGAAATTACCAGGCCCTCCCTGCCTTGACTCAGATTCACACACACACAGAAGAGCAGATTTTTACTCCCAAACACAGCAACAGCACATTATCATAACATAATTTCTGCCAGTCTGATTTTCAATCTCACTGTGGCTAGGAAATCAGTTTCTTTCGCTTCAACTTTGCTGGGAGAACAAAAAGAAAGAACAGGACAGCAGCTGCTGCCACTTAAGGGAGGAGACAGCAACACAAAAGCCCTTTCACCAGCGAATTTCTTAACTCCCTCCCAGGGCCTCCCACCAGTATCTATTTAAGTTCCTGCTGCCAGGAATTCTGGACCCTGCTCCAACAGACGTAATTGGTCCCACCACAGTAGACCACCCTTCCAACGGCCGCCCAGCTTTTAGCCATTCTTAAGACTTTTTGGTCATGATACTTGAGCCCATTAATATCCTCTACATTCTATTTCCTGTCATGAGAGAAAAGGCCCTAGGAGAAAACATAGGTCCGTGGTTGTGGGCAGAATATCTTACTTTAAATTGGGAAAAGGTTTCTATTTTTTTTTTTTTTGAGTGAATAATTAAAATATTCAGAGTTCTGCCAAGCCAGACAAACAATTTCCTTGTCACTGAGGTCAACAGTAAGGTAAACCTGGATTGGAATTCCCTTCTGTTCCTACTACACAAACCCATTCATCTTGTGTCCACCTAAGGAAAGCCAGGAGCCAGTCCCCAAATGGCTAACAGAGGAATGGTGCAATAACACTCCCCCATAATGAGAAGGTAGCCCTGTCTCCTTAAGAAAAGTGTAGTCCTTATTTTCCCTCCCATAGTTCATGATGGTGATTTATCTTGTTGCCACAGCTGTACTTCCATATTAATTCATTTCAAGCCCTTGCATCGAAACATAACTTTTCATCCTGAAACCACCACTGGGATTCTAAGAGTCACACAGCACTAATAAGTTTAGAAATTTGCTCTTATCTTAATGAAAAACATGGTCTCTCCAAATAAGTAGAGTCAGAAGGGGGAAACACTCTTACTGGGCTGAATTATACTAACAGCCAAAAATGGAACCAAAGTACTCTAGATGAAGGGAAAATAGACTGAAGGGCATCCCGTTACCATACACGCATCAGTGGAACAGACCTCAATGAAGCACTCCTTCAACACAAGTTTCTACTGACAATTAAAAACATCTCTTGGCCAAGCATTTTTCTAGACATAACCTTAGTTTTAAAAATTAGCAAAAAGCTGCAACTTTTTCTTGGTGCTCAAGTAATAACTAACTTGGATGGGTACCCATCAGCTAAAAACACTAAGATGAATTCACTCCACAAATCTCCAGGAGGGATGCTCAAGATTCTGTTCTGCTCAACTGGGAAGCTTACAACAAAGCAACCAGGGACATATTTGAAGTGAGAATGGGGTAAATGCTGAGAAGCATAAAGTCAAATCAAAACCTAAATGTGAAATTGCACATGCTTCAGAGATACTTACTCCACTAACATTTCTGTTAAAACTGCTTTATAATCCTCACTGTAGATTTTAAGGAGACAGAAAGGAGGAGGCTCTTAATTAGAGCACTAGAGATTGGCTCTCTAACAAGACCAACTTTCCAAATAATTTTTCACATTACACTTTACCCTTCCAAACCTCAAGTGGACAAGCAATCATGTGGGCAGGGATTTGTCAGAACAGTTCATTAACACCCAGAGGCCTCTCCAGGAAAAGCATATGATTCACTGAGAGATTATCAGATAAGTCAAATGACTGTCACCCCCACACTGCAATTACACGTTACCTCCCAGCAAAGCCAATTAGCAAAATATGTACAAAATCCAGAGCTAACAGGGCTGTGCTACCTATTTTAGGTAGTTCAAAGAATCTCTGTATCTAAAAAGACTACTTTTCAGGGGATGTTTCAAATTTAAGCAGATTTTTTAAAGAAAAGGAAGGATCTTGAAAATAGAGCTATATTTAAGAACTGAAACTGAATACGTTCGCTGTTCTATGAAAAGTATACAATGATACACATATTTGACAATATTGAAATAGGTAGAAGACCGCAAAAACTTGGTGGCATTATTCAACCTATGCTATAGTTTTAAGTCAAGTCAAAGGCAAGAAGGAAACAGACAATTAAATGAGCAGGTTCTTGGTCTCCACAGTCAAGGGAGTCCTGCACAGGCCACTGTCATTTAGTCCAATATTAAATACATCACTAGAAGAGAAAAGAGCACAGCAGACATGGATAACAAGCAGAGACTAAGGTTCTAGAAAGGTGCTAACAAACCTGACCTGAGCCAGGCCAACTCCATTTCACACCAAGCTTTAGGGCTGTGTCCTATGGGATCCCCACTGGTGTTCCTGAACTGCCTCTGCTTTTCTTCATCTGACAGGCACCTCTCCACACTTCCAACCTGTCCCAGAAATTAGTCAGACAAACTCCAAACAAAAAATCAGCAGACCTAATTTTAGTATTTCTACTGCACCAAACATATTGACTTTTCCTAAAGGAATTCTACACTATGATTCCAACTGTCTTGACAGGAATCTCTAGAATAACTTGGGCTGCTAATTCTACTGCCAAAAATATATCTTGTAATATATACCAGGCCAATGTGTAAATATTATATCCCTTTTATTCAATTTCAAAAGCATATAAACATAAATCTATTGTATGCTATGTATTTTTTCTCTGTAAAGCAAGGACTATAGAATAGATGACCTAGAAATTTCCAGCTTTCCTCTCCCCTTTAAATCTCAATATTTATACAAATGCATAACAGTTTCTTATACACTTACCAACCCCATCATGCACAATCCCAGCTCATCGCCTGGCCTGCCACTAAGTTCCCACTGGAAAAGTCTGGCACTGCCATTCAGCTTGAAAATTACCATAGATCTATTTCAGAATACTGATTTGATTGGTTACTTTTTCTTGGTAGTAAGACTATTCCACTCTCTTAAATTTATAGGTGAAAAATACCGGTTTCTAAATGAGTCTTTAAAATGCAACAATAAAAATACTCTTTTCACTTAAAACACTCAAAAGACAGTGCTCATGTAATACGTCATCAAGGGAATGTAAATTAAGATTTTTGGTTCTACAGTCATGCGCTGCATAACAATGCCTTGGTCGACGACGAACCACATATACAACGGTGGTCCCATAAGATTAGTACCATAGAGCCCAGGTGTGTAGTAGGCTATAGCATCTAGGTTTGTGTATGTACACTCTATGTTGTTTGCACAATGACAAAATTGCCTAATGATGCATTTCTCAGAACGTATCTCTGTCGTTAAGCGAGGCATGACTACATTTTCTATCTCAACTTTAACCTGTAATAGTTCTTTCATAGGCTTTCACAGCCCATGTTAGAAAACAAAAAAAAAAGGAGGAATAATTGTCCTTAGGAAATGCACAATACTTCATAGTTTCAGCTTCAGTTCTTAAGTTTTGGATATTTTTCTATGCTGACACTGTATCTGAAAATTCTAATTCATATTAAACAGTATGACCAAAAAAAAGATATATTCTGCTCTCCAGATGAGTTATTACTAACTGCTGTTGGTTATGCTATTTCTTCTTGCATTAAACTATTAAAGGTATTTTAGATGTGTGGTATATAATCTGTAGATATATCTAACACAGGTTAGTTGTTTATAATTCTTTAGAAAAAGAATACCTTGAATAAACAAAAGCATATTAAAAATACCATAGCCTCTAAAATAACTTATTTCTAGGACAATGATTACATTTTTCAAGTGCTACATACCGATTATATGTGGGAGTGCGTACTGGGGTGGGTATTGACTCAAGAATTTATTTGTGGTATTACTGAATATAAACTAAAATGCAATTTAAGTTTTAAGCTTTCACTTTTAATGTAATAGGAAAAACATCCTTTTAGAATGGACATATTCACAAAGGAAACATCAATGAGATGAATAAACAAACTGAACTCCATCAATGGCTGATTGGTGCCGTGATTACCCAATTTTCTTCTATTTCCACTACCGTTTTCAGAGGAAAGGACATTCAAAGCTAAAATAATCATTTATTCATTCATTCTGTTAACATTTAATGAGCAGTTTCTATATGCCAGACACTTTTTGCTGGGTGCTGGGGATAGAAAACGCATGAGCTAAAAGCCTGTCCTTCAAGGCAGTTTGGGACTGAATTGTGTCCCCCAAAATTCATGTGTTGAAGTCCTAATCCCCTGTACCTCAGAATGTGACTGTTCTTGGAGAAAGGGCTTTAAAAGAGATAAATAAGTTAAAATGAAGTCATTAGGGTGGTCCCTAACGCAGTATAACTGGTATTGTCATAGAAGAGATTAGGACACAGACATACAGAGGGAAGACCAAGTGAAGACACAGGGAGAAGTCAAGGAAAGAGGCCTCAGAAGAAATCTACCCCACCACCACCTTGATCTTGGACTTGACTTCAGAATGTTGAGAAAATGAATTTCTGTTGTTTAAACTACCCGGTCTGTGGTACTTGTTATGGCAACCCTAAGAAACTAATACAAGGGCTCATACTCCATCAGGGGAGACTGACATGAAACTATAATTTCTGGGAAAAGCAGCTAAATTAGAGATATGTACAAAGTGCAAAACAATACTGTAGCATGAGTTGGCTATCTCAGATGTTCTGGTTTTAGGACCTTATTCTAGGAGGAAGAATATCATAACAAAGCATTGCTACCATTTCCAAAAGACATTAATAAATCTAACACGTGCTAGGGAGCTTTCCCATCTGATTGCACTTTATCCTCACATAAATCTTGCAGTAACTTTGAGTGTATCCATCTTCTAGATGAAGAAAGGCTGTTTTAAGAAGATAATTAACTTGTCCAAGATCACTCAATAAATTACTGCAAGAGCCAGGATTCCAAGACAGGTCTCCTCAATTCAACATTCCACTACCCTACTCTGCCTCTCCAACAAAAATCTAGAGGAGGTACCAAGTACAGCAGATCACATCACAGAGTTTTAATGCGGAGTCTTCTCCCTGTGCGTGGTATAATTTTGCAGGTGTGCAATAATCCCTGCACGGCATGCTAGGTGGTGGCAGTGGTGGTTCTAAGTGTAAGTCTGTAAATGTACTAGCTTGAAAAACTTGGAAGTGCTTTTCAAACTTACAGCAAAACCACAGTGATGCCACTGGTAAGACAAAGTTAGGATCAGTATCAGGGTAATGATTTCAATTTTTCCACTTTTTACTCATTTTATGCCAACTCGTCAGGTTTCTTTCGTTGCATCTTCATGGCTTACTATACATAACGACACCTACACCGGGATAAAGAGCATGTACGTGCGCTTCTATACTGAGCCCTAACAGAGGCCAATGGGGAACTGTGAAGGAGCTAGCACAGGGCAGATACTTACTTTAGAAAAAAATGGGAGTGATCAAACCACAGTAATAAGAATATATTTACCTGTTTCTTCATCTATTTTGAAAACACCAACACCAGAACCATCTCTAATGGAATAGCGGATCTCCCCGTCTCTTCCTGTGTCCTCGTCCTGAGCTGATACTGCCATTACTGATGAACCAATAGGGACATCTTCTTTCACTACACCCTTTTCCACAAAGCTGGAAAACACTGGTGGGTGTAAGTTCTCATTCACATCGATGACCTCGACTTCAACATAGCAGGTGGAAGACAGAGAAATTGGCTTCCCCTTGTCTTTGGCCCTCACGGTGAGATTATATACTTGCCTCTTCTCAAAGTCTAACTGCCGTAAGATTCTAACTGCTCCACTGAGTTTATCCACATCAAAGTTTCCTTCCCCGTGGTCCAGAAGACTGTATCTCACTTGACTAGACTGACCTAAATCAGGATCATAGGCCTCTAACCACATGATTATGGTTCCTTCTGGAAGGTCCTCTCGAACCTTCACACGGTAATTAGATGGAATGAACTTAGGCGGGTTATCATTAACATCCTCTAATGATACTTTCAAAAGTACAGTGGAAAGCAACTGAGGTTCTTCTTTGGCTTGATCCCTGGCTTCAACCTTTAAGTAATGCACATGCTGTACTTCACGATCCAACAGCTCCATGATTTTAACAACACCCGTCGTGATGTCAATTGAAAATTTATCTGTGTCTGTAAGAATAGAGTACGTCACACGTCCGTTTGGCCCTAGATCTTTATCTGTGGCTTCGACCTGGATGATTTCACTATTTATCTCTTTGTCTTCACTTACCTCAACAAAATAGCTCTCCTGTAAAAACTCAGGTGGATTATCATTGGCATCCAGAACTGTGATATCTAGAAGATACCAAGCAGACTTCGGTGGTATACCAAGGTCAGACACTGTAATATTCAGGGTATATTTGTCTGTTGTTTCACGGTCAAGTGGAGATAAGATTTTTAGCATTCCAGTTTCCATGTCAATAATGAAGCAGCTATCCTCATTTCCTCCAGAAATAGCATAGACCAGTTTTCCATTGAAGCCAGTGTCAAGGTCAGTAGCATTCATGAAGATTATGCTGGAACCCACAGGATGGTTTTCCTTTACCTCAATCCCAGTGGGAAGAGTACTTCTAAACTGTGGGGCATGAGCATTGACAGAATGAGAATCAAAGAAAATATCCTCGACCTCTCCCTGACTGTGTAATTTATTTGCCTGCAGGAGTTTCTCTGCCAGCATTTTGGCAACGCCAGTCTCTTCACACTGCAAGTTTACTGGCTTGCGACTGGCCGCCACAGTTATGTTGATGTATAACGGTGTGGCAAAATTTTCTCCATCTGTAGCTGTAATTCGCAGACTGTGAAATGACACCTTGGCACCTAAGCCATCCATTAGCGGCTGCTTCAATGACAATACCCCAGAGTTGGGGTTTAAGCTAAACAAATCTAGTTCATTTCCAGCTTCAATCTGATATCGGACCAACTGAAGTTCGTCAGCATCGATAGCAGAAACAGTAGTTATTTGCTCTCCTACTCCGAGATCCCTGGGAATTGTTCCTTCACAATTGATTTTCTCAAACAAGGGCGTGTTGTCATTCAAGTTATTGAGAGTCACTGTGGCCAGGACTTCAACTTCCCGGCGGTACGGCAAGCCCCAGTCTGACGCTCGAATTCTTAGAGTATAAACCCGGGGCATCAGCTCATAGTCCAGGTTTTCTGAAGTGCTCACGGCGCCAGTGAAATGGTTGATCACAAATGGTACATGGTTTAAATTTGCAATACTATAGGTCACGTACCCGTTCTCACCCTCATCGGGGTCCACAGCACTCACGCTCAAGACGGTAGTACCAATGGGCACATTCTCATCAAAAGATGCTTTGTACGCTGTCTGGGTAAACTCAGGGGGATTGCTATTAGCACTTACGACTTTAACCAAGACTCTGGTAGAGGCCCTTCTGTCACCTGTTGTTACTTCAAGTTCAAAATGGGCTGCCTGCTGTCTCTTAATTGGTTCTAAAATGGAAATGAGACCAGTGTTGTGATTTAAACTGAATTTAGCTTTTCCAGGTGTACTTTTGAAAACATACCTCAGATGAGAATAAGGAGGTGTGGCTTTTACCATGACCACAGGTGTGTGGGAAGGAGCAAATTCGCTTATTTCTGCTCTGTAAACTTCCTTTTCAAACTTGACTGGCCCAGCTTGGAACTGTGGCGAAGTCACGTGAATTACTTTTACAGAAGAGAACTGGGGAGGAGTTCCTTTATCTTTAGCCTGGAGTGTCAGATTGTAGCCAAAAGGATGACTGTCCCAATCAACGCCACCAACGGCTTTGATTTTATATTCTTTACTCCCCGGAAAGGACCTCACTGTTCTAAACTGTTGAAGGAGGTCACCTGCCACAATGCTTAAAGAAGCTATCTCCCCATTGGCACCCTGATCACAGTCATCCATCGTGACAATGGCGTATGTTGGGTCCTTGTCCAGTTCTGATGGTGATAATGTCACTGCTGTTATCACAGGAGCACATTCGTTGGCTTGTTCTACATGAACTGTTAGCTTGGCCATGCTGCTGATCCCACTGCTACCATACAATTTCATTCCCCGGTCCACAGCAAGAATTTCCATCTCATAGAGCTTGGTCTCTGCGTAATCAAGTCTACCAGTTAACACTACTGCCCCACTGGTTGGGTGAATAGCAAACATGTCTGTTCGGTCTTTAAAACTATAGTAAAATTCTCCATTGGTTCCTATGTCTGCATCTGTGGCACTGACTCTTGCAATACTGGTCCTTATGGCTGTGTTTTCAGGTAAAGAAACGCTGTACGAGGTGGGTGAGAATAATGGTCTCAAGTCGTTTGTATCCAGCACTTGCACCCTGACCACTGTTCGTGCTTCAGCATTACTATTTTTTTCAACTGCTTTGACTATCAATGTGTAATGGTCTTTCACTTCTCTATTAAGAATAGCGGTATTTCCTCCTTTGGTCCTTATTCTTAGAAAGCAAAAGTCTCCAAGAATGTACTCTTCAGCTTTGAATAGGTTTTCATTGTCTCCTGAGACAATTTTGTACCTTAATTCCCACAGTGGATCTGTAATGTAAATACCCATCTTTACGGGATGCCCAACGTAGGTTTTCGCGGCCGAGTTTTCATGCACAGTGACATTGTACTGGAAATGTGTAAACTGCAGAAGAGTCTGTTCAAGTGTTTGGCTTCCATCACTGTCTCCAAAATGCTGGAGGAGGAGGAGCAGAAGCAGAAGCAAGGCCAAATGTCTCCCCATTGCTTAACTCTCAGGAACCTAAAAGAGCAGAAAATAAGAATCATTACTTTGGGGAAATAAAAAAGTGTAAATTTTTTTCTTAAAGTTTGTCTTGGACTTTACATTTTAACAAAGTATTTTCCATCCAAACGGAATATGAATAAATACAATGGTTTTCATTTTTTCTGTTTTCCAACATAAGTATCAAGACTCTTCTAATATTTCTAGAATTACTAAGTTTAAGAACAATCTTTTTTTCATATTTTAATGACTCAAGTTAAAGAATCATAATGAGCATCAGATGAAAGACTACCAGCTGTAAAAACTAAATTGTATTTCTTATACCTAAATCTTCAAGCCAAATATAACCAGTTGTTAAAAAGGTAGATCATGAACCTTGTTTACCTTCAGTTATATACAATAAATTAAGCGCTCAAAAGCTCACAAACTTAATGCTACTACAGTAACCTGAGCATGGGAAGCTTTGGACAACTTAGAACAACAACAAAAACCCTCAATGGTGGTTTTGTATGACCTTCCACAATGAGAGCTTGTAATCTCATCTCAAAATTTATCCTAAAATTACATTATTTCTTTGTGATAATGATTACGTCCACTCCCTACATAATGTAACAGTTTATTGTCTCATTTAACGCTATATAACTATTTAAAGGTATTAAAATAATTATATCATCTGAGCCAGTCCTGATGGCCTAGTGCTTAAAGTTTGGTACGCTCTGCTTCAGCGACCCAGGTTCAGTTCACGGGCCCAGAACCACACCACTCATCTATCAGTAGCCATGCTGTGGCAGTGGCTCATACAGAAGAACTACAAAGACTTACAACTAGAATACACAACCATGTACTGGAGCTTTGGGAGGGGAAAAAGAAATGAGGGAGATTGGCAACAGATGTTAGCTCAGGGTGAATCTTTCCCAGCCAAAAAAAAGAAAGGTACAGCCTAATATCTTTAAAAATAATAATAATTATATCATCCAGTTTGATACTGAGGTCATTTCTGAGCCACCACCATGAGCCAAAAAAAAGTCAGTTCACAAAGGGGAAACCTGCAGCTTGATGTCCAAGAGAACTTTTCCTCCCTAAGACAGCGGAGCAAGCCTCACCAACCACACCAATGTTTTATCACCACTGCTGTCAACAACCAGCACTCATAAAGTGCCTACTGTCTTCAGGGCACTGAACAACTTGTCATCCAAACACAAGACACACACACATGCACCTCACAATGCTAAATCATTTCCGCTAACACATGTAGAGGCCCCATCAATGCAGCAAGGTGGCAGGCACTGTGGGAGGGTCAGAGGGTGAAGCAGAAGGAAACAGGACATTTGAGAAGGGGCTGCCTTCAATGAGTGGGAAGGTAGGCAGTCAGTCCACTGGGCTGAGGCCTGGCAGGAGAGCAGGACAATTATTTTCAGACCAAGTGTTCCTCTAAATGCCAACAAATTCCCCTTGTAAATCAATGGAGCTCCACAAAACATCCCAGCGCCGTGAGCAGAGGACAGCAGGGTACTGATGGCCCAGTGGCTCTCAAATGGATATTCATGAATTCTGGACGCTACCAAAGGTGAAACAAACAGCAGACTGGAGGCTGTTTAACAGCCAGGTTGAAATTAGCATGACAACATTAATTTACAGTATCTTAACTCTGCTACTGCCAACTTTGCCCCATTAGTCATTTCATTAGGGGAAAAAAAAAGAAAAGACCTGATAAGCTGAAAGCAATTAGAAGCTTAATTGATACTGAATCACATTCAAGTTGGGCACCCTAACTTGAACTTCAGCTATCATGCCTTCTCCTCACCAGATAAAGTCAGGAAATGAGACAGATTTTTGGCCTCTAGGAGAATAATTATCATTTAAACAAAATTAGAAGACAGTCTTCTACCAGCACTATTTCTTAATTTGGTCAACAGTTCTAATACTCAGGGAAATTTGAATATTACATCATGATCCAGAAATTTTATCAAAGTAAGTGAAAACTTCGATTCAATTTAACCTACAGGCATTGAGAACCTGCTATCAGACAGACCGTGCTAGGTACACGGAGCTCAAGACTATTTATAAAAGACAAAGATCCCAATCACAAGGCATTTACAAACTGGGAATAAAAAATATATTTATAAAGAAAATGCTCTAAGGAACACTTAAAAAGATGATGTTAAACAAGCGCTGTCTTTTGTTTTAGGAGACACACTTATTACTCACTTTATAACAAAGTATTATATCAGGCTTCTATTTCAAGCAATTAAAATATTTTTGCTTAATTGTACATATAAAATATTATGCAGCCATTAAAAAGACTATGACAGCTCTCCATATGTTAACATGTAAAGATGTATAGGCATATTAACTGGAAAAACTAAGCTGATCCCATTTATGGTTGTAAAAAAGGGAAGAGGGATAAAGTGTGTGGATGGTACACGGATGTACTTAAAAATGGACAAAAAATTCCTGGACAGATAAAATATAAACTGTTAACAGTGGTAACTTCTGGAGAATAGGACACTGGGGGAATGTTTATATTCTCAATTTTCTATCTGAATTTTTTATCCTAAGTACAGGTTACCTTTATCATTCATTCACTCCCTTCATCAATTATGTGATTTGTTCAATGAATGTTTAATAAGCACCTACTATGTGTCAGGAACAGTTCTGGATGCTGGGGTTACAAACGTGAACCAAACTACCAACAAATCCTCATATTTCCTGGTAAGACAAACAAGCAAATAGAGTGTATTAGATGCTGATGATTAAGTGCTAAGGAGAAAAAGAAAGCAGGGCAAGAGAGACACTGGTCAGGAACCTGAATTTGGGAAAGAGATTCAAAAGGAACCTACATTCAAAAAGACCAGGGTTTCTTAACCTCAGCTCTATTGACAGTGTGGGCAGATAATTCTTGGTTGGGGGTGGAGACCTGTCCCAGGCATTGTAAGATATTTAGTGTTATTCCTGGCATCCACCCACTAACCGTCCCCCCCCAATTAAAAACATCGCCAGATATGCCAAATGTCCCCTGGGGCTTAAAATCACCTCCAGAAGAGACGCACTAGGTAGAGGTCCACCAGAGACCACTGTGCCCAGGGCACAGTGGGTGAGAGGAGAGCAGTAATAGCGATTTTTTTTAATAACCTTTAAATTTTGGAATAGCTTTGGATTCACAGAAAAGTTACAAAGATAGTCTCCCCTCTTGTTAAACATCTCACATTATTATGGTACATCTGTCACAACTGACATGGATACACTGTTATTCACTATTTAGGCCCCAGTGCCCTTCTTTCTGTCCCAGGATCCCATCCAAGACCACCACATTACATTTAGTCACCATATCTCCTTGGTCGCCTTCGGACTGTAACAGTTTCTCTGATTTTCATTGTTTTTAATGACCTTGACAGTTTTGAGAAGTACTGGGCAGGTATTTTGTAGAATGTCCATCAACTGGAATTTGTCTGATGTTTTGCACACGATTAGCCTGGGGCTGTGTGTTTGGGGGAGGAAGACCACAGAGGGAAAGGGCCATTTTCCTCACATTCTATCAATGTGATGCATGGATGCTGATGTTGACCTTAAAGACTTGGTTGAAGTAGCACCTGTCAGTTCTCTCCAGAGAGAAGTTAACTCTGTCTGCCCTCTCCATACTGTACTCTGTGGAAGGAAGTCACTATGCATAGCCCACACTTAAGGGGTGGAGAGTTACGTTACATAAATGACTTAGAATTCTTCTATAAGGGAGATTCATCTATTCTCTCCTATTTCTGGATTTACTCAATCATTTCTTTAGATCAGTATGGACTTGGGGATGCAGAGCCCTTTTTAGGACTTTGGATTTTTACTGCAGATAAAAAATGAGAAACCACTAGAGGATTTTGAACAGAGGAGTGACACGCTCTTACTTAAAGTGAAAAGGGTCGCGCCAGGACCTGTGCTGAGAAGGCAGGGTGGCCAGGGCAGAGCTGGAGGGAGACCAGGTGGAAGGCGACTGTAATAGCAGAGGGGAGCCCAAAAAATGTAATGGTGGAGGCAGAAGAAGCGGTGAAATTCTGGATGGACTTCAGGAATTGCTGATGAGTTGGAGGAAGGGGAGGGGGGAGGAGAGAGAGAGAGAGGTATCAGAGAAGATTCCAAGCACAGTGCTGAGCAAGAACTGAGCTGTCAGGTACTGAGAAGGAAGACAGAGGAACAGGTGAGGGAGGAAGAGCAAGAGTCCCGTTTCGGACAAGTTAAGGTAGAAGTGCCTATGGTTATCCAAGTAAGGATTTGGGGCAGTCCAGCCTGGAGATAGAAATGTGAGAGCTAGCAGAGTATGGAAGATGCTATTTAAAACTACAAAACTGATGAGGTCACCAACGGAGAGAGCACAGATAGAGAAGAAAAGAAAACCAAGGAGCGAGAGCCCCACTGCTCCCCAAGATTCAGAGGACAGAAGAGGAGAGGAGCCAGCAAAGGAGACAGAGCAGGTACTGCAGTAGGAGAAGCGAGAAACAGTGGTGAGAGAAAGCCAGGATAAGTCAATCAATCCTCCCGGACATTTGAAGCCTAACATTAGAACTTGGAAATGACCCATACATACTGGCTGGCACCATGCTGCTCGCACCACCACTGCTGAGAGGCCCTGGACACCCCCGTCACCCCCAGGTCACAAGGAAAGGCCCAACCTGTCAAATTATTGCAGCTGCTCATCCCCATGGCATCTCAGTCACTCAGTCCGACCACAGCCTCTGCCACCACCCACTTAACTCTCACGACTGGATTCCGAAACACCTGGATCACCTTTCACAACTCACCCATCCCAGTTCTTCTGGGAGACATCGCAGCTGGAGTAAACTTTCTAGACCCCATTCATAACCAGGACCTTTTAAAACCCTGAACTTACGCTGCAAACTTGGCTAGCAGAATGTCACTATAATCAGAATAAATTATTAAATGCAATTCTTTCCATCAGAAAAAAAAAATCCACTTTTTAGGAGATATTGTTGATCTTACAGTAATGTAACCAAGAACTGTGAACTCAGGTTTCACTATAAAATGCTGTGATCAAAAAAAACTATGGCTGTTACTCTGTGCAAAACAAACAGTAAAGTTGAAGGGGGGAAAGAAAAGACACCAATACCATTTCATCTAAAAAGTACACTATTACCCAGAGTTCAGGCTTATGAAAATTAAACTCCAGAAACCATTTTAGCCAAAGGCTACACTTTGATATTTAGTAGGTGATCACACTACTGATTCCTGAACCCACAGTCATTCAGGATTTCTTCTATGTGAAAACAAAGAACGTTTACTTAGTTCAGCCTTTAGGCAAAAGGGCCTCACGTCCAAAGCTTAAACATCTTTAGTAGAAATTTCTCAAAATCCGTAAGTAACAGAGAAAAATAATTTTTCTGGTAGATATCAGATATTAATATGCTCATATTTCTTCATGTGAAGTGCTCCAGTCAGTTACTATGACTGCACATTCTACACCACACAGAACACGACCCAGGACTGAGAACATCACTGCATAAATTCAAATATTTAGATCTAAAGCTGAAGCTTCAGGAGCGTTTCATATGCTTCAGAGACAGAACATTAGGTGGGACACAGCATTAGCCAATGCATAAACTCTCTTAAACATTGTATATTTAGTATTTAGAGGTCACAATTCTTACACGCGCCATTAGTCATTCCAGCCCTCAATGCAACAGGGAAACAGCATTAAACTTTCCATTCCACGTGATGATAAAAACACACACAAATGTCCAAGTCAAGAACTGTGCGTCCCCCTCATCGTGCTCTCCTGAGTACTCCCATTTTGTATCAGTCTGAATTTACCTTATTACTGAAATTTAGAGCTTAACGTTCGGTTTGAATAGTGTCACATTTTCAAAGTATTTTTTACAGACATCTAAATTGCAAGGAAGATAATTACATTTTCAAAGAAAAATGTCACGAAGTTGTCAAAAAAACAGAATGTGAAATGTAAATGACTCCTGTTTTTTAAAAATATTGTATATTAAATAAATGTTTAATGATTTCTAAAATCACTTAATAGGATTCAAAAGAAAGGATTGCATCTTACTAAGAAAGCCTGTTTGTTACTCAGCTATAATCCATTCACAGCTTTCAGATAACATTTACAGCAGGGGAAAAAAAAATCTAAATTTTACTAATAAATTGTAATAGTCATAGATAGTACGTTTAATAGCTGTCATTCTTACATTAAAACTTAATGGGTAGATCTTGTTTATTTTCTGGATGCATCCTAAATCTTTTAAAGTCATCTTAATACACTTTTCAGTAAAAAATGGGGGGGGGGGCGCGGGGGCAGCTATGAACCCAGAATTGAACAGCAGTCTTAGGCCTGGTATGTATCATTTACTACTTCTGGTAACTCTGTGTGTTGTTAACTTTGACTGGAGCTGCAGTAAGTCTGATTACTCTAGCAATGACTTAATTTAAATACTACCTTCCAATGATCACTGGATCCCAATTTAACAGAGAAGTCTTCAAACTACTGATACTGACAGCACAGAACTACAAATCTCTCTCCTCAGTACATTATAACTCTTTTTCAGAACTTAAAAACTTCAGCATTCACATGATTTAATCAATCCAAAATAATTTTTGAAAAGTTTTCTTGCCCTTAAGAAAGTTAAAGAGACTTCCTCATTTTTAAATAGCCTCCATATAAAATCGACTATGTAATTTACCTAATTTACTACATGAACCTATAAAACATGTCTGTGGGCATTAGGAAGATGACTGTTTCTAGTCATTCTGTGCTGCTGTGACATAAAAGACAAGATAGGCAAAAGAGGGCTGCCAGTACATTTCAGACTAGGCATCTCTGTGCTATTCTCTTCTCGCTCCTCTTTTCACACAGAGAAACACGACCACTATATATTCCTTATCCTCCAACCACTTGCTCCTTATCCATACTCCAGGGCAAACTTTGCCCACAGAGAAGTTCAATAATCAAACTGTTTACCTCCTGTGATTTAAGATCATCTCACCTAATGCATTTTTCTCTGCAGACAGAAACCATTTAAATGATGTTTCGGCAGAGTAGCTGGTAATTAACACTGGCCACTTCTCCCACTCCCAAATTAGTAAGGGTTTATTACAGGTCAAATTATGATGCTCCCTGTGTATTTAGGTACATAGACAGGCATTTCACGAAATAATGGATCAGGAATGTGAATGCCCCATGTCTAGTAAGAAAACGGAAGTCAAGAAGTAGAAAGTCCCTCCTCTTCTGCTCCTTAAAATGTTTGCTTCCCCTATGCTCTCTTCCTCCCACATCTCAGAAGAGATGGGACCCATCCTAGCTACAAATATAGACACCTTGATGCCATAAAATTCAGCCTCTTCTGCAGCTCTTCCCTGAATTCTCTCTCCCACTCAAACATGCACTCAAATGGCCTCTTCTACTGCCACCTTTGGCAGAGGCTACAAATACACAGTGGTTAATCCCTACTTAAAAATAAACTTCAAAGCCAGCCCTGACAGTCTAGTGGTTTAAGTTCCACACTCTCCCTCCCATGGCCCAGGTTTGTTTCCCGGTCGCAGAACCACACCACCCGCAGCAGCTCACATACAGAACTAGGACTTATAACTATGATATACAACCATGTACTGGGGGGCTTTGAGGTTGAAGACTTTCTTTCCTAGACTGGCAAAGAGCTCCAAAACAGGAGTTTCACAGTACTACCTTGACTTCCTTACAAATCCCCCTCCTCCTGATATTACTTCCTACTTGGACGACCCTCACCTGCCCCACAGGACCTCGGATCCCCCGGCAGCAGAAACAGCTTCTTCCCATGTCACAAGCTAATGTCCAATCAAATGACCTTTTCTCAGTACCCATCCTCCTGAACTTACTGTCACATTTGACACCATTCACCCCCTCCCCAATACCCTTGTGTCCGTTAAGTCACAACTGCCTAAAACAAAGAGGCAATCCATAACAACCTGTAAAGAATGAATGACACTAAATTTTCCTGATTCTCTTCAATACTCTTTTACATTCTACAACTGACTCTTTCACCTGAAAGTTTGGCATTACACACTTCTGTCTTCTTTTTACACATGTGCAAATTATCACTCCTAAGGATCCCATCCACTATGTCTTCATCATAAAGGACCACTGAAGAATCTCAAGTTCCAGCCCTAACCTCCCTCAAGTAGCACGAACACTCCTCCTGACAGCAGCAGACCTAAGTTATAGAGCCTTTTCACACACTCCCCACTGCAAAATAACAGCCATTCCACTGTATTTTCCTGTCAGTGAAGTTGCACCACTTCCCAAATCACCCAAATTTGCAATCTAAGAAATCAAAGAAAAAAGAAGGGGCTGGGAGCCACAAAACCTGTGATCTAGCCCAACTTTGTCACTAATCAGCTGTGTGCATTCAAGGAAATTACTTAATCCGTAGATTCCATTTCTTTATTTGAAAAACTAGAGATTGAACTAAAATCTTTACAGCCTCACCCCCACTTCTATCCTTCCCTCTCTCTCTCTAACTACACACACACACACACACACACACACTCTTGCTCCCTCTCTAAAAATTCAGGATTTCTATGAACTTTTATTCTTAACTGCTACACCTCTACATCTAAAAAGTTATTTAGACTTGACATTTTTTTCTTTCTCAATTTTGCAAAATTGTTCCCTTTCCATTTCTGCTGCTGCCACCCAGCTCATACTTGTATTCGGTCAGGCACAGCATTTGAACAGCCTTTCTGTATTCCTGCTGCCCAGCCCCAATACTATTTAGCCTAGGCACTGCCATCAAATTAATCTCATTAAAACTTCTTTGTAGCACTATTCCCTAGTTCGCAAATATTCAGTATTTCCCCTTACCCTGCTGATTAAGTATATTCTTCCTAGCCTTGTATTAAAGACCTTTGATAATCTGACCTTCACCTACTTTCCTGATTGATCTCCCAATATTACTTCCAGTTTCCAACCAAAAAAGTATACTTCCCACAGGCAACAACCAAGCTGTCCTGCACCAATGACACCACCTAGTGGTGGGGGCTCTAAACTTCTAACATCTCCACCCCTTCCTTTCTAAAGGTAATGCAAACATTACTATTTTATTTTTTCCTGCCCTTCACTCCTCACATACAGTTCAGTTATTTTCACCTTTCGCCTTAACATTTCTTTCTTTCCTTCTCTTCTTAAGCACTGCTCCATAAAAGTTATCCTCCCTATCTTGATAAACCAATATAAGCCCAGGTCATAGTTTTTTTTTTATGTTCTACCTACATAAGGAAAAAAGACAAGTCATTAGTTAAGTGAAAACAGGATTAAAGAAGCACTGATGATCAACCAACCAACACTTTTCCTAAAGACAACACGGTATGCTTGCGTCTCGGTCTCTCTTCTCACTATTCATCACACCACAGATCAAGTCACAGCTAAGGTTTCTACAGCTTGCTTTACACGTCATTTCCTCTTCTGGAATTATTCCCTCCAATTCCTCTTCCCTTAGAAGTCAGCCTATCCTAACATCCACCTCCCCCAGATCCCCAGCTCACCAAGGTGCTCCAAGGAACTACCCCCACCCTGATGGAGCTCTCTTATCACACTGGATATAACTGACTGCTTATTTGTCCTTCTCCCCCACTGGACTGTAAGCTCCTTGAGGGCAGGAAACATGATCTGTTCACCACTGCATACTGTGTCTGGCCCAATGTTTGGCACACAGGAGATCCACAGTTGTTGGGTTCATGAATGGACAGATAGATGAGGGTTAAGAATGGAGAATGGAAGGCAAGACTGAATGGGGGGAGAGGGAGGTAAGGAGGGATAACATGGCAGAACAATACCTCCACCGTTCTAAAATTAACAGAAAATCCAGGTGCAACCACCAGGCCAGTAACAACACTGCAGGTGGCTGCCCTGGAGATGGCTCTAATTTCCAACAGCTCAGAAAGAGGTCACCACCCAGCTCAAAATGCTTCCAAACGGCTATAGGTGATGCCAGATCAGTGTCTGTAGAGCAGAGCTTATTATGAAGCCCTACGCTTGAATATTCTATGAAGGATAAGGATTAAATAAGGACTGATATTCCTAAGTGGTTTGTAGAAGACATTTATCTCCACATATATAATAAACCTTTGGAATTTAGCAAGAATTTTGGCAATATATTTAAATCTAGGACTTAGAAGAAAGATGAACTTTTTAAAAACTTCCTGATCTTAGTTAAATGAATTATCTGAGTCACTCATTTCAAAAACTCCTTTCCAGTGCCTAAGGATACACTAACACTCACAAATTGAACAATTAAGTGAAACAAAAAATACAGTTTGGCTTCATCATGTATATAATTTGGTCAAAAAAATCTTACCTACTGCAATTTCCCTCTCATAAAGATTAAACAGACACCTAGCCTTATGGCTTCCTGCTATTAAATCAGGTCCTTTAGGCCACAAATTAGGCCACTGAGACAACATTAATCCAACAATAATGCACTAATTTGATTCAGTTTATTGAGTCTATGTAAAATCAGCCAAACTTGGGTGGAAAACAGGTGGTGGCAGACTTGATAAGGGAGTTAAAATGAATAATCTGTAAGATCCCTTTCACCTCTAACATTCAAAGAAATCAGAGTTTCAAAGGTGGCTCAAGAACTAAGTCTAAAGACACACACTAGAAAGACAGGGGATCAGAGGAATGAAAACAGTATTAGTTTGCACATAATTTCTAGATTCCTCTTTTGGCACCTGTCCAGAACATGGATTTAAATAATCTATTAACATAATAGATTATGTTATTAGGGGTACTTCTAGTGACTAATTAAAAGATACAAATGAATATTCAGGTGGCCTGAATGATTTTATGAAATCCTCTAACAATCTCACTTCCTTTCAGAGTGACAAAGAATTTGGCTCATTTTTCAAGAAATGGGTAAACAAATGCACAATTTATTCAAATCAAACTTTACAGTGTACTTGTTAAATGCCATGTTTGGCATACCTTAGAGTTAAATCAATTGATGTTTTTAGAAATTAGGTAATAATTGGAGAATTTTTACATCCCTCTTAAAGCTTAAATATATAACAAGGAAAGGGAAATAATAATTCTAATTGTGGAACCAGAGCTGTCCTAAAACACAAAGACAAATATCAGAATTAACTCATATAACCGGAGAAACACATTTTCATGAGTACCTATAACAACTGGATGTGTTGCATAACATTACCAAGACTCTAAGAGTAATATGGGAAAACATCACCATTACCTAGTTTTAACACGTGGAGATATCTCCTTAAACTATTGAAACCTATCTCTGAATATATGAAGCCTTAAGAATCTGCTTTTGTCAAAGATAAATAACTGAAGATCGTTTGCCATTTAAATCTTTCCCGATTTCAAAAGTCACTGTAAATACTCAGGAGAAAAAAACTCCTTTACTAAGGCAGCAGGGAGTTGCTTAACAAAAGCCACTTAGTGAAACCATAGTTTAGACACATGCAAAAAAAAAGCTTTAACTGCATGGAAAATATTTATGAGTTTACTTTCCTAATGCACACAATTGCGTCCTTGTTTTCACAGCCCTGCAATCCACATCAGTGGGAACAAAAAAAAATCTTACAGAGACAACAGAAAGTTAGCTTCCTAGAAGAAAACACTTGGAGTAAGAAAAAGCACTAAAGAACCAGAAGCTCTTTCTTTAAAAAGAGACCTTACAAGTTTCTCTTCCAGAAAAGACAGAAACAAACTGATAAGCAGCATATTACAAACGCTCAGCCCCGCAATGTATCAACTGCACCTATTCCATCTCCATCTATCTATCAGGGAGTACTCAAACCTCAGAGCAGCCCTCTCAGTGCACAAAACATCTAAGAGAACTCTGCGCCTCCATTTCCAAGATCCCATCTCTTAGCTATCGGCCTCTCCTTTTATCTCACCTACGCTGTGAATATTTCATAAACTGCGAAATTAACCCAGGAGCGCGACCAGTGAAGTCAGCAGGCACGAGCGTTACCGGAGAGAAGAGAGTGGAGCGCGTCTGCGAAGTTTCCGAGCTCCGGGGCGCGGCGGAAGTTCTCGCCCTCCGGCCGCCGGGAGCCCAGCGCCGGGCCGCCGCTTTGATGCCCAGCGACGGCTCCAGGACCAGACCCCGCGCGCCTCTGCTCGCGGCAGCCCTGCTCGTTAATTACCATTCTGTTCACGCCGCGGATCATCCCCCGTCCAGCCTCCGCCTCCCCAAGCCGCCCGAATGCAGGGCCAGGACTGAACTTTCCAAGTGGGCAGGCGCCGCGGCACCGCCCCTTCCAGCCGGGCTCGCTCTTTCATCCCATGTTTCGGAGCACCGGCATGAGCACGGTCCGGGGCAGGCCCCACGGAGCCGAGAGTCCGCCGCCCCGCAGCAGCAAGTTGCACGCCTCCCGTGCACCGGCCGCCCCGGCGCTGCGCCCCTCGCCCACCCGCCCGCAAGCCCCAACTTGGTTCCCACCAAACTTACAGCAAAGTTGGCCCGGAGTGGCGGCGGCGCGCACCTCGTCGCCTCAGCGCGCCGCCGAGCGGGGGCCGGGGCTGCCGGGGGCCTCCCTGAGCCCGCAGGTCCGCATGGTGCCGGTGTCCAGCATGGTGCCGGTGTCCAGCCCTCGCCCCCCGCACGCCCCGCTCGGAGACCGCCCAGCTCGGCCTCGGCGCCTCACGCGCCCGGCGCGGGGTATATCCCTCCGCCCGCGGCCACGCCCGCGAGCGCCGGCGCTCGTTTCCCCGGCGCGGAAACTCGAGCCGACTTTCCCTGGCGGTCAGACTCCGAGCCCCCGGGTCCCGGGCTGCAAGGCCCCGCCGCAGGTCAGAGATCCCCTGCTGCTCCAGCAGCCAACTGCTTGCGAGGAGGAGACGAGCGAGTGCCCAGGGCTGATCTGGCGACACTCCGAGGAACAGTTTGGGGCTTGCTTTAGTGCGGATGTTAGTTATGGCCAGCACACAGATTTGTGCAGAGAATTAATATGGAATGTTTCCTGCTAGGAAAGGGGAAACATTAGCTTAGCTCCAAAAAACAAAAAGTCAGCTGAGGCTAATGGAAAAGCTTTCCACGCCTCCCTTTAGATTCTCTAGAACCTTCAGGGAATTCCTAAATCTGCATATGAATGCCTCGGTTCTGGGTCTGCAATTGCTGGGCGGAATAATGTCTTCCGAAAGGTCTCAAGAGGAATGCAGTTAGATGGGAATCTACTTCCTTCTTCAATCCACACTAAAATCTCCGGAAAATGAAAGCGCTTCCTTCGCGACCTCTTTGTGTAGAGCTAGTGAGACCCCAGAACCTCCCCGACCCTGGGTACGAACCCCAACGCCGGCATCCCCCGGCGGACACCCCTGACTCCCACGTCTGCGGGACAAAAGGCAGCCGTGCCGCTTCGTGCGCTTTCGCAGCCGGTAAATGCACCCTGCAAACTGTGAACCCAGTCTAGGCGAAACTGCGAGTTACCTAGGGAGAAGGGAAAGCCCCGGGGCATGCAGTCGCCCGACGCCGGGAACTCCCCCTACGCCGCAGCGCGCAGTCCGGCGTCCCGCCGCTGGGAACCCATCTCCTGCGCGGGCAAAGCTCCAGACGCCGGCTCAGCGCAGCTGAGACTCAGCCGGGGCCCAGAGTGCTCCCGGGCGTTGGGAAACAGCCCAGAGAAGAGGGCGGACATGACCTCGGAAAGTTTCTGGGGCTCGAACATTTTAACACGGTGAGGACAAAGAGATTTGATTTCCCCGGAACCGGTGGAGGGGACGCAGGGGGAACTGCGAGGCAGATGGGGGCTAGGGGGGTTAAAGAGAGAATTTCCTTGGTTCAAAGTTAATGCAGTGTCCTCTTAAGAAGGTGATTGAAAAAATAAAGGTATCTAGCAGGTTATGGCTGGGAACGAAAAATAATGCCTGCAGAATGAGTGTGCTGATCTGAAACACTAAGAGTGTGTGGTGTATTCCCTGCGCATTATTTAGAATTCACACACCCGGCAAACACCATCGCCCAAACACCTGGCCACGGCCATAACTGCGCAAAGTGCTCCTGGAGTTACAGGTCAATTTCATACATGGAACGCCTCGAAAGTAGGTGACCTGATCTCCAAGCTCAACCGGTCTGCGCCTCTTGCCGATTTCTAACTCTCAACAAAACACAACCACACAAGAATGCCAACGGTTGGCTGGGGGGGGGGGGGGTAGAAGAACAGTAAAAAGTAAAAAGACCATCCCGTAACATAAAAATCACAAGATTTTTTTAAATGGCAGAAAAGAATTCCTAGAGAAAATTACCATTCATTAATAAATAATAACGCTTACTCGAGCTAAAACATCTCTGTGGGAATCCCGATTTTTCCAGGCTTACTGAGAAACCTCATTTGCCTGGAAGAAGTTACACTTCGTCGCCACAGGAACCGCCGAGAGGCAGAGATGGAGATTTCAGACTCCGGCGCGGCCACGTTTTTACTGATTCTTGAGCCCCAACGGAACTTAATAGAGGTGCCTTTTTGCTACCATCGAATTACCTTCACATGAAAGAGAAACGCAGTTCAAGTTCCACGTTTGTCCTTGCAATAGTCGACCCTCCCTAACCCTGTCCCCAAAGGCTCTTGGAAATTAGAGGGATGGGGGACGGTTCCCGAAAACAAAAACGCTTTCCTCCAGCACCGCCTCTGCATCCAGTCCACCCAAGCTAGTATTTGGAAATTAGACACAGAATGGGCCGGAGTGGGTGGTAAGCGAAAGCTGGGGTGGCGGCGACCAAGCTCACGCCCACGTCCCAGGAGTGCCCGGCAGGTCCAAGTTCGCGGTCCGCCCGGCACCGGGCAATGAGTGCGCGCTTTGCCGGGTGTCCGGACTAGAGGGCGCTGCGCCACTGCAGATCGCGCGGACCCCGATGCGCCCTCCCTGGGCACCATTTCTATACGTAATAAGTTACATTCAAAATAATCCACAAACAACATAGCTTTTCAAGTTCTTTTGAACAGTGCTTTGTTATGTGTTTTATGAATTCCAAAACGTATGCATACTGATCTTTCATTCCCGAGCCATGCACTGCCAGTGGGGTGTGCGGCTCGCCGAGCGGAGAGCCTGTACGATACACACGCTTCCAGCACTAGCTTGGAGCCAAACACCCCCACGGAATTTCATTTACGTTTAAACTTAAATACAAAAAGCTTGCACTAAACAAAGAACTCACCAGCCCAGCTGAGTCCTCGGTGATCCGCTTTAAAGTCCTTGGCAGCTCCGTAATCCCTCGCGATCTGGGTATTTGTTAAAAGCCGTGTCTGAAGTACCAACTTTGCCTCCCTCCGATCTTCAGCATGTCCCCAGCAAGAGCGCGATCCGCCCGCGCTGCGCGGACCAAGGTGGCCGCATCTCCAGAGGCTTCCGTCCTGGGTGGAACTTGGGCACCAAAATGAGGCGAAATGAGAGTGCGTGATGGCTAGAGAGAGGGTCGAAGAGAAGCCAAGTTTGTCAGGACATGTCCAGGCAGCAGCCGCGGAGTTTGGGAGTTGCAGCCGGGAGCTGCGGCGGATCACTGCCTCTTTCCCCACTCCCTCCCTCTCGGAGGAGCTGGGGGAGGGGAGGTGACGTCAGCGCCCCGCCTCGCCCCCAGCCCCGCGGCGCGGATGGGATTCTCCGGCGGGGTCCGCCTTCCGACAGTAGCTGCGGCGAGCTCGGAGGCTGTGGCGGGCTCCCGTGCTGCCGCGATCTTCTCGGCCGCTGCGGTCCCTACGGTGAAGCGCCGGCCCCCCTGCACCCTGCAGGGTCTCCCGGGCTCCGCCGGGCGCTGGCGTCCCTCGCACTCACCACCCGAGTGGCCCCAGAGCCCCGCTGCGCGCACCTCTCCGGCTTTCTTTCTTGCAAGCCCTCTCCGGCAGCGTTTCCCACGCCTCGAACTGCAGGTGATGCTCTTCCTCTTCTGCAGCTGAAATTCGTCCCGCCGTGTCGCCTGCCCGGTTTTCGCAGGGAGGAAGCATGAACAGTCTCTGCAGACTGGCCTGGACGACTTGTACTTTGTAGCCCCTCCAACTTCTGGATGTGATCTATTTTAAATACTTCTTGTGCTCTTAGCGCTGTTTGTCGTCTTTGTGTTGAAAATCACGGAGCCATATTTTAATTTTCAAATCCTTTCCAAAAGCGCCTACGTTTTTAGACCGTACTCTGAAGCATATAAGGTTCTGAGGGGTGGGGGGAAGAGATGGAGGAGGGGCCAATTTCTAATGTTTCTTACAAGTCATCCATAGTGACAGGGGCCAATACACAAATCAATTGTCTGCTCCTCGTAATGTAGACCAAGATAAATGCCAACGCTGTTGAAGTTTAATTGATAAATGAATGCGTCTTTTTTATGTAAGCATCCAGACTCCAGGAAAATATCTACTGTGGAATATTTTTTTAATGCCGCTAAAGTACCAAAATAAAATCTCCTGAACAGCGTGAAATTCCTAGGGTGCCATTTCTGAGAGTTGACACTGTCCCCGGAAGGTTGGCATTAAAATTCGAAGGTCCCTCGGAAAGAGGGAGGGGGCTGGGAGCGGGTTCTGTCCATACATTTGCGGCCAGTGATGTGAATCTACCGGTCAGTTTAGCTGGTCGTTCTCTTTGAAAGGTAAAGAGCAGAACCACGAGGACACAAGAAACAAGGCAAGGAGTTAGAGTTCAGAGAAAAAAAGACAGAAGTGTTGGACTATTGTGTGTGCTTAGCCTTGAGGAAGTCATATAACTTCTCGAAATTTCCCTGTGATAAGGGAATAATATCTGTTTCACCAAGTAAAAGTGTATTCGCGTATTTATCTATTCAAAAAATGTTTATTGAAAGCCATTCATCTGCCAGGGAGATAACATTCATTCATGCTGGCAGCACTTTTATTGAGCATCATATTCTGTGTCTAGCAAGCACATAGTAGTTGATCAATATTAGTTTTCTTACTCTCCCTTGTTCTTTGCAGTATCTCAGTTTTCTCATCTATAAGATTAGGAAGACTTAAAGAGAGGTTATCACAAATAATTCAAGGCAGATTTTGATTTAGAAGGGGGAGGAGGGCACTGAGAGGCCAGGAGGTGGAGGACTATGGGAAAGGACCTCAGAGGCCCCTGCAGACCCAGGGGGCAGCCAGAAGGTGCCAGATTCCTGAAGAGGGAGGAGGCAATCTAAAGAAAGACTGGCTTGAAAGCCCAGCCTCTCTGTCTGTGCAGAGCACAGAGTTCTCTTGCTTCACTGTTTCAACTACACAGGCTCGCTGCTTTTACGTCAATAGTTGAAATTAGAAATTGACCGCATATTGCAAGTTTCTATAAATGGTACACATAAATTCCCCAGACACTGCTGTGCCAATTTGGTTTGCTATACTAGTCTTTAGAGTTATCATAGGTAAATCTAATTATTTCCATTCAAAAAAAATACAAATGAGAGGAACTTATCTATAATAATCAATGCTATTAATGGAAATAGTTACTATTAAAAACAGTGAGAGGGGCAGAAAACTTTTAACAAAACCTCTAGACCAGCATAGTCTAACATCATAGGTGCCCACTAGCCACAAGTAACTATTTAAATTAAATTAAAATTCAGTTCTTTGCTCTGACTAGCTACATTTCAAGGACTCGATATCCACTTGTGGCTAGTGGCAACCGTGGTGTTCAGGGGACTGAAGAGCATTTTCATCAGGACAGAGAGTTCTATTGAATAACACTGTGATAGACTTTGCTATTGTTTTTGGAAGGCCACATCAAGTATCATAATTTCGATGCATCCAATGTTGAGTCACTTTCAAAGTAAAAAAAAAAAAAAAACAATCACAGGAGGATTCACTCATTCTGCAAATATTTATCAAGTACCAACAAAATGCTAAGTGAAATTATAAAGGACTCAAAATTTAATGAGTTAGGTGTGTTTGGTGATTAAGAAACATTAACGTGGCTTAACATGG
The DNA here is from genome assembly GCA_031878705.1 of Tapirus indicus. Taxonomy (NCBI): domain Eukaryota; kingdom Metazoa; phylum Chordata; class Mammalia; order Perissodactyla; family Tapiridae; genus Tapirus; species Tapirus indicus. Next base: position 25,633,929 of record CM062937.1, on the reverse strand, counting down.
CCTTTTAGTTGTTTTCAGTTATTGCTGAGTGTTAAAACCAGGGGAAATCACTAAACTTGAAGCAAGAAAGTATTATAAGACATTTTTAGGAATAGTCCCAGGACTAAACAATTGTAAATAGGCTGACTGACTTCTGGCATCCTACCCTCTCTGTTCCTTTTCACTGCTTTCTCATCTGCCTGCACCCCTTCTGCCTACACTTCCTGGAGGTGACACACCGTTCAGCCCTCTCCACTTCCCCATGCTTTGGAATTATTTTACCCTTTGCATTCATATACAGCTCTCTTCAGGGCTCTGCTTGGACCCTCCAAAGGGCCATTAGAACAGACAACTAGTCAATCTGATAAGAATCAGCAGTGGTTAACTGCGGGTATGAATATGTTAATATTCCTGGTCCATTCCAAGCACATTATAACAAGGGTTTTCTTAAAGCTATACCCTAATGATAAAATTTTATGCTCATGGTGAAATTCCAGATACCATAGCTGGTCAGGAAAATATTTGGAGGCATTACAAATCACCTAATGGATGGCTAACCATAAAAAAAAAAAAAAAAAGGACAAAGTATACCTTCATTTTAGAGATAAATACTTAGTGGTGGTTGTGGATTTTCTGTCCCTACAAATATAAGATCAATATCCCCAAGTGGTTTGGGAAAAGATCTTGCTGCATAAATGTAATTCTTGTGATGCTTTCCCAGCTCAGTGATTGAAGGATTACAAGCCTACCTTTTTGAACAGTAAGCAATGAATCATACAGAAACTGTTAAAATCCACTATTTCTCACCCTACCCCTCCCATCTCAACTATGAGGCTTTGTAGAACCAACAGTAATAAGTAACACTTATTTAATGCCAATTATGCTCCAGACTCTGTTCCAACTTTATATGCATTTTTTTTTATGTAATTCTTACAACATCCTGTCTGGTATTAGCAAGTAATACTCTACTGCCATATTCCAGATGAGAAACTGAAGTTTAGGTAGATTAGATAACTCACACTGGGTCATCTTTTGGACTGAACCCCAAGGCTGGCTGTCTCCATAGACAACATTCTTGTCAATATAATACTCTAACTCCTATACCCTGCACCTCATTTGCATCCTTTATGAACCAAGCCCATTGTTGTTAGCAAAGTCGTGGTCTAAGAAGCAACCTAAGAGAAGAATAAAAAACTACAAATGATGGCTAGAGGAAGATGCTACTTTCTAGCAGCTACAGTGAGTATGGATAAAAAATTGTTTATAAGTGGGTCCTTTAATCACAGAGCGAGAGCATCACTGATAGAGTTTGGGAATATGTATGTAATACACCCATTATTTGTTTGGCTTACCTATTTTCCTAGGTAGATACACATACTCTTAAATATATTTCGATTCAAAATCGTTGTCTGGCTTTTAACTTGTTTGGTCTGAACAGCCCAAAAACACACCCTGATGACTCTCAGTGAATTCTGACAAGGACTATTTCACAGGATTTCATAGTCAGCATTGCAAGTTATACTTTGCTTTTCTCTTTCCTGGTCTGGAACCACTAGTGTTTCTCCATCTCTCCATCTCTACTTTATCACTTTCATTTGTGCTTTCCCATATGACAATATGGGAAATTCCCTCTATCTGTACTTTTTTTTACTGTTAAGATTGCATCCTTTTTTCTGGTAGAATTTTTTGGTCATAAAAGCTAATCTGATGTAGAGACTAAGAGGATCCCATTTAGGAAATGAGACTTGTGACAGTCCCCCAATATCCTTTCTCAAATGGATGATCTATCTAAGCCCATCATGGTTGTTCTGTACCCTTTGTCATGAGCTTGTGGACCAATTGTAGCCAATAAGATATTAGAAGAAGTTTTCTGGAGGCTTCCAGAAAAAATTTCTTCCCTCCTAAGAGAGATTTACAAAAGACATTATGTCTCTCTATGGATATTGTCACATCAGGATGTCATGCCTGGGACTGCTATAGCCGTTTTTCTTGCTGAGAATGAGGCCTAAACCAAGGAAGGCAGATGAGGTTCTCAATGACATTGAATCAACTATCTCTGAGGGCCATATTAACTCAAGACTTCTTTTTATGGGAGAGCATAAGTTTCCATCTTATTTAAGCTGGATTGTGTCAGGATTTGGGTTACTTGTACCTGACATCATCTCCCACAGCTAGGTAACCCCTTTTTAAATGTACTTGAAATTATTTTAAAGAAAAAATAAATGGATGTACCTCCTCAACTCATTGGTCAGTAGAAATTGAAACTGACTCTAATGACAAGGTGAAGGACTCTTAGATCTTTCTCTTAATGGTAAAAAAGAAGTACTTAGATGCAAAATGATTTAGTCTTGCAAAATGCCCATTTTTCTACCATAATAAAGACAAAAATAAGAATATAAAATTTTATTTATTCAACTAAAAGATTTTTCTTCATTCCTACTGTTCTTTCCTCTGAAGTATGCAAAACCTTTCTAGTATAGTTACCAATATCTTTGTAAGGAACTCCCAGAAGTAATTTCTTAGAATCTACAGTGAATGTTAACCAAATCCTGATTTCAAATAATTACCAGAGGATAAAGCAGTCAGCTGGAATGCCCACTGTCAGTAAATCCCTGACATTTGGAATTTGAAGCTATCTGTACCCCCGATTGCCAATATTGAAAGCCAAGCTAAAAAGTGAAATCAGTTTATATTTGACATGGGCCACTTTGTCCACACTTTGCCCTTTACTTGAAATAGAATCATTAAAAAAGTTTTTTTTTAATTAAGATGTGCTATGGTTGAAGATAAGGTGATCTTTAAGTCAGCTTTTTGTTTAGGAAGGAAGATAGTTTGCTCTGCCCCTTTTCTAAGCAACAGTTTGTAAAAACTCTCTTCTCCTGTGTGAGAGACAAAGAATAGACATGAGAGGCAAAGAATAAAGTAATCTTCCTCTTATTTCTTTCCCTTCACTTGATATTTGTTCTGGAGTAGTGTTGAAAAAAAATTATTCATGACACTTGTTAAAACACTAAGGCAGACTTTATTCAGGACTATCAAGATAGGTGTGGGGTCTACTGCAATGGTATTTTGCTGCAGGAAAGAGAGATTGGACTCAACTTTGAATACAACAAGGAAAAGTGGGGATTTATAGCCAACAAGCAAGGTGGGAGTCAGTGGATAGAAACGTACTAAGAAGAGACATCAGGGGTAAATGGGCTTCTGGCTAAACTGATCTGACAGGATTCTTGCTGAAGCAGGCCAGCTGATCAGATATTACCTGGGCGGGGGGGATGAGGAAATTTGATCAGATATCCAGGGTGGGGAGTTTTGGCTAAACCAACTTAACAAGATTCTTGCTACAACTGGGCAATGCGGGCCTGACAAGGTCAGACACCAAGTTCCAGGCCTGGAGCACCTAGAGGAGCCTGTCTACAATGTGGCCAAGGAGGGAGTGTTTGTCAGTTGCAAGCTCCTTCTGTTCTTTCTACTCTCCTGTAATTGTTTTTCCTGAAAAAGCAAAGAAAAGGAGAGGAAAAATAGTTATTATTCAAGTTTCTGAGACCCTTGGAATCTTAGCTGTAATGTTTGCAGGTTAACATTAACCAGTCTGGGTCACTGGTTTATAAAAAAGCCAAATTGTTTAAGGAGATTGGGGTAGTAGTCACTGGGGGAAGGTGCAGTGCCATGGAAGAAAGGAGTTGAAGTCAGAGGATTTAGATGAAAGTTCTGCCTTCAGCATTTACTGGCTATGTGAGTGGCAAGTCACTGAGCTTCTTAAATAGCAAAGTGATTAGCTGGCCTCTAAGTGGCCCCAATGATCCCCAACTCCTGACATTCACACCTTTGTGTAGTCTCCTCCTGAGTCTTACCAACCAGGGTCTGTGTAACAGTAGAATAAGCCAGAAGTGATGGTGTGTCACTTCTGAGATTAGGTTATAAAAGAAAATGATCTCTCTCTTTCCCTCTCTCTCTCTCATTATTTGCTTTGGGGCAAACCCAAAGCCCACATGAAAAGGGAACTGAAGCTTTCATCCAGCAGCCACATGAGCGAGGCCCCAGTCAAGCCTTCAGATGACTGCAGCTCCCGCAGGTATCGTCATTGCAGCCTCCTGAGAGACCCTTAGCCAGATTGCCCAGCTAAGCTGCTCCTAGATTCCTGACCCTCAGAAGCCATATGAGGTAATAAATATTTGTTGTTTTAAGTTGCTAACTTTTGGGGGAATTTGTTACTCAGCAACAGATAAAGAAATTTGGAATAATGGCTTCCTACCAATAATACAATGAGGACTCAGCAAAAGCATGGATGAGAAAACACTTGGTAAGCCTTGAAATATTACACGAATGTTAGAACCATATGAATAGAGTGGAAGGAAATGTCTATAACAGCACTATCCAAAAGAATTTATGGAAGATGGAAATGTTCTATCCATAATGATCTGTTTAGTGCTGTTGTGTACTTGACATGTGGCTAGTGCAAAATGAGGAAATGAATTTTTAATTTTATTTAAGTTTAATTCATTTACATTTAAATAGTCATGGGTGGCTAATGGCTACCATTTTGGACAGAACAGGTCTAGAGGTTTCTAAACCAACAAATGGGTCAAAACAGAGTCAAAAAGAACAGTCCATAAAAATCATGAGCATGTTTTCTTCTCTAGTTGTGACTTTTCTAAAGGAATACTTGTGTTATTTATGAGATCCAGAAATTATGGATGGAGTTAAGTTAAGCAATTATTTCCTTCCTTGTGTAAAAAAGGGCAATACATTTTGTAAAACTGGGTTCTCTGAGACCTCAGATAGATTTCCTTTGGTGTGTATGCATGCAATTTATTAGACATTAAAATTATGGATTCAATTGACTATCTCACACAATTGGCTAATTTGCATGATTGATTGAAGAGGCATGCAATGAACCAACTGTGCCCACAGTTTCCTAAACTACACAGGGCACTGCTGATTCATCCACCTGGTGAGTGAGAGAGAGTCAATAACTTGAGTGTTTCTTGGCACCACTTTATTCAATGATGTCATTTGGTAAATATGCACCTCCAGATGCAAAAACAACTACTCTAAGTATTTGCAATGATAGTTAAAGCTGACTAGAGATAGACTTCAGTGTACATAAAATTCTATCAGTTAAGACTTGTAGGATGTCATGTATGTCATGCTGCTAGTAGAGTAGGGATGTTGATCTGGATTTTCTTATTCTTTCTAAATGATGTATGTTGAATGGTGCTCTGTAATATAGCTGATTGTCACTTAAATGTTGACTGGATCCCTAACATAAGTCCCTTGGTCATGTGAGACCATGCCTTTTATCCTCAAGCTTGCAGTCACATTATTGTAAGATACTTGCTGCTACTCCAGACATTGATCAAGACATCCATGGAAAAAAAGTAAAATTGGATCCTTGTCCTATACTACACACAAAAATTTTCTCTTGGTGAATTAAAGATGTAAGACTATGAGGCCAATTGTTAAAATATTTAGAAGAAAATAATTTGTGGCTATGGAAGGATTTACTCTATAAGACACAAAATGTTCTAATCATGAAAGAAAGGATCCACAAATTCAATTACATAAAAATTAAGAACTTCTGTTTATCAAAAGTCACCACTTAAAAAGTGAAAATGCAAGCCACAATGGGGAGAATACCCACTTAACACATAATTGACAAAAAATGAATATCTTTAATATAAAGAATTTCTACAAATCAGTAAGAAAAAGACTCAATAGAAAAATAGGAATGATTCAGTAGAAAAATGAAGAAAATTATGAACCCGTATTTCAGGAAGAGGAAGTATGAATGGTGGTTATACATGCAGTGGATTAAATTGTGGCCCCCCAAAATATATGTCCATGTCCTAATTCCTAAAACCCATGAATGTGACCTTTTTGGACAAAGGGGCTTTGAAGATGTAATTAAATTTAGAATCTCAAATGAGATCATCCTGGATTATCTGAGTGGGCCCTAAATCCAATGACAAGTGTCCTTACGAGGGTCATTCAGGTGAGAGACACACAGAGCTAAAAGGCCCTATGAAGTCAAGGGCAGAGATTGGAGTTATGCAGCCACAAGCCAAGGAATGCCTGGTGCCACTGGAAACCGGAAGATGCAAAGAAGGATTCTTCCTGGGAGCTTCAGAAGGAGCACAGCTCTGCCAAAGTCCTTGATTTTGGACTTTCGGCTTCCAGAAGTGTATTCCAGTGTATTGTTGTCTTCAGCCACCCACTCTGTGGTAATTTGTTACAGCAGCCCTAAGAAGCTAAAACTACAGTGCGAAAGAAGAGATACTTTCATTAGTTATTAGAGAAACGAAGCTTAAATCCTCAGTGTAATACCCTCGTACACAAACCGTATTGGCAAAAATTAAGATGTCTGATCACACCAGAGGTGGTGAAGACATGGCTCAACAGGAACTCTCTCATACAGTACTGGTAGGATTGTCAATTGGCACAACCACTTTGGAGAACAACTGGACATTACCTTGTGAAATGAATCTACACATATCCTATAATCCAGAAATTCCACCACTAGGTTTACTACACAGAGGGACTCCAAATCATGTACACTGGGACATCTATAAGAGCATTCACAGCAGCTTTGTTCATAATAACAAAAAACTGGAAAACATACGAATTAAAAAATAAATTGCAGCATCTTCACACTATGAAATTTACATGGGAAAATGAATGTATTATTGTTGCATGTAACAATACCAGTGATTTTTAGGGATATACTATGGTGTGAGAAATAGAAATGGTAGAAAATTTTCTCAAAATTCTTCAAAACCAAACAATATGTTGTTTAGGGAAATATACATAAGACATATCATATTCATTTTTAAAAAGATAGTGGTTACTTGAGGAGAGAAGGCTGGTGGGTGGGATAGGGAAAGGCACACAGGTACAGGAATATTCTAGTCCTGAGATGAGGAATGGATTCCTAGTTGATTGTATTCATTTTGTGCTTATTAACTTAAAAATATTTCACATAAGTTCTTTTTAAAATATATTACTATTAAAAATATTTAATGCCAAAACAAAACAAAAAGGAGAATTCATAATAATTGGGGCCACGTAGAGATCATCTGTAATGCAAAGATATCAATGTGTCTGTTGAATACCCTTTGGACAGGTATTTGAAGAAATGAAGGGTAGCAAGAATGGATATAACCTCAAATATAGAAATGAAAAGAAATAAAATAACCCTCTGCATATGTGCTGAAGTGAGAGGAGCTGTGATAGTAGGTAGTAGAGAAATGGGTCATAGATCAGAGGAAGGGAGATTGCTTAGATAAAAGTCGGATGCATCACAAAAAGCTTTCCTAGCTACTTCAAATCACGAGAGTCATGCTTTGAGTAAAGATGAATTAGTAGGATGAAGAAGGCAAGACCACTAGGTGATCTTAGAAAAAAAACAGGTTGTAGAGTATACAGCTAGGATACCTACTTGGGCCTTTTAGATGGTGTACAGGTGGGTGTAACCCTGTGATCTGAGCTTGTGTCAGCTGTTGTAAATGAGCGTGTGTGGCGATGGGCAGAGTTCAATTTTTCACCTGTATGCTTCGGTCTTCGGTACAAAATCTCACGGCCTAACAGGGTTTGCACATTCACTTATTGGCTGTAGGGAATTATCCTATTTGAAGCGTGCCATCTGTTTCCAGTTGGGACCCTAACTGATACAAGCAGGCCTATTAATTATCTCTCTCAAGCCAGCTGTTGGCAATCCTGGGCGTGGTTTCCTGGCAGCTGCTACCATACACTGTTTGCCTATATTCCCTGTAAACAAAGGCGTCAGTACGGAGCAGAGATTCTCAAAGTGTGGTCTTAGACCAGCAACACCAGCATTACCTGGGGACTTGTAGAAATGCAAAGTTAGGGCCCTGCCCAAGACCTACTGAATCTGAAATTCTAGTGGTGGACCAAGCAATCTGCTTTAATAAACCCTTTCCATGATTCTGATATGTGTGAAAGCACGAGAACCATTAGCATTGGGGAATCACAATGGATAGTGCAGCATCCTGAAGCTAATAGCAGCTGAACTTTTATTTTTTTATTTTATTTTTAAAATAAAAATTGTATGTCTTTTAGGTGTACAACATGATACTTTGATATGCATATACATAGTAAAATGACTACTACAGTCAAGTTAATTAACATATCTGTCTCCTTACATAATTACCTTTTTGTGTGTGTGGTGAGAGCACTTCCTGAAATCTACCCTCTTAGCAAATTTAATACAGTACTATTAACTACAGTTATCATGCTGTACATTAGATCTCTAGAACTTACTGATACTACATAACTGAGACTTTGTACCCTTTGACCAGTATCTCCCCATTTCCCCCACCTCTCCAGCCCTGGTAACCATCATTCTATTCTCTGCTTCTATGATTTTGACTTTTCTGGATTCCACATATAAGTGACATCATGCAGTATTTTTTTTTCTGTGCCTGGCTTATTTCACTTAGCTTAATGTCCTCCAGTTTCATCCACGTTGTTGCAAATGACAGGATCTCCTTCTTTTCAAGGCTGAATTATATTCCATTATATATGTATACCACAATTTCTTTGTCCGTTTATCTGTCAATGGACACTTAGGTTGTTTTCATATCTTGGTTACAGTGACTAATGCTGCAGTAAACACAGGAGTGCAGATATCTCTTTGAGGTACTGGTTTCATTTCTTTTGGATATATACCCAGAAGAGGGATTGCTGGATCATATGGTAGTTCTAATTTTAGTTTTTTTGAGGAACTTCCATAACTGTTTTCCACAATAATTGTAGCAATTAACATTCCCACCAACAGGGCACAAGGGTTCCCTTTTCTCCGCATCCTCACCAATGCTTGTTATTTCTTGTCTTTTTGATAATAGCTATTCTGACAGGTGTGAGGTGATATTTCATTGTGGTTTTGATTTGCATTTCTCTGATGATCAGTGATGTTGAGCATCTTTTCATGTACCTGTTGGCCATCTGTATGTCTTCTTTAGGAAAATGTCTATTCAAGTCCTCTATCCATTTTCAATCCGATTTTATTTAGAGTTTTTTTTGCTATTAAGTTGTATGAGTTCCTTATATATTTTGGATATAAACCTGTTATCAGATATATGGCTTGCAAATATTTTCTTATTCTGTAGTTTGCCTTTTCCTCTTGCTGATTGTTTCCTCTCCTGTACAGAAGCTTTTTAGTTTGATGTAGTCCTTGTTTATTTTTGCTTTTGCTGCCTGTGCTTTTAGTGTCATAGCCAAAAAATTATTGCCAAGAGCAACGTCAAGGAGCTTTTCCCCTATGTTTTCTTCTAGGAGTTTTACCTGTTTCGGGTCTTATGTTTTAAGTCTTTAATCCGTTTTGAGTTGATTTTTGTGTATAGTGTAAGGTAAGGGTCCAATTTCATTCTTTTGCATGTGGATATCCAGTTTTCCCAATGTCATTTATTGAAGAGACTCTCTTTTGCCCATTGTGTATTCTTGGTGCCAGTGTTGAAAATTAGTTGATGCTATACACTTGGGTTTATTTCTGGCCTCTCTATTCAGTTCCATTGGCCTATGTGTCTATTTTTATGCAAGTAGCATACTGTTTTGATTACTATAGCTTTGTAATATAATGCAGCCTGAAGGAAGGAGGGAAGGGAGGGGTTATTAGAACCCAAGAAGAAAAAGAGCCAGGTTTGGCCACTTTGAGAAAGCAGTGACATGCCATTGGAGGACACAGCCAGTCCAAAGGTAACTGCACAGGGAGGGAACCAGGGAAATAAATACCCTGATTTCACTAGCCTCCATCCATTGATCTCCCACCGGAGCTCCCCATGGAAGCCAGAGAGTAAGGAAGGCCATTGATACAATCCCCAAGGCTCGCTCCCTGGGGCACAGAGCAGAGTGCAGAAGGGTAGAGGGTAGAGGGGCAAGTGAAAGGTATTAGGTACCTGCCAATCATGTCTTTCTTTAGCAGCCCCAACTGCAAATGAAAGTTGAAGGTGAGGTGATGGTGCCAGAGACGAGCAACACAAATTCCTAATTCTTGTCCCATTTTCTGATATCATGTTAGGAAATATCACAATCTAAGTCTGGATGACTGAGATTTATGAAATTCTCCAATGCTGTAGAGGTATAAAAAATTGGGAGGGAAGCTTAAAGACTAGGGTAAAAACATTTCCTCTAGATGAATTTAATGGGGGGTGAGTCCCAGGGGATCATTATACCATCATGGTAAGTGACTCAAGGCTATTTCAACAATGTCCTAAATAGATTACTTTATTGGAGATTAATGAACTGAGGGATCCTATTGAAGAGATTTGTGTTAATGAGATCATCATGTAATTCTGCAGCTCATACCCTCCCTAAATTTGGCAGAGAGAGAAAAAAAAGAAAACCAACAACTTCACTGTGTGATAATTATTCCAGTCACAATAATAGGGCAAAGGTAAGCCAGGGTCTAGTAACTTGAGTACAAGAAAGAACTTGGTAGCTTACTGGGGAGATAGAGTTTACTATGTTAATTTTGTGGGTTGGTTAGTACCAGAACAAATGCTGTGACAGTGGGGAGGGAAATGCTTTTTATTTTCCAGCAGGATTTACCATTTGAGGGGATGCTTCAGGAGATCTCGGCTAATCCCAGTACCTTTCAGTGCTTTGGTGAGAAGCGAGAAACCAACAGCGTAAATGGATGACATCCTTGTGTTTGGGAGAATGTTGTAAGAGCTCAGGGACAGGTCCCTGATGTCCTATACATCTCAGATAATGACAAAAAATGACTATGAAAAACCAGAGTTTTTTCAGGACCTCATAAATTATTTATAGCATAATATTCCAAGATTGCTACCACCACCACCTGGTCAGCTCCCAGGACTAAAGGTCTTCTTGGATTCAATATTTAATGTCCACTGCACAGGGAAGGTAGCACCTATGCAGGGAACCTATCAAATCCTCATTGCTCAATCTTTAGTTTAATAAAAGTTACTATTTCTTCACTTTTAACATTTCTTGGTTTTTTTTTTTTTTTTGGAAAGTCTCATTAATCATGTCTCTTAATGATTCTCTGAGGGAAAGTTCATTTTGATTAAATAGTCAGCTGTAAAATGCATTTACATGTGCTTCACTTGGCACTGACCCCCTGATACCATATTGCTTGGATATGACATGAAAGGTTCTGGAAATGAATTGACTACAGAAGCCTAAATAACTGGCTTACCTCTGTTTGTTGGTTTTTCTTTTTTGAACTTGTACATTTGTCATTTATGGTCTGTTTATTTTCAACAAAGAGGTAAGATATTATATATATATATATATATATATATATCTTTTATTTATTTATATATATGTACACCCATTTTCCCAGAAATGTTCTAGTTCTGAGATATCCTTTTTAAGTAAAAAGGTATATAATTTGCCTTTAGACAGTGTATGTATTTTGAACAGGTTTAGCAATGGGAATGTATACTGGATTTTCTTTAGGCCCAGATACTTTCTGTGGAATAGTTATTTTTGAATAATGGTTTTATTTTAGTGCATGTTTTAAATATAGTAAGTGATTCTGTTAAGAGGGCAAACTTTTTGGTAGACTTTAGTCCACCAATTCAAGTAAACCTATTTCTGAAAATCTCCAGAATGCACTAAACTCTTTAAGTTTAATGTTCTTCTGAAATGGATGAAAAGTTAGTTTTTGAATTCCACCATATGGGCAACTTCTATCTGGTATTGCATTTTATTTTGAACCTTTATTCTGTAAAACTTAAGCAGTTTCACAGCTAGCTATGGGAAGGTTTCAAAGAGAAGCAAGAGTCTTATTATTAACATCACAGTGTTTAGACCACCGAGCATCACCATTATTTCTGCTGTCCCACCCAGGCTGCCCACCCAGGACACAGTGACTCTGATCCCGATGCTTTTTGAGAAGGAACAAAGCAGACAGAGCATCCAGGCACGTGGCCACAAATGCTTGCTGTATTCATTAAGCAGCTTTTTCATAGCTAATTGTGCCACTGTGCCCATTACCTTGGCATGCTGCACTAATTCATTTTTGGACAAGACTACACAGCCAAATTTAGAAAGCTAATTTGAAATACCCACTTGACAAAGTGGTGAATGTTCTTATGCGTTGTATGAAATTACCTACCAGTGACCTTTGTTTTAGGCTCAGATCTGACCCTTGCTTGCTAAGTTTCTATTGCACTTTCCATGTGCAAAGACTCCTTTTTCAATGCATCTACCCAGTAATCATTTGTAGAAACTTTATGGAAAGATTATTTTGCTGAAGTATACAAGCGATACAGTGAAAAGCACACAGGGTTTGCTGCAGACAGACCTGGGTTAGGCTGCTACTTGTGACCTGGGACAAGTTACTTAATAGCTCAGAGACTGAGGTTTCTTATCTAAAAATGTACGTAATAATATACATCCAATAGCTTATTGAAATGACATGTGTTAGTGTCTAACAAAGTCTGAAACATAGCAAGTCCTCAAACATAGGTTTCAACTTTCTCCCTTCTTTATATGTTTATCTATTCACTATTGCAAAACACATTCAAATTCTATTTATTTGAGCAATAACCTAAAAGTCTGTTTTCTATCTTTAAAAGGCATAGATTAGGACATTGTTATACAGGAAATTTGATTTCTAGCATAATACAACTCTTCAAGCTGAACTCTAATAAGATTTCTTCCAAAGATTCGGGTCTTTAAACTCTCTTTAGTCCTGTTATCAGCGTTTCAGAGAGGGCCATTTGGATGCAAATTAGCCAGAAAATGAACTCCAGTCGAAGTATTCATTTAGAGACCAATATTGTAGTACTCTGATCCAAAGAATTTCGTCTCCAAATGGGATCACACAAAGGGCAGTAGTAATAAAACAAAAACATAAATCAAAGTAGAATCTTCCTATAAATCAATGGCAATCCACTCTGTTATCACATCAGTCAGGATTATTTATAAATATGGCAACAAATAGTGTAACATCTCTTGGTTCCTCTTCATGTTTCATAGTTTATACAATTTACAAATACTTTATAACCCTTTGCAATGTAAAAAGAATCTTGTTGTTTAGGAAATATCTATCATTTACCTACCTTAAGGACATTAAAGAACACGTGTCCTCATTTACTTATCTTAGGATGTTAATTACTGTTCATCCTTTATTTTTCCATGCTGGTGGTTCTCAAACATTATCAGGCGGCAGAACCACTAAGAGCTTATTGAAATACATATGGCTGGACTCCATCCTCAGAGTTTCTGATCGGGCAGGTCTGGGCTGGGGCCTGAGTATTTGCATTTCTAGCAAGTTCTCAGGCAATGTGGATGCTTCTGTTGTTCTGTCTAGGAGAGCAGGAGAGCAGAATGCATAATGCTCAGAGAGAGTATAGAACCCCCCTGTGGCTTTTCTCTGCTCTCTCGTGCCCCAATCTTAGAACAGAGCTATAGCCAAACCACAGTCCCACTGAGAGAAAAATAAATGTTTTGTGTTGTAAGCCTCCGAGATTTTAGGGTTGTTTATTATCCCAGCCAAAGCTGACAAGTGCATATAAGTTCATTGCAACATTGTTTAAATAGTGACATTTGGAAATGATCTAAATATTCATTTAAATATAAGTGAATAAATAAATTGTGAAGTATTCAGAGAGTGGAATAAAATGTTGTAGTTAAATTGAGTGAACAAATGTCATCTATATCAATATATAAATCTTAAAAACAATGATGAGGGTGAAAAAAACAGTGCAGAAGGCTACATACAGTATATACAATTTATATAGATTTTAGAAAATGTCAAATACTATTCTATATTGCTTATGGGTATATATGTAGTGAAATTATTAAAATGTGAATAGAATAAGTTCCAAAATCAGAAAAGTGGTTACATCTCAGAGGGGAGTGAAAAGAATGCGATGGGTGAGGAGAGAGGAACAGAGAGCTTCTCCGGTATCCACAGCTTTGTTTCTTTAAAACAAATGAGGAATGGATGTCAAGATTTGACAAAGCTAGATGATAGTACATGCGTGTATGGTTCTCTACACTCTCCTTTATGGCTGGAGTTGTTCATAGCACAACGAAACACATCTTTTTCAAAAAGAGCTTTCGTTAGTAATATTTTATTGACAATGCCTTAAGGTCTAGCAGCTTTCAGTGTGTGACAGAGGAGTCAGGCTGGGATTTTGAGATTCTCACAGATCAAAAAAACAAAACAATAGACATAAGTGGTTCAAAATATTTGCAGATTGGCCATATACGTGAAATGTGGACACAGACACCAAGCCGTGTAGTGTCAAGAAGCCATGTAGAACCAGTTATTCCCTCTTTCTTAAATACTGATTCACTTACTTGGTTGGAAAATTTGATTTCATTTGAATTCAGGAGAAATGCTTGGACAGGCGTTGAGAGATTACACGTGAAACTCAATTTCCCCTCATTTTTTAAGTGGAGACAAGGATAGAGGATCACTGGGGTGGGTGTGATTATTTCAAAACTTCACCTATTTCCTTTCCTTCCTTTCAGGAGGAAGGCAGGCATATGGTGTTTCTTTCAAAACCCTACAGAAGAGAATAATCTGGAGAGCTTTTGGAAAGCGCAATTTTCCAGGTCTCACCTCAGATCCTACTAAATCTGAATTTTCCAAATATGAGGCAGGGAATCTTTATGTTTATTTATTTATTTGTTTATTAAAAGCTTCCTACTGGGGGGCCACCCGGTGGCGCAGCGGTTTAGTCCGCGCTTGGCAGCCCGGGGTTCATGAGTTCGGATCCTGGGCGCCCGCGGATGCACTGCCTGTCAGCCACGCTGTGGCGGCGTCCCATATAAAGTGGAGGGAGATGGGCACGGATGTTAGCCCAGGGCCAGTCTTCCTCAGCAAAAAGGGGAGGATTGGCAACAGATGTTAGCTCAGGGCTGGTCTTCCCCACAAAAAAAAAAAAAGCTTCCTACTGGGGGTGCCGGCCCTGCGGCATAGCGGTTAAGTTCATGTGCTCCGCTTCAGTGGCCCCGGGTTCACAGGTTTGGATCTTGGGCGCGAACATACGCAGCACTTGCCAAACTATGCTGTGGCAGCGTCCCACATAAAATAGAGGAGGATGGGCACGGATGTTAGCCCAGGGCCAGTCTTCCTCACACACACACAAAAAAGCTTCCTACTGGGGCCAACCCCCTGGCGCAGTGGTTAAGTTTGGCATGCTCCGCTTCAGCAGCCCGGGTTTGGGGGTTGGATCCTGGGCTTGGACCTACACCACTCATCAAGCCATGCTGTGGTGGTGTCCCACATACAAAAAATAGAGGAAGATTGGCACAGATGTTAGCTCAGGGACAATCTTCCTCAAGCAAAAAGAGGAGGATTGGCAAAGGATGTTAGCTCATGGCCAGTCTTCCTTACAAAAAAAAAGAGGAGGATTGACAGTGGATGTTAGCACAGGGTGAGTCTCCCTCAGCAAATAATAATAATAATAATAATAAATAAAAAAGCTTCTTACAATTACTGTTATCTTCGAGGGACCACAATACCCCAAACCTCCACTGGCTGAGAGTTTCTCTTCCAGATTTGGTACTCACTTCTGGATATTGTCCATTTCATCTACCTTGTAAAACAATTATCAGGTGCTAAAAGCAAAGCACACCAAGAAATAAAGTAATAACATTATATATAAATTGATTTACACAAGTGTTATGAACTTATGAGGGTCTATTAAACAGAGAGCAACCCAATTATAGAGTTACCCTACTGAGCCCTGGATTTTGAGTTTCATGTAAAAGTTGGCATATGTGAAAGATTTCCTTGTAGCTCTGCTAAGAGTATTTGTGTTCCTAGGGTGTGTAAGCCTTCTCTCAAAAGCATGTACCATAACTTCCATTGAAGTCTAGAGTACGCAAAGTCAAAGTTTGGGAGAACACTGTTTTGGAAACTGGTGTCTTTCAAACTGAAATTATTGTAATGATAACCTTTTACACATTTTAAAAAGATATCTGTATGTTCTTAATTGACAATTAATATTTGCTGGCATTTATTAAAATATTAATATATTTTATCAATAAAAATTAAATAACAGTTTTTTATTGTGTGTGTGTGTTGCAACCCAGGGAAGTAAGAATGAAAATAAAAAGGAAAAGAAGCAGAAAAGGAGAGAAGCAAATAACAAGATAGTGTACCACCAATTGGCTGCAGCTCGACTAGAAATCACGGCTGGTTGCCTGGTCAGGAGGGATATCTTCTAAGAGGCCATACGGAACCTCTGAATCTTGGAACAGTGTCAGTAAGAAGGAAGGGTAAAGAATTTGCTCGCTCCTTCCCTTCTTCCTTCTCTCATTGGTTAAATTTGGCCTCAGCTCCTGGTTCTGTTACTGAGGCCCTTCAGTCAGCCTGGGTACCAGAGCCACAGTATGCAAGGCAAACTGTGAGCAGGTGCAAGTTATGGCACCTCTGTCTGTAGCCTGCATCCTTGAGGTGAGCAGATGAGCAGGTACACTTTAGTGATGGCCTAAAAAGTCCAGGTGGGAGGGTAGAAGCATGCAGTCTGAGACCTGAGATGAGATGCTCTGGGGTCATGACATGAGTGACTTGGAGACTGGAAGCAGCTGCTGCAGTGAGCCTGACAGCCAAGCAGAAGTGTGCTACAATGACTGGCCTCCACCATGAAGGTGATGATGCTGCTTAATGAGCCTCAACCCAAGCTGCTGCAATGTGGCTCTGGTTAGTGCCAGCTTGGCCTTCTTGGAGGGTGTTCAATAGCACTGAGCAAAAAACTATGGCTAAGCAAAACCAGGAAGGCACGTATGCTGGGTCTGCTACACCAAGTCTGCAGTGCAGGCAATAGAGAACATGATTCTCGGGCATCTTGTTGGACCAGAAAGTAAGGAGGTTGCCAAACTTGGGTCTTCTCAAAAGGACACAAATCCCAGCTTGAGAACACCTGTTGGCCAAAGACATGATAATTTCAGGAGCAAAAAGAATAATGAGTGCAATGGATTGCAACACATCAAATATATAAAATAAATATTCGTGAATTAATAGCGATACTCTAGAAAATTAATTGTGGTTATGAGAGGCAGGGGTGGGGTTGGGGGAACTGGGCAAAGGTGCTTAAAAGGTCCAAACTTCTAGTTACAAAATAAATACTGGGGATGTAATGTACAACGTGATGACTATAGTTACCACTGCTGTACAGTATATTTGAACGTTGCTTAGAGGATAGATCCTAAAAGCTCTCACCACAAGGAAAAAACAATTTTTTGTAACTATATGAGGTAATGGATGTTAACTAAACTTGTGGGAATCATTTTGCAATATATATACGTCAAGTCATTGTGCTGTACACTTTAAACTGGTAGAGTGTTGTATGTCAATTATACCTCAATAAAACTGAAAATCAATAAATAAAATGCAGAAGGAATGGTAGAATTTGAAAATGCTTATTCTGCAACCTTTAATAAAATAATGGATCTAGGCAGTGATAAACAAAGGCTCTCAAATCAAAACATTAAAGGGACAACTTTATATTGAATGGAGCAGCCTAACAACACCTGAACCAACTGTTGGGTCTCATCAGTAAAAGTGGAACAGACAACAGACGTTAAGTACTTCCTATGCAGAATTTGTGCCTTGAAAATTGAACCTGAATCTAAGCATCTTGACTGATCAGTTTATAGGAAATATGAGGGAAAGAGGAACATGTAAATTGATACCTTCAGGATGCAATCTGCCAAATTCAAAATAAAGGAAATCCTAAAAGACAAAATAACCCATTTTTCAACAAACAAATGGCATAGAAAAAATGAGAGTGGGCACAGGGAGAAAGTGATATTTAAAGAGGCTTAGAAAACATGTCAACCAAGTACAGTTCTAGGATCTTGTTGTGATTTTGATTCAAACAAACCAACCTTAAAATACATTTTAAAGAAAATTTGGGAAAATTGAACATAAACTAGGTGTTAGATGATATTAAGGATTTGTTGCTAATTTTGTGTGATAATGACATTGTGATTATGTTTTTTAAAAAAGTCTTTATCTGTTAGATACATATACTGAAGTATCTATGGATGAAATGATAGGATGATTGGGACTTGATTGTAAAATTCAAGAGGGCAAAAAAGTGGGGAGGAATAGATGAGAAAATACGGACAAAATGTTGCCAGTTTGTTGAAGCTAGGTGGCAATACATGGCGTTCATCATACTGTTTATCTCTACTTCTGTACGTTTGGAAACGTCTATAAATAAAAGGTTAAAAATTAAAATACATGAACAAGTTCTTTTAAAACAAACAAGATCCTCAGTTGGTTCTGAAGAATGAACCGGCTTTGGGAATCGTTTAGATAGAGAAGATCTTGGAATGAAAGAGAGGCAGTGTAGAGAAGCTGGTACCACTCTTTACCTCTCCCATCCCTCCATCTGGACCCCCACTGCTCCCAGTTGCTTTCTCACTCCCAGTGGCAGCACTCCCAGCGTTGGTCAGCAGATTACAGTAGTCCCACTTTATCCACTGCTTTCCCTTTCCACAGATTCAGTTACTCGTGGTCAACCAAGGACCGAAAATATTAAATGGAAAATTCCAGAAATAAACAATTCATAAGTTTTAAATTGCATGCCCTTCTGAGTAGTGTGATGAAATCTCAAGCCATCATGCTCTGTCCCGACCGGGATGTGTATTATCCCTTTGTCCAGTGTATCCACCTGTATACTCCACATGCCCGTTAGTCATGTAGTAGCCCTCTCGGTTATCAGATTAACTATCCCGGTTGTTACAGTGCTTGTTGTCAACCAACCCTTATTTTACTTAATAATAGCCCCAAAGCACAAGAGTAGTGATGCTGGCAATTTGAATATGCCTGAGAGAAGTTATTGTTGTTAACCTCTTACTGTGCCTAATTTATAAATTAAGCTTTATCATAGAAATGTATGTATAGGAAAAAACATAGTATATAGTATAGGTACTATCTGTAGTTTCAGGCATCCACTGGGGGTCTTAAAACATATCCCCCATGGATGGGGGGACTACTATATTCTTAAAGGTTTGCAATCTCAATGATGAGCAGACAATGCAGAAGAACTCAAGTTGCAGGAGGACCTGCTTAATGCTATAGCTAGCACTTCCATTAAAATTTCTTCTCAGAAGAAAAAGATTAATGAGTGTTAATATTTAGCTTCTATTTTCATGAGAAAGCCTGTGGAAAAGCATTTTGCAAAGCATCTATGGTAACTAATACAGAAAATAAATCAAATTAGTCACTGTTGAGGGCTTGCATTACAATCCAAAATAAGATACATTTTTTTGATGAGTAGCTAGCTTGAGGGTAGAATTTTATGGTGTGTTTTATGACACAAAATTTACTATTAATTATTTCAAAGTTAATTTAGCTCCTACCCTAGTATGACGCTATGGAAATAGCATCGAGCTGGATGTCCTGAGACCCAGGTTTTCATTTTGGATCTTCTACTGACAAGCTGTGTGACTTTCTTCAAGGTACTCTTGTTGACCTTCAGCAAATATACAGCTGGTTATTTGTCCCACTAAAAGGGGTTTAGTCAGGATCAGCAAAGAATTGCAATTTGGAGTCTGCATCTATGGTGCACCACTGCAAGTCCCCAGCAACAAGGGGAGAAGAAATTCTTTTAAAGAGGGGAAGAAGAAGTTGGGAGGGCTAATGAAAACAAAGAATTTGAGGTATAGTGGTTTTTCGTTGGCTGACTTGAGACAGTCTCTCATTGGCTGAGCTTCCTGCCTGTCAGGAAGAGGCAGTCTTTCTGCTCTTGGGTAGGGCACAGATGCTTCCCCTTTTGGCCTCCTAACTCCAATTTAATAAAATTTTTGTTTATTGATTTCCGCACTCTCTCTGAGGCTTAATTTTCTCATTACTACACAGAAGAAGGAATAGATGTCTCAGGTCCTTCTAGCTATAAAATTCTACTTGTCTATGAATAACAATGTACTCGTTCCTTTGCATGCACTATTTCATTCACTCCTAACAACAAACTTATGATGTAGGTAGTTTTATTATTCACACTTGACAGATGCAGAAACTGAGAATTAGAATAAATAATCTGATGAAGTAGATTCTCATAGATGTTGAACAATGAAAGTTTAGGTGTGCCACAATTTTCATTCTCATAGAAATATCCCGTCATTGACTTTTCCTGTGTGTGGTAGTATTTATTGTTAGTAGTTGAGGTACAATGGATTTAAACATCTGTCATCTTTTGAAAGTCTGAAACATTACATAAGTTTGATCTAACTATTATGAAAATTCTGCGTCTTAATACAAACCATCATTTGTAAAATATAATAAGAGCATTTCTACAAAATAGATTATTTTCCAACTGGATTTGTGTGTGTATAGGTGTATAAAAGTAAGTTTCCTAAAATTCCAAGGGAATTAAATGAATAAATATGTATGTACTAGGTCTAAGATGTCTTATAAAATAAATGAAAGATCTCTAAATTTAAAAAGGTCAAATTCACTCAGTTAACAAGTATTTAGTGAGTGTTCACCATGGACCCCTTTGTTCCCAGTGGATTCGAATCTGTAGTGTGGTTCAAGAACTACCTGGACATGGAGGGGATTAGGGTCAGCTCCTGTCTAGACACCCTGGGATAGAGCCCGTCACCTGCCTAATTTCCAGGGTCATCACCCTGTTAGACCACACACAATGCATTTTGGCCCTGTGTTCAGCATCCTGGCATCCATGAGACAGTTCAAAATGCAGACTACTTGTGTTACGTAACAGAATCTTGCGTGTACCACGGGTACTCCGTGAGTAAACACTGAATTAAGGCTAATGTGAAGACATGCTCCTTTAGAAAAAAAGTAGCCAAAGTTAAGGCCATCTGAGCAGGTGAGATTCAGATGGCAATTAATCATGTTAATATTGTAAGGGCAATAAATATCTGGGTCTTTGTGGTTTTTCATGTGCCAAACTAGCCGTGTTGTTCTAAAGATTTGCTTTCCTCAATGACAATGAAAGTATATATTCATTTTTCACTTTATACTTTTAAAAGCACTTTGATTATATTATCTCATTGATTTTTTAATATCAATTCTTGAATGACACTTTCATGTAAACATTGGCTTACATCTTATGTGGAAGATGGACAAACCCCATGTTTTGGAGATAGTGTCTTCCTGCTAAAAATAATGTAAATAACAACAGAAATAGAAGTATACTTTGAAGGCAGCATTCACTTAAACATTATGTGAGTGGTCTATAGTTATAATACTGACATTGCTGGCTAAAAAAACCCCCCATATTCTCTGGGGAAATCTTCTTTCATGCTAATGTCACCTATTTAGGTCTGAATGTTCTGTTGAAATGGAGGGGAACTTTGAGTGCTGTTAAATTAAAGACATGCTACCCCGTTTTAAGTTATATGACCATGAAAATTATAAGTCTTTACAAAACTGTTTTTCTAATTTCCAGTGCATTTTAACTCAGTTGTTTAATTCCTGGTAGCATCCAACAGAAAGCAACACTGTAGGTGGCTGATTAATATTTTATGTTTATCTGTAGTAACTAACCATGTCAATATGTGAAGATGTTCGGAAAGAAACAACATATTCAAAACAGACTCCTCTGCTGTGTAATTTCCTTGGGATATTTCATTTTAAGTGTTTATATTAAAGCTTTTGAAGTATTATACAGCTTATCCAAAGAGTACTTGGACCTCACATTTAATAAAATTTACATAAAAGTTTAAGGGTGGAAAATTATTGGCTCAACAACTGTGTAAGAAAAGTTTCTTTCCTATTATCACTTGCTATATTAAAAATATCCTTTTGAACATTGTTTATTTAAATCCTTATACCTTAATACACTTTGGAAAAAATTATTTAAGTTCAGAAAATTTCCTTTTCAGAGTTTTTCCATACTTTCCTTTATGTTAGCAATAATCATGTTATTATTTTTGTCTTGTACCATCATGTAATTTATATATATGATGGTATATACACTAATTATATTTGCCCAACTCCTCACAAAGAGCTTGGTGTATTAAATCTTCATTTTTCTGGTGATACATATTATTTAGTAAAAGATATTATCTTTCTTAAAGGAAGTGATTTCAGTAAATATCATCATTGAGATGATTCAGGTAAACACTGATGAGAGAGGCCATATTTTATAAATATTTATAAAATGTTCTCAATATTTAACAACTGATAAGGCTATGGCCCTGACCAATCAGAACAGATATGAGCCATAAAGCTGAGCAATGTCCTGAGAGCCCAGTTGGGGCCAGATGTTAACCCATTGTTTGCTGAATCCTGAGAAGGTGGGAGGGAGAGGATGAAACAAAAGAGGCAGAGGAGGGATGAGGAAGCCCCCGGGGGACTCAAAATAGTGACTAGGAACCAGGGTTTTCCAACCTTGACACTATTGACATTTTGGCACCAATAACTCTTTGTGGTTGGGAGCTGTCCGATGCACTGTAGGATGCTTAACTGCATCTCTGGCTTCTACCCACTAGGTTCCATTATCACTTCCCCCTTAGTTGTGACAACCAGAAAAGTCTCCAGATATTGTCAAATGTCTCCTGGAGGGCAAAATCACCCTAGCTGAGGGTCACTGTTATATACCATCTGGAACAGAAATATTTTATTATTTTAACAACTGTTACATTCGTACCATCACCCACAGTGTCTTGAACTGTTACTTGCCTTGCTGTGCTTAATAAAGATTTGTTGACTAAATGGAGGACTCATTTAATCAGGCAACACACTGGGATAGCCTTTTTGGATAGGTTGATTCATAAATTATCAATTGTACTTTGAGTGTGTACATTTTGATTTATGACTAAACAGATGTTTAGTGAGACCCTTCAACAAGTTGACCATGATATTTGACATCAGTTTTGGAGCCTCCAACTTGGCATTTCCTGCCCTAGCAATTCTGAACAGCTGTCAATTCACTGTTACCCTGTGATCGACTTGTCCCTTCCACCTGGAATAACCTCTTGACCCTTTGTTACCTAACCAATTCCTCGTCCCTCAGTTCAGGTGACGCCTCTTCTAGGAAGTCTGAATTGCTTGTTGTGGGCTCAGTAGCTCTTTCATTGATGGAACTCTGGGCCCTGTTTCTTGTAGCATTATCACAATGGGTTGAAAGGATCTGTTTAACTATTATGTGGTTTATGACTAGGGCTGAGGCCATGTCTTATTCATCTTTATATCCTTGGCATAGGTGCTTAATACATGCTTCCAGTATGATCTCAATTCTAGAAAAAGAAAAAAGACTGGAAGGATACCCATGTAACATAGCTAGATTCTATACTTTTGAGATTTTATTGGACCTTTCTCCCACCTTGGCCCCGAGAACTATTGGTTTGAGGCTTATCCACATTACTACATTACATAAGGAAAATAAAGTTGATTTGTAAATTTCAGAGAAGGCTGGAAAGGAAAGGGGTGAAGAGGACAATAACAGTAACAAAAGCATAAGCTTTGCTAATTGTGTGACTTTAAACCAGTGCTCTCCAAACCTATCACCCTACTTCTACTGGGAAAATTTTAAAGCAGAATAGAAGTCCAAATATAATAGTTCTGCTTATTTCCTTTGTAAATTGTGAACAATGCCCACCCCTCCTTCCTCACCACCCTGCCACCTTAAAAAAAAAAAAAAAAACTTACTAAAAAATAAATTATTTTGTGATTTATTTTTTCTGTTGCTTTCAGACCTCAAGCTCAGTTGAGGACATAAGGCTAGCAGATGGGCATAGTTTTAAAGAAGTTATAATATTTGAGTTGAAATTCCCTACTCTGTTAACTCTGGCCCTGAAGACTTCTTGTTACAACAGCAAAATTTCACAGCCCCTTGACATTAAGAATGTTGATACTCAGGCCCTAGCACAGCTGTCTGCGCGTGAGGCCACCATATGGGCATAGTGTTATAAAAAAAGAAAAGCTGCATTGCTAAGGTTTAAATTCTCTAAT
Source organism: Tapirus indicus (assembly GCA_031878705.1). Lineage (NCBI taxonomy): Eukaryota > Metazoa > Chordata > Mammalia > Perissodactyla > Tapiridae > Tapirus > Tapirus indicus. Next base: position 25,610,075 of record CM062937.1, on the reverse strand, counting down.
CCAGTCAGTGAGGCTCTGACTGAAAGCTCGCTGCATGAAAAGGAGGCTTGCTGATTCTCATTTGAAGAACCTAGTGGTTCTTTGGTGCTCTTCCTGTCCCAGCCCAGCTCCGTACTTGGAGCCACTGAGGGAAGAGTAAGAAGCCATGGCTAACTCAATTCATGTCATGGAAGATAATCCCGGTTGGTTTATTATGATCCTAAACCTCACCTGGTGCTATTCTGGAAAAACCTTTAGGAATAGAAATAAGACAACAAGGTGGAAAAACAAAAAAATGATCATATTTTCATATTGTTTCCAGAAGATGGCATTAAATTTGCAAATCAATGAGGACCTATTTGTAGTCTGTCAACAAACAACAAGATAAGCACTACAGGCCCTTTTATTTACAACAGCCTTTTACAGGAAACATTTCCTCACAATCCATGTGCAAGTGTACCAAGCTTGATGAATATCATAAAATATGGGAGGATGAATATGTGAATGAAGGTCTGCAACCTAAAGGAGGCTGAATTTAACCACCAGAGAAGCCAAGTCTTATCCTCAGTAACCTGGCATGTTGGAAAGAGCATAGGTTTTCAGCCAGTCAGGCCTAAGCTCAGATCTTGTTTCTGGAATCTACCAGCCATGTGACTTTAAGTAAATCGCTTCATCTCCTGACCCCCAGTTTATTCATATGTAAAACTGGAGAAATAATAACCACCTGATAGCTAGATCTTGTTGAGCTTAGAAATTCAAGTTTAAGGTACGATTGCTCATTAACTGGTGGTACCTCCTCCTAATGTAGATTCAATTTGTTTGTCAAAGGTTCACACCTTGTCTTTCAGGCCCTACACATGCCCTCAGGCCTACCAGGCCTCGTGTTTCACGTCTTCTCTTTTGCGGGATTCGACCAGAAGTGGCAGTCATTTCCCAGTTCTGCTTCATCTCTGATTCTGTACGTTGGGGTCGGTTCTTCTTCCCTCTATGGCTGTTTTAGATGTGTATTGTCTATTTTTATTTTCTGTTTTGGAGGAAGTGACATACAAATAACTAATGCTTGAATCTCACTTATTTATAAATAGATAAATTTCTTTGCCCGACACACTGATATTAAATTTTTATGAGGATGAAAAAAATAGCTATGAAGCAAGATATTAGACACCAAAGATATTCTTGGGATTAGTCCTGAAATATGGCTTGAACATTGCCTGGGTGTTAATTGGGACTCTAAAACATATTGACCATGACACACATATTAATGCTGGAATCTCTGCCAAGAGGTTCCAACATTTGTGGGTGGCTAAATGCAGTTTGCTTTAGTTAATGAGGAATTCAGTACAGTGAAGCGGGGGGAGAATTTAGGAATATAAGAAAAGGCTTTCTTTGAAATCTCTATGTGAAGTCGATTGTAAAAATATCGTGTTCCTTTTAAGTACATTCTTGTTGGGTGTGCCCATGCCACCCAGGACTTTATCAGTTTCAGCAAGTGCCAACGATATGGAAAGATTTGTTTACCTAATTGCCCTTTCCTGGATTGACACAATAATAGTAGCAGCAACAAGATTAACGAAATAATAACTATCATTTGCTGAATTCTTCACAGGTGCCAGGTACTGTTCTAAGCACTTTCTATGAAGGAACTCATTTAATCCACATGACATTTAATCTGCGTGACAATCTTGCAGGAAAGCTACAAATCACGTACTCATAAGAGATGTGTACTGAGGCTAATCCGAAACCGGTCTAAGAAGGTGCCAGATTGGGTGTTGTATCTTCGGCCTCATCCAAGAACAGTTCCCTGGCAACCAAGGGAACCCCTATAGGGATCCCCATGCAGGTGTGACCCGGGGGCCCAGGCCAACATGGATTTGCAGAAAAGTTAATTTAATCCTATTCATGGGCTCTGAACACATCTTTTCTCTTATTAAGAACAAGGAAGTTAAATCAGATCCAAAAGTCTCATAAAATAACTAAATACTGAACACGACCTATTGAAGGCCAAATATGTCATAATTAATACTAAATGGATATCTGCAACACATTTCTGAAGTATGCTTTTGGTATCCACTGGAATTGGATTAAATTCAGTACTTCACTTAACTTTTCTTTCTTTTTTTTTTTTTTTGGTGAGGGAGGGTGGCCCTGAGCTAACATCTGTCACCAATCTTCTCTCTTTGCTTGAGGAAGATGGTCCTTGAGCTAGCATCTATGCCAATCTTCCTCCACTTTTTGTATATGGGATGCCACCACAGTATGGCTTGATGAGCAGTGTGTAGGTCTGCGCCCAGGATCCGAACCTGCAAACTCTGGGCCGCTGAAGTGGAGCACGTGAACATAACCACTACGCCATCGGGCTGGCCCCACTTTTTTTTTTAAAAAGAGAATTGATGTGCTGAGGAATTGATGTGTGTTCTAGTGATTGTTTTCACTTAGCTTTTTGCTATTAAAAACCAAGTCGTTAAACAAAATAGTAAAGAGCATGAACTACAGATTTTATCATAAACTGATCTAACTCAATTTCCTTATCCACTGCACACTGTACTGCGCTCTATAAACTATGTGTTCTGACCTTGGAAAATCTGGTGTCCACTTGTACAACTTTGCTCAGCAGGAGGACTCAGCCTCGGTTAGTGGGGGTTTGAGTGACTGCACACAGGCTGACTCAGATGAGTGAGCAGGCACAGGTGGAATTCAGAATTATGGGTTGAAGGGAGCAAGGATTTGTTAAAGACTTGAAAGCTTTGAAGCTGAAGATTTGGCTTTCTCTCATCATGGCTAAAGAATGAAATTCTCCTTAGCAAAAACATATATTCAGTGATAAGATAATTTAGGTTGATCTTTACCACCAGCCTCACCTTTTACCTGAACAAAAGTCCTTTGAAGTCTGCAAAGTAAAAAAGAGAGGAAGATCTGGCCAATTGTGAATCATTACTTAATTATTCATGAGGTATATGGTGTATGTGAAAGAAAGGGATTAAAATATTTGATGTATTCTGCCTGAGAGACAAACATTATCCTGGGGTATATTTATCATCGGGAGAGGATATAAAACATGTAGCAGTCATACGTTCTAGGCCATGAAAAGCAAAGGACGTGAATTTTGTCTTATGTGGACTGAGCAAGGCTTTCAGACAGGCATTTGCACATCTCCATCAAACAGAGCTACCAAATGTTGCATGAGACCTAAAGATCATAATGGATTACTAACATTGGCCCTTTCTGATTATTCCCTGATGTTTGGAACATTTGCCAAAGTGCAGCTTCTATTTGCAGGTGAACTTGAAGTTCCCACTGTTTTAGTTTAGGTCATTACAGATAGAACAGAGCCTACTTTAATAAGGAGTATGGTGCCAATCCTGATAGCACCCACTGACATATTAGCCTGGATTGTGACTATCAGAGTAGCGGTCAGGATGCCCCTGCCCAGGGTCTCAGGAGAGGCACCTTCTCAGAGAGAGGTGAGGGCAGGACCCGAAGAGCCCAAGGGGCAGGGCACCTCACCCCAAGCTAACTCAGCCTCACTGTGGGGTGATGCTGCCCCTCCAGTGGGCCTAGAGGGCAAAGCATCTGACCAAAGTGGATTATTCTTGAGCCTTAACACCTAATGGAACTTGCCTTGCTTAGTTTTAGATTTACTTGGGATCTGTCCCCCTTTGTTCCTATTTCTCCCTTCTAGAATGGGAATGTCTATCCTGTGCCTACTCCACCATTGTATTTTGGAAGCACATAACTTGTCTGGTTTCACATATTCGCAGCTGGAGAGGGATTTTTGCCTCAGATCAGTCATGTCTTAAGTCTCACCCATATGTGATTCAGATGATATTTAAATGAGACTGTAGACCGTAAACTTTAGAGCTGATGCTGGAATGAGTTAAGGCTTTTGGGGCTGTTGAGATGAAATGAATGTATTTTGCATGAGAGAAGAACAAGGATTTGGGGCGTCTGGGGCTGAATGCTGTGGACTGAATGATGCCCTCCCTAAATTCACGTGTAAAGTTCTAACCTCCAATGAATCGTGTTTGGAGATGGTGCCTTTGGAATATAATTAGGTTTAGATGAGGTGGTAATGGGGGGACCCCCATGATGGGGCTAGTGCCCTTATAAGAAGAGACACCAGAGAACTCGCTCCCTCTTGCTCTCTCTTCCCACCATGTGAGGACACAGGGAGAAGGCAGCCTCTGCAAGCCAAGAAGAGGAATCTCCCCAAGAACTGAATCTGCCAGCATCTTCGTCTTGGACTTCCCAGCCTTCAGAACTGTGAGAAATAAATGTCTATTGTTTAAACCACTCAGTCTAGGATATTTTGTTACAGCAGCCCAAGCTGACTAAGACAGCAACTTCCTAACTTTGGCCCTTGAAGAAATAGGATGGTGTTTGTATTTTAATCCTAATGATTTTGATTATAATAGTAAAGGCCAACATTAATTGAATGCCTACTAGATTCCAAGTGGGGGTGTAGCAGTGGGAAAGTCTACATATCTGGACTTGGTGGAACCTTCCTACAAGGAGTCTGGGAGACCCAGATAGTATGGACTCCTGGGGCTGTCTATAGGAAGTGAGATGTCTGACTGTGGTTTCAACTGCTTCATAAATGATCACCGAGTAGTTACAGATTGTAGTGTGTTTCAAAAGAAAAGAAAAAAGTTTTGAAATTCAAAATAATTACATTTGAATTAATCACTAATTTTGATGAAGATTTCATTTAATCTGTATGACTTCCATTTCAGGTATGGTAAAAATGAAGTACTCTCTCTGCATGACTTGTGAACAGCAAGCTTCTGAGTACCAATAATTTGACAGGAATGGGCTGAACAAAATAAGCCTTTTGAGCTCTAATCAGAGAAATGAATATCGATGAGAATGAGAATGGAAAGACATTATAGGATGCACATTTCTAGAGAATAAAACTGTTTAGCAGAGAAAAAAAACCCAAAGATAATTGCTACAAATCAGTGTTTGTCTGGTAGGTTCAAAATTGTTTTAGAATCTTAGTCTTTAATTTTTCTATTTGAATGAGTGTTTCTTTTTAAAGCAAACAATGGAAAAAAGAGAAAAGTTTGAAAATTTTCAACCCAGGCAGAAGGGAGGGGTCCTTCATTTTATTGCAATGTTTTAAAACAGACTAGTGTATTCTCCAAATAAAGTAGAAGGAGAAAGGGTGATATTAAAAAAAGATAAATCAACCTTGGGATCTGTAATTCTCATGAAATGTGACTCTCCCTTAAAACTTTGCAGAAAAATATAAGTAGTAAACACTTCCAAATTATTTATCCTTTCCTAACATGCTCTGATTTCCCCTTTGTGCTTTCATAAACTTTGATTTTATAATCTGTTTATTTTTATTTACTGAATTATAGACTAATGAATAATATCATTATAGCACAAGTGACTTAGACTAAACGAGCTATCCTTTGGCTATTGTGGCATGCTTCAACATTTTTAAGAAAGGCTCAATGGATAAAGTTGTAAGTGATAAATATCCTGTTATTACCCAAGACTTCAACAATCCTGAGTATGCCCAGCTGCCAGCACATGTGAATTCTTAGCAGTGGTTGATGGTACCTGTTGCATCTGCAAACTCTGAAGGTGTGTGCGACTAGTCTGGGCACAGCTCTGCCTCAACCCTCTAATCATGCAAGAAAAGTGGGGCTCGGGAAGGGGGACTACAAAGGAGAGCCGGGAATGTTGGTGTTGACGTGTACTTTGTGTTCAGTCCATGTCATCACGTGTAAGTCCACTCTCTTGTAAGTTTGTTTTTTCCTGTTAGAGAAAATATTTTTGAGCTTTTATGTAGCTGGTGCAGATTTTTTTAAATGTAGCACAGTAGACGTAGTCCTTTTTTCCGCAGTTATTAGTGATTAGTAAGAGTCATTGCATGATGGACAGAACTCCATGGCCTGCTTATTCATCCCGAAGACTCTCAGGGCTAAACCGGACTAACCATGTTTATTTTCTACAGCATCACGGTCTGGTTAGCCCTTTGTCTCCCTCGAGTTCCGTCTTCCTTTTGATGTGCTCCGGCGTGCTCGCGGCAGTTGTAAGGCTCCAGGATTGCTGGCCCTCCGCATTCTGCATCTCTGCGCCCCGCGGAATGACACGCCTTCATTTGCGCCCTCTGCACGCCCTTGCTCCCTTGCCCCTGCCCGGAGTCCTCGTGGGAAACGGTCTCCAATCCCTGCATCCAAGTTCATTAAAAGCCATTTTTCTCTTGCATAATGAAAGCATTCAGTCTCGCACTGATCAATCCACAGCCTAACCAAGCAATTGAGAAGAAATTCATGTTAGTCTCCAAAGGTTTGAAGTGTTTGGAAATTATTGAACAGGGGAGGTAGATATTTTCTCTGGTTACACTAACAAAAGGCAGATCGCCTGCCTGGGGAGTTGATAAGGATCTGTTAACTAAGGCCACCCCAGGCCGTCTCTATAGTTGCAGAAAAGCTGAAAAGCACACAGACCCCTGATAAGTTAATGAGGGGGAACACTAGCGTTTACCTTCTCAGAGACCAGATTATGTTAGGGAGCACATGGCAAGATCCCATCTTATCTGTCCCTTTCAACTGGCCACTGTCTTGATTCTCATGCCTACGCTCACCCCTGTGAGGAAAGTTTGCTGGGTGGGTTAACCGATATGATCTAAGAGAGATCCTTTTACCTAGATGGGATGAGGCTATGAAGACTTGTCTACAAAAGCACTGGATTCAGACAAATCGGGGATGTAGTCTACCCTGTGGTACAGGAAATTTTGACCTTGGGAAAGTCTCCTCTTGTTCACCTATTTCGGGATATTGGAAAGGCTAACTCCTATTGTGCGTTGACTCTGACCATTGAATGGTCGTGCTTGAACTAGAAAACTAGAGATAACCTTTAGCTCAGCTCCTAACCAGGGAAATTACTTATTTGCTGAGTGATTTGTATCATAGTTTTGCTGTTGTTTTTGTTAAGTAGCCTGTGCTTAAGTGTATCTCACAGGTTGTCTCCTCTGATCTATCACAATACTGTTACAAGGTGGATATTATTTATGGCCGTTTATAAATGCAGATTCTGAGAAAAGAACTTTAGCCCTTCTCTTGTGTAAAGGCTCATGCTTCTGCTTTACTTTGAAGGCTCCTGTCTTGAATGAGGGGAGAGGATGAGGTGCAATTATATAGACACAATTTTTTCCTTTGAATTTATCCCAATGTTTATTTCAGCCTGGTTCCATTTGAGAAAAATGTGCTCTGCTACCCCCGTTATCTTCTTTCCCACCCCAGAACTACTGCTCAGAGCTAGTCCTAGCTCTAAGAATGCCTCAATTGCTTTATTATTTTCAATCTCATATTTGCACCATGTTAATGGATGTTTGTCACTAGAACTCAACTCCTAAAATGAATTACATAGAAAACCTATGGTCCTTTTAAAGATACACAAGTGCTAAAATAAATAGGTAGGAAGCTAATGGTACCGGAACTTAATACTATTTGGTGGGATTCATGTAGCAGAAATTCCTTGTTCCCTAAAAATTTGTTTTCCTCTTAATGGTAATCCAGTTTTTGCTAAACACAGGGTTGCTTAGCTGGAGTCCACATTTCCCATCACCCCCAGCAGTTAGGTTTGGTCATGTTACTAAGTTATCTCTAATGGAATGTGAGGGGAAATAATGTGCATAGCTCTCCATCACTTCCCCCAAGAAAGAAATCGCTTGCCCTCCACTTTTGCTCTTTCTTCCTTCCCGAAAGCTGGACAGTGGATGTGACATTGGTCCGGAGGCAGCAAAGATACTGCCCAAAGGCAGCTGTTCTCAATTTATTGTCCCCAGATCCCTGGGGATCCCTGAGACACTTTCAGTGGGTCGGCATTGTCAAAACTATTTCAATAATAATACTAAGATGTTATTGGCCTTTTTCATTGAGTTGACATTTGCACTGATGTTGCAAAAGCAATGGTGGGTAGACCTACTGGTGCCTTAGCAGGAATCAAGGTGGTGGTAAGAAGCAGTCCTATAGTCTTCGCTGCCACACACTCACACAAGAAAAATGCCAGTTTCATTAAAAAATATCCTTGGTGAAGCAGTAACAATGATCGATATTGTTAAATCTTAAGTACACGTCTTTTAACAGCATGTGTAAAGAAACGGGAAGTACATATAAAGCACTTGTGCAGCTGTTTGAGCTGAGAACTGAACTATTCACTTTTTTTTTAATGTCACACCATTTTTACTCAAAGAAACAGCCGACAGACAAACCATGGTTATTCAGACTTGGTTACACGGCAGGCATTTTCTTGAAAATGAACAAAGGAAGCCTGTTGCTTCAAGGAAAACAGCTGACAGTGTTTGTTGCCAGAGATAACATCAAGATTTAAAGAAAAATTTAGAATGGGAAAACTTGCATCTACCACTGTGAGCTTAATAGCTTTGCAATGTTTAAGGACTTTTCTCATGAGATGGGTCGTGGTATTAATAAATGTTTTTTAAATATTGTATAATAAAATGTTCTAATAGTCAAAAGATATGCACGATTTAGTGAAGCAGTATTTTCCAAATGATGAATGTATGATGGTGCAAAATCATTCAGAGTCCAAGCTAGACCAGTGGATTTTCACATGACAGAATATGAAAACTTCATTACCTAATATTGCTTCAGATTCTTCATTGCAACCAACCTTTCAAAAACCACCGCTTGTCAAGTTGTGGTGTAGTATTAAACAAGCATATCCACAACGGTCTGAGAAGTCTTTTAAAATACTCCTCCTTTCTACAAATATGTGACTGAGTGAAGATGGATTTTCTTCATACACTTCATATTTCTTCAAAATAACACATCACAACAGATTGAGTGCAGAAGCAGCTACGAGAATCCAGCTATTATCTATTTATCAAGGCATTGAAGAGATTTGCAAAATGTAAAACAATGTCACTCTTCTCACTAAACTTTCGTTTTGGAAAATATAGTTATTTTTCATAAAAGTCTATTCTATTGGTTAAAATGAATGGCTTTATTGTTTGCAGTAGGCCGAATAATGGCCCCAAAGAAATCCACATCCTAATCACTGGAACCTGCAAATACATCACTTTATATGGCAAAAGGGACTTTGCAGATGTGATTAAGGATCTTGAGACTGGGAGAAGTTGTGGATTATATGGGTAGGCACAACATGATCACGAGGACTCTTACAAGAAGGGGACAGGAGTGTCAACAGCAGAAAAAGGAGATGTAATGAAGGAGCTGGAGATTGGAGTAATACTTTGAAGATCGAGTAAGAAGCTATAATCCAAGCAATTCAGACAGCCTCTGGAAGCTTCAGAAGACGAGGAAATGGATTCTCCTCTGAAACCTCCAGAAAGAATGCTTTCCTGCCAGACCTTGATTTTAGATTTCTGACTTCCAGAACTATAAGAAAATAATGTTTATTATTTTAAGCCCTAGATTTGTGGTAATTTGTTACAGGAGAAATTGGAAACTAATATAATGCTATTTTTAAAAGAATTAAATAAATACTTTAAACATTTCTCAGTTTTCATTTTGAATATGATAAATACTGATAGATAGAATACATACAAACAAAAGCTCTTTGGAGTCATTGGTAATTTTCAAAAGTGTCAAGAAATTCAGAGCAAAAATTTGAGATGTGCTGCCCTGAGGGATGGCAGGGCAACAAGATGGGAGAAACATGAATCCCTGAATGAGTTTATAAGCTCAGCTGTCTTGCTGGGCTGGACCCTTTGCCCATCTCTGGACTGTTATTTGTGTTAGAAATAAACTATCTTACTTAAACTACTGCATTTGGGGTCTCTTTGTTACAGCAACCCAGGCTGTACCTAACTAACACAAATAACTAATGTTATCATTGCATTCTCTTCTAAGTGTAGAATCCCATTTCAAAATCAATTTTAATTGATTTGATGATTTTAAAATCCCATCTGATCTTTAATGAAAAAAGGCCAAAATAAAATTAGAGGTAGTTTTAGAAAAATTTATCCTTTTGCCATTAAATTCTGTTCTTACTAATATTGAGATATTCTTTTCTCTGCTGTAGAGAAAAAAAAGTGTTTAATTTGATTTTCCTAATCCTTAGATTGAAATGAGAATTTTTACCAGCAATTATTTGTGTGATCTCTTGCTGTTAACTCTTGTTAATTCTTGCTGCTCTTTGAATCTTTCAGCAAATTGAAATCATTTTGAGGAATTAAAATAATGATGCGTATGATTTTGCCTTTGAAAGTAACTTGATTTATTTTTACTTTTGAAAAATTTCTAACCACCTAACAAGGCAGGGTGGGAAGGCACTATTTCCATTTGACCAGTGAGGATGTACCAGGAATCCAGAAAAAGTAAGAGACTTGGCTCAAATGATAGAACGATCTCATGGCAGAGCCAGACCAAAAACCAATTTTATGCGGAGGTATTAAAAGGAAACAGTTTTGTTGACAACACACAATTGGTTATTTTCGGAACATTTGATAGGTTATTAACTGGTAACTGAATTTGAAATAACTGGTTTCCAAATATCCAGTGATATGTCTAAATAGCTTTTTAAATGTGTAACCTCATCCCACCAAAATTCTAAGATACGATATAGGCAATGAATATAGGTAATAATCATTAGGGTTACAATTTCAGTATATTAACAATATTACCACCATATCCTTAACTTTGCTATTTACCTAAGAAAAGATTCAGGGTCCAGGAGCTCTATGTGAACAACGTGAAGCCTGGAAAAACTATGTCAATAAAGTAAAAATAAGCCAGAAGACTTAAATAGTTAGAAAGACCACCAAGTCTGTATATATAAATAGAAGCAGTGAGAATAGATAAGATGTCACATCACAGGACATATCCTTCATGCGAAAAAGCTAAGAAATTCAAAACAACAATGTCAGAAAGAACTTGCATGTATTCACATGGCACATGACATTATGATTATTTTCTTCTGACAGAAATAAATTATATAAATAGGACATCAAAAGGAGTATGTAGCTTTGATCTCATTTCTAATTGGTTGTACCCAGAGAATTTTCAGAGCACACAAGTGAGGGATAGTAAGTGTTACTTATGTAAATAATTAATAAATATCTACAATCTATTGGGCTTTTATCTGTCCTTCCAAAGAGGGCAAAGTTATCTATAGTTCAGCTAGCAAGAAATAAACTCATCATTTAACCCCTTTCTCTAGGTTTATTTTTTTACAGCTTGGAGAGGTTTCCTTCAGAGCAAAGCCATTTCTATAATCTGTGTGTTCTAGAGCACAAGCCACAATTAAGAGTTTCTTTTTAAAGATACTTGTGGCAAAGATTTTTGGATTGCCACCAACATCTCTTTTCTTCTGCCTTAGAAATAGCATTGTAGCTGGGATGTAATTGCCCAGCAAGGGACTACATTTTCCAAACCCCTAGCAATGAAGTGTGTCCGTAAGACACATCAAAGGAATGTGAATGAAAGTGAGGTCTTTACTTCCACCTAACTTCCTAAAGAGGAAATTTTTGTCCCTGGACAACCAGTGATGCCCAGAGCAACTTTGAAAGCCATGTGTTAAAGATGATAGGGCTGTTATCCTCTTGAGTCCCTGAAATACTGTGTGGAATAGAACCTCCCTCTGACAGAGAACACTCACCTCAGACTAACGCAAAAGGGAAATAAACTTTCTTGTCCCTTAAGCCACTTGATATTCAGGGGCTCTGCTACAACAGTTTAGCTTGCTAATACATTGCTGAAGAAATCCAATTGTATCAAATAAAGGTTTTAAACTCTTTCTAATCCTTAGCTATAATTTATAAAGCCTAATCAATCTAATTCTGCTTCTGGAGGTGAATTCTAGGTATAGAATTGGATCTTGGCCACTTACCACTCTCTGTTCAGCGTGGATTGTTTTGGTTGGGGGAAGAATAAAAATTGGAGCCATGTTTTATGAACATCCTCAAATTCTCTCCACCGCAAGATTTCTCTCTTAATGTATCCCCTTTTTCTATATTCTTTTCACCCAATATCTGGTTTTTTTTGGTGAGGAAGATTGACCCCGAGCTAACATCTGTTGCCAGTCCTCCTCTTTTTGCTTGAGGAAGATTGTCACTGAGCTAACATCTGTGCCCATCTTCCTCTACTTTATATATGGGACACCACTGCAGCATGGCTTAATAAGCGGTGCATAGGTCCGCACCCGGGATCCAAACCCACAAACCCCGGGCGGCCAAAGTGGAGCACGTGAACTTAACCATCACTCCAGCAGGCTGGCCCCTCACCCAATAACTTTATCTAATGCCGGTCAGCCACTGGCTCCCATGGTTTTCTCACTCTCTCTTGAAAATCATATTCGCTTTTTTGGTCTTTTTCTCTTTGTGCTGAAACATTCTTTGGGTCTTCCATCTACTATAAAGCATTCTCTTTTAGTTGTAATTCCTTCTCAAGTTACCGCCTTATCTTTTTCCTTTCCTTATCTTTCTCCTCCTTTCCCCTACTTTATCTTTCTCAAAATTCTTGAAAGAGTATTCAATCCTTCCTGCTCCAGTTCCATATGATTTGTTTTTCAACTCCATCCTTATGCAGAAACTTCCTTCTTTACTTACTAAGCAGGAATCCAATTATGTCTTCGTGAGTGTTATTCTTTCCAAAGAATTGGGCAACACTGATTGCTATTATCTTTTTTTCTACTTCTTTGACCATTCCTTCTGAAATCTCCACTTTGTCTCATTCCCACCTGGCTCAGCAAATTTATGTAATTCCTAAGGTCTGTCTGTTAATTCTTTTCTCTCTCCATTCTCTCCCTTGACTATTCTATCTACCACTATGGATTCTTTTTATGGGGGTGAACCTCAATCTATTATGTATTTACTTTGTATATTTATGTGGATACCTTGCCAGCAACTCAAGCTCAATATCCCCCAAATGGAAATCACCTTCCTCTCACTCAAAGTACCTCTTTCTCCTCATTTCTACATTTCTGTTCATAGTAACATTGTTTTTCCCACACTCAGGCTTGAAATTTGAGAATAAATTTTTAACAAGTCTCTCTCTTTTCCTTCCCAACATTTAACTATTTGCCACATCTTTAGTCTTTTGTTTCTACTTTTGAAATAATCCTCTTATCCATTCCTGTGTTTACTTTCTCCCCACTAACACTCTAATGCAGGTTTAAACTCTTATTTTTTTCCTGAGCTTTGGCAATATCCTTCTCATCTCTAAATCTCTCTCCCTTCAATCACATTCATATACCACCATCATAGTAATTTTCCTATTGTGCAAATCTCAGCATATCATTTTCCCAATAAAAAAATCTCTGGTACTCCCCATTGCTTACTAAATAAAATGAAGACTTTGCCTGACTTACAAGGCCCTTTTGCATTCTGATTTCAAGATGCCTTCTATCCCTATTTTGCACAAGATGTAATTTGTAATCCAGTCAAATTTGATCTTTTGATCTCTCCCCAATATGTCCTGTCCTTTCCCTTCCCTTATGAATTCTATTTCCTGCAATGTTATTGTCCTTGTCTCCACTGGATGAATTCTTACTCTATCTTCAGGCTTAGCTTGAATGCCACCTCTTTCATCAGATGAAATGTCACCTCTGTCTAAACACTACAGCAAATTATCTGAATCACTCTTATGTCACCCTTCAATGCTTTCTGAGTTATTGTCATTTGTTGCAGTAGAAATAAGACAATTTTTGAAATCTTGCACCAGCTCTAGTCTTGACTCTACCACTAGATGAACAGGTTATTTCACCTACTGAGCCTTCATTTCTCTATGTATAAAACAGAGATAATAATATCTATTCCATCTCCGGATTTTTCAGAGGATCATATTAGACTATGTATGTGATAGAGTTTTGTAAATTATTAAACACTTTACAAACATTCCTTATTATTATTATGAATATTTATTCTTAGGTCTTATTTCGCCAAATATATTTTAAGCTTCTTAGAAACAGCAATAATCTCTTAAGTTTTTTTTCTTCTCTCCTGAAATAATTACCAGAGTGAACTTGTACATAGAACGTGCTTAATAAGTATTTGTTGAACAACAACAAAAAACCTAGAATTAAAATGGTAAGTGAAAGTTCAGGTAAAGCACTCAAACGGTCTGCCTATATAATACTAAACACCTGATTGTAATGAAACAGAGGTATGAGAAATTTTATTTTATTTTTGGTGAGGAAGACCAGCCCTGAGCTAACATCTGTTGCCAATCCTACTCATTTTGCCGAGAAAGATTGGCCCTGGGCTAACATCTGTGCCCATCTTCCTCTACCTTATATGTAGGACGACTGCCACAGCATGGCTTGATAAGCAGTGTGTACGTCTGTGCCCGGGATCCGAACCTGTGAACCCTGGGCCGCCAAAGCAGAGCAGGAGAACTTAACCACTATGCCACCAGGCCGGCCCCAAGAAATTTTCTTTTTTATTTGATAGTTCATATTTCTTATATTGCTTACAATTCAAAATAACTACATATTAGTCTACAGAATAAGGAAAAAAAGTGGACACAATTGTGTTATCTCTCAAATATTACAGTACCTAAAATACTTTAGGTGTGCACATAGAATGAAATGATTTTCCTCCTCTTTAAAAAAGAACAAGGATTAAATGCAGGTGGAAATGCCATGACAGAACATGTCAATTCCTTTGGAACATTACGTGGATTGTATTCATTATTTCCAGGCAAATTTGTGCACGTGAAATCATCAGCCAAGCATTTGTTGATATCGCACAGTGATTTGTATAAATCAAAACACGAACACCTCTGTTCAGACAATAAAGTCCTCTAAAGGTTGATTAGAATAAGAGAATTTTTAAAGGGGATTAGAAGATAATTTTCAGCAGGAGGCAAATTGACTCGTAAAAAAATCCTTAGCATTCTCTAAGGATGAATAAGATACAAACTAGAAGAAAAAAGGTATTTTGATCTCTGCAGAGGAACTTCAAAATTAAATGCCAGAACCATCTTCTTGACAACACTGCTTTATCTATAATTGTTTTACTAATAGGTTTATTTCAAACAAGACAATTTATAGATTCATATATCCCCAAATGAGAAAAAAATGTGTTTTTGTCCACATGAACATATATTATTATAGGAAACTTAGAGTTTTGACTACTTTATTTTTCTAACAAAATGAACTGTATTTAACACTTGAAACTCAGGCTAGATGAATGACCATTGATTTATAGTTAAACCTCTCAAATGGCGGTGGAAACAGGATTCTCCCACACCCGTTGCTCACCCCAACCACATCTCAGTCTTTCTTCCCTGATTGGACACAAAGACAATTGAAGGAGACATCCATAGATACTCCTTCACACACCCCGTGGGCTCCTTGGGCCTGGGTGATGTTGCTCCATGGGCAGGGCCACCTCTACTCCATAAGCATTCTTCTGGTTTTCTTTACTGGGCTTGGAATTCTCTGGAATCTCCTCTGTAAATTGTTTGCTATCAGGAAGTGCCCTTCATTATGCCCGTCCGCTGTTCTCTACTTTATCCTTCAGATTAGCAGCACCAAAAACACAGCTGGGGAAGAGCAGGTGGATGATTGCTTTCCTTCCCCAGTGGTTCCACAAGAGGTGCCTTTGGGGCCCACCCGGTGGCACAACGGTTAAGTTCCTGCACTCCACTTCAGTGGCCTGGGGTTCACAGGTCAGATCCTGGGTGCAGACCTACACCACTCATTTGCCATGCTGAGGCGGCGTCCGTTATACAAAATAGAGGAAGATGGGCACAGATGTTAGCTCAGGGCTAATCTTCCACAGCAAAAAGAGGAAGAATGGCAATGGATGTTAGCTCAGTATTCTCACCAAAAAAAAAAAAAAAACCAAAAAAACCCAAGAAAACAAAAGAGGTATCTTTGCAAGATTTTTAAGGTAAAATGTTGACACACGTTGACACAACAGTTGTTAAAATTAACAAAGAAAGGAGGTTAGAGGAAGTAATGTGAACACAAGATTCAGAAATCCACACAGAAGGGAGTTTGGGGCATGGTCTTTTTATATGTTCACTTTCCCACTGACTACCAGTATGGCCACATCACACCTGCCCCTCCCTGGGCACTGGGAGCCCAACCCTCCTCAGGCTCACTGCACCCACCCCTGCCCCAGCCCATCCCAGGCTCACTCCCCTGATGTTAGATTCTGGCTTCTCCTCTGAGCAACATCACCTTTCTATGACATGTCTCTAGGCCTCAAGTCCCCAGATGTGTGGTATACCTCATTTCTGGAAGGACTGAGGTGAGGAGAGACAGTTTCCTTAAGCAATGCTGAGAGTAATCCTCCCATGTTCCAAGCAAAGTGACAAAACCAGAACACTCAAGCACTTACTTCTCTGGACAAGCATGGTTTGGCCTTCAACCACCCTGGGCCCCTCTTCTTTCCCTTTTGAGATTCATCTGAGGGCCTTTCTTTTTCGTTGGCTTTGCTTGCTCCCTAGCAGCACTTACTGCCTTCTGGATCTCAGATCCAGTGCTTGCTGTTGGTTTGGACCTCCTGTTACATACACATTTTGCAGTATATTGATCTGCTCAAAGATTCAGTGGAAAGTTATTTCACAAACAGAAATACGGTATTTCATTTTGTTCAGAAGAATGTTATTGGCATAATTAGAATCAAAATAACATTACCCTGGGAGGAAAATGCATACATACATACACACATGCCCTTGAAATGGTCTATATATTTTTAATACAAGTTCTTTTATTTTTCTGACTTTGAAGTTAATATAGTCCAATGCTTGGGGACAAAAATGTGACAGGGTCATTTTTGATGTTCTGTTTGGAAACTTTTCTCCATATAGTGTATTGGCTCGGATCTGCAAGTCATTCATCTATTTGTCTAACGAGCAAATGTTTTTTCTACTGCTTTGTAAGTGCCAGACAAGTGCTAGGCACTTGCAGGTTTGGGGACAAGGGCAATGAGCTGGGAGAGAGAAGACATGATCTATAAGACATTAGCTGCTCCGTGGAGAACTCATAATTTAACAGTCCATAGAAGAGTGAAGAGATAGACATGTAAATAAATCGTTTTACTTCAACTCATTAAGTGTTGCAATAAAAGTAGATATAAAGTCCTGAGGTAGTAATTACAGGGAATGACCAACTGTGGCTCAAGGAAGTAGGAAATGCCTCATAGACTAGCCTAATAATTATGATGCTTCTACTGGACTTTGCACCATTGTTTAGGATTTATGCCCAATCTAAAACCACATGACCTAATCTTTTTACATGCCTGTGGCTCTCCTTTGGGAAGATGATGAAGAGAAGGAAGTAAAAATTACTTCAGCCACCTTCTGCCCCAGGACTCCTGTTCCACCTTATTTTTGTTAACTTTCTGATCACACACTGCAGAGAAATTTTACGTCTGGGGCGGCAATTGGAGAAGAGGGCTAGCACACAGTGAGGGGATCCTGGATCCCTCCTTTGTGCCATGTGTAGACCTGGGGGAAAATGTGAGGAAGTGGAGAAGACCTCATGTTCCTTAAGGCAGAGAATGTGGATGTGTGTACAATGCCTGTCTGAGGGGACCGACTCAGACCGACAACAGGTGGGCCCATACTCTCTTGCTAGAATTAGAAACTTGCAATATATGCATCATCAATCTTTCATTGGAGTTCCTGTTAAAGAAACAAAAAAAGCACTTCTTAGGCTGTGATGTTTCCTGAATTAGTCTTTTCAAAATATTGTGCCCATACAGGCAAATCTTACATGGGCCTAAGACATCGCAATGCATATGAAGGCAATTTGTCAATTGCTAACTCGTGAATGACTCAATCAATCAGCATTATCTTTAGCTGTAAAGATCCCTCTTTGAAGTCAATATAAACCATACATATTCAGGGTGGTAAGATAGAAACATCATTTTGCAAGCAAATTTTGGGAAGACTCTTCTCTCGTCTTTCTTGTGATGAGAATGTGGTCACACATCTGCCAGCCAGGCCCCTGGGCTTTTTTACTCACTCTCTTCAAGTGCTTTCAGAGGAAAAGCTCAGGAAAGAATTTTCTAGAGTTTGCTTCTCAGCAATCTTTAACACCTACCGTGGCTTGCTGGGGCTGGATTTTGAGCTGCATTTTTCCCTATGGAAGATATGAAGTTTGTCTTCCCAAAAAAGGACGAGTGTTTATCACATTTTTATTTGGTCTTCCATTTGTCTTTCAATACATTTTCAATCTCTTCCTTCAACCAATCCAAATAGTTTATTTTCCTTCAAAAAGAAGAGAAATGCCATACTTTGTCTTGTCTAAACCTATCCCTTTTCCTCCTACAGCATTTCAATTGTTAAGATAAGTTTCCGTTTCTACATGTCTCTTTTGAGTCACAGACCATAGTGTTTAACACGGGAAGTTAACTGCTGTAGCTATTCAGGAAAAGAAGAACATTAGTGAAATTCCTTTCATTCAAAAGAGCAAATAAAAAAGAAACTGCATATCATTTTAACTTAATTATCTGAGTACAGAGATTTTTTTCATTTATTAAAGCCAAACAGAAGTACTTTCAAAAAACTATGATCCCAATTAAGCTATATTTTACTTACTTTGGCTCATGTATGACACTGAAAGTGATAATGTGTCAACTGTCAACTTTCTGATTTCTTTTTCACCACATTGGTACTTTTTAGCCATTGGATTAAAATATTCTTTACCCTTTACGTATTTTGAAGTTATTAAAAGTAGACTTAGCATCAAAGTACTAGAAAACTCTATACCTGTTTCTTTTCTCTCTGCATTCTGTCTCCTTGTTATTTGTCTACATTTTCAATGACATACATTTTAAAGGAAGTTCAATAGGCCTTTCATTTCTTTTCTTAGATGCTAAGGATTAACTTTGTGATAATTAATTTTGGTCTTTACTTCTTTTAATTAAAGTAACATCCCTCAGATGATACAATTTTTACCTTTTCCCTCTATACTTACTATCACACACGTTAAATATGGTAATGAATGAAGGTACTCTATGGTGATCAGTCATTGTTATTTCCATGGATAGTACCCAAGGTCAGCAATTGCAACCAAAAGAATATTCCATTTCCACCAACACTTCCAGCCACAACTCTGAATCACTGTCCTGCAGCAGTTTTTAATGTAGTTACACAGCTGTATTTCAGTTGGCAAAAATAGTGTCATTCCTCTGGTGGCTGTGCCAGTGTTGCAAATGTTTCAAATGTAAGGGAGATAAGAACATATACCCAAAGATCCTTGGAGCGCTGTCTTGTGGGAAATAAGAAAATACCTCTGTTTATGGTCAATGCAGATATCGGTACAGGAGCACTTCATAATATCCCTGACTGTATTTTGACAACCCCTTCTCATTATCTCCAGTTTCCTCCCTTTTCCCCATGAACATCTATCTGGGTCCTGGGCCTATTCTCCTAAGGTACAGGTAAGCACATTATAAATTGATTACCTGATAAACTAATTTCAACATTAACAATAACCCAACTTGTTTCCCTACCCATATAATATCTGCATTTTAGTCAAGGTTTTAGGGTTTCAAATCAGATGAATGATCACTGAGAGAAGATTAGAATCTCATAACCAGATATTTATACTTAAATATCCACAGAACCTTTACAACGTTAAACCTTTAAAAGGAATGAAGAGATTTAGCCTTCAAGAAAGCTCCTATCCACTGCTCCAAGGGGCAGCCACATCCTCCCTTTCCTTTCATTCACTTATTCATTCCATAGTTATTGTTTTTACTTTGTGTCTAGCACCATATGAGGCAAATAGTAATGAACAAGACAGTAAGCTTAAAAAGTAAGAGGTTTTTCCCAGTATGGAGATTTCTCAAAAAATTAAAAATAGAAATGCCATATGACCCAGCTATCCCACTACTGGGTATTTATCCAAAGAACTTGACATCAACAACTCAAGAGGCTTATGCACCCCTTTGTTCATTGCAGCATTATTCACAATATCCAAGATGTGGAAGCAACCCAAGTGCCCATTGACTGATGAATGGATAAAGAAGATGTGGTATATATGTACAATGGAATACTACTCAGCCATAAAAAAAGGCAAAATCGTCCCATTTGCAACAACATGGATGGATCTTGAGGGTATTATGATAACTGAGATAAGCCAGACAGAGAAGGACAAACACCATATGATTTCACTCATATGTGGAAGACAAACAAACACATGGACAAAGAACAGATTAGTGGTCACCAGAGGGGAAGGGGGTTAGAGGGTGGGCATAAGAGGTAAAAGGGCACATATATATGGTGATGGACAAATAATAATGTACACTTGAAATTTCACAATGTTATAAACTATTATGACCTCAATAAAATAAAATAAAATATAAAAAAGTAAGAGGTTTTCCATTCTAATATCAGAATCCAGAGATATCATCAAGTATTCAAGTGCCTTTTACCTTCCTGTTCCACCATCATAATGTGAGCCTATGTGCTTATTGATGGAATTGGTCCTAAAATGTCAGTTTTTGCCTTACATCCAGACATCACTCATGAGTCCAAGCGGAAAGGAAAAGGAAAGACTAAGGCAAAGTGCAAAAGGCCAAGATACATGCCAACTGAGTCTTTCTTTGGGAAAAATCTTTTTTGTAAGCTCCACGAGGAGACTTCCAATGAACTATTATTGGCCAGAACTGGGTCACATGACCATTCCTAAACAGAAGGTGAGCATTTTAGCAGGTTGCATTGCTGCACTGAACACAATCTGGGTTCTGTTATCATGAAAGATCGGAAGAGTGGATTCAGTATAGGAAACTAGCTGCGTCTGCCACAGGGATCTAACTAGCTTGAAAGCTGGGGAAGGCCAATCTTAAGAAATAATATTATCACTAATTCGAAGAAGATGTGCTAAAGCAAGGGTTGGGGTGAAGTCGAGTTCAAGCTGAAAGAAAAACCTGGAATGAAGATAAGCACTGAGATGAGTTGGAGGTTGGTACCTTAAAGAATGTAAAGAAAAATAAATTGAAACTAATGCTGGTAGAAAGAGAGGAGTATAACTCTTTATTAAAGCTAGAAGGATAAACAAAGACTTTTGTGCAACATTAAGATTTTAGAGTGAATCCATGAGCACTGGAAAGTACTGACACACTTTAATGAATTGGCTTCATGAGTTTCACATATTTAAAACACTCTGGATTTTTCCAATGAGGGCTAAAGAGGTCAGAAGGGAATTTGGAAACACTATTTTTCCTCTACAGAGGAAAGAGGTGATATTAACCTGGACTAGGCTAGAAGCAGGGGAATGGAGAGTTGTAAAAGTCTTTAGGATGACAGGACTAAGTGACTTTTTTGATGTGGTGTAGGAGGGAGACGGGACTCTTGTGAATGAGAATGAAAAGCTCAAGGCAAAGCCGAGATTACTGACCCAGCCAAACAGTTTTGGTGTCACGTGCCGAGATGGAGAACACAGCCTTTGAGAGAGGGTAAACAATGGTTAGCTCCATCTTAGACATTGGTGTTTTAGATGCCTGCTGGATATTCAAGAGGAGCTGTCTGGTGCACAGTTCAATATTAGGGTCTAGAACTCAAGAAAGAGCTCCAAGAAGAAGATTCAGGTTAGAATGTTTTGATATAAAGTTCATCACTGAAGCCATGGGAATGGATGAGATTGTCCCAGAAGAGTGGGTAGAGTGAGAAGCCCAAGACAGAACTCCTGTATTTGGAGGAAATGCTAAAGTAGGTGGCCGGAGGAACAGAGATGAGTTGAGAAGGCAATTCCAAAGGGAGGACAGAGATGTGAGATAGAGTTTCCAAATGGATGATGTAATAGGGTGCTGTTCTACGTGAAGAAATGTGACTACTGTTGCAGGAGACTTCGTGAATTAGTAGGCAGTACTGACCTAGCGGGGTAAGGGAATCTGCCATGCCTAGGCAGTCAGGCAGAATTCAGGTCGACCCGCTTCGTTCCCAGCCATGTAGACTATTAAATACTGAAAGTACATCTACATATCTTCAATTCCATCAGTAAGCAGCTAGGCAGGTCCTGGGTAATGCTATGAGCTAGTTGAGTGAAGACTGTGTCAGATGTCATTGCCCTGCCCTTTCTATTGCCTTAACTCCAGTGGCCCCTCTGCTCCTATTTCAGCTCCTGTTTTATGTTTAGCTACAGAAATTTGTCTCAATTAAAATAAGACAGGTTTTAATTACAGTTATTTCCTCTTTGTAGAAAATGTGTTTATGCCAAAGTGTTATTTTCTAGGCATTAAGAAAATCTTAAATTTCTAATTGAACAATAAGATTCATTCTATTTTAAGTTTGCAAATGAGAACTGCAGGTTATTGGGATAGTGCAGCCTTTGAAAAGAATCTTTCAAAGAATGCTCAGGGGATTGGGTAAGAACATATGATAAATGTCCCTCCTCAGTCTCCCCACTTGTCTAAAGAAGACGATCTCTGAATACAGGTGCTAGGGTTTAGTGTTGAGGGCTCTGGACGGGCCTGCCAGCCTTGGCTATATTTTTAAGCCATCCCTATAGACTGTCCCCTCCTTGCTTCTCCACTCTGGTCCTCCCCCACCACCATGTTTCTGCCTCAAGATTCCCTGATGCTAGAGAGAACGTTCTCCTGCTCTTTCTCCTCCTCCTCCCCCCTTGACCCCTGGCCAGGATTTCTCACTCTTCCAGGCTAGGAGACTGAACTACTGCTCCAAGGATGCCTCAGTTGTGTGAGAGAGAGGTAGACACTGGATGGGAACTTACAGCCCTTTATATAAAGCACAAACAATCTCAGCCTTGGGGCCTCTCCACGTCAGCTTATGGTGGAGAGAGGAAATATCACTTGCTGAGACATTACATCTGAAGACTTTGCATGTGGAGATTTGTGTGTGAGTGGGGAAAATGGAGATGGGGTGGGAAGGATAGGCCTGGTTGGTGCCAGGTTGACCAAGGTAAGTAAAAACTACATGGCTTCAGATTTCACATGTTAGACTCAGATTTTGGATAGCAGAATATAGAAAAAAACCCTAAACTCTGATTTGCATTAAAGTAAATTTTTATTTTTATCATTAACGTGAACGCTTTCTAACATATATGCCTAATAATTATATAGTATAATAGGTATGCATATCCTACTGTATAGACAAAGATATATACATCTACTTAACATATACGAATTGAATCCATGCACACATATATAAATCTTTGGCCAATTAAGAAATTTCATATCAGCTGGAACTGCTACCTTCTTCTCTTTCATCCATCAGCAATTTCCTTGACCTATTGTCATCTTTAAACACCTGATTTCCACGGCATTATGTATGGGAGGCTCCAGAGCAAAGGTCCACCTCCTGTTAATTGATCCATAAGCAGAGAGTCTGGGTTTCGAGGATGCTGCTGTCACTTTTTTTTTTTTAATTGAATTTCTCGAAAAAGGTGTAAAAGTTAAAAAGTGAATTTTCAAATTCTTTGTTGTCATCTCAAACAATCTAAATGAGAAATAATTTACAACATAGAAAGAATGCAGAGGGAATACCTTCTTCTCCACAGAATGCTTGCCATAGAGTGGACCAAATTTGCCTTTTGAAAGCCAATCTTTCAATTGCATTCATCTGTGACAATAAATTTAAGGCTTACACCAACGAAGAGAGTAGAGAGAGAAAAATGAAACCCTTTGCCAGAGTTCAGTTGGACAGCTGTTATTTTTTGTTAGGGATCTAACGGTTTATAAGAAAGTGTCCTCAAAGAATGGAGTGCTTAGACGTACATTCTTTACAGATGAAACTTTTAAAGAAAAACCCACTGATAGAATCCTGTGAATATACAAGTACAGAAACAAATGCAGGCATAAATGGCAATATCTAAAATTGTCTAATATATTCTCACAAATCAGAAAAGGGCAATAAAAAACAGTATTCTTCCCTTTTCCACTTATTTCTATGTTTGTCTTTTCAAATAATACTGTGACAGGCCACGACCTGGAATCTTTCAACCTGAGAAGATCTGCCCCTGCTTCCCTAGATGGGTGGGTGCTCCTCATCTCCCCAGGCGAGTGGAACTAAAACTTCAGCCTGTTTAAACCTTGGGTGCTTTTCAGAAGCGCAGATTTCTAAGCCCCTGTCCAGGATTCCGATTTAGCAGACCTGGGATGGACACAGGAATCTCCATGTTTAACAAACAAACCAGTGGATTTTAATACAAGAGGTTTAGAGAATCATATCAAGTAAACACTGCCCTGGGGCTAATCTTGTTATGAATTAGTTGCTGTCACCTAAAGCATTTCTTCACTGGCAATGAGAAAAAACCTGAAGTTAAAGCTTCAGGGAAAGTTTCAAATGGAAGAGCATTTTCTAAATATTTTTTCCCCTAAATTTCAAGACTGCTATTCCAGATAGTATCATTCTAATACCATAATCAAAATGTGAAATTCTTTATTTTACTTTGAAAATCATAGAAAAGTTCATTATCAGCAGATAAGACCTGGGGTCACTACAGACTCAGTTTGTACCATCTCTTTCTAGCTCCAAGACTCAACACATAACACACCTGATGTTCAGAATTATGCCTCTAAAATTCTGCGATGTCCCGGCAGCTAAATCATTATGAGTGTCCTTAATTATTTCCTTAGGCTGAATTCCTAAAAGTGGAATTTCTGGATCAGAAGCTAGTGTTTAATCTAAAGACTTTGTCTGTATTGCTAAATCGTAATATTAAGAAGTAATAATCATAATGAAATCAAGCCCATGAATGCTTACAACGTACTAGGCACCATATCTCAATCTTCACTACAACATTACAAACTTAATTTTATCGTTATACCTGTTTTAGAGATGATTAAAAAAAATGAGGCTTAAAGGACTTAAAAAATTGGCCAAGGTCACACAACCAGTAAGAAAACCAGAACTGGGACTTAGATCTTCCAGATTCCAAACTCTTGTTGCTAACCATTAGGCAATGCTGCCCTTTGCAAGATTGTACCAGCTGACACTCTCCCCAGAAGTATATGAGCATTTCTGTTTTCCTGTACCCTAGCCAACCCTGGGTTTTACTTTTCTTTTTAAATTGCCAGTTCAGTGGGAACAATTATTGGTTTAAGGAATGAACTGTTTTTGTTTTTCTTTTGACAGTAGTTCTAGAAATCAATGTATACCCATAAATAGAGATTAATTCCTTCCCCAAAGTTTTTCTATTGTGTTGTGGCACATGGAGGTGAGATTATAGTCTTTATATACTTGGTGGTAAAATGGTTCTCAGACCTTTCTAATGCCATGTTTAGTTGAACCTGGTGCCATGGTGGGCCTGGGAGTGATGCTGAAGTACCTGACACTGATTATGTGATTTGGGGGAAGAATTTTAATTGATTTTAATATCATCTATTTACATATGACTTCCAACCTCAATTTCTTCCAACATAGATTTGATACTACTTTGAATATTCAAATGTATATAATAAGCAGAACAATGAAAAAGAAACCAAAAGAACTAATTTTAGCTAAACAGAAAGAGGAAATAGATTTATCAGGTGTAAGTTTTGTTTATTATAGCAGCTGAGTCCTAAATTTAGCTCTGAGTTCTTGACAAAGGAAATTCAAAGAGTTGTATAGTTTCTATTGTCCTCCCCAAAAAGAAACATGTAAGTTCTTCTGGAGAGCAAATTTTCTGGCTCCAAAATAAGGGATACCAGATAAAATAATGGACAATGCCTTCACACTACAGTGTTGCAAACAGAAATAGTATTCAAATGAGTATTTTTCATATTTGTTACTAAATAGATATCCTTTTTAATAAAACTATATTTGTAAAAATTGTCCTATAAAAGCTTAAGAAAATGAGGTGATAACCTACTCCAAATGGGAAATAATTGCCCAAATGACTATTTCTGCCTGATTTAATACCATCAGTTTTCTGATCCATGAATGTATGGTTTTCCACAATCTAAGCTGTTGGTAGTCATTGAATAAGACACTGGAAAATATCTTATTATCGGCCATTCATGCTTCAAAATATTATTTCTTGAAGCTTTTGAGTGTGTCTGAAGGTGAAAATTCACAGATTTTTCTCTAATTAAAACAAACTCATAACTTCTGCATGAAACCCTCTAAAAAAGATTTTGCTGTGCAGAGCTATTCTTTGGGTACAATATAACCAAACTGTATTATCTTTGTATTGGTCTAAGGTTTTTATATTTTTCCAAAGCCTAAATTTATTATCAACACGGCCAGAATCGGAGCGGTAGCAATCACCATTTTATCTAATTTCTGAAGTGGTTTAATCACGTTTTCACTAAACTTTATTTTACTATGACTTGAGGTGCATTTACATACATGTATATTTTACAGATGCAAATGGAATTATTTTGAAGAATCAGGCATATATTCCTTAAAATATAGTGTTGGAAATTCAAAGAGACTTATGCACTCCTATGTTCACTGCAGCATTATTCACAATAGCCAAGATGTGGAAGCAACCCAAGTGCCCACCAACTGATGATCGGATAAAGAAGATGTAGTGCATATACATATGTACAATGGAATACTACTCAGCCATAAAAAAATTGTCCCTTTTGCAACAACATGGATGGATCTTGAGGGTATTATGTTAAATGAAATAAGCCAGACAGAGAAAGATAAACACCACATGATTTCACTCAACGTGGAAGATGAACAAACACGGGGACAAAGAGAACAGATTAGTGGTTACCAGAGGGGAAGGGGGCTAGAGGGTGGGCGAAAGGGGTAAAGGGGCACATATATATATGGTGACTGATAAACAATAACCTACACTTGAAATTTCACAGTGTTATAAACTATTATGACCTCAATAAAATCAGAAAAAACAATATATAATGTTGGAAACTTTTGACCCAATGTTTCAACTTTCAGATATTCATTCTAAAAAAGTATTCAAAATGTGGGCAAAAATTTTGATCACTAGAAGTGCTATATGTAATATGAGAAACTATGAACTCTGAATGTCTGATAGTATGGAAATATTTAATTATGGTATCCTGGAGTATTTAGCTATTGATTATGGTTTAGAGAGCATTTAGAATATAAGTTCTTTGAGGAAGGTAATTTTGTGTGTTTTGTTCTTTCCCACGTCCTCAGGACCAGAAGTACTCATTGTGCTCGTATGTGTACTCAGTAAATATTTGTAAGGTGAATATATATTTAGTCATTTACTAACTATTTTTTACTCAGCTAAACTTAATTATGTACTTGGCATTATTCTAAGTAATTTAAACGTATTAGCCCTTTTCATCCTCAGAACAACACCATGAGATATTCACAATTATTATCTTTATTTAGGACAATGAGACACAGGAAGATAGAGAATTTCTTCAGGGCTACAGAGCTGTAAGCATTTCAGCTGGCATTCAAAGCATGCATTGATTTCCAGTGTTCACGTTCTTAACAACTATGGCCCACTTTAATAACATATATATGGAAATGGAAGTTTGAAAGAATGGAGAACCATGTTCTAATCTAATCTTTTGATTGGTTTGTTGGTCGGGCTATAAAATATTCCTTCTTGACAGAACAAATAAGAAGATTCTTTGTCTATGTCCAAGGTAGAGATTGTTATGAAGGATCAGAGAATAGTTTTAAAAAGCTGAGTTTAAATGCTGAAACTGTTTGAAATAATGTTAATATAATCCAGATATGCCTCTTTCACAACTGCCTGGAAGTGAAAGCAAGGTTGCTATAGAAAGAAAACAGAGTTTCACTGGCTCCCTCGGCTTCCTCTGTGGAAATCCTAACCAGCTCAAATTCTACTGCCAAAGGTTTGAGATTCCTTTGGCAATGCTGTATAGGGACATACCATGGGTTGTTTTAATGTTTTTCTGAATGGTTCCTCCTCTTTGTTGTGATGAATCCTGCTAAGGCGCCCTACCTGAGGGGCCTCTCCTGGACTTCCTGGCAGTGGTTGGTCCAGCTTCCTCCCTCAGTTCACTGAGCTCATAATTCTGACACTCCAAATTGAGCTACCCTCTTGCAGAAATGATAAAGTAGCATTGTCTAGTAGTGCTTTTGTTCTTAATGGGATTGTAATAAATGGGATGTAATAAATGGCTCTTTGGGGTTTTATTCACTGTTTTATTGCAGCTCCTTTTCCTAGAACTTAAGCATGGATGAACTAGTACTGAGGAACATGTAAGTGACAGAAATTATCTTGTGCTCAGAATCACCTCTGCAATGCTCTCCACTATCCTCTCACTAAATGCGTGTATTTTGAGTATGTCTTCTCTTAGGATGAGTATATTTCAAGGAACCTTCCCACCTGTCCTTTAAACAGAACCCTGCTAAGCTGACATGATAGTCTCCCAGATATGCCCAGACATGTCAAATCCCAGGTTTAACATAACTTAGGTTCAAACTGGGGTTCATACTACACTAATATCTAATATGTGAAAAGCAAAAATGATTGTATTTTGCAGATATTCTTGTTTGACTATTCTTGGTGGTATACCCTTCAACTTGAAATGGAGAAAAAGGTTGCCCTCTAGACAGTTAAACTGTAAAATCAATTCCCTAACTGATCATCTCATATCACAGGGAGAAAGAAGAATGAATTTTGGGTTTGTGAGGCTACAACTACTTTGAGAATGTTAATATATCTAAGGGAAGAGAGTGGCAAGGCTATCAATCAAAAGACTGGGCAACAATTAGAAGCCTAGAAAAACAGAAGTTAAAGAAGCAAATGATGGCAGAGCCAGCCAATCACTCTCAGAGGGAGAAGCAGCTTTGGTCAACAGACTTCAACTGTTCCTGTCGTATTAATAAGGACATCCCTAATGAGAATGGGTTGCAAGACGTCTTTCTGCACAGACTAGTTTCATCCCACTGGCAACACCATCTTACTTGTGAGAATGTGAAGCAGATTATCATGCCTAATGCCATGAAATACTTAATTCAGGTGCTTTCCCTTGTTCTGATTCAGGTACTTTGATATTACAACTCTTGCTACTGCTGCTACTGTTATTGATCCTTTTGAATGCTTAATATGTGATAACAATTATGTGTATGATCTTATTTAATCTTCAGATCAATCCTATGTGATAAGGACAATTCCCCTAATTATTTGGGCAAAGACACTGAGATTCAAAAATGTGAGTCCAGATTTGCCTTACTAAATTCAATCTTCAAGTTGTGATTTGACTTCAACATTCATTGAAAAATAAGAGAAGACCAATGGGACATTAATTTCTCTTATAAAACAACTAAATTTTCCATTGAGGGCTAAGTGAATTACAAGCATTAAGTATCAGACACCATATATTCATTTGGGCCAAATAGTTGCTTGCATTTCCAAAATAACAAGATTTTATTTCCTTTTAATAAAATTGGATTTTTTAGGTGCAAGTTTGCTTTTCTTCTTGGATGTTATTTATTGTTTTAATAATGGTAGAAAAGTATATAGAGTATAAAATAATCAAAATACTGGTTTACTATTGAAATTGGACCAATGGATCTAGAATTTATTGTTTTCACCCTCTAAAGTCCACATTTTTCTATTCTTTGGCTTATGGTTCCCTTCTGTCTCCACACATTTCATGATTATTTTGCTTTTAGTTCCTGTACAAGGTTAGAATTGATTTTTCAGAACTTCCAATAACAATTTATAAAGGATATAACTCCAAAGGTGGCATTTCCAACTGAAGTGCTTAGCTTATATCTGTTAATTTAATATCACAAACTCCTTTCTTTAGCACAATAATTTATTTCTTAACAGAGGATGTGTGAAGGACAGAAAGGGTGATAAGTTAAATGGTACTATTTCTGCCAGTGTTCTTGAGACATTCACATTATATATGGAATGTAATAGCCACTATCACTAACTCAGAAGTGCTCTGATGTGAAGGCAGGTCTCTAACACATATTTAACATTATGCCATGATGGTTCTCCAAAATTCAAGAGTTATTTATTGAGTTAGATATCAACAATTTACTAACAATAGTGTATAAGATTTGCTCTTTCACATGCAATATACGACCACATGTATATGACCTGTAAATTTTTAGTGTTACTTCAGTCATATTATTCTTTGAGGCCATTTGGTTGTGCTCACTGTCCTTATTTTGACTTCTTGAAAGTCTCCATGCAGACCATACTACTCCCCTATACATTGCTTTCACATTGTATACAATGTACAGTTACATTATATGCAATACACAATGTACATTACCTGCACATTGCTAACTACTGGTATAATGAGAGAGGGAAACTTTCAAAGATTAGAACACAGTGCAAGGGGAGTCTTATGTATATATTCCAAATAGTTTTCAATCGTGCTGTACCATCAACATTTTTTTTTGGAATATTGTTTTTCATACAGGGTAACAATTGTTATTATTCTTATTACCAACTAACATGATGGCTTAGGGAAATTGCAGCAATGAACAACATTAGTTTTTGGACTTAAATCCTAAGGGTAAGTTCCTGAACTATTTTGTAGTATTGTTAAGGAATATTCATAATCATGCTTTTTTTCTTTCCTTTTTCCCCCAATCGCTCTGTCTCTATTACTTCACTGTGAATATCTGGCTTTAAGTCACCTATATGTCAGGACTCATTTTGGCATCAATAGTGCCTAAGACCTGGCACTTGCCTCTCATTTGACATTGTAGATGCTGAAAAAATATCACCTGGGTAGACCTGTGTTCACCTGAGAACAAGATTACTGATGCTCTGGAATCAAGTATTATGTAGAGCCAGCAGTTTTCTTCCCAAATATATCTTGGGAAGGACGTTTTAAAAATCTTTCAAAGAAAGCTACAGCATGATCCAGCCCCAAATTTCTTACGTCCTGTTTTATTATTTGCCATGAATATGAACAGCATTTTAGAATAAACACTACAATATGCTCAGAAATGTCTGCTGTTCCTTTAAAATTTTAAGCTAAGCGTGAGGGTTTCATTAGAGCCAATGAGTTGGCTGTGTTTGTATCTAGCCATGTACTAGTGGGGAGACATGTAAATAAGAAACTACTCTTCATTCCAGGAAATAAGCCTTTTCAAAACTAAGATTGTCTTTGCCCATTTTTGTAAACTGTTAAGTTTTCCTTGAATCCTTCTGGTCTTCCCTCCCTTCCTCCAGTGATTCCTAATTACTTAAGGAGTTGAAGTCTTCACCAGTCTATCCTGAGGTAAGAAAAGTTAGTATAATATGGTGGATTTCAAATAAAGTTATTACTTTTTCATCTTGAAAGATTTTTCCTTATTCTGATATTGTGCCCTTCCCACAATTTTGGTGTTACAACATTCTTTCTTTTTTTTGAAATACGATCATTGTTATAATGATTTTTTTCTTTTCTTTTAAAAAATGTTCTTACCTGAGCAAAGCTGTAAAGGTTAGTAACTCTACATTAATCCCCAAATTTATATTTGAAATTTTACTGGTCTATGAAATTTAAAGTCTGGCAACCATAACTATAGACAAAGCCTATAACTGAGTTGTAGTATTTACTTCTAGATTTCTCTGAAAGGGAACACACTTGGCAACAGAGACTAGAAATACTTTCAGGGATTTGACAGATGATTTTTCACATCAAATAGGTGATAAGTCACCACCTGTCAAGTTTCCGCTTGACCATTATCTATTATCCAACATTCACTCTCTCTACACCTGTAATACATCATGGCTTTCGTCCTTTCACATTTACCCTGAAGATAGTTACCACTTGGGTCAACCTCCCAGGAAAGTAGGCTATCTGATACGTTTTGTCTTGTGGTTCTCATCTCATCTCATCCCAAGGTGTGATTTATAATGAAGTTGCTTGAGTCTGGATGTGACTCAAGCTACAAACTTAAGAGAAGTTTTTAATACCTTCTTCCAATTTTTAAATAATCATCAGAATAGGAATAAAGCAGAGTTGGAGGATTGCATCACAAGGTTTAGTTTTGAGTTGCAATTTATGATGAGTCGGAGATGTATTTTTCTCCGCAGTTTTCATCAGAAGAAGATCACTTGGTAAATCTAACCATCTGCAGAAAGATGAATGGGGATTTTTAGTCCCAAACATTCCATTGTGGTGATGTTAGATCTTTTCTCCATCTAGCTGTTTAGTGTAATGCACAATGAAACAGATAAAGTGCATAGCGTTGCCAAATGCTAGTTATGGAAGAAGACTCTGATATGAACAAAGTAGAATGAATTTATAAAGTCTGAATAAAGAATATTATTTTCAAATATAAAATGTAACTCCTAAATATAACAGGCAGAAGAGGGCTACCTAATCTCAATTCTTGCATAAGTATTAAAAATATAAAAAGATTATTTTGTTTATATATCACTATGCCTTATACATGAAGGGCACTAAATAGTATCTTTGAATAACTGAATGAATTCTGTTTATACATCTATTTTATTTACCAATACAAACTGTACAAAGTTGTATTGTATAAAATCATACATTATTTTCTGTCAATATGAATCTATAATTTGCCAAATGCTTAAAAGTCCATAGAGAAACACATAAAACATTATATATTATCCAAACTTCAAATAAATTTAAAGTTACTTTATAGTCAGAGTTAAGTCATGTACAATTTGGTGTTCATCTTAACTTTTATCCATAAATAATACTTGAAAGATTGTAATACAGAAAAGCAAATTTTGAAATGAATTTACAGTAATTCTATATTGTCCTGGATACAGGCAAAATTTTGTCTTTCATTTTTTTTTTCTATCCACATTTTAGGGTCAGTGTCTAGAGTTACCACAAATAAAATAGCAATATATAGAATTAATTTTTAAAATTCGAGGCAATTTATCACTGTGGAAAGAGTTTAGAATAGAAGAAAGAAGCCCTGAGATCTGGTTCTGCTGTTTTCTTTATAAAATAAGGCAGTTGGACTACACCATCAATTGTATCCCTTCAGCTTTATATTTCTAAGCTGTAAGAAAGATGTTTTTGAACATTAGCTAAAAGGGTAGCAAAAAGTAGGAAAAGGTTCATTCAAAAATATGATCTTTATTCAACAGCTTTTGAACAATATGTTTGATTAAATCTTTCCCATCTCACTAAAAAGTTTGGCACCTCCTCCCTATTCCTCCTCTAATTTGCATAAAAATTTGCTTACATTTTTTACGGGACCTGTAGCCTTTTTTGCTTTGTATTTTGAATACAGTGACATGTGTCCATTGGTTATCTTCTCTCCCAAAGGAACTTTACCACACTTTGTTCAGTTTTGTCCCCCCAACAGTGCCTTACACAAGCATCTTACACAAAAGGCTAAATAAACATTTATTAAATAATTGATTGAACTTCTACAGAAGGTATTATTCAGAGATTTACTAGATAAACTACAGCATTCAAATTATTCATTTATTCATTTGACAAACACTCGCTGAAGGTTCACTGTGTACCACACACTGGGCGGGGGTCTAGAGATAGACAGGTAATTACAGTTGCTGGAATTAAAGGAGCTCAAAAACTAGCAGGCTGACATTTAACAAATAAATTACCACATAGTGTGATGTATCAACAGTGTAGGAAGTGATGGTGTGGGGATGACAGTAAAGAATTCCTGGATTAGAGGATGTTATATCTGAGCTGGATATTAAAGTATTACTGTGTGTTCAAGTAGACCATGTGCTTGCAGTGTGTGTGTGTGTGTGTGTGTGTGTGTGTGTGTGTGTGTGCTGTATTCCAGGGAGAGAGAATGATCTGGGTCTTCAGAGAGGTGAGAGACAGCGTGGCATGTTGGGGGCAGGCTTGGTGGAGGGGAGGATGTACAGCAAGGAGGCCCTGGAAGAGACGTGAAGAAAGATGAGGCTGAGTGGCTACGGGCAGAGGTACCACTGTAAGAGATGGGGAGACAAAGACAGGTGTTAACAGGGAAAGTACCAGTCACTCCAGTAGCACCGTGGAGGATGGTGTAGGGTCAAGAGATTCCAGAGGTGGGAAGAGCTACTTTGGAAGCCACCGTGACATGAAAATAATAAGGGCTGGGACTCCACTGGTGTCAGAGGTGATGGAGGACAGCAGATGGCTACCCAGCTGCTCATAGCTCTGACGCAGAAAAGTTTAGATTATCACTCATATTAACTTATGTGGATTTTTGTAGAGAAACATTGAAAACTTAAACAATAAAAATTATGACCCAAAAGATTAGTAGAGAAATCCAAAAGTTATGCTCACAGGAGGGAAAAAAATTGGAAAAAGAAAGACATGATAACTATATCCTTGCTAATTAGGCTTTAGAACAATGCTGAAAAACTTCTTTTTACTCTTATATGTGTCAAATCTGTCATACTGCAAATTTTCTGAAAGAATTCAAAAAAATCTATCTCTTCAGTCTAGTTGAATTTATTAGATATGAACTGAATTATCCATGTCAACATATTTCTTTGTGTGTGTGTGTGTATGGTCATTATAGATTTATTTCATCCTGCAGCTGTATGCAGCAGCATTCAAAAAAACCTTTATTGGAGAACAGGGCAGTGAGATTCACACTGTAGGTAAGTTTTAACCAGCAGCCTGAAAAAGGAGTGGGGATAAAAGTTAGGTGGAAGCGTGGGATGTGGGGCCAGAGTTACATGAGTGGTCCCTTGGTTGGTGTTTCCTGTATAAACCTCTGGCAGAGAAATCTCACCCGTCCTGGGGAAGAAATCTAGAAGGAAGGGATGGAGCTCAGTGCTACTGGACTTCAGCTGACCTGCCTTACACATAGT
Source organism: Tapirus indicus (assembly GCA_031878705.1). Classification (NCBI taxonomy): domain Eukaryota; kingdom Metazoa; phylum Chordata; class Mammalia; order Perissodactyla; family Tapiridae; genus Tapirus; species Tapirus indicus. The sequence goes on along the minus strand of CM062937.1, from coordinate 25,575,557 downwards.
AGACCCAGAATCAGTGCTATTTCAATAAAATTTATGTAGAATTGTGGGAAGGATTTTGAGGATGGCTTTTTTTTTCTGGGGAAGATTGGGCCTGAGCTAACATTTGTGCCAAACTTCCTCTACTTTGCATGTGGGTTGCTGCCACAGCATGGCCGCTGATGAGTGGTATATGTCCACGCCTGGGAACTGAACCCAGGCTGCTGAAGCAGAGTGCACCAAACTTAACCACTAGGCCACAGGGTCAGCCCCAGGATTTTGAGTTTTAAAAATGAAATACAAATCATACTGGAAACGAGCAGATAAACACAAATCATATACTTCTTGAACGATGTTAAACAAATCTACTTAGGTTTGTTTCCTTTTTAAATCTCTGTTTGTTGCTGCTAACCAGAGAGTGAGTTATTTTTTCTTTAAGCTAGTACCTGAATTAATTCTATGCCTAAATAAATTACTCATATCTATTACTTTTATTTATTGCCAATAATTAGTAAAACTAGTCAGAAAAAGGCACCTTTTTTATATTGTATCCCACATTTATTTTTAACTTTTTATTATGGAAATTTCAGATATGTACAAAAGTAGACACGGCATAATAAACTCAATGTACTCATCATCCAATTATCAACATAAATGTTGATAATCTTGTTGACATTGCAATCTTGTTTCATCTTACCCCCTTCCCTTATTATATTTTTAATTTAAACTTTTAATTAATTTTCCCCCTTTATGATTTTGAAGCAAATTCTAAACATCATGTCATTTCATCCTCAATATTTTGGCGTGTGTCTCTAAAGACGAGAATTCTGTTTTTAAAAAACATAGCCATAATCCCTTTATAGCACTTAAAAATTAACAATAATTCTTTCATTGTGTATGTAGCCAGGGCTCATATTTCTAATTATCTCTTAAATGTCATCAATAGATTTTTAACTGTTTGTTTGATTCTGGCCCCAAAACAACACATTGATTGCAATCGCCTAATACGTTTAAGTCTTTATTAATCTGTAGGATCCACTTTACCTCACTATTTTTCCCTGAGATTTATTAGGTTAGGACACTGGGTCATTCTCCTACAGAGTTTCCCCTAGCCTGCATTTTGGGGGTTGTAGCTCCATAGTTTGATTTATCATGTTCCTTTACTCTCTGTATTTTCTATAAATTGATAATTGGATCTAGAGGGTAGATCAGATCCAAGTTCAATTTTTCTTTTTGGTAAGACTTCTTCATAGATGAAGTTGTGTTTCTTCATTAGGAGACTCATAACTTCTGATGTGTTTTCTTATTATAATGTTAACAGCTGTTGGAGTACAATGCCTAGATCTTCATATAACTATTTTAGTTTAAAAAGTTTTGATGTAAAAACCAGTCAAATGGATTTTCTGAACAACCAAAATTTGTTGACAGTGGGTAAATGCCACCTGAGATTAACAACAAAACACTTTTTAAAAAACCTCGAATGCAAATAATTCCTAATGACCCCATCAAAGATTTGTATCGTTTATCCAAATTATATGCCATGGATCAGCAAGCACCTTGACAAGGAAATTTCTTTATGTGTGATATAAATCACCAATTGCTTCCTTATTTAAAAACTGGATGATGATCACAGCTCTGTGACTCCATAAATTTGAGTTTCTAATATTATGCAGAAGAACATAAAACCTGTTTATGCATTATAATGCAGCAATAATGTATTTTTTCGCAATCACTGGCATAACTAAATCTACTAACTTGCCTATAGCATGCATAATGACAAGTTTGCAAAATGATCAGAATTTTAAATTTTAATTCACCTGCAATTCAAATCTCTGCAGCAATTAAAGAGAAAACCACACATATCAAACCAATAAATGCCTTTAACTGAGTAAGATGCAATTTACAGGGGGAGTGTTTTCATATGCCCTTTGAGGCTACTGAAAAACTGGGATCCAATAGATATGCCTGCATATTAAAATAAGTCCTGATTGAAATGATTTGCTTTTGCCATCTTCTTTAAAATAAAAATTCATAGAAATTCGACAAAAAGTATAAAGCTAATGTGGGCTGCCCAAATGGTTGTTTTCCCATGTTTTCGGCTACTTCTATGGAGGCAAAAATGAAGTGAAGAGTTGAGAGATTTATCTGGATCAGGAGTTGACAAACTTTTTCTGTAAAAGTCCAGATAGTAATATTTTAGGCTCTGTGGGTCCTTTGGGCTCTGTTTCAACTACTCAACCATGCTATTGTAGCACGAAAGCAGCCTTAGACATCATGTAAATGAACAAACATGCCTGTGTTCCAATAAAACTTTATAAAAACAGGCAGCGGGCCTTATTTAGCCTGTAATTCATAGTTTGCTGACCCCTGATCTGGATAATTCAAACCAAATCTTTTTTTTTAAGCTAAATCTTATTGCCTAGTCAAGAAAATATTTTTTTTCTTCCTCTAAATAATCGAGGTTGGCCCCCTACACTAATTGAGTTCAACAAAAGAATAACTTAATTCTCTACTTCATTTGATATGTGTAGGCACGGGTTTTGTTATATTTTTAAAGCAAGTCCTCTGAGAAGGCCGGCCACCTGTCTGAGTTTGTTAGAATTAACAAGGGATAAGAATGGATAGAACGTAGAACAAAAGAAATCTGCCAGAAGGAGGTTCAATACTTCAAGGAGGACTTGTGCATTTGTACTTGGTTTCATAAAGCAACCACTTCAAAGTTGAAAACCAAAGAAAAACTGAACACCAGAGAAAAGCGAGAGGGAGAGAGAGAAAAGGATTTTGTCAGGGTAAGAAATCAATCATTAACTGTAACATTAAACATGAACTTTGTATTCCTGTTACTTCAAACAATAACAAAAGCCTCACAATTCATTCAAAGCTGGCAACTCACTTTAAAGAAGCTGTCTAAATTGTTCCATTGTCTAAAATTAAAAATAAATATGTTCAATATATCTTATGTTTGTTTACTACTAACTTTTGTCATGACATAGATTATTCAATTGTATAAAATAATCATTCATTGCAAAGATGACCCCACACTTTTAAGGATTTTAAAATACTACATTTTTAATATAATTTATAAGCCCAAATGAATATGTTCCAAAGAGAAAAGAAAGTTTATTTCAGTCTAAAATTAAAAAAAAAATCTATATCTATAATTTGTCTTAAATTTTCTAAGATGGATTTTTGTCATCAGATGAATCAAGTAGAACCTAAATCAAGATTACTTTTTATTTTATTGTATTTTAAAATTTATCGAGGAGAGTAATACATTTTAAGTTATGATCAATTGTGATGAACTGAAACCTAGAGATCTGTATGGGACTTTCCCTGTTAGGGTGAAATGATTGTTTTCTTTGCTGGGTAGCAAAGCTCTATCTTTTAAGCTTAGGCTTATTTCCAAAGGACATTTTCTGGAAGGTTGTTCAACTTGTTTTTCTAATGTTAAAAAGATAAGTCACAAACATTCAACAAATTATCTAAACCTTGCAGTTTGCCTTCTCCCCAGTTGTATGAAGTGTCAAGTGTTGAAGACTGTTCTACAGTCCATAGACATTTTGTTCTGATTCAAGGGAAAATTAAACTTTTGAAACACATGGAAAGAGTTTACAATGTGTGTCTTCTTTCCAGTGAGGCTTGACTTTTAGGCTTGACATTTGAAAATTTTAAGATTCAGGACACAGATAAATGATCCTTTTACATTCAGAAGGGAGAAAAGGAATTGGTAAACAAGCTGATAACTGCTCTTTATAAATTCTGCTAATGATCCTGCTAATGGGAGACAGATTAGGGAATGTATTTTGCACAGATTTATCCCAGTAGCAGCTACAGTGAAGACCTATGATTTTGGCCTTCAGTTCTTAAACTATAGTTTTTATAATAGAAAAAAAAGCAATACAGATTACACAGTGATGGACAACTGGGTGCCTGTTAATTATATTTACATATGCAGAGACAGTCTTTAAATTACTTCAGCACAAACTTGAATTTGGATGTAAAAGTATTTTTATTTAATGACGAAACTATAAATATGGAACATATCCTGAGTACTTGCTCTTGTTTGTGATCTCATCACAGCAATGCTTGTTTTGAGGGAATTTCTGGCTGCTCGCTGCTCATGTGTATAGTGATCTGATGACCTTTAAATTTGTGACCCAGTAAATAATCTTCCTCAGCTCTGGTAGAAAAAGAGATGGGTCAATAGAGTTTTAATTACAAAAATCCTGGCAGTGACCCTGCTAATAGAATTCAGATTCCACAATACACGATAACAGTCTAGTCATTCTTACATTTATTTACACTGTGTTCTGCCCTAGAATGTTACCATCTTAAGAAATATGGCTTTTAGAGCAGTGTAATGAAAAATGGCTCATATACTCATTAAGTCTGAGAATGTTCTTGTGTATCTGCTTTGTGGAAGCACAGACATATTTTCAACTAAAGATACAGCGTAGCCTTTTGGACTGTATAAAGTGTTTTCTTGAAAAACAAGTGCGTGGTAATATTGATAGGACAGCTATCACCCTCATAGGCTTTTTTGAAGGAGGGTCTTTTTAGTAGAATATATATATAAAATTGTTCTAAATTGCTGCAGTTTGCAAGCATTACAGGTTTAACTATTTTGTTATATACAAGTGAATAAGTAAGTTTTGACCCTGTAAAGGGTTATCTATCCCCAATATGAAGAATTTCTGACATAGTGTCAACAAGTTCTTGCAGATCCAGATCAAGCCAACTACAAGTGGGGTAACAGAATTCTTTCATCATGTTACGAATGGATGATTTTCAGTTAGAGGCTTTTAGTTGAGGATTGCAGTGCCAGGCAAAATGACTAAGTTAAAACACTTTGGAGAAAAATTCATCTCTGTCTTGCCATTTACTTTCCAGCTATTCTGCATCAAATATGGGCATGGGCTGGGATTTCCTTTAAAATTTTGAGTTTTAAAGGAATGTCTTACTACACAAAAGGAATGCCATGGCACAAGAAAACATTTTTGGGGAAGGAAGAATTATGAGAGATTTTTATCAAATAATAAAGAACTAGGAGGAAGGCACGACATTGTGGTTTGGAGAAATGGCTGGCTTTGGTAGATAAAAACCCCTCATGTTGCTTTTGGAAAGTTATTCCTGATGAATTTTTTCCCATAGAATAGTTAGATTGTAAGTAAATTCTCTGGATAATTAGGCTGTCTATATACCAGTTTGGGCATTTTTGTAGAACTTAATAAGTAAATTTATTTACGTACTTTTTAGTTTCTAAAAACTCTTTATTGTAGTACATAGAGAAGAGTGCCCATATTCTGAGTGTATCCAGCTTGATGAATTTTCACAATTTTCACTGTAGTATCCAGCCCCCACATCAAGAAGCATAAGGAGCATCTGAGAAGCTCTGCTTGTGTTTCTTTTTTGTTTTATTTTATCGTGTGGTTGGTAATATTGGTTTATAAACATGTCAATTTCAGGAGTACATCATTACATCAATTTCTGTGTAGAACTGCTTATGTTTCTTTCCAGACGCTTTTCCCTCCTAAGGTAACCACTATCCTTATTTCTCAATTATAGATTTTGATTTTTTTAACTTTATATAAGTTGAATCATGGAGAATGTATTCTTTTCTGGCTTCTTTAGCTCGACATTATATGTGTTAGATTCATCTATGTTATTATGAGTAGTTTTAGATTGTTCATTTCCATTGCTGTATGTATTTTATTATGTGACTATATCACAGTTTATTTATTCATCCTACCATTTCTTGGGTAGTTCCAATTTTAATGATTATGAATAGTGCTGTTATTAGACAGATTTTTTTTTGTAAATATGAATATGCATTTTTTGTGTGTGTGTGAGGAAGACCAGCCCTGAGCTAACATCTGTTGCTAATCTTCCTCTTTTTGCTGAGGAAGACTGGCCCCGGGCTAACATCGTGCCCATCTTCCTCTACTTTACATGGGGCGCCGCCACAGCATGGCTGAGAAGCAGTGCATCGGTGGGCGCCCAGGATCCAAACCCGCGAACCCCCCCGGCTGCCAAGCACGAACTAAACCGCTGCACCACCGGGCGGCCCCATGAATATGCATTTTTTGCATAGTTTTTTGGTGAATATGTCTATATGTTTCTATTGTATACGTTTTTGCCTTTAAAAGATATATACTTATCATGGCTATTTAAAACTATTTGCCCACTCCAGTGCTGAAATCATCTGTGGGTCTGCATCTACTGTTTTAATTTTTCCTCTTGATTATTGGTCACATTTTCCTGGCTCTTAAATGTCTAGTAATTTTTGATTTTATGCTGTACCCTATAATTAAAAGAACCATAGAAGCTCTAGATGACTTTGTCTTCCACCAAAGTTCAGGAAGGTAGATACAGAGTAGGGGACCATCACTTGAATCCAATCAGAGATTGATTTGGGCCAGGGCTGGGTGGGTTGTAGTGTTAGTAAAATTCATGTCTTGCTGGCTCTTGTTCTTTGGATATGGTCCTGCGGCATTTTGTCTGAAAGCCTGTCAACTATTCTTCTCTTTAGTCATTCATAAAAGACTGCAAGAGATCTACCTCTGTGCTGCCAAAGTTCCCAGTCCATTTCTCAAGCCACCTTCCCTAGGCAACTTCAAGAAACGGCATAAGTCTTAAGGGAGAGACTGATCATGTGCTGGAGGCAGTTCTCTCCCCTGGCAGGTGTGTTTCCTAAGCCCTGTGAAACTGCAGGAAATCGCATTCTGCCTTTTAGGAGCTTGGGCCTAGCCCTACAGCCTCCTGCAGAACCTCAGGACTCAACAAATGTCCCATGGGTTAAAACGGTGTACTTGTGACTCCTCAAGTTTCCAATCTGCCCTCTAGCAGTATACAACTGTTAAATGCTTTTCTGGTTTTTCTTTTCCATGATAATAATCTCTGATTGGGCACTATGCTATACTTAGCCTGAGCTCAGAACCAGCAAATACCTGACTATCACCAGATGGGTACCCTTATAATATTTGTGCCTCCCCGGAATTTTAGTTGGTTTACTTTTTGTTGTTTCCACAGCTCTCTGATGTCTTTATCAGAGAGCTCTCTTTTTCTACTTTTGCAGTAGAAGCATTGGTCTCACACAACCTACTACACCTTATCAGAAGCAGAGGTCAAGTAAATTAATTTTAGTTATATGTTGCATTATATAATTCTTATATTTTGCAAAGTAAATACAATATCTCAATTTGTGTTCTCACAGCAGTTCTATGAATTAAGCAAGAGGTGCATCAGTATTTCTATTTTATGAATTGGGGAACTAGGATCCAATAAATTAAATGTCTTGGAGAAGATCAATCTGAAAGGGCAGAGAAGGACCTTATGTTTTTTAATTCCCTAAAGTCCAGTGTTATTTGCTACACACAACTATTTTTAACAAACAAATACAAACACAGTCACAAACACTTTGGCAGATATTTATGTATCAATTAGAGGCTTGAGACGAGCAGAACAATTTTATATACCTTGTTTTTTAATTTGATACCAGTAAGAGAAACCTTTGGAAACTCACATACATAGTGAGGTTTACAGGATGCTAAAAAACTAGAACCCTGCCCCAAAATAGTCATCTTGCTCTACTGTCACAGGTCGTGCCTGGAATCTCGTCATTCTGACTTTATATTCCTGAAAAACAGGGCCTATTTTTTATATCATAACGGGAATGAAATTTCTAGAGGATGGGAACAATATGCGCTAAGAAGTGAGCCAGTTGGTGAAGTGCACACAAGTGAGAAGAATAGATAACATACAAACTTCACCATGCCTTTCACCAACACAAGAGCAGGTAAACTGCCAACAGCAGGATGCTCTGAGAAGACCAGCATGGTGAGGGGTCAGTTAAGCATAAAACTGTAGATGTTATAGGTAGGAGAAACCTGATCGAGAGGTTGAAAAGTCATCTAGTCCAAGGGAGCAAACCAGCAGCCTGAGAACCAGATGCTACAGATGTGTCTGGGCTGTCAGTAGGGTGATTTTTAAATTGAATATGAGTGTCATCAGAGGGGCAGTAGTTCTAGTCCAACACAGTCCCCAAATCTTCCGATTATCTTTTGTTCCTTTATGTTTTCTCGCTGCCTCTTGAAAGCATTTGAGCTTATAACCCTTGGCTAGTTAAATCGTTTTATTTTATAGATGAGATCCTGAACCCAGAAAGTGGCACATCTAGCTTAATGAAACATATCCTTCTTCTCATTATTCTCAGAGAACACTACCTCAAATTAGGTCATAATCTGTTAATCATTAGTTTACCCAGTGGTTATTCCACTGCACAGCATACTCTTTTTTTTTTTTTTATGCTTTTCTTTCCACTAGACTGGCTCTTCCTTCCTCCACTCATAAAAAAACAGACATTTTAGCTTCAGATGATTGATCTAAGGACAATGGGTAGAAAATATGAAGCAGATTTCAACCAAACTATAATGATTAACTTTCTTTAAATTTCAGTTGTCCCAAGAAGGAACAGTGGTTTTAAAATAACACACGTTCTGTCATTGGAAGTGTTCAAGCTGAAGTTAGGGATACTCAAGAAGGAATTCCTATGTTTGATGAAAGGTTGACTCTGGGATTTCTAAATTTTCTTTTAATTTAAGAATCATATATAAATCCTGATCTGCGTCTGTAGTATCTGTAAATTTAGCATCTGTATTGGTAGATGTAGTCATATCTACATCTGAGTCCATCTCCACTTCCAGAACTATATCTATACTACTCTAGCTCTATCTCTATCTATCCCTGTCACAAAACATATAACTTGTTTGTGCACTCACATATTTGTTTAATATAAATATGTTCAGTATTTATTATAAGCAATACAGTATTTTAGGTGCTGTTGAGGGTATAACAGTAGACCAGAACATGATTGTTGCCAGAAACAGCCACATCCAGTAAGTTCGTTCAGGATTAAAAGACAAAATTTTGGAATAAACTAAAAGTGAAAGAGGTTGAGGATTCTATTAGATGTCTTTGATTTAACCAGTGAGTTAATGAGACATCCCCATGGAATATTTTCTAGGGTTTAGATCTCCATCCAAAGGAGTCAGAGGCCTTATATTCCCGGAGGTTGTGATAATGTAAGAAAAATATTGCTGGGTCTGACAAAGATGACAACCATAGAATTAGGTGAGAAAGAAGGCTTCTTTCAAGAGATTTTGTATCTACTTAAGTAGAGAACTCTAAAGCGTGGTAATTAAAGATTTTGTTTTCATTCTCTCTCTCTTTTTTCTTTTTCCTTGTGAGATAGAGAAATAGAAAAAATTTTGTTCCTTTGTAAAATTCTCAACTAATGAAATGTTTGGAGATCCATAAGGCTAGACAATATGGCAAGGCTAATTGAGTTTTTAGAAAATCTCATTTCTTTAACTAAAATGTGCAAACGCATGAGGTGGTTTGCAAACTTTCTATAATTTGGAAGCAATTACTTACTTTGCTTAAAATTTCAATAGTTTGTTTTCCTACAACTGATGTGGCAGATTGGAATGAAGAAAAGAAAAGTAGAAAGGAATAGTATTAACCCTCTTGTGTGAAACCTTCAGCAACTCAAAGGTCATGGAATATAGTACAAAGTTCTGAATTGTTTGACTAATTTCTTATAGGGAAAGTATCTCATAGGGAAAGAAAACAAATGTTGCCTCGTGAAACAGCCATTCCTTTTCCAAATAGCTATAAATATTAGCAAATTTCTTTCTGGCACCTGGCTTCATGTAGAACCTTCAGATTGTGATAAATATTTCTATGAAGTAGACGTGAGTTGGTATCATATGTAAGAATCCATTGCCAAATCCAAGGTCATAAATATTTACCCTTGTGTTTTCATTTAAGAATTCTATAGTTTTAGCTCTTACATTTAGGTTTGATTCATTTTGAGTTGATTTTTATTTATTATTTATGTAACATTGTTTTGTAACATTCTATAAATTTCAGGTGTATATCATTATATTTTGACTTCTGTATACATTACATTGTATTCACTGACAAAAGTCTACTTGCCATCCATGATTGTACAAATGTCCCCCTTTACCCCTTGTACCCTCCCCTGACACCACTTCCTCTCTGGTAACCACTAATCTGTTCTCTGTATCATGTGTTTGTTGTTGTTTGAGTTAACTTTCTTTTTTCCTGAGGAAGATTTGCCCTGAGCTAACATCTGTTGCCAATCTTCCTCTATTTTGTATGTGAGCCGCCATCACAGCATGGCTACTGATAGACGACTGATGTAGGTCTTTACCCGGGAACTGAACCTGGGCCACTGAAGTGCAGTGCGCTGAACTTAACTACTAGGCCACTGGAGCTGGCTCTGAGTTAATTTTTATATATGGTGTGAGGTAGGGGTCAAACCTCATTCTTTGGCACATGGATATCCAATTGTGTTTTACTACTTAGTATCTTACAGAGGAAGAAAACTAACTTGCTACCCCATAAGAAAGCCATTCCTTTTCTAAATAGCTATAATTATTAGCAAATTTCTTATTAACATCCTGCTACATTTTAGACTTTTATATCATGATAAACTTCTAAGAAGTATGTTTGAGTTATAAATGTTGAAATTTGAACTTGCCTTCCATTGATTGAGAGGCTAGTACATTTCGGGATGTGTATTAAGTTAATATTTAATAATTATTTATTAAAGGAGGGTTGTTGGTGAGGCAAAGTGTATTGAGAAAGTCATTGTGCACTTCCCTAATGACTAACAATGTTGAGTTTTTATTCATGCACTTATTTGTCATTTGTACATTTTTGGTGAAGTGTCTGTTAAAGCTTTTGCCCAATTTTTTGTTCGGTTGTTTGTTTTCCTGCAGTTTTGAGAATTCATCATATAGTCTAGATACAAGTTCTTTAGCAGGTATATGCTTTGCAAATAATTTTTTCCTAGTTTGTGGCTTGTCTTTTTATTCTCTTACTGGCACTATACAGAGAGCAGAAGTTTGTAATTTTGATGTGGCCAAATTTAACAATTAGGTTTTCTTCGTGTTGTGTCTAAGAAATTTTTGCCTAGCCTAAGGTCACAAAGATTTTTTCTTATGTTTCTTCTAGGAATTTTTATAGTTTTATATTGTATAGGTTTTACATTTAGGTTTATGATTCATTTTGAGTTAATTTATATGATATAAGGTATGGATCAAAGTTATTTTGTTGCATATTTGTATTCCAATTATTCTGGCACCATTTATTGAAAGGACTATTCTTTCTCCACAGTGTTGTCTTTGCACCTTTCTCAAAAAGTAGTTGTCTATATAGGAGTCCATTTCTGGATTCTCTTCTGGTCAATTGATCTACTCATCTATCTTGATGCAGATAATACAATGCCTTGATAACTATAGCTTCTAATAAGTCTTGAAGTTAGGTAGTGTAGATCTCCCAATTTTCTTCTTCTTTTTCAAAGTTGTTTTGATTATTCAAGGTCCATTGAATTTCTATATAGACTTTTGCATCAGCCCAAAAAAATTTCTGCCCAAAAAGCCTAATGGGTTTTTTTTTTTTTAAGATTATGTTGAATCTATAGCTCTATTTGGTGATAATTTAAATCTTAACAATATTGAGTCTTTCAGCCCATAAAACAGTACATTTCTCTTGTTATTTAGATTTTCTTTGATTTCCTTCAGCAGTGTTTTGTAGTTTTCAGTGTACGGTATTTATCCCTAGGTATTTCACGTTTTTGATGCTATTGTTAATGGTATTCCTTGTTAAATTTCAGTTTCCAATTGTTCATCACTAGTCTATAGAAATAAAGTTGATTTTTCTATATTGATCCTGTATCCTGCAACCTTGCTAAAATTATTTATTAGTTCTAGTAGTGTTTTTGCAAATTCCAATGAATTTTCTACTTAGACAATTTTGTCATTTGTGAATAAAGATAGTTTTACTTTTTGCTTTCCAATCTGAATGCGTTCTATTTCTGTTTCTTGCATTATTGCACTAGCTAGAACTTCTAGTTCAATGTTGAATAGAAATGGTAAGAACAGATAATCTGGTATAATTTTCTTTGTGTTTCTTGAGCTTGGTGTTTGTTGAACTTCTTCAGTCTGTGGTTTTATAGTTTTAATCAAATATGGAAATATTTGGCCATTATTTCTTCAAATATTTTTTGTTTCCTTGTTTTCTCTCTTCTCCAAGGACTCCAATAAAACATAAATTAGGCTTTTTGATGCTGTCCCACAGTGCACTCATACTTTTTCATTTATTATTTCTCTTTTTGAATTTTATTTTCAATAGTTTCTGCTGCTTCTTTCTTCGAGTTCACTGATCTTTTCCTCTGCAATGTCTAGTCTGTTGTTAATCCATTCAGTGTATTTAAAAAAATTTCTCTCCCTACTAAGGCAACACCCTTCTGAGTATTCTACCCAATGCCTTGGAATTAGGATGTTTTCCAGTATGGCTACTAGGAACAGGAACTATTTCTGCATCTGTGTGGGAGGCTGGCACTATTCTCTCTAATTCTTCTAATGGTTTTTTCCCTCTTCTTGGGTGGTTTGGTCTCCAATCAGTACTCTGCTGAATACTCAAGGAGGCTCTCAACAGATCTCCATAATCCTCTCTCTGTGCAGTACTGGGGCATCTGTGCAAAGGATACACCTTGTAGAAGATACACACTTTATAAACCAGGGATCTGCACATTTTTTCTGTAAAGGGCCAGGTGGCAAATATTTTAGGTTTTGCAGGCAATATGGTCTAAGCTGCAACTATTCAAGTCTGCCATTATAGCCTGAAAGCATTTATAATATGTAAATGAATGGGCATGTTATGTTCCAATAAAACTTTATATACAAAAATAGGTGTCAGGCCAGATTTGGCTCATGGACCTTAGTTTATTGACTCCTGTGACTATCTTTTTGGATTTTGTTTTGTTTTGTGTTTGTAGTTACTCTCTCCTGGATGGGATTTAAGACAAAAAGCCTTATTCCAAATTCATAGCAGAAAGAAGAGTACATTAATATTGAAAATTTTCAGATTGGTGTACCCTGACACTTGGATTCATTATTTTTGCTTCTGTTTTTGAAATGCTAAGTAGTGAATCGTTTAATGCTGACATTTAAGCTAATTGCTCTTTAATGTACATTTGACATATGAGGCAACATATTGCAATCTAAAAATAATTAAGATAAATCATTTGCTTATATTGCTGTGGAAAAGATAAACCATTTTTCATCTCCCTCCCTCACAGTGTCTGAACCAGGGTCTGTTGCAGTCAAGATGGAGAAGTGGTACCTGCCACTCAGGCTGCACCTCCGTTGTCTCTCATTGTAACCGGGAACGGTGTATGGAGCAGCAGTGGCAGCTCACAGGATGCTCTTTCTGTCATTAGACAACCTCCCCAGATGGGGTTGCATTCCAGGGTCTGTGCTTCTGAATTCCACTGGAGCGCTTTGGCAGGCAGCCAGTGCGCTGTGAAGGATTAGATTCTGTCTCTCTCCTTCCTACATAAACCCCCAAAGGATTTCCCTCTTAATGTTTTAAAAGACTGGCTCCAACCAGCAGGTCCAACAAGTGAGTCCGTTTGTGAGGTGAATACCTTGGGAATTGTGCTATACAAATAGGTCATAGCTGAATAATTAGTATGTGCAAATTGACTTTTCTCTTTGAGGGAGGGTAGTGGGAAACCCTCATAGTTTTTTCTAGGGGGATTATCCCACCATATACCAACTGTCACAAGGGCACAATACATTTTTGAGTAGAATGGGTCATTTGTTTCTCTGGGCACTTCCTTTCTAGCTATAAAGTTAGCTGATCATATTTCAAAAGCTTGTTGTAATGTATGTTCTTTAAAGGAATCCTTTTCTCCATTTGTGCTAAGCTAGTAAAGGTTTCCAACTTTATTCCATGTGATTACATGTTATGAAATCAAAAGGCTATCAGTTATATCTATACAAAGGCAATTTGTTAGTTCTTTGTAAATACAGATTTTTGGCAAGATCTAATAAAATGTATGTGCCATTTTTCTATATTGAATTTTTTTTGAAAAGAAGTCAATTCTATGAACAGATTTATCCCATTGAGTTGATTAAATAAATATTTATTTAACACATATTATGTATAATGTGTCTTTGCTACAAAGTAGGCTTTATGATAGCCAGGACTATGTGTGTCTTCTTCATCACTGGATCCTTAATGGCTAGAGGTACCCAACACAGAGTCTATATCTTTAACTATTTGTGCAGTAAATGAATATAATTGACCTTGCTGGATGGGTGACTGAATGAAAAAAGGTGGATATGTTTACAGAAAATAGTAACTTTATTTTTACAGTGTTTCTGTTGAGTAGAGCTTAGCTACGCAGTATAATCTTTCAAGAAGGTCTACAGTGGTAAGACAATTTACAGAGAACATCAGAGAAACTTCTATGAATGACTTGGAGAAAATTACTTGTAATAATGGGAGGCTGGTGGAGGAGGAAGTGTGTGTGAATGAATAAGACTGAAGACCCTCCTTTATTTCATGCTACATGCTTGTTCTTGCTCTCTCTCTCTTTTCTAAAAATGTCAAGACTCCTGGCTCAAAATACTAATTAGCATTTTGTTTGAAAAATATGCATATGTATTAAGTAAATGAGTCCTCGCATAGGGAATCACTAGAACATACAGAAGTTCAAGCAGAACCAGCATTATACTTGCGGCACACAGTAACTTCATAACAGATTTACACACTAACCATGGCAATCAAATTTTAGGTGAGAAATTTAGCAAAGTGTGTTCTCATGAATTGGGAGCAGTCATTTAGAAGAAACGGTATCAGGTCTCAATTCCCAAATGCTTGCAAGTTTCAATCCTTTTTGATGTTACTGTTACTAGTTTCTATCTTTATTGAATTGTGGTTAGAAAATGTAGTTTGTATTATAATGCTTCTTTGCAATCTGCCTTATGGATAAATTTTTGTCTGCCTCTGTAAAGCGGCTTTCTATCCACCCCGTTTCTCCTTATCTTTGATGCTATTGGATCCTGGTTTGGGGCAGGGGTCTCAGACCTTGTACAGACATGAAACCAAAGTTCAAGGCCACCTGCAACCTGCAGACGCGCCCAGGTCAGCTGTTGGATCAATTGCTCATTTACCTCCTAGGACTCTTGTTTTACTTCATTTCTGACCTTAGGAATTTCTTCATGTTTTTTTTCCAAGCTCAACTGTTCTTTCATAAGGGTAGTGTTAATATTTCATCCAGCACCCTCACGTGTTTCATAATGTAATGTTTAGCTCTCTTGCTGCAATATTTGGGATATACAAGTCTTCTCCCAAGGTTCTTTCTCCCTATGTCTTTAGGGCAAGGAAGGAGGGAAAAAAAGTGAGAAAGTGAGTCATAAGCAGTCAGTTTTGGTCATTACTATCTATTCAGTTGGTACAAGATTTGATGGTGGTAGAGGTTCATAAGGCAGGAAGCTGGAAGATAGGAATTTAGTTCAGAAAATGTGATAAATGTTTAAACCGGTAAAAACCTCTTGATTTGTGTTCTAATGGTCAGCCCTCTCCTTTACAAAATGGGAGTTAGGATAGACTAGCTAGTTCCTAACTTTGTTCTCAACGTTTAAAATTAGCAAAGTGACATCTTTTATTAACCTTAGAATTCCATTGAATTTTATCTCCCTTACTCATTGTTAAAATGAATAATTTAAATTATTTGTTTATTTTAAAAGAGTTATAAATGCTCCCTTTTTTATTCATGTGCAATAATATGGTCTATTACTATGATTTAACATTTACTTTAAGCCATTACCTTGCAGTATCTATAAAAAGATGTTCTTGTCTTCCAGAAATGGTGGTGGTATAACTTGAGCTGAAATGGAACCATTATCACTGTATCCCAAGCTGCATTGGTAGTATGCTTTATGTGTATTAATATATTTATACTCCTCATTTATAAATTTTTATATACTTTTTCCAGTGTATACATAGGGTATGTGTGCCTATTTTCCAAGCTGATACATGAATAATAAATAAGGACCCTAGAAACAAAATCATAGAGCAATGGAATATCTTAGGAATTTAAGTAAAAATAACTTTTTTTTTTTACACTACTGAAGGTGTAAATGGCAGATACTGGAAAACCCAAATAAAAATAATTAATACACCCAATTTTTAGCACCTCAGCAGCTACCTCTCCTACACAATACAGATATTCCACTCACAGTTCTAGTGGCTTAGACTCCATTACTTAGTTGTTATATGGTTGTTATTCCTGTGAGAAAGTGAGTCATGAAATTTCTGTTTCCATCACACCTAAACTCAGAACTTCATGCTATTTTATGAAACCTACATACTTTTATGATATTTTGTTTTACTTCCTTTTTCCTGATTGTTTACCTTTGTGGGTGTGTAAAGCTTCTTAACTTATGACCATGTAATCATGTTCATCTTAAGGCTGAGGCAGGTAACAAGTTGTCAACAATATTATTTGTAAGTGTTTTATAGAAATGATCTAACCATTACCTTTATTATAGCATTAAAAAAAAATCACATAGACTAAGAATCTAGGCATTGGGGTGTGAGAGGAGAGCCCTGGACTGGCTTTCTAGATATCACTTACTAGCTTGAACCATATTGAAACTAGAGGTCAAAAATGGTTGACTGTAACTGTCAATTACATACACTTCTACCTAATCCTGTGTATGTAATGCTGGGCCTTTTCTTAACCTCATGAACTTCAGTTTCATCAGCTGAAAAATGAAGATATTGCCCTACTCAGAGGATGACTGTCAGGCATAAACGAGGTATTATATTTTATTACATTTTAAACCATAAAGCATTATAAATATTGGTTGTAATCATTATGCATTTGGTAGAGCATTATGGATTCTAACTTGCATTTCACTTTAATCCCTATGATTTTAGTTTTATCTGGAAATTAGGTTTGTATGGGTTGGGAGATAAAGAAATGTGAGAATAGGATCACACACATACACACAAAAACACACACAATCTAGGGAAATAAAAATGTCACTTCTTAGGAAAGAAAAAATTAACAGTATCTAGTGAGATCTGAAGGTAAACTTTAGAAGTGATTGGGCTGCTCATTTAGATAATTGGCTCTCTTCATGATCATTATCACATCCTCATCCCCATCCTCATTCACAAATAAAAATGATAAAATAGACTCCCACAGAAATGGTGTAAATTCTTGACCTGGTGGAATAAAGGAAGTTTCTAAACTGTGTACAAAGAAGTGACAGTGATTTCTAGAACTCAGTTATGGAGGGAGTTGCTACAGAGACCTCGCTTTCCTCCTGTGAGAGGAGATCTCTGCCCAACACAGTCTCTGGGAAAACTATTCACACTCAGGCTCTGAAGTGCTTATGGATGAGTAGTAAGATATTTTTAAATTATTATAAAAAACTAATGCAAAAGTAGAAATTTCATTAAATGCAGGTGGGTTAGTATTTGAAAAAAAAAACTATACACACACACATCCCCCCAACACTGTTCGTTTCCAAACTTCCCAAGATGAAGCAAGCTATAATCTGTTTGGCAAATATATTGAACTCCACGTGTTTCACATACATTAGCAGGTCTGAAACAATACCTCTGTGTTAAACCAAAAGATGTATGTCAGGAAAGCAGGCAACCATCTGCCTGTAACAGGGCTGGGGGAAAAGACAAATGAGCACAGAAGCTGATGGGATTGTTTACAAAGTCTTGGACTGATGGGCATCTCCGCAGAAGTAGAGAAGGGCCAGTGAGTGGAGTGGCAGCAGACCGTGAAAGGTGCTGGCTGTCATGATGGAATCCAGCTGGCACCCGCAGTGAGGAAAGAGCTAAAGCTGCTCACGCGCTCGGTGTTTTAAATGTGATGTCACAGCTGGCTTGGGCATCACAAATTCCCAATTTCATGCCTTTTATGAAGAATGGCTCAGTGATTAGTACCCAGCCAGAGGAATTCAAAATAAAAAATGTTTTGCTGCCTGTGACACTTCTTAAGATGACTACGGAAAACACAGCCTTATGCATCCCTTAGTTAACACATTGTCTACTAATGGACCTCATATGAGTTACTGAGAAAAAATTCAAACAGCTTTCAGAACGGAGATCTGAGAGTCTTGAATATGTCAAATCAACATTTCTAATATTTTTCTGCCAAACAAAGACTATAATTAAAGCTCAAATTACATTGGGCTTAGAAATGGTATTTGGTCATTTCAACTTGTTTGTATATGTCATTATATATGTGTATATATACATATACAATGGAGTATTGATTGAGTATACAGAATTTTAATTTGCCCTTTTGATATTATTGGTAATATCTTGAATGTCTATTGTCTTTCAAACAAGGATTTTATTAAAATAAAAAATGACAGGGGCCGCCCCGGTGGCATAGCAGTTAAGTTTGCGTGCCCTACTTCGGCGGCCTGGGGTTCACAGGTTCAGATCCCGGGCGCAGACAGACGCACCGCTTGTCAGCCATGCTGTGGCCGCGTCCTATATAAAGTAGAGGAAGATGGGAATGGATGTTAGCTCAGGGCTGGTCTTCCTCACAAAGAAAGGAAACAAAACAAAACAAAACGACAGAAGAGAAATGGTATAATAAATGTGAAATGGGTTTTATGGCTTGTTTTTTCTTAACCTAAATGTAGCACAGGTAAGAAATAGCACTTGGACTCAGAATTCTAGCACTAGCATTTTATAATAATAATGAAAATAACATTGAGTTAATATTTACTGAATGCTTACTGTGTGTAAGGTGCAATGTATAGGGCATTGTCTATTGTCATTATCTATTATCTGTAGAATATTATCTATAGTTCTTATAGCAATCTGACGATTAGATGGTTAGAAAATGTGTCTGCTCTCACAGCCACAACTTTCAGCTCCCAAAAGATTTCCCAATTTGTATCTCTGGGCCCCATCATTCTCCCAATTTCCAGCCCTACATCTCTGTTTGTCTGAGAGGCGCCCCACCGTTCTGTCAAACACATGTCAAACACGGACTTTATCAACTCCCCTTGCTCCCACCTCATTAGTTCTCCTGTGCCTCCAACTTCCTTATTTCTATGAAATATGTCTTATTTTTATAAAATGTTACCCATCCTCTAGACAGGGTTTCTTCCTTTCCCTTTCCCTACATATTCAGGCACCAAGTTTGCAATATCTCTTTTCATTTTGATCCTCTCTTTTCACTTCCTATTGCTCTCAGGCTTAATAACCACTGGGCTGACTAGTCTGTTTATATTCTTGGCCAAGAACATCAGCTAATTCCTTCATTTTGCCTAGAAATAATACTACATCTAGTTCATTCACTTCCCCATTATTTGATGCTCTCTCTTCTCAAACCTCCAGCACCTCCACCCCTAGCTTTACACCTACCTGATGACCTTGCTTCTCACACCATTGGGAAAACAGGACCGTCATGGTGACTTCACTAGTTTCCAGCCCATGTCACTCCACTTACCATTTGTATAGTGTATCTGCATATTCTACTCTGCATCCTATTTGAAACAAATTGAGTAGTTTCTGTGGTAGGTAGAGTACCCTCACTAAAGATACCTAGTCCCTAATCCCCAGAACCTGTGACGATGTTATGTTATATGGCAAAAAGTGATTTTACAGATATAATTAAGGTTACAGATCTTAAAATAGGGAGAGCAGCCTAGGCCACCCAGGTGGGCTCAATCTGGTCACATGAGCCCTTAAAAGCAAAAACTTTCTTTGCCTGGGAGCAGGAGAGATGTGGCAGAAGGAGAAGCTGGTGAGATCGGAAGTCTGAGAAGGACTTCATGTGCTGCCGGTTAACCTGGAAGGGCAACATGACAAAGAATGTGGGTGACTTTAAGGAACTGAGTCTTCTGGCTGTCAGCCAGCAAGGAAATGGGGACCTCAGTCCTACCACCACAAGAAGCTTAATTCTTCCAACAACCTGAATGAGATTGGAAGTGGTTCTCCCCCACAGTCTCCATATAAAAGCCCATGCTGGCCAACACCTTGATTTTGGCCTTGTGATAGCCTGAGCAGAGGGATCAGCCAAATGCTCTCAATCTCCACAGACTCTGACCCACAGAAATCTTGAGATGATCAACTCGTGTTGTTTCAAGTTGCAAGCTTGTGGTAATTTGTTATGATAGCTGTAGGAAACTAATAACAGATCTTATTTCTGTTTGCTTACTCAAGGACATTGAACCCCAGTAAGTTTCTTCTCTCTCTTCAGCATCATCAGCTTTTCCACTCTATTGGACCATTCTCATCAGCATATGAAATGACATTATTTCTTCCATCTTAAAACAAACAAATCTCTCTTGAGTCCAACTACTGCTGTATTCCCCTATACTCACTATTCCTTCCTATTTATATTCCCTAGCTCTCCTTGAGTTAAAACTCCTTGAAAGAGTGTCAGTACTTGTGTCCGTACTTCCTCTCTTTCCATTTTTCTCTTCCCACTATAATCAGGCATTTGTCCCTCACTGGTTCAATTAAAATTTACTTGAAAGAGTCACCAAGGACCTTCATGTTGCTAAATCCAAATGTTCAATTCTCAGTTCTCATCTTACCAGCATTTGACACAATTGATCTCTCCCTTTTCTTTGAAACACCTTTTCATTCATCTTCCAGAACCCCACAATTTGATTTTCTTCCTAACTCACTACTTCTCCTTCTCAACTTTCTTGTTTGGTCTTTCCTCATTTTCTTGGGTTCTTAGCATTGCATTGCCATAGGACTTAGTCTGTAGACCTCTTCTTTATTGACACTCACTCCTTTGATGTTTTTAGCTAGACTTTAGATATCACCTTATATGGTCAAGTCCCAAATTCATTTCTCCAACCTGGATCTCCACTCTGAAGTTCAGACTTGCCTATCTAAATACCCACTCAATATCTACACTTGAGTGTCTACTAGTCGTCCCAAGTGTAGTAAGTCCCAAACCCAACTCCTGTTTTTCTCTCTAAGAATTGCTCCTCTTAGTCTTTTCCGTCTCAGTGAACTGTAATTCAATCCTTGTGCAGGACAAAATAACCTTGGAATTTTCTGCTTAGGGAATCTCTTGTGCTTGGCTTCCCATCCTTTTGGCCCATCTTTTACCTTAACCATCATTCCTGCAACCAGCTTTGCACTAGTTCTCTGCATATATTTGGCCTCACTGCATTGCACGTATCTCACTTTCTTCTCTGGTGCTTTTCTGACACCAGAGCCTGGGCTATTGCACTCATGTATGCTTAAGTAGGAAGTGGAAGGGAGTTAATACGCCGTGGGGCAACCCATGCCCTGTGGGAGATGGGAATCAGTGGTCAAAGGTCAGCTTTCTGTCCCTCAGATGCAATACTCATCGCTCCTCCAAAGATCTCAGCTGTTGAGGCCCAATTACCATCAGTTGTAACCAGCTGGATACTGTAACCCTGTGTTAGCTTTCCTCTTTTTCCTGTTTTCCTTTCCCTAGTCCCCCTCACCTGTTTCCTAGGATCAATTCCCCAAGTAAATCACCCGCATACAAGCTTTCTTGTTGGTATGAGAAGTGGCCTTGGAATTCAGATCCTCAGGGTGAGGTTCAGGATCACTCACAGGTCAGATGGGGGTAGGAACACCACTATTGATGGTAAGTGGAGTGAACCCTTGGCATGCGGGAGCAGCACAATGATGGTGGATTAAGGTCAGGTATAGATTGATGGAGTGACATTAACTTACATGTTAGCTCGAAAGGTAGAGGAGCAATAGTAACTATAATGCCTGAGAAATTAGCTAGCTTTTGTTCATTGCTTTAGAAGCCTTGAAAAAATAAATTGACAGGCTCAGGCTGGCCAACTGTCAAATCAAGGAATGTTGTGAAAGTCAATATTCTCCAGGACAGTGTTTATAGAGACTTTTATATCCAATGATGTTAGAGAAATCCATGATGAATCCATAGAGTAATGTCGCTGCACAGACTCCCAGGGGTCTGGAGCAGGATCATTTTTCTGCAGCATAGAAATACTAGCTGTTTGAAAGGCAGCTATTACCATGCTACTGGGCCCTAGTAGAGACTGAACACTTGACCATGGGACATCATGACCATGATGGTGTCCATTATGAGTTGAATGTTGTTAGGTCAGATGACCAGGGGCCATACGTAAATCATATTTAATATGTGAGTCAGAATCCATTCTTATCTGCCTCTATTTACTGCCTCTGCTCACAGCTATGGTCTCATGAGGGTTCCCTATGACCAACTGACGGAGGAAGAAAACTTAGGCCTGGTTCCCAGATAAGCTGGCTCAATACCTTGATACTGGCCATAAATAGACTGTTGCTGTGATACAGAACCACTTAGAAATGGCTTTAAGGACAGTGATGAAGGGAAATCCTCCCAGTGGAGAGAACTGCAAGCAATGCACTGGATTATTCATATTTTATGGAGATATGGAATATATATGGACTCTTGGGTGGTGGTGAATAGCTATCTGGTCAGGGACTTGAAAGGAGCAAAATTGGAAAATTTGAGATAAAGAAGTCTGGGGAAGAGGTATATTGGTGGATAATTGGGAGTGGGCACAAAAGGTATAGATCTTTATGTCTTAGGATAATGCCCACAAGAAAGCATCAACACAAAGAGCCCTTGAAATACCAGTTGGACATGATGACTCATCCAGTGTAGTTAAGCCAGCCTCTGTCCTTGGCTACCCAATTTTTATGCAATGGGTCTATGAATAGCATGGCCACAGTGGCAGTGATGGAGGCTATGCATGGGACCAGGCTGACCTAGCTACTGTCACTTCTCAATGCCCAACCTGCAAGCAGCAGAGACTGAT
The DNA here is from genome assembly GCA_031878705.1 of Tapirus indicus. Classification (NCBI taxonomy): domain Eukaryota; kingdom Metazoa; phylum Chordata; class Mammalia; order Perissodactyla; family Tapiridae; genus Tapirus; species Tapirus indicus. Next base: position 25,552,884 of record CM062937.1, on the reverse strand, counting down.
CCTGAGATGACTGTGAGGAGGCCAGACTGCCACTTGGTTGCAGTCTGATTACACTGAACCCTCCCTTTTGGCAGGGGCAATATTTCTTTGCCAAAATTGATGTGTAAACTCTGGATATGGGTTTGTCTACTTTGCCTGAAATGCCTCTTCTTATCTACCATCTGAGGGCTTTCAGAATGCCTAATTTACCAGCCTTCGTTTTTCACAATAGTGCTTCAGATCAATGGACCCATATTTTTGGCAAGGAAATGCAACAAGGGGGTGTATGGCCTTGGGATACCCTGGATCATGTACAAACATAGTCCAGGAGCAGCTGGTCTAATAGAGGGAAGAAATGACTTAAAGAATTATCTAGGGCACTAGTTTGAGAAAACACACTACAGGATTGGGGTGCTGTCCTTGGGATGAGGGATATATATTGAAGCAATGATTGATATATGGTACTTTAGTGTTTCCTGTCCTTACACATTGATAGCTCCGTTGGATTAGAGGTCTCAGTTCCCCAGAACAAGGGTGGGGTTGCACTTATGCTGGATGATACAGTAAGAATCCACGGAACTTGAAACTATGACCACTGCCTGCTCACTTTGGGTATTTCATGATAGTGGATCACCAGGCAGAGAAAGGAGCTACACCTTTGTTACCGTGAGGAGTTAGCCTTGCTGATACACAACAGAGGCAGGGAGAAGTATGTCTGGAACCCAAAAAATTCAGTGGGATGTCTTGATGTTTCTTTGCCCAGCAATAACTATAAATGCCCAACAAGGATAAGGCAATGGAGTACTCAGCTCCCTTAGGGATGAAGATCTGGACCACTCCATCAAGAGAGCAATTGAGACCTGCTAAAGTGACAGCCAGGAGTGATGGAAGTTTAGAATGAGTGCTGGAGGAGAGATCAGCTGGAATGGTGGCCACTGAAGCTTGTTCCTCTATCCCTCCTGTAGTCTTCTCGTATTCGGTCTGTGGGAGAGACTGTGGTCAGGTCAGACCTTAAAGATTCTGTGACACCCTAGTTTTAATGGAAAGCATAGAGGATCTGAGTAACACTCAGGGTGGGTTATATTTGACCCTTCCTGTGCCCCACCTCACATCCTCTTGGACCACATTTTACTCCAATCTTTCGTGTAGCAACCAGCTTTGTGTAGGGAGAATCTGACAGCTCCTTGCCTCAGCCATACTCTGGGTCCTGGAGTAGATTTTGGTGATGAATTAATAGGCTTGTATGTATGATAGGAACATAGGCAGTAAATGGCTGTGGAGGTAGAGTGAAGAGATGAATATTCATCATCAGGTGTGAAGTTTCCTGATCTACGTGAAACATTTAGGGTAATAAACCAGGTCATATGAACAATTTTTACTTTGAAATATATTAAATAAAAAGAGAAAAGTGTTTGTCAAAACAGTTTTTTGTTTTTGCCAACTCCCAGATATTAGCAGGAAGAAATAGCCTGAAACGGTTTTCTAAAGATATAATGCCCTTAGTAATTTTTTTTGTTGTTTGTCTTTCTAGGGGTTGAATTTGTTTGACAGAAAGCTATATATTTAGAATAACTCTTTTTGCCTTTTTGTGATTATTTGACAATATTTGCTTCTCAAAACAAAAAAACCCTTAGTGTTTTATTTTGCCATTTTCTAAAGACTCAGTAATGAATTTATTTTAGGATGAATTATTCTTGAAAGAAATGGTAACCGCAAAGTGTGCTGGGGATATCTTGCCCCTTAAAATCTAGATAAAATTTACTTAACCCCCTCTTTTCCCCAGAAAAAAATAGAAAGGGTAAGGCTGTCTCTAAGATTTCTTAAAATTCCTTTGGATTTACATCCTCGTATTCCTCTCTGACTCTTATCTCCAGTGAATGACTTCATTCAGGATCATTACACCCTATGGCCTTGGGGTTCCTGTTGACCCAAACATGGAGCTCAGCATTTAAAAACATTTACACCAAAAACCGTTTCTTTGACAAGGAGGTGTTTGTGTGTAGATTCTACTGAAGGTTGGGAATACTGCTACAGTAATGAAAAAGTAAAAATTCTATGGTAGGCGTTTGCCTAGAAGTCCCTTGTTCATATTTATATGCCAAGTTGATATCACATGGTCTGTGTTCCTATGATAATGTGTGGCCTTTCTCTCTCCTCCCACTTACAACTCTGACTTCTAATTCTTAATTTTGGGGCAGAGCAGTTTGGTTATTTAGTGTGTAAAGCATTTGAGAGAGAATAGGCTGTTTCATTTAACTTACAAGAAGTGATTACAAATTAACATAGAGAAATGAAAAAGAAAGATGGAGGTTTTGAAGGAGAGAGAGACAGAGATTTTTGATGACTGGTAAAGATGAAAACTGTGGAAGATTCCCAGTATTAGTATGGGTGTGGGGAAAAAAAAAACCAACGGAAAATGTTTTTAAAAGTTGAAGGCTACATATGAGAATCAGAAAAATACTGATTAAAATTTTACTTTTGACCATTTAACACCAAATAGTCAATTTAATTAGTTAAAATAACAGAATTATTTCATTGAATTGATCAGTTCAATCTGTTTTTCTTAGCACCATGCATACAAAATCCTATTCCCCAATTCAGTTCTTCATTTCAAAGATTATGTTGCACACAGGACAACTGAAGTAATAACATGGAAATTCTTATCAACTAACGTAGTCAATTTAGGTCAAGAAGTTTTTTCTTCAATTACCTAGAGAGTGACCTTTTCCATTTTCTAGCACAGGTACACAAGCCTGAAGAATTCTGACCTTTACATAGGTTTTATGAAGTTGCTATTTAAGTGAACTTATACATTATGTTGCCAAATGACAAAGTGCCTGTTGTCTGTGGAAAGAGCTCAGAGCCAGAACTTGCTTCAAATCCCAGCTCAGCCACTTATTAAATATGAGCTGTGGGGCAAGTTGGTTGACTTGTAAACTTGTTTCTTCTTCTGTAAACATGATGATAATAAAAACAGCTACCTCATAGAACTGTGAAAATAAACAAATAATACATGAAAAGCCCTCAGCATAGTGGTTGGGACATGGTAAATACTTATTTTAACTATTTTTTTTGGTTGCTGCATTTATGCATGCCACAGTTGAAGCCAAAAACTCCCCAGTTATCACAGAATTTGGAATATGAATGTCCCCAGCAATATAACTTAATAAACTATATAAATACTAGTCTTTGAAATTTGTCAACAGAGACTAAATCCAAATATTTAGATACTAATTCTATTTTAAAAAACATAAACACAGTGTTATCATAATCATTTCCTTACTTATTTTTCTTTATATTCAAAATGACTAGCAAGCTTATATGCATATTTTCAGATAGCTTAATAAATAAAGAAAATAAAAAATTTGCATAACAAATGGAATTGTGTATCTTTAAAAACAACTACATGAAAAATATTTATCAGAAAGAAAACTTTTTAAATGCACTAAATGTCTTTTGGCTTCTTATCAAATATTAAAAATTTAATTTTAGAAAATACAATTAATTTATCATTCTCTATGAGAAATGAAGCATGTCTTTTTTCCAATTTTTATTCATATTTTTAAGATATGTGAAACGAGTTGCTTTTAATTGTTAGTGGCACAATGTTTGAAGAAATGTTTGTTAAATTGGCAACCGAAGAGAAGTTAAGAGATTTTTACTGAAGACAAGTAAAAATTTAAAGAACTTATAAATCTAAGTGAATTGAATGATCACATTTTAAAGTGAACAAATAAAGATAGACCAAAGATGAAAGAAGCAAATGTATTACAAAAATATTACTATCAAAGCCCTAGATAATATATGAATGTAGTATGTATTTGTGTAATTCTAAACATAAATTGCATTAAATTATCTTAATCATTTTTCTTCGTTGAATTTTGCAGGCAATTTTTTTTATATTGAATTATTTATACTATACTCCTTCAAGCGGGAATAAATCAATGGACAGACTTTGGGAAACTTATTTTGTTTTGGGGCTGGTGATTCATATAAATAATAGCTTGCGAGTGTATAAATTTAGGATATCTGCTCTTGTAATTTATTAAAGAATATATTTTAGATAATTATAAACAGAGAGCTCATGGGTATATAGTATAGATTTCTGGAGAATCATTAAGAATCTATAATAAAAATAATTTCCAATGATACTACTAAACTATTGTGTCCTTGAAGTAAGAACTGAATCCCTATAATAACATTAGCATCTCCTTGTTCTTTCCCTCATTTTTTCCTTTTTTTCTTTCCTATCGTCTTTCTTTTATCTCATATCTCATTCCAAGAATATTCAAGTTGTTTACTTCTGTACTAAATGCTCTTGGAAAAATTAGCTTTTGGTATCCATTCTATTGGATCCATATTCTTTGTTTTAGTGATTTGGAAGGACCTTATATACAACAGATTGATCAAAACCAGTTTACCACACCAATGGGAAAGAATGAATCAAATCTGTTGTTCAAATGAACTAGTTTTATTGTAATTATTAATGAAATTGTTTTGTTTGAATTCACTCAATTCCTCACTACTATGAAATACTGAAGAGATTAAATCTACTGGGAAAACATGAGTCTGGATAAAAATCAGAACTGAGATTTGAAAGGAACAGGCTGAGGCACGAGCAAAGCCCGATTTCTCATTCTGTCTGTGATGTTATCTAACTGGGTGACCTGAGGCAGGTCACCTACCTGGTCTGGGCTCTAGTTTTATCACCAGTAAAGTTTGGAGGTAGGAATTCATGACCTATAAAGGGTATTTCCAGCTGTAAAGATGTCACATACAGGCAACCTAACTACTGAAAGCAGGATATTTTACTTTGATATATGAAACCTAATGTAACTCATTGTACTGTCTCTTTTCTCTGATTAAAGCCCCATGAAAACTCTAATGAGGAGTCACAGTGCCTCATTGGGTTCTACCTCAAAACTGTTCTTTGAGCCTCTTATCTTCACATGTTAATGAACAGGTACAAGGCTGACGGAAGAGAAGCAGGGAAGCATAAAATGAGAAAATGGTAGAACAAGGAGTATAGTTAATCTGAATAACCCGCTGTTGGACAATTGGGAACGGACCATCCACTGTAGCTAATTGCATTCTAATTGCGTGTAGTTAGAAGCAGCTTTTCGTTTTTTAAACTTTTTTACAAATTAGATTTACAAGAACTGTATCAGGACATGGAGAGAAGGATTATTACATGCCTTATACATTTTTTGTACTAAAATCCATAGTATATAATGATTATTTGGGGATTACTTTTTCTCCCCTTTGTTTTACACTTATTTAGTGGAGGAAGATGGGCACGATGTTAGCTCAGGGCCAGTCTTCCTCAGCAAAAAGGGGAGGATTGGCGACGGATGTTAGCTCAGGGCTGGTCTTCCCCACAAAAAAAAAAAAAAAAAAAAAAAAAAAATCTTCTCACAGGAAACATGAGACCTTTTATGTTTTAGAAAATGCATTTTTGTTCATAGCTGTACATAAATAAATGACAAATTAGTAACAGAACAAAGTGGAAAAGTTGATCAAGTAGAGGATTTGTGACTTTAGAGCATACACTTAGGAATATAAAAATGTATTTTGTATTTAATATGGTTTCAGACAAACAGTATATTTGAATCTGTTAAAATAGCAGCATATTATATAGTGCCTGACATGCAGTTAGTGAATGAATGAAAGATTGGAAAAAAGAGTGAATGATGGGAGGGTCACTTTATATCAGAGTCATTCTAGTGACTAAATTAACGACTGACCGCAAAATGTCAAATTCCCCATTATAGAGCGATGATTACCAACCATTTTACCACCACGGATCTTGAGGTTTGAAGAACTGTATCTACTAAACATGATACATTTTTTGGTAGCAATTTCTTTTTCTCCTTTTCAATAACAATGTCATACAATAATAGTACTGACAGAAGTGACCACACATTACGTTCATATTACACATTAAGGTAACAGAGCAGGTGGTTAAGAACATGGATTTGTAAGGAAGAGCCAGGGACTCTTAACAGGATTGCATGGTTAAGACCCCCATTCATTAGCCGTGTGGCCTTAGATAAGTTTTTAAAACTGTTCTACGTTTCAATTTCCTCATCCTAAAAAGGGGGATAATAATTGTGGCAACTTCGTAATATTGTTTTGAATGAATCCATGAAAAACACCTGGAACTGTGTCTTGGACAAAGTAAGCACTCAAGAAATGTTGGTGATTCTGTGCTATGCAACCTGAGTGCTTACATGGATTATTCCCGGTGCTCATAGGAGCATGACAGCATGATGCCCAATTTACAGATGAGAGAGCTGAGGCCTGTTGAGATTAAAAATCACCCAATTTAGCAAAGACTGATTTAGGTCTGGAGTTAAATCTTGTTTCTTTCCTCTTGTCTCTCTCTTCCCTCCCTCCCCCTTTCTCCCTCCTCCCTTCCTCCCTCCTCCCTTCCTCCCTCCTTTTTCACTTCCCTTTCCTATTTTCTGTAACAGAAATCCTGATCAGCAAGATATAACCATCGTTGCCACATTACATTAATATAATTCCAGGCAGAATCAAAGGTGCTTGACATTTCAATTAGCCTGTGCAACATTATTGAAAGTGAACTTGCAATTTCTGTTTAACACTTAGAAATATTGAAAATGGCTTAGGGAACTCCATTTCTTTCAGATTAAGAAGCAGTGCTATAAGCAGTTTATGTAAAAGGGAGCTTCCAGTTTGCTATTTCATAATTATTAACACTTCAATTTTAGGTCAATCATTTAACTATGGCTGTAAAGAAGATTATGATGCAGGAGGAAAAAAGTCTTGTTTAATTTTTAATGGCGAATTCTTGATTTTATGATTTTCCAAATATGAAGAACACCGATGGTTTCAAAAATCAATGTCTCAACTGCCTTGCGGTATAAGGAAGAATTTTTGCAAATGATGACTCATTTCATAGAAAACCCGGAACGTTCATTCTTTCTGTTTCTGTTTCAGGAGAAAAGAACACCAGCACCATGGCCACTGCTAGTCCTAACGTTAACATTGAGGTTTATAATCCATTTTCTGCTTTTTCTGGCTGCCGCTGTTATTATTAAGGCGCAGGCTGGAGGGGCTCCAGGGCCACACACAGACAGCGTTCATATGTGACAGTATCTTTTATGGAGCAGAGCACACACCCTGGAAGAGAGAGGGAGGCAAGAAATGAAGCAAAGCCGTAGAATACCTCTCATTATCCTAACCACCCACAGAACCAGGAAATGGCAACTCAAGTCGTGGCTGAGGCTGATGAAAGAAAAGGCTGAATAATGGATAAAGCACTATGAAGTTAAAATATGGTGACTTGAGGAAGACAAATGCTTTTTTTTTTTTTTTTGAAGTAGAACCTACTTATTCATGTCTCTGACTTTCAGGAATGGTACTTCATCAACCTTGTCCTTACAACTCGCCCCTGCTTCTATGATTTCAGGAACACCCTTGGCCTTGAGCTGCTGTTCTTGTCAACTCAAGTCCGCTTTCTAAACCTCCTACAGCCCTGCTCCACTACCATGAGGCACTTGGCTTTCCATCCTTATTTTCTGGAGACTTCCTGTTCATACTGCTCTCTTCTTTATTGCTGTTGTTCTCCCTCCTCCCTCTCCTCCTCCCCCTTCCTTTGGTGTGTTGCTTGCTTTCCCCTCACTTGGGCCAAACATTTTCACTTTTCTCTTTCAAAAGATTTTAGGTTCCACATCCTCCTCAGAGATTTCTCTTTACTGAGTGAAACAACATGGCCGTCCTCTCCTCTCATGGATTTCCCTCATCTCTTCCTAAGGAGCAGCCTGGCCCTGCTGCTGGCCTCACCAGGCGGCTGCCTTTGTGGTAGAATTTGGCAGGCAGCCCTGTTCCCCATGCGGCTCCTCCCAGGAGACATTGGCCTCTGAGGTTGCCCCATGAGAACTTTCCTGTCTCTGCGTGGTATGTTAAAGTGCATAGGTCAGTGGTAAGGATAAAACCATAAATTAATTTATACCAAAGCTGTCGGTGCTTCTCAAATCCCAAAGAATTCAGTGTCCAATACAGTCCTCCTGCATATATGAGTAAATAAATGAATTGACAATGGAGGAAAGTAGCATGAGAAGATGGAAGGGTATTGAAGACTCATTTCACATTCCTCACAGTTTTGCTGAGGGCTGGCTTTATGGGGCAGAAAAATTCTTCACCCTGGATGCCAGTGCCGACTGCATTCATTAAATAGCTTGATTTTGGCTGCCACTGTCCCTCCTGTTTTTGCTGCTGTCATCTTTTGGCTATAAAAATTTTAGAATGTGTTTTCTGAAATTTTTTTTACAGAGCCTTAAGCTCTTTGGAATAAATGTACTACATGAAGCTACTAAATCAATCAAAATGGCAACACAGCTTTATGGAGTGTTTTTATTAGTTATATGGTTCATTTTTTTTTCCAGGTTATATACAAGTTCTGAGGTGGATCTGAAAATTTTTTTCCCTTTCTCAAAAAAAAAAAAATTTAACCAGTTTTCCGTATAAAAGTAGTACATGTTCATGGCAAAAACAAAGAAACAAAAATACATCAAATATTTCAGAGGAGAGAAATGAAAAGTAAAATCTCCCCTCCAGCCTCACTCCCCAGAGCAGTGGTCCTCACCTGGGGACAGATTTGCCTCCTAGGGGACATTTGGCAACATCCGGAGACATTTTGGTTGTCATAACTGGGCAAGGCGGGGAGGGGATGTTGCTACTGGCTTCTAGGAGAAGGGTCCAGAATTGCTGTGAAACGTCCCGCAATGCCCAGGACAGCCCCACACCAAGAATTATCCAGTCCAAAGTGTCATTAGTGCATCTATTGAGGTACCCTGGCCTAAAGTGACAATGACTAGTTATGTTTTACTTATTCTTCCAAAAAGTTTAAAATATATATGTATATTTTTTTCAGAACTGTTTGTTTTTTTTACACAAATCGACTCTGTATCCTTGTTACTCTGCAACTTGTTTTTTCCACTTAGCAATGTCTTGGTTATTTTTCCATGTTGATACGTCCAATTTACCTCATTATTTTTAACTGTTGAATAGCCTTCCATCAACTCATTATACCATAATGTATTTAACCGGCTCTCAGAGGAAGGTAATTTTGTTGTCTTTAATTTTTCTTTGTTATAAACAAACCTGCTAGGAAGGGGTTACTGAAAAAGAAACGACACAGAGCAGGATTCTGCCACGGCACTTTTATTTTTACTTGCTTTATTTTTGCTCCAAATCTGACTTCGAGGTTAAATTCACAATGGGAGGTTGAATCAGTCTCTTTCTTACAAATCCTAGTTCTGTCTCGACTGTAGCCCCAGGAGCCTGGGAGGAGGAAGGAAGAGCGACTGTTTTCTGTACCATGCCACAGTGGAGTTTTTCCAGGAGACATTTTTAATGTCTAGCTCACAAGCCTGCAAATCATGTCAGCTGTGGACATGTTAGGCTTAGGGAGCTCACCGTATCTGAATCACATCCAAAACTTTGGAAAGAACCTGGATTAGTTAAAATATGCTAGAGATTCAGGTTGTCCCTTAGGTTAATAACGAAGCAACCACTTCAAAGCCAATCCCTCATTGTCTATGTTTTTTTCTTTCTTCCTTCTGTGTGGGTTCAGTTCAGGAGTTCAGTCAGTAGACATCTCTTGCTGCTTTTCTATGTCAACTTTCATTTTGGATTAGAAAAGTGCAGCTCATACACACTATACATCGGGTATAAAAAGAACATCTGATTCAAAAACATGCAGTATTGCTATTGATTGGGTAGGGATAAAGATTGATCATTTATGGTAAATGTTATTTTCTGACCCCAAAGAGGAGGCTATCACAGGGAAAAGACTATGTAATGATTTCCACTTTGCAAGAACATGACTGACCCCAAGTATACTACATTGTAATTCTTAAACTATGTGGACTTATCTATTTCATCTCACTTCAAGCAGCATGGAATTTAGTTTTCTTTCAAATTAGTCTCTGCTACTTGTGTGAAAACCGGTCAAAGTTCACAACTGGAGGAACTGTTTTAAAAGAAAAAAATAACTGCTGTAAAAAATTTTGCTTCCCACTAATAGAAGTTGCAACATTTCTTTGTTAAAATGCAAAAACAAAATGGAAAAACTGCTTTCCATTGCCCCTTCTTTTAAATATATTTACATGTGTTGTTTTGCCTTAACCTGTTGCATCCTTTCTTCAGCCTCACTGTATTTCACCCATGGCAACAAGCAGCAATCTCCATCCACATGACTTCTTGCTTTTTCCATAGAGATAAAAATAAAAGAGTAAAAATGACCAACTCTTTTGTCAGGCCTCAAATATAAACAGGATTATTTTTAAGTGCTCCTGTAGAACCTTCTGGAAGTAGGTGTAGGTTGTGAGGAGCTGGTCCTGGAATCACTAGCTCCCTGGTTAATGATTTTGCTGTGCATTCCATAGGCTCTTCCATGGACGTGAAATGATAGGCCACACGTGAAGAGTAAGCAGGTCCAAAAGTCAGTTATTGCTTCCTCTGCCAATGATTCACTAAGTGACTTTGAATAACTCACTCATTTCTTCCATCTGATAAAGTTATTTGACTTGAAGGCGGAGAGGAAAGTTTTCTTATCTTTTCAGAAACCAGAAGCTATAAAGACAGGGCCATGGCCAAGTCTACTTTCAACTGTTTCTCCACAAATGCTTTGTGAGGGAACACTTATGAGGACGCAGCTGTTGAAAGATGACCAAAAGAGAAAGTGCATAGTTGTGTAGGCAACAGAGTGAATGGGGCAAAAGGGAGTTAACACAAGAAGACCTGCTGGAGGAGAAGAGGAATGTGTTAGAAGTTTTCCTTACATGGTCATGAACTTTCCTTACCTTTGAACAACTTCATGTTGTAGATCCCATGGCCGAAGTTTAAAAGAGTAGGGAGATTGTTCAATGATGTCTAAGAAAGAAGTGGATTATTTTTTTATCCCTTTCCCTGGGAATTAAAAGTCTAGGACAATTCTCATCTAGGGACACATGCAAAGTTCAGTCAACAATACTCCGCTCTGGCTCCTCCACTGGGTTGTTTTCACAAATCTTTTTTAGATGACTTCTCTCACAGAATTATTATAATATTTTATGGCTACATTATCCAAAAATTATTCATATTTGTTGTATTTCACATTCCTTAGGTGATATTAAATAGCTCAAGTGATAAGACGTCTTATTCTTAAAATTCTATACTGTTGTTTAAAATGGTGCCTTGCACATGAGTTAGCCTCATTAAAATTAATGTCTTTCAATTTTGGAGAATGATAAGGATAAAGAGCAAAAAGTATACCTCCTTGTCCTGCTTCTTGCTATCATGGCATCATCTTAAAAAAAATAAGGATATCTCTATTCTCTACTTGAGTGCTCGGTGAACTGAGTTCTTAACAAAACAAAACAGAAAATAACTTTTTTGTGCAATCCAGTCTTTTAGTTTACATGCCTAGAGAGTTGACTAAAAATAGTACAGGACTGAGCCTACCAGTGAAGTTATTTTTTCTAACGGAACAATTTCTGAAAATTGGGACTGAAATTATAGTTTGCACATTGTAATGCATTGAAATTCCCTTCCACTTTACTCTAAATAGCATTGTACTATATCCAATTGTGGGGATGGAATAAGATTATCACAGAGGATTTCTGAGTATCATTCTTAAACCGAAATGCTGCCTGTTACATATGGAAACTTCATGAATGGAGAAACATAGCAAACCAAGGTGATGTTAGCTGAGTTAACGTTTTGTGGATTATGGCCTTTATTAACAGAAAGGAACAAATTTTCCATTTTCTGTACACATTAAAAAAGGGTATATATACTATTACACCTATAAATCTCTGTATTGTATTTCTATAAGTTTACTCACGTTTATTATAACTTCGCTACTAAAAGCTGTGTCATAAGGACATATTCCTACAACCTTTTTAAAATGAAAAGCTTTTGAACCAAAGGGAACTTAAAAGAAATCACTTTTTTTTTTTGCCAGAGACAGACCAAAGTTTCCATTGTCACGAACCAGTTATGATTTATAAACATAATTACCAGTGATTCCTGGAAAGGGAATCTAGGGGAATTCAAATTAGTTTTTAAAAAATGACCCCCAATTTATTATACTCCCTGAAACTATTAGCAACTTGCTTTTCCTACTATGCCAATGTCCCTGTCTCCCAGATTTCTCCACAACAATTTCTCTTTGTTCTGTTTTTAGTACCTCACTTATTTTCCTGTATTTGTCAAAAGAGCTAGTATGAGTATATGCTATCTCTCTGAATGTCACACATTTCTTATATTTAGTTCATTTTTGGTAAGCTTTCATAAAAATCTATGTTTGTATTACTCACTTCTTGATTTACCGATGTGGTTAAATATACACTTTTCAAAGTTTATGTAGCCAATAATGGGCCCGACGGTTATCAGGCGCCTCCTGATTTGATGTACATCGTTTTTGCGTCATTTGTGCCCAAAGCGTATATCCTGAATCTAATCGTGAAGAAACATGAGACAAACCCAATCTGAGAGACAATTTACAAAATAACTGGCCTATATGCTTAAAAAATAACAATGTGAAACACAAAGAAGGGCCAAGTAAATATTCCAGGCTAAATGATACTGAAAAGACGTGACCATTACGTGCAATGAGTGAGCCTGGCTTGGATCCTAAACTTGGGGAACAAAAAAGCTATGAAGGGTATTATTGGGACACTTGGCAAAATTTGAAAATGGACCATAGATTAGATGATAGCGTCAATGTTAAAGTTCCTGATTTTAATAATTGCACTGTGGTTATGTCAGAGAATGTCTTTGTTTTTAGAAAATGCATCCTGAAGCATTTAAGGGCAGAGGGGCAAGATGGAACTTACTGTCATATAACTTAGAAAAAATTATATATATATACATATATATATATACACACACATACACAATGATAGATGTAATGTAACGAATAGTAAGCTTATATAAACTATATACTGGACTTCATAATATTTTTGGAAGTTTGAAATTATATCAAAATGAAAAATTATTAAAATAAATGATAAACACACCCCTTATTTTATTATATTATTCACTTTTCTCAGGGCATAATTTAGGGCTTATTGTTGTGGGGAATAATCATCTTTATGTTTATATACCTTTTTTTAACTCTGCTCTTGGGGTCCACATCACATACCATAAGAGCACCAGCTTTTCCAAAACCTTCTGCTATAATTAATGAGGAATCTAGTGCAGTGCTAATTTCGAATAAAAAAGATGTGGGTTGAAGGATAGCTCCAGATGACAGGGGAGGCATTAATACTGTTTGATTCCAACCAGGCAGAACACATCCAGCTGTGGAGGCCTGGGGACCCCCAGGGGGAGAAAACTTGGAAAAGAAAAAGTTTTATAAAATTCATGCAATCTGGAAAATAAGGAATGCTAATCATTTTTCAACAACGTTGGAAGCAAAATTAATTCTTAGCAAAATCATTGAAATTGGAGTAGAAAGAAGTATAAGAAGTCTTAAAACATTTAATTCTTTTAGCTACAGCCTTTTATGCTATTCTTTAGCCCTGTTTTTTACTTTCAATTAAATGCTCTTTATATTTTATTTATGATCCAAAGAGCAGAATTCAGCCTTTTTGGCACATATATATTATATATATTATACATTATATATAATACAAATGTATATAAATATACACTGTATATAATATAAATACATTTAATATAAATATACAATATAAATAATAAATACCATACATAATGTAAATGCATGATATAAATATATAAAATAATATAAAATGAAATTTGAATGTATAAATATAAAATTATATGTAATATAAATATAAACAGAAAAATTATACATTATATAATATAAATATATAAATTTATATAATATACTTTATATTACTAAATTATGTATAATATAAATTATACTATATAATTATTATATATAATTATATTATATGGTATAATATAATATGGTTATAATACATTATTAATAATATAATATATAATATAATAATATATATGAAATTCAATAAACATTTGTTGAACACGCTGAGCTATATATGCAAGGCAGTGAACTAGATCCTAACAGACTCTAAGGATACAAACACTAAATAAGGTCTGTATTTTGTAGGAACGTACAGTTTGAGGTTAGGAGTGGAAGGGACAGACAGTTAAACAGATTATCAGAAGGTTAAAATTCTGTATAGTAGACTAAGGGCTGTGATGGGCATGTAATGCTCTGGGAACAAATAGAAGGGGCATTTGGAGAGGAGTGGTTGTTAGAGAAACTCCAAGGAGAGTTTTAGGCCCAGGGAATAGCAAAGAGAAGACAGCGAAGTGAGAGAGAGAATGTTAAGCGTTTCTCCACTTTCTACTTTTCTGACCTCCCTCCTAATTAAGGGATTTTGGATCGCTGTATCTGTAATTTGGGTTCTAAACCCTTAGCAGTCAAATTGTAGACATTCAGTCTCAACACATCCTTTCTGAGGTCTTGACAGGTTTATCCCAGGATTTTTGTGGGTCTGCTCTACGACATAGGTGTGACCTCTGAAGCCACCAGACTTAACCTTTTCTGCCTCATTGCATTCATACCCTCTGCCCTGCTGGAGTTCCTGGGAGTCCTTTGAGATCAATCCAGCCAATGATTAAGGACCCACCTCTTCTTTATTACAGGTAACTTCTAATGAGTCTGGCCTTTGTCATCCCGATGTTATCTGAAGGATCCAAGGGCTAAGATGCCACAGTGCACTCTGCCCATTGGGTTCACTGTTTAGAAGGTGCTCTCTCATTAACTCTTTAATATTGCCTCTTCAACTAGTGTCTATTTCTTGGAACTTGCATTAAAAATATGGTAGACCTTCTTGCTTTATTCTTCATGTCTCAAACTCTTTTTGATATTTTTCTTTTTTAATCTGTCAGCTGAATTCAGGATAGTTTCTTGAGATCTATCTTCTAGTTTACCAATTCTCTCTTCAGTTGTATCTATTCTATTTACTCTGTCCATTGAGTTTTTAATTTTTAAAACTTCTATTTGATTCTTTTCAAAATACACTTTGTGTTTTTTATAGTCTCATGTTCCTGGCTCCTATTTTCAAGTTCCTCTTTTATTTCTTTAATATTGCAAACATAATTACATTATATTCCAGATCTACAAATTCTAATATGTGAAGTTGTTGTGGTTATTTTCTGCTATCTGTTGTTTTGGTTGACTCTATCTTACGTTTCATTGTTTCCTTGAGTGTTTTGTGACTGTTTTTACTGGGAGCTCATATTCTTTTTGAAAATTCTTTTGGAAATTTCTTTATAGAAATTCATTAATGTGTAGATTGAAGTAATGTCCCTCCAAAGAGAGTTTCCATTTGCTTTCTTCAGTCATCTTAAGTATACATACTCCTCATCTGGGCCACTTTAAATAAAATTCTCTGCTGAGTGTTCTGAATCATATAAGTAGGTGAATTTGAACTTTAATGGTGTAAATTCTCAATATATCTTTTTTTTTTCACTTTGCTCCAAGATTGAGACAGGCAAATTTCTATGCTGTCCATTTCTGTGAGGTGGGTTTATTCTTTATCTGTCCTAAGACTGAAGGTGTGTAGCTCTTTGATGTGTCACTGCTATGTGGGCATATCTTTCTATTTACTTTCCCACCTTGGGCATTTATTTATCTCCTAACCTCCACACCACATGCAGCTGCCATGGTGGAAACTCAAGGTCTTCAGAGGTTAGCAGAAGCCCTCAGAGGGAAAGCTGGCTTCAGTATTTGCTTAACTTCTGGGTTCCTGCTTTCGCTTTAATTTTGGACTCTGTGGATTCTGTTATTTTCTGCCAGCTCAACAATGTAACTAAAGATCAATTTTTTGTGTGTGTGTGAGGAAGACCAGCCCTGAGCTAACATCTGTTGCCAATCCTCATCTTTTTTTGCTGAGGAAGACTGGCCCTGGGCTAACATTTGTTTTCATCTTCCTCTACTTTATATAGGACGCTGCCATGGCATGGCTGACAAGCGGTTTGTCGGTGGGCGCCCGGGATCTGAACTCGTGAACCCCGGGCTGCCAAAGTGCTAACTAAACTGCTGCACCACTGGGCCAGCCCTCTATTTGTTTTCTTAATTCAATATTTTAGCCATTTTTATTGCCAAACTCTTTCAGGATATCTGTTCTAAAATAGTGCCAGAAACAGAAGTTGGTGCTAAGCTTTCTAGCAGCCAATGAGAAGAGGGAAATCTAATCAATTACATGGTCACAGGGTCCAGAAGAAAAATAATTCTCAGTTGCTTTGGAGAGATACAATGATTGTTGGCAATGTGGCCAGACTGGGATTTTTCTCAGCACCCATTCCAGCAGGCACCATAGTCTTTCCTGTTGCTTGGATGGCACAGTAGGTCCAGGCAGCTGCTTCACCAGGCTTCGGCACTGACGTCCTTTGAAGTGCCAAAGTTGGGTGGTATGTGGTAGTTAAGAAGATCCAGAAAGATAAGTTACTCTTTCCACTTTGTGTTATACTCAGTACGATGGGTCCCAAAGCAATGTAGATTTTCCAAGAGGCTTCTGAATCATCACGCCTATGCTTTCAGTTTCTTAGACATGCTCAGACAGATTGGAATCTCTGACAGCCCATGCATGGAAGATAATTTTTTACTTAGGCAGTGCAGAGCTGGCCTCTAAATTACATGGGTGGAATGGGTCTTCTATCATGTAGTAAAACTGAGTCATAGCAGCTTTTAAAGCCTTTTTTATGGCATGCTCCAACCACTCTAAAAGCACATCTCTAGATAAGCTGAAATCAAAGATCAAACTGTTTTGCAGTTACAGAACACCTTCTGTAATTGTTAACCACTATAAGTTTTATATCCTGTTCTAGTTACATTTTAATTTAGTTTGCTGGTAAATAAAACATGTAAAGTGAAGGAATACTTACTTGGTTAGATGGGACTGCTAAAATTAAAAAAGTTAACATGTATTAATTACATCAAAATTTTGAGAGTTTTGAATGATACTTGGCTAGAAGGCTTGTTTTCTAGAATGGTGAACAGATTATATGGCAGATGGAATCCTAGATTTCTGTTTCAATTTACATAAAACTATGTGGAAATATTAATTTAAAAAATCTATTTGCAAGGCAATGCCAGGTGGATCTTATTCTGAGAACAGCACTAAAAATATGGCTATTTAGGGGCTGGCTTGGTGGTGTAGTAGTTAAGTTCACACTCTGCTTTGGTAGCCCAGGGTTCCTGGGTTCGCATCCAGGGCGTGGACGTACACACTGCTCATCAAACCATGCTGTGGTGGAGTCCGACATATAAAACAGAGGAAGATGGGCACGGATGTTAGTTCAGGTAAAACCTTCCTCAAGCGAAAAGAGGAGGATTGGCAACAGATGTTAGTTCAGCACCAATCTTCCTCACCAAAAAGAAAGAAACAAACAAAAAAAGGTCATTTAAAGCTTCTATACCTGGGGGAGTTGAGAGGAAGAAAAATTTTGTGTTATAAAGTAAGAAAAGGTCAGTAAATTGGTAATACCAATTACCAAGAAGGGATTTACGGGGCGGAGAATAAATTTCAGTCAAAAGAGAAATGACTGCTGTGCAATTTCAGCTGGATTTTGGTAGAGAAACAAAGCGTTGCAAGCAACTGTTGCATCTCCTTATCTTGTTTAGTGAAAACAGAACTAACAGTTTTAGAAAGAGTTTTCTGTCATCTCTCAAAAATAATAAGCAGTACTGTAGGGATTTCATGAAGTGAATTTGAAAGACTGTGAAGTAAACCATACCTTATTGGCTGGGACCCCTGCTGAAGAAGTGCCTTTCATAACAGATTGGTGATTCTGGCCACATTGTGAGTTATGCAATAGCTCTTACCTATTTCTGAAACTGTTGTGTTCGGTAAACTTATTAAGTTATACTCTGTCTTAATTTTTAACCCAGCTTCTGTTTTCTCTTTCATATAGCATGTGTGATAATAACAACTTTAAATTTATAGTCAAGTCTTTTGTTTTGTTTGTCACCGTTTCTATAGTTATTTTTCTGGTTTCTAACTATTTTTCCCCTCCTAGACAAGTTCTCGACATTGACCTAGAGGCTACACAGCAGGTAGAATATATAGATTCCAACTCTTGCTTCATAAGCAGGAAATTACTGTTCTTGGGTTCAGGGATTTCTTATTTTTTCCTCCCTCAAAAATAAAAAATCCTGTTTTGCCAGCTAGAAGAGCTCTGCTCCTAAGCACCAGAGTTCAGTGTGAATGTGCAAACCTCTGAGTAAATTCTAAGGCTACAATTTTCTCCAAATTTAGAGACAGAACTTGAAGAATAACTATTTCCTTTTTTATTTCCACTCAGTTAGTTGAAACTGAATTAGTCAATAATATTATCACATTGGTTTCCCACTGATCAATCTTACATGAATTTGAAAAGCACAATGAAGAAACAATTGTTTGTCCAAAGAAGCTTTAAGCTATGATAGGAAAATCATCACCCACTTTAAGGGTAGGAATGGTTTTCAGTTTTGTACCTAAGTGTTTATGCCATTTTAAGAGGGGAAGTGGGTGTGACTCTTGATACTGAAATGCCATGTTCTGTAAGTTTCATTATTAAAACAAATGACATTTAAATTGATTAAATAAAATAATGTGAAATTCCTCACTCATTCATTTATGCAAATAATGAAATTTTATTGGGTGGTAGTTTATTTCCCACATTATAAAATCTAACTTAGGTGGCTTTTTCCCCCAAACTTTGAGTGTAAAGCATCAAGATTCACCTGATTTATTTTCTATTTAAGCATTATATTCTACAAATTCATGACTTCACATTATTCACATGATTTAAAAATTTTCAGGACATGTCAAATGTCATCCATCCACATAGGAAATATGATATACAAATGACCACTCACGCATTGGTTCAGGTGTCAATGATCTTTCAGTGCTGACTGATTGGTTTAAAAGTTTTCACAAATAAAAACTTATAAAGAACCTATAGAATCCATCCCCTTTATTGGGATGATTTATCTCACATTGTGAAAATCTTTTCTCTAGGGCCTGTAGTTTTATCAGGAGGATAGAAGGTCTGCAGTGATTGGAGGAAGCTGTAGTTTTTGTCTGCTCAGCATCATATCCCATCCTCCTTCTACTCCTCCCCCATTCTTAGTGGTCCAGGTGATGATGTCAATCAGAACGACCTGTCCCCACTTCATGGGTGAGCCCATGACCAAGCCTCGCTATTGGAGTGCCAAGGATTGTTTTAGGAATGTGCATGTGACTCAAAAAAGATAAATTCTTGTCTTTTTTGAGACTGATATAGGGCTTTAATGGGTGGAGGACACATAATTCCATTGTAATTGCTAAGCAGGGCAAATGTGCGTCTGGGTGGATGGATGTCATCTTGTCTGACACAAACACACAGAAAAAGCCTGCCTATGATAAAACAAGTGGAGATAAGCATAGCTACAAGGTGGAGAAGGAGAGAGGCAGAGCTCTAAGCACATTGTTTACCTGTGGATCCAACTATGCTTAAAGCTATATCCACTTCCAACTTCCTCATTACGTGGTCACTACCTTCTCCCTTTCCATAAGCCCGTTTGAGTTGATTTTCTAACACATCCAACCAAAAAGGGTCTTAACTAATGCAGTCCTTATTTCTGTCAAGATTTGACTGTTATTCTGATAATATCTTTCTCTCACTCACTTTCTCTCTTTCTTTCCTCTATAGTCTGACCAACAATCAGGTAAGATATTTTGAAGTTTTTATGCTAATATGAACAAATTCACCAGAACACAAAGGATAATTTCACGGTGCCATTCAAATATAGATTCCCCACTGAGAAAACACGGAGATGTTTGTAGTTACTCCTGGCCCTGTGTAATGACTTTGGGTGTAATGCTTTCATTTACAGTTACTATTGTGTGGAGTGGAGAGCACCCTGGGAGTTAACCTGTAGGACAATGCAGAGAGGAGCATATATTCTTTCACGGCACTTGTAGCTGTCATTTTATTTTTTGAGAGTTATGAATGGAGGTATTGTTGCAAACAGCTGTACCGTGAAGGCATTTAAGCCAGTTATTACTGCCTGTGGTGTCTGCAACTCAAAATGTTGCAAACACTGAAATTATGATTTACAAAGGTGAAAAATGTAAGTTTTGTAAGATCTACCTGCATGCCTAGCTCTGTCTCTTCATATTATTGGGCAGGTTCTTTTGTAACAATGAGTCTAAAGCAGAGTGCTTTTAATTCCAATTAATTCAAAAGAGATGGCCATAATATATCACATGACATGTAATAACATATTAATTGGAATGGTATGGTAAACACTAATGTTATTTTAAATGTATTTAGTTATTTAGTTATTTCCCAATACATTATGTCATACTTATATTATGCCCGAAGACTTAGAATATAGTAAACTAATTTCTGAATGTTGCATATATGAGATGATGAATTTAGTTGAACTGAAATGACGTACATTTTGGAATTGGAAAAACTGATTTTATGTTTTCTGAAAGAACTCTTTGATATATTGTTTAATAACTCATTTTCCTCCAGTAAAATGACCATCTTTAATACCTTAAGATCTATTGTCATATCCAGTTCAGTAGACTAATGTCTGCTAAAGTTCCCTTTTTTCTCATTTTACCCAAATCACCTAAATCAAACCCTCCCTTTGGTTGAGATTGAAATAGGAATTTAATAATTGTGTCACTCTTAGTGCTTCATGACTTAGGATAGTAAATTCCACACTTTCACATCTTTTTGGTTCTTGGGCCAATTAAGAGCTATTCCCAAAATATTTGCCAAAGAGTAGCCAATAGAAAACTTCCCAATTAGTTTACGAGTTAACAGAAGATAAGGTCTCTATTCAATTTGTGTGCAGAGCATTGTCTAGATATTATTGAGTCATTAATCAATCTAAGTCTTTAACTTAAAATAATTTTAAAGATCATAGATTCCTTTTTTGGCAGGGGGAAGATTGTTGCTGAGCTAACATCTGTGCCAATCTTCCTCTACTTTTACATATGGGACGCCACCACAGCATGGCTTGGTGAGCAGTGTGAGGTCTGTGCCTGGGATCCGAACCCATGAACCTCGGGCCACTGAAGCGGAGCACAGGAACTTAATTGCTACGCCACTGGCTGGCCCCCATAGATTCTTTTTTGAAAGGAAGGCATCTCATATTTGATCTAGGAAAATATTCTCATTTCACGGGTGCATTAGTTAGGGTGCATTAGTGCTTTGGGTTGCATATAACACAAAACTGATTCAAACTACCTTAAGGAAAAATGGGAATTTGGGGGTTCACAGCACTGAATGTTCCAGGTGACAGAAGAGATTCTTATTCAGGGCTCAGACTCTATGGCTAAGACTAGGTTTCTCTCTCTAGTTCTCAGTCCTGTTTTTTCAGTGTGGGCCACAAAATGGGGGCTAGCAGCTCCTAGCCACATGCTTCCTGGCACTTCCACCAGGAAAAAAAGTCAGCCTTCCTGATATTTCAAACAAAATCCCCTGGCCCTGATTGGCCGGACTTGAGTCATGTGCCAGTCTTTCTTTTGAATTAATCTCTGTGATTAATGGGATCAGATTTGCTGAGTGGTTTAGGCAACCAACTTCCAATCCTGGAGCTGAAGGCAGGGTGAATCCCATACCAATTGCATTGCCGGGAAATTCAGGTTGCTCTCTCAGGTAATGGACGCTGGGGAAGCAACCAACAAACTTTAGGATGATAGAGTATGAGAGAATCCAAGGGCCTTGGCTAGGTCACACACTAAGCAGCAAAGCCTCATCTAGATCCTAATTCAACACCGTTTCATCTGTCAACAAAGGTTTATGAACTGCTACATAGATTCACACTCTCCGCACTCTGTGATGGGAGAGTTGTGGAAACACTGTGATTGCCTAGCATAGTCTTTATCAATGTATGATCTGAGATTCACTTATCAAAGACACCTGGGGATGCCTGAAAAGAATGCAGATTCCCGGCTCCATCCTGGATTTGGTGAATCAGAATCTGTGGGGATGGGGCTCAGGGATTTGCATCTTAAATACGTTTCCTTAGAAATGTCTTGCGCACTAAGATATACATTGCATACATTGTTATGTAACCCATAAATTGTTATGGTCAGCAAACATTCCAAAACTTCTTTACCATGTCTGCATCTTGGACTGTATTTGAAAATAATTTCTATAAAACTTTCTGATATTGACCTTCCAGTTAGGATTCTGACTACTTCTAAACTATAACCCAGTGATCAACTCTGTCAGGAGGATTATGAGCACTTGCCAAATTTACCAGGTGAGCAGGAAAATTTGCAGAAGACTGATGGGCAAAGTTGAAAACCATCTTTGTGCTACACTATAAAGGAGTATCAGCAAATATAAAAATGGTGAAGTTAATACAAGTAGGGAAAATAAAATATATTTACTATGACAAATGGCATCAAATAAACATGCTATTACCCACTTATATATTATTTACTTTTCAGAACTCTTCTAAATTGTCTTCAGAATATGATTGATACCTTAAGAACTTGCTCATTCTGCAGCACTTGGATAGTAAAAGCAGGATGTTGAAAGTAGCTATTGAAATTCTATGAATGCCAATTGTGACTTATAATAAAAAATACATTTACTGTGTTGCTTTGTCGAATCCTTGTTTTTGTCTGACAGCACAAATCCCAAGATGAATTTTCCACCTGCTTCCTAGAAACAACCTAGAGAGGACCTGCCATAGCTCCCAGTGACATTCCAAGACGACTTCTGTTACCATATGAGCAGTGTCTCTTGGAGACTGATTGGGGCATGATTGTCAGTATTGCTTTTAGACAGTAAACAGTGTTTGTGGAGGAACAGTGAAATTAAGATCATTACCAGAGTAAATCTGATGTTTTTTCCACGTACTTCTTACAATGCTATAGATTTACGAGATGTGGTATTGAACCATTGTCTGCTTAGGAAATTGACACAATTTTTTAATGTGGTGCCTGAGGAGAAAATAATGTAAATAGAGTGGTAAGATAAAATTCTATAAACAACAGTGATTTGAAATAAAATGTCAGTGGAATATAGTCCCTCAAGACAATGATAGATAATTACTGAGTATTCACAAATACTGTGTCCTCGGTATTACTGAGTATACTAAACTATATTCCAAGCAATTTACATACAGTAATTTATTTAATCTTCAGAACCACCCTAGGATGTAAGTTTTGCCATTACAACCATTTTACAGATGAGGAAACTGAGGCATATGGAAGTTAATAAATTTGCCGTAGTTCATATATGTGGTAAATTAAGGAATTGGAATTTGAATCCAGGCAGTCTGGATTTAGATCCATGCTCTTAACCATCAAACTATAGAATGGTTGTGAATGATTTTAATGTATAATAATAAATCAAGAATTGTATTGAAATTTCCAATATCCTTTTACAGTGGGTTCTGTAGAGCAGAGGAGATAGCATAAACTAGTCAGTAGTATTTAGTAGTATATGGCAGTATAAAGATTCTTGTGACTGACTTCAAGGCATGCTCAATTGCTGATAATGGGATTTGGTTTAAGAAAGACCTCTGGCATGCTGCAACAAGGACTAGATCTGAAATATATGGGCTACCATCCTCTTTGATGACAACCTTGTTAATCTACCATTAGCCTGATAGGTCCTTTGAGCTGGTTTCACGGTAGTGTATATGGATATGTTTAAATCATCCAAATTTTTAAACTGATTATCTGTGGATAGTGTAGCCAATTTGCATTTTGAGATGATGGACCAAGGTCAGGAATTCATCCATGGTTATGAAACTACAAATGATCACCCTAAAACTACTGAAGTTCCTAAAGCCCCTGTCTTGTTTTCTTAGCACTTTTTCTAACCAAAGGGAGGGTGCTGTGGGATGACAGCAATCCTATGTAGCTGCGAGTGTTTATAGTTTGTGTTACCTCTCAAGTAAGTTTTTAACACCAATGATGAAATTAATAAGCTCAAAATCTCACCCATCATAGTGCACAATTATTTGCACTCTTTGTATATTCTCTTTCAGCCTTTGTCTTTCTCTTCTTTTTTTTTGTGAGGAAGATTAGCCCTTAGCTAACATCCACTGTCAATCCCCCTCTTTTTGCTGAGGAAGATTGGCCCTGGGCTAACATCCGTGCCCATCTTCCTCTACTTTATGTGGGACGCCTGTCACAGCATGGCTTGATAAGTGGCATATAGGTCCACGCCCGGGATCTGAACTTGCGAACCCCAGGCTGCCGAAGCAGAGTGCTCGAACTTAATGACTATGCCAGCAGGCCCGCACCCAAAGCCTTTGTCTTTTTATAGATAGAATTTTATATGTTTATAATCTTGCTGTATACATAATTTTGGATCTTCTTTTTTACTTAATATTTCCCATGCTGCTACAATTTTTATAATTATTATTGTCTTAATGGCTACACAATAAACCATTGAGTTGATTACAATATTTTATGAAACTATTTTCTAATTGTTGAGATTGTTGTTTAGATTTTCCCACTCATTTGCCATTAATAAACAATACTGTGAGGCTGGGTTTGGGCCATGGGCCAAATCTTGTCCACTACTTATTTTTGTAAATAAAGTTTCATTGGAACACAGCCACACATACTCATTTACATATCATCCATTGGTGCTTTTGCATTATAATGTCAGAGTTGAGTAATTGTTACAGAAACCATATGGCCCACAAAGTATAAAATATTTATTATTTGGTTCTTGACAGAAAAATTTTGCCAACTCCAACTTATTATTGTAGTACCCAGTTGTTTTCCTCATTTTGGATAATTTCATTAAGATAAAAATCCCAGGATTGGGATTTCTTGGCCCAAGTGGATGAATATCATATAGCCTCAAAGTATATTTCCAAATTGTTTTCCAAAGCTGCTGTATTGATTATATTGATTATAAATGCTGCCAACGACATATAAGTGTGCTATCTTCATTCAACTTTATAGTAATTGGGTTTTATCACTTTAAGTTTTTCTTAATTTAATGATCACTAATAGTACATCATTGGTTTTTTTGCTTGGTCTTCTTCAGTATGAAAAAGTTATTTCCCTGCGTATTTATTAGTTGTTTTTTCTCTTGTATTAAATGTCTGATCATATTTCTTATATGCTAATCTATTAGAGTCTTATTGCTTCACTTGTGTTTGTATAAGCTCGTGGATGATTTTCTGACTTACATTAAAAGAACCAGCAATAAGATATGTTGGTTGGTGGCTTTCTGCACATAGATACATATAATTCATGCAAACACTCATTAAAGCAGATACAGAAGTCAGGCTTATACTAATTATGAATGCCACCTTTTAAAGCTAGAATATCTGTGTTACCAATGTAAATAATACCAGTAGTTCTCTTATTACTCTCTAAATCTGTAAGCGGAACCCCTGTAAGGAAAATACGTCTTCTTTATGTAATGAAAATATTTGCTTATGTAGCATTAAATTTCTCATTTGTGTATGACTCATTAGACACCCAACTCAGCCTGGGTCCTAAATAAAAGAACCTTGTTACAATAATCTTTTTTCTCAAGATGCAAAATGTTGGCAAGCTTGAGTCTCTCCCACTCTGGCTGCAAAAATTTTAAAAAGGCTTTAATCAAATTATAGAAGGCAAGTCTGAGACCAAATACAGGACAACATTTCCAGACTGAAAGGAAGAACAGCCTCAGGAAGAGGGAAACAAGGAGAGTTTACTTACACTTCTTTATAATCCTAAGGAAAGTTTACAGGCACATATCTGTTGGTAATATTTTGAAGATATTAAATCAATGCACTTTGATTTCCCCTTTAATCATGTTCCCTTCCAGCCTCCCACCTCTACAGCCGGGCCGTGAGGTGCATTGCCCCATGGGATAAGGAGACAGTTCTGTCTAGAACAAAGATAGGACTGATCAGCTTTAATCATAAATTGAATTTCTTGGGTGTGCAGCGAGGCAATTTTGAAAGCCAGACTTTGGTGAGAAGGATATGCCTTTTCTAAATTTCTTTAGCTCCCATTAACATAAAAATTGGGTTGATTATTCCATGCAGTGTGTAGCTGGAACTCAGAATTGGAGACAGAGAGAAATGAGAACTATTTTCCTTTTGACCTGAGGTATGAAGCAGCAGCATGAGAGGAAGACCGAGAGCAATGGTGGTCGGCATTGTGGGGGAGGGTGCAACCAGTGGCTGAACACACCGTGTTCAGCACGGTGTAAAAGAGAGTGACTAGTGACTGAAGGAGGAGGTGCCTACGGCAGAGTTCCTTGTTCCCAGGCCTGTAGGAGACATGTGGAACTTCCAGGTGTTCTTTGATGCTTTGAACAGGGACAAAGAGATGCTGAGAGTGCCTAAACAGAGGACAAATGGGGCACAGTGTGTGGAGATTTTAGTGTCCAAAGGCCATGGTTGACCATGGAGCCTAGTAGTGCTTGCCAGCTTGATGACCAAAAGGGACCATCTGCATCTCAGCAGTCACCAATCTAGGGAGCGGATCAAACCATCAGTTGATCAGAGACTGTAAGGCTCTGAGGGACTCATTTCTCTCAATCCTCTACACACCCAGACAACTTCTTGGTGTTAACCAAGTGTTGTGGCTAAGAGTACAGACTCTGAAGTCAGGCTGCCCAAGCTTGAATCCTGGTTCCAACTCTTATTAGTTGCCTAACCTTGGTCAAGTTACTCATTTTTCTTATTTCTGAAGTAAAGATAGGGTTGTTATGACAGTTTAAATAAGATAATTTTTATAAAATGCTTGAAAAGGTGCCTCACACACCTTAACCCCTCAGTAGTCTCACTAATGTAGGTTGTTATTGGGCAGGAGAAGAACATTTACTTGAAAGAAGCTGACCATGGAAAGAGACCATTTAAGCTGTAAGAGAATGAGAACATCTATAATAATTAAGTTCATTCCACTCTGCCCAGTGGAAGATTAGATTAGTTACAGGAAAATAAAGTGGTCACATTTTCTTTGTACCTGAGTGCAGTACTTGTGAATTGGGGATCTCTGTACAACTGAAACATAGAGCCAAGACCCCTCCCTCAATCCCTTGAGCTCCTCTGGCCACTATCTCTTCTTGGCTCCATAGCCAAGCTTCTGGAAAGAGTTATGTTCAGTCAAAATCTCCATTTCCTCACTTCCTCACCCTTTTCCTCCACTTCTCAACGTTACAACCTGATACCTGCCCTATCATTCCCCCTAAACTGCTCTCCCCTGCACCGGCAATGTCTTCCTGACTCATAAGCTCAATGAACAATTGATGAACAATTTTCCAGTCTTTAACCTCCTGCTGTGGCCATCCTTCTTTTGTTCTTGGGCTGTTTCTTGCTTTTGTTCTTCTTCTCTGGATGCTCCTTTTAGTCTCCCGTAGCCACTCTTCCTCTCTTGGTCCTTGAAATGCTATTATCTTCGTGGTGCCATACTTGGCTATTGGTTCTTCTCATCCTATGCTTTCCCTATTCTCCAATTTATGCTATCAGCTGCTACTCATGAAGGTAATTCAGATTCACACCTGAATCTTAAATCTAGACATTGTTTTTGAGTGTAAATACCATATAGTTAATTGCCTTTGAAATGTTTCTTCTGTCTTGGGATTCTCATGGATTCCTCAAAGTCAGCATATCCCAGTTGAAGTCACTCTCTTCTTCATTCCCTACTCCCATTTCCAAAGCTCTCCAACTGTATGGCAAATGACACTCAAGCCAGAAGCTGGTGAGTTATTCAGAACACCTACCTCTCCCCAACCTCCACCAACCTTATCAGTCACCAATTCTGTGGAGCCTGCTTCTTTAATACCTTTTCTATCAGTCCTCTGCCCTTCAGATCCTCTGCCTCTGCCTGCCTTTTTTATTCCCCCCCCTGAGGAAGATTCACCCTGAGCTAACATCTGTGCTAGTCTTCCTCTATTTTGTATGTGGGTCACCACCACAGCATGGCTGCAGATGGCTGAGTAGTGTAGGTCCCTGCCTGGAAATGGGCCTGGGCCACCAAAGCAAAGACGAGTGCGTTGAACTTAACCACTAGGCCAAGGGGCTGGCCCCACCTCTGCCTGCTTTTAACCCCTGTTGAGTCTCACCTGGATCTCTGTAAAACCCTCTAACTGTTATACCTGTCCTGAGTCAGGTCAACCTCTATCCCTTCATCAGAGAGATCTTTCAAAACGTAAATCAGAGCATTTCAACTTCTTATTTAAATTCCTTTAGTGGATCTCTATGCCTTCCAGGAATGGTTCTAAGTTGGAGGTCTGAGCTTATCAGACAAAGTTCTTGCTGGAGCTGATGCCCAACAGTCTAACCTTGCACCAGCCCCACACCGATCCAGTGCTTCAGCCCTATCTTGCTAATGATAGTTATGCTATTTTGCACATCTGGCCCTTTGCACATGCTATTCCATTTTCTTAAATGTTTTCCCCTAGCTAACCACTATATGTCTTTCAAAATTCAAATCAGTGTCACCTTAGGAAGATCTTTAAACTGTTCTTTGTTCCATACCTGCATCTCCACCCCTCCAATATACACATTATTTAGCTGTCAGCATTCCCTGTGAAAAATCTGATCTTTAACTATAGTGCTTGTTTTGTTGCTCTACCTTCCCTAATGAACTATAAGCTTGACGGCAGAGATTCCTATTTCTTCAGTGCCTGGCAAATGGTGGAGACACAGCTAGTGTTTATTGAATGAATGAATGCATGAATGAATGAACATGGATTAATGCAGGTGAATGGGTCTCTGAAAAATCCAGTTATGAAATGTAGAAGACTGGTGAAGGCCTTTCCTCTTCATAACCATGGGTAATCGACAGCAGCTTAAAAAGCAGTGTAGCTGAATATCAATGCTGTTAGCTTACACAAATCATTTTCATCGTATTTACGTTTACTATATATACTGTATATTATTTTATATTATAATATATAATTCTCATATTATATATAATAGATATATTTATTATTTAATTCATTTATTTTGTTTTATGTTTACCACGTAGGCTTTTGTTGTAAGCAAAATCCCTCTCTAATATTCCTGTAAATTTAGTCTTTATAGATAAATACTTTTAGTTATTATCCATGTTTCTTCTGAAATTATCAAGTGAATATATAATCATCCTACATGTTACAGACTTTGAAAACTGACTTTATATGAACCAAATATCCTTTTGCAACAAATAATAATGACACAAGTTAATCTGTAAATCTTAGATAAGTAGGATAGAGTCTGGGCACATTAAGGATGTCCCCGTGTCCATTATTTGGGACAGATATTTGGCTGTGCTATAATTTCATATGCCCTTTTCATTTTTCTCAGGCCCCAGGGAATTGGCATGATTTCATCTTTGAAAGTTGACACTTTATTATTTCTTCCTGAATTTCTTTCTGCCCTGATTGGCCATGAAATGGAAGACTTTTTTCTCAGGAACCTCTTCCTTGATGGCCCAGGAAACAAGCTAAGAAACCTAGCTCTCTTAACCTTCTCTCTGGATAGGGATCTCCAGGCTGCACTCTGAGGCTCCAGAAAAGAAAACAAAACTTCCTCTTTGGGTCTTCCTCCATATTTCTTCCTGAAGCTTCAGACAGGCCTGCAAGCCATGGAAGTCACCTCCTTCACTCTTAAAAAACGTTTCTTTTGCTCCTTGACTTGGAAGCTTAGCCCTCAAATATGGCTTGGTTCTCTCTGTTACTCTGTTTTTAAAAACATGTATTTTCTAGGTATAATCAAATTGATTCTTAACCAGGGGCGGTACTGCCCAGTTCCTGAGAATACTGAAAATGTATTGAGGCATTTTAATTATCACAGTAACTGATAGTTGCTACTAGCATTTAGGAGGTGAAGGCCAGGATGATAATCCCCAGCATTCATGGCATAGTCACACATCAAAGAATGGTCCAGCCCCAAATGCCAACAGTGCCCTTGTTGAGAAACACTGAGGACACAGCTGGTTCTGCTCTTGGGTAATGAGTTGATTCTTTAGCTACTACTGCCTTTGGATTAATATCTGGCTCTAATACCACTCAAGGGTGTATAACATTAATGTGGGTTTAACATGTTGCAAAAATTCTCTGCAAATATTTGTGTCTTGTTTTTTTCACATTACTTATGGTATATTTTGATTAACAGTCATTCTTAACTTTAACTTAGTTGATTTTATCGTTTACTTTTCCTTAACAGTTTTGTTTAGGAAATTCTTCTCTATCCTAAGGTACTAACAATATTTCCCTTTATTTTCTGCTAAAAGATTTAGAAATTAGCCTTTTCCATTTAAGTCTTTAATACAATGAGAATTGATTTTTGTGAATAGTCTGAGGTAGGACTCCAACTTCTTTTTTTTTTTTCTTTCATGGAAATAACCAATTATTCAAATGTGCTTTATTCATCTTTCCCCCAGGAGTCTACAGTATATCTGATATCTGTCAAATATCAAGTTTCCACATGTGTGATATGCTTCTGGGACCTGTTTGTCCTTCCATTGGTCAAGTTGTTTGTGTGTTGGTGCCACACTATCTTTATAATGTTAGTTTTATAAGGCCGGATACTGGGTAAGGCAAGTACTCCTTATGTTATTCTTTTTTTAGAAATGTCTAGTCTATTTATTGTTGACCCTTTGGTCTTCCATATAATTTTAGAATGGGCTTGCACAGTTCATAGAATAAAGTGTTTCAGATTTTGATTGGAATTGGGTATAGAAAGAATCGACATATTTACAATATTGAGTCTTTCTGTCCATGAACATGGTATATGTCTCTCTGTTGGATACTTCTTGTGCACCATTGCAAATCCTCTCAGCCTCACCTCTCATACTAGCTACAACTGCTGTGACCAATTCCATGCAGACTTCAACTGGCTTCACATACATGCAGTCTGACAGTGCCTCTCCTCAAGCTTATGATACATCTTTTGCTTCCTAGGCTGAGTCTTCTCTATTATAAGATGTCTGTGGGAAACCACTCAGTATATACAGGCACATCCCAGAAGATAGGGTAGTTAATACCCTGTTTGGCAACTTTTGATCATTGGGGAATGGGAATCAATAGATAAATGCAACTACCTTTATTCACAGGAGAGGAAGGTCCTGAGATGCTTTTCATCAAGTTGCTCAGATGATTGCATGGCAGCAAATATCCAGTTGCTTGTAGCAACGCCCAACTCAGTAATACATCCTTGCATCAGCACTCCCTTCTTCCCTGTTTAACTTCCCTCGTCCCTCATTCATCCCATGAGGTCAGACTCTCAGTAAATGACTTTTATCAAAGGTTTTTTCTCAGATTCTATCTTTAGTGGATAGAGAGACCCAGACTAAATCCAATTTCTTTTAATTAGGTTTTCTTTATTGGCTGTTAATACAGATTAATAACATTCTGCATACATCTCTTGTATTATCTTTTGTTAGACCTTTTTCTTAGGCATAGCATATTTTTTATTGCTATTGCAGCCAGTCTTTTTTTCCCCAAATGTTTTCTATTAATTGCTGATGTACAGAGATGCATTTAATAATGCATATTGATTTTATATCCAGTCTCTAGCTAAACTCTCTCATTTAATTAAATCTATCTGTATGTCTTTTGGGATTTTCGTGTAGACAATTATATTTTCTATAAATAATGACACTTTTCTTTATGCCTTTCTAATTGTTTTATCTTTTATTTCTTTATTTGTCATATTTCTCTAGCTAGAATATCGAATAGAAGTGGTGAGCGTAGGCATCTGTATCTTATTCCTGATTTTTAAAAGTAGGCTTCTAATTTTTCCTATTAACAATGATGTTTTCCATAGGATTTTGATAGATACTCTTTTAGGTTGATATGTTCACTTTTGTTTGCATCTTGAAATTTTTAAAAATCGTGATTTAATATTAATTTATATCTAATGCATCTTCTGTTTCTGTTGATATGATCTTAATTTGTTACAAGTGAATGATATTTATATATTTTGTAATTTTAAATAACTTACATTTCTGGAGTAAACCCAATTTGGTCATGGTATATTATTATTTTTATGTAACACTGGGTTTGATCTGCTATTATTTTGTATAGGTTAATTGCATCTATGTTCATGAAAGAAATTGGCTTATAATTTCTTTTCTCTTTCTCTTACTGTTCTCATGTGATTTTGGTATCAAAGCTATAGAGGCCTCATAGAATCAGTTGGTTAGTAATTCCTTTTTTGCTATAATTTGAAAGATATTGTATCAGACTGGAAAGATCTTGAAGACTTGGTAGACTTTGACTGCTAATGTATTTAGGCTCAGTGTTTTCTTTGTTGAAAGATTGTTTTTACTACTGATTCAATTTCTTCAACTGTTAGAGAAGTCTTTGGGTATTGTATGTCTCCCTAAGCCTGTTTTATTAAAAAAATTCTCTAGAAACTTATCCATGTCATCAAAGTAATCAAATTTTTTGGCATAGATTTTTCTTCAAATTCTCCTAGCACTTTTGCCATATCCCCATTTTGATTTCTAATATTTTTTGTGCCTTCTCACATTTTCTTTATAGTTGTGTTGGCAGTTTCTTTATTAGTTTTTACAAAGATCAACTTTTGGCTTTGTTAATCTTCTCTATTTTATCTTTTTATAATTTTATTGATTTATTCTTTTCTAATTCTAAACTCTTCCAAATATTTAATAATTTGGATATATAGCTCATCAATTTTTAGCTCTTCTTTTTTTCTAATATAATTTATGCTATTGTTATGTTTTAAAGTACCACTTCTGCTGTCTTCCACAATACATTTCAGTTCCGAACATTTTAAAATATCTATTCTGGTTTCACCTTTGACAACTGAGATAGTTGTGTGGTTTACATTTACAAACAGGCTTTTTTCTTTATATTTGGTTAGTGACATCTAATTAATTTGCATTGTCAGAAAAGAATGAGCTCATAATATAAACCAATTCTCTGAAAATTTTTGAGACATTATTTGTGGTCGGTTATGCAGCTAATTTTGAATTGTGTTTGAGAAAAATGTTTATTTCCCAATTTCGGGTACAGGGTTGGTTAATTGTGTTGTACATATATCTTAATTTCTTCTTTTTTTTTTGGTGAGGAAGATTCACACTGAGCTAACATCTGTTGCCAATCTTCCTCTATTTTGTATGCAGGTTGCTGCCACAGCATGGCCATCAATGAGTGGTGTAGGTCTGCACCTGGGAACAGAACCTGGGCCACCAAAGCAGAGCATGCTGAACTTAACCACTAGACCATGGGGCAGGCTGCTTTTCTATCTTAATTTCTTTTATGCTTGACCCATCGATAATTGAAAGACATATATTGAAATCTTCCACATAATGATAATATTATCAATTTCATCTTATGGTTCTATTAAATTTCACTTTACGTATTTTGAGGCTATTTTATTAGATGTATACAAATTTATATGATTCTGAGTGAACTGAAACTTTTAGACTCATATGATGCCTTTTCTAGCCCTAAGGATCCTTTTTATGTTAATCTATTTTTTTTCTGATGAGTACTTAAGCTTTCTTTACTCTAGAATTTAAATGGTATATCTTTTTCTTCCAGTGTTTACAAACTTTACATGTCAGTAGGTTTTAGGTGTGCTTTTCCATGCAATCTGGCAATCTCTTTTAACTGCCATGTTAAATTTACTTACATTCATTTTCATCACGAACATCTTGAATTTGCTTCTACTCTTTTTCAGGATTTCTAAATTTCCTGCTTATTCTTATTTCTTGCTTGTTAAATCAACATTAACTGAATTATTATTATTTTTTAAATTTTTTGTTGATAATTTTTATTTATTTATTTTTATTTCTTTAACTAGATGATAAAGGTTTGTGGTACAAAATTTAAAAAGATAAACACAGCAAGGTTTTCTATTTCTTTCATCACTTTGTTTCATGGCTACAACATCTTACCTCTCTCAGGCTGTTAATGATAGTTGTTTTTTTTTTAAGTCTTCTTTCCCCTGCCTTCCCTCCGTTTCCTCAGTTCCTCCCCCCACCCACACCTGTTTTGGTCTCTATCGGCCCTGTTGGAGCCTTTCCTCAGATGTCTGGTAGTCCAGTCGTTTGCTAACACTTCACAGTGGAAAACCACCATTGTGACTGGAAGCTCTGAGCACACAGAAAGGAGGGGCTTGTCAACTTGCAGACTCATGTAGGAGAATCTGGGCCGGCATCTGTTGGGGAATCACCTTCCCCAATTCCTCAATTATTTTAGCCTCTCTGCCTTCACTCCCAGGGCAGAGGTTCCCGGTGCTGTCAGATCCTGAGCATTTTGAGGATTTAGCGGTATAAATTGGGTTGTTTCTCAGTTTGCTCACTGCTGGATGAAGATTTGATTTTCTTGGATCTGCTTGGTTATTACATTTTTATCTGTTTTTCAATTTCCCAAATTTTATTGCTGTTGTCCCCTTGTTGTGTTCCCCATCCTAGTGGGTGCTTTGTTTTGGAGTTTTTGGGGGAGGAGGGTATCTTTCAAATTCACAGGAGGGAAGTAAAATTCAATGTACTTGTTCAATCTGCCATCTTAATCCAGAACTCCCCAAAATATCTTCTGAAAAACTCCACCCCTTTTTGGTGGACAGAGCTACTTTATAAGCCCCGTGAGATGTAGTTCTCATCTCTAAAGCTTTGCCTGTCTTGATCTTCGACTTCATCGGCAGACATAGTTCTAAATGACTTTTGACTATTTCTAGAAATCAGATACATCTTCCTAAATGAAGATTTACCATGTTCAAGAGTTTGCAAAAGAATGTGCCATAAGTTGTTGCTGAGGCACTAGCAGAGAAGGAATGGGTCCTGTGGGAAGGCAGGTGAAGAGCATGCAGGGACAGGATTATGAAATTCCTGAGTCAGCCTTCTTTTTTTTTTTTACCATTTTTTTAATTGATGTCTTAATAGTTTATAACACTGTGGTGTTTTAGTTGTACATTTTTGTTTGTCCGTCACCTTGTGGATGTAACCCTTCACCCCTTGTGCCCTCCCCACCCCCCTTCCCCTTGGTAACCACCAATCAGTTCTCTCTGTCCATGTGTTCACTTATATTCACTTATTTTTGAAAATTAAACACTCATTTCTATTATTTTCTATTACTTCCGAAGTATCGCCATGTATAATAAAATAATCCCCTTCTTAGACAGCACTAGGATCTTAAAACAGTTTAACTCAGATTACCCCATTGCGACTTTCATGCCATTTCATCCAAATTTTAATTCTATCTTTTTTTAAAACCCATAAACTCGTAACATTATTTTAGAGACAATATTTATTTACATTTATTCATACATTTATAAATATTTTGTTTCCCATTACTTCTTTGACCATTCTTTTGGGGTCATTTTTCTTTTTCTTGAAAATCCAGGAAGGGAAAAGAGAAGTCATTGCTCACAAGAGACACCATACTTCAAGAGAAGATCAAACAAACGATTGATCAGAAGGAGGTGGCGATTATAGGTGCTATTTTAAGAGATAATAGTAACAATAACAACATTAAAAATGTCATAGACTGTGATGTTTCTCTATTTAACTGGTTCATAGGAGACTATTCATGCCATCAGATTCATTCATTCATGATATTACAAACATGTATTAAGAATTGCAGTTTGTTCAGATATAGTCTTTTTGGAGCAGGTCTGCCTACAGGTAAACTGTTATGCCTGATTTTCGTTCAAACCATCTTTATGAGTTTTCACTAAGCCAAAACACACACTGGAAAAACAATTATATTAAAGTCAAGATGTGTACCTAAATATCACCAAGTCACCAAGAGCTAAGCTTGCATAAGACCTGTGCAGAAGCTTGCTGCAATTATAGAGCAGGCTCTTCTGCAAGATCTGAAAACTTACTGACCCATAATGTTACATTTTTTGGTGTGTTTAGGAAAGCAGCATGTTTACTATGTGTCAGGTGCATTATATAAAGTTTCTCATGCAGTTTTATTTAACCCTTACAACAATTGAGTGATTTTTATACACGTCATTTAAAAAAGATGAAGCTAAAAGAGGTTCAATAACTCGATTAAAGGTCTTGTAGCTTGCAAGTGATAGACCTAAGTTTGAAACTCATGTCTGTCTGGTTATAAAGCTTGTGTGTATGTATATAGTGTATGTATATATGTATGTATAAATATACATGTGAACATATGTGTGTGTGTATACATAGACATACTGCTTATTCTGGAAAATCCAGTCTCAAAATGTACAGCCTGTATGTTTTTCTTGCCTTTTCTTGGTTAAATACTGTCTCTTTATTTGGTCATAACCACCCACAAACATAATTGTTATTATAGAGGTCGTGTTTCAAATTTTGTAGTTAAATAGGACTCCTTAGCATCTTTTATAAAGATTTCTACTATCATTTATAATATTTTTTCTTCATAGAAATCGTATGAGATTAGTTAATGTTGCTCTCTAAGTGAAGAAAGCAGAATAGAATAGTTTGTCTGGAGTTATAATAGAGACCTGGCTAAAATGGCAGTCCCATGGCGCTAATCACATCACATCCTCGGGGAACTTCAGAGCCGTCTTTACTTCTTACTGCAAGTACTTTACACTAAACTGTCAAGGAAAACCCAGTTTTGAAATTGTTTATGTAAGGCAAACCTATCCTTTCAGACAGAATATTGGGATTTCTAATCCTTTTCTGGTGCTATCCTTAATAGCTCCAAAAATCCTTCTTAAGTGCGTACCATAAATAATTCTGAAATACTTATTCCTTTTTAGGACTGTCAACTATATTTTATTACCTGACTTGAGGAGCATATGGATAAACTTTGCATAATGGCCAAAGAAGCATAGTAAATTATTTTGAAAAGTAGAATGAAACCCTGCTATTTTTGAATATCTTTTTTCTTTGTCCTGTATTTTACTGTTCTCTGATCTGTCTAAAAAATGAGACAAATACACTGTAATTTTGGTGAGGTCAACACATAAATATGCCTTTTTAGCATAGTTCATAGTGATAATTTTAGGTGCTCAAGGGAAGTGACAAAGAGCTTTCTGGTTATGTAATAAAACTAAAACTAAAACTCCATTTATAGCTATAATTGTAAATTAAATACTTAAGTATTCAAATATATTATTTAAATATAAAAATTAAAATAATTGTACATTTAAAAAACCTTAAAGATCATATCATATTTCATAAACAAACAGGAATACAACAAGAAATTAAGGTGAACGGGGAAGTTACGTGACCAGGAGACAGGAAACCAATGCCTTGGTTAAACCATTTAAGCTACTTGGGTCTTTTTTATCTTTTCAGAAAAATGTGGAGATTGTACCCCAATAATTGGAACTTTTATGCTGATATTTACAGCAGGTGAACCATTTATATAGATGTTAGAGGCAGAAGTGTAACAACAGCAGATCTGCTCCATGTGTGTGTGATGTGTGTGTGATGTGTGTGTGTGTGATGTGTGTGTGTGTGATGTGTGTGTGTGTGTGATGTGTGTGTGTGATGTGTGTGTGTGTGATGTGTGATGTGTGTGTGTGTGTGATGTGTGTGTGTGTGATGTGTGTGTGATGTGTGTGTGTGTGTGATGTGTGTGTGTGTGGTGTGTGTGTGTGTGTGTGTGTGTGTGTGTGTGTGTTGGGGAGTGGTAGAGAGTCTGAGTCCTACTCTATGATTCCTTTTCTCCTGTGAAACCTCTGCAGAATTCCTTGTACTTTTAGGACATTAATTTGAAAATCATTATTTAGAGAATCTCCAAAATCCAGCCTTAAGTGTCTGTTATTTTATGAATTCTCCTCAGTTAGCTAAGGAAGACATTCAGATACTTTTATAGACTTAACACAAACCTAGAGTTGCCTAAAATACTTTGCTTAGAAACTAGCCATTGTGGTTTCTCAAGTATAACGTTAGATTGTTTTAGATATTCATATGTACGATATATTCAACTATAAATTAAAGAAAACATTGAAGAATCTTACAGTTTTCTATGAGAAGTAACTCTCTAAAATCATGGTAGAAAGGCCAGGAAAATATAAACTGCTTTAGCTGTATAAATTAGGCTCACAATAATTATCACAATCCATTCCATAGTTTATGTGACTAAGGAAAGGCATGTGGGAAAGAATACACCCTACCTGGAAAAAAAAAAAGATAAATGCATTTCCCAGGAAGAGACAAAGGAATAATAATGAGTAGACGGGGCAAGTTATTTGTTATAGAATCAGGACTGATATGCCAAGAGAGGGAAACCACAAAGATGATGCTATGAAATCATCATAGGCAAGCTGGCTTGGCAGCTCACCGTGAAGGGTATTGTGGCGAACATCTGCTTTCAACAAAAAAAGGCAAATATCATGGCACCAACAATTCCAGGCATTTTACCAAGAAGTCTGTTTGCTCAAGCTAATTCATCTTAGATGCACATTTCCAGTTTCTGCTGGAATTCTAGGCAGTTTGTTGATTTGGTCCACAAGCTAATGGCATAGCAGATCAGATGGAATCAGACTGGTTCCCATCCTCCCTGCACACATAGGAAGGCAGACTGACTGCTCTCAAGGTCTGAAGGGATGCTCATGGGTACATTTCAAAACTACGTACAGCAAAAAGAGAATGGTTGCAAGACTGAGCACAAATCCTGCAGGTCTGAACTTTAGTGATGTTTTAGGTATGTGAAAAACAGGTTAAAAGCTTTTTCAGTCTATTCAGCCTACATTATGCAAGGATGCAATTAGAAAGCTGGTAGCTGATTTTAGGCTCTGCCTCCACTACTCCTACAAAAACCTCTTCTCACACAAAACAGCCTTCTCAAACATTCTCAACGCAGTCACTCAGATGGCGGTATAGGCCACATTTAGACACTATGGAAACACATTTAGAAAATTATGTGAGAGAAATTGT
Organism: Tapirus indicus; assembly: GCA_031878705.1. Taxonomy (NCBI): domain Eukaryota; kingdom Metazoa; phylum Chordata; class Mammalia; order Perissodactyla; family Tapiridae; genus Tapirus; species Tapirus indicus. Next base: position 25,514,143 of record CM062937.1, on the reverse strand, counting down.
GCCATTTTGCAAAATCAACACAGTACTGAGACATGAATATCACAACAGGAGAATCGCATTTAAGATTTTTGTTGTGAATACACCTGTCTCAATTCTGCTGCCTAGTAACAAACTCTCAGTCCACTAAAAAAATTAAAGTAATAATATTAATAACAACCCAGCACAACTGGGTTGAATAGCAATACAATCTTTCCACTTGCAACTACTTGTAAATCTGCAAAACAATCTACAAATATTTGACCTAAAACTAACAAGAAGAAGTCAAACTCACTATAAGTGAGTATCCAACAATTCAAAAACATTTTATTAATATTGCCAACAAGCCATTCTCAAGATAAAATAGAAAGACAAACTAATCAATAATGAGATCCTAGATTGAGGTGAGTCTTCCATGTTGAAACCAGATTCCTGTGGTTCAACTCTCTTGGTTCTGGAAGGTAAGAAGAGAGATGAAAGAAAATTTTCTAAGCAGCTCTGGAGCAGTGGGCTGACACTCAGACAGGAAATGAAATACATTCCCAAGCAGCATCAATGAGTATAGTTTGTGAAATGCAAAGAAATAGAAGCAGATAAACCAACAGGCAGCATGATAATAAGAAATTTTGAGAAAGAAGTGTCAAGTAATCGATGAGAGAGGAAATTAAGTCACAGGCTAACTGTTTTTTACTTATAAAATTACATAAAATTTGGCATTTGTGTGAATCAATAGAGACACTTTACTTATTATTCTAGATAGTCCAAAATATCTATGAAATTTATGATGGATGTCCTAAGGCCCTCTCCCCCTTTATCAAGCCTCTCTCTATACCTTTACTTCTAGGTGTTCCCCGAGCTACTTTTTCTATAGGGTACTCCCACATGCATGCCTAATATTTTTTTCTCCTGTTAATGTGTCTATTGTCAGGAATTCACAGGTCTCCCTTCACCCCCCACCACCCCACCAGTTGGACCTATTGGCAGAGGAGATTTTTTTCCTCCCAACAGTGAAAACCTCACAACTGTCACTGCCAGGCTTGCACTGTTGATATCTCCATCATAGGACACTGTGCAAACTGCTGCCTTAGAAACTCAATGTAGTCGCAGCGACTACTTACCCCTTATTACCTGCCCAATGGACTCTGCACAGTCATGGCTCCTTCATGTCCTCAGCTGCTAGTTCAAAGTAAGAGAGTGGGCCTATTTGATCGGTGGAACCCTCATCGTGTGCCCACACACCAGCTGCCAGCGATTTGGAGGAGGCAAGAGTTGGACATTTGCAGCTTCAATATTAGTAGGTGGGTTCTATCTCAAAAGGTGCTGGATACTCCTTAAAGGAAGAAAGTTTATTTTTTCACCTAAAAGAATAAAACGACTCTGCAAAAACACTATATAGGCCTTGAAATCTGCCAAATAGTCCTTCACCTGGATTCAAGGGAGAGCAAATTTTCTTTTTCTTTTGATTGCATATTTAGGAATGCTCATTTTCCATCATAGACCGGACACAATTTAAGGCATTAAATCTGCAGCATGGCATCCAGCCCTGAACATAATTTATGGATTAAACATCCTACATATTAAGCGCAAAGCTTACAAGTCATAACAAGATTGCTGTAACTGCCAAATTAGAAGCTCAGGGTGCTATGTTCAAACAATTTTTGCTTCAAACATCATTACCAATAATAATCTGTGGGATCCGAGCTCAGCTGGATGTTTGGCTGGTGATGCGTGAGGTCAAATGGAATGCAGCTGACTACTCGTCAGCTCTAAGCATTGCGAAGCAGTAGAAACTCGCTTTTGTGAGCTTGTCCACTAGAGGTATATATAATTTTATTTAGCCATTTATGAGTTAGGAGCACATAGGCTGTCTAATTAAAAATGCCCTTTTGTTCAGGCTCTCTTCAGACCCAAACCACACTTTCATACAAAGGAATGCATAAATATACATGGTAATTGCCTCTAATGACAGGAAAAGAGTGTGATGAAACATTTCCCGATAAAATCTAGTCTCGGCTTGCCAAGGGGATCAGGACTGATCTTCAGGCACTGTGATTTGCAACACAAAGGGTGAAATTCTAAAGGGTGAAGTCATTTTCTTCTAAATGGAGAATATATGTGTGAAGAAGGGCAGAGGGCCTTTGTGTTACCTGGACAAGCAGAAATTATAAACGTTCTCTGGGTGGAAAAGGAAAATCCCATTTGACAAGCCAACCTTCCTTCAAGGCCTTTGGTTTCCAGGTATCGAGTCAGCTTTCAATTCCTCTTACACGTTGGTTGTGCTCCTGATTACACAGCAGTTAGACTTAGTGAGCAGCATGAAAAGGACATTGTTTCTGGGTTTTCTTCCATTGATTTTTTAGAGCATGCCTCTAGACACTCTTCCCCTATTCTATTATGAATCTGGCACTCTTCAGAGATATGGAATGCATGATAATGATCAAGGATATGAGTATTTGCAAATAAATCTTTAAAACTAGACTCAGTTGTTAGAACACAATTGTAAGACCTTCAATGAACATTCCATGCATCTTGGAGGTAACAGAATCTACAGAGACCACCTTGCGTGTAATGCTATATATTAATAAAGCCCAATGTGACAGTGATCAGATGGATAGCTTATCTGATTTCTTATCTCAAAGTCATTCACTGTTGAGCTTCTTGCAGAAATAGCTTTAGTTTTCTTAGGAAAAGAAATTTAAAAATACACAAACAAATAAAACTCTGGGACAATAAACAAATATTTCATGTGATTCAAAGCATACACATGGGTACACTTCCTCTGTAACAATTAAAGTGGTTTTAGTGAGATATGAAAACACTCTTAGCCAATTTAAAGGATATGTTTTCAAATAGTCCAAATTATTTACTAAAACAGACTTCTGAGACCAAATTATGGGACTCCTGGCTCACAACTCTATCAAAATGTGTAATCTTTTATGAATATACATTCAAATTAAATATTTATTCTGTTACAAATTTAAAGACCAGGTAGAAAGGACTTTTAGAATGGCCATCTATGGCCTCAGAGACTCTTTGTCTTGTGCTTTTACCTGCTTTTCTCATCTTTTTCACTCTAATAACTCTGGTGAATGAACCCTTGGTTTAGAAGTGGCAAAGACTGTGGTTTTCTGGTCGACACAACAGGCTCCTGGAAGGTGGCACACAGGGCACATTGTGCTCAGAACGTTGGTGAAATCGACCACCTGGTGAGAGAGTGAGGTTCATGTCCCACAGAATTATGGGGGGAAGTTGGAAGTAATGTTTCTTACCTCACTGCTACCTCCCCACCTCCCTGTCACTCCTTCCCCATTACCCATGTCTTTTGATTTCCATTGCGTCTCATTTCCCTTCCCTCAATTTGAGGAAAGCCAAAGGGTCAGAACAACCTTCTTGCGAATTAGCATTGTACATCAGCCCTCATGGAGGAGAGCTTGCATTTAAATAAGATTGTAGGGGGAAATAACTTCTAAGGAAGGTTTCGTTAAGGGAATCTCTCTACTTTTCTTGACAACTTTTACTCCCTGGCTCTTCATAATACATTTCTTCCCTCGTCTCATTCATCTACTGAATTGGGCTTTTTCTGTCATCTTATAGGGCTCCTCTGCCCACACATTATAGGTTGGTGCCCCCTAGGGTTCTTTCACCCCCTACTGCCCTTCTCCTCCCAACACTCTCCATAGGGACCCCATCCATGGTGATGGCTCCAAACACCCACTTAACCTCCAGCCAACACTTTTCTCCTAAGCTTCAGATTCATATCCAACTCCATTCTGGAAATCTTCATGCAATGGACTGAATGGGGCTGGCCTAGTGGTGTAGTGGTTAAGTTTGCACACTCCATTTCGGCGGCCTGGGTTTCGCGTGTTTGGTTCCCGGGTGTGGGCCTATGCACTGCTTGTCGAGCCATGCTGTGGGAGGCGTCCCACATACAAGAGAGGAAGATGAGCACAGATGTTAGCTCAGTGCCAATCTTCCTCAGCAAAAAGTGGAGGATTGGCAACAGATGTTAGCTCGGGGCTGATCTTCCTCACCAAAAAAAAAAGAATGTTTAAGTCTCTTCAAAATTCATATGTTGAAATCCTAACTCCCAAGGTGATGACATTAGGAGGTGGAACCTTTGGGAGTGATTAGGTCATAGGTTGGAACCCTCATGAATGGGATTAGTGCCTTTATAAAAGTGTCCCCAGAGAGATCCCTCCCGTATGCCATGTGAAGATAGTGAAAAGACACCATCTATGAACCAGGAAGTGGGTTCTCATCAGACACTGAATCTGTCAATGTCTTGATTTTGGACTTCCTAGCCTCCAGAACTGTGAGAAATAAATTTCTGTTGTTTATAAGCCACTCAGTTTATGGTATTTTGTTATAGCAACCTGAACAGACTAAGACACTTCACCTAGTTATCCTTAAATCATCTTAAAGTCAACTTTCTCCAAACTGAATTCTTCATCGTTTCCTGCACAACCCTGCTCCCCTTCGGGTATCAGTTGATGGCATCTACATGGTCACACAAGAGAGAAAACTGATTGAGAGCAAGGCTTAAATCCAATTTCCAACTAAGAGAAGGGGAAAGTAAGACATGGGAGGGCAAAGAGGAAGTAGAGAGAGCTCTTTGTCTTTCAGTTTGGGTTTCTGGCTTCAAATTCTGCTTGACTGTCACCAGTGATGGCCCTGAGTCCAAGTAGCTCGCTGCAATGACTAGAAACCGGGAGCAGTAGAGAGAAAGGGAGTTTAGTTTTTGTGGTGAGGGGAGGCATATCAGTTATGAATAGTAATTAGTTGGTGGTAATAGAAATCTGAAATAACAATAGCCTAGATAAAAAAGAGCTTCATTTCCCCTCCAGGAAGAGCCAAAAACATGTAGGCAGCCCACTGCTGGTGTGGTGTGCCAATGACTTCAATGACTCAGGCAGTTTTATTTTTAATTCCTCCATTCTTAGCAATTAGTGCTCATCCTTAAGGTCACCTCAGGTCCCCAGAAAAGGCTGCTGAAGCTCCAGCCATCATACCTATATTCTGTTTAGGAAAGAAGGGAGAGGAACTAGGAACTTTCCAACAGCTGCATCCAGTGCATTCTGCTGGCATCTTATTGGCTACTCCTGTCAGGAAGGGAGGCTGGAAAATTTATTCTGCACCTAATAACATACAGTTTCCATTAGTTAAAAAGATGGCTTAATGGGTACTAGGTAGAAAACTAGTAGTCTCTAATGTACGAGGGGTTCTAAAAATAAGCTTGAACTTTTAAAAACATTTAAATGTTTCTGCTCTCTACATTCATGTCACTGGTCAAAGACCCTACAGAGTGATCTGGAAGTTTTCTTTGATTCCAATATCTCCTTGCCCGCTACACCCAATCAGTTGCCAAGACTGCCAATTTTAATTCCCTGAATCTAACTCGAATCCATCTCCTCTTCTTTATTGCTGCCACCACTCCCATAGTTCAGGCCCTTGCCCTTCCCAGTCTGATTATTGCAACTACCCCGACTGTGTCCCTTTAGTCAGGGCAGGGTAATGTATTATCAGTGCCCGCTCTGGAGTTGGAATCCTCGCTTTCCTGGGGAGATTAAATAAGATAATAAATGTGAAGCACTTGCACAGTACCTGGCTCACAGTAAACATTCAATATATGTTAGCAATGATTACTATCTCCTTTTTTTAAAAATAGTACAGTTTCCATGTTGTATTGGAGCAATTTGTTTAAGTAGCTGATCCTTTCAATATTAGGTGCCTAAGGGCCGGAACCTATCTTATTTACCTCTTTTTCTCTAGCACCTGACATGATCGCCAGCGTGTGGTAGGCCCTAAAATGAATGAACGCTGTGATGCTTCGGTAGGACTGATAGCCTGCTGGCAGCGGTGCAGACTTCCTGGAGCCCCACAGATCACACTGCAGGTCTATTATTTCTACTTGTTACTCTGGTGTTGGCAGCAGACCAAGTGTCCCTATTTCTCATATTTTTTTCTCCAATCTCAGTCTTTATTCCCATTTCAGGCTCTTGATACTTCTTGTTTGAATTTTTTCCTAATTCTCTAGGAGTCTGTCTTTATCTCTCTCTCTTTATACATATAATAAATATATTAAAAATCATATTATATAACATATATTATCCAGGTGTGGCATTTTTGTATTAAAAATATACATAAATTGTATAATGTATATTCATGTTTCTTAGTATAATTATATATTAATATGTATATAATATACATATTTTTAGTATACATATTATATATTTTATACAAAAATGGCACACCTGGAAAATAGTAGTAGTAATTATGATGATGATAGTTAATATTTTTAGAACTTCCGTTGTGCCGGGATTCATAGAAAATGCTTTTTATAAGTCAATTCATTTAATTTTCACAAGAACTCTATGAGGCAGTCCAATTTTTAATCTCCATTTTCTAGATAAGAAAACTGAAGCACAGAGAAGCTAGACAATCTGCCCAGGGTCTCTGCCTCCTAAGTGGGAGAGTAGATGTTCACTGGATATTATTTGAATCTCAGTCTCACTATTTTTCTTCCTCATGACTTTGATTTTTTTCTCCCTGTGTTTCTAAATATTTTAAACTCTCAGTCATTCCGTGTGTCTTAATTTATAAATCACTTTCACGTACGTTGTCTGATTTGATCTTCACGACAACTCTCTGAGGTGAGTAAGGTAGATTTTATTGCTTCTACTTGACAAATGAGAAAAATGATGTTCATGGGCACTGTTATTTAGAAGGATAGAGTATTAATTCTGGAAGTGTATTAAAGAATACCTAGTCCAGCCCACTCATCCTGAGGAAATTGAACCTCGGAAAAATAAATGTCTTTCCCCAGTTCCCACAGGTCGTTGCTGTGCCAATAGCCTGTCTTTGAGTTCATTGTCATCTGGGTGCTGTGGAAGTTATATTGATCTTGGAGCCAATTATTCAATTTCTCTGAGCTATAGCTTACTCATTTATAAAATGGGGATATTATTATTTACCTCATAAGACTGTGAAATACATTGTGATAATACATTGTGAAAAATAAATAAAATTAATATGTAACAGGCTTAAACAAATCCAGATACCTGTTAGTATTTGACAGATGGCGGTCTTTTTACTCTCTCCTCTGTCTTCCCTGCTTTCTTTCTAAGGTTGTTGTGAGGATATAATAAGATAAACATTTTTTTCCATGTCATGTGTTTTATTTGGTACCATGGAGCTATGAAACCGAAAGTCCCCACATCCTCCTCTCGGATCTCCTTTCCGAACTAGGAGATCTTCTTTTCCTCAAGTTCATGCCATCTTTTTACTCCTCTAATCCTCTTTGGCTGCAGGCAAACCTCCAGGCTCCGTCCATCAGGTGACTTCTCCTTTTGCCAGGTTCCATTTCCAGCCTAAAGTCTGCAGTCCGTCATTTCAATCACTCCACTATTTTTTAACTCCCTCGCCCTCTTTGGTCAGTAAGACTTGAGTCCCCAGTCAATCCCCAAACTTGATTTCTCTGCCCCTACCCTCGCACTGCTGCCTCAGATGATGGTGGCACTACACATTCTTGGTGTCACCTCAGCTGGGCCCCCAATTTCACACAGCAATTGTTTTCAGCTGTAGTCCCATTTCCCTCAGCGACTCTTCCCAGTTTTCATCTCGTTCTTCAAACTCTGACCTCAGCACCTTACCCACCCCTTTCAGGAAAAGACTCTGCTTTCCACTCAGAGAAAATCAGCCCTCCTTATGAATAATCGTTAACATCAGCTGAGTGCTTACTATACGCCCAGCATTGTATCAAATCCTTTATTTACATCACCTCACCTCATCTTTACCGAAGCTTCATGAGGCAGATATGGCGATTATTGCTCCATTTTAGAGCTGAGGCAGTGAAGGTTAAGAGAGGTTGGGTAATTTACCCAAGGCGGGGACAGCTAGGGGATGACAGCCAGGATTCAAACCCTTGTGGGTTATCTCCAGAGCTGACCTTTTCACATCAAACAAAATTCTTCAGCTTTCTCTCTAGTAAACTACAAACTTATCTTCATTAATTTTTAAAAATTAGGTTTAAAAATTTTTCTCAGAGTTATTCAGGCGTATAATTTAAAGAGACAAACAGGAATGAAAAAACAGCAGTACCTGACCTTTTTATCCTTAATTTCCGTTTCCCCAGAAGCAACCACTTTTAGCTGACTCTTTGGGCACTTATATCCATATTTCTAAATATCATGCATATATTGCTACTTACTGATCTGTCTATTTTAGCCACATTTTATTGATTCCTCACAGGGATTTAGCTCTTTTGCATAGCAAAACCCTCTCCCCCTCAGCAGATAGAGCACATTTTCTTTCCTTTCCCGTTCTCCTGCAGATTATATTCATTTGTATATTACAAAATGTAAATGCTAATCATGATTGAGCCAAAGGTATATTATAATTACTTTTCCTTTCCTGAATGCTAGGGTGTAAGGTCTAAAATTAAGGCCCAATCTTATGTGCTGCCTGGATATCCGGTGAAACTAGGAAGGCCTCAAATGGTCTGGCTACAAGTTTCTCTTCCCCACTCTGTGCTCATGGATAACGTCCCCTAGTCAGAAAGCTCTGCTATCAAGGAGACCAGGAGCAGTTCCTGCCTACCCCCGAGTAATGAATTTCAGTTCCCTGCTAGCACAAGGAATTATTCAAACAAGCCAATCACATTCTCCCATGGGAACCAGGGGTCACATCACCCTCTTGATACTACAAAGCTTGCCTCCCACAGCCCCTGGTTGTTCCCTCTGCTCCTGAGTGCAACCTCTGTGTGGCCCTGTGTGGCGGGTGGTGTCGTCCTCTCCCAGGCTGTACTTGTTACAGTGGATCACATCTGCCCAGTGTCAGGTGTCATGTGTTCAGCCATCCCATAACCCTGGGATGGGAATTTCTCCCTCACCAAAAGGATACATAGGAGGCAATTAAAATACACACCTCTTTGTGTTTCTAGGATTGATAATAATCTACTTGGTTTTCCCCCTCCTCTTCCCAGTTGTGTAAATCTCTCAATTCCTTCAACCCTTAATGTTAATTTCCTCTTCTTGGAAAAATCTCTACTTGGAGCCTCTCACCTGATCCAGGCTGGCCTGGTTGATTACTATGCCCGCTCTGCAGCTGTCACCTTTTTGAGATCTTGGATGTCTGAAAGTGTTGTTATTCTCACACTTACTTGATAGTTTGGCCAGGTTTAGAATTCTTGGCTGGAAATTATTTTTCCTCAGAATTTTCAAGCCATTTTTCCATGTCTTAGTTTCCAACATTGCAGCTGAGAAGTCCAAAACCATTCAAATCCCTAATGTTTCATATGTGAACTGTTTTTCCTTGGCTCTGTGGAAAAAAAAAATCCCTCCTCTCCTTTATCCTCCCCCCTTGTTTTAATTTACTGATGAAATGTACTGGTGTGGTTCTATTTTCATTCATTGAATTTGGCACTTTCTAATCTGGAAACTCATATCCTTCAGCTCAGGGGAAATTTTCTTGTCTTATTCACTCATTGATTTTCCCCATTCCATTTTCCTTTCCCATTCTCTTTCTGGAACTCTTATTATATAGATATTGGCTCTCTTGAATAGTTCTTTAATTTCCGTATCATTTTAAATTTTACTTCCTATTTTCTTTGATTTTATCTTCAGATTTCTAGATTTCTTCACCTTATCTTGCAACCTTTCTACTGAGTTTTTAATTTCTACTGGTGTATTTTTAATTTCGGGATAGTGTTTTAGTCTTCGCTTTTTGGGCATCTCTATGCTGTTGGTTGGATTTTATTGATAGTGGGCTTCACTGTAGGATGAGTTGGCTGGCTATTTGCTTGTAGAATCCCTAATGTCAGTATGTTTGTTTTTTCTTATAGGTTAGGCCAGATTCTGCTGGGGAGGCTCTTCCAAACACTTGCATGGTGGAACACCCCAGACTGCCAGCATTCTCCAAGAGGATTCTCCCGATCACTGGGTGTCCTGCAGGTGGGGAGATGTACATTGGGTTGCATTTAACTTTCTCCACTGCCAATTTTCTCAGATCTCCTAAATCAGTTACCACTCACCCATCTACTTTTCAGTTTCCCAAATTGTATTGCTGGTGTTTACGTTCTTTTTGGATTTTTATATTTTTTATTAGTAGCTTTATTGTTATCCAAATGAGATTTGGGAAAGAGTTGAGGCTAACACACGTGTTTAAATTTTGTCTCTCTTTTTCTATTTCTACCTATCCATTCCTCCTTTCCTCCTATTTCAGCTAGAGTCTTTTCTAGTCTAAGGCTACTACTTCATCTGATATTCAAATTCAGTGTCCTCTCATCTTTTCAGAGGTATTGCTCCAATAGTTATTCCTTCTCTGTTTTGTACTTTTGACTCTGTATTGGCTCTTTCCTGTCAGCTATAAACACATAGAGATAATTTGATCTTTAGACATTCCTTTGAACTGATATCTTCCTCATGCTCACTCATATCTTCCTTGTGTTCCTGTCCATATTTCTGCTTCCTTTGGCAGTCAAGCTTTTCAGAAGCATCCCCTGTACTCACTGTCTCTACTTCCTCTGATCCCGTTTACAGCTCTACCCATGGAAATGGACTTCTAGTAAAATCCCCAAGTGACTTCCATATTGCCAAACTGATAGAAACTTTCCTCTCTTAAGTTTACTCTAATGCTCTATGGTACTCTTGACTATGCTAACATTTATTTTTTTCCTATTAGTTTTTATTTTATTATTAAAAGGAAGTTTATCCACAATAAAAGTAATACATATTTATTACATAAAATTTGGAAAATAGTGAAAATATAGAAAGGAAAAAGGAAATCCCATCCCTAAATCTACCAAACAGATAAATCCTATTAAACTTAGGATGTATTTTCTTCCCCAAGTTTTGCTGAATATATATTATTTATATAATTGGATATACATATATTCAGATGGAGTTGTATATTCTGATTTTATAAAAAGTTCCACATCTCTATATCCAATGGTCTTGAGGATGTCTCTAGGTACGTGTCTTACAGAAGCCTCAGACTTAACATTTTCAAACAGTTTTCCAGAAAATGGGTTACTTTAAAGTTTCTTATCTCAATCAGTGAGTAGTATCACTACTCAACCAACTGATGACACCAGAAACCTGTGTGACATCCACACCTTTCCCTCCCCCTCATCTCTTGCATTTAGTCAGTTATGGAGTCCTTCGAATTCAACCTCTTTAACAGTTTTCATTTAACTACTTACTGCTTCTACCTTAGCATCATTCCTGTAGGTTAGGATTTCACCCTTTTTGCCTGAATTATGGCATTAACCACCTAATTAAAATCCATGCCTCTCTTTTAAACTATTATTCAGAATGCTGTCAGAATAATTGCTATAAAATACTTGCCCAGTCATGTCGTTAACTTATCTAAAAATCCTTCCACATCTCTCCGTAGCCTGACGAATAATGCTCAAAGTCCTTAGCGTAGGACTCAAAGCTTCCATGTGTCCTTCAGGGGTGTCTTGCCTCTTTCTCCAGCTTTATTTGTTCCACGATCACATGTCTCTTTACCGTGGAAACAATGGGTCATGCTCTTTCTTTCCTTTAAAACTTTCTACATTTTCTTCTCTTTTTCCCCTTTTTATATAGCCAACTTATGCACGTTCTTTGAAAGTATGAGCATCACTCCTCCAAAGAAGCCCTTCTTTATTCCTAATCGAATTGAGAAGCCTTTTCTAGGTGCTTCCATATTACCCTCTGAAGATAGATTGCTGGAATTGGAATCCTGTTGCTAGAATGATGATTTACTTTGCTGTTTCTTCTATTAAAATATATACATCTTCAGAGTTTATACTATATATTATTTGACTTTGAATTCCTAATGCCTAATCCGGTACTTGATAAAAGGCTTTCAATGTTTATTAAAGGAATAATTTCACATTCTGATTTTTATATGGATGTTCTGTTTTCAAGGGCAGTCCTTTTTTACTTGACAATTCCCTTATGAGCATGTGGAGAGAGATTGTTGTGTGGGTGTGAGGGGAGTGAAGAAGGAGTACAGAAGTTCAAGTAGATCATCACAAAGGATTATTCCAAATTATGCTTATGGGTTTCTCATTCTTGTTTTTAGGATAGGGCTAGAACTGAACCAAAGTGTGGAAGTAGGAGACACGAGAAGTTACCTCATTTGAAAGTCTAATGAAATGTATATTTTCAAAGGGAAATCATTGCAGAGTTGTATCATGAAAGAACTTTAATAGATAATTGTTTATGTTTGTGTGTGCATTTTCTTGCCAAATTACATGGTATGACAATAAGAGGAAACCTATCATTTAAAATTACACACTTTAGAAATATCGAATACTAAAAATCACATGCCAATTGCACTATTAATAGTTGAGCTGCCATTAATTTTCCATGTGAAAGTTTCCTCTCTGTGTTTGTACACAGGCTCTTTCATTACAGAGGAAGGCTCATCCCTTTCCTTCCTGTGGTGTTTCTCTCGGTTCACTTGGATAATAAAGCATTTCACACCGAGACCTGTAATTTCATCAATTGCCTCACCTCTAGATGAAGGTTACTTAGCTTTAGAAACAAGTCATCACATATGCTTCTTAGCAATTTGAAGGGTCCTAATTATGATACCCTATTTATGTCATTGAATCTATTTTTTTAGAGCAGTTTTGGGTTCACAGAAAAATTGAGAGAAAGGTACAGAGATTTCCCATATACCCCCTGCTCCCACACATGCATAGCCTCCCCCATTATTAACATCCCCCACCAGAGCAGGACATTTGTTACCACTGATGAACCTACGTTGACACATCATCATCACCCAAAGCCCATAGTTTACAGTAGAGTTCAATCTTAGTGTCATACAGTCTATGAGTTTGGGCAAATATACGAAGACATGTATCCATAATTGTGGTATCATACAGAGTAGTTTCACTGTCCTAAAAATCCTCTGGACTCCATCTATTCCTCTTTCTCTTTCCAACCTCTGGCAACCACGGATATTTTTATTGTGTCCATAGTTTTGTCTTTTCCAGAATGTCATATAATTGAAATCATACAGTATGTAGATTAGCATCTTTCACTTAGTAATATGTATTTAAGTTTCCTACATATCTTTTCATGGCTTGATAGCTCATTTTCTTTAAGTGCTGAATAATATTCCAGTGTTTGGATGTACCAGTTTATTTATCCATTCACCTACTGAAGGATATCTTGGCTGCTTCCATATCCGGGGAATTATGAATAAAGCTGCTATAATCATCCATGTGCAGGTTTTTGTGTGGACATAAGTTTTCACTCCTTTGAGTAAACACCAAGGAGTGAAATTGCTGGATCGCATGGTAAGAGTATATTTAGTTTTGTAAGAAACCACCCAACTGTCTTGCAAAGTGGCTGTACCATTTTGTAATCTCACCAGCAGTGAATGAGAGTTCCTGTTGCTCCACATCCTCGCCAGCATTTGGTGTTGTCAATGTTCTAGATTTTGACCTTTCTAAAGTGTGTACCGCTATCTCACTGCTGTCTTAATTTGCATTTCCCTAAAATTTTTTTTCAGGGAGGGTCATATAATATTAGAGACAAAAGAGATCCTAGATATCATCTGATCCAAAGATTCTCTATCAGAAAGTGGTGAGGATGAAGATGCGGGTAATTTGTACCAAAAGTATCTCAGACACTTTTTGGAAACATCTATTCTTGGTTTCTTGATTTCCTCCTTCTTGAACTCTGACATTCTTATAAGCTTGGTGTCAGGCATGAGTGTTAAACACACACACACAAACTTCTAGGTGATCATAATATCACCCCTCTGAGGTGAGAACTATTGATTTAGTGTAGCTTTTGTGTTCAAGGAAACTGACACTCAGAAGGTTCAAGCTTCAGTGACTTATCCTGGATCCTGGAGCTGTTTAATGTCAAAGCCAACACTAGACCCTCTATCTCCTGCTGTTGGCAAAGTGCTTCTTCTGCTACACGCACCACTTTCCTAATCTATTCTCAAAATCCACCTCTTCAGTTCTGAAGAATCTAGAGGAATCCATAGTCTGACTCCTGTGACCAAGCAGTTCTAAGGACCACCACAAAGTCACTCTATTGGGGAATTTGTCCTGCATATCCTACCCTCACTCTATTTCCAAAAGGCTTCCAGGACATCAAACAGCTGGTGAAAGCTCCAGAGAATTATTTCTCCGAACTAGGACCCTATCCCATAGACATGAGAGCAAGGGCTAGAGAAGGAGCTAGAATAATTATATTTCCCATTTTGCATCTAGGGAGACCTTAAGTGAAGGGACAAATCCATCTTCAAAGGAATATATAGTTCTATTTGTCCAAAGGCAGTTTGAGAATTAGTTGAGTGGTCCTCCCTGCCAGCTACGCAACTTCTAGGCCTGCAAATCACTGTTTGCCACCAGGTGACAGAGAATATAAACTATAATTCTGGACTTGACATAGCCAAGCAGTTGCTGTGTTGCTCTGGGAGGTGCAGATACCTTTGTGGGAAAGAAGGGATTACTTTGCACTGTGAGCATAATTTTGCCACTCAGTAGTCTCTCTCCCAAAGGAAGCATCTTGAGCTTGTATTTTCTTTTTGGCAGAGAGTAGGCCTAGAACTTTCCAAGTGCACCAGCTGTACCTCTCTCTCCTTTTCTTTCAAACGCTGTCACAAGTAAGTAAAAATACTGTCTCACAAAGGTTCTGGCTACAAAAGGAAAACCAAACCAAACCCCAAGCCTCACTCAAACATTTCTGAACCCAACAGCAGGAGTGGTAAATATGATTAGGGATTATAGCTGTTCAGCCTTCATCTCTCCACAGGAAGCAAGAGGCATACAACTGCAGAGAAACGTGCTGGGGAGAGCATACCCTTGTAAAAGGAGAAGACAGAAGGGAAGTGGACAAGTGAAAGCTAAGTGGTCAGACTCCATTCAGCCTGGGATAAAAGGCACTTAGGACTGGTTCAGTCAAGTGCTGCAAATAAAAGACAACTGTAGTGTAGATAGGGAAGCTGACTGGGCTGGGCTGGGCTGGAAGGCAGCAGCTGCATTTTATGCCATTACTGGGGAAAGCAGAATTTAAACCTCACACTAAACACTTCCCCCACCCCCAACACGTACACACTAATCCACACACACACAGATACACACACGATATAAAATGCTTTACTTTGGGCTAAAAATTTATAAAGCAGTAAGTGATGGTGTAGCAGAGGAAGTTCCAGAGTTTGCTCTAGCAACCTAGGAAAACAACAGATGGTTGAAAGTTTGCTTATCCTCCTTACGAACCCCATGAAGTAAGGCAGCAAAGCTGTCATTTGATTTTTAGGAGTTTTGTTTCAAACAACTTGGATTCAATTCAAATAGTGTTTCGAGTTGTGTGATGTATTTGAAAGTATATTACTGGACTTTTCCCATTATTTTCGCATCAGGATAGGCAGCTCTTCATTTCTTTGTCATGATCATGTCTGAAATTATGTAGCAGAATGGACTCTGAGGTGACATATGTTGGCTTTACCTGCTGTTCTTCTCTCCCACCTCCCAGGTTTAATCAAGGCCCATTGGTTTGATTAAAAACCTGGTGACTCCCATCCATTTTCTCCTTTGCTATCACTGTTCCAGAACACCATTTCCCAAGCTTGCTGTCTGAAAAGAAGAATGACTTGGGTCCAGCTCTTTTCCCTCCAATTTAACTTTACATCCATATCATCTGAGCTTTCTAGAGAGCAAGTCTTTTCTGTACTCAAAGGCCATCAATGATTCTCTTTTATTTGTATAATAAAGTCCAAATCTGACCCAGCCTCCAATCCCTGCTGTCATTGCCTGTCACTTCCTTGCCTGGTATCTTCAAATCTTGTCTCAATACACTCCCTTGGCTGGGCCTTTGCTTCTTCTACTTTTGATTTATGAAACTCACTTTCCCTCCATATTGTTTGTTGGAAGTCCTGCCCATGGTTTGAGACCTTCCTCACTCTGGTCTTTTCTGGAAGGACTTCCCTTATCTTCCAACGTGTAAGAGCCTCTCCCTCCCCTGTTCTCCCCAACATGTTAACAAGTTTACTACAGCACTTTCCGTGTTGTAGTTACTTGTGTATATCTCAGACCCTCCCCCTACACTGTGAGCTCCTTGAATAGGTCAGAGAGGGAAGGATATTAACAGAGGATAATGGGAGAATGACAGGATTAAGAATAGGAGTAGGCAAGATTATAACAAAGCAAAGAGATCTCTCATACACCACTGCCTTGGTATCTAGTAGTGATTACAATTCATTTTATATATAAAATCCAACTTTTGTAAAGCTTAAACATGTTTACTAAAACTAAGGTTACATCTGCAAGCAAATGTTCCATTATGTGTGTAAATACGTAATGCTCAGCTATAGGTAGGATATGCCCATGGAATATCATCAGATATTATCCTAACTAGAGATATAAAAAAAATTAAATCCATTAAAAACACCCAGAAAACCCTCCAAAGGATTCTCCATAATCACTAGCAATATTTGGGGAAAGAGTGGAAGAACATAAAATCAGATCAAATTTAGTACAATGGACTTTAACTTCCAGATATGCAGAATGCCTTGTCACCTGCTGAAGTTCCTTGTTTAAAAAGAAAGAGAAATTTGTACTCACCACTTCCCAATATTTATTTATGTAGATGAGACATGAGTCACAAGGATGTAGAGATGAGCCCTGATTTATTACAAAATCAAGAAAACAGCTAAAAATAAGTGTGTCTCAGGATGATTCAAAGTGCAATCGGGGACTTTCCAATGATTTGGTAACAAATGTAGCAGCCCAACTCCATCTATTTTTCCAGCAAATATTCCCAAGGAGCATGACAAATGACAGCTCATAATCTGAACAGTTAGTTTTTTCATGTTAGCTGGTTCAACCTTTTGTGTCAAAAAAGAAAGATGTAAAGGAAAAGGCAAGAGAGGATGTAAGTAATAGATCAAGTTTCTATATTAACAGCTTTGAAAATAAAATAGCCAAATATTAATATTCTAGTCATTAAATCTAATTGCACAGAAATGATACAATAAATAACACAATGAGACTATGATCTTGCTGAGATAGTTATGCAAAAGTTAGAACCCTAGAGTTGAAAAGACCAGGGGATATCACTGAATTTAGGCTCCTACCCTGAGCAAGAATTGTCTCCAAAACACTGATCTGAGAAGTAGAATCTAGCCTGTTAAATACTTATAGCAATGGGAGCCTCACTACCTCTGTCTTAGTTTTCTAGGGCTGCTCTAACAAATTGCCACAAATTTAGTGGCTTAAGAAAACCCAGTAATTTATTATTTCACAGCTCTGGAGGCCAGAAACTTGAAGATGTTCAACAGGGGTGCACTCTCTGCAGAGACTAGGGGAGAATCCGTTCTTTGCCTCTTCTAGTTTCTGGTGGTTGCTAACTTCCCTGGCTTGTGGCCATGTCACCCCAATCTCTGCCACTGTTTTCACATCATCTTCTCCTCTGTGTGTCTTCTAAAAGGACGCTTGTCATTAGATTCAGGAATCAACCAGATAATCCATAATGAACTCTTTAACTTAATGATATCCTCAAAGATCCTTTTTCCTAAAAAAAGTAACATTCACAGGTTCTGGCAATTAGGACATGGGAATACCTTTCGGTGGACCAGCATTCAGCCAACTACAATCTCCAAAAGCAATCCACTGATTTTTAGACGGATCTTATTGAGTGAACTTTTGTTGTTTTGAACAGAATTTATACATCCTTACTATTCAGAAGTAATTGTAAGGTAGATGAGAGGTGAGGTCCTATCTTCTGCTATTGCTCTGAAATGAGGAGGTTCCTCCCTTCTTAGACCCTGGACTCTAGGGCATGAGCACATGGCATAAGCAGAGCCAATCAGATGTCTCTGCTGGGCCTGGGACTCTTGAAGGGCTGCAGCAAAGGTCAAAGTTGGAGATGATTTGTGGAGGCTATTGCTCATTTCCAGTATAGTCCTTGTCAGAGAGTCCAAGAGCAATGGTACCCTGGTTTAGTGTTCTAAGAACTACGCCTCTGACAGGGATTTTGTCCAGACCTTTCCTCTTTGTTTTCCTACATGAGTTTGGTTTTCTGGTCTTCCCATAGGTGCTGTGAGCTCTCCTTTTCAATGTATCTTTTTTTCCATATACATTACCAGAGTTATTTTGTGTTGCTTACAGCCAAGAACCCTGACTCATATACTTGTATGAAGCTAAAATCTCTCTCTCCATTTTGGTCACCTAAATATCTGAATTCTTTCACTCAAGTTGTACAGAATATACCTACGTTCTTTTGCATGTGAAAACCCTTAAAAGAGTTCATATAATCTAGGGATTGAGTGGATCCTAAAAATCATCTTCTTTGACATGGCATTTTATAGATGTCTACACTGAGGATCAGCCTGGCCAAGTGAGGACTCATGGACACAGGTCAGAGCTGTCAACTAGGAGCCCTGAATCATGGCCCAGCACCCATTCACTTCACCATGCTACAATCTCAAACATCCTCAAACTTCATCCCCATAGCTTTCTTCCAAGCCAAACATCTCTAGATTTGTCATTACTAATGAGATTTCCAGACCAATTAGTAGTGCTGTTTTATTTTCTAATATAACATTATATAATTATCATGACCGATTTTCTATAGGAATTATCAGTGATTTTAGAATCATGAAGCTACCCTCTGAAACTTTCTGCAAGGAAAGATCTCTTCTAGAAATATCATTAAGGCTTATTCCTGAAGGCCTATACACCTTTTTCTGCCAAGCTCCTCTTTCTGTCTCCATCTGTGTCCCCTAACCTTCACACACACCAGGATGTGTGAGAGACTCTTTTGAGACCCTTTCTCTAGAACACTGTTCTCGCTTCTTTGGACCTGTAAATCATGTGTTATCATGTCAGCTACTGCTTCCCAAATATTGATCTGCCCTTTCAGACAACTGCAACCCTCACTTTTTGCATTTTTGACCATATGCATTTGATTATGGTAAACCTAGAACTTTACAGTAAAGTGTCTCAGTTTTTTTCCTAAATTGATTTATTTGCAAACCTTGTCTTCCCAACAAAATTGTGAACTCCCAGAGGGTAGGCATATGGTCTTATTTCTTTAGTATAATGGTTCAGAGGTGTTTAATGGACACAGTAGACATTTTAGTTTTTCCTATTTATGAGCAACCTGATAGTAAGTGACTTGTAAACGTTTGTAATTTTGCTGAAGCAGAACTTTTCTAATTACAAATGTTATACAAGCTCATGAAAAAGAAAAGTTCTCTAAACTTTCCCATCTTCTAATTCCACTTGACTTTAACTTTACCAAAATTAAAGGTTTCACATATATTCTCTGGTAAATTTTCTTTTCAAACACAAGCATATTGGCTCCTTAAATAAATACAAAAAGATTATGTGCATTCAAAAATTGTTTATAGGTGTTGCCAAGTTGTCCCTTGAAAAGTTTTCAGGAGTTAAGAATTTGAATGTTTAAAGGCTGTTAGTACGGTGGGAAGGGAAGAGTCCCTTAATCAGTGAAAAGAACCAGCCCAGCTTCCGCATCTCGGTGAGGCTTGTGATTCTCTGTGTCAGTTACACAGCATATCGGACATATTTATTTAACTCTTGGAGTAGATTTTCTCAGAAAGGAAGTCAATGCTGGTGCTGATGACAGCAATGGAGAAAAAAATAAAGATGTCTGAAAAAGTGTTATATTTGGTCAGAATATAAAAGGTTTTTTTTTGGTTGTGAGAGAGCTAAATAGAATGTGATAATGTGTTTACAAATCTCAAAAACCTTCTGATGGGGATATTAAGGGTCCTCTGTCTTCAAGTGAATAGACTTGAATTTAGTGATGAAAGAGAAATTTGAACAAAGCTTGTTGTACCATGATCATTGATAAACTATTGACCAGAAAGTAAAATGAATATATATTAATTTTATATTTATATAAAATGTATTCTTTCCCATGATTTGGTTGTACCATGAAGTGTGGAAATTTACAACTATAAAGCAAAACTCCTAATATCCATTTAAAAAAATTTTTATTACTTGCATGATATTTGTTGAAAATCAAACAAAATTGAAATATTTAGCAAATAAATGTAAAGTCCTGTGATATTTCACCCATCTGAGAAAATTAATACTAATATTTTGGTGTTTCTGGATCGGGTGACATGCTTTAATGTCACAGAATATTTACCTACTTTTTAATCTAGAACTTTTATGATTTCACTTATTTTAGGTTTAAAATTCTGATGAATCTGGAAATGAATTGTTTGCTTTGGAATAAGAAAAGAAATGGTTATTTAGTTTAATTTCTTTTCCAATGTATAATCAAATATACTATTTGCTGGATAATCCATTATTCTTTCTATTAATTTACAATGCCACTATCATCATATCCTAATTTCCATAATGATCAGGTATAACTTTGGACTTTAGCTTTCTATTCCTGAGCTAGTATCAAATTTTATAATTGCTATAGTTTAACAGTAGTTTTTAATGTCGAGAAATACTTTCTGATTTATAAAAAATATATAAAAGTGAATAAAGCAGAAAGTGAAAGTCTTCTGTATAATCCTGCTTCCCAAAGATCAACACTGCTCACAAGTTGGTGCATGTTCTGGAATTCTTCACACAATACCTATAATGTAAATGAAATCATGTTATATCCTGATCCTGTAACTTTTCTGCTCAACAATTTGTCATTGGGTATGTTTCAAGTCAATACAGAGAGATACACCATATGCTCTTAGCTGAATATGTCATTGTATAGCTATACCAACATTTATTTACCCACTTTCTTACTGAAAGCATTTATGATTTTTTTTGAGTTTTTACTATTACAAAAGATACTCAAAGTTCTTCTTTCGTATATCTTTGTGTGTTCCATTTCTATAGGATAAATTCCTTGAAATAAGGTTATGTGGTAAAATTTAAAACTGCGACAGAAATTCCAAAATTGTCCTCCAGAAAGGTTAATCTGTGTTTGATAAAGTGGTGAGCAGGAGCTCACTTAACTCTCCAATGTCCTGAAAATTTTTAGGGGACAGAAGGATGCAAAAAGGGAGTCAGGAACATATAAAGACTAACAGCAGAACCAAGAAGGAGGCGAGCAAAAGTTGTAGCTTTCTCATGGATTGGATTGAAGAGAAAAAGATGGCACTGGGAATGAAGGTAGATTAGGAAAGAAAAAAATAACCGATTTAGCTGTGTCTCTCCATAGACCCCCATTTAGGATTCATTCAGTGAGCACAGAGAATAGTTACAACATTTGTTGAGGGAGAACTTCTCTAAAAAGCATTCACATAATGTTATGACGTTTTTGATTTTAAATGTGGGGTTTCTGGTATCTAAAAAAAAAGATTAATGGAAATCAAAATAATAATGACAAATATACCAAAGGAGAAAATGCCCACTTCTTTCAATGTGAAAGGTAAAATGTTTTTTCCAATGTGTTTAGATAAAAATAGTTTTCAGCCTAAAGAAATGCTAGACTTAACAGAGTAAAGTCTATATTATTATATAGACCAATCATGACTTCAGAATTTTTATTTTTTGATGAGTCAATGACCACAGCACATTGTGAAATTATTTGAAAGAAATTTTTGAATTAAGACTCAGTCATTCAACGCTGTATTCAGCATAACAGATTTTTGTCTTCTTTATTTTTTTCTTTTTGGGGTTGGCGGTGAGGGGAGGCCATTATAATGTGTGAAATCTCCAAGGAACCTTAATCCAGATGTCCATGATGCTGGGATGGTGCTTCCTACAAAGGAAGGGCTGTGAGGCACTCTGGGGCTCACTTTGTAAATTGTTCCCTGTAGAAATCTGCCTGTCTTGGCATTGAGCCCTGGATGGAGGCCAGGGAGAGGGTTACAGAAAGAGATTAAGTGTCAGTGCTGGAAGCAGGAAAAAGATATTAGGCAACGTGTTTGCCTAATTGCACTACACACCTGATTTCCACCCAGTTTGTGAATACCTTACACTAGGTAGAATGCCAATGGCTGTTTCACCAAGGTGGTGGGCTTTTGAGTGATTTCTCTCTTATATTTTTCAAACTTTATGTAATGTCTTATTGTTTTTATAATAAACATTTCTGGAATTTTTTTCTGTAAAACTTATGCAGGCACTAATAACGTAAAATACTAGATATGATTTTATACATACTGAGACACATTAGTATTCTTTGAGATTAAATACCAATACCAGATAATATTGCCATTGATTGATAGAAATTATTTCAACAGTAAGGACATCTAAAAATTTGCCCAAATCCATATAGTTAGCCTAAGCAATACAATCTAAATAATACCTATAACACAATTAATGTTTTTGGAAGCATGATTTCAGTGTTAAGAAATAAAGTTTATTTAGGTCATTTCTAATTCTCTGTACATTGTGCACTGATTATATAAAAAGGTAGAGTTTTCTAACTAAGAGCATTATTGAAGTATAAAATTATACTAACATAAGGCAAAGGTTTTCCCTCAAGTTTATTTTGATGGATAGCTCATCTTATGGATGTTTCAGCAAAAAATTAAAGAATTAAGATTTAAAAGTTTTCAGTATTAGATATTTTAACTCTTAAACAAAGACTCTGGACTTTTTAAAGATTAAAACTCATCTTTAGGAAGATAATAAATATTACAGGTAAACCTTGATCAATTAAGGAAGAATAAATGAGAAAGTCAAGGCATTCTAAGTGTATGTTTTGTAGATTATAAGGACTTCGGGGAACAAATTCGAATCTGTGGTGGTAGGAAAACAAAGCAGTGGAAAATATAGACTCTCTGTTTTACTACTTTGTAGCTAAGTTGTCCCAGAGTGATGTTCTCCCTCCTGCCTGCCCAACCCTCCTTCTCTCTCCTTTCCTTCTTTCTCCCCCACCATTTCCTTCCTTCTGCCCTCCCTCCCTCCTGTCCGTCCTCCCTTCCCTCCTTCCTTCCGTCTTTTCCTTCCTTTTTCTCTTCTGCAATACTCTTTTCTACCCAGCCCACTCACCCCTTCATCAACTCATTGGGTTAGCTACTAGTCATCATTCAGTTTACACTTAAAAGTCTCTACCTCTGGAAAGAGTTCTCTGGTACCTCGTGTCTGGGTTACTGGGTTGCATCCCTTCCTACATGCTCCCTCCAAATGAGGCCTATTACGTTATGCTGTAATTGTCTCTTTTCTTATCTGTGTTCCTCCATGGAATGTCTGTGTCTCCCTTGTTCACTTTTATATGTTTATGGTCCAGTACGGTGTTTACAACTAGTAGGAGCTGAACATTATTTTTCAAATGAACATCAGATAAAAAATTAAATAAGCAACCAAACAATATTTTTAACTTAATAAGGCAATGTAAGACATTTGTTCATCTATTTACTCATTAAATGTTTATTAAGTGTGTGATTGTTATCTAAATATTTCCATCAGGAATTGGATGAGATTCTATTGAAAGAAATGAAACCATATATTTAGGTTTTTGCTTATGTTTTTCCTCTATCACAACTTAATCCACTTTTTTTTGATCAAGCCATAAATATAAAATGCACAAAATACTTTAAATTATTCTTTTATGCTTTTGAAAAAGGATACCACTCTATTTCCTTTTTCTATGACATAATATTTTTGACCACCGACAATAGGTGGTGGCTGATATTTCTCAAGAACCGATAGCCTTATCTAAGCGGAGTATATCCTGAAGTGAATGATTGTAATATGCATGCCCAAAGAAAAGTGACTCATATTTACATGGGTGGTAACTTGGGCTAATAAATGTGGGAGGTAGGCAGAAAGGAAAACAACGCTGTAGGTATTTTCTTCTCCATGTGTGAGTACGAAAGCTTTTATTGCCAAGATCCTGATGATTAGTGAGTTTAAAGAAAAACGTACAAAGTTGTAAAAACACTGTGCTAAAAAAAGTCAGTGGTTTTTCTTTACTGTCTTTACTTAGTTGCATGACAACTGAATTGTGGTAGCTGGTAAAAGTATAGCATTTTCACACTAGTAGGAGGTTTGGAGGTCTTATATTGAAATACTTTCAATGTAAGAATGAAAATGTTAAAGACTTTCCTCTTAGTTAATAAGTAAAACCAGAAGTATGGCCTTGATGCTCTATTTTACCACTCGAATTTCTGCACAGTTTACAGCATAGTTAGGACAACTAAAAGCAATTTACAAGTGATTTTCTGTATAGTGCCCAACCCACAGAAATGTGCATGACACCCTTTGAAATGGATTATTCAGTGCTTGTATGACTTCAGGAAGAGATACCTGAGAGACGGTTAGAAATAGCAGTGCTATGAAATGTCTGTAGAGCCCTGGTCTATGAGATTAAGGCAATCAAGGACAAGATATGAATTCATTCCAAAAAATGATTTCATGCATTACAGTGCTTAGCATGCTACGTATTTGTCAGCTAGATTTGACTGAACAAAGTAACTAAATCAAAATATCACCAAATTGCTCAACTGATATTTTCTTCTAAATTTAAAATAAATTTAAAATTAAATGATAAAATAGTTTGTGCTTATCTATGGAAAAAAGGATGGGCGAACTAACGTGATTATCTGGAATTCAGACCTCAAAACTACTTTTTATCAGAAATATTCATAAGATAAGTAATTTCTTTCTTTAAGAAATATTCTAGGGGGCCGACCTGGTGACGTAGTGGTTGAATTCGCACGCTCTGCTTCTGGTGGCCTGGGGTTCACAGGCTCGGATCCCAGGTGCAGACCATCGCACCACTTGTCAAACCATGCTGTGGTGGTGTCCCATATAAAGTAGAGGAAGATGGGCATGGATGTTAGCCCAGGCCCAATCTCCCTTAGCAAAAAGAGGATTGGCAATGGATGTTAGCTCAGGGCTAATCTTCTTCAAACACAAAAAAAGAAAAAAGAAAAACAAAAAAGAGAAAAGAAATATTCTAGAAAATTCCATTAGTTATCAAGTCCACGTGCTCTGCGTGAGACCTTACACAAAGAATACCACGTGAAGGGAACAGATTGGCTGTTGGATGTGAAATGAAATATATTTTATGGCCACAGGATGACCCCTATATATGGCATTGTCTACTTGTCACAGGTTTTTTGTTGTTGTTTATTGCTTTCAACAGGTGATGTTCTTCAAACAATAGTACTGTGTCATCACATGTCCTTCCTGAGAAGTCCATTTTCATCTTTTGTAAAAGTGCTGATGAATTATCCCCTTAGAAGTCTTTTGTTGGTTGTCCTTTCCCTAATATATACCCTAAACATCTTTGCATGTATTTTCATAAATACACTGAAGTGCTTTTTTCTCTCCTGTGAGTAGAGGAAAACATGTGGGTAGAGAAAAATAGGACAAAAGTAGAAAGTTAAGGACAAGCAGGCTGTACTTCATATATCATATCTCAAATGCTGTAAAGTGGAAGAAGGGTTGACCTAAAGAGTTTGAATTTAATGGGCACAAGATAGAACTTATGGTTATAAATTAAGATGACGTCTGCTCTATAATGGATAGTAGACCATATACTATATGTCTTAGTAGTTTAGTATCCACTACTATGTATACCAGAAACTGACATGGTTAGCTGAATCTCTCTAAGACTTAACCTCTCAATTTATTCATCCACAAACTGGGAACAAAAACAGTGACCTCATAGCATCATTGTGAGAAATTAATGAGGTACCAGACGTAAATATCAAATTAAGCAGGTGACAGTTTATACTTTCTAGATGTCAGCTAATAGAAGAATAAATATTTCTAACTATTAAGCTCTCTAAATTAGCTAAATTGGCTTTTCAGGCAGATTTCCCTGATATTGGAGGTATTTGGGAGGTTGTTCAAAAGTTAGATACTCATTTTTGGGAGATATAGAGGGGAGTATTTTGCAGCCAATTATATTCATGCCATTACTCTGAGGCAGATGTGAGGTCCTTGTGGTAGGTGGGATATGTTACCAGGATTTTCTCCTGCAAATGCTTAGCTTATCTGCTACAGGTTATCCATCCACTGCCTTTGATCCTGCTGGTAGAAAATGGTGTTTACTCGAATTTACTGTCTCATTGACCACCAGAAGAGTCTTTGCTGTGGACCTTACCAGACAGGAATTACTCAGTGCATTTCTGCTCTGTGCTCACATCTCTGTTCGTCATCAGTAAATGCTACTTGAACTTCATTGTTACATGACCTGTTGTTGCAGGTGACTTTGATCTGTCTTGTTCACTGCATTCACTCAGGAAAATCTGACATTTTTATGTAGTTTGTGTACTTATGGCAGAGACCCTGTTGAGAACACCTGCTTCTTGATTTAAAGAGTGTCTGGGACCTTGATTTAATAGGTCTCTAGGAACTGGAGAAAGAGCGTTTAATCCTCTGATTCGGTGGTTCTCAAAAAGGAATTTTTGGATCTTTCTCAGATGTGTTCTTTGGGATCTGTAAATTCTCTAGAAGCATTTTTAAATAGTGTTTTGTTTTTTTTTTTTTTTTTTTGAGGATAACCTAAAAAATCAATCAAATGAAGCACATTCTGTGTTATCTTGATGGCCTCTTTATAATTGAATCCTGTTTCTATACCTGCTTCCGGGTTTGTGTATTAGTTTGCTAGGGCTGTGATAACAGAGTACCACAGACTGCGTGGCTTAAACAACAGAAATTTATTGTCTCACAATTTTAGAGGCTAGAAGTCCAAAATCAAGGTGTTGGCAGAGTTAGTTCCTTCTGTGGGCTGTGAAGGAAAGATCTGTTCCAGACTTTTCTCTGTGGCTTATAGAGGGCCTTCTTCTCCCTGGGTCTATTCACATTATCTTCCTTCTGTGTATGTTTGTTTCTGTGTTCAAATCTCCTGTTTTAATAAGGTCACCAGTCATATTGGATTGGGGCCCGCCCTGATGATCTCATTGTAACTCTATTACCTCTATAAAGATCCTATCTCCAAAAGAGTCACATTCTCAGGCAGTGGGGGTTAGGACTCCAACATATGAATTTTGGGGGCCACAATTCAACCCATAATAAGCAGGTCTATAGAAACTGGCGAGTGTTCAATCCTCTAATTTAGTGTTTCTCACAATGGGATTTGTAGATCTTCTTTGGATGTGTTCTTTGGGATCAGTGAATTCTCTACAGGAATTTTTAAATAATGTTTTTGGTTTTAACAATAACCTAAAAAAATTAATTATATTCTGCATTATCCCGATGGGTTCTTTATAACTGAATCACATTTCCATGCCTGCTTCTGGGCTTGTATTTAGAACAGATTGGTGCCTAAAATGAGAGCATTTAACTTTTGTTGTGTTGGGTTGCATGCCAGTTGTGTTTGAGGAAGCACAAAATGGTAACAACTGTGAGGGTCCACCATTGTGCTTATGAGGAATTCTTTTTCCAATTGAAGAGTTTAAACTTTTGGGATTAAAATTAGCAATCAGAAGTACTTTAATTCTTAATGGGCTAACAAGAAAATAGTAGAAGTTGACCTAACATATAAAAGATGCTATTACACCAAATGAAAGCCAAATAGACATTATAGTACATCAGGTTTTCCACACTGAAGACAAAGTGTAAGCAATGGTAAGAAAACTTGACTCATGCTCAAATTATCTTTGGATTGATAAAAATGAATGAAATACTTTGCATTTATTCATTTTCTTCAATGGTTTGGTGGTAAAGTTTGTGCTGAAACTAGAAATTCTTTTCAATGTCTGCAACAATTGAAAACTAGTTGTCAGATATTATTTTCCTGATAGATTCCATCAATAATTGAATTGGGTTCACATTTTATGCAGATTTCATTAATTTCACCATGTTTTTCTTGTCTTTTTTTAAAAGAAAATTTAAGTTAATCCTGAAAATTTTTTTTCTTTAGAGGTTTCCAGCACACTATTTAAGTTTGAGAACCACTGGTGGTACCAAAGACAAGAATAAGTCAGTTATTTAGGGGCATCCTTCTGTCCATTACCTAATTTTGTGATCTTAAAATAACTGGACCTTTGGAAATCTCTCTTCTATATGTCATATTTTATTAGATTGGCTCATATCTGTGATATAAATTTACTTTCTTAAAATAAAGACTTCCACAATGAGGAAAGAATGAGAGGATAGCTCGTATGCTTTGGAGGAGAGATTTAGAGGATTAAACTCAGACATTTGGGAATAAATCAGATATCAGACCTCAGACTAAGACCTATTTCCTAGCAACTGTGAGCTGGAAAGAAACCTGTCAGAGATCTTCTCACCTCCTGAAATAGCCAATGTTCAGAAACTCCCATCTGTGGCTTTATATCATAATATAATAACTTGCTGATAGCAAAGCTTGAATTAGGTCTGTCTGCAATTTAGTTATTGCTATCAAATTTTCGCCCAGTACTAATATTGTAAATTTTACTGTTATCTTGTATTTTACATTTACTTCAGAAGTAATTTATGCCTAATAACATAATTTTGATGTAATTAATTGCTTGGGAATTTTTAAACTCATAGCAAAACAATTTACAGTAGTTTTAACAACTGATGACAATTTTTACGTCCTTATATTTTACAGTAAATAAAATATACATATGTCTATGAACATATACACTTTTTTTTTTACAAGAAAAGTGATCTTTTACTTATGTTGTGGTAGAATTCTTAAAACCTTTGTTGATATAAAAAATTGAGAACTCTTTTATAGTAGATACTCATGATTTGGTTGGAATATAGTTCTGTCAGTTTTAATCTTAGAATCTCAATCTTGTCAGTGATTAAGATTCTAAGTGATAGTGAAGAGTTGCCTGGGAAGAAGAAAGTAACCTTATGTCACAACAAGTTATGTTTGTTGATAAAGTATGACAGAGCTCAAAGGGAAGGCTTTTATGGAATTCTGGTTCTAGCACTTTTTGTCAAAACAAATCAACTAACACAGAAAAGTTGAAAGGTCCCTCTGAGTAGTACACTTTCCTGGATCATTTACTTTGCTTTTCCTGTTTTCCCTTTTCTTCCTTTGACTTTTCTATGGATTTTACCGTCCATAAGTGCCAAATTTTAGGTACATTTCAGAATAATTTTGCTTCTTTCTGTAGAGAGTCTCTTGCATTCAAAATATATTTATTAAGTATCTGTTTTTGTTTTGTTTTTTGGGGGGGGAGCTGAGGAAGATTGGCCCTGAGCTAACATCTGTGCCAATCTTCCTTTGTATGTGGGATGCTGCCACAGCATGGCTTAATGAGCAGTGTGTAGGTCTGCACCCAGGACCCAAACCCATGAACCCCGGGCCGCCAAAGCAGAGCACACAAACTTAACCACTATGCCACTGGGCTGGCCCTTGAGTGTCTGTTATGTGACATCTGCATGTTAGAGGCCAGAGACCTCAAGAATCCATAGTTCATAGTCCCTACCTTCAAGGAACTCAGAGTATAGTGAGAGCGATAGGAATATAAATAGATCCATCACATACTACACTTTATGTGGTAGCCCAGGACTCCAACTATGTTATTATGGGACCACCAACGCTGCTACTTTTCCCTGTGCCTTGGGAAACCAGGCAAGTCTTAACAGCAGATATTACATTTGACCTGGCTTTCTGGGGTGAATAGAAATTTAGCAAACAAACAAAAAAGGGGGGAGAGCAGAAATTCCATCCAAGTAGAGGCCAGAGCATAGGCAAAAGCATGAGATTTTGAAACCCTATGATGTGTTCAAGAAACTCAGTGTGGCACAATGGTTATTTTGCCCTTCCTTTGCCCTATGCGAATGAGAGACGAGACCAAGTAAGAAGATAAGAATAAGCATGGAGCCATTGAATGCATTATTCAATGCATTCTTTGAATAATTCAAAGGAAAAAGAAGATTAAGATTTCAAAAATAAGTGAAATACCTTATTTCAATCAACTCTAAGTTTTGGCCCGTATCTTAATACGCAGAAGAAGTAAAAAAAAAAAAATCACATTCAGAGAGGTAATGTAAACAGAAAGAACCAAAGTAAAGAGAAAGGTGACTGATGATTAGGCACAGCAGAAACTAACAGCAAAAAAAGTGGACTTTTATTATTAAATGGTAGTGATGACAAAGATTTATTGAATGCTTACTATGCAGAAGACAGTAAGAGCTTTATCATCTCATTTACCACTCATTCATTATTACCACTCATTATTATTACTATCATTATATTCACTTTGTGGAAAGACAATTGAGGATCAGGGAGATTAAGCAATTTGCCCAAGTTTACATATTTATGAAGAGATAAATGCAAGATTTGAACCCAACCTGTCTCCCCACAGAGTCCTGAGTTCTTAACCAGCACATGAACTGCCTGCCCCTCCTACTCACACGTCTAACACAGCTGACCCCGTAAGTGGCAGACTCAGGATTTCTGTAGCTATGTGGATGGCATGGGGAGACAATCATGACGCACAGAACAAATACAAAATAAAAGAAAGGAAACAAACAATAACAACAGTGAACTTTTCATAGTAGAATTTGGACATGTTGGTTCAAAGGAGACCTGGATGAAGTAATCATAAAGTGATGTAATGAGGTCAGAATAAACAAAGTTGTTCTACCCTTAAGGTTTTGATCAGAGAGGATTAAAAGCATCAGAGTTCAATGGAAAACTGTTCTGGAGTGGAGGGTGAGCTTAATTATGATCTGTGATAAGGATCCTTGAAGGAAGTAAAAGGAAATGTCTGCAGAAGTCCATGCATTGTCTTCTTTTAGGCATTGCTAGTCTCCTTCTCCCTCGTTTAGCAATTTTATTCTAAAAAACAATTATTCTTTCAATTTTGTCTAGATCTCTTTGGTATTCTCTTTCTAGGCCATCTTTTCTTTCATGTATTTTTCCTTGGTAAGCAGTATATACTAATAAGAACACACTCCTTCAGCCACACATCTAAGATGTGTAGATTTATGGAATGCTGTAGGGAAGTGTATGTAGGACAATAAGAATGTTACTGCTTTTGGGTGACGGAGGTGGTGAGGGAATGAATTGTAGGTAAGCGGTTTGTTCTCTACTGGAGAGAAGAGCAGAGAGGCAGCCAGAGGACCTGAAACCTTGGAAGGCTGTCTCTTCCTCTTGTTTGGACTTATATTTCCTTAGTTCGAAAGATATTTCCTGTACGTTTAGGCAGAAAGTTTATCGTGTCTTCCATCAGTCAGGAAGCCCAATTATCAATCCAGACACAGTTTTCAGGGCGTTCCATACCCATATAGGCCAGAGTGTGAACAAAGCCTTTGTGGGTACATGTTATGTGGCTTTAGAGATTTAGAACCTCCAGAATGTTGATGAGAGGATGTGACAATGAGGACCACTCTCCCCGGCTCCATCCCGTTACTGTGTTTGATTCAGAGTGGATGGGGGTGAGGTAAAGAGTAGAAGCAATGCAGACAGTGGGCATGAATAACAAATAAGTACTTTCTTTCCAAAAAGAGAGCATGTGTAGAAATCGTAATAAATCTTTGGGCATCTGGCAGGGCATCACGGGGATGGTGGGGAGAGGACGAGAGGGATTTGCAAATATAGAAGAGAAAGTTCACCATGAAGAATACAGCAAAAGTATAGCCATGCAGGCCACACAAAGTAATGACACAGATATGCATGCCATGATGATCTTAAACATTATTAAAGATGAATTGCAGTTTTTTCTCAGATTCCTGGTGGTCCAAACCAAAAGGTTTAACAGAACAATTTGCACTATTTTTACTATTTATAAAGAGGAAACACACCAGGATGTCAAATGTTAAAATCACTTTTAATCACAATTCAAACTGAAACAAAGCAGGGAGGGAGCAGAAATGAATCAGAGAGGAAAATTCACTAGCATAGGACCTTAATGAAACCCTTCTTTTACTGATAACTTAGAAAGAAATCCTCCAAAGTTATTTTTCCGAGAGTATAAGAAAAATACTATATTCTCAAGAGTTCTAATAAATTTACTTAAAAAAATACTCAGAAACGTTTAAAAGTTTCCTAACTGCATTCTGTATATATATAGTCAAACCTGATTCTCCTAGACTCTGACATTTTGGTTACATTAAGGATTCATCCACAGTAAAAATATACTATAGATAATAGATTTATAGCCACATGGTTTCTATTTGTTATTATTAGTGGCCTGAACAAGTGCAGAACAGATAATGAAAATATACATTTGTCAGGGGAGAATTCTTTTCACATTGCCTGTTACATTCTGAAATGGAATGTAGTTAATTCCTCTCTTTTCTCAGTTCAGTAAGTTTATTTTCTTAGAATCTATTCTCTGAGTTAGTTTAAGGAACTAGGTCTGATTAAGTGCCATATTGGAAGCAGCTCAACATATAGCCACGGCTAAAATAATGAGAAATGATATTCATAGAAGAAATTCAAAGCTGAGAATTAAAAATAACAGCAACAATAAAGTAGTACATATCACTGAGAAATTGCAGATTCATTATTGTTTAATAATTGAATAATCTAAGTGGAAGAAGAGTGCTCAGAGGACATGCCTGGGCAAAGGGCCTTTCCTGTGACAATTCACAGGGAAGGAGAGACCATGAGATCCTACAAGGCAGCTGAGGTTTCATTTGGACCAAAATTAAGTGAGTGCTATTATTATATTGCTCTTTTGTAGTGAAATGCAAAATAAAAGGCATGCTTTATTGGTTTTTGAAAACAGTTATATTGATATTCATTGAAAAGTTTCAAAACCTTGAAGATGTAAATATTTTTCTTTTGAGATGTAATAGAACTCTAATAGTAAAAGTAACCCAGATTCGTGTTGATTTACTTCATCCAGTCAAGCGTTCATGGGGATTATTTCCGTTTTGAAATAGAAAATAATAGAGATAGACAAAATAATACGTCCTTTTTTGTTGTTCAGTATAACTGCCTTCATAAAAGTCAGCGTATTGAAATATCAATCATTCCAATAATTGCTTTTTGATTACGGGCTGCTATGTGGATCATCAGGGACTTCAGATTGTGAGCAACTAACAGGAAATAAGATCAAGTGTGTTATAGAAGCCATTGATTTTTGTCCCTGATGAATTCAGGGAAAATTGCATAACTGAAATCACACAAACTACTGTTAAATCATTTCTCAAAGGCTGATCTGCCCGGATTTAATGCTTCGAAGTATCCACCTATGTGCATATGTGCAGACACCAAATAGGTTAAACGCACTGCTGCCAGGAAGTTGATAAGAACACCATCAAGCTCCCAATCCATGGTTTTCCTACACTGGAAGAAATGTCAACTTGATGTAAACATGAGGATTAATCTGTTAAGAAAGATTCATGATGTTTATTTTCTTTTGTTACAAAATCAAGCAAAAATGACATGCATCACTAATATTGCCAGCAAGAGACACATTATGGGGTAACATGGAATAAATAACTTTCTTTGAAAAATAAATATTAATTTCATTGCTTTGTAGACTTTGAACTTTGAATTTTTTCTAATTGGTAAAACAATGTGTGTGATTCGCTTCTAAGGTACATTTACAAGCAAGCAAAACTGACCATTAATATGGAAAATTTATCTTGCCAGATTTTTATACCCTTGCAAACACATTTGTTATTTGCTCTGTCAGGATTTCTAAGAGCAGAAAAGCAGTAGAATATCCTGGGCGTTTCTGACCAATGTGAACTCTTCTTGAATACTTGTTCATGCTTTAGTATCATCATGATTTCAAGTCACATTGTCAGTTTTTCTTTATTTTTACAAAACAGTTTCAGGACAATCCTTTAATTTGAAGACCCTCCATTTTATTCTAAGACAGTTTTTTTTCCCCAAGGAGTTTAGTTTTCAAATATATTTCACAGTTCAATCTGGACCCGGAGAAGAAGCTGCAGGCTATAACGAAATTTCCAGTTCCTTTTACTACTGTTCCTATTGTCCCATTTTACATTCTTTATGCAGCCTCAGCAGGCATTACAAGTCCTCGTGGTCTAACTGCTAGTTTCTGCAGAGCACATGACAATCAATTTTCCTGTGCTGAGGAGGATTTAACTTGGTCAAAAATCATTCAACCACCGAGGAACTTCAAAATGAAAGGAGATTCCGTCCGCCAAATCGTAGGGGGAAGTGCAAAGCTAGAATTGAGAGGACAAATCAAGATGACCATCCTTTCACATTCATTTCACTCCTCACTAATGTTAATCCCCATTCACTGATCCCAGGAGAAGAGAAAAAAACAAACCACCCCATGTCTATTCTAGAGTGTTCCGAGGGAAAATTCCTTTCTGATTTCAAATTCTGGCAGACTGCTAAATGTAGGAACATGATTCATTGGAACAAAGCATATAATTCCACTTATAGCCTGAAATCTCAAGTGTGTAATAAAGGAAGTCACATATTTGAAAACGATGTCCTATTACTTCCTGCTTTTGAGATGCTGGACTTCAGAATGAACAACCAGTTTTAAGAATCGATTACTTAATATTTTACCCTCTATTGTACCTCTAGATTTGATGATACCATATAATAAACTCCAATAATTCTTTATTAACTTTGCTTTTCAGGTACAATCTAAGAAATAATTTCTTTGGAGGCAAGATACTGACGTTATGAAAATGGAATTTTAAAGTTCCATATCAAAGTATCCTATAGGTTGTGCAGTTTTTGTATATTTTTTAGAATTGCTAGCACAGAATATGTGCAGATAATGTAATTCTTTCCCATCTTAAATACACCAAAGTATTTATAGAAAGTGTACAAAATATAGCCAATCAACCAATACTCTATAATGAAGAATACTCTTCTTAAAAATGTTATCCTTTGGTTCCCATTAGGACTATAGTTTATACTGGTACATTACTAGATACAGGTTGCTATAAAAATTTTACAGTATTGAGTTGGCAGTGTACTAAGTTCACTGTATTTATCAAAGAAATAGATGATGAAGACAATGATGAAGAATGGAGATAATTCAAATCCTCAATATCTTTAATATGTGGATGTTTTTGGCAAATTTCAACTTCCAGATAATTGTTTCAATTATCCACTTAAAACTGTAAATAAGTTTAATGAGTTGAGTTCAAGTTAATGTTGTTTTCTTATAAATCACTGGGGTAAATAAACCTTTTTATTCTAATTATAATTTTTTCAGTTATTCTAGTTTTATGTAAAAATTTAAGCTTATAAGCCCCAAACCAAAATTCATAATTGCTTCCTATACAATTATTCTCAAAAATGATTTATGCCATTTATTAATTGAAAGTGTTTATTTCCAGTTTATATTTGTAATCTTCTGCTTATGGTATGCAATGCAATTAGCTCCTTTTTGTATATGCCAGAAAAACCTGGTTACTTCCAACCATATGGATAAAATGTTAGTGAAATTTATCTGACAAAAATTACAAAAAGCAAAATGGTCTTATGAGTAGAGTAGAATACTTCATTTGGTGGTTGTTCATCTGTCTTTATACTTAACGTCACCTTTTCTTTAGGTCTGTGGCTTGACAGATAGTTAACCTGGGAGACGGATTAGGCAATAGATTCAACCTGAACATCTTTTATTTCAGTCCACAAATGTTTCATCAGGCTTTTTCATAAATGCCTGTTTCATTTTGATGAAACTTCTGATAAAAGCAAAAGAAGTACACTGCCATCATTGTAAATCATTTCAATTTTTTTCATATTATTGATTTCAAGAGCATAACTTTTATTAAAAGACAGCCAAACAGGTAGTTAGAATGAATTTAAAATTTTGGTGTGGATTTTTCATTGGGTTGATTTAGAATGTGATTTTTAACTCTTAAAAGCCTTAAACTGAATCATACATACTCTTTTCAACTTCTCATTTAAACAGAAAATAAGATTAGTCCTTGCTGACCCATTATTGAAAAAAGTGTGTGTGTGTATTTTTGGGCACTGACCTATCTCTTTTTATAACTAGCCTCCAGAACTGGAAAATTCACTTTCTCCATTCTAGGTGAGTGATTTAGTCCCTACTTGTAGAGGTGGAATACGATCCTGGTACTTTTTTTTTTAAAGGAAATACTATGTACTGTAGAAGATGGAATTTTTGGATATAACTAAATCTATTGTTCAAGATTGAAAAGAGAATACAGCCAGCAGAATCTCATATGTTTTTTTGAATAATAATAGATTTAACTGTCCTCAGTAGTCTGTTGTAGTAGATATCAACTTAAGCATTTATGAATTATGTTTATTTTGTAACATAAAATAGATCTCTGTTCTTTCTCAATGCTGTCAAGAGTGACCATACTAAGGTTTTAATTTTATGAGGAGACCACGGCTGGCATAATAAAACCAATTTTGAAGCTTAATTCTTTCCACATTATGTAGTGAGAGAAAAGATTTTCTTTAATAGTATTTAAATACATTAAAGGCAAGTGATTTCAGTCAGTGAACTCTGATTACGACTGAATTGCCCTCTCAATTTTCCACAGAAGTTATTTACCTATTTATTGAATGAAGGAATGAGCCAAGTGGAGTATAAAGTTACCAGAAATTAAGATTAACAAAACAAAACAAAACCAAAAAATTCTTGAGTTAAAACATAATTATTGTTTTAGTAAAATAAAAATTGAAAATTAAGTATAAAATCTAATGACAATATGAAAACTTCCCTTTTATTGTATATTTTAAAAAAATTATTGAGATTTTCATTCTATTCCAAGTTTTAAGCTTACCTTTCAGATTCCTTTCTTGAGATAACCTAAATTATTACTATTATTGTTATTACTATTATTTTGCAGGAGTTAGAGTAGACCTGGTAGAACAGGACATCTTCTAAATATCATTTAATTTGGCTCTACCTGGAGGTCCTGGGAGCTTGTATGGGCAGATGATATTTTCAC